>JASDDO010000026.1:29352074-39352074 GCA_030015575.1 Agapanthus africanus
AAGTTAATATTTGTTAATTGAATGAATTTGGATTTGTGAGTGGGAGAAGGAGAGAACATAATTGAAATACCTCGCAAATATCATGATATAGATGCATAAATGATAGCTGGAGTCCATCTTCCGTGCATTTTTTATTTTTAATATTATAGTTAGCTGTATGGTTTTTATCCTATGCTTTGGATGGTATAATGTCACGTCCCGAAAGTACGGAACATGACCGGCACTTAAACTACGAACGTCTCGAGGCGTACGTACTCTAAGTAAACCGAAAACCCCAGAAATCCAAACCAAGAAAATAGTAGAGTGCAGGAAAAAACAACTTAAAGCAAGTAATTAGCCATAATTTGCTTTGTGGTGAAGGTCTCTGCCCTTTCTTTATACCAAATTTGAAAGTTTCTTCACGCCACACAACTTTTTTCCCTTTTCTTTTTTTTTGTGTGTGTGTCTATGCTTCCTCATCTTCTTTCCTTTACCACAATTCTGAGAAATTATATATGTATGATTTTCATGTAGCTGGTGGGACTATGTTAAACTTGTATATTACAGCATGCGGCCTCTGTCAATGCAGGCTGAGGCTCTTAAATGACCTTTAACACTAGTGGAAACGACCTGCATATTATATGTTTGAGTTTATGGGATGAACTTTCCCCCTCTTGAAGAGGACTAGAAACATTGAAAAGTAGAAGTGTAGTTTGGCTACTCTAGGTCTCATAGGTGCTAGAGATATAAATACAAAACCCTCAACCTCATCGTAACTTAGGAGTTTTGGTAGCAGTGTAAGGAGACATTTCACGATGATATCAAAGCAACCAGCTTCGATTCTTACCGGACGCGTATTAAATGTGGATTTATTTAAATTAAAGAATACCGCTGCGCAAAAGCCTATGTTTCGGTCCAAAAGGCCTTCGACATGCGAGGCGTGTTAGAATATAAATACAAAACCCTCAACTCTCATCAGAACTTCGGAGGTTTACCAACCGTTTCTATTTAACTCCTCTGGGTAAAGGCATTGTAACCAATGAAGATAAATACACAAAAGATTTGGTCAACAATTTATCCTATCTTTTAAGTTTTAACTAAGTATCTATGAGGTTGCTGCTTAATTTAATATAACTTGTTGATGTTATCCACCAACCAGTCTTTGTCCCAAATTTTGTGGTTCAACTATATAAATCCGTTTCTTCCGTTCTGCTCTGTTAAGGGCCTCCGCTTCTTCGTTTAATTGGTTGATGGTATCAATTGAACCTTATTTAGATAATTTCATAATCAAAACACTTATGGCTTTGTTTTATAATATTTGATGCACACAGTTGATTGGGCATGATGCAGGAATGGATGCTCAAGTTGCTTATGGTTTTGACCGTTTGCGTAATAAAAAACTTACCTCGCTCAAGGTTCAATTACAAAGAAGGTGTGGCTCTGATATCTATCTATTTACTGTCCGTGTATTTTAATCATACATTTTTTACTTGTAATATGAATATGTGAACCTGCCGCCGCATTGATCCAACTGTTTCGATACCATTTTAAGTCCCTGCCACGTTGCACCAATACTCCAAATTTATGGTGAGGTGTTGACAGAAATAATCTTATACCAATGCTCCTTGGAGAGTTGAGCACCCTTTCATGTGCGAAAAACCTGAGCATGTTTAAGTGAAATTTAAGGAAAATAAAAGAATTTTGGGATTTTACGATACATGAGATAGAGAATTGAAAAAGAAGAAAAATTTGTAGGGTTTATGGAGTTTGAAGGTAGAAAATGAGTGATTTTGAGACAGATTAGTAATGTTTATTAGATTTCTTATTACTAAACAGTGGTTTGATGGATGGAAAACATTTTTTTCTTCGTTTTTCCTTTTTTTTGGTGTGTGTGTGGGGGGGGGGGGGGGAGGTAAAACCCCCATTTTTTAAAATTGGCTATTCAATTGTACTCCCAGCTGGTTCTGACCTGGCCTAGGATGCTCTTGGTACCATGATAATAAAAATGATCTCTATATCTTGTCTATTTTACCCAAAAAAGGTACTTAAAGGAAGTTCAAGGTGTAATCCTGCATATGCCCCAATATACTAAGAACATACTATACAATGAATCTATATACAACTACAAGAGTGTCCATTTGCATCCCACCATTGCTCTGGTGCTTGATCATACTCAGAGCATATTCTGGGGGTTTCCACTGGTTTTTGGCTTATTTATTGATTCCCTTGATTTCTTGGTATCTAAAGCACATAGATTAAATACTTTATGATTAACATTTCAAATTGTACACCAACATCATGTTGTTCCATTTAAGTTTAAGAAATTGTACTATATAAATGTCATGGCAATTTCATCTCATAAATCACATAATTGACCACATGCCTGCAGATTTTTTTCTTTAGTGTCAACATTGTAGCCCTTGATTTTCTCTTTAGCTTGCTTACATTTTTTTGCTGGTTGTTTGAGGACCATTTAGTTTGGCATGCTTATGAACGGATTTTTCGATATTATTTATGTTTCTCAAGTGGTTTAAAATTGGTGGCAAACAATATATACTGTTGAGAATATAGGGAATTATATTTTCTCAAAACAATATAAGGAATTATCTGAGAGGTTTCTTGTGCCAGTTGATCTGCTCTGGGTATAGCTGCACACAAGGATGGTTTTGTACATCTTTCGTGGGTCGTCCTGGCTTGAGGTTGGCTTTTATTTCATTATACTCTTTTATGTTTATTACTTATCCTCTAGATATTCCAGAGCAGTGACAACTTTTTATTGTTGTCAAGCTATAGACAATCAAGTCATAATATCTTGCCTTATGGTGCTTATTGTTGCTCGAAGTATGTGTTTATAGGGTGTTTAATCAGAGCATATTCTTAAAGTTTTTTCTGTTACACAAAGTTTTACACTTTATGATTATTTACGTTCGGCTCCATGGTTATCCATACATTGTCAAAAAGCCCTCCATGAATTCTTTGGTAATAAAATCATCAGCATACTCCGAAGTGCCAAATAAATTTCCATGTCAAAATGATATACAACAACAAGCCTTTATCCCAAACTTTTTCATCCATACCCTTGCATAAACTACTCAATAGAACTACATAACAATCCCATACTTGTTGGTAAGAATTTGCAGTTTTCTCCTATACTGGTGGTGCTTACTGGCAGTAACTCTTTGTTAAGCTTTCTGAATGCTCTATTTTAGTGATTTTTCTTATGATATAACCATACTAGACCAGCATTGTACCTATTGGATTAGGATATGCCAATTTTTTTGCTGAAAAGAAATTGTGGCCGAACCTGTTCAATAGTTTGTTCAAAGTTGATTCATAAAATTATTAATGCAGGGGACTCAAAAATATTCTTCGACTTCATATCAAAAAGGCCAGTTGTTTAGAATGGGAGCAGATACCGGTTCCTGCAGGGTACTCTCTCTCTCTCTCTCTCTCTCTCTCTTAGAATGGGAGCAGATACCGGTTCCTGCAGAGTACTCTCTCTCTCTCTCTCTCTCTCTCTCGTGCATATGCGGGTGCTTGCATGTTCGTGTGTGTGTGTGCTTGTGTGTTCGTGTGTGTGAGTGTTACTCTACCAAATTTCCTAGAGGGGATGACAAAAATCAACAAACATATACTGATAAACCAACAATCATATGATTTTTATATGTCCTTTCATCGGATGGCTGGAAAAATGGTTTATTACACTATTGATCAGTGTGTGTGTGGGTGGGTGGGAGGGGGGGATCTAAATCACATAAAAACTAGTTTATTTTATTTTAGGCCATGGAGATCAAAATGAATATGCTGATCATCCAATAGTTTACTTTTTTTGTTCGTCACTGTAGAATGTTTTGTTAAGTGCCACTCTTCATGTATGTATGTGTGTGCCCTGTGGGCATACCTAGTCTGCAGGTGCGTGGTAGGTGGCATGCGCGCAGGTCGTAGTGTACCTAGGCTTGAATGCAGCAGCAGTTCGTGTGGGTTTGTTGTGCCTGTTTGTTTCATAAGAGAGATGTTTACAACTTTTTTCTTCTATTTTCACTGCAGTATTAGGTCTATAGTTGCATTAAATCTTCCCAATTATGGCGGTGGAAGGAATCCATGGGGTCGTCCCAAGCCTGAATATCTTGAAAAGGTGTGCATATATTGTTCTTTGAACTGATTGATATTTATATTATAATAATGATTTATTTTGAACAAATGTTCTTAAGAGTTATGTGGCATACATTATATTTGTTGAACACTAACTTATCGGGGAGTGCTCCATTGCAAACCGGTATGATTTTTTTTTTAAATGGGAACTCTCAATCTACGACATATTTTAACGATCTGATTCGTTCAAGTTGATCACTCTGCCCTCAAATATATATGTATGAAATATTAAAGGATTTGAAGACCTCTGGCATATGTATCGGAAGAAGTGTATGTTGCATTATCGAAAGACGTTCATTTTTGCATCCATCGATGAATAGACTAGAGGTCTTCAAATCCTTAGATTTTTTTTTACATATATTTGAGGGTAGAGTGATCAATTTGAATGAATCGGATCGTTAAAATATGTCGTAGATCGGGAGTTCCCGTTTTTTAAAAACGCGGACTGGTTTGCAATGGATCACTCCCCCTAACATATCTCAAACCAGAGAGGATCATAGGAATTTTTTATATAGATAAATTGCTTTAGTTGATGTACCCAAGTAACTTTGTGTTAATTAAACCTGAAAGTTTGTCATATTTTTGCTTGGTTATAACTTGATAGGATATATTGTATTTCCATGAGTATTTAATTTATTGCTGTGTGGTAATTTTGTCACATATCTCAAGTATTGTTTTAGACTGGCATGTCGGGGTCATGCCATATTCCCGGCCTGTTATGGGTTATATCCTATTACACTTGAAATTCAAGAAAACATCTAAATGGAATTGCATTTAATCCTTAGAGTAACATATTTTCTTCTATATTATTAAAGCATCAGATGCTTTTTGTGGCATTTATTGATGAAACGCCTTCACCCGTTTGTTTCGTTTCGTTTCGTGTCTCAATATATATCTTGAGTTTAGTGTAAAAACAGTCCCCCCCCCCCTCCCTCTCTTTCTCTTCCCAGAAAGGTTTTGTTTCTGCCCATGCTGATGATGGCCAGCTTGAAATTTTTGGTCTTAAAGAGGGGTGGCATGCCTCATTTGTTATGACTAAACTCGTTGATGCTATACACATTGCCCAGGTACAGCAATTAACTTTGTGTTCCTCTCAGTCCTGAAATCTTCTAGAATCGGTTATATGTAATCAGCATAGTTATTAATGGTTCATCTCTGTCAGGCTGTGGCAATTAAATTCGAGATCCGAGGTGATCAGTGGAAACAAGCTTATATGCAAACGGATGGAGAGCCGTGGACACAAGCAATCAACAAAGAGTATCCAACGGTTGTAACAATCACGAGGATGCCTTATCGGCATCGCATGATAAGTGGAGAGTAGTTCTTTGGCAAACTTTTCATCGACTTCAGTTACACATTTGATGTTGTTTTACCCGTAATCAAGCAGTAGCGTTCTTCTATACCGGTATGTATTGTATAGATGGCAAATGTCATGTACAGTATCCAGCAATGTTTGTTGTTTTCTAAAGGGCTTCATTCTTTTGAAATACCAGTCTTGATGTGTACTGTAACATACGGATATATCTATTCGTTCTTCTGTAACAAAAGAGAGAGGGGGTGGGGGAGGGGGATGTTCTTTCAAGTTTACTTATTTTTGCAACTTATGATCATGAAGAAAGAATTATGGATTCATGGAACCCTTAATTGATTGAATTTGAGCTGGTCTAACTGAGATACTTACAGATCGAGTTTGAATTTTAAAGTTGTAATGCTGGCCCAACTTATACTGAAATCATGCATGCTAGTATTTATTTATTTTTAATTTTGGAATTGGACCAATTAACAACAAAATATCTTTAGTTATGGGTCATTTTGGATGCAGAAACACAAACGTTATGCATATCATTTTCTGAATTTTCATTTTTTTTGGCGGATTTTTATAGTTTTTTCCCATAATTTTCAGTTTTGACTTTTGAAATTTTACTTTTTTATAATTTTCAATATATATAATAGTTTTTCCTCTTTTTTCTCACATTTCCTAATTTTTATAGGTTTTTGGAAATTTTATAAGTTTTCCCTTATTGTTTTATTTATTCTTATTTCTTTTTTGGGTTCACTCTACTAAATTTTACTAGATTTTCTGGGGATTTTCCTATTTTTGAACTTTTCATCGAAATTTTCAGTTTTCATTTAGGAGTTTTTGAGTTTTATTCATCATTTTCTGAATTTTCTATATTATTTTGCTATTTTTAATAAATTTTTTCTCAGAATTCTTGGTTATTAACTTTGAAATTTTGTTTTTTTATAATTTTCAAATTTATTGTAGATTTTTCATTCTTTTCTTCACTTTTCCGCCTTCTTAGAATTTTTGGAAATTTTATAATTTTTTTCTTAATTTTAATTTATTCTTTTGTTTTCTTTTTGATATTTCCTTTTTTATTCACTCTTCGTATCTCAATTTTACTAGATTTCTGTAGGTATTTTTCTTTTTCTGTATTTTTGTAAATCCCCAGTTCCGAATAAATTTTTTTGTATTTTTCCAGATTTTAATCCAAACTTATTTCATTTTTATATGTTTTTTATTATTTAAATTAATTTCTTAAACTCTTAACCCAAAAACTAAAACCCAACCTTATCCTACCCGACCGGACCCACGCGGACCCGACCCGACCCGCTTCCCCTCATCTTCCTCCCTCATTTCCTTCTCCTGCCACTTCCTTCGCGCAACCTCCTCGCCCCCGCTCCTCGCGTCCACGACGATCGCACCAACGCACGCTTCTCGCGTCCGCTCGCGTTCCTTGCGCCAGCCTCCATTTGCCCCACTCACTCCCCAACGGCTCCAAGTCCCCAACGGCGCCCCTCGACTCCGTCCTTCCTTGTGCCCACCTCTGCGAGAACGGCTCTACGCGAACGTGGCCTCGTCGACAACGACTCCGAAATCCCCGCACCTGCCACGCCTCTTCTCTCCAACGTCACTTTCTCTCTCTCCTGTTCTCTTCCCTCATCTCTCCCTCCCTGCTTCGCTCTCTCTCTCTCTCTCGTTCTCCTCCAAGCCAAAACCCCCTACTCACGTCACCGAACTCCCCCCAAGCTCCGACCACCGCCGCGAGCTCCCTAACATTTCCTCTCCTCTTTCCCAACACCTCAACCGCCAACACCCTCGCCTCATCTGCATCACCACCAAACCGAGCACCCACCACCATCAACACCGACCCCCTGCATCTCGCCGACGAACCCAACTCCCTCGTCCCTGCACCTCACCTGAGCTCCGACCCCGTCGCTTCCGTGCCTCAACCGACCTCACCAAAGCCAGAGCCTACTGCATCGGTCCCCTGCAGCCCCCGACCTCCCCTACTCACCAGCTCCAATCCCCTGAGCCGCCTGAGCTCACCGCCGGCAGCCCCTCTGCACCCGAGCACTTCGACGGAGTCGCTGGAAACCCACTGCCGTGGCTGCCTCCACGCCAGTGCTGAGCCGAGTACTCCGATCTAGCCAAGTCGAGCGCGCATCGTGCCCGTGTCGTGCCATTTCCGTTGCCGTCGTTGCCTTACCATCGACTTCGTCACTTGTTCAATTCATACTACGTACTTATGTAGTTAGAAAATGTACTTATGTAGTTAGAAAATGTAGTTAGAAAATGTACTTATGTAGCAAGTGAAGCCCCTTTCACTTGTTCAATTCATACTACGTACTTATGTAGTTAGAAAATGTAGTTTAACGGCTTAAATGGTTATAATGTCTGATGTGTGTATATACAAGTAGATAGCATCCCCGTAGAGCTCGATACGTTTACCCTATCAAAAATCCCCAAGTTTTATTATTAGAAGTTCCGATTTATATTAACGAGTGACGTATAAGAAATCGGCATCAAATTGTTAAGGCATCGAATGTAAAATGAAATCTCTATTGGTTACATCAAATCTGAAAATCACCGTATGTGTAACGTTGTAAAATTTGCAGTTATTTGAATAAAATTCTAATCATGGTGTTCCAGGACTCGTATCGAACCTAACGAGATAGCCTATAACCCTATATAATTAGTTTTGGAATAATGCAATTCCATGATCCTGAAAAATGATGAGGAACGCAATTCTGGACTGCAGTCCGGGGTAGCATTCTAAGGGGGGGCCTGAGTTTTAAGCACATGTACCTACTTTTATAAAACTGGAAATGTGCGGAGCCACACATGGTCACGTAAGCAACTTAATTAGATAACCTCTGAAATTGCTCCCGTGCATTTTTACGGTCGTTTGATATTTAAATTGTATTTTGGAATGTCATTGTGTTCTGCAGTTTCTGCAGAAATGTTCATTACATTGTCACATTAATCTGAACATAACTTCTGACGTAGAGATGTGATTGACAATCCGTTTGGTGCATTGGAAACTTAACTGGCAGATCTAAATTTTATTCAACTAGGGAAATACCTGAATCAGAACATAATCACTGGTAAAATACGCGCGATGTTGGGCTTCCAGTTCTGCAACTGGAATTTCAGAAATCGATCGCTGCCTTCAAATGAGGATAACTCACTAACCTGATCTCCGTTTGACCTGGAATAAATTTTGCTGTTTAGATAATCCAGTGTACTTCATACGCCCTTTATACTGTTTTGGTCGATTCTATGTGTACGATTTATCGTAAATTTTACCAGTTACATGGAATTGGTCGTTATAGAATAATGAATACATGTTCAGTGCATTTCTGCATATTTTGATGCTTGAGTTATACCTGCTGCATAGTGATCATCTGTATTGTCGATATCACGTCCCGCTTCCCAAAATACAGAATACGAGGGGTTGACAAGGCCAGCCATGCTCCTACGGTCAAGAAAATATCCTGTCGGAGTCATACTTCGGCTTCTAGCTTTACGTGGTAATCAGTAAACAATGCACAGGTAATGAGAAATGCAGTATATAAATCAAAACAAATACAAAAGAACTAACCAGATGGGAATCAAGAGAGTATGATTCTGGGTAGCTGATCAAGATGTAAGCGATGTCCTCGGGGTACGTCTAGTCCTGGTCCAAGCTAGGTCCACTTCTCACTCTGAGCATGCATACTCAGGTCGTCAGAGCGACACGATAGCAATATATCACTTTGAGCATGCATACTTAGGTCGTCAGAGCGACACGATAGCAATATATATATATATATATATATATATATATATATGGGTACAAATGGTAACTCGTACATTAATACTGAATATGTAACAGTAAATCAAGAGTGTATAGACATGAACATGAAGTAGCCGATGCGAGTGTCTAAAAGACCAGGTGAACATGAAAGCGGTAAAGTAGTATGTCAGGTGTGTTGATTCAGTAAGCAATGCATGTCAATGTCACTATCTCTATCGGTCTCTAAGTCTCACTATACAGGTCACTAAGCCTATCGACGGTCCAAGTGTGAGAGTCAACCACTTGTGAGTATCCCCCACCCAAAAGTAGGACCCAAGGCAAGGGACCACGGGCCCAAAAAAACGCACGGTAATAATCAGTGATAACCATGTATATCTCCGTATATCTCCATAAGTGCCGGCATTGGACTCCTGAGAATCTGTTGAACTCACACTCAAACTACCCCACCCCCCGTGGTCTACATCAAACGCCAACCATAAACTCAAATACCTGTCGGTCTATAACGAGTTTACGCGAGAACTGGAGACAGTATCTCCATCAAGCATGCCCCGACTGATACGCAAGATAAATGGACAGTATTTAGTGTCTTACCTGTGACACCCATACAAGTGCTTCCATAATTGTCTCATACCAATTATAGTCACGCTTATACACGTCCCATAGATGTCGACAATGCAATAAGACAATATGGTCCACTGATTGTGTACAAGTACGTATCAATTTCACTTATTCATTCATGCTCGACCACTAATGTACTTGCCACAATCACCACTACTACCTAATACTGGTTAATGCACATGATCACTAGGTTACCAATGCAATGACATATATATAATGTGATGAGAAAACGGTATTTAAGGCATGGTTAAGATGTCATCAACCGATGTCCTGCCACTTGCATAATTCTTCATAAATCATACGTGCACAATTTAGCGAAACAATGAACAGGGGATGAGTAGTATGTTTGATTATCTATCCAGCAAATTTGGTTTCACGTCAAACGGGTGTCAGGATCACTAAATATGACCAATTCATTTTAAGCGTTCACTGCTGGAAATCTGGTTTCAGAATCGGAAGTCCGTTTCGTAACGCATTTCAATCCCAGTTGGGATCAGAATTTAGCGACGCTACAGTTGAATGAAATTTAGGGTTTTCAATAGGGTTTTCAACGCAACAGACGGATTCTCAACCGCGTCTGTATGTCAAGAGTTATGCACTATTCAACACTAGGGTATCGGTTCTGGTTCTGTTTGGGACTGCTATACGTCCCGATCTTTTAAATTGCAGTTTAAATAGTAAACGACGATGAAAAGGGATGAAATCACTTACTAGCTAACAGATTCATCTTCAATAAAGTCTAGGGTTCTGCAACATACAAGTTCAGGCAGCGAAGAGGTAAGCATTACGAGACAGGAAACAACCAGAGCTGTTCTGGACTGCAGTCCAGAGCCGCTCTCCGAACCAATTCTCGTCATAATTTCAGTGCAGAAACAATTAAGAACTTGCATAGGATTACAGGTCGTCGAGTCGGCTTCGATTTGAGCCCTCGAACGCAACATTTCAATATGTACACAATTAATTATAATTTTAACAAGTTTCAGGTGCGGGAAATTCCCAGGTTTTACGGGTGTAATTGGGGGTGTTCGTTTAAGCCAATGACAATCGTATTTTTCAGTGAAATTTCTGCACAAGGTTCATTGCCTCACAGGCTAGAAAAAGCAATCGAGCTCCGTCAAATTAAATGAAGGTTTTCATTCGGATTTTGCATCGAACAGTTATGTCATATAAGGTCTCACGAAACTTAAACATGGAATTTATAGTATTTTGAATTATAACGGACATAATATAGCATGCAGCAAGTAGGGTACTTGCCTGGAGACGTTTTGGCGATGCACGGCAGCGGCAACGGCACGAACGCGCGACGAACGGCACGGTTAGGGTTCGCGGCCTCGGCTCGCGTTTCGGGTTCGTCGTCGGAGTTGTCCGGAGATGTCTCGCGATCACCGGAGGCGGAGTGTGGTGCTGCGGATCTCTAGGGATGTGCTGGGGTCGACGATGGTCGGCGGGGTCGCTCCGGCGGCAGGCAGCAGCGGGCGTTTGGAGGTCGCAGTGAGGGTTTGAAAGAGAGAGAGAGGTAGTGGGGGCTCGAGTTCGTAGTGATGGTGATGATGTTGGTGACGTAGGGGTGTCGACGAGGTGGTTCAGGTGCAGTGGGGGCTCGCCGACGAGAGGGTGCAGGGCTCGAGGTCGGGTGCAGTGAGCTCGGCGAGGGGTGTGCAGTGGAGGTGGTCGGTGGTGTGGGGAGTGGCGAGTGGGGCTAGAGCTCTGGAGAGAAGAGTGAGTGAGGAAGGACGAGACAATGGGGAGCTCGTCGGCGGCGAGGAGGCGCACAGGGTTCGGAGCTCGGTGGTGGGGTTCGACTGTCGATGGGTTTTCTGGAGAAGTGGGGAGCTAGGTGGAGGAAGAGAGGAGGAGAAGGGAAGGAAGGCGAGGAGTCGGAGACGAGGTGATAGTCGTTTGTCGTCGTCGGGGGTGAGGCAAGGGGTGTGGGGAGTGCGTCTGGGAGTTGGGAGAGGTGGAGAGGAGTAGGAACGAGAGTTAGAGAGAGACGAGAAGAGATGAGCGGGATGGAAACGGGGTCGCGGGCGTGCGCGCGAACGTGGGTCGTGGTCGCGACGAAGGCGGCGCGTTGACGACGTGGGGAGCGACATGGGGGCGACGTGGGCAGCGCAGGAGTTCGAGCGGGAAATATTCGTTGGGGAGGAAGAAGGTTAGAACGGGTCGGGTTAGGTGGGTGTGGGTCGGGTTCGAAGCGGGTAAGGGGCGAAGGAAAGGAGTGGGAAGCTGGGCTGGGAAGGGAGTGTTGAGCTGGGCCGGGGAAAAAGGGGTTTATTTATTTATAGGTTTAAATTTATAAGAAAGGGGAGTGGGCTGAGGAAGGAAATTGGGCCGGGGTTTTATTAATATTTAGTTTTAATTAATTGCTTGGTTTAGTTGGGCCGGCTAGGTTAATTAAGGAACTTGGGCTAAGGTTTAAAAGGTGGGAAGTTATTATATATTTAGTTTTAGTTAAACATTTTATTTGTTTGGGCCGGAAGAAGGAAGTGTGGGCTGAGGATGGGAATAAGTGTTCGGGGAAAAATTTATATCAAACTTAAGTTTCCAAATTCAACAAAAATATGAGAAAATTGGAAAAACATTCGGGGAACTTGGGAAATACAGAAAAATTTCATTGATGGAAACGGGGATTTACAGTCGATATATTAATGTTAGGGATTGGGTTGTGGTAAATACGACAGTGATATTGATAAGTGGAAAAGTGATTGAAAGCGACAGTGATACGTATTTGTCCACAACCTACACAATACATGAATGCATACCATAACCTGGGGAATGGGAAAATCAAAATGGAATTGAACTCGTATTTAGCGAGGTACAGTGATTTAGAGGATCATCATTCGCTATCAGTGATACACACACATACTTTAGGTCGTGGGCCTAGCGGCACGGCTGACAGGGTTATATCCCGGGCACAGTGGACCGTAGTCTCGGGCATGCACGAGACCCTTGTTAAACACGAGTATCCTCTCCACCAATTGATTTCATGGACCTAGTGACCGTTAAGTAGTGACATATGCATTGCCTAGTTCATTGACATAATACTCATATTGGACTATTTATATTCAGTTGATGTTATTATACACATGTTCTGAAATTCATTATACGCCTCATGTTTAATAATATTGCACGCCATTATATTACTTATTGCTATATGTGTCGTCCTGACGACCTGAGTGTGCATGTTCAGAGGACGAAGTGGATCCAGCCCAGGAGCAGGACTTATCCTTCGAGATTGCGGAGATCTAGACTGCACCACCAGTGCTACTTTCTTTGATTTCAGCATTTGTTTTATTGGTTAGTTGTTTATTCTGTGAAATAAATGTACCATGAACTCTTTTAAATTGTAATGTAATAAAGTGGTGAACTATGATTTTTCCTTTACTCAAGCACTGTTTATTGACTACCATGTAATGCTAGAAGCCGAAGTGTGACTAGGCAGGATTATTCCCTGATCGTAGAAGTATGGCTGGCCTAGTCATCCCTCGTATCCCGTATTTTGGGAAGTGGGGCGTGACATGGTTTTGTTGGTATCAGAGCCAGGTTTTGGATGAAATTACAGTTCCGTGGAGGGACCTCTAGATTGAGTTACACCCTTAGCGTATGCCTTATTGCATTCTTCCTCACTTTCTAATCATCGTTGAATCATTGTGTAACCTTGCTTGAATCTGATTTCTTTTGATCTTTTCAGGAATATGGACTCCTCAGGTGCCGGTCACCACGATCGTACCGAGAAGATCCTTAGCACACTGACGACCCTGGCCCAAGCTCAAGAGAGAAAGACCGATCTTCTGGCCGAAGGATTGAAGGCGGTACAGGAGACCACAATTACCGCCCTGGAGAGATCTACGGCTGTTCCCGCAGCCCTGAGGGCGCGCTCGTACCGACTACACAGGCATCTCAGTGGACCCAGTGAAGATAGAATCTGTTAGAGATTGGCCGACTCCGAAGTCAGTGGCCGAGATCAGAAGGTTCCTGGGATTGGCAGGATATTATCGGCGGTTCGTTCAAGACTTTGCACGAGTCGCTGAACCTTTGACGAAGCTGACGCGGAAGGAAGTACCGTACGTGTGTACGGAGGAGTGTACTCGGGCTTTTGAGGTACTAAAGCAAAAGTTGACCACGGCGTCTATTCTTACTGTGCCAGAGAATTCAGGTGGGTTGGTGATACATAGCGATGCTTCGGGGAAAGGTTTAGGCTGTGTCCTGATGCAGCATGGTCGAGTAGTTGCTTATGCCTCACGCCAACTGAAAAATCACAAGAGGAACTACCCAACGCACGACTTGGAGTTAGCCGCAGTGGTCTTCGCATTGAAGATCTGGAGACATTACTTGTTAGGCGAAATGGTGGAAGTGTACACGGATCACAAGAGTCTGAAGTACATGTTCACTCAGAGAGAACTGAAAATGAGGAAACGCCGGTGACTAGAATTAATGGCGGATTACGACTTAGATTTACAGTACCATCCGGGGAAGGTAAATGTCGTACCAGACGCTCTCAGTCGCAAGCCGACAGTCATGATGTTGACCAGTCAGAAGAGCATCATTGAGGATTTTCAGAAGCTCAAACTAGAGATTGTTACACCGAGTGCAATCAGGCAGTTCTGGCAGTTACAGGTGCAGTCTTCTCTTGTGGATCGCATTAAGGTTGCGCAGGCTGATGATCCTCGATTACAAAAGTTCAGGGAGCAGGTGGAAGCCGGGCTGAGGACGTACTTACTCATACATCGGGATGGTTCTCTAAGATTCGGTAGCAGGCTCTGCGTCCCCAAGGGAGCTGTTCGAGAAGAGGTTTTAGCTGAGGCTCATAGTTCGGCTTATTTTGTGCATCCGGGAGGCACGAAAATGTATCGGGATCTAAGGCAACATTTTTGGTGGAACGGGATGAAGCGAGAGATTGCATGGTTCGTATCCAGGTGTTTGGTATGTCGACAGGTAAAAGCAGAGCACCAGAGAACGGCTGGAATGTTGCAACCGCTTCCGATACCTGAATGGAAGTGGGAGCACATCACTATGGATTTCGTGACTGCCTTACTACGGAGCCCAAGGGGAAACAACACGGTTTGGGTTATCGTCAACCGTCTTACAAAAGCTGCACATTTTATACCCTTTCGTTTGGGCCAGTCGACAGAGTCACTTGCGGATAAGTACATGCAAGAGTTGGTGCGACTTCACGGAGTCCCAATCAGTATAGTGTCGGATCGAGACACCAGATTTGTTTCACATTTTTGGAAGAGCTTACAGGAGAGTCTGGGTACACGTCTCAAGTTTAGCACGGCTTACCATCCACAGACGAACGGGCAGTCCGAGCGTACTATTCAGACGCTCGAGGACATGTTGAGGGCTTGCATGCTAGACTTCTAAGGATCATAGGAGGATCACCTTCATCTGGTGGAGTTTTCTTATAATAACAGTTTTCAAGCTAGTATCCAGATGGCTCCATTCGAAGCACTTCACGGACGGAAATGTCGATCTCATGTTTGTTGGGATGACGTGGGAGAACGGAGATTATTGGGACCCGAACTTATTGTTCAGACGGTAGACAAGGTCCAGACGATCAGACAGCGCATTAAGATGACTTAGGACCGACAGAAGAGCTGGACGGATGCCAACAGGAGAGCGCTAGAATTCAAGGTCGGAGATCACGTGTTTCTGAAGATTTCTCCTACCCGCGATGTTATCAGGTTTGGAGATCGTGGGAAACACAGTCCCCGATTCATCGGACCTTTCGAGGTGCTAAAGCGAGTGGGAGAGGTGGCCTATCGACTTGCCTTACCTCCATCATTAGCTGGTGTGCACAACACTTTTCATGTTTCTCAGTTGAGACGCTATGTCCGGGACGACAACCATATTCTGGATCATTCGGAGTTAACTTTGGGCACTGATCTGTCCTACGAGGAGCAGCCTACCACCATTCTCGATCGTCAGGATAAAGTGCTGAAGAACAGGGTCATTCCACTGGTTCGTGTTTCTTGGGGTGGTCGTTCTCCAGGGGAGTCTACCTGGGAACGCGAGGACATCCGTGCACGTTTTCAGCATTTATTTGTATAGTGTGTTGTCCCGTTGTTTTTATTTTAATTTCGAGAACGAAATTTTTGTGAGGAAGGTATGATGTAAATCCCCAGTTCCGAATAAAATTTTCCGTATTTTTCCAGATTTTAATCCAAATTTATTTCATTTATATATATTTTTTATTATTTAAATTAATTTCCTAAACTCTTAACCCTAAAACTAAAACCCAACCTTATCCTACTCGACCCGACCCACGCTGACCCGACCCGACCCGCTTCCCCTCATCTTCCTCCCTCGTTTCCTTTTCCCGCCACTTCCCCCGAGCAACCTCCTCGCCCCCGATCCTCACGCCCATGACGATCGCACCCACGCACGCTTCTCGCACCCGCTCGCGTTCCTCGCGCCAGCCTCCACTTGACTCGCTCACTCCCCAATGGCTCTAAGTCCCCAACGGCGCCCCTCGACTCCATCCTTCATCGTGCCCACCTTTGCGAGAACAGCTCCACGCCGACGTGGCCTCGTCGCCAACGACTCCGGAATCTCCGCACTTGTCTCCCCTCTTCTCTCCAACGTCTCTTTCTCACTCTCCTGTTCTCTCCCCTCATCTCTCCCTCTCTGCTTCGCGCTCTCTCTCTCGTTTTCCTCCAAGCCAAAACCCCATCCTCACGTCACCGAACTCCCCCCAAGTTCCGACCACCGCCGTGAGCTCCCCAACATTTCCTCTCCTCTTTCCCAACACCTCAACCGCCAACACCCTCTCCTCATTTGCATCACCACCAAACCGAGCACCCACCACCATCAACACCGATCCCCTGCACCACCACCAAACCGAGCACCCACCACCATCAACACCGATCCCCTGCATCTCGCCAACGAACCCAACTCTCTCGTCCCTGTGCCTCACCTGAGCTCCGACCCCGTCGCCTCCGCACCTCAGCCGACCTCGCCAGAGCCCACTGCACTGGTCCCCTGCAGCCCCCGACCTCCCCAACTCACCAGCTCCAATCCCCTGAGCCGCCTGAGCTATGGACTCCTGGGCACAAAGATAGAGAAAACTCAATGCAAAAGAGCCAGAATATTCTTCATTTCTCCTTAATTAAAGATGACACTACTTTTATCTAGCCAAAGTTCCATACATGAAGAATCCGAACCTAAATAATTTACCTAATATGCTCTAATTTGACAAGACCCGATTTGATACGATCATGCAACATCGGCCAGCCAATTACATTCCAAGTAAATCAAACTAACTCCAGTGTTGAGTCAACCAAAGGCAACCTTCGGAAAAATATATATAAAATAAGATTCTCGTATCCACCATACTCTACAAAATAATTAATTTGGTAAAAGATTACACTAAAGTTGGGATTGGACTTAAGTTGTCACGGCACGTTCCCCAAAATACGGAATACATGGAATGATTAGACCAGTCATGCTCCTACGGTCAAGAAATAATCTCGTTGTAGTCGCACTTCGACTTCTAGCATTATATGGTAATCAGTAAACACAACACTAGAGTAAAGGAAATCACAGCTCACAACTTTATCAGTAAAACAACAGAGTTCAGAATACATTTATTTGCATGAAAGATATAACTAACCAAAGAAACAACAATGATCTTATAACAAATAGAAGGCGATAGCGCTGATGTCGCGGTCTAAATCTCTGCGATCTCGAATGACAGGTCATGTTCCTGAGCTGAGTCCACTTCGTCTTTTGAGTATGCGCACTCATGTCGTCAGGGCGACACATATAGCAATGTATATGGTGTGTGTACTATGATATTAAATATGAAATGAATGGCAGAATACAGTAACATGAGAATCAGGAATATCAAGTGAATATGAACAGTACGGTATATGTATCATGTCAGCAATCCACGCAATATGTATGTCATTACCTATCAGACGCTAAGTCAAATGAAATCAATAGGTGGAAAGGATTCTCGTGTTTAATAAGGGTCTCGTGCATACCCGAGACTACGATCTACTGTTGCCCAGGACATAACCCTGCAGCCATGCCGCTAGGCCCGCGACCTTATATATATATATATATATATATATATATATATATATATATATATATATATAATCAAATGATCATTCTCTATGTCACCGTTGTAGGGTGTTTTTCTTCAACTCAGTGAGATGGGAATACGCGCGCGCTTGTCAGGCGTACTACAGATTCCCCCTGCCTAGGGTAGGCCGGGGTTTAATGATTGTGGGGATCCGAATCTCCGGCAGCCGCGGACTAAGCTGCCGTTAATTACCCCTCACCTTTGGGGCGAGGGAACCTCCGATTAACGGGTTAAACTGGTCATGCGAACCCAATGTGCGGTGTGCGTGTGTTCTGTTTTGAAATGGGGGTTTTGGATATATCGGGAGCCACGCAGAGTTTTTACGGGGGTTCGTGGGCAGCGCCCCGGCCCGAAAATTTTTTGGAGGGGAGAAATGTTGCGGAGTATGTGTATGTGTACATTTGTATACAAATGTATATATATACATATATATATATGAATAAAGGGGAAAAGGCATCCAAAGGATGCGTGGGGCAGCACCTTGGGCGCTGTGCGCTTAGGTGCTGTGCGCTCAGGCGCAAGCGCGCCACGTGTCGGCACGTGGGCGCTTTGCGCAGGAGCGCTGCGCGCAAGCGCGCGCGCCACGTGTCGGCACGTGGGCGCTTTGCGCATGAGCGCTGCGTGCTGGAGCGCAAGCGCGCGCGCGCCACGTGTCGGCCGTGGGCGCTTTGCGCATGAGCGCTGCGCGCTGGAGTGCAAGCGTGCTGATGCGCAAGTGCGCGCGCTACGTGTCGGCACGTGGGCGCTTTGCGCATCGCGCTGGTGCGCAAGCGCGCGCGCCACGTGTCGGTACGTGGTCGCTTTGCGCACGAGCGCTGCGCGCAAGCGCGCGCGCCACGTGGGCGCTTTGCGCTCGCGCGCAGTGCCGGCGAGGAAAGGAGGGCTTTTGCCTAGAACCAGAAGCTATGCTTCAAAAAGGAAATATTTATTATATATGTATATATGGAGTTAAACTCCTAGGATGTTTTGAAGCTGATGAAAGGGGTTCTTCTTCTTCCTCCTGTTGTTTGGCCGGATCTTGAAGATCAAGAGATGTGAGATCTCAAAATCTCTCCTTTTTTAGATCTGATGGGAGATCTGAGCTCCCCTTTATGGGTTTTGTGGTGGAAAACTACTTAGTTTTTGAAGAGAAAGAGTAAAACTCTTGATTTAATTCAAAAGAAATGGGAAGGTTTAGAACCTTGGAGAAGGAGCAGGAGGCACAAGAACCCTAGTTTTTGGGGGAATGAAAAGCATTGCTTTATTCATCATCATGTTGCCTTTTATAGGCTTACATATTTACATATAGCCCCTTGGGCTTCACAAAATGACATTTTGCCTATTCCATGGCTCATGTGCCATTTTGTTTTGCACATAAGCCATGGGCTTTACAAAAATTTGGCTTTAATGCCCATTTTGTTTACATTCATGCATAAAAAATTACATAAAAATTATTTATGACATGATTTTGTTGTTGGCATGAGGGAGGCTGGCCGCAGGCTCGACTTGGGCATGGGCCCGCTTGACCTGAGCTTGGACCCACCTAGCTTGGGGGTTGACCTTGACTTTGACTTGGTCAACCGGGGTGTAAATTTTTACCCCAACAACCGTACCTCGCTAAATACGAGTTCGATTCCACCTTGATTTCCCTCATTTCCCCAGGTTACCATAACTATATGTATAGGACTAGTTGTATACAAGCACACGCCAAACCACGGTCTTATTCACTTTTCATCACTTTCACGAATCAATCACTTATCACTGGCGTACTTAATACAACTAATCCAATACCACTCACGTTCGACAATGCAAAGTTCGTTATAAATCACTATGAGTGTTCACTATCACTAAAGGCATCACGGTCGGGTAAAATACGAGAATGATGCAAATAGCAAGTCATACATGATATGAAACACAATGTACATTACAAGTTAAGAAAAATATATTAATTCGTGCGATCGTAATTAGACAAAATGCCACAAAAGAGGTTATAAGTAAACTCAAACAGCGATCCATCAAAATTGGTTCCAGATCATTCGGGTTTAAGGTTTGCGAGTTACGGTTATTTCATTTTAAGTGTTCATCACTGGAAATTCAGTTCCTGAGCTGAAAGTCCATTTCGTAACACATTTTAATCCCCGTTGGGATTATAATTAGGCAACGTTACAGTTAGGTAAAATTTATATCTATCAATTATGTTTCCAACGCACCATAAGGATCGACAATATCCACTATGAACTAGGAGATATGTTCTGTCTAAGGCTAGGTTGCACAATCTGCTCTGTACTAAACTGCAGTACACCTCGACGGTTTAAAATACAAATAAAATATCTAACGATAGTAAAATCGAACGAAACCACCACCTATAGTTAGCTATCAGAATTATATTCGCAACGGTATAGGGTTCCACATATTTCCTTTTCATACGGCGCTACACATTTATTTAAAGTCGGGCGTCAATATGGGATGCTGCTCTGGACTGCAGTCCAGAACCGCATTCCGAGTCAGTTTTTGTCATTGATATATATTAGTATCGAAAAGTAAATAACATGGGGTCCTAACTTATCGAGTCGTCTTCGATATGAGCCATAGAACATTACATTCCGGTATATATCAAAATTAATATCAATTTAACACCACGACGCGTACAGCAAAACAGATTTGACATTGCCTCTTTGGGACGCCGTTACACGTACGATACTTCGTTATTTGAGTTCAGTTTTCTACAAGATATTCATAAGTAGAAAAGGGGCATATTGGTAAAAGTTTTGAGCATGATCGACGGGGTTTTTGGTTCAGTTCACCACATCGAACTATTAGCCTACAATATCAAGAACCATCGAATTAAAGTTGGTTTTGCCTAACACGTGAAAATGGTATCAAATGCTTACAATTCCTCATGGTATTAACGTGGTGTCCAGATCCAATTACGCTCAAACTAATTATCCTAGAATTATTATGGTTTTTCATGAAGGTACGATGACAACTTACGAATTATATGTGCTAGTAAACTAACACGGATTCGTAATAATTTATCTAGTATAAGGTAAACACGAATCTATAGATGTATATACATAGCATGTAAAGCAAGTGAGATTTCACTTGCCTGTGACGACGGCACAACGACGGCGATTGCACGGACACGAGTACAGCCACACCAGCAGCAACACGGCGACGGCGAGGGCAGCAATGGCTATTAGCTTGGGGAAGAAGCTCATTTAGAGAAGGAGCTCGGGCTGGGCATGCAGTGCTGTAAGAAGGTCGACGATGATGTTGGTGGCTCTGGTGACGGAGCAGTGGCGGCGCCCGGAGGAGGCGAAGGTGACTGAGGCTATGATTGGCAGCGGCACGGCTTGGATCGAGGTGAGGCGATGAGGGCTCAGATTTGAGCTGGGGTGAAGCTCGGCAGCGGTTGATTGGAGCTAGGTGATGGAGAGTTGGCCGACGTGGAGGTGGTTGGTGTGGTGCTCAGTCAGCTATGAAGATGGTCGGTGGCAGAGGAGAAGTGGCGGTGAGGGAAACGAGATGGTGCTCTGGGGCGGTTGGAGTGGGGTGCTTGATGGGTTCGGGAGGTCAGAGGAAGAGGAGAGCTCGAAAGCAGCGAATGGAGCTCCGGCGACGGCAGCAGTGTGTGCTGGAGGTAGATGGCCTCGGCGATGGTGGATCTTGAGAGTTGGGTTACGATGGGATGGTCGAGGTGTTGGTGGTGTGGAGTAAGGAGGGTGGCGCTCGATGGAGAAGAGGTCGGTGGAGGTGATGTGGTTTGAGATGACGCCGATGGTGAGGGGTGTGGTCGGTGCTATGGGTTAGAGAGTGTGAGAGAGAACAAGAGAGATAGTTATGAAGAGGGGGGAGAGATAGAGACATTACAAGACAGGGGAGGAGCAGGAAAGGATCTCGGGAGGGGTTAGGATCGAGGGTTGGATCGTGGATGAACAAGTCTCGGGAGCGAGCGTGAAAAAGGAGAGGAGTCGTTGGGGAAAGAGAGAGGAGGAGCGAGAAGTTGGAGAGATGAGGATTCGAAAGAGGTGATATCGAAGTTTATTGGCGACGATGCGAGGACGTGGGCGAGCGCGGGCCACGAGACGGCTGTTGCGAGAAAGGAGGGGGTGTTGAGGGAAAAGAAAGAGAAAGAGAAGGAGGGATCATGGGCCCGGGTCGGTTGAGGGAATGGGTGCGTAGGTTTGGCCCGGGCTCTGGCTGGGGAAGGGAAAAAATAGGGTTAAGAATATTTAGAGTTAGGTTTTAAAAGAAGAAGAAAAATAGAAATAGATAAATTAGGAAATTAATTTGAGATTTAAACGGAAAATTTATTGGGACCAAAATTTTAAATGCAGGAAGTACAATGGAACTGGAGATTTTTACATAAGTCTTGCATCATCGAAAATAATTTATTTCTAAACCATGAGCAGCAATTGACCAAGACTAAAAAGATAGGGACGGGTAATTGACCATGATTTTCTAGCTTCACCAAGATGATTGAGACCATTTTGTGTATCGGCTTCTTACTCCAATCACGATCAGTTGATAATGAGCCAACAATTTAACTAGAACTTCGTAAGCTACCCCAATATATAGAAAAGCATGTTGCCCAAATAATACGACCGAAGCAAAGAGTCTGAGTCTTAATATTCAAACAAAACCAAAGGTATAATTTGATGCTTGGTCAGATTCTATATCCTATATTCTCTAATCTCGAATCCCTTCAAGCGTGTTGTATTTGTAACGACTATGTACCCTAGAAACTTAATAAAAACGTTTTATAATTTTTCTTCATGTCAAAACAATTATTTTACTGTTTCTATTGGTAGAAAACACTTTAAAAATATTTTCCATGATTAAAATAAATTAATATGTTTTTTAGGAATTTTTGAGAATTTTTAAGAATTTAAATGTTTTTTTATCGAAAGGAAATTTTTTTATAACCGACAAGAAGATATATTTTAGACCAAATTTGGTTGCAAAAGATATAAAACATCAAAACACATTTTATATAATTTTTCTAGATTTTTAAAATATTTTTTTACTATTTTTAAATAATTTTTAGAAGCCAAAAACAATTTTTAAAACAATTTTAAATATTAAAAATAATTTTATTTTATTTTTTTGAGCTGGAATTAATCTGGACCGTCAGATTTAAAAACCAATGGTCAAGATTCTGCCGACAGTTTTCATTTAAAAAAAAGGAAATATACATATATATATGCGCTTTTAATCTGGAGCGTCGGATCAACGATCAACGGTCAAGATCACCCACACCAACCCCAGCCGCGTCCCACGTTAGTTCACACGTGATTTAATGTGGGCCGTCGGATCTGGTCGATCAACGGTCGGATCTGGTCGGCTACTGTAGCTGTTTGAAAAAAAAGATTTTAATCCCAGAAATCCCTATAAATAGCCACGAGCTTCTAAAACTCACCCAAAATATCTGTTCAGCAAAAAAATTCCAGAGCTTTCTTTTTGAGTCCTCTACACTCTGGAATAAATCCAAAAGGCAGAAAAATTCTTGGATTAAAGATAAACCGTTTCTCATACAACCCGACGCTCACCGACTTTCATTTTTCTAGATCATTTCAGATAAGATCTCTCAATATTTGACCTCTTGTTATTTTCATCATGAAAATATCTAACTATGAAAAAAATCCATGACCTAATTATAATGTTGACCACATTATCTATTTGACGGTTTTTTACAATTAAAAATGATATTAAACCATAATAATATAATAAACTTTTATCATTTATCCTTCACGATAAAATCACCCGGATTCTTGCTTAGACATGAAACTAGGTCTTAAAATGACTATCATGACCAGGACAACTTTTGGAGTAATAAACGTAATTATTCTACGGTGATGAATAAAGGTTATCGATAATTAGTTCCTAAATTATTAAAATATGGAAAAATTATAGTAAATTTTTATATATTGGTAAAATTAATGATAAACATGTAAAATCATATTTTTGCTAATTTGGGTATTTCACAAAAAAAAAATCATACTATGTAACTTTTATTGCACTTTTACGTTTAAATACCATAACTTTACATACGACATCTTTTATCATATTTGCTTATATTACTTTTAGAAAAATCTCACGAGGTAATGGCCTACCTCTCACAACACACATCTTGATATAGTATGATGGCTTGAAAATAATATTTTGGGACAAATATGGATTTAGATTTAAATACCATGAACTATCAAAAACCGTTTTCTTTAAAAGTGTATTTATTTAATTTCTTGCAAATGCGCCTCTACAACCCACTTTTGGGGACCCCGGTCGGGATGGTGCGGGTTATCGCACATTCTCGGGCCCAGTAGAGCGAGATGCAGGCCTCCTCACAGAGCATCCGATCTCGATGGAATTTTTAATGCAATTTTTAAGAAAAATGTGATTTCTACTTAATAAATAAAATTTATTTTAAATATATAAATAAAAATATTCCATGCCTTCTAAACAAAAAGAAAAGATTTACATATTTCATGAAACCATCATTACAAATCAATAAAATTCCAATATTACATTAAAATACCATTTACAATGCAATCTAGGTTATATTCACTAGTAAACGTTATATTTTAAAATATACCTCCATGAAAACCCTAAAAACGGTAAATAAATACATGAGGTTTATTTTGAAAGTATATAAAAATTATTTTTACATAAAACCCCCTCAAGTTATATAAATTGCAATAAGGACCCTAGTAAATATAGGTTTAAGCGGGACCAGTTCTCTTGGGCCTTAGGAAGCCGGAGAATTTGGGTGCTTACCTATCTAAGGTAGACAATCTAAACAACGGTGTTATCAACACGGTAATTATCATGGAAAAAGACACAAATCCTGTCATCCATGTGCAGCAGTTACCGATAGCACCAAAACATGATTCATGATTCAATTTCTTTTCTAATTATACGACTCAGACTGAGCCTCAATATAATCAATCTGACTTGAATATGATTCAAGTATGAAATTACAAAACTACAATACAACACGAATCTATGAATCCGTCTATTCAATCTAACCAATCTATATTGACTGAACCGAACCATGTATATATTCCATCTACATATTCATCCATTATATCTGTACCATTACTGATATCATGGTTTCGGCAAGTCATCCATCTATATACAATATACAGTTCAAACAATACAAACAGTATAATCAGGGTATCGCGGGGTTTATAAGGGGTAGACTGGTACGGAAGGTGTTAGAAATGGCACGAGACTATAACCATAATACACCTAACCTGAATTCAATTGTCGTTGTACCGTGGCTGAACGGTTCCTTGTGCTCCATATACCTTAGTCTCCGGAATAGTGGGACTCCTCTCGTATACACTGGCATTCTTCTGTACCAAACTACAAACAACAGCGTTAACAATATAATACAACTTTAAAAGCTACATTCTCTCTCTGTCTATTTTACTTCTCCCTTATTTTTGGGACTTACCGAGCGATTGTTCGCTGACGATATTCCTTCTCTTTCTTCTTTGGAATGTTGTCAGGTGGATCGGATCTTCAGGAGATCGAGCCTACCAGCGAGGACTTGGATCTGCTGGCTTTCGACCCGGAGTTTTAGTTACTTGTACATTTCATTTCAGTATTTTCATTTCTGCTATGCCACTGTTTAGGCATTGCTTTCCATTCCATGTATTTACTTTTCAGTTGTATTGTAAAAAGAATGTTTAATAAATAAAGTTGGTGTTCAATTATATCCATTGATATTATCTCTTGTGCATTTTACTTATATTGCTTAGATACGCTTAGCGTGTTTACTTCAGAGTAAATACGAAGCGGTCTCGTCGCGTTCTCTGCCTGTATACTGGGAAACGGGGCATGACAGTATTTTACTAGTTTCTAAAAAGATTCGTTGAAGTTGTGCATCATTCTAAAAAAAGGGTCGCTGCAATTGATCATTGACTAGAGATTAGCTCTCTATTAACTAGTGTTGGTTCACGGCGGAGGATGCTGTAGAGAGGGTTTGTCATAATATAACGACCATTGAAGTCCCTTGCAATTTTCTAGACAATACAAAAAGGTACAGAAGGAGAAGTACAATACATTTACCATAGAAAATTAGCTGCTGAAAAGAGACAACCAGAACAATTTTTCCCAAAATAGTACAAAAGCGCAGTTATATTTTTCAAAATAACAAAAATGGGGCTCGGGCTGTTGTATGTAGCCTGACCCTGCCCCAGGAGTGGGGCCCTCTTTAGTGGCTAGTGCTTGAGCTGCAGGATATCTAACAATGTCCATGTCGTTTATTTGTTTCGTATGCATTAAAATTCTCACTCAACCCCTTTCCAAGTTCATTTTATCTATGATCACAACTAGATTGTCATCTATCAACTTAGGAATAAACAAAACAAAGAAATAAACAAGAAATTATAATATCAATGACTATGGTAACATCATGGAAAGGTATGGTAAAGAAAAGAGAGTTTATTCATTTATTTATTTGTGGAGTTTTAAAGATGGTCCCATGAGGGCCCCTCCACTCGCTAATTAATAGGGTTTCTCGTTTCCCTATTTGTTTGGTGGCATGGCTTGAACTTACTAAGCCCTCTCCCCTATTCTCATGCATATCTACTATACCATAAATAAAAAATAAAAAATGAAAAATGAAAAATGAAAATCTATGAAAAGAAATCTAAGCAAATTGGAAGCATCACTTAAGTAACGACAAATAAAGTAAATTCTCATGCAGAGAAGAACTGACCTATAATTTGGATTCTTGTATGTAAGAAATTTATGTGCACATCACTTCTGAATAATTGACTTTGGACTTCTGAATAATTGACTTTGGACTTCTAAATCTTCTCTGCTTAAGACTGGGTCTAAAAGAATATTAGCAAGTAATCAAATACAAGGTATCTCCATATGAGAGTTGTATTGATTTATTTATTATAATACACTCTTCACTTAATGCAAAACAAAAAAGAATTTGCTGAGCAAGTTCACATGGAAGAAAGAATCTAAGAAAATGTACAAGCATCATTTAACTAGTAATTCTAATTTAAGTGAATTTTCTTTGAAGTTTCTCATGCAGAGGAAAGAAAATAATGCTACAATTAGAATTTTCTTATACTTGGAAGTTTGTGGGCATGACTGCTGACCGATATACTCTTAATTCAAAGCCTTTTGTATTCAGACCGGGTCGTACCATTCTCATCACCTAAGCCATTTCCATTAAAACAAGGTCTGTCTACGGAGCACAAGTCTCCATAAAAGCTTCGATATAATCTTAGGACCGGCTGTTGATCTTATGTCAATCATACCAAGTTCCTACCGAAGAACTGTGGATGAGAAGTGGGATTGCTACATGAAATTATGTTCCACTCTAACGTACAATCAAAGTCATGATCCAAACAAAATATATATAATAGAATAATTGAAAGGAAACAAATAATTAACCTGAAGTGGAAGATAACTTTGCTATATCCGACTTGTTTCCTTATAATTAAATTAATATACAGAGTTCATGTCTCTATCTGGGAGGTTAGGTTTTGTTTTTAGTCTTGGATTTCACCAAAGCCAAGGCTTGCCATCCTTGGCATCACCGTGGTATTTATACCGTCTATTTCTATGCAATATTTATCCATACTGAACTGAAAACTAAATGTATATTGATGAAAATAAGAGACGCGGGTTTCAAACTGGATGTGACTCGATCAGGGAACAAAGATAGATATTGGCCATCCATCCCTAACATTGCTACATTTCACATCTTCATACGTTGCTCCAAATCACCAACCATGAGGAATTAAATATCTTCTCCATTTCTTGTCTTTTATACATAGATGAATATAACAGTTAAGTTTCCTGGAAATTAACAGTTGGTATTTGAACGCACGGCATCTTCCATGCTCTTTCCTTGGATTTCCTTAAAATGCCTTTTAATGAACAAAAACATTCACTTGTCTCTGGTGATTCAAAGCAGTTTTACCCTCTAAATATTGCTTTCTGTTCTAAACTTCGAATTTGTGATATCACCGAAAACGAAAGTCTATCGAACCCCTACTCAAGCCAATGACTGTTAGCACTTGATGATACTGTACATTGTCATCCTATTTAAATATTTAGGTTAATAGATTAGGTAATCCTTGGGTATTAATTTAATGTGTGTAAGAAGTTGAACGGTTCAATTCCCTATCCCTGGAAGACTTCAGTCTAAAAGTCCAAAGAAGAGATTACCTACCCAAACCCCCTCCCTCTTACTTTCACAACTAAATAACTAACCTGATAAGATATGATAATTCCTCCTCCTGTCCCTTCAAAGTGCAGTGAGATTGCAATAGAGAGCAGTACAGAGGTTAGGATGGAGACGTCAAGCCATCTCATGTGCTACTTATTCCTAGTATGTTCCCTAATAGCAGGTGGTTCTGGTGCTAATCAAACAATCCTGTTCCATGTCGGTGTGATTCTTGACTTGGATACGCTTGTGGGGAAAATGGGCAGGACTAGCCTTCAGCTGGCTATTGAAGATTTCAATTTATTAAAAGAGAATTATACTACAAGGGTGATTCTACATTTTAAAGATTCTAAGGACGATGTAGTTCAAGCTGCAGCATCAGGTATGTACAGTTTGTCCATGCTTCAACTTTGAGTTTTTCCAGAATTCTACCCAAGTTTTAATGATATAAGCATGCATGCCAGTTTAGCAATTCAAAGGTGCGGTATTTATAGATTATTGACTGAACACGATTCCCTCTCAAATAAGATGGAAAAACGAATTAGACTAAATTATATTATGCATTTCACGGAAGTGATTTCCATAAGAAGAGAAGACCGGAATCACTAGCAAGTCAGTGTAGAAATAACACGCTACCCCTGACATCACTACAGAATTATGCTTTCATAGGAACCCAATCTCGCACACCGCTAAAAAGCTTGCACCTATATCAATCAACTTAAGGCACCAGTATGTATAGATTATCTACTGAACATAAACGTGTTTCCCTGTCATATAACAAGCCAGATTGATCGAAGCCATAGATTATTGTCTGCGGTGCAAATTACTTGTTAGGTTGACACCCGAACCAACGGCATATAGTTTACATATCCTATTTACGAATGCAAGTAAAAAAGCATCAATCATGATAGTCATAAAACAATTCCAGTTAACCATGTAGAAGTAAAGGAAAATAACTTACAAGCAACTCCGCAAGCAATAACCCAAAGAGGATGTAGGATGCTACCTCCGTCCCTCAGCACCTGGTGCCCAAGGGACAAGCCTGATTGCGCCATTGACATCACGGAATCCAATCTCCCTTGACTTGTTCATTAAACTGTGTTGTCCTGTGAATGTTCATTTGTGTCCTGCATTTGCAAATAAAAGAGGCTTTGCTAGATAAATGCATTGTGTCCTGCATTTGCAAATAAAAGAGGGTTTGCTAGACGAAAATGCACAAATGATGCGAGAAAATTTGAATCAAGAGAAACACTAGTTTAATAACATGGACCCATGCAGGACCACCCTCATCCCTAATAAATAGGGTTTTCCTTAATGTATGTTCAACATTTGGCCTCCTTGTCGTGATTATCATGCATGCTAACCCCCTTACACTCCTTGGCATTAGCATTTTTGTCTGATTGTCTATTTTACCATTTCATCGACAATAGGTCAAGGTGTTTCAGAATCAGGCAAATCTTTTGCCATGTTAGACATTGTTGTCGTAACAAGTCATAGTGTTCCAGACTTCAGACACAGTTTGTTCCAGCCTTCAGACACAATTGTAGAGATATATGTAAAAAAAAACAGTGAAGAAAACTCACTTAAGGGCATGAACGAGAACTTGCATCCTCTAAAGTTTCATACAAAATTAGTAACGAATAATATAAAATAACATGAAATGTCACTTCCAACTTTTGATCATCATGGAAATGGTCTCATGGAGGATGTAGATCATGGTTCAAGGCATATGCCACAACCAAGATAGTAAGATGAATATCCTGCCTATTTTAAGAGGCTTAGCAGGGGCTAGCCTGATATCACAAGTCTTTTTTAAGTCATTTTTGAATAATTTTTTTCCCATTCGTCGAAGTCCCTGACTTTCTTTGTGTCCATGTAGCTCTAGACCTGTTGCAAAACACACAAGTGCAAGCCATCATAGGCCCTCAGAAATCAGCAGAGGCGGTATTCCTCTCTGAGCTTGCTGACAAATCACAGATTCCCCTCCTTTCCTTCTCCGCAACAAGCCCCTCCCTATCGTCAATCCGCACACCCTATTTCATACGCACAGCAATAAGTGACTCGTTCCAAGTGAATGGTCCCCTGTCCTCCATCATCAAGGCCTTCGGGTGGAAGGAAGTTATCCCGATATATGAGGACACTGAATATGGCAGAGGCATCATGCCTTATCTTGTGGATGCCTTCCAAGCAATCGACACACACATTGTCTATCGCAGTGTGATTCCTCCCTCCCCCACTGACGACCAGCTAATGAAAGAGCTGTATAAGTTGATGACAATGGAAGCAAAAGTGTTCATCGTGCACATGACGGCCCCTAGAGCGGCCCGCCTCTTTTCCAAGGCCAAGGAGGTTGGAATGATGAGCAAAGGGTATGCATGGATCATGACAAACAGACTCTCCAGCATTGTGGATTCACTAGATCATTCCATAATTGAACAAATGGAGGGATCATTGGGCATGAAGGTATATGTCGCAAGATCGAAGGAGCTTGATGACTTCTCCTTAAGGTGGAGGAGAAGATTCCAGCAGGAAAACCCAAACGATGAACCAGCTGAACCTGGCATCTATGAACTTTGGGCATATGATACTGCCTGGGCAATAGCAATAGCAGCAGAGAAAGTAGGAGTCGCAGATCCTCATGTTCCAAAGGTGGTGAATAATGGTAACTTGATGAGCCTGGAAAAAATTAGAATTTCGCTAAATGGTCCAAAACTTCTTGAGGAAATTCAAACATGCAGATTTAGAGGACTAAGCGGCCAATTCCATCTCGTTGATGGGCAACTGCAAGCCTCAACGTTCCAGATAATCAATATTGTCGGAAGAGGAAGCAGACATGTGGGGTTCTGGACTCCAACGTACAGGATATCAAATAAGCTGAATGTGAGTAGCACAGAGACCTACTCAACCTCGATAACCAATCTAAATCCCATAGTTTGGCCAGGAGAATCAGCTGTGGTGCCAAAGGGTTGGCAAATGCCAGTGGGTGGAAAAAAACTTAGAATAGGTGTTCCTATAAAGAATGATTTCCAGGAATTTGTGAAGGTCGAAAGAGATCCCTTAACCAAAGCAACAACTGTAACTGGCTTCAGTATCGATGTCTTTGAGGCTGTAGTTCAAAGTCTGCCTTATGCCATCTCTTATGAGTACCTTCCATTTGAGGATGAACTAGGGCGCGCCAGGAGTTATGATGATCTCGTGTACCAGGTTTATCTTCAGGTGAGTAATTAAGGAGATTGAAGTTTCACATTTCGAGTTTTTACCATAGTAAATATAAAAGATGGATACATTTACAAGTAAAATATCAAGATGTATTCATCTCAGAACTACTAGCTCAAATTTCCTGCAAAATGTTCTACAGATCTGGAGTATACCTATTCCATAAATTTAAAGTCTTTCACAAAATAAACCTTTTCGTCAATAACACTGTAATCCAATGCCATTCCAAGTGATATATTTCGAAATGGTTTCTGCAAGAGATGGTAGCAGACGTCTTTAAAGTTTACGCAGCTTCATCTGTTTATAAATTCTGTGGAAGAGTGGAAAAGGAATACTAACTTTCCCCTACCAGTATATCTTGGATGAAAATGCTACTCTTCTATTACATTTATGTAATGATGTGAGACTAGAAATGTTTTGACAAATGACAGTCTTTACATACTGAACAGATTTTAAGCGAGGAAAATTCTATTGGCTTATAAGAAAAGTAATAGTCCATACAACTATTTATAGAGAGTTATAGATTACATCTCCTAACAAACGTATAATAACTAATCAAACTGACAATATAATAACTAAATATATATCCATAACAATATTCATAACACTCCCTCGCAAGCTGGAGCGTAGATATCGATCATGTCAATATAGGACAGAAAACGAGTGAAAATCGGCCGAGGAAGAGCTTTGATAAGAATATCTGCCGGTTGAGTTGCAGAGAAAATATGCTAGCATGCAATCATCTTATTTGTCACTTTTTCACGAATGAAGTGACAATCTATCTCGATATGTTTAGCCCACTCATGAAAAACTGGATTCTCAGCAATGTGAATTGCGGCCTTATTAACACGGAAAAGTGTAGTCGGAAAAGAAGAAGTATGCGCCATAAACTGGATTCTTAGCCTCTACAGAAGAACGGGCAACTACATTTTACTTCTTACTTTTCCATGTAACCAAATTTCTTCTCAAGAAGACACAATAGCCAATCGTGGAACGACAATCATCGACGGATCCATCAAATTCAGTATCTGTAAAGGTTGTGAGAGACAACATAAATAATGGTTTTTTAAGAAGACCCTGTCCTAAAGAACCTTTAATATATCTGAGAATATGCTCAGCCGCTTTAAGGTCAAAGGTCAAAGGATGCTGCATATATTGACTCATTGTGCTAACGGCAAAGCCAATGTATGACCGAGTAACAGTGAGGTAAATAAGCTTTCTAACTAAACGCCGATATCGTACTGGGTCAGGTATTGGAGGATCCGAGGGAGAGATTAATCGAGATAGTTTGACTGAGGAATCCATACGGGTGTTTAGTGGTTTACACCTTGGAAATACTATCTCGGATAGAATATCGAGTGCATACTTGCACCGAGAAGGCTACCATCTACCAAAATTCTGTGATATTTCAATTCCAAGAAAATATCTAAGTGGTCCAATAATTTGGTATGAAAGTGTGAAACCAAATGTTCTTTCACCTTGGAGATGTCAGTAGAATCATCTTCAGTGATGATAATATCAACATACACCAACACAATTACCCTACCCTGAGGACGACAATGTATAAAAAGAGACGTGTCAGCGCGACTACGTTTGAAGCCAATATGTCGTAAAATAATGCTAAATTTTTCAAACCAGGCACGTGGTGACTGCTTCGATCCATATAACGATTTGTATAGAAGACAAACCATAGACTCTCCGGTTGTTCAAAGCCAGGAGACTGCTGCATATAAATAGTCTTTGTAGATCACCATTACGAAAAGCATTCTTCACATCAAGCTGATGAAGAGGCCATGCCTTAGAAACAACTAAGGATATAAGAACATGAACCGATGGTAATTTGGTAACTGGTGAGAAAGTCTCAACATAATCCAAACCATACTGCTGAGTAAATCATCTGGCTACCAATCGACCTTTGAAACGGTCGATCATCCCATCTGGATTTTGCTTGACAGTAAAAACGCATCGACAGCCAACCATCTTATCTGAAGGCAGAACTACCAATCACTAAGTCTGATTAGAGCGCAGTGCGGCAATCTCCTCTAACATAGCTGCATGCCAATCTGGATGTTGAAGTGCTTTCTGAACAAAAGAAAGAACAATGATGACAGATAAGGAAAAAACAAACTGATTGTTGATGGGTTATGCTCACTCTATATCGAAGTTGAAAGACGGAATGCACAAAAATTAAATTTTTAAGAAAGCACAACCAACTTAACCCAAGTGATCAAACCATAACCCTAAACTAGAAAACTACAAGAGATCTATCTACTATGAGAGAAGATTCTACCGATAGACACGTGTCCTTCGGGTCTTCACTCCTCTTCTTAAGCTCCTTGAGGTCTCCTAGATCAATCTTGATGTCCGGCTTCCTCGGTCCTAGATGATCCATCCGAGAGTTTATGGTTCAGCTTCACTAATGAAGCAACTCAGCAACCTATATTGCTAATCTAGGTTACAAAGATGATGTAATGAGTGTTTAGTAGTAGTTTTATATCTCAAATTCTTTGGTTCTCAACACATGAGAATGATAAGGATTTGCACAAGATAATGAAACCAAGAAGATGAAAAGAAGAGAGCAAGTGAAGAATCACTTCATCAAAAATGAGAAGAAGAATGGCCAAGTCTTTTTACATAAAGCATTTTCTTTCCTTTTTAAAATCACAACCATGCTCCAATAGTATTTGCAATAAATACAAAAGCATGCTTCATCCATGCTTCATGTCATCTCATTCTTTTCTACCTCATTTTCTATTTTCAACAAAATAGAAAAATGCATGATGAAATGTCATCTTCAAAATACTTTCTACCGTATATATATAACCGTATTCGTACCAAAATACGAATACCCAAGAGATAAAATAATACCACTAATATAATACTAACATTAAATCAATATTTGGTTTAACAAACCGGTTTAATCCTAAGCCCGCTAGTATTATCAACCGTTCGATCGAAAACCTGGATAACACTAGAATATACATATCGAAATATGTATATGTAAATTATTAAATCAATACCTGATTTAATAATCCGGTTTAATCCTAAGCCGGCTAGTATTATCATTCGATCGGAACCCTGCTCGATCAAAAATCTGGATGACACTAGAATATACATATCGAAATGTGTATATAAATTATTAAATCGATACCTGATTTAATAATCCAGCTTAATCCTAAACCGGCTAGTATTATCATTCAATCGAAACCCTGCACGTATAAACATACGGCCATCACATCGTCTCACATGAACCAGAGAAACCCTCCGTGTGGGACTCTAAAGACTCGACAATACGCTGGTGGTGGGTTTAACCACAAGCACGTTAGTGACACTAGCTGTACGTAACGGCTACCCAGGTACCTGTCGAAAAGAAAGGCCGACGAGCAAGCTCATCCGAAACCCTACTGAGCTTGTTTATGACAATCTCCGTACATTCTGGTCTCTTCGTCTAAGAGTATCGCATACCGGGTCTAGGGGTAGTAAACGTCAGGCCCCTACTGACCTGATAAGTCGTGTTGATTTGGTTCAGGACCAATCCGAGAAATTACTGATCTAACCATCGGTAAATCTCAACTGTCTTGGCCAAGATCTTATGGTTCTAGCCAACCGGACACAATGCGATATCAACTCTCAATACTGAAAGAGACGAATCCCTGAAAATCACTCACTGCCTCCATGTGGTTCGGGACTGTACCCAACCCAAACTTGTTTGCATGCCTGAGCAGAGCCATGGTAGGGTAGTGATCAAAACACAGTGGGAACTCACACGAGACAAATGATGATCTCAGGTCTAAAAACTAACATGTACTCATGTCACTTGAGAACCGCTTTCTGACGATAAGTATAATACCATCTAGAGGTTCTCAGCGAGTCCGTCCAGTGTACTCACCCCTAGTGAGCACATGGATACAATCTTAAGTGAGCACACCAATAGCTGTGGGACAAACCACCGCCCCTCATCGGGATCTAGAAACGTATACACAAGTCTACACGGGAATATCGATGTCCGGTCTCAATATTCCTGCGACTTAAGACCTTTAAGGATGTGCTCATGGACTACCCTACTCCCACTAGTATGATCGTCATCATAACGTTGATAGTCAAGCAAAATCCTACGGGCTTTATCAACATGTATCCGCCATATGTGATATCGAGTATAACATATGCACATGTTAAGATAAAAACAAACCAAAATAGTATACTACTGTATCGAGTCTTTATCAATACGTGTAAACAATATAAAGCGACAAGAGAAAGAAATACGCATATTAAGACAAAGATACTCAAATAATATATTATATACAACTGAGCAAGATTGTCATGTACATACATATCCCTAGCATCATATACAATACAGGCCTCTAGGACATACATATCCAACACCGACGAGCAGATAATGTCAATCTATGATAGGAAACAAAATTAGAAATCGGATGTGCATTAGTACAGGAATGCTTACCTTTACGTAAGGCAATAGGAAAAGAGAGATTTTCGGAAGGTAGCGCTGATGGAGAATCAAGAACAGTAGACTGTATTGGAGTATCTGTAAAAGAATCATTGGTAGGAGGTGGCCAAACAACTTTATTACGACGGTGGTACACCTGTGGATAAGGGAGTACAGGATGATCACTAAGAAGCACAGGTTGAACAGATGAATCAAGCTCTAAATAAGATGTGTAAAACCATAATAGTAGAAATGGGTTCCTTAACATGGGGCGGAAAATAGGCTTGATCTTCTAAGAATGTCACATCACATGAAGTATAAACTTTGGATGCGGTAGGGTCAAAGCAAACATACCCTTTTTGGGATCAAAAGTACCTACAAACACCATATGTGTACCTCTAGGATCAAGTTTGTCAATATGAAGACTAAAAACATGGGAATAGCATAAGCAACCAAACACCTTAGGAGGAATGGGAAAAAGCTTGTCATGTGAAAACAAAATAAAGAAAGGAGACAGGTTGCCTAGGACCGAAAATGCATGCGATTGATATAAAAGCAGGCAGCTAAAGCCGCAAAACTCCACAATCATTTAAGAACATGCATATATAAGAAAAGAGAAAGAGTTACCTCAAGTAAATGTCGGTTATTTCGTTCAGCATTCCCATTTTGCTGAGAAGTATAACACAAAGTTTGATGCAATATTTCTCGTGTCTTACAAAATGCAGTAAAGTCCGTGTTGATACACTCCTTAGTATTATCTGAACGAAAAAACTTAACCGAAACACCAAATTGATTAGAAATCTCAGTAACAAAGATTTTAAAAGTAGACAAAAGCTCAGACCTACTATGCAGAAGATACAGCCAAGTCATGCGTGAATGATCATCAATAAATGTAACAAAATATTTATAACCAAACACACTAGGAAATTTAAAAGGTCCCCAAATATCGGAGTGAACTAAAGCAAAGGGTAAGTCATGTCGCTTATTAACTAGAGAAAAAAAGAGTGATGATGCTTCCAAGAATACAAGACTCACAAATAAAATCTGAAAACCAAATAGAAGGTAACATAGTACGTAAAGACGAAAGGGAAGGGTGACTAAGTCTCCAGTACCACTAGATAGTAGAAACAGCTGCAGACGTACTGAGAAGGTGATCAACATAATACAGTCCATTTTTCTCATGCCCCCACCAATCTGTTGCTTCGTCAGAAGATTCTGAATCACAAAGTAAGATAGATAAAAAGTTACTGGGCATTGGAATCATTTGTAAGCTGACGAATGAAAAGTAGGTTTTGTTTTAAAGATGACAGAAATAAAGCATTTTTAAGGTATAAAGATAAAGTAAGTGATAAATCAACGGAACATGTGAGGCGCCGGAATTACCATCAGCCATGGAAATAAGCTTGTGAGGACTAGAAGCAAGATCAGATGGTCCATCATGAGACATGTGATATGAAGCGCCGGAATCAGCTACCCACAAATCAGAATGAGAAAGTAAAAATATACCTAACGGAATGGAAAGTTTGGCAGGAGGTACAAAAGAAAGGAAACGACGTAACTGACCCCACTCAGCACTGGATAGAGGTAGCTGTGTCACGACACGGAAACGGCACGTGATCGGCACTTGAATCACATGAAATCTATAGGACCCCATCGTTACCAAAATAAGCCGAAAACCAGGAATTTAAAACTTTTAAGTAAAATAATGGAGGTGAAGTGTTAAAAAAAATGGTTATTTATGAAATCAAGTTTGTAGGGAATTTTTCGTTACCCCATTGAGATGGGAATGCGCACGCTTGTCAGGCGTATACAGATTCCTCTGCCTATGGTAGGCCTTGATTTATTGATTGTGGGGATCCGAATCTCCGGCAGCCGCGGACTAAGCTGTCGTTAATTACCCCTCGCCTTTGAAACGAGTGAACCTCCGATTGACGGGTCAACTGATCATGCAAACTCAATGTGCAATGTGTGTGTGTTGTGTTTTGAAAGGGTTTTGGATATATCGGGGGCCTCGCAGAGTTTACGGGGATCCTGCTACCCGGATGGCGGGCTGGGGGGCCTCTTTGCGAGGTGCGGGACAGCGTCCCGGTAGAAATTTTTTCTAACAGGGACAGTGTTGTGAAGTGTGTAAAAAAAAGATGTGAGGGGCGTCCTAAGGACACGCGGGTGCTAGGTGCCAGCGCCTCACGTGCCTGGCACGTGGGCGCTGGGCGCCCGCAGAAAAAGGTACCTTGTCCTTGGACTGAGAGATGTGCTCCCGATTTGACTTTTGGAGTTAAACTCCTAAAAAGAGATTAATTTATGAAGTTAAACTCCAACAGATCTTGAATGAAATTAAACTCCCAGAAATCTTTGTAGATGATTGAAGGGGACCCCTTTTTCTCTCCTTTAGCCTTGACTCTTCTTTTGAGGCTTAGATCTTTCTAAAGTGAGATTTTTGGAGATGAATCTCCTTCTTCCTCCTCTCTGTTGGCTGGATCTTGAAGAAAAGGGGGTGAGATTTAAAAATCTCCCCTTTTTGAGATTTGGTCGCAAATCCGAACTCCCCTTCAAGGGTTTTATGGTGAAAAACTGTTTATTTTTGGAAAATGAAGAGTTAAACTCTTGATTTAATTCAAAAAGGATAAAAAGGTTTAGAACCTTGAAGAAGGAGAAGGAGGCACAGAAACCCTAATTTTTTAGGGGGAATGAATTATTATTTTTCATTTCATCATCATGTTGCATTTTATTGGCTTACAAACTTACACATAGCCTCCTGGCCTTTACAAAATGGCATTTTGCCCATCCCATGCCTCATGTGCTTATTTCTTTTGCACATGAGCCATGAGCTTTACAAAAATTTGGCTTTATGTCCATTTTCCTTACATTTATTCATAGAAAATTATATCAAAATTATTTATTACAAAACTTTCATTTTGGCATGGGGGCAAGCCGGACGCTTCATGTTCGGGCTCGACTTGGGCATGGGCCCACTTGATCTGGGCTTGGGACCACTTGGCTTGGGGGGTGACTTTGATTTTGACTTGGTCAACCGGGATGTAATTTTTGACCCCAACAAAGTGCCCCATCAATAAATGCACACCGCGTGTATGTGTTGTGTGTATGAAATTGATGGATCTTGTTCCACAGAAGTTTGACTTTGAGACGGAGTATCATTTCGGAGGCGAAGCATCTTTCAGGGAACATGATTCCGGGGCTCGGAACATCATTCCGATGTGCAGAGCATAATTCCACGGTCGGAGCATCATTCCGAAGAGCAGAGCATAATTCCGGGATCGAACTATCATTCCAATGTATGGAGCATAATTCCGGGATCGGAGCATCATTCCGAGGAGCGGAGCATAATTCCACGGTCGGAACATCATTCCGAAGAGCGGAGCATGATTCCATGGATCAGAGCATCATTTCGAAGAGCGGAGAATGATCCCAGGGGTCGGAACATAATTCCGAAGAACGGAGCATGATTCCATAGATCGGAGTATAATTCCGAAGAGCGGCATGATTCCAGGGGTTGGAACATAATTTCGAAGAGCGGAGCATGATTCCATGGATCGGAGCATAATTCCGAAGAGCGGAGCATGATTCCAGGAGAGGATATATTCTGAGACGAAGCGTATTTTCGACGCAGGGTTCCGGGGCGAAGCATAATTTCGTCACGGGACAGTTGTATCCTGAGACAAAGCTTAGTTCCAGCACAGGGCAAACATTCTGAACGAAGTATAGTTTCGATACAGAGGTTGATTCCAAGTCGAAGCATAATTCCGATAGGGAAGGCAGATACTCCAAGACGAAACATGATTTCGACATGGGGTACATTCTGAGACAAAGCATGTTTCCGACGCAGAGGTCAATTCCCAGGCAAAGTATAATTCCGACGGGGAAAGCAGGTACTCTGAGGCGAAACATGATTTCGACACGGGGCATAATCTAAGACGAAGTGTGATTCTGATGCAGAGGTTGTTGGTTGACTTGATTTCGAGACGGAGCATAAATCCAACAAGAAGGTCGTTAGTTGACTTGATTCCGAGTCGTAGTATAATTCCGACAGGGAGGTCATTGGTTGACTTGATCCCGAGTCGAAGCATAATTCCGACGGGGAGGTCATTGGTTGACTTGTTGACTTGATTCCGAGTCGAAGAATAATTCCGACGGGGAGGTCATTGGTTAACTTGTTGACTTGATTCCGAGTCGAAGCATAATTCCGACGGGAAGGTCGTTGCGGCCTTTTTTGCAACTTGGACGGTCGGTGCATGATTTGACTTGCTCTGCTTCTTACGGTGTCAGGGATTCGACTTGTTTCCGAAGTGGAGCTTGATTCCGCCAGGGAAGTCGTTGGTTGTATTGCTGATTTGATATAATTTGGGTTGACATCAACATCACTACACTGGAATATGGTACCAGGAGCGAATCATCATTTGCCATGAGAGAATTTGGGGATTTTGGTTTTGGTTTGGCATCAACGCCGCTACACTGGAATATGGTACCATGAACGAATTATCATTTGCCGTGAGAGGATTTCCCTCATTCCCAGTTTAACGACTTAGGGGTCATCTGTTCCCAGTTTAACGACTTAGAGTTCATCTGTTCCCAGGTTAACGACTTAGGGGTCTATTGGATCGAAAGTTTGGAATTTTAGGGTTAGGATCGGCATCAGCGTTGCTAACCCTGAAACACAGGTACCAGAAGAAATTCATCATTTGCCTTTGCCTGTTGGGGAGCGATGACTTAGGAGACAGATTTAGGTCCCTATCACCTAAGGCTTTTCAATTTTATGAGCCGTAAGGATCCCATAAAAGCATTTTTTCCCTACGAGTCAAAAGAAACTCATAGGTGTATTTTCTCCTTAGGATTCGTGGGGACTCCCAAGTATGTTTTTCCTTTGTGAGTCATAAGGATCCCGCGAAGGCATTTTCTTACGATTCGTGAGGATCCCGTAAGTTTTTTTTCTCCTCATGTATCGTGAGGACACATGAGTGGGTCTTCCCAAATGGAGCATAATTCCAGGAGCGGAGACCGGCCGCCGGACTGGTGATTGCGGTGAGGCATGGGTGTGATAAGAATTATTTAAACCCGTGAATTGTATACGGTAGTCAACTTGGGGACCAACTGTAGGGCTGGAAGAATTTTGGTACTTTGTTGGCATCTGCATCGCTGCACTGGAATGTGGTACCAGGAGCAACTCATCATTAGCCGTTGGGACATTCAAATATTTGAAATTTTGGTTGGCATTTGCATCGCTGCACTGGAATATGGTACCAGGAGCGACTCATCATTCACCGTTGGGACATTCAGAGATTTGAAATTTTGGTTGGCGTCTGCATCGCTGCACTGGAATATGGTACCATGAGCGACTCATCATTCACCATTTTTTTCTTTTTTTTCTTTTTTTTCTACCGCGATTGCTCTATCATTTCAGCTTTTCTTATCGCGAATGTCGCAATTTCCCTATCATTTCGGCTATTTATTCGCGGTTGCCCCATCATTTCGACTTTATTTTTTTCATCAGTTTTTTATTTACACATTTTTACATCCCGGTTTAACGACTTAGAGGTCGATTGTTCCTACTTTAACAACTTATGGGTCATCAATTGTTTCCAATTTAACGACGTGGTGGTCATCAATTGTTCCTAGTTTAACGACGTGGAGGTCCTAAGTGTCTGCTTATCCAAGTCTCTTGAACTTTGATCTTGGCGGGGTTGAGTTAATGACCGTAGCTTTGTAGCTTGCCGGTACATCCGACGACTGTGAGGTTTTCCCAAGCTTGTATTGGTTCCCCACCCAATCTTTGAAAATATAGCAGTCTTCGATGGTATGACTCACCATTCTATGATATGGGCAGTATATGGGATTGCCGGTCATGCTCATTTCATGTGGCCTTTTTGGAATAGGCAGTTGCAGGCCGTTGTTCAAGGCATCCTCGAATATTTTGTGGACTTCATCTCTTCTAAAGTAGTATCCTTTCTTCTTTCTCTCCATTAGAATAGGTGCCTTTTTTGATGTCGGTCCTTGAGGCCGATCAGTCTTTGGTTCGCATGTTGTCCGCTTACCCCGTTCAGTGTACCTATCGGAGGGACTAGAAGCCGATCGCGGCCATTTTTCGCAAAGGTATTCCGCTCTTGGGCAGGAGGGAGTATCGGTTGGCTGCTTCAAGATATCAATCCTTGGCTCATAAACCAAATTTTGATTTTGCTGTAATTGCAATCGGACGACTTGGGTCGTGAGCTCTGCCACGACGTTTGCCAGCTCGTCGACTTTGGAATGGACATTGGCCATCTTCTCGTCCCTGTCCTGAAGCTGTCTTTGAAGCCATTGAAATAATACTTGTTCTATAGTTCCGATTATGACAACGGGGTCATCCTTACCGCCTGAGTTTGACTCAGCAAGGTTCCTTTGGCTTAATGGCCTGAGCAGGCTCTTCATCATTTAGACCGAGCCGATGTTAGGTAGCAACAGCTACGTCATTGTCACAGATACAAGGCGTAGGAGGACTTGTTCCTCTGAGCTCCATCATGTAGACCGTATGAGTTGTGTATCCGTCTATTGCTTCTTCATTGGCAATGTTGCACGTTTAGCTCTTAGCTTGTTGCCTTGGTCCGCTCTTTTCAGAGAAAGATAGATGTCTGAGAGAATCAGGTTCCCGAAGGACTTTGGTCTCCGTTTGTATGAAATTGGTGGTCGCAGCTTGACTGTTTGTTAACACGCCTTTAAACAGTTCTATCTCTCCTGCCTTGTATTGTTTTTCGACCCAATCTTTGAAGACAAAGCAGTCTTCAATAGCATGGCCTATCACTCTGTGATAGGGGCAATATTTGGGGTCACCGGTCATATTCGCTTCTTGCGGTCTTTTTGATTCTGGCAATTATAGACCGTTTATTAGGGCGTCTTTGAATATTTTATAGACTTTGTCCTTTCTGAAGGAATAGACCTTATCCAGCTTTTGTTTCAGTAGAGATTCTTCTCCCTCACAGAACACTGGCTTCCGAGGCTGGTCGGCATTAGGCCCGCTTGTCCCTTGCCTATTTCGGTCAGCCGAAATGTTAAAAGATTCAGTATCGTCGGAATTTCCGCCTTTGCGATTATCGTCCTTTCGGTTTTTCCAGGACCTATTATTATTTTGGGAATCAGAGGAGGACTCCTAATTTGAGCGCTCCAACATCCGAACTTTCTTGGTCAGCTCTTGGAATGTTTTGAGACCCGCGGTGCATAGAAACTGGGACATCCAATTGTTGAGATTTCCGACGATGAGGCTAACAGATTGGTCCTGCTCCATTGACGGTTCACATTTGATGGAAGGATTGCGCCATCGGGTTATAAAATCCGTACTGTTTTTGTTGTTTTTTGGCTTGGTCCTTACGAGATCGACGATGGTGATCTTATCGCTGACATTCATGATTTTTTGTCGAAATAGATTCCATTTGGACGAAAGTAATGACGGAGCCATCCGATATGCTTGCGTACCAGTCGAAAGCGGCATCGATTACGCTATTAACGAACCGACGGAGGAGAAGCACATCATTGCCCCCAGTATTCCCACACGAGACTTTAAAGTGGGTGATGTGCTGATTCGCATTTCCCGTCCTATCGAATCTTCCGAACTTGAGGATGACATAGCCACCAGAAAACTCTACCAGATCATACTGAGTAGGATATGGTCTCCCACTACTGCTGATATCTTTTTGCGTTTCGGCTTCGGCTACCAATGTTTTGACTTTGTTGGTGATCAAATCCATGATTTCATCTTGAGTTAGCAGGTTGCTGTCATCGGTAGTCGAGACATTTCCCGAGATCGGATGCGACCGACTTTCATGCGGCTCGCCTAACTTTGGATTTGAGGGAATAGACGTCGACTGCCGTGGGACACCGTTTCCCGGTTCATGAGCCTGATTGGGCGGCTGAGAGGCAAGTTGAACCGTGAGTTGTAAGACGACGTTTGTCAAGTCGTCGATCTTCGAGTAGAGCTTGGCCATCTCATTGTCTTTGTTTCTGAGCTGCTTCTGGAGCACATGGAGAAGTTGCTGCTCTGTGGTCTTGGAACGGAAGATTGGCTCCTCTTCGCTATCCGAACCCGACACCTCATAAGCTGAAGGATCTCTCTGCTTATCAGCCTCACTAGAAGGATTTTCATTACCTTCCGGAGGAGGCCGGTCTTGGGAAATGACAGCCACATTCACACCAGATTGAATTTGAGATGTGGCGGCCCCGTCCTTGCTCTTGCTGCGCGTGCCCGCCATGTAGAAAGTGTGGATCATATATCCAGCCATCTCTTTATCTTTGGCTGCTAATTTTTCGAACTATCGTCATGGCCCTTCCTCTTCTGGAAGGGACAGGCGACTGAAAATGGTTGGTCTGACTGGGTCCTTGGACGGCGCTGTCCGGATCGCAGCTTGTTTGACTCTTGCGGTCATGGCATTCTTGTGAACCAATTTCAACGGTTCAAAAGAATTAGCGAGGTTCACAGCCGCGTCAGCTATTGTTGCAGGGTTACCCTATTTTTGGAACCTCGTGAAGTTCAGCCTAGCAGGAGCCCTAGCCCTTTTGTTGGCTCCGTATCTGAGCCTTTTTTGTCTTAGCTTCCCAATTTTGAGGGCTTGACGGGCATCTGTTTTCTGGGAAGCCACCGTGAGTCGATTGACGGGGAACTTAAAGAAGATACCCAATTGAGCAGTTGTTAGGGACACCGCTGGAGCTTTCCTGAGATGCCTTATTGCTTTGTTGGTGTTGATGGCCTTGTCTCCAGCTGGGGCCAAGGAAAATCGTTCAAACAACGGCTTGCGTTTGGATTGGGGCGCCCTCGAGACCACCACATTTGGCATCTTGCCTTTCGAGGCCGGTTTGTCTGTTACCAGAGCTTGAGGAGTTGGGATGGTGCTAGCTGGTATGAACGAAATAGAACCAAATGGTAGCGGCGGCCCCTCCCACTGTCGCCCGAGACTGGCCGGAAGGATAGTCTTGGCGTCCATCTTCATCATGTAGGAGATGGGAGCCGCGTCGAGAGCTGAGCTGGTCTTTGGAGACATTGTTGAGGCTTGATCGCTTGAAATCCTGCATGAAAGAGCATTATTTGAGTATAAATATCAATATGTATGTTAATTGAGTTTGCATGAACGTTTAAACCGAAATATGGGAGGAGAGAGAAGGTCCCAACGGGCGTGCCAGAATCTGTAGGGCGTTTTACATCACCCCATTGAAATGGGAATGCGTGCGCTTGTCAAGCGTATACAGATTCCCCCTGGCTATGGTAGGCCGAGGTTTATTGATTGTGGGGATCCGAATCTCCGGCAGCCGCGGACTAAGCTGTCGTTAATTACCCTTCGTCTTTGAAACGAGAAAACCTCCGATTGACGGGTCAACTAGTCATGCAAACTCAATGTGCAATGTGCAATGTGCGTTGTGTTTTGAAAGGGTTTTGGATATATCGGGGGTCAAGCAGAGTTTACAGGGGTCCCGCTACCCGGATAGTGGGCTGGGGTCAAGAGGGCTAGCAGCCCTCTTGCGGGATGCGGGGCAGCACCCCGTTAGAAATTTTTTCTAACGGGGACCGTGTTGTGGAGTGTGTGTAAAAAAAATATATGGGGACGTCTTAAGCGTGGGCACTAGGCGCCAGCGCCTCACGTGCCGGGCTCGTAGGCGCTGGGCGCCCACAGAAAAAAAGACTTGATCCTTGGACTGGGAGTTGTGCTCCCGATTTGATTTTTGGATTTAAGCTTCTAAAAAGATATTAATTTATAGAGTTAAACTACAACGGATCTTAAATGGAGTTAAACTCCCTGAAATCTTTGTAGATGATTGAAGGGGACCCCTTTTTCTCTCCTTTAGCCTTGGCTCTTCTTTTGAGGCTTAGATCTTTCCAAAGTGGGGTTTTTGGAGATGGATCTTCTTCTTCCTCCTCTCTGTTTGCTCGATCTTGGAGAAAAGGGGGTGAGATTTAAAAATCTCCCCGTTTTGAGATTTGATCGTAGATCCGAGCTCCCCTTCAAGGGTTTTATGGTGAAAAACTGTCTATTTTTTTTAAAAGGAAGAGTTAAACTCTTGATTTAATTCAAAATAGATAAGAAGGTTTAGAACCTTGAGGAAGGAGAAGGAGGCACAGAAACCCTAATTTTTTAGGGGAATGAATTATTATTTTTTATTTCATCATCATATTGGCTTTTATAGACTTACAAACTTACACATAGTCCCTTGGTCTTTACAAAATGCATTTTGCCCATCTCATGCCTCATATGCTCATTTCTTTTGCACATGAGCCATGGGTTTTACAAAAATTTGACTTTATGCACATTTTCCTTACATTTATTTATAGAAAATTACATCAAAATTATTTATTACAAAACTTTCATTTTGGCATAGGGGCAAGCCGGCCGCTTCATGTTCGGACTCGACTTGGGCATGAGCCCACTTGATCTGGGCTTGGACCCACTTGGTTTGAGAGTTGATTTTGATTTTGACTTGGTCAACCGGGGTGTAATTTTTGACCCTAACAAAGTTCTGCTTTTTAAAACATAAGAAAAGTTTATAGAATTAAAGGTTGTAGACTAAAATTTGAAAACATTTTCGTCATTTAAAATTTGGGTAGCATCTCTTTTATAAATTTTTAACAAAACCAGTACATAAACAATGATAATATAAGCATCACCAATTGGAAGCTATCTTATCATCCAAACGGCAGAATCACAACCACGCAATATCTATACGACGCCCAAGACGAAGATCTAAACTAGAAAGTAAAGGAAAGGAAATACCAAAAACATTATCAAATCAACTATATCCAACTCAACAAAATATAACATACATGTCTTGTCTCTAAGTCCGAAAGAATATACAAGTCTTGGTTTCTAAGTCCACAAAACATACAAGTCTGGTTGATGGAGTTTTTAACTAGATTACAAATAAATAAATATACAAGCGGCGATTACGATCTGTAGTGTAGCCCATCTACCAAGCAATCACCCGAAATAAGAAATATGCCAGCAAATTGTTACTAATCCGAACGGTCGGTCCTGCAAGAAAACTATGACACGACGGGAATGAGTTGCTAACTCGTGAGTAGAACACATCATCAGGTAGAAATCAAATACATAACAATCTACTTTTGTCATACTGTATAATGATATCATATTATGTGGTAACGAATGTATACGTGTGTATAATATCGTGTATGTATCAATATGTAGTAACATGTCATCCATAACATGTATATATATACACACACTATCCAGTGAGTGTCCATCAACGATACTCGAAATCATCATAAAACACTGAGTGTCCGGCATCGACACTCGAAATCCTAATAAATCACGTGTCCAACATCGACACGTAAATTCTTATATCTCATGCGCCATCTCTCGGATCAGCTCTCATATCTCAGGCACCGTCTCATCAGATCGGCCCTCTTATCCATCTGTCCCATATCACCCCGGTCGGTATCCTTCAGATATCCGCCGAGTCTCATACTGTCACCGGTAGGTAGTGTTCCCATCTAGACTCGATGCCTTTCTATACGATCTTTTTGCCCCTGGATATCGTACAGGGTCCACCATGTATCCCCAATCAGTTCCTCCCCTGTCTCGATTCGGATAATAATCATAGCTCAGAACTGAGAAAACTCATGGTGGACGCCGAAATATCATATCAAGAGAAAACCGTATTTTTAAAACAATCATAGGTTTTATAACATCATATCTGTGGTTTCTCAAATCCAGAAATCTCATAAAAACAAAATCCCATAAGAACATGGCAATAATGGAACAACATGTAAAGGCACATAACAGTAATATAATGCATGGCAAGTGTGTTCATGCCAGCGTGTTGTGTAAGCGGTGTAAAGAATGTACAATATCTGAAACAGTAAGTGGTGCTGGGTACTAACAGAATCTAAAATGCTAACAGGATATAGTGTGATACGGTGATATAGAGAGTTCTATCTATGTACGTGGCATGGCAATTACCGATGATGTGTGTGCGAGCATACGAGAATGTATACGTGCAATATGTAAATCATCGGTAATGGTACGCGTGTCCTAACAAACGAAGTCAAGTAAAGCTAAACGTATGAATGCAGTATAAGTCGTAAGTAATCGAAATGCGAGCGTATGCAGAAATAAGAAATCGAAATATAAAGTATTAAAATATCTAACTATGTATGAGCCATTCAGTTATAGTTTAAAATAGCACGAAACATTGTTTTGAAAAAAGGAGATTACGATGTTTTTGAAATAGATACCATTTGAAAAGTCGTAACGCACCCAAAAAATTACATTTGAAAATATGCAACGATTCGTTAGTTTTAAAAATAAGTATGGCTCTAAACATCTCATAATTTTCCAATCTTTGAAATATTAACAAGACTCCTCGAGTCGGAATAAATATCAGCCGTAATTGGCAATCAAATTCTCATCATATCACATATGGAATATCCCTCGTACGGTATCATCAAATCAAAATGTTATGGATCTATAGTCACGTACATCATCTCATATCATATCTCATATCGTGTTGTGTCGTCTCATATCATATCGTGTATACTTATATTGTATACATCCTCATGTCATACATATACTTATATCATACTAAGTACTCAAATATATATATAGCTCAATGGCTATGAAATAGAAACTAGGGGTATAACTTCTACCAAGTATAGAAATATACGCATATGATATTCTAGTAAAGCCTATAGGCTAAGTATACGATTCTAATATATATATCGTATCCTAATTTTACGGTTGCGGGGGTGCTATACGCCATCCACCAGACTTCTCCCGTAGATATACATCTACTCACCTCATATCCTTACCGTAGTCGAAGCCGACGACTGTCTTGCTCTTCTTCGTCGTCTCAGAAGTCCATGCGATTGTACCTACAATCGAAATCATAACTAAGATCGCATAAAACCCCAAATCGGGTTTGAAATCACGAGCGAAGCGCATATAGGTTAGAACCTATGATCAACGCATGCCAAGACGGCAAAAATACCTCCCGACGTCAACGTACGAACGTCAAACGACCGAGTCAAGACACAAATACCCAAAATCCAAGTTTTCAAATATCACAAAACAACACCAAAACCAAGTAAAATGTTCCCAGATTTTTGCTCAGGGGATCTTGAGCAAAATAGCATATAGGATAGGTTTAGTTATCAAGTGAGTGAGCTACAGAACAAACCCTACACCCTAACTCCTCGACATGGCCGCAATTTGCGGTAAAATGGGATAAATTGACAGTTTGGGGTTCGAGTTAGGGGCTTGGGCTTCTACGATGGTCTTCTACTGGTCTAAATGTCTTGCTGTGTCCTCTAAATAATTTTCAGACAGCCTAAGTTGTACCAACTTTCATTTGAACTTCAAGAACTCAAGAAAACCGACATTTGAGATTTTAAACTCATGTTTCAAAACTTAAAAACTCAGTAGATCAACAATACTTGCACTATAACACCCTTTTCTAACTCTAATAGGGTGGTAATCACTAACTATCCTTCAACTGCTCCACCACTACTAATTGTATTCACCAAAACTCACTTTAGACATCTCAAAAATAGAAAACTTAGACCTTAGCTCTAAATACTAGTGTGTCAAGGCAAGATACTAAAAATATGGTTAAAGAGAGCCAATTTGACCTCATGATGGCAACCAAGGAAAGTTTCAAGATAGCAAAAGATCTCAAAATGAAGACTTAAACACCTTACCATGTGTAGTATGAGGATATGAACATTTTTTGTGAAGGTTACACAGTGGTTTGAGGAGATTTGTGTGGTGTTTGTGGTTTGTAGATTTAAGATAGAGGAGGTGGAGAATGAGAAGAAGAATGAGGAAAATGAGATGAAAAAACAAGATATGGTTCCTAGCCATAACCCATCACTCACTCTCTCATGTCCATACCTCATAAAATAATGCCACCATGTCTCCCTCTCATTCTCTGTTCTTTTCTTTTCTAAAAATTATAAAACCAACATAGAATAAAAAGAAAAGATAACATGTAAATAACATGTTATACATACTAATCATGGTTTAGTAAATAAAGCTTGGTTAATGCACAAAATAAGAAAATATCAATTAGTTTTAACATACGAATCTTGTATGGATATAATTACATGCTTATTTATGAAAAGTCCAATTGAGTAAATACTTTCATAAATAATAATTTATTTTAAATTTCCAAGTACTTTTCAAAATAGAGGTATATAATTATACCAATCTACGAAAACTCAAATCCATACCCGATATCATATCCGTAAAATCCATTATTTTATTATTTAAATTCTAAAGTAATATTTTCCATTTTCTAAAATGTTACAACCTGACCGGCAAAAGAGGAAGGTTGATCATTGGCTGCCAGTGTGGATGTCTGGCGAGCGATGATGTATCATCAGGACAGACATACTTCTCCCAACACCAGTCGTCCCGACGATTAGTGCCGCCGCAATAAGTACAATAAAGGCCGGATTTGCTACGGCCACGACCACGTCCATGAGAATTACGACCACGAGCAGTCAAAGGAGGACGACCGCGCGATGCCCCACGACCACCAGAGATAGAATCAGAGGAAGCACGGCTAAAAGGAGTGTAGGTCCCACATCCACAGTCTCGAGTAACAAGTGCGATCGAGACAGGCTCAGTAGATGGGGAAGAGACTGGGCTCACGATAAATACTCGACAGGATAGTCGTCAATGATGGAGAACCACTCTGAGAAATAATGAGAGACCGGATGCCCTCAAAGCTGGGTGGTAAACGAGCCAAAAGTAACATGCCAACAAGAGACTCGCGTTGTTTGCGAATGACAACAGGGTCAGTAAAGATAGGCTGATAGACGTTTCTCTGATCAAGAAGTCTACTGAAGAGGGCACCAAAATCCTGAATATCTTTTCCTAGATTGGCCGTAGTAAAGGTGTGGAAAATATGATCGAGCTTCTACAAGTTATTTTCAGACGAGTATAGAGAACGAAAATGTGTCCATACTTCCTTTACAGTTTTTAGAGACATAATAGACGTATAGCAGCGAGAATCCACAGAGTTAGACAACCAAACAATTAATTTGTTATCATTCTGAAACCAGATACCAAAGATAGGATCTTTGGAGTCAAGAGGAGCATCCGTCAAATGGCGGTGAAGGCTTTTGTTGTTCAAGGCTCGTTCTACAGCACTGGACCATTGAAGGTAGTTCTTTGCGCCGATAAGAGAGATCGTAGTCAAACAAAGGTCCGTTTTGAAATCAACGGACGACAGAGAGGCTGAAGTAGCTTTATCATCAGCAGAATCAATAATAAGCGGCGCGGAGGTAGATTCCGAGAGAGAGAAAGTTGTCTAACAGAAAACAAGTACAAAACGCAAGTTGACCATCATGTATATGGCTAGGTTGTTAAAAGTATATAACCTCTGGAGTAGTGTTGCATCAAGGATCGAAAGCTTCCAGCCGGAGCGAAGGCCTCTAGTATGGATCGAAGGCTCTATGAAGCATCTGGATGGTGTTCGAAGGGGGAAATTGAGGGCTGGGAGTTGTTTAGAGTTAGGGATCGAGGTTGACTCGAGTGCTGGAGGGGAACGAGGGGATATGCGAGTATTGGAGGGGATCGAGGGGCTCTAAAGGCGTCAAGGAGTTTCGGCGGGGGTTGCTGGGGTGGTCGGCATGTGCTAGAGGGGTAGGAGAGGGCTCGGGAGGCGTCGAGGAGTGCCGGAGGGGGGTTGCTGGGGTGGTTGACGAGTGCTGGAGAGTGCTGGTGGTGGTGTCGAGGGGTGGCGAAGGATCTGGGTAGTAGGCGAGGGCAAGTCGAGGTTCGGCGAGGGCTGGGTTCGAGGAGAGGAGCAGCGGCGGTGAGTGCTCAAGGAGCTCGTGGAGGTTAGCGGCGGCTGCTAAAAAATTATGGTTGTTTTTTAATAATTTAATTCCGTTCAAGACTCCGATACCATGAACAGGTTTAAAGAAAGGAAAATTCTATTGGCTTATTAGAAAAGTAATAGTCCATACAACTATTTATATAGAGAATATAGATCATCTCTCCTAGCAAATGTAGAATAATCAATCAAACTGATAACTGAATATAATAACTAAATATATATCCATAACATCAGTCCAGACACCGTTCATTGACGTAAGATTATATTCAAATATTCAGACACTCGAGAAATTCCTCATTTCATGGCTTCTCTCACTCTAATTGCCACCTAAAATATACAAGAAACCGGGCCCTTTTTCCCCTTCAACCATTTAAGAGGTATAGCAAACATTTTGATCTTATTGTATTTCATTATTATTGTTATGGTTCAATGAACATTCTGCATAAATAATCTATGAACACAAATGATTATATTGTTCGCATAATTAATCTGATAATTTTACATGCATTTTCAAGCATGGACTGAAATTAAATGGTTTAAAGCAGAAATATGATGCCATAGTGGGAGATGTTGCTATCATAGCAAATCGATCTAATTATGTGGATTTCACACTGCCTTATTCGGAGACAGGGGTGGCGATGATCGTACCCCTCAAAGAACGTACAGAGAGGAACATGTGGATATTTCTAAAGCCATTAACCGTAGATCTTTGGCTGGCCAGCTTTGCATTCTTCTTTTTCACAGGATTAGTTGTATGGGTGATGGAACATCGAATCAACGAAGATTTCCGGGGTCCACTTTCACAGCAACTTGGAACTATCTTCTACTTTGCCTTCTCAACACTTGTCTTTGCCCACAGTTACGTAAACAACTTATTTACTTCCGCATTATTCTAGATGCTTAGTGTACCCTTAACATGCTTAGTTGAATTCTCAGAAATCACTCTGTGCCGTGAATCATGTGCACTTTCACCCACGTAATTAAAATATATGAAATTGAACAGTATTTAGCATTGTTTTCTTAAAAAAGCATACAATGCTACTAAAAATTATAATAAATTGTCGTATATGTACAATTAATAAATTAGCAGATGCCGTCAATGTCCTGATAAAAAGCAGTCTTTGTGTGACTTATACAATAGTTGTTTTGTTAATTTGAAGTAAAAGTTACTGGCATCACATTATTAAATATATAAAGAAAGGCCTCTTACTCCCATCTTCAGTGTTATCTTAGATTATAAGCTACATTGCCTTTATTTTGTTTGTAAAGTATCGGCAGAGTGGAACATTTGTAACTATTCCAGTATTCCCGTAACACTAATGGTTTACATATAATGATTGCTAAAAAGTAACTTAACTGCAAACTACAGTAGTATATGATATAAATCATCTAGTTTAAGAATCCAAGGCCATCTAAAATGACTGAAATGCACAACTGTCCCAATCTGAAGCTAGGTTGGACATAACCATAAATCAGTATAAAGCAGGAAGAGATGTCCTTAATGAACATAAATAGCTGCGAAGCAGGTTCTCAATGTCCAGTTTTAATAAGGGCATAGCTGATGGAGGACCGCGTCAATAGCCCACTAAATAAATGCCAGAAATTTAAAGATCTGATTAGATTTTAAATGTTTATAGTATTAATTTATGCTAGCTGATCAATGAAAAATAAAGCATATTAATTCCTGTAAATTCTTCAACCAATTCTGCAGGGGAGAAGCTAGAGAATATATCATCTAGAATTGTAGTTATCATATGGATGTTCACAGTCCTCATACTGACCTCAAGTTACACCGCTTGCTTGAGCTCGATGCTAACAGTACGACAACTACAACCAACTGTAACTGATGTCAACCAACTACAAAGGAATGGAGATTACGTAGGATATCAAAAAGGCACCTTTGAGGGGGGTTTACTGAAGCAACACAACTTCTCCGAGTCTAAGATCTTGTCCTATGGAAACCCTGATGAATATGTTGAGGCGCTAAAAAGAGGAAGCCAAAATGGTGGTGTTGCTGCCATTTTCCATGGCATCCCATATATCAAGCTGTTTCTTGCAAAACATTGTAGCGGTTTCGCAATGGTTGGACCAGTTTACAAGGCAGCAGGAATGGGATTCGTAAGTTCTATTCTCTCCTTAAAGCACGTCTGAATTCTACAGCATGCATGATATCCATTAGCTGGAACTGCAGTGGACCTGTAATCTCTCTTGGTGTAGTTGATGAGTTGAGATAACTCTAGGGAATAGGTTAATCAGAAAAACGACATCAGCTGACTTTGAATATAATGCAAAATCAGAACAATGCAAAACTTTACATGGTCTGCAAGAGATAATTTAAACATTCAGAGAATAGGTAATTGCACGTTTCCGGAAAAATACTGGAATTATGGAAAGTAATTTTCTTTCAGTACAAACTTTAATATTTGCAACTGTTCCTATCATTTGTCACTAATTTACATAATTAATAACAAAATATTCATCCAATAAACTATATATATTTAAACAAAGACATAGGCTCTTCCCACAGCGCAATCCCGACCATTTATCACCTGAGCTAGGCGTCAAGGTCTATAATATCTTAGACTTGAACCAGTTAACCTTCTCGATATCAGGTTATAAATGATTCATGGAAATACTTTGTTTTAACTCCAAAGTTCCACAGGCATTTCCTAAAGGCTCCCCTCTGGTACCTGACATCTCAAGGGGGATCCTAAAGGTAACTGAGGGAGACACCATGTTCAAAATTGAGAAAAAGTGGTTCGGAGAAGCAGCATGTGAAGAAAGCCAAGTAAACGCTAACAATCTCACTTTCAGTAGCTTTTGGGGATTATTTCTCATCACTGGAGCAGCTTCGACATGTGCCCTCATGATATTCTTAGCTAAGTTCTTCTACAACAATTGGCATGATCTAAGGAGGGTTGAACCCAATGAGTCTATTGGGAAAAAAATCACTGCATACTTCATATACTACGACAGTAGAGATGAAAGCTCCCACACTTTCAGAAGGGGTAAAACTATTTATCCGAATAGTGCTGTAGATGTAAACAGCAGATATGATGCCAGCACGAAAACCCCAGCTAGCCATGATGAGATAAATAACAGGCTAAGCATGTCCGGCCTATCCGATGTGAACTCTAACCTATGTGAAGAGGAAAATACATCTATTGCATCGGCAACTCCATGCACAGGCAATAATCAACTGGTCCACCCCATAGCGGCGATTATATAAAATGTATACCACTACACTAATACAGCCTAGATTGCAGCTGTGTTAATATTTGTTTGTTCATCTCACTCTTAATGTACTAAATGTATGTATTTATTTGAGTTTTGATCATAAACACCTTTCTATTGTTTGGAGTAACCCCAGATTCCTCTAGCCTTAACAACAAGGCAGAGGAGATTGTTGGAACGCGAATTGTTGGCGCTTTTTAATCAACTCTTGAACCCCGGTATCATACAACCATGCTTTATTTTCCCATAAAACGAAGTTGTAAAGATAAACTGACATGCAGAAGGAGAAGAATTTTCGGTATCTTACGATTGCCCGCAAAAAGTTCAAAATGCAAAACTTAGAGACTAGGAAAGACATAGACTCCAAGATTGGCTAAATAAAAGATGATTAATTTAAAACTATAAATGAGATGAAATTTAAATATTTCCTTAAAGTGCAGACATATAGAGAGAGTAAACAGATGCTTGACCTTCAAAAGTGGAAAGAACTGCAACGGTAATGCGTATACATGAAGGGGTGAATGTTAAGAACATCAGCATCAATTTTTGTATCTATTTATCAAAACAATACAGACCTTGATAGCCGTTTCATCTCTCCACGGGCTGTTGTTTTGTTGAGACAAAACAAATAAGCAATGTCATTAACTCCACCTACGGAGCATCATCGATCCGAACAACTTGCAAGTTTTCAATGGAAAAGCAGTCGGCATGTTTTATGAGGTATGGAATACTGCAGTGGCTAAAACCAGTAGCAAAATAAACACCTGGGATACAAGATTGATCGGTCAGTATCAGCTCCAAATGGTGATTTAGGTCCCCAAAGTCATTGTAGCCATACAATTGCACAAGGTACTTGGATTACATGCAGCCAGCAGCTGCAAGAATACAGCGAAACAAAATGAATCATTAAGCATCATTAGTTAGTTTTCAAAAAATTAAAAATTCCACACATAGCCATTAATATTCTACTCTAACAATACCAAGCTATGAACTTTATCATAGGCCTCGCTCAGCAACGAGTTGTGGTTTCCGAAATTGAGATCATGTTTTGTGTAGTGGTTTCGACGCTAGACTCCAAAAATTGTAACTGGGACGTGTTTGGCAACAAAAATAACTTTTTTTCAAACCATGGTTCCAATCGCAAAGTTTCAAGCTGCTCTCTTTTTTGAACCCTATTTTTAAACGAACCCATGGTTTGTTATGGTTAGAACCGTCTAAACCTTGCTACAATCCTAAATAACAACCAATTGCAAGAAATCAGATGCAAAATTAAAGCTAAAGCTAACTTCATTAAAGGAAATGAACTAATGAAGACCAGCTAGAACTAAGAATAAGAAAACATATCATTTTTCGAGCTTAGCTCCATTCATTCTCTGTATGGAATAGTTACAACTAGGACCTACGGTATAGTCATTTTGCAAATAAGCCCTGGGGCAACTTCATCCAGGTTTCAAGAATATGTTGTCAAACTACCCTATATTTTGGGAGACCCAACCCCATTGTTACAGAACCATGGTTTGCATACAATTTTTTTTAAAAGTTGAATGAAATTGAGGTTTCGGAAACCTCGTTGCCTTTAATTGCATTGTAATCGCTTGTAACTTACCAGTTAGTTGTGTTTTTTTCCCAGAGAAAATGAAACCCTAAATTTGTAAGAGGGATAGATTGAAACCCTAATGCAGAGTGCAAGATCTAAACGAATATCCTAAACATGATGAAATGGATTAGGGAGATGAAAAAGGTTGAAAACTCGTACCTTTCTCTTTTCACTGGAGTGCTGGAGTGCTACGTGGTGGTGAGATTTGTTCAGAAATTTTTCTAGGGTTCATAGTTGGAATTTTTTTTTAAAGTAGACATTTAAAAAAAATATTATTAAAAAAATCCCACTTTCAAGAAATATTACAAATGTAGGTTAGTTTTGACCATGTAGACGTCACATAGTACCAACACTGTGGTTTTTTTCAAAAAAAATCCAAGGAGCGCATTTTGTGATGCTGCTTTATCCTCCCTCTCATTTTCTTCTCTCTCTCCCCTTCCCTTTCTCTCGTCTCCAACATCAATTCCTTCCACCACCGACGTCGCCCGTCCTTCACCGCCGCCCCCTTCCTCCTCAATGCGACCCTCTTTCTCACCACATGGAACCTCTCAATCTCCTGAATCGAGGAGACTCTAAATTTGCAGCAAGTCGAGATATTTTTTTGGCTTGATTTTTCTTATTCTGGTTGCAATTTGATAGCTAGAATTTGGTTTTGGAGTTTATGAGAATGAAACGGGAGGATAAGCTGATGGTTAGAGGGGAGGCAAGATGCTGAGATGGTGGTGAAGGAGGGATGGCGGCGGTGGTGGAGAAGGAGGGAATTGATGCTGAAGATGAGAAAGAAATGGGTAAAGAGAGAGGGAGGGTAAAGAAGATGAGATGGACGAAGAAGATGAGTGTGCAAAGAGAGGAAAGAGGGATATGAGGCGCAATTTAAAAGTGCGTTCCATACAATTCAAAGGGGCGTACTTCCAAAGTGCACCCCTCTGAATTGTATAGGACGCACTTCAAAGTGTGTAAAAATTTTTAAAAAAAAAAAGCTAAACGTCAGTGCTGAGATGATGCTGATGCGGCGTCTATTTGGCAAAAAATGGCATACTTTTGTAATAATTTTTTAATAATATTCTTTTAAAAAGCCTATTTTAAAAAACTGTCCTTTTTAGTTTTGAGACGCTTTGGGGCGGCCACAGGGGATCACGCATCCTCAAATGCAAGAGCGATGCGGCGGCGAGCCAGTGCGACATGGATATGAGACGCTGCATAGACACAGATTCGACGCGATCTCGCCGCGGGATCGACACTGCTTCGACGCAATCTTGCCGCGGGTTCAACACATGTGCGACGCGGCTTGTGACAGGGTGACGGGCGGCAGCAGGCACGTGGTGGGGGAAGCAGCATGGGGATTTCGCAGCATTTCACCTTCTGTTTTTTGGGAGAAAGTTTGTACCCAGGCTACGAGGCCCACAACAAGATATTTTGTTATTTTTAGACTTAAATTTCACCAAAGTAACATTAACTTTCACCAATTTTCAGATATATTAGCACATATTTTGTTTATTACTAAAAATACCAGAAAATGGGCTTGGAATTGTACGTAAGAACCCACGGATTTAACGGAATGTACAAATTGCAAAAATACCCTCATTGCTTCTTTTTTTCACTAATTAAAACTTCATATTTTGTCTTTATTATTAGCTCTATACAATTGTTTTTATTTGGAAAAATATATACGTTGCCTGTTTGCTAAATTTACTACTATGATTATAGGGAGGTCATCTCAAATTAACGTCCGTTTTGAATCTAAACTATTCACATGTATGCATATATTCTTTCCCTGCTATTCTGAATAAAAATTGGCTAAACTAGGTGGCATATTTTCGTAAATTTTTTTTCTTAGACATGTTTTGCTAACAAACATATATGTTTTGGATAGTAGGTGTATCAAGCACGAAACTATTCAACACAAAAACCCGCCTGCAATTCAAAAATCTGCATCATGCAGGGATTTTGGATCCAAACATATTTTAATTAATTAACATGATCTGGCTGTTATGAACAATGTTTTGTAAATTATCAATAACACATACATGTACATTATAAATTAACATATGCTGTACAAAACTTCTTATAAAACAAATCTACAACTACCACATCATCTTACAACAAGAACAGAACCACTATATATCAACCAAAATGAGAAATAAAAGGTGACATTCCAATATTTTGCATTAAAACATTCAAATCCATAAGAGGCACAAACTTAACTCCTCTCAGTTACCATATCTGCAAACGACGGCGGGTCAGGATTTTGATGGCTTATCTCTCTTCCCGGATCTTCTTCTTCTTCTTCTTCTTCTTCTTCTTCTTCGTCGTCGTCGTTTCCAACTTCCTCGATTTCAAAGCTCTCTGCAATATTTGAAACAGCCAATGGACTCATAGGCGCACTAACAGTATAAGGAGAAGGCGTGATATCATCCACTGAAGCCCTCTCCATGGTTTCTGGCTTCTTGGGTGCGCGCGTGGGGTCCATCTGATCATAAGCTTTGGCTAACGAAACAAGCTTTCGACGAACAGAGTTATCGGAATCATGCTTTCTCAATATATCTCGATTCTCACGAATGAAAACTATCCAGTATATGACCAGTGCAGAGATGGAAGCGACCCCGGTGATGAGGAATAAGCCCCAGAAGGTACTGACTCTCAAGCTGCTCGAAGTTGAGCTTAGGTCATCTTGATTGGGGCAGTTTCCATATTTGTATAGTTCGTTCTCGAATTTGGTCATCGCTTCGCTTTCTCTTACTTGTAGGATTGCCCTCGAGATATCAGGAACCAATGGTGAACCTTTGGGGAAAACCTGAGGGAAGGTGGGTGGGGACCTACTGTTAGCTTTCTCTTAATTGGGTACATTCACACATTTCGTTCCAGAGGAGGGCGCAGGGTGCCGTTGGATCTTTGCGGCAAACGAGCAGTTTTACTTTTGATTTTGCTTTCAATTTAGACAATTCGACAGTTGAAGTATTATAAGAATCCTAGTTATAGCAAGAAACACAAACAAAACCTTACGAAAAACCCTGACTTTCAAATACAATCAACAAACTCTTGGTTAATTGTTGATTTTCATTTCGATTGGTTGAACCTCCTAGGTTTTGTTGCACATGAGGACTAATGATTTTCGCTTTTCATTAGGATAAGAGGTCTTCTTTCTTTCTTTTTCCTTTTTGTGTTTATGCTACTGATTTAGCTGTTGGTCACGATTTTTCTTACTCATACCTGTTATTCCTTTTCCCTTTTTTGTCATTGTTCGCTGTTTCATAGTCTTTATTTGTTCCCGCCTTAGAGAAAAAAGCCACTCAAATCCTTAAGTAGAGTTGGGGATATCTTTTTGTAACATATGCGCAATTTTGTGTACATGAATCATCTATGTCCAAACTTATTATTAGTCTCATGTAGTTGTTCTCATTTAAACACGAATAACGACAAATCATGGAAGAAGTTTTATGGTAATTGATATTTACCAGCTTGACGTGGAAGAAAATAAGTACACGGGGTTTTAACATCAAGAGATCAATTATAAGAAATTTAAAAATCTAGTTACTGAAATTTGGGGTTCCACCAGGGTTTTAAATATCTATAATGTAAACAGAGGATTGATTTTAAAGCAACCATAATAACAAACAAGGATATGCAGATTCAAATGACAAAGATAAAAAGTGCAGGAATTGAGAAAGAACTTACGAAGCCAAATCCATCAGTCTTATAGGTAGGACCCGCCATCGTATACTTGTTGCAGTATTCAGAGAGCAGCACTTTGAGATAAGGTATTTCATCGAAAATGGCCGCAACAGTTCCATTCGATAAAGCGTTATTATAGTCCTCAGGCGATTGGTAGGCAATAGTCTTCGACGCGTTGAATTTTAACCGTTTCAACATGGCCGGCATGAACGAGTCATTCAAGTAGCCAACATATGCCCCACTCTTTACAAGCTCGTCAATAGAAGTCACTGTTGGCTGAAGTTGTTCCACTGTGAGCATCGATGTTAAGCTAGCAGTGTAACTCGACTGCAGCACAAGCACCACAAACAACCAAATTACAACCACGATCCTCGATAGGTTGCTCACAACCTTCTCCCTGTGAGCAAAGACTAGGGTAGAGAAGGCAAAGTAGAAGATGGTTCCGAGTTGGTTTGAGACCGTTCCCCTGAATTCTTCGTTGATACGATGTTCTAGAAGCCACACTACGAAACCAGTGAAGACGAAGAATGAACCGCTTGCAAGCCAAAGATCGGTGGTCAAGGGCTCTAAGAAAGTCCATGCACCTTTCTGACGCTTGTCCTTGACAGGGACCACCATAGACACCCCGGACTCAGTGTATGGCAAGGTAAAATCGACGTATTGAGACCGATTGGCTATTATTGTTACGTCGCCCACCACAGCGTCATAATTCTGAAGTGAAACAAATAAATGAAACTCTTTAAATCGAAGGGCATATGACTAACGTTTTTAAGTTCAGCCTTAATGAAATTGTGGGGAGAAACTACAGGATCGCATGCATCACTGTCGTCTGAGCCTTCTCATCAAAACGGGGTTGGGTATGGAGCAAAGCTCCACGAAAGATTTGACAAGTTTTAACAACTGCTATTGACCTGACATGAGCCTCTCTTAGTTTGTACCAAATCCGTCAAGGAATGATGGACAAGAGAGCAGCTTTCCATATTTTTAAATGACCAGTCAGTTCTACACTGAAAGTATTAATTGATGGGGAAAATAACAGATTTGTCTTTATATCAGGGGAAAAATAGATTTTTCATATTCAACTCTAAGTCACAACTTACGATGAGGTAAAATGGAATACATGCATGCCCACAATATGGCGGCTTGCATATTAATGATAAAACCTTCTACTGCATTGCTTACATTAGCAGTGATAGGTAGCTATCTCATATCGGTTATCATCATCGATCAACTAACACTTTTCCTAGAGTCAAAATGAAGCAAGGCTCAGAGTCGATTCGAAAGTAAAGAAATTACATCAAAATGCAACTAACCTGAAGAAAAACCTGGTAGACAAGATCGTCATATGTTCCATTCATTGCTCCATTTGCTTTATCGGAATAGTTATGATACCGGTAAGAGACATTATAAGGTAATTTGGCCATCACTGCATCAAACACTTGGATGCAATATCCTGTAGCAACCCCATTATTAAATCGCACGAAGCCGTCGAAGCCCGGTTTCACTGGAATGCCAATCTTAAGCGTCCTCCCCATTGTGGGCCACTCCCACCCTTTCGGAATCTCCTTCTGCCCACCAGGCCATACAATGGACTTAGGATCCACAATCAAAGACAAGCCATCTCGTGCGGTCCAGGACCCAATCATTCTCCTCCCATGATCTTCAACATTAATTATCTCGAAAGCTTCCGACTCCAGTTGCCCATCAATGAGATCAAACTTTCCACTTAACCCATCAAATTTGGTGCCTAACATATGACTCAAAAGCACCGAGCCAGATAAAGATGACCCAAGTCTTGAAAAGTCCGTCGAGTTATCAGTTGTGGCATTTACCTCTCGAAATATGTAGTTCTTCACTCCAGCGCTCTCTGCCGAAAGTGCCAATGCATGTACAGTATCATATGCCCATAGCCCAAAAACAGTGGGTTCAGATACTTCTGAAAAAATATGTGAGAACTTCTTTAGCCATCTCGATTTAAATTCAGTAAGTTCTGTAGTTTCGGCAACATAAGGCTTTACACCGAGGACGCCTTGCATCGCATCGGAGGCTGAAGAGCCCATTAGATCCACAATATCGGTCAAGCCATAGGTAGTAATCCATACATAACCTTGCTCCATCATACCAAGCTCTTTTGCAATTGAAAAAAGCCGGAAGCCCAAGGAATATGTCATGTGCACCACAAATACCCTCGATCGCTTGCTTTTCAACTTTTGCAGCTCTGCCATAATTTGAACCTTGGTGGCTGAAAGAGGTAAGGAACATCTGTATGGGACATTGGTGTCGACTTCTTGTAACGCATCAACAAGATAAGGTATGATTCCATTGCCATACTCGGTGTCTTCGTATATTGGGACGGCTTCCTTCCAATTGAATGATTTGATAATAGAAGCGATAACTCTTGCTTGGGTGGAGTCATTAAGTCCAGTCCGGATGAAATAGGGACTTTTTTGGTGTGAAAGAGAAGGGCTCTTTGCCGAGAAAGATATTATTGGAACATCAGTTTTATCTCCGAGTTCAATCACAAACTTAGCCTGGCTTGACATCTGCGGTCCAATAATTGCTTGCACTTGAACATTTTTTAGTAGATCTAGAGCTGCAGTTCAAATAGATAGTATTATGAGAAATGAGTAGATGTATCAGAAGTCTGTGCTTGATATGTATTGAAAAAAACAAGGTTATGCATGCTCAAATTGCGATCAAGAACTGAGGATCCATTAAAGCCGCAAATTACGAAACACAAACAATAGGCAGGCACTAATTCACGAGAAATATCGTGCGATGAGCTATGAATGCTGAAGAACAAGTGAAGGAAAACACAGAAGTTATCCCTTCTTGTGCAATAGGTAAGGTTGCTGTAAGTTGAGCCTTATGCATTATTCTATAAATGTAGTCCTTCAATGAAATTTTGTCATCAAAAAGCAAAATAAATTACAGGCATTGATGAGCAATTTGATAATGTCAAGCAATGAGGAACAGAATTCAAAATAAGAAAGGCATTATCAGAAAACTTGTGATTTGAGCTAGTGTTGGGACAAGATACGGTACCAAATCAAATTGTGGACGTGCAGACAATTATCCATCGTGAATCGCAGCCTAGGGTTTTGTAATTATCTGAATTATGAATAGTAGATGCAGAGAGGGCCGGGGGCGGAGGCCTAGGGCATTTCTACTTAAAAATAAAGCATGGGTATCCTAACTCCGCTCCCAAATAGGGATGAGAGTTCGTAAAACCTTTACCCTTTTAGGAGAAACTTTATTAACGAAAAAATATCATAAAATATGCACCGTTTGCGAAATACCATTACACTAATGATGCATACTTTAGGGTGTTTTTTCGGTAAAACTATCAAACTATGTGGTGTATTTTTGGTGAATTTCCCAATTTTGAATAAATAAAAATAAAAGATAGAAAAGTCATGTAATTGATATAATTAAGGGGAGGATGGTTTTTCGCTAATAGGTCATGCTTCATGATGGTTTTTCGCTAACAGACTGACCATCGGATCATTTCTCGTCAAAGGATCAAACCATGAACTCGGTGTTTTTTCATAAATACTCATGTTTCCATTTATGCCCAAATACTTCATATTTCGACACTAGAAAACCTGTAAGTTGTTCAAATATAGGTTTTGTAGCCAGGAAAATAGAAAAATACCTTGTATAATAGCTAGTAATTATATATACTGAATTTGTTAAAAATTGGATGAGATAATTAATGGCAGATGAGCAATTTCTTTCCTCTTTCCAATGGTCAAAATTCAACAATTTACAACTTTTTCAGTCAGAGGAAACGAAGAGCAACACGACGCCTGCATGCGTGCCGTGGATTTCGAAATGGTTGAAAATTAAGCAATTGAACTTCTGATCAGTTTATCTATGAAATCAAGATGAATAAATAATAGTTAACAGGCAGTGCAGGGTTATATTTAGAAAGCCAGGGTTTTGGGGGCGATACATGCAAATATCAGGTTTGGGGGCTTATATGGTTATAGCTATTTTATTACGAAAGTAGGGGGTTTTGTGTCATTTTTGAAGCTGATATATCTTTATAAGTTTGTTTGTTTTTCTTGTGGAAAAATATGATTTATTTGAAAGAATGGCTATCATATTCATAAAAGAACCAGAAAATCAGCCTTGTTTTTATATTCATGGGGGGAGACATATATGACCAACTTTTATAAGAAGCATCCTAGCTCCCATCTCTTTTCATTCAAAATTTGCCCTTTATTTTTCCATGAATAACAAAATATCATCATTCTAAATTTTATAAAACATGCATTTAATTTACCTTTAAATACTAGTTTGATTACTTCCATCTTCCGTTTTCCTTTTTCAAACTGAAGTTAATTTAGTGAAATCATTAACCATGCAATGCCAATGAAAAAATAGAACAAGGCTATCAAAATTTATTAAGAGGGAGAAGGGAAAAAAAACTATAGCAGAAACAGAAACTCTAGTGCAGTAAACACACACACACACACACACACTCCAAATCAAAGTGACTTCAAGAAATTTAGCCATAAAATCAAGAAGACCAAAATGTCATCACAAGAATGACATATTCACCTGATTCAGCAGCTCCAAATGCAGTGTTGCCTGAATCTCTAAGGTGCAGGTTGAGCCTAGTGGTGTAATTTTGGTGTTTAGCATAAAAATCATCCAAAGCCAAAGGCATGCAGCTCCAGCTTATGTTCCCAATCCATGAACCTGTATCTAGAATCACACCCACATCTAATATTGATTTATCATTAGCAGTAGCTGCTCTCACTTTCAAAAAGCAAGGCGAAAAGTTAAACAAGGGGAAGAAGAAGAAGAAGAGAAGGAAATGTCTTGCCCTTGCCGTTGCCAACATCTTTACACTACTTCATCATAACATTCTCCAATCAAAGTTGTTAACTTTATGTTAGTTGAGGGAGAGGGAGAGGGAGAGGGAGAGGGAGAGAAGATTATTCCACAGCTAGGATTGTTGATTTAGTCCAAGTCAATGGTTTTACTTCAAATGCATATGTTGATTATTTTCATGGTCCATATTTAATTGTTTTATTCCCAACAAGTTGGTACTTGAGGACTTGTAACTCTTGGTGTGGAAAATCAATTTCTAGTTAGTTGATCAAGGGGTGATATATCATCTATATATGGATCAATTATATATGATCTCTTAATAAAGTTCGCATTGTCATTTTTATTGTATGTTATTGTAATCTCGTTTCGTAAGGTTATTATAATGAAATGCAGTCATTTTATCCATTCTTATTGTATGTTTGCATGCCAATTTTTTTATCGCTTTTTATATGTCATACCAACTTTTCTCATGATCAATTCCAGCTGCAATATTAATTCATAAAGAAATAAACGATAAATACAAGGAAAAATAATTAAATAGCAAGAAAAGAACAACTTTAAAGTGGTTCGATTCTCATGCGGTGAGAAAACGGGTAAGATTTGAAAATTGTGACAAAAAAAATCATAAGCAAGCATATGAAGCCATTATGAAGAGACCGATCTTATCACACATTAAGTAGAAATTAAATAATCTAGTTTCATTTCATGAGCTTAAAAGATCGCATCATATAATAATAGTCAACATAAGCTACCTACATCTTAACTCTCATCACCAAAAGACAAAAAAAGAAGAAAAACATCCCTGCATAATGATTTCATTTTACTTCATAAGTGAACTTCTTTACAACTTCCTATGATTTAACAATAACTAACCATCCTTATTAATCTTTATTCTTAATTATAAAAATTATGATAAAAAGAAAGACAGATCATTAATTAATTTATATCATTATTTGATGTGTGAAAGTAGAAAACAACTTGTGAGGAAAATAATATATAATTAAATGTTTGGCCATTTTTGGAATCTGCCAGCTTAAGCTGTGGGAACCCTTAAGGCACGTACTCAACGCAAAAAACAAATAAGTAATTTCTTGAAGACGAAGCAATGAGAGGATTGACATCTTCATTTAGAATTATATAATTGAGGCCATGAATGAATGAAGAAATCAGAGGTTGATTATGATAAAGAACAAGTCAAGAAAGCATCAATTGTGTGCAAGAGAGGAAAAAGGTTTTATACGTTTGGATAAGAGAGAGAAGAAATGTAAATACGGATCCTGCACGTTGCCCAAACATGTCCAAAACCGTACGTTCAAATGAAGGAAATTATGACTGTGCCGTCAATTAAAGGAAAATGCAAAGACTTATTGTTAATCGAATCCATAAAAATTCTCAATGGATTTATAGAGGAAAAAAATGCCCTTTTGCCTTGTTTTGCTAGCGTGGTATCATTTACAATTATTTGCTATTTTCTTCCCATTTGGATTATCATATGTCACAATTTAACTTACAAGTGAGTCAGTTATAAATGTCAAAAAATATGTAACGACTGATAGATCGATACTTATTTTTTAGCACTTATAAATTAAGCAAGTTTGACCAAACAAAATAATCTTTTACTCCTAGTTTATTAAAAATCACCGCATGAATGAATGAGATATATTTTATTATAAACTCTTAGTTTCAATTATTTTATTATTAAATACATTCTAAATGTAAACAAATGCAATTAAAATAGTATTTTATATACAAATCAATAACATGTCTTTTTTTGTCATTTTGACATAACACATAATTATAAGTCAAGTTTACCAAGCACTTCGATTACTTATAAATCAAGTTTTACCAAATACTTTGCTCACTTGTTACTCTAAAATCACAAGTCAGTCATATAAATGACCATGACTTATGACTTACAAGTGATACTTATAAGATAAGCCGAACGGCCCCTTGCTTGGTATTGCTTCAAAGATGATGGAGCATTTTAGTTACGGTGTTACTGAGATCCACTTGCTCGTTATTAATGCTGTCTAAAATAATCATGGCCGTCAAAATGAAATAGACGGCCAGATATTAAGCACTGGACCCTTGATTGAGTATAAGTCAATGGAGAGGATCCGGGCCCCTGAAGAAGTCCAGCCTTTCTAGAATAAAAAATGATTCTAGGATCGCCCGCTTAATTGGTTCTTCTTTCTTTTCTTTTTCTTTTTTATATTAGTTCCCAACATCATGGAAATCCTATGGGACCCACATGTTGTGGTGCCGTAGGAAATAGAAGGAATAATCTTTCCAAAAAATTTGGTTGCATTTTGTTGAATCCCATATGGACAGAATTATCATTTCATCCCGATACGTATCCTGTAGTAGTCAGCGAGTCATGGTTAAAAAGGAGCCTTAACTTAAAGGAGTTCATGACAAGGAGGTTAAAATCCTAATAATAATACATGATCAAGCAATAATAAGATCAAGGAATAATAAGAAATCGAGCCGGGAGTGTATCTAGACAATTTTCCTACACAACAATCTCAAATACTTGGTGTGGACCATGAGAAGTTATTCGGTATACCGGGTGTAATACACTCGGGCGGGAGATGAGAGAGAATGAGGAGTTTCGGACAGTCTTGGACGGCGTGTGGGACCCCCACTTACATTTCTTCTCTCTCTTGCCACTTCTACAAAAATGAGCGGCAGTAACGGGGAAATGGTCACGGTTTAAACCGTGACCAGAATTTAGTTTGGTAACGGTTTAAACCGTTACCAAACTTCTATTGGCAGGACACGCTCCCTTTACCACAAAAAAAAAACCTTCTCCCCCGTCCAACATTTCATTTTCCCTCGAAACTTTCCTTTCCCCCGAATATCACTTCCCCTCCTCTCTCCCGCAACCTCAAATCCAACTATAACATGGTCGACAAGGAGAAGGTGATCATGATAGGGATGATGGAGCAGGTGAAGCGGGAGATCTTGGTGATGAAGATGGCATCGCATCCTAACATCATCGAGCTTCATAAGGTGATGGCCATCAAATCCAAGATCTATTTCGCGCCAGAGCTCATGAGAGGCGGCGGGCTCTTTGTTAGGAATATGTATGCCCTAAAGGCCATTATTGATGATATAGTAGATGCTTGGACACACACACACATATATATATATATATATATATATATATATGACTTTCTTGCTCGACATGATAGTATACTATCAGGTTATCTTTATCTTAACATGCAAACTGCTATTTATACAGTCTGTCTCTTACATGTTGATAAAGGCCTTAAGATATGTACTTAACTACCAGAATTACGATGAGATCATACTAATGGGGCCAGGGTGGTCCAAAAGTACATCTGTAACATTTCAGAAATATAAAATATTATTTTTTGGAAATTTAATATTAAAATAATATATTTCGCGAAAACTATTCAATTAGCGAATAGGGGCTTTTTGTAAAATAGTATAAGTATATACCGATATTTGAAAAATAATCGGAGATTTAAAATAATTTATTTATTATAATGATATTTATCGGATTTTGGCATTTTTATAATTAATGATATGAAAATTTAAATTAAACTTGATTAGTGCACTATTAATCGCGATTAAGTCAAATCCGTATTTTTACATTTTTCCATGGCTAGTGCACCATGTCATGTGCATGTTATGAATTGTGTTTGTGACTTGTGATGAGTTTGTGAGATTTAGAAAAGAAAAGCAAAAAGAAAGGAGAAGTTACGAGTGTAAAACAAAAGAGAATGAATCAAAAGAGATATTTGAGAGAGTGGGTGTAGGAGATATTTTGAGAGAGAGTGAGGGTAAGAGAGAGGAGACTTGGCTGCCACTTTCATTTCCCTTTGTTTCTTCACCATTTCTTCATCCCTCATTCATCCCTCTATACCTCCATGCATCATCTCCAATTCTTTTTTCAAAACCCCATACCACCTTCACAATAAAGATGCGCAAGCCTATCCTAAACCCTTTAGACCTTTCAAGTGTGGATTTTGAAGACTTTGGACAACTCAAGAATTTTCCTAAGTTGCTAAATAAGCTAATCCCTTCACTTTTAGATTAGTATTTGTGTTTATATATCCTGGTTTAGTTTAGAATTTGATTTAGTTAGGTTATGTGATCTTGGAAATTTCCAAGTTAATGTTAAGTGATAAGTTGAGGTGTAGCGAGTGTTTACAAGACTTGAGTGATGATCTGGACCAAGACCTGAGACTAGAACCCAAAACACGGAGTTAGAATTTCCTCGATATCGTATTTTGTGGATTTTGTGAAGGGATGCTGAGATCTGCTATAACCCGAATACCCTAAAAATTATTTAGCGAACACATAGAGACGTGCAGACAACCAGGAACCTACTTTAGAAACCCAAACCCATTTCCTTGGATCCAGGCCGCAGATTTATTCCTTGTGGCCGCAATTTGCGGCCACATTGGGGAGTCTCGTGTTGATTTTTGGTGTGTGGCATTCTTATCTGATATCTAGAGCAACCCCATATGCAAAATAACCTAGATTGGCCTAGGGTAAAATATGGGAGTGAATTCTCATGTTGCTGAATTTCGTTTTCCGATTTCTAAAACGTGGTTTTTAGATTTGAGTTTGGATTTCGTCGTTGGACGTTTGTACGTCAACGGACGAGGGTTATTTGGTTGATTTTGCATGCGTAGGCTATAGGTTCTAACCTATAGGCAATCCGTGTGCCGTATCGGTTTTCGGATATTGGTTTTAATAGAATTGCGATTGTGTATTGATTGTAGGTACCTTCGCGTAGACTTCCGAGACAAAGAAGCACATTGATTTCGGCTAAGCGAGGAGTTTAGCATGTGAGTAGATTTATATCTACGGGGGAAGTCGGATGGATGGCGTATAGCACCCCCGCAACCATTGATATGGAAGATCGTTTATAAATTATAACTTTGATAAAGGATATGCTGCGAACTTACGGACATGATTATAAGATTTAGTAAAAGATGATATGATAAACGTTGACACTAATGGATATATTAGATTGAGAATATGATATAGGTATATAAGATAACATGATGTGGGATATTAAGATGATAGATATAGATGACTCGGATTGATATATAAGAATATGAAATGAGAAAGTGAATCATGATAAGTATGAATTGAAAGAGGACAAGTAATGAGTTGATAATGGTAGGATATGAGATCGAGATCGATATGACTTGAGATTAACAAGATATGACGTATATGTAAGATGACATGATATAAGATTGATACAGATGTGTTATGTGATTGATAAGATATACCATACGAGACTTTAGATCCGTACCTTTGTTAGTGAATAGGACGATAGATTCCCTATTCTGTTTGTGACACCGTACGATGGATTACCGTACGCGATGCGTTTACCGACTGTTTGATCCGCGCTCATTGTTCCCCTCCGAATGGCAGCCAAGACGTGGACTGTCTTGCCTGAGATTCGGGGCAGATCCTAATTGGTGTTATCCGTTTACCTCTCCGAAGATGCCAAGTTGATTTATGGCACCGTGTATCGTAGGTTTAAACGGATGTGTCCGATGTAGCAGACTTCGTCAGATTCCCCCTCGCTTGAGGGGTTTTTGATTGTGGGGATGCTCTTCCCTACAGACGCAAGCCCCTGCAGTTAATTATGCTACCGCATTGCGGTAACAACTTTCTTCTTCTCCAGATGATCACTTCGTGTCGTGTGTGTTTGTTTCATGTTCGGTTGCCCATGGATTGTATACGGAGACTGAGTTACGTCGTCGTCCGTAGGGCGTGGACTAGTCCAAATCCGTATTCTCTTAGATTTGGGTTTGGGGGTTGTGTTTAAATATACGTTAGTCTCGTTTGAGACTAAGATCTACTTAAACGTTTGTTAAGGATACGTTAGTCTAGTTTTAGACTAAGATCAACTTAACGGGATCGTTTAGATCTGACAAGAGAGCGATTAGGGGAGCCCTGTTGTTTAGTTTAGTGACATTGCGGTCAATAGGTAGTTTAAGGACATTGCGGTCCAGCGTTAGTTTTAAGACGTTGCGGTCGAGGTTAAGGACGTCGTAGTCCGTGGATTTAAGGACTCCACAGTCCGATGTTAGTTTTAGGACATCACGGTCAAGGTTAAGGACGTCATAGTCCGTTGTTAGTTTTAAGACATTCCGGTCAAGGTTAAGGACCTCGTAGTCCGTGGGTTTAAGGACCCCATAGTCCGGCGTTTAGTTTTAAGACATTATGGTCAAGGTTAAGGATCTCATAGTCCATGAGTTTAAGGACCCCACAGTCCGTATCAATGTGTGGTCATCGGGACCCGCCACCTCTTTGAAGACGTTGAGGAATTACAACGCCAAGTATCAAAGGAGTGAAGAGATGTACCCTTAAACCAAAGTAGATTAAGTGATCTGTAGTCCAATTTGGATACTAAGATCAATTATTATATTATGAGCCCATTGGCCCAGTTAAGTTTGAATTGAGGACTTATGACCAGCTTGGGCTAAGTTCAGTTATGTTTGGGATATTGGCCCTCTGTTGGTTCATTGAAGGAGAGGCTTTGCCTCTGGAAACTTAGCCAATTGGGCTAAAGCTAGTGTTAAACACTAGAGACCAGCAGTGTTGAACAGTAGGAATAAGATTAACAAGTTAGTGTTAAACACTAAAAGATAATCAGTGTTGAACACTGGGAACAGAGTTTTCAAATTAATGTTAAACACTAAGAAAATCAGTGTTAAACACTGGGGACAAAATCTCCAGACTAGTGTTAAACACTAAGGAGAGAAGGGTCACGTGTGCACACGTGAGAGCGCCCTGATTCCCCTTATTTTATTCAGTCAAAAGTATTGAATACTTTGAAGTATCACGTGCTGTCACGTGATGAGAATTTGGGCGTTTATCCGTTAGAGCTTCATCCAAGGGGTCACGTGGTAGCACGTGAGAGCGCCCTACTTCCTTTTATTTTGTTCTACAGATAAGTGTTTAACACTTTTGATTCTGAAAGACATCACGTGTGGGCACATGATGGGGGCTCACGTATGGGCGCGTGATGGGGGCTTACGCTTTAATCTGTTAGAATGTTCATTAGGGGTCACGTGTCGACACGTGAGGGCGCCCTAGAGCTCTTTTCTGTTTCCTTTGCCTTTTTCTCTGTGTGCTTTAGAGATCATGTGGGGCACGTGAGGCATTGCCTCAAAGTTCTTTTTTATGGATCTTTACAGAAGTCACGTGGTAACACGTGAGGTGTTTACTTCAAAGTTCTTTTCTGTGGATCTTTGTAGGGGTCACGTGGTAGCACGTGACTCTGCATGTTTTAAAGATCTGTTCATCTTTTAAGAATTAATTTCTTCATAGGGTTAAACCCTAACAACAAACTTTAGAGGAATTAAATTCCTGTTTTCTTCTGAAGAATTATATTCTTAAATAGGGTTAAACCCTAATTTCTTTTCTTAAGGGAATTAAATTCCTGTGAGTTTGAGAGAATTATGTTCTCAATTAGGGTTAAACCCTAGTTCTGTTCATTTTGAAGGAATTAAATTCCTATAATATGGGGTTAAACCCTAATTTTATCTCAAAGTAATTGAATTCATATCATTTTGTGAGAATTAAATTCTCAAAACCCAGTTCCTCCTCTGTGTTTTAGATCTGCATGGCAGGATCTCAACCCAATGAGAATTAAATTCTCAATTCATGGGGAGATGTGCACTTTACAGATCCCCCATCAGAGAAAGAACTAAGTTCTTTTCTTTATATAAGAGTTAAACTCTTTTGAGAATTAAATTCTCTTTTTAAGCCTCCCTTTTCTTTTCTTACCTAAGGTTTTCCTTTTGCAGAGAATCAAAGGCTCTATATCTCTCTCTGTGTGTATCAAAAGAAAAGGTCCAAAAGTCCTCCCTCTCCTTTTCTTGGCTCCTATTTATAGGAGAAGGAAAAGAATCAATCTGCTTAGTAAATCTCTCATTGAGAGATCTGATTTGTTCATTGAGAGATTTGATTTATATTCATCATTAATCTGGGCCTTTAGATTATTAGGTGAATTTTATTCACCATTGGATTTTAGATCCAAAGATATCTCTTTGTTATTTCGGTTAGATTTATGGGGAAATCTTTCCAGGTCCAAGATTTTTCCATAAATTTGTGATATTTAATCACCTTTAGATTTTTAATCCAACGGTTTCAGATAATCCTTCTTCATTTTGGAAAGATTTATCCTCAGAATTTAATTCTGTTAAAGAATAAGGCTCTTAAACCCGGTCACGTGTGGCCACGTGGCCCCTGGTCACGTGTGGCCACGTGCCCCTGGTCACGTATCGGCACGTGACCCCTAGAATGGGCTTCTCTTCTTCTGCGCTCTGTTCTCTGGCCGCTGCTTAACTATCACGTTCCAACACGTGACTGTTCCCCTCCGAAAGACGGCGCACAAGACTGCGAAGTCCTGACGCTGAGATTCGGGGCAAATGCTATTTGGTTTTATCCGTCCACCTATCCGAAGATGCCAAGTTGATTTATGGCACCGTGTATCGGAGGTTTAGATGGATGCGGCCAATTTAGCAGACTTCATCAGATTCTCCCTCGTTCGAGAGGTTTTTGATTGTGGGGACGCTCTTCCCTGCGGGCGCAAGCACCTGCAGTTAATTACGCTACCGCATCGCGGTAAGCACTTTCTCCTTCTCCAGAATTTCACTTCGTATCGTGTGTGTTTGTTTTGTTTGTGGTTGCCCGTGGATTGTATAAGGAGACTATTTATTTCGTCGCCCATAGGACGTGGATTAGTCCAAATCCGTATTTTCTTAGATTTGGGTTTTGGGTTTTGGTTTAAGGATACGCTAGCCATGTTTGAGGCTAAGATCGACTTAAGCGTTTGTTAAGGATACGTTAGTCTGATTTGAGACTAAGATCGACTTAACGGAATCGTCTAGATCCATTTCCAGTTTAAGGACATGGTGGTCCATTTAATATATGGCCGTCGGGACCCATCACCTCTCTGACGACGTTGAAGGATTACAACGACAGGTGTCAGAGGAGTTCGGAGATGTACCCTTGAACCAAAGTTGATTGGGGGTCTTACAGTCCAATTTGGGACTAAAGTCTGTTTAAATGTTTAATGATACGTTAGCCATATTTGAGGCTAAGATCAACTTAAACGGGACCATTTAGATCCGACAAAAGAGCATTTGAGAGCTCTATTGTTCCAGTTTAGGGACGCAGTGGTCCATCGCCAGTTTAGGGATATAGTGGTCCGTAAGTAGTTTAAGGACGCTTAAGTCCGTGGGTTTAAGGACCCCACAGTCCGTGTTTTAGTTTAAGGACGCATACGTCCGCGGGTTTAAGGACCCCACAGTCCGTGTTTTAGTTTAAGGACGCTTAAGTCCGTGGGTTTAAGGACCTCACAGTCCGTGTTTTAGTTTAAGAACGCTTAAGTCCGTGGGTTTAAGGACCCCACGGTCCGTATTGATGTGTGGTTTTCGGGACCCGTCAACTCTCTGACGTCGTTGAAGGATTACAACGATAGGAATCAAAGGAGTTCGGAGATGTACCCTCGAACCGGTTGTAAATTGATTTAAGAGAGCAGCTGTGCTCAGTCAATTTAATTTGAGGACTTACGACCATGATTGGGTTAAGCCTAGTTGAAAAAAAACGTTCAACACTTTTATTTGTTTTTGGCCTAATAGGCTTGTATTAGGGCTTGACCCCTGTTTAAGTAATGCATTGCATTACTTTTGGTCTCTGTTGGACCTTTATTTGGGCTCTGCCCCTTTTAAAATAATGCATTGCATTATTTATTATTTTGTTTGGGCTCTGCCCATTTATAAATGATGCAGAGTATCAATTTTGTTTGGGCTCTGTCCTTTTTATTGCATTGCAATTTAATTTGGCCTTCTAGGCCTTTCTGATTTGGGCCTGGCCCTTTAGTAAATAATGCATTGCATTTGTCAGGCGCTCTGCGCCAATCAATGAGCGCAAGCGCTTGCGGTGATGACACGTGTCACGCAAGCGCAGTGCGCTGCGCCAGTACGCTGCGCTTACGCTGCTGACACATGGCGCGCTCTGGTGAGTTGCGCTAATTTCAGAGAGCAAGGCTTTATTTCAAGAGCGCATAGCGCAAGTGGTTCAGATGCTGACACGTGGCGCTCTTGGGTGACTTGCGCGAACCCAAGAGCGCAACAGTGCAGTTTTGCAAGTGCAAGGCACTATTTCAATAATTTGAGAATCTTTCAGATTCCAGAACCAATGGTTCATAAAAAAGTGCAAAGCACTGTTTGATTTCTTGATCCAATTTAGATCAAAGAAAACAATTTTTTCTTGTTTTCAAAGAACCAATGGTTCATAAGAAAGTGCAAGGCACTATTATTATTTATTTTTCTTTTTATTGAAGATCATTGATCTTGTTCTCAGATCAATGATCTGTTCATAAGAGAATTTTCTCTTTTTTCTAAAGGTTTTTACCTTTTCTGTTCTTGAGGAATTCTCTCCAATTCTTCCGAGTTCTCAATGATGATGTTCCTCCTTTTGAATTGAGGTCTAGGGTCCTTTATATAGTGCCCATAAATTTTGTTAGATTTGTTAAAGGGATCTTTCTCTGAGTGATTTGGGGAATTTTCCCCACCGTTAGATCTTTGATCCAAGCGCTTCTGTTTTACAGAAGAAAATCTTCTTGTTTTAACAAGAACAGAAAGATTTTTTTAAAATTTTAATTCTGTTTGGCGCAAATGCCCCAGCGCGTGACACGTGTCACGCAGCGTATAGCGCAGCGCAGCTGCGCTTGCGCAACTGCGCTGACACGTGTCGCGCAGCGCAGCGCTTGCGCAAAAGCGACTGCGCTGACACGTGTCGCGCAGCGCAGCGTTTGCGCAACTGAAGCTTTGCTTCTTTTAATTTTGTTTTTTAATAGAATTTTGCTCTGATTGGACGCGCTCTCTTGGGCGCTGCGCTGACGTATCAGTTTCTGATACGTGGCGCGTTGCCCGCAGCGCACGGAATCTGAAGCGTTGCTTCAAAATTTGAATTTTTGAAATTCAAACAGAGCCTTGCTCTGATTGGGGGAAACAGTGACCACTGGTTACGTGTGAGCACGTGATGCCTCTTCTGGAGCTTTTTCTTGATTTTTAATCAGGGGATGAATATGCTTTTTGCCACTGCTTTAAGCGTCACGTGCCAACACGTGACAACTGGTTACGTGTGAGCACGTGATGCCTCTTCTGAAGCTTCTCCTGATTTTTAATCAGGGAACACTCATGAATTGAGAATGACGATCGAGGATATTGCGACACTTGATACTATGAGACGGGATCGTTGACATAAGCGGTTACCTTATTATAGTTCATGTTTATGTTGGATTATTCCTCGTATACCTATCATGTTTCCAGTGTTTAATGTTATATGATATCAACTGCTAGTACACCTGCACAATTACTGTTGATGCGCATGTTACACTTACACAGATTTGTCGGCTCACACACATTCATCATCGGTAATTGACATACCACTTACACAGTAGAACTGCCATATCATGAGATTAATCTTAAACATAAAAGTACATTCATTGTTCAGTACTATCACTTGACATGTTTGCATGATATACTTGATATGCTCATACTACTACTCTATGTTGCATACGTCATACTTTATGGTTATATGCATTGAGATGCTATTTTCATGAGATCTCTGAATTTGAGAACCGTGGTTATATTTCAAAGGAAATTGTGTATTGTTTTAAAAATACGGTTTCTCTTGTTATGATATTTCGAGACGTCCACCATGAATTTTCTCAGTTCTGAGCTTGTTTTCGAGACCCGATTCGAGGAGTTGGCGGATGCCATTTGCGGGTACATGGTGGACCCGGTATGATACCCCGGGGCAAGAAATGATTTTTGTGGTGTAGACGATGAGCCTGGCGGAGGGAACACTACCTACCGATGATTGTATAGAACTCGGCTGATATCCGGAGGATACCGGTTTGGAGTTATGATATGAGACGGATATGAGGGCCGATCTCAGGATGCGGTGCCTGAGATGAGATATATATGAGGGCCGATCTGAGTATGTGGCGCCTGAGATATGATGATTTACGTATCGATGCTGGACACGGGTTTTCATGATGTTTCGAGTGTCAGTGTTGGACACTCAGGTTCCATGATTTTAATGTGTCGTTGATGGACATACGTGGTTGATATCTTCATATATATATATATATATATATATATATATATATATATATATATATATACAGGCTTATGTTTTCATGATGTTCGAGTGTCGGTGTGGGACACTCGGGTTCCATGATATTGTTTGTATCGTTGATGGATACGTGGATGATATCCACATGCATACATGCATATGATGTCGGATATTTATTTATATAGGTCATTGCATTGACTCGATTGTGGACATATATGCATATGTGGTCACCCTAGATATCATAGTATTACCTTCAGGATATAGTGACCTAGGAAATCGTTGTTTTATTCGATTTCTACTTATTGATGTTTTCTACTCACGAGTTGGCAACTCACCCCCGTTGTGCCACAGTTCTTGCAGGTTAGACTGCTTGGGATCAGTTGCGGTATTACTGGCGCACAGCTTCATCCAGGGTGCTTTGCTTTGGTAGGTGGGACACATATTTGATCGTACCCACTCTCGTACTTTATATATTCCGTTGTATCTAGATAAACTCCATCAAATCAAATAAGAGACTAGAATTTGTATATTGGTAGATCTAGTCAGATTTGAGTATTGTGCGAGACTTAGAGCGATGGGTTTATGATCGCTTTTCTTGAGTTTTGATATCTTGCTTATTTATTGTTCCTTCTGGGTTGATTTTCGCCGTTGGGCGTCGTGTATATGTTATTGTGTGGTTCTGATTCCGCCTGTTGGCGAAGAGCTAGCTCCCGCTTGGGGATGCCTATATATTGTTGTGTATATGTTTATAGATCAAAATATACAAGGGAGGTGCTGCCCAATTTTTTATTAAAAAAAACAAAACATGTTTTCAACTAGTATAATCCACTTACATTTTTATGTTTCATTAGCTAAGCATTCAAAGAAAAACATGATTCATTATACTTTTATTTCAAAACTGCACCCCCACTATTTTCTGCAAAAAGGCTTAGAATTTCTGGGCTTCGGCTTACTTGATTTACATTATACCTTTAGACGTTGCATAATTTAAGTGCCGATCACGTGCTAAATTACAGGTCGTGACAAAGTTGGTATCAGAGCGTTAGGTTTAACCTTGGTTTGAGTCTGGGTTTGACTATGCGGAGTCTAGGGCGTATATAGTTCGGAACCTAGGCTTGACCTTACGGAACTTAGACTTGACGGGGGGTTATTAGACCCGAACTTTCGTTTAATAGGTTGACCTTGATTGATGGAGTAGGTAGCTTGAGTAGAGTGACGTACCGTACGTATGTTCCGCGGCATACTTACGATACGATACTCTACTTAAGAAACCTTAGGATGTACTTATCTTGAGATCTGTGATACTATTCATTCCTATGATCATATATCCATTTGGGATCTGTTGATTTCTTTCATTCATTTGATCTATCTTCATCGATACCTACTTGAGGTTTCTGTCACCATGGTTTGAGCGCAGATTCAGCTGCTGCTAGTGATGCGGTCAGAGCGAGCTCGTCATGGACGAGGGATGACCATGATGTTTTCTGGTGACATAGGAACGTGTAGGTATAGTGTTGTGTTGTGATCTCTCGTTTGAGGAGAGTGTTCGGTTTTGCACCGGATGATCGGGCCATTGATAGAGGATGCCGGATTGAGATGACTGTTGATGTACAGCCTACCTTAGAAATCGTGATGTTGTCTACCGTGCAGACAGATGACCCAGCTGTTGCTGAAATTGATGGGATGTCGTTTCTAGAGTTTTTGAGCTGAAACTGCTGGAGCTTTCAGACAGAGATGTGATAGGAGACAGCTAGTGTTCCCGCCAAAAATTTCTGCGCAAAAGAGTCCAAGGTATCAAATGGCAGCGATACGCTTAAGGAAATACGAACCAGTATCTTCCGGGCTGTTTTTTGACAAACTCCCGAAGGAGAAACAGATAAATTCTGATTGTATTGAAAGCGTATCGAAAAACCCTTCGATTTGATATATTATGGGCTTCATAATTCATCCGGGATCAAAAGTTATGAGCAAATGTCTATGCACATGTGATTTAAGAAAGAAGATGCGAACCAGTATTTTCCGAGCTGTATTTTGACAAACTCTGGAACGAAAAACAGCTAAATTCTGATGATATTGAAAGCATCTCGAAAAGACCTTCGATTTGATATATTATGGGCCTCATAATTCATCCGAGATCAAAAGTTATGAGCAAATGTGTTATACACGTGTAATCTAAAGTAATGCTCTACTACATGGGGAATGCATTTTTTAGTCCCACATCGGGAAAATGAGAGATGGCTTCTCTACCACTCCCATATAAATAAGAGGGCATACCTCTTAGAAAGGGAGAGTAAAAATCCTCAAAGGATTCAATACTCAAAGGAGCTTAGTTCTCCAAGATAGGAGCATGCTCCTCCATAATGCGCATATGCGCAAGCGCCATGTGCGCTACGTGCAACGCACGTGTGCCTGCCATGCGGCACTACGTGCAACGCACGTGCGCACCACATGAGAATATTTAATAATATTAAAAGAAGCTTGTTCTCCATATATAGAAGCTTTGCTTCTCCTCATAATGCGCATGTGCGCCACGTGCAACGCACGTATGCCCGCCATGCGGCACCACGTGCAACGCACGTGCGCACAACAGATAGTGTCTTGCACTTGCTATGAACCTTTGGTTCTCAAATAAATAAATAAATAAAAATAGTGCCTTGCACTTGTTTTATGAACCATCGGTTCTTGAACCTAAAAGGTTCTTAAATTAATAGTGCTTTGCACTTTCATGAACCTTTGGTTCTCTAAGATAAGAAAAACAAGAAAAACTTGTTTTTTCTTAGATCTAAAAAAAAAATAGTGCCTTGCACTTGTTTTATGAACCATCGGTTCTTGAACCTAAAAGATTCTTAAATTAATAGTGCTTTGCACTTTTATGAACCTTTGGTTCTTGAAATAAAAAGGAAAAAACTTGTTATTCTTTGATCTAAATTAGATCAAGAAATCAAATAGTGCTTTGCACTTCTTTTATGAACCATTGGTTCTTGAATCTAAAAGCTCTCAAATTAATAGTGCTTTGCACTTATAAATTTGCACTGTTGTGCTTTTTGATTGGCGTAAAGCGCTTGATAAATGCAATGCATTTTCTAAAGGGCAAGGCCCAAACCAAAATGACCTGACAGGCCAAAATAAATTGCAAGGCAATAAATGGGCAGAGCCCAAATAAATTGATGCTTTGCATCCTTTATACAAGGGCAGAGCCCAAATAAAATTGATGCCTTGCATCATTCCTAAAAGGGCAGAGCCCAAAACAAATTGATGCTCTGCATCCTTTCTGGGCAAGGCCCAAATAAAAATAAAAAAAGAAATGTAATGCAAAAGCAAATAAAATGTTGAACATTTCAACTGGACTTAGCCCAATTTTGGCCATAAGTCCTTAAATTAAATTGACTGAGCAAAATTGCTCTTCTAAATCAATTTACATCCGGTTCGAGGGTACATCTCCGAACTCCTTTGACATCCGTCGTTGTAATTCCTCAACGACGTCAAAGAGGTGACGGGTCCCAACGACCACACATCGATATGGACTGCGGGGTCTTTAAACTCGTGGACCGAAATGTCCATAAACTAACATCGGACCGAAATGTCCATAAACTAACAATGGACCGAAACGTCCTTAAACTAATATCGGACCGGAACGTCCCTAAACTAATATCGGACCGAAACGTCCCTAAACTGGCGATGGACCACCACGTCCCTAAACTGGAAAGTGGACCACTACGTCCCTAAACTGGAACGATGGAGTCTCCAAATGCTCTTTTGCCGGATCTAAACGGTCCCGTTTAAGTTGATCTTAGCCCCAAACACGGCTAGCGCATCCTTAGACATTTAAATGAATGATAAAACCCCAAATCAACTCTGGTTCAAGGGTACATCTCTGAACTCCTCTGACACTTATCGTTGTAATTCTTCAACGACGTCAGAGAGGTGACGGGTCCCGACGGCCATAAATGCGATGGACCGCAATGTCCCTAAACTACCTATGGACCACTATATCCCTAAACTGGAACAATAGAGTCCCCAAATGCTCTTTTGTCGGACCTAAACGATCCCGTTAAGTTGATCTTAGTCTCAAACTGGACTAACGTATCCTTAACAAACGTTCGAGTCGATCTTAGCCTCAAAAATGGCTAACGTATCCTCCAAACAGACTTTAGTCCCAAATTGGACTATGAATCTCCCAAACTGGAACAATACAGCCCAAACGCTCTTTTGTCGGATCTAAACGATCACGTTAAGTTGATCTTAGTCTCAAACAGGACTAACGTATCCTTAACGAATGTTTAAGTTGATCTTAGCCGCAACGCGACTAACGTATCCTTAAACTAAAAACACCAAACCCAAATCTAAGTAAATACGGATTTGGACTAATCCACGTCCTACGGGCGACGGCATTACTCAGTCTCCGTATACAATCCACGGGCAACCACAAACAAAACAAACACACACGACACGAAGTGAAATTCTGGAGAAGGAGAAAGTTGTTACCGCGATGCGGTAGCGTAATTAACTGCAGGGGCTTGCGCCTGCAGGGAAGAGCGTCCCCACAATCAAAAACCCCTCACCCTGAGGGGGAATCTGACGAAGTCTGCTACATCGGCCGCATCCGTCTAAACCTCCGATACACGGTGCCATAAATCAACTTGGCATCTTCGGAGAGATAGACGGATAAAACCAAATAGCATCTGCCCCGAACCTCAGGCACGGACGTCCTAACGTCTCGGCCGCCGTTCGGAGGGGAACAGCTAGTCCATCTCGAGTTGAGAGACTAATACAATTCACCAGATTTGATGTGCCGATGCAGGCTCAGTTGAGTTGAAGAATTCCAATTGAAGGATCTTACTCAGATCTAGAGTAGATCGATCAAGAAGGGACGTTGTTCGTCGGATACTCCGATGTGAGATCGGTAAGTCGACTAGTTTCAGATAGAAGGACCTCACCAGATGCGTTGTGAGTTGATCGAGAACGGACGAATAAAGTGTATTACTCCGATGATTTAGACGAGTTTCCGAGAACGTGTTCGGCTAGATATCTTCCATAGAGTGATGAAGATACCGAGTTCGTAATTTCGAGTCCGTGTGAGAGACTCCAGATTGACAGTAGCCGAGAACGAATTGCAATACGCAGACAACAAGAGAGGACGTCGAAGTGGACGATAATAAAGACGAGTAGAATAAGAGATTCGTGCGAGATATTAACGAGCGGTTGTTACGCTTCGTTGATGCCAGAGGATTGATATGTGTGCAGAGGCGTTAGTTACAGCAAAATTTCCAGATGAAAGCCGTGCTGAGGACACAACTGTCTGGTTATGAGAAAAGAGTTAAGTAAGATTGCCAACTTTCATATAGTTCGGCATAAGTGAGATTGGAAGAAGCTAGAAGCAGGTTCTTTCCAGGACACCGCAACGATAGAGACTTTCACCCAGGATCAGTTATATCGTGTGTATTCAGAGGGTCAGATGCCACCGTCAGTAATGTGCCGTTGAGAGTGGTCATGTTGATTGGCCAAACGGTGATTAGAGGAGTGCCAGAGCGGAACTGTTCCGTTAGTACACCTGACCGGGCCGACGAGTAGAAGGATCATGAGATTGGTAATCCACAGAGACCGAGGACGCCATATCATGAGCAGGAGGCAAGTAGATGATCTTGCTCTGCCAACTTGGGCGTACCGGTATTTATTTTTCGACATTGTAAGAGGTGTATCTCAGTGTCAGTTATTGCGAATTGCGTTTTGTGATCCGAGTATCACACTTTTGTCGCTTGGACTTGAGTTTCGATGATTGGGTTTCGTGATTTTGGTTTTTGTGCACCATGGCTGCACCTACTGGAGATTTATATTTTGTGCACAGTTATTGCACTTGATTATGTTGTATACACCGCTACATTGGTTTATGATTTGTGCATATCTATTGCACTAGGTATCGATTTGTGCCTTCGTTGCACGTAATTATGGTTTCGTGGATTTGATACTGTCGATTTGATTTCGTGCATGTTGTATGCACTTGCCTTTACTTATGCACTCGGTATAGATTATATGTGCTTGCAGTGCATTGATTCGTGTTTTGTGCACACAGTTGCACACGTTTATGATTCTATACACCTTGGTATACTCGGTGTTGTTTTTGAGAGCATTTGAGATATTGATGAGTTTTCGTGCATTGGTTGCACCAGATTTGTATTTCGTGCATTGGTTGCACCAGATTTGTCTTTCGTGCATTGGGTGCACCGGAATTGTATTTCGTGCATTGGTTGCGCCGGAATTGTATTTCGTGCATTGGTTGCGCCGGAATTGTATTTCGTGCATTGGTTGCGCCGGAATTGTATTTCGTGCATTGGTTGCACCGGAATTGTATTTCGTGCATTTGTTACACCAGATTTATGTTTTCGGGAGTGTCTGCACTTGGCGTTCGTTATCGTGCACGCTACTGCACTAGATGTTTTGTGCGGATCTGACGCACTTGATTTGGATTTTCGTACATGTTAGGCACATTATATGAGATTTTGTGCACACTGGGTACACTCGATTGGGATTATTATTTGTGCATGATTGGATACACTTGATTGAGATTTTTATTCATGCATGATTGGATGCACTTTATTGGGATTTTCATTCGTGCATATTAGTTGCACTGGTTTGAGATTTTCGTGCACTATAGATGCACTTGATATTGTTATCGTGCACATCCGTTGCACTGGATAAATTCTTCCTTGCACACCCGTTTCTCTTAGTTTTGCTTTTGTGCATATTGTGGTACTTTTATTGGATTTGATTTCCGTGCGCACCAGACGCACGTGATGTTGGATACGCCTTTTGAGGCTGATTTTATTTATGAGCATCGCGTTTTGATAATGGATACTATATTATATAGTAACCGAGCAGGGTTGGTATGAGGACAGTGCCTGAGTAGTTTTGCATGCATAAAAAGTTATCAAGAGCTTTTAAAAAAGGAGCTATAGTCTCGCTATTTTCTACGTGTCCGTGAGTGACACGAAATTTTACAAGAAGAACCTTCTGAGATATTTCAAAAAGGCAGGACGTATAAATTGAGCAAAACATATATAGGTATATATTTACTATCTTACAAATGATCGTCCGCCACTTGTGCCGTGAGCTACGCATAGCACGGCGATTTGGGAATGATTTGGCATGAGTTATTCAGCTTTTAAATTGGTTTTACAAAGATGCGTGCTATATATGTATTATGATTTGACTATAGTGCATCTGGATTTCAGTAATGGAATTCGATATTCGTATTTTCTTTATAACTCCAGTGATTGCGTGATGCTTGACGGAGTTTGATTTTGAGTTTCGTACTCGTTTTCAGGCGCACACGATGCGCTGTGGTATTTCTGTATTTTCCGTGATTTCGGAGCCCCGTTGATTTGAGCTGATTATTGAAATATTTTAGTATTTGGGGATTTAAATTTAAATTCGGAGACAGAATTTATTTAAGGGGGGAAAATTGTAACATTTCAGAAATATAAAATATTATTTTTGGAAATTTAATATTAAAATAATATATTTCGTGAAAACTATTCGATTTGCGAATAGGGGCTTTTCGTAAAATGGTATAAGTATATTCCGATATTTGGAAAATAATCGGAGATTTAAAATGATTTATTTATTATAATGATATTTATCGGATTTTGGCATTTTTATAATTAATGATATGCAAATTTAAATTAAACCTTATTAGTGCGCTACTAATCGCGATTAAGTTAAAACCGTAATTTTACATTTTTCCATGGATAGTGCACCATGACATGTGCATGTTATGCATTGTGTTTTTGACTTGTGAGTTTGTGAGATTTAGAAAAGAAAAACAAAGAGAAAAGAGAAGTTATGAGTGTAAAACAAAAGAGAATGAATCAAAAGAGATATTTGAAAGAGTGGGTGTAGGAGATATTTTGAGAGAGAGGAGACTTGGCTGCCACCTTCATTTCCCTTTGTTCCTTCACCATTTCTTCATGCCTCCTTCATCCCTCTATACCTCCATGCATCATCTCCAATTCTTTTTTCAAAACCCCATACCACCTTCACAATAAAGATGCACAAGCATATCCTAAACCCTTTAGACCTTTCAAGTGTGGATTTTGAAAACTTTGGGAAACTCAAGAATTTTCCTGAGTTGCCAAATGAGGTAATCTCTTCACTTTTAGATTAGTATTTATGTTTAGATATCCTAGTTTAGTTTAAAATTTGATTTAGCTAGGTTATGTGATCTTGGAAATTTCTAAATTAATGTTAAGTTATAAGTTGAGGTGTAGTGAGTGTTTACAAGACTTGAGTGATGATTTCTGGACCAAGACCTGAGACTAGAACCCAAAAGACGGAGTTAGAATTTCCCCGATATCGTATTTTGTGGATTTTGTGAGGGGATACTGAGATCTGCTATAACCCGAAGACCCTAAAAATTATTTAGCTACACAGAGAGACATGCAGACAACCATGAACCTACCTTAGAAATCCGAACACATTTCCGTTAGACGTCGTATATATATTATTGCGTGGTTGTGATTCCGCCTGTTGGCAAAGAGCCAGCCTCCGATTTTTAAAACTAGTAACATAAATCTTTGCTTAAGAGCAAATTCCCAGTGAAGGGATCAAGGCACTTCCCTCATAAAATGAGGTGCGGGATATTCCTAACCAAATATCTCTATGCAAAGCAAAAGAATACGATTATGAGTTTTGAAGAAAACCGAGTAGTTTTAAAATTGGTTTCGACAACATCATTTAGGTTTATTTTCCTTGTATTATTCAGATAATGCGTTCCCATCATTTTAAGTTTCCAAATCACAAAAAAAAACGACCAAAATAGCATACTTTCTATATGCCATCCGCATTCGCCCCGGGGCCCCGGCATACACCGTTATGTTACTTAATTAACGGCAGAGCGAGAGTAGGACTAGCGCAGAAGAAAAACATATATAAGTATCTACTATATATATATATATATATATATATATATATATATATATATATATATATATATATATATATATATATATATCGCATGCAGATAAAAATCATCACAGGCATGCGAACAATAATATGAAATAGAGGATAATGTAGGAGCCCCACGTTTCATTTGATTGAGACGTGACGTTCCCCGGTCTTGTGGATAGCCAGTGCAATGAAAAAGCTAGACCCCTACGAGTGCGGAAAGTTACCCGCCAATCCCGGAAGTGAGGCAACCCTAATCAACAAAGTGAATTGGCCATCCAGCACTTCACGGAATTCGATAACTTGAGCACCCTTCCGTGGATCAACATATGCCCCTTACGAGTGCGGCGAATAGCACGCCAATTCTAGAGTAAGGCCCTCCGGTCTCAACGCTATGAGATGCGGGCCCGTTGCCCTGTAGAACCCGGCAATTCGAGTACTCCTCCGTGGGGTAATCTTAGTATAGAAAAGAAATATATATATACAAATGGTGACATCGACCTCAATCCGGTCGTGCCCCAATAAAATAGTATATAAACTGGCAAGAACGGCAGTTCACATGTCGAACGCTCGCCCTGTAATAATGAATATACAAATGAATCTGAACTGTATATCTAACATCGCACATAAGGCTATTCATTACGACAATCCATCCAAAAGATCAGTGCATCACAGAACATCAACACAAATATCATGTTCATAAATCCGTCTGATTGTACATATAGCAACCAATCGGATTATACCGCGCTATGATTTTCACGGTCGCAGATACTAACAAATGAACTGAAAACCATGAATTCAAAATTTCGATCGATTAAAACTTTCCGTATTGACCCCAAACGCAAACCCGTACTCAAACAAATCTGGGCCAAAACCAAATATTCCAAAAATCACATTTCCATAATCTAGAGTACCAGAAAAATTTTAGGGCACAACGGCCAAAATTTGATCGTGGAACCGCGGCCAAATGGCATACTAGGCGACGGTTCCGCGATTTAATTTTGGGCTTATGTGCCCAAATTTCTTTCTGGTCTCTATATTTGCCTGCACATAATTTTAATGCAACCTAAATATGAGTAACTGATTCTTTTCAAGATTTTGTTTGTATTTATTTTATGATTGGGTAATCTTTTCTCTCTTTTTTCTATGATTTTATAATGAATGTCTTATCATTTAATTATCTTCTTTATTGTTTTTCATCTAATAAACTAATCTCATATTGAATGTTGATGCCTAAAATAAGATTAGGAAATGGTGATAACACTAATAATCTAATTAGGTTAAGGAAAGTTTGACAAACTAGAAACTTAAATGGGGAAAATAAAAAAATAATTTAATCACAAGATATTCGACCTAGACAGTTAAAAAGGATCTAGATTAATCGATAAGACATTAATTGTAGACTCACGGCCTACATATTTTTATGGAAGATTAAAACTAGGTTACTTCTGATTAACAAGAACTGGGGTTTTATTATGATCTAGATGATATTATGATTTTGATAGACTGTTTATAATTTAAATATAACATATACTTAGTTATAATTAATGGAAACATATTAGAACTGAATTAGAAAAGAAGATGAATCTTTTAAGCCAACCATAGAAATAAAACAAATAAAAACCCTAGATTTCTCTATCTTGAAAACCAACTTTTATTTGATTTTGCATTTAAATCTTTAAATTTTAAAAACGACTCAAGTTTAACTTAATTTAAAAGTAGTTAACACACTTCTCTGTGAAAACAATACTCAAGTACAACTGCGATAAACTGTATACTTGCGGTTAAATTTGGAGACTAATAAAATCCCTTTGCGAATGGGTAAAATTATATTCTTCTTATATTCTGATCAATATACAATATTTTTATTTTATTTTTTTTGAAAAAAAATGAATTTTTAACACATTACCATATATTTATTGCCACATCCAAAGTTGAATCTCATCTTTAACATAAGATGCAACCTCCCTTTCTGAAACATATTTACAAATATATCTATTAATTTCACAAGAAATCTCCGTCAAGCATTTGAAGCAGTAATCTCCACAGTATGTGGCGGCGGTGTCAGCCATCGGGCTCATGAGTTCGACCGAAACCCTGCCATCTTCAAATGTACGATTCGATGTGCTCATTGGACTCGAGAATTAATTTCGTAAAAGGTACAAAAATAATTTCAAAATGCAGGAAACCAAGAGAATGAAGAAATCACAAATCCAAATCCCCCGGCCTTATTAGGCTGCCCTGTTCTTGTGTAATTTGTGCAAAAGTCCTTCAGAAAAACTTTCAAATACGGAAGCTCATCGATGACCGCACCTATCGTTCCATTTGCGAACGCGTCCGCGTATTGTTGCGGAGATTTAAACCCCTTCAATCTAGATTTTTGAAACCCCAAATCTAGCAAGAACCCTCTCACAAATGAGTTCTGAAGATACCCAATGTTTTCATTAGTATTTTTTAGCGCTCTAATGTCAGATTCAGTAGGGTGAAGTTGCCGCACTGTTAGCATTGAAGTGAGATTCGCCGTGTAGCTTGATTGAAGGATAAGAACGACGATTCTTGATATGTTGCTTTAACATTGCCCAGTAATTTACACACACAAAACAACAACAAAGAATTGTTAGCTGCTATTAGTTGATCGTTCGGAAATCTCAATAGTAATTGTTGAGATTAATATGAGTATAAGTTGGATTAGTTTGAATTCATATTTCTAATACAATTACTATTAAAATTATATAATTTCTTATTTTGTCCAATTTTGTAGCTACATATAAAGGCATTAGCCTACTTTCTTACAAAATTAGAGATCGATCGAGAGGTCAGTACCATGCATGCATGCACACGTGCCGTGCACACACAGCGACAGATTGATTTTCACAAAATGTATTCGTTGTGATAGTTTGAATCTTAAGGTAATTGACACAAAACACAATAATCTTTTTCCATTTTTCTATAGAACACTATTTAACTTCTTAAATCGCATTAAGCGCATTTATATTAATATGAAAAGGAGCATTAAAAATCACATTAAAACCCATTAAGAATATGCATTAAAAATCTTGTCATTGATGGTATATGTAATGTCCAAAGATCAGTGCGTATTACGTGAAAACTTAAAAAGCCCAGTAATGTTTTAAGTTATTTACCCTAAATTATGATAATCTTAATAATGCTGATTTTACAAGATAATTAAAGAAAAGAGGAGAATAGGGAACTGTGGCTAAAGACTGAGCATCGAAAATGTGAAGTAGAAGATAGTGCCCATCTGATGAGACCGCGGGCCTCTGAACTCTTCGTTGATCCGATGCTCAAGGACCCACACAACGAGGCCAGTGAAAACGAAGAATAGGCCGCTGACTATCCAAAGGCCGGCCTTCAGCGGCTTTAAGAATATCCAAGCACTCGCTCTTCTTCCTTCGTCCTTCAAAGGAACCAGCATTGATACACCTGAGGCCATATAAGGCATTGTGAAATCGACATAGTTTGCTTGAAGTGCTGTTATTGTCACATCCCCTACCATTGCATCATATGTCTAAAAAAAACTTAAAGATATAGTTTTAGAGTCCATGCTTTCTTCTCGCTAACCGACAAAACAACTACTTAATAATCTTAATCTATTGTCGCCATGTCCGATCCCTTGACTAAGAAAGATTCACGTGTGCGGCGGTCAGTAGACTGAGATTAATTAACCGGCTCTCAGTACTAATTAATCAAGTAAATTACTTGTGGGCTGTCATCTGCCTGGCATTGAAAAGGATGCATGCATGCTTCAAGCCTTCAACAATTATTGATGATGCACGATATCGGCGATCTTCCAGATCGTGACACGTGGCAGACGACGCGTCCCGGGACATGCAAGAAAGGACCTACCATGGCCGACCAGACCACTTCTGTGCCCGTCCCACAAACAAGCGCTGGCTCACCTCCGACCCCCCAGCACAATTGGCCTTCTCGGCCTCACAGCTCGTCTCCAGGCTACCTCGGAACCAAGATACCTCGGCTCTCCCGCTCGTCCGCGAGCTCTCCCGCCGAGGTCATCTTCCTCAGTCTCATCGACCGACCAACGACACCGCTCACAGGCGCAGCCGCCATCTTGCGAATCTCACCGTATGCAAGACATCCGCCGGCCACATCCCACGTTCCACGCCATCACGATCCCCCATTAACGAGCCTATCTCGCCATCAATGGGAGATCCCGCTCATCACGCGGGCGTGACGTCGAGAGCGTAACGGCTAGCGTGATTCTCGTGCCTGCCCTGCCTGCTACCACCGCTATATAAACCCCTTCTTCAGACGGTTCAAGTAAGCTATTTTTACTCTACTAAGCCGTTACTCTGCTCGGATTTCCTCTCTATCTTGACCGTCGGAGGGTCCTCGGTGGTACAACCACCCCGGGACTTCCTTGCAGGTAGCTCGGCGCAAACAACCTCAAACTCATTGAGATCCACACGCCTCAGGAGCCAGCCTCCAGATCAAATCTCAGCCGTCCATCGCCGCCATCAGCAAACCAATGGAAGGTAACATCTTGGCGCGGATCCCCCCCCCCCACATCAGCTGGCGCCGTCTGTGGGAAATCTTGATTCCACAAAAACAAAAGCTCACCTTCCAATCTTAATCTAATGGCGAGCGATCATCACGACGATCCCAGCACTAGCCGTCGCCCCCCCCCCCTCAACGAAGGCGCGGAAGAACCTCCTCCGCCGAATGCCATCAACGCCCTTACCGGCCGGATAGACCGACTCGCGTCTGTCGTGGATGCGCTCATCCGCGTCCAAACGGCAAGGAAAGATCCCCAGGTCGCTGGTCCCCCGCCTCGGGACCAGGACCCCTACCGAGGAAGAGAAGGCTCCGCTCATGTAAGCACGGCCGACCGTCGCCTCACCGTTTCCAACAGCCGCAGGCCCCCCGGGCCGACGTGTTCAATAACCCGGTGGGCACCGCTTCGTTTTGCCCCGAGGTCTTACGCCAGAGAGTTTCGCCCCGAGTCTCGTCGCACCCCTGTCCCTCCTAAGACGGTGGCGGTCAGCTCGCCTGTTCACAGGCATGACCTGCACCCCTCCCTCGACGGGGTCGCGCATGCGAGACTCTCCCCGGCAGCTCAAAAACAACCCCACCGGGGAGCGTGAGGAACCTCACCGAAAGGAACCGAGGTTCGTCAAAAATCATGGTCGTGGCGGCGGGGGGTACGTCAAGTACCTATGAGACTCAGCACCCCACACCAGCCCCGGAAGCCGACAGCCATCCAAGGAAGAAGGCCAGGGAGACCGAGCCGATCACTTTTGACGATGGGGACTTTCACGGCATATCCCTGCCCCACAATGACCCCCTGGTGATTGTATGGTGTTTTTCGTCACCCCATTGAGATGGGAATACGCGCACGCTTGTCAGGCGTACTACATATTCCCCCTGCCTAGGGTAGGCCGAGGTTTAATGATTGTGGGGATCCGAATCTCCGGCAGCCGCGGACTAAGCTGCCGTTAATTACCCTTCGCCTTTGAAGCGAGGGAACCTCCGATTGACGGGTTAAACTGGTCATGCGAACTCAATGTGCAGTGTACGTGTGTGTTGTTTTGCAGGGGGGTTTGAATATATCGGGAGCCACACAGAGTTTTTACGGGGTCTCGCTACCCGGATAGCGGGCTGGGGGTCAAGGGGGCTAGCAGCCCCCTTGCGGGGTGCGGGGCAGCACCCCGTTAGAAATTTTTTTCTAACAGGGACAGTGTCGTGGAGTATGTGTATGTGTACATTTGTATACATATGTATATATATTCATGTATATATAAATAAAGGGGAAAAAGACATCCAAAGGATGCGTGGGGCCAGCGCCTAGGCGCTTGAGCGCAAGCGCGCCACGTGTTGGCACGTGGGTGCTTTGCGCTCGAGCGCAGAGTGCTGGAGCGCAACGCGCCACGTGTCGGCACGTGGGTGCTTTGCGCTCGGACGCTGGGCGCTTGAGCGCAAGCGTGCCACGTGTCGGCACGTGGGCGCTTTGCGCTCGAGCGCAGAGTGCTGGAGCGCAACGCGCCACGTGTCGGCACATGAGCGCTTTGCACTCGGACGCTGAGCGCTTGAGCGCAAGCGCGCCACGTGTCGGCACGTGGGCGACTTGCGCTGGAGCGCAAAAGCGCCTCGTGTCGGCACGGGGGCGACTTGCGCTCGAGCGCTTGCGCCGGAGCGCAAGCGCGCCGCGTGTCGGCACCGGGGTGACTTGCGCTCGAGCGCTTGAGCGCCGCGTGTCGGTACGTGGGCGCTCTGCGCTCGAGCGCGAGCGCTTGAGCCCAAGTGCGCCACGTGTCGGTACGTGGGCGCTTGAGCGCCGGCAAGAAAAAGAGGCTTTTTAGCCTAAAAGATTTCTCTGAAGATTTCTCTGAAGAGAAATCAGAGAGGAGTTGGACTCCTGAGTGTATTCTTCTTCTTTTTTTGGGGAGTTTAGTGAAAGATATTCTTCTTCTTCCTCCTCTGTTAGCTGGATCTTGAAGATCAAGAGATGTGGGATTTATAAAAAAATCGCTTCTTTTTAAGATCTAATAGAAGATCTGAGTTCCCCTTTATGGGTTTTGTGGTGAAAAACAATTTTGTTTTATAAAAAGATGAGCAAAACTCTTGATTTAATTCAAGAGAAAGGAGAAGGTTTTGGAACCTTGAAGAAGGAGAAAGATCTCAGATCTGGAAAATTTTTAGAGAGAGAAAAAAAGTTGTTAAGATATTTCATTATCTTTGCCTTTATAGGCTATACACTTTACACATAGCCCCTTGGGCTTCACAAAATGATATTTTGCCTATCCCATGGCTCATGTGCCATTTCTTTTTTGCACATAAGTCATGGGCTTTACAAAAATTTGGCTTTATGCCTATTTTTCTTACATTTATCTATAAAATAAAATAAAAGAAATACAACAAAATTATTTAAAACAAAATTTTTATCTTGGCATGGGGGGAGGCCGGTCGCTTCATGTTCGGGCTCGACCCGAGCATGGGCCCACCGGATCTGGGCTTGGGCCCACTTGGGTTGGGGTTGACCTTGATTTTGACTTGGTCAACCGGGGTGTAAATTTTTACCCCAACAAATTGCCCCCCATCAATAAATGCACACCACATATGTAGGTCGTGTGCATGAAATTGATGGATCTTCTTTCACGTGGAGGCGACTTGATTCGGTTCCCACCTTTTGGGAAGCTGGCACTGCCCTTTTTACGACATGGACGGTCGATGCGGCCCTTTTTGTGACTTGGACGGTCGGTTCTGCCCTTTTTGCGACTTGGACTGTCGGTTCTGCCCTTTTTGCGACTTGGACGGTCGGTGCTGCCCTCTTTGCGACTTGGACGGTCGGTTCTGCCCTTTTTGCGACTTGGACGGTCGGTTCTGCCCTTTTTGCGACTTGGACGGTCGGTCTACCCTTTTAGCGACGTGGACGGTCGATACTGCCCTTTTAGCGACGTGGACGGTCGATGCTGCCCTTTTTGCGACTCGGACGGTCGGGGCTGCCCTTTTTGCGACTCGGACGGTCGGTTCTCCCTTTTTTGCGACGTGGACGGTCGGTTCTGCCCTTTTAGCGACGTGGACGGTCGATGCTGCCATTTTAGCGACGTGGACGGTCGGTTCTGCCATTTTAGCGACGTGGACGGTCGGTGCTGCCCTTTTTGCGACTTGGACGGTCGATGCTGCCATTTTTGCGACGTGGACGGTCGGTTCTGCCCTTTTAGCAACGTGGACGGTCGATGTTGCCGTTTTAGCGACGTGGACGGTCGATACTGCCCTTTTTGCGACTTGGATGGTCGGTACTGCCCTTTTAGCGACGTGGACGATCGGTTCTGCCCTTTTTGCGACTTGGACGGTCGATTCTGCCCTTTTTGCGACTTGGACGGCCGGTGTTTGATTTGACTTGCTCTGCTTCTTGCAGTGTCAGGGGTAGACTTGACTTGCTCCGCTTCTTGCTGTGTCGAGATTGGATTCTGACTCGCTCCGCTTTCTGCGGTGTCGGCGTGGAAGTTGACTTGTTGATTTTGATTTGGGTTGACATCAGCATCGCTATACTGGAATATGGTACCAGGAGCGAATCATCATCTGTCATTGAGAGGATTTTGGGATTTTGGTTTTTGTTTGGCATCTGCATTGCTGCACTGGAATAATACCATGAGCAACTCATCATTTACCCCAAGAGGATTTGGGAGAGATTGGGATTGTTTTACGCCCGTGGATTGTATACGGTTTTGCAGGATGTATGATCCAGACCGTAGGGCCGGAAAAATTTCGGGACTTTGTCGGCGTCTGCATCGCTGCACTGGAATATGGTACCATGAGCGACTCATCATTCGCCGTTGGGGTATGGGATTTGGAATTTGGTTGGCGTCTGCATCGCTGCACTAGAATATGGTACCAGGAGTGACTCATCATTCGCCATTTGGGGATTGGGGAGCGATGGCTTAGGAGACAGGTTTAGATCCCTATCGCCTAAGGCTTTTCAATTTTATGGGCCGTGAGGGTCCCATAAAAGCATTTTCTCCCTACGAGTCGTAAGGATCCCGCAGGTGCATTTTCTCCTTAGGAGTCGTGAGAACTCCCAAGTGTGTTTTTCCTTTATGAGTCGTAAGGATCCCACAAAGGTTTGTTCTCCTCATGTATCGTGAGAACATATGAGTGGGTCTTCTCAATGGAGCATAATTCCGAAGGCGGAGACCAGCCGCGTAACTGGTAATTGTGGTGGGGCATGGGTATGACGAGAATTATTTGAGCCCGTGGATTGTATACGGTAGTCAATTTGGGGACTAACCGTAGGGCTGGGAGAATTTTGAGAAATTGGATTTTGGTTGGCGTCTGCATCGCTGCACTGGAATGTGGTACCAGGAGCGACTCATCATTCGCCGTTTGGAGACTTGGAATTTGGGTCTTGTTTGGCATCAGCATTGCTGCACTAGAATAACGCAAGGAGCAACTCATCATTTGCCTTGGGACGACTTGGGATTTGGGTTTTTGGTCGGCATCAGCACCGCTAACACTGAAGCGAAATGCCAGGAGCGACTCATCATTTGCCGTTGCCCGTTGGAGAACGATGGCTTAGGAGACAGGTTTGGGTCCCTATCACCTAAGTCTTTTCAATTTTATGGGCCGTGAGGGTCCCATAAAAGCATTTTCTCCCTACGAGTCGTAAGGATCCCGCATGTGTATTTTCTCCTTAAGAATCATGAGGATTCCTAAGTGTGTTGCTCCTTTGTGAGTCGTAAGGATCTCACGCAGGGGTTTTCTCCTCACAAGGTCGAGAGGACTTTGCGAGTGTATTTCATCTCTTTTCACGAGTTTGCGTCCTTTCGGGTTTTCACAGACTCGCCGGTAGTCCTGCTGTTTTTACTCACGGACCCCTTTCGGGTTTTCATCCGTGCCCTTTTTTCTTGTGGACATACCGTTTGTTTCTTCTTCTTTTTTTTCTTTTTCTTTCTTTTTCCCCTTTTTTTTGCCGCTGGTGGGACTTTAAAAGTAGTCTCACCGGCAGGATTTGGGAGAAATAGGGGTCATTTACGCCCGTGGATTGTATACGGTTTTGCAGGATGTCTGATCCAGACCGTAGGGCTGATGTGCTCAATTCGCCTGCGACTTGGAGCATTCATGTGTAGTATTTTTTGAGATATCGGCCATTGATGGGTGGCATGGGCCTTTCTCCCTCGGCGCTTATTAGTTGGTAGGATCCTCCGTCAAACACTTTCTCGATGATGTATGGTCCTTCCCAGTTCGGCTCGAATTTTCCCTTGGCATGTCGATTGGGGATGATCGGTCTTTTGAGGACCAACACCAATTCACCTTTCTTGAAAGCGCGGAGACGAGTTATCTTGTCATAAGCCCGTGACATTTGGGCTCGGTATAGCTCTAGATTTTGCTGCACCGCGAGCCTCTTTTCTTCGAGGGCATCGAGTTCTTCAAGTCGAAGGAGCACGTTTTCCTCTTCCGTCAACTCATGTTGGATAGCCATTCTTAAACTTGGAACCTCGATTTCGAGGAGGAGAATCGCCTCCACTCCGAAGAGCAATGAGTATGGAGCGGACTGAGTTGGAGTACGGTGCGTGGTACGATATGCCCACAATGCCTCGTGAAGCTTGAGATTCCAGTCTCTCTTGTTGGCTGAAGCATTTTTCCTCATGAGCTTGCATAGAGTCTTATTGAAGGCTTCGGCTAGCCTATTGGCTCTTGGATTATAGATGGAGGGATATCTCCAGTCTATCTTGTGCTGAGTAGCGAACCTTGAGACATTGAAGCTCTTGAAAGAAGGCCCGTTGTCAGAAATGATTCTTCTTGGTATACCGAAGCGGTATAGAATATTATGCTGGAAGAATGTCAGAATATCTTTTGTCTTGACTTCTTTTAGCGGGACAGCTTCAGCCCATCTGGAGAAGTAGTCTGTCGCGGCCAGTATAAACCGATGGCCTTTAGATGATGGAGGATCAATTGGGCCAACAATGTCGGTGCCCCAGACTTCGAAGGGTCACGACGCCACCGTATGATGCAATGGATTGGGATGCTTGTGAATCAAATCACCGTGAATTTGGCAGATATAACATTTCTTTGCATGCTCTCCGCAATCCCGTATCATGGTGGGCCAGTAATACCCAAGCCGTTTAATTTGAAGTCGCATCTTGGGGACAGATTGGTGAGCACCGCAAACGCCCGAGTGAACATCTTTCATGACCTTTTGGGCTTCGGCCAATGACAGACACCTGAGCCAGAGTTGGTCATATGACCTGCGGTATAACGTGTCATTTACAAACACGTATCGGAGAGCTCTTTTCTTCAGCTGAATCCTCGCAGATTTTTCTTCGGGCAGCTTGTCGTATCGAAGGTACTCTATGAAGGGTTCTCTCCAATCGGGCTCGTCTTGGATGATCGAAGCTTCTTCGGCAGGACTGCTCTTCTGTTCCGCGCTTTCCTCTTCTCGTAGAGAGACTGGGGGTAGAATTTGTCGGCTCCTGACTGTGATCAGAATTTCGTCCATGTCAGGATCAGCCAGCTCCTTGGCTAGGCGAGCGAGTATGTCGGCTTTTCCGTTCAACGCTCTAGGGACTCTCGTTAGTTCAATATGAGTGAATCGTTTCATGAGTTCCACCACTCGACCTCTGTACCGAGCTAATTCGGGTTTGTATATCTTATAATCTCCGCTTACTTGGTTGACGACGAGCTGGGAGTCACCGTAAACTCGTAGCCGACGGATTTCCATTTCTATGGCGAGCTCCAAACCAGCTATCAGAGCTTCATACTCAGCTTCATTGTTTGTCCGAGGCTCGGTGAGAGCAAAAAAACGCCGTAGGGTTCCCATTGATGGTGTGATGAACACCAATCCTATCCCTGCTTTTATCTCCAGGACGCTTGATTTACTGGAGGTCCTTATTGACGAGGCTCCATCGAAGTAGAGCTCCCAACATGGCTCATCTTCCTCGAGGTGCAGCACTTGTTCATCGGGTAACTCACAATTTAGCGGCGACCCTTCTGGTATGGGATGAGCAGCGAGAAAGTCTGTAAGAGCTTGCCCTTTTACTGCTTTCTGAGGAGTGTAAACTATGTCAAACTCAAGTAGCATAACAACCCATCTTGCCATTCTGCCGGCTAGGCTCGCTCTGGTCATCAAGTGTTTGAGCGGGTCGACCTTGGAGATCAGCATATCCCGATGAGCGAGCAGATAGTGCCTCAGCTTCTTCACAGCAAATATCAGAGCCAGACATTGCTTTTCGATTGGGGAGTAGTTGTGTTCCGTCCTGACTAGAGTTCGACTGAGGTAGTAGAGGGCATTTTCTTTTCCCTCCTCGTTATTCTGGGCAAGGAGCGCACCGAGTGACTCGTCCAGCGCGGCAGTGTAGAGAATCAGTGGTTTATTTGGAATGGGAGCGGCCAGCACTGGAGGGTGCAACAAGTATTGTTTGATGCTTTCGAACGCTGCTTGACATTCGGCATCCCAGATAAAGGGAGCTCCTTTCTTCATGAGCTTTGAGAAGGGCCTACATCTCCCCGATAAATTTGAGATAAACCTCCGTATATAAGCAAGCTTGCCTTGAAAAGATCTTAGCTGTGTCAGACTCTTCGGAGGGGGCATCTCCATGATGGCCTTTATCTTTGATGGGTCAACTTCGATCCCTCGATGTCGGACTATGAAGCCCAGGAATCTTCCCGATGTCACGCCAAAAGCGCACTTCAGAGGATTCATCTTCAGATCGTATTCCCTCAGTCTGGTGAGAACGGTCCTGAGATCTTGGATATGATCGGCCTTGGCTTTAGTCTTGACGACCAGATCATCAACATAGCATTCGACGACTTTATGGATTAGGTCATCAAAGATATTAGTCATTGCCCTTTGATATGTAGCACCTGCGTTCTTCAGTCCGAATGGCATTACCTTGTAGCAATATATTCCGATCGGGGTTCGAAATGATGCGTGCTTCTCATCCTCAGGCAACATCCTGATCTGATTATATCCAGACGAGCCATCCATAAAGGTGAACAGTTCATAATTTGAGGTGTCATCGACCATCATTTCCATGACCGGTAGCAGGAAGTCGTCTTTAGGACATGCCTTGTTGAGGTCCCTGAAATCGACACAAACTCGGATCTGCCCATTTTTCTTCTTCACTGGGACTATGCATGCGATCCAGTCTGCATATTTCTCTTCCCTGATGAAGCCGGCATCGATGAGTTTCTTGGTTTCCTCGATGACCTTTTCTTCCAACTCCCTTCTCATTCTTCGAGGAGCTTGTTTGACTGGCTTAGCATCAGGAGATATAGCCAGCTTATGCACGGCTACCCCAGGGGAAAGGCCAGGCATTTATTTGTATGTCCACGCGAAGCAGTCGACGAACTCATGCAGCAGGGCAATTATCTGCGCTTTCATTTCCTCTGACAAGAGCGAGCTGATGTAGGTCGGCCTTGGATTATCGGGCGTTCCTAAGTCAATCTCGGTTAGCTCGTCAAAGGTTGCTTGTGCGCCATCTTCGAGCTCTTGAGGAGCTTCTTCTGGCTCGGCTATCTCGTAATCATCATTTGATCTTTCGCTGGCCTCACCAACACAGATCATGTAGCACGCTTTGGAATCAGGTTGAATGTAGCCTATGCCCCGTCTATCTGGAATTCGTGCATCGATGAGTGCTCTGACCTGGGGCGGATACCATAGCCCTTCGTAAAACTTTGCTTCGGACTCCGTTTGATATAACCGGCATCCGTACTTCTTAAAGTATTCCCGCATCTCGGGCGCATAGTATCTGGGATTGAGGACGGCTCTTATGCCTCTCTCATAGGGAAGGCACGCGATAGAAAGATCGTCCGGGTGCACAACGGGGTTTGACCTGTAAAACAGGATGCCCTTCTGTCCATTTTTCCTCCCGGGCACATAGAAAGTTTCCAGCTGGTCCACGGTAGAGACTGACAATGCGTCGAGCTCTTTGCACATCCGTTCCGGCACCCTTGTGATGGCCAGGGACCCTTCTGCGACTTCGAAGGTCTCTCGTAGTTTCGCTTGCTGCATGGGGAGCCAACCTGCACAACTGTTGCACGGCAGGTCCTCTTCTTCCGACTCTTCAGTGTCACTGCCAAGATGAGGGCGGACTTTGCTGCTAGATGGGCCATCAGTAACAAATTCGTCCGTATCGCTGCCGAAATGAGGGCGAGTTTTACGGAAGGACGGGCTTCCAGCGTCGGACTCATCAGTGTCGCTGCCGAAATGCGGGCGCACTTGGGTATTTTTTCTTTTGAAAGTGACATCCGGCGCAGATTTGCTTTTGAGTCTTGGGGCCGGTCTATCCTCAGTCAGTTGTGGCTTAGCATTTTGGTGGTTCATAAAGTTCCGAGAATCTTCATATCGGACTTCATGCACACCGAACGGCTGGATGTCTCCGTCAATGCGTCTTTCTTCGCCATTTTTAGTATACTTCATGCATTAATGGAGAGTTGACGGAATGATGCCGTAATCGTGGAGCCAGGGCCGCCCTAAGAGAATCTTATAAGACGTGTCGGCCTCGATCACGTATATCTTAGCTTCAGTTTGCAGATCCCCGAATTTGATTGGCAAAGCTATAGACCCCAGAACTTGCTGGCAATTTTGGTTGAAACCTTGAATGACAATCCTTTCCCTTGACAGGTGTCGGACGTCCATTGACAAACTCTTCAGAGTTCGCAAGTTCATGATGTTCACTGAGGACCCCGGATCAATCAATATACGATTAATTCTATCTCCGTCGCTGTACCCGGTCACGTAAAGCGGCCGATTATGCTCAGCCGTTCCCAGTAGCAATTCTTCATCCTTAAATGTGACTGCGGCGGCATGCAAAGCGTGCTGGGCTTCTTTCATATTAATTTCCGCAAAGTGAGCCTGATACCGCTCGGGGTTTTGTAGAGCGTGAATGAGAACATCTCTAAGCTCCTTAGATAGGACCAAGGCGTCTTAGATGCTCAGGAAAGACGGAAGCTTCCAGAGATGTGCCAAGACATTATAGTCCACTGAGGAAGGACTTATGTTTTCATCAGTCGGTTCTCTGCCATCTTCTTCATTAGCGACATGTTTTTCCTTCCCTTTTGGGGCGTTGCCCTGATTTGGCGGTAGAGCCCTGCCACTTCTGAACTGGATTTGATTGGCCTTTGTGGTGAGCTCCTCGTCCTCTTCGGGAAAACAGATCTCATCCTCGGAGTCGCTGCCAAGATGGATGGCGTAGCAGGTCACTACTGGGATCTCCTCATTGGAGTCTTCTTCTAACTCCTCCAGAATTTCAGCCGCTTGTACAGGGAAGAACTCCTTCAATTGAATCAATGTTCTTTCCTTTTGTTCATATTCTTCGAGGGAATCGATATATTTTTGAATGGTCGATCTCCCTGCAGACTCTTTTTCGCGCCGAGCCGCACTTTTCTTCTTCTGGAGCTTCTTGGATTTTGAGCCTGATGGAGCCGCATTGGCGGCTGGACTGGTAGGCCTCTTCTGCCCTTCCCATTCCGTCCTGGGTTCTTTCCAAAGTAGCTTTATCATCTTCTTCGTCTCATTAGATATGTGCGTACTCCACGGAGGCCGCGATGATTCCGTTTCATTTCTCGGGGCAGCGGGTTCGGCTGTTTGCTCCCAGAAGGCTTCAACTTCTGTCTGTATAAAGTTGGTGGTTGCAACTTGGTTGTTCATCAACACACTTTTGGACAGCTCGATCTCTCCAGCCTTGTACTGCTTCTCAACCCAGTCTTTGAAGATATAGCAATCCTCGATCGCATGGCTCACTACTCGGTGGTACGGGCAATACAGAGGATTGTCGGTCATTTTTGCTTCCTGGGGTCTTTTCGACTCCGGCAATTGTAGGCCGTTGTTCAAGGCATCTTTAAATATCATTTGGACCTTGTCCCTTCTGAAAGAGTAAACCTTGTTCTTTTTCTCCTCTAGGGAAGGCCCATCTCCTCCCAGCAATGGCTTTCGAGACCGGTTGGTTTTGGATTCGCCCGCCCTTCGCTTTTCTTCATTGTCGGAGGCATTGAAGACATTGGTACTTCTGGAACTCCCGCTTCTACGGTTGTCGTCCCGCTTGCTTTTCCAGGTTTTGTCTCTCTGAGAGTCCGGCGGGGACTCTTGCTTCGAGCGTTCCAGCATTTGTACTTTCTTGGTTAGCTCCTGAAATGTCTTGAGGCCCGTTGTACATAAGAATGGGACCATCCAATTGCTGAGGTTCCCAATGAGAAGGCTGACGGACTGGTCCTGCTCCAGCGGCGGTTCGCACTTGACTGTGAGATTACGCCATCGGGAGATAAAGTCGGTGTTGCTTTCATTCTTCCCCGGCTTGGTCCTCACAAGGTCGGCAATGGAGATTTTATCACTGACACTCATGAACCTTTGCCGAAACAGGGACTCCATTTAGGCAAAGGTGATGACGGACCCGTCTGGTATACTCGCATACCAGTCGAAGGCGACGCCGGTCAGGCTGTTGACAAACTGACGAAGAAGGAGCGCATCATTGCCCCCTTTATTTCCGCACGATGCTTTGAAGTGGGCGACATGCTAATTTGCATTCCCCGTTCCATCAAATCTTCCGAACTTAGGAATGACGTAGCCGCTTGGGAACTCAATCAGATCGTACTGCGCGGGATATGTCCGCCCACTACTGCCGATCTCTTTCTGAGCTTCAGCTTCGGCCACCAATGTTTTAACCTTGCTGGTGACCAAATCCATTATCCGATCCTGTGTTAGCGGGATAGTGTTATCTGGGGCTAAGGCGTCCCCAGAAGCGGAATGTGGCCGGCTTTCATTTGGCTCGACCAGTCTTGGTCCCAAAGGAATAGGCATTGGCTGCCTCGGATTGTCATCACCCAGCTGATTAGTAGCGGCTTGTGCCTGATTGGGAGGCGCTCGAGCAATTTGAGCCGTAAGCTGCATCACCACGTTCGTTAAGTCGTCAATCTTCGAATAGAGCTTGGCCATCTCTTTATCTTTGTTCCTGAGCTGTTTTCGAAGCTCTTGAAGCAGCTCCTGCTCCACAGTCCTGGGGCGGAAAGTCGGCTCTTCCTCGCTGTCTGAGCTTGACTCTACATGGACCGAGAGGTCTATCTGCCTATCATCCTCATCGAGAGGGTTTTCTTCATCCAGCGGGGGCGGCTGTTCTTGGGCGGCGGCAACCACATTCAGGCTAGATTGGACTTGGGATGTGGTGGCCCCGTCCTTGCTTTTGCTGCGAAGGTTGTCGTTGGGGCGCCCGCCCGCCATATAGACCGTATGGATGATATATCCGGCCATCTTTCTATCATTGGCAGCTGATTTCACGGATCGCTGTCTTGACCCCCTTGTTTCGGTAGATGGTAGTCGATTGAAGGCGGCCGACCTAACCAGGCTCTTGAATGGTGCTGGCGCTTCTTTTCTGGATTTTCCCTGCTGCTTTCGTGCGGCACAGAGCACCTGATAGACCCTTGAAGAGACAGTGTCATACTTTTTCTGTTGGGGCCGGGACACGTCTCTTTGTAGCACTGTTCGGACCGCTGTCTTCTTGATTCTGGCGGTCATGGCATTTTTCTGAACCCACTTCAGAGGCTCGAAGGAATTGCTAATTCTTACGTCCGACTCAGCCGTCGTCGCTGGACAACCCTGCACTTAGGACTTCACACGATTCCATTTGGCCGAACCCTTGGCCCTCTTGTTGGCTCGATACCTGAGCCGCTTCTGCCTTAACTTTTCCGTTCTAAGCACCTGGCAGACTTCGGCTCTTTGAGAAGACGCCGCAGACCGGTTGATGGAGGGCCTTGGAGATACGCCCGATTGTGTATTTGTTGGAGTCATCTCCTGAGCTCGTCCGCAACATTTAATGTTGCCCTTCGCATCGGAAGTCTTGCCCCCAGCTAGAGCACCAGGGAGTCGTTCAGACACCATCTTAAGTTTCGGTTGTGGTGCCTTGGCGATCACGACATTCGGCCTCTTACCCCTTGAGACCGACTTGGCCACCTGTTCCGCTGGGATCTCCGCCAGATGAGCGCTTCCGGCAGGGAAGATGATGACGGAGCCAAACTGGCGGGGCGGTTCCTCCCACTGTCGACTGAGGCTTGCGGGGAGAACCACACGAGCGTTGATCTTGACCATGTACGGAATCGGGGTCACGTTGGAAGCTGAATTCGTCTGGGGAGACATTGTCGTCGAAAGTTGATTGCTGCACGGAAAAAAGAACATCATTTCAGTATAGGCAATCGATATGTATATTGATTGAGTTCGCATGAACGTTTAACCCGAAATATGGGAGGAGAGATTGGTCCCCCTGGGCATGCCAGAATCTGTAGGGTGTTTTTCGTCACCCCATTGAGATAGGAATACGCGCACGCTTGTCAGGCGTACTACAGATTCCCCCTGCCTAGGGTAGGCCGGGGTTTAATGATTGTGGGGATCTGAATCTCCGGCAGCCGCGGACTAAGCTGCCGTTAATTACCCTTCGCCTTTGGAGCGAGGGAACCTCCGATTGACGGGTTAAACTGGTCATGCGAACTCAATGTGCTGTGTACGTGTGTGTTTTTTTGGAGGGGGGTTTGAATATATCGGGAGCCACGCAGAGTTTTTACGGGGTCCCGCTACCCAGATAGCGGGCTGGGAGTCAAGGGGGCTAGTAGCCCCCTTGCGGGGTCCGGGGCAGCGCCCCGTTAGAAATTTTTTTCTAACAGGGACAGTGTCGTGGAGTATGTGTATGTGTACATTTGTATACATATGTATATATATTCATGTATATATAAATAAAGGGGAAAAAGACATCCAAAGGATGTGTGGGGCCAGCGCCTAGGCGCTTGAGCGCAAGCGCGCCACGTGTCGGCACGTGGGCGCTTTGCGCTCGAGCGCAGAGTGCTGGAGCGCAATGCGCCACGTGTCGACACGTGGGCACTTTGCGCTCGGACGCTGGGCGCTTGAGCGCAAGCGTGCCACGTGTCGGCACGTGGGCGCTTTGCGCTCGAGCGCAGAGTGCTGGAGCGCAACGCGCCATGTGTCGGCACGTGGGCGCTTTGCGCTCGGACGCTGAGCGCTCGAGCGCAAGCGCGCCGTGTGTCGGCACGTGGGCGACTTGCGCTCGAGCGCTTGCACTGAAGCGCAAGAGCGCCGCGTGTCGGCACGTGGGCGACTTGCGCTCGAGCGCTTGCACGAGATTGTTTAGATCCGAAAGAAGAGCAATTGGCTCTAATGTTCCAATTTAGGGACGTGGTGGTCCATGTTCCAGTTTAGGGACGTGGTGGTCCATCATTAGTTTAGGGACGTTTCGGTCCGATATTAGTTTAGGGACGTTTCGGTCCGATATTAGTTTAGGGACGTTTCGGTCCATGAGTTTAAGGATCCCGCAGTCCATATTGATGTGTAGTCGTCTGGACCCGTCACCTCTCTGACGTCGTTGAAGGATTACAACGATAGGCGTCAGAGGAACTCGGAGATGTACCCTCGAACCGGAGGTAAATTAGTTTAGGAGAGCAATCTTGCTCGGTCAATTTAATTTAAGGACTTATGGCCAAAATTGGGCTAAGTCCAGTTGAAAATGTCCAACATTTTATTTGCTTTTGCATTGCATTTCTTTTTTTATTTTTATTTGGGCTTTGCCCGGAAAGGATGCAGAGCATCAGTTTGATTTGGGCTCTGCCCTCTATAAATGATGCAGAGCATCAATTTCATTTGGGCTCTGCCCTTTTTATTGCTTTGCAATTTATTTTGGCATGTTAGGTCTTTTTGACTTGGGCCTGGCCCTTCAAGTAGATTCAAGAACAAAAGTGCAAAGCACTTTTTTTTATCTAAATTCAGATCAAAGAAAAAAAACAAGTTTTTCTCTTGTTTTTCCTTATCTCAGAGAACCAAAGGTTCATAATAAGTGCAAGGCACTATTTTTATTTATTTATTTATTTATTGAAGATCAATGATCTTGTTCTTAGATCAATGATCTGTTCATCAGAGATTTTTCTCTTCTTTTAAAGGTTTTTACCTTTTTTCTTATGTTCTTGAGGAGTGCCCAAGAGTTCTCTTCTCTTCTCTCTTTTTTTTAGCCAGAAGTTGATGATCTTGAATTGAGGTCTGGGGTCCTTTTTATAGTGTTTATAAATTAGTTAAATTTGTTAAGGAAATCTTTTTCTAAGTGATTTGGGGAATTTTCCCCACCGTTGGATCTTTGATCCAAAGGACCCTGTTTTACAGAAGAAAATCTTCTTGTTTTAACAAGAACAGAAAAGATTTCCTTAAATTTCCATTTTGTTTTTGCGCAATTCCCCCAGCGCGTGACACGTGTCGCGCAGCGCAGCGCTTGCGCAGCAGCTGCGCTTGCGCAGCTGCGCAGACACGTGTCGCGCAGCGCAGCGCTTGCGCAACAGTGTTTGCGCAGTTGCGTTTGCAACTGCGCAGACACGTGTCGCGCATTGCAGCGCTTGCGCAACTGACCGTTGCTTTCTTTTACTTTTTGTTTTTAAAAGAGCCCTGCTCTGATTGGACGCACTGCCTCGGGCGTTGCGTTGACGTATCAACTTCTGACACATGTCGCGTTACGCGCAGCGCACGGGATTTGAAGTGTTGCTTCAAAATTTGAATTCAAACAGAGCCTTGCTCTGATTGGGGGAAACAAATGCCCCCCACAGTTTCGCTCACGTGGCGCGCACGTGAGTGCAGCGGTGGCAAGATCCTGGCCGTTGGATCAATGGGCGATCTGAAGGGGCGCAGGCGCCTATAAATAGGACCCTTGGTCCTTGGTAATTTTTTACCATTTTCAAGAATCTTGATTTTTAGAGCTTTGCTCTTGCTTAAGAATTTTAGAGCCTTGCTCTTGCTTTTTCCCAAGAACTCCAGAGTTCAGAACTTAAAACCATCTTAGGTATTAATAAAATTAAACTAAATTAAATTAAAGCTGATTAATAGTGCCTTGCTCTCATAGATCTTTGATCTAAAACCCTTTTGGGGTTTCCTCAACAGAGCCCTGCTCTTAAAGTTCATAGATCTACAGAGATCTTGTTCATGGGTTTTAACCCATGAACAGAGCTTTGCTCATGGATCAAATGTAGATTTTTTTTAGATCTGAAAAATGAAGAATTTTTTATAAGTTTTCATGGATTTTTCAAGATTCCAAAATTTTAATTCTTTTAAGTGTGTTAAAAAATTTGATGGATCTTTCCATTATTACCAAAGAGCTATGCTCTTTTGAGGAATCTTGTTCTCTTGAGACCAGAGTTTGACAAATGTCACTCTGTGACAGAGCTTTGCTCTAAAGGAGAAGATTTTCTCCTTGTCTCTAGGGATTTCCCATCAATGAGGATATTCTTTGTGGATCTTTTTCCATGAATTGACAGTCTCATCTAATGATGGGATTGTCTTATTAAATGATGCACCGTCATCCATATTTTGTGGGTCCCCCTTTGGTCCCCTACCCACTGCATCACAGTGTGGAGTAAGATTTTAAAATGCCAAGCGTTAGAACACTAACGGTTATTTTTGTCTTTCCACAGGAAACATGTCTGACGACTTGTCTTTCCCCTTTGTTCGCTCGGAAGGAGGGTTCCCTCATTCGCCAGTGGACCGGGTGGCGCTCGCTCTTATTAAGGATCACGACCCCGAGTGCAAAAAAACTCCACCTGTGGGGAAGGTGGTACAGCCAGATCATCCAGGGTCACCGCAGTTTCAGTTTTGCCACGCCGTCTGAACCCATAACTTCGATCCCCTATGCGGACGAACCCCCGGCGAAGTATGCCGTAGAGGTTAAAAATTGGAATTCGAATGACCTCCTCTAACCCGCAATTGGTGCTATTCCTGTGCAGCCGCCGCCGGTAATAGATATTTTAGGAAGGCGAATCTGCCAGGGTGAAGCACGCCCTTGGGGACAGGCCTATAATATTGGATTGGTGCCGCGACCGCCCGCCGGATACTTGCAGTAGGCCCGATACATCTTATCGGCGAAAAGGACTCATCTAATGAAGATTGGATTGTATTCGGCCATCTACGTCTCGCTCTTCGAGTATCCCTCTCCTCCAACGTGGTGGATCAAGGACTTCATCGAACAATGGAATATCCCCACCCACACTTTCTTGATGGCGGACATGGAGGTCTCAATTTCCTTGGAGGAGTTTGCCGAGCTCTCGGGTTTAAAAATAAGGGGGGAGCATTACGAGGAGTTGCTACCTCCTGAAGAATACGTTTTTGTCACCAAGCCGCTGGTGTTTAACCTAACTCTGGAAAACGCCGTTCAGCATCAGTATCCGGGCCTGGTGAAGATGTTGGAGATCTATGAAGAACTCCATCTAGAATTGGGCGACCGGGGCGTCAGTTTCGCAGATTTTATTGCCCGCTTCATTCGCCCGGAGCTCCTATCAGAGCGGAGTGAGAAGTTTGCCCAGCTCGATGATCCTTTCGGTTTTGGCTTAGACCGCCGACCTGTATCGGAGAATGATCAAAGGGATTTTTATCTCCCCGGCGCTGCCATCGTCCCTTTCTCAGAAATCGCCGTCCCGGGCATGGATGAGGAGACCTTTTTTATTGGGTTCTTGGGTTTGTGGCTATGCAGCTTTGCGCTCCCGATGCACCTGCGTCACATGCGGCCCTCCGTCTTTTACCCAGCGCATCCGATGGTGGCTGGTTTACAGTTATCGGTAGGAATCGCCGGGCTGGCCTACCTTTATAAAGGACTTAGCGTAGCGGCGGACGCTAGTGAGCCTGGGGTGCAGCCCGCTAACTTCCCGACGCACTATTTCACCTCCTGGATGGAAATGCACGTGCAAGGGGTGTTCGGTGTCCATAAGATTCCTCCGTTCTTTGAGAAATGCAGACTCCCGAGAGTCATGCGGTTGGTCGGCGCTTCAATTATGGTTGCACCCCCACGGGAGTCTAGGGGGCTGCTCCTTCGTCCACATCTGGTCGGAGCAAAGATTTCCTTTGTGGATAAGGTTATAACCATAGGCTCAGAGACTACTAAGTCAGTAGTGCCACTGCGCGATGATTTCAAGGACGGGGCTTCCGTATTAAAGGCTCGGGAAATCCTCCACCTCTACTCCATTCGGCTGGGCTATCTAGTGTTTAGGAAGAATGAGACCGCACTTTTCATGAGGTACAACCCGCACCGGTTTGCTCAGCAATCGAGCTACAACCAAGGGATCCTGATGGAAGCTTTCTTGGAAAAGCCTGTGGTCAGCCGAGAGGGGATGAAAAATGCAATGCACCATTTCACACGGCTTAACACGGGTTCCTATTTCTTCATTAGTGAACCCAGCTGTGTCCCTAAGATGCTTAACACGTACGTGGCTTGGTATGCGCATGCGATGGGCCCAATTATCTTAACGGAGAAGCGTATATTAGTTGACCGTAGGGGTGCGCCTCCTGGCGGTGATCGCAAGGCCCCCTTGCAACCAAGGATCCCAGTCATTCCTCCGTTAAAAGATGCTGGAGTCGACCGACCACGCGTGTTGAGCCCCCCCCCGCGTGGATTGCCGCTGTCTGCTACGGTGGATGCACCACCGGCGCCTCGTGCTCCCACAAAGGCGGCTAATGTAGTATCGCCAGAGTCCGGCGCAGGAGCAGATATTGGGACCTGCCGCCCTAAAGTAACTGCCAAGCGCAAATCTATTCCGGGTGGATCTAAAGCTGGCGGACAGAAGAAGAAAAAGTCCATCCTTTCCCTTGATGCGATCCTCAGCTTAGAGCCTGCGGCTCCTCCCAACGAAGGCATAAGTGAATACGGCAGCAACGAGGGCTTCTTGGTAGACCCTGCAGACACCAATTTGGCTGCCGCCATTGCAGCTTCGGAGCGATCGGCGAGGCTCGAAGCGATGTTAAGTAAACTCGCTGAGTCAGGTAATCATCAGCCGCCTTCTTCGTCATTTTATTGCACTTTTTATTATTATCTTTAACTAATATTTGCCTCATTTTCAACAGGTGTCTCTACTGAAGAGGCTATTGCTACTTCTTTGAAGACCTTCCAAGAAGAGGAGGAGAAACGTGCTCTAGCAGGCGTTGATATAACCCACCCCTTTCTCTTTTATAAGGAAAGTTTGTTATCCCTTCTGATGGTCGACCTAACCTTCTTCTTTTGTTTCTCTGCAGGGGCTATATCAGTTGATGCGGGGATCCTCCCCAAGCCTGTTACTGAAGTCCCGGTCTCGTCGGGGCTGCTGCAAGTGCCTCGACTCGACAAAACGATGAGGGATGCCTTGAAAAATTTGGAGGCATCCCTATTCACGGACGAAGACGCCTCAATTAAGGAGGCTCTAGTGGCATCCGTCTCAACGGCTCGGGAGGAGAGGAAGCGATTGAGACGCGAAGCAAAGGCGCACAGAGCTGCTTTGGCCATGGGAGCGGGCCCTAGCACCATCCCTCGCGCTGATACTCCCTCCAAAGAGGCCCCTGTCGCCCTATCTACTGCTCGCAAGCAAGTGGCGCGCGCGGTTCGAAGTGCAAATGATAAATCCTCTTCAGGTAGCATTTCTTTCAGAACCATGTTGTAAGAATTATAAAGCCACTGGTTCTTATGTATCCCATCTTGCAGGGCCAAGTCCTACCGAGGGGGAGGTGGAGACCGTTGAACCCAGGGAAACAGAGGAGGCGGTGCCTGCCGAACCCGAGCTGACGGCGAGCAACGTCGTTGGGGCTACGGGGCCTGAAACAAAGGTTGGGGGATCTGCAGCCGAGAGGGTCATTGATGCTGAACCTGAAGTGGCGGCAGATGAAATGATCGTCACAACCGAGCCGAGGGTAGTGGTGGGCGAGGCGCTTGAGGCTGGCGACCTTGTGATGACGGTGGACGAGACAACCATGACCGCAGAACCCGAGGGAGTAGCGGGTAAGGTGCCCATGATTCCTGAGGATGAGCTAACCGCTCCTTCTCAGGAATCTGGCAATGCTCCAATCATAGCCCTCCCCGTCTGTGGTCCCCCGCCGTCTCCAGGGCTTGCGAGCACGACAACGGTTCCCATTGAGTCTGGTGATGAGGCTACGGGCGGTGGCCTCATGTCAATGGAGGAAGGAATTGCCTCAGTTTCGGCCGGCAGCTCGTCGGGTAAATTTCGAGTTACTGTCATTCTCTTTTTATATCTCGCGATCTTTTCTAACAAGTTTGTCTTTGTTTTTAATGCAGGTGCGGCCAATGCCGATTCTCCATTGCTCGAAGGAGCACCGTCAACTACTGCCTTGGCGGTGGTCACCTCCCAGCCTTCCCTTGTGCCATCGCGGATGTTGGAAGGTATGGATCTGTGACTTATTAGTTTATCTTTTAACCGCATAACTCATGTGCTAACGCCGTACCACTGTGCCTTTTCAGGAGTGCTCTTTGATCATCTATATCAAGTGTTGCTCCCACACTTCTCCTTCCCATCCGAACTCGCTTCTCCCTCTAGTGGCGCCGGTGAGTATACTTTCACTCCGATGTGCTTATTTTACCCCCCCTTTTTTTAGCAATGGGATGATTTCTGACTTTTCCTCTTCCTTATTATAGTGCCACAAATCGAAGGAGGGGACGCCAGACCTGCCACGCCACCGGCCCTTCCGACTTTGCCATCTGTTGCAGCTGGTATAGTAAATTTCCTTTTTGACAACTCTTCAAAATCTCCTGAACTATCGTTTAACTATGTTTCGTTTTGCAGCTATCGTTCCGGCTCCGATCCCTCTTGAGTCTCGTGTCCTTTCACCGACATGCCCTTTCTTGAAACGTCCATCTTCAAAGGGTGCCGTGATGAGTTTGGGCATGCTGAGCGGGTATATCGAAGAGCTTAACGCGGACGCTCTCCCCTCTGCTGCAGATTTTGCTGTCGAGGTTAACCCAATGTTGGCGGCGCTCGTAAACTTTCACAACGAAGGCGTCGTCGAATCTTGGGTTAACCACTGCAGAGAGATCGAGGCCTGCCTGCATCGGCTGGAGTCGACGCGTCCTTCTCCTGAAGTTTTGGCCATGAGCACCCAACGGAAAGCTTGGCTTGAGCAAAGCGCTTCTTATCTCCGCCATTTGGAGCAGGAAGCAGCTTTACGGTTGAAGGAGCGTCAGGAATCTTCAAACGCAACCGCTCGCCTGCGCGCTGAAGTTAGGACGAATGCTGCTGAGGTGAAAGCCGTCTTTGAAGGCCTTCTGGAGCATATCTCTAATGGGCTAGCACTGAAGCGGAAGCTCGATGCCGTTGAGCGTGATGCCCGAGGCCAAGAAGCAGCTCAGCAGGTCGTTAGGGGACAGCTTGCATCCTTCACGCAGCAGCGGGCTCAAGTAGAGGCCGAATTGGCGGTGGCGGCTGATCAAGAGAAGGCGTGGAAGGAAGTACGCGAGCAATTGATAGAGCTGTTCAAGAAGCTTCCTTCTCCCTGAATATTTTGTATCATTTACATACTTGTAATTTGTATATAGTATATATACATTCTTTGTTCTTTATACGATTCGCCTTGTATTTTGATTGAATTTATGAATAAAGATACGCATTCCTTCTTGCAATGTCTTGTACTATTTCTTTGCTTTCTCCCTTTTCATTATGATGTTTTCGATGAACCTGATTGGCTGATAACTTAATTTCTCCAAGAGATAGCGATGGCTTAGGCCGTAGGTTCAGATCTGCCGTCTAAGACTTTTCAACTCTATGAGCCGTGAGTGTCTCATAGAGACTTTTCTCCCTACGGATCGAGAGGATCTCGTAGGTGGGTTTTTCTCCTTAAGAATCGTGAGGATTCCTAAGTGTGGTTTTCTCTTATAGGTCGTAAGGATCCCACAAGAGAATTTTTCCCTCTTACGAGTCGAGAGGACCCGTAAGCGGTTGTTTCCCTTCTTATCGAAACTCGACTTTGGAGAGTGAGATCGTGAATAGTATGCAAGAGATCTTCTTAGATCGACTTGTAGGGTCCCCTTTTTTAGGAAGCAAGTTTTTCAGTCCCCACCACCTGAGGTTTCATTTTGCAAACTGAGAAGCATGCTAAATTTGTTTTAAAAAAAAATCTCTCTCCGAGTGATTTGGGGAATTTCCCCCACCGTTGGATCTTTTGATCCAAGGGCTTCTGTTTTACGGAAGAATCTTCTTGTTTTAACAAGAATAGAAAAGATTTCTTTAGAACTTTAATTCTGTTTGGCGCAAATGCTCCAGAGCGTGGCACGTGTCACGCAGCGCACAGCGCAGCGCAACTGTGGTAGCGCATCTGCGCTGATACGTGTCGCGCAGCGCGAAGCGCAGCGCCACTGCGCTAGCGCATCTGCGTTGACACGTGTCGCGCAGCGCAAAGCGCAGCGCAACTGTGTGAGCGCATCTGCGCTGACACGTGGCGTGCAGCGCATGGCGCAGCGCAAATAATCTGAAGCGTTGCTTCATTTAATTTTGCTTGAAATAGAGCTTTGCTCTAATTGGGTGCGCTGCCTTGGGCGCTGCGCTGATGCATCTGCGCCAGATACGTGGCGCGTTGCGCAGCGCAAATAATCTGAAGCGTTGCTTCATTTATTAAATTTTAAATTTTTCAAGGCAGAGCTTTGCTCTGATTGGGGGAAGATGAAGCGTTGCTTCATCTCCCGCCTCGGAATTTGAACCGTCGTGACAACTTTTGGAAGTCGAAGAGGCACTTGATGCCTATAAATAGGAGCTTTGGTCCCCCGCAGATACTTATCATCTTTTAGATTTTTATTTTCAAAAAACTTCAGAGCTTTGCTTTTGCCTTCAAGAACTCCAGAGCTTTGCTCTCTTTTCTAACGTTCTTAGAAAAACTTCAGGTAAAATCAATTCTTGGATTAAGTTAACTCTAATTAATCCTAACCAGCAGAGCTTTAGGAAAATCTTAGTCCTCTATGTATATTATTTTTCTTCTATCACTAATCTTCCTGTAGTATTTCCTCCAGGCATAATGGCGGTGCATTTATACAGTTTGCACGAGTTCATCACCTATGACGACATCCGTGCACAGGGTCGTCAACAAAACCAGGAGTTTACAGACGCTCAATGTGCAGAGGTCATAGATCGTCTGAACGCAAGCGGTGGCTGGCTGCTACCTCGTCGTTCGGCTCTTTTGAAAGTCGTGCTGGGGGCAATATGGAGAGCACTTCCAGGTCTTCACGAGGCCCTACCGCTCAATGCGCTGGATGATGCCGAAGACAAGGTGCATTCAGTGTACCTGACGGGGCTGATTTTGAAGAAACGGCGAAACAACCTCATTGACATCCTACATCAAATCTTTCAGCAGACGACGATAGTTGCTGCTTATCGAAGGCCGGAAGCACTTGCCGAGGATATCGACACAGAGGAGCGCGAGAGGCTGCGCATAAGAATAATTAGAAAGGCCAGAAGAACTTTGGACAGCCTTACTTTTGAATTCCTCAATCCGTGCCCCGGATCTAAAGTTATTCCATCGTAATAATATTTTTCTTTTATTGCTTTTCATGATTGTAAGAATTTTTGGCAATATGAATGGAAACTTTTTATTTCAGCTTGTCTTATTTCTCGTCCTGAGTCTTCTGCCCACGCATGAACGAGTATGTCTCGAACGCTTGATCAAATGTAAATCGGATGTTCTTTCTGTAGCTTTCTTCTTTCTCTTATTATCGGTCTGCTATCTTAATAAATATAGTCGACGGATAATAGAGCATGTGTCTTGGCTTTCTTAAGAAATAGCGATGGCTTAGGCCGCAGGTTCAGATCTGCCGCCTAAGACTTTTCAACTCTATGAGCCGTGAGGGTCTCATAGAGACTTTTCTCCCTACAGATCGAGAGGATCTCATAGGTGGATTTTCTCCTTAGGAATCGTGAGGATTCCCAAGTGTGGTTTTCTCTTATAAGTCGTAAGGATCCTATAAGAGAATTTTCCCTCTTACGAGTCGAGAGGATTCGTAAGCGGTTGTTTCCCTCCTTGTCGAAAATCGACTTTGGAGAGTGAGACCCGTGAATAGTATGCAAGAGACCATTTTGGATTGACTTGCAGGGCCCCATTGTTCAGGAAGCAAGCTTTTCAATCCTTGCTGCCTGAGACTTCATCTTGCAAGTTGAGACGAACCGGGAATTCTCCCGTAGAGACAGTGGTGGCTCTGCGTAGGTCAAGAGGCTCTCGTCACGGGGTGTTTGTATCCGTGAGTCAAGGAGTTTACTAGGGATTATTTGTTTCCCAAGCGCCAAGGATTATTTGTTTCCTTGGGGTTTGAAACGAGTCGAGGATTTCCCACGGAGGCACTGGTGGCTCTGCAGGTCGACACGAATCAGGAGGCTCTCGTCAAGGAGTGTTTGTATCCGTGAGTCGAGGAGTTTTGCTAGGGATTATTTGTTTCCCAAGCGCCAAGGATTATTTGTTTCCTTGGGGTTTGAAATGAGTCGAGGATTTCCCACGGAGGCACTGGTGGCTCTGCAGGTCGACGCGGATCAGGAAGCTCTCGTCAAGGAGTGTTTGTATCCGTGAGTCGAGGAGTTTGCTAGGGATTATTTGTTTCCCAAGCGCTAAGGATTATTTGTTTCCTTGGGGTTTGAAACGAGTCGAGGATTTCCCACGGAGGCACTGGTGGCTCTGCAGGTCGACGCGGATCAGGAAGCTCTCGTCAAGGAGTGTTTGTATCCGTGAGTCGAGGAGTTTGCTAGGGATTATTTGTTTCCCAAGCGCCAAGGATTATTTGTTTCCTTGGGGTTTGAAACGAGTCGAGGATTTCCCACGGAGGCACTTATGGCTCTGCAGGTCGACGCGGATCAGGAAGCTCTTGTCAAGGAGTGTTTGTATCCGTGAGTCGAGGAGTTTGCCGAAGACACTGGTTTCTTCGGAGTTGGAATGAACCGTCGAGGTTTGGCTTTGTCTTCCGACGGAGTTTGTTGGGAAAATATGGTTCCCTGTTTGTTTACGTCCTTGGATTGTATACAGGGATCGATGTGATCTTAACTGTAGGACCAAAGTTTTATCATCATCATTTTTTTTGTTTTATTTCCGCGATGCTCCATCATTTCAGCTTTTATATCGCGAAGGTCGCGATTGCCCAATCATTTCGTCTATTTTTCGTGGTGCCCAATCATTTCGGCTATTTATTTTATTCTTACTCGCTACTTTTTATTGCGAGTTGCCCCATCATTTCGGCTATTTCGCATGCATACATTTCACTTGCTGCTTTTTTTTATTGCAAGTTACCTCATCATTTCGGCTATTTTGTATGCATGTGCGGCCTATTGGCTTTTCGCCGTAAACCTGAACTCGGACACCGATTTTGGAATCAGCACCGCTGCAACTGGGATATTGACAGGAGCGAATTATCATTTGCCTCTGTCGTTGTCGAACAAAGGAGGCTTAGCGACCAGGGTTAGGGTCCTGTCGACTAAGGCTTTTGACTTTATGAGCCGTAAGGGTCTCACAAAGCTATTTCTCCCTACAAGTCGTGAGGATCTTATAGGTGTATTTTCTCCTTAGGAATCGTGAGGGTTCCTAAGTGTATTGTTCCTCTGTAAGTCGTAAGGATCCTTCAGGAGGGTTTTCTCCTTGTAAGTCGAGAGGATTTACAAGGATTGTTCACCATGCAAACATATCCCTAGTCTCGGATGGGACTTGGTTAGGGAAATGTTTATTCGCGCCCATGGATTGTATACAAGGGCCAATATAGGACCACTTGTAGGGCAGTATCGAAAGTTGTGGGGGTTGCTTAAGTACAGGTTTAGGTCTCTGTAACTTAAGACTTTCAAATCTTACGAGCCGTGAGGGTCCCATAAGAGAGTTCTCCTTACGAGTCGTGAGGATCTCGCAAGTGTATTTTCTCCTTGGGAATCGTGAAGATTCCCAAGTGTGTTGCTTCCTTGTGAGTCGTAAGGATCTCACGTGGGTGGTTTCTCCTTACAAGATCGTGAGGACCCTATAAGTGTCCCTTAACGAGGTTGCGTCCTTTTGGGTTTTCACAAACACTCGCTGGTAGTCCCGCTGTTTTTACTTACGGAGCCCTTTCGGATTTTCATCCGTGCCCATTTTGCTTATGGAAATACCGTTTTTTTTATTCTTTTTATTTTCTTTTTCTCTCTCTTTTTTTTTACGAGGTCGCGCCCTTTCGGGTTTTCACGAACACTCGCCGGTAGCCCTGCTGTTTTTACTCACGGAGCCCTTTCGGGTTTTCATCCGTGCCCTTTTTGCTTATGGACATACCGTTTTTTTTATATGTTTTTTTTTATATCTCGTCAGCCTAAAGATGCTGCGGTAGTAGTTTAAAGACGTTTCGGTTTACCGTTAGTTTAAGGACATTTCGGTCCAATATTGAGAAAACCGGCTACATGCTTATAAAGTTCGAGCTTAGGAAGATTGCGAGAGGACATAGTCGTCGTTGTCTATCATTGACCTAGGCCGTGATTCGTTAAGCGTAGTATTTCTTTAGGAAGCGACCATTTATTGGCCTGAAAGGCCTTTCACCGTGCATATCCATAAGCAGATAGGCCCCACCCTGGTAGACCTTATCTATGATGTACGAGCCTTCATAGTTTGGCTCGAATTTTCCCCGCTTGGCGCGAATGGGGATCATAGGCCTTTTGACCACTAGCACGAGTTCGCCTTGGCGGAAGGTCCTCGGTCGGGTCAATCTTTCATATGAGCGTGTCATCTTTGCTTTATAAGCTTCCAGATCTTGTTGCGCTGTGAGCCGGGTTTCATCAAGGGCATCAAGCTCCTCAAGCCGAAGGTGAGCATTTTCTTCGTCCGTTAGCTCATAATGGACTGCCACTCGTAGAGAGGGTAACTCTATCTCGAGGGGGAGTATTGCTTCGGTACCGAACACCAACGCGTACGGCGTTGTGTTCGTGGCCGTCTTGAACGTAGTTCGATATGCCCAAAGAGCTTCTTGCAGTCTTTCGTGCCAGTCTTTCTTATTTCGGGACACCGTTTTCTTTATGATCTTTGTTAAAGTCTTATTGAAGGCCTCAGCTAGTCCGTTGGCTCGCGGATTATAAACCGAGGAATATCTCCAGTCTATATTGTGCTGCTGTGCAAAGCGACTGATCTTGTGGCTTCTGTAAGCTGGCCCGTTATCGGAGATGATCCGTCGTGGAGTTCCAAATCAATAAATAACACGCGTCTTGAAGAAATAGAGGATATTTTCCGTCTTCACTTCTCTTAACGGTACTGCTTCTGCCCATTTAGAGAAGTAGTCAGTCGTTGCTAGGATGAAACGATGTCCTCTAGACGATGCTGGTTCGATAGGGCCGACTATATCAGTCCCCCACATTTCGAATGGCCAGCTAGACACCGTTGGATGTAGTGGATTCGGATGCTGATGGATGAAGTCCCCATGAATTTGGCATGAGTGGCATTGCTTCGCATATTCGAGGCAGTCCTGGATCATCGTGGGCCAATAGTAGCCCATCCGTTTGATCTTCAACTTCATCTTTGGGCCTGCTTGGTGAGAACCGCAGAGTCCGTCGTGAACTTCTTGGACGACCCTTTTCGCTTCATCAGGTCCTAAGCATCTCAGCCACAAAGAATCAAATGACCTCTTGTACAGAGTATCGTTGACGAAGGCGAAAGACATGGCTCGTTTCATGAGCTGATGTCTTGTGGACGCTTCTTCAGGCATTCGGTGGGACTTGAAGTAATCTATGAAGACTTCCCTCCAATCCTCGGTATTTTCCCAATCTTTTACATGCAGGGTTGTTTGCTCGTTCTCTCCTTTTTCTTCGGATGATTCCGGAGATATTTCTGCTGGGGCAAGCACCCGACGGCTTTGTACCACGATTCTAACGTCATCGAGGTTTTCGTCAGCCAGTTCTTTAGCAAGTTTGGCCAACGCGTCTGCTTTGCTGTTTTCCGCGCGCGGTATACTTTCCAAAGTATAGGAGGGAATTTGGGTCAACAGTTGTTGCACTTTTTCACCGTATTTCATCAACTCCGGTTTGCACGTTTAGTAGTCGCCATTTACTTGACTAACGACCAGTTGAGAATCCCCGTATATGAGGAGGTCTTCAATTCCCATGTCAATGGCGATTTCGAGGCATGCTATCAGAGCTTCGTATTCGGCTTCGTTGTTTGTCCTCGGCTCCGTCAGGGAGAACGCGTAGCGCATTATCCCTCCTTGTGGAGTTATAAAGATGAGTCATACCCCCGATTTAATTATAGGGGTTTTGTTTGCGCCTTTTCATGGAAGATGCTCCATCGAAATAAAGTTCCCATTGGGTATCACCACCGTCGATCACGTCAAACGCATGTTCGTCTGGCAAATCGCAATTCAGAGGAGAATCGGCAGGTATCGGGTACTCAGCAAGGAAGTCGGCGATGGCCTGGCCTTTCACTGCCTTGAGAGGTTGATACGTTATCGAGAACTCCATCAAGAGCAGGGCCCATTTAGCGAGTCGTCCCGTCAATATGGCCTTCGACATTAAATACTTAAGAGGGTCTACCTTTGAAATGAGACGGACTTCATGCGCCAACGCATAGTGCCTGAGCTTTGTTATCGCGAAGATCAACGCCAGGCAGTGTTTTTCAATGGGAGAGTAATTGCTTTCTGCCCCCAGCAGAACTCGACTTAAGTAGTAGAGTGCTCTTTCTTTCCCTTGATCGTTCTCTTGTGCCCATAATGCGCCTAAAGAACCTTCGAGGGCGGTCGTGTAAAGAATGATAGGCTTTCCCTTAACTGGAGCAGCCAATACTGGAGGACTTTGCAGGTACCGCTTGATCTCGTCTAGTGCGCTTTGGCATTTTTGGTTCCAGACGAACGGGGTCCCTTTCTTCATCAGGTGGCTGTAGGGACGGCACTTGCCTGAAAGATTGGCTATAAATCGCCGTATGTATGCGAGCTTCCCTTGGAGAGATCGCAACTGTTTGAGAGTTCTCGGCGAAGGCATTTCCATGATCGCCCTGATTTTGGACGGATCTATTTCGATACCTCGGTGTCGAACGATGAACCCCAGGAATTTGCCCGAGGAAATCCCGAATGCACACTTAAGAGGGTTCATCTTCAAATTGTATTGTCGAAGGCATCGAAACACAGTCTTTAGATGCTCGAGATGTTCCTCGTATGATTTGCTTTTAACAATGAGGTCGTCGATATAGCATTCGACGATTTCGTGTATAAGGTCATCGAAGATCTTCGTCGTGGCCCTTTGGTAGGTGGCACCGGCGTTCTTTAAACCGAAGGGCATCACCTTGTAACAGAATATTCCCAAAGGAGTCCGGAAAGCCGTATGTTTCTGGTCTTCAGGATGCATTTTTATTTGATTATATCCTGATGAGCCGTCCATGAAGGAGAAAATTTCATGCGTGGACGTATTGTCTATCATCAGTTCGGTGACTGGTACTGGGAAATCATCCTTCGGGCAGGCTTTGTTGAGATCCCGAAAGTCCACGCATATGCGCACCGTTCCATTTTTCTTCATCACTGGGACGATATTAGCGATCCATTCAGGGTATTGAACCTCCTGGACGAAGCCAGAGTCGATCAGCTTCTTGACCTCGGCATTGATGCTCATCTCAAGCTCGAGCCGCATTCTTCTCGGCGCCTGTTTGACTGGCTTGACGTCCGGAGATATTGCCAACCTATGCACAGCAATTTCTGGATCTAATCCCGGCATTTCGGAATAGTTCCACGCAAAGCAATCTCTATGTTGTAGAAGCACGTCTTTTAACGCAGCCACCCTTTCTTCAGATAGCAACTCGCTGATGAATGTCGGTCGCGGGTCATTTGCCGTTCCCAACTCAATTTTCTTAAGGTTATATGCAATGGTATGGATTCCATCTTCCAGCTCTTTTGGCGCTGGCGGAAATTCTGAGATTATCTCATCACTGCTGTTTTCGAAGCACCAGGGAAGGTCATCCATGTTCTCGGGCTCTTCTTTTGATATCGTTATCACGTGACAAGTACGAATTCGGTTCCAATCCCAATATGGAACTGGTTCTTCTTTCGTGGCCTTGGGTTCGTGCTTCTGTGGCGGCGCTACCCTCCAGTTGTCGGACAGAGCGAACTTGCCAAGATGATACTGATCTTCGACCCAATTCTTAAAGGTGAAGCAGTCCTCGAGAGGGTGCCCTACCACTCGGTGATAAGAGCAATAGTCTGGGTGTGAGACTTCGCCTGCTTATTCGGGGTGTTTGGACTCCGGCAGTGTAAGCATCTGATGTTTTAGAGCGAGGTCAAGTATCTTCTTCGTCTTGTCCCGAGGGAACGAGTACGCTCGACCCATTTTCTTCATAAAGGATAGATCAATAACGCTCGACTCCCGTTTGCGTGGCTTCTTAGCCCTGCTTTGTTGCTGTTGAGCGCCTTTTCGGCCTTTCGACTTATTTCTGCTTTTGCGTCGAGCCTTCTTTATAACAGGTTGACAGGGAGCGGCATTTTCATCTTTCACGGCCTGTTGGAGGAGGCGTTGCATTTTGGCTTTCTCGTAGATGACCATTTCGCGGTTATAATCGTCCCAGACTTTTTGACCCGCTTCCTTAATAAGCTTGTCCATTTGTTCTTCAAACAACGGACTGGGCACTTTTGCATCTGGAACTTTCACTGTCTCAGGATTAGCGTCATCCCATTGAGCATCCGCTTCTTCATCGAAGTCATACATGACATAGCAGTTGTTTAGTAGCTCTCGTTTCTTTGACCGGATGTATCCAAGCCCGATTGTCTCCATTTTCCCATTAGGCAGTTTGCGTTGAGTCCCGGGAACGTTCCAGATTTTGTCATAGAACTTTGCTTTTCGAACGGTCTGCTTAAAGGATATCCCCTGGCGTTTCAGTAGCTTTTTCAAACCCTCTGTATAATATCTGGGAAGACGGATAGGCTGAAGCCTGTCGAGCGTAGGATCCGCGCCATGCCAGATTTCTTTTTCCACCTTGGTTTCTTCAGAGTGGTAGAATAAAATTGCTTTCTCGCTCTCTCGTCTGGGAGGGATGTAGAATGTTTGTAGCTCTTCTACATTGTAAATACTAAGTGCATCCAGTTCCTTATGGTGTTTAAGCGGCACTATGGCGACTTGTAGACTTTGCTTTTCGTCAGCGGACGTTCGTATGGAAGGTCGAGCAGAGAATACAACACGGATCTTATCTTCCGAGTCGCTACCAAAGATCAACGTAGGAGCAGACGATCCTGGCTTGTTGTTTTGGGGCGGACCCGAATACACTATCTCCTCTTCCTCCTCGGTATCACTGCCGAAGACAGGGATGGTGGCGTTAGCTTTGTTCTCCGGCTTGTGACACCTCTCCCTATCTTTAAAATCTGGTAAGAAGTATTTGGCATCTTCGTATTTGCGGACCTCGTTCACAGAGAACGGGTTCAGTTTTCCCGTCACGGTATACTCGAAGCCATCCTTAAAATACTTCATACACTGATGTTGTGTAGAAGGGATGATGTTGTACTCGTGTAACCATGGTCGGCCGAGCAAAGCGTTGTAGCATGTCTTGGCGTCTATGACGTGAAACTTAATGTCCGTGACGAGTAGCCCGAAGCGTAGCGTCAGTATCACAGACCCAAGAGTTCTTGATGACTGGGAGTCAAACCCGGAGACGGTGATCTTGTCAAGAGCAAGGTGCTGGACGCTCATGCAGATTTCTTTTAACACCCGAACATTGAGGAGGTTAACTGAGGATCCATTATCGATCAGGATTTTGCCTATCTTTATATCATGGCAGTATCCTGAGACATAGAGAGGGCGATTGTGTTCGCACGTCCCAAGGAGAAGGTCCTCATCGCTAAAAGTAACATCGGCCGTGTGCACTTTCTCCAATTCATCTTTCATCTTTTCCTCGGTCAGGCAAGCTTGGAATTGTTCCGGCTCTTGGAGTGCCTTAATTAACGAATCTCTCACCTCCTTTGATAGAAAAAGAGCGTCAAGAATGCTGAGCTATGAGGGTAGCTTCCTCAGATGCGCTAAGACGTTGTAATCCATCTTATTCTTCTTTGGCGGGTCCTTGGTGGCTAGCTCCTCCAGAACTTGGTCATCTAAGACGATATCTTCTGAGACTTTTTCTTTCCCTTTATCTTTTCTGTTTGAGGATCCGAGATTCTTTTCAGGCAGCGTCCGATTCCGCAGCCGAATATTTTCGCAAACCTTCGGCTCTTCTTTTCCCGAAGTGGATTCTTTAAAGAGGGGGCCAAGCTCTAGCTTCTCATCAGAATCGCTCCCGAATGTGGGCACTTGTGATCCTCTGGCGTCAATCATGCAACAATCACCGGTAGCTCTGTTAAGCCCTTTGATCGTTCCGTTCTGTTCTCGGCGAGTCTTGCGCTTTTCCCGCTTAAACTGTTGCCGGTGAGCAACATATCCTTGCCACCATCTGTCGAAAGCTTTGCACTCTTGAGTGGGGTGCGAAATCTTTTGATGATATAAGCAATAGGAGGGGTGCGTTTCCACTTCACCGGTGATGTTTCCTTCAGAGGATGGTAGCTTCATGCCCATTGATATGGCCTTAGCAAACTTTTTCCTCATCTTGAATTGGCTTTTGTCGGTAGCGGAGGTGTTTTGCTCCAGCGGGATCGTCTCATCTCTTTCATCAAGTCGCTGACGCTTGGCCCTTTCAAATATAGCCGTCTCGCGTTCTCGATCAGCTTTACTTTTCAATCGAGCTTCGTTAAGGAACGCGTCAATCATTTCATCTGATAGCTCCGGAAATTTTGGTTCAAGATCTGCCCCCAGCGCTTCGGTACAAGGAGTTTCCTCATCGTCCATGAGCGAATAGGAAATCACATGACAGCTCACCACGCATTCCTCGGATTCATCCGACGAACTACCTCCCTCATCTTCCTCTCAAAAGACATGGCTGAGGAACTCTTGGAACGTAATGGGGGTTCGCGCCTTCTGATTGTATTCCTCCAGCGCGTCAATTTGTTTTTGCAAGTCCGTGCGCTTGTCGTTAGGCTTCACGAGCTTCTTCGACTTCTTCTTCTTCTTCGAAGACTTCGATGGCTGGTTATGAGTGTTTGGGCCACTTCCACCAATCTTTTGAGTCGGACGAGGCTTTAGCATTCCTTCAATAATTTGCGGCTCTAATGGGTTATTCCATTTGATTGCCGGGCATGTTTAAAGATCATTTAGCATCCTCTTCGTTTTAGCTGACAATACAACCTGCCAAGGAGCTTCCTCAACGACGGAGCATGTTGCCCCCGGCGTATTCGTCCCTTTAGAGGTGTGGGGCTGCGGGGGATTCACCTTCCATTTGTCAGATAACGCAAATTTGCCCTGTCGGTACTGGTTTTCAAGCCAATTCTTGAAAACGTAGCAATCTTCAATCGGATGGCCTAGTACTCGATGATAAGGACAGTAGTTGGGCTCGTTGACGTCACTTGGCTGCAACGGACGTTTTGGATCCGGCAGATTTATGAGTCTGTTGCGCAACGCCAGCTCAAATAACCTCCTCGTTTTATCGCGGGGAAAGGAATAAGGACGTCCCATCCTATCCTCAAGGGGTACGTACGGGCGCATATTATTTGGACGGGCAGCCGGCTTCGAGTCGCTCGGTTGTTGTTGAGCATTAGCGACAACGATCGCTTTTCCCTTCCCTTTGTCATTTCGGGAGTCCGGCTTTGGGAGAGGGGGTTTATGGCCCATCTGGTCCATCTGCGCTAGTTTGTCGATCAAAGCCTGGAAGGTAGTCGGCTTGAAGAACATCATAAACTGTGAGATGGTTGCTTGTGGATCAAGGGTTCCAACAAACATTCCCACCGCAGGAGCTTCTTCTATGCGCTGCTCGCATTTTGACCATAAATTACGCCACCGTATAGCGTACTGAACCCATGTCTCGCCGGGTATTACCCTGGCGTTAATCAGTGCCGTCATCGGGGTACGTTCACTGGCGCTTGAAAAACGTTGAGTAAACAGCAGCTCCATCTCCGCGAAGGTTTTAATAGAGTCATTAGGGAGCTCGGAGTACCACTCGAACGCTGTATCTGATAAACTTCCAACGAACTGGCGAAGCAAAAGCTTGTCATCACCGCCGGTGTTGCCGCAAAGCGCCCTGAATTGGGCAACATGCTGGTGAGGATTGCCAGTCCCCTTGTAGACATGGAACTTGGGAATTGTGTAACCCGGCGGGTACTTGATTTGGTCATACCAACCTGGATATGGCCGCCCCGTTTTTACGACGTGGCCGGCTGCCTCGGCCGCATGATGAACCCGTATTTGTTGGGCTATATATTCGTCCAAGTCAGTTTTAGAAATTGTATCCTCTTTAGCCGTTGACAAAGCTGGCAGAGGATTTGATGTCTCTCCCCTATCATCTCCAAGGACGACCGGGGGCTCTTCGGCCGGAGGATCTTGTTGTATCATCATCCCTATCATGTCTTGGAAGAGGAGGCCCATACGCTGTATGTTGGCTGCTTGTTCGGCAGCCTTTTTGTCCTTCTTCTCTAATATTCGGCGAAGGAACTCGGCGTCAGTCTCTTATTCCTGACGTTCATCAGAGGACGTTTCAGGGTTTTCTTTCGGCCCTGTAAGTGCGGCCATAGCGTTCATCATCTCCTGGAGCTTTTGTTGCTGCTCCTGAGCCTTGGTCACTGACCGTGTAAGCGGTCTATGACCCGTTGATGCACGGCTGTCTTCTTTTCCCGATGCCATGTAAACCGTATGAACTGTTATGCCCCCTGACTTGGGGCGTTTAGGTTCACCATTTTTAACCTTTGCCGCTGACGCGGGAGCTTTCTCCGGCCTCCTTCTTTTATGGGCCGTTGGGGTTGAAGGAGCCGTTGAAGTGGGCATCCTAGCAACTGCTGTCCCCTGCTGTTTAATGGGGCGGTCCTTGTCCTTTTCCACTTTCGCCTTTTTCTGGTGACGAAATTGGTCTGGATCAATCACAGAGTTTTGAACCCTCCGCCAAACTTTATAAACTTTCGAAGATAGCCGTTGAGGGGGCTGTTCTTGTTTCATTTCCATAAATCTCTCCGCTGGTGGAGGAGATCTCTTCAAGGTAGCGATTGGAGAGTTCTTACGCACCCTCCTCAGTAGTTCAAAGCTATTCCCAGTTGGAACAGATGCGTTGACTTCCACCACTGGAGCAGGTGGAGTTAGCCCTGAGGGGGAGTTGCCCCCTGCCTTCTTCACTCGTTGCCAATGGCGACGTCGAGCACGACGAGCCGTTGGGATTGGCTTAGAGATTGAGATAATTTCTTTTTGCCCCATGTTTGAGTGCGGGGCGATTGCCGATGTTAGCCTGTCGAAGACTGATGTCTTTTGACCAGCAGGGGCAAGAGTGGGAGTCGTCAGTCTTGCAAAGACTGACTCTTTGATGGGAGAAGCCGCCTTAACGACTTCTGGAGCAGTGGCCGTTGCCCTCCTTGGGATAGCCACTTTAGAGTTTTGATCTAGCTTGGTGAAAACAGAGGCCGTTGGTTTGGCATAGTGCGACCTGTTGACAGGGGCCGCAGTAGTTGAAAGTCGATCGAAGACCGACTTCTTAGGAGCTTCTTGTCCGGGCACAGGAGTGCTAAAGCTCGTTGGTGGGAGCATGGTCCCGAAGAAGAGCCCAGTGGTGGCTTGAGTTACCTGTTCCACTGGCATGGTGAACAAAGTGGCCGCTTGGAGCCCGTAGGTTGTGCCCCCAGTTGAGGCCGGACGCGAGCTGCAACCGCAGTTGGAGCACTTCGAACAGGTTGAGGCCATCGATGCTTGATTTCTCTTCTGCACCAAATGAGAGACCAAATCTTAGTAGACTTGAAATCCAAAGGCAACCATTTAACAAACCGCGATTGGTCCGTGAAGACGACACACGAAGTGTAGAGTGGAAAGAGGAAGAGGTCCCACCGGGCGTGCCAGAATATGTCCCCCTCCGAACACAGAGACGCGACCGCGGAGGTTCTTCTTGCCTGATATTCGGGATAGATGCTAATTGGTTTTATCCGTCCACCTCTCCGAAGATGCCAAGTTGATTTATGGCACCGTGTATCGGAGGTTTAGACGGATGCGGCCGATGTAGCAGACTTCGTCAGATTCCCCCTCACTTGAGGAGTTTTTGATTGTGGGGACGCTCTTCCCTGCAGGCGCAAGCCCCTGTAGTTAATTACGCTACCGCATTGCGGTAACAACTTTCTCCTTCTCCAGAATTTCACTTCGTGTCGTGGGTGTTTATTTTGTTTGTGGTTGCCCGTGGATTGTATACGGAGACTGAGTAATGCTGTCGCCCGTAGGACGTGGATTAGTCCAAATCCGTATTTATTTAGATTTGGGTTTGGTGTTTTTAGTTTAAGGATGCGTTAGTCGCGTTGCGGCTAAGATCAACTTAAACGTTCGTCAAGGATACGTTAGTTCTGTTTTGGACTAAGATCGACTTGAACGAGATCGTTTAGATCCGAAAGAAGAGCAATTGGCTCTAATGTTCCAATTTAGGGACGTGTTGGTCCATGTTCCAGTTTAGGAACGTGGTGGTCCATCATTAGTTTAGGGACGTTTCGGTCCGATATTAGTTTAGGGACGTTTCGGTCCATGAGTTTAAGGACCCCGCAGTCTATATTGATGTGTGGTCGTCTGGACCCGTCACCTCTCTGACGTCATTGAAGGATTACAACGATAGGCGTCAGAGGAACTCGGAGATGTGCCCTCGAACCGGAGGTAAATTAGTTTAGGAGAGCAATCTTGCTCGGTCAATTTAATTTAAGGACTTATGGCCAAAATTGGGCTAAGTCCAGTTGAAAATGTCCAACATTTTATTTGCTTTTGCATTGCATTTCTTTTTTTATTTTTATTTGGGCTTTGCCCGGAAAGGATGCAGAGCATCAGTTTGTTTTGGGCTCTGCCCTTTATAAATGATGCAGAGCATCAATTTCATTTGGGCTCTGCCCTTTTTATTGCTTTGCAATTTATTTTGGCCTGTTAGGTCTTTTTGACTTGGGCCTGGCCCTTCAAGTAGATTCAAGAACAGAAGTGCAAAGCACTTTTTTTTATCTAAATTCAGATCAAAGAAAAAAAACAAGTTTTTCTCTTATTTTTCCTTATCTCAGAAAACCAAAGGTTCATAACAAGTGCAAGGCACTATTTTTATTTATTTATTTATTTATTGAAGATCAATGATCTTGTTCTTAGATCAATGATCTGTTCATCAGAGATTTTTTCTTCTTTTAAAGGTCTTTACCTTTTTTCTTATGTTTTTGAGGAGTGCCCAAGAGTTCTCTTCTCTTCTCTCTTTTTTTTTAGCCAGAAGTTAATGATCTTGAATTGAGGTCTGGGGTCCTTTTTATAGTGTTCATAAATTAGTTAAATTTGTTAAGGAAATCTTTTTCTAAGTGATTTGGGAAATTTTCCCCACCGTTGGATCTTTGATCCAAAGGCCCCTGTTTTACAGAAAAAAATCTTCTTGTTTTAACAAGAACATAAAAGATTTCCTTAAATCTCCATTTTGTTTTTGCGCAATTCCCCCAGCGCGTGACACGTGTCGCGCAGCGCTTGCGCAACTGCGCAGACACGTGTCGCGCAGCGCATCTGCGCAGACACGAGTCGCGCAGCGCAGCGTTTGCGCAGCTGTGTTTGCGCAGTTGCGCAGACACGTGTCGCGCAGCGCAGCGTTTGCGCAACAGTGTTTGCGCAGTAGCGTTTGCAACTGCGCAGACACGCGTCGCGCATTGCAGCGCTTGCGCAACTGACCGTTGCTTTCTTTTACTTTTTGTTTTTAAAAGAGCCCTGCTCTGATTGGACGCACTGCCTCAGGCGTTGCGTTGACGTATCAACTTCTGACACGTGGCGCGTTGCGCGCAGCGCACGGGATTTGAAGCGTTGCTTCAAAATTTGAATTCAAACAGAGCCTTGCTCTGATTGGGGGAAACAGTGTCAGCGCAGTGCGTTGCGCTCTGCGCTGCGCGACACGTGTAAGCGCAGTTGCGCTGCGCTCTGCGCTGGGCTCTGCGCTGCGCGACACGTGTCAAGCGCAGGTGCGCTTGCGCCAGCTGTGCCAGCATTTAAACAGAAAAATTCTGGAAAGATCTTTCCAATCTTGTTAAAACAAGAAGATTATCTTCTGTAAAACAGAAGCTCTTGGATCAAAGATCCAGCGGTGGGAAAAATCCCTAAATCACTCAGAGAAAGATCTCTTTAACTGATTTAACAAATCAATTGGCACTATATAAAGGCTCCTAGACTACAAGTCTAAAACAGATTGACATCAACACACGGAGAAAAAGATAGAGAACTCCTCTAAAAATTTTGAGAAGAACTCAGAGAAAGAAAAGGTAAAAACCTTTAAATAAAAGAAGAATTTCTTCTAAAAGAGATCAATGATCTAAGAACAAGATCAAGATCTTGGATAAAAAAATAATAATAAAAAAAAAGAAGAAGTAATTTACTTCTGTATAAAGGCATCGCCTTTTGATGAACCACTGGTTCTCTGAAAATGAGAAAAACAAGAAAAACTTGTTTTATTTGATCTAAATTTGATCAAAATATTAAACAGTGCCTTGCACTTTTGAAGTTTGCACTGTTGCGCTCCTTGGATTGGCGCAAGCCACCAGGGAGCGCCACGTGTCAGCCCCAGAACAAACTGCGCTATGCGCTTCTAAAACAGAGCACTGCTCTCATAAATTGACTCAAGTCATCAGAACGAGCCACGTGTCAGCAGCGCGCTGGCGCAGTGCACTGCGCTAACAGACTTGCGCTCACCAGAGCGCGACACGTGTCATCTTCACATGCGCTGGCGTCTTGCGCTCTTTAATTGGCGCAAAGCGCCTGACAAGCCATGTGGCGCTCTGTCAGACTAATTGATGCAGTGCATTATTAAAAAGAAGGGACATAGCCCAATTAAAAGGCCTAACAGGCCTAATAAAAATGCAATGCATTATAAAAGGGATAGATCCCAAACAAAGGTCTGTCAGACCAAAACAGATGTTGTGCATCATTTAAAAAAGGGCAGAGCCCAAATAAAGGTCTAATAGACCAAACAAAAATGCCATGCACTATTAAACAGGGGCAGAGCCCTAGTAAACGCCTAACAAGCCAAATGCAGATAAAACGTTGAATATTTTCAACTGGACTTAGCCCAATTCTGGCCGTAAGTCCTCAAATTAAATTGAACCGAGCACGACTGCTCTCTCAAATCAATTTACACCCGGTTCAAGGGTACATCTCCGAACTCCTCTGATATTTGTCGTTGTAATTCTTCAACGTCGTCAGAGAGGTGACGGGTCCCGATAACCACACATCAATATGGACTGTGGGGTCCTTAAACTCATGGACTGACGCGTCCTTAAACTCATGGAATAATGCGTCCTTAAACTAACATTTGTCCCCAAAACGGGAATGATAGACCACTATGTCTCTAAACTGGAACAATAGAGCCCAAACGCTCTTTTGTCGGATCTAAACGATCCCGTTAAGTTGATCTTAGTCTCAAATTAGACTAACGTATTCTTAACAAACGTTTGAGTTGATCTTAGCCTCAAATATGGCTAACGTATTCTTAAACCAAAACCCCAAACCCAAATCTAAGAAAATATGGATTTGGACTAATCCACGTCCTACGAGCGACGACATAAATTAGTCTCCGTATACAATCCATGGGCAACCACAAACAAAACAAACACCCACGACACGAAGTGAAATTCTGGAGAAGGAGAAAGTTGTTACTGCGATGCGGTAGCGTAATTAACTGCAGGGGCTTGCGCCTGCAGGGAAGAGCGTCCCCACAATCAAAAAACCCTCAAGCGAGGGGAGATCTGACGAAGTCTGCTACGTCGGCCGCATCCGTCTAAACCTTCGATACACGGTGTCATAAATCAACTTGGCATCTTCGGAGAGGTGGACGGATAAAACCAAATAGCATCTGCCCTAAATCTCAGGCAAGACGTCCATGTCTTGGCCGCCATTCCGAGGGGAACAGATTCTGGCACGCCCGGTGGGACCTTTTTCTCTTTCCACTCCACACTTCGTCTGTCGTCTTCGCGAACGAATCGCGGTTTGTTAATGGTTACCCTCGGGTTTCAAGTTACTAAGATTTGGTCTCTTTCTTGGCGCAGAAATCAAACAGCAATGGCGTCCAACTGCTCAAACTGCTCCAAATGCAACTACAACCGACGCTCCGCCTCACCTGGAGGTGTGGCTTACGGGCCTCAAGCGGCCTCCATCTTTGCTATGCCGATGGAACAAGTGACTCAGGCTACCACCGGTCTGTTCTTCGGGACCATGCTCCCTCCAATGAACATTAATGTCCCGCTGCCGAAGGAAGCGCAAAAGAAGTCAGTCTTCGATCGACTCACTACTACCACGGCCCCTCTCAACGGGTCGTCCAATTCCAACTCCTCGGTCTTCACCAGACTGGGCTTGAACTCCGATGGGCCTGCCAAGAAGCCCATGACCCCTGAAATGGCCATCCCGCGGAAGACAGCCATCTCTGCTCCTAAAGTCGTCGAGACGACTTCTTCTGCAAGAGGGTCAGTCTTTGCAAGGCTGACTGCTCCCAGTCCCGCTCCCGTTCAGAAATCTGTGTTTGACCGGTTGGACACGGCTTCTCAACGGGCGTCAGTCTTCATGGGGCTGACACCGGCAACAGACCCTCACCTGAACAGGGGGAAAGATAAAGCCGTCTCTGAACCAATACCGACAACTCGTCACTCCCGACGACGCCACTGGCGCCGGATAAGGAAGACTGGGGGCAACTCCCCCTCTGGGCTAACTCCGCCAGCTCCAACGGTGGAAGTTAATGCTGCTGTTCCGACCGGGAACAGCTTTAAGCTGCTGAACAGGATACGCAGAAATTTGCCAACTGCGGATCTCAAAAGATCTCCTCCATCGGTAGAGACCGCCGTGGAAGCAGAACCAGAAAAGCTGGAGCAGTCTCCTCAACGGCTGTCCTTCAGGATCTACAAGACTTGACGACGAGTCCGAGAATCAGTGATTGATCCGAATTTCTCTCACCAGCATAAGAAGTCGAAAGTTCGGCAGGAGGAAAACCACCCTGTTAAGCAACGGAAGACGACGGCCACCTGGGTGCCCAAAGCAACGGCCCCCTCAACTTCGATGACCCGCAAGAGAAGAAGGCCGGAGAAAATCCCCACGCCTGCGGCGAACGTCAAAGGCAGTGAACCCAAACGCCCTAAGTCCGGAGGCACTGTGGTACACACCATCTACATGGCGTCCGGAAAAGAAGACAGTCGTATATCCACAGGTCATAGACCGCTTACGCGATCGGTGACTAAAGCTCAGGAGCAGCAGCAGAAGCTCCAAGAAATGATGACTGCGATGGCCGCACTCACCGGGCCAAAAGAAAGCCCAGAAGCGTCCTCAGTTCAATGCCAGGAGCAAGAAACCGACGCCGAATTCGTTCGCAGGATACTGGAAAAGAAAGACAAAGAGGCTGTAGAACAAGCAGCCAATATAAAACGAATGGCCCTTCTGTTTCAGGACATGGTGGGTATGATGATCCAGCAAGATCCTCCAGCTGAAGATCCTCCGACCGTCCTTGAAGATGACAGAGGAGAAACGTCGAATCCTCCACCGGCACTTTCAACAGCCAAGGAGGAGACAATTTCCAAAGCTGCACTGGACGAATATATAGCTCAGCAGATACAGGTTCACCAGGCAACTGAGGCAGCCGGTCAAGTCGTTAAAACGGGGCGACCATATCCGAGCTGGTATGATCAGATCAAGTACCCGCCGGGCTATACAATACCGAAGTTCCATGTCTATAAGGGGACTGGCAATCCCCATCAACATGTTGCCCAGTTCAGGGCCCTTTGCGGTAACACCGGCGGCGATGATAATCTCTTACTTCGCCAGTTCGTCGGCAGCTTATCGGAGACGGCGTTTGAATAGTACTCCGAGCTTCCGAACGACTCCGTCAAAACTTTCGCTGAAATGGAGTTGTTGTTTACCCAGCGTTTCGCTAGCGCCAGCGAGCGTACTCCAATAACAGCTTTGATCAATGCAAGAGTAAAGCCGGGCGAAACCTGGGTTCAATATGCAATCCGATGGCGGAACTTGTGGTCAAAATGCGAACAACGCATCGAAGAAGCGCCAGCGGTGGGCATGTTCGTGAGCACCCTAGATCCTCATGCAACTATTTCACAGTTCATGATGTTCTTTAAACCAACCACGTTCGAGGCCTTGATCGACAAGCTAGCTCAAATGGACCAGATGGGACATAGACCATCTCCTCCAAAGCCGGACTCTTGAAATGAGAAGGGGAAAGGGAAAGCGATCGTCGTCGCCAATGCTCAACAACAGCCGAGCAACTTGAAGCCGGTTGTCCGTCAAAACAATATGCGTCCACGCGTACCCCTCAAGGAGAGGCTAAAACGACTGACAACTTCTCAAAATGGGCAGAAGCAATACCGCTGAGGGAAGTAAAGACGGAGAATATCCTCCATTTCTTCAAGACGCACGTCACTTATCGGTTTGGAACTCCGCGGCGGATCATCTCCGATAACGGGCCAGCCTACCGAAGCCACAAGATCAGCCGCTTCGCGCAACAGCACAACATAGACTGGAGATATTCCTCAGTTTATAATCCCCGAGCTAACGGTCTGACTGAGGCTTTCAACAAGACCTTGACAAAGATCGTGAAGAAGACGGTGTCCCGAAATAAGAAGGACTGGCACAAGAGACTGCAAGAAGCTCTCTGGGTGTATCGAACTACGTTCAAGACAACCACGAACACAACGCCGTACGCGTTGGTATTTGGTACGGAAGCAGTACTTTCCCTGGAAAAAGAGTTACCCTCTCTAGGAGTGGCAGTCCACTACGAGCTGACGGACGAAGAAAATGCTCACCTTCGGCTTGAAGAGCTTGATGCCCTTGATGAAACCCGGCTCATAGCGCAACAAAATCTGGAGGCTTATAAAGCAAAGATGACGCGCTCATATGAAAGATTGACCAGGCCGAGGACATTCCGCCAAGGCGAACTCGTGCTAGTGGTCAAAAGACCTATGATCCCCAATCGCGCCAAGCGGGGAAAATTCGAGCTGAACTATGAAGGCCCGTACATCATAGACAAGGTCTACCAGGGTGGAGCCTATCTACTCATGGATATGCACGGTGAAAGACCTTTCAGGCCCGTAAACGGTCGCTTCCTGAAGAAATACTACTCCTAATGAGTTACGGCCTAGGTCAATGATAGATGACGACGACTATATCCGCTCTCTGTCTTCCCAAGCCCAAAACTCTATAAGTAGTAGCTGGCCAACGGACCGATATGTCCTTAAACTAATGACGGACCACTACGTCCTAAAACTAGCTGACGACCGAAACGTCTTTAAACTACTACCGCGGCATCCTCAGGATGACGAGATAAAAAGAAAAGGAATAAAAAAAATATTAAAAAAATAATAATAAAGACGGTATGTTCATAAGCGAAATGGGCATGGATGAAAACCCGAAAGGGCTCCGTGAGTAAAAACAGCAGAGCTACCGGCGAGTGTTCGTGAAAACCCGAAAGGGCGCGACCTCATTAGAAAAAAGAATTAAAAAAAAGACGGTATGTCCATAAGCAAAATGGGCACGGATGAAAACCCGAAAGGGCTCCGTGAGTAAAAACGGCAGGACTCCCGGCGAGTGTTTGTGAAAAGCCGAAAGGGCGCAACCTCGTTAAAAAACACTTACAGGGTCCTCTCGGCCTTGTAAGGAGAAACCGCCCGCGTGAGATCCTTACGACTCACAAGGGAGCACCACACTTAGGGATCCTCACGATTCCTAAGGAGAATTACACTTGCGAGATCCTCACGACTCGTAAGGAGAATTCTCTTATTGGACCCTCACGGCTCATAAGATTTGAAGGTCTTAAGTTACAAAAACCTTAACCTGTTCTTAAGCAACCCCCACAACCTTCGATATGGCCCTATAAGTGGCTCAATACTGACCCTTGTATACAATCCACGGGCGCGAATAAACATTTCCCTAACCAAGTCCCACCCGTGGCTAAGGATTTGTCCATATGGTGAACAACCCTTGTAAGTCCTCTCGACTTATAAGGAGAAAAGCCTTTTGTAAGATCCTTACAACTTACAGGGGAACATACACTTAGGAATCCTCACGATCCCTAAGGTGAAAACACACCTACGAAGACTTGTAGGGAGAAATACCTTTGTGAGACCCTTACGGCTCATAAAGTCAAAAGCCTTAGTCGACAGCATACTAACCCTGTTCGCTAAGCCACCTTTGTTCGACATCGACAGAGGCAAATGATGATTCGGTCCTGACAATATCCCAGTTGTAGCGATACTGATGCCTAAACCGGTATCAAATTCCGAGTCCTTTCATGGCAAATGATAATTCGCTCCTGGCAGTATTCCAGTTGTAGCGATACTGATGCTGAGTTTGGCACCAGATTCCAAGTTCTACACTCTCGATAAAAATCAGCGAGCTAAAAATGCATATGAAATAGCCGAAATGATGGGGCAACTTGCAATAAAAAGAAGCAAGTAAAAATGTATGCATGCAAAATAGCCGAAATGATTGGGCAACTTGCAATAAAAAGCAGGGAGTGAAAATAAAATAAATAGCCGAAATGATTGGGCACCACGAAAAATAACCGAAATGATTGGGCAATCGCGATTTTCGCGATATAAAAAGCTTAAATGATAGAGCATCGCGGAAAGAATAAAAAAATAATGAAAGAATGAAAATTTTTGCCCTACAGGTGAGATCACATCGATCCCTATATACAACCCAGGGGCACAAACAAAGAGGGAACCATACCTTCCCAACAGGCTCCATCAGAAAGCGAAGCCAAATCGCGACGGTTCATATACAACCTAGAGACAACCTCGACATTTGTCGCAATATTGCAGACACAATGTCAACAAACGAAGCAAAGGAAGATCCTTAGCCTCAAGGTCTCGATGTCAATATCGACAACTTAGAGATCACCAACGGCATTTCTCCTCACTCCAACCAGATGCAGACGTGACGTCAACAATCGACCTCAGAGTCGCAACGAAACGGAACCCTGGCAAAGTCCCTAGTTCCAAATCTCAATGGCCACATCTGCAGCCTGGAGACCAACAACGGTGGGCCTCCTCATTCCAGCATGACACAGATGTTACACCATCAAACGAAGCCATGGCAAAATCCCAGTTCCATCTCAGCATTCATCTCGATACAGCAGACGAGATGTCAACAATGACGTTCCTTCGCAGTCCAGCAGGATGCAGATGCAACGTCAACAAAAGACCTCACGGTCGAAACAAAGCGGAGCGACGGCAAAATCCCAGCTCCACCTCAGCATTCGTCTCGATACAGCAGACGAGATGTCAACAATGGTGTTCCTTCGCAGTCCAGCAGGATGCAGATACAACGTCGATGAAAGACCTCATGGTCGAAACAAAGCGGAGTGACGGAAAAATCCCAGCTTCACTTTAGCATTCGTCTCGATACAGAAGACGAGATGTCAACAACGGCGTTCCTTCGCAGTCCAGCATGATGCAGATGCAACGTCAGCGAAAGACCCAATGGTCGAAACAAAGCGGAGTGACGGAAAAACCCCAGCTCCACCACGACATTCGTCTCGATACAGCAGACGCAGTGCCAGCAAACGAAGCGAAGGCCAAATTCCTAGCTTTAGGGTCTTGAAGGCAACTTATATAAAGCCCGAAGACAATCGGAGATCATCTCACCCCAGCGTGGAGTGATCACCACTTCGACGTTCGTCTCTACACAACAGACGAAATGTCACTACAGCGTCCCTCCTCCAACATGATTCCGACACACCACAGCAAGCGAAGCGAAAGCCAAATTCCTAGCTTCAGGGTCTTAACGGCAAGTCATAAAAAGCCTGAAAGACAATCGGAGATCATCTTGCACCAGTGCGGAGTGGTCGCCACCTCGACGTTCGTCTCGATACAGCAGACGAGATGTCACCCCAGCGTTCTTCTTCCAACAGGATTCAGACGCGACAATCAAACAGTGGAACCACGGCAAAGTTCCTAGTTCCAAACCTCGACGGTTCACCAACAACCTAGAAGCAACCGCGACATTCGTCTCGATATAGAGGACGTAATACCAGCAAACAAAGCGAAGGCCAAATTCCTAGCTTCAGGGTCTTAACGGCAAGTCATATAAAGCCTGAAAGATAATCGGAGATCATCTTGCACCAGTGCGGAGTGGTCACCACCTCGACGTTCGTCTCGATACAGCAGACGAGATGTCACCCCAGCGTTCTTCCTCCAACAGGATTCAGACGCGACAATCAAACAGTGGAGCCACGGCAAAGTCCCTAGTTCCAAACCTCGACGGTTCACCAAAAACCTAGAGACAACCGCGACATTCGTCTCGATATAGAGGACGTAATGCCAGCAAACGAAGCAAAGGCCAAATTCCTAGCTTCAGGGTCTTGACGGCAAGTCATATAAAGCCTGAAAGACTATCGGAGATCATCTCACACCAGCGCGGAGTGGTTATGACTCATCGGGGCTCTCCAAAATGAGCTTAACCTTAAGTAAAAAGTGACATGGAATATCCCTACGCTTGCTCTTTCGACGGTAATATTACCTGGAAGATTACTTGAAGACGTCTTGTCCAGCCCCCGAAGGGATCAGAGACACGACAATCGCAAGGCTACTCGAACAGCAAGATCGCCTATCGAGGAATACATCAACCAACGCGACGGTACGACGAACAAAACCCTAAGTACCACAAACCCTAACGGACCTTTGTCGTAAAGAGCAGAGGTTAACTGTGACGTTAGGATACTCTTACGAGAAATACTCGATTCGTCTCGACGCGTGAGAAAATTAGTGTCTTTACGAGAACTACTCGATATGTTTCGACTCGTGAGGAAAAGCCTTAAGCAGCGGGGATCAAAAAACCTGTTTCCCAAGCACTGGGACCCTGCAAGTCGGTCCAAAATGGACTCTTGCATACTATTCACAGGCCACACTCTCCAAAGTCGAATCTCGACAAGGAGAGAAACAACCGCTTACGGGTCCTCTCGACTCGTAGGGGGGGGAAATTCTCTAGTGAGATCCTTACGACTCTCAAGAGAAAATACACTTAGGAGTCCTCACGACCCCTAAGGAGAAAATACACCTACGAGATCCTCTCGATCCGTAAGGAGAAAAGTTTTTGTGAGACCCTCACGGCTCATAAAGTTGAAAAGCCTTAGGTAGCAGATCTGAACATGCTTCCTAAGCCGTCGCTACTCCCCAAAGTATTCAAGACGGAATGTTCTATATCACCTATAGGCTACGCTTACCTGAGAAATATGCCAATAGCAAAGCAGAAAATAAAAGGAAGGAGGCAAAAGATTTGTCATTCATACTCGGAAAATTCTTACATCAATGAGGACAATAAACAAAAGCAGCATTATTGAATTTCTTACAATGGCAAAACCTCAGATCCAGGGTATGGATTAAGGAATTCGAAAGTAAGGCCATCTAGAGTCTTTCTGGCCTTTCTAATCATTCTCGTGTGCATCCTCTCGCGCTCATGCGTGTCAAGATCTTCGGCAAGGCCCCCCATCCTTCGATAAGCAGCAATTATCGTCGTCTGTTGAAAAATTTGATGCAGAATGTCAATGAGGCTATCTCGCCGTTTCTTCGAGATCAGCCCCGACAGGTACACTGAATGCACCTTGTCTTCGGCATCATCCAGCGCATTAAGCGGCATGGCCTCGTGAAACCCCGGAAGTGCTCTCCAAATTTCTCCCAGCACGACTTTCAAGAGAGCAGAACGGCGAGGAAGCAACCAACCAACGTGTGCGTGCAGACGACCCATAATCTCCGCACACTGGGCATCTGTAAACTCTTGGTTTTGGTGACGGCCCTGTACGCGGATATCCTCATAAGTAATGAATTTGTGCAGACTGTATAAATGAACAGCCATAATGCTTGAAAGAAACATCATTGGAAGATTAGCAATGAGAAAAAAAGACACAGGGAGTTAAACTCCTCGAGAGCAATACTCTGCAGACAGGAATGACACCTGTCAAAATTATGAGGAGAATTTGAAGAAAATCCCCTGAGAACATTGAAAGATTTGCTCTGGAAAAAATGATATAATTCATCAAAAAAAATAAAAAAATCTTTTTAGAGAGTAAATAATCTATTATTGGAACCCTAATAGGATTCTCTTTAGTTCTCTTTAGATCCCTAGAGCAAAGCTCTTCTAGTGAAACCCTAAATGGGTTTTTTTTAGATCAGGGATCTATTGAGAGCAAGCCTCTTAAAATTAATTTAATCTAATCTAATTTTTACCTAAAAATTCTTTAGAGTTTGAACTCTTAAAAGTGCTTAAACAAAAGAGCAAGGCTCTGAATGAAAATTCTTATGAAGAGATGCAAAATCATCTAAGGGACCAAAGGTCCTATTTATAGGCATTAAGAGAGTTGTTTCAACTTCCAAAAGTTGGCGCAACGGTTGGAATTCTGCCACCGCTGCGCTCACGTTTGGGGCCACGTAAGCGCAACGGTGGGGGGGCATTTGTTTACCCAATAAGAGCAAGGCTCTGTTCAAATTCCAAGGCGGGAAACGAAGCAACGCTTCTGTTTCCCCCAATCAGAGCAAAGCTCTGCCTTGAAATTAAAGTTAAAATTAAAGTTAAAATGATTGAAGCAACACTTCAGCTGACTTGCGCAGTTGCGCTGCGCGACACGTGTCAGCGCAGTTGCGCTAGCGCAGTGTGCTGCGCTCTGCGCTGTGCGACACGTGTCAGCGCAGTTGCGCTGCGCTCTGCGCAGCGCGACACGTGTCAAGCGCAGGTGCGCTTGCGCCAGCTGTGCCAGCATTTAAACAAAAAAATTCTGGAAAGATCTTTCCAATCTTGTTAAAACAAGAAGATTATCTTCTGTAAAACAGAAGCGCTTGGATCAAAGATCCAGCGGTGGGAAAAATCCCTAAATCACTCAGAGAAAGATCTCTTTAACTGATTTAACAAATCAATTGGCACTATATAAAGGCCCCTAGACTCCAAGTCTAAAACAGATTGACATCAACACACAGAGAAAAAGATAGAGAACTCCTCTAAAAATTTTGAGAAGAACTCAGAGAAAGAAAAGGTAAAAACCTTTAAATAAAAGAAGAATTTCTTCTAAAAGAGATCAATGATCTAAGAACAAAATCAAGATCTTGGATAAAAATAATAATAATAATAAAAAAGAAGAAGTAATTTACTTCTGTATAAAGGTATTGCCTTTTGATGAACCACTGGTTCTCGGAGAGGTGGACGGATAAAACCAAATAGCATCTGCCCCGAATCTCATGCAAGACGTCCATGTCTTGGCCTCCATTCGGAGGGGAACACTCCGCAAGTTCAAGATGAAGCTGAACCACGCCAAGTGTGCATTCGGGGTCACTGGGAGAAAGTTCCTCGGTTTCATGGTCACCCATGGGATCGAGGCTAACCTAGAAAAAATCGACGCTATCCTCAACATGACCGCACCCAAGACCAACGTCAAGATCATGCGACTGACAAAGCAGGTAGCCGTTTTGTCACGTTTCATGTCGTGGTCTGGGGAAAAGTGCCTCCCATTCTTCAAAGCTCTAAGGAAAATTCCGAGGTTCGAGTGGTCAGAAGAGTGCCAGACCGCTTTTAACCAGTTAAAAATGCACCTTGTGATGCCACCGCTGCTCACCCGACCAGTTGAAGGAGACGAGCTATCTCTATATCTGGCGGTATCCGACCAAGCAGCGGGCTCAGTGCTCGTACGAGAGGTCGACGGAGTGCATAAGCCGGTATACTACGTGAGCCATGTCTTCAAAGCCGCAGAAACGAGGTACCCAGCCATAAAGAAGATCGTTTTAGCGCTCATTGTGGCCTCAAGGAAGCTACGACACTACTTCCAGGCGCACACTATCCTCGTTCTCACCAAGTGCCCACTGGGGGCTATCCCCGCCTCACCCGAATCCTCGGGCCGCTTAGAGAAGTGGAGGTGGGATCTGTCCCAGTTTGACATAAAATGCCGTCCGAGGCGGGCCATCAAAGCACAAACCCTGGTCGATTTCATCGTCGAATGCACCATCCCCAGCAAGGAACCGGAGTCCACGCCAACCCTCGCAACTCAGCACCCGACCGAAGGGAAACCCGACTCGGTCCCTGAGTGGGTCATTTACGTCGACGGGTCTTCAACCGAGGAAGGTTGTGGCACCGGCCTCATCATCCGAGGCCCGAACGAGGCAGAAATGGAGTACTCTCTAAAGCTTGGATTCAAGGCCTCAAACAACACGGCGGAGTACGAGGCCATGCCGGCTGGACTGCGCATGGCCTCCGTGCTGGGGCTGAAGAAAATTCAAATCCGCAGTGACTCAGCCCTAGTTGTCGGCCAAGTGACCAACCACTTCGAGGCTCGAGAACCACTAATGATGAAGTATCTGGCCGAAGTAAGGAAACTTCGGAAGAACTTCAAAGAAGTCCAGTTAGAGAAAATACCCAGGCAGCTCAATGTCCAAGCCGATGCCCTGAGCAAGCTGGCTTCATCCTACTCAGCCAACAACAAGCGATCTATCCTCTTCGAGACCTTGCCACGGCCCAGCGTAGAAGACGGGGCAGCAATACTTCAAGTATATACGGCGCAGGAAGATGACCAAGCCTGGAGGAAGCCCCTCGTGGAATTCCTAAGGAATGGTACGATCCTAGAAGATAGAGGAGCAGCCCGCCGTCTCCGGGCCAAAGCCCGTCACTTCGTCTGGAGCAATGGGAACCTTTACAAGAAATCCTTCACTCAGCCCCTGCTCCGGTGCATCGACCCCCACGAATCCGACTACGTCCTCCGTGAAATTCATGAAGGGGTCAGCGGCGCACATCAAGGGGCCCGAACCTTAATCCAGAAGGCATTGCTCCAGGGGTACTATTGGCCAACCATTCACGAAGACGCCCAGAAGCTCGTCAGGAGATGAAAAAGTTGCCAGCTCCACGGAAGCATACCTCGCCTCCCTGCTACCGAGCTGACCGCGTTAACCTCCCTATGACCGTTCGCCCAGTGGGGATTGGACATGATAGGCCAGTTCCCCACCGGTGAGGGCAGGCACAAATATGTTCTCGTCGCAGTAGATTACTTCACGAAGTGGATCGAGGCCATCCCCGTCAGGAAATCGGATGCCGCTACGACCATCAAGTTCCTGCAGAACAACCTGATACTCCAGTTCGGCATCCCGAGGTGTATCATCACCGACCATGGGACGAACTTCGAAAACGAGAAAGTGAAGGATTTCTGCAATGAATATCATATCCTCATGAAGTTTGCCACGGTCGCGCATCCCCGGTGCAACAGACAGGCCGAAGTGGCTAACCGAGACGTCCTCCGAGGTCTCCGGACCCGTCTAGAGGGACGCTAAGGCAGTTGGGTCGAGGAACTGCCCCGGGTCTTAAGGGCCCTGCGCACAGTAAAGAAGACCCCCACCGGGGAAACCCCTTTCAGCCTCTGCTACGGGACCGAGGCAATGGTCCCAGCGGAGATCGGGCTACCCATCCATCGAGTCGAACACTTCGACGACGAAGCGAACACCACGGCACTACGGACCAACCTGGACATCTTGTTGGAGAAACGAGACTGGGCTCAAATCAGGGATGCCGCCTATCAGCAGCAAACTGCCCGATACTACAATGCGCGGGTCAAGCGTCGCTCCTTCAGGACCGGTGATCTAGTCCTACGGCGAAACGAGTTCGTCGATCAAGGCAGGCTGTACAAGTTTTCCCCAAAATGGGACGGTCCGTTCCTCGTGTCCGAGGTACTCCCCGGCGGAGCCTACCGCTTACTAGACGCGGACGGGCGCAAGTTTCCGCGGCCTTATAACGCCGAGAAGCTCAAGCTGTACCGGTGAAACCAATACCTACGAATGTGTACCACCTCTTTTACAAAGACAATGTAATTTTTTCTAAAAAGTCATTTCCATTCAAATAACAAGAAGGGAACGTTAGAACATTGCAAAAAGAGGAGTTCTGTCTTTGGGATCAAAGCCCTCTCTAAGAGGCACCCGGCAGCAACCCTGCTCTGCTATCCTTGGCTGGTAGCTCCCCTACCACGGAACGCCAGGGATCAAAGCCCTCTCCAAGAGGCAGTCGAGCGGCTCCCCTGCTCGGCTATCCCTGGATGGTAGCTCCTCTACCCAGCAACGCCAAAGATCAAAGCCCTCTCCAAGAGGCACCGGGAAGCAACCCTGCTCTGCTATCCCTGGCCGGTAGCTCCCCTACCCCGCAAAGCCAGGGATCAAAGCCCTCTCCAAGAAGTAGCCGAGCGGCTCCCCCGCTCGGCTATCCCTGGCTGGTAGCTCCCCTACCCTGCAACGCCAGGGATCAAAGCTCCCCTGCTCGGCTATCCCTGGCTGGTAGCTCCCATACCCCGCAACGCCAAAGATCAAAGCCCTCTCCAAGAAGCAGCCGAGCGGCTCCCCTGCTCGTCTATCCCTGGCTGGTAGCTCCCCTACCCCGCAACGCCGGGGATCAGAGCCCTCTCCAAGAGGCAGCCGAGCGGCTACCCCGCTCGGCTATCCCTGGCTGGTAGCTCCCCTACCCCATAAAGCCAGGGATCGAAGCCCTAAGAGGCGGTCGAGCGGCTACCCCGCTCGGCTATCCCTAGCTGGTAGCTCCCCTACCCCATAACGCCAGGGATTGAAGCTATCGCCAAGAGGCGGCCTAGCGGCTACCCCGCTCGGCTATCCCTGGCTGGTAGCTCCCCTACCCCACAACGCCAAGGATCGAAGCCCTCGCCAAGAGGCAGCCGAACAGCTACCCTGCTCGGCTATCCCTGGCTGGTAGCTTCCTACCCCACAACGCCAGGGATCAAAGCCCTCGCCAAGAGGCACCGGGCAGCAACCCTGCTCGGCCATCCTTAAGGACTAAAAGCCTTCACCAAGAGGCACCGGCCAGTAACCCTGCTCCGCCCATCCTTAGTAGGCCACTTACGGCCCCTCCCGAGCTAAGGATCAAAAGCCCTCGCAAGAGGCAACCGGGCCCGCCCTTGCTCGGTTATCCCTGGCTGGTAGCTCCCTACCCTAACAAATCAGGGATTAAAGCCCTCGCCAAGAGGCACCGGGCGGCAACCCTGCCCGGCCCATCCTTAAGGATCAAAGCCCTCACCAAGAGACAGCCGAGTGGCTCCCCTGCTCGGATATCCCTGACTGGTAGCTCCCTACCCCAACACACCAGAGATCAAAGCCCTCGCCAAGAGGCACCGAACAGTAACCCTGCTCATTCCATCCTTAGTAGGCCACTTACGGCCCCTCCAGCGCTAAGGATTGAAACTCTCACCAAGAGGCCATCGAGCAGCTACCCTGCTCGGCGCATCCGCATTGGGCAACCTACTGCTCATCACACGATTAAGCAACTAAAGGCCTTATCAAGAAGCATCCGGTCTATCTACGTCTGAGCGATCTCCTCCTCGACTTCGGGGCCATAGAGATACCGTCTTCCCGCCGGTCTTTGCACACTTGACAAGTGAACAGATTTAACTCGACGTGTAATCGCTAGACGAAGAACCGACATTACACAAAGGCAGTTGTTTCCCCAATCAGAGCAAAGCTCTGTTCAAATTCCAAGATTTGAAATGAAGCGACGCTTCCGCTTCCCTAATCAGAGCAAAGCTCTGTTCAAATTCCAAGATTTGAAATGAAGCAACGCTTCCTTTTCCCCAATCAGAGCAAAGCTCTGCTTCAAAATTTAAATTGAAGCAACGCTTCAGATCCAGCGCTCTGCGCTGCGCGCCACGTGTCAAACACGGATGCGCTAGCGCAGTTGCGCTGCGCTCTGCGCTGCGCGCCATGTATCAAACACGGGTGCGCTAGCGCAGTTGCGCTCTGCGCTGCGCGCCACGTGTCGAACGTAGGTGCACTGGCCAAGGTGCGCTCTGCGCTGCGCGCCACGTGTCGAACGTAGGTGCTCTGGCGCAAGGTGCGCTAGCGCTGGAATTAAAAATTCCCCCACCGTCAAATCAAAAGATCTACTAATAATAAATTATTAATTAATTAGAACTAAAGTTCTGTTATAGAAAGATTTTTCAATCTTATTAAAACAAGAAGATCATCTTCTGTAAAACAGAAGCCTTAGGATCAAAGATCCAACGGTGAGAAATATTCCCAAATCAATCAGAGAAAGATCTCTCAAAACTAATTTAACAATCATTTGGCCCTATATAAAGGACCCTAGACTCCAAGTCTAAAATATACAGAATACAAGAGAGAGGACCGAAAAAGAGAGAGAGAAACCCTCTACAAAAAGAGCAAGCTCTTAGGAAAAAGAAGATTTTTTCTTCATCTTCAAGGTAAAAAAAAAGAGCTATGTTCTTGAACAACAGAGATGAAACCATCTCGTAAAAAGAAGAACCATTTTCTAAAAAGATCAGAGATCTAAAAAAGACCAAGGTCTTTAATAAAAAAGGAAAAAAGATGAAATATCTAATCATAAAATAATAAAAATAAGTAAAATACTTCACTCACGGATCTTTTGATCTATAAAAGCAGAGCCTTTTTATAAAAAAACAAGAACTTTTGTTCTTGAATCTTGAGGCAAACCCTCCTTTAAGAAGAACATAAATTTGTTCTTTGATCTTAATATTGATCAAATGCGCTTTGCGCTATTGAAAAGTATCTTGCACTTATGAATCGCGCCTTTGCGCTTCTTGGACTGGCGCGCAGCGCCAGAACACGCCACGTGTCAACCAAAGACACAACCTGCGCTTTGCGCTTTTAAAACAGAACATTGCGCTCATGGACTGGAGCTCAGCGCCAAGCGCGCCATGTGTCACTCACTGGCACGCCCCTAGATCAGCGCAAAGCGCTCATAAACTAAAAGCGCAATGCACTAATAAACTAGCGCTAAGCGCGACACGTGTCCTCTTTATGTGCGCTACCCAACAGAAGCGCAATGCGCTTTTTGACTGGCGCAAAGCGCCTGACGCGCCACGTGGCGTACAGTCAGAACACACATTGTTCTGATGAATGCTATGCATTCAATATAAGACAAAAAATGTCAGAGCCCAATACTTAGCATTATTAAAAGGGCCGAGCCCAAATAAAGGCTTGATAGCCAGAATAAAAAAAATAAAATGTTAAAACATTTTAATTGGACTTAGCCCAATTCTGGCCATAAGTCCTCAACTTATATTGAACTGAGCACATCTGCTCTGTCAATCAATTCACTTCGGTTCGAGGGTACATCTCTTTACTCCTCTGATATCTGTCGTTGTAATCCTTCAACGTCGTCAGAGAGGTGACGGGTCCCGACGACCACACATTTCTACGGACTGTGGGGTCCTTAAACTCATGGACTATGATGTCCTTAATCTCGACCATGATGTCTTTAAACAAACATCGGACTGTGGAGTCCTTAAATCCACGGACTATGATGTCCTTAACCTCGATCGTGATGTCTTTAAACTAACACCGGACTATGGGGTCCTTAAATCCACGGACTATGACGTCCTTAACCTCGACCGTGATGTCTTAAAATTAACAATGGACTGTGGGGCCCTTAAATCCATGGACTATGATGTCCTTAACCTCGACCGCAATGTCCTTAAACTAACAATGGACCGAGATGTCCTTAAACTAACAATGGACCACCATGTCCTTAAACTGGTAATCGACCGCAATGTCCCTAAACTAAACAATAGAGTTCAAATGCTCTCTTGTCGGATCTAAACAGTCCCGTTAAGTTGATCTTAGTCTAAAATTAGACTAACGTATCCTTAACAAACGTTTAAGTTGATCTTAGTCTTAAATGAGGCTAACGTATTCTTAAACCCAAACCCCCCAAACCCAAATCTAAGAAAGATACGGATTTGGACTGGTCCACGCCCTACGGGCGACAACATAACTTAGTCTCCGTATACAATCCACGGGCAACCAAACACAAAACAAACACCCACGACACGAAGTGACCATCTGGAGAAGGAGAATGTTGTTACCGCGATGCGGTAACATAATTAACTGCAGGGGTTTGCGCCTTCAGGGAAGAGCGTCCCTACAATCAAAAACCCCTCAAACAAGGGGGAATCTGACGAAGTCTGCTATATCGGCCGCATCCGTTTAAACCTTCGATATATGGTGCCATAAATCAACTTGGCATCTTCGGAGAGGTGGACGGATAGCACTAATTAGCATCTGCCCCGAAACTCAGGCAAGACGTCCGCCGCGTCATCGCCGCGTCTTTCGGAGGGGAACAGATTCTGGCACGCCCGGTGGGACCTTTTCCTCTTTCCACTCCACACTTCGTGTGTCGTGTTCGCGAACTAATCGCGGTTCGCTAATAGTTGCCTTTGGGTTTCGAGGTACTAAGATTTGGCGTTTTGCTTGCTGCAGAAAATAAAGAATCAATGGCATCCACTTGTGCAAGATGTTCCAACTGCAACTGCAAGCTACGCTCCGCCTCACCTAGAGGTGTAGCTTATGGACCTCAAGCGGGGTCCCTGTTCACGATGCCGGTAGAACAGGTCACCCAGGCTACGACTGGATTTTTTTAAGACTGTGCTCCCCCCGATGAGCTTCAGCACCGAAAGCTCCCAAGAAGTCGGTCTTCGATCGGCTTGCTACTACCACGGCACCTCTCAACGGGTCATCCAGCTCCAACTCCTCAATCTTCGCCAGACTGAGCCTGAACTCCGATAGGCCTTCCAAGAAGCCCATGATACCTGAAGTGGCCATCCCAAAGAAGATAGCCATCTCTGCTCCTGAAGTCATTAAGGCGGCTTCTCCTGCCAAAGAGTCGGTCTTTACAAGACTGACTATTCTGGCTCCAGTACCAGCTCGAAGGTCTGTCTTTGACAGATTGGATACCGCTACTCAAAAGACGTCAGTTTTCAAGAGGCCGGCTCCAGTGGCGCCTCGTCTGGATAGGGGGCAAGACAAAACCATTCCCATCGCTGAACCAACCCCAACAGCTCGACACGCTCGACGTCATCACTGGCGCTGAGTAAGGAAGGCCGGGGGCAACTCCCCCTCTGGGCTAACTCCATCAGCTCTAACGGTGGAAATTAATGTTGCTGTTCCAACCAGGAACAGCTTTGAGCTGCTGAACAAGGTGCGCAGGAATTCGCCACCGCCGTACTAAAAAGATCTCCGCCGCCGGTGGAGACTGTCACAGAAATGAAGCCAGAACAGTCCCCTCAACGGCTGTCTTCCAAAGTTTATAAAATATGGCAACAAGTCCAAGAGTCGGTGGTTGACCAAGACTATTCCCGCCGGCAGAAGAAGCTGAAGGTCCGACAGGACGAAAACCGTCCTGTTAAGCCATAAAAAATGACGGCTACTTGGGTGCCCACTGCAACGGCCCCCTCAACTTCGACTACTCATAAGAGGAGAAGGCCGGAGAAAATCCCAATGCCTTCGACAAATGTCAAAGACACGGAGCCCAAACGCCCTAAGTCTGGGGGCATGGTAGTGCACACCGTCTACATGGCATCTGGGAAAGAGGATAGCCGCGCTTCTACAGGCCACCGACTACTCACCCGATCCATCACGAGAGCTCAGGAATAGCAGCAGCAGAAACTTCAAGAGATGCTGACTGCGATGGCCGCACTCACCGGGCCAAAAGAAAGCCCGGAGGCATCATCAGAACAGCGTCACGAACACGAGACTGATGCTAAATTCCTTCGGAGAATGCTCGAGAAGAAGGACAAAGAGGACGCAGAACAAGCGGCCAATATAAAGCAAATAGCCCTTCTATTCCAAGACATGGTGGGCATGATGATCCAGCCGGATCCCCCAGCCGAAGATCCTCCAGTAATAATTGAAGATGATAGAGGAGAAATATCGAATCCTCTGTCGACTCTTTCAGCAGCCAAGGAGGAAACTATTTCCAAGTCCGCCCTGGATGATTACATCGCTCAGCAGATACGAGTTCACTAGGAGAATAAAGCGGCTGGGCAAATTATTAGAACTGGACAACCGTATCCAGGCTGGTATGATCAGATAAAGTACCCGCCGGGCTATACGATCCCGAAATTCCATGTGTACAAGGGGACAGGCAATCCCCATCCCCATCAACATGTCGCCCAGTTCAGGGCTCTTTGTGGCAACACCGACGGCGATGATAAGCTCTTGCTTCGCCGATTCGTCGACAGCCTATCGGAGACAGCGTTTGAGTGGTACTCCGAACTTCCAAACAACTCCGTCAAAACTTTCGCAAAAATGGAATTGTTGTTCACCCAGCGATTCGCAAGTGCTAGTGAACGCACCCCGATAACGGCATTGATCAATGCCAGGGTGAAGCCAGGCAAAATGTGGGTTCAGTACATAATCCGATGGCGGAATCTGTGGTCAAAGTGCGAACAGCGCATCGAAGAGGCACCAGCGGTGGGCATGTTCGTAGGCACCCTAGACCCTCATGCAACTATTTCACAGTTCATGATGTTTTTCAAACCGACTACGTTCCAGGCTTTAATCGACAAGCTAGCCAAGATGGATCAAATGGGTCATAGACTGTCTCCTCCGAAGCCGGAGCCACGGAACGAGAAGGGTAAAAGGAAGGCGATCTTCATTGTGAACACCCAATAGCAGCCCAATACCCCAAAGCTAGCGGATCAACTGGAAGAGAGACGACGCTATTATAATAAGAATATGAAGCGTCCTTACTCGTTCCTACGGGACAAAACGAAGAGACTATTTGAGCTGGCGATGCGCAACAGGTTTATCAATCTGCCGAATCCAAGGCGGCCATCGCAACTCGGCGAAGCGAATAATCCCAATTATTGACCTTAACACCAAACGGTAAGCCATCCAATCGAAGATTGCTTCGTCTTTAAGGGATGGATCGAGGATCATTACTTACAAGGCAAATTTGGGTTGTCTGAGAAGTGGAAAGTAAATCCACCACAACCGCATGCTCCTAAGAAGATGGATACACCGGGAGCAACGTGCTCTTTTGTTGAAGAAGCTCCATGGGAGGTCGCTCTTTCATCGAAAACCAAAAGGATGCTGAATGATCTCCAGACAAGCCAGGCGATCAGGTGGAAGGATCCGCTGGAACCCCAGATCATCGAAGGAATTCTAAAGTCGCGCCCAACTACAAAGATTGGTGGTGATAGCCAAAGTATTCACACCCAGCCGTCGAAATCTTCGAAAAAGAAGAAGAAATCCAAAAAGCCCGTGAAGCCTGGCGACAAGCACACGGACCTTTAGAAACAGATCGACGCACTGGAAGAGTATAACTAGAAGGCGCGGACTCCAATCACGCTCCAAGAGTTCCTTGGTCACGTCCTTGAGGACGAAGATGGTGGAGAAGACTCGTCGGATGAATCTAAGAATTGCGTAGCAAGTTGCCGTGTGATCTCTCACTCAACAATAAATGATGAAAAAGCCCTTTGCACCAAGAGACTGGGGGCCTAAACCGGAACTTCCAGGGCCATCAGACGAGATGATCGACGCATTCCTAAACAAAGCTCTTCTGAAAAGTAAAGCTGATCGGGAGCGTGAGATGGCCATATTTGAAAAGGCCAAATGCCGGCGACTGGACGAAAGAGTCGATACACTCCCGCCGAATCAAGGGACATCCGTTGTGAATAAAAACAAGTTCAAGACGAGGAAAAGATTTGATAAAGCCATATCAATGCAGATGAAGCTACCACCCTCTAAAGAAAATATTCTTGATGAAGCAGAAATGCATCCTAGCTACTGTCTATATCATCGAAAGGTTTCGCACCCCACCGAAGAGTGCAACGCTTTTACAAGATGGTGGCAGGGATATGTTGCTCACCGACAGCATTTCAAGCGGATGAAACGCAAAACTCGCCGGGAGCAAAGAAATACAACCGAAGAGCATAAAGGAACTACCAGCAACTGTCGCGTGGTCAATGTCGGGGGATCGCAAGTTCTCACCTTAGGGAGCGACTCCGACGAAGAGATAGCTCTTGGTCCTCTCTTTAAAGAGTCCACCTCGGGAAAAGAGGAAGAACCGAAGACCTGCGAAAACATTCAGCTACGCAATCGTACGCTGCCCGAAAAGAATCTTGGGCCCTCGAACAGTGGGTCGAATAGAAAAGATAAAGGAAAAGAAAAGGTCTCTGAGGATATCGCCCTAGATGACCAAGTCATGAAAGAGCTGACCGTCGAGGACCCGCCAAAGAAAAGTAAGGTGGACTACAACGTTCTTGCACATCTGAGGAAGATACCCTCGCAGCTCAGCATTCTCGACGCCCTTCTGCTATCCAAAGAGGCGAGAGATTCTCTGATCAGGGCATTACAAGAGCCCGACCAATTTCAAGCTTTCCTTGCCGAAGAAAGGATGAAGGACGAGCTAGAAGAAGTGCACGCAGCCGATATCACCTTCGGCGACGAAGATCTCCTACTTGGGACATGTGAGCACAACCGTCCCCTATATGTCTCAGGATACTGCCACGATATAAAGATAGGCAAAATCCTGGTCGACAATGGGTCTTCCGTCAATCTCCTCAACGTGCGAGTGTTGAAGGAAATCTGCATGAGCGTTCAACACCTCGCTCGTGATAAGATCACCATCTCCGGGTTCGACTCCCAGTCATCACGGACCCTCGGGTCTGTAATACTGACGCTGTGCTTCGGGCTGCTTGCCACAGACATTACATTTCATGTCATTGACGCTAAGACATGCTACAATGCTTTGCTCGGTAGGCCTTGGTTACACGAGTACAACAGTATTCCTTCTACACAGCACCAGTGTATGAGGTATTTTAAAGATGGCTTCGAGTACACTGTGACAGGAGAGTTAAATCCATTCTCCGTGAATGAAGTCCGCAAGTACGAAGATGCAAAATACTTCTTGCCAGATTTCGAAGACACAGAGAGATGTCACAAACCGGAGAACAAAGCTATCACCACCATTCCGGTCTTCGGAAGTGATACATGGGAAAAGGAAGAGATGGTTTATTCGGGTCCGCCCCAGTACAACAAGCCGGGACCGTCCGCTCCTATGCTTATCTTTGGCAGCGACCCAGAAGATGAAGTCAACGCCATATTCTTTGCTCGGCCTTCGATTCAAACATTCGCTGATAAAGAGCGAAGTTTGCAAGTTGCCATGGTTCTGCCCAAGTATCATAAAGAACTAGACGTGCTTGATACTTACAATGTGGAAGAGCTGCAGACGTTCTATGTCCTTCCCAGGCGAGAAGGTGAAAAGGCGATCCTATTCTATCGATCCGAGAAAACCAAAGTAAAGAAAGAAATCTGGCACGGCGCGGATTCTACACTTGACAGGCTCCAGCCCATCGGTTTGCCCAGATATTACACGAACGGACTAAAAAGGCTGTTAAGGCGCCAAGGCGTACCTTTCAAACAAACCGCTCGGAGAGCTAAGTTCTATGACAGGATCTGGAATGTCCCTGGAACTCAGCGGAAATTGCCTAACGGGAGAATGGAAATGACCGTACTTGGGTATGTTCAATCCAAGAAACGGGAGCAATCCCGCGACTGCAACGTCATACATGACTTTGATGAAAAAGGGGATGCTCTATGGGAAGACGCTAACCCTGAATCAAAAAGAGCTCCCGACGTGAAAATGCCCAGTCCGTCGTTCGAAGAACAAATGGACAAGCTTATAAGGGAAGCGGGTCAAAAGGTTCGAGATGAACATAATCGCGAAATGGCCATCTACGAGAAAGCCAGGACGCAACGCCTTCTTCAACATGCTTCGAAAGATGAGAGTGTCCCTCCCTGTCAACCCGTTGTACAAAAGACACGACGCAGAGGCAGAAATAAACTAAAGAACGGGAAAGGCGTTCGACAGCGATAAAGCGGGTCCAAGAAGCCACACGATCAGGAGCCAGGCAATCCGGATTCTGATCTTTTAAAGAAGATGGATCGAGCATACTCTTTTGCCCAAGACAAGACGGAAAAAAATACTTGATCTTGCCATAAAACATCAACTGATCATACTCCCGGAGTCCAAGTACCCCGAACAAGCAGGTGAAGTCTCTCATCCGGACTATTGCTCCTATCATAGGGCAATAGGACATCCTATTGAGACTGCTTCACCTTCAAGAACTGGGTCGAAGATCAATATCGACAAGGCAGATTCGCTCTATCCAGCAGTTGGAAGGTAACCCCGCCGCAGAAGCATGAACCCAAATCCACGAGGGTAGAACCAGATCAACATTGGTCTTGGAAGAGAGCTCGTACTTGTCATATGATAACGCTATCAGAAGAAGGCCCCGACGGTATGGATAATCTCCTCTGGTGCTTCGAAAACAATGATGACGAAGTGATCTCAGAGTTTCCACCGGCTCCGAAAGAGCTGGAAGATGGAATACATACTACTGCAGATGAGCTCAAGAAAATTGATTTGGGGACGGCAAGTGACCCACGACGTGCTTATGCAGCATAAAGCTTGCTTCACGTGGAACTATTCCGATATGCCAGGACTAGATCTAGAGATTGCTGTCCACAAACTGGCCATATCACCGGACGTCAAGCCAATCAAACAAGTGCCGAGAAGAATGCGGCTCGAGCTTGAGATGAGCATCAACGCCGAGGTCAAGAAGCTGATCGACTCTGGCTTCATCCAAGAGGTCCAATATCCTGATTGGATTGCCAACATCGTCCCGGTGATGAAGAAAAATGGGACAGTGAGTATATGCGTGGACTTCCGGGATCTCAACAAAGCTTGCCCAAAGGACGACTTTCCAGTACCAGTCACTGAGCTGATGATAGATAACACGTCCACTCACGAGGTTTTCTCCTTTATGGACGGATCGTCGGGATATAACCAGATAAAGATGCATCCCGAGGACCAGAGGCACACCGCTTTCCGAGCCCCCTTTGGGTATATTCTGCTACAAAGTGATGCCCTTCGATCTAAAGAACGCCGGTGCCACCTATCAGAGGGCCATGACGAAGATCTTCGATGACCTCATACATGAAATCGTCGAATGGTACATCGACGACCTCGTAGTTAAAAGCAAATCATACGAGGAACATCTAGAGCATCTGAAGACCGTATTTCAACGCCTTCGGCAATACAACTTGAAGATGAACCCTCTCAAATGCGCGTTCGGGGTTTCCTCGGGCAAATTCCTGGGGTTCGTCGTCCGACACCGAGGCATCGAGATAGACCCGTCGAAGATCAAAACGATCATGGAAATGCCCCCGCTAAGGACTCTCAAGCAATTGCGGTCTCTCCAAGGAAAGCTCGCGTACATCTGGCGATTTATAACCAATCTTTCAGGCAAGTGCCGCCCTTACAGTCACCTGATGAAGAAGGGAACCCCTTTCGTTTGGGATCACAAATGCCAAGGCGCACTAGACGAAATCAAGCAGTATCTACAGAACCCGCCCGTGCTAGCCGCTCCGGTCAAGGGAAAGCCTCTCATTCTTTATACAACAGCCCTCGAAGGTTCTTTAAGCGCGCTATGGGCACAAGAGAACGACCAGGGGAAGGAGAGAGCCCTTTATTATCTGAGTTGAGTTCTCCTGGGGGCAGAAAGCAATTATTCTCCCATTGAAAAACACTGCCTGGCGTTGATCTTCGCGATAACGAAGCTCAGGCACTATGCATTGGCGCATGAAGTCCGTCTCATATCGAAGGTGGATCCTCTCAAATATTTGATGTCAAAAGCCATATTGACGGGACGGCTCACTAAATGGGCCTTGCTCTTGATGGAGTTCTCGATAACCTATCAGCCTCTTAAGGCAGTGAAAGGCCAGGCCATTGCCAACTTCCTCGCCGAGCATCCGATACCTGCCGATTCTCCCTTGAACTATGAATTGCCAGACGAACATGCGTTTGACACGATCGACGGAAGTGATACCTGATGGGAACTTTACTTTGATGGAACATCCTCCATGAAGAAGCGCAAACAAAACACCCCCATAATCAAATCGGGGGTAGGCCTCATCTTCGTAACTCCACAAGAAGGGATAATGCGCTTTGCCTTCTTCTTAACAGGGCCGAGAACAAACAATGAAGCTGAATACGAAGCTTTGATAGCAGGTCTCGAGATCGCTATCGGCATAGGGATCCATGGGGATCGAGAACCTCCTCATATACGGAGACTCACAGCTGGTCGTTAGTCAAGTAAACGGCGACTATCAAACGTGCAAGCATGAGTTGGTGAAGTACGGCGAGAAAGTACAACAACTGCTGACCCAAATTCCTTCCTACACCTTGGAAAGCATACCGCGTGCGGAAAATAGCAAAGCGGATGCATTAGCCAAGCTTGCTAAAGAATTGGCCGATGAGAACCTCGATGACGTAAGAATCGTGGTACAAAACCGCCGGGTTCTTGCACCGGCAGAAATATCTCCGGAGTCGTCCGAGGAAAAGGGAGCGACCAAGCGAATGGCTCTACAAGTGAAAGACCAGGAAAAGGTCGAAGATTGGAGAGAAGTCTTTATAGACTACTTCAAATCCCGTCGAACACCCGAGGATGCGTCCTCAAGACATCAGCTTATGAAACGAGCTCTGTCTTTCGCTTTCGTCCATGATACTCTGTACAAGAGGTCATTTGATTCCCTATGGCTAAGATGCCTGGGACCTGAAGAGACGAAGAGAGTCGTTCAGGAAACTCACGACGGACTCTGCGGTTCTCACCAAGCTGGGCCGAAGATGAAACTGAAAATCAAACGGATGGGTTATTATTGGCCCACGATGATCCAGGACTGCCTCGAGTATGCGAAGCAATGCCACTCGTGCCAGATCCATGGGGACTTTATCCATCAGCATCCAAATCCACTACATCCGACGGTGGCTAGCTGGCCGTTCGAAATGTGGGGAACTGACATAATTGGCCCCATCGAGCCAGCATCGTCCAGAGGACATCGATTCATTTTAGTGACAACCAATTACTTCTCCAAATTGGCAGAAGCAGTACCACTGAGGGAAGTGAAGACGGAGAATATCCTCCATTTCTTCAAGACACACGTCATTTATCGATTTGGAACTCCGCGACGGATTATCTCCGATAACGGGCCAGCCTACAGAAACCACAAGATCGGCCGCTTCGCGCAACAACACAACATAGACTGGAGATACTCCTCAGTTTATAATCCCCGAGCTAACGGTCTAGCTGAGGCTTTCAATAAGATCTTGATGAAGATCGTGAAAAAGAGGTGTCACGAAATAAGAAAGACTGGCACGAGAGACTGCATGAAGCTCTTTGGGCGTATCGAACTACGTTCAAGACGGCCATGAACACAACGCCGTACGCATTGGTATTCGGCACAGAAGCGGTACTCCCCCTCGAGATAGAGCTACCCTCTCTACGAGTGGCAGTTCATTACGAGCTAACAGACGAAGAGAATGCTCACCTTCGGCTTGAAGAGCTCGATGCCCTTGATGAAACCCGGCTCATAGCGCAACAAAATCTGGAGGCTTATAAAGCAAAGATGACGCGCTCGTACAAAAGATTGACTAGGCCGAGGACATTCCGCCAAGGCGAACTCATGCTAGTGGTCAAAAGACCTATGATCTCCAATCACGCCAAGCGGGGGAAATTCGAGCCAAACTATGAAGGCCCGTACATCATAGACAAAGTCTACCAAGGTGGAGCCTAACTACTCATGGACATGCATGGCGAAAGGCCCTTCAGGCCAATAAATGGTCGCTTCCTGAAGAAATACTATGCCTAACGAGTCACGGCCTAGGTCAATGATAGATGACGACGACTATGTCCACTCGCTATCTTCCTGAACTCTGTAAGTAGTAACTGGCTTCCTTAACAGCAGACCGAAACGACCTTAAACTAACATGGGACCGAAACGTCCTTAAACTAACAGCGGACCGAAACGTCCTTAAACTAACGACGGACCGAAACGTCCTTAAACTAACGACGGACCGAAACGTCCTTAAACTAACGACGGAATGAAATGTCCTTAAACTAACAACGGACCGCTATGTCATAAAACTAGCCGTTGATCGAGATGTCGATAAACTACGGTATATTGCAGCATCCTAAAACTGATAAAAAAAGAATAAAAAAAGAGAGAAAAGAAAAAGAAAACGGTATGTCCATAAGCAAAATGGGCACAGATGAAAACCCGAAAGGGCTCCGTGAGTAAAAACAGCAGGGCTACCGGCGAGTTTTGTGAAAACCCGAAAGGGCGCAACCTCGTTAGAATAAAAAAAAAGAATAAAGATTAAAAAAAAAAGAAAAAAGAAAACGGTATGTCCACAAGCAAAAAAGGCACGGATGAAAACCCGAAAGGGCTCCGTGAGTAGAAACAGCAGGGCTACCGGCGAGTTTTGTGAAAACCCGAAAGGGCGCAATCTCGTTAAAAGACACTTTCAAGGTCCTCTAGGCTTTGTAAGGGGAAATCACCTGCGTGAGATCCTTACGACTCACAAGGGAGCAACACACTTAGGAATCCTCACGATTCCTAAGGAGAAATTACACTTGCGAAATTCTCACGACTCGTAAGGAGAATCCTCTTATGAGACCCTCACGGCTCATAAGATTTGAAAGTCTTAAACTACAGGGATCTGAACCTGTTCTTAAGCAGCCCCCACAACCTTCGATACTGCCCTACAAGCGGCTCAGTGCTGACCCTTGTATACAATCCACGGGCGCGAATAAACATTTCCCTAACAAAGTCCCACCCGTGACTAGGGATATGTTCGCACGGTGAGCAACTCTTGTGAGTCCTCTCGACTTATAAGGAGAAAACACTCTTGTAAGATCCTTAATACTTATAAGAGAACATACACTTAGGAGTCCTCATGATTCCTAAGGAGAAAACGCACCTACGAGATCCTCACGACTTGTAGGGAGAAATACCTTCATGAGATCCTTACGGCTCATGAAGTCAAAAGCTTTAGTCGACAGGATCCTAACCCTGTTTACTAAGACACCTTTGTTCGACATCGACAGAGACAAATGATGATTCGCTCCTGGCAATATCCCAGTTGTAGCGGTACTGATGCCGAAATCGATGTCTAATCCCAAGTTTGCAGCGAAAAGCTAGCAAGCCACACATGCATACGAAATAGCCGAAATGATGGGGCAACTTGCAAATAAAAAATCAGCAAGTAAAAAAATGTATGCATGCAAAATAACCGAAATGATTGGGCAACTCGCAATAAAAAGCAGCGCGTAAAAAAAATAGCCGAAATGATTGGGCACCGCGAAAAATAGCCGAAACGATTGGGCAATCGCGACCTTCGCGATATAAAAGCTGAAATGAGAGAGCATCGCGGAAAGAAATAAAAAAATGAATGAAATTTATACCCTATAGGTGATATCATATCAATCCCTGTATACAATCCAGGGGCGAAAACAAGGAAGGAATCACACCCTTCCTCCCCAAGCTTCATCAGAAGGAAAGGCCAAATCTCAACGGTTCACAGATAGCCTGGAGATCATCTCAATATTCGTCTCATTACAACAGACACAACATCAAGCAAAGCGGAACAGCGGCAACCCCCAGTTTCATGACTCGGCGGTGCACAGATAACCAAGAGTTAAACCCCGACTCCGTGAAATACGGATAAAGTCAAAATTCCTGGTTACGTGGAACGCGGATTATGTCACTCCTGACCCCGTGGAAAACGTCCAGAGCGGATCCTGGTCCTCGCAGAGCACGGCAGTGAACCCGTGTGAAGCATCCAGAATGGAGCCTGGTCCTCGCCGAACACAGCAGTGAACCCGTGGGAAGCATCCAGAGCAAAATTCCTGGCTACGTGGAACGCGGATTATGTCACTTCTGACCCCGTGAGAAACGTCCAGAACGGATCCTGGTTCTCGCAGAGCACGGCAATGAACCCGTGTGAAGCATCCAGAGCGGATCCTGCTTCTCGCAGAGCATGGCAGTGAACCCATGGGAAGCATCTAGAGCAAAATTCCTGGTTACGTGGAACGCGGATTATGTCACTCCTGACCCCGTGAAAAACGTCCAGAGCGGATCCTGGTCCTCGCAGAGCACGGCAATGACCCCATGTGAAGCATCCAGAGCGGAGCCTGGTCCTCGCCGAACACGGCAGTGAACCTGTGGGAACCATCCAGAGCAAAATTCCTGGCTACGTGGAACGCGGATTATGTCACTTTTGACCCCGTGGAAAACGTCCAGAATGGATCCTGGTCCTTGCAGAGCACGGCAGTGAACCCATGTGAAGCATCAAGAGCAGAGCCTGGTCCTCGCCGAACACGGCAGTGAACCCGTGGAAAGCATCCAGAGCAAAAATTGGACTGTGGGGTCCTTAAACTCACGGACTATGATGTCCTTAAACTCGACCGTGATGTCTTAAAACTAACATTGGACTGTGAGGTCCTTAAACTCACGGACTATGATGTCCTTAACCTCGACCAAGATGTCTTAAAACTAACATTGGACTGTGAGGTGCTTAAACTCATGGACTATGATGTCCTTAACCTCAACCGTAATATCTTTAAACTAACATCCGACTGTGGGTTCCTTAAACCCATGGACTATGATGTCCTTAACCTCGACCGTGATGTCTTAAAACTAACATTGGACTGTGAGGTCCTTAAAACTCATGGACTATGATGTCCTTAACCTCGACCGCGATGTCTTAAAACTAACAACGGACTGTGGAGTCCTTAAATCCACGGACTATGATGTCCTTAACCTCGACCGCGAGGTCTTTAAATTACGATATCCTGGAAAACGTCCAGAGCGGAGTCTGGTCCTCACAGAACACGGCAGTAAACCCGTGGAAAGCATCCAGAGCAACCCCTGACTCCGTGAAATGCGGATAAGGACAACTTCATCCATCACTTGCGGGTCTTCACGACTCGTAAGAGAGTAAATTCTCTTGTGAGATCTTTACGACTTTCAAGAGAAAACACACTTAGGAATCCTCACGATTCCTAAGGAGAAAATACACCTACGAGATCCTCTCGACTCGTAGGGAGAAAATTCTTTATGAGACCCTCACGGCTCATAAATTTGAAAAGTCTTAGGTGACAGATCCTAACCCTGTTTTCTAAGCCATCACCACCTTACAAAGAGCATAAGATTGACAGCTATATACTATTTACAGACCGCACTTGCTAAAATCACATGGCAATAACACAGCAAGGGGAAGAAAGCAACAGAAAGAATATCTGATTTGCATTTAATTAAGCGTCCGAGGCATACTCATTCAGGCATGTGCAAAAGATTTAGTACATAAGATAAAACACGCTAAAATGAAAAATTTGCTATTTATACTGCGAAAAAGTTCTTACAATTATGAAAGCAGTAAACAAAAACATTATCAAAACAATTACAATGGCAAAGCCTCAGATCCAGGGCATGGATTAAAGAACTCAAAAGTGACTTTGTCCAAAATCTTCCAGGCATTCTGAACCATCCTAGTATGCTTTCTTTCGCGATCACAAGCGTCGGGATCCTCACGGATGTCCTCCACCCTCCGATAGGCGGCAAGTATGGCCGACTGTTGAAAAGCCTGATGCAGGAGATCGACAAGATTGTCTCGCCTTCTCTTCGAGATTAGGCTCATCAGATACACCGAATGCACCTTATTCTCGGCGGCATCCAATGCCCTAAGCGGCACGCCAGTACAGAATAGAGGAAGAGCTTCCCAGATCGCTCCCACAATAAGCTTCAGGAGAGAGGAGCGTCGAGGAAGCAGTTGACCATTGTATGCGTCAAAGCGACTCATAATTTCGGCACACTCGGCGTTTGTGAATTCTCGATTCTGAGAACGGCCGAGTGAGCGGATGTCTCCGTAAGAGATAATCTCATCAAGGGCATACATGTGAGCGTCCATTACTCCTGAAAAAGAAAATCGACAAAAATTAGCGGACAGACTAATTAAGCGAATTCTTATTAAAAACAAGCAGGCACAGGGAGTTAAACTTCTCGAGAGCAATGCTCTGCAAACAGAAGTGACACCTGTCAAGATCAATTATGAGGGGAATTTAAAGAAATTCCCCGAGAACATTGAGAGCCTTGCTCTGAGAAGATGATATAATTCATCAAAGATAAAATTCCATTTTTTTAAGATCAATGAAAAACTCTTAAGAGTTCTTCTATATGATTTGAAAGGAGCAAAGCTCCATTAATGAATCGAGAGATCATAAGTAAAATCCTTTTAGACATCAAAGCTCTATTAATGGAACCTTAAAAGGGTTCTCTTTAGATCAAAGATCTATGGAGCAAAGCTCTTCTAGTGAAACCCTAAATGGGTTTTCTAAAGATCAAAGATCAATTAAGAGCAAGACTCTGTTAATAGGTAAAACCCTAACTCATTAAGATTTATTAAAATTTTACCTAAGTTTGGAAAGAGTTTCCTTTTTGCTTTTAAGAAATTCTTAAACAGAAGAGCTGTGCTCTGAACTAAATTCTCAAAGAAGATGATAATCATCTAGAGGACCAAAGGTCCTATTTATAGGCGTTAAGCCGCATCTTCAACTTCTGAGTTGATCCAAGGGCTCAGACGTTGCCACCGCTGCGCTCACGTATGGGCCACGTAAGCGCAACGGTGGGGGCATTTGTTTCCCCAATCAGAGCAAAGCTCTGTTCAAATTCCAAGATTTAAAATGAAGCGACGCTTCCGCTTCCCCAATCAGAGCAAAGCTCTGTTCAAATTCCAAGATTTAAAATGAAGCGACGCTTCCGCTTCCCCAATCAGAGCAAAACTCTGTTCAAATTCCAAGATTTGAAAAGAAGCGACGGTTCCAATTCCCCAATCAGAGAAAAGCTCTGCTTCAAAATTCAAAATTTAAATTGAAGAAACGCTTCAGATCCAGCGCTCTGCGCTGCGCGCCACGTGTCAAACACAGTTGCGCTGCGCTCTGCGCTGCGCGCCACGTGTCAAACACGGGTGCGCTAGCGCAGTTGCGTTGCGCTCTGCGCTGCGTGCCACGTGTCTAACACGGGTGCGCTAGCGCAGTTGCGCTCTGCGCTGCGCGCCACGTGTCGAATGTAGGTGCGCCAGCGCTGGAATTAAAAATTCCCCCACCGTCAGATCAAAAGATCTACTAATAATAAATTATTAATTAATTAGAACTAAAGTTCTGTTATGGAAATATTTTTCAATCTTATTAAAACAAGAAGATCATCTTCTGTAAAACAGAAGGCTTAGGATCAAAAATCCAACGGTGGGAAATATTCCCAAATCAATCAGAGAAAGATCTCTCAAAACTAATTTAACAAATGATTTGGCCCTATATAAAGGACCCTAGACTTCAAGTCTAAAATAAACAGAATACAAGAGAGAGGACAGAAAAAGAGAGAGAGAAACCCTCTGGAAAAAGAGCAAGCTCTTAGGAAAAAGAAGATTTTTTCTTCATCTTCAAGGTAAAAAAAAGAGCTATGTTCTTGAATAACAGAAATGAAACCATCTCGTAAAAAGAAGAACCATCTTCTAAAAAGATCAGAGATCTAAAAAAGACCAAGGTCTTTAATAAAAAAGAAGAAAAGATCAAAGATCTAATCATAAAATAATAAAAATAAGTAAAATACTTCACTCACAGATCTTTTGATCTATAAAGACAGGGCCTTTTTATAAAAAAACAAGAACTTTTGTTCTTGAATCTTGAGGAAAAACCTCCCTTAAGAAGAACATAAATTTGTTCTTTGATCTTAAAATTGATCAAATGCGCTTTGCGCATTTGAAAAGTGCCTTGCACTTATGAATCGCGCCTTTGCGCTTCTTGGACTGACGCGCAGTGCCAGAACACGCCACGTGTCAACCAAAGACACAACCTGCGCTTTGCGCTTTTAAAACAGAACACTGCGTTCATGGACTGGCGCTCAGCACCAAGCGCGCCACGTGTCACTCACTGGCACGCCCCTAGATCTGCGCAAAGCGCTCATAAACTAAAAGCGCAATGCGCTAATAAACTAGCACTTAGCGCTAAGCGCGACACGTGTCATCTTCATGTGCGCTACCCAAGAGAAGCGCAATGCGTTTTTTGACTGGCGCAAAGCGCCTGACGCGTCACGTGGCGCACTGTCAGAACACACTTTGTTCTGATGAATGCTATGCATTCAATATAAGACAAAAAATGTCAGAGCCCAATGCTTAGCATTATTAAAAGGGCCGGGCCCAAATAAAGGCTTGATAGCCAGAATAAAAAAAAATAAAATGGTAAAACATTTTAATTGGACTTAGCCCAATTCTGGCCATAAGTCCTCAACTTATATTGAACTGAGCACATCTGCTCTGTCAATCAATTCACATCGGTTCGAGGGTACATCTCTTTACTCCTTTGATATCTGTCGTTGTAATCCTTCAACGTCGTCAGAGAGGTGACGGGTCCCGACGACCACACATTTCTACGGACTGTGGGGTCCTTAAACTCATGGACTATGATGTCCTTAACCTCGACCGTGATATCTTTAAACTAACATCAGACTGTGGAGGCCTTAAATCCACGGACTATGATGTCCTTAACCTCGACCGTGATGTCTTTAAACTAACACCGGACTGTGGGGTCCTTAAATCCACGGACTATGACGTCCTTAACCTCGACCGCGATGTCTTTAAACTAAAAATGGACCGAGATGTCCTTAAACTAACAATGGACCACCATGTCCTTAAACTGGTAATCGACCGCAATGTCCCTAAACTAAACAATAGAGTTCAAATGCTCTCTTGTCGGATCTAAACGGTCCTGTTAAGTTGATCTTAGTCTAAAATTAGACTAACGTATTCTTAACAAACGTTTAAGTTGATCTTAGTCTCAAATGAGGCTAACGTATCCTTAAACCCAAACCCCCCCAAACCCAAATCTAAGAAAGATACGGATTTGGACTAGTCCACGCCCTACGGGCGACAACATAACTTAGTCTCCGTATACAATCCACGGGCAACCAAACACAAAACAAACACCCACGACGCGAAGTGACCATCTGGAGAAGGAGAAAGTTGTTACCGTGATGCGGTAGCGTAATTAACTGCAGGGGCTTGCACCTGCAGGGAAGAGCGTCCCCACAATCAAAAACCCCTCAAACAAGGGGGAATCTGACGAAGTCTCCTACATCGGCCGCATCCGTTTAAACCTTCGATATATGGTGCCATAAATCAACTTGGCATCTTCGGAGAGGTGGACGGATAGCACCAATTAGCATCTGTACCGAAACTCAGGCAAGACGTCCGCCGCGTCATCGCCGCGTCTTTCAGAGGGGAACAGCAGTACTGTGCAAATACAAGTGTTGCCGACAAAAGGAAAATACGCGCGCAAACACGACTGCAAAAAATCGTTATTCACAAAGCCAAAATCTTTACAAGGGTATTGTAGGGTCCCCAGCCTTATCAAACTACCCGGAGGCTTACAAAAAAGAGAGGAGGAAAAGCCAAAAAGTTCGAGCTACAAGCCCCGCCTAGACCTCACCTCCCTCATCACCGTCGGCCGGAGGCATGACCACCGAAAGAAGGACCCAAGCACGGAGCTCACCATCGGCAAACTCTGGAAACTGCTCCTTGACGGCATCAAGAGCTTTGTTCCATGCTGTAACAACTCCATTTTTAAAGTACAAAGAATTGATTTAAAATTCAATGTATAATTGGAGTATTTATTACAGCTGATATCACTTTAAGTATCTATTTTCCCACCATAATTACAAGAAGGAGCTTGTAGCTCATTGGTAATACCTTGTACTGCTGAACCAAGCCACCAGAGTTCGAATCCCATGCCCCACATTATTTTTAGATTATTTTTCTTTTAAAATTCTTGGAAGCCCAACAGTCCACAGGCCATAACTCCTAAATGATGAACTGAACCCTAAAAACGGAGTATACCAAATTCTACATCAGAGAACCCCGCACCCGACGGTCGCCGGACTCGGTCGGGATCGGCCGAGTCGGCCGGCCGGCCGGCCGGACTCGGTCGGACGGCCGAGCTCCTAAAACAAAAAATGTGGCTTTTTGCATTCCATAACCCCCTGTTCACTCCATTTTAATAAATCAGTTCCAGAATTTTAAATACACCCTAATTACTACAAATTTTAATGTTTTTCTTTAAATTTTTACAATTTTTTTTAATAAAGAAAACCTTTCACCTACCCTACCCTAGCTACCCTATAAATAGACCCCCTACCCTCTACCCTCTCATCCCAAAACACTAGGTTTACTCTCTTGAAATTTTCACAAGAAGGGTGTGCTTTGAAACCGAGTTCACGGCGAAGCGCTGACGGATTTCCGGCGACGAAACAACACCTCGGCCTTTTCCCTAGTTCCTCTATACTCTTTAGTATAGATCGAAGCCTGTAAGTCCCGTTCTTTTCTTCTTTCTACTTCTCAAAAATACGAAATTATGAAACCCGACGGAAATCGGAACAAACCGATTTTCGATTCGGTTTTTCTACAAAATCTCACTTGTCACCAATTCCATAATACCTAAACATATTCATGATGACTATTAATCACATAACAATTAATTTGGACAAAGTTTCTCACATGAAATGATAGCTTTTTTTGTAATATCGTATTCTTTTCACATTAATACCATAATGTTTATTTTTCTTCTTCTAATCAATAACATCATTCATTCCTAAACATCTTCATCTTGACCACTAAACTTGTAAAAATCAATTTGGATGAGTTTTCACACATGAAATGATAACTTTTGCAAATACCGTATTCTTTCACTTAAATACCCTCATATTTAATTTATCATATTTAACACCTAAACTTCACTATACCTTAAAATAAGTCACGAGGTAATGACCTACCTCCACACACACGTAAATACAAACCCTAAAATTATTTCATAAAAATTTAGAATACGATAAAATGAAACTTTCATTAAAATACCATAATCTTCATAAAATCATTCTTAAAGGTTTAGATTTGTTACATTTTTACATAAATATTTCTTACTAGGAAAATACAATAAGTTGTGGACATCGATCGTTTATCTAAACTGACTTTGTGGTGTCTAGGCTAGGCAAGTGAGCTTGGGTAACTTTAAAAGGCCCGCCTCACGATTCGTGAGCGGATCCCTCTCTCCTCACTTGTACTTACCTGACCACAATTGGCGGTGAAGAGGCGATTTGAGGCTTCTAACGACTTGTCGTTTAGATCTTTTAGAAACAGGCTAGTCGGCTTAGGAAACCCTAGAAACTAAAATGCGGAAATTTACATCTTTTTACAAATAAATACCTTATCTTTATAAAACCGTTTTCTAAATGAATAGTATTTATTAAATCTTTGCAAAACGCCACTACAACCCACCTTTGGGGAACTCGTTAGGGATCGTGCGGTTTATCGCGCACCCTCGGGCTAGTAGTGTGAGATTCAGACCTCCGCAAGGGGCATTCGGTCTCGAAAGGTTTAAAATACGACATTTAAGAAAATGAGATTTTTGGAAAATAAAATATTTATATAAAATTATTCGTGTATTAACATATGTATATTTATCATTTAAACACCTATTTTATTATAAGATAAAGTTTCCGCCTTTTCCTAAAAATTACAAGATTAAAAGTTACATTAAAATACCATGAATTTCAAATAAATCAATATTATAAATTAATACTTTTATTAGGATATATTCACTAGAATAACACAAATAAAATTTACACTCATTATAACTGTAAAGACGAATAATAAATACTTGAGGTGTATCTTGAAAACTATACAAAAATACTTTTACATAAAACCCCCTCAAGTATTATAAATTACAATAAGGACCCTAACAATTATAGAACTTCGATTTACATTTCTTTTAGTCAGACTCGGGTTAGAATCTGACTATTTCTGACTTGAATATGATTCAAGTCAATCTATATTCTTTAATATTCCAACTCAATATGAACACATAAATCCCTGAATCCAGTTAACAACCTATTCAACCTGACTGAATCAAACCATGGATATACATCCATTATTCCGTTATTCCAATTACCTGATACAATCCGTTTACTGATATCATGGTTTTGGCCAGTCCTCCAACTTACACAATACAATACAACAATACCGTTAAAACACTACGGGGTTTAAGGGGTAGATTGGTACGGAAGGTGTTAAAGGTGGCACGAGGTGGTCAGATTAAGACACCTGACCTATATTCCGTTGCTGTTGTACCGTGGCTTAACGGTTCCTTGTACTTTCCGTTTGCCCTGGTCTCTAGCATATAAAGACCCCCCTCGTATACACTGGCATTCTTCTGTACCAAGCTACAAACAACAGCGTTGACATAACATTACAACAATAGTTTACACTTTAAAATGTATCTTCTTATTCTGTCTTCTCTACTTCCCTCTTATCTTTGGGACTTACCGAGCGATCTGTTCGCTGACGACATTTTGTTTCTCTCTTCTTGAATGTCGTCAGGTGATTTGGATCCGGCAGAGGTTGAGCCATCGCAAGAAGACTTGGAGCAGTTTACTGAGGACCCTGCACTGTAGTATCATTGTACACTTTTCTTTTCAGTACTTTTTTCATTTCCTGTTATGCCACTGTTTAAGCATCTTTATTTCAGTTGTATTTCCTTTTCATGTATTGTATAAAGAATGTTAATAAATAAAAGTTGCTGTTCTTTTTATACTCTTGTCTCTTTTGTATTTATTTCTATATTGTTTAGCTACGCTTAGCGTATGTACTTCTGAGTACATACGTAGCGGACCTCGCCGCGTCCCCTTCGCCGTACACTGGGAAGCGGGGCGTGACAGGTTTTGTTGGTGGCCCATGCAGGTCAAAGCTGTATGAATCCCTATCATGCAGTTCTGGTCTGCGTGAACAACCTAAGCAATATAACACAAGAACTAGCAACTAAAACATTCTTTACAATTCATGTTTCTTGAATCTTACAAATTTCTATTTCTTGAATCTTATCATTTCATGTACTTGAATCTGTCATAACCCAAATTTTTCTTCAGGGTTATGGATTCCCCGAACAACACCAGCACCAACGTCAACAACACCCCTTCCGCACTACCTCTTACACCAGCTGTTCCTGCACCACCCACCGAGCAAACAATGCTATTTGAGGCGATCCGCAGTCTTCTCGAGGGACAGCAACAACTTCTGAACCGTCCTGAGACCGATGCACCGGGAGTAAAGCAATTCAGGGCTTTACACCCCAAGCAGTTCTCTGGTAAAGAAAGCCCTCTTGAAGCGGAAGAATGGGCATAAAGCATCGAAGATGATCTGGCAGCAGCTCAAGTGCCAGACAACGCTTGGGTCCGTGTAGCAAAACTACAGCTCACGGATAATGCTCGCAACTGGTGGAAGGCGGAAGAAAGCCGTCTGGTACAGCCGATTGAATGGAAGACCTTTCGCGAGAAGTTCGACGCGAAATACTTCCCTGTGACTGCCAGGTTTGCAATAGAGCAGCAGTTTATTCATCTACAACAGGTTTCAATGTGGGATAAATCAGTAGATGAATACGATGCTGAATTCACCGTGTTAAGCCGGTAAGATATGTCACAATAGTTCAATTTTTAAATATCACATACTACACCTCTAACACAATCTTTAAACAGATTCGCGGCACACTTGATACCGACGGGCGATATCAGAGGCCGTCGCTTTCAACAAGGTTTGGACACAGAGATTAAGGCTGCTCTAGCCACAGAAAAGTTCTTGACTCATGAGGATGCTCTGGAAGCTGCCCGCAGTTATGAGGCAGTGATAAAAGAGAGAGGCAGACCTCAGTCTGCAGGAGTCAAACGCCCTGCCAACCAGATGGCAGGTGGAGCCTCGTCCAGACCACCTTTCGTGCCAAGGCGACCCGGAGTACCAACCCATCGTCCTAGCCCAGCCTTTTGCACCTACTGCAAGAGAACTGGACATATGATGAAGGACTGCCGTCGAGCCAACCGCCTTTGCTTAGTCTGCGGCTCAGCTACTCATGATATTGGGTCTTATCCCCAAAGACAGAACCCAGTTGCTGCACCCAGGCCAGCAATTACCTATCCGCAGCGACCAGCCCTCCAGGCACCTGCTCCAAGACTTGCACTGCCTGCACCACCCAGGGGACCACAAGCTACACCATCTCCTCGTCAGTTCCATCAAGCTCAAAGGAACGTTCTGAGGAATGCTCCTCAGGCCAGGAGGAATGTGCCAAAGCGCCAGGCTTTCATGATGTCTGTGGAAGAAGCTGAGGCCACTGGCCAAGTCATTACTGGTAAACTTCCTTCTCAAACTTATTCTTAGTCTTGTTTACCTACACACTTTCCCGATACCTAAAACCTATCCCATATACCTTAGGTACAATCCTAGTAGCTTCACTATCTGCACTTGCACTGTTTGATACTGGAGCATCCCACTGCTTTATGTCGCAACGGTTTGTCCGAACCCATGCGATTCCAGTCTCACCGCTTGTATCTAGTTGGAATGTCAGTTCCGGAAATGGCGTTCTAAAAGCAACTATGGGATACAGCCTGTGTCCAGTCGTCGTCTGCAGTCGAGAGTTTTATGCTGACTTCAAAGTACTGGACATACCGAACTTTGATGTGGTTCTAGGAATGGACTGTCTTGGAACCTTTTATGCTACCATCGACTGTCATCAAAGGAGGGTAGTATTCGAGATTCCAGACCATCCGGTCTTCTATTTCAAGAGTGGAGATCGTACCCTGGAGCCAAGTACCTACAAGGCGAAGCCAAGGGAAGCAGTAGTTGCGGCAGCTCAAGCGGAAGAGGAATCAAGACCAGATGTGGTTCGAGAGTTCGACGATGTATTTCCTGACGATATATCAGGTTTGCCTCCCGATCGAGCTCTTGAATTCAGTATTGACTTAGTACTAGGAGCACAACCGGTGATCAAAGCACCGTATAGACTAAGTCCGGAAGGTTTGAAGGAAGTCCGAACACAATTGGACGAATTACTGGCGAAGGGATGGATTCGTCCCAGCATTTCAAGTTGGGGAGCACCTGTACTATTGGTGAAGAAGAAGGAAGGTTCATACAGAATGTGCATCGATTATAGGGCCTTGAACGAAGTCACTATAAAGAACAAGTATCCACTCCCGCGCATCGATGATTTATTCGATCAGCTAAGTGGATCTTGTGTTTTCTCTAAATTGGATCTTCGTTCAGGTTATCATCAAGTGAAGGTCAAGGAAGCTGATATTCACAAAACAGATTTCAGAACTCGCTATGAACATTACGAATTTCTAGTAATGCCATTTGGAGTGACCAACGCACCCGCAATCTTCATGAACCTAATGAACCAAGTTTTCCGGGAGTACTTAGACAGGTTTGTTGTCATTTTCATCGACGACATCCTGGTGTATTCTAAGAGTCGGAAGGAGCATGCAGAACATCTACGAATTGTCCTGGAAACTCTTCGACAACATCAGCTTTATGCCAAGTACAGCAAGTGCGAGTTTTGGCTGAACCAAGTTGGTTTTCTTGGACATATCGTATCAGGAGAAGAAATCTCTATGGATCCAGCGAAAGTTTCGGCAGTTAGCGAATGGCCTACACCAAAGTCAGTAAAGGATATTCGAAGTTTCTTGGGTTTAGCTGGATATTACAGAAGGTTTATTGAAGGCTTTTCGAAGATAGCAACACCCCTGACCAAGCTCACACGAAAAGATGAAGAATTTGTGTGGTCAGAAGCATGCGAGCAAGCTTTCATAGAACTCAAGTCAAGATTAACATCTGCACCTATTCTCGTAATACCGGATCAATCTGGAGGATTCGAAGTGCATTGTGATGCATCCGGTAAGGGATTAGGATGTGTTCTACATGAGCACGTAAGGTTGTGGCTTATGCTTCAAGACAACTGAAGACTCATGAGCGCAATTATCCGACGCATGATCTGGAGTTGGCAGCCGTCATCTTTGCTCTCAAGATTTGGCGTCATTACCTACTTGGTGAACGAATGAACATCTACACAGATAATAAGAGCTTAAAGTATGTGTTTACTCAGAAGGAGTTGAATATGCGGCAGAGAAGATGGTTAGAACTCATGGCGGATTTTGACATCAACTTGCAATATCACCTAGGGAAGGTGAACATAGTACCTGATGCTCTTAGTCGCCAACCATTATCAATGAATCTCACCGCTCAGTGGAAGCTTCGGCAAGACTTACATCAGATGGAGATTGAAGTAGTCATGCCAGGTGATGCTTCAAGTTTGATAAATCTACAAGTTCAATCAACCATTGTCAATCAGATCAAAGCAGCTCAAGCCAGCGATGCTAAGTTGCAAAAGATCAGAGAACAAGTGGAGAATGGACTCAGAACAGATTTCATCATCCATGAAGACGGATCTTTGAGATACGGCAGCAGATTGTGTGTACCAAAAGGTCCTGTTCGGGAAGAGTTAATGAAAGAAGCTCACAGCTCTCCCTACTCAATACATCCTGGAGGTACCAAAATGTACAAAGATCTACGTCAGAATTATTGGTGGCATGGAATGAAGCGTGAAGTAACCAGAAGCGTCGCAAAATGTTTGGTGTGTTAGCAAGTAAAGGCTGAACATCACAGGACAGCTGGACTACTTCAACCGTTACCAATTCCAGAATGGAAGTGGCAGCACATCACGATGGATTTTGTGACTGCTCTTCCTCACAGCACAAAGGGTAACGATGCCATATGGGTCATTGTGGATCGACTCACAAAGTCGGCTCACTTCATCCCATTTCGAGTTGGCCAATCAACTGAGACACTAGCAAAGAAGTACATGGAGGTAATAATCTAATTTAGATTTAAAACTCTTCATAATGTACTATCTCTGATACCCATGAACTCATACAGGAAATTGTGAGACTTCATGGAGTACCGGTCTGCATTGTCTCCGATCGTGACACCAGATTCCGATCGCAATTTTGGCAGAGTCTGCAAGCAAGCTTGGGAACAAGTCTGAACTTCAGCACGGCTTATCATCCACAAACAGATGGTCAGTCGGAACGAACTATTCAGATCTTGGAAGATATGCTCAGAGCATGTATGCTAGACTTCAAAGGATCGTGGGAAGATCACCTACATCTTGTGGAGTTTTCGTACAACAACAGCTACCAAGCAAGCATAGGAATGTCACCTTTTGCAACATTGTATAGAAGGAACTGTCGATCGCCATTAAGTTGGGACGACATCGGAGATAGGGAACTTCTTGGACCGGAGATGATAGTAGCAACTGTTGATGTGGTTCGTACTATCAGGGAGAGGATGCGCATAGCCCAAGATAGACAGAAACACTGGGCTGATGCAAAGAGACGACACTTGGCGTTCCAGCCAGGAGACCATGTATTCTTGAAGATATCTCCGAACCGCGGAGTGATCCGATTTGGAAGACGGGGTAAGCTAAGTCCGAGATACATTGGACCGTTCGACATACTCGAACGAGTCGGTGAAGTGGCATACCGATTAGCGCTTCCACCCTCATTGGAAGGAGTGCATAACGTGTTCCACATATCCCAACTCAGAAGGTATGTGAGTGACCCCAGCCATGTACTTGATCATTCCGAGCTCACTATACAGCCCGACTTGTCTTGTGAGCAACAACCTGTGGAGATCCTGGACAGAAAAGTAAAGACTCTTCGGAACAAAGAAGTTAACTTGGTCCGGGTAATGTGGAGGAAAGATACTCCAGGAGAATCCACGTGGGAAAGGGAAGATGAAATGCGTGCAAGATATCCGCACCTTTTTGTAAACTAGTTCTCAAATAAAAGTTGTAAATTTCGAGGACGAAATTTTTATAAGGAGGGTAGACTGTAACAATTCCATTTTTAAAGTACATAGAATTGATTTAAAATTCAATGTATAATTGGAGTATTTATTACAGCTGATATCACTTTAAGTATCTATTTTCCCACTATAATTACAAGAAGGAGCTTGTAGCTTATTGGTAATACCTTGCACTGCTGAACCAAACCACCAGAGTTCGAATCCCATGCCCCACATTATTTTTAGATTATTTTTCTTTTAAAATTCTTGGAAGCCCAACAGTCCACAAGCCATAACTCCCAAATGATGAAATGAACCCTAAAAATGGAGTATACCAAAGTCTACGTCAGAGAACCCCGCAACCGACGGTCGGCCGGGATCTGCCGAGTCGGCCGGCCGGACTCGGTCGGACGGCCGAGCTCCCAAAACCAAAAATGTGGCTTTTTGCATTCCATAACCCCCTGTTCACTCCATTTTAATAGATCAGTTCCAGAATTTTAAATACACCCTAATTACTATAAATTTTAATGTTTTTCTTTAAATTTTTACAATTTTTTTTAATAAAGAAAACCTTTCACCTACCCTACCCTAGCTACCCTATAAATAGACCCCCTACCCTCTACCCTCTCATCCCAAAATACTAGGTTTACTCTCTAGAAATTTTCACAAGAAGGGTGTGCTTTGAAACCGAGTTCACGGCGAAGCGCTAACGGATTTCCGGCGATGAAACAACACCTCGGCCTTTTCCCTAGTTCCTCTATACTCTTTAGTATAGATCGAAGCCTGTAAGTCTCGTTCTTTTCTTCTTTCTACTTCTCAAAAATAAGGAATTATGAAACCCGACGGAAATCGGAACAAACCGATTTCCGATTCGGTTTTTCTACAAAATCTCACTTGTCACCAATTCCATAATACCTAAACATATTCATGATGACTATTAATCACATAACAATTAATTTGGACAAAGTTTCTCACATGAAATGATAGATTTTTTTGTAATATCGTATTCTTTTCACATTAATACCATAATGTTTATTTTTCTTCTTCTAATCAATTCCATCATTCCTAAACATCTTCATCTTGACCACTAAACTTGTAAAAATCAATTTGGATGAGTTTTCACACATGAAATGATAACTTTTGTAAATACCGTATTCTTTCACTTAAATACCCTCATGTTTAATTTATCATATTTAACCCCTAAACTTCACTATACCTTAAAATAAGTCACGAGGTAATGACCTACCTCCACACACACGTAAATACAAACCCTAAAATGATTTCATAAAAATTTAGAATACGATAAAATGAAACTTTCATTAAAATACCATAATCTTCATAAAATCATTCTTAAAGGTTTAGATTTGTTACATTTTTACATAAATATTTCTTACTAGGAAAATACGATAAGTTGTGGACATCGATCGTTTATCTAAACTGACTTTGTGGTGTATAGGCGAGGCAAGTGAGCTTGGGTAACTTTAAAAGGCCCAGATCACGATTCGTGAGCGGATCCCTCCCTCCTCACTTGTACTTACCTGGCCACAATTGGCGGTGAAGAGGCGATTTGAGGCTTCTAACGACTTGTCGTTTAGACCTTTTAGAAATAGGCTAGTCGGCTTAGAAAACCCTAGAAACTAAAATGCGGAAATTTACATCCTTTTACAAATAAATACCTTATCTTTATAAAACCGATTTCTAAATGAATAGTATTTATTAAATCTTTGCAAAGCGCCACTACAACCCACCTTTGGGGAACTCGTTATGGATCGTGCGGTTTATCGTGCACCCTTGGGCTAGTAGTGCGAGATTCAGACCTCCGCAAGGGGCATTCAGTCTCGAAAGGTTTAAAATACGACATTTAAGAAAATGAGATTTTTGGAAAATAAAATATTTATATAAAATTATTCTTGTATTAACATATGTATATTTATCATTTAAACACCTATTTTATTATAAGATAAAGTTTCCACCTTTTCCTAAAAAATACAAGATTAAAAGTTACATTAAAATACCATGAATTTCAAATAAATCAATATTATAAATTAATACTTTTATTAGGATATATTCACTAGAATAACACAAATAAAATTTACACTCATTATAACTATAAAGACGAATAATAAATACTTGAGGTGTATCTTGAAAACCATACAAAAGTACTTTTACATAAAACCCCCTCAAGTTTTATAAATTACAATAAGGACCCTAACAATTATAGAACTTCGATTTACATTTCTTTTAGTCTGACTCGGGTTAGAGTCTGACTATTTCTGACTTGAATATGATTCAAGTCAATCTATATTCTTTAATATTCCAACTCAATATGAACACATGAATCCCTGAATCCAGTTAACAACCTATTCAACCTGACTGAATCAAACCATGGATATACATCCATTATTCCGTTATTCCAATTACCTGATACAATCCGTTTACTGATATCATGGTTTTGGTCAGTCATCCAACTTACACAATACAATACAACAATACCGTTAAAACACTACGGGGTTTAAGGGGTAGATTGGTACGGAAGGTGTTAAAGGTGGCACGAGGTGGTCAGATTAAGACACCTAACCTATATTCCGTTGCTGTTGTACCGTGGCTTAACGACTCCTTGTACTTTCCGTTTGCCCTGGTCTCTAGCATATAGAGACCCCCCTCGTATACACTGGCATTCTTCTGTACCAAGCTACAAACAACAGCGTTGACATGACATTACAACAATAGTTTACACTTTAAAATGTATCTTCTTATTCTGTCTTCTCTACTTCCCTCTTATCTTTGGGACTTACCGAGCGATCTGTTCGCTGACGACATTCTGTTTCTCTTCTTGAATGTCGTCAGGTGATTTGGACCCGGCAGAGATTGAGCCATCGCAAGAAGACTTGGAGCAGTTTACTGAGGACTCCCTGCACTGTAGTATCATTGTACACTTTTTTTTCAGTACTTTTTTCATTTCATGTTATGCCACTGTTTAGGCATCTTTATTTCAGTTGTATTTCCTTTTCATGTATTGTATAAAGAATGTTAATAAATAAAAGTTGCTGTTCTTTTTATACTCTTGTCTCTTTTGTATTTATTTCTTTATTGCTTAGCTACGCTTAGCGTATGTACTTCTGAGTACATACGTAGCGGACCTCGCCGCGTCCCCTTCGCCGTACACTGGGAAGCGGGGCGTGACACATGCAATGGCGGAGGCCTCGCCGAGGTCGACGAAAAACTTATCCGACCCCTTGTAATCAGTCACCGCCTTCCTAACCCGAATCTCGGCAACCTTCACCGCCTGAAGAGTCGCCTCGGCATCTCGCCTGCCGGCATCCATCGCCCTCTTCATGGCTACAAAGCGATCGGCCTGTTCCATCAACTTCGCCTCGACGACTCGGTGGGACTCACTTAGGCGGTGATAAGACTCCCGACACTTTAAGACGGCGAGCTCCGCGGCGGCCGATCGGGTTTCGAGAACGGCCACCCTCTCCTTCTCCAAACGCAGGTCAAGTCTCAATGCCTCGACCTCCGAAGAAGACTCTCCCGCTGGCCTTGAAGCAGGAAGGGCTCCCTCGGCCTCCATGCGGGTGACGAGGGTGCGACGCTGAAGGACCTAACAAAAAACATCAAAGAGACCTAAAGACCCTCGAACTAAAGAAAGAGCGCTCGAAATAATACATAAGATGGTACATACCTGCACCGCCTCCTGAGCTATAGCCTCCATTTGGGCCCTCAGAGTCCCTCGCGGAATCTTGCCCCCGGCCGACTTTTCCATACCAGCAAGCAGGCCGGCGGCAATGGAAAGCCCGGACGGGACTACGAAACGGACGTCCCCCTCCTGCACAGGAATCCCCTCAGGAATCTCTGACGGAGGCACGCGAGAGACCGTCATGTTCCTCTTAAGAGGAGCCCCGTCCCCGTCTTCTCCTGTATCCCTCGTCCGGGACTCGGGAACCCGTGGACGCCTTTGGCCGCCGCCGGGACAATCGTCGGGAGCTCGTGACGAGGCAGACAGCCCCGCCGTCGCCAGCACAGTTGGCGGGGGGCTCAGGTCAGTCGGAGGCACGGCCGCACCGCCGGCCCCCCTCCGAGACGAAGCACTGAGGGAACCAAGAACCCTGGATCGATCCATTTATCCTGCCAAAGGGTGAGGCGAGCTCGATTCAGAAGGAGAAAAAGCAGAAGAAAAGAAAAGGCAGACATTTGACATGATGGAGAAGTCCTCGGGAACGCAAAGATCCGATCTAAGGAGGAGAGCGCCGAGCTTGCAAGATCAAGGACGAGGAAAATATGAAGAGAGATGGGCCTTGAAGCGGACCCCACCTCTATTTATAGCCATCGGCGTCCTCATCCAACGGCGACAATCGACTCCCGCCAAAAACAACTCTTCGCATTCAACGACCACGATCGCTCCACCTGTCGCACTCGCACTGGCCGTATCCCATCAGACACCGGCAGTCTGCGACCCGTCGCGTCAGCCAACCAACGCTCGACACGTGGCCTGTCGCTTCAGCGAAAGTACGTACGACCCGGCGCACCCTCTTTAAAGCGAAGATCGCACCCCTGATTCGCTGGCATCATCCAGAAAATACAACAGATTACCCGGGGACACGCCCGATGATGTCTTCGAAAAGGAGCTCACCTCGGGTGACCCGGCAAACCACTCTCGACCCGACCCGTCAGCTGGTCGGGACGAGAGTGGGGGGCTAATGATGATGCTCGATATCGGCGATCTCCCAGATCGTGACACGTGGCAGACGACGTGTCCCGGGGCATGCAAGAAAGGACCTACCGTAGCCGACCATACCACTCCAGTGCACGTCCCACTAACAAGCGCTGGCTCACCTCCGAGCCCCCAGCACAATTGGCCTCCTCGGCCTCACAGCTCGTCTTCAGGCTACCTCGGAACTAAGATACCTCGGCTCTCCCGCTCGTCCACGAGCTCTCCCGCCGAGGTCATCTTCTTCGGACTCATCGACCGACCGACGGCACCGCTCACAGGCGCAGCCGCCATCCCGCGAATCACGTTGTGCGCGAGATATCCGCCGACCACATCCCACGTTCCACGCCATCACGATCCCCCATTAACGAGCATGTCTCGACATTAATGGGAAATCCCGCTCATCACGCGGGCGTGACGTCGGGAGCGTAACGGCCGGCGTGATTCTCGCGCCTGCCATGCTTGCTGCCACCGCTATATAAACCCCTTCTTCAGACGGTTCAAGTAAGCCATTTTTACTCCACTAAGCCGTTACTCTGCTCGGATTTCCTCTCTAACTTGACCGTCGGAGGGTCCTCAGTGGTACAACCACCCCGGGACTTCCTTGCAGGTAGCTCGGCGCAAACAACCTCAAACCAATTGAGATCCACACGCCTCAGGAGCCAGCCTCCAGATCAAATCTCAGCCGTCCATCGCCGCCATCAGCAGACCTACGGAAGGTAACATCTTGGCGCGGATCCCCCATGTCAATTATAAATTGCAAAATGATACATTTTACTTCTGGTGAAAAAAAATTTTAATTTCGCCTGAAGAACTGCTCTATGCTTGCGTAAATTTGATGATGTGTTTAAAAGTGACCTCGATCCCCAATGATTCCCGCATATAATTAATGTCAAATACAGCGATGACACTAATCTAATCTAATATTTATATGTGGACACTTTAGTCGACCCAAGACTTATGATACCTCTTTTTTATCTCAATCTTTTGCATAGATTAGTTTTCAGTTAAGCATATTTTGTAAGTTGGTTCTTAAATTAACAATGGAGTCTATATATGGAGCAAAATTTAATCCAATGAAAGCCTATTCTATGCTCAAACTTAATCTAGATTAAGCAATAAAGCGAAAATTATATATATTAGACATTTTATTTTATTTTAATTCTTTGGACAAAAAAAATTAAAAAAAAAGAAGAACTCAAGTAGACCTTAAAACAGGGGCAAAAAAAAATCATCTAAGAAAAATCACAGTTCGACTTTGATTTAATTTTTGGTCATAGATTGACCACTGAAACATTAATTGTGCAAAAGTACACCAAGGTACATAATAAAACGACTTTTGCCCCATTCAAACCTCCAAACTCAATCTCCTGTAATTTAGGCTAAAATCAAGCTGAGCAATTTTGCTTTTTGCCCTAAAAGAAAACCATTGTTTATATTTACAGTGTCTACGATGAGTAGCTCAAAATAGTTCAACTTTTGTTAAACTATATGCATTTTCTATGAAATACCGTAAAATTATATTTATTATCATTTGCTTAAGCGTTGAGGGCTTTTTGATGTTGAGCAAGAATCCATGGTTCAAACCTTACTTGCATCAAATTACAGACTTCAAGGGGAATATAAATGTTACTAATTAATGTTAAAGTTAGTGTTCTGACCTGCCGATGATGACATGATGGTTTTAAATAATCAAATGAGTGGCAATGCTTCATGTAGCCAATTGAATAGCTGCGATAAATTTTTGGTATTTCCCTCCATTTACTATTTTTAATTATTGTGTTGCTGATCAAATATGCGTAGCTCTTATTAGTTAATGACCGAAGAACATCTAAATCGGATTAATGAAATGATCATCACGCTATTCTCTAATTAAACGGCCTTTGATAATTAATGCTAAAGATATAAGGAAAAAGCCTTTTTTGATACTTGATCAACATATTATATATCTAAGAAACTTTGACATGTATCCTTGGTACATAAATTTTTTTCTATCAAGATCATAGTATCATGCATCACAGCTAATTTTTTTCAATCTTCGAATTCCGTTGACAGACAGTATCGAGTCTAAGAATCCCTGCCCGGTTTTTAATACCGGCAGATTCGACAAATCGGTGCTGGCAGAAGTACTATTGCCAGGGATATCATTTATGGGCCGTGCGCTCTCAGCAGCGGTGGCCAGAGCGAAAACTGTTGCGTCATAAGCCCAGATTCCGGAAGTGCTGACATCTACAATGTCTGAATTTGGATCCTCTTTAAGAAACTCTCGTCGCCGTCGCAACTTGAAAGCTCTCAATTTCTACCCCTTGCATCGAATCAAAGAATTGCCGACGGGTCAAAGGTCCCGATAGAGCTCGTGACTGCGTCGGTAACGATCCAGACAAACCCTTTCTCCATCATGTCCGCCTTCTTCGCGTTGGCGAATACCCGCGACGCCAGCACGGACGTCACGTGCACGACAAACACCCGCGTCTGCATCGTCTTGAGGTGTTCCCATAAGAGAGAGGAGAGAGAAAGAAAGAAAGAATAAAAATGAAGGGGAACTAAGAGTGAGAAACAGAGGAAATATATACAGCGAAGCGAGAGACTCGCGCGCCCTATTTTTTCTTCTTCCTTTTTTGATATATTCTCTCTCTCTCTTTTTTAAAAAAAAATTGTCGGGTGTGGGATTTTCTTCGAAAATGTCTTTGATGTTGAGAGGGAAGTGGACGGTAGTGTAAACAGTCAGACGCACGAGGGAACGATGAGAAACTTGCCCACTTATGTTCTCTATGACCTTTTTTTCTTCTTTTACTAAAACATTATAATAAAGTAAATCTATAAATATATTCTCTTGATCCGACAAGATCACAAAAAGAACAATGTGTCTGCAGTTAGCTGCGGTCACAGCTGTTTGCTGCTATTGCAACGATATCGAAAGGAACAGAAAAAGGTCTCACGCGGGCACATGCAATTTTTTTTCCCTAGTAACTTTCTCAGTGAGCCTGACTTGATTTCAAAGCATCGTGCTAATCTTTTTACGACATAGGTTAGGATCCTATCGATATGCTATAGCATATGAAAACAAATATCCTACAATTTTCTTTTGACTTTAGATTTACATTGGGATATGTATTATTAATTATATAATTGTTTAAAAGAATAAATGGTTCAGTTCATAATTGATTGCACATATCATAATGCAAATCCGAAAACAAATAAAGCTATAGGATTTGTTTTCAGATACTATCAATAGGATCCTATCTTCTCTTATCTCGTCTTGTTACATATATAAAGATGCACCAATAGTTATATAGCTACTGCTTTTCAGCATAAAAGATGAGCTCTGTTTATTTTTATCTTGATGTTTCAAACCGACTCCTTTTAATAAAAGAGGAGTGCAATTACTTACGAAGTCAACAATGAAACCTTGATGCATCCTAAAAAAGCGTTGGTAAATAATAAAATAGTAAAGCCCAAACAGAGGGAGGGTTGACTCAACACCTAGTCTTTGTTTAATTTCAAAGAACGCATTTGAATATCCCATCATTTATAATGTTAAGATTCTGCTGCCCTTTTAAAAGTCAATCTATAATGTTAAGATTCTGCTAGTGATGAGGATAGATGTTGAGCAGAGACGATTTCACTCCATGCGTGATCCAAGTACAAGATATATATACATGGGAATGCAATAAAACTATATATAACTCAACTAATCTGAAGGATCAGCCGGCTACCCGATGACTTGCGCGGACATTATATTTTCCGACACCTGCAGATCCACCCCTTGCCCCTTTCAGCAAACTGCCGGCATTGGACCCGATATCACTCAACTCTTTAACCACATCTCTCATCGACGGCCTATCACTTGCCTGTTTAGAAACACATTTCAAAGCCAACATAAGAACCCCATCCACCTGTTCTTGTAATTCGACCGATGCAACTATCTCGTCCATGAGACTTGCATCAACCACAGCTTCGATATCATCAGAGCAATCCAAGGTTGAGCATACCCAGGTTACTAAATCGGTGTTCTCGGGTAAAGATGGGGGTAAGGCCTGCTTTCGGGTTATGAGTTCGAGCAACACCACACCGTAGCTGTAAACATCTGACTCCTTGCTCTTTCCCGTGGAAAATGCAGTCTCTGTTCAAAGAACAGGAAGTTTTTCATGTTATCAGAGTTCGAGTTAATAGCGTCTTTAGGTTTTCCTACTTTCAGGACAGAAGAAAATATAATAACAGTGATTTTTCTGCTATAAATCACTCAGAAACTATGGAAAGAGAAATTCATTTGTTACGGTAAATGGTTGAAAGGGAATTTCTGATTCTGCGACTGATATAAATGAAAGAACGAAATAAAATTAATAAACCAAAAGAGTAGAAAACACAAGCGCATAAATTAAGTAAAGACCCGAAAGACCTTTTCCAAGTGTATTAAGAAATAGGCGCACTTTTTCGATTCATTACATGAAACAAACCCACGGTTCCTTCGTTCAATCCTCCTTTTGCCACTATGCAAGATGCTTCTATGTATTCGGACAGGAGCTTATCCTTGTGAATGGGGTTCTCCTTCTTCACTCTCCTTTTCTCGAGAATAAGCCAATAGCGAATAAGATAATAATAAACTTGGATACCAACCGCACAAATTATCAACAAATTTTCAACCTTAAACAACAAAATGGAGTGTTTATATAAGTTTAGTGATTGGTAATCCACTGAATCCCCATCTCCTGTCAAGTTTGCGCATACAGCTTTGAAAGGGAGTACCGATCGCAAAACTTGTATAAACACTCTCGATTTTGCTGTTTCTGCTTATAAATCTGCTGGTGTGGGTAGTTCTCTTTTTCACTCATTTTGTACGGATAATGTCCGTATTCATAGTTATCTTTCCCTTTTCGCCGATCCTTTATGAAAGAAGAGCGACGAAAGAAAACCGCATTCACAGGGATGAGTCCATGCCCGGGCTCCTTTCTGAGCTCCAATCTGCTCCTTTATGAAAGAAGAGCGACGAAAGAAAACCGCATTCATAGTTAAAATAATGATTTATTTTAACTATTGCGAGAAGTGATACGATTCTGAAGCGTAATTTACAACCAAATAAACATAACTTTTAAAAAAATCTCTACTAACAGAAATGTGGCTAAAATAGGATGCAACAAATGAAAGGGTAGTGATATTCCTGAAGTGGAAACATACTACTAATGTATTAAAATTAAAAATTGAGCAAAAAAATAAACCCATACCTGGTGACATATAACCAATGGTACCCATGACAGCAGTAGACTGAGGAGAAGCCGAAGAAATTTGATCCATGATCTTAGCGATGCCAAAATCAGATATATGAGGCTCCATCTCCGAGTCCAAAAGAATATTCTTCGGCTTTATATCGCGATGCACAATCGCGGGATCACAATCCTCATGAAGATAAGCCAAGCCTTGAGCAGTTCCAAGCGCAATATTATACCTCATCTTCCATTCCAAGATGGGCGCTGGCTTGATCTCATGAAGAACATCATGAAGGCTTCCGCCTTCCATAAACTCATACAAAATCAACCCATAATCATTTCTTAACCAAAAGTTAACCAATTTTACTAAATTCCGATGTCTGATGCTACCAACTGTTTGAATTTCTCTAATCATGCTCGCATTCGATCCCTTTTGAGCTCCAAAGGCTAGTTTTTTCACGGCATAAATTTTATTAGGGGTTAGAAAAGCCTTGTAAACAGTTCCATGAGCTCCTCGACCCAATTCATACTTCTCATTTAAGTTCTCGGTGGCCTCTATTACTTTGTTGAGTAAGAAAGAAGAGCCTTGATGCAAACAAGTCTTTTCCTCTGGTTCAGCTCTTTGAACATTTAATAGTGCACAAGCCAGCACAAGCAATATGAAGAAACACAAGAGCGATGAGCCAAGAATGATTACGACGAGATAAATCAAGCCGAGTCCTTTTGAGTTACTCGAAGTACTGCCACAAGGTTTTAAAGTAGAAGCGATGCATGCGGAATCACAAGATATGCATAGGCCGGGATTGCCCAAGAAAGAGCTTGGTGATGAGTTGAGAAGCTTTGTCCATTTATTTGGTATCGGACCGATGAAGTGGTTATATGAAACATTCACCTCAAGCAGAGAACTAAGATCACCTAAAGATGTCAAGGTTCCTGTCAAATTGTTGAGAGATAAATCCAAATTCAGTAGTCTATTCAAATTCCCAATATCAGACGGAACTTCACCAAAAAGCTTATTGGAACTGAGGTTTAAAGCTATTTCGAGACTTCGTACTGCACCCAAAGATGAAGGGATAGTGCCTCCTAAAGTGTTTCCACCAAGTCGTAGCTCAAGAAGATTTCTGAATTCTGAGAAGAAATCTGGAATTCCTCCTCTAATCTTGTTCTCTTCAAGAATCAAATGAGCAAGGAGAGTCAACTTAGTTAAGCTCGAAGGGATCGAACCATTTAGAGAGTTTGAGCCAAAGTTTAGAATATATAGATTAGAGCACCGTGCAATTTGTCGGGGAAGCTGACCATATAAACCATTATAAGATACATCTAGTACCTGGAGATTAACCAAGTTGCCAATCTCTCGAGGTATAGGCCCGTAAAGTTTATTCCTTGACAAGTTGATCTTAGTGAGCTTCACACAATTTCCTATTGTTGGAGGAATAAAACCATTCAGATTATTCACACTCAAATCAATGTATACCAAGCTTGAGCCTTGAACAAATGCCGGAAGAGATCCAGTCAAATTGTTATAATCGAGTCTTAGCCTTGCCAAAGTAGAGCACTTCCCGATATCGACAGGCACACTACCTTGAAGAAGATTAGACGCCAAGTTCAGAACCGCCAACTTCCTTCCAAAGCAAATATGTCGAGGGATCTCACCAACAAAGTAATTATGAGTGAAGTCGATCTGAACCAAACTACCGACGATCCCCAGTGCTTGAGGTATGACTCCACTAAATTGGTTATTATAAAGAGAGACATTCTTCAAATTCTTTAGCTCGGCCATCTCTAATGGAAGTTTCCCCGAGAGATTGTTGTTGTAGATTAGAACGTTCTCAAGGGACGAAATTCTCCAAACCTCTATCGGAACTTCTCCCGTCAGATGATTAGTAAACAAAGACAAATTTATCAAATTACTCAGCTTCCCCAATTCTCTTGGAATAGATCCATGAAGCTCATTTTGATACAGCTCCAAATCTATCAATGAGATGCAATTACCAATTTCGGTAGGAATCGAGCCTGATAAATAGTTTTCAGATAAATATATACTCGAAAGCTCGGTCAGTAAACCGATCGACGATGGAATTTGTCCTGATAAGCTATTGTGCACCAAGTTAAGCTCCGTCAAGCCGCTGCAATTTCCCAACCCTTGTGGAATTCTGCCCTCAAATCGATTGTACGATAAATACAACACCTGAAGCTCATCGCAACTATCGCTCGATATTAAAGGGATCTTACCCGTTAGAAAGTTACTGCTCGCGTCCACAAAGTTTAGACCTTTAATGTCGTTCAACGTCTCTGGAAGAGTCCCGGTCAACAAATTGTAACCGAGATAGAGCTCTTGCAACCGACTGCAGTTTCCGATCGAATCAGGCAAAATGCCCGATAATTGATTTTCATTCAACCAGAGAGCAGTGAGCCTAGTCGAGTTTCCGATGCTAGCTGGGATCGAACCATTGAATTTGTTTTGGTTGAGATATACCGATTCGAGATACTGGATCCGAAACAAGGAACCCGGTATCTTTCCACCAAGGGAATTGTTGTAGAGGGATAAATAGTATAGCTTCTTGAGGTTTTTGAGAGTCTCGGGTATCTCCCCAGAGAAGAAGTTGCTCGAAAGATCGACGTATCTAAGTTGGCTGCAATTGCCCAATTGAGGTGGGATCGAACCTGAGACAGAGTTGAAGCCAAGATCGAGTGTTTGGAGATGTTCAAGAAGTCCAATCTCTGGTCCTAGGGAACCAGAGATACCTGTCTCAGAGAAGTTGAGAGTGATCACATTGTGGAATCTATCACAATGGATTCCAACCCATTCGCATGGATTAGGGTTTGAAGAGCTCCAAGAAGAATTAATGGAGGGTGGCAAGTTTAAGTTTTTGGCAAAGGCAAGCAAGGATTTTCCATCAGGATTTAGAGCATGGGACAATGGAATCATAGTGATGAACATCAATGAAAAGTGCCAAAGAAGCGAAGCCATTTGTTTGAACAATAATATTGAAGGAAAGAAAGCAGTAACAAGTAAGTTATCTAATGTAGCAACAACACAATAGAGTGAAAAAATAACTGAAAGAAGCAGTGCATGCAGATTAGTTCTAGTAATGCAAGAAGAGTGAAGAAGAGCACAAAAGAAACAAACCCAACTTCAACGACAAGCGTAAAAGATTGAAGATCGAAGAGAAGAGGAAGAGATATTTTCTTTTTTTTTGGCCTTTTAGCTAGCTCATGGCCTCCACTTAGCTTGCTTCAACCTCTTCAGCTGTAATGGATCGGCAGAACAAAGGAGAAGACATTATTTGCAGCAAAAGTTCACAAAGATGATGGAGAGTGCTACTAACTGCACCTCGGAAAAGAGTGGCTTCTATGGGCCAAATAATAGTGCGGCTGCTTTTCTACGTGCAAAATATATAAAGTACACCAATATTAAAATCTTCCTGTTTCAGACAAATCTTGACCATTCATTTCTATCTTGGATAAATCTGGACCGTTAGATCTAATAGGATGGGTGCTATTATACCTCTAATAGCAGCTACTCCTGCCTTGATGTTATTTGATCTTTTTTAATTATTATTTTTTAGTGTAATTTTCCACTACATTCAGACACTAGAAGATTCATTCTCTTATTATATTTTGAATTGAAAAGGTTAGATCTTAAAGATGTGTTTATATTGATTTATCCTCTTTTTTTTTCATGCGGACCCCTTAAACTTAAAATATCTATCCGGCCTGCTCTCATTTTGAAGAAAAGTTTTACTGCGTTGGCAACACCCAACAACAACAAAACGTCTTTATCCCAAAATTTTACGATTAGCTATATACTCCCTCCGTTTACAATTACTTGTCCTTTTATGATATAGAGATGAATGGTATAGAATTTCACACCATATTTATTATCTTGTTTTGAGAATAACATTCATGAGGTTAATTTAAGCAATTTACTCAGATGAAAATATTATACTCCATTTCTTTTCTAAATAGGCTTTAAATCATATCTTAATTACCGTGCAAAAAAAAGAAAGAACAAATAATTGTAAACAGAGGGGATCAATGTTTTTCTTCTATGCTTAAAACCGTCTCCTCGGTTAAATAAACATTTATATGCATCGGCTGTATATGGTATACATTTATATGCATCAGCTGTATATGGTATGCCAGGTGATGTGTTCATATTATGACAGGGGTTTATGAGTTGGGCCCAGAGTTGGTTCTTTAAAAAGACAGGATGCAGATGAGCGCCATGTTGCAATTGGGAACTGGGACAGCGAGCCTGGTCTAATTTATTTGGAAGGTTATAAATAAATGAATACCAAGAAGAAGAAAAATTTATAATTAAAAAGGAAATATGAATTATGAATCAGACAGAAAAATTCCTTTGGATCTCCAAAGAATCACAAATATATGAAAAATATTTCTGAAAATTGGTTGATTTTCATCGTTTCTTTTTATATATATATAAGAAAACCAATCATACAACTTGATTATACAAATATATCTGATTAGATTAAAATAAGAAAAGACAGCAAACACGCTTTCCAGCTCAGAAGGTAACCCCCACTGCATTGGCTGTGCGAACCCAATGGTTGACTCATGTCACCTTCAAGCTGCGGACATTTGGAAAATGAGAATGCATGCTTAATTTGCGAGTTAGCAGTTCACACAGCTTTCATCCTTCCTTCCATGTGACCAAACTGCCAAATTCATGCTCTCTAACAATAAAAGATGATAAAAGACAATATCATCAAGACTATATCAATCATACAAATCCATGATTATGATGATGGCTTTGAATGCAGTCAAATAATTACTTCACCTTTGTCGCCAAAAATAATAAATAAAAAAATCCAGCGATACAAACATGATTATATTTGCATACGACAATACCGCACAAAGAGCAATCCAAGAGAGATTCAAAAGTATCCCATCAAGCACACAGGCAGATTTGGGCATGCAATATCATAAACCAGGCATTTGGAATGAATGAAAGAAATTTAGGTAATGCAAACAGACGCCTTCATGCTTTACCATAAGATCCTGGATAAAGCTTCAGTTACAGGTTGCTTGGTAAATTTACACGAGAATTAACTGAAAATGAAATATTCCAGGAGACAAGTTAAATAAGCAGCATTTTAATGCATTCCAGATGCCATCCTAGTCCAAATACAAGATATCATGATGAATCAAGGATAGCCATATTGAAAGCACATATTAACATATCAAGGAATTATTTCAGGAATTTTATAACCGCATCCCATCTGATTTAGTTTCACCCCTTTTTGGCTGTTAGAAAAAGGGATTGTGTTGTCAAGTATGGTGTGAAAATAGTAAATCAATTACTAAAACTTTACCTAATCAAAATACCCACTGCTGCTCTTGTTTTACTGTTTCTTTCTTTCTTCAAACTAAGACTTAGGGTTTTCGAATGCCGCCACCACTCGACTTCAACGACGATCACTCGGGTTTTCACTTCAAGAGAGCTTCCAAGCTTCGAAAGGGCTTCGACTTAAGAAGGGATTCAACTTTGAGAAGGAAATTCAAGAGCGCTTCGACTTCGCCTTTGAGTCATGGGTATCGCAACGAAGGCCACTTCCAACTTTTGGAAGGAGTTTTGAACAGAAGAAGCTACAAACCTAGGACTCAAGCCACTTCAACTTCGACTAAGATGAGGATTCAAGTCATTATTAAAACTCCATCAGAATCAATATTTAACAAATAGATGTTGCTGTTTAAACAAATAATAGAACCCCCATTAGAATAAATGTGTAACAAATAATTTACAATAAATAACAAAAGTAAACCAAAATTGTTGATTTCTGAGTGGCCACTGGCCAAAGTTTTTAAGCGACCAGCTCTCCAGTCACTCCGCTTTTTTTTCAGCACGGTGATGATGGAAGAGCTTTTTATCAATATGCAATGAAATACCATGGGCTTGTGTTCGTTACTAACGACCTTTAATTTGTAAAGATGTGTTTCAAGCAAAAGAAACTCACTTCAATGTTGCATTAGGAGCACCTCATATATCTGAAAAAAGAAAAGCTTACCCCAAAGACGGAAACTGCCACGGCAATCTCTCTTCTTCGATTTAATCACTGAACTGCACTTTTCAGATGTGGAAACAATTTCGAAAAACCAACACCCCCAGTAAAATTTTCAGGCTTTTGAGTTTTATCCTCGCCTGGAGATGGAATCACAATGATCAGTTGCAGTGGGAATGAATTGATGAATGGGTGTATGTATGGATGGATGGATAAATATGAACTGATGATGATGCTCCCCACAATAACCACCAATAGCGTCATATAATAAGTTTAATAAACTTCAACAGATGGAATCGGTGTATGGATTGATAGATGAATATGTAATGATGGTGATGATCTCTACGCCATCAACCAATAATGTCATGATATGAGCTCAATAGTCAACTTCCATTAAAGGATTGAGTATAAACCGATAATGATGTTCTTAAGGCTCACAAATCCACCATTCAAAAATCAACATCAAATATCATAAAGGTTTTCAGTAGAATCTATGTGATCAGTGGATATGAATTGATGATGTTGTTGTTAATGCTGCTTACCAATAATGTCATGCATCAAGTACAAATGTACGAAAATACTTCAACAGAGTGTCTCTTTTAGAGATCCGGACTATGCAAATTCCTAAAAACAAGTACACAGCGATGCTACAAAGACTATTAATGCATACGGTGAAAAAACAATCTAAGCATGGTGGTATACCAATGCACTTTTAACATTACAGATGACTACATCATGCTCAAAATAAACTCGCATCATGGAAGATGTTAATGGCACTCCTGATGAATAAATGCATTCACATGAAGCATAGATGAAGATGATCAATGATCTATGGGATGCAACAGCATGATTTGCATGTAAAGCAAGACCACAACCCTTCAAGCTGCTGCTAGCTGGCGGTGGTGGAAGTTCCATTAGCTTCAAAATCCTTCCTGCGCCCGAATGGGTTCTTTGAAAACGTTAAGTAAGTTAAGGAAACAAGCGCGATATATAGAGATATATGCATCTTGAATGGTAAAAATAGAATGCACTTCCACCTATCTGAGAACAATTTAAAACAATTTGGCCTTGTTCAGATTTCAATCCCAGCATCCAGCAATCATTCACAATTTGCAAATAATATATCCAAAAATGACAACATAGGTTGCCAACATGCAAAATCCCCCTCTCTGTGAATCATATATAACCTGCTTTCGAAACTTGCTTGAAAAGGTCTTTTAAACTTATAAAGATAATCACTGCTGATACAGATGGGCTAACCTACAAAGCAGCTCATGTCCGGTCTGCTTGATGACACATAATTGACAAGGGCCAAGTCCAACCTACTTCGATATGAAGCAGTTAACGAGCATATTAGATCAGGAAGGGTTTAATTTTATCATCTCCAAGTTTAGGAGGTAATTGGGGCCGATCTGTGGTCAACATAGAGCATGTAACCCTGATAGCAGGAAAGATTTCAGAACAGAACCCTACAGAAATCAATTTCCTAAAAACATTTAATTTCCTTCTGGTATAAGATAGCTAGGTTCTCAAACAGACTCTCTATTTTATTTTGGGCAAATTTCAAATTGTTAAATAATACTTCCCTCTTATGCAGTTCTCCAAAGAGAGAAAAAATAATATTAATTGACACAAGTATATAAAAGGATATTGTATTCTCATGCCACCACGACCAGAACTAGGAAGAACTGCACCCTGCAAATTTCGGTGGACAGCTGTAGCAGTGATGACGTCCTGCAAGGACAATTTAGATCTTAGTGAATGCAGCATGAACAACCCTAAATCCATATACCTAGTACCCGATTCATTAGTAATAATATACCTGATTCTTAATAGAATGAGCAGAACTAGAGAATTCCTAATGCCTGGCTATAATACTTACATGAAACTCAATAAAGCAAACTGTGTTTCTTTCTTGACGGAGAAGCTTCATTTGTTTATAACCAGGTTGCCTGCATATGAGACACAAATATAACATGTGAGGTTCAATCAAGAAGAATGGGATTTGACCCAATGATCCAAATAGATAAGCAAGTGCTGAGAACAATCCGGTTCCAACAAAATAATATGATAGATATAATCCAGAGTTTATTTAAATTTATACACAACAAACAAAGAAAGAAAATTATACTCCCTCCTTATCTTTGTACTTGGTCCTTTTTACTCTTTACACACTTATCGAGCTGAGTGTAATTGCATTATAATCTAAAATGTCATAAATGAGAAATTCGTAATTTAACCCTATGTTAGTCTTCGTTTACTCACCCGATTAGGGATAAATTTGGAACATTATATCTAATGTACACTGGTTTTAAAAGCATCATGCTTCTTGATATTCTTGAAGGACTAGTAATTTGGGAAGAAAAAAATACAAGAGCAAAAAAGGACTGGTAAAAAGAAATGGAGTGAGTGAAAAATAGTGAAGGCGGGGTAGGTATCAATTGTGTTCCTACTTGAATATGTCTATATACCCCACAAAAATTAATGAATAGTAAATACTGAAGATGGTATTCATACACGCTAAAGAGACCTCTCAGTTCTTCCTCGATTATGTTCTCTCCAAGATTGCCAATAAAAAGAGTATTGCATGGAGGATTATCTTTTGCATTCTGCAAAAGAGAAGATAAAATAATTAAAATTTGCTTGCTGAAAAAGATGGAATTCAAAAAGAAATGCTAATTTATATAAAATTAAAAGCTGTCCAAGAGACGAGAAGATTTATTTGAACCTATACATTTTATCTCTGGTCTCTTGTTCTGTGGTTATTTATGCCTTGAATATTACATTTTCATGGACCATAATAGAAATAATAGTCCTGATGTATTTCCTTTTCCCAAGCCAATAATTCACCTACTATGATACATTCAGGTGTTGATTATGAGTGCATTTTCAACATTGGAGACATTTGACATTATAATTAAATCCGACTACAATCAAATTTAGTGTTATCCTCTAAGTATTGTAGTTAATTCCCGTAATTTTGAGAATAATCAATTATATGTGGCAAGGAAATACACTAGCAGAAAACTTATACAGGGGGCCGCAGCGATATTGTGATATTTCTATCAAGGGAGGAAATATAGCTCTATCAAAGGTACAGAGGTAAGGGAATGTCTGAGGTAACTCAGTGGCCTGGAGGGAATTAAAGAGTAATCATTGGTTATGCAAGGATTGCCACTTGTAATTCGAATCCACGTCATGGAGACCAAGGGCCCGTTTGGTTGTTCGCAAGTAACAGAAGAGCCAGAAGTAATCTTGAAGTAGCTCCCAAAAAAATTGTCATGGAAGTAGACCTAAAATTTACTTCTAGTGGTTGTTTATATATTTTTGAAAAAGGAAGTAAAAATGAAACAACTTCCTATGTGTCTGCCATGCGCAAAACAAACCAAAAATATTACTTTTTTAATAGCAATAAACTATTACCTTTTGGAAGTAATAAATAGAAACATTAAATAATTAATTATTTTTCTTGATTATTGTGCTCCAAGGTTGCTTCCCATCCAAAATGAAGGCATGTTTGTTTGCACCTTACATATACATTGAAGTACCGGAAGTAAGCTTACTTCATATGCTTGTTTTGACAAAAGTAGGTTGGGTGAGCTAAAACCCACCAAAGTTATTTTACAGTTGGCTAACCAATCTATTAAGACACCTAAGGGTGAGATAGAGAATGTGTTGATCAGGATAGGGGAATTCATATTCCCTGTTGATTTTATTATTTTAGAAATACAACCAGTATCGAATCCTAAGAATCAAATTCCGATGATTTAGGTCGACCTTTCCTAGCCACTTCTAATGCTTTGATCAACTGTCAAAATGGTTTAATGAAACTTTCTTATGGAAACATGACAGTTGATTTAAATATTTCTAATCGAGGAAATCATCTATGTGGTCCGTACAAACAACCTTTCAAAGTCAACGCAATCCTTGAAATTCCATACGAGGATATTGATTTCGACGACTGCCATGTGGAGCAAAGCATAGAGGAACTCTTTAAAAAAGGAGATTGTTTACTTTGATGAATCTACTACAATAGCATACGTAGGAAAGCCCCCACTTGAGCTTTTATTCCTTAAGCCTGGACCTCTTTTACGTCCATCAATTGAATAGGCACCAAAATCACAGCTCAAACATTTTCCATCACTCTTAAAATATGCCTATTTAAGTGTTAATGAAATGCTCCCTACGATAATAATTGTTGATCTTAAGGATCATGAGGTGGCCTTATTATCTATTCTTAAAAATAATAAGGAAGCTATTGGATGGACGATTGCGGATGTCAAGGGAATTTGTCCTGCAATTGTTCAACATCGAATTCACTTGATAGAAAACGCCATGACCGCTTGAGATCCTCAACGCCGGTTAAATCATGTAATCAAGGAAGCGATAAGGAATGACATTATTAAATGTCTTGATAGTGGTATTATATAACCCTATCTCACTTGGGTCAACCTTAATAATGTGGTGCCTAAGAAATTTGTTGAAAACCGCATGTCTCTATCCGCACGCAAACTGGTTGGCGTATATGCATTGATTATAGAAAGTTGAACGCCGCAACTAGGAAAGATCACTTTCCATTACCATTTATTGATCAAATGCTGGAGAGGCTAGCCGGTCAGGAGTATTATTGTTTTCTTGATGGGTACTTCGGTTATAACCAAATCCAAGTGGCTCACGAAGACCAAGAGAAGACCATCTTTACAGCGGCGGATGCCATTTGAGTTATGTAATGCACCAGCCACTTTTCAGCGGTGCGTGATCAGTATATTTTCTGACATGGTGGCACGCTATTTAGATATATTTATGGATGACTTCTCGGTTTTTAGAGATTTTTTTGATGAGTGTTTATATCATTTGGAGTTGGTTCTCCAACGATGCAAAGCAAAAAATTTAACACTCAATCAAGAGAAATACCATTTATGGTCAAGTAAGGCATTGTGCTAAGCCACATTATTTCAAGCAACGGCAATAAGACAGATAAAGCTAAGATAGACATAATTTCTAATCCACCTCCTTCCAAAACTGTCAAAGATATTAGGTCATTCTTTGAACATGCGGGATTTTATACACTTTATTAAGAATTTTAGCAAAATTGCTAGACCCATGACCACTCTTCTTGCCAAGGATGTACCTTTTGAGTTTAGTTCCGATTGCCTCAAGTCATTTGAGCGATTAAAGGAGCTTATTTCCGCTCCAATACTCCATGCTCCCGATTGGAGCCAGCCCTTCGAGATTATGTGTAACGCATCCGATTTAGCGATTGGAGTTGTCTTAGGACAGCATAGTAATAAGATGACACATGTGATCCATTACACGAGTAGGACTTTTAATGATGCAATGTTCAACTATTCAACATAAAAAGAAATTTTAGTTGTTGTATTTGCGCTTGAAAAGTTTAGATTATACCTCATCGGTTCACACATTACGGTTTACAGACCATTCGGCACTTAGACATCTTATTGCTAAAAAAGATGTCAAAACCCGACTTATTCGTTGGATTCTTTTACTACAAGAACTTGATCTCAAGATAAAAGATAAAAAAAAAGATCTGATAATGTAGGGGACGATCATCTTTCTCGTTTTTCTAATGCACCATCCCAAGAACTTCCTATAAATGACCATTTCCTGACGAGCAGCTTTATGTTACGAGCGAACCTTGGTTCGCGGATATAGTCAATTTTCTCGTCACAAAAATGACACGTCCCGATTGGTCTAAGCAAGATAAGTACAAGTTTCATTCCTAAGTGAAGCACTTTTACTGGGACGAGCCTTGTTTGTACAAGCATTGTGCTGACCAAATCATGCGAAGGTGTGTTCCTAACGATGAATTTAGGAGTGTTCTTTCGTTTTGTCATAATCACGCATGTGGAGGACATTTTGGGCTATAAAGACAACCGAAAAAGTTTTACATAGTGGGTTTTATTGGCCCACGCTATTTAAAGATGCTTATGAATTTTGTAAGACTTCACAGTCAACACTTGGGTAGAGTCACTAGGAGAAATATGATGCCTCTCAACTTTATTTTGATTGTTGAGATTTTTAACGTGTGGAGTATCGATTTTATGGGGTCATTCCCATATTCTTTTTGGAATGTTTATATATTGTTGGCTGTCGACTATGTGTCAAAATGAATTAAAGCAGTGGCTTACAAAACCAATGACAACAAAGTTGTTGTCAAGTTTTTGAAAAATAATATCATATTATGATTTGATATTCCACAGTCCATTATTAGCAATAATGGGACCCATTTCTACAATAAGTCGTTTGAATCCTTAATGAAAAGATATTCTATACACCATAAATTATCTACCACATATAATTCTCAAACTAGCAGGTAAGTAGAAATTTCTAATAGACAGATTAAGCAAATTTAGGAGAGAACGGTAAGTAAAAATTGTAAAGATTGGTCTATCAAGCTAGTCGATGCACTTTGGGCTTATAGAACAGCTTATAAAACCATTCTTGGAATGTCTTCATATATGCTTATATTTTAGAAACATTGCCATCTACCTGTTGAATTAGAGCATCGTGTTATGTGGGTCATTAAAAAGCTAAATATGGGCATAAACGAAGCCGGTAAATGTAGGAAGCTTCAATTAAATGAACTTGCGAAAATAAGGAACAAAACTTATGACAACGCTAAGATTTTAAAGAGAAAACTAAACTTTTTCACGATAAATCAATTATTCGGAAAACCTTTCATGTTGGCCAAAAAGTTTAATTTTATGATTCTAGATTACATTTATTTCCATGTAAATTTAAATCTAGATGGACATGGGCATTTATTTTAAAACATGTTTTCTCAAATGGGGCGGTCGAAGTAGTCAATCCTAATGATGGTCATATTTTTAAAATTAATGGCCAACGCTTTAAACATTACTTAAGTTTTCTGCAGATGTGGAGGAGCTCATGGTTCTCCATGAGCCGGAATATTCGGCATAAAATCACAACCCTGCTTTGTATATTATGTATTTTATATTGACTAACTTTTCTTTTATTTCATTTTTCAAGTTTTAGGTGTTATTTTTTATTTTGTACGGTTTTATGTGCAAAATTACCATACCCTTTATAAGACCCCAACCCGAGACATTTGCCCCATTTCAGCCGCAGCCAAGAAACCCGAAGAGAAACGAAGCTGCAGAAAAAAAATTGGAGGCGGTCTGCTGCCAACTTCCAGCCAAAAGCTGAAATTTTCCGCCTAAAAGCTGACTTTTCACGGCCGATTCCCTCAAGATCGTTGGGAAGGTAAAAGTCTTCTCTTTCCTATTTTCACTAAAATTATGGGGTAATTAGTTTTGTTAATTATGGCTATGCTTAAATTAGTGATGGAACGTAATTTCATTAATCTTTTGGGTACACCGCCATATGAAAATTACTTTTTGAACGAACTTATGACTAGAGGATAGGAATTTTTGTTGTATAATCATGAATCCACTGCCATCCATACTTTAGTTCATGAGTTTTATAGTAGTATTTATGATTATAATGATGAACACAGTGTTATCTCTGTTAATTGGTGAGGTGAAATTCAAACTGTTGACACCGAAACCATCGTGACCATCACAAATATACATGCTTCAGTAGGCATGCAAGAGCCGTTAGATTTCAATGCTTATATTTCCCTTATGGGAGTGAATTGTGTAACAGGAGAGAATGGGGGTATCACTTTAACTACATTTACGAATGTGTATGTCGTATGTAGGATGTTACAACATAATGTGTTAGGCACCACACATACCTCTACCATTCATAGACCTGCTTGGCATATTGTTCACTGTCTAATGGTTAAAAATTATCGGTTTTGTATGTGTCGGCAATTAATTAAAACGGTTGTAGAGACAAGACTTCAAAATAAACCTTATTATCCTTTACCGGTACTTATGACACATTTGCCGTATTTTATTGGGGGAAACGATTTTGCTTTGTATGCACAAAATGCTGAATACATTGAGCTTGAAAAAATTATGAAATCATATAGAGATTGTGTGAGTATTTGGACGGAGCGTTAAAGACAGGAGTATGTGATTCATGCGGAGTCATCCGATGATGATGATGCAGGTGAAGGGACCTCTACAGCACCATCACTTTCACAATCTCAATCACCGCCTGTTGGTCATAACCCATTGAGGGATGAACCCGTACCACATACTAATCGATCTTTTATGAAAAATGTGTGAAAAGCTCTCAACCATTGGGTGTGTGCAAGAGCAACATTCGACGAGGTTGGGCAGCCTTGAGCGAAAGAGATGCAGCGCTTAGGCGTTGTACTACTGACGCTGGTCAACGGGATAGAGGGCAGTGAGAACACTGTCAAGTTTAAGTATGGGGGTGGTTTGCACAGATTTTAGGGTTTTCTTTTTCAATTTTTTTCTTATTTAAAAATAAATAAATCAAGCTAAGTAATAGGTAATCTTGAATTTGAAATACAAAAAGTTGAGTGATATGAAGGAAACTTATTAAATCGAGAATGGAACTGAAATCTGAAAAATAATTCCTTATCTTGAATTTATATTTAGTGAGTATACACCCTACAAATTGCACGAACACGAATCTTGAGATAGTAGAGGATACCTAGAAATATCTTTGTCGAAACATCTAAGTAAAATAAAAGGTGTGGATAGCAGATAGTCTGAAGTACTATAGGATGCTATCATTAAAAAATCATAAAATAAGTGGTTTTTTAGGTTACTTAGGCCGTATGAGCATTCATGTCCTCAGGGTATTTTGTCACCTAATGCCCTAAAGCCAACAGGTTTGGATGTCCCTTCTGAAACTCATAAAGAGCTAACTTAACAAAACTAAATATAATAAAACACACACATTGAGTAATCGGTTGGTTGGTACCTCATGAAGCATTTACGGTCGCATTGAAAGGTATTGTGGGTGTGTGTATAAAATAAAATACGAGGATACAAGGCATTGATATCATAACTTGAATTGAATTCTCAAGCCTAAAGATATTTTAGAGACGCGTAGGGATATAGGATTGATATTTGAAGGGGAAATGGGAGTGAAAACTATGTTCAAGTTCTGTTGAGAGAGGATAGAATTTCCAGAATTGAAACGATCCTATTAGGATGAAAATTCTTGAAAATTGAAAAACTATTGAGATTCTACCTTTTTTTATTTTTACTTTTCTTTGTTTATAGTTTCACTTTCTTTACTTTTAGTTTTTCTTTTATTTTTATTTTGTTTTATTTTTATTTTTATTTTGGGATTTTGTGGGTAGCATCCGCTGAAAACCCTCACGAGACAACACTCGTCCACTTGGGTAACCTTGGGGTTTAACGGCTTGTTGTGTGTGCCAAGTGTAATTGCAAAGCCTTCGAAGAAGAGCACATTAGTTGGATTTTAGGTGGTTCTTATTTTCTTAGTTTTTAGTTTTTGTTTTGCTCGAGAACTAGCAAAGGGTAAGTGTGGGGTATTTGATTGGAGTAATTTATTGCACACTTATATATCCGTATTTATCTTATTTTGTCTATTTAATGCTGCTTGAGATATGTTTTATAAATAAACGCGGATTATAAGGTCTAAAGGGCAAAAGTACACAAAAGGCGGATTTACGTGCGTTGGATGTAAACAAATTAATGAAAAAATCGATTCAAGTGTGGAGCCAATGAACCAAACAGAGAGCCAAAATAATCAGCTGATCGAATCAAGTTAGCACACCAAAATTGGGACCCATTAAGGCCGAAGTTAGTCGGCTTTTAGTTGAATTTTGGTAGAGTTAGGACTTGGAATTTTTAGGGTTTCTGGAGGTTTCGAAAAGATTTCTTTCCATCCCTTATAATCGGCCATAGAGCCTATAAATACTGTAGTACTATTATTTAGGGGTTTTATCTTCTCATTTGTGATAGCCGTCGTGGTTTTTGAGATATAAATAATTTGTAAGTTTATTTTTATAAAGAATTTCCTTTTTATTAATTTTCTTCTTTTATCATGAGTAGCTAAATTTCTATCTATGGTTGGAATTATCCATCTTCTATGATTGGCATTTGTTCATTGTTCTATTCTTTTTCAATGTTCTTAATGATGAATAATTTATGATAAAGATATATTCTTATTGATGCAATTCTGATAAACTAGATAGACCGATAAATGATTGACAACCATAAGATTTATTTAGGGAAAGATAGTATCACCGATAAACTGGTTAATTTAATGATTGTTTGACGCACATGAAAATTATCTAGGGAAGGTAAAGTTCGCAATTTTATTATATGTGTTCGATCTAGTTAATCTAAGGTTGGATTAGACTATGCCGATAAAACAAGGTAAACATTTGATTGACAACCATTAAGTTTACCAAGTAAAATGGTAGATTTAACTATTTCCTTGTTAATTAGAACTTGTTCTTTAAATTTATTATTAAATGATATTATTGATTGATAAGGTATTGCTGTTATCGTATGAATTATGATTTCTTATTTGATTGATATTTTATTGCGTTGAACGTATGCTTTACGCTTTCTTATAATTGATAGATAGATTTAAAGATAGAAAACAAGAAAATGATAGATATTATATAAAACGCCATGATTAGACAAGATGATTTTAAACTTTAGGCTTTTCTTTAGCTTTGAAATCTCTTTCAATTTGCAATTTACTTTCTTTTTATTATTTTTTTTAGTATAATTCTTCAAATCAATGCTTTTTATATTTAATTCGTTTTAGACTTACTAAAATTCTCATCCTCCCTGTGGATCGACCAAGTGCTACAACTGATTAACTGTGCATATGCGATACAATTTAGAGACTAAAATCTTAATCAAGTGCTTGTTTTGACAAAAGTAAAGCTAGGAAGTTACTTCATAGTGATGAGATGGATCCTATCGGACATGGTTACTTCGAAAATTTTCTTCCCTTCATTTTGGATGAAAAGTAACCATGGAACACAAGTACCAAGAAAAGGTCTTAATTATATAATGCTTCTCTTTATTACTTCTATATAGTAATGATATACTATTAAAAAATACATTTTTGTTTTTCTTATGAAGGAAACATAAGAAATTGCTTCATTTTTTACTTCTTCCAAAACATACAAACAAACACTAGAAATAAAATTTAGGTCTACTTCCATGACAACTTTTTTGAAAGCCATCTCAAAATTACGTCTGGTTCTTCTGGTATTTTCGGACAACCAAACAGGCCCTGAAGATGAGAAAATTTTGGAAGTAACCATGCCATATATGATCCACATCATCACCTTGAAGTAACTTCTAAATTCTACTTCTGTGCAAACAACTAAAATACTTGAAGAAGGGTTACTTTCGGTACTTCCATATTACTTCCATGCAAACAAACATACCTTAAGCTAAAGCAGTAAAAAAGTCCAATGATAACCCAGAACAAATAATGTTTCATTATGGGGAACGAATACGGGAACATGAAACGCCACTTGTTATGGAACGTAGTATGATAGGGGCTTATCCGTACGATTATGTAGAACGTAAAATGTAATTATAGAACCAGGAGTTTTTTAGGTTTGTTTGCATGTGTGTATGTCTCAGTATTTTAAAAAGCGGCCGCTTAAGCGCTTAGGCGGCCGATTAAGCGGACGAACAGGTTACGCTGCTCCGCTTTATCCCGTTTAAGCGGACTATATTGCATAACATATTTTATTGATGTATACGCCTAATAAGTGTTATAAAGGGTATATAAGCATTGTTATTGAAGTAAGAATACACAGATACCAATTAATACAATATTCCATTTTTTCTTTTTCTCTTTTTCCATATTTCTATCTTTCGTGCTCGACTCGATAAATCCCACGGTTGTCGAGCCGACTTTGAGACACTTCAAGATTTGGATTTCAAAACTCCAAAATTTTAGGTTTATTAATTTCAAGAAGTCGTGATCTAAATCGATTCCGAGCGATTCTTGAGTTTTCTATTTCGATTTCGAGTAGTTTTTGAATTTCGATCATGAAATTCCAATTCGATTTTGATTCCATCTGGTTTCGAGCTACAATCTTTTAGATACCTTTTTTTAATAATTTGGTAAGTATTTTTACTAATTTGGGCTATGATGCTTGATATTGGGCATCGAAAATCTTATACGGACTATATAAGCTAATAAATTCTAAGAAAATTTCAATTTTGCATTGAATTATTTAAGCATAATTTAGCAAATAATATATTGTCTGAGCAAATTTGTTAAATTTTCGGTTATATTTAGGCATTTGCTAGTACGAAAGCAACATAAAAATAGTTAGAATGTAATGAGAATCATTATTCATTGTCAAGAAAAGGAATATTGATGAAACACCACTGTTTTGATTTCTGAGCGGCCGCTTAAGCACATAAGCATTTTGGCTTCTCGACCGCTCTGCTTTTCTTTTCCGCTTTTAAAACACTGGTATATATTTATGTATGTCTAATACTTATATACATACAACAACAGCTGAGCCTTTATCCCAAGCATATGGGGTAGGCTACATGAACCAACAAACATATACATAATTAAATTTCTTTTTGATATCTAAATTCTTTTGGGGGGCATTTTTAGTATAATTTAAGACGAACCTATGTAACTAAAGTTCTCAATGGGTAACCTTGATTGGAACGACCATATCCTTCCAATCTGGAAGGCTAGCGTTTCACGATTGGGAGAGAGTGTTCCAAATCACTATTGCAAATCGCTTATGATTTAGATATTTATGGGAACACAGGAATGGTCTTCAAGAATCGAGACCATGAAGATAGAGTTTTGTTATTATTATGCCAGGTTGCAAATAGTGGGAAAGCATCACTGAGGGGCTAATTTCCCTTGTCCCGGCCTATTTGTACAGGAAATGGAAATTTATTCTTTTCCCTCAGTAAAGAAATGTATAAAAATGAGGGGGATCAGGATAAATCCAAAAAAAATTGTTAAATGCAGTGTATTTTTCTCCTATTCATCCTCCGCCTATCCCTCTTGAAGATGAAGTGCAGTGTGTGGTAAAGGCAGCATCAGGCTTGCAGCCATCATAGGGAAGTGGAGGGCTAATTCATATGAAACTACCATGACTTATTATGTTTTACCAGAGAACTAACATGAAAATATATTATACTCTTTTGTTAACACGTTCCCTACGATTCTTTTCATGTTGCTCCCTAACAGCATTGACAGTGCGGTTAAAAGTACAGTTTTCGTCGTATCATTAATCTTCTAATTGCAACAAGAAAGGGAATGGAAATTTCTCCACGCAGAAAAAAGGAACAAAAAACAAAACAGTCTCACTCAAAATCAAGACTTTGTTTTTGCAAAACCAAGAGACTTCATCCTTGCCCTTGACTTATTAACATCAATTTCCCTCAACCTGCTCCCTCAATGGCCCAAAAATCCTAAACTAAAAACTCACCAAATCCCTTGAAATTTGAAAACCAAAAAAACCCAGCTGCTCAACTCCAGAGTCCTCATTATCATAGGGCCTCTCCATTGATCATAACTGACTAAATAAAATATATAAACCGAATAGATAGTAATGTTTTAAGGAAAAATGTTTATGTTTAGTGGTCTTATAATAACTCTTAAGAGTATCATTTCTATTAAAAGAATTAGATAAAAACTATAGTAGTTGGATGTTTTCAACTTTTCATTCATGTTTGGAAGCACCTTAACGTGAAAATCAACAAGATTGATTGATGGAGCCTGAGAATGCAAAGCTAATTTTAGGAAGAGAACAGTATATTAATTATTGAGTCCTGTAGAACTCGCTATTAAAATTCTTAGTAGCTACTATACAATCAGTCAAACCGTAATCCAAACAACTTAAACAAACAAGCTATATGAATGATTTGCACATGGTTAACAGACTGTAAACAGTGAAGACAACACTAGAGATCTCTAAAAAGAGTTACTAAGTAAATAACAAATAAACGTGAGACAGAAAATGTCAAAAATATAAATCACTAAAAATTTGAGTATAGAAAGTGTCAAAAGATAAACAAAAAAATCCAATTAAAATCATGTAATGTTTTTTTAACAGAGAGTAAAACAGCTATAGCAAGAAATGAATTAACAAACTAACTTGGCAGAATCATTCAAAAGGAGAAAATATTATAAGAAACTAGCTTTCATAGAAATATGGTGACACAAGGCATTACCTGAACAGGGGCATAACCAGTAGGTGCTGACAAAGGAGCAGCGTTTGGTACAGCCATTTGAGGAACGGGGTAGGCTCCATATGGGTCATATGAAGGAGGTGGAGCCATGTACCTAAAGCAAAAGAAAGAAAGAAAAAACAAATTGAAACTTGATTTAGATAGATGAAATCAGACTCATCTATGACTCTATGTTGTCATCCTTTAGCCGCTTATGACCTTCAAACTCTATGAGAAGACATTTCCTAGCTATATGAGAAGCAGCCACACAGATAACATTCTTACCCTGGAGTTCCCCACATAGGTACTGGTGGTGGTGGAGGTGGTGCTGCTGGGTATGGAGGACTAGTGTAGCTTGGATGAGTATAGTCACCACCAGTGCGCAGGCGCTTACTTGGGTCGAATGAGCTAGAATCAGTCACCACGCCTACAGATAAAGGAAAAGGCGCCTTTAGCAATTTATATTGGTGACAACATAACAATTTAATACGTTAATAACAATGATGATCTGAATATAAAAAGTAAACATTATTGCCATATGGTATGAGAAGTTAAGTGCACACTATTTAATGGAAAACAAATTTCATCTCTGCAATGATAAATGGCAGCAGCAAATAGTATCTTAGTTTCATGTACTCTCATGAAAGCTTCTCAAACAATCTAAGTGAAGGCATCGGCATCATTCATTTTTTCAGTGGAGACGCAAGTGTCTTGTGCCACCCAAAAGAAAAACATAACAGCAATATTGCATTGTCTAGGAAGATGGATATTGATCTAAAATTCCAAGTGGTTGCACAGCACTATACCATAAAAGCAGCCGCGCCTCTAGAAAGACACCATTGGCACCCTAATAAGCAATTATATATAGTTTTGTTTACTCCAACTAGTATAAATGGGTTTTTCTTATTCTTTTTATTTTCCAGGTTTTAGGTTTCCTTTAAAAGGAAATCTTTGAATAAGCTCTGTTATAACTGACATTGGGAAAATTGTGTACTTAAATAAGAATTCTAGCTCAGCCTTTGTTACATCATAAGTACTTACCTTGCTTCTTTAGCTTTTGTAGTTTGTTGTACATTTTCATGCTTCCTACAACATTTTGGTTTTCTTAGAACGAAACACACCCAAAGTTCTTTCCCATGATCAATCCAGACAGATTTCTCAAGTAATGGAAGAAATGAGATGATTGAGCACAAGATATACTGCTGGTACCTATCTTGCTTGAAAGGAAAACAATCAAACATAGAATTTGAAGCATCAGGACTCTAATGGCTAACTATGAAAAGAATTTTGCTCATCCATCATAAACAATAAATCATAATCTAAGCATTTGACAACTGACCTCTCTTCACATAAAGATTCTTCATTGCCATCTCCGTGTGCAACACCGAGTTCTTCTCCACATCAAAGACCAAATCCTAAACCCCGACCAAAAAACCTCTCACTCAATCAAACCCACACAAAATCGAATTTTTAAAAAGAAAAAAAAAAGATACCTGAACCGCAGTTTTCGCAGCCATCGCTTGCTGAGCAGAAGAAAAGAGAGCGAATCCCATGGGCTTCTCTCCTTTAAAGTTCACCTGCGACGTCTCATACCCAGGCAGCCATCTCAGCAGATTATGAAGCTCTCTCTCCTTCACATCATCGGGTAATCCCGAAATAAATATCGTCCGAATCTTCAATGAAACAACAAAAAAGAGGAGTCTTTAACGGAAATATCTTGAAGATTTTAAGACGATGGAGACGATCGAGTCGTTACCTCGTCGATGGCGGTGCGGTTAGGGTTTTCAAAGGGGGTGGGAGGAGGTATCGCCGGCGGCGGCGCCCACGGCTGCTGCCGGTAGGAGTGGATGCCTGGACCCGCCATTAGAGCACAAACCCTAACCCTAGCTAGGGTTTTTCTCCCTCTCTCTCTCTTCTTCTCTTCGCGTTTCGCTCTCGACAAACTTACCACGAATTTTAAGATGTTTGATAATGTGATATTGTAGATTTATTTTACTAAAAACTGTCGATTAGTTTGAGTGACATAAAACTTCCAGATTTTTGAAACACAAAGAAGTCTAAATTGCAACCTAGTCTAAAATACTGTCTATTTTGGACATTTTCCACGTATGCTATATAGAAGATTTAAAATGATGTATTGTTATCATAAATTTTCAGAGTATCAAAAATTTATCATGACGATATTAACGGAAAATTAGAAAATAACTTTTGATTCTCATTTATATAAATTAACAAAAAAATACAATTAATTTTTTTGTGTAATCTAATAATTTAATTATATAATGGAGATTTACACATATCATTAGGCACGTCCAGGAAAATTGGTGCAAAAATCTGCTCTGCTACAGCCTGATGGGTTTGTTTACTTTTCTGAGATATGTGTTCCAAGAGATTATGTGTGTATAGTCTGCCATTTTTACATTTTCATGATGATGAAGTGAGGCAATGATAATAATGCCTAATGGAATTTTTGCTTTTTCATGATGATGAAGTGAGGCAAGGATGATAATGCCTGATGGAATAAGGATTAGTATAATACATGAGGGTATAAAAGAGTTCCGGTGCAGCAAAACAGGAGTGTAGTCTTTAGCTACTCAGCAGGCTTTGTGTGAATTTACTACGATAAATAAAACAACGATGTAAAGAAATGGTTTTTGTATTGCGGTAATCGAAAAGTAGAATATGTATGTAAGATTATCATGCCTTTTCTTTCAGGTATTAGCCAAAGAAGGGAAAGCAAAGCCGGCTGCTTTTGATGAAATTGACAAGGCCCCCTATAGGAGAAAGCTAGGGGAATTATCATTTGATGAGGCTCGTAAACGAGTATTTCCCAGATCACGACATGCGGCGGATGACGTGTCATCCACGTAAGCCAGCTAGATTCCTCAAGACCACAGAGTTGGAATAAGTATGATGCATTGGGGACACTATTCGGCACCTCGTCTCCGACCTTTTGGAGACCTCTCGAAGTATCTTCCCTATTCGCCTAGCAACCAGCCGACAGCTCGCCTCCGAGCAATCCTGCAGCTGAGCTTCCTCGGCCTCCGAGCAATCCCGCGGCTGAGCTTCCTCGGCTTCCGAGCTATCCACCGAACTAGGCTTTCTCGGCTTCCATGTTCAACCGAGAGCATGGAGCCCAAGCGCTCCCGTAACGGCTCCGTGTATCTTGCCACGACGAGATCTCCACTGCTCCATGACCCGCATCTCACGCTAGCGTATCCCGCCATTAATAGGCATGTCCCGCCATCGACGCGAACGTGACGCGGAGGCGTAACGGACAGCAAGAATCTCGTGCCGGTTCACCTCATGCGACCACTATATAAACCCCCTCCACCGGACGACTTGGGTAAGGAAAATTCATTCCAATACGCCGCTACTCTACCATTATTCCTTGGTACTTACTCGATCGTCGGAGGATCCTACGGTGGTTTCCCATCCCGGGACCTCCTCTGCAGGTAGCTCGGCATCAACAACATTCTACAACCCATTGAGATACATACAGTCAATTCTCCTTCTCAATCACAACCGTTTAGAATCGCTTGCAGTAAAATCGACGGAGGACAACATCCGATGGAAATTCTGACATCCATCACCATTGCTAGGGTTGGTAATGTTTTTCGATGTTCATTGCATACTCCCTGTACATATGGTGTATTTCTATCTTAAGTGGTATGTGAAATTGCATTTCCAATATTTATATTTTTTCCATTGTGAACATCGTTTTGCAGGCTCATGTGGAGTATGAGACCGCTAAACGACATTACGCACATGTAGATTGCGATTATGTGAAAGCAAGTTTAGAAAGAAAATGTTATTCTGTAAACATAAAATACATACTATGCCAAAGTAAGAAGCATGCTATGTGCATTTTGTTTCCACACACATATAAAACACATGCAAATTATAGATATTCATATTCATATTTTTTGTTCCCTGCCAAACAATCAATTCTGATCGCTTGATCTTTGATCTCTACGTCATTCATCATTTATAAATCATGATATATCCTATTTTCTGAAAACTGTGCTTGCATTTTAACATTAAATATGGTTTTATTTTAGAAAATTAGATAAGGATATTTAATCATAAAATTAAATATCCACTCTATTTAGACAACATCAAATGAAATTCTATTGCTAACGATCTCCTCAGGGATCTGGTTGAGGCTCTGGATGCAAGTCAGTCAAAATGTCGAGACGGCCCTTTCCAAAAGAATAAAATCGACGATCAGTTGTAACTTCTCGTCGCTGAATCCAGATGCCAGCTTAGTTACCCTCCTCCTCGTCTCTTACGTCATCACTCCAACCCTAACAATCTATGTAATAATCACTCTAAGATCAACAAGAACCACAACAACCCTAACAACAAGAACTAAAAGCAAGAAAGATAATCGAAGCAAAATAAATAAAAATCAGAGTAAGTATTACTCAAATTGGATCAATTAGATTTATAATTTTCAAATCAAGTATAAAAAACTCAAGAAATCACAAAATGGCAGCTCTAGAATCATACTAAATTAGAGAATTTAGAGCAATTCAGAAGATAGCCGCCGCTATATAAACCCCCATCACAGAGGGGTCAAGTAAGACATTCTTTATTCCACTTGGCCGTTACTCTGCTCGGATCTCATACTAATTTGATCGTCGGAGGGTCCTCGGTGATACCAAACCATCTCGGGACTTCTTTGCAGCTACTCGGTGCTAAGCTCCTCCAAATCGCCGATCTCCTCAAAACTCATTGAGACCCACACGCAACGGGGGATCACTTCGAAAATCCACCGGGAGATCGACGAAAGAACACATCTGAGGGAAACCCGAAAAGGACCTCAATCAATCACAAATGAGGCTTCTTCATTTTTGTTATGGGTATGAGGCTAAATTACAGAAAAAAAACCTGGCTTTTACCCAGACTGCAAGAAACTATCCACGGTTTTAAAAACCTGCATGTTTCTCGTGGACAGCCGCCATTCTGAAAAAAATAATGAAAAAATTAATTATTTTAAGATGTTGGGACCTTGAGTGAGAAGTGCAGGTTTTATAAACTTACGGCCTGTTTGGTTGTAGCCGGAAGCAGTTTTGAATTGGCTTCCAAAATAATCGGCACGGAAGTAGCTAAAACTTACTTCCAGCGTTTGTTTGTATATTTTTTAAATAATGAATATTTCAGTTGAGTTCAGAGGAGAGGAAAGGAGAAAAGAGATACTTACAGAGAAAATTTAGTGCTGACGTCATCAGTTGACCGCGGTTCCGCGGTCAAACCCTTGATTCTGCCGCGGTTCCGCGGTTGAACAGTTGGTATATTGACCTGATTATAAAGTTGTTCCTGCTTGTGATCCTTGCGTATGCATCTAATGATAAAGTTTGAGAATTTCGAGTTCAACGGGGGTAAATTTTCTCGACCAAAGTTGAATCGTTGGAACAATTTCAAAACCACTCGGATTTTTCAAAACAGCAAAACTTTTAAAAATGCGGAGCTTAAGCCACTCCTTTTAAAAAGCTATCAGGTTCCTTCAATTATATCAAGTTCACTACGTTCACGGTTTCGCCAAAACCATTCATGGCCCTCCGTCATTTCATATGAATGTTCAATAGTATTCAAGCTATGTTTGTTGGCCTTAGTCAAGACATAGTGATTGGTAGCTGCTGGGTATTCATATGTAGCATAGATAAATGCGTTGGTTTGGGACAGTCGTGCCGCTTTGTTGGCCTTAGTCAAGGGCGTGTATGGCTGGATTCAAATTGGATAATGATGGGTAGAACTTGACATGTGACTTATGATTTGTTGGCCTTAGTCAAGGTTATAAGAACATGGGGCAAAAATCCACATAGGGAGTTTCTAAGGTAACTGAAACTTGCTAGTATTGCATACAATTTGGAGTGTGATAATTTTGGTAGGATTCCTTCAGCTTTATCACACGATGATATTTGGATCCCGATCCTACTGTGAGTATATACTACTCCTTGGGAGATTATTTCACTTAACGATCAATACTATAAACCAAGTAGGTGTCTAGAACAGTGTTGGCGGGGACTCGCCTCAAGGGAAAAGAGGTTATTTAATTAAGAAACTTCGCGAAAACGTCGTAAAACCTCCTTCGAAGTACCGACACTAGCCTGACTGAACGGTTAAGCAAGTATTGTACGGTGAGATTAATCCTAACTAATTCTTCTTTTCTGGTTTGAGGAAGGATTCGAGAAACAGTGAGAGTCATCCTGTTTAGATAAACTAAAAACCAATCTAAATTTGTAAGAGTATCATGCTAAAGTGTTTCTTCTCTCTCTCCTAATTGTAGCAACCACACAACATGACGGGCCTTAAGTTACTTCCAGCGTTTGTTTGTATATTTTTTAAATAATGAATTAAAAAATGAAATATGTTTTAGTATAAACAAAACAAAAAAATATTTTTCTAAAAGTAATAAATTATTATTTTTTGAAAGAAATAAAGAGAACCATTAAATAATTGTTTTTTTTAAATTATTATTTTTTAAAGTAATAAAGTGATGTATTAAATATTTATTTTTTGTTTCTTTTGCTCTATGGTTACTTCCCATCCAAAACGAGGAGAAGCAAAATTTGGAAGTAACCCTGCCGTATATGATACATCATCACCTTAAAATAACTTCCAAGTTCTATTTCTATCAAACCACACAATTAAATACTTGAAGCAGCCTTACTTCCGATACTTTCATGTTTCTTTCGTATAGACAAACAAACCCTAAGAAATCTTTTGTGCCTTCCAATTATTTGGAGAATACCAATGGAGATTTTGCTATATAGGTAACAAGTAACATGTGAAAGGATTTCATCCAAGAACCGTACTGGTTTTCCTTTTCATGAACTGTTTTGGTTCCTCTCTCCGAAACACACAAGTATCTTGCTATTCCTATAAAGTGTATTTATAAAAAACCACATGGAGGTTTTTTATAATGAAAAATCATTCTGAAGTATGCCTGGCGAAAAACCGAAATGTCATTAAATATATTATAAAATGATATTTTTATCCATTATTTATAACTACGCCAAACTAGGATATGCATAAAAACCATTCCGTGTTTGATAGTTTTAGCAAAAAAACATCCTATAGTTTTATAGCTTACAAGAAACCACCGTTCGGTGATGGTTTTTCTCTAACGTTGCATACCTCATAGTGTTTTTCATTAAAAAAAATACATAATGATTTCTCGTAAAAAGATTAAACTACAAGGTGGGTTTTGGTAAACACCCACTTCTTCTAATTTGTAGCCTTCCTTATAATAACATATCCTGAATCTTTTATCATGAGAGGCGGAACTTTTATTATAACTCGTTCTTCACACGAGGTCCACGGCGAAAATTCCCGACGGAAAGAAAGAGCCCGGGAATAGATAAGGTAAATCAAAATGCGAACATACCTAAAATTGCAAAAGAAAATGAAAAAGAAATTATATTAATAATTAGAAATTTTCATATCAAGATTTAATTCTATAGATGTCATTTTTTTTTGAAATGTTGTTCGATTTAACTATTAAAATAATCAAAATGATTTGAATTTGCAATTATTAGACAAATGTTATAATTACAGTAAGGACGTGGGAAAATAGATTTTATATATATATATATATATATATATATATATATATATATATATATATAAATGGGAGTGCTCCATCGCAGACCGGTCCGTATTTTTTAGAAACGGAACTCCCAGTCTACGATATATTATAACAATTAGATCCATTCAAATTGATCACCCTACCCTCAAATGTATGTGCATTAAAAATCAAAGAATTTGAATATCTCTAGCATATGCGTCGATTGTTAGTGTATATGCCCTAGAGGTCATTATTGTATCATACTAGTTTGTATATTACTTGATAGAAGCTTGGGATATTCACAGTTGTATATACAATCTTGCTCGAAATGGTAGTATGCTACTTGGTTTGTCTCTGTTTTAATATGTGCATGTGTTTCTTTTAGCATATCGCTGATATACATATTAGTAGAGCCCTTAGGATTTTTGCTTGATTACCAGCATTGTGATGGCGCTCACACTCGTGGGGGCTGGGTAATCCATAAGCACATCCTTATACAGGTCCCTAGTCGTTGGACTATCGAGACAGGGCATCGATACTCCGGAGTAGACTAGCGTATGCGCTTCTCATCCCAGCGTGGGAGACGGTCTGTCCCACAGCCGTCAGTACGTAGTACTTGAGATAGTATACGGGTGCTCGTTAGGTTACGAGTACACTGGACAGGACTCGTCGGGAACTGTTGGTTGGTATTATACCTATCGTCAGTTATCAGTTCCCAGGTGACATGAGTACAGCTTAGTCCGCTGACTTGACACTGTCACTTCGCCTCGAGTGTGTTCCCACTGTACTTTAATTACTACCCTACCACGGCTCAAAGGAGTCGTGCAAACAGGTAGTTTTTGGGTGCAGTCCCGAAGCACTTGGAGGCAGTGACGGTCAGACAGGATTCGTCTCTCCCGGTATTGGGGGTTGACATCGCGCTGTGTCCAGGAGAGCCATTGCACAAGTAGTCCCTGGCCAGGGCAAGTGAGATATACTGGTAGGTTTCCAGTGTTATCTCAGAGTGTTCTGGACTACACTCCGACACGACTTGTACCGCTATTAGGGGACTGACGTTCACCGCCCCCTAGGCCCGCCATGCGATGTATCAGACGAACAGACCGGACTGTACGGAGACTGTCACATACAGGCTCAGTAGGAGTTCAGATGGGGTTCACCTCGTCAATCTTCTTATCGGCATCTACCTGGGGACCGTTACGTACAGCTAGTGCCGCTTGCGGTCTGTGGTTAAACCCACTGCCAGCGTAGTGTCGAGTCTTTAGAGTCCCACACAGAGAGCTATTCGCCTTTAGGCAAAATGAGTAGAGGTCGCATGGTTTTGCGACAGGGTTCGTTCACATCCGCGCACTTGTGCACGTTTGTTGTCCGGACAGCTTATACTAGCGGGCTTTGGTTTAAGCCAGATCCTAATATATGATTTGAAATTGGTTTTATCTCTTTGTATTCGTGTTCCCCGGATCACGAATACGGGTGCGTATGCACAGTTGCTTGAGACAGAGGGAGAGGACTTTGATTAGGGTTAATGACCATTGTCATTTTATTAACCCTAATGCTTATGTGTGTATTATGGTTAATTGATATTAGTTTAATATAATTGTGCATGGTTATGGTTGTTGACCATTTGACATTCTTGACTTGTTGACCTAGGTTGACACTTTGACCATCATCATTTCATTTGGAAGATGCTCTTTGATCCTTGCAATTTGCATTAAAAATGAAATGATAATGGTCATGTTTTGATTAAGCCATGACAATTATCTCACTAATTATCTATTTACAATAATTCACACATATATGTGAGAATGCTTCATAATTCTCTCATTCTATTATTTACTTTCTCTCTCTTGCTCTTCCTCTTCCTCAAGCTCTCCCCTCTCATGTGTTGAGAAACACTTGAGCTTGAGAAAAACCTCTTCTTGATAATCTTTACTCTCATCTAGGGTTCTAGGATTAGCACTTCTAGCACCCTAGTTACTTCTAGCTTGAAGTTGAAACCAAAGGTTGAGGCTTTCGGGTGGATCCTTCTTCGACGTGAGAAGACGACAAAGGTGATCCCTTTCTACTACTCCAAGGAGTAAGGAGAGAAGGACATAAAGCCCTAGGTATAACCATTCTACCCTTTAGCTAGTTTCTAGTTAGCTTTAGCTTGTTTTTGTTTAGCAAAGATCCTCCTTTGTCTAGTCCATGTTGCCTAGCATGATAAAAATCCGATTTTTATTCCGTTTTCCGCCTCCCCGTAAGCACCGGGGTGGGCAACGTGGACTTACAATGGTATCAGAGCCTAACTAAACATAAACTAGCTAGGTAGTAAAAGTGTATGGAAGTTTGATCGGAAAAATCGAAAAACCAAAACATCAAAACCCTAACTTTCTGTTGAAATTTTTTCTGTTCAAAATAAAATAAATCGTACGTCAAAAATCATCTCAGGGTTTTGTGAAGAAAGCCACCAAAAACGATCCAATGAATCGTTCAAAGCGCCGCGGTTCCGCGGCAATAGCGGCAATAGCAAGCTATTGCCGCGCAACCGCGGCCGTTTTGACTCGGTTCTGGGTCGAGTTTGGTGCAGTGTTCTTCTGGCTTGGTTTTGGGATTTGTAAGATGGTTTATTTGTGCCCAGGTTTTCCAGAAAAGAAATTTGTTTTTGGGGGCCTATAAATCCGTATTTTTTGATCGAACTTCACTACACTTTGACTAAAGGGTTATATCTGTGATGTTTATATGCATTTAACGTCGGCTAATCGCTATATGTCGATTAGTGGGGGTTATACATATCTGTGATCTGTGTTTGATGCTGGTATGTGTATATGAATGCGTTGGATTGTCGCGGGTGAATAGCCGAGGTGGATGTGAGATGAGTGTTTCTTTTTCTTTCATTCATTATAATATGTAAATTGATGTAATATTATTTGTTTGGCCGCACAACCGGGTCGGGGTTGTAGCCGTCATTGTATAATTCTTTTTACTGTTTTTGCTCCTAGGATAGACCCATGGAGGGGGTGCACAAACTACCGGGTATCTCGAAGTGCTGAGTGGCCTACTCACGGTGTTGAGGGAGGTTGCTTCGCTTCGGGTACTTGGCGGGTAGTTTGCCGCACCCGTAGGGGTCTTGGGTGGGGTATTGGCTATTCACCGCGACCGTGTAATCCGCTTTTCGTTGCAGGCTCGAACGTATTGCGGATTCCTAGTATATCCAATGTATTCATCTGTGATCTGTAATGTCTATCATTGCTATATATTTATATATGATAACTATTTAGGCGTTGCTTATGTTTTACAGCCGCGCTAGTCCAGCCCCCGCTCTGTCGTTAGTTAAGTAACCTAACGGGTGATGACGGGGCCCCGTGGCGAATGCGAATGGCATAAGCGTACGTCATATTTTGGTTGTTTTCTGCAATGGTAGGATTAAATGATGGGACGCATTAAAAGAACTAATGCAAGAAAATAAACCAAGTAAAAGTCGATTGAAACACTTTGAAAACCACTCGGTTCTTTTCAAAACTAAACTTTTAAACGCGGAGCTTGAACCACTCCTTTTAAAAGCTATCTCGTTCCATCGATTATATCAAGTTCACTACGTTCACGGTTTCGCCAAAACCATTCGTAGCCCTCCGTCATTCCACATGAATGGTCAAAAAGTATTCAAGCTATGTATTTTGGCCAAAGTCAAGGCATAGTGATTGGTAGCTATTGGGTATTCATGTGCAGCATAGATAGATGCGTTGGTTTGGGACAGTCATGCTGCCATTTTGGCCAAAGTCAAGGGTAGGTATGGGTGGGTCCAAATTAACCAGGAGAATGACGGGTAGAACTTGACATGCGACTTATGATATTTTGGCCAAAGTCAAGGTCATAAGAGCATGGGACAAAAATCCACATCGGGAGTTTCATAAGTACTGAAACTTGCTAGCGCTGCATACCATTTGGAGTGTGATAATTCTGGTAGGATTCCTTCGGTTTTATCACGCGATGATATTTGGATCCCGATCCTACTGTGAGTATATGCTACTCCTGGGAAAACTCTTACTTAACGATCAATGCTATAAACCTAGTAGGTGTCCAGAAAGGTGTTAGCGGGGCTACGCCCCCAGGGAAAAGAGGTTCTTAAATTAAGGAACTTCGCGAAAGCGTTTGAAAACCTCCCTCGAAGTACCGACACTGTCCTGGCTGAACGGTTAAGCAAATATTGTACGGTGAGATTGATCCCGACTAATCCTTTCTTTACGGTTTGAGAAGGGATTCGAGAGACAGTGGGAGCCATCCAGTTTAGACAAACTAAAAACCACTCTAAACTTACAAGAGCATCATGCTAAAGTGTTTATTTTCTCTCTCCTAATTGCAGCGACCATTCAACATGACCGGACTTAAGTTATTACTAGATAAAAACATACTGACAGGGCCAAACTACAAAGATTGGCTCAGGAATGTCAAAATGGCAATCACTTACGACAAGTTGGGGTATGTCCTTACCACCAAAGCTCCCCCTGTCCCAGGTCCCACCTCCAGCGTCGCGGATAAAGAAATCCGTAAGACATGGGAGATCGATTGCGCGAAGGCCAAATGCCTCGTGCTTGCCTCGATGGACAACGAACATCAGAGGAGGCATGAGAATATGGACCTAGAGTCCATATTTCTCCATACAAAAGAACTGTATGGAGAGCAGTCTCGTATCGCAAGATACGAAGTGTCGAAGAAGCTATTTTCGGCAAGATTGGCCGTCGGATCATCGGTAGCGGAACACGTGCTTAAGATGATTGGCTACATAGAGGAGCTCGCGGACCTTGGGACCACGTTGGAGAATGAACTCTATACTGATTTGATTCTCCAGTCTCTTCCTTCCACTTACACCCAGTTTGTCTTAAACTTCAACATGCAAGGGAAGGAGGTTGAACTTTCCGAACTTCTGAACATGTTGAGGAGTGCTGAGGGCACCCTACAGAAGGGTAGGGAGACATCCACTTTGTTTGTAGGAGGATCTTCCTCTTCTAGATCCAGGGTGAAAGCCAAGGGTAAGAAGAAGAAAGCCCCCGCTAAACCAAGAGGCGGTGTCAGTAAAGTGGATACGAAGGGAAAAGGAAAGGCAACAAAGGAAGCGGGAAAGCTAGTGGGGAAGGAAGAATTCTTCTACTGTCACAAAAGTGGTTACTGGAAACAAGATTGCAAGGCTTGGAAAGCCAGAACACAGGATTTGAAGCGAGTTGCGGCTTCAGCTTCAGGTGTGTATGTTATTGAAAACTGTCTATCAATAAACTCTACATCCTGGGTATTGGATACCGGATCAGGATCTCATATCTGTAATTCTTTGCAGGCGTTGAGAAAGCGTGGAGTTTTGAAGGCAGGTGACATGACCCTCAGAGTTGCAAACGGTGCTAGCATGGATGCTGAGGCCGTGGGGGACTATCACCTGGGATTGTCGGATGGACACTTTTTGGTTTTGCGTAGTTGTTATTATGTACCAAATGCAACTTGTAATATCATTTCTGTATCTTTATTATCTAAAGAAGGTTATGAATTTGCATTTGTAAGTAATGTAGTGAACATTCACCTTAATCAAGTTTTGATTTGGTCAGGTACATTGAACAACGGTATATACGTATTAAACCAACCACAGATTTTCAATGTCCAGAATACACACAAAAGAAAGTCTCCAGAAATCAATAAAACTTTCTTATGGCATTGTAGACTGGGTCACATCAATGAGAGAAGGTTGACTAAGTTACATACAGAAAGATATTTGGATCCGTTCGAATATCAATCGTATGCAACTTGTCAATCCTGTCTCAAAGGAAAGATGATAAAGACTCCGTTCACTGGACACGGAGTAAGAACGAGCGAGCTCTTGGGACTCGTACACAGCGACGTGTGCGGTCCAATGTCTACACATGCACGAAGCGGTTATTCTTACTTTATTACTTTTACGGATGACTTTTCAAGGTACGGTTATGTCTTCTTAATGAAACATAAATCCGAGGCTTTTGAAAAATTCCAGGAATATAAGAATGAAGTAGAAAAACAAACAGGCAAAAGTATCAAGGCACTGAGATCTGATCGAGGTGGTGAATACTTGAGTGCCGAGTTCCTGGGTTACTTAAAAGAGAATGGAATTCTCTCTCAGCTTACTCCTCCATACACTCCGCAACATAACGGTGTATCGGAGAGACAGAACCGAACCCTATTGGATATGGTACGGTCCATGATGAGTAACGCTGAGTTGCCGCGATCGTTCTGGGGATATGCGCTAGAATCAGCTGCATACCTTTTGAACCGAGTTCCAACTAAGACTGTGCCTACTACACCATATCAGATGTGGTGTGGGAAGAGACCCTATCTTAATCACATTAAGATATGGGGATGTCCAGCTTTTGTAAAAAAGCAGCATGCGGACAAGCTCGAGGCACGCTCAGTACAGTGCAAGTTTGTGGGATATCCAAAGAACTCCAAGGGATATTTCTTCTATTGCGAAGAGGAACAAAAGGTCTTTGTTTCTCGCCATGCCCACTTTCTAGAACACCAGTTCATAGAAAAAGAAATAAGTGGGAGCGCAATAGAACTGGAAGAAATTCCAGAACCACGAGCTATTACTGAAAGCTTAGTAGAACCAGAGGGTTCGAAAGATCAGGACATTCCCACGCCACTCCGCAGGAGTAGTAGGCAGTCTCATCTGCTCGAGAGATACTACGGTTTTCTCATTGACGGGGATAGAGAGGATTGCATCATAGATTGTGATGAGCCTACTAGCTTCCAGCAAGCTATTCAGAGCGTCGACTCGGTAAAATGGCTGGATGCAATGCGGACCGAAATGGAGTCCATGTACACCAACAAAGTATGGACGTTGGAGATTGCTCCAGATGGGGTAAAACCCGTAGGATGCAAGTGGATCTTCAAAAGGAAGATTGGTGTAGATGGGCAGGTTGAGACCTATAAAGCTAGACTGGTTGCAAAGGGTTTTCGTCAGCGACCTGGTTTGGACTATGACGAAACCTTTTCTCCAGTAGCTATGCTGAAAGCCATTCGGATCCTTCTTGCCATTGCTGCCTTCCACGATTATGAGATTTGGCAGATGGACGTAAAGACAGCTTTTCTAAATGGACATTTAGAGGAGTGTGTCTATATGGACCAGCCAGAGGGTTTCATTCAGAGTGGGAACAGCGGAAAGGTGTGCAAGTTGCTTAAGTCCATTTATGGACTAAAGCAGGCATCGCGGAGTTGGAACATCTGTTTTGATGAGACGGTCAAGAAATTTGGCTTTATCAAAAATCCAGATGAACCATGCATCTATTGTAGATTTGTAGCGAGAACTGTAGTATTCCTCGTTTTATACGTGGATGACATTCTCTTAATAGGAAATGACATTCCTATGCTACAATCTGTCAAGGGGTTCTTGTCACACAGGTTCTCCATGAAAGACCTGGGTGATGCCTCATACATTCTGGGTATCCGGATCTACCGTGACAGATCCAAGAGAATATTAGGACTTTCACAGTCCAGGTACATCGACACCATACTGAAGAGATTCAGTATGGAAGATTCCAAGCGCGGTAATCTACCGGCTTGTCACGGGATCACCCTCTCCAAAAAGATGTCTCCCAAGACTGATTTGGAGAGGGATCACATGTCTATTATACCCTACGCTTCTGCGGTAGGCTCTATAATGTATGCTATGTTGTGTACCAGACCGGATGTGGCTTATGCACTGAGTGTGGTAAGCAGGTATCAGTCAAACCCTGGGAAAAAACATTGGATAGCGGTAAAGAACATTCTCAAGTACCTGAGAAGGACTAAAGAGATGTTCTTGGTGTATGGCGGAAAAGACCTCCAGATTGAGGCCTTTGCTGACTCCAGCTTCCAGAGTGACAAGGATGATTCCAAGTCCATGTCGGGTTTTGTCTTCACCCTCAATGGAGGGGCGGTGTGTTGGAAGAGCTCCAAACAGGAAACCGTTGCTGACTCGACTATGGAAGCAGAATACATCGCTGCATCTGATGCCGTAAAAGAAGCTGTCTGGATGAGGAAGTTCTTGAAAGAACTTCAGGTGGTTCCGTCCTTTGTTGACCCAATACCTCTGTATTGTGACAACAACGGGGCTATAGCTTTAGCGAAGGAACCCAGGTCCCATCAGAAATCCAGACACATCTTGAGGCGGTATCACCTGATCAGGGAGATCGTGGATCGCCAGGAGATCGAGGTTCGGAGGGTTGCTTCAGAAGATAACACTGCAGATCCATTCACCAAGGCCTTGCCCCAGACTCAGTTCGAGCGGCTAATCGAGATGATAGGTCTTCGATACGCCAGTACATGGCCTTAGTGCAAGTGGGAGATTGTTAGTGTATATGCCCTAGAGGCCATTACTGTATCATACTAGTTTGTATATTACTTGATGGAAGCTTGGGATATTCACAGTTGTATATACAATCTTGCTCAAAATAGTAGTATGCTACTTGGTTTGTCTCTGCTTTAATATGTGCATGTGTTTCTTTTAGCATATCGCTGATATACATATTAGTAGAGCCCTTAGGATCTTTGCTTGATTACCAGCGTTGTGATGGCGCTCACACTCGTGGGGGCTGGGTAATCCATAAGCACATCCTTATACAGGTCCCTAGTCGTTGGACTATCGAGACAGGGCATCGATACTCCGGAGTAGACTAGCGTATGCGCTTCTCATCCCAGCGTGGGAGACGGTCTGTCCCACAGCCGTCAGTACGTAGTACTTGAGATAGTATACGGGTGCTCGTTAGGTTACGAGTACACTGGACAAGACTCGTCGGGAACTGTTGGTTGGTATTATACCTATCGTCAGTTATCAGTTCCCAGGTGACATGAGTACAGCTTAGTCCGCTGACTTGACACTGTCACTTCGCCTCGAGTGTGTTCCCACTGTACTTTAATTACTACCCTACCACGGCTCAAAGGAGTCGTGCAGACAGGTAGTTTTTGGGTGCAGTCCCGAAGCACTTGGAGGCAGTGACGGTCAGACAGGATTCGTCTCTCCCGGTATTGGGGGTTGACATCGCGCTGTGTCCAGGAGAGCCATTGCACAAGTAGTCCCTGGCCAGGGCAAGTGAGATATACTGGTAGGTTTCCAGTGTTATCTCAGAGTGTTCTGGACTACACTCCGACACGACTTGTACCGCTATTAGGGGACTGACGTTCACCGCCCCCCTAGGCCCGCCATGCGATGTATCAGACGAACAGACCGGACTGTACGGAGACTGTCACATACAGGCTCAGTAGGAGTTCAGATGGGGTTCACCTCGTCAGTCTTCTTATCGGCATCTACTTGGGGACCGTTACGTACAGCTAGTGCCGCTTGCGATCTGTGGTTAAACCCACTGCCAGCGTAGTGTCGAGTCTTTAGAGTCCCATACAGAGAGCTATTCGCCTTTAGGCAAAATGAGTAGAGGTCGCATGGTTTTGCGACAGGGTTCGTTCACATCCGCGCACTTGTGCACGTTTGTTGTCCGGACAGCTTATACTAGCGGGCTTTAGTTTAAGCCAGATCCTAATATATGATTTGGGATTGGTTTTATCTCTTTGTATTCGTGTTCCCCGGATCACGAATACGGATGCGTATGCACAGTTGCTTGAGACAGAGGGAGAGGACTTTGATTAGGGTTAATGACCATTGTCATTTTATTAACCCTAATGCTTATGTGTGTATTATGGTTAATTGATATTAGTTTAATATAATTGTGCATGGTTATGGTTGTTGACCATTTGACATTCTTGACTTGTTGACCTAGGTTGACACTTTGACCATCATCATTTCATTTGGAAGATGCTCTTTGATCCTTGCAATTTGCATTAAAAATGAAATGATAATGGTCATGTCTTGATTAAGCCATGACAATTATCTCACTAATTATCTATTTACAATAATTCACACATATATGTGAGAATGCTTCATAATTCTCTCATTCTATTATTTACTTTCTCTCTCTTGCTCTTCCTCTTCCTCAAGCTCTCCCCTCTCATGTGTTGAGAAACACTTGAGCTTGAGAAAAACCTCTTCTTGATAATCTTTACTCTCATCTAGGGTTCTAGGATTAGCACTTCTAGCACCCTAGTTACTTCTAGCTTGAAGTTGAAGCCAAAGGTTGAGGCTTTCGGGTGGATCCTTCTTCGACGTGAGAAGACGACAAAGGTGATCCCTTTCTACTACTCCAAGGAGCAAGGAGAGAAGGACATAAAGCCCTAGGTATAACCATTCTACCCTTTAGCTAGTTTCTAGTTAGCTTTAGCTTGTTTTTGTTTAGCAAAGATCCTCCTTTGTCTAGTCCATGTTGCCTAGCATGATAAAAATCCGATTTTTATTCCGTTTTCCGCCTCCCCGTAAGCACCGGGGTGGGCAACGTGGACTTACATCGATGGGTGCAAAAATGAACGTTTTTATGCAATATAAACTTCATCTGATGCATAGCTTAAAGGTATTTAAATCTTTTAATTTTTCATGCACATACATTTGAGGGTATGATGATCAACTTGAACGGATCGAATCGTTAAAATATGTCGAAAATTGAGATTTTCCGTTTTTAAAAAACACGGATTGGTTTGCAATGGATCACTCTCACACAGAGAGAGGGGGATATATGAGGTGGCGGCCCCTTTTTAAAAAGGGACCCCCGCCTCAAAAACCCTTATGTTTTTCGTGTTGGCTATAGTGCCCCCAAGCCAATTATTGTAATCACAGGCACGCGGTTATGATAATTGAGAGAGGACCTATACGGGTGGAACGGTCTTACTCAAAATAATAGTATGATATCTGGTTTGTTTTTATCATCATGTACATGCATTATGTGATATTACAGATAACTATTACATGTTGATAGAGCCCATAGGATTCTTACTTGACTACCAGTATTACGATGACGGTCATATACGTAGGAGCTGGGTGGTGTATAAGCACATCCTTAAATATCCCTAGTCGAGTGAGTATCGAGACTGGGCATCGATACTCCGGAGTAGACCAGCGTGTACTTATCGAGATCCCGACAAGAGGCGGTGGCCGGTCTCACAAGCCATCGGTGTCAGTTAGTCACCTAAGATAGTATACATGTGCTCATTGGCTTATGAGTACACTGGACGGACTCGTCGGGAACATGCTAGTTGATATTATACCTATTGTCATATAGCAATTCCCAGGTGACATGAGTACAGGTTAGTCTGTCGACCTGAGATTGTCATTTGTCTCGTGTGAGTTCCTATTGTGCTTTGATTACTACCCTACCGCGGCTTAAAGAAGTCGTGCAAACATGTTTTAGTTGGGTACAGTCCCGAGCCACATGGAGGCAGTGAGCGAATCGTCGGGAATTCGTCTCTCCCGGTATTGGGGGTTGATGTCGCGAGGTGCACGGGTGGCCATCACCAGAAATCCTTGGCCAAGGTAGACGAGAATTACTGATTTGGATTAGTAGTTTCTTAGTTGGTGACGAGTTTCATACCGACACGAAATATCGCGTTATTAGGGGTCTGATTTTATCCACCCTTTAGACTCGATATACGATACTCTTAGACGAACAGATCGGACTGTACGGAAATTGTCACTGACAGGCTCAGTAGGGATTCAGATAAGTTTACTCGTCGGCCTTCATTTCGCTCAATACCGGGGTGGTCGTTACATACAGCTAGTGCCGCTGACGTGCTTGTGGTTAAACCCACTACCAGCGTATTGACGAGTTTTTAAAGTCCCACACAGAGGGTTTCCCTGGTTCTGGCGAAATGATATAGTAGCCGTATTGGGCACGTGTAGGGTTCCGATTGATTGATTGTACTATGTACACGGACTTTCGATCGGACAGTTGATAATACCTGTCACGCCCCGCTTCCCGGTATACGGCGAAGGGGACGGGACGAAGCCGCTACGTATTTACTGTGGAGTAAATACGCTAAGCGTATCTAAGCAATATAAAAGTAAAGCACAAGAGACAAGATATAATAAAACAGCAATTTTATTTATTCACATTCTTTCTGTACAATACATGGAAAGTAAATACAACTGAAATAAAAAGCAATGCCTAAACAATGGCATAACATAAAAGAAAAGTACTGAAATGGAAAGTGTACAATGACTAAAGCTCGGGGTCTTCACTGAACTGGTCCAAGTCTTCAGCAGTGAGCTCGATCTCTGACGGGTCCAGATCACCTGACGACATTCAAAGAAGAAAGAAAGAAAGAGAATGTCGTCAGCGAACAGATCGCTCGGTAAGTCCCAAGAATAAGGGAGAAATAGAATAGACAGGATAAGAAGGTAGCTTTTAAAGTTATATTATATTGTGATGTTGATGTTGTTGTTTGTAGCTTGGTACAGAAGAATACCAGTGTATACGAGAGGGGTCTCTATATGCCAGAGACTAGAGGCAAGTATAGTACAAGGAACCGTTTATGCCACGGTACAACAGCAACTGGATTCATGTTAGGTGTATTAAGTCTTACTGTCTCGTGCCACTTCTAACACCTTCCGTACCAATCTACCCCTTAAACCCCGAGATGTCTTGTTTGTATTGTATTGTAAATTGTATTGATTGTATAATTGGATGACTGACCGAAACCATGATATCAGTAAACGGAAATAACCGTAGAATCATGTAAATGGAATAACTGGAGAACCATGTAAATGAAATGTATATCCATGGTTCGGTTCGGTCAAGTTGTATAGATTGATAATTTGATTCATGGATTCATGTTGAATTGTAATATTGAAAATTGTAGATTGTAGATTGTACTTGAATCATATTCAAGTCAGACTATAACGAGACACACTCTGAGTCAGACAATTAGAAAAGTAAATTGAAGACCTGATTGTTTTGATGTTATCGCTAACCGCTGCACATGGACGACAGGATTTGTGTTTTTTTCAAAGACGATTACCGTATTGATAACACCATTATTAAGTTGTCTACCTTAAATAGGCAAGCACCCACTTCTCCGGCTCCCTGAGGCTCAAGAGTTGGTCCCGCTTAAACCTATGTTTACTAGGGTCCTTAGGGTAATTTATAGAACTTGAGTGGGTTTTATGTAAAAATATTTTTATATACTTTTCAAAATACACCCCAAGTATTTATTATTCGTTTTTAGAGTTGTAATGAATGTAGATTTTATATTGTGATATTTCTAGTGAAAATATCCTAATTTCATAAATAAAGGTATTTATTTGTAATATTGATTTGTATGGAATTCATGGTATTTTAGTGTAAAATGATTCCTGTGACATTTTTAGAAAAAAATGGAATATTTATAATAATTCTAAATATATATTTTTATGTTACATATACATATATTTATATGAAAATAATTTTTTGTATATATATAATATTCTAGAAATCTCGTTTTCTTAAGATGTTGTATTTTAAATCTTTCGAGACCGAATGCTCCTTGTGGAGGTCTGCATCTCGCACTACCAAGCCCGAGGATGTGCGATAATACGCACCATCCCGAATGGGTTCCCCAAATGGGTTGTAGCGGCGCTTTGCAAAGATTTGTATAAATACTAATCATTAAGGAAAAAACGGTTTTATTAATTATGGTATTTATCCGTAAAGATGTCGATTTCCCGTATTCTATGTTCCCGAGGGTATTGTGCTATGTTGCATATGAGTGTGTGAGGAGTTAGGTCATTACTTCGTGATCTACTTAAAGGTATAGCAAGTTTTGTGATGTTAAATGTAGAATTGAAACTATGTGGTATTTAAATGAAAAATACGGTAAAATAAAATAGCAATTACTTTATGATATGAAACTTGATCAATATGGTTGATTAGTGATTAATAGTCAACATATAATGGTTTAAGCATAATTTTATTAAAGAAAAGTGAGATTTTATAAAGAAACCGAATCGGAAATCGGTCTTGTTCCGATTCCGTCGGGTTTTGTAATTCCGTATTTTTAGAAAGAAAAAGGAAAATAGAAATGGGACTTACGGGTTTAGGACAATAAGGAGAGGGAGAAGGATCGGGAGGAGTCGCCGGTGCATCGTTCCGTCGCCGGGAGCTCCTAGAGTCGCCGTCGAAATTTCCGCCGGAGAATTCGCCGGAGCTTCGCCTTTCGCTCACTTCGATTGCACACAAGGTTTCTAATGATTTCTTGAGAGTTGGCTCAGAATTTTGGGGTGAGGGGGTAGTGTGTAGGGTTGGTATTTATAGGGTTAGGATAGGTGAAGAGTTTAAATTAAAAAAATGTAAAAATACATTAAAAATAGAGTAAATGGGGAATTCAACAGTCTCTGGAACTGATCCAAATAAATGGAGTGTGCAGGGGGTAGGGGAGGGAAAGAGTCACATTTTTCCTGTTGGGTGTTGGGGTCAAAATTTGCACCCTCGGTTGACCGAGTCAAAGTCAAGGTCAACCCCAAGCCAGGTGGGCCCAAGCCCAAGCAAGTGGGCCAATGCCCGGGTCGAGCCCGAACACGAAGCGTCCGTCCTTCCGCTATACCAAAATGAAATCATGTAATAAATATTTTTTATGTAATTTTTTATACATGAATGTATGCAAAATGAGCATAAAACCAATATTTTGTAAGCCCATGGCTTATATGCAAAAATGAAATGGCACATGAGCCATGGGATAGGCAAAATGTCATTTTGTGAAACCCAAGGGGCTATATGTAAATATGTAAGCCTATAAAAGGCAACATGATGATGAATAAAGTAATACTTTTTCATTCCCCCCAAAACTAGGGTTCTTTGTGCCTCATGCTCCTTCTCCAAGGTTCTAAAACCTTCTTCTTTCTTTTGAATTAAATCAAGAGTTTTACTCTTCTTTAAACTAAATAATCTTTCACCACAAAACCCACAAAGGGGAAAATCTCAAAAAGAAGAGATTTTTAAAATCTCACATCTCTTGATCTTCAAGATCCGGCCAAACAAAGGAAGAAGAAGGAGACCCATCTCCAGAAACCCCACTTTGGGGAAGAACTAGGGCTCAAGGGGAGAAGCCCTTCATCAGCTTCAAAACATCCTAGGAGTTTAACTCCATATATATATATATATATATATATATATATATATATATATATATATATATATATATATAATAAATATTTCCTTTCTGAAGCATAGCTTCTGGTTCTGGGACTAAAAGCCCCCTTTTTTCTCGCACGCTTCAAGCGCTCAAGCGCTCAAGCGCCAACACGTGGCGCGCTAGCGCTCGAGCGCAGAGCGCCCACGTGCCGACACGTGGCGCGCTTGTGCTCAAGCGCCCAGCGCTCAAGCGCAAAGCGCCCACATGCGGACATGTGGCGCGCTTGCGCTCCAGCGCCCTGCGCTCAAGCGCAAAGCCCCCACCTGCCGACATGTGGAGTGCTCGCGCTCAAGCGCAAAGCGCCCACATGCCGACACGTGGCGCGCTAGCGCCTAAGCGCACAGCGCTCAAGTTGCTGACTCCACGCATCCTTTAGATGCCCTTTCCCTTTTTTTTTTTTTTTTTATATATATGTATATATAAATATACACACACGCGCATACTCTACAACACTCTCCCTCCCAGAAAAATTTTTGGGCCGGGGCGCTGCCCTGCACCCCGCAAGGGGGCTGCTAGCCCCCTTGACCCCCAGCCCGCTATCCGGGTAGCGGGACCCCCGTAAAAACTCTGCGTGGCTCCCGATATATCCAAGCCCCCTCCAAAACAAAACACACGTACACTGCACATTAAGTTCGCACGACCAGTTTAACCCGTTAATCGGAGGTTCCCTCGCCTCAAAGGCGAGGGGTAATTAATGGCAGCTTAGTCCGCGGCTGCCGGAGATTCGGATCCCCACAATCAATAAACCCCCGCCTACCCTAGGCAGGGAGAATCTGTAGTACGCTTGACAAGCGCGCGTGTATTCCCATCTCAATGGGGTGACGAAAAACACCCTACATTGGGGACTCGGCCGTCCGGCCGAGTCCGGCCGGCGGCGCCTGCCCGAGTCAGCTGGTCCGCCGGCCGAATCGGCCGAGTCAGGCCAAGTCGGGGGATGGGTAGGTGGGGGCTCGCCTGATGTAGCCTCTGATATATTTAGTTTTTCATGTGTAGTGGAAAATTTGGGAGTTATCACGTGTTGACTGTTGGACTTCTAAAAAATTTAAAACAAAATAATATTAAAAAATAATGTTCTGGTGGCTTGGTTCAGCAGTGCAAGGTATTACCAATGAACTAGAACCTCCTTCTTGTAATTAAATAGCTAATTAATTACTTATGTCTTATGCTCAGGCAATAAATACCCCTTTATGGATTTTTGAATTTTTTTTGTAAAATCTTGTATAGGAAATTTAGGGTTGTTACATTCTACCCTCCTTATAAAAATTTTGTCCTCGAAATTTGTAAAAGGAAAGTGTAACAGATTCAAGGAAAGTTTGGGAACTGAAGTACTGACAGTATGTGAAAAAAATAACAAGGTGGTGCAAGGGTTTTTAAAAATGTGAAAAAATGTGTGAAGGAATGAAAGAATGCGATGGTTTTAGTAAGATTGTGAAAGAGGTGGGGGAATTTTGGGTTTGGACAGATTCAAAATATATGATTCAAAGAATATGAAAGATAAGATTCAAAGAACATGATTGTAAAGAATGTTTTAGTTGCTGGTTCTTGTGTTATATTGCTTAAGTTGTTTACGCAGAACAGAACTGCATAGTATGGTTCTATACAGCTCTGATCTGCATGGGCCACCAACAAAACATGTCACGCCCCGCTTCCAGGTATACGGCGAAGGGGACGGGACGAGTCCGCTACGTATCTACTGTGAAGTAAATACGCTAAGCGTATCTAAGCAATATAAAAGTAAAGCACAAGAGACAAGATATAATAAAACAGCAACTTTATTTATTCATATTCTTTCTGTACAATACATGGAAAGTAAATACAACTGAAATAAAAAGCAATGCCTAAACAATGGCATAACAGAAAAGAAAAGTACTGAAATGGAAAGTGTACAATGACTAGAGCTCGGGGTCTTCACTGAACTGGTCCAAGTCTTCAGCAGTGGGTTCGATCTCTGACGGGTCCAGATCACCTGACGACATTCAAAGAAGAAAGAAAGAGAATGTCGTCAGCGAACAGATCGCTCGGTAAGTCCCAAGGATAAAGGAGAAATAGAATAGACAGAATAAGAAGGTAGCTTTTAAAGTTATATTATATTGTGATGTTAACGTTGTTGTTTGTAGCTTGGTACAGAAGAATGTCGGTGTATACGAGAGGAGTCTCTATATGCCAGAGACTAGAGGCAAGTATAGTACAAGGAACCATTTATGCCACGGTACAACAGCAACTGGATTCATGTTAGGTGTATTAAGTCTTACTGCCTCGTGCCACTTCTAACACATTCCGTACCAATCTACCCTTTAAACCCCGAGATGTCTTGTCTGTATTGTATTGTATTGTAAATTATATTGATTGTATAATTGGATGACTGACCGAAACCATGATATCAGTAAACGGATGTAACCGTAGAATCATGTAAATGGAATAACTGGAGAACCATGTAAATGGAATGTATATTCATGGTTTGGTTCGATCAAGTTGTATAGATTGATAATTGGATTCATGGATTCATGTTGAATTGTAATATTGAAAATTGTAGATTGTAGATTGTACTTGAATCATATTCAAGTCAGATTATAATGAGACTCACTCTGAGTCAGACAGTTAGAAAAATAAATTGAAGTCCTGATTGTTTTGATGTTATCGGTAACCGCTGCACATGGACGACAGGATTTGTGTCTTTTTCAAAGACGATTACCGTATTGATAACACCATTATTAAGTTGTCTACCTTAAATTGGCAAGCACCCACTTCTCCGGCTCCCTCAGGCTCAAGAGATTGGTCCCGCTTAAACCTATGTTTAGTAGGGTCCTTAGGGTAATTTATAGAACTTGAGGGAGTTTTATGTAAAAATATTTTTATATGCTTTTCAAAATACACCCCAAGTATTTATTATTCGTCTTTAGAGTTATAATGAATGTAGATTTTATATTGTGATATTTCTAGTGAAAATATCCTAATTTCATAAATAAAGGTATTTATTTGTAATATTGATTTGTATGGAATTCATGGTATTTTAGTGTAAAATGATTCTTGTGACATTTTTAGAAAAAAAGTGGAATATTTATAATAATTCAAAATAGATATTTTTATGTTACATATACATATATTTATATGAAAATATTTTTTTGTATATATATAATATTCTTGAAATCTCGTTTTCTTAAGATGTCGTATTTTAAATCTTTCGAGACCGAATGCTCCCTGCGGAGGTCTGCATCTCGCACTATCAAGCTCGAGGATGTGCGATAATCCGCACCATCCCGAACGGGTTCCCCAAATGGGTTGTAGCGGCTCTTTGCAAAGATTTTTATAAATACTAATCATTAAGGAAAAAACGGTTTTATTAATTATGGTATTTATTTGTAAAAATGTTGATTTCCCGTATTCTATGTTCCTAAGGGTATTGTGCTATGTTGCATATGAGTGTGTGAGGAGTTAAGTCATTACCTCGTGATCTACTTAAAGGTATATCAAGTTTTGTGATGTTGAATGTAGAATTGAAACTATGTGGTATTTAAATGAAAAATACGGTAAAATAAAATAGCAATTACTTTATGATATGAAACTTGATCAATATGGTTGATTAGTGATTAATAGTCAACATGTAATGGTTTAAGCATAATTGTATTAAAGAAAAGTGAGGTTTTATAAAGAAACCGAATCGGAAATTAGATTTGTTCCGATTCCGTCGGGTTTTGTAATTCCGTATTTTTAGAAAGAAAAAGGAAGATAGAAATGGGACGTACGGGTTTAGGACAACAAGGAGAGGGAGAAGGATCGAGAGTAGTCGCCGGTGCGTCGTTTCATTGCCGGGAGCTCCTAGAGTCGTCGTCGGAATTTCCGCCGGAGAATTCGCCGGGGCTTCGCCTTTCGCTCATTTCGATTGCACACAAGGTTTCTAATGATTTCTTGAGAGTTGGCTCAGAGTTTTGGGGTGAGAGGGTAGTGTGTAGGGTTGGTATTTATAGGGTTAGGCTAGGGTTAGGATAGGTGAAGAGTTTAAATTAAAAAAATGTAAAAATACATGAAAAATAGAGTAAATGGGGAATTCAACAGTCTCTGGAACTGATCCAAATAAATGGAGTGTGTAGGGGGGTAGGGGAGGGGAAGAGTCACATTTTTCCTGTTGGGGACTCGGTCGTCCGGCCGAGTCCGGTCGGCGGCGCCTGCCCGAGTCGGGCCGAGTCGGGGGATGGATAGGTGGGGGGTCGCCTGATGTAGCCTCTGGTATATTTAGTTTTTCATGTGTAGTGGAAAGTTTGGGAGTTATCACGTATTGACTGTTGGACTTCTAAAAAATTTAAAACAAAATAATATTAAAAAATAATGTGGGGGTATGGGATTTGAACTCTGGTGGCTTGGTTCAGCAGTGCAAGGTATTACCAATGAGCTACAAGCTCCTTCTTATAATTAAATAGCTAATTAATTACTTATGTCTTGTGTCCAGGCAATAAATACCCCTTTATGTATTTTTGAATTTTTTTAAAAACCTGTATAGGAAATTTAGGGTTGTTACAATACTAGCCGGCTCGGGTTTGGGCTGGATTATTAAATTAGGTATTGATTTAATAATTTACGTATATGTATTTCAATATGCATATTCTAGTATTATATTCTTTGTGTTATTCTATCTCTTCGGGTATTCGTATTTCGGTACGAATACAGGTATGTATATACAGTAGAATGTAATCCGTATTTATACGGATAACATTTTAGAAGGTGGACACCTCATTTAGATTTTACCCATTTATTATAAATGGGAAATGAGGTGGATAATGGAGAGAGGGAAGTATGGTGAGAACCATGCTTGCATAGGTTGCACAAATGAATTGTTAATTCTTTTGTGCAAACTATTCAAGCATGGGTGGTATTTTAAAATTAAAGAAAATGTTTTACAAAACCTTGCTAGGTTTTTCTCTCACATGAGAGAGGGTTCATTCTTACTTGTGTTTTCTTTGCTCACCATTAGCTTCACTCCCTCTCTAGTTTTCATAAGTTACTCCACCTTCATCCTCAACCTCCTCTCTACAATCTCATGAGTTGAGAATCAAGAGAGGAGGTGAGATAGATAAACACTTGGATCACTTCACTACATCCTAGGCACTCTAGATTAGCAACCTAGAGCCCCAAGTTGCTTCACTTGATCTATATGTGGAGCTAGAGCCAAGAGCTACATCCCTCGGGTGGATCACCATCGACGGAGGAAGACCGGCGACCAAGTTCAACCGAGGACGCCTCAAGGAGCTTATGAAGATGCTAGAAGACCGAAGGACATGGTTCGTTCGATATAACCATTTCTAACCTTGTAGTTTAGCTCGTTGTAGTTTGCTAGTATAGGTTTATGATTCGATCTAGACGGATTCGTCAGCGCCAAATTTTTTTTAAAACGTCATTTTTGTTCCGCATCGGCCACGGTAGAAGGCCAGGACGCTACCGTAACCCAACATGGTATCAGAGCCACCCCATAAACCATTACTAGCTAGTTTGCATGAGCTTAAAATGTCGATCGACCGAATTTTCCGAATTGTAATTCCTTTTTCACTTGCTTGCTGTCGATTTTAAAACTTGTTCAAAAATTCATTCAAAGTATCTTTAAAATACGTGTAGGCACATTTAGAGAACCACAAGAAATTTGGGCACGTGAGCCAACAAATTGGCCGCGGAACCGCCGTGTTTCATGCTTATTGGCAGCGGTTACACGGCTCTTTTGTAACCACTGTGCGCAAAATTTCTTCGGGAACTCTTATACATGGAAATATGATTTTTGGAATGTATGGTTTTAGCCCAGATTTGTTTGGGTGCTGGATTGCATTTGGGGCCAGTTTGGAAAGTATAGTCGATCGAAATTTTAAGTGTGTGTTTATCAGTGCATGTGATAATATCTGCGACCGTGAATATCATTGAGCGGTACAACCCGACTAGTTGCTATATGTTCAACTGAACGGGTTTGCAAACGTGATATTCACGTTGATATTCTGAGATGTGCTAATATAGTGGTTGGATTGTCGTGGTGGATAGCCAGTGGTGCAATGATAGTTGTACAATTCAGATTCATTTGTATATTTGTTATTGTGGGGCGAGCGTCCGACATGTGGACAGCCGTCTCTGCCAGATTGTACATTCTTTTATTGGGGCACGACCGTGTTGAAGTCGATGTCGCCATTGTATATATACTTTTCTTTTCTGTACTAAGATTACCCCGCGGTGGGGTGCACAAATAGCCGCGTTCTAGAGGGTAACGGGCCCACATCTCATGGCGTTGAGACGGAGGGGGCCTTACTCTAGAATTGGCGGGCTATTTGCCGCACTCACAGGGGGTATAGGATGACCCACGATGGAGTGCTCAAGTTACCGGATTCCGTGAAGTGCTGGGTGACACATTCACTTTGTTGATTGGGGTTGCCTCACTTTTAGGATTGGCGGGTAACTTGCCGCACTCGTAGGGGTCTAGGTTTTCATTGCACAGGCTATCCACACGACCAGGAATGTCGAGTCTCATTTGCGGCTCAAATGAAACACAAGGCTCCAAGATTATCCACCATTCTGTGTTGCTTGTTGATATTATGTGATGTTGCTTATATCATGCCTGGGACGAATGCTATATATATATATATTTATATATACTAGTGGATGTTGTATATGTTTTGCATCCGCGCTAGTCCAGCCCCCGCTCTGCCATTAGTTAAGTAACCTAATGGTGCATGATGGGCCCCGTGGCGAATGCGGATAGCATACACGTACATTGTATTTTCGTTCTTTTGGTTTGATATGGATTAATTGATGGGACTGTATTGATTCTGATTAATGCAAGGAAAACAAACTTATATTATGTTGTTGAAACCAATTTTGAAAACTGTTATTGCAAACGTTTCTTTTTGCTTTGCACAGTGGTATTCGGTTATGAATATCTAGCACCTCATTCGACGAAGCAAGAGCCGAGATCCTTTTATCGGGAGTGACCTCTTGAGCAAAAGTTTGCGTCCTTGTAATAACTTCACTATAGTCAATTCTTTTGCTTTGCATTATGGTATTCAATTAGGAATATCATGCACCTCATTCGATGAGGAAAGAGCCGAGATCCCTTCATAAGGAGTGACCTCTTTAGCAAAAGTTTGCGTCACTATATATTTGTAAAACTGCTCGGGTTCCTTCAACGATATCAAGTTCATTACGTTAAAGGTTTTTCGCCAAAAACCATCTGTAGCCCTCCGTCGTTTCGGATCAGTATTACTTAGTATTTGTGCTACGTATGTTGACTGTGCCAAAGCGTAGTGTACGGTAGCTCTGTAATGCTTTTCTGTCGCATGGATATGTGGATTGGTTAGGACAGCCGTGTAACCATTTTGACTATGTCAAGGGTATTATGTATATGGGTTTAATGCAATCAAGATAATGATGGGTTGAACTTGATTATGACCCTTTGATATGTTGACTGTGTCAAGGTCACTTGGGTCTTAGGGGCAAATATCACATCGGGAGTTTCAAACATACAAGAAACTTACCAGGCATGCGCATACCTTCTAGAGTGTGGTGACTTGAGTGGCTTCCATCAAGTTTTCATGCGATGATAGTTGGATCCCGATTCCCACTAATGAGTAGATGTTGCTCCTCGGGTGATTTTCAGATGATCCCGACTAATTCTCCTTTTAGGATTTGAAGGAGAATTCGAGGAAACGGTAGAAGCCATCCTGATTAGATAAAGTGATTAACCAATCTAATTTAGGTTAGAGTGCATGCTGAGTGTTTCTTTTCTCTCTCTCTTTGGCAACGACCATGACCCGACCTCAAACTGAAACTCATAAACCAAGTTAACCAAACCTTCTTAAAACACTTTGGCTTTTGGATTGTCATTTAGTCGCATATATCATTGCCACTCCTACATCCCCTTTGCATTTCTCCAAAACACTCTGTATCACTACGAAGATCCACATTTCTTGGATATTCCATCGTATAGTTACATACGAACTTGAAGGAACTTGTTCCAGTTCGAGGATGGATTATGGTTCTGGGGAAATTGTATAGGATTATTCGGTTGTCTTTTCTCTTTACCCTCTTTCAGCTTGCGAGGGCTCCTGATATTAGGAGAGTACACTTATTGTGCTTATTGGATAGTTGTAACGACTCTGTTTTTAATGTACAGAAATTTGTTTAAAATTAAAGTACTAAATGGAGTATTTGCAACCCTAAGTATACTATAAGTATTTAATTTGTTTAAGAACAGCAAGAAGCCACTTTAACTCATTGGTAAGGCTTTGCACTGCTGCGACATAGCATTTGTGTTCGAATCCCATCGGCCACATATTATTTTTAATGATTTTTCTTTTAAACTTTTTGGAGGCCCAAAAGATTACACGTGCAATACACGTAAAAATAAAAAGTCTCAGAAATCAAACATGTGGGAAATGTTATATGAACAGATAGGGATACGTGGCACCAATCCAAGCCCCAACCCCTTTGAAACGAACGGTGAGATCGGGTGTATGGCTGGCGCCGCCGGGCTTGCCCATACCAAATGCTCCAAAAAAAATTACCCCGGTCTCTTGGTCTCCTCCCTTAACCCCGGTACTATTTTTTTCTTGAAATTAAATAGAGGATTAAAATCACTCATTAATCCAATGTTTAAATGCATTTTAATTCTACTCTTCAATTCTCAAAACACTAATTCTATCCTATAAATACCACCCCACACTTTAACCCTCTCCATTCTGAAATCTATCATCAAAACTCTCAAATTTTTCCAAGTCAGATTAATTGTACAAGTAGAGTTAGCTCAAGGTCATCTTCCGGCGACGACTCGGGACAAATCCGGCGACACCGCGACTCCACGAAGCTCTCAAACCCTTCCTCTACCTCCCATCTCTTATCTAATACAGTAAGTCCCCTCTCCACTCCTCTCTTCGCTATTAAAAGAATTCTCTTCTCAAAACTCATCGTAAGCGGAGTTATTCCGGCTTCTGATTCTAATTTTGTTAAAAACACAACTTTTTTTAATAACCAAACATCCATATTGTTACATCTTATTTAGTAATCTTATAACAAACATTTAGAACAAGTTTCAATTCAAAATACAATGTTATACAACTTTTATTTCAATTTTACGGTTAAATACCACAAGATTTACTTACGGCATCATTTCATCATATTTTCTCATATTACCTTTAGAAAACTCATGAGGTAATGACCTGTCTCATCACAACACTCATCATGACATAGCACGATAGCTTTTGGAACAATATTTTGTGGGATAAATACAATTTTATAATAAAATATCTTAAACTAATAAAACCGTATTCTTTAAGATTGTTTTAATTAAATTCCTTGCAATTAAGCCACTACAACTCATTTTGGGGAGCCCGATTTGGATGGTGCGGGTTATCGCACATCCTTGGAACTAGTAGAGCGAGATGCAGACCTCCTCATGGAGCATCCGATCTCGATGGAATTTTTAATACAATTTTTAAGAAAACGTGATTTTCTATTTAATAAATAAATTCTATTTTTAATAATTATATATATATATAAATATTATCAAAATATCTATTTTATATTTATAATAGATTCCATATTTTCTAAACACAAGAATCACAAATTTCATGAATATACCATCAAGAAACCATACAAGTAATTTACACTAAAATATCATATACTATTCAATCTAGGTTTATAATACCTAAATACGATAAATAAATACTTGAGGAATATTTTGAAAGTATGCTAAAACTATTTTTCATAAAACACCCTCAAGTTTATTAATTTACAATAAGGACCCTAGTAAATATAGGTTTAAGCGAGACCAATTCTCTTAAGCCTCAGCGAGCCGGAGAAAGTGGGTGCTTGCCTATTTAAGGCAGAAAACTAAAACGGAGTTATCAATGGTAATTGGCTTGGAAAAAATCATAAATCCTGTCGTCCATGTGCAGCAGTTACCGATAACTCCAAAACCTAATTCAGGAATCTAATTCTGTTTAAGTGTCTGACTCAGACATAGTCTCAGTCTAATCGGAATACAATCTAAACATGAATACAATTCAAATATAACTCCAATACAACATGAATCCATATACTGGAACTTGAAACATGAATACCAGAATACCATCTATATCAACATGACTTGAACTGACCGGACCATGGATATACATTGACTTGATCACATGATTATCCGTTTACATCCTTATCCGTTTACATGAGCAATTGATATCATGGTTTCGGCAAGTCTTACAGCTATAAACAATATAATAAACATTATGGGGTTTTTTAAAGGGGTAGATTGGTACGGAATGTGTTAAAAGTGACACGATGATGATCACTTTAATACACCTAACCTGAATATCCGTTTCTGTTGTCCCGTGGCTTAACGGTTTCTTGTGCTCCGTATAGCTTAGTCCACGGAATAGTTGGACTCCTCTCATATACACTGGCATATTCTGTACCAAGTTACAAACAACAGCGTTAACATAACAATCTTACATTATACCAAATATATTCTCTTTACCTGTTAGTCTATTTTTATTTCTCTTTGGGACTTACCGAGCGATTGTTCGCTGACAGCATTCTTTTTCTATTCTTTCTTTGAAATGTTTTCAAGAGGACCCGACTCTCTGGAGATTGAGCCCAGCTAAGAAGACTTGGAGCAGTTCATCGAGAACCCGGAGTTCTAGTCACTTGTATATACTTTTACTTTCAGCTCATGCCATTGTTTAGGCATTGCTTTCCACATTGTATTTACTTTTCAGTTGTATTGTAAAGAATGTTTAATAAATAAAAAGCTGCCGTTCATTTACATCTCATGTCTTTCTTGTGTAGATTTATATTATATTGCTTATTTACGCTTAACGTGTTTACTTCTGAGTAAATACGCAGCGGGCCTAGTCACATCTCCTTACTGTCCACCGGGAAGCGGGGTGTGACAGGTTTTGTTGGCGGCCCATGCAGGTCAGTTTAGCATGGAAACCTAAGCAATATAACACAAGAATTATAAGACGTAGCAACCAAACATTCTTTATATTTCATATTTCTTGAATCTATCCTAACCCTATTTTTCTTTCAAGGTTATGGATTCTCCGAACAATACTAGCACCAACGTGAACGGCACCACACCGTCACCTCTTCCACTTACGCCTACCATTGTAGCTCCGATCAACAAGCAGACGGTACTGCTCGAGGCAATAAAGATCCTCTTGGAGGGACAGCAGCAGCAGACTACTGTCCTAATGAACTGCCCAGAAGCTGGGGCACCTGGAGTGAAACAATTCCGGGCACTGCATCCTAAGCAATTTTCTGGGAAAGAGAGCCCTCTGGAAGTTGAAGAATGGGCTCAATCCATTGAGGATGATCTGGCAGCATCACAAGTGCCAGACATTGCTTGGGTAAGGGTTGCGAAGCTGTAACTCACGGATAACGCCCGAGTATGGTGGAAGGTGAAAGAAAGCCGTCTTACTCAGCTAATCGAATGGAAGACGACGCGAAATATTTTCCCGACATGTTCGACGCAAAATATTTTCCCGAGACTGCCCGATTTGGCATGGAGCAGCAATTCATCCACCTACAACAAGGCTCTATGTGGAGCAAATCCGTGGATGGGTATGATACTGAGTTCACTATGTTGAGCAGGCACATCTCATACCGACTGCTGAGATCGCCAGAAGATTTCAGCAGGGGTTGGACCAGGAAATCGAAGCTGCATTAGCTACAGGGGATTTTCCAACCCACGACTTAACTTTGAAGGCTGCTCGTCGATACGAGGCAGTAGTAAAGAAGAAAGGCAAACCTCAATCTGCCGGTATGAAGCGTCCAACTACTCAGATAGCAGGAGGAGCCTCTTCCAGGCCTCCTTTTGTACCAGGAGACCGGGAGTACATTTCAACCAGCCCAGTTCAGACTTTTGCACCTACTGCAGGAGGAGTGGACACCTGGCAAAGGACTGCAGGCGTGCTAATCGCTTTTGCTTAGTCTGTGGCTCATCCACATATGATGTTAGATCTTGTCCTCGTATACTCAATCCAAATCCTGCAACCAGACCAGCAATCACCTATCCGCAGCGGCCAGCTATTCAGGCACCCACACCACGTCTTGCTCTCCATGTTCCACCTCCTCGTGGACCTACTGCACCTCCTCCTCGTCAGTTCCATCAAGCACAAAGGAACCTACCTCAAGGACAGAGGAACGGACAGAAGAATGCTCCTCCAGCAAGGAAGAATGTACTGAAGCGACAGGCTTTCACAATGACTGTGGAAGAAGTTGAAACCACTGGCCAAGTCATTGTATTAACTCCTTTTCTTTCAAAGTTTCTTTCAATCCTTATACATATCAAATATTTTATTCAATACCTAAACATGTTCCACACAACTTAGGTACAATCTTAGCAGCCTCACTTCCTGCACTAGCACTCTTCAATACTGGAGCATCTCATTAGTTTATGTCGCAACGGTTCGTCCGAACTCATGTGATTCTGGTCAAACCACTCGTATCCAGCTGGAATGTCAGTTAAGGGAACGACGTTCTAAAGGCAACAATGGGATACGACCTGTGTCCAGTGGTCGTCTGCAGCAGAGAATTTTATGCTGACTTCAAGGTGCTGGACATACCGAACTTCGATGTAGTTTTGGGTATGGATTGGCTAGGAACTTTCTATGCTACCATCGACTGTCGTCAAAGGAGGGTAGTGTTCGAGATTCCAGAGCATCCGGTCTTTTATTTCAAGAGTGTAGACTGTACCCTGGAGCCTAGCACATACAAAGCAAAACCGAAGAAAGCAGTGATTGCAACTCTAAAGGCGGGAGAAGATAAGCCAGAGGTAGTTCGATGATGTATTTCTTGCAGACATATCAGGTTTGCCTCCTGATCGAGCTTTTGAATTTGGAATTAATTTAGTACCTCGAGCACAACCGGTGATCAAAGCACCATATTGCTTAAGTCAAGAAGGTTTGAAGGAGATCCGTACTCAGCTGGACGAACTTCTGCAGAAAGGATGGATTCGTCCCAGTACTTCAAGTTGGGGATCTCCGGTGTTGCTTGTGAAGAAGAAGGAAGGTTCATACAGAATGCGCATTGATTATAAAGCTTTGAACGAAGTCACGATAAAGAACAAGTATCCACTACCGCGAATCGACGATCTGTTCGATTAGCTAAGTGAGTCTTGCGTTTTCTCAAAATTTGATCTTCGTTCGGGTTATCATCAGGTGAAGGTCAAAGAGTCTGGTATTCCGAAGACGGCATTTAGGACCCACTATGGACATTTTGAGTTTCTCGTGATGCCATTTGGAGTGACCAATGCACCGGCCATATTCATGAACCTAATGAATCAAGTTTTCCGAGAATACCTAGACAGGTTTGTTGTGATTTTCATCGACGACATCCTGGTATATTCAAAGAATCAGAAAGAGTACACTGAACATTTGAGAATTGTCCTGGAGACCTTGTGACAACATCAACTCTATGCTAAGTGCAACAAGTGCGAGTTTTGGCTAAATCAAGTCGGATTTCCCGGTCATATCATTTCAAGTGAAGGAATCTCTGTGGATTCAGATAAAGTATTAGCGGTAAGCAAATGGCCGACATCAAAGATGGTGAAGGACATTCGAAGTTTCTTAGGTTTAGCAGGATACTACCGAAGATTTATTGAAGGCTTTTCGAAGATTGCAACACCCCTGACCAAGCTCACACGTAAAGATGAAGAATTCGTGTGTTCAGAAGCATGCGAACAAGCTTTCGTAGAACTCAAGTCAAGATTGATATCAGCACCTATTCTCGTAATACCGGACCAATCTGGAGGTTTCATAGTACATTGCGATGCATCCGGTAAGGGATTAGGATGTGTTCTACACCAGCATACGGTAAAGTTGTAGCTTATGCATCAAGACAGTTGAAGATTCATGAGCGCAATTATCAAATGCGTGACTTAGAGTTGGCAGCTGTTATATTTGCACTGAAGATTTGGTGTCATTATCTTCTTGGTGAATGGGTAGATATCTACACAGAGCACAAAAGTCTGAAGTATGTGTTTACTCAGAAAGAATTAAATATGCGGCAGAGAAGATGGTTAGAATTTTTGGCGGACTTCGACATCAATCTACAATATCATCCAGGGAAGGTGAATTAGTTCCTGATGCACTTAGTCGCCAACCACTATCAATGAATCTCACCGCACAGTAGAAGCTATAACAAGATTTGCATCAGATAGAGATAGAAGTGGACATGCCAGGTAACGTTTCAAGTTTGATAAACTTACAAGTTCAGTCTACAATTGTCAATCAAATCAAACCAGCTCAAGCAAGTGATGCTAAGTTGCAAAAGATCAGAGAACAAGTAGAAAGTGGACTTCGAACAGACTTCATCATCCACGAAGACGGATTTTTGAGATACGGAAGCAGATTGCGTGTACCACAAGGTCCTATTTAGGAAGAGTTGATGAAAGAAGCTCACAGCTCTCCATACTCAGTACACCTAGGTGGTACAAAGCTGTACAAAGATCTGCGGCAACATTACTGGTGGCATGGAATGAAACGTGAAGTAGCTAGAAGTGTAGCTAAATGCTTGGTGTGTCAGCAAGTAAAATCTAAATATCATAGGACTACTGGTTTACTTCAACCGTTACATATTCCAGAATGGAAGTGGCAACACATTAATATGGATTTTGTGACTGCACCTCCTCGCAGCATGAAAGGTAAGGATGCAGTATGGGTTATTGTGGATCGACTCACAAATTCGGCTCATTTTATTCCCTTTCGAGTTGGCCAATCTACTGAGACACTAGCAAAGAAGTATATGGAGGTAAGTTTGATTTAACTTTTCAATGTGTACTATCTTTGATACCCATGACCTCATGCAGGAGATCGTGAGATTACATGGAGTACCGGTTTGCATTATCTCCGATCATGACACCAGATTCCGACCGCAGTTTTGGCAGAGTCTGCAACCTAGCTTGGGAACGAGTCTGAACTTTAGCACAGCTTACCATCCACAAATAGATGGACAGTCTGAGCGAACGATTCAGATTCTTGAAGATATGCTAAGAGCTTGTATGCTAGACTTCGGAGGACCGTAGGAAGATCACCTACATCTTTTGGAGTTTTCATACAACAACAGCTACCAAGCGAGTATTGGAATGGCACTGTTTGCAGAGCTCTATGGAAGGAAGTGTCGTTCACCATTAAGTTGGGACGACATCGGAGATAGGGAACTCCTTAGACCTGAGATGATAGTAGCGACTGTAAATGTAGTTCGCACTATCAAGGAACGAACGCGCATAGCCTAAGACCGACAGAAGCATTGGGCTGATGCAAAACGCCGACACTTGGAGTTCCAACCGGGCGATCATGTTTTTCTAAAGATCTCTCCAAACTATGGAGTGGTTCGTTTTGGGAAGAGAGGTAAGCTAAGTCCGAGGTATATTGGACTGTTCGACATATTCGAACGAGTCGGAGAAGTGGCATATCGCTTGGCACTTCCACCCTCAATGGAAGGAGTGCACAACGTGTTCCACATATCCCAACTCCGAAAATATGTGAGCGACCCCATCCATATCCTTGATCACTCCGAGTTAACTGTACAGACGGATCTATCTTGTGAGTAACAACCCATTGAAATCCTTGACAGAAAGGTAAAGTCACTTAGGAACAAGGAAGTAAACTTGGTCCGAGTGATGTGGAGGAAAGCCTCACCAGGAAAATCAACGTGGGAAAGAGGAGACGACATGCGTGCAAGTTATCTTTTCTTATTTGTAAATTAGTCCTTAAATATTTGTAAATTTCGAGGACGAAATTTTTGTAAGGAGGATAGAATGTAACGACTCTGTTTTTAATATACAGAAATTTGTTTAAAGTTAAAGTACTAAATGTAAGTCCACGTTGCTCACCTTGGTTCTTACGGGGAGGCGGAAACGGCGAAAAACAATTATTTAGCGCAAAGGCAACATGGACTAAAAGCCAGATCTTTGCTAAACTAGAAACTAGCAAACAACTAGAGGTTTTAACTACTATGCCATAGAAATTATACCTCACGAAACCGGTCCTTCGGGTCTTCATTCCGCTGTCCCGTTCGTCCGTCCAAGCTCCAAGGAACGATCCGGATCTTGGTCACCTCCGCGGCCTCCTTGAGTCGAAGACGATCCACCCGAGAGATGTACACCGAGCTCCACCTCGAGCCGAGGCAACTAGGGCAACGAGATCGCTACTCTAGATGCCCTAGGTTGTGTAGTAGAGATATATGGAAGTGTTTGTCTTTGTGGGATCTTTTTCTCTCAACACATGAGATCAAAAGAAGAAATCAAGAGGAGGAAGAAGGAGGAGCTAGCAACCATGAGAGCTTTTCTTTTCTTCTCACAAGAACAAGAGAGAGAAATGAAAATGAATTATAAGCTAAAGAAATGAACCATGGTTGCAATAATGCAAAACTATCATCATTACCAATCCTTTCATGATAAAGTTGATGGCTACTAATTGAATTGACCATTTTCATAATCCAAAAAGAAATCCAAAGAAGAGTGTAGACCTCTCATGAAGGTCAACGGTCAACTTCGGTCAACGGGTCAACAACGGTCAACGGGTCAAGGTGGTCAAATGGTCAATGCAATTAGCCATCAACAAATTATCACAAAAGGATTAGTAAAATTATGTCTCCGGCTCATAATGGTTTTGACCGAACGAATTGTCAAAACCCTAATGAGCCCGCCACATAACGGTTTTGGCCGAACCAACTGCCAAAACCCTAATGGGGCACCTCCTCCTTTATCGCTCCTCAAAACTGTGCATACACACCCGCATCCGCATTCCGTAGAATGCGAATGCACAGAAGACAAAACAAATCCATCCGTGCAATACTAGGATCCGGCTTAAACCAAAGCCCACTAGTATTGCCTGCCCGAACAGTATACGCACACAAGTGCACATAAGTGATCGCAGCCCTGCCGTAAAACCATACGGCTTCTACACGTTTCGCTCAGTGCAGGGAAACTCTCTGTGTGGGACTCTAAAGACTCGACACTACGCTGGCAGTAGGTTTAACCACAGACCGCAAGCGGCACTAGCTGTACGTAACGGTCCCCCGGTAGATGTCAATAAGAAGGCCGATGAGGTAAACCCATCCGAACTCCTACTGAGCCTGTATGTGACAATCTTCGTACAGTGCGGTCTGTTTGTCTGATACATCGCATGGCGGGCCTAGGGGGTGGTGAACATCAGTCCCTTAATAGCGGTACAAGTCGTGTCAGAGTGTAGCCCAGAACACCCTGAGATAACACTGGAAACCTACCAGTATATCTCGCTTGCCCTAGCCAGGGACTACTCGTGTAATGGCTCTCCTAGACACAGCGCGATGTCAACCCCCAATACCGGGAGAGACGAATCCTGTCTAACCGTCACTGCCTCCAAGTGCTTCGGGACTGCACCCAACTACTACCTGTTTGCACGACTCCTTTGAGCCGTGGTAGGGTAGTAATCTAAGTACAGTGGGAACACACTCGAGGCGAAGTGACAGTGTCAAGTCAGCGGACTAAGCTGTACTCATGTCACCTGGGAACTGATAACTGACGATAGGTATAATACCAACCAACAGTTCCCGACGAGTCCTGTCCAGTGTACTCGTAACCTAACGAGCACCCGTATACTATCTCAAGTACTACGTACTGACGGCTGTGGGACAGACCGTCTCCCACGCTGGGATGAGAAGCGCATACGCTAGTCTACTCCGGAGTATCGATGCCCTGTCTCGATAGTCCAACGACTAGGGACCTGTATAAGGATGTGCTTATGGATTATCCAGCCCCCACGAGTGTGAGCGCCATCACAACGCTGGTAATCAAGCAAAGATCCTAAGGGCTCTACTAATATGTATAAGTGATATGCTAAAAGAAACACATGCACATATTGAAGTAGAAACAAACCAAGTAGCATACTACCATTTTGAGCAAGATTGTCTATACAACTATGAATATCCCAAGCTTCCATTAAGTAATATACAAGCTAGTATGATACAGTAATGGCCTCTAGGGCATATACACTAACAATCTCCCACTTGCACTAAGGCCATGTACTGGCGTATCGAAGACCTATCATCTCGATCAGCCGCTCGAACTGAGTCTGGGGTAGGGCCTTCGTGAGTGGATCTGCAGTGCTCCGAATCTACTCTCTTCACCTCGATCTCCCGGCGATCTACGATCTCCCTGATCAGGTGGTACCGCCTCAAAATGTGCCTGAACTTCTGATGGGACCGGGGTTCCTTCGCTAAAGCTATAGCGCCGTTGTTGTCGCAATACAGCGGTATTGGATCAACAATGGTTGGAACCACCTGAAGCTCCGTGAGGAACTTCTTCATCCAGACAGCTTCCTTTGCGGCATCGCGAGCAGCTATGTACTCCGCTTCCATAGTTGAGTCAGCAACGGTCTCCTGCTTGGAACTCTTCCAGCAAACCGTCCCTCCATTGAGGGTAAAGACATAACCCGACATGGACTTGGAGTCATCCTTGTCACTCTGGAAGCTGGAGTCAGCAAAGGCCTCGGTCTGGAGGTCTTTTCCGCCATACACCAAGAACATCTCCTTAGTCCTTCTCAGGTACTTGAGAATGTTCTTTACCGCTATCCAGCGTTTCTCCCCTGGGTCCGACTGATACCGGCTTACAACGCTCAATGCATATGCTACATCTGGTCTGGTACATAACATCGCATACATTATAGAGCCTACCGTAGATGCGTAGGGTATAGATGACATGCGAGCCCTTTCCAAATCAGTCTTGGAAGACATCTCTTTGGAGAGGGTGATTCCGTGACAAGCCGGTAGATTACCGCGCTTGGAATCTTCCATACTAAATCGTTTTAGTATGGTGTCTATGTACCTCGACCGTGAAAGTCCCAACATCCTCTTAGATCTATTACGATAGATCTGGATCTCCAGAATGTAGTTGGCATCGCCTAGGTCCTTCATGGAGAACCTCTGCGACAAGAATCCTTTGACTGACTGTAGCATAGGAATATCATTTCCTATTAGGAGAATGTCATCCACGTACAAGACGAGGAATACCATAGTTCTCCCTACAATCTTACTGTAAATGCATGGTTCATCTGGGTTTTTGATAAAGTCGAATTCCTTGACAGTATCATCAAAGCAGATGTTCCAACTCCGTGATGCCTGCTTCAGTACATAGATGGACTTGAGCAACTTGCACACTTTACCGCTGCTCCCACTCTGAGTGAATCCCTCTAGCTGATCCATAAAGACGCACTCTTCCAAATTTCCATTTAGGAAAGCCGTCTTTACGTCCATCTGCCAGATCTCATAATCGTGGAAGGCAGCAATAGCAAGGAAGATCCGAATGGATTTGAGCATAGCCATTGGAGAAAAGGTCTCGTCATAGTCCAAACCAGGTCTTTGACGAAAACCCTTTGCTACAAGTCTAGCTTTATAGGTTTCAACCTGCCCATCTACATCAATCTTCTTTCTGAAGATCCATTTGCAGCCTACGGGTTTTACCCCTTCTGGAGCAAAGTCCAAAGTCCAAACTTTGTTGGTGTACATGGACTCCATCTCGGTCCGCATCGCATCCAGGCATTTTACCGAGTCACCGCTCTGAATGGCTTGCTGGAAGCTAGTAGGCTCACCATAATCCATAGTGCAATCCTCTCTATCCCCGTCTATGAGAAAACCGTAGTATCTCTCGGGCGGATGAGACTGCCTACTACTCCTGCGGAGTGGCGCTGGGATGTTTTGTTCTTTCGAACCCTCTGGTTCTACTAAGCTTTCAGTAATAGCTCGTGGTTCTGGAATTTTTTCCAGTTCTATTACGCTCCCACTTATCTGGTTTTCCAAAAACTCAGTTTCCAAGAAGCGGGCATGACGAGAAACAAAAACCTTTTGTTCCTCTGCGTAATAGAAAAGATACCCCTTGGAGTTCTTTGGGTATCCCACAAACTTACACTGTACTGAGCGTGCCTCGAGCTTGTCCGCATGCTGCTTTTTGACAAAAGCTGGACATCCCCATGTCTTAATGTGATTAAGATAGGGTTTCTTCCCACACCACATCTGATATGGTGTAGTATGCACAGTCTTAGTTGGAACTCGGTTCAAAAGATATGCAGCTGTTTCTAGTGCATAACCCCAGAAAGATCGCGGTAACTCAGCCTTACTCATCATGGAACAAACCATATCCAATAGGGTTCGATTCCGCCTTTCCGATACACCGTTGTGTTGTGGTGTGTATGGAGGAGTAAGCTGAGAGAGAATTCCATTCTCTTTTAAGTAGCCCAGAAACTCGGCACTCAAGTATTCACCACCTCGATCAGATCTCAGTGTCTTGATACCTTTGCCTGTTTGTTTTTCAACTTCATTCTTATATTCCTAAAATTTCTCAAAGGCCTCGGATTTGTTCTTCATCAAGAAGACATGCCCATACCTAGAGAAATCATCTGTGAAAGTAATGAAGTATGAATAACCACTTCGCGCATGTGTAGACATTGGACCACACACATCACTGTGTATGAGTCCCAAGAGCTCACTTGCTCTTTCTCCGTGTCCAGTGAACGGAGTCTTTGTCATCTTTCCCATGAGACAAGATTCACAAGTGGCATAAGACTGATACTTGAACGGATCCAAGTATCCTTCTTTATGTAACTTTGTCAACCGTGTCTCATTAATGTGACCCAGTCTACAATGCTATAAGAAAGCCTGATTTAATTCCGGAGACTTTCTTTTAAGTGTGTTCTGGACACTGAAGACCTGAGCTTGATTCAAAACGTATATACCGTTTTTCAATGTACCTGACCCAATCAGAACTTGATTTAGGTGGATGTTTACTACAGCGCTTACAAAAGTAAAATCATATCCTTCCTTAGAAAGTAAGGATACAGATATGATATTACAAGTCGCACATGGTACATAAAAACAGTCACGCGGAATCAATATCTGCCCAGTTGTCGGTCCTAGATGATATTCCCCTACGGATTCAGCATACATGCTCATTCCGTTAGCAACCCTGAGAGTCATATCACCTTTCTTGATAACCCTACGGTTTCTCAGAGCCTGTAACGAATTACAGATATGAGATCCTGATCCGGTATCCAATACCCAGGAAGTAGGGTTAACTGACATACAGTTCTCTATTACAAACACACCCGAAGCCGAAGCCACAACATGCTTCGAATTCTGGCTACTGGATATACTAGCCCTGCAATCCCTTTGCCAATGTTCATTCCCGTAACAATAGGAACGTCCTGCTTTTACTACATCCAGTCCCGAAACTTCTGCCCTTCCCTTTCTTTCTACTTCCTTGGTTTCCTTCAGGGTAGTAGGTAGAGACTGTTGAACTAAGTCAGCATCTGACCCGTTCTTCAACGTGGTCTTCAGGTCCGTGAGCTCAAAAGAGCTGGTCTCTGTAAGGACGTTGCCCCTTACAGATGACCCGATAGCCAACCTCGTTGGAAGCAATTCGTTCGAGGTCTCATATCTTGCGATACGAGATTGCTCTCCATATAAATCTTTGTTATGGGGGAAGATAGAAACTGAGTCCATCTTCTCGAGCTGCCTCTGGTATGTACCATCAACTGAGGCTAACACGAGGCACTTGGCTTTCGCACAGTCTTCTTCCGATGTCCTACGGATATCAATATCCGTGACAGGGGAAACTGGACCTGAGACGGCAGGGGTTGGATCAGTCAAGAGGTGTCCCAGCTTGTCATGGGCAATAGACATCTGGACAGACCTTTGCCAGTCATAACAGTCAGATTCAGTCATTTTATTATATAGATGTAACCTATGTCTGGTCACTGGGTCGCTGCAATTAAGAGAGAGAGAAGAAAACACTTTAGCATGATGCTCTTGCAAGTTTAGATTGGTTTTTAAATTTATCTAAACATGATGGCTCCCACTGTCTCTCGAATCCCTCCTCAAACCATAAAGGAAGAATTAGTCGGGTTCATTCTCACCGTACAATACTTTCTTAACCGTTCAGCCAGGCCAGTGTCGGTACTTCGAGGGAGGTTTTCCAACGCTTTCGCGAAGTTCCTTAATTAAGTAACCTCTTTTCCCTGTGGGCGTAGCCCCGCTAACACCTTTCTAGACACCCACTAGGTTTATAGCATTGATCGTTAAGTGAGAAATTTCCCGAGGAGTAGCATAGACTCACAGCAGGATCGGGATCCAAATATCATCGCGTGACAAAACTGAAGGTATCCTACCAGAATCATCACACTCCAAATGGTATGCGCGCTAGCAAGTTTCAGTTCTTTTGAAACTCCCGATGTGGATTTTTGCCCCATGCTCTTATGACCTTGACTTTGGCCAACAAATCATAAGTCACATGTCAAGTTCTACCCGTCATTATCCAGGTTAATTTGAACCCACCCGCACATACCCTTGACTTTGGCCAACAAGGCAGTACGACTGTCCCAAACCAACGCATCTATCTATGCTACATATGAATACCCAATAGCTACCAAACACTGTGCCTTGACTTTGGCCAACAAACACAGCTTGAATACTATTGACTATCCATACGAAATGACGGAGGGCTACGAATGGTTTTGGCGAAACCGTGAACATAGTGAACTTGATATAATCGATGGAACGAGATAGCTTTTAAAAGGAGTGGTTCAAGCTCCGCGTTTAAAAAGCTGGTTTTTTGAAAAGAACCGAGTGGTTTTGAAAGTGTTCCAACGACTTTTACTTGGTTTATTTTCTTGCATTAATTCCAATGCGTCCCATCATTTAATTCTGCCATTGCAGAAAACAACCAAAATATGGCGTACGCTTATGCCATCCGCATTCGCCACGGGGCCCCGTCATCACCCGTTAGGTTACTTAACTAATGACAGAGCGGGGGCTGGACTAGCGCGGATGCAAAACATAAGCAACACCTAAATAGATATCATATATAGATATATAGCAATGATAGCCAATCCAGATCACAGATGAACACTTTGGATATACTAGGAACCCGCGGTTCGTTCGAGCCTGCAACGAAAAACGGATTACACGGTCGCGATGAATAGCCAAAACCCCACCCTAGACCCCTACGGGTGCAGCAAACTACCCGCCAAGTTCCCGAAGCGAAGCAATCTCCCTCAACCCGTGAGTAGGCCACTCGGCACTTCGAGATACCCGGTAGTTTGTGCACCCCACCTTGGGTCTATCCTAGTAGCAAAAACAGTAAAAAAAAATTATACAATGGCGGCTACAACCCCGACCCGGTTGTGCGGCCATACAAATAATATTACATCAATTTACAAATTTTACATGAATGAAAGAAAAAGAAACTCTCATCTCACATCCATCCCGGCTATTCATTCGCGACAATCCACCGAGTTCATATACACAAACCATCAACATTACAGATCACAGATATGTATAACCCCCACTAATTGACGTATAGCGATTAGCAGACGTTCAATACATATAACACAGCACAGATAATATCCATTAGCCAAAGTCTACGGAATATCGATCACAAATACGGATTTGTAACCACCCCAAAAACCAATTTCTTCTCTGAAAAATCTGGGCAGAAACAACATGTACTAAAAATCCCAAAACAGCCAAATAAAAAGACTGCACAAAACCCGGTCCACGACCGAGTCAAATCGGCCGCGGAACCGCGGCAAGAAGCATGTTCTTGCCGCGGAACCGCGGTGGTTTGATCGATTCAGTGGACTGTTTTTGTGCTGTGTTTTTATAAAACCCTGAGCCGAATTTTCATGTATGTTAAATAATTTTTAGAGCAGTATACAAATTCGACAGAAACATGGTTTTTTTGGGACTTGTTTTGCGACTTTTTTCCAATCGATATTCTAAATACTTTGCTAACTTGCTAGTTTATGTTTAGCTAGGCTCTGATACCACTGTAAGTCCACGTTGCTCACCCCGGTTCTTACGGGAAGGCGGAAACGGCGAAAAACAATTATTTAGCGCAAAGGCAACATGGACTAAAAGCCGGATCTTTGCTAAACTAGAAACTAGCAAACAACTAGAGGTGTTTCCTGATTTAAAATCAGAAAAGCTTATGGAAAAGGCTTCAGAAAAGGGTCACGTGCTTACACGTGACCAGCAGTCACGTGTGGGCACGTGACACCTAATAGTATCGGCAAAGAAAGTTCAGTTTCCCAACTACATCAAAGAAAGGGGCTTCAGAAAGGGTCACGTGCTCCCACGTGACCTGGGTCACGTGTCGGCACGTGACATTTAAAAGCAGCGGCAAAGACCCAACGGTTCCCTGAGCAAATCAAGAAAAAGGCTTCAGAAGAGGTCACGTGCTCCCACGTGACCAGGGTCACGTCTTGGCACGTGACACTCAAAACATCAGACTCATTCTCCGGTTAAATCAAGAAGAAGGCTCCATGCCAGGGTCACGTGCTCACACGTGACCAGTTGTCACGTGGTGGCACGTGATAGCTAAGCAGCAACCAGAAGACAGAGCGTAAAAAGAAGGAAGAAGGCTCGTTCCAAGGAGGTCACGTGCCCACACGTGACCAAGGGTCACGTGGCCACACGTGACCGACCTCAAAGCCCATTTGTTAACAGAATTAAATTCTGAGAAAGACCTCTCAAATCTTTCCAAAAGCAACCGATTGAATTAAAGATTCAGAGGTGATTAAATATCGTCTATCTATGGGAAAATCTCGAATTCGGAAAGATTTCCCCTTCAAATCTAACAGAAATAACAAAGGAGAATCCTTGGATTTGAAATCCAATGATGAATAAAATTCACCTAATAATCCAAAGGTCCAAAACGAATGATGGATGCAAATCAAATCTCTCAATGAAGATTCACCAAAAACTAATTGACTCGGCTGCTTCTCCTATAAATAGGAGCCAAGAGACATACAAAAAAGATATATGTGCAGAGGGAAGAAAAAAGAAGAGAGCCTTGATACTTTAGAGGAATTTGGATCTTCTGCAAAGAAAACCCTAGGTAAGAAAGGGAAGGTCCCATTAAAAAAAGAAGAGAATTTAATTCTCAACAGAGTTTAACTCTGATATAAAACAGAAGGACTTATTTCTTCTTTCTTTGATAGAGGATCTGTAAAGTGCACTTCTCCCCTCGAAGTTGAGAATTTAATTCTCAATGGGTTGAGATCCTGCCATGCAGATCCAAAGCATAGAGAGGGAATGGAAGCACGAGAATTTAATTCTCACAGAACTATAGGAATTTAATTCCTTTAAAATAAAATTAGGGCTTGACCCTATGTTATGGGAATTTAATTACTTCAGAATAAAAAGAAACAGGGTTTAACCCTAATTAAGAACTGAGTTCTGTTGAAACAACGGGAATTCAATTCCCTTAATCATAATTCCTTAACAGAGAGTGGGAGTTTAATTCCTTAAAGCTTTTATTAGGGTTTAACCCTATTCAGTTCTTCACATTTATGAGGAATTTAATTCCTACAGAAAATTCAGAGTTCAACTCTATCCCAGAATATAAATCTTCAAAAGGAAGTAGGAATTTAATTCCTCTGAAATTATTGTCAGGGTTCAACCCTACGAGGAATTTAATTCCTGAAAGGGATTAACAGATCTTCTAAAAAACATACATAGAGGCAGGGTCACGTGTCACCACGTGACCCCTAAAAAGATCCACAGAAAAGCCCCTTTGACCTCACGTGACCCACGTGACCCTTGGCAGAAGCTTTAACATACTCCATTTAAACACCCGTCACGTGATGGCACGTGATGCTCTAAAAGATGCAATAGTCTCAGAAGAACAAATGAAGGGAGGGCGCTCTCACGTGTTGCCACGTGACCCCTCTTGCCTTAGCGTTTAACACTAAAACAGAACCCCTGAATTCAGTGTTAAAACATTGATTGGCCTTAGTATTCAACACTAAGCAAAGAACTTTATTTGCAGTGTTCAACACTGATTACCTTAGTGTTTAACACTAATTTGAGATCTCTGTTGCCAGTGTTTAACACTGATCTGTTTTAGTGTTTAACATTAATTTGAAAGCCTTGTTGCTGGTGTTTAACACCAACTATCTTTTAGTGTTAAACACTAACTTATCAATCTAATTCCCAGTATTCAACACTGATTGGTCTTTAGTGTTTAACACTAGACACTGGCCCAATTGGCCGAATGGATAGAGGCAAAGCCTCTCCTTCAATAGACCAACAGGAAGCCAATATTCCAGACTTGATTGGACTTAGCCCAAGATGGCCATAAGTCCTCAATTCGTAATTAACGGGGCTAATGGGCTCATAACATAATTAATTGGTCTTGATCCCAAATTGGGCCAAAGACTATTTAATCCACTCCGGTTCCAGGGTACATCTCTTCACTCCTTTGATACTTGGCGTTGTAATCCCTCAACGTCTTCAAAGAGGTGACGGGTCCCGATGACCACGCATTAACAATGGACTGTGGGGTCCTTAAACCCATGGACTACGACGTCCTTAACCTTGACCGAGATGTCTTAAAACTAACAATGGACTGTGGGGTCCTTAAACCCATGGACTACGACGTCCTTAACCTTGACCGAGATGTCTTAAAACTAACAATGGACTGTGTGGTCCTTAAACCCATGGACTACGACGTCCTTAACCTTGACCGAGATGTCTTAAAACTAACAATGGACTCTGGGGTCCTTAAACCCATGGACTACGACGTCCTTAACCTTGACCGAGATGTCTTAAAACTAACAATGGACTGTGGGGTCCTTAAACCCACGGACTACGACGTCCTAAACTTGACCGAGATGTCTTAAAACTAACAATGGACCGCAATGTCCTTAAACTACCCATGGACCGCAATGTCCTTAAACTACCCATGGACCGCAATGTCCTTAAACTAGCAATGGACCACCATGTCCCTAAACTGGAACAATAGAGCCACGCATGCTCTTTTGTCGGATCTAAACGGTCCCGTTTAAGTTGATCTTAGCCTCAAATATGGCTAACGTATCCTTAAACCTTCAAACAAACTGGACTATGAATCCCCCCAATTAACTCTGGTTCGAGGGTACATTTCTGAACTCCTCTGACATATGTCGTTGTAATCCTTCAACGTCGTCAGAGAGGTGACGGGTCCCGATGGCCATACATGCAATGGACCACTATGTCCCTAAACTTGAACAATGGAGCCCAAATCCTCTCTTGTCGGATCTAAACGATCCCGTTAAGTTGATCTTAGTCTCAAGTTAGACTAACGTATCCTTAACAAACGTTTGAGTTGATCTTAGCCTCAAGCATGGCTAACGTATCCTCAAACCAAACCCCCAAACCCAAATCTAAGATAATACGGATTTGGACTAGTCCACGCCCTACGGGCGACGACATAACTCGGTCTCCGTAAACAATCCACGGGCTACAAAACATAAAATAAACACACACGACACGAAGTGACCATCTGGAGAAGGAGAAAGTTGTTACCGCGATGCGGTAGCGTAATTAACTGCAGGGGCTTGCGCCTGCAGGGAAGAGCGTCCCCACAATCAAAAACCCCTCAAACGAGGGGGAATCTGACGAAGTCTGCTACATCGGCCGCATCCGTCTAAACCTCCGATGCACGGTGCCATAAACAACTTGGCATCTTCGGAGAGGTGGGCGGATAGCACCAATTAGCATCTGCCTCGAATTTCAGGCAAGACGTCATGTCGCGCCGTCTTTCGGAGGGGAACAGATTCTGGCACGCCCGGTGGGACCTTTTCCTCTTTCCACTCCACACTTCGTGTGTCGTGAGTCGCGAACCAATCGCGGTTCGCTAATGGTTGCCCTTGGGTTTCAAGATACTAAGAATTGGCGTCTTGCTTATTGCAGAAAGAAAAGGATCGATGGCTTCTACTTCTGCGAAATTCTCCGACTGCTCAGACTGCAATTGCGACCAACGCTTTGCCTCGCCAGGAGGTATAGCCTACGGACCCCAAGCTGCTTCGTTATTCACAATGCCGGTGGACCAGGTGACTCAGGCCACTACCGGACTGTTATTTGGGACTATACTCCCACCAACAAGCTTCGCGGCGCCGGTACTAACAAAGGAAGCTCCCAAGAAGTCGGTCTTTGATCGTCTTACCCCTGCCGCGGCTCCTCTCAACGGGTCGCCCAACATCAGCGCCTTGGTCTTCTCTAGGTTGGGCCAAAAATCCTGTAGACCCATCATGGGGCCTACAATCCCAGAGAAGGCCGCTTCTAAGAAAGTGGCCGCTCCTGCTCCCGAAATCGCCAAGGCGGCTTCTCCGGCCAAAAAGTCGGTCTTTACAAGATTGACGGCTTCAGCTCCCGCTCCTGCTACCCAAAGGACATCGGTCTTTGACAGGCTAACACCAACAGCGACCCCCCACCTACACATGGGGCAAGACGAGCCATTCTTACCGCTGAGCCAACGCCGTCCGCTCGACACGTTCGACGTCGCCATTGGCGCCGAGTAAGGAAGGCTGGGGGCAACTCCCCCTCCGGGCTAACTCCATCGGCCCCGATGGCAGAAGTTAATGCTGCTGTTCCAACTGGGAACAGCTTCGAGATGCTAAATAAGGTGCGAAGGAATTCTCCTACTGCGGTGCTAAAGAGGTCTCCTCCCCCACTAAAAAAGGTTGTGGAAATAAAGTCAGAACAGTCCCGATCCCCTCAACGGCTGTCTTCCAAAATCAATAAGGTTTGGCGGCAGGCCCGAGACTCGATGATCGATCCAAACTTCTCCCGCCAGCACAAGAAGCTGAAAACCCAACCGGAAGCTGGTCACCAGGCTAAACCACGAAAGGCTGTCTGGACATCCACCTCAACCTCTACTGCTCATAAAAGGAGGAAGCCAGAGAAGATCCCCCAGCCTGCAACGACAGCTAAAAGCACTGAGCCCAGACGCCCTAAGTCTGGGGGCATGATGGTCCACACCGTGTACATGGCGTCAGGAAAAGAAGACAGCCGTGCGTCCACGGGTCATAGACCGCTTACACGGTCGGTGACCAAAGCTCAGGAGCAACAGCAAAAGCTCCAGGAAATGATGAATGCTATGGCCGCACTTACCGGGCCAAAAGAAAACCCAGAAACATCCTCAGACGCACGCCAGGAGGAAGAAACCGACGCTGAATTCCTTCGCCGGATATTGGAGGAAAAGGACAAAGAGGCTGCTGAACAAGCAGCCAACATACAGTGTATGGGCCTTCTCTTCCAAGATATGATAGGAATGATGATCCAGCAGGACCTACCCGCCGAGGATCCCCCAATCGTTCTTGAAGACGACCGAGGAGAAACGTCAAATCCACCACCGGCCCTCTCAACGGCCAAAGAGGAGACAATCTCTAAAGCTGATTTGGTCGACTATATAGCCCAGCAAATCCGGGTTCATCATGCGACTGAGGCAGCTGGTCAAATCGTAAAGACGTGTCGGCCGTATCCAAGATGGTACGACCAAATCAAATACCCGCCGGGCTATACAATACCAAAATTCCACGTGTATAAGGGGACCGGCAATCCCCATCAACATGTTGCCCAGTTCAGGGCCCTTTGCGGTAACACCGGCGGTGATGAAAAACTGTTGCTTCGCCAGTTCGTGGGCAGCTTATCAGAAATAGCGTTCGAATGGTATTCGGAACTCCCGAACGATTCTATCAAGACGTTCGCTGAAATGGAGCTGCTATTCACTCAACGATTCGCAAGTGCCAGTGAACGCACTCCAATAACAGCATTGATTAACGCCAGGGTAAAACCAGGCGAAACCTGGGTCCAGTATACTATACGCTGGCGGAATTTATGGTCGAGATGCGAACAACGCATTGAGGAAGCACCCGCAGTGGGCATGTTCGTGGGAACCCTAGACCCTCACGCAACTATCTCCCAGTTTATGATGTTCTTTAAGCCAACCACATTCCAGGCTTTAATCGACAAGTTGGCTCAGATGGACCAGATGGGTCATAGACCACCTCCCCCGAAGTCGGAACCTCGGAATGACAAGGGTAAAGGAAGGGCAACCTTCGTCGTGAATGCCCAGCAGCAACCTAACTCCCCGAAGCCGGCAGATCAATTGGAAGAAAGACGCCGGTATTATAATGAGAAGATGAAGCGTCCCTACTCGTTCCCACGAGACAAGATGAAACGGTTATTCGAGCTGGCAGTACGCAACAGACTTATAAACCTACCAAATCCAAGGCGACCGCCGCAACCCACTGAGGTGAATAACCCTAACTATTGCCCTTACCATCAAACGGTAAGTCATCCGATTGAAGATTGCTTCGTCTTCAAAGGATGGATTGAAGATCAATACCTCCAGGGGAAGTTTGTACTGTCCGAAAAGTGGAAGGTGAACCCACCACAACCGCATACTCCTAAGAAAGCAGATACACCGGAGGCAACCTGCTCCTTTATTGAAGAAGCTCTATGGGAGGTCGTGCTATCAACTAAAACCAAAAGAATGCTTAGAGACCTTCATGCGTGCCCTGCGATCGAATGGGAGGACCCTCTTGAACCTCAAATTATCGAAGGGATGCTGAACCCCCGCCCAACTACGAAGACTCGTGATAAGGGCCCAAATACTCACGCCCAACCGTCAAAATCTTCGAAGAAAAAGAAGAAGAAATCCAAGAAGCCCGTGAAGCTTGGAGACGAGCACACGAACTTGCAGAAGCAAATCGACGCGCTGGAAGAGTATAATCAAAAGGCGCGAACTCCTGTCACACTTCAAGAGTTCCTCAACCACATCTTTCAAGAGAGAGATGATGGAGAGAGCTCGTCGGATGAATCCGAAGGGTATGTGGCGAGTTGTAACGTAATCTCCCACTCGTTTACCGATGATGAGAAAACTCCTGGCACTAAGAAACTGGGGACAGAGCCTGAACCAGAGCGTGTGTGGCCAACAGATGAAATGATCAATGCCTTTCTAGACGAGATTCGTCTAAAGAGTAAGGCGGATCAGGAGCGTGAGATGGCCGCATCGGAAGGAGCCAAATGCAGGCGACTGAATGAAAGAGTTGAACTACCCCCGACAGATCAAAAGGCATCCGAAGTAGACAAGAAGATATTCAAGACGAGGAAAAGGTTTGCCAAAGCCATGTCAATGGGAATGAAGCTACCACCCTCGGAAGGAAACACGCTCGATGGGGTGGAGAGGCACCCTGATTATTGCGCATATCATCGGAAAATTTCACACCCCACAGAGGAGTGCGACGCCTTTAAGATATGGTGGCAAGGATATGTTGCTCATCAGCAACATTTTAAGCGCATGAAACGCAAGATCCGTCGGGAACGAAGAAGTACTGTCGATGGGCACAACAGAACTACTGGCAACTGTTACATGGTTAACGCCGGAGGGTTACAAATTCTCACCTTTGGGAGCGACTCTGATGAAGAAATGGCTCTGGGCCCTCTCTTTAAAGAATCTGTTTTAGGGAAAGAGGAGAGATCGAAGGCCTGCGAGAACATTCAGCTGCGCAATCGCACACTCCCAGAAAAGAATCTCGGGCCTGCGAGTAGAAAAGATAAGGGAAAGGAAAAAGTCACTGAGGATATCACTTTAGATGACCAGGTCATGAAAGAACTGACTACCAAAGACCCTCCCAGGAAGGATAAGGTGGACTACAATATCCTAGCGCACCTAAGGAAGCTACTTTCTCAGCTTAGCGTTCTCGATGCCCTCCTATTGTCAAAAGAAGCGCGAGACTCACTAATTAAGGCGTTACAAGAACCTGAGCAGTTCCAAGCCTTCCTCGCCACTGAAAGGATGAAGGATGAACTGGAGGAAGTGCATACGGCCGACATCACTTTTGGTGACGAAGACCTCCTTCTCGGGACGTGCGACCACAACCGTCCCCTATATGTCTCTGGATACTGCCATGATATCAAGATAGGCAAGATCCTGGTGGATAATGGATCCTCCGTTAGTCTCCTTAATGTTCAGGTGTTGAAGGAAATCTGCATGAGTGTGCAACACCTCGCTCGTGACAAAATTACTATCTCCGGTTTTGATTCACAATCGTCACGGACTCTCGGATCCGTGATACTAACATTACGCTTTGGACTTCTCGTCACAGACATCAAATTCCATGTCATTGACGCCAAGACCTGCTACAACGCCTTGCTCGGTCGTCCTTGGCTACACGAGTACAACATTATCCCTTCTACACAACATCAGTGTATGAAGTACTTTAAGGATGGTTTCGAGTATACCGTAACAGGTGAGCTGAACCCATTTTCCGTGAACGAAGTCCGCAAATACGAAGATGCGAAGTACTTTTTGCCAGATTTCGAGGATACAGAAAGGTGTCGTAATCCGGAGAACAAAGCCGCCGCCACCATCCCTGTTTTCGGGAGCGATACCGAAGAAGAAGAAGAGATAGTTTATGCCGGGCCATCTCAACGCAACAACCTGGGGACGTCCGCCCCCATGTTGGTCTTCGGAAGTGATTCAGAAGATGAGGTTAATGCCGTGTTCTCCAATCGGCTGTCAATACAAACACCCCCTAGCAATGATCATAGTTTGCAAATCACCATGGTACCGCGAGAACACTACAAGGATCTCGACACACTTCAAGCTCACAATGTGCAGGACCTGCGAACATTTTACGTCCCTCCCAGGCAAAGGGGTGAGAAGGTGATCCTATTCTACCGATCCTCAGAGTCGAAAGTAGAGAAAGAGATCTGGCATGGCGCGGATGCTACACTCGACAGGCTCCAACCCATCCGTCTGCCCAGATACTATACAAATGGATTAAAGAGGCTATTGAAGCGCCAAGGAATACCCTTAAAACAGACTGTTCGACAGGCTCGGTTCTACAACAGGATTTGGGATATCCCTGGGACTCAACGCAAATTGCCCAACGGGAAAATGGAAACACTTGGGCTTGGATACGCGAGAACCGGAAAACAGGAACGGGCCCACAGTAGCTACGCTATATTTACCTTTGATGAAAAAGAGGACGCCCTGTCAGGAAATGCCAACCCCTCATCAAAAACAGACCCCGCGATTGAAGTGCCGAGTCCGTCGTTTGAAGAACGAATGGACAAGCCTATCAGGAAAGTGGGTCAGAAAGCTCGGGAAGACCACAATAGCAAGATGGCCATCTACGAGAAGGCCAGGACGCAACGTCTATTTCAACAGGCCGCAAAAGACAAAGATGCTCATCCTTGTCAACCCGTTGCACGAAAAGCCCGACGCAGAGACGGAAATAAATCAAGGAGCGGAAAGAGGAGCCGACAACAACGACGCAGGATTAGAGGGTTACGTGATCGGGTATTGCGCGGCTCGGATTTGTCCCTCATGAAGAAGATGAGTCGAGCGTACTCCTTCCCCCGAGACAAGACGGAGAAGTTACTCAAGCTCGCTTCAAAACATCAAATGATCGCGCTTCCAGAATCTAGACACCCTGAGCAAGCTAACAAGGCTTCTCATCTAAGCTATTGCTCTTATCACCGAGCCATAGGACATCCTACCGAAGACTGCTTCACCTTCAAGAACTGGGTCGAGGACCAGTACCAACAGGGCAGATTCGCTTTATCCAACGGTTGGAAGGTAACGCCGCCACAAAAGCACGAACCCAAAGCCGCAAAAGCAAAACCAGATCCACCTCAGTCCTGGAAGTGGACTTGCACCTGTTATACGATTACGATATTAAAAGAAGAGCCCAAGAACATGGATGACCTTCCCTAGTGCTTTGAGAACAACAATGATGAGATGATCTCAGAATTTCCGCCAGCTCCGAAAGAACTGGAAGATGGTATACATACTACTGCAGATAACCTCAAGAAGATTGAGTTGGGATCGGCAGATGACCCGCGACCGACATTAGTCAGCGAGCTGCTATCTGAAGAAAGGGTGGCTGCGTTAAAGAACGTGCTTCTACGGCATAAAGACTGCTTCGCGTGGAACTACTCCGAGATGCCAGGATTAGATCCGGAGATTGCTGTGCATAAATTAGCAATATCCCCAGATATCAAGCCAGTCAAGCAGGCGCCAAGAAGGATGTGACTCGAGCTTGAGATGAGCATCAACGCCGAAGTCAAGAAGCTGATCGATTCAGGATTTATCCAAGAAGTCCAATATCCCGATTGGATCGCCAATATCGTCCCGGTAATGAAGAAGAATGGGACGGTACGCATATGCGTGGATTTCAGGGATCTCAATAAAGCCTGTCCAAAGGACGATTTCCCAGTACCAGTAACCGAGCTAATGATAGATAACACGTCCACTCACGAGGTTTTCTCCTTTATGGACGGTTCGTCAGGATACAATCAGATAAAGATGCATCCCGAAGACCAGAAACACACCGCTTTTCGGACCCCTTTGGGTATATTCTGCTACAGGGTTATGCCCTTTGGTCTAAAGAACGCTGGCCTACCTATCAAAGGGCCATGACAAAGATCTTCGACGACCTCATACATGACATCGTCGAGTGCTATATCGATGACCTCGTAGTAAAGAGCATGTCATACGAAGAGCATTTAAAGCATCTGGAGACTGTATTTCAACGCCTCCGGCAATATAATTTGAAGATGAATCCCCTCAAATGCGCGTTTGGAGTCTCCTCGGGTAAATTCCTGGGATTCATCATCCGACATCGAGGTATCGAAATAGATCCATCTAAGATCAAGGCAATCATGGAAATGCCTCCGCCAAGAACCCTCAAACAGTTGCGGTCTCTCCAAGGGAAGCTCGCATACATCCGGCGGTTTATCGCTAATCTTTCAGGCAAATGCCATCCTTACAGCCATCTGATGAAAAAGGGAACTCCATTCGTTTGGGATCACAAATGCCAAGGTGCACTAGACGAGATCAAGCAGTACCTGCAGAACCCTCCTGTGGTTGCCGCGCCGGTCAAAGGAAAACCCCTCATTCTTTATACAACTTCCCTCGAAGGTTCCTTAGGCGCATTATGGGCACAAGAGAACGATCAAGGGAAAGAAAGAGCACTCTACTACTTAAGTCGAGTTCTACTGGGGGCAGAAAGCAACTACTCTCCCATTGAAAAACATTGCTTGGCGTTAATCTTCGCGATAAGAAAGCTCAGGCACTATGCGTTGGCACATGAAGTCCGTCTCATCTCGATGGTGGACCCTCTTAAATATCTGATGTCAAAGGCTATATTGACGGGTCGACTCGCTAAATGGGCTCTACTCTTGATGGAGTTCTCAATAACGTATCGACCTCTTAAGGCAGTGAAAGGCCAGGCCATTGCCGACTTCCTCGCTGAGCATCCAGTACCTGCCGGTTCTCCTCTGAACTGCGAGTTGCCGGACGAGCATGCATTTGATGCGGTTGGCGGCGGTAGTACCCGATGGGAACTCTATTTCGATGGAGCGTCCTCCATAAAGAAGCGCAAACAAGGTATCTCAATGATCAAATCGGGGGTAGGCCTCATCTTCGTAACTCCACAAGGAGGGATAATGCGCTTCGCCTTCTCCTTAACAGAGCCGAGGACAAACAATGAAGCTGAATACGAAGCTCTGATAGCAGGCCTCGAGATCTCCATCGACATGGGAATTGAAGATCTCCTTATATACGGGGATTCCCAACTGGTCGTTAGTCAAGTAATGGTGACTACCAAACGTGCAAACCAGAGTTAGTGAGATACGGCGAAAAGGTGCAACAACTATTGACCCAAATTCCCTCCTACACTTTGGAAAGTATACCACGTGCGGAAAATAGCAAAGCAGACGCGTTAGCTAAGCTCGCTAAAGAACTGGCTGACGAGAACCTCGATGATGTAAAAATCGGGGTACAAATCCGTCGGGTGCTCGCCCCAACGGAAATATCTCCGGAATCACACGAAGAAAAGGGAGCAACTGAACAGACGACTCTATAAATAAAAGACCGTGAGAAGGCCGAGGATTGGAGGGGAGTCTTCATAGACTACTTTAAGTCCCATCGAATGCCCGAAGAAGCGTCCTCAAGACATCAGCTCATGAAACGAGCTCTATCTTTCGCTTTCGTCAACGACACTCTATACAAGAGATCGTTTGATTCTCTATGGCTGAGATGCTTAGGACCTGACGAAGCAGAAAGAGTCGTTCAGGAAGTTCACGACGGACTTTGCGGTTCTCACCAAGCAGGCCCAAAGATGAAGTTAAAAATTAAACGGATGGGTTACTATTGGCCCACGATGATCCAGGACTGCCTCGAGTATGCGAAGCAATGCCACTCGTGCCAGATTCATGGAGACTTTATCCACCAACATCCGAATCCACTACACCCAACGGTGGCTAGCTGGCCATTCGAAATGTGGGGGACCGACATAGTCGGCCTCATCGAGCCAGCATCATCCCGGGGACATCGTTTTATCCTGGCGACAACTGATTACTTCTCCAAATGGGCAGAAGCAGTACCACTGAGGAAAGTGAAGACGGAGAATATCCTCCACTTCTTCAAGACGCACGTCATCTATCGGTTTGGAACCCCACGGCGGATTATCTCCGATAACGGGCCAGCTTACAGAAGCCATAAGATTAGCCGCTTCGCGCAGCAGCACAATATAGACTGGAGATATTCTTCAGTTTACAACCCACGAGCTAACGGTCTGGCCGAGGCCTTCAATAAGACCTTGACGAAGATCATAAAAAAGGCCGTTTCCCGGAATAAGAGAGACTGGCATGAGAGGCTGCAAGAGGCCCTTTGGGCCTATCGAACTACATTCAAGACGGCCACGAACACAACGCCGTACGCGTTGGTATTTGGGACGGAAGCAGTGCTCCCCCTCGAGATAGAGTTACCCTCTCTACGAGTGGCAGTCCACTACGAGCTGACGGACGAAGAAAATGCTCACCTTCGTCTTGAGGAACTTGATGCCCTCGATGAAACTCGGCTCATAGCGCAACAAAATCTAGAGGCCTACAAAGCAAAGATGACGCGCTCGTATGAAAGATTGGCCAGGCCGAGGACATTCCGCCAAGGCGAACTCGTACTAGTGGTTAAAAGACCTATGATCCCCAATCGTGCCAAGCGGGGAAAATTTGAGCCAAACTATGAAGGCCCGTACATCATAGACAAGGTCTACCAGGGTGGTGCCTATCTACTCATGGACATGCACGGTGAAAGGCCTTTCAGGCCAATAAACGGCCGCTTCTTAAAGAAATACTATGCTTAATGAGCCACAGCTTGGGTCAATGATAGATGACGACGACTATGTCCGCTCGCTATCTTCCTAAGCTCAGACTTTACAAGCAGCAGCCGGCCTTCCCCTAACGATGGACCGAAACGTCCTTAAACTAACGATGGACCGAAACGTCCTTAAACTAACGACGGACCGAAACGTCCTTAAACTAACGACGGACCGAAACGTCCTTAAACTATCGATGGACCGAAACGTCCCTAAAACTACTACCACAGCATCTTTAGGCTGACGAGATAAAAAAAAAGAGAAAAAAAATATAATATAAAAAATATATATATGAAATAAAAAAAACCGTATGTCCATAAGCAAAATGGGCACGGATGAAAACCCGAAAGGGCTCCGTGAGTAAAACCAGCAGGACTACCGGCGAGTGTTTGTGAAAACCCGAAAGGGCGCAACCTCGTTAAAAGACACTTATAGGGTCCTCTCGACCTTGTAAGGAGAAACCACCTGCGTGAGATCCTTACGACTCACAAAGGAGCAACACACTTAGGGATCCTCACGATTCCTAAGGAGAAAATACACTTACGAGATCCTCACGACTCGTAAGGAGAACTCTCTTATGGGACCCTCACGGCTCATAAGATTTGAAAGTCTTAAGTTACAGAGACCTAAACCTGTGCTTAAGCAATCCTCCACAACCTTCGATATTGCCCTACAAGGGGCTCAATACTAACCCTTGTATACAATCCACGGGCGCGAATAAAAATTTCCCCAGCAAAGTCCCACCCGTGACTAGGGATATGTCCATATGATGAGCGACCCTTATAGGTCCTCTCGACCCATAAGGAGAAAACTCTCTTGTAGGATCCTTACGACTTGCAGAGGAACATACACTTAGGAATCCTCACGATTCTTAAGGAGAAAATACACCTACAAGATCCTTACGACTTGTGGGAAGAAATACTTTTGTGAGACCCTTACGGCTCATGAAGTCGAAAGCCTTGGTCGACAGGACCCTTAACCCTGTTTGCCAAGCCACCTTTGTTCAACATCGACAGAGGCAAATGATGATTCGCTCCTGGCAACATTCCAGTTGTAGCGGTGCTGATGCCGAAAACGGTGCCTAAAATCCAAGCTTGCGGCGAAAAAGCTAGCAAGCCACACATGCCTACGAAATAGCCGAAATGATGGGGCAACTTGCAATAAAAAGCGGTAAGTAAAAATGTATGCATGAAAAATAGCCGAAATGATGGGGCAACTCACAATAAAAGCAGCGAGTAGAGAATAAATAAATGGCCGAAATGATTGAGCACCGCGAAAAATAGCCGAAATGATGAGGCAATCGCGACCTTCGCGATGTAAAAGCTGAAACGAGAGAGCATCGCGGAAAAAGAAATAAAATAAAAATAAAATTTATGCCCTACAGGTGATGTTCCATCACACCCTGTACACAATCCAATGGCGTAAACAAAAAGGGAACATACCTCCCCCCCAGGTTTCACCTAAGAAAGAAGCTAAGTCTCGACGGGCCACAAGCGACCTAGAGATCATCCCAACATTCGTCCCGTAACGACGGACACAACTTCAAGCTAAGCGGAACAGCGGCAACTCCCAGTTCCATGGCTCGGTGGTATACATATCGCCAACAGTCAAACCTCCATCCCGTGAAATGCGGATACAATCAGCAAAATTCCTGGTTACGCGGAACGCGGATAACGTCTCTCTTTGACCCCGTGGAAAACGTCCAGAGCGGATCCTGGTCCTCGCAGAGCACGGCAGTGAACCCGTGTGAGGCATCCAGAGCGGAGCCTAGTCCTCGCCGAGCGCGGCAGTGAACCCGTGTAAAGCATCTAGTGCAAAATTCCTGGTTACGTGGAACGCGGATAACGTCACTCTTTGACCCCGTGGAAAACGTCCAGAGCGGATCCTGGTCCTCGCAGAGCACGGCAGTGAATCCGTGTGAAGCATCCAGAGCGGAGCCTAGTCCTCGCCGAGCACGGCAGTGAACCCATGTGATGCATCTAGTGCAAAATTCCTGGTTACGTGGAACGCGGATAACGTCACTCTTTGACCCCGTGGAAAACGTCCAGAGCGGATCCTGGTCCTCGCAGAGCACGGCAGTGAACCCGTGTGAAGCATCCAGAGCGGAGCCTAGTCCTCGCCGAGCACGGCAGTGAACCCGTGTGAAGCATCTAGTGCAAAATTCCTGGTTACGTGGAACGCGGATAACGTCACTCTTTGACCCCGTGGAAAACGTCCAGAGCGGATCCTGGTCCTCGCAGAGCACGGCAGTGAACCCGTGTGAAGCATCCAGAGCGGAGCCTAGTCCTTGCTGAGCACGGCAGTGAACCCGTGTGAAGCATCTAGTGCAAAATTCCTGGTTACGTGGAACGCGGATAACGTCACTCTTTGACCCCGTGGAAAACGTCCAGAGCGGATCCTGGTCCTCGCAGAGCACGACAGTGAACCCGTGTGAAGCATCCAGAGCGGAGCCTAGTCCTCGCCGTGCACGGCAGCGAACCCGTGTGAAGCATCTAGTGCAAAATTCCTGGTTACGTGGAACGCGGATAACGTCACTCTTTGACCCCGTGGAAAACGTCCAGAGCGGAGCCTAGTCCTCGCCGAGCACGGCAGTGAACCCGTGTGAAGCATCTAGTGCAAAATTCCTGGTTACGTGGAACGCGGATAACGTCACTCTTTGACCCCGCGGAAAACGCCCAGAGCGGAGCCTGGTCTTCGCCAAGCACGGCAGTGAACCCGTGTGAAGCATCCAGAGCAAATACCGGACTGTGGAGTCCTTAAAATCCACGGACTATGATGTCCTTAACCTCGACCGTGATGTCTTAAAACTAACGATCAACCACCCCGATTCCCTACGGATTCTGCCTTGATTTAAGGGTACATCTCTTCACTCCTTTGATACCTGGCGTTGTAATTCCTCAACGTCTTCAAAGAGGTGACGGGTCCCCGCAACCAAACATCGGACTGTGGAGTCCCTAAATCCATGGACTATGAGGTCCTTAACCTTGACCGTGATGTCTTAAAACTAACATCGGACTGTGGAGTCCCTAAATCCACGGACTATGAGGTCCTTAACCTTGACTGTGATGTCTTAAAACTAACATTGGACTGTGGAGTCCTTAAATCCACGGAATATGAGGTCCTTAACCTTGACCGCGACGTCTTTAAACTACAATACCTGGAGAAACCCCTGACTCCGTAAAACACGGACAAGGGTGACCACATCCAACACTTACAAGTCCTCACGACCTGTAAGGAGGAAAAACTCTCTTGTAAGATCCTTACGACTCTCAAGAGAAAACCCACTTAAGGATCCTCACGATTTTTAAGAAGAACTTACACCTATGGGATCCTCTCGACCTATAGGGTGAAAAAACTCTTTATGAGACCCTCGTGGCTCATAAAATGCAAAAGCCTTAGGAAGCAGATCCTAACCCTGTATCCTAAGCCATCGCTGTCCTGCAAGGAGATCAAGATAGAATATCCGCAGAATACATTCAATGAAAAGGGGACACACCAGTGAGAAGAAAAAATGTATCTTTTATTCATGAGCCAAAACGGATACAAAGTACAATTCATGAAAGAAACAAAAAAAGAGATACTCTCATTCATGAGTATATACAAAAAAGGGAGAAAAGATACAAGTCCTCAAGCCGGCAGGCGGTGCAATAATTTTACCAGCTCATCGTTCTGTTGCTGAGCCACGGCTTTATGACGCAAGATCTCCAGAAGACGAACCTCCGCCTGAGCTTGCTGAGCCTGATACGAAGCAAGCCGAGCTTCGAGCTCTTTCTCGGTGGCTTTATGAGCCTCGACCCTCTCACGAGTGAACGTGGCAGCCTTATCGAGAGCCACCATCTCTTTTATGGACTCTTGGAGCACTCGCCATAGTTCGTATGCTTTATTGGCCTTGGCTGTGAGGCTGGCGTGAAGCTCGCTCAGCGCCTTAGAAGCCAGCTCCCTCTCCGAGAACTTGCGGCCAAGCCTCTTCTCGCATGACATCATGTTGGCCGCACATCGTGCTATCAGACCCCGCAACTCCGCTTTTGCAGCCACGGCTTCCGAGGAAAGGCGAGAGCATTCGAGAGCGTACAAACAAGCCTCCACCTTCCTACAGAACTCCACCCAGACCTGCACCACCTCCTCGCTATGATAGGTGGCGAGAAAAGGAAGAGAGCCGTTAGCTTCAGCGGCAAACGCTTCGGCTGTGGTCGCGCTACCAGCACGGAGCTCCTCGACGAAAGATGATAGGGAGATAAGGCTCAATTGGGCCAAGCGTTCTGAAGCCCGCAAAGCATAAGGACCGGGCGGCATCACGATGCGCGATTCCAAAGCCATGGAGACTGGCAGGGCTGTTCAAATTTGGGAAATGTTAGTAAAACTCTTAAACGCAGAACGAACGGGACTATAATAAAATGTCACTCACCGACAGTCATGCAAGTAGGAGCTGAAGGTTCCCCTGGCCCTTCAACGACCTCGACCTCATCGTCAGCTTCCAAAACTATAAGAGACATCAACGTCATTTCGCGAAATAGTAACAATGCTATGGTAAAAAAATGGCGAATGACACTAACCTTGCCCAGAGGAAAGGACAATACGCTGAGGGGAGATCGCCTGATGAGCTGCCATCTCCAATAAACGCTGAAATGACTGTCGAGGCGACAGATCCGCGATAGTGGCCGCCAAACCGCGCAATTCTGGGAAAGATAAAAGAGTTCAGACTATGAAGGGGTTGCTAAATTAAAACGCAGAGGGATACCTTCAACACTCCTCCCATTCTGAGCTGGGGGGATAGCAGCTTCAACGGTCTCCGCCGTGACCTCAGGCTCCAACAAAGGAAGAGTAGTCCCGACTACCTCTCTTCCAGCCTCTGGGCCGCCCTCAGTAAGAGCCATTGGGGCGGCGACCTCCAAAGGAGCCTCCCCCAAAGGGCAAGCGCTCCCTGATCAAGAACCGCCGCTGGAGGCTCTACCATGAGAGGAGCAACCTCATCAGCCCCCTCCACATCAAGCATGGCTTCATTGAGAATTTCGGTGGGCTTTAACTTTAATGGTCCCATAGGGAGCTCCCCCAGCGTCGAAGGTTCTGCACGATTCAAATAAGAATAATGATACATATGCACGGGTATAAATAATCGGAAAGACTGTAAAAGAAGCACAACGTACCTATACGCAAAGAAGCCCTCAATATGGCTTCTTCAAGCCGCTGCTCCTTCTCAAGTAGGTGGGCTCGCCGGGGTTCAAGGGTAGACTCATGACCGCCGGTCCATAAAGAAAGCGCATCAGCGGCGTCTTCTGAAGCGGCCTGCTTCAAAGCCCTTTCCCCCCATTCCTCCAAAGGGCCGATAAATCGCCGCCGAATCCACGAAGGGTCTTCGTAAAAAATTACAGCGGGATAAGACTTCTTCGGAACCTTGGCGTTATGAGACGCGTCTTTTGAACGCCGTATGGCCTCAGCCAACTGTGCAGCCTCCTCATCAGCCGAACTCGGAAAGAGAAGTCCAGCGTCTAACTCCTGCAGGGCCAATGGTTCGTCCTCAAGGATAGGCTCAGACTCCGCCACAGAATCAAGCGGGGTGGTGGCCGCTTTCCTCCGCCGTTTGGACCCAGAGCCGGTCGCTGAGGATGACCGCTTCCTCCCTCGCGAAGCCTTAGGGCGGCGCTGGCCTACATCGCCCTCAGCGCCCTCATCCCTGTTACTCTCGCTCGGTGCCACAACCGAGGATGACATCGCCATCGTCGACGCCACAGGGGGCGGTGCCGCCACCGGCAGGGGTGCTACCACTGGGGCCCGTTTACCCCGCGATCGAGAACCCAAGGGCATACCAGCTGTTGGAGAAAGGACTACCCCTGACTCCCCCGGAATGAGCGCGGTGCCAATCTCCCTCAAAGGGAAGCGGACTGGAACCCTCGGTCGTAGCTTAGCCCCCGAAACCTGAGGAGGGGCGTCGTGACCAAGAAGCACCCTTCTTTCTTCAAGAATAATTGGGCTGATCCGATGAAGATACCAGCCCGTAAATGCACCCACACATCGGGGCATGTACTCGGCTTCAGGGACCATGAAACGGGAGCCGGTGTTCAGCCTCATGAAATGATGAGCGGCATCGCGAACAGCATCGAGCTAAGGGATCGGGGCGACTATAAAAGCCTCGAAAGGAACACCCTGGTCGTATCCGAGCTGCCGGGCGAATCGATGCGGATTGTACCGCATAAAAAGAGCTGCACTGTCCTGGCGAAACACCAAGTAGCCCGGTCTAATTGTATACAAATGCGCGGCCTCCCGGGGCTTCAAAGAAGGTGCGTTGTCTTTCGACTGGTCCAAGAGTTGTTGAACGGGACCCGAAGGAGTAGACAAGACCCGATCATTAAAAACCAACCCACCAGCGGTGGCATGAGGAGAAATCAGCACCCGAATAGCCCCGAATTGAGTCGGGTCAGCAGCAGAAGCACCCACCAGTCGCATAAGTCGCGGGAAGGGATAGGCGTCGTAAAAAGCGGGCCTCTGATGCATAACGAAAGCCCCCAGCACATGCATTTCGACCCAAGACGTGAAATAATGAAGCGAAAAGTTCACTACATCCACGCCGGGTGTAGAGGTATTAGCTGCAGTGCCCAATCCATGATAGAGGTGCGCCAAGGCCGGGATTCCGATGGCCAACCGCGTCCCCTCAGCAATACGATGAGCCGGGTAGATGACCGAGGCTCTCATGAAGCGGCGATGCATGGGGATAACGAACCAACTGAGCCAAACACTAACAAACCCCACAAAGAACGTCTCCTCGTCCATGCCTGGGACAGCAATGGATTCAAAAGATATCGGCGACATAATAGGGATGTAGTACTGAGGTAAATCTGACTCAGTGGTCGGCAGCCTCTTCGGACCGAATCCAAAGGGGTCTCCAATGTTGGCAAACTTCGGGGCTGTCTTCGATAAGGCGTCCTCACGAAGGAAACGAGCAATGAAGCTCTTGAAAGTAACACCCTGCTCTTCGGATTCGGTGAATAATCGGTCGAAGATGCCTAGCGCCTTGATTAAACTGGGGTGCTTGTGGCGAACGGCATTCTCAGCAGACAGGCCGTCAACCGGGGCGGGCTCGGGTTCAAAAACATACTCGTCAGAAGGCAACAACTCCTCATACAAACTACCCCTGATTGGCAACCCCGAAATGTCATAGAATTCTGCTAGAGAGATCGAGACCTCGCGATCTCCTAGAATGAAAGTGTTGGTGGGAAGATTCCATTGGTTCAAAAACGCCTTAACCCACCAGACATGCGGGGACTTATAATGGAATAGTGACGCGTATATGGCCTGATAAAGCCCGACTTTCTGCAACCGCGCACGATGGGCAGAAAGGATGTAGCGAGCCCAGAGAAGGTAGCCCGTAGGATGCCTAGGAGTAAGCCCTATCTTGTAAATTTGCCCCCACGGGTGGGCCTCACCCTGGCAAATACTCCATCCCAAGATGTCTATGGCCGGGATCGGATGGTTCGGAATACCGGTCGTCGAAGGCTCGAGCCTCCCCATTGGAGTCCAGTTGGGCATTTCCACAGCAAAAACCGTCCTCGGAGGGTCCATCGGTAAAAATGGGAAAGTGGGCTCCGTCAGTACCGCGCAAAGAAAACTCCGGCGACACCGAATAATCTGACTATACCAAGATCCCCATTGAAGAAGGTTGGTGCAGTTCGGGTCATGGGCCCGAATCATCGCCATCACTTCCTCATCAGATGCTGACTGAGGAAAAGCAGCCTCCGAGCGAGAAAAGGGAAAGCGCGGAACAAAAGCCATCACACCTGAAATCCAATAAAAGAAGACCGTTAAAAGAAAAGTCAGCAATATATATATTCATGCATGAACATGAAGACTAGTTAAAGAAAGCAACAGCAGAGTTTTCTGGGACCATTGGCAACAAAACACATGGGCCCCACAGAATCCGGATGACGGCTCATTAATAATGAGACCAAATAGTTACAATAAAACAAAGGGAATACCCTCGTTAAATAAAGAATGATGACCATGCACATTCCCCCCAACAGGACCTGTCTCGGGCTCTACAATGGATCCAACAAGATCAAAGGAATTAAATTCCGACAAAAGACATCATTACACAGCCCCTATTTCATTAATTGCAGAAGAACAACCTCGGGCCAAGAGACCCCAAGAAGCCTCCGTGTGAAGAAATTGAGTCCTTCATTGGAATTAAATTCCTTATTAAGAAAAGGGAATTAAATTCCCAGAAAACATTTTTTTTTGGGATGGAATTAAATTCCATGGAGTTGAACCGCCATCATCATCTCCCCAAGGATCATCCGACCCTAAGAGATCTGCTGTTGGAGGTTAAGTGGACTCATATTTGATTAAAGAAATTGAAGAAAAATGGGTTCTTTGTGAAATCCTTAATGTGGATTTAAAATCCAGAGAGTTCTTTTAAAACAAAGGTGCTTCGGCCGTTCAACATTATTACCTGAGGAAAAGGGATCCTTAAACAGAGTTAAACTCTGAAAATGTTTTGAGGCAGAGAACTAAGCTCTGGAAACGAGAATCAAATTCTCAAGGGAAGAAGCTCTCAAAGGAAGAAGATGAGCAAAGTAAAGGCTCTTCTGAAGAGACATGGGTACTTATAGGAGGAGATGGAAACATTTCATCTCCCCAAATCCCTAGAGGAATCCAACGGTCACAAAAGGTGACAGCGTTGCACTCACGTGCGGACACGTGAGAACAACGCTGTGGGGGCATTTGTTTCCTGATTTAAAATCAGAAAAGCTTGTGGAAAAGGCTTCAGAAAAGGGTCACGTGCTTACACGTGACCAGCAGTCACGTGTGGGCACGTGACACCTAAAAGTATCGGCAAGGCAAGTTCAGTTTCCCAACTACATCAAAGAAAGGGGCTTCAGAAAGGGTCACGTGCTCCCACGTGACCTGGGTCACGTGTCGGCACGTGACATTTAAAAGCAGCGGCAAAGACCCAACGGTTCCCTGAGCAAATCAAGAAAAAGGCTTCAGAAGAGGTCACGTGCTCCCACGTGACCAGGGTCACGTGTTGGCACGTGACACTCAAAACATCAGACTCATTCTCCGGTTAAATCAAGAAGAAGGCTCCATGCCAGGGTCACGTGTGGGCACGTGACCAGTTGTCACGTGGTGGCACGTGATAGCTAAGCAGCAACCAGAAGACAGAGCGTAAAAAGAAGGAAGAAGGCTCGTTCCAAGGGGGTCACGTGCCCACACGTGACCAAGGGTCACGTGGCCACACGTGACCGACCTCAAAGCACATTTGTTAACAGAATTAAATTCTGAGAAAGACCTCTCAAATCTTTCCAAAAGCAACCGATTGAATTAAAGATTCAGAGGTGATTAAATATCGTCTATCTATGGGAAAATCTCGAATTCGGAAAGATTTCCCCTTCAAATCAAACAGAAATAACAAAGGAGAATCCCTGGATTTGAAATCCAATGGTGAATAAAATTCACCTAATAATCCAAAGGTCCAAAACGAATGATGGATGCAAATCAAATCTCTCAATGAAGATTCACCAAAAACTAATTGACTCGGCTGCTTCTCCTATAAATAGGAGCCAAGAGACATACAAAAAAGATATATGTGCAGAGGGAAGAAAAAAGAAGAGAGCCTTGATACTTTAGAGGAATTTGGATCTTCTGCAAAGAAAACCCTAGGTAAGAAAGGGAAGGTCCCATTAAAAAAGAGAAGAGAATTTAATTCTCAACATAGTTTAACTCTGATATAAAACAGAAGGACTTATTTCTTCTCTCTTTGATAGAGGATCTGTAAAGTGCACATCTCCCCTCGAAGTTGAGAATTTAATTCTCAATGGGTTGAGATCCTGCCATGCAGATCCAAAGCATAGAGAGGGAATGGAAGCACGAGAATTTAATTCTCACAGAACTATAGGAATTTAATTCCTTTAAAATAAAATTAGGGCTTGACCCTATGTTATGGGAATTTAATTCCTTCAGAATAAAAAGAAACAGGGTTTAACCCTAATTAAGAACCGAGTTCTGTTGAAACAACGGGAATTCAATTCCCTTAATCATAATTCCTTAACAGAGAGTGGGAGTTTAATTCCTTAAAGCTTTTATTAGGGTTTAACCCTATTCATTTCTTCACATATATGAGGAATTTAATTCCTACAGAAAATTCAGAGTTCAACTCTATCCCAGAATATAAATCTTCAAAAGGAAGTAGGAATTTAATTCCTCTGAAATTATTGTCAGGGTTCAACCCTACGAGGAATTTAATTCCTGAAAAGGATTAACAGATCTTCTAAAAAACATACATAGAGGCAGGGTCACGTGTCACCACGTGACCCCCAAAAAGATCCACAGAAAAGCCCCTTTGACCTCACGTGACCCACGTGACCCTTGGCAGAGGCTTTAACATACTCCATTTAAACACCCGTCACGTGATGGCACGTGATGCTCTAAAAGATGCAATAGTCTCAGAAGAACAAATGAAGGGAGGGCGCTCTCACGTGTTGCCACGTGACCCCTCTTGCCTTAGCGTTTAACACTAAAACAGAACCCCTGAATTCAGTGTTAAAATATTGATTGGCCTTAGTGTTCAACACTAAGCAAAGAACTTTATTTGCAGTGTTCAACACTGATTACCTTAGTGTTTAACACTAATTTGAGATCTCTGTTGCCAGTGTTTAACATTGATCTGTTTTAGTGTTTAACACTAATTTGAAAGCCTTGTTGCTGGTGTTTAACACCAACTATCTTTTAGTGTTAAACACTAACTTATCAATCTCATTCCCAGTGTTCAACACTGATTGGTCTTTAGTGTTTAACACTAGACACTGGCCTAATTGGCCGAATGGATAGAGGCAAAGCCTCTCCTTCAATGGACCAATAGGAAGCCAATATTCCAGACCTGATTGGACTTAGCCCAAGATGGCCATAAGTCCTCAATTCGTAATTAATGGGGCTAATGGGCTCATAACATAATTAATTGGTCTTGATCCCAAATTGGGCCAAAGACTATTTAATCCACTCCGGTTCCAGGGTGCATCTCTTCACTCCTTTGATACTTGGCGTTGTAATCCCTCAACGTCTTCAAAGAGGTGAAGGGTCCCGATGACCACGCATTAACAATGGACTGTGGGGTCCTTAAACCCATGGACTACGACGTCCTTAACCTTGACCGAGATGTCTTAAAACTAACAATGGACTGTGGGGTCCTTAAACCCATGGACTACGACGTCATTAACCTTGACCGAGATGTCTTAAAACTAACAATGGACTGTGGGGTCCTTAAACCCATGGACTACGACGTCCTTAACCTTGACCGAGATGTCTTAAAACTAACAATGGACCGCAATGTCCTTAAACTACCCATGGACCGCAATGTCCTTAAACTACCCATGGACCGCAATGTCCTTAAACTAGCAATGGACCACCATGTCCCTAAACTGGAACAATAGAGCCACACATGCTCTTTTGTCGGATCTAAACGGTCCCGTTTAAGTTGATCTTAGCCTCAAATATGGCTAACGTATCCTTAAACCTTCAAACAAACTGGACTATGAATCCCCCCAATTAACTCTGGTTCGAGGGTACATCTCTGAAATCCTCTGACATATGTCGTTGTAATCCTTCAACGTCGTCAGAGAGGTGACGGGTCCCGATGGCCATACATGCAATGGACCACTATGTCCCTAAACTGGAACAATGGAGCCCAAATGCTCTCTTGTAGGATCTAAACAATCCCGTTAAGTTGATCTTAGTCTCAAGTTAGACTAACGTATCCTTAACAAACGTTTGAGTTGATCTTAGCCTCAAGCATGGCTAACGTATCCTAAAACCAAACCCCCAAACCCAAATCTAAGATAATACGGATTTGGACTAGTCCACGCCCTACGGGCGACGACATAACTCGGTCTCCGTAAACAATCCACGGGCAACAAAACATAAAATAAACACACACGACACGAAGTGACCATCTGGAGAAGGAGAAAGTTGTTACCGCGATGCGGTAGCGTAATTAACTGCAGGGGCTTACGCCTGCAGGGAAGAGCGTCCCCACAATCAAAAACCCCTCAAACGAGGGGGAATCTGACGAAGTCTGCTACATCGGCCGCATTCGTCTAAACCTCCGATGCACGGTGCCATAAACAACTTGGCATCTTCGGAGAGGTGGACAGATAGCACCAATTAGCATCTGCCCCGAATTTCTGGCAAGACGTCATATCGCGCCGTCTTTCGGAGGGGAACAAGAGGTTTTAATTACTATACCGTAGAAATTATACCTCACGAAACCGGTCCTTTCATTCCGCTGTCCCGCTCGTCCGTCCAAGCTCCAAGGAACGATCCGGATCTTGGTCACCTCCGCGGCCTCCTTGAGTCGAAGACGATCCACCCGAGAGATGTACACCGAGCTCCACCTCGAGCCGAGGCAACTAGGGCAACGAGATCGCTAGTCTAGATGCCCTAGGTTGTGTAGTAGAGATATATAGAAGTGTTTGTCTTTGTGGGATCTTTTTCTCTCAACACATGAGATCAAACGAAGAAATCAAGAGGAGGAAGAAGGAGGAGCTAGCAACCATGAGAGCTTTTCTTTTCTTCTCACAAGAACAAGAGAGATAAATGAAAATGAATTATGAGCTAAAGAAATGAACCATGGTTGCAATAATGCAAAACTATCATCATTACCAATCCTTTCATGATAAAGTTGATGGCTACTAATTGAATTGACCATTTTCATAATCCAAAAAAAAATCCAAAGAAGAGTGTAGACCTCTCATGAAGGTCAACGGTCAACTTCGGTCAACGGGTCAACAACGGTCAACGGGTCAAGGTGGTCAAATGGTCAATGCAATTAGCCATCAACAAATTATCACAAAAGGATTAGTAAAATTATGTCTCCGGCTCATAATGGTTTTGACCGAACGAATTGTCAAAACCCTAATGAGCCCGCCACATAACGGTTTTGGCCGAACCAACTGCCAAAACCCTAATGGGGCACCTCCTCCTTTATCGCTCCTCAAAAATGTGCATACACACCCGCATCCGCATTCCTTAGAATGTGAATGCACAGAAGACAAAACAAATCCATCCGTGCAATACTAGGATCTGGCTTAAACCAAAGCCCACTAGTATTGCCTGCCCGAACAGTATACGCACACAAGTGCACGTAAGTGATCGCAGCCCTGCCGTAAAACCATACGGCTTCTACACGTTTCGCTCAGTGCAGGGAAACTCTCTGTGTGGGACTATAAAGACTCGACACTACGCTGGCAGTGGGTTTAACCACAGACCACAAGCAGCACTAGCTGTACGTAACGGTCCCCAGGTAGATGTCGATAAGAAGGCTGATGAGGTAAACCCATCCGAACTCCTACTGAGCCTGTATGTGACAATCTCCGTACAGTCCGGTCTGTCCGTCTGATACATCGCATGGCGGGCCTAGGGAGGTGGTGAACGTCAGTCCCCTAATAGCGGTACAAGTCGTGTCGGAGTGTAGCCCAGAACACCCTGAGATAACACTGAAAACCTACCAGTATATCTCGCTTGCCCTGGCCAGGGACTACTCGTGTAATGGCTTTCCTAGACACAGCGCGATGTCAACCCCCAATACCGGGAGAGACGAATCCTGTCTAACCGTCACTGCCTCCAAGTGCTTCGGGACTGCACCCAACTACTACCTGTTTGCACGACTCCTTTGAGCCGTGGTAGGGTAGTAATCTAAGTACAGTGGGAACACACTCGAGGCGAAGTGACAGTGTCAAGTCAGCGGACTAAGCTGTACTCATGTCACCTGGGAACTGATAACTGACGATAGGTATAATACCAACCAACAGTTCCCGACGAGTCCTGTCCAGTGTACTCGTAACCTAACGAGCACCCGCATACTATCTCCAGTACGACGTACTGATGGCTGTGGGACAGACCATCTCCCCTGCTGGGATGAGAAGCACATACGCTAGTCTACTCCGGAGTATCGATGCCCCGTCTCGATAATCCTACGACTAGGGACCTGTATAAGGATGTGCTTATGGATTACCCAGCCCCCACGAGTGTGACTGCCATCACAACGCTGGTAATCAAGCAAAGATCCTAAGGGCTCTACTAATATGTATAAGCGATATGCTAAAAGAAACACATGCACATATTGAAGTAGAAACAAACCAAGTAGCATACTACCATTTTGAGCAAGATTGTCTATACAACTGTGAATATTCCAAGCTTCCATTAAGTAATATACAAGCTAGTATGATACAGTAATGGCCTCTAGGGCATATACACTAACACTAAATGGAGTATTTGCAACCCTGAGTATGCTATACGTATTTAATTTGTTTAAGAACAGCAAGAAGCCACTTGTAGGTCATTGGTAAAGCTTTGCACTGCTGTGACATAGCCCCTGTGTTCGAATCACATCAGCCACATATTATTTTTAATGATTTTTCTTTTAAACTTTTTGGAAGCTTAAAAGTTTACACGTGCAATACATGTAAAAATGAAAAGTCTCAGAAATCAAACACGTGGGAAATGTTATATGAACAGATAGGGATAGATGGCACCAATCCAAGCCCCAACCCCTTGAAACAACTGGTGAGATCGGGCGTATGGTAGGCGCCGTCGGGCTTGCCCGTACCAAATGCTCCAAAAATATTTACCCTAGTCTCTTGGCCTCCCTCCTTAACCCCAGTACTGTTTGTTTTTCCTGAAATTAAACAGAAGATTAAAATCACCTATTAATCCAATGTTTAAATGCATTTTAATTTCGTTCTTCAATTCTCAAAACCTTAATTCTACCTTATAAATACCACCCCACATCTTATCCCTCTCCATTCTAAAATCTATCATCAAAACTCTCAAATTTTTTGAAGTCAAATTAGTTGTACAAGTGGAGTTAGCCCAAGGTCATCTTCCGGCAACGACTCGAGACAAATTCGGCGACACCGTGACTCCACGAAGCTCTCAAACCCTTCCTCTATCTCTCCCCTCTCATCTAATCCAGTAAGTTCCCTCTCCTCTCCTTTCTTCCCTATTAAAAGAATTCTCTTCTCAAAACTAATCGGAAGCGGAGTTATTCCGACTTCCGATTCTAATTTTGTTAAAAACACAACTTTTCTTGATAACCAAACATCCATATTGTTACATCTTATTTAGTAATCTTAAAACAGACATTTAGAACAAGTTTCAATTCAAAATACAATATTATATAACTTTTATTTCAATTTTACGGTTAAATACCATAAAATTTACTTACGGCATCATTTCATCATATTTGCTCATATTATCTTTAGAAAACTCACGAGGTAATGACCCACTTCATCACAACACTCATCATGATATAGCACGATAGCTTTTAGAACAATATTTTGTGGGATAAATACAATTTTACAATAAAATACCTTAAACTAATAAAATCGTATTCTTTAAAATTGTTTTAATTAAATTCCTTGCAATTAAACCTCTACAACCCATTTTGGGGAACCCGATTTGGATGGTGCGGGTTATCGCACGTCCTTGGGACTAGTAGAGCGAGATGCAGACCTCCTCATGGAGCATCTGATCTCGATGGAATTTTAAATACAATTTTTTAAAAAACGTGATTTTCTATTTAATAAATAAATTCTATTTTTAATAATTATATATATATATATATTATCAAAACATCTATTTTTATATTTATAATAAATTCCATGTTTTTTAAACACAAGAATCACAAATTTCATGAATATACCATCAAGAAACCATACAAGTCAATTTACACTAAAATACCATATACTATTCAATCTAGATTTATAATCATTAGAATACTTCACTTTTAAAAATTACATCCATGAAAACCCTAAATATGATAAATAAATACTTGTAGAATATTTTGAAAGTATACTAAAACTATTTTTCATAAAACACCCTTAAGTTTATTAATTTATAATAAGGACCCTAGTAAATATAGGTTTAAGCGGGACCAATTCTCTTGAGCCTCAGGGAGCCGGAGAAAGTGGGTGCTTGCCTATTTAAGACAGAAAACTAAAACAGGGTTATCAATGGTAATTGGCTTGGAAAAAGTCATAAATCTTGCAGTCCATGTGCAGCAGTTACCGATAACTCCCAAACCTAATTTAGGAATCCAATTCCGTTTAAGTGTCTGACTCAGACAGAGTCTCGGTCTAATCGGAATACAATCTAAACATGAATACAATTTAAATATAACTACAATACAACATGAATCCATATACTGGAACTTGAAACATGAATACCAGAATACCATCTATATCAACATGACTTGAACTGACCGGACCATGGATATACATTAACTTGATCACATGATTATCCGTTTACATCCTTATCCGTTTACATGAGCAATTGATATCATGGTTTCGACAAGTCTTACAGCTATAAACAATACAATAAACATTACGGTTTTTTTAAGGGGTAGATTGGTACGGGATGTGTTAAAAGTGGCACGATGATGGTCACTTTATTACACCTAATCTGAATATCCGTTGCTGTTGTCCCATGGCTTAACGGTTCCTTGTGCTCCGTATACCTTAGTCCACAAAATAGTTGGACTCCTCCCGTATACACTGGCATATTCTGTACCAAGCTACAAACAACAGCGTTAACATAACAATCTTACATTATACCAGATATATTCTCTTTATCTGTTCAGTCTATTTCTATCTCTCTTTAGGACTTACCGAGCGATTGTTCGCTGACGACATTTCTTTTCTATTTTTTGTTTGGAATGTTGTCAGGAGGACCCGACTCTCTGGAGATCGAGCCCAGCTCAGAAGACTTGGAGCAGTTCATCGAGGATCCGGAGCTCTAGTCACTTGTATATACTTTTACTTTCAGTTCATACCATTTGTTTAGGCATTTCTTTCCACATTGTATTTATTTTTCAGTTGTATTGTAAATAATGTTTAATAAATAAAAAGTTGTTGTTTATTTACATCTCATATCTTTCCTGTATATATTTATATTATATTGCTTATTTACGCTTAACGTTGTTGGGTCAAAAATTAGACCCCGGTTGACCAAGTCAAAATCAAACTCAACCCCAAGCCAGGTAGGCCTAAGCCCAAGCCCAGGCCAAGCCCCGCGGCCATCCTCCCCCATGCCAAAATGAAATCATGTAATAACTAATTTTGATATAATTTTTTATGCATGAATGTAAGAAAAATGGGCATAAAACCAAATTTTTGTAAAACCCATGTCTCATGTGCAAAACAAATAAGCACATGAGATATGGAATGGGCAAAATGCCATTTTGTAAAGCCCAAGGGGCTATATGTAAATTTGTAAGCCCATAGAAGACAACATGATAATGAAATAAAAGATAATAATTCATTCTCTCAAATTCTAGGATTTGTACCTCCTTCCCCTTCCTCAAGATTCTAAAACTTTCTTCCCATTTTTGAATTAAATCAAGAGTTTAACTCTTTCTTTTCCAAAAATAAATAGTTTTCACCATAAAACCCTTGAAGGGGAGCTCGGATTTGCCGTCAAATCCCTAAAAGGGGAGATTTTAAGTCTCACCTCCCTTTTTTCTCCCAAGATCCAGCCAACGGGGAGGAAGAAGAAGTATACCCATCTCCAAAAATCTCATTCCGGGAAGATCCGAGGCTCAAAAGAAGGTCCAAAGATTTCTAGGAGTTTGACTCCATTCAAGACCTGTTGGAGTTTAACTCCATAAATCAAACCCCTTTTTAGAAGTTTAACTCCAAATCTATACATAAACCCTTTGGGAGTTCAACTCTTAACTTAGGGGCTAAGCCCCTTTTCCGCTGGCGTTTCCAGCGGTCGCGTGCAGCGCACGTGACTCACGGGCGCTCAGCGGGCGCGTGCGCCTCACACGACCTGCAGGCGTTAAGCGTCCACGTGCGCCTCACGCGACCCGTGGGCACTCAGCGCCCAGCGATCGCGTGCAGCTCACGTGACCCGCTGGCGCCCAGTGGTCGCGCGCCGGGAACGTGACCCGCGGGCGCCAAGCGCCCACACGTCGGGCACGTGACCCGCGGGCGCAAAGCGTCCATGTGTCATGCACGCGTCTTTAAGACGCTCCCCACCCTTCATTTTCCATGCACTCTACACCTGTCACGCCCCGCTTCCCAGAGTACGTTAAGATAGGCACGTGACATAGCCAACCATGCTACCTGTGGATAGGAAATATCCTTCCACGGTCACATTACGGTTGTAGAGATATCAAGAACAATAATAAACTATCTAACACATGTCCATAAACCAGAATAAAACGAGTCAAGAATAAAGTAATGCGGAAGCAAAAGATCCAATACAAGAAATAAACTGGAATGTACGTCCCATAATGCGGGCTCACATCAGGAATCCGAGACGTGCCGCTAGGCAGTAAATGGTAGTATGTAACGATGAGTGATATCAGCAGCATCACCCCGGGGCTGGCCTAGCCCGTAAGACTGATCAGTAAAGGTATGGAACTGTCGAGTTACAAGTCAGGTTTCATCATTGATTTCCCCATACCCCCAGGTTATATGTTTAAGTCAGGTATTAATAATCTGAAGCTAATGCCAACACAGGATTACAGGTATAGGTTTGTCTGGATAGACAACTGAAATGTCCATAGGGACAACAGGTTAAGTTTTTTGGCATTAGTAACAAGATCAGGTAACACGTAAAGCCATGGTACATCAGGTCAAGTCAGGTAATACATAGGTATCATGTCATGTTAAGAAGTGCACGGTACCATGTCGTGTCAAGTAGTAGGTGTATCAAGTCATGTCAGGGGTGCACAAATGTCACGTAGGTGCTCATAATCAAACTAAAATAAGCATGTGTATACAAAACAAGTATGGGGTACTAATGGAACAATAAAATGGAACATTGTGATGTGGTATGCAAATAGGTACAGATTAAAACATATGGATGCACGGTTATCGATTTGAGTTAGGGTTATGGTTCCAACACTAATTAAATACACTTTATCAAATATGGAATGTTAAAATCTCATTAATATGTATTAGATGATCTAGGGATGCAATTGAATATATATTAGGCTAGATGTATGCAAACGGGTGTTCGATAGGGTATAAACTATTAAAAGGGTATTATGGGCTATGCAACCAAGCACTATGTGATATAAATATGGACGTGGGTACTACGTATTGTAAACTAAAATTCGGTATAATTAAATATTATTTTTGGGAAATTTATAAATTAATATTACTTTATTGAATATTTTAATAATTCGGTATAATTAAATACAGATAAATGGAGAAAATTTGGGGGAAAATTATGGAAAATTCTAAAATAGGGTAATTTAGAAAATTATACCATTTTTAAGTTGTTATGATTAGTTATATGCTAATTGAGTGCTAATCGCGATTAAAAAATCGCTAATCGGGTTTTCTGGCAATTCTGTGCAAAACATGCACATATCATTTCCTACACTTGTGTTGCATTTTTCTTGCCATGGTTTTATTTTGGGGTTCACTATTTGAGTGAGAAGGAATTTGAGGGAAAAGAAAAGAAAGGAAAAAGGAAAAGGATTATAATATGGTGGTAGGTGGAAGAGAGAGAGAAAAGAGAGGGGGTAGCTTTGACTTAGCCATTTCCCTTCACTTCTTCAACTCACTTTCTCTCTCCCTCTTCCCCTTCAGCTGCTGCTGCTGCCCCTCATCTCCCTCCCCTCTTAATTAGCCCCAAATCACCATGAAAACTACACCAACACCCCATCTTCATTTCACAAAAAATGTGCACAAGCTCGAGATCTACACATAGGACCAAGAAAGCAAAGATTTTGGCCACTAGGGGCAACTCAAGAAAATTCTTGAGTTGCCAAATGAGGTATTTACTGAACCCTTAGCTTAGTTTTAGTATAACTTATACCCCATGTTTAGTTTAGAACCGATATTGTGTGTTTTTGTGGATTGGAGAAAAACCTAGTTAGGGTTTGAGGGAATTTTGGGTTGTATTGTGAAATTGAGCTCAGTTGAGGTTAGATAAATACCCTAGTGCATGAATTGAGACCCCAACCTGAGAGTTGAAACCCGAAATACGGATTTAGAAACCGATATCGGAAAAGTTATGAAATCTGGGAAGCTTTTATGAGATCTGCTATCACCCGAGACATCCTAAAATAAAATTGAATGGACAGTGACATGTGCAGGCACCCAGGAAGCTACCACCAAGACCTTAGCCCCTAACTCCATGACCCGGGCGCCAATTAATTCCCTCTGGCCGCAAATTGCGGCCAGACCTGCACCAATTTGGGTCGTTTTGGTTCTGCTGCTCCTACATCTGTAGTTTAGGCCCCTGGCATGTATAGATTTGTCTAATTTGACCTAGGGTGAAATCTGGAGCCTATTTCCTTAATTGCTGTTTTGGATTCGTGTTTCCGTATTCCGTATTTTTAATTCTGAATTTGTGTATTGTGTTTTACCTCGACTATTTGGCGTTTATACGACGATATCGAGGGTTGTTGATGGGTTTGGAAGGCGTTGTCCATAGGTTCTAACCTATAGATCTTAGCGTATCGTTTTGAGATTCGTATGCCGTTTTAGTTCGGAATTGGTTTTGATACGCATTTGCGATACGTTAATGTGTAGGTACCCCATGAAGACTTCGGGACGACAAGCAAACGCGTGGTGACGTCGACAATGAAGACGCAAGGTGAGTAGATTATATCTACAGGGGGAAGTCGGGGAATGACGTATAGCACCCCCGCAGTCCGTAGTTGATATACTATATGATAGTTATAATGTGTCATGGATATTGTGTTAGGTGTTTTATGGATAGTTTAGGCTTAGAAGTAAACTAGTGTAGTTCATAGCCACGAACCCAAGAATAGGTTTACACCCACACGCACACCCTTGCATATTCACTATACTTACACTGTGTTGATGATGATATTGGATGACTTTGGAGATGAGTCGATGATATTGGGCTTGGTGCCGTGAGATCGGTGATTTGATATGATTCGTATTTGGGATACGATATGTGATTCTTAGCGGGCCTTTGGGCATGTGTTTTACCCCCGCATTCATAATTATATAGATGGTACCGATTTGTACTAGACTTAGATTCAGTATCCCAGATTATGTGTTATGATGATAAGAATACCAGGTACTTGATGAGATAATGTGATATTGACCCGTACCCAGCTATTGGGATGCCGTACGACGATTTACCGTACGAGCTTTATATTGATGATAGATCCGCACTCATGACTTGAGGATTGTCATATGATATACTGTATTGTACGCGATACTATTGAGGCGGGATCACCGACTATTATATGTATATATATTTATATCGACTTAGATTTAGGTGGATTCCATACCCCTCCCGGTTGACTTGATACTTAGATCTGTGGTTTGCATAATAGATGTTAGACTAGACCCAAGTCATACCTATTACAAAAACCCCGATTTGTCTTATTTCAAATGGCAAGCTGCATTATTATTCATTTACCATTTATTCTACGGCTCGCATTGCATTGCATGCTCATATGTTATTGATTCATATTCCTTGTGCATATGCCTTTACATAGTTGCATGATTATATTAGTGTTCTTGTTGCATGTATTATAATTCATGGATTTCGCACTGTGATATGGTTGCATATGATGATTCTGGATTGTTTTACTCCTGCGTATATATATCAGTGGTATGGGACGCTGAAATATATATGTATAACCATAGAGTATATATATATTAGTGGTATGGGACGCCGATATATATATATACACACATACTTAATATATCATCATGATGATCTATGCAAATTTACATATGCATTGTGAGAGGAGCCTATGTGCTCGGAGCCTATGAGCTCGATGTGAAAGGAGCCTATGTGCTCGGAGCCTATGAGCTCGATGTGAGAGGAGCCTGTGTGCTCGGAGCCTATGAGCTCGATTTGAGAGGAGCCTATGTGCTCGGGGCCTTTATGGTCGATGGTATATTATATCTCCCCTACCCCACATTTATTGTATATGCATTGCATCACATATTAGTAGTACCTGATAGAGTACCTTCATGAATGCTGCATACATGTCGAATACATGATATATGGGTTTCACTTGATATTGAGATATATAGTTTGTGTCAATGCTCGACGTTGATTTTCTGATGATTTCATTCATGATATCTCTTATTTTCATTTTACCGCATACATACATCATATTTATGATATATTGTTACGTGAGGCACTGGCACGAGTACTTGGAACTACACTTATGTTCAGATGTTACATTGCCACTTTACTATGCTTCAAACTTATTCATTTGAGGTTTATATTATATCTGATCGTTTTGACTTAGGTTTATGTCATGCTTCCAATTTCTGCTTGTAGATATTTTCTATTCACGAGTTGGCAACTCACCCCATTGTGCCATAGTTCTTGCAGGTTTTGCCGTACAGGTTCCATAGCGGCATTTCCGGCACATTGCTTCCTTTGCGGGTGATTTGCTTGGTAGGTGGGTTCTTTGCATCAGAACCATCCTTGTATATGTATTATTCTTTGTATCTAGAAATTCCATCAACCAAAACTTGTATATTGTTTCAGACTCAGACACTAGTGATGTATTATTTCGACCTTAGAGTCGCGCTTAGTAGTGTTAAGGTTTTCATGTTATTGTGAGTTTCTTTTGAGTTTGATCCTCGCCCTTCGGCGTTGTATATTATATTGCTTGTGTGGGTTATGCTCTTTGTTTATGCGTAGTAAGTGTTAGATAAAATGCCTCAAGGGAAAATAATTTACAATATATGTTTCTTTACTCTTAAAATGGTTTTAGATTTCTGGGCTTTTGGCTTACTTGGATCAGATGGAGTCCTATAGACTTCATATGGTTCAAGGGCAGTCACGTGCTCTTTCGGGTCGTGACAAAGTTGGTATCAGAGCGCTAGGTTAACCTTGGTTCAAGTATAAGTTTGATTTTGTGGAGCCTAGGGCGTCTATATATATACGGAACTTAGGCTTGACCTTACGGAACTTAGACTTAGTCGAGGGGGGTATTAGACCCGAACTTTCGTCGCGCAGGATGACCCTTGGTTGATGGAATAGGTGACTAAATTAGAGTGACGTACCGTGGGTATGTTCCGTGGCATACTAACGATACGCTACTCCGCTTAAGGAACCTTAGGATGCATATATTTTCGAGATCAGTGATTCTCTTCATATCCATGATTATACATCCATTTGAGATCCTCGATGCTATTAGTTCCATGATCACACTTTCATTGATGATGTTCCTTCTTAGGATCATGTATCCACTCTGGATCTGTTGTTTTCTTTCTTGCCATTGATCTGCTCTCTTCGATACTCGATTGAGGTTCCTGTCGCCATTGTTTGAGCGCAGCTGGGCTGCTGCTAGGGTTACGATCAGGGCGAGCTCGTCTGGTACGAGGGCCGACCGTTGTGTTTTCTGGTGACATGGGAACGTCTCGAGTTAGTACTGGTGATTGTGACCTCTAGTGGAGGCGAGTGCTTGGTTTTACACCGGATGATCGGGCCATTGTTAGAGCTGTCAGTTGAGAGAGGACTGTTGATGTATAGCATACCTCAGAGTTTATGATGTTGCCTATCGTGCAGACAGATGGGCCAGCTATTGCTGAGATTGATGGGATGTCGCTTCCGGAGCTTGCGAGCTGAGATCGTCGGAGCTTCCAGGCAGATATGAGACAGATGATAGCTTGTCTACCCGATTTGAGAGACGGAGGTGATTCGTTCGATGTATGCGCCGGAGCAGGCCCAGTTGAGTTGAAGATTTCCCGTATGGAGAGTCTTACTCAGATCTAGAGCAGATTAATTTAGAGATGACCGCCAGTGTATCGCCTTTCCTGGAGGATTGAGGTGCTGTTCAGCGTACAGGCGAAGGAGCCAGTTGTTGCTGCGAACAACGAGATATTGCCCCGGATGTTGGAGCTATTGCGGTACGAGTTGTACTATGAGATGATAGAAGGTCGTTATTCATCGAGGACGAATAATTATGACATGTGGATTGTTCGCCTACCTCGATGTGAGGTCATCAGATAGAATGATTCCAGCTAGAGGCGACTTCGTGCAGGTTCGTTGAGAGTCGATTGAGACGATCGAATGTCAGGAGCCCATTTTCCAAGTTTAAAGTATTCGGAAAGACATACAAGCGATTCTATGGACCCTCTAGAAGAATGAAACCCTAACTCGACTTAATGACCGTGTGAAAGCCTTTGAACCTTAGGGTTTGCGGCAGTTCCGCGGCGCCATTAGTGAGGCTTGGGTTTGCCCTTCTACGGCTGGACCACTGATGATGTGGTATGTACTCGATACTATTAAACTGTACCCAAGATGTTGATCTCTTGGGGGATTATGAGGGTCTGACGATTCGGTCGGATGATTCGACATCATTCGGATATCATGTGATGGGACACACTGCTGGGGAGACTCCAGATATGAGGATAGCCGTTAGAGCGCAGTCCGTGCAGCCACGATGAGACGAGTCCAAATCAGTCGACATTGAAGCAGAGTGAAGTAAAGAGTTCGCAAGAGATTTCGACGCGATGACGTCCCACTCCACTGACATCAGAGATGCGATACGCATGCAGAGGCATTGTATATGGATATACCTTCCAGAAGGAGTTGCGACGAGTATGCAGCCATTCCGGAACAAGAATTTGCTTCAGCAATGGATGATGACTTCCGGGAAATTCGGCAGGAATGAGATTTGAGAGAGACCTCGACAGGACCTTTCTGGAATACTATACGAGAAGACCTAGACCCAGGAGTGGTCATATTGCGCACACCCAGCAGGCCGGAGTTCGGCATCGTCGACGAGGTAGTTGACCAGGTTCGGATAAAGGACCTTACCCAGAGGCGTTGCGAGTTGATCGAGGACGGATGAGTATTGAGTATTCATCCGATGGTTGGGACGTGTTCCCGAGGACCTGTTCGGCCAGAAATCTTCTACAGAATGATGAAGCTACAGAGTACGCGATTTCGAGTCCGTGCGAGAGACTTCGGATTGACCGTGGCCGAGAACAGTGAAGTGCGTAGATAGCATGGCGTGACGTCATAGTGAACAACGATAGAGACAAGTGGAACTAGAGGTTCGTGTGAGACGCTGACAAGCTGTCGTTACTTCCCGTCGAGACTAGAGACCTGATATACTTACAGAGGCGTTGGGATGCGACCGATTTCCGAGAAAATGCTGTGTTGAGGACGCAAATGTCCATCGAGCGAGAAAAGAGATATGCAAAAGTACCAGCCTCCGTACAGACCGTCATAGGCAAGATCGGAAGAGACCTTGAGCGGGATTCCTTCTAGGACACTGCTGCCATGATATTTGCACCCAGGATCAGATGTGTAATGTGTATTCAGACGACCAGAGGCCGATGTTAGTGACATGCTGCTTTACAAGTGGTCGTGAGGATTGACCGAGAGATGACCAGAGAAGTGCCAGAACGGAATCGTCCCAGTTAGCACACCTGAGAGGGCCGATGAGCCGATTGATTGGAAATTGGTAATCCGCAGAGGAGATAAGGACCCAGAGATAGAAGACGCCAGACCGTGAGCAAGAGACAAGTAGATATCTTGCGCTGCTAGCATTGGATGCACCCTTAGTGTTTTGAGGTACGATTTTGGTGCACACCAGATGCACTAAATCGGGTTTCCTTGTGCATGTCAGATGCAACTGGTTTTGCTGTCAGACACACATGTTGCCTATGACAGATGTTGTGTGCACACCCGTTACACCTGTATGGTACTTATGTGGATTTTGTTTTCCGTGCGCACCTGACGCACGGGGTATTCTTATATACGCCTTAGGATTGATGTTTGTGGAGCCCCGACAATTTGGATTTTTGCTGAAATGTTTTAGTACTTGGGGGTTTAAATTTAAATTCGGGGACCGAATTTATTTAAGTGGGTAGATTGTAACATTTCGAAATAATAAAAATATTATTTTTGGGAAATTTATAAATTAATATTACTTTATTGAATATTTTAATAATTCGGTATAATTAAATACAGATAAATAGAGAAAATTTGGAAAAAAATTATGGAAAATTCTAAAATAGGGTAATTTAGAGAATTATACCATTTTTAAGTTGTTATGATTAGTTATATGCTAATTGAGTGCTAATCGCGATTAAAAAATCGTTAATCGGGTTTTCTGGCAATTCTGTGCAAAACATGCACATATCATTTTCTACACTTGTGTTGCATTTTTCTTGCCATGGTTTTATTTTGGGGTTCACTATTTGAGTGAGAAGGAATTTGAGGGAAAAGAAAAGAAAGGAAAAAGGAAAAGGATTATAATATGGTGGTAGGTGGATGAGAGAGAGAAAAGAGAGGGGGTAGCTTTGTCTTAGCCATTTCCCTTCACTTCCTCAACTCACTTTCTCTCTCCCTCTTCCCCTTCAGCTGCTGCTGCCGCCCCTCATCTCCCTCCCCTCTTCATTAGCCCCAAATCACCATGAAAACTACACCAACACCCCATCTTCATTTCACAAAAAATGTGCACAAGCTCGAGATCTACACATAGGACTAAGAAAGCAAAGATTTTGGCCACTAGGGGCAACTCAAGAAAATTCTTAAGTTGCCAAATGAGGTATTTAGTGAATCCTTAGCTTAGTTTTAGTATTACTTATGCCCCATGTTTAGTTTAGAACCGATATTGTGTGTTTTTGTGGATTGGAGAAAAACCTAGTTAGGGTTTGAGGGAGTTTTGGGTTGTAATGTGAAATTGAGCTCAGTTGAGGTTAGATAAATACCCTAGTGCATGAATTGAGACCCCAACCTGAGAGTTGAAACCCGAAATACGGATTTAGAAATCGATATCGGAAAAGTTATGAAATCTGGGAAGCTTTTATGAGATCTGCTATCACCCGAGACATCCTAAAATAAAATTGAATGGACAGTGACATGTGCAGGAACCCAGGAAGCTACCACCAAGACCCTAGCCCCTAACTCCATGACCCGGGCGCCAATTAATTCCCTCTGGCCACAAATTGCGGCCAGACCTACACCAATTTGGGTCGTTTTGGTTCTGCTGCTTCTACATCTGTAGTTTAGGCCCTTGGCATGTATAGATTTGTCTAATTTGACCTAGGGTGAAATCTGGAGCCTATTTCCTTAATTGCTGTTTTGGATTCGTGTTTCCGTATTCCGTATTTTTAATTCTGAATTTGTGTATTGTGTTTTACCTCGACTATTTGGCGTTTATACGACGATATCGAGGGTTGTTGATGGGTTTGGAAGGCGTTGTCCATAGGTTCTAACCTATAGATCTTAGCGTATCGTTTTGAGATTCGTATGCCGTTTTAGTTCGGAATTGGTTTTGATACGCATTTGCGATACGTTAATGTGTAGGTACCCCATGAAGACTTCGGGACGATAAGCAAACGCGTGGTGACGTCGACAATGAAGACGCAAGGTGAGTAGATTATATCTACAGGGGGAAGTCGGGGGATGACGTATAGCACCCCCGCAGTCCGTAGTTGATATACTATATGATAGTTATAATGTGTCATGGATATTGTGTTAGGTGTTTTATGGATAGTTTAGGCTTAGAAGTAAACTAGTGTAGTTCATAGCCACGAACCCAAGAATAGGTTTACACCCACACGCACACCCTTGCATATTCACTATACTTACACTGTGTTGATGATGATATTGGATGACTTTGGAGATGAGTCGATGATATTGGGCTTGGTGCCGTGAGATCGGTGATTTGATATGATTCGTATTTGGGATACGATATGTGATTCTTAGCGGGCCTTTGGGCATGTGTTTTACCCCCGCATTCATAATTATATAGATGGTACCGATTTGTACTAGACTTAGATTCAGTATCCCAGATTATGTGTTATGATGATAAGAATACCAGGTACTTGATGAGATAATGTGATATTGACCCGTACCCAGCTATTGGGATGCCGTACGACGATTTACCGTACGAGCTTTATATTGATGATAGATCCGCACTCATGACTTGAGGATTGTCATATGATATACTGTATTGTACGCGATACTATTGAGGCGGGATCACCGACTATTATATGTATATATATTTATATCGACTTAGATTTAGGTGGATTCCATACCCCTCCCGGTTGACTTGATACTTAGATCTGTGGTTTGCATAATAGATGTTAGACTAGACCCAAGTCATACCTATTACAAAAACCCCGATTTGTCTTATTTCAAATGGCAAGCTGCATTATTATTCATTTACCATTTATTCTACGGCTCGCATTGCATTGCATGCTCATATGTTATTGATTCATATTCCTTGTGCATATGCCTTTACATAGTTGCATGATTATATTAGTGTTCTTGTTGCATGTATTATAATTCATGGATTTCGCACTGTGATATGGTTGCATATGATGATTCTGGATTGTTTTACTCCTGCGTATATATATCAGTGGTATGGGACGCTGAAATATATATGTATAACCATAGAGTATATATATATTAGTGGTATGGGACGCCGATATATATATATACACACATACTTAATATATCATCATGATGATCTATGCAAATTTACATATGCATTGTGAGAGGAGCCTATGTGCTCGGAGCCTATGAGCTCGATGTGCTCGGAGCCTATGTGCTCGGAGCCTATGAGCTCGATGTGAGAGGAGCCTATGTGCTCGGAGCCTATGAGCTCGATTTGAGAGGAGCCTATGTGCTCGGGGCCTTTATGGTCGATGGTATATTATATCTCCCCTACCCCACATTTATTGTATATGCATTGCATCACATATTAGTAGTACCTGATAGAGTACCTTCATGAATGCTGCATACATGTCGGATACATGATATATGGGTTTCACTTGATATTGAGATATATAGTTTGTGTCAATGCTCGACGTTGATTTTCTGATGATTTCATTCATGATATCTCCTGTTTTCATTTTATCGCATACATACATCATATTTATGATATATTGTTACGTGAGGCACTGGCACGAGTACTTGGAACTACACTTATGTTCAGATGTTACATTGCCACTTTACTATGCTTCAAACTTATTCATTTGAGGTTTATATTATATCTGATCGTTTTGACTTAGGTTTATGTCATGCTTCCAATTTCTGCTTGTAGATATTTTCTATTCACGAGTTGGCAACTCACCCCCGTTGTGCCACAGTTCTTGCAGGTTTTGCCGTACAGGTTCCATAGCGGCATTTCCGGCACATTGCTTCCTTTGCGGGTGATTTGCTTGGTAGGTGGGTTCTTTGCATCAGAACCACCCTTGTATATGTATTATTCTTTGTATTTAGAAATTCCATCAACCAAAACTTGTATATTATTTCAGACTCAGACACTAGTGATGTATTATTTCGACCTTAGAGTCGCGCTTAGTAGTGTTAAGGTTTTCATGTTATTGTGAGTTTCTTTTGAGTTTGATCCTCGCCCTTCGGCGTTGTATATTATATTGCTTGTGTGGGTTGTGCTCTTTGTTTATGCGTAGTAAGTGTTAGATAAAATGCTTCAAGGGAAAATAATTTACAATTTATGTTTCTTTACTCATAAAATGGTTTTAGATTTCTGGGCTTTTGGCTTACTTGGATCAGATGGAGTCCTATAGACTTCATATGGTTCAAGGGCCAGTCACGTGCTCTTTCGGGTCGTGACAGATGAGTACTTGACTACCACGACTATGATGCGGATCATACTAGTGGGGACAGTGTAGTCGCCAAGTACATCCTTCAAATGTTCCTAGTCGTAGGTGTATCGAGACAGAGTATCTATATACCAGAGTAGACTAGCGTATGCGCTTCTTGACCCATATGATGGGCGATGGATGATCCCATATCCATTGGTGTTTGACATCAGAGAAGATATACGGGTGCTCACTGTAGACTGGGTACACTGGACGGACTCGCCGAGAACTCCCAGATGGTATTATACCTCACGTCAGATGGGAGTTCTCCAGTGACACTGGTACTGGTTAGTCTGTAGACCCGATATCGTCATAGAGTCTTGTGTGATTCCCACTGTGCTTTGATTTCCATCTTACCACATCCAAGAGGGCGTGCAAAAAGGTGGCTTTTGGGTACAGTACCGAATCACATGGAGGCAATGAGCGATAGGAGGGGATTCGTCTCTCCCGGTATAGGGAGTTGATGTTGCGCTGTGTTCGATTGGCTATAACTAGAAATCCCTGGCCAGGGTTGCTGAAATTTACTGGTAAGTGTTATCGGTAGTTTCTCGAACTGTTATATACCTCATATCGACACGACTTATCAAGCTACTGGGGTCTGACGTTTACCACCCCTAGGCGAGATATGCGACATATCAGACGAAGAGACCGGATTGTACGGGAGTGTTACTGATTGGATTCGCAGGAGAATGTACAGGCTTGCTTGTTGATCTTCTGATCGCTCAATACCTGGGTGGCTGTTACGTTTAGCTGACCGCTTGCAGCTTGTGGGTATTTAATATGATCATCACCTACTGCCGGCGTATTGACGATTCTTTAGAGTCCTACACAGAGGTTTCCTGGCTCAGGCAAAACAGAGTAGGAGCACATATATGATATGTGAGGGACCGAGAACAACACGTGTATGTGATATCGTATTAGATTCTCGCGATATGGGATATCGGCCGGGTATATGTGATATAGCCGGGTCATCGGATCAAGTGTTGATTCGATGAACTGATACAGATTATATTAGTCGGTTATTTGTGAAATAGCCGGATTATCGGATCAAGTGTTGATTCGATAATTTAATTTATAATTATATATTTGATATATTAAATTACATTAACTAATATAAGCTCACTAAAAGATTCTTTTTCTCACTCGGGTAATACATTGATATATATGTGATATATGTTAAATGTATTATTTTATTTTGTTACAATAAATATTGTATATGTGATATATAATATTGTAACATATTGTGGTTATAAATGCAACATGTTTTGTGGAGTTTAAATGTGGTTAAGGTTTGGATTAGGGTTAAGCTTGCATGAAGCTTTCAAGAAGCTTCTTGAAGCCTTGACTTTGACTTTGGATATTTTGTGTAGATATTTGCTTAACCCAGCCCAACCCTTTACCATAGTTAACTCTCTACATGGGTTAAGTCTTCATACTTAACCCATGGTTTCAATTCTAACCTCACATGAGTTTTCATTATTCATCACAAAAGAAATGGATCATCTTCTTTCTTCTTCCTTCTTGCTTGAAAAGCTTTCTAGCTTTTTGAGAAGTGATGAAAATGAGTGAGATTAAGAAAACAAATGAGAGCTAAAATCCTACTTCATCATCCTAATCTATTCTTGCCTATTAGATTAGGGTGTTCACTTCATTAGTAAGTGAGAGCTTGTGTTAAAGAAACTTCAAGGTAGATCATCTTTGTTATCGAAGATCGGAAGCAAGCTTGCATCTTTCTCTTCGTGGAGCCTCTCAAGAGTCCGGGAACTTGATGATCGCAGCGAAGGGACTTCTACTCGGAGCTTATGAAGCGAAGGACTGGAATACAAAGGTTGTAATCCCAAACTCTTAGAAGTAAAGTTGTTTACTTGCTATTGTTTCGCCTAATCTCTAGTCTAAGATCTTGGTTAGGGTTGTTCGGCACGTCTAAAATTTAAATCGGGCATGGTTGATGCCTTGTAGAACCTTGTGAGAGTGCCTAGTAACCCTACAGTGGTATCAGAGCCAAGCTAGAGTTTTAGGCGAAGTCTAGACGAAGTTTAAAGTCCGATCGAACCCCGAAACGTCGCTTTATGACCACTCTCTGGAAATTTTTTTAAAATGTTGATTTTTCTGTATTAAAAATACTAAGAAAATTAAGCAGGGAATTCTAAGGGTTACTGTGAAAAACGACCCCCTAAATCCATCAAAGCGCCGTGGAACCGCGGCTAAACCAGGGTATTGGCGGCGGTTCCGTGGTAATAATTGAGGATTGAGGGATAGTGTTTGCACAGTAATAACCGTAGGTATTTCCTGATGCTTCTGGGGATTTTTAATATTACTCAAGTGTTGAGTTTTCTGGGGATCTTTTGTATTCGTTGATTCGATCGGATAATTTAACTTCGTTTAAGTTTTTTCCGGGTAATTTTAGAACTTGTTAAAAAGTTCGAACGGATATCAATAACTCATTTTTTCCCCTGCCGGAAAATTTCCAAGTGTTGGATTTTTCCGTAGTTTAAGAACGTTCTTAGTCGTGCAAGTTAAGCGGTGGACACTCTAGAAGAACACAAACCTTAACTCGATTATGTGACAGTCTGAACTGCCTCTAAACCTTAGGGTTTGTGGCAGTACGGCGTTGCCACATGTGAGGCGTTGGTTTGACCCTTCTACGGCTGGACCATTGGTACTGTGGCATGTGATGGATGTTTTTAAACTAATTTCAAGTATTGAGAACAATTTAGGAAATCTAGGGTGTTTGTTTATTCGATCGGATAGTTTAACATTGTCTATTTATCTGGAATGTGATATAATATTTGGAATCCACAAGTAGTTATGAGATAACTAATTTGAATGTTATAAATCTAGCAGTTTAGTCTCATTTGATTGGTTGCCACGGGATTTTGATGCGATCAAAAGTCCGTCGCAATCACGTAGCGTACGCCGATACTCGCCGGGTAAACTTAATAGATAGCCACGCCCTATAGCCCCGACCAAGTGACTGTAGGAGAACCCCGTCGCCAAAAGCATCCGTTCGGGTGCTCGCGGCAGCGGTGTTCCGCCTTAGTGCACTTCGTCGACGGTATCCGGGGGTGCGGCCGTCTACTAAAGTTTGCGACGAGCATTCGATCAGGATGTCGGGAATCCTGTTGAATTGCCCGACTAGGTATTGAAAAGAGTTTTCGATATTGAGACTAAAATGCAGAGTTTATAATTGTTAGGCATGCGATGTCTAAGGAATTCATTTGGTTAGGCATGCGATGTCTAAGGTGGTTGCGGATTCCAACTGTTGTAGTTTTACATTTTCTTTTCTGTGACCGTAAGCGTAGTATGTGGTGTATCGCCGGCTTCGTTGCTATACATCAACGACAATCGGGATACGCATACTTGCTTACGTTGATGGTATGTGATATTATGTGTTGCTGTGATATGTTATATTGGATCGTCGTGTTCTGAATAGCCGGGGGTTTTATGTGAGATGGGAGTTTTTCTTTTTCATTCATGTAAAATTCATTTGTATGTAATATTCTTTTATTGGGGCACTTCCGGGCCGAGGATGATGTCACCATTGTATATTATTTACTTTTCCGCATTAGGTAGACCCAAGGTGGGAAGCACAAGTAACCGGGTTCTAGGGTCTAGTGGGAGACCATCTCGAGGAGTCGAGACCGGGTCTCCAGCCCTAGAATTGGCAGAGTTGCTTGCCGCTCTCGTAGGGGTCTAGGGATGTGGGTTTGGCTATTCATCGGGCCGTGGAATCCGAGTTTTATACAGGCTCGCACAAAACACGAAAATCCTAGTATATCCAATATTTCATATGTTATCTTCTGCTGCAATGTTCTGTGATGAGATCATATTACTGCCTGAGACGAAAGTTTATATTATGTATATGAGATATATGTTATATTGCAGATATCTCTCAAGATCTGGACATATGTTCCTGTTGAAACATAAGTCTGGAACTTTTGAGAAATTCAATGAATATAAGTTAGAAGTAGAGAACCAAAACGGGTATAAGTATTATGTCCTTTGATGAGATCAAAGAGGAGAATACTTGAGCACGGAGATCCTGAACTATTCTAAAGGAGAATGAGATTCTCTCTCAGCATTACTCCTTCGAATACACCACAGCACGTCGGTGTATCGGGGCGGAGCAATCGCACCCTATGTGATATGGTGTGCTCTATGATGAGTACTACTGAGTTTCCTATTTCCTTTTGGGAGTTATGCACTTGAGAAGCTGCATACCTATTGAATAGGGTTCCAATCAAATCAGTTGCCTACCACTTCATATGTGATATGGAATAGGAAGAGCCCATATCTTAAGTATGTTAAGATTTGGGGTTGTCCAGCCTATGTCTAAAAGCATAATCCGGACAAGCTCGAGGCAAAGTCAGTTCTGTAGAAGTTTGTTGGATATCCCAAGCATTCGCTAGAGAATATCTTCTACCTAACCGAGGAACAAAAGATGTTTTGTTTCTCAACATGCCATCTTTGTGAAAGGGAATTTCTTGTGAAGAAATTAGTGGTCATGAGGTAGAACCGGAAACAGTTCCAGCTATATAAACTGCAGCTGATGATTTGGTAGAACCGAAGGATTCAATAGTTTCTAACGAACCTCAGCCTCTCCGCCGATGTAGTAGGGTTTCTCACCCACCTGAGAGATACTTCAGTTTCTCTATGACAGTGGGAGCGAGGATTGCATCATGAGATGATGACCCAACTTATTTCGAGCAGGCCATCAGGAGTGGGACTCTGTAAGAATGGCTGGATGCTTAGCGATCTGAGATGGAATCCTTATACACCAACAAAGTATGGACTTTGGTTGCTTTATCTGAAGGGTTAAATCCCCATCAGGAGCAAGTATATCTTGAGAAGATTACTTGGTATACATGGAAAAGTTGAGACTTTCAAAGCTATGCTTAAGTCCATCCAGATCCTACTTGCCACGGCTACATACCATGACTACGATATCTGACGATTGGGTGTCATGACTGCTTTTCTAAATGTTGATTTGGAAGAGAGCGTCTATAAGTACACAGCCAGAGGGCTTCGTAGACAGTGGGAGCAGCGGAAACGTGTGCAAGATGTTTTATGTGATAAATCAGGCATCGCGGAGTTGGAACATCTGTTTTGATGTGGTAGTCAAAGAGTTTGACTTCATCAAAATAGTAGATGAACCTTGTATATACAAAAAGGTAGTAGGGAGTATGGTGGTGATCCTCGTAGAGTACGTGGATGACATACTCTTGATAGGGAAGGAGTTTCCTATGCTACGCTCGGTCAATTTCCGCTTATCACAAGGATTCTCCATATAGGATCAAGGTGATACCTCCTAAATCCTAGGTTTTATATCTATGAGATAGATCTAAATGGATGTTAGGATTCTCACTAGTTGTAGTGAGATGGTATCAATCGATCCTGGGGAGAATCACTGGAAAAGGTTCCAGGGTGATAAGGACGACTGAATGTCAGTCGCAGGCATTGTCTCTACCCTCAGTGGAGGGACGGTATGTTGGAAGAGTTCCAAGCTAGATACCGTGACTTACTAGACGATTAAAGGCAAGATACGTCGTCACCAAGAATGCTGCCAAAGAGGCAGTCTGGATATATATATATAAGTTCATGAGATGAACTTCGTTCCTACTATTGTGTGACAATGGAGTTATGGCTTATGCTAAGGAACCCCCGTCCCATCTGAAATCCAGATATAATTCTTAGACAGTATCACCTGATCATGGAGATGGTTGATCTCTAGGGAGATCGAGGTTAGGAGAGTAGACACATAGGACAACAGCGCGGATCCACCCACAAAGGCCTATTTCCCAGCAGAGACTTTTATGGGATTGTTGAGTATGAGATACTTCAACCACAACTGATTGTTGGGTATGTGATACCACAACAGATGGCCCTAGTGCAAGTGGGAGATTGTTAGTTATATGTATGCCCTAGAGGCCATTACTATACATGCGTTGTATATTGTAGTGGATGCTTGGACATATATAGGGAGGACTTTCTTGTTCGACATGATAGTATGCTATCCGGTTACTCTTTATCTTAACATGTACTTTGATTGTCTCTATGTCACATGTTGATAAATCCCTTAGGACGAGTACTTGACTACCAGGACTATGATGCGGATCATACTAGCGGGGACAGTGTAGTCGCCAAGTACATCCTTCAAATGTTCCTAGTCGTAGGTGTATCGAGACAGGGCATCGATATACCAGAGTAGACTAGCGTATGCGCTTCTTGACCCATATGATGGGCGATGGATGATCCCATATCCATTGGTGTTTGACATCAGAGAAGGTATAAGGGTGCTCAGTGGAGACTGGGTACACTGGACGGACTCGCCGAGAACTCCCAGATGGTATTATACCTCACGTCAGATGGCAGTTCTCTGGTGACACTGGTACAGGTTAGTCTGTAGACCCGAGATCGTCATACAGTCTTGTGTGATTCCCATTGTGCTTTGATTTCCATCATACCACGTCCAAGAGGGTATGCAAAAAGGTGGCTTTTGGGTACAGTCCCGAATCACATGGAGGCAATGAGCGATAGGAGGGGATTCGTCTCTCCCGGTATAGGGAGTTGATGTTGCGCTGTGTTCGATTGGCTATAATTGGAAATCCCTAACCAGGATTGCTGAGATTTACTGGTAAGTGTTATCGGTAGTTTCTAGAACTGTTATAGTCCTCATATCGACACGACTTATCAAGCTACTGGGGTCTGACGTTTACCACCCCTAGGCGAGATATGCGACATATCAGACGAAGAGACCGGACTGTACGGGAGTGTTACTGATTGGATTCGCAGGAGAATGTACAGGCTTGCTTGTTGATCTTCTGATCGCTCAATACCTGGGTGGCTGTTACGTTCAGCTGACCGCTTGCAGCTTGTGGGTATTTGATATGATCATCACCTACTGCCGGCGTATTGACGATTCTTTAGAGTTCTACACAGAGGTTTCCTGGCTCAGGCAAAACGGAGTAGGAGCACATATATGATATGTGCGGGACCGAGAACAATACGTGTATGTGATACTGTATTAGATTCACGCGATATGGGATATCGGCCGGGTATATGTGATATAGCCGGGTCATCGGATCAAGTGTTGATTCGATGAACTGATACGGATTATATTAGTCGGTTTTTTGTGAAATAGCCGGATTATCAGATCAAGTGTTGATTCGATAATTTAATTTATAATTATATATTTGATATATTAAATTACATTAACTAATATAAGCTCACTAAAAGATTCTTTTTCTCACTCGGGTAATACATTGATATATATGTGATATATGTTAAATGTATTATTTTATTTTGTTACAATAAATATTGTATATGTGATATATAATATTGTAACATATTGTGGTTATAAATGCAACATGTTTTGTGGAGTTTAAATGCGGTTAAGGTTTGGATTAGGGTTAAGCTTGCATGAAGCTTTCAAGAAGCTTCTTGAAGCTTTGACTTTGACTTTGGATATTTTGTGTAGATATTTGCGTAACCCAGCTCAACCCTTCACCATAGTTAACTCTCTACATGGGTTAAGTCTTCATACTTAACCCATGGTTGCAATTCTAACCTCACATGAGTTTTCATTATTCATCACAAAAGAAATGGATCATCTTATTTCTTCTTCCTTCTTGCTTGAAAAGCTTTCTAGCTTTTTGAGAAGTGATGAAAATGAGTGAGATTAAGAAAACAAATGAGAGATAAAATCCTACTTCATCATCCTAATCTATTTTTTCCAATTAGATTAGGGTGTTCACTTCATTAGTAAGTAAGAGCTTGTGTTAAAGAAACTTCAAGGTAGATCATCTTTGTTATCGAAGATCGGAAGCAAGTTTGCATCTTTCTCTTCGTGGAGCCTCTCAAGAGTCCAGGAACTTGATGATCGCAGTGAAGGGACTTATACTCAGAGCTTATGAAGCGAAGGACCGGACTACAAAGGTTGTAATCCCAAACTCTTAGAAGTAAAGTTGTTTACTTGCAATTGTTTCGCCTAATCTCTAATCTAAGATCTTGGTTAGGGTTGTTCGGCACGTCTAAAATTTAAATCGGGCATGATTGATGTCTTATAGAACCTTGTGAGAGTGCCTAGTAACCCTACAGCTCCAACCATCTACGCTGCCTCATATTAAGCTCCTTCTGCGTGAACACATACTTCAAGCTTTTATGATCGGTGAATACCTCGACCCTTTCACCCAATAAGTAGTGTCTCCAAATTTTCAAAGCGAAAATCACAGCTGCTAGCTCCAAGTCATGAGTTGGGTAATTCTTTTCATGGGTCTTCAACTGTCTCGATGCGTACGCTATAACCTTCCCATGCTGCATCAAAACACATCTCAATCCTTTCCCAGATGCGTCGCTGTGAATCACCAATCCTCCGGAATTGTCTGGCACGGTCAGAATAGGAGCAGTTATCAATCTCTGCTTCAACGCCTTAAAGGCTGACGCACACTTCTCCGTCCACACAAAAGGTACCTCCTTGCGCGTAAACTTGGTCAACGGCTCCGCCAGACGAGCAAAGTTCTCCACGAACCTTCTGTAATACCCGGCAAGTCCAAGAAAGCTTCTGATCTCCGCAACGTTCTTTGGAATCGGCCAATCTCGAACTGCTGCAATCTTTTCGGGATCAACGGCGATTCCATCTCCGGACACGACATGTCCCAATAACTTCACTTCTTGAAGCCAAAACTCTCATTTGCTCATCTTCGCATACAATTTTTCTTGCCTCAACATCTGCGGTGTAATCTTCAAGTGTTCAGCATGCTCTTCCATACTCTTAGAGTAGACCAGAATATCATCAATGAACACTACTATAAACTGGTCCAAGAATGGTGAAAAGATTCGGTTCATCAAGTCCATAAATATCGCCGGTGCATTCGTTACTCCCAAGAGCATCACTAAGTACTCGTAATGTCCATACCGAGTTCGTAACGCCGTCTTGCAAATATCTTCTGTTTTAACTCGGACCTGATGATATCCGGATCGCAAGTCCAGCTTCGAGAATACCCTCGCGCCACTAAGCTGCTCAAATAATTCGCCAATGCGAGGAATCGGGTACTTGTTCTTAATAGTCACCCGGTTTAATTCTCGATAATCGATGCACATCCTCCTTGTGTCATCTTTCTTCTTAACTAGAAGAACTGGAGCTCCCCAAGGTGAGTTACTGCTGTGAATCCAACCCTTCTCAAGTAATTCAGTAACCTGCTTCTTGACTTCTTCCAACTCTACTGGTGCCATTGGATAGTACGCTTTAGAAACTGGCGCTGCACCAGGAACAAGATCAATCGCGAACTCCACGTCTCGCTTCGGCGGTATACCTGATATGTCCTCGAACACGTCCATGAAATATCGAACAATAGCTGGCACTTCATCTTTAGCAACCTCCATCGACGAAAGAACATTAGTCGTCGGCCTATCCCTAAACTCGACTGGCCCGACAGAACCGCTTCCTCCAGTAAAGATAAACTCTGGATGTCCAAGAATCTGGAAAATTACTTTCTTTGCCCTACAATCAATGTGAGCGTGGAAAGTGCCGAGAAAATCCATTCCCAAGACGACTCCATAGCTGCCTGTATCAATCACCAAGAAATCTGCAAATAGCTCCCGTCCGCAAACAACAACTGCACAATCCTTACATCCTCTACTAGATATGATCTTCCCATTCCCAGTGTGTATGTCCCAGAAACTAGACAGGGTCGTGCAAGTAATCGAGTGTGTAGCAATAAACTTGGACGACAAAAAACAATAGGATGCACCAGAATCGAATAACGCTAATGCGGGAAAACCATGATCAAGTAGAATACCTGAAACAACTTCTCCTGAAGCCTTAGCTTCCTCAGCCGTCAGGGTAAATGCTCGAGCTTGATTGGGTCCCTGAGTCAGCTGCTTCTGTCCGTGAAACAGTTTCTGAGGTGGCTTCTGAACATCATCCTTCGTGCGAAGCTTCAACGGACAAGCGTTGATAGTATGATCCGCCGATCCACAAACCAAACAGAGTCCCTGCCTCCTTTGACAATCTCTTTGCACGTGCCCAGGTAAATGGCAGTAGTCACAAATCATGGTCCTCCTCTGATCGACAACAACAGGCTTCTTCATCGGTGTTACGCCACGTCGGTTCACTGGAATACCTCTGCGTCCATGTGCTCGGTTCGGTGCAAATGCCGGCTTCCGTACTGTAACTGTTGGCTGCTGTGTACTCCCAGTCTTCATAGATAGGCTCTGTTGTTCTCGGGCCGCTGTAAGTACTTGTGAAAAAGTGGTCAAACCCAGGGAGATGATCTGCCTCTGGATGTCCACATCCAAACTGCGCATGAACCTCCATGCCCTATCAGCATCGTTGGCAACCAAAGGTCCAGCGAATTTACCGAGCCGCGTCCACTCAGCTGCATGTACATCTACAGGTGCGCCGTTCTGCTTCAAACTGATGAACTTTTCTTCCATTTCCTCCCGTGCAGTCAAAGGGAAGAACTTCTCCAAGAAACTCTTCGAAAAAACCGCCCAACTGATCGGCTTGGGCAAGCGGGTCTCTTCCACAAGCCACCATTCACGGGCATAATCCACCAACTGGATGCGTACCACATCCACCTTCTTATCCTCTGGGATCTGTGCCGCAACGAGTAAATTCTCCGTGTCAACCAGCCACTGCTCCGCTGGCAACGGCTCCTCCAAGCCAGTAAAAACAAACGGACCAGTCTCCTGAAATCCGCCACGGTACCCACACGTTCAACTGGTCTGGCCACAACATTGTTCACAGACTGCTGAACGGGCCGCAAACCTTTCTGAAAAGCTTCAGCTTGCTGCTGGTTCAGCTCGGTCTGTCGTTTTGGTTCTCTAACATCCCACGGATTACTCCAAGCATAGAGGCTTCGTCAACACGCCTTTGGTACGTTTTCAGATTCTTGTCTGCCATGTTCCTGAAATCAAAGCACTAAAGAATTAACATTATAACAGATTCAAGAAATAGATCAAGGATATGAATCAAGGTTAGAACTCCAAGTTACTTAAATAGAGTACCGCATTGTAACCATGTCGCGGTATCATAGCTACAAACACATAACTCCACCCAAGTCGCCTAAGTCCTAGAGATAAACAAAGGAAACCAGGTTTTCGAGTCGATATGCAAAGGAGGTTTGCATATCGTAAAAGTAGAATCAGGAGGAGGTTAAGATTCAAAAATGGTAAGATGGTAAGGTGGCAGGACATGTTTCCTAATCATGAGTATTCTGATTCGTGTATTGGGTCCCAATACCCAACCACAAAAGAATCAAACCCGATTAACTTAAATCCTATGGCTCTGATACCAAAAGAACCATGTCACGCCCCGCTTCCCAGAGTACGCTAAGATAGGCACGTGACATAGCCAACCATGCTACCTGTGGATAGGAAATATCCTTCCATAGTCACATTACGGTTGTAGAGATATCAAGAACAAAAATAAACTATCTAACACATGTCCATAAGCCAGAATAAAACGAGTCAAGAATAAAGTAATGCGGAAGCAAAAGATCCAATACAAGGAATAAACTGGAATGTACGTCCCATAATGCGGGCTCACATCAGGAATGAAAATACCGAAAGTAAAACAAACTAACTACTAACAAGTCCTCACTGCTCAGCCTGTAGCGCAGGTAAAGAATTTGGGCCATGCAAAACCTAGACGTCAGTGCGTCATAACATCAAGCAATAATATAAACAGGTGTAGCAAGACATGCAGGTGTGATCATGAACGGTAAGACAGGTAAAACAACAATATAAATAAGGACAGTGAAGGGTAGTGTGCAGTGAGTAATCTAAACTGGTATACTGTGTTAACTACTCTCAAGTCTTTGAAATCAATTTGATGAATCATCGATGTAACTCAAAAGTATCCCGTGCGTACCCGGGATCACGGTGAAGATTCTCGGGCTGAATCAGAGACGTGCCGCTAGGCAGTAAAGGGTAGTATGTAACGATGAGTGATGTCAGCAGCATCACCCCGGGGCTGGCCTAGCCCGTAAGACTGATCAGTAAAGGAATGGAACTGTCGAGTTACAAGTCAGGTTTCATCATTGATTTCCCCATACCCCCGGGTTATATGTTTAAGTCAGGTATTAATAATCTGAAGCTAATGCCAACACAGGATCACAGGTACAAGTTTGTCTGGATAGACAACGGAAATGTCCGTAGGGACAACAGGTTAAGTTTGTTGGCATTAGTAACAAGATCAGGTAACAGGTAAAGCCATGGTACATCAGGTCAAGTCAGGTAATATATAGGTATCATGTCATGTTAAGAAGTGCACGGTACCATGTCGTGTCAAGTAGTAGGTGTATCAAGTAATGTCAGGGGTGCACAAATGTCACATAGGTGCTCATAATCAAATTAAAATAAGCATGGGTATACAAAACAAGTATGGGGTACTAATGGAACAATAAAATGGAACATTGTGATGTGGTATGCAAACAGGTACAGATTAAAACATATGGATGCACGGTTATCGATTTGAGTTAGGGTTATGGTTCCAACACTAATTAAATACACTTTATCAAATATGGAATGTTAAAATCTCATTAATATGTATTAGATGATCTAGGGATGCAATTGAATATATATTAGGCTAGATGTATGCAAACGGGTGTTCGATAGGGTATAAACTATTAAAAGGGTACTATGGGCTATGCAACCAAGCACTATGTGATATAAATATGGACGTGGGTACCACGTATTGTAAACTAAAATGCAACATGATATGTTTCAAGTTCTAAATCTAAAATGATATAATGGAACATCGCAATGTTAAAATGGAACATGTGACATTATATGTAATCTACAGGTTTACTATGCATTTAAATAAGTATAAAATAATATAAATAGCATGTAGTAAGTTTTACTTGCCTACGAATCAAGAAACGGGTATACGGAACGTCACACGTCGACGTGAAAAGTCGCGACGCGCGCACGGTACACGGAATGGATCCAAACAACGCACAAAGTGATCACACGGGTCAGGTACGCTCGCTGGGTCGTCGGGATCGTCGTCGGCACGCCCGGATTCCGGCGATCTAAAATCGCAGTGAACCTTTATAGCAAGAAAGAAAAGAAAGAATGAAGAAAAGGAAGAGAAGAAGAGGTTGAGCAGAAAGTAAGCTCACTGTGATTCAGAGAGGAGTTGTGAGGTGCCGACGGCGTCGACGGAGCTCCGGCTATGTGATCTGCAGAGGACAACGGGCATCATAAAAAAAACCAAAGAAAGAAAAGAAAAGAAAGGAAGAAGAGAGAAAGAGAGGAGAGGGAGTGCAGGGCTCACTTGGGGGTGCATGGAGTCGAGAAGACAAGAACGAGATCACCGGCGGCGATCAACTCCGGCATTGCGAGGTGTGCAGGGGTGCTCGGCTGTTCTCGGGTGCGTGTGAGGGCTCGGGGAAGAGAAGAGATGGAGGCGGAGGCGATGAGGGTGAGGAGGCGACGAGGTTGAGAATGGCGTCGTCGGTGTTTTGCGCGACGGAGAGGTGGAGGCGGCGGCCAGGGTTTTAGTTATGGGTTCGTTTGTTTAAAAAAAAAAGGAGAGGGGAAAATATTATATAGAGAGGGAAAGAGAAAGAATATACGAGAGGAGAGAGAGAGGGATTCTGAGAGAGGGAGAGAGAGAAGAGAGGTGAGAGAGAGGGAGAGGTGAATAGGAAGGAGAGAGAAATTTGGATTTTTGTGGGGGAAAGAGAGAGAAAGAGGCAGCGCGGGGAGAGAGAGAGAGACGTGTGGGCCAGGGAAAAGAAGGAGAGAGCTGGGGTTAGGAGTTAGGATTTGATTTTTATTAAAATTTTTAAAATGATTTATATTGGTTTTGGAAATCAACTGAGTTGTTAGAAATATTATAATTTAAATTTAAATAATTGAATTTTAGCGGGATATAAAATATTTCAAAATGCGCCCGGATCGGGTCTAACAATTTAGATTTAAAATACGAAAATTATATGCAACTTACAAATTTTAAAATGAATGATTAGATAACGAAAATGCATACCCCCAAGAACGGACGCACGTACGTGCGCGTAGCCATCCAAACACGTCTGTTTCACTGAACGGGACGAGAACAAGATGCGCGGATGCTACCACAGGGTTAAAGGTATCATGCAGGCTAAGAAATGCAATTTTAATTTATTTTACGTGATCTAAAATGTTATATGATAAAATGTGCGATGCTAGATGAAATGCCAATATGCAATTACACTAGATGCACGTGTCTATGTAACAAGCCAGGGTAATCTATAAATATGAATCAACAAGTTCAAGCAAGCGGGTCGGGTCGAATGCAATGCAAAATGTAAACTACCATTCGCACTCAAACATGATAAATAAATAAAATACCACAAAGAAATGAATATGGAAACAAAAATTAGTATAACTGAACCCAGTTGTTACAACACCAGAAACATGTCCCTCATCAGGAAAAAATTTCTAACGGGGCGCTGCCCCGCACCCTGCAAGGGGGCTGCAAGACCCTTGACCCCCAGCCCGCTATCCGGATAACGGGACCCCCGTAAACTCTACTAGGCCCCCGATATATCCAAAACCCTTTTAAAACACAACACACGCACACTGCACACTGAGTTCGCATGATTAGTTGACCCGTCAATCGGAGGTTCCCTCGCTCCAAAGACGAGAGGTAATTAACGGCAGCTTAGTCCGCGGCTGCCGGAGATTCGGATTCCCACCATCAATAAACCCCCGTCTACCCTAGGCAGGGGGAATATGTAGTACGCCTGACAAGCGACGCTTATTCCCATCTCAATGGGGGACGAAAAACACCCTTCAAACGTGTTTACTTCTGAGTAAATACGTCGCGGGCCTAGTCACGTCTCCTTACCGTACACCGGAAAGCGGGCATGATGATAGTCTTCTTCCAAACCATAGGCAGGTGCCGAAAGGTAGGGAAGGAAGAAAACCAATTAGCCTGAGTGTGGTGTGCAGAAGATAATAAGTAAATACATATAAAGGAATTAGAGTTAGGGCAAGGGAAATTGCGACTACTATTATTCACGACGAAGCCAAGTTTATTCTCTGCCACTCCTATTTCTCCTTTGTATTTCTCCAGAACACTCCGTATCACTACGAAGATCCATATTGACCGGATATGCTATCGTATAGTTACATACGAACTCGAAGAAACTTGTTTCTGATCGAGGATGGATTCTGGTTCTGGAGAAATAGAATAAGGATTATTCAGTTGTCTTTTCTCTTTACCTTCTCTCAGGTTGCGAGGGCTCCTGGTATTAGGAGAGTACACCTATTACGCTTATTGGATAGTCTTCTTCCAAACCATGGGCAGGTGCCGAAAGGTAGAGAAGGAAGAAAACCAATTAGCCTAAATGTGGTATACAGAAGGTAAGAAGTAAAGACATATAAAGGGATTGGAGTGAGGGCAAGGAAGTATACGGTTATTGTCATGAATCTGGATAGTGGAAGAGACATTACTAGGAATACCCGACCACCCCTTTGAAACATTTTCATGTTTCAGTTTTACTGTGCGTTGTTAATTGAAAACTAATTTCTCAATTAGATAGATCCTCCATATATCGGAATTCTTTGTAATTGGTAATATTTGAGAAACTCACCTGGGTTTTTCCTGATGGCAAATTTTTGGTTTTGAATATCCGTTGTTATGCACCAATTTTATAAAGTGAGATATAACTTTTTGAAATTATGCCTTTTCTGCCGCCATCCACACAACAAAATGGTGTTTATGATATTTACCTATATCAGTTGATGATTAGGTAAGGAGTATTCAACAATGGTGTAGTTCTTCTTAACCATAGTACAGTTTTCAACTTATGACGCACATTGTTTGGGTTATTAAACTAGGTGGACTTATACAGGGTATTGTATGTTGTCCGGTGTCCGTTAGGATAAAGAGGTGGCTTCTCGTACTATATTCTTTTTACTCATGACTTCTCTAGTTTTAGACAAGTATTTCGTTGAAATACAATGTCCAGATTTTGAGAAGATATAGGTATAAGAATAAAGTAAAGAACCATATGCTGCAAGTATCAGGATTCTTCAAGTTGATTGAAGATGTAAATACTTGTGTTTGGTATTCCGTTGTAAGTAATAGTTTTGAGAACTTGCTTCTCTTTCCGGCTACTCATGCGCGGGTGTATTCCTTGATGAGTAATGCTGCTTGGCCTTCTTCCATTTAGTTGATATGCACTGGGAATGGCTGCATGTATTTGAATTTGGTTCAAATTAAATTAGTGCCTTTATTTCTATATTGGATATAGAATGGATTCATATCTTAACGATGATAAGGTATATGGAGTTGTCCTGTTTATGCTTAAAACCAGAATCCGGATAAACTTTAGGCATGTTTCAGTAATGTCAGTTTGTGAGTTATCCTAGGCTTTGACGAGGGTTTATATTCTACCATGTGGAAGATCAATGGTTATATTGTTCTTGACTCGCCACAGTTTTAGTAAAATAATTTCTTTTTAGAAAACATAAGTGGGAGTATGGTAGAACTGGGAGTGATTTCAGGACCACAAACGATTACTGAAAATTTAGTAGAACCTGAACATTCAATTGGATTCGACAATCCATTAGCCACTTCGCGGATTTGGTGGGTAACCTCAGGCACCCGAGAGGTATTTCGGTCTTCTCAAAGACGGTGACATGGAGGTTTTTGATTACCCAAACTTGACACTACTGCTGTTCCAGATTATGAGTTCTGGCAGGAGGATGAATAAAACATCGTTCTAAATTAGCTTTAGAAATGCATATTTATATGACTCTGCCAGAGGGTTGTTGTAGTCAGCGGAAGCATAGTGGGCAAGTAGTTTATGTCTATTTATAGACTAAAGCAAGTATAGCAGAGATAGATCGTCTAGTTTTGATGTGACAGTCATAGAGTTTGACTTCATCAGAACAATAAATGGACCTGATAAGAATGCAGTAGGGAGTGATGTCCTGGTATTTGGATGACTTGTTCTTGATAGGAAGTGATCTTCCTATACTACGATCGGTTATACTATATTTGTCACAAAGTGTTTTCTCCATATATGATCTAAATAAAATATCAGGGATTCTGGTAACTAGATCTATGGTTTTAGATCTAGATTTGGGAAGTGTCCCAATTTGGGTACTTGACACTATTCTAAGGTGTTTTAGAATGGACGACTCCTGGCGTGGTGGTGTACCCGTAGGTCATGGAGTCACCCTCTCTAAAGAGATGTCTTCTAGACTGATGAGGAGAGAGATTTATATGATTGACATATCACTTACTTAAGCAATTGAGTCAATCATGAGATGTCAGGTACCACACCAGATATTGTTTTTGCACTAGCTGCAATAAACATATATTAATCCAATCCTGAAGAAACGTTGGGAAGCAGTTATGAACATAAGAGAATGTTCTTGATATATGATAACGGCAGCATACTTCAGGAGGCGGTTATCATTTTTTTAGGCTTCCAAGGTGACTGTTCCCCACCGAACGGCGGCCGAGACGCGGGGACGTCTGTGCCTGGGGTTCGGGGCAGATGCTAATTGGTGCTATCCGTCCACCTCTCCGAAGATGCCAAGTTGATTTATGGCACCGTGCATCGGAGGTTTGAACGGATGCGTCCGATGTAGCAGACTTCGTCAGATTCCCCCTCGCTTGAGGGTTTTTTTTTATTGTGGGGACGCTCTTCCCTGCAGGCGCAAGCCCCTGCAGTTAATTACGCTACCGCATCGCGGTAACCACTTTCTCCTTCTCCAGATGGTCACTTCGTGTCGTGGGTGTTTATTTTATGTTTTGTTGCCCGTGGATTGTTTACGGAGACCGAGTTATGTCGTCGCCCGTAGGGCGTGGACTAGTCCAAATCCGTATTATCTTAGATTTGGGTTTGGGGGTTTGGTTTGAGGATACGTTAGCCATATTTGAGGCCAAGATCAACTCAAACGTTTGTTAAGGATACATTAGTCTAGCCTGAGACTAAGATCAACTTAACGGGATCGTTTAGATCCGACAAAAGAGCATTTGGGCTCCATTGTTCCAGTTTAGGGACATAGTGGTCCATTGCATGTATGGCCGTCGGGACCCGTCACCTCTCTGACGACGTTGAAGGATTACAACGACAGATGTCAGAGGAGTTCAGAGATGTACCCTCGAACCAGAGTTAATTGGGAGGATCTGTAATACCCAGCACCCTTTGGTACGTCTATATCCGTAATTTTATTTTCACCTATAAGATTTTATTTATAATTATCTTTCATTTTAAAATTCCCCAATCTATTTTAGTTCTCCTCCTTTCCCTTTCTAAAATCCGAAAATTCCCACATAATGACCCTCGGCATTATTCCGTCAGCCCAGCTCTTTCAATTTTCCCATTAGTTCAGTTATTTAATTTAAACCCAAAATCTATATTTTTTCAGCCCAAATCGATTTTCTTTTTATAAACCCCAAGCCCATTCCCTTTCTTTTCCCTTATTGATATTCCTATTATTTTTAGCCCATCTTTTCGGCCCTCTCTCTATATTCTCCCATTAAAATTTTTCCCATTTAAATTCTAAGCCCGACCCCATTTCCTTTTTCTATTTAATCATCAATTCTTTTAATTTGGCCTGCCCAGCCTCAATTGAGCCCATCCCCTCTTTTGGAATTCATTTCATTTTCTTATTTTTCTTTCTGGCCCACTTCCCGGCCTGCTCCCGCGTTTCCTTTCCAGGCCCAGTGCTCGCTTCCTCTCTACCCGACCCGACCCCACTCCTATTCATCTTCCCCCCTCCTCAACGGTAACGTGCACTGTTCACGCGCGCGATCCCGTATCTCCGCCGCGTTTCACGCCCACGCCCACGCCCACGCCTCCGTTGACGCGACGTTACACCACGACTTCAATCCTCATCCTCTTCCTCACACCCACTCACTCTTTCCTCGCCTCACTACCTCCATCTCCCTCTTCCTTTCTCCTCGTTCTCCCTCCTCCTCGACCTCTCCTACACCCTACCCTGCCGTCGACGACGACGACGACTTCGACCCCATTCATCTTCTCTCCACTCCACCACCGACACCGACCCCTCTTGCCACCACGGCGAGCCTTCCCTGCACCCATCACCGACTCACTCCCCTGCACCCATCACCCGCCACACGCCGACGAGCCCACTGCACCGTCGACTACCACCATCATCATCGCCATCGCTGTCCCTCCCTCTTGTCTCTCTCTCTAATTCCCTCTGAGTTCTCTCTCTCACAATCTCTCTATCTCTCTGTAACTCTCTCCCTCTATCTCTCTGCCTTCCCCTCCCTCTCAGTCCCTGTCTCTCTCTCACTTGGTTTCTCTCTCTCCCACCATCTAAATTCCCTCTCTCTCTCTAACCGCCCCTCTCCCTCTCCCTCTCTAAACTCTGTCTCTTCCCTCTCTCTAGCTCACACAAACCTCTCTCTCTATCTCTCACACAGTCTTCTCTCTCTCACTCTATTATCTCTCTCTCTCTCTCTCAAGTTCTTTCTCCCTCTAACTCTTTCCCTCTCTAAATTCGCTCTCGTCTCCTCTGCAATCTCTCCATCAGGCCCCGACAACATCAGCGATCACTAGCCACGACTTGGCCCGAGGCCGCAACAGTCGCTCCACCAAAACTGCGAGCCGTCGTGGCCGAGACTCGAATTCGAGCCAAATCGAGTGCCGTGACGCGTGTGCGTCGCGCGTTCGTGACGTTACAATCACCGTGCATCCCCGGGACTGATCCAGGCAAGTATTCTACTTGCTTACATGCTATTTATCTAAGTTACAATCGTTAAATACATGAATTATAATGCTACAAGTTTAAAACTATTATGTGCCGTAACTGTTCGATGCTTGTTCCCTTAGGAAAATATTATCAAATTTGACGGAACTCAATAGTATAGGTTGGCCCGTAGGGCTGTGAATATAGTGTGTGAATATTATTGGATGATGTAATCGATATTGACTAAAACAACTGCCCCCAAGTTTAACCGTAAAACTGAAATTCTGTTGCACCTGAAAACCGCTAAATTCACCATAAATCATATACATATTGGAATGGTACGTTCGAGGGCTCAAATCGAAGCTAACTCGACGAAATTTAATCCTATACCAGTTTCCAGACATTTCTGTATTTAAACTGTGACGATATTCGGATCGGAGTGCAACTCTGGACTGCAGTCCAGAGCGACTCCAGTCGTGCTTGCTGTTCCGTATTGAATACCATAGGATTTCCTTAACTCGTAGGTTGCGGAACTCTGTTGCTTATTGTAGGTAACTCTGTTAGCTAGACAACGCAATTAGTTTCATCCTGTTTCGTTATCATTTACTATTTAATCTGTAATTTAGAAGATCGGGACACATAACAGTCCCAGCAGAATCAGAATTGGCATGTTGATTTTAAACAGATTATAACTCCTAACGTACAGACGCGATTGAAGATCTGTTTATTGCGTTGAAAACATTACTGAAAACCCTAGAATTCATCCAACTGTAGCGTCACTAAAATCCGATCCCAACTGGGATCAAAATGCGTTGCGAAATGGATTTCTGATTCTGAAACCGGATTTTCAACCGCGTGCGCTTAATATGAAATAGTTATAACTAATGATCCTGAAACCCGATTGGCTCGAAACCAAATTAGATGGATAGCTAACTGAACGTATTAATTACTACCTGTTTATCATTTCACTAAATTATATCCATATGTTTCATGATAAATCGTGCAAGTGATAGACTGTTGATTTTATGATACCTTAGTTGTGCTTCTTATACTGTTCATGCATCATATTATACCTTTATCATTATAGTGATAACCTAGTGATATCGTGCATTCACCCAGTGTTAGATTTTAGTGATGATTATGCCAAGTACGTCAGTGTTCGTGTATCCGTGATTAAGTGAAAGTGATACGTACTTGTACACAATCAGTGACCCTATTGTTCTATTGCATTGTCGACGTCTGTGGGATGCGTGTATGTGTGACTATAAGTGGTATGGGACACTTATGGAAGCGCTTGCACGGGTGTCACAGATAAAGCATCCGACACTGCCATTTATCTTAGGTATTAGTCGAGACGTGCTTGATGGAGGTCCTGCCTCCAGTTCTCGCGCAGACTTGTCACGGATCGATTAGTATTTAGGGTGATGGTTAGCGTTTGATGTAGACCACGGGGTGTGGAGTAGTTCAAATGTGAGCTCAACAGAATCTCGGGAGTCCCATGCCGGCTTATATATTTAGGGAGTTATATGGAGATTTACAGGGTACGTGATATATACACCGTGATATTCTTGTTACATGTTGGGCCCGTGATCCCTTGCCCTTGGGTTCTACCCTTGGGTGGAGGACACTCACGAGTGGTTGACTCTCACACTTGAACTGACGATAGGCTTAGTGACATGTACAGTGAGACTTAGAGACTGATAGGGATACTGGTATTTTATTTCTTATATACTGTGTTGGCATACGTGACATATTGTTATACTGCTTTACTATTCCGCTGCATTGATTACTGCACATGCGTATTCATGATGTCATTTATTTACTGCTTCACATACCTTTTATCACTGTTGGAACTGTCACTTGATTTTATATATATTATATTGCTATTGTGTCGCTCTGACGACCTGAGTATGCATGCTCAGTGTGAGGAGAAGATTTAGCTTGGATCAGAACTAGACGTGCATCACAGACTTCCTGACTTGCCGTTCCTAGTTACATCCGTTTGTTCCACTTCAGGTCAGTTTACATTATTGTATCTTTCAGTTACTGCATTTCTCATTACCTGCGCATCGTTTACTGTTTACCATGATAAACTAGAAGCCGAAGTGTGACTACGGCAGGACTTTTCCTTGACCGTAGGAGCATGGCTGGCCTTGTCTACCCCCCCGTATTCCGTATTTTGGGAAGCGGGGCGTGACATGGTTTAGTTGGTATCAGAGCCAGGTTTTGCATCGTTTGGGATTGCAGTTTTCCGTGTACAGTTTGGCAATCTAAGACAACCTTCGGTCTAGGTTGTAAACTATCATTCTTGATTCATATTCACGTCGTGCGTTCAGATATCCATTCACTATGGTTTCGGGTGACTTGACGAGGGTACGTGGTGACAATTGCACTACCGTACTCTATTCAAGTGACTTAAAGTTATACAGTTGATTCCCCACTTGTGATGATATTCATCATCTCTGATATTCTTGAATCCTTGTTCTATCCATATCATATTTTGATTCATTTAGCGTGTGACTTATATCATTCTCAAATTTGTTGTCCCAGGATCATGTCTTCCAACAACTCTTCATCTGTTTCCGCTCCCCAGAATCGGACCGTTGAGATTCTGAGTGCACTGAGAGGTCTAAAGGAAGCCCAGGAGCGAACAAACGACTTGTTGGCTGAAGGACTGAGAAGACAGGTGAATCAAGCACCAGCGGGAGTCTCCTATCATAAAGGGATCCCTATTGGACGAGGAAAGAAGAAGAAGATGAAGCGTCAACAGAAGCATCAGAAGAACCCTTGCTGTGGATATTGTAAGAGACCAGGACATCTTCAGAAGGATTGTCGCCGTGCCCAAGGGAAATGTCTGATATGCGGTTCCGACAAACATCTCATCAACGGTTGCCCAGAAAGGAAAGAACTACAAGGAGGAAACTCGTCCACACTCCCCACTTCTACCAAGTGAGGATCATCGCATAGTTTGAACTTCGACCATAAGGCGGATCCAACACAGGATATAACTCGCGTAACGATGATGCAGCGTTCTGGCAGTCAAAGAAGAATTTTATGTATTCCAATTTCAGTAGTATGTTGTCATACTCTTATAAACATTTCCTTCCATTTGAACATTTGTATCCGTCGAACTTTAATTGAATGAAATAAAATTTGAATCATAATATATAGGCATCATTCTCATGATTTCTCTATATCAAATTCTATTCATTATCACAGTATTTTCATTCTGATCTTTCAGTTCCTGCAACCGCATATTTTTCCTCCTATATTTCGCACCCTGAGCTTTCCTTGATGTATTCCACTGTCTAATCATGACTTCTCTTTTCAGGCCATGGCCCACCCTGGAGCAGCGCCGCATCTAGACGAGGATGTACAGTCATGCGTTTCCTTAGATCACACACTGACGAGTTCTGATGATGAAGTCAACGGTCCCCAGGTCAACTTCGGAAACAACGATTCAGAGGACGAAGGAGCAGCCGCACCAGAGTTCGACATGATGGTTGTTTCTGACGAAAAAGAAGGAGGTCCCAGAGAGAACCCTATAGAAGAAGATCCCGAAGAGAACCCGATAGAGGAAGACCCCGAGGAAGAACCGATGGAAGAAAACCCAGTGGAGGAAAATCCCATGGAAGAGAATGCAGAAGAAGAAAACCACATAGGATCGGACCTCGATGAAGAAGTTCTATCCGAGGATGAAGGACCAGAAGATCAAGACCCTGCCATGGAAGAACTTCCTTTAGCGATACCTGCGAGGCACTATGGAAATGGATGCCCCTACCTGAGCGCGCGAGCCTACCGCAACCTGCTGAATCTCCACAACCGCGACTGATGGGATATCTTTTGATGTTGTCTGTCTGGCCAAATAAAGTGTGTATAGTTTAGGGCCACTTTTCGCTTTTGGGGATGCCTTGTTTCAATTTTCTTGAATGAAATAAATCTTTTGAATTCGTAAACCTTTTGATTATTGGTTCGCTCAGTACTTGTTTATTGCCATATCCATTTATTTTCTGCCGAGATTCCTGACTGTCCACCCCTACTCATTGTATAGTTTTCACCCTCGTTTCGGCTAGAAAGTACCGCACCCTGACCCTTGGAATGAGCCACCATTCATCCTTCGCCTGTACCCTGTTTGGGATCCTTCTGGGAGGAGGACCTTCCTTACGAATAACCGAGTTCATTAAAAATTTTTTTTTTTCAAATTCTTGATTCATAGGATTTACCGATCGTTAGTCTCTCCCATATTTTTACCTTGTAGTCCTTTCGTTGCTCACCATTACTTTCTGTGCTGACCCGATCCCAGTCTCCTTGATCTTTAGCCTAAAGCCGACACACTTCAACCATCTGTTTGAGCCACACTCCCTTATAATTATAACCTATCTAGCCCTATATCTATTTGTGTTCTTCCTTTTACCTTAATCATATTTAGGGACACTGTTATTCAAAAATTTAGTTTTCAGTACTTTGAACCTATTAATGAGAGTGTGTTATTGATTACTCTATTTCACATTTTAAGTACGCTATTATTAATCTCGTTTTCAGTAGCGCAAACTTACACTGTGCATATATTGTTCCATGTTTCCTTTTTCCGTTATGTGAGTTTTCTAAGTTGATTTAAACTAATCGATCGATAAATTACCTTAAAATGTTTTAACCCATCGTCTAAGCTTTCACTATCTCATTGTCGTTACTATATTTCGGAAGTTGTGTCTATGTTTGCTATTATAAACGATTGTGTCTTATACTTATTATTTCTACCTTACTACTTTTGATATGCTTATATGTACACCTATTTGGGTTCGATTTCATCGAACAAGCCTTGAGTATTATTATTCGCTATTGTTACTTAAATTCTCGTATACATGTATTTACCCTTATAGTTGTTCCTGCCTTGTATCTATTAGACCTACCCTTCCGTATGTTGTTCTTACTTATATATATATTTTCAAGTTTCTTCGTCCGCGGATTTTTTTTTTTGTAAATCCTTATATATTAGTTTGTAACTATGATGACTTTCGCTTATGTTCTATAACTTATTGTTTCTTTAAATTTCGAGGACGAAATTTTTGTAAGAGGGGTATGATGTAATACCCAGCACCCTTTGGTACGTCTATATCCGTAATTTTATTTTCACCTATAAGATTTTATTTATAATTATCTTTCATTTTAAAATTCCCCAATCTATTTTAGTTCTCCTCCTTTCCCTTTCTAAAATCCGAAAATTCCCACATAATGACCCTCGGCATTATTCCGTCAGCCCAGCTCTTTCAATTTTCCCATTAGTTCAGTTATTTAATTTAAACCCAAAATCTATATTTTTTCAGCCCAAATCGATTTTCTTTTTATAAACCCCAAGCCCATTCCCTTTCTTTTCCCTTATTGATATTCCTATTATTTTTAGCCCATCTTTTCGGCCCTCTCTCTATATTCTCCCATTAAAATTTTTCCCATTTAAATTCTAAGCCCGACCCCATTTCCTTTTTCTATTTAATCATCAATTCTTTTAATTTGGCCTGCCCAGCCTCAATTGAGCCCATCCCCTCTTTTGGAATTCATTTCATTTTCTTATTTTTCTTTCTGGCCCACTTCCCGGCCTGCTCCCGCGTTTCCTTTCCAGGCCCAGTGCTCGCTTCCTCTCTACCCGACCCGACCCCACTCCTATTCATCTTCCCCCCTCCTCAACGGTAACGTGCACTGTTCACGCGCGCGATCCCGTATCTCCGCCGCGTTTCACGCCCACGCCCACGCCCACGCCTCCGTTGACGCGACGTTACACCACGACTTCAATCCTCATCCTCTTCCTCACACCCACTCACTCTTTCCTCGCCTCACTACCTCCATCTCCCTCTTCCTTTCTCCTCGTTCTCCCTCCTCCTCGACCTCTCCTACACCCTACCCTGCCGTCGACGACGACGACGACTTCGACCCCATTCATCTTCTCTCCACTCCACCACCGACACCGACCCCTCTTGCCACCACGGCGAGCCTTCCCTGCACCCATCACCGACTCACTCCCCTGCACCCATCACCCGCCACACGCCGACGAGCCCACTGCACCGTCGACTACCACCATCATCATCGCCATCGCTGTCCCTCCCTCTTGTCTCTCTCTCTAATTCCCTCTGAGTTCTCTCTCTCACAATCTCTCTATCTCTCTGTAACTCTCTCCCTCTATCTCTCTGCCTTCCCCTCCCTCTCAGTCCCTGTCTCTCTCTCACTTGGTTTCTCTCTCTCCCACCATCTAAATTCCCTCTCTCTCTCTAACCGCCTCTCTCCCTCTCCCTCTCTAAACTCTGTCTCTTCCCTCTCTCTAGCTCACACAAACCTCTCTCTCTATCTCTCACACAGTCTTCTCTCTCTCACTCTATTATCTCTCTCTCTCTCTCTCAAGTTCTTTCTCCCTCTAACTCTTTCCCTCTCTAAATTCGCTCTCGTCTCCTCTGCAATCTCTCCATCAGGCCCCGACAACATCAGCGATCACTAGCCACGACTTGGCCCGAGGCCGCAACAGTCGCTCCACCAAAACTGCGAGCCGTCGTGGCCGAGACTCGAATTCGAGCCAAATCGAGTGCCGTGACGCGTGTGCGTCGCGCGTTCGTGACGTTACAATCACCGTGCATCCCCGGGACTGATCCAGGCAAGTATTCTACTTGCTTACATGCTATTTATCTAAGTTACAATCGTTAAATACATGAATTATAATGCTACAAGTTTAAAACTATTATGTGCCGTAACTGTTCGATGCTTGTTCCCTTAGGAAAATATTATCAAATTTGACGGAACTCAATAGTATAGGTTGGCCCGTAGGGCTGTGAATATAGTGTGTGAATATTATTGGATGATGTAATCGATATTGACTAAAACAACTGCCCCCAAGTTTAACCGTAAAACTGAAATTCTGTTGCACCTGAAAACCGCTAAATTCACCATAAATCATATACATATTGGAATGGTACGTTCGAGGGCTCAAATCGAAGCTAACTCGACGAAATTTAATCCTATACCAGTTTCCAGACATTTCTGTATTTAAACTGTGACGATATTCGGATCGGAGTGCAACTCTGGACTGCAGTCCAGAGCGACTCCAGTCGTGCTTGCTGTTCCGTATTGAATACCATAGGATTTCCTTAACTCTTAGGTTGCGGAACTCCGCTGCTTATTGTAGGTAACTCTGTTAGCTAGACAACGCAATTAGTTTCATCCTGTTTCGTTATCATTTACTATTTAATCTGTAATTTAGAAGATCGGGACACATAACGGTCCCAGCAGAATCAGAATTGGCATGTTGATTTTAAACAGATTATAACTCCTAACGTACAGACGCGATTGAAGATCTGTTTGTTGCGTTGAAAACATTACTGAAAACCCTAGAATTCATCCAACTGTAGCGTCACTAAAATCCGATCCCAACTGGGATCAAAATGCGTTGCGAAATGGATTTCTGATTCTGAAACCGGATTTTCAACCGCGTGCGCTTAAAATGAAATAGTTATAACTAATGATCCTGAAACCCGATTGGATCGAAACCAAATTAGATGGATAGCTAACTGAACATATTAATTACTACCTGTTTATCATTTCACTAAATTATATCCATATGTTTCATGATAAATCGTGCAAGTGATAGACTGTTGATTTTATGATACCTTAGTTGTGCTTCCTATACTGTTCATGCATCATATTATACCTTTATCATTATAGTGATAACCTAGTGATATCGTGCATTCACCCAGTGTTAGATTTTAGTGATGATTTTGCCAAGTACGTCAGTGTTCGTGTATCCGTGATTAAGTGAAAGTGATACGTACTTGTACACAATCAGTGACCCTATTGTTCTATTGCATTGTCGACGTCTGTGGGATGCGTGTATGTATGACTATAAGTGGTATGGGACACTTATGGAAGCGCTTGCACGGGTGTCACAGATAAAGCATCCGACACTGCCATTTATCTTAGGTATTAGTCGAGACGTGCTTGATGGAGGTCCTGCCTCCAGTTCTCGCGCAGACTTGTCACGGATCGATTAGTATTTAGGGTGATGGTTAGCGTTTGATGTAGACCACGGGATGTGGGGTAGTTCAAATGTGAGCTCAACAGAATCTCGGGAGTCCCATGCCGGCTTATATATTTAGGGAGTTATATGGAGATTTACAGGGTACGTGATATATACACCGTGATATTCTTGTTACATGTTGGGCCCGTGGTCCCTTGCCCTTGGGTTCTACCCTTGGGTGGAGGACACTCACGAGTGGTTGACTCTCACACTTGGACTGACGATAGGCTTAGTGACCTGTACAGTGAGACTTAGAGACTGATAGGGATACTGGCATTTTATTTCTTATATACTGTGTTGGCATACATGACATATTGTTATACTGCTTTACTATTCCGCTGCATTGATTACTGCACATGCGTATTCATGATGTCATTTATTTACTGCTTCACATACCTTTTATCACTGTTGGAACTGTCACTTGATTTTATATATATTATATTGCTATTGTGTCGCTCTGACGACCTGAGTATGCATGCTCAGTGTGAGGAGAAGATTTAGCTTGGATCAGAACTAGACGTGCATCACAGACTTCCTGACTTGTCGTTCCTAGTTACATCCGTTTGTTCCACTTCAGGTCAGTTTACATTATTGTATCTTTCAGTTACTGCATTTCTCATTACCTGCGCATCGTTTACTGTTTACCATGATTAACTAGAAGCCGAAGTGTGACTACGGCAGGACTTTTCCTTGACCGTAGGAGCATGGCTGGCCTTTTCTACCCCTCGTATTCCGTATTTTGGGAAGCGGGGCGTGACAGGATCTATAGTTCAGTTTGGGACTAAAGTCTGTTTGAAAGGTTTAAGGATACGTTAGCCATATTTAAGGCTAAGATCAACTTAAACGGGATCGTTTAGATCCGACAAAAGAGCAGACGTGGGCTTTATTGTTCCAGTTTAGGGACATGGTGGTCCATCTCCAGTTTAGGGACATAGTGGTCCATTGCTAGTTTAAGGACATTGCGGTCCATGGGTAGTTTAAGGACATTGCGGTCCAATGTTAGTTTTAAGACATCTCGGTCAAGGTTAAGGACGTCGTAGTCCATGGGTTTAAGGACCCCACAGTCCACTGTTAGTTTTAAGACATCTCGGTCAAGGTTAAGGACGTCGTAGTCCATGGGTTTAAGGACCCCACAGTCCATTGTTAGTTTTAAGACATCTCGGTCAAGGTTAAGGACGTCGTAGTCCATGGGTTTAAGGACCCCACAGTCCATTGTTAGTTTTAAGACATCTCGGTCAAGGTTAAGGACGTCGTAGTCCATGGGTTTAAGGACCCCACAGTCCATATCAATGCGTGGTCATCGGGACTCGTCACCTCTTTGAAGACGTTGAGGGATTACAACGCCAAGTATCAAAGGAGTGAAGAGATGTACCCTGGAACCGGAGTGGATTAAATAGTCTTTGGCCCAATTTGGGATCAAGACCAATTAATTATGTTATGAGCCCATTAGCCAAGTTAATTACGAATTGAGGACTTATGGCCATCTTGGGCTAAGTCCAATCAGGTCTGGAATATTGGCTTCCTGTTGGTCCATTGAAGGAGAGGCTTTGCCTCTGGCCATTTAGCCAATTGGACCAATGCCTAGTGTTAAACACTAAAGACCAATCAGTGTTGAACACTGGGAATGAGATTGATAAGTTAGTGTTTTAACACTAAAAGATAGTTGGTGTTAAACACCAGCAACAAGGCTTTCAGATTAGTGTTGAACACTAAAACAGACCAGTGTTAAACACTGGCAACAGAAATCCCAAATTAGTGTTGAACACTAAGGTAATCAGTGTTGAACACTGCAAATGAAGTTCTTTGCTTAGTGTTGAACACTAAGGCCAAACAATGTTTTAACACTGGATTCAGGGGTTCCAATTTAGCGTTAGACGCTGAGGCAAGAGGGGTCACGTGGTAGCACGTGAGGGTGCCCTCCCTTCGTTCGTTCTGCTGAGAAGATCGCGTCTTTTGGAGCATCACGTGTCATCACGTGACAGGTGTTTAAATGGAGTATGTTAAAGCCTCTGCCAAGGGTCACGTGGGTCACGTGAGGCACTGCCTCAAAGGGGCTCTCTGTAGCTCTTTTGGGGGGGTCACGTGGTGACACGTGACCCTGCTTTTCTGTAGTTGTTTAGAAGATCTGTTAATCCCTTTCAGGAATTAAATCCCTCGTAGGGTTGAACCCTGACAATAATTTCAGAGGAATTAAATTCCTAGTTCCTTTTGAAAAGTTGAACTCTGAATTTTCTGTAGGAATTAAATTCCTCATATATGTGAAGAACTGAATAGGGTTAAACCCTAATAAAAGCTTTAAGGAATTAAACTCCCACTCTCTGTTAGAGAATTATTCTGGGGAATAAGATTAAGGGAATTCTTGTTGTTTCAACAGAACTAAGTTCTTAACTAGGGTTAAACCCTGATTCTTTTTGTTCTGAAGGAATTAAATTCCCATAACACAGGGTCAAGCCCCAATTTTATTTTAAAGGAATTAAATTTCTATAGTTCTGTGAGAATTAAATTCTCGTGCTTCCATTCCCTCTCTATGCTTTGGATCTGCATGGCAGGATCTCAACCCATTGAGAATTAAATTCTCAACTTCAAGGGGAGATGTGCACTTTACAGATCCTCCATCAAAGAGAGAAGAAATATGTCCTTCTGTTTTATATCAGAGTTAAACTCTGTTGAGAATTAAATTCTCTTTTCTTTCAATGAAACCTTCCCTTTCTTACCTAGGGTTTTCTTTTGCAGAAGATCCAAATTCCTCTAAAGTATCAAGGCTCTCTCTCTTCTCTTCCCTCTGCACATATATTTTTTTTGTATGTCTCTTGGCTCCTATTTATAGGAGAAGCAGCCGAGTCAATTAGTTTTTGATGAATCTTTCATTGAGAGATTTGATTTGCATCCATCATTCGTTTTGGACCTTTGGATTATTAGGTGAATTTTATTCACCGTTGGATTTTAAATCCAGAGATTCTCCTTTGTTATTTCGGTTAGATTTAAAGGGGAAATCTTTCCAAATTCGAGATTTTCCCATAGATAGATGATATTTAATCACCTCTAAATCTTTAATTTAATCGGTTTCTTATAATCTTTTTCCTTTGGAAAGATTTAAGTGATCTCTCCTCAGAATTTGATTATGTTAAAAGATAGGCTTTGAAAACCGGTCACGTGTGGCCACGTGACCCTTGGTCACGTGTGGGCACGTGACCCCCTTGGAACGAGCTTTCTTCTTTCTTTCTGCGCTCTGCTTTCTGGTCGCTGCTTAGCTGTCACGTGCCACCACGTGACCCCTGGTCACGTGTGAGCACGTGACCCTCGGCTGGACTCTTTTTCTTGATTTAGCCGGAGAACAAATCTGCTGCTTTTGATTATCGCGTGCCAACACGTGACCCTGGTCACGTGGGAGCACGTGACCTCTTCTGAAGCCTTTTCCTTGATTTAATCAGGGAACCGGTTTTCCTTTGAAGCCGCTTTTAATTGTCACGTGCCAACACGTGACCCAGGTCACGTGGGAGCACGTGACCCTTTCTGAAGCCCTTTTCTTTGATATAGTCGGGAAGCTGAATTTGCCTTGCCGATGCTTTTAGATGTCACGTGCCAACACGTGACTGCTGGTCACGTGTAAGCACGTGACCCTTTTCTGAAGCCTTTTCCATAAGCTTTTCTGATTTTAAATCAGGAAACAAATGCCCCCACAGCGTTGTTCTCACGTGTCCGCACGTGAGTGCAACGCTGTCACCTGTTATGACCGTTGGATTCCCCTAGGGATTTGGGGAGATGAAACGTTTCCATCACCTCCTATAAATGTTCATGTCCCTTCCGAAGAGCCTTCACTTTGCTCCTCTCCTTCCTTTGAGAACTTTTTCTTAGAATTTAATTCTCTTCTTCCAGAGCTTAGTTCTCTGCCTTGAAACATTTTCAGAGTTTAACTCTGTTTAAAAGGACTCTTCCTCCTCAGGTAATGTTCTTGGACAAACAGCGAACTTCCACATTCCTTTGGATTTTAAATCCAAAACAAGGGTTTTTACTCTTTTTTTTAACAAGGAACCTATTTTTCTTCAAGTTTTTCCATAAGAACAGGAAACCGCCTAACCTTCGAACTGTAAATCTCTTAGGGTTTAGATGATCTTTGGGGAGATGGTGATGGCGTTTCAACTCCATGGAATTTAATTCCATCCAAAAATGTTTCTGGGAATTTAATTCCCTTCTCTTAATAAGGAATTTAATTCCAATGAAGAACTCAGTTTCTTCACACGGAGGCTTCTTGGGGTCTCTTGACCCGAGGTTGTCCTTCTGCAATTAATGCAACAGGAGCTTTCTAATGATTCTCATGACCTTTATTTCAGGTATCATGGATGCCCATCTGTATGGTCTTGACGGGATAATTTCCTATGGGAATATTCGTGCACTGGGCCGCAGTCAGAGCCAGGAGTTCACCAACGCTCAGTGTGCTGAGATTATGAGCCGTTTTGACGAGTACAACCATCGGCTACTCCCCCGTCGCTCTTCTCTTCTGAGGCTCATCGTGCTGGCGATTTGGGAGGCGCTTCCTCTCTTCTGCGCCGGTGTGCCACTCAGGGCATTGGACGTTACCGAGGATAAGATACATTCGGTGTATCTGATGAGTCTGATCTCGAAGAGAAGGCGTGACAACCTCATTGATCTTTTGCACCAGGCGTTTCAGCAGTCGGCCATACTTGCCGCCTACCGGAGGGTGGAGGACATCCGCGAGGACCCCGACGCTTGCGATCGCGAGAGAAAACATACTCGGGCGGTTCGAAATGCTTGGAGGATCTTGGACAAGGTCAAGCTTGAGTTTCTCAATCCGTGCCCCGCGCCTGAGGTCTTGCCGTTGTAATCGTTTTCTTTTCATTTTGTATGAACCTTTTTAAAGCATGAATGATAAACTTATCGTGTCCTTTTGTGTTTGCGTGCCCCCCTCCCTCTTTTTTTTTGGAATTTTGTCGTTCATTTTTTTTTGTCGATGTGTTTAGCGTGCAAGGCATTGTTTCATTTCTTAGTACGCACCAAGCATGGTGCTCACGTGCTCCACACGTGAGGGGCCTTTTATGGGGCTATTCAATTTTTCATGCCACATTTCTGTGCATGGCATTGGATGCAGAGAAGGCGCCTTGGAAATCGTTCCTTTTCCTGATTTCCAATGTCTTCCCTTTTTTGGGCCTTGGAAGGGTTGCATCATGCAATTTTGTCTCGCGCGCAGCATTTAATGCTCCCCTTTATAGTCTTGAGGCCATAGCCTATTTCCTCCTCACAGAGAAATTTATTCCCATATTGACGTGATTTAATTTGAGGAGTAGCTGAGTGCCATGGCCTACAACCGTCCACACGCTCGTCGACAGCCATGGGAAGTGCCTATCGAGGAGATAATCCCCCGCTTTGCTGCTCGGTTGGTGGATCCACTTCTTACCGACGACGAATGCGACTCAGCAATGTACGAACTCTCGATTCGTAGGGGGTCCCCCCTCCCGATGGGTTCCCTCTGGCTCCGGATGATTCTCACGGCCGTGCTTGCCGACATCCCTCCTCACCCGGCAGAGATGACCTTGGCGATGCTTGACGCGGCTGAAGAAAAGCTCGAGGGCTTTCATGAAGCACGCCTGATTACTCAGGCTTTGAAGGATTGCTCAATTCATCTGCTGAGACAGATAAAGGCCCGGCGAGCTATTATGTCTGCTTTCGCGGACGAACATGGCGCCAATCGATGGGGAGCGACTCCTCGTGAGAACCGTCGCTTTGATGTGCTGGAGAAAGCAGAGAGAGAGATGGAGAATTTTGTCCTCTGCTTCATTAACCCATGTGCCGTTGATCCCGTGTTTGGTGGCCTTTTCTCGTTAGCGTAGAACATTTTTAAATTAGTCCCTCCTTTTCTATGCTTTGTGCCGAACTTCCATGTAGGCTTGGTACTAGTATGTATGTTTCCGCTTGCATAAATAAACTTTGTATTCTTCTCATGAGAACTTTCTTTAATTGCAAATGCTATCATCACTTTCCTGCGCATCAGACCTTTTTTGGCATTATGAATGTTCATGCGATTGCAAATGCTATTATATATATATATTTTTTTTGAATACTCATATGATTGCGAATGCATGCTTGAAATATGTCGGTGATCTTTCTTGTTGCCTTTCACGTCAGGTGATGTGAGCGCGTTTTAGATCGATTATTCCCGTCGACTGGAAGCCCATTTATACCGTCTTGTAAATGTCTTGTTTCCAAGGCTGCGGTCACGAAAGCGAGCTTACGTGGCCTGATAGAGCGACACGTAGCGAACATATCGTTGTGCGAGAAAAGGGCTCGGTCGTAAATTTTCGGAGAGGGAACTAGCTTCTAAGGCGCTGAGCGAGCTTCAGGCCAGCCTCACAGCCAAGGCTAACAAAGCATACAAACTCTGGCGAGTGCTCCAGGAGTCCATAAAAGAGGTGGTGGCTCTCGATAAAGCTGCCACGTTCACTCGTGAGAGGGTCGAGGCTCATAAAGCCACCGAGAAAGAGCTCGAAGCTCGGCTTGCTTCGTATCAGGCTCAGCAAGCTCAGGCGGAGGCTCGTCTTCTGGAGATCTTGCGTCATGAAGCCGTGGCTCAGCAACAGAACGATGAGCTGGTAAAATTACTGCACCGCCCGCCGGCTTGAGGATTTGTATCTTTTCCCCTTTTTTGTACATACTCATGAATGAGAGTATCTTTCTTTTTTGTTTCTTTCATAAATTGTACTTTGTATCTATTTTGGGTTTTTGAATAAAAGATACATTTTTCCTCTCAATGGTGTGTCCCCTTTTTATTGAATGTATTCTGCGGGTATTCTATCTTGATCTCCTTGTAGGACAGCGATGGCTTAGGATTCAGGGTTAAGATCTGCTTCCTAAGACTTTTGCATTTTATGAGCCATGAGGGTCTCATAAAAAGTTTTTCTCCCTACAGGTCGAGAGGATCCCATAGGTGTAAGTCCTTCTTAAGAATCGTGAAGATTCTTAAGCGGGTTTTCCCTTGAGAGTCGTAGGGATCTCACAAGAGAGTTTTCTTCCTTACAGGTCGTGAGGGCCTGCAAGTGCTGGATGTGGTCGCCCTTGTACGTGTTTCACGGGGCAAGGGGGCTGCTCCAGGTATCGTAGTTTAAAGACGTCGCGGTCAAGGTTAAGGACCTCATAGTCCGTGGATTTAAGGACTCCACAGTCCGATGTTAGTTTTAAGACATCACGGTCAAGGTTAAGGACCTCATAGTCCGTGGATTTAGGGACTCCACAGTCCGATGTTAGTTTTAAGACATCACAGTCAAGGTTAAGGACCTCATAGTCCGTGGATTTAGGGACTCCACAGTCCGATGTTTGGTTGCAGGGACCCGTCACCTCTTTGAAGACGTTGAGGAATTACAACGCCAGGTATCAAAGGAGTGAAGAGATGTACCCTTAAACCAAGGTAGAATCCGTAGGGAATCGGGGTGGTTGATCGTTAGTTTTAAGACATCACGGTCGAGGTTAAGGACATCATAGTCCGTGGATTTTAAGGACTCCACAGTCCGGTATTTGCTCTGGATGCTTCACACGGTTCACTGCCGTGCTTGGCGAGGACCAGGCTCCGCTCTGGGCGTTTTCCGCGGGGTCAAAGAGTGACGTTATCCGCGTTCCACGTAACCAGGAATTTTGCACTAGATGCTTCACACGGGTTCACTGCCGTGCTCTGCGAGGACCAGGATCCGCTCTGGACGTTTTCCACGGGGTCAAAGAGTGACGTTATCCGCGTTCCACGTAACCAGGAATTTTGCACTAGATGCTTCACACGGGTTCACTGCCGTGCTCGGCGAGGACTAGGCTCCGCTTTGGATGCTTCACACGGGTTCACTGCCGTGCTCTGCGAGGACCAGGATCCGCTCTGGACGTTTTCCACGGGGTCAAAGAGTGACGTTATCCGCGTTCCACGTAACCAGGAATTTTGCACTAGATGCTTCACACGGGTTCACTGTCGTGCTCGGCGAGGACTAGGCTCCGCTCTGGATGCTTCACACGGGTTCACTGCCGTGCTCTGCGAGGACCAGGATCCGCTCTGGACGTTTTCCACGGGGTCAAAGAGTGACGTTATCCGCGTTCCACGTAACCAGGAATTTTGCACTAGATGCTTCACACGGGTTCACTGCCGTGCTCGGCGAGGACTAGGCTTCGCTCTGGATGCTTCACACGGGTTCACTGCCGTGCTCTGCGAGGACCAGGATCCGCTCTGGACGTTTTCCACGGGGTCAAAGAGTGACGTTATCCGCATTCCACGTAACCAGGAATTTTGCACTAGATGCTTCACACGGGTTCACTGCCGTGCTCGGCGAGGACTAGGCTCCGCTCTGGATGCTTCACACGGGTTCACTGTCGTGCTCTGCGAGGACCAGGATCCGCTCTGGACGTTTTCCACGGGGTCAAAGAGTGACGTTATCCGCGTTCCACGTAACCAGGAATTTTGCTGATTGTATCCGCATTTCACGGGATGGAGGTTTGACTGTTGGCGATATGTATACCACCGAGCCATGGAACTGGGAGTTGCCGCTGTTCCGCTTAGCTTGAAGTTGTGTCCGTCGTTACGGGACGAATGTTGGGATGATCTCTAGGTCGCTTGTGGCCTGTCGAGACTTAGCTTCTTTCTTGGGTGAAACCTGGGGGGGTATGTTCCCTTTTTGTTTACGCCCTTAAATTGTGTACAGGGTGTGATGGAACATCACCTGTAGGGCATAAATTTTATTTTTATTTTATTTCTTTTTCCGCGATGCTCTATCGTTTCAGCTTTTATATCGCGAAGGTCGCGATTGCCCCATCATTTCGGCTATTTTTCGCGGTGCCCAATCATTTCGGCTATTTATTTATTTTCTACTCGCTGCTTTTTATTACGAGTTGCCCCATCATTTCGGCTATTTTTTATGCCTTCATTTTTACTTGCCGCTTTTTATTGCAAGTTGCCCCATCATTTCGGCTATTTCGTAGGCATGTGTGGCTTGCTAGCTTTTTCGCCGCAAGCTTGGATTTTAGGCACCGATTTCGGCATCAGCACCGCTACAACTGGAATATTGCCAGGAGCGAATCATCATTTGCCTCTGTCGATGTTGAACAAAGGTAGCTTGGCAAACAGGGTTAAGGGTCCTGTCGACCAAGGCTTTTGACTTCATGAGCCATAAGGGTCTCACAAAAGTATTTCTCCCCACAAGTCGTGAGGATCTTGTAGGTGTATTTTCTCCTTAAGAATCGTGAGGATTCCTAAGTGTATGTTCCTCTGCAAGTCGTAAGGATCCTACAAGAGGGCTTTCTCCTTATGGGTCGAGAGGACCTACAAGGGTTGCTCATCATATGGACATATCCCTAGTCACGGGTGGGACTTTGCTGGGGAAATGTTTATTCGCGCCCGTGGATTGTATACAAGGGTCAGTATTGAGCCCCTTGTAGGGCAATATCGAAGGTTGTGGAGGATTTGCTTAAGAACAGGTTTAGGTTTCTGTAACTTAAGACTTTCAAATCTCATGAGCCGTGAGGGTCCCATAAGAGAATTCTCCTTACGAGTCGTAAGGATCTCGCAAGTGCATTTTCTCCTTAGGAATCGTGAGGATCCCTAAGTGTGTTGATCCTTTGTGAGTCGTAAGGATCTCACGCAGATGGTTTCTCCTTACAAGGTCGAGAGGACTCTGTAAGTGTCCTTTAACGAGGTTGCGCCCTTTCAGGTTTTCACAAACACTCGTCGGTAGTCCTGCTGTTTTTTACTCACGGAGCCCTTTCGGGTTTTCATCCGTGCCCCTTTTGCTTATGGACATACCTTTTTTTTTATTCTTTTTCTCTTTTTTTTTTTACAAGGTCGCGCCCTTTCGGGTTTTCACGAACACTTGCCGGCAGCCCTGCTGTTTTTACTCACGGAGCCCTTTCGAGTTTTCATCCGTGCCCATTTTGCTTATGGACATACCGTTTTTTTTATTTTATATATTTTTTATTTTTTCTTTCTCTCTCTTTTTTTTATCTCGTCAGCCTAAAGATGCTGCGGTAGTAGTTTTAGGGACGTTTCGGTCCGTCGTTAGTTTAAGGACGTTTCGGTCCATCGATAGTTTAAGGACGTTTAGGTCCGTCGTTCAGGGGAAGGCCGGCTACTGCTTATAAAGTCTGAGCTTAGGAAGATAGCGAGCGGACATAGTCGTCGTCGTCTATCATTGACCCAGGCTGTGGCTCATTAAGCATAGTACTTCTTTAAGAAGCGGCCGTTTATTGGCCTGAAAGGCCTTCCACCGTGCACGTCCATGAGTAGATAGGCTCCACCCTGGTAGACCTTGTCTATGATGTACGGGCCTTCATAGTTCGGCTCAAATTTTTCCCGCCTGGCACGATTGGGGATCATAGGTCTTTTGACCACTAGTACGAGTTCGCCTTGGCGGAATGTCCTCGGCCTGGTCAATCTTTCATACGAGCGCGTCATCTTTGCTTTGTAGGCCTCTAGATTTTGTTGCGCTATGAGCCGGGTTTCATCGAGGGCATCAAGCTCCTCAAGCCGAAGGTGAGCATTTTCTTCGTCCGTCATCTCGTAGTGGACTGCCACTCGTAGAGAGGGTAACTTTATCTCGAGGGGGAGCACTGCTTCCGTCCCAAATACCAACGCGTACGGCGTTGTGTTCGTGGCCGTCTTGAATGTAGTTCGATAAGCCCAAAGGGCCTCTTGCAGCCTCTCGTGCCAGTCTCTCTTATTCCGGGAAACGGTCTTTTTTATGATCTTCGTCAAGGTCTTATTGAAGGCCTCGGCCAGACCGTTAGCTCGTGGGTTGTAAACTGAAGAATATCTCCAGTCTATATTGTGCTGCTGTGCGAAGCGGCTAATCTTATGGCTTCTGTAGGCTGGCCCATTATCGGAGATAATCCGCCGTGGGGTTCCAAACCGATAGATGACGTGCGTCTTGAAGAAGTGGAGGATATTCTCCGTTTTCACTTCCCTCGGTGGTACTGCTTCTGCCCATTTGGAGAAGTAATCAGTTGTCGCCAGGATAAAACGATGTCCCCGGGACGATGCTGGCTCGATGGGGCCGACTATGTCAGTCCCCCACATTTCGAATGGCCAGCTAGCCACCGTTGGGTGTAGTGGATTCGGATGTTGGTGGATAAAATCTCCATGAATCTGGCACGAGTGGCATTGCTTCGTATACTCGAGGCAGTCCTGGATCATCGTGGTCCAGTAGTAACCCATCCGTTTAATTTTTAACTTCATCTTTGGGCCTGCTTGGTGAGAACCGCAAAGTCCGTCGTGAACTTCCTGAACGACTCTTTCTGCTTCGTCAGGTCCTAAGCATCTCAGCCATAGAGAATCAAACGATCTCTTGTATAGAGTATCGTTGACGAAAGCGAAAGATAGAGCTCGTTTCATGAGCTTATGTCTTGAGGACGCTTCTTCGGGCATTCGGTGGGACTTAAAGTAGTCTATGAAGACTTCCCTCCAGTCCTCGGCCTTCTCATGGTCTTTTATTTGTAGAGTCGTCTGCTCAGTCGCTCCCTTTTCTTCGTATGATTCCGGAGATATTTCCGTTGGGGCGGGCACCCGACGGCTTTGTACCACGATTCTTACATCATCGAGGTTTTCGTCAGCCAGCTCTTTAGCAAGTTTGGCCAACGCGTCTGCTTTGCTGTTTTCCACGCGCGGTATGTTCTCCAAAGTATAGGAGGGAATTTGGGTCAATAGTTGTTGCACCTTTTCGCCGTACTTCACCAACTCCGGTTTGCACGTTTGGTAGTCACCATTTACTTGACTAACGACCAGTTAAGAATCCCCGTATATAAGAAGATTTTCAATTCCCATGTCGATGGCGATCTCGAGGCCTGCTATCAGAGCTTCGTATTCAGCTTCATTGTTTGTCCTCGGCTCTGTTAAGGAGAAGGCGAAGCGCATTATCCCTCCTTGTGGAGTTACGAAGATGAGGCCTATCCCCGATTTGATCATTGGGATACCTTGTTTCCGTTTCTTTACGGAGGACGCTCCATCGAAATAGAGTTCCCATCGGGTACTACCGCCGCCAATCGCATCAAATGCATGCTCGTCCAGCAAATCGCAGTTCAGAGGAGAACCGGCAGGTACTGGATACTCAGCGAGGAAGTCGGCAATGGCCTGGCCTTTCACTGCCTTAAGAGGTCGATACGTTATTGAGAACTCCATCAGGAGTAGAGCCCATTTAGCGAGTCGACCCGTCAATATAGCCTTTGACATCAGATATTTAAGAGGGTCCACCTTCGAGATGAGACGGACTTCATGTGCCAACGCATAGTGCCTGAGCTTTGTTATCGCGAAGATTAACGCCAAGCAATGTTTTTCAATGGGAGAGTAGTTGCTTTCTGTCCCCAGTAGAACTCGACTTAAGTAGTAGAGTGCTCTCTCTTTCCCTTGATCGTTCTCTTGTGCCCATAATGCGCCTAAGGAACCTTCGAGGGCGGTTGTATAAAGAAGGAGGGGTTTTCCCTTGACCGACGCGGCCAACACCGGAGGGTTCTGCAGGTACTGCTTGATCTCGTCTAGTGCACCTTGGCATTTGTGATCCCAAACGAATGGAGTTCCCTTTTTCATCAGGTGGCTGTAAGGACGGCATTTGCCTGAAAGATTAGCGATAAACCGCCGGATGTATGTGAGCTTCCCTTGGAGAGACCGCAACTGTTTGAGGGTTCTTGGCGGAGGCATTTCCATGATCGCCTTGATCTTAGATGGATCTATTTCGATACCTCGATGTCGGATGATGAATCCCAGGAATTTACCCGAGGAGACTCCAAACGCGCATTTGAGGGGATTCATCTTCAAATTATATTGCCGAAGGCGTTGAAATACAGTCTCTAGATGCTTTAAATGCTCTTCGTATGACATGCTCTTAACTACGAGGTCATCGATATAGCACTCGACGATGTCATGTATGAGGTCGTCGAAGATCTTTGTCATGGCCCTTTGATAGGTAGCGCCAGCGTTCTTTAGACCAAAGGGCATAACCCTGTAGCAGAATATACCCAAAGGGGTCCGGAAAGCGGTGTGCTTCTGGTCTTCGGGATGCATCTTTATCTGATTGTATCCTGACGAACCGTCCATAAAGGAGAAAAACTCGTGAGTGGACGTGTTATCTATCATTAGCTCGGTTACTGGTACTGGGAAATCGTCCTTTGGACAGGCTTTATTGAGATCCCTGAAATCCACGCATATGCGTACCGTCCCATTCTTCTTCATTACCGGGACGATATTGGCGATCCAATCGGGATGTTGGACTTCTTGGATAAATCCAGAATCGATCAGCTTCTTGACTTCGGCGTTGATGCTCATTTCAAGCTCGAGTCGCATCCTTCTTGGCGCCTGCTTGACTGGCTTGATATCTGGGGATATTGCTAATTTATGCACAGCAATCTCCGGCTCTAATCCTGGCATCTCGGAGTAGTTCCACGCGAAGCAGTCTTTATGCCGTAGAAGCACGTTCTTTAACGCAGCCACCCTTTCTTCAGATAGCAGCTCGCTGACAAATGTCGGTCGCGGATCATCTGCCGATCCCAACTCAATCTTCCTGAGGTTATCTGCAGTAGTATGTATACCATCTTCCAGTTCTTTCGGAGCTGGCGGAAATTCTGAGATCACCTCATCATTGCTGTTCTCAAAGCACCAGGGAAGGTCATCCATGTTCTTGGGCTCTTCTTTTAATATCGTAATCATGTAACAGGTGTGAATCCGCTTCCAGGACTGAGGTGGATCCGGTTCTGCTCTTGCGGCTTTGGGTTCGTGCTTTTGTGGCGGCGTTACCCTCCATCCGTTGGATAAAGCGAATCTGCCCTGTTGGTACTGGTCCTCGACCCAGTTCTTGAAGGTGAAGCAGTCTTCGGTAGGATGTCCTATGGCTCGGTGATAAGAGCAATAGCTCAGATGAGAAGCCTTGTTAGCTTGCTCAGGGTGTCTAGATTCTGGAAGCGTGATCATTTGATGTTTTATAGCGAGCTTGAGTAACCTCTCCGTTTTGTCTCGGGGGAAGGAGTACGCTCGACTCATCTTCTTCATGAGGGACAAATCCGAGCCGCGCAATACCTGATCACGTAATTCTCTAATCCTGCGTCGTTGTTGTCGGCTCCTCCTTCCGCTTCTTGATTTATTTCCGTCTCTGCGTCGGCCCTTGCGTACGACGGGTTGACAGGGAGGAGCATCTTTGTCTTTTGCAGCCTGTTGAAACAGACGTTGCGTCCTGGCCTTCTCATAGATGGCCATCTCACGGTTGTGGTCTTCCCGAGCTTTTTGACCCACTTTCCTGATAAGCTTGTCCATTCGTTCTTCAAACGACGGACTCGGCACTTCAATCGCGGGGTCTAGTTTTGATGAGGGGTTGGCATTTCCTGACAGGGCGTCCTCTTCTTCATCAAAGGTATATATAGCGTAGTTACTGTGGGCCCGTTCCCGTTTTCCGGTTCTCGCGTATCCAAGCCCAAGTGTTTCCATTTTCCCGTTGGGCAATTTGCGTTGAGTCCCAGGGACATCCCAAATCCTGTTGTAGAACCGAGCCTGTCGAACAGTCTGTTTTAAGGGTACTCCTTGGCGCTTCAATAGCCTCTTTAATCCATTTGTATAGTATCTGGGCAGACGGATGGGTTGGATCCTGTCGAGTGTAGCATCCGCGCCATGCCAGATCTCTTTCTCTACTTTCGACTCTGAGGATCGGTAGAATAAGATCACCTTCTCACTCCTTTGCCTGGGAGGGACGTAAAATGTTTGCAGGTCCTGCACATTGTGAGCTTGAAGTGTGTCGAGATCCTTGTAGTGTTCTCGCGGTATCATGGTGATTTGCAAACTATGATCATCACTAGGGGGTGCTTGTATTGACAGCCGATTGGAGAACACGGCATTAACCTCATCTTCTGAATCACTTCCGAAGACCAACATGGGGGCGGACGTCCCCAGGTTGTTGCGTTGAGATGGCCCGGCATAAACTATCTCTTCTTCTTCTTCGGTATCGCTCCCGAAAACAGGGATGGCGGCGGCGGCTTTGTTCTCCGGATTGCGACACCTTTCTGTATCCTCGAAATCTGGCAAAAAGTACTTCGCATCTTCGTATTTGCGGACTTCGTTCACGGAAAATGGGTTCAACTCACCTGTTACGGTATACTCGAAACCATCCTTAAAGTACTTCATACACTGATGTTGTGTAGAAGGGATGATGTTGTACTCGTGTAGCCAAGGACGACCGAGCAAGGCGTTGTAGCAGGTCTTGGCGTCAATGACATGGAATTTGATGTCTGTGACGAGAAGTCCAAAGCGTAATGTTAGTATCACGGATCCGAGCGTCCGTAACGATTGTGAATCGAAACCGGAGATAGTAATTTTGTCACGAGCGAGGTGTTGCACACTCATGCAGATTTCCTTCAACACCCGAACATTAAGGAGATTGATGGAGGATCCATTATCCACCAGGATCTTGCCTATCTTGATATCATGGCAGTATCCAGAGACATATAGGGGACGGTTGTGGTCGCACGTCCCGAGAAGGAGGTCTTCGTCACCAAAAGTGATGTCGGCCGTATGCACTTCCTCCAGTTCATCCTTCATCCTTTCAGTCTGCTCAGGTTCTTGTAACGCCTTAATTAGTGAGTCTCGCGCTTCTTTTGATAATAGGAGGCATCGAGAATGCTAAGCTGAGAAGGTAGCTTCCTTAGGTGCGCTAGGATATTGTAGTCCACCTTACCCTTCCTGGGAGGGTCTTTGGTAGTCAGTTCTTTCATGACCTGGTCATCTAAAGTGATATCCTCAGTGACCTTTTCCTTTCCCTTATCTTTTCTACTCGCAGGCCCGAGATTCTTTTCTGGGAGTGTGCGATTGCGCAGCTGAATGTTCTCGCAGGCCTCCGATCTCTCCTCTTTCCCTAAAACGGATTCTTTAAAGAGAGGGCCCAGAGCCATTTCTTCATCAGAGTCGCTCCCAAAGGTGAGAATTTGTAACCCTCAGGCGTTTACCATGTAACAGTTGCCAGTAGTTCTGTTGTGCCCATCGACAGTACTTCTTCGTTCCCGACGAATCTTGCGTTTCATGCGCTTAAAATGTTGTCGATGAGCAACATATCCTTGCCACCATATCTTAAAGGCGTCGCACTCCTCCATGGGGTGTGAAATTTTCCGATGATATGCGCAATAATCAGGGTGCCTCTCCACCCCATCGAGCGTGTTTCCTTCCGAGGGTGGTAGCTTCATTCCCATTGACATGGCTTTGGTAAACCTTTTCCTCGTCTTGAATATCCTCTTGTCTACTTCGGATGCCTTTCGATCTGGCGGGGATAGTTCAACTCTTTCGTTCAGTCGCCTGCATTTGGCTCCTTCCGATGCGGCCATCTCACGCTCCTGATCCGCTTTACTCTTTAGACAAATCTCGTCTAGAAAGGCATTGATCATTTCATCTGTTGGCCACACACACTCTGGTTCAGGCTCTGTTCCCAGTTCCTTAGTGCCAGGGGTTTTTTCATCATCGGTAAACGAGTGGGAGGTTACGTTACAACTCGCCACATATCCCTCGGATTCATCCGACGAACTCTCTCTATCATCTCCCTCTTGAAAGATGTGGTTGAGGAACTCTTGCAGTGTGACAGGAGTTCGCGCCTTTTGATTGTACTCTTCCAGCGCGTCGATTTGCTTCTGCAAGTTCGTGTGCTCGTCTCCAAGCTTCACGGGTTTCTTGGATTTCTTCTTCTTTTTCTTCGAAGATTTTGACGGTTGGGCGTGAGTATTTGGGCCCTTATCGCGAGTCTTCGTAGTTGGGTGGGGCTTCAACATCCCTTCGATAATTTGAGGTTCAAGAGGGTCCTTCCATTCGATCGCAGGGCACGCATGAAGGTCTCTCAGCATTCTTTTGGTTTTAGTTGATAGCACGACCTCCCATGGAGATTCTTCAATAAAGGAGTAGGTTGCCCCCGGTGTATCTGCTTTCTTAGGAGTATGCGGTTGTGGTGGGTTCACCTTCCACTTTTCGGACAGTACAAACTTCCCCTGGAGGTATTGATCTTCAATCTATCCTTTGAAGACGAAGCAATCTTCAATCGGATGACTTACCGTTTGATGGTAAGGGCAATAGTTAGGGTTATTCACCTCAGTGGGTTGCGGCGGTCGCCTTGGATTTGGTAGGTTTATAAGTCTGTTGCGTACTGCCAGCTCGAATAACCGTTTCATCTTGTCTCGTGGGAACGAGTAGGGACGCTTCATCTTCTCATTATAATACCGGCGTCTCTCTTCCAATTGATCTGCCGGCTTCGGGGTGTTAGGTTGCTGCTGGGCATTCGCGACGAAGGTTGCCCTTCCTTTACCCTTGTCATTCCGAGGTTCCGACTTCGGGGGAGGTGGTCTATGACCCATCTGGTCCATCTGATCCAACTTGTCGATTAAAGCCTGGAATGTGGTTGGCTTAAAGAACATCATAAACTGGGAGATAGTTGCGTGAGGGTCTAGGGTTCCCACGACATGCCCACTGCGGGTGCTTCCTCAATGCGTTGTTCGCATCTCGACCACAAATTCCGCCAGCGTATAGCATACTGGACCCAGGTTTCGCCTGGTTTTACCCTGGCGTTAATCAGTGTTGTTATTGGAGTGCGTTCGCTGGCGCTTGCGAATCGCTGAGTGAATAGCAGCTCCATTTCAGTAAACGTCTTGATAGAATCGTTCGGGAGTTCCGAATACCATTCGAACGCTGTTTCTGATAAGCTGCCCACGAACTGGCGAAGCAACAGTTTATCATCACCGCCGGTGTTACCGCAAAGGGCCCGGAACTGGGCAACATGTTGATGGGGATTGCCGGTCCCCTTATACACGTGGAATTTTGGTATTGTATAGCCCGGCGGGTATTTGATTTGGTCGTACCAGCTTGGATACGGTCGGCCCGTCTTTACGACTTGACCAGCTGCCTCAGTCGCATGATGAACCCGGATTTGCTGGGCTATATAGTCGACCAAATCAGCCTTAGAGATTGTCTCCTCTTTGGCCGTTGAGAGGGCCGGTGGTGGATTTGACGTTTCTCCTCGGTCGTCTTCAAGAACGATTGGGGGATCCTCGGCGGGTAGGTCCTGTTGGATCATCATTCCTATCATATCTTGGAAGAGAAGGCCCATACGTTGTATGTTGGTTGCTTGTTCAGCAGCCTCTTTGTCCTTCTTCTCCAGTATCCGGCGAAGGAATTCAGCGTCGGTTTCTTCCTCCTGGCGTGCGTCTGAGGACGTTTCTGGGTTTTCTTTTGGCCCGGTAAGTGCGGCCATAGCATTCATCATTTCCTGGAGCTTTTGCTGTTGCTCCTGAGCTTTGGTCACCGACCGTGTAAGCGGTCTATGACCTGTAGACGCACGGCTGTCTTCTTTTCCTGACGCCATGTATACGGTGTGGACCATCATGCCCCCAAACTTAGGGTGTCTGGGCTCAGTGCTTTTAGCTGTCGTTGCAGGCTGGGGGATCTTCTCTGGCTTCTTCCTTTTATGAGCAGTGGAGGTTGAGGGGGCCGTTGAGGTGGGCGTCCAGACAGCCTTTCGTGGTTTAGCCTGGTGACCGGCTTCCGGTTGGATTTTCAGCTTCTTGTGCTGGCGGGAGAAGTTTGGATCGATCATCGAGTCTCGGGCCTGCCGCCAAACCTTATAGATTCTGGAAGACAGCCGTTGAGGGGATCGGGGTTGTTCTGACTTTATTTTCGCAACCTTTTTTAGTGGGGGAGGAGACCTCTTTAGCACTGCAGTAGGAGAATTCCTTCGCACCTTATTTAGCATCTCGAAGCTGTTCCCAGTTGGAACAGCAGCATTAATTTCTGCCATCGGGGCTGATGGAGTTAACCCGGAGGGGGAGTTGCCCCCAGCCTTTCTTACTGGACGCCAATGGCGACGTCGAGCGTGTCGAGCGGACGACGTTGGTCCAGCGGTGAGAATGGCTTCGTCTTGCCCCCTGTGTAGGTGGGGGGTCGCTGCTGATGTTAGCCTGTCAAAGACCGATGTCCTTTGGGTAGCAGGAGCGGGAGCTGAAGCCGTCAATCTTGTAAAGACCGACTTTTTGGCCGGAGAAGCCGCCTTGGCGATTTCGGGAGCAAGAGCGGCCACTTTCTTAGAAGCAGCCTTCTCTGGGATTGTAGGCCCCATGATGGGTCCACAGGATTTCTGGCCCAATCTAGAGAAGACCGAGGCGCTGATGTTGGGCGACCCGTTGAGAGGAGCCGCGGCAGGGGTAAGACGATCAAAGACCGACTTCTTGGGAGCTTCCTTTGTCAGCACCGGCGCCGCGAAGCTTGTTGGTGGGAGCATAGTCCCAAAGAACAATCCGGTAGTGGCCTGAGTCACCTGGTCCACCGGCATTATGAATAACGAAGCAGCTTGGGGTCCGTAGGCTATACCTCCTGGCGAGGCAAAGCGTTGGTCGCAATTGCAGTCTGAGCAGTTGGAGAATTTCGCAGAAGTAGAAGCCATCGATCCTTTACTTTCTGCAATAAGCAAGACGCCAATTCTTAGTATCTTGAAACCCAAGGGCAACCATTAGCGAACCGCGATTGGTTCGCGGATCACGACACACGAAGTGTGGAGTGGAAAGAGGAAAAGGTCCCACCGGGCGTGCCAGAATCTGTTCCCCTCCGAACGGCGGCCGAGACGCGGGGACGTCTGTGCCTGGGGTTCGGGGCAGATGCCGTCCACCTCTCCGAAGATACCAAGTTGATTTATGGCACCGTGCATCGGAGGTTTGAACGGATGCGTCCGATGTAGCAGACTTCGTCAGATTCCCCCTCACTTGAGGGTTTTTTTTATTGTGGGGACGCTCTTCCCTGCAGGCGCAAGCCCCTGCAGTTAATTACGCTACCGCATCGCGGTAACCACTTTCTCCTTCTCCAGATGGTCACTTCGTGTCGTGGGTGTTTATTTTATGTTTTGTTGCCCGTGGATTGTTTACGGAGACCGAGTTATGTCGTCGCCCGTAGGGCGTGGACTAGTCCAAATCCGTATTATCTTAGATTTGGGTTTGGGGGTTTGGTTTGAGGATACGTTAGCCATATTTGAGGCCAAGATCAACTCAAACGTTTGTTAATGATACGTTAGTCTAGCCTGAGACTAAGATCAACTTAACGGGATCGTTTAAATCCGACAAAAGAGCATTTGGGCTCCATTGTTCCAGTTTAGGGACATAGTGGTCCATTGCATGTATGGCCGTCGGGACCCGTCACCTCTCTGACGACGTTGAAGGATTACAACGACAGATGTCAGAGGAGTTCAGAGATGTACCCTCGAACCAGAGTTAATTGGGGGGATCTATAGTCCAGTTTGGGACTAAAGTCTGTTTGAAAGGTTTAAGGATACGTTAGCCATATTTAAGGCTAAGATCAACTTAAACGGGATCGTTTAGATCCGACAAAAGAGCAGACGTGGGCTTTATTGTTCCAGTTTAGGGACATGGTGGTCCATCTCCAGTTTAGGGACATAGTGGTCCATTGCTAGTTTAAGGACATTGCGGTCCATGGGTAGTTTAAGGACATTGCGGTCCAATGTTAGTTTTAAGACATCTCGGTCAAGGTTAAGGACGTCGTAGTCCATGGGTTTAAGGACCCCACAGTCCACTGTTAGTTTTAAGACATCTCGGTCAAGGTTAAGGACGTCGTAGTCCATGGGTTTAAGGACCCCACAGTCCATTGTTAGTTTTAAGACATCTCGGTCAAGGTTAAGGACGTCGTAGTCCATGGGTTTAAGGACCCCACAGTCCATTGTTAGTTTTAAGACATCTCGGTCAAGGTTAAGGACGTCGTAGTCCATGGGTTTAAGGACCCCACAGTCCATATCAATGCGTGGTCATCGGGACTCGTCACCTCTTTGAAGACGTTGAGGGATTACAACGCCAAGTATCAAAGGAGTGAAGAGATGTACCCTGGAACCGGAGTGGATTAAATAGTCTTTGGCCCAATTTGGGATCAAGACCAATTAATTATGTTATGAGCCCATTAGCCAAGTTAATTACGAATTGAGGACTTATGGCCATCTTGGGCTAAGTCCAATCAGGTCTGGAATATTGGCTTCCTGTTGGTCCATTGAAGGAGAGGCTTTGCCTCTGGCCATTTAGCCAATTGGACCAATGCCTAGTGTTAAACACTAAAGACCAATCAGTGTTGAACACTGGGAATGAGATTGATAAGTTAGTGTTTTAACACTAAAAGATAGTTGGTGTTAAACACCAGCAACAAGGCTTTCAGATTAGTGTTGAACACTAAAACAGACCAGTGTTAAACACTGGCAACAGAAATCCCAAATTAGTGTTGAACACTAAGGTAATCAGTGTTGAACACTGCAAATGAAGTTCTTTGCTTAGTGTTGAACACTAAGGCCAAACAATGTTTTAACACTGGATTCAGGGGTTCCAATTTAGCGTTAGACGCTGAGGCAAGAGGGGTCACGTGGTAGCACGTGAGGGTGCCCTCCCTTCGTTCGTTCTGCTGAGAAGATCGCGTCTTTTGGAGCATCACGTGTCATCACGTGACAGGTGTTTAAATGGAGTATGTTAAAGCCTCTGCCAAGGGTCACGTGGGTCACGTGAGGCACTGCCTCAAAGGGGCTCTCTGTAGCTCTTTTGGGGGGGTCACGTGGTGACACGTGACCCTGCTTTTCTGTAGTTGTTTAGAAGATCTGTTAATCCCTTTCAGGAATTAAATCCCTCGTAGGGTTGAACCCTGACAATAATTTCAGAGGAATTAAATTCCTAGTTCCTTTTGAAAAGTTGAACTCTGAATTTTCTGTAGGAATTAAATTCCTCATATATGTGAAGAACTGAATAGGGTTAAACCCTAATAAAAGCTTTAAGGAATTAAACTCCCACTCTCTGTTAGAGAATTATTCTGGGGAATAAGATTAAGGGAATTCTTGTTGTTTCAACAGAACTAAGTTCTTAACTAGGGTTAAACCCTGATTCTTTTTGTTCTGAAGGAATTAAATTCCCATAACACAGGGTCAAGCCCCAATTTTATTTTAAAGGAATTAAATTTCTATAGTTCTGTGAGAATTAAATTCTCGTGCTTCCATTCCCTCTCTATGCTTTGGATCTGCATGGCAGGATCTCAACCCATTGAGAATTAAATTCTCAACTTCAAGGGGAGATGTGCACTTTACAGATCCTCCATCAAAGAGAGAAGAAATATGTCCTTCTGTTTTATATCAGAGTTAAACTCTGTTGAGAATTAAATTCTCTTTTCTTTCAATGAAACCTTCCCTTTCTTACCTAGGGTTTTCTTTTGCAGAAGATCCAAATTCCTCTAAAGTATCAAGGCTCTCTCTCTTCTCTTCCCTCTGCACATATATTTTTTTTGTATGTCTCTTGGCTCCTATTTATAGGAGAAGCAGCCGAGTCAATTAGTTTTTGATGAATCTTTCATTGAGAGATTTGATTTGCATCCATCATTCGTTTTGGACCTTTGGATTATTAGGTGAATTTTATTCACCATTGGATTTTAAATCCAGAGATTCTCCTTTGTTATTTCGGTTAGATTTAAAGGGGAAATCTTTCCAAATTCGAGATTTTCCCATAGATAGATGATATTTAATCACCTTTAAATCTTTAATTTAATCGGTTGCTTATAATCTTTTTCCTTTGGAAAGATTTAAGTGATCTCTCCTCAGAATTTGATTCTGTTAAAAGATAGGCTTTGAAAACCGGTCACGTGTGGCCACGTGACCCTTGGTCACGTGTGGGCACGTGACCCCCTTGGAACGAGCTTTCTTCTTTCTTTCTGCGCTCTGCTTTCTGGTCGCTGCTTAGCTGTCACGTGCCACCACGTGACCCCTGGTCACGTGTGAGCACGTGACCCTCGGCTGGACTCTTTTTCTTGATTTAGCCGGAGAACAAATCTGCTGCTTTTGATTATCGCGTGCCAACACGTGACCCTGGTCACGTGGGAGCACGTGACCTCTTCTGAAGCCTTTTCCTTGATTTGATCAGGGAACCGGTTTGCCTTTGAAGCCGCTTTTAATTGTCACGTGCCAACACGTGACCCAGGTCACGTGGGAGCACGTGACCCTTTCTGAAGCCCTTTTCTTTGATGTAGTCGGGAAGCTGAATTTGCCTTGCCGATGCTTTTAGATGTCACGTGCCAACACGTGACTGCTGGTCACGTGTAAGCACGTGACCCTTTTCTGAAGCCTTTTCCATAAGCTTTTCTGGTTTTAAATCAGGAAACAGTGACCTGGATGACAGAGTGACTGTCAGAGTTATAGTTTTCCCTCCTTTGAGATGCAGTATGTTGGACAGGTGGTCCAAGCGGATACTAAGGAAGGCATGACACGGGATACTAATTAAATTCAGTGGATGATACAGTCTAATAAGTTTGTTGGATTTGGAGTTCATTTGTGAACTGGGTCCCATCAGATATCCAAACAAATTCTAAGACAGGTATCGCTCATTTCGGGAGATAGTCTTTCTCCGCGAAGTTGAGATATAGAGAGATAAAGATAGAAACATTAGAGCAAATCCACTCACTGAGGCTATTTCTCGAACGCAATAGTTTTGCAAACGGACCTTGCGAGACTGATTAGTAGAGAAGTTGGGTGTTCAGTATCACACGGGCTGCGAGTATGCGACACCGCAATAATTAGCCTTAAGTGCAAGTGGGAGATTGTTGGCAATAGTGCCCTCAAGTCAATTATTGTAATCGCAGGCACGTGATTATGATGATTGAGGGGACCTATACGGGTAGAACAGTCTTACTCAAAATGATAGTATGCGATCTAGTTTGTCTTTATCATCATGTACATGCATTATGTGGTTTTACAAATCACTATAACATGTTGATAGAGCTCATAAAATTCTTGCTTGACTACCAGCATTATGATGGCGATCATATACGTGGGAGCTGGGTGGTCTATAAGCATATTCTTAAATGTCCCTTGTCGAGTGAGTATCGAGATTGTGTATCGATACTTCGGAGTAGACTAGTGTGTACTTATCGAGACCCCGACGAGGGGCGGTGGCCAGTCTCACAAGCCATTGATGTTAGTTAGTCACCTAGGATAGTATACGGGTGTTCATTAGGTTATGAGTACACTGGACGGACTCGCCGGGAACATGCTAGATGGTATTATACCTATTGTCAGATAGCAGTTCCCAGGTGACATGGATATAGGTTAGTCTGTCGACATAAGATCGTCATTTGTCTCGTGTGAGTTTTCACTGTGCTTTGATTACTACCCTGCCACGGCTCAAAGGAGTCGTGCAAACATGTTTTAGTTGGGTACAGTCCTGAGCCACATGGAGGCAGTGAGCGGATCGTCGGGGATTCGTCTCTCCCGGTATTGGGGGTTGATGTCGCGAGGAGCACGGGTCACCATCACCATAAATCCTTGGCCAAGATAGACGGGAATTACTAATTTGGATCGGTAGTTTCTCAGTTGGTGATGGGCTTTATACCGACACGAAATATCGTGCTATTATGGGTCTGACTTTATCCATCCCCTAGACTCGATATGCGATACTCTTAGACGAATAGACCGAACTGTACGGAGATCGTCACTGACATGCTCAGTAGGGATCTGGATGAGTTTGCTCGTCGGTCTTCATTTCGCTCAATACCTGGATAGTCGTTACGTACAGCTAATGCCGCTGACGTGCCTGTGGTTAAACTCACTGCCAGCGTATTGACGAGTCTTTAGAGTCCCACACAGAGGGTTTTCCTGGTTCTGGCGAAATGATGTAGTAGCCGTATTGGATACATGCAGAGTTCTGATTGATTGATTGTACTATGCATACAGACTTTCGATCGGACAGTTGATAATACTAGCCGGCTCGGGTTTGAGCCGGATTATTAAATCAGGTATTGATTCAATAATTTACGTATATGTATTTCGATATGTATATTATAGTATTATGTTTTTTTGTGTTATTCTATCTCTTTGGGTATTCGTACTTCGGTACGAATACAAGTATGTATATACAGTAGAATGTAATCCGTATTTATACGGATGACATTCTAGAAGGTGGACACCTCATTTAAATTTTATCCATTTATTATAAATGGGAAATGAGGTGGATAATGGAGAAAGAGGAGTATGGTAAGAACCATGCTTGCATAGTGTGCACAAATGAATTGTTAATTCAGTTGCGCAAACTATTCAAGCATGGGTGGTATTTTAAAATGAAAGAAACTGTTTTACAAAACCTTGCTAGATTTTTTCTCTCACATGAGAGAGGGTTCGTTCTCAATTGAGTTTTCTTTGCTCACCATTAGCTTCACTCTCTCTCTAGTTTTCATAAGTTCCTCCACTTTCATCTTCAATCTCTTCTCTACAATCTTATGAGTTGAGAATCAAGAGAGGAGGTAGGATAGATAAACACTTGGATCACTTCACTACATCCTAGACACTCTAGATTAGCAATCTAGAGTCTCTAGTTGCTTTACTTGATCTATATGTGGAGTTAGAGCTAAGAGCTACATCTCTCGGGTGGATCATCATCGACGGGGGAAGACCGGCGACCAAGTTCAATCGAGGACGCCTCAAGAAGCTTATGAAGATGGTAGAAGACCGAAGGACATGGTTCGTTCAGTATAACCATTTCTAACCTTGCAGTTTAGCTCATTGTAGTTTGTTAGTATATGTTTACGGTTCGATCTAGACGGATCCGTTTGCGTCAAATTTTTTAAAAACGTCGTTTTTGTTCCGCATCGGCCACGGTAGATGGTTAGGGCGCTATCGTAACCCAACATTTCGCTGATCCAAACCGGCTATCTTGATCAACCTATTAGAAATCCTTATGTACAAAAAATCTCATAATTTAAAAATCTATAACGTGTTCATCAAGCGGATAGAAAAATTTATGGCTTATCGATAAAGCAAAAATATGATCACTTGATGGATGCGTCAGAGATATTTAAATCTCAATTTTTTTTATATATAGCGTTTCATGATACGTATATGACTGGTTTGGATAGATGAAATATATGGGGATAGGCATGCCGTGAGGCGGGGGCCCCTTTTTGGAAAAAGGTCCGCCAGCTCATACCTTTTTTCTATATATACACACACGCACACAACTATGCTTCTATCACCAATGAGCACTAGTTCAGTTGGTATGGGTACTTCCCCTCCTGTGGAGAGTGCGTGATTCGAATCCTATGAATCCCAAAAGAGGAAATGGCCACAAATTAACGCTTTCGGGGCAAATTCGTGGGTCCCCTGAGTGCGTGTGTTTGCTTAGGTTATGGCTTACAGGATGATGCCAAAAAAAAAACCATGCTCCTATCAGTAGGATTTGAAAATAAATCTCGCCAACTTTTTAACATTTGGATTCATGTTAGGATATGTGAAAACAATTATGACAATATTTGAATAAATGAGAAATTTTCTTTATAAATGTTTGCACACATTCTAAAGAAAATCCAATGGTTAAAAAGTTGATAGGATTTGTTTCTAATGGTTAAAAAGTTGGTGTACATGTGTGTAGACACACACACACTAAACATATGGTTATTTGTATGTTTGAAAATTAAATTTTGTTTTTAAACATATAAAATATGACATGCTGCCTAAACGAGCCAAATTCGAGCTATAAAAGAACAAGCCATGTCAGCTTAAGCTCGGCTCATTGGCTGAATAAGCACTAACTGTCGTCAATGATGGTAAAGGTTCTTAATGACGACAACTGCTCTCAACACATATAAGAATGACAATGTAACCAAACACACGATCTAACAAGGCGTCGATCATAACAGAGTTAATGAGCCTTTATACACAAATCACATAAATTTGCAAATAAAATAACAAGAATTTGTTGGATTTTGAAATAGAATGTTGGTCCTGTATTATCTGAAACTATCCTTTCATAACAGAGTGTTAGTCGTGGGTTATTATCAATGTCACGATCCACCCTCAATACAGAGAGTATTGTCCGCTCTGGTCGAAACCGCACGGTTTTGTCCTTCGGAGCGAAACGGACCCGACCAGGGGCCACTTCCCAGAAGGTCACCCATCCCAGAACTTCCCTGGCTCAAGCACGCTTAACTACGGAGTTCTCAAGCTCCTATAGTGCCGGTTCACTTAAAAGGCGTCTCTGTATTGAAGAGCGGTATCATTCCATTTATAGTACATATCTGTCCTCTTTCGGAATGTATTCCGAATATTCCCCATTGTTTTAGAGTGGGTCCCCAATGCTTATCTGGTATAAATGGGTATACCGGATAATACCTGGGGTATTACAATCAAAATCCTAAAATTTGATTTTTAAAATTCTTCATCTAAAATTATAATAGAAACATGAACAAAATTTTGATTCTCAAATTCATCGATGACCCTTTGACTTCTAAAATTCTCAAGACCCTTAGCATACCGAGACTCACAGCCGACTACTGATAAACCGGCAATAGACCACCGACGATCAATTGAAGACCGACGACTGATCGCCGTTGCTACCACCGTCTGCCGGCAACAGAACACCGACAATCTTTCACATTTCGCAACTGATAAACAGTTGATAGCCGTTGGCGACCGACCAAAAACCAACGACTGACCGCCGGCGACCGGCGGCACGATTGACCGCCGACGACAGTTCGCCATCGATAGACTGCCGGTGACCGACTGAAAACAGATGAACGGCTGCCGCGATCACCGTCGCGACCAGTGACCGATAAAAAATAGATGATCGACATCGCGACCACCGTCACAACCGATGACTGAACAACGATCGACTATCGCTGATCGATATATCTATGACCGCCGTCGACTTTCGATAATCGTCACTGACCACCTGCGGCAATGAACCTCCAATGACAAACCAATGACTGCCACGACTGGCAACCAAACGCCACCAAAAAACAAAAGGTATGTTGCTGCCATTTGATCGGCGACCGAAAACGAACCTCGATCGATCAACCATCGACCAAACGCCACCGCCGATCGGGCTCGATGATGACTCTCTTTCAATGTCATCAATTGTCTTCATATTATCATCGAGTCTTTAATTCACTAATTATAATGTTATTTATTTCAAATTATATATGGATTTGGAAATAAAATCACGGGCAATTTAAAATGAGAATAAATTACTCTAAAATGACTTGTCATTTGATTTTGAAATTGAGTTTTCTTAAATGACTGTGGACCAACACCCAGCTATAGATCCAAGTTTTAAGGGCCTTTTTGGGAATGGAGTTAAGATTCGTAAACCGTGGTTTCATAAAGTTAGCGAATGTTAACTCTAAAATGTCTACTTTTGCTTTTTGGGCAACCATTTTGGAGTTGAGATGACTGCAACTTTTCAGTCTTAAACTGCAGTTATCTCAACTCCAATATGATCAAAGTTTACTAAACTTCATTTTTGAAGTCTGGAGCTTGCAAACTATAGTTTGCATTGCTTCATCCTCCACTTTAAAATAAACCATAATTATCCCAACTATGTGTCCAAATAGGGCCAAATATACCATGGGGTTCCCAAGAAATTTAATTTTCTAGTGAAGGGTCTCTATATAAATTTCCCACTAACAAACTAGTATTGTGATTTGGGATCTGGCGTTTCGCTTCCGATTTCAAATCGCAGCAGCAATGGCGACGCTATTATTCTTCTCTCTTCTCTCTTTCTTACTTACTCTCTACAAACCCTAATGTTTGTGCCATGAATGTAAGTGTCTCAACCTGGTCCTTATCATTTTGATTATTTAATGGTTTTTTTCTTGGTTTTTCTATTCTCTCATTTAGATCTGACTCTTTGAGTAAAAATAATTGAAGATTGAAGGACGCACTGCAGAATGTCTCTTTTTCTTGAGTATAGTATTTGTTGTGATTTAAATCATTATAAAGTTTCTTTCTAAAACAAGCATTTCATAATTTAGAACATTGTACACGGGCTCTTTCTAAATAAGCATCGTGTATTGTTTATTGTGCATTTGAATCTGAAAAGTCGAGGACATGAGAATAAAATCAGGATTTTTATTGACTTGTATAGGCTTTTTATGGTCAACGATTCATCCAGGATTCTTGAAGTATAATCTTGTGTGTTAGTTAGCAACTTGTGATCTGTTTTTTATTCTGTTTCAACCCATTTCTTGGTATACGAGGTGAGGTAGGGAAGAGATTTCACAAGGTACATTTTTATGGCAATATCTTGTTAATCCATGCTTTCGGACATAAGGAGAGCTTGTCGTAGCGAGACTCAAGGCAATTCACAAAACTATGTTTTGAAATAGTCCTTGTCATTTATTCTTTGCGATCTCGCACAACTTTTAATCCGGTAGAATAAAGATTTTGATGTGCCATGTGCAAGTTTACAGGTAAGGGAACACGAGGCTGAATCCAAGACACCTCTTACTTCTCCATGCAGTTCTGGTTTTGTAGAGCTTGCCCTACAAATTTAGTTGGATGATCATACGATGCAATGTGCTGGCATGCACGTGAGTGCGTGCACATGTGTGATGGTGCAAACAGAATTCTAATTTACTTAACCAATAAGTTTAAGTTATGATTGGTTAGTTTATTACTTTACTTCCATCATGATATGTTCTTGAACACTGTAGTTATTCCTTGTTCCAGCAAACTAAGTTTACTGAAGTGAAAATTCACACTCTAAATTCCTCTAAGGTTGTTGACATTTTGACATGAAACTTGAAATTGCGATCATGTGCATTATTCACTTCAGGGTACTCTTTACAGTGGAAAGCTAACAAGGAATTTGGGAAAGAATTTCAGAAACTTATAGTAGCCAATCATAACTGATTTGTCTGCCAAGTTTTGCAAAGTCCGATCCAGGTCTATTTCCTAGTTTCTAGTGTCCATGCTTATAGGACCACAAAGAAATATGCTCAATGCCTTCTACGCTGTCGAGCCATTGGGCCAAGTTGTCTGCAGTAATAGTGACGCATCACCATTGTGCTCCAGCATGTGCGCATACACCATACATAAGACGTGTATAAAATAAGTCCATTCATGAAGGAAGCCACTGTCTCACACATGATGTAATGAATCTCATAAAATTAACAACTAATAGGATTCTCGTGTGCAAATGTCTCTCTCATGGGTATTTGATCAACTGTCTTCTTCGATTCCTAGTTAGTTTTAGTACACCGCGAAGGAGAATCAAGCAAATAGGAGTAGGATTTTGTTTTTCAACAATGTGATTCCATGGAATCACAAGAATTTGCAGTATCTGTTTGATGTGATATCCTAATGAAGCGGTGAGAAGCTAAAATTGCTTTTAAAAGTAAGCTCAACAAAGGTGCTTTATTGCTTTAGATAACTTCTTATGAAAAATAAGAAGACATGGGGAAAAGCTGGTAGTCCATTGGGCCTTGCATGGCTCCTATGTTAACACATTTTGCTAACTGCATCTTTAATGTGTAAGCAATTTTACGGATTTTAGCTGTAGGTTTGAGATTTGAGGCATTAACTTGCTAGGTGTCGGCAACTTGGCATTATAGCAAGCTTGTCGTTCAAACAAGTTATGAAAAGTTCATCAGGTTTTTCTTTTTCCCATACCATGACATGTAGCATATCAGTTGTCATGATACGAAAAGAGAACACAGCCACAACAAAAACATGCTGGTAAGGTGTCTGAATTGTAATAACTTCCCATAAATTTAATAATAAACCACGATTACCATATGAAGGGAATGGTATCTGTACTAGCGTACTTGACAGACGAGGTGAATGTTTTTGGATCCCGGATTATTAGTTATTTTTATCCGCAAATTAAGATTCTTATTAGTGGTAAATATTTTATCTTATTAAGGGTTAAAAAGTATTTTAATTAGGAAGCTATATCCTATTACAACGTCATGATGTTTACTGTGGCCATAATCGGTTATTCTATGTCATAACTCATTAGTGACACCTTAGACCGACTTCTTGCATGTAATGTTATTGATTGGTTATCAAGCCTCATCATTGTTTGTTTTTTTTTATCTCAAGGAGGTAGAATATACAATTGTTGAAAGGCTGGCGAGATTGCGGTGCAATTCTAGGTTTTTTTTTGAAATATTAATATTTTAAAAATTAATTATTAAAATAGGGGGAATCTTTTAAAATTTGCAAAATAGGACGGTTTGGCCCCCCCTACCCCACCCAGAATAGGGGACGGGTTCCAAGAACCCGCCCTCTATACATTTAGTATAGAGGGCAAGTTCCCAATAGGGGGCGGGTTCCAAGAACCCGCCCCCTTTTTTTTAATTATTAATTATTAATTTTAATTATTAATTATATAATTATAATTATTAATTATATAATTATAATTATAAATATAATTTTGATTTTGATTATAATTATAATTATAATTATTTTTAAAAAAATTTAAAAATAAATAAACGAAATTTTTTTGAAAAAAATAATAAAATTTCATTATATCAATGTTTTTTACAGAATGAATCCGTCAAAATTTACAATACAAAAAAATCCTATCTGTTTGTAAAATGTAAATTCTATATCGACGGTCAAATTTATAATAACAAAATGAATCCGTCAAATTTATAATACAAAAAAATCTGAGTGCACTTGTCACGATCCTGAAGGTCCCGCCCCTGATGACTGTCCTGGATATCTGGTCCTATAATGGCCTGGTTGTTTGCATAGGCTACATCTGACTTGTCTTTGCTGAGGATCAACATCCATTGTCATTCGATCTCGACGCACCTTAGGTCTTCCGGACCTTATTTTTTTTTCCGGCGGTAATACAGTTGGTGTTTGTCTGTTGGCAGTATAATAGTGCCAATAGCGACTGTCCGGTATATGATGAAATTTTGGATCGTATGCGTCTTGGTAATTGGAAACTGTATAGTAATGGGAAGCAAAATTATAATGTGAGTTATGCATGCTGCTCGCAGCAGAATTGCGTGGGCACAAGGTAAATGTTGTTGCTGGAAAAGACCGCATGTACACGAAGAGAGCCATTCATCTCTAAAGTTCACGGTATATTGATTCCCATTACCGCCCGTTACCTGAAACTCCGCTGTGTCAAACCTTTTGGATCTGTAGTATTGTGCTCGGCGCTCTCTTTTCCGAAAGATATCTTCGTAATACGCGGTGAGCGGAGTCTCCATCGCCAAGGACTTTCTCTTCTGTGCACAAAATAAGTATTCATCCGGAAAAATGTTCGAACAATCAACCCCTGTATCGGTAAGCCTCTAACCCTTTTAAGGACCCCGTTGAAGCTTTCAGACATATTAGTTGTCATTAGTAGATATCTGCACCCATCATCATGTGCTTGTGACCACATGCGTACTGGATACTCATCTAACCACGCTTTCGCGGCTTGACTCATCTCCCCAATTTTCGTCATGTATATGTCGCGAACATTAGGGTCAGGCGTTTCACCGGCTCTGTACATAAGCTTATGTAGATCCGAATTTTTAAATTTTCGATCAAAATTTTGCCTGAAGTGCCGTAGGCAAAACCTATGTGGGGTCGTCGAAAATACAGATCTCATTGCAGCTAGTATTCCCAGATGTCTATCAGATATGATGCATAAATCTGTTCTATGAAGAACAGATGCGATATTTTTGAGTTGACGGAAAAACCATGACCAGGATGATGTATTTTCACCCTCGACAATAGAAAATCCCAACGGAAATATACCGTTATTAGTATCAACATCTGTAGCAATTAACATGCAGACTCTGTACTTACCGTATAGATACGTACCATCAACGCACAATACCGGCCGACAGTGTGTGAAACCAGCCGCACATGGACCAAAGCACCAGAAAATTCTTTGAAACCTGACAGAGCTTTCGACGTCTGTTTCTGTGGTTTTTAACCGGTATACGGTCTCCGGATTTGATGCTTTCATGACTTCCATAAAAGGGACTAGTGAGTTGTACGAGCTTTCCCAGTCCCCAAATATCTTGCATAAAGCCTTTCTACGAGCATCTCATGCCTTCACATATGAAATCTGAATTTTATGCTCTCCGCTAACCAAGAGCCGTATCTCTCGGGGAGTCATCGCCACATCTGTACGGATTAGTAGCATGATTAGCGAGCAAATGTAAGATGAAGTGCAATTCCGGTGATCTTGTAACATAATAGAATTGATGCAAGTATGTTCTTGGTTGTAGGCCGTGACTTTCCAAGCTTTGGCTCTTTTGGAACAACATGCATGCAATCTCCACTGACATTCAGGAGCTTTCGTACATACCACCGTATAGTACGTCTTATTTGACTCTTCGGTTTTAAATGTAACGTTTTGCTGAATAGACCACAACTTCAGCTTACAAATAAGATCTCCTTTTTCCTGAAACAAATCCCCGACACTGATGCAATCTTCGCTTGCTGCTGTCGCGTCCAAATAGGGTGCCGTATTTACTTCTGCCACGGTTAAGTCTACCCAACCATCATCTTCCAGCGGATCGAGGCCGGGATCTTCTAGTTCGACAAAATCGTTATTCGCAACCATACCATCAAAGAATGCGCTTATTCAATCCAGCGGCATATTCCATGCTATCCTCCCCCTGATGACCTGCACCGATTTCATCATCATCACTGCCACACATATCAATATCATCCGTAGCAACATAAGGCTGGATGCAATATATGATGGTTGTGGTCAGTGTAATATGGATGGTTCGGGGTGAGAAGACCGGAAAGATGTGGACGGACATGCTTGGAATGCGCTACTTGGATCATATTTGAATGATGCGGAGGTGTGGGAAAATCTGCGTTTAGTATATAAATTGTTATTATAATATTATTCCTTAATATTTTCGTAACTAAATCATCACTTGTTTCAGATCTATTTACCCGTGGAAGGTTGTGTATGGTAATCCTTTTTATTCTTCTGGGGTGCATGTAACTGCAGCAGTCGACTGGGAGAATCTGGATTTATGGATTTATAAAATGTTTGAATATTAGTATCTTGGTATTACTAAAATGTTTGAATATAGGTTTATAAAATGTTTACCCATGAGTTTGAAGGTTTGAATAATGTTGTGTATAGTCATATCCACCGACACTGACGGTATTATCGTTAACCATGTGACCGTACCCTCAGGAACTATCTCCAGCATTACCATCAAAATTACCCGTTGGAGGGGCATCTGATACTTCCAATTGCTCCTTCTGAACCAAAAGTTCAAAAGAATGCTGGGTGTTTGAGAGACCGAAATCTCTCATCGAAGATATTGATGCATCGTCTATAATTTCAACCAATGCATTTCCACTGAACATAGGTCATATACAACTTAACTTAACCTTACTTTCACGGGGATCGTATTTCGTAATTTTGAACACTTTATTCTCTAGTTCATCATAAGTCGTTGATGTTTCTAATCGCATGATTCGTGCGGACCCGCCCATATACTCGGGACCTTGTGCACTTGTGATAACCTGGCCATCGTATTTACATACAACAAATAAACTTGGGAAGGTCATAATCCTACACAAAAAACAGTTATATTTTTTATGTTGTGTTGAAATTGCAAAAAACTTTCTTTTATGCCAAAATTGCCATTTATTCCTCTGTATTGTTTTAGATCCAATCATTTCTAGCATGAGTGCCATTTATTGTCGTTGGGTTCATGTAAATTTTTTATTAAACATGCACTTTTCCCATTTTCTTTTCAATTATGTGAATTCATTTGTATGAGACACTTTCATTTTCATGGATTATCATGTAGTTAATGGTTTTCAAATTACACAAAACTTATTGGCAAGTCTGCAAATTTAATTTGGTTGAATTGCACCCAAAAAAATCATTACTATTACAGTTAATTTATATGTAAAAAAGTAAAATCATAGAAGTGTAATTAAATATTTTTATTTTAAATTATTAATTCCTACACTTAACAGTTTGATAATCTTGTATAATTTTTATTTTAGTTTTTTTATTAATAATGTTGAGCATCGGGCGTACCTTTTTTTATTAAATGTTCCGTCTAAAAAAGATTGCTTACTTCCAATACTTTGTGAACTGTTCCGTCTTGATCCTATCCAGCAGCTCCTCCTGGCAGACTATGGTACTGAACTTGACCTTCTTCTAAAACTCCACATTTACACAAAATTGATAGCGGAGAAAAACTGATAGAGCGTAAATGGATAGTGACTTGTACATAAGAAAAATTGATAGAGATGAAATGGGTAGTGAAATGTATAGCGGAGAGCTATTTATAGGATATGAGAGCCGGCTAATTATTGAAGAGGGCGGGTTCTAACAACCCGCTCTCTTACTTCTGCACAGGACCTGACACACAGACACGATGGGACAACACTGGCACAACACACAGTGTACGATGAGACAAGTGACACGAATAATCATTGAAGAGGGCGGTTTTTAATAACCCGTCCTCTTCCTTCTGATGTCTTTCTGACAATAGACAAAAAAAACTGATGTGACCATTCATATAATTATTAAAGAGGGCGGGATCTAATAACCCGCCCTCTTTAATAACACAACAAACCCACATTTTAAATAAATATATTAAAAAAAACTGATTTGACAAGACACCTTTACAAAAATATATAAAAAACAAAATCATTGAAGAGGGCGGGTTATTAGAACCCGCCCTCTTCCTTTGTGAACAGGAAAAACCAAACTGATTTGACACCACAAACATAATTATTGAAGAGGGCAGGTTCCTGGAACCCGCCCTCTTCAACTGATTTGACAACCAATACTGAAGCGGGTTCCTAGAACCCGTCCACCCTTCACTATAAAACCCAACCCCCCTCCAGTGCATTTCATCGAACAAAATTAACTCTTCATCTAATCTCTGCTACAGTGCATTTCAATAGAGAATCAACCACTCGACAAATCTCTGCTCGTTCATCAAAACGAACAAAGATCGTTTAATATATTACACGGAGAGGAAATATTCTAAACTTAGTAATTTTTTTTTAATATTTCACCCCTTTCTTTTAATTTTAATAGTTGAAAATAACATTATTTAATTTTGCAGGAAGAAGATAATCTCACCGTCGTCACCCATAGCTCAGACAAATGGATAGTTAGCGACCAACGAATAATCCAGCGGGTTCGACGGGCCGGATTTTATGAAGCTTCATTGATTCGTCATATCCAAATCGACCACGCCCTCGTTACCTCTCTGGTTGAGCGCTGGAGAAAAGAGACCCACACTTTTCATCTAAGATGGGGTGGGGCCACTATCACACTCCAGGATATTGGCCTCTTACTCGGTTTACGGGTCAATGGGCTTGGGTTGGTCGGAGGAAAAATTGTTGGTCCAGACACCGACCACCCATACTGGGATACAAATGCCGAGTCTGTTCTCGGACAGGTAAAAAATTTCATTCTGATTCCCCTCTTTAGTGTACCTATTTTATGTTGTACATTATTTCTAGCTTTAATATTTCAAAAAAAATGCTAATATCAGGCACCATGAGGCTACAGTAAGGGGTATAAGATCAGTTTAAACTGGCTAAAAGACACATTTAGTAATATCCCTGATGAAGCCACCGATGAAGTCTTGGATAGACATGCACGTGCCTATATTCTATACATGATCGGTTCTTGGTTGATGCCGGACCAATCAGCAACGCATGTTCATCCGTTATACCTTGGCTTCCTAACGGATTTTGATATGTGTGGCCAATATGCTTGGAGAGCAGGGGTCCTGACCTTTCTTTATAAGGAACTCGATAAAGTATGTGCTCCTACGAAGAATAAAATTTGTGAATGCATTACATTACTTCAGGTAAATTCCTTATTTTTCACAGCTAGAAATTTGTAAAATTGTAATATTGATTTTCTTTCTTATAATCTGAAACTTTATTTATAGATCTGATCATGGGAGCATATGTAAATCGGAAGACCGGAGAATGTTAAAATAACTGGCTTAGATATCCCCGGAAAACCGCTCGGCTGTTGGTGGAATGGAAAGAAAGCGTATAAGGCTCCTCGTCGAGTACTTAAGTACTATAGAGATGAGTTGGATTGCATGGAGGCGACTCAGGTAACCATAACTTAGGTAATTAAATTTGTTTTACAATTTTGAAATACCTTTATCACGATTTTTGTACTATGTTATTTGCGCAGTTCCTGTGGACGCCTTATACAGCAGATCGTCTACAACGCTTACCCGGCATCTGTATCGAAGGAGAGCCGGTTTGGCGGGCTCGATGCCTACTCCTCTGCATTAATGTCGTTGTCATGCACCTCCCGGACCGGGTGTTGCGACAGTTTGATAGATCGCAACATATTCCTGTCCCGCCGCCTTCGCCTATGACAATAGAGGGAGACATGCGAGGAGGAAAGACGGAGCGTGATTGGAGGGAGCATCATCATCAATATTTGCTGAGATGGGAGGATATGCAGCGTAGTATTGCCTTACAGCAAATAGGTGACCAAACAGCCACCGACGCTACCAAAGCATATCTACAGTGGTATAAGCGTGTCACCATAAGATATCTTTCTGCTTCCCCCAACAACTTCCCAAACATCTCGCGGTACGAGCCTAGAAGCCACATGGAACGAGATTCGGTAAGTTGAATTCTTTATATTATATTACTTTTTAACATCCGGCGGTATGAGTCAATACTTATTTCTTATTTGTAATGTAACGACTGGCTCGTGGGTTGTATCTTGTACAAACAATGGTGCAGGAACCATACCCGACTGATGCCGGTCCAGCATCTCAGGCTCGATTTTCAAATGTAGACCAATTAATTGGTTGTGTATTCGGTTCATATAATATTTCTCAACATTTATCGCCGGCACCAGAGCAACAGTATCAGCCGGCACCGGAGCCGCAGTATGAACCGGCACCGCAGCCGCAGTATGACCCGGCACCAGAGCCGCAGCATCACGGAGATCCAGCGCAGCGGATCAGTGGTTTGGATCACCATACCATCAGCAGCAACCCTGGCATACCGGACAAGCGCAACAACACCAGTCTTGGGGGTCAGGTTTTGCAGAACAGCCGTCTTGGGGGTCAGGTTTTGCGCAACAACAGCAATCTTGGGGGTCAGGATTTGCGCAGCCATGGGGCCAAGGTTTTGTGCAATATCAGCCGCATGAAACCGGGACAAGCTCTTCGCTACAACTGCCCAGTTGGGACACGGATTTATCGTCCTACATGCAGTTGTTGGGAGGCAGCACATATCTGACACCTGTCCCACATTCAGGTTCAGGATTTGCGGATCAACAGCCTGTCCAAGACGCTGCTGAAGACGAAGCTGAAGCAGAACCCGAACCCGAAGCAGAAGAGCAGCCGCCGCCGCCGCCGCCTATCCAAGAAACAGGTGGGTCCTCCAGTCATTCCAGCAGGCATAGGCTTATGTCAAGCCTCCTCGGATTTCATAAGGGAAAAGGTAAAGGAAAACGATAGTATTTACATTTTACAAACAGATAGGATTTTTTAACATTGTAAATTTGACGGATTCATTTTGATATTATAAATTTGACGTCGAGATAGAAATCGGATATGATTTTTTGGTATTGTAAATTTTGACGGATTCATTCTGTAAAAAACATTGATATAGTGAAATTTTATTATTTTATTTAAATATTTTTTTCGTTTATTTACTTTTAATTTTTTTAGAATTATAATTATAATTATAATAATAATCATATTATAATTAAAATTATATTTATAATTATATAATTATAATTAAAATTATATAATAAATAATTAAAAAAAATTAAAAAAAATATGGGGTGGGTTCCCGGAACCCGCCCCCTATTCTGGGGTGGGGGGTGGGGTGGGGGTAGGGTGGCAAACCACCCTATTCTTGTAATTTTAATTTTTTCCTCCCTATTTTAATAATTAATTTTTAAAATATTAATATTTCAAAAAAAAAAACCGCAATTCTATATAGTGCAAATCATTAGGAACCAGCGTGGGTGTCAGTTATTTTATGATATAGAATAATTTAGTCAGCTACCCAATGGTTTAATCTTTTGGGTAATCTGATATTGGAGCATCTGTTTCCAAGAGGTTTGGTATTCAAACTTCATCATTGATATCTAAAAATACGTTGCTTCCATTTAATCCTCCTTTGTGCTTGAGGCTTTTTCGTGTCAGTGTTACCTGTTAATGTTGCTTGAGATATATCGTTGAGAATAGGTTTCTTAAGGGACTACTATGGTTTGGGATAACCAAGATGTTGCCATAGTTATTGTGTAATCAAGTATAGTAAGTTTATAAATTACTTTCTAAATTAAAAGAGGCTGCATCGATAGACTCAGGGAGTTTTCTGAAATCTAGGTAAATATAAGACTACTTATGTCGATGTTGATTGATTTTTAATATTAGCATAAAAATTGTTAGATACTTATGCTTGTTGTTGCGAAGACGCCAGCCACACCACCTTTATCCAGTAATATGGATGCATATGTGTAGTAGTGTAGCTTTGCACTAAGTACCTCGCAATTAATATAATATCAAGTTGTGTTAATGATTGTCAACCAACCCACAAGAACAAATAATCTACCTACAAACAACAGCAACACACTTTCCTCCTGGTGTTTAACTGGAGATTCCAGCAAAAATCCCACTTACGAACCAAATGTTACACTGCTAGTGATTGCAGTTATTTAACTACGAAAGTTGATTCCACGTAAGAGGCTTATGTCACTTAGGTTGCCCCTGTAATTAACAAATCTAGAGGCTATTCCTCCTCATCTAAACTTAAGATGGACATACCTAGTTATTGCTGCTAACCCCGCCATTAAACTTATTAAGCGAGTGTGAAGTCACGAGGAGTTGGAACTTTTTAATGCTGTCGACAAAAGAAATAACATCAATTATATATTATAAGGACGGCTTTTCTTCCCCCCTCTAAGCTTTCAAGAGAAATTTTTGTTTTTTTTAAAAATTGGGCTGAACTTTATGGAACCTTATCCTCATCTTGAGTTGCATGTTTGGTCGAGATTTTACGAGGAGGTAAGAATTGAGTGCAATGTTGCTTCCATGAACAATTAAAGGAAGAAGAAAGGCACTGAATCCAGGTTGTTTTTCTTTAGGGAGCCTCATATTTTCAGCAACCATTTGACTATAAAAATTCTATGAAACCTGCTTTTGGTTCCAAAAGATTATTGCAGTGATTTTCACAAATATTGCTTGATACAGATTATCATTGCAAACATGACGATTTTACCATAGACAATGAGAATGGGCTGCATTCTAAATCGAGTTTGAGTACAAAGACATAAAAAGCTAGCATCTCTTTCAAAACATCGCATGTTTTGGCTTTTTAAAATATCAAATTTCACAAGCACATTATTTTCGTGTATGATAAATCAATTAGACTTGTCTGTATTTAGCTTAGAATTCATGATGCGGAACTTTGCCATAGAGAAATGATATCTTGTTTCACTGTATTATTTAAAGCTATAGAAGTTTAGTTTATCTATGGAAGTACTATGAGATACAACAGACAATCCACAATGTATATTTCCGCGACAGATCCATGATGACTGACTAACAGCAATCATTATTTATATACATGTATACACACTTCAAACAAAAAACTCTCATCCTCCTTCAACAATTCCTCCTATCGTTAATTAAGGCTTTGATGTACATAGATTTGGTACATGATGCCGCGAATGAAATTAATACGCAAAAAGAACATCAACAAGCCGATAGTAATCAATTGCCTTCTCATTTGTGGCTTTTGCTCTCAAATATTTATATTATTAGTTGCTGAGATACTTATTTGCATTTTCTCAGGACAAAATTCTCCTTGCAAGGAGGTAGCAATTGGGGAACTCTCGCTTGCTAATAATATTTGGTGAGTCTATTTACACCAAATTGTTGAAGATTCTTCCATGCTTTCAGGCATATAAAGAGTTGGTACAGGGAGATGCCTTAAACCACAAGGTGATGCCTTAAACTTTTGAAATATTCTATGTTACGGCTTCTTTATGATTGTGGAAGAATAAGGCATTGACATGGAAAAACATGAGGCTGAAGCCAAGACACCTTTTACTTTGCTAGAGGGGATCTGGTTTCTAGTTCTTGCCCTAAACATGAAGTTAGGGAGGATTATATGCTGGATTCTTTTAAGGTGTATCACGAGAATCCAACAAATGTCAGTTATTATTAGCTCATGCTAGATGTAGCAGTCATTTAACAGACAAACTTTGCATCGGCCCCGATTCCAAATATAACACTGAGATGACCCATAATGATTAACAAATCCAAAGTTATTCTCTCTAATCCAAACACATAGATAATCCTATTGCAAACAAACCTCTATTTTTTCCCTGGTGGGGGAAAACCGAACAAACCTCTAATTTACACTCTGAACAGTCGAGTTATAATTTCTTAGTATATTATTTACTTATATCATAGAGTTGACTTCAGATTGACACATAGATAATCCTATTGCAAACAAACCTCTATTTTTTCCCTGGTGGGGGAAAACCGAACAAACCTCTAATTTACACTCTGAACAGTCGAGTTATAATTACTTAGTATATTATTTACTTATATCATAGAGTTGACTTCAGATTGACACCCGGTCCTAGAATTACCAAACTTTTTAAGGAAAGATAAATGCTTGGATGTTGATAATGTTATTTTACTTTCGGACGGAGAATTTTAATTATCCATAAAGCTTGTGTAATTTTACCGATAGGACATGTGTAATGATGTAACGCGTGGGTCTTGTAACGCCAACTTATTTGATTCTAGACGCATGAGTCTCTTTCATAGGGTGCTCGATCAGGTGCTCGTCTCTGATTCCTAGTTGGCTTTAGAACTAGATCTTGAGGGAGAATCCAACCAATAGGTGTGGGTTTATGGATTCGAAGATGCGACCTTGAATATAACGTGATTTGCTAGCGCGTATATATTCTGAAAGAAAAACAAGTGACTAAGAAGTTCTGCATTTTTTAGAACATAAGCGTAATAAAGTTGCTTTGAAAAAGTTCTGAGACAGTAGGAGAATAAACTTTGGTGGTTAAGTAATGCATCTTTATTGTATTATCTACAAAATTTATTCACAGGTACAAAATTCGAGGTTTAACTTCCTAATATGCCATTAGTTTAGAGATATTTCAAAGTTGACTGGTTCCACACTCAATATTTGCTAATAGGTGTGGATATTATCGATAATTTTCGTGATTTAGGATTAAACCAGCATGATTCATTTTGAATTCTGGCCCTCTGGGTTTACACTCATAAATATAAATCTTATCACAACAAGTATGTAACTTGGTTTTATTAGGTGGTTGAAATGTAGATTTCCTATGGGAGTGATCTCTATTGGAAGATTAGAACTTCAACCCAAGGTCTCCAACCTTAAACAGTGGCCTTACTCCTCAGTAACAAGATGGCATATTTAATTGACTTATTGCATGTAATTTGATATAATGGTTGTTCACCGCCGAAAACGGAGACGAAACCGGGATGGATCGTCCTGCCTGAATTTGGAGATAGATACTATTTGGATTTATCCGTCCACCTCTCCAAAGATACCAAATTGATTTATGACATCGTATATCGGAGGTTTGGATGGATGCGACCATTGTCGCAGACTTCGTCAGATTCCCTCTCGTTTGCGAGGGGTTTTTGATTATGGGTACGCTCTTCTCTGCAGACGCAAACCCCTGCAGTTAATTACGTTATCGTATCGCGATAACTATTTTCTCCTGCTCCGGAAGTTCACTTCGTGTCGTGTGTGTTTTTGTTTGTTTGGGTTACCCGTGAATTGTATACGGAGACTAATTTATGTTGTCGCCCATAGGGCGTGGATTAGTCCAAATCCGTATATCTTAGATTTGGGTTTTTTTTATTTAAAAATCGTTAATCTATTTTGAGATTAAAATCGACTTAAATGTATGTGAGTATTTGGGGGCTCGATTTGTTTTTGTTAAGGATACATTAGTCCAATTTGAGTCTATGATCCACTTAACAGGGTTTCAGGATCATTTTTATTTCAGATCCAATAAAAGAGCATTTAGGCTCTATTATTTTAGTTTAAGGACGATTCGATCCATTATCGCCATTTTGGAGGCGAATATTAGTGTAGGGACATTTCGGTCCATTATCGCCATTTTGGAGGCGGATATTAGTTTAAGGACATTTCGGTCCTTTGTCGTCATTTTAGAGGCAAATATTAGTTTAAGGACGTAGTGGTCCAGTGTGTTCATCTTACGTGCACGTGTATTTGTTACGTGACGGAATGAACATGGATGATATGGAATGCACCCAGTATGAGGTGCGGTCTGATTTGAGGTATGCACGTCGGTTTGGACGGTTTGGGAATGCACTGAAGAATTGTTGGTTGTCGGGACTCGCCACCTTTCTAAAGGCGTTGAAGAATTACAACGACGTATATCAGAGGTGTGGAGAGATGTACCCTTAAACTAAATCCCGTATTTGAGGGAGACGGGTTATGATAGCCCTAAGAATCGTTAGTCATATTTTGAGACTAAGATTACCTTAGGAGATATGGGATGAATATCATTTGGATATCATCAATTGAAAGATCAATAGTCATATATGAGACTGAGATCAGTTTGGGCAATCATGAGTATATGTGCTCGGTTGATTTGAATCAAAGAGGTTCTATCCTCAGAGGACCTAGCCAATTTGGGCTTGATCTGCTCAGTGGTATCTCTTTTTTTTTATTGAAAAACAAGATTGCTAAGCATTTGCTTGGGCTCTATTTAATCGGTCCTTCTTTTATACAAAAAGTGCTGAGCACTTATACAAGTTCTGACACCCACATATGATCATGTAGAGCTTTCAGTCATGGGGTATTACCCAATAAGTGTAAAACACTTTACTTCTTTTGTCTTTATATGGAGTGCTAGGCGCCCTTTATGGAGTCCACGTGCGAAGCACGTGAGGCGCTGGGGCTGCCCAGTAAGTGCTAAGTTCTTTTGTGGCGCTCACGTGAGGGACATATGAGACGCTGGGCGCTGCCCGGTGAGTGCTAAGCACTCTTTTCTTCTGTGGCGCCCACGTGACGGACACGTGAGGCGCTGGGCGCTGCCCAATGAGTGCTAAGCACCCTTTTCTTCTGTGGCGCCCATTAATGATCAAGCTTTCGTTTTTAGGAACCAAGTTCTTTTATGAGAACCATGTTTCTTTTATATGCTTCGTTTCAAGGAATTCAATTTCCAGTCCTTTTTTGAATTTTGATTCTTAAGAACAAAGTCTTCCCGATGAGAATTAAATTTTTAACTTATGGGAGACTTGTCTTGTGGATCTCAGATCCAGATAAAGAACCAAGTTCTTTTTTTAAAAAAAAGGGTTAAACCCTTAGATATGTAAACGATATGTTTTGATCTCTATTCCTTTTATTTACCTAGAGTTTTTGAGGAAGGTGATCTTCTTCTCTGTTCCCTTTTGAAGCTTTCTGCTTTGGATTTTGGAAACTTATGTGTTTTTTCCCCCTTTTTTAAACTTGAAGTCCTGGGTCCTTTATAAAGTAGATGCAAATTTGTTAATTAGTTTTTGAAGAAATCTCTCATTAAGAGATCCTAATTGATGTTGAGATTTTTACCCACCATTAGATCTTTGATCCAAGGGTTTCTGTTTTACAGAACATATTTTCTTATTTCTAATAAGATTGAGAAAATATTTTCCCTTACACAGAATTTATCCGGTAAAACAGCGATTTTTTAAATCACCGTTGGATTTTTAATCCACCAGCTCTCTGAAGATTGAGGGAATATATCCTAAACTAGAATTTTATTCTATATTCTAATTTGGAGGATGTTTTCTTCTGACAGAATTTAATTCTGTATTTTTGATGATTTATCATCTCCGTTGGATCTTTGATCCAACGGCTCTGTTTAACAAAGAGTAGAATTTAACTCTACCCAAGCGCCGACGCTCATGTGTTGTGCACGTGGGCGCTACTTAAGATTTTAATTCTTATAATGGGCATTCATATGCTTTGTACATTGGCGCCCGCGTGAGGAGCACGTGAGGCGCTACCATAGGATTAATTCCTATCAGATTGGTCTTGGTGCCGACGCCTGCGTGAGGAGCACGTGAGACGCTGCCTCATTAATTTTTAAACAAAACTTTGCTCTTTTATTGGGGAAACAAATGCCCCCACCGTTGCGCTCACGTGGCTCGCACATGAATGCAGCAGTGACATCTTTTTCACCGTTCGATCTTCTAGGGAGTTGAACTGTCTCCTTGTGTTTATAAGTAGGGCTTTTGGTCCTTGAGATGACTGCTGCTCATCTTCTTTAGTCTTCTTCCTTCTCTGAGAATTTAATTCTCTTTCCAGAGCTCAGATCTCTGTCCAAAAAACTTCCCCCAGAATTAAAACTGTGTCAAAAATTGGTAAGAATCACGCTCATGATTTAACTCCTGAAGAAATCTTTGGAGGAATCTTTTCGTGTTTTAGGTTTTTAATCCATTAACAGAACTTTACTCTTCTTTTGTAATAATCTCTTAGAGATCAAAACTTTTACTTGAGTAGATTGGAGATCTTAAACATCTTTAGGGTTTTACCCTGTTATTAACTTTAATCTTTTTGAAGGTTATTTGGAATTTAATTCCCATTCTCGAGCGGAGTTCTGAGATGTTATCTCATTGATATACAGAGCTTGGCTCTAAATTTTTTTTTAAAGAAATTATTTTAGGAACTTTATTCCCTTTCTTATCAGATTTGAAATCTATTTACAGAACACAGTTTCTGAGGAAGTTTAACTCCCGAGTCTAATGACGTTTTCTCATTAAATGAGAATCCTTTTGGATTCTTTCAATGAGCGACTATCCCATCATTGATGAGGTGTTACCTTGATTTTGTGGGCCCCCTGTCCCTTTCTCTTTAAACTGCGGTGTAGTACAATTTTAGATGTAAAAGAATCTTAAAGTCTTGAACATTGCGTCGACACTTAACCCTTTCCTTTTTGTGCAGGTATTATGGCTTTCGATTCCTCCTTTCCCTTCGTTCGCTCGGAGGGTGCTTTCGCCGACGCATCTATAGATCAGGAGGTTTTCTCGCTTATTCAGGACCATGACCCAGAGCAAAAGTTTCTTCATTTGTAGGTGTCATGGTACAATCAAATTATTCGAGATCGGCATAGTTTTACTTGCCCATCGCTTTCGGAACCGATTCCAGCGATCCATTATGCCGATCTGCCGCCGGTGACCTATACAGTAGAAGAGGTTAACTGGACCTCGGAAGGTCGTCTTCTGCCTTCCACGGCCTCAATACCAGTGCAGCCGCCGATGGCCTTAGACATTTTAGGGTGACGCATATGCCAACGAGAGCCGCGTCCTTGGGAGCAAGTTTACATGATAGGAATGACTCCCCGTCATTCGGCTGGCTATCTACAGTAGGTCCGATATATCCTGTCGGCCAAGAAATCACTCTTATTAAAGACCAGGTTGTATCCCGCAATCTACGCGTCCTTATTTCACTACCACGCTCGTCATGTGTGGTGGATCAAATCTTTTTTGGAACAATGGAACATCCCGACCCATACCTTTCTCTTATCAGATCGGGAGGTTTCGATTTCATTGGAGGTTTGCGGAGATCTCCGGCTTACCTGTCAGAGGGGAGCACTATGAGGAGCTACTTCTCCCCGACGAGTATATCTTTGCCACCAAGTTAGTGGTGATGGACCTTACTCCAGAGAATGTCGTTCAACATCAGTTCCCAAGCTTGATCAAGGTGTTGAACATGTATGAGAGTTTATTCCTGGAGTCTGGTGGGCACGGAGTTAACTTCGCAGATTTCATTGCCCGCTTCCTTCGTCCAGAGGCTATGTCTAAACAAGCCGCAAAGTTTGCCAAACTCGACGCCCCGTTCGGATTTGGTTTGGACAACTTGTTGACTGCGGAGGTGGATTTAAAGAAATTCTTTATTCCGGATACTCCAGTCGTCCCATTCGCAGAGATTGCCTCCCCAGACATTGATGAGGATACATTCTTCCTTGGGTTCATTAGCCTGTGGTTAAGCTGGTTTACACTCCCGATGCATCCTCTGTAGGGTTACCTAGCACGACAACAAGGTTTCGGGAGGTGTCGTCCATGCTATTTTCAAAAAATTTCCATGCTACATAACCATAACCCTAGAATCTTAACTTGGGAATTAGACAATACAACATGTAAACAACTTTGCATCTAAGTGAATATGGAATACAACCTTTGTAGACCGGTCCTTCACTTCAATAGCTTCGTGTAGTAGTCCGTTCGCTCCAAGTAGTGATTTTCCGGAGTCTAAAATGGCTCCACAAGATGAAAGGAACAAACTTGCACGAAGTCTTCGAGGCCGAAAATGATTTACGTCGAGAAGACACCAACCCAGGCTACCTCTTCACTAATTAGGGATTAGTGAAACTAGCACCCTAAACTAAATGACTAATCTAATAGAGAATGATGATGTAGGATTTTTGCTCACTTTAGAATTAATTTTCTCACTCTTTTCCTTCACCTTGAGAAAGCTAGAGAGCTCAATGAGGAAGATGAAGCAAATAATGGATGAGAGAGTGAATGGCAACCATGAGTGAGTTCATATCATATATGACTCTTGTAGAGACTTAACCATGGCTTAAGATAATGGTTAGGTTAATAAATATCTAATGCAAGACAAATTTAGTGGACTAAGTCAATGGTTTACACAAGCTTCCAAAGCTTGCAACCATGCTTAATTTTCATCAATTTATATTTGCATTAAATAAATGAAACCCTAATTATCTAATGGCATGGTATGAGTCTCCTACACCCATGTTGCATATATAAACTAGCATGGCACAATAATATATATCACACATATATTTAGTGTGCAAAAGTGAGAAAAAAGAATGCTTAAGTGAGCTAATATTAGTTAATGTAAATCAATATATCAAATATATATAATTATATATTAAATTATTAAATCAACACTTGATTCAATAATCCGGCTATATCATATATAACCAACTAATATAAGATGTATCATTTTATCGAATCAACACTTGATTCGATAACCCGGCTATATCACATATAACCGTCCGATATCACATATCGCGAGAATAGAATGCGGTATCACATACACGTATTAATTGCGGTCCCGCACATATCACATATATGCTCCTACTTCGTTTCGCCTGAGCCAGGAAACCTCTGTGTAGGACTCTAAAGACTCGTCAATACGCCGGCAGTAGGTGATGATCATATCAGTCATCCACAAGCCGTCAGCGGTACTAGCTGGAAGTAATGGCTACCCGGGTATTGAGTGATCAGAAGATCAACAAGCAACCTTGCTCATACTCCTGTAAAGCTTGTCAGTAACACTACCGTACAGTCCGGTCTCTCCGTCTGACATATTGCATATCTAGTCTAGGGGTGGTAAACGTCAGACTCCAGTAACCGATAAGTCGTGCCGACGTGAGGCTCATAACGGGTTGAGAAGCTACTGATATCACTTACCAGTAAATCTCCGTATCAGCCTTGGCCAGGGACTTCCTGTTATTGCCAATCGAGCACGGCACAATATCAACCCCCAATACCGGGAGAGACGAATCCCCTTCTATCGCTCATTGACTCCATGTGACTCGGGACTATATCCAAAAGCCACCGTTTTGCACGTTTTTTTGAACGTGGTAAGGTGGAAATCAAAACACAGTGGGAATCACACAAGACTCTATGACGATCTCGTGTCTACAGACTAACCTGTACCAGTGTCACCAGAGAACTGCTATCTGACGATAGATATAATACCAACTAGGAGTTCTCGGCTAGTCCGTTCAGTGTACCCAGTCTCTACTGAGTACTCGTATACCATCTTTGATGTCAAACATCAATAGATGTGGGATTATCCATCGCCCATCATATGGGTCAAGAAGCGTATACGTTAGTCTAATCTGGAATATCGATGCCCTGTCTCGATACACCCCCGACTAGGAACAATTAAAGGATGTACTTGTGGACTACCCTGGCCCCACTAGTATGATCTCCATCATAGTCCTGATAGTCAAGTACACATCCTAAGGGTTTTATCAACATGTGAGAGCAAGACAATATCACAATACAAGTCTACATGTTAAGACAAAGAGCAACCAGATAACATACTATCATGTCTAGCAAGAAAGTCTCTCTATATATGTCCAAGCATCCACTATAATATATATCATATATACAATAATGGCCTCTAGGGCATACATATAACTAAAATCTTCCACTTGCACTAAGGCCAGTTGTAGTATCTCATACCCAACATCCCGAAGAGTCTCTCAAATTGTATCTGGGGTATGGCCATCGTGAGTGGATCCGCCGTGTTCTTCGTGTCAACTCTCCTGACATCGATCTCCCGGCGATCAACTTTGTCTCGGATCATGTGATCCCGCCTCAGAATATGCCTGGATCGCTGATGGAACCTGCGTTTCTTGGCCAAAGCCACAGTTCCATTGTTATCACAATACAAAGGTATTTGATACTCGATGGATGGAACCACACCAAGTTCGTTTATGAACTTCTTCATCCAGACAGCCTCTTTGGCAGCATCGTTGGCAGCGATGTATTCAGCCTCCATCGTCGAGTCTGCCACGGTTTCATGTTTGGAACTCTTCTAACAAACCGCCCCTCCATTGAGGGTAAAGACAAATCCCAAAACCGACTTAGAGTCGTCCTTATCACTCTGAAAGCTCGAATCGGTAAAGGACTCCACTTGGAGTTCCCTATTACCATACACCAAGAACATCTCTTTAGTCTTTCTTAAGTACCTGAGAATGTTCTTCCCAGCTGTCCAGTGATTCTCTCCAGAATCTGCTCGATACCTACTCACTACACTTATTGAGTATGCTACACCGGGTCTGTTACATAACATCGCATACATGATAAAGTGTTGGAAATAGTCAACAGTAAGATATTTCTCAGATTAGTTAGAATCTGTTTGTAACAAAATCTGTTAGAATCTGTTTGAAACAGAATCTGTTTGTAACTTCTTTATTTTATTGTTTTCCTCGTATCTTCCTATACTTGTGTAACAAGGCTATAAAAAGAGCCTATTTTGTGTGAAAGAAAGTTCAATTCGCTTATATGGTATCAGAGCTTGGGTGTTTGTCCACGTTGCACATGAGGTTTGAGCCCTCGCACGTGATGTCCTCTTTATCCACAGGGGGAGTGTTGAGATTGTGGAAAAATTGTGGAATTCATATGAGTATAAGATATAAGATGGGATAAACCTCTATGAGTCTTGAGACTTTTAGATGGGGTCCCACTATGAGTATTAGATATAAGATGAGGTAAATCTCCATAAGGCTTGAGTCTTTTGGATGGAGTCCCACTATATTAAAAGTCCATGTGCATCCATGTGTGAGCCAAAATCGAGTTTTACATGGTATCAGAGCTTTTTATTCTGGTGGAAAATATGTCTGTTGAAAACTCGGTTCCATTATTAGAAAATCCGGAAAAATCCCATAAAAATAGGAACACACCACCGACTCCTAAAACAACTTGTCCCGTGGATTTAAATCCACCAGAAGCTGATGTGGAAATTAAAACTTACAAAGGGAAATAACATGAAACAGGTCTGGAAAAAACGCAACAGGAGCATTTAATTGACATAGATCCTTCTCCACAAGCAGAGGCCGACTCTGTCCAGCCCCACCAAGAATCCGACTCGAGAACAGAATCGGATCACAGTGAGCTGGATCTTCCCATGGCCCTCCGAAAGTCCACAAGGTCATGTACTAGTCGTCCCTTGTATCCAATGTCAAAATTTGTTTCCTCAAATAATCTCTCACCCAGTTTTTCAGCCTTTGCCTCTAATGTGTCTACTATAGAGATTCCAAAAGCTGTACAGGATGCTCTGAGAGCTCCATAGTGGAGAAAGGCGATTTTCGAGGAGATGAAACGCACTTGAGAAAAATCAGACTTGGAACATGGAGGAGCTGCCGAGAGGAAAGAAGACTGTAGGATGCAAATAGGTATTCACACCAAAGTTTCGTGCAGATGGAACCCTAGAAGGATATAAGGCGAGGCTCGTTGCTAAAGGGTTCACTCAAACATACGGGATCGACTACACGGAGACTTTTGCATCTGTGGCTAAGCTAAACACGTTCCGGATCTTGCTGTCAGTTGCATTAAACTCGATTGGCGACTTCAACAACTAGATATGAAGAACGCGTTTTTGAATGGAGACCTGGACGAAGAAGTGTACATGGAACCTCCGCTGAGGTTTGAAAAAGGGTTCGGCTCCAAAGTTTGCAGATTGAAAAGATCACTTTACGGTCTTAAACAATCTCCACGAGTTTGGTTTGAACGTTTCCATCAGTTTGTGAAAGGACAAGGATACAATCAGGCTCAGGCAGATCACACCATGTTCTACAGAGTCTCGAGACATGGAAAAATTTCAATACTAATTGTTTACGTTGATGACATCATTGTTAGAGGAGATGACGAGAAAGAGATCAACCAGTTAAAAGGAAGTCTCGCTAAGGAGTTCGAAGTAAAAGATTTGGGAGAATTGAAGTATTTCTTAGGTATGGAAATTGCTCGAAGTAAGAAAGGCATTGTCGTGTTTCAACGGAAGCATGTTCTCGATCTCCTCAAAGAAATAGGGATGACAAACTGCAAACCCGCGAAGACACCGATAGATCCGAATAAAAAGCTCGGAGAATTTACACAGAGCCCGTCAGTGGACATTCCACAATACCAGAGGTTAGTGGGAAAATTGATCTATCTCTCACACACACGTCCCGATATCACCTTTGCAGTGAGTATGATAAGCCAATTTATGCACTCACCTCAAGAAGAGCACCTTGATGCAGCATATAGAGTTTTGAAGTATTTAAAGGACGCACCAGGAAGAGGTTTATTCTTCAAAAAAAGTAAGACTCGCAGTGTCGAAGTATTCACTGACGCGGATTGGACAGGTTCCATTGTAGACAGGAAGTCAACTTCAGGGTATTGTACGTATGTGTAGGGGCAATCTAGTTACATGGCGGAGCAAGAAACAAAGTGTCGTGGTAAGGAGTAGCGCGGAGGCAGAATTTCGAGCCATGACCAACGGTATTTGTGAAGTTCTGTGGGTTCAACGGGTACTACAGGAAATAAAGCAGCCTATAACTCAGCCATTAAAACTATACTGCGATAACAAATCTGCCATCGGCATAGCACACAACCCCGTACAACATGACAGAACGAAGCATATTGAAGTCGACCGCCACTTCATCAAGGAAAAACTGGATACCGGTACCATATGTATCCCCTACATTTCGATAAAAGAACAAACTGCAGATATCTTTACAAAGGGACTATTCAAACCAGTGTTCGATGGACTCATAAGCAAGTTGGGTATGATGGACATCTATGCACCAACTTAAGGGGGAGTGTTGGAAATAGTCAACAGTAAGATATTTCTCAGATTAGTTAGAATCTGTTTGTAACAGAATCTGTTAGAATCTGTTTGTAACAGAATCTGTTTGTAACTTTCTTATTTTATTGTTTTCCTCATATCTTCCTATACTTGTGTAACAAGGCCATAAAAAGAGCCTCTTTGTATACTGAATGTTGTGTGAAAGAAAGTTCAATTCGCTTATATAAAGCCTACTGCCGAAGGATAGGGTATCCCTTGCATGTGAGCTCTCTCCAAATTAGTCTTGGGAGACATCTCTTTGGAGAGAGTGAGTTCTGAGATCGTAGGTAAATTCCCACGCTTGGAATCTTCCATACTAAATCTCTTTAGTATGGTGTCAATGTACCTGGATTGGGATAATCCCAGTATCCGTTTAGATCTATCTTTATAGATTTTAATCCCCAAGATGTACGAGGCATCACCTGGATCTTTCATTGAGAATCTTTGTGATAAGAAGAGCTTGACCGAGTGAAGCATAAGAACATCATTTCCTATCAAGAGTATGTCATCCATGTAAAATACGAGGAAGACAACCTTATTCTCTGCCACCTTCTTGTATATACAAGGTTCATCTACGTTTTTGACGAAGTCAAACTCTTTGACTACGACATCAAAACAGATGTTCCAACTCCGCGATAACTGCTTCAACCCGTAGATGGATTTAAGCAGTTTGCACACCTTTCCGCTGCTCCCACTGTCCACGAAACCCTCTGGCTGAGTCATGTATACACGCCCTCTTCTAAATCACTATTTAGAAAGGCGGTCTTAACATCCATTTGCCAGATTTCGTAGTCATGGTATGCAGCGATGGCAAGTAGGATCCGGATGGACTTAAGCATAGCCACTAGAGAAAAGGTTTCATCATAATCCACACATGGTAGTTGACGAAAACCTTTTGCAACAAGTCTAACTTTGAAAGTCTCAACTTTTCCATCTATACCAAGTTTCTTCTTAAAGATCCATTTTCTCTCAATGGGTTTTATCCTTTCGGGAGCAACTTCCAAAGTCCATACTTTGTTGGTGTATATGGATTCTATCTCAGATCGCATTGCATCCAGCCATTTCACAGAGTCCCCACTCGTTATGGCCTGCTCGAAGCTAGTTGGGTCATCATCTTTCATGATGCAGTCCTTGCTCCCACCATCAATGAGAAAACCGTAGTATCTCTTAGGTGGATGAGGAACCCTACTAGATCGGCGGAGAGGCTGAGTTTCGTTGGGAATTATCGAATCCTCTAGTTCTACTAAATCTTCAGTTGTAGTCTGTGTTGCTGGAACTTCTTCCAGTTCAACCTCTTTGTCACTAATTTTTTTTACAAGAAATTCCTTTTCTAAAAAGGTGGCATGTCGAGAAACAAACACCTTTTATTCCTTGCCGTGGTAGAAAAGATATCCATGTGGACAACCCCATATCTTAACTCGTTTAAGACATGGTCTCTTCCCACTTCATATCTCATATGGTGTGGTAGGTACAGATTTAGATACAACTTGATTCAATAAGTATGCTGCTGTCTCAAGAGCATAACCCCAAAACGAAATAGGTAACTCAGCGGTGCTCATCATAGAGCGCACCATATCTAATAGGATGCGATTTCTCCGCTCCGATATACCGTTGTGCTGTGGTGTATATAGAGGAGTAAGCTGAGAGAGAATCCCATTCTCTTTTAGATAGTTACGGAATTCTGTGCTCAAGTATTCTTCTTTCCGATCAGATCGAAGGATTTTAATACTTTTAACCGTCCGGTTCTCGACTTCATGCTTTTATTCTTTGAATTTCTCAAAAGCTTCAGATTTGTGTTTCAACAGGAACATATGTCCGTATCTTGAGAGATCGTCGGTGAATGTAATGAAGTATAAGGAACCACTCCTAGCATGTGTAGACATGGGACCACATACACTATATATCAGTCCCAAGAGTTCTGTAACTCTTTTTCCGTGTCCAGTAAACGGAGTTTTGGTCATCTTTCCTTTGAGACAAGACTGACAAGTTTAATAAGATGAAAATTCGAACGGATTCAAATATCCATCCTTATGTAACTTAGCTAGTCGTGTCGCATTGATATGAATTAGTCTACAATGCCACAAGAAGGATTCGTTCATTTCTGAACTCTTCCTCTTGTGTGTGTTTTGTACGTTAAGAACTGTGGTTTGATTTAGAACGTATATGCCATTATTTAACGAGCCCGATCCAATCAACTTTTGATTCAGAAAAATGTTCATAACATTATCCTGTACTACAAAATTATATCCTTCTTTACTTAATAAAGAAACTGATATAAGATTGTATATCAGGTTCGGTATGTAATAGCATTCGTTCAGAATCAATATATTACCAATTGGTAATACAAGGTGATATTCGCCAACTGCTTTGGCTGCAACATTTGCACCATTCCCTACTCTTACGGAATGATCACCTATTCCCAGTTCTCTACCTTTCTTTAACCCATGCAACATATTACATATGTGGGATCTCGATCCGGTATCTAATACCCAGGACGTAGAGTGTACCGAGAAACAGTTCTCGGTAACTAACACATCCGAAGAAGATGCATCAACATGCTCATTCTTTGTTTGGGTGGCGTGGGAATCCAGATGTGCCCCTATTCCCTGCTCGGATTTATAACAATTATAAGTTGGAGCGGAACCAACGTTCCTCTGCTCATTATAACAAACGGGTTTGGTCAATACATCCATATTATTATCTTGATTAAGGCCTGACATGGTCGCTATGTGGAGAGAGAGAAGAAAACACTTTAGCGTATGCTCTTGCAAGATTAGATTAGTTATTATCTTATCTAATCATGATGGCTCCCACTGTTTTTATCAAATCTTCCTTCAAACCCTAAAAGATAAGACTAGTCTAGATTAATTACACCTTACAAGTTTGCCAATATTTCACCAAGGCCAGTGTCGGTACTTTGAGAGAGATTCCCCGTGCTTTCGCACGAACCTAATTAAAATTAACCTCGTTTTTTCAGGCGCGTAACCCCATTAACACCTTTCTAGACACCTACTTGATCAGCTAATTGTGATGTGTAAAACTCTCCCATGAGTAATTCTTACTCGCAGTGGGTATCGGGATCCAACTATATCATTGAAGGTATGCAATCTCATTGCAAATTTCAACACTTGAAATTCCCGATAATACTTTTGCTCATAATCTTCTATGACCTTGATAAAGGCCAACAAACCATAGGATGCTAGTCAAGTTCAACCCGTCATTTCCTGATTGAATTAAACCCACCCGCACGACCCTTGACAAATGCCAACAAGGTCGTACGACTACCCTAATCCGATCGCATCTCATGCATAAGCAGATAAGCACTAGTCAGCTACCGCACACTACGTCTTGACAAAGGCTAACAAACGCAGCACGAATACTAAATAGTCTTTATCTGAAATGATAGAGGGCTACGATAGGTTTTTAAGAAAACCTTTTGCGTAATGAACTTGATATCGTTGCGGAATCGAGTGATTTTGAAAATGAGTGTTTTTGAGACTTTTACTAGTTTTGCTAAAGAGGTCACTCCCGGTGAAGGGATCTCGGCTCTTTCCTTATCGAATGAGGTGCTGGATATTCTACAAGGAATACCGCTATGCAAAGTAAAAAACTAAAAAAGCAATAAAAAACAAAACTGAGTGAGTTGTAACATCTGTTAATTTCGCTAAAGAGGTCACTCCCCGTGAAGAGATCTCAGCTCTTTCCTCATTGAATGAGATGCTGGATATTCTACAAGGAACATCACTATGCAAAGCGAAAACTAGAGCTACCCTTTTTGAAAATTTGATTCCACAACATCTTTTTAGATTTCTTTCTTTTTAATTAATCTCATTAATGAAGTCCTATCATCCATGCTTCCTAAGGATCACAGAAGAAACGAAAATACAACGTATACTTATACCATTCGCATTCGCCACAGTGTCACGTTATACACCGTTAGGTTACTTAACTAACGGCATAGTGGGGCGGGACTAGTGCGGATGCAAAATATAAGCAACGTTTATTATATATCATATATATATAATAATAAAGCATTCGTCTCAAGCATATAAAGTGATCACATCACAGAATATCAGCAGCAGAAGACAACATTTAAAATATTGGATACCAAGATGTCCGTGTTTTATATCAAGCCAGTAAAAAACACGGATCCCACGGTCGTGATGAATAGCCAAACCCACATCCCTAGACCCTACGAGAGCAGCAAGCAAACCTTCCAATTCTAGGGTTAGGAGACCCGGTCTTGACTCCTCGAGATGTCTCCCACTGGACTCTAGAACCCGCAGAAAAGTAAATAATATACATCGATGGTGACATCATTCTCATCTCGGAAGTGCTCAAAAAAAAATTACATACAAGTTTTTACATGAATGAAAATGAAAAACTCTCATCTCACATAAAAACCCCCGGATATTCAAAACACGACGATCTAATATAACATATCACAGCAACACATAACACCACATGTTATCAACGTAAGTAAATATGCATATCCCAATTGTCATTGACATATAACAACGAAACCGACGATACACCACATATTACACTTACGGTCGCAGAAAAGAAAATGTCAAACGACAACATTTGGAATCCACAATCACCTTAAACATCATAAACCCGAAATATCACATACTTCGGATTTCATGCCTAACAATATGAATTCCAAATATTGTATCACATTCCATAAATAGCTAGACGATGTTAAACATTCCGATAGAATCAACAAACACCCAAAATTTCCTAAAGAGCTCAACACTTGAGCACAGTTTAAAAGTACCCAGAACATGCCACAGTGCCTATGGACCAACCATAGAAGGGCCAACCCTTGCCTCACCTATGGCGCCGCGGAACTACCGCAAACCCTAGGGTTTAGCGGCGGTTCTGACGGTCATAGAATCGAGTTAGGGTTTCGTTCTTCTAGAGAGTCAATCGAATTACTTGCATGATTTTTTAATGTTTTCAAACTTGGAAAAAATCCAACTCTTGGAAAATTTCCATCGAGCGAAAAAATGGGCTATTGATATTCGTTCGAACTTTTTAACGCCATCTAAATAACTTGAAACAATGTTAGAATTATGACTGCGAAACACTTCGAATTGCCTTTACAGAAAGTTAACATCTCATGCAATTTAAGCAAAAACAAGCAACACCTGAAACACCAAAACCCAGAGACCGGAACACAGAACAAAAACGAACCCCAAAAGCTTCATCAGGGCCGGCCAGGCCGGAATTATTGCATGTCTCGTCGGGTCAAATCCGGCCAATCGGGTTCGTGTTTGTCCAGTGTTCATGTTACATCTTATATAACATTCTGCGGTTGCTTAAAAAAATTTTAGACGACTTAAAAATTTCGACCGAAACCAGGTTTTCGTTTCGAGTGTTTTTGAGTTGTTTCGGTTTCGTAATTCTACAAATATCGTCTAATTCTTTAGCTTGGCTCTAATACCACTGTAGGGTTACCTAGCACGACAGCAAGGTTTCGGGAGGTATCGTTCATGCCATTTTCAAAAATTTGCTATGCTACATAACCCTAACCCTAGAATCTTAACTTGAGAATTAGACAATACAACATGTAAACAACTTTACATATAAGTGAATATGGAATACAACCTTTGTAGACCGGTCCTTCACTTCAATAGCTCCGTGTAGTAGTCCATTCGCTCCAAGTAGTGATCTTCCGGACTCTAGAATAGCTCCACAAGATGAAAAGAACAAGCTTGCACGAAGTCTTCGAGGCCGAAGATGATCTACGTCGAGGAGACACCAACCCAAGCTAGCTCTTCACTAATTAGGAATTAGTGAAGCTAACACCCCAAGCTAAATGGCTAATCTAGTAGAGGATGATGATGTAGGATTTTTGCTCACTTTAGAATTAATTTTCTCACTCTTTTCCTTCACCTTGAGAAAGCTAGAGAGCTCAATGAAGAAGATGAAGCAAATAATGGATGAGGGAGTGAATGGCAACCATGGGTGAGTTCATATCATATATGACTCTTGTAGAGATTTAACCATGGCTTAAGATAATGGTTAGGTTAATAAATATCTAATGCAAGACAAATTTAGTGGACTAAGTCAATAGTTTACACAAGCTTCCAAAGCTTGCAACCATGCTTAATTTCCATCAATTTATATTTGCATTAAATAAATGAAACCCTAATTATCTAATGGCATGGTATGAGTCTCCTACACCCATGTTGCATATATAAACTAGCATGACACAATAATATATATCACACATATATTTAGTGTGCAAAAGTGAGAGAAAAAAATGCTTAAGTGAGCTAATATTAGTTAATGTAAATCAATATATCAAATATATATAATTATATATTAAATTATTAAATCAACACTTGATTCAATAATCCGGCTATATCATATATAACCAACTAATATAAGATGTATCATTTTATCGAATCAACACTTGATTCGATAACCCGGCTATATCACATATAACCGTCCGATATCACATATCGCGAGAATAGAATGCGGTATCACATACACGTATTAATCGCGGTCCCGCACATATCACATATATGCTCCTACTTCGTTTCGCCTGAGCCAGGAAACCTCTGTGTAGGACTCTAAAGACTCGTCAATACGCCGGCAGTAGGTGATGATCATATCAGTCATCCACAAGCCGTCAGCGGTACTAGCTTGACGTAACGGCTACCCGGGTATTGAGCGATCAGAAGATCAACAAGTAAGCCTGCTCATACTCCTGTAAAGCCTGTCAGTAACACTACCGTACAGTCCGGTCTCTCCGTCTGATATGTCGCATATCTAGTCTAGGGATAGTAAATGTCAGACCTCAGTAACCGACAAGTCGTGCCGACGTGAGGCTCATAACGGGTCGAGAAGCTACTGATATCACTTACCAGTAAATCTCCGTATCAGCCCTGGCCAGGGACTTCCTGTTATTGCCAATCGACCACAGCGCAACATCAACCCCCAATACCGGGAGAGATGAATCCTCTCCTATCGCTCATTGCCTCCATGTGACTCGGGACTGTACCCAAAAGCCACCGTTTTGCATGTTCTCTTGAACGTGGTAAGGGGGAAATCAAAACACAGTAGGAATCACACAAGACTCTATGACGATCTCGGGTCTACAGACTAACCTGTACCAGTGTCACCAGAGAACTGCTATCTGACGATAGATATAATACCAACTAGGAGTTCTCGGTTAGTCCGTTCAGTGTATCCAGTCTCCACTGAGCACCCGTATACCATCTTTGATGTCAAACACCAATGGATGTGAGATTATCCATCGCCCATCATATGAGTCAAGAAGCGTATACGCTAGTCTACTCTGGAATATCGATGCCCTGTCTCTATACACTCCCGACTAGGAACAATTAAAGGATATACTTGTGGACTATCCTGGCCCCACTAGTATGATCTCCATCATAGTCCTGGTAGTCAAGTACACATCCTAAGGGCTTTATCAACATGTGAGAGCAAGACAATATCACAATACAAGTCTACATGTTAAGACAAAGAGCAACCAGATAGCATACTATCATGTCGAGCAAGAAAGTCCTCTCTATATATGTCCAAGCATCTACTATAATATACATCATATATACAATAATGGCCCCTAGGGCATATATATAACTAACATCCTCGTTATATCAGGCCATCTGTCTTTTATCCGGCTCACCGTATTGTGCCGGGGGCATGCTTGGTCGTTGGGGTTGCAGGCCTGGCTCACTTATACCATGGCCTGAGTCTGGTGGCTAACACTATTCAGCTGGGTCTGAAACCCGTCAATCTCCCATTGCATTACTTCACCTCATGGGTTGAGATGCATGTACTGGGTGCCTTTGGGATGCATAAATGACCCAAATTTTACAAGGGATACAATTTTCCTTGGGTCATGCATTTAGTCGATGTTTCTTCACCCGACCAGACACAACGGGAGGCTCGGTGACTGCTTCTTTGCCCGCGCATGGTCGGAGATAGTATGACCTTCGTCGACAAGGTCCTAACCATCGGCAAAGAATCTTTAACAGCGATCCAGCCACTGCACGATGTTTTCAAGGACGAGGCTTCTGTGTTGAGGGCTCGGAGATCGTCCATTTATATTCTATCAGGCCAGATTTTCTGGTATTCAAACAAAACACGTCGGTTTTATTTATGAGATATAACCTACACCGTTTTGCCCGGCAATTGGGTTACGATCAAGACATTCCTCTCGGGGTGTTCCTCATGAACCCGTTACTACGGAGGAAGGTGTTCGTAACGCGACGCATTACTTCATGCATCTAAATACGGGGTCCCACTTCCTTGTCAGTGAGCCGAGTTATACTCCAAGGGCATCAAATGCTTACGTTGCTTTGTACCAGCATGCAACGGGTGCTATCATTAGGGAGGAGAGGCGGCTGTTGCTTGACCATAAGGATGTCGTTCGTGCTAGTAATCCAGCGGTCCCGCAGAAGCGACGGACAATCTTTCGTCCTTCTTTAAGAGAGGTTACTACGGTTTTAGCCCCACGAGCTTTTCCTGATAAGTTTCGACCCGAAGTTCCTGCGACTGCGGTAATCATGGCGTCCCCGGAGTTGGGCATTGGTTCGTAGATCGGGACTCGTTGTCCGAAGAAGCCTGTCAAGCGAAAGCTTTTATCGTTGGCTGCTGGTTTCAGTTCGCAGAAGAAGAAGAAATCTCTATTCTCTGCTGACGTCGTATTCGGCCAGGAGCCCCATGCTCCCTATAGTGAGGGCTTGTGTGAGTATGGCACTAATGTCGGTCTGTTTGATGCACCTGTGACTGATATCGATGTTCAGGCCGCCATTGAAGCGTCGAAGCGACTGGCCCGTGAACAGGCGGCGTTACCCTCTGTTGCAAAGTCCAGTATACTTTGTTTATACTCTCCTGTATATATCCCCTTCCTTTTTTGAATTTATTATGCTTTACCAACGCTCTCTTCCTTAATAGGTATTTCTGCTGAAGAGGCTCTCTCGGCTTCCCTCAAGACGTTTGAAAAGGAGGAGAGGCTCCGCGTCTCCTTGGGCCTTGGTAAGATTCGTTTCGCCACACTTTTGTAATTTAGTCTCTTTTATTCATGATCTGACCCTTTTCTTTATTCTGCTACAGGAACCACTACAACCCACGTTGTAAGGCCAACCCTGGGCGGTGATGCAGAAAGGCCTTCAAAGCCACTGATTATGGCTGAGGCCCTCCCGAGACCATCACATGAGGTGTCGCTGAAGCAGCCGATGATGGATACCATAGCGGATCCGAAGGCTGAGCTTGATTTGGACGATGATGTCCCCTTATCAGAGGTTTTGAAGCGATCGGCTCATACCGCCCAGGCTAAGAGGAAGCGTAGAAAGCATGCTGCGAGGGAACATCATGCTATCTTGGCCGCGGGCGCAGCTTCGAGTGAAGTTCGACCTTCTGCCGTTCCCATGGCAGATGTCCCTTCCGACTTGTCTATTGCTCATAGACAAGTTGCGCGTGCTGCTCGAGAAGAGGCCGAGCGGTTGCTTCAAAGTATAACAACGCGCAGTCTCTTATTAGAACTTAGTAACCGCTTTTCCTCGAATCATGACCCACATTTTTTTGTTTTAAAGCAGGGTCAAGTTCGGGTGGTGGCCTGGCAGGTGAAGTTTTGGCGACTAAAGAGCCTGAAGTGACCAACCTTTCTCTGGAATCTGAGACCGCTCCGACTATCGCTTCTTTCCCAGTGGATCCTTGATATCGGCGGGGGATGCCAGCATTACAACTGTTCTTATCGAATCAGGGGATGAAGGTGGGGGTGCTGAATCCACTTTCCCAATGGCAACCGAGGAAGCTGCCACAACTGGTGATGTTTCGGGCACTGTCTCAGTTTCTGCTCTATCAGATACTCCTTGAGTTATTATCTTTGAGTTTTTAATCCCACTAGGCATCTAATGATATCTCCTTTATCCTGAGGATAGGTGTAGTAGACCCTAATACTGTATTGACTGAAGAATTGCCGCAGATCATTGCTCTGACTGCCACGGTTCTACCCCTTTCTTCTGCGCCTCTCCGAACTCTGGAAGGTGAAGATTTCTCACTTCTTTGCTTCAGTATACATACCATTTTCCTGTATTGACCACATATTGTTGCAATCCTGCAGGAGTGCTCTTTGATCACTTACACCAGGTGTTAAGTCCGTATTTTGCCTTCCAGTCGGAATTCGTTCCTCCTTCCGGCATTGGTTAATATACTGCTTTCTTGGTGTTTCTTCTTTTCATTCTGTTGCTAAGCTTTCCCTATATTGACCACAGTACCACAGCTCGACGGAGGAAGTGAAGGGATAGCCGAGTCTCCTCTGCTCCCTGTCATGCCGTCTTCAACAGATGGTACGGTAGATCTCGTCCATCAGCCGTCTTCTTTATTTTTTTAAATCGAAATCTGACCTTCATTCGTGCGTGATTTATTTTGCAGCGAATACACCGGCTTCGGTTCCTTTTGAGTCTCACATTCCCATGCCTTTGGGGCCTTTTGCTAAGCGTCAATCTTCCAAGGGTGCAGCAACTAGCAAGCGGATGTTACGAAAATTTATCGAAGATCTTGATGCCGAAACTCTCACCTCTGCTGTGGATTTCGCTGACGAAGTCAATCCTATGTTGACGACGCTTGTGAACTTCCATATCGAAGATTTCGTCGGCTTTTGGGTCGACTATTGCAAGAGGATCGATGCCTGTCTGCGTGAGATCGAGCTCAAGCGTCTCGCTCCTGAGGTATTGACCTGGAAGGCTCAGCGGGTCGCATGGATCAAGCAAAGTGCCGATTTCATTCGATATTTTGAACAAAAGTTGACCCTGAAGCGAATGGAGCATGAGACGGCTTCTGGCGAATCCATCAAATTGTGCGTCCAGCTTGAAGCGAATGCTTCGCAGCTGCAAGTTGTTTTCAAAAACCTCCAACAATGTATTTCTGATGGGCTGGCGCTGAGACAGAAGCTGGATTTTACCGAGTGGGGCATGCAAGATTGCGAAGTTGCCAAACAGAAAATTGCTGAGAAGCTTTCATCATGCTTGCAACAACGGGCTCAAATTGAAGTGGGGTTGGCCGCAGTAGAAGCAAGTGAAGAGGAGCTGCGGGGAGCGCGTGAGCGGGTTGCCAACTTGTTAAAAGCCCCGTCTTCTTAACAATTGTAATTGTATTCTCCTTTTTGTATTAATTGTATCTCTTAAACGCTTTGATTCGTGAATAAGAATATACATTTTTTGCATGCGCTTTTCTGTATCTTAATGTGGCATTAATTAGTTTATGAACTCATTTCGGAGCCTGTAGTTTATTCACTCGTTTCGGAGTCTCTAGTTTTTGAACTCATTTCGGAGCTTGTAGTTTATTCATTCATTTCGGAGTTTGTTTAGTTTCCCTCCCTTGGGTTTATAGGCAAACTTATCCTTATGTTATATATAGATAACCCCTGCTTTTTGGGACAGAGGTCCGTTAGGTTTTGTGGTACTAGAGTTTTGGTCCGTGGTACCGTCACGTTGGCTGATGTATTTCTCGATATGCAGTCTTTAAACTGTTGTTCGAGTAGTCCCGCGACTGTTGTGTCTTTTATCCTTTTGGGGGCTGGACAAGACGTGTTCAAGTAATCTCCTTAGGCTATATGACCGTCGGAAGAGCAAGCGTTTGGAATTTGCCATGTTGCTTTTTTACTTGAGGTTAGGCTCAGTTTGGAGCCCCGATGAGTTATAACCACTCCGCGCTGGTGTGAGATAATTTCCGATAGCCTCTTAGGCTTTATATGACTTGCCATCGAGACCCTGAAGTTAGGAATATGTCGTTGCTTCAATTTGATTTGGCTATTTGGAGCCTTTGTTGACATTGCGTTTACTGTAACGAGAAGAATGTCGGAGCTGGAGCTGGGATTTTGCCGTCACTCATTTTTTGATTTGGCTATTCGGAGTCTTTGTTAACATCGCGTCTGCTGTAACGAGAAGAATGTCGAACTGGAGCTGAGATTTTGCCGTCACTTCCTTTTGATTTGGCTATTTGGAGCATTTGTTGACATCGCGTCTACATCCTGATGGAATGAGGAGAAGGTACGGCGGATAGTCTTTAGGTCGCATGTGAACCGTCAAGACTTGGAGCTAGGAATTTGCCATGGCTCCATTTTGTTTTGACCCTGGGGTCTTTTGTTGATATTGCGTCTGCATCCTGCTGGAATGAGAAGTAACGCCGGGATAGTCTTTAGGTCGTATGTGAACCGTCAAGACTTGGAGCTAGAAATTTGTCATGGCTCCGTTTTGTTTCAACCCTTGGGCCTTTTGACGTTGCGTATGCATCCTGCTGGAATGAGAAGTAACGCCGAGTCGGAGCTGGGATTTTGTCGTCACTTTTTTTTTGATTTAGCTCGTCGGAGCTTTGTTAACGTCGCGTCTGCATCTTGATGGAATGAGAAGGTATGACGGGGTGATCTCTAGGCTGTAGATGTTGCTGTTGAGCTCTGGCTCTCCCTTTGACGAAGCCTGGTGGAAAAATATGGTTCCCTTTTTCATTTGTGTCCATGAATTGTATACAGGGATCGGTGTAGACTCACCTGCAGGGTAGAGGAAATTTTTATTTTATTTTATTTTTTATTTCTGCGATGCTCTATCTATTCAGCTTTTTATATCACGAAAGTCACGTTACCCAATCATTTCGGCTATTTATCGTGGTGCCCAATCATTTCGGCTATTTTTATATTTTTACTCGCTGCTTTTTATTGCGAGTTGCCCAAACATTTCGGCTGTTTCATATGCATATTTTTTGCTCGTTGATTTTTATTACGAGTTGCCCAAACATTTCGGCTGTTTCATACGCATATATTTTTTGCTCGTTAATTTTTATTATGAGTTTGGAACCTGATACCAACCTAGGGCATTAGCATCACTGTGACTGGAATATTGCCAGGAGCGAATCATCATTTGCCTTAAAATGACTTGAAGTTTGACACCTGTTCAGGCATCAGCATCGCTGCGACTGGAATATTGTCAGGAGCGAATCATCATTTGCTTTTGTTGATTTGAACAAAGATGACTTAGTAAACAGAGTTAGGATCCTGTCGACCAAGACTTTTCAACTTTATGAGCCGTAAGGGTCTCATAAAGTTATTTCTCCCTACGAGTCGTGAGAACCTCATAGGTGTATTTTCTCCTTAGAAATCGTAAGGATTCCTAAGTGGGTGCTCTCTCTTGCAAGTCGTAAGGATCTTACAAGAGTGTTTTATCCTTATAAGTCGAGAGGACTTACAAGTGTAGTTCACCATATGAAGACATTTCTCGTCATTGGTAGGACTTGGCGGGAAGATCGTTTATTTGTGTCTGAGGATTGTATACAAGGACCAATATTGGACCCTGTAGGGCAACTTAAGGGATATAATGGCTTAAGAACAGGTTTAAGTGCCTGTAGCTTAAGGCTTTTGAATCGTATGAGCTGTGAGGGTCTCATATGGAGAGTTTTCCTTACGAGTCGAAATGATCTCGTAAATGAAAATTTTACGAGATTGCGCCCTTCCGGGTTTTCACAAACTCGCCAGTAGCCCTGCTGTTTTTACTCACGGCGTCCTTTTGGGTTTTCATCCGTGTTCATTTTTCTTGTGGACATGCCTTTTTTTTAACGAGATTGCGCCCTTCCGGGTTTTCACAAACTCGCCGGTAGCCCTGCTGTTTTTACCCACGGCGTCCTATCGGGTTTTCATCCGTGCTAATTTGCTTGTGGGCATGCCCTTTTTTGACCCATCTGTTTGCCGATGGGACTTAGGGGTGACTTCACCGCTGGAGTAGCTGTGTAGTCAGTGGGACTTGATTTGCAACTTCTGCTGTTGATACTTTGATTGAAACATAGATCTCAAGGGTGGATATCGCGGTATTTGGGGGCGATGCGCCATGTTTGAGGTGGCGCACTAGTTTAAGAATATTCTGGTCCATTGTTAGTTTAGGGGCATCTCAGTCCATGGCCACTTTAAGGACATAGTGGTCCATTGTTACCATTTTCGAGGCAACCAATTTTCTGGATACTATTTTCAGGGTTTTGACTCAGGAAGATAGCGAGCGGACACAGGCGTCGTCATCTATCATTGATCTGAATCGTAACTCGTTAGGCGTAGTATCTTTTGAGGAATCGACCATTTATTGGCCGAAAGGGTCTTTCGCCATGCATATCTATGAGCAGGTAGGCCCCACCCTGGTAGACCTTGTCTATGATGTACGTGCCTTCATAGTTCGGCTCGAATTTCACCCGTTTCGCACGATTGGGGATCATCGGTCTTTTGACGACTAGCACGAGTTCGTCTTGACGGAATATTCTCGGCCCGGTTAGCTTTTTATATGACCACGACATCTATGCCTTATAAGCCTCCAGGTTCTGCTGTGCTATAAGGCGAGTTTCGTCGAGGGTATCGAGCTCCTCAAACCAAAGATGAGCGTTTTCTTCATCTGTCAGCTCGTATCGAACCGTTACTTGAAGAGAAGGGAGTTCTATTTCTAGAGGAAGCACTGCTTCCGTGCCGAAAACCAACGCGTATGAGGTCATATTCGTGGCTGTTTTGAACGTCGTTTGGTACGCCCAGAGAGCTTCGTGTAGCCTTTCGTGCCAATATTTTTTGCTTCCTGACACCGTTTTCTTTATGAGCTTTGTCAAGATTTTGTTGAAAGTTTCAGCTAGACCAATAGCTTGGGGATTATAGACGGAAGAGTATCTCCAGCCTATTTTATGCTGTTCAGCGAAATGGCTGATTTTATGGCTCCTGTAGGCTGGTCCATTATCTGAGATTATCCGTCATGGAGTGTCGAACCTGTAGATGACATGTGTCTTGAAGAAACGGAGAATATTCTCCATCTTCACCTCCCTTAGTAGTACTGCTTCTGCCTATTTAGAAAAGTAGTCGGTCGTTACCAGTATGAACCGGTGTCCTTTGGATGATACTGGCTTAATGGTGCCGATTATATCGGTTCCCCACATTTCGAACGGCCAGCTAGCTACCTTGGATGTAGTGGATTTGGATGTTGGTGGATAAAGTCCCCGTGAATTTGGCACGAGTGACACTGCTTCGCATATTCGAGACAGTCCTGAATCATCGTGGGCAAATAATATCCCATCCTTTTGATTTTCAGCTTCATCTTTGGCCCGGCTTGATGAGAACCGCAGAGTCCGTTATGAGTTTCTTGGACGACTCTCTTTGCTTCTTCTGGCCCCAAAGACCTTAACCACAAACCGTCAAGCGATCTTCTGTATAGAGTATCATTGACGAAAGCGATAGACAGAGCCCGTTTCATGAGCTGATGTCTTGACGACGCGTTTTCGGACATTCGATGGGATTTGAAGTAGTCTATGAAGACTTCCCTCCAATCCTTGACTTTTTCTTCGTCTTCTATTTAAATGACTGCTTGTTTGGTCGTTTCCTTTTCTTCAGATAACTCTGTTAAATCCTTCGAAGGTATCCTTGCTGGCATGAGAACCCAGCGGCTTTGCATGATGATCTTTACGTCATTGAGGTCTTCGTCGGCCATTTCTTTAGCTAATCTTGCTAATGCATCCACTTTGCTGTTTTCCACACGCGTTATACTCTCCAAGATATAGGAGGGGATTTGTATCAGCGGTTGTTGCACTCTTTCACCATACCTGATCAGTTCTGGCTTGCATGTCTGATAGTCACCATTTACTTGGCTGACAATGAGCTGGGAGTTTCCATATATGAGAAGGTCTTTGATTCCCATGTCAACAGCGATCTCGAGACCTCTTATCAAAGCTTCATATTCAGCTTCATTGTTAGTCCTTGGCTCCGTCAGGGAGAAAGCGTAACGCAGTATCCCTCCTTGCAGGATCACGAAGATGAGACCCACCCCAGCTTTGATTATGGGTGTATTATGCTTCCGCCTTTTCATGGAAGATACTCCATCGAAGTAGAGTTCCCATTGGGCACCATTCTCTTCTTCCTTTGCGTCGAACGCATGTTCATTCGGTAACTCACAATTTAAGGGGGAGTCGGCGGGTATCGGATGCTCGGCGAGAAAGTCGGCGATGTCCTGGCCCTTCACTGCTTTGAGAGGTCGATACGTTATTGAGAATTCCATCAGGAGGATGGCCCATTTGGCAAGCCTTCCTGTTAGTATGGCCCTTGACATCAAATACTTGAGAGAATCCATCTTTGATATGAGATGGACCTCATGTGCCAAAGCGTAGTGTCTGAGCTTCGTTATCGCGAAGATCAGCGCCAGACAATACTTTTCGATAGGGGAGTAGTTGTTTTCTGCCCCAGGAAAACTCGACTCAAATAGTACAGAGCTCTCTCCTTTCCCTGGTCATTCTCCTATGCCCATAGCACATTCAGAGAACCTTCAAGGGCCGTTATGTATAGGATGAGGGGCCTTCCTCTAACCGGGGAGGTCAGTACTGGTGGATTTTGCAGGTACTGTTTAATTTCGTCTAGTGCATTCTGGCATTTTTGATCCCAGACGAATGGAGTCCTTCATTAGATGACTGTAGGGACGGTATTTTCCGGAGAGATTGGTTATGAACCGTCGGATATACGCGAGCTTTCTTGGAGAGACCGCAGTTGTTTGAGAGTTCTCGGCGTGAGCATTTCCGTAATCGCTTTGATCTTTGATGGATCTATTTCGATGTCTCGGTGTCGTATGATGAATCCTAGGAATTTGTTCCAAGAAACTCCAAACGCATATTTTAAAGGATTCATTTTCAGATTGTAATTCCGAAGACGTTGGAACACTATGTTCAAATGTTCCCAGTGTTCCTCGTACGATTTGCTTTTCACTATAAGGTCATCAATATAGCATTCGACAATCTCGTGTATGAGGTCATCGAAAATCTTCATCATGGCCCTCTGATAGGTAGCGTTAGCGTTTTGCAGACTGAAAGGCATTGCCTTATAGCAGAATATGCCCAACGGAGTCCGGAAGACGGTATGCTTTTGGTCTTCAGGATGCATTATTATTTGGTTATACCCTAAAGATCTATCCATGAAGGAGAAGACCTTATGGGTAGACGTGTTATCTATTATTAGCTCGGTAACTAGTACTGGGAAGTCATCCTTTTGGCAAGCTTTGTTGAGGTTCCGAAAGACTACGCAAATGCGCACCGTCCCATTTTTCTTTATTACTGGAACAATGTTGGCAATCCAGTCGGGATATTGAAGTTCTTGGATGAAACCAGAGTCAATTAATTTCTTAACTTCGGCGTTGATACTCATCTCGAATTCGAGCCGCATTGTTCTTGACGCCTGTTTGACTGGCTTGATGTCTGGCGATATAGCCAGTTTATGCACCACTATTTTTGGATTTAGCCCGGCATCTCGGAATAGTTCCATGTGAAGCAGTGTTTATATTGCATAAGCACGTCCTTTACTGTGGCCATCTGTTTTTTAGACAATAGCTCACTGACGAACGTGGGCCTCAGCTCGTTTTCCGCCCCTAGGTCAATTTTTCTTAGGTTGTCCGCCGTGGTATGTATCTCATCTTCCAACTCTTTTGGTGCTGATGGAAACTCTGAGATCATTTCTTCCTCGTTCTCATTTGCGAAGCATTTGAAGTAGTCACCCATATTCTCGTGCTCTTCCTCCTTTGAAAGTGTTATCATGTGGCAAGTACGAGTTCACTTCCATTCTTAGTGTTGAGCTGGTCCCATCTTCGTAATATAGGTTCTCTTTGGCTCATGTTTTTGCGGTGGGGTCACCCTCCAGCTGTCGGATAAAGCGAACCTGCCTTGTTGATATTGGTCTTCGACCCGGTCTTTAAAAGTGAAGCAGTCTTTAAGAGGATGTCCTGTTGCTCGATGATAGGAGCAATAATCCGGATGATTGACCTTATTTATCTGTTCGGGATACTGAGGCTCTGGAAGCGTCATTATTTGATGCTTCATGACAAGGTTGAATATTTTCCTTGTCTTGTCTTGAGAGAAAGAGTATTCCCGTTCCATCTTCATCATAAAAGACGGATTCCAGCTGACGTTTTCTTGATTGCGTGGTTTCTTGGACCCGCTTTGCTGTTTCCGAACGTCATTCTCATTCTTCACTTTGTTTTTGCCCTCGTTTCGGGCTTTTCTCTTATCACGAGAACATACAGCGGGCTGAGGGTGAAGGGTATCGTAATCTTCTCTTTTCGCAAACTGCTGATTGAGACGTTGCGTCCTGGCCTTTTCGTAAATATCCATTTCGCGGTTGTGATCATTCCGAATCTTTTGACCGGCTTCTCTTATTAGCTTGTCAACTTGCTCTTCAAACGACGGACTTGACGTTCTTATAGCAGGATTTTGCTTCGTTTCAACGTCACAGCTATCTAGAAAAACATTCTTTTCTCTACTGGAATTATTTATGACGCGACAGTTGTGGAATCACTTCCGTTTATTTGACCAAACATATCCAAGCCCAGTCGTCTCCATCTTTCCGTTGGGCGTCTTTCGCTGAGTCCCGAAACATCCCATATCTTGTTGTAGAACTGTGCTTGTCGGACGGTTTGTTTGAAGGATACGCCTTGGTATTTTAATAGCCTTTTCAATCTCTCTGCGTAATATCTGGGCAGATGGATTGGTTAAAGTCTGTCAAGCGCAAACTCGGCACCATGCCAGACTTCTTTTTCCATTTCGGTCTCCGTAGATTGATAGAAGATGATCGCCTTTTCACCTCTTCGTCTGGGAGGGACGTAGAAAGTCTGCAGCTCCTGTACGCTGTATGTATCAAGCGCATCAAGTTCTTTGTAATGCCGTGGCGGAACCATGATGATTTATAAACTCTGATCAGCTCCTCCAGTAATGGTTTGTGCTGACGGGCGAGTGGAGAACACGGCGTTGGCCTCGTCCTCAGAGTTACTGCCAAAGACCAAAATAGGAGTAGATGGTCTGGGCCTGTTGCATTGGGGTTGCCCTGAGTAGACTATTTCCTCATCTTTCTCGGTGTCACTCCCAAAGATCGGGATGGTGACAACGGACTTCTGTTTATCCTCCAGCTTATGACATATTTCCGTATTTTTGAAGTCTGGTAGGAAGTATTTTGCGTCTTCGTATTTTCGGACTTCGTTTACGGAAAATGGATTTAGCTCTCTCGTAATGGTGTACTCTAGGCCGTCTTTGAAATACTTCATACACCGGTGTTGTGTAGAAGGGATGACGTTGTACTCGTGTAACCAAGGCCTGCCGAGCAGAGCGTTGTAGCAAGTCTTGGTATCAATGACGTGAAATTTGATGTCAGTGACGAGCAGCCCGAAACGTAACGTCAGTATTACGGACCCGAGCGTCCGTGATGACTGTGAATCGAAACCGGAGATGGTAATTTTATCTCGGGCTAGGTGCTGAACGTTTATGCAAATCTCCTTCAGCACCTTTACGTTGAGAAGGTTAACAGATGACCCATTGTCGACAAGGATTTTGCTTATCTTGATGTCGTGGCAGTACCCAGTGACGTATAACGGGTGGTTATAGTCGCGCGTTCCAAGGAGGAGATCTTCATCGCAGAATGTGATATCAGCCGTGTGAACCTCTGCTAACTCGTCCTTCATCCTTTTTTCCGTAAGGAAAGCTTGAAACTAATCAGACTTTTATAATGCCTTAATCAAAGAATCTCGTGCTTCTTTGGACTGGAGGAGAGCATCCAGTATGCGTAGTTGTGAAGGCATTTTCCTTAGATGCGCTAGGACATTGTAATCCACCTTATTATTCCTAGGTGGGTCCTTGGCTGCGGAGCTCTTTAACGACTCCATCATCAAGGGTGATCTCCCCATGGACTTTTTCTTTCCCTTTGTCTTTTTTACTCAAACCTTTATTTGGAGGTCCGAGGTTTTTTCAGGCAGCGTGCGGTTACGCAGCTGAATGTTCTCGCAGTTTTTCTCCCTCTCTTCTTTTTCGGAGGTGGAGTTCTTGAAGAGAGGGCCGAGGGTCATTTCTTCCTCAGAATAGCTCCCGAAGGTAAGAATTTGGAGTTTTTCGCTTTCCCGACTGATATCACCATATGACAGCTGGCAGTCATTTTCTCAGCGCACTTGTCGAACTTCTTTGCTGTCGACGAGTTTCACGTTTCATTCTCTTGAAGTGTTGTTGATGGGCAACGTATCCTTGCCACCACTTCTTGAAGGCACTGCATTCTCCGGCGGGGTGAGGGACTCTTCGATGGTATAAGCAGTAGTTCGGATGTGAATCCTCTCTGTTGAGGCTTATGACTCTGGACGTGTTTCCTTTGAGAGGCGGCAGCTTCATTTCCACCGACAGAGCTTTGGCGAACCGTTTCTCTGTCTTGATCTTACTCTTGTTTGCCGCAGGTGTGCTTTGGTTTAATCGGAGTATTTTACGACTCCTCCTTCCCGCAGCTTCTTCATCCTGACGCTAATACTTAGCCTTTTCGTATATGGTTGTTTCGCATTCTCGGTCAGCTTTACTTTTTCGAAAGGCTTCGTTTAATAGCTTATCGATTGAGTCTTCTGACAGTTCCAGAGATTTTAGCGCTGCTCCTGCCCCCGGTTCCTCTGCGTTGCTTTCCGACGTCAAGGGAGCTTCTTCGACATTTGACGACGAGTGAGAGACCATGTGGCAACTTGCTACATAGTCCTGGGTTTCTTCTGATGAGTCATTTCTCCCATCGTCATCACTATCTCCGTTCTCAAGGATATGCTTGAGAAACTTTTCGAGAGTGACTGGGGTCCGCGCCTTCTAGTTGTACTCCTCCAGCGCGTTGATATACTTTTGCAGGTCCGTGCGCTTGTCGTCATACTCGGCAGATTGCACAGGCTTCTTGGTCTTCTTCTTTTTCTTCGAAGACTTTGAAGGCTTGACCTGGGGGTTTTACCCCTTGTCAGCTGTTTTCGGTGCGGAACGCGGTTTCAGTATCCCTTCAATGATCTCGGGCTCCAGCGGGCTTTTCCATCTGATCGCCGGACACGCCTGAAGATCTTTCAGCATTCTTTTGGTTTTAGTTGAAAGGACAACTTCCCACGGAGCCTCTTCCACGAGCGAACATGATGCTCCCGGCATGTCTAACTTCTTGGGAGCGTGCTTCTGTGGTGGGTTGACCCTCCAGTTCTCCAATAGCTCAAACTTCCCTTATTGGTACTGATCCTCGACCCAGTTTTTGAAAACATAGCAATTCTCAATTGGGTGGCTCACCATCCTGTGATAGGAGCAATAGTTGGGGTTGTTGATGTCGCCAGATTGCGATGGACGTCGTGGGTCCGGCAACGTGATGAGTTTGTTACGCACTACCAACTCGAACCGCCTCCTCGTCTTATCATGGGGAAACGAGTAAGCACGTCTTAGCGTTTCTTCTAGGGATATATGCGGACACATGTTGTTTTGGCGAGTAACTAGTTTCGGGTCACTCGGCTGTTGTTGAGTGTTGGCAACGAAGGCTGTTTTTCCTTCACCCTTGGCATTTCGAGTGTCCATTTTTGAGGAGGAAGGCCCGTGGCCTATCTGGTCCATTTGGGCCAGCTTGTCGATCAGCGCCTGGAAGGTGGTCGGCTTGAAGAACGTCATGAACTGGGACACGGTCGCTTGAGAATCAAGGGTCCCGATGAACATGCCCACGGCAGGAGATTCTTGAATGCGCTGTTCGCATTTTGACCATAGATTCTGCCACCGGATTGCGTATTGGACCCAGGTCTTTCCTGACTTCACCCTGGCATTGATTAATGCTGTGATCGAGATGCGTTCGCTTTCACTTGCGAACCGCTGTGTGAACAGTAATTCCATTTCTATGAATGTTTTGACGGAGTCATTTGGGAGCTCCGAGTACCATTCGAATGTTGTTTCTGACAGGCTGCCAACGAACTGGCGAAGCAGCAATTTATCGTCGCCTCCCGTATTGCCGCATAAAGCTCTAAACTAAGCAACGTGCTGATGAGGATTGCTTGTTTTTTTGTACACATGGAACTTGGGGATCGTATATCCCGGCGGGTACTTGATTTGATTGTACCAGCCTTGGTACGGCCGTCTGGTTCTGACGACTTGGCCAGCCGCTTCATTGGCTTGATGAGCTCGTATTTGTTGAGCTATATAATCGTCAAAGGCAGCTTTGGAGATCGTTTCCTCCCTGACCGCTGATAGAGTCGAAAGAGGGTTCGATGTTTCCCCTCTGTCGTCCTCGATGATTATCGGTGGATCTTCGGCTGGAGGTTCTGGCTGAATCATCATTCCAACCATATCCTGGAACAGAAGCGCCATCTACTTTATATTAGCGGCTTGTTCTGCGGCCTCCTTGTCTTTTCTTTCTAGCACCCTTCGCAGGAACTCTATATCGGTTTCCTACTCTTGGCGCTGTTCACTTGCCGATTCCGAACTTTCTTTCTGTCCGGTGAGTGCTGCCATTTTTGTCAGCATCTCCGGGAGCTTCTGTTGTTGCTCCTGAGTTTTTGTCAACGACCGAATTTGCGGCCGATGACCCACGGAAGCACGACTTTTCTCTTTCTCGGAAGCCATGTAAACCGTGTGAATGACTATGTCCCCAGACTTGGGGCATTTGGCTCCATCGCCTTTGGAATTTACCGCCGGCGGTGGGAAATTCTCCAGCCTGACCCTTTTGTGGGAGGTCGAAGTTGAAGGAGCCGTTGTAACAGGCACCCATGTTAAAGACGTCCCTCTCCGTATGACGGAGGGATAGTCCTCCTCTTGCCGAGCCTTCATTTTCTTCGGTCGGCGAGTCTAGTCTTTGTTGATCACAGAATCTTGGACTTTCCGCCAGACCCTGTGGATTTGGGAAAAGAGCCGCTCCGGTTTTGCCTGCGTCGTGTTTTCAGCAGGCGGGGGAGATTTCTTTAGCACTGCAGTGGAGAGTTCTTTCACACCCTCCTAAGCAGATAAAAGCTGGTTCCGGTTGGAACAGCAGCGTCAATTTCCACCATCGGAGTTGGTGGGGTGAGTCCGGAAGGGGAGTTGCCCCAACTCTTCTCACTCGGCGCCAGTGGCGACGTCGAGAGTACCCTGCAGATGGGACTGCTTCAGTTGTGGAAGCGGCTCCATTGTGCCCCCGTTTTGGTGAGGGGCTACTGCCGGTGCCAGCATGTCGAAGACTGACGTCCGTTAAGATGGAACGGCCAATCTTTCGAAGGCTGATTTTCTGGTAGGGAAACCACTTTTGACGAATTCACCCGCAGCAAGAGTTGAAACGGCCAATCTGTCAAAGACCGATCTTTTGGTAGGCGAAGCATCATGTAATACCCAGTTCCTTTTGTACACCAATATCCGTATTTATATAAAGTGTTGCTTGCAGGCTCGTAAGGGTTGTGATAAGTTCGCTCGTCGGCCACTTTCCAGCAAAAGAAAAGGTTTGGTTTTGAGGGAAAGGTTTAATTGGTGGATTAATTTTATGAAGTGATTTAATGAGTGGGCCGGCCAAGGAATGATGTGTGCTGGAGATGCTAATTAGTGTGGCATGATAGCATCATGGTGGTGAGTGTTTAATTAATATGGTGCTTCATTATGATGTTAATTAATTAAAGGAATAATATGAGTGGAGATTCTGTTGGAGGAGGGATGAATGATTAATTAATGGTGATGCATTAATGTTAAAGGCTACAATGTGCTGAAGATTCATAATAATGGGCCGGCCACATTTTGGTGCAGGGAATATTTCTTTTTCATCATGCCCCCCCAGTGAGTTTGCTGGAATGAAATTGGGATGATGATTAATTTATTAGAAAGGGAATGAGCATATTTGAGTGTGCAGGAGGTTTATTGATCATGAATAAGATGGTGCATTAATTAATCAAAGGAGGGCTACATTATGCTAGTGGAGTTAGCTGGAGAATATTTGTGAGTGGGGATTGATTAATTAAAGGGTGCAACATGTGTGTGCAGGCATAATGTTGATGCATTGATTGAGCATTATAAGAGTGTGCAGGGAGCTTGTTTCATTCCTGGCAGAGTGCACAAAAAAATGTTTTGTGCAGGGGCTTATATTCTTTTGACAGCAAGTGAGAGAGGTGTGCTTCATTTCAATTTTTCCAGTGAGCACAAACAGGGGCTGGCCGAGCTCAATCTTTGTTGGGTGCTCCATTTTTCTTAAGCTCTGTTGGAAGTGGAGGTGGTGCTCCGTAGCTGACCTGGGACTTGCTTGGGTCGACGATATCGGCGATGGTCGCTCCGGCGAACTCCGACGTCAAATCCGAGTCTCGAGCCAAGCTCGCGCGAACTTGTGTTGCGGCCTACAACGCGCGTTCGTGACGTCGCTGCTACCGTGTGACCCAAGGCGTTCTCCAGGCAAGTTCTTACTTGCTTTCATGCTATTCCGTATATATTACAATTCAGAATCGTAGATATATTCCATGTTTGCTTGATGTTATATATTGTCACAAAACTGTTCGATGCTTGTTCCCATAGAAAATCATTATCGTATTTGACGGAACTGGACATATTATATTGGCCCTTGTAGAGATGATTAACGTGTGCAAATTTCATTAGAAAATACGACTGTTAACAGTTAAAATGACTACCCCCAAGTTTAATCGTAAAACTGAAATTCTACTGTACCTGAACACCGTTAAATTCATCATAAATCATATACATATTAGAATGGTGCGTTCGAGGGCTCAAATCGAAGCTAACTCGACGAACTTTAACCCTATACCAGTTTCCAGATATTCCTGTACTCAAACCATGATGATATTTGGATCGGAGTGCGACCCTGAACTGCAGTCCGGGGAAACGTTTGTGTGAATACCTAGCCTTGAAAACACCTGTACACCCCTTCCTTAAACTGAAAATGCGCGGAACCTCATATGGTCGCGTAGAGAATTTAGTTAGCTAACCCTTGAATCTGGTCCCGTGTCGTTTCACTTTCATTTGATATTTAATTTGTATTTTAGACTACCGTGGTAATCTGCAGTTTCTGCAGTGATCCCTTTTACACCAGCACCTTGTACATAACATAACTTTTAATACAGAACTGATATCGATGATCCGTTTGATGCGTTGGATAGATAACAGTAAAATCTACAATTAGTTGAACTGTAGAGTCGCCTAATTATGATCCCAACTGGGGTTAAAATGCGTTGCGAAATGGATTTCTGATTCTGAAACCGGATTTCCAGCCGTGTGCGCTTAAAATGAAATAGTTATAACTAATGATCCTGGAACCCGATTGACTTGAAACAAAATTCTATGGATAGCTAACTGAACATATTAATTACCACCTGTTTATCGTTTCGCTAAATTATATACATATGTTTCATGATAAATCGTGCAAGTGATAGACTATTGTTTTTATGATACCTTAGTTATGCTTCTTATACTGTTCATGCATCATATCATACCTATATCATTATAGTGATAACCTAGTGACATCGTGCATTTACCCAGTGTTAGATTTTAGTGGTGATTGTGGCAAGTACGTCAGTGTTCGTGTATCCGTGATTAAGTGAAAGTGAATGGATAAGTGAAAGTGATACGTACTTGTACACAATCAATGAACCTTATTACTTTATTGCATTGTCGACGTCTGTGGGACGCGTGTACGTGTGACTATAAGTGGTATGGGACACTTATGGAAGCTCTTGCATGGGTGTCACAGATAAGGCACCAGACACTGCCATTTATCTTAGGTATTAGTTGGGACGTGCTTGATGGAGGTCCTGCCTCCAGTTCTCGCGCAGACTTGTCACGGATCGATTAGTATTTAGGGTTATGGTTAGTGTTTGATGTAGACCACGGGGTGTGGGGTAGTTTAAGTGTGAATTCAACAGAATCTCGGGAGTCCCATGCCGGCTTATATATTTAGGGAGATATATGGAGATTTACAGGGTACGTGATATACACCGTGATATACATGTTACATGTTGGGCCCGTGGTCCCTTGCCCTTGGGTTCTACCCTTGGGTGGAGGACACTCGCGAGTGGTTGACTCTCACACTTGGACTGACGATAGGCTTAGTGACCTGTACAGTGAGACTTAGAGACTGATAGGGATACTGGCATTTATATACCTTATATACTGTGTTGACATACGTGACATATCGTTCTACTGCTTTACTGCTCCGCTGCATTGATTACTGCACATTTATATTCATGTTGTCATTGATTTACGGTTTCACATATCTATTACCACTGGTAGAACTTTCACTTGATTTTATATATATTATATTACTATTGTGTCGCTCTGACGACCTGAGTATGCATGCTCAGTGTGAGGAGAAGATTTAGCCTAGACCAGAACTAGACGTGTATCACAGACTTCCTGACTTGCCGTTCCTAGTTACATCCGTTTGTTCCACTTCAGGTCAGTTTACATTATTGTATCTTTCAGTTACTGCATTTCTCATTACCTGCGCATCGTTTACTGTTCACCATGATAAACTAGAAGCCGAAGTGTGACTACGGCAGGACATTTTCTTGACCGTAGGAGCATGGCTGGCCTTGTCTACCCCTCGTATTCCGTATTTTGGGAAGCGGGGCGTGACATGGTTTTGTTGGTATCAGAGCGCCAGGCTTAGAATGGGATTACAGTTTCCGTGTAGTGCTTGACAATCTAAGACATTCTTCGGTCTAGATTGTAAACTTGTTATCCTTGATCTTGATTCATACAATGAGTTCTTCTACATATTTTGATCCATTCGCTAGAACTTTGGGTAACTTGGTAGAGTTATGTAGTTGTAATTATGAACTGCAGCATAGTTACAATATTGTACTCTGTGGAGTGACTTGGAGCTCTACATTTGATTTCCACTCGTTTGAGTTTCACCCTACCCGATATCCTTGTTTCATTGTCCATTCTATATTTTATTCTGATTCTTATTCCTTGTACCTTATGTCATTCTAAAATTTGTTGTTTTAGGACCGACCTCCGACCACTCTCCGGTTTATATCTTATATCATTCCCGGGTTTTCAAATCTATTTACGTTTTCATCCTTGTACCTTCCTATTGATCCTACACCTGCTTACGTTTCTTATTGGACTCGTTGCATTCTCATGTCTTCGTTTCTTCGAGTTACGTATCGCGTTGCATATTTTAAGTTCCTATCAGAGTAGCGCAGCGGAAGCTAAAACCTGGCTTACAACGACTCTTCTTCTATCTCCACTCCCCAGAGTCAAACCGCCGAGATGTTGGGTGTACTGCAAGGCTTGAAGGAAGCTCAGGAGCGAACGAACGATCTCTTAGCTGAAGGACTAAGAAGGCAAACGGCTCAAGCACCAGCTGGGGGCCCTACTCGTAGGGAAATCGTTGATAAACGAAAAGGTGGCGTGCAGATGAAGCGCCCATTTGTTCCTCCGCAACGGAAGCAGCGGAGAACTCAACGTTGCGGTTGTTGCAAGCAACCAGGACACCTTCAGAGAGATTGTCGTAAGGATAAAGGGCAGTGCTTGATTTGTGGATCCGACGAACATCTGGTCAATGGTTGCCCTAGAAGGAAAGAGCTACAGGGAGGAGATTCGTCAACGCTCTCCACGTCGGCTTGAGTAACTTGGTTGTTTCATAGTTCGAGTTTGAGGATGGTACGGACCCTGCACAGGATCCAAACTCGCTTGACGAGATCGCAGAGATTTAGACATCGACGCAGAGTTATCACTTTTCCCGCTTTCAATAAAGACATTGACACTCCGTTTTGGCAGTTGTCTCCTTTCATTTAAATTTTGTATTCGTTGAACTTCTTAGTCGAATGCAATAAAGTTGTGAATTGTGACTGCCTACTTTTGTTTGACTCACTATATTTAGACCCTAAGCTTAGTCGATATCATGGTTCACCACCGCATCCCTTGACTCTTTTTCGATTAAGTTGTATCTTGCCGCTACCCCTTCTGAAGTTGTCAAACTCACACTCTTTCTAAATTATATCTCTCCCTAATTTTGAATCTGATTTCATCCTTCATCTTTATGTCATTCTGGACAGCCCAATTCTTCCTTTCCTCCCATTCGGGTGATTGCTTACGCTTCACGACAGCTAAAGAATTACGAGAGGAACTACCCAACACATGACTTGGAGTTAGCCACCGTGGTTTCGCATTGAAGATCTGGAGGCATTACCTGTTAGGCGAAAAGGTGGAAGTGTACACGGATCACAAGAGTCTGAAATATGTGTTCACTCAAAGAGAACTGAATATGAGGCAACGCCGATGGTTAAAATTAATGGCAGACTACGACTTGGACTTACAGTATCATCCGGAAAAAGTAAACGTTGTACCCGACGCTCTCAGTCACAAGCCAGCAGTCATGATGACGACCAGTCAGAAGAACATCATCGAGAATTTTCAGAAGATCGAACTAGAAGTTGTTACACCAAGTGCAATTAGACAGTTCCGGCAGCTACAGATGCAGTCTCCTCTTGTAGATCGCATTAAGGCTGCGCAAGCTGACGATCCTCGATTGCAGAAGTTCAGAGAGTCGGTGGAAGCCGGGCTGAGGACGGACTTACTCATACATCGAGACGGTTTTCTGAGATTCAGTAGCAGACTCTGCGTCCTCAAGGGAGATGTTCGAGAAGAGGTACTAGCTGAGGCTAATAGTTCGGCTTATTACATACATCCAGGAGGCACGAAGATATACCGTGATCTATGACAACTTTTCTGGTGGGAAGGCATAAAAAGGGAGATTGCCCGCTTTGTAGCAAAGTGCTTGGTATGTCAGCAAGTTAAGGCTGAACATCGAAGGGTAGCTGGTTTATTGCAACCACTTCCAATTCCTCAGTGGAAATGGGAACATATAACCATGGATTTTGTAACAGCTTTACCGCGGAGTCCAAAGAGCAACAATGAAGTTTGGGTAATTGACCAAGACAGCTCATTTCATTCCGAGTTGGTCAGTCGACGGAAGCGATAGCAGAACAGTACATGCAGAAGATTGCGAGATTGCATAGAGTACCTGTGAGCATCGTTTCCGATCGTGATACCCGATTCTTATCGCACTTTTGGAGAAGTTTACAGGAAAACTTGGGGAACGAGAAGACGAGATTCGACAGAAGTTTCCATATCTCTTATCTTAAATTCATGTTTACTTATCTTTTCTAGTTCCGGAAATTTCGAGGACGAAATTTTTTGTAAGGGTGGTATGATGTAATACCCAGTTCCTTTTGTACGCCAATATCCGTATTTATATAAAGTGTTGCTTGCAGGCTCGTAAGGGTTGTGATGAGTTCGCTCGTCGGCCACTTTCCAGCAAAAGAAAAGGTTTGGTTTTGAGGGAAAGGTTTAATTGGTGGATTAATTTTATGAAGTGATTTAATGAGTGGGCCGGCCAAGGAATGATGTGTGCTGGAGATGCTAATTAGTGTGGCATGATAGCATCATGGTGGTGAGTGTTTAATTAATATGGTGCTTCATTATGATGTTAATTAATTAAAGGAATAATATGAGTGGAGATTCTGTTGGAGGAGGGATGAATGATTAATTAATGGTGATGCATTAATGTTAAAGGCTACAATGTCCTGAAGATTCATAATAATGGGCCGGCCACATTTTGGTGCAGGGAATATTTCTTTTTCATCATGCCCCCCCAGTGAGTTTGCTGGAATGAAATTGGGATGATGATTAATTTATTAGAAAGGGAATGAGCATATTTGAGTGTGCAGGAGGTTTATTGATCATGAATAAGATGGTGCATTAATTAATCAAAGGAGGGCTACATTATGCTAGTGGAGTTAGCTGGAGAATATTTGTGAGTGGGGATTGATTAATTAAAGGGTGCAACATGTGTGTGCAGGCATAATGTTGATGCATTGATTGAGCATTATAAGAGTGTGCAGGGAGCTTGTTTCATTCCTGGCAGAGTGCACAAAAAAATGTTTTGTGCAGGGGCTTATATTCTTTTGACAGCAAGTGAGAGAGGTGTGCTTCATTTCAATTTTTCTAGTGAGCACAAACAGGGGCTGCCGAGCTCAATCTTTGTTGGGTGCTCCATTTTTCTTAAGCTCTGTTGGAAGTGGAGGTGGTGCTCCGTGGCTGACCTGGGACTTGCTTGGGTCGACGATATCGGCGATGGTCGCTCCGGCGAACTCCGACGTCAAATCCGAGTCTCGAGCCAAGCTCGCGCGAACTTGTGTTGCGGCCTACAACGCGCGTTCGTGACGTCGCTGCTACCGTGTGACCCAAGGCGTTCTCCAGGCAAGTTCTTACTTGCTTTCATGCTATTCCGTATATATTACAATTCAGAATCGTAGATATATTCCATGTTTGCTTGATGTTATATATTGTCACAAAACTGTTCGATGCTTGTTCCCATAGAAAATCATTATCGTATTTGACGGAACTGGACATATTATATTGGCCCTTGTAGAGATGATTAACGTGTGCAAATTTCATTAGAAAATACGACTGTTAACAGTTAAAATGACTACCCCCAAGTTTAATCGTAAAACTGAAATTCTACTGTACCTGAAAACCGTTAAATTCATCATAAATCATATACATATTAGAATGGTGCGTTCGAGGGCTCAAATCGAAGCTAACTCGACGAACTTTAACCCTATACCAGTTTCCAGATATTCCTGTACTCAAACCATGATGATATTTGGATCGGAGTGCGACCCTGAACTGCAGTCCGGGGAAACGTTTGTGTGAATACCTAGCCTTGAAAACACCTGTACACCCCTTCCTTAAACTGAAAATGCGCGGAACCTCATATGGTCGCGTAGAGAATTTAGTTAGCTAACCCTTGAATCTGGTCCCGTGTCGTTTCACTTTCATTTGATATTTAATTTGTATTTTAGACTACCGTGGTAATCTGCAGTTTCTGCAGTGATCCCTTTTACACCAGCACCTTGTACATAACATAACTTTTAATACAGAACTGATATCGATGATCCGTTTGATGCGTTGGATAGATAACAGTAAAATCTACAATTAGTTGAACTGTAGAGTCGCCTAATTATGATCCCAACTGGGGTTAAAATGCGTTGCGAAATGGATTTCTGATTCTGAAACCGGATTTCCAGCCGTATGCGCTTAAAATGAAATAGTTATAACTAATGATCCTGGAACCCGATTGACTTGAAACAAAATTCTATGGATAGCTAACTGAACATATTAATTACCACCTGTTTATCATTTCGCTAAATTATATACATATGTTTCATGATAAATCGTGCAAGTGATAGACTATTGTTTTTATGATACCTTAGTTATGCTTCTTATACTGTTCATGCATCATATCATACCTATATCATTATAGTGATAACCTAGTGACATCGTGCATTTACCCAGTGTTAGATTTTAGTGGTGATTGTGGCAAGTACGTCAGTGTTCGTGTATCCGTGATTAAGTGAAAGTGAATGGATAAGTGAAAGTGATACGTACTTGTACACAATCAATGAACCTTATTACTTTATTGCATTGTCGACGTCTGTGGGACGCGTGTACATGTGACTATAAGTGGTATGGGACACTTATGGAAGCTCTTGCATGGGTGTCACAGATAAGGCACCAGACACTGCCATTTATCTTAGGTATTAGTTGGGACGTGCTTGATGGAGGTCCTGCCTCCAGTTCTCGCGCAGACTTGTCACGGATCGATTAGTATTTAGGGTTATGGTTAGTGTTTGATGTAGACCACGGGGTGTGGGGTAGTTTAAGTGTGAATTCAACAGAATCTCGGGAGTCCCATGCCGGCTTATATATTTAGGGAGATATATGGAGATTTACAGGGTACGTGATATACACCGTGATATACATGTTACATGTTGGGCCCGTGGTCCCTTGCCCTTGGGTTCTACCCTTGGGTGGAGGACACTCGCGAGTGGTTGACTCTCACACTTGGACTGACGATAGGCTTAGTGACCTGTACAGTGAGACTTAGAGACTGATAGGGATACTGGCATTTATATACCTTATATACTGTGTTGACATACGTGACATATCGTTCTACTGCTTTACTGCTCCGCTGCATTGATTACTGCACATTTATATTCATGTTGTCATTGATTTACGGTTTCACATATCTATTACCACTGGTAGAACTTTCACTTGATTTTATATATATTATATTACTATTGTGTCGCTCTGACGACCTGAGTATGCATGCTCAGTGTGAGGAGAAGATTTAGCCTAGACCAGAACTAGACGTGTATCACAGACTTCCTGACTTGCCGTTCCTAGTTACATCCGTTTGTTCCACTTCAGGTCAGTTTACATTATTGTATCTTTCAGTTACTGCATTTCTCATTACCTGCGCATCGTTTACTGTTCACCATGATAAACTAGAAGCCGAAGTGTGACTACGGCAGGACATTTCCTTGACCGTAGGAGCATGGCTGGCCTTGTCTACCCCTCGTATTCCGTATTTTGGGAAGCGGGGCGTGACACATCTTTGACAACTTCACCCGCCGGAGGAGTTGGGAGGACTATCCGTTTTGGGATAGCTCCTTCAGGTATCGCGAACCTCTTTGCGGGCCCACTTGAGCTTTGGTTCAGCCTGTTGAAGACTGAGGTGGCGGACTTGGACGGCCCGTTGAGAGGGACCGTGGTGATTGAAAGTCGATCGAAGACCGACTTCCTGGAAGCTTCTTGTGGTGGCCTTGGGGCGCTGAAGCTTGCTGGCGGGAGCATGGTCCCGAAGAACAATCCAGTGGTGGCTTGAGTCACTTACTCCACCGGTATTGAAAAGATGGAGGTCGCATTGGGCCCATATGTCACTCTTCCAGCTGGGACGGAGCGGGAATTGCTGTTGCAGTTTGTGCAGTTGAAAGCCATTGGTGTTCACTTCTTTCTGCACAGAAACAAGACACCAAATCTTAGTACCTCGAATCCAAAGGCAACCATAGCAAACCGCGATTTTGTTCGCGAACACGACACACGAAGTGTGGAGTGGAAAGAGGAAGAGGTCCCACCGGGCGTGCCAGAATCTTTTCACCGCCGAAAACTAGGACAAAACCGGGATGGATCGTCCTACCTGAATTTGGGGGCAGATGCTATTTGGATTTATCCGTCCACCTCTCCGAAAATGCCAAGTTGATTTATGGTATCGTATATCGGAGGTTTGGACGGATGCGGCCGTTGTAGCAGACTTCGTCAGATTCCCTCTCGTTTGCGAAGGGTTTTTGATTGTGGGGACGCTCTTCCCTGCAGGCGCAAGTCCATGTAGTTAATTACGTTATTGCATCGCGATAACCACTTTATCATGTTCCAGAAGTTCACTTCGTGTCGTATTTGTTTTTCTTTGTTTGGGTTGCCCGTGGATTGTATACGGAGACTAATTTATGTTGTCGCATGTAGGGCGTGAATTAGTTCAAATCCGTATATTTTAGATTTGGGGTTTTTTATTTAAGGATCGTTAATCTATTTTGAGATTAAGATCGACTTAAATGTATGTGTGCATTTGGGGGCTCGATTTGTTTTTGTCAAGAATACATTAGTCCATTTTGAGACTAAGATCCATTTAACGGGGTTTCAGGATCATTTTTATTTCATATTCAACAAAAGAGCATTTGGGCTCTATTGTTTTAGTTTAAGGACGTTTCGGTCCATTATCGTCATTTTGGAGGCGAATATTAGTTTATGGACATTTCGGTCCATTATCGTCATTTTGGAGGCGAATATTAGTATAAGGACATTCGGTCCCTTGTCGCCATTTTGGAGGCGAATATTTTAGTTTAAGAACATTTCGGTCCCTGCCAATTTAAGGACATAGTGGTCCAGTGTGTTCATCTTGCGCGCACGTGTATTTGTTATGTGACGGAATGAACATGGGTGGTATGGAATGCACCCAGTATGGGGTGCGGTCTGATTTGAGGTGTGCATGTCAGTTTTGACGATTTGGGAACGCACTGAAGAATTGTTGGTTGTCGGGACCCGCCACATCTCTGAAGATGTTGAAGAATTACAACGACGTATGTCTGAGGTGTGGAGAGATGTACCCTTAAACCAAATCCCGTATTTGAGGGAGACGGGTTATGGTGGCCTTAAGAATCGTTAGTCATATTTTGAGACTAAGATTACCTTAGGAGATATAGGATGAATATCAGTTGGATATCATCAATTGAAAGATCAATAGTCATATGTGAGACTAAGATCAGTTAGGGCAATCATGAGTATATGGGCTCGGTTGATTTGAATCAAGGAGGTTCTATCCTCAGTGGACCGAGCCAATTTGGGCTTGATCTGCTCAGTGGTCCTTTTTTTTTATTGAAAAACAAGAGTGTTAAGCACTTGCTTAGGCTCTGTTTAATCAGTCCCCCTTTTATGCAAAAAGTGCTGAGCACTTATACAAGTTCTGACGCCCGCATATGATCATGTGGAGCTTTCAGTCATAGGGGATTACCCAATAAGTGTAAAACACTTTACTTCTTTTGTCTTTATATGGAGTGCTAGGCGTCCTTTATGGCGTCCACGTGCGAAGCACGTGAGGCGCTAGACGCTGCCCAGTAAGTGCTAAGTACTCTTTTCTTCTGTAGCGTCCACGCGAGGGACACGTGAGGCGCTGGGCGCTGCCCAGTGAGTGCTGAGTACTCTTTTTTCTGTGGCGCCCAAGTGAGGGACACGTGAGGTGTCGGGCGTTGCCCACTGATTGCTAAGCACTCTTTTCTTCTGTGGCGCCCACGTGAGGGACACGTGAGGTGCTGGGCATGCCCAGTGAGGGCTAAGCATTCTTTTCTTCTGTAGCGCCCATTAATGATCAAGCTTTCGTTTTTTTAAGAACCAAGTTGTTTTATGAGAACCGGGTTTCTCTTATATGCTTGGTTCCAAGGAATTCAATTCCTAGTCTTTTTCTGAATCTTCGATTCTCAAAAACAAATTCTTCCCGATGAGAATTAAATTCTCCCCGATGAGAATTAAATTCTCAACTTATGAGAGACTTGTCTTGTGGATCTCAGATCCAGAGAAAGAACTAAGTTCTTTTTTATATTTAAAAAAGGGTTAAACCCTTAGATCTGTAAACGAGATATTTTGATCTCTATTCCTTTTATTTACTTTGAATTTTTGAGGAAGATCTTCTTTGTTCCCTTTTGAAATTTTCTGCTTTGGTTTTTCGAAGCTTATGTTTTTTTTCCTTTTTTAGACTTGAAGTCCCGGGTTCTTTATATAGTAGAGGCAAGTTTGCTAATTAGTTTTTGAAGAAATATCTCATTAAGAGATCCTAATTGATTTGGGGATTTTTACCCACCATTGGACTTTTGATCCAAGGGTTTCTACTTTACAGAACATATTTTCTTGTTTCTAACAAGATTGGGAAATATTTTTCCTTACACAGAATTTATTCTGTAAAACGGTAATTTTTTAAATCACCGTTGGATTTTTACAGAGGGCAATTTTTCTTGTTTAGAAAGATTGAGAGAAAATATCCCAAAATAGAATTTTATTCTATATTCCAATTTGGAGGATGTTTTTTTCCGATAAAATTTAATTCTGTATTTTTGATGATTTATCATTTCCGTTGGATTTTTGATCAAACGGATCTGTTTAACAGAGAGTAGAATTTAACTCTAACTGGGCGCCGGCGCTCACGTGTTGTGCACGTGGGCGCTACTCAAGCTTTTAATTCTTATAATGGGTATTCATGTGCTTTGCACATTGGCGTCCACGTGAGGATCACGTGAAGCGCCACCAGAGGATTAATTCGTATCAGATTGGTCTTGGCGCTGGAACCCGTGTGAGGAGCACGTGAGGCACCGCCTCATTAATTTTTAAATAGAGCTTTGCTCTTTTATTAGGGAAACAATGGTTATTAAATATTATCATCTATTCATCATAATGGTCATTAAGGTTTGCTAAATATATTAAGTTTGTTAATGTATATTGGTTAGTCACAGAGTCCATCAGCTTGATTTTCTGATATACATCGTCTACTCAAGTAAAGCTACTAGTATCGATTACTTTCTAAATTGAAAATTGGTTTATTTATAAATTCCTACTGTGATTTTCAGCGACCATTTCAATAGCGCAAAACAGAAAAGAAAAAAAAGAAGAAGGAAAAAAATTGTTACTAAGGATTCTAGATACAATGCCGTAATCCGGTATAATAGACACAGATTTGCTCTGTGGCTTTTCCATGGATATGCATGGGGCACACCAATTCCATCAACTTTCATATAATGTCTAGTTGTTATGATGATTATTACCTAATCCACAACAATTAAAAAACACCCACCTACAGGATTATATAGAAACCCCTAAACTTGTCTTCTGGTGCTTTATTTGGTGTAACAGGAGATTCCAGCAAATCTCACTAGTGAGAGCAGCCATTAAATAAACTAAGCTTTGTGTTGATTCCACATACATATAGGCTTATGTCACTGAGGTGACCCCAATAATTAACAACTCCAAAGGCTATTCTCCCTAATCCGAACTTATTCTTCGCAAAGCAGGTGCTTGATTAGATGGAATTCTTTAGGCCCTAGTGCTTAACCCCACCACTAACTTACTGATTGAGTATATAGAAATTGAAAGTAGAGAGCAGCATAGATCACATTAGGAATGTCTTAACCATTATTTAATCTATTATGATCGTTATTTTTTTTTTGGCTTTTAGTACTAGGGTGAAAGATATATGCTTTTTGCTATTTTTTTATAATTAAGTTTTTAACTTTATGCATCCTTATCTTAGAGTTGCATGCATCCTAATAAACAAATGAAAGATGAAGATTGATTTTCTTTAGGGAGTCCCATGTTTTGGGCAACTCTTTAAGGCTTCTTTTTATTAGCAAGAATTCTTTCAGATTTGCTTATTAATGTGGTTTCAAAAGTGTTTTAAAGTAATTATTGCCCAAAGGGTTGCTTGTTTAAGATTGCCATCACAAACTTGATGATGGGCTGTGTGCTCAAGGGAGTTTGAATACAAATACTCCTCTTAATCTTAAGCTTTTCCTCAATATCTTGCTTTTTTCAAGTAAAGTAGTTTAAGTTACAAAGACCTGCAATGTTTTGGGATTCTGACAAATAATAACTGCTTATTTAAACATCAAATTTCATATGTGCATATTTGTTTAACTGGGAATATCCGAATATGCCTGAGGTGTTATTACTGTTTGATAAAGAATTGGCGTAACTAGTTACGGCTTTTGGGTAGATTGGATCTCGGATTGGAAAATGTCCGGGATTTCTGGCGTGCGCGATATAAATAGTTTCACATCGAAAACTTAAGCAGGACTTATACCTGTCGGATTTGGCCCCTCGATGCATATTGTGTTTAAGCTCATGCGACGTATTCACTAATCGATTTTTCGTCGTGCCAATTGCTTCTAATTTTTTTTTACGGCGTGCTAGGTTGCTTAAACATTGATCACAGTTCATTTTGATCTATTTTGGATCCATCATAATTTTAGTTAGAAAACCCACAATAATTGGCAATTTAAGTTATCAAATGTCCTGGCCTAAATTGATGAGATAGAGATAGAGAAAGAGAAAGAGAAAGAGGTTCACTTGATTTCTGCTGCTGACATTGTAAATGGCACAACACTGAGAAAGGCTTTTAACCCCATTTGCTACAGCTCCTATCATGATCATATGATGTAGCTTTACCATAATAGCAGCTATGTAGTGGGATATGATGAAGCCTGCATTGCTTTTATGTGTGATGTAACATCCCAAGGTTGATTACATTATCTACAGTGCTTAGCCTAAAGATACTTTTTCTATCTATCAATTTCTGCCCATCTCTTTTTTCTTGAGTAGGATAGAAAGAATATGATAGGTAAGTGCGCCTGCTTGTTATCTGTCTACTTATTATTTGGATACAAAGAATGATATGGACAAAAAATACGGTGTTTGTAAACATCCAACAACTCTTTGTTGAGAAAGAAAAGAAATAAATTATGCCTCACGCCAATGCGAAGCCACTGGACGATGTGTTGAGCAGGACGATGGAGATAAGTAAGTGCGCCTGCTCGATCGCGCACTCTTAAATAAACAATTTTTGCATACAATAATGCATAAAGCTTTCATTTGTCCATCATTTTTTGTTAGTTTTGTTTGAACATTTAATAAACGGTTAAAGTAATTATCATGGGGTTATTGTAAGATATCATGCAGAAAACCATTATTTTTAATTTTAATTTTTTAAACCTAATTTAGTTTGCATGTCCTGATAAGGTTGGAAACTAGGCTTTTGACAGTTAACTAGACGTCTGCATATGTTTAGAAGAAAAAAGTATGAGATGAGAACGGTATATAAAAAGACCTTTCGACGCATATACTAGCATATCCTGAGATGATAGACGATGACGAATGGGATATAGTTTTTCTTGTAAGTGTGTAAACGTCTCTTGGAGCCGACTTCACAGAAATTGAACCGGTGCACTGTTATATTAAAGAGCGAGTTTTGCTATCTGAAACATACAGTGGTTACAGAAGAAGAGCTAATGCTAAATCTCTGTCACGAACCAAATCCAAAGGTTCAGGCATCTTCACGGTATTCTTTCTTCTGTTTTGGTCTTCTTTCATCTTATTTTTATCCTTTTCTTTTTCTCCTTTGCTAGGTATTTCACAATTGTGGTGTTCTACTATGTTTTAATTGGACTCATCTGAATAGATCTTTTGTCTAGTTAGTTAGGCACTGTTGCCATACAAAATATCTGTTATCATGCATTTAAAAATTTCTCTCTTTTATTTTATTTTGTGAAACTCTATTTTATATTTTCAAATTGAAGACTTAATTGCTGGTTAACTTCATCATTTTTAGAAGCACTGATCCTAAGCTTTCTCTTTAGAATAAAATGGAGCTCTGGTGATGACACTAATGTACAAACAAATGAGACAATAAATCGAAAGGGCCATTTAAATCTCAAAGTAGAAAGATATTATCATAAAATTAAACTTAATGATCCATCAATATAAGAAGCATACTCGAGAAGATGCTTATCACATTTAAAATAAAAAAAAATCTGTCAAGAAATGTAAAATTACTAAGTAAAAAGAAAAGAAATAAAAAATTGAATTTTCAATTGGTGAAATAAAACAAGGGTAAATTGTTAAGACGCCTCGGGCACTTTTTTTCCGTTGTCAAAAACCCCATGTATTCGAAATTGTAGTCAAAACCCCATAAAAAAGTTTTTAATTGTCAAAAAACCTCCTACATGTGATATCTAGTAGTTTACTGCTATATCTATTTTCCTGCGATATTTAAACATCAGCTAGTGATTTCGAAGAAGTTGCATGTGATATGTAAACTGTTTCCTGCGGTATCTAAATAGTTTGTATGAATTAGTTAGATATAACAAGTTACTATGTAGATATTGCAGGAAATATTTCCAGGAGATTTTTGATTACCGCTTCGAGGCCAAGGGTTATTTGACAGCTAGAAAAAGTTCTCCAGGTTTTTTGACAATTACCCATAAAATAAAGGTTAATCCTGAACTTTTTGTGGAGAACAACAGCAGAGGATCATGTAATAAGAAATTAAAATCAGTGGAAGCATAAATTCCCCCTAATAACTAGTTTAATACACCAATTCATTCATCAATATCTTCATTGATCCCTTCCAAGATTTACGCTATTCTCATGATATAATTAAGAGACTCCACACTGTCTTCATTTGTCGGGACACGTACGGATTGGGCCTAAGCCAATCCTGCAGCTGAGGCCTGGGCCCCACCAGGTTCGGATGGGATTGAATATTGTGGGCCCTGATGCCATGAAATATGTTTGGATCAGTATGGGCCCCACCCTGTCCATCCCCTCCGTCCTTCACGACATTTAGGGCTGGGAGGATGAGTTTATTTGTAAATGATTATTTCACGATAATTGATTAATTCGGCAAAAAGTGAAAAAAATCACTTATAAGTGTTTATGGCAAATAATCTGTTTAGTGTTTAGATGATTTTTTTTATGGAAAGTGATTATAAGTAGATAGTGTGTTTGGATGAAAAGATAGATAAGTGATTATTAAGTGTAAAATGACCAAAATGACATATCATTAATATCATCTTAAAAATTGGATGAAAAGACAAGGGGTATTATGGTATATTACTTGGTCAACTCAACCATTCAATAACCACTTATGGAATAAGCTAGAAATTTCTAGTTTATTTTTAAGTGGGAAAAGATGTCATTTTTAAGTTAGTCATGGTGAATCCCATTGTAAAATAATCACTTATTAAATAGTAAAAAAAGGATACAAACACACTGTCTACTTTGGACCATCTTGATGCGATTTTTAATCACTTAACCAAAAATAATACAATCCAAACATGCCCTTAATTGATACGACAAGAGCATTTGAGACACGAGGCATGGCTGATCTCTCTTCTAGACGAAATCCTGACCGTTCAAAAACAACCCCCCAAAAAATAAAAATAAATAAATATTGGATTCTCTCTATCGATTTTATTTAATCAATTATGGACAACCGCCATCGGATTCATTCATCATAAAAGTTGCAGGAAAAATTGGAAAATTCTAATAACGATATCGGTTTCCGTATATAGTTTAAGTTGGTCTTTGTATGGCTCGCTGGGATTTACACTCTATATAGATACCTTTTATTAGACGGTTGGGGTCTGCTTTTGTATAACGTAAAATCTTTTTCCGTATCTTTCTCAATGGCCCTCATAGTACATAATTGTTGGTAACAATTTTTTGCTTGTAAATGAGTAATTCCATCTCCGCTAACCCATATAATTTGCTGTGGATGCTTTTATATATAGAAGAAAAATTAGAAATAATATAGGAGAAAAATTAGAATTTCTAGATGTTGCTACTTATACTTGAAATAAAATAATATATGAATATATACTTTAGGTTTTTAATCTAGGAAGGTAGAGATTATGACATGATTCTATCAATGATGATTAAAAAAAAGAAGTTTTTTAATTTGCCAAATAAAAAAAGAAGATGTCGGAACTAATTCTTAAAGATTGTAGCCTCTCGAGCCTCCCTTGAAGGTGATTGATGTTAAGACGAGCATAATGTTGTTTAGTCATCATGATACTTAAACATCAACGACATAATAATTCAAGATGTGTATTGAAGAATCCAATGAGTCCTATCATAGCAAACCAATTGGCTAATGGTAACAAAATTTATGAGATCGATTTGATACGAATCCAATAGGCCAGCGACAAGTTACAGACCATAATTAGATTTTCAAACAACACTATAATTAACAATAACAACTTTGATTGCTATATGGAGACATATAAGCTCATCACATATCCCTTCCATCAAAACATGTGTTCTTCATGCTATGGACCTGTGAGCCAACTACCCTTAATATTAAGGCAACAAATTAATGACTTCACTAACAAGGCAACAACCCCTATTAATCATTGTCTAGCTCCTCTCAAAATTACCTCGAATCATAAGCAAATCCCTTATATAGCTTAAAAAGGGCTAGCTAAAGCATGTTAGGGAGCTCTTGAGTTTGGAACATTTATTGCATGAAGCATTTTTATAGGTAAAGAATCATTTGTGGCCGCAAACGCAAGAATGTATAATAGCGAGTCCTGCTAGGGATGTAATTTGGGTGGGGCCTGCTATAAGATGGGACAAAACTCAACAAGTCTTAAGTCATTTGGATGGAATCTCACTATATTGAAAGCCCTTGTACTCTTATCAAAAACCCGACACTCCAACCACTCAAAATTTAATACCTGCTACCCTTAGGTTAGCTCTTTAGCCGGGTGTCCGTAACTATACATATACATATATATATTTTTATATTTTTTTTTCTGAACTGGCCCGTAAGTCTAATCCAAGCACATAACATATCCATTCACACAACACATGTACACACACGTACCCCAAAGGATCCATGAATTTGGCCTGAAAGCATTAATTTACGACCACTTTCCTTCATGGGGATTGAACGTCCGACACTCTCCCTTGAAGAGCAAGTAACATGCCAACTAAGCTGTTGCTAGTTGGTTATATGTCACCTCTTTATCACGTGATCGTATCTTGTTGTAAACTAGCTAATGACTAATAAGAAATTACCTAATATAGTATTTTGTTTCAAAAACATATATTTTTATAATTATAGTCAACGTTATTATGTGACGTAACAATGTACAAACTCACAATTCCTTAAAGATATAAATATTTTTTTTCAAAGAAATTAACTTTGGCTTTGAGCGTTGGCAATTGTTTTGTAAGAATCCAAACAAAAATGATTAAGACAGGAATGGCCATTGATTGTTGCGTTTGTTTCCATCAAACTGAAGAAAGGAATTAAGTGGCGCATGCAACTCCATCTCTAATACCGAAGAAGTTTACTATATATATAGAGTTTGATTAGGGCAGATACTTAGAATCTAGAAAAAGTTTTATCAACTTCAATTATAATCAACTTGTGGTCTATACATCGGACTTGTCCTAGGGTTAAAATACATGGCCAGCTTTTATTAAACAACACTCACACGACCATTAGTTTTTGCTGCTTGCTCGCCATTTTTAACCTCAAATTGTCCTCCTTTTCCTATATTAGCCGCTTAATGCGTTGGATTAATCCAATTAAGAGCTAACTATATATTAGCACGGGTTGCAATACTTTTGTTAAGGAAGATATATATTAGGTTTAATTAGATTTAGATTTAATTAGATCTAGATTTAATTAGATCGGTAAGGTTTGGATTTGATTAAATTTGTTTAGATTATTTGTATTTCTTATTATCAGAAAAACAATTTTATATTTATATATATATATATATATATATATATATATATATATATATATATATAAAAGGTAGAGGGGATTTTCTATCTGTCTCATAATTTTCTCTAATTTTATAATCTCATGGTACCAGAGCCGTGTGATTTTATTTATCTGCGGAGAGTTGTAACCGTCTTTATCGTTGTCGATTTCGCCATTCAAAACTGAAGCTTTTATCATTGATGCGACGTCTTCGCTCCAACTTTTGGTCTAGATCCGCGGCAGATCTCCATCATCGTCATCAACATCGTCTCCAACATCAAATCCTCACATATACGCTAGATCTCTACTTTTCGGCAAAACCTTCTGATAGATCCAAGTTACATCTGGCCTTGATCATATTTGAAGTCCGTTGTTAAGATCGTCAACACCTATGATTCAAGGTGTACGCACATTGGAGCTTGAGCCTCGTGGTGAAAACGAATCAATTAGTGGATCGGAACTTGCTGGTATGATCTTGCTGTGGGATTAAATTAGTCCAAGCAACCAAGGTATAAAGGTTTTGTTTAATCTTTTTAAGAAATAAATTATTAATTGGTTTGATGGTTCACATGCTTGCCTTGGTATTATTGCCCTGGTATTTGGTGAGGGCTTTGAGTTTGGTGATTAGTGATTGCTTTTAAGTTAGAAAATTAATTATTGATATTGCTCGGGTTCCGTGTTAGAAATTTATCGTTTTGTTGATAATTGTGAAGTTGTCAGCGCTTTTTGATCATGGATGATAAAGAGAAAGTCTTTGAAGGATGCACTAATGTTTCGTATCCTAATTTTATTACACGAGATTGAGACGGTACACGAGGACATGGTAGACGAGGTCGAGGACCATTTGGAAGAAGGAGACGAGTAGGTGACCGTTTCTGCTCACATTGTAAGATAACTGGCCACACTAAGGATTTTTGCTATTCGTTTCATCCGGAGCTCCGATTTCAGCGAGCTGCCAGAGTAGTTATATCTGATATGACACCTGCCATTTTTATTTCTCATGATATTTCTGGACGTTCTGAGAAGGAGATATTATGACTTAGGTCTCTTCTAACATAATCTATTTCTTCGAGCTCCATTACCGTTCTAGCTAAAGGCAATACATGTTTTCTAACCCATACACCTCCATCCTCATGGATTATTGACTCGGGAGCATCAGATCATATGACTGGAATATCGGGTGTTTTCTTCTCTTTGTCAAAAATTCCACATACCGGCGCTATTACACTTGCAGACAATTCACTCTCTAAAATAGAGGGTATTGGTTCTATTTCTCTTATCACGTTTCTAAAGCGGGATCTGAATACGAAGGAGGTGATTGGTTCAGGACGAGATATTGGAGGCCTTTATCACTTTGTTGGACAGCTACCAAAGGTTGCTTACTCAATAAATAGTGGTCTCCTGGTTAACCATTGTTGCTTAGGCCATCCTGATTTTTCTACTTTAAAGAAATTAGTTCTTTTTTTATCTAGTTCGTCATCATTAGAGTGTCGCTTATGAGATGGGAAATCACACTTATACTTCCTATCAGTTTAGAGTCAATAAACGTGCTGAGAAACTGTTTGATTTAGTGCATTCTGATGTTTGGGGGCCATGTCCCATTACGTAAAACCGTGGTTATCGATATTTTGTTATTTTATTGATGATTACTATCGAGTGATATGGCTGTATTTGTTGAAATCTAGAACTGATGTCTTTGATGCCTTTAAATCATTTGTTACCGAGGTGAAAAATCAATTTGGTATTAATATCAAAATTCTGAGAAACGATAATGCAGAGGATTATTTTAATAAAAAGTTTACTCAATTTCTTGACACCTTTGATTTTATACATCAGTTCTCGTGTTCCTATACGCCTCAACAAAATGGTGTTTCTGAACGAAAAAATAGACATCTATTAGAAGCCACACGTTCTCTTTTGTTCCATATGAATATTCCTAAACGTTTTTGGGATGATACCATTCTCACTGTTTGTCATCTCATCAATCGCCTACCAAGCTCGGTCTTTAGGGGGAGAAATTCCAATCTCTATTGTATTTCCCTCTAAATCTTTATGTCCTCTTCCTCCACGTGGTTTTGGTTGTATTTGTTTTGTTCACAATCATCAACCTGACTTATTAAAGCTCGATCTCAAGTCTATTAAGTGTGTTTTCTTAGGGCATTCTTGGAGTCAAAAGTGATACTAGTGTTATAGCAAATAACTCGTTAGAGTCTTCATCACTGCCGACGAGACCTTTCATGAAAATACCCCTTTTTTGGTGCTAATGTAATACCCCAATCACTTAGAGAGGATTTTCCTATTAATGAAAATGATGTTCTTGTTGTCGAATCCTCTCCAGCTAATTCTCGTGTCTCAGCGGCACCAAATACTTCAGAGTTAGATGATCACTTAATTGAGCAACCAACTCAGGTGGAAGAAAACGAGGAAGAGAAGCCATCAGTCATTGAAGAACCTATACCTGTTTCAGACTCAGATCCGATTCAAACTGATCTTGATCTTCCAATTGCCCTTCACAAAGGCACTCGTACCACAAAATATCTCTATCCTCTATCAGATTATGTTATATATGCTAGACTTTCTCACTCGTATAGAACATTTGTTGCTGCTGTTGATTCCTATGCTATTTCTTCGTCTATATCTGATGCTCTGGCTCATCCTGGATGGAGGAAGTCCATGAAACAAGAAATGTAGCCTTACACTTGAATGGTACATGGAAGCTTGCTCAATTATCTGTTGGAAAGGATGCAGTTGGTTGCAAATGGGTATATACCATAAAGCTTAATCCATACGGCTCATTAGCTCGTTTGAAGGCCAGACTTGTTGCGAAGGGCTATTCTCAGACTTATGGAGAAGATTATGATGGGATCTTTTCTCCTGTGGCGAATATGGCGTTTGTACGTATATTCCTATCACTTACAGCTACATATAATTGGTCTTTATATCAGCTTGATGTGAAGAATGCATTTCTTCAAGGTGCATTGAAAGAGGATGTATATATGGAGCAATCACCTGGTTTTGTTGCTTAGAGAGAGTCTGGAAAAATCTGCAAACTTCAAAGATCTTTATATGGTCTAAAACAGTTTCCACGTGCTTGGTTTGGGAGACTAACTAGTGTTGTTCGAGCTTTTGGGTTATGCATAAGAAGCAATGATCATTTTGTTTTTTTTATAGAAATCGAGTAGGCTTCAAAATTTTGATGGTTGTTTATGTTGATGATATTGTGATCACAAGCGATGATGCGAAAAGTATTACTGAGTTAAAAACTTATCTTTAGACGAAGTTTAGCACTAAAGATTTAGGAGAGTTGAAATACTTCCTTAGTATTGTGGTGACACGTTCTTCTCCTCGGGCAGTATCTTTATAACTCAAAGAAAGTATGTTCTTAATATACTTAAGGAAGCAAAGATGTCTGACTGTAAGCCTATTGACCCGTCTATGGATTCTAATGTCCGGTTATATTCAGGATAGGGGAAGCCACTTACCGATTCAGAACGATATCGTAGATTGGTTAGTAAACTTAATTATTTAAGCTGTGATAAGGCCCGACATCTCTTTTCCTGTTAGTATAGTTAGCCGGTTTATGACGAATCCTAGAGATTCATATTGGAGAGCGGTGATGCGTATTCTTCGCTATTTGAAAGCTACACCAGGAAAATATATTATGTATAATAACTTTAGGCATTCTAAAGTAACATGGTTTACAGATGCAGATTGGGCTGGATCGCCATATGATCGAAAATCAACCATAGGTGTTTGTGTGTTTGTTGGAGGTAATTTGGTTTCGTGGAAAAGCAAGAAACAGAATATTGTTTCACGTTCAAGTGTTGAATCAGAATATAGAGCCATGACTAATACTACGAATGAGCTAGTATGGATAGTTTCTCTTCTTTAAGAACTTGGTTATCAGTCTAAGGAGCTGGTAAAACTTTATTGTGATAACAAAGCAGCCATTTATATCACCAACAGTCCGGTTTTTTACGAACGAATAAAACATATCGAAATAGATTGTCATTTTGTTCGAGAAAAGGTTGAAGAAGGGATCATTGATACAGTCCATGTGAAAACCGACTATCAATTAACAGAACTGTTCACCAAGCCTTTGGAAAGGAGTTGAGTACAGTTTATTTATATCAAATTGGACATGTGTGATACATATGCTCAAACTTGAAGGGGAGTGTTAAGAAAGATATATATTAGGTTTAATTATATTTAGATTTGATTAAATTTGTTTCGATTATTTGTATTTATTATTATCATAAAAGCAATGATATATACATGAGGTAGAGGTGATTCTCTATCTCTCTCATAATTTTCCCTAATTCTATTATATCAACTTTAATAATTGATGAATTGTTTAATTATATGGCTTTTGAGACAAGTCGGATAAAGCAGAGTGTGAAATGAGCCTAAATTTAATTCGTACTGTCAATAGTTATCATGAGTAACTTCTTGGATTACCCAAATATATATATATATATATATATATATATATATATATATATATATCCTTGAAAGGAGTAGTGCTCTTGTGTGTAAGTTTTTATATTCCTCCAACATATTGCAAGCATAAAGGAATGCATACGTTTTCTTGTTTATTTTTAGTTAAGCCTCATCCTTTGAGATCCAATCAAACGAGGAGGGGGAGAGAGTCTCTCTCTTTCTCAAGGCCACCATGCACCAATAAACCAATGTCCTTTAAGCTCCCCTTTGGCTCTTGTCCCCATGGTGCGGTTCTTACTGTTATGGTTGGTGTGAGGGGAATATTTATGCTTATATATTATTATGATCGGAATAATGGATGAAAGAGGCTCTACGAGGCTACACCAACCACCATTTTATTCGATGATCAACACCGACCTTCTTGATCTTCATCGTCTAATATGTCGATAGATCAAATTTAACTCACGTGATTCTAACACTTTTTCATCACTGAATTGGCGGGTGCAAAATAAACGGTTTACCGACAATAAAACCTTTTACATTGCTAAATCAACATTGAAAAGTTGTTAGAATCATATGAAATTTGGTGCTACGACATATTAGACGATAAAGTTCGTGATGGATGGTGTTGATCTCGAAAAAAAATGATGGACCACACCTGTGGAAAAAGCCTCCTGGACCTTTTTTTTTTCTCAGTTATTCTATATCATGACACTAGCTGCTTTCTCATATTTTTGCTATATATATGCCATGCATGGGGCCCTGTTGTGGATAAGTTCTTACCCACGTCACCCTATTAAAGCTCTCCACAATGGAGGCTATATTCATGAGACAGAATTTCCTCCGGCTCCATGCATCAACTTTAAAAGTTCTCCATCTAAATACCATGTATGTATAAAATTACAATACAATGCATTAGACATATTGTAAATAAATAACGTAAATTGCGTTTAGGAGATCAGATATCGTAATTTCTTGCGATATCCATGTTTACTCATTGGTGACGGTTTAAACCGTTAATAAAAGAGAGAACGGTAACGGTTCTAACCGTTACTATATTTCTGAAGTAACGGTTGTGTAATGGTTGGAACCGTTACCATTAGGGGTTTAACTAACGGTTTATTTAACCATTATGAATGAATATGTAGTGTCGGCTCACATATATACCCAATCATAAATGAATACAATCGTGGTGCATGCAATTGTCTGCAATAATAAAAGGTTTTTTTTGAGTAAATGCTCTCTCAAAATTTGCATAACTACTAAAATCTCCCAAAATACTTAATAATTACTATTTAATCTCTCCAAACCTCTAAGTTGTTACTTTTTACTTTCCTCCAAAATTTTCATCTAAAGATAATGCCACCGTGTCACGAATTTCGTAAGGTAAGTACGCGGCCTACACTGCGGCCTAATAACTTCTCAATTACCTCCTTAATTACCCTCGACTTCATTCGAGAATCGATCTTTTTTCTATTTCAAATCTTTCTTTTCAATTAACTCAACTTCTCTCCTTTCGATTTAGTTTTTTCACTTATCCTTAATAAGCTTGCAAATCAGATCATATTCGCATTCTAAGTGCATATGAGGAGAAGGTTGAGAAAGAAATGTTTTCATCGCGAGTTAGGTTTTGATAGAACAAATCTCTAGCCTGAATTTTGATTTGGAGCCGAACTTTGGGACTTTAGATGTAGGAGAAGGGTTTTGGGGTTTAAAACCCTAGCCTCACATCCTTTCCTTAGATGCCTAATGGAATCAAAGTAAAATAATCTTTTTAGCATGCGTGAGACCCTTTTAGAAATCATTTAGAGTTTTGGGGAATAAATAATAATCAACAAGTATTTGAGGGTATTTTCGTGATTAGCCAAGTTTTGAGTGACAACGTAGGAAAAACCTTTTTACCGGAAATCTAGGGCAACTTCGTATTTAAATTCTTCGGAAATTTAGGCTTAAAACCCCCTAAAATCAAACAGTAAAAACTTAATTTACATAAATGAAAAAAACAACATACAATTAAGCAACCAAACCAAAAAAAATATATATATATATTTAACAAAAGAATTTTTTTTGAAAGTGGGTCCATAGGTTAATTACAACTTTACCATCTCCTCCCTCCACTCCTCTTTATAAATACCCAACCCTCACCCTCTCCTCTTACCCAAACCTCAACCCTAATCAACTCCAAAACAGCAGCAGCAGCAGCAGAAGAAGAAGAAAACTCAAAGCTTTTTTTCTTTTTCTTAAAAAAAAAGGAAGAAGGAAAAATGAGGCAAAGCGTAGGGTTTAGTAGCGCACCTTCATCTTCAGTAACAACATCACAAACATCTCTCTCTTCTCACTCCGCGTGGCACTCTCCGGTCCCATATCTCTTCGGCGGCCTCGCCGCCATGCTCGGCCTCATCGCCTTCGCCCTCCTCATCCTCGCCTGCTCCTACTGGAAACTCTCCGGCTACCTCGACGGCGGCGACGAAGCCAACGACTCGGAAAGCGGCGGAGACAACGCTGATAAGCCCGCGACGGACGTCAAGCCCGTGCCGTGCTTCGAGCAGAGGATCGTCGTGATTATGGCTGGGGACGAGAAGCCCACGTTTCTGGCGACGCCCATTTCGAGCCGGGCGTCATCGTTCAACGATAACGGGGGAGGAAACTGTAACGGCGGCGGCGACCGGAGCAGTAACGGCGACGGTGAGGGTGAGGGGAAGAAAGTGGAGAGCAGCGGGGATCAGGGAGTGGAGTTTAGTGGGCCCATGTTAGAGCAGGGGCAGAGAAGTGGAAATGACCAAAATAGCCATGGGCTAGAGCAGTGAGTGGGAGTTTGTTTTTTTTTACATTTTTCTGCTCCTTTTTTTTTTTTGGTTGCAAGCATTTTTTGGTCGCCGGAAATGTAAATTTTTTTGGTGTGATTGGGAATGGGAATGAGAAAGTGCTTGGTATGCATATGCATTTCTTTTAGATTTTACTACATTTTTATATATTGGGTCTTGTTTCTTAATTAATTATATTTTCACGGCAACGGACTCAGCCATCTCCATGCTCTTTTCTCTTCGTCAATAAATCAACATTTTTTCAAAAGAAAAAGCTTCTTAATTACAGTTACATAATAATTTGCATTTATCAATTTGGAGGTTTTTAAGTAGAATAGATATGGGAAAATTGTTTCAGATCCAACTTCTTAACTTAGTTTATTTTAATTCCAAGAAGTTTCCAAATTGTGGAAAAACCCAAAAATATGTATTGAATTTATTTTTAAAACCAATGTTATGCCTTGATAAACAGTGTTATAATTTGATAAATAATGCCATGCTCGGTTTGATAAATGGTGTTATAATTTAGTAAATAAAGTTATGGTTTTATAAATATACAGCGATATAATTTGATAAATAATGTTATGGTTAATAAATTAAGTTGCTAAAATTAGAATACACAAACAATGATAAAAATATTTTTGAGGAAAAAAATCTCTATTAAAATACGTCCGGGCTTGAAACATTCGTTTTATTTTCTAAGTACTGGGCTTTTTTTTCAACAATTTTGAAAATAGACGAGTTTAAAAATAAGTCTGTTATCAAAGCCAGACTTGGAAGCAATTTTTCCTATAGTGTTTAATATGGTTGCCAAGGGACAAAGGCAACTAATCAGCCGTCTCTCGACAAATGCGACCACGGGGGTGGAGGACCGCAACCCGTTTTAAACCTTACTGGGTCTGCCTCCTGTTTTATCCTATTTTGCCGCGTCATCCACGGCTAATAAGAATCCGTCACGCCTTTCTGCATGAAAGTATGTAAATTAGTACATCAATTTCTGAAGTTCAGACAAAAGTCGGATGGTATAATTCTGCATTTTTCATCCAAGAAGCTAATAATTTCTTTAAAAACAAACAAACAAACAAACAAACAAATTAAGGTGATGTGTGAGAAGCAATGGCCATATCTTGGAAAGAATATGCACCAATATCTATGATTCGAAGAGGTGTAAAGAATATAAAAAAAAATGTGTAAGTGGATGCTTTACCCTCTCTCCTTTTCTTTTTTCCAAGTTGTCTCATGCTTTTTCTCTGCAAGTGGAAGTGAGAGGGGATTAGGAAACTCGGCTTGCCTTTTTACCCAAGCAACTTGCTCTGGCCCATTCCTATCCGTTGGATCGCTTCTTGACCTGTAAAAACAATGAGGGCCACTGTTTTACCCTCATCCCCAGCCGTTAGATTCGCAAGCAGAGAACAAGATAAGATGATCAGGACCTGGATCCTAAGAAATGCCCGACGATCGAGAGGAGCTGAAATTAAGAAAGAATTAGGAAGTGAGTGGATTCCTGTGTGGCCGCCATTGTGGCCACGCGAAAATGAGAAGGTGGCCTCACTTTATAAAATAAGCATCCCTCACAATTGCTTTATAAAATAAGCACCCGTCACAATTGATTGGCTCCCGAAATTTATTAGCATAATACAAATATTTTAGTTTTCCGTAAAGTGTTATTGGATGGATGAAACTCATATTTTAAAGTTTAAAATACAGGAAACCCTCTTCACATTTTACTGAAAAGCTATAAACCTTCCTAAATACATTTCACCCCCAAAATATTAAATATTTAAGTATGTATTTTCCAAAATGCCCATCAAATCAACCTTCTCCATTCCCCATCTTTTTTCTTCTCTAATTTTTCCCTCCAAATTTTTTTCCTACTTCCTTTCCCAAAAATCTCTAATTCCAAACAACACATGCACGTTCACTCTACTCCTGAAAAGAATATATATATATATATATATATATATATATATATATATATATATATATAAAATAGGTTAATGGAGGAAAGATGTCATAGGAAGGAATTTTCTCCTATGCCGTGGGAAAAATGCAGTATCCATCATTTTTTTCGACGATCGGCATACATCATGTCCATTTTTATCATTTAAGATATGGATACACCAAATTTTATGTGATTATACCATTTTTTCACCGTTGATTTAGTTGGTGCAAAATTAATGGTTTACCGACAATAGAACGTTTTACATTACTAATTCAACGGTGAAAAAATGATGGAATCACATGAAATTTGGTGTATGCACATCTTAGATGATAACGATAATGATGCTGGATGCCGATTGTCGGAAAAAATGGTGGAGACTGTATTTTTTTGACGCCATAAAAGGAAATCCCCTCATATAACATCTTTTTTCCATTATTCTCCCTCGCTCTGTGTGTGTAGAGAGAGAGAGAGAATATGAATTTTGAAAAAATAAAGAAAAGGAATAAAAAATATTAGGTTGATCAATTAAATTTATTAGAGAGGAATCTTTGGCATAAAAAGTTCTTATAGATGAAAAAGTTAACATCGTTACGGATTTTGGGGCAAACTATATATTTTCAAGTTTAGAGTGGTTTCTTGATATTCAGGCAAAAGGTCAGCTGTATGGTTGCTTTTCCTTTTAGGGAGAGCACAGGATACGAAGCCCAGCAGAGGATGTGGTTACAAATTAATGCTTTCGGGGCAAATTCGTGGGTCCTGGATGTGTGTGGATGTTGTGTGCTTGTGTGTGATGTGTGCGTGGGTGTGTCATGTGCTTAGACTAACATGCATGTCTTTATAGAATGTGCTCATGCCCGGATCTATTAATAAGTATGTTAGATCTGTATATTGTATATTCGAATCCATTTACCTACTTCTTATTTTCATAAGTTAAATAAAGAAAAGTTTATTAGATGATTAATCGGATGAAATGTATTTAAACAGCACAACTAATAAAGCTTATATTCAAATTATATCACAGTAAAACAGAAAATGACGGGACGAAAATTTTCTTAGACATAGCAAATCATTGTTTGGCCTACTGGACTTCAGAATATTACAATATTGGACAAGGAAACAATGTCAAACTTAGAGAATATAAGTGAGATGTACCTAAACAAGACCAAACCGAAAAGATCCATACTCGACCCTTAAGTTAAACAAGTCTAGATATGACCGGGTTTAGATACACACACACACATACCTGACCCGGAACTCATCGACAAGTTTAATTTATACGTAAGTGGATTTAGACCCGGTCCATTGACAGGACTGTAGGCTAGCGACCAACGCCAGACCGACAAACCCTAGGCTCACCTGGAAGAATATGTGAAAACCTAATAGCTACAGGGGCCCACCAACGTCTTACCCTGACACGTGTCATCGACCTGATTGGTTGGATCCCTCGTGTATAGGTCATTCTTAAGCTACTCCTCTTTCGTGTAGGCAGCATACCACTCTACAGTCCTTAAAACTTCCTCTTTCTTTTCATTTCATTGCTCCCCCCTTTCACATTGATGAAGCATGCATAAATTGTATACATATGTATATAAGCTAGCTATTAATGTTAAACAAATCAAATAGATCTAGTACTCAAGCTTACTTCTTCATTGTTCTCTCGAATCCTTCTACAATCCGATCTGATTATGTGATATAATACTGCCGATTTAACCAAGGAGGTTTTTTTTTCTATCAACAAAGCATAATGGAAGAAACAGATTCCTGTGAATGATCCCAAAATATGTTGCTATTGTTGCATGCAGCTTCTTGTATATATGCTAATTTAACACTCGCTGCTTCATTAAGAAAATGCATCGAAGGAGAAGAATAGAGTTGCATAAACCAAAAAATCAAGGATTAATTGCACTATATGCATAATGCAAAGGACCACATTAGTAGAAAAATCTAGGACCACACCACTCAAAATGTTGGTGGTGGATGGATTAATGGATCTACCGGTGACCAAACTTGACTAGCTAGAGCCAATACTATATGAGCCCCAGTACGAGTCATTTTCACGTAACAACTTGCATTATTGGCACCTCCGATATGGTTGCGCGGATATGATGTCATCGTATAAGGTTCGTCGACATCCGACAATTTCTCGTTCGCGATTATGGCTATATTTCAGAAGAGGCACACTTGCGACCGCTGCGCTTGTAACTTCAGAAATTAAGTGAAATTTGGTTAGGGTTTTGCGCTTGTAACTTCAGAAATCAAGTGAAATTTGGTTAGGGTTTTGCCTTGGTGACAAGGAATATCCTCTCATTCAATCTCTGCATGCGTTTGGCTCATTTATGGGCCAATTACTCCATCGTTTCTATACCGAAGAATATGCTATGCCGAAATTGTAAACCTAATACTCTAATTACAATACTCGATACCCAATTCGTGGTAACTTATCCGAGCATAATTCTATACCATAACTCATCATTTATAAAGTCGTGTTATTTAGCATTCCTGCGGATCATGTCGAACCGGACCAGGGCTGAGGTAGATAAATATTAACCGAGCCGAGCTTGATCATAAGCTAGCATCCAATTGGATGAGAGAGAGAGAGAGTGAATGTGGCCAACAGCAAGAGGATAAAGAGCCAGTCAGATGCCATAAACATGGGAAATATAGGGACATCTGGGCCAGGGGGCCTCTTGAATGAGATGAATTAATACATGGGGCCCACTAATTGATAGGATCTTTAGGGTTTCCCAAGTCCTTTATTAATTATGTGGCTACAAATACGCCTGCTTAATTTGGGAGTTATAATCATATATATGCATATTGCAACTCAAGGAGCAGGGCAAGAATGAGGAGACCGATGAATGCTCTCTGACTCTCTGTTGCACCTGAAGATGATGGGCACCAAATATATATAACTATCTATAGTTTAGTTAGAATATTACATATTTTATACTTTATTACTTTTATTTTTTACTCCTCCTTTCCGCGTTACTTTACTGGATCGAGTAAAATACACGCGCCCCTGAATAACCATCAAGAATATCAAGAGGTTATTGACAGAGTAAACTTGGTCAACTCAATGTATAAGTTCTTTGAAGAGGAATAGGATGCGATCATACCGGCGCCTCGAGGTGCCGGTATCCCATCAGAACTACTTTGCTGTTAAGCTTGCAAATTGTAAAGATAGATAAATGATGCATTTGAACTCGTTGCCACAAATTATTGGGCGCGTGAATGGACACTTGCCAACAACCTTACATTTAAGGTTGTTGTGTATGTTCAAAGTGCAGAATTGGGCTCGTTTTTGTTGGGATGGATCTCGTATTCGTTCGCTTGACTATTGTGAATCCGATTGGATTCGGGTCATATGGACCCGGCAATCTATTAGTATGGACTATTAAAGTTGTTGTTCAATTCCTCGTTGGGACATTAAGCGATGTTTGGTTTAGTAACATATATATACACTTATTGAGACGGGTTATTAACAAGGCCAGAATGTAATGTTTTGTACTGTCCCCTCTCTTGTGATGTTAAGAGAGTGGGATGAGAGATGAGAGTGGGATGTGTGAGTTCTCCTGTACATGTTAATAAATCCAGTTTGAGATTTGCCCCGTGGATGTAGGCTAAAGTCTAACCGCATTAAAACTGGCGTGTTGTGCTTCTTTGTGTGATATTGTTTGCTATCTTTGTGTTCTCAATGGTTTGAACGGATTGAAATTCCCTTCAGTTTAGCCTACATCTTGGTCTAGGACTCGCAATTTTCCCCAAAATCTTGGTCTAGGACATGCAATTTTCCCCAAACCTCAGTCGCACCATAATTAACATTGAAAATTTATAAGTTAATCAAAAGCTTTTCCATATATGATTTTTATTAAACAAAGACGGGATAAAGCATGGTTTTCATGGGTTTTACTAAATCCCCTTAAAAGCAGCACATAAAGGTTATATTGCCGGATATAATGCAAACTTCGGCGTGTGGGAATCGACCCACGACTGCATGGTTAAAATCCATGCGCTCTACAAGCCGAGATAAGACGGGCATATAATTAATTACTTTTAAACCTAATTATTTTGCTTGAGACTTTAAGTTTGAATCAAAATGAGTGAATCCTTCAATGTTGGATCTTTATTGTATATTAAAAAAAAATTCAGTATATCTTTGAGCAAATATCGTAGGTTTGCATGATCACTCTAGCTTTGATCTTGGCATCCAAGGAAATTGATAATCTAAAGATTTCCATTTAAACTTTGAGGAACATATAATAGGCCCATGAGAGTCCAGCCCATCATATACATGTGGGACTAAAGAGTCCAGCTCATTATACACTTGGGCTTCTCTATTTTATTTAGAAAGAGAGCTCAATATTAGCCCAAACTAAAATTGTTTTCTTTTGCTGAGAAATCCTTTGATTAAATTTGCACGAAACCCCATCACTAGAAAACCATTTTTAATTTGAATAACATACGCCTTGTCCTCTTTGTTTTAATCACCATTAATATCTTTAGTTTCTAGTAATAGAAATTCCCAAAATGCCCCTTCGTTAAATATTAATTACAAGCAGTCCATGGAAAATAGCAGAAAAATAATAGTAGTATTGTAAGGGTATTTTGGAAATAATTAATGGAAGTAGCAGCGCTTAACGGAAGTAGTAACGCCGTTTGGCTTTGCAGAGCAAATGAGAGACGGGTTTCCCATAATTTACCTCTTTTCCAATCACTTTGCTTTTCTTACAGCAACAACCGCAACATTTATCCCGAAATTTTGAAGCCAGTCATATGAAATTGTTTATTTCATTATGCTCTGCTAAGAACCGTCTTCTCGGTTACATTATTACTGTTATCCTAGTTGATTTTCTTCTGTATCATTAATCACGGTAATAATAAAAAGTTTGCTCTGTAGTGGATCGACTTTTCATGTCGTTGGTTGTATCGTTTTGTTTTATGTTGTACCGCTATGGGGTTCGCTCTTTAGTGATACTTGGATGTCTGTATTTTGCTTCAGTGGCTCATACACAGGGCATGTTGTATTATTGTATAGGGAAGCTTACACAACGTTTATAGTTCATTAACTCTCGATTAAGAAATTGAGGCTTTGTACCTCAATTTCAAAACGTAGCTCAAAACTTTGACACGAACAACATAATAGGCTTTGTACTCTATGTGAAGAAGCCTCGCCGAGGCTTCGGAAACCGTAGCTCCATCGCTAAGCGAGGCTGTAATTGATTGTTAGCACAGTCGACCCATGGCGCAAACATGTTAGGTTCATGTCATTACCCAGTTTGTTAAACTTAAAACATGATAGATATCTTAGGCAAGTTGTCGGCAGGAATATTTACTGAAATAACCCTTTATATTTCATATCACATGGTTTTGAATCTAGAGATGGTCATTCATATCTAATTTTGGACCCTTTATGCTAGTTATAGTAAGAGCCAAGATATTTGGAATTGGAAATTTGGAAAGAGAGTCTAATCCAAGATTTTAGGTATTAATCTAATCACATAAATGATTAAAAGCAGTTTAACAAAAAGATAACAATAGAAAATTTAGCAGAAGAGAGCGTGAAAGCTAGCGTATTATTCAATTATGCCATGGTTCTATGAACGATTTCTCTAACTTACACGGAACTTCGCAAAATGTTATGTATTTACGAAGTTGGTGTGTGTTCAGCAACAAAATGAATGGTGTAGATTTAGTTGCTTTCTTCCGTGCCTTTTACATTTTGCTTAAAAAGTGGGTAATTATGTATGACAATTGTAATATAGTCTTGAACATTTGTTATTACATCGATGTCATTAATTAAGTGTTAGCTAACTCAAGCAATCAACACTTCTGTGTGCTGAGTGTTTGTGTGCATCGATGTGGGGTGCTGTGTGATTGTGTGTACCCCATGTATGGAGGGTTAGGTTTAAGATGAGTTTCAAAAGAACAAAAAAACACAAGCCATTAATGCTAATGCATTGAATATACCCACCATTGTCCTTTCGAGGGTATTTTCATTTTTTAAGATTAGATGATTAGTTAGGGTTCATTTAATAGCTTTCAAATTCACATGAGGTGTCTACAACTATCAATCAACCATAATTAACTTTACCGAAATAATAATTGATTAATATAGGAAAAGAGACAAATTAATTCTACCTCAACATGCTAGCTTTCTTATATAATAAATAGATAGATATCTTTTTGAAAATAAATAGTATGCATAAATAGATAAATATAAATCTTTGCATATGTTTTTGCTATGTATTCATCTAATGCATAAAATATAAAAGACGAGATAATGGAGATTGTTGGACTAATCCCGAAAGAGAAACAACGGGAGTGTTCGAATAATCCCACATCGAGATACATAAAAGATGCATATAGACATAAGATATAGATGAACACCATGGGTTAAGTCTTTTGGATAGAATCCCAAGTCTATTAAAAGCATGTGTACTCCCAGAGAAAGTAAGCAACATTCCAAATAGCACACAACACTTGTAATAAAGCAAATCTCTTCATTCATTACATTCAAGTGTTTGCAGACTACTTTTCCTGCTAATCTAATTCTATTTGTGAAATAATTGTGGTTCTATTCAAATAACTTGAACCAATGGTTCTATATCTTATACTTAGGAATGTTTCCGATGTGGGACTATGTAAGGACCGTATTTTTCGTGTACTCTTTTCATTAATACTAAAGATCATTTCCTTTCTGAACTATGTATATATTTATCTAAATCTAAATACGTGTATGAGTTAACTTGTGTCCATTGGTTGAGTCATTGCACCAATGTTCCAAAAAAACACGTTCTAGTCAAAATCCCGAGGTTGACAAATTTGCAACCCCTTGACGAAACAAACCAGGGCAACCAAGTAGGGCCCAAATGGACCCCATTGAAAAATGAGTTAAAAATTATTATCTTGTTCTATGAAAAAAAATCAGTGTTGATAGATTCACGGTTAAATGCTCACTCTAAATATTATTTTTATGTAATTTTCCGAAAATGTTTTCGTAGAGTGTTTATCGTCATCCTATTGAGATAAGAATACACGTCACTTTTCAGGCGTATTATAAATTCTTCCAGTCTGGGGTACGCCGGGGTTTATTGATTGTGGGATCTGAATCTCCAGCAGCCGCGGACTAAGCAGCCGTTAATTACCCCTCGCTTTTGGAACGAGTGAACCTTCGATTGATGGATAACTAGTCATGCGAATTTAATGTGCGGTGTGCGTATGTTGTGTTTTAGACGTATCGGGGGTCTCACAGAGTTTACGGGGGGTCCGCTACGCGGATAGAGGGCTGGGGGTCAAGGGGGCTAGCAGCCCCCTTACGGAGTGCGCTGCAGCGTCCCATTAGATAAATTTTCTAACTGGGGATGTGTTTTAAGTGTGGAGCATGTGAGAAAAAGAGGGTGAGGAGCGTTCTAAGGACACGTGAGACAACACGTGACCGTTGGACACCAGCGGATCACGTGCGTGACGCATGGGCGCCAGCGGGTCACATGCGTGGCGCGTGGGCGCTGGCGGGTCACGTTCCATGCTCGTGGCCGCGGGAAGCCGGCGGAACGCGTGAGCAACACGTGGCTGCTGGAAGCCGGCGGAACGCGTGAGCGACACGTGGCCGCTGGACGCCATCGGGTTACGTGCGCGGCACGCGACCGCTGGAAACACCAGCGGAAAAAAAGGACTAATTCCTTGGGCTTGGAGTTGAAATCCCAAACATAAATTGGCTGTAGATTTGGAGTCAGACTCCCAAAAAATTTGGATTTGGAGTTAAACTCCTAAAAGATCTGGATTTGGATCCAAACATTTTCGTAGATGATCAAAAGGACTACTTTCTTCTCCCTTAAGTCTTGGATCCTCCCAAAATGGGATTTTTGGAGATGAGTTTTCTTCCTCCTCTTCTCTTTTTGCTGGATCTTAGGGAAAAAAGAAGGCAAGATTAAAAATCTCTCTTTTAGGGATTTGATGGGAGATCTGAATTTCCCTTCGAGGGTTTTATGGTGAAACTTGTAACAACCCTAAATTTCCTATACAAAATTTTTCAAATATTTTTTTTCCAAAATCCACAAAGGGGTATTTTAGCCTGAGCACAAGATGCAGGTAATTATTTTGTTTTTAATTACAAGCTACAAGAATATAATAAATCCATTTTTAGTGTACAAGAAATTACTTTAAATTTAATGTATACTTGGAGTATTTACTCTTGCTGCTATCATTTTAAGTAATTAAATAACTCCATAATTACAAGAAGAAGCTTGTAGCTCATTGGTAATACCTGCATTGCTGAACCAAGCCACCAGAGTTCGAATCCCATACCCCACATTATTTTTAATATGGATTTTTTAAAAAACCTTTAGAATACCAAGAGTTTACACGTGCATATCTCACAAAAACCCCACTACACCCAAAGATGTAACACTTGCAGAGGGTAGATGAACCGTCGGGGGAGATCCAGGTCACCGGAATTGGTCGGGAATCGGCCAACTCGGCCTTGACTCGGCCGACTCAGTGATCCGACCGAGTCACGGCCGAGTCACCCCAGATTCGGCCGATTCCGGCGAGGGTAACAACATGAAAGTTGTGTCTTTTGGTATTCCCTACGCCCCTGCAAAGTTTCAGCCTCATACCACTTCCAGAGCTCTTTAAAACCCCCAATTACTCCACTTTTAATACATTTTTATTACATTTTATCATATTTTTATTTTTAACTTTTCATCTACCCTAACCCTAGCCTAACCCTATAAATACCAACCCTACACACTACCCTCTCACCCCCCAAAATCTTGAGCCACTCTCTCAAAAGTTTCCACAAGAAGTGTGCTTCGAAATCGAGTTCCCGGCGAAGCTCTGACGGAATTCCGACGACGCGTTTTGGAGCAACCGGCGACGTAATCACCCCTCGTCCTTCCTCCCTAGTTCTCTTTACTCTTTAGAAGAGTTTAAACCTGTAAGTCCCACCTCTCCTACCTTCTTTTTCTTTAATGTAAAAATACGAATTTCTGGAACCCGACGGAAATCGGACAAACCGATTTCCGATTCGATTTTTCTTTAAAATTCCACTTGTCACCTAATACATATTATCTACCCATATGCATGTTGACTATTAATCACCCTTAAATCAATTTAATCACACTTTTCCAAATGAAATGATAAGTTCTTTACAAAACCGTATTTCTTTCATTAAAATACCATGAAGTTCATTTTTCTTAATGTAATCAAGTACCTCACTCCTAAACATGTTTATTGTGATAACTAAACTTGTTTCAATCAATTTGAATGAAATTTCACACATGAAATGATAACGTTTACGAATACCGTATTCTTGCACTTTAATACCTTTAGGTTTAACATAGCTTATTTCACCTTTAAACTTCACCAAAACCTAATATAAGTCACGGGGTAATGACCTACCCTTACACACACTCAATATAACCCTAAATGATAAATATCAAAAATACAGAATACGAAATTACAGGACTTTTCACTAAAATACCATAACCTTTATAACCTTTAGTTAAATCTTTAAATTGTAAACTTTTCTAAATAAAATCTTATATACAATGAAAGCACGATTGGTCATGGACATCGATCGTTTATCTAAACTGTCTTGTGGGTCTAGGCAAGTGTGTCTAAGGCTAGTGTTTTTAATTAGGCCCACGACTGTGGTTCCTTCCCACTTACCTGGCACTTACCTGGCCGCAATTGACGGTGAAGAGGCGATTAGAGGCTTCTAATGACTCATCGTTTAGACCCTAGAAATAGGCTAGTTGGTTTAGGAAATCCTAATAACTAAAATACAGAAACTATACTCTTTTGCAAATAAACACCCTATATTTATAAAACCGTTTTTCCTAAATGAAAAGTATTTATAAAACCTAAGCAAAGTGCCGCTACAACCCATCTTTGGGGAACCTGTTAGGGATAGTACGGTTCATCGTGCACCAGCAGGCTAGTAGTGCGAGATTCAGACCTCCGCAAGAAGCATTCGGTCTCGAAAGGTTTAAAATACGATATTTAAGGAACGTGAGACTTTTTGTAAATAAAATATTCATATAAAAGAAAATTATTTATGTGTTTAATTATATATAATTATCATTTAAACACCTATTTTGTTATAATATAAAGTTTCCACTTTTTCCTAAAATTCAAGATTAAAAGTTACATTAAAATACCACGAATTTCAAATAAACAATTAATTCTTCTATTAGGATATATTCACTAGAATAACACAAATAAAATTCACATTCATTATAATAATAAAGATGATTATTAAATACTTGAGATATATTTTGAAAACTATACAAAAGTACTTTTTACATAAAACCCCCTCAAGTTTCACAAATTACAATAAGGCCCCTAACTAATATTGAACTTCAAATTATCTTTCTTTTAGTCTGACTCGGGTTGGAGTCTGACTAATTCTGACTTGAATATAATTCAAGTCAACCTATATTCAATCATATTCCAATACAAATTTGAATACAAGAATCCCTGAATCCAGTTAACAATATATTCATTTTGACCGAATCAAACCATGGATATTCATCCATTATCCTGATATTCCATTTTCCTGATTATACAGTTACAACATGTTTACTGATATCATGGTTTGGTCAGTCATCCAGTTTACATATTCCAATACTACAACACTGTTAAAACACTACGGGGTTTAAAGGGGTAGATTGGTACGGAAGGTGTTAAAGGTGGCACGAGATGGTAAGATTAAGACACCTAACCTGAATCCAATTGCCATTGTTCCGGGTTATATAACGGAGCCTTGTACTTCTATTTGCCCTGATCTCTAGCATATAGAGATCGCTCTCGTATACACTGGCATCCTTCTGTACCAAGCTACAACAACAGCGTTAGCACCATACTACTATAATATGACATTACAATACAACATTAAAAGCTCTCTCTCTCTTACTCTCTGTCTATTTTCTCCATTATCTTTGGGACTTACCGAGCGACCTGTTCGCTGACGACATTCTATTTCCTTCTTCTTTGAATGTCGTCAGGTGCGTCGGACCAAGCTGAGATCGAGCCCACCAGTGAAGACTTGTAGCGGTTCCACGAAGACCTCGAGCTCTAGATATTGTATCTTGTTCTTTCCAGTATTTTTCATTTTCATGTTATGCCACTGTTTAGGCATCGCTTTTCATTTCAGTTGTATTTTCCTTTTCATGCATTGTACAAAGAATGTTATTAATAAAAGTTGCTGTTCTTTTATACTCTTGTCTCTTGTGTATTTATATTGCTTAGTTACGCTTAGCGTATGTACTTCTGAGTATATACGTAGCGGGCCTCGTCGCGTCTCCTTCGTCGTATACTGGGAAGCGGGGCGTGACAGGTTTTGTTGGTGGCCCATGCAGGTCAGAGCTGTATGAATCCCTGTCATGCAGTTCTGGTCTGCGTGAACAACCTAAGCAATATAACACAAGACGCAGCAACTAAAACATTCTTTACAATTCATGTTCTTTGAATCTTGCAAATCTCTATTCCTTGAATCTTATCATTTCATGTACTTGAATCTGTCCTAACCCAAATTTTTCTTCAGGGTTATAGATTCCCCAAACAACACCAGCACCAACGTCAACAACACACCCTCAGCACTACCTCTCACACCGGCTGTTCCTGCACCACCCACTGAGCAAACGATGCTATTTGAGGCGATCCGCGGTCTTCTCGAGGGACATCAATAACTTTTGAGCCGTCCTGAGGCCGATGCACCGGGAGTAAAGCAATTCAGGGCTTTGCACCCAAAGCAGTTCTCTGGTAAAGGAAGCCCTCTTGAAGCAGAAGAATGGGCACAAAGTATTGAAGACGATCTGGCAGCAGCTCAAGTGCCAGATAATGCTTGGGTCCGTGTAGCGAAGCTACAGCTCACGGATAATGCTCGTAATTGGTGGAAGGCGGAAGAAACCCGTCTGGCACAGCCGATTGAATGGAAAACATTTCGCGAGAAGTTTGACGCGAAATATTTCCCTGTGACCGCCAGGTTCGCTATGGAGCAGCAATTTATTCATCTACAGCAAGGATCAATGTGGGAGAAATCAGTAGATGAATATGATGCTGAGTTCACTATGTTGAGCCGATTCGCGGCACACCTGATACCGACGGACGAGATCAGAGCCCGTCGTTTTCAGCAAGATTTGGACACAGAGATTAAGGCTGCTCTAGCCACAGGAAAGTTTTTGACTCATGAGGAAGCCCTAGAAGCTGCCCGCAGCTATGAGGCAGTGATAAAGGAGAGGGGCAGACCTCAGTCTGCAGGAGTCAAGCGCCCTGCCAACCAGATGGCAGGTGGAGCCTCTTCCAGGCCATCATTTGAACCCAGGAGGACTGAAGAAATTTGCCATTACTGCCATAGAAAGGGACATTTGTGGAAGGACTGTAGGCGCGCAAAAGGCTTGTGTCTAATTTGTGGCGCATCCAACCACAGAATTGGTAACTGTCCTTACAATAACAACTCATCTCACACACACATCAACCACCCGCAGCGGCCGACCATCCAGGCTCCTGCAACTCGTCCTGCACTACCTGCTCCACCACCTGCACAGCCTACTCGCCAATTCCAACAGGCAATGAGGGACATGCCTAGAGGGCAGAGAAACAGGCCCCAAAGGCAGAATGTGCCTCCAGCTAGAAGGAATGTACCACGGCGACAGACCTTCACATTAGAAGCCGTAGAAGCCGAGACTGTAGGTCAAGGTAACACCGGTAAGTTTTTTTTCACCCTTGTATCTCTTTGTTATTTTTATACACTATCTATACTACAACCACCAAACTTCTTTGCACTGTCACACTTTCCTTTTACAAATTTCGAGGACGAAATTTTTATAAGGAGGGTAGAATGTAACAACCCTAAATTTCCTATACAAAATTTTTCAAATATTTTTTTTCCAAAATCCACAAAGGGGTATTTTAGCCTGAGCACAAGATGTAGGTAATTATTTTGTTTTTAATTACAAGCTACAAGAATATAATAAATCCATTTTTAGTGTACAAGAAATTACTTTAAATTTAATGTATACTTGGAGTATTTACTCTTGCTGCTATCATTTTAAGTAATTAAATAACTCCATAATTACAAGAAGAAGCTTGTAGCTCATTGGTAATACCTGCATTGCTGAACCAAGCCACCAGAGTTCGAATTCCATACCCCACATTATTTTTAATATGGATTTTTTAAAAAACCTTTAGAATACCAAGAGTTTACACGTGCATATCTCACAAAAACCCCACTACACCCAAAGATGTAACACTTGCAGAGGGCAGATGAACCGTCGGGGGAGATCCAGGTCACCGGAATCGGTCGGGAATCGGCCAACTCGGCCTTGACTCGGCCGACTCAGTGATCCGACCGAGTCACGGCCGAGTCACCCCCGATTCGGCTGATTCCGGCGAGGGTAACAACATGAAAGTTGTGTCTTTTGGTATTCCCTACGCACCTGCAAAGTTTCAGCCTCATAACACTTCCAGAGCTCTTTAAAACCCCCAATTACTCCACTTTTAATACATTTTTATTACATTTTATCATATTTTTATTTTTAACTTTTCATCTACCCTAACCCTAGCCTAACCCTATAAATACCAACCCTACACACTACCCTCTCACCCCCCAAAATCTTGAGCCACTCTCTCAAAAGTTTCCACAAGAAGTGTGCTTCGAAATCGAGTTCCCGGCGAAGCTCTGACGGAATTCCGACGACGCGTTTTGGAGCAACCGGCGACGTAATCACCCCTCGTCCTTCCTCCCTAGTTCTCTTTACTCTTTAGAAGAGTTTAAACCTGTAAGTCCCACCTCTCCTACCTTCTTTTTCTTTAATGTAAAAATACGAATTTCTGGAACCCGACGGAAATCGGACAAACCGATTTCCGATTCGATTTTTCTTTAAAATTCCACTTGTCACCTAATACATATTATCTACCCATATGCATGTTGACTATTAATCACCCTTAAACCAATTTAATCACACTTTTCCACATGAAATGATAAGTTCTTTACAAAACCGTATTTCTTTCATTAAAAAACCATGAAGTTCATTTTTCTTAATGTAATCAAGTACCTCACTCCTAAACATGTTTATTGTGATAACTAAACTTGTTTCAATCAATTTGAATGAAATTTCACACATGGAATGATAACGTTTACGAATACCGTATTCTTGTACTTTAATACCTTTAGGTTTAACATAGCTTATTTCACCTTTAAACTTCACCAAAACCTAATATAAGTCACGGGGTAATGACCTACCCTTACACACACTCAATATAACCCTAAATGATAAATATCAAAAATACAGAATACAAAATTACAGGACTTTTCACTAAAATACCATAACCTTTATAACCTTTAGTTAAATCTTTAAATTGTAAACTTTTCTAAATAAAATCTTATATACAATGAAAGCACGATTGGTCATGGACATCGATCGTTTATCTAAACTGTCTTGTGGGTCTAGGCAAGTGTGTCTAAGGCTAGTGGTTTTTAATTAGGCCCACGACTGTGGTTCCTTCCCACTTACCTGGCACTTACCTGGCCGCAATTTACGGTGAAGAGGCGATTTGAGGCTTCTAATGACTCATCGTTTAGACCCTAGAAATAGGCTAGTTAGCTTAGGAAACCCTAATAACTAAAATACGGAAACTATACTCTTTTGCAAATAAACACCCTATATTTATAAAACCGTTTTTCCTAAATGAAAAGTATTTATAAAACCTAAGCAAAGTGCCGCTACAACCCATCTTTGGGGAACCTGTTAGGGATAGTACGGTTCATCGTGCACCCGCAGGCTAGTAGTGCGAGATTCAGACCTCCGCAAGGAGCATTCGGTCTCGAAAGGTTTAAAATATGATATTTAAGGAACGTGAGACTTTTTGTAAATAAAATATTCATATAAAAGAAAATTATTTATGTGTTTAATTATATATAATTATCATTTAAACACCTATTTTATTATAATATAAAGTTTCCACTTTTTCCTAAAATTCAAGATTAAAAGTTACATTAAAATACCACGAATTTCAAATAAACAATTAATTCTTCTATTAGGATATATTCACTAGAATAACACAAATAAAATTCACATTCATTATAATAATAAAGATGATTATTAAATACTTGAGGTATATTTTGAAAACTATACAAAAGTACTTTTTACATAAAACCCCTCAAGTTTCACAAATTACAATAAGGCCCCTAACTAATATTGAACTTCAAATTATCTTTCTTTTAGTCTGACTCGGGTTGGAGTCTGACTAATTCTGACTTGAATATAATTCAAGTCAACCTATATTCAATCATATTCCAATACAAAATTGAATACAAGAATCCCTGAATCCAGTTAACAATATATTCATTTTGACTGAATCAAACCATGGATATTCATCCATTATCCTGATATTCCATTTTCCTGATTATACAGTTACAACATGTTTACTGATATCATGGTTTGGTCAGTCATCCAGTTTAGATATTCCAATACTACAACACTGTTAAAACACTACGGGGTTTAAAGGGGTAGATTGGTACGGAAGGTGTTAAAGGTGGCACGAGATGGTAAGATTAAGACACCTAACCTGAATCCAATTGCCGTTGTTCCGGGTTGTATAACAGAGCCTTGTACTTCCATTTGCCCTGATCTCTAGCATATAGATATCCCTCTCGTATACACTGGCATCCTTCTGTTCCAAGCTACAACAACAGCGTTAGCACCATACTACTATAATATGACATTACAATACAACATTAAAAGCTCTCTCTCTCTTACTCTCTGTCTATTTTCTCCATTATCTTTGGGACTTACCGAGCGACCTGTTCGCTGACGACATTCTATTTCCTTCTTCTTTGAATGTCGTCAGGTGCGTCGGACCAAGCTGAGATCGAGCCCACCAGTGAAGACTTGTAGCGGTTCCACGAAGACCTCGAGCTCTAGATATTGTATCTTGTTCGTTCCAGTATTTTTCATTTTCATGTTATGCCACTGTTTAGGCATCGCTTTTCATTTCAGTCGTATTTTCCTTTTCATGCATTGTACAAAGAATGTTATTAATAAAAGTTGATATTCTTTTATACTCTTGTCTCTTGTGTATTTATATTGCTTAGTTACGCTTAGCGTATGTACTTCTGAGTATATACGTAGCGGGCCTCGTCGCGTCTCCTTCGTCGTATACTGGGAAGCGGGGCGTGACAAAACTTTATTTAGTTTTGTGAAAAAGAGAGCTAAGCTCTTGGTTTAATTGGAAATGAAAATGAAGAGAAAAAAGCTTGAGAGACAAAAGATGGATGCACAAACCCTAGAATTTTTAAGAGAATGAAGGTTGTTTTTAATTTTTTTATCATGTTTTCCTTTTATAAGCTACACGTTTTACATATGGGCCCTTGGCTTTTTCCAAATGACACTTGTGCCTCCCCATGCCCTACGTGCTTATTTCTTTTTGCACACAAGCCATGTGATTCACAAAATTTTGTTTTTTTGTTCATATTCCATACATTTATTTCTAAAAAATTACATTAACCTAATTTATGACTTCATTCTTTTTGTCATGGGGCCAGTCCTTTTCATACTCGGTCTTGACTTGGGTTTAGACTCGCTTGCTCTGGCTCGGGCCTACTTGGCTTGTGATTGACTTTGACTTTGACTTGGTCAACCGGGGTGTAATTTTTCACCCTAACAAAGTGCCCCTATCAATAAATGCACACCGCGTGTATGGGTTGTCTGCATGAAATTGATGGATTTTGTTTTATACGGAGATTGATTTGGTTTGGTTTCTTATGGAGGGTTGATATTGCCCTTTTAGCGACGTGGACTATCGGTGCTGCCATTTTTGTGACTTGGACAATCGGTGCTTCCATTTTTGCGACTTGGACGGTCGATACTTGATTTGACTTGCTTCGCTTTTTACGGTGTCGGGGTTGAAGTGGACTTGCTCCGCTTCTTGAGGTGTCGGGATTTGATTTGACTTGCTCCGCTTTCTGCGATGTCGCTATTTGATTTGACTTTCTCCGGTTTCTGCGGTGTCAGGATTTGACCTATTTCCGAGGTGGATCTTGATTCCGCCATGAAGGTCATTGGTTAACTTGTTTCCAAGATGGATCTTGATTCCACAGAGGAGGTGATTGGTTGACTTGTTTGATTTTATTTGTTTTGAGAGTTCCCTACCCATCTAACGGGTCTTTTGAGCTTGAAAGCGCTGCCGGGTGGGACATTGATTTGATCCATTTGATTTCTGCCTTATTTAGCGTGATTTTTGAATTTGAGAAGAACATGGAATTTGGATTTTTTCAAGCATCAGCATTGCTGCACTGGAATAATATCAGGAGCAACTCATCATTTGCCTCGGAAGGACTTGGGATTTGGTTTTTGGGTCGGCATCAGTACCGCTAACACTGAAACGTAGTGCCAGGAGTGACTCATCACTTGCCTTTGGGAAAACTTGGGGTTTGAGTTTTGGGTCGGCATTAGCACCGCTAACACTAATGGATAATGTCAGAAGCGACTCATCATTTTCCGTTGCTCGTTGGGGAGCGATAGCTTAGGAGACAGGTTTAGATCTCTATCTCCTAAGGCTTTTCAATTTTATAAGCGTATGGGTCTCATAAAAGTATTTTCTCCCTACGAGTCGAGAGGATCTCGTAGGTGTATGTCCTTCTTAGGGATCGTGAGGATTTTTAAGTGTGTTGCTCCTTTGTGAGTCATAAGAACCTTACAAGAGGATTTTCTCCTCATAAGGTCGAGAGAACTTTGCAGGTGTATTCCATCTGTTTTCACAAGTTTGCTTCTTTTTGGGTTTTCACAAACTCGCTAGTAGTCCTGCTGTTTTTACTCACGGAGCCCTTTCGGGTTTTCATTCGTGCCCGTTTTGCTTGTAGGCATACCTTTTTTTTTTGCATATTGGTAGAGCTTCATTGCCAGTAGGACTTCAGATGTAGTCTCGCCAGTAGGACTTAGGAGAGATAGGGGCGTTTATGCCCACGAATTGTATACGGTTACAAGATGTATGATCTATACCGTAGGGCCGGTGTGCTCGATTCGTCTACGACCTGGAGCATTCATGTGTAGTATTTCTTGAGGTCTCGGCCATTGATGGGAGGCACGGGCCTTTCTCTCTCGACACTTATTAGTTGGTAGGATCCTCCGTCGAACATTTTCTTGATGACATATGACCCTTTCCAATTTGGCTCGAATTTTCCCTTGGTATGTTGATTGGGGATGATCGGTCTTCTGAGGATCAACACCAATTCGCCTTTCCTGAAAGCACGGATACATGTCATCTTGTCATAGACCCATGACATTTGGGCTCTGTACAGCTCCAGATTTTGTTGTACTGCGAGCCTCTTTTCTTCAAGGGCGTCGAGCTCTTCGAGTCGAAAGAGAACGTTTGCCTCCTCAATCAATTCGTGATGGACGACCAATCTTGGGCTTGGAAGTTTGACTTCAAAAGGTAGGATTGTCTCCATTCTGAAGAGTAATGAGTATGGAGTGGACTGAATTGGAGTGCAGTGCATGGTATGGTATGCCTACAACGTCTCGTGGAGCTTGAGACTCCGGTCTTTCTTGTTGGCTGAAGCATTTTTCCTCAGGAGCTTACATAGAGTTTTATTGAAGGTTTCGGCTAGCCCATTGGCTCTTGAATTATAGATGGTGGAATATCTCCAGTTTATCTTGTACTTTGAGACGCATTTTGGGACTTTGAAGCTCTTAAAAGAAGGTCTGTTATCAAAATTTTTTTTTCTAGGTGTATCGAAGCGGTATAGAATATTATGCCGGAAAACATCAAAATATCTTCTATTTTGTCTTCTTTTAGCGGGATAGCTTCAGCCCACCCAGAGAAGTAGTCGGTTGCGGTTAATATGAACCGGTGGCTTTTTGTAACAACTCCAATTCTTGTGTACATAAAATTGATTTAAAATTAATGTATACTTGGGGTATTTATATTTCTTGTGAGTACTATAAGTATTTGACTTACTTTTGAACAATAAGAAGGAGCTTGTAGCTCACTGGTAAGACTTTGCCGTGCTGAACCAAAGCACCAGAGTTCAAATCCCATCAGCCACACATTATTTTTATTTTGATTTCTTTTAATCTTTTTAGAAGCCCAAGAGTCTACACGTGCATAAACCGTAAAACCAAGGGTCACACATAAAACAAACGAGTCCACTGCAGTAGTCGAAGCGGCGGGGACACGTGACGGCGAGATGCGGCCCGACTCGGGTCGACGACTCGGCCGAATCGGCCGGCGGCGCTGGTCCGGCTCAGTGGAAACCCTTTTTTTAAACTCCTCTGCGACTCTTGAACTACCCCATAACCCCTGTACTATTCATTTTACAGAGAATTAAAACACCCATTTTAATTTTTTAAATGCAAAGTTAAATACAATTTTTATCACACCCTTTCATTTACCCTAAACCGTAATTTTTCCTATAAATGCCACACCTAAACTCACCCTTCCTCACTTCCAAATCTCTGCCCAAATTCTCAAGAAAATTCCCTAGACTTTTTGTGTGCAAGTGGAGTTAGCGAAGGGCGAAACTCCGGCGAACTTCTGACGACGTTTCGAGGAGTTTCCGGCGACGAAACGACGCACTGGTGTTTCCCCAACCTTAATCTTACTCTTCTCTTGGCTTTAATCCCGTAAGTCCCTATTTCTCTTCTCTTCTATATTCTAAACAATATTCAAAACTAAAACCCGACGGAAGCGGAATTAATCCGACTTCCGATTCGGTTTTTCCTTAAAAAGTTAATTTTTCTTAAACACAATATTACCAAACTCTTATGTCATGACCATTAAATACTAACAAAGGCAATAGAATAAGTTTGACAATGAAATGATAATCGTAGTAAGTTTTATCCCATTTTTACATTAAAAACCTTTATATTTCATATCAACATGTTTATACTTTTTAACCATTCTAGTTATAGAAAACTTACGATGTAAGGACCTACCTCCTCACAACACTCATATGTAACATAGCACGATAATCTTTGGGAACATAGTTTTAGGAAAATACGATTTTACATAAAACTACATCCAACTTATAAAAAAACATTTTTCTACAAGATATGTATTTTTAACAAATCTTTGCAATGTGCTGCTACAACCCATTTTGGGAAACCTGTTCGGGATGGTGAGGATTATCGCATATCCTCGGGCTTAGTAATGCGAGATGCAGACCTCCGCAAGGAGCATACGGTCTCGAAAAATTTAAAATACAATTTTCTTTAGAAAATGTGATTTCTATTATAAATAAAATTTATATTTTTAATAAATAAATATATATGTAATTAATATCAAAATATCTATTTTTGGTATTTATAATATTCCATATTTTCAAAATTTAAGAAAAACATCTCATTTACAAGAAAATACCATATAAATTCCAATATTACAAATAAATACCATATATTATGAAAAATATGTTTTATTCACTAGAAATGTCACAATGATAAAATATACATCAATGAAAACTTTAAAGATGATAATAAAATACTTGAGGTGTATTTTGAAAATTATACAAAATTAATTTTACATAAAACCCTATCAAGTTATACTAAATTGCAATAAGGACCTTAGTAAACATAGGTTTAAGCGGGACCGGTCTCTTGAGCCTCAGGGAGCCGGAGATATGGGTGCTTGCCTATTTAAGGTAGACAACTTAACAAACGGTGTTATCAACACGGTAATCGTCATTGAAAAAGACACAAATACTGTCGTCCATGTGCAGCGGTTACCGATAACACCAAAATCTAATTCAGGATTCAATTTCTTTTCTAATTGTCTGACTCGGACTGAGTCTCAGTATAATCAATCTGACTTAAATACGATTCAAGTATGAAATTACAAAACTACCATTCAATATGAATCCATATATTCAATTTGTTTAATCTAATTAATCTATATTGACCGAACCGAACCATGGATATACCTCAATCTATATGATTCTCCAGTTACATCCATTTACTGATATCATGGTTTCGGCAAGTCATCCATCTATATACAATATACAATTCAAACAATACAATCAAGATATCGCGGGGTTTAAGGGGTACATTGGTACGGAAGGTGTTAGAAGTGACACGAGACTGCAACCATTAAGACACCTAACCTGAATTCAATTGCCGTTATACCGTGGGTAAACGGTTCCTTGTATTCCGTCCATCGTAGTTTCTGGTCTATTGAGACCCCTCTCGTATACACTAGCCTCTTCTGTACCAAGCTACAAACAACAGCGTTAACACTAAATATAATATTATAACAATATACTCTCTATTCTGTCTATTCCATTCTTGTCTATTTACGGGACTTATCGAGCGATTTATTCGCTGACGACATTCTCTTTCTTCTTCTTTGGAATATCATCAGGTGATTCGGATCTTCAGAAGATCGAGCCCACCAATGAGAACTTGGATCAACTAGCTTTCGACCCGGAGCTCTAGTTACTTGTACATTTCATTTCAGTACTTTTCATTTCTTTTATGCCACTGTTTAGGCATTGCTTTTCATTCCATGTATTTAGTTTTCAGATGTATTGTAAAAAGAATGTGAATAAATAAAGTTACTGTTCAATTATATATATTGTCTCTGTCTCTTGTGCATTTTACTTATATTGCTTAGATACGCTCTGCGTGTTTACTTCAGAGTAAATACGTAGCGGCCCCATTACGTCCTCTGCCCGTATACTGGAAAGTGGAGCGTGACAGGTTTTGTTGGTGGCCCATGCAGGTCCGAGCTTATTGAACCCTACCATGCAGTTCAGTTCTGCGTGGACAACCTAATCAATATAACACAAGAACCAGCAACTGAAAATATTCTTTACAATTTATACTACTTGAATCTTATCATTTCATATACTTTGAATCTGTCCTAACCCAAATTTTTCTTTCAAGGTTATGGATTCCCCAAACAATACCAGCACCAACTTCAACAACACTCCACCTCCAATACCGATTACACCTGCCGTAGCTGCTCCGATCAACGAGCAGACGGTTCTGCTTGAATCAATCCGCAACCTTCTAGAAGGACAGCAGCAGCAGACTGCTATCCTGATGAACCGACCAGAGGACGAAGCACCTGGGGTGAAGAATTCAGGGCTTTTCACCCCTAAACAGTTTGCAGGAAAAGAGAGCCCTCTAGAAGCTGAGGAATGGGCTCAGAGCATCGAAGATGATCTAACAGCGGCACAAGTGCCAGAAATAGCTTGGATTCGTGTTGCGAAATTACAGCTCACGGACAATACACGGGTTTAGTGGAAGGCGGAAGACAGCCGTCTTGATCAACCCATCGAATGGAAGACTTTCCGCGACATGTTCGACGCAAAGTACTTCCCTGAGACTGCCAGGTTCGACATGGAACAACATTTCATCTATCTGCAACAAGGTTTAATGTGGACCAAGTCATTAGATGAATATGACACTGAGTTCACCATACTCAGTCGGTAAGATATGTCTCAATAATTCGATTCTTCAATATATCACATACTACACAGCTAACACAATACTTTAACAGATTTGCGGCACACCTGATACTGACGGATGAGATCAGAGCCCGTCGATTTCAACAAGGGTCAGATCTGGAGATCCAGACTGCACTAGCCACATGAGGTTTTACGACCCACGAATCGGTTCTGAAAGCTGCCCGCCATTATGAGGCAGTGGTAAAGATGAGGGGCAGATCTCAATCTGCTGGAGTTAAGCGTCCTACCAACCAGATGGCAGGAGGAGCCTCATCAAGGCCATCTTTTGTGCCAAGGAGACTGGGAGTACCAATCAACCGGCCCAGCCCAGCCTTTTGTACCTACTGCAAAAGAAATGGGCATCTGATGAAAGACTGCTGGCGAGCCAACCATCTTTGCTTAGTCTGCGGCTCAGTTACTCATGATATTGGGTCTTGTCCCAGAAGACACAACCCAATTGCTGCACCCAGACTAGCAATCAATTATCAGCAGAGACCAGCTCTTCAGGCACCTGCTCTAAGACTAGCTCTCCCTGATCCACCACCTAGAGGACCACCGACTGCACCTCCTCCTCGCCAGTACCATCAAGCTCAACGGAATGTTCCGAGAAATGCTCCTCCGGCCAGGAGGAATGTACCACGCCGACAGGCTTTCGCGATGACCGTGGAAGAAGCTGAGGCCACTGGCCAAGTCATCACTGGTAACCCTTTCTTCTCAAGATTTTATTTCAGTCTTAACACCTACCTACATATTTTTCCTATACCTAAAACATATCTCACATACCTTAGTTACAATCTTAGTCGCCTCACTCCCTGCACTCACACTTTTCGATACTGGAGCATCCCATTGCTTTATGTCGCAACGGTTCATCCGAACTCATGCGATTCCAGTCACACCGCTTGTATCCAGCTGGAATGTCAGTTCAGAGAACGGCGTTCTAAAGGCAACAATGGGATACAGCTTGTGTCCAGTAGTCGTCTACAGCAGAGAATTCTATGCTGACTTCAAGGTGCTGGACATACCGAACTTCGATGTGGTTCTAGGTATGGATTGGCTCGGAACATTTTATGCTACTATTGACTATCGTCAAAGGAGGATAGTCTTCGAGATTCCAGACCATCCAGTTTTCTATTTCAAAAGTAGAGACCGTACTCTGGAGCCAAGTACTTACAAGGCAAAACCAAAGAAGGCAGTGATTGCAGCAATTCAAGCGGAGGAAGGATCAAAGCCAGAAGTAGTTTGAGAGTTCGACGATGTGTTTCCTGACGATATATCATGTTTGCCTCCCGATCGAGCTCTTGAATTCAACATTGATTTATTTCCAGGAGCACAACCGGTGATCAAAGCACCTTATCGATTAAGTCTGGAAGGTTTGAAGGAAGTCTGAACTCAGTTGGACGAATTATTGAAAAAAGGATGGATTCGTCCCAACACTTCAAGTTGAGGATCTCCGTTTTTCTAGTGAAAAAGAAGGAAGGTTCATATCGAATGTGCATTGATTATAGAGCCTTGAATGAAGTAACAATAAAGAACAAGTATCCACTCCCGCGCATCGATAATTTATTCGATCAGCTAAGTGGATCTTGTGTTTTCTCTAAGTTAGATTTTCGTTCGGGTTATCATCAGGTGAAGGTCAAGGAATTTGATATCCACAAAACGACATTCAGAACTCGCTATGGTCATTACGAATTTCTTGTGATGCCATTTGGAGTGACCAATGCACCAGCAATATTCATGAACCTGATGAATCAAGTTTTCCGGGTGTACTTAGACAGGTTCGGTGTCATCTTCATCGACGACATCCTGGTGTATTCTAAGAGTCAGAAAGAACATGCCGAGCACCTACGAATTGTTCTGGAAACTCTACGACAACATCAAATATATGCCAAGTACAGCAAGTGGGAGTTTTGGCTAAATCAAGTTGGTTTTCTTGGATATATTGTATCAGGCGAAGGAATCTCTGTGAATCCAGCGAAAGTTTCAGCAGTAAACGAATGGCCGATACCAAAATCAGTAAAGGACATTCGAAATTTCTTGGGTCTAGCTGGATATTACAGAAGGTTCATTGAAGAATTCTCGAAGATCGCGACGCCCCTGACCAAGCTTACACGTAAAGATGAAGAATTCGTGTGGTCAGAAGCATGCGAACAAGCTTTCGTAGAACTCAAGTCAAAGTTGACATCAGCGCCTATTCTTGTGATACTGGATCAAACTGGAGATTTCGAAGTTTACTGCGATGCATCCGGTAAGGGATTAGGATGTGATCTACATCAGCATGGAAGAGTTGTGTCTTATGCTTCAAGACAACCGAAGACTCATGAGTGCAATTATTCGATGCATGATTTGAAGTTGGCAGCCGTAATCTTTGCTTTCAAGATTTGGCTCTGTTATCTTCTTGGTGAACGAGTGAACATATACACAGATCACAAGAGTCTGAAATATGTGTTTACTCAGAAGGGGCTTAATATGCGGCACAGACGATGGTTAGAACTCATGGCGGACTTTGACATCAACCTGCAATATCACCCAGGGAAGGTGAATGTGGTACCTGATGCCTTTAGTCGCCAACCATTAGCAACGAATCTCACCGCTCAGTGGAACCTTCAACAAGACTTGCATCAGATGGAGATTGAAGTAGTCATGCCAGGTAAAACTTCAAGTTTGATGAATTTACAAGTTCAATCTACCATTGTCAATCAGATCAAAGCAGCTCAAGCAAGTGATGCTAAGTTGCAAAAGGCCATAGAACAAGTAGAGAATAGACTCAGAACGGACTTCATCATCCATGAAGACGGATCTTTAAGATACGGCAACAGATTATGTGTACTAAAAGGTTCTGTTCGGAAAGAGTCAATGAAAGAAGCTCACAGCTCTCCCTACTCAGTACACACTGGAGGTACAAAGATATACAAAGATCTACGTCAGAATTACTGGTGGCATGGAATAAAGCGTGAAGTAGCCAGAAGCGTCGCTAAATGCTTGGTGTGTCAACAAGTAAAGGCTGAACATCACAGGACAGTTGGATTACTTCAACCTTTACCTATCCCGGAATGGAAATGGCAACACATCACAATGGATTTTATGATTGCACTTCCTCGCAGCACAAAGGGTAACGATGCGGTATGAGTTATTATAGATCGACTCACAAAGTCGGCACACTTCATCCCATTTCGAGTTGGCCAATCTACTGAGACACTAGCAAAGAAATATATGGAGGTAAGAATCTAAATAAAATTTAAACTCTTCAAATATATACTATTTCTGATACCCATGAACTCATACAGGAAACTATGCGACTTCATGGAGTACCGGTTTGCATTGTCTCCGATTATGACACCAGATTCCGATCACAATTTTGGCAGAGTCTGCAAGCGAGCTTGGGATTAAGTCTGAACTTTAGCACGGCTTATCATCCATAAATTGATGGTCAGTCTGAGCGAACTATTCAGATTTTGGAAGATATGCTTAGAGCGTGTATGTTAAACTTCGGAGGATCGTGGGAAGATCACCTACATCTTGTGGATTTTTCATACAACAACAGCTACCAAGCAAGTATTGGAATGACACCTTTTGCAGCGCTCTATGAAAGGAAGTGTTGATCGCCATTAAATTGGGACGATATCGATGATAGAGAACTTCTTGGACCTGAGATGATAGTAGCAACTGTTGATGTGGTTCGTACTATCAGAGAAAGAATGCGCATAGCCCAAGATCGACAGAAACGCTGGGCTGATGCAAAGCGCCGTCTTTTGGAGTTCCAGCAAGGAGATCATGTATTTCTGAAGATATCTCCAAACCGCGGAGTGATTCGATTTGGAATACGGGGTAAGCTTAGTCCGAGATATATTGGACCGTTCGACATACTCGAACGAGTCGGTGAAGTGGCTTATCGCTTAACACTTCTACCTTCATTGGAAGGAGTGCATAACGTATTCCACATATCCCAACTCAGAAGGTATGTGAGTGGCCCCAGCCAAATTCTCGATCATTCCGAGCTCACTGTACAACTCGACTTATCTTGTAAGCAACAATCTGTTGAGATCCTGAACAGGAAAGTGAAGTCACTTCGGAACAAGGAAGTCAACTTGGTTCAAGTGATGTGAAGAAAAGACACTCCAGGATAATCGACATGGGAAAGGGAAGATGAGATGCTTGCAAGATATCCTCACCTATTTGTAAACTAGTCCTTAAAATAAATTGCAAATTTTAAGGACGAAATTTTTGCAAGAAGGGTAGACTGTAACAACTCCAATTCTTGTGTACATAAAATTGATTTAAAGTTAATGTATACTTGGGTTATTTACATTTCCTGTGAGTACTATATGTATTTGACTTACTTTTGAACTGCAAGAAGGAGCTTGTAGCTCACTGGTAAGACCTTGCACTGCTGAACCAAAGCACCAGAGTTGAAATCCCATCAGCCATACATTATTTTTATTTTGATTTATTTTAATCTTTTTAGAAGCCCAAGAGTTTACACGTGCATAAACTGTAAAACCAAGAGTCACACATAAAACAAACGAGTCCACTACAGTAGTCGAAGCGACGGGGACACGTGGCGGCGAGACGCGGCCCGACTCGGGCCGGCGACTTGGCCAAATCGGCCGGCGGTGCCGGTCCGGCTCAATGGAAACCTTATTTTTTTTTAACTCCTCTGCGACTCTTGAACTACCCCATAACCCCTGTACTATTCATTTTCCCTGCACATTTACAGAGAATTAAAACACCCCTTTTAATTTTTTAAATGAAAAATTAAATACAATTTTTATCACACCCTTTCATTTACCTTAAACCTTAATTTTTCCTATAAATACCACACCTAAACTCACCCCTCCCCACTTCCAAATCTCTGGCCAAACTCTCAAGAAAATTCCCTAGACTTTTTGTGTGCAAGTGGAGTTAGCGAAGGGAGAAACTCCGGCGAACTTCCGACGGCGTTCCAAGGAGTTTCCGGCGACGAAACGACGCACCGGTGTTTTTCCCAACCTTCTTCTTCCTCTTCTCTTGGCTCTAATCTCGTAAGTCCCTATTTCTCTTCTCTTCTATATTCTAAACAATATTCAAAACTAAAACCCGATAGAAGCGGAGTTAATCCGACTTCCGATTCGGTTTTTCCTTAAAAATTCTATTTTTCTTAAACACAATATTACCAAACTCTTATGTCATGACCATTAAACACTAACAAAGGCAATAGAATAAGTTTGACAATGAAATGATAATCGTAGTAAGTTTTATCCCATTTTTACATTACAATACTTTTATGTTTAATATCGACATGTTTATACCTTTTAACCATTCTAGTTATAGAAAACTCACGAGGTAATGACCTAGCTCCTCACAACACTCATATGTAACATAGCACGATAATCTTTGGGAATATAGTTTTGGGAAAATACGATTTTACACAAAACTATCTCCAACTTATAAAAAACCTTTTTCTACAAGATATGCATTTTAACAAATCTTTGCAATGTGCCGCTACAACCCATTTCAGGGAACTCGTTCGGGATGGTGCAGATTATCGCACATTCTCGGGCTTAGTAGTGCGAGATGCAGACCTCCGTAAAGAGCATACGGTCTCGAAAGATTTAAAATACAATTTTCTTTAGAAAATGTGGTTTTTATTATAAATAAATTTTATAATTTTAATAAATAAACATATATGTAATTAATATCAAAATATCTATTTTTAGTATTTATAATATTCCACATTTCCAAAATTTAAGATAAACATCTCATTTATAAGAAAATACCATACAAATTCTAATATTACAAATAAATACCATATATTATGAAAAATATGTTTTATTCACTAGAAATGTCACAATGATAAAATATATATCAATGAAAGCTTTAAAGACGATAATAAAATACTTGAGGTGTATTTTGAAAATTATACAAAATTAATTTTACATAAAACCCCATCAAGTTATACTAAATTGCAATAAGGACCCTAGTAAACTTAGGTTTAAGCGGGACTGGTCTCTTGAGCCTCAGGGAGCTAGAGATATGGGTGCTTGCCTATTTAAGGAAGACAACTTAACAAACGGTGTTATCAATACGGTAATCGTCTTTGAAAAAGACATAAATCCCGCCGTCCATGTGCAGCGGTTACCGATAACACCAAAACCTAATTTAGGATTCAATTTCTTTTTTAATTTTCTGACTCAGACTGAGTCTCAATATAATCAATCTGATTTGAATATGATTCAAGTATGAAATTACAAAACTACCATTCAATATGAATCCATATATTCAATCTGTTCAATCTAATTAATCTATATTGACTGAACCGAACCATGGATATATCTCCATCTACATGATTCTCCAGTTACATCCATTTACTGATATCATGGTTTCAGCAAGTCATCCATCTATATACAATATACAATTCAAACAATACAAATAATACAATCAAGATGTCGCGGGGTTTAAGGGGTAGATTGGTACGGAAGGTGTTAGAAGTGGCACGAGACTGCAACCATTAAGACACCTAACCTGAATTCAATTGCCATTGTACCGTGGCTGAACGGTTCCTTGTATTCCGTCCACCGTAGTCTCTGGTCTATTGATACTCCTCTCGTATACACTGGCTTCTTCTGTACCAAGTTACAAACAATAGCGTTAATACTAAATATTAAATTATAACAATATACTCTCTATTCTATCTTTTCCATTCTTGTCCATTTATGAGACTTACCGAGCGATTTGTTCGCTGACGACATTCTCTTTCTTCTTCTTTGGAATGTCGTCAGGTGATTCGAACCTTCAGGAGATCGAGCCCATCAGCGAGGACTTGGATCAGCCTTCGATCCGGAGCTCTAGTTACTTGTACATTTCATTTCAGCACTTTCTATTTCTGTTATGCCATTGTTTAGGCATTGATTTTCATTCCATGTATTTACTTTTCAGATGTATTGTAAAAAGAATGTGAATAAATAAAGTTACCGTTCAATTATATCTATTGTCTCTGTCTCTTATGCATTTTACTTATATTGCTTAGATACGCCCAGCGTGTTTATTTCAGAGTAAATACGTAGCGGACTCGTAGCGTCCTCTGCCCGTATACTGGGAAGTAGGGAGTGACACTTTTGGATGATAGAGGATTAATTTGACCAAATATGTCGGTATAGAATATTATGTCCGTCCCACTACCCGGATAGTGGGCTGGGGGTCAAGGGGCTAGCAGCTCCTTTGCGAGATGCGGGGCAGTGTCCCATTAGAAATTTTTTCTAACGGAGGATGTGTTTTAAGTGTGGAGTGTGTGAGAAAAGAGGGGTGAGGAGCGTTCTAAGGTCACGTGAGACAACACGTGACTGCTGGACGCCAGCGGGTCACGTGCGCAGCCGCTGGGCGGCGGAAGAAGGGGTTAAGCCCTTGTGCTTGGAGTTGAACTCTCAAACAGGAATTGGGTGTAGATTTGGAGTTAAACTCCCAAAACATTTGGATTTGGAGTTAAACTCGTAAAAGATCTGGATTTGGATTTAAACTCCTTTGAGAATTTAGATCTTGGAGTTGAACTCCTTAAAGATCATCGGAGATGATCAAAGAGGACTCGTATTATGTCCGTTGAGCCCACTATCTTGGAGTTGAACTTCTTCTCCTTTGAGCCTTAGATCCTTCTAAAATGGGATTTTTGGAGGCGAGTTTTCTTCCTTCTCCTCTCATTTTGTTGGATCTTGGGGAATAAAGCAGGTGAGATTAAAAATCTCCCTTTTAGGAATTTGATGGGAGGTCTGAACTCCCCTTTGAGGGTTTTATCATGAAACTTTATTTAGTTTTGAGAAAAAGAGAACTAAGCTCTTGATTTAATTGGAAATAAAGAGGAAGAGAAAAAACTTGAGAGAGAGAAGATGAAGGCACAAACCCTAAAATTTTTAAGAGAATGAAAGTTTTTCTTAATTTTCTCATTATGTTTGCATTTTATAGGCTATACACTTTACATATAACCCTTTGTGCTTTTTCAAATGGCACTTGTGTCTCACCATGCCTAATGTGCTTATTTCTTTTTGCAAATAAGCTATAGGATTTATAAAATTTTGCCTTTTTGTCCATATTCTATACATTTATTTCTAAAAAATTATATTAAACTAATTTATGGTTTCATTCTTTTTGTCATGGGGCCGGTTCCTTCCATGCTCGGTCTTGACTTGGGCTCCGGTCCGCTTGCTTATGCTCGGGCCTACTTGGTTTGGGGTTGATTTTGACTTTGACTTGGTCAACTGGAGTGTGATTTTTGACCTTAACAGTTTTATATTCCTAAATTGCAATTTACAAAAATAAATACATTGATATATTAATTTAAGCTAGTTGAAGGCATGCATGGTTTGCTTCCTTAAAGAGGCCGGCCACCATGCATGCATAAGAGGGGATTTGATTATAACATCACTTGGTTTTAAATAAGCTTTTGTCCTCATCCGTAATTTTGAAATCCTTTTGTAATTCAAACCTAATCTATAAACGTCAAAATGTGGATGCACGCCTCCGTCTTCTGCGCGCGAGCAAATCTTAAGATTCCTATCCTATATCTTCCGTGATTAACGCCTTAACTCAAATAACGATGCATTTTTCAATCCTTCACAATCTCCCATTAATTATGTAAACCCAATCCCTCTCTTGCATCTTCTGAACGCATCTCTTTAAACCATTTACTCTTCCCAACTTCAAATAATTCACCGAAATATATATAGCAATCCTGACTCTCTACCCTATGCCCCGGTTCAAGTTTGGAGTCTGTAAAAAAATCTGAAGTCGAAGATACAACTTAAGGAAGTTGTGGGTTCGTGTTTTAATCTCATTATTGGTTTAATTCTCACCCCTATCTCCTTTTTGATAGTTTCTCTTGCTATCTTAGTCGTAGGCTTATAGATATATGCTCTGTTAGGAATATACTAAAATCATGCATGAAAATCGGTGTAGTTGTTTGATAAGATCGACAATAAAACCAATAAAGTTTTACGTCGATCGAATCTCGCTTTTACACAAAATCCTACTTGTGTGTGCCGTATAAATAATTTAAAAACCTCGATCTTGAGAACCTGTGACTTCTGCGTTACCTTATACCTCTTTGACACTTGAAAATGTTACCTACATCGACAATAGAAAGCGGTGTGATCAAGTTAACAAACATAACCGAAAGAGGGGCTGATGTGGGAAATCTATCTCGACCTCAAGAAAACAACCATAACTTGCAGTCCCTGTCATGCCCCGCTTCCCGGTGTACGGCGAAGGGGACACAACTGGCCGCTACGTATTTACTTTGAAGTAAATACGCTAAGCGTATCTAAGCAATATAAAAATGCACAAGAGATAAAAGATATAACTGAACAGCAACTTTATTTATTCACATTCTTTTTACAATAAATAGAAAAGTAAATGCTTGGGATAAAGCGATGCCTAAACAATGGCATAACAGAAATGAAAAGTACCAAAATGAAATGTGTACAATGAATTTAAAGCTCTGTGTCGTAGGCTAACTGATCTAAGTCTTCGCTGGTGGGCTCGATCTCCTGAGTGTCCAGATCACCTGACAACATTCCAAAGAAGAAAGAGAAGGAATGTCGTCAGCGAACAATCGCTCGGTAAGTCCCAAAGATAAGGGAGAAATAGAATAGACAGAGAGAGAAAGTAGGTTTTAAAGTTGTATTATATGGTTAACGTTGTTGTTTGTAGTTTGGTATAGAAGGATGCCAGTGTATATGAGAGGAGACTCTATATGCCAGAAACTAAGGACAACAGGAGTATAAGGAACCGTTTATGCCACGGTACAACAGCAACATGAATTCAGGTTAGGTGTCTTAAGTCTTGCAGTCTCGTGCCACTTCTAACATCTTCCGTACCAATCTACCACTTAAAACCCCGCGATGTCTTGATTGTATGGTTGTATTGTATTATAAATTGTATTGTCTTGTATTGGTGGATGACTTGCCGAAACCATGATATCAGTAGAATGGGTGTAACTGGAGAATCGAGTATATGGAAGTATATCCATGGTTTGGTTCAGTCAATATAGATTGAATGGATTGAATATATGGATTCATGGATTTATATTGAATTGTAGTATTGTAGATTGTACTTGAATCATATTCAAGTCAGATTATTAATAATGAGACTCAGTCTGAGTCAGACAATTAGAAAAGAAATTGAAGTCCTGAATTAGGTTTTGATATTATCGGTAACCGCTGCACATGGGCGGCAGGATCTGTGTCTTTTTCAAAGACGATTACCTTGTTGATAACACCGGTTGTTAAGTTGTCTATCTTAAATAGGCAAGCACCCATATCTCCGGCTCCTTCAGGCTCAAGAGATTGGTCCCGCTTAAACCTATGTTTACTAAGGTCCTTAGGGTAATTTATAGAACTTGAGAAGGTTATATGTAAAAATACTTTTGTATAATTTTAAAAATACTCCCAAAGTATTTAATTATCGTCATTAGAGTTGTCATGGATATAGATTTTATATATGTGACATTTCTAGTGAAAATAACATAATTTCATAATACATGATATTTAATTGTAAAGTGTTGGACCTGTATGGAATTTCATGGTATTTTCATGTAAAGTGATTCTTTTGACTTAGAAAAGTTTGATTATTGATATTATAACAAAAATAGATATTTTGATAATACATATATATTTATATATTTATAAATATAATTTTTTTAATTTATTATTTTCTAGAAATCTCATTTTTCTTAAAATATTTGTATTTTAAATCTCTCGAGACTGAATGCTCCTTGCGGAGGTTTGAATCTCGCACTACTAAGTCCAGGGATGTGCGATAATCCTCACCATCCCAATCGGGTTTCCCAAAATTGGTTGTAACGGCGCTTTGCAAAGATTTGTTTAACATACATAATCTTGTGAAAATGGTTTTTATAAATTAGAGATAGTTTTGTGTAAAACGGTATTTTCCGAATCTATATTTCACAAAAGGTATAGTGCTATGTTGCATATGAGTGTTGTGAAGAGCTAGGTCATTACCTTGTGATCTAACTAAAGGTATAGTATGATTAATGATGTTTTAAATTCAAAACTATACTACATAGTATTTTACTGAAAAAGAGCGGTGTAGGGTGTTTTTCGTCACCCCATCGAGATGGGAATACGCGCGCGCTTGTTAAGCGCATTACAGATTCTCCCTGGCTGGGGTAGGCTGGGGTTTATTGATTGTGGGGATCCGAATCTACGGCAACCGCGGACTAAGCTGCCGTTAATTACCCCTCGTCTTTGGAGCGAAAGAATCTCCGATTAACGGGTCAAACAAGTCATGCGAACTCAATGTACAGTGTAAGTGTGTTGTGTTTTGAAAGGGGTTTTGGATATATCGGGAGCCCCGCAGAGGTTTTATCGGGGGCCCCGCAGAGTTTTTTCTAACGGGAACAGTGTGGTGGAGTATGTGTGTGCATATATGTATATATACATATATATATATATATATATATATATGTATGTATGTAAAAAGGAAAGGGCATCCATAGGATGCGTGTGAGAAGGCGCCAGCGCCTCACGTGAGCGGCACGTGAGTGCTTAGGCGCTGGCGCTGGTGCCCTACGTGCCCGACACGCGGGAGCTCGGGCGCTAGCGCTGGCGCTGGCGCTTTGGGCCCTAGCGCCCCACGTGCCAGGCACGCGGGCGCTCGGGCGCCGGCGCTTTGGGCCCTAGCGCCCCACATGCCCGGTACGTGGGCGCTCGGGCGCCGGCGCTCGGGCGCCGGCGCCGGCGCCGGCACGCGGACGCTCGGGCCCTAATGCTAGCGCCCCACGTGCTCGGCACGCGGGCACTCAGGCGCGAGCGCTTTGGGCGCTTGGGTGCTAGTGCTTTGGGCGCTCGGGTGCTGGACGGCAAAAAGGATTTGGTCCCTGCATTGGGAGTTGTACTCCAAAAAAATACTTATTATTTTGCGTGTGTGTGTATGTGTGTGTGTCTATATGTGTGTGTGTGAGGAGTTAAACTCCTAAGATATTTTTGGAGCTGATGAAGGGGCTTCTCTCTTGAGCCATGGATCTTCTCCAAAGTGGTATTTTCGGAGACGGGTCTCCTTCTTTCTCCTCTGTTGGCCGGATCTTGAAGAACAAGAGGTATGAGATTTAAAAATCTCCCATTTTTGAGATCTAATGGATGATCTGGGATCCCTTTTGTGAGTTTTGTGGTGAAAAACTATTTAGTTTTGGAAAAGAAAGAGCAAAACTCTTGATTCAATTCAAAAGAAAGAAGAAGGTTTAGAATCTTGAGGAAGGAGAAGGAGGCACAGATCTTGATTTTTTTAGAGAGAGAAAAAAGATCCTGAGATATTTTCATTATCTTTGCCTTTATAGGCTATACACTTTACATATAGTCCCTTGGGCTTTACAAAATGGCATTTTGCCCATCTCAAACCTTTTGTGCTCATTTCTTTTGCACATAAGCCATGAGCTTTACAGAAATTTGGCTTTATGCCCATTTTGCTCACATTCATGCACAAAAAATTACATCAAAATTATTCATCACATAATTTCTTATTTCGGCATGGGGAGGGCCGGCCGCTTCATGTTAGGACTCGACCTGGGCATGGGCCCACTTGATCTGGGCTTGGACCCACTTGGCATGGTGGTTGACATTGACTTTGACTTGGTCAACCATGGTGCAATTTTCGACCCCAACAAAGTGCCCCTCATCAATAAATGCACACCACATATATGGGTCGTGTACATGAAATTGATGGATTTTCTTTCTCGTGGAGGCGACTTGCTTTGGTTCCCACTTTTTGGGATGCACTGTCCTTTTTATGACGTGGACAGTCGATGCTTGACGCGTTTCCGGGACGGAGTGTCCGTGGCAGACGTTTCCGTGGCACGGAGCGATTTGGTTCCCGATTTGTGGGAAGCCTGCACTGCCCTTTTTACGACATGGACGGTCTGTAGGGTGTTTTTCGTCACCCCATTGAGATGCGAATATGCGCGCGCTTGCCAGGCGTATTACAGATTCTCCCTGCCTAGGTTAGGCGGGGGTTTATTGATTGTGGGGATCCGAATTTCCGGCAGCCGCGGACTAAATTGCCGTTAATTACCCATCGCCTTTGGAGCGAGAGAATCTCCGATTGACGGGTTGAACTGGTCATGCGAACTCAATGTGCAGTGTACGTATACTTTTTTTGTTTTGTTCCATTTGTTAAAAAAAATGATATATGTATTTTTCTATATATATAAGAAAAACGAAAATAAATAAGTAGATAAATATTTAGAGAAACGTTTTTTTAATTTTAATTTAAATTTATTATTATTATTTTAATTTTAAAATATTATTTATAATTTATTTATTTTATTTATTTTACGTTTTTAAATAAAAAATATTAAAATAAAAAAGAACAAAGAAAGAAGAAGAAAAAAAGATTTAAAAAAATTATAAAAAAAAGGAGGTGGGAGAACTTGGGTACCCATTTAATGGGAGCCTCCCCACACATGCACATGCTAGCATGTGAGGGTCACATCCACATGCTAGCATGTGAGGGTCACATGCTAGCATGTGACCCCTCACAAGGAGGCCAAAAGGGCTCCCATTAAATGGGAGTCCTCCCCCTCACGTGCTAGCATGTGATGGGCGCAAAATGGGCTCCGAAAAAAATAATTTTTTTTACTTGGAGTTCAACTCCAAAAGATTTTTTTTATGGTGTTAAACTCCAAAAGAATTTTGAATATGAGGTTTAACTCCAAAAAGATTTTAAATGGAGTTTTAACTCCAAAAAGATTTTTATTGTGGAGTTAAACTCCAAAAAGAGTTTTAAATAGAGTTCAACTTCAGAAAAGGTTTTTATTGTGGAGTTGAACTCCGAAAGAATTTTAAATGTGGAGTTAAACTCCAAAAGAATTTTATATGGAGTTAAACTCCTAAAAAAATTTAATGTGGAGTTAAACTCTCCCAATAAAGATTTTTGCTATGGAGTTAAACTCCAAAAGAATTTTTGTAGTGAAGTTAAACTCCAAAATAATTTTATTTGTGGAGTTAAACTCTAAAATATTTTCTCCTTTCTCTTTTGAGAAGAAACCCAAAATGGGTTTTCTTGAAACTCCAAGATCTAGATCTTGGATGATAAAAAAAGAGACCCTTTTTCTTCTCTTGATGGAGTCTTGGGAGATGGGTTTATGGTAAAACTTTGTTTAGTTTTAAAAAAAAGAGAGTTAAGCTCTTTATTTATTTGGAAAATGAAAAATAGGAGGAAGAACTTGAAAAAGAGATAGTGGAGGCACAAACCCTAGTTTTTTGAGGGAATGAAAAGTGTATCTTTATTCATCATCATGTTGCCTTTTATAGGTTTACACGTTTACATATAGCCCCTTGGGCTTCACAAAATGGCATTTTGCCCGTCACATGCCTCATGAGCTCATTTCTTTTGCACATAAGCCATGGACATTACAAAAATTTGGCTTTATGCCCATTTTGCTTACATTCATGCATAAAAAATTACATCAAAATTATTTATTGCATGATTTTTATTTTGGCATGGAGGAGGGCCGGCCGCTTCATGTTCGGACTCGACCTGGGCATGGGCCCACTTGGCTTGGGGTTGACCTTGACTTTGACTTGGTCAACCGGGGAGTAATTTTCGACCCCAACAAAGTTTCCCCAATCAATAATTGCACACCACATATGTGGGTCGTGTGCATAAATTGATGGATCTTCTTTCATGTGGAGGCGACTTGATTTGGTTCTCGCTTTTTGGGAAGCCGGCATTGCCCTTTTTACGACATGGACGGTCGATATTTGCGTCTCCGAGGCGGAGTGTCCGTGGAAAATGTTTCCCTGGCCTGGAGTGATTTGGTTCCCGATTTGTGGGAAGCATGCACTGCCCTTTTTACGACATGGACGGTCGACGTTTGCATCTTCTAGACGGAGTGTCCGTGGTAAACGTTTCCCTGGCCCGGAGCGATTTGGTTCCCGACTTGTGAGAAGCCTACACTGCCATTTTTACGACATGGACGGTCGACGCCCTGACCCAGAGCGATTTGGTTCTCGATTTGTGGGAAGCCTGCACTGCTCTTTTTACGACATGGACAGTTGACGCCCTGGCCCAGAGCGATTTGGTTCTCGATTTGTGGGAAGCCTGCACTGCTCTTTTTACGACATGGACAGTTGACGCCCTGGCCCGGAGCGATTTGGTTCCCGATTTGTGGGAAGCCTGCACTGCCCTTTTTACGACATGGACGGTCGACTCCCTGAACCGGAGCGATTTGGTTCCCGATTTGTGGGAAGCCTGCACTGCCCTTTTTACGACATGGACGGTCGACGCTTGACGCGTCTCCGAGGCGGAGTGTCCGTGGTAGACTTTTCCCTGGCCCGGAGCGATTTGGTTCCCGATTTGTGGGAAGCCTGCACTGCCTTTTTTACGACATGGACGGTCGACGCCCTGACACGGAGCGATTTGGTTCCCGATTTGTGGGAAGCCTGCACTGCCCTTTTTACGACATGGACGGACGACGCCCTGACACGAAGCGATTTGGTTCCCGATTTGTGGGAAGCCTGCACTGCCCTTTTTACGACATGGACGGTCGACGCCCTGGCCCGGAGCGATTTGGTTCCCGATTTGTGGGAAGCCTGCACTGCCTTTTTTACGACATGGACGGTCGACGCCCTGACGCGAAGCGATTTGGTTACCGATTTGTGGGAAGCCTGCACTGCCCTTTTTACGACATGGACGGTCGACACCCTGGCCTGGAGCGATTTGGTTCCCGATTTGTGGGAAACCTGCACTGCCCTTTTTATGACATGGACGGTCGACGTCCTGACCTGGAGCGATTTGGTTCCCAATTTGTGGGAAGCTTGCACTGTCATTTTTACGACATGGACAGTCGACGTTTGACGCGTTTCCGAGTTGGAGTGTCCGTGGTAGACTTTTTCCTGGCCCGGAGCGATTTGGTTCCCGATTTGTGGGAAGCCTGCTCTGCCCTTTTTACTACATGGACGGTCGACTCCCTGAACCGGAGTGATTTGGTTCCCGATTTGTGGGAAGCCTGCACTGCCCTTTTTATGACATGGATGGTCGACGCCCTGACCTGGAGCGATTTGGTTCCCGATTTGTGGGAAGCCTGCACTGCCCTTTTTACGACATGGACGGTCGACGCTTGACGCGCCTCCGAGGAGGAGTGTCCGTGGTAGACCTTTCCATTGCCCAGAGCGATTTGGTTCCCGATTTGTGGGAAGCCTGCACTGCCCTTTTTATGACATGGACGGTCGACGCCCGATTTGACTTGCTCTGCTTCTTGCAGTGTCAGGGGTGATGTTAACTTGCTCCGCTTCTTGCGGTGTCGAGATTGGATTCTGACTTGCTTCGCTTTCTGCGGTGTCGGAGTTGAAGTTGACTTGTTGATTATGATTTGGGTTGACATCAGCATCGCTACACTGGAATATGGTACCAGGAGCGAATCATCATCTGTCTTTGAGAGGATTTGGGGATTTTTGTTTTGGTCGGCATCTGCATTGCTGCACTGGAATAATGCCAGGAGCAACTCATCATTTGCCCCGGGAGGATTTGGGAATTGGTGGCTTATGAGACATGTTCAGATCCCTATCACCTAAGGCTTTTCAATTTTATGGGCCATAAGGGTCCCATAAAAGCATTTTCTCTCTACAAGTCGAAAAGATCTCGTAGGTGTATTTTCTCCTTAGGAGTCGTGGGGACTCCTAAGTGTGTTCCTCCTTTGTGAGTCGTAAGGATCTCACGCGGGAATTTTCTCCTCACAAAGTCGAGAGGACTTTGCGAATGCATTTCATCTCTTTTTCACAAGTTTGCGCCCTTTCGGGTTTTCACAAACTCGCCGGCAGTCCTGCTGTTTTTACTCACGGAGCCCTTTCGGGTTTTCATCCGTGCCCATTCTGCTTGTGGACATACCCTTTTTTTTAAATCTTCATCGCTGGTGGGATTTTGAATGTGGTCTCGCCGGTAGGAATTGGGAGAGATTGGGATTATTTTACGCCCGTGGATTGTATACGGTTTTGCAAGATGTATGATTCAGACCGTAGGGCCGAAAGAATTTCGGGACTTTGTCGGCGTTTACATCGCTGTACTGGAATATGGTACCAGGAGCGACTCATCATTCACCGTTTGAGAATTTGGATTTTGGTTGGCGTCTACATCGCTGCACTGGAATATAGTACCGGGAGCGACACATCATTCGCCGTTGGGACATTCAGAGTTTGGTTGGCGTCTGCATCGCTGCACTGGAATATGGTACCAAGAGCGGCTCATCATTCGCCATGAGGGGATCTCCTCCGTTTCCAGTTTAACGACTTAAGGGTCATCTGTTCCTAGTTTAACGACTTAGAGGTCATCTGTTCCCAGTTTAAAGACTTAGGGGTTTATGGATCGGAAGCTTGGAATTTTAGGGTAGAGGTCGGCATCAGCGTTGCTAACACTGAAACACAGGTGCCAGAAGCAATTCATCATTTGCCTTCGCCTGTTGGGGGAGCGATGGCTTAGGGGACATGTTTAGATCCCTATCACCTAAGGATTTTCAATTTTATGTGCCGTAAGGGTCCCATAAAAGTATTCTCCATATGAGTCGAAAGGATCGCGTAGGTGTACTTTCTCCTTAGGAGTCGTGGGGACTCCCAAGTGTGTTTTTCCTTCGTGAGTCGTAAGGATCCCATGAAGGTGTTTTCTTACGAGTTGTGAGGATCTTGTAAGTTTGTTCTCCTCATGTATCGTGAGGACACATGAGTGGGTCTTCCCAAATGGAGCATAATTCCAAGGGCGGAGACCGGCCGCTGGACGGGTGACTGCGGTGGGGCATGGGTTTGAGGAGAATTATTTGAGCCCATGGATTGTATACGATAGTCAATTTGGGGACCATCCATAGGGCTGGGAGAATTTTAGGAATTTGAATTTTGGTCGGCGTCTGCATCGCTGCACTGGAATATGGTACCAGAAGCGACTCATCATTCGCCGTTGGAAATCTAGGGACTTGGGTTTTGGCTGGCGTTTGTATCGCTACACTGGAATATGGTACCAGGAGCGACTCATCATTCGCCGTTTTTTTTTACCGCGATTGCTCTATCATTTCAGCTTTTCTTATCGCGAAGGTCGCGATTGTCCCATCATTTCGGTTTTTTATTCGCGGTTGCCCTATCATTTCGGTTATTTACTCACTGATTTTTATTGCGAGTTGCCCCATCATTTCGGCTTTTCTTTTTTTTCTTTTATTTACACATTTTTTTATTTACATATTCTTACATTCCCAGTTTAACGACTTAGAGGTCGATTATTCCCAGTTTAATGACATGATGGTCAGATGTTCCCAGTTTAACGACGTGGTGGTCAGCTGTTTCCAGTTTAACGACTTGGTGATCGGCTATTCCCAGTTTAACGACGTGGCGGTCAGCTGTTCCCAGTTTAAGGATGTGGCGGTCAGCTGTTCCCAGTTTAAGGACGTAGCGGTCAATCGTTCCCAGTTTAACGACGTGGTGGTCAGTTGTTTCCAGTTTAACGACTTGGATGTCATCTGTTTCCAGTTTAACGACTTGGATGTTATCTGTTTCCAGTTTAACGACTTGGTGGCATCTGTTTCCAGTTTAACGACTTGGAGGTCATCTGTTTCCAGTTTAGTTTAACGACTTGGTGGTCATCTATTTCCAGTTTAACGACTTAGAGGTCATCTCTTCCAGTTTAACGACTTAGAGGTCATCTGTTTCCAGTTTAACGATGTGGCGGTCATCTGTTTCCAGTTTAAAGACTTAGAGGTCTATTGTTTCCAGTTTAAAGACTTTGTGGTCATCTGTTTCCAGTTTAACGACGTGGTGGTCATCTGTTTCCAGTTTAACGACTTGGTGGTCATATGTTTCCAGTTTAACGACTTAGAGGTCATTTGTTTCCAGTCTAACAACGTGGTGGTCATTTAACGGGGAGCTTAGAGGAGGTACCCGATCGAGCAGTTGTCAAGGACACCGCTGGATCTTGTATGAGATGCCTTATTACTTTGTCGATGTTGATGGCCTTGCCCATAGCTGGGGCCAAGAAAAGCCGTTCAAATACCGACTTGCGTTCGAAGATGGCAATTGGAAATTGTTAACACTGCAAATAGAAACATGATTTCAGTATAGACAATCGATATGTACATTGATTGAGCTCGCATGAACGTTTAACCCGAAATATGGGAGGAGAGATTGGTCTCACCGGACGTACGTGCCAGAATCTGTAGAGTGTTTTTCGTCACCCCATTGAGATGGAATTACGCGCGTGCTTATCAGGTGCTGTACAGATTCCCCTTGCTTAGGGTAGGCGGGGGTTTATTGATTGTGAGGATCCGAATTTCCGGCAGCCGCGGACTAAGCTGCCGTTAATTACCGCTCGCCTTTCGAGCGAGGGAACCTCCAATTGACGGGTTAAACTGGTCATGCGAATTCAATGTGCAGTGTACGTATACTTTTTTTTTTGTTTTTTTCCATTTGTTAAAAAATAAGGATATATGTATTTTTCTATATATATAAGAAAAACAAAAATAAATAAGTAGATAAATATTTAGAGAAATGTTTTTTTTTAATTTTAATTTATTATATATATTTTTTAATTTTAAAATATTATTTATAATTTATTTATATTTATTTAATATTTATTTATTTATTTTATTTTATTTTTAAAATAAAAAATATTAAAATAAAAAAGAAGAAAGAAAGAAGAAGAAGAAGAAAAAAAGATTTAAAAAAAAGGGAGGGGGAGAACCTGGGCTCCCATTTAATGGGAGCCTCCCCACACATGCACATGCTATTATGTGATACATGCTAGAATGTGAGGGTAACATGCAAGCATGTGAGGGGGGCCAAAAGGGCTCCCATTAAATGAGAGTCCTCCGCCTTGTGTGCTAGCATGTAATGGGGGCAAAAAGTGCTCCGAAAATAATGATTTTTTTAAACATGGAGTTTAACTCCAAAAGATTTTTTTTTATGGAGTTAAACTCCAAAAGAATTTTAAATATGGAGTTCAACTCCAAAAAGATTTTAAATGGAGTTTTAACTCCAAAAAGATTTTTATTGTGGAGTTAAACTCCAAAAAGAGTATTAAATGGAGTTCAACTTCAAAAAAGATTTTTATTGTGGAGTTGAACTCCGAAAGAATTTTAAATGTGGAGTTAAACTCCGAAGAATTTTATATGGAGTTAAACTCCTAAAAAGATTTAATGTAGAGTTAAAATCCCCCAAAAAAGATTTTTACCGTGGAGTTAAACTCCAAAAGAATTTTTGTAGTGAAGTTAAACTCCAAAATAATTTTATTTGTGGAGTTAAACTCCAAAAGATTTTCTCCTTTCTCTTTTAAGAAGAAACCCAAAATAGGTTCTCTTGAAACTCAAAGATCTAAATTTTGGATGATAAAAAAAGATACCCTTTTTATTCTCTTGATGGAGTCTTGGGAGGTGGGTATATGGTAAAACTTTGTTTAGTTTAAAAAAAAGAGAGCTAAGCTCTTGATTTATTTGGAATATGAAAAGGAAGAGGAAAAACTTATAAAAGAGAGAGTGGAGGCACAAACCCTGGTTTTTTGAGCGAATGAAAAGTGTATATCTTTATTCATCATCATGTTGTCTTTTATAGGCTTACACATTTACCTATACACCTTGGGCTTCACAAAATGGCATTTTGCCCATCCCATGCCTCATATGCTCATTTCTTTTGCACATAAGCCATGAGCTTTACAAAAAATTGGTTTTATGCCCATTTTGCTTACACTCATGCATAAAAAATTACATCAAAATTATTTATTACATGATTTTTATTTTAGCATGGAGGAGGGTCAGCCGCTTCATGTTCGGACTCAACCTGGGCATGGGCCCACTTAGCTTGGGGTTGATCTTGACTTTGACTTGGTCAACCGGGGTGCAATTTTCGACCCCAACATGGTCGACGCTTGACGCGTCTCCGAGACGGAGTGTCCGTGGTAGACGTTTCCCTGGCCCAGATTGATTTGGTTTCCTCTTTGTAGGAAGCCTGTACTGCCCTTTTTGCGACATGGACGGTCGACGCTTGATGCGTCTCCGAGACGGAGTGTCCGTGGTAGATGTTTCCCTGCCCCGGAGTGATTTGGTTCCCGTTTTGTAGGAAGCCTGCACTGCCCTTTTTGCGACATGGACGGTCGACGCTTGATGCGTCTGTAGGTCGACGTTAGACACCCCACATGATGCGGGGAGGCGGAATAGATAAAACAATCATTTTGTTTAAACTAACATCGACTAATTTTACGGATCTTTGCTAAACCCTAACTAACAACTATTTAGAAGTGATTAGCTACTATGATAGATGATTATACCTAGAGATTCAAGTCCTTCTTGTTCTCGTTGATCACCTCCTCGTCGGCCTCCTCGATGTGATAGAAGATCCACCCGAGAGTTGCTTCTCCAAGCTTTAACCTCTCACTTGAGGTACCTAGGTGACTATGAGTGCTAATCAAAGCAACCTAGAAAATATAGAAGAGGATTAGGGAAATATTAGTCTTGCTAACCCTTGGATCTCAACACATGAGAGATTAGGGTTAGTTCTTTGAAGAGAGAGAGCTTGAGGAGAGAGAAGGTGTGTGTGAGAATGATAATGAATTATGTCTCATTTGTGAATATATGAAGCATGATAATTATTAAATGAATAACATATGATAATATCAACCATGCTTCATTAACCCGCTATGTGTGAATCATCTTATGAGTCATTAAGCAATAAATGCTTCATTAACTCATTTGGATGAATCACTCCATGAGTCACTAATTCATTTAATGCAAATTCCACCTAAGCCTCCACCTCATCTTTCTTCTAGAAGGTTCTCGACAAATTACGAGAATGCCCCTCCCATCCGTGAAAACACGAAAATACTGAGACTGTATAAATCCAATAATCCAATACTAGAATCTGGGTTAAACCAAAGCCCGCTAGTAAAAACAGTCTGAACATCGTACGTGCATAAATACACGTATGCGTCTGAACCCTGTCGTAAAACCATACTACCTCTATATCATTTCGCCTGAAGCAGGGAAACTCTCTGTGTAGGACTCTAAAGACTCGACACTACGCTGGAAATGGGTTTAACCACAGGCCGTAAGCGGTACTAGCCGTACGTAACGGTCCCCAGGTAGATGTCGATAAGAAGGCCGATAAAGAAACCCATCCGAACTCCTACTGAGCCTGATGTGACAATCTCCGTACAGTCCGATCTGTTCGTCTAGGACTATCGCATATCGGGCCTAGGGGACGGCAAGCGTCAGTCCCCTAAAGGCGGTATAAGTCGTGTCGGAGTGGAGCCCATTACACCTTGAGAAGCTACTGGAAATCCTACCAGTAAATCTCGTTTGCCCTGGCCAAGGACTTTGCGTAATGGCTCTCCAAACACAGCGCGATATCAACTCCCAATACCAGGAGAGACGAATCATATCTAACCGCCACTGTCTTCAAGTGCTTCGGGACTGCACCCAACTGCCATCTGTTTGCACGACTCTTTTGAGCCGTGGTAGGGTAGCAATCTAAGAACAGTAGGAACACACTCGAGACGAAGCAGCAGTGTCAACTCTGCGGACTATGCTGTACTTATGTCACCTGGGAACTGTTAACTGACGACTGGTATAATACCAACCAACAGTTCCCTGCGAGTCCTGTCCGGTGTACCCGTAACCCAACGAGCACCTGTATACTATCTCCAGTACAACGTACTAATGGCTATGGGACAGACCATTTCCCCTGCTGGGATGAGAAGCGTACACACGAGTCTACTCCGGAGTATCGATGCCCTGTCTCGATAATCCTATGACTAGGAACCTGAAAAAGGATGTGCTTGTAGACTACCCAGCTCCCACAAGTGTGACTGCCATCACAACGCTGGTAATTAAGCAAAGATCCTAAGGGCTCTACTAATATGTATAAGCGACATGATAAAAGAAACACATGCACATTTTAAAGTAGAAACAAACCAAGTAGCATACTACCATTTTTAGCAAGACTGTCAATACAATTGTGAATATCCCAAGCTTCCATTAAGTAATATACAAACTAGTATGATACAGTAATGGCCTCTACGGCATAAACACTAACAATCTTCCACTTGCACTAGGGCCATGTACCGGCATATCGCAGACCTATCATCTCGAATAGCCTTTCGAACTGCGTCTGAGGAATGGCCTTAGTGAATGGATCAGCAGTGTTATTCTCCGTATCACTCTCTTCACCTCGATCTCCCGGCGATCTACGATCTCCCTGATCAGGTCATACCGCCTTAAGATGTGTCTGGACTTCTGATGGGACCTGGGTTCCTTCGCTAAAACTATAGCGCCGTTGTTGTCGCAATACAGAGGTATTGGATTAACACTGGTAGGAACCACCTTAAGTTCTGTTAGGAACTTCTTCATCCAGACTGCTTCTTTTGCGGCATCGCAAGCAGCTATATACTCTGCTTCCATCGTCGAGTCAGCAACGGTGTCCTACTTGGAACTCTTCCAACAGACCGCCCCTCCAGTGAGGGTAAAGACATAACCCGACTTGGACTTGGAGTCATCCTTGTCACTCTGGAAGTTGGAGTCAGCAAAGGCCTCGATCTGGAGGTCATTTCCACCATACACCAAGAACATCTCCTTAGTCCTTTTCAGATACTTGAGAATGTTCTTTACTACTATCCAGTGCTTCTCCCCTGGGTTTGCCTGATACCGGCTTACAACGCTCAATGCGTATCTACATCTGGTCTAGTACATAACATCGCATACATTATAGAGCCTACCGCAGAAGCGTAGGGTATAATTGACATGCGAGCCCTTTCCATATCGGTCTTGGGAGACATCTGTTTGGAGAGGGTGATTCCGTGACAAGCCGGTAGGTTACCGCGCTTAGAATCTTCCATACTGAATCTTTTCAATATGGTGTCTATGTACCTGGACTGTGAAAGTCCCAACATCCTTTTTGATCTATCACGATAGATCTGGATCCCCAGAATGTAGGTGGCATCACCCAGGTCCTTCATGGAGAACTTCTGTGACAAGAATCCTTTGACTGTCTGTAGTATAGAAATATCATTTCCTATTAGGAGAATGTCATCCATGTACAAGTCGAGCAATACTACAGCTCTCCCTACAATCTTACTGTATATGCATGGTTCATCTGGATTCTTGATAAAGTCGAATTCTTTAACAGTATTATCAAAACAGATGTTCCAACTCCGCGATGCCTGCTTTAGTCCATAAATGGACTTAAGCAACTTGCACACTTTACCGCTGCTCCCACTCTGAATGAATCCCTCTGGCTGATCCATATAGACGCACTCTTCCAAATTTCCATTTAGAAAAACCGTCTTTACGTCCATCTGCCAGATCTCATAATCGTGGAAGGCAGTAATGGCAAGAAGGACCCGAATGGATTTGAGCATAGCCACTGGAGAAAAGGTTTCGTTATAGTCCAAACCAGGTCTTAGACGAAAACCCTTTGCAACAAGTCTAGCCTTATAGGTTTCAACCTGTCCATCTACACCAATCTTCTTTTTGAAGATCCATTTTCATCCTACGGGTTTTATCCCATCTGGAGCAATGTCCAAAGTCCATACTTTGTTAGTGTACATGGATTCCATTTCGGTCCGCATTGCATCCAGCCATCTTACCGAGTCGCCGCTCTGGATGGCCTGCTGGAAGCTAGTAGGTTCATCATTATCAATGATGCAATCCTCTCGATCACCGTCTATGAGAAAACCATAGTATCTCTCGGGCGGATGAGACTGCCTACTACTTCTGCGGATAGGCGCTGGGATGTCCCTTTCTTCTGTAACTTCTGGTTCTACCATACTTTCAGTAAAAGCTTGTGGTTCTGGAATTTCTTCCAGTTCCATTGCACTCCCACTCTTCTGATTTTCTAAAAATTCAGTTTCCAAGAAGTGGGCATGACGAGAAATAAAAAACCTTTTGTTCCTCTGCGTAATAGAAATAATACCCCTTAGAGTTCTTTAGATATCCCACAAACATACATTGTACTGAGCGTGCCTTGAGCTTGTCCGCATGCTGCTTTTTAACAAAAGCTGGACATCCCCATGTCCTAAAGTGTTTAAGATAAGGTTTCTTCCCACTCCACATCTGATATGGTGTGGTAGGCACAGTCTTGGTTGGAACCTGGTTCAAAAGATATGCAGCTGATTCTAGTGCATAACCCCAGAAAGATCGCGGTAACTCAGCCTTACTCATCATGGAACATACCATATCCAATAGGGTTCGGTTCCGTCTTTCCGATACATCGTTATGTTGAGGAGTGTACGGAGGAGTAAGCTGAGAGAGAATTCTTTTCTCTTTCAGGTAACCTAGGAACTCGGCATTTAAGTATTCACCACCTCGATCAGATCTCAGTGTCTTGATACTTTTGCCTGTCTGGTTTTCCACTTCATTCTTGTATTTTTGGAATTTCTCAAAGGCCTCGGATTTATACTTCATCAAGAAGATATGTTCATACCGAGAGAAATCATCCGTAAAAGTAATGAAGTAGGAATAACCACCTCTTGCATGTGTAGACATTGGACCGCACACGTCACTGTGTACGAGTCCCAAGAGCTCGCTCGCTCTTACTCCGTGTCCAGTAAACGGAGTCTTTGTCATCTTTCCCATGAGACAAGATTCACAATTAGCATAAGATTGATATTCGAACGGATTCAAATATCCTTCTCTATGTAACTTAGTCAACCGTGTTTCATTGATGTGATCTAGTCTACAATGCCATAAGAAAGCCTGATTTATTTCCGAAGACTTTCTTTTAAGTGTTTTCTGGACATTGAAAACCTGAGCTTGATTTAATACGTATATACCGCCATCTAATGTACCGGACCCAATCAGAACTTGATTTAGGTGGATATTTACTACATCGCTTGCGAATGTAAAATCATATCCCTCTCTCGAAAGTGAGGATACTGATATGATATTACAAGTCAAACTAGGTACATACAAACAGTTACGTAGAATCAATATCTGCCCACTTGTCAAACCTAGGCGATATTCTCCCACGGATTCAGCGTCCACGCTCATTCCGTTCGCAACTCTGAGAGACAAATCGCCTATCCTAATAACTCTACGGTTTCTCAAAGCATATAATGAATTACAGATATGAGATCCTGCTCCGGTATCTAGTACCCAGGAAGTAGAGTTAATTGACAAACAGTTCTCAATAACAAACACACCAGAGGCCGAAGCCACAACATGCTTCGAATCCTGGATACTGGCTTCCAAAGCCCTGCAATCTTTCTGCCAATGTCCATTCCTATAACAATAGGAATATCCCTCCTTCCCTACACCAAGTCCCGAAACTTGTGCTCTTCCCTTTCCTTCTACTTCACTGACACCGTATATCGGTTTTGTGGAGGTCTTCTTCTTTTCACCCTTTGCTTTCTCCCTAGATGTAGAAGAAGAAGGTCCCCCATTAAGCAGAGTAAGTGTCTCCCTAGTTTCTTTCAGGGTGTAAATAGAGGGTAGGGACTGTGGAAATAAGTCAGTATATGACCCGTTTCCCAACATGGTCTCCAGGTCCGTGAGCTCATCAATATAGCTAGTCATCGTAAGGACGTCGTCCCCCACAGATGACCCGACAGCCAACCTCGCTTGAAACAATTCGTTCGAAATCTCATATCTTGTGATACGAGATTGCTCTCCATATAAATTTTTGTTATGGAGGAATATGGAAACTAAGTCTATCTTCTCGTGCTGTTTCTGCTATACACCATCAACTGAAGCCAACACAAGGCACTTGGCACTCGCACTGTCCTTTTCCCTTATCTGGCGGATATTCATATCCGCGACGGTAGGAACTGGACCTAGGATGGTGGGGGCTTGAGTAGTAATAGGGTGGTCCAGCTTGTCATAGGCAATGGACATCTGGACAGACCATTGCCAGTCATATAAGTCAAATTCAGTCAACTTGTTATCTAGATGTAACATAGTCATGGTCACAAGGTCGCTGCAGAGAGAGAGAGAGAGAACACTTTAGCATGATGCTCTTGCAAGTTTCGAGTGGTTTTTAGTTTTATCTAAACAGGATGGCTCCCACTGTTTCTCGAATCCCTCCTCAAACCAAAAAGGAAGAACTAGTCAGGATTTATTCTCACCGTACAATACTTGCTTAACCGTTCAGCCAGGACGGTTTCGGTACTTCGAAGGAGGTTTTACGACGCTTTCGCAAAGTTCCTTAATTAAATAACCTCTTTTCTCTGGGGGCGTAGCCCCGCCGATACCTTTCTTGACACCTACTTGGTTTATAGCATTGATCGTTAAGTGACGAATCTTCTGATGAGTAGCGGATACTCACAGTAGGATCGGGATTCAAATATCATCGTGTGATAAAGCTGAAGGAATCCTACCAAAATTATCACACTCCAAATGGTATGCAACTCTAGCAAGTTTCAGTTTCTTTAGAAACTCCCGATGTGGATTTTTGCCCCATGTTCTTATGACCTTGACAAAGGGCCAACAAATTATAAGTCACATGTCAAATTCTACCCGTCATTATCCAGGTTGATTTGAACCCACCCATATATACTCTTAACTAAGGGCCAAACAAAGTAATACGACTGTCCCGAACCAACGCATCTATCTATGCTACATGTGAACACCCCAGCAGCTACCAATCACTATGTCTTGACTAAGAGCCAAACAAACATAGCTTGAATACTACTGACCATTCATATGAAATGACGGAGTGTTACGACTGGTTTTGGCGAAACTGTGAACGTAGTGAACTTGATATAACCGAAGGAACCTGATAGCTTTTTAAAAGGAGTGGTTAAAGCTCCGCAATTTAAAAAAAATATCTTCTGTTTTAAAATAACTGAGTGGTTTCTTTTAAACTGTTCCAACGATTCAACTTTGGTTTATTTTCTTTACATTAATATAATGCGTCCTATCAATTAACCTATCATTGCAGAAAACAACGAAAATACAACGTTCTCTTATGCCATCCGCATTCGCCACTGGGTCCCGTCATTCACCCGTTATGTTACTTAACTAACGACAGAGCAGGGGCTGGGCTAGTGCGGGTGCAAAACATAAGCGACGCCTAATAGATATCATATATAGATATTGTACATTCGTCAGACGCAATAATAAGCATTCCAGATCACAGATGAACATATTGGATTTTCTACGAATCCGCATTCCTTTTGAGCCAGCAAAGAAAGACGTATTACACAGTCGCGATGAATAGCCAAAACTCCACCCTAGACCCCTACGGGTACGGCAAACTACCCATCAAGTACCCGAAGTGAAGCGATCTCCCTCAACGACGTGAGTAGGCCACTAAACACTTCAAAGTACCCGGTAGTTTGTGTACCCCACCTTGGGTCTATCCTAGGAACAGAAAACAGTAAATGAAATAATACAACGGTGGCTACAACCTCAACCCGGATGTGCCCCGCAAAAGAATATTACAACAAATTACAATTTACATTTGAATGAAAGAAACACTCGTCTCACATCCCTGGCTATCCATTCATGACAATCCAACAAGTCCACATTCACAAACCAGTAAAAACCATCACAGAAATGTGCAACCCCCTGCTAACCGACATACTAGCAGTTAGGGGAGGTTTACGAACACATTAAACAAAACACAGATATAATCAAGTTAGCTAAATATCTTAGAATTTTGATCAAGCATCACAAATGATTCTACTCCAAACAATTCTCTGTGCACATCAAACCTGAGCAGAAATAAATCATCCCAGAAAACACAACATCAACACAAAAGAATAACTGAGCAAATTTGGGTTGACTCGGAGTCAACTCGGCCGCGGATCCACGGCGGATCGCATGGATCGGCGGCGGTTCCGCGGTGCAATTGTCGAGTCACAGCCCTAAATTTCTTCACAATTCTTAAAATTTCCTGCCTGTATTTTTAAGGGTCCCTGAAAAATTTTTAGACCCCGTTTTAAAAACGGCAGAAACTAGATGAAAACGTCGTATTTTCGGGTTCGTTTTGCGATCGAATTTCTAACGACTTTGCTAACATGTTAGTTATGGTTTAGCTTGGCTCTGATACCACTGTAAGTCGACGTTAGACACCCCACATGATGCGGGGAGGCGGAATAGGTAAAACACTCATTTTGTTTAAACTAATATCGACTAACTTTAAGGATCTTTGCTAAACCCTAACTAACAACTATCTAGAAGTGATTAGCTACTATGATAGATGATTATACCTAGAGATTCAAGTCCTTCTTGTTCTCGTTGATCACCTCCTCGTCGGCCTCCTCGATGTGATAGAAGATCCACCCGAGAGTTGCTTCTCCAAGCTTTAACCTCTCACTTGAGGTAACTAGGTGACTATGAGTGCTAATCAAAGAAACCTAGAAGATATAGAAAAGGATTAGGGATCTATTAGCCTTGCTAACCCTTAGATCTCAACACATGAAAGGTTAGGGTTAGTTCTTTGAATAGAGAGAGCTTGAGGAGAGAGAAGGTGTGAGTGAGAATGATAATGAATTATGTCTCATTTGTGAATATATGAAGCATGATAATTATTAAATGAATAACATATGATAATATCAACCATGCTTCATTAACTCACTATGTGTGAATTATCTCATGAGTCATTAAGCAATAAATGCTTCATTAACTTATTTGGATGAATCACTCCATGAGTCACTAATCCATTTAATGCAAATTCCACCTAAGCCTCCACCTCATCTTTCTTCTAGAAGCTTCTCGACAAATTACGAGAATGCCCCTCCCATCCGTGAAAACACGGAAATACTGAGACTGTATAAATCCAATAATCCAATACTAGAATCTGGCTTAAACCAAAGCCCGCTAGTAAAAACTGTCTGAACATCGTACGTGCATAAATACACGTATGTGTCCGAACCCTGTCGTAAAACCATACGACCTCTATATAATTTCGCCTGAAGCAGGGAAACTCTCTGTGTTGAACTCTAAAGACTCGACACTACGCTGGTAGTGGGTTTAACCACAGGCCGCAAGCGGTACTATATGTACGTAACTGTCCCCAGGTAGATGTCGATAAGAAGGCCGATGAGGAAACCCATCCAAACTCCTACTGAGCCTGATGTAACAATCTCCGTACAGTCCGGTCTATTTGTCTAGGACTATCGCATATCGGGCCTAGGGGGCGGCAAGCGTCAGTCCCCTAAAGGCGGTATAAGTCGTGTCGGAGTGAAGCCCATTACACCTTGAGAAGCTACTGGAAATCCTACCAGTAAATCCCATTTTCCCTGGCCAGGGACTTTGCGTAATGGCTCTCCAAACACAACGCAATATCAACTCCCAATACCGGGAGAGACGAATCTTATCTAACCGCCACTGTCTCCAAGTGCTTCGGGACTGCACCCAACTGCTACCTGTTTGCATGACTCTTTTGAGCCGTGGTAGGGTAGCAATCTAAGAACAGTGGGAACACACTTGAAACGCAGCAGCAGTGTCAAGTCTGCGGACTATGCTGTACTCATGTCACCTGGGAACTATTAATTGACGACGGGTGTAATACCAACCAACAGTTCCCTGCAAGTCATGTCCGGTGTACCCGTAACCCAACGAGCACCTGTATACTATCTCCAGTACAACGTACTAATGGCTGTGGGACAGACCATTTCCCTTGCTGGGATGAGAAGCGTACACATGAGTCTACTCCGGAGTATCGATGCCCTGTCTTGATAATCCTACGACTAGGGACCTGAAAAAGGATGTGCTTGTAGACTACCCAGCTCCCACAAGTGTGACTGCCATCACAACGCTGGTAATTAAGCAAAGATCCTAAGGGCTCTACTAATATGTATAAGCGACATGTTAAAAGAAACACATGCACATATTAAAGTAGAAACAAACCAAGTAGCATACTACCATTTTTAGCAAGACTGTCAATACAACTGTGAATATCCCAAGCTTCCATTAAGTAATATACAAACTAGTATGATACAGTAATGGCCTCTAGGGCATAAACACTAACAGCGACTCTGAGACGGAGTTTCCGTGGTAGACGTTTCCCTACCCCAAAGTGATTTGGTTTCCCGCTTTGTAGGAAGTCTGTAATGCCCTTTTTACGACATGGACGGTCGATGCGTGACGCGTCTCCGAGACGGAGTGTCCGTGGTAGACTTTTCCGGGCCCGGAGCGATTTGGTTCCCGATTTGTGGGAAGCCTGCACTGCCCTTTTTACGACATGGACGGTCGACGCATGACGCGTCTTCGAGATGGAGTGTCCGTGGTAGACATTTCCCTGGCCCGGAGCGATTTGGTTCCCGATTTGTCGGAAGCCTGCACTTCCCTTTTTACGACATGGACGGTCGACACTTGACGCGTCTCTGAGACGGATTGTCGCTAGTTGACGTGTCCCCGGTACGGAGTGTCACTGTTGGACGTTTACCCGAGGCGGAGTGTTTGCTTGACGTTTCCCCGGCATGGAGTGTCGCCGGTCGACGTTTCCCAGGCGCGGAGTGTCTGTTTATGACGTTTCCCCGGCATGGAGTGTCTGCTTGACGTTTCCCCGGCACAGAGTGTCGCTGTTCGACTTGTCCCCGGCATGGAGTCTCGCTGTTCGACGTTTCCCCGGCACGGAGTGTCGCTGTTCGGCTTGTCCCCGGCACGGAGTGTCGCTGTTCGACGTTTCCCTGGCACGGGGTGTCTGCTTGACGTTTCCCCGTTACGGAGTGTCTGCTTGACGTTTCCCGGGCACGGAGTGTCGGTGGTCGATGTTTCCCCGGCGCGGAGTGTCTGTTTGTAACGTTTCCCCGGCATGGAGTGTCTGGTTGACGTTTCCCCAGCACGAAGTGTCGCTGTTTGACTTGTCCCCGGCACGGAGTGTCTGCTTGACGTTTCCCCGGCACGGGTTGTTGCTGGTTTTGATGTAGAGGATGATTCCCAGGCGAAACATAATTCCGACAGGGCAGGTGGATACTCCGAGGCGAAGCATGATTTCGATAGGGTTACATTCTGAGACGAAGCAAGATTCCGCCGCAGAGGTTGTTGGTTTGATTTGATTTGGGTTGACATTAGCATCGCTACACTGGAATATGGTACCAGGAGCGAATCATCATTTGTCTTTAATTATTGGGAAGCGATGGCTTAGGGGACAAGTTTAGATCCCTATCACCTAAGGTTTTTCAATTTTATGGGCCGTAAGGGTCCCATAAAAGCATTTTCTCCCTATAAGTTGTAAGGATCCCGTAGGTGCATTTTCTCCTTAGGAGCCGTGAGGACCCCCAAGTGTGTTTTTCCTTTGTGAGTCATAAGGATCCCACGAAAGTGTTTTCTTACGAGCTGTAAGGATCTCGCAAGTTTTATTTTCCTCATGCATTGTGAGGACACATGAGTGGATTTGGCACGTTCCCAGTTTAACGACTTAGGGGTCATTTGTTTCCAGTTTAACGATTTAGAGGTCATCTATTCCCAGTTTAATGACTTAGCGGTCATCTGTTCCCAGTTTAACGACTTAGCGGTCATCTGTTCCTAGTTAAAGGACTTAGGGGTCTATTGTGCCTAGTTTACCGACTTAGCGGTCATCTGCTCCCAGTTTAAATACTCAGGGGTATATTGTTCCCAGTTTAACGACTTAGCGGTCATCGGTTCCCAGTTTAAAGACTTAGGGGTCTATCAGATCAGAAGCTTGGAATTTTGGGGTAGGGGTCGGCATCAGCATTGCTAACACTGAAGCACATGTTCCAGGAGCAATTCATCATTTGCCTTTCCCTGTTGGGGAGCGATGGCTTAGGAGACAGGTTTAGATCCCTATCACCTAAGGCTTTTCAATTTTATGGACCGTAAGGGTCCCAAAAAAGCATTTTCTCCCTACGATTCGAAAGGATCTCGTAGGTGTACTTTCTTCTTAGGAGTCGTGAGGACTCCCAAGTGTGTTTTTCCTTTGTGAGTCGTAAGGATCCCACAAAGGTATATCCTCCTCATGTATCATGAGGACACATGAGTGGGGCTTTCCTAATGGAGCATAATTCCAAGGGCGGAGACCGCCCGTGTGACTGGTGGTTGCTGTGGCGCATGGGTATGGTGAGAATTATTTGAACCCGTGGATGGTATACAGTTGTCAGTTTGGGGACCACCCGTAAGGCTGGCGAGAATTTTGGGAGATTAGATTTTGGTTGACGTCTGCATCGCTGCACTGGAATCTGGAACCAGGAGCGACTCATCATTCGCCGTTGGGGTATGAGATTTGGAATTTGGTTGGTGTCTGCATCGCTACACTGGAATATGGTACCAGGAGCGACTCATCATTCGCCGTTGGGGTATGGATTTGGAATTTGGTTGGCGTCTGCATCGCTGCACTAGAATATGGTACCAGGAGCGACTCATCATTCGCCATTGGTTTTTTTTTCCGCGATTGCCCTATCATTTCAGCTTTTCTTATCGCGAAGATCGCGATTGCCCTATCATTTCGGCTATTTATTCGCGGTTGCCCTATCATTTCGGATTTTTATTAGTATTAGTATTATTTTGTTTTATTTACACATTTTTACATTCCCAGTTTAACGACTTAGAGGTCGATTGTTCCCCCTGTTTAACGACGTGGTGGTCAATGGTTTGCTTATCCCAGCTCCTCAAACTTTGATCTTGGCGTGGCTGTGTTGATGACCGTAGCCCTGCGGCTTGTTGGTACATCTGACGACTGTAGGTCTTTCCCAAGTTTGTATTGGTTCTCCACCCAATCTTTATAAACATAGCAGTTTTCAATGGTATGACTCACCATTCTATGATATGGGCAGTATATGGGATTGCCGGTCATGTTCATTTCATGTGGCCTCTTTGGAATAGGCAGTTGCAAACCGTTGTTCAAGGCGTCCTCGAATATTTTGCGGACTTCATCCCTCCTGAAGGAGTATACTTTCTTCGTTCTCTCCATTAGAGTAGGTGCCCTTACTAATGCTGGATCCTGAGGATGATCGGTCTTTGGTTCGCCTACTGTCCGCTTACCACGTTCAGTGTACGTATCAAAGGGACTGAAGGCTGATCGCGACCGTTTTTCGCAAAAGTGTTCCGCTCTTGGGCTGGAGGGAGTATCGGTTGGCTGCTTCTGGATATCAATCCCTAGCTCACGAACCAAAATTTGATTTTGCTGTAATTGCAATCTGGCGACTTGGGTCGTGAGATCTGCCACGACGTTTGCCAGCTCGTCGACTTTAGAATGGACCTTGGGCATCTTCTTGTCCTTGTCCCGAAGCTGCTTTTGAAGCTATTGGAATAACGCTTGTTCTATAGTTCCGGGTACAACAATGGGGTCATCCTTACCGCCTGAGTTTGATTCAACAAGAACCACGGGTTCCTTTGGCTCAATGGCCTGAGCGGGCTCTTCATCATTTGGATCGAGCCGGTGTTGGATGGCAACAACCACGTCATTGTCATGGCTATAAGGAGTAGGGGGGCTTGCCCCTCTGAGCTCCATCATGTAGACCATATGGGTTGTATACCCGTCTATTGCTTCTTCATCGGCAATGTTGCTCGCTTGGCTTTTAGCTCGGTTCCTTGGTCCGCTTTTTTTAGAGAAAGGCAGATGTCCGAGAGAATCAGGTTCCCGAAGGACTTCGGTCTCCATTTGTATGAAATTGGCGGTCGCGGCTTGACTGTTTGTTAACACGCCAGGGGACAATGATATTTCTCCTTCCTTGTATTGTTTCTCGACCCAATCCATGAAAATGCAACAGTCTTCAATAGTGTGTCCCAGCACTCGGTGGTATGGGCAAAAGTTGGGATGATCAGTCCTGTTTGCTTCACTTAGCCTTTTTGGTTCTGATAGCCGCAAACCATTCTTCAGAGCATCTTTGAAAATTTTATGGACCTTGTCCCTTCGGAAAGAGTAGACCTTATTTCTTCTTTCCTCCAAAATTGGCTCTCGAGATTTTTTAGTCTTTGCTTCGCCCGCTCTCTGCTTATCCAGAGAATCGGTGCTGTTGGAACTTTCGCTTTTCCGGTTGTCGTCCCTCCGATATCTCGGTCTGTTTATGAATTGGAGATTCTGAGTGGACTCGGGCTTTGAGCGTTCCAATATTTGAACTTTCTTGGTCATCTCTTGGAATGTTTTGAGGCCTGCAGTGCACAGGAAAGGTTTCATCCAGTCGTTCAGATTTTCTATAAGAAGACTGAAGGATTGGTCTTGCTCCAACGGCAGTTCGCATTTGATAGAGCGATTGCGCCATCAGACTATAAAATCCATGTTGCTTTCGTTGTTCTTTGGCTCGGTCCTTACAAGGTCAGCAATAGTGGTTTTATCGCTGATACTCATGAACTTTTTCTTAAACATGGATTCTATTTGAGCGAACGTCATGATCGAGTCATCCGGTATGCTTGCATACCAATCGAAAGCAATATCGGTCAAACTATTGACAAACTGGCGGAGAAGGAGCGCATCATTGCCCCCAGTGTTCGTACATGATGCTTTAAATTGGGCAATGTGCCGGTTCGCATTTCCCGTCCCATCGAACCTTTCAAATATGCGGACGACATAACCAGTAGGAAACTCCACAAGATAGTACTGAGCAGGGTATGGTCTCCCGCTGCTACTGACCTCTTTTTGCTCTCCGGGTTCGGCTACCAATGTTTTGACTTTTTTGGCAACCAAATCCATGATTTGATCTTGAGTTAGCTGGTTGCTGTCATCGGTAGCCAAGACATTTCCCGAGATAGGATGCGACCGACTTTCGTGTAGTCCGCCCACCTTTGGATTTGAGGGAATAGGCGTCGACTGTCTCGCGACACCGTTTCCCGGTTCATGAGTAGAACCATGCGCATGATTGGACGGCTGAGAGGCAACTTAAGCTGTGAGCCGTAAGACGACGTTTTTCAAGTCGTCAATTTTTGAGTAGAGCTTGGCCATCTCACTGTCTCTACTTCTGAGCTATTTTCGGAGCTCTTGGAGAAGTTGTTGTTCTGCGTTCTTGGGACGGAAGATTGGCTCCTCTTCGCTTTCTGAGCCCGACTCCTCGTAAACCGAGGGCTCTCTCTGCTTATCAGCCTCACTGGAAGGGTCTTCATTACCTTCCAGAGGAGGCCGGTCTTGGAATGTAGCAGCCATATTCACACCAGATTGGATTTGAGATGTGGTGGCCCCATCCTTACCTTTGCTGCGAAGGTTGTCGCTGGGACTCGTGCCTACCATGTAGTCGGTGTGGATAACACATTCAGCCATCCTTTCATCACCGGCAGCTGGTTTCGCGGAATGGTCCGGGCTTTGGAAATTCATAAATTTTAACATGGCCAGAGACCTAGCCCTTTTGTTGGCTCTGTATCTGAGCCGTTTCTGCCTCAGCTTCTCTGCCTTGAGCGCTTGGCAGGCTTCTGCTTTTCGGGAAGTCGCCATAGGCTGAGTGATGGGGAGGCTTAAGAAGACGTCCGCCCACGTGTCCGTTGAAGGTATCACCTGGGCTTGCCCAGGACGTCTGGCAACTTCTTTTATTCTGATAGCTTTTCCCCCAGCTAGGGCCATGGAGAGCCGTTTGAACAATGACTCGCGTCTAGGTTGGGGCGCCCTCGAGACCACCACATTTGGCCTCTTGCCTTTCGAGGCCGGTTTGTCTGTTGCTGGAGCTTGAGGTGCAGGGATGGCATTAGCCGAGACAAACAGAATAGACCCAAATTGTAGCAGCGGTTCTTCCCACTGTCGTCCGAGACTTGCTGGGAGGACCGTCCTGGCGTCTATCTTCATCGTGTAGGAGACTGGAGCTAAGTTCATCTTTGGAGACATTGTTGAAAATTTATTGCTTGAAAACACTGCATGTTGATGAAAGAGAATTATTTTAGTATAAATATAGATATGTATATTGATTGAGTTCGCATGGATATTTAACCCGAAATATAGGAGGAGAGATTCGTCTCACCGGGCGTGCCAGAATCTGTAGGGTGTTTTTCGTCACCCCGTCGAGATCGGAATATGCATGCGTTTATCAGGCGCATTACAAACTCCCCCTGCCTGGGGTAGGCTGGGGTTTACTGATAGTGGGGATTCGAATCTCCGGCAGCCGCGGACTAAGCTGCCCTTAATTACCCCCCGCCTTTGGAGCGAGAGAACCTCCGATTAACGGGTCAAACAGGTCATGCGAACTCAATGTACAGTGTAAGTGTGTTGTGTTTTGAAAGGGGTTTTGGATATATTGGGGGGCCCGCAGAGTTTTTACGGGGGTCCCGCTACCCGGATAGCGGGCTGAGGGGCAAGGGGGTTAGTATCCCCCTTGCTGGGTGCGGGGCAGCGTCCCGATAGAAGTTTTTTCTAACGGGAACATTGTGGTGGAGTATGCGTGTGTGTGCATATATGTATATATACATATATATATGTAAAAAGGAAAAGGCATCTATAGGATGCGTGGGAGAAGACGCCTGCGCCACACGTGAGCGGCACGCGAGCGCTTAGGAGCTTGGGCAATGCCGCGAGCGCCTTGGGTGCTGGCGCAAGCGCTTTGGGTGCTGGCGTTAGCGCCTTGGGCCCTAGCGCCCCCACGTGCCCCCCACGCGGGCGCTGGGGCGCTGGCGCTGGTGCGAGCGCTTTAGGCGCTAGCGCACCACATGCCCGGCACGCGGGCGCTTGGGCGCTGGCGCTGGCGCTTTGGGTGCTTTGGGCGCTAGCGCACCACGTGCCCAGCACGCGGGTGCTCGGACACTAGCGCACCATGTGGCCGGCACACGGGCGCTGGTGCTAGTGCTTTGGACGCCGGCGCCCCACGTGCCCAGCACGCGGGCACCAGTGCACCACATGCCCGGCACGCGAGAGCTCGGGCGCTGGCGCTGGCGCTAGCGCTTTGGACGCTAGCGCCCCACGTGCCCGGCACGTGGGCGCTCGGACGCTAGCGCTTTGGGCACTCGGGCGCTGGGCGGCAAAAGGGACTTGGTCCCTGCACTGGGAGTTGTACTCCCAAAAAGAAATACTTATTATTTTGTGTGTGTGTGTGTGTGAGAGAGAGAAGTTAAACTACTAAGATATTTTTGGAGCTGATGAAGGGAATTCTCCTTTGAGCCCTGGATCTTCTCCAAAGTGGAATTTTCGGAGATGGGTCTCCTTCTTCCTCCTCTGTTGGCCGGATCTTAAAGAACAAGTGGTATGAGATTTAAAAATTTCCCCTTTTTGAGATCTAATGGATGATCTGGACTCCCTTTTGTGGGTTTTGTGGAGAAAAACTATTTAGTTTTGGAAAAAGAAGAGTAAAACTCTTGATTTAATTCAAAAGAAAGAAAAATGTTTAGAACCTTGAGGAAGGAGAAGGAGGCATAGATCATGATTTTTTTTAGAGAGAGAAAAAAGATCCTGAGATATTTTCATTATCTTTGCCTTTATAGGCTATACACTTTACATATAGCCTCTTGGGCATTACAAAATGCATTTTGTCCATCACATGCCTTATGTGCTCATTTCTTTTGCACATAACCCATGGGCTTTACAGAAATTTGGCTTTATGCCCATTTTGTTTATATTCATGCACAAAAAATTACATCAAAATTATTTATCATATAATTTTTTATTTCGGCATGGGGAGGGCCGGCCGCTTTATGTTCGGACTCGACCTGGGCATGGGCCCACTTGATCTGGGTTTGGACCCACTTAGCATGAGGATTGACCTTGACTTTGACTTGGTCAACCGGGGTGCAATTTTCGACCCCAACAAGCGGTAAAAGTTACAATATGAAATATTTTTCTATGAAACTTATTCAACATATTTTGTTAATGATTAATAGTCAAGATTTAAGAGTTTAGTATGGTTGTGTTAAGGAAAATTGAACTTTCCAAAGAAAACCGAATCAGAAGTCGGATTTAACTCCGCTTTCGTCGGGTTTTAGTAAAAGAAGTTTTAAGAATAGATTAGAGAAGAGAGAGGTGGGACTTACAGGTTTAGAGTCAAGAGAAGAGAGAGAGGAATCGGTAGGAGGCGCCGATGCGTCGTTTCGTCGCCGGGAGCTCCTAGGGTCGTCGTCGGAAAATTGCCGGAGTTTCACTCTTCGCTAACTCCAATTGCATACTAAAAATCTATAGAGTTTTTTGAGAGTTTGGACAGAATTGTGAGTGAGGGTGTGTGTTTAGGGGTGGTATTTATAGGGTAAAACTAGGATTAGGGTAGGTGAAAGGGTGTGAAGAAAAAATGTATTAAATTATATTAAAAATTAGATCTATTTAGATTTTAAAGGGCTCTGTTAAAGTGCAAGAAATTTAAAGTGTACAGGGATCATGGGGAGACAGTGAGGCACAACTTTCATGAAGAAAGTTTGGCGATCCGACTCGGTCAGGCCGGCCCCGCCGTCGGCCCGGGTCGCTGTCACCTCGTGTCAATTGATGAGTCGTCTACTCCCTGGGACAGTTTGTTTTATATGTGAAGTGGGGTTTTTACGAGTTATGCACGTGTAGACTTTTGGACTTCTAAAAATTTAAAAGAAAACAATATTAAAAATAATGTGGGGGGTGGGATTTGAACTCTGGTGCTTTGATTCAGTAGTGTAAGGTCTTACCAATGAGCTACAAGCTCCTTCTTGCTATTAAAAAGCAAAATAATTACTTATAGTACTCACAGTAAATGCAAATACCCTAAGTATACATTAACTTTAAACAAATTTTTATACGCCAAAATTGGAGTTGTTACGGTCCCGATACCCGATTGATTGGTCGGGCGGAAGTACGCGTTCTACCCTGTCTTATTTGTTCTACTTACCGTAATCAAGACGGTGTCGCCTTACAGCTAGCCGGTTGTGCACGGGTCATCCGCAGGGAGATGGTAGTTGTCCGTTCTTGTTTTAGGCTAGTCAATTCAAGAATGTATATGTACTGGTCTAAATCTATCCTAAGTGTTTGTATTTATATTCAAATAAGCTTGTTAGGGTTAAGGTTGGTTAATAGAGTTAGGATTAGTCTTGTTCTTTTCTTTTGCCAATCTTAAAATGAAGTTGGGATAATAGAAAGTAGCGGGGATTAGGAGGACATAGGAATGAGATTTGCGAGTTCAAGTAAGTTTTCCAACGCTAAATCCATTCCTAGTGACCCCCGTCCTTCTGCTACGTGCGCTTATTTCCAACTCTCGGCCAAACACCCGCAACCATGTATCCAATTGGGTCACAACTATATGTCACGTTGTAGTGCGTCCAAAGGAATTCTCGGCTTAGGTCGCGGCTATATTTCACGTAATCAAAACTCTCAAGAAAATCCCTAGAAGTTTAGTGTGCAATTGAAGTTAGCAAAAGGAGAAAGCTTCGGCAAAATTCCGACGACAGTCCTAGGAGCTCCCAGCGACGAATCGATGCACCGGTGCCTCCTACCGTTCCCTCTTCCTCTCTTCTAAGCTCTAAACCCGTAAGTCTCACCTCCCTCTTCTCTATTCTTTTCTAAAATACTAAAACCCGACAGAATCGGAGTTAATCCGATTTCCGATTCGGTTCTTTCTAAAAATTCATCTTTTCTTAGATACAATCATACTAAACCTTTACATGTTGACTATTAAATATTAACAAGTCATATTGAACAAGTTCCATATCAAAAAGATTTCTATTTTAATTGTTATCATACTTTTTCACTAAAATACCATGTAGTTTAAATTCGACATTAAAATATCATAATCTTGTTATACCTTTAAGTAGATCATGAGGTAATGACCTACCTCCTGACACACTCATATGTAACATAGCACAATACCTTTCGGGAACATAGAATACGGGAAAATAAAACTTTACATATAAATACCATTAACTATTAAAACTGTTTTCTATAGGAATTCATATTTTTATAAATCTTTACAAAACGCCGCTACAACCCATTTTGGAGAACCCGACTGGGATGATACGGATTATCGCACATCCCTGGGCTTAGTAATGCGATATGCAGACCTCCGCAAAGAGCATTCGGACTCGAAAGATTTAAAATACAAATATCTTTAAAAAATGATATTTCTAGAAATATAATATATTAAAATTATTTTTATAAATATATAAATATATATGTATTACCAAAATATCTATTTTTGTTATAATATCAATATTCCAATTTTTTCTAAAATCACAAGAATCGCTTTACATTAAAATACCATGAATTCCATACAAGTTCAATGTTACAATTAAATACCATGTATTATGAAAAATATGTTATTTTCACTAGAAATATCACAAATATAGAATCTACATTTATGACAACTCTAAAGACGATAATTAAATAGTTGGGATGTATTTTGAAAATTATACAAAAATATTTTTATATAAAACCCCCTCAAGTTCTATAAATTACCCTAAGGACCCTAGTAAATATAGGTTTAAGCGGGACCAATCTCTTGAACCTCAGGGAGCCGGAGAAGTAGGTGCTTGCCTATTTAAGGTGTACAACTTAACGACGATGTTATCAATACGGTAATCGTTTTTGAAAAAGACACAAATCCTGCCGCCCATGTGCAGCGGTTACCGATAACATCAAAAGCTAATTCAGGACTTCAATTTCTTTTCTAATTGTTCTGACTCAGACTGGGTCTCATTATAATAATCTGACTTGAATATGATTCAACTACAATCTACAATATTATAATTCAATATGAATCCATGAATCCATATATTCAATATATTCAATCTATATTGACTGAACCGAATCATGGATATACTTTCATTTACATGATTCTCCAGTTACATCCATGATTCTCCAGTTACATCCATTTACTGATATCATGGTTTTGGCAAGTCATCCAATTATACAATCTATATTACAAGATAATACAAGTTGCAAAACAAACAAGACATCGCGGGACTTAAGGGGTAGATTGGTACGGAACGTGTTAGAAGTGGCACGGGACTGCAACCATAAGACACCTAACCTATATTCCGTTGTTGTTGTGCTGTGGCATAAACGGTTACTTGAGTTCTTGATACCTTAGTCTCCGGGGCAAGTGAGACTCCTCTCGTATACATTGGAATCCTTCTGTACCAAGCTACAAACAACAGCGTTAATACTAAATACAACAATATAACAATATAATACAACTGTAAAAGCTACACTCTCTCTCTTACTCTCTGTCTATTCTACTTCTCCCTTATCTTTGGGACTTATCGAGCGATTGTTCGCTGACGACATTCCTTCTCTTTCTTCTTTGGAATGTTGTCAGGTGATTTGGACACTCAGAAGATCGAGCCTACTAGTGAGGACTTGGATCAGCTTGCCTACGACATAGAGCTCTAGCTTCATTGTACACATTTTTATTTCAGTACTTTTCATTTCTGTTATGCCACTGTTTAGGCATTGCTTTCATTCAGTTGCATTTACTTTTCCATGCATTGTACAAAAGAATGTTAATAAATAAAGTTGCCGTTTCATTACATTTGTCTCTTATGTATATTTATTTTATATTTCTTAGTTACGCTTAGCGTATTTACTTCTGAGTAAATACGTAGCGGCCAGTCGCGTCCCCTTCGCCGTACACCGGGAAGCGGGGCGTGACAGGTTTTGTTGGTGGCCCATGCAGGTCAGAGCTGTGTGGAATCCTACCATGCAGTTCTGTTTTGCGTGAGCAACCTAAGTAATATAACACAAGAACCAGCAACTAAAATATTCTTTACAGTTCATATTTCTTGAATCTGATCATTCCATATAACTTGAATCTGTTCTAACCTAAATTTTCATTCAAGATTATGGATTCCCCAAACAACACCAGCACCAACCTCAACACTTCTACTACCAATCACACCTGCCGTCCCTGCTCCGCTTAACGAGCAGACAGTTCTGCTTGAGGAAATCTGAAGCCTCCTGGTTGGACTGCAGCAGCAGACTGCTATATTAGTGAACCGATCAGAAGCAAAAGCAACCGGTATAAAGCGCTCTGCCACCCAGATGGCAAGAGGAGCCTACCTTATACAACCTTCTGAACCCAAGATACAGAAAGAAGCAATTAATCAGTCGAGTCCAGACTTCTGCTACTACTGCAGGAGAAAGGGACACTTGTAGAAGGACCATAGGCGCGCAAAAGGCCTATGCCTAGTTTGTGGCGCATCCGATCACAAAATTGGAAAATGTCCCTATAGACGCAACTCAGCTCACACACCCGCCAACTACCCGCAGAAAGCTATCCAGGCTCCTGCACCTCATCTTGTACCCCCAGCACCACTTCCACCTGGACCACCTCTACCCAGTCAGGCATCGATGTACCGGCATACACAGAAAAATATGTCGAGACGCCAAGCCTCCACCTTAGCAACCGTAGAAGCCGAGATTGTTGACTAAGATAACACTAGCAAGTCTCTTTCATATTTTCAAAACCGTTGTATCACTTTGTTATTTTCATACACTATCAGCACTTCAGCTACAAAACTTTTCTTGAATCTTTTACACTTTCCTTTTACAAATTTCGAGGACGAAATTTTTATTAAGGAGGGTAGAATGTAACATCCTTAAACTTTCTGTACAAATTTTTTTCAAAAATACAGAAAGAGGTAATTTTGCCTGAGCACAAGATATAAGTTTGTTTTGCTTTTTAATAGCAAAAAGGAGCTTGTAGCTCATTGGTAATACCTTGCACTGCTGAACCAACCCACCAGAGTTCAAATCCCATATCCCACATTATTATTAATATTGTTTTATATTAATATTTTTAGAATTCTAAGAGTCTACACGTGCTAAACCCGTAAAACCCCACTACACTAATAAAACAAACTGTGCTAGGGGGTTAATGAAGCGACGGGGAACACTCTGGGTGCCTGACTCGGCCGGACCGTTGATTCCACAACATCAAAGTTCTGCCTCTTCACCTCCCCTGTACTCCTGTATCCTTTATTTCCTTAGACCAGTAACAGAGACCCTTTAAAACCCTAATTACTCCATTTTTAATACATTTTAATACAATTTTCATTTCACCCTTTCACCTACCCTAAACCCTAGTCTTACTCTATAAATACAACCCCAATACACACACACTCCTCACTCCAAAATTCTGATCAAAACTCTCAAGAAAATCCCTAGAAATTTAGTGTGCAATTGAAGTTAGCAAAAGGCGAAAACTTCGGCAAAATTCCGACCACAACCCTTGGAGCTCCCGGCGATGAAACGACGCACCGGCGCCTCCTACGGTTCTCTCTTCCTCTCTTCTAAGCTCTAAACTCGTAAGTCTCACCTCTCTCTTCTCTATTCTTTTCTAAAAACTCACATTACTAAAACCCGACGGAATCAGAGTTAATCCGATTTCCGATTTGGTTCTTTCTAAAATTTCAACTTTCTTAAATACAATCATACTAAACCTTTACATATTGACTATTAAAATTAACAAGTCATATTGAACAAGTTCCATATCAAAAAGATTTCTATTTCAATTGTTATCGTACTTTTTCACTAAAATACCATGTAGTTTAAATTCGACATTAAAACATTACAATCTTGCTATACCTTTAAGTAGATCACGAGGTAATAACCTACCTCCTGACACACTCATATGCAACATAGCACAATACCTTTCGGGAACATAGAATACGGGAAAATGAAACTTTACATATATATACCATTAACTATTAAAACTGTTTTCTATAAGAATTCGTATTTTTATAAATCTTTACAAAGCGCCGCTACAACCCATTTTGGAGAATCTGACTGGGATGATGCAGATTATCGCACATCCCTGGGCTTAGTAGTGCGAGATGCAGACCTCCGCAAAGAGCATTCAATCTCGAAAGATTTAAAAGACAAATATCTTTAAAACATGAGATTTCTAGAAATATAATATATTAAAATTATTTTTATAAATATATAAATATATATGTATTACCAAAATATCTAATTTTGTTATAATATCAATATTCCAATTTTTTCTAAAATCACAAGAACCACTTTACATTAAAATACCATGAATTCCATACAAGTTCAATGTTACTATTAAATACCATGTATTATGAAAATTAGGTTATTTTTACTAGAAATATCACAAATATAAAATCTACATTTATGACAACTCTAAAGACGATAATTAAATACTTGGGGTGTATTTTGAAAATCATACAAAAGTATTTTTACATAAAACCCCCTCAAGTTCTATAAATTACCTTAAGGACCCTAGTAAATATAGGTTTAAGCGGGGCCAATCTCTTGAGCCTCAGGGAGCCGGAAAAGTGGGTGCTTGCCTATTTAAGGTAGACAACTTAACGACGGTGTTATGAACACGGTAATCATTTTTGAAAAAGACACAAATCCTGCCGCCCATGTGCAGCGGTTACCGATAACATCAAAAGCTAATTCAGGACTTCAATTTCTTTTCTAATTGTTCTGACTCAGACCGAGTCTCATTATAATAATCTGACTTGAATATGATTCAAGTACAATCTACAATATTACAATTCAATATGAATTCATAAATATATATATTCAATATATTCAATTTATATTGACCGAACCGAACCATCGATATACTTCCATTTACTTGATTCTCCAGTTACATCCATTTACTGATATCATGGTTTCGGCAAGTCATCCAATTATACAATCTATATTACGAGACAATACAAGTTGCAATACAAACAAGATATCGGGGGTTTAAGGGGTAGATTGGTACGGAAGGTGTTAGAAGTGGCACGAGACTGCAACCATAAGACACATAACCTATATTCCGTTGTTGTTGTACCGTGGCATAAACGGTTCCTTGAGTTCCTGATATCTTAGTCTCCGGGACAAGTGAGACTCCTTTCGTATACACTGGTTCTATACCAAGCTACAAACAACAGCGTTAATATTAAATACAACAATATAACAATATAATACAACTGTAAAAGCTACGCTCTCTCTTACTCTCTGTCTATTCTACTTCTCCTCTATCTTTGGGACTTACCGAGGGATTGTTCGCTGACGACATTCCTTCTCTTTCTTCTTTGGAATGTTGTCAGGTGATCTGGACACTCAGGAGATCGAGCCTATTAGTGATGACTTGGATCATCTTGCTTACGACACAGAGCTCTAGCTTCATTGTACACATTTTTATTTCAGTACTTTTTATTTCAGTTATGCCACTGTTTAGGCATTGCTTTCATTCAGTTGTTATTACTTTTCCATACATTGTATAAAAGAATGTTAATAAATAAAGTTGATGTTTCATTACATTTCTCTCTTGTGTATATTTCTTTTTTATATGACCTAGTTACACTTAGTGTATTTACTTCTGAGTAAATACATAGCGGCTAGTCGCGTCCCCTTCGCCGTACACCGGGAAGCCGGGCGTGACACTATTTACTTGGCACAAAACTGGGCTATTTATAGGCACAGAGCTGAAACCTTAGGGTTAAATTCTTTGGCCAAATACAATGACAAAACTACCCCCAAAATATCATCAGAAGAAAACATGTGTCCGCGGCGGCGAAAACCCACATTTGGCGGCGGTTCCGCCGCGGTTTTGGGGAATTAGCTCCTCGTTTTTTCTGTTCTTTCTTATGTTGCTATCTTATGTTGTTCTACATGTCCCAAATTGCAAATTGCTTCCAAAATTTCTTCAGATCCGCAACAGTCCAACATGGCTTCACTTTAATTCATTTGACCTTATCTCTCTCGAGCTCCGCGCAACCATTGAATCTTGTGCTGCCCCTCTCGTACTCTGTGCTTGTCCGAGACATGAATGACCACTGTTCTTTGTCTTGTCTTTTGAACTGGTAAGCGGTACTGGACGGATACGGATGACCAGAACCCGGCTTTTATCTGTCGGCAACAGATGTTCTGGATTTTGGCGTAACTGTGGAGATTTTGTATGATTTGCGTTATTTTGGACTAGAAACCTGTAACCTGTAAATATGTAGCAAACACGGATCAAAAGCACCTGCTTATAAACAAACGAGCAGAAGAATGGGCAGTATTAAATGCAATATTCTAGTGTGAACACTGATCAAGGCATTTCTTGATTTGTTAGATAACTACACACACAGGGCCACGTTTCTCTAGTTAACACCTATTCTAGTTAACACTAGCTTTTAATGACACGATCCCCACATATAGCTACACATGTTTTATAACATCCATGCAGGGTATTTTTCGTCACCCCATTGAGATGGGAATACGCGCGCGCTTGTTAGGCGTACTACAGATTCTCCCTGCGTATGGTAGACGGGGGTTTATTGATCGTGGGGATCCAAATCTCCGGTAGCCGTGGACTAAGCTGCCATTAATTACCTCTCGCCTTTGGAGCGAGAGAACCTCCGATTAACGGGTTAAACTGGTCATGCGAACTCAATGTGCAGTGTTGTGTTTTGAACGGGTTTTGGATATATCGAGGGCCCCGCAGAGTTTTTACGGGGGTCCCGCTATGTGTGTGCGTGCATACATACATACATACATACATACATATATATATATATATAAAGGAAAGGGTATCCATAGGATGCGTGGGAGAAAGTGCCAGCGCCTCACGTGAGCGGCACTCGAGCGCTTAGGGTGCGCCTCACGTGAGCATACCCGGATAGCGGGCTGGGGGTCAAGAGGGCTAGCAGCCCCCTTGCGGGGTGCGGGGCAGCGCTCCGTTACAAATCTTTTCTAAGGGGAACAGTGTGGTGGAGTATGTGTGTGCGTGCATATATGTATATACATACATATATATATATATATATATATATACATACATATATATATATATATATATATATATATAAAGGAAAGGGCATCTATAGGATGCGTGGGAGAAGGCGCCAGCGCCTCACACGAGCGCTAATGCGCTTGGGCGCTGGCGCGAGCACTTTTGGCATGTGTGTGTGTATATACATACATACATACAAACATACATACACACACACACACACACATACACACACATATATATAAAGGAAAGGGCATCCAAAGGATGCGTGGGCCAGCGCCCCACGTGCAAGGATGCGTGTGCCGGCGCCCCACGTGCCAGGCACACAGGCGTTGTGCGTCAGAGCCCCACGTGCCTGGCACGCGGGCTCTGTGCGCCAGAGCGCCAGTGCCCCACGTACCTGGCACGTGGGCGCTAGGCGTCAGCAGCAAAAGGGACTTGGTCTCTGCACTAGGAGTTGTGCTCCCGATTTGACTTATGGAGTTGAACTCCTAAGATATTTTTGGAGCTAATGAAAGTGGCTTCTCTCTTGAGCCCTGGATCTTCCACAAAGTGGGATTTTTGGAGATGGGTCTCCTTCCTCCTCTTCTGTTGGCCGGCTCTTGAATAACAAGAGGGGTGAGATTTTAAAAATCTCTCCTTTTTAAGTTCTGATGGAAGATCCAAGCCCCCTTTGTGGGTTTTGTTGTGAAAAGCTATTTAGTTTTGGAAAAGGAAGAGTAAAACTCTTGATTTAATTCAAAAGAAAGAACAAGGTTTTAGAACCTTGAGGAAGGAGAAGATCACTGATCTTGATTCTTTTGGGAGAAAGGGAAAATTTTTTTGAGATATTTTCATTATCTTTGCCTTTATAGGTTATAAACTTTACACATAGCCCCATGGGCTACACAAAATGGCATTTTGCACATTCCATGCCTCATGTGCTATTTCTTTTTGCACATAAGTCATGGGCTTTACAAAAATTTGTCTTATGCCTATTTTCCTTACATTTGTTCATAGAAAATAAAAAAAGGAGATACACTAAAAATTATTTATTACAAAATTTTTATCTTGGCATGGGGAGAGGCCAGCCGCTCCATGTTCGGGCTCGACCCAGGCATTAGCCCATTTGACCTAGGCTTGGGCCCACTTGGTTTGGGGTTGACTTTGATTTTGACTTGGTCAACCGAGGTGTAAATTTTGACCCCAACAAATTACCCCCCATCAATAGGTGCACACCACATATGTGGGTTGTGTGCACGAAATTGATGGATCTTCTTTCGCATGGAAGTCGACTTGATCTGATTCCCATTTTAACGGCGTGGAGGTCGATGCTGCCATTTTAGCGACTTGGACGGTCGGTACTGCCTTTTTGCGACTTGGACGGTCGGTGCTACCATTTTCACGACTTGGACGGTCGATTCTGCCATTTTAGCGACTTGGACGGTCGGTGCTGCCCTTTTTGCGACTTGGACGGTCGGTGCTACCCTTTTTGCGACTTGGAAGGTCAGTGCTGCCCTTTTACAGACGTGGATGGTCGGTGCTGCCCTTTTAGCGACTTGGACGGTCGGTGCTGCCCTTTTAGCGATTTGGACGGTCGGTGCTGCCATTTTAGCGACGTGGACGGTCGGTTCTGCCCTTTTTGCGACTTGGACGGTCGCTGCTGCCCTTTTAGCGACGTGGACGGTCGGTGCTGCCTTTTTTACGACTTGGACGGTCGGTGCTGCCCTTTTGCGACTTGGACGGTCAGTGCTGCCATTTTAGCGATGTGGACGGTCGGTTATGCCCGTTTTGCGACTTGGACGGTCGGTGCTGCCTTTTTAGCGACGTGGACGGTCGGTGCTGCCCTTTTTGTGACTTGGACGGTCGGTGCTGCCCTTTTAGCGACTTGGACGGTCGGTGCTGCCCTTTTAGCGATGTGGACGTTCGGTGCTGCCCTTTTAGCGACTTGGACGGTCGGTGCTTCCATTTTAGCGACGTGGACGGTCGGTTCTGCCCTTTTTGCGACTTGGACGGTCGGTGCTGCCCTTTTAGCGACTTGGACGGTTGGAGACTTGATTTGACTTGTTCCGCTTCTTGTGGTGTCAGGGATGAAGTTGACTTGTTTCCGAGGTGGAGCTTGATTCTGCCAGGGAGGTCATTGATTGTTTTGCTTATTTGATGTGATTTGGGTTGACATCAGCACCGCTGCACTGGACTATGGTACCAGGAGCGAATCATCATCTGCCATGACTGGAGGTTTCCCTCGTTCCCAGTTTAACGACTTAGGGGTCATCTGTTCCCAGTTTAAAGACTTAGAGGTCATCTGTCCCCAGTTTAAATATTTAGGGGTCTATTGGATTGGAGTTTGGTATTTTGGGGTTAGGGTAGGCATCAGCGTTGCTAACACTGAAGCACATGTGCCAGGAGCAATTTATCATTTGCCCTTCCCTGTTAGGGAGCGATGGCTTAGGAGACAGGTTTAGGTCCCTATCACCTAAGGCTTTTCGATTTTATGAGCCGTAAGGGTCCCATAAAAGCATTTTCTCCCTACGAGTCGAAAGAATCTCGTAGGTGTCCTTTTTCCTTAGGAGTCGTGGGGACTTCCAAGTGTCTTTTTCCTTTGTGAGTCCTAAGGATCTCACGAAGGTGTTTTCTTACGAGTCGTGAGAATCCCGTAAGTTTGTTCTCCTCATGTATCGTGAGGACACATGAGTGTGTCTTCCCAAATGGAGCACAATCCCAAGGGCGGAGACCAGCCGTGTAACTGGTGATTATGGTGGGGAATGGGTATGCTGAGAATTATTTGAGCCCGTGGATTGTATATGGTAGTCAACTTGGGGACCAACCGTTGGGCTGGGAGAATTTTGGGAGATTGGATTTTGGTTGGCGTTTGCATCGCTGCACTGGAATGTGATATCAGGAGCGACTCATCATTCGCCGTTTGGAGACTTGGAATTTGGATCTTGTTTGGCATCAGCATTGCTGCACTGGAATAATGCCGGGAGCAACTCATCATTTGCCTCGGAAGGACTTAGGATTTGGGTTTTTGGTCGGCATCAGCGCCGCTAACACTGAAGCGAAATGCCAGGAGCGACTCATCATTTGCCGTTGCCCGTTGGGGAGCGATGGCTTAGGGGGACAGGTTTAGATCCCTATCACCTAAGGCTTTTCAATTTTATGAGATGTAAGGGTCTCATAAAAGCATTTTCTCCCTACGAGTCGAGAGGATCTCGCAGGTGTATGTTCTCCTTGGGAATCACAGGGATTCGTAAGTGTGTTGCTCGTTTGTGAGTCGTAAGGATCTCACGCAAGGATTTTCTCCTCACAAGGTCGAGAGGACTTTGCGGGTGTATTTTATTTCTTTTCACGAGTTTGCGCTCTTTCGGGTTTTCACAAACTCGCCGGCAGTCCTGCTGTTTTTACTCACGGAACCCTTTCGGGTTTTCATCCATGCCCGTTTTGCTTGTGGACATACCGTTTTTTTTCCGATGGTGGGACTTTAAAAGTAGTCTCACCGGCAGGACTTGGGAGAGATAGGGGTCGTTTACGCCCGTGGATTGTATACGGTTTTATAGGATGTATGATCTAGACCATAGGGCTGGTGTGCTCAATTTGCCTGCGACTTGGAGCATTCACACGTAGTATTTCTTGAGATATCGGCCATTGATGGGTGGCATGGGCCTTTCTCCCCCGGCACTTATTAGTTGGTAGGATGCTCCGTCGAACACTTTCTCGATGACGTATGGTCCTTCCCAGTTTGGCTCGAATTTTCCCTTAGCATGTCGATTGGGGATGATCGGTCTTTTGAGGACCAACACCAATTCGCCTTTCTTGAAAGTACGGAGACGAGTCATCTTGTCATAGGCCCGTGACATTTGGGCTCGGTACAGCTCCAAATTTTGCTGTACTGCAAGGCTCTTTTCTTCGAGAGCGTCGATTTGTTCAAGCCGAAGGAGCACGTTTTCCTCCTCCGTCAACTCGTGCTAAACGGCCATTCTTAACCTTGGAACTTCGACTTCGAGGGGGAAGACCGCCTTCCACTCCGAAGAGCAATGAGTACGGATTCGACTGAGTTGGAGTACGGTGCGTGGTACGATATGCCCACAACGCCTCGTGAAGTTTGAGATTCCAGTCTCTCTTTTTGGCTGAAGCATTTTTTCTTAGGAGCTTGCATAGAGTCTTATTGAAGGCTTCGACTAGCCCATTGGCTCTTGGATTATAGATGGAAGATTATCTCCAGTCTATCTTGTGCTGAGTAGAGAACCTTGAGACTTTGAAGCTCTTGAAAGAAGGCCCGTTGTAAGAAATGATTCTTCTTGGTGTACCAAAGCGGTATAGAATATTATGCTGGAAGAATATCAGAATATTTTCTGTCTTGACTTCCTTTAGCGGGACAGCTTCAGCCCATATGGAAAAATAGTCAGTTGCGGCCAATATGAACCGGCGGCCTTTGGATGACGGAGGATCAATTGGACCAACTATGTCGGTGCCCCAAACTTCGAAGGGCCATGATGCCACCGTAGGATGCAGCGGATGGGGATGCTTGTGAATGAAATCGCCGTGAATTTGGCAGATATAACACTTCTTTGCATGCTCTTCACAATCCCTTATCATGGTAGGCCGGTAATATCCAAGCCGTTTGATTTGAAGCCGCATTTTAGGGCCGGATTGGTGAGCTCCGCATACGCCTGGGTGAACTTCTTTCATGACTTTCTGGGCTTCGGCCGATGACAGACATCTGAGCCAGAGTTGGTCATATGATATGCGGTATAGCGTGTCATTTACAAACACGTATCGGAGAGCTCTCTTCTTCAGCTGAATCCTCGCAGATTTTCCTTCGGGCAGCTTATTGTATCGAAGATACTCTATGAAGGGTTCTCTCCAATCGGGCTCGTCTTGAACGATCGAAGCTTCTTCGGCAGGACTACTCTTCTGTTCCGTGATTTCCTCTTCTCGTAGAGAGACTGGGGGTAGAATTTGCCTGCTCCTGACTGTGATCAGAATTTCGTCCATGTCAGGATCATCCAGCTCCTTGGCTAAGTGAGCGAGCACATCAGCCTTTCCATTCAACGCCCTAGGAACCTCATCAGCTCAATATGGGTGAACTGTTTCATAAGATCCACCACCCGGCTTCTGTACCGAGCTAACTCGGGTTTGTATGTCTTATAGTCTCCACTTACTTGGTTGACAACAAGCTGGGAATCACCGTAGACTCGTAGCCGAAGGATTTCCATTTCTATGGCGAGCTCCAAACCAGCTATCAGAGCTTCATACTCAGCCTCATTGTTTGTGCGAGGCTCGGTGAGAGCAAAAGAACATCGTAGGGTTCCCATCGATGGCGTGATGAACACCAATCCTACCCCTACTTTTATCTGCGGGATGCTTGATTTGCCGGAGCTCCTCATTGATGAGGTTCCATTGAAGTAGAGCTCCCAACATGGCTCATCATCCTCGAGGTGCAGCACTTGTTCGTCAGGTAACTCGCAATTGAGCGGTAACCCCTCTGATATGGGATGAGCTGCAAGGAAGTATGCAAGAGATTGCCCTTTTATTGCTTTTTGAGGAGTATAAACTATGTCAAACTCAAGTAGCATGACAGCCCACCTTGACATTCTACCGGCTAGGCTTGCTTTGGTCATTAAGTGTTTGAGCGGGTCGACCTTAGAGATCAACATAACCCGATGAGAAAGCAGATAGTGCCTCAGCTTCTTCACAGCGAATATCAGAGCCAGGAATTGCTTTTCGATCGGGGAGTAGTTGTGTTCCGCCCCGACTAAAGTTCGACTGAGGTAGCAGAGGGCATTCTCCTTTTCCTCCTCGTTGTTCCGGGCAAGGAGTGCACCGAGTGACTCATTTAGTACGGCGGTATAGAGAATCAACGGTTTATTTAGAATAGGGATGGCAAGCACTGGAGGGTGCAGCAAGTATCGTTTTATGCTTTCGAACGCTTCTTGACATTCGGCATCCCAGAAAAAAGGAGCTCCTTTCCTCATGAGCTTTGAGAAAGACCTACATCTTCCCGATAAATTTGAGATAAACCTTCGTATATAAGCAAGCTTGCCTTGAAAAGATCCTAGCTGCGTCAGACTCTTTGGAGGGGCATCTCCATGACGGCATTTATCTTTGATGGGTCAACTTCGATCCCTCGATGTAGGACTATGAAGCCCAGGAATTTTCCCGATGACACGCCAAAAGCGCACTTCAAATGATTCATTTTCAGATCGTACTCCCTCAGTCTGGTAAGAACGGTTCTAAGATCTTGGATGTGATTGGCCTTGGCTTTAGTCTTGACGACCAGATCATCAACATAACATTCGACGAATTTATGAATTAGGTCATCAAAGATATTAGTCATCGCCCTTTGGTATGTAGCACCTGCGTTTTTCAGTCCGAACGGCATCACCTTGTAGCAATATATTCCGATCAGGGTTCGAAATGCTGTGTATTTCTCATCCTCAGGCGACATCTTGATTTGATTATATCCAGACAAGCCATCCATAAAGGTGAACAGCTCGTAATTTGATGTGTCATCGACCATTATTTCCATGACCGGTAGCGGGAAGTCGTCTTTAGGACATGCCTTGTTGAGGTCCCTTAAATCGACACAAACTCGGATCTGTCCATTTTTCTTCTTCACTGGGACTATGCATGTGATCCAGTCCGCATATTTATCTTCTCTAATGAAGCCAGCATCAATAAGCTTCTTGGTTTCCTCAATGACCTTTTCTTCTAGTTCCCTTCTCATTCTTCGAGGACCTTGTTTGACTGGCTTAGCATCAGGAGATATAGCCAGTTTATGCACGGCCACTTCAGGGGAAAGGCCATGCATTTCTTTATATCTCCACGCGAAGCAGTCAATGAACTCATGCAGCAGGGCAATTATCTGCTCTTTCATTTTCTCTGACAAGAGTGAGCTAATGTAGGTCGGCCTTGGATTATCGGGCGTTCTTAAGTCAATCTCGATTAGCTCGTCAAAAGTTGCTTGTCCGCCATCTTCGAGCTGTTGAGGAGCTTCTTCTGGCTCCGCTATCTCGTCATCATTATTTGATCTTTCGCTGGCTTCACCAACATTGATCATGTAGCATGCTTTGGAATCAGGTTGAATGAAGCCTATGCCCCGTCTATCTGGAATTCGTCCATCGATGAGTGCTCGGACCTGGGGCGGATGCCATAGCCCTTCATAAAACATTGATTCGGACTCCGTTTGATATAATCGGCATCAGCACCTTTTGAAATATTTCCGCATCTCGGGTGCATAGTATCTGGGATTGAGGACGTCTCTTATGCCTCTCTCATAGGGAAGACAAGCGGCAGACAGATCGTCCGGGTGCACAACGGGGTTTGACCCATAAAACAGGATGCCCTTCTGTCCACTTTTCCTTCCGGGAACGTAGAAAGTTTTCAGCTGGTCCACGGTGGAGACTGACAATGCATTGAGCTCTTTGTACATCTGCTCCGGCACCCTTGTGACGGCCAGGGATCCTTCTGTAACTTCGAAGGTCTCTCGTAGCTTCGCTGTTCATACGATAGCCCGATTTGCACAGCTGTTGCAAGACGGATTCTCTTCTTCCGATTCTTCAGTGTCACTGCCTAAAAGAGGGCAGATTTTGCTGTCGGATGGGCTTTCAGTATCAGATTCGTCCGTATCGCTACCGAAATGAGAGCGAGTTTTACGGAAGGACGGACTTCCAGCGTCGGACTCATCAGTGTCACTGTCGAAACGCGAACGCACATGGGGGTTTCTGCTTTTGAAAGTGACAGCCGGCTCAGACTTGCTTTTGAGTTTCGTGGTTGTTCTGTCTTTGGTCAGCTGTGGCTCAGCACTTTGGAGGTTCACAAAGTACCGAGAATCTTCATATCAGACTTCATGCACACCGAACGGCTGGATGTATCCGTCAATGCGTCTTTCTTTTCCATTTTTAGTATACTTCATGCATTGATGGAGAGTTGACGGAACGATGCCGTAATCGTGGAGCCACGGCGTCCCAAGAGAATTTTATAAGACGTGTCAGCGTCGATCATGTATATCTTAGTTTCAGTTTGCAGATCCCCAAATTTGATTGGCATAGCTATAGACCCCAGAATTTGCTGGCAATTTTGATTGAAGTCTTGAATGATAATCCTTTCCCTTGACAGGTGTCGAACGTCCATTGACAAACTCTTCAGAGTCCTCAAGTTCATGATGTTTACTGAGGACCCTGGATCAATCAATATGCGATTAATCCGATCTCCGTCGCTGTACCCGGTCATGTACAGCGGCCTATTATGCTCAGCCATTCCCAGTAGCAAGTCTTCGTCCTTAAACGTGACTGCGGCGGCATGCAAAGCGTACTGGGCTTCTTTCATATTAATTTCCGCAAAGCGAGCCTGATACCTTTCGGGGTTTTGTAGAGCGTGAATGAGAACATCTCTAAGCTCCTTAGATAGGACTAAGGTATTGTAGATGCTCAGGAGAGACGGAAGCTTCCGGAGATGAGCCAAGGCATTATAGTCCACCGAGGAAGGACTTGAGTTTTCATTAGCCGGTTCTCTGCCATCCTCCTTATTAGCCACATGTTTTTCCTTTCCTTTTAGGGCGTTGCCCTGATTTGGCGGCAGAGCCCTGCCGCTTCTGAGCTGAATTTGGTTGGCCCTTATGGCGAGCTCCTCGTCCTCTTCGGGAAAACAGAGCTCCTCCTCAGAGTCGCTGCCAAGATGGATGGCGTAGCAGGTCACTATAGGGATCTCTTCATTGGAGTCTTCTTCAAACTCCTCCAGAATTTCAGCCGCTTCTATCGGGAGGAACTCCTTCAATTGAAGCAGAGTTCTTTCCTTCTGTTCATAGTCTTCGAGAGAATCGATATATTTTTGAATGGTTGATCTCCCTGCAGACTCTTTTTCGCACCGAGCTACACTTTTCTTCTTCTTGAGCTTCTTGGATTTTGAGCCTGGTGGAGCCGCATTGGCAGCTGGAATGGTAGGCTTCTTCTGTACTTCCCATTCTGTCCTAGGCTCTTTCTGAAGTAGCCTTAGCATCTTCTTCGTCTTATTAGCTATGTGTGTACTCCACGGAGACTGCGGTGAGTCGGTTTCGTTTCTCAGGGCAGCGGGTTCAGCTGTCTGCTCTCAGAAGGTTTCAGCTTCTGTCTGTATAAAGTTGGTGGTTGCAAGTTGATTGTTCACCAACACGCTTTTGGACAGCTCGATCTCTCCAGCCTTGTACTGCTTCTCAACCCAGTCTTTGAAGATATAGCAATCCTCGATCGCATGGCTCACTACTCGGTGGTACGGGCAATACAAGGGATTGTCGGTCATTTTTTCTTCTTAAGGTCTTTTCGACTCCGCCAATTGTAGACCGTTGTTCAGGGTATCTTTAAATATCTTGCGGACCTTGTCCCTTCTAAAAGAGTAAACCTTGTTCTTTTTCTTCTCTAGGGAAGGCCCTTCTCCTCCCAGCAATGGCTTTCGAGACCGGTTGGTTTTGGAATCGCCTGCCCTTCGCTTGTCTTCATTGTCGGACGCATTGAAGACATTGGTACTGCTGGAAATCCCGCTTATACGGTTGTTGTACCGCTTGCTTTTCTAAGTCTTGTCTCTCTGAGAGTCCGGGGCGGACTCTTGCTTCGAGCGTTCCAGCATTTGGACTTTCTTGGTTAGCTCCTAAAATGTCTTGAGGCCTGTTGTACACAAGAATAGGACCATCCAATTGCTGAGATTCCCAATGAGAAGGCTAACGGACTGGTCCGGCTCTAGCGGCGGTTCGCACTTGACTGTGAGATTACGCCATCGTGCGATAAAGTCGGTGTTGCTTTCATTCCTTCCCGGCTTGGTCTTTACAAGGTCAACAATGGAGATTTTATCACTGACACTCGTGAACCTTTGCCGAAACAGAGACTCCATTTGGGCAAAGGTAATAACGGACCCGTCTGGTATACTCATGTACCAGTCAAAAGCGACACCGGTCAGGCTGTTGACAAACCGACGAAGAAGGAGCACAGCATTGCCCCCTGTATTTCCGAACGATGCTTTAAAGTAGGCGACGTGCTGATTTGCATTTCCCGTCCCGTCAAATCATCCGAACTTAGGAATGACGTAGCCGTTCGGGAACTCGATCAGATCGTACTGTGCGGGATATGGCCGCCCACTACTGCCAATTTCTTTCTGAGCTTCAGCTTCGGCCACCAATGTTTTAACCTTGCTGGTGACCAAATCCATTATCCGGTCTCGTGTTATCTGGGGCCAAGGCGTCCTCAGAAGCGGAATGTGGCTGGCTTTCGTGTGGCTCGACCAATCTTGGACCCAAAGGGACAGGCATCGGCTGCTTCAGATTGTCATCATCCGGCTCATGAGTAGCGACTTGTGCTTGATTGGGTGGCACTCGAGCAATTTAAGCCATAAGTTGCATCACAACGTTTGTTAGGTCGTCAATTTTCGAATAGAGCTTGGCCATCTCTTTATCTTTGCTCCTGAGCTATTTTTGAAGTTCTTGAAGCAGCTCTTGCTCCGCGGTCCTGGGGCGGAAAGTCGGCTCTTTCTCGCTGTCCAAGCTTGACTCTGCATGGACGGAGGGGTCTTTCTGCCTATCATCCTCATCGAGAGGGTTTTCATCATCCAGCGGAGACGGCTGTTCTTGGGAAGCGGCAACCACATTCAAGCCAGATTGGGTTTGGGATATGGTGGCCCCATCCTTGCTTTTGCTGCGAAGGTTGTCGCTGGGGCGCCCGCCCTCCATATAGACCGTATGGATAATATATCCAGCCGTCTTTTTGTTATTGGCGGCTAATTTCACGGATCGGTGTCTTGACCCCCTGTTTCGGTAACGGGCAGTCGATTGAAGGCAGCTGGACTGGCCGGATTCTTGAATGGTGCCGACGCTTCCTTTTTGGTTTTGCCCCGCTGTTTTCACGCGGCACAGAGCGCCTGATAGACTCTTGAAGCGACGGTGTCATACTTTTTCTATTAGGGCCGGGACACGTCTCTTCGTAGCAACGTTCAGACCGTTGTCTTCTTGATTTTAGTGGTCATGGCATTTTTCTGAACCCACTTCAGAGCTTCGAAGGAATTGCTGATTTTTACGGCCGACTCAGCCGTCATCGCGGAGTAACCCTACTCTTGGAACCTCATAAGATTCCATATGGCCGAAGTCCTGGCCCTCTTGTTGGCTCGATACCTGAGCCGCTTCTGCCTTAAATTTTCTGTTTTAAGCACTTGGCAGACTTCAGCTCGTCGGGAAGACGTCGTAGACCAAGTGATAGAGAGGCCAAAGAAGACGCCCGATCATGCATTTGTTAGAGTTATCGCCTGAGCTCGTCCGCAACGTTTGATGTTGCCCTTTGTACCGGAAATCTTGCCCCCAGCTGAAGCACCAGAGAGTCGTTCAGACACCATCTTAAGTTTCGGTTGTGGTGCCTTAGCGATCACAACATTCGGCCGCTTGCCCCTTGAGACCAGCTTGGCCACCTGCTTTGCCGGGATTTCTGCCAGATGAGCGCTTCCGGCAGGGTAGATAATGACGGAACCAAACTGACGGGGCAGTTCCTCCCACTGTCGACTGAGGCTTGCGTGGAGAACCGCACGAGTATTGATCTTGACCACGTACGGAATCGGGGTCGTATCAGAAGCTGGATCCATCTTAGGAGACGTCGTCGTCGAAAGTCGATTGCTGCACGGGAAAAAAACATTATTTCAGTACAAACATCGGCATATATGTTAAATGAGTTCGCATGAACACTTGACCCGAGATATGGGAGGAGAGAAAGGTCCCACCGAGCGTGCCAGAACCTGTAGGGTGTTTTTCGTCACCCTATTGAGATAGGAATGTGCGCGCGCTTGTCAGGCGCATTACAGATTCCCCTTGCCTAGGGTGGGCTGGAGTTTATTAATTATGGGGATCCGAATCTCCGGCAGCCACGGACTAAGCTGCCGTTAATTACCCTTCGCATTTGGAGCGAGAGAACCTCCGATTGACGGGTTAAACTGGTCATGTGAACTCAATGTGCAGTGTTGTGTTTTGAAGGAGTTTTGGATATATCGGGAGGCCCGCAGAGTTTTTACGGGGTCCCGCTACTCGGATAGCGGGATGGGGGTCAAGGGGGCTGGCAGCCCCCTTGCGGGGCAGCGCCCCATTAGAAAAAATTTTTCTAGCAGGGACAGTGTCGAGAAGTATGTGTGTATGTGTGTGTATATATATATATATATATATATATATATATATAAGAAAAGGAAAGGGCATCCAAAGGATGCGTGAGCCAGCGCCCCACGTGCCAGGCACACGGCCGCTGTGCACCAGCGCCCCACATGCCTGGTACGCGGGCGATGTGCGCCAGAGCGCTATTGCCTGGCTCACGGACGCTGTGCGTCAGAGCGCCAGCGCCCCATATGCCTGGCACGCGGGCGCTGTGTGCGAGAGCGCCAGCGCCCCACATGCCTGGCACGCGGGCACTGTGCGCCAACAGCAACAGGGACTTGGTCCCTGCACAGGGAGCTGTGCTCCCGATTTGACTTACGGAGTTGAACTCCTAAGATATTTTTGGAGCTGATGAAAGGGGCTTCTCCCTTGAGCCCTGGATCTTCCCCAAAGTGGGATTTTTGGAGATGGGTCTCCTTCTTCCTTTTCTGTTGGCCGACTCTTGGATAACAAGAGGGGTGAGATTTTAAAAATCTCTCCTTTTTAAGATCTGATGGAAGATCCAAACTCCCCTTTGTGGGTTTTTTGGTGAAAAACTATTTAGTTTTGGAAAAGGAAGAGTAAAACTCTTGATTTAATTCAAAAGAAAGAAAAAGGTTTTAGAATCTTGAGGAAGGAGAAGATCACAGATCTTGATTCTTTTGGGAGAAAGAAAAAAAGTTGTTAAGATATTTTCATTATCTTTGTCTTTATAGGCTATACACTTTACACATAGCCCCATGGGCTTCATAAAACGGCATTTTACCCATCTCATACCTCGTGCGCTATTTCTTTTTGCACATAAGCCATGAGTATTACAAAAATTTGGCTTTATACCCATTTTCCTTACATTTGTTCATAGAAAATAAACAAAAAGGAAATACACCAAAAATTATTTATTACAAAATTTTTATCTTGGCATGGGGGAGGCCGGCCGCTCCATGTTCGGGCTCGACCCGGGCATTGGCCCACTTGACCTGGGCTTGGGCCCACTTGGTTTGAGGTTGATTTTGATTTTGACTTGGTCAATCGGGGTGTAAATTTTGACCTCAACACTACTGTCATCGGTAGCCAAGACATTTCCCGAGATAGGATGCGACTGACTTTCATGCAGTCCGCCCACCTTTGGATTTGAGGGAATAGGCGTTGGTTGCCTTGGGACACCATTTTCCGGTTCATGAGCAGAGCCCTGCGCTTGATTGGGCGGCTGAGAGGCAAGTCGGGTCATGAGCTGCTAGATAACATTCGTCAAGTTATCAATTTTGGAGTAAAGTTTGGTCATCTCCTTATCTTTACTTCTGAGCTGTTTTCAGAGCTCTCGGAGAAGTTGCTGCTCTGCGTTCTTGGGACGGAAGATTGGCTCCTCTTCGCTTTCCGAGCCCGACTCCTCATGAACCGAGGGCTCGCTCTGCTTATCAGCCTCACTGGAAGGGTCTTCATTACCTTCCAGAGGAGGCCGGTCTTGGAATGTGGCAGCCATATTCACACCAGATTGGATTTGAGATGTGGTGGCCCCATCCTTGCTGCGAAGGTTGTCGCTGGGACGCGTGCCCACCATGTAGACTGTGTGGATAACACATTCAGCCATCCTTTCATCACTGGCAGCTGGTTTCGCGGAGCGGTCTGGGCTTTGGAAATTTATAAATTTTAACATGGTCGGAGCCCTAACCCTTTTGTTGGCTCTATATCTGAGCCGCTTCTGCCTCAGCTTCTCTGCCTTGAGCGCTTGGCAGGCTTCTGCTCTTTGGGAAGCCGCCATAGGCCGAGTGATGGGGAGGCTTGAGAAAACATCCGCCCGCATGTCCGTCGAAGGTATCGCGTGGGCTTGCCCGCAACGACTGGCAACTTCTTTTGTTCTGACGGCTTTGCTCCCAGCTGGGGCCATGGCGATCCGTTTGAACACCGACTCGCGTCTGGGTTGGGGCGCCTTCGAGACCACCATATTTGGCCTCTTGCCTTTCGAGGCCGGTTTGTTAGTTACCGGAGCTTTAAGAGTAGGGACAGCGTTAGCTGACATGAACAGAATATAGCCAAATGGTAGCGGCTCCTCCTCCCATTGTCACCCGAGACTGGCTGGGAGGACTGTCCTGACGTCCATCTTCATCGTGTAGGAGATAGAGCTGAGTTCATCTTTGGAGACATTGTTGAGAAGTGATTGCTTGAAAACCTGTATGAAAGAGCATTATTTTAGTATAAATATAGATATGTATATTGATTGAGTTTGCATGAACGTTTAACCGGAAATATGGGAGGAGAGAAAAGTCCCACCGGGCGTGCCAGAATCTGTAGGGTGTTTTTCATCACCCCATTGAGATGGGAATACGCGTGCGCTTGTCAGGCGTACTACAGATCCCCTTTGCGTAGGTTAGACGGGGTTTATTGATCGTGGGGATCCAAATTTCCGGCAGCCGCGGACTAAGCTATCGTTAATTACCTCTCGCCTTTGGAACGAGAGAACCTCCGATTAACGGGTTAAACTGGTCATGCGAACTCAATGTGCAGTGTTGTGTTTTGAAGGGGTTTTGGATATATCGGGAGCCCCCCGGAGTTTTTACGGGGGTCCCGCTATGTGTGTGCGTGCATATATGTACACACGCGCGCGCGCGCGCACACACACACATATATAAAGGAAAGGGCATCCATTGGATGCGTGGGAGAAGGCGCCAGCGCCTCACGTGAGCGGCACGCGAGTGCTTAGGGTGCGCCTCACGTGAGCATACCTGGATAGCGGGCTGGGAGTCAGGGGGGTTAGCAGCCTCCTTGCGAGGTGCGGGGCAACGCCCCGTTAGAAATTTTTTCTAAGGGGAACAGTGTGGTGTAGTATGTGCGTGCGTGCATATATGTATATATACATACATACATACATACATACATACATATATATACACACACACACACACACATACATACATACATACATACATATATATATATATATATATATAAAGGAAAGGGCATCCATAGGATGCGTGGGAGAAGGCACCAGCGCCTCACGCGAGCGCTTAGACGCTGGCGCGAGCACTTTGGGCGCTGGTGCCCCCCACGTGCCCGGCATGTGGGCGCTCGGGTGCTAGCGCCGGCGCTTAGGGCGCGAGCGCCCCACGTGCCTGGCACGTGGACGCTCGGGTGCTAGCGCTTTGGACGCTTGGGTGCTGGGTGGTAAAAAGGGACTTGGTCCCTACACTGGGAGTTGTACTCTCAAAAAGAAATACTTATTATTTTGTGTGTGTGTGTGTGTGTATTTTTGAGGAGTTAAACTCCTAATATATTTTTGGAGCTCGTGAAGGGGCTTCTCCCTTGAGCCCTAGATCTCCTCCAAAGTGGGATTTTCGGAGATGGGTCTCCTTCTTCCTTCTCTGTTGGCCGGATATTGAAGAACAAGAGGTTTGAGATTTAAAAATCTCCCCCTTTTGAGATCTAATGGAAGATCCGGCGTTTTCTTTGTGGGTTTTGTGGTGAAAAACTATTTAGTTTTGAAAAAGAAAAAGTAAAACTCTTAATTTAATTCAAATGAAGGGAAGAAGGTTTTAAAACCTAAGGGAAGGAGGAGGCACAGGAACCCTAGTTTTTAGGGGAAATGAAAAGTTTTTTTTATTCATCATTATGTTGTCTTATATAGGCTTACACATTTACATATAATCCCTTGGGCTTTACAAAATGTCATTTTGCCCATCTCATGTCTTATGTGTTATTTCTTTTTGCACATAAGCCATGAGCTTTACAAAAATTTGGCTTTATGCCCATTTTGCTTACATTCATGCACAAAAAAAGTTACATCAAAATTATTTGTTACTTGATTTTTATTTTGGGATGGGAAAGTCGGCCGCGAGGCTCGACTTGGGCATAGGCCCACTTGTTTGGGTTTGGGCCCGCTTACTTGGGGTTGACCTTGACTTTGACCCGGTCAACTGGGGTGTAAATTTTGACCCCAACAACCTAGTTCACTGCTTAACTATCATACCTATATTAGAATCTTAAGTCGCTTTTGTTATCCTATAAACCCTTGAGAATTCTACTCGCAGCAAATACACGCTGATGGTTATTTCTGTCACTTTGAAATGTCTTTCAGGGATAGAAAAGAATAAAGATGAAGAAACTGACGTGGAGGTCTCAGCAGAAGACTCTGCTCACTTCGCGTCGGACTATTAGATAGTGTTTTCCTGCTTTCCTTTTATTATCTACAACCTCATTGGTTAAGGCTTGTTTTTCTTATTACAATAATGATGTAGATAAACTTATCAAAGACTCCTGATGTAATAGAAGTTGGTTATTGTTAAATATTTTATTTCTCTTGCAATTGTATACTTTCCTGCATTACTAAACACTCAGTGTGACTATATTGAAAAAGTTTCTTTTCGGTATAGATACGTCGCGGATCTCGTCGCGTCCCAATATATATTTTGGGAAGCGAGAGATGATAGACTATTCCAACAAAGATTAAGATCTTTAATTTGCTCTATGCGTTTTGAAAAAAATTACATCCATAGTACTTTGCCTCTTGAAAGGAATTAAACCATAATATATCGATTAAAATTCATTGCCAAAGAATTTAGTGGCGTCATCCAAGAAGCAATTGGTTGGCGTATTTAGTGTAATAGCTGGCATATCAAATGAAAGTCTAAATAAACGATGATTCTTCAATGCAAACATTTTGATATATTAATATTATCTTAAAGCATAAAATCCTACAAATTATCCACTTTTATAATTTGATCTCTCCCTTTCCAATATAAAATACAATACTGATTTAACAAAATTGTAGAAATGCATAATATTTCTGGTAATTTGCAATGAATACAAAGTAATCGATAGTGATCTCAAACAATGCCTAAAGACAGACCTGCACTTATCAAAGTCTCGAAAATCTCAACAAATAAGAGACTAATGAGCAGTAGCTCAATTGGTATAGGTACTTCTCTCTTGGAAAGAGTGTGAGGTTTGAACCCCATAAATCCCAGAGGAAAGGCGGCGGCAATTAATCCATGCATTGGATGAAGTATATTATGTTATATTGAAAGATATTCATTTTGCACTCATTTGATGCATGAGTTAGAAGTCTTCAAACCGTTTGATTTTTCGTATACATTGATTCTAAGGTAGGGTGATCAACTTGAACGGTTCAGATCGTTCAAATATGTTTTAGATCGAGAGTTTCCATTTTTAAAAACCGCGGACCGGTTGATCACCCCCTATATATATAAAGAGAGAGAGAATAATGGAGGAAAGAGGTCATAAGGGTAACTTCATATACGGAAATATAAATAACAACAATAACGAACAATATTATTCGAGGCGTAATCGATAAAAATCGAAATTTAACTATGTGCACGTATAAACATAATAAAGTAGTATAGCAGACGTAATAAGTATAAAGTATAACAACACAACACTCGAAGATAAAGCGACCATACTGAGGTAGTGAAAGCTTATTCGGTAGGTTAAAATACTTTTAGGACGAAGAATCGATCAAATAGCGTAGAAACTCACATAGTGAAAATAAAGAGCATGGAATAAAATATGTCCGGTGTAAGGTTGTGCTACTGAAATGAAAATAACAATAATGTACTTCAAACCTAAAAACGGAGTAATCAATAACACGTACTCTTTGACAAATACAAAATACTGAAAATTAAATCTTCGAATAAAAAGTCCATAAATATATATTTAGGGTAATAAGGAGAACACAAAGAGGTATAGGGCTAGCTAGGGTAACGATTACAAGGGAAGGTAGCTCACCAGAAGGTCGGAGTATGGCGGCTTTAGGCTGAGGATCAAGGGGATTAGGATCGGATCAGCACAGGAAGTAAGGGCGAACAACAAATGACTGTAAGTGAAGAAGTATGTGTGGGATAGCAGTCGGTACAACATATGAATCAAGATGTGAATGGTTAGCGAACTCGGAAGTTTCACATGAACTGTTCTTCTCCCAGAAGGATCTCACACAGGGCACAAACGAGGGATGGAGGGTGTCTCATTCCAAGGATCAGGGTGCGGTACTTCCTCATCGAAACGGGGTGAAAACTATACACTGAATAGGGGTGGACAGTCAGGGAACTCGGCAGAAAAATAAATGGATATGGGCAATAAACAAGTATTAAGCGAACCAATAATCAAAAAGTTTACAAACTCAGAGGATTTATTTCATTCAAGAAGATTTGAAACAAGGCATCCCCAAAGGCGAAAAGTGGCCTTAAACTATACACAGTTTATTTGGCCAGAAGGACAATATCAGAAATTTCCGTCAGTTGTGGTTGTGGAGATTCAGTAGATTGTGCTAGACTCGCGCACTCAGGTAGGGGCGTCCGTTTCCATAGTGCCTCGCAGGTATCTCTATTGGAAGTCCTTCCACCATAGGATCTTGATCTTCTGGTCCTTCTTCCTCGGATAGAGCTTCTTCATCGATGTCTGATTCCATGTGATCCTCTCCTTCTGGGTTCTCTTCCATGGGGTCTCCCTCCACTGGATTTTCTTCTATCGGGTCTTCATCGGGATCTTCCTCTATCGGGTTCTCTTCAGGATCTCCTTCTTCTTCGTCGGAATCAACTATCATGTCAAACTCTGGGACGGCTACTCCTTCATCCTCTGAATCGTCGTTTCCAAAATTGACTTGGGGTCGTTGATCTCATCGTCAGAACTCATCAGCTTGCGGTCTAAGGAAACGCAAGACTGTGCATCTTCATCCAAATGGGGCGCTGCTACCGGGTGGGCCATGTTATGGAAAGGAAAGTCATGATTAAACAACGGAATACATTAAGAGGAATAGTCAAGTGTACGAAGTATAGAAAGATATGCGGTTGCTGGAACTGAAAATCAGGATATAAATGCTGTGATCACGAATAATATGAATAAGGAGAAAACAAGAGAATGATACATACATTATGATTCAAATTTTATTGCATTAAATCAAAAGTTCAGTGGATACAAGGTTTCAAACTGAAAGGAATATTCACAAAAAGATAACAACATTAATGCTGAAAGTAGATAATCATGAAAAATCCTTCTTCGACTACTATAACGTTGCATTTCCGTCGCGTGAGTTGAATCCCGCATTAGGTCCGCCTTATCGTCGAAGTTCGAACTACGCGCTAACCCTCACTTGGCAGAAGTGGGGAGAGTGGACGAATCTCCTCCTTGTAGTTCCTTCCTTTCTGGGCAACCGTTGATGAGATGTTCGCTGGATCCATAAATCAGACATTTCCCTTGGGCGCGGCGACAATCCTTCTGAAGATGTCCTGGCCTCTTACAATACCCACAGCAAGGGGTCTTCTGATGTTTCTGTCGTGGGGAAACAAATTGACGCTTCATCTTCCTCTCTTTTCCTCGTCTAACGGGGATCCCTTTATGATTTGAGACTCCCGCTGGTGCCTGATTCACCTGTCTTCTCAGTCCTTCGGCCAACAAGTCGTTCGTTCGCTCCTGGGCTTCCTTTAAACCTTGTAGTACACTAAGGATCTCAACATTCTGATTCTGGGGAGCGGATAAAGATGAAGTGTCGTTGGAAGACATGATCCTGAAACAACAATTTCGAGAATGATATGAGTCACAAGCCAAACTAATCAAAGTATAATATGGATAGGACCAAGATTCAAGAATATCAGAGATGATGAATTTATTACAGGTGGGGAATCAACAGTACGACTTTAATTTACTTGATTAGAGTACGGTGGTGCAATGGCAACCACGTATCTTTGTCAAGTCACCCGAAACCATAGCGAATGGATAGCTGAACACGCGATATGAATATGGATCAAGAATGACAAGTTTACAACCTAGACCAAGGAGTGTCTTAGATTGCCAAACTATGCACGGAAAACTGCAATCCCAAACGATGCAAAACCTGGCTCTGATACCAACTAAACCATGTCACGCCCCGCTTCCCAAAATACGGAATACGAGGGGTAGACAAGGCCAGCCATGCTCCTACGGTCAAGGAAAAGTCTTGCCGTAGTCACACTTCGGCTTCTAGTTTCTCATGGTAAACAGTATATATTGCACAGGTAATGAGAAATGCAGTAACTGAAGGAAACAATATAAAGACTGACCTGAAGTGGAACAAATGAAGGCAACACGGGAGGGCAAGTAAAGAAGTCTGTGAGGCACGTCTAGTTCTGGTCCAGGCTAAAATCTTCTCCTCACACTGAGCATGCATACTCAGGTCGTCAGAGCGACACAATAGCAATATAATGTATATAATCAAGTAACAGTTCTAACAGTGGTAATAGATATGAATAACAGTAAATCAATGACAGCATGAATATGAATGAGCAGAGATCAATGCAGCGGAAAAATAAAGCAGTATAACAATATGTCACGAATGTCAAGACAGTATAGAAGGAGTGTAAATGACAGTAACCCTATCAGTCTCTAAGTCTCACTGCACAGGTCAATAAGCCTATCGTCAGTCCAAGTGTGAGAGTCAACCACTCGCGGGTGTCCTCCACCCAAGGGTAGAACCCAAGGGCAAGGGACCACGGGCCCAACATGTAACGAATGTATCACGGTGTCTATAGCACATACCCTGTAAATCTCCATATAACTCCCTAAATATATAAGCCGGCATGGGACTCCCGAGATTCTGTTGAATTCACACTTGAACTACCCCACACCCCGAGGTCTACATCAAACACTAACCATCAATCTAAATACTAATCGATCCGTGACAAGTCTGCGCGAGAACTGGAGGCGGACCTCCATCAAGCACGTCCCGACTAATACCTAAGATAAATGGCAGTGTCTGGTGTCTTATCTATGACACCCGTGCAAACGCTTCCATAAATGTCCCATTCCACTTATTAGTCACACGTGCACGCATCCCACAGACGTCGACAATGCAATAGAATCATATGGTCACTGATTGTGCACAAGTACGTATCACTTTCACTTAATCACGAATACACGAACACTGACGTACTTGCCACAATCAACACTAAAAATCTAACACTGGGTAAATGCACGATGTCACTAGGTTATCAGTACAATGATATGGGTATGATATGATGCATGAACAAGTACATAAACATGATGAGGATGTTATGAAACAGCATTCCTTCACTTGTACGATTTATCATGAAACATACGTATATAATTTGGCGAAATGATAAACAGGGAGTAATTAGTATGTTCCGTTATCTATCCATAGAATTTAGTTTCAAGTCAATCGGGTTCCAGGATCGTTAGTTATAACCATTCCATTTTAAGCGCACGCGGCTGAAAATCCGGTTTCAGAATGAGGAATCCATTTCGCAACGCATTTTAATCCCAGTGGGGATCAGATTTTAGCGATGCTACAGTTGGATGAATTCTAGGGTTTTCAGTAAGGTTTTCAACGTAATAGACGGATCTTCGATCGCGTCTGCACGTCAGGAGTTATACTCTATTTAACAATAATGTGTCAGTTCTGATTCTGCTGGGACTGCTATGCGTCCCGATCTTTTAAAATACAGAATAAATAACAAATGGTAACGAAACAGTATGAAATTAATTGTGTTGTCTAGCTAACAGATTCATCTACAATAAACAGCGGAGTTCCGCAACCTAAGTGTTAGGCAAGTCTTGTGGTACACATTATGGAACAGCAACCAATAACTGGAGTCGCTCTGGACTGCAGTCCAGAGTCGCACTCCGATCCGAATATCATCACAGTTTAAGTACAGGATTGTCTGGAAACTAGTATAGGGTTAAATTTCATCGAGTAGGCTTCGATTTGAGCCCTCGAACGTACCATTCTAATATGTATATGATTTATGGTGAATTTAACGGTTTTCAGGTGCAACATAATTTCAGGTTTGCAATTAAACTTGGGGATGGTCGTTTTAATCTTTAACGGTCGTATTTTCTAATGAAACTTGCACAAGGTATTCATCATATCCAGGGCCACATCATTATATCTAGTTCCGTCAAATTGGATAATAATTTTCTATGAGAACAAGCATCGAACGGTTTTATGGCGATATTTAGCATCAAGCAAAACATGGAATATCTACGATTTTAATTTGTAATTTAAAGATAAATAGCATGAAAGCAAGTAAAAACTTGCCTGGAGGCGTCTGGGCGATGTACGGTGGTTGTGACGTCACGAACGCGCGACACACGCGCGGCTCGGCACCTGACTTGGCTCGAACACGAGTCTCGGCATGACGGCTCGCAGTTTGGTGGTCGGGCTCGGCTGTGAAGCTTGGCTCTTGTGCAATGGCTGTGGGGGTGGTCGGTTGATAGAAGGAGGGAGAGAGAGTTAGAGTTAGACAGAGAGAGAGAGTGAGAGAGAACTGGGGAGAGAGAGAGAGAGAGAGAGAGGAAATTGCAGAGAGAGAGAGTGAGAAAGAGAGAGCTGAGTGAGTGAGGGTTTAGAGAGGGAGAGAGAGAGAGAGAGGTCGGATAGAGAGAGGAAGAGATCGGGAGAGAGAGTGAGTGTTAGGCAGAGTGAGGGAGAAGAGATTAGAGGGGGAGAGAAATGGCGGTTGAGGGGACTGGAGGAGGAAGGGGGTGCTGTTGGCGACGTGGAGGAGGTCGAGGTGGTGGGGTCATTGCCGTCGTCGAGGGAGTGGGTGAGACTCGGTGGCGGATGCGTGCAGGGGAGTCGAGCTCGGGTGCAGGGGATTCGTGGTGGTTGGAGTTTTGGTGGATGGGGTGATGACGACAGAGGAGGGAAGGTAGTTAGGGCATGGAGGCGACAACGACGAGATCGTCGATGGTGATGGCGAGGCTCGAGGCAGGGGTTCTCGAGGGATCGAGAGAGAGTGGGCGTGAGGTAGAGAGGAGAAGGGGAAAAAGTAGGAATAATGGAGAATGAGAGAGAGAGGAATGGAGGACGAGATGAGGGAGCGGTCGCAGGAGAAATGTCACGCCCCGCTTCCCAAAATACGGAATACGAGGGGTAGACAAGGCCAGCCATGCTCCTACGGTCAAGGAAAAGTCCTGCCGTAGTCACACTTCGGCTTCTAGTTTATCATGGTAAACAGTAAACGATGTGCAGGTAATGAGAAATGCAGTAACTGAAGGAAACAATGTAAAGACTGACCTGAAGTGGAACAAATGAATGTAAATCGGGAAGGCAAGTCAAGAAGTCTGTGATGCACGTCTAGATCTGGTCCAAGCTAAATCTTCTCCTCACACTGAGCATGCATACTCAGGTCGTCAGAGCGACACAATAGCAATATAATGTATATAATCAAGTAACAGTTCTAACAGTGGTGAAGGATATGAATAACAGTAAATCAATAACAGCATGAATATAAATGAGCGAGGATAAATGCAGCGGAGCAGTAAAACAGTATAACGATGTGTCATGTATGTTCACACAGTATAAAAGTAATATAAATGCCAGTATCCCTATCAGTCTCTAAGTCTCACTGTACAGGTCACTAAGCCTATCGTCAGTCCAAGTGTGAGAGTCAACCACTCGCGAGTGTCCTCCACCCAAGGGTAGAACCCAAGGGCAAGGGACCACGGGCCCAACATGTAACGAATGTATCACGGTGTATATAGCACATACCCTGTAAATCTCCATATAACTCCCTAAATATATAAGCCGGCATGGGACTCCCGAGATTCTGTTGAATTCACACTTGAACTACCCCACACCCCGTGGTCTACATCAAACGCTAACCATAACCCTAAATACTAATCGATCCGTGACAAGTCTGCGCGAGAACTGGAGGCAGGACCTCCATCAAGCACGTCCCGACTAATACCTAAGATAAATGGCAGTGTCGGATGCCTTATCTGTGACATCCGTGCAAGCACTTCCATAAGTGTCCCATACCACTTATAGTCACACGTACACGCATCCCACAGACGTCGACAATGCAATAGAATAAAAGGGACACTGATTGTGCACAAGTACGTATCACTTTCACTTAATCACGAATACACGAACACTGACGTACTTGCCACAATCAACACTAAAATCTAACACTGGGTAAATGCACGATGTCACTAGGTTATCAATACAATGACATAGGTATGATATGATGCATGAACAGTATAAGAAGCACAACTAAGGTATCATAAAAACAGCAGTCTATCACTTGCACGATTTATCATGAAACATATGTATATAATTTAGCGAAATGATAAACAGGTAGTATTTAATATGTTCAGCTATCCATCCATAGAATTTTGTTTCAAGCCAATCGGGTTCCAGGATCAATAGTTATAACCATTTCATTTTAAGCGCACGCGGCTGGAAATCCAATTTCAGAATCAGAAGTCCGTTTCGCAGCGCATTTTAACCCCAGTTGGGATCATAATTTAGCGACGCTACAGTTAGATGAATTCTAGGGTTTTTAGTAAGGTTTTCTACGTAATAGACGGATCTTCAATCGCGTCTGTATGTTAGGAGTTACAATCTGTTTAATATTAACATGTCAATTCTGAATCTGCTGGGACTGTTATGTGTCCCGATCTCCTAAATTACAATTTAAATATCAAACGGTAACGAAACAGAATGAAATCAATTATGTTGTCTAGCTAACATATTTACCTATAGTGAACAGTGGGGTTCCGTAACCTAAGTGTTAAGGAAACCCTGTGGTACACGTTATGGAACAGTAACCAATAACTGGAGTCGCTCTGGACTGCAGTCCAGAGTCGCACTCCGATCAAATTTTCATCATGGTTTAAGTACAGGAATGTCTGGAAACTACTACAGGGCGAAAGTTCGTCGAGTTGGCTTCGATTCGAGCCCTCGGACGCACCATTCTAGTGTGTATAGGATTTATGGTGAAATTAACGATTTTCAGGTACAGTAGAAATTCAGTTTTACGGTTAAACTTGGGGGCAGTTGTTTTAGTCATTATCGATTACATCATTCAACAAAATTCACACACTATGTTCACAACCCTACGGTCCAACCTACACCATTGAGTTCCGTCAAATTTGATATTATTTTCCTAAGGGAACAAGCATCGAGCAGTTGTGTTGTAATATTTAACATAAAGCAAACATGAGATATATATATGATATTGACTTGTAACATATAGAGAATAGCATGAAAGCAAGTAAGAACTTGCCTGGAGACGTCTTGGAGCATACGGCAGCGGCAACGACGTGAACGCGCGATGAATGACGCGTGCAAGGTTCGTGGTCTTGGCTCTTGGGTTTGGCAGTTCGGTGGGTGTGACGGCGATGATTGCGATGAAAACGTCGACGACAGCGACAGCACGGGACAGCGACGGCAAGGCAGCAGGATGCTTGATTTGAGATGAGGATCTCGGGTCTTGGTTTTGATCAGAGACGAGAGAATGAAAAGGAGAGAGAGATTGAGAAAGAAAGTGTTACAGAGAGAGGGAGAAATACAGTGAATGAGGGAGGGAGGGAGATAGAGACAGAGAGTGGGGAAGAGAGGTCGGGAGAGAGAGGCACAGAGAGGGAGAGAACAGAATGAGAGAGTTACAGAGAGAGAGAGAGAAATAGTGAGATGGAGAGAGAGAGGATGTGTATATGCAGAGGGAGAGGGAGAGAGTACGGAGGCAGAGAGAGAGTGGTGAGTGAGAGAGTGAGAAGACTGAGAGAGAAAGAGGAATAGAGGGATTGGGAGCAGGGATAGAGAGGGCTGTGTCGAAGGAGGCGAGCTCGGTGAGCAGGAGCTCGAGTTGATGGGTGCAGGGGTCGTCGGTCGGTGGGAGAGAGAGGAAAGAATGAGGGAGAGACGGGAGTTTGAGTTGAGGGGAGTTGAGGAAGAAGGAGGCGGCTGGATATGGGTGCCGGCAATGGCGGTCGATGACGATGCGGTTTGGGGGTGCCTCGAGAAGAGAGGAAGAAGAGAACGAGGGAGGGAGCGAGCGGGTCGTAGGGAAGGGAAAACGCGCGCGTCGTTGGAGGCGACGGCTCGCGATCGAGAGCGTGGGCGACGGCGGAGGAGGCGGGGGAAACGCGCGCGCGAGATCGGGATTTAGCCGTTGGGAAAAATTGAAGGAAGAAGATGGAGGTGTAGGGTGTGGGCCGGGTCGGGTTTGAGGCGTGGATGCGGGCCGCGGGGAATATTGAAGGGGAAAAATAATGATTTTAGTGGAGTGGGCTGGGGCTGAGTCAACGGGCCGGGGTAAAAAAATCGAATGAAAAAAGAATTAAGGATAAGAGGGCCGGGCCAGTGAAGGATTTAGGATAAAATAGGAAAAATAGAATTGGGCTGGGCTAATGGAGTTGGGTTAAGAAAATAGTTTAGGAATTTATTGAAAATAGAGGTGTGTGGGTTGAGTGAAGGGAACAGGCTAGCAAAAATTTTTTTAAAGAATTTAAAACTGAGTGAGCTGGGTAAAAAGAAACGGGCTGAAAAATATAGATTTTGGGTTTAAATTAAATAACCGAACTAATGGGAAAATTGAAAGAGTTTGGCTGACAGGATACTGCTGAGGGTCACTGTGTGGGGATTTCGGGTTTTAGAAAGGAAAAGGAGGAGAACTATAATAGATTGGGAAAACTTTATAAATGAAGATAATTTATAAATAAAATCTTATAGGTGAAAATAAAATTACGAATATAGACGTACCAAGGGTGCTGGGTATTACAAGAAACGTGCGCGTCGTGGACGCAGGCGGAGGCGAAGGAGGTGGATCGCGAGAAGTGCGCGCGGAAATGGGGGAGAAGAGCCGTTGGGGTTTAAATGGAAGATGAGCAGTAGAGGGCGCTTGTGAGGGAAAAGTGAGTAGGCCGGCCCTGCCAGAAGAGAATTCTCTAAAAATGAATTCGTGGGCTGCATGGTGAAAACGGGCCGAGGGATTAAGGAATTCATTAATGAATTTAGAACTGGGCCGAACGAGCTGGGCCAGAGAAAAAGACTGAAAGAATAAAAGAATTTAAATAAACGGTTAAAGAAGGGGGCTGGGTCGGCTAAGAATTGGGCCGTGGTTTTGGGTTAAAGATTGGGCTCGGGGAGACTTGGGCTGCAGAAAAATATAAAAAGGATTTAATTAGAGAAAAGAATGGGCCGGCTGAAAAGGCTGGAAAGAGGATAAGAAAAATCAGAAAAATAGGAATGGGCCAAGAAAGTAGGACAAGGAAATTAATTTGAAGAAGCGGCTGCTGGGAAAACTTTTTATAAGGAAAATATTAAGAGAATTTTAATGGGCTGAGGGAATTAAAGTTTGGGTCATGGGATTTAATAAAGAAGAAATTTGATGAGCAAGGATGGGGCTGCTAAGAGGGCTAAGGAAATAGGGGAGAAATAATTGGTGTAAATAGATGTGAGCTGGGGCTAAGGAAAAGTATAAATATATATAATAGGTTTTGAGTTTTCAAAAGAAGTTTTAAAATAAATAAACTAATAATTAATTATAAATAACAATGAAATCTCATAAGTTAACGAGAAACTCAAATATTGGTATAAGGAGGGCCGGGTGTTACAGTAAGTTTGTGGGATACCCAAAGGATTCTAATGTGTATCTATTCTACTACGCAGAGGAACAAAGGATTATTGTTTCTCGGAATGCCAAATTTTTAGAATGGCATTTTCTTGCAAAAGAAACTGGTGGGAGTGCAGTAGAACTGGATGAAGTTCCAGAAACACAAACTAGAACTGAAAATTTGGTGGAACCACAAGATTCAGTTATATCCGACAAAGCTCAGCCACTCCGCAGATCTAGTAGGATTTCTCATCCGCCCGAGAGATACTACAATTTTCTCGTAGATGGGGATCGAGAGGATTGCATCTTGGAAGAAAATGATCCTACTAGTTTCAGACATGCCATTATCAGTAGGGACTCTGATAAGTGGCTGGATGCTATGCAATCTGAAATGGAGTTCATGTACACCAATAAAGTGTGGACCCTAGAAATTGCTCCACCTGGGGTAAAACCCGTTGGATGCAAATGGATTTACAAGAAGAAACTTGGTGTAGATGGGCAGGTGGAAACCTATAAGGCTAGACTCGTTGCAAAAGGTTTTCGTCAAAGACCAGGAGTGGACTATGACTAGACCATTTCTCCAGCAGCTATGCTCAAATCCATTAGGATCCTGCTTGCCATTGCTGCCTTCCATGACTATGAGATCTGGCAAATGGACGTAAAAACGGCTCTTCTAAACGGAAGTTTAGAAGAGTGCGTTTATATGGATCAGCCAGAAGGTTTTATAGACAGTGGGAGCAGCGGGAAGGTGTGTAAGCTGCTCAAATCCATTTATGGATTGAAGCAAGAATCGCGGAGCTGGAACATCTGTTTTAATGAAACAGTCAAGGACTTTGACTTCATCAAGAATGAAGATGAGCCATGTATTTATAAGAAGATTGTAAGATGGACTGTCGTGTTCCTAGTCTTGTACGTGGACGACATTCTTTTGATAGGAAATGACATTCCTATGCTACAGTCGGTCAAGCTATTCTTATCACAAAGGTTCTCTATGAAAGACCTAGGTGATGCCTCGTACATTCTGGGGATCAAGATCTACAGAGATAGATCCAAGAGATTACTGGGACTTTCGCAGTCCAGGTACATAGAGACCGTACTAAAGAGATTTAGTATGGAAGATTCCAAGCGCGGTAACATACCCGCATTGCAGGAATCACCCTCTCCAAGAAGATGTCTCCCAAGACTGACGAAGAGAGGGTTCGCATGAGCATTATACCCTACGCTTCGGCAGTAGGATCTATAATGTATGCGATGCTATGTACAAGACCAGATGTAGCTTACGCGCTAAGCGTGGTGAGTCGGTATCAGTCAGACCTAGGTGAGGACCACTGGACAGTAGTAAAGAACATTCTCAAGTACCTGAGAAGGACTAAGGAGATATTCCTGATTTACGGTAATGGAGACCTCAGGGTTGAGTCCTTTACCGACTCAAGCTTCCAGAGTGACAAGGATGACAGCAAGTCTGTCTCGGGTTTTGTGTTTACCCTCAACGGAGGGGCGGTGTGTTGGAAGAGTTCCAAACAGGATACCGTCGCAGACTCGACGATGGAGGCTGAATACATTGCTGCGAGCGATGCCGCAAAAGAGGCGGTCTGGATAAAAAAGTTCATAGTTGAACTTCAGGTGGTTCCATCCATTGTTGATCCTATACCAGTGCATTATGATAACAATGGGGCTATAGTTTTAGCGAAGGAACCACGGTCCCATCAGAAATTCAGGCACATCTTAAGGCGGTATCACCTGATGAGGGAGATCGTAGATCGCCAGGAGATCGAGGCCCGGAGAGTAGATACGAAAGACAACACGGCGGATCCATTTACAAAGGCCCTCCCTCAAGCACAGTTCGAGTGACTTTTTGGGATGTTGGGTATGCGGTACGCCAGCAGCTGGCCTTAGAGCATACGTTGGGTATTCGGTATGCCAATCACTGGCCTTTAGTGCAAGTTGGAGATTGTTGGATGTATATGCCCTAGAGGCCAGTATTGTATATGTATACATATGGATGCTAGGGATATGTATGTACAGAACAATCTTGCTCAGTTTTATAGTATATTATTTGACTTATCTTTATCGGGATATGTGTATTTATTGTTATTATATCTGGTTTGCACATATTGATAAAGACTCGATACGGTAGTATACTATTGAGGTTTGTCTTTATCTTAACATGGCATATGTCATACTCGTCATTACATATTGCAGTTACATGTTGATAAAGCCCCTATGATCTTGCTTGACTACCTGCGTTGTGATGGCGATCATACTCGTGGGAGTAGGGTAGTCGATAAGCACATCCTTAAATGGTCCCTGGTCGCGTGAGTATGACTGGGCATTGATACTCCAGAGTAGACTGGTGTGTACATTTCTAGCCCCGTCGGGGGATGGTTGGTCCCGCAGCCATTGGTCTGATGCACCTAAGATCGTATACTGGTGCTCACTGGGTGTGAGTACACTGGACGGACTCGCCGAGAACTTCCATGTGGTACTATACCTATCGTCAGATGGAAGTTCTCAGGTGACATGTGTACAGGTTAGTCTTTGGACCTGAGATTGACATTTGTCTCGTGTAAGTTCCCACTGAACTTTGATCACTACCCTACCACGGCTCTACTGAGTCGTGCAAATAGGTTTTGGTTGGGTTCGGTCCCGAGCCACATGGAGCCAGTGAGCGATTGTCGGGGATTCGTCTCTCCCGGTATAGGGAGTCGATATCGCACTGTGATTCGATTGGTCAGGACCATAAGACCTTGGCCAAGGCACTTGGGATTTACTGATAGGTTGATCAGAAGTTTCCCGGATTGGTCCCGAGCCACGTCGGCATGACTTATCAGGTTGTTAGGGTCTGACGTTCACCGCCCCCTAGACCCGGTATGCGATACTCATTGACGAAGAGACCAGACTGTACGGATATTGTCACGGATAGGCTCAGTAGGAGTTCGGACGAGCTTGCTCGTCGGCCTTCCTTTTCGACAGGTACCTGGGCAGCCATTATGTACAGCTAGTGCCGCTGACGTGCTTGTGGTTAAACCCACTGCAAGAGTACTGTCGAGTCTTTAGAGTCCCACACAGAGGGTTTCACTAATCCAGGCAAAACGATGTAGTAGCCGTATTGGATACGTGCAGGGTTCGATCGATTAATGTACTTGGTACTTGGATTTTCGATCGGACAGTTTGTAATACTAGCCGGCTCGGGTTTGAGCCGGATTATTAAATCAGGTATTGATTTAAAAATTTACGTATATGTATTTCGATATATATATTCTAGTATTACGTTCTTCGTGTTATTCTATCTCTTTTGGGCGTTCGGATTTTTATCTGATTGCCGGTATATTTGTACAGTAGACTGAAATCCGTATTTACTACAGATTTCCTTCTAGAAGGTGGCCACCTCATTATGTATTTTCCTTTTATTTATAATTCATTTTGGGTTTACTATTGAAGCATGGTTGCTATTGTTTAATGAAAGAAAATAGCATACAAAACATTTGTGTGTTATTTTCTCTCTCATGCTTGATTCATTTTTTTCTCTTGAGCTCTCATCTCCTCCCTCCTCTAGCTTTCTCCTCCACCTTCATCTTTTTCCTCTTTACTATATTTCTCATGTGTTGAGATACAAGTGAAGAGTCTAGAAAGAGATAGAACACTTAGACATCCAAACTACATCCTAGATTACTTGGACTAGCATCCCAAGTCCTTTAGTTGCTCTTTTGACATATTGCAAAGAGCTAGAGCCATGGATCATACTCCCCGGGTGGATCATCTACGACAAAAGGAGGCCGGAGAACAAGCTCGATCCCGATGGACCGATAGAGCCGGATTTGGAGTTCAAGCATGTTCAAGGCGCTTGCTAGGAGCTAAGGATGAAGAAAGAAGACCGAAGAACTTGGTTCATTTGGTGAGGTTTCTATGATAGTAGATAGCTCTCCTAGTGTAGTTAGTTAGTTTTATAGTAAGATCCGGTTTTAGGGTTTAGTCTAGCGCCGGGTTTTGTTCGCAAGAAAATTTTTGTTCCGCATTTGATCACGGGAGTTGGCCGGGACGCTAGGGTAACCCTTCAACCTGGTATCACGATCGGAGACAATGCAGACCGGTATTCCATGAAGTCGTACAATCTCTTGTATGAGTTCATGGGTATCAGAAATAGTACATATTTGAAGAGTTTAAATCTTAAGTAGATTATTATCTCCCTGTACTTCTTTGCTAATGCCTCAGTGGATTGGCCAACTCGAAATGGGATGAAGTGAGCCGACTTTGTGAGTCGATCCACAATGACCCATACCGCATCATTTCTCTTTGTGCTGTGAGGAAGTGCAGTCACAAAATCCATTATGATGTGTTGCCACTTCCATTCTGGGATTGGTATCGGTTGAAGTAGTCCAGCTGTCCTGCGATATTCAACCTTTACTTGCTGACACACCAAATATTTAGCGACGCTTCTGGCTACTTCACGCTTCATTTCATGCCACCAGTAATTCTGACGTAGATCTTTGTACATCTTTGTACCTCCAGGGTGTACCGAGTAGGGAGAGCTGTGAGCTTCTTTCATTAACTCTTCCCGAATAAGACCTTTTGGTACACATAATCTGCTGCCGTATCTCAAAGGTCCGTCTTCAGGGATGATGAAGTCTGTTCTGAGTCCATTCTCCACTTGTTCTCTGATCTTTTCCAACTTAGCATCACTTGCTTGAGTTGCTTTGATCTAATTGACAATTTTTTATTGAACTTGTAAATTCATCAAACTTGAAGCGTTACCTGGCATGACTACTTCAATCTCCATCTGATACAAGTCCTGTTGTAGCTTCTACTGAGCGGTGAGATGCATTGCTAATGGTTGGCAACTAAGAGTATCTGGAACCACATTCACCTTCCCTGGGTGATATTGCAGGTTGATGTCCAAGTCTGCCATGAGTTCTAACCATCGTCTCTGCCGCATATTCAATACCTTCTGAGTAAACACATATTTCAGACTCTTATGATCTGTGTATATGTTCACTCGTTCACCAAGAAGATAATGGCGCCAAATCTTGAGAGCAAAGATGACGGCTCCCAATTCCAAATCATGCGTCGGATAATTGCGCTTATGAGTCTTCAGCTGTCTTGAAGTATAAGCCACAACCTTATCGTGCTGATGTAGAACACATCCTAATCCCTTACCGGATACATCGCAATGCATTTCGAAACCTCCAGATTGGTCCGGTATGACGAGAATAGGCGTTGATGTCAACATTGACTTGAGTTCTACGAAAACCTGCTCGCATGCTTCTGACCACACAAAATCTTCATCTTTACGTGTGAGCTTGGTCAGGGGTATTGCTATCTTTGAAAAGCCTTCAATGAACCTTCTGTAATATCCAGCCAGACCTAAGAAACCCCGAATGTCCTTCACTGACTTTGGTGTCGGCCATTCGCTTACTGCTGAAATTTTCGCTGGATCCACAGAGATTCCTTCGCTTGATACGATATGTCCAATGAAACCAACTTGATCTAGCCAAAACTCACACTTGCTTTACTTGGCGTATAATTGATATTATCGTAGTGTTTCCAGGATAATTCATAGGTGCTCGACATGTTCTTTCCAACTCTTAGAATACACCAGGATGTCGTCGATGAAGATGATAACAAACCTGTCTAAGTACTCCCGGAAAACTTGATTCATCAGGTTCATGAATATTGCTGGTGCGTTGGTTACTCCTAATGGCATCACTAGAAATTCGTAATGACCATAGCGAGTTCTGAAAGCCGTTTTATGAATATCAGCTTCCTTGACCTTCACCTGATAATAACCTGAATGAAGATCTAATTTAGAGAAAACACAAGATCCACTTAGCTGATCGAATAAATCGTCGATGCGCGGGAGTGGATACTTGTTCTTTATAGTGACTTCTTTCAAGGCTCTATAATCGATGCACATTCTGTATGAACCTTCCTTCTTTTTCACAAGTAGTACAGGTGATCCCCAACTTGAAGTGCTGGGACGAATCCATCTTTTTGCCAATAATTCGTCCAACTAAGTTCGGACTTCCTTCAAACCTTCCGGACTTAAACGATAAGGTGCTTTGATCACCGGTTGTACTCATGGTACTAAATCAATGCTTAATTCAAGAACTCGATAGGGAGGCAAACCTGATATATCGTCAGGAAACATATCGTTGAACTCTCGAACCACTTCTGGCCTTGATTCTTCCTCTGCTTGAGTTGTTGCAATCACTGCTTTCTTTGGCTTCGCTTTGTATGTACTTGGCTTCAGTGTACGGTCTCTACTTTTGAAATAGAAGACCGGATGATCTGGAATCTTAAATACTACCCTCCTTTGACGACAGTCGATGGTAGCATAAAAGGTTCCGAGCCAATCCATACCTAGAACCATATCGAAGTTCGGTATGTCCTGCACCTTGAAGTCAGCATAGAATTCTCTGTTGCAAACGACTACTGGACACAAGTTGTATCCCATTGTTGCCTTTAAAACGCCATTTCCCGAACTGACATTCCAGCCGGATACAAGCGGTGTGACTGGAATCGCATGAGTTTGAACGAAGCAGTGAGATGCTCCAGTATCGAAGAGTGCTAGTATAGCGAGTGAGGCTACTAAGATTGTACCTAAGGTATGTGGGATATGTTTAAGTATAGGGAAAAGTATGTAGATAAGTAACAGGACTGAAAGAAAGGTTGAGAAGAAAAGGGTTACCAGTGATAACTTGGCCAGTGGCCTCAGCTTCGTCCACGGTCATCGTGAAAGCCTGACGCCGTGGTACATTCCTCCTAACCCGAGAAGCATTCCTCGGAATGTTCCTTTAAGCTTGATGGAACTGACAAGGAGGAGGTGCAGCTTATGGTCCTCTAGGTGGTGGAGCAGGTAGTGCAAGTCTTGGAGAAGGTGTTTGAAGGGCTGGTCGCTGCTGGTAATTGATCGCTGGCCTGGGTGCAGAAACTGGGATTTGTATTTGTGGACAAGACCCAATATCATGAGTAGCTGAACCGCAGACTAAGCAATGACGGTTGGCTCACCGGCAGTCTTTCATCATATGTTCAGTTCTCTTGCAGTATGTAAAAAGGCTGGGCTGGGCCTGTTGTTCAGTACTCCCGGTCGCCTTGGCAAAAAAGGTGGCCTTGACGAAGCTCCTACTGTCATCTGGTTGACAGGGTGCTTAACTCCTACAGACTGAGGTGTGCCCCTCTCCTTTACCACTGCCTCATAAGGGCGGGCAGATTTCAGAGCCGATTCATGAGTTGGAAAATCTCCTGTAGCCAGTGCAGCCTGGATCTTAGAATCCAAACCTTGTTGAAATCGACGGGCTCTGATCTCATCCGTCGGTATCAGATATGCCGCAAATCTGTTAAAAGATTGTGTTAGTGGTGTAGTATGTGATATTTTAAAAATTCGAATTATTAAGACATATCTTACCGACTGAGCGTGGTGAACTCGGCGTCATACTCATCTACTGACTTGGTTCACATCGAACCTGTTGCAGATGGATGAACTGTTATTCCATGTCAAACCCGGCAGTCTCAGGGAAGTATTTAGCGTCGAACATGTTGCGGAAAGTCTTCCATTCGATGGGTTGTTCAAGACGGCTTTCTTCCGCCTTCCACCAATTCCGTGCATTGTCCGTGAGCTGCAATTTCGCAACACGGGCCCAAGCTATATCTAGCACTTGTGCCGTTGCCAGATCATCTTCGATACTTTGAGCCCATTCCTCAGCTTCTAGTGGGCTCTCCTTTCCTGAGAACTATTTTGGGTGCAAAGCCCTAAATTGCTTCACCCTAGGTGCTTCTGCCTCGGGACGATTCATTAAAAGAGCAGTCTACTCCTGCTGTCCCTCGAGGAGGCTGCGAATTTCCTCAAGCAGAACCGTCTGCTCGTTGAGCGGAGCAGGGACGGCAGGTGTGATTGGTTGTGGTGGTGGAGTGTTGTTGAAGTTGGTGCTAGTATTGTTTGGGGAATCCATAACCTTGAAAGAAAATTTAGGTTGGGACAGATTCAAAGTATATGAAATGATAAGGTTCAAGGAACATAAATTGTAAAGAATGTTTAAGTTGTTGTTTCTTGTGTTATATTGCTTAGGTTGTTCACGCAGAACAAAACTGTATGATAGTATTCCATACAGCTTTGACTTGCGTGGGCCACCAACAAAACCTGTCACGCCCTGCTTCCCAGTATATGGGCAGAGGATGCGACGAGGCCGCTATGTATTTACTGTGAAGTAAATACGTTAAGCGTATCTAAGCAATATAAATATAAATGCACAAGAGACAAGATATAATAAAACAGCAACTTTATTTATTCACATTCTTTTTACAATACATGGAAAAGTAAATACAAACTGAATGAAAGCAATGCCTAAACAGTGGCATAACAGAAATGGAAAGTACTGATATAAAAATGTGTACAATGATACTAGAGCTCTGGGTCATAGGAAAGCTGATCCAAGTGCTCACTAGTAGGCTCGATCTCTTGAGTGTCCAGATCACCTGACAACATTCCAAAGAAGAAAGAGAAGGAATGTCGTCAGCGAACAATCGCTCGGTAAGTCCCAAAGATAAAGGAGAATGATAAAAGACAGAGAGTTAGAGAGAGAGAGAGAGTATAACTTTTAAAGTTGTAATTAGTGTTAACGCTGTTGTTTGTAGCTTGGTACAGAAGAATGCCAGTGTATACGAGAGGAGTCTCTGTATGCTAGAGACTAGAGCAAATGGAAGTACAAGGAACCGTTATGCCACGGTATAACAGCAACAGAATATAGGTCGGGTGTCTTAAATCTTGCAGTCTCGTGCCACTTCTAACACCTTCCGTACCAATCTACCCCTTAAACCCCACGAAGTATTGTATTGTTTGTATTGTATTGCAACTTGTATTGTCTTGTAATATAGATTGTATAATTGGATGACTTGCCGAAACCATGATATCAGTAAATGGATGTAACTGGAGAATCATGTAAATGGAAGTATATCCATGGTTTCGGTTCAGGCAATATAGATTGAATTGATTGAATATATGTATTCAGGGATTCATGTTGAATAGTAGATTGTAGATTGTACTTGAATCATATTCAAGTCAGATTATTTATAATTAGACTCAGTCTGAGTCGGAACAATTAGAAAAGAAATTAAAGTCCTGAATTAGGTTTTGATGTTATCGGTAACCGCTGCACATAGGCTGCAGGATTTGTGTCTTTTTCAAAGACGATTACCGTGTTGATAACACCATTGTTAAGTTGTCTACCTTAAATAGGCAAGCACCCACTTCTCCGGCTTCCTGAGGCTCAAGAGATTGGTCCCGCTTAAACTTATATTTACTAGGGTCCTTAGGGTAATTTATAGAACTTGAGGGGGTTTTATGTAAAAATACTTTTATATAATTTTCAAAATACACCCCAAATATTTAATTATCGTCTTTAGAGTTGTCATAGATTTAGATTTTATATTTGTGATATTTCTAGTGAAAATAACCTAATTTCATAATATAGGGTATTTAATTGTAAGTATTGGACTTGTATGGAATTTCATGGTATTTTAATGTAAACTGATTCTTATCATTTTAGAAAAAGTTGGAATATTTATATTATCACAAAATAGATATTTTAATGATACATATATATATATATATATAATTTTAATATATATTATATTTCTAGAAATCTCATTTTCTTAAGATATTTGTATTTTAAATCTCTCGAGATCGAATGCACTTTGCGAAGGTCTGCATCTAGCACTACTAAGTCCATGAATGTGTAATAATCTGCACCATCCCAGTCGGGTTTCCCAAAATGGGTTGTAGCGGCGCTTTGCAAAGATTTATAAAAATACGAATTCTTATAGAAAACGGTTTTAATAGTTAGTGGTATTTATATGTAAAGTTTCGTTTTCCCGTATTATATGTTCCCGAAGGGGTATTGTGCTATGTTGCATATGAGTGTTGTGAGGAGATAGGTCATTACCTCGTGATCTACTTAAATGTATAGCAAGATTGTGATATTTAAATGTCGAAATTAAACTACATGGTATTTTAGTGAAAAAGTACGATAAAAATTGAAATAGAAATTCTTTTGATATGGAACGTGTTCAATATGACTTGTTAATGTTTAATAGTTAATATGTAAGGGTTTAGTATGATTGTATTTAAGAAAAAGTGAGATTTTTTAGGAAGAACCGAATCGGACATCGGATTAACTCCGATTCCGTCGGGTTTTATTAAAAGAAGTTTTAAGACTAGAGAATAGAAGAGGGAAGTGGGAATTACGGGTTTTTAGGTTAGGGATAAGGAAGAGGAAATGGTAGAAGGTGTCGATGCATCGTTTCATCGCCGGGAGCTCTTAAGGTCGTCGTCGGAAAATCGCCAAAATTTTGCCCTTTGTTAACTTCAATTGCACACTAAAATTTCTAGAAGTATTTCTTGAGAGTTTGGACAGATTTGTGAGTGAGTGGGGGGGTCTACGGGTGGTATTTATAGGGTAAGCCTAGGGTTTAGGGTAGGTGAAAGGGTGTAAAAAATATATTTAAAATATATTAAAAATGGAGTAAATAAGGTTTTAAAGTGGCTCTGTTACTGTGCAGGATAATTAAAGTATGCAGGGGTACTGGGGAGGCCAAGAGACAGAAGTTTGGTGTTGGGGGATCGGCGGTCCGGCCGAGTCCGGCCGGCGGCGGCGGGCCGAGTCGGCCGAGTCCGGCTGATTTCGGTGTGCCTTGGGTTCCTCGTCGTATCATCTACCCCTGGGACAGTTTGTTTTATTTGTGTAGTGGGGTTTTTACGAGTTATGCACGTGTAGACCCTTAGACTTCTAAAAATTCAAAATAAAACAATATTAAAAAATAATGCGGGGTATGGGATTTGAACTCTGGTGTTTTGGTTCAGCAGTGCAAGGTCTTACCAGTGAGCTACATGCTCTTTCTTGCTATTAAAAGGCAAAACAATTATTTATAGTAATCACAGTAAATGCAAATACCCCAAGCATACATTAATTTTTAAACAAATTTTTGTACATTAAACTTGGAGTTGTTACAGAAACTACAAAAAAAAAAAAACAATGCCAGTGAGATGATGAAAAGGTCATGAGATCACCACAAGAAGACGGGCCCTACACCACCGGAACGGCCGCCAGAATATTAAAAAAACCGCTAATGCGGCCCCACTTTGTCCTTTTGGCTTCAAATTTCTTTTAGGCCCTCCTCTCCGTCACATCACCTCATTTCTATTGTTTGTTTTTGGTGATGAAGTGCCAATAAAGATCAGAATAGTGAGCAAAATTTGGATCCTAATTTTTGCAACTTAGAATACAACTTTTGTTCAAGTCTTTGTACATAGTAGATAGGTTTAGTTTGAGTTCTTTAATTTTATCTGATCTTTCAATCTCTTAAGTGAGCTTGCAAGTTTAAATTCTAGTGTTTGAACTTATTATCTTGTAATTGTTATTGAACTTCAGCAAAGTTTCAATTCCTCGCATTTTGGTTCCTAGTATTTTCTTACCTTGTTATTTACTTGCAATGTTTTTCTTATAATGTCTTCTATCTTGTATTTTATTTTCATTTGTGAGATGTTTTGTGAGTAGTTTCTTCTTGTCAGGGAAAAATAAGGGTTGTTGTAAATCCCCAGTTTCCGTGTATATATTTTTCCGTATTTTTTTCTATTTTTTCCATTATATATATTTTTTTATCAAATTATTTTCCTAATCTACCCAGTCCAACCGAACCCAACCCTTTCCCTCATACCCAACCCGTGCTCATGCGACCCGACTCCCCCACGCCTATTTCCTTTCTTCTTCTTCCTCGCTTCTTCTCTTTTCCCGCCCATTTCCAACGTTCTCGTCCTCTTCTCGCACCCCTCTGCAACGACCGCGCCGCCCTTCCAACGACTCCCCCGCAATCTCCTCCACCATATCCTCCCTCCAACGACTTCCCCCCTCCCCCTCTCGTCCTCGCCACGAGACTCGCTCAACCCACGACAGAGCTCTTCCCCAACGACTCCCCGAGATATCGGCGCCGACTCACTTTCTCCTCAACGTCTCCCGCCCTATCTCTTCCCTCTCGCTCCCTTCTTCCCCCCTCTGCAACCCCATCTCCTCTCTCTACCCACCGCCACCCAAAAACTTGCATCTCCTTGCCGCCAACATCATCTTAGCACAACTCAACCCTTGCCGACCTCAAGCTCCCATGCAGCCTCCGTCATCACCGCCGACTTCCTCCCATCGTCACCATCAACACTCCCTAACTCAACTCCACCATCCCTAGCTCTAAGTTCCGAGCTCCACATCGCCGACGACCACCTCAGGCGACTACCGACGCCTTCGAGCTCCCAAGCCGACCCAATTCCATCCACAGAGCTCCCCCTTCACAGATGACAAGCTCCTCCTCCTTCAGCTCAAACCCACCAATGACACGAACCCATCAGCACCTCGCTATCTCTGCCCTTAGCCGAGAATTGCCCCATAGCTGCCTGAGCATCATCGCCTTCTACCCTCGACGGACACCCGCGCCGCTGACCTCGCAGAGTCGCCGCTATCCGAACCCAACCGAGCTCGCTGCCATCGCTGCTGGTTGTGTCGTGCCGTGCCCATGTGCATGCTTCCATCGTCACCGTTGCTGCCCCCTCGCCGTCATCACTGCCGGGACGTATCGTTATCGTCGTCATAATTATCAGAGGCAAGTGAAAATTAATCACTTTCTTACTCATGCTGATTAATATATTATTTAATTGAAAAATGATGTTACATGATATGGAGTATGTGTCTATCTATATATATATCGATAATTTATAATTCAATTAGTTTCGTAACGAACCCTCATGGTTCAATTATATTGACTGGAGCCCGACTAATGTTTATCATCCCGTGTCAACATCATGTATAGTTTAACCGAATAATATCTAGTTGGATCGATTACTGTAAACCGATGTTCCGATTGGTACCCGTACATATCTTATGTGTTGGACACGATACATGAATGAAAACCCTATCCTAAATTGCCGAAATTTATGATCGTCAAATACCTTTTACTGTTAGTGGAGGTCGTGTAGAGATTTGAGAAAAATATCTAGGTTAGACCTAAAAAAGGCGACACTAAATCTGAATTTTACCGCACATGTTACCTTATTAAAATCATTGTAAATTCAATACAGTTTGGAATGTGATGTTCTACGGCTCATATCGAAGACGACTTGATAATTTAGAACCGTCCATAGTTTATTTCTCGACATTTATAGATTACTGTAATGAGATTTGGCTGCGAATGCGGTACTGGACTGCAATCCGGGGCAGCATTTCTCGAGGATACCTGAGTTTTAAATACATGAACGTCCCTAAATAAAACTGAAAATGCGCGGAGTCCCACATACTCACGTAGATAATTTACTTAGCTAATGCGCGGAGTCCTATATAGTTGTGGAGTCCCATCTCGTCTCGTTCAGTTTCACAGTCGTTTGATATTTAGTTTGTATTTTAGAATGTCGGCGTGCTCTGCAGTTTCTACGGTAACATTTTCTTACACCTTCACACTAAACATGACCTAACTTCCAGTACAGAAAGGATTTTGATAATCCGTTTGATGCGTTGGAAACCCAATAGACAGAACTAGATTTTATTCAACTGGGAAAACACCTGAATCTAAACATAATATCTAGTAAACTATGCACGAAATTGGACTTCCAGTTTTGAAACCGGAATTCCAGCAACTGATCGCTGATTTAAAACGATGATAGGTCCATAACCTGATTTTCTATTTGACATGAAACTAATTTTATTGCTTAGATAATCAAGTGTACTTTGTACGCCTTTTATATTGTTTTGGTTGGTTTTATACGTGTGTTTTATGGTAAATTGTGCAAGTTATATGGCGTTGTCTATCATAATATAGTGAATGTCTGTTCAGTACAGTTTTGCTTATTTTTGTGCTTGCTTTATACCTGCTGAATAGTGATTGTTTACATTGAGACCCATCGACTGTTTTGCATTGTCGATATATAAGTGTTGGTGATTGAGTTGTGGCAAATACGAAAGTGATATTGATAAGTGGAAACGTGATTGAAAGTGAAAGCGATACGTATTTGTTCACATGCTATCTAATACCTGAATTCATACTATAACCTGGGGAATGGGAAAATCAAGGTGGAATTAAACACGTATTTAGCGAGGTACAGTGATTTAGAGGATGATCATTCGCTATTAGTGATACACACACACACAAATTAGGTTGTGGGCCTAGCGGCACGGCTGCAGGGTTATGTCCCGGGCAACAGTAGACCGTAGTCTCAGGTATGCATGAGACCCTTGTTAAACACGAGCATCCTTTCCACCAATTGATTTTATTGACTTAGTGACTGATAAGTAGTGACATACGCATTGCCTGGTTTACTAACATGATACTTATATCACACCGTTCATATGCAAATGATGTTCATTATTTTCATGTTGTGCATTATGTTGCACTTTTCATGTTTAATAACATTGCACACCCATTATATAATTATTGCTATATGTGTCGCCCTGACGACCTGAGTGTGCATGCTCAGAGGATGAAATGGATCCGACCCAGGAGCAAGACCTGCCATTCGAGATCGCGGAGGTCTAGACCGCAACATCAGCGCCATTTCTTTTACTTTAAGTACTTTGTATTTCGTTGGTTAGTTTTTCCCTTGTGCAAAATAAATGTATTTCGGGCTCTTTTATTGCAATGTAATAAATTTGTGAACTGCGATTTTCCTTTACTCTAGTACTGTTTACTGACTACCATGTAATGCTAGATACCGAAGTGTGACTACAACGGGATTATTCTCTAACCGTAGGAACATGGCTGGCCTAATCACCCCTCGTATTTCGTAATTTTGGAAGCGAGGCAAGACAGTTGTGTTTTAGTTAGGATTTTCTTTACTTCTTTTCATTACCCGATACCTTGCGAATTGAACTTCGACCAAAACTTACGCAATCTGCTCCGTCAAGCACTCTATCCTACCACGATAGTACTGATTCCTATTTATGACCGGTTGCGTTTGGTTTGGACGGAGGTAAGGGTTAAGAGAAAGAACAGAAGGATAAGGGTCGATAAATACGGATTTTGCGCAAAATCGCAAATATTGTACTTAAGCACTCTAATCCACATTGTTGCCGATTACCCTAGCGTCAATAGTCAAGTGAGACACAAAGGAAAGTGTATGGATTTTCCTAATTTAAACTAAACCTAACTCTATGCCTAACAAATGTTCTTTTGAATATATACATAACACTTAGGCTAGAAACGAACTTTCCGGTCTTTTGGCTTAACTCGTGAGAACAATAATCGAAAAACATACATTCTCCCTGTGGACAACCCGTACTCATCTCGGCTAGCTACAATGACACTGTCTTGATTGCGGTATCTTAAAACTTAGTACGACATGGCAAATCCCTACCAATCAAATGGCGCCGTTGCCGGCAGGCGGTAACGCTTTTCTTCTTATGATCTCGGGTTAACTTTAGTATATCTTGTGCATACAACTCACTACTTTCAGAAAAACAAAATAAAAATTCAAAAGAATTTCAAAAGCCAAAACAAAAATTCAACCGTTTTAACATTTGTTCTTTTTTTTGATCTTTTATCACTTTGAGATTAATTGAAAATTTTAAACTATAAAATTGGGATACTGGTAGAACAGTGAGAACACAGTACAAAGTTTGAGCCCAAATTCTTTCATTGGGCCGCCAATTTATCCCAAATAGCCGCAACTGGCGGCCATAGCTTTCCTGATTACTCCAATTTTTTGCCTTATTCTCTCTTGTTCTGTTATTATCTTATTTTTATACTTTGAATTTCACAATTCTGTGTGTGCAGGAGATTGAAAACATATATCGCTTTTTCGTCAATAATATCCATTTTTCCGACATTTGCAGATTTTATGGAATTGTGAATAGCGATAGTACGGAGCAAAGTGCATTTTCAAAACCAGGGCGATAGAAATGTACAGTACCAATGATCCAGATAGTTTGATCCGAGCATGCTAACTGTCCAAGCTAATCGGATTCAATTTAACGGGGGTTTCTTAATCATAATATCGGTACGTATTTTCTAACTCTTTCTTTCTCAAATCCGACGCGTCCAATATTCTATCTTTTGTAAGATTCTTTGCAAGTTCGCCGCCAAAATCTAAAAAGAACTAACACGTAATTGTTGCAGCGCCGCGCTTAAATTTTTAAAAAATGATTATTTGATGTTTTGAACAAATTTTTTATTGATTGCGTACTGCATCCATTAATACGGATTTAAGGGCAAGTGAATCCTATAAAATACGGTAAAGAATTTCATCACCTTTCTCCGTGATCCACAAATCACGAAATTGAGCATAACGTTTACCCATACAAAGTTTAAAAGAAATTAGACTTTAAGCTTTTAAGGAATTCGTGCATATTAGGAGAAGTTGACTGTGTTTAAAACACCTCTTAACGTTATATTGTTCACAAGGTGTCTAGGCAAGTGTTCACGGTGCAACTGCCAAAAGAGAAAGCGTTATTTTAATTAAGGAATTTCGCAAAAGCGTTAGAAAACCTCCCCTTATCTCTACATTTACCTGACTTCGTGATCAGTATATCTCGAGCCCGTTTATCGACACAGTTTTATTTCGACAATCAAGTTCTGGAGCAAATCTAGTTGACCTAGGTGAACCCTAAATTGTTTAGGTGTGTGGTTATCAAGTCGTGATTGTTTTTGTTTTACTTTTGTGTGTGTATAATTTCTATTCATTCTTTTGTTAATAACTAATAAAAAAACAATTTTTTGACCTCCCTTTTCATCCGCTCTTCTTTTCATTTTCCATATATGCGTACCCCGAAACGACCAATTCTAACTGAACTTTGGCACCCTTAGCCAGATATTTTATCATATGGTTTTTGTTTTGGTAAAACTTCCAATGATATATCCATGCCCAAAATTTCTTTAAAAGATTGGATAGATGCTTCTAGAAAAACTAATTGGACACCGCAATCTATTTCCTATCAACCGTTTGAAATTTTCATACTTTCTTATGTTGATATCTCTTTTGAGAGTAATGTGGTGACTCTTAAACTAATGTCCATTGCTGAACATATTGAACAATCCTGTATCCGATCTTCCACTTTTTTCACCACACCGAATTCTTTAGAATAACAATTCCAATTATCTTTTTATCAAAATATTGATCCTAAACCTATCCAGTCTACACATCCATTCAATTTCTATCAATCCTGCCCGCCTTTTACATCTTCTCTGGACATTACTTCTGAACATCAAATTGTAAGTTTCACGTATCAAAATGAATTCGAATCTTTTATTGAAACCCCTCTACAACTCATGTCTAGTCTTGAAAGTACATTGGAAGAATTTCAGATAGTTTCTTGCCGAAAGATTGAGAAATTGAATGCATCCATGGCCGCACTCATATAACCTTACGAATCATCGGGCAGTTCCCAACTAGCTCAAGATTTTACTATGTATGATGTGACGATATGATAGTTTGACGATTTGAGTAGTAAAAGTGAGTTATCCATCCTTCAAAATCAAACTTACCCGCTTCCAATTGAACTCCACATCTCTGATTATGAAAGTCTATCGAGTAAATCAATTGATTCACTAATTGAAGATAGTATGTTTGATGAGTTATGCGACTACAATGCGTTTGATTTTCCCGATTATGAAGGGACCCTTTCAAGTGAAACCCATACCACTCTTTTTTATCTCTACATCTCCAATTTAGAAAAACAATAGATTGAAAACCATGCTTTTGATGAGGTGTCTGAGAAAATTAAGTTTGACTTGATTGAGAATATCGATATTGAGGATAATTTTGATTATGAAGCCACAAATTTGGATGAGTTTTTCTCACCAATTCAACACTTTCCTTCAAATCCGTGTGGACATTATCCTAAACCGTTAACTGTTTTTTCCGAACCCTATTTTTTTCTGGTTATTATTGATGATGATTTGAATGAATGCATGGACGAGCTTAATTTTTAGAATATCTTTGAGGATGAACTCGGGTTATTAGATAAGTCGGATTTTTCGATTCATCATGTCCCTTCCATTGACTGTGAGCATCCTCCTGAACTTTTAACCGATACTATTCCTCGATTACTTCTCTCTATTTTTTCCATCGTTTCCAAACTGCAAGATAACTTGATACCTTCATCTCCTACATCTGGTTCACCAAGTTCAGTTGGCTCATATTTTCTTGTGAATCTTATGATATTTTCCAAAATGCAAGACAATTAAGATATTTCTCAAAGTATTGATAAATTAGTACAGTTAGAAAATTCCCGTTTCAAATCATTACAGACCGTACTAATTCATTCAATCAATTTACAATCTCAAATTCGTATTCCATTTTCTTCTCCTTTTCGTTCATCTTCTTGTTTCCATCTACCGTGACCGTATCCCACTTCCATCCATATACGGTCTCACGTATTCTTCACTACCTTTCTTTACACATTTTTTCACCAATCCTGATCGCACCACGATAAACTTTTTGAATGGTTGATATTAAATTTTGGTCTGTATAAGGCCTTGCATAGACTGATGATGTTCCCTCCCCAGTAACTTTGAACTTCAATGCTTAGATAGTGGAAACACTATCTCATTTAAGTTTGGGGTGCCTTTTTCTGTATATATTTAATTCCTTGCAAGAAAAACAACAAATTTTGACCCCTCAATAATTTTGACTCTCTTTGTATGGCATACAGTGAGAGCACTGTCACGTTTAAGTTTGGGGGTGTTCTCGGAAAACTTTCTATTTTTGCAATCATTTGTAAATTCTGCATTTGCATATTTATTTGAAAACCCATAAAAACCGAAAATAAATTCAAAAAAAAAATACAGTAAATCTTTGTCGTCAAGTTAGCTCGTGAGAAAACTTAGATTTAAAATTCCAACGGTTTAATTTGATAAAATGGAAACAACTAAATCTTATTTTTAGATATTGAAAATCCGAAAGATAACCCTCTTTTGAGTTTAACCGTAACTAATATACGTCTTTACATTACACTACACGTGTCGTGAGTTTTTGAAAATTAAATAACAAGTTTGGTATGTCTTAAAAACTTTTAAATTGATAAACTTTTTTTAGGATCAAGCAGATTTGTTCTAAAATAAGTAATGTCAAGAATAGTTTATAAAGTGAAGTGGATATGAATGAATATTATTGAATGCTTTAATGGAGGCAAAGTTTGAAAAATAACCCATCTGGAACTTGATTGGAGTAATTACACATCTGATCTACACAAACACGTCTTTAATTTAAAAATAAAATGAACATCTACCTATATCTCCATTCGCATTGAATTTATATGATTTTCACGCTAAGATGAGCCCTTTTGTTTTAGGGCTTAGGCGATTTAAGCAATTAAGTCCACCGGGGTGTATCTACACCAAATGTCCTAAAACCAACTGGTTTGGGTGTATTGGCCTAAAACTCGCTAAGAAACACGGAAAGTCTAATTTAAAACAAATTCAAGCAAGTGTTTTCTCCGTGTTAAAATTCTTCACGGTTCTTTGTATGAGAATAATCTTGGATAAAGACGAGTTTTTATAAAAATATTTTTAACAAAGATATGAAGGTTTGCTCGATGATAAAAACTATTGCACGTTCATGAAGATGTGTATGAATAAAAAGAAGCAAAAGGTGAAGTGAAGAATAAGGCTTAGTTTTTCATTAAAAATGATAGAAATTCTGAAGTTGAAACCCAACTGGAAAATGAGACTCGAGAAATGCTTAACTCTTTACAAACTCGTGTGATCCTTTTGAAGTTTTACCCGGTCCATATTTTGTGGCGTGATGACTCTAATCAAAAATTTTGAAACGTAACAACGCTATTTGCACACACACGTAAAGACGTATATGATCTTATGTTAAATAGAAAGCGAGCTGTGAAAAATAAGGGTTCGATTTTTTTAACTTAGGATGATAGAATTTTTTGCTTAGATACTGTACTCTAGGATTAGAATCGGCCGTTATTTCATGAAATTAGCTTGACGGGATGTTATGGGTGTAATCCGCTGAAAACCTTCAGAAGACAATACTCCTCCTATTAAGGACACCTAGAGGTTGAACAGTTTGTTGCACGGGATCAGTGCCATCGCGTTCCCTATGAAAGTGAGGTTGGGATTTTGCTTTCCTCAGGATGAGCAAAAGATAAGTTTGGAGGTATTTGTTCATCATAAAAAACTGTATTTCAATACCTCAATTCGATATCATTTTTATGAATATCTTTGCTATTAATCCATGTTTGCTCAATAAATACAGGATACATGTATTCGTGACAAAACACTTGAACACACTCAGAATGCACGGATACGACATATGTGAGCCGATACTGCAATCCGGATAGAGAACCGATCGATATTCAAGAGTTTTTGCAATAAAAAAGTGTGCACAACAAAAAGAATGCAAATGTTCCAACATGATACAAGTTGTGCAAGAATTTACAAGTGTGAACTCAATATTGCAGTGCATGAACCAGCCATGTCATGAAGTGAACACATTTGATGCAAGTTGGGTGCAAGTGGGCATGGGTATAATGACTTGAAAAAGTTATGATGTGATTGTTTTAAAAGTTTGCAATTTCCCTCCAAATTTCCAGATTAAAACCAATGAAGCTACAAAAGTAACAAACAATGCGTGTGAGATGATGAAAAGGTCATGAGATCACCACAAGAAGACAGGTCCCCCAGCCGCTAGAATGGCCACCGAAATATTAAAAAAACGCCAATTGCGGCCCCACTTCTTTTGGCTTCAAATTTCTTCTAGGCCATCCTCTCTGTCATATCTCCTCATTTCTCTTGTTTGTTTTTGTATGATGAAATACCCATAAATACTAGAATAGAAAGCAAGTTTTGGATCTTACTTTTGCAACTTAGATTACAACTATTGTTCAAGTCCTTGTACATAATAGATAGGTTTAGTTTGAGTTTTTTATTTTTATTTAATTTTGCAATCTCTTAAGTGAGCTTGCAAGTTTAGATTTTAATATTTGAACTCATTATTTTGTAATTATTATTGAACTTCAATAAAGCTTCAATTCCATGCATTTTGGTTCTTAGTATTTTCTTACCTTGTTCTTTACTTGCAATGTTTTTCTTATAATGTCTTCTATCTTGTGTTTTATTTTCATTTGTGAGATGTTTTGTGGGTAGTTTCCTTCTTGTGAGAGAAAGAGAAGGGTTGTGTTTTAGTCAGGATTTTCATTACTTCTTTTGTTTGCCCGACACCTTGCGAATTAAATTCCGACCAAAACTCATGCAATCCGCTATGTTGGGCACCCTATCCTACCACGATAGGTGATTCCTAATTATGACCGGCTGCATTTGGTTTGGTCGGAAGCGAGAGTTAAGAGACAAGAACGGAAGGACAAGAGTCGACAAGTACGGATTTCGCGCAAAATTGCAAATACCATAATTAAATACCCTAATCCACATAGTTGTCGATTACCCCAGCGTTAATAGTTAAAATTGAGGCATCAAGTAAAGTGCATGGAGTTTCCTATCCCTAAAAAGTGCTCTTTTGAATATATACATTACACTTAGGCTGGAAACGAACTTTTCGAACTTTTGACTTGACTCATGAGAACAAGAATTGAAAAACGTATCTTCTCCTGTGGACGACATGTACTCATCTCTGCTAGCTACACGCGACACCGTCTTAATTGCGGTATCTTAAAACATAGTACGGCATAGCAAATCCTGACCAATCAAGGGTCGAAGCTTTCAACACAATATCAAATCAAATATCAAAAACAAAATTGTATTCCATATCATCATGGACAACCATATTAATCATTTTTCCTATCTGCTATGTTAAAGATTGTTCCGATTGATCTTTTCTAGATCGTAGCTGTATGCCTGTATCATTGTCTTTATAATAATCATGTCTTTTTATTATTAAAAAAAGGGTCTGAAAATGTTCTAAATTAAAAAAAATTAGGTGGGCATCATCCCTCCACGTGTCGTCCTCCCATTCGTTGGAAATCGGATCCGCATTCCCAAATGGATAAACTCCTATCCAATAGAAGTAGCCCATATCATCCTAGAAATCCGATTAGAATTAACGAGAAGGAGAGCGAGAGAGCGAGATGTCGTCAATGGCGAGCGAAATAATAGAAGGGAGCATAGACAAGACCTACTGGGGGCTGGAGTCCAAGACCTGCGACGTGTGCAAGTCGTCGCCGTCCATCCTCTACTGCCGCGCCGACGCCGCCTTCCTCTGCGGCGCGTGCGACGCCTGCGTGCACACCGCCAACAAGCTGGCGTCCCGCCACGACCGCGTGTGTCTCTGCGAGGTCTGCGAGAAGGCCCCCGCCGCCGTCACGTGCAAGGCCGACGCGGCCGCCCTCTGCCTCACGTGCGACTCCGACATCCACTCCGCCAACCCCCTCGCCCTCCGCCACGACCGCCGCCCCGTGGTCCCCTTCTACCACTCCGTCAACACCACCAACGGCGTCAAGAAGTGTTTCGAAGAGGATCAGGAGGAGATCTATAATTTGAAGTCGATGGGCAATTTCTTTTCGGACGTGGATCCCTATCTTGATCTCGATTACGCCGACAGCGTGGTCCCCATGAAGGGCACGGCGGCGGCGAGGGTGGTCCTCGGGGTGCCGCCGCAGCAGCCTGTTCTGGATTTTGATTTTGGGACATCTAATGCTCCTTCTTACAGCACTTACAGCGTAATTTACTAACTATATTTTATTTTCTTAAAATAAACAACTTTTTCCAGCACTTTATGAATCCAAAATATCATTGCAATATGGTTTTATTTAACACCTTTAGATTTTTCTTCTACATAATTTTAATATCATGGGGGTTTTTTATATTAAAAAAAAGAGAGAAGGATTAAGGTGTGAAATTTTATTAAAGTATATATTATTATATTCTCTTGATATATAAAGTTAACCACATGCTAATAACTTAAGTTTTTGGGTAAAACGGATCTTGACATGGCATCTAAGCACATTAGGTTCAAGAGGTCCTGAAATCAACTTTGGTATATGTAATTTTTTTTTAAAATAAGAGAAATTTGCAGCATGATACAAACGAATATACAAATTTTAAGGCGGATATTAAAATGCTAAGACCGGTTATGTAGCTATATTATATTAGTAAAAGACAATTTGTTGGACAATATTTTTGAAAAGGGGGAAAAACTTGAAAGTTTGTGCGTGATTGTGGCTGATATATAGGATATTGTTTGAATTTATTGAAGATGTGCTCGTCGGAGGTGGGAGTGGTGCCGGACGGGAAACCAGAGGTGAGTACAGTGACGGTGATGGATCGGGAAGCAAGAGTGATGAGGTATAGAGAGAAGAGGAAGAATCGAAAGTTTGAGAAAACTATAAGATACGCATCAAGGAAAGCGTATGCGGAGACGAGACCAAGGATTAAAGGGAGGTTTGCAAAGCGGACGGAAGTTGAGATTGTAGATGGTGGATACGGGGTTGTTCCTTCCTTTTGAGGAGACGACAACAAAGAATTGTTATGTATTTTAGTTTTTAGTTTTTAGTTTTTGCCTTTCTGTATATTAATTAAAATGGCTTTATTATGTGTGTTGGTTTTCTTTTCTTCTTATGATTGCAAATGATATGGTACAAGTTTCATGTATGGTGAAGCGGATATGAAGAAGAAGAAGAAGATTCTTTTCTTTTCTGACTTTATTTATATTAGTGTTTTTGTATTATTTAATATATTTTTGTAATAGGATGATATTTATAAGGCCGGAGCGAAAGCAAGAAAAAATTAAAATAAAAAAATGGACATAAGTAGGCCCTTTTAATCTAATAAGAGAGAGTATAAATCCTGCATACATCGCCTCTTATAACTCGTAGGAAGAAATAAAAAGGCTAATATTCATTACAGAAATGATAACATAAAAGAATTAGTCATGTACTAGCAATCGAGTTAAGAAAACATAAGGATCCACAAATTTTGGGCATAGAATGAGAATGATTGGCATGTAATTATCATGATAACAAATAAAAGATACCCTATATCGTAGTTATTGAACTTTAAAAAATCACACAATGGAAAAGGAAAAAGGAAAATTAAAATAACCAAAGATTTTATATTGAGAACCTGATCAATTCACACAAAAATGGTTAGAGTAACGATTATCCATTAAGATATATCCCTGTGTTTTAAAAAATATTTGGCATTGAGAGAAACATGCAAACATCATCTATTTAAGCAAACGACTACTGATGATGCTCACAAGTGGTATTTTCTCAGATTACGACACGTGGCGGATGACGCGTCTCGAAGGCTACGGAGATGGAATAAATGAGTTGCATTAAGAGCGTTTCTCGGGACCTCGTCTCCGATAACGTATCCGACCTTTCAGGAGACCTCCCTGAGTATTTTCTACCTTCACCTAGACAACGGCCAACAGCTCGTCCCCGAGCTTCCTCGGCCTCCTTGCTCGTTTCCGAGCCATCTGGCAGGCCGAGCTTTCTCGGCTTCCTTGCTCGTTTCCGAGCCATCTGACAGGCCGAGCTTTCTCGGCTTCCTTGCTCGTTTCCGAGCCATTTGTCAGGCCGAGTTTTTTCGGCTTCCCCGATTGACCGAGAACGCGGAACTCAACCGCCCCCGTAACGGCTCCGCGTATCTCGTCAGGGCGAGATACCCGCCTCCCCACGTTCCGCGTTCCACACTAGCGCATCCCCCATTAATGGACGTATCTCGCCATTAAATGCGAGAATAACGCAGGGGCGTAACTGACGGCGATGATCTTGCGCATGCTCGCTCCACGCGACCACTATATAAACCCTTCTCTCAGACGACTCAGATAATTCGAACTCATTCCAATACGCCGTTACTCTGCATCTATTCCTCGGCACTAACTTGATCGTCGGAGGGTCCTACGGTGGTCACTCATCTTGGAACTTTCTTTGCAGATAGCTTGGCGTCAACACCAACCCATTGAGATCCACATGCACAACAACTCCCAAACCAAATCTCAACCTGATGATGCTCGATATCATTGATTTCCCAAATCGTGACACATGGCAGATGACGTGTCCCGAAGCTAGCAAGAAAGGACCATGAACGGTACGTCGGTAGAATACCCCGGGTCTGCGGCCCATGGACGTGGCCGACCTTCTGCGACCGACAACCACCACTCCTTTGCCCGTCTTACAAACAACCGTTGGCTCACCTCCGAGCCCCCTGCACAATTGGCCTCGTCGGCCCTCTCAGCTCGTCTCCGGGCCATCGCAGAACCAAGATACCTCGACCTCCCGCTCGTCTTCGAGCCTCCCGCCGAGCTCATCTTCCTCGGTCTCATCGACCGACCAACGACACCAATCGCAGGTGCAACCGCCTCATCCCCGCGAATCCCGCCATGCGCGAGATATCCTCCGGCCACGTCCCGCGTTCCACGCCATCACGATCCCCCATTAACGAGCCTGCCTCGTCATTAATGCGGGATCCCGCCTATCACGCGGGCGTGACGCCGGGAGCGTAACGGCTGGCATGATTCTCACGCCTGCCTGCCTGTTGCCACCACTATATAAACCCCTCTTTCAAACGGTTCAAGTAAGTTATTCTTTCTTCACTAGGTCGTTACTCTGCTCAAATATCCGGTCAAACTTGATCGTCGGAGGGTCCTCGGTGGTACAACCACCCCGGGACTTCCTTGCAGGTAGCTCGGCCTCAACCACCCCCAAACCCATTGAGATCCACACGCTTCAGGAGACAACCTCCAACTCAATCTCAGCCGTCCATCGTCGCTCGCAGTAGATCTACGGAAGGTAACATCTTGATGAGATCCGAAATCCGCCAGCTGGCGCCGTTTGTGGGAAAATCTTGATTCCACTGAACAAAGTTCACCTTTCGATCTCAACTCAATGGCGAGCGATCACCGCGACGATCCAAGCGCTAGCTGCTATCTCCCCCATAATGGAGACGTAGACGAATCTCCTTCCCCGAAAGCCATCAACGCCCTAGCCGTCCGGATAGATCGACTCGCGTCCGTCGTGGTTGCGCTCGTCCGTGTCCAAACGGAGGGACAAGCTCCCCAGGTCGCCGCTCCCCCACCTCGGGACCGGGACCCCTACAGAGGGAGAGAAGACTTTGCTCGTGTCGGCACTACCGACCACCGCCTCGCTGCCTCCCACGACCGCAGATCTCCTGGGCCAACATATTCCATGATCCGCTGGGCGCCCCACAGTTCAACACCGAGGTCCATCGCCAGAGCGCCTCGCCCCGAGCCTCATCGCGCCCCTGTCCCTCCCGAGGAGGTGTCGGCCAGCTCGCCTGCGCCCAGGCATGACCGACACCCCCTCCCTCGACGGGGTCGCGCGGACAGGACTCGTCACGGCGGCTCGAGGACTACTTCGCCAGGGGACCTAAGAAACCTCATCGAAAGGGACCGGGGCTCATCAAAGATCATGGTCATGTCGACGGGGGTGGGGGGACGTCGAGTACTTACGAGACTCAGCACCCCACGCCGGTCGTGGAGGCCAACAGCCGTCCAAGGAAGAAGGCCAGGGATACCGAGCCGATCATTTTTTACGACGGGGACCTCCACGGCATATCCCTGCCCTACAACGACCCTTTGGTGATTACGGCTCGAGTCCACCAATACGAGGTGCATAGGATACTGGTCGACTCGGGAAGCTCGGCAGACATTCTCTTCTACGACTGCTTTTTGCGCATAGGGATCACCCCGGCAGACCTAAGACCGACCTCCCACGTCCTTTCAGGATTCACCAACCACTCCATCTCGGCGGAAGGGGTAATCACTCTGCAATTTAACGCCGGGGAGGCCGGTCGTACACGAACAGTACCCGTGGAGTTCATCGTAGCGAGAATCCCATCGGCTTACAACATCTTCCTCGGCCGCCTCACGATGAACTCCCTCCGGGCACAAATATCCACCTATCACCTCACGAAGAAGTTCCCTCTCGACCAGGGCGGGATAGGTCGGGTTTATGGAGACCAGCGGATTGCAAAGGTTTGCTTCACCGCAACATCTTCATCTGGGCGGCCAACCGACGATGTCGAGGGTGAAGGTGACATCAGGGGTTCTCTGGACACTCGAGACGAGTAAAAAGAGGTCCGAGGGACCCCGGTGGAGCCACTGACAGAGGTCCCCCTCGTAGAAGGGGACGGCGAAAAAATCGTTCATATCGGACCGCTTCTGACAGGAACTCAGCGAGATGACCTGGTTCATTTCCTCATAAACAACTCCGAAGTGTTCGCCTGGGCGTCTGCTGACATGCCTAGGATCGACCCCAAAATCATATCTCACAAGCTCGGGGTAGATCCTACGGCTCAACCCGTCAGGCAAAAAAAGCGAAGCTTCGCCCCGGTCAAACAGATGGCCATCGATGACGAAGTAGATCGGCTCCTTACCGCCAACTTCATTCGGAATGTACCCTATTCGGAGTGGCTGGCGAATGTAGTTCTGGTCAAGAAGTCGAGCGGGAAGTGGCGCATGTGTGTCGATTTCATCGACCTCAACAAGGCCTGCCCCAAAGACAACTATCCCCTCCCTCGGATAGATCAGCTCGGCGGGCCACAAGCTATTGAGCTTCATGGATGCCTTTTCCAGCTACAATCAGATCCGTATGAATCCGGCAAACGAGAATCTTACCTCATTCACAACGGACCGGGGGGTATACTGCTACAAGGTGATGCCCTTCGGCCTCAAGAACGCCGGAGCTACGTACCAACGATTGGTCAACCGCATGTTCAAGCCGCAGATCGACAGGAACATAGAAGTTTACGTCGATGATATGCTCGTCAAGTCGGTCTCGTCGGTCGACAACGCCAAGGATCTGGGCGAGGCCTTCGAAGTACTCTGCAAGTTCAAGATGAAACTGAACCCCGCCAAGTGCGCATTCGGGGTCACCGGGGGAAAGTTCCTCGGTTTCATGGTCACCCACAGTGGAATTGAAGCTAACCCAGATAAAATCGACGCTATCCTCAACATGGACGCGCCCAAGACCAACGACGAGATCATGCGACTAACAGGTTGGGTAGCTGCTCTGAGTCGTTTCATGTCGAGGTCCGGGGAGAAGTGACTCCCGTTCTTCAAAGCTCTGAGGAAGATCCCGAAGTTTGAATGGTCAGAGGAGTGCCAGACCGCCTTTGACCAATTAAAGAGGCACTTTACGACGCCACCGCTGCTCACTGTATCTGGCGGTATCCGACCAAGCAGCAGTCTCAGTGCTCGTCCAAGAGGTCGACGGAGTGCAGAAGCCGGTATACTACGTAAGCCACGTCTTCAAAGATGCAGAAACGAGGTATCCAGCCATGGAGAAGATCGTCTTGGCACTCATTGTGGCCTCAAGGAAGCTACGACACTACTTCCAGGCGCACACCATCCTCGTTCTTACCGAACGCCCGCTGGGGGTTATCTTCTCCTCACCCGAATCCTCGGGCCGCTTAGATAAGTGGAGGTGGGAGCTGTCCCAGTTTGACATAAAATACCGCCAGAGGCAGGCCATCAAAGCATAGGTTTTGGTCGATTTTATCGTCGAGTGCACCATCCCCAGTAAAGAGCCGGAGTCCACGCCGACCCTCGCGGCTCAACCCTCGATCGAGGGAAGGCCCGACTCAGTCCCTAAGTGGGTCATTTATGTCGACGGGTCCTCGACCGAGGAAGGCTGTGGTGTCGGCCTCATCATTCGAGGCCCGAACGAGGCAGAAATGGAGTATTCTCTGAAGCTCGGGTTCAAGGCCTCAAACAACGCGGCAGAATACGAGGCCCTGCTGGCTGGACTGTGCATGGCCTCCGGGCTGGGGCTGAAAACAATTCGGATCCGTAGTGACTCAGCCCTAGTCGCTGGCCAAGTGACCGACCATTTCGAAGCTCGGGAACCTCTAATGGTGAAGTATCTGGCCGAGATAAGAAGATTTTGAAAGAACTTCGACGAAGTCCAGGTAGAGCAAATACCCAGACAGCTCAATGCCAAAGCCGACGCTCTGAGTAAGCTGGCTCCATCCTACTCGGCCAACAACAAGCGATCTATCCTTTTCGAGATCTTACCACGACCCAGCGTGGAAGACGGGACAACAATACTTCATGTGTACACAGCCCAGGAAGAAGACCGGGGCTGGAGGAAGCCCCTCGTGGAATTCCTAAGGGAAGGTACGCTCCCAGAAGATTGGGGAGCATCCCGCCATCTCCGAGCCAAAGCCCGTCACTTCGTCTGGAGCAATGGGAACCTTTACAAGAAGTCCTTCACTCAGCCCCTGCTCCGGTGCGTTGACCCCCACGAAGCCGACTGCGTCCTCCATGAAATCCACGAAGGGGTCGGCGGCTCACATCAAGGCCCACACCTTAATCCAGAGGGCATTGCTCCAAGGGTACTACTGGCCAACTATTCACCAAGACGCCCAGAAGCTCGTAAGGAGATGCAAAAGTTGCCAACTCCACGGAAGCATACCTCGCCTTCCGGCAACCGAGCTGACCGCCCTAACCTCCCCGTGGCCGTTCGCCCAGTGGGGAATGGACATGATAGGCCAGTTCCCTACCGGTACGGGCGGGCACAAGTATGTCCTCGTCTCAGTGGATTACTTCACGAAGTAGATCGAGGCCATTCCCATCAGAAAACCGGATGCCACCACGACAATCAAGTTCCTACGGAACGTGATACTCTGGTTCGGCATCCCGATGTGTATCATCACCGACCACGGGACGAACTTCGAAAACGAGAAAGTGAAGGAATTCTGCAATGAGTATCATATCCTCATGAAGTTCGCCGCGGTCGCACATCCCCAATGCAACGGGCAAGTCGAAGTCGCTAATCGGGACGTCCTCCGAGGTCTCCGGACCCACCTAGAAGGACACCGAAGCAGTTGGGTCGAGGAATTACCTCGGGTCCTATGGGCCCTGCGCACGTCAAAGAAGACCCTTACCGGGGAAAACCCTTTCAGCCTCTGCTACGGGACCGAGGCAATGGTCCCTGTCACGCCCCGCTTCTCGGTGTACGGCGAAGGGGACGCGATGAGGTCCGCTACGTATATACTTAGAAGTACATACGCTAAGCGTATCTAAGCATTATAAAAGTAAATCACAAGATACAAGAGATATAGAAATAACATCAACTTTATTAATAACATTCTTTTGTACAATGCATGAAAAGTAAATACAACTGGAAAGAAAAGCGATGCCTAAACAATGGCATAACAGGAAATGAAAGTACTGAATAGAACAAGGTACAATGTCTAGAGCTCGGGGTCTTCGTGAAACTGATCTAAGTCTTCACTGGTGGGCTCGATCTCTGCTGGGTCCAAAACACCTGACGACATTCAAAGAAGAAAGAAATAGAATGTCGTGAGCGAACAGGTCGCTCGGTAAGTCCAAAAGATAAGGGAGGAATTAGAAAGACAGAATAAGAGGTATCTTCTAAAGTTATATACTATTTGTTGTAATGTAGTATTAACGATGTTGTTTGTAGCTTGGTACAGAAGAATGCCAGTGTATACGAGAGGGGTCTCTATATGCTAGAGACCATGGCAAACGGAATATAGAGTACAAGGCTCCGTTATACAACCCGGAACAACGGCAATTGGATTCATGTTAGGTATCTTAAGTTTGACCGTCTCGTGCCACTTTTAACACCTTCCGTACCAATCTACCCCTTAAACCCCGTAGTGTTTTGATTGTATTGTTGTTTTGCATTGTATAAGTTGGATGACTGACCAAAACCATGATATCAGTAACAGAGTGTAACTGCATAATCAGGTAAATGGAATAACGGAATAATGGATGTATATCCATGATTTGGTTCAGTCAAGTTGTATAGATTGTTAACTGGATTGTGGGATTCATGTGTTCATATTGAGTTGGAATATTAAGGAATATAGATTAACTTGAATCATATTCAAGTCAGAAATAATCAGACTCAAACCTGAATCAGACTAAAAGAAAAAGTAAGTCGAAGTTCTATATTTGTTAGGGTCATTATTGTAATTTATAAAACTTGAGGGGTTTTTATGTAAAAATACTTTTGTATAGTTTTCAAGATACACCTCAAGTATTTATTATTTGTCTTTATAGTTATAATGAGTGTAAATTTTATTTGTGTTATTTCTAGTGATAATGTCCTAATTACATAAATAAAGGTATTAATTTGTAATATTGATTTATTTGAAATTCATGGTATTTTAATGTAACTTTTAATGTTGTAATTTTTAGAAAAAGGTGGAAACTTTATCTTATAATAAAATAGGTGTTTAAATGATAAATATACATATATTTATACAAGAATAATTTTTAATAAATATTTTATTTTCCAAAAAAATCTCATTTTTCTTAAATGTCGTATTTTAAACCTTTTGAGACCGAATGCTCCTTGCAGAGTCTGAATCTCGCACTACTAAGCCCGATGGTGCACGATAAACCGTACTATCCCTAACGAGTTCCCCGAAGGTGGGTTGTAGTGGCGCTTTGCAAAGATTTAATAAATAGTAATCATTTAGAAAACGGTTTTATAAAGATAAGGTATTTATTTGTAAAAGGGTGTAAATTCCGTATTTTAGATTCTAGGGTTTCCTAAGCCAACTAGCCTATTTCTAAATGGTCTAAACGACAAGTCATTAGAAGCCTCAAATCGCCTCTTCACCGCCAATTGCGGCCAGGTAAGTGCCAGGTGAGTGGGAGTCTCTCCACTACAAGTAGTGGTCCTAATTAAGTAACCACTCGCCTTAGACACACTTGCCTAGACACTACAAAGTCAGGTTTAGATAAACGATCGATGTCCACGACATATCGTATTTTCCTATTAAAAGATATTTGTTTTGAAAGTGTATCAAACCTAAAACTTTTAGAAAAGGTTTTATAAGAAAAGGGTATTTTATTGTAAAATCCTGTTTTATCGTATTCTAAGTTTTCAAGATAGCGTGTTATGACTACATATGAGTGTGTGTGGAGGTAGGTCATTACCTCGTGATCTACTTTAAGGTATGGCAATGTTAAAGGGTTAAATGTGATAAACTAAACATGGCGGTATTTAAGTGAAAGAATACGATATATTGCAAAAGCTATCATTTCATGTGAGAAACTTTATCCAAATTAGTTGTTATGTGATTAGTAGTCAACATGATTATGTTTAAGCATTATAGAATTGGTGATAAGTGAGATTTGATAGAAAACCGAATCGGAAATCGGTTTGTTCCGATTTCCGTCGGGTTTGAAAAGTCGTATTTTAATGGAAGAAAAGAAAGGTAGCAAAGAGGGACTTACGGGTTTGGACAACGCTAGAGAGTGAGAGGGAGGTAGAGGGTTTGCCAGCGCGTCGAAACGTCGTCGAGAGCTCCTAGCACGATCACCGGAAAGTCGCCGTCGATTTCGTCAGCGCTTCGCCTTTCGCTCGTTTTCCGACGTACCAAGTTCTCTTGAGATTTTGGGAGAGTGGACTTAGAAATTTAGGATGAGAGGGTAGAGGGTAGGGGTGTTTATATAGGGTTAGGCTAGGGTTAGGGTTTTAATTAAAAAAATATAAAAATATATAAAATCATTAAAAAATCATTAAACTTAGGAGTAAAAGGGATTTATTGGGCAATTGGTAACCGATCCAAGCATTTAGAGTATGCAGAAGGGTGGACCAGGTCAAAAGCCAACTTTTCTCTGTTGGCGACTCGGCCGTCCGGCCAAGTCCGGCCGGTGGCGCCGAACCGAGTCGGCCGAGTCGCCGGCCGGCGGACCCGAGTCGGGACAAGTCAGGTCACCAGAGGCCGGGGAAACTTCGGGGGTACAATTTGGTATATTTACTTTCTGTTGTCCAGTACATATTTTGGGAGTTATGGCCTTTTGACTGTTGACTTTCCAAAAATTTAAAACAAAATAAATATAAAAATAATGTGGGGCATGGGATTTGAACTCTGGTGGCTTGGTTCAGCAATGCAAGGTATTACCAATGAGCTACAAGCTCCTTCTTGTAATTATTGTGGGAAAATAACTACTTAAAGTGGTAACAGCAACATTAAATACCCCAAGTACACTTAAATTTTAAAATAATTTTATGTACACTAAAAATGGAATTATTTGAAAACAAAATAATTACTTATATATATATTGTGCTCAGGTTAAAATACTTTTTTTTATGGATTTTGAAAAAAAAAATTGTATAGAAAAGTGTATCGGAAAATTAGGGTTGTTACAGTCCCAGCAGAGATCGGGCTACCCAGTCATCGGGTCGAATACTTCGACGACGAAGCAAACAACACGGCCCTCCAGACCAACCTAGACATCTTGTTGGAGAAACGAAACCGGGCTCAGATCAGAGCTGTCGCCTATCAACAGCAAACCGCCCGATACTACAATGCGAGAGTCAAGCGTTGCTTCTTCAAGACCGGAGACCTGGTCCTGAGGCGAAACGAGTTCTCCGATCAAGGCAGGCTGCATAAGTTTTCCCCGAAATAGGACGGTCCTTTCCTTGTTTTCGAGGTCCTTCCCAGTGGAGCCTACCGCTTGCAAGACACGGACGGGCGCAAGTTTCCACGGCCTTACAACGCTGAGAAGCTCAAGCTGTACCAGTGAGGGGAACATCTACGAGCATGTATTTCTTCTCTCACAAGGACAATGTAAACTTTTCTAAAGACCTTTTCTATTTAAATAATAAGAAGGGAACGCTAGGACATTGTGGAAAGAAGAATTTTATTCATTCAAAAAGGTACTATGGGCTCCTCAGCCTTACAGAAAAAGAAAGAGTTACAATAGAGGTGGAATAGGATCAAGGAAGTACTCCTGGTGATACTCAGAGTAGATTTCCGTTAGCCGGGCCCTAGCCGCTGCAGCCCGCTCCTGCTGACGCTGCACGCGGACCCGGGACACCACAGAAGCACCCGACGCTCCGCCCTCTGAGCCTTGGCCCACGACGTACCTCATCTTGAAAAACTCTAGAATCATAGCCAAGGATCGGTCGTGCCTGGCTTTCGAGATGAGGCCGAACCGGAAGATCGAATGCACCTTGTCGAGCGCCTTGTCCAGAAGCTCCTCAGTGAAGGGGTTGTTCAACCCCGGGGACTTTCTCCAGATCGCGTACATCAATATCAGAAGCAGGGACGACCGCCGCGGGAGAAGCCGGCCGAAGTGATCCTCGAGGCGTTGAACCACTCCCCGGTACCCCTCCTCGGCCAGAGATTGATCGTACGAAGAGACATCACCATGGGTAATGATCTCTTCGATCAAATACACGCGTCTGGTCATCTCAAAAGTAAGCGGTGCCGAAGGAGCTGCCATCTCCTCCCCTATTTATAACTTCAAACAGAATCTCTAAGGACCCGGATTCTCGCTCTTATCGGCGCGAATCTTGGGAATCACAGCAACTACTCCAATGCCATGCCGCCACGTGGCGAAACTGACGTGGCTTCCCGAAACGTTCCGCCTTTCCCTATACGTTCCTGACACGTGTTGTCCGTGACTGTTACCCTTCACGATGCTCACATGTCGGGAGGGTCGGGCAAATCCTTGCATGACTAGGCAACAACCCTACTCGGTCCATCCTTAGTAGGCCTCTTACGGCCCCTCCCGTGCTAAGGATCAAAGCCCTCACCATGAGGCAACCGGGCTTGCCCTTTCTCGGTTATCCCTGGCTGGTAGTTCGCTACCCTGCAACGCTAGGGATCGAAGCCCTCACCAAGAGGCAGCCGAGCGGCTACCCTGCTCGGTTATCCCTGGCTGGTAGTTCCCTACCCCGCAACGTCAGGGATCGAAGCCCTCACTAAGAGGCAGCCGAGCGGCTACCCTGCTCGGCTATCCCTGGCAGGTAGTTCCCTACCCCGCAACGCCAGGGATCGAAGCCCTCACCAAGAGGCAGCCGAGCGGCTACCTTGCTCGGCTATCCCTGGATGGTAGTACCCTACCCCGCAACGCCAGAGATCGAAGCCCTCAACAAGAGGCAACCGGGCTCGTCCTTGCTCGGTTATCCCCGGCTGGTAGTTCCCTACCCTGCAGCGTCGGGAATCGAAGCCCTCACCAAGAGGCAGCCGAGCTCGCCCTTGCTCGGTTATCCCCGGCTGGTAGTTCGCTACCTCGCAACGCCAGGGATCGAAGCCCTCATCAAAAGGCAGCCAAGCGGCTACCCTGCTCGTCTATCCCTGGATGGTAGTTCGCTACCCCACGACGCCAGGGATCTAAGCCCTTGCCGAGAGGCAATCGGGCCCGCCCTTGCTCGGTTATCCCTGGCTAGTTCCCTTCCCCACAATGCCAGGGATCGAAGCCCTCGCCAAGAGGCACTGGGCAACAATCCTGCTCGGCCCATCCTTAAGGATCAAAGCCCTCGCCAAGAGGCACCGGGAAGTAACCCTGCTCGGCCCGTCCTTAGCAGGTCCCTTACGGCCCCTCCACGCTAAGGATCAAAGCCCTCATCAAGAGGCAATTGGGCTCGCCCTTGCTTGGTTATCCCTGGATGGTAGTTCCGTACCCCACAACACCAGAGATCAAAGCCCTCGCCAAGAGGCACCGGACAGTAACCCTGCTCGGCCCGTCCTTAAGGATCAAAGCCCTCGCCAAGAGGTACCGGGCAGCAACCCTGCTCGGCCCGTCCTTAGCAGGCCCCTCCCACGCTAAGGATCAAAGCCCTTATCGAGAGGCAACCGGGATCGTCCTTGCTCGGTTATCCCTGGCTGGTAGTTCCATACCCCACAACGCCAGGGATCGAAGCCTTCACCAAGAGGCAGCCGAGCGGCTACCCTGCTCGGCTATCCCCGGCTGGTAGTTCACTGCCCCACGACGCCAGAGATCAAAGCCCTCCTCAAGAGGCACTGGGCAACAAGCATGCTCGACCCATCCTTAGCAGGCCTCTTACGGCCCAACCCGAGCTAAGGATCAAAACCATCGCCAAGAGGCCCCGAGCAGCAACAACGCTCGGCTAATTCTTTAAACCTTCCTGCAACAAAGGTTTCCCCCAAGCTGTTCAAGTAAACGATCGCCACCTCGACTCCGGGGACTGGAGGACACCGACCTTCTTTCACAACGGTTAAACGACAAGCACTCAAAGGGCGATCGTTATCTAAAACACGGGCCATCGACCTGCGGCCTAACGCTTGATCGAGGTCAGAACCGACAAGCTCAAGTACTCACACGGGAAAAGCATTGTCACGTAGAAGAAAAAGACTAAGTTTTATTCAAATTTCCAAAATCTTTTACAAGGTATTCTGGGCTCCCCAGCTTTACCAAATTGCCCGGAGGCATACAAAAGAGAGAGAAAAAGGGAAAGCCAAAAAGTTCAGGCCGCAAGCCCCGCCTAGGCCTCACCTTCCTCGGCACCATCCCCAGGAGCCAGGGCTTCAGCTCCAGCAGCAGCCCCTCCTCATCATCGTCTGCCGGAGGCATGACCATCGAAAGTGGGACCCGAGAGCGGAGCTCATCGTCGGCAAACTCCGGAAACTGCGTCTTGACGGCATCAAGAGCTTTGTTCCATACAATGGCAGAGGCTTCGTCGAGGTCGGCGTAAAACTGGTCCGATCCCTTGTAATTGGCCACCGCGTAAAACTGGTCCGATCCCTTGTAATTGGCCACCGCCTTTCGAGCTCGAACCTCGGCAACCTTCGCCGCCTGAAGCGCAGCCTCGGCATCCCGTCTGCTGGCATCTCTCGCCCTCTTCACTGCTGCATAGCGATCGGCCAACTCCGCCAACTTAGCCTCGATGGCTCGGTGGGACCCACTTAGCCGGTGATAGGACTCCTGGCACTTTGAGACGGTGAGCTCCCCAGCGGCCACTTGGGCTTCGAGGACGGCCGTCCTTTCCCTCTCCAGACGCAGCTCGAGCCGCAAGTCCTCGGCCTCCGAAGAAGACTCCCCCGCCAACCTCATAGCATGGGCATTCTCTTCGGCCTCCATGCGAGCAACGAGGCGCAGTGCTGAAGGACCTGATGAAAAACAACAGAGAGATTTAGAGACGCTCAAACTGAGAAAAGGGCGCTCAAAATAACACATAAGGGAGTATGTACCTGCACCGCCTCCTAAGCTATAGCCGCCCTTGGGCCCTCAGGGGCACCCGCGGAATCTTGCCTCCGGCTGACTCTTCCATATTAGTGAGCAGGCTGGCGGCAACAAAAAGCCTGGACGGGACTACGAAACAGACATCCCCCTCCTGCACAGGAATCCCCTCAGGAATCTCAGTCGGTGGCACGCGATAGACCGTCTTCTTTCTCTTAAGAGGAACCTCGTCTTCATCCTCTTCCGCTTCCCTCGTCCGGGGTTCGGGAACCCGCGAACGCCTCTAGCCACTGCCGCGGCAATCATCGGGGCTCGGGTCGAGGCGGATGGCCTCGTCATCGGCGACTCCCTTGGTGCAGAACTCGGGTCAGCCCGAGGCATGGCCACGTCCCCGGCTCTCTTCTGGGACAGGACACCGAGGGCAGCAAGAATCTTGGATCGGTCCACCTGTTCTGCCAGGAGGGAAATAGGCTCGACTCAAAAGAAGAAGAAGCAGAAAAAGAAAAGGAAGGATCTACAGGGGGCTATCTAGGCTCTACCCGATCTATTTCTACAGACTCATAAAAAAAAAGGTCTAACCTGATGAAGGAGATGAATCCTCGCAAGAGCAAAACGCAGATATTCCGACCTAAAAAGGGAAGCGCCGAGCTAACGAGACTCTGGACGAGGAAATTATGAAGAGGTATGGGCCCGGATGGGGACCCTACCACTATTTATAGCTGCCTGCGTACACACCCAACGGCGACAATCATCTCCCGCCGAAACAACTCATTGCATTCGATGGCCACCATCGCTCCACCTGTCGCACGTGCATTGATCGCATCCCATCGGACGCCGGAAATCTGCGGCCCGTCACGTCAGCCAACCAACGCCATACACGTGGGCTGTCGCTTCGGTGAGCGTACGCACGATCCGGCGCATCCTCTTTAATGCAAGATCTGACCCCTGATCTCCTGACGTCATCAAGAAAATACTGCTGATTGCCCGGGAATGCACGCTTATGATATCTACGAAAAGTAGCTCACCTCGGGTGACCCGGCAGACCACTCTCAACCCGACCCGTGAACAGGTCGGGACGAGAGTGGGGGGCTAATGATGATGCTCGATATCGTCGATTTCCTAAATCGTGACACATGGCAGATGACGTGTCCCGAATCTAGCAAGAAAGGACCAGGAACGGTACGTCGGTAGAATATCCTGGATCTGCGGCCCATGGACGTGGTCGACCTTCTACGACCGACCACACCACTCCTGTGCCCGCCTTACAAACAACCATTTGCTCATCTCCAAGCCCCTACACAATTGGCCTCGTCGTCCCTCTTAGCTCGTCTCCGGGCCATCGCAGAACCAATATACCTCGGCCTCCCGCTCGTTCCCGAGCCTCCCGCCGAACTCATCTTCCTCGGTCTCATCGACCGACCAACGACACCAATCGCAGGCGCAACCGCCTCACCCCCGCGAATCTCGCCATGCGTGAGATATCCGCCGGCCACGTCCCGCGTTCCACGCCATCACGATCCCCCATTAACGAGCCTGTCTCGTCATTAATACGGGATCCCGCCTATCACGCGGGCGTGACACCGGGACCGTAACGGCCGGCATGATTCTCACGTCTGCTTGCCTGTTGTCACCACTATATAAACCCCTCTTTCAGACGGTTCAAGTAAGTCATTCTTTCCTCACTAGGCCGTTACTCTGCTCAAATATCCGGTCTAACTTGATCGTCGGAGGGTCCTCAGTGGTACAACCATCCTGAGACTTCCTTACAGGTAGCTCGGCCTCAACCACCCCAAACCCATTGAGATCCACACGCTTCAGGAGACAACCTCCAACTCAATCTCAGCCGTCCATCGTCGCTCGCAGCAGATCTACGGAAGGTAACATCTTGACGAGATCCGACATCCGTCACAACCGTTAAAAACCGCAATCACATGATCGACGGAGGACAACATCTGAAGGAGATCCTAGCCTCCGTCAATTACTTTTGTAATCTTCTTCCAAGCTTCTTGAATATTTGAATTTGAAGCTCTGCTTGTAGACCCGAGAGAATTTCTTCTGGACGTTGCAAGAAAATTTGTTTGAAATTTCAAAACCATGTCAGTGATTTTTCCTATATCCTTAGATTGCACCCACAATTCAAAAAGAGCATTGTGAATGCCCTGGCTAGTCAATACGAGCTAAATATAATTTAGCACCGACCAAACCATATATGCAACGAAAATCTTTTATTTTGTAACAATACATTCAAGGAACCTACACTTTGTTTTTGTCGGATTGATTAGGGACGGAACTATTGAGATTGTGAGGGGCAGTTACCCCCAAATCTTGGCAAAATACATTATCATTCCTTATTTTTAGGCCTTCTTTTGCTTAGCCTTCCCATTTTGCCCCCTCAAAATATAAACTTTGCTTTGTTTTTTCATTGTGTACCTGCATCCCTTTAATATAGTCCCAGCATATCCTAAAATATAGGGAAGAAATCCTTACCAAATACTGGCATTTTTAACTTTATAGCCAAATTAAGTTAAATTAATCTAGGTTTTTAAGGCCCATGGGATTATGTTCATTATTTTAAATGTTAAAATTTTAATAATTTCTTTCTTTTGTAGCATTTTATTATTTTTATAGCATGTTTTGCTTTTTATTTACTGACGAATCCAATATTTGTCTGAGTGGTGGCGGGGAAGGTTTTTTTTTATAATATTAATTATAATTAACTAAAAAACTGAGAAAACAATAATTAATGGTATAAAAAACTTAGGGCATAAAAAACTTATGGCATATGTCTCCTTCAAATATCAATCATTGAAAATCAGAACTTAGTAAGAGCAAAATTTAAAATCAATTTCTACTAAAATTTAAAATTGAGCAAAATTCTCACCTTGGTGAAGGGGCCAATCTCATATTCTTCTTCATCTAATCTGTAAATATACAGAGTATATTAAAAGTTAACAAAATTTAAGATTCGTAACCTTTCAAGACATCGTAAAATCAGCTAAAACCCGCCTACAAAAATGCAAATTTATAACGTTTCAAACAGTTGCCAATTAATCATAACGAGTATAATAGAATTGATAGCCCTTGAAACCGTTACCAATTCCAATTTACGGCGAGAAGGCTGTTGAGTTAAAACACCCTTCCCTTCCAAATTTTTCATTCGCTCCCAAAACTTCCCCCCAAATCCCCCCTCCCAAATCATGCTGCCTTAGGTCGATCCCCCGCCACCTCTACGCCTCTGTAGCCACTGCCTCGCCTCTGTGGCCACCGCGTTGCCTTCATCGCCGCCGTTCGAGGTCGATTTCTTCGCCGCCGGCGTCGCTTGAGCCCGCTGAAGGTCATCGCTGTCGCCGAAGCAGGTCGTCGCCTTCATAGCCAAGCCCCTGTCGAAGCCCTCGCCGCCGATCGTCAAGAGGCAGGTATAATTTAATTTTTTTTGCTTTAATTTTCAATTTTGTGATGGATCTCCAAACTTTTGCTGCTGCTGCTGCTGCTCCTCTTGTTATTGTTGCTGTTGTTGTTCTTGTTATTGTTGGGATGGGGATATCACTGGGTCCAGAAGTAGCACGTGCTGCGCTCACTTCGACTCTGTCCCGCCTCTCTTCTCACCCTTCGGTGGTCAATCTCACCCCCTATCGTGGCCTCGCCGCCGGTGGTGGTAAATTAATTTCCCTTTTCTCCCCCATTCAAGTTTCTTTATTCTTCTTTTTCCTGTTTCAAATAAGCTCATGGCCATTGTTCACTTTGAAGATTTTTTTGTTTATGTAATTTCTTAAAATCATTTTGACAGATCATCATGGAACCGCGAGGATTAACATATGGAAAGACCCAATGAGCCCATCCGAATGGAAGCTTTTCCCCCCTTCTTTGATTTTTCACATTCATGTGCCTGAAAAAACAAACATTCATGTGCCTGAAAAAACAAAGTGATGGAGGTCCTTTTCAGAGATGTTGTCTTCCATCGATCTCCTGGTAGATTCTGGAGGGGATTCCCTGTTGTGTGTGGGTCTCAATGGGTGTAGAGGAAATTCAGTGATTGGAGAAGTTGGCATCGGATACCTGCAAAGAAGCCCCGGGTGGTCGGATACCACCGAGGACCCTCCGACGATCAAGTTAGTACTGGATCCGAGCAGCGTAACAGCTAAGTGAAGTCAAAAATGGCTTACTTGACCCTTCTGTGATGGGGGTTTATATAACGGTGGAGGCATGCAGCAGCAGACGTGAGAATCTCGCCAGCGGTTACGCTTCCGACGTCACGCCCGCGTAGAGAGCGGATCGCTCATAAATGAGGATCGTGAAGGCCTGCCTTTGAGGGTCCTTTCTTCTGAGTCTTGGGACGTGCCGTTCGCCACGTGTCCTGATCTTGAGGGTCGCCAATATTGAGCATTATCATTAGCCCCCCACTCTTGTCCCGACCAGCTATCGGGTTGGGTCAGGAGTGGGCCGCCGGGCCGCCCGGGGTGAGCTCCTTCCTAAGGTTTCGTCGGGACGCGTCCCTGGGCCGTGAGCTGTCTTTTCCGCTAGCGAATCAGGGCGAGATCTCTGCATTTAAGGAGGGTGCGTCGGTTCGTGTATCTTGTTTTTGAAGTGGCGGTCCACGTGTCGAGCGTCGGTTGGCTGACGCGACGTGCGCAGACCTGTGACGCCTGAAAGGGCGCGGTCCAATGTGGGAACGGCAGGTGGAGCAATCTAAGCCGTCTGGACGCGAGGAGGTGTTTCGGCACGAGACGAAGGGCACCGTTGGATGAGGTTGCTCGTGGCGATAAATCGGGGTGGGGCCTACTCCATGGCCCCTAATCCTTCATCTCACCCTTCTTTTAAGTTTTGGCTGTTTGGCGCTCCTCTTTTTTGGGGATGCATGGTTCGTTCTCACTCTTTGGGTTGCTCGTCCCAGAGGGAGGCCCGCGACGCGGGCATGCCCCTGGCTGGCCGAGGTTCTGCGTCGAATGTTCTGTTGGCGGCAGGGTCGTTCGCTCCGTTGGTGGCTCCTAGGGGTATTTCCGGCGGCGGTCAGAGGCGCCTGCGGTCACCCGAGTCCCAGACGGGAGATGGAGGACGGGGCGAGGACGGGGTCCCCCTTAAGAGGAAAAGGACAATCTCTCGTGCATCGCCGTCAATGGTGCCTGAAGGGATCCCTGTGCAGGAGGGAGAGGCCGTCTTCATGGTTCCGTCCGGGCTTTCTTTTGCTGTCGGCTTGCTCGCCGGGATGGAAGAGTCGGCAGGAGGGAGACTTCCGTGCGGCACCCTGAGGGCCCAAATGGAGGCCATAGCCCAGGGGGCGGTCCAGGTACGAACCCATTCACGCGTTGTCTTTGGCCTTCTTTTTTTGGCCCGAGTGACTCCTAGTTTCTCACCCGCTTCGTGTCAGGTCCTTCAACGTTGCGCCATCGCCGCTCGTATGGAAGCCGAGGGAGCGTTCCACGCGCCGAGCCCGGTAGAGGCATTCCCTTCGGAGGTCGAGGCCCTGCGGCGTGACCTGCACCTGGAGAGGGCCAGGGCCGATGTTCTGGCAGCCCGTGCGGAGTCTACGGAGCTTGCCAATTCAGCGAATCAGGGCGTCCGCCGTCGCCTGAGTGCATCTCTTCGGGTTGCCGAGAGGAAGCTGGCGGATCTGGCTGATCGCTTCGCGGCCATGGAGAAGGAGAGAGATGCCAGCCGGAGGGAAGCCGAGGCGGCGCTTTTGTCGGCTCAGGCCGCTGAGGCCCGGGCCAGGAAAGCCGTGGCCGATTACAAGGTGTCAGAGCAGTTTTACGTCGAGGTGTATGAGTATTCTGCCGTCACGTGGAATAAGGCTCTGGATGCCGTGAAGGAGCAGCTTCCCGATTTCGCCGATGGCGAGCTCCGTGCTCGGGTCTCGCTCCCGGTAGCGAGGCCTCCGGCCGACAACGATGAAGGGAATGAGGCGCTCCCCTGGTGGCAAAACCTCCGGTGGTGAAGCCCCCAGCGACGAGGGAAGCGAGGCGCAGGGGGGAGGGGGTTTGCGACTTAGGTCTTTTTGATATTTCCTTGCCCCCCTTTTGTAAGCCTCCGGGAAGTTTGTAAGGCTGGGGAGCCCGAAGTACCCTTTGTAAAGACTGTGCGTTTGATAATAAAACATTTTCTTCGGTTTCATCGGTCCGCACTTTATCTTCTGTTTGTGCTACTGGGCTTTCATGTCAGGTCGGCCACCTGTTCAGCGACCGTTCATCGAGTTGACTTCGATCACCTGCCAAGCGTCGCTGAGGATGGACGGAAGCTGCCCCGTTGCCCTTAGGTGAGGGCTTCTGATTTCTGGCGTTGTAGGTAGGCAACTACTAGCTTGGGAGTGCCTCTTGCGAGGGCTTCGATCCCTGGTGTCACGGGTAAGGAGCTACCGGCCGGGGATAGCCGAGTAAGGGCTCGACTGCCTCTGGGAGGACTTTCTGATCCTGGGCGTTGCGGTAGGGAAGCTACCTGCCGGGATCGACTGGGCCGGAACGACCGGTCAGTGAAGCCGTGCGGTTGCCTCTTACGAGGGCTCTGATCCTTCAGGACGGGGACCGAGCATGGTTACTGCCCAGTGCCTCTTGGCGAGGGCTTTGATCCCTGTCGGTCGTGGTAGGATGCTACCAGCCGGGGATAGCCGAGCAAAGACTCGACTGCCTCTGGGAGGACTTTGGTCCTTGGCGCGGGAGGGGCCGTAGAAGCCTACCAAGGACCCTTGGCCGGACGAGGTTACCGTCCGGTGCCTCTTGGCGAGGGCTTTTGTCCTGAAGGATAGCCGAGCGAGAGATCCTCGGGCTCGACTGCCTCTGGGAGAGCTTTCTGATCCCTGGCGTTGCGGCAGGGAAGCTGCCCGCCGGGGATAGCCGAGCGACGGTCGGGCTCGACTGCCTCTAGGAGGGTTTTTCGATCCCTGACGTTGTGGTAGGGAGGTTACCCGCCAGGGATAACCGAGCAGGGTAACTGCTGGGTTGCCTCTAGGGAGGACTTTGGTCCTTAGCGTCGGGGGGCTGCAGGAAGCCTACTAAGGATAACCGGGCAGTGGGGCTGCGCGGCCGCCTCTTGGCAAGGGATTTGGATTGTAAAGACGGAACTCTACTCGGGATGATTCGACGTTTCTTTATTCGTATGGACAGGATTTTTAGAGAACGTTTTACATCATCTTTGCGAAAGGAAAAAAGAGGGGGGGGTACACACTCGCTGGCCATGACCTCACTGGTATAGCTTGAGCTTCTCGGCGTTGTAAGGCCGCGGAAGCTTTCATCCGTCCGCGTCTTGTAGGCGGTAGGCTCCGCCGGGGAGCGCCTCAGAGACGAGGAAGGGACCATCCCACTTTGGGGAGAACTTATGAAGCCTGCCTTGGTCGATGAACTCGTTTCGCCGTAGGACCAGATCCCCGGTCTTGAAGGAGCAGTGTTTGACCCGAGCGTTGTAGTATCGGGCCGTTTTTTGTTGACAAGCGGCAGCTCTGATCTGAGCCCGGTCTCCCTTCTCCAACAAGATGTCCAGGTTGGTCCGTAGCGCCGAGGTGTTTGTGTCATCGTCGAAGTGCTCGACCTGGTGACTGGATAGCCCGATCTTCGCTGGGACCATTGCTTCGGTTCCGTAGCAGAGGCTGAAGGGGGTCTCCCCGGTGGGAGTCTTTTTTGACGTGCGCAGGGCCCATAAGACTCGGGGTAGTTCTTCAACCCAACTGCCTTGTCGCCCTTCTAAGCGGGTCCGGAGACCTCGGAGGACGTCTCGGTTAGCGACCTCGGTCTGCTCGTTGCATTGGGGATGTGCGACCGTGGCGAACTTCATGAGGATATGGTATTCTTTGCAGAAGTCCTTCACTTTTTCGTTCTCGAAGTTCGTCCCGTGGTCGGTGATGATACACCTCGGGATGCCAAACCGGTGTATCAGGTTGTTTTGCAGGAACTTGATGGTTGTGGTGGCGTCCGGTTTCCTGATGGGGACGGCCTCGATCCACTTGGTGAAGTAGTCCACCGCGACGAGGACATACTTGTGCCCGCCTGTTTTGGTAGGGAACTGGCCGATCATATCCAATCCCCACTGGACGAACGGCCATGGGGATGTTAGGGCAGTCAGCTCGGTAGCCGGAAGGCGGGGAATGCTTCCGTGAAGCTGGCAGCTCTTGCACCTCCTGACTAGCTTCAGGGCGTCCTCGTGCATAGTGGGCCAGTAGTACCCCTGGAGCAACGCCTTTTGGATCAAGGTTCGAGCCCCCTGTTGTGCACCGCCCACCCCTTCATGGATTTCCCGAAGGACGTAGTCGGCTTCGTGGGGGTCAACGCACCGGAGCAGGGGCTGAGTGAAGGACTTCTTGTAGAGGTTCCCGTTGCTCCAGACGAAGTGGCGGGCTTTGGCCCGGAGGCAGCGGGCGGCTGCCCGGTCCTCTGGGAGCGTGCCGTCCTTCAGGAATTCCACGAGGGACTTCCTCCAATCCTGGTCGCTCTCCTGCGCCGTGTACACGTGGAGTGTCGTCGCTCCGTCTCCCACGCTAGGTTTAGGCAAGGTTTCAAAGAGGATAGACCGCTTATTGTTGGCCGAGTATGACGAAGCCAGCTTGCTCAGGGCGTCTGCTTGGGCATTCAGCTGCCTGGGTATTTGTTCTACCTGGACTTCGTCAAATTTCCTTCGGAGTTTCTTCACTTCGTCTAGGTACTTCATCATCATAGGCTCCCGAGCTTCGAAGCGGCCGATCACTTGACCGACAACAAGGGCAGAGTCGCTGGGGATTCGAATTATCTTCAGTCCCAGTCCGGCGGCCATGCGCAGTCCGGCCAGGAGGGCCTCGTACTCTGCCACGTTGTTCGAGGCTTTGAAACCGAGCCTCAAAGAATACTCCATCTCTGCTTCGTTCGGGCCCCGGATAATGAGGCTGGCACCGCAGCCTTCCTCGGTAGAAGACCCGTCGACGTAGATGACCCACACCGGAACCGAGCCGGGCCCTTCCGCGATGGGACACTGGATTGCGAGGGGCGGTGTGGACTCCGGCTTCTTGCTAGGGATGGTGCATTCAACGATGAAATCGGCCAGGGCCTGCGCCTTGATGACCTGCCTCGGGCGATACCTTATGTCAAACTGAGATAGCTCCCACCTCCATTTTTCTAAGTGGTCCGAGGATTCCGGTGATGCTAGAATAGCCCCCAACGGGCGCTCGGTGAGGACGATGATGGTGTGTGCTTGGAAGTAGTACCGCAGCTTCCTCGAGGCTACCACGAGGGCTAAGACAATCTTCTCTATGGCGGGGTACCTCGTTTCTGCGTCCTTAAACATGTGGCTCACATAGTACACCGGCTTCTGCGCTCCCTCGGCCTCTCGAACGAGCACCGAGCCTGCTGCTTGGTCGGATACCGCCAGATACAGCGACAACTCGTCTCCTTCAACTGGTCGGGTGAGCAACGGCGGCGTTGCGAGGTGCTTCTTCAATTGGTCGAAGGCGGCTTGGCACTCCTCCGACCACTCGAACCTCGGGATTTTCCTCAGTGCCTTAAAGAACGGAAGGCACTTCTCCCCCGACCCGGACATGAAATGGCTCAGAGCGGCGACTCGCCCCGTGAGCCGCATGATCTCGACGTTGGTCTTGGGCGTGACCATGTTGAGGATAGCGTCGATCTTCTCTGGGTTAGCCTCAATTCCGCGGTGAGTGACCCCGAGGAGCTTTCCCCCGGTGGCTCCGAATGCACACTTGGCGGGGTTTGGCTTCATGTTGAACTTGCGGAGCACTTCGAAAGCCTCATCTAGGTCCTTGGCATGGTCGGCCGACGAGATGGATTTGACGAGCATGTCGTCAACGTAGACTTCCATATTCCTGCCGATCTGTGGCTTGAACATGCGGTTGACCAATCTTTGGTACGTAGCCCCGGCGTTCTTGAGGCCGAAGGGCATCACCTTGTAGCAATACACTCCCCGGTCCGTTGTGAATGCGGTCAGATCTTCATCTTCAGGATTCATACGGATTTGGTTGTAGCCGGAGAAAGCATCCATGAAGCTCAACAGCTCGTGGCCGACCGAGCTGTCGACGAGCCGGTCTATCCGGGGGAGCGAAAAGTTGTCCTTAGGGCAGGCCTTATTGAGGTCGGTGAAGTCGACGCACATACGCCACTTCCCGCTTGACTTCTTGACCAGAATTACGTTTGCTAGCCACTCCGAGTAGGGTACATTTCTGATGAAGTTGGCGGCGAGGAGCCGATCAACCTCCTCTTCGATAGCCTTCTGTTTGACCGGGGCGAAGTTTCTTTTCTTCTGTCTGACGGGTCGGGCAGCAGGATCAACCCCGAGCTTGTGGGAGATGATTTTGGGATCGATCCCAGGCATGTCAGCAGGCGCCCAGGCGAAGACGTCGGAGTTGCTTATGAGGAATCTGATCAAGTCATCTCGCTGAGTCCCCGTCAGGAGCGATCCGACCTGGACGGTTTTTCCCTGGCCCCCTTCTATTTGGGGTGCCTCGGTCAGAGGTTCGACCGGTGCCCCACGGACCTCCTTCCGCTCGTTTCGGGTGTCCAGGGAACCATTGATGTCGTCACATGCCTCGGCGTCATCGGTCGGCTGCTCGGGCGAAGACGTTTCGGTAAGGCCTATCTTCGCGACCCGCTGGCTCCCGTAGCCCGACCTATCCCACCCCGATTGAGAGGGAACTTTATCGCCAGGTGGTAGGTCGATATCTGGGCCTGGAGGGAGTTCAGCGTCGGGCGGCCGAGGAGGACGTTGTAGGCCGATGGGACTTTTGCTACGATGAAGTCCACAGGCAACGTGCGCGTGCGGCCGGGATCCCCGATCGTGAACTGCAGGGTGACCACCCCTTGCACCGGGATGGAGTGGTTGATGAACCCCGAAAGGACGTGAGAGGTCGGTTTCAGGTCTGCTGGGGCGAGCCCCATATGTAGAAAGCAGTCGTGGAAGAGAATGTCCGCCGAGTTGCCCGAATCGACGAGTATCCGGTGGACCTCGTATCGGTGGATTTGGGCCGTGATCACCAGTGGGTCGTTGTGGGGCACGGATATGCCGTGGGGATCTCCGTCGCCAAAGGTGATGGGCTCGCGGCCTCTAGCCCTTTTGCTCGGGCGGTCGCCTGCGTCTTCGCTGAGGGGAAAGTGGTGGCTGGGACCTGGATCTTCGGGACGATTATTCGCCATGTGGATGGAGATCGGAAGGCCAACTTTGTTTTTGTGGAGTTTTCGTTTCCCACAGACGGTGCTAACTGATGGAGGTCCTTCTCGGATCTCCCTCAGATGTTGTCTTCCGTCGATCTCCTGGTAGATTCTGGAGGGGATTCCCTGTTGTGTGTGGGTCTCAATGGGTGTAGAGGAAATTCGGTGATTGGAGGAGTTGGCGCCGGGTACCTGCAAAGAAGTCCCCGGGTGGTCGGATACCACCGGGGACCCTCCGACGATCAAGTTAGTACTGGATCCGAGCAGCGTAATGGCTAAGTGGAGTCAAAAATGGCTTACTTGACCCTTCTGTGATGGGTGTTTATATAGCGGTGGAGGCATGCAACAGCAGGCGTGAGAATCTCGCCAGCAGTTACGCTCCCGACGTCACGTCCGCGTAGAGAGCAGATCGCCCATAAATGGGGATCGTGGAGGCGTGGAACGCGGGATGTTGCCGGCGGAGAATCCGCGCATGGAGAGATTCGCGGAGCTACGGTTACGCCTGTGAGTGGCAGAACTGGTCGGAGGGCCGAGGAAGACAGCCTCGGCAAAAGGGCTCGGGGACGAGCGAGAAGGCCGAGGAGACTTGGTTTGGCGGCTGCCCGGGGCAAACTGAGGGCCGAGGAGGCCAATATGCGGGGAGCCCCGAGAAGGGCTAGCATGTGCTGGCCGGACGAGATTCTAGAAATAATAAGAAGGTTGTCAGCTTCCAAGCAAGCCGTGTCGGGGGACAGAACTTGAAGTACCGCGGGTACAGGGGTGGCATGGCCTGTCTTTTTGGGTCCTTTCTTCTGAGTTCTGGGACGTGCCGTCCGCCACGTGTCCTGATCTTGAGGGTCGTCAATATTGAGCATTATCACAAAGGCTTGGAATTATTTTTGATACAAGAGAAGACTTAATTAGACCATTTCCTTTTATAGCATCTGTAGTATGTATTAGCATGATTGCCTGCTTGTTTTGAGACTTTCGTTTTAATGTGAGGCGTGGTAGCTGATGGCAGATCGTCTGTTTACGTAGGAGGGATTTTATTTTTTTCACAATGCATCAAATTGGTAATGGTTTAAGCCGTTACTAAAAAATGGATATGCTAATGGTTCAAACTATTATCAGCCTTCTGGTGACGGGTTTTTTGATAACGGTTGTGTAACGGTTCTAACCGTTACCAAATATATATTCTGTAGTAGTAAAATTTTCTTCAAACGTGAAGGATTGAAAGTCAATATCTAACTACAACCAAATTTGTATATATAAATTTGACAATCAAGCAATTAAGTGAAAAATTTCCTCTTGAGAATGGAAACAGTCACTTTCAAGATTTTATTACATACAATACTTTCATGATCTAAAAAAGTGCCAACCCTTAGTGGAATCACATGTCCTGTGCCAATCAAATTGGCAGTTTTTGAAATCATAACAAAATCTTCCTCATCATACTGTAAGAAAATTTTTTTTTATACACACATAAATTAAATAAATTAAACAGCATTCTAATGGTTTTTTTGTCAAAAATTAATGACATATATATAAATTACTATTAATATCAATAGCAAAAACTTAAATTTTATGGCAAAAATTATTATATATATATATAGAGAGAGAGAGAGAGAGGTTATCATTATTACTATATAAATATCAATGGCAAAAAACCTATTCTTATATATATATATATATATATATATATATATATATATATATATATATATATTGTCATGTCCCGCTTCCCAAATTACGGAATACGGGGGTGTTGGAGATAGTGCCCTCATAGTCAATTATTGGATCGCAGGTACGTGATTGCAATGATTGCGGAGGACCTATCCCGGTAGGACAGTCTTACTCGAGATGATAGTATGCTATCTGGTTTGTCTTTATCAGTCGTGTACATGTTCAGGTGACTGATTGCATGTTACACTTTGATAGAGCCCTTAGGATCTTGCTTTACTACCAACAGTATGATGACGATCATATACGTGAGAGTTGGGTAGTTTATATGCATATCCTTAATTGTGGTCCCTAGTCGTGGGAGTTTCGAGACAGGGCATCGATACTCCGGAGTAGACTAGTGTATACAGTCGAGACCCCGACGAGGGGCGGTGGCCGGTCTCACAAGCCACTGGTGTCAGTTGGATCACCTAAGATGTATACATGTGCTCATTGGGTTATGAGTACACCGGACAGGACTCGCCGGGAATCTGCTAGTTAGTATTATATCTACGTCAGATAGCAGTTCCCTGGTGACATGTGTACAGGTTAGTTCATCGACCTGAGGTCGTCATTTGTCTCGTGTGAGTTCCCACTGTGCTTTGATTTCTACCCTACCACGGCTCAAAGGAGTCGTGCAAACAGGTAGCTTTTGGGTACAGTCCCGATCCATATGGAGGCACGTGAGCGGATCGGCAGGGGATTCGTCTCTCCCGGTATTGGGGGCGAGGTCGTGCTGTGTCTAGGAGAGCCATTACACAAATCCATGGCCATGGTAGGAGATTTACTGGTAGGTACTCCAATAGTATCTCAGGGTGTATTGAGGCTTCACTCCGACACGACTTATACTGCTATTGGGGGTCTGACGTTGCTAGCCCCCTAGGCGGATATGCGATACTCATTGACGAACGGACCGGACTGTATATACATTGTCACTGTTAGGCTCAGTAGGGTTTTCGGAGGAGTTCGCTCATCGGTCTCCCTTGAGTTCGCTCCTCGGCCACCCTTGAGGTCAGTCCATGGGCAGCCGTTACGCATAGCTAGTGCCGCTGACGGTTTGTGGTTAAACCCACTGCCAGGGTGCTGACGAGTCATTAGAGTCCCCCACAGACAGTTTCCCAAGTTCGGGCGAAACGTTGTAGAGGCCGTATGGTTTTATGGCAGGGTTCGGAAAATGCACGTGCGTTTACGCACGTGTCGATTTTCGGACAGATGATACTGGCCGGCTTTGGTTTAAGCCGGATCCGAGTATTATATTGAGTAGGTATAATATCTTTGTCTCAGTTGCATTTGTATTCGGTCGTAATACAAATGCGGGTATATTTATACAGTTTCGGGGTTATCCTGAAAGTTGTTTCAGGATCACTTTTGGAAGTTGCCAGTTTCCAGTTTTCTATCAGCCGTCTTTTAACATTCGGTTAAAGACGGATTTATCTTTTCTTCAGTTGGGGTGAGTCAGTGTTCTAGAAGATTCTAGATGAGGTGACTAGGCTAATTGGTGTTGTGTTCTAATTGGTTGCATTTATTACTTGATGAGGTGTTATTAGTGATTCATGCTTTGTTATTAAAGCTTCTTGTTTTCCTTAGGATATTTAGTGAGAAGCTTTTAGCTTAAGGTCACCACTTGCTCCTACACTCACCCTCCTCCTTCATATATGAATGAAAGGCCTCCTCTCTCATTCACCCTCTCACTTGATGTTTCATTTTGATTAGAAAAGATTATGATAGTATTCGGGGTGTATGGAATTTTACAGTTCATTTCATTCCATCACCCGATTTCCACGGCAACTTCATTAACCGATCGTCCACGGATTTGGACGAAGTGAGACAAAGTCATCTACTCATTCTCTACATCATTCTTGGTCGTCTCTTTTAGCAAACTTGACGATCGAGTTGCCTCGAGTCAGAGGCGGGATCCCGTTTAAAGAACCGATCATGTGGTGCCACCTCGACGAGGATATCGGAGATCGACGAGATCGGAGCAGCCGCAACGGAGCGTGGGATGATGGTTGAAGAACGAAGGACTTGGATCGTTCGGTACAATCTTCCTACACTCTTTATAGTTTGTTAGTTTAGCAATAATGGCAGATCCGGGTTAAAGTATACGATAGCGCCAGTTAAAAGTTTTTGTTCCGTATTTGGCGTCTGTAGACTGCCGGGGCGCTAACGTAGACTTACAGTGGTATCAGAGCCTCACCATTTTGCTATGCTAACTTGTGCTAACGCGTTTAAAACTTCGATCGAACCGAAAAACAAAAATTGCAAAATTCCTACCTGACAGTTTCTGTTAATTTTAAACGGTCTCAAAATTTATTTCTGGATGTCTTAAAAATCTGTGCAGGGAATTTTAAGAGCCACGACAAAATTTGGGGGCGTGATTCATCCAAGTCGCCGCGGAAACGCGGCCAAACCCATGGTTTGACCGCGCAACCGCGGCCACGTGGTGAGCACGTGCTCCCAAATTTGGTCAGTTGGTTCTCTGTTGGATTTTGGGGTTTTTGGTAAATATAGTTTTGGCCCAGATTTTGTTACTGTTCACCAGTAAGCTGTGGGGCCCACTTTTTGATATTTGGTCTTTGGTCGATCGAAATTTAAACACGTTAGTTTACAGTGCTTACATTATATCTCCGACCGGGAATGTCATTTGATCGGTAAACCGCGTTTGATTGCTATAGTTCTTTTAGACGGGTTTGCGAACGTGACATTCGCGTTGATGTTCTGTGTTGTGCTGTGATGTTGCGGATTTGTCGTGGTGGATAGCAGTGTGCAATGGTAGTACAGTTTGTGTTTATTTGTACATTTGATATTGCGGGGCGAGCGTCCAACTTGTGGACTGCCGTCACTGCCTGTTGTATAATATTCTTTTGGGGCACGACCAGGTTGCGGTCGATATACCTATTGTACTATTTTTCATTACTGTACTAGGTTTTGCCCCGAGACGGAGTGCACGGATAGCCGGGTTCGGGAGGGCAACGGGTCCGCATCTCATGGCTTTGAGAGGCAGAGGGGTCCCACTCTAGAATTGGCAGACTATTCGCCGCACTCGTAGGGGGTACAGGTTGACCCAAGGAGGGGTGCTCAATTTACCGGATTCCGTGAAGTGCCGGGTGTTCCATTCACTATGCTGTGGGGACTACCTCGCTTCAGGTTTTGGCGGGTAACTTGCCGCACCCGTAGGGGTCTAGGTTTCATTGCACAGGCTATCCACACGACAGGGGAACGTCGAGTTTCAGCAGCGGCTCTGTGAAACTCGGGGATCCCAGATATCTGTTTTGTTCTGTGATGCTTATTACTTTTCTGTAATGTTGCATATTATCACGCCTGGAGCGATTATTGTATATTGGTTTATATACTATTAAATGTTGTATATGTTTTACACCCGCACTAGTCCAGTCCCCGCTCTGTCGTTAGTTAAGTAACCTAACGGGTGATGACGGGACCAGTGACGAATGCGGATGGCATATACGTACATTTTATTTTCGTTCTTTTCTGGTGTGATTAAATGATGGGACTGTGTTGATTCTGATCAACGCAAAGTAAAACAAACCTGTTTACAGTTGTTGGAACAATTTAAAAAGTGTTATTGCAAAGACGTTTTCTTTTGTTATGCATAGCGGTATTCAGTGGAATATCCTGCACCTCATTTGACGGGGCAAGGGCTGATATCCCTTCACCGGGACTGACCCCTTGGGCAGAAGTTTGCGTCAGAGTAATAACTTCACTATAGTCGATTACATGTTGCTTTGCATAGCGGTATTCAGTGGAATATCCTGCACCTCATTCCACGAGAAAAGAGCCGAGATCCCTTTACCGGGAGTGACCTCTTTAGCAAAAGGTTTTCGCCACTATATTTTAAAAAGCTATCAGGTTCCTTCAGCGATATCAAGTTCACTACGCTAAAGGTTTTTCGCCAAAAACCAGCCGTAGCCCTCCGTCATTTCATATGGATGGTCAGAGTATTCAAGCTATGTTGGTCTAGCCCTTAGCTAGGACATAGTGATTGGTAGCTGCTGGGGTATTCACATGTTGCATAGATAGATGAGTTGGTTTGGGACAGTCGTACAGCCTTGTTGGCCCTTAGTCAAGGGCGAGTACGGGTGGGTTCAAATTAACAAGATAATGATGGGAAGAACTTGACATGTGACTTATGGTGGGCTGGCCCTTAGTCACGATCATAAGAGCATGGGGCAAAAACTATATCGGGAGTTTCTAAAGAAACTGAAACTTGCCAAGTATGCGCATACCTTCTGGAGTATGAGTAACGTGGATGCATTCCATCACGTTATCATGCGATGAGAGTTGGATCCCGATTCCCACTGATGAGTTGGTTTACTCTTCGGGTGATCCCGATTGATTCTTCTTTAGGTTTGGAGGAGAATTTGACAGGACAGTGGGAGGTTTCCGGATTAGATAAAGTAATGACCATTCTGATCTAGGATAAAGTGCACGCAGAGTGTTTCTTTTCTCTCTCTCTTTGGCAGCGACCTTTGACCGACCCTAGACTATGACTCAGTGACCAGGTTGACCGAACCTTCTTAAAATACTGGCTTTTGGATTGTCTGAGTTGCATAAGTCATTGCCACTCCTTCTTTTACCCTTTGAATTTCTCAGAACACCCGTATTACTACGGATATCCACTTCCATTGGATAGATCCATCGTATGGTTATATACGAACTCGAAGGAACTTCTTCGGGGATGGATCCAGGTTCAGGAGAAATAGAATTGGTTTATTCAGTTGTCTTTTATTATCACCTTCTCTCAGGTTGCGAGAGCTCCTTGGTTTAGGAGAGTACACCTATTACGCCTATTGGATAGTCTTATTCCAAACCATAGGCTGGTGCCGAAAGGTAGGGAATGAAGAAAACCAATTAGCCTAAGTAGGGTGTGCAGAAGGTAATATGTAAAGACAAAATAAAGGGATTAGAAAGAGGGCAACGTAAATTGCGACTGATATCATTCACGACCAAAACCGCGTACTTCATCGCCGCTCCTATTTTTCCTTTAAAAGAATACGGTATTATTCAGTTGTCTTTTATCGTCACCTTCTCTCGAGATGCGAGTACTCCTTGGTTTAGGAGGGTACACCTATTATGCTTACTGGATAGTCTTCTTCCAAACCATAGGCTGGTGCCGAACGGTAGGGAAGGAAGAAAACTATTTAGCCTAACGATGGTGTACAGAAGGTAACGACTAAAGACAAATAAAGGGGATTTGGAGAGATGGCAAAGAGATATACGGTTGAAGTCATGAATTGGATTATGGAAGAGGCATTGCTATGAATACCAGGATACCCCTACGAAACATTTTCATATTTCAGTGCATTGTTAAAGAAAAACTGTTTTTCCCGATTAGACACTTACTCCAAGGGTATGTATTTACCAGGTTTCATTCTCATATCTGTATGGTTTTACAGATGATGAGTGGGAGTAAGATATTGGGAATTAGGTGATTATCCTCATTATATCGGAATTCGTTGTAATTGGTGATATTTGAGGAAATCGCCAGGGTACAGTTTTCCACCTACAACGCACAGGTTTTGAGTTGTTTAACTCAGCGGACTTATACAGAGTATTGTATGTTGTCCAGTGTCCATCAGGACAAAGGGGTAGGTCCTCGTACTATGTTCTGTTTACTTATAACTTCTCTGGTATTTAGACGAGTGTTTCGTAGAAATACAAGGTCTAAGTTTTGAGAAGTTGTGGGTATAAGAATAAAGTAGAGAACCAGGTATCACAAGTATCGGGATTCTTCAAAGAGATCGAAGATGTAGATTCTTGTGATTGGTATTCAGATGATAGTGATGGTTTTGAGAAACGTGTTTCTCTTTCAGGTTGCTCATAATTGGATGGATTCCTAAGTTGAGTAATGCTGATTAGCCTCTTTCCATTAAGTTGATATGCACTGGAGACAGCTGCATGATTTGAATATGGTTCCAATTAAATAAGTGCCAAAGTTTCTGTATTGGATATAGAATGGATCGTACCTTAAAAGATATTAAGGTACAGGGAGTTGTCCAGCTTATGATTAAAACCAGACACTGGATAACTCAGGGCACGTTTCTGTAATGGCTGTTTGTGGGTTGACCCTGGCTATGACGAGGGTTGATATTCTACCATTTGGAAGATCAATAGTGATATTGTTCTTGACTCGCCACAGTTTTAGTAAAATGGATCTTTTTCAGAAAACAGTAGTGGGAGTATGGTAGAACTGGAAGTGATTCCAGAACCGCGAACGATTACGGAAAAATTTAATAGGACCTATATATTCAATCAGGTTTGACATTCCAATAGCCACTCCGCAGGTATGGTAGGTAACCTCAGATGCCCGAGAGGTACTTCGGTAGCCTCAGAGACGGTGACAGGGAGGTTCTTATCTACCCAGACTTGACACTACTGTTGTTCCAGGCTGTGAGATCCGGTAGGAGGGTTGTCGTAGTCAGTGGGAGCAGCAGAAGCATAGTGGGCAAGTAGCTTATATCTATTTATAGACTTGAGCAGTTATAGCGGAGATAGATCATCTAATTTTGATGTGACAGTCATAGGTTTGACTTCAATCAGAATAGTGGATGGATCAGTTAAGAAGGTAGTAGGGTGTGATGTCATGGTATCTGGATGACATACACAGAGTAGGAAGTAATATTCCTATACTACGATCGGTTGTACTGTGGTCGTCACACAGTTGTTTCTCCAGACAGGATATGGATATAATATTTGACATTCTGGTTTCTAGATCTATGGTTTTAGATCTGGATTTGGGTAGTTTCCCAATGTGGGTACTTTGACAGATATTCTAATGGTTTTTAGAATAGTTGACTCCTAGCATGGTGGTGTACCTGCAGGTGATGGAGTCACCCTCTCTAAAGGTGTCGTATAGACTAAAGGGGAGAGGGATGTGCATGATTGGCAGATCACTTGCTTAGGCAATTGAGTCAATCATGAGATGTCAAGTACCACACCAAATGTTGGTTTTGCACTAGATGCAATAAGTTTGTATTAATCCAATCCTGGAGAAACATAAGGGAGCAGTTTTAGAACATAAGTACATGTTCTACGGATTTGATAACGGCAGCCTCCTTCGGGAGACGATTATCATTCCAGGCTTCAAAGGTGACGTGGATGACAGAGTGACTGTCAGAGTTTTAGTTTTTCCCTCTGACGAAGAGGGACAGTATTATGGACATGTGGTCCAAGAGGATACTGTGGGAAGCAAGGTGCCCGATACTGATTAGGTTCAGTGATCGATTCAGTCTAAGAAGTTTGGATATGGAGTTCATTTATGAACTAAGGTCCCATCAGATATCCAGACATGTTCTAAGACAGGTATTACTCAATTCGGGAGATGGTTTTCTCTGCGAACTTGAGATTAAGAGAGATATAGAAAGATACTTCTAGGCGGATCCACTCACTGAGGCTATTTCTCGAACACAATAGTTTTACAAACGGGCTTTGTGAAACTGATTAGTAGAGGAGTTGGATGTTCGGTTTCACACGGGCTGTGAGTAGTCGACATCGCAATATTAGCCTTGAGTGCAAGTGGGAGATTGTTGGAGATAGTGCCCTCATAGTCAATTATTGGATCGCAGGTACGTGATTGCAATGATTGCGGAGGACCTATCCCGGTAGGACAGTCTTACTCGAGATGATAGTATGCTATCTGGTTTGTCTTTATCAGTCGTGTACATGTTCAGGTGACTGATTGCATGTTACACTTTGATAGAGCCCTTAGGATCTTGCTTTACGACCAACAGTATGATGGCGATCATATACGTGAGAGTTGGGTAGTTTATATGCATATCCTTAATTGTGGTCCCTAGTCGTGGGAGTTTCGAGACAGGGCATCGATACTCCGGAGTAGACTAGTGTATACAGTCGAGACCCCGACGAGGGGCGGTGGCCGGTCTCACAAGCCACTGGTGTCAGTTGGATCACCTAAGATGTATACAGGTGCTCATTGGGTTATGAGTACACCGGACAGGACTCGCCGGGAATCTGCTAGTTAGTATTATATCTACGTCAGATAGCAGTTCCCTGGTGACATGTGTACAGGTTAGTTCATCGACCTGAGGTCGTCATTTGTCTCGTGTGAGTTCCCACTGTGCTTTGATTTCTACCCTACCACGGCTCAAAGGAGTCGTGCAAACAGGTAGCTTTTGGGTACAGTCCCGATCCATATGGAGGCACGTGAGCGGATCGGCAGGGGATTCGTCTCTCCCGGTATTGGGGGCGAGGTCGTGCTGTGTCTAGGAGAGCCATTACACAAATCCATGGCCATGGTAGGAGATTTACTGGTAGGTACTCCAATAGTATCTCAGGGTGTATTGAGGCTTCACTCCGACACGACTTATACTGCTATTGGGGGTCTGACGTTGCTAGCCCCCTAGGCGGATATGCGATACTTATTGACGAACGGACCGGACTGTATATACATTGTCACTGTTAGGCTCAGTAGGGTTTTCGGAGGAGTTCGCTCATCGGTCTCCCTTGAGTTCGCTCCTCGGCCACCCTTGAGGTCAGTCCATGGGCAGCCGTTACGCATAGCTAGTGCCGCTGACGGTTTGTGGTTAAACCCACTGCCAGGGTGCTGACGAGTCATTAGAGTCCCCCACAGACAGTTTCCCAAGTTCGGGCGAAACGTTGTAGAGGCCGTATGGTTTTATGGCAGGGTTCGGAAAATGCACGTGCGTTTACGCACGTGTCGATTTTCGGACAGATGATACTGGCCGGCTTTGGTTTAAGCCGGATCCGAGTATTATATTGAGTAGGTATAATATCTTTGTCTCAGTTGCATTTGTATTCGGTCGTAATACAAATGCGGGTATATTTATACAGTTTCGGGGTTATCCTGAAAGTTGTTTCAGGATCACTTTTGGAAGTTGCCAGTTTCCAGTTTTCTATCAGCCGTCTTTTAACATTCGGTTAAAGACGGATTTATCTTTTCTTCAGTTGGGGTGAGTCAGTGTTCTAGAAGATTCTAGATGAGGTGACTAGGCTAATTGGTGTTGTGTTCTAATTGGTTGCATTTATTACTTGATGAGGTGTTATTAGTGATTCATGCTTTGTTATTAAAGCTTCTTGTTTTCCTTAGGATATTTAGTGAGAAGCTTTTAGCTTAAGGTCACCACTTGCTCCTACACTCACCCTCCTCCTTCATATATGAATGAAAGGCCTCCTCTCTCATTCACCCTCTCACTTGATGTTTCATTTTGATTAGAAAAGATTATGATAGTATTCGGGGTGTATGGAATTTTACAGTTCATTTCATTCCATCACCCGATTTCCACGGCAACTTCATTAACCGATCGTCCACGGATTTGGACGAAGTGAGACAAAGTCATCTACTCATTCTCTACATCATTCTTGGTCGTCTCTTTTAGCAAACTTGACGATCGAGTTGCCTCGAGTCAGAGGCGGGAGCCCGTTTAAAGAACCGATCATGTGGTGCCACCTCGACGAGGATATCGGAGATCGACGAGATCGGAGCAGCCGCAACGGAGCGTGGGATGATGGTTGAAGAACGAAGGACTCGGATCGTTCGGTACAATCTTCCTACACTCTTTATAGTTTGTTAGTTTAGCAATAATGGCAGATCCGGGTTAAAGTATACGATAGCGCCAGTTAAAAGTTTTTGTTCCGCATTTGGCGTCTGTAGACTGCCGGGACGCTAACGTAGACTTACAGGGGGTGACTAGGCCAGCCATATTCCTACGGTCAAAAAAAATCCCGCCGTAATCATATTTCGTCTTCTAGCGTTACATGACATGCAGTAATCAAATACAGATAAAGAGAAATACAGTCACTAAATTTATTACATTTTAAACAAATCAAAGTTCAACGGACACAAGTTTTTAAACATTAAAAAACCAACTAACAACTGATAACAAATTATTTTTTTATTCGAAAGCAAATGAAACAATAAGCAGACATCGCTGGTCTATATCTCCTCAAGCTCATATGACACGTCTTGTTCTGGTGCTATGTCCACTTCTTCGTCTGAGCATGTATACTAAGGTTGTCAGGACGACACAATATAAGTGATATAATAATATATAATATGCGGCAATAACAATAAGCATAAAATAACATGAGAGTGTGGAATAACAAGTACATGTAAGCAGTATAGCATGTGAATCATAATATCAATCAAGACAATATGTCACTAAATCTATCAGTCTCTATATCAATTGAAATCGATCAGTGGAAAAGAGTGTAACAACTCCAATTACAGAAAATTATTTAAAAGTTAATGTACAAATGGAGTAATTGCAATCCTGTGTACACTATAAGTATTTGATTTGCTTTTGAACAGCAAGAAAGCACTTGTAGCTCATTGCTAAAGTCTTGCACTGCTGTGACGTAACCCCTATGATCGAATCCCCCCAGCCATATTATCTTTTTATTAATTTTTCTTTTAATCTTTTAGAAACCCAAGGGTTTACACGTGCACTATACGTAAAATGAAAAGTTACAGAATAAACAAACATGTGCACTAGGGTATATGAGGCGACAGAGACACGTGTCGAGAATCCCAAGCCCCACCACCGGTTTAGGACCGGCGAGATTGGCTTCTTCACCGGCACCGCCGGGCCCCCCATGGTCCCCATTTTTTTCACCCTAGCACCTTTTCGCCTACCCTACTAACCCCATATTATTTGTTTACTCTGCATTCATCCAGAGAATATTAAATCACACTTTAATCCAATATTTAATGCATATTTTTAATGCGTTTTTTAACCCTCAAAACTCTAATTTTCCCTATAAATACCATACTCCATTTCACCTATTTTCACTCAGAATTTCATTACAGAAACTCTCAAAAATTTCTAAGTCCCAAGTTGTGCAAGTGGAGTTAGCAAGATGCGAAGTTCCGGCGACGTTCCAAGAAGATTCCGGCGACGAAAAGACATCCCGACGCTTACCTACTCTTCCCCTATATCTCCTCCTTCTTAATAGCTTGTAAGTACTCTCTCCCCCCTTCTTTTTCTATTCTAAAACTCCTCTTTTTCAAAACTCGTCGGAAGCAGAGTTAATCCGACTTTCGACTCTTTTTTTTTAAAAACTCCATTTTTCTTAAACAATAAATCACCATATTCTCTCATAATGTTTAACAAACATAAATAAACATATTAAAACAAGTTTCATCTTAAAATAAATTATGTTGCAATTTTTATTTCATTTTTACAGTAAAATACTATCATGTTTACAAACGATAATGTTATCCACCTTTTTACCGTATTACCTTTAGAAAACTTACGAGGTAAGGACTTACCTCATCACAACACAAATATTGGAAATAACACGATTTATTTTTGGACAATATTTGTGGGAATATTACGAGTTACAATAAAATACCCTGAACTATTACAAAACCGTTTTCTTTAAAAACAGTATTCATTAATTCCTTGCAATTGTGCCTCTACAACCCATTTTGGGGAACCCCGATCGGGATGATGCGGGTTATTGCACGTCCTCGGGCCTAGTAGAGCGAGATGCAAACCTCCGCAAGGATCATTTGATCTCGATAGAATTTTTAATGCTATTTTTAAGAAAATGAGATTTCTATAAAAAAAAAATTTATTTTTATTATATATATATATATATATATTATCAAAAGATCTATTTTTAATATATTATATAAATATTCCATGTTTTTCTAAATTAAAGGAATCACAATTACATGAAAGTACTATTTCAATACAATACAATTCCAATATTTCAATAAAATACCATATACAATGAAAACTAGGTTCTACTCACTAGAAATTTCACTTTTATAAAATATACATCTATGAAAAATCATAAAGACGATAATTAAATACTTGAGCTGCATTTTGAAAATATATTAAATTATTTTTACATAAACCCCCCTCAAGTTATACTAATTTACGATAAGGACCCTAGTAAATATAGGTTTAAGCGGGACCAATTCTCTTGATCCCCGGGGAGCCAGAGAAAGTGGGTGTTTGCCTATCTAAGGTAGACAATCTAACAACGGTGTTATCAATACGGTAATTGTCTTGGAAAAATACACAAATCTTGCCGTCCATGTGCAGCAGTTACCGATAACATCAAAACTAATTCAGGACTTCAATTTCTTTTTAAGTGTCTGACTCAGACTGAGCCTCAATCTAATCAATCTGACTTGAATAGAATTCAAGTATAAACTACAATTCAACATAAATTCGTCTATTCAATCTATATCAACCTATATTGACCGAACCGAACTATGGATATACTCCGTTTACATGACTATCCATTATATCCATTCCGTTTACTGATATCATGGTTTCGGCAAGTCATCCATTTATATAACAAAACAATACAATCGATACAAAAGACATTACGGGGTTTTAAAGGGGTAGATTGGTACGGAATGTGTTAGAAGTGGCACGAGACTGTAACAATAATACTCCTAACCTGAATATCCATTGCCGTTGTACCGTGGCTGAACGGTTCCTTGTGCTCCGTATACCTTAGTCTCCGGATAGTGGGACTTCTCTCATATGCACTGGCATATTCTGTACCAAGGTACAAATAACTGCGTTAACATTATAATTAAACATTACTAGTTATATTCTCTTTCTGTCTATTCTATCTCTACTCATCTTTGGGACTTACCGAGCGATTGTTCGCTGACGACATTTCTTTTCTTTTTTTTTTTGGAATGTTGTCAGGTGGATCGAACTCACTGGAGATCGAGCCCAGTACCGAAGACTTGGAGCAATTAGCATTTGACCCCGAGCTTTAGATACTTGTACATACTTTTCATTTCAGTTATGCTATTGTTTAGGCATTGCTTTCTATTCATGTATTTACATTTTCAGTTGTACTTGTAAAGAATTGTTAATAAATAAAAGTTGTTGTTCAATTACATTTATTGTCATTTTTCTTGTATACATTTACTTTATATTGCTTAGATACGCTTAGCGTTTTTATTTCGGAGTAAATACGTAGCGGGCCTCGCCGCATCCCCTCCCCGTACACCGGAAAGCAGGACGTGACAGGTTTTGTTGGCAGCCCATACAGGTCAGTTCTGTATGGACATGCAGGTCAATTCTGCATGAAATCCTAAGCAATATAACACAAGAATCAGCAACTAAAAACATTCTTTACATTTCATATTCCTTGAATCTTACAATTTCATATATTTTGAATCTGTACTAACTGTTCATATCAGAAAACTGCATTTTAATACCGCTCATTCATTATCTATTTTGTTATTTATCGGCGCTTTTAACCAGTGTCTGCTCAGTAATTACAGATTACAGGTATTCGTGATATAACACTGAAAATACACTCAATATCACGGATATAGCTATTGGAAGCCGACACTGCAATCAGAACAGAAACCGATCGATATGTAAAGAGCTCTTTTGCAATAAGTAAGTGTGCACACAATTTTTGGTCCAACAAAATACATGTGTGACACTAGCTCTTTAGTATGGACCATATGGGGGCTGCCCTTGCACAATTCATGCAAGTAGGCACATGCGTGGTGTGATGTGCATTAAATGTGCATTGAATGCTAAAGATTATGATGTGATTTGAACCATCTATTTTCCCTCCAAATCCCTGAGTGCATCCAAGGCCTCTACAGACAAAACTAGCAGCACCAGAGTGATATTGGGATGCACACATGACCACCACATCAATCCGAGCCTCTACGCTCGGATTTGGACCGGCCATATGCCCACAAAAACCGAGTAGGCTGGTCCTCTTGCCCCAATGTGCACCAAACTTCTGTGGTCCCCCTCTTGTTGCCACGTCACCTTATTTTTTTTGCTTGTTTATTTTCCTTTTGTGCCTATAAAAGCAGACCAGTGAAGCAACGAAAGCTCTCTCTCATTCTCTCATATTCTCATATACATTTTGATAGTTTTTTTTGTTTTTGGTTAAGCTTGAGAGTGGGTGAGTTTCAACTTGGTTTCTTCTTCTTCTTCCCTCTTGAAGCTTTCCTTGGAGAGCTTCATTAAGGAGGTTGAACAAGTTATCAAAATCTTGTACCTTTTCTTCAAGTGTTAATAATATTGTTGTTTCTTTTATACTTGCTTTCTTTTCCTTATTTGCTTTTCTTTATCATGCTAAACTAATCTTCTTGGTGGTGGTAATGGTAAGGAAGTGAGATGAAAAGCTTTGCCTCTTCCTCCTCTTGTTTATATTTAATGTGCTTATTTATATAATTCTAACTTAAATATTGCTTATGTTTTAATTTGATATGGTATTTTGATACATGGTTACTTTGTAACCTCCTCATATACCATATTCACTCCCTTTCTCATTTCAATGTTTAAGTTAAAATCAATTTAGTGTTAATGTTGCTAGGTTTGGATATCGTACTTTGTGATCAAGTGCTTGATAAACTCTTGGTTTCATATACGATATACCATCACAAACACTTAGCAAACAACACTAAATCATTTGCTATCACTCACTACTTTGTGTTTTTGATGTTGTGGTATGCTTGCTAACCCTTGTGTTTAGTGTTGATACCCCAAACTCGGACATACAAACGGTAAGTGATCAAAACGGATTTCATGCTTTGCGGAGAATATCGGAATTTGAAGACTTGTGTCTCGCAACTGCTTTGACAAGTCGTGCTTCATGCCGGGATCAACGTGAGAACGGACAACTCATGATCAAAGGAGCGTCAAGGGAATCGTCGCGATTCGATCTTCCAAGCCAAAGCCACGGCCAATTTCTTTCTTAACCTATTTGCTTGTTTTCCTTGTTTTCGTATTTTCTATTTTTTTGTGACAACCAACCCAATTCATTATTTGTTGAATCTTAAATCACAAAACCTAATACACAATTCCCTGTGGATCGATCCGCACTTGCCGGCTTGCTACAACGCGTTGTGCACTTGCGGTTTATAAATATTTAAAACGAGAACGATCTCGCGTGCGCATCCATTTCCTTCATTTCATATCCGTTTCCATAACATACGCGTTTGCGCGCGCGGGTGAATTCTCAACACTAACCGAAATTTTTCTTTCAAGATTATGGATTCTTCAAACAACACCAGCACCAACTTCAACAATACACCCCCACCTCTACCGCTTACGCTTACCGTCGCTGCTCCTATCAATGAGCAGACGTTACTGCTTGAGGCAATCCGCAGCTTCCTGGAAGGACAGCAGCAGCAGACTGCTATTCTGATGAACGTCCAGAAGCGGAAGCGCCCGGAGTAAAGAAATTCCGGGCTTTGCACCCAAAACAATTTTCAGGAAAAGAGAGCTCTCTGGAAGCTGAGGAATGGGCTCAAAGTATTGAGGATGACCTGGCAGCGGCACAAGTGCCAGAGATCGCTTGGGTTCGAGTTGCAAAGCTGCAACTCACTGACAATGCCCGAGTATGGCGGAAGGAGGAAGAAAGCCGTCTTGACCAACCTATCGAATGGAGGATTTTCGCTATACGTTCGATGCGAAATACTTCCCAGAGACTGCCCGATTTAATTTGGAGCAGCAGTTCATCCACCTACAACAGGGTTCTATGTGGACCAAATCAGTGGATGAGAATGATGCTGAGTTTACCATGTCTCAATATTCGATTTTCAAATATCACATACTACACAGCTAACACAAGACCTTAACAGGTTCGCGGCACATTTAATACCAACTGCTAAGATCAGATCCAGAAGATTTCAGTAAGGGTTATATCCGGAAATCCAAGTTGCCTTAGTTATAGGGGATTTCCCAACCCCGAGCTGGCCCTGAAAGCTGCCCGCCGATATGAGGCGGTGGTGAAGATGAAGGGCAGACCCCAATATTCCGGGATGAAGCGCCCTGCCACTCAGATAGCAGGAGGAGCCTCTTCAAGGCCATAATTTGTGTCCAGGAGACCGGGAGTACCGAACAACCGGCCCAACCCAGCCTTTTGTATCTACTGCAGGAGAGATGGACATTTGGCGAAAGACTGCCGGCGTGCAAATCGCCTTTGCTTAGTCTGTGTCTCAGCCACTCATGACATTGGGTCTTGCCCTTGTAGACACAACCTAAATGCTGTACCCAGACCGGAAATTACTTATCAACAGCGCCCAGCCATCCAGGCACTTGCTCCAAGACTCGCTCTCCCTGCTCCACCTCCTCATGGACCGACTGCACCTCCTCCTCTTCAGTTCCATCAAGTTCAAAGGAACGTATCTCAAGCACAAAGGAACGGGCATAGGAAGGCTCCTCCAGCAAGTAAAAATGTACCGAGGCGACAGGCTTTCACAATGACTATGGAAGAAGCTGAAGCCACCGGCCAAGTCATCACTGGTAACACTTTTCTTTCAAACTTTCTTTCAGTCTATATACATACCTATATATTTTTCGTTATACCTGAAACCTATTCCACATAACTTAAGTACGATCTTAGTAACCTCACTTTCTGCACGAGCACTCTTCGATACTGGAACATCTCATTGCTTTATGTCGCAACGGTTCGTCCGAACTCATGCGATTCCAGTCAAATCTCTCGTATCCAGCTGGAATGTCAGTTCAGGGAATGACGTTCTAAAGGCAATAATGGGATACGACCTGTGTCCAGTAGTCGTTTGCAGCAGAGACTTCTATGCTTACTTCAAGGTGCTGGACATACCGAATTTCGATGTCGTTTTGGGTATGGATTGGCTCGGAACTTTTTACGCTACCATCGACTGCCGTCAAAGGAGGGTAGTGTTCGAGATTCCAGAATATCTGGTCTTTTATTTCAAAAGTGGAGACCGTACCCTGGAGCTAAGCATATACAAGGCAAAACCGAGGAAGACAGTGATTGCAACACTTCAAGCGGAGGAATGATTGAAGCCAGAGATAGTTCGAGAGTACGGTGATGTATTTCTTGAAGATATATCAGGTTTGCCTTCCGATCGAGCTCTTGAATTCAGCATTGATTTAATATCTGGAGCACAACCGGTGATCAAAGTAACGATCATTAATCCCAATTTTTAATAAAACGCTAATTAATAATAAATGAAAGTAATGATAAAAAATTTGAGCAGTTTAAATAAGGTTTAGGTTCAGAACAGTCGATTGAGCACTTAGTATATGAAATAGTAACTTTAGTAATTGAGATTTGGTCTAATAAAATTGAACGGGATTCGAACCCTATATCTCCTATATGTTTAACACGGGGTATTAAACCCGCTTTGCACTCATTTTGTTATGTCGTGGACAATCACGATACACAATCTAAAATCGGTTCGATCGCTAAACGTTTTAAAATATAATTTATGATTCAATTATAACATATAACATAATAATAATAGCATGATAGCAAGTGGACGGGATTATTTGCCTTAGGCCGCTGAATTAGAAGCGACACGAGCGCAGGGATCGCTTTGGCACACGAGATGGTGATGAAGCGGGGCAGTGCTAGATACGGTGCGCATCATGGGCATGGTGTGTGTGGGTGGACGCTAGGTGCGTGCGTGGTGCGGTGGCAACATAATACCGGACGCAGAGGCGATGCGGGCGTGGCACGGGAGCGGTGCATGCTGCGATGGATGTGTGCTGGAGTTCCGGCGGCTGCGACGGCAATGAAAACGGTGTCGGGGATGACAACGGCGATGGTGGTTTGGACGACGGTGAAGGATGTCTCGGTTGGAGAGGAGGAGAGTGGTGGTTTGGAGTGCCCGGGTCTGGGTCGATGAGGAGCTAGGGCCGTGGTGGAGGTCGGCGATACCAGCGATGGTCGGTGGTGGTCGTTGTAGTTCGAGTGATCGGGTGGAGGAGTTGAGTTATGATAGGAAGTGGAGGAGGAGTTCGGTTGGAAGGTGTGGCGGCGGCGTGGTGAGATGGTTGTGGTTAGTAGAGAAGAACGGAACCCGACAGTGGTGATGCGAGTGTTCGGTGTTGGTTCAGGGGGGAGAGAGATAAAGAATGAGAGAGAGGTGAGAGAGTGATAGATATGAGAGAGTTATGAGAGAGGGGGGTTGAGATTTGAGGCGCAATATCGGGTGATGGGCGCATAAATCGTGGCTGCAGTTGGAGGTGAGGGCTGAGTCGTGGGTTGTGGGGGAAAGAAGAACAGAAAAAGGAGGAGCAGGGAGGTGGATGGGGAGAGCTTGGACTGGGCTTTGGGCCTAGGAAAAGGAAAAGAAAGAAAAGAAAAAAAATAGGAAAAGGAGAACGGGGTGTGGGCTTAGGGGAAAAGGAGAAAGAAAGGAGTAAAGAAAAGGGAAAATCGAAAGGAAAAATTTGGATTTTTTTATTCAAATATGGAAACATACAAAAGGATCCAGTTATTCCGTGCGCGCGCATGTGCGTAATGGATGAAAGGTGCCGTGGGAGGGAATTTCCTCCTATGACGTCGAAAAAATACGTCCTCCATGATTTTTTCCGACGATCGGCACACATCATCATCCTCTTCATCATCAAAGATGTGGATATACCAAATTTTATTTGATTCTACCATTTTTTCACCATTGATTTAGTGAGTGCAAAATTAACGGTTTACCGACAACAGAAATTTTTACATTGCTACTTCAGCGGTGAAAAGTGGTAAAATCAAAAGAAATTTTGTGTACCCACATCTTAGATGATAACGATAATGATGATGGATGCCGATCGTCAGAAAAAATGGTGGAGATTGTATTTTTTGACACCATATGACGCGACCTGGATCGCCCCTAGATGTTACCTTCCGTTGATCTACCGATGACGGCGGCTGGGTAGCTGATATTGGATCTGGAGGCAGGCTCCTGATGCTTGTGGATCTCAATGGGTTTGAGGTTGTGGTTGCCGAGCTACCTGCAAGGAAGTCCCAGGGTGGTTGTACCACCGAGGACCCTCCGACGGTCAAGTTAGACTAGAGATTCGAGCAAAGTAACGGCTTAGTGGAGTAAAAATGGCTTACTTGAACCGTCTGAAGAAGGGGTTTAAATAGCGGCGGCAGCAGGCAGGGCAGGCGCGAGAATCACGCCGGCAGTTACGCTCTCGACGTCATGCTCGCGTGATGAGCGGGATCTCCCATTAATGGCGAGACAGGCTCGTTAATGGGGGATCGTGATAGCGTGGAACGTGGGATGTGGCCGGCGGATATCTCACGCATGGCGAGATTCGCGGGATGGCGGTTGCGCTTATGAGCGGTGCCGTTGGTCGGTCGATGAGACCGAGGAAGATGACCTCGGCGGGAGAGCTCGCGGACAAGCGGGAGAGCCGAGGTATCTTGGTTCTGCTGTAGCCCGGAGATGAGCTATGAGACCGAGGAGGCCAATTGTATAGGGGGCTCGGAAGTGAGCCAGCGTTGGTCGGTAGGACGGGCATAGGAGTGGTCTGGTCGGCCACTGTAGGTCCTTCCTTGCATGCTCTGGGACACGTCATCTGCCACGTGTCATGATCTAAGGAATTACCGTTATCGAGCATCATCATTAGCCCCCCACTCTCGTTCTGATCTATTCGTGGGTTGGGTCGAGAGTGGACTGCTTGGTTCTTCTTGTGCGGCTTGGCACTGGTAATTCCTCATGGTGGATTGTTCGGGGATGACACGGCGTTCTTGTTGTCGCGCATCGGGTATAAGTCGAACGAAGGATGAGTGTGGGAAGGTCGGTATCCTCCCTTTGCCGGAGTTGAGGCGCTGATCGCGCGTTGAGTATGAGTTTATTCGGCGGGTCTTGGATCTGTGTCTTTGTAGGGTAGAAAGCTACCCGCTGCGGATGTGCCAAGCAGGAAGCTACTCAGCGGTCTCGCAAGGAGGGCTTTGGACCCACCGCGTTGATGGGCAGGAGAATGCCCGCTGGGGATGCGCCGAGCAGGAAGGGACTCGGCGGTCTCGCAATGAGGGCTTCAGATCCTCAGTGTCTGATGGGCAGGAGGATGCCCGCTGGGGGTGCGCCGAGCAGGAAGGGACTCGGCGACCTCACGATGAGGGCTTTAGATCCTCGGCGTCTGATGGGAAGGAGGATGCCCGCTGGGAATGCGCCGAGCAGGAAGGGACTCGGCGGCCTCACGATGAGGGCTTCAGATCCTCAGCGTCTGATGGGAAGGAGGATGCCTGCTGGGGATGCGCTGAGCAGGAAGGGACTCGGCGGCCTCGCGATGAGGGCTTCAGATCCTCTGCGTCTGATGGGCAGGAGGATACCCGCTGGGGATGCGCCGAGCAGAAAGGGACTCGGCGGCCTCACGATGAGGGCTTCCGATCCTCAGCGTCGGATGGGCAGGAGGTTGCCCGCTGGAGATGCGCCCAGCAGGGTAGCTGCTCGGTGGCCTCGCGATGAGGGCTTCAGATCCTCAGCGTCTGATGGGAAGGAGGATGCCCGTTGGGAATGCGCCGAGTAGGAAGGGACTCGGCGGCCTTACGATGAAGGCTTCAGATCCTCAGCGTCGGATGGGCAGGAGGTTGCCCGCTGGGATGCGCCGAACAGGGTAGCTGCTCGGTGGACTCGCGATGAGGGCTTCAGATCGTCAGCGTCTGATGGGCAGGAGGATGCCCGCTGGGAATGCGCCGAACAGGAAGGGACTCGGCGGCCTCACGATGAGGGCTTCAGATCCTCGGCGTCTGATGGGCAGGAGGATGCCTGCTGAGGATGCGCCGAGCAGGAAGGGACTCGGCGGCCTCACGATGAGGGCTTCAGATCCTCAGCGTCTGGTGGGCAGGAGGATGCCCGCTGGGGATGCGCCGAGCAGGAAGGGACTCGGCGGCCTCGCGATGAGGGCTTCAGATCCTCAGTGTCTGATGGGCAGGAGGTTGCCCGCTGGGGATGCGCCGAGCAGGGTAGCTGCTCGGTGGCCTCCCGGCGAGGGCTTTGATCCTTAGCGCGGGAGGGGCCGTAAGAGGCCTACTAAGGACGGGCCGAGCAGGGTTACTGCCCGGTGCCTCTTGGCGAGGGCTTTTGATCCCTGGCGTCGTGGGGTAGGGAGCTATCAGCCGGGGATAGCCGAGCAGGGTAGCCGCTCGCCTGCCTCTTGATGAGAGCTTTGTTCCTTAGCGCGGGAGGGGCCGTAAGGGGCCTACTAAAGACGGGGCCGGGCAGGGTTGCTGCCCGGTGCCTCTTGGAGAGGGCTTTGATCCCTGGTTTGTTGGGGTAGGGAGCTACTAGCCAGGGATAACCGAGCAAGGGCGGGCCTGGTTGTCTCTTACGAGAGCTTTGATCCTTAAGGACGGGCCGAGCAGGGTTACTGCCCAGTGCCTCTTGGCGAGGGCTTTGATCCCTGGTTTGTTGGGGTAGGAAGCTACCAGCCAGGGATAACCGAGCAAGGGCGGGCCCGGTTGCCTCTTGGCGAGGGCTTTGATCCCTGGTTTGTTGGGGTAAGGAGCTACCAGCCAGGGATAACCGAGCAAGGGCGAGCCCGGTTGCCTCTTTCGAGGGCTTTTCATCCTTAGCGTGGGAGGGGTCGTAAGTGGCCTACTAAGGATGGCCGAGCAGGGTTACTGCCCGGTGCCTCTTGCCGAGGGCTTTTTGTCCTTAAGGATGGCCGAGCAGGGTTGCTGCCCGGTGCCTCTTGGCGAGGGCTTTGATCCCTAGCGTTGTGGGGTAGGGAAGCTACCGGCCAAGGATAGCCGAGCAGGATAGCTGCAGGGCTGCCTCTTGGAGAGGGCTTTGATCCCTGGCGTTGTGGGGTAGGGAAGCTACCAGCCAGGGATAGTCGAGCAGGGTAGCTGCAGGGCTGCCTCTTGGTGAGGGCTTCGGTCCTTGGCGCTGGAGGGGCCGTGGGAGACCTGCCAAGGATGAACCAAGCAGTGAAGCTGCTCGGTTGCCTCTTAGTGAGGGCTTCGATTCCTGGCGTTGTGGGGTAGGCGAGCTACCGGCCAGGGATAGCCGAGCAGGGTAGCTGCAGGGCTGTCTCTTGGTGAGGGCTTAGGTCCTTGGCGCTGGAGGGTCCGTGGGAGGTCTGCCAAGGATGAACCAAGCAGTGAAGCTGCTCGGTTGCCTCTTAATGAGGGCTTCGATCCCTGGCATTGTGGAGTAGGCGAGCTACCGGCCAGGGATAGCCGAGCAGGGTAGCTGCAGGGCTGCCTCTTGGTGAGGGCTTTGATCCCTGACGTTGTGGGATAAGCGAGCTACCGGCCAGGGATAGCCGAGCAGGGTAGCTGCAGGGCTGCCTCTTGGTGAGGGCTTAGGTCCTTGGCGCTGGAGGGGCCGTGTGAGGTCTGCCAAGGATGAACCAAGCAGTGAAGCTGCTCGGTTGCCTCTTAGTGAGGGCTTCGATCCCTGGCGTTGTGGGGTAGGCGAGCTACCGGCCAGGGATAGCCGAGCAGGGTAGCTGCAGGGCTGCCTCTTGGTGAGGGCTTTGATCCCTGACGTTGTGGGGTAGGCGAGCTACCGGCCAGGGATAGCCGAGCAGGGTAGCTGCAGGGCTGCCTCTTGGTGAGGGCTTAGGTCCTTAGCGCTGGAGGGGCCGTGGGAGGCATGCCAAGGATGAACCAAGCAGTGAAGCTGCTCTGTTGCCTCTTAGTGAGGGCTTCGATCCCTGGCGTTGTGGGGGTAGGGAAGCTACCAGCCAGGGATAGCCGAGCAGGGTAGCTGCAGGGCTGCCTCTTGGTGAGGGCTTCAGTCCTTGGCGCTGGAGGGGCCGTTGGAGACCTGCCAAGGATGAACCAAGCAGTGAAGCTGCTCGGTTGCCTCTTAGTGAGGGCTTCGATCCCTGGCGTTGTGGGGTAGGCGAGCTACTGGCCAGGGATAGCCGAGCAGGGTAGCTGCAGGGCTGTCTCTTGGTGAGGGCTTAGGTCTTTGGCGCTGGAGGGTCCGTGGGAGGTCTGCCAAGGATGAACCAAGCAATGAAGCTGCTCGGTTGCCTCTTAATGAGGGTTTCGATCCCTGGCATTGTGGAGTAGGCGAGCTACCGGCCAGGGATAGCCGAGCAGGGTAGCTGCAGGGCTGCCTCTTGGTGAGGGCTTTGATCCCTGACGTTGTGGGGTAGGCGAGCTACCGGCCAGGGATAGCCGAGCAGGGTAGCTGCAGGGCTGCCTCTTGGTGAGGGCTTAGGTCCTTGGCGCTGGAGGGGCCGTGGGAGGTCTGCCAAGGATGAACCAAGCAGTGAAGCTGCTCGGTTGCCTCTTAGTGAGGGCTTCGATCCCTGGCGTTGTGGGGTAGGCAAGCTACCGGCCAAGGATAGCCGAGCAGGGTAGCTGCAGGGCTGCCTCTTGGTGAGGGCTTTGATCTCTGACGTTGTGGGGTAGACGAGCTACCGGCCAGGGATAGCCGAGCAGGGTAGCTGCAGGGCTGCCTCTTGGTGAGGGCTTAGGTCCTTAGCGCTGGAGGGGCCGTGGAAGGCATGCCAAGGATGAACCAAGCAGTGAAGCTGCTCTGTTGCCTCTTAGTGAGGGCTTCGATCCCTGGCGTTGTGGGGTAGGCGAGCTATCGGCCAGGGATAGCCGAGCAGGGCAGCTGCAGGGCTGCCTCTTGGTGAGGGCTTTGATCCCTGATGTTGTGGAGTAAGGGAGCTACCAGCCAGGGATAGCCGAGCAGGGTAGCTGCAGGGCTGCCTCTTGGTGAGGGCTTTGACCCCTAACGTCGGAGGGGCCGTAGGAGGTAACGAGGCGGTGGTCGGTTGAACCGACGTGAGCAGAGTCTTCTCTCCCTCTGTAGGGGTCCCGGTCTCGAGGCGGAGGAGCGGCGACCTGGGGAGCTTGCCCTGCCATTTGGACACGGATGAGCGCTTCCACTACAGACGCTAGTCGGTCTATCCGGCTGGCAAGGGCGTTGATGGTATTCGGCGGAGGAAGTTCTTCCGCGCCTCCATTGAGGGGGAGGTGGCGGCTAGTGCTGGGATCGTCGTGATGATCGCTCGCCATTAGAGTAAGATTGGAAGATGAACTTTTGTTTTTGTGGAATCAAGGTTTCCCACAGACGGAGCCAACTGACGCAACCTGGATCGCGCCGAGATGTTACCTTCCGTTGATCTACTGATGGCGGCGGCTGGGTGGATGATATTGGATCTGGAGGCAGGCTCCTGATGCGTGTGGATCTTAATGGGTTTGAGGTTGTGGTTGCCGAGCTACCTACAAGAATGTCCCGGGGTGGTTGTACCACCGAGGACCCTCCGACGGTCAAGTTAGAATAGATATCTGAGCAGAGTAACGGCTTAGTGGAGTAAAAATGGCTTACTTGAATCGTCTGAAGAAGGCGTTTAAATAGCGGCGGCAGCAGGCAGGGCAGGCGCGAGAATCACGCCGGCAGTTACGCTCCCGACTTCACGCCCACGTGATGAGTGTGATCTCCCATTAATGGCGAGACAGGCTCGTTAATGGGGGATCGTGATGGCGTGGAATGTGGGATGTGGCCGGCGGATATCTCGCGCATGGCGAGATTCGCGGGATGGCTGTTGCGCCTGTGAGCGGTGCCGTCGGTCGGTCGATGAGACCGAGGAAGATGACCTCGGTGGGAGAGCTCGCGGACGAGCGGGGGAGCCGAGGTATCTTAGTTCTGCGGTAGCCTGGAGACGAGCTGTGAGGCAGAGGATGCCAATTGTGCAGGGGGCTTGGAAGTGAGCCAGCGTTGGTCGGTAGGACGGGCACAGGAGTGGTCTGGTCGGTCGCTGTAGGTCCTTCCTTGCATGCTCTTGGACACGTCATCTGCCACGTGTCATGATCTAAGGAATTACCGTTATCGAGCATCATCACCATATGCGTAAATTCTCTCCTATAGCCTCTTTTTTTTTACATTATTCTCTATATATATGTGTGTGTGTGTGTGTATGTGTGTGTGGGGGGGGGGGGGGAGTGCTCCATTGCTAACCGGTACGCATTTTAAAAAAATGGAAACTCATGGTCTACGGCATATTTTAATGATCCGAAAAGTTCAAGTTGATCATCCTACCTTCAAATATATGTATATGAAGAATCAAAATATTTGAAGACTTTTAGCCTATGCATCGATAGATGTAATGATGAACGTCTTTCGATAATATAACATAAACTCCATCCAATACATAGGCTAGAGATCTTCAAATCTTTTGATTTCTCATACAGATGATCAACTTGAACGATTCGAATTGTTAAAATATATTGTAGATCAGAGGTTCCCGTTTTTAAAAAACACGGACAAGTTTGCAATGGATCGCTCCTCTCTCTCTCGTCTATATATATATCGTCTATACACACACACACACATTGCAAACCGGTTCGCATTTTTTAAAAACGAGAACTCCCGATTTACGACATATTTTAACGATCCATTGCAAACCGGTTTACGTTTTTTAAAAACTGGAACTCCCGATCTATGACATATTTTAACGATCTAAGCCATTCAAGTTGATTGCCATATCCTCAAATGTATATGCTTGAAAAATCAAAAGATGTAAAGACTTTTAACCTATTCATTGGATGAAGTTTATATTGCATTATTGAAAAACGTTCATTTTTTTGCATCAATCGATGCATAGGTTAAAGATCTTTAAATACTTTGATTTTTCATGCACATACATTTGAGAGTATGTCGATCAACTTGAACGGATCAGATCGATAAAATATGTCGCAGGTCGAGAGTCTCTGTTTTTAAAAAACGTGGACCGTTTTGCAATAAATCACTCATATATATATATATATATATATATATATATATATATATATATATATAGAGAGAGAGAGAGAGAGAGAGAGAGAGAGAGAGAGAGTGTGTGTGTAAAATAGGCATGTGGCTAACTGTAGAGAACTTACCCGTGTTTACGCGTTGCAAGCGTGCTTTCTCATCATAATCTCGCGTTACCCTCTCTTCCACCCCAATCAGCGGAGAAAAAAATACCCTGAGAGTTTTTGGTTCCTCACTTTTCATTACTCCTCCATCCATCTTTATGGCTCTCGATTGAATGATCTCGCATACCCATGGTGATCTTCTCTCTCTCTCAAAAATAAATAAATAAATATATATATATATATATATATATATATATATATATTATTCTTATTACTATTACTATGGCAAAATCCTAAATAACTATATATATATATACACATTATTGTTATTGTTATTATAACGTTATAAGGCATGCATTATTATTCTTATTAATATTCTTATTACTATTACTATTAATAGCAAAAACCTATATATAGGGCTTAATGGTCCTGAGCTCAGACACGGGAAAAATTCCTGTTCCCATTACACAAAACCCCTTCTGCTTTTCAAAACTGCTTCCCGGCCTCCGATCGCCGCACCCACCGACATCATCACCACCACTCTTTCTCTCTTTCTCTCTCTCCCCCTCACCAAACTCAAACCCCCAGCCATGCTCATCCCTTCCCCTCAACCTCTTTCAGTGCGGCGGCGGCGGCAAGGGTGGCACGACGGTGACGACGCTCTCATTGGAGAACGATGGGAGGTGGGAGATCGGCGTTTGAGGAGAGAACTTGTCACTGGAGAAAGGCACAACGAAGGCGAGGCGAGTGTGGTCGAGGAGGCGCTTGAGAAGGCGAGGTAGGGAGGCGCTTGAGGTCTGCGAGAGGAGGCACGATTTGGTGACGACGACGACGAAGAAGGAGATGACGACGACGACGATGGTGGTGGTGGTGATAAGTCGATTTGAGGATTTTTCTCCATTGAAATTGGGGTTCTAGGAACAAGAGAAAGGATGTGTAACATTTTGAAAAGCATAAATATTATTTTTAATTTAAATAATAATATTATGGGTTTTACGAATATGATAACCAATATGGATTTGGGTTTTCATGGATTGATATGATTATATACCTCTATTTTTGGAAATTAATTGAAAATAAAATGAATTTATAATTATGAGGACATTTGTTTAATGGGGTTTTCTTTAATTGATTTTAAAACAATAGTCTATTCTAACTATTTTACTAAAACTAAGTTTCTTTTCTAAATACTATTTTATTTTGCATGACAAGTTAATCTTCTTTTATCTTCTATTTTAACCCTAATTTGGTTTTAACAAAATATCATGGAGGCATGGCACCAGAGGCATGAGCATGGTTGGAGTATGTTTTTTTTTATATTATCGAGAATGAGAGAGGGGGGGGGGGGATGGTTATGGCTTGGCTCTCACCATTCTCTCATCAAAATTTCCTCATCTCCTCTTCTTCCTCTTCTCCAGATTTTTTTAACTCACAAAAATCCTACACACACACATACAAATCACTACACAAAAACCATACTATTTTCTTTCAAAAACTTTAAGTTGAAGCCAAGTCTTCACCCTTGAGGCCACTTTGCAATCTTGGAACTTCTTATAATCCCAATTAAGAAGTAAATATACCATTTTTAATTAAGCTTTGACAATTACTTGCCATGAGAACACTAATTGTTTAGTTAAGATCAAGTTCTATTAAGTTTGGGCTGGAAAAATCAGTAACATGTTTAAGGTTTTGAATTTTTTTGATAACTCTCTGTTGAAAATTAGCTAAAATTGATAACTACAAAGTTGTATATAATTGGCTTATGTTATAGTAAAAAAAATTTGGTTAAGTTTTACAGCAAAATGAATTTTATACGAATATTTAAATGAAGGGTATCCAAACTGGAAATTTCATTTCCAGTGGCTGTTTTCACTCAAATTGTAACAATTTTCTTAATTTTCATATTAATAATTTGGAAAATATGAAAATTTTAGGTGGTAGATGATTCTGTGTAGATATCTCCAGAATTTTTATTTACCTTATTCGCTTTACAAAATTTGTAGATATCAAATTTTTAGTGAAAGGTTATTTTTCTGGTCTGTCAAAATATTTAGAAACATGTTTTAAGTTTGCATTTTAATTCGTGTCTTATACTCAAAATCTGGAAAATAGATTTTGGGGTATCAAAATTAACTCATTTATCTATATGTAGAATTTTTGTTTGAGTCCAAATATTGTGTTTATTATTTTTGGTGATTTTTCAAAGCGAGTCTAAAAAAAGCCACTTTCTGAACTTGCATTTTCACATAATATGCATCCGCGACACGATATTTTCGAATTAAAACGTCAATAACGGAGGCAGTCTTATGCAAGCGAGACATGAATTATGGCCTTAGTTTCTAACCTATGAACGTTAGTTCGTTATAAATCGTTTTGGTTTCGATCCTTACACGATAATTTATAGTTTCGATGTTAGGTTCGAGTGTGTAATATCCGGTTTTCATCTACACCAATACCTGTATTCAAATAAAATATTTTACTCATTTTACATTTTACATTATATTCTAATTAATTTTTGATTTCTTATGAACCCAACCCTAAGCCCAAGTCCGTATTTAAATCCCACACTTTTCCTTCAAAATTCCTTGCGCCCAAACCCAACAACACAAATACTTATTTCAAAAACAACAAATTAAATTCAAATTATTTACTCTCTCCTCTCTTTTCAAAATTCAAAATTTTAATCGCATTTAAACCCAAATCTTACCCAAAATATAAATTCCATTAAAAACCTATTCAATTCTATTTTCCCGTTATCTCTCTCTTTCTTCTTTAATTTTCTTTTTAATTAAATTCCCACAATTATTTCCTCTCTCTTCCTGTAATCCCTCTTCAATACTATTCACGTCTCTCTCTCTCATCTCGTTCTATCTTCTCCCTCTCCCTCCCTCTCACACGTTACTCTCTCTCCTTCTCTCTCTTCTTTAATTTTTTAAATTTCACTCACGTTACTTCTCTCTCTCTCACCTTGCGTTCACCTCTCTCTCTCTCTCTCTCTCTCTGGAACCCACGCCCGGGCCCACGCTCGCCTCGTCGCTGTCGACACCACCCTCGCCTTCCTCTCTCTCTCCGCACCTTACCTCCTTCCTCACCCATAGCCGAGCATCCCCCTCACCTCAACTCCGTAAACCTTCTACACCCCTACCACCTCCAACTCCGACAACCACCGCCCGAGCTCCCCTCTACTGCGCGCCAGCCACCACCGGCTGCCTCCTTCCATCGCCTGCCCCGAACTCCACTTGCATCCAACCTCCCGCTGCCCTCCTTTCTAACCCGACCTCCTTCCACCACTACAGCCCAGCCGCTGCCTGCTGCACCGCTGTCCACCACCTCGTCCTCCTTCTTCGACCACCTCACTCCACCTCCAGCGCCCAATCGCCACCGACACCCCCTCACCACAGTCGCAGCCGCAACCCCCAAGCTGCCCCTCACACTCAACCGCAACTCCTGGCCGCTGCCCGAGCTCTCTTGGCCGTCAGCCTCTGCCGGAGCTTCGGGCCACCGCCGCTGAACCCTGTGGGCCACCAAATCCCTCTTCGTCGCACCCGCTGAGCCATCAAGCCCAAGCTCAAGCTCCACCGAGGCCAACCCTTGTCGTGTTTGCGTCGTGATCGCGTCGTACCATTGCAATAGATCGCTGTTGCTGCCGTGTTACCGCGTCGCTGCCGTGTAGTCATCGTCATCAAAGGCAAGTATTTTTACTTGCTACATGCTAATCTATTCATGTTACAAACTCAAATCGTATAAAATGCAATATTACAATTCATGATAACTTATATGATATACACGTTCGATGCATGATCCCAATGAAAATATTCATCTAATTTGACGGAATTGGATTGTCTATGCTGGCCCATGTAGTGATGAATACTGTGTATAAATTTCACTGGAAAATACGACTGTTAATGGCTAAAACGAATACCCCCAAATATACCCGTAAAACTAGAAATTTCACGTATCTGAAAGTTGTTAAAATCACAATAAATTATGTACATATCTAAATGTTGCGTTCGAGGGCTCAAATCGAAGCCGACTCGACGAACTGTAACCCTATGCAAATTTCTTTTGGTTTCTGTACCGATATTGTGACGATACTTGGGTCGGAGTGCGACTCTGGACTGCAGTCCAGAGCGACTCTGGTTACTGTGTGCTGTCCCGTAATGTGTACCACCTTGTTTCCTGAACTCGTATGTTGCGGAACTCTGCATTCTATCAAAGGTGAATCTGTTAGCTAAATAACACAAGTGGTTTCATTCCGTTTCATCGCCGTTTGCTATTTAATTTGTGAATTAAAAGGGCAGGACGTATAACAGTCCAAAACAGATTCAGAAGTGACAAACTAGTGTTAAACAATGTGTAACTTTCGATGTACAGACGCGATTGAGAATCCGTCTGTTGCGCTGAAAACCTTACTGAAAACCCTAGATATCATTCAACTGTAGCGTCGCTAAAATCTGATCCCAACTGGGATTAAAATGCGTTGCGAAATGGACTTCTGATTCTGAAACCGGATTTCCAGCAGTGAACGCTTAAAATGAAATGGCCATATCTACTGATCCTGAAACCCGATCGACGTGAAACCTAATTTTCTGGATAGATAATCACACACACTACTTATCCCCTGTTCATTGTTTCGCTAAATTTTGGCATATATTATTTATGATAAATTATGCAAGTGGTAGGACACCGACATATGACATCTTAATCCTGCCTTCCATACTGTTTTCTCATCATATCATATGTATATGTTATCGCATTAGTAGCCTAGTGATCATGTGCATTACCCAGTGTTAGGTATTAGTGGTGATTGTGGCAAGTACGTTAGTGTTCGTGCATGAGTGGATAAGTGAAAGTGACACGTACTTGTACACAATCAGTGAACCCTATTATTCTATTGCATTGTCGACGTCTGTGGGACGCGTTTAAGTGTGACTATAAGTGGGATGGGACACTTATGGAAGCTCTTGCATGGGTGTCACAGATAAGGCACCAGACACTGCCATTTATCTTGGGTATTAGTCGGGACATGCTTGATGGAGATCCAGTCTCCAGTTCTCGCGCAGACTTGTCATGGACCGACCGGTATTTGAGGTTATGGTTGGCGTTTGATGTAAACCACGGGGTGTGGGGTAGTTTGAGTGTGAGTTCAACAGAATCTCGGGAGTCCCATGCCGGCTTATATATATGGAGATATATGGAGATTTACAGGGTACATGATTATTACCGTGAGTTATATTTTGGGCCCGTGGTCCCTTGCCCTTGGGTCCTACCCTTGGGTGGAGGACACTCACGAGTGGTTGACTCTCACACTTGGACTGACGATAGGCTTAGTGACTTGTGCGGTGAGACTTAGAGACTGATAGGGATAATGGCATTGATATACATTACTTACTGTGTTGACATACCTGGCATACTATTTTACCGCTTTACTGTTCACCTGATCTATTGGACACTTCATTGGTTACTTCATGTTCATATCTGTACTGTCTTGATTTACTGTTATATATCTATTATCACTGTTCGAGTTGCCACTTGCATCTTTATATATATATTGCTATTGTGTCGCTCTGACGACCTGAGTATGCATGCTCAGAGTGAGGAGTGGATCTAGCCTGGACTAGGACCAGACGTACATCGTGAACATCTTGATCAGCTATCCCGAGCTATACTCTTTTTACCTCCATCAGATCAGTTCTTTGTATTTGTTTTGTTTCAGATACTGCATTTCTCATTACTTGTGCGTTGCTTACTGATTACCACGTAAAGCTAGAAGCCGAAGTGTGACTACGGCAGGATATTTCCTTGACCGTAGGAGCATGGCTGGCCTTGTCAACTCCTCGTATTCCGTATTTTGGGAAGCGGGGCGTGACAGAGTGCGGAGACCACTAAGGCGGCAACGAGGGGCTAGAAGGTCATAGGATATGACTAGCTCAATTAGCGATCGATGAAGAGATCTATATTTACAAAGAAAGTCGGATGGTTGGCGTATAGCACTCCCGCAACCTATCCAAGTAGAATATATGTTATATAGAATATTCATAGATTTTATTCATATAACTCGTATATTTAGGCTATGGCTATGTGGTCAGTTTATAATTCATAACCAGTAGGCTATAAAGGTATGTTCATATATGATTATTGTTATATGTCGTACGTGGCTAGATGTCCATACTATATTGAGTGGATGATGGTTGATATCATACGATAGAGATTCCGTACGGAATGTGATGATGATAGATCGCCGATTGCAGTTTAGGTTTATTTGACTCGTAGAGTCTTGCTAAATTCCGAATTGGGACTTTATGATATGTTTAGAGCTATATTTATTTTTAAAAACTAACGATTCGTTATGCGCTTTTAAATGATAATGTCAAGGGTGAGCTACGAATTTTCAAATGATATCTATTTTAAAAATATTGTAACCTTCTTATTTCCAAAACAATGTTTCGTTCTATTTTAAATTATAACTGTATAGCTCATATGTAGTTAGATTTTTAACGCTTGTTCACGTTACGATTACCTTATTCTGTATGTGCTTGCGCTTCGAGTACTTATATTCGCTACATTTATATCATTGGTTCTAATTAGCTTCACATGCTAGTCTGCAATTGCCATACTTATAGACATACACTGACAGAACACTGCACAATTACCGATGATTGCTATACTGCACATATCACAGACGCGCATGTTACACAACACACCATTGTTACTGCCATGACACTGTAGAGCTGCTATGCTATGTTATATCATGTTGATACGGTCTATTATGACTTTGCTATATATAGGGGATTGATTAGTATTTATATATATGTTGTTGATGGGGATTGAGAGCTATTCTTATGCAAACACATTGATAGAACACTTGAACAACTGCTAATGATTGCCCTGTTGCATGATCACAGACGTGTATATTACACTACACATCATTAGTATTGCCACGACACAGTAGAAACTGTCATACTTTGTGTGTTGATTATATATGCTACAGTGCATAATACTTGCTGATTTTGATATACGAATACCATGGCCATGGATATTCGTATATGATTGTTTCCAAATGTGGCAAAGATGAATTACATATGTGTTCTTCGGAACTTGATATTTTCCATGGATTTGAGAAACCGCGATGTGATTTATAATACTTGAGTATGTTTTAAAAATGCGGTTTTCTCTTGATATGATAATTTAACATCCACCATGAGCTTGATATTTTCTGATTTGATTTTATTCTGAATCGAGTGGGGGGAGATATACGATAGCGGACGTGCTACGTTAGCCGGACTGAGTGGAGGAGTATATAGTCAGATATATAGTAGGCCCGGTCGAGGCCGAGGGGCATGAGAGCTGCATGTGAGGCGGGGAGCCTAGCGATGACACTAAGATACCGGAGATAGATTAGAGCACGGCGGATATCCAGGAGATACCGACCAGGGCTATTGATATCGAGAGAGGATCAGTTTGACGAGACGGTTCCTACGATATCTGGATTTTATGTGTCGATGTTGGACACATAATTTATGATGATTTCGAGTGTCGATACTGGACACTCAGTTGATACAATAATTTCGAATGTCGATAATAGACACTCACTTGATGAAATATATGTTACTGATGACATATTTCCATATATTGATTGATCATGGAGATCATGTGTGTTGTGCGCGATCCAATATGATGCGCTTATAAATACTGATGTGATATTCATGCATATCCATATTTATATTCGTTATCACATAGTTTGATAATATTATACTGTATGATTTAGGTAGATCGTTATGCATTTCGATTTCTACCTTGTGATATCATTTACTCACGAGTTGGCAACTCATCTCTGTCGTGTCTTAGTTTCTTGCAGGACCGACCGCTCGGATTAGTAGCGGCTTGCTGGCATGCTTCTTCTTATTTTGATGATTACCTTAGTAAATGGGTTACATTTCCGATCGTAACCGTCTATTGTATATGTAAATTATTTTATGATCTAGTTAAAAACTTTTTCGACCAAAACTTGTATTGTTTTGGATTTAGAGACGAGATTTGTGTGTTATTCTTTTAGATGTCGAGCTTTGATATAGTCGGCTTGATGATGCTTATAGTATTTTTCTTACATGTTCTTGTGATGATCTTCGTCTTGGATGTCGTATGTTATTGCGTGGTTGTAATTCCGCCGTTTGGGCGATGAGATAGCTCCCGATTGGGGACGCTGATATATATTTATGTATATGTACTGGTTTTGCCAAAATTCATAAAGGAGGTACTGTCTGATTTTTAAACACGCATGTGTTTTCAGACAAACTTTACTTATACTTTAAAATGGAACTTGATTCCATTTAAAATATCTTTTCAAAACTCCACCTCCGTTATTTCTTAAAAAAGTTTAGATTTTGGGTTTTCGGTTAATTTGGGTTACGGTGGGGTCCTATAGACTTCATATGATTCACGTGCCGGTCACGTGCCTTTTCCGGGTCGTGACAGGATGAGGTTTTTTTAAGCCAACGGGCTTAGGAAATTCCTGTGTTCAACCACATGATATATATTCCTGTGCTCAACCATATATATATATATATATATATATATAAGTGATCCATTATAAACCGGTCCGCGTTTTTCAAAAACGTGAACTCCTGATCTTCGACATATTTTAACGATCCGATCGTTCAAGTTGATCACCCTACCCTCAAATATATATGTATGAAAAATCAAGAGATTGAATGACTTCTAACATATGCATCGATGGGTGCAAAAATAAACGTCTTTCAATAATGCAACATATACATTATCTGATGCATAGGCTAGAGTTTTCAAATATTTTGATACTTCATACACATATAGTTGATGGTAGGGTGATCTACTTGAACGGATTGGATCGTTAAAATACGTCATAGATCAGGAGATCCCATTTTATTAAAACACGGACCGATTTGCAATGGGGCACCCCATGCGCAGACATGCGTAGACGCACACAATTAAATTATTGACTTATTTATATGCATCCTGATTAATGTTAGTTATTCACCATGATGACCATATTATCACTTATCCAACTTGATGCACTCTCTCCCAGGATGCACTCTCTCCCAGGCTGTTGTCCTAGATATCCAATTTTTTTATGCAACATTCATTAACATCCAAAATAAATAAATAAGATTACCCAAATTTAATGGATCATTTTAACCACTAGCATCTTCATATTCTTCCTTCTCGGTTTGTTTTTGCTTTATCCATAGGCTTGAGAAATATGATTACATGCTATCAAATTCTTATGTTTAAATTATTCATTATTTTATTCATTGATATTAATAACATTTTTTTATTTAATTTTTCAATCCGACACACATATTGTGAGTTAATTATGGCATTTAGAATCAGAAACCTATTTGCTTAGGATAATTATATTTGGACAAACATGTACTTTCAATATATAAATAGATTATTAAAAAGTCAATAGGAAACTTTTCACTCTAACTCTATGTACTATAGTATATAAATAGGTTTAAGATTCCTCTTCGAATATTCTCAATAAAAAAGGTAGATCGTTTTAATTGTCATATATAGTACTTTATATTCGCCGCTGCGAGATAATAATACCGGTTCCGTCCCTAGTCGGATTGTTATAGTTATTGATATATCTAATTATAAAACATGTTTTGATGCTGTAATATATCTGTGCAACCAAGAACAAACACAGTAAACTTAAAAAATATCTACTTTTGATTGGCTCGAACATCACTAATTTTTTAAAGTATCCTAATAAAAAAAATTGGTATAAAAAACGTCTATCGAATGCTCGATAATTAAAGGAATGATTAAACTTTTTTTTGAGATAATAGATGGGATAAATTAGCCACCCCTCATGAAAAAGAGAGATCCTGGCTCGAACCTAGTCTCCTCTTGTACTCCAAATCCGTTAGGAAGGATTAAACTTTGAGTCTAAATCTTCTCACATTCTACATTATCTGATTATCCATCCGGTTATATCTACATTCTAAGTTTATATTGCATTTTATTACTGAATAAATAACTTGAATCATCTAAAACTAACGAGTTCAAAATCAAGAAATCATGATTACCATCATACCATATAATATCTATGTGATAACCCAAATGGGTTATCGGGTAAGATAATTGAAGCATACGGGTCAAACCCGATACCTGCCTGCCTGCGCATGCCAGAAAGGAGCCCCGTTTCTTTGAAGCGGGAGGACACTGCAGACGATTCGACGCTCTCCCGCTCTAAATTCGTTTCGAAATCTTCTCCTTTTTTGAGATCTAGGGTTAGGGTTTTGATGAATCTCCAAGATCTGAACAAGGTTTGGGAGATCAAAGCCCTAAACAAGCCAGGCGAGGACGAAGCCCGCCGCATCTTATATCGGATCGCCATGGCGGTTCAGCCGATCGTGTGGCGGCGCAAATGGAGAGTCAAGGTCCTCTTTGAGTTCTGGTAACTGTTCCCGAAACCCTAACCTTAACTGTTAGCCATTGGATCCGATCAAGCCCAATATTCGTTCATATGAGTGAGTACTCTATATATTCATATATAGGAGGCTAGGATTTCATACAATACATGACACATATGGGATATATGGAAGATGATACATAGAGAGTTTTTCTAGAGAGAAACTAGAGAGACGTTTCATTTTTCATTCTATTCTACTTTGGTTTGGTTTGCGAGATGATCAAGTGCGGGATTATCGCTTTCTATCAAAATATGGTTTCCCTCAAGCCGTTGTTTAGAGCCGATAAAGATCAGATCTTCTACATGACGTGAGCGAGGAACGATTCAACCAGTCGGATCAGGTATATCGTAAACATTTAGGGTAGATACAAGTATTTTCGCTGTGCATAATTGTTTGTTATGTATCTCCGTCACCTAAAACGTACATTGGTATTAGAGCAATGCATCTCACCTTTGGAGAATTATAGATTTGTGTTTTTATAAAAAAATATTTGTAACTCAAAAGTTGCGTTTTTTTAAATCTAAACCTAGATCAATTTTTTTAAAAAAATTTTAACGACAGATTTATGATATTAGGGTTATCTTTTGAGGGATCTTTTAAGATCTATCTATTTTGCATCATTATGTGTTAACATAAATTAGATCTATTTTATTTTTGACGTTTTGATATAGTTTTTTTAAGTCCGTTGATTTGAAATAACCAATGGAACAAAGATGAGATAAATTTTGTAAAGATTGGATCTTTTCTGCAAAAAGAAAATTTTAATTTTTCTTTCTTTCTTTTGGTGAGCGTTAATGACGGATATGTCGCAATTTTTTCCTAAAACCCCAACCCTATATTTTTTTGCATAAAAGAAACTTGTGGGATAATTTTTTTGGGAGTTTGGTTAGACCAAATATTTTTTTTGATTGGACCAAAAATATTTTTTGGATTTTTTTTTGGAACCAAATATTTTTTTGGGATTTTGGTTTGAAACCAAATATTTTTTTTTGATTTTTGGTTAGGAACCAAATATTTATTTTGATTTATGGTTGGATTTTTGGTTTGGAACCAAAAATATTTTTATTGGGATTTTGGTTGGAAACCAAATTTTTTTGATTGTGCTGGTGGGCCAAATATTTTTTTAAAAAAACAATTTATGGAAATTTTATCTATTTTTCTTTTCTGGATTTTTTTTAAAAAACATTTTTCAAAAAAGTTCAGGGGGTCGGGCCAGGCACAAGCTCGGGCCGAGCGCTGGCGTGAGCCTGGCTCGACGGCTCGAGCCGGGCTGGGCCGAGCCGAGTTTTATTTTTAATTTGAATTTTTTCCAGAAATTCAAGAATAATCCCAGAAAATTTAGAAAAATCCTAGAAAATCCAGAAAATCCCAGAAAAATTCTAGAAATTTATTTTATGAATTTTCTTATATTTTGAGAGTTTCCCATTCAAGTTTTGGGTTAGCTAAGAGTTTTGCTGTTAATTCTGAGAGTTACATTTTTTTCTCAAAAGTTTTGTTTGCTCTCCAAATATTTTAAATTTTTATTCTCATATAAAATCTTGGAGATTTGATGGGTGGTTGTTCTAGTGGGAGCGTTTAAGACGCGTATTTTCACGAATAAAACGAAAATCCTAATAAAACGGACAAGATAGATAGGGTGGTTCAAAAGAAAATGAAATTTGTTAGATTAATTGTTGCATTTTATGTTGTGCATGGTATATTATATATATACATAGACATATACGGTATTAATCTGATAAATTTCAAGTGGGGGATTTCGAGAGGAGACGGTAGTATAGATTCAACTATCCAATCTACTCCGTTTTTAGGAAATCTGTATTCCGTTATTCAAACATTTTAACGGATTTTTAAATTTTATAATTTTGAAGGATGTGGTTGGGACCATAGGCCTTCTTCTCTTTCTTCGAATGTAAAATTTATTATTTTTGTTAAGATGGGTTGAAGACGAAGTGTTCTTTGGGAAAAATGGTACTCCATTTTATGCCACAATCTTAACGCATTCATAATAAATTCAAGATATCATGAGTCTCACCAGGGGTGGGATGATAGATGGCGATAATATAATAAAATAAAAACATTAGTTTAATATTACATGAACAACTGAAAGAGTTGAACGCTAGTGATAAGGTGGCAGTGATGTAGCAGGGCTACACGACGCAACATTATTGAGGTGGCAGCGATGTAGCGGGACTACACGACGTAGCACCATCGAGATGCATCGATCTTCGGAGGATTGACGCATCTAGAATTGCTCGACGCGTTGGACGTGATGAAGTGCGATTACATTAGTGATCATATGTTTTATTACGGAGAACTCACAGTTTATATTGAGCGGTAGTTATAGAGTATCTACGCATCAAGAGATAAGTTGTGCAATAATTACGGAGTAATTTATACGATATGAAAACATCACATTATTTTTTGATTTGACCTTATTTTCATATAAGAAGTCGAATAACTTAATATGGATACACTTAAGAATTATATCTTCATTAATTTGGGATCTGATGAGTGCTGCTCCAGTTAGACTGTAAAGCGACAGAAGTAGGCGGTTAATGTTTTCTACTCGATATATGAAGCAGTTAGTTATGCGGAAAGCGAATGTGTTGATATTTGTTAGTACGTTTGAGCAACTGAGGCTTAAGGTTTAATCGCCGGGGACGATAGAACCAAGAGCGCTGCTGATATATTGACGAGATCAACAGTACGCAAGGCGGGTGTCCTAACGCAAAAAGAGTTCTATTGAGCTACGAAAACAGGAATATCGTGCTAACAACTTAAGTGATTTGACATGGAGAAATGTGCTGGTAAGAATTGATATAATAAGTTCAACGTTTGACTGTGGCAATTTGAACCGCTCCATTCGCTAGGGTACTGAGTAGAAATAGGCCTTCTGCTTGGAGTAGAAAAGCTTGTGGAAGAAAATCATGCGTCGAGAACATATGAATCTTTTCTGTATCGGGGATGTAGATAGCTATCCATAAATCATCTTTCCGTCAGTTACAGTTTCAGTCCCGGTTTAGGATATTTGGATAGTTTGATAAGACAGTCTGTCTTATGAGTTTCTTATTGTTTTGAGGATTGACCTTCTATAAATGTCATGAGTGACATGATAGATTAGGTTAATAGATAGTTGAGACAACTTAACCACCTAGGGTGGATGAGTTGGCATTTGGACCAAACTCAAACCATCTATTTGTGAGAGTTGCCTTGGAGGCAAAACTATCAGAGTAAAACCATTTGGATATCCATTACAGACAATTCACTCTGATAGATATGAATCAATAAACGTGAAGACACGTTGTGGAGTTTCCTAATTTAGCACCTTCATTAATATGACTATTGATTTCACATGGAACTAAAGCGTTGATTTGTATCAAACGTGGTATTAATGAAGTGAAGAGTCAGTTTACGCAAACAAAGTTGTGCGTGTTTCACGAAACAGTTCTGAGAACTGTAAGCAAGCCATGAGTATTTATTTTAGCTGTTTAGGAAACTGAATGAAGGAAAAAGAGTCGTTAGATAGCTGATGATACCGTAAGCTCTGCAACAAAATGGTGTTGTAGAGAGGAAAATTAGGAAATTCTAGATATGATAAAGAACATGATGGTAAGGGCCAATCTTACATATTGTTTCGGAGATGCACTGTTGGCAACGGCTTGTGTTCTTGGTCATGTGTTTTCAAAGACAGTACAGTCAACACCTTATGAGTAGTGGACGAACGAGAGACCTGAGAGGTCACTTGTGTTCATGAGTATGTGATAGGACTGTGACTAGCATTTGGTCGTGCGACGCTGATTTTCTCGGAGAGGAAACGGACGATTTCCTCATGGAGGAAACATCGAGCGATTTTCTAGGGGAGGAATTTTCGCAAAAGACAGAAATAGATCAGGATTTGGGATTCTACGAGATTGAGGAGTTTTCTAGTCGGTCAATGGTGCAGAAGGAATTAGTTTCTTCAGCGGCTGGCGACAGTGGGAGCGAAATTTCTGCAGATGGCTCGAAGTCAATCATGGATTCTCAAGAGACTTGCAGATAGTGTTGTAAATTGACACCCCAACGATATTTCGATATCAAAGGGTAGACGTCTATGGTAACTCCGCATTGGTTGCGAAACCCAAATCATTTATGGACGCTATTTGTGGGTCTACTACGAAAGAGTAAATAATGGCAATGAAAGAGGTGGAAGAGTCAACGTTAAAGGATCAAGCCTGAGATTTGATCGATTATCTTATCGAACGTAAGAGTATTGATGAAAACTAGGTTTTTCGAGGTCTTACGAATGAAGGAGGATATTGTAGAGAGATACAATGCACACTTGTTGGGGAAGGGATTCACCTAGTCTAGACGGATAACGAATAGACACTTTTCACCCAAGGCGATGATTGCGTCTATTTCTCCTTCCTTAACGAATCATTGCACATAAAGATCTTGAGCTAGTCCTGAGGACTTAGATCGTATTGTCGGTGTAGATTTGGATAAGCATATCTGGGAGATCTGTCTACAGGGTTCAAAGCCAAAGTGACTCGAGTTGATTCAGAGAGTCCATTTATGACTTGAAACACTTATCCAAGCAGTTATTGGTTCGATGTCATCGATTTATATTGGATATGAACCGACGATGATTGAATGCAACAACTGTAAGTTCAGAAATCTTGTTGTGAATGATGTTGTAATGACCAAAAAAGACAATGAATGCTATTTGGAGTGTCTGTTCTCGTTATAGAGGACACATAAGATGTTGAGTTTATGCTAGGGAATTGGATCCATGAGAAGTCGTTTCAAGAGTATCTTATGTTTGTTTTCGGAGACTCACATGAGATATGTCTTAAAACGTTTCCGCCCGCACAGTCGCTCTCCAGTTTATTACTCTAGTCACTAATGGACATGTTTTTAGTTTTAATCTTTGCTATAAGACTTTTGACATAGAGAGACAGATTTTGTGGGTTTCATTTTTGTATCTTCAGTAGTCAAATGTATGCATGGTGTGTACTTGACCAGACATATAATCCTTACCGATTGGACTTAGTAGTAGGGTTTACTTATTGGGATGAAGTGACGAGGTTTTTTAGGTATTTATGTGGGATGTCCACAATACATAGTGCTATGAGGAATCAGGCTTGCGGTTATGTGGACATACAAGTGCCGACTTGGCCGACAACTTGGGTATACGAATATCCACACCTGCACATGCTTTCTTGCATAATGGCATGGTCATCACTCGGAGTAGCAAGAAGCAGGTGTAGCTTTTTCACCATGGGGATGGAATATACGGCTGCCTCAGTAGCGTCAAAGGGGCTGCTAGGCTGAGATAATTCCTTGGGAGTTTGCGCATGATTTAGCACGTAAGGAAAATATGGTTTCTCTTTATCATGATATCAGGTCAACAATAGTATACTTAAACAATCCCATATATATGAGAAGTTGAAATACTTACAGTTTTAACGACACTTTATTAAGGAGTAAGTGGTATGAAAGGTTGGTCTATGTTATAGGGTCTTCTTTTAGGTCAGACGATCGGGGATCCGATAACGAAAGAAATAACCGAGTAATGCTATTTGCGTTTGGACTTCGTCCTGGGTAACGTATTGCATTTCAGATAGCTTGATAGACCTTACTCTTGTGATTGACATTATTATTATAGATGGCGACTTTTTATAGATGCTTATTTTGAAATTGATTGTATATTGCTTTCTTTCTTTATGATATGGGATTGATATGTTTATATTTTTATTTGACTATTTCAGGTATGAAGTACAAATGTGCGGGGCATACGAAGTATGCGGAACACACATTTAAAAGGATACGTCAGCAAGTAGGAACTCTCACACACGAGAGATCCTCTTTATGCTAGGAATGCATGCGAAGGTAAGACTAAGTGCTAGGCGCCATCTATTTAGAGCAACGACTGTTTTGTTGCATACTGGGTATGGAGACAGTGGAAGCACTTAATAGAGTCGTCCTGACTGGATCAGGATGAGGTTGCTATGTGCTATAGGCCGAGCGACCGAGGTGGTTATCCCTTGGCCACTTTTACCTATTTTTACCTGTTTACATATAGTCGGACTAGGGGTCTGACTTGTCGTACATGATGCGAGCTTGTCGGGAGATCCCAGGCATATCACAGGGCGATATGACCGGGCAATTCAATCACAAGGTGATTGGACTTGGGTCCGTACGGTATAACTTTAATGGCGTACGCTCTCTGGGAGCGAATTTTATACCGTAGCACGTTGCCATACGATGTACGCTTGGATCGTACACATAAGAAGGTTGAGAGATGGATCCAATCTCGCTCACTGTATTAGCCCTTATGACGATCTCCTTCATGAAAGGACGGGCGGTCTATACCCTTAGCGATACTGGGCTGTCTGGGTAGGTGTGTTATGAGCATTTGCTACTTTGGCTGCCGTTTCCTTCTGCAATGACAATATATCGCACATACGGGGCAGTGTGAGAAAAGCGGGTGAATAGCCAATCTAACTATTCGGAGTCGGAGGAAGATCGATTAGAATGCCTCATGATTGTATCGCATGACCAACTCTTATTGACGCTATGGTGGCAAAGTTTAAGAGTGCGATAAATCGAGAGATACACCTAAGTGTTCAAGTACGCTTCTTAGAGAAATCGAAGTGTAACATTTTGGAAAAATATAAATATTAGTTTGTAATTTTAAAAATGAATATAATGAGTTTACAAAAATGATATCGCTTATGAAATTGGGTATCGGAATTTATCCGTAAAAATGTAATTATTTTGGTAACTATGAAGAAAAGTGTGATATCATAAAAAATGATATTTTTAATTATTTTAACATGACATTGTATTTTATATTAAGATAATGATATATAAGAGTTAGAATAAGTATTTCATTCTTTTTAAACATGGATTTAGATTTTTACATGGAGGGTTTTAATTAAAAAAAAGGGTTTTCTTTTGTTTCTTTTTTATTTAAAATGAGGACGGGTTTATGTTAGTTAGGTTTAACCCTCACCTTAAGCACATCATCACCCATGCTCACATCCTTCCATCTCATATTTCAAGCACTTACACCACCACCTCACAATCCTCCACCTCCTTCTTCTAACTTTACACCTCCTCCTTCCACCATGGCACCTCTTCTTTTCTCTGCACACATCCTCACTCTAATCTTTCTTCTAACTCTTTAGGCAAAATCTCAACTGAAACCATAATTCTTCATGCTTTCCCCACCAAATATTCTAAGTATTTTCATATTAAGAAAGAATGAGAGGGTTTTCTCACCAATTGTGTGCATATCATCAAGCTTGATCAACTACAACACTTAGGAACTTCCTTATGCACTTCTTGAGCCGGTGTTCCCTTGTGAATCATCTCTAAAGGTATATCTCATTCTTTCTTTGCATATTCAATTCTGTTTGATAGCTGTTTTTAGTGTGCAGTATCAAAAACATGAACTTTTGTGATATTTGTGATACAAATATTGAATCTGGAACCACTAGGAAAACTAATAAAACCATAGTATCATGAGACCATTAGGAGACTATACATAGAGTTCGAGCCCCAACTTCCACCATTGACCCACGAAATTCATCTTTTGGCCGGCGCTGCCTGGCCACCTAGGGAGTTTTGTGTTAGTTTTTTTTTTGTATCTTTATTTGGGTATTTTATAAGTTACTGTATTGTTTGATTTGTCCCAGTATTGATACAGAGAAATCTGGGAGTATTCTAGTAAAGTTTTATTAAGTTTCCGACATTTCGATATGGTTTTTCGTATTTCTGTGCCGGAACTGAATTGTTGACGTTTGTACGTTAACAACAGGGTTATCTTGTCGTTTTGTGAGTAAGTGAGCTGTGGGTTCTAACCTACGGGTGCTTAACTCGTTGTCTTGGTTTTCGATATGATATTTACATCGATGTGATTTACTTATGATTATAGGTACGATCGCGAAGGTTTCCGAGACGGAGTTGGCGGACATAGCAATTGTGGATTCAACGAGCTCGGCAAGTTGGTGAGTAGATTTACATCTACGGAGGAAGTCGGGTGGATGACGTATAGCACCTCCGTAACCTTATAACTAGGATAGTTATGCTATCTAATTAGTTCTTAGTATAAATTCAAGCTAATGGTATTAGTGTTATGTTGCATCTAGTATATTATTCATGTGCATATAGTTTTATTCATGGTTTGGTAGATTTGTACGAGAGATCATGCCGTACATGAGATGATTTAGATATTGTGATAATGTAGGTATTGTACGAGGAATCACACCGTACTTGTCATAACGAGATTAGCATGCCGAATAACGGCCAAGTTTCCTTTAGACTCGTAGAGTTATGTTTTATTCCGTTTTAGAACGTAATACTTGTGTGAGCTATACTCTTTTAAAAATTAACGATTCGTTTCTTTTTTTAATGATAAAAGACAAGGATGTGATGCCAATTTCCAAAACAAATATCTATTTTAACTTAAGGCAGCTTCCTTATTTCAAAACCAATGTTACGTTCCATTTCCAAAGATAATGGTATAGTTCATGACAAGTAGTTACATGTAATAGTCACGCTTAGAATTACTTACATGCTCGTGATATAATTATCGATGTTATACGTTTCTGTGATACGAACACTCTGATAGAACACTGCACAACTACCAATGAGTATTATGTTGCATAAGCACATACGCATATGTTACACTACACCTCATTGGTACTGCCATGTCACTGTAGGACTGTTATACTACGTGATGCGTATGTAGATGTCGATACGAGTATGCTATATACACTTTTAGAACACTTGCACAAATACTAATGCTTGCCATGCTGCACGAGTATAGATGCGTATGCTACACTACACATCATTAGTATTGCCTTGACACAGTATAATTGATACGTTTGTTGCCTGCGTGTCTATATTTACGTGCAGTACCATCCTTACCTGCTGAATTTTTATGAACATCAGTAACATGTATATTCGTATTTGATTCTTATGAGTTTTCAGAATGTTTTATTTTGATGATATATAACAGTGGTATGGGACGCTGTTATATATGTATATATATAATATATCATTAGAATGATCTATACAAGTACTTTATTCTTTACTTGATATTTCTGGATACGATGAGTTGACGTACACCATGAGCTTGATGTTTTCTGATTGTTTTATTCCGAATCGAGTGGGGAAGGTATACGGTTTTGGACTTGCTACTTATCCGGACTGAGTGGGGGGAGTATACAGTCGGATACATGGTGGACCCAGTCGAGACCGAAGAGCAGGATAGCCGAATTCGAGGCGGGAATCCTAGCGATGATACTCGATACCGGAGATAGAGATGATCACGGCAGATATCCAGGGGATACTGACCGGGGCTAGATTTGGGCACGGTGGATATCCAGGGGATACTGACCGGGGTCAGGGATATCGGGTGGCGATTATATGTTGAGATGGTGTCGACGATATCTACATTTGCGTGTCGGTGATGGACACGAGAGATTTGAGGATTTGCGTGTCGGTGATGGACACGAGGGGTTTCTGATTTCGGGTGTCGATGCTGGACATCCAAATATTGATATGTTGCTATCATATGAGGTATACAGTTATGTTATGAGTTTTTGTAGTCGACTGGGACTGATCCGGGGAACAGTACATGCATGCCTTTTTATGAGTAATTGCATATAGAAAGGAATTCAAAAATCGAGTTATAGCCTCCTTATTTTGACGTGTCTGATATGACACTGGGATCTTTTAAATTGTAAACTTCTTAACACTCTTCACTAAAACAGCAAGACGTATATCTTAAATAAGATACCTATTGTATTTCATACTATCACGTCTGATTTTATGCCGTGACATATGTATTCCGCGGCTATTTTAAAGAAGAGGTTTTACATATATATATTCGGTTACTTTTGGGCTTATGCCTAGATACATGTCATTTGTATTGATATATTCTATTTTTGGGTTCATGTGATGGATAGAATTACATTTATGATGCATATGCATATTATATATTATATTAGTACAGGATATGATAGTACTATACTTATGACCTAGGTATCGTTGTGCATTTCGATTTCTACCTTGTGATGTACTTTTATTCACTGAGTTGGCAACTTATCCCCGTTGTGCCACAGTTTCTTTCAGGTTACCGCTCAGATTATCGGCAGATTGCGGCACACCCTTCTTCTCAGTGATTGCTTTGGCAGGTGGGCTACTGTTGTTCGTATCCACACTTGTATATTTATATATCCTTGTATCTAGTAAAACTCCATCGACTTAGAACTTTGCATATTATGGACTTAGAAGCGAGACTCAGAGTTGTGTTTTTGTGGGCGTCGCACTCATTGGAGTCGACCTTTTTATATTGTTGATTTCGTTTCGCTTTTCTTTTCTTCGCTATTGTGCGTCGTATATTGTTTTCTTGGTTGCTCCGCCGTTTGGGCGTGGAACCTAGCTTCCGTTGGGATACTATTTATATTGTTATATTTATATCGGATTTTAATCAAAATTTACAAAGGAGTTGCTATCAAATTTCAAAATGTCATAGATACTTTTTCAAACATACTTAGTTCGACTTATATGTTTATTTTAAACTATCTCATTTAATGACTATTTCAAACTTCACCTCTAATGTTTTAAAAAAGGGTTTAGATTCCGGCTTTCGGCTTACTTGAACCGCGTCGACGTCTTTAGATGTTACGTGATTTAAGTCCTGATCACGTGCCATATTCGGATCGTGACACGAAGGTACTTGAGCAGACATGTCTGATCAGATCTGGGGTATGAGATTTCGCGAGCCTAACATATTTTTGGTTTATGATGTCTTCTTTTAGGGAGATCCTTATGTCGGTCCTAACTGATCTGGCTGTAAAGCTACCTGCTTGTTGGTTCTCAACGGTCCAAGCTGCACCAACATATATGTATGGGTAAGAATGAGGAAGAGGAGATTCTCAGGGAGACAATTGATTCAGGGAATCAATGGTTCAGGAAGCTATGGACGGCATCCATTCGAATGTGCGAGTGGGAGTATGTTAGCTATTGGGCTCGATCCGACCCAATATTCGCCCATAAGAGTAGATACCCTATATATTCGTATATAGAAGGCTAGAGTTTCATACAATATAAAAGACACACGAGATATATGAGAGATAATACATAGAGAGTTTTTCTTGAGAGAAAAACTATAGGACCGTCGTCTCCTTTTTCATTCTCTTCTAGTTTGGGTTAGCTTGCGGGGTGATCAAATGGAGGATTCTTGCTTTCTACCAAAATGTGGTTTCCTTTCGGCTGTTTCTTGGAGACGATAAAAATCATATTTTCTACATGACGTGGACAAGACCTGATCCAACCAATCGGATCAGGTATATCGTAAAGCTTTAGAGTAGATACATGTATTTCCGCTGTGCATGATTGCTTGCTATGTATCTACGTCACCTAAAGTGTACACTAGCCCTAGAAACCCTAATTCGATGGATTTTGATTTCGTTTATTTTGATTTAGTCTTGCGAATCCGGCGCTTTTAGGGTTGAACATTGGGGGAGGCGTCGTGGTGAAGCTCAGGCTTCGGAGGCCTAATCGAGATTTGGGATTTCATTCCGTTTGAGCAAGTTCTCGATACGATGCATCACGAATTGTGTCATATTGAGCATGGACCTCATAACGGGATGTTTTACAAGCTTTGGGACGAAAGTCGCGTGGTATCGTGCCCATTATTTCTTTAACTTTTGGCCCATTATTTCTTTAACTTTTGGCGTAATTCATAGGAAATCATTATAATTTCTGTCTAGCTATCCCTTTTAAATAAACGCGGAAATTTATGTTATAGTGATTCAGGTTTTGTTGAAGAATCTTATATACATGTTAATGTTAATGTTTTTTCTAGTATTTGTTGATGCATATTGAGTGTTTATGCTGTTTTGCTGACTAATTACAAATTCCGTTGGGAAGTAATGGAATTTCACTACTTTAATAGAAATAAGTTTTTTTTTGATATCGTAGTTAGCAACACATATCATAACAATTGGCATTATATGCTTCTTTTTAATGGAACCGAATTATCATTTCTTCGATTTTTCCTCTTAAAAGCGGTTAAACTTCCAATGTAAATAAATTTAGATCCATTGTGATCTAATTATCAAGATAAATGATTGCTCCTAAGCAACAATAAAGGCATTCTAAGATATAGCTTGCCATAATCTCAAATTAAAAAAAAGGGCAAAAAGGAGAAGATATATCTCGACCATCAATTTGCATTGGATGCTCATTACTTTTCACAAGTTTTCTGAAGTTATGTCCCATATATTTTGTTTCCGTTTTCTTAATACCCTACATTTTAAAAACTTTTCACTACTCTTTCTTACTTTGAAAACCAACACTTTTAGTCTCATTAATCAAACAGTTATCAATACCGTCAACAGGAGATAAAAACCTCATCTCAGTAGGTGCTAAATGCTAAATCCTACAATTTGTAGTAACATCATCTTATATGTGGATATTGCCTTTTTATTTAGTCATTTAGAGAACTATTAATATTCAATGTTTTTTATGGGGCCATATTGCAGGAATGTGAAGAATTGGTGTCAAAGGGAATAACTGGTACTGGGCAGGGTTTTGATTCTCCGGGAAAACGTTTGGGCGGGTTTGCTCGGCAGCCTCCATTGTCATCTCTTCAACAAACTGCTGCTGCAGCAGAACGGGCTCGCATTGGGGCTCTATTACCTTCTGGACCTAGACGCTTAGGTGGGGATAGCGAAATTATGACTGCACTGACTCCAATACAAGATGCTGCAATGGCTGCTGAGAGGAGGATGCAGGATGAACTGTGGTGTGGCTCTGGGTCCTATGAAGTTTTGAATGCAATAGAAAATCAAATTGGTAAATCAGAACATTTTACATCTGTAGATTCAGGGGAAACTTCAAAAAACACCGATGTATCTCAAGGCAAGCGCCATGTTTCAGAAGATTCTCGACAAGATAAAGATCATAGCTTGCGTGCTGATTTTCAGAATATATCCTCTTTTGGTGAAAAAACTAGTGGATCAAATATATCCGGTGATTCATCTTCTCGAGGGAGAATGGATGACACTGAAGATAGAGTGATCTGGGAATGCGGGATATGCACTCTATTTAATCAGGTAGGTATCATCTTCTTTTTCCCCCCAAAGCTATATGCCGTGGTCAGTAAAATCTCAAACATCTAAATACTTGATTCTTAAATTTCTTCCGTTTATTTTTTTTCCTTTGATCACCGCCTTTTTAAAACTGTTTGTTGATCTTTGATTAGGTAATCTGAACAAATGATTATTCCCATATGGGCATATTATTTGAGGGTATGCTAATTGAAGATCATTTGGTTGGTAAAGTTTAGCTTATCTTTTCCTTATTGCAATTAGCAGTATTCATAGGAGGGCTTGTATAGTTTTATTTACCCCCGCCATAAATTACCACCCCGCTCCCGAGTTCTGTCGGCTATATTTTTAACCATCTTCATAGCCTTTTTTTAAAAAGAAAAATGGATAGGGTCAAAAATGTTAATTGATGATGTGGTTAGCCTAGGATTAGTCTGTTTTAGAAGGTTTCTTTCCCTTTTTTTAATACAATTTTTTCATAAAACTAAAGGTCAGGTATATCTACACTAAAGGACAATTTGTTTGGGGCTCAAAGAGGTTTGCATTGTAAGAGAAGAGAATCAGGAGGCATAATAATAACATAAAGAATGCTAAAATAAAACCCTGTTGTTTGCAAGTTTCAAACCTGCAACTTCCAAGGTTTCAGCATTTAGAGTTTTGTTGTCAAAACAATATACCAAACATATCTTACATTAAAGTGCTATCCTAAATTCAACACACACACACACACACACACACACACACACACACACGACATTCCTGGATCTAGGTGTCGCGACTGCCTAATCCGGATCCCTAAGGATCTGTGCATACGTGCAAGTAATTAAATAGGAGGTAGCATGCCTGCCTAACCCAAACGGTTCTAAGGTTTCTTCTCTTATAACGAAGAGAGAGTACTTAGGTAAACAATCTTTAGCGCGAATGGCCAACTAAAGTTTGAAACAGTATCACATCCATTATACATAAATTCGTCTCTTTCAATTAAGGCTTCCGAATACAATACTATTATTTCCTAAACTGGAATTTGGATTGATAACACATTTTGTTACCTAATCCCTCTAGGTTACTTTACCCACTACACATCATAATCATCTTGATTACAGTAACAGTTACTAGTAAAAGTGTGTAGGATTGACCTAATTATAGTGCTCGAGTCCCCTTTCTGTAGTAGGATAGCCATAATTATATTGCTCTAGTCCCCTTTCTGTAGTAGGATGGACTTAAGATTCCAATGTCCGAATCCCCTTTCCGTAGACGATCTCCTTACTGGCTAATTTTTACTATAATGTCTGGACAATCTTAAATTATTCAAAGCCACGGATTTCCAAATTATTGATGCTATGGCATTTTTGTTCATCCAGAATCATGTAATATTTCTGGATTAGTTGCTAGTGAATTGAAGATATATATTATATTACTCCGGTGAATGGGAGCCATTTTTATTAGTAGAGCCAGAAAACCTGGGTAGAAGATATTCTATTGCTTGTTTTGCTTTGTTTCCTTGATAGTTGTTTCCTTCCGAACAGCGACTACCTTAAGTGTTGCTTCACACACATGCTTTCTTTCACAATCGAAATATAATGTAAATTCTGTGTACTTTTGGTATCTAGATTAGAATTGTAGGCATTCCCTCTCTGCTAACTAGAGTTTCTTATAGATGGATTGAACGACACAAAATTAGACATGCCATTCCTGATGAAGGCACATAATTGTGTAAGTAATAGTTTTTTCTAGCTTAATATCATACCCATTTACTGCTTGCACATTAGAATTAAATGCAATGTCTTTAGATACAACTAGGCTGCATCTGTCTTTCCTTGTTATATATTGATCCTACAATTACAATTTGTCTGAAGTGGTATGCTTATGCTAAGTGCTTATAATCGGTAGTGCTGACAGGATTTATACATCCTTTTCTTCAAAGCGATACCGTTACTGTCTATAACCATCGTCTTCTTACTTATAAAAGTTGTGATATAATTTTGTTAATTATTCTTTTTGTTCCCTGTTTCCTTCATGTTGGAAACTATGTTTGGCTACTACAGCCTGTAGTACTTATATGTGAGGATTTATACATCCTTTAAGTTTTGTATGCTGGAAAATGATAACAAATTGGAGAAATGCTCTGCTTGCGATCAATGGAGATATCCATATGGTCCACCAATATCCACTCTTGCACCCAATTATGGCACTTGAGAGTACTGTACAGCAACGCAATACTTTAAGAGAGGAACTATCATCTGCTTGTGAGTTATTTTGCATCTCTTTTAGTTGGAATTTCAGAAAACTGGTCATCGATAATTTCATATGCATGCATTTTTTTGTTTTAATCTAGTAATTTCTTATTATATTTTTTGAATTATTGGTTTACTTTTCAGACAAGAAAGTATTTTAGTTATTCTCTTTGAAAGTATCAGCTTATAATTATAATTCATCATAATTATGCGTACGTGTATATGTTTATTTTCAGCAGGAGTAAGTGAATACCTATGTTGATATGTTATCACTCTATGAACTGAAGAATTGCATAAAAATAAGTTCATTACACCATACTCATAATATATACTATTCAGTATTCGTGTTCACCCGTCTATTTTCAGAATCTACTATTCCCCTATGGCCCTAAGAGGATTATTAGGAAGTTGTAGATCAGCAATAAGTTCATAGCACATTGCACAATATAGTTTTTGATTCAGACGTTACTAGGTAGGTTTTAACTCGGAGTTGAAATTTTCTTCTTTTCTTTCTTCTTAAATTATCAAGAGGTGCCAGATTGGTGATCTTCTATCAGTCCATTATTCACACTGTAGAAATTCAAAGCTAACTGGTGCTTTCTTGAATTTCCTCACAATTTTGTGGTAAGTTAGAAACTATGCAGAGATATTGTAGAAGGTGCCTTTTGTATTCACAAGTATTTGTGTCTATCAAACTAATCATTGCTGAATATGATGGTTGAATATTTATCAACTCTGATTTTCCAGGTGTTATTTTTCTAGCATTTCATTGGAAATTTGGGATTGTTAGTGAAATTGTTTTCAAACTTGATTTGATAGGTTGAGCCTTGAGAGCTCCATGAATAGATGCCCCTTGACAATCTGTTATAGGCATTGCTGCAGCAACGTTGGAACAGAACCGAAACGCGATTACTTAATCACTTTTTTTGGGGGGGGGGAGTGCTTAATCACTTTTTTTCTAATTATACATAATGCTTGTGCGCGTGCGCGCGCTTCCATAAAGTATAAAGGATATAGTTTATTTATTTATTTGCTATGTTTTCAATTAAATTGGAATGGATTTGAAGATTCATTTCTTATCCACTGATCAGCGAAAGTTATTTAAAGAATAGGGAAAGTCGGCAGGATTGAATTTGAATTGGCTCCATTGCCACCCTAAAATGGTCGTAGTAGTGAATGTTTCTAAAGTGAGCTGTACTTTTCATATCCCTCTGGATATGAATCCACATTACATACTTTCTCATCAATAGCAGGAGTAATTCACAAGAACTGCCAGAGTTCATGAGTGGGGCAGCTTACACATTTCTAGAAATGGCTATGAAGCCGGATTAGATTGAGTGTTTATGAAAAGTATATGCATTGGATGACAATGAGTAGGCTTACAGCTTTAGAGGTTGGTTTCACAAATACCCTCCAGGTATCCTCTTTGTTCCTATCTTGAAATTTTCTTTGTCCTCGAGAATGGACTTTTTGAGCTTTAAAGAAATTAGTGGATCAAAATCCAACTCTGAAGAATTTTCTTCTAATACTCTGCCATAATACTGAATCTAACCCTACAATTTGATGGCAAAAATTTCATTGCAGGGACTCTAACTTCTTGATCCCTTGGGTAGCTCGGTATAATCACCATACAACTAACTACAATGCGTATGCACACGCTGAATTTTTTCTCTATCCTTTACAATGCTTTCTTAAAGCTTAAGACTTGGCTTCATGGAAGTCTGAGAGCTAGAAAACTATGCATGTAGTGAAAATCATCCTACTCTTGAAGAGTTCTCAACTCTTTTTTCCCCCTTTTCCTGCTGCTAACTTGCAGACGAAACTCCCAGCAAAACAAGTCCAACCTGGCAACCTCAAGTGCCACTTGTCGTCCGTTAAGATCTTACATAATATTTGTGGGTGGCAATTCAACAGCACATATGTCGAATTTTCTTCTTTGGCTTCTATCTGGATCCAGTTATTAAAAAAGGGTTTGAGCTCTAGCTACAAAGTGGTATATACAGAGAATTGCCTTAAATCGACGGTTGAGCTGGGATGATGTGAGAATGAACACAGGAGCTTCATAGTGTTTACTTTAACTAATGCAAATGTCCTATAATACACTCTGCATCTATTTTTTATATATTAAAAATAGGATTGCTAGCACAAAACACCCCTGTAGTTTATGTGGTGTGGCACTTATGCCCCCTCCAGTAATTTGTTGGCATAAACACCCCTTGTGCTCATTTGATCGAAACCCTAAAAAATGCTCAAATTCAATTCCAAGCAAGTAAACCGACTGTTAATAATGCTTTACAACCTGTTTTTGTTCTTTACAGTTGAATTTGAGCATTTTTTAGGGTTTCGTTCGATGAGCGGAGGGGGTGTTTGTGCCAATAAATTATTTGAGGGAGTATAAATGCTGCATAGGATAAACTACAGGGGTGTTTTGTGCTATTAACTTAAAATATATATTCCGTGATCACGTGAACTGTTTGTTGGTTTAGAGATCATTGGCTGTAGAATGCATTGATTAATGAAAATTTGATCTTGCAGGTCAAGTCGGTGTCTGGTCAACAGCTCTAATTGTTCATATTCTGGCCTTATTAAGGGTATATATCATCAACCCATTTTCATGGGTCAACTCTCTTAATGGGTTACGTGCCCTGATCCAAGACAATGAAAAATCCAGTTTTTCTTTACTGTAGGTCATCCATGTCAGACACTTAAATCATATTCAGTAAAGAAATGTGCATGGATTCTTTCTGTAACTCACATCGTCGCATGTTTTCACACCTTGCATGAACTATCAATTGTTGTATGAGCATTCACCATTAGATGGAATTTCGAAAAAGTAGTTAATTTACTCATATATATGCTTTTTCGTCCCTTCTGTTTCTTTCTATTAATGTCTGATCAGATTTTGAAATATTTAATGTTTCCTCTCTGACTATTCAGAATTCCTCAATTTGTTCATAGATGTTTTCTTTTGCAAAATGTCAGTTTAGTAATATTTTTCAATTCATAAATCTGTGGCGATGCATGTTTGTTTTTGGTTAGAGTATGTGGATGCATCTAATGTTTTATAGTTCCTCTATGAACTGCTCTTGCCAGGAATTTGTACCGAAAATGAAAACTTCCTAAGGCAACCTACGGCCCTATGGCTTCGACACGATTGTTACTGAAGTTGTAGGCCTTGAGTAATTTTAGAATGCAACTTAGTACTACATCATACATCAATAAGTTCTAACTCAAATTAATTGGTGATATTCTGATCAGTTCCTTGTTCACAACAAATTAAATTGGTGTTTTAATTTATTATGCTAAGTTTTGTTGTTCGGTAGAATCTGGATAGAGACATTACAAGGACCCCTCTCTTTTTTTCGCTAAGTTTTAATGCCATATTAAGCAAGTCATCGCTGAATACGACTGCCAAACCGTCATCAATGATGTCATTTTCTTGACGAAAAGATTCCAGCATTTCATGGGGGTTGCTTGTTGAATAGAATAAACCGTGGTGCCAATCTTGATTTGATCGGGTGAATCTTGAGGTCTCCATGAATGGATGCACCAAGATTTGGAGGTTGTCTGTTGCAGGCATCTTACCACATTAGAAGCAGTTGGATTCACGGTTTTGAGCGAAAGCAGCAGTCTGTGAGTGTTAGGAAAAACGCTAGGCATGATAGGGAGCGATTAGTTTTTAATAAGATTTATTTGCTCATGTTTTGTGTATATATCCATCGATATTAGACTTAAACACCATCAATTAATTTAAAATGAATGGCCTGGAAAGGAAATAGGTGGGTATGATAGATTTAGATTATATCCTTGTTTTTTAGGAATATGACGACTCTTGCACAGCCAGGGACAAGATAAAGAACATGGTTGCTTTAATAACGAAAGCATCACTCCAAGATAATAGAGTGACCACATATGCGGGATTGATGGCAGGTTTTCGCTGGTCCCTTGGGTATATAATTACACTACGTAACCTTTTTCCAGGTTGATCTTTGTTTCTCTCTCTTAAATTCCTTTTGTCCCTGAGCGTGGACTTTTAGAGTATGTGAAGGAACGAGAGATGAAGTCAGATTCGTCCCAACCCTGGAAGAAGTCCTGTTTGTTTAATTTCTCCTCATGACTCTCATTAGTAGCTAGTCTTACCGTTTAAAAACTCGCTGGGAAATTTCCGACCGTTGAGGGTCCAACATGGCAACCTGGAGAGCCATGCGCCTCTCATTTCGCCCTCGACTTTTAGAACCGTCTTGCTTGCGTGGCTCGTTGACCCTTCGGGAAGTTGGGTATATGTCACCATTCAACTACCTAAAATCTTGAAGGCTTCTCGCTGTTAACTTGCAGGGAAACTCCCAGCGAATAAAAACGAAGAAAACGAGTCCAACCTGGCAACTCCCAGGTGCCACGTGCCTCCCATGAGTCAAGAAACACCGAGCATCACACGTAGTTAGCACAGCTCGACCTCGTTTTCGTGCATTTATTCAACAGCGCATGCATTGAATCTTTCTTCTTTAGATTCAGTTAAAATTAGCGAGATGGAGAATTGAGGACTGAGCTGGGATGACGGGGAGCATGTTCACATGAGAGGAGGCTAATCTAATGCGAACTTAGTACGTGTCTTAATTACAATTAGGGTGTTAACAATAACTTGATGTATTATCACTTCAGTTACTTAAATTATTGATATATCTTGATGCCTCTAGTTCAACTAACGTGCTGTGTTTTTTTATGTTCAGATGCATGCAACTAAATTATGGGACGAAAGCAATTAAAAAGGAAGAAGAATGCCATCAATGTAATTGTATCTAGATTCTCACGTCTCTTTATTTGATTTCATCCATCACCACATCCCATCCGTTGCCTCATTCTTCCTTCCTCTCTCTTTTCCTCTCCTTTCAAGCAAAGCTGTCTTGAGAAAATGTTTTGCATTTTGCATGTCAAAGATATTACATTTGAAGCTCGAAAACGGTGCAAATTTTAATTTCAATTTGTTTTCATGTACATATATGACTTTTTTTTGAACTACTTGCTAGCTATCTAATGGTTGTGAAGATATGTAGAAGGAGAGCTTGTCCATCAAGAAAATTTTAATTTCAAGTTGTTTTCATGTAGATATATGTTTTCATGTTCCATCTTCTAACTTTGTATGATATGCATTGGTCCCTACATTAATACCTACATCTCTTGTATGTTTTGAACAACTATGGCCTGTCCTATATTCATGTAGATAGATTGCAAGAAATTAAAATAATTAAAATAAAATGGATCTAGTTTGGAGAATATCTTTCAAACGTGAGACTAAATATAGAAAGTCTTAAAAACAAATACAATAACAACTAAGACTTTTATCCTAAGCATATGGGGTAGGCTACATGAACCAACATGAGAATCACGCCGGGTCCAGCACATGAATCCTCCGTCTCCACTCACTCCTATCGAACAATATACTTTCATTGAGGCCTTTGACAACTATATAGTTTCGTATCACCTCCATACATGTTTTCTTCGGTCTCCCTTTTACCCTTTTACCATCGTCCATATCGAGAGTATCTATTCGTCGAACGGGTGCTTTCATAGGTCTGCGTCGCACATGACCAAACCATCTTAGCCGGTTTTCCCGCATCTTCTTCTCCACAAGTGCTATACCAACTTTTGCACGAATATCTTCATTTCGCACCTTATCTTTTCTAGTGTTACCGCACATCCAACGAAACATGCGCATCTCCGCTACGCGCATCTTCTGTGTATGATATTTTTTAGGAGCCCAGCATTCTGAACCATATAATAAGGCATGCCGAATAACGCTCCGATAAAACTTCCCTTTCAATTTTAACGGAAAGTTACGATCGTATAAAATCCTTGTTGCACTCCTCCATTTCAACCAACCAACTTGGATCCTTTAATTAACATCACTATCGATCTCCCCATCCTTTTGGATGATGGAACCTAGATATCTAAACTGATCGTTCGGTGATATCTCTTGCCCTTTCAATGTTATACCTATATGGTTTTGACTTCTCTGTTTACTAAATTTGCAATGCATATATGTTGTCTTGGACTTGCTCAATCTGAACCTCCGAGATTCCAATGTTTGCCTCCATAATTCTAATTTGGCATTAAACCCTGCTTTCGTCTCATTTACTAGAACAATATCATCAACGAATAGCATACACTAAGGTACCTCATCTTGGATAGTTCTAGTAAGCTCATCCATCACGATGGTAAACAGGAATGGACTTAATGTAGATCCTTAATGTAAACCAATTGTAATCGGAAAATCACTCGTTAGGCCGCCGCAAGTTCTGACATTTGCCACTACTTCATCGTATATAGACTTGATTATGTCAATATACTTGACGGGAACCCCTTTCTTCATCATTGTCCCCCCATAATAGCTATCTAGGTACCTTGTCGTACGCTTTCTCTAAATCAATAAATATCATATGCAAATCTCTTCTTCTCTCTCGAAAACGGTTGATAAGTTGACGAAGCAAATGAATAGTCTCTGTCGTTGGGCATGAACCTAAACTGGTTCTCTGTTATCTTAATATCCTTGCTTAGCCTGTGTTCAATCACATTCTCCCAAAGTTTCATAGTGTGACACATAAGTTTTATTTCACGGTAGTTTGAGCAACTTTATGTCACCCTTATTTTTGTAGATAGGTACAAGAATACTTTTCCTCCATTCATTTGGCATCTTTTTTGTCTGCCAAATCTTATTAAACAGATATGTCAGCCATTTAACCCCTATTTCTCCTAAGCATCTTCAAATCTCGATAGGAATTTCGTCAGGACCAACCACTTTTCTTAAACTCATTCTGTTCAAAACTTCTTTAATCTCAGGTAGTCTTATTTTACGAATGAAATCACGGTTTATATCTAGAGATTGAACGACAAGTTCATCCAAATTTTTAGTAATCTCATTGAATAATTTGTCAAAATAATCTCTCCACCTTTCCTTAATATCCTTATCTCGAACTAAAACCTTCTGATTTTCATTTTTGACACACTTCACAGCACGTAAGTCTTTGGTCTTCTTTTCCCGCATCCGAGCAATCCGATATATATCATTTTCAGGCTTTTTAGTGTTTAATTTCTCGTACACCTCCTTATAGACCTTAGATTTAGCTTCCCGAACAGCTTTCTTAATTTCCTTCTTAGCCATTTTATACTTCTCAAATCTCCCTACATCTCTACTTTTTTTCAAATCTTTATAAGAATCTCTTTTAATTTTAACAGCAGTCTTTACTTCTTCATTCCACCATAATGTGTCCTTAGATGGTGGAACATAACCTCTCGACTTACCAAGTAGATCTCTAGCTACCATCTTGATACAACTAGCCATTTTGTTTCATATTCTGTCTGAATCATCTTCCGACTGCCAATCCGCTTCTAAGACTACATGATCTATAAAAGCCTTTTGGTTAGCTTCTTTCAATCGCCACCATTTAATTCTATGCTCTACCTTACGTTTAATCTTTCTAGGTTCTTTTCTAAACTGAAAATCTAGAACTAAAAGTGAACTAAAAGTCTTAAAAACAAATGCTAACTACAAACAATGGAAAGGGGAATATGTGAGATAGTATTAAAGGAAGACTTCTAACTCTTTCGACAGAACAACGTGATATGAAACTTTGAAGGCAGCACAAGGACATAAAGCTCACACACACATGAGAGGTGTCTCCTATCATCATCATCAAAAGCCTTGTATTACCAGCATATAAGCTTTATTTGAAAAATAAGATACAATAAAGTTTCTGATTGGAAATGAAATGTATAGGAACGATTTTTGTTATAATCATAATTACCTGCAGGATTCATGTGTTCAATACACATGAATCCTGCGAGAGAAAAAGAAAGATTGACAATTTTGCTATATGCAAATTTGCATTCGGCCCCGAGTCCAAGACCTAAATATTACAAGGAACATGTTTCCAAGCATCTAGTTCTCAAAGTCGATGTCACCACGATTAATTTGAAGTTATGATGTGGTTGGTGTGTGTGTACACACGCGCACAAGTCCAACACTGATCTTGCACATAGTTCTATCAACTCATGACCTTTATGAGAAAAAAATTAATGAAGGTTTTTTATGTTTAAAATAGAGGTCAGATTTTAAAGGGAAAAAATTGCTCGCATCAAGTTGGTTTCATCCCCTCTCCTTCTCACTTTCCTCTTCCTTTCTCCGAAGCCCTCCTCTTGAGAAATTTTGCTTTCCAAGAAAGTTCACCTGTGTTTTTATTTTACGAGTCCCATTTTTATTAAATATGATCCAACTTTGAACATGAAAAGACTTAAATAAACTTCTACTGTAGGGTTCCTAAAGTTTCTCGCTGCTTTGCTTTAGTCCCACCAAAAAGACCCTTTGGCCAATAGGAGTTGCATCTTATAGTTGCAAAAGCTTTGAAATCAAATACTCCATCTCATATAAAAGTGCAAGAAATTTTATTCTTGTAAGGTCTCTTTTCCATGATCATTTGATGGAGTGATGGAATCAATTTAATTGGGTCCCATGTAACTGGCCGGCGCTGTTAAAGTACAGTTCTTTGGTATGGGAAATTGTTTTATCATTGACATGCTGGCACCGCTGAATACTGTACATATTAGAGACCGTCTACTAAAGATATGGTCTCTAAAGAGTATTGGAGACGGTTTGTATTTTACAAGGTCGCTAATATACGGTCGCAAAAAGAGTAGTCGCTGATAAGTGTATGAGCGACCGTCTATGAACGGTCGCTAATACGAACGGTCGCCAACGACTTATTAGCGACTGTTCGTCACAGTCGCCAATACTATGCCACGCGGACTAACCAATGACTCTAAACTGTTTTTGGTATCAGTGAACGGTTGCTAATATGGGTTTTAGAGACCGTTTCTTTAACTTGAACGGTCGCTAATACCCATGTATTTTTGAATTTCTTTTTACAGAAAATATCTTTTTCCCTGCAATAATTCATTTAATAACAATATAATACGCAAATATAGCGTTTCAATTATAAACAAATATATAAACACGATATATCACAAACCAATAGCATTTTCATCACAAACTATTATAAATCCAACAATTTCAACAACTCAAATAATATGAAAAATATGAAACCCTCACCAAATAAACGCAGACAATATTGTTTTGAATACAAATAATACATTACTTACTAAATGTCCAACAATATGAAAAACTCTCCAAATCGCGCGCACTATCTTAGCTCACTCAACCCTACGAACTCTGCAAATCCAAAACAAGTTTAATAAATATCTGAACTCAAATCATAATTTTCGAAATTTAACAACACGCTAGCTATATTAATTAACACATGTAACACTCAACCCTACGAACCCTGGAAATCCAAAACAAGTTATAAATATATGAACTCAAATCATAATTTTCGAAATTAAACAACGTGCTAGCTACATTAATTAACACATGTAAATGCGTACCTCACTGACTTCCACCGCTGTCATCACCATCAGAAGCTCGCCTTGAAAAGTATTGATCAGCGTTATCCAACAATACAAGAAAAACTCTTCAAATCGTGCACAATCTCCGCTCACTCAACCCTATGAACCTTGCAAATATAAAAAAATAAATAAATACATGAACTCAAATCATAATTTTTGAACCGACGCTAGTTACACTAACACATATACATAAATACCTTACTAACTCCCGCCACCGTCATCGCCATCAGAAGCTTCTCCTTAAATAGTATCGAGCGGTATTCTAAAAGTCTTTCACACTAATTAGATACCTAACTTATACGCTTAATTGTAATCTATAAATATCAATCACATGCACGCGCACACTCATTCACACGTCAACAATATACTTGTGAAAGCCCGTGGGTTTAGGCTCAAACTTAGTTTTAAAGAGTAGAGCATGATCCATTTTCTCCTACCACATACTATTTTAGATATTTTTCGATTTTGCCTACATGCACATTTTTAAAAGATAAATTGAAAATTATTAACTAATACTATAACTGTAAAAGTGCTTACATACACGTATTTTTCGGTTTTGCTTATGGCGTTTAGGACATTGGATAAGTGCTCCACCTCCAAATATCTGAGAAATATGGCGCATCTGCTCCTCGCTGCAACCCTGAGCCGACAAAATCTCGAGTAAAACTTATAAGATGGTTTAAATCAAATAAACATTACGCTTCAAACACAAATTCCTTTTTCTTTTGTAATTTCAGTATCCTCTTTCAATTGTGCTCTCAATCATAAATCTCACGATTCTAGTAAATATGGATAGAAAATGCGACACAAGACATACCACCAGTCGACGCTCGATGGCATACTTTCACCTCGATTCCAATTTGGGAATTGCCTGTCTATATTGTGCTGGCTGATAACGAGACAAGAACCACAACGACTAGGAGTGAAGTGTGACTTCACTCCAATTCGAGACGGTAACCCTTCGCTCCCAGTCTCAACGGTTTTGTGTCATTATCCGCCAACGTTACATCAGCAGGAAATTTCCAAATTGGAATTGAGGTGAAGGTATGTCATCGAGCGTTAACGGATGTTGTGCCTTATATCTCACACTCTATCAATATTTATTAGAATTGTGAGATTTGTGATTAAGGGCACAATTGAGAGAAAGATACTGAAATTACAAGAAAAAAAGAAACTTGTGTTTAAAGAGTAATGTTTGTTTGATATATACCATCCTATAAGTTAGACCCAAAGATCTAACAGAGACGAAACGGATACATCGAGCGCATAACTGCAATTTATACGAACCCAGAGATATTTAATGAATTTTTACACTAAACTACCTTAAAAATTATACTGACACACACAAGTATATACGTATACACGAACAGAAGTAATATACGTACCAAATGTGCGGCACAGATGTTTCACACGACTATTTAAATTATTACGGTTCATAATGTACCGTCCCTAATGTGTACAGTTCTTACTAGTGCAAACTACAACCCCCAGGACATAATAGAATATAAAAATACGTTCACTCAACTTTCCTGGCAGATCAAATTTCTTTGTAGGCTAGTTGGGCTCTCAAGACAACAATATTAAAGGATTTGATAAAAATTTTGATTTGATTTATAGATGAAACTATAATTTAAAAATCTAAATGGTAAATCATAGACAACAAGATTTTGAATTATTAAATTCACAAAATACAAGGTAGAAGTTACGATTAATATATTTGTGAAATATTTTATATGCGGACATACACATATATACACACTCACACATACACTCACTCACACATACACATACCTACGCGTGCGCGCGCACTTACACATATACACTAATACACATGCGCGCGCGCACTCGCTCACACACTCACACATACTCTCAATTACCTAAAATTCATCTTACCCTAAATTCATCTAATAATTTTTTATAATCCATCTTATCCCGATTAATATAACAATCATCACAAATACCAAAATAGTGATGTATAATTTGTAATTAAGATTTATAATTTGTTATTAAGGTTTATAAATTATTATCAGGGTTTGTTTAGGGTTTATAAATTCTTCAATTTGTACAACCCATCATCACAAATTTCATGACCTAAAATCCACATGTAATCGAAAAACCCTAACATCCACATTTAATTTCAAAAATTCATAACCTATCATCCACATCACAATTTCACAACCTAACATCAAAATTAAATCACAATTCATAACCTAAACTTATAATTCATAAGCTAACATCCATATTTAATTTTAAAAATAATAATTGGAGGAAAAAAACCTATCCTTTGATCGGATTTTGAACACCAGCGGTAGCAGTAAGTGCAACAATACCTAAGAATATTTAAATAAGAAAAGTGATTTTTTTTGGAAGAATTGAGGAAAAATGAAGAGGGAAATCGGCTCTTGGGCTCAAATTCGCGGGCCGTGAAAATTTTGAGGACGAATGGGAGAGAGAAAGTCATCTCGCGGGCTAAAAGATCAGAGAATAATATGAATCCACTAGCAATAAGTAATACATGACAGCAAGATTTTGAATCATTAAATTTACAAAATACAAACTAAAAGTTAGGACGAATTTGTGAAATATTTCATACGCGGGCGCATACACACATATATATACGCACCCACATACTCACACATACGCGCGCACACGCTCACACACTCACACATACACTCGCTCACATACGTACGCGCGCGTACACACTCACACATACGCATAAATACCCACATGCGTGAGCGTGCATTTGTGCGTGCGTGCACACACACTCGCACACTCGCACACAAACACTCTTCAAATTTCTATGTCAAATTATCAACTTTCACATCCATATTTCTAAAACTCATCAACCGCTTTATAAATTCTCCATTTTCTCCATTTTAAATTCTAAAACCCAACACCAAATACATTCTTAAATATCTCATCGTAAAATCCAACTCCAAACACATACTTTAATTTCTTATCTTTAATTCTTCATATATCCTAAAACCCAACACCCTATCCCAAAACTCAACATCCTATCAAAGATTTTCATACCCTAACTTCACAGTTACTTGATTTAATTCAAAAAAGTAATAAGCGGAGGGGAAAAACTCTATCCTTAGACTGAATTTAGGAATGAGGATGGTGATTTCAAACTCCAACAGCAGCAATAGCTTAGGGAAAAAAATTTGGGGAAGAATAAGGAAATTTTTAGGAGGAATTCAGAAGAATTGGAGGAGAAAAGGGAATCCGAGCGGGTGAAAATTGGGAAGAAGGGAACAGAAGAAGCCTTCGCGGTTGAGATATTGAGAGGGTATTAGTGACCGTTTTATACGGTCGCTAATACTTAATACACGGTCGTCAAAGTATTGGCGACAGTTTATTGGGGACCGTATATTTTATACGGTCTCTAATATCGTATTAAGGACCGTATATAAATGAACGGTCCCTAACACTCCGTCCATAATACGCACAGTTTCTAGTAGTGTGGGTGAACATGACACACGGTTTGGATGATAGATAAACATGTCTAAAAACTAATTTCGACTTTACGGGGATCATCATGTCTTTAAAACATTCATGTCAGTGGCGCTCATGATCCACGTTTTGTTTCCTATATTAATCAGACATGAGACCTTAGAATTTCACTTTTATAAGTTGCATATAGTGACTAATCTACGTGGATGAGTATGTCAATAATTCTACACACAAAACCCTAATCTTCTTATTTTACTTCGAAAATAATGGCCTTGGGAAGCCCCTCAAGATTTCGTGGGGGACAAGCGGCTGGGGGTCTCACCCGTTCGAATGGTAGGGCCCCCCTGTCTGTCCCTCAATTTGTGGGGAACTGGTCCGGGGAGCTCCCACGGACCAATAAACTCTTTTACTTAACAGTTTGTAATTTGGATTCCCTGTCTGATTTAAATGTCGAAGTGCATTGAACTACGACAGCAAATAATTTGTATCTTTGTCCGTCAGAGTGTGCACACATGCATCATAGCCTATTATTAAAGCTTAAGAATCTAAAAAATAAAAATAAAAAATAGTCTCCCCAACCTTCAAATATGCGTGCAACCCATCCATGAGAGTATCAAATCATATAGAAGGCTTCTATTACTTAGTTTGAAGAACCTAAGTTTATATGAGACCGATGAAAGTGCTTTTAAGCAATCCGAGGTAACAAAAAACACGAAGGAAGCGGTGACAATTGGTCTCATCTACGTTAGCGCGGTTGAAATCCTTTTTTACTTTTTATTTGCTTAGCATTTGCTGATAAGTGTATTATTTATTTATTTATATATGAGACCATGTATATAGCCAAAAATTCAGTTTTCATAGCATTATAAATAAATCCCTCATAGAATAAGTTAATGTATCAATATACAATTTGTTTTTCAGGTTGTCGCAGGAAAAATCAAAGACCAAGATTAAGACCTACACTTTCCACCATGTAAAGTTGGGGGAAGACATTTAGAAAAGAAGAGAGAAGCTTCCAAAGCTCCATTAAATAAATTACTTTCTTCAAAAAGGAAGGAATAATATTATTGAGCCATTGATTCTGTGGTGCGCACATGAATCAAGATGAATTCTAAATCATGACTTAAAGTGGTCAAGGTGTCTGCGCGTGTTTTTATTAGAAAGCTTAGCATAGGAATAAACTGAAATTTAGATTACCACTAAAAATTATTTGAGTAATCGGGGCTGCAGTGGCCGGACTCAGGCCATTGCTGGCCCCATGGGGCTAATTGCAAAATGCCCCAGGAGGCCCACAGTGGCCTGGGTCAGGGCACTCCAGGGTTATTAGGTGTTGACATGGCAACGAAGTTACTGGGAATTTTCACGTGTATCTATTAGATATAATTTGCAGGAAAAATAAATGTACATATGCAAGGGAATTACCTCTTGGGTTGTTATGATAGCGGTGATGTTGAATCTCACATATGCAATTTAATGGAAGGGAATTACCATGAATTACTCTGTACCTTATTATAATCTTTATAAAACTTGTGGAAAATTCTTCAAAAGGTTAGAAAACAGCAGTAAACATCTCTGTTATATATGACAATTCTAGAGGACCCTTTTCTTCTTTTTCTAAGTAAATTAAAAACATTTTTAAATGGCACCGATCATTAAATTTTTGTCTGTATCCATTAAGCTCCTTTCACAAATCTAAGGTCTGCTTATCGAAAACTACTACTGCATGTCAGTCCATGACAAAAAACTAAAAATACTTTTTAAAACAATATAAAATTAACATGACTGGTAATGTTATATCATCACTAACCACGTCACATCAATCGTTGCCGCATCAGCAAAAAATTTAAAAAATTCCAAAGTTACCCCCTTCTCATCCTAATTCTAATTCCTAAAAATTTATTTTAAAAACTTAGTTCTTCACCTTCTCCATTTCTACTACAGCCAGCAAAGACGGCTGACGGTCCACCACCCTCTTCTCCTCCTACTCCTCTCTTCCTATCATCCTCTTTTTCAATCTTCACCTCCAAAGCCCTGACCACAATCCAACCTTCATCTTCAACATCTCCACCTCCACCTTCAAATCCTTCTCCCCCCGTCGTCGGCAGTTTCGTATATTTTTGAAAATTATTGGTAGTTTTTTTTATCACGGGCAGAGAGTTAGTAGTAGATTTTGGTAGATAAGTCTTAATGTAAATTATACTTATTTTTAGGCCGAATGGCACAAATGTACCAATCAATTTTCACGTTATTTTTTGCAATTAATATCATCAACTAATTAATTTATAAACAAGTATCACGAACTGTCACTCCCGATTGCAATTAAATACCATCAATTTTTCTTCTACCTGCAAACGTTATATTTAACCGCCACGTCATCAATATTTGACTTGTTTTTGCCATTTTACCCTTATGCTCTCAGTCAACCCCTAACAATTCGAGGGGTCTAATGGTCCATCAAGACACAAAAGTTAATCTCGTATGTAAGTTATGTAAAAAAAAAAAACAGTTCATGATACTTATCTCTGATTTTTAAAGTTTGTGATATCAGTCGCAGAAAAGATGAAAAGTGAAGGATACATTGGTGCAATTTAGCCGTACTTTTTTTTACGCACAGCTGGTCAGTATGTACACATACATGGCGCCTGCGGACATCTAGTCTTCGCATAGGATTAATAATACAAAACATCGGAACTTTGTGGGACAAGCTCACGCAACCCTGATTAAAGGAGTGCGTACGGACACGTGTGTCCACATACGTGTGCGTGTGAAAGGGTCATAAATAAATAGTAGACATCTCTGTCGCATCACGGAATATATATGAATGAATGAATGAATGAATGGTTAATTTCTATGGCTCCGTATATTTGTACATTAGTACTTTGGAGCTCGTACCCTAATGTGCAACTTGCAATCCCTATGCATGAGTGGTCAATTTTAGTAACTGTGCTGGTACAAATTTAAATTAGTAAAGTGAGAGAGGTGTCGATGAGGCAACATCATCGCATCTCGAGGCTGAATCCTAAATCTTCTTTTATTTATTGTTGTTACTATTTCTTTTCGAAGTCATGGGGGCCGTGCCTTTATAGTTGAGCTAGCTGTAAAGCAACGGTCGGTTTTTGGGTTTAAGTTAATGTGGAGGCTCTTCTTCGAGTATGTGTCACGTGTTTACAATCAAATTGGCTGTGGTGTTCGGTACGAGACCCATTTCTCCTTCTATTTTGGCATATTGAATTTAGCTTGATTTATCTGGCAAGGCATTAATTTTCTGTCTTTGATTTTCTCTTTTCTTTTTTAAAGGAGTTTGGATTCTAGTGACTGCAATAATAAAAACAATTATGTCTTCTGAGCTCTAAATAATATTCTGTGTTGTGTCTGGTGTATTTAGCTTACGAGAAAACTTTAATTTATAGGCATTGAGAGTAGAGGATGCACCCAAAGCAAATGGAGAGAGGACCCGTACTGCCCAGCTCTAATATGTTGAATAAGAGATAATAATAATTTTAAAACATGCTATTGTCTTTTCCCTACATGTGGGGATTTTATTTCACAAGCAAAAGGGTTATTCAACCATTTAGCTTGATATATATTGTTATCTCATGACCCTACAACTCAAGTTTATGAATAAAATGGTTCTTGACATAGGTATTAGAGTACCATATTTTCAAGATATCTCAAGAGCATCATTCTCTGGACGATATATTTATCTATCCCATTACTCCGTCTTTGGGCGCAAGAGGTTTTTCGACCGGCCTTACCACTTGGTTCACTAATTGGATGGAATGTAAAATGTTAATTATAATGTTGAAAATAGCGATAATATAAAGCGCAGTGTTTCGACATCAAATAGGAAAAGTCGTAAATAACGTAAGTTATAGCGTAAACTATTGAGTTTATTATTATTTTAATTTTAAAAATATAAATATAATTATACTAAAGTTAAAAATAGTAAAACTATTTTACAAATTAAGAAATAATTTGAAAAAAAAATCTAAGTGACCACTAAGCACTAGCATACCTATAATTTTCTTACGTTTAATTCATAAGTTCACACTTTTATCCATTTTAATGGTTCATAAGAAGGTTATATACCTATATAACCTATATATAAATTGACAATCAACTTAAGCATTTAGAAAACAAAATAATATAATCAAATAACTTAAGTATTTAGAATATCATATATGCATGCATCAATAGCCTTATATACGCTTGAAAAAGGTAAGCGATGGCCTTAGACGCCGCCGATATGATAATGCAGTGGATATATGGTGATTACCTTGGCTGCGAAGATAGATTTAAGGGAGAGAAAGGGGAAGAGGAGAAAGAACGGCGTTGATCTTCTTGATGATCGATTTAGGTTTCTGATCGATTTCGTTTATGGGTTTAAGAGATTTAAGCCGGATTCAAAAAAAAAAACCATCAAAGGCCTTATGCTTTAAAGCTTAAATATCTTAAGATATACACTTTTAAGTTATGCAGCTTAGGTTATTTAGAAAAATAGTCTACCTTATGGTGTGTTTGCCCTATATGTAATGCTATTTAGCAAAATAATCCTCACTACCCTATAAAATTTATGCCATGTAGCCCGTTATTTTCTGCTATAATGTTATGATATCTAGATTTACAATTTTTATCGCACGAACCCATCAAATTAAGCTTTTGGATAGAATTGTTCTTCACATGATATCAAATTCCATTGCGTTGACTGGGTTTTATTTAAGAGCAATACTTTTCCCATCCGCAATTTGTCTACTTAAAAATTTATCCAAGAGACAAAACGGTACGACCCATAAGACCTAGGTAATATTGTGGGCCTATAATGTTTGTCTCTTGAATAAATTTTTGGATAGAAAAATTGCCAGAAAAATTATTTTTGTTATTTTAATGTGGTACATAACCTATTGTGCATTTAAAAATTGTCCAAGGTCCAAACTCCAAAATTTTGATCCCATGCCACAAGGTAGCACCAATACAAAGATGGGCTGCCCCTACGGATGGGTACATCCGTAGAGGCAATTTTGGTTTGCCCCTACAGTTTCCACCTTAGGAGCAACAAATGTTCCTACTGATCTTACCGTAGAGACAATTTTATATAAAAAAAATTAATAAAAAATAACCTTTGTAGACGTCCCTATGGTACCGCAAAAGAAACCCCTGACGTTTGCACCGTAGGGGCAAAGTTGATGTATTAAAAAAATAAAATAAATTACCAGATAATGCTTTCCATGCCCATGTTCATTTCCCTCCAAAAAAATTCCCCCTCCACGCTTCTCCTCTCGTCGCCACCGCGCACTCTTGCTCTTACTAAAAAAATAACGAATTGAATGAGCTTCGAGACGAGGCTTACGAGAACGTGGTTGTTATAAAGAACCGAACGAAAGTATTTCATGATAAACACCTTACACGCAAAACTTTCACGCCTGGACAACATATACTTCTTTACGACACCCGACTCTATTTTCATCCCGGTAAGCTTTGATTTCGCTGGAAGGGATCCTTTCTTGTGCGGTGTGTATACCCGCACGACGCGATGGATTTGGAGAATCCAGAGGACGGCTCACTATTCAAAATGAACGGACAAAGAGTAAAACCGTTTCTTACCGCAGAACCATCGAAGGAGCACCTGATGTTGCAGGAGCCGGTTTACATTGCCTAATCTTCCTCCATTTGCCACCAAACTTTAGTTATCCATCCATAAACAGTGGAAACACTGTTTCAAATAAGTTCGGGCGTATGTATATACCATTTTGTTTTGTTCTTTTGAGCATTTTCTGTCTTATAAATGCTCAGTTTTGTGTGTCGGAATATTTCTTGCCTGGTGAAATTCCCTTTTGTAAAAAAAAGGGAGGGGGGATCTTTTTGTAAATACTCAAGAACATGTGAAAAGAAAAAGAAAAGAAAGAAAGAAAAAAAATTCTTTAGAAGGATTTTTGTGCAAAAAGTGGTCCCCTTTTGACCAAATCTTGACTTTCCCTTTTAAAAACCCCTCTTCTCATTTTTTTCCAACCCCGAGTCTTCGGCCCCCTTCACACCCAAAACCCTAGCTGTGACCCCAAGCTCCACCAGAGATCCACTTACTCCGTCACGGAACTGCAGCAGAACACGCCCTTGACCGCGGAACCGCCGCCGATTCGCATCTTCACCCTCTGAAATTTTCAGAGGAGGTTTGTTTCCTTATTCTCCTATCTGTAGATCTGTTACAATTACATTCTCGGTTCAATGGCTCACAATTTTCAGTTTGAGAGGGATTTCTCTGAATTATTCGCCCACATGTATATGGTAATTATTTTGGCGATGAAATCCGGAAACACGGATGTAATTACCTATTGTATAACCATCCAAATGCATTCGTGCTTCCGGATCACGTTGATCGTTTTTTTGAGACATGGAGGAGATATGTTTGGCAAGTTATGGATTTATTCGCTTGTTTTGGGGTGATCGGGAAATTTTAATAGATAGGAACTTCATTTATGAAGTAACTTTGATACCCTGTATTCACGCTCACGACTAACCCCTCCGATTTGAGGATTGCATACCACTGATGGGCGATAGTTGTTCTAGGGAACCCAGAAAAGGAATTCAGGGACGTACGCTGTATGCGAATGTATTAACCGTGTGCCGTTGGGGACAAAATAATATTTTTGGTAGTTCGCATAACACCATCTTTTTCACTCGATCCATATGCATTATGCATACATTGATGATGAAAAACCCTAACTACAATATGTGCACCGTTCTTTTACACTCGATTGGTGCCGGCAAGGGGCAGCCAATTATCCGTGCCCAATGTTAGTGATACAATTGTGCCACTATTTCCTTCCCATTGAGGAGTTTGATGCTTTTATGCATGTTAGGGTTTCCATTCAACCCCTGTTTGAGGGTGTGTCCACGTTATACACTACACTTCACGGGTTATGGTCGTGCACCGAGCCGGCCGAGAATGTGATGGCAGAGACTCCCAGCTCGAGTTCCACAGCAAGCGGTCCGAGTAAGCACGCTTGCTGTAGCGTACTCATAGAGGGGTAGAGAGAGTGTTAGGGATGCTGACGACTTTTGATCCGCGTATTACGAGCCTAGAGCAGGGGATGTCTATCCTGTTGACACGGGAAGAGCGAGCGAGATCGAAGGGTCATGGTGCTAACACCAGTGGAGCTAGTACGAGCCGTATTGCGTCTGGTTCTAGGATACGCAGTAGGCAGCAGTGAGGGCACTGCTGTGAATAAGTTTGGGGGTAGGGTTTGTTATAAATAGCTATCCATGCATTCTGCATTTGTACGTTTTTTTTGCAAATATCTGTTCTTTTATTTGCATGTTTAAATTCCGCATCGCATCATATTTATTTCTGCATTGCATTGTTATCTCTAAAAAAATTAAAAATAAAAAAAATACATTTTTTTTTCAAAGTTGGCTATTTAGACTCAAGTTCGACATGAAGGTTGACTATTTAGAAATAACTAAATTCTATGCTTAGTAATTGAAAACCCTAAAAATAACCTTCCTTAAAATATAACTGTAGTAAATATACATCCTTATAGTTTGTTTAGAAGCAAGTGATTTTGAGTTCAGTTCTTGAGCTAAGTTGAAATGAAGGAAAAGTATTGAAACCTTTATTTGAAGAGTAAGTCTGAAAAATAGTTCCGATTCTTGAGTCCAAATTCAGAAAATATATACACTACAAATCGTATATACACGCACATTGAAACTTGGGATAGTAGAGGATACCTAGAAAGACTCTTGTCAGAAAGCCTAGTATGAAAGAAAAAACGGTATTTAAAGCTAACCATCAAAAGATTATCATTGAAAATATATCCGGTCTTGAAAGGAAAATAAAAAAAAAGACAAGAAGAAGAAGAAAAAAAAAGTACAAGACCTGAAAACTGTTATTTACGCTTTAAGCTTACATATTCAGGAATCGGCTGATTAATGTCTTAGAAAGCTGTAATAGTCGCATGAAAGATGTGTGAGCGAATCCATCCATCATTAATGAAAAGAAGTAGTATTAGGTATTAGGGTAAGAGTACTATAGCTTGAATTGAATTCTTAAGTGTAGAGATGAAAATTTACACACATGTGGGGGTATACGATCGATATTTGAAGGAAATATAGGGATAAAGAATAAGACTTATGTTTTCCATAAAGATGATAAAAATTCCGGATTTGAGATTGCGCTTTGGAAGGAAAACTCAAGAGATACTGAGATATTTATAAGCCGACAAAACGTATCGGATCTTAAGTTAAATGAATAGGAGGTGTGAAGAATAAGGGATGGATATTTCTAACTTAGGATGATAGAGTTTCTAGCTAGAATGCTAAATTGTAGGATTAGAGTCGACGGCCAACTTGACAGGATTTTGTGGGTAGTAGCCACTGAAAACCCTCAGGAGACAAAAATCCTCCTCTAGGGCAACTTAGGGGTTTAACGGCTTGTTGCACACGCTAAGTGCAACCGTGATGCTTACGAAAGTGAGTTTTTTGGGAATAAAATGGTTTTGTTCAGGACGGGCAAAAGATAAGTTTGGGGGTATTTGTTCACATCAGAATTTTTTACTTTTATACCACCCATTCTTGATTACATTGCATATAGGTAGGTAATTTTAATCCGTGTTTGCTACATATTTGTAGGTTACAGGTTCTCAGCCCAAAATAATGACAATCATGAAAAGTCATGACAAATTCCGGACAACTGCCAACAACGGATAAAAATACGGGTTCCGCTCACCATCCGTCAGGTGCCGCCTACCAGTTCGAGAGACAAAAGTCAGCAAGGGTCATTCATGCACAAAGCATAAGAGAGGCAGCACGAGAATCAAGTTGATAACGCGGAGCTTGAGAAAATCAAGGCAAAAAATCCACACTTTTTCATATTTTGGACTGTTGAAAATCTGGGAGAAAAATGGAATGTTTCTATAAAAACAAAGTGTACCAAACAGAGCAACATAGCAACATGGAATAGCCCCAGAAAAACGAATGAAGTAAGCCTCTAAACGGCCGCGGAACCGTGGCTAATAGGCCCATTTCACGGCGGTTCCGCGGCCAACACGTGGCGACTCATGCCAATTCTTCAGGGTTATTTTTGGTATTTTGTAATGGCTCAGAAAAAGACCATAGGGCTTCACTTCATTGCCTATAAATACTCCAGACCAGAGCCATATGAAGAGATATAGATTTTTCACTAGTTTTGTGTTAGAATTTTGTGTAATTTCTCTTTCTTCTTCATCTTTCCTCTATTATCATTGTAGTGAGAGCTTTGAGTGTATGATAAATGAAGAAGAGTTCCTTTTATATGCATGTCTTGTAATTTAGTTTTTATATATGTTGCTTGTAATTTTCTTTGATAAGTAGTTTTTTTTTGTTTGTTCTTTTTCTTCTTCTCTTTTATCCTTGCAACCATGATGCTTAAGAGTGATCCTTGCCTAAGTGAGGTCCAAAATAGTTAGTTGTAATTTTATAACTCATTTCTTCCTATCTTCTTGTTGTTTTATTTTCTTTTTCTTTTATAATGAGTGAGTAGTTTCTCACTTGTTAGGGTAGGATAAGGAAAGTTTGAGAGAAGAAAATCTCTCTCACTCTTTTTTTGCCCAACAACTTGATTCGAACTCTCGTCAAGGCAACCACAATCCTCTCCCTACGGTACCCTATCCTATATGATAGCGGTGACACACTAGTGAAATCGGTTGTGGTTGAATTGACCGGAGGTTATGGCTAAGAGCCAAGAACGGACGGATAAGGACCAAAAGGAAGGAACTAAGCGTTAGAAAGCCTAGCTTATACTCGCAAGTTTCCTTTCTAGTTGTGCTAATCCCTATTGTTGCCGATTACCGTAACATCAATATCAAGGGTGGCAAACGAAAGAACTGAGCGAACTCCTAACTCAAACTAACTTAATCATAACCCTAACAAGCTCTATTATAATATATATCTAAGCACATAGTTAACTCTGAACAAACTCAGACAATTTGGACTTAACTCATTAAAACACTAAGAAAAAGATTCCCATCTCTCCGTGGATCGACTCGTACTCAACCGGCTAGCTACAAAATGAAACCGTCTTAATTACGGTAATTAAAACTAACATACTAAAAATCTAACAATCAAATGGTGCCGTTGCTGGGGAGACGGTAGATTATTTCTTTATGTTGTTTTGGGTTAATTTGTGAATATATATATAAAAAACAAACAAGCAAAACTATAAAAATCATCTTGTTATTTTTGATTCTTTTTATGCGAGCGTGCAGAATAGAGAGAAGATTAAGTTTAGTACCAAAGTCGTGGGGAGTTAGACCCACATCTCACGGTTACACCGTGGTGGATCAAGACGAAACCGCAGCTAACCGTACAAATTCAGGAGCAAATTTAGTGACTAATTCAAGACTCAGAGGCTCTAAACCAGAAGAGGAGATCAACTTTAGCACATGGAAGAAATTTGAAGCTCTAAGTCATCTAACCCATCACGGAACCGCCGCACTAGAGTAGGTTTGACCACGGAACTGCGGTGAACCTGTCACTTCAGAGTTTACAAAATTTTGTGAGTATTCCATTATTCAGTCTATCCCCTTTGAACTCCACTTGTTCACCGCCGAAAATGGGGAAGAAAAACGTCTTGCCTGAATTTGGGGGCAGATGCTATTTGGGTTTATCCGTCCACCTCTCCGAAGATGCCAAGTTGATTTATGGCACCGTGTATCGGAGGTTTAGACGGATATGACCGTTGTAGCAGACATCGTCAGATTCCCCCTCGTTTGCGAGAGGTTTTTGATTGTGGGGACGCTCTTCCCTGCAGGCGCAAGCCCCTGTAGTTAATTACATTACCGCATCGTGGTAACCACTTTCTCCTGCTCCATAAGGTCACTTCGTGTCGTGTGTGTTTATTTTATTTTTGGTTGCCCGTGGATTGTATACGGAGACTAATTTATGTTGTCGCCCGTAGGGTGTGGATTAGTCCAATTCCGTATATTTTAGATTTGGGTTTTCGTTGATTTAAGGATCGTTAACCTCGTTTGAGATTAAGATCAACTTAAATGTTTGTTAAGAATACGTTAGCCCGATCTTGGACTCAGATCTACTTAACGGGGTTTAGAATCATTTTGATCAAGCAAAAGAGCATTTAAGCTCTATTGCTTTAGTTTAAGGACGTTACGGTCAGTTGACCACCAATTTTGGGCTGAGGGTTTAGTTTAAGGACGTTACGGTCAGTTGACCACCAATTTTGGGCTGAGGGTTTAGTTTAAGGACGTTACGGTCAGTTGACCACCAATTTTGGGCTGAGGGTTTAGTTTAAGGACGTTACGGTCCACGGCTAGTTTAAGGACATCGCGGTCTGTAGCTTAGTTTAAGGACGTTGCGGTCCATAGCTAATTTTTACGGACGTTGCGGTCTGTAGCTTAGTTTAAGGACGTTACGGTCCACAGCTAGTTTAAAGACATTGCGGTCCGTAGCTTAGTTTAAGGACGTTGCGGTCCATAGGGATGTGCCCGTCAATTTGGAAGTGCACCAAAGAGTTGTTGGTTATTGGGACCCACCACCTCTCTGAAGACGTCGAAGAATTACAACGACATGTATCAGAGGTGTGAGGAGATGTACCCTTGAACCAATGTCCGTTGGAAGATCAGTAGTCGTGTTTGGGACTAAGACCAATTCAGAAAGTGATGAGCACATGGGCTCGGTTGATCTGAATCAGGGATGTTTTGTCAACTTGGACTCAGCCTACCCAGTCTTTGAATAAAGTGTTAAACACTTGCTTGGGCTCAGTCCCTTTTCTGTGCAAACAATGCTGGCCATTGATACGGGTTCTGACGCTCACCCTCTGCTTTACTTTATTCCCCCCTCTTTTTTGTTTTTATGGAGTGTTAAACACTTTTTATGACGCCCACGTGCGGAGCACGTGAGGCGCTGAGCGCCAACCACTGAGCGCTAGGAACTCCTTATTCGAGTAGCGCCCACATGAGGGGCACGTGAGGCGCTTGGCGCTGAGCGCTAACCAATGAGTGCTAAGCATTCTTTATTGAAGGGTATCCACGTGAGGGACACGTGAAGCGCTTGGCGCTGAGCGCTAACCATTGAGTGCTAAGCAATCCTTATTGAGTGACGCCCACGTGAGGGACATGTGAGGCACTTGGCACTGGGTTTTCTTTATGCATTCCGTTATGAAGAGTTCAATTCTCCGTTCTTTTCTGGATCTTTGATCCCCAAGAACAATTTCATCTCTGTGAGATTAAATTCTCATTTGTGGGAGACTTGTCTCATGGATCTAAGATCCAGGATAAGAACTAAGTTCTTTTATAAGGGTAAAACCCTTGGATGTGCATATGAGATGCTCTGATCTCTATTATTATTTTTATTTACCTCGAAGAGAAGTATTCTTCTTTCTTCCTTTTTGAAACTTTCTGCTTTGTTTTTCTCGATGCTTATGTGGGGTGGGGTTTCTCTCTGCAAGACTTGAAGTGTTGGGTCCTTTATATAGTAGAGGCGAGCTTGTTGATTTAGTTAAGTAAATCTCTCATTGAGAGATCCTGATTGATTTGTGGATTTTATCCACCGTTGGATATTTGATCCAAGGACTTCTGTTTTACAGAAAATATTTTTCTTTTTTTTAACAAGATTAAGGAAATATTTCCCCATACAGAATTTTTCTGTATCTATAGGTGATTTTTAATCACCATTGGATTTTTTAATCCAACAGTTCTCTGTTTTACAGAAAGTAATCTTTCTTGATTCGAAAGATTTGAGGAATATTTCCTTAGCAGAATTTAATTATGTATTTTGATGATTTATTATCTCTGTTGGATCTTTGATCCAATGGCTTTGTTTAACAAAGAGATTTTAGTTCTGGCGCTGGCGCCTTCGTGCGAGGCACGTGAGGCGCTGCCTAAGAGTTTTTAACTCTTGGCGTTGGTGCCCTCGTGCGAGGCACGTGAGGCGCTGCCTCAGTTTTTTTTAACTCTTGGCGCTGGCGCCTTCGTGTGAGGCACATGAGGCGCTGCCTCAGAGTTTTTAACTCTTGGCGCTGGCGCCCTCATGCAAGGCACGTGAGGCGCTGCCTCTTTACTGAAGGTGTCTTTTCGCTTTCTTTCTCTGCTTTTCCTGAGTCAAACTGTTCTTTTCCAATGCTTGGAAATAGTTCCATCATGCACAACATTTTCTGTGCCTAGACTTAAATGTCTCCTTTCATAATCTGAAGCAATGCTTCTCTTCTCCTTCACTTTCAGAGAATTATTTTAACAGAGAAGAGCTATGGCTTGTAATCGTCCACATGCTCGCCGGCAGCCCTGGGAGATGCTTATTAAGGAGATTGTTCCTCGTTTTGCTGCCCGCTTGGTGAACCCTACTCTTACGGATGACCAATGCGATACGGTGCTGCACGGGCTCTTGACTCGTAGAGGATATCCTCTCCGCATCGGATCCATTTGGCTCCGGATGGTCTTCTTATCCGTGCTCGATGATATTCCCCCTCATCCAGCGGAGATGGCTCCGGTGATACTCGACGTAGCGGAGGACAAGATCGAGTGCTTTCATGAGGCACTTTTGATTACCACGGCTCCGAGGGATCTCTCTGTTCAGCTGCTAAGCCAACTAAGTGGTTTTTTTCCTCCTTGTCGATGTTCAACCTTAGAGAGTGTGTCCCGTGGATAGTACACAATAGTCCATCTTGGACTTACTTGCAGGGCCCCAGTGCTTAGGAAACATGTTGATATCCCCGTTGCCTAAGGCTTTTTCCCTACGAGTCGAGATGAGTCGAGAAGTTCTCGCAGGAACATTATTTTCCCTACGAGTCGAGACGAATCGAGAATTTCTCGCAAGAATGTCCTAACGTCATAATTAAGCTCTGCTGATAGAAGTCCGTTAGGGTCTGTGGGACTAAGGTTTTTTGTCCGTCGTATCGTCGCGTTGGCCAATGTAATCCCCGATATGCAATCTTGCTATTCGAGTATCCCCACGACTGTCATGTCTCTGATCCCTTCGGGGGCTGGACAAGAACTCTTCAAGTAATCTCCCAGGTCATATTACCATCGGAAGAGCAAGCGTTAGGGATTTTCCATGCCGTTTTTTATACTTGAGGTTAGGCTCAATTTAGGAGCCCCGATGAGTCATGACCACTCCGCGCTGGTGTGGGATGATCTCCGATAGTCTTTCAGGTTTTATTTGAGTTTCCTTCAAGACTCTGAAGCTAGGGATCTTCCTTTGCTTCGTTTGTTGACATTGTGTCTGCGATATTGCGACGAATGTCGAGGTTGTCTTTAGGTTGTCAGTGAACCGTCGAGTCTTGTAACTAGGGACTTTGCCATTGCTCCATTGTTTTGACCCTGGGGTCAGTTGTTGACGTTGCATCTGCATCCTGCTTGAGTGAGAAGGAACGCCGTGGTGATCTCTAGGATAAAGGTGTTGCCATCGAGACCCTGAAAGTAGGGATCTTCTTTTGCTTCGTTTGTTGACATCGTGTCTGCAATATTGCGACGAATATCGAGGATGTCTCTAGGTTGTCAGTGAACCGTCGAGTCTTGGAACTAGGGACTTTGCCATGGCTCCGTTGTTTTGACCCTGGGGTCGGTTGTTGACGTTGCGTCTGCATCCTGTTGGAGTGGGGAAGAAATGCCGTTGTTGATCTCTAGGCTGTAGATGTTGCCGTTGATATTTGGCTCCCTTTCTGATGGAGCCTGGTAGGAAATGTGGTTCCCTTCTTCGTTTGTGCCCATGGATTGTATACAGGGGTCGATGTGGACTTACCTGCAGGGCAGAAGTTTCATTTTTTTGTTTCTTTCCGCGATGCTCTATCATTTCAGCTTTTTATATCGCGAAAGTCGCGATTGCCCAATCATTTCGGCTATTTTTCACGGTGCCCAATCATTTCGGCTGTTTTTCTTTTTACTCGCTACTTTTTATTGCGAGTTGCCCAAACATTTTGGCTATTTTATATGCATATATTTTTCTCGTTGGTTTTTATTGCGAGTTGCCCCATCATTTCAGCTGTTTCATATGCATTTTTTGCTCGCTGATTTTTGTTGCGAGTATAGAACTTGCGATCTGATACCAATCTTAGTATCAATATCGTTGCGACTAGAATATTGCCAGGAGCGAATCATCATTTGCCGTGAAAGGACTTGGAATTTGATACCGATTTTGGCATCAACATCGCTATAACTGGGATACTGCCAGGAGCGAATCATCATTTGCCTTTGTCGATCTGAACAAAGATGGCTTAGCAAACAGGGTTAGGATCCTGTTGACTAAGGCTTTTGACTTTACGAGTCGTAAGGGTCTCATACAGGTATTTCTCCCCACGAATCGTCAGGATCTCGTAGGTATAGGTTCTCCCTAAAAGTCGTGAGGACTCCTAAGTGATATTTTCTCTTGCAAGTCATAAGGATCTTACAAGAGTGTTTTCTCCTTACAAGTCGAAAGGACTTATAAGTGTCGTTCACCATATGAGAACATTCCGCACCACTAGTGGAACTTGGTGTGGGGACATTTGTTTGTGCCCGTGGATTGTATACAAGGGTCAATATTGAACGACTTGTAGGGCAGAAGTTTCATTTTTTTCTTTCCGCGATGCTCTATCATTTCAGCTTTTATATCGCGAAAGTCGCAATTGCCCAATCATTTCGGCTATTCTTCGCGGCGCCCAATCATTTCGGATATTCTTTTCTTTTTTACTCGCTGTTTTTTTATTGCGAGTTGCCCAATCATTTCGGCTATTTCATATGCATTTTTTTTGCTCGCTGCTTTTTGTTGCGAGTATAGAACTTGAGATTTGATACCAATCTTAGCATCAGTATCGCTGCGACTGGAATATGGCCAGGAGCGAATCATCATTTGCTTTGAGAGGACTTGGAATTTGCTACCAATTTAGGCATCGGCATCGCTGCCACTGGAATGTTTCTAGGAGCGAATCATCACTTGCCTTTGTCGATTTGAACAAAGGTGGCTTAGCAAACAGGGTTACGATCTTGTTAACTAAGGCTTTTTGACTTTACGAGCCGTAATGGTCTCATAAAGGTATTTCTCCCCACGAGTCATGTGGATCTCGTAGGTATAGGTTCTCCCTAGAAGTTGTGAGGACTCCCAAGCAATATTTTCTCTTGCAAGTTGTATGGATCTTACAAGAATGTTTTCTCCTTACAAGTCGAGAGGACTTATAAGTGTCGTTCACCACATGAGGACATTCTTCGTCATTGGTGGAACTTGGTTATGGAACGTTTATTTGTGCCTGTGGATTGTATACAAGGGTCAATATGGACCCCCTGTAGGGCAACTTGGGGAGTGTGATGGCTTAAGAACAGGTTCAGGTCCCTGTATCTTAAGGGTTTTGAATCCTATGAGCCGTGAGGGTCTCATAGGGGGGATTCTCCATACGAGTTGTGAGGATATCGTAAGTGTAATTTCTTCTTAGGAATCGTGGGGATACTTAGGTGTGTTTCTCCCTTGTGAGTCGTAAGGATCTCACGCAGGTATTTTTTCCTTACAAGGTCGAGAGGATCTTGTAGGTGTTTTTTTTTATTTTAACGAGATTGCGCCCTTTCGGGTTTTCACAAACTCGTCGGTAGTCCTGCTGTTTTTACTCACGGTGCCCTTTCGGGTTTTCATCTGTGCACATTTCTCTTGTGGACGTACCTTTTTTTTTTATTATTAACAACGAGATTGCGCCCTTTCACGTTTTCAAAAGATCGCTGGTAGTCCTGCTATTTTTACTCACGGCGCTCTTTCAGGTTTTCATCCGTGCCCATTTCGCTTGTGGACATACCGTTTTTTTGCCGCTGGCACTTAGGGGAGACTTCACAACCGGGGCAGTTGAACGGCCAGCGGGACATAAGTTGTAGTCCTCGCCGCTGTGACTTATGGATTTGAATTCCACCATCGCCGTGTTTGAGGTGGCGTATTTAGTTTAAGGACATTACGATGTAACGTTAGTTTAGGGACATCTCGGTCCATTGTTAGTTTAGGAACCTTTCGGTCCAATGTCAGTTTTGGGACATCTCGGTCCAATGTTAGTTTTAGGACATCTCGGTCCAATGTTTGTTTTAGGAAATCTCAGTCTATTGTTAGTTTTAGGACATCTCGGTCCAATGTTAGTGTTAGGACATCTCGGTCCATTGTTTGTTTCGAGGCAAAGTTTTGCCGGATACTACTTTCAGAGTTTGGACTCAGGAAGACAGTGAGCGGACACGAGCGTCGTCATCTATTATTAACCTGAGCCGTGACTTGGCAAGCGTAGTATTTCTTAAGGAACCGACCGTTTATTGGCCGGAAGGGTCTCCATGCATATCCGCGAGCAAGTAGGCCCCCCTTGGTATACCTTGTCTATGATGTACGGGCCCTCATAGTTTGGCTCGAATTTCTCCCGTTTGGCACGATTGGGGATCATAGGTCTTTTGACAACTAGCACGAGTTTGCCTTGGCGGAACGTTCTATGCCTGGTCAGTCTTTCGTAAGAGCGCGTCATCCTTGCTTTGTAAGCTTCCATGTTTTGCTGCGCCATAAGACGAGTTTCATCGATGACATTGAGCTCCTCAAGCCGAAGATGGGCATTTTCTTCATCCGTCAGCTCGTATCGAACTGCTACTCGTAGAGAGGGCAGCTCTACTTCCAAGGGAAGTATCGCTTCCATGCCGAATACTAATGCGAATGGCCTTGTATTCGTGGCCGTTTTGAACATGGTTCGATACGCCCAGAGTGCTTCATGCAGTCTCTTGTGCCAGTCTTTTCTGTTTCTGGACACCGTTTTTTTATGATCTTCGTCAAGGTCTTGTTGAACGCCTCAGCTAGACCGTTAGCTCGGGAATAATAGACTGAAGAATATCTCCAATCTATATTATGCTGCTGTGCGAACCAACTGATTTTATGGCTTCTGTAGGCTGGCCCATTATCAAAGATAATCCTTCGCAGAGTGCCGAACCGGTAAATGACGTGTGTCCTGAAGAAATGGAGGATGTTCTCTGTCTTCACTTCCTTTAGCGGTACCGCTTCTGCCCACTTGGAGAAGTAATCGGTCGTTGCCAATATGAACCGATGTTTCTTGGATCATGCTGGCTCAATGGGGGCCAATTATGTCAGTTCCCCACATTTCGAACGGCCAACTAGCCAATGTTGGATGTAGCGGATTCGGATGCTGGTGGATGAAATCCCCATGGATTTGGTACGAGTTACACTGCTTTGCATATTCGAGAAAGTCCTGGATCATTGTGGGCCAATAGTAGCCCATTCTCTTGATCTTCAGCTTCATCTTGGGCCCAGCTTGATGAGAACCGCAGAGTCCGCCGTGAGTTTCTTGGATGACTCTTTTTTCTTCTTCTGGTCCCAGGCATCTCAGCCACAAACAGTAAAATGATCTCTTATAAAGAGTATCATTGACGAAGGCGAAAGACAGGGCTCACTTCATGAGCTGATGTCTTGACGACGCGTCTTCGGGCGTTTGATGGGATTTGAAGTAGTTTATGAAGACTTCTCTCCAATCCATAGTCTTTTTCTTGAAAGGCCACTTGTTTGTTCGTTTCCTCTTCTTCAGAAGACTCCGGAGATATCTCTGCCGGCGCGAGAATCCGGCGGCTTTGCACAATGATCCTTACATCATCGAGGTTTTCGTCAGCCAGTTCCTTAGCAAGCTTGGCTAATGCATCCGCCTTGCTATTTTCCGCGCGCGGAATGCTCTCCAGAATGTAGGAGGGAATTTGAGTCAACAGTTTCCGCACTCTTTCGCTATATTTTACCAACTCCGGTTTGCATGTCTGATAGTCGCCATTCACTTGGCTAACGACTAGCTGGGAGTCTCCATATATGAGGAGGTTTTCGATGCCCATGTCAACAACAATCTCAAGACCTACTATCAAAGCTTCATATTCCGCTTCATTGTTTGTTCTTGGCACTGTTAAGAAAAGGTCAAAACGCAGTATCCCTCTTTGTGGAGTCACAAAGATAAGGCCTACCCCAGCTTTGATTATGGGGGTATTTTGCTTTCGCTTCTTCATAGAAGACGCTCCGTCGAATTAGAGTTCCCATTGGACATTATTTCCATCGGTCTCCTTATCGATTGCATCGAACGTGTGTTCGTCTGGCAGTTCGCAATTTAGGGGAGAATCGGCTGGTATCGGATGCTCAGCAAGAAAGTTGGCGATGGCCTGGCCTTTCACTGCCTTGAGGGGTCGATATATTATCGAGAACTCCATCAAGAGAAGGGCCCATTTGGCAAGCCTTCCTATTAATATGGCTATTGACATCAAGTGCTTGAGAGGATCCACCTTTGATATGAGATGGACCTCATGTGCCAAGGCATAATGCCGAAGCTTCGTTATCGCGAAGATCAGTGACTGGCAATGCTTTTCAATAGGGGAGTAGTTGTTCTCTGCCACCAGGAGAACTCGACTCAAATAGTATAGAGCTCTCTTCTTTCCCTGATCGTTCTCCTGTGGCCATAGCGCCCCTAAAGAACCTTTGAGGGTTGTCGTGTACAGGATGTGGGGCTTTCCTTTGACCGAGGTGGTCAATACCAGCGGATTCTGCAGGTATTGCTTGATTTTGTCCCGTGCATTTTGGCATTTCTGATCCCAGACGAACGGGGTCCCCTTCTTCATTAGATGGTTGTAGGGACGATATTTTCCGAAGAGGTTGACTTTGGAGTTTGATACCTGTTTAGGCAGCTGTATCGCTACAACTGGGATATTGCCAGGAGCGACTCATCATTTGCCTTGAGAGGACTCTTAATTTGATACCGATTTAGGTATCAGCATCGCTACAACTGAAATAGTGCCATGATCGAATCATCATTTGCCCCTGTCGATTTGGACAAAGGTGGCTTAGTAGACAAGCTTAGGATCCTGTCGACTAAGACTTTTGACTTTATGAGCCGTAAGGGTCTCATAAAGGGTTTTCTCCCTACGAGTCGTGAGGATCTCGTAGGCATATTTTCTCCTTAAGAATCGTGGGGATTCCTAAGTGATGTCTTCTCTTGTAAGTCGTAAGGTTTTCCAAGAGTGTTTTCTCTTTATAAGTCGAGAGGACCTACAAGCGTTATTCACCATATGGGGACATTTCTTGCCATTTTTAGAACTTGGCAAAGAAATATTAATTCGTGCCTATAGATTGTATACAAGGGTCAATATGGACTGCCTGTAGAGCAATTTGAGAGATATGACGGCTTAAGAACAGGTCTAGATCACTGTAACTTAAGTCTTTTGAATCCTATGAGCCGTGAGGGTCTCACAGGGGGGATTCTCCTCACGAGTTGTGCGGATCTCGTAAGTGTATTTATTTTAATGAGGTTGCGCCCTTCCGGGTTTTCATAAGCTCTCCGACAGTCCTGCTGTTTTTACTCACGACGCCCATTCCGGTTTTCATCTGTGCCCATCATGCTTGCGGACATAGCGTTTTTTATTTAATTATTTTTTTAGCGAGATATTCCACTAGATTGTAGGACCTGTTTGTAAGCCCCTTAATATCCTTCCTGTCCTTTGAGAAGAAGGACCATTCTACATAGAAATTCTTCCGCCAGTGAGAAATATCCCCATGTGTATATCTCGAGGGGGAGAGAGCACCCACGCCGTCGCTATTTTAGCGACAAGTTGCTTCAAAGTCACTAATTTTTTGTTGAGCTTTGGCGACAAATGCCACCTTACCTCCGCTTTTCATTCATCTTCATCGGATGATGAAGGGTCTTGACCCAACTGATCCAATATAGTCATTTTATCCATGAGCTCTTGGAAGGTTGTTGGCTTGAAAATGGCCGTAAATGGGAACACCTTTTGAATTCGTGTCAAGGGTGGCCATGAACATTTCCACAGCTGCAGTTTCGGCGATACGTTGCTCGCATTTTGACCAGAGATTTCGCCATCGGGTAACATATTGAACCCAGGTTTCATTCGGTCTAACCCTTTCATTGACCAACGTCATTACGGTAGTGTGTTTATTCACACTAGCGAATCTATGACAGAAGAGCATCTCCATATCGTCGAAGGTATTCATGGAGTCATTCGGGAGTTCCGCATACCATTCGAAGGCAATGCCAGCTAAACAGCTGACGAACTGTCAGAGGAGAAGTATATCATTCTCTCCAGTGTTACCGCATATGGATTTAAATCGCGCGATGTGCTGGTGAGGATTCCTGGTTCCTTTTTATATGTGGGGTCAGAAGTATGTATTCTGGTGGGTACTTTATTTGATCGTAGCATGCCAGATACGGTCGACCAGTCTTGATTGGCCTATTTGATGCTTCGCATGCATAGTGAGTTTTGACTTGCCGAGCGATATATGTGTCCAGCTTTTCTTCTAGGAGCCATTTCTTCCTCAGCCGTTGATGAGGTGTGCAGAGGATTTGAAATGCCATCTTTATCTTTAATATCGACTACTAGCGGTTCATCTGCCCGTGGTTCCGATTGAACTATCATTCCTACCATATTCTGAATCAGAAGGGCCATTTGGTTCATTTTAGTAGACATTTCTTCCGCTTCTGCATCTCCCTTTTTCAGAGGGCACTTTAGGAAATCAATATCCGATTCCTTCTCTGTTCTTTCTTCGGGTGCGTCCTCGGGATTTTCCTTAGGCGATGGATTGGCGTTTGCTGCCGCCTGAGCGAGCATCTCCTGCAGCTTTTCATGTTGCAGTTGAACTTTTGTCAGGGACTGAGTTTGAGGTCGTTGACTAGTAGAAGCTCGAACTTCGTGTTTGGAATTCACTACATAGACTATGTGAACTACCATGCCCCCAGGCTTAGGGTGTTTGGAGTTTTGGCCTTTGGAGTTTGCTTCGGGCACTTGAGCTTTATTAGGCCTCTTATTTTTTTGAAAAGCCGCTTTGGTTTTGGGAGGAATCGTTGAATCAGGATCCGTCCTGGGATGAGTCCCCTTGTATTTGAAAGGGGATTTATCAGAATTTGGCTGACGTCTAGGAGAAGAGCCGCGGTTGACGACAGAGACCTTCACCTGCTTCCACACCCATTATAGATGAGGAAAGTTGTTTTAGGGAGCGAACTGGTTTCTGCTCTCGTGGGATCTCCATGGGTTGCGGATATTTCTTCAATATTGCGGTAGGAGAATTTTGTCTGACCCTTCTCAACAGTTTGAAGCTGTTCTCGGTTGGAAAAACACCACTGGGGTTGACACAGGACCATACAGAGAACTGCCCCAACTCATTTTGTATGATGCCGATATTGACGTCGATCGTTTCTTATGGCCGGGATTTGATTAGCCTCAGGATTTTGCCGAGCCTGCCCCCTGTTTCCTTTGAGAGCTTGAATATCCCGCCACCTGCGTCGACCTTGGTCCTTGGTAGGTGCCAGTTGTTTGAGGTCTGATTCCGTCGGCAAAGTTGCAGCTTGGGGAACCAGAGTGTGGAAGACAGACTTCCACTGGGCTTCCTCCATCGGCGTTGAGGCACCGAGGGTGGGATGTGGGAGTATCAACCCAAAGGGAAGCCCGTTGATTTCTTGAAGAGCCGGATTGCAGAGATTTGAGGCTGCAAGTGGCCCATATTTGACTCTACCATATATGACAGAGTCTGAGTTGCTAGGGTGGAAGCAAACACCATTCTTCATAGAGGAGAAACACCGGCTTCAATATCCCATCACCCAAGGGCAAACACAAACATATATACCATGATTATTTGATCGCGGAAAAACACGACACACAAAGTGTGGAGTGGAAAGAGGAAAAATTCCCACCAGGCGTGCCAGAATCTGGTCACTGCCGAAAACGGGGAAGGCAAACGTCTTGCCTGAATTTGGGGGAGATGCTATTTGGTTTTATCCGTCCACCTCTCCGAAGATGCAAAGTTGATTTAGAGCACCGTATATCAGAGGTTTAGACGGATGCGGCCGTTGTATCACATTTCGTCAGATTCCCCCTCGTTTGCGAGGGGTTTTTGATTGTGGGGACGCTCTTCCCTGCAGGCACAATCCCTTGCAGTTAATTACGTTACCGCATCGCGGTAACCACTTTGTCCTGCTCCAGAAGGTCACTTCGTGTCGTGTGTGTTTGTTTTATTTTTGGTTGCCCGCGGATTGTATACGGAGACTAATTTATGTTGTCGCCCGTAGGGCGTGGATTAGTCCAAATCCGTATATTTTAGATTTGGGTTTTGGTTGATTTAATGATCGTTAACCTCGTTTGAGATTAAGATCAACTTAAATGTTTGTTAAGGATACGTTAGCCTGACTTGGACTATGATCTACTTAACGGGGGTTTAGGATCATTTTGATCCAGCAAAAGAGCATTTGAGTTCTATTGCTTTAATTTAAGAACGTTACGGTCCGTTGACCACCTATTTTGGGGTGAGGGTTTAGTTTAAGGACGTTACGGTCCACAGCTGGTTTAAGGATATCGCGTTTCGTAGCTTAGTTTAAGGACGTTGCGGTCCGTAGCTTAGTTTAAGGACGTTGCGGTCCGTAGCTTAGTTTAAGGACGTTGCGGTTATTGTAGGGATGTGCCCGTCAATTTGGGAGTGCACCAAAGAGTTGTTGGTTATTGGGACCCACCACCTCTCTAAAGACATTGAAGAATTACAACGACATTTATCAGAGGTGTGAGGAGATGTACCCTTGAACCAATGTCCATTGGAAGATCAGTAGTCATGTTTGGGACTAAGTCCAATTCAGAAAGTGATGAGCACATGGGCTCGGTTGATCTGAATCAGGGATTTTTTGTCAACTTGGACTCAGCCTACCCAGTCTTTGAATAAAGTGTTAAACACTTGCTTGGGCCCAGTCCCTTTTCTGTGCAAACAATGCTGGGCATTGATACGGGTTCTGACGCTCACCCTCTATTTTACTTTATTTCCCCCTCTTTTTTTGTTTTTTATGGAGTGTTAAACACTCTTTATGTCGCCCACATGCGGAGCACGTGAGGCGCTTGGCGCTGAGCGCCAACCATTGAGCGCTAGGCACTCCTTATTCGAGTAGCACCCACGTGAGGGGCACGTGAGGCGCTTGGCGCTGAGCGCCAACAATTGAGTGCTAAGCACTCTTTATTGAGGGGCGCCCATATGAAACGCTTGGCGCTGAGCACCAACCATTGAGTGCTAAGCACTCCTTATTGAGGGGCGCCCACGTGAGGCGCTTGTCGCTGGTTTTCCTTTATGCATTCTGTTATGAAGAGTTCAATTCTCTTTTCTTTTCTGAATTTTTGATCCCTAAGAACAAGTTCATCCCCGTGAGAATTAAATTCTTATTTGTGGGAGACTTGTCTCATGGATCTCAGATCCAAGGAAAGAACTAAGTTCTTTTATAAGGGTAAAACCCTTGGATGTGCAGATGAGATGCTTTGATCTCTATTATTATTTTTATTTACCTCGAAGAGAGGTATTCTTCTTTCTTCCTTTTTGAAGCTTTCTGCTTTGTTTTTCTTGAAACTTATGAGGGGATTTCTCTCTGCAAGACTTAAAATCTTGGGTCCTTTATATAGTAGAGGCGAGCTTGTTGATTTAGTTAAGTAAATCTCTCGTTGAGAGATCCTGATTGATTTGGGGATTTTATCCACCGTTGGATTTTTGATCCAAGGACTTCTGTTTTACAGAAGATATTTTTCTTGTTCTTAACAAGATTAGGAAAATATTTCCCCATACAGAATTTTTCTGTATATATAGGTGATTTTTAATCACCATTGGATTTTTTAATCCAACGGTACTCAGATTTACAGAGAGTAATCTTTCTTGTTTCGAAAGATTTGAGGAATATTTCCTTAATAGAAATTAATTCTGTATTTTGATGATTTATCATCTCCATTGGATATTTGATCCAATGGTTCTGTTTAATAGAGAGATTTTAGTTCTAGCGCTGGCGCTCTCGTGCGAGGCATGTGAGGCGCTGCCTCAGAGTTTTTAACTCTTGGTGTTGGCGCCCTCGTGCAAGACACGTGAGGCGCTGCCTCAGTTTTTTTAACTCTTTGCGCTGGCGCCCTCGTGCGAGGCACGTGAGGAGCTGCCTCAGAGTTTTTAACTCTTGTCGTTGGCGCCCTCGTGCAAGGCACGTGAGGTGCCGCCTCTTTACTGAAGGTGTCTTTTCGCCTTCTTTCTCTACTTTTCCTGAGTCAAACTTTTCTTTTCCAATGCTTGGAATTAGTTCCATCATGCACAACATTTTCTGTGTCTAGACTTAAATGTCTCCCTTCATAATCTAAAGCAATGCTTCTCTTCTTCTTCACTTTCAGAGAATTATTTTATCAAAGAAGAGCTATGGCTTGTATTCATCCACATGCTCGCTGGCAGCCCTGGGAGGTGCCTATTGAGGAAATTGTTCCTCGTTTTGCTGCCCGCTTGGTGAACCCTGCTCTTACGGATGACCAATGCGATACGGTGCTGCACGAGCTCTTGACTCGTAGAGGATCCCCTCTCCCCATCGGCTCCATTTGGCTCCGGATGGTCTTCTTATCCGTGCTCGATGATATTCCCCCTCATCCATCGGAGATGACTCCGGCGATACTCGACGCAGCGGAGGACAAGATCGAGTGCTTTCATGAGGCACTTTTGATTACCACGGCTTTAAGGGATCGCTCTGTTCAGCTTCTAAGCCAGATACGGGCTCAGCGGGCCATCATGTCTTCCTTCGCTGATGGGCACGGTGCTGACCGATGGGGAGTGACTCTTCGTGAAGATCGCCGCTTTGCCAAGGTGGAGAAGGCAGAGAGGGAGTTAGAGAATTTTATCCATAGTTTTGTGAATCCCTGTACTTTCGATCCCATGTATGGTGATCTATTTCTTGTAGAATAAAATGTTCAATTAAATACTTTCTTTTTGTCGTTGCCCACTAAGTGCTCCCTTTCTAACACCTGTTCTTCCTCTGATGTGTGTATGTGCGTATATGAATGAGCCCGATTTCACACATATCTGTAAACGAAACTTAAACCGGTGTAAACAGGAACAAATAGCTCTTGGCTGAAGATTTTGGCGGGAACACCACTGAACTATTTTTTCTGCAGTATTCTTTGCGCAAACTCTCTCCCCCTCTTCAATAAAACTGTTTTTGTGCAGGATTCTTTGTGACGCCGCCAAATAAAATTTTGGCAAGTGTTTTATATTTTTGTTTGTTCTCGTTTTTCATAAATAATATGGACTTTAATGGGCTATAACAACAATTCAGATTGGGTGGGGATTTCATCACCCTTCCTAAGATCCCAAAAATCACTAAAAGCATATGCATTACCCTTAAGCTTAATTAAAAAATATCTAGACTCAGCTAACTAAGGACTTGTCGTGCTCAATAGGACAGAGGAAGTTTGTGGGCATTCGGTCGTTTATCTAAACTTGACTTTGTGGTGCCTAGGCTAGACAAGTGAGGTGGTAATTTTGCAAGTGTTTTAAAAGGCCCGTCTCATGGTGATTCGTGAGCGGAACCCTCCTTATCTCATTTGTGCTTACCTGGCCACAATTGGCAGTGAAGAGGCGATTTGAGGGTTATCTCACAACTTGTCATTTTGGAACAGTTATGAGCAGTCTATTGGACTTTAAAGACCATAGCTCTAGGTGTGATTGTACATATTGTGACTGTGACTGTTTGAAGCTTTGTCCATAAATCCGTATATATTTTGCAAAATTCTGTAAAAAAAAACAAAACTTTTATAAAAAACTTGCCATTTGTCGCCAAATTTCCATTTCACCTACCTTTCATCGACTTTTCTCCGTTGACGTTTTCTTACCTTCACATTCTACGCTTTGACTACACTAAACTAGTTTAGTGTATGTCCGTTTGGAATCGGGACACTAGTGCCCACCCAGTCCGCATTACGTTAGTCGCTACCGACTATGCGATCGACTCCGACGTCGAAACTCCTTCCATACCTCTTTCATCCTTACCTTTGTCGGCCAACTCCGACGTTGAACGCAATTCTGTTCATACATCTTCATATTCACCTTCACCCAATTCTTCTTACGAGATGTCAGGATCTCCTCCTAACATTACAACGGGAATGATTCTATCTCCACTTGGTGCGAATAACCCGCGACCACCTCTTGTTGCAGCGCCACATCGAATCACGCTTTAAGATCGTTTCTATCCTACCAGCGCTGCACTCCCTACTTGTCTTTCTTTTCCACCGGCCAATAGGGATAATTTCGAAATTAAGCGCCATTTCATTAACATGCTGCCCAAATTTCACGGTATTGAATCCGAAGGTGTCTACATCTTCATCAATAAATTCCAGAACGTATGTGCGATGATGAAAACAACCCAACTGTTGGTTGATACTATACGGCTATGAGTTATTCCTTTCAATTTGTGTGACCTCGCTGAAAAGTGGCTGTATAGCACCGCATCTTATTCGATAACTAGTTGGGACGAGTTTGTAAAAACGTTTCTGAAGAAATTCTATCCAAATCATAAGACCGTACGGATCCGAAACAAGATAAACCAATTCACCCAGCTACCAACCGAACCTTTTTGGAAGTGCTTCGACCGGTACAAGGACCTTCTTGTTCAGTGTCCTCATCACGGTATAGAGAAATTGCAACTTTGCCAAACTCTGTACGAGTTCCCAATTCCAGCAACAAGACAGTTGATGGAGACTATCTGTCAGGGCCACTTCCTATCCAAATCTGAAGAGGAGGTTTGGCAATTCTTTGACGATCTTGCAGAACAAACGTTGCAGTGGGAGAGCACCCGATCGAATGCTTCAACTTCTTCTTCTTCTTCTTCAGGTCTCTCTAGGACAGGAGTTCACTAACTCGATATCTCAATTGCAATGAAGGCCGAGATAGCTGCAATTACGTGGAAACTGGAAGCAATTGAGAGCAAATTCTCATCTCCTTCTCCTTCCACCGTTCCTCCCCCTCGTACCATTTATGCTTGTTGCTCGGATCCTTATCATTTGACCGAAGAGTGTCTTTACAATCCACCATCTCAAGTACATGATCAGGTTAATGCTGCATTTCAGAAAAGACCAAGAAACGATCCATACTCTTCCACATACAATCCCAGTTGGAGGAACCACCCTAATTTAGCCTGGAATCAGAACCGACATCAATTCCAAGGCCAGAACAACTTCCAAAGGCTTCTTCCTCCTCAACAACAAGCTCAAGAACAATTTCAGCAGCCTTTCCAACCCCAACCTTTTCAGAATCCGACGAACAATTTTGCACCTTACAACAATTCTTTTCCTCAAAACAACTTTGTTCCATCAAATAACGATAAGGTTTCCTCGCTAGAACGGAGTCTAGAGGCTTTTGTAAAGCAATCAAATCAATTCACCGCCAATATCCAGTCTTCTATTTAGTCTCTGGTGGAACACACCATGGCACACGGGCAAAGCATCAAGACCATCGAAGCCCAAATTGCACAGCTGAACGCGGACTTGAGCGAGCGAGAGAAAGGAAAGCTTCTATTTCAACCACTCCCAAATCCCGGTCACCCACATAATATACATTTTTCTCTTGAACAACAGAACAATAATGTGAGTGTCATGACTACGTTGAAATCTGGAAGAATGTTGAACAATAACATTGGACCTATTTGCAGGGCCTTAGTGCTTAGGAAACATGTTGATATCCCCGCTGCTTAAGGCTTTTCACCTTCATGAAGATTTCGTGAAGATGTTTTTCCTTATGAGTCGAGACGAATCGAGAAGCTCTCGCAGAAACATTGTTTTCCCTATGAGTCGAGACGAATCGAGAAGTTTTTGCAAGAATGTCCTAACATCACAGTTAACCTCTGCACTTTACGACTGTGGTCCATTAGAGTGTGTGGTACTAAGGCATTCCCGATACGCAGTCTTGCTGTCGTGTCTCTGCTCCCTTCGGGGCTGGACAAGACGTTCTCAGATAATCTTCTAGGTTATATTATCTTCGGGGGAGCATATTCTCCCCAGAAATCGTGAGGATTTCTAAGTGTTCATCGCCTCCGTGAGTCGCAAGGTTCTCATTCACATCGTGAAGAACCGTAAGTAGCTTCTTTATTCCAGTGGCATGTAACTTTGGCAAATGCGGCCCATAGATAGTCCATCTTGACCTCCTTGTATGGCAGCGATGGCTTAAGAAACAGGTTCAGATCTGCCGCCTAAGACTTTTCAACTTTATGAGCCGTGAGGGTCTCATAAAGACTTTTCTCCCTACGAGTCGAGAGGATCCCGTAGGTGTATTTTCTCCTTAGGAGTCATGAGGACTCTTAAACGCGTTTTCTCTTGAGAGTCGTAAGGATCTCACAAGAGAATTTTCCCCCTTTACAAGTCGAGAGGACTCGTAAGTGGTTTTTTCCTTCCTTGTCGATGTTCGACCATAGAGAGTGTGGCCCGTGGATAGTACACAATATTCCATCTTGGACTTACTTGCAGGGCCCCAGTGCTTAGGAAACAGGTTGATATCCCCGTTGCCTAAGGCTTTTTCCCTACGAGTCGAGACGAGTCGAGAAGTTCTCGCATGAACATTTCACTACGAGTCGAGACGAATCGAGAAGTTCTCGCAAGAATGTCCTATTGTCACAGTTAACCTCTGCTGATAGAAGTCCGTTGGGGTCTGTGGTACTAAGGTTTTTTGTCCGTTATACCGTCGCGTTGGCCTATGTATTCCCCGATATGCAATCTTGCTATTCGAGTAGCCCTACGATGTGCTGGTGAGGATTCCCGGTTCCTTTTTATATGTGGGGTCGGAATTATGTATTCTGGTGGGTACTTTATTTGATCGTAGCATGCCGGATACGGTCGATCAGTCTTGATTGGCCTATTTGATGCTTCACACGCATAGTGAGTTTTGACTTACCGAGCGATATATGTGTCCAGCTTTTCTTCTAGGAGCTATTTCTTCCTCAGCTGTTGATGAGGTGTGCAGAGGATTTGAAATGTCATCCTTATCTTTAAGATCGACTACCAGCGGTTCATCTGCCAGTGGTTCCGATTGAACTATCATTCCTGCCATATTCTGAATCAGAAGGGCCATCTGGTTCATTTTAGTGGACATTTCTGCTGCTTCTGCATCTCCCTTTTTCAGAGCGCGCTTTAGGAAATCAATATCTGATTCCTTCTCTATTCTTTCTTCCGGTGCATCCTCGGGATTTTCCTTAGGCGATGGATTAGCGTTTGCTGCCGCCTGAGCGAGCATCTCCTGCAGCTTTTCACGTTGCAGTTGAACTTTTGTCAGGGACCGAGTTTGATATCGGTGACTAGTAGAAGCTCGAACTTCGTGTTTGGAATTCACCACATAGAATATATGAACTACCATGCCTCCAGACTTAGGGTGTTTGGAGTTTTGGCCTTTGGAGTTTGCTTCGGGCACTTAAGATTTATTAGGCCTCTTTTTTTTTGAAAAGCCGCTTTGGTTTTGGAAGGAATCGTTGTATCAGGATCCGTCCTGGGATGAGTCCCCTTGTATTTGAAAGGGGATTTATTAGAATTTGGCTGACGTCTAGGGGAAGAGCCGCGGTTGACGATAGAGACCTTCACTTGCTTCCACACCTTATATAGATGAGGAAAGTTGTTTTAGGGAGCGAACTGGTTTCTGCTCTCGTAGGATCTCCATGGGCTGCGGAGATTTCTTCAATATTGCGGTGGGAGAATTTTGTCTGACCCTTCACAACAGTTTGAAGATGTTCCTGGTTGGAACAACACCACTGGGGTTGACACAGGACCATACAGAGAACTGCCCCAGCTCATTTTATATGATGCCGATATCGACGTCGATCGTTTCTTACGGCCGGGATTTGATTAGTCTCAGGATTTTGCCGAGCCTGCCCCCTGTTTCCTTTGAGAGCTTGAATATCCCGCCCCCTGCGTCGACCTTGGTCCTTGGCAGGTGCCAGTTGTTTGAGGGCTGATTCCGTCGGCAAAGCTGCAGCTTGGGGAACCAGAGTCTGGAAGACAGACTTCCACTGGGCTTCCTCCATCGACGTTGTCATGCCCCGCTTCCCAAAATACGGAATACAAGGGTGACAAGGCCAGCCATGCTCCTACGATCAAGGAAGAATCCTGTCGTAGTTACATATCGGCTTCTAGCATTATATGGTAATCGGTAAATACTGCACAGAAATAAAGGAAAACAATACTAGTTTATTACACCAACTTTCATTGTTCACAGTTTACAATAGGATGAAATAAAAGAAACTACTAATCAAGTGCGAATACAAGGTTGATTTATGGAAAACAGTAAAAGTACTGAGGGCACGACCGTCGAGATCTCTGCGAGCTCGAAAGGTAGGTCTGACTCTTGAATCCGGTCCTCTGCAATCTCTGAGCATGCATACTCAGGTCGTCAGGGCGACGCAATAGCAATATCATAATAATCATGAAAGACAAGAAAATAAAGCAATAACGGTGGACGTAATAAATGCAGACAATCAATATGTCGTGAACTGATGTAAGGTATGCTCTGTGTCCCTATCTGTCTCTAAGTCATTTTGAAGTCGAAATGCGGAAAGGAATGATCATGTTTAACGAGGGTCTCGTATATACCCGAGACTACGGCCCACGATGCCCGGGACATAACCCTGTCAGCCGGACCGCTAGGTCCAAACTAATATATAAGAGTCGCTGTTCGAATGATCATCCTCTAAAACACTGACCTTGCTAAATACAATTTCCTTTCCACTGCTATTTCCCCTTTTTCCCCAGGTTTCACTATTTATGAGTATAGTCTAGTTGTGTATAAGTACGCACCAATAACGCGGTTTTATTCACTGTTCACTGTATTGTCACTATCACGAACCATTCACTTTTCACTGGCGTACTTGACACTCCTAGACCGATACCATTCACGCTCGATAATGCATGGTACACTGAAACTTAATAATGAAGCGCACTATCACTAGAGGTATTACGGCCGGGTATAATATGTGCATTTATGCCACTAAACATTCATGTGCAATGAAAGTTATTATGCATCTTATGAACTCATAAAAATCACATTAAATCATACGTTCAAAATTAAATAAAATGATACAAAAGCGGTAACAAGTAAACTCAGTCGGAAGTTCAACGAGATTTATTCCAAGTCGATCGGGTTTCGGGTTCGCAAATTACATTCGTTTCATTTTAAGTGTTCGCTACTGGAAATTCAGTTCCTGAACTGAAAGTCCATTTCGCAACACAGTTTTCACCCTGTTGGGATCAAAATTAGATGACACTATAGTTGAACAATATTTAGGGTTATCAGTTATGTTTCTAATGAAATTTGTGGATCAATAATATTCTATTTCAACAGGGAGTTATGGTCAGGTTAAGTTCGATGTGTAAAATCTGCCACTGCAGAATTCAGCAGAACACATCGTCGTTATAAAATGTGTTAAAAATATCATACAGTTAAGGAATCCAGTGAAACTAGTGGGGTAAGAAAGCTAACTAAATTTTCTACGTAAAGATATAGGGTTACACACATTTTCGCATTTGACCAATGTTATACGGTGATCTCAAAACAAGGGTGAACTGGGATTACTGCTCTGGACTGCAGTCCAGGGTCGTAATTCTCCCCAGTTGTCTCTATCATAACTAGTTCAAATTTTGAAATAAATTATATAGTACTGTAGGTTAATTTGTTATCTTCAATACGAGCCATGGAACGCTCAAATCCGATTTGTAAAAGATTTATCGTGAATTTAACGGTCTAGCGTGTTTAGGAAAATTCTGATTCCGCAATGGTTATCGGGGTAACACTTTATGGGTGAAACAATATTGATTTTCAACCAAATTTCTGCAGTACCTATGTAAATAGTAATCGGGTTTAAAGAACACAAGTTCCGCCATTTACAGATAGGTTTTCACGTAAAGTTTAGTATCAACTACTTGTTTATATGTATGACAATCAGAGCTTTTGTTTCGTTTAATCGGTCAATATATCTTTGTAACGTGGTTAGAGCCGAATAAAAGGCTCGACTTATAAACTATGTCAATCTATGTATAAACAGGGGATTGTAAGACTTATCCAAAATCCATGATTTTCTAATTAACTTGATTGTTAAACACAATATATATAACTATGTGAGAAGAAAACTAATAGCATGTAAAACAAGTGATGATCACTTGCCTGAAGACGATGATGGCGGCAACAGCTACGGCGGTGATATCCACGGTGACAGAGGCGACGGCTGGGACAGAGACGACGCTGTCAATGGCGACAATGGCGACGGCGATTGTGACGGCTGCAAGGTGTGCTCGGTTCCAGAAAGGAGGGGGTGAAGGCTCGGCGTTGTGCAGCGGGGAGTTCGACGTTGGTGGTTGCGCTGGTGGATGGCCGGAGCTTGCAGGCGATGGTCGCCGGAATTGCAGGGAGCTCGGTCGCGGTTGGCTGTCGCGGCTGTGAATGGAGGAAGGAGTAGGGAGAAGTGGTGGGTCGTCGACGGTGGTGGGTGCGTCGGCGAAGTCGCACGGTGGTCGGAGGTGGCAGGTGAGGTGGAGGGGTGCTCGGCAGTGGTTGGAACAATGGTGGGGAGAGGTCGGCTTGGTGTGCAGGTGAGGTGAGGAGGAGGTCGGCTCGGGTGTTTTGGGGAGAGGAGAGAGGGGAGACGAAATCGGAGGTGATGCCGGCGGTCGTGACGACGGCAACGGGGCGAGTGCGGCGTGGGCGTGGGTTCTAGAAAGGAAGCGGGCAAGGAGGAAAATATGGAGAAAGGAAGAGAGAGAGAATGTGAGGGGAAGAGAGAGGGTAACGTGGGAGATTTAATTGAGGGAGAGAGAGAAAGAATTTAACGTAAGGAATGGTAATTGGAAATTTAGGGAAGAGAGAGAGAGAGAGAATTAATTTAAGGGGGAGGGATAAGGAGGGAACGGGGGAGGTTTTATTGAGGGAGGGAGAGAAACGTGTTTTATTATTATTTTTTTATAAAGAAAATTTTAAAGAAGGGAGAGAAAGAATTAACGGGAAATTTAATGTGTTTTAAATGAATTTTATTTGTGTAGGATTTGTGTTTTAAATGAGGGTATAAAATTTGAATTTTGAAAAGGGAAGAGAAGGTAAGTAATTGGAATAATTTGTTGTTTTTAAAATAAGGCCTTGGGTTGTTGGGCTTGGGCTCAATAAAATTTAAAAGAAAAGTGTGGGATTTAGATATGGACTTGGGCTTAGGGTTGGGTTCATTGGAAAGCAAAATAATTATAAATTAATATAAAACGTAAAATGGATACAATATTTTGTTTGAATACTGGTATTGGCGTAGATGAAGACCGGGTATTACAGACGTTGAGGCACCGAGGGTGGGAGGTGAGAGTATCGACCTAAAGAGAAGCCCGTTGATTTCTTGAAGAGCCGGATTGTCGAAATTTGAGGCTGCAAGTGGCCCATATTTGACTCCATCAGATATGACAGAGCCTGAGTTGCTAGGGTAGAAGAAAACACCATTCTTCTAGAGACGAAACGCCGGCTTCAATATCCCATCACCCAAGGGCAACCACAAACATATATACCGCGATTATTTGATCGTAGAAAAACATGACACACGAAGTGTGGAGTGGAAAGAGGAAAAATTCCCACCGGGCGTGCTAGAATCTGTTTACCGCCAAAAACGGGGAAGGCAAACGTCTTGCCTGAATTTAGGGGAAGATGCTATTTCGGTTTATCCGTCCACCTCTCCGAAGATGCCAAGTTGATTTATGGCACCGTATATCGGAGGTTTAGACGGATGTGGCCATTGTAGAAGACTTCGTCAGATTCCCCCTCGTTTGCGAGGGGTTTTTGATTGTGGGGGCGCTCTTCCCTGCAGGCGCAATCCCCTGCAATTAATTACGTTACCGAATCGCGGTAACCACTTTCTCCTGCTCCAGAAGGTCACTTCGTGTCTTATGTGTTTGTTTTATTTTTGGTTGCCCGTGGATTGTATACGGAGACTAATTTATGTTGTCGCTCATAGGGCGTGGATTAGTCCAAATCCGTATATTTTAGTTTTGGGTTTTGGTTGATTTAAGGACCGTTAATCTTATTTGAGATTAAGATCAACATAAATATTTGTTAAGGATACGTTAGCCCGATCTTGGACTAAGATCTACTTAACGGGGGTTCAGGATCATTTTGATCCAGCAAAAGAGCATTTGAGCTCTATTGCTTTAGTTTAAGGACGTTACGGTCCGTTGACCATCAATTTTGGGGTGAGGGTTTAGTTTAAGGACGTTACGGTCCACAGCTAGTTTAAGGATATCGCGTTCCGTAGCTTAGTTTAAGGACGCTGCGGTCCATTGCTTTATTTTAAGGACGTTGTGGTCCGTAGCTTAGTTTAAGGGCGTTACGGTCCATAGCTAGTTTAAGGACATCGCGGTCCGTAGCTTAGTTTAAGGATGTTGCAGTCCATAAGGATGTGCCCGTCAATTTGGGAGTGCACCAAAGAGTTGTTGGTTATTGGGACCCACCACCTCTCTTAAGACGTTGAAGAATTACAACGACATGTATCAGAGGTGTGAGGAGATGTACCCTTGAACCAATGTCCGTTGGAAGATCAGTAGTCGTGTTTGGGACTAAGACCAATTTAGAAAGTGATGAACACATGGGCTCGGTTGATCTGAATCAGGGATTTTTGGTCAACTTGGACTCAGCCTACCCAGTCTTTGAATAAAGTGTTAAACATTTGCTTGGGCCCATTCCCTTTTCTGTGCAAACAATGATGGGCATTGATACGGGTTCTGAAGCTCACCCTCCACTTTACTTTATTTCCACCTCTTTTTTTGTTTCTTATAGAGTGTTAAACACTCTTTATGGCGCCCACATGCAGAGCGCGTGAGGCGGTTGGCGCTGAGCGCCAGCCACTGAGCGCTAGGTACTCCTTATTCGAGTAGCGCCCACGTGAGGGACACGTGAGGCGCTTAGCGTTGAGCGCCAACCATTGAGTGCTAAGAACTCTTTATTGAGGGGCACCCATGTGAGGCGCTTGACGTCGAGCGCCAACCATTGAGTGCTAAGCACTCCTTATTGAGGGGCGCCCACGTGAGGGACCCGTGAGGCGCTTGGCGCTGGTTTTCCTTTATGCATTCTGTTCTGAAGAGTTCAATTCTCTTTTCTTTTCTGGATCATTGATCCCTAAGAATAAGTTCATCCCTATGAGAATTAAATTCTCATTTGTGGGAGATTTGTCTCATGGATCTCAGATCCAAGGAAAGAACTAAGTTCTTTTATAAGGGTAAAACCCTTGGATGTGCAGATGAGATGCTCTGATCTCTATTATTATTTTTATTTACCTCGAAGAGAGGTATTCTTCTTTCTTCCTTTTTGAAGCTTTCTGCTTTGTTTTTCTCGAAGCTTATTGATTGGTGTGAAAAAGTGTTTGTAGAATAACCGCAATCAATAACGGCGTCGCTTGTAGCTAGCCGAGATGAGTACGGGTCGTCCGCAGGGAAACGTGGAATATTTTATTCTTACTTTAGGCGTGTTGAGAAAGAAAGGAGGAAGAAATAAGAATGGTTGTAGGTTCTAGATCTACGTTAAACACGGATGCAAAATATAGATCTAGATTAATTATGGATGTAAGTTCAATATTAAAAGGGGGCTTGTTGGGTTCATTAGGATTTAATAGTTATGGATGGTTAATTAAAGATTACTCTTTTTATCCTTTAATAGATTTAAAACTAGAACGACAGAGATGCATGTAGATTAGGATTTCTGGAGGAAAAAGGGTTCCCACTCTTAACCCCTATCTCGACATGAAACTCCGTTTATATCTAGCCTTTACCAAAACAATCATTAATCTAATCTCTAATCACGGTCGAGACTAACAATAAATTGGTAGCGCGCCCGATTAGGATGTTAATGATTCTTTTAGTAAAGTTTATAAACTTTATAGGACGTAAAAAGAGTTTAAGGATCTTCATCATCCATTAATCTACCATAATCCTATGAACCCTAACAAGCGGAGAATTACTCGCGCATGTTGGGAAAAGAAGATGAAAAGACAGAGAGGGAAAACATAATGTAAAATGCAAAAGAATTAAATAAAACAACTACCTTTATCAATCAACTTGAACAATCTACACTTTATTCCTTAGAAAATGATTACAAAAACTTGGTTTGCTTCTCGAACTCTTCCGAAGGAGGTAGATGAACAGTTGATGATCAGCCTGGATGCGTGAGCCGTCTTGGACTTCGTGATCTCTTCGGCTTGATGCCTTCTAACTTTAGACCTTGGTCCTTTATATAGCCCTCAAAGAAGAAAAACTAGTTACCATATATGGTGACTTCCTAATATGGTGACTTTCCATGCCTGGATTCTGAGTCCCTGTCAGTATTGATTTTATGATTTTGGCAGATTTTTTATCCTGACATTTTGAACATCTTGATCTCTTGACCTGAGCTAAATCTTGCACAATATCTCTATGAATAATGTTAGTATTATTTATTAAATTAGAGAGAGTATCTTAATCACTATATATGGTAATAAATGTTTAAGAAACTTGATTAAGAATATTTAATATGCTATGCACTTTATATGGTAATAAATCTTTAAGAAACATGATTAAGAATATTTGATATGCTATGCATCTTTTAATTACTAAAATATTATGCATATATTTTGAAATATTATTCTAACAATTTGTATGATATTATATTTTTTAAGAATTATGATTAGAATATTTGATATGATATGCATATTTTCAATTACCAAAATATTATATAAATATAAAATGCCTATATTTTCCTTCATAATATTAATTATAATATATAAATATATGATAAATAGTATTTTGCAGATAAATCCAAATATGTTTAATATTTATAATAAACATCTTTTATTATTTAAGAAATGTAAGGAAAATACTTATACCAAAGTGCAATATTTTCAACTGAACACTTATGGGGGGGGGGGGGGTTTCTCTCTGCAAGACTTGAAATTTTAGGTCCTTTATATAGTATATGCGAGCTTGTTGATTTAGTTAAGTAAATCTCTCGTTGAGAGATCCTGATTGATTTGGGGATTTTATCCACCCTTACATCTTTGATCTAATGAATTCTGTTTTACAGAAGATATTTTTCTTGTTTTTAACAAGATTAGGAAAATATTTCCCCATACAGAATTTTTCTGTATATATAGGTGATTTTTAATCACCATTGGATTTTTTAATCCAACGGTACTCTGGTTTACAAAGAGTAATCTTTCTTGTTTCGAAAGATTTGAGAAATATTTTCTCAACAGAATTTAATTCTGTATTTTGATGATTTATCATCTCCATTGGATCTTTGATCCAATGGTTTTATTTAACAGAGAGATTTTAGTTCTAGCGTTGGCGCTCTCGTGCGAGGCACGTGAGGCGCTGCCTCAGAGTTTTTAACTCTTGGCGTTGGCGCTCTCGTGCAAAACACGTGAGGTGCTGCTTCAGTTTTTTTTAACTCTTGGCGCTGGCGACTTCGTGCGAGGCACGTGAGGTGCTGCCTCAGAGTTTTTAACTCTTAGCGCTGGCACCCACATGCAAGGCACGTGAGGCTCCGCCTCTTTACTGAAGGTGTCTTTTCGCCTTCTTTCTCTTCTTTTCCTGTGTCAAACTTTTCTTTTCCAATATTTGGAAATAGTTCCATCATGCACAAAATTTTCTGTGCCTAGACTTAAATGTCTCCCTTCATAATCTGAAGCAATGCTTCTCTTCTCCTTCACTTTCAGAGAATTATTTTATCAGAGAAGAGCTATGGCTTGTAATCATCCACATGCTCGCCGACAGCCCTGGGAGGTGCCTATTGAGGAAATTGTTCCTCGTTTTGCTGCCCGCTTGGTGAACCCTGCTCTTATGAATGACCAATGCGATACGGTGCTGCACGAGCTCTTGACTCGTAGAGGATCTCTTCTCCTTATCGGCTCTATTTGGTTCCGGATGGTCTTCTTGTCCGTGCTCGATGATATTCCCCCTCATCCAGCGGAGATGACTTCGGCGATACTCGAAGCAGCGGAGGACAAGATCGAGTGCTTTCATGAGGCATTTTTGATTACCACAGCTCTGAGGGATCGCTCTATTCAGCTGCTAAGCCAGATACGGGCTCAGCGGGCCATCATGTCTGCCTTCACTGATGGGTACGGTGCTGACCGATGGGGAGCGACTCTTCGTGAAGATCGCCGTTTTGCCATGGTGGAGAAGGCAGAGAGGGAGTTAGAGAATTTTATCCATTGTTTTGTGAATTCCTGTACTTTCGATCCCATGTATGGTGATCTATTTCTTGTAGAATAAAATGTTCAATTAAATACTTTCTTTTTCTCGTTGCCTGATTGGTTCGAAAAAGTGTTTGTTTAGTAGTTAACCGCAATCAGAACGGTGTCGCGTGTAGCTAGACCGAGGTGAGTACGGGTCGTCCTCTGGGAAACCTGGAACCTTTTACTCTTACTTTAGATGTGTTGAGAGAGAGGGGGGGATAAAGAATTTTGAAGAATGGTTGTAGGATCTAGATCTACGTTAAACAAGAATGCAAAATATAGATCTAGATTAACTACGGATGTGAGTTTATATAAGAAGAGGGCTTGTAGGGTTCGTTAGGATTTAGTAGTTATGGATGATTAATTAAAAATTACTCTTTTTATCCTTTAATAGATTTAAAACTAGAACGACGGTGATGCGTGTAGATTAGGGTTTCTGGAGGGAAAAGGAATCCCACTCTTAACCCTTATCTCGACACGGAACTCCGTTCATATCTTGCCTTTACCAAAACAATCATTAATCTAATCTCTAATCGCGGTCGGGACTAACAATGAATTGTTAGCGCGCCCGATTAGGATGTTAATGATTCTTTTGATAAAGTTTATAAACTTTAAAGGACTTAAAAAGAGTTTAGAGATGTTCATCATCCATTAGCCTGCCCTAATCCTACGAACCCTAACAAGCGGAGAATTACTCGCACATGTTGGGAGAAAAAGAGATGGAGAGAAAATGCATAATTAAACTACGAAGAAATAGAATAAGAAAAAGAAAGCTACCTTTATTAATCAACAATATTCATTACACTTTGATCCCTTAGAAAATGATTACAAATACTAGTTTGCTTCTCGATCTCTTCCAAGGAGGTAGACGAACAGTTGATGATCAGCCTGGATGCGTGAGCCGTCTTGGACTTCGTGATCTCATCGGCTTGATGATCTTTCCAAGTGGCTCTCGGTCTTTATTTATAGTCCCAAAGCCCTAAAGTTAGCTTCTAAAATTGGAAGCTAGTAGTAAAGATTCATCTCCCAAAATTTCAGCATCTAATCCCTCAATAATGCCGCGGATCCGCGGCCCAAGGGGGCTAAGGCCGCGGATCCGCGGCCGTTTAATCACGACCCTTGATCAAATTTTGGTATGTTTCTCTATGTGACATACGGACTTCTATGGAACTTTTCGGCCCTTGATCAAATTTTGGTATCTTTGAAATTTTCTCGTGGTTGCTGCCAGACTTGGTCTCCAAGTTTTGATTCCTTAATTAGGCAAGTCTTCTTCAACAACTTGATTTCCTTGATTCTAGTCTTGAAAAATTCTGCACAACTTGGAAAAATTCTGCACAACAACTCAATTAATATTTAGTAGACTTTGTTCTACTAGGATTTGGTCAATGATATTATTTGCATACAATTTCCTACCAAATGCTAATTATAATATATCAACACATGGAAAATAGTATTTTTACACATAAACCCTCATATGTATGATATATTATAATAAAGTCATTTTTTAATATGAAAATGGTAGGAAAAATGTAATAACAAATGTGCAGTTTTATCAACTGAACATTGCCCACCAAGTGCTCCCTTTCTAACACCTGTTCTTTCTATGAGTGTGTATGTGCGTATATGAATGAGCCCTATTTCACACATATCTGTAAACGAAATTTAAACCGGTGTAAACAGGAGCAAATTGCTCTTGGCTGAAGATTTTGGTGGGAACAACATTGAACTATTTTTTCTGCAGTATTTTTTGCGCAAACTCTCTCCTCCTTTTCAATAAAACTATTTTTGTGCAAGATTCTTTGCGACGCTGCTAAATAAAATTTTTGCAAGTGTTTTAGATTTTTGGTTGTTCTCGGTTTTCATAAATAATACGGACTTTAATGGGCTATAACACCAATTCAGATTGGGTGGGGATTTCATCACCCTTCTAAGATCTCAAAAATCACTAAAAGCATTTGCATTACCCTTGAGCTTAATTAAAAAAATATCTAGACTCACCAAACTAAGGACTTGTCGTGCTCAATCGGACAGAGAAAGGTTGTGGGTATTCGTTCGTTTATCTAAACTTGACTTTGTGGTGCCCAGGTTAGACAAGTGAGGAGATAATTTTGCAAGTGTTTTAAAAGGCCCGTCTCGCGGTGATTCGTGAGCGGAACCCTCCTTATCTCACTTGTGCTTACCTGGCCACAATTGGCAGTAAAGAGGCGATTTGAGGGTTATCTTACAACTTGTCATTTTGGAATAGTTAGGAGCAGTCTAGTGGACTTTAAAGACCATGGCTCTAGGTGTGATTGTGCATATTGTGATTGTGATTGTTTGAAGTTGTGTCCATAAATCCGTATATATTTTTCAAAACTCTGTAAAAAAAAAACCAATTTTTTTTTAAAAAACTTGCCATTTGTCGCCAAATTTCCATTTCACCTACCTTTCACCGACTTTTCTCCATTGACGTTTTCTTACCTTCACATTCTACGCTTTGACTACACTAAACTAGTTTAGTGTATGTCCGTTTGGAATCGGGACACTAGTGCCCGCCTAGTTCGTATTACGTTAGTTGCTACCGACTACGCGATCGACTCCGATATCGAAACTCCTTCCACGCCTCTTTCATCCCTACCTTTGCTGGCCAACTCCGACGTTGACCGCGATTCTGTTCATACATCTTCACCTTCACCTTCACCCTCACCCAATTCTTCTTAAGAGACAACAGGATCTCTTCCTAACATCACAACGGGAATGATTCCACCTCCACTTGGTGCGAATAACCCGCGACCACCACTTGTTGCAGCGCCACAGTGAATCACGCTCCAAGATCGTTTCTATCCTACCCGCGCTGCACTCCCTACCTGTCTTTCTCTTCCACTGGCCAATGGGGATAATTTCGAAATCAATCCCCACTTCATCAACATGCTGCCCAAATTTCACGGTATTGAATTCGAAGATGCCTACATCTTCATCAATAAATTCCAGAACGTATGTGCGATGATGAAGACAACCCAACTGTTTGATGATACTATACGGCTACGAGTTATTCCTTTCACTTTGTGTGACTCGCTGAAAAGTGGCTGTATAGTACCGCATCTCATTCGATAACCGGTTGGGACGAGTTTGTAAAAGCATTTCTGAAGAAATTCTACCCAAATCATAAGACCGTACGGATCCGAAATGTCACGACCCGAAGTTTGGCCCGTGACCGGCACTTAACCACGTAACGTCTACAGGCGTAACGCGACTAAGTAAGCCGAAAACCCAGAAATCTAAAACCCTTTTAAGAATAAGTAAAGAACTACATGTTTAAAAATCAATGTTTTTAAATAACTAAGCCGAATATGCAATTTAAAAACAGTACAATCTTTTCCAGAAATTTCGGCAGAGTTTCTTTTGTAAAACCGGCCCCGAATGGGGTACAACAAGAATGACCATATATATATATATGCAATGATAAAGGCATCCCCAAGCGGGAGCTAGCTCTTCGTCAATAGACGGTCACAACCACACATGCAACAATAATATACAACGCCAAGTGGCGAGGGTCAAACCCAAAAGAAAGCTCAAGCAACAAGAAACCCCAATACTACTAAGCGCGACTCTAAGGTCGAATAATACAACACTGTCTCTAAGTCTGAAAGAATATACAAGTTTTGGTTGATGGACAATTTCTAGATACAATGGAATAAAATACAATACAATGGTGGTTCTTGATGCGAAAGAATCCACCTACCAAAAGCAAGCCACCCGCAAGAAAGTAGTGTGCCAGAAATGCCGCAATGAAACCTGTACGGCAGAACCTGCAAGAACTGTGGCACAACGGGGGTGAGTTGCCAACTCGTGAATAGAAACATCTACAAGCAGAAACCGAATGCAAGACATAAACCTAAGTCAACAATCAGTAATATAATCCACAAGAGTACATCTGAGTGTGATAAGGTGGCAAGGTAACATCTAAATATGTATGTGGTGCCAAGTACTCAGGTAATAACATGTCATGAATGTAAGGTATGCTGTATGAAGTAAATATGATGAAGTATCAAATGATATCAATACACATATATTAGCGTCCCATTCCACTAATATTGGTGTAAGGGTATATATAACAGCGCCCTCATACCCTGTTATATATACAAATGAAGTATGATAAGTGTAAATCCAGTCTGTATATGATCCATTTCTGTATATGATCCATGTCGGTATGTGATCCATGTCTGTATATGATCCATATCTGTATATGATCTATGTCTGTATATGCGTGGAACCCGTCCATCCGTCACCCAATGACAATAAACATCATGTATGCAATGCATAAACAATAAATAGGGGATAAGGGAGATATAATGTACCATTTACCATAAAGGCCCCGAGCACATAGGCTCCTCTCCAATCGAGCTCATAGGCTCCCATCACATCGAGCTCATAGGCTCCGAGCACATAGGCTCCTCTCACATCGAGCTCATAGGCTCCGAGCACATAGGCTCCTCTCACATCGAGCTCATAGGCTCCGAGCACATAGGCTCCTCTCACATCGAGCTCATAGGCTCCGAGCACATATCTCAATGCGGATGATCAGAACATGACATATGCGACATATAAACAAAGGTAAGCATATCAGAAGTCATGTACATATAGATGAGCTACAAATACAATGATCCAATGTGATATAGGTATCAAGTATGAATATCAAGTCATGTCACATATAGGTAATCTACAATGCAATGATCCAATGTGATATAGGTACATGTCACATATAGGTAAGCTACAATGCAATGATCCAATGTGATATAGGTACATGTCACATATAGGTAAGCTACAATGCAATGATCCAATGTGATATAGGTATCAAGCATAAATATCAAGTCATGTCACATATAGGTAAGCTACAATGCAATGATCCAATGTGATATAGGTATCAGGTATGAATATCAAGTCATGTCACATATAAGTAAGCTACAATGCAATGATCCAATGTGATATAGGTATCAGGTATAAATATCAAGTCATGTCACATATACGTAATCTACAATGCAATGATCCAATGTGATATAGGTATCAAGTATGAATATCAAGTCATGTCACATATAAGTAAGCTACAATGCAATGATCCAATGTGATATAGGTATCAAGTATGAATATCAAGTCATGTCACATATAAGTAAGCTACAATGCAATGATCCAATGTGATATAGGTATCAAGTATGAATATCAAGTCATGTCACATATAAGTAAGCTACAATGCAATGATCCAATGTGATATAGGTATCAAGTATGAATATCAAGTCATGTCACATATAAGTAAGCTACAATGCAATGATCCAATGTGATATAGGTATCAAGTATATGTGTACAATATGCCATGCAAGAATCGTATCAGGAATGCAACAGTACTACAGTGTAGTGGCATGGCAATTATCGATGATGAAGTGTGTGAGTCGGCAAATAGTGTACGTGAAACATACGCCTCATCGATAATGGTGCTGGTGTCCTAACAGCATGATAATAACATAATAATGAACATATGCCAGCAATGCGAACAGTAGGAAAATACAGGTATCTATTAGTCAACACCACAGTGAAGTATCTACTATGCAAACTACATCTAAGTATCCGGTCAATCAGGAGAGGTAGGTGTGGAAACCACCTAAATCTGAGTCAATGTATATATATATAGTCGGTGATCCCGCCTCAATGTCGTATCGTAAGATATCCTCGAGTTATGAGTGCGGATCTATCATCAATATCGGCTCGTACGGTAATCATCGTACGGCATCCCAATAGCTGGGTAGGGGTCAGTGTCACACTATCTCATCACATATCAGGTATCACTATCGTCATATCATACAGTCTGGGGTACTACTCTATGTCTAGCACCAAACGATACCATCAAAGAAGTATGCATGCGGGTTAACCACATATCCCAAGCCCGCAAGAAATCACAAGTCGTATCCCATAATGAATCATATCCAATCACCGATCTCACGTCATCAAGCCCACATCATCAACTCATTACCAATGTCATCAAACGTCATCCATCAAGGGTAGGTATAAGAGATATACAAGTGTAGGCGTGTAAGTGCGATTCTATCCTAGGGCTCGCAACTAGGAACTACACTAATCACTTCTACCCTACACTATCCACAATACTTCTAACACAAAGCTACAACGCACTAAAACTATCACACATCTACTATATATATTATACTAACTACGGACTGCGGGGGTGCTATACGCCATCCACCCGACTTCCCCCTGTAGATATAATCTACTCACCTGAAACCTCATTTGCGGACATCACCACGCATTTGCTTGTCGTCTCGAAGTCTTCATGGGTACCTACACATCAATATCGTATATGCGCATTAAAACCAAATCCAAGCTAAAACGGCGCATGAAATCCAAAACGATACGATAAGGGAGCCTATAGGTGAGAACCTATGGCACGCCTTCAAAACCACATATAAATCCTCTATATCGTCGTATAAACGCCAAATAGTCGAGGTAAAACGAAACACACCAATGCAGAAATGAAAATACGGAATACAGAAACTAAAGTCCAAAACAGCAACTCATGAAATATGTCCCAGATTTTACCCCAGGTCACTTTATACAATTCTATATATACCAGGGGCCTAAACTAACAATGTAGGAGCTACAGAACCAACACGAGCAAAATTGGTGGGACCCAGGCCGCAATTGGCGGCCAAAAGGAGGAAATTGGCGGCCGTACGGATGAGTTGGGGACTAAGGTTTGGGGTGTTGCCTCTATGGTGCCTGCACATCTCAATTTCCACTCAATATCATTTTAGGGTTCTCGGGGTGATAGCAGATTCAAGTTAACCTGCACAGATTACACAATTTCCCCGATATCGGTTTCTAAAATCCGTATTTCTGGTTCTAGCTTCAGGTTTTGGGTTCCAATTCATGCACTAGGGTGTTTACAAGTCCTGTACTGAGCTCAATTTCACATTACAACTCAAGTTCCTCTCAAACCCTAACTAGGTTTTCATCAAGTCCATAATATCACACAATATCGATATAATCTTAACATGGGGTTATAGGAAATGCTACAATTAAGCTAATGGTTCAGAAATTACCTCCATTAGCAACTCAAGAAAATTCTTGAGTTGCCCCTAGTGGCCAAAATCCACGCTTTCTTGGTCCATTGCGTAGATCTCGAGCTTGTGCACATTTTTAATGAAACCGATATATGATTTTGGGGTTGTTTTTGAGTTGATTTGAGGGATTGAAGGTGGAGGAAGGGGGAGGAAAGGAGCAGCAGCAGCAAGAGCACAAGATGAGGGAGGAAACAAATGAGGAGAAATGGCTAAGTGTTGGTCAAATATGCCCATACCCTCTTCTCACCAAACCTCCATTTCTTTATTCTTTTTCTTTTTCTTTTCCTTTTTCTTTTAATTCCCTAACCTTCTTACAAGAATAGTAAACCCAAAATGAGAAACCATGGTAGAAAGTGCACAAGTGTAGGAAAAATAGTGTGTGCATGTTTTGTTCAAATTTGTTAAAAACCGATTAGCGATTTTAATCGCGATTAGCGCTAAATTAGTGTCAAACTAATCACAAAAACTTAAAAATGTCATAATTCACTAATTTACCCTATTTTAGAATTTTCCATAATTTTTCCTAATTTTTCTAACATTTTTCCTATTTATTTACATTTAATTATTAAAATAATCAATAAAATAATATTAAATTATAAAAATTCCCAAAATTAATATTTTATACTTTTGAAAATGTTACACGAAACGAGATAAACCTTCACCCAGCTTCCAGCCAAACCTTTTTGGAAGTGTTTCGACCGGTACAAGGACCTTCTTGTTCAGTGTCCTCATCACGGTATAGAGAAATGGAAACTTTGCTAAACTCTTTACGAGGTCCTAATTCCAGCAACAAGACAGTTGATGGAGACCATCTGTCAGGGCCACTTTTTATCCAAATCTGACGAGGACTCTTGGAATTCTTTGACGATCTTGCGGAACAAACGCTGCAGTGGGAGAGCACCCGACCGAATACTTCAACTTCTTCTTCTTCTTCTTCTTCTTCAGGTCTCTCTAGGACAGGAGTTCGCTAACTCGATATCTCAATTGCAATGAAGGCCGAGATGGCTGCAATCACGCGGAAGCTGGAAGCAATTGAGAGCAAATTCACATCTCCTTCTCCTTCCTCTGTTCCTTCCCCTCGTACCATTTGCGCTTGTTGCTTGGATCCATCTTATTTGACCGAAGAGTGTCTTTACAATCCACCATCTCAAGGACATGATCAGGTTAATGCTACATTTCAGCAAATACCAAGAAACGATCTATACTCTTCCATATACAATCCCAGTTGGAGGAACCACCCTAATTTTGCCTGGAATCAGAACCAGAATCAATTCCAAGGCCAGAACAACTTCCAGAGGCATCTTCCTCCTCAACAACAAGCTCAACAACAATTTTAGCAGCTTTTCCAACCCCAACCTTTTCAGAATCCGACGAATAATTTTGCACCTTACAACAATTCTTTTCCTCAAAACAACTTTGTTCCATCAAATAACGATAAGGTTTCCTCGCTAGAACAGAGTCTAGAGACTTTTGTAAAGCAATTGAATCAATCCACCACCAATATCCAGTCTTCCATTCTGTCTCTGGTGCAACACACCGTGGCACACGGGCAAAGCATCAAGACTATCGAAGCCCATATTGCACAGCTGAACGCGGCCTTGAGCGAGCGAGAGAAAAGAAAGCTTCTATTTCAACCACTCCCAAATCCTGGTCACCCATATAATATACATGTTGCTCTTGAACAACAGAACCATAATATGAGTTCCATAACTACGTTGAGATCTGGAAGAATGCTGAACAATAACATTGGCGCATGAATTGATGATGATTACACTCCGGCCGTCTCTTTCTCTCCTCTTTCTTCTGAGCCTATTCTCCATTCTTCAAAAGGCTCTTCTTCTTCAACTGCTGCATCGAACAGATCCACATCTCACTTCACTCAAACTCCAGTTTTAGGTTCAGTTCCATCTCCACAATCTCCTCCACAAGTATTGGACTCAACCAATTTAAAAAATGTTCCATTTCCAAACCGGTTGAGATCCAATAAAAAAATCCACAAATGGAGAAGATTATGGAGCTGTTCAAACAGGTTAACATCAACATTCCTCTCTTAGATGCAATTCAGCAAGTCCTGTCTGACACAAAAATCTTGAAAGACTTGTGCACTAAGAAGAGGAAGTCTCAGGTACCAAAGAAAGTTTTCTTAGCTGGCAACGTGAGTGATGATCTTACCCAAGATTTACAACAAAAACGGAAGGACCCTGGTTGCCCTACGATTTCAATAACCATTGAGGATAAGAACATCAATCGCGCTCTTTTGGATCTTGGTGCCAGTGTCAACCTTCTTCCTTATACAGTATATGACTAACTCGGTGTAGGGGTGCTAAAACATACACATTGTACTCTTCAAATGGCTGACCGATCTATCACCCATCCTAAGGGTGAGCTAGAGGATGTATTGATCAAGGTTGGGGACTTTATATTTCCCATAGATTTCATTGTTTTTGATACACAACCTGTTGCCAACCCTCGTAATCAAGTTCCGGTAATTCTCGGTCGCCAATTCCTTGCAATCTCAAATGCAGTGATCAATTGTCGCAATGGTTCCATGAACCTATCTTTTGGCAACATGACAATTGAACTCAACATTTTTAGGTTAGGGAATCAGCCATCCGAACCAAACACTCATATACTAGATGTTTGTTCCATTCAGGAGATCTCCCCCGAAGACTGTGAATTTGAAGAATTCCTGTTTGATCACAGTGATCTTGATGCCACTAGTGCGTTCCTCTTTGAATCTGCTGCTTCCGCTTCCGACAACGAATACGAGTGTTTCACGTTTCTAAACTACCTTAGTTTGTCACCACCCGAGTTTGAATCTTTTGAATTTTCGGATAGTTGAACCATCCGACTAGGTTGCATACACTCACTTTGAGCCCCTGTTGGAATCCTTTGAGTTCGAGACATTTTCTCTGATCTTGCCTTCAGTCGTTTCTCCTCCGACGCTCGAACTCAAGCTTCTGCAGTTTCACCTCAAGTATTCTTATTTAGGTGAAAACGAGACCCTCCCAGTCATCATTTCTGCTTCTCTAGCTCTGGAGCAAGAGAAAGCCCTTCTCCCGGTCTTGCAATCCAATCGGCAAGCATTCGGCTGGACGATGGTGGACATCAAGGGGATTAGTCTCTTAATCATTGAACATCACATTCATATAATGAATGATTCTAAACCAGCCAGAGATCCACAAAGACGATTGAATCCAGTCATGAAGGAGGCTATGAAAAAGGAGATCGTCAAATGTCTGGATAGTGGTATCATTTACCCTATTTCAGACAGCCAATGGGTCAGTCCTATACACGTTTTCCCTAAGAAGTCGGGCATTACGGTCATCATAAATGAGGCGAACAAGTTAATCCCTACTCACACCCAAACCGGGTGGCGAGTATGCATTTATTATCGAAAACTCAACGCCGCAACGCGGAAGGATCACTTTCCGCTACCATTCATTGACCGAATGCTCCAAAGATTAGCTGGACATGAGTTTTACTGTTTTCTGGACGGTTACTCAGGCTACAACAAGATTCCCATCGCCGAGAAAGACCGGGACAAAACCACTTACACTTGTCCTTTCGGCACGTTTTGCTATCGCCGCATGCCCTTTGGCCTATGCAATGCTCCCACTACTTTTCAGCGGTGTATGATGGGAATATTCTCTGATATAGTTGAGAAATTTTTGGAGATATTCATGGATGATTTCTCCATCTTTGGCGATTCTTTTGACGAGTGTCTGCAACATGTAAGGATAAAAATCTCACTTTAAACTGGGAAAAATGCCATTTCATGGTGCACGAAGGAATTATCTTAGGACACATCATTTTCGAAATGGCATCGAGGTTGAAAAAGCAAAGATTGATGTGATTTCCAACCTCCATCCTCCCAAATGCGTCAGAGATATCCGAGCTTTCCTTGGCCATGCCGGTTTCTACAGATGGTTTATCAAGGATTTTAGCAAGATTGCTAGACCCTTGACTCTTCTTCTGGTCAAGGATACCGCGTTCAACTTCGACTCGAGCTGTTTGACTGCTTTTGAATCACTGAGAAGCTCACTCACCGCTGCTCCCGTTCTTTCTTCACCCGACTTAACGCATCCTTTCGAGATTATATGCGATGCATCCGACTTTGCTATCGGTGCGGTCTTAGGACAACACATCGTTAGATGCTACACGTAATCTACTACGTGAGTCGAACCCTGAATGACGCACAAATGAACTATACGACAATTGAGAAAGAGTTCTTGGCGGTTGTATTCGCTTTGGAGAAATTTAGGCCATGTCTCATTGGCTCCCCAGTCGTTGTCTACACCGATCATTCCGCTCTGAGACATCCTTTTGCGAAAAAGGATGCAAAATCTCGGCTAATACGTTGGATCCTCTTATTTCAAGAATTTGACCTTTTCATTAAGGATAAAAGAGGATGTGAAAACGTAGTGGCCGGTCATCTTTCACGACTTCCTTCTTCGCCGATGCTTCCTCTCCCAATTAACGATGTTTTTCCTGATGAGCAACTCTTGACAGTATCTTGCTAACCCTGGTTCTCAGATATTGTGAATTATTTGGCAACATGACTCATACCAAACGAATGGTTGAGTCAGGACAGACTTAGATTTTTATCCCAAGTAAAACACTTTTACTGGGACGAACCCTACCTGTTCAAGTATTTTCCAGACCAAATAATTCGCCAGTGTGTCCCTAATAATGAATTCAAGAGTGTGCTGTCGTTTTGCCACGATCAAGCGTGTGGCGGGCATTTTGGACCAAGAAAGACAGCTGAGAAAGTCTTGCAGTGTGGCTTTTAATGGCCACAACTTTTCAAAGATGCCCTTGATTACTGCAAGACTTGCTCCCGGTGCCAACATTTGGGCCGGATTTCCAGGAGAAACGAGATGCCGCTCCAACCAATTCTGGTTGTTGAAATGTTCGATGTTTGGGGGATAGATTTCATGGGCCCGTTTCCCAACTCTTTTGGGAACATCTACATTCTCTTAGCTGTTGATTATGTCTCCAAATGGGTTGAAGCAGTACCAAGCCGGACGAACGACAACAAGGTTGTCGTTAGATTCCTAAAAGAAAACATCTTTTCCCGGTTCGGGCACCCTCGCGCTATCATTAGCGACAATGGGACACATTTCTGCAATAGGTATTTCGAGGTTTTGATGCGGAAATACTCAATTAATTACAAGCCATCCACACCCTACCATCCCAAACATGTGGGCAAGCCGAAGTTTCAAATCGGCAAATCAAGCAAATTTTAGATAAAAAGGTTTCTAGGAACTGTAAAGATTGGTCTTTGAAACTAACCGATGCCCTTTGGGAGTTTCGAACTGCGTACAAAACTGATCTTGGCATGTCTCCCTATCGGCTTGTGTATGGAAAGGCTTGCCATCTCCCTGTAGAAATCGAACATCGCGCATTTTGGGCGATCAAAGAGCTGAACTTCAATCTTGAAATGCAGGTAGCTATCGGAAGCTGCAACTTAACGAATTGAACGATCTTCGAGATGAGGCTTACGAGAACGCGGTTGTTATAAATAACCGAACGAAGGTGTTTCATGATAAACACCTTATGCGCAAAACTTTTACGACTGGATAACAGGTACTTCTTTACGACACCCGACTCCATTTTCATCCCGGTAAGCTTCGATCTCGGTGGAATGGACCCTTTTTTGTGCGGTGTGTATACCCGCACGGCACGGTGGATTTGGAGAATTTAGAGGACAATTCACTATTCAAAGTGAACGGACACAGAGTAAAAACATTCCTCACCGCAGAACCATCGGAGTAGCTCCTGATATTGCAGGAGCCGGTTTACATTGCCCAATCTTCCTCCGTTTACCACCAAACTTTGGTTATCTAGCCATAAACAATGGAAACACTGTTTCAAATAAGTTTGGGGGGTATGTATATACCATTTTTTTTTGTTCTTCTGAGCATTTTTTGTCTTATAAATTCTCAGTTTTGTGTGTCGGGATATTTCTTGCATGGTAAAATTCCCTTTTGTAAAAAAATAGGGAGGGGGATCTTTTTGTAAATATTCAAGAATATGTGGAAAGAAAAAGAAAAAGAAAAGAAAGAAGAAAATTTCTTTAGAAGGGTTTTTGTGCAAAAAGAGGTCCCCTTTTGACCAAATCTTGATTTTCCCTTTTAAAAACCCCGCTTCTCATTTTTTTCCAACCCCCAGTCTTCAGCCCCCATCACACCCAAAACCCTAGCTGCGACCCCAAGCTCCACCAGAGATCCACTAACTCTACCGTGGAACCGCCGTAGAACGTGCCCCTGGCCGTGGAACCGCCGCCGATACGCATCTTCACCTTATGAAATTTTCAGAGGAGGTTTGTTTCCTTATTCTCCTCTCTGTAGATCTGTTACAATTACATTCTCGGTTCAATGGCTCACAATTTTCAGTTTGAGAGGGATTTCTTTGAATTATTCACCCTCAATGTATATGGTACTTATTTTGGTGACGAAATCCGGAAACTTGGATGGAATTACTTATTGCATAACCATCCAAATGCATTCGTGCTTCCGGATCTCGTTGATCGTTTTTTTAGAGTATGAAGGAGAGATGTTTGGCAAGTTAAGGATTTATTTGCTTGTTTTGGGGTGATCGGGAAATTTTAATAGATAGGAACTTCATTCATGAAGTAACTTTGATACCCCGTATCCCCGCTCACGACCAACCCCTCCGATTTGAGGATTACATACCACTGATGGGCTATAGTTGTTCTAGGGAACCCAGAAAAGGAATTCTGGGACGTACACTGTATGCAAATGTATTAATCGTGTGCCGTTGGGCACAAAATAATATATTTGGTAGTTCGCATAACACCACCTTTTTCACTCCATCCCTACACATTGTGCACATATTGATGATGAAAAAACCCTAGCTATGATATGTGCAACGTGCTTTTACACTCGATTGGCGCCGACAAAGGGGAAGCCAATTATCCGTGCCCAATGTTAGTGACACAATTGTGTCGCTATTTCCTTTCTATTGAGGAGTTCGATGCTTTTTTGCATGTCGGGGTTCCCATTCGACTCCTGCTTGAAGGTGTGTCCACGTCATACACTAGACTTTACGGGTTATGGCCGCACACCGAGCTGGCCGAGGATGTGATTGCAGAGACCCCCAGCTCGAGTTCCACAGCCAGCGATGATGAGCTGACCCCTACCGAGCAAGCACACTTACTGCGGCGTACTCATAGGGGGGTAGAGAGAGTGTTAGGGATGCTGACAACTTTTGATCAGCGTATTACGAGCCTAGAGCAGGGAATGTCTACCCTGTTGGCATGGGGAGAGCGAGCGAGATCGAGGGGTAGTGGTGCTGACACCAGTGGAGCAGGTATGAGTGGTACTGCGTCTGGTTCTAGGAGATGCGGTAGGAAACAGTGAGGGCACTGCTGTGAATAACTTTGGGGGTGGGGTTTGTTGTAAATAGCTATCCATGCATTCTACATGTGCACGTTTTTTTTGTAAATATCTGTTCGTTTATTTGTATGTTTAAATTCTGCATCGCATCATGTTTATATTTCTGCATTGCATTGTTATCTCTATAATTTTTTTTTTAAAAAAACATATTTTTTTTCAAAGTTGGATATTTAGACTCAAGTTCGACATGAAGGTTGACTACTTAGAAATAACTAAATGCTATACTTAGTAATTGAAAACCCTAAAAATAACCTTCCTTGAAGTATAACTGTAGTAAATATACGTCTTTACAGTTTGCTTAGAAATAAGTAATTTTGAGTTCAGTTCTTGAGCTAAGTTGAAATGAAGGAAAAGTATTGTAAGCTTTATTTCAAGAATAAGTCTAAAAAATAGTTTCAATTCTCGAGTTCAAATTCAGAAAGCATATACTCTACAAATCGCACGTACACGTACCTTGAAACTTGGGATAGTAGAGGATATCTAGAAAGACTCTTGCCTGAAAACCCAGTATGAAAGAAAAAACGGTATTTAAAGCTAACCAACAAAAGAACATCTTTGAAAAATATACCCGGTCTTGAAAAGAAAATAAAAAAAAGAAAAAAAGTACAAGACCTGGAAACTGCTATTTACGCTTTAAGCTCACACATTCAGTAATCGGCTGATTAATGCCTCAGGAAGCTGTAATAGTCGCATAAAAGATGTGTGAGCGAATCCATCCATCATTAATGAAAAGAAGTAGTATTAGGTATTAGGGCAAGAGTACTGTAGCTTGAATTGAATTCTTAAGTGTAGGGGTGAAAATTTACACACACGTGGGGGCATACGATCGATATTTGGAGGAAATATAGGGATAAAGAATAAGACTTATGTTTTCCATAAAGATGATAAAAATTCTGGATTTGAGACCGTGGTTTGGAAGGAAAACTCAAGAGATACTGAGATCTTTATAAACTTACAAAACGTATCGGATCTTAAGTTAAATTAACAGGAGTTGTGAAGAATAAGGGATGGATATTTCTAACTTAGCATGATAGAGTTTCTAGCTAGAATGCTGAACTGTAGGATTAGAGTCGACAACCAACTTGACAGGATTTTATGGGTAGTATCCGATGAAAACCTCAGGAGACAAAACTCCTCCTCTAGGGCAACCTAGGGGTTTAACGGCTTGTTGCAAACGCTAAGTGAAACCATGATGCCTACGAAAGTAAGTTTTTTGGGAATAAAATGGCTTTACTCCGGACGAGCAAAAGATAAGTTTGGGGGTATTTGTTCACATCAGAAATTTTCACTTTTATACCACCCATTCTTGATCGCATTGCATATAGGTAGGTACTTTTGAACCGTTTTTACTACATATTTGCAGTTTACAGGTTCTCAGCGCAAAAAAATGAAAATCATTAAAAGTCACGACAAATTCAGGACAATTGCCAACAACGGATAAAAATACGGGTTCCGCTCACCATCCGTCAGGTGCCGCCTACTAGTTCGAGAGACAAAATTCAAGAAAGGGTCATTCATGCACAAAGCACAAGAGAGGCAGCACGAGAATCAAGTTGATAATGCGGAGCTCGAGAAAATCAAGGCAAAAAATTACACACTTTTTCATCTTTTGGACTGTTGAAAATCTGGGAGAAAAATAGACTGTTTCTACAAAACAAAGTGTACTAAACAGAGCAACATAGCAACATGGAATAATCCTAGAAAAACGACTTAAGTAAGACTCTAAACGGCCGCGGAACCGCGGCTAATAGGCCCATTTCGCGGCGGTTCCGCAGCCATCACATGGCGACTCGCGCCAATTCTTCAGGATTACTTTTGGTATTTTGTAATGGCTCAGAAAAAGGCCCTAGGACTTCACTTCACTGCCTATAAATACTCCAGACCAGAGCCATATGAAGAGATAGATTTTTCACTAGTTTTGTGTTAGAATTTTGTGTAATTTCTCTTTCTTCTTCATCTTTCTTCCATTATCATTGTAGTGAGAGATTTGAGTGAATGATAAATGAAGAAGAGTTCTTTTTATATGCATGTCTTGTAATTTAGTTTTTATATATGTTGCTTGTAATTTTCTTTGATAAGTAGTTGTTGTTTTTTGTTTGTTCTTTTTCTTCTTCTCTTTTATCCTTGCAACCATGATGCTTAAGAGTGGTCTTTACCTAGGTGAGGTCCTAAATAGCTAGTTGTAATTTTTTTACCTCATTTCTTTCTATCTTCTTGTTGTTTTATTTTATTTTTCTTTTATAATGAGTGAGTAGTTTCTCACTTGTTAGTGTAGGATAAGGAAAGTTTGAGAGAAGGAAATCTTTCTCTCTATTTTTTTTGCCCAACAACTTGATTCGAACTCTCGTCAAGGCAACCACAATCCGCTCTCTACGGCACCCTATCTTATATGATAGCAGTGACACCTTAGTGAGACCGATTGTGATTGAATTGACCGGAGGTTATGGCTAAGAGCCAAGAATGGACGGATAAGGACCAAAAGGAAGGAACTAAGCGTTGGAAAGCCTAGCTTATACTCGCAAATTTCCTTTCTAGTCGTGCTAATCCCCGTTGTTGCCGATTACCATAATATCGATATCAAGAGTGGCAAACGAAAGAAGTAAGCGAACTCCTAACTCAAACTAACCTAATCCTAACCCTAACAAGCTATATTATCATACATATCTAAGCACATAGTTAACTCTGAACAATTTCGGACAATTTGGACTTAACTCGTTAAAACACAAAAAAAGATTCCCATCTTTTCGTGGATCGACCCGTACTCAACCGGCTAGCTACAAAGTGAAACCGTCTTGATTGCGGTAATTAAAACTAGCATACTAAAAATCTAACAATCACGGCGGAAGAAGAAGACGATAACTTCTTTCCAGAAGAATAAATGGAGGATATGGTAGAGGGTTCCCTCGGTGATAGTATTCCTACCAAAGATGACATTCTTTCTGGTCAAGGACCGCGTGCAGATAAGTATGAAAAGTTTATGAATGATGCTAGAAGGCCAATTTATGAGAGTGCAAAGTATTCCACCCTATCATGGTTCGTCCAACTTTTCCAAATTAAGTTCCTAAATGGATGGAGCAACATGTCATTCACGATACTTATGAAGTTCCTGAAAGATTCTATGCCCCCGGAAAATAATGTGCCCGACAGCTGGTACGAAACCCAGAAGATGATGTCTGATTTGGGTCTGAACTCTGAGAAGATTCATACATGTCCCAAAAATTGCGTGGTGTATTGGAAAGTGAATTCAGATTTGAAAGAGTGTCCAACATGCGGAAAGATCAGGTATAAGCCAAAAGAATCTGATAAGAAACCCGATGTACCTGTCAAGATAGCACGATACTTTCCCATAACACATAGGCTGTAGAGGCTATTCAGGTGCAAGAAAACAGCCGAGGTAGTGATTTGACATCACCGTGCTGCTCCAAGCGATGATGGAAAAATGATTCATCCAAGAGAATCATCGGCATGGAAGGATTTCGATAGGAGGCACCAAATATTCAGTATTGGTCCTCGCAATGTCAGGCTCGGACTGGCTAGTGATGGCCTCTGCCCATACAATTATATGGCTGGAGGCCACAACACACGACCCGTTGTAATGATGGTTTATAATCTGTCACCTTGGTTGGTTATGGATCAATCCTACTTTATGATACTTCTTCTTATTGATGGACCAAACTCACCGGAAAACAATATCGACGTCTATCTCCGACCTTTGATTAATGAGTTAAAATCTTTATTCATTGATGGCGTAGAGACTTACGATGCAAACACAGATACAACCTTCACAATGCGTGTGGCTTTAATGTGGACAATTAATGACTTTCCTGCGTATAAAATTCTATCAGGTTGGTCCATACATGTTCACAAAGAATGCACTTATTGCCATCAAGATACAACATCGAAATGGTTGAATTTTAGCAGGAATGTTTATTATTGCGGTCTTCAGCGTTTCCTACCACTAGACCATCTCTACAGGTTAGACGTTGCTCACTTTAATGGTCATCAAGAGCTTCTTGGGCCTCCAGCCTCATTGTCCGGAAAGGACGTGATTGCTCAGTGGGATGGTTACAATAATGTGACCTTCGGGATAGATCCGGCAAAACAGGTAAAATCATCCTACCGGAACAAATTAAGCATTTTCCACGAGCTTCCGTACTGGTCAACAAATTTAGTGTGTCATTGTCTGGACGTCATGCACATAGATAAGGGAGTATCCGAGCACGTACTTAACTTGTTTATTTATAAAGAAGGAAAATCGAAAGTCAACTTCCGTGCTCAGATGGATCTTCAGGACTGGGAAATTAAAAGTGAATTACATCCTAAACCGATAGTGGGTAAATTAGGCAAGTTTGTACTTCCCAATGCCGTGTATCATATGTCACAACCGGAGAAGAAAAGGTTCAGGTGTTGCATGATTTGAAAGTTCCCGCAGGTTTCTGAATCATTTAGCAAGAAAATAAAGATTTTGAAAGGAAATAACGATGGGCTGAAAAGTCATGATCACCATGTTATTATGGAGCACCTTCTCCCATTAGCCCTTAGGACTTCCATTCCCGAATCGTTTGATCTAATAATCAATGACCTTTTTTTTGGAGAATTGTGTGCTAAAACCTTGAATATTATGACGCTGGAGAATCTAGAAAATTCAATTTTATTGATACTTTGTAAGCTTGAGCGTATTTTCCCGCCGTCGTTCGTCAATATTATAATACATCTAACGGTTTATCTTACAATCGAGGCTAAGTTTGCCGGACCGGTACAATATCGATGCATCCCGTCGAAAGGTACGTTGAATTTTTCGTTTCACGAATTTTGTAAAATTATTGTTTTCTTATATACCTGTATTTATTTATTTAACATATTTTCTTTAGCTACCTCTACATTCTAAAAAAGTGTATACGCAATAGAAATCGACCAGAAGGTTCTATCATACAAGATTATCTTCTAGATGAAATAACCACATTTTGTTCCCGCTATCTAGACGAGAACATTGAGACGAAACATAACCGGACTCGGAGAATTTAGGACGGGCCATATGGTAAAACTGATTATAAGAGAGTAAACCCTATGTTTATTAACATGATATATCGGTTTATCCTCCTCAATAGCGCATGGCTTGAAGAAATTAGAGAGTAAGTTTTTTGGGATTAATTGTTATAATAGTATGTGCGTGTATGAAATGATATAATATTAATATCATAATTTATTGTTTATAACAGAATTCATATTGATGAGGTACGTGAGGGGCATCCTGATTGAAATGATGAACGATTGGAAAAATATCATCAGGATAATTTTTGCGATTGGGTTGCAGATCATGTAAGTTGTTTATTACTACCAGTCTTAATATAAACTTATATCATTATGTATTTGCCGTAAAATTTGTTTTGTCAGATCCACGATCCGAACTTGTTTGCATTATTAGAGAGAGATTCAAGATGTTTAGCTTAGTTTTCTATTATGGAGGTTGCATAATATAAAAGATTCAGTGTCCTTGGATACAAATTTGAAGTTAAGAATATAAAAACATCTCGAATCACTCAGAATAGTGGGATTGTGGCCGTAAGATCGGATAGTGTAATTTATTATGTATACTTAAATTAAAAACTTGGCATCCAATATCCCGGAAGATCAGAACCGTTTATATATTTAAGTATATTTGGTACGATACACGAACCGATACGGATAAGTGTATTTAGTTTAAGGACATCACGGTCCATTATCGCCATGTTTGGGGAGGATATTAGTTTAGGGACATTTCGGTTCATTATCACCATATTTGGGGCGAATGTCTAGTTTAGAGACATCTCGATCCAACATTCTCATTTTGGGGGACAAATATTAGTTTAAGGATATTTCGGTCCAACATTCCCGTTTTGGGGACGAATATTAGTTTAAGAACAATTCAGTCCAGCATTCACGTTTTGGGGACGGATATTAGTTTAAGGACATTTCGGTCCATTATCGCTATGTTTAAGGCGAATATTAGTTTAGGGACATTTCGGTCCAACATTTATCTTGCGCGCACGTGTATTTGTTACATGGCAGAGTAAACGATGGTGACATGGAATGCGTCTAATTTGGGACGCGATCTGATTTGAGGTATGCACGTAAATTTGGAAGTGCATCAATGTATGACGAAAGGAGTTGTTGGTTGTCGGGACCCGCTACCTCTCTGTAAAACAGTAACTCTTGGATCAAAGATCCAATGGTGGGCAAAATTCCCTAAGTCAATTCTGAAACCAATTAAATCAATTAGGATCTCTCAACGAGAAATTTTCTCAGAATTAAACAAACTTCTCTCCACTATATAAGGGACCAGAGACTTCAAATCTCAGGAAAGGACGGAGAGTGAAGAAAGATAGATAGAGTAAACAAATGAATCTCCTCAGAAGCTTAGAAAAAAGAGAGAACCTTAAGAGAAGAAGAAAGAAAAGTTTCAAATGAAACAGAGAATTTAATTCTCACAAAGGAAGATTTGTTTCATTAAAACCCTAGGTAAAAAGAAAACAAAACTCAGAGATCATCTTGTCTCTCTTTTGCCTCTCTAAAGGTTTAACCCTTCATGCAAGAACTTAATTCTTCCTCTGGTTGAGATCTGCAGAAGCAGATCTCCCCACAAGTTAAGAATTTAATTTTCATCAGGAAGATTATGTCATGCAGATTCAAAACCTAGGGGAAAGAATTGAGTTCAAAGAATTTAATTCTTACAAAATACATGAAAACTAGGGTTTAGCCCTATAAAAAGAATTTAATTCTAACAAAACAAGAAACATGAGATCCTCCAAACCCCAGGGTCATTAATAGAAGATCGAAATCTCCAAACATCCAGAAAGAAGGAAAGACTGATAATTCATTAGTGTTTAAACACTATAACGAGGACCACACGTGTTTCCCATGCAAGCGCTTAAAAGAAGAACAAGAAGTGCCTCTTAGGGCAGTCACGTGTTTTGCATGTGATCTCCAATCAAGTGCTTAGCACTTATAAAAAAAGGAGGGGATAAAATCCAAAAGGCAGAACCCAACTTTGGGGCGCCTCACGTGTTTCACACGTGAGCGCCATAAGAACCAAGTGCTCAGCACTTATATAAAAAGTGGGGGAATAAGTAGGCAGTGCCCATAATCCGGTGCCTCACGTGAGTGCTACAGAACTCCAGTGTTTAACACTAATCCGGTGCTTCACGTGTGTCACGTGAGCGCTATAGAACTCTAGTGTCTAAGACAAATCCGATGCCTTATATGTGTCACGTGAGCACCACAGAACTCTAGTGTTTAACACTAATCCGGTGCCTTACATGAAATGCACGTGAGTATTGTATGCCTCAGCACTTAGCTCTGTTGGGTAATTATGGAGACCCAGATCTAGCCCAGATTGACTAAATTCTTCCAATCAACTGAGCCCCTCTGCGCTCATCATTCCCCAAATTGATCTTAGTCTCAAACATGACTAATGATCTTTTGACTGATGATATTCAAAATAATGTTTATCCCACGTCTCCTAAGTTAATCTTAGTCTCCAAAAATGACTAATGATTCTTAGATGATCCACCATGATCTTTTCCCTTAAATACGGGATTTGGTTCAAGAGTACATCTCTCCATACCTCTGATCCACGTCGTTGTAATTCCTCAACGTTTTTAGAGAGATGGAGGGTCCCGACAACCAACAGCTTTTTGGTGCACTGTCCAAACTGACGTGCACACCCCAAATCGAACCACACCCCAAACTGGGTGCATCCCATATTATCGTTACTCATCCCGTCACGTAAAAAATACACGTGTGCGCAAGATGATCAACTGACCGAAACGTCCTTAAACTACAACGGACCGAATGTCCTTAAACTAAACGTTGCCTCCAAAATGGCAACAACGGACCGTAACGTCCTAAAACTAAAACCTCACCTCCAAAATGGTGATCAACAGACCGAAATGTCCTCAAACTAAATGTTGCCTCCAAAATGGCAATAACGGACTGTAGCGTCCTTAAACTAAAAGCTCACCTCAAAAATGGTGATCAATAGACCGAAATGTCCTCAAACTACAACTTCGTGTCCAAAATGGCGAACGGAATGAAACGTCCTTAAACTAAAACGACAGAGCCCAAATGCTCTCTTGTTAGATCTGAAACAAAAATAATCCTAAAACCTTGTTAAGTAGATCTTAGTCTCAAATCGGACTAACGAATCCTTAACAAAAAACCAACCGAGCCCCAACTTCTCACATACATATAAGTCGATCTTAATCTCAAACCAGATTAATGATCCTTAAATAAATCAAACCCAAATCTAAGATATATGGATTTGGGCTAATCCACGCCCTACGAGCGGCAACATAAATTAGTCTCCGTATACAATCCACGGGCAACCTAAACAAATAAAAACACACATGACACGAAGTGAACTTCCGGAGCAGGAGAAAGTGGTTATCGCGATGCGGTAACGTAATTAACTGCAGGAGCTTGCGCCTCCAGGAAAGAGCGTCCCCACAATCAAAAACTTCTCGCAAATAGGGGGAATCTGACAAAGTCACGATACAACGGCCGCATCCGTCCAAACCTCCAATATACGGTGCCATAAAACAACTTGGCATTATCGGAGAGTTAGACGGATAAATCCAAATGGCGTCTTCCCCCAAAATTCAGTCCAGACATCCCAACGTCCGGGTCGCGTCATTCGGCGGTGAACAGATTCTGGCACACCCGGTGGGACATGTTCCTTTTTCCACTCCACACTTCGTGTGTCGTTTTCGCGAAAAAAAATCACGGTTTTCTATGGTTGCCCTTGGATTCGAGGTACTAAGATTTGGTGTCTTGCCCTTGTGCAGAAGAAAAAAGGTCAATGGCTTCTAGCTGCACAAACTGCAACAGAAACTCCCTCTCCGCCCAGACTGGAAGAGTGACGTACGGGCCGAACACGGCCTCCATCTTTTCATTGCCGGTAGGGCAGGTAACTCAAGCCACCACTGAATTGTTCTTCAGGACCATGGTCCCGCCAGCGAGTTTCAGTGCCCCAGTGACACCACAGGAAGCTCCAAAGAAGTCGGTTTTCGATCGACTTGTAACCACCACGGCCCGTCTCAACGGGTCGTCCAAGTATGTCAACTCAGTCTTCAACAGGCCGAGCCAAAGCTCAAGTGGGCCCGTAAAGAGGCTCGCGATACCAGAAGGGGTTATCCCAAAACGGATAGCCGTTCCAACTCCTGTTACGGGTGAAGCCGTCAAAAGTGCTTCCCCTACTAGAAAGTCGGACTTCGAAAGATTGGCCGTCCCCTCTCAACGGACGTCAGTCTTCAACAGGCTGGCACCAGCAGTAGCCTTTCGCCAAAGTAGAGGACATGACGAAGCTGCTTCCAAACTGAAGAAGTCCCATCAGCAAGACACGCTAGACGTCATCACTAGCGTCGAGTAAGAAGAGCTGGGGGCAACCCCCCTCTGGACTTATTCCACCAGCTCCAATGGTGGAAGTTGATACTGCTGTTCCAACCAGGAACAACTTTGAACCGCTAAAGAGGGTGCGGAAGAACTCCCCAACTGCAGTGTTGAAGAAATCACCACTTACTGCTGAAAATATGATGCAGACAAATCCGGAGCAGCCCCCTCAGCGACTATCCTCCCAAATCCACAGAGTCTGGCGGAAAGTCCATGATTCTGTGATCAACAAGAACTACTCTCGTCAACCGAAGAAATTGAAGGTGCGATAAGACGAAAATCATCCCTCCACCATGCAGCGAGGGACTTCTTTCACGAAGGCGCCTATTACAATAGCTCCTTCAACTTCAAATTCTCACAAAAAGAGAAGGCCGGAGAATCTCCCACCACCGGCGGCAAATTCCAAAGGTGATGGATCCAAACACCCCAAGTCTGGGGGCATGATCGTGTATACGGTTTGCATGGCTTCCGGGAAAGAGGAAAGCCGTGCTTCCGTGGGTCATCGACCGCAAACTCAGTCATTAACAAAGGCTCAGGAGCAACAACAAAAGCTCCAGAAGATGCCGACGAAAATAGCAGCACTCACCGGACAGAAAGAAAATCTGGAGTCAGCATCAGAACAGCGCCAGAACCAGGAGACCGATACGGAGTTTCTGCGAAGGGTGCTAGAAAGAAGAGACAAGGAGGCTGCGGAACAAGCTTCTATTATAAAGCAGATAGCGCTTCTGTTCCAGGACATGTTTGGAATGATGATTTATCTAGAACCTCTAACAGAAGATCTACCGATAATCATCAAGGATGACAGAGGGAAAACATCGAACCCTCTTCCGTCTCTATCAGTGGCCCGGGAGGAAACGATCTCCATAGCTGCCCTTGATGATTACATAGCTCAACAAATACGAGCTCATCAGGCGAGTGAAGCGGCCAGCCAAGTCGTCAGAACCGGGCGACCGTATCCGGGTTGGTACGATCAAATCAAGTACCCGCCAGGATATACAATCCCCAAGTTCCATGTGTACAAAGGGACAGGCAATCCACACCAGCACGCCGCTCGGTTCAGAGCTTTGTGTGGCAATACTAGAGGCGGCGACAAATTGCTGCTTTTCCAGTTCGTTGGCAGCTTATCGGAGACGACATTTGAATGGTACTCGGAGCTCCCAAATGACTCCATCAGAACATTCACAGAAATGGAGCTACTATTCACACAGCGGTTCGCAAGCGCAAGCGAACTCACCCCGATCACAACATTAAACAATGCCAGGGCGAAGCCAGGAGAGACCTGGGTTCAATACGCAATTCGGTGGCGGAATCTATGGTCGAAATGCAAAAAACGCATCGAAGAGGCTCTTGCCGTAGGCATGTTCATAGGGACTCTCGATTCTCAGACGAATGTGTCCCAGTTCATGACGTTCTTTAAGCCGACCACCTTGCAGGCTCTGATCGACAAGTTAGCCCAAATGGATCAGATGGGCCACGAGCCTGTTCACCGCCGAAAGCTGGGAAGACAAACGTCTAGCCTGAATTTAGGGGCAGATGCTTTTTGGGTTTATCCGTCCACCTCTCCGAAGATGCCAAGTTGATTTATGGCACCGTGTATCGGAGGTCTGGACGGATGCGGTTGTTGTAGCAGACTTCGTCAGATTCCCCCTCGTTTGCGAGGGGTTTTTTGATTGTGGGGATGCTCTTCCCTGCAGGCGCAAGCACCTGAAGTTAATTACGTTACCGCATCGTGATAACCACTTTCTCCTGCTCCAGAAGTTCACTTCGTGTCGTATGTGTTTGTTTTATTTTTGGTTGCCTGTTGATTGTATACGGAGACTAATTCGTGTTGTCTCCCGTAAGGCGTTGATTAGTCCAAATCCGTATTTTCTTAAATTTGGGTTTGGTTTAATTTAAGGATCGTTAATCTCATTTAGGATTAAGATCGACTTAAATGTTTGTTGAGAATACGTTAGTCTAATTTTAGTCTAAGATCTACTCAACAGGATTTTTGGGATCATTCAGACCCAACAGAAGAGCATTTGGGCTCTATTGTATTAGTTAAAGAACGTTGCGGTCCATAGCTAGTTTAAGGACGTTGCGGTCCATTGTTAGTTTAAGGACATTTCGGTCCACAGATCACCATTTTTGAGGTGAGGGTTTAGTTTAAGAACGTTGCGGTCCGTTGCTAGTTTAAGGACGTCGCGGTTCGTTGCTAGTTTAAGGACGTTGCGGTCCAAGGAATTATTGGTTGTCGGGACCCGCCATCTCTCTGAAGACGTTGAAGAATTACAACGACATATATCAGAGGTGTGGGGAGATGTACCCTGGAACCAATGAATATTCGTCAGAAGCTCGGTAGTCTTGTTTGGGACTAATACCACTCTGGAAAATAAAGAGCACATGGGCTCGGTTGATTAGAAGTTTGGCCAAACTTGGGCTCAGCCCAGTCGTTTCATTTTTGAATAAAGTGTTAAAGACTTGCTTGGGCTTGGTCCCCTTTCTGTGCCCACAATACTGAGCATTCATATGGATTCTGACGCCCACACTTTATCTCGCTTTCTTATTTTTTAAACTATGGAGTGTTAAACATTCTTTACGGCGCCTACGTGTGAGGCACGTGAGGCGCTTGGCGTTGGGCTCCAACCACTGAGTGCTAAGCACTCTTTATTAAGCAGCATCCACGTGAGTGGCATGTGAGGCGCTTGGCGCTGGGCACCAACCACTGAGTGCTAAGCACTCTTTATTAAGCAGCGCCCACGTGAGTGGTACGTGAGGCGCTTGGCGTTGGGCGCCAACCACTGAGTGCTAAGCACTCTTTATTGAGCAGCGCCCACGTTCGGGGCACGTGAAGCACTTGACGCTGGGATCCAACCACTGAGTGCTAAGCACTCTTTATTAAGCAGCGCCCACGTGAGGGGCACGTGAGGCGCTTGGCACTGATTTTTCTTCGTGTATTATGTTCTGAGGTGTTCACTTCTCTGGATTTTTGATCCCTAAGAACAAATTCAACCCCATGAGAATTAAATTCTCATTTATGGGAGACTTGTCTCATGGATCTCAGATCAGGGAAAGAATTATGTTCTTTATGAGGGTTAAACCCTCAGATATGCAGATGAGATGCTCTAATCTTTATTACTTGTAATTACCTCGAAGAAAGTTTTTCTTCCCTCTTCTTTCTTCAAGCTTTCTTTTTGCTTGCTCACTTTTTAAACTTGAACTTTATGGAGGGGGGGGGGGAAGGGTCCTCTCTCTCTCTGCAAGACTTGAAGTCTTGGGTCCTTTATATAGTAGAGGCCGATTTGTTGATTTAGTTAAATAAATCTCTCATTGAGAGATCCTTAATTGATTTGGGGATTTTATCTACCGTTGGATCTTTGATCCAAGGACTTCTGTTTTACAGAAGATATTTCTCTTGTTTTTAACAAGATTGGGAAATATTTTCTCATACAGAGCTTATTTTGTAGCTTAGTAATTTTTTAATCACCATTGGATTTTTTAATCCAACGGTGCTCTGTTTTACAGAGAGTAATCTTTCTCGTTTAGAAAGATTTTGAGAAAATATTTCCTCAACAGAATTCAATTCTGTATTTCGATGATTTGTCATCCCCGTTGGATCTTTGATCCAACGGCAGGGAACTTTTAGTTCTGGCGCAGGCGCCCTCGTACAAGGCACGTGAGGCGCTGCCTCAGAGTTTTTAACTCCTGGCGCTGGCGCCCTCGTGCAAGGCGCGTGAGGCGCTGCCTCAGAGTTTTTAACTCTTGGGCGCTGGCACCCAAGTGCAAGGCGCATGAGGCGCTGCCTCAGAGTTTTTAACTCTTGGGCGCTGGTGCCCTCGTGCAAGGCGCGTGAGGCGCTGCCTCAGAGTTTTTATTTCCAGGCGCTGGCGTCCTCATGCAAGGCACATGAGGCGCTGCCTCAGAGTCTTTAACTCCTGGCGCTGGCGCCCTCGTGCAAGGCACGTGAGGCGCTACCTCAGAGTCTTTAACTCCTGGCGCTGGCGTCCTCGTGCAAGGCACGTGAGGCGCTGCCTCAGAGTTTTTAATTCCTGGCGCTGGCTCCGTTGTGAAAGGCACGTGAGGCTCTGCCTCTTTTTAAAATTTGAACAGAGCCTTGCTCTTTTATTGTTTGGGGGAAACAAATGCCCCCCCCACCGTTGCGCTCACGTGGCTTACACGTGAGTGCGGAGGTGACAGCTTTTCCACCGTTGGATCTTCTTGGAGGTTGAATCGTCTTCCTGTCCCTATAAGTAGGGCTTTTGGCCCTTGAGATGACTGTTGTTCATCTTCTTCTCTTCTTTCTTCTTCTGAGAATTTAATTCTCCTTTTCAGAGCTTAGATCTCTGCCTAAAGAAATCCCCTCAAGAGTTATAACTCTGCCCAAAATTTTGGTAAGGATCATAATCGACCCATTAAACAGAGCTTTGCTCTTCTTAGATCAGAGATCTAAAAATGTTTTTAGGGTTTCTTAACCCGTTAATGAAAACAAATCTTTGCTCTTCTTAGATCACAGATCTTAAAAAAATGATTTTTAGGGTTTCTTAACCCATTAATAAAGAACACTTAGAGTTTCGAGGATTTTTCCTTCAGATCTTTAAAGATCTTGGGGTTTTTACCTTGTACCATTGCTCTTACAGAGCATAGCTCTTTAGAATTTTTTGGGGAATTTTATTCCCCTCTTAATTACATTCGACATATATGATTTCTGTTTACAGAGCACTGCTCTCGAGGGAGTTTAACTCCTTGGCACAATGAGATTTCTCATTAAATGAGAATCCTCATAGGATTTCACTCTTAATAAGTGACTGCCCCATCAATGATGGAACGTCACTTTGATTTTGTGGGTCCCCCTTGGTCCCTTTCTCCTGCATTGCATTGTGGTACAATTTTAAAGTGCCAAGTGTCAGAATTCAGATTATAGCGTTGGCAACTAACCCTCGCCTCTTTTCGTGCAGGTACTATGGCTTTCGATTCTTCTTTCCCTTTCGTTCGTTCATAGAGCGCCTTTGCCGACGCGCCCGTGGATCGGGAAGTCTTCGCGCTTATCAAAGATCATAACCCAGAGGAGAATCTCTTCATCTATGGGGGTCATGGTACAATCAGATTATCCAGGGTCGGCGCAGTTTTTCTTGTGTAGTACCCTCAGAGCCCATTTCAGCAATTCTCTACGCCGACTCGCCTCAAGTGGATTATGTTGTAGAGGAGGTCAACTGGACATCGGAGGGTCCCTGTCAGCCTTCTATAGCTTCAATACCCGTACAGCCGCTGATGGCTTTGGATATCTTAGGGCAACGCATATGTCAAGGCGAGTCGCGTCCTTGGGGACAAGTATATATGATTGGTTTGACTCCTCGCCATTCAGCCAGATACCTGCAGTGGGCTCGATACATCCTGTCGGTCAAGAAGTCGATGTTGCTGAAATACGGGTTGTACCCCGCAATTTATGCATCTTTTTTCCAGTATCTCACGCCTCATGTATCGTGGGTAAAGGCTTTCCTGGAGCAATGGAACATCCCGACTTACACCTTTCTTTTATCGGACCGGGAAGTTTCGATTTCCTTGGAGGAGTTCGCGGAAATTTCGGGCCTACCCGTCAAAGGGGAACATTACGAGGAGATACTTCCCCCTGACGAGTACATCTTCGCCACCAAATCAGTGGTGATGGGCCTTACCCCGGCGAATGCCGTTCAACATCGATTCCCGAGCCTAATCAAGGTGTTGAACATTTACGAGAGTCTATTTCTAGAGTCTGGGGGGGCATGGAGTCAGCTTCACAGACTTCATCACTTGCTTTCTTTGCCTAGAAGTCCTGTCAAAACAAGCCGCGAAATTCGCTAAGCTTGACGACCTATTTGGTTTCGGTTTGGATAACCAGCTGACGGCGGAAGCAGATTTAAGAAGCCTCTTCATTCCGAACACCCCGGTTGTTTCTTTCGCAGAGCTTTCTACTTCAGACGTCGATGAAGAGACGTTCTTCTTGGGGTTTATCGGCCTGTGGTTGAGCTGGTTTGTGCTTTCGATGCTCCCTCACTATATGAGGCCGTCTGTCTTTTATCCCACCCACCGCATGGTTGTAGGGACGCATGTAGCCGTTGGGATAGCGGGGCTGGCTCATCTATACCATGGCCTGAGCTTAGCGGCAGACACTACTTAGCCGGGGATAAAGCCCGTACATCTCCATTCGTACTACTTCATGTCCTGGGTCGAGATGCACGTGCTTGGTGCTTTCGGAGTCCACAAACAGCGCCACTTCGACGACAACTATAATTTTCCCTGGGTCATGTTTCTAGTTGACGCTTCCGCATTAGATCCGTCGCAGCGAGAGGCTCGATGTCTGGTCCTTCGCCCACGTATGGTCAGGGAGAGTATGACTTTTGTCGATAGAGTCTTAACTATCGGCAAGGAATCTACCAAGACAGTACAACCGCTGCGTGATACTTTCAAAGACGGAGCTCCTATGTTGAAGGTTCGGGAGATCCTGCACTTATATTCGATTAGGCCGGGCATTCTAGTGTTCAGGCAAGGCGCCTCGGCATTGCTCATGAGGTATAACCCGCACCGTTTTGCTCAACAGTCGGGTTACAATCAGGGTGTTCCGCTTGAGGCTTTCTTAGCCGAGCCGGTTGCTACAAAAGAGGGTATTCGTAGCGTACTGCACTATTTTATGCGATTGAATACGGGGTCCAACTTTCTCATCAGCGAACCGAGCTACGTGCCAAAAGCTTCGAACGCTTACTTGGCGTGGTATCAGTATGCGACGGGTGCTGTTATCCAGGAAGAGAGGCGGCTATTACTTGATCACAAGGATGCTGTCCCAACTGGTAATCCAGCAGTTCATTTGAAGCGACGGACTGCCGTTCGTCCCTCCTTAAGAGAAGTCACTACGGTCGTGGTCCCGCACGCCTTCCCTTAGAAGCCTCAGCCTAGTTTTCCCGTAATTGCGGTAGCCGTGGTGTCCCCGGAATCCGGCGTTGGTGCAGAAATTGGGACCCGTTGCCTGAAAATGCCCGTCAAGCGCAAGCTCTTGTCATCGTCCGCCGGCGTCCGCTCGCTGAAAAAGAAGAAGTCCCTATTCTTTGCCGATGTCATATTTGGCCAGGAGCCACATGCTCCCTATAGCGAGGGTTTTTGCGAGTATGGGACCAATGAGGGTTTATTCATTGCGCCTGCGGATGATACTGATCTTCAAGTTGCCTTTGCGGCTTCCGAGCGACTGGCTCGCGAGGAAGCGGCGCTGATTACTATCGTGAAGTCAGGTATACTTCAGTTATTTTCCTTCACGGCTATCTCTTTTCTCTTTATTATGTTTCTATTGACACTTTCTTCTTCAACAGGTATTTCTACCGAAGAAGCTCTCGCGGCTTCCTTTAAAACGTTCGAGGAGGAAGAGAGGCTCCGCGCTTCTTTGGGTCTTAGAATGAGTCGCTTCATTTCACCCTTATTCTTTTTATTCATGCTCTGACTCTCTCCTTTACTTTATTGTAGGGAGTACCTAAATTCAGGTTATCCCAAGAGCAGTGCCGATCTCGAGTGGCGACGCAGCAAAACCTTTAGAGCCAGCTACCGTAGCCATGGCCCTCCCAAAGTCACCACAGGAGGCTTTGCTAAAGCAGCCGATGATGGATGCCGTAGCGGCTCCGGAGGCAGGGCTTGGTTCGGACGACGACGTTCCTTTGTTGGAAGTCTTGAGGAGATCATTTCTCACTGCTCAGAACGAAAGGAAGCGTAGGAAGCATGCGGCGAGGGAACGCGTTGCCGGTTTGGTCGTAGGTGCAGGCTCAAGCAGCATTCCGATTGCTGACACTCCTTCGGCGGATGTTCTCTCTGCGTTGTCTACTGCCCGTAAACAGGTTGCGCATGCAACTCGGGAAGAAACTGAAAAGCTGATCCAAGGTAGCGTAACGCCCAACATTTTACTAGAACTTGATCCTCGAATTTTGACATATGCATTTTCTGCAGGGCCAAGTCTTGGCGATGGGATGACAGGTGAAACTCTGGCTGTTATAGTGCCTGGAGTTGCTACTCTCTCTCGGAATCTGGGACTGTCCAGACCGCTTCTCTTTCTCCCTGCGGCTCCTTGGTATCGGCGGGCGTCGCAAGCGTTACTTTCATGCCCCTCTTCCCAGTATACGGGTAGAGGATGTGATGAGGCCGCTACGTATTTACTCAAAAGTAAATACGCTAAGCGTATCTAAGCAATATAAAATATAATGTACACAAGAGACAAGATATAAATGAACAACAACTTTAGTTATTAAAATTCTTTTTACAATACATCTGAAAAGTAAATACATGGAATGGAAAGCAATGCCTAAATAGTGGCATAACAGAAATGGAAAAATACAGAATGTAAATGTGTACAAGGAATCTAAAACTCTGGGTCGAAATCTAGCTGGTCCAAATCCTCGCTGGTGGGCTCGATCTCCAGTGAGTCCGAATCACCAGACGACATTCTAAAGAAGAAGAAAGAGAATGTCGTCAGCGAACAAATCGCTCGGTAAGTCCCGTAAATAGACAATAATAGAATAGATATAATGGAGAGTATATTATTATAATGTTGTATTTAGTGTTAACGCTGTTGTTTGTAACTTGGTACAGAAGAGGCTAGTGTATACGAGAGGAGTCTCACTAGACCCGAGACTACGGTTTATGGAGTACAAGGAACCGTTCATCCACGGTACAACGGAAATTGAATTTTTAGGTGTCTTTATGGTTGCTGTTTCGTGCCACTTCTAACACCTTCCATACCAATCTACCCCTTATAAATCCCGCAATGTCTTGATTGTATTATTTGTATTGTATTGTATTGTCTTGATTTATATAGATGGATGACTTGCCGGAACCATGATATCAGTAAATGGATGTAACCGGAGAATCATATAGATGGATGTATATCCGTGGTTCGGTTTAGTCAACATAGATTGAATAGATTGAATATATAGATTCATATTGAATTGTAGTTTTGTAATTTCATACTTGAATCATATTCAAGTCAGATTGATTATATTGAGAATCAGTCTGAGTCAGACAAATAGAAAAGAAATTGAATCTTGATTTATGTTTTGGTGCTATCGGTATCTGCTGCACATGGACGGCGGGATTTGTGTCTTTTTCAAAGACAATTACCGTGTTGATAACACCGTTTGTTAAGTTGTCTACCTTAAATAGGCAATCACCCATATCTCCGGCTCCCTGAGGCTCAAGAGACCGGTCCCGCTTAAACTTATGTTTACTAGGGTCCTTATTGTAATTTAGTATAACTTGAGGGGTTTTTATGTAAAATAGTTTTGTTATACTTCCAAAATATAGCTCAAGTATTTAATTATCGTCTTTAGAGTTTTCATAGATGTTTTTTTTCAATGTGAAATTTCTAGTGAATATAACTTAGTTTTTAAAGTATAAGATATTTATTTGAAATATTGGATATATAGTATTTTCTTATAAATGGAATGTTTTTCTTGAATTTTGGAAATGTGAAATATTATAAATATTAAAAATAGATATTTTTATATTAATTACATATATATATATTTATTAAAAATATAAGTTTTATTTATAATAGAAATCACATTTTCTAAAGAAAAATGTTTTAAAAATCATTTGAGATCGTTTGCTCCTTGCGAAGGTCTGCATCTCACTCTACTAAGCCCGAGAATGTGCGATAATCCGCACCATCCCGAACGGGTTCCCCAAAATAGGTTGTAGAGACGCAATTGCAAAGATTTGTTAAATACACTTCTTATAGAAAAATGTTTTTATAGGTTGAAGGTATATGTAAAGTCGTATTTTCCCAAATCTATGTTCCCAAATTCTATCGTGCTATGTTAGATATGTGTGTTGTGAGGAGGTAGGTCATTATCTCGTGAACTATCTATAGGTATAACAAGGAATTATGATAGTTTATGTCGAAACTAAACTATATGATATTTTTCTGAAAAAATATAATAAAAGTTACAAAAATGATTAGTTTGATGTGCAACTTGTTTTATTAAGTTTGTTAATGTTTATTAATCAACATATAAGAATATGGTTTTATTTCGTTAAAGAAAAGTGTAGTTTTTAAAGAAAACCGAATCGGAAGTCGGACCAACTCCGCTTCCGTCGGGTTTTAGTTTTGAATGTTTTTAGAATATAGAAAAGAAGAAGAAGTAGGGAATTACTGGATAATTGGCTAGAGGAGAAAAAGAGGCAGAGGTGGGAGTTGCCGGTGCGTCGTTTCGTCTTCGGAAACTCCTTGAATTGTCGCCGGAAGTTCATCGGAGCTTCGCCCTTTGCTAACTCCACTTGTACACAAAAGGATCTTGGAATTTTCTTGAGAGTTTGGGCAGGGATTTGTGAGCGAGGAGGGATGATTTAAGGGTGGTATTTATAGGAAAAATTAGGGATTTAGGGTAGTGAAATGGTGTATTAAAAATTTGTATTAAAATGGATTAAATGTGTGTTTTAATGTGCTCTGTAAATGTGCAGGAAAAACAAATAATACCGGAGTTATGGGGGGAGTCCAAGAGTCGCCAGAGTTGAAGAAAAATTGGGTTTGGACTGATTCAGACCGGTGGCGCCGGCCCGAGTTGGCATCTCGCCGGCCCAAGTCATGAGTTGGAGCCTCGTATTGGGGCCACGTGTCGGGGTTGGTTGGTCTACTGCAGTGCACTCATTTGTTTTATGTATGACTCTTCAGTTTACGTGTTGTGCTCGTGTAGACTCTTAGGATTCTAAATGATTAAAATAATTTTAAATAAAAATAATGTGTGGTTGATGGGATTTGAACTTTGGTGCTTTGGTTCAGCAGTGCAAGGTCTTACCAATGAGCTACAAGCTCATTCTTGTTGTTCAAAAGTAAATCAAATTCTTATAGTACTCACATGAATTGTAAATACCCTAAGTATACATTAACTTTAAATGAATTTTATCTATACTAAAATTGGAGTTGTTACAGTTACGACGACCCTCGTCGAGTCAGGGGATGAAGCCATGGGCACGGAATCTATTCCTCCGAGAGAGAGTGAAGAAGCCGTTATCCCCGGTGACCCCCCCGTCATGGTTCTGGTCCATGATTTATCAGGTAGTCTTTAGGCCACCATTTTTTTAGTTTTTTAATCCTATTCGGCCCTTTTGATGATATTTTGTTTGTCTTGAGTATAGGCGCGGTGAATCCTGAGGCTGTGCCGTCTGAAGAAGTATCACCGGTCGCTGCTCTGACGGTCGCTGTCCCCTCTCCTTCTTCCGTGCCCCCTCAAATATTGGAAGGTATGGGTTTTTTGACTTATTTGTTTCACTGTGGGTATCATTCTCCTTGTATTGATAGTACATTGTCAGAACTTTGCAGGAGTCCTTTTCGACCACTTATACCAGGTGTTGAACCAGCATTTCTCCTTTCAGTCGGAAATTGTTCCACCTTCTGGTATTGGTTAGTATATTCTTCAACTGACGTCCCTTCCTTTCTTCTATGAATAGAAGTATTGTTGCTGAGTTTTCTTCATGTTGATCATAGCGTCACGGTTTAGAGGAGGAGACGAGAGAATAGCCGTGCCTCCGGTACTCCCCATCCTGCCGCCTTTCACAGCCGGTATAATAGACTTCATTGCAGATGTGTTTTCTTTATTCCCCGAGTCGACCTTTGACCCTAATTCATTTTGCAGAAATTGCGCCAGCTCCAGCTCCTTTCGAGTCTCGCATTCAAATGCCCGCATGTCCCTTTTCTAAACGCATGTCTTCCAGGGGCACCGCAAATAGCCGGCGAACGTTGAGTGAATTCATTGAGGATCTCAATGCCGAGGACCTCACTTCTGCTACGGATTTTTCCATGGAAGCCAATCCAATGCTAGCGACACTCGTGAAATTCCATGATGAAGCTATCATCGGCACTTGGGTTGATTACTGCAGAAAGATCGAGGCTTGCCTGCATGAGATTGAGCTCCAGCGTCCCGCTCCTGAAGTATTAGCTTCGAACTCTTGGCGGGCTGCGTGGATCAAGCATAATGTTCCTTTCATTCGCCATTTTGAACAAGAGGCGACCCTGATACGAAAGGAACATGAGGTATCTTCCAGCAAATCTGTCCGGCTGCGCGCCCAGATTGAAGCGAATGCTGCACAGCTAAAAGCTGTTTTTGACAATCTCCGGAGATATATTTCGGATGGGTTGACGCTGAGGCGGACGCTTGACTTCGCCGAGCGGGTCATGCAAGACTGTGAAGCTGCCATGTTAGAAGCCGATGGGAATCTTTCGTCCTGTTTACGGCAACGGGCTCAAGTTGAAGCGGAGTTGTCTGCGATGGCTGATCATGAGAAAGGATTAAGAGGAGGGCGCGAGCGGCTTGCTGATTTGTTGAAGACGCCTTCTCCTCAATAACCATCTTTGTACCCTTCTTTTTTTGTATTGACTGTAATCTTGTGATTTATGAATAACATGGATTCATTTTGATTCCTTTGTGAAATATATCTTGTATTCACTTGTATTCATGAATAAAAGACATATTTTATTTCATATCGGCATGTCCCTTTAGCAAATGCAGCTCGTAGATAGTCTATCTTGATCTCCTTGCAGGGCAGCGATGGCTTAGGAAACAGGTTCAGATCTGCCGCCTAAGACTTTTCAACTTTATGAGCCGTGACAGTCTCATAGAGACTTTTCTCCCTACGAGTCGTGAGGATCCCGCAGGTGTGTTTTCTCCTTAGGAGTCGTGAGGACTTCTAAGTGTGTTTTCTCTTGAGAGTCGTAGAGATCTCACAAGAGAATTTTCCCCCTTACAAGTCGAGAGAACTCTTAGGTGGTTGTTTCCCTCCTTCTCGATATTCGACTTTGGGGAGTGTGGCCCGTGAATAGTATGCAATAGTCCATCTTGGATCGACTTGCAGGGCCCCAGTGCTTAGGAAACATGTCCTTATCCCCATTGCCTAAGGCTTTTTCCTACGAGTCAAGACGAGTCGAGAAGTTCTCGCAGGAATATTATTTTCCCCACGAGTCGAAACAAATCGAGATGTTCTCGCAAGGATGTCCTAATGTCACAGTTAACTCCTACTAATAGAAGTCCGTTAGGATCTTTGGTACTAGGGTTTTTTACCCGTCATACCGTCGCGTTGGCCAGTGTATTGCTCGATACGCAATCTTGCTATTCGAGTAGCCCTACGACTGTCGTGTCTCTGATCCCTTCGGGGGCTGGACAAGACGTCTTCAAGTAATCTTCCAGGTGATATTACCTTCGAAAGAGTAAGCGTTAGAGATATTTTATGTCGCTTTTTTACTTGAGGTTAGGCTTAGTTTGGGAGCCCCGATGAGTCATGACCACTCCGGGCTGGAGTGAGATGATCTCCGATAGTCTTTTAGGTCTCATTTGAGTTGCCTTCAATACCCTGAAGCTAGGGATCTTCCTTTGCTTCGTTTGTTGACATTGTATCTGCAATATTGAGACGAATGTCGAAGTTGTATCTGGGTTTTCTGTTAACCATCGAGATTTGGAACTAGGGGACTTTGCCATGGCTCCGTTTGTTGGTGCCGCGTCCTGCTGGGGGGGAGGAAAAACGCTGTTGTTGATCTCTAGGCTGCAGATGTAGCCATCGAGACTTGGAACTAGGGACTCTGCCATGGCCCCGAGATAGTCTCTAGGTTGTCCGTGATCCGTCGAGACTTGGAACTAGGGGACTTTGCCAAAGCTTCGTTTATTGATGTCGCGTCTGCATCCTGCTGGATGGAGGAAGAACGTTGTTGTTGATCTCTAGGCTGTAGATGTTGCCGTCAAGACTTAGAACTAGGGCCTCTACCATGGCTCTGAGGTAGTCTCTAGGTTTTCCGTGAACCATCGAGATTTGGAACTAGGGGACTTTACCATGGCTCCGTTTGTTGATGTCGCGTCTGCATCTTGCTGGAGGGGGGAAGAACGCTGTTGTTGATCTCTAGGCTGTAGATATAGCCATCGAGACTTGGCTTCCCTTTGACATAGCCCGGTGGGGAATCATGGTTCCCTTTTCGTTTGTGCCCATGGATTGTATACAGGGGCCAATGTGATCTCACCTGCAGGGCAAAAGTTTCATTTCATTTTTTTATTTCCCGTAATGCTCTATTATTTCAGCTTTTTGTATCGCGAAAGTCATGATTCCCCAATCATTTCGGCTATTTTTCGCGGTGCCCAATCATTTCGGCTATTTTTATTTTTCTTTACTTGCTACTTTTTATTATGAGTTGCCCAATCATTTCGGCTATTTTTCTTTTTCTTTACTCGCTACTTTTTATTGTAAGTTGCCCAATCATTTCGGCTATTTTTATTTGCATATATTTTTGGCTCGCTGATTTTTGCTGCGAGTATGGAACTTGAGATCTGATACCAATATTAGCATCAGCATCGCTGCGACTGGAATATGGCCAGGAGCGAGTCATCATTTGCCGTGAAAGGACTTGGAATTTAATACCAATCTAGGCATCAGCATCGCTACCACTGGGATTGTTGCCAGTAGCGAATCATCATTTGCCTTTGTCGATTTGAACAAAGGTGGCTTAGCAAACAGGGTTAGGATCCTGTAAACTAAGGCTTTTGACTTCATGAGCTGTAAGGGTCTCATAAAGGTGTTGCTCCCTACGAGTCGTGAGGATCTCGTAAGTGTTTTTTCTCCTAAGGAATCGTGAGGATTCCTAAGTGTGTGTTCTCTTATAAGTCGTAAGGATCTTACAAGAGTGTTTTCTCCTTATAAGTCAAGAGGACTTACAATTGTCGTTCACCACATGAGAACATTCCACATTGTTGGTGGGACTTGGTGGAGGAAACGTTTATTTGTGCCCGTGGATTATATACAAGGGTCAATATTGAACCGCTTGTGGGGCAACTTGGGGAGTGTGATGGGTTAAGAAGATGTTCAGATCCCTGTAACTTAAGGCTTTTGAATCCTACGAGCCATGAGGGTCTCATAGGGGGAATTCTCCTTACGAGTCATGAGGATCTCGTAAGTGTAATTTCTCCTTAGGAATCGTGGGGATCCCTAAGTGTGTTGCTCCCTTTTATGAGTTGTAAGGATCCCACACGGGTGTTTTCTCCTCACAAGGTCGAGAGGACCTTACAAGTATGCATGATTTTTTTACGAGTCTGCACCCTTTCAGGTTTTCACGAACTCGCCGGCAGTCCTGTTGTTTTTACTCATGGAGCCCTTTCGGGTTTTCATCCGTGCCCAATTCGCTTGTGGACGTACTGTTTTTTTTACATCACGAGATTGCGCCCTTTCAAGTTTTCACAAGCTCGCCGGTAGCCCTGTTGTTTTTACTCACGGCGCCCTTTCGGGTTTTCATCCGTGCCCCTTTTTTCTTGTGGGCGTACCGCATTTTTTTAACTCCTCCGTTTGCCAATGGCACTTAGGGGGAATTTCGCCACCGGGGCGGTTGTGCAGCCAGCGGGACTTAAGTTGCAATCCTCACTGCTGGGACTTGTGGACCTGGATTCCACCGTCACCGTGTTTGAGGCGGCGTATTTAGTTTAAAGACATTGCGGTCCATTGTTAGTTTAAAAACATCTCGGTCACATGTTAGTTTAAGGACATCTCTGTCCAATGCAGCTTCGAAGCGAAGTTTTGCCAGATTCTACTTATAGAGTTTGGACTCGGGAGGACAGCGAGAGTACACGAGCGTCGTCATCCATCATAAACCTGAGCCGCGACTTGTTAAGCGTAGTATTTCTTAAGGAACCAGCCGTTTATTGGACGGAAGGGTCTTTCGCCATACATATCCATGAGCAAGTAGGCCCCCACCTTGGCAGACCTTGTCTATGATGCACGGACCCTCGTAGTTTAGCTCGAATTTCCCCCGTATAGCACGATTGGGTATCATACCTCTTTTTACGACTAGCACAAGTTCGCCTTGGTGGAATGTTCTCGGCCTAGTCAATATTTCTTATGAGCGCGTCATCCTTGCTTTGTAAGCTTCCAGGTTTTGCTGTGCCATGAGACGTGTTTCATCGAGGGCATCGAGCTCCTCAAGCCGAAGATGGGCATTTTCTTCATCCGTCAGCTCGTATCAAACTGCTACTCGTAGAGAGGGTAGCTCTATCTCCAAGGGAAGTACTGCTTCCATGCCGAATACTAATGCGAATGTTGTTTTATTCATGGCCGTCTTGAACGTGGTTCGATAAGCCCAGAGAGTTTCATGCAATCTCTCGTGCCAGTCCTTTTTATTTCCGGACACCGTTTTCTTTATGATCTTTGTCAAGGTCTTGTTGAAAGCCTCAGCCAGACCGTTAGCTCAGGGATTATAGAACGAAGAGTATCTCCAATCTATTTTATGCTGCTGTGCGAAGTGGCTGATCTTATGGTTTCTGTAGGCCGGCCCATTATCCGAGATGATCCGTCGCGGAGTGCCGAACCGGTAGATGACATGTGTCCTGAAGAAATGGAGGATGTTCTCCGTCTTCACTTCTCTTAGCGGTATTGCTTCTGCCCACTTAGAGAAGTAATCGGTTGTTTCCAATATGATCCGATGTCCTTTGGATGATACCGGTTCAATGGGCCTAATTATATCAGTTCCTCATATTTCAAATGGCTAGCTAGCCAGTGTTGGGTATAGCGGATTCGGATGCTGGTGGATTATGTCCCCGTGAATTTGGCACGAGTGACACTGCTTCGCATATTCGAGGCAATCCTGAATTATCGTGGGCCAATAGTAACCCATTCTTTTGATCTTCAGCTTCATTCTTGGCCCGGCTTGATGAGAACCGCAGAGTCCATCATGAGTTTCTTGGACGATGCTCCTTACTTCTTTTAGTCCTAGACATCTTAGCCTCAAACAATCGAACAATCTCTTATATAGAGTATCATTGACGAAGGTGAAAGACAGAGCTCGCTTCATGAGCTGATGTCTTGATGATGCGTTTTCAGGTGTTCGATGGGATTTGAAGTAGTCTATAAAGACTTCTCTCCGATCTTCAGCCTTTTCTTCCTCTATTTGGAAGACCGTTTTTTCAGTCACCCCCTTTCTTTTAGATGACTTCGGAGATATTTCTACTGGCGCGAGAATCCGGCGGCTTTGCACAATGATCCTTACGTCATCGAGGTTTTCGTCGGCCAGTTATTTAGCGAGCTTGGCTAGCACATCCGCCATGCTATTTTCCACCCGCGGTATGCTTTCCACGATATAGGAGAGAATTTGAGTCAGCAGTTGCTGCACTCTTTCGCCATATTTTACCAACTCTGGTTTACACGTCTGATAGTTGTCATTTACTTGGCTGACGACCAGCTGGGAGTCTCCATATATGAGGAGATCTTTGATTTCCATGTCGACAACAATCTCTAGACCCGCTATCAAAGCTTCATATTCAGCCTCGTTGTTCGTTTTTGGCTCTGTTAAGGAGAGGGCAAAACGCATTATCCCTCCTTGCGGAGTCACGAAGGTAAGGCCCACTCCGGCTTGTCATGGCCCTCTGGTAGGTGGTTCCAGCGTTCTTCAGACCGAAAGACATCACGTTGTAGCAGAATATGCCCAGCGGAGTCCGGAAAGCAGTGTGCTTTTGATCTTCAGGATGCATCTTGATTTGGTTGTATCCTGAGGACCCGTCCATGAAGGAGAAGACTTCATAAGTGGACGTGTTATCGATCATCAGCTCGGTAACAGGTACTGGGAATCCATCCTTCGGACAAGCTTTGTTAAGGTCCCGGAAGTCCATGCAGATGCGCACCATCCCATTTTTCTTCATCATAGGGACAATATTGGCAATCCAGTCGGGGTATTGAACTTCTTGGATGAAGCCAGAGTCAATTAGCTTCTTGACTTCGGCGTTGATGCTCATTTCAAGTTCGAGTCGCATTCTTCTTGGCGCCTGTTTGACTGGCTTGACGTCCACAGCTATCTCCAGTTTATGCACAACTATCTCTGGATCTAATCCCGGCATCTCGGAATAGTTCCACTCGAAACAGTATTTATACTGCATAAGCACGTCTTTTAGCATGGCCACCTGCTTCTCAGAAAGCAGCTCACTGACGAACGTTGGCCTTAGCTCGTCTGCCGTCCCCAAGTCAATTTTTTTCAGGTTCTCCGCCGCGGTATGTATCCTATCTTCTAGCTCTTTTGGTGCCGGTGGAAATTATGAGATCACCTCGTCTTCATCTTCATTTGTGAAGCACTGGGAGAGGTCGTCCATAGTCTCATGCTCTTTCTCCTTTGAGAATGTTATCACGTGGCAGGTACGAGTTTGTTTCCAAGACCGATGTTGATTCGGTTCTACTCTCGCCATATAGGTTGTTTTTGGATCATGCTTTTATGGCGGGGTTAGCCTCCAACTGTCAGATAGAGAAAACTTGCCTTGCTGAAACTGGTCTTCAACCAAGTTTTTGAAGGTGATGTAGTATTCAAGAGGATGTCCTATTGCTCGGTGATAGGAGCAATAAGCCGGGTGATGGACCTTGTTTATTTGCTCAGGGTGCCGAGACTCCGGGAGTGTCATCATCTGATGCTTCATGATAAGGTTGAATATTTTCCTTGTCTTGTCTCGAGGGAAAGAGTACTCCCGACCCATCTTCTTCATAAAGGACGGATTCCAGCCGACTCTTTCTCGATTGCATGGCTTTTTGGATCCGCTTCGCTGTTCTAGAACATCATTCTCATCCATCACCTTATTGTTTCTTCTATGTCGGGCCTTTTTCTTTCCGCGAGAGAACACAACGGGCTAAGGATGAAGGGCATCGTCATCCTCCGTAGCCTTCTGAATGATACGTTGCGTCCTGGCTTTTTCGTAAATGGCCATTTCGCGGCTGTGGTCATCCCGGACCTTTTAGCCTGCTTCTCTTATTATCTTGTCAATCTGTTCTTCGAATGACGGGCTTGGTATTCCCACGGCGGGATCTCGCTCTGTTTGAATATCAGCGCAATCTGGAAAGGCATTCTCTTTTCCACCGGAATCATTTATAACATTGCAGCCATGGAATCACTCCCGTTTCTTGGACCGAACGTATCCAAGACCAGTTGTCTCCATTCTCACGTTGGGCATCTTTCGCTGAGTCCCGACAACGTCCCAAATCTTGTTATAGAACTGGGCTTGTCGAGCAGTCTTCTTGAAGGGTATACCTTGGCATCTCAATAGTCTTTTCAGTCCCTCTGCGTAGTACCTGGGCAGACGGATTGGTTGAATCCTGTCGAGCGCAGGTTCGGCACCGTGCCATACTTCTTTCTCCACTTTAGTCTCCGTGGATTGATAGAAAAGGACCGCCTTTTCACCTCTTTGCTTAAGAGGGACGTAGAAGGTCTGCAGCTCTTGCACGCAGTACGTATCAAGTGCATCAAGTTCTTTGTAATGTCATTGCGGAACCATGGTAATTTGTAAACTCTGGTCAGCTCCAGCAAAAGTCTGCATTGACGAGCGAACGGAGAACACTGTGTTGGCCTCATCTTCAGAGTCACTGCCAAAGATCAGAATAGGAATAGATGGTCCCGGCCCGTTTCCTTGGGGTTGTCCTGAGTAGACTATCTCTTTATCCTCCTCGGTATCGCTCCCAAAGATCGGGACAGTGGCAGTGGATTTTTTTATTCTCTGGTTTGCGACATCTTTCCATGTCTTCGATGTCTGGTAAGAAGTACTTTGCGTCTTCATATTTGCGTACTTCTTTACGAAGAATTGGTTCAGCTCCCCTGTAACTATGTACTCGAGGCCGTCCTTGAAGTACTTCATACACTGATATTGTGTAGAAGGGATGATGTTGTACTCATGTAACCAAGGCCTACCGAGCAAAGCGTTGTAGCAAGTCTTGGTGTCAATAACATGAAACTTGATGTCAGTGACAAGCGGCCCGAAGCGTAATGTCAGTATAACAGACCCAAGCGTTTGTGATGATTGGGAGTCAAAACCGGAGATGGTAATTTTATCCCGAGCCAAGTGCTGCACATTCATGCAAATCTCCTTCAACACTCTTACATTGAGAAGGTTGACGGAGGACCCGTTGTCGACCGGGATCTTCCCTATCTTGATATTGTGACAATGCCCGGTTACCTACAACGGACGGTTGTGCTCGCATGTTCCGAGAAGGAGGTCTTCATTGCTGAAGGTGATGTCATCCGTGTAGACTTCTTCCAGCTCGTCCTTCATCTTTTTTTCTGCAAGTAAGGCTTGAAACTGGTCGGGCTCTTGTAACGCCTTGATCAGGGAATCTCGTGCCTCTTTAGATAGGAGAAGGGCATCCAAAATACTCAATTCTGAGGGTATCTTCCTCAGATGTGCCAGGACATTGTAATCCACCTTATTCTTCTTGGGCAGGTCCATGACTGTGAGCTCTTCGGCGACTTTATCATCGAGGGCAATCTCCTCAGAGACTTTTTCCTTCCCCTTGTCTTTCTTGCATGATCTTTTGTTTGAGGGTCCGAGATTCTTTTCAGGCAACGTACGGTTACGCAGCTGAATATTCTCACAGTTCTTCGTCTCTTCTTCTTTTCCAGAGGTGGATTCCTTGAAGAGAGGGACAAGGGCCATTTCTTCGTCCGAATCGCTCCCGAAGGTAAGAACTTAAGATTTCCCTTTTGTTAGGATGGCATCAACCATATGACTGTTACCGGCTATTCCTTTATGCTCATCTTTCGTGCTTCTCTGCTCCCGACGGGCTTTGCGCTTTATTCGCTTAAAGGGTTATCGGTGGGCAACGTATCCCTGCCACCACTTCTTGAATGCATTGCACTCTTCGGTAGGGTGTGTGACCCTCCGATGATACAAGCAGTATTTCGGATGTACATCCGCTTCGTTAAGGCACGTACTCCCGGGAGTATTTCCTTCGAAAGTGGCAGCTTCATTCCCATTGACAGGGCTTTGGCGAACCGTTTCCCCGTCTTAAACTTTCTTTTGTCTTCCGCGGGTGTGCTTCGATCCAGTCGGAGTACTTTGTGACTCTTCCTCGCCGCAACTTCTTCATCCTGACGTCGACGCTTGGCCTTTTCGCATATAGCTGTTTCACGCTCTCGGTCGGCTTTGCTCTTTTGAATGGCTTCGTCCAGCAGTTTATCGATCAGTTCATCTGACAGTTCTAGGGATTTTGATGCCGGTCCTGCCCCCAGTTCTTCTGCGTTTCTTTCCGACACAGAGGGAACTTCTTCATATTTTAACGACAGGTGAGAGATCATGTGGCAACTCGCTACATAATCATCGGGTTCTTCTGAAGAATCGTCTCCTTCATCAATGTCACTGTTTCCATTCTCAAGAACATGCTTGAAGAATTCTTCCAGTGTGACTGGGGTCCATGCCCTTTGGTTGTATTCCTCCAGTGCATCAATATATTTTTGCAGACCCGTACGATTGTCGTCGAGCTACAAGGGCTTCTTGGCATTCTTCTTTTTCTTTGAAGACTTTGGAGGCTTGGCCTGGAGGCTTTGCCCATCATTACCAACTTTCGGCGTTGGGCTCGGTTTCAGCATCCCGACAATAATCTCAGGCTCCAGCGGGCTTTTCCACCTAATCGCCGGACATACTTGAAGATCCTTAAGCATTCTTTTAGTTTTAGTCGAAAGGATAACTTCCCATGGAGCATCCTCTACAAATTAGCATGATGCCCACGGCGTATCCACCATTTTAGGAGCGTGTTGTTGTGGCGGGTTTACCTTCTAGTTTTCGAACAGTGCGAACTTGCCCTGTTGGTACTTGTCTTCAACCCAGTTATTGAAGACGTGGCAATCTTTGATTGAGAGGCCCACTATTCGGTTGTAGGGGCAGTAATTGGGATTGTTGACGTCGTCCGGTTGCAGTGGGCGTCTTTGATCCGGCAAAGTGATAAGCCTGTTGGGCACCGCCAGTTCGAATAGTCTCCTCGTTTTATCCCGGGGGAACGAGTAAGGACGTCTCAACTTTTCTTCGAGGGATCTTGGTTTGTTGTTTTGGCGAGCTACCGGTTTCGGGTCACTCGGTTGTTTTTTACCGTTGGTGACGAAGGACGCTTTCCCTTTGCCCTTTTCATTCCGAAGATCTGTCTTTGAAAGGGACGGCCTATGACCCATCTGGTCTATTTAGGCCAGTTTGTCAATCAAGGCCTGAAAGATAGTCGGCTTGAAGAACATCATAAACTGGGATATAGTTGCCTGGGGATCAAGGGTTCCCATGAACATGCCCACGGCAGGCACTTCTTCTATGCATTGTTCGCATTTTGTCCATAAGTTACGCCATCGAATTGCGTATTGAACCCAGGTCTCTCCTGGCTACACTCTGGCATTGATTAATGCCGTGATCGGGGTACGCTCACTTGTGCTCGCGAACTGCTGTGTGAATAATAATTCCATCTCCGTGAATGTTTTGATAAAATCATTTGGGAGCTCAAAGTACCATTCAAATGATTTCTCCGCCAAGATGCCGACAAATTGGCGAAGCAATAGTTTGTCATCACCCCCAGTATTACCGCACAAATCTCTGAATTGAGCAACGTGCTGGTGTGGATTGCCCGTCCCTTTATACACATGGAACTTAGGGATCGTTTATCCGGGCGGGTACTTAATTTGATCATACTAGCCTAGATAAGGTCGCCCAGTTCTGACGACTTGACCCGCCGCTTCACTTTCCTGATGAGTTCGTATTTGTTGAGCTATATAATCGTCAAGGGCAGCTTTGGAGATCGTCTCTTCCCTGGCTGCTGATAGAGCCGGAAGAGCGTTTGATGTTTCCTCTCTGTCGTCTTCGATAATTATCGAAAGGTCTTCGGCTGGAGGTTCCGGCTGGATCATCATCCCCACCATGTCTTGGAAAAGAAGCGTCATTTGTTTTATATTAACCGCTTGTTCCGCGGCCTCTTTGTCTTTCTTTTCAAGCACCCTCCGTAGGAATTCAGTGTCGGTCTCCTGCTCTTGGCGTTGTTCCGACGATGTTTCCGGGTTTTCTTTTTACCCAGTGAGTGCGGCCATCTTTGTTAGCATCTTCTGGAGCTTTTGTTGTTGCTCCTGAGCCTTTGTCACAGACTGTGTAAGTGGTCGATGACCCATGGAAGTACGACTTTCTTCTTTGCTGGAAGCCATGTACACCGTGTGCACTACCATTCCCCCAGACTTGGGGTGTTTGGATCCATCACGCTCAGAATTTGTCGCCGGTGGTAGGAGATTCTCAGGCCTTCTCTTTTTATGGGAAACCGAAGTTGAGGGGGCCGTTGCAGCAAGCACCCATGTAGATGATATTTTCTGTAGTACGACGGAGGGATAGTCCTCATCTTGCCGAGCCTTCGTCTTCTTCAGCCGACTAGAGTAATCTTTGTCAATTACAGAGTCTTGGACTTTCCGCCATACTCTGTGGATCTTGGAAGACAACCGCTGAGGAGGTTCTTCCGGCTTCAACTGTTTCATGGTTTCGGCAGGTGGAGGAGACTTTTTCAGTGTGTCGGTTGGAGAGTTTTTGCGCACCCTCCTGAGCAGTTCAAAATTGTTCCAAGTTGGAACAGCGGCATTAACTTCCACCGTTGGAGCTGGTGGAGTAAGTCCAGAGGGGGAACTGCCCCCAGCCTTCCTTACTCGGCGCCAGTGGCGATGTCGAGCATGTCTTGCGTATGGGATCACCTCAGTTGTAAAAGCGGCATCGTTATGCCCCTTGATTTGATGAGAGACTGCTGTTGGTGCCAGTTTGTTGAATACTGACGTCCGTTGAGAGGGAACGTCTAACCTGTCGAAGACCGACTTTCGAGTAGGTGAAGCACTTGTAACGACCTCACTTGTAGCAAGAGTTGGGAGGACTATCCTTTTTAGGATAGCCTTCTCAGGTATCGCGAGCCTCTTTACAGGCCCACTTGAGCTTAGGCTCAGCCTGTCGAAAACTGAGGCGCTGGAATTGGACGACCCATTGAGAGGGGTCGTGGTAGTTGCAAGACGATCGAAGACCGATTTCTTCGGGGCCTCATGTGATGGAACTGAAGCATTGATGTTTATTGGCGGGAGCATAGTCCCGAAGAACAATCTAGTGGTGGCCTGAGTTATCTGCTCCGTTGGCATTGCAAAGATGGAAGCCGCTTGGGGCCCGCAAGTCACTCATCCTGCCAGGACTGAATGGGAGTTTCAGTTGCAATTAGTGCAGCTGGAGGCCATCGATTTCTCTTCTCCTTCATGGAGCAAGGCACCAAATCTTAGTACCTCGAATCCAGGGGCAACCATATTAAACCGCGATTCTTTCGCAAACATGACACACGTAGTGTGGAGTGGAAAGAGGAAAAGGTCCCACCGGGAGTGCCGGAATCTGTTCACCGCAGAAAGCCGGGAAGACAAACGCCTAGCCTGAATTTTGGGAAAGATTCTATTTGGGTTTATCCGTCCACCTCTCCGAAGACGCCAAGTTGATTTATGGCACCGTGTATCGATGGTCTGGACGGATGCGGACGTTGTAGCAGACTTCGTCAGATTCCCCCTCGTTTGCGAGAGTTTTTTTATTGTGGGGACGCTCATCCCTGCAGGCGCAAGCCCCTGCAGTTAATTACGTTACCGCATCGCGGTAACCACTTTCTCCTGCTCCAGAAGTTCACTTCTTGTCGTGTTTGTTTGTTTTATTTTTGGTTGCCCGTGAATTGTATATGGAGACTAATTCGTGTTGTCGTCCGTAGGGCGTGGATTAGTCCAAATCCGTATTTTCTTTGATTTGGGTTTGGTTTGATTTAAGGATCGTTAATCTCATTTGGGATTAAGATCGACTTAAATGTTTGTTGAGAATACGTTGGTCTAATTTTAGATTAAGATTTACTCAACAGGATTTTTGGGATCATTCAGACCCAACAGAAGAGCATTCGGGCTCTATTGTCTTAGTTTAAGGACGTTGCGATCCATAGCTAGTTTAAAGACGTTGCGGTCCATTATTAGTTTAAGGACATTTCGGTCCACAGATCATCATTTTTGAGGTGAGGGTTTTGTTTAAGGACGTTGTGGTCCGTTGCAAGTTTAAGGACGTTGCGGTCCGTTGCTAGTTTAAGGACGTTGCGGTCCAAGGAATTGTTGGTTGTCAGGACCTGCCATCTCTCTGAAGACGTTGAAGAATTACAACGACATATATCAGAGGTGTGGGGAGATGTACCCTGGAACTAATGAATATTCGTCAGAAGCTCGGTAGTCTTGTTTGGGACTAAGACCACTCTGGAAAATAAAGAGCACATGGGCTCGGTTGACTAGGAGTTTGGCCAAACTTGGGCTCAGCCCAGCCATTTCATTTTTAAATAAAGTGTTAAACACTTGCTTGGGCTTGGTCCCTTTTCTGTGCCCACAATGCTGAGCGTTCATATGGATTCTAACGCCCACACTTTATCTTGCTTTCTTATTTTTTAAACCATGGAGTGTTAAGCATTCTTTACGGGGCCCATGTGTGAGGCACGTGAGGCTCTTGGCGTTGGGCGCCGACCACTGAGTGCTAAGCACTCTTTATTAAGCAGCGCCTATGTGAGTGGCACATGAGCTGCTGGGCGCCAACCACTGAGTGCTAAGCACTCTTTATGAAGCAGCGCTCACGTGAGTGGCACGTGAGGCCCTTGGCACCAACCACTAAGTGCTAAGCACTCTTTATTGAGCAGCACCCATGTGAGGAGCACGTGAGGCGCTTGGCGCTGGGCACCAACCACTGGGTGCTAAGCACTCTTTATTAAGCAGCGCCTACGTGAGGGGCACGTGAGGCACTTGGTGCTGGTTTTTCTTCGTGTATTATGTTTCGAGGAGTTCAGTTCTTTGTTCTTCTCTGGATTTTTGAATCCTAAGAACAAATTCATCCCCATGAGAATTAACTTCTCATTTGTGGGAGACTTGTCTCATGGATCTCAGATCCAGGGAAAGAATTATGTTCTTTATGAGGGTTAAACCATTGGATATGCAGATGAGATGCTCTGATCTCTATTACTTGTAATTACCTCGAAGAAAGTTCTTCTTCCCTCTTATTTATTCAAGATTTATTTTTGCTTGCTTTCTTTTTAAACTTGAAGTTTATGGAGGGGGGTTCCTCTCTCTCTGCAAGACTTGAAGTCTTGGGTCCTTTATATAGTAGAGGTCGATTTGATGATTTAATTAAAGAAATCTCTCATTGAGTGATCCTTAATTTATTTGGGAATTTTATCCACCGTTGAATGTTTGATCTAAGGACTTCTGTTTTACAGAAGATATTTCTCTTGTTTTTAACAAGATTGGGAAATATTTTCACATACAGAGCTTATTCTGTAGCTTGGTAATTTTTTAATCACCATTGGATTTTTTAATCCAACGGTGCTCTGTTTTACAGAGAGTAATTTTTCTCATTTAGAAAGATTTTGAGGAAATATTTCCTCAACAGAATTCAATTCTGTATTTCAAAGATTTGTCATCCCCGTTGGATCATTGATCCAACGGCAAGGAACTTTTAGTTCTGGCGCCGACGCTCTCGTGCAAGGCACGTGAGGCGCTGCCTCAAAGTTTTTAACTCCTGGTGCTGGCGCCCTCATGCAAGGCACGTGAGGCGCTTCCTCAGAGTTTTTAACTCTTGGGCACTGGCGCCCTCATGCAAGGCGCGCGAGGCACTGCCTCAGAGTTTTTAACTCCTGACGCTGGCGCTCTCGTGCAAGGCACGTGAGGCGCTGCCTCAGAGTTTTTAACTCCTGGCGCTGGCGCCCTCGTGCAAGGCACGTGAGGTGCTGCCTCTTTTCAAAATTTGAACAGAGCCTTGCCCTTTTATTGTTTAGGGGAAACAGAGCCTTCCTCTTCAAAAATGGACCCTTGGAATGCAAAGGGTAAAATGACAGTGGCCTTCATTGCCAATACTCAACAACAACCGAGTGACCCGAAAATGGTTGCTCGCCAAAACAACGTGCACCCACGCCAATCACTGGAAGAGAAGCTAGGACGTGCTTACTCGTTCCCCCATGATAAAACGAGGAAACTGTTCGAACTGGCAGTGCGCAACAAACTCATCACACTGCCGGATCCGAGACGTCCACTGCAGCCCGGTGACGTCAACAATCCCAACTACTGCTCCTATCACAGAATAGTGAGCCACCCAATTGAGGATTGCTACGTCTTCAAAAACTGGGTCGAGGACCAGTACCAACAAGGGAAGTTTGCACTGTCCGAAAACTGGAGAGTGAACCCGTCACAGAGGCACACTCCTCAAAAGGTAGACACGCCGGCGGTATCATGCTCGTTTGTGGAAGAAGCTCCTTGGGAAGTGGTCCTCTCAGCTAAAACTAAAAGAATACTGAAGGATCTTCAAGCATGTCCCACGATCAAATGGAAAAGCCTGCTGGTGCCCGAGATTATTGAGGGCATGCTTAAACCGCGCCCAACATCGAAAACTGCTAACGATGTTCAAAACACACAGGTCAAGCCTTCAAAGTCTTCGAAGGGAAAGAAGAAGACCAAGAAGCTCGTGCAGCCTGACGACAAGCGCACGGACCTGAAAAATTACATCGACGCGCTGAAGGAGTACAACCAGAAGGCGCGGTACCCAGTCACCCTCGAAGAGTTTCTTAACCATATACTTGAGAACGGAGATAGTAAAGATGATGAGGGAAATGGCTCGTTGGGAGAAACTGAAGATTATGTAGCAAGTTGACACATGGTTTCTCATTCGTCGTTAAATAACGAAGAAACTCCCTCGGCGTTAAAAACAACGCAAAGGAACTGGGGGCAGGACCGGTGTAAAATCCCTGGAACTGTCAGAAGACCCAATTGATAGGCTTCTAAACGAAACTTTTCAAAAGAGCAGAGCTAACCGAGAATGTGAAACAGCCATCTACGAAAAGGCCATGCATCGATGTCAGGATGAAGAAGACGCAGCGAGGAAGAGTCACAAAGTACTCCAACCAGAGCGAAGTAGTGTCACTCGTGCCAGATTCATGGGGACTTCATCCACTAAGATCCAAATCCGCTACACCCAACGATAGCTAGCCGGTCGTTCGAAATGTGGGGAACCGATATAATCGGCCCCATTGAGCCCGCATCATCCAAAGGACATCGGTTCATACTGGCAACGACCGACTACTTTTCCAAGTGGGCAGAAGCAGTACCACTAAGGGAAGTGAGGACGGAGAATATTCTCCATTTCTTCTAGATACACGTCATCTACCGGTTCGGCACTCCGCGACGGATAATCTCGGATAATGGACCAGCCTACAAGAGTCATAAAAGCAGCCGCTTCGCAGAACAACATAAAATAGACTGGAGATACTCCTCTGTTTATAATCCTCGTGCCAATGGTCTAGTTGAAGCTTTCAACAAGACCTTGACGAAGATCTTAAAGAAAACGGTGTCCAGAAATAAAAAGGACTGGCCCGAGAGACTGCATGAAGCTCTCTGGGCGTATCGAACCACATTCAAAACGGACATGAATACAACGCTATACGCGTTGGTATTCGGCACGGAAGCGGTACTTCCCTTGGAGATAGAGCTACCCTCTCTACTAGTGGTGGATCGATACGAGCTGACGGATGAAGAAAATGTCCATCTTCGACTTGAGGAGCTCGATGCCCTGGAAGCTTATAAAGCAAAGATGACGCGCGCATACGAAAGACTAACCAGGCCAAGAACATTCCGCCAAGGCGAACTCGTGCTAGTTGTCAAAAGACCTATGATCCCCAACCATGCAAAACAGGGGAAATTCGAGCCAAACTATGAGGGTCCGTATATTATAGACAAAGTTTACCAAGGTGGGGCCTACTTGCTCATGGATATGCATGGCGAAAGATATTTCCGACCAATAAACGGCCGATTCCTTAAGAAATACTACGCTTGACAAGTCACGGCTCAGGTTAATGATAGATGACGACGCTCGTGTCCGCTCTCTATCTTCCTGAGTCAAAACTCTAAAAGTTGTATCCAACAGAATTTCCGCTCCAAACAACAATGGACCATAATGTCCTTAAACTAAAACGTCACCTCAAACACGGCGATAATGGACCGAGATGTCCCTAAACTAATAACGGACCGTAATATCCTTAAACTTAAACTTCACCTCAAAAATGGTGATAGTGGACCACTACGTCCTTAAACTGGAAATGGACCACTATGTCCTTAAACCTGCAATGGACCACTACGTCCTTAAACTGACAATGGACCGAAATGTCCATAAACTAGTACTCCACCTCAAACATGGTGCATCATCCTAAATACGGTGATATATTCTCTTGGGATCTATGTTGCAATCAAAGTTCCAACGGAAAAGACTGCAACCCAAGTTAGAAAAAACAAAAAAAATGGTACATCCACAAGCGAAATGGGCACGGATGAAAACCCGAAAGGGCGCCGTGAGTAAAAACAGCAGGGCTACCGGCGAGCTTGTGAAAACCTGAAAGGGCGTAATCTCATTGTTAAAAAAACCGTACGTCGACAAGCGAAATGGGCACGGATGAAAACCCGAAAAGGCGCCGTGAGTAAAAACAGCAGGGCTACCGGCGAGCTTGTGAAAACCTGAAAGAGCGCAATCTCGTTGTTAAAAAAAAATGGTATGTCCACAAGCGAAATGTGCATGGATGAAAACCCGAAAGGGCGCCGTGAATAAAAACAGCAGGGCTACCGGCGAGCTTATGAAAACCCGAAAGGGCGCAATCTCGTAAAATTTTCACTTACGAGATCCTCTCGATTCGTAAGAAGAACTCCCCCTATGATACCCTCATGGCTCATAGTATTCAAAGCCCTAAGATACAGGGACCTGGACCTATTCTTAAGCCGTCGTATCCCCCAGGTTGCCCTACAGACAGTACAATGCTGGCCCTTGTATATAATCCACGTGCACAAATAAACGATTTCCCCACCAAGTTCCACCAATGACGAGAAATTTCCTCCTATGGTGAACGACACTTGTAAGTCATTTTGAATTATAAGGAGAAAATACTCTTATGAGATTCTTACGACTTATAAAAGAACACACACTTAGAAATCCTCACGATTCCTAAAGAAAAAATACACCTACGAGATCCTCACGACTCGTAGAGAGAAAACCTTTTATGAGACCCCTACGGCTCATAGAGTCAAAAAGCCTTAGTCGACAGGACCATAATCCTGTTTGCTAAGCCATCTTTGTTCAAACCCATAAAGGCTAATGATGATTCGCTCCTGGAAACATCCCAGTGGTAGCGATGTTGATGCCTAAATCGATATCATAGCCCAAGTACTCTCACGGCAAGTGATTATTCGCTCCTGGCAATATTCCAGTCGCAACGATGTTGATGCCTAAACAGGTATCAAATTCCAAGTCCTTTCAAAGAAAATGATGATTCGCTCCTGGCAATATTCCAGTCGCAGCGATACTGATGCTAAAATTGGTATCAGATCTCAAGTTCCATACTCACAACAAAAATCAGCGAGTAAAAAATGCATATGAAATAGCCGAAATGATGGGGCAACTCGCCATAAAAATCAGCGAGCAAAATATATGCATATAAAAACAGCCGAAATATTTGGGAAACTCGCAATAAAAAGCAGCGAGTAAAAAGAAAAGAATAGCCGAAATTATTGGGCACTGCGATAAAAAGCCGAAATGATTGGGCAATCGCGACTTTCTCTATATAAAAAGCTGAAATGATGGAGCATCGCGGGAAGAAATAAAAAATGATGAAACTTTTGCCCTACGGGTGAGTCTGCACTGACCCCTGTATACAATCCATGGGCATAAACGGAAAGGGGAACTATATTTCCCCCCATGCTCCATCAAAGGGAGAACCAAGTCTCGACGGTTCACAAACAACCTAGAGACCACCTCGACACTCGTCTCATTACAGCAGACGCAATGTCAACAACGGCGTTTCTTCTCACTCCAGTAGGTTGCAGACGCAACGTCAACAAACGACCTCAGGGTCGAAACAAAGCAGAGCCATGGCGAATTCCCTAGTTTCAAGTCTCGACGGTTCACAAACAACCTAGATACCACCTCGACACTCTTCTCGTTACAGCAGACGCAGTGTCAACAACGACATTTCTTCTCACTCCAGCAGGATGCAGACGAAACGTCAACAAACGACCCCAGGATTGAAACAAAGCGGAGCCATGGCAAAGTCCCTAGTTCCAAGTCTCGACGGTTCATAAACAACCTAGAGACCACCTCGACACTCGTCTCGTTACAGCAGACGCAGTGTCAACAACGGCGTTTCTTCTCACTCCAGCAGGATGCAGACGCAACGTCAACAAACGACCCCAGGGTCAAAAAAAGCGAAGCCATGGCAAAGTCCTAGTTCTAAGTCTCGACGGCTCACAAACAACCTAGAGACCACTTCGACACTCATCTCGTTACAGCAGACGCAGTGTCAACAACGGCGTTTCTTCTCACTCCAGCAGGATGCAGACACAACGTCAACAAACGACCCCAGGGTCAAAACAAAAGTCCCTAGTTCCAAGTCTCGATAGTTCACAAAACAACCTAGAGATCACCTCGACATTTGTCTCATTACAGCCGACGCAGTGTCGACAAAGGAAGCGAAGGACAAATTCTTAGCTTCAGGGTCTTGACGGCAACTCAAATAAAACCCGAAAGACTATCGGAGATCATCCCACACCAGTGCGGAGTGGTTATGACTCATCGGGGCTCCTAAACTGAGCTTAACCTCAAGTAAAAAGCAGCATGGAAAAATTCCTAACGCTTGCTCTTCCGATGGTCAAATTGCCTAGGAAAATTGCTAGAAGTCGTCTTGTCCAGCCCCCGAAGGGATCAGAGACACGACATTCACGTGGCTACTCGAACAGCAGCGTAAAGACTGCATATCGGGGAATGCATCTACCAACACGATTGTACCACGGACTAAAAACCCTAGTACCACAAAACCTAATGAACCTCTCTCGCAAAGATCAGGGGTTATCTATGACGTTAGGATAAGTTTGCTTACAAGCCCAAGGGAGGTAAACTAAATAAACTCCGAAATGCGTCCATAAACTACAAGCTCCGAAATGAGTTCATAAACTAGAGACTCGGGAATGAGTCCATAAACTCCAAACTCCAAAATGAGTCCATAAACTAGAGACTCCGGAATGAGTGAATAAACTACAAGCTCCGAAATGAGTTCATAAACTAGAGACCCCGGAATGAGTGAATAAACTACAAGCTCCGCAATGAGTATATAAACTACTTTATGCCAAGTCAAGACAGCAAAAGAAAGAAAAGCACTAGTATGAAATGAAATATGTCTTTTATTCATGAATCAAAATGAATACAAGATACTCTTATTTATGAATGAATACAAAAAAAAGAGGGAGAATATGCAACGACAAAAATGCTTAAGTTGGCGGACGGTTCAATAAGCCAGCAAGTTCGTCGTTTTTACGCTGGACTTTTGCTTCAAGATCCATCAATGCTGCAAGATGAGTCCCTGCCTGGGTCTGTTAATTTTGGTATGAAGAAAACCGACTCTCGAGCTCCTTCTTGGCAACCTTATGGCCTTCAACCATCTCACGGGTAAAAATAAGGACTTTGTCAAGAGCCACCGCCTCTGTAATGGCTTCTTGAAGCATCCACCAAATTTCATACGCATGGGTGGTCTTGGCAGTAAGCTGAGTCTGAACTTCCCCCAAAGCGTTTGAAGACAACTCCCTCTCCGAAAACTTCCGGTTGAGTCTTTTCTCGCATGACTGGAGATTGGCTACACACCGTTCGATCCATCCCCGCAGGCTCGCTTTTACAGTTAAGATGTCGGAGGGAAGGCATATGCACTCAAGCCCATGTAGGCAGGCCTCCACTCGGTGACAATACTCAACCAAGGCACGCACCAATGCTTCGTCGTGATAGGTAGCGAGAACAGACAAGGAAGCGTTGGCTTCAGCAGCAAATTTTTCAGTCGCGACAGAGGAACCAGCGCAAAGATCTTCAATAAGAGCCGCTGGTGAGTAAATGCTCTGTTTTGCCATCCTTTCAGATACACGTCGGGCGTAAGGGCCTGGTAGCATGGGGATCCAAGACTCTAATGGGGCCAGGGCTGGCAAAGCTATGAATATTTTTGTACGGTCAGTTGTATTTCCAAACATAGAGTACAAAGAACGATGCCAAAGATAAAGCGTCACTTACCCACAATCATGCAATGTGGGTTTGAGAGATCCCCAGGCCCATCAAGAATCTCGACTTCGTCATCGGCTTTTAGAACTGTGGTTTAAAATGAAGGGCATATTAGCATCATTATAAAAATATAAAACAAAAAGGGTAAAAGAATACCGACCTTTTCCAGAAGAGATTACTATGCTTTGTGGAGGTATTGCTTGTGGGGCCGCCATGTCAAGCAATCGCTGGAAGGTTTCCCTTGGGGAAAGATCCACGATGGAAGCCGCCAGCTTTCGCAATTCTGAGAGAAGGGAAAGTTCAGATAAAGGAGAGGTCGTTAAAAAAATGTGTATGTGTGGAAGATTTCCTTCAATGCTTCGCCCGCCCTGAACTGAAGGGATAGCAGTTTCGGCAACTTCTTCTACACCCTCCGGTGCGTCACTAGAAATAGCCATGGGACCTATGGCCGGCAAGAACACCTCTGCCGGAGGAGTAGACGCTGAAGGGACAAGAGACACCACCGGGAACTCCACAGCAAGGGCAGCCGCTTCAGCAATCTCCTCTACACCCTCCGGTACGTCACGCGAGATATTCGTAGAATCCGCAGCCATGGCCAGATCATGACTCAAATCTACTTCCGCTGCAGAAGTCCCTGCAAAGTTTTCGCAAAAATAAGAAGGCATAAAAGTAATAAAAATTACTCGCCAAAGGAAGGGCACGAAAAATACACATACCAATACACCAGGAAGCCTGAAGTATGGCTTTTTCGAGCCGTTGTTCTTTTCTGATTAAATACGCTCGCCGGGCTTCAAGCGCAAATAAATGACTACCCGTCTTTAGTGCAAGCTCGTCTTCAGAAGCAACCGAGATTGGTTGTTTGAGGGCCCTTTCTTCTTCCATTAACAGAGGACCCATGTGTACCATACGTAATGATGTGTTAACGTCGTAGAATACAACGGGGGGTGGGCTTTCTTCGAGGCGCATACGTTTTCAGTTTCATCTTGTGAGCGCCTTAAAGCCTCGGTCAACTGCGCGGCCACCTCGGCAGACGAACCAAGAAAGAGAAGAATGTCATCCGGCTCCTACATAGATATTGGCTCATCCTGAATAAAGGGCTCGGATTCAAGTAATGTGTCGAGTAGGCCGACGACCGATTTCTTTCTCCTTTCAGAGAATGTGCTAATGCTAGCGGAGGAGCGCTTCCTCCCTCTAGGTGTTTTGGCGCGGCGTTGCCCAACTTCGCCTTCAGTGTCACCTTTTAGTGACACTACGGCGAGTGCTTTATCATGAACTTCTATCTGGGCTCTAGTATGCACTGGCATACCAGCAGTACGAGGGGTTGATTATATTTCTGCGACTTTAGGGATAAGCACTGAACCGCTATCCCTCAGAGGAGGGAGAACTACCGACCGCGGCCGCAATAGGGAGCTGGTGACCTGAGCCGGAATGGGAGCTTTACACTCGAAAAGCACCATTCTCTCCTCTGCAATGACAGAACCGACCCGATGGCGATACCAACGCTTAAAGGACCCCACAAGACTCCAAAGATAGTCGGGCTCTGGGATCATGAAAAGGGAGCCAATGTTTAACCACATGAAATGGTGAATGACATCGTGAGTAACCTCCAGGAAGAGGGCAGGCTCAACTAAAAATGCCTCTAGAGGAAAGCCCTAGTTGTAGCCTAACTTCTAGGCGAAACGATGCAGATTATGCCGCATAAAGAGAGCAGTGACATTCTGGTGGAACACCAAATAACCCGGCCTGATCGAGCATAGATGCATAATCTCCTTAGGCTTTAAAGCCGGGACCCCACCCTTTGACAAATCAAACAATTGCTGAATGGGCCCCGCTAGAGCGGAAAGGACTCGATCGCTGAAAACCATTCCACCTTCATTTGAGTACGGATTCAGCAGTACGTGGAAAGCCCCTAACTGGGTCAGATTGGGAGTGAAAGCATCAACCAACCTCATAATCCGTGGGAATGTATATGATTCATAAAAATCGGGTCGCTGGTACGCAGCAAACGCTCCCAACACATGCATCTCGATCCACGACATGAAGTAGTGGAGGGAGAAATTCACGGTATTCGCACCCGGGTTCGAAGTATTTGCGGCAACGCTTAACCCTTGATATAGATGCGACAACCCCGCGATGCCAACAGCTAATCAAACAATTGCTGAATGGGCCCCGCTGGAGCGGAAAGGACTCGATCGCTGAAAACCATTCCACCTTCATTTGAGTACGGATTCAACAGTACGTGGAAAGCCCCTAACTGGGTCAGATTGGGAGTGAAAGCATCAACCAACCTCATAATCCGCGGGAATGTATATGATTCATAAAAATCGGGTCGCTGGTACACAGCAAACGCTCCCAACACATGCATCTCGATCCACGACATGAAGTAGTGGAGGGAGAAATTCACGGTATTCGCACCCGGGTTCGAAGTATTTGCGGCAACGCTTAACCCTTGATATAGATGCGACAACCCCGCGATGCCAACAGCTAATCATGCTCCTCCAGCTATGCGATGAGCGGGATAAAAACGGAGGCTCTCATAAAGCGGCGATGCATCGGCATGGCAAACCGGCTGAGCCAAAGACTGATAAAGCCGACGAAGAAAGTTTCTTCGTCCATGGCAGGGGCCGCGATCACATCGAAAACTACGGTCGACGAGTTTGGAATATAGGACTATGGCAGGTCTTCCTCTTTGGCCGGTAGTTTCCTCAGCCTGAATCCAAAGGGGTTGTTCCTGCCAAAAATTTCTGCGCAAAAGAGTCTAAGGTATCAAATGGCAGCGATACGCTTAAGAAAATACGAACCAGTATCTTCCGGACTGTATTTTGATAAACTCCCTAAGGAGAAACTGTTAAATTCTGATGGTATCAAAAGCATCTCAAAAAATACTTCGATTTGATATATTATGGACCACATAATTCATCCGGGATCAAAAGTTATGAGGCATCACGTGCCCGCACGTGACCTGGCATCACGTGCCCACACGTGACCATTTACAGGCAAAGCCTGTAGGCACTGAATAAAATAAATAATTGTTCCCCCAATCTGAGCAAGGCTCATTTGAATTTTGAAAATTCAAATTTTCTGAAGCAACGCTTCAAATTCCGTGCGTTGCGCAGTGCGCAAGCGGTCCACAGTGCGACACGTGTCTGCGCAGTTGCGCAAGCGCACCGCTGCGCGACACGTGTCTGCGCAGTTGCGCAAACACTGTTGCGCAAGTGCGCACCTGCGCGACACGTGTCTGCGCAGTTGCGCAAGCACCGTTGCGCAAGCTCACTGCTGCGCGACACGTGTCTGCGCAGTTGCGCAAGCACCGTTGCGCAAGGGAATTACTGCGCGACACGTGTCTGCGCAGTTGCGCACGCACCGTTGCGCAAGCCTTCCGCTTCGCGACACGTGTCTGCGCAGTTGCGCATGCACTGTTGCGCAAGTGCGCACCTGCGCGACACGTGTCTGCGCAGTTGCGCAAACACTGTTGCGCAAGCTCACTGCTGCGCGACACGTGTCTGCGCAGTTGCGCAAGCACTGTTGCGCAAGGGAATTACTGCGTGACACGTGTCTGCGCAGTTGCGCAAGCACCGTTGCGCAAGCCTTCCGCTGCGCGACACGTGTCATTCATTGGGGAGTTGCGCAGAAACAGAATGAAAATTTGATGAAATCTTTTCTGTTCTTTCCAAAACCAGAAGATTTTCTTCTGTCTTTGGATCAAAGATCCAATGGTGGGAAAATTCCCAAAATCATTCAGGAAAGATTTTGTTAACAAATCCAACAAATTTGTGAGCACTATAAATAAGACCCCAGGCCTCATTCAAAAAGGATCATCAATCAAGAAGAAGAATCAACTTCTAAAAAAAAAGGAAGAGACAGAACTCTTGAAGATTAATCAAGAACAAAAAAAAGAAAAGGTAAAAATCTCTGAAGAACAGAAGACTAAAAAAGTGAATAATAAAAAGAGATAAATAGTGCCTTGCACTTGATATGAACCCTTGGTTCTGTAAAATCAGGGAAAACAAGAAGAACTTGTTTTCCTTTGATCCAAATTTAGATCAAAAGTGCTATGCACTTTTGTTCTTAAATCTGGAAAATTCTTGAGTTTCTGCACAAGTGCAACTCATTATTTAAAAGGGGCCTGGCCCAAATCAAATCACAAAAATAATAAAAGGGCAGAGCCCTGTTTGAAAAATTCTTGAGGGCCTGGCCCAAATCAAATCACAAAAATAATAAAAGGGGAGAGCCCTGTTTGGAAAATTCTTAAGGGCCTGGCCTAAATCAAATTGCAAAATAACAAAGGGGCAGAGCCCTGTTTGGACTGATTCTTTCAGTCAGGCAAAGCCTAAAATAAATAAAAAAATTGGACTTAACCCAATCCTGGCTGTAAGTCCTTAAATTAAATTGATTGAGCAAAATGGCTCTCCTAAACCAATTCACGACCGGTTCGAGGGTACATCTCCGAACTCCTTTGACATCCCTCGTTGTAATTCCTCAACGACGTCAAAGAGGTGACGGGTCCCAACGACCACACATCAATATCGGACCGAAACGTCCCTAAACTAATATCGGACCGAAACATCCCTAAACTAATATCGGACCGAACGTCCCTAAACTAATATCGGACCGAAACGTCCCTAAACTAATATCGGACCGAAACGTCCCTAAACTGGAATATGGACCACCACGTCCCTAAACTGGAATATGGACCACCACGTCCCTAAACTGGCACAATAGAGCCCAAATGCTCTTTTGTCGGACCTAAATGGCCCCGTTAAGTTGATCTTAGTCTCAAACTGGACTAACGTATCCTTAACAAATGTTTGAGTCGATCTTGGCCTCAAAATGGCTAACGTATCCTCTTAACAGACTTTAGTCCCAAATTGGACTATGAATCTCCCAAACTGGAACAATAGGGCCCAAACGCTCTTTTGCCGGATCTAAACGGTCCTGTCTAAGTTGATCTTAGCCCCAAATACGGTTAATGTGTCCTTAGATATTTAAATAAACAATAAAACTCCAAATCAACTTTGGTTCAAGGGTACATCTCTGAACTCCTCTGACGCCTGTCGTTGTAATCCCTCAACGACGTTAGAGAGGTGACGAGTCCCGACAGCCAGACAATTAAATCAATCATTACGTCAAGTCGATCTTAGTCTAAAACAGGACTAACGTATCCTTGACGAACGTTTAAGTTGATCTTAGCAGCAACGCGACTAATGTATCCTTAAACCAAAAAACACCAAACCCAAATTTAAGTAAATACGGATTTGGACTAATCCACGTCCTACGGGTGACGACATCACTTAGTCTCCGTATACAATCCACGGGCAACCACGAACAAAAAAAACACACACGACACGAAGTGAAATTCTGGAGTAGGAGAAAGTTGTTACCGCGATGCGGTAGCGTAATTAACTGCAGGGGCTTGCGCCTGCTGGGAAGAGCGTCCCCACAATCAAAAACCCCTCACCCTGAGGGGGAATCTGACAAAGTCTGCTACATCGGCCGCATCCGTCTAAACCTCCGATACACGGTGCCATAAATCAACTTGGCATCTTCGGAGAGGTGGACGGATAAAACCAAATAGCATCTGCCCCGAACCCCAGGCAACGGACGCGAAGTCCGGGCCGCCGTTCGGAGGGGAACAGATTCTGGCACGCCCGGTGGGACCTTTTCCTCTTTCCACTCCGCACTTCGTGTGTCGTCTTCGCGAACCAATCGCGGTTTGTTAAATGGTTGTCTTCGGATTTCAAGTTGCTAAGATTTGGTCTTTTGTCTGGCGCAGAATTCGAGATTCAATGGCCTCCAATTGCACCAGCTGCTCGAAATGCCACTGCAACAGACGCTCCACTTCACCAGGAGGGGTGACGTATGGGCCCCAAGCGGCTTCTTTCCTTACTCTGCCGATAGGCCAGGTGAGCCAGGCCACCACCGGCCTATTTTTCGGGACCATGGTCCCATCTACAAGCTTCTCTATGCCGATATCCGTACCGGAAGCGAACAAGAAGTCGGTGTTCGACCGGCTCACTGCTGCCACGACCCCTGTCAACGGGTCGCCTGCTACTGAACCAACAGCCTCCGTTTTCACCAGGCTAGGTCAGAACTATAAGGTGGCTGTCCCAAAGAGGGCAACGGCCGCTGCTTTGGAAGTCGTTAAAGCGGCTTCTCCTATCAGAGGGTCGGTCTTCACAAGATTGACGGTTCCTACTCCTCCCCCAGCTGGTCAGAAGGCATCAGTCTTCGATAGGCTGACATCAGCAGTTACCCCACGCTCAAACAGGGGGCAGCAGGAAACCATCTCGATTTCCGAGCCAGTCCCAACGGCCCGTCGTGCGCGACGTTGCCATTGGCAGCGAGTAAGGAAAGCAGGGGGCAACTCCCCCTCAGGGCTAACCCCACCTGATCCAGTGGTGGAGGTCAATGCTGCTGTTCCAACTGGGAACAGCTTTGAATTGCTGAGGAAGGTGAGAAAGAACTCCCCGGTTGCTACATTGAAAAGGTCTCCTCCACCCATGGAAAAAGCTCCGGAGACGAAACAGGAACAGCCCCCTCAACGGCTGTCGTCAAAAATTTATAAAGTTTGGCGGAGGGTTCAAGACTCCGTGATTGACTCAGACCACTTCCGTCGCCAGAAAAGGGCAAAGGTGGAAAAAGACAAGAACCGCCCCATTAAACAGCAGGGGGCAACAAATGCTAGAATGCCCGCTTCAACGGCTCCTTCAACCTCAAAGGTTCATAAAAGGAAGAGGCCAGAAAAAGCTCCCGGGACACTGACAAAGTTTAAAAGCGGTGAACCTAAACGCCCCAAGTCAGGGGGCATAACAGTTCATACGGTCTATATGGCTTCGGGGAAGGAAGAAAGTCGTACTTCTACGGGTCACCGACCGCTTACCCGGTCAGTGACCAAGTCTCAGGAGCAGCAACAAAAGCTCCAGGAGATGATGACTACAATGGCTGCACTCACGGGGCCAAAAGAGAATCCTGAGACGTCCTTAGATGAACGCCAAGAGGAAGAGACCGACGCTGAGTTCCTCCGCCGAGTACTGGAAAAGAGAGACAAAGAGGCTGCTGAACAAGCAGCCAATATACAGCGTATGGGCCTCCTCTTCCAGGACATGATAGGGATGATGATACAACCAGAGCCCCCAACTGAAGAACCCCCGATTGTCCTTGGGGATGATAAGGGAGAAACATCAAACCCTCAGCCCGTTCTATCAACGGCTAGAGAGGATACAATCTCTAAAACTGATCTGGACGAATATATAGCCCAGCAAATAAAGGTTCATCACGCGGCCGAAGCAGCCGGCCACGTTGTAAAAACAGGGCGACCGTATCCAGGCTGGTATGACCAAATCAAATACCCGCCGGGTTACACAATTCCCAAGTTTCATGTCTACAAAGGGACCGGCAATCCCCATCAACATGTTGCCCAGTTCAGGGCGCTTTGTGGTAACACCGGCGGCGACGACAAGCTTTTGCTGCGCCAGTTTGTTGGAAGCCTATCAGATACGGCTTTCGAATGGTATTCCGAGCTCCCCAACGACTCTATTAAAACCTTTGCGGAGATGGAGCTGCTCTTCACCCAACGCTTTGCAAGTGCCAGTGAGCGTACTCCGATGACGGCGCTGATTAACGCCAGGGTAAAGCCCGGCGAGACGTGGGTCCAGTACGCTATACGATGGCGTAATCTATGGTCTAAGTGTGAACATCGCATAGAAGAAGCCCCTGCGGTGGGAATGTTTGTTGGAACCCTTGATCCACAAGCAACCATTTAACAGTTTATGATGTTCTTCAAGCCGACTTCCTTTCAGGCTTTGATCGACAAATTGGCGCAGATGGACCAGATGGGCCATAAACCCCCTCTCCCGAAGCTGGACTCCCGAAACGATAAAGGAAAGGGAAAAGCGATCATCGTTGCTAATGCCCAACAACAACCGAATGATTCGAAGCCGGTTGCTCGTCCAAACAATACGCGCCCATACGTACCCCTTGAGGACAGGATGGGACGTGCTTACTCCTTCCCCCGTGATAAAACAAGGAGGCTATTCGAGCTGGCATTGCGCAACAGACTCATAAATCTGCCAGATCCAAAACGTCCGTCGCAACCGAGTGACGTCAACGAGCCTAATTACTGCCCTTATCATCGAGTGCTAGGACATCCAATCGAAGACTGTTACGTCTTCAAAAATTGGCTTGAAAACCAGTACCGCCAGGGCAAATTTGCGCTATCTGACAAATGGAAGGTAAATCCCCCGCAGCCCCACATCGCTAAAGGGACGAATACGCCGGGGGCAACATGCTCCGTCATTGAAGAAGCTCCTTGGGAGGTTGTATTATCAGCCAAAACGAGGAGAATGTTAAATGATCTTCAGACCTGTCCAGCGGTCAAGTGGAAGAACCCCTTGGAACCGCAGGTTATAGAAGGGATGTTGAAGCCACGTCCGACTCCAAGGACCGATGGTGGTAGTTCAAGCGCTCATAACCAGCCGTCAAAATCCTCGAAAAAGAAGAAGAAGAAATCTAAGAAGCCCGTGAAGCCTGGCGACAAGCGCACGGATTTACAAAAGCAAATCGACGCGCTGGATGAATATAACCAAGAGGCGCGGACTCCCATTACGCTCCAAGATTTCCTTGATCACGTCTTTCAAAAAGAAGATGAGGGAGAAAGTTCATCGGATGAATCCGAGGAATATGTGTCGAGTTGTCATATGATCTCTCATTCGACCACGAACGATGAAAGGACTTCTGGGACTGGAACGCTGGGGGCAAATGCCGAATCAGGGGCTCCAGGGTTATCAGTTGAAATGATTGGCGCGTTTCTTAACGAAGCTCGATTGAAAAGCAAAGCTGATCGAAAACGCGAGACGACTATATTCGAAAGGGCCAAGCGCCAGCGACTTGAGGAAAGGGCTGAGATGATCCCGCTGGAGCAAAATGCCTCCACCGCTGACAAAAGCCAATTCAAGATAAAAAAGAAGTTTGCTAAGGCCATATCGATGGGCATGAAGCTACCGCCCTCCGAAGAAAAAGTTACTGGCGTGGTAGAAATACACCCCTCCTATTGCTTATATCATCAGAAGGTCTCGCATCCCACTCAAGAGTGCAAGGCTTTCGATAGATGGTGGCAAGGATACGTCGCTAATCAACAACGCTTTAAACGGGGAAAGCGTAAAACTCGTCGAGAGCAAAGAAATACGACCAGAAAGCTTGAAAGAACTGCCAGCAATTGTCACATGGTTAACACTACCAGGACACAAGTGCCTACATTTGGGAGCGACTCTGATGAGGAGCTAGAGCTTGCCCCTCTCTTTAAAGAGTCAACTTCGGGAAAAGAAGAGGAGCCGATAGTTTGCGAAAATATCCAGCTACGCAATCGGACATTACCTGAAAAGAATCTCGGACCCTTAAACAAGAAAAATAAAGGGAAAGAAAAGGTCTCCGAGGATATTACTCTAGATGACCAAGTTGCGGAAGAGCTAACCGCCAAGAATCCGCTGAAAAGAAATAAGGTGGATTACAATGTCTTGGCGCATCTGAGGAAGCTGCCCTCACAACTCAGCATTCTTGATGCCCTGTTACTATCAAAGGAGGCGAGAGACTCTTTGATTAAGGCGCTACAAGATCCGGACCAGTTCCAAGCCTTCTTAGCCGAAGAAAAGATGAAAGACGAATTAGAAGAAGTGCACACAGCCGACGTTGCTTTTGGTGATGAAGACCTTCTCCTCGGGACGTGTGAACACAATCGCCCCCTTTATGTCTCAGGATACTGCCATGACATAAAGATAGGTAAAATCTTGGTCGATAACGGATCGTCTGTTAATTTACTCAATGTGCGAGTGTTAAAGGAGATTTGCATGAGTGTCCAACACCTCGCCCGAGACAAGATCACTATCTCCGGTTTCGACTCTCAATCCTCAAAGACTCTTGGATCTGTGATATTGACGCTACGCTTCGGGTTGCTCGTCACAGACATCAAATTCCATGTTATAGATGTCAAGACGTGCTATAATGCTCTGCTCGGCCGACCATGGCTACACGAGTACAATATCATCCCTTCTACGCAGCATCAGTGCATAAAGTATTGTAGGGATGGCCTCGAGTACACAGTGGCGGGAGAACTGAATCCGTTTTCCGTAAATGAAGTTCGCAAGTATGAAGATGCCAAATACTTCTTACCGAGTTTCGAAGACACGGAAAGGTGTCACAAACCGGAGAACAAAACTAACGCCACCATCCCCGTCTTCGGCAGTGACACTGAAGAGGAGGAGGATATAATTTATTCAGGTCCAGCCCAATCAGCCAGGTCAGGACCATCCGTTCCTTCATTGATCTTCGGTAGTGATTCAGAGGATGAAGTTCATGCTGTATTCCCCGCTCGGCCTTCAATACGGGTTTCCGCTGATGAAGATCGAAGTCTGCAGATAACCATGGTGCCGCTTGAACATTACAAAGAAATGGATGCACTCGACACCAACAACGTAGAAGAATTGCAGACATTCTATATCCCTCCCGGATGAAAAAGCGAGAAGGCAGTCCTATTCTACCGTTCTGAAGAAAACAAGGTGGAAAAAGAAGTTTGGCATGGCGCGGATCCCACGCTTGACAGGCTTCAACCTATTCGTCTTCCCAGATATTATACCGAAGGTTTGAAGAAACTGTTGAAACGCCAAGGGATGTCCTTCACACAGACCGCTAGAAAAGCCAAATTCTATGACAAGGTCTGGAACGTTCCCGGGACTCAATGCAAACTGCCTAACGGGAGAACGGAAACGAAAGGGCTCGGGTATGTTCGCTCAAAGAAACGGGAGCTAATAAACAGCTGTTATGCCATGTATGACTTCGATGAAGAGGCGGACGCTCAATGGGAAGACGCTAATCCTGAATCAGCAAAAGTTCCTGGTGCAAGACCTCCCAACCCATCGTCTGAAGACCAAATGAGCAAACTTACAAGGGATGCCAGTCAAAAAGCCCGAGATGATCACGATCGTGAAATGGCAATCTATGAGAAAGCCAAGACACAGCGCCTCCTTCAACAGGCGGTGAAGGATGAAAATGCCGCTCCTTGTCAACCCGCTACAAAGAAGGTTCGACGCGAAAGCGAAAACAAGTCGAAGGGCCGAAAAGGTACTCGACAACCACAAACCAGAGCTAAGAAGCCACGCATCCGAGAGTCGAGCGTTGTTGACCTAGCCCTCATGAAGAAAATGGGTCGAGCATACTCATTTTCTCGGAACAAAACAAGGAAAATACTTGATCTTGCTCTAAAACATCAAATGCTCACTTTGCCAGAGTCTAAACACCCTGAACAAGCAGGCGAAGTCTCCAACCCAAAGTATTGCTTTTACCATCGAGTAGTAGGGCATCCGCTCGAAGATTGCTTCACCTTTAAGAATTGGGTTGAGGACCAATATCAGCTTGGCAAATTCGCGTTGTCTGACAGTTAGAGGGTAGCGCCGCCGCAAAAGCACGAACCCGAAAACACGAGGATAAAACCAACTCCGCATTGGGATTGGCAGAAAATTCGCACCTGCCATGTGATAACAATATTGAAAGAAGGGTCCGATGACATGAACAACCTCCCTTGGTGCTTTGAAAGCGGCAGCGATGAGGTAATCTCAGAATTTCCCCCAGCTCCGAAAGAACTGGAGGATGGAATCCATACTACGGCAGATAACCTCAAGAAAATCGAGTTGGGGACAATAAATGATCCGCGACTGACATTCGTCAGCGAGCTGCTGTCTGAAGAGAGGGTGGCTGCGTTAAAAGATGTCCTTGTGCAGCATAAAGATTGCTTCGCATGGAACTATTCCGAGATGCCGGGACTAGATCCAGAAGTTGCTGTACATAGACTAGCAATATCCCCAGACGTCAAGCCGATCAAACAGGCGCCGAGAAGAATGCGACTCGAGCTTGAGATGAGCATCAACGCCGAAGTCAAAAAGCTGATAGACTCTGGCTTCATCCAGGAAGTTCAATACCCTGAATGGATCGCCAACATCGTCCCAGTGATGAAGAAAAATGGGACAGTGCGCATATGCGTAGACTTTCGGGATCTTAATAAAGCCTGCCCAAAAGATGATTTCCCAGTGCCAGTCACCGAACTGATGATAGACAACACATCCACTCATGAGGTTTTCTCCTTCATGGACGGCTCATCGGGGTATAATCAAATAAAAATGCATCCGGAAGACCAGAAGCACACAGCCTTCAGGACTCCTCTTGGTATATTTTGTTATAAAGTGATGCCCTTCGGTTTGAAGAACGCCGGTGCTACTTATCAGAGGGCCATGACAAAGATCTTCGACGACCTCATACACGAAATCGTTGAATGCTATATCGACGATCTCGTGGTTAAAAGTAAATCATACGAGGAACATCTCGAGCATCTGAAGACTGTATTTCAACGCCTTCGGCAATACAACTTGAAGATGAATCCTCTTAAATGTGCGTTCGGGGTTTCCTCGGGCAAATTCCTGGGATTCGTTGTTCGACACCGAGGTATTGAAATAGATCCGTCAAAGATTAAAGCGATCATGGAAATGCCTCCGCCGAGGACTCTCAAACAGCTTCGGTCTCTCCAAGGGAAACTCGCATACATACGGCGATTTATAGCCAACCTTTCAGGAAAGTGCCGTCCCTATAGTCACCTGATGAAGAAGGGAACCCCATTCGTTTGGGATCAAAAATGCCAAGGCGCACTGGATGAGATCAAGCAATACCTGCAAAACCCGCCGGTGTTGGCTGCTCCGGTTAAGGGAAAGCCTCTCATTCTTTATACAACCGCCCTTGAAGGTTCCTTAGGTGCATTATGGGCACAAGAGAACGATCAAGGGAAAGAAAGAGCGCTCTACTACTTGAGTCGAGTTCTGCTGGGGGCAGAAAGCAACTACTCTCCTATTGAAAAACACTGCCTGGCGTTGATCTTCGCAATAACAAAGCTTAGGCACTATGCGTTGGCGCACGAGGTCCGTCTGATTTCAAAAGTGGACCCTCTCAAATATCTAATGTCAAAAGCCATATTGACAGGACGACTCGCTAAATGGGCCCTGCTCTTGATGGAATTTTCGATAACATATCAACCTCTCAGGGCAGTAAAAGGCCAGGCCATCGCCGACTTCCTGGCTGAGCATCCCATACCTGCCGATTCTCCTTTAAATTGCGATTTGCCAGACAGATATGCGTTTGACGCAATCGACAGTGGTGATAGCCGCTGGGAGCTCTATTTCGATGGAGCATCTTCTATGAAAAAGTACAAACAAAGTACGCCAATGATCAAATCAGGGGTAGGACTTATCTTTGCGACTCCACAAGGAGGAATAATGCGCTTCGCCTTCTCCTTAACAGAGCCGAGGACGAATAATGAAGCTGAATATGAAGCTTTGATAGCAGGCCTCGAGATCGCCATTGATATGGGAATTGAAAGCCTCCTCATATATGGGGACTCCCAACTGGTCGTCAGTCAAGTGAACGGCGATTACCAAACATGCAAACCGGAATTGGTAAAATATGGTGAAAAAGTGCAACAACTGCTAACCCAAATTCCCTCCTATACTTTGGAGAGCATACCGCGCGCGGAAAACAGCAAAGCGAACGCACTAGCCAAACTTGCTAAAGAACTGGAGGACGAGAACCTCGACGACGTTAGAATCGTGGTACAAAGCCGTCGAGTGCTTGCCCCAACAGAAATATCTCCAGGATCATATAAAGAAAATGGAGCAACTGAGCAGGCGACCCTACAAATAAAAGATCATGAGAAGGCCGAAGACTGGAGAGAAGTCTTCATAGATTACTTCAAGTTCCACCGAATGCCTGAAGAAGCATCCATAAGACATCAGCTCGTGAAACGAGCTCTGTCTTTCGCCTTCGTCAACGACACTCTATACAAGAGGTCATTCGATTCTCTGTGGCTGAGATGCTTAGGACCTGACGAAGCGAGAAGGGTCGTCCAGGAAGTTCACGACGGACTCTGCGGTTCCCACCAAGCAGGCCCTAAGATGAAGTTGAAAATAAAACGGATGGGCTACTACTGGCCCACGATGATGCAGGATTGCCTGGAATACGCGAGGCAGTGTCATTCATGCCAAATTCATGGGGACTTTATCCATCAACATCCCAATCCACTGCATCCAACAGTGGCTAGTTGGCCATTCGAAATGTGGGGAACTGACATAGTCGGCCCCATCGAACCAGCATCGTCAAAGGGACATCGTTTCATCTTGGCGACGACTGATTACTTCTCCAAATGGGCAGAGGCGGTACCGTTAAGGGAAGTGAAGACGGAGAACATCCTCCATTTCTTCAAAACGCATGTCATATACCGGTTTGGAACCCCAAGAAGGATCATCTCTGATAATGGGCCAGCCTACCGAAGTCATAAAATTAGCCGCTTCGCACAGCAGCACAATATAGACTGGAGATATTCCTCAGTTTATAATCCGCGAGCTAACGGTCTAGCTGAGGCCTTCAACAAGACCTTGACGAAAATCATGAAAAAGACGGTGTCCCGAAATAAGAGAGACTGGCACGAAAGGCTGCAAGAAGCTCTCTGGGCATATCGAACTACATTTAAAACGGCCACAAACACAACGCCGTACGCATTGGTATTTGGGACGGAAGCAGTACTCCCTCTCGAGATAGAATTACCCTCTCTACGAGTGGCAGTCCACTACGAGCTGACAGACGAAGAAAATGCTCACCTTCGGTTTGAAGAGCTTGACGCCCTTGATGAAATCCGGCTTCTAGCACAGCAAAATCTGGAAGCCTATAAAGCAAAGATGACGCGCTCATATGAAAGACTGACCCGACCGAGGACATTTCGCCAAGGCGAACTCGTGCTAGTGGTCAAAAGGCCTATGATCCCCAATCGCGCCAAGCGAGGAAAATTCGAGCCAAACTATGAAGGCCCGTACATCATAGATAAGGTCTACCAGGGTGGGGCCTATCTACTCATGGACATGCACGGTGAAAGTCCTTTCAGGCCGATAAACGGTCGCTTCCTAAAGAAATACTACGCTTAATGAGCCACAGCCTAGGTCAATGGTAGATGACGACGACTATGTCCGCTCGCTATCTTCCTAAGCTCAAGCTTTATAAGCAGTAGCCAGCCCTCTCAATGCTGGACCGAAATGTTCTTAAACTAATAGCAGACCGAAACGTCTTTAAACTACTACCACAGCATCCTTAGGCTGACGAGATAAAAAAAAATAATAATAAAAAAAAATATATAAAAAAAATATATAAAAAAAAAAACGGTAAGTCCATAAGCAAAATGGGCACGGATGAAAACCCGAAAGGGCTCCGTGAGTAAAAACAGCAGGGCTACCGGCGAGTGTTTGTGAAAACCTGAAAGGGCGCAACCTCGTTAAGAAACACTTATAGGGTCCTCTCGACCCTGTAAGGAGAAACCACCTGCGTGAGATCCTTACGACTCACAAAGGAGCAACACACTTAGGGATCCCCACGATTCCTAAAGAGAAAATACACTTGCGAGATCCTCACGACTCGTAAGGAGAACTCTCTTATGGGACCCTCACGGCTCATAGGATTTGAAAGTCTTAAGTCACAGAGACTTAAACCTGTGCTTAAGCAAACCCCCACAAACTTCCAATATTTCCCTACAAGTGGTCCAATATTGACCCTTGTATACAATCCACGGGCGCGAATAAACGTTTCCCTAACCAAGGCCCATCCGTGACTAGGGATATGTTCGCATAACCCTTGTAAGTCCTCTCGATTTACAAGAAGAAAACCCCCCTGTAGGATCCTTACGACTTACAGAGGAACAAAACACTTAGGAACCCTCACGATTCCTAAGGAGAAAATACATCTACAAGATCCTCACGACTTGTAGGGAGAAATACCTTTATGAGACCCTTACGGCTCATGAAATCGAAAGCCTTAGTCGACAGGCCCCTAACCCTGATCGCTAAGCCTCCTTTGTTCGACAATGACGGAGGCAAATGATGATTCGCTCCTGGTAATATCCCAGTCGTAGCGGTGCTGATACCGAAATCGGTGTCCAGTTTCAGGTTTACGGCGAAAGCCAGTAGGCCGCACATGCATGCGAAATAGCCGAAATGATAGGGCAACTTGCAATAAAAAGCAGCAAGTAAAATGTATGCATGCAAAATAGCCGAAATGATCGGGCAACTCGTAATAAAAAGAAACGAGTAAAGATAAAATAAAAAGCCGAAATGATTGGGCACCGCGAAAAATAGCCGAAATGATTGGGCAATCGCGACCTTCGCGATATGAAAGCTGAAATGATAGAGCACCGCGGAAATAAAATAAAATAAAAAGAAGAAATGATAAAACTTTGGCCCTACAGTTAAGATCACATCGATCCCTGTATACAATCCAAGGGCGTAAACAAAGAAGGAACCATACTTTCCCAGCAGGCTCCGCCAGAAGACGAAGCTAAATCTCGACGGTTCAGTCCAACTCTGAAGAAACCAGTATCTTCATCAAATTCCTCGACTCACGGATACAAACACTCCTTGACGAGAGCCTCTTGATCCGCGTCGACTCGCAGAGCCACCAGCGTCTCCGTGGGAATCCTCGACTCGTTTCAAACCCCAAGGAAACAAATAATCCTTGGCGCTAGGGAAACAAATAATCCCTCGCAAAACTTCTCAACTCATGGATACAAACACTCCTTGACGAGAGCCTTCTGATCCGCGTCGACTCGCAGAGCCACCAGCGCCTCCGTGGGAACCCTCGACTCGTTTCAAACCCCAAGGACACAAATAATCCTTGGCGCTTGGGAAACAAATAATCCCTCGCAAAACTTCTCAACTCACGGATACAAACACTCCTTGACGAGAGCCTCCTGATCCGCGTCGACTCGCAGAGCCACCAGCTCCTCCGTGGGAACCCTCGACTCGTTTCAAACCCCAAGGACACAAATAATCCTTGGCGCTTGGGAAACAAATAATCCCTCGCAAAACTTCTCAACTCACGGATACAAACACTCCTTGACGAGAGCCTTCTGATCCGCGTCGACTCGCAGAGCCACCGGCGCCTCCGCGGGAACCATCGATTCGTTTCAAACCCCAAGGACACAAATAATCCTTGGCGCTTGGGAAACAAATAATCCCTAGCAAAATACTCAACTCACGGATACAAACACTCCGTGACAAGAGCTTCTTTGACTCACATCTCGGGCAGTAAGGCTTCAAAAACTTACTTCCTGAACAATGGGACCCTGCAAGTCAATCCTAAATGGTCTCTTGCATACTATTCACGGGTCTCACTCTCTGAAGTCGATTCTCGACAAGGAGGGAAACAACCGCTTACGAGCCCTCTCTACTCGTAAGAGGGCAATGGGACCCTGCAAGTCAATCCTAAATAGTCTCTTGCATACTATTCACGGGTCTCACTCTCTGAAGTCGATTCTCGACAAAGAGGGAAACAACCTCTTACGAGCCCTCTCGACTCGTAAGAGGGCAATGGAACCCTGCAAGTCAATCCTAAATGGTCTCTTGCATACTATTCACGGGTCTCACTCTCTGAAGTCGATTCTCGACAAAGAAGAAAACAACCGCTTACGAGCCCTCTCGACTCGTAAGAGGGAGAAATTCTCTTATAGGATCCTTCCGACTTATGAGAAGAAACCACACTTGGGAATCCTCACGATCCCTAAGGAGAAAATCCACCTACGAGATCCTCTCGATCCGTAGGGAGAAAAGTCTCTATGAGACCCTCACGGCTCATAGAGTTGAAAAGTCTTAGGCAGCAGATCTGAACCTGCGGCCTAAGCCCTCGCCGTATCTCGAAGAAACCAAAATGCTTTCTCTATTACCTGTCAATCATGTTTATCAAGACAGCATGCTGATAATAAGAGAAGGGAGAAAGCAAAGAAATGATACAAGACAATGCAAAAAATATGTATCTTTATTTATTAATTCAATCAAGTACATGGCGAATCGTACAAAAAAAAAAGAATGTATACATCTTATTCGAAAAAGAAAATTACAAGTATATTGATACAAGGGCAGCTACTGGGAAGGAAGCGTCTTAAATAACCCTATCAATTGCTCGCGTACTTCCTCCCACGCCTTCTCCTGATCAACTACCACTGCCAGTTCAGCCTCTACTTGAGCCCGCTGCTGCGTGAAGGATGTGAGCTCTTCCCCAACAACCTGCTGAGCTGCTTCTTGGCCTCGGGCATCGCGCTCAGCAGCATCAAGTTTCCGCTTCAGTGCTAGCCCATTAGATATACGCTTGAGAAGACCTTCAAAGACAGCTTTCACCTCAGCAGCATTCGTCCTAACTTCAGCACGAAGGCAAGCGGTCGCGTTTGAAGATTCCTGATGCGCCTTTAGCCGTAAAGCTGCCTCCTGCTCCAAATGGTGGAGATAAGAGGCGCTTTGCTCAAGCCAAGCTGTCCGTTCAGCGCTCGCGGCCAAAACCTCGGGAGAAGGGCGTGTCGACTCCAACCGATGCAGGCGAGTATCGATCTCTCTGCAATAGTTAACCCACGATTCGACGACGCCTTCGTTATGAAAAGTTACGAGCGCCGCCAACATTGGGTTAACATCCACAGCGAAATCTACGGCAGAAGGAAGGGCATCCATGTTGAGCTCTTCGATGTACCCGCTCAACATGCCCAGGCTCATCACAGCACCCTTTGAAGACGGGCGTCTCAAGAAAGGACCCGCCGGTGAGAGGACATGAGACTCAAAAGAGATCAGAGCTGGGACAATAGCTGCAAAAAACGAAACATGGTCAAACAATGATTCGAAAAGTCGGTGGAAGATCATATAAAAAGGGGAAAGGAATATCTGTACCAGTCGCAACGGACGGCAAAGCCGGAGGTGCCGGTGGCAGCACAGTCCTGGTGTCCCCTCCTTCGATTTGAGGCACTGCAGTCAGGAAGAGGAAAAGTCAGATACGATCCTATATTCCCTCAAAAGAGACCAAGACATCACTTACCGGTACCCCTAGAGGGAGAAGCGAGCTCGGATGGGAAGGAGAAGTGTGGGAACAGCACTTGATACAGATGATCGAAGAACACCCCTGAAAAGAGCATAGTGGTATAACGTTAGTACATAAGCTACACGTTAAAAGATTAATGCATAAGTCGTAAATTCATACCTTCCGACATCCGCGATGGCACAAGGGAAGACTGAGGAGCAACCACCGCCAAGGCAATGGTTGAAGGTGTGCCTTCAGGCAATGGAGCATCGGCACTAGCCGCACTTGCATTTAAAACAAAGACAAACTGGTTAAAAGAGATCGTGAGGTAAATATAAATGAAGAACATTGGTCATTTAAAATTTACCCGACAAGTTGCCCGCAGAAACGGATTCAATCCCTTCCTCCATTGACGGAAGGCCACCGCCCGTAGCTTCATCACCCGACTCAAGGGGAACCGTTGTTATGCTCTCAAGCTCTACAGGCGGCGGGGGACCATAGGCAGGGAGGGCTATGATAGGAACATTGCCAGATTCCTGAGAAGGATCGCCTAGCTCGTCTTCAGGAATCATGGCCACCTCACCCGCTACTCCCTCAGGATCGGCGATTACAGCTGCCTCGTCCATCGGCATCACGAGGTCCCCAGCCTCAAGCACTTCGCCCTCTACCGCCTTCGGCTCGGTTGAGACAATCATCTCATCTGCCGCCACTTCAGGTGCGGCATCAACGACCTTCTCCACGGCAGGTTCCTCAATCTCGGCTCCAGGCCCCATGATCCCGACAACGTTGCTCACTGTCGGTTCGGGTTCAGCGAGTACTGCTTCCTCCGCTCCCCTGGGTTCGACGGTCGTCTCCGCCTCCCCCTCAGTTGGACTTGACCCTGCAAGATGAGATACGTATAAGCCAATAGCTTTACAATTCGTACAACAAGGTTCTGAAAGGAGTACTACCTGAAGCGGATTTACCATTGGCGCTCCGAACCGCGCGCGCCACTTGCCGACGAGCAGTAGACAGGGCAACAGGGGGCTCTTCGGAAGGAGTACTAGAGTGAGGAATGGTGCTAGGGCCCGCTCCCGTGGCCAAAGCAGCTTTCCGCGCCTTTGCTTCACGTCTCAACCGCTTACGCTCTTCTCGAGCCGTTGAGACGGATACTATCAGAGCTTCCTTGAGTGAAGCATCCTCATCCGTATAGAGGGATGCCTCCAGATTTTTCAGAGCATCCCTCGTCGTTGCATCAAGCCGAGGCTCTTGCGGCAGCTTCGACGGAGCCGGGGCTTCGGTGACGGGCTCGGAAAGGATCCTTGCGCCAATTAATACAACCCCTGTAAAGAAACAAGAGAAGGTCAGATTGACTATCATAGAGAGACAACAAAATTTCCGTATAAAAGAGAAAAGGATAAAACATACCGACGCTTGCTAGGGCACGTTTCTCCTCCTCCTCTTGGAAGGTTTTCAGGGAGGCAGCGATAGCATCTTCAGTAGAGACACCTGTTAAAAATGGAGCAAATGTTAGTTAAATGTAATAATACAAAGTGCAATGAAATAACAAATAAAGCGTCTGATGATTACCGGACTCAGCGAGTTTACTCAGCATCGCTTCGAGCCTCGCCGATCGCTCCGAAGCTGCAATGGCGGCAGCCAAGTTGGTGTCCGCAGGGTCCACCACAAAGCCCTCATTGCTGCCGTACTCGCATATGGCCTCGGCAGGAGAAGCCGCAGGCTTTGAGCTGAGGATCGCATCGAGGGATAGGGTGGACTTCTTCTTCTTCTGTCCTCCAGCTTTGGATCCACTCGGAACAGCTTTGCTCTTGGCAGTTTAGGCAGTCACTTTCGGGCGGCGAGTCCCGATATTCGCTCCTGCGCCCGACTCCGGCGATACCACTTTAACCGTCTTTGTCGGAGCACGGGGCGCCGTTGGAGCATCCACCGTAGTAGACAGTGGCAATCCACGCGGAGGGGCCAACACGCGTGGTGGGTCAGCTCCGGCATCTTTTAGCGGAAGGACGACCGGGAGCCTTGGCTGCAAAGGGGCCTTGCGATCACCGCCAGGAGGCGCACCCCTACGGTTAACCAGTAGGCATTTCTCCATTAAAATGATTGGACCCATAGCGTGCGCATACCAGGCCACATATGAATTAAGCATCTTAGGGACACAGCTGGGTTCACTGATGAAGAAATAGGAACCAGTGTTAAGCCGTATAAAGTGATGCATCGCATTCTTTACCCCCTCTGGGCCAACCACAGGCGTTTCCAAGAAGGCTTCCATCGGGATCCCCTGGTTGTAGCTTGATTGCTGGGCAAATCGATGTGGATTATACCTCATAAATAAAGCCGTCTCATTCTGCCGAAACACTAGGTAGCCCGGCCGAATGGAGTAGAGATGGACGATTTCCCGAGCCTTCAGTACAGAAGCTCCACCCTTAAACTCGTCACGTAGGGGCACCACCGACTTAGTAGTCTCCGAGCCTATGGTGATAACCTTATCCACGAAAGAAGTCGTCGCTCCGACCAAATGTGGGCGCAGGAGGAGTCCCCTAGAATCCCGCGGGGATGCAAACACAATTGAAGCCCCAATTAACCGTATGACTCTCGGGAGTCTGTACTTCTCGAAGAATGGAGGAGTCTTGTGGGCGCCAAACACCCCTCGCACGTGCATCTCCATCCAAGAAACGAAGTAATGCATTGGGAAGTTAGCAGGCTGTGTCCCAGGATCATTGGCGTCCGCCGCTACGCTGAGTCCATGATAAAGATAAGCTAATCCAGCAATTCCTACCGACAACTGCAGACCGGCCACCATCCGATGTGCCGGGTAAAAGACAGAGGGCCGCATGAAGCGCGGGTGCATAGAGAGCGCAAAGTTTCATAACCACAAGCCCAGGAACCCAATAAAGAAAGTTTCCTCATCCATGCCGGGGACCGCGATTTCCGAGAAGGCGATAATGGAAGCATTGGGGAGATAGAAATCCCTCTGGTTGTTCTCTGATACGGGTCGGCGATCCAAACCGAAACTAAAGGGGTCGTCAAGCTGAGCGAACTTCTCGCTCTGCTCTGATAAGAACTCCGGGCGGATAAAGCGAGCAATGAAAGCTGCGAAACTGACGCCCTTGTCTCCCGATTCCAAGTGGAGTTCCTCATAGATCTCCAACACCTTCACCAAACCTGGATGCTGATGCTGAATGGCATTCTCCGGGGTTAAGTCGAATACCAGCTGCTTGGTGGCAAAGACATACTCGTCAGGAGGGAGCAACTCCTCGTAGTGTTCTCCCCTCGTTGGCAGACCTGAAATTTCGGCAAATTCCTCCAAGGAGACAGAAACTTCCTTATCCACCATCAGGAAGGTATGGGTGGGGATATTCCACTGTTCAATGAAGGCTTGATCCACCACGTTGGAGGAGAGGGGTACTCGAAGAGCGAGACGAAGACGGCTGAGTATAGACCAATCTTCGTTAGGTGAGTCCTCTTTGCCGATAAAATGTACCGGGCCCACTGCAAATATCCGGCGGGGGGTCGCGGGATCATTCCAATGTTATAAGCCTGCCCCCAAGGGTGTGCTTCGCCCTGACAGATTCGCCTCTCCAGAATATCTATCGCCGGCGGCGGCTGCACGGGGGTGGCGCCGATTGCAGGTTGAAGGAGGTTATCAGAATTCCAATTCTTAACCTCCACGGCATACTTCACCGGGGGTTCGTCCGCATAAGGGATCGTGACTATGGGCTCAGAGGGCACGGCGGAACTAAAACTGCGGCGGCCTTGGATGATCTGGCTATACCACCTTCCCCACAGATGAAGCTTTTTGCACTCAGGATCGCGGTCTTTAATAAGAGCGAATACCACCCGGTCCACTGGCGCATGGGGGAACCCTCCTTCCGAGCGAACGAAGGGAAAAGACAAGTCGTCAGACATGTTCTGTAGAGAGACAAAGAAACATACATCATTAGTGGCCTAACGCTTGGCATTTAAAAAATATATATATATCTTGCTCCACACTGTGATGCAGTAGGTAGGGGACCAAAGGGGGACCCACAAAATCTGGATGATGTGCATCATTTAATAAGACAATCCCATCATCAGATAGGACTGTCAATTCATAAAAAGGGCCCAATAGGATACACCAATTGGTGGGGAAGTCCCTGGAGACAAAGAGAAAATCTCCTCTTTTAGAGCAAAGCTCTGTCACAGAGTGACATATGTAAAACTCTGGTCTCAGGGAACAAGATTCCTTAAAAGAGCTTGGCTCTGTGATAATGATGGAAATATCCATCAAGGGAAAATTAATTTTTTTAAAAAAAATTAAAAATTAAAAAAATTGGGATCTTACAGATCCATGAAAACTCTTAAGAGTTCTTCATTTTTAGATCAAAAGATCTATGTTTTGCCAAAGAGCAAAGCTCTGTTCATGGGTTAAGAAACCCTGAAACAGATTCTTGAGAGCAAGACTCTGTTGGTGAAACCCCAAAGGGGTTTTCCTTAGATCAAAAGATCTATGAGAGCAAGGCTCTATTAATTAAAATTAATTTAATTTAAGATTAATTTTTACCTAAAGTTTTTCTAAAAAAGTTCTAACTTTGGAAGCAAGAGCAAGGCTCTGAAGTTCTTGAAGGCAAGAGCAAGGCTCTGAAAATTTTTAAGCAAGAGCAAGGCTCTGATTCTTGAAAATGGTAAGAAAGAAATTAACAAAGACCAAGGGTCTTATTTATAGGTGCCTGCGCCCCTTCAACTGACCCTGGCCACCGTTGCGCTTACGTCGCGCCACGTAAGCACAACGGTGGGGGGGCATTTGTTCCCCCAATCTGAGCAAGGCTCATTTGAATTTTGAAAATTCAAATTTTCTGAAGCAACGCTTCAAATTCCGTGCGTTGCGCAGTGCGCAAGGGGTCCACAGTGCGACACGTGTCTGCGCAGTTGCGCAAGCGCACCGCTGCGCGACACGTGTCTGCGCAGTTGCGCAAACACTGTTGCGCAAGTGCGCACCTGCGCGACACGTGTCTGCGCAGTTGCGCAAACACAGTTTCGCAAGCTCACTGCTGCGCGACACGTGTCTGCGCAGTTGCGCAAGCACTGTTGCGCAAGGGAATTACTGCGCGACACGTGTCTGCGCAGTTGCGCAAGCACCGTTGCGCAAGCCTTCCGCTGCGCGACACGTGTCTGCGCAGTTGCGCAAGCACCGTTGCGCAAGCCTTCCGCTGCGAGACACGTGTCATTCATTGGGGAGTTGCGCAGAAACATAATGAAAATTTGATGAAATCTTTTCTGTTCTTTCCAAAACCAGAAGATTTTCTTCTGCCTTTGGATCAAAGATCCAATGGTGGGAAAATTCCCAAAATCATTCAGGAAAGATTTTATTAACAAATCCAACAAATTTGTGAGCACTATAAATAAGACCCCAGGCCTCATTCAAAAAGGATCATCAATCAAGAAGAAGAATCAACTTCTAAAAAAAAAGGAAGAGACAGAACTCTTGAAGATTAATCAAGAACAAAAAAAAGAAAAGGTAAAAATCTCTGAAGAACAGAAGACTAAAAAAGTGAATAATAAAAAGAGATAAATAGTGCCTTGCACTTAATATGAACCCTTGGTTCTGTAAAATCAGGGAAAACAAGAAGAACTTGTTTTCCTTTGATCCAAATTTAGATCAAAAGTGCTATGCACTTTTGTTCTCAAATCTGGAAAATTCTTGAGTTTCTGCACAAGTGCAACTCATTATTTAAAAGGGGCCTGGCCCAAATCAAATCACAAAAATAATAAAAGGGCAGAGCCTTGTTTGAAAAATTCTTGAGGGCCTGGCCCAAATCAAATCACAAAAATAATAAAAGGGGAGAGCCCTATTTGGAAAATTCTTAAGGGCCTGGCCCAAATCAAATTGCAAAATAACAAAGGGGCGGAGCCCTGTTTGGACTGATTCTTTCAGTCAGGCAAAGCCTAAAATAAAAAAAAAAATTGGACTTAACCCAATCCTGGCTGTAAGTCCTTAAATTAAATTGATTGAGCAAAATGGCTCTCCTAAACCAATTCACGACCGGTTCGAGGGTACATCTCCGAACTCCTTTGACATCCCTCGTTGTAATTCCTCAACGACGTCAAAGAGGTGACGGGTCCCAACGACCACACATCAATATCGGACCGAAACGTCCCTAAACTAATATCGGACCGAAACGTCCCTAAACTAATATCGGACCGAACATCCCTAAACTAATATCGGACCGAAACGTCCCTAAATTAATATCGGACCGAAACGTCCCTAAACTGGAATATGGACCACCACGTCCCTAAACTGGAATATGGACCACCACGTCCCTAAACTGGCACAATAGAGCCCAAATGCTCTTTTGTCGGACCTAAATGGCCCCGTTAAGTTGATCTTAGTCTCAAACTGGACTAACGTATCCTTAACAAATGTTTGAGTCGATCTTAGCCTCAAAATGGCTAACGTATCCTCTAAACAGACTTTAGTCCCAAATTGGACTATGAATCTCCCAAACTGGAACAATAGGGCCCAAACGCTCTTTTGCCGGATCTAAACGGTCCTGTCTAAGTTGATCTTAGCCCCAAATACGGTTAATGTGTCCTTAGATATTTAAATAAACAATAAAACTCCAAATCAACTTTGGTTCAAGGGTACATCTCTGAACTCCTCTGACGCCTGTCGTTGTAATCCCTCAACGACGTTAGAGAGGTGACGAGTCCCGACAGCCAGACAATTAAATCAATCATTACGTCAAGTCGATCTTAGTCTAAAACAGGACTAACGTATCCTTGACGAATGTTTAAGTTGATCTTAGCCGCAACGCGACTAATGTATCCTTAAACCAAAAAACACCAAACCCAAATCTAAGTAAATACGGATTTGGACTAATCCACGTCCTACGGGTGACGACATCACTCAGTCTCCGTATACAATCCACGGGCAACCACGAACAAAACAAACACACACGACACGAAGTGAAATTCTGGAGTAGGAGAAAGTTGTTACCGCGATGCGGTAGCGTAATTAACTGCAGGGGCTTGCGCCTGCAGGGAAGAGCGTCCCCACAATCAAAAACCCCTCATCCTGAGGGGGAATCTGACAAAGTCTGCTACATCGGCCGCATCCGTCTAAACCTCCGATACACGGTGCCATAAATCAACTTGGCATCTTCGGAGAGGTGGACGGATAAAACCAAATAGCATCTGCCCCGAACCCCAGGCAACGGACGCGAAGTCCGGGCCGCCGTTCGGAGGGGAACAATAATTAATGGGGTCACGTGCCATCACGTGATCGGCCTTTGAAAACCCTCTGAAGAAAATTAAAAGTGCAATCAGGAATACCCCAATGGGGGATCACGTGTCCACACGTGACCAAAGGTCACATGCAGACACGTGATGGGTTCTTAGGCTTTTTAACTAATAGAATTAAATTCTAATCAAATAATCAATCAGTGGAGTCACGTGTCCACACGTGATGGGCCTTCAACCCACAAAGGAATTAAAGGATATAATAAAGACCAAGGAAAACCCCCAATGGGGCATCACGTGCTCACACGTGACCAAGGGTCACGTGACGATCCTTAGTCCTTTGAAATGACAGAATTAAATTCTGGGTAAAGTGTTAATCAAGGGGGGTCACGTGCCAACACGTGACAGGTCCCCCAGCTCTTTAATTGATAGAATTAAATTCTCTTTCGATGGTCAAACGTTGGGAAATCAAAGACCCTAACTGGGAAAATATTTCTCTAAATCTTTCCAAACAAAAAAGATGGTGCTCTGTAAAATGGAGCACCGTTGGATTAAAAAATCCAACGGTGATTAAAAATCACCAATTTATGGAAAGATTTTATACAAGGAAAGATTTCCCTAAAATTCACCAAGAATAACAAACATAATATCTTTTGGATTTAAAATCCAACGGTGAATAAAATTCACTGGATGATCTAAAGGATCATATTAATTATGAAAACAAACAAAATCTTTCAATGAAACATTTGCTAAACAAATTGATTCTTCTCCTTCTCCTATAAATAGGAGCCAAGAGAGGAGAATTTTGGAGGGAGAGAGTTTAGGAATCTTGAAATTTCAGAGAGAAAAGAAATGAGAATTTAATTCTCAACAAAGAAAACCCTAGGTGAGAAAAGAAAGGGGATAAAAACTTTAAACAGAGAATTTAATTCTCAATCTAAGAGTTTAACTCTTCTGAAAAAAAACTTAGTTCTTTCTCTGGTTGAAGATCTGCAAAGAGCACATCTCCCCATAAGTTGAGAATTTAATTCTCATCGGGTTGAGATCCTGCCATGCAGATCCAAAACTTAGAGGGGGAATTGAGTTTAGAGAATTTAATTCTCCCGAAACAAAATTAGGGTTTAACCCTATATGAGAATTTAATTCTCCCAAACTCACAGGAATTTAATTCCTTCAAGATGAAAACTAGGGTTTAACCCTATATGAGAATTCAATTCTCTACAGGAATTTAATTCCTTCAAGATGGACAGAACTAGGGTTTAACCCTAATTGAGAATTTAATTCTCTCAAATTCACAGGAATTTAATTCCTCTTAAAATGAAATTAGGGTTTCACCCTATACAAGAATTTAATTCTTTTACATATATGGGAATTTAATTCCTCTAAAAGAAATTAGGGTTTAACCCTATATAAAAGTATTTAATTCTTTCACAATAGGAATTCAATTCCTCCAAAATCATAATTAGGGTTTAACCCTACAGAGAATTTAATTCTCAAAATAAAATAAGGAGACTTAAAAGATCTCTGTGTATGAAAAGAACTAAGGTCACGTGGCCCCACGTGACCCCTGAAAAGATCCCCAAAAATGAAAAGGAAGAAGCTTTGAGGCAATACCTCACGTGCTCCCACGTGACTTCCAAAACACAGAAAGAGAAAAGCAAAGGAAATGTTGGCTCTGGGCGCTCTCACGTGTTACCATGTGACCCCTAAAAAATGCCTTAATAAATCAGTGCATGAATGCTTATCATGTGCCCGCACGTGATGGCTAGAAAGTCAAAAAGTGTTTAACACTTGTTTGCAGAACAAAATAAAGGGGATCTGGCCCCACTTTTTGATGGTATCACGTGCTCCCACGTGACCCCTCCCTCTTCTAGTGTTTAACACCAATCTGACAATTTTGTTTCCAGTGTTTAACACTGTTATCTTTTAGTGTTTAACACTAAGTTGAGAATCACATTTCTAGTGTTTAACACTAATTTGACAATCTTATTTCCAGTGCTTAACACTGTTGTTCTTTAGTGTTTAACACTGCCTTAGCCAAATTGGCTAATTTTCCAGAGGCAAAAATCCCTTCTCCAAATGAATCTCAAAATTAAGGAAATCAAAGATGAAAATGTTTAGCATTGCTAAATAATGAGGGTTGAACCCAGACAAATGTCTAATGGTCCAGCGAAGGGCCAACACTTCAAACTTAATTGGATTTAGCCCAAGTTGGCCATAAGTCCTCAATTCAGATTTAACTGAGCCCACGTGCTCATAATTCTAATCAACTGATCTTAGTTCCAAATTGGACTACAGATCACTTAATCCACTTTGGTTCAAGGGTACATCTCTTCACTCCTATGATATTTATCGTTGTAATCCTTCAACGTCTTCAGAGAGGTGACGGGTCCCGACAACCACACATTTCATACACTATGACGTCTTTAAACTGGACTGTGGGGTCCTTAAGCCCATGGACTATGATGTCCTTAACCTTGACTGTGAGGACTTTAAACTCACGGACTATGATATCCTTAACCTTGGACCACCATGTCCTTAAACTGGTAATGGACCACCATGTCCTTAAACTGGTAATGGACCACCAGGTTCTTAAACTGGTAATCGACCGCAATGTCCATAAACTAGACAATAGAGTCTAAATGCTTTTTTGTTGGATCTAAATGATCCCGTTAAGTAGATCTTAGTCTAAAATTAGACTAACGTATCCTTAACAAATGGTTAAGTTGACCTTGGTTCAAAATTAGACTAACGTGTCCTTAACAAACCGTTAAGTTGATCTTAGTCTTAAATTAGACTAACGTATCCTTAACAAACGTTTAAGTTGATCTTAGTCTAAAATGAGACTAACGTATCCTTAAACCCAAACCCCAAACCCAAATCTAAGAAAATACGGATTTGGACTAATCCACGTCCTACGGGCGACGAAATAAATTAGTCTCCCTATACAATCCACGGGCAACCAAACACAAAATAAACACCCACGACACGAAGTGACCATATAGAGAAGGAGAAAGTTGCTACCGCGATGCGGTAATGTAATTAACTGCAGGGGCTTGCGCCTGCAGGGAAGAGCGTCCCCACAATCAAAAACCACTCAAACGAGGGGGAATCTGACGAAGTCTGCTACATCGGCCGCATCCGTTTAAACCTTCGATACACGGTGCCATAAATCAACTTGGCATCTTCGGAGAGGTGGACGGATAACTCCAATTAGCATCTGTCTCGAATCTCAGGCAAGACGTCTGTCTTGCAGTGTTTCGGAGGGGAACAAGGGTCTTTAATTTTCGTGAATTTTCAAGCCTTTTTGGATAAGACATCCTCGCGAAGGAAATAATAAAAGCGTCAAAGGTGACACCTTGCCCTTCCGATGTCACGAACAGCTTTTCAAAGATACCCAAGGCCTTGATTAGACTCAGGTACTTGTGATGAATGGCGTTCTCATTCGTCAGGCCGTCAAGCATAGCGGGCACCGTATCGAACACATACTCATCAGGAGGCAGTAGTAACTCTTCGTAGTGCTCTCCCCTGATCGGAAACCCGGATATCTCGCGAAACTCTTCCAGTGAAATCGAAACCTCATGATCCACTCGCAAGAACGTGTTGGAGGGAAGATTCCATTGATTCAAGAAAGCCTTAACCCAGCAGACGTGAAGGGTGTGATAATAAAATAACGACGCATACACTGCTTGGTACAGCCCAACCTTTTGTAGACATGCGTGTTGGGCGGAGAGAATATATCGAGCCCACGGAAGGTAGCCTACTGGGTACCGGGGGGGTAATGCCTACCTTATAAATCTGTCCCTAGGGCCGAGCTTCACCCTGACATATTCGGCGCCCCAGAATATCAATGGCCACCATGGGTTGGTTGGGTATCCCGGTCGTTGATGGCTCAAGTCGGCCTGTGGGAGTCCCGTCAGTCGCCTCCACCACATAAGCAGTCCGTGGGCGTTCCATCAGCGATCTAGGGCGGATGGGTTCTTTCGGCGCTTCACAGGTAAAACTACGACGGCCCCTGATGATATGACCATACCACGACCCCCACAAGAGAAGACTAGTACGGTCCCTGTCATGCTCCCTAATCATCGCCATAACTTCCTCGTCCGATGGCGATTGCGGAAAAGTGATTTCTGAGCGAGTGTAAGGGAAGTCGGGAAGTGAGGCCATCGTTCCTGAAATAAACGGAAAGGAAAAACCCATTTAATAATAATAATAATAATAAATGACAATAAATAATAATAATAATAAATAATAAGGTAAAATAAAAGAAAACTGTGATGTGTGTTTCACGGGACCACTGCCTGCAAAACCAATAGAACCCACAAAATCAATATGACGGCTCACCAATGATGAGACGAGATAATCATTGTGAGAATCAAAGAGGATTCTCATTAAATAGGCAACTGGAGTTTAAAAAACTCTTGACATTCTCAAAGAAAGATGAGTTCTGTTAAATTACCCAAAAAATTCAAATTTGTGTAAATAAGGGTAAAACGAAAACATTCTCAAGAACACCAGGGAATGAATTTCTCGAAGGGCCCTATTGATCTTTCAGATCTAAACTCTTTGGAGAGGAATCAAATTCCTGTTGAAAGTAATGGAATTAAATTCTAGAAACCCCCATGAGGGGAAATGAAGGAATGGAATTAAAATTCCAAAAGGTTAGTGGAGAAACGCCTGATTTTCGAAGACATTAGGGTTCACTACATAAAATATTCTGTCTTTTTGGATCTCTAAAGATCAGTTCCAAAATAGAGCAAAACTCTTACGGTGGATTTAAAATCCAAGAAAAAATTATCAATTAATTAAAGAAAATGGTTTCTTGTTCCTAAGAAAAAATCTCGTTCAAGATCTTTACCTAAAATGGTTCTTTCTGACAGAGTTTAACTCTGAAATTTTAATGAGCAGAGAACCAAGTTCTGAAGAAGAGAATTAAATTCTCAAGGAAAATAAGCAAGGAAGAAGATGAAAAAACAGTAGTCATCCCAGAGGCAAAACCCCCCGTATTTATAAGACATGATGGGAAGCGGTTCATCTTCCCATTCCCCTGGGCAATCTAATGGTTGTAAGGGCAGACAGCGTTGCACTCACGTGCAAGCCACGTGAGAGCAACGCTGGGGGCATTTGTTCCCTTATAAAAAAAGGGTAAGGAAAAGTTCCCCACTATTCAAAGCCTCACGTATTAAACACGTGGGCACCTATATGCAACACATATGGGCACTACAATCAAAACAACTGTTAAACTAAAACAAACTCGCATGTTTAACACGTGAGTGCCTATATGCAACGCATATAGGCACTGCGATTAAAACAACTGATAAACTAAAACAGCCTCATGTGTTTAACACGTGAGTACCTATATGCAATGCATATAGGCACTGCAATTAAAACAACTACTAGGCTAATGGAGCCTCACGTGTTTAACACTTGAGTGTCTATATGCAACGCATATAGGCACTGCAATGCAAACAAATTATTGGCTAATAATCCTCACGTGTTAAATACGTGAGTGCCTATATGCAAAGTATATAGGCGCTGCAATCAAACAGCTGACAAAATAAATAAGCCTCACGTGTTAAACACGTGAGAGCACATCCCAACGTAGAATTAAATTCTACTCAACAAGGAACCGTTGGATCAAATATCCAATGGTGATTAAGTATAGAATTAAATTCTATTGATCTTTTTAAGTGAGGAGTGGTATTTTCTGTTAAACAGAAAGTTGGCGGATCAAAGATTCCATAAGATGGAAAATATTTTCCATATCTTTTTAAACAAAGAGAGATTGTGCTCTGTTAAGCCGAGCACCCTTGGATTAAAAATCCAATGATGGTTTAAAAAAATTATTATTTTACATAATAAGATTCTGCATATGGGAAAATATTTCCTCAATCTTGTTAAAAACAAGAAAAATATGTTCTGTAAAACAGTTACACTTGGATCAAAGATCCAATGGTGGGAAAAATTCCCCAAATCAATTCTGAAACCAATTAAATCAATTAGGATCTCTCAATGAGAGATTTTCTCAGAATTAAACAAACTTCTCTCCACTATATAAGGGACCAGAGACTTCAATTCTCAGGAGAGGATAGAGAGTGAAGAAAGATAGAGAGAGTAAACAAAGGAATCCCCTCAGAAGCTTAGAAAAAAGAGAGAAGCTTAAGAGAAGAAGAAAGAAAGTTTCAAAAGAAACAGAGAATTTAATTCTCACAAAGGAAGATTTGTTTCATTAAAATCCTAGGTAAAAAGAAAACAAAACTCAGAGATCCTCTTATCTCTCTTTTGCCTCTCTAAGGGTTTACCCTTCATGCAAGAACTTAGTTCTTCCTTTGGTTGAGATCTGCAGAAGTAGATCTCCTTACAATTTGAGAATTTAATTCTCATTGGGGAGATTCTGTCATGCAGATTCAAAATCTAGGGGAAAGAATTGAGTTCAAAGAATTTAATTCTTACAAAACACATGAAAACTAGGGTTTATCCCTATGAAAAGAATTTAATTCTTAGAAAACAAGAAACATGAGATCCTCCAAACCCTAGGGTCATTAACAGGAGATCGAAATCTCCAAACATCCAGAAAGAAGGAAAGACTGATGATTCATTAGTGTTTAAACACTATAACGAGGACCGCACATGTTTCCCATGCAAGCGCTTAAAAGAAAAACAAGAAGTGCCTCCTAGGGCAGTCACGTGTTTTGCACGCAATCTCCAATCAAGTGCTTAGCACTTATAAAAAAAGGAAGGGATAAAACCCAAAAGGCAGAACCCAACTTTGGGGAGCCTCACGTGTTTCACTCGTGAGCACCACAAGAACCAAGTGCTCAGCACTTTTATAAAAAGCGGGGGAATAAGTGGGCAGTGTCCATAATCCGGTGCCTCACATGTGTCACGTGAGCGCCACATAACACCAATGTTTAACACTAATACGGTGCCTCATGTGTGTCACGTGAGCGTCATACAACTCCAGTGTTTAACACTAATCCGGTGCCTCACGTGTGTCACGTGAGCGTCACATAACTCTAGTGTCTTAACACTAATCCGGTGCCTCACATGAAATGTACGTGAGCATTGTATGCCTCAGCACATAGCTCTGTTGGGTAATTATAGAGACCCAGATCTAGCACAAATTGACTAAATTCTTCCAATCAACTGAGCCCCTCTGCGCTCATCATTCCCCAAATTGATCTTAGTCCCAAACATGACTAATGATCTTTCAACTGATGATATTCAAAATAATGTTCATCCCACGTCTCTAAGTTAATCTTAGTCTGCAAAAATGACTAATGATTCTTAGATGATCCACCATGATCTTTTCTCTCAAATACGGGATTTGGTTCAAGGGTATATCTCTCCATACCTCTAATCCACGTTGTTGTAATTTCACAACGTCTTCAGAGAGGTGGCGGGTCCCAACAACCAACAACTTTTTGGTGCACTGCCCAAACTGATGTGCACACCCCAAATCAAACCACACCCCAAACTGGGTGCATCCCATATCATCGTTGCTCATCCCGTCACGTAAAAATACACGTGCGTGCACATCCCAAATCAAACCACACCCTAAACTGGGTGCATCCCATATCAACGTTGCTCATCCCGTCACGTAAAAAATCAACGGACCGAAACGACCTTAAACTATAACGGACCGAAACGTCCTTAAACTACAACGGACCAAAATTTCCTTAAAATAAACATTGCCTCCAAAATGGCAAAAACGGACCGTAACGTTCTTAAACTAAAACCTCACCTCCAAAATGGTGATCAACAGGCCGAAATGCCCTCAAACTAAATGTTGCCTACAAAATGGAAACAACGGACCTAATGTCCTTAAACTAAAACCTCACCTCAAAAATGGTGATCAACAAACCGAAATGTCCTCAAACTTCAAATTCGCCTCCAAAATGGCGATATGAGGCCGAAATGTCTTTAAACTAAAACGATAGAGTCCAAATGCTCTCTTATTGGATCTGAAACAAAAATGATCCTAAAACCTTGTTAAGTAGATCTCGGTCTCAAATCGGACTAACGTATCCTTAACAAAAAACCAACCAAGCCCCAACTGCTCACATACATTTAAGTCGATCTTAATCACAAACAGATTAACGATCCTTAAATAAAACAAACCCAAATCTAAGATATACAGATTTGGACTAATCAACGCTCTACGGGAGACAACATAAATTAGTTTCCGTATACAATCCACAGGCAAGCTAAACAAATAAAAACACACACGACACGAAGTGAACTTCCGGAGCAGGAGAAAGTGTTTATCGCGATGCGGTAACGTAATTAACTGCAAGGGCTTGCACCTGCAGAGAAGAGCGTCCCTACAATCAAAAACCCTTCGCAAACGAGAGGGAATCTGACGAAGTCACGTTGCAACGGACGCATCTGTCCAAACCTACGATATACGGTGGCATAAATCAACTTGGTATCTTCGGAGAGGTGGAAGGATAAATCCAAATAGTATATGCCCCTAAAATTCAGGCTAGACGTCCCAACGTCCCGGTCGCGTCTTTCGGCGGTGAACAGTCCTGGCCGGGCTCGATCTCCTGAAAGTTGGGTCCTCCTGACAACATTCCAAAGAACGAAGAGAGAGGGATGTTCCCCTCCGAAAGACGGCGCACAAGACTGCAAAGTCCTGACGCTGAGATTCGGGGTAGATGCTATTTGGTTTTATCCGTCCACCTCTCCGAAGATGCCAAGTTGATTTATGGCACCGTGTATCGGAGGTTTAGACGGATGCGGCCGATGTAGCAGACTTCGTCAGATTCCCCCTCGCTTGAGGGGTTTTTGATTGTGGGGACGCTCTTCCCTGCAGGCGCAAGCCCGTGCAGTTAATTACGCTACCGCATCGCGGCAACAACTTTCTCCTTCTCCAGAATTTCACTTCGTGTCGTGTGTGTTTGTTTTGTTTGTGGTTGCCCGTGGTTGTATACGGAAACTAAGCGATGTCGTCGCCCGTAGGACATGGATTAGTCCAAATCCGTATTTACTTAGATTTGGGTTTGGTGTTTTAGTTTAAGGATACGTTAGCCATATTGAGGCTAAGATCAACTTAAACGTTCGTTAAGGATACGTTAGTCTGATTTAAGACTAAGATCAACTTAAAAGGATCGTTTGGATCCGACAAAAGAGCATTTGGGGGCTCTATTGTTCCAGTTTAGGGACGTAGGGGTCCATGTTCCAGTTTAGGGACGTAGGGGTCCATGTTCCAGTTTAGGGACGTGGTGGTCCATAGGTAGTTTAAGGACGCTTAAGTCCGTGAGTTTAAGGACCCCACAGTCTGTGTTTTAGTTTAAAGACGCATAAGTCCGCGGGTTTAAGGATCCCACAATCCGTCTTTTGGTTTAAGGACGCTTAAGTCCATGAGTTTAAGGACCCCACAGTCCGTGTTGATGTGTGGTTGTCGGGACCCGTCACCTCTCTGACATCGTTGAAGGATTACAACGATAGGAGTCAAAGGAGTTCGGAGATGTACCCTTGAACCGGTCGTAAATTGATTTAAGAGAGCGGGTGTGCTCAGTCAATTTAATTTGAGGACTTACGGCCATAATTGGGCTAAGTCCAGTTGAAAAATATTCAACGCTTTTATTTATTTTTGGTCTATTAGACCTGTTCTAGGGCTTTGCCTACATTTAAATAATGCATTGCATTACTTTTTATTTTTGTTTGGGCTCTGCCCATAAAGGATGTAGAGCATCAATTTGTTTTGGGCTCTGCCCATTTATAATTGATGCTCTAAATGATGCAGAGCATCAATTTTACTTGGGCTCTGCCCTTTATAAATGATGCAGAGTATCAATTTTATTTGGGCTCTGCCCTTTTATTGCTTTGCAATTTATTTTGGCCTGCTAGGTCTTTTTGACTTGGGCCTGGCCCTTTAGCAAAAGAAATGCATTGCATTTGTCAGGTGCTTTGCGCCAACCAAAGAGCGCAAGCGCTTGTGGTGATGACACGTGTCATGCAAGCGCAGTGCGCTGCGCCAGTGCGCTGCGCTTGCGCTGCTGACACATGGCGCGCTGTGGTGAGTTGCGCCAGTTTCAGAGAGCAAGGCTCTATTTCAAGAGCGCATAGCGCAAATGGTTCAGATGCTGACACGTGGCGCTCTCTGGTGGCTTGCGCCAACCCAAGAGCGCAACAGCGCAGTTTTGCAAGTGTAAGGCACTATTAACTTGAGAATCTTTTAGATTCCAGAACCAATGGTTCATAAAAGAAGTGCAAAGCATTGCTTGGTTTCTTGATCTAATTTAGATCAAAGAAAACCAGTGTTTCTTATTTTTGTTGATCACAGAGAACCCATGGTTCATAAGTGCAAAGCACTATTATTTTTTTTTGTTTTTTATTGAAGATCATTGATCTTGTTCTTAGATCAATGATCTACTAGAAGAAATTCTTCTATCTAAAAGATCTTTTACCTTTTTTCTTCTTGAAATTTCTTCAGAGTTCTCTCTGTTTGAAATTTTTGATTTCTCACCAAAATGTTCATCCCATTGAATTGAGGTCTATAGGCCTTTATATAGTGCCCATAAATTTGTTAAAGAGATCTTTCTCTGAGTGATTTGGGAAATTTTCCCCACCGTTGGATCTTTGATCCAAGAACTTCTGTTTTACAGAAGACAATCTTCTTGTTTTAACAGGAACAGAAGAATCTTACTCGAATTTAATTCTGTTTTGCGCAAACGCCCAGCGCGTGACACGTGTCAAGCCGCGCAAAGCGCAGCGCGACTGCGCCGACACGTGTCGCGCAGCGCATAGCGCAGCGCGACTGCGCCGACGCGTGTCGCGCAGCGCGACTGTGCCGGTGCGTGTCGCGCAGGGCACGGGGCAGCGCACGCCGCAGCGCACCTGCGCCGGCGCGTGTTGCGCAGCGCATCTGCGCCGGCGCGTGTCGCGCAGCGCACTGCGCGGCGCAGCCGCGCTGACACGTGTCGCGCTGCGCTTGCGCAACTGAAGCGTTGCTTCCTTTAATTTTGTTTTAAACAGAGCTTTGCTCTGATTGGGCGCGCTGCCTTGGGCGCTGCGCTGATGTATCATCTTTTGACACGTGGCGCGTTGCGCACAGCGCAGAGGATCTGAAGCGTTGCTTCATTTATTAAAGTTTAAATTTTCAAAGTAGAGCTTTGCTCTGATTGGGGGAATCAGAAGCGTTGCTTCATTTCTCGTCTTGGAATTTGAATAGAGCCTTGCTCTGATTGGGATAAACAAATGCCCCCCACCGTTGCGCTTACGTGGCCCCAAAAGGTGAGCGCAACGGTGACAGAATTCCAACCGTCGCGGTAACTTTCGGAAGTTGAAAGGGCACTTGGTGCCTATAAATAGGACCTTTGGTCCCTCAACAGATGATTGTCATCTTCAAAAAATTTTAAGAATCTTAGAGCCATGCTCTTTATTTTCAAGAACTCTAAGAATTAAACTCTTAAAACTTTTAGGTAAATTTTTTAATTTAAATTAAATTTAATTAAATTGATTTTCATTGACAGAGCCTTGCTCTCAATAGATCCCTGATCTAAAGAAGACCCATTTAGGGTTTCACTTAGCAGAGCCTTGCTCTAAAAGGATCTAGAGAGAACTAAAGAGAACCCTATTAGGGTTCCATCATAAGGCTGTGCTCTTTTAAAAGATTTTCCTGGTATTTTCTTAATTCATCAATGGAGCTTTGCTCCTTCCAAATCATACAAAAGAACTCTTAATAGATGGCATTTTATCAATTTGCTTAATTTGTCTTTCTGATAATTTTGTTGATTCTCTTTCACAGAAACAATGGATGCCCACATGTACGATCTCGACGAGATCATCTCTTATGGGGACATCCGCCGACTTGGCCGTTCTCAAAATCGAGAGTTCAAAAACGCGGAGTGTGCTGAAATCATGAGCCGCTTCGACGCATATAACGGTCCACTGCTTCCCCGACGTTCCTCCCTCCTTAAGCTTATTGTGGGAGCTATCTAGGAAGCGCTTCCCCTATTCTGTTCCGGTGTGCCGCTTAGGGCGTTGGATGCTGCCGAGGATAAGGTGCACTTGGTGTACCTGATGAACTTAATCTCGAAGAGACGGCGAGACAATCTTGTCGATCTCTTGCATCAGGTCTTTCAACAGTCCGCCATACTCGCTGCTTATTGGAGGGTGGAAGACATCAGGGGGGACCCTGACGCTTGTGCTCGTGAAAGAAAGCACACCAGGATGGTCCGCGAGGCTTGGAAAGTCATAGATAGGGTCACTTTCGAGTTCCTCAATCCATGTCCTGGGTTCGAGGTTATACCTTTGTAAACATTTTAATAATGATATTATCTATTTCTCCGTGATTGTAAGAACCCCTTTTTATGATATGAATAGAAAATTTCCATTTCAGCTTGTCTTATTCCTTGTTCTGAATCTTTTGCACATGCATGAATGAGTGTGTCTCGAACGCTTGATCAAATGTAAATCGCATGTTCTTCCTGTCACTTCCTTCTTTCTTTTATTGTGCGCATGCTGTCTTAATAAACATGGTCGATAGATAATAGAGTAAGCATCTATATTTCTCCAAGATATAGCGATGGCTTAGGCCGCAGGTTCAGATCTGCCGCCTAAGACTTTTCAACTCTATGAGCCGTGAGGGTCTCATAGAGACTTTTCTCCCTACGAATCGAGGGGATCTCGTAGGTGTATTTTCTCCTTAGGAATCGTGAGGATTCCTAAGCGCGTTTTCTCTTATAAGTCGTAAAGATCTTTTAAGAGAATTTTTTCCCTCTTAGGAGTCGAGAGGACCCGTAAGCAGTTGTTTCCCTCCTTGTCGAAATTCGACTTTGGAGAGTGAGACCCGTGAATAGTATGCAAGAGACCGTTTTAGACCGACTTGCAGGGTCCCATTGTTCAGGAAACAAGTTTTTAATCCCTGCTGCCTGAGGCTTCATCTTGCAAGTTGAGACGAATCGGGAATTTCTCGCGGAGACACTGGTTTCTCTGCGAGCCGACACGAATTAGGAGGCTCTCATCAAGGATGCTAGTTTCCCTGAGTTGAGGTATTTGCCAAGGATATTTGTTTCCCTGGTGTTGAAATGAATCGAGAATTTCCCGCGGAGACACTGGTTTCTCTGTGAGCCGACGCGAATCAGGAGGCTTTCATCAAGGACGCTTGTTTCCCTGAATTGAGGTATTTGCCAAGGATATTTGTTTCCCTGGTGTTGAAACGGATCGAGAATTTCCCACGGAGACACTGGTTTCTCTGCGAGTCGACGCGAATCAGGAGGCTCTTATCAAGGTCGTTTGTTTCCCTGAATTGAGGTATTTGCCAAGGATATTTGTTTCCCTGGTGTTGAAACGGATCAAGAATTTCCCACAGAGACACTGGTTTCTCTGCGAGTCAACGCGAATCAGGAGGCTCTCATCAATGACGTTTATTTCCCTGAATTGAGGTATTTGCCAAGGATATTTGTTTCCCTGGTGTTGAAACGGATCGAGAATTTCCCATGGAGACACTGGTTTCTCTGCGAGTCGACGCGAATCAGGAGGCTCTCATCAAGGACGTTTGTTTCCCTGAATTAAGGTATTTGCCAAGGATATTTGTTTCCCTGGTATTGAAACGGATCGAGAATTTCCCACGGAGACACTGGTTTCTCTGCGAGTCGACGCGAATCAGGAGGCTCTCATCAAGGACGTTTGTTTCCCTGAATTGAGGTATTTGCCAAGGATATTTGTTTCCCTGGTGTTGAAACGGATCGAGAATTTCCCACGGAGACACTGGTTTCTCTGCGAGTCGACGCGAATCAGGAGGCTCTCATCAAGGACGCTTGTTTCCCTGAATTGAGGTATTTGCCAAGGATATTTGTTTCCCTGGTGTTGAAACGAATCGAGAATTTCCCACGGAGACACTGGTTTCTCTGCGAATCGACGTGAATCAGGAGGCTCTCATCAAGGACGCTTGTATCCTTGAATTGGGGTATTTGCCAAGGATATTTGTTTCCCTGGTGTTGAAAAGAATCGAGAATTTCCCGCGGAGACACTGGTTTCTCTGCGAGTCAACGCGAATCAGGAGGCTCTCATCAAGGACGCTTGTTTCCCTGAATTGAGGTATTTGCCGAGGATATTTGTTTCCCTGGTGTTGAAACGAATCGAGAATTTCCCACGGAGACACTGGTTTCTCTGCGAGTCGACGCGAATCAGGTGGCTCTCATCAAGGACGTTTGTTTCCCTGAATTGAGGTATTTTCTAAGGATATTTGTTTCCCTGGTGTTGAAACGGATCGAGAATTTCCCATGGAGACACTGGTTTCTTTGCGAGTCGACGCGAATCAGGAGGCTCTCATCAAGGACGTTTATTTCCTTGAATTGAGGTATTTGCCAAGGATATTTGTTTCCCTGGTGTTGAAACGGATCGAGAATTTCCCACGGAGACACTGGTTTCTCTGCGAGTCGACGCGAATCAGGAGGCTCTCATCAAGGACGTTTGTTTCCTTGAATTGAGGTATTTGCCAAGGATATTTGTTTCCCTGGTGTTGAAACGGATCGAGAATTTCCCACGGAGACACTGGTTTCTCTGCGAGTCGACGCGAATCAGGAGGCTCTCATCAAGGACGTTTGTTTCCCTGAATTGAGGTATTTGCCAAGGATATTTTTTTCCCTTGTGTTGAAACGGATCGAGAATTTCCTACGGAGACACTGGTTTCTCTGCGAGTCGACGCGAATCAGGAGGCTCTCATCAAGGACGTTTATTTCCCTGAATTGAGGTATTTTCCAAGGATATTTGTTTCCTTGGTGTTGAAACGGATCGAGAATTTCCCACGGAGACACTGGTTTCTCTGCGAGTCGACGCGAATCAGGAGGCTCTCATCAAGGACGTTTGTTTCCCTGAATTGAGGTATTTGCCAAGGATATTTGTTTCCCTTGTGTTGAAACGGATCGAGAATTTTCCACGGAGACACTGGTTTCTCTGCGAGTCGACGCGAATCGGGAGGCTCTCATCAAGGACGCTTGTTTCCCTGAATTGAGGTATTTACAAAGGATATTTGTTTCCCTGGTGTTGAAACGAATCGAGAATTTCACACGGAGACACTGGTTTCTCTGCGAGTCGACGTGAATCAGGAGGCTCTCATCAAGGACGCTTGTTTCCCTGAATTGAGGTATTTGCCAAGGATATTTGTTTCCCTGGTGTTGAAACGGATTGAGAATTTCCCACGGAGACACTGGTTTCTCTGCAAGTCGACGCGAATCAGTAGGCTCTCATCAAGGGCGCTTGTTTCCCTGAATTGAGGTATTTGCCGAAGACACTGGTTTCTTCAGGGTTGGGATGAACCGTCGAGATTTGGCTTCGTTTTCTGGCGGAGCCTGTTGGGAAAATATGGTTCCCTCTTTGTTTGCGCCCTTGGATTGTATACAGGGATCGATGTGATCTCAACTGTTGGGCCAAAGTTTTATCATTTCTTTTTGTTTTATTTCCGCGATGCTCTATCATTTCAGCTTTTATATCGCAAAGGTCGCGATTGCCTAATCATTTCGGCTATTTTTCGCGGTGCTCAAGCATTTCGGCTATTTATTTTATTTTCACTCGCTGCTTTTTATTGCGAGTTGCCCAATCATTTCGGCTATTTTGTATGCATACGTTTTTACTTGCTGCTTTTTATTGCAAGTTGCCCTATCATTTAGGCTATTTCGTATCCCCAGCGGAGTCGCCAGGCTTTTCATCGTCAACCTGAAATTAGACACCGATTTCGGCATCTGCACCACTGCAACTGGGATATTGCCAGGAGAAAATCATCATTTACCTCCGTCAATGTCGAACAAAGGTGGCTTAGCGAACAGGGTTAAGGTCCTGTCGACTAAGGCTTTTAATTTCATGAGCCGTAAGAGTCTCACAAAGATATTTCTCCCTACAAGTCGTGAGGATCTTGTAGGTGTATTTTCTACTTGGGAATCGTGAGGATTCCTAAGTGTGTGTTCCTCTGTAAGTCGTAAGGCTCATACAAGAGGGTTTTCTCCTTGTAAATCGAGAGGACCTACAAGGGCTGTTTATCTTGTGTACATATCCCCAGTCACGGATGAGACTTGATTAGGGAACTGTTTATTCGCGCCCGTGGATTGTATACAAGAGCCAGTACTGGACCACTTGTAGGGCAATATCGAAGGTTGTGGAGGTTGCTTAAGCACAGGTTTAGGTCTCTGTAACTTAAGACTTTCAAATCTTATGAGCCGTGAGGGTCCCATAAGAGAGTTCTCCTTACGAGTCGTGAGGATCTCGCAAGTGTATTTTCTCCTTAGGAATCATGAGGATCCTTAAGTGTGTCGCTCCCTTGCGAGTCGTAAGGATCTCACGCGGGTGGTTTCTCCTTACAAGGTCGAGGGGACCCTGTAAGTGTCTTTTAACGAGGTTGCGCCCTTTCGGGTTTTCACAAACACTCGCCGGTAGTCCTGCTGTTTTTACTCACGGAGCCCTTTCAGGTTTTCATCCGTGCCCATTTTGCTTATGGACATACCATTTTTTTTAATTCTTTTAATTCTTTTTTTTTACGAGGTCGCGCCCTTTCGGGTTTTCACGAACACTCGCCGGTAGCCCTGCTGTTTTTACTCACGGAGCCCTTTCTGGTTTTCATCCGTGCCCATTTTGCTTATGGACATACCGTTTTTTTATTCTTTTTATTCTTTTTTTTACGAGGTCGCGCCCTTTCGGGTTTTCACGAACACTCGCCGGTAGCCCTGCTGTTTTTACTCACGGAGCCCTTTCGGGTTTTCATCCGTGCCCATTTTGCTTATGGACATACCGTTTATTATATTTTATTATTATATATATATATTTATATATTTTTTTATCTCGTCAGCCTAAGGATGCTGCGGTAGTAGTTTAAAGACGTTTCGGTCCTTCATTAGTTTTAAGGACGTTTCGGTCCGGCATTAGTTTATGGACGTTTCGGTCCGTCATTGAGAGGGCTGGCTACCGCTTATAAAGTTTGAGCTTAGGAAGATAGCGAGCGGACATAGTCGTCGTCATCTCTCATTGACCTAGGCGGTAACCTTCTAAGCGTAGTATTTCTTTAGGAAGCGACCATTTATTGGCCTGAAAGACCTTTTACCGTGCATATCCATAAGTAGATTGGCTCCACCTTGGTAGACCATGTATATGATGTACGGGCCTTCATAGTTTGGCTCAAACTTTCCCGCTTGGCGCGATTGGGGATCATAGGCCTTTTGACCACTAGCACGAGTTCGCCTTGGCGGAATGTCCTTGACCGGGCCAATCTTTCATATGAGCGCGTCATCTTTGCTTTATAGGCCTCCAGATTTTGTTGTGCTATGAGCCGGGACTCATCGAGGGCATCGAGCTCCTCAAGCCGAAGGTGAGCATTTTCTTCATCTGCTAGCTCATAGTGGACTGCCACTCGTAGAGAGGGTAACTCTATCTCGAGGGGGAGTACTGCTTCTGTACCGAATACCAGCGCTTATGGCGTTGTGTTTGTGGCTGTCTTGAACGTAGTTCGATATGCCCAAAGAGCTTCTTGCAGTCTTTCATGCCAGTCCTTCTTATTTCGGGACACTGTCTTCTTCATAATCTTTGTTAAGGTCTTATTGAAGGCCTCAGCTAGACCGTTAGCTCGCGGATTATAAACCGAGGAATATCTCCAGTCTATATTGTGCTGTTGCACGAAGCGACTGATCTTGTGGCTTCTGTAAGCTGGCCCGTTATCGGAGATGATCCGTCGTGGAGTTCCAAACCGATATAGGACGTGCGTCTTGAAGAAATGGAGGATATTCTCCGTCTTAACTTCCCTCAGCGGTACTGCCTCTGCCCATTTGGAGAAGTGGTCAGTCGTCGCCAGGATTAAACGATGCCCCCTGGAAAATGCTGGTTCGATAGGGCCGACTATATCAGTTCCCCACATTTCGAATGGCCAGCTAGCCATTGTCGGGTGTAGCGGATTTGGATGCTGATGGATGAAGTCCCCATGAATTTGGCATGAGTGGCATTGCTTCGCATATTCGAGGCAGTCCTGAATCATCGTGGGCCAGTAGTAGCCCATCCGTTTGATCTTCAACTTCATCTTTGGGCCCGCTTGGTGAGAACCGTAGAGTCCGTCATGAACTTCTTGGACGACTCTTTTCGCTTCGTCAGGTCCCAGGCATCTTAACCACAAAGAATCGAACGACCTCTTGTACAGAGTATCATTGACGAAGGCGAAAGACAGAGCTCGTTTCATAAGCTGATGTCTTGAGGACGCATCTTCGGGTGTTTGGCGGTATTTGAAGTAGTCTATAAAGACTTCTCTCCAATCCTCGGTATTTTCCCGATCTTTTATTTGCAGGGTCGTCTGCTCAGTCGCTCCCTTCTCTTCGGGTGATTCCGGAGATATTTCCGCTGGGGCGAGCACCCGGCGGCTTTGTACCACAATTCTGACGTCATCGAGGTTCTCGTCATCCAATTCTTTAGCGAGCTTGGCCAACGCGTCCGCTTTGCTGTTTTCCGCGCGCGGTATGTTTTCCAAAGTATAGGAAGGAATTTGGGTCAACAATTGTTGCACCTTTTCGCCGTACCTCACCAATTCTGGTTTGCATGTTTGGTAGTCGCCGTTTACTTGGCTGACGACCAGTTGGGAATCTCCATATATGAGGAGGTTTCCAATTCCCATGTCAATGGCGATCTCGAGGCCTGCTATCAAAGCTTCGTATTCGGCTTCATTGTTTGTCCTCGGCTCTGTTAGGGAGAAAGCAAAGCGCATTATCCCTCCTTGTGGAGTTACAAAGATGAGTCCTACCCCCGATTTGATTATAGGGGTATTTTGTTTGCGCTTCTTCACGGAGGATGCTCCATCGAAATAAAGCTCCCATCGGGTATCACCACCGTCGATCGCATCAAACGCATGTTCGTCTGGAAGATCGCAATTCAGAGGAGATTCGGCGGGTATCGGATGCTCAGCGAGGAAGTCAGCGATAGCCTGGCCTTTCACTGCCTTGAGAGGTTGATATGTTATCGAGAACTCCATCAAGAGCAGGGCCCATTTAGCGAGTCGTCCCGTCAATATGGCCTTTGACATTAAATATTTAAGAGGGTCCACCTTCGAAATGAGACGGACCTCATGCGCCAACGCATAGTGTCTAAGCTTTGTTATCGCGAAGATCAACGCCAGGCAGTGTTTTTCAATGGGGAGTAATTGCTTTCTGCCCCCAGTAGAACTCGGCTTAAGTAATAGAGAGCTCTCTCCTTCCCTTGATCGTTCTCTTGTGCCCATAATGCGCCTAAGGAGCCTTCGAGAGCGGTTGTATAAAGAATGAGGGGCTTTCCCTTGACCGGAGCAGCCAACACCGGCGGGTTCTGCAGGTATTGTTTGATCTCGTCTAGCGCGCTCTGGCATTTTTGGTCCCAGACGAACGGGGTTCCCTTCTTCATCAGGTGGCTGTAAGGACGACACTTTTCTGAAAGGTTGGCTATAAATCGCCGTATATACGCGAGCTTCCTTTGGAGAGACCGCAGCTGTTTGAGAGTCCTTAGCGGAGGCATTTCCATGATCGCCTTGATCTTTGACGGATCTATTTCAATACCTCGGTGTCGAACGATGAATCCCAGGAATTTGCCCGAGGAAACTCTGAATGCACACTTGAGAGGGTTCATCTTCAAGTTGTATTGCCGAAGGCGTTGAAATATGGTCTTCAAATGCTCGAGATGTTCCTCGTATGATTTGCTTTTAACCACGAGATCGTCGATATAGCATTCGACGATTTCGTGTATAAGGTCATCGAAGATCTTCGTCATGGCCCTTTGGTAGGTGGCACCGGCATTCTTTAAACCGAAGGGCATCACCTTGTAGCAGAATATACCCAAAGGAATCCTGAAGGCGGTGTGCTTCTGGTCTTCGGGATGCATTTTTATCTGATTATATCCTGACGAGCCGTCCATGAAGGAGAAAACCTCGTGAGTGGACATATTGTCTATCATCAGTTCGGTGACTGGCACTGGGAAATCGTCCTTCGGGCAAGCTTTATTAAGATCCCGGAAGTCTACGCATATGCGCACTGTCCCATTTTTCTTCATCACCGGGACGATGTTGGCGATCCATTCAGGGTATTGAACTTCCTGGATGAAGCCAGAGTCGATCGGCTTCTTGACCTCGGCATTGATACTCATCTCAAGCTCGAGCCGCATTCTTCTCGGCGCCTGTTTGACTGGCTTGACGTCCGGAGATATCGCCAATCTGTGCACAGCAATTTCTGGATGTAGTCCCGGCATTTCGGAATAGTTCCACGCGAAGCATTCTTTGTGCTGCATAAGCAGGTCTTTTAATGAAGCCACCTTCTCTTCAGACAGTAGCTCACTAACAAATGTCGGTCGCGGATCGTTCGTCGTTCCCAACTCAATTTTCTTGAGGTTATCTGCAGTGGTATGGATTCTATCTTCCAGCTCTTTTGGCGCTGGTGGAAATTCTGAGATTACCTCGTCGTTGCTGTTTTCGAAGCACCAGGGAAGGTCATCCATGTTCTCGGGCTCTTCTTTTGACATTGTTATCATGTGACAAGTACGAATTCGCTTCCAATCCCAATGTGGAACAGGTTCTTCTTCCGTGGCCTTGGGTTCATGCTTCTGTGGCGGCGCTACCCTCCAGTTGTCGGACAGAGCGAACTTGCCAAGCTGATACTGATCTTCGACCCAATTCTTGAAGGTGAAGCAGTCTTCGAGAGGATGCCCTACTACTCGATGATAAAAGCAATAGTCTGGGTGTGAGACCTCGCCCGCTTGTTCGGGGTGTTTAGACTCCGGCAGTGTAAGCATCTGATGTTTTAGAGCGAGGTCAAGTATTTTCTTCGTCTTGTCCCGAGGAAAAGAGTATGCTCGACCCATTTTTCTCATGAGGGATAGATCGGAACCACTTGGTTCCCGCTTGCGTGGCCTTTTAGCCCCGCTTCGTTGCTGTTGAGCGCCTTTTTCGCGTTTCGACTTGTTTCTGCCCCTGCGTCGAGCCTTCTTTATAACAGGTTGGCAAGGAGCGGCATTTTCATCTTTCACGGCCTGTTGGAGAAGGCGTTGCATTTTGGCTTTCTCGTAGATGACCATTTCGCGGTTATGATCGTCCCGGACTTTTTGACCCGCTTCCTTTATAAGCTTGTCCATTTGTTCTTCGAACGACGGACTGGGCTCTTTTGCATCTGGAACTTTCACTGGCTCAGGATTAGCGTCCTCCCATTGAGCATCCGCTTCTTCATCGAAGTCATACATGACATAGCAGCTGTTTAGTAGCTCTCGTTTCTTTGACCGGATGTATCCAAGTCCTTTTGTCTCCATTCTCCCATTAGGCAGTTTGCGTTGAGTCCCTGGAACGTTCCAGACTTTGTCATAGAACTTGGCTTTTCGAACGGTCTGCTTGAAGGATATCCCCTGGCGTTTCAGAAGCTTTTTCAAACCTTCCGTATAATATCTGGGAAGACAGATAGGCTGAAGCCTGTCGAGCGTAGGATCTGCGCCATGCAAGATTTCTTTCTCCACTTTGGTTTCTTCAGAGCGGTAGAATAGAATTGCTTTTTTGCTTTCTCGTCTGGGAGGGATATAGAACGTTTGTAGCTCTTCTACATTGTAAATATTAAGTGCATCCAGTTCTTTACGGTGTTTAAGCGGCACCATGGCGACTTGTAGACTTTGCTCTTCGTCAGCGGACGTTTGTATTGAAGGTCGAGCAGGGAATACAGCATGGACTTCATCTTCCGAGTCGCTACCAAAGATTAACGTAGGAGTAGATGGCCCTGGCTTGTTGTGTTGGGGCGGACCTGAATAAACTATCTCCTCTTCCTCCTCGGTATCACTGCTGAAGACAGGGATGGTGGCGTTAGCTTTGTTTTCCGACTTGTGACACCTTTCCGTGTCTTCGAAATCCGGTAAGAAGTACTTGGCATCTTCATATTTGCGGACTTCGTTCACGGAAAAAGGATTCAGTTCTCCCGCCATGGTATACTCGAGACCATCCTTAGCGTATTTTATACACTGATGTTGTGTAGAAGGGATGACGTTGTACTCGTGTAACCATGGTCGGCCAAGCAGAGCATTGTAGCATGTCTTGGCGTCTATGACGTGGAACTTAATTTCCGTGACGAGTAGCCCAAAGCGTAGCGTAAGTATCACAGACCCAAGAGTTCTTGATGATTGGGAGTCGAACCCGGAGATGGTGATCTTGTCCCGAGCAAGGTGCTGGACGCTCATGCAGATTTCTTTTAATACCCGCAGATTGAGGAGATTAACGGAGGATCCATTATCGATCGGGATTTTGCCTATCTTTATATCGTGACAGTATCCTGAGACGTAGAGGGGGCGATTGTGTTCGCACGTCCCAAGGAGAAGGTCTTCATCACCAAAAGCGACATCGGCAGTGTGCACTTCTTCCAATTCATCCTTCATCTTTTCTTCGGCCAGGAAAGCTTGGAATTGCTCCGGATCCTGTAGTGCCTTGATTAATGAATCTCTCACTTCCTTTGATAGCAAAAGGGCGTCAAGAATGCTGAGCTATGACGTTAGCTTCCTCAGATGCGCTAAGACGTAATCCACCTTATTCCTCTTCGGCGGGTCCTTGGCACTTAGCTCCTCCACCACTTGGTCATCTAAGACGATATCTTCAGAGACCTTTTCTTTCCCTTTATCTTTTCTGTTTGAGGGTCCGAGATTCTTTCCAGGCAGCGTCCGATTACGCAGCCAGATATTTTCGCAAACCTTCGGCTCTTCTTCTTTTCTCGAAGTGGACTCTTTAAAGAGAGGGGCAAGTTCCAGCTCTTTATCAGAATCACTCCCGAATGTAGGCACCTGTGATCCCCCGGCGTTAACCATGCGACAATCACCGGTAATTCTATTAAACCCTTCGGTCATATCCTTCCGCTCCCGACGAGTTTTACGTTTCTCCCGCTTAAAATGTTGTCGATGAGCAACATATCCTTGCCACCATCTATCGAAAGCTTTGCATTCTTCGGTGGGGTGCGAAATCTTCTGATGATATAAGCAATATGAGGGGTGCATTTCTATTTCACCGGTAATTTTTCCTTCGGAGGATGGTAGCTTCATGCCCATTGATATGGCCTTAGAAAACCTTTTCCTCATCTTCAATTGACTTTTGTCGGTAGTGGAGGTATTTTGCTCCAGCGGGATCGTCTCAGCTCTTTCATCAAGTCGCTGGCGCTTGGCCCTTTCAAATACAGCCGTCTCGCGTTCTCGATCAGCTTTACTTTTCAATCGAGCTTCGTTAAGGAATGCGTCAATTACTTCATCTGATGGCCCCAGAATTTTTGATTCAGGGTCTGCCCCCAGCGTTTCAGTACAAGGAGTCTCCTCATCGTCCATGAACGAATGGGAAATCGCATGACAGCTCGCCACATATTCTTCAGATTCATCAGATGAACTTTCTCCCTCATCTTCCTCTTGAAAGACATGATTGAGGAACTCTTGGAATGTAATGGGAGTCCGTGCCTTCTGGTTGTATTCCTCCAGCGCGTCAATTTGTTTTTGCAAGTCCGTGCGCTTGTCGCCAGGCTTCACGGGCTTCTTTGATTTCTTTTTCTTCTTCTTCGAAGATTTTGACGGCTGGTTGCGAGTGCGTGAGCCACCACCATCGGTCTTTGGAGTTGGACGTGGCTTCAACATCCCTTCAATGACCTGCGGTTCCAACGGGTTCTTCCACTTGATCGCTGGGCACACTTGAAGATCATTTAGCATCCTCTTTGTCTTGGATGATAATACAACCTCCCAAGGAGCTTCTTCAACGACGGAGCATGTTGCCACCGGCGTATTCATCCCCTTAGAGGTGTGGGGCTGTGGGGGATTCACCTTCCATTTGTCAGATAACGCGAACTTGCCCTGTCGGTACTGGTCTTCAAGCCAATTTTTGAAGACGTAGCAATCTTCGATCGGATGACCCAGTACTCGATGATAAGGACAGTAGTTGGGCTCACTGACATCATTTGGTTGCGACGGACGTTTTGGATCCGACAGATTTATGAGTCGGTTGCACAATGCCAGCTCGAATAACCTTCTCGTTTTTTCTCGGGGAAACGAGTAAGGACGCCCTAGCCTCTCCTCAAGGGCTACGTACGGACGCATATTATTTTGACGAACAACCGGCTTCGAGTTGCTCGGTTGTTGTTGAGCATTAGCGACAACGATCGCTTTTCCCTTCCCCTTGTCATTTCGGGAGTCCGTCTTTGGAAGAGAGGGTTTATGGCCCATCTGATCCATTTGCGCTAACTTGTCAATCAAGGCCTGGAAGGTAGTCGGCTTAAAAAACATCATAAATTGCGAGATGGATGCTTGTGGATCAAGGGTTCCCACAAACATACCCACCACGGGAGATTCTTCAATGCGTTGCTCGCACTTCGACCATAAGTTCCGCCACCGTATAGCATATTGAAACCATGTCTCGCCTGGTTTTACCCTGGCGTTAATCAGTGCCGTCATCGGGGTGCGTTCACTGGCGCTTGCAAAACGATGAGTAAACAACAGCTCCATCTCCGCGAAGGTTTTGATAGAGTCGTTCGGGAGCTCAGAGTACCACTCGAACGTTGTATCTGATAAGCTTCCAACGAACTGGCGAAGCAACAACTTGTCATCACCGCCGGTGTTGCCACAGAGTGCCCTGAACTGGGCAACATGCTGGTGAGGATTGCCCGTCCCCTTGTAGACATGGAACTTGGGAATTGTGTAGCCCGGCGGGTACTTGATCTGGTCATACCAACTCGGATACGGCCATCCTGTTTTTACGACCTGGCCGGCTGCTTCAGTCGCATGATGATCTCGTATTTGTTGGGCTATGTACTCATCCAGGTCAGCCTTGAAGATTGTTTCTTCCTTAGCTGTTGACAGAGCTGGCGGAGGATTAGATGTCTCTCCCCTATCGTCTTCAAGGACGATCGGGGGATCTTCGGCCGGAGGATCTTGTTGGATCATCATCCCCACCATGTCTTGGAACATGAGGCCCATACGCTTTATGTTGGCTGCTTGTTCAGCAGCCTCTTTATCCTTCTTCTCTAATATTCGACGAAGGAATTCGGCGTCGGTTTCTTCCTCCTGGCGTTAATCCGAGGACGTCTCAGGGTTTTCTTTTGGCCCGGTAAGTGCGGCCATAGCGTTCATCATCTCTTGGAGCTTCTGCTGCTGCTCCTGCGCTTTGGTCACCGATCGCGTGAGCGGTCTATGACCTGTTGATATGCGGCTGTCTTCTTTACCAGACGCCATATAGACGGTATGAACTACAATGCCCCCTGACTTAGGGCGTTTAGGTTCACCACCTTTGATATTCGCCACAGGTGTAGGGACTTTCTCTGGCCTTCTTCTCTTATGGGCCGTTGAAGTTGAGGGGCCCGTTGCTTTGGGCACCCAAGTGGTCGTCACCTTTCATTGCTTGACCGGGGGATTTTCTTCTTGCCGACCTTTCGACTTCTTGTGGTGGCGAGTGAAATTAGGATCGATCACAGATTCTCGGACTCGTCGTCATGTCTTGTAAATCCTGGAGGACTGCGATTGAGGAGACTGCTCCGGCTTTTCTGCTTCCACGGCGGTCTCTACCGGTGGAGGAGATCTTTTGAGCACCGCAGTTGGCGAGTTTCTGCGTACCCTATTCAGCAGCTCAAAGCTGTTCCCAGTTGGAACAGCAGCATTAACCTCCACCATTGGAGCTGGTGGAGTTATCCCAGAGGGGGAGTTGCCCCCAGTCTTCCTTATCCGGTGCCAGTGGCGTCGTCGGGCGCGACGAGTTGTCGGTATTGGTTCAAAGACAGAAACAGCTTCTTCTTGCCCCCTGTTCAGGTGTGGGCCTGTTGCCGGCGTCAGCCTATTGAAGACTGATGTCTTTTGAGCAGCAGGAGCAGGAGTGGGAGTTGGGACGGTCAGTCTTGTAAAGACTGATCTCTTAGCAGGAGAAGCCGCCTTGACAACTTCAGGAGCAGGTTTGGCTACCCTTTTTGGAATAACCTTTTCTGGGACTGCAAGCTTCATTGTGGGCCCGCAGGAGTTTTGGCCCAGTCTGGAGAAGACCGAGGCACTAGTGTTGGGCGACCCGTTGGGAGAGGCCGCAGTAATTGTAAGTCGATCGAAGACCGACTTCTTTGGAGCTTCTGGTACGGGTACAGGGGTGCTGAAGTTTGTTGGCGGAAACATGGTTCCGAAAAACAGCCCTGTGGTGGCTTGAGTAATCTTCTCCACGGGCATTGTGAACAAAGAGGCCGCTTGGGGCCCGTAGGTTACGCCCCCAGTTGAGGCAGGACGCGAGTTGCAGCTGCAGTTAGAGCACTTCGAACAAGTAGAGGCCATCGATGCTTGATTTCTGCGCCAGGCAAAAGACCAAATCTTAGTAACTTAAAATCCAAAGGCAACCATTAACAAACCACTATTCGTTCGCCAATACGACACACGAAGTGTGGAGTGGAAAGAGGAAAAGGTCCCACCGGGCGTGCCAGAATCTGTTCCCCTTCGAAAGACGGCGCATAAGACTGCGAAGTCCTGAGGCTGAGATTCGGGGCAGATGCTATTTGGTTTTATCCGTCCACCTCTCCGAAGATGCCAAGTTGAATTATGGCACCGTGTATCGGAGGTTTAGACGGATGCGGCCGATGTAGCAGACTTCGTCAGATTCCCCCTCGCTTGAGGGGTTTTTGATTGTGGGGACGCTCTTCCCTGCAGGCGCAAGCCATGCAGTTAATTACGCTACCGCATCGCGGCAACAACTTTCTTCTTCTCCAGAATTTCACTTCGTGTAGTGTGTGTTTGTTTTGTTTGTGGTTGCCCGTGGATTGTATACGGAGACTAAGCGATGCCGTCGCCCGTAGGACGTGGATTAGTCCAAATCCGTATTTACTTAGATTTGGGTTTGGTGTTTTACTTTAAGGATATGTTAGCCATATTGAGGCTAAGATCAACTTAAACGTTCGTTAAGGATACGTTAGTCTGATTTGAGACTAAGATCAACTTAACAGGATCGTTTGGATCCGACAAAAGAGCATTTGGGGGCTCTATTGTTCCAGTTTAGGGACGTAGGGGTCCATGTTCCAGTTTAGAGACATAGGGGTCCATGTTCCAGTTTAGGGACATAGGGGTCCATATTCCAGTTTAGGGACGTGGTGGTCCATAGGTAGTTTAAGGACGCTTAAGTCCGTGAGTTTAAGGACCCCACGGTCTGTGTTTTAGTTTAAGGGTGCATAAGTCCGCGGGTTTAAGGATCCCACAATCCGTCTTTTGGTTTAAGGACGCTTAAGTCTATGAGTTTAAGGACCCCACAGTCCGTGTTGATGTGTGGTTGTCGGGACCCGTCACCTCTCTGACGTCGTTGAAGGATTACACCGATAGGAGTCAAAGGAGTTCGGAGATGTACCCTTGAACCGGTCGTAAATTGATTTAAGAGAGCGGGTGTGCTCAGTCAATTTAATTTGAGGACTTACGGCCATGATTGGGCTAAGTCCAGTTGAAAAATATTCAACGCTTTTATTTATTTTTGGTCTATTAGACCTGTGCTAGGGCTTTGCCCACATTTAAATTATGCATTGCATTACTTTTTATTTTTGTTTGGGCTCTGCCCATAAAAGATGCAGAGCATCAATTTGTTTTGGGCTCTGCCCATTTATAAATGATGCAGAGCATCAATTTTACTTGGGCTCTGCCCTTAATAAATGATGCAGAGCATCAATTTTATTTGGGCTCTGCCCTTTTATTGCTTTGCAATTTATTTTGGCCTGCTAGGTCTTTTTGACTTGGGCCTGGCATTTTAGCAAAAGAAATGCATTGCATTTGTCAGGCGTTTTGCGCCAACCAAAGAGTGCAAGCGTTTGTGGTGATGACACGTGTCATGCAAGCCCAGTGCGCTGCGCTTGCGCTGCTAACACGTGGCGCGCTGTGGTGAGTTGCGCCAGTTTCAGAGAGTAAGGCTCTATTTCAAGAGCGCATAGCGCAAATGGTTCAGATGCTGACACGTGGCGCTCTCTGGTGGCTTGCGCCAACCCAAGAGCGCAACATCGCAGTTTTGCAAGTGCAAGGCACTGTTAACTTGAGAATCTTTTAGATTCCAGAACCAATGGTTCATAAAAGAAGTGCAAAGCACTGCTTGGTTTCTTAATCTAATTTAGATCAAAGAAAACCAGTGTTTCTTATTTTTGTTGATCACAGAGAACCCATGGTTCATAAGTGCAAAGCACTATTATTTTTTTTTGTTTTTTATTGAAGATCATTGATCTTGTTCTTAGATCAATGATCTATTATAAGAAATTCTTCTATCTAAAAGGTCTTTTACCTTTTTTCTTCTTAAAATTTCTTCAGAGTTCTCTCTGTTTGAAATTTTTGATTTCTCACCAAAATGTTCATCTCTTTGAATTGAGGTCTAGGGGCCTTTATATAGTGCCCATAAATTTGTTAAAGAGATCTTTCTCTGAGTGATTTGGGGAATTTTCTCCACTGTTGGATCTTTGATCTAAGGGCTTCTGTTTTATAGAAGACAATCTTCTTGTTTTAACAGGAACAGAAGAATCTTACTCGAATATAATTCTATTTGGCGCAAACGCCCCAGCGCGTGACACGTGTCAAGCCGCGCAAAGCGCAGCGCAACTGCGCCGGCACGTGTCGCGCAGCGCACCTGCGCTAGCGCAACTGCGCCGGCACGTGTCGCGCAGCGCACCTGCGCCGGCATGTGTCGCGCAGCGCAACTGCGCCGGCACGTGTCGCGCAGCGCACGGCGCTGCGCAACTGCGCTAGCGTATCTGCGCTGACACGTGTCGCGCAGCGCAGCGCTTGCGCAACTGAAGCGTTGCTTCCTTTAATTTTGTTTTAAACAGAGCTTTGCTCTGATTGGGCGCGCTGCCTTGGGCGCTGCACTGATATATCAGCTTTTGACACGTGGCGCGTTGCGCGCAGCGCAGAGGATCTGAAGCGTTGCTTCATTTATTAAAGTTTAAGTTTTCAAAGTAGAGCTTTGCTCTGATTGGGGGAATCAGAAGCGTTGCTTCATTTCTCGTCTTGGAATTTGAACAGAGCCTTGCTCTGATTGGGGTAAACAGGGATGTCGTCAGCGAACTAGCGCTCGGTAAGTCCCAAAAGATAGAATGTAATATATAGGTAAAGAGAATAGAATAGGTAAAGTATGTGTTTGTTATGCTAACGTAGTTGTTTATAGCTTGGTACAGAATGTGCCAGTGTATACGAGAGGAGTCCAACTTGCTCCGTGGACTAAGGAACATGTAGGTACAAGGCCCCGTCAAAACACACGGGACAACGACACAGGATATTCATGTAGGTGTCTTTTAGTGACCATCATCGTGCCACTTTTAACACATTCCATACCAATCTACCCTGTTTAAAACCCCGTAGTGTATATTGTATTGATTGTATTGGTTTGTAATTATCAGACTTTCCGAGACCAAGGTATAAGTTGTTCATGTAACTGATTCAGGATGTAAAAGGTTGTCATGTAGTCAAGTTCAAGATATAGACTTGGTTCGGTCAAGTCAAGTCATGTTGATATTGTTATGGTATTCATGTTCAAGTTCAAGTGTTCATGTTTGGTATATTGGATTCATATTGAATTGGAGTTATGATTGAATTTTTGTTTGGATTGTATCCAGATTAGAATAAGACTCAGATTGAGTCAGATACTTTAAACAGAATTGGATCCTGAATTAGGTTTAGGAATTATCGGTAACTGTTGTACATGGACGGCAGGATTTGTGTATTTTTCCAAGTCAATTACCATTGATAACCCCGTTTTAGTTTTCTACCTTAAATAGTCAAGTACCCACTTTTTCCGGCTCTCTGAGACTCAAGAGAATTGGTCCCGCTTAAACTAATATTTACTAGGGTTCTTATTGTAATTTAATATAACTTGAGGGGTTTTTATGAAAAATATTTTTAGTATACTTACAAAATAAATCTAAATTATTTATTTATGTTATTTAGAATTGTCATGAAGGTGAATTTTAGAGAATGATGTATATTAGTGAAAATATTCATAGCTTGAATAGTTCGAGGTATTTTAGTGTAAAGTTTGACTTGTATTGATACTTGATGGTATTTTCATGAAACTTGTAATTCGTTTATTTTATAGAAAACATGGAATTTAATAATATCTTTAAAATATGTGATTTGATAATATTTATATAATTATTAAAAATAATTTTTTATTATTAAATAGAAATCCTTGTTTTTCTTAAAAATTTTATTAAAATTCCATCGAGATCGTATGGTCCGTGAGGAGGTCTGCATCTCGCTCTACTAGTCCCGAGGATGTACGATAATCCGCACCAGCCAAACCGGGTTCTCCAAAATAGATTGTAGAGGCATAATTGCAAGGAATTAAGTAACACAATTTAAAGAAATCCGGATTTTTAATAGTTTAAGGTATTTTGATGAAAAATCGTATTTTGGCACAAAAATATTGTTCAAGAGAATCGTGCTATGTCAAGATGTGTGTATATGAGAGATAGATCATTATCTCGTGAGGTTTTCTAAAGGTATGCTAAGCAAAAATAATTAAAAGATGTCATATGTAAAGTTTGTGGTATTTAAACGAAAAGCAATTTAAAGTTACATAATATGATATTTTAATATGAAAATTGTTCTAATTATTTGTTCCATGATTAATAAGTAAGGTATAGTGATATAAATAAGTGATTCTTAAGAAAAATGTAATTTTAAAGATTATAGAATTGAATGTCGGTATAACTCCACTTACCGACAAGTTTTGATAAAAAGAATTTTTATGGTAGAAGGAGAAGAGGGAAGATGGGACTTACTTGCTAAAAGAATAAATGTGAAGTAGAAGAAGATAATGGTAGCCTTCGTGTAATCGCGGGATCGCCAGAATCATCTCGAATCTTCGCCGGAAATTGACCTAGGGCTAACTCCATTTGGTAATAGATTTCAGAATGAAGAAGGATAGGGTATGAGATTATATTTATAGGATGAAATTAGGGTTTTGGAATTGAAGAAAGAATTAAAAATGCATTAAAATTTTGATTTAAAGCATCATTTTAATTCTTTGGATAAATACAGGGAAAACAAACAGGACAGGGGTAGTGGGGGAGTCCAAGGGTTTTGTTATGCAGAGAACGGGATCATTCCCTACGGTGAGGCCCGGCGGTGCCGGTGTGGGGGTCAGTCACGCCGGCTATCTTGAAGGGGTGGGGGTTTAGATTAGTGCCACGTATCCTTGGCTGTTCATACAACATTGTGCACATGTTTATTTTTCTGTCTTTTCATTTCTTACATGTATTGCACGTGTAAACTTTTGGGCTTCCAAAAAATTTAAAATAAAAATTCAGAAAAAATATATGTGGCTGATGGGATTCGAACATAGGGGCTATGTCACAGCAGTGCAAGGCTTTACTAGTGAGCTATAAAATATTTCTTGATGTTTTTAAACAAATTTAATTTATAACTTGTACTCAAGCTTCCAAACTCCATTCTATATATTAACTTTAAAAAAATTCGTACGGTAAAATCAGAGTCGTTAATTCTACCCTCCTTACAAAAATTTCGCCCTCGAAATTGATAATTACATAAGGACTAATTTACAAATAAGAAAGGGTATCTTGCACGCATGTCGTCCTCTCGTTCTCACGTTGATTCTCCTAGTGAATATTTTCTCCACATCACTCGGACCAAGTTTACTTCCTTGTTCCGTATTGTCTTCACCTTTCTGTCCAGGATTTCAACGGGTTGTTGCTCACAAGATAAATCTGTCTGTACAGTGAGCTCGGAGTGATCAAGGATGTGGCTAGGGTCGCTCTCATATCTTTGAAGATGGGATATGTGGAACAAGTTGTGCACTCCTTCTAATGATGGTGGTAGTGCCAAACGATATGCCACTTCTCCGAATCGTTCGAGTATGTCGAACGGTCCAATATATCTGGGACTGAGCTTACCCCTCTAACCAAAGCGAATTACTCTACGGTTTGGAGAGATCTTTAAGAACACATGATCTCCCGGTTGGAACTCCAGATGTCGGCACTTTGCATCAGCCCAGTGCTTCTGTCTGTCTTGGGCTATACGCATTCTTTTCCTGATCTTGCGAACTACGTCCACAGTTGCCACGATTATCTCTGGTCCGAGGAGTTCCCTATCTCAGATGTCGTCCCAACTTAGTGGTGAACGAAACTTCCTTCTATAGAGCACTGCAAAAGGTGTCATTCCAATACTCGCCCGGTAGCTGTTGTATGAAAACTTCACAAGATATAGGTGATCTTCCCACGATCCTCTGAAGTCTAGCATACAATCTCTTACATGTCTTCATGGATCTGAATTGTTCGCTCAGACTTTCCATCTGTTTGTGGATGGTAAGCTGTGCTGAAATTCAGACTCATTCCCAAGCTGGCTTGCAGACTCTGCCAAAACTGTGATCGGAATCTGGTGTCACACTCGGAGACAATGCAAACTGGTACTCCATATAATCTCATGATCTCCTGCATGAGTTCATGGATATCAGAAATAGTATATTATGAAGAGTTAAATCTTACTTAGGTTCAGACTTACCTCCATGTATTTCGTTGCTAGTGTCTTGGTAGATCGGCCAACTCAAAATGGGATGAAGTGAGCCGACTTGGTGAGTCGATCCATAATAACCAATACCGCATCGTTAACTTTTGTGCTGCGAGGAAGAGCAATCACGAAGTCAACGGTGATGTGTTGCCATTTCCATTCTGGGATAGGTAACGATTGAAGTAAACCAGCAGTTTTATGATGTTCAGCCTTTACTTGCTGATACACCAAACATTTGGCTACGCTTTTGGCAACTTGATGCTTCATTCCATGCCACCAGTAATGTTGTCGTAGATCTTTGTATATTTTTGTACCACTAGGGTATACTGAGTACGGAGAGCTGTGAGCTTCTTTCATCAACTCTTCCCGAACAGAACCTTGTGGTACACACAACCTGCCTCCATATCTCAAAGATCCGTCTTTGTGGATGATGAAGTATGTTCGTAGTCCACTTTCTACTTGTTCTCGGATCTTTTGCAACTTGGCATCACTTGCTTGAGCTTCTTTGATCTGATTGACAATAGTAGACTGAATTTGTAACTTCATTAAATACGAACTGTTACCTGGCATAACTACTTTTATATCCATCAAATACGAAGTGCAAGCCTTTACCAATGAGATACAAGATATTTCTTGCTGTTCTTAAACAAATTTAATTAATAACTTGTACTCAAACTTGCAAACTCCATTCTGTACATTAAATCTAAAAAATTTCGTACAGTAAAATCAGAGTAATTACATCATTAGTCATGTTTGAAACTAAGATCAGTTTGGAAATCATAAACAATATGGACTCGGATGATTTAAAATCAAAGATATTTAACCTCAGGAAACTTAGCCAATTTAGGCTGAAATTGAGTTTCTATACTGCCCAGTTAGTGTTAAACACTAATATATACAGTGCTTACTTGTATTTCACATGGTGCGCTGGAATAGTGCTGAGCACTAATCTTTTCTAGCGCTCACGTGTTTTTCACGTGAGGCGCTACTATAGTGTTAAGCCCTAATTTTCTTTGGCGCTCAGTATGAAACATGTGAGGCACTCAGATATGGGCGTTGCCCAATCAGTGGTAAACACTTTAGTCATTTTTACTGAATATAAAGTGCTAAGCACTTTGCATGGCACTCACATGGGAAGCACGTGAGTGCTGACCATTGATTTCAGGTTTTGTTTGCTCACCCCTCTTTTTGACATAAGTGCTAAGCACTTGGCTAAAGCTTACGTGTGAAGCACGTGAGACGCCAGATTTTGGATTTCCATGAGTATTTCACGTATATTTCACGTGATTGCTTTATTTTGGGGTGTTGGGCTTCTTTATTTGGCGGCTGCCTAATAAACACAAAGGAGTTTTTGTTTGCTCTTTGGACGCTCACGTGGGAAGCACATGAAGCGCTTTAGTTTTTCTTTTGTTTGTTTTAAGCACTCACGTGAGAAACACATGATGCACTATAATAGTGCTAAGCACTAATTCTGTTCACGTGTGTTTCACGTGAGACGCCAAGTTCTTCTTGTTTTTAGAGATATTAATTTCTGTTAATGACATGTTAGTCATTGATGATCGTCAAGATTTCTATTTTGAAGATCTTTGATCATCATTTGATTTTTAATTAGAGAACTAAGTTCTCCTTTTATTTTTATAAGAACTAAGTTCGTTATGTATGGTTAAACCCTAATTTTGGGAGAATTAAATTCCCAGAACACATGTTCTTGTTCTTTTTCTTTTTAACCTAGTTCTTTTCCCTAAGTTTTGAGTCTGAAGAACATAATTTTCTCGATGAGAATTAAATTCTCAACTTGTGGAGAGATTTGCTTTTGCAAATCTCAAACCAGAGGAAGAACTAAGTTCTTTTATGAAAGGTTAAACCCTTATATCCATTATACTAGACAAAGGGGATACTTTTAATCTCTCCTTTTTATTTACCTAAAGTTTTTTAAGGAGGAAAATTTTCTTTCTTTGAGAATTAAATTCTCTGTTCTCTTAAGAGCTCCTTGTATTTTTTTTGTAGAAGTTTATGTCTGTCTCTCTGTATGTAAGACTTAAAGTCTCGGATCTTTTATATAGTGGAGGCAAGTTTGTTAATTAAAATCTCTCTTTGTGAGATTCCAATTGATTTTATTGGTCTCAAAATCTATTTGGGGAATTTTATACACCGTTGGATCTTTGATCCAAGTTTTTCTGTCTTACAGAATATGTTTTCTTGTTTTTAACAAGATTGAGGGAATATTTTCCTATATAAAGAATTTTATTCTATTGAACGGTGATATTTTTATCACCATTGAATTTTTAATCTAAAGGTGCTCGGTTTAACAAAGCACAATCTTTCTCTGTTCAGAAAGATATGGGAAATATTTCTCATCTCATTGGATTTTTGATCCACCAACTTCTGTTTAACATAAAATATCATTTCCAATAGAATTTAATTCTATGCTCAATCAGCATTAGATTTTTGATCTAACGGTTTCTTGTTTAACAGAGAGGATCTTTCACTTTTAGAAAAATCCATAGAAATATTTCCAAAGAGTAGAATTTAATTCTACGTAAGAAGGTGCTATCACATGTTTAACACGGGAGGCTTATTTAGCTTCTTTGATTCGGTGCCCATATGCCTTCCATATGGGTGCTCGCGTGTTTAACACGTGATACTAATTTGGCATTTAGTTGTTTGACTGCAGCGCCTATTTGCTTTGCATAGAGGCGTTCACGTGTTTAACACGTGAGGCTTATTTAGCCTATTAGTTGTTTGATTGCAGCGCCTATATGCAAAGCATATAGGCGCTCACGTGTTTAACACGTGAGCCTTATTTAGCCTATTAGTTATTTGATTGCAGCGTCTATATGCTTAGCATATAGGCGCTCACATGTTTAACACGTGAGGCTCATTTAGCCTATAGTTGTTTGATTGCAACATGTTCAGTTGATAAAACTGCACATTTAATATGACATTTTTCCTACTATTTCTATATTAGAAAAGGTGTTTATTATAATATATGATACATATGAGGGTTTATCTGTAAAAATACTATTTTCATGTGTTTATATATTATAATTAACATTTGGTAAGAAAATGTAAGTATATAATATCCATGTAACATTTGGCCCATTTAAAATATGCTTACTTTATTAAATACCTTTGACCAAAGTCTTAATGGTTAAGTTAATATCTCAATATAACAAACTCTACTAAATATTATTTGTTGAGTTATTATGCAGAATTTGCACGGCTAAAATCAAGGGAATCAAAGTTGTTAAAGCAAACCTGCCTAATTAAGAAAGTAAACTAAAGAAATCAAATCTGGCAGAAACAAAGAAAGGATTTCCAGTTTACAAAGATTCCATTGATCACCACGTGTTATGAAGATGCAAGGACAGAAAAATCAACATGAGATCTCACTTTTTGGCCGCGGATCCGCGATCAAAACCCTCTTTTGGCCGCGGATCCGCCGCGGTTTTGAAGACTTAGGAGATGGGATTTTTTATGTTGGATACTAACTACTTGCTTCCAAATTTGGAAGCTAATTTTCTGGCTTTGGGACTATAAATAAAGACCGAGAGCCTCTTGGAAAAATCATCAAGCCGAGGAGATCACGAAGTCCAAGACGGCTCACGCATCCAGGCTGATCATCAACTGTTCGTCCACCTCCTTGGAAGAGATCGAGAAGCAAACTAGTATTTGTAATCATTTTCTAAGGGATCAAAGTGTAATGAATATTGTTGATTAATAAAGTTAGTTCTTTTTCTTATTCTATTTCTTCATAGTTTAATTAAGCATTTTCTCTCCATCTCTCTTTCTCCCAGCATGCGCGAGTAATTCTCCGCTTGTTAGGGTTCGTAGGATTAGGGTAGGCTAATAGACGATGAAGATCCTTAAACCCTTTTTAAGTCCTATAAAGTTTATAAACTTTATCAAAAGAATCATTAACATCCTAGTCGGGCGCGCTACCAATTCATTGTTAGTCTCGACCGCGATTAGAGATTAGATTGATGATTGTTTTGGTAAAGGCTAGAAATGAACGGAGTTCCGTGTCGAGATAGGGGTTAAGAGTGGGATTCCTTTTTCCTCCAGAAACCCTAATCTGCACGCATCACTGTCGTTCTAGTTTTAAATCTATTAATGGATAAAAAGGGTAACTTTTAATTAATCGTCCATAACTACTAAATCATAACGAACCCTACAAGCCCTCTTATTATATTAACTACATCCCCAAAATAATCTAGATCTATATATTTTGCATTCTTGCTTAACGTAGATCTAGAAACCTTTCCACAAAATTCTTTATTCCTCCTCTCTTTTTCAACACATCTAAAGTAAGAGTAAAAGATTAAACGTTTCCCAGAGGACGACCGTACTCACCTCGGTCTAGCTACACGCGACACCGTTCTGATTGCGGTTATACTACAAAACACTTTTTTCATACAATCAAATGGCGCCGTTGCCGGGGATACGTGCGTAATGTTTTATTCTTACTATTTGTGTTGAATTCTTATACGATCTGTATCATAAATAAAACAAAACTGCAAATTGTATATTTAACGATTATTGTGTGAATTTTGCGAGGGAATCTGGAGTCACAGACTTGAGGAAACAGGAGACAATTACATTCATTAAGATCCAAAGAAGTAGAGAAGGCCACAGAAAAAAAATCATCAATTGATCTCTCCCTCTTGCGGCGGAACCACGGCCGGAAGTGCACATCGGCGGCGGAAGCGCGGCCGGTTTAGAGATCTAGGGCTTCAATCTTCTCTGGTAAGATTCTAACCTCCTTCTCTCTCCTCTGAAATCCAATAAAATATCTTTTCTGCAGGATTCTTTGCAAAATATCGCCGCTCAAAAATCTTTTTGCAAAGTTTTGTTTTGCGGTTTGTTTTTGCATATTTTAATACGGATTTTTAAGGGGCAAGACCAAAATCCAGATTAGGTGGGGATTTCATCACCCTTCCTAAGCCCCACAAATCACAAACCGAGCATCTGCATCAACCCTACATTAATTTAAAAAATATCTAGACCAGACTCTAGAGACTGTCGCGCTCATTAAGGACAGAGGAAGGTCGTGGGTAATCTATCGCTTATCTGCATTACTTTTGTGGTGCTTAGGCAAGTGTGTCAAAGGCAAGTGGTTTATTTAATTAGGCCCGCTATTTTCGGTGATTCGTATAGCGGATACCTCCCACTTACCTGGCACTTACCTGGCTACAAGGATAGTAAAGAGGCGGTAGAGGATTGATCCGACGGCTTGTCTTTTGGAAGTCTGGGAGCGGTCTAGAGACTGGACCTAGGTAACCATAGTTTTAGGGTTGTTTGTGCATTTTTGTGTGATTTGTCTAAATCCGTCATTTTTCAAAACAAACCAATTATTTTCTCCCCTTTTTATCCCTCCTCTCTTTTTCAACACAAACACTCTTCTCTTCTTATAATGGGTGACCCAAACTGACGATCTCTTACCGAGCTTTGCTGTCCACAACCAGATATCTCTTGTTTTCATAATCCCTTCGGTATACCGTCCGGCTCTTCCATGTCCTTAAGAGATCATATATAACAAGCAGGAAGAAACGGTTGGCCACCTCAGTCTAGGTCTTATCAACCGTATCCTAATCCTACACCTGTTTTAGTTGATACCCAGAGTGAGGAAGCCCCTAGACGAATGTCCATTGCTGAGCATATAGCTAGGGCTAGAGGCCAAAGTTTCAACCCTGACCAATATCAATATTCTTCTTATTATAATGTTGATCCTACTCCTACCCAATTTTCGTAACCATTCTATTCCTATCAATCCAATCCGACTTTTCCACCTTCTCTAGACAGTTCTTCTAATCAGTCATTTGGAAGTTTTAATTATCCACAGGAATTTCAATCTTATACTGAAACCCCTTATCAACCCAAGACTAGTCTGGAGCAGACATTAGAAAAATTTCTGGAATTGTCGAACCAAATTAAGAAGGAAACAACAGAGTGGATGCAAGCAAAGAATTCCAAACCTGCCTAAAATTTTTCAGTATATGATTCGGGCATAGGACAAAATGAGAATTTGGGTAGTGAGACAGAACTGTACACCCTTCCTAATCAAACCTCCCCATTCCAAACTGAAATCCACAACTCCAGTTTCATAGATTCATCAAGTACACCAAATAGAATGTCTGATAAGTTGTGTGACTTTGTAGTGTTTGATTTACCCGACTGTGAAGGGTCCATTTCAAGTGAAACCATACCCAACCTTTGTGATTTCTACACCTCCACTCTTGAACCAAAACTGATTGAAAACCATACTTTTGATGAGGAGTTTGAGAATTTTAACCTTCACTTGAATGAGGTGATTGACGTTGGAGATATATTGATTGATGAACCCGAAATTTTGGATGATTTTGTCCCACCAATTCATCAAATCCTTTCACTTCCTTGTGGTCATCATCTTGAGCCTTTAATTCTTCCCGAACCCCAAATATGTCTTGAAGTTGATGATAAAGGTATACCCGAAGAAATACAGCCTCCATCTTCCACATCTGGTTCAGCAACACTCGACACACCAATTTGTTTACCCATTTCACCTTCTACTTTTTCCGGTTCTTCTTCTGTTCATATAGTTTCGGTGAGTTTTGATGAATCACAATCCGTTAATTCAAGTTCAATAATACCAGAAATTCAACTTGATTTGGATATTTTTGAAAATGAGGTAGCTGAGTTTTTCGAGTCCTCTACCTCAATGATTTTTGATGAATTAAGTAGGATAAATTATGGCACAAAATCCTTTGACAACAAAATGTTCAATCACACCATTGATAAAAGTTTTGACGAACTTTTTGCTGACGAACTTGAATTTTTAAACAATACGGATTTTGTGATTGATCAATCTCCACTTATAGAGGTTGAACCATCATCATTCCTTCTTCCTAATCATTCACATTCATCCTCATTCTTTCTTTTCTCTAATTTCAAACCCTTTCCAGACCACCTCTTATCCCTTCCCCATTTTTTCTTGACTCGATACAACACATTCTTCCACCAACCTATACGCTATACTGATATAATGTTTGAATGGTTGGTGTTAACTTTTGGTCTTTGTAAAGTCTTACTTTGACCAAATGATTCACCCCCTCCTAAAATGCTTCGTATTGTCTAACTCATCTTTGAATGGTTGGTATATTTTTGGCTCTTGAACATAACTTTTGTCCTCAAATTTGTGAACCAAAAATAAGTTTGGGGGAGGTTTTTCACTTTCATATATTGTTTCCCCCATTAATAATGTCCTCCCAAGCTTACAGGTTTTTGTGATCCAGCAGATTGCAACAGTGAGGACACTGTTGAAAACAAGTTTGGGAGAGCTTTGTGCTTATTTACGCATCAATTTGCATCATACTTTACATAAGCACAACATTTTCAAAAAAAATTAAATTGAATTTTTTTTCCTTTTATAACAAAAGAATAGAAAGTGAAAAATTATATATGAAAGATACGAATAGTTTAAGAAAACCAAGAAAATTAGAAGTTTTCTTAAACGAGCTAGTAATAAGTAGTTATGAGCCGTTGTCCCAAGGGTTGGTAAGATGAAGGAAGTCACTAATCTGAGGATAAAAATAAGTCTGAAAAATAAATTATATTCTGGAAGCCAAACATTTGAATGTTGATACCCTACTATATGCACTTACACACGTCTTGAAACTCGGGATAGTAGAGGATACCTTGAAATGCTCTTGTCTAAAAGCCAAAGTATGAAGGAAATAATAAATGAAGAAAATATAAAAACGGTGAAAAGAAAAATGAACACTGGTTTTGTTATCGCCAAGGCAGCAATAAAAAAATATAGCGAGGGTGCTTCATCACCTAGTGCCTTAGACCAACTGGTCTGGGAGTTACTGCTAAGCCTTAGGTGGTGCAAGACGAGGAAAATACTATCACCTAATCAGCAAGCACATAAGTAATCGGTCGGTTAGTACCTCAAGAAGTATTAACGGTCGCATGAAAATGTGTGAGCAATTCCATAAATATTCATCAAATTAAAAAGTACTGAGGTAGATGGACAAGAGTATGATAGTTTGAATTGAATTCTCTGAGTGTAGGGATGTCCATTATACACACATAGAGTTATATGATCGATATTTGGATGAAAGGTAGGAATGAAGAATATAGACGATGTTTTATTGAGGGATAATGTGATTTCTAACATCTTTTCATGACTATTAAGATATGGCTCATAACAACTGAAAAACTAGTGTAGTTGGAAACTCTAAATTTTCAAAGTATTTCTTTTATGGTTCTTATCTTTATATGTAAATTTCACCATCTCTCTTTTATTATAGGATTTTGTGGGTGTAATCCGCTGAAAACCCTCAGGAGACAGCACTCCTCCTACTAGGGACACCTATAGGTTTAACGGCTTGTTGCACGTGCTCAGTGCAATCGTGTTTGCCTACGAAAGTTTGCTTAGTTTTCTCCTTTCTTTTTCTCCTTCTCTTGAATAAACTAGTTTGCTCGGGACGATCAAAGATAAGTTTGGGGTATTTGTTCAGTTGATAAAACTGCACATTTAATATGACATTTTTCCTACTATTTCTATATTAGAAAAGGTGTTTATTATAATATATGATACATATGAAGGTTTATCTGTAAAAATACTATTTTCATGTGTTTATATATTATAATTAACATTTGATAGGAAAATGTAAGCATATAATATCCACGTAACATTTGGCCCATTTAAAATATGCTTATTTTATTATATACCTTTGACCAAAGTTTTAATGGTTAAGTTAATATCTCAATATAAGAAACTCTACTAAATATTATTTGTTGAGTTATTATGCAGAATTTACAGGGCTAAAATCAAGGGAATCAAAGTTGTTAAAGCAAACCTGCCTAATTAAGAAAGCAAACTAAAGAAATCAAATCTGGCAGAAACAAAGAAAGGATTTCCAGTTTACAAAGATTCCATTGATCACCACGTGTTATGAAGATGCAAGGACAGAAAAATCAACATGAGATCTCACTTTTTGGCCGCGGATCCGCGGCCAAAACCCTCTTTTGGCCACGGATCCGCCGCGGTTTTGAAGACTTAGGAGATGGGATTTTTTCTGTTGGATACTAACTACTTGCTTCCAAATTTGGAAGCAAATTTTTTGGCTTTGGGACTATAAATAAAGACCGTGAGTCTCTTGGAAAAATCATCAAGCCGACGAGATCACGAAGTCCAAGACGGCTCACGCATCCAGGCTGATCATCAACTGTTCGTCCACCTTCTTGGAAGAGATCGAGAAGCAAACTAGTATTTGTAATCATTTTCTAAGGGATCAAAGTGTTATGAATATTGTTGATTAATAAAGTTAGTTTTTTTTCTTATTCTATTTCTTCATAGTTTAATTAGGCATTTTCTCTCCATCTCTCTTTCTCCCAACATGCGCGTGTAATTCTCCGCTTCTTAGGGTTCGTAGGATTAGGATAGGCTAATGGATGATGAAGATCCTTAAACCCTTTATAAGTCCTATAAAGTTTATAAACTTTATCAAAAGAATCATTAACATCCTAGTCGGGCGCGCTACCAATTTATTGTTAGTCTCGACCGCGATTAAAGATTAGATTGATGATTGTTTTGGTAAAGGCTAGATATGAACGGAGTTCCGTGTCGAGATAGGGGTTAAGAGTGTGATTACTTTTTCCTCCAGAAACCCTAATCTGCACGCATCACTGTCGTTCTAGTTTTAAATCTATTAATGGATAAAAAGGGTAACTTTTAATTAATCGTCCATAACTACTAAATCCTAACGAACCCTACAAGCCCTCTTATTATATTAACTACATCCCAAAATAATCTAGATCTATATATTTTGCATTCTTGCTTAACGTAGATTTAGAAACCTTTCCACAAATTTTTTTATTCCTTTTCTCTTTTTCAATATATCTAAAGTAAGAGTAAAAGATTCAACGTTTCCCAGAGGACGACCCGTACTCACCTCGGTCTAGCTACACGCGACACCGTTCTGATTGCGGTTATACTACAAAACATTTTTTTCGTACAATCACAACACCTATATGCATTGCATATAGGCGCTCACGTGTTTACCACGTGAGGCTTGAGTCGTGGAGAATTTTCTTCCTTTATTTCTCTTTTATTAGGGAACAATGTCCATACGGAATAATCCGTAGAGATTAATATTCCAACGGATTAAGACATAAGAGCAATTATTATTCCGTAGGGGTATGTTCAGGACGAATACTTGCACGTGTGACCTTAGGACCAACAGATATCTATAGGGTCAGTGGTTTGCCCCTACGAAAAAATCCGTAGGAGCAAGTGATTATTGTAGTAGTGTAGTTGGATATTTAAATCAAACCTTCTTTGACAGATACATGATAGTTCTTCAGAAACTTAAATTATGCATGATGCAATATAAAATATAAAGCTTTGAAAATCAAAGTTCCATACAATGATTTTTTGGAAAAAGTTATATACAGTATTATTTTTGTATGGGACTGAATCGTAATTAAGATAATCTACATTGCAGTTTTAAACTGCATGTTTCTCGACTAAACATAATTTCTGGCTTCGCAACTATCGAGTGTTATTGATAATGATATGATTCGTAGATGCAGAATTACACTGCATGACTTGGTAACATATTTTTAGTATTGATAATGATATGATTTGATTAACGTCATGCTGTAGATACTTCGAAGATCTCTTGAAGAAATATGCTGAAGATAACTAATGGCTAAGTAGAGACTGTTTAGAGCTGATGGATCAATATTTTGTTTCCAATATCTTCTTTTGTTGCAGTGTTTAGTCTTTTGTTGTATCCGAGTGGGTTTTTATTTCAGCAATTTTCAAAATATTTGGTCTGCGCTGGACTCTTGAGTCCAGCTTTTTTCTTCACTAAAAAGAGGTTGTAACGCCGTTGTATATTTGTGGTATTCAGTGAAATCTAATCCTACAGAAGGGCAACTTACCGAGTTTTTTCCACCGGTGATTGACTTGGCGCGACCCAAAGGCTGTAACATTTTAAATTTTACTTTTTCTGCACAATATTGGTAGCAATTGCGCTGATCCTTTGCTTCAGCGGAATTCTCTTTTGCTGATGCCATTATGACTAGCATGCATAGAATGAAGAACACACACATAGCTTTTGCAATGCCATGTTATATATTTTTAGATATATATAACATAACTTGCCATGTTATATATATCAAAAAATATGTTGCGAGAAAGAATAATAATTATCTAAATAATACCTCAATTTTTTTTTTTTCTGTTCAAGCTCCTTTATATACTAGGAGATCGTTTATGAAGAGGTATGACGGAGGTCGGAATCTCCCTCGGATTCTCCGTCGATCTTGTTGCCAGCCGAGCTGAACGGTTGAGGTTTGAGGTGAAGGTTGAGCGTGTGGATCTCAATGAGTTGTTGGTTGTTGTTGACACCGAACTACGTGTAAATGTAACGTTTTAGAAATCGTTATGCGCATTTTTCCGTTTTAGGGTAAGTTTGTCGGTACTTTCCGTTTTGACCCGACTGTGTTCAAACGACTATATAGACTTGCCGGCACCTAGTTTAGCTAAAATAAAGCTAGTGCGCAAGCTTTGGGGGTATATGGGACGTTTTGGTTCAGATAGAATTTTCCCCAATTTTAATGTTATTTTAATGCGGTATTCGTATTTTGGGAAATTTCTGTTAAGTGATCTTTTCTTTAATTTAAATTGAGTTAATCAAAAACCTTCTCACATATCTAGATATTTGTTGTGCAATTGGATTTAAACTTAAAGAAAAAGAAAAGAGAAGAAGAGATGCATGCATGTGTATTTATGTGTGTATGAATGCATTTAATTGCATTTATGGTTGGTAATTACTAGTAAACCCTCACAAAACTCCCACCTTACTCTCTTGGCCGAGATTATCTCTCTCTACTGCCCTTAATCAATTTCTTTTCATTCTTCATCAATCCTAACTCAAAACTTCTCCAAAATTCCCAAATCTATCACAAAAATACCAAAAGTTCTTGATTTTTTCTCTTGGATCATTTGGAGCTAGGGAAAGCTTGGATCTTGTGATCAAGATTGTTAGGTATAATCCCTACACTGATAAATTATAGTTTTTATGTTGTGTTGTTCGTTGATTATGGTTTAGAACGCTTTTTATATCGATTAGTGCGATATCGGGTTTTTAAGTCTGTTTATAGCTTTTAATATCTGCTCTGACCTGGAGAATTTAGTGTTTGACCAAACAAAATTTTAGAAATGTACAAGTGAACCTGAGACACCACCTGAGTGACGGGGACCACCTCACCGGCCGGGGCCGGCGACCCTAGGGCGAAATCCGGCGACGCCGGCTAGGTAGGAGGGGGTTGGGGTTGGTCTTCTGTGGGTAGTTGTCTGCTGTTGGTTAGGGGTGTTTGGTACCGTTTGCTTTTTTAGTAAATTCAGTATACAAAATCTGGGATCGATTACCTATAATCTAGTGTTTTGAGTCCGCGTGATACGTGTTGCGACATGAGTCGTGAGCTTGTGCTACTGCTGTACTCAGTTAGGTTTTGAGGTATCGCAACGCGCGTTAGCCACTAGACGTGCACTCGCGAGTTAGTTTAGTGTGTTGGTGCGTTTTTGAATACGTAGTTTTGCGTTATATTGATCGATTCTGAGATGCTCGCATTATTTCTTGTGTTTGTGAAAATATAGCGTCGCAAGCGGGGACTTCGGACGCTGCGAACAAGGGGAAGCAGATAGTCGGATTTTCATAGCTGGAGACCATTGGTGAGTAGATTTAACATCTACGGGGAAATCGCCCGTATGGCGTTATGCGTCGGGGCGAATAAGATATGTTACCTGCATAGTATTTTCATATTAGTTACTTTCATATAAATGTCATTGCATAGTATTATCTGTTGTACCTGATTCGTACATTTAGATATAACACATTACTGACGGTTCATGTTGCACGAGCACTAAATTGTATGCTACACCCACACTGTCTGTAATTGCCATGACACGCACAAACCACCTACATACGTTATACGGTAGTGGATAGGGATAGTTGTGGTAGTAACTCTTATCCCATTGTCTATATGAGATATTGTTGACCCTTATATATGTGACATTGCATTGGGCAGGAATAGTTGAGGTAGTAACCCATATTCCATTTCACGTATACCTAACTATAGCTATATTGTACATCTTGCATATATATTGACATGTACATCCACATAGTCTAGTATAGTTACATGTATATCATGCACTCATATTGACATGTACACCGCATATTTTCGCTATAGTTGTATGTACCCCAAGTGGTATTGTTTTGATATGTGGTATTAAGTTTTTGATCATTGCGCTTATGAAATGCATCATACCCACTTGCTTACATGTAGATACTTAAACCTTGGTACACTTACATGTACACTTCATATGATACTGTATTTGTTTTCGGAGGATTTTGGGAACCGCAAGATTTATTTTAAAAGATGGATTCATTTAAAGAGCGATTTTCCCTTTATATGCTCATATTGATGTTTTATGTTGCATATATCAGTTTTATATGGATTTTACGCATTGAGATATGGATTTCATATGATTATGGATTTGAGAACCGTGGGGGTATTTTCAAGAAACTGTGTATTGTTTGAAAACCCGGTTTCTCTTGATATGATATTTCAGTGCGTCCACCATGTGATTTCTCGGTTCTGAGATTTGGCTTGTGATACCCGATTCGAGGAGCGGGAGGCACCGTCTGCGGGTACATGGTGGACCCGGTATGGTACCCCGGGGCGAGTGGTGATTTCGTGGTGTAGACGATAAGCCTGGCGGTGGGACTACTACCTACCGGTGATTGTATTTGGACTCGGCGGTTATCGTGGGGATACCGTCTGGAGTGATGTATGACATATCGTCAGGGCCAGTCATGGTGACAGCGCCTGAGTTATGGGGATTTACGTGTCGATTCTAGACACGGGTTTCATGATGTTTCGAGTGTCGGTGTTAGACACTCAGGTTTCCATGATTTTTACGTATCGTCGGTGGACATACGTGGTTGATATCCTTATATATATATATATATATATATATATATATATATATATATATATATACTTAAAGGTATATGTTTTCATGATGTTTTGGGTGTCAATGATAGACACTCGGGTTCCATGAGACTTACAGGATGTTAGGGCCGATCTGTGGATGCGGTGCCTTAGGATTTGGGATTTGATGTGTCAGTGAGGGACACTGGTGTTTTTCCATGCTGATGATTTTGCATGAGATTTTATTGTATCATCCCACACACTCAGGATTATGTTGATATGCATTGCTTCATGTAGTTGTAGTACCCTGTTGATGTACCTTTACATGATTGTTGCATATTCACTTATCATACTTATGCTATCGGATTACATGTGATAGATAGATCGATGTTCGTGCATACCTGCGATTACAGTACGATGTTATTTACTATTCATGAGTTGGCAACTCACCTCCATTGTGCCACGGTGTTTTGCAGGACTTTCCCTCAGAGTAGTCGCGGCAGGGCATCTTATCATCACTACTTTTGCGGATTCCGCTACGTTAGGCAGTGAGGTCTTTGCTTTTAGGTGGGTTTGCGGTTATCTGTTTGTACATTGTATATCTTTTTGTTGGATCTAGTATTCTCCATCTACCACTGTTTGTATATGACTTAGAGACGACTTGTGAGGATTCAGTGTTGTAATATTTTGGTGACTTTGGGTGCCGTGCTCGTGGGAGCCGGTTATGTTGGGAAGTTTACCTCTTTATACAGTTTCCTTTATATTCTTCGCTTCGGCGTTGTATACTTGTTGTGGTGATTGTCTCCGCCGTTGGGCGTGATTTTGCTCCCATTTGGGATGCTTTATATATTATCTGTGTTGTACCCGTTTTCGGGGCTAGTTTTCACAAAGGAGGTGCTGCCGAAATTTTCAAGAAAGAAAACTAGGGTTAGAGATTTTACTTGTGATTTTCAAAATGTTAAAACTATGTTTATCTCCGTTGATCCAGATTTTGGTGGTTTAGATTTCTGGGTTTCGGCTTACTTGAGTTGCGTACGCCTGTAGACGTTATGTAGTTTAAGTGCCGGTTACGGGCCAAATTTTGGGTCGTGACAAAGTTGGTATCAGAGCATTAGGTTTTACCTTTCGGATTCTAGGATGACCTTGGTATGATGGAGTAGGTAGCTTAAGCAGAGTGACATAGCGTGTGTATGTTCCGCGGCATACTTACGATACGGTACTCCGCCTAAGTGACCTTAGGACTTATTGATTGATATCCTTCCGTGATGATATACATCTTTGTGATTCGATTCCTGTTTCCTTATCGAATCTTGTTTCAATTTCCAGCCTATATGCCGCCGAAGACTACGAGGGCACAGAGAGCGGCCGCGAGGGCCGAGGTCAGAGTTGACTCGTCTGAGGCGAGGACTGACCAGGGCAGTACGCCTGTTGTACCGGAGCACATTGCTATGATTGGAGCTGGTATGCAGGATCTGCGCCAGATAATGGGGACTTTGGTAGAGACCATCCGAGCGCAGGGGCAGGCAGTTGCTCCACCCGCTGTAGGGACTACGATGGTACCTACTGTTCCGGCAGTCACAGTTGCAGCTCCGGAGGTTATTACTGTGTCGCTGACAGATTTTATGAGGCTGAGGCCTCCGGTGTTTACTGGAACAGATGTTACTGAGGATCCGCAGTCGTTCATCGACTGGATGGCCAGGATTTGTCGTTCACTCCGATGCTCTGATGAGAGATGGGTGGAGTTTGCCAGTTTTCGTCTGGAGGGTATGGCCCAGAAGTGGTGTGAGTCCTTAGAGAAGGGCAGAGCCGCGGGTCTTGCTCTTATGACCTGAGCTGAGTTTGTGACGGTGTTTCTCACCCGTTTTCTTCCACCGAGCGTCAGGGATGCGCGAGCACGCAAGTTTGAGTCGTTACGTCAGACTCCGGGGATAACGGTGTCTGAGTATGATGTACTGTTTACCGAGCTGTCGGTGTATGCTCCGTACCTGGTTGCGACTGAGGAGATGATGGTGAAGAGGTTTGTTCGAGGCCTACTTACCCAGTTGTTCCTAACCATCAGCATTCAGCATTGCGACACGTATGCGGCAGCTGTCGATGTAGCTCTTTTGGTGGAGGAGCGTCTAGCTGAGTCATCGGTTGTTCCGGAACCGAAGAGGACTCGTACGGATGTACCAGCACGGAGACAGAGGTTTGCACGCAGAGGCAGAGTTCCTTTAGACTCGGGGAGTAGCAGAGACGAGGGACGTGGCCAGTTATTTAGTTCTTATTCCCAGGAGGGCCAGCGACCGTCTTATGGATGCTTCGGGTGTGGCAGTCTACATCACCTTGTTCGGGATTGTACCGTGGTGCGTCAGAGAGGGCCAGTAGTACCCCAGGTTACCTTACCACCTTCTCCGCCTCAGAGGGCGTTGCCCTTTAGTCCTGTTGTTGCACCGCGTCAGACTCATGTTCAGAGAGGTCGTGGTCACGGGGGTTTTATACCGAGAGGTCGAGGTGGCGGAGGTAGATGACGGCCAGTAGCCGGTAGAGGGCAGGCACGGGTTTTTGCCTTGACTCACCAGGACGCTCAGGCGTCCAATGCTGTGGTTTCAGGTACCCTTTCTGTATGTTCTTATGATGCACATGTTCTTTTTGATCCGGGATCTACGCATTCGTATGTTTCTACGCACTTCGTGCCAAGGTTAGGCCGAGAGTCGTGTTTGCTGGATCAGCCGCTTGTCGTGACTGCTCCTGTGGGAGAGTCGTTTGTTGCGCGACACGTGTTCCGATCGTGTGCTGTCCGTTTAGGAGACAGAGATCTGTCCGTCGACTTGATCCTTCTTGAGATGTTGGACTTCGACGTTCTGTTGGGCATGGACTGGCTAGCTACTTGCTATGTGTCCGTGGACTGCTGCGAGAAGACAGTTAGATTTTGTTTTCCCGGCGAGTCAGTGTTTGTTATGCAGGGGGACCGTGGTGCCGTCCCTCATAGTTTGATTTCGGTTCTGCGCGCTAGTCGGCTTTTGAGGAGGGGATGTCGGGGATTCTTGGCTTTCATTCATGATACTGGAGCCACAGTGGAGTCGTTGGACCAGGTTTCTACCGTGCAAGAGTTTCCCGATGTCTTTCCCGATGAGTTACCTGGGTTTCCGCCAGAGCGCGATATTGAGTTATGCATTGATCTGATTACTGGCACGGAGCCTATTTCTATACTGCCTTATCGGATGGCTCCGGTAGAGCTTAGAGTGTTTAAAGATAAATTGCGAGAGTTGCTTGATTTGGGACTTGTGCGTCCGAGTGTTTCGCCGTGGGGAGCTCCTGTTCTGTTCATCAAGAAGAAGGACGGCAGTTTGAGGTTATGTGTGGATTATCGTCAGTTGAACCGAGTTACGGTGCGGAACAGGTATCCTTTACCCCGCATTGACGATTTATTTGATCAGCTCCAGGGTGCGAAACATTTTTCAAAGATTGATTTACGTTCGGGTTATCATCAGTTGCGGGTTTGGAATGATGACATTCCGAAGACTGCTTTTCGTACGCGCTATGGGCATTATGAGTTTTTGGTGATGTCGTTCGGACTCACCAATGCGCCAGCAGCGTTCATGGATCTGATGAACCGGATTATCAGGCCATTCCTCGACCAGTTTATTATAATGGTTATTGATAACATACTGGTCTACTCTAGGAGTCGTGAGGAGCATGAGCAGCACTTGAGGATTTCTTTGCAGATATTGAGGAGCAGGACATCTTATCATCACTATTTTTGCGGATTCCGCTACGTTAGGCAGTGAGGCCTTTGCTTTTAGGTGGGTTTGCGGTTATCTGTTTGTACATTGTATATCTTTTTATTGGATCTAGTATTCTCCATCTACCACTGTTTGTATATGACTTAGAGACGACTTGTGAGGATTCAGTGTTGTATTATTTTGGTGACTTTGGGTGCCGTGCTCGTGGGAGCCGGTTATGTTGGGAAGTTTACCTTTTTATACAGTTTCCTTTATATTCTTCGCTTCGGCGTCGTATACTTGTTGTGGTGATTGTCTCCGCCGTTAGGCGTGATTTTGCTCCCATTTGGGATGCTTTATATATTATCTGTGTTGTACCCGTTTTCGGAGCTAGTTTTTACAAAGGAGGTGCTGCCGAAATTTTCAAGAAAGAAAACTAGGGTTAGAGATTTTACTTGTGATTTTCAAAATGTTAAAACTATGTTTATCTCCGTTGATCTAGATTTGGGTGGTTTAGATTTCTGGGTTTCGGCTTACTTGAGTTGCGTACGCCTGTAGACGTTACGTAGTTTAAGTGCCGGTTACGGGCCAAATTTTGGGTCGTGACAGTAAAGGTAGTCCCAGGTTGGGAAACCACCGTAGGACCCTCTGACGATCAAGTAAGTACCGAGTAATAATTGAGCAGAGTAGCGGCCTATTGCATTGAGTTCGAATTAGCTGAATCTGAATCGACTGCAGGAGGGGTTTATATAGGGGTCGCATTGGAGCGAGCTGAAACGAGATTCTCGCCGTCCGTTTCGCTCCTACATCACGTTCGCGTTGATGGAGGGATACACCCATTAATGACGAGATACACTAGCGCAGGATGCGGTACGTGGAGCGGCGGAGATCTCGTCATGGCGAGATATACGGAGCCGTTACGGGGACGCTCGTACTCCGTGCTCCCGGCCAAACAGGGACGCTGAGGAATCTCAGAAATTGGATAGCTCGGAGACGAGCAAGGGAGCTGAGGAATATCAATTATAAAATAGCTCGGAGACGAGCTAGGGAGCTGAGGAAGCTCAACTCTAGGATAGCTCGGAGACGAGGTAGGGAGATGAGAAAGCTCAACTCTATGATTGCTCGGAGATGTGCAATTGGCTGATGGTTTGGCAAAGAGGGAATGTACTCAGAGGGGGCCTCCAAAAGGTCCGGTACTAACTCGGAGGCGAGGCGACAAGAAATGCCCCCATTGCATCATACCTATTCCATCTCCATAGCCCCCAGGAATCTAGTATGTTTATGTGGACGGCGCGTCATCTACTACGTGTCGTGATCTGCAAAATTCCCATTTATGAGTATCATCAGTAGCCCCCACTCTCATTCCGACCTATTTATGGGTCGTGTCGAGAGTGGTCTGCTCGGTTTTCTCTACTTAGCATGGTGCTAAGGATTCTTAGTGGTGGGTTGTCCGAGAACGGCATAGTGTTTGGCGGTTGTATTTCTTCGATCTCCGAGTCCACGTGGCGTCTACCGTACGCCATAATTTTTGCGCTTTTCCCTGATGACGTCAGCGGAGGGCGGCGCCATAATGGAAACGCCGCTTCACCTGTTCGGGCCGTTGATTTCATGCTACGTGGCCGTAATCGAATGGCGAATTGTGAGACGTCGCTTCCACTGATTCGATCCGCATGAGGAGGAAGCCCGATGATGCTCTATATCGGTGATCTCCTAGGTCAGGACACGTGGCAGATGACGTGTCCCAGGTGTTTCCCCAATCAGAGCAAAGCTCTGTTTGAATTTCAAAAATTCAAAAATTGAAGCAACGCTTCAGATTCCTTGTGCTGCGTGCAACGCGCCACATGTCAAAAGCTGACACGCCAGCGCTGCGCCCAAGACAGTGCACACATTCAGAGCAAGGCTCTATTTAAAACAAAATTAAAGGAAGCAACGCTTCAGATGATCTGCGCTAAGCGTTGCACGACACGTGTCAGCGCAGTTGTGCTAGCGCAATTGCGCTGTGCTCTGCGCTGTGCGATACGTGTCAGCGCAGTGGCGCTGCAGGACACATGTCAGCGCAGTTGCGCTGCGCGACACGTGTCAAGCGCAGGTGCGCTTGCGCCGACTGTGCCAGCACTAAAACAGAATTAAAATTCCAGAAAGATCTTTCTGATCTTATTAAAATTCTCTTCTGTAAAACAGGAGCCCTTGGATCAAAGATCCAACGGTAGGAATAAATCCCTAAATCACTCAGAGAAAGATCTCTTTAACTGATTTAACAAATCAATTGGCACTATAAAAGGCCCTTAGACTCCAAGTCTAAAGGAGGATCGACACAGGGAAAAAAGGAGAAACACAGAGAAAGATATTCAGAACTCATCTAAAAAAATTTTAAGAAGAGCTCAGAGAAAAGGAAAAAAAAAAGGTAAAATCCTTTGAAAAAAAGAAGAACTTCTTCTAAAAAAGATCAATGATCTAAGAACAAGATCAAAGATCTTCAATAAAATAATAATAATATTAAAAAAGAAGAAGTAATTTACTTCTGAATAAAGGCGTTGCCTTTATTATGAACCAATGGTTCTTGAAAATTTGTGGTAAAACCCCTCTGGAAAAAGAAACAAAAACTTGTTTTCTTTAATCCAAATTTTAAACAGTGCCTTGCACTTTTGAGTTTGCACTGTTGCGCTTCTTGGATTGGCGCAAGCCATCAGGGAGCACCACGTGTCAGCCCCAGAACAAACTGCGTTGTGCGCTTCTAAAACAGAGCATTGCTCTCATAAAATGGCGCACTGCACCAGAGCGCGCCACGTGTCAGCAGCGCACTGCGCTTGCGCTCACCAGAGCGCGCCAAGTGTCAGCAGCGCAACGGTGCAGCGCACTGGCGCAGCGCATCGCGCTTGCGCTCACCAGAGCGTGACGCGTGTCACCTCCACATGCGCTTGCGCTCATTAATTGGCGCAAAGCGCCTGACAAGCCACGTGGCACACTGTCAGAAGATTTAATGCTCTGCATTATTTAAAAGAGGGACATAGCCCAATTAAAAAGGCCTAACAGGCCTGATAAAAATGCCATGCATTACTTTAAAAAGGGCAGAGCCCAAACAGAGGTCTGTTAGAACAAAACAAATGTTGTGCATTTAATTAAAAGCCCAATACTATGCATTAATAAAGGGCAGAGCCCAAGCAAAGGCCTAATAGGCCAATGATAAATAAAATGTTGAATATTCTCAACTGGACTTAGCCCGATTTTGGCCGTAAGTTCTCAAATTAAAATTAACTGAGCACGACTGCTCTCTTAAATCAATTTACAACCGGTTCAAGGGTACATCTCTGAACTCCTCTGACATCTGTCGTTGTAATCCTTCAACGTCGTCAGAAAGGTGATGGGTCTCGACAACCACACATTGCTACGGACTGTGGGGTCCTTAAACTCACGGACTTAAGCATTCTTAAACTCACGGACTGTGGGGTCCTTAAACTCATGGACTAATGCGTCCTCAAACCAACATTCGTCCCCAAAATGGGAATGTTGGACCACCATGTCCCTAAACTGGCATTGGACCACTATGTCCCTAAACTGGAACAATAGAGCCTCCAAATGCTCTTTTGTCGGATCCAAACGATCCTGTTAAGTTGATCTTAGTCTCAAATTAGACTAACGTATCCTTAACAAACGTTTAAGTCAATCTTAGCCTCAAATATGGCTAACGTATCCTTAAACCAGAACCCCCAAACCAAATCTAAGAAAATACGGATTTGGACTAATCCACGTCCTACGGGCGACGACATAAATTAGTCTCCGTATACAATCCACGGGCAACCACAAATAAAACAAACACCCACGACACGAAGTGAAATTTTGGAGAAGGAGAAAGTTGTTACCGCGATGCGGTAGCGTAATTAACTGCAGGGGCTTGCGCCTGCAGGGAAGAGCGTCCCCACAATCAAAAACTCCTCTAACGAGGAGGAATCTGACGAAGTCTGCTACATCGGCCGCATCCGTCCAAACCTTCGATACACGATGCCATAAATCAACTTGGCATCTTCGGAGAGGTAGACGGATAACACCAAATAGCATCTGCCCTGAATATCAGGCAAGTCGTCTCTCACGTCGCGCCGCCATTCGGAGGGGAACAGATTCTGGCACGCCCGGTGGGACGTTTTCCTCTTCCCACTCCACACTTCGTGTGTCGTATTCGCGAACAAATCGCGGTTTGTTAATGGTTGCCCTCGGGTTTCAAGTTACTAAGATTTGGTCTCTTGCTCGGCGCAGAAATCAAACAGCAATGGCATCCAACTGCTCAAACTGCTCCAAATGCAACTGCAACCGACGCTCCGCCTCACCTGGAAGTGTGGCTTACGGGCCTCAAGCAGCCTCCATCTTTGCTATGCCGGTGGAACAAGTGACTCAGGATACTACCGGTCTGTTCTTCGGGACCATGCTCCCGCCAATGAACATTAATGTCCCGCTGCCGAAGGAAGCGCAAAAGAAGTCGGTCTTCGATCGGCTCACTACTACCACGGCCCCTCTCAACGGGTCTTCCAATTCCAACTCCTCGGTCTTCACCAGACTGAGCCTGAACTCCGATGGGCCTGCCAAGAAGCCCATGACCCCTGAAGTGGCCATCCGGAGGAAGACAGCCATCTCTGCTCCTAAAGTCGTCGAGACGGCTTCTCCTGCAAGAGGGTCGGTCTTCGCAAGGCTGACTGCTCCCAGTCCCGCTCCCGTTCAGAAATCTGTGTTTGACCGCTGGACACGGCTTGTCAACGGGCGTCAGTCTTCAAGAGGCTGACACCGGCAACAACCCCTCACCTGAACAGGGGGCAAGATAAAGTCGTCGCTGAACCAATACCGACAACTCGTCACGCCCGACGACGCCACTGGTGCCGGATAAGGAAGACTGGGGGCAACTCCCCCTCTGGGCTAACTCCGCCAGCTCCAACGGTGGAAGTTAATGCTGCTGTTCCAACCGGGAACAGCTTTGAGCTGCTGAACAGGGTACGCAGAAATTCACCAACTGTGGTGCTCAAAAGATCTCCTCCACCGGTAGAGACCACCGTGGAAGCAGAACTAGAAAAGCCGGAGCAGTCTCCTCAATGGCTGTCCTCCAGAATCTACAAGACTTGGTGACGAGTCCGAGAATTGGTGATTGATCCGAATTTCTCTCACCAGCATAAGAAGTCGAAAGTTCGGCAGGAGGAAAACTGCCCTATTAAGCAACGGAAGACGACGGCCTGGGTGCCCAAAGCAACGGCCCCCTCAACTTCGATGACCCACATGAGAAGAAGGCCGGAGAAAGTCCCCACGCCTGCTGCAAATGTCAAAGGCAGCAAGCCCAAACGCCCTAAGTCTGGGGGCATTGTGGTACACACCGTCTACTTAGAGTTCGGGAAAGAGGACAGCCGTACATCTACAGGTCATAAACCGCTTACACGGTCGGTGACTAAAGCTCAGGAGCAGCAGCAGAAGCTCCAAGAAATGATGAATGCGATGGCCGCACTCACTGGGCCAAAAGAAAGCCCCGAAGCGTCCTCAGATCAACGCCAGGAGCAAGAAACTGACGCTGAATTCCTTCGCAGGATACTGGAAAAGAAGGAAAAAGAGGCTGCAGAACAAGCAACCAATATAAAACGAATGGCCCTTCTGTTCCAAGACATGGTGGGTATGATGATCCAGCAAGATCTTCCTGCTGAAGATCCTCCGATCGTACTTGAAGATGACAGAGGAGAAACATCAAATCCTCCGCAGGCTCTTTCAACAGCCAAGGAGGAGAAAATTTCCAAAGCTGCACTGGACGAATATATAGCTCAGCAGATACGGGTTCACCAGGCAACTGAGGCAGCCGGTCAAGTCGTTAAAATGGGGCGACCATATCCAAGCTGGTATGATCAGATCAAGTACCCGCCGGGCTATACAATACCGAAATTCCATGTCTATAAGGGTACTGGCAATCCCCATCAACATGTTGCCCAGTTCAGAGCCCCTTGCGGTAACACCGGCGGCGATGATAAGCTCCTGCTTCGCCAGTTCGTCGGCAGCTTGTCGGAGACGGCGTTTGAATGGTACTCCGAGCTTCCGAACGACTCCGTCAAAACTTTCTCTGAAATGGAGTTGTTGTTTACCCAGCGTTTCGCTAGCGCCAGCGAGCGTACTCCAATAACAGCTTTAATCAATGCAAGAGTAAAACCGGGCGAAACTCGGGTTCAATATGCAATCCGGTGGCGGAACTTGTGGTCGAAGTGCGAACAACGCATCGAAGAAGCGCCAGCGGTGAGCATGTTCGTGGGCACCTTAGATCCTCATGCAACTATTTCACAGTTCATGATGTTCTTTAAACCAACCACGTTCCAGGCCTTGATTGAAAAATTAGTTCAGATGGACCAGATGGGCCATAGACTGTCTCTTCCAAAACCGGACTCTCGAAATGAGAAGGGGAAAGGAAAGGCGATTGTCGTCGCCAATGCTCAACAACAGCCGAGCAACTTGAGGCCGGTTGGTCGTCAAAACAATATGCGTCCACACGTATCTCTCGAGGAGAGGCTAGGACGTCCTTACTCGTTTCCTCAAGATAAAATGAGAAGACTGTTCGAGATGGCGCTGCGCAACAGGCTCATCAATCTGCCAGATTCAAGGAGCCCGTTGCAGCCAAACGACGTCAATGATCCCAATTACTGTCCCTACCACCGAGTATTGGGCCATCCAATTGAAGATTGCTACGTCTTCAAAAACTGGATTGAAGACCAATACCAACAAGGCAAGTTCGCGTTGTCTGAAAAATGGAAGGTGAACCCGCCGCAACCTCATACCCCTAAAAAGGTGAATATGCCGGGGGCAACGTGCTCCCTTGTTGAAGAAGCTCCATGGGAGGTTGTGCTATCAGCCAAAACCAAAAGAATGCTGAATGATCTCAAGACATGCCCGGCAATCAGGTGGAAGAACCCGCTAGAACCCCAGATCATTGAAGGGATGCTAAAGCCGCGCCCAACTCCAAAGATCGGTGGTGATGGCCCAAGAACTTGTACCCAGCCGTCGAAATCTTCGAAGAAGAAGAAGAAGAGATCCAAAAAGCCTGTGAAGCCTGGCGACAAGTGCACGGACTTGCAGAAATAGATTGACGCGCTGGAGGAATATAATCAGAAGGCACGGACTCCCATCACGCTTCAAGAGTTCCTCAGCCACGTCTTTCAGGAGGAAGATGATGGAGAAAGCTCGTCGGATGAATCTGATGGTTATGTGGAGAGTTGTCATATGATCTCCCACTCGTTTATTGACGATGAGAAAACTCCTTGCACTGAGAAGCTGGGGGCAGATCCTAAACTGGAACTTCTGGGGCCATCAGATGAAGCAATTGATGCATTCCTCAATGAAGCTCGGTTGAAAAGTAAAGCTGATCGGGAACGCGAGATAGTCATATTTGGAATCAAAAGACATTCGTTGGAGATAAAAACAAATTCAAGACGAGGAGAAGGTTTGCTAAAGCCATATCGATGGGGATGAAGCTACCACCCTCTGAAGGAAACATTGCCGGCAAAGCAGAGATGCACCCTTCCTATTGCTTGTATCATCGGAAAGTTTCGCACCCCACCGAAGAGTGCAAAGCTTTCAATAGATAGTGGCAGGGGTATGTTGTTCACCGGCAACATTTTAAGCGGGAGAAGCACAAAACTCGTCGGGAGCGGAAAAGTACGACCGAGGAGGTTATAAGAACTACCGGCAATTGTCGCATGGTTAACGCTGGGGAAGCGTAAATTCTCACCTTCGGAAGCGACTCTGATGAAGAGATGACTCTTGGCCCTCTGTTTAAAGAATCCACCTTAGGGAAGGAGGAAGAACCGAAGGCCTGTGAAAACATTCAGCTGCGCAATCGCACGCTTCCAGAAAAGAATCTCGGATCCACGAGTAAAAAAGATAAGGGAAAAGAAAAGGCCTCCGAGGATATCGCCTGTTCCCCTCCGAAATACGCGCAAGACAGACGTCTTGCTTGAGATTCGGGGCAGAAGCTAATTGGTGCTATCCGTCCACCTCTCCGAAAATTCTAAGTTGATTTATGGCACCGTATATCGAAGGTTTAAACGGATGCGTCCGATGTAGCAGACTTCGTCAGATTCCCCCTCGCTTGAGGGGTTTTTGATTGTGGGGACGCTCTTCCCTGCAGGCGCAAGCCCCTGCAGTTAATTACGCTACCGCATCGCGGTAACAACTTTCTCCTTCTCTAAATGGTCACACCGTATCGTGGGTGTTTGTTTTGTATTTGGTTGCCCGTGGATTGTATACGGAGACTAAGTTATGTTGTCGCCTATAGGGCGTGGACTAGTCCAAATCCGTATTATCTTAGATTTGGGTTTCGGGGTTTTGGTTTAAGGATACGTTAGCCTCATTTGAGACTAAGATCAACTTAAACGTCTGTTAAGGATACGTTAGTCTCATTTTTGACTAAGATCGACTTAACGGGATCATTTAGATCCGACAAGAGAGCAATTGGGGGGCTCTATTGTTTGGTTTAGTGACATTGCGGTCGATAGGTAGTTTAAGGACATTGCGGTCCAATATTAGTTTTAAGACATCGCGGTCAAGGTTAAGGACATCATAGTCAATGGGTTTAAGGACTCAATAGTCCGGCGTTAGTTTTAAGACATCACGGTCAAGGTTAAGGACGTCATAGTCCGTTGTTAGTTTTAAGACATCTCGGTCAAGGTTGAGGACATCATAGTCCATGAGTTTAAGGACCCCACAGTCCGTTGTTAGTTTTAAGACATCATGGTCAAGGTTAAGGACATCATAGTCCGTCGTTAGTTTTAAGACATCCCGGTTAAGGTTAAGGACATCATAGTCCATGAGTTTAAGGACCCCACGGTCCATGAAATGTATGGTTGTTGGGACCCGTCACCTCTTTGAAGACGTTGAAGAATTACAACGACAGATATCAAATGAGTGAAGAGATGTACCCTTGAACCAAGGTAGATTAAATGATCCGTAGCCCAATTTGGAACCAAGATCAATTAATTATATTATGAGCCCATTGGCTCAGTTAAGTCTGAATTGAGGACTTATGGCCTTCTTGGGTTAAGTCCAATCATGTTTGGAATATTGGCCCTCTGTTGGTCCATTGAAGGGGAGGCTTTGCCTCTAGAAAATTAGCCGATTGGGCTACAGCTAGTGTTAAACACTAAAGACCAACAGTGTTGAACACTGGAAATAAGATTAGTGTTAAACACTAAAAATTATGATTCTCAAATTAGTGTTAAACACTAACAGATAACAGTGTTAAACACTGGCAGCGAAATTATCAGATTAGTGTTAAACACTAAAAGGGGGGAGATCACGTGGGAGCACGTGATGGCATCCAAAAGGTGGGGCCAGATCCCCTTCAGTTTGTTCTGTAGGTAAGTGTTTAATACTTTTAAATCTGACAGCCATCACGTGTGGGCACGTGATGGGTGCTCATGCCCTGGTTTATTAGAATACTCATTAGGGGTCACATGGTGACACGTGAGCGCGCCCCAGAGTTTATGTTCTGTGGATCTTTTACAGGGGTCACGTGGGGACACGTGACCCTGGTTCTTTCCTGTTTAAAGATTTTTTTTATCATTTTAAGAATTAAATTCTTCATAGGGTTAAACCCTAGTTTTAACTTTGGAGGAATTAAATTCCTATTTTCGAAGAATTATATTCTTAGGTAGGGTTAAACCCTAATTTTTTTCTGTAAGAATTAGATTCTCATATATGTAAAGAAACAAGTTCTGATATAGGGTGAAACACTAATTTTATTTTAAGGGAAATTAAATCCCTGTGAGTTTGAGAGAATCAAATTCTCAATTAGGGTTAAACCCTAGTTCTGTCCATTTTGAAGGAATTAAATTCCTATAATTTTGGAGAATTAAATTCTCATATAGGGTTAAACCCTAATTTTATCTTGGGGGAATTAAATTCCTATAACCTTGTGAGAATTAAATTCTCAAAACTCAATTCCTCCTCTATGTTTTAGATCGGCATGGCAGGATCTCGACCCGATGAGAATTAAATTCTCACCCTATGGGGAGAAGTGCACTTTGCAGGTCTTCCACCAGAGAAAGAACTAAGTTCTTTTCTTTTTATATAAGAGTTAAATTCTTGGATTGAGAATTAAATTCTCTTTTTGAAGTCTTTACTCCCTTTTTTCTTATCTAGGGTTTTTCTTTGTATAGAATCAAATTCTTCTTTCTTTTCTTTCTGAATTTTTAAGATTCCAAGGCTCTATATCCTTTCAACTCTCTCCTTTGGCTCCTATTTATAGGAGAAGGAAAAAAATCAATCTGTTTCGTAAATCTTTCATTGAAAGATTTGATTTGTTTTCATCATTGATCCGGGTCTTTAGATTATTAGGTGAATTTTATTCACCGTTGGATTTTAAAATATTCTTTCTGTTATTTCGGTGAGATTTAGGGGAAATCTTTCCATGCCCAAGATTTTTCCATAAATTGGTGATATTTAATCACCCTCGGATTCTTAATCCAACGGTTTTACACAATTCTTCTCCATTTTGGAAAGATTTAAATGATCTTATTCAGAATTTAATTCTGTTGAACAGCAGGGCTTTTAAAGCCAGTCACGTGTTGCCACGTGACCATTGGTCACGTGTGAGCACGTGACCCCCGGTCATGTGTAAGCACGTGACCTCCGGTCACGTGTAAGCACGTGACCCCGTGAAGGGACTCCTCTTCCGCACTCTGCTCTTTGCCGCTGCTTTACCATCACGTGCCAGCACGTGATCACTGATCACGTGTGTGCACGTGATGCTTCCTCTGAAACTTTTTATTTCTGATTTTTTAATCAGGGAACAAATGCCCCCACAGCGTTGCTCTCACGTGTCTGCATGTGAGTGCAACGCTGTCACTTTTGTGACCGTCGGATCTGTCTTGGGAGTAGGGTAGATGAAATGTTTTCCATCCCATCCTATAAATGCCAATGCCCTTTCAGAAGAGCCTCCACTTTGCTCATCTTCCTCCTTTGAGAACTTTCTTCTTTTGGGAATTTAATTCTCTTTTTCCAGAGCTTAGTTCTCTGCCTTGAAAAATTTTCAGAGTTTAACTCTGTTTAACAAAGACTCTTTCCTTCAGGTAATGATGTTGAACGATCGCAGAACCTCCATTTTTTTATAAAAAAAAACTCTCTGGATTTTAAATCCATATCAAGGGTTTCACCCTTTTAACATGAATCCATTTTTTCTTCAAGTTCTTCAACAGAAATATAAAACCATTTAACCGTAGATCTCTTAGGGTTCATCTGATCTTTTAGGGAGATGATGATGTCGGTTGTTTTCCATGGAATTTAATTCCATCCCCAAGGAGCTCTGGCTCTGGAACAAAATTTTCTGGGAATTTAATTCCCTTTTTCAAAAAGGAATTTAATTCCTATGAAGAACTAAGTTCTTCCTAGAGAACTTCATGGGTTTTCTTGCTCTGAGTCATCTTCTTCACAATCCAGAAGAAGTTTGCACTGTTGGTCTTTGGGAATTTAATTCCCCTGATTCTGTTTGATTTATAACAGAGTCCAAGATGGATCTGTCTTTTAGGGGAATGTGTAGGGTCACTTGAAATCCATTGTCTATTTAATGAGAATATTCCCTTTGTTTCATTATAATTGCTGTGCCTTATCATTAGCCAGCCGCCATCTTGATTTCGTGGGACCCTCATGTTTTGTAACTAATGGTCCCACCAAACAAGTCCTCTGTCGCTTTCTTCCACTGTCTTTTTATGTATACGCATTCATAACCATATATATATACATTGTCGGCCTCGCTTTAACAGTTCCCGTTACTTTATTTCAGGTGCGATGACTTCCGTTCCGTATTTCCCTTTTACTCGCTCGGAGGCCGCTTTTCCCCAGTCACCATCTGATGAGGAAGCGATGGCGATGATCATGGCTCATGACCCGAACTGCACCAACTTACTTTTGTGGGGGACCTGGTACGGTCATATCATCCGGAGGCCCCGAAACTTCCTTTGCGAAGTACCAACGGAGCCCACCTTTCCGTTTCTGCCAATGGACCCACCAAGGACAGTTTTTGCCGTGGAGATGCCGAATTGGACTCCGATGGGGCGGCTCGAGCCTTCGACGACTGGTATTCTGAACTATCCGATCCCAGCTATAGATATTCTGGGACGGCGTATTTGTCAGGGTGAGTCCCAACCATGGGGACAAATCTACAAGATAGGGCTCACCCCTCGACACCCTACGGGCTACCTCCTCTGGGCTCGTTACATCCAGTCCACCCATCGCGCGCGGCTGCAGAAGGTCGGGATTTACCAGGCGATGTATGCGTCGCTCTTCCACTACCAATCCCCGCATGTCTGGTGGGTTAAGGCGTTCTTGAACCAGTGGAATCTCCCCACCAACACTTTTCTTTTAGGGGACCGTGAGGTTTCGATCTCTCAGGAAGAATTTCATGAAATCTCGGGGCTGCCAATTCGGGGGGCACTTTACAAGGAGTTGCTTCCTCCCGATGAGTACGTCTTTGAGGTCGAGCCAACAATCCCTGACGGCTTGTCGAGCGATAATGCCGTGCGCCACAAGCGTCCGAGTCTGATCAAGGCGTTGGGTATCTTTGACCGGCTGTTCACCGAATCCGAGGTGCAAGGCGTCACTTTTAAGAGCTTCATCGCTTGCTTCCTTCGCGAGGATGTTCTGTCGAAGACGGCTCCCAAGTTCGCGAATATTAATGACCCCTTCGGGTTTGGTCCGAAGAGGCTGCCGACCAATGAATCGGATCTACCACAGTACTACATTCCCATTATGTCGCCGATGTCTTTCGAATCCATTGCAGCTCCCAGCATGGATGAGGAGACGTTCTTCGTGGGGTTTGTCAGTGTCTGGCTCAGCTGGTTTGTCATCCCCATGCATCGCCGCTTTATGAGGGTTTCGGTTATCTATCCGACCCATCGCATCGCTGAGGGAACGCGGCTGGCTGTCGGCATCCCGGCTTTGGCGCATCTCTATCACGGGTTAGGCGCTGCGGCTAATACCTCTACTCTTGGCGTAGAAGTAGTAAACTTTTCGCTTCATTACTTCACGTCTTGGATTGAAATGCATGTGTTGGGTGCTTTCGCTATGCATCAGAGGCCTGCATTTTACGACGCCTACACCTTCCCGCGACTTATGCGATTGGTGAATGCTTCTGCCTCCGATCCGACTCAATTTGGGGTCATTCGGGCGTTGATTGCCCCTTATGCTACTGCTGGCAGATTGGTGTTTACCGACCGGGTTTTATCTTCTCCCTCAGGTCCAGCTCAACAACTCTGGGACCGGTCAAAAGACAACGTACCTTTTTTAAGGCCCCGGGAGGCCGCGCACTTGTATGCAATTAGACCAGGCTACTTGGTATTTCGCCAGGATAGTGCGGCTCTTTTCATGCGGTACAACCCGCATCGCTTCACCCGGCAGCTTGGATACGACCAGGGTGTTCCTTTCGAGGCTTTCATAGTTGCGTCGGTCCCTTCACTCGACGCCGTTCGCGATGCCGCTCATCATTTCGTGAGGTTGAACACCGGCTCACACTTCATGGTCCCTGAAGCTGACCATCTTCCCCGGTGCATGGGGTCGTTTACGGGTTGGTACCTTCATCGGGTCAACCCGATTATTGTTGAGGAGAGAAGGGTACTCCTTGGCCATTGTGCTCCTTCTCAGGTTCCGGCCACAGGAGCTACGCTGTGACCGTGCACCCCGGTTCGTTTTCCTCTGAGGGATACCGGTGTTGCACTTATTCCGGGAGAGTCGGGAGTAGACCTCACTCCCACAGTTGGTATGCCATTGAGCACCCGGTCGCGAGCTAATCGGGCTCCGGTAGCAGCAGCACCACCCGCGGCGTCGATAATGGTGGTGTCGTCCTCGGTAGCTCCGCCAAACGAGGGTGTTGAAGGTGAGGTGGGTCGGCGTCGTGCCAAGGCTCCACGGGAAAAGAAGCGAGCGTCTTCTGGCATTAGTTCCGGGCCAAATAGGAGGAAGAAAACGGTCGCCCGTCTGCTCGATCTTTCAGAAGGATCCGAACCTGTCATTCAAGATGAACCCATATCCATGATATCGCCGGACGATGGTCTTCTTTTCCCAGGTTCATCTGCCGAGGAAGCCTCTCAATTGGCGGAGGCTATAAGACGCTCGCAGCTTGAAGCTGAGAAGGTAAGGATCCCGAAGAGGCCTTATCCTGCTGTCATCTTCTATGAAGATCCTTCGTGGATACGGCGGCGGTTCATCGGCCCTTTGGAGGAGTGGGGAGAAAGGGCCCTTAAGCAGGCTGTTTCGGAGGATGCCGCAGACGCGCTCTCCTTATGGACGGGCGGCCACGAGTCCACTCTTAAACCCCGACGAGCACATCTCCTTGAGAAGGAGCATCGCCTTGAAGAAGCCATATTGAAGGCTTCCCTACGCATTGGTATGTTTCTATATTTCTTTGCGGTACTTCATGTTTCCTGCTCTTATATATATGTATTCTTATTCTTGTGTGAATTGTGCAGAGACTTCGGCGATGGGGGAGGTTCCTACGGGATTGTTGAAGATAGAGCATGTTGATATTCCCAATGACACATTGCTCGATGTAGAGGGGGTTGACGATGCTGCTCCTCTCACGATAGAACCTCCGGTGGCGGTTCTTGATTCCAGAGCACTCGCTCCTTTGGGAGAGGCTCCCTTGGTGGTCGCCACCTCAACGACTCTTCCTGAAGGAGGCCCAGAGGCTGGGATGGAGGTAGTCGGGACCACCCTCCTATTGTTGGAGTCCGAGGTCACGGCGGAGGCCGTTGAAGCTGCTATTCCCCCAATTCAGAATGGGAGGAGTGTCGAAGGTAACCCTCCACATTTTAAGCTAGTAATCTTTATGTTACCTGAACTCTTTTGTCTTTTCAGAATTGCGCGGACTGGCGGCCTCTATTGCCGATCTGTCTCCCCGGCAATCCTTTCAGCGTCTACTGGAGATGGCCGCTCCGCAGGCGATATCTCCTCAACGCATCGTCCTCTCGTCTGGGCAAGGTTTGTGTCGTTCACCATCTTTTCATATCATTGTTATTATTTTGCGGAATGACATTGACGTCTTTTACAGTTCTGGAGGCCGATGACGAGGTTGAGATTCTCGAGGGGCCAGGGGAGCCTTCAGCACCTTCTTGCATGACTGTGGGTAAGTAACGTCTCAATATGGTCCCACTTGTTCCTTTGCTTAAGAGTTTCACTGATCTTTTATAAATCTGAGCAGCCCTACCAGTTCTCACAATGCTGGTGTCGCGCATCGCCATTGATAAAGCTGTCGCGTTCACTCGCGAAAGGGTTGGGGCTCACAAGGCTATCGAGAAAGAGCTCAAAGGCCGGCTTGCCTCGTATCAGGCCCAGCAGGCTCAAGCGGAAGCCCGTCTTCTGGCGATATTGAACCATGAAGGCGAGGCCCAGCGGAAAAGGGATGAGCTGACCAAGCTGCTAAATCGCCCGCCGTCATGAAGACTTGTATCTCTTTCTTTATTTTTGTACATACTCCTGAATGAGAGTATATTCTTTTCGTTTTTTCATGAATTGTACTTTGTATCCATTTTGGTTCATGAATAAAGACATATTTTTCTTCTCAATGGTGTGTCTCTTTTTATTGAATGTGTTCTGCGGACAATTTATCTTGGTCTCCTTGCAGGGCGGCGATGGTTTAGGATTCAGGGTTAAGATCTGCCTCCTAAGACTTTCGAGCTTTATGAGCCGTGAGGGTCGCATAAAGAGTTTTTCTCCCCACAGGTCGAGAGGATCCCGTAGGTGTAAGTTCTTCTTAAGAATCGTGAGGATTCTTAAGTGGGTTTTCCCTTGGGAGTCGTAAGGATCTCGCAGGCGAGTTTTCTTCTCTACAGGTCGTGAGGACCCGCAAGTGCTGGGTGCGGTCGCCCTTATCCGTATCTCACGGGATCAGGGGTTGCTTTGGGATGTTTTCCAGGGTACCGTAGTTTAAAGACATTGCGGTCGAGGTTAAGAACATCATAGTCCGTGGGTTTAAGGACTCTACAGTCCAATGCTAATTTTAAGACATCACGGTCAAGGTTAAGGACGTCATAGTCCGTGGATTTAAGGACTCCACAGTCCGATGTTAGTTTTAAGACATCACGGTCAAGGTTAAGGACATCATAGTCCGTGGATTTAAGGACTCCACAGTCCAATGTTAGTTTTAAGACATCACGGTCAAGGTTAAGGACATCATAGTCCGTGGATTTAAGGACTCCACAGTCCGATGTGTGGTTACTGGGACCCATCACCTCTTTGAAGACGTTGAGGAATTACAACGACAAATATCGAAGGAGTGACGAGATGTACCCTTGAACCAAGGTAAAATCAGTCTAGAGTCATCATGGTTGATCGTTAGTTTTAAGACATTACGGTCGAGGTTAAGGACATCATAGTCCGTGGATTTTAAGGACTCCACAGTCCGATGTTTGCTCTGGATGCTTCGCACGGGTTCACTGCCGTGCTCTGCGAGGACCAGGCTCCGCTCTGGGTGTTTTCCGTGGGGTCAAAGAGTGACGTTATCCGCGTTCCACGTGACCAGGAATTTTGCACTAGATGCTTCACACGGGTTCACTGCCGTGTTCGGCGAGGACTAGGCTCTGCTCTGGATGCTTCACACGGGTTCACTGCCGTGCTCTGCGAGGACCAGGATCCGCTCTGGAAGTTTTCCACGGGGTCAAAGAGTGACGTTATCCGCGTTCCACGTGACCAAGAATTTTGCTCTGGATGCTTTCCACGGGTTCACTGTCGTGTTCTGCGAGGACCAGGCTCCGCTCTGGACATTTTCCACGGGGTCAAAGAGTGACATTATTCGCGTTCCACATGACCAGGAATTTTGCTCTGGATGCTTCCCACGGGTTCATTGCCGTGTTCTGCGAGGACCAGGCTCCGCTCTGGACGTTTTCCACGGGGTCAAAGAGTGACGTTATCCGCATTCCACGTGACCAGGAATTTTGCTCTGGATGCTTTCCACGGGTTCACTGCCGTGTTCTGCGAGGACCAAGCTCCGCTCTGGACGTTTTCCACGGGGTCAAAGAGTGACGTTATCCGCGTTCCACGTGGCCGGGAATTTTGCTCTGGATGCTTTCCACGGGTTCACTGCCGTGTTCTGCGAGGACCAGGCTCCGCTCTGGGTGTTTTCCACGGGGTCAAAGAATCCGCATTCCACGTGACCAGGAATTTTGCTCTGGATGCTTTCCACGGGTTCACTGTCGTGTTCTGCGAGGACCAGGCTCCACTCTGGACGTTTTCCACGGGGTCAACGTTATCCACGTTCCACGTGACCAGGAATTTTGCTCTAGATGCTTTCCACGGGTTCACTGCCGTGTTCTGCGAGGACCAGGCTCCGCTCTGGATGTTTTCCACGGGGTCAAAGAGTGGTGTTATCCGCGTTCCACGTGACCAGGAATTTTGTTGATTATATCCGTATTTCACGGAGTTGGGATTTGACTCTCAGTGATTTGTACACCACCGAGTCGTGGAACTGGGAATTGCCGCTGTTCCGCTTTGCTTGATATTGTGTCTGCCGCAATGAGACGAACGTCGAGATGATCTCTAGGCTATCTGTGACTCATCGAGATTTGGCTTCTTCTTCTGATGAAACCTGGGAGAGGAGGAGTGCGATTCCTTCTTTGTTTGCGCCCCTGGATTGTATACAGGGATTGATGTAATATCACCTGTAGGGCATAAATTTCCTTTTTTGTTTTATTTCTTTTTCCGCGATGCTCTATCATTTCATCTTTTACATTGCGAAGGTCGCGATTGCCCCATCATTTCGGCTATTTTTCGCGGCGCCCAATCATTTCGGCTATATATTTTTTTATTTTTACTCGCTGCTTTATATTGCGAGTTGCCCAATCATTTCGGCTATTTTTCATGCATACATTTTTACTTGCTGCTTTTTATTGCAAGTTGCCCCATCATTTCGGCTATTTCATATGCATTTTTAGCTCGCTGATTTTTTTATCGCGAGTGTAGAACTTGGAATCTGGCGTCAATCTCAGCATCAGCATCGCTACAACTGGAATATGGCCAGGAGCGAATCATCATTGGCCTCTGTCGATGTCGAACAAAGGTGGCTTAGTAAACAGGGTTAGGGTCCTGTCGACTAAGGCTTTTGACTTCATGAGCCATAAGGGTCTCACAAAGGTATTTCTCCCTACAAGTCGTAAGGATCTCGTAGGTGTGTTTTCTCCTTGGGAATCGTGAGAATTCCTAAGTGCGTGTTCCCCTGTAAGTCGTAAGGATCTTACAAAAGGATTTTCTCCTTATAAGCCGAGAGGACTCATAAGGGTCGTTCACCATATGGACATATCCCTAGTCACGGGTGGGACTTTGCTGGGAAAATGTTTATTCGCGCCCGTGGATTGTATACAAGGGTCGGTATGAGCCGCTTGTAGGGAAATATCGAAGTTTTTAGTGGTTGCTTAAGAACAGGTTCAGGTCTCTGTAACTTAAGACTTTCAAGTCTTATGAGTCGTGAGGGTCCCATAAGAGAGTTCTCCTTACGCGTCGTGAGGATCTCGCAGGTGTAATTTCTCCTTAGGAATCGTGGGGATTCCTAAGTGTGTTGCTCCCTTGTGAGTCGTAAGGATCTCACGCAGGCGGTTTCTCCTTACAAGGTCGAGAGGACCCTGCAAGTGTCTTTTAACGAGGTTGCGCCCTTTCGGGTTTTCACAAACACTCGCCGGTAGCCCTGCTGTTTTTACTCACGGAGCCCTTTCGGGTTTTCATCAGTGCCCATTTTGCTTATGGACATACCGTTTATTTTTATTCTTCTTTTTTTTGTATCGGTTTTGGGATGCCGCGATCCATCGTAGTTTGTCGACATCTCGGTCAACAGCTAGTTTTAGGACGTAGTGGTCCGTCATTAGTTTAAGGACGTTTTGGTCTGATGTTAGTTTAAGGACATTTCGGTCCGTCGTTAGTTTACGGACGTTTTGGTCCGTTGTTAGTTTAAGGACGTTACGTTCCGTCATTAGTTTAAGGACGTCTCGGTCCGTTGTTAAAGAAGGCTTGTCACTACTTTAGGCTTAGGAAGATAGCGAGCGGACATAGTCGTCGTCATCTATCATTGACCCAAGCCATGACTCGTTAGGAGTAGTATTTCTTCATAAATCGACCGTTTATTGGCCTGAAAGGTCTTTCACCGTGCATATCCATGAGTAGATAGGCCCCACCTTGGTAGACCTTGTCTATGACATACGGGCCTTCATAGTTCGGCTCGAATTTTCCCCGCTTGGCGCGATTGGGGATCATAGGTCTTTTGACCACTAGTACGAGTTCGCCTTGGCGGAATGTCCTCGTCCTGGTCAATCTTTCATATGAGCACGTCATCTTTGCTTTATAAGCCTCCAGATTTTGTTGCGCTATGAGGCGGGTTTCATCAAAGGCATCAAGATCTTCAAGCCGAAGGTGAGCATTTTCTTCGTCCGTCAGCTCGTAGTGGACTGCCACTCGTAGAGAAGGTAAATCTATCTCGAGGGGAAGTACTGCTTCTGTACCGAATCCTAACGCGTATAGCGTTGTGTTCGTGGCCGTTTTGAACGTAGTTCGATAAGCCCGGAGAGCTTAATGCAGTCTCTCGTGCCAGTCCTTCTTATTTCGGGACACCGTCTTTTTCACGGTCTTCGTCAAGATCTTGTTGAAAGCCTCAGCTAGACCGTTAGCTCGGGGATTATAAACTGAGGAATATCTCCAGTCTATGTTGTGTTGTTGCGCGAAGCGGCTGATCTTGTGGCTTCTGTAGGCTGGCCCGTTATCGGAGATGATCCGTCGCGGAGTTCCAAACCGATAAATGACGTGCGTCTTGAAGAAGTGGAGGATATTCTCCGTCTTCACTTCCCTCAGCGGTATTGCTTCTGCCCATTTGGAGAAGTAGTCAGTCATCGCCAAGATGAAACGATGTCCTCTAGACGATGCTGGTTCGATGGGGCCGACAATGTCAGTTCCCCACATTTCGAATGGCCAGCTAGCCATTGTTGGATGTAGAGGATTTGGGTGCTGATGGATAAAGTCCCCATGAATTTGGCATAAGTGGCATTGCTTCGCATATTCGAGACAGTCCTGAATCATCGTTGGCCAATAGTAGCCCATCCGTTTCATCTTCAACTTCATCTTTGGACCTGCTTGGTGAGAACCGCAGAGTCCGTCGTGAACTTCCTGAAGGACTCTTTTCGCTTCGTCAGGTCCCAGACATCTCAACCACAGAGAATCAAATGACCTCTTGTACAGAGTATCATTGACGAAGGCGAAAGACAGAGCTCGTTTCATGAGATGATGTCTTGAGGACGCATCTTCAGGCGTTCGATTGAATTTGAAGTAGTCTACAAAGACTTCTCTCCAATCCTCAGCCTTTCCCTGATCTTTTATTTGCATAGCCATTTGCCCAGTCAGTCCCTTTTCTTCGAATGATTCCGGATCCGGAGATATTTCTGCGGGGGCAAGCACCCGACGGCTTTGTACCACGATTCTTACGTCATCGAGGTTCTCGTCAGCCAATTCTTTAGCGAGCTTAGCTAGTGCATCTGCTTTGCTATTTTCCACACGCGGTATGCTTTCCAGCATATAGGAGGGAATTTGGGTCAGTAATTGTTGTACTCTCTCGCCATATTTCACCAGTTCGGGTTTGCGCGTTTGGTAGTCGCCATTTACTTGACTGACGACCAGTTGAGAATCTCCATATATGAGGAGGTTTTCAATTCCCATGTCGATGGCGATCTCGAGGCCTGCTATCAAAGCTTCGTATTCAGCCTCATTATTCGTCCTCGGCTCTGTCAAGGAGAAGGCGAATCGCATTATCCCTCCTTGTGAGGTCACGAAGATGAGGCCTACCCCTGATTTGATTATAGGGGTGTTCTGTTTGCGCTTCTTCATGGAGGACGCTCCGTCAAAGTAAAGTTCCCACCAGGAACCACTTCCGTCAATCGCGTCAAACGCATATTCATCTGGAAGTTTGCAATTCAAGGGAGAATCGGCCGGTATCGGATGCTCAGCGAGGAAGTCGACGATGGCTTGGCCTTTCACTGCCTTAAGAGGCTGATAGGTTATCGAAAATTCCATTAAGAGCAAGGCCCATTTAGCGAGTCTCCCTGTCAATATGGCCTTCGACATTAAATATTTAAGGGGGTCCACCTTCGAAATGAGACGGACTTCATGCGCCAACGCATAGTGCCTGAGCTTCGTTATTGCGAAGATCAACGCCAGGCAGTGTTTTTCGATGGGAGAATAATTGCTTTCTGCCCCCAGTAGGACTCGACTCAGATAGCAGAGCGCTCTCTCCTTCCCTTGGTCGTTCTCCTGTGCCCACAATGCGCCTAAGGAACCTTCAAGGGCGGTTGTATACAGAATGAGAGGTTTTCCCCTGATCGGAGCGGCTAGTACTGGCGGGTTCTATAGATACTGCTTGATCTCGTCCAGTGCGCCTTGGCATTTGTGATCCCAGACGAACGGGGTTTCCTTCTTCATCAGATGACTATAAGGGCGACACTTGCCAGGAAGATTGGCTATAAATCGCCGGATATACGCGAGCTTCCCTTGGAGAGACCGCAATTGTTTGAGAGTCCTCGGCGGGGCATTTCCATGATCGCTTTGATTTTTGACGGATCTATCTCGATACCTCTGTGCCGGACAGTGAATCCTAGGAATTTGCCTGAAGAAACTCCGAACGCGCATTTGAGAGGGTTCATCTTCAAGTTGTATTGCCGAAGACGTTGAAATACGATCTTCAGATGCTCGAGATGTTCCTCGTACAATTTTCTTTTCACCACGAGGTCGTCGATATAGCATTCAACGATTTCATGTATGAGGTCATCGAAGATCTTCGTCATGGCCCTCTGATAGGTAGCACCGACGTTCTTTAAACCGAAGGGCATCACTTTGTAGCAGAATATACCCAAAGGGGTACGGAAAGCGGTGTTCTTCTGGTCTTCAGGATGCATCTTTATCTGATTATATCCTGATGAGCCGTCCATGAAGGAGAAAACCTCGTGGGTGGACGTGTTATCGATCATCAGCTCAGTGACTGGCACCGGGAAATCGTCCTTCGGGTAGGCTTTATTGAGATCCCGAAAGTCTACACATATGCGCACCGTCCCATTCTTCTTCATCACGGGGACGATGTTGGCGATCCAATCAGGGTATTGAACCTCTTGGATGAAGCCGGTGTCGATTAGCTTTTTGACCTCAGCGTTAATGCTCATCTCAAGCTCAAGCCGCATTCTTCTCGGTACTTGTTTGATTGGCTTGATGTCCGGGGATACTGCCAACTTGTGCACAGCAATCTCTGGATCTAATCCCGGCATCTCGGAGTAGTTCCATGCGAAGCAGTCCTTGTACTGTATGAGCACGTCCTTGAGTGTTGCCACCTGTTCTTCGGACAGCAGCTCGCTGACAAACGTAGGCCTTGAGTCGCTTGTCGTTCCCAAATCAATCTTCTTAAGGTTATCTGCAGTAGTGTGTATTCCATCTTCCAGCTCTTTGGGCGCCGGTGGAAACTCTGAGATCACCTCATCACCATTGTTTTCGAAGCACCAAGGGAGGTCATCCACATTCTCGGGTTCTTCTTTTGACATTGTTATCATATGACAAGCATGAGCCCGCTTCCAAGACCGATGTGGATCTGGTTCTGCTCTCGTGGCTTTGGGTTCATGCTTCTGTGGCGGCGTTACCTTCCAGCTGTCAGATAGAGCGAACTTGCTGAGCTGATACTGGTCTTCGACCCAGTTCTTGAAGGTGAAGCAGTCTTCGAGAGGATGCCCTATTACCCTGTGATAAGAGCAATAGTTCGGGTGTGAGACTTCGTCTGCTTGCTCAGGGTGTTTAGACTCCGGCAGTGTAAGCATTTGATGCTTTATGGCGAGATCAAGTATCTTCTTTGTCTTATCTTGCGGAAAGGAGTATGCTCGACTCATCTTCTTCATAAGGGACGAATCCAGACCGCTTGATTCTCGACAGCGTGACTTTTTAGTCCCGCTTTGTCGCTTTCGAACGCCTTTTCCGCTCTTTGACTTATTTCTGCCTCTGCGTCGGGCCTTTTGCACAACAGGTTGACAGGGAGGAGCATTTTCGTCTTTTGCAGCCTGTTGAAGAAGACGTTGCGTCCTGCCTTTCTCGTAGATGGCCATTTCGCGGTTATGGTCATCCCGAGCTTTTTGACCCGTTTTCCTGATGAGCTTGTCCATTCGTTCTTCAAATGACGGACTCGGCACTTTGATTGCGGGATCTAGTTTTGGTACGGGGTCGGCGTTTTCTGACAGGGCATCCTCTTCTTCATCGAAGTTATATATGGCGTAGCTACTATGGACTCGTTCCCGTTTCCCGAATCTCACATATCCAAGCCCAAGCGTTTCCATTCTCCCGTTGGGCAACTTGCGCTGAGTCCCAGGGACATCCCAAATCCTGTTGTAGAACCGAGCTTGTCGAATAGGCTGTTTTAAAGGTATCCCTTGGCGCTTCAATAGCCTTTTTAGTCAGTTCATGTAGTATCTAGGCAAACGGATGGGTTGGAGCCTGTCAAGCGTAGAATCTGCGCCGTGCCAGATTTCTTTCTCCACTCTTGTTTCCGTGGACCGATAGAATAGGATCGCCTTTCCACCTTTTCGCCTGGGAGGGACGTAAAATGTTTGCAGGTCCTGCACATTGTAAGCTTCAAGTGCGTCAAGGTCTTTGTAGTGCTCCCGCGGAATCATGGTAATTTGCAAACTCTGATCATCACCAGGGAATGCTTGTATTGACGGCCGACTGGAGAACACAGCATTAACCTCATCTTCTGCGTCGCTTCCGAAGATCTATATGGGGGCGGACGGCCCCGGGTTGTTGCGTCGAGATGGCCCAGCGTAAACTATCTCTTCTTCTTCTTCGGTATCACTCCCGAAAACAGGAATGGTGGTGGCTTTGTTCTCCGGTTTGCGGCACCTCTCTGTGTCCTCGAAATCTGGCAAAAAGTATTTTGCATCTTCGTACTTGCGGACTGTGTTCACGGAGAACAGGTTCAGCTCTCCTGTTACGGTATACTCGAGACCATCCTTGAAATACTTCATACACTGATGTTGCGTAGAAGAGATGATGTTGTACTCGTGTAACCAAGGACGACCGAGCAGAGCATTATAGCAGGTCTTGGCGTCAATGACGTGAAACTTAATATCCATGACGAGTAGCCCGAAGCATAATGTGAGTATCATCGATCTGAGGGTCCGTGATGACTGAGAATCGAAACCGGAGATGGTAATTTTATCACGAGCGAAGTGCTAAACGCTCATACAGATTTCTTTCAACACCCGAACATTAAGGAGATTGACGGAGGATCCATTGTCGACCAAGATTTTTCATATCTTTATATCGTGGTAGTATCCTGAAACATAGAGGGGACGGTTGTGGTCGCACGTCCCAAGGAGAAGGTCTTCATCACCGAACGTGACATCGGCTGTGTGTACTTCTTCTAGTTCATCCTTCATCCTTTCTTCGGCGAGGAAGGCCTGGAATTGCTCGGGCTCTTGCAACGCCTTGATTAACGAATCTCTCGCTTCTTGTGATAATAAGAGGGCGTCGAGAATGCTGAGCTGAGAGGGTAGCTTCCTCAGGTGCACTAGGACGTTGTAGTCCACCTTGTTCTTTTTTGGTGGGTTTTTGGCAGTCAGCTCTTTAATGACTTAGTCATCCAGAGCGATATCCTCAGCGACCTTTTCCTTTCCCTTATCTTTTCTAGTTGAGGGTCCGAGATTCTTTTCTGGAAGCGTGCGATTGCGCAGCTGAATGTTTTCGCAGGGCTCTGGTTCTTCCTCTTTCCCCAAGATAGATTCTTTAAAGAGAGGGTCGAGAGCCATTTCTTCGTTAGAGTCGCTCCTAAAGGTCAGAACCTGTGATCCTCCGGCATTGACCGTGCGACAATTGCTAGTAATTCCTTTATGCTCCTCGGTCGTACTTCGTCGCTCCCGACGAGTCTTGCGTTTCATCCGCTTAACATGTTGCCGGTGAGCAACATACCCCTGCCACCATCTTTTAAAAGCGTCGCATTCTTTGGTGGGGTGCGAAATCTTTCGATGATATGAGCAGTAGCTAGGACGCATCTCTGCTTCACCGGGGGTGTTTCCTTCGGAGGGTGGCAGCTTCATCCCCATTGATATGGCTTTAACAAACCTTTTCCTCGACTTGAATCTGTTTTTATCCACATCGGATGTCTTTTGATTTGGCGGGAGTGCCTCAACTCTTTCGTCTAGTCGTCGGCGTTTGGCTCCTTCTAATATGGACATCTCACGCTCCCGATCGGCTTTACTTTTCAGACGAATCTCATTCAGAAAGGCGTCGATCATCTCGTCTGACGGCCACACAAGTTCCGGCTCAGGCTCTGCCCCCAGTCTTTCTGTGAAGGGCGCTTCTTCATTGTCTAGCGATGAATGAGAGATCACATGGCAACTTGCTACGTAATCCTCAGATCCGCCAGACGAGTTTTCCCCATCATTTTCGTCCTCAAGGACGTGGCTGAGGAACTCTTGGAGCGTGATGGGGGTCCGTGCTTTCTGATTATATTCTTCCAGCGCGTCGATCTGTTTCTGCAAATCCGTGCGCTTGTCACCAGGCTTCACGGGCTTCTTGGATTTCTTCTTGTTTTTCTTTGAAGATTTTAACGGCTGGGTGTGAGTGCTTGGGCCATCACCGCCAATCTTCGGAGTTGGGTGTGGCTTCAGCATCCCTTCGATGATCTGATATTCCAGCGGGTTCTTCCACCTGATCGCCGGGCATGTCTGGAGATCATTCAGCATCCTTTTGGTCTTGGCCGAAAGAGCCACCTCCCATGGAGCTTCTTCAATAAAAGAACAAGTTGCCCCTGGTGTGTCTATCTTCTTAGGAGCGTGCGGTTGTAGTGGGTTTACCTTCCACTTCTCGGACAGCGCAAACTTGCCTTGAAGGTACTGATCTTCGATCCATCCTTTAAAGACAAAGCAATCCTCAATCGGATGGCTTACCGTTTGATGGTAAGGGCAGTAACTGAGGTTATTCACCTCGCTGGGTTGTGGGGGTCGCCTTGGATTTGGTAAGTTGATAAGCCTGTTGCGTACCGCCAGCTCGAACAGCCTATTCGTTTATCCTGCCGGAATGAGGAAGGGCATTTCATTTTCTCATTGTAATAACGCCGTCTCTCCTCTAAATCCGCCAGTCTTGGAGCACTGGGTTGCTGTTGAGCGTTCGCAACGAAGGTCGCCTTCCCTTTACCCTTGTCGTTCCGAGGTTCCGGTTTCGGGGGAGACGGTCTGTGACCCATCTGATCCATCTGGGCTAGCTTATCGATTAAAGCCTGGAACGTGGTCGGTTTGAAGAACATCATGAACTGTGAAATAGTTGCATGAGGGTCTAGGGTGCCCATGAACATGCCCACTGTTGGTGCTTCTTCGATGTGTTGTTCGCACTTTGACCACAGATTTCGCCATCGGATTGCATATTGGACCCAAGTTTCACCCGACTTCACTCTTGCATTGATCAGAGCCGTTATTGGAGTACGCTCGCTGGCGCTTGTGAAACGTTGGGTAAACAACAATTCCATTTCAGCAAATGTCTTGACGGAGTCGTTCGAAAGCTCGGAGTACCATTCGAACGCCGTCTCTGACAAGCTGCCGACAAACTGGCGGAGCAGGAGCTTATCATTGCCACCGGTATTGCCACAAAGAGCCCTGAACTAGGCAACATGTTGATGGGGATTGCCAGTCCCCTTATAGACATGGAATTTCGATATTGTATAGCTCGGCGGGTACTTGATCTGATCTTACCAGCTCGGATACGGTCGTCCCGTTTTAATGACTTGACCGGCTGCCTCAGTTGCCTGGTGAACCAGTATCTGCTGAGCTATATATTGGTCCAGGTCAGCTTTTGAAATTGTCTCCTCCTTGGCTGTTGACAGCGCCGGTGGTGGATTCGACGTTTCTCCTCTGTCATCTTCAAGGACAATCGGAGGATCTTCGGCTGGGGGATCTTGCTGGATCATCATACCCACCATGTCCTGAAACAGAAGGGCCATTCGTGTTATATTGGCTGCTTGTTCCGCAGCCTCTTTGTCCTTTTTTTTCCAATATTCTCCGAAGAAATTCGGCGTCGGTTTCTTGCTCCTGGCGTTGATCCGAGGACGCTTCAGGGCTTTCTTTTGGCCCTGTGAGTGCGGCCATCGTATTCATCATTTCTTGGAGCTTCTGTTGCTGCTCCTGAGCTTTAGTCACCGATCGCGTAAGCGGTCTATGCCCTGTAGATGTACGGCTATCCTCTTTCCCGGACACCATGTAGACGGTGTGTACCACAATGCCCCCAGACTTAGGGCGTTTGGGCTCACTACCTTTGACATTCGCCGCAGGCGTGGGGACTTTCTTCGGCCTTCTTCTCCTGGGGGCCGTCGAAGCTGAGGGGGCCGTTGCTTTGGGCACCCAGGTGGCCGTCGTCTTCTGTTGCTTAACGAGGCGGTCTTCCTCCTGTCGGACCTTCGACTTCTTATGCTGGTGAGAGAAATTCGGATCAATCACCGATTCTCGGACTCGTCGCCAAGTCTTGTAGATCCTGGAAGACAGCCGTTGAGGAGACTGCTCCGGCTTTTCTGATTTTGCTTCTATGACGGTCTCTACTGGTGGAGGAGATCTTTTGAGCACCGCAGTTGGTGAATTCCTGCGTAGCCTATTCAGCAGCTCAAAGCTGTTCCCAGTTGGAACAGCAGCATTAACATCCACCGTTGGAGCTGGTAGGGTTAGCCCAGAGGGGGAGTTGCCCCCGGTCTTCCTTATCCGGCGCCAGTGGCGACGTCGGGCGTGACGGGTTGTTGGGATTGGTTCAGCGATGGCTTCGTCTTGCCCCCTATTCAGGTGAGGGGCTGCTGCCGGAGTCAGCCTCCTGAAGACTGACGTTCGTTGAGAAGCTATGTCCAACCGGTCAAAAACAGATTTCTGAGCGGGAACGGGAACTTGTGCTAGTGGTCAAAAGACCTATGATCCCCAATCGCGCCAAGCGGGGAAAATTCGAGCCAAACTATGAAGGCCCGTACATCATAGACAAGGTCTACCAGGGTGGAGCCTATCTACTCATGGATATACATGGTGAAAGACCTTTCAGGCCAATAAACGGTCGCTTCCTAAAGAAATACTACGCTTAATGAGTCACAGCCTGGGTCAATGATAGATGACGACGACTATGTCCGCTCGCTATCTTCCTAAGCCCAAACTCTATAAGTAGTAGCCGGCCTTCTTCAACAATGGACCTAAACGTCCTTAAACTAATAACGGACCACTACGTCCTAAAACTAGCTGTTGGCCGAGATGTCGACAAACTACGGTGGATTGAAACATCACAAAGCCGATAAAAAAATAATAAAAAAATATAATAATAAAAATTAAAAAAATGGTATGTCCATAAGCAAAATGGGCACGGATGAAAACCCGAAAGGGCTCCGTGAGTGAAAACAGCAGGGCTACCGGCGAGTGTTTGTGAAAACCCGAAGAGGGCGCGACCTCGTTATATAAAAAGAATAAAAAAGAAAAACGGTATGTCCATAAGCAAAATGGGCACGGATGAAAACCCGAAAGGGCTCAGTGAGTAAAACCAGCAGGGCTACCGGCGAGTGTTTGTGAAAACCCGAAAGGGCGCAACCTCGTTAAAGGACACTTACAGGGTCCTCTCGACCTTATAAGGGAAACCACCCACGTGAGATCCTTACGACTCACAAGGGAGCAACACACACTTAGGTATCCTCACGATTCCTAAGGAGAAAATACACTTGCGAGATCCTCACGACTCGTAAGGAGAACTCTCTTATGGGACCCTCACGGCTCATAAGATTTGAAAGTCTTAAGTTACAGAGACCTGAACCTGTTCTTAAGCAACTTCCACAACCTTCGATATTTCCCTACAAGCGGCTCAATACCGACCCTTGTATACAATCCACGGGCGCGAATAAACATTTCCCTAACCGAGTCCCACCTGTGACTAGGGATATGTCCATATGGTGAACAACCCTTGTAAGTCCTCTCGACTTATAAGGAGAAAACCTTTTGTAAGATCCTTACGACTTACAGGGGAATATACACTTAGGAATCCTCACGATCCCTAAAGAGAAAACGCACTTGCGAGATCCTTACGACTTGTAAGGAGAAATACCTTTGTGAGACCCTTACGGCTCATGAAGTCAAAAGTCTTAGCCGACAGGATCCTAACCCTGTTTACTAAGCCACCTTTGTGCAACATCGACAGAGGCAAATGATGATTCGCTCCTGGCAATATCCCAGTTGTAGCGATGCTGATGCCTAAATCGGTATCAAATTCCAAGTCCTTTCATGGCAAATGATGATTCGCACCTGGCAATATTCCAGTCATAGCGATACTGATGGTAAGATTGGCGTCAGATTCCAAGTTCCACACTCGCAAAAAAAAAGCGAGCCATACATGCATACGAAATAGCCAAAACGATGGGGCAACTTGCGACAAAATCAGCAAGTAAAAAAAAGTATGCATGCAAAATAGCCGAAATGATTGGGCAACTCGCAATAAAAAGCAGCGAGTAAAAATACAATAAAAGCCGAAATGATTGGGCATCGCGATAAATAGCCTAAATGATTGGGCAATCGCGACTTTCGCGATATAAAAGCTGAAATGATAGAGCATCGCGGAAAGAAATAAAATAAAAATATTATATATAATGAAATTTATGCCCTACAGGAGATATCATAGCAATCCCTGTATACAATCCAGGGGCACAAACAAAGAAGGAAACACATCTTTCCTCCCCATGCTCCATCAGAGAACGGAGCCAAGTCTTGACGGTAATTCATATAAAACCCGAAAGACACACTACCTCGATTCAGGAAAATCAGTGTCCTTGAAGAGAGCTTCTTGATTCGTGTCGACCCGCAGAGAAACCAGTGTCTTTGCAGGAATACCCCGATTCGTTTCAACTCCGAGAAAATCAGTGTCTTTGGCAACCTCCTCGATTCAGGGAAACCAGTGTCCTTGACGAGAGCTTCTTGATTCGCGTCGACCCGCAGAGAAACCAGTGTCTTTGCAGGAATACCCTGATTCGTTTCAACTACGAAGAAATCAGTGTCCTTGGCAAATACCTCGATTCAGGGAAACTAGCGTCCTTGATGAGAGCTTCTTGATTCGCGTCGACCCGCAGAGAAATTAGCGTCTTTGCAGGAACACCTCGATTCGTTTCAACCTCGAGGAAACCAGTGTCCTCGGAAAAATACTTCGACTCATGGAAACTAGCGTCCTTGATGAGAGCTTCTTGATTCGCGTCGACCCGCAGAGAAATTATCGTCTTTGCATGAACACCTCGATTCGTTTCAACCCCAGGGAAACCAGTGTCCTTGGCAACCTCCTCAAGTCAGGGAAACCAGTGTCCTTGATGAGAGCACCTCGATTCGCGTCGACCCGCAGAGAAATTAGTGTCTTTGCAGAAATACCTCGACTCATCTCAACCCCAGGGAAATCGGTGTCCTTGGCAACCTCCTCAAGTCAGGGAAACCAGTGTCCTTGACGAGAGCACCTCGATTCGCGTCGACCCGCAGAGAAATCAGTGTCTTTGCAGGAATACCTCGACTCGTCTCAACCCCAGGGAAATCAGCGTCCTTGGCAACCTCCTCGATTCAGGGAAACCAGTGTCCTTGATGAGAGCACCTCGATTCGCGTCGACCCGCAGAGAAACCAGTGCCTTTGTAGGAATACCTCGACTCGTCTCAACCCCAGGGAAATCAGTGTCCTTGGAAATCTCCTCGATTCAGGGAAACCGGTGTCCTTGACGAGAGCACCTCGACTCGCGTCGACCCACAGAGAAATCAGCGTCTTTTGTAGGAATACCTCGACTCGTCTCAACCCCAGGGAAATCAGTTTCCTTGGCAACCTACTCGATTCAGGGAAATCAGCGTTCTTGATGAGAGCATCTCAATTCGCACTGATCCGCAGAGAAATCAGTGTCTCTACAGGAATATACGACGCCAGTGAAGCGGAGCCGCGGCGAATTTCCCAGCTCCATGACTCGACAGTACATCAATGACCGAGAGTCAAACCCCTGACCCCGTGAAAGGCGGATAAGGGTAACTTCACCCATCACTTGCGAGTCCTCACGACTCGTAAGGGAGTAAATTCTCTTGTGAGATCCTTACGACTCTCAAGAGAAAACGCACTTAGGAATCCCCACGATTCCTAAGGAGAAAATACACCTACGAGATCCTCTCGATCCGTAGGGAGAAAATTCTCTATGAGACCCTCACGGCTCATAGAGTTGAAAAGTCTTAGGCAGCAGATCTGAACCTACCTCCTAAGCCATCACTATCTCTTGAAGAAGCCAAGACAGGATGCTCGCTCTATTATCTGTCAACCATGTTTACTAAAGCAGCATGCTGATAATAAAAAAGGGGGAAGAAAGCGCAGGAATGACACAAGACATTACAAAGAATGTATATCTTTTATTCATAAACTTGATTGAGTACAAGATACATTGTATTAAAGAATAAAAAAATACATTTTTATTTACAAGTACAAATGATACAAAAAGTAGCTACTGAGAAGGAAGTGTCTTTAACAAATCCGCGAGCTGCTCTCGCACTTCCTTCAGCGCCTCCTCCTGAGTGGCTGCCGCGGCCACTTCCGCTTCCACCTGGGCCCGCTGCTGCAGGTAGGATGAAAGTTGCTCCTCAGCTGCCTGCTGGGCTGCCTCCTGATTAGGTGCATCCCGCTCGACGACGTCAAGCTGCTGCCTCAGTGTTAACCCTTCGGAGAGGCATCGCAGAAGGCCTTCAAAGATAACCTTCAGCTGTGCAGCGTTTGCCTCCACCCGAGCATGCAGTTGGGCAGATTTGCTCGAAGTCTCGCCGCGTTCCTTACGCCTTGAAGTAACTTCTTGTTCGAGATGGCGGAAGTAAGGAGCACTCTGCTCGATCCATGCCGCCCGTTGAGCGCTCGCGGCCAAGATCTCGGGGGCAGGACACGTCGACTCCAGTTGATGCAGGAGGGCCTCGATTTCCCTACAGTGATTAACCCAAAACTCGACGACGCCTTCATTATGAAAATTTACAAGCGTCGCCAGCATCGGATTAACCTCCACAGCGAAATCTGCGGCAGATGGTGGAACTTCCGCATCAAGCTCTTCAATGTATCCGCTCAGCATTCCCAAACTCATCGCAGCGTTCTTTGAAGATGGACGTCTCAAGAAGGGGCCTACCGGCATTATGATGCGAGACTCGAAGGGCGCCGGAACCAGAACTGCAGCTGAAAAAACAAAACACAATCAGATGACGATTCAAGAAATATAAGAAAGTCATCAATGAGGGAGTTTACTATACCAGCTGCAGCAGGCGGCAAAGCTGGGAGGACCGGTGGTGCAACCAATCCCTTATCTCCTTCTTCGATTTGTAACACTGCAATCAGGGCAGGGAAGAATCAGAAATAATTCCATTACTGAAAAAGGAAGGGTATTAATTGAAAATCATACTCACCAGCGCCGCTAGAAGAAGCAAGCTCCGATGGGAAGGAGAAGGTTGGGTGCAGCACCTGGTAGAGGTGATCAAAAAGCACTCCTGCAAGAACGCAATAGTATAACGTCAATACATGAATTATACGGCCGAGAGATGAAACTGATGGGTCGTGAATCCATACCTTCCAGCATCTGCGATAGTACGAGAGAAGGCTGAGAGGTGGCCACCGCCAAGGCAGTAGCTGACGGCGCTCCCTCGAGCAATGGAGCATTAGCACTGGCCGCACCTGCGTTAAAAACAAAGATAAACCTGTCAGGAAGGATTGCAAGATAAAGAAAAAAGGACAGTAACCCGAAATTTACCTGATGAGGCCGGGACTTCAGTAGTTGGCCCGGGGAGAGTCCCCGCATCGGCTTGCACGGTCCCTGCAAAGAGACAAAGAGAATATTAGATTGACTATAAAAAGAAAAAGAATAAAGTCTCAGCAAGCCGATACATACCAGCGCCCGACAGAGCGCGTTTCCTTTCCTCCTCCTGGAATGTTTTGAGGGAAACAGCGATAGCTTCTTCAGTGGTGACGCCAGTTAAAAAAGGGGGAAAAGCATTAGTCAAAGACAATAATAAAGGTACAATGAAATGACGAAGAGTGCAAGCAATGATTACCTGACTGAGCAAGTTTCGCCAACCACGCTTCGAGCCTTGCCGATCGCTCAGAAGCCGCAATGGCGGCCGCCAGATCGGTGTCTGCTGGATCTACCGAGAAGCCCTTATTGCTGTCGTACTCACTTATGCCTTCCGCGAGAGGGGCCTGAGGCTCTAAGCCAAGGATAGCATCGAGAGAGAGGAGCGACTTCTTCTTCCTCTTCTGCACACGAGCCCCGGGTGAACCCAAGATCAACTTGCGCTTTGCAGGCACTTTAGGGCGGCGGGTTCCGATATCCGCGCCCACGCCGGACTCCGGCGAAACTACATTTACCGTTTCCACTGGAGCACGGGGCGCTGGTGGCACGTCTGCGGTAGTACGAGGTAATCCGCGCGGAGGTCTCAACACGCGCGGTGGTCCAGCTCCAGCATCTTTCAGCGGAGGCACGATAGGGGTCCTTGGCTTCAGGGGAGCCTTGCGGTCGCCGCCGGGAGGCGCAACTTTACGGTCAACCAACATGCGCTTCTCCTCACGGATGACTGAACCCATTGCATGCGCATACCAAGCCACGTACGCGTGAAGGACCCGGGGGACGCAGCTCGGCTCGCTGATGAAAAAGTGGGAGCCCGTATTCAGCCGCATAAAATGGCGCATCGCGCTCCGTATCCCCTCCATGCTGGCCGTGGGCTCTTCCAAAAACGCCTCCAGCGGGACCCCCTGGTTATAGCTTGATTGCTGGGCGAACCGGTGGGGGTTGTACCTCATGAAAAGCGCCATCTCGTTCTGCCTGAACACCAGGTAGCCCGGCAGAATGGAGTAGATGTGAAGAATCTCCCGGGCTTTCATTACGGAGGCCCCGTCCTTGAAGCCGTCACGCAGCGCCACCACCGCCTTGGAGTTTTCTGAGCCGATAGTTATGACTTAATCCATGAAAGATATCTTCGCTCCGACCAGGTGTGGGCGAAGGAGCAACCCCCTAGCCTCCCGCGGAGACGGATTCACGATCGAGGCGCCGATCAGCTGCATGACTCTTGGGAGTCTGCACCTCTCAAAAAACGAAGGGCTCTTATGGATGCCGAATACCCCGTGCACATGCATTTCCATCCATAAAATGAAGTAGTGCATCGGGAAATTGGCAGGCTGCACCCCAGGTTCATTAGCATCCGCCGCCACGCTGAGTCCACTGTATAGGTGAGCCAACCCGGCGATTCCTATTGACAACTATAGGCCAGCCACCATCCGATGCGCTGGGTAGAAAACGGACGGCCGCATGTAGCGCGGGTGCATGGGGAGCGCGAAGCTGCACAGCCACAAGCCCAGAAACCCTAAAACGAATGTCTCCTCATCAATGCCCGGGGCGGCGATTTCTGATAAGGGCATGATGGCGGCATCGGGGGGATAGAAATTCTTTTGATCTTCTTCCGATACTGGTCGACGATCTAAGCCGAAGCCAAAAGGGTCGTCGAGCTTGGCTAACTATTCACTCTGCTCCGATAGAATCTCCGGTCGAAGGAAGCGGGCGATAAAATCTGCAAAACTAACTCCCTGGATTCCTGATTCCAAATAGAGACCTTCGTATATATTCAGCACCTTCACCAAGCCCGGAAACTGGTGCTGAATAGCATTCTCCGGCGTCAAATCAAATACCAGCGGCTTGGTGGCAAAGACATACTCGTCAGGAGGAAGCAGCTCCTCGTAATGCCCCCCCTCACTGGCAAACCTGAGATCTCGGCGAACTCTTCCAGGGAGATGGAGACTTCCCTGTCCGTCATAAGAAAGGTGTAGGTGGGGATATTCCATTATTCGATGAATGCCTTAACCCACCAAGTCGGAGGAATAGGGTACTCAAACAGGGAGACATAGACTGCGGAGTACAGACCGATCTTCATCAGATGCGTCCTCTTCGCTGATAGAATATATCGGCCTACTGCAGATATCCGGCCGGTTGTCACGGGGTCAATCCAATATTGTAAGCCTGTCCCCAAGGGCGTGCCTCACCCTGACATATGCGCTGCCCCAAGATGTCCACGGCCGGCGGCAGCTGCACGGGAATGGCAGCGATTGAAGGCTGGAGAAGATCCTCCGGATTCCAGTTCTTGACCTCCACGGCATACTTCACCGGGGGTTCATCCGCATAGGGGATCGACGAGATGGGCTCAGACGGCATCGCGGAACCGAAGCTTCGGTGACCCTTGATAATTTCGTTATACCACCTACCCCACATGTGAAGGTTCATATGCTCGGGGTCATGAGCCTTAATGAGAGCGAGCACCTCCCGGTCCACCGGCGCCTCGGGAAATCCTTCCTCTGAGCGAACAAACGGGAATGACAGGTCAGCAGACATGTTTCCTGCGGACGGACAAAAATTAGCCGTCAGTGTTGTAATTCCAACGCTTAGCATTTTAAAATTTATACCACACTGCAATACAGTGGATAGGGGACCAAAGGGGGACCCACAAAATCTAGATGACAATTCATCAGTTAATAAGACAGCCCCATCATTGGATGGGACTGTCAATTAATGAGGAGATCCCCAAAAGAATATTCTCATTAATGAGAAATCCCTAGAGACAAGGAGAAAATCTCCTCTTTCAGAGCAAAGCTCTGTCACAGAGTGACACTTGTCAAACTCTGGTCTCAAGGGAATAAAATTCCTTAAAAGAGCCTAGCTCTGTAATAGTGGTGAGAAAATCCCTTAAAAAGAATTTAACTCCTAAAAATTAAAAAATATTGGGATCTTAAAGATCCATGAAAACTCTTAAGAGTTCATCATTTTTAGATCAAAAAGATCTATACTTTGTCCATCAGCAAAGCTCTGTTAATGGGTTAAAAAAAACCTGAAACAAGATCTCTTTAGATCTATGGATTCTTGAGAGCAAGGCTCTGTTGGTGAAACCCCAAAAGGGTTTTCTTTAGATCAAAGATCTATGAGAGCAAGGCTCTGTTAATTAAATTTAATTTAAGTTAAATTTTACCTAAGATTTTTCTAGAGTTTGAACTCTGAAGTTCTTGAAAAACGAGAGCAAGGCTCTGAAGTTCTTAAAAGAAAGAGCAAGGCTCTGAAAATTAAAATCCTTGAAGATGGTGAACATCTGTTGAGGACCAAGGGTCCTATTTATAGGCGCTTGCGCCCCTTCAACTCCTCAGTTGATCTGACGGTTGAGATCTTGCCACCGCTGCACTCACGTGTGCGCCACGTGAGCGCAACGGTGGGGGGCATTTATTTCCCCAATCAGAGCAAAACTCTGTTTGAATTTCAAAAATTCAAAAATTGAAGCAACGCTTCAGATTCCTTGCGCTGCGCGCAACGCGCCAAGTATCAAAAGCTGACACGCCAGCGCTGCGCCCAAGACAGCGCACCCAATCAGAGCAAGGCTCTATTTAAAACAAAATTAAAGGAAGCAACGCTTCAGATGATCTGCGCTCAGCGATGCGCGACACGTGTCAGCGCAGTTGCGCTAGTGCTCTGCGCTGCGCGACACGTGTCAGCGCAGTTGCGCTGCGCGACACGTGTCAGCGCAGTAGCTCTACGCTGCAGGACACGTGTCAGCGCAGTTGCGCTGCGTGACACGTATCAAGTGCAGGTGCGCTTGCGCTGACTATGCCAGCACTAAAACATAATTAAAATTTCAGAAAGATCTTTCTGATCTTATTAAAACAATAAGATTCTCTTCTGTAAAACAGGAGCCCTTGGATCAAAGATGCAACGGTAGGAAAAAATCCCTAAATCACTCTGAGAAAAATCTCTTTAACTGATTTAACAAATCAATTGGCACTATAAAAAGCCCCTAGACTCCAAGTCTAAAGGAGAATGGACACAGGGAAAAAAGGAGAAACACAGAGAAAGATATTCAGAACTCCTCTAAATTTTTTTTAAGAAGAGCTCAGAGAAAAGGAAAAAAAAGGTAAAATCCTTTGAAAAAAAAGAAGAACTTCTTCTAAAAAAGATCAATGATCTAAGAACAAGATCAAAGATCTTCAATAAAATAATAATAATATTAAAAAAGAAGAAGTAATTTACTTCTGAATAAAGGCGTTGCTTTTTTTATGAACCAATGGTTCTTGAAAATTTGAGGTAAAACCCCTCTGGAAAAAGAACAAAAACTTGTTTTCTTTAATCCAAATTTTAAACAGTGCCTTACACTTTTGAGTTTGCACTGTTGCGCTTCTTGGATTGGCGCAAGCCATCAGGGAGCACCACGTGTCAGCCCCAGAACAAACTGCGCTGTGCGCTTCTAAAACAGAGCACTGCTCTCATAAATTGGCGCACTGCACCAGAGTGCGCCACGTGTCAGCAGCGCAATAGCGCAGCGCACTGGCGCAGCGCACTTTGCTTGCGCTCACCAGAGCGCGCCACGTGTCAGCAGCGCAACGGTGCAGCGCACTGCGCTAACCAGAGCGTGACGCGTGTCACCTCCACATGCGCTTGCGCTCATTAATTGGCGCAAAGCGCCTGACAAGCCATGTGGCACACTGTCAGAAGATTTAATGCTCTGCATTATTTAAAAGAGGGACATAGCCCAATTAAAAAGGCCTAACAGGCCTGATAAAAATTCCATGCATTACTTTAAAATGGGCAGAGCCCAAACAGAGGTCTGTTAGACCAAAACAAATGCTGTGCATTTAATTAAAAGCCCAATGCTATGCATTAATAAAGGGTAGAGCCCAAGCAAAGGCCTAATTGGCCAATGATAAATAAAATGTTGAATATTCTCAACTGGACTTAGCCCAATTTTGGCCGTAAGTCCTCAAATTAAAATTAACTGAGCATGACTGCTCTCTTAAATCAATTTACAACCGGTTCAAGGGTACATCTCTGAACTCCTCTGACATCTGTCGTTGTAATCCTTCAATGTCGTCAGAGAGGTGATGGGTCTCGACAACCACACATTGCTACGGACTGTGGGGTCCTTAAACTCACGGACTTAAGCGTCCTTAAACTCACGGATTGTGGGGTTCTTAAACTCATGGACTAATGCGTCCTTAAACCAACATTCGTCCCTAAAATGGGAATGTTGGACCACCATGTCCCTAAACTGGCATTGGACCACCATGTCCCTAAACTGGCATTGGACCACTATGTCCCTAAACTGGAACAATAGAGCCTCCAAATGCTCTTTTGTCGGATCCAAACGATCCTGTTAAGTTGATCTTAGTCTCAAATTAGACTAACGTATCCTTAACAAACGTTTAAGTCGATCTTAGCCTCAAATATGGCTAACGTATCCTTAAACCAGAACCCCCAAACCAAATCTAAGAAAATACGGATTTGGACTAATCCACGTCCTACGGGCGACGACATAAATTAGTCTCCGTATACAATCCACGGGCAACCACAAAAAAAAAAAACACCCACGACACGAAGTGAAATTCTGGAGAAGGAGAAAGTTGTTACCGCGATGCGGTGGCGTAATTAACTGCAGGGGATTGCGCCTGCAGGGAAGAGCGTCCCCACAATCAAAAACCTCTCTAACGAGGGAGAATCTGATGAAGTCTGCTATATCGGCCGCATCCGTCTAAACCTTCGATACACGATGCCATAAATCGACTTGGCATCTTCAGAGAGGTAGACGGATAACACCAAATAGCATCTGCCCCGAATCTCAGGCAAGAAGTCTCTCACGTCGCGCCACCATTCGGAGGGGAACACCAGGGCTCACAAGAAAGGACATACAGTGGCCGACCAAACCAATCCTGTGCCCTTCTTACAAGTAAACGTTGGCTCACCTCCATGCCCCCAGCATAATTGGCCTCCTTGGCCCCACAGCTCATATCCGAGCTATCACAGGCCCGAGCCTCCTCGGCCCTCTCAGCTCGCCTCCGGGCTCGAGCAGAACCAAGATACCTCGGCTCTCCCCCTCCTCCGTGAGCTCTCCTGCCGAGGTCATCTTCCTCGGTCTCATCGAACGACCAACAACACCGCTTGCAGGCGTAACCGCCATCCCGCGAATCTCGCCATGCGAGAGATCTCCGCCGGCCACATTCCACGTTCCACGATCCCCCATTAACCTGCCTCTCTAGCCATTAATGGGAGGTCCCGTTCATCACGCGGGCATGGCGTCGGGAGCGTAACGGCCGGCGTGATTCTCGCGCCTGCCTCGCCTGCTGCCACCGCTATATAAACCCCTTCTTCAGACGGTTCAAGTAAGACATTTTTACTCCACTAAGCTGTTACTCTGCTTGGATCTCTAGTCTAACTTGACCGTCCGAGGGTCCTCGATGGTACAACCATCCAGGGACTTCCTTGCAGGTAGCTCGGCAACCACAACCTCAAACCCATTGAGATCCACACGCTTCAGGAGCGACAGCCTCCAGATCCAATCTCAGCCACCCGTCGCCGCCATCAGCAGATCAGCGGAAGTTAACATCTTGGAGCGATCCAGGTCGCGTCATCTCGCACCGTCTGTGGTAACTCCTTGATTCCACCAAAAAAAAAAGTCCGCCTCTCGATCTCAACCTAATGGCGAGCGATCATCACGACGATCCAAGCACCAGCCGCCGCCTCCCCCTCAACGGAGGCACGGACGAACCTCCTCGGCCGAATGCCATCAATGCCCTCGCAAGCCGGATAGACCGACTCGCGTCCATCGTGGAAGTACTCGTCCATGTCCAAACGGCAGGGCAAGATTACCAAGTCGCCGCTCCCCCGTCTCGGGACCAAGACCCCTACAGGGGGAGAGAAGACTTCGTCCGCGTCGGCAATGCCGACCACCGCGTCGCTACCTCCCATGGCCGCAGATCTCCCGGGCCAATACGTTCTGAGGCCCGTTGGGCGCCTCCTAGTTCAACGCCGAGGTCCGTCACCAGAGTGCCTCGTCCCGAGATCCTCCGTGCACCTGTCCCTCCCGAGGAGATGTCTGTCAACTCGCCTGTTACCAGGCCTGACCGACACCCCCTCCCTCGACGGGGTCGGGCGGACGAAACTCACCACGGCGGCTCGAAGACTACCTCGCCGAGGGATCTAAGGAACCCCATTGAGAGGAACCGGAGCCGCGGCCAGACGCAGGTCTCCAACACTATAGGCATGAGATCAGTTAGCGTCGATTCGTCGGGGTACCATGGCCGACTCGACGCCCTCGAGAAGAAGATCGAGGGTCTGCATCGGGAAGGTCACCGTTCGAGCGACGGGCCTAAGTACGTCGCCGACTCACTCACAAAACCGTTCCCCGAGGAGCCGCTCACCGTCCTCGTCTCCTCCCGCAACAAGCCCCCAAAGGTCTCCCTCTTCGACGACAAATCTAACCCGAAGGACTACTTGGATGCATTCACCGCGGGAATGGGCTTCCAAGACCACTCCGATGCCGCCCAGTGCCGAGCTTTCCCGGACACTCTCATCCGCTCCGGGCGAGACTGGTTCCGAGGACTCGAGCCGTGCTCGATCTCAACCTTCGACGAGCTGGCCACACAATTCCCCGGCCACTTCGTCGGGAACATGCGGCAGAAGCGCACGGTCGACCATCTCTTCACGATCGAGAGCGGGGACAAGGAGATGTTCAAAGCATACGTCACCCGCTTCTAAAATGCCCTTCTCGAGGTCTCAGAGCACCGGGACGAGACGGTCATCATGGCTCTGAGGTCTGTTCTTAGGCACAAGGAGTGGTTGCGCTCCTTTGCATTAGCGCAACCTAAGACCATGGCCGAGGTAAAGGCCTAGACCGAGCGCGAGGTCCATCTCGAATCCGAGGTAAATGCAAATCTCCCCCGGGCAGAGCAAACCGACCAAAAGAAGAGGGCAAGAGAAGAGAGAAGGGGACCTGAGCGGCAAAAGCCCAATCTTCCAAAGTTCCAGGAGTATACCATGCTCAACGTCTCCCAGGCGGTGATACTAGAGGAGGCAAAGGGTGAGAGGTTCTTCAAGCTTTCCCCGGTCCCGCGAATGGCCTCAAAGCGAACCCGGGGCCCCTACTGCGGCTTTCATAGGTCGCTGGGCTACTCAACGGAGAGCTGCAAACAACTCGGAGACTATATTGAAGATCTCGTCCGTTCAGGGCACCTTGCAGTGCACTTGAGGGACAACCGGCAAGCCAAACCGCCTCAGAGACCTCAGCTTGCCATGGCCTTGTCTTTCAGCTGCTCCGATAAGGGGTTGTAGAGCCCCGGCGACGCCCTCCAGATAGAGTACATCAACAGCCGGAGAAGGGAGGAACGCTGGGGGAGAAATCGGCCGAAGTCGTCCTCGATCCTTCCTATAACCAACTGCACCGTGTCATCAGTGCAGTACTGATCATAGAGATACACGTTCTCGAAGCTTATGATTTCGGGGATGGCGAATGGGAAGTCCTCCATTTTTGCGTTTTGGGTGTGAGGAAAGGAGTCATCAACAATCCCTCCATTTGATAGCCCACAACGCCCCCGGAGTTCAACGGTCTCCCGCAACTGTGCCGCCACGTGGAAGGCACCACGCCGCTCGATGCGAAGTCAAAATGACGCGGCTCTGGCGCTTAGCCTCCTCCACGCGTTCGTGGCACATGTTAATCGCGAATGTCCGTCTTCCCAAAGCCCTCGCCAAGAGGCAACCGAGCAGCCTCACTGCTTGGTTCATCCTTGGCAAGCCTCCCACGGCCCCTCCAGCGCCAGGGATCGAAGCCCTCACGAAGAGGCAGCCCAGCAGCTACCCTGCTCGGCTATCTATGGCTGGTAGTTTCCCAACCCCACAACGCCAGGGATCTAAGCCCTCAAAAAGAGTCAACTGAGCATCCTCACTGCTTGGTTCATCCTTGGCAGGCCTCCCACGGCCGCTCCAGCGCCAGGGATCGAAGCCCTCACGAAGAGGCAGCCCAGCAGCTACCCTGCTCGGCTATCCCTGGCCGGTAGCTTCCCTACCCCACAACGCCAGGGATAAAAGCCCTCACCAAGAGGCAGCCCTGCAGCTACCCTGCTCAGCTATCCCTGGCTGGTAGCTTCCCTACCACACAACGCCAGGGATCAAAGCCCTCACCAAGAGGCAGCCCTGCAGCTACCCTGCTCGGCTATCCATGGCTGGTAGCTTCCCTACCACACAACGCCAAGGATCAAAGCCCTTGCAAGAGGCAGCCCTGCATCTACCCTGCTCGGCTATCCCTGGCTGGTAGCTTCCCTACTCCACAACGCCAGGGATCAAAGCCCTCTCCAAGAGGCACCAGGCAGCAACCCTGTTCGGCCATCCTTAAGGGAAAAAAGCCCTCGCCAAGAGGCACCGGGCAGTAACCCTGTTCGGCCATCCTTAGTAGGCCACTTACGGCCCCTCCTGCGCTAAGGATGAAAAGCCCTCGCAAGAGGCAACCGAACCCGCCCTTGTTCGGTTATCCCTGGCTGGTAGCTCCCTACCCCAACAAACCAGGGATCAAAGTCCTCACAGAGGCAACCGAACCCGCCCTTGTTCGGTTATCCCTGGCTGGTAGCTCCCTACCAAACCAGGGGTCAAAGCCCTTGCCAAGAGGCACCGGGCAGCAACCCTGCTCTGGCCGTCCTTAAGGATCAAAGCCCTCGCAAGAGGCAACCGGGCCCGCCCTTGCTCGGTTATCCCTGGCTGGTAGCTCCCTACCCCAACAAACCAGGGATCAAAGCCCTCGCCAAGAGGCACTGGGCAGCTACCCTGCTCGGCCATCCTTAGTAGGCCACTCACGGCCCCTCCCGTGCTAAGAATCAAAGCCCTCGCCAAGAGGCACCGAGCAGCTACCCTGCTCGGCCCCATCCTTGTCTGGCCAATTACAGTCCCTCCAAAGATTAAGGATCAAAGCCCTCATAAAGAGGCAACCGGGCCTGCCCTTGCTCGGTTATCCCTGGCTGGTAGCTCTTTACCCCCAACAAACCAGGGATCAAAGCCCTCGCCAAGAGGCACCGAGCAACTACCCTGCTCGGCACCATCCTTAGTAGGCCACTCACGGCCCCTCCCGCGCTAAGGATCAAAGCCCTCGTCAAGAGGCACCGAGCAACTACCCTGCTCGGCCCCATCCTTAGTAGGCCACTCACGGCCCCTCCAACAACTAAGCAACATGAACTCAACAAGAGGCATCCGGTTCTACGTCTAAGCAATCTCCACCTCGACTTCGGGGCCATGGAGATACCGTCTTCGCACCGGTCTTTGCACACTCGGCAATCAAACAGATTCAACTCGATGTGTGATCGCTAGACAAAGAACCGACATAAAATGATGGCAGTCTGTGCAAATACAAGTATCTACCAACAAAAGGAAATAGAAGCACAAACACTACTGCAAAAACAAAAAAACTTTATTCAAAAAGTCAAAGCTTCTACAAGGGTACTGTGGGTTCCCCAACCTTACAAAAATGCCCGAAGGCCTAAAAAATACCCGAGGCAACAAAAGAAAAGACAAAGAGAAGACGAGGGGCTTCAGGCCTTAGGGCCGGGCACGATATCGATGAGCTCGACGTCCACCGCGACTGGAGATGCGTCCGTCACTAGAGCCTCGGCGTCGCCCTCGCCGAGAGTCCCTTCCCCGGCAGTGCTCCCGAGGGCATCCCCCTGCTCGTCATCCCCATGGGGATATTCTGCTCGGAGCACTTCATCAGCAAACTCCAGCACCCGTGCCTTGACGGCGTCAAGAGCCTCGTGCCAGATGAGGGTGGTGGCCGAGGCTAGGACGGTGTAGAACTGCTCCAACTTCTAGAAGTTCTTCACCGCCTCCGCCGTCCTGAGGTCGGCTCTCTTCGTTGCCTCTACCGTAGCCCTTAACTCCTTTCGGAGGGTGCTCAATGACTTCTTCATGGTGCCGACAAGCACCTCGGAGCCCTGAAGCTTAGCCTCGGTGACCTGGGTGGCCTCGCGGAACCTGTCCACCTCTTACTTCGAGGCCGCCACCTCGTGCTTCGCTGCCGCCGCCTCCTGCTTCGCGGCCGCCGCCTCCTGCTTCACGGCAGTCGCCTCGTCCTCGAGGGCAGCGACCCACGCCATCGTCACTTCCAGATCCCGCTTCGAGCCCGGCCGCGGCTCACATCGCCGGGGCTATCTCCTCCTCCTCCATCTGGGCGACGATAGCAACATGCTGGAGGACCTAAAGAAATCGGAGGGGGGTCAGAAAGAAAAAGAGGCACTAAATCTCCCAAGCAATGAGACGATATACGAGCGCTAACCTACAGGGCCTCTTGGGCGATGGACGCCATTTGTGCCTTCAGCGTCCCCCCAGCGACCCGGCCCCCGGCCGACCTCTCCATGTCGTGTAGCAAGCTGTCAGCAACGGAAAGCCCCGAGGGCACCTCAAAGTGGAGCTCCCCCTCGTCTACCAAGATCGGAGAGGCCGGGGTCTACGGAACTACTTGGGGGAACCTCTTAAGAGACGACGGCGGAGAGCTCGTCTCCACCTCCGAAGCTCGGGCGTCCTCTCCCCGAGCCCTTTTTCTGCTCGGCACCTGGATGGGCCCCGGGGCACGATCCGCACTCGAGCGCTGGGGCGGGACGGTCGCTGGGGAAGCTGGGACCGGTGTCTGACGGGAAGAGCTGGCCCCTCCAGCCTTCGACCCCTTCTTTGGCCTGCGCATAGCTGCTCGGAAGAGGCCCGCGTCCATGATTTCTGCACAAGATAAGATATAATGGAGTCAGCGACATAAACAAAGTAAAAACAAATGCAAGCTCCTAACTTACCGACGAACTGGGAGGGGCTGAGCCCGGCCCAACTGAAGGCCCGCTCAGAAAGCAGCACATCAACCCGAAGAATAGGCTCCCATGCCGCCACTCTCGCCGCGTCGGAGTCATTACACGGATTTTCCTGCCAGCACCTATCCCTAAACCATTGGACGGGTACGGGCCAGTCCTCACCCTCTGGCTGCCCGACGAAGAAAAACTTCTTCTTCTAATCATGGATGGAAGAAGGCAGGACGACAACTCCTGACCCGGATACACTCCCCCGCTGCTTCCTAAAGGAGAGGTAAACCCACCTCGGGTCGCCCGCGCGAGTTCCGGGTGACTTTTGTAAATAAGGGAGGAGACAAGGATAGACAGACTAAAGGGGATCGTCTACAACTTCAACCGGACCAGGAACCCAAGGAGAATCCTCCAGGAGTTCGGCACTATGTGGCCCGGGGCTAACCTAAAGTAATTTAACGCAGCTACAACCTCGGGAGAGAAAAGCAGGCGCATTCCGGCCTAAAGGGCTTCCAGATACAAGGCGGTCTCTCTACCTCTTACCTGATCTGGCCTCTCTCCTTCCTCGTCCAATCGTAGCGTGTAGCCGGAGGGAATATGGAAACGAGCCCGAGCGGTGACAAGCTCGTCCTTATATCTTACTGAGGACGACGCACCAGGGGCGTCCGCCGCCACCGCTCCAGGAACCGCCCCAGACGCGTGTCCCCGGGAAGAGGATCTGACCCCAACTTCCCGAAGGGGATCAAACCCGGGGGAAGAATCCCTAGTATCTACCCCTACGACATCTATAAACTCCTCAAAACAAGACATCTAACCTGATGGGAGGAAATCATCGAGAAGAGAAAACGCTGAGATCCGACCTAAAGGGGAAAGCGTCGAGCTAACAAGACTCAGAATGAGGAAAGTAGGAAGAGAGAGAGACCCCGAATTAGGCATCCCCTCAATTTATACAGCCGGCGTCCTCATCATGCGGCGACGGTCGACTCCAGCCAAAACGACTCAGTACACTCGACGGCCACGATCACTCTACCTGGAGCAAGCACATTGGCAGCATCCCATCGGACTCCAGAAGCCTGCGGCATGTCACATCAGCCAACCGGCACCCAACACGTGGCATGTCACTTCAGCAAAAGGGCACACGATCCAGCGCACCCTCTTTAATGCGGAGATCTTGCCCTGATCCGCTGACATCACCCGGAAAAACAACCGATCGCCCATGGATACGCACGACAATATCTTCGAAAAGAAGCTCACCTCGGGTGACCCGGCAAACCACTCTCGACCCGACCCGTCAGCTGGTCGGAACGAGAGTGGGGGGCTAATGATGATGCTCGATATCAGTGATCTCCCAGATCAGGACAAGTGGCAGATGACGTGTCCCAGGGCTCATAAGAAAGGACCTACAGTGGTCGACCAGACCACTCCTGTGCCCGTCCTATAAGCAAATGCTGTCTCACCTCCGAGCCCCCAACACAATTGGCCTCCTCGGCCCCACTGCTCGTCTCCGAGCTATCACAGGCTCGAGCCTCCTCGGCCCTCTCAGCTCGCCTCCGGGCTCGAGCAAAACCAAGATACCTCGGCTCTCCCGCTTCTCCGCGAGCTCTCCCGCTGAGGTCATCTTCCTCGGTCTCATCGACCGACCAACAGCACCGCTTGCAGGCGTAACCGCCATCCCACGAATCTCGCCATGCGCGAGATCTCCGCCGGCCACATCCCACGTTCCACGCCACCACGATCCCCTATTAACAAGCCTGTCTCGCCATTAATAGGAGGTCCTGCTCATCACGCGGGCGTAACGTCGGGAGCGTAACGGCCAGCGTGATTCTCGCACCTGCGTCGCCTGCTGCCACCGCTATATAAACCCCTTCTTCAGATGGTTCAAGTAAGCCATTTTTACTCCACTAAGCCGTTACTCTGCTCGGATCTCTAGTCTAACTTGACCGTCGGAGGGTCCTTGGTGGTACAACCACCCCGGGACTTCCTTGCAGGTAGCTCGGCAACCACAACCTCAAACCCATTGAGATCCACACGCTTAAGGAGAGACAGCCTCCAGATCCAATCTCAGCCACTCGTCGCCGCCATCAGCAGATCAATGGAATTTAACATCTTGGCTCGATCCAGGTCGCATTAAAGATGCCTAATGGTTGGCTACCGTGTGGCGCCATCTAGGTCGTTGGCTGCAGCGCTTCGTTTTGGCGGGAGCGGATCAGGACCACCAGATAGCCATTGCTGAGTGTATAAATAGGGGAGGCATATCCCTAGGAAACACCTTTGCTTCGCTTGCCTTTTGACGTTTGTGGATTGCTCGACGCTCCCGCTCTTAGGTCGGATCCTCAGACCAAATCCTTCTTCTCTTCTTCCCTTGAATTAGGTCAAATGTCTTCCTTTTATTCTATTGTATATGTAGTTAGGGTAGAGTCAGGCGATGAGATTTCAACATCTGAAGCCGAGTCTAGTGGGTCATCTTTATCTTCCTCGGCTTCTGATAGCCGAGAAAGTTTTTCTTCCTCTGCGTCGGGTTCACCCCCAAGGGGTGGCGATTCCCTTGCCCTCCCTCGTCGGGAGGCCAAAAAGGCCCCCAAGGAGCGTATCGAGAATACTCGTGATGCTGCCTCGATGCTGAACAGGTCAGACGAGCTTTCCGATATCCTTGGCTACTCGCTCCCATATTCCCTTGGCTACTCGCTCCGTCTGGCCAGGGATGATGGATAGGCAGACCAGGTATAGGGCAATGAGTTGCCCTGTACTTGGAAGCGTTCTGAGCAGGGATGCGTCTGCCCTTTTCACCTGAGATTTGTGTCATCCTTCATTATTTTCAACTCGCCCCGGGCTAGCTAGCACCGAATTCATGGAGAATTATCCTCAGATTCCTGGTTCGGCTAAAAATTGATCGGATCCCATTTAGCTTAAGTCTTCTTCTGCTGTAAGAATCACCTGGGTACTCGTAAGGATGAGTCGGGTTGGGTTTATTTCTCTTTTAAAAAGCATAAGGGTAGGATGGCCGGGTCGGGGGTAGTGGTCGTTCCTTCTTCCATCCAAGAGTGGAAGAAGAAGTTCGTGTTCGTCGGTCCTCCGAAGGGAGAGGAGTGGCCAGTGCCCACCAAGTGGCATATGGAAGATTGTACGAGGGCCAAGCAGTCCAATGCCCCGGAGGCGGGGGTCGTGTCCCGATGGGAGCCGATCCAGCATGCCGACGTCTTGCATTCCGAGCAAGCCTTGAGCTGGGTGGGACTTAGTCCAACAAGTTTCATAGGTAAGATAGGTCTAAACCGATCAATTTATACTTGGTATATTTTATCGCTTCTGTTGCTAACTGTTCAGTTGATAAAACTGCACATTTAATATGACATTTTTCCTACTATTTCTATATAATAAAAGGTGTTTATTATAATATATGATACATGTGAGGCTTTATCTGTAAAAATACTATTTTCATGTGTTTATATGTTATAATTAACATTTGGTAGGAAAAAGTAAGCATATAACATCCATGTAACGTTTGGCCCATTTAAATATGCTTACCTTATTAAATACCTTTGACCAATTCTTAATGGTTAAGTTAATATCTCAATAAAACAAACTCTACTAATATTATTTGTTGAGTTTGTTGTGCAGAATTTTCAGGGCTGAAATCAAGGAAATCAAAATTGTTAGAACAAACCTGCCTAATTAAGAAAGTAAACTAAAGTAATCAAGTCTGGCAGTGACATAAAAAAGATTTTCAGTTTCCAGAGATTAAAAAGATCACCACGTGTCATAAAGATAAAGCTCCAGAAAAACAAATCAAGTGATCTCCCTATAAGGCAGTGGATCCGCGGCCAAACCTACCTATAGGCCGCGGATCCGCCGCGTATTGGACGAGTTGAGAGTTGGGATTTTGCTGTTTGGATCTTAACTACCGGTTTCCAAATTAGGAGACTAGGGTTCTGGCTCTGGGACTATAAATAAGGACCGAGAGCCTCTTGGAAAAGGATCAAGCTGAAGAGATCACGAAGTCCACGACAGGCTCACGCATCCAGGCCGATCATCAACAGTTCATCTACCTCCTTAGAAGAGATCGAGAAGCAAACTAGTATTTTGTAATCATTTTCTAAGGGAACAAAGTGTAAATGAATTTTGTTGATTAATAAAGGTAATTGTTTTTCTTATTCTATCTCTTTGTAGTTTTAATATGATTTCCCTCTCCATCTCTTCTTCTCCCAACATGCGCGAGTAATTCTCCACTTGTTAGGGTTCGTAGGATTATGGTAGATTAATAGATGATGAAGATCCTTAAACTCTTTTTACGTCCTATAAAGTTTATAAACTTTACCAAAAGAATCATTAACATCCTACTCGGGCGCGCTACTAATTTATTGTTAGTCTCGACCGCGGTTAGAGATTAGATTAATGACTGTTTTGGTAAAGGCTAGACATGAACGGAGTTCCATGTCGAGATAGGGGTTAAGAGTGGGATCCATTTTCCCTCCAGAAACCCTAATCTACATGCATCACTGTCGTTCTAGTTTTAAATCTATTAAAGGATAAAAAGAGTAATCTTTAATTAATCATCCATAACTACTAAATCCTAATGAACCCTACAAGCCCCCTTTTAATATTAAACTTACATCTATAGTTAATCTAGATTTATATTTTGCATCCGTGTTTAACGTAGATCTAGAACCTACAACCATTCTTTATTCTTCCTCCTTTCTTTCTCAACACGCCTAAGGTAAGAATAAAATATTCAACGTTTCCCTGAGGACGACCCGTACTCACCTCGGTCTAGCTACGCGCGATACCATTCTGATTGCGGTTAATTACTACACATAGATCACATCAATCAAATGGCGCCGTTGCCGGGGATACGTGCGTAATTTTTTTTATTCTTACTATTTGTGTTGAATTCTTATTCGATCTATATCATAATTAAAACAAAACTGCAAATTGTATATTTAACGAATTGTGTGAATTTTGTAAGGAGATCTGGAGTCACAGACTTGAGGAAACAGAAAGACAGAGACATTCATCAAGATCCAGAGGAGTACAGAAGGCCACAGAGACAAATTTCATAAACTGATCTCTCTTCCTTGTGGCTGATCCACGGCAAATAAGCCACATTCGCGGCGGAAGCGTGATCGCACGCTTTTGGCGTGTCGAGTTTTAAGAGTTCTAAAGTTTACCACGATCAGGACGGTGTCGCTTTGCAGCTAGCCGGTTGAGCACGGGTCGATCCACAGGGAGATGGTTGTATGTCCTTTCTTGTCTTAGACGAGTCAATAAAGAATGTTGTATATATTTGTTCGATTCTATCCTAAGTGTATTATTTGCAAGTATAAAGTTGTTAAGAAAAGATACGAGATTGTAAGCTAAAGAAATCCGTACTCAAAACATTTGAGTCGAGTCTTGACCAATTGAAGCTAGAGCAATCGGCAACAACGTGGATTAGGGGATTTAAGCGCGGTATTCGTGGAATCCGGCTTATTTACCCTTGTCCTTCCGTTCTTGTCTCTTGCTTTCGCCTCCGGCCAAACCGAACGCAACCGGTCGCGGTTAGGAATCACCGTTACCTTGTTAGGGTAGGGTGCCTAACGAAGCGCTTGCGTATGGTTTGGGCGGAGTTCAATGGAAAATAACGGGAAAAGGAAATGAGGAAAGAAATGTTAACTTATAATACCGTATTGATTCTTAACAACGACAATAATTACAACATTCACAAAAAGAACCAAAAAGAGAGAACAAAAAGAAAAGAACAAAGAAAAGAAAAGATACAAGTAAGTAAGTGCATGAATATAAATTGCAAGTAAGTAAAGCAAGGTAATAAAAAGCAAGTAATAAATAAGCAATAAAAAGAACAAGAAAGTAATTACAAGAACATAGAACTCAAGACAAGTATGGGCTCAATAGCCAACCCTTAAACTTGCAAGCTCAATTAAGAGGTTGCAAGATCAAGAGAAGGGTAGAGAACGCATGTGAAATGAAGTGCTAATTCCATAAGAAAATACGACCCTTGAGATCAATAACAAACTCTTAACCTTTCAAGCTCAATGAAGAGGTTGAAAGATCAAGAGAAAGCAAGAATCTTAAGGGGAAGTTAAACAAAAGAGAATGATACAAAAACCCTCATCTTCATTAATCTTCCACTCAAAAAACTCTCACTACAATTTTCATGGAGAAAGAATGAAGAAGAAGAAGAAGAACTATACAAAAAACTACAAAAGAGGAGCAAAGAATGAACACCAAATTCCACACTTGGCTTAGCTCAGTTCTGGAGTATTTATAGGCTGAAAAATGAAAACCTAGGGCAACCACCAGAACACAAATAAAAAGACCAAAACACCCCCAAAAAGTCTCTGTCTGCGGCGCCAGTACGGCCGCGGAACCGCGGCCTATACCCCCCTTTGGCCGCGGTTCCGCGGCCATATAGATGAGTTAGGGTGTGGGCTTCTTGGTACTTTCCTGGTCTTCTGTCCCCTCTTGTCTGGTACATGTATTTTCTGAAAATACTTCCACATTTCTTCCAGAATTTCTGTTGAGGGAAAGGTGGACTTTTGTCAAGATTTTCTTGAGCTCCGCGTAGATTTCTTGGAACTTGTTGTTGCCATTGAGCCTTGTGCATGAAGGTGACAATCGATTTGCCATTTTGTCTCCAAACTGGTGTGTGGCAACAGACGGATAAAGAGCGGAGACCCGTGTTTTATCAGTGGTTGGCAGGAACCCGGATTTTGTCATGCTTTTCCATGATATTCACTGTTCAGAGCCGAGAACCTGTATTCTGCAGTTATGTAGCAAACACTGATAAAAAGCACCTGCCTATAAACACACGAGCGTAAGAATGAGCGATATAGAATGCAATATTCTGGTATGAACAAATACCCCCAAACTTAACTTTTGCTCGTCCCGAGCAAAACCAATTATTCACAAAAATAAAATCCTAACCGCACTTTCGCAGGGAACGCGATTGCACTGAGCATGTGGAACAAGCCGTTAAACCCCTAGGTGTCCCTAGTAGGAGGAGTGTTGTCTCCTGAGGGTTTTCAGCGGATTACACCCACAAAATCCCGTCAAGCTAGTGTCATAAGTTAACATTGACTCTACTCCTACAGTTTAGTATTTACGTTAGAAACTCTATCATCCTAAGTTAGAAATATTCAACCCTTATTTTTCACACCTTCTATCCATTTAACCTTAGGTCCTATACGTTCCAAAAAAGTTTAGAAAGACGTTGGTTCTCCTGAGTTTTCCTTCTAAAGTGCTGCCTTAAATCAGGGATTTTTATCAACTTTACAGAAAACACAAGTCTTATTCTTTATTTCTATCTTTTATCCAAACATCGATTATATACCCCTACGTGTGTGTGTATTTGCACCCCTACACTTAAGAATTCAATTCAAGCTATAATACCCTTGCCCTAATACCTAATACTACTTCTTTTCATTAAGGATAGACGGATTTGCTCACACACCTTTCATGCGACTATTAATGCTTCTTGAGGCACTAACGGCCGATTACTGAATGTGTGAACATTAAAGCGTAAATAGCAGTTTCCAGGTCTTGACTCTATTCTATTTTTTTTTTTCTTTTTCTTTTTCTTTTTCAAGACCGGATATATTTTTTTCAATATGTTATTTTTGGTGTTTAGCTTTAAATACCGTTTTTTCTTTCATACTAGGCTTTCAGGCAAGAGTATTTCTAGGTATCCTCTACTATCCCAAGTTTCAAGGTGCGTGTAAGTGCAGTTTGTACGGTATATACTTTCTAAATTTGAACTCAAGAAAAGAAACTATTTTTCAGACTTATCCTTCAGTAAAGCTTCAATACTTTCCCCTCATCTTGACTTAACTCAAGAACTGAACTCAAGATTACCTATTTCTCAAAAAAAACTGTAAGGACGTATACTTACCAAGTTTAAACAGAATGAGGGTTATTTTTAGGGTTTTCAATTCCTAATCCTAGAATTTAGTTATTTCTATCATATCAACTAAACTTTCGGAATAAAGATCTAAGTTACCCTATTAGCTAACTTGACGACAAAGTTTTTATATTTTTGGAAAATTTTCGATTTTTTTGTGGGTTTTTAATAAGGTATGCAAATGCAAAATATACAAATGAATGCGAAGGAAGAAAGCTTACCGAGCACACCCCCAAACTTAAACTTGACAGTGCCCTCACTGTCAGGCTATACCAAGAGGGTCAAAATTGTCGGCGCTCTCCCTAAAAACAAATTATAGACAAAAAGGAAAACAAAAAATATATACAAAAAAAGTGTCCCCCCCAAACTTAAGTAAAACCGTGTTTCCACTGTTAAGTGTTGAAGTTCAGGATTAGGGGGGAAAGAGAAGAGTATCAATCTATACAAGGCCTTACACAGGCCAAAAGTTAACACCAACCATTCAAAAATCTTATCATGATGAAGCAGTGGCTGGTGAAAGAAGGTGAAGAGGTAAGAAATGGAGAATACGCGAGACCGTATAGAGATAGGAGCGGGATACGGTCTCGGTATATGAGAGGAAGAAGAATGGCGGAAGGGAAAAAGAAGTGGAATACGAACTTGAGGGTGCAAATGGAGTGAATAGATTAGCACAATTCGTGATGAGCGATGTGTGAAAAGTGATTGTGCTAATATATTAACCCGTCGAGAAATGGGATCAAATCCCTCAAGATTCGTGAGAAACCATGGGTACGCCGAACTTGGTAAACCAGACACAAGAAGTGAAAATGATACGGTTTCTTCCAAGGTCGGAATGATGGAAAGGATGGAGGGAAGTGGTTGAGGAAGGGTATCTGTTAAAGGTTCAGGAGGGTGTACACAGTCAGTGGAAGGAATAGGATGAATTGGAAAATCTGACTCATCAATTAAAACTGGTTCATCCTCAAAACTATCCTCATTATTCTCCTCAAAATTTGGCACATCCATGCACTTCTCGTCAAAATCAAGACGCATATGGGGTTCGGGAAAAACATTTAATGACTCGGGATGATGATTTGAAGAGACAAACTCAGCCAAATCTATTGGTTCATCATCCAAAATGTTCCCAGCGTCAATATCCTCAATCAAGTGAAAATCAAAATTCTCTGACACCTCAACCAAAGTATGGATATTAATCAATTCAGGTTCTAAGATGGAGGTGTAGAGGTCAAAAGGATTGGGTGTGGTTTCACTTGGCAAGGTCCCTTCACAATCTGGCAAATCAAACACTACAAAGTTGCACAACTCATTAAACATTCTATCTTCAACTGATAATTCATTTGGGACACTCGATAGACTTTCAAAACAAGAGTTGTGGGATTCAATTTGGGATGGGTAGGTTTGATTCGGAAGGGGGTATAGCTCACTCTCTCCACTCAAATTCATAGCCTCTCCTGCCGCCTCATCATACATTGAAAAATTAGGAGCTAGTTGAAAACTAGCTACCGGGTCAGTATGTTGTACGAGAGCGGCCATGGACGCATTCAAATCCATCATCTGTTGGCTTGACGCTACCCTAAAGTCTTCCAATGACTGTTCCAGACTAGACATGGGTTGTGAAGGGGTTTCAGTAAAAGATTCAAAGTTATTTGGATACTGAAAGCTCCCAAAAGGCTGTGTAGAAGCAATGTCTAGGGACGGTGTAAAAGTCGGGTAGGACTGGTAGGAATTGAATGGCTGGACAGGAGCAGGATCAACATTTGGATAGGAAGGTGAATGGAATTGTTGATCCCAAGAACTTGAAGTGGTGAAAGGAGTGTAAGATCGGCTACGAGATTGTTCAATACGTTCAGCAATAGACATAGGTCTTGGAGTGGCAACATGACTCGAAGAAGGGGTATCAACGTAAGAAGGGGTGACTGTTTGAAATAGTTGATACGAAGTGAATTGTGGATTCAAATTGTTTGTCCTAGACGCGTCTATCTGATCTCTCAATGAAATTTTTGGCATGGAGGGGTCGTTCGATGTTCGGCCAAAGCAAGAACCGTAAGAAGTAATGTCTGGTTGTGGGTACCAAAGTTCGGCAAGAGTTTTGCGAGGTGGGGTACCCATGATATGAAGAGAGAGAAAGAAAGGTAGAGAAAAGGAGGGGAAAAAGAATGTGATTTTTTTTTTATTTATATTAACAAAAGAATGAAGTATACACACAAAAAGAACATGGACAAAAATAATCACGACACAAAAATACCACACACCTAATCGTTCTAGGGTTCACCTAGGTCAACTAGACCTGCTCCAGAACTTGATTGTCGAAGTAAAACTGTGTCGAGAAACGGGCTCAAGATACACTGATCACGAGGCCAGGTAAGTGCAGAGATAAGGGGAGGTTTTCCAACGCTTTCTCGAAGTTCCTTAATTAAATAACCCTTTTCTCTTTTGGCGGTTTCGCCGTTAACACTTTCCTAGACACCCCGTAAACAATATACCGTTAAGCGAGATTCTAAACACAGTTGACTTCTCCTAGTGAGCTCGAAGTACTTAAGGCTTAAAGTCTAGTTTCTTTTAAATTTTGTGCGGGTAAACGTTATGCTCAAGTTCGTGATTTGTGGGCCACGGAAAAGGTGATAAAATCCTTTACCGTATATTGTGGGGTTCGCTTGCCCTTAAGTCCGTATTAATGTATGCAATGCGCAATTCAATAAAAATTCTATAAAGAATCAAACAAGTGTTTTTTTTTAGTTTAAGCACGGCACTGCAACAAATACGGGTTAGTCAATTGTTTAGCGTTTGCTAGCGAACTTGCAAAGAATCCTGCAAAGAATAGTATATTGGATGCGTCGGATTTGAGAAGAAGGTGTTAGTAAAGTACGTACCGTTAAGTTTTTGGGTTAGGAAACCCCCGTTGAATCAAATCCGGTAAGCTTGGAAAGTTCGCTTGCGCGGGTCAAACTACCCGGATCTTTGGCACTGTACTTCGTAATCACCTTATCTTTGAACGTACACTTTGCTCCCACAATCGCAGTTTGCAAATCCGCAAAAATCTGCACTCTTGCCCACAAAAATGATCAAAAATAACAAAAAGATTTTTTTTTTATAAATATATACAAAAAGAATATTAACCCGAATAACAAGAAAGAAAATACGCTACCGTCTCCCCAGCAACGGCGCCATTTGATCGCACGCTTTTGGTGTGTCGTGTTTTAAGAGTTCTAAAGTTTACCGTGATCAGGACGGTGTCGCTTTGCAGCTAGCCGGTTGAGCACGGGTCGATCCACAGGGAGATGGTTGTATGTCCTTCCTTGTCTTAGACGAGTCAATAAAGAATGTTGTATATATTTGTTCGATTCTATCCTAAGTGTATTATTTGCAGGTATAAAGTTGTCAAGAAAAGATACGAGATTGTAAGCTAAAGAAATCCGTACTCAAAACCTTTGAGCCGAGTCTTGACCAATTGAAGCTAGAGCAATCGGCAACAACGTGGATTAGGGAATTTAAGCGCGGTATTCGTGGAATCCGGCTTATTTACCCTTGTCCTTCCGTTCTTGTCTCTTGCTTTCGCCTCCGGCCAAACCGAACGCAACCGGTCGCGGTTAGGAATCACCGTTACCTTGTTAGGGTAGGGTGCCTAACGGAGCGCTTGCGTATGGTTTGGGCGGAGTTCAATGGAAAATAACGGGAAAAGGAAATGAGGAAAGAAATGTTAACTTATAATACCGTATTGATTCTTAACAACGACAATAATTACAACATTCACAAAAAGAACCAAAAAGAGAGAACAAAAAGAAAAGAAAAGATACAAGTAAGTAAGTGCATGAATATAAATTGCAAGTAAGTAAAGCAAGGTAATAAAAAGCAAGTAATAAATAAGCAATAAAAAGAACAAGAAAGTAATTACAAGAACATAGAACTCAAGACAAGCATGGGCTCAATAGCCAACCCTTAAACTTGCAAGCTCAATTAAGAGGTTGCAAGATCAAGAGAAGGGTAGAGAACGCATGTGAAATGAAGTGTTAATTCCATAAGAAAATACGACCCTTGAGATCAATAACAAACTCTTAACCTTTCAAGCTCAATGAAGAGGTTGAAAGATCAAGAGAAAGTAAGAATCTCAAGGGGAAGTTAAACAAAAGAGAATGATACAAAAACCCTCATCTTCATTAATCTTCCACTCAAAAAGCTCTCACTACAATTTTCATAGAGAAAGAATGAAGAAGAAGAAGAAGAACTATACAAAAAACTACAAAAGAGGAGCAAAGAATGAACACCAAATTCCACACTTGGCTTAGCTCAGTTCTGGAGTATTTATAGGCTGAAAAATGAAAACCTAGGGCAACCACCAGAACTCAAATAAAAAGACCAAAACACCCCCAAAAAGTCTCTGTCTGCGGCGCCAGTACGGCCGCTGAACCGCGGCCTATACCCCCCTTTGGCCGCGGTTCCACGGCCATATAGATGAGTTAGGGTGTGGGCTTCTTGGTACTTTCCTGGTCTTCTGTCCCCTCTTGTCTGGTACATGTATTTTCTGAAAATACTTCCACATTTCTTCCAGAATTTCTGTTGAGGGAAAGGTGGACTTTTGTCAAGATTTTCTTGAGCTCCGCGTAGATTTCTTGGAACTTGTTGTTGCCATTGAGCCTTGTGCATGAAGGTGACAATCGATTTGCCATTTTGTCTCCAAACTGGTGTGTGGCAACAGACGGATAAAGAGCGGAGACCCGTGTTTTATCAGTGGTTGGCAGGAACCCGGATTTTGTCATGCTTTTCCATGATATTCACTGTTCAGAGCCGAGAACCTGTATTCTGCAGTTATGTAGCAAACACTGATAAAAAGCACCTGCCTATAAACACACGAGCGTAAGAATGGGCGGTATAGAATGCAATATTCTGGTATAAACAAAGCGCGGCGGGATTGAGGATCTAGGGTTCCAAACTTCTCTGGTAAGTTTCTTAACTCTTTCTCTCTCCTCTGAAATCCAATAAAATATCTTTTCTGCAGGATTCTTTGCAAAATATCGGCGCTCAAAAATCTTTTTGCAAAGTTTTGTAATTGGTTTGTTTTGCATATTTTAATACAGATTTTTAAGGGGCAAGACCAAAATTCAGATTAGGTAGGGATTTTATCACCTTTCCTAAGCCCCACAAATGACAAAACCGAGCATTTGCATCAACCCTACATTAATTTAAAAAATATCTAGATAAGACTCTAAGGACTGTCGCGCTCAATATGGACAGAGGAAGATCGTGGGTAATCTATCGCTTATCCGCATTACTTTTGTGGTGCCTAGGCAAGTGTGTCTAAGGCAAGTGATTACTCAATTAGGCCTGCTATTTTCGGTGATTCATATAGCGGACACCTCCCACTTACCTGGCACTTACCTGGCCACAAGAGTAGTAAAGAGGTGGTAGAGGATTGATCCTACGGCTTGTCCTTTGGAAGTCTAGGAGCGGTCTAGAGACTGGACCTAGGTAACCTTAGTTCTAGGGTTGTTTGTGCATTTTTGTGTGATTTGTCTAAGTCCGACACACTTTTCAAAATAGACCATTTTTAAAAGTACACACGCTGCCACTTGCGCTAAACCCGCTTAGTGCATGCTTAGCTGGACACGGGATTCTAGTACCCGTCTTGTCCACGTTCCTGCTATCGACTCCGAAGTCGGTGCTTCTTCATCTTCTTTTCACCCACCATCCACCACATCGACCGAGATGGACAGTACTCCATCAAATTATAACACCACGCTGCCACCGCCCGTAGGTGAGCAGAATCCACCGCGCATCTCTCTCCAAGAAAAATGTTATCCTATCCGTGGTCCGCTTCCCACTTGCTTATCCATTCCACCAGCCAACGAGGATAATTTTGAAATTAAACCCCACTACATCAATATGTTGGCCAAATTTCACAGGCTTGAGTCTGAATATGCGTACATTTTCATCACTAAATTCGAAAACGTAAGCGCAATGATGGGTACTTCAAAACTGACTATGGATGCTATGCGCTCTCGTCTTATCCCATTCACTCTGTGCAACTTGGCAGAAAAATGGTTTTATAATACTGTAGCACACTCTATCACTAATTGGGATGAATTCGTAAAAGCATTTATTAAGAAGTTTTACCCAAACCATAAAACCGCCCGTGTTAGGAGCGAGATCAACCGGTTTACCCAGCTTCCCAATGAACCATTTTGGAAGTGCTTTGAACGTTTCAAGGATTTGCTTGTCCAATGTCCTCATCATGGAATAAATAGATGGGATTTGTGCCGAATTATATATGAGGGCATTAATCCAGCAACAAAGCAGATGCTTGAAAAAAATTGCCAATGCAATTTCATGTCTAAAGATGATGGTGAAGCTTGGAAATATCTGGAAGACCTCGCTGAAAACACTTTGCAGTGGGAAGCGTAAGACCACCTTCATCTAGGGGAGGTATTCATCAGCTCGATGTTTCCATCGCAGTAAAAGCCGAAATGGCAGCGATGCAAAAGAAACTCGGCGCTATTGAGAACAAATTCTCATTAGTCTCCCTAAATCAGGTAACGCTTCCCAAGACCGTGTGTGGTTGCTGTTCAGATCTTTCACACTTGACGGAAGAATGTCCTATGAATGCATCGTTTCAAGGTCACGAGCAAACTAATGCTGCTTTTCAGCAGCGACATAGAAACGATCCTTATTGTTCCACGTACAATCAAGGATGGAGGAAACATCCTAACTTTGCTTCGAACCAAAACCAACCCCAAAATCAAAACCAGTTCCAAAGCAATTATCAAAGACCTCCTCCACAGCAACCGCAAACACAAAGTCACAACCCCTTTCAGTCACAAAATTTTCAAAATCCGGCCAACACTTCTGTACCGCAATTAGCCGGTACTGATAACTCTTCACTCGCACAAACTTTGGATTAGTTTATGAAATATTCCATTCAAATGTCGGCTGATATGAAGTCTTCTTTTGATACCATAAAAAAAGACTCCGCCTCCCACGGTGAGAGTATTAAATCAATAGAAAACCAACTTGCACAGTTGAACGACGCGATGAGTGCAAGAGAGAAAGGGAAACTCCCATCTCAACCCCTACCGAATCCTGGCCACTCACAGAATCATAACGTGAGTGCCGTTACTACGTTGAGATTGGGAAAAGTGCTGAATAACCGAGTGGGTGAGTAATTTGATGATGTTAGTGATACCAATGATACCCCGGCTTATACTCCTTCCCCTAATTCGTCTAGTCTCCCACCTTCATCCGAGCCTATTCTCCGTTTTCCCCAAGGCTCGAACAATTCGCCCAATCTATCTAAGACGATACCCACTCCAATTTTGGGATCGAATCCGTCCCCACAATCTTCTCCACAAATGTTGGACCCAAAACTTATTAATCAAGCTCCATTTCCAAACAGATTAAGGGCCAACAGACCTAACCCAGAAATGGAAAAGATTGTGGAAATGTTTAAGCAAGTTAACGTAAATATTCCTCTCCTATATGCTATTCAACAAGTCCCATCTTATGCAAGAATCCTTAAAGACTTGTGCACTAGGAAGAGAAAAACTCAAGTGCCTAAAAAAGATTTCATGACGAGTAATGTTAGCACAGCTTTTACCCAGCAAATACTAAAGAAACGTAAGGACCCTGGCTGTCCTACCATCTCTATTTCTATTGGGGGTAAAAATATTAATCGTGCTTTACTCGACCTTGGTGCTAGCGTTAACTTTCTTCCTTATTCAGTATACGAGCAGTTAGGGATTGGAGAGTTGAAACCCGCCCATTGTACTCTCCAGATGGCAGACCGATCAATTACCAAACCTCGGGGTGAACTAGAGGATGTGTTAATTAAAGTCGGGGAATTCATATTCCCTGTGGACTTTATTGTTTTAGATACACAGCCTGTGGCAAACCCACGCAATCAAATCCCGGTGATACTCGGTCGACCCTTCCTAGCAACTTCTAACATTGTAATTAATTGTCGTAACGGTTCTATGAACTTATCCTTCGGGAAGATGGCAATTGAGCTTAATATTTACAAGCTAGGAAGTCAACCATCTGAACCTTCTGCTCATTTGCTTGATGTTTGTTTCATCCAAAAGATAGCTCCCGAAAGCTGCATGGATGAGGAACTTTGCTTTGATGATCTCGACAACACTAGTAAGACATCGTTTGATCTTGCACAACTTCATAGTGAGGATATGTTCAATAAGTCCGCCCCTGAGTTTGAATCCGTTGACTCATCGCAAAAGTCAGTAGCACTTTCCGAGTCAATATCCTATGCAAGTTTTGAACCTCTTAGGGAGTCCGAATATCATTCTCTTACCCCATCTTCTATTGTTTCTCCGCCAATACTTGATCTCAAACCGCTACCTTCTCATCTTAAATATGCATATTTAGGTGAGAATGAGACTTTGCCAGTGATTATATCCGCCTCTCTAGCCTTAGAGCAAGAGAACGCACTTTTGGCAGTATTGAGATCAAATTGGCAAGCATTTGGTTGGACAATGGCTGACATCAAAGGGATTAGTCCCTTAATTGTTGAACATTATATACATCTGATGGATGAAGCCAAACCAACCCGAGACCCACAAAGACGGTTAAATCTCATTATGAAGGAGGCGGTAAAGAAAGAAATCGTCAAGTGCCTTGATAGTAGTAAAATTTACTCTATATCTGATAGCCAATGGGTAAGTCTGATTCACGTAGTCCCTAAAAAGTCTGGCATCACGGTCATAACTAATGAGGCTAATGAGTTAATCCAAACACGCACCCAAACTGGGTGGCGCGTATGTATTGATTACAAAAAACTCAATGCCGCGACGAGGAAAGATCACTTCCCTCTACCTTTCATTGACTAGATGTTAGAACGATTAGCTGGACACGAATACTATTGTTTCTTGGACGGATACTCTGGCTATAACCAGGTCCCCATCGCCGAAAAGGATCACGATAAAACCATATTTACTTGTCCTTTCGGTACTTTTGCTTATAGACGCATGCCCTTTGGGTTATGCAACGCTCCCGCTACATTTCAGCGGTGTATGATGGAGACATTCTCAGACATGGTTGAGAATTTTCTGGAAATTTTTATGGACGATTTCTCCATTTTTGGGGACTCCTTTGAGGACTGCCTTCGTAATCTTAACGTGGTTCTTATCCGCTGTAAGGATAAGAACTTAACTTTGAATTGGGAAAAATGCCATTTTATGGTCCAAAAAGGTATTGTCCTTGGACATATAATTTCACGAAAAAGCATTGAGGTTGACAGAGCTAAAATTGATGTTATCCATAACCTCCCTCGTCCCAAATGCGTCAAAGATATACGATTCTTCCTTGGTCATGCAGGATTTTATAGGAGATTTATTAAAGACTTTAGCAAAATTGCTAGACCCTTAACCCTTCTATTGGCCAAGGATACTATATTTCACTTCGATTCGGATTGTGTCACGACCCAAGTTTGGATGTGACAGGCACTCAGATTATATCATATCTAAAGATATGCACAATCCAAGTAAGCCAAAAACCAAAATCAAAATACCTTATTTCGGAATTATTTAGGAAAATTTAGTTTTTTTAAGTAAAAATCTCAAGTTATGAAGTTAATTCATTTAAACAGTAATAAGGTTAAGTTTAGTTGCATTCCGAGTTGGAATCAACAATGTTAACAATAAACATGAATATAAACATATAGGACATCACTGAATCTCATAAATAAAGAAGCTATGAAACTGATCAACCGATCTCAACTGTACATATATATGCCAACTCTCTTTTCTAAGTCAAAATACAAGTCTGATGGAGTCTTTCTAGATACAAAAGTACAAAACCCAAAGGGGAGGTTACTACACATGTAACCTACCGATCAAAAGATGGAATACAACTGCAAAAGTGATCCTGCCTCGCAGCTACCCGTCCACTCTATCCCTGCAAGGAACTGTGGCACAACGGGGATGAGTTGCCAACTCAGTGAATACGACTAACATATAACGGCGAATAAAGTAAATATGACAATCATGCTACTGAATATGAATCAATATGATATATGAGTATATGTGAAATTCAACAATAAATCTCATTATACTTCTGAAATCACAACTCAAGCAAATCATTTCTCGGTGTCCATCAACGACACAAAATCTTCATTTCTTATAGGCATCATTCCCCGAATGATCCTATACTCATAATATCGGTCGTTATCCTCTAGATACACGCCGTATTTCTATAACCAACTCCGGTATCGAGTAACCTCGCTAGGCTCCCCCGTCTCAATACGGCTATCCTGCCCCTCGGTCTCGACCGGGTCCACCCTGTATCCAACTGTATAGCTCCTCCACTCAGTATGGATAACGTAAATCCGCGACCGTATATCTCCCCCACTCGGTCCGGAATAAAACCAAAAACAGAAATCAACTCAGGGTGGACATGTCACATCAATCATGAAAACTGGATTTATGTAGTAGTATTCAAAAAAACTCAAAATCATAAATCCTCAATTCTGCATCTATCTCATATCCAACATGGAAGTACGCATAAAGCAACAGGATGTAAATAATGAATTCTACCAATATACTTGACATATGAAATACAATATAATTCATGTTAATAAGTATGATATTTAAGTGTATGTGACATGGCAATATCGACGAGGTGTGTGTAGCATATAAGATGTGCACGTGACATGACTCGTCGATACTTGTGAAGTGTTCTAACAACTAAGCAATATACACATATTTTAATGCATGAAATTCTAACATTTAAACATGATGATATGAATGTCACATTAAGTAAAACCATGGGCGAAACACGCCATCTTTACTAAATTCCCCGGTAGATGTTTAGTCTACTCACCGGAAAGTCGAATCTACTCCGGAATCGCTAATCCTTTCCCTTTCCTCGCGGCTTCCGTACTTCTCGTATCCGCGTCTAAATATACCAATATAACGTATATAAGCAAAACTACATTTCCGATATAACGGACATAGAAACACGCTAACCCACATAAGTTATATACTATCTGATCTTTTCAAGTTATTAAACACTTAGTTTTGCTGGATTTTAAATCCTAATCTGTACTGGTTCAGACATTAAAACGCGACGTAGTTTCGTCGTGTCGTATTTAGCGTTTTACGATTCCCTTTCCGATATATCTTCCCAGATTTTAATTACATTGAAACTAAGTTAATTCAACAGTGCCAAAATGACCTAAATTGTATACTGTAGACTACCCAATTGAACAAACCCCCAAAGCCACCAACATGGCCGGCGACGCCGGCCAATTCCATTCTCTCGCCGGCCCAAAACCGGCCCCCTCCTGTCGTCTTCTTGTGGTGTGTTCTAGTTGTTACCTACATCATTTCTACTCTGTTGAATTGATTTATTTATATTCCAGATTAAAGCAGATATTAACAGACTCTAATTTTGCTATAATACGATATTATATAACTTATCTAAACTATAATTAACTAACTACAGAGCTTAATTACCTACTGTGATTTAGAATTTTACCTTCCTATTTGTTGTAGGAATAACCCTTCTTGATCAATCAACTCCTCTTAGCTTGAGGATGAACAATCTCCATGAACAAGCTCCTCAATCCTCTTCTTCTTCCTCTTATTTTCTTGTTATTCCCTTTTTCTCTTTTAGTTTTTCTTTTCTCTTAATTCTCTTCAGTTTTAATTCATGTTTTGATCTGAGAATGAGTTATATATGTGAGAGGGGGAAGGGATAAGAGAAGGTGGAGGTGTCAAGTGAGGAAGTGTGTGAGTTTCATGCAAGAAGGAGGTGGAAAAGAGAGGTTGCATGAAGCATGAGGTGTTTTTGATTTATCATCTATTTTTCTTTTAAATTTTGAATTTGATTCAGAACTGAAATGATTCCATTAATTCATTTAAACCCTTGACAATACCCTAATTACATACAATCTAAACTTTACAATTTAACCCCTCACAACTTAACTTATTATATAACACCCTTATTAGTAAAATGAAGCTAAAATTTTCATTAAAACCCTTTTAACTTATTTATATTACATTCTAAAATTCTAATTTAATTTGTATTACATATAACTTATGAAGATTAACATATTTGATTTTAATCATTTTGTGATTTATCAGCTTATTCTTATTTTAATTAAATTTATTTATTTCTAGCTTTTTCCTAAATGTTACAATATTCCCCCCTTAAGAAAATTCGGTCCCCGAATTTAAATTAATTAGTAGACATACCTAAGAAAAGATGTGGAAATTTCTTCCGCATTGCGTCCTCCGTCTCCCAAGTAATCTCCTCGCGATCCTTTCCTTGCCAGAGAATCTTTACAGATGGCAGGATCCTCGATCGTAGTTGCTTTGCCTGCCTGTCCAGAATAGCAACTGGCTGCACTGTGAAGGATAGATCTGGCTCAAGCTGTTGAGTCTGATGCTGGATCGCGTGAGATGGATCGTGAAGATATCTGCGAAGCATCGAAACGTGGAACACTGGATGTACGTCGGGAAAACCAGGTGGAAGTGCTAACCGATAAGCCACAGCGCCCACTCTCTCTAAAATCTCGTATGGTCCAACATATCTGGGGCTGAGCTTCCCTTTCTTCCCGAAGCGCATCACACCCTTCATTGGAGATACTCGAAGGAACACATGATCTCCCATATCAAACTCGAGTTTGCGTCGTCTTCGATCTGCATATGACTTTTGTCTGCATTGAGCCGCTTTCATTCTATCTCGTATCAATTGAATCTTCTCTGTAGTTTCCTGTACTATCTGCGGTCCCAATATACTACTTTCACTAAGTTCCGTCCAGCAAACTGGTGATCTACATTTCCTTCCATACAAGGCCTCAAAGGGTGCCATCTGGATCGTCTCTTGAAAACTGTTGTTATAAGAGAATTCTACCAAAGGTAGGTGACGATCCCAACTACCACCGAAATCTAGGCTACAAGCCCGAAGCATATCCTCTAGTATCTGAATGGTCCGCTCCGACTGACCGTCTGTCTGTGGGTGGAAAGCTGTACTAAAACTCAGTCGCGTACCAAGAGCGTCCTGAAGTTTCTGCCATAGCCTGCTCGTGAACTGGGTACCTCGATCTGATACTATGCATGTCGGCACTCCATGTAGACGTACAATCTCATCGATATAAACCTGTGCATACTGAGCAAATCCATATGTCGTCTTCACTGGAAGAAAATGAGCGGCCATCGTCAGCCTGTCTACTATCACCCAAATGGAATCATACCCTCTGCTAGTCCTGGGCAGACCCACCACAAAATCCATGGAAATCTGTTCCCATTTCCACTCTGGAATGGGTAAGGGTTGCAGCTCTCCGGCTGGCCTCTGGTGTTCTGCTTTAACTTGCTGACAAGTCAAGCATCGAGAAACAAAATCCGTAACATCTTTCTTCATTCCTTCCCACCAATAATTATCCTTCAAATCACGATACATTTTTGTGGAACCAGGATGAATACTGTATACTGACCTGTGGGCATCCTCCAAAATCTCACGCCTCAATCCGTCAGAATCTGGCACACAGAGACGAGTCCTAAAATGTAGTACTCCATGATCATCAATCACGAACTCCGTCTCCTTGCCCTGCCTAATATGATCCATAATCTCCATCAAGCGAGTATCGGTAGGCTGCGCATCTCGAATACGATCCAATAGCTGAGGTCTGGTGCGAACATGTGCTAGCTGACCTCCTGCCGATGTGAACTCAAACTGTATACGACTATCACATAAGATCTGCCAGTCTGTAGAAGATTGTCTCTGCAAAATGATCAAATGAGATAAATTACCTACAGGCCTCCGACTCAAGGCATCTGCTACAACATTTGCTTTGCCTGGATGGTACAAAATCTCACAGTCGTAATCTTTCACCAATTCCATCCATCTACGCTGCCTGAGGTTCAGATCCTTCTGTTGAAAGATATACTTTAAACTTTTATGATCTGTGAAGATTTGACACGTTTCTCCATACAAGTAATGTCTCCAAATCTTCAATGCGAAAACTACAGCAGCCATCTCTAGATCATGAGTGGGGTAATTTTGTTCATGCCTCTTCAACTGTCGAGAAGCATAAGCTATAACTTTGCCGTGTTGCATCAACACACAGCCTAAGCCCACTCTAGAAGCATCGCAATACACAACGAAACCCCCTGACCCGGAAGGTAAAGATAATACAGGTGCAGTCGTCAAACGCATCTTCAGCTGTTGGAAACTCTGTTCACAAGCATCTGTCCACTGAAATGGAACTTCCTTCCTAGTCAATCTTGTCAAAGGTGCCGCTATCCTTGAGAAATCCTGTACGAAGCGTCTGTAATAACCTGCCAGACCTAAGAAACTCCGAACCTCCGTAACTGACATAGGCCTGGGCCAGTGTTGTACCGCTTCAATCTTCTTTGGGTCTACGCATATACCTTCTCTCATAACTATATGACCCAAGAAATCCACACTATCGAGCCAAAAAGCACACTTAGAAAACTATGCATACAATTTATGCTCCTTCAAGGTCTGCAACGTGATACGTAAATGCTGCTCGTGCTCCGTCTGACTCCGAGAATATACAAGAATATCATCTATGAATACTATAATAAACCGATCGATAAATGGTCTAAAGATACGGTTCATCATATCCATAAAAGCTGCTGGAGCATTGGTGAGTCCGAACGACATCACCAGAAATTCGTAATGCCCATATCTCGTACGAAACGCCGTCTTTGGAATATCGTCCTTCCGAACCCTCAATTGATGATACCCTGACCTCAAGTCAATCTTCGAGAAAAATCCGGCTCCTTGCAACTGATCGAACAAGTCATCTATTCGTGGTAATGGATACCTGTTTCGCACAGTGACGCGATTCAGCTGTCGGTAGTCGATGCACATTCTCATACTACCGTCCTTCTTCTTTACAAATAACACAGGAGCTCCCCACGGTGAAACACTGGGACGAACCAGTCCTCTATCTAACAACTCTTGCAACTGGTCTTTGAGTTCTTTTAATTCCGTCGGTGCCATTCGATAGGGTGGTATAGAAATAGGCCCTGCACCCGGAATCAAATCGATACAAAATTCAATATCTCGATCAGGTGGCAATCCTGGTAACTCAGCAGGAAATATTTCAGGAAATTCTCGTACGATCGGGATTTGGTCCAATGGAACTTCAGCGACCCCTCTGTCCTGAATAAAAGCCAAGAACCCAAGACAACCCTTCTTCAATAGCCGCCTCGCACCGAAAGCAGAAATCATGTTGACAGGGTTTAACTTGTAATCCCCCTGCACAACAAACACCGGTTCACCTGGAAAACAGAATCTAACCGCTTTTCCTCTACAATCTACATAGGCATGACAAGCGGCTAACCAATCCATCCCAAGAAGTATATCAAAATCCAACATGTCCAGGAGAATCAGATCAACTAGTGAATCTCTATTACCAATACGCACCGAACACGATCTAAATACGTGCCGAGCTATAAAGGAATCTCCAACTGGAGTAATCACTACCAATGGTAACTCTAATAATGGCGACTCCTTCCCCAACAAAAGTGCGAATCGTGAAGATACATAAGAATGTGTAGAACCGGGATCAAATAAAACATGTGCCTCTAATGAGCATACTGTAAGAGTACCTGTCACGACTGCATTTGATGTCTGGGCATCCTGTGGAGTAAGCGCAAAAACCCGTGCCTGACCCCTGCCCGTATCCTGTCGTCCTCTACCTCTATCTCCTCTACCTCTCTGAGCACGTCCTGCATAGCCTCGACCTCGTGGTGCAACTGCCTGGCGTGTAGCGCCAACTGGGGGAGGAAGCAAAGCCATCGGTGTAGGAGGTGGAAGGGGTAAAGCAGCCTGTGGAGCAACGGTCCCTCCCTGTGATCTACAATCTCGAGCAAAGTGTCCGGGAAGTCCACAACTATAACAAGTAAATGGTGGTCTCTGCTCATCAGGATAAGAACTGAACATCTGGCCCTGCGTCCAACCTCGTCCAACACTGCGGCCTGGAGTATATCTGCCTGGATAGGACCCTCTACCTCGGCCAAACTGTCTATTTTTCGGCACGAATGGTCTACTCCTCTTTGGCTCCGGAACGACTCCTGACTGGCTCAAACGCTCCTCTACTCGAATCGCCGCATCCATGGCCTGTGCATATATATCAAAATGCTGGGAGCCTATCGCCAGATACAACTGTGTGTCCAAACTCCTTAGGAACCTTTTCACCCGAAGCTCCTCTGTAGGTACTAAGTATGGGGCATATCGCGATAGCTGGGTGAATCGTAAGTCATAATCGGCTACTGACATACTTGCTGATTTCTTCAATGCTTCGAAACTGCTAGCTCTAGCATCCCTCACACTCTGTGGAAGAAATCTGGCAAGAAAGACTGTAGAAAACTCGGTCCACGTCATCGGAGGAAGATTCGTAGCTCGCCCTCTCTCCATCGACTCACACCACTCCTGTGCAAGTCCCTCCAAACGAAAGCTAGTCAGCTCAACTGACCTCGCATCAGAACATCGCAATGATCTGCCGATCCTCGCCATCCTATCAAGAAAAGACTGAGGATCTTCCGCCACATCGGTCCCTGTAAATACTGGGGGTCTCAATCTCATAAACTCTGCAAGTGATACCTCCATCACTCTCGTATCTACTGGTGCTGCCGTCTGTGTAGGCTGTACCTCGGACTCTGCTACGGTCGGTGCTGGATCTGATCTCAAAGCTCGAGTGGTCTCAGCTAACTGTCCTACCACTCCCTGTAATCCCAACATACCCTCCTCAATCCTAGTCATGCGATCTGGAGGAGGAGGATCAGCATGCTCATGCACCTCCTGCACGTCCGGTGTACCAGTCGTCGTCACAGGCGGACTCGCCCTAGCTGCATTCCTGGCCGCGGCTCGTCTAGCCCGCGTAGCCATAGCAACTGGAACAAGAAACGAGAGTTGATAAGGTGTGGGAACAGAAGAAATCAATAACGGAGAATCAACGGAAGAATAGGTCAAGATAAACATCCTAAGGTTAGTTAGGCTGAATACGATAACGTAAATATGCCGCGGAACATACGTACGGTACTGCATTCGTCCTAATTCACCTACTCCATCAAACCAAAGGTCATCCTAACTCTCAAACTTACCTCAACCTATTGAAATCCCTTACTGAATTCCGTAAGGTTATTCCTAGGCTCTGATACCAACTTTGTCACGACCCAAGTTTGGATGTGACAGGCACTCAGATTATATCATATCTAAAGATATGCACAATCCAAGTAAGCCAAAAACCAAGATCAAAATACCTTATTTCGGAATTATTTAGGAAAATTTAGTTTTTTTAAGTAAAAATCTCAAGTTATGAAGTTAATTCATTTAAACAGTAATAAGGTTAAGTTTAGTTGCATTCCGAGTTGGAATCAACAATGTTAACAATAAACATGAATATAAACATATAGGACATCACTGAATCTCATAAATAAAGAAGCTATGAAACTGATCAACCGATCTCAACTGTACATATATATGCCAACTCTCTTTTCTAAGTCAAAATACAAGTCTGATGGAGTCTTTCTAGATACAAAAGTACAAAACCCAAAGGGGAGGTTACTACACATGTAACCTACCGATCAAAAGATGGAATACAACTGCAAAAGTGATCCTGCCTCGCAGCTACCCGTCCACTCTATCCCTGCAAGGAACTGTGGCACAACGGGGATGAGTTGCCAACTTAGTGAATACGACTAACATATAACGGCGAATAAAGTAAATATGACAATCATGCTACTGAATATGAATCAATATGATATATGAGTATATGTGAAATTCAACAATAAATCTCATTATACTTCTGAAATCACAACTCAAGTAAATCATTTCTCAGTGTCCATCAACGACACAAAATCTTCATTTCTTATAGGCATCATTCCCCGAATGATCCTATACTCATAATATCGGTCGTTATCCTCTAGATACACGCCGTATTTCTATAACCAACTCCGGTATCGAGTAACCTCGCTAGGCTCCCCCGTCTCAATACGGCTATCCTGCCCCTCGGTCTCGACCGGGTCCACCCTGTATCCAACTGTATAGCTCCCCCACTCAGTATGGATAACGTAAATCCGCGACCGTATATCTCCCCCACTCGGTCCGGAATAAAACCAAAAACAGAAATCAACTCAGGGTGGACATGTCACATCAATCATGAAAACTGGATTTATGTTGTAGTATTCAAAAAAACTCAAAATCATAAATCCTCAATTCTGCATCTATCTCATATCCAACATGGAAGTACGCATAAAGCAACAGGATGTAAATAATGAATTCTACCAATATACTTGACATATGAAATACAGTATAATTCATGTTAATAAGTATGATATTTAAGTGTATGTGACATGGCAATATCGACGAGGTGTGTGTAGCATATAAGATGTGCACGTGACATGACTCGTCGATACTTGTGAAGTGTTCTAACAACTAAGCAATATACACATATTTTAATGCATGAAATTCTAACATTTAAACATGATGATATGAATGTCACATTAAGTAAAACCATGGGCGAAACACGCCATCTTTACTAAATTCCCCGGTAGATGTTTAGTCTACTCACCGGAAAGTCGAATCTACTCCGGAATCGCTAATCCTTTCCCTTTCCTCGCGGCTTCCGTACTTCTCGTATCCGCGTCTAAATATACCAATATAACGTATATAAGCAAAACTACATTTCCGATATAACGGACATAGAAACACGCTAACCCACATAAGTTATATACTATCTGATCTTTTCAAGTTATTAAACACTTAGTTTTGCTGGATTTTAAATCCTAATCTGTACTGGTTCAGACATTAAAACGCGACGTAGTTTCGTCGTGTCGTATTTAGCGTTTTACGATTCCCTTTCCGATATATCTTCCCAGATTTTAATTACAGTGAAACTAAGTTAATTCAACAGTGCCAAAATGACCTAAATTGTATATTGTAGACTACCCAATTGAACAAACCCCCAAAGCCACCAACATGGCCGGCGACGCCGGCCAATTCCATTCTCTCGCCGGCCCAAAACCGGCCCCCTCCTGTCATCTTCTTGTGGTGTGTTCTAGTTGTTACCTACATCATTTCTACTCTGTTGAATTGATTTATTTATATTCCAGATTAAAGCAGATATTAACAGACTCTAATTTTGCTATAATACGATATTATATAACTTATCTAAACTATAATTAACTAACTACAGAGCTTAATTACCTACTGTGATTTAGAATTTTACCTTCCTATTTGTTGTAGGAATAACCCTTCTTGATCAATCAACTCCTCTTAGCTTGAGGATGAACAATCTCCATGAACAAGCTCCTCAATCTTCTTCTTCTTCCTCTTATTTTCTTGTTATTCCCTTTTTCTCTTTTAGTTTTTCTTTTCTCTTAATTCTCTTCAGTTTTAATTCATGTTTTGATCTGAGAATGAGTTATATATGTGAGAGGAGGAAGGGATAAGAGAAGGTGGAGGTGTCAAGTGAGGAAGTGTGTGAGTTTCATGCAAGAAGGAGGTGGAAAAGAGAGGTTGCATGAAGCATGAGGTGTTTTTGATTTATCATCTATTTTTCTTTTAAATTTTGAATTTGATTCAGAACTGAAATGATTCCATTTATTCATTTAAACCCTTGACAATACCCTAATTACATACAATCTAAACTTTACAATTTAACCCCTCACAACTTAACTTATTATATAACACCCTTATTAGTAAAATGAAGCTAAAATTTTCATTAAAACCCTTTTAACTTATTTATATTACATTCTAAAATTCTAATTTAATTTGTATTACATATAACTTATGAAGATTAACATATTTGATTTTAATCATTTTGTGATTTATCAGCTTATTCTTATTTTAATTAAATTTATTTATTTCTAGCTTTTTCCTAAATGTTACAGATTGTGAGGCAACTTTTGAATCACTTAAAAGGTCGCTCACTACAGCCCCGGTTCTATCATCTCCGAATTGGAACCACCCGTTCGAGCTTATGTGTGATGCATCAGATTTTGCTATTGGTGCGGTCTTAGGACAACACATTGATAAGATACCACATGTAATTTAATATGCAAGTAGGACCTTGAATGATGCACAAATAAATTACACAACTACCGAGAAAGAACTCTTGGCAGTTGTATTAGCATTAGAAAAATTCAGGCCCTACTTGATTGGCTCGCCAATAGTGGTTTGCACTGATCACTCCGCCCTACGACACCTTTTATCGAAGAAGGATGCTAAGGCCAGGCTAATACGTTGGATCCTATTGTTACAAGAATTTAATCTTGTCATCCGAAACAAGAGTGGATGTGAAAACGTTGTAGCCGACTATCTTTCACGCATCACTTCTTCGCCAACTTTGACCGTGCTGATAAATGACTCATTTCCTGACGAACAACTCTTGACTGTATCCTACGAACCTTAGTTCGTGGATATTGTGAATTATCTAGCGACGGGACTTATTCCTAGCGATTGGTCGAAACAAGACAAACTGCGATTTCTATCCCAAGTAAAATACTTTTACTGGGATGAACCTTATCTGTTTAAGTATTGTTCCGATCAAATCATTCGCAGGTGTGTCCCTAACGATGAATTCAAGAGTGTGTTATCATTTTGTCATGATCAGGCATGCGGCGGTCATTTTGGTCCTCGAAAAACGGCGGAGAAAGTTTTGCAATGTGGCTTTTATTGGCCAACATTATTTAAAGATGCATATAAACATTGCAAAACTTGTCCGCGATGTCAACATTTGGGTCGGATTTCACGTAGAAATGAGATGCCGCTCCAACCTATATTGGTTGTGGAAATATTCGATGTTTGGGGTATTGATTTTATGGGCCCTTTTCCCAACTCTTTTGGGAATTTATATATCTTGTTAGTGGTTGATTATGTCTCGAAATGGGTGGAAGCGGTACCATGTCGCACTAATGACAACAAGGTTGTCATTAAGTTTCTTAAAGAAAATATCTTTTCGCGATTCGGACACCCTCGCGCTATAATTAGCGACAACAGGACACATTTCTGTAATCGGTCTTTCGAGGCCTTGATGCGGAAATATTCAATCACTCACAAACTTTCTATGCCCTATCATCCCCAAACAAGCGGGCAAGCTGAAATCTCAAATAGGCAGATCACACAAATTTTGGAGAAGACGGATTCTAAAAATCGTAAAGATTGGTCAACCAAATTGACGGATTCTCTTTGGGCATTTCGCACCGCTTATAAGACCGATCTTGGTATGTCTCCATACCGTCTTGTGTTTGGGAAGGCGTGCCACCTTCCTGTCGAGATCGAACATAAAGCAATGTGGGCTATTAAAGAGATTAACTTCGATTTTGATCAAGCGAGCAGCTATCGGAAGCTGCAATTGAATGAGCTAAGCGAACTCCGCGATGAAGCTTACGATAATGCGGTGATAGTAAAGAACCGGACTAAAGTGTTCCACGATAAAAACCTTTTTAGAAAAACTTTCACATCGGGGAAACAAGTCCTCTTTACGATTCTCGTCTCCATCTTCATCCGGGTAAGCTTAAATCTCGTTGGAAAGGACCTTTTGTGGTGCGGTATGTACACCCGCAAGGGGCAATAGAAGTTGAAAATTTTAAAAACGGTTCAATTTTTAAAGTAAATGGGCATAGATTAAAACCGTATTTCTCTCCTGACCCAGCGGAGGAGCTCCTGTTTTTACAGGAGCCGCTTTATCTGAACTGAATTTCCTCCGCCTCACCTCCATGTTTTGGTATATTTTCTCATTTTAAGAATGGAGGTAAGTGAAAAAGGACTTAACTGAATATCTGTGCGTGCCAAAGAACAAGTTTTGGGGTAGTTTTCATTTAACTATTATTTTACCCCTTTTTGTCTCTCCCCAAGTATACAGGTCCATGCTCTCAAAAGACAACATCAGTGAGGACATTGCTGAAAACAGGTTTGGGGGGGAGTTGTATTCACTGAATTATCTTTGACACTGGGCATTCAAAAAAAAATTATATCAAAAGAGTAGAAAGTGAAAAATTATATCTAAAATATAGGAATAGTTTAAGAAAAACAAGAAAATTAGATATTTTCTTAAATGAAACTAGTAATAAGTGGTTATGAGTTGTTGTCCCAAGGGTTAGTAAGATGAAAAAAGTCACTAATCTGAGGATAAAAATAAGTCTGAAAAATAGTTCCTATTCTGGAAACCAAACATTTGAATGTTGATACCCTACTATACGCACTTACACACGTCTTGAAGTTCGGGATAGTAGAGAATACCTTGAAATGCTCTTGTCTAAAAGCCAAAGTATGAAGGAAATTATAAATAAATAAAATATAAAATGGTGAAGAAAAATGAACACTGGTTTTTTTATCACCAAGGCAGCAATAAAAAAATATAGCGAGGGTGCTTTATCACCTAGTGCCTTAGACCAATTGGTTTGGGAGCTACTGGTAAGCCTTAGGTGTTGCAAGATGAGGAAAAACACCTAATTAGCAAGCACGTGAGTAATCGGTCGGTTAGTACCTCAAGAAGTATTAACGGTCGCATGAAAAATGTGTGAGCATATTACATATAAATATCGATTAAAACAAAAAGTACTAAGGTAGATGAACAAGAATATGATTGCTTGAATTGAATTCTCCGAGTGTAGGGATGTTCTTTACACACACGTAGGGTTATATGATCGATGTTTGGAAGAAAGGTAGGAATGAATAATAAAGACGATATTTTATTGAATGATGATGTGATTTCTAACATCTTTTCATGACTATTAAGATAGGGCTCATGACAACTGAAAAGCTAGTGTAGTTGGAAACTCTAAATTTTCAAAGTCTTTCTTTTATATTTCTTATCTTTATATGTAACTTTCACCATCTTTCTTTTATTATTAGATTTTGTGGGTGTAATCCGCTGAAAACCCTCAGGAGACAACACTCCTCCTACTAGGGACACCTAGAGGTTTAACGGCTTGTTGCACGTGCTCAGTGCAATCGTGTTGCCTACGAAAGTGTGCTTAGCTTTCTCCTTTTTTTTCTCCTTCTCTTGAATAAACTAGTTTGCTCGGGACGATCAAAGATAAGTTTGGGGGTATTTTTTCAGTTGATAAACCTGCACATTTAATATGACATTTTTCCTACTATTTCTATATAATAAAAGGTGTTTATTATAATATATGATACATGTGAGGGTTTATCTGTAAAAATACTATTTTCATGTGTTTATATGTTATAATTAACATTTAGTAGGAAAAAGTAAGTATATAACATCCATGTAACATTTGGCCCATTTAAATATGCTTAGCTTATTAAATGCCTTTGACCAATTCTTAATGGTTAAGTTAATATCTCAATAAAACAAACTCTACTAATATTATTTGTTGAGTTTGTTGTGCAGAATTTTCAGGGCTGAAATAAAGGAAATCAAAGTTGTTAGAACAAACCTGCCTAATTAAGAAAGTAAACTAAAGAAATCAAGTCTGGCAGTGACGTAGAAAAGATTTTCAGTTTCCAGAGATTAAAAAGACAACCACGTGTCATAAAGATAAAGCTCCAGAAAAACAAATCAAGTGATCTCCCTATAAGGCCGTGGATCCGCGGCCAAACCCACCTATAGGCCGCGGATCCGCCGCGTATTGGACGAGTTGGGAGTTGGGATTTTGCTGTTTGGATCTTAACTACTGGTTTCCAAATTAGGAGACTAGGGTTCTGGCTCTGGGACTATAAATAAGGACCGAGAGCCTCTTGGAAAAGGATCAAGCTGAAGAGATCACGAAGTTCACGACAGGCTCATGCATCCAGGTTGATCATCAACGGTTCATCTACCTCCTTAGAAGATATCGAGAAGCAAACTAGCATTTTGTAATCATTTTCTAAGGGAACAAAGTGTAAATGAATTTTGTTGATTAATAAAGGTAATTTTTTTTCTTATTCTATCTCTTTGTAGTTTTAATATGATTTCCCTCTCCATCTCTTCTTCTCCCAACATGCGCGAGTAATTCTCCACTTGTTAGGGTTCGTAGGATTATTGTAGATTAATAGATTATGAAGATCCTTAAACTCTTTTTACGTCCTATAAAGTTTATAAACTTTACCAAAAGAATCATTAACATCCTAATCGGGCGCGCTACCAATTTATTGTTAGTCTCGACTGCGATTAGAGATTAGATTAATGACTGTTTTGGTAAAGGTTAGACATGAACGGAGTTCCATGTCGAGATAGGGGTTAAGAGTGGGAACCATTTTCCCTCCAGAAACCCTAATCTACATGCATCACTGTCGTTCTAGTTTTAAATCTATTAAAGGATAAAAAGAGTAATCTTTAATTAATCATTCATAACTACTAAATCCTAATGAACCCTACAAGCCCCTTTTTAATATTAAACTTACATCTATAGTTAATCTAGATTTATATTTTGCATCCGTGTTTAACGTAGATCTAGAACCTACAACCATTCTTTATTCTTCCTCCTTTCTTTCTCAACACGCCTAAGGTAAGAATAAAATATTCAACGTTTCCCTGAGGACGACCCGTACTCACCTCGGTCTAGATACGTGCGACACCGTTCTGATTGCGGTTAATTACTACACATAGATCACATCAATCACTAACCTTTTTTGTTTCCTTTCGTAGAGCCCATGGACCGATCAAAAATCATGGCCGCCCTGGCCGCCCTGGCCGCCAAGGTGCAGGGAAGGAAGGACGGCGGTGGTAGCCCGTCCAAGCCCGCGATGAGCGCGAAGCCCCGCTAAGGTCCTTGCGCAAAGGTCGTCGTTGCTCCTCCTGTCCCGGAGGAACGCAGGAGCGGAAAGCAAAAACATGCTCGGGAATAGGCTTCCCGGAAGTGACCGGAGGCTCTTTCCTCCACCGAGTCTCTGGCCAAGAGCCTCAAGAAGGTGGGCTTTCTAAGGCCGATAGCCTGCTGGCGGACATGGAGAAAGCGGCGGGGGAAAAGATATCTCGGGATTGTTCCCCTCCGAATGGCGGCGCGACGACAGAGAGACGTCTTGCCTGAAATTCGGGGCAGATGCTATTTGGTTTTATCCGTCCACCTCTCCGAAGATGCCAAGTTGATTTATGGCACCGTATATCGAAGGTTTAAACGGATGCGGCCGATGTAGCAGACTTCGTCAGATTCCCCCTCATGGTGAGGGGTTTTTTATTGTGGGGACGCTCTTCCCTGCAGGCGCAAGCCCCTGCAGTTAATTACGCTACCGCATCGCGGTAACCACTTTCTCCTTCTCCAGATGATCACTTCGTGTCGTGGGTGTTTGTTTTGTTTGTGGTTGCCCGTGGATTGTATACGGAGACTAATTTATGTCGTCGCCCGTAGGACGTGGATTAGTCTAAATCCGTATTTTCTTAGATTTGGGTTTGGGGTTTTGGTTTGAGGATACGTTAGCCATATTTGAGGCTAAGATCAACTCAAACGTTTATTAAGGATACGTTAGTCTAATTTGAGACTAAGATCAACCTAACGGGATCGTTTAGATCCGACAAAAGAGCATTTGGGCTCTATTGTTCCAGTATAGGGACATAGTGGTCCATTGAATGTATGGCTGTCGGGACCCATCACCTCTCTGACGACGTTGAAGGATTACAACGACAGATGTCAGAGGAGTTCAGAGATGTACCCTTGAACCAAAGTTGGTTGGGAGATCTATAGTCCAATTTGGGACTAAAGTCTGTTTGAAGGTTTTGGTTTAAGGATACGTTAGCCATATTTGAGGCTAAGATCAACTTAAATGTTTGTTAAGGATACGTTAGTCTGATTTGAGACTAAGATCAACTTAACGGGATCGTTTAGATCCGACAAAAGAGCATTTGGGCTATATTGTTCCAGTTTAGGGACATAGTGGTCCATCATTCCCATTTGGGGACGAACATTAGTTTAAGGACATTTCGGTCCAACGTTCCCATTTTGGGACGGATATTAGTTTAAGGACGTTTCGGTCCATGAGTTTAAGGACCCCACAGTCCGTATTACCAGTTTAGGGACATGGTGGTCCAACATTCCCATTTTGGGGACGAATATTGGTTTAAGGACGCATTAGTCCATGAGTTTAAGGACCCCACAATCCGTATTAATATGTGGTTGTCGGGACCCGTCACCTCTCTGACGACGTTGAAGGATTACAACGACAATTATCAGAGGAGTTCGGAGATGTACCCTTGAACCGGATGTAAATTGATTTGAGAGAGCAGTTGTGCTTAGTTCAATTTAATTTGAGGACTTACGGCCAGAATTGGGTTAAGTCCATTTGAAAATATTTAACATTTTATTTATGTTTGGCCTGTCAGGCCTTTATTTGGGCTCTGCCCTTTTTAATAATGCACTGCATTTTTTTATTAGGCCTGTTAGGCCTTTTAATTGGGCTCTGTCCCTTCTTTAATAATGCAAAGCATTTATTGTTCTGACAGTGCGCCACGTAGCTTGTCAGGCGAATTGAGGAGCGCAAGGCGCAAATTCATGTGGAGGTGACACGTGTCACGCGCTGGTGAGCGCAAGTCTGTTAGCGCAGTGCGCTGCGCCAGTGCGCTGCGCTAGTGCGCTGCTGACACGTGGCGCGCTCTGATGACTTGCGCCAAACCAAGAGAGCAGTGCTCTGTTTTTAGAAGCGCAAGGCGCAGTTGTTCTGTGATTGACACGTGGCGCTCTCTGATGGCTTGCGCCAATCCAAGGAGCGCAACGGTGCAAATTTCAAAAGTGCAAGGCACTGTTTAATATCTTGATCAAATTTAGATCAAAGAAAACAAGTTTTTCTTTTTCCAGAGAGGTTCTACCTCAAATTTCAAGAACCAGTGGTTCATCAAAAGGCAATGCCTTTATATAGATCGAAAGATCTAATAAAGAAGTAAAATTACTTCTTTTTTATTATTATTTTTTATTAAAGATCTTGATCTTGTTCTTAAATCTTTGATTTTTTTTAGAAGAAATTCTTCTTTTTTCTAAAGGTTTTACCCTTTTCTTTTCTTCGAGTTCTTCTCAAAGTTTTAGAGGAGTTCTGTACCTCTATCTCTCTTCTTCTTTTTTTTTATTTTAGAAAGAAGAATCATTGGTCGTTGGGACCCACCACCTCTCCGACGACACTGAGAGATTACAGTGCCATATATCGAAGGTGTGGAGGGATGTACCCTTTGAACCATGTCTCACTCATCAGGGGGGAAGAACAGGCTGGAGCTTAAGCTTCTCGCTGCTGAAAAAGGCTTCTTTGCGTTCGCGCACGTGCGTCGCACGTGTTGGGCGCTCATATTTGTACGTAGCGCACATGGAGCTTGCGCATATGCGCATTATGGGGGGAGCAAGCTCCTATGGAGAACGAGTCTCTTTTTAATATTATTGAATATTCTCATGTGGTGCGCACGTGCGTTGCACGTGGTGCGCTCGTGGCGGGCACACGTGCGTTGCACGTAGCGCACATGCGCATTATGAGGAGAAGCAGGGCTTCTATATATGGAGAACTAAGCTCCTATGGAGAACTAAGCTCCTTTTAATATTATTAAATGTTCTCATGTAGTGCGCACGTGCGTTGCACGTGGTGCGCGCGTGGAGGGCGCACGTGTGTTGCACGTGGTGTGCGGGTGGCGGGCACACGTGCATTACACGTAGCGCACATGCGTATTATGAGGAGAAGCAGGACTTCTATATATGGAGAACTAAGCTCCTTTGAGTATTGAATCCTTTGAGAATTGAACTCTACCTTTTCTAAGAGGTATCCCCTCTTATTTATATGGGAGTGGTAGAGAAGCCATCTCTTCTTTTCCCGATGTGGGACTAAAAATGTATTCTCCATATAGTAGAGCATTACTTTAGATTACACGTGCATAGCACATTTGCTCATAACTTTTGATCTCGGATGAATTATGAGACCCATAATATATCAAATCGAAGGATTTTTCGAGATACTTTCGATACCATCAAAATTTAGTTGTTTCTCATTCCAGAGTTTGTCAAAATACAGCTCGGAAAATACTGGTTCGCATCTTCTTCCTTAGATCACATGTGCATAGACATTTGCTCATAACTTTTGATCCCGGATTAATTATGAGGCCCATAATATATCAAATCGAAGGTTTTTTCGAGATGCTTTCAATACCATCAAAATTTAGTTGTTTCTCATTCCGGAGTTAGTCAAAATACAGCTCGGAAAATACCGGTTCGCATCTTCTTCCTTAGATCACATGTGCATAGACATTTGCTCATAACTTTTGATCCCGGATGAATTATGAGGCCCATAATATATCAAATCGAAGGTTTTTTCGAGATGCTTTCAATACCATCAGAATTTAGCTGTTTCTCATTTGTGAGTTTGTCAAAATACAGCCCGGAAAATACATGTTCACATTTTCTTAAGCGTATCGCTGCCATTTGATACCTTGGGCTCTTTTGTGCAGAAATTTGGCGGGAACAGGGACACCATGAAGGCCCAGGTTGCGGCGATTGCTCAGGAGGTCGTCCAGGTTGGTGATTTTTCCGCTAATTTCCAAGTGATTTTTTCCCTGTTCAGTTCCTGACGAATGGTGTTCGCCCTTTTTTTGCCAGTCCTCACCGCTGCACCCTCCTGGCGGCCATGGAGGTCGAAGAAGTTACCCCGTCGATAAAAAAGGCTGGGGAGACATTTTCACATGAGGAAGAACTCCTTGTGAAACTTAAAGAGGACGAGCATAACGGCGCCTCCCTCGAGTCGCAGCTGGTCTCGAAGGGTGTGAAAGCCACGAGGCTGAAGGAGTCCCACCGGGCCCTCCAGGTCCAGGTCGATGAAGTCAACGAGCTCTTTGATGCCATGAGGAAGCAAAGAGACTCATTCAAGGGGATGCCCGGACAGCCATCGAGGCGGAGAAAAGGGCCGAGGAGAGGGCGGAAAAGGCTGTAGAGTGTAGGGTGTTTTTCGTCACCCCATTGAGATGGGAATACGCGCACGCTTGTCAGGCGCATTACAGATTTCCCCTGTCTAGGGTAGGCTAGGGTTTATTGATTGTGGGGATCCGAATCTCCGGCAGCCGCGGACTAAACTGCAGTTAATTACCCCTTGCCTTTGGAGCGAGAGAACCTCCGATTGACGGGTCAAACAGGTCATGCGAACTGTGTTGTATTCTGAAAGGGAATTGGATATATCGGGGTCCCGCGGAGTTTTTACGGAGACAGTGTTGTGGAGTATGTGTGTATCTATATATATACATATATACATATATATATAAGAAAGGGAAAAAGCGTCCATAGGATGCGTAGGGGCCAGCGCCTCACGTGCGTGGCACGCAGGCGCTGGGCGCCGGCGTGCTAGGTGCCAGCGCCCCACATGCATGGTACACGGGCGCTGGGCGTCGGGCGTCAGCAGGGAAAGGGACATGGTCCCTGCACTGGGAGCTGTGCTCCCGATTTGACTTATGGAGTTGAACTCTTGACACGGATTAATTTAGGGAGTTGAACTCCAATAGATCTTGAATGGAGTTAAACTCCTAAAAATATTTAGAAATGATCAAAGGGGGCTGCTTTGTTTCTCCCCTTTGGCCCTTGATATTCCCAAGATAGGATTTCTGGAGATGGGTCTCCTTCTTCTTCCTCTCGGTTGGCCGGATCTAGAAGAAAGGGGGTGAGATTTAAAAATCTCCCCCTTTTGAGATCTAATAGAAGATCTGAGCTCCCCTTTGTGGATTTTGTGGTGAAAAACTATTTATTTATGGAAAAGGAAGAGTAAAACTCTTGATTTAATTGAAAAGGGGAAGAGGGTTTAGAACCTTGAGGAAGGAGAAGGAGGCACAAAAACCCTAGAGTTTTTAGAGAATGAAAAGTGTATGTTTTATTCATCATCATGTTACCTTATATAAGCTTACACATTTACACATAGCTCTTTGGGCTTTACAAAATGGCATTTTGCCCATCTCATGCCTCAAGTGCTCATTTCTTTTGCACATAAGCCATGGGCTTTACAAAAATTTTGCTTTATGCCCATTTTGCTTACATTCATGCATAAAAAATTACATCAAAATTATTTATTACATGATTTTTATTTTGGCATGGAGGGAGGGCCGGCCGCTTCATGTTCAGACTCGACTTGGGTATGGGCCCACTTGGCTTGGGGTTGACCTTGACTTTGACTTGGTCAACCAGGATGCAATTTTTGACCCCGACATGGAGGACTACGAGAGGTCTGACCAGTTCAACATTGACCCTACCAACCATATGGCCATTGGGTGGTATAACGCCTACAACGTCATTAAGGAAATGATGCCCGAGTTCGATGACCGGTGTTGGGATCAAAATTTGCACCCCGGTTGACCAAGTCAAAGTCAAGGTCAACCCCGAGCCAGGTGGGCCCAAGCCCAGGTCAAGCGGGCCCATGCCCAGGTCGAGCTCGCGGCCAGCCTCCCCATGCCAACATAAAAATCATGTAACAAATAATTTTGATGTAATTTTTTGTGCATGAATGTTGGCAAAATGGGCATAAAGCTAAATTTTTGTAAAAGCCCATGGCTTATGTGCAAAAGAAATGAGCACATGAGGTATGGGATGGGCAAAATGCCATTTTGTAAAGCCGAAGGGGCTATATGTAAATGTGTAAGCCTATATAAGGAAACATGAGGATGAATAAAGGATAGAATTTTCATTCCCCTCAAAATTTAGGGTTTATGTGCCTCTTTCCCCCTTTCTCAAGGATCTAAAATCTTCTTCCTCTTTTTGAATTAAATCTAGAGTTCAACTCTTCCTTTCTCAAAAAGAAGTAGTTTTTCACCACAAAACCCACAAAGGGGAGTTCGGATCTCCCATCAAATCTCCGAAAGGGGAGATTTTGAATCTCATTCCTCTTTCCCCCAAGATCCGGCCAACCGAGAGGAAGAAGAAGGAGACCCATCTCTAAAAATCCCACGTTGGGAGGATCCAAGGCTCAAAAGAAGAGCCAAATATTCCTATGAGTTTAACTCCTTTCTAGATTTGTTGGAGTTTAACACCATAAATTAAATTTCTGTTAGAAGTTCAACTCCAAAAACCCCTGGGAGTTCAACTCCCCAACCTAGGGGCTAAGCCCCTTCCCGCTGGTGTTTCCATCGGTCGCGTGCCTTGCATGTGACCCGCTGGCACCCAGCGGCCGCGTGCCGCACACGTGACCCGCTGGCGTCCAGCTGTCGCGTGCCGCGCATATGACCCGCTGGCGTCCAGCGCGCGTGCCGCGCACGTAACCCGCGGGCGCTAAAGCGCCCAATGATCGCGTGCATCGCTCGTGACCCATGGTCGCGTGTAGCGCACGTGACCTGCGATCGCGTGCAGCGCACTTGACCCACGGGCGCTAAGCGCCCACGTGAGCCCCACGCAACCCGCTCAACGCCCAGCAGTCGCGTGCAGCGTACGTGACCCACGGGCGCTAAGCGCCCACGTGCGCCCCATGCAACCCGCTCAACGCCCAGCAGTCGCGTGCAGCGTACGTGACCCACGGACGCTAAGCGTTCACGTGTGCCCCACGCGACCCGCTCAGCGCACAATGGTCGCATGCAACGCACGTGACCCGCGGGCGCCTCACGGTCGCGTGCTGCGCACGTGGCCCGCTGGCGCCCAACGCCCACATGCTGCGCACGTGACCACCACGCGCCAAGCGCTCACGCGCCAGGCACGTGCCCATGGGCATCATGCGCCCACGTGCCACACACGCGTCGTTAAAACGCTCCTCCCACCATTTTTTATGCACTCCACACTAAATATACTTCCCCCGATATATCCAAAATCCCTTTCAAAACACAACACACGCACACAACACATTGAGTTCGCATAACCAGTTTAACCCGTCAATCAGAGGTTCCTTCGCTCCAAAGGCGAGGAGTAATTAACGGCAGCTTAGTCTGCGGCTTCCGGAGATTCGGATCCCCACAATCAATAAACCCCCGCCTACCCTAAGCAGGGGGGATCTGTAGTACGCCCGACAAGCGCGCGCGTATTCCCATCTCAATGGGGTGACGAAAAACACCCTACAACCGGGTGCTCCGTGCGAAGTAGCCCCTTGCGGAGGAAAAACCAAAAGGCGGAGGCGGCGAGCAGGCGGGTGGAAGCGAGCAGGCCGGCGGAGGCATCGGGCAGGCGAACGACGAGGAGACCTTGGCCGAGATGATGACTTAAAGTCGCCGCTTTCCCTACTCTCTCACTTTTTTGTAAACCTCCGAGCAATTTGTACAGCTGAGGAGATCATAATACTTTGTACATAATTTTGAAATTAATGAAATATTTTTTCTCGTATTTGATGTGTCTGCTTGGAAAATTTTCGTTTCATTTCTACTTTCCCAAGTGTGTATAGGCCGGAGTCCTCCCTCATCTCGGAGATGGGGAAGCGTAAGTTGAGCAAACACTAGACTTATTTTTTCAAGTGTAGATAGACCAGTGTACTCTTGGAAACTCTTAGGAACTCGGATTGATCTTAGCAGAGCTGGGTGCTTCCCCTCCTCGGATTCAAGTGGAATTAGGGTTGGACCGGCTATCGACCGTAGGCAAGCATTATTTACTTGGGCCACATCGGAGTTTGCCTACTTCGAGTACATGCGCCGGGTAGAGGTCAACGTGCTGGTTTAACTCAGGGCATTAGGATCCACCGTTTAGGCCGAGTAGGAAGCTACCCGGCGGCTACGTGAGAGAGCTTTTGATCCACCGTTTACACCGAGCAGAAGTCTGCTCGCTGCGGACTGGCCGGGCAGGAAGAAACCTGACGGCCTCGTGAGAGGGGTTCTAATCTACAGTTTGAGCCGAGCAGAAATCTGCTCGCTGTGAATTGACCGGACAGGAAGCTACCTAGCGACCTCGTGAGAGAGATTCTGATCTTTAGTTTGGGTCGAGCAGAAATCTGCTCGCTGCGGATTGACCGGGCAGGAGGCTACCCATGGGCCTCGTGAGAGGGCTTCTGATCCATAATTTGGGCCGAGCAGGAATCTGCTCGCAGCGGATTGACCAGGCAGGAAGCTACCCAGCGGCCGCGTGAGATGGCTTCTGATTCACAGTTTGAGCCGAGCAGAAATCTGCTCGCTGTGGATTCACCAGACAGGATGTTACCCAGCAGCCTTGTGAGAGGGCTTCTGATCCACAATTTGGGCCGAGCAGGAATCTGCTCGCTGCGGATTGACTGGGCAAGAGGCTACCCAACGGCCTCGTGAGAGAGAGCTTCTGATCCACAGTTTGGGCCGAGCAGGAATCTGCTCACTGCGGATTGACCGGATAGAAAGCTACCCAACACCTTATGAGAAGGCTTCTGATCTACAGTTTAGACCGGGCAGGAATCTGCCCACTACGGATTAGCCGAACAGGAGGCTACCCAGCGGCCTCATAAGAGGGCTTCTGATTGAGAGTCTGGGCCAAGAAGGAATATACTCGCCGTGAATTGGTCAATGGAAGGTAGGATTGCCATGACGTCGATATTTGCGCCTCCCTGATTCCCAGTGCCATGTGACGCATGGCGGGTATCTCGAGATCCGCGTGAATCTCATGAAGACTTTGTTCAATCTTTCTGGATCCGTGCGAAAGGGAGGCGGCCAATAGCTGGGTGCCGCGTGGCGGCGCCTTATCAGTTGGATGTGATACTCCGTAATTCATGCCTTGGAGGGAGAGAATCTCGACCGTTGGGAGAATTTTCGTTGAGGCTATAAATGGAGGGGCCTTGTCCCCCTCTTAGGCGCTCCCGTCGATTAACTTTTAGTTGTCTCCATCTTTCCCCCTTTTTCTTTGTTCGATCTTTGTAGTCAATTGTCTTTCGATGGCCGGAAATACGTACAACATCCGAGATATCGTAACACGTAATGACATCTACCATTATGACTTTGACTTTGTCAATTCCGAGATGACAGCCGATCTTCTCTCCTGCAGGTGCTCATCTATACGATCTGGAGATCCTCCCCCGGCCTTTTTATGGTGTTGTCTCAACAAGCACTGGTGGAAGCCGTCGACAAGATACGCACGACCCACGAGTTGGGCCTGATCTCAAAGAGTAGGAGAGACCGCTCGATAGATATCCTACGTCGATCTTTCCAACAGAGGTTGATCATGACTTCATGCTCAACAGCGGGAGTCCCTGACGGAACCGTAACTGCTGGGTCTACGGATATAGGTAGAGGGAGCGATGGGATGCTGCCTGGGCTCAGTTGTCGGATCTCTGCTTTGAGTAACACGATCAATGCTTTTAAGATCCTACCCCCTTTACTGTAATCGTTAAGAAGCATTTTTTCTTTTTCTTTTGCGAGCCCCCAGACGTTTTTGTATGGCTGAGGGGCCGAGAATACCTCTTATCAATAAAAAAAATTCTTTTGCTTGTGAATTTTTCTTTGCTTAGAATGTTGAACATTGAAAATTTTCGTTTATTCTTCCAAGTGTAGGTAGATCAGTGCCCCTTCATCCCTCCTTCACCCCAGAGTCGAGGTAAGGTGGGCGAAGCGAGATTTAGGTCGGCTACCTATAAGCACGCCCACATTTTATTCATCTGAGTAAAGAGCTTGCCTCCGAGCCGGGCTGGAGACAGCCTGTTGGCTCGTGAGAGGGCTTAAGATTCATAAATTTTGCCAGGCAGGAATCTAACCGCTGTGACTAGATGTGACGGGTAGGAGGCTGTCCGCCGGCCTTGGGGCCGAGCAGGAATTTACTCGTGTGAGGGCTTAGCTCGGAAACAAAAACAAATTTAAATGACAGAGAATGTGGAATCTCATTATTCATCTATACAATTTAAGCTTTTCGATATTATGCGGTCGCGGAAAGTTACGCTCTATGGAATTTTGGAGGTGGTAGGCTCTCCCGGGCAATACCTCGGTCAAGAGGAAGGGACCGTCCCACTTCTGGGAGAACTTGTGCAGCTTCTCTTGGTCCTCGAATTTATTGCGTCAGAGGACTAAGTCTCCTATTTTTAATGTTCAGTGCTTGACCCGGGCATTGTAATACCAGGCGGTCTGTTACTGATATGCGGTCGTCCTTATTTGCGCTTGGTCTCTCTTCTCTAGGAGAATGTCCAGGTTGCTTCGAAGGGTTAAGATGTTGGATTCGTCATTGAAGTGTTCAACTCGGTAACTAGGTAGACAAATCTCTGCGGGAATCATCGCCTCGGTGCCATAACAGAAGCTGACGGCGTCTCTCCCGTGGGCGTCTTCTTTGACGTATGCAATGCCCACAGTACTCGGGTTAATTCTTCGACCCATCTGCCGTGTCTTACTTCCAGACGGGCTCTGAAGACTCAGATGACACCTCGGTTTGCTATCTCGGCTAGCCCGTTGCACTGGGGATGAGCGACCATGAAGAACTTCATTAGTATGTGGTAGTCACTGCATAATGTTCTGACTTCGTCGTTTTTGAAGTTGGTTCCGTGGTCAGTGATGATGCACCTTGGAATTCTAAATCGGGCAACTAAGTTGTTGTTTAAGAATTTTACTGTGGAGACGGCATCAGTTTTCTAATCGGCGTGGCTTAGACCCATTTCGTAAAGTAGTCTACGGTAAAGAGAATATATTTATGCCCCCTGTGCCTGTAGGGAGCTGGCCAATCATGCCCATTCACCACAATGCAAATAGCCAAGGGGAGCTCAGCGGCGTTAGCTCTGTTGCTGGTAACCGAGGAACGCTGCCGAAGAGTTAGCACGCCTTGCATCTTCGTACGAGCTTTTCAGCGTCGCTATGAATAGTCAACCAATAATACCCCTGTAGCAGCATCTTTTGAATTTGGTTGCGGGCCCCCTGATGTGCGCCTCCGACTCCTTCGTATATCTCTTGGAGAACGTACTCAGTTTCGCGAGAATCGACGCATCTAAGTAAAGGTTTGGTGTATGATTATTTTTTTTACAAGTTAACTTTCCTTCATATGAAGTGGCGAGCTTTCATGTAGAGTCGACGCGCTTCTATTCGGTCTTCGGGGAGCATTCTATCCTTGAGGAACTCCACTATAGACTTTCTCCAATCCGGGATACTCTCTTGAGTGGGGTTGGTTTGGTGTATCACTTCTTTATCTTCGATGCTGGTTCATGATAAGATTTCGAAAAAGATGTTTCTCTTGTGATTGGCTGAATATAAGGAGGCGAGCTTGCTCAAGGAGTCTGCTTCGACGTTCATGCTCCGGGGAATCTGTTCTACTTGAACTTCATCGAAATTTTTCTGTAGCCTTTTCACCTCGGCGGGGTATTTCATTATTAAAGATTCCCGGGATTCGAACCGTCTGGTCACTTGGCCGATGACCAACACGCAATCACTGCGAATTCTAATTCTCTTTAGCCTTACCCTCGAGGCGATTCGTAGGCCGGCCAATAAAGCTTCATATTTCGCGGCGTTGTTCGCAACCTTTAAGTCGAATCACAGTGAGTGTTCCATCTTGGCTTCGTTGGGGCCACGGATAACCATCTCAGCCCCACTTCCTTTCTCTGTGGAAGAGCCGTCCACATAGAGTATCTAGTCTGGAATCAGAGTAAGCTTTTCTTCGGCTGAGTGTTGTGGGATTCAATTTCACATCGGCGCTTTTTCTCTGTTGGGAATGGTGCATTCAACCATGAAATCGGCGAAAACTTGGGCTTTGATTGCTTGCCTTGGTCGATATCGGATGTCAAATTACGATAACTCCCATCTCCACTTTTCCAAGCGGCCCGACGACTCGTGGGAACTGAGAATGTTCCTCAAGGGTCGGTCGGTGAGAACGATGATCGTGTGAGCCGGGAAATAGTGACGGGATTTCTTGCAGGCAACATTGAATGCCAGGACTATCTTTTCAAGGGCTGGATACCTGGTCTCCATATCTTTGAAAACATAGCTAACGTAGTAGGCCAACCTTTGTATCCCCTCGGATTCTTTAATGAGCACAGAGCTGGCTGCCTGATCGAAGACGATTAAGTACAGCAGCAGCTTGTCTCCTTCAATTGGTCGGATGAGAAGTGGAAGCGTCGACAGATAAGCCTTGAGCTACTCGAAGGCGACCTGACACTCCTCGGACCACTCGAACCTGGGGATCATCCTTAAAGCTTTGAAGAAATGTAGGCACTTTTCATCGAATCTGGATATGAATCGACTCAAAGTGGCTACCCTACCTATGATTCGCATGATTTTTATGTTGCTCTTGGGCATTGTCATGTCAATGATGGCCTTGACCTTCTCCGGATTTTCCTCGATTCCTCGATAGCTGACCATGAATCTAAGGAACTTTCCGCCCATGACGCCGAAAGCAAACTTGGCTAGATTCAGCTTCATTTTGTACTTGCGTAGGACCTCAAAAGCTCTCGCCAAGTTCCATGGTATGCCCAGATGACCGGGTCGATTTCACGAGCATGTCATCGGCGTAGACTTCCATATTCCTCCCGATATATAGCGTGAATAGTTTGCTGACCAGCCGTTGGTACGTTGCCCCAGCGTTTTTGAGGCTGAGGGGCATTACCCCATAGTAGTAGACTCCTTAATCGATGGTGAAGGCAGTGTGCTCTTCATCGGTCGGGTTCATTCGGATTTGAATATAACTGGAGAAGGCATCCATGAAACTCGACAGCTCATAACCGGTCGAGCTGTCCACCAGCTGATCTATCCGATAGAGTGGGTAGTTGTCTTTCGGGCAGGCCTTATTTAAATCGGTGAAATCAACGCACATGCGCCACTTCCCGTTCGCTTTCTTAACTATTACTACGTTGGCTAGCCAAGCCGAGAAGTCCAGCTTCCTGATGAAGTCTGTCTCAAGTAGCCGGTCCACTACCTCCTCAATCGCCCTCTGTTTGACAGGCATGAAGCTTCTTTTCTTTTATCAGACCGGTCGAGCTTTTGAGTCAAATCCGAGCTTGTGGGAGATCAGCTTAGGGTCAATCACCGGTATGTCCGCAGGAGTCCAAGAAAATACATAGGAGTTGTCTCGGAGGAATTGGATAAGGTTGTCCCGAGTTTCCCCGGTCAAGAGAGAGCCAACCTGAACAGTTCGGCTGTTGTTTCCCTCTTTGAGGAGGACCTCGAACAATGCTTCGACTGGGGAACTTCGAATCTCCCTCTTATCATCATGTGTATCCGATGATTTCCAAGGATCACATGGACCCTCAGATAGCTCAACTTTTTTGTCCTCGAGCACTGTCGTGGCGAGACACACCCTGGCGATTTGCTGATCTCCGTAGGCCTGGACTATTCCCCCATCGCCCAGAGGAAACTTGAGCGCGGAGTGGTAGGTCGAGATCTGAACTTGGAGGGCGTTAAAAGTGGGGCGACCCAAGAGGATTTTATAAGATGACGGAACCCGGGCGACGAGGAAACTAACCGACATTGTTCGGGTCCTTCCGGTCTCCCTAATGTTGAAAGGGAGAGTGATCGTTCCCTCAACTTGGAGGAGTGGATAGTAAACCGGAAGAGAATGTGCGAGGATGGTTGGAGATCTGATGAGTTTAACCCTATACACTAGAAACAGTCATAAAATAAGATATCCGCCAAGCTTCCCGAGTCAACGAGAATTCTCCCGACTTCGAACCGAATAACCCGGGCCATGATCACCAGGGGGTCGTGGTGTGGGACGGATATGCCATGAAGGTCTTCATCGGTGAAGGTGATGGGAGCAGCCCTCTTGCAAGGAGGAGCACTTAAGGTCATGACCGGCCAGATTCGGCAGGTGTCCTCGTCACTCGGAGTCGAGCCGACGGAAACGACCATGATCTGTCTGACCATCAACTCTACGGTTGGAGGTTGGTCTGCTTGCTCCCGATCTGCCTGACGTTTGTCTTGTAGGTACTTTGGTAGGTGACTCGAGCGGATCGGCTCCTTGATGTAATCACGGAGTTGTTTGCAGTTCAGGTGTCCTTACGACCAATGAAAGGCACAATATGAGCCGCAGAGTCGCTTTCTCGGTCTTTGGATCATCGGTGGGAGTTTGAAGAATCTCTCGTTCTTTACTTCCTGTAGCAGTTCATCCTGAGAGACATTTAGAAGGGTTTACTCATGAAAACTCAGAGAATAAGGTTTGGGATGATTAGTCTTTTTCTTTTCCTCTCAGTCCCGTTTCTTTTGGTTTGTCCAGTCTCCATTGGGAAAGTTAGCGTTCACCTCAGACTCGAGTTAAATCTCCCGCTCGGTCTATACTTTTACCTCGGCCATGGTCTTAGGTTGCGCTAATGCAAAAGAGCGGAGCCACTCTTTGTGCCTAAGACCGGATCTCAAGGCGGTGATGACCGTCTCATCACGGAGCTTGGGTACTTCCAGGAGAGCATTGTAGAACCGGGTAACGTAACCCTTGAAAGATTCCATGTCCTCACTCTTGATAGTGAACAGGTAATCGACCTTCCTCTTCTTTCATCAGTTGCCGACGAAATGACCGAGGAACTGAGTAACTAGCTCGTCGAAGGTTGAGATTGAACGCGGAGTCAGGCTGCGGAACCGGTCTCGCCCTACCCGGATGAGGGTGGTGGGGAAAGCTCGGCATTGAGCCATGTCTAAGTTGTCTTGGAAGCTCATGCCCACCGTAAACACGTCCAAGTGGTCATTTGGGTCAGATTTCCCATCGAAGAGGGTTACCCAGGGCGGTTTTTTCTGAGACGAGACCCGCTCACTCAGTAACTGCTCCATGAAGGGTCTCATGAGAGAATCCACGGAGTATCTAGCCGGTCCATATGGTGAACTGGTGGTGAGCCACATGTCCTCGATCTTCTTCTTGAGGACCTCGATCCGCTACTGGTTCCCCGATAATTCTTCGTAGTCGGAGTGCCTGTTGTCTCTACTTCGGGCCTGCACGATGGAGTGGTTTCGGCTCCGCTCCATCACGTTCCTCAGATCCTCAGGGGGAACTCTTCGTGGCTCGCCCCGTCGTGCGCCATATGCGCAGCCTTGATGAGTATGGTGGCGTCCGTCTTCTCTGGAGTCAGGCGACCAAACCGACATCGCCTCGGAAGGAGAGCGAGCACGGTGAGCATTGAAGCGATAATTCGGTTGGTTCTGAGTCTTCAACGTTGGACTGTCCGGCGCCCAACAAGTTATGGAAGCATTACTCATATGGGGGTCGCGACTGCCGGAATCGGTACGCCGGTGTTCCGTGGTGTCGTTGTTGGCGCGAACGAGGCCGAGGACCTGCACACGTCCTTTTGTCGTCTCATGCACGCCACCGTTCTGGGGAGCAGGGGCAGCGGTTTTCCCATCGTGGTCTGCTGTTTGGACATGAACAAGCGCATCCACCATCGCTGCCAGCCAGTCGATCCACGCCAATAAGGTTTCGAATATGTTGGGAGGAGGAGTGGAACCGTCCCCGCCTCCATTATGGAGGGCGGGATGGCTCGTGCTAGGATCTTCATTGTGATGATCGCTGGCCATCGAATCGAAGGCGGAAGATCAACTTTTTGGGATGGAAAAATGGAGTTCTCACAGACGGTGCCAACTGATAGAGGTCGGAATCTCCCATGGATGTTGTCTTCGGTCGATCTTGTTACCAGCGGGAATGAACGGTTGAGATTTGAGGTGAAGCTTGAGCTTGTGAATCTCAATGAGTTATTGGTTGTTGTTTACACTGAGCTACCTGTAAAGAAAGTCCCAGGGTGGGAAACAACTGTAAGACCCTCCGACGATCAAGTAAGTACTGAGGAATAATTGAGCAGAGTAGCGGCCTATTTGATTAAGTTCGGGTTACCTAAACCGTCTGGAGGAAGGGTTTATATAGGGGTCGCATTGGATCGAGCCGAAGCGAGATTCTCGTCGTCCGTTTCGTCCCTGCGTCACGTTCGCGTTGATGGAGGGATACGCCTATTAATGGCGAGATACACTCATTAATGGAGAGATACGCTAGCATGGGATGCGGGACATGGTGCGGCGTAGATATCGTTGTAGCGAGATACACGGAGCCATTATGGGGGCGCTCGTGCTCCGTGCTCTCGGCCAAACAGGAACGCTGAGGAATCTCATCTATAAGATTTCTCAGAGATAAGCAAGGGAGCTAAGGAATCTCAGTTATAAGATAGCTCAGAGACGAGTTAGGGAGCTGAGGAATCTCATTTATAGGATAGCTCGGAGACGAGCTAGGGAATTAAGGAAGCTCAACTCTATGATTTCATAGAAACGAGCAATTGGCTGGTGGTTAGACGAAGAGGGAACGTACTCAGAGGGGCCCCCAAAAGGTCGGGTGCTACCTCGGAGCGAGGCGCCAAGGAATGCCCCTATTGCATCATACTTATTCTAGCTCCATAACCCATAGGAATCTAGTGGGTTTACGTGGACGACACGTCATCTTCTACGTGCCGCGATCTAGCGAATTCCCACTTATGAGTATCATCAAGATACGATCGATCTATTTCCATGCCATAAATGCTATTACCATGTTTAGGTTATGCTTGGTACATTGTAACGACTCTGAAATCACTGTACAAATTTTTTTCTTTTTAATGTACAGAAGAGAGTATCACAGCCTGTGTACGAGTTATAGGTTACTTTTGCTAAATAATAGCAAGAAGCCACTTGTAACTCACTGGTAAAGCTCTTACACAGCTGTGACGTAGCTCCTGTGTTCGAATCCCATCAGACACATTATTTTTTTTATGATTATTCTTTTTAATTTTTTGGAAGCCCAAAAGTTTACACGTGCAATACACATAAAAATAAAAAGTCAGAAAAATCAAACATGTGCAAAAGGGTTTAAACACTGAGTATCACACGTGGCAAAAATCCAACGACTCCACTCCCAAGATCGGCCGGCGTAAATTGCTTTTGGGCCGGTACCGACGGCTATGATAGGCCCAAACTCCTCCGTGCTTTGCACATTTGACACTTCCCGTACCCCTAACTCCCCTGCACTGTTTGATTGCTCTGCAATCAAACAGAAACTCTTAAATTCCCGATCTATCACCTTTTTAATGCATTTTAATTCACCATTTTAATTCTAAAACCCTAATTCTCCCCTATAAATACCACCCCACACTTTGGATCAATATCATTCTGAAATTTCTAGCCAAAACTATCAAAATTTCTTAAGTATAAGTGGAGTAGAAGAGGAGTTAGCAAGCGAGCAACTTCCGGCAACGATTGAAGCTAACTTCGGCGCTCCCGCGAAACCCCAAAGCTTTTCTACTCTTCCTCCCTCTCTTCTTAGCATAACAAACGGTAAGTCTCTCCCAATCTTCCTTTCTATTCTTTGAATTTCTTTTTAATCAAAATCGGTAAAAAGTAGAGTTATTACCGATATTCCTTTTTCTAAAGCATATAACTCCATTTTCCTTTACCTTTTGATCAAACAAATTGTATCACTTCACTTATAAGCTTAATACTCATGTCTAGAATAAATTTTTATCTAAGAATCTTTTGTAAAACAATCATAATTTAACCTTTTTCATTAAAATACCATGAACTTTAGATAACACATCTTTTGGTATTTTGTTAAAACATACCTTTAGAAAACTTCACGGGGTAATGACCTACCCCTCGATTATACGCATGGTTCCATAGCACGATATATCCTTGTTTGAACTTTTTTTACAAATACAATATTATATTAAAATACCATTTACTATAAAACCGTTTTTTTTTAAAATTGTATTTTAAATTCCTTTGCAAATATGCCTTTACAACCCTCTTTAGGAGACCCGCTATTGGATGGTGCGGATTATCGCACATCCTTGGGCTAGTAGAGCGAGATGCAGACATCCTCACGGAGCATTCAGTCTCGAAAGGTTTTAAATACGGTTTTTAAGAAAAACGCATTTTTCTAATTAAATAAAATTTAATTTTTAATAATAATATAAAAATTACAAAATCCATATATTTTCAAAATATAATAAATTTACATTTCTTAAAATGAAAGAATTACAAGTTTCACTAAAATACCATCAAGATACCAACAAAAGACAAGTTTTACAATAAAATACCATGAACTTTCCAAGCTATGTAATTATCACTAAAATATTTCAAATCCTTAAAATTCACATCCATGAAAACCCTAAATAATATAAATAACTTCTCATGATTTATTTTTAATTTTATTAAAACTATTTTTCATAAAACCCCCTCGAGTTATATAAAACAATATTTAAGGACTTTAGTAAATATAGGTTTAAGCAGGATCGATTCTTTTGAGCCCCAGGGAGCCGGAGAAAGTGAGTGCTTGCATATTTAAGGTATACAACATAACGGAGTTATCAATGGTAATTGTCTTGTAAAAAGACACAAATTTTGCCATCCATGTACAGCAGTTACCGATGACTCCCGAACCTAATTCCAGATCTAAATCAGTTTACAAGGGTCTGAAATAGTCAGAGTCTAATCTAAACATGAATCCAATATTAAACACGAATACTTGATAATGAACATGAATAATTGAATTCAAACAATAATATCAAACATGACTTACCTTGACTGAACCAGGGTTACAATTTAACGTGCATTTAACATGAATACCAGAACACCATGATTGTTATTGAAACTGATTTGACTCGAACCATGAATACAACTTGATATGAATACATGAATACTTGACATGAATACTTGATATAGACATGAACTCAATCTTGCAACTTGATGTATTCATGGATTCGAGCAAGGCTGGTAATTGTTTACTGTAACTTAGCATACACGGGGTGTTGGGGTAGTTCATGCGTGAATCCAACGAAATCTCATGAGTCCCACTAGATCATGAATCCATGTCTACTAACACAAACAAGCTATCATGAGGGTCCGTGTTTCCTTGCTCCTGAATTACATCCTATTGAGTTTGGAATACTTCAATACTAGGTTGAAGTCCCGTTACTAACACTTGATTCGGGCCCGTGGTTCCTTACCCCTAGATTACAGCCTGTTGGGTTCGAGAACACTCTTGAGATTGGTTGACATTCACCCTTGAACGTACGTTAAATTAGTATACACAAGTAGAGACCTGTTAAGACACTTACATTCACTTCAAGTTCACTATACCCACACTCTACGGCCATGTTATACTTGTTTGCCATATTAATATAGTTGACATACACATTATCATGCACGCTACTATACTTGTTTACATGTTCATGATTTATATCCATGCTATACTATATATCACATTACACCTTGCATTTCATTTATATACTTCATACCCATTTCTTGGGGACTTACCAAGCGAAAGTTCGCTGACGGGCATTCCACCAACCTTTGTTTCTGGGAATGTTCATCAGATACTGTGGAGACTGAGGAGGTGGACATTACAGAGGAGGAGCGATCAGAGCATAACTCAGGACTAGATTAGTTATCTTTTTCTCAGTTTATGTATGCCACCTGTTTATGCATTTCCATTCTTGTATTTTCTTTCGGTTGAAATCATGTATTGTAAATGAATCAAGTTGAATGTAAATAAAGTTGTTGAATTTTAAATCTCATGTTAATTTTCTTGTTATTTTTATATTGCTTCTTTTACGCTTAGCGTATTTATTCTGGTAAATGACCTTCTCGAAATAAATACGCCGCGGGCTTGCCACGTCACCGTTTCCGTCTATTGGGAAGCGGGGCGTGACAGGTTTTATTGGCGGCCCATGCAGGTCAGTTCTGCATGAATTCATAAGCAATATATAACAAAAAATATGAGATTCAATAACTTTACATTCCTTACAATTCAATTTCTATTGAATCTATCCTAATCTTTCTTCTCTATCTAAGGTGATAGATTCTCCCAGCAATTCTAGCACCAACGATGGAAGTACACCACCGCAACCTATCCTTACCGTTCCACCATCTCCACCTACTATAGCCGCTCCATTCACAGAACAGAAGATACTTCTGTTGACTATCAAAATTTTATTTGAAGGCTAGCAGGCTCAAAGCACGATTTTTCAGGAGCAGACTGCTCTTCTTCAACAGAGTTTCATCCGCTCTGAAGCAGAAGTACCGGGAGTGAAACAATTTCGAGCGTTACACCCGAAGGACTTCTCAGGGAAGGAGAAACCACTTGAGGCCGAGGAATGGGCACAAAGCATTGAAGACCTAGCCGTGGCTCAAGTTCCAGAAGTGGCTTGGGTCAGAATAGCAAAACTCCAGCTTACTGACAATACCAGAATCTGGTGGAAGGCCGAGGAGAGCCGTCTTGAGCAGCCAATCGAGTGGAATACTTTTCGTGATCTCTTTGATGCCAAGTATTTTCCGGAAACTGCACACTTCGATATGGAACAGAAGTTCATCCACCTGCAACAAGGATCCATATGGGATAAGTCAGTGGACGAGTACGATGCTGAATTCAGCATACTCAGCAGATTCACCGCCCATTTAATTCCTACTGCAGAAATCAGAGCCAGGCGCTTCCAGCAAGGATTAAACTCTTAGATTTAGGCTGCCCTAGCAACGGGAGAATACCTAACACATGAAGCAGTTTTGAAGTCAGCCCGTCTCTATGAAGCTGTCATTAAGAAGAAGGGAAGGTCACCGTTGGTCGGTATGAAAAGTCCCGCCAACCAGATTACTAGAGGAGCCTCTCCTATGACAACTCTCCCAGCGTCAGCTATGAGACCAGGAGGATCATTTTCCAAGACTGAACCCAATTTCTGTATTTATTGTAAGAGGACCGGACACCAAGTCAAACATTGCCGTCGAGCAAATGGTCTTTGTCTGATATGTGGATCATCCTCACACACTATAGGAACTTTCCTACACAACCGAACTGGCTAAATTCCCGAAGCTAGACCAGTTATCCAAGCTCCACTTACCCAGTTAGCTCTTCCTGCACCACCTCCACGCGGACCACCTTTAGCTCAGCAGCCATCGATGTATCAGCATGCACAGAAAAATATGCTGAGACGCCAGGCTTTCACTTTGGCGGTCGTAGAGGCTGAAGCCAGAGGTCAAGATAATACCAGTAAACCTCCTCCCATCTTTTTTAGCCTTTTCAAGTTCTTGCACCCTTTCGTTCTTCAAACATTTTTCATGCACTTTCTGTACAATATCGGTAGTTCTTTCACCACCATTGTAATCAAATTTTTCTTGAATCTGTTACAACTTCCTTGTATAAATTTCGAGAATGAAATTTTTATAAGGAAGGTAGAATATAACGACTCTGAAATCACTGTACAAATTTTTTTCTTTTTTATGTACAGAAGAGAGTATCACAGCATGTGTACGAGTTATAAGTTACTTTTGCTAAATAACAGCAAGAAGCCACTTGTAGCTCATCGGTAAAGCTCTTGCACTGCTGTGACGTAACTTCTGTGTTCGAATCCCATCAGGCACATTATTTTTTTTCTAATTTTTTTTAACTTTTTAGAATCCCAAAAGTTTACATGTGCAATACACAGAAAAATGAAAAGTCAGAGAAATCAAACATGTGCACAAGAGTTTAAACACTGAGTATCACACGTGGCACAAATCCAACGACCTCACTCCCAAGATCGTCCGGTGGAAATTGCTTTTGGGCCGGTACCGACGGCTATGATAGGCCTAAACTACTCCGTGCTTTGCACACTTGACCCTTCCTCTACTCCTAACTCCCATGCACTGCAATCAAACAGAGACCCTTCAATTCCCAATTTATCACATTTTTAATGAAATTTAATTCACCATTTTAATTTCAAAACCTCAATTCTCCCTATAAATACCACCCCACACTTTGTATCAACATCATTCAGAAATTTCTAGCCAAAACTATCAAGATTTCTCAAGTACAAGTGTAGTAGAAGAGGAGTTAGCAAGAGAGCAACTTCCGGCAACGATCGAAGCTAATTCCGGAGCTCCCGCGAAACCCCAAAGCTTTCCTACTCTTCCTCCCTCTCTTCTTAGCATAATCAAATGATAAGTCCCTCCCAATATTCTTTTCTATTCCTTGAATTTCTTTTAATCAAAATCGGTAAAAAGTGGAGTTATTACCGATATTCCTTTTTCTAAAGCATATAACTCCATTTTCCTTTACCTTTTGATCAAACAAATTGTACCACTTCACTTATAAGCTTAATACTCATGTCTAGAATAAATTTTTATCCAAGAATCTTTTGTAAAACAATCACAATTTAACTTTTTCATTAAAATACCATGAACTTTAGATAACACCTCTTTTCGTATTTTTTTAAAACATACCTTTAGAAAACTTCACGGGGTAACGACCTACCCCTCACATATACAAATGGTTCCATAGAACGATATATCCTTGTATGAATTTTTTGTTACGAATACAATATTAAATTAAAATACCATTTACTACAAAACTGGTTTTCTTTTAAATTGTATTTTAAATTCCTTTGAAAATATACCTCTACAGCCCACTTTAGGGGAATGGTGAGGATTATCGTACATCCTTGGGCTAGTAGAGCGAGATGCAGACCTCCTCACGGAACATTCGGTCTCGAAAGATTTTAAATACGGTTTTTAAGAAAAACACATTTTTCTAATTAAATAAAATTTAATTTTTCATAATTATATAAAAATTAAAAAATCCATATATTTTCAAAATGTAATAAACTTACATTTTTTTAAATGGAAGAATTAAAAGTTTCACTAAAATACCATCAAGATACTAACAAAAGACAAGTTTTACAATAAAATACCATGAACTTTCCAAACTATGTGATTATCACTAAAATATTTCAAATCCTTAAAATTCACATCCATGAAAACCCTAAATAATATAAATAACTTCTAGGGGTTTATTTTTAATTTTATTAAAAATATTTTTCATAAAACCCTTTCGAGTTATATAAAACAATATTTAAGGACTTTAGTAAATATAGGTTTAAGCGAGATCAATTCTTTTGAGCCCCAAGAAACCGGAGAAAGTGATTGCTTGCCTATTTAAAGTAGACAACATAGTGGAGTTATCAATGGTAATTGTCTTGGAAAAAACATAAATCCTGCCGTCCATGTGCAGCAGTTACCGATGACTCCCGAACATAATTCCAGATATAAATCAGTTTACAAGGGTCTGGATCAGTCAGAGTCTAATCCAAACCTGATTCCAATATTAAACATGAATACTTGATCATGAACATGAATAATTGAATTCAAACAATTATATCAAACATGACTTACCTTGACTGAACCAGGATTACAATTTAACGTGCATTTAACATGAATACCATAACACCATGGTTGTTATTGAAACTGACTTGACTCGAACCATGAATACATGAACACTTGACCTGAATGTTTGATATAGACATGAAATCAATTTTGCAACTTGATGTATTTATGGATTCGAGAAAGGTTGGTATTTTTTTACTGTAACTTAGCATACACGGGGTGTTGGGGTAGTTCATGCGTGAATCCAACGAAATCTCAGAAGTCCCACTAGATCATGAATCCATATCTACTAACATAAGCAAGCTATCATAAGGGCTCGTGTTTCCTTGCTCCTGGATTACAGCCTGTTGAGTTTAAAATACTTCAACACTAGGTTGAAGTCCCGTTACTAACACTTGATTCGGGCCCGTAGTTTCTTAACCCTAGATTACAGCCTGTTGGGTTCGAGAACACTCTTGAGATTGGTTGACATTCACCCTTGAACTTACGTTAAATTAGTATACCCAATTAGAAACCTGTTAAGACACTTACATTCACTTCAAATTTATTATACCCACACTCTATGGCCATATTATATTTGTTTGCCATACTAATATAGTTGACATTCACATTACTATGCACACTATTATACTTGTTTACATGTTCATGATTTATATCCATGCTATACTATATATCGCATTACACATTGCATTTCATTTATATACTTCACACCCATTTCTTGCAGACTTACCGAGCGAAAGTTCGATGACGGGCATTCCACCCACCTTTGTTTCTGGGAATGTTCGTCGGATACTGTGGAGACTGAGGAGGTGGATATTAGAAAGGAGGAGCGATCAGAGCGCAACTCAGGACTAGATTAGTTATCTTTTTCTCAGTTTATCTATGCCACATGTTTAGGCATCTCCATTCTTGTATTTTCTTTCGGTTGAAATCATGTATTGTAAATGAATCAAGTTGAATGCAAATAAAGTTGTTGAATTTTAAATCTCATGTTAATTTTCTTGTCATTTTTATATTGCTTCTTTTACGCTTAGCGTATTTATTCCGGGAAATGACCTTCTCGAAATAAATACGTCGCGGGCTTGCCACGTCACCGTTTCCGTTTTTTAGGATGCGGGGCGTGACATACATGGAATGGAAGATAACCGGGAATTCTCATATTCTGGGGAATATGATGACCGTGTATCCAATTTCAAGGAATCTTGCATTAGCATGCTTAGTACATTTTAATCATCCAAGCAAATATATGTATGCAACCGGCGAGGGACAATAGGAGGTGTGGTCGGTGGCGAACAATGGCGGCGAGGATAGAGGATAGTAGCCGGCAGCGAACGTCCCACTGGCGGCTGGCCGGCGTGGGAAAATGGCAGCGGGGATGGCGACCGGCGGCGAACGTCCAACCGGCGATTGGCCGGCGATGAACAATGGCAGTGAGGACGGCGGCCGGAGGCAAACGTCCGGCCTTCGGCCGGTTGGCATCATACGGCGAATGTCCGACCAGAAGGGAGGCCGGCGGTGAATGTTCGACCGGCAGCTCACGATGAGAGTCTGATCGGTGGCAGCTGGCATGGGAGGCCGGCGGCGGCCGGCGAGAGAGGCCGACGGTGAATGTCAGACCGACGTAGGGGGTAAAGGAGGCTGGCGGCGAACATCCGACCGGCGTTGGCCAATCGGCGGGCTGCGAGGGAGGACGACAGCGGATGGCGGATGGTCATGGCATATATCGTGTAAGGTGGGCATATTTCATGGTAATTTAGGATAAACACTCATTTTGAGGGGAATTGGATTCCTATGAAATTGGGTTATTTGATTACTACGGTAATGCAATATTCCTAAGAATAATTTTTACATATGAACAAGCAAAGGTAATTGTAACATTTTTGAAAATGGTGAATGTTATTTTAAATTTTAAATAATAATATAATATTTTTTATTAGAATAATACCAATTATTGAATTGGATTTTCTTTAAATGGTCATATTATGATAATTAGAAATTTTGTCACAATAAAACTATTGATTTGTTTTGATCATGTCTAGCATAATCCAATCTTAACATTTTCCTTAATTGGGTTTAATAATTGTTGGCATGGTTGATGCACTATTAGGTTTTATTTGGTTAATTTATGGTATGGATACATTTATTTTTATTTCATATTTGAATGGAGAGAGAAGGGGGGGCATGAGCGGCATGGGCATACCATGCCTCCTCCATATTTTCATCCCGTTCCCCTTCTCATCTCCTCTCATTTTCCTTCATCCCTTTTCACTCCACCTCAAGCTCCATGGTTCTCTCTCTCATCCTCTCACAACACTCTCACTTCCTCTCATTACACCCTTACAAAAATCCCAACTATAGATATAAACAAATCATCTCTTGTAGTTGAGACCATCAAGTCTTCATCTTCTCAAGTCCCTAAGTTCTTCAAGAAGACTTCTACAAGCTTTGATCTCCTTCTTAAAGATCATGCTATAGGTATAAGATCCGTTCTTTTGTAAGTTTCAAATGTTGCATGAGAACTATGAATTTTAATGTACTTGTAATTATTTTCTTTAATTGAGTTTGGGGTGGAAATCAGTGACAGTTTATATTTTCGAATTTTTTTGAGTATTCTCTGCTGAGAATTAGCCTTTTTGTAAAAATGCCAAGTTGTAGATAATTTTTTGTAGATATCTCTACAATTTTTATTTGCTTTACAAAATCTAGAGATATCATTTTTCTAGTGCAAAGTTGTTTTCTAGTTTGGTAAAAATATCCAGAAACATATGTTAATTTTGTATTTTATTTCATATGTTATACTTAGAAATTGGAAAAGATATTTTGGTGTATCAAAGTTAACTCATTTATCTATATATATAATATTAGTTTGAATCCAAATAATGTGTTTACTATTTTTGGTGATTTTTCAAAGTAAGCCTAAAAATTGCCATTTTCTGAACTTGCATTTTCAAACGATATGCATCCCAGTATTGTATTTTTCTCACTACATATTAACGGTAGGATAATTTTATTGATTTGTGTGTCTTTATATTTGAAGGAATGTTAGTGGAGGCACCAGAGGCGTCGAGACGAGGAAAAGAGGCCGTAAGCTCCGACTATAGCAAGTCGTATTCTGTGAGTAGATTATATCTACGAGTGTGTTGGGGTCAAAAATTACACCTCGGTTGACCAGGTCAAATTCAAAATCAACCCCAAGCCAGGTGGGCCCAAGCCCAGGTCAAGTGGGCCCATGCCCAAGTCGAGCCCCGCGGCCATCCTTCCCCATGCCAACAAAGCAATAAGCTGTCTCGGACAAGCTCCAGCGGTGTCCCTGACAACTGCTCGATCGGGTATCTTCTCTAAGCTCCCCGTCAATCGATTCACGGTGGCTTCCAGGAAAACGGATGCCCGCCAAGCCCTCAAAATTAAGAATCTAAGACAGAAAAGGCTTACATACAGAGCCGACAAAAGGGCTAGGGCTCCTGCTAGTTGGAACTTCGTGGGGTTCCAAGTACGAGGTTATCCTGCAACAACAGCTGAATCGGCTGTAAAGCTCGCCAACTCTTTTGAACTACTGAAATTGGTCTAGAAGAATGCCTTGACCGCGAGAATCAAGAAAACTGCGAGCCAGACCGCGCCACCATAAGACCCAGTCAGGCCAACCGTTTTCAGTCATCTATCCTTTCCAGAAAAAGAAAGGCTACGATGACAGTCCAAAAAATCAGGCGTCAAAGATAAAGAGATGGCTGGACATGTGATCCATACTGTCTACATGGTGGGCACGCACAACAAGAGCAAGGATGGGGCCACTACATCTCAAATCCAATCTGGTGTGAATGCGGCTACCAATTTCCAAGACCAGCCTCCTCTTGAAGGTAATGAAAACCCTTCCAGTGAGGCTGATGAGCAGAGAAATCCCTCGGTTCATGTGGAGTCAGGCTCGGAAAGCGAAGAGGAGCCAATGTTCCGTCTCAAGACCACAGAGCAGCAACTTCTCCAAGAGCTCCAAAAACAGCTCAGAATCAAAGACGGGAAGATGGCCAAGCTCTACTCGAAAATTGACGACTTGACAGACGTCGTTTTACAGCTCATGGCCCAAGTTGCCTCTCAGTCGCCCAATTAACCGCATGTCTCTACTCATGAACTGGGAAACGATGTCCCGAGATAGCCGACGCCTATTCCCTCAAATTCAAAGGTGGGCAAACTGCATGAAAGTCGGCTGCATCCTATCTCGGGAAATGTCTTGACTACCGATGACAGCAACCCGCTAACTCAAGATCAAATCATGGATTTGGTCGCCAACAAAGTCAAAACATTGGCAGCCGAAATCAAAGCGCAAAAAGAGGTCGGCAGTAGTGGGAGACCATATCCTACACAATATGATCTTATGGAGTTTCTCACTGGCTATGTTGTCCCCAAATTTGAAAGGTTTGATGGGACGGGAAATGTGAACCGGCACATTGCCTAATTTAAAGTATCATGCATGAATACTGGGGGCAATGATGTGCTCCTTCTCCGTCAGATTGTCAATAGCTTGACCAATGTTACTTTTGATTGGTATGCAAGCATGCCGGATTACTCGGTCACGACGTTCGCTCAAATAGAATCCATGTTCAAGCAAAGGTTCATAAGTGTCAGCGATAAAATCATCATTGCCGACCTCGTAAGGACCAAACCAAAGAACAACGAAAGCAGCATGGATTTTATAGTCCGATGGCGTAATCTCTCTGTCAAATGTGAACCATAGTTGGAACAAGACCAATCCATCTATCTTCTTATAGAAAATTTAAATAACTGGATGAAACCTTTCTTATGCACCGCAGGTCTCAAAACATTCTAAGAGTTGACAAAGAAGGTTCAAATGTTGGAACGCTCAAAGCCCGAGTGCACTCTGAATCTCCAAGTCACAAATAGATCGAGACATCGGAGGGACGACAACCAGAAATGTGAAAGTTCCAACAACACCGATTCTCACAATAGGCAGAGAGCAGGCGGAGCAAAGACTAACAAACCCCGAGAGCCAACTTTGGAGGAAAAGAGAAATAAGGTCTACTCTTTCAGAAAAGACAAGGTTTACAAGATATTCAAAGATGCTCTGAAGAGTGGCTTGCGACTACCAGAACCAAAAAGGCTAAGTGAAACGAATAGGGCTGCTCATCCCAATTAGTGCCCATACCACCGAGTGTTGGGACACACTATCGAAGACTGTTGCATTTTTAAAGATTGGGTCGAAAAGAAATACAAGGCAGGAGAGATAGATCTGTCTAAAGATGTGTTAGCAAACAATCAAGCTGTGACCGCCAATTTCATACAAACGGAGACCGAAGCCCTTCGGGAATCCGCTGCTCTCAATCGTCTGCCCTTCTTGGAAAGGAGCGGGCCAAAGCAACAAGCTAAAAGCCCAACGAGCAACATTACCAATGAAGAAGCGGTAGATAGGTACATAACTCACACGGTCTACTTGGTGGAGTATAGAATAACAAGTCCTCCGACGCATCATACCCATGACAATGACGTGGTTGTTGCTACCCAACATTGGCTCGGTCTAGATGATGAAGAGCCCACTCAAGCCATTAAGCCAAAAGAGCTCGTGGTTCCTGCGGAATCGAGCTCAAGCAGTAAGAATGACCCGGTTATCATGCCCGGAACTTTAGAGCAAGCGTTATTCTAATGGTTTCAAAAGCAGCTTCAGGACAAGGACGAGAAATTGGCCAAGGTCTATTCCAAAGTCGACGAGCTGGCAAACGTCGTGGCAGATCTCACGACCCAAGTCATCCGATTGCAATTACAGCAAAATCAAAATTTGGTTCATGAGCCAGGGATTGATATCCTAAAACAGCCAACTGACACTCCCTCCAGCCCAAGAGCGGAGCACCTTTGCGAAAAACATCCGCGATCAGCTTCCAATCCCTTTGATACGTATAGTGAACAGGGTAAGCGGGCAGCAGGCGAACCAAAGACTGATCGGCCTCGAGGACCAGCATCAGGAAAGGCACCGGCTCTAATGGAGAGAAGGAAGAAAGTATACTCCTTCAGGAGGGACGAAGTCCACAAAATATTCAAGGACTTCTTGGACAACGGTCTGCAACTGCTTATTCCAAAGATGACACATGAAATGAACATGACTGACGATCCCATGTACTGCCCATATCATAGGATGGTGAGTCATACCATCGAAAATTGCTATGTTTTCATAGATTGGGTAGAGAACCAATATAAGGCTGGGAAAAACCTACTGTCCTCGGATGTTCCAGCAAACCACCAAGTTACGGTCATCAACTCAACCCCGCCAAGATCAAAGTTCAAGAGGCTTGGATAAGTAGACACAGTCGACCACCACGTCGTTAAACTGGGAACAGTCGGCCACCACGTCATTAAACTGGGAACAGTTGACCGCTACATCGTGAAACTGGGGATGTAAAAAAATGTGTAAATAAATAAATAAATAAAAGCTGAAATGATAAGGCAACCGCAAATAAACAGCCGAAATGATGGGGCAACCGTGAATAAATAGCCGAAATGATAGGGTAATCGCGACCTTCACGATAAGGAAAGCTGAAATGGTGGAACAATCATGGTAAAAAAAAAGAAAAAGAAAAAAAGAATACTTCAAATTCCCAAACGGCGAATGATGAGTCGCTCCCAGTACTATATTCCAGTGCAGCGATGCAGACACCAACCAAAATCCAAATCCTTAAATTCCCAAACAGCGAATGAGGAGTCACTCCTGGTACCATATTCCAGTGTAGCGATGTAGACGCCAACTAAAATCCGAATCCCTAAACCTCCAAACGGCGGATGATGAGCCGCTCCCGGTACCATATTCCAGTGCAGCGATGCAGACGTTAACCAAAATCAAATTTCCTAAAATTCTCCCAGCCCTGTGGTTGGTCCCTAAATTGACTACCATATACAATCCACGGGCTTAAATAATTCTCATCACACACATGCCCTACCGCAATCACCAGTCACACGGCCGGTCTCCACCCTTGGAATTATGCTCCATTTTGGAAGACCCGCTCATGTGTCCTCACGATACATGAGGAGAACAAAATTTACGGGATCATCACGACTCGTAAGAAAACACTTTCGTGGGATCCTTACGACTCACAAAGGAAAAACACACTTGGGAGTTCCACGACTCCTAAGGAGAAAATATACCTATGAGATCCTTTCGACTCGTAGAAAGAAAATACTTTTATGAGATCCTTATGGCTTATAAAATTAAAAAGCCTTAGATGATAGGGATCTAAACCTGTCTCCTAAGCCATCACTCCCTAACTGGCAAAGGAAAATGATGAATTGCTCCTGGCACATGTGCTCTAGTGTTAGAAACGCTGATGCCTACCCCAACCCCAAAATTCCAAACTTTCGATCCAATAGACCCCTAAGTCGTTAAACTGGGAACAGATGACCCCTAAGTCGTTAAAATGGGAACGAGGGAAATCCCGTCACGGCAAATGATGATTCGCTCCTGGTACCATATTCCAGTGTAGCGGTGCTAATGCCAAACAAAAACCAAAATCCCTAAATCCTCTCATGGATAATGATGATTCGCTCCTGGTACCATATTCCAGTATAGTGATACTGATGTCAACCCAAATCACATCAAATCAGTAAGATAACCAACAGCCTCCCTGGCGGAATCAAGCACTACCTCGGAAATAAGTTGAATCCCGACACCGCAGAAAGCGGAGCAAGTCAACTTCAACTCTAACACCGCATAAAGTGGAGCAAGTCAAATCCAATCCCGACACTGCAGAAAGCGCTGCAGAAAGCGGAGCAAGTCAACTTCAACCCTGACACCGCAAAAAGCGAAGCAAGTCAAATCTAATCCCGACACCGCAGAAAGCGGAGCAAGTCAACTTCAACCCTGACACCGCAAAAAGCGGAGAAAGTCGAATCCAATCCCTGACACCGCAAAAAGCGGAGAAAGTCGAATCCAATCCCTGACACCGCAAGAAGCAGAGTCTAATCAAGCACCGACCGTCCAAGTCGCTAAAAGGGCAGCACCGACCGTCTAAGTCATAAAAAGGGCAGCACCGACCGTCCAAGTAGCAAAAAAGGCAGCACTAACCTCCGCGTCGTCAAAACAGAAAACAAATCAAACCAACCAATTCCCACAACGACCTCTACGTCAAATAGAAACTCCGTCTCAAGGATACATCGAACAGCAGACACTCCGTGCCGGGGAAACGTCAAACAGACACTCCGTGCCGGGGAAACGTCAAACAGCAGACACCCCGTGCCTAGAAAAACTCAAACAGACACTCCGTGCTGGGGATACGTCGACCAGCAACACTCCGTGCCGGGAAAATGTCAAACAGACACTCTATGCCGGGGACACGTCGACCAGTGACACTCCGTACCGGGGAAACGTGAAACAGACACTCCGTTTCGGGGAAACGTCAAACAGTCACTCCGTCTCAGGGAAACGTCAAACAGACACTCCGTGCCGGAGATACGTCGATAAGCGACACTCCGTGCCGGGACATGTTTTGGGTTACAATAGCGCCCTAGCCATCTACCATGGCCGATGCGGAACAAAAACTGGCGTTTAAAAAATTGGCGCTAACAAATCCTTCTAGATCGCACCATAAACCTATACTGAGATAGAGTGTTATACCGAACGAACCATGTCCTTCGGTCTTCCACCATCTTCTTTATCTTCTTGAGACGTCCTCAACTGAACTTGGTCGCCGGTCTTCCTCCGTCGATGATGATCCACCTGAGGGATGTAGCTCTTGGCTCTAGCTCCACACCAATGATCAAGTGAAGCAACTAGGGACTCTTGGTTGCTAATCTAGAGTGTCTAGGACGTAGTGAATGGATCCAAGTGTTTATCTATCTCACCTCCTCTCTTTTTTCTCAACTCATGAGATTGTAGAGATGAAGTTTTAGAATGAAGGTGGAGGAACTCATGAAAACTAGAGAGGGGGTGAAGCATGATGGTGAGAAGAAAACTCATCTCTCAAAAATAATGAGCCATTCATGGATAGAGAAAATGAGAAGCTAGGTTTTGTAAAACCAATTCTTTCAATATAAAATCAAGCCCATGCTTGAATAGTTTGCACAAATGAATTAACAATTCATTTGTGTAACACTATGCAAGCATGGCTCTCACCACACTCCCCTATCTTTATTTCCACCTTATTTCCCATTTAAAATAAATGGATAAAAACTAAATAAGGTGTCCACCTTCTAGAATGTTATCTGTACAAATACAGATTACACTTTACTGTATATACATACATGTATTCGTACCGAAATATGAATACCCGAAGAGATAGAATAACAAAAAGAACATAATACTAGAATATACATATTAAAATACATATACGTAAATTATTAAATCAATACCAGATTTAATAATCCGGCTCAAACACGAGCCGGCTAGTATTATCAACTGTCCGATCGAAAGTCCGGGTAACTAGTACACTCATTCAATCGGAACCCTGCACGTATCCAATACGGCAACTACATCATATCGCCAGAACTAGGGAAACCCTCTGTGTGGGACTCTAAAGACTCGTCAATATGCTGGCAGTGAGTTTGACCATAAGCACGTCAACGGCACTAGCTATACGTAACGGCTACCCAGGTATTGAGCGAAAGGAAGGCCGACGAGCAAACTCATCCGAACCCTTGCTGAGCCTGTCCGTGACAATCTCCGTACAGTCCGGTCTGTTCATCTAAGAGTATCGCATATCGATTCTAGGGGGTAGATAAAATCAGACCCCTAATAACGCGATATTTCATGTCGGTATAAAGCCCATCACCCACTGAGAAACTACTGATCCAAATCAGTAATTCTCGACTACCTTGGCCAAGGATTTCTGGTGATGGCCACCCGTGCACCTTGTGACTCAACCCCCAATACCGGGAGAGAAGAATCCCCGATGATCCGCTCACCGTCTCCATGTGGCTCGGGACTGTACCCAACTAAAACATGTTTGCACAACCCCCCTTAAGCCGTGGCAGGGTAGTAATCAAAGCACAGTGGGAACTCATATGAGACAAATGACGATCTCAGATCGACAGACTAACCTGTACCCACGTCACCTGGGAACTGCTATCCGACAATAGGTATAATACCAACTAGCATGTTCCCAGCGAGTCCGTCCAGTGTACTCATAACCCAATGAGCACCTGTATACTATCTTAGGTGACTGACTGACACCAATAGCTTGTGAGACCGGCCACCGCTCGTCGTCGGGGTCTCGATAAGTATATACTAGTCTACTTCGTAGTATCAATGTCCAGTCTCGATACTCTCTCGACTAGGGACATTTAAAGATGTTCTTATAGACCACCCATCTCTCACGTATATAATCGTCATCATAATGCCGGTGGTCAAGCAAGAATCATCTGGGCTCAATCAACATGTAATAGTGATATATAATACCACATAATTTATGTACATGATGATAAAGGCAAATCAGATAGCATACTATCATTTTAAGTAAGACTGTTCTATCCGTATAGGTCCTCCCTCAATCATAATAATCACCTGCCTGCGATTACAATAATTGCCTTGAGGGGACTATAGCCAACACACGTCTACCAGCGACACTCCATGCCGGGGAAACGTCAAACAGACACTCTGTGCCGAGGATACGTCATACACCGACACTCCGTCTCGGAGACACGTCAAGTATCAAACGTCCATGTCGTAAAAAGGGCAGTGCCAACCTCCCAAAAGCGGGAACCAAATCAAGTCACACTACGCGGACGAGATCCATCAATTTCATGCACACAACACATACACGCGGTGTGCATTTATTGATGGGAGGCACTTTTTTGGGGTCAAAAATTACACCCCGGTTGACCAAGTCAAAATCAAAGTCAACCCCAAGCCAGGTGGGCTCAAGCCCAGGTCAAGTGGGCCTATGTCCAAGTCAAGCCCCACGGCCAGCCTCCCCCATGCCAAAATGAAAATTATGTAATAAATAATTTTGATATAATTTTTATGAATAAATGTAAGAAAAATAGGCATAAAGCCAAATTTTTATAAAGCCCATGGCTCATGTGCAAAAGAAATAACATGGGGTATGGGATGGGCAAAATATCATTTTGTAAAGCCCAAGAGGCTATGCATAAATTTGTAAGCCTATATAAGACAACATGATAAAATGAAGAGAAAAAAAGAAGAATTCATTCCCTATCAAATCTCTAGGGTTTGTGCCTCCATCCTCACTCTCACAAGTTCTTCCTCTTCCTCTTTATTTTCCAATTAAATCAAGAGCTTAGCTCTCTATTTTTCAAAACTAAATAAAGTTTCGCCATAAACCCACTGAAAAAGAGTTTAACTCTCATATCTGAGCAAAAGAAAAGAGAGAAGATTTTCGTAACCTTCTTCTCTCTCCTCAAGATCCAATTTGAGAAAGAGAGAAGAAGGGAAACCCACCTCCCAAGGCTCCAGCAAGAGAAAAAAAGAGGTCTCTTTTCATCTTCTAAGATCTAAATCTTGGAGTTTCAAGAGAACCCATTTTGGGTTTCTTCTCAAAAGAGAAAGGAGGAAATCTTTTGGGAGTTTAATTCCAAATAAAAATTATTTTGGGAGTTTAACTCCAAATAAAAATCCTTTTGAGAGTTTAACTCTAAATAAAATCTTTTGGAGTTTAACTCAATTAAAAAAAATTTTAAAAAAAGTATTTTGGAGCCAATTGAGTGGGTTGCCTTCCCCACGTGAGGGGGAAGCTCCTACTAAGTGGGAGCCGCTGCTCCCTCTCACGTGAGGGGGAGGGAGCTCCCACTAAGTGGGAACTCCCCATTCCCTTTCATATATATATAATGGAGGAAAGATGCCATAGGAGGGAATTTTCTCCTATGGCGTCGAAAAAATACAATCTCCATCGTGTTTTCCGACGATCGGCACCCATCATCTTCATCGTTATCATCTAAGATATGGATACATCAAATTTCATGTGATTCTACAACTTCACCGTTGAATTAGTGGGTTCAAAGTTAACGGTTTACCGACAATAGAACTTTTTACATTGCTAAATCAATGGTGAAGAAGTTGTAGAATCACATGAAATTTGGCGTACCCACATCTTAGATGATAACGATGAAGATGATGGATTTCGATCGTCGAAAAACATGATGGAGGGCGTATTTTTTCGACGCCATAGGAGGGAAGTCCCTCCTATGTCCTCTTTCCTCCATTATTCTCTCTCTCTCTCTCTCTCTCTCTATATATATATATATATATATATTTATATATATATATATATATATAATTCTTTTGGGAGTTTAACTCCACAAAACAAAAATATTTTGGAGTTTAACTCCAAATAAAATTCTTGTAGGTGTTTAACTCTATTTAAAATCTTTTGGAGTTTAACTCTACAATAAAAAATATCTTTGGGAGTTTAACTCCACAATAAAAATCCTTATAGGAGTTAACTCCATTTAAAATCTTTTGCAGTTTAACACCACAATAAAAAATATCTTTTGGAGTTTAACTCCACAATAAAAATTATTTTGGATTTTAACTCCATAATAAAAATTCTTTTAGGAGTTTAACTTCATTTGAAATCTTTTGGAGTTTAACTCCATAATAAAAAAAATCTTTTGGAATTGAACTTTACAATAAAAATCCTTCTGGAGAGTTTAACTCCACCTTAATTTTATTTTGGAGTTTAACTCCATATAAAAACTTTTGGGAGTTTAACTCCAAATAAAACTATTTTATAAGTTTAACTCCAAATAAAATGTTTTAAAATTTAACTCCTTCAAAAAAAATTGTTTTGGAACCCTCACACGTGAGGGGGGCTCCTACTTGGTGAGAGCCTCCCCATCATTTTGTGAGAGCTTTTCCCCCTCACATAAGGAAGAGGCTCCCACGCCCTGCCCCCTCTCACGTGAAGAGGAGGAAGCTCCCACTAAGTGGGAGCTCCTTACTCTCCTTCACATGAGGGGGAGGCTCACACTTAGTGGGAGCCCCTTTCCCCCCTCACGTGTGTGGAGGGGGTCTTTCCCTCCCCTTTTTCAATTTTTTTAAAATAAAATATAAATATAAATAATAAATAAGTTAATTTTTATTTTAAAAAATGTTTTTTTGAATAACTTGTTTAGAAAAAATCGTTTGTCATAAATAGATTAAAAAAATGAATACGTCCCTATATTTTTTAAATAAAAAATACACAAACACTGCATATTGAGTTTGCATGACCAGTTTTACCCGTCAATCGGAGGTTCTCTCGCTCCAAAAACGAGGGGTAATTAAAGGCAGCTTAGTCCGCAGCTACCGGAGATTCGGATCTCCACAATTAATAAACCACAGCCTGCCCCAGGCAGAGGGAATCTGTACATGCCTGACAAGCGCGTGCGTTCTCATCTCAATATGGTAGCGAAAAACACCTTACAGAGTGGGGAATCGGGTCGATGGAGTATAACACCCCCGTGAAACACTTTTTATTATATCATTGACATTATTAGGATTCATGCATGTACGTTAGACTTGTTCGATATGTACTATATTTCGTTAGCAACGCTTAATAGCGTTATTGTAGATACACTTAATAGATCACAGACTCGCATGTACACTATACATTATTAGTACTGGCATATCACGTAAAACTTGACATGCTTACGTATCGTAGTAAAATTGACGATATAGTAAGATGATATCATATACGATTTATATTAGGTGCGCGTACAAGACTTCGAGTCCGTGCTACATACCGACCATGGAGCAGGTGCGTGAACGAGATATCCGCACAGGTGCTATATTTGTACGGGACTAGATGTTCGTACTGTTGATATTCCATTTCTATGTGTGTACGTAGACTTGATGTTTGTACCAGTTATACTTTGTGTTTTGGTATGTAAACTAGATATCCGTACCGATTATTATTATGATATGGGATAATAGAATATTTGATGGTTATCGTACGAGGTGAAATTCTGTACGGGGTGATATGATGAGAATAGATGATGATGATTAGCCGGATATGGCCCCATTTTTACTTGACTCGTGGAGTCTTACTATTTTACCCGTTTGGAAGATTTTACTGATATGTCGGTATTACCCACTTACTAAAAATAACGATTCGTTTCATATTTTTAAAACCGATAATGAAAAGATGTGCTACTTGGATTTCAAAGGGGTAAATAAATGTGTTTTAAAAACATCGTAATCTCCTTATTTTCAAATAACGTTTTTTCTAATTTAAAAACATATAATTGAGGATATTAAAATGATTTACTTATTTACCGTTCTTTCATGCTATGCATACTTTACATGTCATTCGCTTGCACTTTATTTACCTTATTCGTTATGCTACGCTTTATGATTTCTGCTACAGGTCATATATTATTGATATTATACCTCAGTGGTATGGGACACTGATACACACACGCTTATATTACTAGCTTATGCTATGATATGTTACCAATCTGTGCTATGCCTAGTTCACAAAGACTAAAAAAGTACGAGTTTGACGAGATTTATAATACTATGGATGTGATGGGATAAGACATCAATCTTAAGAGATTGAATATATATATAAAGGAATGAAAGAAGATAAAGATGACTCAGACACGGTAAATATAGCCGGGGATCCATGATATGTGTGTGTGTGTGTGTGATCAATTCATGAGGGATTGAAGCAGGAAGAGACACGATATTGCCCGGTGATATAGGTGTGATCAATCAATGAGTGATTGAGGGTGGTTGATACATGACATCTTTACGGATATTATATGTGAGGGATCGATATAGATGCCCTGCACTGAAAAGGATATTATATATATGTGAGGGATCGATATAGATGCCCTGCACTGATGAAATATATTATACTATATACTGTAGCCGGACAGGACCGGTCCACGAGACAGTACCTGAATATTATTTTCATACATCGATGTATATTCTAAAAAGATTTTCAAAGAAGCTATAGTCTCACTATTTTCCACGTGTCTAGTATCGACACGGAATTTTACAAATGAAAACCCTTTTTAAAATAAACCATTTTCAAAAGGCGGGACATATACTTTGAACGAGATGCATACCTTTCTTCACAAAACAACGCCCGCTATATATATATATATCACGACTCTTTTGAAAGTATTTCATATACATAAATCTTCCGGCTACTTTTATATGATTACATATAGATGTCACGCCCCGCTTCTAGTAGACGAAAATGGTGACGTGGCAGGCCGTAACGTATTTACTAAGAAATAAATACGTTAAGCGTAATTAAGCAATATATAAAATGAAAAAGAATAACAAGAGTAATAAAATAAACAGCAACTTTATTTACATTCAACTTTACATACAACTGTTAAATGAAAAGATACAATGATATAAAACAAATGCCTAAACAATAGCATACAGAAAATAAGTGCAAGAAGAACTAGTAGTCCGGCTGAGCTGTAATCTGGTCCAAGTCCTCCTGGCTCGGCTCTATCTCCTCAGAGTCCGGTCCTCCTGACGAACATTCCAAAGAAAGAAACAGAAAGAAATGGCGTCAGCGAACAAACTCTCGGTAAGTCCCAAAAGAAAAAAGTGAAGATAGTATATACAGTGAAATGAACATGTACAGTATATGACTGATTATAGGTATATGATAGTTATTATAACGTGGTTGTTTGTAGTTTGGTAAAGAAGGTATTCATGTATACGAGAAGAGTCCATCTTACCCCATGGACTATGCTAACATGTAGTACAAGACCCCGTCATAACCCACGGGACAACGACACGAGAATTCATGTAGGTGTCTTTTAAGTGACCTCCCATGCCACGATATACGTTCCGTACCAATCTACCAATTTATCCCCGTGTAATGTATTATATAGATTATGTTTACAAGTCTTGCCGAAACTATAGATACAAAATGTTCAGGTATTCATGTTCAGGATGTAATCATGTATTCAAGTAGTCATGTCAAGTTATAACCATGGTTCGGTCAAGTCAAGTATACATGTTTGATATTGATGTTTGAATTTCAAGTATTGTTCATACCAGAATATTGCATTTAATACCGCCCATTCTTATGCTCGTTTGTTTATAGGTAGGTGCTTTTAATCCGTGTTTGCTACATATTTACAGGCTACAGGTTCCTAGTCCAAAATAACGCAAATGATACAAAATCTCCACTGTTACGCCAAAATACAGAACATCTGTTGTCAACAGATAAAAGCCAGGTACCGGTCATCCGTATCCGTCCAGTGCCGCGTACCAGTTCCAGAGACAAGACATATGACAGTGGTCATTCGTGTCTCAGACAAGCAAAGAGCACGAGAGGGGCAACACAAAACTCAATGGGTGCGCGGAGCTCGAGGGAGAAAGGTCAAATCAATCAAAAGTGAAGCTATGTTTGGACTGTTGCAAATCTGAAGAAATTGTGAAGGCAATTTGCAATTTGGAGCATATAGAACAACAGAGGAGAGCAACACAAGAAACCATGAGAAAAACGACATCCCAATTCCCCCACATGGCCGCGGAACCGCGGCCAATTGGAAACTTATGCGGCGGATCCGCGGCCGAGTTGACTCAGTATCAACTCGGATTTTGGGGGTAGTTTGGACATTTCATTTAGGCTCAGAATCTTGCCCTAGGGTTTCAGCACTCAGCCTATAAATAGCCCAGTTTTGTGCCAAGCCAAGGGTCTTTTTTTCATGCCTCTTTTTGTTAGGTTTTAGTGTAGTTTAGTTTAGCTTCTTCTTCTTCATCATTCTTTCCTCCATGAAAATTGTAGTGAGGGCTTTTTGAGTGGAAGATCAATGAAGATGAAGGTTTTTAGTATCTTGTCTCTTTTATTTCTTGCCTTGTAATTTTATTATCTAGTATTGTAATTTTATTTATTGTTGTTAACTGGTTGTTGTTATTTCTTTTCGTGCTCTTTTCCTTCTCTCTTTTTCCGTATTATTTTCAAGCGATGATACTCGACGGAGTTCCTTGCTAAGGTGAGGACCCAAGAGTTAGCTTGCGCCATTTGTAAAACCGTATTTTTCTTTTCTCTCTTTTGTTCTTTCTTGTTTTGTTTTCTTTTCATTTTCATGTGTGAATAATTCTACACTTGTTAAAGCTAAGAAAGGTGGTATGAGGGACGGAAAAATCCCTTGTGCTTTTCTTCGCCAAACATCTTGAAACGAACCCCAACCAAACGAATGCAACCCCCTCACTTAGGCACACTATACGTGACATGCAGCCGCGACCTAAGTCGAGAAGTCCTTTAAGCGCACTACGACGTGACATGTAGTTGTGACTTAATTGGATACATGGCTGCGGGTGTTTGGCCGAAGGTTGAAAATAAGCGTATTTAGCGGACGGAGAAGGAGCACTAGGAATGGATTTGCGTTGGAAAGATTGCTTAAACTTGCAATTCCTATTCCTATGTCCTCCTAATCCCCGCTACTTTCGATTATCCCAATATCGTTTTAAGAATGGCAAAAGATAAGCACAAGACTAATCCTAACTCTACTAACCAAGCTTAACATTAACAAGCTTTCTTGAACATAAATACGAACATTTAGGATAGAACTGAATATACACATATACATTATTCATTGACTCGTCTAAAACACGAACGGACATACTACCATCTCTCTGTGGATCGACCCATGCTCAACCGGCTAGCTGCAAAGCGACACCGTCTTGATCGCGGTTAACTTTAGAATTTTGAATACGCAACACGCCAAAAGCGTGCGATCAAATGGCGCTGTTGCCGGGGAGACGGTAATGTATTTTCTTTCTTGTTATTCGGGTTAATATTCTTTTTGTATATATATAAAATTATAAATATAAAAAAAAACTTTCTGTTATTTTTAATATTTTTTGTGCAGGTGTGCAGGCGATCTGGAGAAATTACAGCAAGTGAATCAATAAACAGAGGTTTTTATTAGGATGTACAGAGAAAGGCACGTGCATTGACCAAAGTTTCAGGTGCCAACTCAGCAATATGACCGCGGAACCGCGGTCAAAGAGAGAGTTTAGCGGCGGTTCCGCGGTCCTATTGTGGGTTTTTGACCCCAATTTTTTTTCACCCCTTCTCTTTCTTCTAGTCTCCTCTGTAAACTACACTTAACTGTATTTCATGCAGGTTTCTTTGCACAGATTGCACCGCCGCCAAATAAAATTTTTGTTGTTTTAGATTTTGTTTGTTTACCGCTTTGCATATCATAATACGAACATTAAGGGGTTATAACACCAATTCAGATTGGGTGGGGTTCACCACCCTTCCTAAGACCCCACAAATCACTAATTGCATACGCATTATCTTGAGCTAATAAAAAATATCTAGACCAAACCTATAAAGACTTGCCGCGCTCAATTAGGACAAGTGAAGGTTGCGTGGAATCAGTCGTTTATCTAAACTTGACTTTGTGGTGCCTAGGCTAGACAAGTGAGGATGTAATTTTAAAAGGCCCGTCTCACGGTGATTCGTGAGCGGAGCCCTCCTTACCTCACTTGTGCTTACCTGACCACAATTGGCAGTGAAGAGACAATTCGAGGGTTATCCTGCAACTTGTCGCTTGGAAGTCTAGGAGCGGTCTAGTTGGACTTTGAAGACCCTAGCTTTAGGTGTGTTTGTGCATATTGTGATTGTGATTGTGCTTGTATAAAGTTTAGTCCCATAATTCCGTATTCTTTCAAAAACAAATAATTTTTAAAACTCCAAAAACAAACTCTTTTTATATAAAAAAAAATAAAAATCACATTATTTTTCCCTCCTCTCCTTTTTCTTCTTCTCTTCATATCATGGGTACCTCACCTCGGAAAACTCTAGCCGAACTTTGGTACCCACAACCAGACATTACATCCTATGGTTCTTGCTTTGGACGAACTTCGAATGATCCATCCATGCTCAAAATTTCATTGAGAGATCGGATAGACGCGTCTAGGACAAATAATTTGACTCCGCAATCCACTTCGTATCAACTGTTTCAAACATTCACCTCTACTTACGTTGATACCCCTTTTGAGAGTCCAGTTGTAACTCCAAGACCTGTGTCTCTTACTGAACGTATTGAACAATCTCGTAACCGATCTTTCACTTCTTTTTCCACTTCCAATTCTTTGGATCAACAATTCCATTCACCTTCTTATCCAAATGTTGATCCAACCCCTGTCCAACCATGAAATTCCTATCCATCCTACCCAACTTTTGCACCTTCCCTAGATATTGCTTCTGAACAGCCTTTTGGGGGTGTCCAGTATCCAAACAACTTTGAATCTGTTATTGAAACCCCGTCACAACCTATGTCTAGTCTGGAACAGTCGTTGGAAGACTTTAGGGTAGCGTCATGCCAACAGATGATGGATTTGAATGCGTCCATGGCCGCCCCCATACAACCTAGTGACCCGGTAGCTAGTTTTCAACTAGCTCCAAATTTTCCAATGTATGATGAGGCGGTTGGACAGGTAGAGAATTTGAGTGGAGAGAGTGAGCTGTATACCCTTCCAAATCAAACTACCCATTTCAACTTGAATCCCACAACTCCGGTTTTGAATGTCTATCACGTGTTCCAAATGATTCACCAGTTGAAAATAGAACGTTTATTGAGTTGTGCGACTTTATCGTGTTTGATTTACCAGATTGTGAAGGGTCCATGTCAAGTGAAACCGCACCAAATCCTTTTGACCTCTACACCTCCATCTTAGAACCTGAATTGATTACTATCCATGCTTTTGATGAGGTGTCTGAGAAATTTGATTTTCACTTGATTGAGGATATTGACGCTGGGGATATTTCGGATGATGAACCCGCAGTTTTTGATGAGTTTTTCTCTCCAATTCATCATCCCGAGTCATTAATTGTCTTTCCCGAACTTCATATGCGTCTAGATATTGATGATACATGCATGGATGAGCTGATTTTTGAGGAGAACTTTGATGATAGTTTAGAGGATGAAGCAGTTTTAATTGATGAGTCGGATTTTCTAATTCATCATGTTCCTTCCACCGACTGTGTACACCCTCCAGAACCTTTAACAGATACCCTTCCTCGATCACTTCCCCTCATCCTTTCCGTCGTTCCGACCTTGCAAGAAACCGTATCACTTTCATTTCATATGTCTGGTTTACCAAGTTCGGCGTACCCATGGTTCCTCACGAATCTTGAGATATTTGACCCAATTTCTCGCCATATTGATAGATTAGTACAATCCATCTTTTCACATCGATCATTACAGATTGTACTAATTTATTCAATTCATTTCCACCATCAAGTTCGTATTCCATTTCTTTCTCCCTTCCGCCATTCTTCTCCTCCACCAAGACCGGACGCCGCTTCTATCCCCACACGGTCTCGCGTGTTTCTCATTTCTTTTCTCTACACTACATTCTTCACCTACCGCCGCTTTATAACGATAAAATCTTTGAATGGTTAGTACTCACTTTTGGCCTTTGTAAGGGCTTGTATAGCTTGATACTGTGTTCTCTCTCCCTCTAACTCTAAACTTCAACGCTTAACAGTGGAAACACTGTTTCATTTAAGTTTGGGGGGACCCTTTTTCGTGTATATATTTTTTGGTTTTCTTTTTCTTTTGTATAAATTTTGTTTTTGGGGAGCGCCGACAATTTTGACCCTCTTGGTGTAGCCTGACAGTGAGTGCACTGTCAAGTTTAAGTTTGGGGGTGTGCTCGGTAAGCTTTTTATCTTCGCATTCATTTGTATATTTTGCATTTGCATACTCATTTAAAAACCCATAAAAATCAAAAAAAATTCCAAAATATAAAAACTTTGTCGTCAAGTTAGCTAATAGGGTAACTTAGATTTTATTCCGAAAAATTAGTTGATACATTAGAAATAACTAAATCCTAGGCTTAGGAATTGAAAACCCTAAAAATAACACTCATTCTGCTTAACCTTGGTAAGTATACGTCCTTACAGTCTTTTTTGAGAAATAGGTAATCTTGAGTTCGGTTCTTGAGTTAAGTCAAGATGAAGGAAAAGTATTGATACTTTACTGAAGGATAAGTCTGAAAAATAGTTTCTATTCTTGAGGCCAAATTTAGAAAGTATATACCCTACAACTGCACATACACGCACCTTGAAACTTGGGATAGTAGAGGATACCTAGAAATACTCTTGCATGAAAACCTAGTATGAAAGAAAAAACGGTATTTAAAGCTAAACACCAAAAGAGCATCATTGAAAAATATATCTGGTCTTGAAAAAGAAAATAAAGAAAAAGGAAAAAGCAAAAAAAAGGAAATAAAGTCAAGATCTGGAAACTGCTATTTACGCTTTAAGCTCACACATTCAGTAATCGGCCGTTAGTGCCTCAAGAAGCATTAATAGTCGCATGAAAGGTGTGTGAGCAACACCGTCCATCATTAATGAAAAAAAGTAGTATTAGGTATTAGGGCAAGGGTATTATAGCTTGAATTGAATTCTTGAGTGTAGGGGTGCAAATACACACACACGTAGGGGTATACAATCGATGTTTGGAGGAAAGATAAAAATGAAGGATAAGACTTATGTTTTCCATAAAACTAATAAAAATCCCTAATTTGAGACCGCACTTTAGAAGGAAAACTCGAGAGAACCAACATCTTTCTAAACTTTTTTGGAACGTGTAGGATCTAGGGTTAAATAAATAGGAGGTATGAAACACAAGGGTAGGATATTTCTAATTTAGGATAATAGAATTTCTAACTTAGATACTAAACTGTAAGAGTAGAATCGACGTTAACTTATGAAACTAGCTTGAAGGGATTTTTTGGGTAGTATCCGCTGAAAACCCTCAGTAGACAACACTCCTCCTACTAGGGACACCTAGAGGTTTAACGGCTTGTTGCACGAGCTCAGAGCAATCGCGTTCCCTGCGAAAGTGAGGTTAGGACTTTTTGTGAATAATTGGTTTTGCTCGGGACGAGTAAAAGTTAAGTTTGGGGGTATTTGTTCATATCAGAATATTGCATTTAATACTATCCATTCTTATGCTCGTTTGTTTATAGGTAGGTGCTTTTAATCCGTGTTTGCTACATATTTATATGCTACAGGTTCCTAGTCCAAAATAACGCAAATGATACAAAATCTCCACTGTTACACCAAAATACAGAACATCTGTTGTCAACAGATAAAAGCCGGGTTCCGGTCATCCGTATCCGTCCAGTGCTGCGTACCAGTTCCAGAGACAAGACATATGACAGTGGTCATTCATGTCTCAGACAAGCACAGAGCACGAGAGGGGCAGCACAAAACTCAATGGGTGCGCGGAGCTCGAGGGAGAAAGGTCAAATCAATCAAAAGTGAAGCTATGTTTGGACTGTTGCAAATCAGAAGAAATTGTGAAGGCAATTTGCAATTTGGAGCATGTAGAACAACAGAGGAGAGCAACACAAGAAACCATGAGAAAAACGACATCCCAATTCCCCGACATGGCCGCGGAACCGCGGCCAATTGGAAACTTATGCGGCGGATCCACGGCCGAGTTGACTCAGTGTCAACTCAGATTTTGGGGGTAGTTTGGACATTTCATTTGGGCTCAGAATCTTACCCTAGGGTTTCATCACTCAGCCTATAAATAGCCCAGTTTTGTGCCAAGCCAAGGGTTTTTTTTCCATGCCTCTTTTTGTTAGGTTTTAGTGTAGTTTAGTTTAGCTTCTTCTTCTTCTTCATTCTTTCCTGCATGAAAATTGTAGTGAGAGCTTTTTGAGTGGAAGATCAATGAAGATGGGGGTTTTTAGTATCTTGTCTCTTTTATTTCTTGCCTTGTAATTTTATTATCTTTTATTGTAATTTTATTTATTGTTGTTAACTGGTTGTTGTTATTTCTTTTCTTGCTCTTTTCCTTCTCTCTCTTTTCCGTATTATTTTCAAGCAATGATACTCGACGGAGTTCCTTGCTAAGGCGAGGACCCAAGAGTTAGCTTGCACCATTTGTAAAACCGTATTTTCCTTTTCTCTCTTTTCTTCCTTCTCGTTCTGTTTTCTTTTCATTTTCATGTGTGAATAATTCTACATTTGTTAAGGCTAAGGAAGGTGGTATGAGGGATGGAAAAATTTCTCGTGCTTCTCTTCGCCAAATATCTTGAAACGAACCCTGACCAAACGAACGCAACCCCCTCACTTAGGCGCACTACGTGACATATAGCCACGACCTAAGTCGAGAAGTCCTTTAAGCGCACTACAACGTGACATGTAGTTGTGACTTAATTGGATACATGGTTGCAGGTGTTTAGCTGAGTGTTGGAAATAAGCGTATTTAGCGGACGGACAAGGGGCACTATGAATGGATTTGCGTTGGAAAGCTTGCTTAAACTCGCAATTCTCATTCCTATGTCCTCCTAATCCCCGCTACTTTCGATTATCCCAACATCGTTTTAAGAATGGCAAAAGATAAGCACAAAACTAATTCTAACTCTACTAACCAATCTTAACTTTAACAAGCTTTCTTAAACATAAATACGAACACTTAGGATAGAACTGAACATGCACATATACATTATTCATTGACTCGTCTAAAACACGAACGGACATACTACCACTCCCTGTGGATCGACCCATGCTCAACCGGCTAGCTGCAAAGCGGCACCGTCTTGATCGCGGTTAACTTTAGAATTTTGAATACGCGACAGCCAAAAGCATGCGATCAAGTATTCATGTTCATGATCAAGTATTCGTGTTTGATTTTGGATTCAGTTTTGAGGTTATACTCAAACTGAGTCAGACACTTATAAACTGATTTAAACTCTTGAATTCTTAGGTTCGGGAATTATTGGCAACTGCTGCACATGGACGGCAGGATTTGTGTCTTTTTCCAAGACAATTGCCATTGAAACTCCTGTTAAGTTTTCTAACCTGAATAAGCAAGCACTCATTTTCTCCGGCTCCCTGAGACTTAAGAGAATTGATCCCGCTTAAATCTATATTTATTAAAGTCCTTAAATATTGTTTTGTATATCTCAATGGGGTTTTATGAAAAAAATATTTTTAATATAGATTAAAAATAAAAGCTCGAGAGTGATTTGTATTATTTAGGGTTTTCATAAGCATGTATTTTATATATGGAGGTATTTTGATAATGAATACCTAGCTTGTAAAAGTTTATGGTATTTTAGTGAAAAATAGTCTTTTTAGTAACTTGATAGTGTTTTATTGACATTTTTTTTATCTTTCAATTTTTTGAAAATATAGTTTCATAATATAATGAAAATATGGATTTATAATTTTATATAATTTTTAATTTTTAGAAAAATTAGTTTTATTTAGAAAATTAGTTTTTCTTAAAAACCGTATTTATATCCTTTCGAGATTGAATACTCCGTGAAGAGTGCTGAATCTCATGCTACTATCCCCAAGATGTGCGATAATTCACACCTTCCATTAGTGGGTCCCTTAACAAGGGTTGTAGATGCATAATTGTAAAGGAATATGAAATACTGTTTTAAAAGAAACCCGATTTTAAAATAGGCGGTATTTTATTGTAAAGCTTATACCTCGAAATAAATATTCATACAAATTAGCATCATGCTATAAAACCAAAGTGTGCGTGAGGGGTAGATCGTTACCCCGTGAAGTTTTTCCTAAAGGTATAGTTTTAACGAAACTAAAAGAGGTGATATCAAAGTTCATAGTATTTTAATGAAAAATTTTAATTATGGTTGTTTCACATAAGATTCTTGATTAAACTTGATTCTAAACATTTATATTTAAGGTTACAAATATTATGTAAAAATTTGGTTGATCAAAGTATAAAGGAAAAGGAGTTTCTAGGGTTAGGGATATCGGTTTAACTCCACTTACCGATATAAGTTTTAAAATTGAATTTTAATGAAGAGAAAGAGAGATTGGGATGGACTTACGGTTTGAAAAACTTAAGAATAGGGTGAGGAAGGGAAGAGTGTCGTCGTGGCATCGCGGAGCTCCAGAATTGGCTTCGATCTTCGTCGGAAGAAGCTTACTCGCTAACTCCACTTTACTTCACTTGCACTTAGAAACTTTTTAGAGAGTTTTGGCTAGAGTTTTCAGAATGGTGCTGAACCAAAGTGTGGGGTGGTATTTATAGTGGAGAATTAGGTTTTGGGAATTAAAATTGTGGATTAAAAAGTATTAAAATGGTGTTAAATTGTGAAATAAAAGGTCTCTGTTTGATTGCAGGGAAATCGAACATTGCAGAGGAGTTAATAGAAGCTGAAGAGTCATATGTGCAAAGCACGGAGTTCATTGGGTGCATCTAAGTCGTCCCCGCCGGCCCTTAGGCCAATTTGACCGGTCGATCTTGAGGCTCTGGCCTCAAGATTCGTACCATTTGATAAATTCAATATTTACACCATTTTTCACATGTTTGATTTTTCTGAACTTTTCATTTCCCGTGTATTGCAAGTGAAATCTTTTGGGCTTCCAAAAAATTAAAAAGAAAAATTAGAAAAAATAATTGTGTTTAATAGGAATCGAACACAGAGACTACATCACAACAATGTATAAGTTTTACCGGTAAGCTACAAGTTGTTTCTTGATTTTATTTAACAAAAGTGACTTATAACTCAAATTCAGGTTGTAATACTATTTGCTTGTATATTAACAGAAAAAAAAATTGTACAAAGATTTTAGAGTCGATATGTGCTATATATATGTATTATAGCTTAGATTGTGTTCTCGTTGGTCGTGTGCTATAAATATTACATTACGGCTACAGTGATCATAATTTGACACCGTTGTATGTATAATATGCAGTGAGTTATCGACAATTGTTCATTATTAGCGTTTCATTTCGCAGTTTTGTATTTACTTTCTGAACTCACATGCTTTCGGATACTTGTGGTTACGTTGCGTCCGTACCGGGTCAGATACCGATTACTTACTATTGACACGATAAGCACACATGGATTCATATTTTACATGTTAGATATCGGTACACGAGTTGTACATGAGGGCGGTTTATCTTATATTCCATCGCTCGAACTCTAGTTTCAATGCGTTCTTATTTACCCTCCTTGATGTACACATTATTTATGTTTTAGTTGTTTCACCGCTTATCCATGCGGCATCTAGCTTGTTATATAATTTTACTCACGAGTTGGCAACTCATCCCCATTGTACCATAATTCTTTGCAGGTTTGACCGCTTGGATCCGTAGCAGCTGATTTGGCGCGTTCGCTATCTTTTAGACGTGGTTGCGCATATTTGTGTTGGTGGTTTTTTTTTATCGGATTTTGCCTTATACCTATTTGTATCTAGAAGTGCTCCATCAAAAACCGAGTCTAGTTTTGTCAAAACCTTAGAGTTGTATATTATGTTGTTGTCGGAATCATTTGGAATCGACTTGATATATATTTATGCTATTTACTTTCCGCTTATTGATCTTTCACCGTTTGGCGTCATATATTTACTGTGTTGTTGTGATTCCGCCATTTGGGCATTGATTTAGCTCCCGTATGTGGGGATACTTGTTATATACTTATCATTGTATCTGTTTTACTCAAAATTTATAAAGGAGGTGTTGTTCATTTTTCAAACAATCTTTCGAAACAAGTTTTATTTTTTTATAAAAAAACTTTTCTAAAACTTCATCTCTATCTTTTACTATCTATTTTCTTATATATATGGTTTAGATTCCTGGTTTTGGCTTACTTGGATTACAATGGGATCCACTTGACTTCATATAATTTTTGTGCCGGTCATGTGCCTTTTTCGAATCGTGACAGTAATATTTTATGAAAATCTAGGATTGCCCCTGGATTACCCCACCAAGCGCATCCTTCACACGTACACTTGCAAAGATTTAAAGATGGTTAAGATTTCAACCACTTGTCCGCTGATCGTAAATGGATTAAAGAATTTTATGTTTTACAAAGTATCATATTTCATTTCATAAATGATCATTCCAAAAGTTTAGGCTTTGAATATATGTTGTAACTAACATCGACTTTTAAACATGACCGAGTCGGTAAACCATGTTTGCCCAAACCAGGCCTAAGAAACAACCGTAAATTCTAAATATTTTCAATAAAAAACACAAAACTTCTTTCAATCGAAGTCCCAATATTTAAAATAGCTCGCTGCATTGCTCGCTATTTTGTGCTATGTAGCGTAAATAGCTTAAATACAAAGTAAACAAACAACAACAACTGAGCGTTTTATCCCAAGCATATGGGGTAGGCTATATAAACCAACATGACAATCATGCTGGGTCGAGCACATACAAAGTAGCTTACGTTTTTTTCCAAACAGTTTATGCTTTTTAACAAATAGTATGCGTTACACTATGCGTACGCTATTTTCACATAAGATTTTTATTAAGGTTATTAAGATTTCAGTATCTAATTCTAAACTATATGAAAACGTTCTCATTGAAATTCTAACCTTTCAATTTGAAATCATATTTAATAGACATGTTTCCCAAATATAGATTATTTAATTGATTTTCGATACGTTTAATACAATTATGAATCATACATATGAACTGAAGAATTAAAAATTAAGGATATAATGTTATGATATTTAGTGTTATATGTTTTATATCTTTATAATATATGATTTATTGTAAATAAGATGATGATGATGATAATTAGTAATGATTAATAATTCGGGTAAGTTATGATAATTAGTAATGATTAATAATTCGGGTAAGTTATGATAATTAGTAATGATAATTAGCAATGACATATTTTATCCAATAATCAAACAAACCCACCCCTTGTTCTTCCCCTTTTATATTCCCCCCTCAACCCCAACCCTCTCCTCTCTATAAAATTCCCCTCCCTCTCCTCCCCCTTCTCCTCTCAATCCCCAAAGTTGACCCCCAAGAAATCAAAGGAAAACCAACAAAAACCCGAACCGGAATCCAAATGAACCACCCGCCCGGTCCGACCCCTCACCGGCCTCACCGGCGGCGTCCCGACCTCTCCCTCCCCCTCCCCCAGCGGGACCCCTCACTCGCCGTCCCCCTCCCCCTCCCTCCCCCAACCGCCTCCTCCGGCCCCTCCTCCGCCCCCGCCGCAGTCTCCTCCTCCTCCGCCTCCACCCCCTCCCTCTCCGATCTCGACCGCCTGAAGCGCATCGGGTCCGGCGCCGGAGGCACGGTTTGGCTGGTCCGGCACCGCCCCACGTCCCGCGTGTTCGCCCTGAAGGTCCTCTACGGCAACCACGAGGAAAGCGTCAGGCGCCAGATCTGCCGCGAGATCGAGATCCTGCGCACCGCCGACAACCCCTTCGTGGTGCGTTGCCACGCGATGTTCGACCACGCCGGCGAGATCCAGATCCTCCTCGAGTACATGGACGGGGGGTCGCTGGAGAACCGGCACATCACGAACGAGGCCTTCCTCTCCCACATCGCCCACCAGATCCTCTCCGGCCTCGCCTACCTCCACCGCCGCCGCATCGTCCACCGCGACATCAAGCCCTCCAACCTCCTCATCAACGCCCAGCGCCAGGTCAAGATCGCCGACTTCGGCGTCAGCAGGATCGTCGCACAGACCATGGACTGCAACTCCAGCGTCGGCACCGTCTCCTACATGAGCCCCGAGAGGATCAACACCGACATCAACGACGGCGCCTACGACGGCTACGCCGGCGACATCTGGAGCTTCGGCCTCAGCATGCTCGAGTTCTATCTCGGCCAGTTCCCCTTCGGCGAGAACCTCAGGGGTCAAGGGGACTGGGCCAGCCTCATGTGCGCCATCTGCTTCTCAAATCCCCCTCAGGCCCCCGCCACCGCCTCCAGGGAGTTCCACAGCTTCATCGCCTGCTGCCTCCAAAAGGAGCCCAACAAGCGCTACACAGCACAGCAGCTGCTGCAGCACCCCTTCATCACTCAATCCCCCCAGCAGCAACAGCAGCACCAATCCGGCTCCGCCTCCGTGTAGATCGATCGATCGATGTCCGGTTTGTTTCCGATTTTTTCAGTTCTTGAATTGGTTGCCATTCTCTGTTTTATTTTTTTTCCTGGGTTTCTTGTGATGATGATGATGTTGGAAAGGGATTGAGCATGCCGCTGCTGCAAATGAGGGGTTCTTGAATCTTAATTGAATTTGATAACTGGAAGGCTAATGATGAGGAAAATTTGGCATCAAGAATTTCATATAGGAGTATGAATTACTATTGTCTTTTCTTCTTCTTTTCTATCTTTTGTTATTTGTTTGAATGGGTAACAAATACATTTGGGTTTTCATTGCCATTGCCATTGGTTTTTTAAAGATTTGGATGCTGATAGGTTTTTCCTTGGATTTGTTTTTGCAATAGAAGCATTGGGAAAATCAAAAGCAGCTCTTTTATTTTAATTGAAAAGAGGAGAGTGAATGAAAGAAATCTGTAGACATGAAACAGGGAAAGGAGTGTGACGGTGAGAATTCAGGCTCCATTAATGGAATACTTGGGATAAGCCAAGAAGAAAAATCTTCTTTTTTTTGTGTGTGTACAAATAAAGCTCTCTTCTTTCCTCTGCCACCACCAGCAGTCAAGCAGCAAGAGGAGAGATTTTATTAAAAAATTAAATTCCATTGTAATAAATTAGTTAATTGTTGGCTCGTTTGGGAATTATGTGCTTCTTCTTCTTCTTCTTTTCATTTTCTTTCTGCATAAATAAAAGGGCGTTGACACGATGGCAAGTGATGATAAAATGAGAATGTTTATTACTAATTGTGGGACTTAGCAAGTTGTAGTATGGGAAAAAGGGCCCCTGCCATATGAAAAACAATAGCAGACCTGCTGCGGAGGAACCCTCACCACAAATTAATAATAATAATTATAATTATTATTATTATTATTGTGTAGGAAATAAATTTAGTTTTTTGTTGCATCAAGTCTCGTTGAAGTATTGATTAGTCTCTTAATTTTAATCGTGTAAGTGCACAGCTATATCGCTTTAATACTTACGGATCGTAACACAGAGAGAGGCGTTGTGAGTTAAAACGAGTTAAAATAAAATATTTATTTTATTTAACTAGACTAATTAAAAGCATATATAAAGAAAATTAAAGTTGCAAATTTTAAAATAAAAGATTTAAATAAATAAAAAGGCCTAGGGTTTTGAATTACCTTTACTAATTATGGTGTTTTATAAAATATCAATTCTTTTCTAATTAGCATGCTTAAATTCGTTACTATCAATTATATAAAAGTATAGAATAATATAGTTTCACAATGAAATATCAATTAACGAAAGCATAAATCATACGTTTAAAGATCTATCCTATCAATCACACCACATCATCTAGCAAAAGAATTTAAACATAATATTCTAATTGACCTAACAATAATTAGATTTACCCTTGTACAAATTAAACCCATAAGTGGTTAATTTATTAATTAATTTGCTTTATCAGAATAATCTAAATTATCCTAATTTAATTAAGTTGAATCTTTTGTTGATAAAAATTCCATCTTACCTTAGCTGATTAGTTTTCTAGGTTCTCACTATCATAAAACTAATAAGCGGTGATACCAACTTTCACTAAACAAGTTTCAAGGGCGTCCATCTTTCATTAACAAGTTTAGTTTATAGGGCTTTTTTTCCAAAATAGAATGGTTAGGAATTAAAATTAGTAAAATAGGATAATTTAAAATTTAATTATGAAAATATGGCGGTTTGGGGCCACGTAGACGTGGCCCCAGGATGACTCAGTCCCAACATCAAGAAAGGACGGGTTTCTGGAACCCGCCATCACTACTAAAAGGTGGAGGATGGGTTCTCAAAACCCGTCCTGCCCCTATCCCACCCCATCCAAGGGACCCCCTCGTCCCATCCCATCCTAAGCACCCACCCCAACCCGCCCTCGGCGGGTTGGAGGAAACCGCCCTCCCCCATCCCAAAGAGGGTGGGAGGAGAGGGCAAATTTTTTTTAAAATTAGTAATTAAAAAATAAAAAAATTTAAAATTTAAAAAGACAATATTATTAAATAAAAAAATCCATCAAAAAAATAATTTCATGTGTGTCCGGATTACAAATAAATCGGGTTCTAAGAATCCGCCTTTCAATGTATGGCAGTGAAAGCGGGTTCCAAAAACCTGCCCTTAGACAAATATTGAATAAGATTGACAGATAAAAATTGTTACTGTTTACTGACGTGGGAATAAGATCGACTGATAAGGGTTGTTACTGTTTATACTGTTTATATAGAAAAAAATCCAATACTTAAATTATACTATAAATATAAATGAGGAACACTTCAGTAACAAAAGCAAAGCAAACAAATTTGAGTTTCAAGTTCCGCCTCCTCATAAAAGAATCAGAGAGATACGAAAAATACAACTGCAGTTACAATGGAGTAAAACTTGTTCAATTCTCTTACTGGATTCATTTCCATTGCTTCAACTTTAGTTATAAACGACGGAAATGAATCCATTAAGAAAATTGGACGTTTTTGACATCCAAATTAAAAGTATACAATTAACGCTTTCTGTTTCCCTTCGTCTTTCCCAAACCGAGAAGGCTTGACATAAGCCTATGCCTCTTGAGCTGACTCGACAGCCCCCCGTGTCCTGTGTATGTGGCAATGGTGTCTGCTCTTCTGCTTGTTCTTCCTCTTGCTCTTCAGTTTCATCTTCAGTTTCATCTTGGACAGGCTGTTGTTGCATAAATCCTGTATGTGGGACAGATTCCGGATATGTGATGCCTCCTAACAACTGTATGTAGGACGCAAAATCCGTCTCCCAACTGGGCTGTTATTGCGAAAAACCTGTCCCGGTTTCCTGCTGCTATTGTTACACAAAACCTGCCCCCCAAGGCTGTGTAAAACCTATCCCCCAAGACTGATATTGTTGCGCAAAACCTGCCTCCCAAGACTGCTTTTGTTGCGCAAAATCTAACCCCCAAGATTGCTATTATTGCGCAAAACCTATCCCTCAAAACTGTCGTTGCTCCGATTGTTGCGCTTGTTCATTATCTTCCGATGGTTGTCGATACCACTGACTATGCCAGGGTTGTTGCTGACCGTATGGTGCTCTGAACCACTGATACTACAGCTCTGGATTTGGCCGATGTTACGACTTTGGTTCCGGCTCATGCTTCGGCTATAATTTTGGCTCATGCTGCGGCTCTAATGATGGCGATAAATGTGGAAGCATATGATATGAACTGAATATACCAACAATATATAAGTCTACGATAGAAAATAAAGCTTAACTATCTGGACCAGTATCAGTCGAATATGGATCTTGTATCAATAATTGTATATGATGTAACCCACGAGCCTGTCGTTACATAAAAAATAATATATAATTATAGACTCGTACCGCTGGATGTTAAAAACTAATTTAATTTAAAAAAAATTAACTTACTATTCCTAGTTCCACGTGGCCTCTAGGCTTGTACTACTGGACGTTCGAAAAGTCGGTAGGAGGAGCAGAAAAACATCTTATTGTGACACGCTTATACTATTGTAGGTGTGTTTCTGTAGCGCTGGTGGACGTTTGGTCATCTATTTGTTGTGAGGCAATATTACGAAGCATCTCTTCCCATCTCAACAAATATTAATGATGATACTCCCTCCAATCACGCTCCGCCTTTCCTCATCGCATGTCTCCCTCTATTATCATAGGCGCAGGCGACGTACCAGGAATATATTGCAATCTACCAAACTGTCACAACACCCGGTCCGGTGGTACATGACCACAATATTAATGCACAGTAGTGGGCATCGAGCCCGCCAAACCGGCTCTCTTTCAATACAGATGCCGAGTAATTCTTGCAGACGATCTACTGTATAAGGTGTCCACGTGAACTGCGCAAACAACATAGTACAAAAATTGTAAATAGTGTCAATTAAAAATTTCAAACAAATTTTATTACCTAATTAATGGTTACCTGAGTTGCCTCCATTCAATCCAACACATCTCTATAATATTTAAATACTCGACGAGAAGCCTTATATGATTTCTTACCACTCCACCAACAACCGAGAGGCTTTCCAGGAACATTCTCGTCAGAGATACGAATATGATTTGGTCTTCCAATATGCATGTGCTCTCATGACTAAATCTATATATAAAGTGTCATAATATCATAAAGAACCAATATTATAATTTTTCAAATATTTAGTTCAAAATTATTATGTACCTGAAATGATATAATGCAACCATAAATTTTATTCTTCGTAGGAAAACATGCCTTATCTAGTTTCTTGTAAAAATATGGCAGGACTCCTGCTCTCCATGCATACTAACTACACATATCGAAATCCTTAAGAAACGCAAGATATAAAGGATGGACATGCGTTACCGACTGGTTCAGTATCAACCAAGAACCGATCATGTACAGAATGTAGGCACGTGCATGTGTATCCAAGACATCATCAGTAGTTTCATTAGGGATATTAGTAAATGTATGTTTGAGACAGCTTAAACTAATCTTATACCCCTTAATTGACCCTCCTGGTACCTGAATTTTACAATTAATCGTTAATTAATATCACTGTAATATACTTCAACTTTTACTTTAAAGAAACTATGAATTATACATGTCCGAGAGCAGACTCAATATATGTATCCCAATATGGATGCTCGGTTTTCGGACCAATAATTATACCTCCAACTAATCCAAATCCATTCACCCGTAAACCATGTAAAAGGGCAATATCCTTGACTGTGATAGTGGGCTCACCCCATCTAAGATGAAAAATATGAATCTCTCTTCTCCAACGCTTGACAAGGGAGGTAACGAGGCTGTGATCGAGTTGGATATGACGCAGTAATGAACTTTCATAAAATCTGGCTCATCGAATCCGCTCGATAATATGATAATCAGTAACTTGCAATTTGTCAGAACTATGACCGACGACAGTAAAATTATCTCCACCATGCAAAATTTATTCATATTATTTTCAACTTTGAATTAAAATATATGGGCCAATATTTAAAACAATTTAATATGTTTTGAATCTTTCCTCCCCGTATAATATACTGAAAGATCTATGCGCGTTTTGATCTCCGAGAAGTGATTTGTCAAATGGTTGATTCTCCATTGTATTTTTTTCAAACTCAAATAATTGAAGGATTGAGAAAGTCGGTGGGTATAGAATGGAGTTCGGGAAGAAAAAGGATAAAAGGATAGCAGAGGGAAGAAGGGGGTTTTTAAAGAGGAAAAAAGCAAGGTTACATTAATCGAGGGTGTGTTACAAGAACCCGCCCTCACATTTTAAAGAAGATTCACCTTTTTAAAAGAGATTCATTTACCTTTTTAAAGGAGATGGAATCTCCGTTAAAAAGGAGAGGGCCCTTGAATTTGTCACGCCCCTGACCTCTCCTTTTTAAAAGATAGGGAATGTCCTTTAAAAACGAGATCAGACCCTTTTTAAAGGGGATTTGTCAACACATGACATCTTCTTTTTAAAAGAGATGGAATCTCCTTTAAAATGGAGAGGGCCAAGGAATTTGTCGATATGTGACAGATTGATGGTTTTTAAAAGGAGATAGTGGGTTCTAAGAACCCGCCCTCTCATTTAAAAAAGAGAGGGCGGGTTCTTGAAACGCGCCCTCCTCACAATAAAAGACTGTTAAAAACTAATTTCAATAATTTTTATTATTGATGGGCTGCCAAATAATTGGCTACACCTTGACTCGTGAGCTCTTTTACTTAACCCAAGACAAACCCGTGATCTCTTTCTCTCAAAAAGGCAATCCCATGACTCGTGACCCCTTTCTGCCAATTCCTTTCCTTGAATCCAAGGCAATCTCGTGACTCTTTATCTCAAGATACGTGAACATTTTTTTCTGAAATCAAGCGTGACCCCTTTTTTGACCAACGAAGACCGAATACCTACAAAAACCCGCCCTTCTCCCATTTGCTCCCCATTCTACTCCAATTTGCATCCGCACCTCCTAAAAAATCTAAATATCTCATCTGCACCCCTTCAACGGAACTCGATCTCTCTATCCCTATAGATCTATCTATCAAAATTCTCGATTGACAAATGTATATAAATTTTATTTACCGTTTATTTAATTTTCAGTGAATATAATCATTACTTCAGTTGTTAACGTTTTATATTTATTGTTGGGTTGATCTTGTTTGATGTAGATAATGTCAAATTCAAGTTTATTTGTTCTATATAAATACGATAGTCAGATTGTGACAAGTGCACAAGGTCCCGAATATATGGACGGGTGTATAAGGATTATGCGATTAGGATTACCAATGACTTACAATAAACTCGAGAATAAAGTGTTTAAAATCACGAAATACGATCCCCGTGAAATTAAGGTTAATTTAAGTTGTATATGGGCTCTGTTTAGTGGAAATGCATTAGTTAAAATTATAGACGATACAGCATCTTCGATGATAGACTTCGGTTTGGTAAACACCCAATATACTTTTGAACTTTTAGTTGAGAAGAAACAGTTGGAAGTATCAGATGTCGCTCCAACGAATTATTTTGATGGTAATGCTGGAGGTAGTTCATGGAGAAACGGTTTCATGGTTAACGATGATACTTTTAGTCTCAGTGGATACGACCATACACATGATTATTCATACCTTAAAATTCAAGGGTAAATATTTTATAATTAGTTTTTTTTGTAATACCAAACTGCTAATACATTTTATATATTAAATACAGAGTTTCTCCAGCGACCGCTGCAGTTGCATGCACATCTGAAGAACAACAAAGATTACCATATACAACATTTCAAGGGTAAATCGATATGAAATAAGTAATGATTATGTTTATTTTCTTCGTAATACAAAAATATTAACAAAATTTTATATACTAAATGCAGATTTTCCCAAACCCTTGCATTTCAAACTTTTCCTTCCATACAATTCCAACACAATCTAAGTAGCGCATTCCAAGCATGTTCATCCACATCATTTCGGTCTTTTCAACCGAACCATCCATATTATACCGACCTCAACCATCGTATATTGCACCCGACTCTTATGTTGCTATGGGTGACAATGATATGGGTGAAAGTGATAATGATGAAGTTGATGAAGATCATCAAGGGGAGGATAGCGTGGATTATGCCGCTGAATTAAATGAAGTGGCATTGATTGATGACATGACTGCGAATAATGATTTTGTCGAACTAGAAGATACCGGCCTCGATCTGTTGGAAGATAATAGTTGAGTAGAGTTAGTTATGGCAGAAATAAATGCTGAGCCTTATTTGAAAGCGAGTGTAGCAAGCGAAAATTGCGTCACTGTTAAAGATATGTTTCCAGAAAAAAGAGATCTTATTTATAAACTGAAGTCGTGGGCTATTGAAAAAAATGTTATATTTAAAACCGAAGAGTCAAATATAACATACTATACCGTGATATGTACGAAAGCTCCTGAATGTAAGTGGAGATTGCATGCATATTGTTCCAAAAGAGCCAAAATTTGGAAAGTCACAAAATACAACTGGGAACATACTTGTATCGATTCGATTATGTTTAAAGATCACAGAAATTGCACTTCATCATACATTTGCTCACTTATCATGCCACTTATCCGTACAGATATGGCGATAACTCCTCGAGAGATACGGCTCTACGTAAGTGGAGAGCATAAAATTCAGATTTCGTATGTGAAGGCATATGATACTTATAGAAAGGCTTTATGCAAGATATTTGGAGATTGGGAAAGCTTATACAATTCGCTAGTCTCTTTTATGGAAGGCATGAAAGCATCAAATCCGGGGTCCGCATACCAATTAAAAACCACAGTAACAGATGTCGATGGCTGTGTCAGTTTTCAAAGAATTTTCTGGTTCTTTGCTCCCTGCGCAGTTAGTTTCATACACTGTCGGCCGGTATTGTACGTGGATGGGATGTATCTGTATGGTAAGTATAAATGTTGCATGTTAATTGCTATAGGTGTTGATACTTGTAGGGTGTTTTTCGTCACCCCATTGAGATGGGAAATATGCGTTGCTTGTCAGGCGTATTACAGATTCCCCATGTCTGGGATAGGACGGGGTTTATTGATTGTGGAGATCCAAATCTCCGACGGCCATGGACTAAACTGCTGTTAATTACCACTCGCTTTTGGAGTAAGGGAATCTTTTATTGATGGGTAAAACTGGTCATGCGAACTCAATATGCAATGTGCATGTGTTGTGTTTTGGAGGGGACTTGGATGTATCGGGGGCCACGCAGAGTTTACGGGGGATGTGTTTTGAGTGTGGAGTGTGCGGGAAAAAGTGGGGTGAGGAGTGTCCCGAGGACGCATGAGATGACATGTGGGCGTTGGGCGCCAGCGGGTCATGCGCCCTGCACACGGGCGCTGGACGCCAGTGGGTGATGTGCCCGGTACGCGGACTCTGGGTTCCAGCAGATCACGCACCCGGCACTTGCGTGCTGGGCGCCCGCGGAAAAAGAGGTTTTGCCCCTGGACTAGAAGTTGAACTCCCGAGTGACTTTTGGAGTTAAATTCCTAAAAATAGAATCTTTTTGTGGAGTTAAACTCCTAAAATATCTGGATTCTGAGGTTAATTTTTTTTGAGAATTTGGATCTTAGAGTTGAACTACTCAAAGATCGGTTTGGAATTGAACTCTTAAAGAAAAGATTCTTGTTTGGATTTAAACTTCCGAGAGATTTTCGGAGATGCTGAAAGGGGGGCCCTTTCTTCTTTCTTGAGCCCTGGATCTTCTCTTGAGCATTGGATCTTCCCAAAGTGGGATTTTTGGAGATGAGTCTCTTTTTTCCTCCTCTCGGTTGGCTGGATCTTGGAGAAAAAAGAAGAGTGAGACTTAAAAATCTTCCTTTTTAGAGATTTGATGGGAGATATGAGCTCCTCTTCGTGGGTTTTATGTTGAAAAATAATTCAAGAAAAGGAAAAAGGTTTAGAAGCTTGAGGAAAGAAAAGTAGGCACAGAACCCTAATTTTTGAAAGAATGAAAAAGTTGTTCTTGATTTTCTTATCATGTTTGCCTTTATAGGCTACAAACTTTATATATAGCTCCTTGGGCTTTTCTAAATAGCATTTGTGCATCCCCATGCCTCATGTGCTTATTTCATTTTGCCCATAAGTCATGGGGTTTACAAAATTTTGGTTTTTTCTCATTTTTCATACATTTATTTCTTAAAAAATGCATTTAAACTAATTTATTGCCCCTTTTATGGCATGAGCCGGCCCCTTCCATGCTTGGTCTTGACTTGAGCTTGGTCCTACTTGACTTAAGGTTGATTTTGATTTTGACTTGGTCAACCGGAGTGTAACTTTTGACCTCGACAATGCTAATAACGGTATATTTCCGTTGGGATTTTCTATTATCGATAGTGAAAATATATCATCATGGTCATGGTTTTTTCATCAACTCAAAAATATCCCATCTGTTATTGATAAAACAGATTTATGCATCATATGTGATAGACATTTTGGAATAATAGCTGCTGTGAGAGCTATATTTCCAACGACACCAAATAGGTTTTGCCTGTAGCACTTCAGACAGAATTTTGATAGGAAATTTAAAAATTTAGATCTACATATATTTATGTACAAAACCGGTGAAGCGTCTGACCCAAATGTTCATGACATGTACATGACGGAAATTTGAGAGATGGGTCAAGCAGCGAAAATTGGAGAGATGAGTAAAGCAGCGAAAACGTGGTTAGATGAATATTCAGCACGCATGTGGAGATAAGTACATGATAATGGATGTAGGTATTTACCAATGACCACTAATGTGTCTGAAAGTTTCAACGGGGTCTTTAAGGGTGTTAGAGACTTACCGATACAGGGGTTGATTGTTCAAACCTTTTTCAGAGTGAATACTTATTTTGTGCAAAGAAGAGAAAAGTCTTTGGCGATGGAGACTCCACTCACCGCGTATTATGAAAATATATTTCGGAAAAGAGAGCGCGGATCATAATACTACAGATCTGAAAGATTTGACACAGCGGAGTTTCAAATTACGGGGAGCAATAGGAATCAATATACCATAAATTTTAGAGATGAAAGGCTCTCTTCATGCACATGCGGTGTTTTTCAGCAACAACATTTACCGTGTTCCTACGCAATTGCTGCTATGGGCAGCATGCATAATTCACATTACAATTTTGCTTCACGTTACTATACGGTTTCCAGTTATCAAGGCGCATACGATCCAAAATTTTATCCTATACCAGACAATCGCTATTAGCACTATTATACCGGGAACAGAAAAATACCGACGGTATTACCACCGGACAAAAACATAGGACCTGAAAGACCTAAGGTGCGTCGAGATCGAATGACAATAGATGCCGATCCTTAGTAAAGACACGATAGATGTAGCTTATGTAAACAACCAGGTCATTATAAGACCAGATGTTCAGGAAAGTCATCAGGAGCGGGACCTTCGAGATCGTGAAGAAGAAGCAACGGAAGGAAAATCAATTATCATTTGTAAAGAAACTTGTACAATTTTAATTTTAGTATGATATTTTTGCATTATTCATTGGAGGCTAATTTACTGTAAACTACCGTTAAAATTGCAATATGTATATTGGGTAGCGAATAATAACACTTGAATTTACTCGTTTTCAACTGAAATAGCTTCTGTGGTATATTGATTTTCTAGTATGGTGCTACAAATTTATGCTACAACACATATATCAATTAAATGTTATACAATAACAATAAAGAAGTAGATGCTACACAGTCCGTGATGTTGGATTAATGCAGTTCTGGGAGGAGTAAAAGATCGTGTCCCTACATGGGCCCGTTTCCTCTCTCGAGCTTCCGCGGCATACTATAATGCCCTCTCCAACGAGTGTCGAGGGTTTAGACTGGTAATGGGATAGACTTCAAGTATTAAGAAATTACGTTAGTAACCGCTCAGAAACTTCGAGTCATTGCACCCCCATATCTTTCATCCCTTAGTAACCACTTAGAAACTCCATTACAACTGCAATTGTGTTTTTCGTATCTTCTTTAATTCTTCCATGAGGCGACAGAACTTGAAACTCAAACTTGTCTGCTTTGCTTTCATTACTGAAGTGTTTCTCATTCATATTTATAGTATGATCCAAGTATTAGACTCCTTCTATATAAACAGTATAAACAGTAATAACCCTTATCGGTCGATCTTATTCCCATGTCAGTAAACAGTAACAACTTTTATCTGTCAATCTTATTCTAAAAACCGGCCCTCTTTGCCATACACTGAAGGGCGGGTTCTTGGAACCTGATTTATTCGTATTCCGGATATACATGAAATTATTTTTTTGAAGGATTTTTTTTAATTTAATAATATTGTTTTTTTAATTTTATTTTTTTTATTTTTTATTACTGATTTTTAAATTTATTTAAGAGGGCAGGTTCTGGCCTCTTAAGGGGGGCGGGTTCTAGGAACCCGCCCTTCCTATAGGACGAGGGCGGGTTTCTAGAACCGGCCCTATAATAGGGAGGGTTAGGGTGGGTGGGATGGATACCTGGGTTGGGGTGGGATGGAGGCAGGGCGGGTTCTGAGAACCCGTCCTCCACTTTTTAGCGGTGATGGCGGGTTCCAGGAATCCGTCCTTTTTTGATGTCACGTTTACGTGGCTCCAAACCGTTCTATTCTCATAATTAAATTTTAAATTATCCAATTTTACTAATTTTAATCCCTAACCATCATATTTTGAAAAAAAAAACCTTAGCTTATAAGCATGGCATAAAAAAAAAAGCAAACTTTTATCAAGAGAATCATCATTAAAAACTATAGAAAAGAATAGAGAAGAGCAATCAAACAGACATAATAGCAAAAATAATTCAAACCCTAGAAATAAATTAGCTACTCATAATATATGAAGAAGAATTCAGAAAATAAAATAATTTCATATCAAAAAATAACTTCAAAAATAATTTTGATCTCTTCCAAAACCCTAATCAATTAACTTATGGAAAGATGAAACCCTAATGAATTATACAGCAGAATATATCGACTCTATGGAAAATCCAAGAGTGTGTTACAAAAGATACAACAGTACACAAAATTCCCTGAAAATTTGGCCTCCAAACTCCACAAGATTTCGGCCAGATTTAGGCAATTTTCGGCCATGGCCGAATTTTAGAAAGATTTGGCTTTGATTTTTCTGGTGCAGATCAACCTCAATCTTGTGAATCTTGTTCAACTCGCCATTTTTGATAACTTGCTCCTTTGTCTCTGTTTAATTTTTTATTAAGTTCACATCCAACTCACGTAATCCGTCTTTTATGTACTTTTCCCTTTAAGCTCTGTAATATGCAATATTTAACAAAACATACACAGAATAATATAAAATAGGTAAAATTTCTACAAACATGGATATATATATGCGCATTAAAATCAATCAATCTAGTAGCTGCAGGAGAAAGGCTGGTATGCTTATGGTTCGAGAGTTAATTTGTATGGCGGCTGCACATCTATTGATGACGGTTTGGAATGTAGATGCGGACCCCTGACACAATCAAGATTTTGTAAAATTGCCAAATTTTTCATAACAGAAAACAATAATGATCTGACTTTTGTATTCAATATTCAATTTTCTTGTTTTCCTTTAAGAAAAGCTTTAACGTAGGAGTTATGTCTTTTTGGTTTCAATGGTAAAGTTTAAAGCAGCATTCATTGCTTGGCCAAATTCCCAGCTAATATAAAACCCCATATGACAACAAAGAGGCCCTGCTCCTTAGGCATGTATGACTTTCACATATATAACCAATCACAAGCTGCAAATCTATAAAATACTTGGGCACTTTTGGCAATCAGAAAAGTGAAAATAAAATAGCAAAAGTTCAAGAAAAATGAAATGGAAATAAAATGACAAGAGAATAGTAATTATTGTTTGTTTTGCTAAAATGAAAGTTGAAAACAAGCCTAGTTTAAGCTTACATGCCAATGAAAAATGAATTTGGATTGTTCGGTGGGAATGCTGGAAAATTAAAAAAGAAGAAGAGAAAATAGAATAAAATAAGATTAAATATTCACTTTCCTCTCATTTTATTTGGTTTTGATTAGAAAGTGAAAAGCCTCCAAAACATTCCTATGCGGCTAGAAAATGAGAAAGCACTTCCAATTACCTTTTATTTCTCCAAATAATAGAAACTAGAAAATGAACATTACTTCCCCCTTTCCTTACGACTTTATATTAAACAGACACCCTCGCAGAAGCACATCCTTGCCATTATATTGTTTCTACTAATATACCTTCTTAAAAGCTGCATGGACTTAAGAATTCGAGTAAACCATTCTAGGTTGGCTATCGGAATGGTGTGATTGCTTACATGAATGGGTTTGTTTTTGGACTTGGACCCAACCTATGTATCTAATCATCAATTTAGTAACCTATTTAGGATCTACTAGGTTAGTATTATAAACATTTTTCTATGAGAAATAATTTTTCTACCATCCCGGTGTATATCACATAGGCTATCAGTTTGGTGATTGGTTGAAAGGTATCGAAAAAACATAACTTGCATTGTCTTCATTTTCATAGTAACTCACCAACAAGATAGTTTATGTCAAAATCTACAAGGAGGCTTAAAGTTATAACTTCAATCTCGACATTTGATTATTTTGCGAGAAATTATTGTTTTCCAAGCTTTATGAATTTGACAAAAATGTTGAAGTCTAAAATAGATCGATCTTTATCCAACAACTTGATTAGAACCAGAATCTCGAGATAGGCCGAATCTTTGTTCCCGTTATAGATAGTAGCAATCAAAGAACCATGTATTTGCCAATTAAATTGCGGAAAGACTGAAAAAAAATGATGTTCAGATAATAAAGAAGCATGTAATATCTACGCTAGGATTTGTATCATACTTTTTTATGAATGGCCAGTTCAGAAGTCGAAATAGGACCCAAATATAGAAATAGCAATTGCCTTCTTTAGTACGACCAACACCCCCCCATGCTGAACCGAAGGAGCGGACAGCAGTGTCAACTGAAACAGTAATATCAGCATTATCGTTTCTCTTCCATGTTTGAAACTCTGTGACAGGAGTCGTCATGGGTGTATGTGAGGTGGGTGCTTGTTGAAACAATAAGCTTTCAGCACGACTAACAGAAACATGATTCGGTATAGTACTTTGGAGTATAGATTTACATCGACTCTTCCAAATAAGCTTTCATTCTTTTACACTTTCATTTTATGTGTGTACCTGAAGACTGTTGGCAAGTTCCTGATCTCAGATCGAGTGTAAACAAGACCCGAAGACACCGAATTATCCTGGAGAAGCAGCCGCTGTAATCTAAATGCACCGAAAAATACTCTTAGAGGGACGAAGCTATTTCTGAAGGATAGAGGTCACGCGATCTGGTTCGGTAATTTTATATTCTGTAATGTTGAATATAAGTAATATTTACAATACTACCCTCATAAGCCGAACGCATGAAAGCATCTAATTTTACATAAAAAGATTTGGATTGCATCTATGAGGCAATTGTACAACCATAGCATGCCAAATTACCAAGTCATTCTCTCATTCAATGGACCACCCTATGGTAACACCCAAGTTTCGGTACTGAATTGTTATAGTTATTTATTAGCAACACAGATCAGAAACGTCTGAAGATATATGCGCAAACGCCAGTCAGAGGATCCAGACGTCTGAAGGAGAAGAGGCAGACATCTTCCGGAGGTCTGTCAAAACAATAAAGCATAAGCAGACGTCTGAGGAAGGCGATCCATCCTCAATAGAGTCTTTGAAACTAACAGAGAACCAGTAGACGTCTGCGAGGATACGGTTCACGTCTGCACATCGTGAGCGCGGCTGAATTCAGAAAATCAAATCTTACCGAATTAAGTTATAGAAAGATTTTATTTTCAATCATGTAATTTTACACACACTCTCTCTCTCTCTCTCTCTCTCTCAAAGTTTTAATACAATATTCACCAAGTTCAAAACCCTAAATTCCATATTCTTCAAGATTTTATGGTATCAGAGCCTTACGATTAAAAGCTCAATTTTTTATCTATGACCTCCTCTCAAAACCTAATTCTCATCATCAACAAATTCCATTTTCCAACAAAACTTTCCCATACAAAGTTCACTGTATGGAGATCTCAAATCCAATCGGCCCTAAATGGCTATGATTTTCTTGGTCATATCGACGGATCCAAATCCCTTCCTATGAGGACTATCGCCGACATCAACGACACCATCAAAGTTGTTGCAAATCCAGACTACCATCAATGGTACCGTCAAGATCAATTTATTCTTAACGTTTTCATCGGCACCTGCGTCGAGACGATCCGGCCCCATATCTCCTCTGTTTCCTCCTTCAAGGAAGCATGAGATCGACTTGTTATTCTCCTTGGGAACAAATATCACTCATGAGTTATGTCGCTCAAGAAACGCCCGATCAACAATCAACACGATTCGTGACCTATAAGCGAGTACCTATAAGAGATATGCTCTATCTCCGATGACTTCGCTCTCGCCGTCCACCCTCTCCCCGAAGATGATCTAGTTCTTCACATCCTCGCTGGCCTTAGACCTGAATTCAAAGAGGTCGCCGCTACTATCCAAGTTTGTGATAACGCCATCACGTTTGACGAGCTCTATGAAAAACTCATAGACTATGAACGCTACGGGTGCGTCTCTCTCGCAACTGCCAACTATACCAACCAACTCAATCGCTCCTCCTATCGCCCTCCGCAACAGCGTGGAAGCGTCTCCTACAATCATAACAACATCAACAACAACCGGTACTCCGGCGCACACAACAACAACTCGTCCCGCTTCAACTCCTACTGCAATTTCTGCAAGCGTCCCGGTCACAACACCAAAAATATTCGTCAACTTGCTCGCTTTCTTCGTGAGAACGCAGGGCAAACAAATTCACAGCAATACCCGGCACAGACGCTCCCTCAACCCAGGCAAACAACACAAATACCAACCGGTCTGTTCCCTCCTCCTGGATATTGGACACCGGTGCTTCTCATCACGTTACGTTCGATATTGGGACTTTTCACAACTATACCGATTACGGTGATCCCTATTTACCACCGAAAACTGGACTGAGACGCGGAGACGTTTAACCTGAATTTGGGGGCAAATACTATATGGAACATATTCATCCACCTCTCCGAAAATACCAAGTTGATTTGTAGCACCGTATATCGAAGGTTTGGATAGATACGACCGTTTAAGCAGACTTATCAGATTCCCCCTCATTTGAAGGGTTTTTAATTGTAGGGACTTTTTTCCCTGCAGGCGCAAACCCCTGAAATTAATTACGTTATCGCATTGTGACGACAACTTTCATCTTCTCTAGTTGATCACTTCGTGTCGTGTTATATGTTGTTTATTATGGGGGCTGCCCTTGGATTGTATACGGAAACTAATTTTCTCGTCCATAGGGCGCAGATTAGCCCAAAACCGTCAATCGTATTTTGCGTGAACTTAGAACGCGGATCTCATATAAATGAGGTCCATAAGTTCAGAGGTTTAAGGATCATTAACCTAGTTTTAGATTAAGATAGACTTAAAATGCATATAAGGACCATTAATCTAGTTTTAGATTAAAGTCGACTTGAAATATGCGTGAGCAATTGATTTTCCTTTGAAAATCAATTGAATTTGAAACTTCAGCGAGTTGGTCTAATCTTAGACTAAATGTGGGGCCTTATTATCCAACAGTGATAAACACTAGGTTTATTTTAGGCTTTACATAACCCAACAGTGTTAAGCACTGGGCCCAGAAGCCCAAGCTTCAGGAAAATATCTTAGCTGATATTGGGCTAAGAAACATGCATATAAGACTTGGGCACATATATATGGGGTCTCTATGACCACAGGCACTTATGGGGATGGCGTTTGCCACGTAGCGTTTTTCCACTGGCTCAGGGATCCTTATATTTGGATCATTGGCGCTTAGAACTTAGGTTCTTATGTTGCATATGCCACTAGCGCTTCTGCCACTGACGATTGTCATGTGACGCATGCCCATTAGCACATCTGCCTCTGACGCATACCCATGGGTGCTTATATGGATCTGGCTCTTAGAGACTTAAGTTTTTAAGTCTCTTGCCATGGACTTAAATCACATAAACCGTTGGTGCATTTGCCTTTGGTTATGTACATCATTGAAACTTAAGCTTCTGTTAATGGTAATGTTTCTATTAACGATCACCAAGATCATTATTTTAATGATCTAGGATCTCTCAATCATTATGCATTCTTTTGGTCATCCAATCACCTTGATGTTCATTGTCATGTCTCGCTTCCCAGAAGATGGTAACGGCACGTGACGAGGCCCGCAACGTATTTACTATGAAAATGTCATTTCCCTTAATAAATACATTAAACGTATGTAAACAATATAACAGTGTGCAAGAATAACAAGAGTAATAAAAACAAACAGTAACTTTATTTACATTCAAATTCAAGTACAACTGTCTAAAATAAAAGATACGATAACTGAAAGGTGCCTAAACAATGGCATATAGGAAGTAAGTGTAGAAAAATGAACTAGTAGTTAGGTTGGGCAGTGAGCTGGTCCAAGTTCTCTTGGTTCGACTGTATCTCCTCAAAATCCAGTCCTCCAGACGAATATTTCAAGAAAAAGAAATAGAGAGGAATGTCGTCAGCGAACTAGCGCTCGGTAAGTCCCCAAAAATAATAAATAATGACGATTGAAGGTATGTAAAATGAATAGAAACCAAGTAGAAATAAACAGATAAGGTTTCATGTAAAAATATCTTAACCATGGCATTCATGCGTATAAGGGTAGCTATTCAAACATGGTTGTTTGTAGTTTAATAATGAAAGTGAGCGTGTATACGAGAGTAGCCCAGTTTACCCCGAGGACCAAAAGTACAAGAGAATACAAGGCTCCGTCATAACTCACGGAACAACGTCATGAGATATTCAAGAGGTGTCTTTTAAAATGACATCTCGTTCTATGGCAAACGTTCCTTACCAGCCTACCCCTTATCCTCACGTATCTAATCTTACTAATATAGTCACAAATGTTGCCCGAATCTAAATACATAAGAAGTGTACAAATTCATGGTTCAAGTCGGGTTCAAGTATTCATATCAAGTTCAAGTGTTCGTGTCAAGTATTCATGTCAAATCATTACGTATTCATGATTCGGATCAAGTCTAGTCAAACATGTAATAGGTTTGATCGAATCAAGAGTATTCATGTCCAGTGATATTCATGATTCAAGTTAAGTCAAAGTATAGCATGCAATGACTTGAATACAAGTCTTGTACATTATCAAGTGTAGGGTTATATTTTATTCAGTATTAATGTGATATGATTTATATTAGGAGATAGGTAAGTGATAAAATTAATTGTCTCAGGCACTCCGAGACTCAAGAAAGAATGTCACTTAAACCCAACCGTTACCTAAATATCTTGAAAATAGTTGTTTTATAGATTCTAGATATTTATGTGAAAAGATGGTATTTAGAACTTGAATACATGTCCAGTGATATTCATGATTCAAGTTAAGTCAAAGTATAGCATGCAATGACTTGAATACAAGTCTTGTACATTATCAAGTGTAGGGTTATATTTTATTCAGTATTAATGTGATATGATTTATATTAGGAGATAGGTAAGTGATAAAATTAATTGTCTCAGGCACTCCGAGACTCAAGAAAGAATGTCACTTAAACCCAACCGTTACCTAAATATCTTGAAAATAGTTGTTTTATAGATTCTAGATATTTATGTGAAAAGATGGCATTTAGAACTTCATAGTATTTATGTAAAATATTATATTTTAAAATCTCGAGAATATTTTGTTAAAAATATTATTTAGAAAGTCAAGGATGTTTTGATAAATTGTATACTTTTGGAAAATTATGGTATTTTAGTGAAAAACCTAATTTTAGGGTATTTTAGTAAAAACTAACATTTCAAGAGCAAAGGGTATTTTCTTGTAAAATCTAATTTGAAAGCTTGTTTCCCTTTAAGCTAATTATAATTAATGGTACTAAACCAATTAATTTAATCACCATCTTTTCTTTTATCTTAATTTTATAGGAATTGTTTTATTTTTCTAAAATCACTTTTTCCTTTCAAGACCGTGCTCTGTGAAGAGCTCTGCGTCTCACCCCACTGGACCCAAGACGTGTTTTAACCAGCAACATCCGTAACAAGGTTCCCCTAAAAAGGGTTGTAGAGGCAAAATTGCAAAGAAAATATAGTTTAAATTTTATTAAAAATTTCATGGTATTTAGTGAAAGACGCTTCTTTAGAAGAAGAAAAAAATGCTACAAACATGAGACCGTGCTATTCAAAAATATGTGTGTGGGATAGGCCGTTACCCCGTGCATGATCTACAATAACGTTTCACAAATCTAGTATTGGTAAAATAATACAACGTTGCATTTATCCACAAAACAAGGTATTTATTCGTAATTGTTATTCTGCGCAAAACTTGAGTCTAGGGGAGACCAATGTGTTTTCATAATTTTAATTCCACCTTGAAAAGATAAGGATACATATTAAACTTCACTTTATAATTAAGTAAGCATGATTTTATATGTAATTCATAAACAGGATGGGAGACTAAGAACTGACTGTAACACAACATTTACTGATGTATACACATATAATTTTTTTGTCAAGTTAAATAACTAAACACAATTGAAAACATTACTAAAATGCTTACTGCATGATACTTACTAATATAAATAACTACTTACTACCATAGCCATTAATGTAACAACAATTAACTTAAACTTCGAAGAAAATATCACAAGTCCCACTGTAATGAAAATTAAAAAGACATGAGACTGATTGGAGCAAAACAAGTATCGGTATCAACGTGAAATCAAGAGGAGGAAGATTCAACAAGAAAGAGAGAGATAGGGTAAGAAGGAACTTACTCGTGATTAGGACATAAAGAAACGACGGAATTTCATTGGAGCATTTCATCGAACACCCATGTGCGCAAATATGAAACGTCGACCGAACGGAGATCCGGAGGCATGGAATTGATCGTTACACTCGTGCGGACTCGGGCCCAGCCTTGGATCCTCGGTTATCGGCTCGGTGGGGTTCGGCTAGGGGTTGCAAAGGGTTCAGCCAAGGTGGGTGGTCTCGGCTGGAAAATTTGAGCACAATCTTCCCATGCACGCAACTGCGGCTACAAAGGATATCGTAATAGGCCAAAAACAAAGTATCCAAGATCAAGTTATCCTCGATGATAGATTCCTCCACCCACAGGATAGTAAAATCAACTTCCTAGAAAGCATATATATAAATGAACATGAAGCAAACAAAAGATATGAAAACAACAAAGGCTAAAAAATAGTAGTAGGAACGATTATGCATCAGGATTTCAACAGATGCCAATCAACAAAAGTTAAATTATGAAAACACAAATATATAATCCAAAAGGAAGTGTGAAGAATAATTGACAAACTAAACTGAGAATGAAAAGGTAATTGCCTTGGTTCTTTAAGCAAGAAGGTGGAAGTGTTTAGTTTGGGTCTCGGTTGGCAGAGGAAGGAGGGGAGCCGATGTTGATGATGGTGATAGCGACTGGAATTGTTGGGTGTTCGAACTTTAGTGGGTTCGGTTTGTAGGGAAGATGAAGAAAATGATGGTGAAGGGAAAAGAGATGAAGTCAAGGAAAAGAAGAAGGTTGTTGCATTATATAGGAGAAAGAAGAAGTGAAGGCGTGAGAGGGTGGGGTTTGGTTTTAATGGAAGAAGGGGAAGAGGTGAAGGAGATGAGGAGGCTATGGTTTGAATGGGGGCGAACAGTGAGGAGATCGGTCACTGCATGAGGAAGGGGAGATGAAGAGATAATAGGAATTAGAGAGAAGTTAATTGAGAGAGAATATCAAGAAGTGGGATTTGGGCGAAGAAATTGTTTTGGTGGGGACTTGGGTTCTAGGCTGGTTTGGTAGGGGAAAATAAAAGAAAAGAGAAGGGAGAGAGGAGTGGGTTTTGGTTTTGGGTTATAACAAATGGGTTAAAGGGTTTATGGGTTAAATTCTTGGGAAAAATAGAAAATGGAATTTGGGATATTGGGCTTAGAAAATTAGGAAAAGAATTTAGAGATATGGATGAGGGAATACATAGAAAATATATTTAATAGGAAACAAAAAATATACGGAAAATACGAAACAAAATAAATACAGCATTAAAGAAAGATAATACGAAGGTATATGGATTTTGGAGTCGTTACATTCATCATATTTTTATGAAAAGAGTTCGATTCCTTTCTCAAACCCTACATCTTAAGATCAAAACAATTCATTTATGAAACTTTAGTTTCTTATGAAAAAAGAACAATCTTGATTTAGATATCGTAAGATCTGAAAAAGAACTTACATTACTACATACAGTCACTATTAGAGACCGTATGGAATGGTTTCCAAAAAATAATGAACGGGCCTTAATGTATATTAGTGACCGTTTATATTTTAAACGGTCGCTGATTGGGTGGTCGCAAATACATATATTAGCGACCATTAATGAACGGTCTCTAATAAGAACGATCGCTAATAGATGTATCAGAAACCGTTTCCACCCGTCGCTTATAAATTTCTTGGTTGTAAGAAATTTTAGGTTATTAATGCAATATGAACCGTATCGATTTATTTTTGCACTAGGACCTTTAGATAGTCGCACGATTATATCCGGAAATTGGATCCCTTTTGCTGTGGCATCTTCAATCTATAATGCATTTACACGTAAAATGTATAAACTATATATGATATATACATGTGAAACGTGAAATATACAAGACATACTGTAACAACTCTCAAATTCCTGTATAGAAATTTCTTGTTATTATACAGAAAAGGGTATTACAGCCTGTGTAAGGGTTAAAATTATTTTTGTTAAATAAAAGCAAGAAGAAACTTGTAGCTTACTGGTAAAGCCTCTGCACTGCTGTGACATAGCATGTGTGTTCGATTCCTATCAGACCCAATTAATTTTAGGATTTTTCCTTTTAATTTTTCGGAAGCCCAAGAGTTGCATGTGCAATACACGGAGAAAAGAAAAGTTTTAGAAAAATCAAACAAGAGCAATGAGGTGTACACACCCAATTTGACACATGGCACGAATCTCGAGGCAAGACCTCGAGATCCGACTGCCCGTTTCATCACAATGGCCGGCGCCGACGGTCCACATAGCTTCAATCTCCTCCGTGCTTTGCACACTTGACTCTTCAACTCTCCTTAACTGCTCTGTACTGTTTGATTTTCCTGAAATCAAACAAAAACTCTTCAATTCACCATTTAACACCATTTAAATTCTTTTAATCCACATTTTTAATTCCTAAACCCTAATTCTTCACTATAAATACCACCTCATGCCCTTGCTCTCCCCCATTCTAAAATTTCTATAAAAAATTCACTCAAACTCTCTAAGTACCAAATGGAGTTAAGCACCCAAGTGGAATAGCAAGACAAACTCGACGACTGGAGTATCTCCGACGAAACCACGACACCTAAAGGCATCTTCTCTCTCTTGTTAACCATCTAAACTCGTAAGTCCCTCTTCTCTCTTCTTTCATCTCAAAAGCATCTACTAAAAACATATCGGAAAAGTGGAGTTAACTCTGATACGTGTAGTTTTAACCTTTGTACTCCCCTTCCTTAAGCAAAATAGGTCAAAGCAACTTTCTCATACTACTTGTAACTTGGTTTACCATCATTTAGCTTTGAGTTTAAACAAAACTTTCATGTGAAACTATCATAAAATAAACTTTCATTAAAATATCATGAATTTTAGTATAACCCCTTTTCAATAATTGTTAAAAAGATACGTTTAGGAAAACTTCACGGGGGTAACGACCTACCCCACACGCACACTATGGTTTCATAGCACGGTACTCTAAATATATAACTAATTTAAAGAAATGACTTTTAGATTAAAATACCACACTTTTTCAAAACGGGTTTCTTTTAATTGGTATTTTGAACTCCTTGGCAATATAGCCCTCGTTAGGGGACCCGCTAATGGATAGTGCAGATTATCGCACATCCTTAGGATAGTAGAGCGAGATGCAGAACTACTCACGGGGTATTTGGTCTAGAAAGAAAATAAAAAATACGGTTTTTAAGAAATACGACTTTTCTAAACAAAACTAATTTTTGAAAAATTATATAAAAATTATGAATTCGTATTTTCAATAAAAACGTATTATGAAACTATATTCTTTAAAATGAAAAGTTAGAATTCTTAATAAAATACCACAAAGTTTCCAAAAGTAATAATTTTCACAAAAGTACCATAAACTTTCAAAATGCTAGGTTTTATCACCAAAATAGCATAACAATTAAAATGCATATTCATGAAAACCTTAAGTATTACAAATCATCCTCGAGATTTATTTTTAAACTATTAAAGTATTTTTCATAAAACCTCCTCGGGATATGCAAACAATATTTTAAGGACTCTAGAATTAATATAGGTTTAAGCGGTATCATTTCTCTTGAGCCCCAGGAAGCCGGAGAAAGTAATTGCTTGCCTATTCAGGTTAGATAACTTAACGGAGTTATCAATGACAATTTTCTTGGAAAAAGACACAAATCCTGCCGTCCATGTGTAGCAGTTGCCGATTTCTCCCGAACATAAGATTTTTAACCGTTTAAATCAATTCCTATGAAAAAGACATGAATTAGAATCTAATCTCGAATCTAAACTTGAACAAAAACTCGAACTCTAACCTAACTCGTATATGAACTCGAACCCAAACTACTCGAACCAACTTGACTCGAACCAAGATTACAATTTTCATGACTCGCATATTACTCGACTCACTCGACTATATTCTACACATTTTGCAATCTATGATTTCGATCAAGACATGTTAATCAATCAATCAAATTAATTAAGTATATTAACCAGTTGTAATATTTTATACTCGGGATGCTTGGGATAATTTCTTGTGTGAATCCAACGGAGCTTCAGAAGTCCCGTATTAACCTCTTTTTTATTTTACTCGAATATCAGTCGGGTTGACTCTTCCACGGTCTAGAGCTCCGATGCTAACACATGAAATGGGCCTGTGTTTTCTTGCTCCTGAGGCCCCACACTTGAGCTTGTGAATACTTCTACGGCTGCGTTGACATTCACACTTGGAACTTAACGTTAACATAGTGACCATATAGAGACCTATAGAATATATTTACCCATGATCATATACTTTTACTCGTCATAAAAATATTCTACAATTGTCATTTTCTTTACTCTTACCTATCTTTGGGGCTTACCGAGCGCTAGTTCGCCGACGGGTATTCTACCCACTTTTCTTCTCTTGGAATGTTCGTCAAATACGGTGGAGAAAAAGGAAGTGGAAGCCACAGAGGAGGACTACAACCAGATCGCTACTCAGGGCTACCTCGGCTTCACTTTTCTTCTGCTTATGTATGCCACTTGTTTAGGCATTTTCCTTATTGTATTTACTTTCCAGCATAAACTCATGTATTTGTAAATATTGGAAGTTGAATGTAAATGAAGATACTTGATGAAAAATTTTACGGTCTTCATTTATTCGTGTATTGTGTATTATTGTTTCAATACGCTTAGTATATTTATTTAGGGAATGACCTTCTCTGGATAAATATGCCGCGGGCTTGCCACGTTACTGTTTTCGTCTACTGGAAAGCGGGGTATGACAGATTTTTATTGGTGGCCCATGCGGGTCAGTTCTGCATGAAATCGTAAACAATATACCACAAGAATTAATGAATTCAACAAACATTTACATCCTTGTATTTCAAATTCTTTGAATCTATTATCTTTCAAGACCTTTCAATTCATAGTCATCTTATATTTGTTATACCTAAAGCTATCCCCGCGACTTAGGTACAATCTTAGTAGCCTCTTTACCTGCACTCGCGCTCTTCGACACTGGGGCATCACATTGCTTTATGTCGCAACGGTTTGTCTGAACTCATGCGATCCCAGTTAAACCGCTCGTATCTAGCTGAAATGTTAGTTCAGGGAACGACGTTTTAAAAGAAACTTTGGGATACGATCTGTGTCCAGTGGTCGTCTGCAGTCAAGAACTTTATGCAGACTTCAAAGTGCTGGACATACTAAATTTCGACGTAGTCTTGGGAATGGACTGGCTATGAATTTTCTTCGCTATCATCGACTGCCGCCAAAGGAGGGTAGTGTTCGAAATACCAGATCATCTAGTGTTCTACTTCAAAAGTGGAGACTGAACCTTGGAATTTAGTATCTACCGAGCAAAACCAAAGAAGGCAGAGATTGCAGCATTGCAAGCGGAAAAATCGAAGCCAGAGGTAGTTCGAGAGTTTGAGGATGTATTCCCGGAAGATATACCAGGTCTGCCTCCCGATCGAGCTCTTGAATTCAGTATCGATTTACAACCCGGCGCACAACCAGTAATAAAAACTCCGTACCGATTAAGTCTGGAGGGATTGAAGGAGATCCGCATTCAGTTGGATGAACTCCTGAAGAAAAGTTGGATTCGTCCCAGTACTTCGAGCTGGGGATCTCCGGTGCTACTAGTGAAGAAGAAGGAAGGTTCCTCCAGGATATATGTGGATTATCGAGTTCTGAACAAAGTGACAATTAAGAACAAGTATCCAATACTGTGCATCGATGACCTTTTCGATCAGTTAACTGGATCTTGTGCCTTTTCAAAGTTAGATGTTCGTTCAGGATATCATCAGGTGAAGGTCAAGAAGTCTGATTCCGAAGACGGCGTTTAAGACTCGTTATGGCCATTATGAATATCTCGTAATACCATTTGGAGTGATCAACGCACCTGTCATCTTTATGAACTTGATGAACCAAGTTTTCCGAGAGTACTTAGACAAGTTTGTTGTTATATTCATCGACAACATCCTGGTGTATTCAAAGAATCGGAAAGAATACGCTGAGCACTTACGGATTGTCCTGAAGACATTACGACAACATCAGCTCTATGCCAAGTACAGCAAGTGTGAGTTTTGGCTAGATCAAGTCAGATTTCTCGGACATATCATTTCAAGCGAAGGAATCTCTGTGGATCCAGCTAAGGTGTCAGATGTCAATGAATGGCCGACACCAAAGACGGTGAAAGATATAAGAAGTTTCTTGGTATTAACAGGATACTACCGACGATTCATTGAAGAATTCTTAAAAATCGCAGCACCCCTGACCAAGCTCACATGTAAAGACGAAGCATTCGTGTGGTCAGAAGCATGTGAAAAGGTTTTTGTAGAACTCAAGTCGAGGTTAACCTCTGCACCTATTCTTGTAATACCGGATCAATCCGGTGGATTTGATGTGCATTGTGATGCGTCCGGTAAAGGATTAGGATGCGTTCTACATCAGCATAGAAAAGTTGTGGCTTTTGCATCAAGGCAGTTAAAAGTTCATGAACGCAACTATCCAACACATGATCTGGAATTGGCAGCCGTCATTTTCACACTCAAGATCTGACGCCATTATCTTTTGGGAGAATGAGTGGATATATACACTGACCATAAAAGTCTTAAATATGTATTTACTCAGAAAGAACTCAACATGCGGTAGAGAAGATGACTAGAACTCATGACGGACTTCGACATCAACCTACAATTCATCGTGGGAAGGTGAACATAATTTCTGATGCACTTAGTCGCCAGCCATTAGCAACGAACCTCACCGCTCAGTGGAGACTACAACAAGAAATGCATGAATTGGAGATTGAAGTAGTTGTGCCAGATAACACTTCATATTTGATGAACTTACAAGTCCAGTCCACTCTTGTAAATTATATCAAGGCAGCTCAAGCAAATGATACCAAGCTATAAAGGATCCGAGGACAAGTAGAAAGTGGACTTCGAACTGACTTCATCATCCACGAAGATGGATCCTTATAGTATGAGAGCCGTTTATGCGTGCCAATCGGACCTATTCGAGAAGAGTTGATGAAAGAAACTCACAGCTCTCCGTATTCGGTACACTCCGGTGGTACAAAGATGTACAAGGATCTACGGCAACATTACTGGTGGCATGGAATGAAGCGAGAAGTAGCAGGAAGCTTAGCCATGTATTTGGTGTGTCAACAAGTGAAGGCTGAACATCATAAAACCGTTGGTCTACTTCAGCCATTACCAATCCCAGAATGGAAATGGCAGCACATTACCATGGACTTCATGACTGCTCTCCCTCACAGCACGAAGGGTATGCAATTTAGGTTATTATGGATCGACTCACCAAGTCGGCTCACTTTATTCCATTCAGAGTTGGCCAGTCAACTGAGATGTTGGCAAGGAAGTACATGGAGGAGATTGTGAGATTACATGGAATACTTATTTGTATCGTCTCCGATCGTGATACAAGATTCCGATCACAGTTCTAGCAGAGTCTGCAAGCTAGCCTGGGAACGAGTCTGAATTTCAGCACGCCGTACCATCCACAAACAGACGGACAGTCCGAGCGAAAAATTCAGATACTAGAAGATATGCTGAGAGCATGTATGTTAGACTTCGAAAGTTCGTGGGAAGATCACCTACACCTTGTGGAGTTTTCATACAACAACAGCTATCAGGAAAGTATTGGGATGGCACCTTTCGCAGCACTCTACGGACGAAAATGTCGTTTCCCGTTGAGTTGAGACGACGTTGGAGATCGTGAACTCCTTGGACCAGAGATGATCATGGCAACTTTGGATGTAGTTCGCACGATCATGAAAAAGATGCGCATAGCTCAAGACCGACAGAAGTATTGGACAAATGCAAAGCGTCGACATCTGGAGTTCCAACCCGGAGAACATATATTCCTGAAGATCTTTCCAAACAGAGGAGTGATACGTTTTGGTAAGAGGGGTAATTAGGTGTAACACCTTAGAATGCGATTAGAGTTAATTAAGCGATATTTGTGGATTTTAAAAAAAAATTAACCAATAATTATTTTCACATATTTTACTATTATTAATTAATATTTTATTTAATTATTTTTGTACTTACACATACTTGTGCATGTTAATCTTGGGTTAAGGAGGTGTTAACCATGCTTTACTAGCTATGGCACACTTAACCATTTTCGATGTCATGTTACATATAGGCTATATATTTTATATCTATTTTAATTAGTAAAGGGTTTTTCTTTTAAAATGAAAAGAAAAGGAAAAGAAAAATGATGGCATGGGACAAGCATGGGGGACAAAGAATGGGAGGCATTTAAGGAGGAGAGAGAAAGAGCATGGCTCTCATCTCCCACCCTCACCCTCTCATCTCCCATTTGCCTCACAACCATCTACACTCCCTCTCTCTCATTTTTCCTTTTCTTCTTCTTCTTCTTCATCAAAAAACCTTCTCTTGAAAACTTTTTGCCAAAAAACCTCAAGTCTAAATCTTCATCAAACCTCACTAAACCTTTCACAAGTCATGCTTAAGCCCTCTTGTGATGTCTTGGAGCTTGATGGCTAGGGTTTCATCCAAGTTTGGAGAGGTAATGATGTTAAAACCTTATCTAGGCTCTAAGGAAGGTTTTGTGTTAATTAGTTTCAGTTTTATACCATAATGTTTTAAAATTAGTTTTTATATCGTGCTTTGGTTAAGTTTGGGGTTCTCTGTTGAATCTGCTATCGACCCAGAGTTTAGTTTGAGATGTTGCCATCACAGAGACATAGTTTAGAGGCCTAGATACTACCATAAAAACCTGAGACCATTCCTTTCTTCTATGGCCGCAATTTTATCCATTCTGGCCGCAAATTGCGGCCAGAGTATGGTGTTTTTGTGTAGGTCTTGGTCGTAGGGTCTCTGGGGGAAATTGTAAGCTTGTGGCTAGTGCAACTTTCTCTAATTCATCTTCTATAAAAATTTGGGACCGTTTAGCTATAATTCAAGCATTTCGATAACGTGCGATGCGGATTTATCCGACATTAGTTTAAGTGTTTAGTGCGTTTAACAGCCGTAGGATTGGTCTAGAGTGTCGCTGCACGCGTTTAGCCCGTTAAGCTAACACTTGGTAGCTTGTGGAAGTCGATTCGTTAGTTGGCGTTGTGTCCGTGTTTTATTGGAAAGTTTACTAATTGCATGTGTATTGGTTTTGTATGATATTTGGATCACAGGCAGGGACTTTGGACGTAGCCACGAAGGGGAAAGAGGTGATCGGATACACTTAGCCCGAGATCGTCCGGTAAGTAGATTTAACATCTACGGGGGAATCGCCTGTATGGCGATAAACGCCGAGGGCTAGATTAGCATTAATAGGACACTGCACTATTATTAACGATTCATGTTGCACGAGCACCGATTTATATGCCACACACACTGTTGGTAATTGCCATGCCACTCACACTATAGAATTTCCATGGATAAATATATGTTTTACCGCATTCATTATTGATAGTTAGACAATGATTCTTATGCTAGTACACATCATGATTTGTATCATGCATACATTTCTATAGTGATATATCTCATATGATGTTTTCATGAGATTTCTGTTTCGTGGATTTGGGAAACCGCAAAGATCGTTTTGAAAACTTAAAATATTTAAAAAGTGTGATTTTTCCTTTGATATGATATTTCATGTCCGCCATGAGTTTTCTCGGTTCTGAGCTATGAGCATACCCGATTCGAGGAGTTGGATGAACCATCTGCGGGTACATGGTGGGCCCGGTATGGTACCCCGGGGCGAGAAATTTGTTAGGATGACGATGAGCCTGGCGGGGGGAGTACTACCTACCGGTGATTGTATGGAAACTCGACGGATATCCGGAGGATACCGTTCGGAGTTAGATGATGAGATGGATATGAGGGCGGATCAGAGTGACGGCGCCTGAGATATTGGGATTTTGAGGTGTCGTTAATGGACACCGGATTTCTATGATGATGATTTATTGAGGATGGCTCTATTTTTATCCCACACTCAGGACTTTTATGATATATTCTGTACACATAATGCTGTACTCCAATATAGTACCTTGATTTGGATTATACCGCATCTCATATTATTGTACATATTCCATCATGACTGTATACGTAGGATTGGTTGGTTATCGTGCATGCATGTGATTACCTGTATGATATTATTTACTTCTCACGAGTTGGCAACTCACCCCCGTTGTGCCACAGTGTTTTGCAGGGTTGACCTTCAATATAGTTGTCACGCCCCGCTTCCCAGTGTTTTGTGAAGGGGACGCGACGAGGCCGCTACGTATTTACTCTGAAGTAAATACGCTAAGCGTATCTAAGAAATATAAAAATAAATGCACAAGAGACAAGATATAATAAAACAACAACTTTATTTATTCACATTCTTTTTGTATAATGCATGGAAAAGTAAATACATCTGGAAGAAAGCAATGCCTAAACAGTGGCATAACAGAAAAGGGAAAATACTGAAATGAAAAGTGTACAATGTAGCTAGAGCTCTAGATCGTAGGCAAGCTGGTCCAAGTCCTCGCTGGTAGGCTCGATCTCTGGAAGATCCGAATCACCTGACGACATTCAAAGAAGAAAGAAAGAGAATGTCGTCAGCGAACAAATCGCTCGGTAAGTCCCAAAGATAAGGGAGAAATAGAATAGACAGAGAGTAAGAGAGAGAGTGTGTAGCTTTTAAAGTTGTATTATTTTGTTATATTGTTGTATTTAGTGTTAAAGCTGTTGTTATCGTAAGTTCAAGGGTGAATGTCAACCAATCTCAAGAGTGTTCTCAAACCCAACATGCTCCAATCCATGGGTAGGGAACCACGGTCCCGAATCAAATGTTAGTAACGGGACTTCGACCGTCGTCGAAGTATTCCAAACTCAACAGGCCACAGTCCAGGAGCATGGAAACACGGGCCCTCATGATTGCTTGCTTGTGTTAGTAGACATGGATTCATGATCTAGGGGGACTCTTGAGATTCTGTTGGATTCACGCATGAACTACCCTAATACCCCTTGTATTTATTGTATTGATAGTAATGATTGTACTGATGATAATGTATTGAATTGTATTGTCTTGTAAATTGAATTGTATAGATGACTTGCCGAAACCATGATATCAGTAAATGGATATAACTGGAGAATCATGGATGTAACTGGAGAATCATGTAAATGGAAGTATATCCATGGTTCGGTTCGGTCAATATAGATTGAATATATGTATTCATGAATTCATATTGAATTGTAATATTATAAATTGTACTTGAATCATATTCAAGTCAGATTATTAATAATGAGACTCGGTCCGAGTTGGACAATTAGAAAAGAAATTGAAGTCCTGAATTAAGTTTTGGTGTTATCGGTAACTGCAGCACATGGATGGCAGGATTTGTGTTTTTTTCAAAGACAATTACCGTATTGATAACACCGTTTGTTAGATTGTCTACCTTAGATAAGCAAGCACCCATATGTCTGGCTCCCTGAGGCTCAAGAGACTAGTCCCGCTTAAACCTATATTTACTAGGGTCCTTAGGGTAATTTATAGAACTTGAGGGGTTTTTATGTAAAAATACTTTTGTATAATTTTCAAAATACACCCCAAGTATTTAATTATCGTCTTTAGAGTTGTCATAGATGTAGATTTTATATTTATGATATTTCTAGTGAAAATAACCTATTTTTCATAATACATGGTATTAAATTGTAATATTGATCTTGTATTGAATTCATGGTATTTTAATATAAAGTGATTCTTGTGATTTTAGAAAGAGTTGGAATATTTATAATATCATAAAATAGATATTTTGATATTATATATATATATATATTTATTTATATAAAAATAATTTTTAATATATATATTATATTTCTAAAAATCTCATTTTCTTTAGATGTTCGTATTTTAAATCTCTCGAGACCGAATGCTCCTTGCGGAGGTCTGCATCTCGCACTACTAAGCCCAGGGATATGCGATAATCCGCACCATCCCAGTCGGGTTCCCCAAAATGGGTTGTAGCTGCACTTTGCAAAGATTTATAAGAAATACTTAATCCTTTAGAAAACGGTTTTATTAATTCATGATATTTATTTGAACAACAACAACAACAACAACTGAGCCTTTTATCCCAAGCATATGGGGTAGGCTACATGAACCAACATGAGAATCACGCCGGGTCCAGCACATGAATCCTCTGCCTCCACTCACTCCTATCGAACAATATACTTTCATCGAGTCCTTTGGCAACCATATTGTTTCGTATCACCTCCATCCATGTTTTCTTCGGTCTCCCTTTTGCCTTTTTGCCATTGCCCATATCGAGAGTATCTATTCGTCGAACCGGTGCTTTCATAGGTTTGCGTCGAACATGACCAAACCATCTTAGCCGGTTTTCCCACATCTTCTCCTCCACAGGTGCTACACCAACTTTTGCACGAATATCCTCATTTCGCACATTATCTTTTCTAGTGTTACCGTACATCCAACGAAGCATGCGCATCTCCGCTACTTTCATCTTCTTTGTATGATGCTTCTTAGGAGCCCAACATTCTGTACCATATAATAAGGCAGGCCGAATAGCGCTCCGATAAAACTTCCCTTTCAATTTTAATGGAAAGTTACAATCACACAAAATCACTGTTGCACTCCTCCATTTCAACCAACCAGCTTGGATCCTTTGATTAACATCGCTATCGATCTCCCCATTCTTTTGGATGATGGAACCTAGATATCTAAACTGGTCGCTCGGTGATATCTCTTGCCCTTCCAATGTTATACCAATATGGTTTTGACTTCTCTGGTTACTAAATTTGCAATGCATATATGCTGTCTTGGACCTGCTCAATCTGAATTCTCGAGATTCCAATGTTTTCCTGTAACACCCGAGCCCAATACTACTATTTCTGCTACTGGTTGAGTGTTAGATTACCCATTACATTTATCTTGCTTGTTTGGGTCTTACTGCAAAATTTTAACTGGCTAAGTCATTTTTGCATATAACAAATTTTAGCACCTAAAACAAAATTAAAAATATCTATCTTGGCCTACTCGTCACCCCTAGCCGCGTGGTAGCGTCCGTGCGTCGAGTTCTCATCCCGTTCGGTGAAACGGGCGAGTTTGGACGACTACGCGCGCGTACAGGTGTCCGATTTGGGGGCATGCTTTTTAATCATAAAACATTTCATTTTAAAATTTGGAACCCGCTTAAAATCCTATTATTTGAATTTCGAATTTTTGGACCCAACCCGGGCGCGATTTGGAAATGTTTCATTTAGCGCCAAAATCACAAATCAATAAAATATTCTAAACCATATAATATTTAGTTTATACACATATCTTTACTGTTAAATCCTTTAAATCTTTTAAATTTTTCCACGCCCTGGCCAATCACGAGGCTTTGCTCAAACCTCATGGGCCGCCTTCCTTTAATCCCTCTCTCTTTCTCTCTCTCTCTCTTTCGAATTTCCATAGCCCTCTCTCCCTCTACCTCTCTCTCTCTCCCCTATATATATACGTATCCTCCCATCATATTTTTCCCCAGAACCTCATCACGAGAACCCCATCGCGAACCCTAGCCCAGCCACGGTGCCCGTCGCCGCCGCAGCCCAACGCCGACGCCACCACCGCCATCATCCTCGTCTCAACCACAACCCTCCTTCCTCCTCTCCCCACGTCCCTGTGCACCTACGCCGTAGCCGCGCCACCTGCACCCATCGTTGCTCGCCGTCGCCGCCGCAACTCGTCGTCGACGACGCCAGCACCTTCCCCTTCGCCCCTCTTTCCGACCTCGACATCCCCCTCCTTCTCCCGTGTGCCCGGCGCCGCAACAGGGACCCAACAGCAACCTGTTCATCTCAGAATATTGCATTTTATACCGCCCATTCTTACGCTCGTGTGTTTATAGGTAGGTGCTTTTAATCCGTGTTTGTTACATGTTTACAGATTTCAGGTTTTCAGTCCAAATATTGTAAATCAAGATAAAATCTCCACAGTTACGCCAAATGCAGAACATCTGTCGACAGCAGATAAAAGCCGGGTTCCGGTCATCCATATCCGTCCAGTGCCGAGTACCGGTTCCCGATACAAGACATGTGACAGTAGTCATTCGTGTCTGGGACAAGCACAAAGCACGAGGGGGATGCACAAGAATCAATGGGTGCGCGGAGCTCGAGGGAGATAAAGTCAAAAGTAAACAAAGATAATGCAATCTTGGACTTGGAAATCTGCTGATATTGTAGAAGACTTTTGTGCATTTTGAAGTTTGCAAACACGAGGAAATACAAGACCAGGGAAGCACACCAAAATTGACCACACAATCCCACCACATGGCCGCGTTTCCGCGGCCAATAGGGGGTATTGGCCGCGGAAACGCGGCCGTACTGGCGCCGCACTCTGTGGGTTTTTGGGGGCTGTTTGGGTATTTCCCATGTGGTCTGGTGGTTGCCCTAGAACTCCATTCTCCTGCCTATAAATACAGCAGACCTGAGCTTAACCAAGAGAGCTTTTCTTTAGCCTCTTTTTTGTGTAGTTTTCTTCTTCATTCTTCCTCCATGAAATTGTAGTGAGAGCTTTTGAGTGGATGTTAATGAAGATGAGGGATTTTTATCTTTCTTGTTAGTTTGCTCCCCCTTGAGATTCTTGCTTTCTCTTGCTCATTCAACCTCTTCATTGAGCTTGAATGGTTAAGGGTTAGTTATTGATCTCAAGGGTCGTATTTTCTCATGGGACTAGCACTTCATTTCACATGCGTTCTCTACCCTTTCCTTAATCTTGCAACATCTTCATTGAGCTTGCAAGTTTAAGGGTTGGCTATTGATCACATGCTTGTCTTGAGTCCTAGTTTCGTATTCTTTTTATCGCTTTTTATTACTTGCTTTTTATTACCTTGTCTTTAATTATTTGCAATTTAATTCATGCACTTTCCTTCTTGTAATCTTTTCTTTTATTTGTTCTTTTCTTTTTGTTCTCTTTTGTTCATTTTGTGAATGTTGTAATTATTATTGTTGTTAAGAATCCATATGATATTGTAAGTTAACGTTTCTTTGCCAATTCCTTTTCCCGTTATTTTCCATTTGAACTTCGCCCAAACCATACGCAAGCGCTCCGTCAGGCACCCTACCCTGACAAGATAACGGTGATTCCTAACCGCGACCGGTTGCGTTCGGTTTGGCCGGAGGCGAAAGCAAAAGACAAGAACGGAAGGACAAGGGTAAATAAGCCGGATTCCACGAATACCGCGCTTAAATCCCCTAATCCACGTTGTTGCCGATTGCTCGAGCTTCAATTGGTCAAGACTCGGCTCAAAGGTTTTGAGTACGGATTTCTTTAGCTTACAATTTCGTATGTTCTTCTTAACAACTTTATACTTGCAAATAAACACATAGGTTAGATCAAACAAACATACGAATTCTTTATTGACTCGTCTAAGACAAGAAGGTAAGATACCACCATCTCCCTGTGGACCGACCCGTGCTCAACCGGCTAGCTGCAAAGCGACACCGTCCTGATCGCGGTTACACTTTAATTCTTTGAACATCCGACACGCCAAAAGCGTGCGATCAAATGGCGCCGTTGCCGGGGAGACGGTAACGTATTTCTTTTCTTGTTATTCGGGTTAATATTCTTTTTGTATATATAAAAAAAATATAAAAATAAAAATCTTTTTGTTTTTTTTTGATAATTCTTGTGGGCAAGTGTGCAGATTTTTGCGTATTTGCAAACTGCGATTGTGGGGAGCAAAGTGTGCATTCAAGGCAAAGGTGATTACGAAGTACAGTGCCAAAGATCCGGGTAGTTTGACCCGCGCAAGCGAACCTTTCAAGCTTACCGGATTTGATTCAACGGGGGTTTCCTAACCCAAAACTTAAACGGTACGTACTTTACTAAACACCTTCTTCTCAAATCCGACGCTTCCAATATACTATTCTTTGCAGGATTCTTTGCAAGTTCGCTAGCAAACGCTAAAAATTGACTAACCCGTATTTGTTGCAGCGCCGCGCTTAAACTAAAAAACGATTTTTTGATTCTTCATAGAATTTTTATTGAATTGCGCATTGCATCAATTAATACGGACTTAAGGGCAAGCGAACCCCACAAGATACGGTAAAGGATTTCATCACCTTTTCCGTGGCCCACAAATCACGAACTTGCGCATAACGTTTACCCGCACAAATTTAAAAGAAACTAGACTTTAAGCCTTAAGGACTTCGCGTTCACTAGGAGAAGTTAATTGTGTTTAGAACCTTGCTTAACGGTATATTGTTTACGGGGTGTCTAGGAAAGTGTTAACGGCAAAACCGCCAAAAGAGAAAGGGTTATTTAATTAAGGAACTTCGCGAAAGCGTTGGAAAACCTCCCCTTATCTCTGCACTTACCTGGCCTCGTGATCAGTGTATCTTGAGCCTGTTTCTCGACACAGTTTTACTTCGACAATCAAGTTCTGGAGCAGGTCTAGTTGACCTAGGTTAACCCTAGAACAATTAGGTGTGTGGTATTTTTGTGTCGTGATTATTTTTGTCCATATTCTTTTTGTGTATATTTCATTCTTTTGTCTATTAAAAAAAAAATATCACATTCTTTTTCCCCTCCTTTTCTCTACCTTTTTCTCTCTCTCTTCATATCATGGGTACTCCACCTCGCAAAACTCTTGCCGAACTTTGGTACCCACAACCAGACATTACTTCCTACGGTTCTTGTTTTGGTCGAACTTCGAACGATCCATCCATGCCAAAAATTTCTTTGAAAGATCGGATAGACACGTCTAGGACGAACAACTGGACCCCGCAATCCACTTCGTATCAACCGTTTCAAACATTCACACCTTCTTGTGTTGATACCCCTTTTGAAAATCCAGTTGTGACCCCGAGACCTATGTCTATTGCTGAACGTATTGAACAATCTCGTAGCCGATCTTTCACTCCTTTCACCACTACAAATTCTCGGGTTCAACAATTCCATTCACCTTCTTATCCCAATGTCATCCCACTCCTGTCCAGCCATTCAATTCCTACCAGTCCTACCCAACTTTTTCACCTTCCCTAGACATTGCTTCTACACAGCCTTTTGGGAGTTTTCAGTATCCAAATAACTTTGAATCTTTTACTAAAACCCCATCACAATCTATGTCTAGTCTGGAACAGTCGTTGGAAGATTTTAGGGTAGCGTCAAGCCAACAGATGATGGATTTGAATGCGTCCATGGCCGCCCTCATACAACCTAGTGATCCGGTAGCTAGTTTTCAACTAGCTCCAAATTTTTCAATGTATGATGAGGCGGTAGGACAGGCTGTGAATTTGAGTAGAGAGAGTGAGATGTACCCCCTTCCAAATCAAACCTACCCGTTCCAAATTGAATCCCACAACTCCTGTTTTGCAAGTCTATCGAGTATCCCACATGATTTATCACTTGAAGATAGAATGATGAATGAGTTGTGTGACTTCGTAGTGTTTGATTTGCCCGATTGTGAAGGGTCCCTTCCAAGTGAAACCATACCTAATCCTTTTGACCTCTACACCTATATCTTAGAACCAGAATCGATTGAAATCCATGCTTTTGTAGAGGTGTCTGAGAATATTGATTTTCACTTGATTGAGGATATCGACGCTGGGAATATTTTGGATGATGAACCCGTAGATTTGACTGAGTTTTTCTCTCCAATTCATCATCCCGAGTCATTAACTGTTTTTCCCGAACAACATATGCGTCTGGACTTTGATGAAATATGCATGGATAAGCTTAACTTTGAGGAGAATTTTGAGAATATTTTTGAGGATGAAATAGTTCTAGATGATGAGTCGGATTTTCCAATTCATCCTGTTCCTTTCACTGACTGTGTACACCCTCCAGAACCCTTAACCGATTCCCTTCCTCAACCACTTCCCTCCATCCTTTCCATCGTTCCGACCTTGCAAGAACCCGTACCATTTTCACTTCCTGTGTTTGGTTTACCAAGTTCGGCGTACCTATGGTTTCTCACGAATCTTGAGGGATTTGACCCCATTTCTCGACGGGTAAATATATTAGCACAATCGCTTTTTACACATCGCTCATCACAAATTGTGCTAATCTATTTACTCCATTTGCACCCTCAAGTTCGTATTCCACTTCTTTTTCCCTTCTGCCATTCTTCTTCCTCTCATATACCGAGACCGTATCCCGCTTCTCTCTGCATACGGTCTCGCGTATTCTCCATTTCCTTCCTCTTCACCTTCTTTCACCAGCCACTGCTTTATCACGATAAGATCTTTGAATGGTTGGTACTAACTTTTGGCCTGTGTAAGGCCTTGTATAGCTTGATACTGTTCTCTTTCCCCCATAATCCTGAATTTCAACGCTTAACAGTGGAAACACTGTTTTACTTAAGTTTGGGGGGGACACCTTTTTTTGTATATATTTTTTGTTTTCCTTTTTTGTTTTGTATATAATTTGTTTTTGGGGGAGCGCCGACAATTTTGACCCTCTTGGTATAGCCTGACAGTGAGGGCACTGTCAAGTTTAAGTTTGGGGGTGTGCTCGGTAAGCTTTCTTCCTTCGCATTCATATGTATATTTTGCATCTGCATATTAAAACCATAAAATCCATAAAAATCTGAAAATTTTCTAAAAATATAAAAACTTTTTTGTCAAGTTAGCTTGTGGAAGAACTCTGATTCAACATTCGACGGTTTTTGTTTGAAAAAATAGGAATAACTAAATCTTATGTTTAGATTTTGAAAACCTGAAAGATAACTCTCCTTTGAAGTTAACTATGGCTGATATACGTCTTTACATCACACTACACGTGTCGTGAATTTTGGGAATTAGATGACAAGTCTTTCATGTTTAAACTTTTAATCAGATAAATGATTTTCTGAGGATCAAATAGGTTTGTTCTGAAATAAGTAATGTCAAGAATAGTTTATGAAGTAAAGCGAATATGAAGGAATGTTATTGATGCCGTAATTGGAGCTAAGTCTGAAAAATAACCCATCTAAAACTTGATTGGAATGATTACACACCAAACCCACTAAATACGTCTTTTATCCAAAAAATATTTGAACTGCCGGTTATATCTCCGTTCGTATTAAATCATCTGATTTTCACGACAAACTGTCTTTTGTTTTTGGACCTAGGTAACTTGAGTAATTAAGTCCGCTGGGGTGTTTTCTACACCTAATGCCCTAAAACCAACTTGTTTGGGTGCATTGGCCCAAAGCTCGCTAAGAAGCATAGAAAGTCCAGTTTTAAAACAAAGTCAAGCAAGTGTTCTCTCCGAGTTAAAATTCCTAACGGTTCTTTGTGTGAGAATAATCTTGATAAAAGACAGGCTTTTATAAAAATTTTAGCGGAGATATGAAGGTTTTATTCTATGATAAAGACTATTGCACGTTCACAGAGGTGTGTATGAAATGAAAACAAGAAAAAGGTGGAGTGAAAAATACGACTTAGTTTCCTGTTAAGGAAGATAGAAATTCTGAAGTTGAAACCTTACTGGAAAACGAAACTTGAAAAATGCTTAACTCTTTATAAAACTTATGTGATCCTTTTAAAATTGTTATCTGGGCTTTATTGTGCGACATGATGATTTTAATCGATCCTTCTGGAACTTAACAACACTAATTGCACTGCACGTAAAGACATATAAAATCTGTAGTTAAATAAGAAGCGAGGTGTGAAAAATAAAGGTTCGATAGTCTAGACTTAGGATAATAGAATTGTTATTTTCTGAAACAAAACTTTAGGGTTTGAATCATAGTTATTTTGCAAAACTAGCTTGACCGGATTTTGTGGGTAGTATCCGCTGAAAACCCTCAGGAGACAACACTCCTCCTACTAGGGACACCTAGAGGTTTAACGGCTTGTTGCACGCGCTCAGTGCAATCGCGTTCCCTGCGAAAGTGCGGTTATCATTTTATTTTTGTGAATAATTGGTTTTGCTCGGGACGAGCAAAAGTTAAGTTTGGGGGTATTTGTTCATCTCAGAATATTGCATTTTATACCGCCCATTCTTACGCTCGTGTGTTTATAGGTAGGTGCTTTTAATCCGTGTTTGTTACATGTTTACAGATTTCAGGTTTTCAGTCCAAATATTGTAAATCAAGATAAAATCTCCACAGTTACGCCAAATGCAGAACATCTGTCGACAGCAGATAAAAGCCGGGTTCCGGTCATCCATATCCGTCCAGTGCCGAGTACCGGTTCCCGATACAAGACATGTGACAGTAGTCATTCGTGTCTGGGACAAGCACAAAGCACGAGGGGGCTGCACAAGAATCAATGGGTGCGCGGAGCTCGAGGGAGATAAAGTCAAAAGTAAACAAAGATAATGCAATCTTGGACTTGGAAATCTGCTGATATTGTAGAAGACTTTTGTGCATTTTGAAGTTTGCAAACACGAGGAAATACAAGACCAGGGAAGCACACCAAAATTGACCACACAATCCCACCACATGGCCGCGTTTCCGCGGCCAATAGGGGGTATTGGCCGTGGAAACGCGGCCGTACTGGCGCCGCACTCTGTGGGTTTTTGGGGGCTGTTTGGGTATTTCCCATGTGGTCTGGTGGTTGCCCTAGAACTCCATTCTCCTGCCTATAAATACAGCAGACCTGAGCTTAACCAAGAGAGCTTTTCTTTAGCCTCTTTTTTGTGTAGTTTTCTTCTTCTTTCTTCTTCTTCTTCATTCTTCCTCCATGAAATTGTAGTGAGAGCTTTTGAGTGGATGTTAATGAAGATGAGGGATTTTTATCTTTCTTGTTAGTTTGCTCCCCCTTGAGATTCTTGCTTTCTCTTGCTCATTCAATCTCTTCATTGAGCTTGAATGGTTAAGGGTTAGTTATTGATCTCAATGGTCGTATTTTCTCACGGGACTAGCACTTCATTTCACATGCGTTCTCTACCCTTCCCTTGATCTTGCAACCTCTTCATTGAGCTTGCAAGTTTAAGGGTTGGCTATTGATCACATGCTTGTCTTGAGTCCTAGTTTCGTATTCTTTTTATCGCTTTTTATTACTTGCTTTTTATTACCTTGTCTTTAATTATTTGCAATTTAATTCATGCACTTTCCATCTTGTAATCTTTTTTTTTATTTGTTCTTTTCTTTTTGTTCTCTTTTGTTCATTTTGTGAATGTTGTAATTATTATTGTTGTTAAGAATCCATATGATATTGTAAGTTAACGTTTCTTTGCCAATTCCTTTTCCCGTTATTTTCCATTTGAGCTTCGCCCAAACCATACGCAAGCGCTCCGTCAGGCACCCTACCCTGACAAGGTAACGGTGATTCCTAACCGCGACCGGTTGCGTTCGGTTTGGCCGGAGGCGAAAGCAAGAGACAAGAACGGAAGGACAAGGGTAAATAAGCCGGATTCCACGAATACCGCGCTTAAATCCCCTAATCCACGTTGTTGCCGATTGCTCGAGCTTCAATTGGTCAAGACTCGGCTCAAAGGTTTTGAGTACGGATTTCTTTAGCTTACAATCTCGTATGTTCTTCTTAACAACTTTATACTTGCAAATAAACACATAGGTTAGATCAAACAAACATACAGATTCTTTATTGACTCGTCTAAGACAAGAAGGTAAGATACCACCATCTCCCTGTGGACCGACCCGTGCTCAACCGGCTAGCTGCAAAGCGACACCGTCCTGATCGCGGTTACACTTTAATTCTTTGAACATCCGACACGCCAAAATCGTGCGATCAAATGAATATATTTACCCGTCGAGAAATGGGGTCAAACCCCTATTGGTCGCGGAAACGCGGCCATGTGGTGGGATTGTGTGGTCAATTTTGGTGTGCTTTCCTGGTCTTGTATTTCCTCGTGTTTGCAAACTTCAAAATGCACAAAAGTCTTCTACAATATCAGCAGATTTCCAAGTCCAAGATTGCATTATCTTTGTTTACTTTTGACTTTATCTCCCTCGAGCTCCGCGCACCCATTGATTCTTGTGCAGCCCCTTCGTGCTTTGTGCTTGTCCCAGACACGAATGACTACTGTCACATGTCTTGTATCGGGAACCGGTACTCGGCACTGGACGGATATGGATGACCGGAACCCGGCTTTTATCTGCTGTCGACAGATGTTCTGCATTTGGCGTTACTGTGGAGATTTTATCTTGATTTACAATATTTGGACTGAAAACCTGAAATCTGTAAACATGTAACAAACACGGATTAAAAGCACCTACCTATAAACACACGAGCGTAAGAATGGGCGGTATAAAATGCAATATTCTGAGATGAACACAACCCCTGCACCTTCTCTGGTTGGCCGGAAACGCCGCCGTTGACCCTCGTCGTCGTCACCTGCGCCACCGCCGACCACCTCCTCTTCACCCGCGCACCAGACCCGACCACTTCCTCTCTCTCCTCACCGTCTTCCCTCCTCCAGCACCCGCAGCCTAGTCTGCCGCCTGCAGCTTCCTCGCCGGCGCCCCATCGCCGTCGACCCCGTCGCTGTCGCAACCTTTGCAATCCCAGTAAGATTCCCTTCATCTTCCTCCTTCCTTTTCCCCCTCTGGTTTGTCTTTGGCTGTACGTAGGGTTTCTAAACTTTTGTCGCTGTTTTGCATCTCGCCGGAATCCGGCCGTGCCGACGACTTGACCCGACATTCCAGCAAGGTACCCCGATCCGCGTGGTTCCACTGTTCGTTGTTTGGGTTCGATCCATGAACCGTGCGTCCGTCGCGTGTTTCTCCGCCGACGCTACGTCCGTTTCCCCGGTTCGCGAACCGTCGAGGCAAGTATCACTTGCTACATACTATACTATACAATTATGTATGTTTTGACTCTTTAAACCTGCAAAACGCAACTCGGTATAGTATTCCTTCTCTTTTGGTTGCGATATGACATATATCATATCACGGTTAACCTAAAATTTACGGTTTTCCACTTAAACCCTAATAACGAATTTTACCCGTTAACCACACTTTACTGTTTAAGGATGATAGCCTTTACACCGGTAGTTCTATTACAGTCAGATATGGAAGTAACGGTATTGCACTATTGTGATTAAATGAACTGCTTATTGTTGTTTAGTTTATTACTTATTTCCTGCTGTTAATCCATGTTCGATTATACATCTGTTGTGAGCACACCCACGATATTGTTATATCTTGACCTTGCTACACATGATATATATATACCGATGCACCTGACATGGTACCCTTTACTATCGACTTGACCTGATGTACCATGACCTGACCTGTTACCTGATCTCATGTCTAAGGCCAACAAACCTGACATGGAGTCCTTATGGACCAAGCTTGTTGTCTATCTAGACAAACCTACTGTTACCGAACTTGTGTTGGCATTAGTTCTTGACCACTGAATACCTGACCTGACACATATAACCTGGGGGTATGGGGAAATCAAAAGGGTAATCTAAAGTGTAACTTAAAAGGGTATTACTTGATCCGTGGTCCCGGGGGGTAACGGGACAGTGCCATTCGTGACTCTTACATTTTCCTGATCCGTGGTCCCGGGGGGTAACGGGACAGAACCATTATTGGTTCCCATCTTCCTGATCCGTGGTCCCGGGGGGTAACGGGACATATCCTTTGAGTTACATGGAGGATTACTCGAATTGATTTCAAAGACTTTAGGATAGAAAACCCGATAAGACAGCTTAGTTACCCACTGCACACTACCCTGCACTGCTTGTTTCATACTATTGCTTTATTCATGTTTATTTATGCATTGCCTATTACACTGTTCATATTATATTATTGGTTGACATGACGCGCTGACGTCTGGGTTTTGCATGGCCCAGATCCTTTACCACTGTCGCTGTCCGAGCAGGAGTACTTCAGCCAGCAGGCTGAGTTGTGAGTCTTGTAGTGGTTAGTTTTATTTCCCGCATTTTATTTCCAGATGTGAGCCCGCATTATGGGACATACTTTTCTATTATTGTATTGGATCATTTGCTTCCGCATTTTATTTATCATTGAATCTTGTTATTCTGGATTTGGACATGTGTTAGATAGTTTTAACTTGTTCTTGATATCTCTACAGCCGTAATGTGACTGTGGATGGATACTTCCTACCCACAGGTAGCATGGTTGGCTATGTCACGTGCCCAATTTTGCGTACTCTGGGAAGCGGGGCGTGACATTGCCTCCATAATTCCAATTTGGCATTAACCCCTTCTTTCGTCTCATTTACTAGAACAATATCATCAACGAATGGAGTTAACCCCTGCTTTCGTCTCATTTGAAATGTTTCGTTTTTCCCGTATTCTATATTCCCGAAAGGTATTGTGCTATGTTGCATATGAGTGTTGTAAGGAGGTAGGTCATTACCTCGTGATCTACTTAAAGGTATAGCAAGTTTGTGATATTTAAATGTCGAAATGAAACTACATGGTATTTTAGTGAAAAAGTACGGTAAAAGTTACAAAATGAATTAGATTGTCGTGAAACTTGATCAACATATTTATTAATGTTTAATAGTCAACATGTAAGAGTTTTGTGTGAATGTATTTAAGAAAATGTTGGATTTTTAGAAAGAACCGAATCGGAAATCGGTTTAACTCCGATTCCGTTAGGTTTTGAAATTTCATATTTTTAGAACAAGATTAGATAAAAGGAAGGGGGACTTATGGGTTTAGCTTAAAGAGGAGAGGGAGAGGGATCGGGAGGAGGCGCCGGTGCGTCGTTTCGTCGCCGGGATCTCCTAAGGTTGTCGTCGGAAGATGGCCGAAGTTTTGCCCTTTTGCTCACTTCAAATGCACACTAGAGTTCTAGGAAATTTCTTGAGAGTTTGCTCAGAATTTTGGAGTGAGGGGTGTGTGTTTAGGGGTAGTATTTATAGGGTAAAGCTAGGGTTAGGGTTAAGTGAAGAGGTGTGAGAAAAAATGTATTAAATTGTATTAAAAATTGGGTTTAATGTGATTTAAAGGGGCTCTGGAACCGATCCAAGAATTTAGAGTATGCAAGAGTGATGGGGAGCTGAAGAGACAACTTTTTCATGTTGGCGACTCGGAGGTCCGGCCGAGTCCGGTCGGTGGCGGCGGCCCGAGTCGGCCGGTCCGCAGGCCGATTCGGCCGATCCCGGCCGAGTCGGGTGGTCGGAGCACTCCATGTCGGTTCATCAGTCCCTTGGTACAGTTACTTTTCATGGTGTGGTGGGGTTTTTGTGAGTTATGCACGCGTAAACCTTTGGTATTCTAAAAATTCAAAATAAAACAATATTAAAAATAATATGGGGTATGGGATTTGAACTCTGATGGTTTGGTTCAGCAGTGCAAGGTATTATCAATGAGCTACAAGCTCCTTCTTGCTATTAATTAGCAAAACAAATATTTAATTTGTGCTTAGGCAAAAGTACCATTTTCTTTAAATTAAGAAAATTTTGCACAGAAAGTTGAACAGGAAATTTGGGGTTGTTACAATAGTCGCGGCAAGCTCTTTATTGCATCATTTCCGGTGGATACCGCTACTGTTGGATGTGAGACCTTTTGTAGGTGGTTTTTGTGCGAGTATCCACATACTTCTCTTGTATATCTTATTTGTATCTAATACTCTCCATCTACCACTTTTATGCATTTAACTTAGAGACGAGACTGAGAGATTCGATATTTGTATATTATTTGTGTTTCTGGTTGTCGCGCTCGTGTGAGCCGGCTTTTATTTCATGCTGCGATGTTGTTTTACCTCTTATTATGTTGTTTTACCTCTTATTTGCTTACTTCTTCGCTACGGCGTCGTATATTTATCTGTTGTGGTTGTGTTCCTCCTTTAGGCGTGAGATGCTCACGTTTGGGGATCCTTTATTTATATTCTATGTTTTGTACCCGTTTGGGGCTAGTTTTTACAAAGGAGGTGTTGCCGAATTTTTTTCGAAAATAGATTTAAGTTTTGAGATTATAACTTGAGATTTTAAATATTTTTAACAAATGTTTTAACTGTTTTTACCACTCTATTTTTATGGTTTAGATTTCTGGGTTTTCGGCTTACTTGAATTACGTTACACCTTTAGAAGTTGCGTGATTTAAGTGCCGGTCACGTTCCTAATTTGGGTCGTGAAAAAGGTGGTATCAGAGCGTTAGGTTTTACCTTTCGAAGTGTGGAATGACCCTTGGTATGATGGAGTAGGTAGCTTAAGCAGAGTGACGTAACTTGTGTGTGTTCCGCGGCATACTTATGACAGATACTCTATCTAAGTGACCTTAGGACATATTTGCTTGTAATTCCTTCCTTGGTTCCATGTATCCTTAAGATTCGATTCTATGTTCTTATCGAATCATGTTTCCTTGTTCCAGCCACTATGTCGCCAAAGACTATGAAGGCACAGAGAGCTGCCGCTAGAGATGAGGTTAGGACAGGCTTGTCTGAGACGAGGACTGACCAGGGCGGTACGCCTATTCTTCCGGAGTAGGTTGACCCACCTTCTCCAGGACGTATTGCTAAACTAGAGGCCAGTTGTAACAACTCCAACTTTAGGGTACATAAAATTCATTTAAAGTTAATGTATACTTGGGGTATTTACAATTCATGTGAGTATTATAAGAATTTGATTTACTTTTGAATAGCAAGAAGGAGCTTGTAGCTAATTGGTAAGACCTTGCACTGCTGAACCAAAGCACCAGAGTTCAAATCCCATTAGCCACACATTCTTTGGAATGTCGTCAGGTGATTCGGACTCACTGGAGGTCGAGCCCACCAGCGAGGATTTGGACCATCTAGCTTTCGACCCAGAGCTTTAGATTCCTTGTACACATTTATATTCTGTATTTTCCATTTTTGTTATGCCACTGTTTAGGTATTGCTTTCCATTCCATGTATTTACTTTTTAGATGTATTGTAAAAAGAATGTTAATAAATAAAGTTGGCGTTCATTTATATCTTGTCTCTTGTGTACATTACATTTTATATTGCTTAGATATGCTTAGCGTGTTTACTTCTGAGTAAATACGTAGCGGCCTCGTCGCGGCCTCTACCCGTATACTGGGAAGTGGGGCGTGGCAGGTTTTGTTGGTGGCCCATGCAGGTCAGAGCTGTATGGAACCCTACCATGCAGTTCAGCACTGTATGGACAACCTAAGCAATATAACACAAGAACCAACAACTGAAAATATTCTTTACAATTCACATTTCTTGAATCTTATCATTTCATATACTTTGAATCTGTCCTAACCCAAATTTTTCTTTTAAGGTTATGGATTCCCCAAACAACACCAGTACGAATGTCAACAACACTCCCCCACCACTACCACTCACACATGCCATCGCTGCTCCGATCAACGAGCATGCGGTTCTGCTTAAGGCGATCCACATCCTCCTAGAAGGACAGAAGCAACAGACTGCTATTCTAATGAACCGTTCTGAGGCAGAAGCACCTGGAGTGAAGCAATTTAGGGCTTTGCACCCTAAGCAATTTTCAGGAAAAAAGAGCCCTCTGGAAGCGGAGGAATGGGCTCAAAGCATCGAAGATGATCTGGCAGCGGCACAAGTGCCAGAGATAGCTTGGGTTCGTGTTGCGAAGCTGCAACTCACGGATAATGCACGGGTTTGGTGGAAGGCGGAAGAAAGCCGTCTTGATCAACCCATCGAATGGAAGACTTTCCGCGACATGTTCGACGCAAAGTACTTCCCAGAGACTGCCAGGTTCGACATGGAACAACAGTTCATCCACTTACAACAGGGTTCGATGTGGGCCAAATCAGTGAATGAATACGATGCTGAGTTCACCATGCTCAGTCGGTAAGATATGTCTCAATAATTCGATTTTTCAATAATTCACATACTACACAGCTAACACAATACTTTAACAGATTTGCGGCACACCTGATACCGACGGATGAGATCAGAGCCTGTTGATTTCAACAAGGATTAGATTCGGAGATTCAGGCTGCATTAGCCACAGGAGATTTTCCGACTCATGAATCGGCTTTGAAAGATGCCCGCCGTTATGAGGTAGTGGTAAAGATGAGGGGCAGATCTCAATCTGCTGGAGTTAAGCGCTCTGCCACCCAGATGGCAGGAGGAGCCTCTTCAAGGCCACCATTTATGACCAGAAGACCGGGAGTACCAATCAACCGGCCCAGCCCAGCCTTTTGTACCTACTGCAGAAGAGATGGACATTTGGTGAAAGACTGCCGGCGAGCCAACCGTCTTTGCTTAATCTGTGGCTCAGCTACTTATGATATTGGGTCTTATCCCCGAAGACACAACCCAATTGCTGCACCCAGGCCAGAAATCACTTACCAGCAGAGACCAGTCCTCCAGGCACCTGCTCCAAGACTTGCTCTCCCTGCTCCACCACCTAGAGGACCACCGACTGCATCTCCTCCTCATTAGTTCCATCAAGCTCAAAGGAACATTCAAAGAAATGCTCCTCCGGCCAGGAGGAATGTACCACGACGACAGGTTTTCACGATGACCGTAGAAGAAGCTGAGGCCACTGGCCAAGTCATCACTTATACAATCTTAGTAGCCTCACTTCCTGCACTAGCACTATTCGATACTAAAGCATCTCATTGCTTTATATTGCAACGGTTCGTCCGAACTCATGCGATTCCAGTCGCACCACTTGTATCCAGTTGGAATGTCAGTTCAGGGAACAACGTTCTAAAGGAAACAATGGGATACAACTTGTGTCCAGTAGTCGTCTGCAGCAGAGAATTCTATGCTGATTTCAAGGTGCTGGACACACCGAACTTTGATGTGGTTCTAAGTATGGATTGGCTCGGAACATTTTATGCTACCATTGACTGTTGTCAAAGGAGGGTAGTATTCGAGATTCTAGAGCATCCAGTTTTCTATTTCAAAAGTGGAGACCGTACCGTGGAACCAAGTACTTACAAGGCGAAACCAAAGAAGGCAGTGATTGCGGCAATTCAAGCGGAGGAAGGATCAAAGACAGAAGTGGTTCGAGAGTCCGAAGATGTGTTTCCTGACGATATATCAGGTTTGCCTCCCGATCGACTCTTGAATTCAGCATTGATTTAGTACCAGAAGCACAACCAGTGATCAAAGCACCTTATCGATTAAGTCCGGAAGGTTTGAAGGAAGTCCGAACTCAGTTGGACGAATTATTGGCGAAAGGATGGATTCGTCCCAGCACTTCAAGTTGGGGATCTCCCGTTCTACTTGTAAAGAAGAAGGAAGATTCATACAGAATGTGCATCGATTATAGAGCCTTGAACGAAGTAACGATAAAGAACAAGTATCCGCTACCGCGTATCGACGATTTATTCGATAAGTTAAGTGGATCTTGTGTTTTCTCCAAATTAGATCTTCGTTCAGGTTATCATCAGGTGATGGTCAAGGAAGCCGATATTCATAAAACAACATTCAGAACTCGCTATGGTCATTACGAATTTCTTGTGATGTCATTTGGAGTGACCAATGCACCAGCAATATTCATGAACCTAATGAATCAAGTTTTCCAAGAGTACTTAGATGGGTTCGTTGTCATCTTCATCGAAGACATCTTGGTGTATTCTAAGAGTCGGAAAGAGCATGCCGAGCACCTACAAATCGTCCTGGAAACTCTACGACAACATCAACTCTACGACAAGTACAGCAAGTGAGAGTTTTGCCTAAATCAAGTTGGTTTCCTAGGACATATTGTATCAGGTGAAGGAATCTCTGTGGATCCAGCGAAAGTTTCAGCAGTAAGAGAATAGCCGACACCAAAGTTAGTGAAGGACATTCGAAGTTTCTTGGGTCTAGCTGGATATTACAGAAGGTTCATTGAAGGATTTTCGAAGATAGCAACACCCCTGACCAAGCTCACTTGTAAAGATGAAGAATTCGTATGGTCAGAAGCATGTGAACAAGATTTCGTAGAACTCAAGTCAAGGTTGACATCAGAGCCTATTCTCGTTATACCGGACCAATCTGGAGGTTTCGAAGTGCATTGTGATGCATCCAGAAAGAGATTAGGATGTGTTCTACATCAGCATGGAAAGGTTGTGGCTTATGCTTCACGACAGCTGAAAATTCATGAGCGCAATTATTCGACGCATGATTTGGAATTGGCAGCCGTAATCTTTGCTCTTAAGATTAGGCGCCATTATCTTCTTGGTGAACGAGTGAACATATGCACAGATCACAAGAGTCTGAAATATGTGTTTACTCAGAAGGAGCTTAATATGCGGCAGAGACGATGGTTAGAACTCATAGCGGACTTCGACATCAACCTGCAATATCATCCAGGGAAGGTGGACGTGGTACCTGATGCCCTTAGTCGCCAACCATTATCGATGAATCTCACTGTCCAGTGGAAGCTTCAACAAGACTTGTATCAGATGGAGATTGAAGTAGTCATGCCAGGTAACGTTTCAAGCTTGATGAATTTACAAGTTCAATCAACAATTGTTAATTAGATCAAAGCATCTCAAGCAAGTTGTCACGCCCCGCTTCCCAAAATACGGAATACGAGGGGTTGACAAGGCCAGCCATGCTCCTACGGTCAAGAAAACATCCTGCCGTAGTCACACTTCGGCTTCTAGCTTTACGTGGTAATCAGTAATCAATGCGCAGGTAATGAGAAATGCAGTCACTAAATCAAAACAAATACAAAGAACTAACCAGATAGAGATCAAGGAAGTATAGCTCTGGGTTGTTGATCAAGATGTCCACAATATCCTCGAGGTACGTCAGGTCCTGGTCCGAGCTAAATCCACTCCTCACTCTGAGCATGCATACTCAGGTCGTCAGAGCGATACAATAGCAATAAATGTATATATATAGATACAAATGTGAACACGTACAATAATGATAAATATGAAATAGTAAGCATGGAATAATGACGTAGGCATGAAGTAGCCAATACAGGTAGCTAAAAGAGCAGGTAAACAGTAAAGCAGTAAACAATATGGCAAGTATATTGAATCAGTAAGCAATGCATGTCAATGTCACTAACTCTATCAGTCTCTAAGTCTCACTGTACAGGTCGCTAAACCTATTGTCAGTCCAAGTGTGAGAGTCAACCACGCAGAAGTATCCCCCACCCAAGGGTAGGGCCTCAGGGGCAAGGGAACACGGGCCCGAAACACACACGATAATAATCAGTAACTCCATCCATACAACTCCCAAAATCACGATATAAGCCGGCAATGGGACTCCCGAGATTCTGTTGAACTCACACTCAAACTACCCCACACCCCGTGGTCTACATCAAACCCCGACCATAAACCCAAATACTAGTCGGTCTATGACAAGTCTACGCGAGAACTGGAGACAGGATCTCCATCAAGCATGTCTCGACTGGTACCCAAGACAAATGGACTGTGTTTGGTGTCTTACCTATGACACCAATATAAGTGCTCCATAACCGTCCCATTCCAGTTATAGTTACACTTATATATGTCCCATAGACGTCGACAATGCAATAAATCAACCGGGTCCGCTGATTGTGTACAACTACGTGTCACTTTCACTTATTCATTCGCACTTTATCACTACGTACTTGCCACAATCAAAACACTAATATCTAACACTGGGTAATGCACACGATCCCTAGCTTACCAATGCAATGACATTTACATGATATGATGAGAATACAATGATTATGATATGAATAAAATCTCATCAGCCAGTATTCTACCACTTGAAAAATTCACTATAAATCATACATGCAGAATTAAGCGAAACAATAAAAAAGGAGTAAGTAGTATGTTTAATTATCTATCCGTAAAAATTAGTTTCGCGTCAATCGGGTTTCAGGTTTGCTAGTTGTGACCATTTCAATTTAAGTGTTCACTGCTGGAAATCCGGTTTCAGAATTGGAAGTCCGTTTCGTAACACATTTTAATCCAAGTTGGGATCTTAATTAGGCGAACCTATAGTTGAAAAATATTTAGGTTTATCCGTTAGGTTTCTAACACAATTAGAGGATCAGTAATATTCTATATAAACAGGGAGTTATGGTCAGGTTAAGGTTGATGTGTAGAATCTGTTACTGCAGAATTTAGCAGAACATACCGACGTTACAAAATGTGTTAAAAATATCATACAGTTGAGGAATCCAGTGAGACCAGTGGGATAAGGAAGCTGACTCAATTGTCTTCGTAACGATATAGGGTTCCTCACATTTCCGCATTGGTGCAAGGATATTCAGTGGATTAAAAACAGGGGTTACCTGGAATCACTGCTCTGGACTGCAGTCCAGAATCATGATTCACCGCAGTTTTCTCTATCGTAACTAGTTCAGCTTTAAATATCAATTATAGGGTTCTGTATCTTATTCCGTTGGATTCGATACGAGCCATGGAATGCCAAAAACCGATTTGTAAAAGATTTAATGTGAATTTAACGTTCTAGCACGTTTAGGAAATTCAGGTTTCGCACCGACTATCGGGAGCAGCATCACATAGGTGAAACGAACGTAGTTTCCAATTAAATTTCCACAGCATATCGGTAAACAATAGGCGGGTTTAATGATCACAAGTTCCGCCATTTAAAGACAAGTTTTCATTTAAGGTTATGCATCAAAGTCTAGATTTAAGCATTCGGTTCGCAGTCGAACATCCATTTCATTTAACTAGACAAGCACTATTAGATTTCACTATTTCCATACGATGTTATCGCTAGATTTTAGACTAGATTGTGACCTAAATCAATATTAATAGAATTAGTACGGTTTACCATTTAAAACACTGCGGTAATTTTGTGTGAACATAAACATATATATTGATCTATTCATTATTATAGCATGTAAGCAAGTGGCGAGCACTTGCCTCGATCGACGTGGAAAGGTTGCGACGACTCCGGTATAGTGATGGACAGAAGAAGCAATGATACGATGACGTCCTTGGTTCTTCGATGATCGGGTTCGGCTTGAACAGTGATCGGCTGCGGCTAAGGCTCGAGTGCAGCGGAGAGGGGCTAAAGCATGACGTCTAGACTGCGGTGGTCCATACGGCGGCGGCTTGGAAGGTGGCCGGCAGTGAGCTCAGGGGTGAGCCCAGTGTGGTGATGAAGATGGTGTCGGGGGAGGTCGCACGGTGGTCGGAGGTAGCAGGCGGCCGTGGAGGGGTTCATTGACGGTAGCGGCTCGGCGATGCACGGGGGGTCTCGTCATGGTACTGGGCGACGGTTAGTGGTGGTGACGGGGACGGTGATGAGAATGGCGAGGCGTCGATGGTGAGGCAGGGTGATCCAGTTGGGTTTGCTGCGGGGAAGCTCGGGAAGGCGATGGGTTTTCTCGGTGCAGGGTTCGTCGTCGGGAATGTGAGGAGGAAGGTGGTGATGATGATGCTGAAGGAATGACGAGATGGTCGGCGGCGAGAGGGGACGGAGACGAGGTCGGAGGTGGTGGCTGGCTTCGGGTTCCGGTGGGGTTTCCTGTGTTTGTAGGAGATGACGACTCCTCGTCGGAGATGAAGGGGGAGAGGGGGTGTCGACGAGATAGGTGAGGTGAGCGGAGTTTAGGGTGGAGGCGGAGCTCGGGGTGTTGGAGGCATCGGCGGGGATGGGGGGTTGGTGAGCTTGGCTCTGTTTGTGTGAGAGAGAGGGAGCGGGATGGTCAGTATGGAAGAAGGAGAGAGAGAGAGAGGTGGTTACGAGGGGGAGAGAGATGGAGACGGGGTCGAGGGAGGGGTCGCGGCGGTTGCGACGACGTGGGGCGTGAGAAACGAGTAGTGGGGTGAGGGCTCGGGAATGAGCAGGGACGTGGGGTGGGAATGAAAAGAGAGGGAAAAGAAAAGGAATTAGGGAAGAAGTGGGTGTGGGTCGGTAAGGAGTTGGGCCGGGCTCGGGGAATGGGGTAAAAGAATTATAAAGAGAGGGTAGGGATGGTGGGCTGGGCTGGGTTGGGTTTAAAAGGATTTAAAAGAAATAGAAAGGGAGTGGGCTGGGTTTGGGTTAATGGATTGGGTAAAATTTGGGAAAATAAATATAAGGGGTTAGGGTTTTAAAATAAATAAAATACTTATAAATATAAATAAACAATTTTTGTAGGCAACGCTTTATATAAGTACGGACATTGGCGTACAAAAGGACCGGGTATTACATCATACCACCCTTACAAAAATTTCGTCCTCGAAATTTAAAATAAACGATAAGTTATAAAATGATATGCGAAAAGCTACAACATTGAACACTAACATATAGTGATTTACTTAAAAACAGCTAGATAAAAAAATCGAAGGTCTATATATGTATAAGGAATAACGCAACTAAAAAGGATAGGTCTAAGTAAATACAAGGCAGAACCATCTATGAGGATAAACTATATGTACAAGAGAATAAAATAGCAATAACTACCAATAATGAAGGGTTTGCCTATAGGCCAATGCATTTTAGAGTAAATATATCGATCAAACAATTTTAAAACAACTTGAGGAAAACCACATGGTGAAAATAAGAAACATAGAACAAAATAGTATGCGCGATATATGTTTGCGCTATTGAAAACATGGAAAATAGCAAAGCATTTAAAATGAATAAAACGGGAGTAGTTAATAACGCGTAATTCTTCGATAAAAACAAAATATTGAAAGCTAAATTTCGAATAACGGCATCAATGAACGTAATTATAGTAATAAAGAAAGCACTACTAATGTATAAGGGCTAGCCGGGGTATGGGTTTCTGAGGAGCATGGCCCATTCAAAAAGGGCGGAATGCGGCACTTCAATCTGAATGTCGAAGAGGCTGGGGTCGGGTCAGCGCAGGGTGGAAGGGTGAAGAGTAATGAATCTCAGAAGGGAAGGAAATTTATTGGGGAGGGAAAACGGTCATTGCATCATGCGAATCAAAAATCAAAAGGTTAACGAACTCAGAAATTTTATTATCATTCCAGAAAATTTCAAACAAGGCATTCTCGAAAGGCAAAAGGTGGCCCTAAACTATACATAGATTTTATTTGGCCAGAGGAAACAGAAGATAAATCGCGTCAGTCGCGACTGTGGAAGTTCAGCAGGTTACGGTAAGCTCGCGCGCTAAGATAGGGGCGTTCATTTCCATAGCGCCTCGTAGGGATTGCCACTGGAGGTTCTTCTGCCGCGGGGTCTTCTTCTTCTGGTCCTTCTGCCTCGGCTGGAGCTTCTTCATCGTGGTACACTTCCCCGTGATTCGCCTCTTCTGTATCTTCTTCCACGGGATTTCCTTCCACTGGATTCTCCTCAAGGTCTTCCTCTCCTGGATTTTCTTCTATCGAGTCTTCCTCGGGATCTTCCTCTATCGGGTCCTCTTCGGGGTCCTCTTCTTCGTTGTCAGAGTCGCTGATCATGTCGACTTCTGGGGATGTGACTCCCTCGTCCTCGGAATCGTTGTTTCCGAAAATAACCCGTGGTCCGTTGATCTCGTCATCGGAGCTCACCAGCATGCAGTCCAAGGAAACGCAGGATCGGGTGCCTTCATCGATAGGCGGTGCTGCTCCAAGATGGGCCATGGCATGAAAAGAAAGAGTCATGATTAGAAAGTGGAACACACCAAGAAAGTAACCAAGGATACGGAGCACAAAGAAAATATGCGGTAGGTAAGGACTGAAAAATCAAAATTTAGAATACTGATGCAATAAGTAGTTATAAGGAAAATGAGTGGCAAGGGGACGATACATACATCACAACTCAGAATTTTATTGCATTCAACTAAAAGTTCAACGGATACAAGATTTTAAACGAAAGGAAATATTTACAAAAGAGTGACAATATTTTTATTAAAAGCAGAAAAGGTGATAATTCTTCTTTGATATTTAGACCACTGCATTCTCGTCAAGCGAGTGGAATCCTGCGCTGGGCCCGTACTATCCTCGAAGCTCGAACTACGAAATAACCAAGTCACTTAGCGGGAGTGGAGAGTGTGGACGAATCTCCTCTTTGTAGCTCCTTCCTTCGAGGGCAACCATTGACAAGATATTCGTTGGATTCGCAAATCAGGAACTGCCCTTTGACGCTGCGACAATCTCTCTGAAGGTGTCCTGGCTTCTTACAGTATCCACAACGTTGAGTTCTCCGTTGCTTCTGTTGCTGAGGAACAAATGGGCGCTTCATCTTCACCTCTTTTCCTTGTTTAACAGGGATTCCCTTACGATTGGAGGCTTCCGCTGGTTCCTGAGTCATCTGCCCTCTTAATCCTTCAGCTAACAGGTCGTTCGTTCGCTCCTGGGCTTCCTTCAAACCTTGCAATACATTCAAAATATCGACGGTCTGATTCTGGGGAGTGGAGATAGAAGAAGAGTCATTGGAAGACATGGTCCTGAAACAACAATTTTGAGGACGATAAAAGGTACAAGCCATAAGAATCAAAATACAATATAGATTAGGCAAGGAAACATGAATATCGGGTGAGGAGAAACTCAAACGAGTGAAAATCAAATGTAGAACTCCAAGTCACTCAAACAGAGTACAGTATTGTAACTATGCTGCAGTTCATAATTACAATCACGTAACTCTACTAAGTCACCCAGAACCCTAGCGGACGGATCAAAACATGTAGCAGAACACACTATGTGAATCGAGATCAAAGATAACGAGTTTACAATCTAGACCGAAGGATTTCTTAGATTGTCAAGCCCTAAACGAAAACTGCAATCCCAATCGAATCAAAACCTGGCTTTGATACCAAAAAAACCATGTCATGCCCAGCTTCCCAAAATACGGAATACGAGGGGTTGACAAGGTCAGCCATGCTCCTACAGTCAAGAAAACATCCTGCCGTTGTCACACTTCGGCTTCTAGCTTTATGTGGTAATCAGTAATCAATGCGCAAGTAATGAGAAATGCAGTCACAAAATCAAAACAAATACAAATAACTAATCAGATAGAGATTAAGGAAGTATAGCTCTGGGTCACTGATCAAGATGTCCACAATATCCTCGAGGTACGTCAGGTCATGGTCCGAGCTAAATCCACTCCTCACTCTGAGCATGCATACTTAGGTCGTCAGAGCGACACAATAGCAATATATGTATATATATAGATACAAATGTGAACACGTACAATAATGATAAATATGAAACAGTAAGCATGGAATAATGACGTGAGCATGAAGTAGCCAATACAGGTAGCTAAAAGAGCAGGTAAACAGTAAAGCAGTAAACAGTATGGCAGGTATATTGAATCAGTAAGCAATGCATGTCAATGTCACTAACCCTGTTCCCCTCCGAATGGCGGCGCGACTGGGCGTCTCGCCTGAGATTCGGGGCAGATGCTAATTGGTGCCATCCGTCCACCTCTCCGAAGATGCCAAGTTGATTTATGGCACCCTGTATCGAAGGTTTGAACGGATGCGTCCGATGTAGCAGACTTCGTCAGATTCTCCCTCGCTTGAGGGGTTTTTGATTGTGGGGACGCTCTTCCCTGCAGGCGCAAGCCCCTGCAGTTAATTACGCTACCGCATTGCGGTAACCACTTTCTCCTTCTCCAGATGGTCACTTCGTGTCGTGTGTGTTTGTTTTGTGTTTAGTTGCCCGTGGATTGTATACGGAGACTGAGTTATGTCGTCGCCCGTAGGGCGTGGACTAGTCCAAATTCGTATTATCTTAGATTTGGATTTGGGGTTTGGGTTTAAGGATACGTTAGCATCATTTGAGCCTAAGATCGACTTAAACATTTGTTAAGGATACGTTAGTCTAGTTTTTAGACTAAGATCAACTTAACGGGATCGTTTAGATCCAACAAGAGAGCAATAAAAGGGGGCTCTGTTGTTTAGTTTAGTGACGTTGCGGTCGGTAGGTAGTTTAAGGACATTGCGGTCCATGGGTAGTTTAAGGACATTGCGGTCCAATGTTAGTTTTAAGACATCTCGGTCAAGGTTAAGGACCTCGTAGTCCGTGGATTTAAGGACTTCACAGTCCAAAGTTAGTTTTAAGACATCTCGGTCAAGGTTAAGGACGTCATAGTCCATGGGTTTAAGGACCCCACAGTCCACAGTTAGTTTTAAGACATCTCGGTCAAGGTTAAGGACCTCATAGTCCATGAGTTTAAGGACCCTACAGTCCATAGTTAGTTTTAAGACATCTCGGTCAAGGTTAAGGACCTCATAGTCCATGAGTTTAAGGACCCCACAGTCCGTGTCAATGTGTGGTCATCGGGACCCGTCACCTCTTTGAAGACGTTGAGGAATTACGACGCCAAGTATCAAAGGAGTGAAGAGATGTACCCTTGAGCCGGGGTGGATTAAATAGTCTTTGGCCCAATTTGGGATCAAGACCAATTAATTATGTTATGAGCCCATTAGCCCAGTTAAGTCTGAACTGAGGACTTATGGCCATCTTGGGCTAAGTCCAATCATGTCTGGAATATTGGCTTCCTGTTGGTCCATTGAAGGAAAGGCTTTGCCTCTGGCCATTTAGCCAATTGGGCCAATGCCTAGTGTTAAACACTAAAGACCAATCAGTGTTGAACACTGGGAATGAGATTAACAAGTTAGTGTTTAACACTAAAAGATAGTTGGTGTTAAACACCAGCAACAAGGCTTTCAAATTAGTGTTAAACACTAAAACAGATCAGTGTTAAACACTGGCAACAGAGATCTCAAATTAGTGTTAAACACTAAGGTAATCAGTGTTGAACACTGCAAATAAAGTTCTTTGATTAGTGTTGAACACTAAGGCCCAACAGTGTTTCAACACTGGATTCAGGGGTTCCAATTTAGCGTTAGACGCTAAGGCAAGAGGGGTCGCGTGGTAGCACGTGAGGGCGCCCTCCCTTCATTTGTTCTCCTGAGAATATCGCATCTTTTGGAGCATCACGTGCCATCACGTGACGGGTGTTTAAATGGAGTATGTTAAAGCCTCTGCCAAGGGTCACGTGGGTCACGTGAGGCACTGCCTCAAAAGGGCTTTTTTATAGATCTTTTTGGGGGTCACGTGGTGACACGTGACCCTGCCTCTATGTATGTTTTAAAAGATCTGTTAATCCCTTTCAGGAATTAAATTCCTCGTAGGGTTGAACCCTGACAATAATTTCAGAGGAATTAAATTCCTACTTCCTTTTGAAGATTTATATTCTGGGATAGAGTTGAACTCTGAATTTTCTGTAGGAATTAAATTCCTCATATATGTGAAGAATTGAATAGGGTTAAACCCTAATAAAAGCTTTAAGGAATTAAACTCCCACTCTCTGTTAAAGGATTATTCTGGGGAATGAGATTAAGGGAATTAAATTCCTGTTGTTTTAACAGAACTAAGTTCTTAACTAGGGTTAAACCCTGATTCTGTTCATTCTGAAGGAATTAAATTCCCATAACACAGGGTCAAACCCTAATTTTATTTTAAAGGAATTATATTCCTATAGTTATGTGAGAATTAAATTCTCATGCTTCCATTCCCTCTCTATGCTTTGGATCTGCATGGCAGGATCTCAACCCATTGAGAATTAAATTCTCAACTCAAGGGAAGATGTGCACTTTACAGATCCTCCACCAAAGAGAGAACTATGTTCTTCTGATTTTATATCAGAGTTAAACTCTGTTGAGAATTAAATTCTCTTTTTCTTTCAAAAAGCCTTCCCTCTCTTACCTAGGGTTTTCTTTTGCAGAAGATCCAAATTTCTCCAAAGTATCAAGGCTCTCCTCTTTTTTTATGCCTCGATTCCTTTTTTGCCTTTCTATCCCCCTCTCTCTATATATATCCCTCGCCGTGTCTCTTGGCTCCTATTTATAGGAGAAGCAACCGAATCAATTAGTTTTGGCGAATCTTTCATTGAGAGATTTGATTTGTATTCACCATTTGTTTTGGACCTTTGGATTATTAGGTGAATTTTATTCACCATTGGATTTTAAATCCAGAGATTCTCCTTTGTTATTTCGGTTAGATTTAAAGGGGAAATCTTTCCAAATTCGAGATTTTCCCATAGATAGATGGTATTTAATCACCTTTAAATCTTTAATTCAATCGGTTGCTTATAATCTTTTTCCTTTGGAAAGATTTGAATGATCTCTCCTCAGAATTTGATTCTGTTAAAAGATAGGCTTTGAAAGCCGGTCACGTGTAGCCACGCGACCCCCTTGGAACGAGCTTTCTTCTTTCTTTCTGCGTTCTGTCTTCTGGTCGCTGCTTAGCTGTCACGTGCCACCACGTGACCCCTAGTCACGTGTGAGCACGTGACCCTCGTCTGGCGCCTTTTTCTTGATTCAATCAGGGAATTGAGTCTGCTGCTTTTCAATGTCATGTGCCAACACGTGACCCTGGTCACGTGGGAGCACGTGACCCTTTCTGAAGCCCTTTTCTTTGATGTAGTTGGGAAACTGAATTTGCCTTGCCGATACTTTTAGATGTCACGTACCAACACGTGACTGCTGGTCACATGTAAGCACGTGACCCTTTTCTGAAGCCTTTTCCGTAGGCTTTCCTGATTTTAAATCAGGAAACAAATGCCCCCACAGCGTTGTTCTTATGTGCTCGCACGTGAGTGCAACGCTGTCACCTTTTGTGACCGTTGGATTCCTTTAGGAATTTGGGGAGATGAAACGTTTCCATCACTTCCTATAAATACCCATGTCTCTTCAGAAGGGCCTTCACTTTGCTCATCTTCTTATTTTGAGAACTTTTTCCCTTGAGAATTTAATTCTCGCTTCCAGAGCTTAGTTCTCTGTCTTGAAACAATCTTCAGAGTTTAGCTCTGTTCAAGTGACCCTTTTCTTCAGGTAATGTTCTTGGACAAACAGTAAACTTTCACATTCCTTTGGATTTTAAATCCAAAACAAGGGTTCTTACCCTTTTCCAACATAAACCCATGAAACCAATTAATCTTCAGCAGTAAATCTCTTTTAGGGTTCATCTGATCTTCCAAGGAGATGATGATGACAGTTCGAATCCATGGAGTTTAACTCCGTTCATAGAGAAGGCTTTTTGGGGAATTTAATTCCTTTTTCTAAAAGGAATTCAATTCCTGTGAAGAACTAAGTTCTTCCTCATAGGGGCTTCTTAGGGTCTCCTTACCCTAGGTTGTCATTCTGTGATTAGTGAAGAAGAAGAGGGTTTGTAATAAATCGTCCTGATTTTTATTTCAGGTATCATGGACGCTCATTTGTATAATCTCAATGAAATCATTTCCTACGGGAAAATCCGTGCCCTGGGTCTTAGTCAGAATCAAGAGTTCACCAACGCTCAGTGTGCTGAGATTATGAGCCACTTTGACGAGTACAACCATCGGCTACTCCCCCGTTGCTCTTCTCTTCTGAGGCTCATCGTGCTGGCGATTTGGGAGGCGCTTCCTCTCTTCTGCGCCGGTGTGCCACCCATGGCATTGGACGTTGCCGAGGATAAGATACATTCGGTGTATCTGATGAGTCTGATCTCGAAAAGAAGGCGTGGCAACCTCATTGATCTTTTGCACCAGGCGTTTCAGCAGTCGGCCATTCTTGCCGCCTACCGGAGGGTGGAGGACATCCGCGAGGACCCCGACGCTTGTGATCGCGAGAGAAAACATACTCGGGCGGTTCGGAATGCTTGGAGGATCTTGGACAAGGTCAAGCTTGAGTTTCTCAATCCGTGCCCCGCACCTGAGGTCTTGCCGTTGTAATCGTTTTCTTTTCATTTTGTATGAACCTTTTTAAAGCATGAATGATAAACTTATCGTGTCCTTTTGTGTTTGCGTGCCCCCCCTTTTGGAATTTTGTCATTCATCATTTTTTTTATTGTTGCTGTTAATGTGTTTAGCGTGCAAGGCATTGTTTCACTTTTTAGTACGCACCAAGCATGGTGCTCACATGCCCCACACGTGAGGAGCCTTTTATGGGGCTATTCAATTTTTCATGCCATATTTCTGTGCATGGCATTAGATGCAGAGAAGGCGCCTTGGAAATCGCTCCTTTTCCTGATTTCCAATGTCTTCCCTTTTTTGGGCCTTGGAAGGGTTCCATCATGCAATTTTCTTTCGCGCGCAGCATTTAATGCTCCCCTTTATAGTCTTGAGGCCATAGCCTATTTCCTCTTCACAGAGAAATTTATTCCCATATTGACGTGATTTAATTTGAGAAGTAGCTGAGTGCCATGGCCTGCAACCGTCCACACGCTCGTCGACAGCCATGGGAAGTGCCTATCGAGGAGATGATCCCCCTCTTTGCTGCTCGGTTGGTGGATCCACTCCTTACCGACGACGAATGCGACTCAGCAATGTATGAACTCTCGATTCGTAGGGGGTCCCCCCTCCCAATGGGTTCCCTCTGGCTCCGGATGATTCTCACGGCCGTGCTTGCCGACATCCCTCCTCACCCGGCAGAGATGACCCTGGCGATGCTTGACGCGGCTGAAGAAAAGCTCGAGGGCTTTCATGAAGCGCGCCTGATTACTCAGGCTCTGAAGGATTACTCAGTTCATATACTGAGTCAGATAAGAGCCCGTCGGGCCGTCATGTCTGCTTTCGCTGATGAGCACGGCTCCAACCGATGGGAAGCGACTCCTCGTGAAAACCGTCGTTTTGACGTTCTGGAGAAAGCAGAGAGGGAGCTGGAGAATTTTGTGTTTTGCTTCGTTAACCCTTGCATTTCTGATCCCTTGTTTGGTGATCTTTTCCCAGTAGTGTAGTATGTTTGAATCAATGTACTCCTTTTATCATTAGCGGTTTGCATGCTTTCTGTTGAATTTCCATGTTTGTCAGATAGTCATACGTATGTCTTGCTTGCGTAAACGAGCTGCATGTTTTTCTCATGGGAATTTTCTTTAATTGCGAGCACCATCGTTACGTTGCATGCGCGTCAGTGCCTCGGGTAACATTTCCTTTTAAACATTCGCACAGCCGCAAATGCGCGCTTGATAGGATACAGATCAGAAACTTTCCTTGTTATCTCCCGTATCGGGTGGCTTGCGCTGGCCTTAGATTGAGTATTGTTGTTGAAGGGAGGTTTATAAATGAAGACATATTTTTCTCTTCAATGGTGTGTCCCCCTTTCTATTGAATGTGTTCTGCGGACAATTTATCTTGATCTCTTGGCAGGACAGCGATGGCTCAGGATTCAGGGTTAAGATCTGCTTCCTAAGACTTTTGCATTTTATGAGCCAAGAGGGTCTCATAAAGAGTTTTTCTCCCTACAGGTCGAGAGGATCCCATAGGTGTAAGTTCTTCTTAAGAATCGTGAGGATTCTTAAGCGGGTTTTCTCTTGAGAGTCGTAAGGATCTCACAAGAGAGTTTTTCTTCCTTACAGGTCGTGAGGACCTACAAGTGCTGGATGTGGTCATCCTTATCCGTGTTTCACGGGGTCAGAGGCTGCTCCAGGTATCGTAGTTTAAAGACGTCGCGGTCAAGGTTAAGGACCTCATAGTCCATGGATTTAAGGGCTCCACAGTCCGATATTAGTTTTAAGACATCACGGTCAAGGTTAAGGACTTCATAGTCCGTGGATTTAGGGACTCCACAGTCCGATGTTAGTTTTAAGACATCACGGTCAAGGTTAAGGACCTCATAGTCCGTGGATTTAGGGACTCCACAGTCCATTGTTAGTTTTAAGACATCACAGTCAAGGTTAAGGACCTCATAGTCCGTGGATTTAGGGACTCCACAGTCCGATGTTAGTTTGTAGGGACCCGTCACCTCTTTGAAGACGTTGAGGAATTACAACGCCAGGTATCAAAGGAGTGAAGAGATGTACCTTTAAACCAAGGCAGAATACGTAGGGAATTGGGGTGGTTGATCGTTAGTTTTAAGACATTACGGTCGAGGTTAAGGACATCATAGTCCGTGGATTTTAAGGACTCCACAGTCCGATGTTTGCTCTGGATGCTTCACACGGGTTCACCGCCATGCTTGGCGAGGACCAGGCTCCGCTCTGGGCGTTTTCCGCGGGGTCAAAGAGTGACGTTATCCGCGTTCCACGTAACCAGGAATTTTGCACTAGATGCTTCACACGGGTTCACTGCCGTGCTCGGCGAGGACTAGGCTCCGCTCTGGATGCTTCACACGGGTTCACTGCCGTACTCCGCGAGGACCAGGATCCGCTCTGGACGTTTTCCACGAGGTCAAAGAGTGGCGTTATCCGCGTTCCACGTAACCAGGAATTTTTCACTAGATGCTTCACACGGGTTCACTGCCGTGCTCGGCGAGGACTAGGCTTCGCTCTGGATGCTTCACACGGGTTCACTGCCGTGCTCTGCGAGGACCAGGATCCGCTCTGGACGTTTTCCACGGGGTCAAAGAGTGACGTTATCCGCGTTCCACGTAACCAGGAATTTTTCACTAGATGCTTCACACGGGTTCACTGCCGTGCTCGGTGAGGACTAGGCTCTGCTCTAGATGCTTCACACGGGTTCACTGCCGTGCTCCGCGAGGACCAGGATCCGCTCTGGACGTTTTCCACGGGGTCAAAGAGTGACGTTATCCGCGTTCCACGTAACCAGGAATTTTGCACTAGACGCTTCACACGGGTTCACTGCCGTGCTCGGCGAGGACTAGGCTCCGCTCTGGATACTTCACACGGGTTCACTGCCGTGCTCCGCGAGGACCAGGATCCGCTCTGGATGCTTCACACGGGTTCACTGCCGTGCTCTGCGAGGACCAGGATCCGCTCTGGACGTTTTCCATGGGGTCAAAGAGTGACGTTATCCGCGTTCCACGTAACCAGGAATTTTGCACTAGATGCTTCACACGGGTTCACTGCCGTGCTCGGCGAGGACTAGGCTCCGCTCTGGATGCTTCACACGTGTTCACTGCCGTGCTCCGCGAGGACCAGGATCCGCTCTGGACGTTTTCCACGGGGTCAAAGAGTGACGTTATCCGCGTTCTACGTAACCAGGAATTTTGCACTAGATGCTTCACATGGGTTCACTGCCGTGCTAGGCGAGGACTAGGCTCCGCTCTGGATGCTTCACACGGGTTCACTACCGTGCTCCGCGAGGACCAGGATCCGCTCTGGACGTTTTCCACGGGGTCAAAGAGTGACATTATCCGCGTTCCACGTAACCAGGAATTTTGCACTAGATGTTTCACACGGGTTCACTGCCGTACTCGGCGAGGACTAGGCTCCGCTCTGGATGCTTCACACGGGTTCACTGCCGTGCTCCGCGAGGACCAGGATCCGCTCTAGACGTTTTCCACGGGGTCAAAGAGTGACGTTATCCGCGTTCCACGTAACCAGGAATTCTGTTGATTGTATCCGCATTTCACGGGATGGAGGTTTGACTGTTGGCGATATGTATACCACCGAGCCATGGAACTGGGTGTTGCCGCTGTTCCGCTTAGCTTAGAGTTGTGTCCGTCGTTACGAGACGAGTGTTGAAACTATCTCCAGGTCTCCTTTGGCCCGTCGAGACTTGGCTTCTTCTTCTGATGAAATCTGGGGGAGACGGATGATCCCTTTTTGTTTACGCCCTTGGATTGTGTACAGGGTGTGATGGAACATCACCTGTAGGGCATAAATTGAACCCCCTTTTTTTATTTCATTCTCCACGATGCTCTATCATTTCAGCTCTTATATCGCGGAGGTCACGATTGCCCCATCATTTCGGCTATTTATTTATTTTCTGCTCGCTGCTTTTTATTGCGAGTTGCCCCATCATTTCGGCTATTTCGTATGCATGCGTGGCTTGCTAGCTTTTTCGCCGCAAGCTTGGATTTTAGACACCGATTTCAGCATCAACACCGCTACAACTGGGATGTTGCCAGGAGCGAATCATCATTTGCCTCTGTCGATGTTGAACAAAGGTGGCTTAGCAAACAGGGTTAAGGGTCCTGTCGACCATGGCTTTTGACTTCATGAGCCGTAAGGGTCCCACAAAGGTATTTCTCCCTACAAGTCATGAGGATCTTGTAGGTGTATTTTCTCCCTAGGGATCGTGAGGATTCCTAAGTGTATGTTCCTCTGTAAGTCGTAAGGATCCTACAAGAGGGCTTTCTCCTTATAAGTCGAGAGGAATTATAAGGGTTGTTCACCATATGGACATGTCCCTAGTCACGGGTGCGACTTTGTTGGGAAATGTTTATTCATGCCCGTGGATTGTATACAAGGGTCAGTATTGAGCCGCTTGTAGGGCAATATCGAAGGTTGTGGGGGATTTGCTTAAGAACAGGTTTAGGCTTCTGTAACTTAAGACTTTCAAGTCTTATGAGCCGTGAGGGTCCCATAAGAGAATTCTCCTTACGAGTCGTAAGGATCTCGCAAGTGTATTTTCTCCTTAGGAATCGTGAGGATCCCTAAGTGTGTCGTTCCCTTGTGAGTCGTAAGGATCCCACGCGGGTGGTTTCTCCTTACAAGGTCGAGAGGATCTTGTAAGTGTCTCTTAACGAGGTTGCGCCCTTTCGGGTTTTCACAAACACTCGCCGGTAGTCCTACTGTTTTTACTCACGGAGCCCTTTCGGGTTTTCATCCGTGCCCCTTTTGCTTATTAACATACCGTTTTTTTTATTTTATATTTTTCTTATTTTTTTTATTCATCTTGCCAGCCTAAGGATGCTGCGGTAGTAGTTTAGGGACGTTTCGGTCCGTCGTTAGTTTAAGGACGTTTCGGTCCGTCGTTAGTTTAAGGACGTTTCGGTCCGTCGATAGTTTAAGGACGTTTCGGTCCGTTGTTAGTTTAAGGACGTTTCGGTCCGTTGATAGTTTTAAGGACGTTTCGGTCCGTTATTAGTTTAAGGACATTTCGGTCCGTCGATAGTTTAAGGACGTTTCGGTCCGTCGTTCAGGGGAAGGCCGGCTATTGCTTATAAAGTCTGAGCTTAGGAAGATAGCAAGCGGACATAGTCGTCGTCATCTATCATTGACCTAGGCTGTGGCTCATTACGCGTAGTATTTCTTTAGGAAGCGGCCGTTTATTGGCCTGAAAGGCCTTTCACCGTGCATGTCCATGAGTAGATAGGCTCCACCCTGGTAGACTTTGTCTACGACGTATGGGCCTTCATAGTTCGGCTCAAATTTTCCCCGCTTGGCACGATTGGGGATCATATGTCTTTTGACCACTAGTACGAGTTCGCCTTGGCGGAATGTCCTCGGCCGGGTCAATCTTTCGTAAGAGCGCGTCATCTTTGCTTTGTAGGCCTCTAGATTTTGTTGCGCTATAAGCCGGATTTCATCGAGGGCATCGAGCTCCTCAAGCCGAAGGTGAGCATTTTCTTCTTCCGTCAGCTTGTAGTAGACTGCCACTCGTAGAGAGGGTAACTCTATCTCGAGGGGGAGCACTGCTTCCGTCCCAAATACCAACGCGTACGGCGTTGTGTTCGTGGCCGTCTTGAATGTAGTTCGATAGGCCCAAAGGGCCTCTTGCAGCCTCTCATGCCAGTCCCTCTTATTTCGGGACACCGTCTTTTTTATGATCTTTGTCAAGGTCTTATTGAAGGCTTCGGCCAGACCGTTAGCTCGTGGGTTGTAAACTGAGGAGTATCTCCAGTCTATATTATGCTGTTGCGCGAAACGGCTAATCTTATGGCTTCTGTAGGTTGGCCCGTTATCGGAGATAATTCGCCATGGGGTTCCAAACCGATAGATGACGTGCGTCTTGAAGAAGTGGAGGATATTCTCCGTCTTCACTTCCCTCAACGGTACTGCTTCCGCCCATTTGGAGAAGTAATCAGTCATCGCCAGGATGAAACGATGTCCCCTGGACGATGCTGGTTCAATGGGGCCGACTATATCAGTCCCCCACATTTCGAATGGCCAGCTAGCCACCGTTGGATGTAGTGGATTCGGATGCTGGTGGATGAAATCCCCGTGGATTTGGCATGAGTGGCATTGCTTCGCATACTCGAGGCAGTTCTGGATCATCGTGGGCCAGTAGTAACCCATCCGTTTAATTTTTAACTTCATCTTCGGGTCTGCTTGATGAGAACCACAGATTCCGTCATGAACCTCTTGAACGACTCTTTCTGATTCGTCCGGTCCTAAACATCTTAGCCACAGAGAATCAAACGACCTCTTATACAGAGTATCATTGACGAAAGCGAAAGATAGAGCTCGTTTCATGAGCTGATGTCTTGAGGACGCTCCTTCGGGCATTCGGTGGGACTTAAAGTAGTCTATGAAGACTTCCCTCCAGTCCTCAGCCTTCTCACAGTCTTTTATTTGTAGGGTCGTCTGCTCAGTCGCTTCCTTTTCTTCGTATAATTCTGGAGATATTTCTGCCGGGGCGAGCACTCGACGGCTTTGCACCATGATTTTGACGTCATCGAGGTTCTCGTCAGCTAGTTCTTTAGCGAGCTTAGCTAGCGCGTCTGCTTTGCTATTTTCCGCACGTGGTATACTTTCCAAAGTGTAGGAGGGAATTTGGGTCAATAGTTGTTGCACCTTTTCGCTGTACTTCACCAATTCCGGTTTGCACGTTTGGTAGTCGCCGTTTACTTGACTAACGACCAGCTGGGAGTCCCCGTATATAAGGAGGTCTTCAATTCCCATGTCAATGGCGATCTCGAGGCCCGCTATCAAAGCTTCGTATTCGGCTTCATTGTTCATCCTCGATTCCGTTAAGGAGAAAGCAAAGCGCATTATCCCTCCTTGTGGGGTTACGAAGATAAGGCCTACTCCCGATTTGATTATCGGAGTACATTGTTTGCGCTTCTTCATGGAAGATGCCCCGTCAAAATAGAGTTCCCATCGGGTATCACTTGCCGCCGATCGCATCGAATGCATGTTCGTCTGGCAAATCGCAGTTCAGACGAGAACCGACAGGTACTGGATGCTCAGCAAGGAAGTCGGCAATGGCCTGGCCTTTCACTGCCTTAAGAGGCTGATAGGTTATCGAGAACTCCATCAGGAGTAGAGCCCATTTAGCGAGTCGACCCGTCAATATAGCCTTTGACATCAGATATTTAGAGGGGTCCACCTTCGAGATGAGACGGACTTTGTGCGCCAACGCATAGTGCCTGAGTTTTGTTATCGCGAAGATTAACGCCAAGCAGTGTTTTTCAATGGGAGAGAAGCTGCTTTCTGCCCCCAGCAGAACTCGACTTAAGTAGTAGAGTGCTCTCTCTTTTCCTTGATCGTTCTCTTGTGCCCATAATGCGCCTAAGGAACCTTCGAGGGCGGTTGTATAAAGAATGAGGGGTTTTCCTTTGACCGGCGCAGCCAGCACCGGAAGGTTCTGAAGGTACTGCTTGATCTCGTCTAGTGCACCTTGGCATTTGTGATCCCAAACGAATGGAGTTCCCTTCTGCATCAGGTGGCTGTAAGGACGACACTTGCCTGAAAGATTGGCGATAAATCGCCGGATGTATGCGAGCTTCCCTTGGAGAGACCGCAACTGTTTGAGGGTTCTTGGCGGAGGCATTTCCATGATCGCCTTGATCTTAGATGGATCTATTTCGATACCTCGGTGTCGGATGATGAATCCCAGGAATTTACCCGAGGAGACTCCAAACGCGCATTTGAGGGGATTCATCTTCAAATTATACTGCCGAAGGCGTTGAAATACAGTCTTGAGATGCTTTAAATGCTCTTCGTATGACATGCTCTTTACTACAAGGTCATCGATATATCACTCGACGATGTCATGTATGAGGTCGTCGAAGATCTTTGTCATGGCCCTTTGGTAGGTAGCGCCGGCGTTCTTTATACCAAAGGGCATAACCCTGTAGCAGAATATACCCAACGGGGTCTGGAAAGCGGTGTGCTTATGGTCTTCGGGATGCATCTTTATCCGATTGTATCCTGATGAACCGTCCATAAAGGAGAAAACCTCGTGAGTGGACGTGTTATCTATCATTATCTCGGTTACCGGTACTGGGAAATCGTCCTTCGGGCAGGCTTTATTGAGATCCCTGAAATCCACGCATATGCGTACCGTCCCATTTTTCTTCATTACCGGGAAGATGTTGGCGATCCAATCGGGATACTGGACTTCTTGGATAAATCCAGAATCGATCAGCTTCTTGACTTCGGCGTTGATGCTCATCTCAAGCTCGAGCCGCATCCTTCTCGGCGCCTGCTTGACTGGCTTGATATCTGGGGATATTGCTAATTTATGCACAGCAATCTCCGGATCTAATCCCGGCATCTCGGAGTAGCTCCACGCGAAGCAGTCTTTATGCTGTAGAAGCACGTTCTTTAACGCAGCCACCCTTTCTTCAGATAGCAGCTCGCTGACAAATGTCGGTCGCGGGTCATCCGCCGATCCCAACTCAATCTTCTTGAGGTTATCTGCAGTAGTATGTATGCTATCTTCCAGTTCTTTTGGAGCTGGCGGAAATTCTGAGACCACCTCATCATCGCTGTTCTCAAAGCACCAGGGAAGGTCGTCCATGTTCTCGGGCTCTTCTTTAATATCGTAATCATGTGACAAGTGCGAATCCGCTTCCAAGACCGATGTGGATCCGGCTCTGCTCTTGCGGCTTTGGGTTCGTGCTTTTGTGGCGGCGTTACCTTCCAGCTGTTGGATAAAGCAAATCTGCCTTGTTGGTACCGGTCTTCGACCCGGTTCTTGAAGGTGAAGCAGTCTTCGATAGGGTGTCCTATGGCTCGGTGATAAGAGCAATAGCCCGGATAAGAAACTTCGTTAACTTGCTCAGGGTGCTTAGACTCCGGAAGTGCGATCATTTGATGTTTTATAGCAAGCTCGAGTAACCTCTCCGTCTTGTCTTGGGGGAAGGAGTACGCTCGACCCATCTTCTTCATGAGGGACAAATCCGAGCCGCGCAATACCCGATCACGTAACTCTCTAATTCTGCGTCGTTGTTGTCGGTTCCTCTTTCCGCTTCTTGATTTATTTCTGCCTCTGCGTCGGGCCTTTCGTACAACGGGTTGACAGGGATGAGCATCTTTGTCTTTTGCAGCCTGTTGAAATAGACGTTGCGTCCTGGCCTTCTCATAGATGGCCATCTCGCGGTTGTAGTCTTCCCAAGCTTTTTGACCCGCTTTCCTGATAATCTTGTCCATCCGTTCTTCAAATGACGGACTCAGCACTTCAATCGCGGGATCTAGTTTTGATGAGGGGTTGGCATTTCCCGACAGGGCGTCCTCTTCTTCATCGAAGGTATATATGGCGTAGTTACTGTGGGCCCGTTCCCGTTTTCCGGCTCTTATGTATCTAAGCCCAAGTGTTTCCATTTTCCCGTTGGGCAATTTGTGCTGAGTCCCAGGGACCTCCCAAATCCTATTGTAGAACCGAGCTTGTCGAACAGTCTGTTTTAAGGGTACTCCTTGGCGCTTCAATAGCCTCTTTAGTCCATTTGTGTAATATCTGGGCAAACGGATGGGTTGGAGCCTGTCGAGTGTAGCATCCACGCCATGCCAGATCTCTTTCTCTATTTTCGACTCTGAGGATCGGTAGAATAGGATCACCTTCTCACCCCTTTGCCTGGGAGGGACATAAAACGTTTGCAGGTCCTGCACATTGTAAGCTTGAAGTGTGTCGAGATCCTTGTAGTGTTCTCGCGGCACCATGGTGATTTGCAAACTCTGATCATCGCTAGGGGGTGCTTGTATTGACGGCCGATTGGAGAACACGGCATTAACCTCATCTTCCGAGTCACTTCCGAAGACCAACATGGGGGCGGACGTCCCCGGGTTGTTGCGTTGAGATGGCCCAGCATAAACCATCTCTTCTTCTCCTTCGGTATCGCTCCCGAAAACAGGGATGGTGGCGGCGGCTTTGTTCTCCGGCTTGCGACACCTTTCTGTATCCTTGAAATCTGGCAAAAAGTACTTCGCATCTTCGTATTTGCGGACTTCGTTCACGGAAAATGGGTTCAGCTCACCTGTTATGGTATACTCGAAACCATCCTTAAAGTACTTCATACACTGATGTTGTGTAGAAGGGATGATGTTGTACTCGTGTAACCAAGGACGACCGAGCAAGGCGTTGTAGCAGGTCTTGGCGTCAATGACATGGAATTTGATGTCTGTGACGAGTAGTCCAAAGCGTAATGTTAGTATCACGGATCCGAGAGTCCATGACGATTGTGAATCGAAACCGGAGATGGTAATTTTGTCACGAGCGAGGTGTTGCACACTCATGCAAATTTCCTTTAACACCCGAACGTTAAGGAGATTGACGGAGGATCCATTATCCACTAGGATCTTGCCTATCTTGATATCATGGCAGTATCCAGAGACATATAGGGGGCGGTTGTGGTCGCACGTCCCGAGAAGGTGGTCTTCGTCACCGAAAGTGATGTCGGTCGTATGCACTTCCTCCAGTTCATCCTTTATCATTTCAGTGGCGAGGAAGGCTTGGAATTGCTCAGGTTCTTGTAATGCCTTAATTAGTGAATCTCGCGCTTCTTTTGATAATAGGAGGGCATCGAGAATGCTAAGCTGAGAATGTAGCTTCCTTAGGTGCGCTAGGATGTTGTAGTCCACCTTACCCTTCCTGGGAGGGTCTTTGGTACCCAGCTCTTTCACGAATTGGTCATCTAAAGTGATATCCTCAGTGACCTTTTCCTTTCCCTTATCTTTCCTATTTGCGGGCCCGAGATTCTTTTCCGGGAGCGTGCGATTGCGCAGCTGAATGTTTTCGCAGGCCTCCGGTTCCTCCTCTTTCCATAAAACGGATTCTTTAAAGAGAGGGCCCAGAGCCATTTCTTCATCAGAGTCACTCCCAAAGGTGAGAACTTGTGACCCCCCGGCGTTAGCCATGTAACAGTTGCCAGTAGTTTTGTTGTGCCCTTCAGCAGTACTTCTTCGTTCCCGACGAGTCTTGCGTTTCATGCGCTTAAAATGTTGCCGATGAGCAACATATCCTTGCCACCATATCCTAAAGGCGTCGCACTCCTCCGTGGGGTGTGAAATTTTCCGAAGATATGCGCAATAATCAGGGTGCCTCTCCGCCCCATTGAGCGTGTTTTCTTCCGAGGGTGGTAGCTTCATTCCCATTGACATGGCTTTGGCAAACCTTTTCCTCATCTTGAATATCTTCTTGTCTATCTTGGATGCCTTTCGATCTGGCGGGAGTACTTCGACTCTTTCGTTCAGTCGCCTCCATTTGGTTCCTTCCGATGCGGCCATCTCACGCTCCTGATCCGCTTTACTCTTTAGACGAATCTCGTCCAGAAAGGCGTCGATCATTTCATCTGTTGGCCACACACGCTCTGGTTCAGGCTCTGTCCCCAGTTTCTTAGTGCCAGGAGTTTTCTCATCGTTGGTAAACGAGTGGGAGATTACGTTACAACTCGCCACATATCCCTCGGATTCATCCGACGAGCTCTCTCCATCATCTTCCTCTTGAAAGATGTGGCTGAGGAACTCTTGCAGCGTGATAGGAGTTCGCGCCTTTTGATTGTACTCTTCCAGCGCGTCGACTTGCTTCTGCAAGTTCGTGCACTTGTCTCCAGGCGTCACGGGCTCCTTAGATTTCTTCTTCTTTTTCTTCGAAGATTTGGACGGTTGGGCGTGAGTATTTGGGCCATCACCACGAGTCTTCGTAGCTGGGCGCGGCTTCAACATCCCTTCAATAATTTGAGGTTCAAGCGGGTCCTTCCATTCGATCGCAGGGCACGTATGAAGGTCCCTCAGCATTCTTTTGGTTTTAGTTGACAGCACGACCTCCCATGGAGCTTCTTCAATAAAAGAACAGGTTGCCCCCGGTGTATCTACTTTCTTAGGAGTATGCGGCTGTGGTGGGTTCACCTTCCACTTTTCGGACAGTGCCAACTTTCCCTGGAGGTATTAATCTTCAATCCATCCTTTGAAGATGAAGCAATCCTCAATCGGATGGCTTACCGTTTGATGGTAAGGGCAATATTTAGGGTTATTCACCTCAGTGGGTTGTGGCGGTCGCCTTAGATTTGGTAGGTTTATAAGTCTGTTGCGTACTGCCAGCTCGAATAACCGTTTCGTCTTGTCTCGTGGGAACGAGTAGGGACGCTTCATCTTTTCATTATAATACCGGCGTCTTTCTTCCAATTGATCCGCCATCTTCGGGGCGTTAGGTTGCTGCTGGGCATTCGCGACGAAGGTTGCCCTTCCTTTACCCTTGTCATTCCGAGGTTCCGACTTCGGGGGAGGTGGTCTATGACCCATCTGGTCCATCTGAGCCAACTTGTCGATTAAAGCCTGGAATGTGGTTGGCTTAAAGAACATCATAAACTGGGAGATAGTTGCGTGAGGGTCTAGGGTTCCCACGAACATGCCCACTGCGGGTGCTTCCTCAATGCGTTGCTCGCACTTCGACCACAAATTCCGCCAGCGTATAGCATACTGGACCCAAGTTTCGCCTGGTTTTACCCTGGCGTTAATCAATGCCGTTATTGGAGTGCGTTCGCTGGCGCTTGCGAATCGCTGAGTGAATAGCAACTCCATTTCAGCGAACGTCTTGATAGAATCGTTCGGGAGTTCCGAATACCATTCGAACGCTGTTTCTGATAAGCTGCCCATGAACTGGCGAAGCAACAGTTTATCATCACCGTCGGTGTTACCGCAAAGGGCCCTGAACTGGGCGACATGTTGGTGGGGATTGCCGGTTCCCTTGTAAACATGGAACTTGGGAATTGTGTAACTTGGCGGGTACTTGATTTGGTCGTACCAGCTTGAATATGGCCGCCCCGTTTTTACGATTTGACCAGCTGCCTCAGTCGCATGGTGAACCCGGATTTGCTGGGCTATATAGTCGACCAAATCAGCCTTAGAGATTGTCTCCTCTTTGGTCGTTGAGAGGGCCGGTGGTGGATTTGACGTCTCTCCCCGGTCGTTTTCAAGGACGATCGGGGGATCCTCAGTAGGTGGGTCCTGTTGGATCATCATTCCTATCATATCTTGGAAGAGGAGGCCCATACGCTGTATATTGGCTGCTTGTTCAGCCGCCTCTTTGTCCTTCTTCTCCAGTATTTGGCGAAGGAATTCGGCGTCGGTTTCTTCCTCATGGCGTTCGTCCGAGGACGTCTCTGGGTTTTCTTTTGGACCGGTAAGTGCGGCCATAGCATTCATCATTTCCTGGAGCTTTTGCTGTTGCTCCTGAGCTTTGGTCACCGACCGTGTAAGCGGTCTATGACCTGTAGACGCACGGCTGTCTTCCTTTCCTGACGCCATGTATACGGTATGGACCATCATGCCCCCAGACTTAGGGCGTCTGGGCTTAGTGCCTTTAGCTGTCGTTGCAGGCTGGGGGATCTTCTCTGGCTTCCTCCTTTTATGAGCAGTGGAAGTTGAGGGGGCTGTTGAGGTGGGCACCCAGACAGTCTTCCGTGGTTTAGCCTGGTAACTGGCTTCCTGTTGGATTTTCAGCTTCTTGTGCTGGCGGGAGAAGTTTGGATCGATCATCGACTCTCGGGCCTGCCGCCAAACCTTATAGATTTTGGAAGACAGCCGTTGAGGGGATCGGGGCTGTTCTGACTTTATTTCCGCAACCTTTTTTAGTGGAGGAGGAGACCTCTTTAGCACCGCAGTAGGAGAATTCCTTCGCACCTTATTTAGCATCTCGAAGCTATTCCCGGTTGGAACAGCAGCATTAACTTCTGCCATCGGGGCTGGTGGAGTTAGCCCAGAGGGGGAGTTGCCCCCAGCCTTCCTTACTCGGCGCCAATGGCGACGTCGAGCGTGTCGAGCTGGCGGCGTTGGTTCAGCGGTGAGAATGGCTTCGTCTTGCCCCCTGTGTAGGTGGGGGGTCGTTGCTGGTGTTAGCCTGTCAAAGACTGACGTCCTTTGGATAGCAGGAGCGGGAGCTGGAGCCGTCAATCTTGTAAAGACCGACTTTGTGGCAGGGGAAGCCGCTTTGACGACTTCAGGAGTAGGGCCGGTCACTTTCTTAGAAACAGCCTTCTCTGGGATTGTAGGCCCCATTGTGGGTCCACAGGAGTTCTGGCCCAATCTAGAGAAGACCGAGACGCTGGTGTTGGGCGACCCGTTGGGAGGGGCCGCGGCAGGGGTAAGACGATCAAAGACCGACTTCTTGGGAGCTTCCGTTGTCAGCACCGGAGCGGTGAAGCTTGTTGGCGGGAGCATGGTCCCAAAAAACAATCCTGTGGTGGCTCGAGTGACCTGTTCCACAGGCATTGTAAATAGCGAAGCAGCTTGGGGTCCGTAGGCTATACCTCCTGGCGAGGCAGAGCGTTGGTTGCAATTGCAGTCCGAGCAGTTAGAGCATTTCGCAGAAGCCATCGATTCTTTGCTTTCTGCAATAAGTAAGACGCCAAGTCTTAGTATCTTGAAACCCAAGGGAAACCATTAGCGAACCGCGATTGGTTCGCGAATCACGACACACGAAGTGTGGAGTGGAAAGAGGAAAAGGTACCACCGGGCGTGCCAGAATCTGTTCCCCTCCGAATGGCAGCGCGACTGGGCGTCTTGTATGAGATTCGGGGCAGATGCTAATTGGTGCCATCCGTCCACCTCTCCGAAGATGCCAAGTTGATTTATGGCACCCTGTATCGAAGGTTTGAACGGATGCGTCCGATGTAGCAGACTTCATCAGATTCCCCCTCGCTTGAGGGGTTTTTGATTGTGGGGAGCTCTTCCCTGCAGGCGCAAGCCCCTGCAGTTAATTACGCTACCGCATTGCGGTAACCACTTTCTCCTTCTCCAGATGGTCACTTCGTGTCGTGTGTGTTTGTTTTGTGTTTAGTTGCCCGTGGATTGTATACGAAGACTGAGTTATGTCGTCGCCCGTAGGGCGTGGACTAGTCCAAATCCGTATTATCTTAGATTTGGGTTTGGGGGTTTGGGTTTAAGGATACGTTAGCCTCATTTGAGCCTAAGATCGACTTAAACATTTGTTAAGGATACGTTAGTCTAGTTTTTAGACTAAGATCAACTTAACGGGATCGTTTAGATCCAATAAGAGAGCAATAAAAGGGGGCTCTGTTGTTAAGTTTAGTGACGTTCCGGTCGGTAGGTAGTTTAAGGACATTGCGGTCCATGGGTAGTTTAAGGACATTGCGGTCCAATGTTAGTTTTAAGACATCTCGGTCAAGGTTAAGGACCTCGTAGTCCGTGGATTTAAGGACTCCACAGTCCAAAGTTAGTTTTAAGACATCTCGGTCAAGGTTAAGGACGTCATAGTCCATGGGTTTAAGGACCCCACAGTCCACAGTTAGTTTTAAGACATCTCGGTCAAGGTTAAGGACCTCATAGTCCATGAGTTTAAGGACCCTACAGTCCATAGTTAGTTTTAAGACATCTCGGTCAAGGTTAAAGACCTCATAGTCCATGAGTTTAAGGACCCCACAGTCCGTGTCAATGTGTGGTCATCGGGACCCGTCACCTCTTTGAAGACGTTGAGGAATTACGACGCCAAGTATCAAAGGAGTGAAGTGATGTACCCTTTAGCCGGGGTGGATTAAATAGTCTTTGGCCCAATTTGGGATCAAGACCAATTAATTATGTTATGAGCCCATTAGCCCAGTTAAGTCTGAACTGAGGACTTATGGCCATCTTGGGCTAAGTCCAATCATGTCTGGAATATTGGCTTCCTGTTGGTCCATTGAAGGAAAGGCTTTGCCTCTGGCCATTTAGCCAATTGGGCCAATGCCTAGTGTTAAACACTAAAGACCAATCAGTGTTGAACACTGGGAATGAGATTGACAAGTTAGTGTTTAACACTAAAAGATAGTTGGTGTTAAACACCAGCAACAAGGCTTTCAAATTAGTGTTAAACACTAAAACAGATCAGTGTTAAACACTGGCAACAGAGGTCTCAAATTAGTGTTAAACACTAAGGTAATCAGTGTTGAACACTGCAAATAAAGTTCTTTGATTAGTGTTGAACACTAAGGCCCAACAGTGTTTCAACACTGGATTCAGGGGTTCCAATTTAGCGTTAGACGCTAAGGCAAGAGGGGTCACGTGGTAGCACGTGAGGGCGCCCTCCCTTCATTTGTTCTGCTGAGAATATCGCATCTTTTGGAGCATCACGTGCCATCACGTGACGGGTGTTTAAATGGAGTATGTTAAAGCCTCTGCCAAGGGTCACGTGGGTCACGTGAGGCACTGCCTCAAAGGGGCTTTTTTATAGATCTTTTTGGGGGTCACGTGGTGACACGTGACCCTGCCCCTATGTATGTTTTAAAAGATCTGTTAATCCCTTTCAGGAATTAAATTCCTCGTAGGGTTGAACCCTGACAATAATTTCAGAGGAATTAAATTCCTACTTCCTTTTGAAAATTTATATTCTGGGATAGAGTTGAACTCTGAATTTTCTGTAGGAATTAAATTCCTCATATATGTGAAGAATTGAATAGGGTTAAACCCTAATAAAAGCTTTAAGGAATTAAACTCCCACTCTCTGTTAAAGGATTATTCTAGGGAATGAAATTAAGGGAATTAAATTCCTGTTGTTTTAACAGAACTAAGTTCTTAACTAGGGTTAAACCCTGATTCTGTTCATTCTGAAGGAATTAAATTCCCATAACACAGGGTCAAACCCTAATTTTATTTTAAAGAAATTAAATTCCTATAGTTCTGTGAGAATTAAATTCTCATGCTTCCATTCCCTCTCTATGCTTTGGATCTGCATGGCAGGATCTCAACCCATTGAGAATTAAATTCTCAACTCAAGGGGAGATGTGCACTTTACAGATCCTCCACCAAAGAGAGAACTATGTTCTTTTGATTTTATATCAGAGTTAAACTCTGTTGAGAATTAAATTCTCTTTTTCTTTCAAAAAGCCTTCCCTCTCTTACCTAGGGTTTTCTTTTGCAGAAGATCCAAATTTCTCCAAAGTATCAAGGCTCTCCTCTTTTTTTATGCCTCGATTCCTTTTTTGCCTTTCTATCCCTCTCTCTCTATATATATCCCTCGCCGTGTCTCTTGGCTCCTATTTATAGGAGAAGCAGCCGAATCAATTAGTTTTGGCGAATCATTCATTGAGAGATTAGATTTGTATTCACCATTTGTTTTGGACCTTTGGATTATTAGGTGAATTTTATTCACCATTGGATTTTAAATCCAGAGATTCTCCTTTGTTATTTCGGTTAGATTTAAAGGGGAAATATTTCCAAATTCGAGATTTTCCCATAGATAGATGGTATTTAATCACCTTTAAATCTTTAATTCAATCGGTTGCTTATAATCTTTTTCCTTTGGAAAGATTTGAATGATCTCTCCTCAGAATTTGATTCTGTTAAAAGATAGGCTTTGAAAGCCGGTCACGTGTAGCCACGTGACCCTTGGTCACGGTGGGCACGTGACCCCCTTGGAACGAGCTTTCTTCTTTCTTTCTGTGTTCTGTCTTCTGGTCGCTGCTTAGCTGTCACGTGCCACCACGTGACCCCTGTTAGTTATATGTATGCCCTAGAGGCCATTACTGTACATACGATGTATATTGTAGTGGATGCTAGGACATATATAGGGAGGACTTTCTTGCTCGACATGATAGTATGCTATCTGGTTGTAATTTATCTTAACATATACTCTGATTGTCTCTATATTACATGTTGATAAAGCCCTTAGGATATGTACTCGACTACTGGGACTATGATGAGATCATACTAGTGGGGCCACGGTAGTCGACAAGTACATCCTATAACTGTTCCTAGTCGAGGGTGTATCGAGACAGGGCATCGATGCACCAGAGTAGACTAGCGTATACGCATCTTGACCCATATGATGGGCGATGGATGATCCCATATCCATCGGTGTTTGACATCAAGGATGGTGTACGGGTGCTCAGTGGAGACTGGGTACACTGGACGGACTCGCCGAGAACTCCCAGATGGTATTATACCATACGTCAGATGGCAGTTCTCCGGTGACACTGGTACATAGTAGTCTGTTGACCCGAGATCGTCATAGAGTCTTGTGTGGTTCCCACTGTGCTTTGATTTCCATCATACCACGTCCAAGAGGGCGTGCAAAAAGGTGGATTTTGGGTACAGTCCCGAATCACATGGAGGCAATGAGCGATAGGAGGGGATTCGTCTCTCCCGGTATAGGGAGTTGATGTTGTGCTGTGTTCGATTGGCTATAACCGGAAATCCCTGGCCAGGGTTGCTGAGATTTTCTGGTAAGTGTTATCAGTAGTTTCTCGAACTGTTATAGACCTCATATCGACACGACTTATCGAGCTACTGGGTCTGACGTTTACCACCCCTAGGCGAGATATGCGACATATCAGACGACGAGACCGGAATGTACGGGAGTGTTACTGTTTGGATTCACAGGAGAATGTACAGGCTTGCTTGTTGATCTTTTGAGCGCTCAATATCTGGGTAGCTGTTACGTTTAGCTGACCGCTTGCAGCTTGTGGGTGTTTGATATGATCATCACCTACTGCCGGCGTATTGACGATTCTTTAGAGTCCTACACAGAGGTTTTTTGACTCAGGCAAAACAAAGTAGGAGCACATATGTGATATGTGCGGGACCGAGGATAATGCGATATGTGATACCGTATTATATTCTCGCGATATTTGATATCAGCCGGGTCATCGGATCAAGTGTTGATTCGATGAATCGGCACGGATAAATATTAGTCGGTTATATGCGATATAGCCGGATTGTCGAATCAAGTGTTGATTCGATAATTTAATGTATAATAATATATATGATATATTAAATTACATTAACTAATATTTGCTCACTAAAAGATTCTTTTTCTCACTCGGGTAATACATTGATATATATGCGATATATGTTAATTGTATTATTTTATTTGGTTACAATAAATATTATATATGTGATATATATTATTGTAACATGATATGATAACTAATGCAACTTATTTAGTGGAGTTTAAACATGATTAGGGTTTGGATTAGGGTTAAACCTTCTAGTTGATTCTAGAAGCTTTTCTTTTTGTCATGATAAAGATATTTGCAAGTGACTCATGCTTTAACCAAACCCAAACCCTAACCCTAGTTAATTCTCTACAAGAGTTAGCTTGACCATGGTTGCATTATTTATCATATTATTTCATTTCCTATTCATCACAAAAGGATAACTTATATTGTTCATCTTCTTCCTTCAACTTTTTCATGGAAAAAGCTTTCTTGATTTTTCCAAGTGATGAATAATAGTGAGAAAAAGATAAATAAATAGAGCAAAAATCCTACTTCATCATCCTCATCTTCCCTTGCCATTTAGATGAGGGTGTTCACATCATTTCATGAGTGTTAGCTTGTGTTAAAGAAACTACAAGGTAGATCATCTTAGTATCGAAGATCGGAAGCAAAGGTTGCGTCTTTCTCTTCGTGGAACCTCTCGAGAGTCCGGATCCCGATGATCGCAGCGAAGGGACCACAACACGGAGCATATGAAGTGAAGGACCGGATCTACAAAGGTTGTAATCCCTCTCACTTAGTGTTAAAATGTTTAGCATGCTTGTTTTCGCCTAATCTCTAGTTCAAAGTTCCGTATTCGGGTTGTTCGGCACGGCTAAATTTTTAATCGGGCATGGTTGATGCCTCGTAGACCCTTGTGCGCGTGCCTAGCAACCCTACAGTGGTATCATAGCCAAGCTAAAGCTTTAGGCGAAGTCTAGACGAAGTTTAAAGTCCGATCGAACCCGGAAAACCCGATAAAACCCACTTTCTAGAAATTTTTTCAAAACTGTGATTTTTCCATATTAAAAATATCCAAAAATTACAGCAGGTAATTACAAGAATTACTGTGAAGCACGTGAGCGCAATTCGACCAAAGAGCCGCGGAACCGCGGCCCCACCCCAGCTTGCGCGGCGGTTCCGCGGCCACATGGTCGATTCTTGGCACGTGCGTTTCACAGTAACTCCTATTTTTTAATGTTGTATTTTCTGGGAATGTTTAATATTTATTCAACTGTTGAATTATCTGGGTTGTATTGGGGACTTAAAGATTCGATCGAATATTTTAACTTTGTTTAGTTTTGTCCGGATAATTTTTAGAAATTGTTAAAAAGTTCGAACGGATAGCAATAACTCAATTTTTCCCCTATCGGAAAATTTTTCAAAAGTTGGATTTTTTTCTCGTGTTTAAGAATGTTCTAAGTCGTGCAAGTAACTCGATGGACCCTCTAGAAGACAACAAACCTTAACTCGATTATGTGACCGTCTTGAACTGCCTTTTGAACCTTAGGGTTTGGGGCAGTACGGCGTGCCACATGTGAGGCGTTGGCTTAACCCTTCTACGGCTGTACCATTGGTACTGTGGTATGTAATGGATGTTTTTAAACTGATTTCAAGTGTTGAGATATATTGGGGAAATCTTGGGTGCTTGATGATTCGATCGGAAAGTTTAACTTTTTTCTATTTATCTGGAATGTGATACAATAATTGGAATCCACAGGTAGTTATGAGATAACTAATTTGAATATTATAAACATAGCAGTTCAGTCTCATTTGATCGGTTGCCACGGAATTTTGATGTGATCAAAAGTCCATCGCAATCACGTAGCGTACGCGGATACTCGCCGGGTAAACTTAATAGACAGCCTCACTCCATAGCCCCGACCAAGTGACTGTAGGAGAACCCCGTCACCGAAAGCATCCGTTCGGGTGCTCCCGGTAGCGGTGTTCCGCCTTGGTGCACTTCGTCGACGGTATCGGGGGTGCGACCGTCTACTAAAGTTTGCGACGAGCATTCGATCAGGACGTCGGGAATCTTGTTGAATTGCCCAACTTGACATTGAAAAGAGTTTTCGATAATGAGACTAAAATGCGGGGTTTATAATTGTTAGGCATGCGATGTCTAAGAAATTCATTTGGTTAGGCATGCGATGTCTAAGGAGGTTGCGGATTCCAACTGTTGTAGTTTTACACTTTCTTTTCTGTGACCGTAAGCGTAGTATGTGGTGTATCGCCGGCTTCGTTGCTATACATCAACGACAATCGGGATAAGCATACTTGCTTACGTTGATGATATGAGATATTATGTGTTGCTGTGATATGTTGTATTGGATCGTCGCGTTTGAATAGCCGGGGGGTTTTATGTGAGATGAGAGTTTTTTCTTTTTCATTCATGTAAAATTCATTTCTATGTAATATTCTTTTATTGGGGCACTTCCAGGTAGCGGAAGATGTCACCGTTGTATATTATTTACTTTTCCGTATTAGGTAGACCCAAGGCGGGGAGCACAAATAACCGGGTTCTAGGGTCCAGTGGGAGACCATCTCGAGGAGTCGAGACCGGGTCTCCTAACCCTAGAATTGGCTGTGTTGCTTGCCGCTCTCGTAGGGGTCTAGGGATGTGGGTTTGGCTATTCATCGCGACCGTGGAATCCGTGTTTTATACAGGCTCGTATTGAAAACACGGACGTCCTAGTATATCCAATATTTCATATATGTTCTTCTGCTGCAATGTTCTGTGATGAGATCATATTACTGCCTGAGACGAATGTTTATATTATATATATATGAGATATATGTTATATTGCAGATTTCGTTTCAAAAGAGATGCTTGTGAAGCATAATAAAATGGGACTTCATTAATGAGATTAATGAACTAAAAGAAACCTAAGATGTTGTAGAAACTTGTTTATAAAAACTGGTAGCTACAGTTCTTGCTTTGCATAGCGGTGTTCCTTGTAGAACATCCAGCACCTTATTCGATAAGGAAAGGACCGAGATCCCTTCACCGGGAGTGACTCCTTTAGCAATAACTGGCAGATGCTACAACCCTCGGTTTGTCTTTTGATTGCTTCTATAGTTTCTGCTTTGCACAGCGGTATATATGATATATCCTGCACCTTATTCGATGAGGAAAGGGCCGACGATCCCTTCACCGGGAGTGACCCCTTTAGCAAAACTAGAAAAGCCTCAAAAACACTCCATTTAAAATCACTCGATTCTACAACAATATCAAGTTCATTACGCAAAGGGTTTTCTGAAAAACCCGTCGTAGCCCTCCGTCATTTCAGATAAGTAGTAGTTAGTATTCGTGCTACGTTTGTTGGCCTGCGTCAAGGCGTAGTGTGCGGTAGCTAACTAGTATTTATCTGCTTATGCATATGATGCAGATTGAGTTAGGGTAGTCGTGCGACTTTGTTGGCCTGCGTCAAGGGTCATGCGGGTGGGTTTAATTCAATCAAGAAATGACGGGTTGAACTGGACTAGCGCACTGTGGTTTGTTGGCCTGCGTCAAGGTCATGGGACGCTAGGGGTAAAATATTATTGGGAATTTCAAGTGTTAAAATTTGCAATGAGATTGCATACCTTCTATAAGATAGTTGGATCCCGATACCCGCTGCGAGTAAGAGTTACTCCTGGGAGAGTTTTACACATTACAATTAGCCGATCAAGTAGGTGTCTAGAAAGGTGTTAACGGGGTTACGCCTCTGGGAAAACGAGGTTTACTTTAATTAGGTTCGTGCGAAAGCACGGGGGACCTCCCTCAAAGTACCGACACTGGCCTGGCTAAAAGATTGGCGAACTTATAGCGTGTAATTAATCCCGGCTAGTCTTTCCTTTTAGGGTTTGAAGGAAGATTTGACTAAAAACAGTGAGAGACATCCTGATTAGATATATTAGATAACCAATCTAATCTTGCAAGAGCATTCGCTGAGTGTTTTCTTCTCTCTCTCTCCAGATAGCGACCATATCACGCCTTAATCAAGATAATAATACGGATATATTGATTGAACCCGCTTGTTATACTGAGCTGGGGAACGTTGGTCCCGCTCCAACTTATAATTGTTATAGGATAGAGCAGGAAATTGGGGAATACCAGATTTCCCGTGCCGCCCAAACGAAGAAAGTGCATGTTGATGCATCATCTCCGGGTGTGTTCATTACACAGAACTGTTTCTCAGTATCCTTTACGTCTTGGGTATGTGATACCGGATCAGGATCCCGCATATGTAATCTGTTACATGGGCTACAGAAAGGTAAAGAACTGAGAACGGGTGATAAGTTTCATGAGACAGAAAACGGTGCAAGTGTTGCAGCCAAGTCTGTTGGTCACTATCACCCTGTATTACCTGAATACATTGATTCTGAACGAATGTTATTAGATACCGAACCTGATATACAAAATCATATCAGTCTCTTTATTAGTAAAGAAAGGATATAATTTTGTATTGTTGGATAATGTTTTGAACATTTCCTATATCAAGAGTTGATCGGTTCAGGCACGTTATCTAAAAGCATTGACGTTCTAAATCAAATTATAGTTCTTAGTATACGGAACACACACAAGAGGAAGAGTTCAGAAATGAATGAATCCTTCTTGAGGTATTGTAGACTAGGTCATATCAATGCGACCCGACTGGCTGAAGTTACATAAAGATGCATATTCAAATTAGTTTGAATTTACATCTTGTGAAACTTGCCTGTCATGTCACAAAGATAAGATGACCACAGCTCTGTTTATTGGAAACAGAGAAAGAGTTAGTGAACTCTTGGGATTGATACATGCTGATGTATGAAAGTCTCATGTCTACACATGCCAAGACTGGTTCTTTGTACTTCATTACATTCTCTGATAATCTCTCAAGATTCAGACATATGTTCCTGCTGAAACACAAGTCCGAAGCTTTTGAGATATTCACAGAATATAAGTTAGAAGTAGAGAACCAAAATACGGGTATAAGTATTATGTCCTTTGATGAGATCAAGGAGGAGAATACTTGAGCACGGAATTCCTGGACTATTCTAAAGGAGAATGAGATTCTCTCTTAGCATTACTCCTTTGAATACACCACAGCACGTCGGTGTATCGGGGCGGAGCAATAGCACCCTATGTGATATGGTGTGCTCTATGATGAGTACTACTGAGTTTCCTATTTCCTTTTGGATGTTATGCGCTTGAGAAGCTGCATACCTATTGAATAGGGTTCAAATCAAATTAGTTGCCTACCACTTCATATGCGATATGGAAAGGGAAGAGCCCATATCTTAAGTTAGTTAAGATTTGGGATTGTCCGGCCTATGTCTAAAAGCATAATCCGGACAAGCTCGAGGCAAGGTCTGTTATGTAGAACTGGAAAGGTTCCAGCTATACAAACTGCAGCTGATGATTTGGTAGAACCAAAGGATTCAATAGTTTCCAACGAACCTCAGCCTCTCCGCCGATCTAGTACGGTTTCTCACCCACCTGAGAGATACTCCGGTTTCTCTATGACAGTGGGAGCGAGGATTGCATCATGAGATGATAACCCAACTAGTTTCGAGCTGGCCATCAGGAGTGGGACTCTATAAGAATGGCTGGATGCTTATCGATCTGAGATGGAATCCTTATACACCAACAAAGTATGGACTTTGGTTGCTTTATCTGAAGGGTTAAATCCCCATCAGGAGCAAGTATATCTTGAGAAGATTACTTGGTGTGCATGGAAAAGTTGAGACTTTCAAAGCTAGACTTGTTAAAGGTTTGCATCATAGACCAGGTATGGATTATGTTAAAACCTTTTCTAAGGATCTATGCTTAAGTCCATCCAGATCCTACTTGCCACGGCTACATACCATGACTACGATATCTGGTGGTTGGGTGTCATGACTGCTTTTCTAAATGATGTTTTAGAAAAGAGCGTCTATAAGTACACAGCCAGAGGGCTTCGTAGACAGTGGGAGCAGCGGAAACGTGTGCAAGATGTTTTATATGATAAAACAGGCATCGCGGAGTTGGAACATCTGTTTTGATGTGGTAGTCAAAGAGTTTGACTTCATCAAAATGGTAGATGAACCTTGTATATACGAAAAGGTAGTAGAGAGTATGGTGGTGATCCTCGTAGAGTACATGGATGACATACTCTTGATAGGGAAGGAGTTTCCTATGCTACGCTCGGTTAATCTCCGCTTATCACAAGGATTCTCCATATAGGATCAAAGTGATACCTCCTAAATCCTGGGTTTTGGATCTATGAGATAGATCTAAATGGATGTTAGGACACTCACTAGTTGTAGTGAGAAGGTATCAATCGATCCTGGGGGAGAATCACTGGAAAGGTTCCAGGGTGATAAGGACGACTGAATGTCAGTCGCAGGCTTGTCCATATCCTCAGTGGAGGGACGGTATGTTGGAAGAGTTCCAAGCTAGATACCGTGACATACTAGATGATTAAAGGCAAGATACATCGTTACCAAGGATGCTACCAAAGAGGCAGTCTGGATATATATAAGTTCATAAGATGAACTTCGTTCCTACCATTGTGTGACAATGGGGTTGTGGCTTTAGCCAAGGAACTACCGTCCCATCAGAAATCCAGATATAATTCTTAGGCAGTATCACCTGATCATGGAGATGGTTGATCTCCAGAGAGATCGAGGTTAGGAGAGTAGACACAGAGGACGCAGCGCGGATCCACTCACGAAGGCCTTTTTCCCAGTAGAGACTCTTACGGGATGGTTGAGTATGAGATACTACAACCGCAGCTAATTGTTGGGTATGCGATACCATAACAGATGGCCCTAGTGCAAGTGGGAGATTGTTAGTTATATGTATGCCCTAGAGGCCATTACTGTACATACGATGTATATTGTAGTGGATGCTAGGACATATATAGGGAGGACTTTCTTGCTCGACATGATAGTATGCTATCTGGTTGTAATTTATCTTAACATGTACTCTGATTGTCTCTATATTACATGTTGATAAAGCCCTTAGGATATGTACTCGACTACTGGGACTATGATGAGATCATACTAGTGGGGCCACGGTAGTCGACGAGTACATCCTATAACTGTTCCTAGTCGAGGGTGTATCGAGACAGGGCATCGATGCACCAGAGTAGACTAGCGTATACGCATCTTGACCCATATGATGGGCGATGGATGATCCCATATCCATCGGTGTTTGACATCAAGGATGGTGTACGGGTGCTCAGTGGAGACTGGGTACACTGGACGGACTCGCCGAGAACTCCCAGATGGTATTATACCATACGTCAGATGGCAGTTCTCCGGTGACACTGGTACATAGTAGTCTGTTGACCCGAGATCGTCATAGAGTCTTGTGTGGTTTCCACTGTGCTTTGATTTCCATCATACCACGTCCAAGAGGGCGTGCAAAAAGGTGGATTTTGGGTACAGTCCCGAATCACATGGAGGCAATGAGCGATAGGAGGGGATTCGTCTCTCCCGGTATAGGGAGTTGATGTTGTGCTGTGTTCGATTGGCTATAACCGGAAATCCCTGGCCAGGGTTGCTGAGATTTACTGGTAAGTGTTATCAGTAGTTTCTCGAACTGTTATAGACCTCATATCGACACGACTTATCGAGCTACTGGGTCTGACGTTTACCACCCCTAGGCGAGATATGCGACATATCAGACGACGAGACCGGACTGTACGGGAGTGTTACTGTTTGGATTCACAGGAGAATGTACAGGCTTGCTTGTTGATCTTCTGAGCGCTCAATACCTGGGTAGCTGTTACGTTTAGCTGACCGCTTGCAGCTTGTGGGTGTTTGATATGATCATCACCTACTGCCGGCGTATTGACGATTCTTTAGAGTCCTACACAGAGGTTTCTTGACTCAGGCAAAACGAAGTAGGAGCACATATGTGATATGTGCGGGACCGAGGATAATGCGATATGTGATACCGTATTATATTCTCGCGATATTTGATATCAGCCGGGTCATCGGATCAAGTGTTGATTCGATGAATCGGCACGGATAAATATTAGTCGGTTATATGCGATATAGCCGGATTGTCGAATCAAGTGTTGATTCGATAATTTAATGTATAATAATATATATGATATATTAAATTACATTAACTAATATTTGCTCACTAAAAGATTCTTTTTCTCACTCGGGTAATACATTGATATATATGCGATATATGTTAATTGTATTATTTTATTTGGTTACAATAAATATTATATATGTGATATATATTATTGTAACATGATATGATAACTAATGCAACTTGTTTAGTGGAGTTTAAACATGATTAGGGTTTGGATTAGGGCTAAACCTTCTAGTTGATTCTAGAAGCTTTTCTTTTTGTCATGATAAAGATATTTGCAAGTGACTCATGCTTTAACCAAACCCAAACCCTAACCCTAGTTAATTCTCTACAAGAGTTAGCTTGACCATGGTTGCATTATCTATCATATTATTTCATTTCCTATTCATCACAAAAGGATAACTTATATTGTTCATCTTCTTCCTTCAACTTTTTCATGGAAAAAGCTTTCTTGATTTTTCCAAGTGATGAATAATAGTGAGAAAAAGATAAATAAATAGAGCAAAAATCCTACTTCATCATCCTCATCTTCCCTTGCCATTTAGATGAGGGTGTTCACATCATTTCATGAGTGTTAGCTTGTGTTAAAGAAACTTCGAGGTAGATCATCTTAGTATCGAAGATCGGAAGCAAAGGTTGCGTCTTTCTCTTCGTGGAACCTCTCGAGAGTCCGGATCCCGATGATCGCAGAGAAGGGACCACAACACGGAGCATATGAAGTGAAGGACCGGATCTACAAAGGTTGTAATCCCTCTCACTTAGTGTTAAAATGTTTAGCATGCTTGTTTTCGCCTAATCTCTAGTTCAAAGTTCTGTATTCGGGTTGTTCGGCACGGCTAAATTTTTAATCGGGTATGGTTGATGCCTCGTAGACCCTTGTGCGCGTGCCTAGCAACCCTACAACCCCTGGTCACGTGTGAGCACGTGACCCTCGTCTGGCGCCTTTTTCTTGATTCAATCAGGGAATTGAGTCTGCTGCTTTTGAATGTCATGTGCCAACACGTGACCCTGGTCACGTGGGAGCACGCGACCCTTTCTGAAGCCCTTTTCTTTGATGTAGTTGGGAAACTGAATTTGCCTTGCTGATGCTTTTAGATGTCACGTGCCAACACGTGACTGCTGGTCACGTGTAAGCACGTGACCCTTTTCTGAAGCCTTTTTCGTAGGCTTTCCTGATTTTAAATCAGGAAACAAACCCTATCAGTCTCTAAGTCTCACTGTACAGGTCGCTAAACCTATCGTCAGTCTAAATGTGAGAGTCAACCACGCAGAAGTATCCCCCACCCAAGGGTAGGGCCCCAAGGGCAAAGGAACATGGGCCCCAAACACGCACGACAATAATCAGTAACTCCATCCATACAACTCCCAAAATCATGATATAAGCCGGCAATGGGACTCCCGAGATTCTGTTGAACTCACACTCAAACTACCCCACACCCCGTAGTCTACATCAAACCCCGACCATAAACCCAAATACTAGTCGGTCCATGATAAGTCAACGCGAGAACTGGAGACAGGATCTCCATCAAGTATGTCTCGACTGGTACCCAAGACAAATGGACGGTGTTTGGTGCCTTACCTATGACACCAATATAAGTGCTCCATAACCGTCCCATTCCAGTTATAGTTACACTTATATATGTCTCATAGACGTCGACAATGCAATAAATCAATCGAGTCCGCTGATTGTGTACAACTACGTGTCATTTTCACTTATTCATTCACACTTTATCACTACGAACTTGCCACAATCAAAACACTAATATCTAACACTGGGTAATGCACACGATCCCTAGGTTACCAATGCAATGACATCTACATGATATGATGAGAATACAATGATTATGATATGAATAAAATCTCATCAGCCAGTATTCTACCACTTGCAAAATTCACTATAAATCATACATACAGAATTAAGCGAAACAATGAAAAAGGAGTAAGCATTATGTTTAATTATATATCCGTCAAAATTGGTTTCACGTCAATCGGGTTTCAGGTTTGCTAGTTGTGGCTATTTCAATTTAAGTGTTCACTGCTGGAAATCCGGTTTAAGAATTGGAAGTCCGTTTCGTAACACATTTTAATCCCAGTTGGGATCGTAATTAGGCGACGCTATAGTTGAAAAATATTTAGGTTTATCCGTTAGGTTTCCAACACAATTGGCAGATTAGTAATATCCTATATCAACAGGGTGTTATGGTCAGGTTAAGGTTGATGTGTAGAATCTGTTACTGCAGAATTTAGCAGAACATACCGACGTTACAAAATGTGTTAAAAATATCATACAGTTAAGGAATCCAGTGAGAATAGTGGGATAAGGAATCTAACTCAATTATCTTCGTAACGATATAGGGTTCCTCATATTTCCGCATTTGTGCAAGGATATTCAGTGGATTAAAAACAGGGGTTACCTGGAATCACTGCTCTGGACTGCAGTCCAGAATCGTGATTCACCACAGTTTTCTCTATCGTAACTAGTTCAACTTTAAATATTAATTATAGGGTTTTGTAGATTATTCCGTTGGCTTCGATACGATCCATGGAATGCCAAAAAACAATTTGTAAAAGATTTAATATGAATTTAACGGTCTAGCACGTTCAGGAAATTCAGGTTTCGCACCGACTATCGGGAGCAGCATCACATAGGTGAAACGACCGTAGTTTCCAATTAAATTTCCACAGCATATCGGTAAAAAATATGCGGGTTTAATGATCACAAGTTCCGCCATTTAAAGACAAGTTTTCATTTAAGGTTATGCATCAAAATCTAGATTTAAGCATTCGGTTCGCAGTCGAACATCCGTTTCATTTAACTAGACAAGCACTATTGGATTTCACTATTTCCATACGATGTTATCGCTAGATTTTAGACTAGATTGTGACCTAAATCAATATTAATAGAATTAGTACGGTTTACCATTTAAAACACTGCGGTAATTTTGTGTGAACATAAACATATATATTGATCTATTCATTACTGTAGCATGTAAGCAAGTGACGAGCACTTGCCTCGATCGACGTGGAAAGGTTGCAACGACTCCGGTACAGTGATGGACAGCAGAAGCAATGATACGACGATGTATTTGGTTCTTCGATGATCGGGTTCGGCTTGAACAGTGATCGGCTGCGGCTAAGGCTCGAGTGCAGTGGAGAGGGGCTAAAGCTTGACGTTTTGACTGCGGTGGTCCATACAGCGGCGGCTTGGAAGGTGGCCGGCAGTGAACTCAGGGGTGAGCCTGGTGTGGTGATGAAGATGGTGTCGGGGGAGGTCGCACGGTGGTCGGAGGTGGCAGGCGGCCGTGGAGGGGTTCGTTGACGGTAGCGGCTTGGCGATGCACGGGGGGTCTCGTTGTGGTACTGGGCGACGGTTAGTGGTGGTGACGGGGACGGTGACGAGAACGGTGAGGCGTCGATGGTGAGGCAGGGTGGTTCGGTTGGTTTTGCTGCGGGGATGCTCGGGAAGGCGATGGGTTTTCTCGATGCAGGGTTCGTCGTCGGGGATGTGAGGAGGAAGGTGGTGATGATGATGCTGAAGGAACGACAAAATGGTCGGTGGCGAGAGGGGACGGAGGCGAGGTCGAAGATGGTGGATGGCGTCGGGTTCCGGTGGGGTTTCCTGTGTTTGTAGGAGATGACGGTTCCTCATCGGAGTTGAAGGGGGAGAGGGGGTGTCGACGAGGTAGGTGAGGTGAGCGGAGTCGAGGGTGGAAGCGGAGCTCGGGGTGTTGGAGGCGTCGGCGGGGATGGAAGGTTGGTGAGCTTGGCTCTTTGTGTGTGAGAGAGAGGGAGCGGGAAGGGCATTATGGAAGAAGGCGAGAGAGAGAGAGGTGGTTACGAGGGGGAGAGAGATGGAAACGGGGTCGAGGGAGGGGTCGCGGCGGTTGCGACGACGTGGGGCGTGAGAAATGAGTAGTGGGGCGAGGGCTCGGGAATGAGCAGGGACGTGGGGTGGGAATGAAAAGAGAGGGAAAAGAAAAGGAGTTGGGGAAGAAGCGGGTGTGGGTCGGTAAGGAGTTGGGCCGGGCTCGGGGAATGGGGGAAAAGAATTAAAAAGAGAGGGTAGGGATGGTGGGCTGGGCTGGGCTGGGTTTAAAAGGATTTAAAAGAAATGGAAAGGGAGTGGGCATGGTTTGGGTTAATGGATTGGGTAAAATTTGGGAAAATAAATATAAGGGGTTAGGGTTTTAAAATAAATAAAATACTTATAAATATAAATAAACAAATTTTGTAGGCAACACTTTATATAAGTACGGACATTGGCGTACAAAAGGACCGGGTATTACACATGTGATGCTAAGTTGCAAAAGATCAGAGAACAAGTGGAGAATGGACTCAGAACATACTTCATCATCTATGAAGACGGATCCTTGAGATACACCAGGTTCCGATCACAATTTTAGCAAAGTCTGCATGCGAGCTTGGGAACAAGTCTGAACTTTAGTACAGCTTATCATCCACAAACAGATGGTCAGTCTGAGCAAACTATTCAGATCTTAGAGGATATGCTCAGAGCATGTATGTTGGACTTCGGAGGAAAGTGGGAAGATCACCTACATCTTGTGGAGTTTTCATACAACAACAGCTACCAAACAAGTATCGGAATGACACCTTTTGCAGCACTTTATGGAAGGAAATGTTGATCACCATTAAGTTGGGACGACATCGGAGATAGAGAACTCCTTGGACCTGAAATGATAGTGGCAACTGTAGATGTGGTTCGCACTATCAAAGAAAGAATACGCATAGCCCAAGATCGACAGAAGCACTGGGCTAATGCAAAGCGCCGTCATTTGGAGTTTCAACCAGGAGATCATGTATTTCTGAAGATATCTCCGAACCGTGGAGTGATCTGATTTGGAAGACGGGGTAAGCTCATTCCAAGGTACATTGGACAGTTCGACATACTCGAACGAGTCGGTGAAGTGGCTTATCGCTTGGCACTTCCACCTTCATTATAAGAAGTGCACAATGTATTCCACATATCCTAACACAGAAGGTATGTGAGTGACCCCAGCCATATTTTCGATCATTCCGAGCTCACTGTACAACCTGACTTATCTTGTGAGCAACAACCCGTTGAGATCCTGGACAGGAAAGTGAAGTCACTTCGAAACAAGGAAGTCAACTTAGTTCGAGTGATGTGGAGAAAAGACACTCCAGAAGAATTAACATAGGAAAGGGAAGACGAGATGCGTGCAAGATACCCTCACCTATTTGTAAACTAGTCCTTAAAATAAATTGTAAATTTCGAGGACGAAATTTTTGTACGGAGGGTAGACTGTAACAACTCCAATTTTAGTGTACATTAAATTCATTTAAAGTTAATGTATACTTGGGGTATTTACAATTCCTGTGAGTACTATAAGAATTTGATTTACTTTTGAACAGTAAGAAGGAGCTTGTAGCTCATTGGTAAGACCTTGCACTGCTGAACCAAAGCACCAGAGTTCAAATCCCATCAGCCACACATTCTTTTTATTTAAAATTCTTTTAATCTTTTAAAAGCCCAATAGTCTACACGTGCACAACCCGTAAAACCAAGAGTCACAACCTAAACAAACATGTCAACGAGGATAGACCAAGCGTCAGGGACACGTGGCATCAAGACGATCCCCGACTCGCCCGACTCGGGCCGGCGAAAGGCTTGACTCGGCCGGCGCCGCCGGTCAAACTTGGACCAAACCCTAATTTTCTTTAACCCCCTGCACCCTTTGGCCTACCCCACTCCCCCTACACTGTTTAAATTCTCTGCAATTAACCATAGAATTAAAATACCCTCTTTTAATGCAAATTTAAATGCATTTTTTTATCACACCCTAACCCTAATTTTCCCTATAAATACCCACTCTATTTTTACACCCCTTCACACTGAAATTTCCTACAAAAACTCTCAAGAAAATTCCAAGATCCTTTTGTGTGCAAGTGGAGTTAGCAAAGGGCGAAACTCCGACGAACTTCCGGCGACAACTCAAGGAGTTTACGACGACGAAACGACGCACCGGCAACTCCCACCTCTTCCTCTTTCTCTCCTCTAGCCAATCATATGGTAAGTCCATACTTCTCCTTCTTTTCTCTATTCTAAAAACATTTAAATCTAAAACCCGACGGAAGCGGAGTTAGTTCGACTTCTGATTCGGTTTTCTTTAAAAACTATAATTTTTCTTAATCAAGATACCTTCATATCATCACATATTGTTCATTAAATATTAATAAACATCTTTAACAAGTTTCATCAAAAAAGATTGTTATATGCATCTTTTATCGCAATTTTACATTAAAATACCACAAACTTTAGTTTCCGACATAAACTCTATAATACCGTTATACCTTTAGAAAACTTATGAGGTAATGACCTACCTCCTCACAGCACACATATCTAACATAGCACGATGGAATTTGGGAATATAGATTCGGAAAATACGACTTTACATATAACTACTTTCAACTATTAAAATATTTTTCTACAAGAAGTGTATTTTAACAAATCTTTGCAATTGCGCCTCTACAACCCATTTTGGGGAATCCATTCGGGATAGTGCGGATTATCACATATCTTCGGTCCTAGTAGAGTGAGATGCAGACCTCCGCAAGGAGCATACGATCTCGAAAGATTTTAATACAATTTTCTTTAGAAAATGTGATTTCTATCATAAATAAAACTTATATTTTTAATAAATAAATATATATGTAATTAATATGAAAATACCTATTTTAAATATTTTTAATATTCCATATTTCCAAAATTCAAGAAAAACATTCCATTTACAAGAAAATACCATACAATTCCAATATTTCAAATAAATACCTTATACTTTAAAAACTAGGTCATATTCACTAGAAATTTTACATTGAATAAAAGAAACGTCTATGAAAACTCTAAAGATGATAATTAAATACTTGAGGTATAATTTGAAAGTATAACAAAACTATTTTACATAAAAAAAACCTCAAGTTATACTAAATTACAATAAGGACCCTAGTAAACATAGGTTTAAGCGGGATCAGTCTCTTGAGCCTTCGGGAACCAGAGATATGGGTAGTTTCCTATTTAAGTTAGACAACTTAACAAACGGTGTTATCAACACGGTAATTGTCTTTGAAAAAGACATAAATCCTGCCGTCCATGTGCAACAGTTATCGATAGCACCAAAACATAAATTAAGATTCAATTTCTTTTCTAATTGTCTGACTCAGACTGAGTCTCAATATAATCATTATGACTTGAATATGATTCAAGTATGAAATTACAAAACTACAATTCAAAATGAATCCATATATTCAATCTATATTGACTAAACCGAACCATGGATATACATCCATCTACATGATTCTCCAGTTACATCCATTTACTGATATCATGGTTCCGACAAGTCATCCATCTATATAAATCAAGACAATACAATACAAATAATACAATCAAGACATCACGGGGTTTATAAGGGGTGGATTGGTATGGAAGGTGTTAGAAGTGGCAAGAGACAGCAACTATAAAGACACCTAACCTGAATTCAATTGCCATTGTACCGTGGCTGAACGGTTCCTTGTACTCCATATACCGTAATCTCTGGTCTAGTGAGACTCCTCTCGTATACACTGGCATTTTCTGTACCAAGCTACAAACAACAGCGTTAACACTAAATACAACATTATAACAATATACTCTCTATTCTGTCTATTCCATTCTTGTCTGTTTACGGGACTTACCGAGCGATTTGTTCGCCGACGAAATTCTCTTTCTTCTTCTTTAGAATGTCGTCAGGTGATTCGGACTCACTGGAGATCGAGCCCACCAGCGAGGATTCGGACCAGCTAGCCTTCGACCCAGAGCTTTAGATTCCTTGTACACATTTACATTTTGTATTTTCCATTTCTGTTATGCCACTGTTTAGGCATTACTTTCCATTCCATGTATTTACTTTTCAGATGTATTGTAAAAAGAATGTTAATAAATAAAGTTTCTGTTCATTTATATCTTGTCTCTTGTGTACATTACATTTTACTCTTCGAAGACTTTGACGGCTGGGCCTGGACGTTTTGACCATCACTACCAATTCTTAGCGCCGGGCGAGATTTCAGAATTCCCTCAATAATCTCGGGTTCCAGTGGACTTTTCCACCTGATCGCAGGGCATGTTTGGAGATTCTTCAGCATTCTTTTTGTTTTAGCTAAAAGAGGGACCTCCAATGGAGCTTCTTCTATAAAAGAACACGATGCCCCCGGCGTGTCCACCTTTTTAGGAGCGTGTGGCTTGGGCGGGTTTACTTTCCAATTTTCGGACAGTGCGAATTTGCCTTGTTGGTATTGGTCCTCAATCCAGCCTTTGAAGACGAAGCAATCTTCGATTAGATGGCCCATTATTCAATGGTAGGGGCAATAATTGGGACTGTTGACGTCGCCGGGCTGTAGTGGGCGTTTTTGATCCGGCAAGGTGATGAGCTTGTTGCGCACCGCCAGCTCGAACAGTCTCCTCGTTTTATCCCGGGGAAACAAATAAGGGCGCTTCGGCTTCTCGTTAAAGAATCGTTGTTTATCGTCTTGGCGATCAGTTGGTTTTGGACCACTGGGCTGCTGCTGAGCATTGGCGATGAAGGTCGCTTTCCCTTTCCCCTTTTCATTTTGAGGCTCTATTTTCGAGGAAGATGGTCTATGGCCCATCTGATTCATTTGGGCCAGCTTGTCAATCAAGGCCTGGAAGGTAGTCGGCTTGAAAAACATCATGAACTAGGATATGGTTGCCTGTGGATCGAGGGTACCTACGAACATGCCAACTGCAGGAGCTTCTTCGGTGCGTTGTTCGCATTTCGACCATAGGTTCCGCCACCGGATTGCATACTGAACCTATGTTTCTCCCGGCTTCACCCTGGCATTGATCAATGCCATGATTGGGGTGCGTTCGCTAGCGCTTGCAAAACGCTGGGTGAATAGCAATTCCATTTCTGCAAATGCCTTGACAGAGTCATTCGGGAGTTCGAAATACCACTCGAATGTTGTCTCCAACAAGCTTCCAACGAATTGGCGAAGCAGCAGCTTATCGTCACCTTCGGTGTTGCCACACAAGGCTCTGAATTGAGCAACGTGCTGGTGTGGATTCCCTGTCTCCTTATATACATGGAATTTAGGGATCGTATACCCTGGCGGGTACTTTATTTGGTCATACCAACCTGGATAGGGTCGTCCAGTCATAACAATTTGGTCGGCCGCTACGCTCGCCTGATGAGCTCGTATCTGTTGAGCGATATAGTTGTTCTCCGCCGAAAAACGCGATTGGGACGTTGGGACGTCAGGCCTGAATTTCGAGGGTAGATGCTATTCGGTGCTATCCGTCCACCTCTACGAAGATGCCAAGTTGATTTATGACACCATGTATCGAAGGTTTAGACGGATGCGGCCGTTGTCGCAAACTTCGTCAGATTCCCCCTCGTTGAGGGGGTTTTGATTGTGGGAACGCTCTTCCCTGCAGGCGCTAGCCCCTGTAGTTAATTACGATACCGCATCGCGGTAACCACTTTCTCCTTCTCCAGATGGTCACTTCGTGTCGTGTGTGTTTGTTTTGTTTTTGGTTGCCCGTGGATTGTATACGGAGACTAATTTATGTTGTCGCCCGTAGGGCCCGTATTTTCTTAGATTTGGGTTAAGGGTTGGGTTTAAGGATACGTTAGTCTCATTTGAGACTAAGATCAACTTAAATGTTTGTTAAGGACACGTTAGTCTAATTTAGACTAAGATCAACTTAACGGGATCGTTTAGATCCAACAAAAGAGCATTTGGGCTCTATTGTTTAGTTTAGGGACATTGCGGTCCAATGTTAGTTTAAGAACATTACGGTCCAACATTAGTTTAAGGACGTTACGGTCCAGTTTAAAGACATCATAGTCTATAAAGGTTAAGGACATCATAGTCCATGGGCTTAAGGACCCCACAGTCCAAGGTTAAGGACATCATAGTCCATGGGCTTAAGGACCCCACAGTCCGTAGGTTAAAGACGTCATAGTCTATAAAGTTTAAGGACATCATAGTCCATGAGTTTAAGGACCCCACGGTCCATGGAATGATTGGTTATCGGGACCCGTCACCTCTCTAAAGACGTTGAAGGATTACAACGACAAATATCAAAGGAGTGACGAGATATACCCTTGAACCAAAGCTGATTGGGAAATCTGTAGTCCAATTTGGGACTAATATCAATTAATTAGATTATGAGCACATGGGCTCATTTAAATCTGAATTGAGGATTTATGGCCAACTTGGGCTAAGTCCAATTAGGTTTAAAATGTTGGACCTTTGTTTGTATTGTTGAACGTGTGTCTAGGTTCAGCCCCCTATTATTTAGCAATGCTAAACAGGGGTTTGGGGCTCTGACAACATTTTGTCTTTGGCTGAGCACTAACCATTCATTATAGCTCTGGACTTTACTTTGCATATCATATGAACTGATCAATTTTGAGGTTCAGTTGAAGGGGAGACTTGCCTCTGGAAAACTTAGCCAATTTGGGCTAAGATTGGTTTTAAGATAGTGTTAAACACTAGAGGATATTTGGCGATCACGTGTTCCCACGTGATGCGCTTAAAATGGTGTTGAACACTAGGGACGAAATACTTAAAGTAGTGTTAAACACTAAAATTGAAGTGGTCACATGGAGTCACGTGAGGCATCTGAAGATGGGGCCAAACTTCCTTTATTCTATCCTCAGAATACGCAAGTAACTGTTAAACACTTAGTCTTTGTAATCATCACGTGTGGATATATGATAGTGCCCATGTATTGGGTATTAATTCCTCTGTTTCCCTCATTTGCCCCTTTTAAAAAGGTGTTAGTCAGGGGTCACGTGGGGACACGTGAGGCGTCCTAAATTAGTACTGCCTTTGGCTCTGTTCCCTTTATTTTGAGGGTCACGTGGGAGCACGTGAGGTATTGCCTCCAGGCTTGTTCTTTCTCATCTTGAGGTGTCTATTTAAGGGTCACATGGTGGTACGTGACCATGTCTCAATCGTTCTTTTCTGATCATTGAAGGGAGGGCCACGTGTTGCCACGTTATCAGGTTTACGTGCATGGAGAGTTTAAGTCCCTTGTTTGAGAATTAAATTCTTTGGTAGGGTTAAACCCTAATTTTGTTTAGAGGAATTAAATTCCTATGTAAATTAAATTCTTTAAACCCAACTCTCTCTCTAAATTTTGGATCTGCATAGTAGAATCTCCCCGATGAGAATTAAATTCTCAACTTATGGGAAGATCTGCTTCTGCAGATCTTCAATCATGAAGAAAAACTAAGTTCTTGTTTTAAGGGTTAAACCCTGTCTCTGTTGGAGGAATTAAATTCCTATGTGCTTTGTAGGAGAATATAATTCTCTAAACTTAGGTCTTCTCTTAGGCTTTAGATCTGCATGGCAGAATCTCCCCGATGAGAATTAAATTCTCAACTTGTTGGGAGATCTGCTTCTGCAGACCTTCAACCAAAGGAAGAACTAAGTTTCTTATTCAGAAGAGTTAAACTCTTAGTATGAGAATTAAATTCTCCTTTTTCTTTTGTGGGAGCTTATAGGATGATCTCTCATCTAGGATTTCTTTCTTTTCTCGAGAAACTTTCTTTTCTCTCTGGAGAATTAAATTCTCTTTTCTTTTGTATTCTCTCTCTGTTGTTGTCTCTCCCTCCTTTTTGTTCTCTATATGGCTCCTATTTATATGAGAAAGAAAAGAATCAGTTTGTTTAGTCAATCTTTCATTGAAAGATTTTAATTGATTTTGTAACCAACATGATCTTTTAGATCACTCAGTGAATTTTATTCACTATTGGATTTTTAATTCAAAAGATTTTTAATCCAAAAGATATTTTGTCTGTTATTCCTGGCAAATTTCAGGGAAATCTTTCCTTGTATAGAATCTTTCTATAAATTGGTGATTTTTAATCACCATTGGATTTTTAATCCAACGGTGCCTCACTTTACAAAGCACAATCTTTTTTGTTTGGAAAGATCTAGGGAAATATTAGGGTTTTTTTTATTTCCCTTAATTAGAATTTAATTCTATTAGTTCAGAAGGCTTAAGAGCCCGTCACGTGTTAGCACGTGGCCCCACTGATTAACCATTTAATTAGAATTTAATTTTATTAATTCAGAGATATTTAGGAACCCATCACGTATTGTCACGTGACCCCCTGATTAAGCTTTCAACTGGAATTTAATTCTGTTGTTTTAAAGAACTCAGGAATTATCACGTGTCAGCACGTGACCCTTGGTCACGTGTGGGCACGTGATGCCCCATTAGGGTTTTTCCCTGTTTTCTTATCATGCCTTTTAATTCCTTTTCAGCGGGTTTAAAGGCCAATCACCTGTTGGCACGTGACTCCATCTCAAGTTGTGTATCTCAGCGCCTATAACTTTTCCCATAGACGGTCACGTGTGCCCACATGATGCCCAATCACGTGTGAACACGTGATGCTTCTCTTGTATATTTATTTGCTGCTTTATTCAATTCCCATGAGGGAACAAATGCCTCCACAGCGTTGTTCTCACGTGTTGGCATGTGAGTGCAACGCTGTCATCTTTTGTGGCCGTTGGATCTTCCTAAGGAAGTGATAGATGAACTGTTTCCCATCACATCCTATAAATGCAGGGGTCTCTTCAGAAGCGCCTCCACTCTTTCATCTTCTTCCTTATTCATTTTCCTTTGAGAATTTAATTCTCTTCCTCAGAGCTCAGTTCTCTGTTCCAAAAATTTTCAGAGTTTAACTCTGTCAACAAAAGATTTCCACACCAAGGGTTTTTCCCTGCAAAGAACCCATCTTTTCGATTTTTAGGTAGTAAACCCCAAATGTTGGGCACTTTCTGATTTCAGGGGTTTAATGATGGTATCTGTTTCCTTCTGGAATTTAATTTCATTTAAAAGAGCTTAGCTCTGAAAATTTGTCTGGGAATTTAGTTCCTCTGTTCAAAAGGAATTTAATTTCTCTAGAGAACTTAGTTCTAACAAGAAGACTTCTTGGAATTCCTATTCTTAGTTGTTCTTGGCAACAAAATTTCAGGAAAGCTCCTTTTTAGATTTCTTTTAACCTGTCTACTGAACTTTCGCTGATTTTCATTTCCAGGTGCCATGGCCGCTCATCTTTATGACCTTAACGAAATTATTTCTTATGGGGACATTCGCGCATTAGGCAGCTGCCAAAATCAGGAGTTCACCAACGCTCGGTGCGCCGAAATCATGCGTCGCTTTAATGAATACAATGGTCGAATGCTTCCTCGTCGTTCCGCTCTTTTGAAGCTCATTGTGAGGGCGATCTGGGAAGCACTTCCTTTATTCTATGCTGGCCTGCCGCTTAAGGCATTGGATGATACCGAAGATAAGGTACACTCAGTGTATCTGATGGGCCTAATCTCAAAGAAAAGATGAGACAATCTCGTTGATATTCTGCATCAAACATTCCAACAGGCGACGATAATCGCTGCCTATCGAAGGACAGAGGACATCGGTGAAGATCCCGACGCTTGTGAGCGTGAGAGGAAGCATACGAGAATGGCCAGAGAGGCCAGAAACATTTTAGATGGCCTTACTTTTGAATTTCTCAACCCATATCCTGGATTTGATGTCTTACCATTGTAAACATTTTCTTTTATTTTTGTATGAACTTTCAGAGTATGAATGACAAAACTTTCCCTCTTTTGTGTTTGCATGCTTTCCTTATGAAATTTTGTCATATTGTTGTTGATGCTCACGTGTTTGATACGTGAGGCACTGTTGGGAATTTCAATCTCACATTGGTGCCTACTCACGCGTTATGCACGTGCGATGCTGTTTTTAATTTCCGATAAGGATCAAGGTCGGTGCTCACGTGCTATGCACGCGGGCTCTATTGATGGGGTCGTTTCGTTTCCCCGCACTGATTCCAATGAGTCGTCTCTTTTGGGCAAGGTTAGTGTTATTTGCCCATCCTTACGGCATTACTATTACTTTGTATAACGATGCTAATGTTTTCTGTAGTTCTGGAAGCTGATGACGAAGTTAAGATTCTTGATGGGCTTGGGGATCCTTTAGACCCTTCTTGCATGACCGTGGGTAAGTAAAGTTTCGACGTTGTTCCACCTACTTTTTGCTTGCAATTCTCGCTGATTTCTTTTTATGAATCTTAACAGCTTTGCCAGTTCTTACCACGCTGGAATCTCGCATCGTCATGCCGCCCGGCCCCTATGCTTTACGTGCCTCGGAACGGATGGCAAAGCTAAGCCTTCACTCTTTGTCAGCTCTGATTGAAGACCTTCGTGCTGGTAGTTTGATCACGGCCGAAGAATTTGCCACCGAAGCTAACAGTTCTCTCCCCTTTCTTGCTTCTTAACATAGCGAAACATTGGTGCAAGTCTGGGTTGAGTTTTGTCGTCGGGTGGAGGCTTGCTTGCATAGTCTTGAATGTACGCGCCTTCCTTCAAAGGTTGTGGCTGCAAAGGCGAGCTTGCGGGGGCTGATCGAACGGTACGCCGCAAATATGTTGTCATGCGAGAAAAGGCTCAGCTAAAAATTTTCAGAGAGGAAGCTGGCTTCAATTGCGCTGGGGGAACTTCAAGCTAATCTTACGGCCAAGACCACTCGGGCGTATGAACTTTGGCGGGTGCTTCAAGAAGCTATCAGGGAGGTGGTAGCCATTGATAAAGCCGTCATTTTCACTCGCGAAATGGTCGAAGCTCATAAAGTTACCAAAAAGGAGCTTGAAAGTTGGCTTGCCTCATACCAGGCTCAGCAGTCTCAAGCGGAGGCCCGTCTCTTAGCGATAATGAATCATGAAACCGAGGCCCAGCGGAAAAAGGATGAACTAGAAAATCTATTAAATCGTCCGCCGGCTTGAAGAATTGTATATTTTTCTTTTATTCTTCTTTTGTACATACTCCTGAATGAGAGTATTTTTTGATTCTTTCATAAATTGTACCTTGTATTCATTTTGATTCATGAATAAAAGACATATTTTGCTTCATGGTGGTGTGTCCCTTTTAGTAAATGCATTTGTGGATAGTCTATTTCGATCTCCTTGTAGGACAACGATGGCTTAGGAGTCAGGTTCAGATCTGCCTCCTAAGGCTTTCCAACTTTATGAGCCGTGAGGGTCTTATAAAGGTATTTCTCCTTACGAGTCGTGAGGATCTCGTAGGTGTAATTTCTCCTTAAGAATCGTGAGAATTCCTAAGTGTATTTTCTCTTGAGAGTCGTAAGAATCTCACAAGAGAATTTTCTTCCTTACAAGTCGAGAGGAATCATAAGTGGTTGTTTCCTTTCTTGTCGGAGAGTGTAGACCGTAGAAAATCTACCTCGACCTCTTTGCGAGGCAACGATGGCTTGGGAGACAGGGTTAAGATCTTCCACCAAAGACTTTTCAACTTTATGAGCCGTGAGGGTCTCATAAAGAATTTTCTCCCTACCGGTCGAGAGGATCCCGTAGGTGTATCTTCTCCTTAAGAATCGTGAGGATCCCTAAGTGCGTTTTCTCTTGAGAGTCGTAAGAATCTCACAAGAGAGTTTTTCTTGCTTACGAGTCGAGAGGACTCGTAAGTGATTGTTTCATTTCTTTTCGGAGTGGATTTGCGAAACAACGATGGCTTGGGAGACAGGGTTAGGATCTGCCACCTGAGATTTTTCAACTTTATGAGCCGTGAGGGTCTCATAAAGAATTTTCTTCCTACAGGTCGAGAGGATCCCGTAGGTGTATTTTCTCCTTATGAATCGTGAGGATTCCTAAGTATGTTTTCTTCTGAGATTCGTAAGGATCTCACAAGAGAATTTTCCCGCCTACAAGTCAAGAGGACTCGTAAGTGGTTGTTTCCCTCTTTGTCGATATTTGATTTCGGAGAGTGTGACCCGTGAATAGTATGCAAGAGTCCATCTTGGACCGACTTGCAGGGCCCCAGTGGTTAGGAAACAGGTTTTTAATCCCCATTGCCTAAGGCTTTGCCTTACGAGTCAAGACGAATCGAGAAGTTCTCGCAAGGATGTCCTAACGTCATAGTTAACCTCTGCTCTATACGACAGAGGTCCGTTAGGGTCTGTGGTTTTAGGTTTTTTGTTCGTCGTACCGTCGCGACTGCTGATGTATTCCTCGATAGGCAATCTTGCTGTTCGAGTAGCCTCGCAACTGTCGTGTCTCTGATCCCTTCGGGGACGGACAAGATGTCGTCAAGCAATCTTCCTAAGCGATTTGACCGTCAGAAGAGCAAGCGTTAGGAATTTTGCCATGCCGCTTTTTACTTGAGGTTAGGCTCAGTTTGGGAAGCCCCGATGAGTCATAACCACTCCGCGCTGGTGTGGGATAATCTCCGACAGTCTTTCAGGTTTTATATGAGTTGCTATCAAGACCCTGAAGCTAGGAATATTGCCTTTGCTTCGTTTGCTGGCATTGCGTCTGTTGTATCGAGACGAATGTCATGGTGGTGACCACTACGCGCTGGTGTGGGATGATCTCCGATAGTCTTTCAGGTTTTATATGAGTTGCTGTCAAGACCCTGAAGCTAGGAATATTGCCTTTGCTTCGTTTGATGGCATTGCATCTGCTGTATCGAGACAAATGTTACGGTGGTGACCACTCCACGCTGGTGTGGGATGATCTTCGATAGTCTTTCAGGTTTTATATGAGTTGCCGTCAAGACCCTGAAGCTAGGAATATTGCCTTTGCTTCGTTTGCTGGCATTGCGTCTGCTGTATCGAGACGAATGTCATGGTGGTGACCACTCCGCGCTGGTGTGGGATGATCTTTGATAGTCTTTCAGGTTTTATATGAGTTGCCGTCAAGACCCTGAAGCTAGGAATATTGCCTTTGCTTCATTTGCTGGCATTGCGTTTGCTGTATCGAGACGAATGTCACGGTTGTCTCTAGGTTGTTGATGAACCGTCGAGGCTTGGAACTAGGGACTTTGCCATGGCTCCGTTGTTGGTGTCGCGTCTGCATCTTGTTGGAGGAAGAACGCTGGGGTGACATCGCATCTGCTGTATCGAGACGAACGTTGAGGTCGTCTCCAGGTTATTGGTGAACCATCGGGACCTGGAACTAGGGACTTTGCCGTGGCTCCGTTGTTTTAACCTTGGGGTCAGTTGTTGATGTTGTATCTGCATCCTGCTGGAGTTGAGAAGAAACACTGCTGTTGACACTGCGCCTACTGTAACGAGACGAATGTCGAGGTGGTCTCTAGGTTATCTGCGAACCGTCGAGATTTGGAACTAGGGATTTTGCCATGGCTCCGTTTTGCTGACGTTGTGTCTACTGTAACGAGACGGATGTCGAGGTGATCTCTATGTTGTCTGTGAACTGTCGAGACCTGGCTCTCTCTCTCTGATGGAGCCTGATGGGATGATATGATTCCCTCTTTGTTTGTGCCCCTGGATTGTATACAAGGATCGATGTGATCTCACCTGTAGGGCAAAAAGTTTCATTATATATATATATATATTTCACAATGCTCTATCATTCAGCTTTAATATCGTGAAAGTCGTGATTGCCCAATCATTTCGGCTATTTGTTTTATTTACTCGCTGCTTTTTATTGCAAGTTACCCAACTATTTCGGCTCTTTTGCATGCATATATTTTTACTTATTGTTGCAAGTTGCCCCATCATTTCGGCTATTTCATATGCATTTATGGCTCGCTGACTTTTCGCTACGAGTTTGGGATTTGATACCGATTTAGGCATCAGCATCGCTACAACTGGGATATTGCCAGGAGCGAATCATCATTTGCCTTTGTCGATACTGAACAAAGGTGGCTTAGTAAACAGGGTTAGGATCCTGTCGACTAAGGCTTTTGACTTCATGAGCCGTAAGGGTCTCATAAAGGTATTTCTCCCTACGAGTCGTGAGGATCTCGTAAGTGCGTTTTCTCCTTAAGAATCATGAGGAGTCTTAAGTGTATGTTCTCTTATAAGTCGTAAGGATGTTACAAGAGTATTTTCTCCTTATAAGTCGAGAGGACTTACAAGGGTTGTTCACCGTGCGAGCATATCCCTAGTCACTGGTGGGACTTTGTTAGGGAAATGTTTATTCGTGCCCGTGGATTGTATACAAGGATCGATATCGAGACACCTGTAGGGCAAAATCGGGGGTGGGGGTGGGGTATGACTGTTTAAGAACAGGTTCAGATCCCTGTAGCTTAAGGCTTTTGAATCATATGAGCCATGAGGGTCTCATAAGAAGGTTCTCCTTACGAGTCATGGGGATCTCATAAGTGTAATTTCTCCTTAGGAATCGTGGGGATCCCTAAGTGTGTTTCTCCTTTGTGAGTCGTAAGGATATCACGCAGGTATTTTCTCCTCACAAAGTCGAGAGGACCTTGCAAGTGCCTTTTAACGAGATTGTGCCCTTTCGGGTTTTCACAAAACTTGTCGGTAGTCCTGCTGTTTTTACTCACGGAGCCCTTTCGGGTTTTCATCTGTGCCCATTTCGCTTATGGACGCACCCTCTTTTTTTTGCCAGCCTTGGGATGCTGCGGTCCGTAGTAGTTTATCGACGTCTCGGTCAACAACCAGTTTTAGGACATAGTGGTCCATCGTTAGTTTAAGGACGTCTTGGTCCGTTGTTAGTTTTAGGACATTTCGGTACGTGGCACTTTCTCTATGAATGAGCACGATGCCCCCGACATGTCTATTTTCTTCGGATCATGTGGTTGTGGAGGGTTCATCTTCCAGTTTTCAGACAGCGCGAATTTGCCCAGTTGGTATTGGTCCTCAATCCAGCCTTTGAAGACGAAGGAATCTTCGATTGGATGGCTTACTGCTTGGTGGTAAGGGCGGTAATTAGGATTATTGATATCGCCTGGCTGCAACGGATGTTTTGGATCCGGCAGATTGATGAGTCTGTTGCGCACTGCCAGCTCGAACAGTCTCCTCATTTTATCCCGGGAAAACGAATAAGGACGTCCTAGTCTCTCCTCGAGGGATGGGCATGGACGCACGTTGTTTTGGCGAACAACCGGCTTTATGTTGCTCGGCTGTTATTGAGTATTGGCGACGAAGGTTGCTTTCCCTTTCCCTTTTTCATTTCGAGGCTCCGACTTCGAAGAGGAAGGCTTGTGGCCCATCTGGTCCATTTGGGCTAGCTTGTCAATCAAGGCCTGAAAAGTAGTTGGCTTGAAGAACATCATGAATTGCGAAATGGTCGCCTGCGGATCAAGAGTACCCACGAACATGCCTACCGCAGGCGCTTCTTCGATGCGCTGCTCGCATTTTGACCATAGATTCCGCCACTGTATCGCGTACTGAGCCCAAGTTTCACCTGGCTTCACCCTGGCATTGATCAATGCCGTGATTGGGGTACGTTCGCTAGCGCTCGTAAAACGTTGGGTGAACAGCAATTCCATCTCTGTAAAGGTTTTGACGGAGTCGTTGGGCAGCTCCGAATACCACTCAAATGCTGTCTCCGACAAGCTGCCAACGATTGGCGAAGCAATAGCTTATCGTCACCTCTGGTATTGCCGCAAAGAGCCCTGAACTGAGCGACATGTTAATGGGGATTGCATGTCCCCTTATATACGTGAAACTTAGGAATTGTGTATCCTGGCGGATACTTGATCTGATCGTACCATCCTGGATATGGTCGACCGGTTCCGACGACTTGGCCAGTTGCTTCATTTGCTTAATGAGCCCGTATTTACTGAGCTATATAATCATCCAGGGCAGCTTTTGAGATAGTCTCCTCTTTGTCTACTGAACAAGCTGGAAGAGGGTTTGACGTTTCCGCTCGGTCGTCTTCGAGGATAATCGGAGGATCTTCGGCTGCAGGATCTAGTTGTATCATCATCCCGACCATGTCTTGGAAGAGAAGCGCCATTCGTTTTATATTGGCCGCTTGTTCCGCTGCTTCTCTGTCCTTCTTTTCGAGGATTCTGCGGAGGAAGTCAGCATCGATTTCCTGCTCACAGCGCTGCTCCGAGGATGTCTCCGGGCTTGCTTTTGGTCCCGTGAGTGCTGCCATAGCTGTTAACATTTCTTGGATCTCTTGTTGTTGTTTCTCCTGAGCCTTAGTCACTGATCGCGTAAGCGGTTGATGACCTATGGAGATACGGCTATCCTCTTTTCTGGATGCCATATAGATGGTGTGCACCACCATGCCCCCAGACTTGGGGCGTTTAGATTCAGTGTTCTTGCGATTCGTCATAGACACCGGGATTTTCTCCAGCTTTCCCCTCTCGTGAGCGGTCGAGGTTGAGGGGGCCGTTGCAGTGGGTACCCAAGTAGCTGTCACCTTCTGTGGCTTGATAGGATGGTCATCTTCTCGCTGAACTTTCATCTTTTTCTGTCAGCGGGGATAATCTTGATCAATCACCGAGTCTTGGAGTTGGCGCCAGACCTTGCAAATTTTAGAGGACAGCCGTTGAGGGGGATGCTCCGGCTTCGCCTTTGGGACATTCTCCATAGGTGGATGAGATCTTTTCAGCACGGCAGTTGGCGAGTTCCTGCGTACCCTGTTAAGTAGTTCAAAAATGTTCCCAGTTGGAACAGTAGCATCAAATTCCACCATTGGAGCTGGCGGAGTCAATCCCAAAGGGGAATTGCCCCCAGCTTTCCTTACTCGGTGCCAGTGGCGACGTCGAGCATGTCGTGCGGCCGGGATCACCTCCGCTGTTAGTTCGGCTTTTTCGTGCCCCCTGCTTTGATGAGGGGCCGTTGTCGTCGTTAGCCTGTCAAAGACCGATGCCCGTTGAGAGGGGATGGCCAATCTTGAAAAGGCCGATTTTCGTGCAGGGGAAACAGCCTTGGTTACTTCACCCGGAGTGGGGGCTGAAACGGCCAGTCTTGTGAAGACCGACCCCGTAGCAGGAGAAGCCGCTTGGTGACTTCGGGAGTAGGAATAGCTATCCACTTCGGGATAATGCCTTCTGGTATTGCGGGCTTTTTCACGGGCCCACCTGAGCTTTGGCCTAGTCTGTCGAAGACTGAGGCGCTTGATTTGGGCGACCCGTTGAGAGAGGTCGCGGTAGTTGTAAGCCGATCAAAGACCGACTTCTTTGGAGCTTCTTGCAACGACATTGGGGCGTTGAAGCTCATGGGTGGGAGCATGGTCCCGAAGAATAGCCCAGTGGTGGCTTGGGTCACTTGTTCCACCGGCATCGTAAAAAGGGAGGCCGCCCGAGGCCCGTAAGTCACTCCTCCGGACAGGACGGAGTGAGAGTTGCAGTTGCAGTTAGTGCAGTTTGAAGCCATTGATCTTCCGTTTTCTGCACGGAGCAAGACACCAAATCTTAGTAACTCGAATCTAGGGCAACCATGTCAAACCGCGATTCGTTCGCGGACACGACACACGAAGTGTGGAGTGGAAAGAGGAAAAGGTCCCACCGGGCGTGCCAGAATCTGTTCTCCACCGAAAAACGCGACCGGGACGTTGGTATGTCAGGCCTGAATTTCAAGGGCAGATGCTATTAGGTGCTATCATTCCACCTCTCCAAAGATGCCAAGTTGATTTATGACACCACGTATCGAAGGTTTAGACGGATGCGGCCGTTGTAGCAGACTTCGTCAGATTCCCCCTCGTTGAGTGGTTTTTGATTGTGGGGACGCTCTTCCCTGCAGGCGCAAGCCCCTGCAGTTAATTATGCTACTGCATCGCGGTAACCACTTTCTCCTTCTCCAGATGGTCACTTCGTGTCGTGTGTATTTGTTTTGTTTTTGGTTGCCCGTGGATTGTATACGGAGACTAATTTATGTTGTCGTCCGTAGGGTGTGGATTAGTCCATATCTGTATTTTCTTAGATTTAGGTTTGGGGTTGGGTTTATGGATACGTTAGTCTCATTTGAGACTAAGATCAACTTAAACGTTTGTTAAGGACACGTTAGTATAATTTTAGACTAAGATCAACTTAACGGGATCGTTTAGATCCAACAAAAGAGAATTTGGGCTCTATTATTTAGTTTAGGGACATTGGGGTCCAATGTTAGTTTAAGGACATTACGATCCAACATTAGTTTAAGGACGTTACGGTCCAGTTTAAAGACATCATAGTCTATAAAGGTTAAGGACATCATAGTCCATGGTCTTAAGGACCCCACAGTCTAAGGTTAAGGATATCATAGTCCATAGGCTTAAGGACCCCACAGTCCGTAGTTTAAAGACGTCATAGTCTATAAAGTTTAAGGACATCATAGTCCATGAGTTTAAGGACCCCACAGTCCATGGAATGATTGGTTATCGGGACCCGTCACCTCTTTGAAGACGTTGAAGGATTACAATGACAAATCTCAAAGGAGTGACGAGATAAACCCTTGAACCAAAGCTGATTGGGAAATCTGTAGTCTATTTTGGGACTAATATCAATTAATTAGATTATGAGCACATGGGCTCAGTTAAAGCTGAATTGAGGACTTATGGCCAACTTGGGCTAAGTCCAATTAGGTTTAAAATGTTGGACCTTTGTTTGTATTGTTGAACATTTGTCTGGGTTCAACCCCCCATTATTTAGCAATGCTAAACAGGGGTTTGGGGTTCTGACAACATTTTGTCTTCGGCTGAGCACTAACCATTCATTATAGCTCTGGATTTTACTTTGCATATCATATGAACTGATCAATTTTGAGGTTCAGTTGAAGGGGAGACTTGCCTCTGGAAAACTTGGCCAATTTGGGCTAAGATTGGTTTTAAGATAGTGTTAAACACTAGAGGATATTTGGCGATCACGTGTTCCTTTATTCTATCCTCAGAATACGCAAGTAACTGTTAAACACTTAGTCTTTGTAATCATCACGTGTGGATATATGATAGTGCCCATGTATTGGGTATTAATTCCTCTGTTTCCCTCATTTGCCCTTTTAAAAAGGTGTTAGTCAGGGGTCACGTGGGGACACGTGAGGCATCCTAAATCAGTACTGCCTTTGGCTCTGTTTCCTTTATTTTGAGGGTCACGTGGGAGCACATGAGGTATTGCCTCCAGGCTTGTTCTTTCTCATCTTGAGGAGTCTATTTAAGGGTCACGTGGGGGCACGTGACCATGTCTCAATCGTTCTTTTCTGATCATTGAAAGGAGCCACGTGATCAGGTTTACGTGCATGGAGAGTTTAAGTCCCTTGTTTGAGAATTAAATTCTTTGGTAGGGTTAAACCCTAATTTTGTTTAGAGGAATTAAATTTCTTTGTATATGGAAGAATAAAATTCTTTAAACCCAACTCTCCCTCTAAATTTTGGATCTGCATGGCAGTGCATGGCAGAATCACCCCGATGAGAATTAAATTCTCAACTTATGGGGAGATCTGCTTCTGCAGATCTTCAACCATGACGAAGAACTAAGTTATTGTTTTAAGGGTTAAACCATGTCTCTGTTGGAGGAATTAATTCCTATGTGCTTTGTAGGAGAATATAATTCTCTAAATTTAGGTCTTCTCTTAGGTTTTAGATCTGCATGGCAGAATCTCCCCGATGAGAATTAAATTCTCAACTTGTGGGAAGATCTGCTTCTGCGGACCTTCAACCAAATGAAGAACTAAGTTTCTTATTCAGAAGAGTTAAACTCTTAGTATGAGAATTAAATTCTACTTTTCCTTTTGTGGGAGCTTATAGGATGATCTCTCACCTAGGATTTCTTTCTTTTCTCGAGAAACCTTCTTTTCTCTCTGGAGAATTAAATTCTCTTTTCTTTTGTATTCTCTCTCTGTTGTTGTCTCTCCCTCCTTTTTGTTCTCTGTATGGCTCCTATTTATAGGAGAAAGAGAAGAATCAGTTTGTATAGTCAATCTTTCATTGAAAGATTTTAATTGATTTTGTAACCAACATGATCTTTTAGATCACTCAGTGAATTTTATTCACCATTGAATTTTTAATCCAAAAGATTTTTAATCCAAAATATATTTTGTCTGTTATTCCTGGAAAATTTCAGGGAAATCTTTCCTTGTATAGAATCTTTCTATAAATTGGTGATTTTTAATCAACATTGGATTTTTAATCCAACGGTGCCCCACTTTACAGAGCACAATCTTTTTTGTTTGGAAAGATCTAGGGAAATATTAGGGTTTTTTTTATTTCCCTTAATTAGAATTTAATTCTATTAGTTCAGAAGGCTTAAGAGCCCGTCACGTGTTAGCACGTGACCCCACTGATTGACCGTTTAATTAGAATTTAATTCTATTAATTCAGAGATCTTTAGGAACCCATCACGTGTTGGCACGTGACCCCTGATTAAGCTTTCAATCAGAATTTAATTCTGTTGTTTTAAAGAACTCAGGAATTATCACGTGTCAGCATGTGACCCTTGGTCACGTGTGGGCACGTGATGCCCTATTTGGGTTTTTCCCTGTTGTCTTATTATGCCTTTTAATTCCTTTTCAGCCGGTTTAAAGGCCAATCACGTGTTGGCAAGTGACTCCATCTCAAGTTGTGTATTTCAGCGCCTATAACTTTGCCTATAGACGGTCACGTGTGCCCACGTGATGCCTGATCACGTGTGGACACGTGATGCTTCTCTTGTGTATTTCTTTACTGCTTTATTCAGTTCCCATGAGGGAACAATAGTCATCCAGGGAGGCTTTGGAGATCATCTCCTCTTTGGCTACTGATAGAACCGGAAGAGGGTTCGATGTCTCCCCTCTGTCGTCTTCAATGATAATCGGGGGGTCTTCAGCTGGAGGATCCGGCTGTATCATCATCCCGACCATATCTTGGAATAAAAGCACCATTCGTTTTATGTTGGCCGCTTGTTCCACGGCCTCTCTGTCTCTCTTCTCGAGGATTCTTTAGAGGAACTCGGCATCGGTTTCCTATTCTTGACGCTATTCTGACGACGTCTCCGGGCTTTCTTTTGGCCCAGTGAGTGCGGCCATCTGTGTTACTATCTCCTGCAGTTTTTGCTGTTGTTGCTCCTGAGCCTTTGTCACTGATCTGGTGAGAGGTCGATGGCCCGTGGAAATACGGCTATCCTCTTTCCCGGATGCCATGTAAACAGTGTGCACCACCATGCTCTCAGACTTGGGGCGTTTAAGTTCAGTGCCCTTTAGATTCGTCGTAGACACGGGGATTTTCTCCGGCCTTCTTCTTTTGTGAGCGGTCGAAGTTGAGGGGCCGTTGTAGCGGGCACCCAAGTAGACGACACCTTCTGTGGTACAACAGGGTGGTCCTTCTCTTGCTGAACTTTTATTTTCTTCGGTCGGCTGGAGTAGTCTTGGTTGATCACCGAGTCTTGGACCTGTCGCCTGACCTTGTGAATTTTATAGGACAGCCGCTAAGGGGGCTGTTCTGGCTTTGTCTTTGTAGCATTCTCTACAGGTAGAGGAGATCTTTTCAGGACGGCAGTCGGAGAGTTCTTACGGACCCTCCTGAGTGGTTCAAAGCTGTTTCCAATTGGAACAGCAGCGTCGACTTCCACCATTGGATCCGGCGGGGTAGGTCCAGATAGGGAATTGCCCCCAGCTTTCCTCACTCGGCGCCAGTGGCGACGTCGAGCGTATCGAGCAGACAGGACCACCTCTACTGTTGGATGAGCTTCTTCATGCCCCCGCTCTGATGAGGGGCTGTTGTCGTCGTTAGCCTGTCGAAAACCGACGTCCGCTGAGAGGGGATGGCTAACCTATCGAAGGCAGACTTTCGAACAGGGGTAGCAGCCTTGGTGACTTTGCCTGGAACGGGAGTTGGAGCGGCCAGTCTTGTGAAGACCGACCCCTTGGCAGGAGAAGCCGCTTTGGTGACTTCATTTACTGGAGCAGGGATGGCTATCCGTTTCGGGATAACCCCTTCAGGTATTGCAGGCTTTTTTATGGGCCCATTGGAGTTTTGACCCAGTCTGTTAAAGACTGAGGCATTGAATTTGGGCGACCCGTTGAGAGGGGCCGCTGTAGTCGTAAGCCGATCAAAGACCGACTTCTTCGGAGCTTCTTGCGACGGCAGTGGGGCGTTGAAGCTCATGGGTGGGAGCATGGTCCCAAAGAACAGTCTAGTGGTGGCCTGAGTCACCTATTCTACTGGCATCGTAAAATGGGAGGCCGCTTAAGGCCCACAAGTCACTCCTCCAGCAAGGACGGAGTGGGAGTTGTTGCAGTTAGTGCAGTTGAAAGCCATTGATCTTCTGTTTTCTGCATGGAGCAAGACACTAAATCTTAGTACCTCGAATCCAGGAGCAACCATAGAAAACCGTGATTCGTTCGCGAAACACGACACATGAAGTGTGGAGTGGAAGGAGGAAAATGTCCCACCGGGAGTGCCAAAACCTGTTCGCCGCCGAATACCGAGAAGATAAACGTCTTGCCTGAATTTGGGGGCAGATGCTATTTGGTTTTATCCGTCCACCTCTCCAAAAATGCCAAGTTGATTTACACCATATATCGGAGGTTTAGAAAGATGCGGCCGTTGTAGCAAACTTCATCAGATTGCCCCTCGTTTGAGGGGGTTTTGATTGTGGGGACGCTCTTCCCTGCAGGCGCAAGCTCCTGCAGTTAATTACGCTACCGCATCACGATAACCACTTTCTCCTTATCCATATGGTCACTTCGTATCGTGTGTGTTTGTTTTATTTTTGGTTGCCCGTGGATTGTATACGGAGACTAATTTATGTTGTCGCCCGTAGGGCGTAGATTAATCCAAATCCGTATTTTCTTAGATTTGGGTTTGTAAGTCCACGTTACCTCTCCCGGTACTTACGGGCTTGCGGAAATGATGAAAAAAGTTTTTTTTCAAAAGGTGGTAACATGGACTCAAAATACGGATCTTTGTTAAACAACTACCTAACAACCTAACTAGGAGTTTTACCTACTCGGTTAGGGGGTTATACATTTCTTGAACTCCTTCGTCTTCAACTCTTTGCGGTGTACGGATCGACCTCACCTCGTCGTCTCCTCGCGCCGAAGATGGATCCACCTGAAAGCTTCTACCTTTGGCTTCTCTTCAAACTAGAAGAAACTAGAACACTTGGTTTGCTAAACCTTGTGAACTAGGATGAGTAGAGAAGTGATATGGGTTTTCTTTTATCTCTAAGGCAATGTTTCTCAACTCATGAGAGGGAGTTGCCTTGAGCTAGAGAGAGAGCAAGAGGAAGAGCAAGAGGGAGAGCCCAAGCAAGAGAGAGAAAGCAAATGAATGAATGAGCAAGACTTTTGGCTCCCATGCTCTCATAATCCAAAATCATGATAACTCATAATAGTAATTGAGTATTATGTGATGGTTCAAGTCAAAATGGCCATATCATTTCATGCACTAATTTTGCAAAAAGAAACAAGCAAGCAAAAGTCTTTGCCACGAAATGATAGCCATTGTAATGATGGTGGTCAACTAGTCCAACCTAGTCAACCGGTCAACAAAGTCACCAAGTCAACAAAGTCAACTCTTCATCTCAACCATGACACAATAATACTTAATTAATATTATCATTAATCATATTTCTTATTCTCATTAGGGTTTAGCAAAAGTCAATAGTCAACAGTCAACAACCCCAATGAGAATCCTCTGCCTCTGTCTCTCTGTCAACTGTGCATACACACCAGCATCCGCGTTCCGAGGAACACGAATGCAAACGAGATAAAACCAATCCCAAAACGTACACTAGGATCTGGCTTAAACCAAAACCCGCTAGTGTTAACTGTCCGGACACTAAACGTGCACAAGTGCACGGATGTGACCGAACCCTGTCGCAAAACCATGCGACCTCTACTCTTTTGCCTAAAGACGAATAGCTTTCTGTGTGGGACTCTAAAGACTCGACACTACGCTGGCAGTGGGTTTAACCACAGACCGCAAGCGGCACTAGCTGTGCGTAACGGTCCCCAGGTAGATGCCGACAAGAATACGGACGAGGTGAAACCCATCTGAACTCCTACTGAGCCTGAATGTGACAATCTGCGTACAGTCCGGTCTGTTCGTCTGAGAATATCGCATGGCGGGCCTAGGGGGCGGTAAACGTCAGTCCCCTAATAGCGGTACAAGTCGTGTAGGAGTGTAGCCCAGAACACCCTGAGATAACACTGGAAACCTACCGGTATATCTCGCTTGCCCTAGCCAGGGACTTTGTGTAATGGCTCTCCTAGACACAGCGCGATATCAACCCCCAATACCGAGAAAGACGAATCCTGTCTAACCGTCACTGCCTCCAAGTGCTTCGGGACTGCACCCAACTACTACCTGTTTGCACGACTCCTTTGAGCCATGGTAGGGTAGTAATCTAAGTACAGTGGGAACACACTCGAGACGAAGTGACAGTGTCAAGTCAGCGGACTAAGCTGTATCCATGTCACCTGGGAACTGATAACCGACGATAGGTATAGTACCAACCAACAGTTCCCGACGAGTCCTGTCCAGTGTACTCGTAACCTAACGAGCACCCGCATACTATCTCAAGTACGACGTACTGACAGCTGTGGGACAGACCGTCTCCCATGCTGGGATGAGAAGCGCATACGCTAGTCTACTCCGGAGTATCTATGCCCTGTCTCAATAGTCCTACGACTGGGGACCTGCATAAGGATGTGCTTGTGGATTACCCAGCCCCCACGAGTGTGACTGCCATCACAACGCTGGTAATCAAGCAAAGATCCTAAGGGCTCCACTAATGTGTATAGGTGATATACTAAAATAAACACATGTACACATTGAAGTAGAAACAAACCAAGTAGCATACTACCATTTTGAGCAAGATTGTCAATACAAGGTGAGTATCCCAAGCTTCCATTAAGTAATATACAAACTAGTATGATACAGTAATGGCCTCTAGGGCATATACACTAACAATCTCCCACTTGCACTAAGGCCATGTACTGGCGTATCGAAGACCTTTCATCTCGATCAGCCGCTCGAACTGAGTCTGGGGTAAGGCCTTTGTGAGTGGATCAGCAGTGTTATCTTCCGTAGAAACTCTCCGAACCTCGATCTCCTGGCGACCCACGATCTTTCTGATCAGGTGATACCGCCTCAAGATGTGTCTGGACTTCTGATGGGACCTGGGTTCCTTCGCTAAGGCTATAGCCCCGTTGTTGTCGCAATACAGAGGTATTGGATCAACAATGGACGGAACCACCTGAAGTTCTGTTAAGAACTTCCTTATCCAGACGGCTTCTTTTGCGGCATCTGCAGCAGCGATATATTCTGCTTCCATCGTCGAGTCAGCAACGGTTTCCTGTTTAGAACTCTTCCAACACACCGCCCCTCCATTGAGGGTAAAGACATAACCCGACATGGACTTGGAATCATCCTTGTCACTGTGGAAGCTGGAGTCAGCAAAGGCCTTGATCTGGAGGTCTTTTCCGCCATACACCAAGAACATCTCCTTAGTCCTTCTTATGTACTTGAGAATGTTCTTTACCGCTATCCAGTGTTTCTCCCCAGGGTTTGACTGATACCGGCTTACCACACTCAGTGCATAAGCTAAATCTGGTCTGGTACACAACATCGTATACATTATAGAGCCTACCGCAGAAGCATAGGGTATAATAGACATGCGATCCCTTTCCAAATCAGTCTTGGGAGACACCTCTTTGGAGAGGGTGATCCCGTGACAAGCCGGTAGATTACCGCGCTTGGAATCTTCCATACTGAATCTTTTTAGTACGGTGTCGATGTACCTGGACTGTGAAAGTCCTAATATCCTTTTTGATCTGTCACAAAAGATCCGGATCCCCAGAATATACGAGGCATCACCCAGGTCTTTCATGGAGAACCTATGTGACAAGAATCCCTTGACATATTGTAGCATATGAATGTCATTTCCTATCAAAAGAATGTCATCCACGTATAATACGAGGAATACGGCAGTTCTTGCTACAAATCTACTATAGATGCATGGTTCATCTGGATTTTTGATAAAGCCAAAATCTTTGACCGTCTCATCAAAACAGATGTTCCAACTCCGCGATGCCTACTTTAGTCCATAGATGGACTTAAGCAACTTGCACACCTTTCCGCTGCTCCCACTCTGAATGAAACCCTCTGGCTGGTCCATATAGACACACTCCTCTAAATTTCCATTCAGAAAAGCGGTCTTTACGTCCATCTGCCAAATCTCATAATCGTGGAAGGCAGCAATGGAAAGAAGGATCCGAATGGATTTCAGCATAGCCACTGGAGAAAAGGTTTCGTCATAGTCCAAACCAGGTCTTTGACGTAAACCCTTTGCAACAAGTCTAGCTTTATATGTCTCAACCTGTCCATCTACACCAATCTTCCTTTTGAAGATCCACTTGCATCTTACGGGTTTTACCCCATCTGGAGCAATGTTCAACGTCCATACTTTGTTGGTGTACATGGACTCCATTTCGGTCCGCATTGCATCTAGCCATTTTACCGAGTCAACGCTCTGAATGGCCTGCTGGAAGCTAGTCGGCTCATCACTATCAATGATGCAATCTTCTCTATCCCCGTCTATGAGAAAACCATAGTATCTCTCGGGCGGATGAGACTGCCTACTACTTCTGCGGAGCGGCGTAGGAATGTTATGTTCTTTTGAACCCTCTGGTTCTACTAAGCTTTCAGTAATAGCTCGTGGTTCTGGAATTTCTTCCAGTTCTATTGCGCTCCCACTTATCCGTTTTTCCAAAAACTGAGTTTCCAAGAAGTGGGCATGACGAGAAACAAAAACCTTTTGTTCCTCTTCGCAATAGAAGAAATATCCCTTGGAGTTCTTTGGATATCCCACAAACTTGCACTGTACTGAGCGTGCCTCGAGTTTGTCCGCATGCTGCTTTTTGACAAAAGCTGGACATCCCCATGTCTTAATATGATTAAGATAGGGTCTCTTCCCACACCACATCTGTTATGGTGTAGTAGGCACAGTCTTAGTTGGAACTCGGTTCACAAGGTATGCAGCTGATTCTAGTGCATATCCCCAGAATGATCGTGGTAACTCAGCGTTACTCATCATAGACCGTACCATATCCAATAGGGTTCGGTTCCGTCTCTCCGATACACCGTTATGTTGCGGAGTGTATGGAGGAGTAAGCTGAGAGAGAATTCCATTCTCTTTTAAGTAATCCAGGAACTCTGCACTCAAGTATTCACCACCTCGATCGGATCTCAGTGTCTTGATACTTTTGCCGGTTTGTTTTTCTACTTCATTTTTATAATCCTGGAATTTTCCAAAGGCTTCGGATATATGTTTCATTAAGAATACAAATCCGTACCTTGAAAAGTCATCCGTGAAAGTAATGAAGTAAGAATAACCGCTTCGTGCATGCGTAGACATTAGACCGCACACGTCGCTGTGTACGAGTCGCAAGAGCTCGCTCGCTCTTACTCCGTGTCCAGTGAACGGAGTCTTTGTCATCTTTCCTTTGAGACAGGATTGACAAGTTGCATATGATTGATATTCGAACGGATCCAAATATCCTTCTGTATGTAACTTCGTCAACCTTCTCTCTACAATGCATAAGAAATCCTGAATTGTTTCTGTAGACTTTCTTTTGTGTGTATTCTGGACATTGAAAATCTGTGGTTGGTTTAATACGTATATACCATTGCTTAATGTACCTGACCCAATCAGAACTTGATTAAGGTGAATGTTTACAATATTATTTACAAACGCAAATTCATAACCTTCTTTAGATATTAAAGATACAGAAATGATATTACAAGTTGCATTGGGTACAAAAAAGCAATTACGTAAAACCAAAACATGTCCATCTGACATTCTCAGGTGATAGTCCCCCACGGCCTTAGCATTCATGCTAGCTCCATTTGCAACTTTGAGGGTCATGTCACCTGCCTTCAAAAACCTATGCTTTCTCAACGCCTGCAAAGAATTACGGATATGAGATCCTGATCCGGTATCCAATACCCAGGAAGTAGAGTTTATTGATAGACATTTTTCAATAACATATACACCTGAAGCTGAAGCCGCAACTTGCTTCAGATCCTGTGTTCTGGCCTTCCAAGCCCTGCAATCTTTCTTCCAGTGTCCACTCTTATGACAGTAAAAGCACTCTTCTTTCCCCACAAGCTTTCCCGCTACCTTTGTTGCTTTTTCCTTTCCCTTCATATCCACTTTACTAACACCGCCCCTTGGTTTGGCGGGTGCTTTCTTCTTCTTTCCCTTGGCTTTCTCCCTGGACCTAGAAGAGGAAGATCCTCCTACAAGCAAAGTGGATGTTTCCCTACCTTTCTGTAGGGTTCCCTCTACACTCCTCAGCATGTTGAGGAGTTCTGAAAGTTCAACTTCTTTTTCTTGCAAGTTGAAGTTCAGGATAAACTGGGCGTAAGTGGAAGGAAGGGACTGGAGAATCATGTCCGTGTAGAGCTCGTTCTCTAACGTGGTCCCTAGGTCCGCGAGCTCCTCAATGAAGCCAATCATCTTAAGCACGTGTTCCGCTACCGACGATCCGACGGCCAATCTCACCGAAAACAGCTTTTTCGAGACTTCGTATCTGGCGATACGAGATTGCTCTCCATACAGTTCTTTTGTATGGAGAAATATGGATTCAAGGTCCATATTCTCGTGCCTCCTCTGATGTTCATTGTCCATAGAGGTAAGTACGAGGCACTTGGCCTTCGCGCAATCGATTTCCTAGGTCTTACGGATTTCCCTATCCGCGACGCTGGTTTTGGGACCTGGGATATGGGGAGCTTTGGTGGTAAGGAGATACCCCAACTTGTCATAAGTGATTTCCATTTTGACATTCCTGAGCCAATCTTTGTAGTTTGGCCCTGTCAGTATGTTTTTATCTAGTAGTAAGTTAAGTCCGGTCATGATGTTTGGTCGCTGCAATTAGGAGAGAGAGAAGAAACACTTTAGTATGATGCTCTTGCAAGTTTAGAATGGTTTTTAATTTGTCTAAACAGGATGGCTCCCACTGTCTCTCGAATCCCTCCTCAAACCACAAAGGAAGAACTAGTCGGGATCAATCTCACCGTACAATACTTGCTTAACCGTTCAGCCAGGCCAGTGTCGGTACTTCGAGGGAGGTTTTCCAACGCTTTCGCGAAGTTCCTTAATTAAATAACCTCTTTTCCCTGTGGGCATAGCCCCGCTAACACCTTTCTAGACACCTACTTGGTTTATAGCATTGATCGTTAAGTGAGAAAGTTCCGGAGGAGTAGCATATACTCACAGTAGGATCGGGATCCAAATATCATCGCGTGACAAAACTGAAGGAATCCTACCAGAATCATCACACTCCAAATGGTATGCAGCGCTAGCAAGTTTCAGTTCTTTTGAAACTCCCGATGTGGATTTTTGCCCCATGCTCTTATGACCTTGACTTTGGCCAAAATATCATAAGTCACATGTCAAGTTATACCCGTCATTCTCCAGGTTAATTTGAGCCCACCTGCACATACCCTTGACTTTGGCCAAAATGGTAGAACGACTGCCCTAAACCAACACATCTATCTATGCTGCACATGAATACCCAATAGCTACCAATCACTATGCCTTGACTTTGGCCAACATACATAGCTTGAATACTTATTGACCATTCATGTGAAACGACGGAGGGCTACGAATGGTTTTGGCAAAACCGTGAACATAGTGAACTTGATATAATCGAAGGAACGAGATAGCTTTCAAAAAGGAGTGGTTCATGCTCCGCATTTAAAATTTGGTTTTGAAAAGAACCGAGTGGTTTTGAAAGTGTTCCAACGACTTTTACTTGGTTTATTTTTCTTGCATTAATTTTAATGCGTCCCATCATTCAATCCTACCATTGCAGAAAACAACCAAAATATGACGTACGCTTATGCCATCCGCATTCGCCACGGGGCCCCGTCATTACCCGTTAGGTTACTTAACTAACGACAGAGCGGGGGCTAGACTAGCGCGGATGCAAAACATAAGCAACGCCTAAATAATATCATATATAGATATATTGCAATGATAGCCATTCCAGATCACAGATAAACACATTGGATATACTAGGAATCCGCAATTCGTACGAGCCTGTAACGAAAAGCGGATTACACGGTCGCGATGAATAGCCAATACCCCACCCTAGACCCCTACGGGTGCGACAAACTACCCGCCAAATATCCGAAGCGGAGCAACCTCCCTCAACGACGTGAGTAGGCCACTCGGCACTTCGAGATACCCGGTAGTTTGTGCACCCCACATTGGGTCTATCCTAGGAGCAAAAACAGTAAAAGAAATTATACAATGACGGCTACAACCTCACCCAGGTTGTGCGGCCAAAAATAATATTACATCAATTACAAATTTACATGAATTGAAAGAAAAAGAAAAACTCTCATCTCACAACCCCCGGCTATTCATCCGCGACAATCCAATGAATTCATATACACATTCCATCAACATTACAGATCACAGATATGTATAACCCCCACTAATCGACGTGTAGCGATTAGCAGACGTTCAATACATATAACACATCACAGATATAACCCGTTAGCTTAAGTCTTTAGAAGTTCGATCAAAATACGGATTTTTAAGCCCCAAAAACAAATTTTGCTTTCTGGAAAATCTGGGCTGAAAAAACATACTGTAAAAATCCCAAAACACCCAACTGAATAAACTGCATGAAAAATCGCCCACGGCTGAGTCAACTCGGCCGCGGATCTGCGGCAGGAGCACGCTCCCGCCGCGGTTTCGCGGCGCGTTGATCGGTTCAGTTGACCATTTTTCTACAGTTACTTCTAAAAACCCTGAGCCGAATTTTAAGGTAAGATTTATTATTTTTGGAACAGGAATAAAATTCGGCAGAAAGTTGATTTTTCAGGCGTGTTTCGTGACTTTTTTTCGATCGAACTTCTAGTTACTTTGCTAACATGTTAGATAGTGTTTAACTAGTCTTTGATACCACTGTAAGTCCACGTTACCTCTCCCGGTACTTACAGGCTTGCGGAAATGATGAAAAACGTTTTTTTTCAAGAGGTGGTAACATGGAATCAAAATACGAATCTTTGTTAAACAACTACCTAACAACCTAACTAGGAGTTTTACCTACTCGGTTAGGGGGTTATACCTTTCTTGAACTCCTTCGTCTTCAACTCTTTGCGGTGTACGGATCGGCCTCACCTCGTCGTCTCCTCGCGCCGAAGATGGATCCACCTGAAAGCTTCTACCTTTGGCTTCTCTTCAAACTAGAAGAAACTAGAACACTTGGTTTGCTAAACCTTGTGAACTAGGATGAGTAGAGAAGTGATATGGGTTTTCTTTTATCTCTAAGGCAATGTTTCTCAACTCATGAGAGGGAGTTGCCTTGAGCTAGAGAGAGAGCAAGAGGAAGAGCAAGAGGGAGAGCCCAAGCAAGAGAGAGAAAGCAAATGAATGAATGAGCAAGACTTTTGGCTCCCATGCTCTCATAATCCAAAATCATGATAACTCATAATAGTAATTGATAATTGAGTATTATGTGATGGTTCAAGTCAAAATGGCCATATCATTTCATGCACTCATTTTGCAAAAAGAAACAAGCAAGCAAAAGTCTTTGCCATGAAATGATAGCCATTGTAATGATGGTGGTCAACTAGTCCAACCTAGTCAACCGGTTAACAAAGTCAACAAGTCAACAAAGTCAACTATTCATCTCAACCATGATACAATAATACTTAATTAATATTATCATTAATCATATTTCTTATTCTCATTAGGGTTTAGCAAAAGTCAATAGTCAACAGTCAACAACCCCAATGAGAATTCTCTGCCTCTGTCTCTCTGTCAACTGTGCATACACACCCGCATCCGCGTTCCGAGGAACACGAATGCAAACGAGATAAAACCAATCCCAAAACGTACACTAGGATCTGGCTTAAACCAAAGCCCGCTAGTGTTAACTGTCCGGACACTAAACGTGCATAAGTGCACGGATGTGACCGAACCCTGTCGCAAAACCATGCGACCTCTACTCTTTTGCCTAAAGGCGAATAGCTTTCTGTGTGGGACTCTAAAGACTCGACACTACGCTGGCAGTGGGTTTAACCACAGACCGCAAGCGGCACTAGCTGTGCGTAACGGTCCCCAGGTAGATGCCGACAAGAATACGGACGAGGTGAAACCTATCTGAACTCCTACTGAGCCTGAATGTGACAATCTGCGTACAGTCCGGTCTGTTCGTCTGAGAATATCGCATGGCGGGCCTAGGGGGGCGGTAAACGTCAGTCCCCTAATAGCGGTACAAGTCGTGTCGGAGTGTAGCCCAGAACATCCTGAGATAACACTGGAAACCTACTGGTATATCTCGCTTGCCCTGGCCAAGGACTTTGTGTAATGGCTCTCCTAGACACAGCGCGATATCAACCCCCAATACCGGGAGAGACGAATCCTGTCTAACCGTCACTGCCTCCAAGTGCTTCGGGACTGCACCTAACTACTACCTGTTTGCACGACTCCTTTGAGCCGTGGTAGGGTAGTAATCTAAGTACAGTGGGAACACACTCGAGGCGAAGTGACAGTGTCAAGTCAGCGAACTAAGCTGTACTCATGTCACCTGGGAACTGATAACCGACGATAGGTATAGTACCAACCAACAGTTCCCGACGAGTCCTGTCCAGTGTACTCGTAACCTAACGAGCACCCGCATACTATCTTAAGTACGACGTACTGACGGCTGTGGGACAGACCGTCTCCCATGCTGGGATGAGAAGCACATATGCTAGTCTACTCCGGAGTATCGATGCCCTGTCTCGATAGTCCTACGACTAGGGACCTGCATAAGGATGTGCTTGTGGATTACCTAGCCCCCACGAGTGTGACTGCCATCACAACGCTGGTAATCAAGCAAAGATCCTAAGGGCTCCACTAATGTGTATAGCTGATATACTAAAATAAACACATGTACACATTGAAGTAGAAACAAACCAAGTAGCATACTACTATTTTGAGCAAGATTGTCAATACAAGGTGAATATCCCAAGCTTCCATTAAGTAATATACAAACTAGTATGATACAGTAATGGCCTCTAGGGCATATACACTAATAGGGTTTGGGTTGGGTTTAAGGATCGTTAATCTCATTTGAGACTAAGATCAACTTAAAGGTTGTTGAGGATCGTTAGTCCAATGTTAGACTAAGATCTACTCAATATGATCATTTAGATCCAACAAAAGAGCATTCGGGCTCTATTGTTTTAGTTTAGGGACGTTGCGGTCCATTGGGTTTAAGGATATCGTAGTCTGTGATAGTTTAAAGACGTCATAGTCTGTAAAGTTTAAAGACATCATAATCAATGAGTTGAAAGACCTCACAGTCCATAAAGTATAAGGACATCATAGTCCATGAGTTTAAGGACCCCACCATCCGTAAGGTTTAAGGACATCATAGTCTAGTTTAAAGACGTCATAGTCTGTGTGATTTTGATTCAACCGTTTGGGGATGTACCAAAAGTTATTGGTTATCGGGACCCTCCATCTCTCTGAAGACGTTGAAGAATTACAATGACATATATCAGAGGTATGAAGAGATGTACCCTTGAACTAATGTTGGTTGGGAGATCTGTAGTCATGTTTGGGACTAAGATCAGTTAAAATATTTATGAGCATATGGGCTCAATTAATCTAAATGAGGAATCTGTGGCCAATTTAGGCTTGGCCCACTCAGTTAAAATGTTGAACATTTAGCAATGCTGAGCATTGGTTTAGGTTCTGACAATCTTTTTTGTCTTTTATTGAGTGCTGAGCACTCATTATGGCTCTGGGGCCTTATTTAAAGAACAATTTATGTTCTCTCAGCGCACACGTGAGGAGCACGTGGTGCGCTTGGCGTTGAGCGTCAGTTAATGAGTACAGAGCGCTTCTTGTAAAATAGCGCGCACGTGAGGGGCACGTGGTGCGCTTGGCGCTGAGCGCCGACCTTGAAGCGCTGGACGCTTCTTTGAATTGGAGCGCTAGGAGCGCTGTGCGCCAGTTTTGGAACGCTGAGGTGCTTCTTTAAATTGGAGCGCTAGAAGCGCTGCAGCGCTGTGCGCCAGTCTTGGAGCGCTAAGGCGCTTCTTTTTAATTTGGAGCGCTAAGGCTCTTTTTTTAGGTAATTTTAATCAGTTCTGCACTCTGAGAATTAAATTCTTGTTTATAAGAGACCTTAACTCGTGGGTCTAAGAACAAAGTTCTTATTTTTATAGGAGATGTTACAATCTCTTATTTTTTGTGAAAGGCTCTGCCTTTATGAATCTGTGATCTTAAGAGAATTGAATTCTTCTTCCCCCCTTTTTATGATGAGATGTTATGATCTCTTTTATGAAAGACGTCTGTCTCAAAGATCTATGATCTAGAAAAAGAAACTAAGTTCCTCTTCATTTGATGAGATACTTTGATCTCTCTATTTTATTTACCTTGAAGAAATTCTTCTTCTTCCGAGAGCTTGCTCTTCTCTCTAAAATTTCTCAAAGTTTGTGGAGGGGTTCCTCTCTGCAAGACTTGAAGTCTTGGGTCCTTTATATATGGGGGGCTGATTTGTTGAATCAGTTGAAGAGATCTTTTCTCTAATTGATTTGGGGATGTTTCCCACCGTTGGATCTTTGATCTTAGGGCTTCTGTTTTACAGAAGGCAATCTTCTTGTTTTTAACAAGATTGGGAAAATCTTTTTCCATACAGAACTTTATTCTGTATCTTAGTGATTTTTAATCACCATTGGATCTTTGATCCAATGGTGCTCTAATTTTCAGAGGTAATTTGATGATTTTTAGTCTTCTTTGTTGGATTTTTTATCCAAGGGTGGGGAACATTTAGTTCCAGCACTAGCGCTCTCGTGCTTTGCACGTGAGTGCTGCATTAGATTCTTTAACTCTTGGTGCTAGCGCACTTAGCGTTAGCGCTCTCGTGTTTTGCACGTGTGCGCTGCATCAGAGTCTTTGACTCTTAGCGCTGGCACTGTTAGCGCTTGCGCTGCTAGTGCTAGCGCTCTCGTGCTTTGCACATGAGCGCTGCATCAGAGTCTTTGACTCTTAGCGCTAGCGCTTTTATGAAGCGCTGCTTCATTTCAAATTTTAAAATTTGAACAGAGCTATGTTCTGATTGGGGGAAACAACGGTGTCTAATAATTTATTAGGGACCGTATATATTTACACGGTCTTTAATAAACGGACTCTAATGCGTACAGTTTTACTAGTGTTAAGTTCTATGTATATCAATAAAGGCTAAGTTTCTTATGAATGAATTCTGAGTTTCCTATATGGAGATCGATCTCTTAATTACCTCAGTTGTATACGGAGGAAGAAGAAGAAGAAACTTAACGGCAGATAACTTAATTTCTTTATCAAAGCTGATGAGATTGGTGATCTCTTTGTATGTGATGCATATCCTTCAATTTTGACCTCTAGAGTCCCTTATATAAGATGTGAATATTGTTGGGCAAGTAGAGATAATCTCTCTTTAAGATTTGTCTGATTGATCTTAAGATCAAGCCCGGGTGCTTAAGCACCGTTGGATTTTAGATCCAAGTGTTATCTATTGATATAATTAATATTTTTCTTATTTAAATAAGATATGCAATCGATTCTTTTGGTTTAAAAGAATGTATGAGAAGAGCTAATATCAACTCGGGTGCTTAAGCACTGTTGAGTTTTGGATCTAAGGGTTAATATTAAGCAGTATCATTTTGTGAAATCAGTTTCCTGTTATTGATTTTGATCTTTCTTGTTTTAGACAAATAGAGAAAATATTTTCTCAAAATAGCTTAAGCTGTTCGATTATATCAATTAACAATGGTATCTTTCTGTTTTAAGAAAGATTTTCGAAGCTTAAGTTTCTGTTGATATATTTTTCTTGTTTAAGAATGATATGGGAAGTTAGCTTCCAAATATAGCCTAAGCTATATGAAGTAAGGGCTTCAGATAATATCAGAGCCAGATCAACTTGGCGCATGTCCACATGAGTTGCACGTGGAGGAGTGCCAAAAGTCTTCTGGCGCTTGGACTTGAGTCCGACTCTGCTCAATTTCATCGGTGATTTGATTTGATTTTAATTGATATATATCAATTAAGGTGATCGGTTAAAATCAATTTCATGTTATTGATCTTGATCTTTTTTATTTTTAGAACATAGAAAAAATATTTTCTCAAAATAGCTTAAGCTATTCAATTTTATGATATCTTTCTGTTTTAAGAAAGATATGGGAAGTTGACTTCCTAATATAGTATGAGCAATATGAAGTTAGGGCTTCAGATCTTATCGGCACTATATCAACTTGGCGCATGTCTACATGAGTTTCACGTGGAGGAGCGCAGAGAGTCTTCTGGCGTTTGGACTTGAGTCTTAATCCAACCAATTTTATTGGTGGGAATAGTCCCGATGAAATCAACATAGGCGATGGTTCAAGTTTGAAAATTTCTCACATCGGTAACACAACACTGCACTGTTTACCGTCGAAAACAGAGACGAACCGGGATGGTCGTCTGCCTAAATTTGGGGGCAGATGCTATTTGGTTTTATCCGTCCACCTCTCCGAGGATGCCAAGTTGATTTATGGCACCGTGCATCGAAGGTTTGGATGGATGCGGCCGTTGTAGCAGACTTCGTCAGATTCCCTCTCGTTTGCGAGGGGTTTTTGATTGTGGGGACGCTCTTCCCTGCAGGCGCGATCCCCTACAGTTAATTACGTTACCGCATAAAGATAACCACTTTCTCCTGCTCCGGAAGTTCACTTCATGTCGTGTGTGTTTGTTTTATTTTTGGTTGCCCGTGGATTGTATACGGAGACTAATTTATGTTGTTGCCCGTAGGGCGTGGATTAGTCCAAATCCGCATATTCTTAGATTCGGGTTTGGGTTGATTTAAGGATAGTTAACCTTGTTTGAGATTAAGATCAACTTAAATGTTTGTTAAGGATACATTAGTCCGATCTTGGACTAAGATCTACTTAACTGGGTTCTGAATCATTTTTGATCCAACAAAAGAGCATTTGGACTCAATCGTTTTAGTTTAGGGACGTTACGGTCCGTAGATCACAATTTTTTTGGGGTGAGGGTTTAGTTTAAGGACGTTACGGTCCATAGCTAGTTTAAGGACATTGTGGTCCATTGGGATGTGCTCATGGGTTTGGGAGTGCACCTAAGAGCTTTTGGTTGTCGGGACCCTCCACCTCTCTGAAGACGTTGAAGAATTACAACGATATGTATCAGAGGTATGGAGAGATGTATCCTTGAACCGAATTCCAGATTGAAGGGAAAGCTCATGGCGGAATGGACATTATTCCAGATGCCATGTGTTAGGAAATCATTAGTCATCTTTTGAACTAAGATCGATTTGGAGAGACCTGATTATAGGAGGGCTTGGTTGATTGATGGTCAAAAGGTTTTTGGCCCCGGAAGACTTGGCCAATTTAGGGTAAGGTTGGCCTCTCATAGTGTTAAACACTAACATTCGTTCAGCGCTCACGTTCTCCCACGCGAGGCTCTAAAGCAGTGTTAAACACTAAAATTTAGAACGCTCACGTGTGGCACGTGAGGCGCCTAAGAATTGGGCACTGATTTTTTGGGTTTATTCCCCTTTTCCTTTTATAAGTGCTAAGCACTATTGGGGGTCACGTGGGATCATGTGAGGCGCTCCAAAAATAGGAACTTTCTTTGATTTACACCCCTTTTTCTTCTTATAAGTGCTAATCACTATTGGGGGGTCACATGGGATCACGTGAGGCGTCCCGAAAATGTGAACTGTCTTCGATTTATTACTCTTTTCCTTTTATAAGTGCTAAGCACTATTAGGAGGGTCACGTGGAATCACGTGACTCGATCTCAGTCGTCCCTTTTTGTTCCTCAAAGGTGCTCACGTGGAAACACGTGATCTGTTGTTATAGCATTGAACGCTAATCGTTTCTTTTATGTGCATGGAGATCTTGCTCTGAATTTTGAGAATTTCAGGTCCCTTGTTTTTTATAAGAATTAAATTCTTATACAGGGTTAAACCCTAGTTTTATCAGAAGAATTAAATTCATATATCTTTTGGAAGAATTAAATTCTTCAAACTTAGTTCCTTCCCTTAAGTTTTAAGTCTGCGTGACAGAATCTTCCCGATGAGAATTAAATTCTCAACTTATGAGGAGATCTGCCTCTGCAGACCTCAACCAGAGGAAGAACTAAGTTCTTTTTTAGAATAGTTAAACTCTTGGAGTGGTGAAGAAGAGATAAAATGATCTTTATATCTTTCTTCTTACCTAGGGTTTCTTTTTCTAAAAGAGAGCTCTTTTTTTTTTTTTCAAATCTTCTGAGGGGTCTCTTGTCTACAAGACTTGAAGTCTTGGGTCCTTTATATAGTAGAAGCAAGTTTGTTGATTTAGTTACAGAAATCTCTCATTGAGAGATCTTAATTGATTTAGGGATTTTATCCACCGTTGGATCTTTGATCCAAGGACTTCTGTTTTACAGAAAATATTTTTCTTGTTTTTAACAAGATTTGGGGAAATATTTTCCCATGCAGAGCTTATTCTGTGGCTTGGCGATTTTTTAATCACCGTTGGATTTTTAATCCAACGGTACTCTATTTTACAGAGAGTAATCTTTCTTATTTAGAAAGATTCAAGGAAATATTTTCCAAATAGTATTTTGATCCCTTTATTTAGAATTTAATTCTATCGGCTCAGAAGGCATTTAAGGCCACTCACGTGTAGCACGTGACCCCACAGAGTTAAACTCATTTGCTTATGTGCAACGGCCCAAAAAAAGGCATCACGTGCTTACACGTGAGCTTCTCTGGCATGTTATTTATTTTAAAAAGGCGCATATATACTTTGTATATAGATGCTCACGTGCTTGCACGTGAGGCTCAATTTCAGCCTTAACTGTTAAGCGCAATGCTTATGAATTTTGTTTATAGGCGCATCACGTGTGGGTACGTGATACTCTATCAGGGGAATTTTTCCTATTGCTTTTTTTACTTCTCTTTTTCTTTTTTATAAGGGAACAAATGCCCCCACAGCGTTGTTCTCACGTGACTTGCACGTGAGTGCAACGCTGTCACCCTTATAACTGTTGGATCTGCTTAGAGGAACGGGGAGATGAACCGCTCCCGCCATGTCTTATAAATGCAAGGGTTTTGCCTTTGGGAAGCCACTGTTCTTTCATCTTCTTCCTTCCTTGTCTTCTTTAAGAATTTAATTCTCCTTTTCAGAGCTTAGTTCTTTGCTTGCTAGAATCTTAGAGTTAAACTATGTTAAAACTTTTTCCTTGGTAAGGATCATGAATGGAACCCCCCCTTTTTTGTTCTTTTCATCGTGGATTTTAAATCCGGGGACAGAGCGTTGCTCTTTTCTTAGATTGGTTTCTTAAAGATCCAAATCACACATTTTTTTTTGTAGATTCTAATATCTTTAATCAATGGGGATCGTTGATCCTCCTCTTAGGGTTTTACCCTGTCACCGATCTTTTAAGCTCCTTGGAATTTAATTCTATTGTTTAAAAGAAATTTGATTCCTCATTACAGAGCTTAGCTCTGAAAGATCTAGAGTCCCTTTGGGAAATTTATTCTCTGGCGTTCTTGGGCATATTTTCATTTTTTGGCGGATTTTAATTCGTTGGGTATTTTGAGAGACCTCATTTTTCTTTGAGGATGTTAAAAGTTGTTTAAATTCCAATGTCCATTTATGAGAATCATTTTTTATTCTTGCAATGATTATCTTGCCTCATCATTGGTGAGCCGCCATATTGATTTTGTGGGGTCCATTGGTTTTGCAGTCAGTGGTCCCATAAAACAAACATCATGTCGTTTTCTTTTGTTATTATATACATATATGTTTTATTAATGGTTTTTTTTCTTCTTATTTCAAGAACAATGGCTTCTCTTCCCTATTTTCTTTTTACTCGCTCAGACGCCGCTTTTCCGCAATCGCCGTCGGATGAGGAGGCTATGGCGATGATAAGGGCCCATGACAGGGACTGCACTAGTCTACTTTTATGGGGAGTTTGGTATGGTCACATCATTCGGGCCGCCGCAGTTTTACTTGCGAGGTGCCAACAGAGCCTCTCCATCCAATATCGCTGATGGAGCGCCCGCAGACCGCTTATGCGGTAGAGACGGCTAATTGGACTCCTATTGACCGGCTTGAGCCGTCAACAATCAGGATACCCAACCAGCCCTTGCCGGCTATAGATATCTTGGGATGCTGCATCTATCAAGGTGAAGCCCAATCCTGGGGATAAGTTTATAAGGTAGGGCTTACCCCTCGCCACCCAGTAGGCTATCTTTGTAATACCCTAGTTCATTTATACCAGTTCTACTTCATGTGTTTCTTTATTTATGGTATTTTCCTGATTTATTGTGTTTTGGGTGCGGATAGTGTATTTGACATTTGTATTTGCATCCGACCCGACCCGCATGCTTGAAACCAGTCTTGATTCATGTTTATGATTTATCCTGACCTGTTACATGGACTCGTGCACTTTCATTTTAATTTATACATCTTGAATACTTGCATTTTATCTGGCATTTGCATTTTTACAATATAACATTTTAAGTCACATAAAATATTTTTAAAATACATTGCATGGCCTGCATGATACCCCTAGCCCCGTGGTAGCATCCGCGCATCTTGTTCTCGTCCCGTTCAGTGAAACGGACTTGTTTGGATGGCTACGTGCACGTGCGTGCATCCGTTCTTAGGGGTATGCATTTTTCGTTATCCGAACATTCATTTTTTATTTTTGGTCGACATGTATATTTTTCGTATTTTAAAACTGAATTTTAGACCCGACCCGGGCATGTTTTGGACTATGTTTGTATTTACCAGAATATCAAATTTTATTTATATAATATTAATTTTATAAATTGATACAAATTAAAATTTAGTTAACTAATAAAAGATTTTTTAAATTTAAATCTAAACTAATTTCCTAACAAACTAACAACCCCTTTCTCTCTCTCTCCTCTGCATATATATATTTTATTTATTTAATTTTTCTTTCCTTATTTAATACACAGCCTCTTCTTCTTACTTCTTCTTCTTCTTTTTTCTTTCTTTTTCTTGATCTTGTTTCTTGATTCCGGTGATCACCGCCAGGGCCGTGCTCGTCGCTGACGATCCGAGTGATCCAGTGAACGTACCTGACTTGCGTGATCACCCTCGTGCGTTGTTTGGAACCGTTCCGTGTACCGTGCGCGCGTCGCGACATTTCGCCGACGAAGGACGTTCCGTACACATCCGTTCTTGTTCCGTCTAGGCAAGTTAATCTTGCTATATGCTATATAACTCATTATATACATATTTAAATAAATGTCACACCTGTATTTTAAATCAAGCATCCCATGTTTCATATTACAGCCTTTCGACGTTCCGTTTACATTTGTGTAGAGCATTTCGGATCTAGGGCATGCAAATCAATCTTAATTGCATGCTACATTACTTTAGACGCATCTATTTTAACAAATGGAATACCTGTATTTAAAATCATGCACCCCATGTTTAGTTTTATAACTTTTCGATGTTCCGTTTGCATCCATTCATATCATTTCAGATCTAGGTCATGAAAACTTATCTTGTTACATAATGTGCTATCATATACTGCATCAAATTGAATAGTTATATTTCATATTGCTTAGTTATATCTTCCGCACTTGTTAGTTTATCATTTTACGATTATGTGATACCCGTTTGCATCTATATCATTTAAAATATATATCGTCGTAATATTTCTTATTATTATCTTTAATTAGTTTATAATCTGCATTTTATAATGTTATACATTTGAAAATATTATAGTTTACACATGAAACGTCGTTGATAAGCGGATACGACAAATCTGAAATTTACTGTACACCTTACCTTATAAAATTCATTATAAATCATATAAAAATCATTAGTATACGTTCTTTAGTTCGTTACGAAGCTAACTCAGAATAATATAACTCTATGAAATATTTACTTACAAAATAAATTGTTTAAATAACGTAAAATGCAAATGAAAATATCTCTAAACCGCTGTCCAGGGAAATTCCAGCAGCAAACTTTCAACTTCGAATGTTCATAGATATTTTTAGGGACAACCTGAGATGCTTATACTTATAAAAATGAAAACCTTATTGAATTATCTTTGTTTTGGTATAAGACACGTCCCTTTTGGAGAACGTTTGTTATTTTTAAGCTATTTTACAAATCAGGATGACGCTGAATTTCTGAACGGAACTTTCTTGTGCATGGTTAATCAATACCACTTTTATAGTTATTAATCGGTTTGAATATGTTATCCATGTTAATATTATTATATCAATATCTATTTAATAAATAATAGTGCTTGTGTTTTAATATTCAGCAAATTTTACCGATTTACAGTTTTATAGTATCCGTCTGTATCCGTACGGTTTATTACATATCTAGTTGCACGCCGAGACCATATTATTTCATGTTACTGTTGTATTAGTGCTCTATACTTGATTTTGTCCACCCATACTTATTACAGTTTGATTATGAGCACCCACTTGATACTTGTGCACTACCTGACATGACCTGATACACTACTACTTAACACGACTTGATACATGTGCACTACTTGACATGATTTGATTCCATGTACACTATCTGACGTGACCTGATGTATCACAGCCTGACTTGATACCGATCCTGTTTCTAATGCCGACAACCCTGACATGTTGTTCCGATGGACATATCATGTTGTCTGTATAGACAAACCAGTTCCTGCTTGATCCTGTGTTGGCATTAGCTTCAGATTTATCAATACCCGACTTGAACACATAACTTGGGGGTATGGGGAAATCAAGAATGTAACCGAACGTAACTCAAAGGGCCATCATATTGTATGCCGTTTTTCCGGGCGTTACGGAATACCTATTGTTTGTCGTTTTTCCGGGCGTTACGGAATACCTATTGTTTGCCATTTTTCCGGGCGTTACGGAATAATCACCGATGGGTTACGATGAGGATTACATTAAATTGATTTCAAAGACTTGAGAGTGGTTAACCCAGTAGTTTAGTTCAGATTACTCACCGCACGTCACATGTGCTTATACCCTTCACTGTTTCTTATTCGTGTTACTGTTATACTTTTATTACTGTTCATACTCATGCCTGCATGACTTGTTACCCCATGATTATATTATTATTGATATTATGACGCACTAACGTCTGTGTTTTGCATGGCCCAGATCCTCTACCTTTGTCGCAGGCTGACCAGGAGTATTTCCGTCGACAGGTCGAGCAGTGAGAATCCTGTTAGTATCCAGTTAGTTTAGTTATTTCCGTACTTTCCTGATTGTCATTGTTTATTGGATTTATTGCTTCCGCATATTATTTCTTGACTCGTTTATTCTGGCATATGCACATGTACTAGATAGTTTACTATATTTTCCTGTTCTTGATATCTCCTAGACAGCCGTAATATGATTATGGAAGGATGTTTCCTAGCCACAGGTAGCATGGTTGGCTCTGTCACGTGCCGATCTTAGCGCACTCTGGGAAGCGGGGCGTGACAATCTTCCCTGGGCTCGATATGTTCTCTCCGCCCACCGTGTGCGGTTGCAGAAGGTTGGGCGATATCAAGCGGTATACGCGTCTCTCTTTCATTACCAGGCCCCTCACGTCTGGTGGGTTAAAAATTTTCTGAACCAATGGAACCTTTCCACCGACACCTTCTTGCTAGGGGATCGCGAGGTTTCTATTTCACTGGAGGAGTTTCGCGAGATTTCCGGACTTCCGATCAGAAGAGAGCATTATGAAGAGCTGCTGCCTCCCGACGAGTACGTGTTCGCGACCATGCCGGCTATGCTTGATGAGTGAAAACGCCTTCCGCCATAAGTACCCCAGTCTAATCAGGGTTTTGGGTATTTTTGAAAAACTGTTAGCGACGTCAGAGGGGAAAGACGTCACCTTTGAGAGCTTCATCTCCTGCTTTATCCAAAAAGGCTCCAAAAGTTTGCGAACATTGACGAACCTTTTGGGTTTGGGTTAAATAAACTGCCGGCCAAAGAGGAAGACTTGCCACAGTTTTATATTCCGATTTTGTCGGCTGTGTCCTTCGACGCGATTGTGGCCCCTGGTATGGACGAAGAGACCTTCTTCGTCGGCTTCGTCAGCCTTTGGCTCAGTTGGTTCGCCATTCCGACGCATCGACGCTTTATGAAAGCTTCTGTCTTCTACCCCGCTCATCGCGTAGCTGAAGGGGCACGGTTGGCTGTCGGTATTGCGGGACTGTCGCACCTATACCATGGATTAAGCGTTGCGGCCAATACTTCGACCCCAGGTGTGGATGTCGTGAACTTCTCTCTCCACTACTTCACGTCGTGGATCGAGATGCATGTACTTGGAGCCTTTGCAGCACATCGGCGGCCGGATTTCTATGACTCTATACCTTCCCACGGGTTATGAGGTTAGTGGACGCTTCTGCTCATGATCTGACCGAGCTGGGATCCATCCGGGTGTTGCTCAACCCGTATTCAAACGAGGGCGGCATGGTGTTTAGTGATTGAGTCCTTTCTGCTCCTGCGGGGCCCGTTCAACAGCTTTTTAATCTATCAAAAGGGGAAGCGTCATCTTTAAAGCCCAAAGAAGTTATGCATTTGTACTCGATTAGGCCGGGCTACTTGGTGTTCTGTCAGAATAACACAGCCCTTTTTATGCGGGACAATCCACACCGCTTTGCCCAGCAATTGGGGTATAACCAAGGTGTCCCTTTCGAGGCGTTCTTAGTTGAGCCCACTCCGTCTCTGGAAGTCACTCGTGAAGTCGTCCATTATTTTATGCGGCTGAACATCGGCTCTCGTTTCATGATCCCTAAAGCCGACTACCTTCCAAGGTGTGTGGGGTCTTTTACGAGATGGTATCGTCATCGAGTCAGTCCTGTCATTGTCGAGGAGAAGCGAGTACTCTTCGAATGTAGAGCTTCAGCTCCGACGCAAGCCACCGGCGTTCTGTTGCGACTGCGGAAAGTGGTTTGCCCTCCATTAAGGGATAGTGGCGTGGTTCTTATCCTGAGGGCCGCAGAAACAGAATCTACTCCTCGCACTGCTGGGATGCCAGTGCGCACTAGAGCTTAAGCAAAGGCCTCCAATGAAGCGCCAGCGGTAGTGTCATCAGCGGCGGCGTCATCAATGACAGTGTCATCCGCGGTGGTATCGCCAAAGGGGGATACCGAAAGCGAGGTTGGTCAACGTCGCGCCAAAGCGCTGAGGGGAAGGAAGCGTTCTTCGGTCAGTGCTAGCACAAGCTCTAAGAGGAGGAAAATATCGGTCGCTGGCTTACTGGACACCTTGCTTGAGTCCGATCCGTTCATTCAGGACAAACTGATAGGTATGGAGGAGTCGGACACCGGTCTTATTTACCCTGGCTCGTCCGCTGAGGAAGCCGCGCAATTGGCTGAAGCTTTAAGGCGCTCGCAGGATGAGACCAAGAATGTGCACATCCCGAAAAAGCCCTACCCTCCGATTATCTTCTACGAATATCCCACATCGCTACGAAGAGTACATATGGGTCCTCTGCGAAGGGAAGACGAAAGAGCCTTCAAGCAGCCAATCTCGGACGCTTCTGAAGATGAGCTGGCACAAAAGACCGGTGAGCATGAATCTGCATTTGAAGCCCAGCGAGCACATTTCCGCAGGATGGAACAACGGCTCGAAAAAGCCATACTAGAAGCACCCTGGCGTATCGGTATGCGTGTTTTCTGTATCTTTCTTTTGGCAAGTAATTTGGATCGCTTTTATATCTTCTTATCTTTGCGAAACTTTGCAGGGACTTCAGTAACGAAAGAGGATTTGAGCCCAGGTCGTGCCATGACCGTAGATTCTATAGATGTCTCCCATGACGCACCGGCAGGTGCAGAAGAAATCATTACAGCCGTTGTTCCTGTTGTGGAATTTCCGATGGTAACTCTTGTTCTTTAAGTGTCTATTCCTCCAGCGGAGGTGTCCCCATTGACCGCAGACCCTATGGACGTCTCTTGTGACGTGCCGAAGGGTGTAGAAGAGATTGTCGAAGCTGTTAGTCCCATCTTGGAGCTCCCGGGTGACCTCCATCTCTTCAGCATCTGTACTTTCCATAGAGGCGGCCTTGCCGGCCGTAGATCTAGTGGATCTCTCTGGTGGCGTCCTGGAGATTGTAGAAAGGACCGCCGAGGCCACTGTTCTCTCTTTTGAGCCTAAAGTGGTGGATGTTCCACAACTGGAAACTTCTATGCCAGCAAATATTTCCGGTGATGTTCTTGAGGGTGTGGAGGAGGTTGCTGAAGCCGCTATCCCTCCAATTCAAGGCGGGCGGAGCATTGAAGGTAATCTTCTACATTTCATTTTAATGATCTCTCCATTATTTGAACTCTTCTTTCCTTCAGAATTGCGAGAATTGGCGACTTCCATCGTGGACCTATCTCCCAGGAAGTCCTTCCAGCGTCTACTTGTTATGGCTGCCCTACAAGCGATATCCCCGCAAAGCATCGTCCTTTTTTCCGGGCAAGGTCGGTGTTCTTTGACCCCTTTGTTTTATTATCATTTTTTTATAACGATGCTAATATGCTCTCTGCGGTTCTACAAGCTGATGACGAAGTAGAGATCCTTGATGGGCCTAGGGATCTTTCAAACCCCCCTTTCATGACTGTGGGTAAGTAAAGCTTTACCCTTAGCATTGTTTTGTTTATTCCATGTTTTCCAGTCTTGCTGACCATTCATAAATCTTGACATCTTTGCCAGCCCTGACTCCGTTAGAGTCTCGAATCTCTATGCCACCGGGCCTATATGCCCGACGTGCATCTGAGCGGATGGCGAAACAGGGTTTTCCCTGTAGCTAGGAAGTCCTGTTATTGGAAAGCATTCACCCCTTGTTGGCTCTCATTGAAGATCTTCACGCTGGTAGTTCTGTGACGGCTGAAGAATTTGCTACGGAAGCCAAGACTTCCCTGCTTTTTCTTGCAACTTATCATGACGAAACGTTGGTGCATATTTGGGTTGAGTATTGTCGTCGAGTGGAGGCTTGTCTACATGGGCTTGAGTGCACACGCCTTCTCTCTGACATTTTGACCGTGAAAGTGGGCCCGCGGGGATGGATCGAGTGGCTCAACCGGAAGTTCTCGGAGAGGGAGTTAGCTTCGAACGCTTTGGGGGAACTTCAGGCTCAGCTCACCACCTAGACTACTCGCGCGTATGAAATTTGGCGGGTGCTTCAAGAAGCTATTACAGAGGTGGTGGCTATGACAAAGCTGTTATCTTTACCCGCGAGATGGTTGAAGCCCATAAAGTCGCCGAAAAGGAGCTTGAGAGTCGGTTTGCTTCATACCAGACTCAGCAGACTCAGGCGAGAGCCCGTCTTGCAGCAATAACGGAGCTTGAAGTCAAGGTTCAATGGAAGAATGACGAATTCACTAGCTTACAGCACCGTCCACCGGCTTAAGCATTTTTTTTGTCGTTGTATATTCTTTTCCCTCTTTTTTATATTCACTCCTGAATGAGAGTGTTGTGTATTCATTTTGATTCTTTTATGAAGTGTACCTTGTATTCACTTGAATTCATGAATAAAAGACATATTTTATTTCATATTGGCATGTAATTCTGGCATATGTGGTCCGTATATAGTCCATCTTGATTTTCTTGCAGGGCAGCGATGGCTTAGGAAACAGGTCCAGATCTGTCGCCTAAGACTTTTCAACTTTATGAGCCGTGAGGGTCTCATAAAGATCTTTTCTCCCTACGAGTCAAGAGGATCCCGTAGGTGAATTTTCTCTTTAGGAGTCGAGAGGACCCCTAAGTGCGTTTTCTCTTGAGAGTCGTAAGGATCTCACAAGAGAATTTTCCCCCTTTACAAGTCGAGAGGACTCATAAGTGGTTTTTTTTCCTCCTTGTCGATATTCAACTTTGGAGAGTGTGGCCCATGAATAGTATTCAATATTCTATCTTGGGCTTAATTGCAGGGCCCCGGTTCTTAGGAAACGGGTTCTTATCCCCGTTGCCTAAGGCTTTTTCCTTACGAGTCGAGATGAATCAAGAAGTTCTTGAAAGAATGTCCTAACGTCACAGTTAACCTCTGCTAATAGAAGTCCGTTAGGGTCTGTGGTACTGGGGGTTTTGTCCGTCGTACCGTCGCGTTGGCCGATATATTCCCCGATATGCAATCTTGCTATTCGGGTAACCCCACGACTGTCCTGTCTCTGATCCCTTCGGGGGTTGGACAAGACGTCTTCAAGTAATCTTCCGGATGATATTACCATCGAAAAAGCAAGCGTTAGGGATATTCCATGCCGCTTTTTACTTGAGTTTAGGCTCAGTTTAGGAGCCCCGTTGAGTCATGACCACTCCGCGCGGGTGTGGGATGATCTTCGATAGTCTTTCAGGTCTCATTTGAGTTGCCGTTAAGACCCTGAAGCTAGGGATCTTCCTTTGCTTCATTTGTTGATATTGTGTCTGCAATATTGCGACGACTGTCGAGATTTTCTCTTGGTTGTCAATGAACCGTCGAGGCTTAGATCTAGGGACTTTGCCATGGCTCCGTTGTTTTGACCCTGGGGTCGGTTGTTGACGTTGCGTCTGCATCTCGCTGGAGTGGAGAAGAAATGCCTTTGTGATCTCTAGGCTGTAGATGTTGCCGTCAAGACCCTAAAGCTAGGGATCTTCATTTGCTTCAGCTGTTGACATTGTGTCCGTCATATTGCGACAAATGTCGAGGTTGTCTCTAAGTCGTCAGTAAACCGTCGAGGTTTGGAACTAGGTACTTTGCTATAGCTCCGTTAGTTTGACCCTGGGGTTGGTTGTTGACGTTGCGTCTGCATCTCGCTGGAGTGGAAAAGAAACGCCTTTGTGATCTCTAGGCTGTAGATATTTCCATCGAGACCCTGAAGCTAGGGATTTTCCTTTGCTTCAGCCGTTGACATTGTGTCCGCCATATTGCGACGAATGTCGAGGTTGTCTCTAGGTCGTCAGTGAACCATCGAGGTTTGGAACTAGGGACTTTGCCATGGCTCAGTTGTTTTGACCCTGGGGTCGGTTGTTGACGTTGCGTCTGCATCTCGCAGGAGTGGAGAAGAAACGCCTTTGTGATCTCTAGGCTGTAGATGTTGCCGTCGAGACCCTGAAGCTAGGGATCTTCCTTTGCTTCAACCGTTGACATTGTGTCCGCCATATTGCGATGAATGTTGAGGTTGTCTCTAAGTCGTCAATGAAACGTTGAGGTTTGGAACTAGAGACTTTGCCATGGCTCCATTGTTTTGACCCTGGGTCAGTTGTTGACGTTGCATCTGCATCCTGCTGGAGTGAGAAGGAACGTCATTATTGATCTATAGACTGTAAATGTTGTCGTCGAGATTTGACTCTCTTTCTGATGAAGCTTGGTGGGAAATGTGGTTGCCTTGTTCATTTGTGCCCATGAATTATATACAGGGGTCGATGCGGACTCACCTACATGGCAGAAGTTTCATTCATTTTTTTTTGTTTCTTTCCGTGATACTCTATCATTTCAGCTTTTTATATCGCGAAAGTCGCGATTGCCCAATCAATTCGGCTATTTTTCGCGGTGCCCAATCATTTCGGCTATTTTCTTTTTACTCGCTGCTTGTTATTGCGAGTTGCCCAAACATTTCGGCTATTTTTACGTGCATATATTTTACTCGCTGATTTTTATTGCGAGTTGCACAAACATTTCGGCTATTTTTACATGCATATATTTTACTCGCTGATTTTTATTGCGAGTTGCCCCATCATTTCGGCTATTTCATATGCATTTATGGCTCGCTGATTTTTATTATGAGTTTGGAACTTAAGATCTAGTACCAATCTTAGCATCAGTATCGCTGCGACTAGAATATGGCCAGGAGCGAATCATCATTTGCCTTCGCTGATTTGAACAAAGGTGGCTTAGCAAACACGGTTAGGATCCTACCGACTAAGGCCTTTTGACTTCATGAGCTGTAAGGGTCTCATAAAGGTATTTCTCCCTACGAGTCGTGAGGATCTCGTAGGTATATTTTCTCCTTAGGAGTCATGAGGATTCCTGAGTGTGTGTTCTCCTATAATTCGTAAGGATCTCATAAGGATGTTTTCTCCTTATAAGTTGAGAGCACTTATAAGTGCCGTTCACCATATGAGAACACTCCTCGTCATTGGTGGGACTTGGCGAGGGAACGTTTATTTGTGCCCGTGGATTGTATACAAGGATCTATATTGACCGCTTGTAGGGAAATTTGGGGAATGTGATGGCTTAAGAATAGGTTCAAATCTCTGTAACTTAAGGCTTTTGAATCCTATGAGCCGTGAGGGTCTCACAGGGGGAATTCTCCTTACGATTCATGAGGATCTCGTAAGTGTAATTTCTCCTTAGGAATCGTGGGGATCCCTAAATGTGTTTCTCCCTTGTGAGTCGTAAGGATCTCACGCATGTGTTTTCTCCTCATAAGGTCGAGAGGACCTTGTAGGCGTCTTTATTTTAACGAGATTGCGCCCTTTCGGGTTTTCATAAACTCGCCGGTAGCCCTGCTGTTTTTACTCACGGAGCCCTTTCGGGCTTTCATCCGTGCCCATTTTGCTTGTGGGCGTCCCTGTTTTTTTTAACTCCTCCATTTGCCAATGGCACTTAGGGGGATTTCATCACCAGGGCGGTTGTGCAGCCAGCGGGACTTAAGTTGCAATCCTTGCCGCTGGGACTTGTGGACCTGGACTCCACCGTCGCCGTGTTTGAGGCAACGTATTTAGTTTAAAGACATTGCGGTCCATTGTTAGTTTAAGGACGTCTCGGTCCAATGTCAGTTTAAGGACATCTCGGTCCAATGTTAGTTTAAGGACATCTCGGTCCAAAGCAGCTTCAAGGCGAAGTTTTGCCGGATACTACTTATAGAGTTTAGACTCGGGAGGACAGCGAGCGGACACGAGTGTCGTCATCCATCATTAACCTGAGCCGTGACTTGTTAAGTGTAGTATTTCTTAAGGAACCGGCCGTTTATTGGCCGGAAGGGTCTTTCGCCATGCATATCCATAAGCAAGTAGTCCCAACCTTGGTAGACCTTGTCTATGATGTACGGACCTTCGTAGTTTGGCTCGAATTTCCCCCGTTTAGCACGATTGGGGATTATATGTCTTTTTACGACTAGCACGAGTTTGCCTTGGCGGAATGTTCTTGGCCTAATCAATCTTTCGTATGAGCGTGTCATCCTTACTTTGTAAGCTTCCAGGTTTTGCTGCGCCATGAGACGAGTTTCATCGAGGGCATCGAGCTCCTCAAGCCGAAGATGGGCATTTTCTTCATCCGTCAGCTCGTATCGAACCGCTACTCGTAGAGAGGGTAGCTCTATCTCCAAGGGAATGACTGCTTCCATGCCGAATACCAACGCGAATGGCGTTGTATTCGTGGCCGTCTTGAACGTGGTCTGATAAGCCCAGAGAGCTTCATGCAATCTCTCGTGCCAGTCCTTTTTATTTCTGGACACCGTTTTCTTTATAATTTTTGTCAAGGTCTTGTTGAAAGTCTCAGCTAGACTGTTAGCTCGGGGATTATAGACCGAAGAGTATCTCCAATCTATTTTATACTGCTGTGCGAAGCGGCTGATCTTATAGCATCTGTAGGCCGATCCATTATCCGAGATGATCCGTCACAGAGTGCCAAACCGGTAGATGACATGCGTCCTGAAGAAATGGAGGATGTTCTCCGTCTTCACCTCTCTTAGTGGTATTGATTCTGCCCACTTGGAGAAGTAATCGGTCATTATTGCCAATATGAACCGATGTCCCTTGGATGATGCCGGTTCAATGGGCCCAATTATATCGGTTCGGCCAGCTAGCCAGTGTTGGGTGTAGCGGATTCAGATGCTGGTGGATGAAGTCCCCGTGAATTTGGTACGAGTGATACTTCTTCGCATATTCGAGGCAGTCCTGAATCATCATGGTCCAATAGTAACCCATTCTTTTGATCTTCAGCTTCATCTATGGCCCGGCTTGATGAGAACCGCAGAGTCCGTCATGAGTTTCTTGGACGACTCTCCTTGCTTCTTTTGGTCCCAGACATCTTAGCCACAAACAATCGAACGATCTCTTATATAGAGTATCATTTACGAAGGCGAAAGACAGAGCTCGCGTCATGAGTTGATGTCTTGATGATGCGTTTTCGGGTGTTCGATGGGATTTGAAGTAGTTTATAAAGACTTCTCTCTAATCCTCAGCCTTTTCTTTCTATATTTGGAAGACCTCTTGTTCAGTCGCTCCCTTTCTTTCAGACAACTTTGGAGATATTTCTGCTGGCATGAGAATACGGTGGCTTTGCACAATGATCCTTACGTCATCAAGGTTTTCGTCGGCCAGTTCTTTAGCGAGCTTAGCTAACGCATCCGCCTTGCTATTTTCCACCCGCGGTATGCTTTACAAGATGTAGGAGGGAATTTGAGTCAGCAGTTGCTGCACTCTTTCGCCATATTTTACCAACTCCGGTTTACACATCCGATAGTTGCCATTTACTTGTCTAACGACTGCTGGGAGTCTCCATATATGAAGAGATCCTCGATTCCCATGTCGACAGCAATCTCAAGACTCACTATCAAAGCTTCATATTCGGCCTCGTTGTTTGTTCTTGGCTCTGTTAAGGAGAGGGCGAAACGCATTATCCCTCCGTACGGAGTCACGAAAATAAGGTCCACTTCGGCTTTGATTATGGGGGTGCTTTGCTTCCGCCTCTTCATAGACGATGCCCCATCGAAGTAAAGTTCCCATCGGGTATCACTCCCTTCTTTCTCCCCGTCGATTGCGTCAAACGCGTGTTCGTCCGGAAACTCGTAGTTCAAGGGAGAGTCGGTGGGTATCGGATTCTCCGCGAGAAAGTCGGCGATGGCCTGACCTTTTACTGCCTTGAGAGGTCGGTAGATTATCGAGAATTCCACCAAGAGGAGGGTCTATTTGGCAAGCCTTCCTATTAGTATGGCTCTTGACATCAAATATTTGAGAGGATCCACTTTTGATATGAGATGGACCGCATGTGCCAAGGCATAATGTCGATGCTTCGTTACCACGAAGATTAATGCCAAGCAATGCTTTTCGATAAGGGAGTAGTTGTTTTCTGCCCCCAGGAGAACTCGACTCAAATAGTTGAGAGCTCTCTCTTTTCCCTAATCGTTCTCCTGTGCTCATAGCGTGCCTAAAGAACCTTCAAGGGTTGTTGTGTACAGGATGAGGGGTTTTCCCTTGACTGGAGCAGTCAGTACCGACGGGTTCTGCAGATATTGCTTGATTTCATCTAGTACACTTTGGCATTTATAATCCCAAACGAACGGGGTCCCCTTCTTCATTAGATGGCTGTAGGGGCGGCATTTACCAGAAAGGTTAGCTATGAACCGCCGGATATACGCGAGTTTTCCTTGAAGAGACCGCAGTTGTTTGAGAGTTCTTGGCGCAGGCATTTCCATAATCGCCTTAATCTTTGATGGGTCTATTTCGATGCCTCGGTGTCGTACGATGAATCTTAGGAATTTGCCTGAGGAAACTCCAAACGCGCATTTCAGAGGGTTTATCTTCAGGTTGTACTTCCGAAGGCGCTGGAACACTATCTTCAAATGCTACCAGTGCTCCTCGTACGATTTGCTTTTCACCACGAGGTCGTCGATATAACATTCGACAATCTCGTGTATGAGGTCATCAAAGATCTTTGTCATGGCCCTCTGGTAGGTGGCGCCAGCGTTCTTCAGACCGAAGGGTATCACTTTGTAGCAGAATATGCCCAGCGGAGTCCGAAAAGCGGTGTGCTTTCGGTCTTCAGGATGCATCTTCATTTGGTTGTATCCTGAGAACACATCCATGAAGGAGAAGACTTCATGAGTGGACATATTATCTATCATTAGCTCGGTAACCGGTACTGGGAAATTATCCTTCGGGCAAGCTTTATTGAGGTCCCAAAAGTCTACGCGGACACGCACCGTCCCATTTTTCTTCATCACAGGGACAATATTGGCAATCTAGTCGGGGTATTGAACTTCTTGGATGAAACCAGAGTCAATTAGTTTCTTGACTTCGGCGTTGATACTCATCTCAAGTTCGAGCCGCATTCTTCTTGACCCCTGTTTGACTGGCTTGACATCCGGTGATATAGCCAGTTTATGCACAGCTATCTCTGGATCTAATCCCGGCATTTCAGAATAGTTCCATGCGAAGCAGTCTCTATACTGCATCAGCACGTCTTTTAGTGTAGCCACCTGCTCTTTAGACAGCAGCTCAATGATGAATGTTGGCCTCGGATCGTTTGTCGTCCCCAAGTTGATTTTCCTCATATTGTCTGCTGTGGTGTGTATCCCATCTTCCAACTCTTTTGACACTGGTGGAAATTTTGAGATCACCTCATCCTCATCCTCATTTGCGAAGCACTGGGAGAGGTCATCCATATTCTCATGCTCTCCCTGCAAAGGGAATGTTATCACGTGGCAGGTATGAGTTTGTTTCCAAGACCGATGTGGATCTGGTTCTCCTCTCACTATGTAGGTCGCTTTTAGCTCAAGCTTTCGTGGTGGGATCACCCTCCAACTGTCGAATAGGGCAAACCTGCCCTGCTGATATTGGTCTTCAACCCAGTTTTTGAAGGTGAAGAAGTCTTCAAGCGGATGTCCTATTACTCAGTGGTAGGAGCAATAATCCGGGTGACGGACCTCATTTATCTGTTCGGGGTACCGGGACTTCGGGAGCGTCATCATTTGATACTTCATGACAAGGTTGAAGATTTTCCTTGTCTTGTCTCGAGGGAAAGATTATTCTCGACACATCTTTTTCATGAAAGACGGATTCCAGCTGACTTTTTCATGATCGCGTGGCTTTTTGGATCCGCTTCGCTGTTTTTGAACGTCATTCCCTTTTTCAACTTGTTGTTGCTTCTACGTTGGGCTTTTGTCTTGCCACGAAAGTGCACAGCGGGCTGAGGGTGAAGGGTATCGTCGTCTTCTATTTCCGTAGCCTGCTGAATGAGACGTTGCGTTCTGGCTTTCTCGTAAATGGCCATTTCGCGGTTGTGGTCATCCCAAACCTTTTGACACGCTTCTCTTATTAGCTTGTTAATCTGTTCTTCGAATGAAGGACTTGGAATTCTTATGGCGAGATCTCGTTCTGGTTCAATATCAGTGCTATATGGACGAGCATTCTCTTCTCCGCCGGAATCATTTATAACATGGCAGCTATGGAATCGCTCCCGTTTCTTGGACCGAACGTATCCAAGTCTCGTCATCTCCATCCTCCCATTGGGCATCTTCGTTGAGTCCCGAGAACGTCCCAAATCCTGTTGTTGAACTGGGCTTGTCGAGCAGTCTGTTTGAAGGGTACGCCTTGGCATCTTAATAGCCTTTTCAATCCCTCTGCGTAATATCTGGGCAGACGGATTGGTTGGAGCCTATCAAGCGTAGGTTCGGCACCATGTCAGACTTCTCTTTCCGCTTTGGTCTCTGCGGATTGGTAGAAGAGGATTGCCTTTTCATCTCTTCGCCTATGAGGGGCGTAGAAGGACTGCAGCTCTTGCACACTGTATGTATCAAGCGCATTAAGCTCTTTGTAATGCCGCTGCGGAACCATGGCAATTTGCAAACTCTGATCAGCTCCAATGAAGCTTTGTATTGATGGACGAACAGAGAATACTATGTTGACCTCGTCTTCAGAGTCGCTGCCGAAAACCAAAATAGGAATAGATGGTCTCGACCTTTTGCCTTGGGGTTGCCCTGAGTAAACCATCTCTTCATCCTTCTCGGTATCACTCCCGAATATCGGGATAGTAGCGACGGCTTTTTGCTTATTCTCCGGCTCATGACATCTTTCCGTGTCTTCGAAGTCTGGTAGGAAGTACTTTGTGTCTTCATGTTTTCGAACTTCGTTTACAGGGTGTAACAACTCCAATTTTAGTGTACAAAAATTTGTTTAAAAATTAATATATACTTGGGGTATTTGCATTTACTGAGATTGCCATAAGTAATTAATTTGCTTTTTAATAGCAGGAAGGAGCTTGTAGCTCATTGGTAATACCTTGCACTGCTGAACCAAGCCACCAGAGTTCAAATCCCATACCCCAAATTATTTTTAATATTATTTTCTTTTTAAAATTTTAGAAGTTCAAGAGTCTACAGGTGCTAAACCCGTAAAACCCCACTACACTAAATAAACAAACTAGACCAGAGGGATAATGAAGCGACGGGGGACACTCCGGGCACCGGACTTGGCCGGGATCAGCCGAATCGGCCGGCGACTTGGGCGACTTGGTTGGCGCCGCCGGCCGGACTGCCGAGTCCCCAACATGAAAAAGTTGCCTCTTGGACTCCCCTGCACCCCTGTACACTTTAAATGTACAGACCGGTACCAGAACTCCTTTAAAACCCTAATTACTCTATTTTAAGACATTTTATTACATTTTTTCAATTAAACATTTCACCTACCCTAAACCTTAGACTTACCCTATAAATACAACCCCTAAACACACACCCCTCACTCCAAAATTCTGATCAAAACTCTCAAGAAATCTCTAGAAATTTTAGTGTACTTTTGGAGTTAGCGAATGGAGAAACTCCGACGATTTTCCGACGACGACCCTAGGAACTCTTGGAGACGAAACGACGCACTGGAACTTACGTTCACTTCCTCTTCCTCATCCCTAACATCTAAGCCAGTACGTCCCATCTCCCTCTTCTCTTTTCTTTTCTAAAAATACGAAATTCCAAAACCTGACGGAATCGGAATTAATCCGATTTCCGATTCGGTTCTTTCTAAAAATTCAACTTTTTCTTAAATACAATCATACCAAACCATTACATGTTGACTATTAAACATTAATAAACATGTTGAATAAGTCCCATGACAATCTATTTCATTTTGTAACTTTTACCTTTTTTCCAGTAAAATATAATGTAGTTTCATTTCGACATTAAAACATCACAATCTTGCTATACCTTCAAGTAGATCACGAGGTAATGACCTACCTCCTCACACACTCATATGCAACATAGCACCAAAACTTTTGGGAATATAGAATACGGGAAAACGAAACCTTTCAAATAAATACCATTTACTAATAAAACCGTTTTCTAAAAAGATTAAGTATTTTATAAATCTTTGCAAAGCGCCGCTACAACCCATTTTGGGGAACCCGACTGGGATGGTGCTGATTATCGCACATCCCTGGGCTTAGTAGTGTGAGATGCAGACCTCCGCAAGGAGCATACGGTCTCGAGAGATTTAAAATACGAAAATCTTAAGAAAATGAGATTTCTAGAAATATAATATATAGTAAAATTATTTTTATATAAATATATATATGTATCATTAAAATATCTATTTTGTGATAATATAAATATTCAATTTTTTTAAATATTCCAAGGATCGCTTTACATTAAAATACCATGAAATCCATACAAGTTCAATATTACAATTAAATACCATTTATTATGAAAAATAGGTTATTCTCACTAGAAATATCACAAATATAAAATCTACATTTATTACAACTCTAAAAACGGTAAATAAACACTTGGGTGTATTTTGAAAAGTATACAAAAGTATTTTTACATAAAACCCCCTCAAGTTCTATAAATTACTCTAAGGACCCTAGTAAATATAGGTTTAAGCAGGACCAATCTCTTGAGCCTCAGGGAGCCGGAGATATGGGTGCTTGCCTATCTAAGGTAGACAACTTAACAACGGTGTTATCAATACGGTGATCGTCTTTGAAAAAGACACAAATCCAGTCGTCCATGTGCAGCGGTTACCGATAATATCAAAACAATCGGGACTTCAATTTACTTTTCTAATTGTCTGACTCATACTGAGTCTCATTAATAATCTGACTTGAATATGATTCAAGTACAATCTACAATCCAACATGAATCCATGAATACGTATATTCAATCTGTATTGACTGAACCGAACCATGGATATACTTCCATTTACATGATTCTCCAGTTACATCCATTTACTGATATCATGGTTTTGGCAAGTCATCCAATTATACAATCTATATTACAAGACAATACAATACAAACAGCACAAACAAAATATCGCGGGGTTTAAGGGGTAGATTGGTACGGAAGGTGTTAGAAGTGACACGAGACTGCAAGATTAAGACACCTAACTTGTATTCCGCTGCTATTGTACCGTGGCATAACGGTTCCTTGTACTTCCATTTGCCCTAATCTTTAGCATATAAAGACTCCTCTCGTATACACCGGCATCCTTCTGTACCAAGCTACAAACAACAGCATTAACACTAATACAATATAATACAACTTTAAAAGCTACTCTCTCCCTCTATATATTCTATTTCTCCCTTATCTTTGGGACTTACCTAGCGATTGTTCGCTGACGACATTCCTTTTCTTTCTTCTTTGGAATGTTGTCAGGTGATCTGGACACTCAGGAGATCGAGCCTACCAGCGAGGACTTGGACCAGCTTGCATACGATCAAGAGCTCTAGCTACATTGTACACTTTTGTTTCAGTACTTTTCTTTTCTATTATGCCACTGTTTAGGCATTGCTTTCATCAGATGTATTTACTTTCCATGCATTGTATAAAAGAATGTGAATAAATAAAGTTGTTGTTTTATTATATCTTGTCTCTTGTGCATTTATATTTAAATTGGTTAGATACGCTTAGCGTATTTACTTCAGAGTAAATACGTAGCGGCCACGTCACGTCCTATGCCCGTATACTGGGAAGCGGGGCGTGACAGGTTTTATTGGCGGCCCATGCAGGTCAGAGCTGTATGGAACCTTACCATGCAGTTTTGTTCTGCGTGAACAACCTAAGCAATATAACACAAGAACCAGCAACTAAAACATTCTTTACAATTCATATTTCTTGAATCTTATCATTCCATATACTTTGAATCTGTCCTAACCTAAATTTTTCTTTCAAGGTTATGGATTCCCCGAACAACACCAGCACCAATATCAACAATACACCTCCACCACTATCACTCACACCTGTCGTCCCTGCTCCGCTCAACAAGCAAACAGTTATGCTTGAGGCAATCTGCAGCCTCCTAGAGGGACAGCAGTAGCAAACTGCTCTTTTAATGAACCGTCTCGAGGCAGAAGCACCTGCGGTGAAGCAATTAAGGGCTTTGCACCCCCAAACAGTTTGCAGGAAAGGAGAGCCTACTGGAAGCTGAGGAATGGACTCAGAGTATCGAAGATGATCTGGCAGCAACATAAGTGCCAGAAATAGCTTGGGTTCGTGTTGCAAAACTTCAGCTCACGGACAATGCATGGAATTGGTGGAAGGCGGAAGAAAGCCGTCTTGAACAACCCATCGAATGGAAGACTTTCTGTGACATGTTCGATGCAATGTACTTCACGGAGACTGCCAGGTTCGACATGGAACAACAGTTCATTCATCTGCAACAAGGTTCAATGTGGACCAAGTCGGTAGATGAATATGACGCTGAGTTCACCATGCTTAGTCGGTAAGATATGTCTCAATAATTCGAATTGTTCAATATATCACATACTACACAGCTAACACAATCCTTTATCAGATTTGCGGCACACCTGATACCGACAGATGAGATCAGAGCCCGTCGATTTCAACAAGGTTTGAATTCAGAGATCCAAGCTGCACTGGCCACTGGAGATTTTCCGACTCATGAATCGGCTCTGAAAGCTTCCCGCCGTTATGAGGCAGTGGTAAAGGCGAGGGGTAGACCTCGGTCTGCTGGATTTAAGCATCCTGCCAACCAGATGGCAGGAGGAACCTCGTCAAGGCCATCTTTTGTGCCAAGGCGACCGGGAGTACCGAACAATCGTTCTAGCCCAGTCTTTTGTACCTACTGCAAGAGAACTGGACATGTGATGAAATACTGCCGGCGAGCCAACCGTCTTTGCTTAGTCTGTGGCTCAGCTGCTCATGATATTGGGTTTTGTCCCCAAAGAAAAAACCCAGTTGCTGCACTCAGGCCAGCGATCAGTTACTCGCAGCGACCAGCCCTTCAAGCACTTGCTCCAAGACTTGCACTACCTGCTCCACCACCGAGAGGACCACAAGCTGCACCCCCTTCTCTTCAGTTCCATCAAGCTCAAAGGAACGTTCCGAGGAATGCTCCTCAGGCCAGTAGGAATGTACCACGGCGCCAGGATTTCACGATGACAGTGGAAGAAGCTGAGATCACTGGCCAAGTTATCACTGGTAACCGTTTCTTCTCAAACTTTTCTTTCAGTCTTGCTACTTATCTACATACTTTTCCTTATACCTAAATCATATCCCACATACCTCAGGTACAATCTCAGTAGCCTCACTCCCTGCACTAGCACTCTTCGATACTGGAGCATCTCACTGCTTTATGTCGCAACGGTTCGTCAGAAATCACGCGATTCCAATCATACCGCTTGTATTCAGCTGTAATGTCAGTTCAGGAAATGGCGTTCTAAAGGCAACAATGGGATACAGTTTGTGTCTAGTAGTCGTCTACAGCAGATAATTCGACGCTGACTTCAAAGTACTGGACATACCGAACTTCGATGCGGTTCTAGGTATGGATTGGCTCGAAACTTTTTATGCTACCATCAACTGTCGTCAAAGGAGGGTAGTATTCGAGATTCCAGACCATCCGGTCTTCTATTTCAAAAGTGGAGACCGTACACTGGAGCCAAGTACATACAAAGCGAAGCCAAGGGACGCAGTGATTGCAGCAACTCATGCAGAGGAAGAATCAAGGCCAGAAGTAGTTCGAGAGTTCGACGATGTGTTTCCTGACGATATATCAGGTTTGCCTCCCGATCGAGCTCTTGAATTCAGCATTGATTTAGTACCAGGAGCACAACCGGTGATCAAAGCACATTATCGATTAAGTCCGGAAGATTTGAAGGAAGTCCGAACACAATTGGACGAATTATTGGCGAAAGGATGGATTATTCCCAACACTTCAAGTTAGGGATCACCTGTACTACTGGTGAAGAAGAAGGAAGGTTCATACAGAATGTGCATTGATTACAGAGCCTTGAACGAAGTCACGATAAAGAACAAGTATCCACTCCCGTGAATCGACGATTTATTCGATCAGCTAAGTGGATCTTGTGTTTTCTCTAAATTAGATCTTCGTTCAGGTTATCATCAGGTGAAGGTCAAGGAAGCTGATATTCATAAAACGGCTTTCAGAACTCGCTATGGTCATTACGAATTTCTAGTGATGCCATTTGGAGTGACAAACGCACCAGCAATATTCATGAACCTGATGAATCAAGTTTTCCGGGAGTAGTTAGACAGGTTCGTTGTCATCTTCATCGACGACATCCTGGTGTATTCCAAGAGTCGGAAAGAACATGCCGAGCACCTACGAATTGTCCTGGAAACTCTACGACAACATCAATTATATGCCAAGTACAGCAAATGCGAGTTTTAGCTAAATCAAGTTGGTTTTCTTGGACATATCGTATCAGGCGAAGGAATCTCTGTGGATCCAGCGAAAGTTTCAGCAGTAAGCGAATGGCTTACACCAAAGTCAGTGAAGGACATTCGGAGTTTCTTGGATTTAGCTGGATATTACAGAAGGTTCATTGAAGGTTTTTCAAACATAGCAACATCCTGACCAAGCTCACATGTAAAGATGAAGATTTTGTGTAGTCAGAAGCATGCGAACAAGCTTTCGTAGAATTCAAGTCAAGGTTGACATCAGCACCTATTCTCGTTATACCGGACCAATCTTGAAGTTTCGAAGTGCATTGCGATGCATCCGGTAAGGGTTTAGGATGTGTTCTACATCAGCACAGTAAGGTTGTGGCTTATACTTCAAGACAGCTGAAGACTCATGAGCGTAATTATCCGACGCATGATTTAGAGTTGGCAGCCGTTATTTTTGCTCTCAAGATTTGGCGCCATTATCTTCTTGGTGAACGAGTGAACATATACACAGACCATAAAAGTCTGAAATATGTGTTTACTCAGAAGGAACTTAATATGCGGCAAAGACGATGGTTAGAACTCATGGAGGACTTTGACATCAACCTGCAATATCACCCAGGGAAGGTGAATGTGGTTCCAGATGCTCTTAGTCGTAGCAATGGATCTCACCGCTCAGTGGAAGCTTCAACAAGACTTGCATCAGATGGAGATTGAAGTAGTCATGCCAGGTAACACTTCAAGTTTGATGAATTTACAAGTTCAATCAACAATTGACAATCAGATCAAAGCAGCTCAAGCAAGTGATGCTAAGTTGCAAAAGATCAGAGAACAAGTGGAGAATGGACTCAGAACAGACTTCATCATCCATGAAGATGGATCTTTGAGATACGGCAGCAGATTATGTGTACCAAAAGGTTCTGTTCGGGAAGAGTTAATGAAAGAAGCTCACAGCTCTCCTTACTCAGTACACCGTGGAGGTACAAAGATGTACAAAGATCTTCGTCAGTATTAATGGTGGCATGGAATGAAACGTGAAGTAGCCAGAAGCGTCGCTAAATGCTTGGTGTGTCAGCAAGTAAAGGCTGAACATCACAGGACAGCTGGATTACTTCAACCGTTATCAATCCCAGAATAGAAGTGGCAACACATCACGATTGATTTTATGACTGCACTTCCTCGCAGCACAAAGGTTAACGATGCGGTATGGGTCATTATGGATCAACTCACAAAGTCGGCTCACTTCATCCCATTTCGAGTTGGCCAATCAACTGAGACATTAGCGAAGAAGTACATGGAGGTAATAATCTACTTAAAATTTAAACTCTTCAAATATGTACTATCTCTGATACCCATGAACTCATACAGGAAATTGTGAGACTTCATGGAGTACCGGTCTGCATTGTCTCCGATCGTGACACCAGGTTCCGATCACAATTTTGGCAGAGTCTGCAAGCAAGCTTGGGAACAAGTCTGAACTTCAGCACAGTTTATCATCCACAAACAGATGGTCAGTCTGAGCGAACTAGTCAGATCTTGGAGGATATGCTCAGAGCATATATGTTAGACTTCAAAGGATCGTGGGAAGATCACCTACATCTTATGGAGTTTTCGTACAACAACAGCTACCAAGGAAGCATAGGAATGGCACCTTTTACAGCACTATATGGAAGGAAGCGTCGATCGCCATTAAGTTAGGACGACATCGGAGATAGGGAACTTCTTGGACATGAGATGATAGTAGCAACTGTTGATGTGGTTCGTACTATCAGAGAAAGAATACGCATAGCCCAAGATCGACAGAAGTACTATGCTGATGCAAAGCGACGTCACTTGGAGTTCCAGCCAGAAGATCACGTATTCTTAAAGATATCTCCGAACCGCGGGGTGATCCGATTTGGAAGACGGGAAAAGCTAAGTCCAAGGTATATTGGATCGTTCGACATACTCGAACGAGTCGGTGAGGTGGCCTGCCGCTTAGCACTTCCACCTTCATTGGAAGGAGTGCATAATGTGTTCCACATATCCCAACTCAGAAGGTATGTGAGTGACCCCAGCCATGTTCTTGATCATTCCGAGCTCACTATTCAGCCCGACTTATCCTGTGAGCAACAACCTGTTGAGATGCTGGACAAAAAAGTAAAGTCACTTCGGAAAAAGGAAGTCAACTTGGTTCGAGTGATGTGGAGAAAAGACACTTCAGGAGAATCAACTTGGGAAAGGGAAGATGAGATACGTGCAAGATATCCTCACCTCTTTGTAAATTAGTCCTTAAAATAAAAGTTGTAAATTTCGAGGAAGAAATTTTGTAAGGAGGGTAGACTGTAAGAACTCCAATTTTAGTGTACAAAAATTTGTTTAAAAATTAATGTATACTTGGGGTATTTGCATTTACTGAGATTGCTATAAGTAATTAATTTGCTTTTTAATAACAGGAAGGAGCTTGTAGCTCATTGGTAATACCTTGCACTGTTGATCCAAGTCTACACGTGCTAAACCCATAAAACCCTACTACACTAAATAAACAAACTGGACCAGAGGGATAATGAAGCGACGAGGGACACTTCGGGCACCGGACTCGGCCGGGATCGGCCGAATCGGCCGGCGCCGCCTCTTCAGTTGATAAAACTGCACATTTGTATTACATTTTTCCTACTATTTCTATATTAGAAAAGGTCTTTATTATAATATATCATACATATGAGGGTTTATCTGTAAAAATACTATTTTTCATGTGTTGATATATTATAATTAACATTTGGTAGGAAAATGTATGCAAAGATACCATTGACCAAATCTTAATGGTAAAATTAATATCTCAATATAACAAACTCTACTAAATATTATTTGTTGAGTTATTGTGCAGAATTTGCAGGGCTAAAATCAAGGGAATCAAAGTTGTTAAGAGCAAACCTGCCTAATTAAGAAAGCAAACTAAAAAATCAAGTCTGGCAGAAGAAAAGAAAAGATTTCCAATTTCCAAAGGTTCCAGAGATCGCCACATGTCACAAGGAGAAAATCCCAAAAGACCAAAACCAACGATCAACATACAAGACAGCGGATCCGCGGTCAAACCTACCTGTTGACCGCGGATCCGCCGCGGGTCAGAGTTGTTAGGATCTGCGATTTTCTCTGGTGAATCTTAACTGTTGGCTTCCAAATTTGGAAGCTAGGGTTCTCGCTTTTGGAGTATAAATAAGGACCGAGAGCCCTTTGGAAAAATCATCAAGTCGAAGCGATCACGAAGTCTAAGACGGGTCACGCATCCAGGCTGATCATCAACGGTTCATCTACCTCCTTAGAGGAGATCGAGAAGCAAAACTAGGATTTGTAATCATTTTCTAAGGAATCAAAGTGTAATGAATATTGTTGATTAATAAAGGTAGCTCTTTTTTCTATTCTATTTCTTTGTAGTTTAATTATGCATTTTCTCTCCATCTCTTTTTCTCCCAACATGCGCGAGTAATTCTCCGCTTGTTAGGGTTCATAGGATTAGGGTAGGTTAATGGATGATGAAAATACCTAAACTCTTTTTACGTCCTATAAAGTTTATAAAATTTATCAAAAGAATTATTAACATCCTAATCGGGCACGCTACCAATTCTTTGTTAGCCTCGACCGCGATTAGAGATTAGATTAATGATTATTTTGGTAAAGACTAGATATGAACGGAGTTCCGTGTCGAGATAGGGGTTATGAGTAGGATTCTTTTTCCCTCCAGAAACCCTAATCTACACGCATCACTGTCGTTCTAGTTTTAAATCTATTAAAGGATAGAAAGATTAATTTTTAATTAATCATCCATAACTACTAAATCCTAATGAACCCTACAAGCCCTCCTCTTATATAAATTTACATCCGTAGTTAATCTAGATCTATATTTTGCATTAGTGTTTAAACGTAGATCTAGATCCTACAACCATTCTTCAATATTCTTTATTCCTCCTCTCTCTTTCAACACATCTAAAGTAAGATTAAAATATTCAACGTTTCCCTGAGGACGACCCGTACTCACTTCGGTCTAGCTACGCACGACAACGTTCTGATTGCGGTTATTCTACAAACACACTTTTCGTATCAATCAAATGGCGCCGTTGCCGGGGATACGTGCGTAATTTTTTATTCTTACTATTTGTGTTGAATTCTTATACGATCTATATCATAATCAAAACAAAACTGCAAGTTGAGTATTTAACGATTATTGTGTGAATTTTGCAAGGAGATCTGGAGTCACGGACCTAAGGAAACAGAGAGACAGAGACATTCATTGAGATCCAGAGGAGCACAGAAAGCCACAGAAATAATTTCATCAAGTGATCCCTCTTCCCTGCGGCTGATCCGCGGCCGGAACTACACATCGGCGGTGGAAGCGCGGCCGGTTAGGTGATCTAGTGATTCAGTCTTCTCTGGTAAGATTCTAACATCTTCCTCTCTCCTCTCAAATCCAATAAAATCTATTTTCTGCAGGATTCTTTGCAAAATATCGCCGCTCAAAAATCTTTTTGCAAAGTTTTGTGATTGGTTTGTTTTGCATATTTTAATACGAACTTTAAGGGGCAAAGACCAAATCCAGATTAGGTGGGGATTTTATCACCCTTCCTAAGCCCCACAAATCATAAACCGAGCATTTGCATCAACCCTACATTAATTTAAAAAATATCTAGACCAGACTTTAAGGACTGTCGCGCTCATTAAGGACAGAGGAAGGTTGTGGGTAATCTATCGCTTATCCGCATTACTTTTATGGTGCATAGGCAAGTGTGTCTATGGCAAGTGGTTACTTAATTAAGGCCCGCTATTTTCGGTGATTCGTATAGCGGATATCTCCCACTTACCTGGCACTTACCTGGCTACAAGAGTAGTAAAGAGGCGGTAGAGGATTGATCCTACGGCTTGTCCTTTGGAAGTCTAAGAGCGGTCTAGAGACTGGACCTAGGTAACCTTAGTTCTAGAGTTGTTTGTGCATTTGTGTGATTTTTCTTAAGTCCCATTTTTTTCAAAACAAACCAATTTTAAAACACACACACGCTGCCACTTGCACTAAACCCGCTTAGTGCATGCTTGGCTGGACACGGGATTCTAGTGCCCGTCTTGTCCGCGTTCCTGCTATCGACGCCGAAGTCGATACTTCTTCATCTTCTTTTCCCCCACCACACACCACATCAACCGAGATGGACGGTACTCCATCAGATTATAACACCACGCTGCCACCGCCCGTAGGTGCTCAGAATCCACCGCGCATCTCTCTCCAAGAGAGATGCTATCCTATCTGTGGTCCTCTTCCCATTTGTCTATCTATTCCACCAGCTAACGGGGATAATTTTGAAATTAAACCCCACTACATCAATCTGTTACCCAAATTTCACGGGCTTGAGTCGGAAGACGCGTACGTTTTCATCACTAAATTCGAAAACGTATGCGCAATGATGGGTACTTCACAATTGACTGTGGATGCTATGCGCTTGCGTCTTCTCCCATTCACTCTGTGCGATTTGGCAGAAAAATGGTTTTATAATACTGCTGCACACTCTATTACTAATTGGGATGAATTCGTAATAGCATTTCTTAATAAGTTTTACCCAAACCATAAGACTGCCCATATTAGGAGCGAGATCAACCAGTTCACCCAGCTTCCCAATGAACCATTTTGGAAGTGCTTTGAACATTTCAAGGATCTGCTTGTCCAATGTCCTCATCATGGAATACAAAGATGGGATTTATGTCGAATTATATATGAGGGCATTAATCCAACGACAAAGCAGATGCTTGAAACAATATGTCAATGCAATTTCATGTCTAAAGATGACGGCGAAGCTTAGAAATATCTGGAAGATCTCGCTGAGAACACTTTGCAGTGGGAAAGCGTAAGACCACCTTCATCTAGGGGAGGTATTCACCAGCTCGATGTTTCCATCGCAGTGAAAACCGAAATGGCAGCGATGCAGAAGAAACTCGGCGCTATTGAGAATAAATTTTCATCAGTCTCCCTAAATCAGGTCACACTTTCCAAGACCGTCTATGGTTGCTGTTCAGATCCTTCACACTTAACGGAAGAATGTCCTATGAATGCATCGTTTCAAACTAATGCTGCTATTCAGCAGCGACCTAGAAACGATCATAATTCTTCCACGTACAATCAAGGATGGAGGAATCATCCTAACTTTGTTTGGAACCAAAACCAACCCCCAAATCAAAATCAGTTCCAAAGAAATTATCAAAGACCTCCTCCACAGCAACCACAACCACAGAATCAGCTCCCCTTTCAGTCACAGAATTTTCAAAATCCGGCCAACACTTCTACACTACAAGTGGCCGGTACTGACAACTCTTCACTCGCACAAACTTTGGATATGTTTATGAAACAAACCATTCAAATGTCGGCTGATATGAAGTCTTCTATTGATACCATAAAGAAAGACTCCGCCTCCCACGGCGAGAGTATTAAATCAATAGAAAACCAACTTGCACAGTTGAACGCCGCAATGAGTGCGAGAGAGAAAGGGAAACTCCCATCTCAACCCCTACAGAATCCTGGCTATTCACAAAATCATAATGTGAATGCCGTTACTACGTTGAGATCGGGAAAAGTGCTGAATAACCGAGTGGGTGAGCAATTTGATGTTAGTGACACCAATGATACCACAGCTTCTTCTTCTTCCCCTAATTCGTCTAGTCTCTCACTTTCATCCGAGCCTATTATCCGTTTTCCCCAAGGCTTGAACATTTCGCCAAATCTATCTAAGTCGATTCCCACTCCAATTTTGGGATCGAATCCGTCCCCACAATCTTCTCCACAAACGTTGGACCCAAAAATTATTGATCAAGCTCCATTTCCAAACAGATTAAGGGCCAACAAACCTAACCCACAAATGGAGAAGATTGTGGAAATGTTTAAGCAAGTTAGCGTGAATATTCCTCTCCTAGATGCTATTCAACAAGTCCCATCTTATGTAAGAATTCTTAAAGACTTGTGCACTAGGAAGAAAAAAACTCAAGTTCCTAAGAAGGTTTTCATGACGAGTAATGTTAGCACAGCTTTTACCCAGCAAATACCAAAGAAACGTAAGGACCCTGGCTGTCCTACAATCTCTATTTCTATTGGGGGTAAAAATATTAATCGTGCTTTACTCGATCTTGGTGCTAGCGTTAACTTGCTTCCTTATTCAGTATACGAGCAGTTAGGAATTGGAGAGAGAAAAGAAACACTCAGCGTGCACTCTAACCTAGATCAGAATGGTTACCAATTTATCTAATCAGGAAACCTCCCACTGTACCTCAAATTCTCCTCCAAACCTGAAAGAAGAATTAGTCGGGGTCACCCGAGGAGTAAACTAACTCATCAGTGGGAATCGGGATCCAACTATCATCGCATGATAACTTGACGGAATCCACTCAAGTCACCACACTCCAGAAGGTATGCGCATGCCTGGAAAGTTTCAGTTCTTTTGAAACTCCCGATGTGATTTTTACCCCTAGGACTCAAGTGACCTTGACTGAGCCAATATATCAAAGGATCCTAGTCAAGTTCAACCCGTCATTATCTTGATTGCATTAGACCCACCCGCACGAATCCTTGACTGAGCCAAAATGACCGCACGACTGTCCTAACCAATCTCATATCCATGCAACAGAAAAGCACTACATAGCTACCGAACACTACGCCTCGGCTAAGCACGACATACGCAGCACGAATACTAAGTAATACTAATCTGAAATGACGGAGGGCTACGAATGGTTTTTGGCGAAAAACATTTAACGTAATGAACTTGATATCGTTGAAGGAACTGCATAGCCTTTTATAAAAATATAGTGACGAAAACCTTTACTAAAGAGGTCACTCCCGGTGAAGGGATCTCGGCTCTTTCCCCGTAGAATGAGGTGCAGGATATTCCAACTGAATACCATGATGCAAAGAAAAAGTAATCGGCTATAGTGAAGTTAATGCCCTGACGCAAACTTCTGTTCAAGGGGTCACTCCCGGTGAAGGGATCTCGGCCCTTGCCTCGTCGACTGAGGAGCAGGATATTCCAAATGAATACCACGATGCAAAACAAAAGTGATCGTCATTTCAATAACAGCTTTTTGAAAAATGTTCCAACAACATCAGAATAGGTTTGTTTATCTTGCATTGATCCGAATCAACGCAGTCCCATCAATAGATCACACCACAAAGAACGAAAATATACTGATATACGTATATGCCATCCGCATTCGCCACTGGGTCCCGTCATTACCCGTTAGGTTAGCTAACTAACGACAGAGCGGGGACTGGACTAGCACGGATGTAAAACATATACAACATCTACTAATATATATACCAATATATTATATTCGCTCAAGGCGTGATAAAATGCAACATCACAGAAATGTACAGCATCACAGAACAATACAGATATCTGGGATCCCCGGGTTTCACAGAGCCACTACTGAAACCCGACGTTCCCCTGGTCGTGTGGATAGCCTGTGCAATGAAATCCTAGACCCCTACGGGCGCGGCAAGTTACCCGCCAAAACCTGAAGCGAGGCAGCCCCCTTCAGCTCCGTAAATGGACCACCCAGCACTTCACGGAATCCGGTAACTTGGGCACCCCTCCTGGGTCAACCTGTACCCCCTACGAGTGCGGCGAATAGCCCGCCAATTCTAGAGTGAAGCCCCCTCCGTCCCAATGCCATGAGATGCGGGCTTGTTGCCTTCCAGAACCCGGCTATCCGTGCACTCCTCTGCGGGGTAATCCTAGTACAGAAAGTAAAATATACATACAACAGGTACATCGACCGCAACCAGGTCGTGCCCCAAAAGAATAATACAAACTGGCAGTGACGGCAGTCCACATGTCGGACGCTCGCCCCGCAATAACAAATGTACATAATAAAACCACAACTGTACTAGCATTGCATCCAGGCTATCCCCCACGACCGATCCGCAACATCACAGCAATACATAGAACATCAACGTGAAAGTCACGTTCGCAAATCCGTCTAACCGGGCTATAGCAGTTAGACCGGATTTACCGATCAAGTGACATTCACGGTCGCAGATATAATGTAAATACTGTGAAATAATGTGTTTAAAATATCCGATCGATCAAATTTTAACAAGTGGGCCCCCAAGCATTACTGTAGCAGATCAGGAAATTCTGGGCCCAATATTAATATTCCAAAAACCCTAAATTCCATTCAGGAGGCAACTGCAGAAATATGATACAGTGATCACATAAAGGTGCGGCGGAACCGCGGCAAGAAGGGGGTGTTTGCCGCGGTTCCGCGCTCCTACAGTCGAATCACTGTATCGAATTTTTGCAGAACCCTTAGATTTTCCAGTACATCACTTTTCTGTGACCTGAAAAATTTTTTGACACCAAAAATTTTCAACAGAAAACTGATGTGAACAGAAATATATATTTTAGAATTTTGGTCGATCGGAAATGCAAAACACATCAAACAAAGCTAGACGAAGTTAATGGCGAGGCTCTGATACCATGTTGCGCCACGGCAGCGCCCCGGCCGTCTATCCGAGGCCAAAATGCGGAATCAAAATTTTTCTTAACTTTTAAACCGGCGCTACCGCGGACAATATACCCGGATCGTAACCATTAACCGATACTAGCTAACAAGAGAAAGGGTGAGAGATATACCGAGTGATCCGAGTCCTCCGGTCTTCTCGTCGTCGTCCCGATCTCCCGCGGAAACTCCGGTCGTCGCATCCTTACCGGAAGGGCACCACATCGTCTGCATCTTTTACGGGCTCCCACCTCAATACCGAGGCAACTCGGGCACGAAGCTGGCAAGTCGACATGCCCAAGATTTGCTGTAGATTGTAGTGTAGAATTCTTGTCTCTTGGAGTTTATGAAGTTGCCTTTGATGTTGGAGAAGAGAGTGAATTTTGGAGAGATGAGAAATGCAATTTTCTAGCAAGCCAAAAATGAGAACATCACCCAATAAAATGCCTCCCCTCTCCACCATAATGTGGCCGGCCATAAAGTGTAGGGGATTTGCAAAAGGGGGTGAGCACAAGAGAGTATATTGGTAACCATAAGAGATGTGAGGATAATGAGGAGAAAAGGTCACCCCCAAATCAAATCAATTCCAATCTCATTAAAGCAAAACAATAATGAGAATAAGAAAAGCATCTAAAGATGCTAGAAAAAATATGAACCATCATAATGTCAAAAGCCACAAAGAACCCTCCACAATAGCTAATTTGAAAACTTGCAAATTAGCCCGTCCAACAGAAAAGTCCGGCCGGAAAGAAACAAAGGAAAACTGGCCGGAACGGAATGCAAACTGGCAACTCCAGAAAACTGGTCCCGTAATAAATTACAGGAAAACCCCGACACTGTGCATACACACCCGCATCTGTATCCGACCGGATACAAATGCAAAGAGACAAAATCTACACTGTACTAAACTAGGACCGGCTTAAACCAAAGCCGGCTAGTAAAATCCGTTCGATCCTGATCCGTGCAATACCGCACATATCTGATCGAACCTTGCCATATAACTATACGGCCACTAGTACAAACCGTCCGATCCTGATCCGTGCAATACCGCACGTATCTGATCGGACCCTGCCATATCTCCATACGGCCTCTACAGCGTTTCGCCCGAAAGCTTGAGTAACTGTAAGTGTGGTGGACTCTAAAGACTCGTCAATACTATGGCTGTGGATTTAACCACTAGCACGTCAGAGGTATTAGCCAATACGTGACGGGCCACCAGCTATTGACCAAAAGGGACGTCGATGAGCGAACTCATCCTGACACCCTACTGAGCCTGTCAGTGACAATATCCGTACAGTCCGGTCCGTTCGTCTATGAGCATCGCATGTCGGGCCTAGGGGGTTGGTAAAAGTCAGACCCCCAATAGCGGTACAAGTCGTGTCGGAGTGTAGCCCAGAACGCCCTGAGATACTACTGGAATACCTACCAGTAAATCTCCTGCCTCGGCCGAGGGCTTTGCGTAATGGCTCTCCTAGACACAGCGCGACCTCACCCCCAATACCGGGAGAGACGAACCCCTGAAGATCCGCTCACTGCCTCCATGTGGCTCGGGACTGTACCCAACTAAAACCTGTTTGCACGACTCCTTTGAGCCGTGGTAGGGTAGTAATCAAAGCACAGTGAGAACTCACACGAGACAAATGACGATCCTCAGGTCGATGAACTAACCTGTACACATGTCACCTGGGAACTGCTATCTGACGTCAGGTATAAGACCAACTAGCATGTTCCCGGCGAGTCCTGTCCGGTGTACTCATAACCCAATGAGCACCTGTATACATCTTAGGTGAACCAACTGACACCAGTGGCTTGTGAGACCGGCCACCGCCCCTCGTCGGGGTCTCGACTGTATACACTAGTCTACTCTGGAGAATCGATGCCCTGTCTCGAAACTCCCACGACTAGGGACCTTTTAAGGATGTGCTTATAGACCACCAGCTCTCACGTATATGATCGCCATCATACTGTCGGCAGTCAAGCAAGAATCCTAGGGGCTCTATCAGCGTGCAATAGCGACATGTCAGGTCACCTAAAGCAGTACACGATGATAAAGATAAACCAGATAGCATACTATCATCTCGAGTAAGATTGTCCTACCGGGATAGGTCCTCCCTCAATCATTGCAATCACGTGCCTGTGATCCAATAATTGACTCTGAGGGCACTATCTCCAACAATCTCCCACTTGCACTCAAGGCTAATTATTGTGATGTCGCATACTCACAGCCCGTGTGATACCGAACACCCAACTCCTCTACTAGTCAGTCTCACAAAACTCGTTTGCGAAACTAATGCGTTCGAGGAATAGCCTCAGTGAGTGGATCCACAGAGAAGTTTCTTTCTATGTCTCTCTATATCTCAAGTTCGCGGAGAAAGCCATCTCCCGAAATGAGCAATACCTGTCTTGGAACGTCTGGATGTTTGATGGGACCTAGTTCATAAATGAACTCCAAATCCAGACTTCTTAGACTGTATCGTCAACTGAACTTAATCAGTATCCTGCGCCATACCTTTCCCTCAGTATCTACCTGGACCACATGTCCAATATACTGCCCCTCGTCAGAGGGAAAACTATAACTCTGACAGCCACTCTGCCATCCATGTCACCTTGGAAGCCTGGAGTGATAACCGTCTCCTAAAAGAGGCTGTCGTTATCACATCCCTAGAACACGCACTTATGTCCTAAAACTGCTTCCGATTGTTTCTCCAGGATTGGATTAATATCAACTTATTGCATCTACTGCAAGAACAACATCTGGTGTGGTACTTGACATTATGATGGTTCATATTATTTCTAGCATCTTTAGATGCTTTTCTTATTCTCATTATTGTTTTGCTTTAATGAGATTGGAATTGATTTGATTTGGGGGTGACCTTTTCTCCTCATTATCCTCACATCTCTTATGGTTACCAATATACTCTCTTGTGCTCACCCCCCTTTGCAAATCCCCTACACTTTATAGCCGGCCACATTATGGTGGAGAGGGGAGGCATTTTATTGGGTGATGTTCTCATTTTTGGCTTGCTAGAAAATTGCATTTCTCATCTCTCCAAAATTCACTCTCTTCTCCAACATCAAAGGCAACTTCATAAACCCCAAGAGACAAGAATTCTATACTACAATCTACAGCAAATCTTGGGCACGTCGACTTGCCAGCTTCGTGCCCGAGTTGCCTCGGTATTGAGGTGGGAGCCCGTAAAAGATGCAGACGATGTGGTGCCATTCCGGTAGGGATGCGACGACCGGAGTTTCCGCGGGAGATCGGGACGACGACGAGAAGACCGGAGGACTCGGATCACTCGGTATATCTCTCACCCTTTCTCTTGTTAGCTAGTATCGGTTAATGGTTACGATCCGGATATATTGTCCGCGGTAGCGCCGGTTTAAAAGTTAAGAAAAATTTTGATTCCGCATTTTGGCCTCAGATAGACGGCCGGGGCGCTGCCATGGCGCAACACCCTGGCTGTCCTACAATCTCTATTTCTATTGGGGGTAAAAATATTAATCGTGCTTTACTCGATCTTGGTGCTAGCGTTAACTTGCTTCCTTATTCAGTATACGAGCAGTTAGGAATTGGAGAGTTAAAACCCGCCCATTGTACTCTCCAGATGGCAGACCGATCGATCACCAAACCTTGGGGTGAACTAGAGGATGTGTTAATTAAAGTCGGGGAATTCATATTTCCCGTGGATGTTATTGTTTTAGATACACAACCTGTGGCAAACCCACGCAATCAAATCCCTGTGATACTTGGTCGACCCTTCTTAGCAACTTCTAACGTTGTAATTAATTGTCGTAACTGTTATATGAACTTATCCTTCGGGAAAATGACAATTAAGCTTAATATTTACAAGCTGGGAAGTCAGCCATCAGAACTTTCTGCTCATTTGCTGGATGTTTGTTTCATCTACGAGATAGCTCCCGAAAGCTGCATGGATGAGGAACTTTGCTTTGATGATCTCGACAACACTAATGAGACATCGTTTGATCTTGCACTACTTCATAGTGAGGATATGTTCAATGAGTCTGTCCTTGAGTTTGAACCCGTTTACTCGTTGCAAAAGTCAGCAGCACTTTCCGAGTCAATATCTTATGCAAGTTTTGAACCTCTTAGGGAGTCCGAATATCATTCCGTTACCCCACCTTCTATTGTCTCTCCGCAAATTCTTGATCTCAAACCGCTACCTTCTCATCTTAAATATAGATATTTAGGAGAGAATGAGACTTTGCCAGTAATTATATCCGCTTCTCTAGCCTTAGAGCAAGAGAACGCACTTTTGGCAGTGTTGAGATCGAATCGGCAAGCATTTGGTTGGACAATGGCCGATATCAAAAGGATTAGTCCCTTAATTGTTGAACATTACATACATCTGATGGATGAAGCCAAACCAACCCGAGACCCACAAAGACGGTTAAATCCCGTTATGAAGGAGACGGTAAAGAAAAAAATCGTCAAGTGCCTTGATAGTGGAATAATTTACCCTATATCTGATAGCCAATGGGTAAGTCCAATTCATATGGTCCCTAAAAAGTCTGGCATCACGGTCATCACTAATGAGGCTAATGAGTTAATCCAAACACGCACCCAAACTGGGTGGCGCGTATGTATTGATTACAGGAAACTCAACGCCGCGACGAGGAAAGATCACTTCCCTCTACCTTTCATTGACCAGATGTCTGAACGATTAGCTGGACATGAATACTATTGTTTCTTAGACGGATACTCTGGCTATAACCAGGTTCCCATCGCCGAAAAGGATCAAGATAAAACCACATTTACTTGTCCTTTCGGAACTTTTGCTTATAGACGCATGCCCTTTGGGTTATGCAACGCTCCCGCTACATTTCAGCGGTGTATGATGGGGATATTCTCAGATATTGTGGAGAATTTTCTGGAAATTTTTATGGTCGATTTCTCCATTTTTGGGGACTTCTTTGAGGACTGCCTTCATAATCTTGACGCGGTTCTTACCCGTTGTAAGGATAAGAACTTGACTTTTAATTGGGAAAAATGCCATTTTATGGTCCAAGAAGGTATTGTACTTGGACATATAATTTCACGAAAAGGCATTGAGGTTGACAGAGCTAAAATAGATGTCATTCATAACCTCCCTCGTCCCAATTGCGTCAAAGATATACGATCCTTCCTTGGTCATGCAGGATTTTATAGGAGATTTATTAAGGACTTTAGCAAAATTGCTAGACCCTTAACCCTTCTATTGGCCAAGGACACTACATTTCACTTCAATTCGGATTGTGAGGCTGCTTTTGAATCGCTTAAAGGATCACTCACTACAGCCCCCGTTCTGTCATCTCCGGATTGGAACCACCTGTTCGAGCTTATGTGTGATGCATCAGATTTTGCTATTGGTGCTGTCTTAGGACAGCACATTAATAAGATGCCACATGTAATTTACTATGCAAGTAGGACCTTGAATGATGCACAAATAAATTACACAACTACCGAGAAAGAACTCTTGGCAGTTGTATTTGCATTAGAGAAATTCAGGCACTACTTGATTGGCTCGCCAATTGTGGTTTACACAGATCATTCCGCCCTACGACATCTTTTATCGAAGAAGGATGCGAAGGCCAGGCTAATACGTTGGATCCTATTGTTACAAGAATTTGATCTTGTCATTCGAGACAAGAGTGGATGTGAAAATGTTGTAGCCGACCATCTTTCACGCATCACTTCTTCGCCAACTTTGACCGTGCCGATAAATGAATCATTTCCTGACGAACAGCTCTTGACTGTATCTTACGAACCTTGGTTCGTGGATATCGTGAACTATCTTGTGACGTGACTTATTCCTAGCGATTGGTCGAAACAAGACAAACTTCGATTTCTATCCCAAGTAAAATATTTTTACTGGGATGAACCTTATCTGTTTAAGTATTGTTCCGATCAAATCATTCGCAGGTGTGTCCCTAACGATGAATTCAAGAGTGTGTTATCATTTTGTCATGATCAGGCATGTGGCGGTCATTTTAGTCCTCGAAAAATGGCGGAGAAAGTTTTGCAATGTGGTTTTTATTGGCCAACATTAGTTAAAGATGCATATGAATATTGCAAAACTTGTCCGCGATGTCAGCATTTGGGCCGGATTTCATGAAGAAACGAGATGCCGCTCCAACCTATATTGGTTGTGGAAATATTCGATGTTTGGGGTATTGACTTTATGGGCCCTTTTCCCAACTCCTTTGGGAATTTATATATCTTGTTAGCGGTTGATTATGTCTCGAAATGGGTGGAAGCTATACCGTGTCGCACTAATGACAACAAAGTTGTCATTAAGTTCCTTAAAGAAAATATCTTTTCGCGATTCGGACACCCTCGCGCTATAATTAGCGACAACGGGACACATTTCTATAATCGGTCTTTCGAGGCCTTGATGCGGAAATATTCAATCACTCACAAGCTTTCTACGCCCTATCATCCCCAAACAAGCGGGCAGGCTGAGATCTCAAATAAGCAGATCAAACAAATTTTGGAGAAGACAGTTTCTAAAAACCGTAAAGATTGGTCAACCAAATTGACGGATGCTCTTTGGGTATTCAGCACCGCTTATAAGACCGATCTTGGTATGTCTCCATACCGCCTTGTGTTTGGGAAGGCATGCCACCTTCCTGTCGAGATCGAACATAAAGCAATGTAGGCTATTAAAGAACTTAACTTCGATTTTGATCATGCATGCAGCTATCGGAAGCTGTAATTGAATAAACTAAGCGAACTCCGCGATGAAGCTTACGATAATGCGGTGATAGTAAAGAACAGGACTAAAGTGTTCCACGATAAAAATCTTTTTAGAAAAACCTTCACATCGGGGCAACAAGTCCTTCTTTACGATTCCCGTCTCCATCTTCATCCGGGTAAGCTTAAATCTCGTTGGAAAGGACCTTTTGTGGTGCGGTATGTACACCCGCACGGGGCAGTAGAAGTTGAAAATTTGAAAAACGGTTCAATTTTTAAAGTAAACGGGCATAGATTAAAACCGTATTTCTCTGCTGACCCCGCGGAGGAGCTCCTGTTTTTACAGGAGCCGCTTTATCAAAACTGAATTTCCTCCGCCTCACCTCTATGTTTTGGTAACATTTTCTCATTTTAAGAATGGAGGTGAGTGAAAATGGATTTAATTGAATATCTATGCATGCCAAAGAATAAGTTTGGGGGTAGTTTTCATTTAACTATTATTTTACCCCTTGTGTCTCTCCCCTAGTTTACATGTCCATGCTCTCAAAAGACAACATCAGTGAGGACACTGCTGAAAACAGGTTTGGGGGGGAGGTTTGTATTCACTGAATTATCTTTGACACTGGGCATTTAAAAAAAATCTTTTATATAACAAAAGAGTAGAAAGTAAAAAATTACATCCAAAAGATAGGAAAAATTTAAGAAAACCAAGAAAATTAGAAGTTTTCTTAAACGAACTGGTAACAGGTAGTTATGATCTGTTGTCCCAAGGGTTAGTAAGATGAAGGAAGTCACTAATCTGAGGATAAAAATAAATCTGAAAAATAGTTTCTATTCTGCAAGCCAAACATTTGAATGTTGATACCCTACTATATGCACTTACACACGTCTTGAAACTCGGGATAGTAGAGGATACCTTGAAATGCTCTTGTCTAAAAGCCAAGGTTTGACGGAAATAATAAATGAAGAAAATATAAAAATGGTGAAAAGAAAAATGAACACTGGTTTTGTTATTGCCAAGGCAGCAAAAAAACACATAGCGAGGGTGCTTCATCACCTAGTGCCTTAGACCAACTGGTTTGGGAGTCACTGCTAAGCCTTAGGTGGTGCAAGACGAGGAAAATACTATCTCCTAATCAGCAAGCACATGAGTAATCGATCGGTTAGTACCTCGGGAAGTATTAACGGTCGCATGAAAATTGTGTGAGCAAACTAAATATTCAACGATTAAAAAGTGCTGAGGCAGATGGACAAGAGTATGATAGCTTGAATTGAATTCTCCGAGTGTAGGGATGTCCATTACACACACGTAGGGGTATATGATCGATGTTTGGATGAAAGATAGGAATGAAGAATAAAGACGATGTTTTATTGAGGGATGAAGTTATTTCTAACATTTTTTCATGACTATTAAGATAGGGCTCATAACAACTGAAAAGCTAGTGTAGTTGGAAACTCTAAATTTTCAAACTATTTCTTTTATGGTTCTTATCTTTATATATAAATTTCACCATCTCTCTTTTATTATAGGATTTTGTGGGTGTAATCCGCTGAAAACCCTCAGGAGACAACACTCCTCCTGCTAGGGACACCTAGAGGTTCAACGACTTGTTGCACGTGCTCAGTGCAATCGTATTTGCCTATGAAAGTATGCTTAGTTTTCTCCTTTCTTTTTCTCCTTCTCTTGAATAAACTAGTTTGCTCGGGACGATCAAAGATAAGTTTGGGGGTATTTGTTCAGTTGATAAAACTGCATATTTGTATTACATTTTTCCTACTATTTCTATATTAGAAAAGGTCTTTATTATAATATATCATACATATGAGGGTTTATCTGTAAAAATACTATTTTTCATGTATTGATATATTATAATTAACATTTGGTAGGAAAATATATGCAAAGATACCATTGACCAAATCTTAATGGCAAAATCAATATCTCAATATAACAAACTCTACTAAATATTATTTGCTGAGTTATTGTGCAGAATTTGCAGGGCTAAAATCAAGGGAATCAAAGTTGTTAAGAGCAAACCTGCCTAATTAAGAAAGCAAACTAAGAAATCAAGTCTGGCAGAAGAAAAGAAAAGATTTCCAATTTCTAAAGGTTCCAGAGATCGCCACATGTCACAAGGAGAAAATCCCAAAAGACCAAAACCAACGATCAACATACAAGACCGCGGATCCGCGGTCAAACTTACCTGTTGACCGCGGATCCGCCGCGGGTCAGAGTTGTTAGGAGCTGCGATTTTCTCTGGTGAATCTTAACTGTTGGCTTCCAAATTTGGAAGCTAGGGTTCTGGCTTTTGGAGTATAAATAAGGACCGAGAGCCCCTTGGAAAAATCATCAAGTCGACACGATCACGAAGTCCAAGACAGCTCACGCATCCAGGCTGATCATCAACGGTTCATCTACCTCCTTAGAAGAGATCGAGAAGCAAAATGTCATGCCCCGCTTCCCAGTGTACGGCGAAGTGGACGCGATGAGGCCCGCTTCATATATACTCAGAAGTATATACGCTAAGCGTAACTAAGCAATATAAAGTAAATCACAAGAGACGAATAATATAGAAATAACAGCAACTTTTATTAATAACATTCTTTTTTACAATGCAGGAAAAGAAAATACAGCTGGAATGAAAAGCAATGCCTAAACAATGGCATAATAGGAAATGAAATAAACTGGAAAGAACAAGGTACAATTATCTAGAGCTCTGGGTCTGCCTGGAACTGCTCCAAATCTTCACCGGTGGGCTCGATCTCAACTTGGTCCAACGCACTTGACGACATTCAAAGAAGAAAGAGATAGAATGTCGTCAGCGAACAGGTCGCTCGGTAAGTCCTACAAGAATAAGAAGAATAAGAATGATAGAGTAACAGTATTTTCTAAAGTATTATAATGTTGAATATTATGGAACATTGTGTAACGCTGTTGTTTGTAGCTTGGTACAGAAGGATGCCAGTGTATACGAGGGGGATCTCTATATGCTAGAGATCAGGGCAAACGGAAAGTACAAGGATCCGTTATGCCACGGTACAACAGCAACAGGATTCAGGTTAGGTGTCTTAATCTGACCACCTCGTGCCACCTTTAACATCTTCCGTACCAATCTACCCCTTAAACCCCGTAATGTTTTAACAGTAGTGTAGTATTGGAATATGTAAGTTGGTTGACTGACCAAAACCATGATATCAGTAAATATGTTGCAACTGTATAATCAGGTAAATGGAATATCAGGATAATGGATGAATATCCATGGTTTGATTCAGTCAAAATGAATATATTGTTAACTGGGTTCATGGATTTATGTATTCAAAGTGTGGTGGAATATAAAAGAATATAGATTGACTTGAATCATATTCGAGTCAAGAATAGTCAGACTCTAACCCGAGTCAGACTAAAAGAAGAGAATTTGAAGTTCAATATTAGCTAGGGGCCTTATTGTAATTTGTGAATCTTGAGGGGGTTTTATGTAAAAATACTTTTGTATAGTTTTCAAAATACACCTCAAGTATTTAATATTCGTCTTTAATATTATAATGAATGTGAATTTTATTTGTGTTATTCTAGTGAGTATATCCTAATAAAAGTATTAATTGTTTTATCTGAAGTTCATGGTATGTTAGTGTAACTTTTAATCTTGTAATTTTTTAGAAAAAATGTAGAAACTTTATATTAGGATAAAATAGATGTTAAAATGATAATTATATATATATATATTAGCACATGAATAATTTTTATATAAATATTTTATTTTCAAAGATCTCATTTTCCTTAAATATCATATTTTAAACCTTTCGAGACCGAATGCTCCTTGCGGAGGTCTGAATCTCGCACTACTAGCCTGCGGGTGTACGATGAACCGTACTTTCCCTAACAGGTTCCCCAAAAGTGGGTTGTAGCGGCACTTTGTTTAGGTTTTATAAATACTTTTCATTTAAGAAAACGGTTTTATTAATATGGGGTATTTATTTGCAAAACGTATAGTTTTCCGTATTTTAGTTATTAGGGTTTCCTAAACCAACTAGCCTATTTCTAAGGTCCAAAACGATGAGTCATTAGAAGCCTCAAATCGCCTCTTCACCGTCAATTGCGGCCAGGTAAGTACAAGTGAGGAGGGAGGGATCCGCTCACGAATCGTGAAACGGGCCTTTTAAAGTTACCCAAGCTCACTTGCCTAGCCTAGACACCACAAGACAGTTTAAATAAACGATCGATGTCCATGAACAATCGTGTTTTCATTTTATTAAAAGATTTTATCTAGAAAAGTTTACAACTTAAGGCTTTAAATAAAGATTAGGGTATTTTAGTGAAAAGTCCTGTAATTTCGTATTCTGTATTTTGATGTTTATCAATTAGGGTTAGATTGAGTGTGTGTAGGGACAGGTCATTACCCCGTGACTTATTTTAGGTTTTGGTGAAGTTTAAAGGTAAAACATGCTATGTTAAACTTAAAGGTATTATAGCGCAAGAATACGGTATTCGAAAACGTTATCATTTTATGTGTGAAATTTCATTCAAATTGAGTTATACAAGTTTTGTGATCAAGATAAACATATTTATGAGTGAGGTAATTGATTAAACTAAGAAAAATGAACTTCATGGTATTTTTATGAACGGAGTACGGTTTTACAAAGAACTTATCATTTCATGTGAAAAAGTTTGATTAAATTGGTTTATGGATGATTAATAGTCAATATGCATATGGGTAGATAATATGTATTAGGTGACAAGTGAAAATTTAGAGAAAAACCGAATCGGAAATCGGTTTGTCCGATTTCCGTCGGGTTCCAAAAATCCGTATTTTTATATGTATAGAAAAGAGAGATAGAGAGGATGGGACTTACGGTTTGGACAAGCTAATGAAGCTAGAGGTCGTGATGGTTGTCGATTCGTTGAAAACGTCGCGAAGGTCCCGATCCGGTCGCCGGAATCCGTCGTCGATTTCGGCAGCGCTTCGCTTCTCGCTCTTCGTACCGAGTTCTCGAGAATTTGAGAGAGTGGACTTAGAGTTGTGAAGGGAAAAGGTAGAGGGTAGGGGTCTTTATATAGGGCTAGGCTAGGGTTAGGGTTAGGGTAAAAAAAATATAAAAAATATAAAAAAACATTAAAAATTCATTAAATTTTGTCTTAAAAAGAGATTTATTGAGAATTGGGTAACAGTAAAGAAAATTTAGAGTATGCAGGGATGAAGACCAGGTCAACACGAAGAATTTTCGTGTTGACGACTCGGCCGACCGGCCGAGTCCGGCCGGCGGCGCCGGCCGATTCGGCCGAGTCGGCCGAGTCGGGCGCCGTTGGGTCGGGTCTGGTCTGGAGGGAATTTTGGTGTAGTTTATTTTTTTTAATTTGCAATAAATTGTGAGTTATGGCTGTTTGACCGTTTGACTTCTAAAAAATTAAAACAAAAAGATATAAAAAATTATGTAGGGTATGGGATTCGAACTCTAGTGGCTTGGTTCAGCAATGCAAGGTATTTCCAATGAGCTACAAGCTCCTTCTTGTAATTATTGTAAGGAATTAGATACTTAAATTGTTTCCAGTAACATTAATACTCCAAGTGCACACTATATTTAAAGCAAATTTTTGGTATACAAAATTGGATTTGTTACAATCTACCCTCCTTACAAAAATTTCGTCCTCGAAATTTACAACTTTTATTTAAGGACTAATGTACAAAAAGGTGCGGATATCTTGCAAGCATCTCATTCTCCCTTTCCCACGTGGATTCTCCTGGAGTGTCTTTCCTCCGCATTACCCGGACCAAATTAACTTCTTTGTTCCGAAGTGTTTTCACTTTCCTATCCAGGATCTCCGCAGGTTGTTGCTCACAAGACAAATCGGGTTGTATCATGAGCTCGGAATGATCAAGTACATGGCTGGGGTCACTCACATACCTTCTGAGTTGGGATATGTGGAACACGTTATGCACTCCTTCCAATGAGGGTGGAAGCGCTAAACGATATGCCACTTCACCGACTCGTTCGAGTATATCGAACGGTCCAATGTATCTCGGACTCAACTTTCCCCGTCTTCCAAATCTGATCACTCCGCGGTTCGGAGAGATTTTCAGGAATACATGATCTCCTAGCTAGAACTCCAAATGTCGTCTCTTCGCATCAGCCCAGTGTTTCTGTCTATCTTGGGCTATGCGCATTCTTTCCCTGATAGTACGAACCACATCAACGGTTGCTACTATCATCTCTGGTCCAAGGAGTTCTCTATCTCCGATGTCGTCCCAACTTAATGGCGATCGACACTTCCTTCCATACAATGCTGCAAAAGGTGTCATTCCTATGCTTGCTTGGTAGCTGTTGTTGTACGCAAACTCCACAAGATGTAGGTGATCTTCCCACGATCCTTTGAAGTCGAGCATACATGCTCTGAGCATATCCTCCAAGATCTGAATAGTTCGTTCCGACTGACCATCTGTTTGTGGATGATAAGCCGTGCTGAAGTTCAGACTTGTTCCCAAGCTAGCTTGCAGACTTTGCCAAAATTGCGATCGGAACCTGGTGTCACGATCGGAGACAATGCAGACCGGTACTCCATGAAGTCTCACGATTTCCTCCATGTACTTCTTCGCTAATGTCTCAGTTGATTGGCCAACTCGAAATGGGATGAAGTGAGCCGACTTTGTGAGTCGATCCACAATGACCCAAATCACATCGTTACCCTTTGTGCTGCGAGGAAGAGCAGTTACAAAGTCCATCGTGATGTGCTGCCACTTCCATTCTGGGATTGGTAACAGTTGAAGTAGTCCAGCTGTCCTATGATGTTCAGCCTTTACCTGCTGACACACCAAACATTTTGCGACGCTTCTGGCTACTTCACGCTTCATTCCATGCCACCAATAATTCTGACGTAGATCTTTGTACATTTTGGTACCTCCAGGATGTACTGAATAGGGAGAGTTGTGAGCTTCTTTCATTAACTCTTCCTGAACAGGACCCTTTGGTACACACAATCTGCTGCCGTATCTCAAAGATCCGTCTTCATGGATGATGAAATCTGTTCTGAGTCCATTCTCCACTTGTTCTCTGATCTTTTGCAACTTAGCATCGCTGGCTTGAGCTGCTTTGATCTGATTGACAATAGTTGATTGGACTTGTAGATTCATCAAATTTGAAACATCACCTGGCATGACTAGTTCAATCTCCATTTGATGTAAGTCTTGCTGAAGCTTCCACTGGGCGGTGAGATTCATTGCTAATGGTTGGCGACTAAGAGCATCAGGTACTACGTTCACCTTTCCTGGATGATATTGCAAGTTGATGTCAAAGTCCGCCATAAGTTCTAACTATCTTCTCTGCCGCATATTCAACTCCTTCTGAGTAAACACGTACTTCAGACTTTTATGATCTGTGTAGATGTTCACTCGTTCACCAAGTAAGTAGTGGCGCCAAATTTTGAGAGCAAAAATGACGGCTTCCAACTCTAGATCATGCGTCGGATAATTGCGCTCATGAGTTTTCAGTTGTCTTGAAGCATAAGCCACAACCTTACCGTACTGATGTAGAACACATCCTAGTCCCCTACCGGATGCATCACAATGCACCTCGAATCCTCCAGATTGATCCGGTATGACGAGAATAGGTGCAGATGTCAGTCTTGACTTGAGTTCTACGAAAGCTTGCTCGCATGCTTCTGACCACACAAATTCTTCATCTTTTCTTGTGAGCTTGGTCAGGGGTGTTGCTATCTTCGAAAAGCCCTCAATGAATCTTCTGTAATATCCAGCTAGGCCCAAGAAACTCCGAATATCCTTCACTGATTTTGGTGTAGGCCATTCGCTGACTGCTGAAACCTTTGCTGGATCTACAGAAATCCCTTCTCCTGATACGATGTGTCCAAGAAAACCAACTTGTTTTAGCCAAAACTCGCACTTGTTGTACTTGGCATAAAGCTTATGTTTTCGAAGTGTTTCCAGGACAATTCGTAAGTGCTCCGCATGCTCCTTCCGATTCTTAGAATATACCAGGATGTCGTCGATGAAGATGACAACGAACCTGTCTAAATACTCCCGGAAAACTTGGTTCATAAGATTCATGAAGATTGCTGGTGCATTGGTCACTCCAAATGGCATTACTAGAAATTCGTAATGTCCATAGCGAGTTCTGAAAGCTGTTTTGTGAATATCAGCCTCCTTGACCTTCACTTGATGATAACCTGAACGAAGATCTAGTTTAGAGAAGACACAAGTTCCACTTAGCTGATCGAACAAATCGTCGATGCGCGGGAGGGGATACTTGTTCTTTATAGTAACTTCGTTCAAGGCCCTATAGTCGATGCACATTCTGTATGAACCTTCCTTCTTCTTCACCAATAGTACAGGTGCTCCCCAACTTGAAGTGCTGGGACGAATCCATCCTTTCTCCAGTAATTCGTCCAACTGTGTTCGAACTTCTTTCAAACCTTCTGGACTTAGTCTATACGGTGCTTTGATCACTGGTTGTGCTCCTGGTACTAAGTCAATACTGAATTCAAGAGCTCGATCGGGAGGCAAACCTGATATATCGTCAGGGAATACATCGTCGAACTCTCGAACTACCTCCGGTCTTGATTCTTCCTCTGCATCAGCTGCTGCAACTACTGCTTCCCTTGGCTTCGCTTTGTAAGTACTTGGCTCCAATGTACGATATCCACTCTTGAAATAGAAGACCGGATGATCTGGAATCTCAAATACTACCCTCCTTTGACGACAGTCGATGGTAGCATAAAAGGTTCCAAGCCAGTCCATTCCTAGAACCACATCGAAGTTTGGTATGTCCAGTACTTTGAAGTCAGCGTAAAACTCTCGACTACAGACGATGACTGGACACATGCTGTATCCCATAGTTGCCTTTAGAACACCATTTCCAGAACTGACATTCCAGCTGGATACAAGCGGTGAGACTGGAATCGCATGGGTTCGGACAAACCGTTGCGACATAAAGCAGTGGGATGCTCCAGTATCAAACAGTGCAAGTGCAGGTAGTGAAGCTACTAGGATTGTAGCTAAGGTATATGGGATAGGTTCAGGTATAGGGAAAGTGCGTAGGTAAACAAAACTGAAGATAAGTTTGAGAAAGAAAGTTTACCAGTAATGACTTGGCCAGTGGCCTCAGCTTCTTCCACAGACATCATGAAAGCCTGGCGCTTCGGCACATTCCTCCTGGCCTGAGGAGCATTCCTCTGAACGTTCCTTTGAGCTTGATGGAACTGTCGAGGAGGTGGTGCAGCTTGTGGTTGTTCCCCTCTGAACAGCGGCCTGGACTTGGGCGTCCGTGCCTGATATTCGGGGCAGATGCTAATTGGTGTTATCCTTCTACCTCTCCGAAGATGCCAAGTTGATCCATGGCACCGTGCATCGGAGGCTTAGACGGGTGTGGCCGATGTAGCAGACTTCGTCAGATTCCCCCTCGTGGAGGGGTTTTTGATTGTGGGGACGCTCTTCCCTGCAGGCGCAAGCCCCTGCAGTTAATTACGCTACCGCATCGCGGTAACAACTTTCTCCTTCTCCATCTGGTCACTTCGTGTCGTGGGTGTTTGTTTCGTGTTTTATTGCCCGTGGATTGTTTACGGAGACCGAGTTATGTCGTCGCCCGTAGGGCGTAGACTAGTCCAAATCCGTATTATCTTAGATTTGGGTTTAGGGGTTTGGTTTGAGGATACGTTAGCCATGCTTGAGGCTAAGATCAACTCAAACGTTTGTTAAGAATACGTTAGTCTAACCTGAGACTAAGATCAACTTAACGGGATCGTTTAGATCCGACAAAGGAGTGTTTTAGGCTCCATTGTTCCAGTTTAGGGACATAGTGGTCCATCGTATATGCGGCCGTCGGGACCCCTCACCTCTCTGACGACGTTGAAGGATTACAACGACGGATGTCAGAGGAGTTCAGAGATGTACCCTCGAGCCAGAGTTAATTGGGGGAATTCGTAGTCCAGTCTGTTTGAAGGTTTAAGGATACGTTAGCCATCTTTGAGGCTAAGATCAACTTAAACGGGACCGTTTAGATCCGACAAAAGAGCATGCGGGGCTCTATTGTTCTAGTTTAAGGACATTGCGGTCCATGGATAGTTTAAGGACATTGCGGTCCATGGGTAGTTCAAGGACATTGCGGTCCATGGGTAGTTCAAGGACATTGCGGTCCATGGGTAGTTTAAGGACATTGCGGTCCATTGTTAGTTTTAAGACATCTCGGTCGAGGTTAAGGACGTCGTAGTCCATGGGTTTAAGGACTCCACAGTCCGGTATGTGCTCTGGATGCTTCACACGGGTTCACTGCCGTGCTAGGCGAGGACCAGGCTCCGCTCTGGATGTTTTCCACGGGGTCAAAGAGTGACATTATCCGCGTTCCACGTAACCAGGAATTTTGCACTAGATGCTTCACACGGGTTCACTGCCGTGCTCGGCGAGGACTAGGCTCCGCTCTGGGCGTTTTCCGCGGGGTCAAAGAGTGACATTATCCACGTTCCACGTAACCAGGAATTTTGCATTAGACACGGGTTTAAGGACCCCACAGTCCATATCAATGTGTGGTCGTCGGGACCCGTCACCTCTTTGAAGACATTGAGGGATTACAATGCCAAGTATCAAAGGAGTGAAGAGATGTACCCTAGAACCGGAATGGCTTAAGTAGTCCTTGGCCCAATTTGGGATCAAGACCGATTAATTATGTTATGAGCCCATTAGCCCAGTTAATTACGAATTGAAGACTCATGGCCTAGCTTGGGCTAAGTCCGATCATGTCTGGAATATTGGCTTCTTGTTGGTCCATTGAAGGAGAGGCTTTGCCTCTATCCATTTAGCCAATTGGGCCAAAGCCTAGTGTTAAACACTACAGAGCAATCAGTGTTGAACACTGGGAATGAGGTTGACAAGTTAGTGTTTAACACTAAAAGATAATTGGTGTTAAACACCAGCAACAGGGCGTTCAAATTAGTGTTAAACACTAAAACAGATCAGTATCAAGCATCGGCAACAGAGCTCTCAAATTAGTGTTAAACACTAAGGTAGTCAGTGTTGAACACTGCAAATAAAGTTCTTTGATTAGTGTTGAACACTAAGGCCCAACAGTGTTTTAACACTGGATTCGGGAGTTCCAACTTAGTGTTAAACACTAAAGCGAGAGGGGTCACGTGGCGACATGTGAGAGCGCCCTCCCTTCATTTGTTCTTCTGAGGAGATCGCATTTTATTTTTTGGAGCATCACGTGTCATCACGTGACGGGTATCTAAATGAGGTATATTAAAGCTTCTGCCAAGGGTCACGTGGGTCACGTGAGGCGCTACCTCAAAAGGCTTTTTGTAGATCTTTTGAGGGGTCACGTGGTGACACGTGACCCTGCCTCTATGTTTTTTTTTTTAGAGGATCTGTTTAATCTTTTTCTCAGGAATTAAATTCCTCGAGCTTTAAATTTCCGAGGAATTAAATTCCTACTTCCTTTTGAAGACTTATATTCTGGAATAGAGTTGAACTCTGAATTTTCTGTAGGAATTAAATTCCTCATATATGTGAAGAACTGAATAGGGTTAAACCCTAATAAAAAACTTTTAAGGAATTGGACTCCCATTCTCTGTTAAGTTATGATTAAGGGAATTAAGTTCCTGCTGTTTCAACAGAACTAGGTTTTTAATTAGGGTTAAACCCTGTTTCTTTTTGTTCTGAAGGAATTAAATTCCCATAACACAGGGTCAAGCCCTACTTTTATCTTAAAGGAATTAAATTCCTATAGTTCTGTGAGAATTAAATTCTCGTGTTTCCATTCCCTCTCTATGTTTTGGATCTGCATGGCAGGATCTCAACCCATTGAGAATTAAATTCTCAACCTAAAGGGGAGATGTGCACTTTGCAGATCCTCTATCAAAGAGAGAAGAAATATGTTCTTCTGTTTTATATATCAGAGTTAAACTCTGTTGAGAATTAAATTCTCCTTCTTTCAAAAAGCCTTCCCTTTCTTACCTAGGGTTTTCCTTTGCAGAAGCTCCAAATTCCTCAAAGCATCAAGGCTCTCTCTTTTTTTCCTCCCTCTGCGTATATATCTTTTTTTTGTATCTCTTGGCTCCTATTTATAGGAGAAGCAGCCGAGTCGATTAGTTTTTGACGAATCTTCCTTGAGATATTTGATTTGCATCCATTATTCGTTCTGGACCTTTGGATTGCTAGGTGAATTTCATTCACCATTGGATTTCAAATCCAGGGATTCTCCTTTGTTATTTCGTTTAGACTTAAAGGGGAAATCTTTCCAAACCAGAGATTTTCCCATAGATAGATGATATTTAATCACCTCTGAATCTTTAATTCGATCGGTTCCATATAGTCACTTTCCTTTGGAAAGATTTGAATCTCCTTCAGAATTTAATTCTGTTAACAAAACGGGCTTTGAAAGCCGGTCACGTGTGGGCACGTGACCCATGGTCACGTGTGGGCACGTGACCCATGGTCACGTGTGGGCACGTGACCCCCTTGGAACGAGCCTTCCTCTTTCTTTTTGCGCTCTGTCTTCTGGTTGCTGCTTAACCGTCACGTGCCACCACGTGACCCCTGGTCACGTGTGAGCACGTGACCCTTGTCTGGACTCTTTTTCTTGATTTAACTGGAGAACAATTCTGATGTTTTGAGCGTCACGTGCCAACACGTGACCCCTTGTCACGTGGGAGCACGTGACCTCTCTTGAAGCTTTTTCCTTGATTTGATCAGGGAACCGATGTGCCTCTGAATCCGCTTTAAAATGTCACGTGCCAACACGTGACCCTGGTCACGTGGGAGCACATGACCCTTTCTGAACCCCTTTTCTTTGATGTAGTCAGGAAGCTGAATCTGCCTTGATGATGCTTTGGGATGTCACGTGCCAACACGTGACTGCTGGTCACGTGTAAGCACATGACCTTTTCTTAAGCCTTTTCCATAAGCTTTTCTGATTTTAAATCAGGAAACAAATTCCCCCACAGCGTTGTTCTCACGTGTCCGCACGTGAGTACAACGCTGTCACCTTTTGTGACCGTTGGATTCCTTTAGGGATTTGGGGAGATAAAACGTTTCCATCGCCTTCTATAAATACCACTGTCTCTTCAGAAGGGCCTTCACTTTGTTCATCTTCTCCTTCTGAGAACTTCTTCCTTGGGAATTTAATTCTCGCTTCCAGAGCTTAGTTCTCTGTCTTGAAACAATCTTCAGAGTTTAACTCTGTTCGAAAAGAATCCTTTTCCTCAAGTAATGTTCTTGGACAACGATGGACCTTCACATTCCTCTGGATTTTAAATCCAAAACAAGGGTTTTTACCCCCCCTTTTTTTCATATCTTTCCATAAGAACATGAAACAGCTTAACCTTCAAACTGTAGATCTCTTAGGGTCTAGATGATCTTTGGGGAGATGATGATGGCGTTTCAACTCCATGGAATTTAATTCCATCAAAAATGTTTCTGGGAATTTAATTCCCTTCTCTTAATAAGGAATTTAATTCCAATGAAGGACTTGATTTCTTCACGCGGAGGCTTTCCTGGGGTCTCTTGGCCTGAGGTTGTTCCTCTGCAATTAATGAAATAGGGGTTTTCTAATGATTCTCGTGACTTTTATTTCAGATATCATGGATGCCCATCTGTATAGTCTTGACGAGATCATTTCCTACGGGAATATTCGTGCGCTGGGCCGCAGTCAGAACCAGGAGTTCACCGATGCTCAGTGTGCCGAGATCATGAGCCGCTTTGACGAGTACAACCATCGGCTACTTCCCCGTCGCTCTTCTCTTCTGAGGCTGATCGTGCTGGCGATCCGGGAGGCACTTCCTCTCTTTTGCACCGGTATACCGCTAGGGGCCTTGGACACTGCTGAGGATAAGGTGCATTCGGTGTACCTTATGGGCTTGATCTCAAAGAGGAGGCGAGATCACCTCATCGATCTCTTGCACCGAGCCTTCCAGCAGTCAGCCATACTTGCCGCCTATCGGAGGGTGGAGGACATTCGTGAGGACCCCGACGCTTGCGACCACGAGAGAAAGCATACTCGGGAGGTTCGAAATGCTTGGAGAATCTTGGACAAAGTTAATCTCGAGTTTCTCAACCCATGCCCCGCGTCTGAAGCCTTGCCATTGTAAACGTGTCCTCTTTATTTTATATGAACTTCTTGAAAGATTCAGTGACATGTTTTATTATGTCTTTCCATGTTTGCATGCTTTTCTCTGGGATTTTACTATTTTGCTACTGTTGTTGTTGGCGCTTTTAATATGTAGGGTGCTACTCCATTTTTTTTAGTGTAAATCAGGTTTGGGCCTCACGTGTTCTGCAAGTGGGGTCCCTTGATGGGGCTGTTCACAAAAATTTTCCATGCCATATTTTCCAGCGCACGATATCAGATGCAGGAAAAGGGCCTTGGAAATAGTTCCATCTCCTTGATTTTCGATACCTTTCCTTTTTTGGGCCTTGGAAATAGCTTCACCATGCAAGATTTTCTGCGCACAGCACTTAATGCACCCCTTTATATCTGAGGCAATGGTTTTCCTTTTTTCTTCACAGAGAACTTTTATTCCTATTTTAACGCGATTTAACTCGAGAACTAAGTGCCATGGCCTGCAACCGTCCGAACGCTCGTCGACAGCCATGGGAAGTTCCTATTGAGGAGATGGTCCCCCGCTTTGCTGCTCGGTTGGTGGATCCCCTCCTCACCGACAACGAATGCGACTCAGCCATGCATGAACTCTCGATCCGTAGGGGGTCCCCCTCCCGATGGGTTCCCTCTGGCTCCGGATGATTCTCACGGCCGTGCTTTCCGACATCCCTCCTCACCCGGCGGAGATGACCCTGGCGATGCTCGACGCGGCGGAAGAAAAGCTCGAGGGCTTTCATGAAGCGTGCCTGATTACTCAGGCTTTGAAGGATTGCTCAATTCATCTGCTGAGCCAGATAAAGGCCCGGCGAGCTATTATGTCTGCTTTCGCGGACGAACACGGCGCCAATCGATGGGGAGCGACTCCTCGTGAGAACCGTCGCTTCGATGTGCTGGAGAAAGCAGAGAGAGAGATGGAGAATTTTGTCCTTTGCTTCATTAACCCCTGTGCCGTTGATCCCATATTTGGTGACCTTTTCCGTTAGCGTAGAACATTTTTAAATTAGTCCCTCCTTTTTTACGCTTTATGCCGAACTTCCATGTAGGCTTGGTACTAGTATGTATGTTTCCGCTTGCATAAATAAACTTTGTATTTTTCTCATGAGAACTTTCTTTAATTGCAAATGCTATCATCACTTTCCTGCGCATCAGACCTTTTTGGGCATTATGAACGTTCATGCGACTGCAAATGCCATTATTATTTTTTTTGAATGCTCATATGATTGCGAACGCATGCTTGAAATATGTCTGAAATCTTTCTTGTTGCCTTTCACGTCAGGTGATGTGAGCGCGTTTTAGATCGATTATTCCCGTCGACTGGAAGCCCATTTATACGGTCTTGTAAATGTCTTGTTTCCGAGGCCGCGGTCATGAACGCGAGCTTACGTGGCCTGATAGAGGGACACGTAGCGAACATATCGTTATGCGAGAAAAAGGCTCGGCCGTAAATTTTCGGAGAGGGAGCTAGCTTCCAAGGCGCTGAGCGAGCTTCGCGCCACCCTTATCACCAAGGCCAACAAAGCGTATGAACTCTGGTGGTTGCTTTAGGAGTTTATCAGGGAGGTGGTGACTCTTAATAAAGCTGCTACGTTTACTCGTGAGAGGGTCGAGGCTCATAAGGTCACCGAGAAAGAGCTCGAAGCTCGGCTTGTTTCGTATCAGGCTCAGCAAGCTCAGGCGGGGGCTCGTCTTCTGGAGATCTTGCGTCATGAAGCCGTGGCTCAGCAACAAAATGGTAAAATTATTGCACCGCCCGCCGGCTTGAGGACTTGTATCTTTTCTCCCCTTTTTGTACATACTCATGAATGAGAGTATCTCTTTTTTTTTGTTTCTTTCATAAATTGTACTTTGTATCCATTTTGGTTTATGAATAAAAGATAAATTTTTCTTCTCAATGGTGTGTCCCCTTTTTTATTGAATGTATTCTGCGGATATTCTACCTTGATCTCCTCGCAGGACAGCGATGGCTCAGGATTCAGGGTTAAGATCTGCTTCCTAAGACTTTTACATTTTATGAGCCACGAGGGTCTCATAAAGAGTTTTTCTCCCTATAGGTCGAGAGGATCCCATAGGCGTAAGTTCTTCTTAAGAATCGTGAGGATTCTTAAGCGGGTTTTCTCTTGAGAGTCGTGAGGATCTCACAAGAGAGTTTTTTTTCTTCCTTACAGGTCGTGAGGATCTGCAAGTGTCGGATGTGATCACCCTTCTCCGTGTTTCACGGGGTCAGGGGCTGCTCCAGGTATCGTAGTTTAAAGACGCCGCGGTCAAGGTTAAGGACCTCATAGTCCGTGGATTTAGGGACTCCACCGTCCGCTGTTAGTTTTAAGACATCACGGTCAAGGTTAAGGACCTCATAGTCCGTAGATTTAGGGACTCCACAGTCCGATGTTAGTTTTAAGACATCACGGTCAAGGTTAAGGACCTCATAGTCCGTGGATTTAGGGACTCCACCGTCCGCTGTTAGTTTTAAGACATCACGGTCAAGGTTAAGGACCTCATAGTCCGTGGATTTAGGGACTCCACAGTCCGATGTTAGTTTTAAGACATCGCGGTCAAGGTTAAGGACCTCATAGTCCGTGGATTTAGGGACTCCACAGTCCGGTGTTTGGTTGCAGGGACCCATCACCTCTTTGAAGACTTTGAGGAATTACAACTCCAGGTATCAAAGGAGTGAAGAGATGTACCCTTAAACCAAGGCAGAATCCGTAGGGAATCGGGGTGGTTGATCGTTAGTTTTAAGACATCACGGTCGAGGTTAAGGACGTCATAGTCCGTGGATTTTAAGGACTCCACAGTCCGGTATTTGCTCTGGATGCTTCACACGGGTTCACTGCCGTGCTTGGCGAGGACCAGGCTCCGCTCTGGATGCTTCACACGGGTTCACTGCCGTGCTCTGCGAGGACCAGGATCCGCTCTGGACATTTTCCACGGGGTCAAAGAGTGACATTATCCGTGTTCCACGTAACCAGGAATTTTGCACTAGATGCTTCACACGGGTTCACTGCCGTGCTCGGCGAGGACTAGGCTCCGCTCTGGATGCTTCACACGGGTTCACTGCCGTGCTCTGCGAGGACCAGGATCCGCTCTGGACGTTTTCCACGGGGTCAAAGAGTGACATTATCCGCGTTCCACGTAACCAGGAATTTTGCACTAGATGCTTCACACGGGTTCACTGCCGTGCTCGGCGAGGACTAGGCTCCGCTCTGGATGCTTCACACGGGTTCACTGCCGTGCTCTGCGAGGACCAGGATTCGCTCTGGACGTTTTCCACGGGGTCAAAGAGTGACGTTATCCGCGTTCCACGTAACCAGGAATTTTGCACTAGATGCTTCACACGGGTTCACTGCCGTGCTCGGCGAGGACTAGGCTCCACTCTGGATGCTTCACACGGGTTCACTGCCATGCTCTGCGAGGACCAGGATCCGCTCTGGACATTTTCCACGGGGTCAAAGAGTGACGTTATCCGCGTTCCACGTAACCAGGAATTTTGCACTAGATGCTTCACACGGGTTCACTGCCGTGCTCGGCGAGGACTAGGCTCCGCTCTGGATGCTTCACACGGGCTCACTGCCGTGCTCTGTGAGGACCAGGATCCGCTCTGGACGTTTTCCACGGGGTCAAAGAGTGACGTTATCCGCGTTCCACGTAACCAGGAATTTTGCACTAGATGCTTCACACGGGTTCACTGCCGTGCTCGGCGAGGACTAGGCTCCGCTCTGGATGCTTCACACGGGCTCACTGCCGTGCTCTGCGAGGACCAGGATCCGCTCTGGACGTTTTCCACGGGGTCAAAGAGTGACGTTATCCGCGTTCCACGTAACCAGGAATTTTGCACTAGATGCTTCACACGGGTTCATTGCCGTGCTCGGCGAGGACTAGGCTCCGCTCTGGATGCTTCACACGGGCTCACTGCCGTGCTCTGCGAGGACCAGGATCCGCTCTGGACGTTTTCCACGGGGTCAAAGAGTGACGTTATCCGCGTTTCACATAACCAGGAATTTGCTGATTGTATCCGCATTTCACGAGATGGAGGTTTGACTCTCGGTGATATGTATATCGCCGAGCCATGGAACTGGGGGGGTCGCCGCTGTTCCGTTTCACTTGATGTTGTGTCTGCTGCCATGAGACGAACGACGAGATGATCTCTAGGCTATCTGTGAACCGTCGAGATTTGGCTTCTCCTTATGATGAAACCTGGGGAAGGAGTATGATCCCTTCTTTATTTGCGCCCCTGGATTGTATACAGGGGTAGATGTAACATCACCTGTAGGGCGAGGATTTCACTTTTATTTTATTTCTTTTTCCGCGATGCTCTATCATTTCAGCTTTTATATCGCGAAGGTCGCGATTGCCCCATCATTTCGGCTATTTTTCGCGGTGCCCAATCATTTCGGCTATTTATTTATTTTCTGCTCGCTGCTTTTTATTGCGAGTTGCCCCATCATTTCGGCTATTTTTCATGCCTTTATTTTTACTTGCTGCTTTTTATTGCAAGTTGCCCCATCATTTCGGCTATTTTTTAGGCATGTGTGGCTTGCTAGCTTTTTCGCTGCAAGCCTGGATTTTAGGCACCGATTTCGGCATCAGCACTGCTACAACTGGAATGTTGCCAGGAGCGAATCATCATTTGCCTTTGTCGATGATGAACAAAGGTGGCTCAGCAAACAGGATTAAGGGTCCTGTCGACCAAGGCTTTTGACTTCATGAGCCGTAAGGGTCTCACAAAGGTATTTCTCCCTACAAGTCGTGAGGATCTTGCAGGTGTATTTTCTCCTTAGGGATCGTGAGAATTCCTAAGTGTGTGCTCCTCTGTAAGTCGTAAGGATCCTACAAGAGGGCTTTCTCCTTATGGATCGAGAGGACCTACAAGGGTTGGACTTTACTGGGGAAATGTTTATTCGCGCCCGTGGATTGTATACAAGGGTCGGTATTGAGTCCTTTGTAGGGCAATATCGAAGGTTGTGGAGGATTGCTTAAGCACAGGTTTAGGTCTCTGTAACTTAAGACTTTCAAATCTTATGAGCCGTAAGGGTTCCATAAGAGAGTTCTCCTTACGAGTCGTGAGGATCTCGTAAGTGTATTTTCTCCTTAGGAATCGTGAGGATCCCTAAGTGTGTTGCTCCTTTGTGAGTCGTAGGGATCTCACGCAGGTGGTTTCTCCTTACAAGGTCGAGAGGACCCTATAAGTGTCTTTTAACGAGGTTGCGCCCTCTCGGGTTTTCACAAACACTCGCCGGTAGTCCTGCTGTTTTTACTCACGGAGCCCTTTCGGGTTTTCATCCGTGCCCGTTTTTCTCGTGGACGCACCGTTTTTTATTCTTTTTCTCTTTTTTTTTTATCTCGTCAGCCTAAGGATGCTGCGGTAGTAGTTTAGGGACGTTTCGGTCCGTCGTTAGTTTAAAGACATTTCGGTCCATCGATAGTTTAAGGACGTTTCGGTCCGTCGTTAGTTTAAGGACGTTTCGGTCCGTCATTAGTTTTAAGGACGTTTCGGTCCGTCGTTAGTTTAAGGACGTTTCGGTCCGTCGTTAGTTTAAGGACGTTTCGGTCCGTCGTTAGTTTAAGGACGTTTCGGTCCGTCGTTAGTTTAAGGACGTTTCGGTCCGTCGTTAGTTTAAGGATGTTTTCGGTCCGTCGTTATGGGAAGGCCAGCTGCTGCTTGTAAAGTCTGGGTCTAGGAAGATAGCGAGCGGACATAGTCGTCGTCATCTATCATTGACCCAGGCTATGGCTCATCAAGCATAGTATTTCTTTAAGAAGCGGCCGTTTATTGGCCTGAAAGGCCTTTCACCGTGCATGTCCATGAGTAGATAGGCTCCACCCTGGTAGACCTTGTCTATGATGTAAGAGCCTTCGTAGTTTGGCTCAAATTTCCCCCGCTTGGCACGATTGGGGATCATAGGTCTTTTGACTACTAGCACGAGTTCGCCTTGGCGGAATGTCCTCGGCCTGGCCAATCTTTCGTACGAGCGCGTCATCTTTGCTTTGTAGGCTTCTAGATGTTGTTGCGCTATGAGCCGGGTTTCGTCGAGGGCATCAAGCTCCTCAAGCCGAAGGTGAGCATTTTCTTCGTCCGTCAGCTCGTGGTGGACTGCCACTCGTAGAGAGGGTAACTCTATCTCGAGGGGGAGTACTGCTTCCGTCCCAAATACCAACGCGTACGGCATTGTGTTCGTGGCCGTCTTGAATGTAGTTCGATAAGCCCAAAGGGCTTCTTGCAGCCTCTCATGCCAGTCTTTCTTATTCCGGGAAACGGTCTTTTTTATGATCTTCGTCAAGGTCTTATTGAAGGCCTCGGCCAGACCGTTAGCTCGTGGGTTGTAAACTGAAGAATATCTCCAGTCTATATTGTGCTGCTGCGCGAAGCGGCTAATCTTATGGCTTCTGTAGGCTGGCCCGTTATCGGAGATAATCCGCCGTGGGGTTCCAAACCGATAGATGACGTGCGTCTTGAAGAAATGGAGAATATTCTCCGTCTTCACTTCCCTCAGTGGTACTGCTTCTGCCCATTTGGAGAAGTAATCAGTTGTCGCCAGGATAAAACGATGTCCCCGGGATGTGCTGGCTCGATGGGGCCGACTATGTCAGTCCCCCACATTTCGAATGGACAACTAGCCACCGTTGGATGTAGTGGATTCGGATGTTGGTGGATGAAGTCTCCATGAATCTGGCACGAGTGGCATTGCTTCGCATACTCGAGGCAGTCCTGGATCATCGTAGGCCAGTAGTAACCCATCCGTTTAATTTTTAACTTCATCTTTGGGCCTGCTTGGTGAGAACCGCAAAGTCCGTCGTGAACTTCCTGAATGACTCTTTCCGCTTCGTCAGGTCCTAAGCATCTCAGCCATAGAGAATCAAACGATCTCTTGTATAGAGTATCGTTGATGAAGGCGAAAGATAGAGCTCGTTTCATGAGCTGATGCCTTGAGGATGTATCTTTGGACATTCGGTGGGACTTAAAGTAGTCTATGAAGACTTCCCTCCAGTCCTCGACCTTCTCATGGTCTTTTATTTGTAGGGTCGTCTGCTCAGTTTCTCCCTTTTCTTTATATAATTCCGGAGGTATTTCTGCCGGGGCAAGCACTCGACGGCTTTGTACCACGATTCTTACATCATCGAGGTTTTCGTCCGACAGTTCTTTAGCAAGTTTGGCTAACGCGTCTGCTTTGCTGTTTTCCGCGCGTGGTATGTTCTCCAAAGTATAGGAGGGAATTTAGGTCAATAGTTGTTGCACCTTTTCGCCGTACTTCACCAACTCCGGTTTGCACATTTGGTAATCACCATTTACTTGACTAACAACCAGTTGAGAATCCCCGTATATAAGGAGGTCTTCAATTCCCAGGTCGATGGTGATTTCGAGGCCTGCTATCAGAGCTTCGTATTCAGCTTCATTGTTTGTCCTCAGCTCTGTTAAGGAGAAGGCGAAGCGCATTATCCCTCCTTGTGGAGTTGCAAAGACGAGGCCTATCCCCGATTTGATCATTGGGATACATTGTTTCTGTTTCTTTACGGAGGATGCTCCATCGAAATAGAGTTCCCATCGGGTGCTACCACCGCCAATCGCATCGAATGCATGCTCGTCTGGCAAATCACAGTTCAGAGGAGAATCGGCCGGTATCGGGTGCTCAGCGAGGAAATCGGCAATGGCCTGGCCTTTCACTGCCTTGAGAGGTTGATACGTTATCGAGAACTCCATCAAGAGCAGGGCCCATTTAGCGAGTCGTCCCGTCAATATGGCTTTTGACATCAAGTATTTAAGGGGGTCCACTTTTGAAATAAGACGGACTTCATGCGCCAACGCATAGTGCCTGAGCTTTGTTATCGCGAAGATTAATGCCAAGCAATGTTTTTCAATGGGAGAGTAGTTGCTTTCTGCCCCCAGTAGAACTCGACTTAAGTAGTAGAGTGGTCTCTCTTTTCCCTGATCGTTCTCTTGCGCCCATAATGCGCCCAAGGAACCTTCGAGGGCGGTTGTATAAAGAATGAGGGGTTTTCCCTTGACCGGCGCGGCCAACACCGGAGGGTTCTGCAGGTACTGCTTGATCTCGTCTAGTGCACCTTGGCATTTGTGATCCCAAACAAATGGAGTTCCCTTTTTCATCAGGTGGCTGTAAGGACGGCATTTGCCTGAAAGATTGGCGATAAATCGCCGGATGTATGCGAGCTTCCCTTGGAGAGACCGCAACTGTTTGAGGGTTCTTGGCGGAGGCATTTCCATGATCGCTTTAATCTTTGACGGATCTATTTCGATACCTCGGTGTCGAACGATGAATCCCAGGAATTTGCCCGAGGAGACTCCAAACGCGCATTTGAGGGGATTCATTTTCAAATTATATTGCCGAAGGCATTGAAATACAGTCTCCAGATGGTTTAAATGCTCTTCGTATGACATGCTCTTTACTACGAGGTCATCGATATAGCACTCGACGATGTCATGTATGAGGTCGTCGAAGATCTTTGTCATGGCCCTTTGATAGGTAGCGCCAGCGTTCTTTAGACCAAAGGGCATAACCCTGTAGCAGAATATACCCAAAGGGGTCCGGAAAGCGGTGTGCTTCTGGTCTTCGGGATGCATCTTTATCTGATTGTATCCTGAGGAACCGTCCATAAAGGAGAAAACCTCGTGAGTGGACGTGTTATCTATCATTAGCTCGGTTACCGGTACTGGGAAATCATCCTTTGGACAGGCTTTATTGAGATCCCTGAAATCCACGCATATGCGTACCGTCCCATTCTTCTTCATTACCGGGACGATATTGGCGATCCAGTCGGGATATTGGACTTCTTGGATAAATCCAGAATCGATCAGCTTCTTGACTTCGGCGTTGATGCTCATTTCAAGCTCGAGTCGCATCCTTCTTGGCGCTTGCTTGACTGGCTTGATATCTGGGGATATTGCTAATTTATGCACAGCAACCTCCGGATCTAATCCTGGCATCTCGGAGTAGTTCCACGCGAAGCAGTCTTTATGCCGTAGAAGCACGTTCTTTAACGCGGCCACCCTTTCTTCAGAGAGTAGCTCGCTGACAAATGTCGGTCGCGGGTCATCTGCCGATCCCAACTCAATCTTCCTGAGGTTATCTGCAGTAGTATGTATACCATCTTCCAGTTCTTTCGGAGCTGGCGGAAATTCTGAGATCACCTCATCATCGCTGTTCTCAAAGCACTGGGGAAGGTCATCCATGTTCTCGCGCTCTTCTTTTAATATCGTAATCGTATAACAGGTGCGAATCCGCTCCCAGGACTGAGGTGGATCCGGTTCTGCTCTTGCGGCCTTGGGTTCATGCTTTTGTGGCGGCGTTACCCTCCAGCCGTTGGATAAAGCGAATCTGCCCCGTTGGTACTGGTCCTCGACCCAGTTCTTGAAAGTGAAGGAGTCTTCGGTAGGATGTCCTATGGCTCGGTGATAAGAGCAATAGCTCAAACGAGAAGCCTTATTAGCTTGCTCAGGGTGTCTAGATTCTGGAAGCGCGATCATTTGATGTTTTAAAGCGAGCTTGAGTAACCTCTCCGTCTTGTCTCGGGGGAAGGAGTACGCTCGACTCATCTTCTCCATGAGGGACGAATCCGAGCCGTGCAGTACCCGATCACGTAACCCTCTAATCCTGCGTCGTTGTTGTCGGCTCCTCTTTCCGCTTCTTGATTTATTTCCGTCTCCGCATCGGGCCTTTCGTACAACGGGTTGACAAAGATGAACATCTTTGTCTTTTGCAGCCTGTTGAAATGGACGTTGCGTCCTGGCCTTCTCGTAGATGGTCATCTCGCGGTTGTGGTCTTCCCGAGCTTTCTGACCCATTTTCCTGATAGGCTTGTCCGTTCGTTCTTCAAACGACGGACTCGGCGCTTCAATCGCGGGGTCTAGTTTTGATGAGGGGTTGGCATCTCCTGACAGGGCATCCTCTTCTTCATCAAAGGTATATATAGTGTAGCTGCTGTGAGCCCGTTCCCGTTTTCCGGCTCTCGCGTATCCAAGCCCAAGTGTTTCCATTTTCCCATTGGGCAATTTGCGTTGAGTCCTAGGGACATACCAAATCCTGTTGTAGAACCGAGCCTGCCGAACAGTCTGTTTTAAAGGTACTCCTTGGCACTTCAATAGCTTCTTTAATCCATTTGTATAGTATCTGGGCAGACGGATGGGTTGGAGCCTGTCGAGTGTAGCATCCGCGCCATGCCAGATCTCTTTCTCTATTTTCGATTCTGATGATCGGTAGAATAGGATCACCTTCTCACCCCTTTGCCTGGAAGGGACATAAAATGTTTGCAGGTCCTGCACATTGTGAGCTTGAAGCGTGTTGAGATCCTTGTAATGTTCTCGCGGTACCATGGTGATTTGCAAACTATGGTCATCGCCAGGGGGTGCTTGTATTGACAGCCGATTGGAGAACACGGCATTAACTTCATCTTCTGAATCACTTCCGAAGACCAACATGGGGGCGGGCGTCCCCAGGTTGTTGCGTTGAGATGGCCCTGCATAAACTATCTCTTCCTCTTCTTCGGTATCGCTCCCGAAAACAGGGATGGTGGCGGCGGTTTTGTTCTCCGGATTGCGACACCTTTCTGTATCCTCGAAATCTGGCAAAAAGTACTTCGCATCTTCGTATTTGCGGACTTCGTTCACAGAAAATGGGTTCAACTCACCTGTTACAGTATACTCGAAACCATCCTTAAAGTACTTCATACACTGATGTTGCGTAGAAGGGATGATGTTGTACTCGTGTAGCCAAGGACGGCCGAGCAAGGCGTTGTAGCAGGTCTTGGCGTCGATGACATGGAATTTGATGTCTGTGACGAGAAGTCCAAAGCGTAATGTTAGTATCACAGATCCGAGAGTCCGTGACGATTGTGAATCGAAACCGGAGATAGTAATTTTATCACGAGCGAGGTGTTGCACACTCATGCAGATTTCCTTCAACACCCGAACATTAAGGAGATTGACGGAGGATCCATTATCCACCAGGATCTTGCCTATCTTGATATCATAGCAGTATCCGGAGACATATAGGGGACGGTTGTGGTCGCACGTCCCGAGAAGGAGGTCTTCATCACCGAAAGTGATATCGGCCGTATGCACTTCCTCCAGTTCATCCTTCATCTTTTCAGTGGCGAGGAAGGCTTGGAATTGCTCAGGTTCTTGTAACGCCTTAATTAGTGAGTCTCGCGCTTCTTTTGATAATAGGAGGGCATCGACAATGCTAAGCTGAGAAGGTAGCTTCCTTAGGTGCGCGAGGATGTTATAGTCCACTTTACCCCTCCTAGGAGGGTCTTTGGCAGCCAGTTCTTTCATGACTTGGTCATCTAAAGTGATATCTTCAGTGACCTTTTCCTTTCCCTTATCTTTTCTACTTACGGGCCCGAGATTCTTTTCTGGGAGTGTGCGATTGCGCAGCTGGATGTTCTCGCAGGCCTCCGATTTCTCCTCTTTCCCTAAAACGGACTCTTTAAAGAGAGGGCCCAGAGCCATTTCTTCATCAGAGTCGCTCCCAAAGGTGAGAACTTGTGACCCCTCGGCGTGAGCCATATAACAGTTGCCAGTAGTTCTGTTGTGCCCTTCGACAGTACTTCTTCGCTCCCGACGGCTCTTGCGTTTCATGCGCTTAAAATGTTGCCGACGAGTAACATATCCTTGCCACCATATCTTAAAGGCGTCGCACTCCTCCGTGGGGTGTGAGATTTTCCGATGATATGCGCAATAATCAGGGTGCCTTTCCACCCCATCGTGTGTGTTTCCTTCAGAGGGTGGTAGCTTCATTCCCATTGATATGGCTTTGGCAAACCTTTTCCTCGTCTTGAATATCTTCTTGTCTACTTCGGATGCCTTTCGCTCTGGTAGGGGTAGTTCAACTCTTCCGTTCAGTCGCCTGCATTTGGTTCCTTCTGACGTTGCCATCTCACGCTCCTGATCCGCTTTACTTTTTAGACGAATTTCGTCTAGAAAAGCATTGATCACTTCATTTGTCGGCCACGCACGCTCTGGTTCAGGCTCTGTCTCCAGTTTCTTAGTGCCAGGAGTTTTCTCAACATCGGTAAACGAGTGGGAGATTACGTTACAACTCTCCACATACTCTTCGGATTCATCCGATGAGCTCTCTTCATCATCTCCCTCTTGAAAGATGTGGTTGAGGAACTCTTGCAGTGTGACAGGAGTTCGCGTCTTTTGATTGTATTCTTCCAGCGCGTCGATTTGCTTCTGCAATTTCATGTGCTCGTTTCCAAGCTTCGCGGGCTTCTTGGATTTCTTCTTCTTTTTCTTCGAAGATTTTGACGGTTGGGCGTGAGTATTTGGGTCCTCGTCGCAAGTCTTCGTAGTTGGGCGGGGCTTCAACATCCCTTCGATAATTTGAGGTTCAAGAGGGTCCTCCCATCCGATCGCAGAGCACGCATGAAGGTCTCTCAGCATTCTTTTGGTTTTAGTTGATAGCACGACCTCCCATGGAGCTTCTTCAATAAAGGAGCAGGTTGCCCCCGGTGTATCTGCTTTCTTAGGAGTATGCGACTGTGGTGGGTTCACCTTCCACTTTTCGGATAGTACAAACTTTCCCTGGAGGTATTGATCTTCAATCCATCCTTTGAAAACGAAGCAATCCTCAATCGGATGGCTTACCGTTTGATGGTAAGGGCAATAGTTGGGGTTATTCACCTCAATGGGTTGTGGCGGTCGCCTTGGATTTGGCAAGTTTATAAGTCTGTTGCGTACTGCCAGCTCGAATAACCGTTTCGTCTTGTCCCGTGGGAACGAGTAGGGACGTTTCATCTTCTCATTATAATACCGGCGTCTTTCTTCCAGTTGATCTGCCGGTTTCGGGGCATTAGGTTGCTGCTGGGCATTCGCGACGAAGGTTGCCCTTCCTTTACCCTTGTCATTCCGAGGTTCCGACTTCGGGGGAGGTGGTCTATGACCCATCTGGTCCATCTGAGCCAACTTGTCGATTAAAGCCTGGAATGTGGTTGGCTTAAAGAACATCATAAACTGGGAGATAGTTGCGTGGGGGTCTAGGGTTCCCACGAACATGCCCACTACGGGTGCTTCCTCAATGTGTTGCTCGCATCTCGACCACAAATTCCGCCAGCGTATAGCATATTGGACCCAGGTTTCGCCTGGTTTTACCCTGGCGTTAATCAATGCAGTTATTGGAGTGCGTTCGCTAGCACTTGCGAATCGCTGAGTGAACAACAGCTCCATTTCAGCGAACGTTCTGATAGAATCGTTCGGGAGTTCCGAATACCATTCGAACGTTGTTTCTGAAAAGCTGCCTACGAACTGGCGGAGCAACAGTTTATCATCACCGCCGGTGTTACCGCAGAGGGCCCGAAACTGGGCGACATGTTGATGGGGGTTTCCGGTCCCCTTATACACGTGGAATTTTGGTATCGTATAGCCTTGCGGGTATTTGATTTGGTCGTACCAGCTCGGATACGGCCGCCCCGTTTTTACGACTTGACCAGCTGCCTCAGTCTCATGATGAACCCGGATTTGCTGGGCTATGTAGTCAACCAAGTCAGCCTTAGAGATTGCCTCCTCCTTGGCCGTTGAGAGGGCTGGTGGTGGATTTGACGTTTCTCCTCGGTCGTCTTCAAGAACGATTGGGGGATCCTCGGCGGGTAAGTCCTGCTGGATCATCATGCCTATCATATCTTGGAAGAGAAGGCCTATACGTTGTATGTTGGCCGCTTGTTCAGCAGCCTCTTTGTCCTTTTTCTCCAGTATCCGGCGAAGGAATTCAGCATCGGTTTCTTCCTCCTGGCGTGCGTCTGAGGACGTTTCTGGGCTTTCTTTTGGCCCGGTAAGTGCGGCCATAGCATTCATCATTTCCTGAAGCTTTTGTTGCTGCTCTTGGGCTTTCGTCACGGATCGGGTAAGCGGTCGGTGGCCTGTAGAAGTGCGGCTTTCCTCCTTTCCAGAGGCCATGTAAATAGTGTGCACCGCCATGCCCCCAGACTTCGGGCGTCTGGGCTCAGTGCTTTTAGCCGTCGTTGCACGCTGGGGGGTCTTCCCTGTCCTCCTCCTTTTATGAGCCATGGAGGTTGAGGGGGCCGTTGAGGTGGGCATCCAGACAGCCTTTCGGGGTTTAGCCTGATGACCAGCCTCCGGTTGGATTTTCAGCTTCTTGTGCTGGCGGGAGAAGTTTGGATCGATGATCAAGTCTCGGGCCTGCCCCCAAACCTTATAGATTTTGGAAGACAGCCGTTGAGGGGATCGGGGCTGTTCTGATTTTATTTCCACAACCTTTTTTAATGGGGGAGGAGACCTCTTCAGCACTGCAGTAGGAGAATTCCTCCGCACCTTATTTAGCATCTCGAAGCTGTTCCCAGTTGGAACAGCAGCATTAACTTCTGCCATCGGGGCTGATGGAGTTAGCCCGGAGGGGGAGTTGCCCCCAGCCTTCCTTACTCGGCGCCAATGGCGACGTCGAGCGTGTCGAGCGGACGGCATGGGGTCAGCGGTAAGAATGGTCTCGTCTTGCCCCCTGTGTGGGTGGGGGGTCGCTGTTGGTGCTAGCCTGTCAAAGACCGATGTCCTTTGGGTAGCAGGAGCGGGAGCTGAAGCCGTCAACCTTGTAAAGACCGACTTTGTGGCCGGAGAAGCCACCTTGACGATTTCGGGGGCAGGAGCGGCCACTTTCTTAGAAGCAGCCTTCTCTGAGATTGTAGGCCCCATGATGAGTTTGCAGGATTTCTGGCCCAATCTAGAGAAGACCGAGGCGTTGACGTTGGGCGACTCGTTGAGGGGAGCCGCGGCAGGGGTAAGACGATCAAAGACCGACTTCTTGGGAGCTTCCTTTGTCAGCACCGGCGCCGTGAAGCTTGTTGGTGGGAGTATAGTCCCAAAGAACAATCCGGTAGTGGCCTGAGTCACCTGGTCCACCGGCATTGTGAATAACGAAGCAGCTTGGGGTCCGTAGGCTATACCTCCTGGCGAGGCAAAGCGTTGGTCGCAATTGCAGTTTGAGCAGTTGGAGAATTTCGCAGAAGTAGAAGCCATCGATCCTTTGCTTTCTGCAATAAGCAAGATGCCAATTCTTAGTATCTTGAAACCCAAGGGCAACTATTAGCGAACCGCGATTGGTTCGCGAATCACGACACATGAAGTGTGGAGTGGAAAGAGGAAAAGGTCCCACGGGGCGTGCCAGAATCTGTTCCCCTCTGAACGGCGGCCTGGACTTGGGCGTCCGTTCCTGATATTCGGGGCAGATGCTAATTGGTGTTATCCGTCTACCTCTCCGAAGATGCCAAGTTGATCCATGGCACCGTGCATCGGAGGCTTAGACGGGTGCGGCGGATGTAGCAGACTTCGTCAGATTCCCCCTCGTGGAGGGGTTTTTGATTGTGGGGACGCTCTTCCCTGCAGGCGCAAGCCCCCTGCAGTTAATTACGCTACCGCATCACGGTAACAACTTTCTCCTTCTCCAGCTGGTCACTTCGTGTCGTGGGTATTTGTTTCGTGTTTTATTGCCTGTGGATTGTTTACGGAGACCGAGTTATGTCGTCACCCGTAGGGCGTGGACTAGTCCAAATCCGTATTATTTTAGATTTGGGTTTGGGGGTTTGGTTTGAGGATACGTTAGCCATGCTTGAGGCTAAGATCAACTCAAACGTTTGTTAAGGATACGTTAGTCTAACCTGAGACTAAGATCAACTTAACGGGATCGTTTAGATCCGAAAAAGGAGTGTTTTAGGCTCCATTGTTCCAGTTTAGGGACATAGTGGTCCATCGTATATGCGGCCGTCGGGACCCGTCACCTCTCTGACGACGTTGAAGGATTACAACGACGGATGTCAGAGGAGTTCAGAGATGTACCCTCGAGCCAGAGTTAATTGGGGGGATTCGTAGTCCAGTCTGTTTGAAGGTTTAAGGATACGTTAGCCATCTTTGAGGCTAAGATCAACTTAAACGGGACCGTTTAGATCCGACAAAAGAGCATGCGGGGCTCTATTGTTCTAGTTTAAGGACATTGCGGTCCATGGGTAGTTTAAGGACATTGCGGTCCATGGGTAGTTCAAGGACATTGCGGTCCATGGGTAGTTTAAGGACATTGCGGTCCATGGGTAGTTTTAAGACATCTCGGTCGAGGTTAAGGACGTCGTGGTCCATGGGTTTAAGGCCTCCACAGTCCGGTATGTGCTCTGGATGCTTCACACGGGTTCACTGCCGTGCTAGGCGAGGACCAGGCTCCGCTCTGGACGTTTTCCACGGGGTCAAAGAGTGACATTATCCGCGTTCCACGTAACCAGGAATTTTGCACTAGATGCTTCACACGGGTTCACTGCCATGCTCGGCGAGGACTAGGCTCCGCTCTGGGCGTTTTCCGCGGGGTCAAAGAGTGACATTATCCACGTTCCACGTAACCAGGAATTTTGCATTAGACACGGGTTTAAGGACCCCACAGTCCATATCAATGTGTGGTCGTCGGGACCCGTCACCTCTTTGAAGACATTGAGGGATTACAATGCCAAGTATCAAAGGAGTGAAGAGATGTACCCTAGAACCGGAATGGCTTAAGTAGTCCTTGGCCCAATTTGGGATCAAGACCGATTAATTATGTTATGAGCCCATTAGCCCAGTTAATTACAAATTGAAGACTCATGGCCTAGCTTGGGCTAAGTCCGATCATGTCTGGAATATTGGCTTCTTGTTGGTCCATTAAAGGAGAGGCTTTGCCTCTATCCATTTAGCCAATTGGGCCAAAACCTAGTGTTAAACACTACAGAGCAATCAGTGTTGAACACTGGGAATGAGGTTGACAAGTTAGTGTTTAACACTAAAAGATAATTGGTGTTAAACACCAGCAACAGGGCGTTCAAATTAGTGTTAAACACTAAAACAGATCAGTATCAAGCATCGGCAACAGAGCTCTCAAATTAGTGTTAAACACTAAGGTAGTCAGTGTTGAACACTGCAAATAAAGTTCTTTGATTAGTGTTGAACACTAAGGCCCAACAGTGTTTTAACACTGGATTCAGGAGTTCCAACTTAGTGTTAAACACTAAAGCGAGAGGGGTCACGTGGCGACACGTGAGAGCGCCCCCCCTTCATTTGTTCTTCTGAGGAGATCGCATTTTCTTTTTTGGAGCATCACGTGTCATCACGTGACGGGTATCTAAATGAGGTATATTAAAGCTTCTGCCAAGGGTCACGTGGGTCACGTGAGGCGCTGCCTCAAAGGGCTTTTTTTAGATCTTTTGAGGGGTCACGTGGTGACACGTGACCCTGCCTCTATGTTTTTTTTTAGAGGATCTGTTTAATCTTTTTCTCAGGAATTAAATTCCTCGAGCTTTAAATTTCCGAGGAATTAAATTCCTACTTCCTTTTGAAGACTTATATTCTGGAATAGAGTTGAACTCTGAATTTTCTGTAGGAATTAAATTCCTCATATATGTGAAGAACTGAATAGGGTTAAACCCTAATAAAAACTTTTAAGGAATTGGACTCCCATTCTCTGTTAAGTTATGATTAAGGGAATTAAGTTCCCGCTGTTTCAACAGAACTAGGTTTTTAATTAGGGTTAAACCCTGTTTCTTTTTGTTCTGAAGGAATTAAATTCCCATAACACTGGGTCAAGCCCTACTTTTATCTTAAAGGAATTAAATTCCTATAGTTCTGTGAGAATTAAATTCTCGTGTTTCCATTCCCTCTCTATGTTTTGGATCTGCATGGCAGGATCTCAACCCATTGAGAATTAAATTCTCAACCTAAAGGGGAGATGTGCACTTTGCAGATCCTCTATCAAAGAGAGAAGAAATATGTTCTTCTGTTTTATATATCAGAGTTAAACTCTGTTGAGAATTAAATTCTCCTCCTTTCAAAAAGCCTTCCCTTTCTTACCTAGGGTTTTCCTTTGCAGAAGCTCCAAATTCCTTAAAGCATCAAGGCTCTCTCTTTTTTTCCTCCCTCTGCGTATATATCTTTTTTTTGTATCTCTTGGCTCCTATTTATAGGAGAAGCAGCCGAGTCGATTAGTTTTTGACGAATCTTCCTTGAGATATTTGATTTGCATCCATTATTCGTTCTGGACCTTTGGATTGCTAGGTGAATTTCATTCACCATTGGATTTCAAATCCACGGATTCTCCTTTGTTATTTCGTTTAGACTTAAAGGGGGAATCTTTCCAAACCAGAGATTTTCCCATAGATAGATGATATTTAATCACCTCTGAATCTTTAATTCGATCGGTTCCATATAGTCACTTTCCTTTGGAAAGATTTGAATCTCCTTCAGAATTTAATTCTGTTAACAAAACGGGCTTTGAAAGCCGGTCACGTGTGACCACGTGACCCATGGTCACGTGTGGGCACGTGACCCCCTTGGAACGAGCCTTCCTCTTTCTTTTTGCGCTCTGTCTTCTGGTTGCTGCTTAACCGTCACGTGCCACCACGTGACCCCTGGTCACGTGTGAGCACGTGACCCTTGTCTGGACTCTTTTTCTTGATTTAACTGGAGAACAATTCTGATGTTTTGAGCGTCACGTGCCAACACGTGACCCCTGGTCACGTGGGAGCACGTGACCTCTCTTGAAGCTTTTTTCTTGATTTGATCAGGGAACCGATGTGCCTCTGAATCCGCTTTAAAATGTCACGTGCCAACACGTGACCCTGGTCACGTGGGAGCACGTGACCCTTTCTGAAGCCCTTTTCTTTGATGTAGTCAGAAAGCTGAATCTGCCTTGATGATGCTTTGGGATGTCACGTGCCAACACGTGACTGCTGGTCACATGTAAGCACGTGACCCTTTCTTAAGCCTTTTCCATAAGCTTTTCTGATTTTAAATCAGGAAACAGTGGTCCCCTAGGTGGTGCAGGCAGTGCAAGTCTGGGAGCAGGTGCCGGAAGAGCTGGTCGCTGCTGATAAGTATTTGCTGGCCTGGGTGCAGCAACTGAGTTCTGCCTTTGAGGACAAGATCCAATATCATGAGTGGCTGAACCGCAGATTAAGCAGAGACGGTTGGCTCGACGGCAGTCCTTCATCATATGTCCAGTTCTCTTACAGTAAGAGCAAAAGGCTGGGCTAGGACGATGAGTTGGTACTCCGGGTCGCCTCGGCCTGAAAGATGGTCTGGACGTGGCTCCACCTGCCATCTGGTTGGCTGGGCGTTTGACTCCTGCAGACTGAGGTCTGCCCCTCTCTTTTATGACTGCCTCATAACTGCGGGCAGCTTTTAGGACTTCCTCATGAGTTAAAAACTTTCCTGTGGCTAGAGCAGCCTTGATCTCTGTGTCCAAATCTTGCTGAAAACGACGGGCTCTGATATCGTCCGTCGGTATCAGGTGTGCCGCGAATCTGTTTAAAGATTGTGTTAGCTGTGTAATATGTGATATTTAAAAATTGAACTATTGTGACATATCTTACCGGCTCAACATAGTGAACTCAGCATCGTATTCATCTACCGATTTCTCCCACATTGATCCTTGCTGTAGATGAATAAACTGCTGCTCCATAGCGAACCTGGCAGTCACTGGGAAATATTTCGCGTAAAACTTCTCGCGAAATGTCTTCCATTCAATCAGCTGCGCTAGACGGGTTTCTTCCGCCTTCCACCAATTGCGAGCATTATCCGTGAGATGTAGCTTCGCTACACGGACCCAAGCGTTATCTGGCACTTGAGCTGCTGCCAGATCGTCTTCGATGCTTTGTACCCATTCTTCTGCTTCGAGAGGGCTTCCTTTACCAGAGAACTGCTTTGGGTGTAAAGCCCGGAATTTCTTTACTCCCGGTGCATCGTTATCAGGACGGCTCAGAAGTTGTTGCTGTCCCTCGAGAAGGCTGCGGATCGCATCGAATAACATCGTTTGCTCAGTGGGTGGTGTGGTAACAACTGGTGTGAGAGGTAGTGCTGATGGGGTGTTGTTGACGTTGGTGCTGGTGATGTTCGGGGAATCCATGATCCTGAAGAAAAATTTGGATTAGGACAGATTCAAATACATGAAATGATAAGATTCAAGGAATAGAAATTTGCAAGATTCAAAGAACATGAATTGTAAAGAATGTTTTAGTTGCTGGTTCTTGTGTTATATTGCTTAGGTTGTTCACGCAGACCAGAACTGCATGACAGGGATTCATACAGCTCTGACCTGCATGGGCCACCAACAAAACCTGTCACGCCCCGCTTCCCAGTGTACGGCGAAGTGGACGCGACGAGGCCCGCTACATATATACTCAGAAGTATATACGCTAAGCGTAACTAAGCAATATAAAGTAAATCACAAGAGACGAATAATATAGAAATAACAGCAACTTTTATTAATAACATTCTTTTTTACAATGCAGGAAAAGAAAATACAACTGGAATGAAAAGCAATGCCTAAACAATGGCATAACAGGAAATGAGATAAACTGGAAAGAACAAGGTACAATTATCTAGAGCTCTGGGTCTGCCTGGAACTGCTCCAAATCTTCACCGGTGGGCTCGATCTCAACTTGGTCCAACGCACCTGACGACATTCAAAGAAGAAAGAGATAGAATGTCGTCAGCGAACAGGTCGCTCGGTAAGTCCCACAAGAATAAGAAGAATGAGAATGATAGAGTAACAGTATTTTCTAAAGTATTATAATGTTGAATATTATGGAACATTGTGTAACGCTGTTGTTTGTAGCTTGGTACAGAAGGATGCCAGTGTATACGGGGGGATCTCTATATGCTAGAGATCAGGGCAAACGGAAAGTACAAGGATCCGTTATGCCACGGTACAACAGCAACAGGATTCAGGTTAGGTGTCTTAATCTGACCACCTCGTGCCACCTTTAACATCTTCCGTACCAATCTACCCCTTAAACCCCGTAATGTTTTAACAGTAGTGTAGTATTGGAATATGTAAGTTGGTTGACAGACCAAAACCATGATATCAGTAAATATGTTGCAACTGTATAATCAGGTAAATGGAATATCAGGATAATGGATGAATATCCATGGTTTGATTCAGTCAAAATGAATATATTGTTAACTGGGTTCATGGATTCATGTATTCAAAGTGTGGTGGAATATAAAAGAATATAGATTGACTTGAATCATATTCGAGTCAAGAATAGTCAGACTCTAACCCGAGTCAGACTAAAAGAAGAGAATTTGAAGTTCAATATTAGCTAGGGGCCTTATTGTAATTTGTGAAACTTGAGGGGGTTTTATGTAAAAATACTTTTGTATAGTTTTCAAAATACACCTCAAGTATTTAATATTCGTCTTTAATATTATAATGAATGTGAATTTTATTTGTGTTATTCTAGTGAGTATATCCTAATAAAAGTATTAATTGTTTTATCTGAAGTTCATGGTATTTTAGTGTAACTTTTAATCTTGTAATTTTTTAGAAAAAATGTAGAAACTTTATATTAGGCTAAAATAGGTGTTAAAATGATAATTATATATATATATATATATTAACACATGAATAATTTTTATATAAATATTTTATTTTTAAAGATCCCATTTTCCTTAAATATCGTATTTTAAACCTTTCGAGACCGAATGCTCCTTGCGGAGGTCTGAATCTCGCACTACTAGCCTGCGGGTGCACGATGAACCGTACTTTGCCTAACAGGTTCCCCAAAAATGGGTTGTAGCGGCACTTTGCTTAGGTTTTATAAATACTTTTCATTTAAGAAAACGGTTTTATTAATATGGGGTATTTATTTGCAAAAAGTATAGTTTTCCGTATTTTAGTTATTAGGGTTTCCTAAACCAACTAGCCTATTTCTAAGGTCTAAACGATGAGTCATTAGAAGCCTCAAATCGCCTCTTCACCGTCAATTGCGGCCAGGTAAGTACAAGTGAGGAGGGAGGGATCCGCTCACGAATCGTGAAATGGGCCTTTTAAAGTTACCCAAGCTCACTTGCCTAGCCTAGACACCACAAGACAGTTTAGATAAACGATCGATGTCCATGACCAATCGTGTTTTCATTTTATTAAAAGATTTTATCTAGAAAAGTTTACAACTTAAGGTTTTAAATAAAGATTAGGGTATTTTAGTAAAAAGTCCTGTAATTTCGTATTCTGTATTTTGATGTTTATCAATTAGGGTTAGATTGAGTGTGTGTAGGGGTAGGTCATTACCCCGTGACTTATTTTAGGTTTTGGTGAAGTTTAAAGGTAAAACATGCTATGTTAAACTTAAAGGTATTATAGCGCAAGAATACGGTATTCGAAAACGTTATCATTTTATGTGTGAAATTTCATTCAAATTGAGTTATACAAGTTTTGTGATCAAGATAAACATATTTATGAGTGAGGTAATTGATTAAACTAAGAAAAATGAACTTCATGGTATTTTTATGAAAGGAGTACGGTTTTACAAAGAACTTATCATTTCATGTGAAAAAGTTTGATTAAATTGGTTTATGGATGATTAATAGTCAACATGCATATGGGTAGATAATATGTATTAGGTGACAAGTGGAAATTTAGAGAAAAACCGAATCGGAAATCGGTTTGTCCGATTTCCGTCGGGTTCCAAAAATCCGTATTTTTATATGTATAGAAAAGAGAGATAGAGGGGATGGGACTTACGGTTTGGACAAGCTAATGAAGCTAGAGGTCGTGATGGTTGTCGATTCGTTGAAAACGTCGCGAAGGTCCCGATCCGGTCGCCGGAATCCGTCGTCGATTTCGGCAGCGCTTCGCTTCTCGCTCTTCGTACCGAGTTCTCGAGAATTTGAGAGAGTGGACTTAGAGTTGTGAAGGGAAAATGTAGAGGGTAGGGGTATTTATATAGGGCTAGGCTAGGGTTAGGGTTAGGGTAAAAAAAATATTAAAAAAACATTAAAAATTCATTAAATTTTGTCTTAAAAGAGATTTATTGAGAATTGGGTAACAGTAAAGAAAATTTAGAGTATGCAGGGATGAAGACCAGGTCAACACGAAGAATTTTCCTGTTGACGACTCAGCCGACCGGCCGAGTCCGGCCGGCGGCGCCGGCCGAGTCGGCCGAGTCAGGGCCGAGTCGGGCACCGTTGGGTCGGGTCTGGTCTGGGGGGAATTTTGGTGTAGTTTATTTTTTTTAATTTGCAATAAATTGTGAGTTATGGTTGTTTGACCGTTTGACTTCTAAAAAGTTAAAACAAAAAGATATAAAAAATTATGTAGGGTATGGGATTCGAACTCTGGTGGCTTGGTTCAGCAATGCAAGGTATTACCAATGAGCTACAAGCTCCTTCTTGTAATTATTGTAAGGAATTAGATACTTAAATTGTTTCCAGCAACATTAATACTCCAAGTGTACACTATATTTAAAGCAAATTTTTGGTATACAAAATTGGAGTTGTTACACAAAACTAGGATTTGTAATCATTTTCTAAGGAATCAAAGTGTAATAAATATTGTTGATTAATAAAGGTAGATCTTTTTCCTATTCTATTTCTTTGTAGTTTAATTATGCATTTTCTCTCCATCTCTTTTTCTCCCAACATGCGCGAGTAATTCTCCGCTTGTTAGGGTTCGTAGGATTAGGGTAGGTTAATGGATGATGAAAATACCTAAACTCTTTTTACGTCCTATAAAGTTTATAAACTTTATCAAAAGAATTATTAACATCCTAATCGGGCACGCTACCAATTCTTTGTTAGCCTCGACCGCAATTAGAGATTAGATTAATGATTATTTTGGTAAAGGCTAGATATGAACGGAGTTCCGTGTCGCGATAGGGGTTAAGAGTGGGATTCCTTTTCCCATCAGAAACCCTAATCTACACGCATCACTGTCGTTCTAGTTTTAAATCTATTAAAGGATAGAAAGAGTAATTTTTAATTAATCATCCATAACTACCAAATCCTAATGAACCCTACAAGCCCTCCTCTTATATAAATTTACATCCGTAGTTAATCTAGATCTATATTTTGCATTAGTGTTTAAACGTAGATCTAGATCCTACAACCATTCTTCAATATTCTTTATGCCTCCTCTCTCTTTCAACACATCTAAAGTTAGATTAAAATATTCAACGTTTCCCTGAGGACGACCCGTACTCACCTCGGTCTAGCTACGCGCGACACCGTTCTGATTGCGGTTATTCTACAAACACACTTTTCGTATCAATCAACGCCGGCCGGACTCGGCCGGACCGCCGAGTCCCCAACATGAAAAAGTTTCCTCTTGGACTCACTACACCCCTGTACACTTTAAATGTACAGACCGGTACCAGAACTCCTTTAAAACCCCAATTACTCTATTTTAATACATTTTATTACATTTTTTTCAATTAAACCTTTCACCTAGCCTAAACCTTAGCCTTACCCTATAAATACAACCCCTAAACATACCCCCCTCACTCCAAAATTCTGATCAAAACTCTCAAGAAATCTCTAGAAATTTTAGTGTACTTTTGGAGTTAGCGAAGGGCGAAACTCCGACGATTTTCCGACGACGACCTTAGGAGCTCCCGGCGACGAAACGACGCACCGGAACTTACGTTCATTTCCTCTTCCTCATCCCTAACATCTAAGCCAGTAAGTCCCATCTCCCTCTTCTCTTTTCTTTTCTAAAAATATGAAATTCCAAAACCCGACGGAATCGTAATTAATCCGATTTCCGATTCGGTTCTTTCTAAAAATTCAACTTTTTCTTAAATACAATCATACCAAACCATTACATGTTGACTATTAAATATTAATAAATATGTTGAACAAGTCTCATGACAATCTATTTCATTTTGTAACTTTTACCGTTTTTTCAGTAAAATACCATGTAGTTTCATTTCGACATTAAAATATCACAATCTTGATATACCTTTAAGTAGATCACGAGGTAATGACCTACATCCTCACACACTCATATGCAACATAGCACTAAAACTTTCGGGAACATAGAATACGGGAAAACGAAACCTTTCAAATAAATACCATTTACTAATAAAACCGTTTTCTAAAAAGATTAAGTATTTTACAAATCTTTGCAAAGCGCCGCTACAACCCATTTTAGAGAACCTGACTGGAATGGTGCGGATTATCTCACATCCCTGGGCTTAGTAGTGCGAGATACAGACCTCTGCAAGGAACATACGGTCTCGAGAGATTTAAAATAAGAAAATCTTAAGAAAATGAGATTTCTAGAAATATAATATATAGCAAAATTATTTTTATATAAATATATATATGTATCATTAAAATATCTATTTTGTGATAATATAAATATTCCAATTTTTCTAAATATTCCAAGGATCACTTTACATTAAAATACCATGAAATCCATACAAGTTCAATATTACAATTAAATACCATGTATTATGAAAAATAGGTTATTCTCACTAGAAATGTCACAAATATAAAATCTACATTTATTACAACTCTAAAAACGATAAATAAACACTTGGGGTGTATTTTGAAAATTATACAAATGTATTTTTACATAAAACCCCCTCAAGTTCTATAAATTACCCTAAGAACCCTAGTAAATATAGGTTTAAGCGGGACCAATCTCTTGAGCCTCAAGGAGCCGGAGATATGGGTGCTTGCCTATCTAAGGTAGACAACTTAACAACGGTATTATCAATACGGTAATCGTCTTTGAAAAAGACACAAATCCTGCCGTCCATGTGTAGCGGTTACCGATAACATCAAAACAATCGGGACTTCAATTTACTTTTCTAATTGTCTGACTCAGACTGAGTCTCATTAATAATCTGACTTGAATATGATTCAAGTACAATCTACAATCCAACATGAATCCATGAATACGTATATTCAATCTATTCAATCTGTATTGACTGAACCGAACCATGGATATACTTCCATTTACATGATTATCCAGTTACATCCATTTACTGATATCATGGTTTCGGCAAATCATCCAATTATACAATCTATATTACAAGGCAATACAATACAAACAGCACAAACAAGATATCGCGGGGTTTAAGGGGTAGATTGGTACGGAAGGTGTTAGAAGTGGTACGAGACTGCAAGATTAAGACACCTAACATGTATTCCGTTGCTGTTGAACCGTAGCATAACGGTTCCTTGTACTTCCATTTGCCCTAATCTCTAGCATATAGAGACTCCTCTCGTATACACTGGCATCCTTCTGTACCAAGCTACAAACAACAGCGTTAACACTAATATATTATAATACAACTTTAAAAGCTACTCTCTCTCTCTCTGTCTATTCTATTTCTTCCTTATCTTTGGGACTTACCAAGCGATTTTTTGCTGACGACATTTCTTCTCTTTCTTCTTTGGAATGTTGTCAGGTGATCTGGACACTCAGGAGATCGAGCCTACCAGCGAGGACTTAGACTAGCTTGCATACGATCCAGAGCTTTAGCTACATGGTACACTTTTATTTCAGTACTTTTCTTTTCTATTATGCCACTGTTTAGGTATTGCTTTCATCAGATGTATTTACTTTCCATGCATTGTACAAAAGAATGTGAATAAATAAAGTTGATATTTTATTATATCTCGTCTCTTATGCATTTATATTTATATTTCTTAGATACACTTAGCGTATTTACTTCAGAGTAAATACGTCGCATCCTCTGCCCGTATACTGGAAAGTAGGGCGTGACACAGAGAATGGGTTCAGCTCCCCTGTAACTGTGTACTCGAGGCTGTCCTTGAAGTACTTTATACACTGATGTTGTGTAGAATGGATGATGTTGTACTCATGTAACCAAGGCCTGCCAGGCAAACCGTTGTAGCAAGTCTTGGCATCAATAACATGGAACTTGATGTCAGTGATGAGCAGCCCGAAGCGTAATGTCAGTATTACAGATCCGAGCGTTTGTGATGATTGGGAGTCAAAACCAGAGATGGTAATTTTATCCCGAGCCAAGTGCTGCACATTCATGCAAATCTCCTTCAACACTCTTATATTAAGAAGGCTGATAGAGGACCCGTTGTCGACCATGATCTTTCCTATCTTGATATCGTGACAATACCCGGTTACATACAACAAACGATTGTTCTCGCACGTTCCGAGGAGGAGATCTTCATCGCCGAATGTAATGTCAGCTGTGTAAACTTCTTCCAGCCCGTCCGTCATCTTTTATTCCGCAAAGAAAGCTTGGAACTGATCAGGCTCTTGCAATGCCTTGATTAGAGAATCTTGAGCCTCTTTGGACAGGAGGAAAGCATCCAGTACGCTCAGTTACGGGGGTATCTTTCTCATATATGCCGGGACATTGTAATCCACCTTGTTTTTCTTAGGCGGGTCCTTAGCTGTGAGCTCTTCGACGACTTTATTATCCAGGGCAATTTCCTCAGGGACTTTTTCCTTCCCCTTGTCTCTTTTACCCGAACCTTTGTTTGTAGGCCTGAGGTTCTTCTCAGGCAGCGTGCGGTTACGTAGTTGAATATTCTCGCATTTCTTCATCTCTTCTTCTTTTTTAGAAGTGTATTCCTTGAAGAGAGGGCCGAGGACTATTTCTTCGTCGGAATCACACCTAAAGGTAAGAACTTAAGATTTTCCTTTTTCTGAAATGGCATCAACCATATGACAGTTACCGGCTGTTCTTTTACACTCATCTGTCGTACTTCTATGCTCCGATGGGCCTTACGCTTCATCCGCTTAAAGTGTTGTCGGTGACAACGTATCTCTGCCACCACTTCTTGAAGGCATTGCACTCTTCGGTGGGGTGTGTGACCTTCCAATGGTACAAGCAGTAGTTCGGATGTACATTCACTTCATCGAGGCACGTACTCCCGGGAGTATTTCTTTCGAAAGGTGCAAGCTTCATTCCCATTGACAAAGCTTTGACGAACTGCTTTCCTATCTTAAACTTGCTTTTGTATGCAGCGGGTATGCCTCGATCCAGTTGCAGTGCTTTGTGACTCATCCCTACTGCGGCTTCTTCATCTTGACGCCTACGCTTGGCCTTTTCGTATATGGTCGTTTCACGTTCCCGGTCAGTTTTGCTCCTTTGAAGGGCATCGGTCAGTAGCCTGTCGATCAGGTCGTTTGACGGTTCCAAGGATTTTTGCGCCGTTTCTGCCCCCAGCTTCTTTACATTGTTTTCTAACGCCGAGCGAATTACTTTGTCATTCACTGACAAATGAGAGATCATGTGGTAGCTTGCCATGTAATCCTCGGGTTCTTCTGACGAGTCGTCTCCTTCATCAATGTCACCGTCTCTGTTCTCGAGAATATGCTCGAGGAACTCTTCTAGTGTGACTGGGGTCCGCACCTTCTAGTTGTACTCTTCCGGCGCGTCAATGTACTTCTGCAGATTCGTGAGCTCGTCGTCAGCCTGCACAGGCTTCTTGGTCTTCTTCTTTCCCTTCGAAGACTTTGAAGGCCTGTCCTGGGTGCCTTGCCCATCGATACCAACTTTCGGTGTTGGGCGCGGTTTCAGCATCCCATCAATGATCTCGGGCTCCAGCGAGCTTTTCCATACTGATTGCCGAGCATACTTGAAGATCCTTCAGCATTCTTTTAGTCTTAGCCGAAAGGACAACTTCCCATGGAGCTTCCTCTACAAACGAGCATGATGCCTCCAACGTATCTACCTTTTTAAGAGCGTGTTGTTGCGGCGGGTTTATCTTCCAATTTTCAGACAGCGCGAACTTGCCCTGCTGGTATTGGTCCTCAACCCAGTTTTTGAAGATATAGCAATCTTCGATTGGGTGGCCTACTATTCTATGGTAGGGACAGTAATTGGGATTGTTGACGTCGCTAGGATACAGTGGGCGTCTCGGATCCGGCGGAGTGATGAGCCTGTTGCACACCGCTGGTTCGAACAGCTTCCTCGTTTTATCCCGGGGAAAAGAGTAAGGACGTCTCAACTTCTCTTCGAGGGATCGTGATTTGTTGCTTTGGCGAGCAACCGGTTTCGAGTCACTCGGTTGTTGTTGAGCGTTGGCAACGAAGGTCGCTTTCCCTTTGCCCTTTTCATTCCGGAGATCCGTTTTTGAAGAGGACGGCTTATGGCCCATCTGGTCCATTTGGGCCAGCTTGTCAATCAAGGCCTGGAAGGTGGTCGGCTTGAAGAACATCATAAATTGGGATATAGTTGCCTAAGGATCAAGGGTCCCTACGAACATACCTATGGCAGGAGCTTCTTCTATGCGCTGTTCACACTTTGACCATAGGTTACACCACCGAATCGCGTATTGAACCCAGGTCTCTCCCGGCTTCACTCTGGCGTTGATTAATGCCGTGATTGGGGTGCGCTTGCGAACCGCTGTGTGAATAATAATTCCATCTCCGTGAATATTTTGATAGAATCATTCGGGAGCTCAAAATACCATTCAAATGTTGTCTCCGACAAGCTGTTAACAAATTGGTGGAGCAACAGTTTGTCATCGCCCCCGGTATTACCGTACAAAGCTCTGAATTGAGCAACGTGCTGGTGTGGATTGCCCGTCCCCTTATACACATGGAATTTAGGGATCGTATATCCCAGCGGGTACTTAATTTGGTCGTACCAGCATGGATAAGGTCGCCCAGTTCTGACGACTTGGCCGGCCGCTTCACTCGCTTGATGAGCTCGTATTTGTTGAGCTATGTAGTTATCAAGGGTAGACTTGGAAATTGTCTCTTCTTGGGCTACTGATACAGCCAGAGGAGGGTTTGACGTTTCCGGCTGGATCATCATCCCGACCATGTCTTGGAACAAGAGCGCTATCTGCCTCATATTAGTGGCATGTTCCACAGCCTCCTTATCCTTTCTCTCTAACACCCTCTGCAGGAACTCGGTGTCGGTCTCTTGTTCCTGGCGCTGCTCAGACGATACTTCCGGTCTTTCTTTCTGCCTAGTGAGTGCGGCCATCTTTGTCAGCATCTCCTGGAGCTTCTGTTGTTACTCCTGAGCTTTTTTCACAGACCGTGTAAGTGGTCGATGACCCGTAGAAGTGCGGATTTCCTCTTTGCTGGAAGCCATGTACACCGTGTGTACTACCATGCCCCTAGACTTGGGGCGTTTGAGTCCACTGCCTTTGAGATTTGCCGCAGGTCGTGGTTGATTCTCTGGCCTTCTCTTTCTGTGGGAGGCCGAAGTTGAGAGGGCCGTTGTAGCAGGCACCTATGCAGACGATACCTTCCATGGTATGACGGCGAGATGGTCCTCCTCTTGTCGAGCCTTTGTTTTCTTCAGTCGGCGAGAGTATTCTTTGTCAATTACAGAGTCTTGGACTTTCCGCCAGACTATGTGGATCATGGAGAACAACCGCTGAGGAGGCTGTTCCAGCTTCGCCTGTATCATGCTTTTAGCAGGCAAAGGAGACTTCTTCAATATGGCGGTTGGAGAGTTTTTTCGCACCCTCCTGAGCAGCTCGAAGTTATTCCCAGTTGGAACGGCAGCGTCAATTTCCACCATTGGAGCTGGTGGGGTAAGTCCAGAGGGGGAACTGCCCCAGCTTTCCTTACTTGGCGTCAGTGGCGACGTCGAGCATGTCGTGCAGATGGGACCACCTCTGTTGTGGAGGCGACCTCGTTATGTCCCATGCTTTGATGAGAGGCTGTTGTCGGTGTCAGCCTGTCGAAGCCTGATGTCCGTTGAGAGATAATGGTCAATCTGTCGAAGGCAGACTTTCTGGCAGGGGAAGCATTTTTAACGACCTCGCCTGCAGCAGGAGTTGGAACGGCCAATCTTGCGAAAACCGATCCTCTAGCAGGAGAAACCCCTTAGACGACTTCGTCTGTCGGAGCCGGAATGGCTATCCGCTTCGGGATAATCCCTTCAGGTATTGCGAGCCTCTTTGCAGGCCGACTAGAGCTGTGGCTCAGCCTGTTAAAGACCGAGGCGTTAGAATTGGACGACCCGTTGAGAGGGGCCGTGGTGGTTGCAAGCCGATCAAAGACCGACTTCTTCGCAGCCTCCTGTGATGGCACCGGGGCGCTGAAGCCTGCTGGTGGGATCATGGTCCCAAAGAACAGTCCAGTGGTGGCCTAAGTCACCTGTTCCACTAGCATGGCGAAGATGGAGGCCGCTTGGGGCCCGTAAGTCACTCCTCCAGTTGGGGTGGAGCGAGAGTTGCCATTGCAAGTGCAGTTGGAAGCCATCGATTTCTCTTTTCTCCTCTTCTGTATAGGAGCAAGACACCAAATCTTAGTACCTCGAATCCATGGGCAACCATATTACACCACGATTTGTTCGCGAACACGACACACTAAGTGTGGAGTGAAAAGAGGAAGAGGTCCCACCGGGTGTGCCAGAATCTGTTTACCGCCGAATACAGAGATGGATCGGGATGGTCGTCTTGCCTGAATTTAGGGACAGATGCTATTTGATTTTATCCGTCCACCTCTCCAAAAATGCCAAGTTGATTTATGGCACCGTGCATCGAAGGTTTGGACGGATGCGGCCATTGTAGCAGACTTCGTCAGATTCCCTCTCGTTTACAAGGGGTTTTTGATTGTGGGGACGCTCTTCCCTGCAGGCGCAAGCCCCTGCAGTTAATTACGTTACCGCGTAGCGGTAACCACTTTCTCCTTCTCCAGAAGTTCACTTCATGTCGTGTTTTTTTTTTTGGTTGCCCGTGGATTGTATATGGAGACTAATTTATGTTGTCGGCTGTAGGACGTGTATTAGTCCAAATCCGCATATTCTTAGATTCGGGTTTGGGTTGATTTAAGGATCGTTAACCTTGTTTGAGATTAAGATCAACTTAAATTTTTGTTAAGGATACGTTAGTCCGATCTTGGACTAAGATCTACTTAACTGGGTTCGGGATCATTTTTGATCCAACAAAAGAGCATTTGGACTCAATCGTTTTAGTTTAGGGACGTTACGGTCCGTAGATCACCATTTTTTGGGAGGTGAGGGTTTAGTTTAAGGACGTTACGGTCCATAGCTAGTTTAAGGACATTACGGTCTATTGAGATGTGCTCATGGGTTTGGGAGTGCACCCAAGAGCTGTTGGTTGTCGGGACCCTCCACCTCTCTGAAGACGTTTAAGAATTACAACGACATGTATCAGAGGTATGGAGAGATGTACCCTTGAACCGAATTCCAGATTGAAGGGAAAGCTCATGGCTGAATGGACATTATTCTATATGTCGTGTGTTAGGAGATCATTAATCATCTTTGGAACTAAGATCGATTTGGGGAGACCTGAGTATAGGAAGGCTCAGTTGATTGATGGTCAAAAGGTTTTTGGCCCCGGGAGACTTGGCCAATTTAGGCTAAGGTTGGCCTCTCATGGTGTTAAACACTAACATTCGTTCAGCGCTCACGTGCTCTCATGTGAGGCTTTAAAGCAGTGTTAAACACTAAAATTTAGAACGCTCACGTGTGGCACGTGAGGCGCCTGAGAATTGGGCACTGCTTTTCTGGGTTTATTCCTTTTTCCTTTTATAAGTGCTAAGCACTATTGGGGGTCAGGTGGGATCACGTTAGGCGCTCCAAAAATGGAAACTGTCTTTGATTTACTCCATTTTCCTTTTATAAGTGCTAAGCACTATTGGGGGGTCACATGGGATCACGTGAGGCGTCCCGAAAATGTGAACTGTCTTCGATTTATTCCTCTTTTTCTTTTATAAGTGCTAAGCACTATTGGGGGGTCACGTGGAATCACGTAACTCGATCTCAGTCGTCCCTTTTTGTTCCTCAGAGGTGCTCACGTGGAAACACGTGATCTGTTGTTATAGCATTGAACGCTAATCATTTCTTTTATGTTCATGGAGATCTTGCTCTGAATTTTGAGAATTTCAGGTCCCTTATTTTTTATAATAATTAAATTCTTATACAGGGTTAAACCCTAGTTTTATCAGAGGAATTAAATTCATATATCTTTTGGAAGAATTAAATTCTTCAAACTTAGTTCTTTCCCTTAAGTTTTAAGTCTGCATGACAGAATCTCCCCGATGAGAATTAAATTCTCAACTTGTGGGGAGATCTGCCTCTGCAGACCTCAACCAGAGGAAGAACTAAGTTCTTTTTTATAAGAGTTAAACTCTTGGAGTGGTGAAGAAGAGAAAATGATCTCTATGCCTTTCTTCTTACCTAGGATTTCTTTTTCTAAAAGAGAGCTCTTCTTCTTTTTTTTGTTTTCCAAATCTTCTGAGGGGTCTCTTCTCTACAAGACTTGACGTCTTGGGTCCTTTATATAGTAGAAGCAAGTTTGTTGATTTAGTTAAAAAAATCTCTCATTGAGAGATCTTAATTGATTTGGGGATTTTATCCACCGTTGGATCTTTGATCCAAGGATTTCTGTTTTACAGAAAATATTTTTCTTATTTTTAACAAGATTTGGGGAAATATTTTCCCATACAGAGCTTATTCTGTGGCTTGGCGATTTTTTAATCACCGTTGGATTTTTAATCCAACGGTACTCTGTTTTACAGAGAGTAATCTTTTTTATTTAGAAAGATTCAAGGAAATATTTTTCAAATAGGGTTTTGATCTTTTTATTTAGAATTTAATTCTATCGGCTCAGAAGGCATTTAAGGTCACTCACGTGTATCACATGACCCCACAGAGTTAAACTCGTTTGCTTATGTGCAACAACCCAAAAAAGGGCATCACGTGCTGACACGTGAGCTTCTCTGGTCTGTTATTTATTTTAAAAAGACGCCTATATACTTTGTATATAGATGCTCATGTGCTTACACGTGAGGCTCAATTTCAGCCTTAACTGTTAAGCGCGATGCCTATGAATTTTGTTTATAGGCGCATCACGTGTGGGCACGTGATGCTCTATCAGGGGAATTTTTCCCATTGCTTTTTTTTTCTTCTCTTCTCTTTTTCTTTTTTATAAGGGAACATGCACTCACCCAAAAATCCTTTCTTTTAGATAATGTCCTTTGTGCGCCATCTATTATTCAAAACTTAATTTCTGTTGCTAAATTTTGCAAATCAAACAAAATCTCACTTGAGTTTTTTCCCTCTAATATTTTGGTGAAGGATCTTTGCACGGGGGCGTCTCCTCTTCGTGAGAATAGCCATAATGATGTCTACTACTTACCACCCTTTATCAAACCTCAAATTCACGCTAATTCCAAGTCCGAAATAAGTTAGTGGCACTGTCGTCTTGGTCATCCCTCTATCCGAATTCTTCAGTCGGTCGTTAAGAGAAATAAGCTATTGTCTAATGTCTCAGCGGTTAATAATTTTCAATGTCATTCGTGTGATTGCAATAAAAATCATAAATTTTCTTTTTCTGAAAATTCCCTTCATGCTTCTAAACCTTTGCAATTAATTTACACCGATATTTGGGGACCCACTGAATTGTCGTATGATGGTTTTCATTATTACGTAATCTTTGTTGATTATTACACAAAATACATCAGTTTGTACCCTATGAGACGTAAATCTGATATTGTCACCATTTTTCCCCAATTCAAAAAATCTTGTCAAAGAATATTTTCAATTACCGCTCATATCAATATATTCTAATAATGGCGGTGAATACACATCTCTTGCCTCCATCCCCACCTTATATGGTGTCTCTCATCTCACCACTCCACACACCCATGAACATAATGGTACATCAAAACGTCACCATCGTCATATTATCAAAACCGGTATCACACTCTTGCATACGGCCTCACTTCCCTCTAAGTATTGGAGTCAAACTTTTCAAACTACTGTTTATCTCATAAATCATTTTCCTACACTGGTTCTTAACTTTCAATCCCCATTTGAAAAATTATTTCAACGTCCACCAAAGTACAAACGTTTTAAAATTTTTGGATGTCTTTGATATCCCTGGTTAAGGCCGTACACCTCCTCCAAACTTCAAGTTAGATCCACTTTCTGCATTTTTCTAGATTATTCAATATCTCAATCTGCATATAAGTGTCTAGATCCCGTCACTCACAAAATTTACATTTCTCATCATATCAAATTCGTCGAAACCAATTTTCCCATGCAGGTATCTAGTAAACATCAAAAGACTATTTCGCAAGATTTGGTCTCCCCCGGTGCAACATCGCAACCAATTTTGTATACTCAACCTACGAACTTCACATCCTAACCCCTTACCTAACCTAACCCCCACTGAATCCCGATTATTAACGTCTCATACTCTTGATCTCTCCACCTCCACCTCCACTTCACAATTCTCACCTTCTAATTTCGATAACATCGCCAACCTACCCGTCCCTACCTCCCCTACCTCCTCCACAAACGCTCAATCATATTTACCTTCTCCACAATTATCCACTCATTCCCCACCCTAAATCTCCGAACTAACAATGAATGAAAACCGAACCTGAAATACTTCAACTCCCAATATATAAACCATACCACTGTTCACCAAATACCCCAAACCCTTGAACCAACCTGTGTTTCTCAAGCTATGAAGGATCCTAACTGGTGTGATGCAATGCCTTCATGAAGAATGGAACATGGGATCTTGTCTCCAAATCAAATCAGATTCTTGTAGGTTTCAAATGGGTCTTCCGAACCAAGCGCAACTCCGACGGCCCCATTTCCCAATACAAAGCTCGCCTTATGGTCAAAGGTTTCCACCAACGGCTTGGTCTGGACTATTCTGCCACATTCAGCCCCGTTATCAAGCCGACAACACTGAGCATTGTCTTATGCATTGCACTATCTTATAGATGGCATCTTCGTTAACTCGACATTAACAATGTGTTTCTTAATGGTACTCTCCATGAAGATGTGTATATGGCTCAACTACCCGATTTTCTCCACTCTTCCCTGCCCAACCATATTTGCAAATTACGCAAAGCTATCTATGGTCTTAAGCAAGCGCCCAAGGTATGATATCAAGAACTCAAAGGCTATCTTCTACAAAGTGGTTTCGCAAATTCCGTGGCGGATACGTCTCTTTTTGTCTACTCCAAGGACGCCATCGTCACTTATTTCTTGGTGTAGGTTGACGACATCATTCTCATGGGTAACAACTTACAGTTCCTTCAATATTTTGTTTGTCAATTTGGAAAACGTTTCTTTCTAAAGGATCTTGACAACTTTCATCACTTTCTTGGTATAGAAGTTATTCCTGCGATATAAGGACTCTTTCTATCTCAACATCATATCGCCGATCTCCTGAAAAAGTTCTCTATGGAAGGAGCTAAGAAGTTACCATTCCAATGTGTAATACCACTTCTCTACTTCGCCAGGACGGGTCTTTTTCTGTCAATCCCGTGCCCTACCGTTAGCTAGTTGGTGCTCTTCAATACCTCTCTCACACTCGGCCCGATGTTTCCTTCGCCGTCAACTGTCTCTCCCAATTCATGCACTCTTCCACAAAACTACACTGAACGGCACTCAAATGTGTTCTTCGTTACCCCAAAGGTATGATACATCATGGTCTTTACCTCCGCCGACGATCTCCTCTAACTCTTCAGGCCTTCAGTAACTCTGACTGGGGTGGAAGTCGTGATGACAGTTGTTCCACAACTGCCTACATTCTCTATCTAGGCACAAATCCCATATCATGGAAATCAGCCCGTCAAAAGACTGTTTCTCAATTCTCCTCTAAAGCTGAATATAAAGCCCTTATGAATGCTACGGCTAAGGCACTTTGTGTGGAAAATCTCCTATATGAACTCAAGGCACTTCTGCGCAAATCGCCCTTTCTATACTATGTAATACCCAGTTTTTCTTATACGTCTAAATCCGTATTTCTTTTACCTATAAGATTTATTTAAAATTATTTATTTATTTTCGAAATCCTATTAAACCCAGATCTTATCTTTCTTTCCACTGTCTCAGCCGTTTTCCTGTTATTGAATTTAAACCCAAAACAAATGTTATGTATATTTCTCCGTCTAAGTCAGCCCTGGACACAAATCCTAGTTCTAGTTATTTATCCTAAACCCAAACCCAAACTATAAAATTTTAATTACCCAGCCCACCCTTTTTAAATAAATTTATTTTCCTTATTAAATCTCTGGCCCGGCCTTTTTCCTTTTTCCTTTTTATATTGAATTTTCTCGGCCCACAATTCCCTTCAGCCCACAGAAAATTTTAAAAGAGGAAAATTCCTTTTATAAAAAACAAATAAACCTCGGCCCAACCCCAGCCGGCCCATACCTTCTCACCATTTTTTTCTTCTTATTCTCCCGGCCCGCTCCACTCCAGCCCACTACCTCCTCTTCTCCCCAACGACTAGCTTTCCCGCCCACGCCCACTACTCCCTCGACCCGCCTCCTCCGCTCACGCCTGCGCCCACGACGCTAATGCCAGCGACCACGTCGACCCGTGCTCCTCGCCTCCACCGACGCCCACGCTCGTGCGTTACTCCCACGACGCGCGCCTCGATCTCCCCTCGCGATCACCCCACGCCTCTCTCTCATCTCATTCCTCTCCCTCTTTGTTTCTCGTTCTCCCCTTTCTCTCTCGAACTCACGCCCATCACCGTCTCCTCACCGCCGCTCGCCTCCACCTCGTCGTCTCCACCTCTCTCCCTAACACCTCAACTCCTCCTTCTCCCAACACCGCGACCGCCATCACACCCACCACAGGACCCCACTCTCTGCACCCTCGAACCCACAGCCCCGACCTCGCCATCCTCTTCCATCACCACCGACGACCTCGTCGTCGCCTCCACGCCCTAACTACCTTCCCTCCTCTGTCGTCATCACCCCCATCCACCAAAGCCTCGACCACCTTGGTCTCCTCCGTCACCTTTCCCTCCAAGCGCCACACCGAGCTCCACCCCCTGCACCACGTCGTCGACCCCATCATCATCGTCACGCCGTCGCCATCACTCTTTCCCTACTCTCCATCCTCCACCCTTGCTCACCCGAGCCTTCACCCTCACTCCCTCAATTTCTCTCTCCTCATCACTGTCACTCTCTCTCTCTCAATCACTCTCTGTTCTCTCTAAACCTCTCCCTCTCTCTTGATCTCTCATCTCAGATCTCTCTCTCTCTCTCAGCTCTCTTCCACTCTCCCTCTGTGCTCCCTCTCTCCCTCCAATTTCTCTCTCTAACTCCTTCTCCTCTGTTAATTCCCTCACTCTTCAAAACCACACAAAAACACATTTCTCTTTACAAACCCTCACTGTGGCCATTGCCGGAGCGACGCCGTCGACCGTCGTCGACCCCAGTACACTCGCAGAGGATCATCAAGCACTCCTCAACCTCCAGTGACCGTGCAACGACTCCGGACAACTCCGACGCAAAAATCCGCATCTCGATCCAAGCTCGCGCAAATCCGTTTCACGGCGTACATCACGCGTTCATGACGCCGCTGCTACCGTGTAACCCCGAGGCGTTCCCAGGCAAGTTCTTTACTTGCTTACATTCTATTTTGACCAAGTTACAATCGCTAAGTATATAGATTATAAGTTACAGTTTAAACTAATTATGTACCATAACCTGCTCGACGCGTGTTCCCAAAGGAAATATTTTTCTAAATTGGCGGAACTGGATTACTTGCATTGGCCCTCACTGTGATGAATACCGTGTGCAAGTTTCGCTGGATAAAATGACCGTTAACGACTAAAACAACTACCCCCAAGTTTAATCATAAAACTGTAATTTTATTGTACCTGAAAACCGTTAAATTCACTATAAATCATATACATACTGGATTGATGCGTTCGAGGGCTCAAATCGAAGACGACTCGACGAACTTTAACCCTACACCCATTTCCAGACATTCCTGTATTTAAACCATGATGATAGTTGGATCGGAGTGTGACTCTGGACTGCAGTCCAGAGCGACTCCAGTCGTTGCTTGCTGTTCCGTATTGGGGACCCCAAGATCTCCTTAACTCGTAGATTGCGGAACTCCACTGCTTGTTATAGGTAAATCTGTTATCTAGAAAAAATAATTGGTTTCATTCTGTTTCGTTACCGTTTGATATTTAATCTGTAATTTAATAGATCAGGACGCATAACAGTCCCAGCAGAATCAGAACTGACATATTAGTGTTAAATAGTGTATAACTCCTGACGTGCAGATGCGATCGAAGATCCGTCTGTTGAATTGAAAACCTTACTGAAAACCCTAGATTTCATCCAACGGTAGCATCGCTAAAATCTGATCCCAACTAGGATTAAAATGCGTTGCGAAACGGATTTCTGATTCTGAAACCAGATTTCCAGCCGTGAACGCTTAAAATGAAATGGTTATAATTAATGATCCTGAAACCCGATTGGCTTAAAACCAAATTTAATGGATGGACAACTAAACATACTAATTACTATCTGTTTATCGTTTCGCTAAATTATATATGTACGTTTCATGATAAATCGTGCAAGTGATAGAATACTGTTTTTGTGACACCTTAATCGTGCTCATATACTGCTTATGCATCATATCATACTCATATCATTGTAGTGATAACCTAGTGATATCGTGCATTTACCCAGTGTTAGATTTTAGTGATGATTGTGGCAAGTACGTCAGTGTTCGTGTATCCGTGATTAAGTGAAAGTGATACGTACTTGTACACAATCAGTGACCTCTATTATTCTATTGCATTGTCGACGTCTGTGGGATGCGTGTACGTGTGACTATAAGTGGTATGGGACACTTATGGAAGCGCTTGCACGGGTATCACAGATAAGGCACCAGACACTGCCATTTATCCTAGGTATTAGTCGGGACGTGCTTGATGGAGGTCCTGCCTCCAGTTCTCGCGCAGACTTGTCACGGATCGATTAGTATTTAGGGTTATGGTTAGCGTTTGATGTAGACCACGGGGTGTGGGGTAGTTTAAGTGTGAGTTCAACAGAATCTCGGGAGTCCCATGCCGGCTTATATATTTAGGGAGATATATGGAGATTTACAGGGTATGTGATATACACCGTGATATACATGTTACATGCTGGGCCCGTGGTCCCTTGCCCTTGGGTTCTACCCTTGGGTGGAGGACACTCGCGAGTGGTTGACTCTCACACTTGGACTGACGATAGGCTTAGTGACCTGTGCAGTGAGACTTAGAGACTGATAGGGATACTGGCATTTATATTCCTTATATACTGTGTTGACATACGTGACATATCGTTCTACTGCTTTACTGTTCCGCTGCATTGATTACTGCACATTCATATTCATGATGTCATTGATTTACTGCTTCACATATCTATTATCACTGTTAGAACTGTCACTTGATTTTATACATATTATATTGCTATTGTGTCGCTCTGACGACCTGAGTATGCATGCTCAGTGTGAGGAGAAGATTTAGCCTGGACCAGAACTAGACGTGCATCACAGACTTCTTGACTTGCCATTCCGAGTTACATTCGTTTGTTCCACTTCAGGTCAGTTTATATTATTGTATCTTTCAGTTACTGCATTTCTCATTACCTGCGCATCATTTACTGTTTACCATGAAAAACTAGAAGCCGAAGTGTGACTACGGCAGGACATTTCCTTGACCGTAGGAGCATGGCTGGCCTTGTCTACCCCTCGTATTCCGTATTTTGGGAAGCGGGGCGTGACATACTGTAATAACACTAGGGCTCCCTATCTTAGTGTGAACCCTATTTTCCACTCTCGGATGAACCGCATTGCTCTTGACTATCACATCGTTCGGGAGTGCGTTGAAAATGGAACCATTCGTGTACACCACAACAACACTCATGATCAACTTGCGGATGTCCTCAAAATGCACTTGGACGCACACAATTCCTCAAATTTCGATCTAAGATTTGAATCTCAAACAGAGCCTCAATCTTGCGAGGGCGTATTCGTGACACAGGTCAGAAACGGAAGCAGACGTCTGAAGATATATGCACAGACGTCTGTCAGAGGATCCAGACGTCTGAAGAAGAAGAGGCAGACGTCTGCCAGAAGTCTGTCAAAACAACAGAGTATAGACAGACGCCTAAGGAAGACGATCCACACGTCTGCAATAGAGTTTTCGAAACTAACAGAGAACAAACTGATGTCGGCGAGGATACGGTTCAGACGTCTGCACGTCGTGAGTGCAGCCGAATTAAGAAAATCAAATCTTACCAAATTAAGTTATAGAAAGATTTTATTTTGATTTTATTTTCAATTATGTAATTGTGCATATATATACACACACACACACTCAAAGTTTCAAAACAATATTCATCAAGTTCAAACCCCTAAATTCCATCTTCTTCAATATATATATATATATATATATATATATATATATATATATATATATATAAAAGCAAAACGAAAGCAAATGTCACTGCGTTTCCTCACATAAAAATTTTAACGAAATATCAACCCAGTCTAAAATAAAAGCAAAGCAGAAATAAAAAGTTAATAAAAGACAACAAAACTAAGAAAGAAAAAACAAAACCCACTCCTCTTGCAAATTTGAAAAAAAACATTCCTTTTCTCATCCGGATTCCAACAATCATCCTAATTCGTTGTGCTCGCCTTCTGGTCCCTCTCTTTTGCTATATCTACGACCTCTGTTCTCATTCTTCAGCTATCGCTTGGTCCTCCTATGTATTGACCTTAGCATTTTTTCGGGTTCTTACAGCAACTGACCAAAATAATTGAGTTATCTTATTTGTTCAAATATTCTTATCCCTCTTAATATATGTGTTTTATGGAAAAATATATTTTGGCACATGCTTGTATAATGTAGAACAAATGTTAATTTTTTTTTATAATAAATAGAAGAGAGTGGTTGGGTTGTTTGAAGAGCAATACTTTTCATAACCGCAATTTGTCTATCCAAAGGTTTACCCAAGAAATAAAATGACAGGACCCACAACACTTATCTAATAGTGTGTAATAGATGAGTTACACACTATTAAATAAGTGTTTGTGGGTCCTACCATTTTGTTTTTTGGCTAAAATTTATAGACAAATTAGGAAAAGTATTTTTTGTTTTCTAAAGGAAAGAAAGTGGGACAGAGAGAGCAGATTGGAGAAAGAGAGGCGCCGCCATTTCCTTTGTTAAAATGAACGAGCGCGAGAGTGGCGGTGCTAGAGTGAGAAACCTAGAGAGAGAGAGAGAACTGAATAGAGAGTTGAGAAGGGAAATATCTTCAAGCCCTAGTAAGTATTCCTTGAGGCCTTAGATTTTAGGGTTTTCATTTGATTTGTCTCTATATCACGTTATTAGTTTCTTAGAATTTCGTGTGGATTGGCATGGGTTTTTTCCCCATTGGTTTATCAATGCAGGGGTTTATTATATATATGTTTGTGTATGAAATCAAGTTTGTTTTCAAGAATTTGAAGAGTAATCCAAAGTAAGGTATTGAGTATTGTTTGGAAAACTATTGAGATTTGAATCGAGGAATTAGATACAAGTTTCTACATCTTACATATTTTTATGTTCTGATAACGGCATTGGATAACGGCATTGGAAAATAATAGCATGCCTTTTGCGTTATGAATTATGAAGTTTTACATTCTAAAACTTACTGTACCCAATTTGCCTTGCTTGCAAATATATTGAGAATCGTGAATAGAAGAACGTTATTTCCAAGCATGAGATTGTTTATAGGTGTTCATGTTCTCTTTACTGTATATAGATCATAGACATGGGTTAATTATGCAAATCGGAAATTGTACAGGAAGATAGGAGCATTCTATCAATGTATGTCATGGTTTTAGTCACCTATTGCTTTATCTAATTCCATTAAACTATTGACCCTTGTCTATATTGCTATGAACTTAGACGGTCTATTGATATGTGCAGTATATGGCATCAGATTTTGCTAGCACTGGACATTTGCTTAAAAAGTTTCCAATAGGGTATGCCTCACTAGTGTGTAGATCACTTGTAAATATATATAAGTTGAATATGAGTGGGGGAGTGATGTTGGACAGTGGAAGTCAAGAGGAAAGTGCATGATTTGTCTGATAGATAATTAGAAAGATATTGAGATGGGTTATTTTTCGGGAGAAATTAGTATTTTTAGAAAATAACATATGCGAAGTGTTGCGAATCATAGTCGGATCACACGTTCCTAGGGATAGTTAGACGAGTTCCATTTGGAGAACTTATAGCATGCACATACTCAGACAGGTTACTGCAGAGATATTAGATGAACGACTGGGATGCAACTGAAAATTCTTACGGGCATAAATTACGTTGGATCACAACTTATTGTTCCTTTTATTATCTCATATTGCCGATGTTATAGGGAATAGTCAGTTTATTTTGTGTTCCTTTGAGACCTCATAAGAGAAAGGCAGTTATGCTCATTGCTTAAGAGTTAATTTGTCATGCAGTCACACATCTATTGATGATGATTTGGAATGTAAATGCGGGGCTTGACCCAATCAATAATTGGTTTGAACTGTGTTGCCATATTTTTCATAGCAGAAAGCAAAAGAGATGACTCTAGTAAGAATCTTGATTGATTTTTATTTTCAATTGTCAATCTTTTTTCTTTTCTTAGCAAAACTTTATTATAGGAGTTATGCTCTTTATAAAGCCATCATGACAACGAAGGGGGGCCTTACGCTTTGTATTTTACTATCGACTTAAAAAATTAGTTAATATAGCCACAAGGAATGGTGCAAATCTTTAAAATACTACCAAACTAAAAGAAGAACCAGCCTTGTTAAACTTAATCATGCTGCATATGGTTGTATCGTTTCTATCAGCCACCTTGGCTAAATTGCACGCAAATACCCAAGCTTTCACCGTTTTGACAGATAAATACCTAAGTTATCTAAATTTCTGTGAGTAGTAAATAAATACCCAACTTTTTACTCCGTTTGTACTTAACTACCTACGTGTGATATATGAAGAATGTATAACGCTTATTTTGCCATTGCCATTACTTTAGTTTTGTTAAAAATATTTGAGTCAAAGATAGGTATTTTTATCTGCAACTCATAGTTGCATAGAAACTTAGGTATTGATCTGGGAAATCGGTGAAACCTTGGGTATTTACGTGCAATTTAGCCAGCCACCTTCAAACAAGGTTTGAAAACGCAGGGTCGGTTCTGATTCTAGTCTTTTCGAAATTTAAATAGTCTCGGTAGGTTTCGGTTTAAGTTTTAATTAACACACATATACATAAATAGATAATATAGTTGTGTGTGTGTGTTCATATATTTTCATGTTAATTTAAGTAAGAACTTTTAAAAATCCTTCTGATGTAATTCTTTATCATTTTTTTTATTTTTTATCCTAGAATATTGTTTTATTTTTATTCAAAGATATTTTATCAACATTTTTTTATAATATTTACCATATTATTCAAAAATGAGTTTATTATATAGAACACATTTTATTTTTATTTTTCTACTAATCAAAAGTGCATTAGAATTATAATATGATTTTTGTTTTTAATCACTGTGTTTTCAATTAAATACAGTTTAATTCAAGAATGTGTTTAAAGAATTCATATATAGCTATTTTTAGTTTTAATAAAAAAAATTATATTATTTTTAATCACTTAACACATGAAACAAATCATAACGAATACAATCCATTAGCACAAATTCAAATTCATAATCCCAATTATACCTAAGCCTAAATTTATTTAATCGGCCAAACCCAAATTCATTAAACCAATCAACTCAAACCCAAGCTACATCCAATTTAACTAAATCAATCTAACTAAATGGGTCCAAACCGAAAACCTTTCTATATTCAAACCCACTCCATACCTTGACCCAAACCCAAACCCAAATCCACCGCTTGTGTAAACAAAACAAAAAGCCCTAACCTTTAATTCCATCAGTTGCCGATGCTTCCTCAATTTTCTTACTCTCTCCATATCCCCTTCCTTTCTTGAATTCTCTCTGCGATTTCTCTTGATCTATGCAAATAAAAGGCCAAAATAAAGAAGCACGGAAGAGGAAATCTCTTTATATTAAGGTATAATTAGTGAATTCAAATGTTTATGTTTTTTTAATCGATAAATATCTTAGGCTAATGTATAGGAAACCTCTTTCACTTTTAAACCCCTTAGAACATGAATAACATCTACTTTACGCTAAAAATTTAAAACCATTAGTTCTTTTGATTAATTTTTCTCAGAATAGCCTTCATTGTCACATTGCCGGTCCCAAGTCCGGATGGAAAAGGGTGAGAGTTATGATAGGTTTATGACAGCCAGCGTAAAACTTTGTCATATTTTATGACATGAACTACTACAAGAATATCGTTGGTACGTCCTCTACTCAGCGACGTGCTATATCAGATCCCGGATGTAGTGTTAAGTATGCAGAGGATTCTAGACCGCCCGGAAGCGGCGCGCTATATCGGACCCTGGGTGTAGTGTCAAATAAGGGTTTCATAGGATCCATCCAGCTTCTTGGAACATAGGCTCCTTCCGTCACATCCGAAGAAGGAACCGGAACCTTCACTGTACGATCTTTCATTTTAGGTGCTCATTCCCTTACGGGTAGACTAACAGAGTTAGTGGAGACGATAATTAGAAGGAGAGTTAGTATTATGTGTTTGCAAGAAATTAAGCGAGTAAGTGAAAAAGGTAGAATTATAGAGTCCTGAATTATAAGTTTTGATATACAGGTAGAGATAAAAATCGTAATGGGATAGGCGTAATTCTAGATGATTGATTGAGAATTTAGTTGAGATGAGGAGAAAAGACAATAGGATTTTACTACTTAAGCTTATTTTAGATAGGAAGATCCTTAATGTTATTAGCGCTTATGCACCATAAATAGGGCATAATAAGCGTCAATTTTGGGAGGATTTAGACGATATGGTGTTAAGGATACCCGGTAGAGAGAAATTATTTATTGGTGGTGATCTCAATAGACATGTAGGCATTAATGGTAGTGGGTTTAATACTGTCCATGGAGATTTTAGTTTTGGTTAGAGGAATGAATCAGGTACCTCGATTTTAGATTTTGACTTGACCTTAGCAAATACTTAGTTTAGGAAAAGAGAGTCTCACTTGATTAACTATAGGAGTAAATCGGGTGCAAGTCAAATAGACTTTTTTTATTAGAAAGATAAATAGAGATTGTTACATCGATTATAAGGTAGTATCAGATGAGAGTGTAACCATTCAATATAGACTTTTAGTTTTAAATGTTCAATTTAGAAGATGGCCTGGGAAGACCAGATTAAGGTAGAGCCTATAATTAAGTGGAATAGAGAGATATCATGATTGAAATATTTATGGAGGTAAATTACATTTTTTTTTATGTTAAGGTGGATTTCCTGCATTTTGGGCAAAAGGGAGATCTTGATTAAGCGAATATCCTGATATTTAGTTTACATGAAAAGTATTTTATGCAAAAAAACACTTGGACCGTAGTTGCTATAATAGAACTTTTCAAATCAATATCGCATATCCACCAATCTTTTTTCACTTTCAATTCATTGTATTTTTATATTATTTAAAATTTTATTGGAAGCTGTTTAACTTCCAAAATGTTATTAATTGTATACAATAAAAAAATCAAAAAATAATTTTTTTAGGACCTATAGAATATTATCGAATAATTATTCACAAATGAGACACATAAACGACAATCACATAAGATAAGATGATAAATTTGTTTTTGACATAACCAACACAATATTATCCGGAACGCGGAACGTTTCGGTATGCGGAACGAAAATGGAAATGCAGAACGCCGCTTCTTGTGGAACCTGGTATAATAAGGGTAGTTTTCTTCCATATGCTTATAAAAGATGGAAAAACATACTTCTAGAAAATGAAGTATTCGTGGATCGTTGGTATGTTTGTGTGTGTGTACATTACAATTTCTTTTTCTAAAATATACATATTTTTTAGTATAATCTAACAAACCAATTATATGCCTCATTTAACATAAGTTTTAATGGGTTCGATCGGAACGGTGATTCTTTCGATTCGGAGCGTTAGTGTTCCTGAACTGGGAACGGTGGAATTCGCTAGTGTATAGCGATTTATAATTACATGGGACCAACATAGCTGCCATCTTTGTGTTACCATAAATCTCTAAACTATTAGCGATTTGCGGTTTGGAACTATAGTTCCCAATCCGGGAACAGTAATGTTTTGTATCGGAAGAATCACCGATGTAATCTAACTCATTAATAATCAAAGTTAAAAGGGAATGAAGTCAGATTTGAGTTAAATGAGCATAAAATCAGGTTTGTGTTAAATTATTCTAAAAAATGTTTGGTACATCACACATGCACACAGGGAGACTGGGGATCCAAAAACACTCCACTACTAGAGCTAAGCTATCTGTTTCTTATAAGTGTATCGAAAACGACTACCCCTATCGTACTATGTTCCATGTTAAGTGGTCGTTTCACATAACGAAATGTTCCGCATTTCGGGTAACATTGTGACGTCTATGTCACGGGCCTTTGCATTACCAGGACCAAAAGACCAAAATGTTGGCGTCCATCGAGAGCACACAAGCTAGCCCATACATCTTCCTCATTAAGTTTCATTGATACAGTTGAGATATGCAGAGCAAGATGACTAATCTGTATTATTCTCAAAATTATTTTATTCATGTTTTTTTTTTCCTTTTGAGAAATATTGTTTCAGACATTAAATTGAAACGTCAATTTCAGTTATTCATGCATCAACTTTCGCTAGAAATTGATGACGATCGACCACTGCTTGTCGCCTCTTCTTCTCTTTTCTTTCTCTTTCTTTCGAAAGTATTAAGTTTGCATTTTTGCAATACAATTGATTTGTGTTTGTTGTCAAATTAGTTCAATTTTTTAGTCATTTCATTTATTTTCAACTCTTCAGCTCTCTCATGTTTAGTTAATGAAGGAGGTATTGCATATATTGGGAGCATAGGCAGTTCTCAATATTAGTTTTGGTTTAAGTTTATTCTGAATATCTGCTGCATTTCTGTGTTTATTCTGGCATTACTTTATCATCATTTTATGTTCTTCTGTCATTTAATTTGATAACCGGTTATGCATTTTTGCAGCATTTCATCAATCTTAATTTCTTGAAGCTCAGAGGAACAAGTACAATTTCTTTTGCTTCATCGAGGGTTTCTTGCATTGCAATGGCTTTGTCCACTTTCTCATCTTGTTCTTCTATGTATAACAACACACTTAATTTAAAATCATCGAGAAATTTCATTTTTGGATACTATGGGGGTTGCAATGAAATATGCTCTCGTCCAAATGTCCCATTTCTGTTCAACACAAGGTCCTTGCAAATGGATCGTACGAAATTTTCTATACCAAGAAATCAAAGACAATGTTTCTCCATTGCTAGTGAAAAAGCATCCTTCTCTATAGGAGAAAAATTCCAGCTTGATGATGTTATTGAGGCCCAGCAATTCGATAGGGATATTTTAAGTGCAATATTCAAAGTTCCCCGTGAAATGGAATCTGTTGAAAAGAATTCAACGGGAAGTAAAATATTAAGGGGTTTCCTTATGGCTACTTTATTTTATGAACCTTCAACACGAACTAGACTCTCGTTTGAGTCAGCCATGAACGGTTGGGTGGTGAAGTGTCGACAACTGAGAATGCGAGGGAGTTCTCTTCAGCAGCAAAAGGAGAAACTCTTGAAGGTAAACCATTTTTTTCCTTCCAAGTTTACACATCGTTTTAATTTTTTATTGTCGGATGATTAAGGGATATCTTTTAGATACTATAAGGATTGTTGAAGGATACTCTGATATATTTGTGATGAGGCACTTTGAAAGTGGAGCAGCGAGAAGAGCAGCTGCAACTGCAAGTATACCTGTTATCAATGCTGGAGATGGTCCAGGACAGCATCCAACTCAGGTATCTTAAACCAACCTTTCATCTATATCATTATTATAAGTATAAAACAAAGGCATTAGATAAAGATGAACACCTGGCAATTAGATTACTGTCGCCTATAGTATTCTTTTCGGAAAGAAAGATATTGGGTCTATGCCTAACATGAAAGTAAGAAATTCAGAAAAGTATACAAGCTCTTGACTGCTATAATTTTAGTAGACATAGGTATTTAAACATGTTTATAAATGATTATGAACTCATCAAAGTCAATATTTTGTGCTCGTAACCCTTATCACATGTATAGGCCGCCTTTGCTTATGCATTATCATACATGTGATTTGTTATCAACTCCAAATTTGTTACTTCCCTCGATCATGCTTCGATTATCAGTATAGCTGTGATTATCTCATGGGTTCAACTATCAAACTGCTATATCTGTAAGGAATTATTCATGTAACAAGAGAAGCTTATATGGTGTTAAAATTATCGCTGATTCTGCTCAATTGTTAAGGTGCTCAATTGTTAAGGTCACAACTTCTCAACCCGATGATTGGTTGGTTATAACTTTAGTCTGAGTCACTACCAATTAACTCATGATCAAATTGTTGTTAATTCGGAGCTGTGGTGCCAACATTAGTCTATACTAGTACTACATGAACGATACGGATCAGTCTAATCTTGCACAGTTCGTTATCCTGTGGATCATTTTATTTTAATTCTAGTTAAACTTCCACTGAAAGTATGATTGTAATGCCTCCAGAGTGTTTACCAATATGTTTCTCAATATGATTTTTTCATCGCATAGTAATTAATTTGTTGTGATACAAGATGAATGGTTTCCCATTTCATGGACAGACATCAATAGTCAGACTCATTTCTCATCATCCCTCCCGCAAAAGCTTTAACTTTTTTGTTTTCTTTTTCCCTTTTTGCACAGGCCCTGTTGGATGTGTACACCATTGAAAGAGAAATCGGTAGGTTGGACGGAATTAGACTGGGCTTAGTTGGAGATCTTGCTAATGGGAGGACAGTTAGATCACTTGCTTATTTAATTCCTAAGTTCAGGGTCATAAGATCTATTTTGTCTCTCCAGATGTTGTAAAGATGAAGGTCTCAATTCCTATCAGCCATTACTCTGTAGTTTGTATTATGACAACTTAATGGCAAGTACAATTACCGCGCGGTTGATGTCTTACAGGATGATATAAAAGATTATTTAACATAAGTCTAGAATCCAAAGAGAAAGGTTTGGGGAAAGGATAGATCTTTATGAAGCAGCTCGTGGAAAATACATAAGTCGGCAAGAAAGTACTGAGCATGATACTGACGCATGCAGTTGTCATGCATCCTCTTCCAAGGCTTAATGAAGTAAATAAATTATAAGATTATTTTGGTTTCATGATTTTAGCTTTTCTTTTCCCTGAGCAATAGGAACTGATATGATTCTCTTAATGTTCAGATTATGGTGGATGTGGATGCTGACCCTAGAGCCGCGTACTTTAGACAAGCTAAGAATGGGCTATATATTAGGATGGCTCTGTTGAAGCTTTTGCTTCTGGGTCGGTGATGGTGTTTTCTCTGATTTTCCTTGAGTATTGAGGCGTAATAAAGTTCATCGGATTTCGGATCTATTGATTTTGCTACCACCGATGTTCTCTTTTTGTTTCTCCTTTCAACGATATCTTTACATGATATCAACTGACTCGTGAGGAAGGATCTCGACTTGATGAGTTACAGTGTTTTTTGATACCCATGAAGGCGGGTTGATGGAGCTTATATGCACTTTATAATTTCTTTGAAGTAATTGGTAATAGGTGGTAATGTGCCCCATGAAACATTATTGATGGAAAAAATTATTGGCAACTTTGTAGAAATTTTGTTTATCTCGGACCAAAGTTTATGTTCTCTTATTTTTAAGAGGCTCTCTTTATAGCTCCGGAATGTTTTGGGGTTGGAGCGAGTAATCTCTAACTATGGCGAGGAAAGTTTTATTGTTCAAGATGCGATCCTTTGGTATGGTTTGTTATGAGAGTCTTCAAACGTATATTTAGTTTATGTCCTGGCGGTTCCAGCAAAAGTATGTAATGCTTGACGACAGCAACGACATTCATCGTAATGACCCAAAAATACAAGCAAAATCTGTTGGATGCACAACATATTGTTGATTGAAGCAAGGAAAAAAGATTGCACAGGTTTGGTATCCGGGAACGTCCATGATTTAATCGAGCATCCGTTACTGCTGAATATTCAGAACACAGGCGCGACGGCTGAATATTCAGAACACAAAGGCGATAGCATTGTTATCAGCTACACAACTGCTGGCATTGTCATCAGCTACACAACTGCTGGCAAACAACTACAGCTTCTATGAGTGCCCAACACAGCAGAATCACAAAACATAATCTGACAATCATGTTGAACAAAGTTAATTATATAACAGTTGGTACATGGTAACAACTACTTACGTATGCGCACAAACTTGGTTCCTCCGATTTTACAGGAGATCCCAGTGGCAATGTAAGCCACCACCCAAATTAAATCATAGCAAACGTCCTTTGTATTTTTCCATGTACTGGACTATGATACAAATAATTTACTGACGAGGGCCTAACTGTACAATCGACACAAGTGTCAAAAAAATTCGAAGGTAAACGAATCAGGCCAGAAAATTATCGATCATATGGGAAACCACGTCGGCTCCATCAGAGTTCAGCCAATAGCTTTTCACCTGGAGAATAATAGAATCAAATTTAAGATACTGAAGACACCTATACTAAAACATTACATATCAATATGATGGATACATCAGTGAATAGCTGGAAGTTGCTGGAAATATGCGAGGCATGCTTATCCTAATAAACCCTACAAGCCAAGCAAGTACGACATCAAGGTGTGAGCTACCATAGCTACTGTTGCTGATTGGGTCGGGATCTTACAAGACAAGCCCAACCCAGTCCCCTCATGGGTGACCGTTTTAAACTTGGGCTAGAACCCTATAATGAATGAGTCTGGGATTTGGTACAACTTTTACAGGTCATATATTTAACACATGACTATTCCAAATCTCACGCAGCCGTCCTATTTAGTCAATGGCGGATTCTGGTAGTCAAATCGAATTACTTCATGACACAAGAATTATCAAAAAAATATAGGATACCTAACTGATGTGATACTCGCTTTATTATCCATTATCTCCTTATTGTCATGTCTAAAAAAATTTCCAATATTATTTTAGTCTCATTTGTTATGACGCGGTACAATGAGAAGCAAAGAACCATTTCAATATCTGCATATATGCCCACAGTGTGTGTTTGCACGCAAAGAACGATTTTCAATAGTTACCGTACATTGAGATAGACGTGCATGTTTGGTCACCTTCAACTCGTATATCATGTAATATATACTCAATATAACTTTCTTATATGCATCGCTAAGGTGATCCTTAAGTGTACAATATGGAACTGACATTACAAACCAACAAAGTGGCTTTAACTACCTTTGAGGATGAATTAAGTTCAATGTAACTCAGCAAATATTTATATTTGCACAGTACTATATATGTAACTAAGGTTCAGCTGAACTACCATCAGGATTAAGTATCACTACAGAGATGAAACGTCTTCTTGATTTAGAAATCCAAAAACAAATGCATATGATACAAGTTTTTATACAGAGTCAGCAAATCTTGTTTGATATGCATGGCTGCTATGTGGAAAATTAATGAAATAGATTACTAAGGGATTATATAGGATGACATGAATGATAGGTAAAATGTGCTTGCTGGCTCTAAAGATCTAGTAGTCATGACATAACAACTAGGGTGACACATAAATGTGACCTAAATTCCTGTTGCATGAAAGAGAATATTCACATTAAAACAAGGCAAATGAATTAAAAACAGAGTTCTTGCCTGGATGGTATTATGTGCAATATATCTTTGCTTGCTATTTTGGAAGCTTACATCCACACGCTCCCAAGATACTAGGTTAAGACCTCTAATCATCTCCTCTGGAAATGGTGATGCCCCATCAGAATAGTTGACAATAATTACAAGTGTTCAGATTATAAAATGTAGAGAGTTTATCACAACATGTGTACATAATAAAGAGAAAATTTTCAGATTAGAAATTTGATTTTTCAGATATTCCAAACCCTCTGCAACCATGAATTTGATAATGTGTGATAATGACAAACCTTCCATGTCGTACATTTTAGGTTTGAGATCCGGGGGTGCTTCCTTATGAATGTTTTCTCTGTCGCCCTTGTCCACATACACTATATGTGGATACTTATCATCTGTTACAAGAAGATGATACTGGAGAGGAAACAACAGAGAGCACATGTTAAGAGAAAGGGGAAAAAGTAATTAGCATATTGCAAACAACATTGCAGGCTGTCAGCAATACATACTCTGGGCAATTCATGCTGACGCCGAATTGAAGATGTTCTCCATCCTACCATATCTTTTTAACCAATTAAAGAAATAAAATATTAATGACTGAAAAGCATCAACAAAAATGAAGACCAATAGAAGCTAAACAGGAAACTGCAATGGTAAAAGGAAAAAAAAGGATACGATCAAAATTTGCGTTGGCATAGGCAACACGGCGCTTGAAAGAGCGTAAAGCTGACCTGCACAATGGGACAAGGCATAATGACAAGTATTGATGTTTCTGGAAAATTACAACATATGCTTGTGAATACAGATAGCAGCATGTCAGGATGAACTAGAAAACCATACCTGAACTTTATATCATCACTATCATATGCCATACGAAGAAGAAGTGGAGGCTGACCGTCATCACTATCGGTAAGAAACAGATGCTTGCCCGTCCTGCCAACTATCAAATGTGCAGTTTCAGATGCCCTTCGCTCCAAAAATGGAAGGCCACAAAGGATAGGAAGCTAAACAAACATCATAGGTATAAGACAATCAGGAAAACAAGATGTACCAGCTACCAATACCGCAATATATCTTAAAGAATAAGCTCAAAATCTTGCCATAAATAACCGAATCAAATTGATAAATATTGGGCACTAGAAGTCCACCACGACACAAATTTTTACAAATATATGCTATACCCCATGATTCCAAATAACTCTGGTTTCATACCAGATTGCATTTAAAGATGAAAACTTTTATGAGCAAGGATATACATTAGAATTAGTATTTTACCTGTTTATGTCCCCTTGAGCCCAAATGGGGCGTGGCAACCGTAATAAAATTCATGGGCTCTAACCCAGCAATTCTCCCTTCAACACTCATGTCTTCGTTTACGCTATGGCATTGAGCAGAACCCTTAGGAGGTTCGTAAAGCCTTCCAATGGCATATCTTGCTATCAAGCCACCCAATGAGTGAGCCACAAACGAAATTTTTTGCACACCCCTTCTACTATTTACAACCGAAATCACCTGTTGCAACAGAAGATAATGCCAGCTCAAACTTCTTACACTTTTGAAGTCAAATCAGAGGCAATTATTCCTGATAAAAGAAGTTCACACTGTAAAAAAAACTTCTACATATGAGAATAAATATAAAGACAGAAATGCTATAAAAGAAGCAAAAAAGGGGAAAAAGAAAGCATCAAAAGTACTTAGAAAACTACAGCTGATAACAGAGGAAAATGCAGTAGTAATACAGCCAGCCATGAAAAAGATTACCTCTTCGGCTAACCTTTCACCCATCAGATCAACACCATCAAATGTCAGTATTGAGGAATTGCACTCACTGCCTGTTCGGAAAGATTATGTGAGCGGCAATATTTTAACAGAACAGAGGTACAAAATTAAAAACAGTTGTTTAGCTAATCCATAAATCTGGCAATTTTGTAGTTGTATAGGCTACAACAGAATGAAACATTCCTATTCCTTAAAACCAGATATACTACCCAAAGTTATCTGAACTGTGGAATATAGCGGTACATGGAATGCAAACAGGAGGGTGGTACGCTAACATGTATGAAACGAGGTACCGGGATAAGGTTCTTCGGCAAGTTGAAATAGAACAAAAAAAAGAGTATGTGATGGAACAAATAATTATTTTCAAAAATAAGATATTATTACAAGCTATTTTGAAATACTTGATCAGCTATTTTTATTGTTAAAAATTGAGATATTAGAGAAATTAAAGAAGTGGTCTTTTAAATTAATATGCACTGGAAATATGTCATTATCGTAAGAGTTATTCAAAACGCCAAACTAAAGTTCCACCTTTCCTATTGATAGTTCCAAAACAGTAACGTAAGGTTTTGACCGTTTTATGGTAACTTCGATACTGCCTTCTTAGATAGAAAAGCTTAGCGGATCTACCATCTTAAGCTAAACATAGTCAATGACTACACATTAATATCCAATATTATTGTTATAAGCATTATAATAAGCATATCCAAATGGATGATTTATCACAAGGAAGTATGTGGCACATGTTATTAAATTATGTATGAAACTGATGCATTTTCTCACTTGGGGACACACTAAAATATTTCCTACATGTATCTGACTTTCCAAACAGTATTGTATCTATGTTTAAACAACATGATGGAGGTATTGGTGCAACATAGCAAAATATACTTTTAATCGTACCATGGCACCTAGGTTGATGCAATGGAACATTATGCAGCAAGGTATACACATATTTTAAATATTAATCTATAATGTGTTCTGGTAAGAACTGTGAAACCTCTACATGGATAAAAGAATTGAGGAACAAAGTATGCACAAACTCACAATGAACAATAACTTTATCTGGAAGCTTTTTTACAAACTGTTCTGCAGTGAATCTCCAATCTTCTGCACTGATAAGAAGAATAAAAAATATAACGTTAAAAGCTGCAAGATTATTTTCGAATTGAATAATGATCTACAAATACAAATAGGTTACACCATAACTCTCATGACACTTTAATGTTAATCTGAAACTAAGAATGAAGTAATACAATTATGAAGTTATTTGGAAAATCCTATAGGCACTAATGGTGCGCTCTTAGTTCCAACTTCTTGATTATAGTAAACGAAAAGAGAATAACTGAAAATTTTCAAGCGAAAGGGGATAGTCGGTCTCAGAAGCATCTGGACTCAAGACATGGCATAGCAAAACATACGACGGTCCATGTCAATTAGGAATCCAGACTATAGGTTTCAGTTTGAACTTGTCTCCCTGTATGCAAATTGATAAAGATCGGCTATCGCGCTTTCTCTGATTGTTTACTATTATTCTCGTATTTTTTCATACATTGCAGGCATTGTATGTGCACAAAGAAACAAATTTGACCTACAACAAATACAACAATCCAACGGCAGACCAAAACGTCTCTTCGTTCTGGGGATGCACTTTATCCCTTATATATAAGCAGTCTAGCTCCTTAGTCAACAACAAGTTATTAAAGAAATGACTTTTTACTTGCTAACCGAATTCCCGGTCTGTGTGATTCTCTTGCCCTTTATCAAGGCTAAAATTTCTTTAAACTTAGATGCTACAATGTCAACTTTAATAAGTATTAAGCATGCAAAACACTGACTTCAAATAATTGCCAAAGAATCGATTAAAATAGTTAAGAGCGTCAAACAAGAAAACTCAAATAAGCTAAGCGCTCAACAATCGCTTTCCTATGCTCTAGGAGACGTCAAATTACGCCTCGAACCGACTTTTGAATTTCCGTTTTGGGTAGTAATATCAAGTGATCTAATGATCGCCTTTGTGACCTGGTCGAAGAGTTTCCTAAATGGAAGATAGTTGTGCACTATATCTGGAAATAATATGCTGCCACATGTAAGCCGACACCGAAAAATAAAGATAAAAACTCAATGTGTTCAGAATTCCTAAAAACAACGAGAATATTAAACAAGAGAAACTACAACAGTTCATGATGGAACCTAATAATCTCTGTAGTATCAGAAAAAAGATAATCTCTGTAGTATCAGAAAAAAAATTATCCAATAAAAAAATTAATTTTTTTTTATAATCCATGTCATAGATATGATGATATACATGCAATTAAATCGGCTTAATATATATATATATATATATATATATATATATATATATATATGAGGTTAATAGAGGAAAGGTGCCATAGGAGGGGATTTCCTACTTTATCATCTAGGATGTGGATACACCAAATTTCATGTGATTATACCATTTTTTCACCGTTGATTTAGTTGGTGCAAAATTAATGGTTTACCGACAATAGAACTTTTTACATTGCTAATTCAACGGTGAAAAAGTGGTGGAATCACATGAAATTTGGTGTATGCACATCTTAGATGATGATGATGGATCCCGATCGTCGGAAAAAATGGCGTAGGTTGTATTTTTTCGACATCTATGGCCTCTTTCTCCATTATTCTCTCTAATATATATACGGAACTCAATTAATATTCATCTCAACTTACAAGATCAACACAATCTCTCCAATCCTCACACTTAGGGTTTTCAAAGAAGCGAAACTAGGGCAAATTACCTTCCAACTAATCCATTGACCATTACAACCAAATGCTCAGGGAATCTCCTCGGTGCCGACGACTCCGAAGCCCAAATATCCTCGCCGCCTCTCACAGATTCCACCTCCACGTTCTTGATGCCATTCTTCCCTTTCCATTTCCGATCTTTGAACCAACTGATCCACCTCCTCGTCTCCTCTGTGGTCCTCTCGATCCTCGACCCTTGCCCACATCTCGGCCGAAACCCTAGTTTTAGGCACGCCATTGCTCTCGGCCGCTGAATCGGGCGGTTCTCGGAGAATCCCGCAGCAGAGATAGAGGTCGTCGCCGGTGAGGCGGCGGCTGCCATTTGTTGATAGCGACGATGAGATCGTTAGATGGAGAACACAGATAAAGATGGGGCGAAGCGAAACTGAAAGGCTCCTAGTAAAGCTTAGATCTTTATTTGGGATTAGTTACTGAAACGGTTAGGAGGAGGGCTTCGTGGGCCTTTACCCATGGGCCATTGGCCTAAAAATTTATTCTCTCTGCCGGCCGTACAAGCCCGCGCAAGAAAGATAAGAAATTGAAGTGCGGGACCCACACATTGTGCAAAACTGTCCGACCGGCAATACCAATTCTCCCATCTCTCACCCTGCACAGGGAATAATTTCTCCGTCAGCCCAAGACCAATTCTCCCATCTCTCGCCCTGCACAGGGAATAATTTCTCCGTCAGCCCAAGACCGACCGTTTATAATAATTGGGCCTTTTTTAATAAATAGTTAAAATACATGTTAACTTTGTACAAGCGGAACTTTTTACCCACATATTTTGCTTTAAAAAATGTACTGGATTGAGACACTACCGTCTGAAAAAGCGAGAAACGAAAGGTGTGAGTATTCCGTTGGTGGAAATAGACAGCTTGTACTTTCCGTATCAGCAAAAAATTTGATAATCTCCATTGAAATATATGACCTCCGCATTTTCTTTGCTTAATGTTAATTTGTTGTGTTGAGGAGAGGGAGAAGGGGATATTCTCCGTATCTTTACCCGGAAAGAAAATAAATAAAATAAAAATAAAGTATAAACAAATAAAAGAACAAATAAAAGGGAATATTTTCGCAATCATCCGAGGAGACCTGTGCTTTAATATTGGAAAAACAAGCACGCTTTATTATTGAGAAAGTATACAGGCTTGAACCATAATAAGAATATCGTTGAGGCGTCCCATACTCAGCGACGTGCTATATCGGATCCCAGGTGTAGTGTTAAGTATGCAAGGGCTTCTAGGTCGTCGTCCAGAAACGGCGCGTTATATCGGACCCCGGGTGTAGTAACAAATAAGCAAGGGTCGTCGTCCAGAAACGGAGCGCTACATCGGACCCCGGGTGTAGTGACAAATAAGTAAGGGTTGTCGTCCAGAAACGGCGCGCTATATCGGACCCCGGGTGTAGTGACAAATAAGCAAGGGTTTCATAGGATCCGTCTAGCTTCCTGAAATATAGGTTCCCTTACGGGTAGACTAATAGAATTAGTGGAGGTGATGATTAGGAGGAGAGTTGGTATTATGTGTTTGCAAGAAACTAAGTGGGTAGGTGAAAAGAGTAGAGTCATAGAGCCTTGGGGTTATAAGCTTTGGTATACGGGTAGAGATAAAAATCGTAATGGGGTAGGCATAATCATAGATAGACGGTTGCTTGAGGATGTGGTTGAGATTAGGAGAAAAGGTGATAGAATTTTACTGGTTAAGCTTATTCTAAGTGGAGAGATCCTTAATATTATTAGTGCTTATGCACCATAGATAGGTCTTGATGACGCTAGTAAGCGTCTATTCTGGGAGGATTTAGACGAGATGGTGCAAAATATACCTAGTGGAGAGAAGTTATTTATTGGTGGTGATCTTAATGGACATATAGGTACTAGTCGTAGTGGGTTTGATACTATCCATGGAGGTTTTGGTTTTGGACAAAGGAATGAAGTAGGTGACTTGATTCTAGATTTTGCCTTATCTTATGACTTGATCTTAACAAACACCTGGTTTAGGAAAAGAGAGTCCCACCTTATCACTTTTAGGAGCGGATCAAGTGCTAATCAAATAGACTTTTTTCTGACGAGAAGAATAGATAGAGGTTGTTGTATCGACTGTAAGGTACTGCCAGGTGAGAGTGTAACCACTCAACATAGACTTTTAGTTCTAGACTTTCGATTTAGAAGAGGACTCAGGAAGATTAGACGTAAGTTAGAGCCTAAAATTAAATGGTGGCGATTGAAAGAAGGTAACCAAAATGCTTTTATAGATCGTGTAGTACAAGAAAATGATTCAGACAGAACATGCAACAGAATGGCTAGTTGTATCAAGAAGGTAGCTAGAGATCTACTTGGTGAGTCAAGAGGTGGTGCTCCACCATCTAAGGACACATCATGGTGGAATGAAGAAGTAAAGGCTGCTATTAAAATTAAAAGGGATTCTTATAAAGATTTGAAGAAAAGTAGAGATGTAGAGAGATTTGAGAAGTATAAAATGGCTAAAAAGGAAGTTAAAAAAGCTGTTCGGGAAGCTAAATCTAAGGTCTACAAGGAGGTGTACGAGAAATTAGACATTAAAGAGGCTGAAAATGATATATACAGGATTGCTCGGATGCAGGAAAGGAAGACTAGAGACTTGTGTGCGGTGAAGTGTGTCAAAAATGAAAATCAGAAGGTTTTAGTTCGAGATGAGAATATCAAGGAAAGATGGAGAGATTATTTTGACAAATTGTTCAATGAGAGTTTTACTAAGAATTTGGATGGACTTGTCATTCAATCTCAAGATATAAACCGTGATTTCATGAGTAAAATAAGACTACCTGAGGTTAAAGAAGCTTTGAACAGAATGAGTTTAAGAAAAGCGGTTGGTCCTGACGGTATTCCTATCGAGATTTGGAAATGCTTAGGAGAAATAGGCGTTAAATGGCTGACAGATCTGTTTAATAAGATTTGGCAGACAAAAAAGATGCCAAATGAATGGAGGAAAAGTATCCTTGTACCTATCTACAAGAACAAGGGTGGCATTCAAAGTTGCTCAAACTACCGTGGAATAAAACTTATGTGTCACACCATGAAACTTTGGGAGAGAGTGATTGAACACAGGCTAAGGAAGGATATTAAGATAACAGAGAACCAGTTTGGGTTCATGCCTGGACGATCGACGACAGAGGCTATTCATTTGCTTCGTCAACTTGTCGAGCGTTTTCGAGAGAGGAGAAAAGATTTGCATATGATATTTATTGATTTAGAAAAAGAATACGACAAGGTACCTAGAGAGGTATTATGGGGGACAATGATGAAGAAGGGGGTCCCCGTCAAGTATATTGACATAATCAAGGATATGTATGATGGAGTAGTGGCAAATGTCAGAACCTGCGGCGGCTTAACGAGTGATTTTCCGATTACAATTGGCATACATCAAGGATTTGCATTAAGTCCATTCATATTTACCATCGTGATGGATGAACTTACTAGAACTATCCAAGATGAGGTACCTTGGTGTATGCTATTCGCTGATGATATTGTTCTAGTAAATGAGACGAAAGCAGGGGTTAATGCCAAATTGGAATTATGGAGGCAAACATTGGAATCTCGGAGATTCAGATTGAGCAGGTCCAAGACAGCATATATGCATTGCAAATTTAGTAACCAGAGAAGTCAAAACCATATTGGTATAACATTGGAAGGGCAAGAGATATCACCGAGCGACCAATTTAGATATCTAGGTTCCATCATCCAAAAGAATGGGGAGATCGATAGTGATGTTAATTAAAAGATCCAAGCTGGTTGGTTGAAATGGAGGAGTGCAATAGGGATTTTGTGTGATCGTAACTTTCCGTTAAAATTGAAAGGGAAGTTTTATCGGAGCGCTATTCGGCCTGCCTTATTATATGGTACAGAATGCTGGGCTCCTAAGAAGCATCATACACAGAAGATGCACGTAGCGGAGATGCGCATGCTTCGTTGGATGTGCGGTAACACTAGAAAAGATAAGGTGCGAAATGAGGATATTCATGCAAAAGTTGGTGTAGCACCTGTGGAGGAGAAGATGCAGGAAAACCGGCTAAGATGGTTTGGTCATGTGCGACGCAGACCTATGGAAGCACCGGTTCGACGAATAGGTACTCTAGATATGGGCAATGGCAAAAAGGCAAAAGGAAGACCGACGAAAACATGGATGGAGGTGATACGAAATGATATGGTTGCCAAAGGACTCGATGAAAGTATATTGTTCGATAGGAGTGAGTGGAGGCGGAGGATTCATGTGCTGGACCCGGCGTGATTCTCATGTTGGCTCATGTAGCCTACCCCATATGCTTGGGATAAAAGGCTCAGTTGTTGTTGTTGTTGTTGTTGTTGTTGTATACAGGCTGCAAAGCCTGCAATGCGTCTGTGATGGGAAAATTTTATGCACTTTTTGGATAGCTTGATAGCCCATGGCTGTATTTCTTTCTTTCTTTTATGACCGGACATATATGAGAGTAACATAGTAGATTTTTTTCCGGTGATACTGTGTTGTATGTGATCGTTACACCTGACAAATCACATATTCATGATGAGTTCACATGACAGGCAAGTTAAATGGAAGCATCGAAACAGACACCAAACTTACGGACACACACCCTGTCACGTCCCGCTTCCCAAAATACGGAATACGAGAGGTGACTAGGGCAGCCATGTTCCTACGGTCAGGGAATAATACCGCCGTAGTCACACTTCGGCTTCTAGCATTACATGGTAGTCAGTAAATAGTACTAGAGTAAAGAAAAATCATAGTTCACAATTTTATTACATTGCAATAAAAAGAGTTCGAGATACATTTATTTTGCCGAATAAAATAACTAACCAACAATACAAAGTGTTGGAAGCAAAAGAAACAGCGCTTATGATGCAGTCTAGACCTCCGCGATTTCAAATGGCAGGTTCTGCTACTAGACGGGTCTACTTCGTCCTCTGAGCATGCACACTCAGGTCGTCAGGCCGGCACATATAGCGATAATTATACAATGGGTGTGCAATGTTATTAAAACACAAAAAGTGCAACAGAATGCAGAACATGAAATTAATGAATATCGTTACATATGAACAGTGTGGTATAACTACCATGTCAGTTGTAATACCCAGTCCCCTATAAATACTTACCGTATTTTAAATAAATGATTTCCCCAAAATTTTTATATCTAAATGAAAATGTTTACAATTAACGTTTCTTATATTCTCTAAATATAATTTCTATATTTTTCCTAAACCCTAAACCAATCTTTTCCCAAACCCAAACCCACAACCCAACCCACCAATCCTTTTTCCCTCACCTTCACCCCAAACCCGAGCAGACCCGACCCGACTTCCCTCTCCCCTCTTCTTCTTCTTCTCCTTCTCCTTCCCGCCAAATTCCCCACGACCCGCTCGACCACAACCCTTCTTCTCCCTCGCCTATGCTTCTTTCTCAGCCCGCGACCCGTTCCACCCCAGCGACCACGTCCTCGCCTCCTTCAACAACCCCAACGGCTCTCTTCCACGCTCGCACTTACCCCCATGAGACCCATGCCCTCCAACGGCCATGACTTAGCCATGGGCCTAACGTCTCCCCGAGATCTCTTTCCCCCGAATCCTCACCTGGTCTCCTCGCCTCGACCTCACCTCCACCCTCGCCACACCTTCATCTCGTCACCCTCTCTTTCCCTCGAGCTCACTTCACCTCCTCCAACTCAAACCACGAGCTCCTCTCCCTCACCAGCGACCACCTCCCACCACACCGATGAACTCCCAGCCACTAGCAACCCTCCACCGACCACAACTCCAACAACATACCCGAACCCATCATTCCAACACCCACGAATAGTTGCCGACACCTGCAACCACCAACCACCGGAGCTCACATCGACCACCACTACCTCGTGACGCCGACGAGTCTCATCTCCAACTCTTCTCCATCTCCCACTGCACCCGAACTCCCCAATCGCCTCCTCTCACCACCTCCTCGACGTCACCCCCACCTCACGATGAGCTACCCGAGCCCGGCTACCTCCAACGGAGCTCCGAGCCAGCCACCAACAACATCATCTCGCCATTGCCCCTGGACAACCGTCACCGCTTCTGCCTCACCGTCTTCTCTTCCTTGCAACCCAGCAGCCTCTTCTCCTCCTCGAACTCAACTCCAAACACTCAACCCCTCACTTCCCCTAGCCGAGAACCGCCCCAGAGCCACCTGAGCATCATCGCCCTCCACCTTCGAAGACTACCAGCACCGCCGACCTCGCGGAGTCGCCGTTAGCCGAGCCCAACCGAGCTTGCTGCCATTGCGGTTGTCTGTGCTGGTGCTTGTGTCGCTGCCGTTATCGTTGTCCGTGCTGGTGCTCGTGTCGTTGTCACCTCTACCGCATCGCCGTCGTTGCGCCGTCGCCAGGCAAGTTTCTGAACTTGTTGTTCCCTCATGGGAACTGAATAAAGCAGCGAAGAAATACACAAGAGAAGCATCACGTGTCCACACGTGATCGGGCATCGCGTGGGGACACGTGACCTTCTATGGGCAAAGTTATAGGCGCTGAGATACACAACTTCAAATGGGGTCACGTGCCTACACGTAACGGGCCATTAAACCCACCGGAAAAGGTATAATAAAACAACAGCGAAAAACCCCAATGGGGCGTCACGTGCCCACACGTGACCAAGGGTCACGTGTTGACACGTGATAATTCCTGAGCTCTTTAAAATAACAGAATTAAATTCTGGTTAAAATGTTTATCAGGGGGTCACGTGTCAACACGTGATGGGATCCTAAGATCTCTGAAATAATAGAATTAAATTCTAATTAAATGGTCAATCAGAAGGTCACGTGTCAATACGTGACGGGCTCTTAAGCCTTCTGAACTAATAGAATTAAATTCTAATTAAGAGGGAATCGAGAACCCTAACTGAAAAAATATTTCTCTAAATCTTTCCAAATAAAAAAGATTGTGCTCTGGAAAGTGGAGCACCGTTAGATTAAAAATCCAATGGTGATTAAAAATCACCAATTTATAGAAAGATTCTATACAAGGAAATATTTCCCTGAAATTTACCAAGAATAACAGACAGAATATCTTTTGGATTAAAGATCCAATGGTGAATAAAATTCACTGAGTGATCTAAAAGATCATGTTGGTTACAAAATCAATTAAAATTTTTCAATGAAAGATTGATAAAACAAACTGGTTCTTTTCTTTCTCCTATAAATAGGAGCCAAGAAGAGAGGAGGAGGAGGATTTTTTCTGGAAAGAGACAACAAAAAAAAGAAAATTTAATTCTCCACAGAGAAAAGAAGATTTCCTCAAAAGAGAAAGAAACCCTAGGTGAGAAAGGGAAAGAGATCTAAGCTTCATAAAACAAAAAGAGAATTTAATTCTCAAATTAAGAGTTTAACTCTTCTGAATAAGAACTTAGTTCTTCTTTTGGTTGAAGATCTGCAGAAGCAGATCTCCCCATAAGTTGAGAATTTAATTCTCATCGGGGAGATTCTGCCATGCAGATCCAAAACTTAGAGGGAGAATTGAGTTTAGGGAATTTAATTTCTCCAAATACTTAGTAATTTAATTCCTCCAACAGAGACAAGGTTTAACCCTTAAAACAAGAACTTAGTTTTTCTTCATAGTTGAAGATCTGCAGAAGTAGATCTCCCCATAAGTTGAGAATTTAATTCTCATCGGGGAGATTCTGCCATGCAGATCCAAAACTTAGAGGGAGAACTAGGGTTTAAAGAATTTAATTCTTCCATAAACATAGGAATTTAATTCCTCTAAACGAAATTAGGGTTTAACCCTACCAAAGAATTTAATTCTTAAATAAGGGACTTAGACTTTTTATGCACGTAAAAGAAGTCAGTGCCCAACTTGATCACATGGCAACACGTGACCTTCCCCCTGAATGGTCAGAATAGAATGAATGAGATGGGGTCACGTGTTCCCACGTGACCCTTGGATAAATTCCTCAAAATAAAAGAACAAAGCAAGGGCATAATCAATTTTGGGCGCCCCCACGTGTCCTCACGTGACCCCTAATAAACACTTTAATAATCAATGCATGGGTACCCATCACGTGCCCACACGTGATGGCTATTAAGGTTAAGCGTTTAACACTTCTGTGAATATTCTGAGAACAAATAACAGAGGCAAGGCCCAATCATCAGGCGCCTCACGTGACCCCACGTGAGCGCTTCAATTTTAGTGTTTAACACTACTTTAAGTGCTTCGTCCCTAGTGTTTAACACTATCTTAAGCGCATCACGTGGGAACACGTGATCGCCGAATATCCTCTATTGTTTAACACTATTTTAAAATCAATCTTAGCCCAAATTGGCTAAGTTTTCCAGAGGCAAGTCTCCCCTTCAAATGAACCTCAAAATTGATCAGTTCATATGATATGCAAAGTGAAGCCCAGAGCTATAGTGAATGGTTAGTGCTCAGCCAAAGACAAAATGTTGTCAGAGCCCCAAACCCCTGTTTAAGCATTGCTAAATAATGGGGGGCTGAACCCAGACTAATGTTCAACAGTCCAAACAAAGGTCCAACATTTAGCCCAAGTTGGCCATAAGTCCTCAATTCAGATTTAACTGAACCCATGTGCTCATAATTTAATTAATTGATCCTAGTCCCAAATTGGACTATAGATTTCCCAATCAACTTTGGTTCAAGGGTACATCTCTTCACTCCTTTGATATTTGTCGTTGTAATCCTTCAACGTTTTCAGAGAGGTGATGGGTCCCGATAACCAATCATTCCATGGACTGTGGGGTCCTTAAACTCATGGACTATGATGTCCTTAAACTTTATAGACTATGATGTCTTTAAACTATGGACTGTGGGGTCCTTAAGCCCATGGACTATGATGTCCTTAACCTTTATAGACTATGATGTCTTTAAACTGGATCGTAATGTCCTTAAACTAATATTGGACCACCATGTCCTTAAACTGGTAATGGACCGCAAAGCCCCTAAACTAAAACAATAGAGCCCAAATGCTCTTTTGTTGGATCTAAATGATCCCGTTAAGTTGATCTTAGTCTAAAATTAGACTAACGTATTCTTAACAAATTGTTAAGTTGATTTTAGTCTAAAATTAGACTAACGTATCCTTAACAAACGTTTAAGTTGATCTTAGTCTCAAATGAGACTAACGATCCTTAAACCCAAACCAAAAACCAAATCTAAGAAAATACGGATTTGGACTAATCTACGCCCTACGGGCGACAACATAAATTAGTCTCCGTATACAATCCACGGGCAACCAAAAACAAAACAAACACCCACGACACGAAGTGACCATCTGGAGAAGGAGAAAGTGGTTACCGCGACACGGTAGCGTAATTAACTGCAGGGGCTTGAGCCTACAGGGAGCGTCCCCACAATCAAAACCCCCTCATCATGAGGGGGAATCTGAGGAAGTCTGCTACATCGGCCGCATCCGTTTAAACCTTCGATACATGGTATCATAAATCAACTTGACATCTTCGGAGAGGTGGACGGATAGCACCAATTAGCATATGCCCCCAAATTCAGGAAAGACGAACCTACGCGGTCACGTCTCTGTGTTTCGGCGGAGAACAGATTCTGGCACGCCCGGTGGGATCTCTTCCTCTTTCCACTCCACACTTCGTGTGTCGTGTTCGCGAATGAATCGCGGTTTAATATGGTTGCCCTTGGGTTCGAGATACTAAGATTTGGTTTTGCTCTCGTGCAGAAAAAAAAGAAATGGCCTCTAACTGCTCCGGTTGCAACTGCAACTCCCGTTCCATCTCATCTGGAGGTGTAACCTACGGGCCCCAAGCGGTCTCCCTTTTCACAATGCCAGTGGAGAAGGTAACTTAAGCCATTACTGGGCTATTCTTCGGGACCATGCTCCCACCGATGAGCTTCAATGCCCCTGTACCATTGCAAGAAGTTCCGAAGAGCTCGGTCTTTAATCGGCTCACAACTACCGCGGCCCCTCTCAACGGGTCGTCCAGCTCCAACGCCTCAGTCTTTGATAGACTGGGCCAAAGCTCATTTGGGCCCATGAAGAAGCCCGCGATACCAGAAAGGGTTATCCCTAACCGGATAGCCATTCCTGCTCATGAAGTCGTCAAGGCGGCTTCTCCTACCAAAGGGTAGGTCTTCACAAGACCGACTGTTTCAGTTCCTATTCCGGGCGAAATCGTCAAGGCTGCTTCCCCTGCTCGGAAGTCTGCCTTCGATAGGCTGGTTATCCCCACTCAGCGGACATCAGTCTTCAATAGGCTGACAACGACAACTTCTGACCAACACAGGGGGCATGAGGAAGTCACCCTTACAGCTGAGACAATCCCAATGGCTCGACACGCTCGACGTCTCCACTTGCGCCGAGTAAGGAAGGCTGGGGCAACTCTCCTTCTGGACTGACTCCACTGGCTCCAACGGTGGAAATCGATGCTGCTGTTCTAACTGGGAGCAGTTTTGAACCGCTAAGGAGGGTGCGCAAAAACTCTCCGACTGCCGTGCTGAAGAGATCTCCTCCAACTGTGGAGAATGCCCCGAAGGCAAAGCTAGAGCAGCCCCCTCAGCGGTTGTCCTCTAAAATTTACAAAGTTTGGCGACAGGTTCAGGAATCGGTGATTGATCAAGATTACTCTCGCTGACAGAAAAAGGTGAAAGTTCAGTGAGAAAAGGACCATCCTGTTAAGCCACAAAAGGCGACAGCTATTTGGGTGCCTACTGCAACGGCCCCCTCAACTTCGACCGCTCATAAGAGGAGAAAGCTGGAGAAAATTCCGGTTTCTGCGGCGAATCGTAAGAACGTTGAATCCAAATGCCCCAAGGCTGGAGGCATGGTGGTGCACACCATCTATATGGCATCCAGAAAAGAGGATAGCCGTATCTCCACAGCTCATCAACCGCTTAAGCGATCAGTGACTAGGGCTCAGGAGCAACAACAACAAAAGCTCCAAGAAATGCTAACAGTTATGGCCGCACTTACGGGACCGAAAGCAAGCCCGGAGACATCCTCGGAACAGCGCCGTGAGCAGGAAACTGATGCCGAATTCCTTCATAGAATACTTGAGAAAAAGGAAAAAGAGGCTGCAGAACAAGCGGCCAATATAAAACAAATGGCCCTTCTGTTCCAAGATATGGTGGGCATGATGATTCAGCCGGACCCTCCAGCTGAAGATCCTCCAATAATAATTGAAGATGATAGAGGAGAGACATCAAATCCTCTGCCGGCTCTGTCAACAGCCAAGGAGGAGACGATCTCCAAAACTACCCTGGATGATTACATCGCTCAGCAGATACGAGTTCACCAGGTGAATGAAGCGGCTGGGCATATTGTTAAAACTGGACGACCCTATCCAGGTTGGTATGACCAAATAAGGTACCCACCGGGATATACAATCCTTAAATTCCATATGTATAAAGGGACGGGCAATCCCCACCAGCATGTCGCCCAGTTCAGGGCTCTATATGGCAACACTGGAGGAGACGATAAACTGCTACTTCGCCAATTTGTCGGCAGTTTGTCGAACACAACGTTCGAATGGTACTCTGAACTCCCGAACGACTCTGTCAAGACATTTGCAGAAATGGAGTTGCTGTTCACACAAAGATTCGCAAGCGCTAGCGAGCGTACTCCGATTACCGCACTAATTAATGCCAGGGTGAAGCCAGGCAAGACATGGGTTCAGTATGCAATACGGTGGCGGAATCTATGGTCGAAGTGCGAACAGCGCATCGAAAAAGCGCCTGCGGTAGGCATATTCGTGGGTACTCTTGATCCTCAAGCGACCATTTCACAATTCATGATGTTCTTCAAGCCGACCACTTTCCAGGCCTTGATTGACAAACTGTCCCAAATGGATCAGATGGGTCATAGACCGTCTTCTTCAAATCCAGAGCCACGGAATGAAAAGGGGAAAGGGAAAGCGACCTTCGTCGCTAATACTCAACAGCAGCCCAATGGCCCGAAGCTAACTAATTGCCAAGACGAGAAACAACGATTCTTTAATGAGAGAATGAAGCGTCCTTATTCGTTTCCCCAAGATAAAACGAGGAGATTGTTTGAACTAACGGTGTGCAACAGGCTCATTAATTTACCGAATCCGAAACGCCCATTGCAACTCGATCCCAATTATTGCCCTTATCACCAAACGATAGGCCATCCAATTGAAGATTGCTTCGTCTTTAAAGGCTGGATTGAAGATCAATACCAATAGGGTAAATTCGCCATGTCTGAGAATTGGAAAGTAAGTTCGCCTCAACCACATGCTCTTAAAAGGGGGGACACACCGGGGGCATCATGCTCTTTTGTCGAAGAAGCTCTATGGGAGGTCGCTCTTTCAGTCAAAACAAAAAGAATGCTGAAGGATCTCCAAGTATGCCCGGCGATCAAATGGAAAAGTCCGCTGGAACCCGAAGTCATTGAGGGAATGCTAAAGCCACGCCCGACACCAAAAACTGGTGGTGATAGTCAAAGCGCCTACACCCAGCCGTCAAAGTCTTCAAAGAAGAAGAAAAAGATCAAAAAACCCGTTAAGCCTGGTGAAAAGCGCATGGACTTGCAAAAGCATATCGACGTGCTGGAAGAATATAACCAGAAGGCGTGAACCCCGGTCACACTCCAAGAATTCCTCAGCTACGTCCTTGAGGACGGAGATGATGACAATGGAGAAGACTCGTCGGATGAACCTGAGGATTATGTGGCAAGCTGCCATGTGATCTCTCACTCGTCGATAGACGACAAAGAAGCTCCTGACGCAGAGAAACTGGGGGTAGATCCTAAGCTTGAACTTCTAGGACCATCAGACGAAATAATTGACGCATTCCTGAATGAAGCTCTTCTGAAAAGCAAAGCTGATCGAGAGCATGAGATGGCCATATTTGAAAAGGCCAAACGCCGGCGACTGAATGAAAGGGTTGAAACACTCCCACCAGATTCAAGTACATCCACCACAAATAAAAGCAGGTTCAAGATGAGGAAAAGGTTCGCCAAAGCCATATCGATGGGAATGAAGCTGCCACCCTCCGAAGGAAACACCCATGATGAAGCAGATGTACATCCTAGCTACTGCTTATATCATCGAAAGATTACGCACCCCACCGAAGAGTGCAATGCCTTTAGAAATTGGTGGCAAGGGTATGTCGCTCACAGGCAGCACTTCAAGAGGATGAAGCGTGAAGCTCGTCGACAGCGGAAAAATGCGACAGACGAACTTGGGAGACTTGCCGGCAATTGTCACATGGTTGATAACAGGGGATCACAAGTTCTCACCTTCGGGAGTGACTATGACGAATAAATGACTCTTGGCCCTCACTTCAAAGAATCCACCTCAGGAAAAGAGGAAGAACCGAAGAGCTGTGAGAACATTCAGCTGCGCAATCGCACATTACCTGAAAAGAATCTCGGACCCGTAAACAAGGGGTCGGACAAAAAGGATAAGGGAAAAGAAAAGGTCCTTGAGGATATCACCCTCAATGACCAAGCCATCGAAGAGCTGACAGCCAAGGATCCGCCCAAGAAAAACAAGGTGGATTACAACGTTCTGGCACACCTGAGAAAGATACCCTCACAGCTAAGCATTCTCGATGCCCTTCTGCTATCCAAAGAGGCGAGAGATTCTTTGGTTAAGGCACTACAAGAGCCCAAGCAATTCCAGGCTTTCCTCGCCGCAGAAAAGATGAAGGACGAGCTGGAAGAAGTGCACACGGACGATATCACTTTCGACGATGAAGATCTCCTCCTTGGGACGTGCGAGCATAACCGTCCCCTCTATGTCTCCGGGTACTGTCATGATATCAAGATAGGCAAAATCCTGATCGATAATGTGTCCTCCGTCAACCTTCTCAATGTAGAGTGTTGAAGGAAATCTACATGAACGTTCAGCACCTCGCTCGTGATAAAATCACCATTTCCGGGTTTGACTCCCAGTCATCACGGACGCTCGGGTCTGTGAAATTGACATTACGCTTTGGGCTGCTCGTCACGGACATCAAGTTCCACGTCATTGACGAGAAGACTTGCTACAACGCTTTGCTCGGCATGCCTTGGTTACACGAGTACAACATCATCTCTTCTACACAACATCAGTGTATGAAGTATTTCAAGAATGGTCTCGAGTATTTACCGTAACAGGGAACTGAACTCATTCTCCGTGAATGAAGTTCGAAAGTACGAAGATGCAAAATACTTCTTACCAGATTTCGAAGACACGGAAAGATGCCATAAACCGAAGAACAAAGCTATCACCACTATTCCGGTCTTCGGGAGTGATACTGAGGAGGAAGAAGAAATAGTCTATTCAGGGCCGCCCCAATGCAACTGTCACGCCCCGCTTCCCAGTGTACGGCGAAGGGGACGCGATGAGGTCCGCTATGTATATACTCAAAAGTATATACGCTAAGCATATCTAAGCAATATAAAATAAATACACAAGAGGCAAGAAATAAAAAGAACAACAACTTTTATTTATTAACATTCTTTGTACAATGCATGAAAGGAAATACAACTGAAATAAAAAGATGCCTAAACAGTGGCATAACAGGAAATGAAAAGTACAGAGAGGAAAAGTGTACAATGAAACTAAAGTGTTGGATCTTGGCAAACTGCTCCAAGTCTTCTGCAGATGGCTCGTTCTCTGCCGGGTCCGAATCACCTGACGACATTCAAAGAAGAAAGAAATAGAATGTCGTCAGCGAACAGGTCGCTCGGTAAGTCCAAAAGATAAAGGAGGAATAGAATAGACAGAGAGTAAGAGAGAGAGAGAGAGAGTTGCTTTTACAGTTGTATTATATTGTTATATTATTGTAGTATTGTGTTAACGCTGTTGTTTGTAGCTTGGTACAGAAGAATGCCAGTGTATACGAGAGGAGTCTCACTTGCCTCGGAGACTAGGGTATCAGGAACTCAAGGAACCGTTTATGCCACGGTACAACAGCAATTGGATTCATGTTAGGTGTCTTAATCTTACCGTCTCGTGCTACCTTTAACACCTTCCATACCAATCTACCCCTTAAACCCCGCGATGTCTTGTTTGTATTGTTATTTTGTAAAATTGTATTGATTGTATGAATGATTGACTGACTGACCAAAACCATGATATCAGGAAACGGTTATAACCGTAGAGTCATGTAAATGGAATACTGAGAATCATGTAAAAGGAATATATATCCATGGTTCGGTTCGATCAAATTGTATAAATTGATAATTGTATTCATGGATTCATGTGTTCATATTGAATTGGAATCTTGTAGATTAAAGATTGACTTGAATCATATTCAAGTCAAATTAATCAGACTCAAACCCGAGTCAGACAATCAGAAATGTGAATCGAAGTCTTATAATTGCTAGGGTCCTTAGGGTAATTTATAAAACTTGAGGGGGTTTTATGTAAAAATACTTTTATATACTTTTCAAAATACACCTCAAGTATTTATTGTTCGTCTTTAGAGTTGTAATGATGGTGGATTTTATATTGTGATATTCCTAGTGAAAATATCTTAGTTTTATAAATAAGAGTATTTATCTGTAATATTGATTATTTGAAGCTCATAGTATTTTAGTGTAAAATTTGTTCTTGTGATTTTTAGAAAAAGGTGGAAAATTTATATTATAATAAAATAGATATTCAAATGATAAATATACAAATGTTTATACAAAAAATAATTTTAATAAATATTTTATATTCAAAAAATCTCATTTTCTTAAGATGTCGTATTTTAAACCTTTCAAAACCGAATGCTCCTTGCGGAGGTCTGAATCTCGCACTACTAGCCTGAGGATGCGCGATAAACCGCACAATCCTGAACGGGTTCTCCAAAAATGGGTTGTAGCGGCGCTTTGCAAAGATTGTAAAATACTAATCCTTTAGAAAACAGTTTTATAAAATAAAAGGTATTTATTTGCAAAGGTGTAAATTTTCCGTATTTTAGATTCTAGGGTTTCCTAAGCCAACTAGCCTATTTCTAAATGGTCTAAACGACAAGTCGTTAGAAGCCTCTGTTTCCTGATTAAAAAAATCAGGAATTACCTCAATGAGGTATAACGTGTTCACACGTGACCAATGGTCACGTGATGACACGTGATGGTTAAAACTTCATCAAACAGAAGCGAAAACAGCTGCTGAAAAATAACTCAATTGAGGGTCACGTGCTCACACGTGACCAAGGGTCACGTGCCAGCACGTGACAGGCTTTGAAAACCTTACAGCTTAAAAGAATTTAATTCTAAAAGTCAGAAAAAATACCTCAACGAGGTGTCACGTGTTGACACGTGATGGTTAAAACTTCATCAAACAGAAGCGAAAACAAACTGCTGAAAAATAACTCAATTGAGGGTCACGTGCTCACACGTGACCAAGGCTCACATGCCAGCACGTGACAGGCTTTGAAAGCCTTACAGCTTAAAAGAATTTAATTCTAAAAGTCAGAAAAAATACCTCAACGAGGTGTCACGTGCTCACACGTGACCAATGGTCACGTGTTGACACGTGATGGTTAAAACAACAACATAACCAAGCGGCTGTTAAAGGACTTAATTGGGGGTCACGTGCTCACACGCGACCAAGGGTCACGTGTCAGCACGTGACTGGCTTCGAAAGCCCTACAGTTAATAGAATTAAATTCTAAAAGATTTTAAATCTTTCCAAATAGAAAAAGATTATGGGGACCGTTGGATTAAAGATCCAAGGGTGATTAAAAATCACCAATTTATGGAAAAAATCTTAGACAAGGAAAGATTTCTCCTAAATCTCACCGAAAATAACAAACAGAATATCTTTGGATCCAACGGTGAATAAAATTCACTGAATGATCTAAAGGATCATATTAATTATGAAAACAAATCAAATCTTTCAATGAAAGATTTACAAAAAACAAATTGATTCTTTTCTTTCTCCTATAAATAGGAGCCAAGAAGAGAAGAGAGGGATCTACTTTTTTGAGAGAAGAACAGAGAGAGGAGAATTTAATTCTCAAGAGAAAAAAAAGAGAGGAGAATTTAATTCTCAAGAGAGAAAAGAGAGGAGAATTTAATTCTCAACAAAGAAAACCCTAGGTGAGAAAAGAAAGTGAATCAAAACTTCAAACAGAGAATTTAATTCACAAAATCTAAGAGTTTAACTCTTCTACAAAAGAACTTAGTTCTTCCTCTAGTTGAAGATCTGCAGAAGCACATTTCCCCATAGGTTGAGAATTTAATTCTCATCGGGTTGAGATCCTGCCATGCAGATCCAAAACTTAGAGGGGGGATTGAGTTTAGAGAATTTAATTCTCCCAAAACAAAATTAGGGTTTAACCCTATATGAGAATTTAATTCTCTCAATTTACAGGAATTTAATTCCTTCAAGATATGAAATTAGGGTTTAAACCCTATCTGAGAATTTAATTCTCCTAAAACTATAGGAATTTAATTCCTCTTAAAATGAAATTAGGGTTTCACCCTATACAAGAATTTAATTCTTTTACATATATGGGAATTCAATTCCTCTAAAAGAAATTAGGGTTTAACCCTAAATAAGAATTTAATTCTTTCATAATAGGAATTTAATTCCTCCAAAATCATGATTAGGGTTTAACCCTACAGAGAATTCAATTCTCAAAATAAAATAGAGAGACTTAAAAGATCTCTGTGTATGAAAAGAACTAAGGTCACGTGTCCCCACGTGACCCCTGAAAAGATCCCTAGAAATGAGAAGGAAAAATCACTGAGGTAATGCCTCACGTGCTCCCACGTGACTCCCAAAACGCAGAAAGAAAAAGCAGAGGAAAAGAAGCTTTGGGCGCTCTCACGTGCTCCTACGTGACCCCTCAGCAAGTGCTTTAATAATCGATGCATGAATCTCCATCACGTATCGACACGTGAGGCTCAAAATAAGAATAAAAAGTGTTTAACACTTAATTGCAGAACGAAGTAAAGGGATCTGGACCCACCTTTTGGCGTACTCACGTGGCCCCACGTGACCCATTCCTATTTAGTGTTTAACACTAATTTAAAGAACTCATACCTAGTGTTTAACACTGGTGTTTTCTAGTGTGTAACACTAATTTGACAACTTCATCTCCAGTGTTTAACACTGTTGTTTGCTAGTGTTTAACACTAATTTGGGGGATTATATTTCCAGTGTTTAACACCGATTATCTTTTAGTGTTTAACACTAATTTGAGAGTCTATCTCCAATGTTCAATACTGAGGTTCTCCGGTGTTTAACACTACTTTTAGCCAAATTGGCTAATCTCCCAGAGGCAAAGCCTCCCATTCAAAATTGAGTAAAAATCAGAACTATAATGTCTACTGCTCAATCAAAGATAAAAATGTTACCCAAGCCCTCAGACTCTTGTTTAGCATTGCTAAATAATGTGGGTGAAACCAGACAAATGTCTAATGGGCCAACGAAGGGCCAACATTTTGAATCTAATTGGACTTAGCCCAAGTTGGCCATAAGTCCTCAATTCAGACTTAACTGAGCCAATGTGCTCACAACATAATTAATTGATCTTAGTTCCAAATTGGACTACAGATCACTTAATCCATATTGGTTTAAGGGTACATCTCTTCACTCCTCTGATATATGTCGTTGTAATCTTTCAATGTCTTCAGAGAGGTGACGGGTCCCGACAACCAGCAAATCTTACAGACTACGATGTCTCTAAACTTGGACTGTGGGGTCCTTAAACTCATGGACTATGATGTCCTTAACCTCGGACTGTGGGGTCCCTTTAAACCCACGGACTATGATGTCCTTAACCTCGGACTGTGGGGTCCCTTTAAACCCATGGACCACTATGTCCTTAAACTGGTATTGGACCACCATGTCCTTAAACTGGCAATCGACCGCAATGTCCCTAAACTAAACAATAGAGCCCAAATGCTCTTTTGTTGGATCTAAATGATCCTGTTAAGTAGACCTTAGTTTAAAATTAGACTAACGTGTCCTTAACAAACCGTTGAGTTGATCTTAGTCTAAAATTAGACTAACGTATTCTTAACGAACGTTTAAGTTGATCTTAGTCTCAAATGAGACCAACGTATCCTTAAACCCAAACCCCCAAACCCAAATCTAAGAAAATACGGATTTGGACTAATCCACGTCCTATGGGCGACAACATAAATTAGTCTCCGTATACAATCCACGAGCAACCAAACACAAAACAAACACCCACGACACAAAGTGACCATCTGGAGAAGGAGAAAGTTGTTACCGCGATGCGGTAGCGTAATTAACTGCAGGGGCTTGCGCCTGCAGGGAAGAGCGTCCCCACAATCAAAAACCCCTCGACGAGGGGGAATCTGATGAAGTCTGCTACAACGGTCGCATCTGTCCAAACCTCCGATATACGGTGCCATAAATCAACTTGGCATCTTCGGAGAGGTGGACGGATAGCACCAATTAGCATCTGCCCCCATATTCAGGCAAGACGTCAGTTTTTCCCGGTTTCCGGCGGTAAACAGATTCTGGCACGCCTGGTGGGACCTTTTCCTCTTTCCACTCCACACTTCGTGTGTCGTGTTCGCGAACCAATCGCGGTTTGCTAATGGTTGCCCTTGGGTTTCAAGGTACTAAGACTTGGCATTTTGCTTGGTGCAGAAAGCAAAGGATCAATGGCGTTCACCTGCTCAAAGTGTTCCGCATGCAGCTGCAACCCACGTCCTGCCTCAACTGGGGGCATAACCTACGGGCCCCAAGCGGCTTCCCTGTTCACGATGCCCGTGGAACAGGTCACTCAAGACACCACAGGGTTGTTTTTCGGGACTATGCTCCCGCCAATGAGCTTCACCGCTCTTGTTCTGACACCGGAAGCTCCCAAGAAGTCGGTCTTTGATCGGCTTACACCTACTACGGCCCCTCTCAACGAGTCATCCAGCACCGGCGCCTCGGTCTTCTCCAGATTGGGCCAAAATTCCTGTAGGCCCACAATGAAGCCTGCAATCCCAGAGAAGCTTATTCCGAAGAGAGTAACCAACCCTGCTCCTGAAGTCGTCAAGGTGGCTTCTCCTGCCAAGGGATCGGTCTTTACAAGACTGACCGTCCCAACTCCCGCTCCTGCTACTCAAAGAACATCAGTCTTTAACAGGCTGACACCGGCAACGGCCCCTCACCTGAACAAGGGGCAAGACAAGGCCATCCCCGTCACCGAGCCAACTCCATTAGCTCGACATGCTCGACGTCGCCACTGGCGCCGGGTAAGGAAGGCCCGGGGCAACTCCCCCTCTGGGCTAACTGCACCAGCCCCGACGGCGGAAATTAATGCTGCTGTTCCAACCGGGAACAACTTCGAGCTGCTGAATAAGGTGCGCAGGAACTCGCCCACCGCCGTACTGAAGAGATCTCCTCCTCCGGTGGAGAATGTTGCGGAAACAAAGCCAGAGCAGTCCCCTCAGCGGCCGTCCTCTAAAATTTACAAGGTCTGGCGTCAAGTCCAAGACTCGGTGATGGATCGAGACTACTCTCGCCGATAGAAAAAGATAAAGGTTCAGCAAGAGAAGGGCCACTCTGTCGTACCATAGAAGGGGTCGTCTACCTGGGTGACCGCTGCAACGGCCCCCTCAACTTCACCAGTCCACAAAAAGAGAAGGCCGGAGAAGATCCTTGCGTCTGCGACGAATCGCAAGACCACTGAACCCAAATGCCCCAAGGCTGGGGGTATGGTGGTGCACACCATCTATATGGCATCCGGATAGGAGGATAGCCGTATCTCCACAGGTCATCGACCACTTACGCGATCAATGACTAAAGCTCAGGAGCAGCAACAACAAAAGCTCCAAGAGATGTTAACAGCTATGGCCGCACTCACGGGAGCGAAAGCAAGCCCGGAGACATCCTCGGAGTAGTGCCGTGAGCAAGAAACGGATGCCGAATTCCTTCGGAGAATGCTTGAGAAGAAGGACAAAGAGGCCGCGGAACAAGCGACCAATATAAAACAAATGTCACTTCTCTTCCAAGACATGGTGGGCATGATGATCCATCCGGACCCTCCAGCTGAAGATCCTCCGATAATCATCGAAGACGACAGAGAGGAGACATCGAACCCCCTTCCGGCTCTTTCAGCAGCCAAGGAGGAAACCATCTCTAAAGCCACGCTCGATGATTACATCGCTCAGCAAATACGAGCTCATCATGCGAGCGAAACGGCCGAGCAGATCGTTAAGACTGGGTGACCATATCCAGGTTGGTACGACCAAATAAAGTATCCGCCGGGATACACGATCCCCAAATTCCATGTATATAAGGGGACGGGAAACCCGCACCAGCACGTCTCTCAATTCAGAGCCATGTGCGGCAACACTGGAGGTGATGATAAATTGCTGCTCCGCCAGTTTGTTGGTAGCCTGTCGGAAACGGCATTTGAGTGGTACTCTGAACTCCCAAATGACTCTATCAAGACATTTACGGAGATGGAGCTGCTGTTTACACAGAGATTCACGAGCGCTAGCGAGCGTACCCCGATTACCGCGTTAATTAACGCTAGGGTAAATCCAGGCGAAACGTGGGTACAATATGCAATACGGTGGCGGAATTTATGGTCAAACTGTGAGCAGCGCATAGAGGAAGCTCCTACAATGGGCATGTTCGTGGGCACTCTTGATCCGCAGGCGACCATCTCCCAGTTCATGATATTTTTCAAGCCGACCACTTTCCAAGCTTTGATTGACAAACTGGCCCAAATGGACCAGATGGGTCACAGACCTTCCTCTTCAAAGCCGGAGCCTCGAAATGAAAAAGGGAAAGGGAAAGGGAACGCGACTTTTGTTGCCAATACTCGACAACAGCCGGGCAACTTAAATCCAGTTGTTCGCCAAAACAACGTGCGTCCTTGCCCATCACTCGAGGAGAGACTGGGACGTCCTTACTCGTTTCCTCGAGATAAAACGAGAAGACTGTTTCAGCTAGCGGTGCGCAACAGGCTCATCAATCTCCCGAATCCAAAATGACCGTTGCAACTCGGCGAGGCTAATAGTCCCAATTATTACCCTTACCATCAAACGGTAAGCCATCCAATTGAAGATTGCTTCGTCTTTAAAGGTTGGATAGAAGATCAATACCAACAGGACAAGTTCGTATTATCCGAAAACTGGAAGGTGAACCCGCCTCAGCCGCACGCTCTCAAAGAGACGGACACACCGGGGGCATCGTGCTCTTTTGTAGAGGAAGCGCCATGGGAGATCGCTCTTTCAGCCAAGACAAAAAGAATCCTGAAGGATCTCCAAACAGGCCTGGCGATCAGATGGAAAAATCCACTGGAACCCAAAATCATCGGAGGAATGCTAAGGCCGCGCCCAATCCCAAAGATTGGCGGTGATAGTCAAAATGCCCACGCCCAGCCGTCAAAGTCTTCGAAGATAAAGAAGAAGAAATCCAAGAAGCCCGTGAAGCCTAGTGACGAACGCACGGACCTGCAAAGGCAGATTGACGCGTTGGAAGAATACAATCAAAAAGCGCGGTCTCCAATCATACTCCAAGAATTTCTCAGCCACGTCCTTGAGGACGGAGATGATGAAAATGGAGAAGACTCGTCGGATGAATCTGAAGATTATGTGGCAAGCCGCCATGTGATCTCTCACTCGTTAATAAATGACGAAGAAGCTCCTTACACAGAGAAGCTGGGGGCAGATCCTGAGCCAGAACTTCTAGGACCATTAGAAGAAATGATTGATGCATTCCTGAACGAAGCCCGTCTTAAAAGAAAAGCTGATCGAGAGCGCGAGATGGACATATTCGAGAAAGCCAAACGCCGGCGACTAGACGAAAGAGTCGAGACACTCCCGCCGAATCAAGGAACATCCGTCGCGGATAAAAACAAGTTCAAGATGAGGAAAATGTTTTCTAAAGCCATATCAATGGGAATGAAGCTACCACCCTCCGAAGGAAACACTGTCGGTGAAGCAGAGATGCATCCTAGCTACTGCTCATATCATCGAAAGATTTCACACCCCACCGAAGAATGCGACGCTTTTAAAAGATGGTGGCAGGGATATGTTGCTCATCGGCAACATTTTAAGCGGATGAAACGCAAAACTCGTCGGGAGCAAAGAAATACGACCGAAGAGCATAGAAGAACTACCGGCAACTGTCGCATGGCTAACGCTGGGGGATCGCAAGTTCTCACGTTCAGAAGTGACTCTGACGAAGAGATGACCCTTGGCCCTCTCTTTAAAGAATCCACCTTGGGGAAGGAGGAAGAAACGAAGGCCTGCGAAAACATTCAGCTACGCAACCGTACACTTCCAGAAAAGAATCTTGGACCCACGAGTAGAAAAGATAAGGGAAAGGAAAAGGTCTCTGAAGATATCGCCCTGGATGACCAAGTCATGAAAGAGCTGACTGCCAAGGACCCGCCAAAGAAGAACAAGGTGGACTACAACGTTCTGGCATACTTGAGGAAGCTACCTTCGCAGCTCAGCATTCTCGACGCCCTTTTACTATCAAAAGAAGCAAGAGATTCATTGATCAATGCGCTACAAGAGCCAGAGCAATTCCAAGCTTTTCTCGTCGAAGAAAAAATGAAAGCGAGCTGGAGGAAGTGCACACAGCCGATGTTTCCTTCGGCGACGAAGATCTCCTCCTTGGGACATGTGAGCACAACCGTCCCCTCTATGTCTCAGGATACTGCCACGATATAAAGATAGGCAAGATCCTGGTCGACAATGGCTCTTCCGTCAATCTCCTCAACGTGAGAGTATTGAAGGAAATCTGCATGACCGTTCAACACCCCGCTCGTGATAAGATCACCATCTCCGGGTTCGACTCCCAGTCATCACGAACCATCGGGTCTGTAATACTGACGTTGCACTTCGGGCTGCTTATCACAGACATTAAATTTCACGTCATTGACACCAAGACATGCTACAATACTTTGCTCGGCAGGCCTTGGTTACACGAGTATAACATCATCCCTTCTACACAACATCAGTGTATGAAGTATTTCAAGGATGGCCTCGAGTACACTGTAACGGGAGAGTTGAACCCATTCTCCGTGAACGAAGTCCGAAAGTACAAAGATGCAAAATACTTCTTACCAGACTTCGAGGATACGGAAAGATGTCACCAACCGAAGAACAAAACTATCACCACTATTCCAGTCTTCGGGAGTGATACCGAGGAAGAAGAAGAGATAGTTTATTCAGGGCCGCCTCAGCGTAACAACCCGGGACCGTCCGCCCCCATGTTGATCTTCGGCAGCGATTCGGAGGACGAGGTTAATGCTGTATTCTCCGCTCGTCCATCAATACAAGCTTTCGCTGGCAATAATCAGAGTCTGCAAATTATCCTGGTTCCGCGGGAGCATTACAAAGATCTCGGTGCACTCAAAGCTTATAGTGTGCAAGAACTGCAGACATTTTACGTCCCTCCCAGGCGAGAAGGCGAAAAGGCGATCCTATTCTACCGCTCTGGGGAAACTAAAGTGGAGAAAGAAATTTGGCACGGCGCGAATTCTACACTCGACAGGCTTCAGCCCATCCGCTTGCCCAGATATTATACAAACGGACTAAAAAAGCTCTTGAAGCGCCAGGGGGTACCTTTCAAACAGACCATTCGACAAGCTCGGTTCTACAACGGGATTTGGGATGTCCCTGGAACTCAGGGCAAGTTACCCAACGGGACGATGGAAACACTCGGGCATGGATATGTGAAATCCGGGAAACAGGAACGAGTCCATGGTAGCTACGTCATATATGACTTCGATGAAGAAGAGGACGGGCTGTCAGAAAATGCTGACTCCGAACCAAAACAAGATCCTGCAATCAAAATGCCGAGCCCGTCATTTGAAGAACGAATGGACAAGCTTATCAGGGAAGCGATTCAAAAGGTTCGAGACGAACATAATCACGAAATGACCATCTATAAGAAAGCCAGAACGCAACGCCTTCTTCAACAGGCTGCAAAAGATGAAAGTGCTCCTCCCTGTCAACCCGTTGTACAAAAGGCCCGACGCAAAGGCAAAAACAAGTCAAAGAGCGGAAAAGGCGTTCGACAACAACAAAGCGGGACCAAGAATCCACGCGATCGGGAATCGAGCAACCCGGATTCGTCCTTTATGAAGAAGATGAGCCAAGCATACTCTTTTCCTCAAGACAAGACAAAGAAGATACTTGAGCTCGCCATAAAACATCAGATGATTACACTTCCGGAGTCCAAGCACCCCGATCAAGCAGGCGAAGTCTCTCACCTGGACTATTGCTCCTATCATAGGGCAATAGGACATCCTATTGAAGACTGCTTCACCTTCAAGAACTGGGTCGAAGATCAATATCAGCTCGGCAAATTCGCTCTATCCAGCAGTTGGAGGATAACTCCACCGCAGAAGCATGAACCCAAATCCACGAGGGTAGACCCAGATCCACATCGGTCTTGGAAGCGGGCTCGTACCTGTCATATGATAACATTATCAAAAGAAGAGCCTGAGGATAGGGATGACCTCCCATGGTGCCTCGAAAACAACGACGACGAGGTGATCTCGGAATTTCCACCGGCGCCAAAAGAGCTGGAAGATGGAATACATACCACTGCGGATAACCTCAAGAAAATTGATTTGGGGACGGCAAGTGACCCGCGGCCAACATTCGTCAGTGTGTTGCTGTCTGAGGAAAGGGTAGCTACACTAAAAGACGTGCTTATGCAGCATAAGGATTGCTTCGCGTGGAACTATTCTAAAATGCCAGGATTAGATCCAGAGATTGCTGTCCACAAATTGGCAATATCTCCGGACATCAAGCCAATCAAACAAGCACCGAGAAGAATGCGGGTCGAGCTTGAGATGAGTATCAACGCCGAGGTCAAGAAGCTAATCGACTCCGGCTTCATCCAAGAAGTTCAATATCCTGATTGGATCTCCAATATCGTCCCGGTGATGAAGAAGAATAGGACGGTGCGCATCTGCGTAGACTTTCGGGATCTCAACAAAGCCTGTCCAAAAGATGACTTCCCAGTGCCAGTTACCGAGCTGATGATAGACAATACGCCCACTCACGAAGTCTTCTCCTTCATGGACGGCTCATCAGGATATAATCAGATAGAAATGCATCCAGAAGACCAGAAGCACACCGCTTTCCGAACCCCTTTGGGTATATTCTGCTACAAGGTGATGCCCTTCGGTCTAAAGAACGCTGGTGCCACCTATCAGAGGGCCATGACGAAGATCTTCGACGAACTCATACATGAAATCGTCGAGTGCTATATCGACGACCTCGTGGTTAAAAGCAAATCATACGAGGAACATCTAGAGCATCTGAAGATCGTCTTTCAACGCCTTCGACAATACAACTTGAAGATGAACCCTCTTAAGTACGCATTCGGAGTTTCCTCGGGAAGATTCCTAGGATTCATCGTCCGACACCGAGGTATCGAGATAGATCCGTCAAAGATCAAGGCGATTATGGAAATTCCCCCGCCAAGAACTCTCAAGCAGCTGTGGTCTCTCCAAGGAAAGCTCGCATATATCCGGCAATTTATAGCCAATCTTTCAGGCAAGTGTCGTCCTTAAGTCACCTGATGAAGAAGGGAACCCCTTTCGTCTGGGATCGCAAATGTCAGAGCGCGCTGGATGAAATCAAGCAATACCTGAAGAATCCGCCGGTGCTAGCTGCTCCGGCCAAGGGAAAGCCTCTCATTCTGTATACAACCGCCCTTGAAGGTTCCCTAGGCGCATTATGGGCACAAGAAAATGACCAAGGGAAGGAGAGAGCCCTATACTATTTGAGTCGAGTTCTATTGGGGGCAGAAAGCAATTACTCTCCCATCGAAAAACACTGCTTGGCGTTGATCTTCGCAATAACGAAGCTCAGGCACTATGCGTTGGCGCATGAAGTGCGTCTCATATCAAAGGTGGATCCCCTCAAATACTTGATGTCAAAGGCCATATTGACAGGACGGCTCGCTAAATGGGCCTTGCTCCTGAAGGAGTTCTCAATAACCTATCGACCTCTTAAGGCAGTGAAAGGCCAAGCCATCGCCGACTTCCTCACTGAGCATCCAATACCTGCCGATTCTCCTTTAAACTGCGAACTGCCAGACGAACATGCATTCGATGCGATCGAGAGTAGTGGGAACTTTATTTTAATGGAGCGTCTTCCATGAAGAAGCGCAAACAGAACACCCCTATAATCAAATCGGGGGTAGGCCTTATCTTCGTGACCCCACAAGGAGGGATAATGCGCTTCGCCTTCTCTTTGACAGAGCCGAGGACGAACAATGAAGCCGAGTATGAAGCTTTGATAGCAGGCCTCGAGATTGCCATCGACATGGGAATTGAAAACCTCCTCATATACGGAGATTCCCAGCTGATCGTTAGTCAAGTAAATGGCGACTATCAGACGTGCAAACCAGAGTTGGTGAAATACGGCGAGAGAGTACAACAACTGCTGACTCAAATACCTTCCTACATCTTGGAAAGCATACCGCGCGCGAAAAACAGCAAAGCGGATGCATTAGCCAAGCTCGCTAAAGAACTGGCCGACGAGAGCCTCGATGACGTGAGGATCATTGTGCAGAGCCGTCGGGTTCTTGCGCCGGCGGAAATATCTCCGGCGTCGTCCGAAGAAAAAGGATCGATTGAGCAAATGACTATGCAAATAAAAGATCAGGAAAAGTCTGAGGATTGGAGGGAAGTCTTTATAGACTACTTCAAATCCCGTCGAACGCCTGAAGATGCGTCCTCAAAACATCAGCTCATGAAGCGACCCTTATCTTTCGCTTTCGTCAATGATACTCTGTACAAGAGGTCATTCGATTCTTTATGGTTAAAATGTCTAGGACCTGAAGAGGCGAAGAGAGTCATTCAAGAAGTTCACGACGGACTCTGCGGTGCTCACGAAGCCGGACCGAAGATGAAGTTGAAGATTAAACGGATGGGCTACTACTGGCCCACAATGATTCAGGACTGCCTCAAATATGTGAAGCAATGCCACTCGTGCCAGATTCACGGGGACTTCATCCATCAGCATCCAAATCCTCTACATCCAACGGTGTCTAGCTGGCCTTTTGAAATGTGGGGGACTGACATAATTGACCCCATCGAACCGGCATCGTCCAGAGGACATCGATTCATTTTGGCGACAACTGACTACTTCTCCAAATGGGCAGAAGCGGTACCGCTGAGGGAAGTGAAAACGGAGAACATCCTCCATTTCTTCAAGATGCACGTCATTTATCGGTTTGGAACTCCGAGACGGATCATCTCCGATAATGGGCCAGCCTACAGAAGCCACAAGATCAGCCGCTTCGCGCAACAGCACAACATAGACTGGAGATACTCCTCAGTTTATAATCCCCGAGCTAACGGTCTAGCTGAGGCTTTCAACAAGACCTTGACGAAGATCGTGAAGAAGACGGTGTCCCGAAATAAGAAGGACTGGCACGAGAGACTACATGAAGCTCTCTGGGCTTATCGAACTACGTTCAAGACGGCCACGAACACCATCCCATACGCACTGGTATTCGGTACAGAGGCGGTACTCCCCCTCGGGATAGAGCTACCCTCTCTACGAGTGGCAGTTCATTACGAGCTAACGGACGAAGAGAATGCTCACCTTCGGCTCGAGGAGCTCGATGCCCTTGATGAAACCCATCTCATAGCGTAACAAAATCTGGAGGCTTATAAAGCAAAGATGATGCACTCTTACGAAAGATTGACTAGGCCGTGGACATTCCGCCAAGGCGAACTCGTACTAGTGGTCAAAAGACCTATGATCCCCAATCGTACTAAGCGGGGAAAATTCGAGCCGAACTATGAAGGCCCGTACATCATAGACAAGGTCTACCAGGGTGGAGCCTATCTACTCATGGACATGCATGGTGAAAGACCTTTCAGGACAATAAACGGTTGCTTCCTGAAGAAGTACTACGCTTGACGAGTCACGGCCTAGGTCAATGATAGATGACAACGCCTATGTCCGCTCGCTATCTTCCTAAGCCTAAACTCCGTAGGTAATAGCCGGCTTCCTTTACAACGGACCGAAACGTCCTTAAACTAACAGCGGACCGAAACGTCCTTAAACTAACAATGGACCACTATGTCCTAAAACTAGCTGTTGACCAAGACGTCGATAAACTACGGTGGATTGCAGCGTCCCAAAGCTGATACAAAAAAAAGAGAATAAAAAAAAAGAAAACGATATGTCCATAAGCAAAATGGGCACGGATGAAAACCCGAAAGGGCTCCGTGAGTAAAAACGGCAGGGCTACCGGCAAGTGTTTGTGAAAACCCGAAAGAGCGCAACCTCGTTAAAAGACACTTACAGGGTCCTCTCGACCTTGTGAGGAGAAATCACCCGCGTAAGATCCTTACGACTCACAAGGGATCAACACACTTAGGGATCCCCGTGATTCCTAAGGAGAAATTACACTTGCGAGATCCTCACGACTCATAAGGTGAACTCTCTTATGGGACCCTCACGGCTCATAAGATTTGAAAGTCTTAAGTTACAGAGACCTGAACCTGTTCTTAAGAAACCCCAACAACCTCCGATACTGCCCTACAAGCGGCTCAACGCTGACCCTTGTATACAATCCACGGGCGCGAATAAACATTTCCCTAACAAAGTCTCATCCGTGACTAGGGATATATTCGCACGGTGAACGACCCTTGTCAGTCCTCTCGAGTTATAAGGAGAAAACTTTCTTGTAAGATCCTTACGACTTACAGGAGAACATGCACTTAGGAATCCTCACGATTCTTAAGGAGAAAACGCACCTATGAGATCCTCACGACTTGTAGGGAGAAATACCTTTATGAGACCCTTATGGCTCATGAAGTCAAAAGCCTTAGTCGACAGGATCCTAACCCTGTTCGCTAAGCCACCTTTGTTCGATATCGGCAGAGGCAAATGATGATTCGCTCCTGGCAATATCCCAGTTGTAGCGGTGCTGATGCCGAAATCGGTGTTTAATCCCAAGCTCGCGGCAAAAAGCTAGCGAGTCACACATGCATACGAAATAGCCGAAATGATGGGGCAACTTGCAACAGAAGCAGCAAGTAAAAAAAATGTATGCATGCGAAATAGCCGAAATGATTGGGCAACTCGCAATAAAAAGCAACGAGTAAAAAATAAAAAAATAGCCGAAATGATTGGGCACCGCGGAAAATAGCCGAAATGATGGGGCAATCGTGACCTTCGCGATATAAAAGCTGAAATGATAGAGCATCGCGGAAAGAAATAAAATAAAAATAAAAATGAAATTTTATGCCCTACAGGTGATATCATGTCAATCCCTGTATACAATCCAGGGGCACAAACAAAGAAGGAATCACACTCCTCCTCCCCAGGTTTCATCAGAAGAAGAAACTAAACCTCGACGGTTCTCAGATAGCCTGGAGATTATCTCAACGCTCGTCTCATTACAACAGACACAACATCAAGCAAAGCGGAACAGCGACAACTCCCAGTTCCATGACTCGGCGGTGTACAGATGACCGAGAGTCAGATTCCGACTCCGTGAAATGTGGATAAAGTCAACCCTTCCTGGCTACGTGGAACGCGGATTATGTCACTTAGGACCCCGTGGGAAACGTCCAGAGCGGATCCTGGTCCTCGCAGTGCACGGCAGTGAACTCGTGTGAAGCATCCAGAGCGGAGCCTAGTCCTCGCTGAACACGGCAGTGAACCCGTGGGAAGCATCTAGTGCAAAATTCCTGGCTACGTGGAACACGGATAACGTCACTTCTGACCCCGTGGAAAATGTCCAGAGCGGATCCTGGTCCTCGCAGAGCACGGAAATGACCCCGTGTGAAGCATCCAGAGCGGAGCCTAGTCCTCGCCGAACACGGCAGTGAACCGTGGGAAGTATCCAGTGCAAAATTCCTGGTTACGTGGAACGCGGATGACGTCACTTCTGACCCCGTGGAAAACATCCAGAGCGGAGCCTGGTCCTCGCCGAACACGGCAGTGAACCTGTGGGAAGCATCCAGAGCAAAATTCTTGGCTACGTGGAACGCGGATTATGTCACTTCCAACCCCGTGGAAAACGTCCAGAGCGGATCCTGGTCCTCGCAGAGCACGGCAGTAAACTGTTCACACCATAATATTGTATTATTATATTCCCCATTCTTATTCTTTTTACAAATAAAATAGGTGCTTTTGACGCATGTCTGCTACATATTACAGGTTACAAGTTCTTGGATCTAAAACAGTGAAAACAATAAAAGACGACGTGAAAGTGAGACTTTGACCAATAAACAAAAGACTCTTGATCAAGCCTACATAAAGATCAGTTCACAAAGCAAGGTTCAAGACGTCGACACAAAGCGAACGGGTAGAAGTCCACTACAATGTTCACTGGAAGATCTGGAGGAAAACCAGAAGCTAATTTGAGAAAAGACCTGAAGAAATAGGAAGCCCAAAAATCCCAAATGCAGAACACAAAAATTTAGCATGAGATCTCCTCATTGGGCCGCGGAACCGCGGCCTAACCCTTGCTGGGGCCGCGGATCCACGGCCGTCTAGGGCATTAACGAGTTAAAAATTTTACTATAATTCTTGCGGTGCTGAATGGGTCTACCTAGGGTTATTTTGGTAAATGTAGACATGCGGATCAATTGTAACCTAGGGTTTCCTTTTCTCTGTAAATAGGAACTCTAAATCATTGTAAAGGCTATGCCTCCCTATGCCTCTTTTTATGAATAAAATTTAGAATTCTTTTGGAGAGCACCGATGCCTCTTTTCATATCATCTATTCAGACCTGACAACCCTGCGTTGATGTTTGGAGAGAGCCATCTGTAAAGTAAGTAGGTAATTTCAATTCTTGCTCTAGGTAATTTTTCATTCTCTGCCCTAGATAAATGTTTTTAAATTCCCTAATGAGCGAGTAGTCTCCTCGCTTGTTAGGGTTAGCTTTGGGGAAGGCTTTTGAGAGATGAGATCTCTCATCCCTTTCTTGCCCGTTATATATTTTTCATAGGACTCCATGCATACATGCACATACCGCTCTCTACGGCACCCTATCCCTTGAGGTAGCGGTGATATCGTAGTATAAAGGCCCGGTTGTGATGTTTTCCATGAAGCTTAGGGTAAGGATTGATAAAAGAAGGACAACAACCTAGAGGAAGGAATACCTTCCCGAATGGATCTAATCCCCTTTATTAATAATTACCATAACTCCTCTTAAATCCTAATTTGGGTATAGAAAGCGTTAAGATTTATTTACATTTCCAAACCATTCCTAAACCTAACCCTAGAAAGATTTAGATCTAGATAATCTTAGTATAGATAGATTTAGTTTTTAGATTTAATAATCAATCCGAACACCCTTCGGAACTAACTCGTTTGAGCGACTAGGAAATTCACAACATCCCTGTGGACCGACCCGTACTCACCGGCTAGCTACCAAGCGACGCCGTTCTTGATTGCGGTTATTAGATAAGTTTTTGAGATCAATCAAATGGCGCCGTTGCCGGGGATGGCGTGTTATTTACTTCTTGCAATTTCAGGTTAATCTAAAAAAAATCATAAAAACTGAAAAATAAAAAATATATATAAAAATATATCATCTGTTATTTTTGGAAAGGGTATTTTTGTGAGAATTTTGCAGGATCTACAAACAACTTCGGATCTGGAAATTTCCAGAAAGTGAAACAGAAATCGGAAGATCAGAACAGAGGGGGATGTTCTAAACAGAACAGTAGAATTTTTCCAGCGATCTGCAAACTCCATCGGACCGCTGAACCGCGGCCGTAACTTACCTAAGACAGCGGAACCGCGGCCGCCTTGACGATTTGTCGCGTGATAAAAATTTTGGGGACCCATGCCAACTTCCCCGCCGCGGAACCGCGGTGAGGCCCCCTCTTTTGCCGCGGAAAGGCGGCGCCGTGGTGACCTCATCTGACCAACTTTGCTCTGTAAGCTTCCCTCTGTTCCTCCTCTGTAACTCTTGATAAATCTTCTGAAAAATGCATGCAGAATTATTTGCGCCTTAAAAATCTTTACCCTTCCAAATAACAAATCTTGTGTAGGATTTTTGCACCTCGCTTAAAATAGAAATTGATTGCAAGTAATATTTTTCTGTTTTGCATATCGTCTATCAAAAATCTTTTTGCAAAATTTTCAAATAAAGAGCAAGCAGAAAAAGGAATTTTTTTTAACAACTTGCAAATTTTTGCCGTAAATAAATCCTTGCACCACTCAACCTTCTTTCTTTTCCCCTTTCTTCTATCATGGGTACCCCACATCATAAATCACTTTCCGAACTTTGGTATCCCGAACCTAATTTTTCCTCGTACGTCAATTGTTTCGGTCGCTTTAAGGAAGATCCCTCCATGCCCAAAATTTCTTTGAAAGATCAAATAGAAGCGTCTAGGAGAAACAGTTCGACTTTGCAATCCACTTTGTGTCAACCAAGTCAACCTTTACCACCTTCATATGTTGATACCACTTTTTCAAGTCCTGCTGTAACTCCTAAACCGATGTCCATTACTGAGCACATTGCACAATCTCGTAGCCGATCTTTCACCCCTCTCCACTCATCTAGTTCTAGGGATCCACAAGTCTATTCACCTTTTTATCCACATATTGATCCTACGCCTGTCCAACCATCCACTTCCTACCAGTCCTATCCGACTTTCCCACCGTCACTAGACACTGTTTCTATACAGCCTTTTGGGAGTTTCACGTATCCAAACAATTCTGAATCTTTTACCGAAACCCCTTCACAACCCATGTCTAGTTTGGAACAGTCGGTGGAAGCTTATATTGCAGCAACAAACAAAATGACTAGGAATGTGAAAGCGTCTATGGCCGCCCTTATGCAACCTACTGAACCGGGAGCTAGTTTCCAACTAGCTTCAAATTTTTCAATGTATGAGGAGACGGTTGGACAGAAGGAGAATTTGAGAGGAGCGAGTGAGTTCTACACATTCCCAAATCAGGCCTACCCATACCAACTTGAAGCCCACAACTCCGGTTTTCCATCGATTGTCCCAAATAGTTCACCAGTTAAAAATAAAAACGAGTTGTGTGACTCTGTAGTTCTTGATGTGCCAGATTGTGAAGAACCCCTTTCGAGTGAAACCACACTTAATCCTTTCGATCTTTACACCTCCACTCTAGAACCTAAATCGATAAATATCCATGCTTTTGATGAGGTGTCAGAAAATATTGATTTTCTCTTGATTGAGGATATAGACGCCGGGAATATTTTGGATGATGAACCGGTAGATTTGATTGATATTTTATGTCCAATTCATCATCCCGAGTCATTAAATGTTTCTCCCGAACTTCATATGCGTCTTGATTTTGATGATAATGGCATGGATGAGCTAAATATTGAGGAGAATTATGAGGATAGTATTGAGGATAATATTGAGGTTGAACCATTTTTGTTTGATGTGTCGGATTTTCCAATTCATCCTCCCGAACCTTTAACTGTTATATCACCCTACATCCTTTCCATCGTTCCGACCACGCAAATGATCACGCTTGACGACTGTGAGCTTGAAAAAATTTCCTTTAAATGTGACACAGTTCTCACAGCCGATAACACTTACGGGTGTTTCACTTTTTCGGACGATATGGAAAACTCACCGCCCGAGTTTGAGTCTTTTGAATTTTTAGATGAGTTAATTGAACCTTCAGACTCGATTGCTTACAGTCGTTTCGAACCATTGATGGAATCTTTCAAATTCGAGACAGTTTACTACGGTGAGAATGAGATTATCCCTAATTCACTCCCTTTCGTCATTCCTATCATTCCGACCGTGCAAGAGACTGTTACGCCTTCATCTCCACTACTGAGTTCGATGTACCCATGTTTTCTTGCGAATCTTGAGGGATTTGACCCCATTTCTCGACGGGTTGATAGATTAGCACAATCGCTTTTAACACATCGGTCATCACAAATTGCGCTAATTTATTCACTCGATTTACACCCTCAAGATCGTACTCCACTTCTTTCTCTTTTCCGCCATTCTCCTCCTTCACCGAGACCGTATACCGTTTCTATCTCCACACGGTCTCGTGTACTTCTCATTTCTTTTCTTTCCACCCCATTTTTCACCAACCCTACCATTACCACGATAAGATTTTTGAATGGTTGGTGCTCACCTTTGGCTTATGTAAGGCCTTGCTTAGTTTGGGGAGGACCTTATTGTATATATATGTATATATATTTTTTGTTTCTTTAGAAAAAAATTTTCAAAAAATAAATAAAAATAATTTTTTTTTATAAATAAATAAACAGGGGAGTGCCGACATTTTGACCCTCTTGGTGTAGCATGACAGTGAGGACACTGTCAAGTTTAAGTTTGGGGGTATGCTCGGTAAGCCTTCTTCCTTCGCATTCATATGTATATTTTTGTATTTGCATACTTATTTTTAAAACCCATAAAAATTGAAAATTTTCAAAAATTATAAAAATTAATGTATGCAATTTTGGCCATATTTGACTTGAGTTTGACAAATAGGTTAACTGGCTAGGAACAACTAGATCTTAGACTTAGTAAATTAAAAGCCCTAAAAATAACTTTCCTTAAGATTTAACGGTAGAAAGTATATGTCTTTGTAGTTTATTTAGAAATAGGCAAATTTTGAGTTCACTTCTTGGGCTAAGTCGAAACAAAGGAAAAGTATTGATGTTTTATTAAAGTATAAGTTTGAAAAATAATTCCTAGCTTAAGTCTAGATTCTGAAAATGTATACCCTACAATTTGCACAATCACGCACCTTGAAACTTGGAATAGTAGAAGAGACCTTGAAATGCTCTTGTCTAAAGTCCTTAGTATGAAGAAAATAAAATAAAAATACAAGTGTTAATAAAGAAAAAAAATGAACACTGGTTTTTGTGATTACTTAAGGCTAAAAAAAAATAGAAAATTATTTAGCGAGGGTGCTTCATCACCTAGTGCCTTAGACCAACTGGTTTGGGAGTCACTGCTAAAGCCTTGGGTGTTGCAAGACTAGGAAGTACGCTTTAAAGTGCTAACGTATCTTGTAATCGGTTGTTGGTACCTCAAGAAGTATTAACGGTCGCATGAAGGATGTGTAAACAAATTCAATTAAAAATTCACCAATTAATAAGTGCTTTGGACAATGGGCAAGGATATGATTGCTTGATTTGAATTTCCAAGTGTAGGGGTGATTTATACACACACGTAGGGGTATGTGATTGGGATTTAAATGAGAGAAAGGAGTAAAGAATAGAACTTGTATCTTTAATAGAGTTGATAAAAATTCCTAAGTGGAGATGGAACCCTAGAAGGAAAACTTAGGAGATGCCGAAAGCTAAGCAGGTCTGCAGAACATATATAATCTTAAGTTAAATGATGAGGAAGTGTGAAGAATATGGGTGGATAATTTACGAGTCGAAGATAATAGAATTCCTTGTTGGGAAACCTAATTGGAGAATAAAAGTTAATAGGCCAAATTGATAGGATTTTGTGGATAGTATCCGCTGAAAACCCTCAGGAGACAACACTCCTCCTACTAGGGACACCTAGAGGTTTAACGGTTTGTTGCACGAGCTCAGTGCAATCGCGTTTCCCTGCGAAAGTGCGGTTAGGTTTTTGTAGAGAATAAAAAATAAGTTTGCTCGAGAACGAGCAAAAGATAAATTTGGGGGTATTTGTTCACACCATAATATTGTATTATTATATTTCCCATTCTTATTCTTTTTACAAATAAAACAGGTGCTTTTGACGCATGTTTGCTACATATTACAGGTTACATGTTCTTGGATCTAAAACAGTGAAAACAATAAAAGACGACGTGAAAGTGAGACTTTGACCAATAAACAGAAGACTCTTGATCAAGCCTACATAAAGATCAGTTCACAAAGCAAGGTTCAAGACGTCGACACAAAGCGAACGGGTAGAAGTCCGCTACAATGTTCACTGGAAGATCTGGAGGAAAACCAGAAGCTAATTTGAGAAAAGACTTGAAGAAATAGGAAGCCCAAAAAGCCCAAATGCAGAACACAAAAATTTAGCATGAGATCTCCTCATTGGGCCGCGGAACCGCGGCCCAACCCTTGCTGGAGCCGCGGATCCGCGGCCGTCTAAGGCATTAACGAGTTAAAAAATTTACTATAATTCGTGCGGTGCTGAATGGGTCTACCTAGGGTTATTTTGGTAAATGTAGACATGCGGATCAATTGTAACCTAGGGTTTTCTTTCCTCTATAAATAGGAACTCTAAATCATTGTAAAGGCTATGCCTTCCTATGCCTCCTTTTATGAATAAAATTTAGAATTCTTTTGGAGAGTATCGATGCCACTTTTCATATCATATATTCAGATCTGACAACCCTGCGTTGATGTTTGGAGAGAGCCATCTATAAAGTAAGTAGGTAATTTCAATTCTTGCCCTAGGTAATTTTTCATTCTCTGCCCTAGATAAATGTTTTTAAATTCCCTAATGAGCGAGTAGTTTTCTCGCTTGTTAGGGTTAGTTTTGGGGAAGGCTATTGAGAGATGAGATCTCCCATCCCTTTCTTGCCCGTTATATATTTTTCATAGGACTCCATGCATACATGCACATACCGCTCCCTACGGCACCCTATCCCTTGAGGTAGCGGTGATACCGTAGTATAAAGGCCCGGTTATGATGTTTTCCACGGAGGTTAGGGTAAGGATTGATAAAGGATGGACAAGAACCTAGAGGAAGGAATACCTTTCCGAATGGATCTAGTCCCCTTTATTAATAATTACCATAACTTCTCTTAAATCCTAATTTGGGTATAGAAAGCGTTGAGATTTATTTACATTTCCAAACCATTCCTAAACCTAACCCTAGCAAGATTTAGATCTAGATAATCTTAGTATAGATAGATTTAGTTTTTAGATTTAATAATCAATCCGAACACCCTTCGGAATTAACTCGTTTGAGCGACTAGGAAATTCACAACATCCCTGTGGACCGACCCGTACTCACCAGCTAGCTACCAAGCGACGCCGTTCTTAATTGCGGTTATTAGATAAGTTTTTGAGATCAATCATGAACCCGTGTGAAGCATCCAGAGCGGAGCCCGGTCCTCGCCGAACATGGAAGTGAACCCGTGGGAATCATCCAGAGCAAAATTCCTGGCTACGTGGAATGCGGATTATGTCACTTCTGACCCCGTGGAAAACGTCCAGAGCGGATCCTGGTCCTCGCAGAGCACGGCAGTGAACCCGTGTGAAGCATCCAGAGCGGAGCCTAGTCCTCGCCGAACACGACAGTGAACCCATGGGAAGCATCTAGTGCAAAATTTCTGGTTACGTGGAACGCGGATAACGTCACTTCTGACCCCGTGGAAAACATCCAAAGCGGAGCCTAGTCCTCGCCAAACACAGCAGTGAACCCGTGGGAAGCATCCAGAGCAAACATCGGACTGTGGAGTCCTTAAATCCACGGACTATGATGTCCTTAACCTTGACCGTAATGTCTTAAAACTAACATCGGACTGTGAGGTCCTTAAACTCACGGATTATGATGTCCTTAACCTCGACCGTGATGTCTTAAAACAAACAATCAACCGTAATGATTTCTTAACTAGTTTTACATTAGTTCAAGGGTACATCTCTTCACTCATTTGATATTTGTCGTTGTAATTCCTCAACATCTTCAAAGAGGTGACGGGTCCCGACAACCACACATTTCACGGACTGTGGAGTCCTTAAATCCACAGACTATGATGTCCTTAACCTTGACCGTGATGTCTTAAAACTAACAACATCGGACTGTGAGGTCCTTAAACTCACGGACTATGACTTCCTTAACCTCGACTGTGATGTCTTAAAACTAACATCGGACTGTGAGGTCCTTAAACTCACGGACTATGATGTCCTTAACCTCGACCGCGATGTCTTTAAACTACGGTACCCTGGAAAACGTCCAGAGCGGAGCCTGGTCCTTTCCAAACACGGCAGTGAACCCGTAGGAAGCATCCAGAGCAACCCTTAACTCCGTGAAATGCGGATGAGGACAGTTTTACCCATCACATGCGGGTCCTCACGGCTCGTAAGGGAATAAATTCTCTTGTGAGATCCTTACGACTCTCAAAAGAAAACACGCTTGGGAATCCTCATGAGTCTTAAGGAGAAGCCACACCTATGGGATCCCCTCGACCTGTAGGGAGAAAAACTCTTTATGAGACCCTCACGGCTCATAAAGTTGAAAAGTCTTAGGAGGCAGATCTTAACCCTGGATCCTAAGCCAGCGTTGTCCTGCAAAGAGATCAAGATAGGCTATCCGTAGAATACATTCAATAAAAAGGGACACGCCATTGAAAAGAAAAATATGTATTTTATTCATGAACCAAAATGGATACAAAGTACAATTTGTGACAGAACAAAAAAATATATACTCTCATTCAAGAGTATGTACAAAAAGAAAAAAAGGGGATATACAAGTCTTCAGGCCGGCGGGCGATTTAGCAGCTTGGTCAGCTCATCCGTCTTCCGCTGGGCCACACTTTCGTGATTCAGTATCGCCAGAAGACGGGCCTCCGCCTGAACCTGCTGGGCCTGATACTAGGCAAGCCGGCCTTCAAGCTCTTTTTCGGTAACCTTGTGAGCCTCAACCCTTTCGCGAGTGAACATAGCAGCTTTATCGAGGGCCACCACCTCTTTGATAGACTCTTGAAGTACTCGCCAGAGTTCATACGCTTTGTTGGCTTTGGCTGTAAGGTTGGCTTGGAGCTCGTTCTGCGCTTTAGAGGCGAGCTCCCTTTCCGAGAATTTGCGGCCGAGCCTCTTCTCGCACGACACCATGTTCGCCGCGCACCGCTCTATCAGACCCCGCAAGCCCGCCTTTGCAGCCACAGCCTCCGAAGAAAGGCGGGAACACTCAAGTACGTGCAAGCAAACCTCCACCTGCCGACAGAACTCAACCCAGACTCGCACCACCGCTTCACTATGGTAGGTGGCAAGAAAAGAAAGAGAACCGTTAGCTTCGGCAGCAAATGCTTCAGCTGTGATTGCGCTGCCAATGCGAAGCTTCTCGATCAAAGATGACAGGGAGACAAGGCTTAGCTTGGCCAAACGTTCTGAGGCTCGCAAAGCATAGGGGCCAGGTGGCATATTGATGCGCGACTCCAGTGCGGTAAGAACTGGAAGGGCTATTCAGATGTGTAGACAGTCGGTGAAACTTCTAAGCAAAAGAACAAGTATGACCATATTGAGACTTCACTTACCCACAGTCATGCAAGAAGGAGCTGAAGGTTCCCCTGGCCCTTCGAGGACCTCAACCTCGTCATCGGCCTCCAAAACTGTAAAGGAGATCAATGTCATTTTGCGAAATAACAACAATGCTATGAAATGGTGAACAACACTAACCTTGCCCAGAAGAGAGGACGACGCGTTGAGGGGATATCCCTTGTGGAGCAGCCATCTCCAACAGGCGCTGAAAGGATTGCCGGGGAGACAGATCGGCGATAGAGGCCGCCAGTCCGCGCAGTTCGGAAAAGATAAAAGAGTTCAGATAATGGAAAGATCACAAGTTTAAAATGTGGAAGGTTACCTTCGACGCTCCTCCCATTCTGAGCTGGAGGGATAGCAGCTTCAACGGCCTCTGCCGCGACCTCAGGCACAGTACCAACGACACGAGCCAGTGTAACGACCTCTAAGGAAGGAGCGGCGGCAGCCATTACGGGTTCCAACGAAGGGAGGGTAGTCTCCACTATCTCTATCCCAGCCTCCGGGTCGCCCTCAGGAAGATCCGTTGGGACGGCGACCACCAAGGGTGCCTCTCCCAAAGTAGCGAGTGCTTCGAGATCAAGAACCGCCACAGGAGGCTCTATCGCGAGAGGGATAGCGTCGTCAACCCCCTCCGCATCGATCAATGTCTCATTGGGGGTGTCAACAGGCTCTACCATCAGCAAGCCCGTAGGAACCTCCCCCATCGCCGAAGTCTCTGCACAATTCACATAAGAATAAGAATACATATATACAAGTGCAAGCAATATGAAGTACTGCAAAGAAATATAGGAACGTATCAATGCGTAAGGAAGCCTTCAATATGGCTTCTTCAAGCCGATGCTCCTTCTCAAGGAGGTGTGCTCGCCGAGGTTCAAGGGTGGACTCGTGGCCGCCAGTCCACAAAGAAAGCGCGTCCGCAGCATCCTCCGAAACAGCCTGCTTAAGGGCCCTTTCTCCCCATTCCTCCAAAGGGCCGATGAACAGCCGCCGTATCCACGAAGGATCTTCGTAGAAGATGACGGCAGGATAAGGCCTCTTCGGGATCCTTACCTTCTCAGTTTCAAGCTGCGAGCGTCTTATAGCCTCAGCCAATTGTGCGGCTTCCTCGGCAGATGAACCTGGGAAAAGAAGACCATCATCCGACGATATCATGGATATTGGTTCGTCTTGAATGACAGGTTTGGATTCTTCTAAAAGATCGAGCAGACGGACGACTGTCTTCTTCCTCCTCTTTGGCCCGGAACTTATGCCAGAGGACGCTCGCTTCTTTTCCCGTGGAGCCTTGGCGCGACGTCGACCCACCTCACCTTCAACACCCTCGTTACCGGCACCCTCGCTTGGCGGTGCTGCCGAGGACGACACGGCCATTGTCGACGCCACCGGCGGTGGTACTGCTACTGGCGCCCTTTTACCTCTTGACTGAGCTCGGGTATCTAACGGCATACCAATTGTGGGGGTAAGGTCCACTTCCGACTCCCCTGGAATGAGTGCAACACTGGTGTCCCTCAGGGGAAAGCGGACAGGTGCGCGCGGCCGCAGCGGAATTCCCGCGGCCTGAGCCGGAGCAAGAGCGCCATGGCCAAGAAGCAACCTCTTCTCCTCAGCAATAACTGGGTTGACCCGATGAAGATACCAGCCTGTGAAGGCCCCCACGCATCGGGGAGTATGATCTGCTTCGGGGATCATGAAGTAAGAACCGGTGTTCAACCTCACGAAGTGATGAGCGGCATCGCGAACAGCTGCGGGTGAAGGGACCGGCGCAACCGTAAAAGCCTCAAAGGGGACACCCTGATTGTATCCAAGCTGCCGGGCAAAGCGATGCGGATTGTACCACATAAACAGAGCCGCACTGTTCTGACGGAATAAAAGATAGCCCGGTCTGATCGCGTACAAGTGCATGGCCTCCCGGGGCTTCAGAGAAGGCACCTCACCCTTCGAATAGTCGTGGAGTTGTTGAATCGGGCCTAAAGGAGCAGATAGAACCCGATCAACAAATGCCAGCCCTCCTACACTAGCGTAGGGAGCAATCAACACGCGAATAGCCCCGAACTGAGTCGGGTCGAGAGCAGCAGCGTCCACCAGCCGCATAAGTCGCGGAAAAGTATAGGCGTCATAAAAAGCAGGTCTATAATGCGCAGCAAAAGCCCCCAATACGTGCATCTCAATCCAAGATGTAAAATAGTGAAGGGAGAAGTTTACTACGTCCACACCGGGAGTTGAGGTGTTAACAGCGGTGCCCAGTCCATGATAGAGATGCGCGCCGGGATGCCTATGGCCAGCCGTGTCCCCTCAGCGATACGATGAGCCGGATAGATAACCGAGACTCTCATGAAGCGGCGATGCATAGGGATGACGAACCAGCTGAGCCAGACACTGATAAAGCCCACAAAGAATGTCTCCTCGTCCATGCCAGGAGCCGCAATCGATTCAAAAGATATCGACGACATGATAGGAATATAATACTGCGGTAAATCCGATTCCTTAGTCGGCCTCCTGTTCAAACCAAACCCAAAGGGGTCGTTGATGCTTACAAACTTGGGAGCCGTCTTCGACAGGACATCCCCGCGAAGGAAGCAAGCGATGAAGCTCTTGAAAGTGACGCCCTGCTCCTCAGATTCTGTGAACAGTTTGTCGAAGATACCCAGCGCCTTGATCAAACTCGGACGCTTATGGTGGACGACATTCTCAGTAGACAAGCCGTCAAGCGTTGCGGGCTCAGTCTCAAAGACGTACTCGTCAGAAGGCAGCAATTCCTCGTAAAGTGTCCCTCTGATTGGCAGCTCCGAGATCTCGCGAAATTCATCCAAAGAAATTGAAACTTCACGATTCCCCAAGAGAAAAGTGTTGGTGGGAAGATTCCACTGGTTCAGGAAGGCCTTAACCCACCAGACGTGGGGAGACTGGTAGTGGAAGAGGGATGCATATATCGCCTGATAAAGCCCAACTTTCTGCAGTCGCGCGCGATGGGCGGACAGGATGTAGCGAGCCCAAAGGAGATAGCCCGTAGGGTGTCGAGGGGTAAGCCCTATCTTATAAATCTACCCCCACGGTTGGGCCTCGCCCTGGCAGATACGGCATCCCAGAATATCTATGGCCGATATCGGATAGTTTGGGATACCGGTCGTCGAAGGCTCGAGCTGTCCCATCGGGGTCCAATTCGGCATCTTCACAGCGAAAACAGTCCCTGGAGGATCCATCGGCAGGAACGGAAAGGTAGGCTCCGTCGGTATTTCGCAAAGAAAACTCCGGCGACCCCGAATGATATGACTGTACCAGGTCCCCCACAGAAGTAGATTGGTGCGATTCGGGTCGAGAGCCCTGATCATTGCCATCACCTCCTCGTCAGATGGTGATTGGGGAAAAGCGGCTTCCGAGCGAGTGAAAGGGAAATACAGAACGGACGTCATTGCACCTGTAATAAAATAAGAGGAAATTGTTAATGCGAAGCCAATAGTGATTATAGATATATATACAAGGAAAAAGACAGTGACAGAAGACTCATTTTATGGGACCACTGGTTACAAAACACATGGGTCCCACAAAATCAAGATGACGGCTGGCTAATGATGAAGCAAAGCAATTATAATGAGACAAAAGGAAGATTCTCATTAAATAAGCAGTGGATTTCAAATGACCCTACACATTCCCCTAAAAAGAAATTCATTTTAGACTCTGTGACAAATCAAACAGAATCAAGGGAATTAAATTCCCAGGAAGAGACATTGCAAACTTCTTCTTCTCGGATGTGAAAGAGACAACTCAGGGCAAGAAAACCCCAAGAAGCTCTCTGGAAGAACCGAGTTCTTCATAGGAATTAAATTCCTTGTTAAAAAGGGAGGGGGGAATTAAATTCCCAGAAATATTTGTGCGATGGAATTAGATTCCATAGAAAAGACAACTGCCACCATTAGCCCCCTGAAGATCAAAGAAAACCCTAAAGATTCTGTTGATTGAATGATTTTCTCTTTAAAGAACTTGAAAATGGGTTCTTGTTAAAAGGGAAACCCTTGGTGTGGATTTAAAATCCGAAGAGTTTTATAGGTATGAAGGTTCTTCGATCGTTCAAAGATCATTACCTGAAAAAAAGGATCTTTTTGAACAGAGTTAAACTCTGGAAAATTTGCAAGGCAGAGAACTAAGCTCTGAGAACGAGAATTAAATTCTCAAAAGAAAAGTTTGAAAAGAAGAAGAAGCAAGACTGGAGGCGCTTCTGAAGAGACCCCTGCATTTATAGGATGTGATGGAAACGCTTCATCTTCCCGATTCCCTAGATGAATCCAACGGTCACAAAAGTGACAGCGTTGCACTCACGTGAAAACACGTGAGAGCAACGCTGTGGGGGCATTTGTTTCCTGATTAAAAAAATCAGGAATTATCTCAATGAGGTATCACGTGTTCACACGTGACCAATGGTCACGTAATGACACGTATGGTTAAAACTTCATCAAACAGAAGCGAAAACAACTGCTGAAAAATATCTCAATTGAGGGTCACATGCTCACACGTGACCAAGGGTCACGTGCCAGCACGTGACAGGCTTTGAAAGCCTTACAGCTTAAAAGAATTAAATTCTAAAAGTCAGAAAAAATACCTCAACGAGGTGTCACGTGCTCACACGTGACCAATGGTCACGTGTTGACACGTGATGGTTAAAACTTCAACAAACAGAAGCGAAAACAAACTGCTGAAAAATAACTCAATTGAGGGTCACGTGTTCACACGTGATCAAGGGTCACGTGCCAGCACGTGACAGGCTTTGAAAGCCTTACAACTTAAAAGAATTTAATTCTAAAAGTCATAAAAAATACTTCAACGAGGTGTCACTGGCTCACACATGACCAATGGTCACGTGTTGACACGTGATGGTTAAAACAACAACATAAACAAGCGGCTGTTAAAGGACTTAATTGGGGGTCACGTGCTCACACGTGACCAAGGGTCACGTGTCAGCACGTGACTGGCTTCGAAAGCCCTACAGTTAATAGAATTAAATTCTAAAATCTTCTAAATCTTTCCAAATAGAAAAGGATTATGGGGACCGTTGGATTGAAGATCCAAGGGTGATTAAAAATCATCAATTTATGGAAAAAATCTTAGACAAGGAAAGATTTCCCTTAAATCTCACCGAAAATAACAAACAGAATATCTTTGGATCCAACGGTGAATAAAATTCACTGAATGATCTAAAAGATCATATTAATTATGAAAAAAAATCAAATCTTTCAATGAAAGATTTACAAAAAAACAAATTGATTCTTTTCTTTCTCCTATAAATAGGAGCTAAGATGTAATACCCAGCCTCTTTTATACCAACTTTGTATTTTGTACTTTAGAACTCTATTTATGTTAATTATAATTTCATTTACTTTATTTAGAAATTTAATTCGTCAAAACCCTATTTTTCTTTTACCAATAAAACCCAAACATATATTTCTTCAGCCTATTTTTCCACTATTAAGCCCGGGCCCTCTCCATTATTATTTCTTCCATTCATTAAGATTTAAACCCAGCCCAACTCCTCTAATTCTTCTATTTGAAAGCTAAACCCTAAAACCCAACACCATTTTTCCCTTACTATTAAATCTCCCCTCAGCCCAATGTCCCTATAAAATTAAATTCAATTTCTTTTCTGGCCCGTTCCCCAAACAGCCCACACCCTTTCAAAATTAAATTCCTAATTTAACCCCCAGCCCACCGAGCCAGCCCACTCCATTAAAATTCTCTATTTAAAATCTCCTTTCTCTTCAACTAATCTCCTAAGCCCGGCCCCATCCTCTTCCTCATTCATTTTCTGATTTTTTTCATTCAAACCCCCGGCCCGCTCCAACGCCAGCTCGGCCCAGCCCCCAATTCTCTATGATTTTCCCTCAATTTTTCCCTCAGCCCAGCAGCCAAACCCTCGGCCCTTTTCCATTTCTTCCCTTTAATTTATTTCCTGCGGCCCAACAATAAATTCCTCAGCCTATTTATGTTTTCCATAAGTTTAACTCTATTTTATTATCCCAGCCCACTCCCTTGGCCCGCAACTCCCTTACCCGACCCGGTCCGCCCTGTACATCTTCTCAACGGTAACCTCCCCATTTTCCCGCTCGATCCACTTTCCTCGCCGCAACTCACGCCGTCTCCTCCGCCACGATCGCGAGCCGTTACCTCACGTCGCGCACTCCCCTCTCTAACCTCGTCGCCTCCGTTTTCTCTCACTCGTTCTCCTTTTCCCACTCTCCCTCACTCCCATCGCATTCCCTCAACCCTCACCAAAACCCGCCGGCGCCGCCTCGACCTCCTTCCACCACCGTCGTTACCCTCCATTCTCCTCCTTCGCTCACCCGCAGCCGACCACCCTCGCACCCATCACCCCAGTCGACTCCCTCATCTCTTCCTATCCCATTTTCTGATCACTCCTTCCCACGTCGCGCACCCACGCCTCGCCGTTACCCCACGTCGCCGACGACCCCGGTCACGACTCCAACTCCCCTCATTCACCCTCCTTCTCCTTTCAAGACTCTACCCCCATCAACTCGAGTCCCTGCACCCACTCCCCTGCACCCACTTACCTGCACACCGAGTCCCCTACCCCGACGCCGGCGAGCTTCTCGTCTCGTCGTCGACCTCTCCCGCGTCATCATCATCGTCATCCTCATTGTCGCCGTTCTCGTCATCACTCAGCTCCCTCCCTCTGTCTCTACCCCAGCTCTCTCTTTCTCTGTCTACACTCTCTAACTCTCTCTCTCTCTCTAACTCTCTCTCACTCACTGTCTGCCTTCTCTCTCTCACTCTCTATCCCTCTGTTTCCCTCACCCTCTATCTTTCTGTCTCTCTCTCTTTCAGCTTTCTTTCCCTCTCTCAAATCTCTCTGTCACCCATCATCGAACCCATTGGAGTGCAAGGCCCAAGCTCCACAGCCGAGCACCGACCACCAAACTGCGAGCCACTGCTGCCATCATCGGAGCGACACCGACCGTCGACGATCTCAGCACACCCAGGAGACCCACAGAGCACCTCCCCGCTTCCAACATTCACGAGTCGAGCCCCGGCATTCCGTCGAGCACCTACAGAGATCGTCGTTGCCGCTGACGTGCATCACCATAACGCCTCTAGGCAAGTTCTCTACTTGCTTCATGCTATTCTATTTATGTTACAAATCCAAATCATATAAATTGTTGTGTTACCATTCTTGAAAACGTACCCTTTTACCTGTTCGACGTGTGTTCCCAATGGGAAACCTTTCCCAATTTGGCGGAACTAAATAGTTTTGTTTTGCCCGTATGACTGTGAACCTAGTGCATGAATTTCGTTGGATAATTTGATCGTTAACGATTAAAACAACTACCCCCAAGTCTAATCGTAAAACTGTAATTCTATTGTACCTGAAAACCGTTAAATTCACCATAAATCATATAAATAATAGAATGGTGCGTTCGAGGGCTCAAATCGAAGCCGACTCGACGAACTTTAACCCTATACTGGTTTCCTGGTATTCCTGTACTTAAATTGTGATGATATTCGTATCGGAGTACGACTCTGGACTGCAGTCCGGAGCGACTCCAGTCGTTACTTGCTGTTCCGTATTGGGTACCACAGGATTTCCTTAACTCGTAGGTTGCGGATCTCCGCTGTTTATTATAGGTAAATCTGTTATCTAGACAACACAATTGGTTTCATTCTGTTTCGTTACCGTTTGATATTTAATCTGTAATTTAGAAGATCGGGACGCATAACAGTCCCAACAGAATCAGGATTGACATATTAATAGTAAACAGTGTATATCTCCTGACGTACAGATGCGATCGAAGATCCGTCTGTTGCGTTGAAAACCTTACTGAAAACCCTAGAATTCATTCAACTATATCATTGCTAAAAACTGGTCCCAACTGGGATTAAAATGCGTTGCGAAACGGACATCTGATTCTGAAACCGGATTTCCAGCCGCGAGCGCTTAAAATGAAATGGTTATAATTAATGATCCTGGAACCCGATTGGCTTGAAACTAAATTCGATGGACAGACAACTGAACATACTAATTACTACCTGTTTAGCGTTTTGCTAAATTATATATGTACGTTTCATGATAAATCGTGCAAGTGATAGAATACTGTTTTTGTGACACCTTAATCGTGCTTATAAACTGTTTACGCATCATATCATACCCATATCGTTGCATTGTTAACATAGTGATATCGTGCATTTATCCAGTGTTAGATTCTAGTGATTATTGTGGCAAGTACGTCAGTGTTCGTGTATCCGTGATTAAGTGAAAGTGATACGTACTTGTACACAATCAGCAACCCTATTATTCTATTGCATTGTCGACGTCTGTGGGGTGCGTGTACGTGTGACTATAAGTGGTATGGGACACTTATGAAAGCGCTTGCACGGGTGTCACAGATAAGGCATCCGACACTGCCATTTATCTTAGGTATTAGTCGGGACGTGCTTGATGGAGGTCCTGCCTCCAATTCTCGCGCAGACTTGTCACGGATTGATTAGTATTTAGGGTTGTGGTTAGCGTTTGATGTAGACCACGGGGTGTGGGGTAGTTTAAGTGTGAGTTCAACAGAATCTCGGGAGTCCCATACCGGCTTATATATTTAGGGAGTTATATGGAGATTTACAGGGTATGTGATATATACACCGTGATATACATGTTACATGTTGGGCCCGTGGTCCCTTGCCCTTGGGTTCTACCCTTGGGTGGAGGACACTCGCGAGTGGTTGACTCTCACACTTGGACTGACGATAGGCTTAGTGACCTGTACAGTGAGACTTAGAGACTGATAGGGATACTGGCATTTATATTCCTTATATACTGTGTTGGCATACGTGACATATCGTTATACTGCTTTACTGTTCCGCTGCATTGATTACTGCACATTCATATTCATGCTGTCATTGATTTACTGTTATTCATAACCATTACCACTGTTAGAACTGTCACTTGATTATATATATATTATATTGCTATTGTGTCGCTCTGACGACCTGAGTATGCATGCTCAGTGTGAGGAGAAGATTTAGCCTGGACCAGAACTGGACGTGCATCACAGACTTCTTGACTTGCCATTCCGAGTCACATTCGTTTGTTTCCCATCAGGTCAGTTTATATTATTGTTTCTTTCAGTTACTGCATTTCTCATTACCTGAACAACATTTACTGTTTACCATGAAAAACTAGAAGCCGAAGTGTGACTACGGCAGGACATTTCCTTGACCGTAGGAGTATGGCTGGCCTTGTCTACCCCTCGTATTCCGTATTTTGGGAAGCGGGGCGTGACACAAGAAGAGAAGAGAGGGATCTACTTTTTTGAGAGAAGAACAGAGAGAGGAGAATTTAATTCTCAAGAGAAAAAAAAGAGAGGAGAATTTAATTCTCAAGAGAGAAAAGAGAGGAGAATTTAATTCTCAACAAAGAAAACCCTAGGTGAGAAAAGAAAGGGAATCAAAACTTCAAACAGAGAATTTAATTCTCAAAATCTAAGAGTTTAACTCTTCTACAAAAGAACTTAGATCTTCCTCTAGTTGAAGATCTGCAGAAGCACATCTCCCCATAGGTTGAGAATTTAATTCTCATCGGGTTGAGATCCTGCCATGCAGATCCAAAACTTAGAAGGGGAATTGAGTTTAGAGAATTTAACTCTCCCAAAACAAAATTAGGGTTTAACCCTATATGAGAATTTAATTCTCTCAATTTACAGGAATTTAATTCCTTCAAGATATGAAATTAGGGTTTAAACCCTATTTGAGAATTTAATTCTCCTAAAACTATAGGAATTTACTTCCTCTTAAAATGAAATTAGGGTTTCACCCTATACAAGAATTTAATTCTTCTACATATATGGGAATTCAATTCCTCTAAAAGAAATTAGGGTTTAACCCTACATAAGAATTTAATTCTTTCATAATAGGAATTTAATTCCTCCAAAATCATGATTATGGTTTAACCCTACAAAGAATTCAATTCTCAAAATAAAATAGAGAGACTTAAAAGATCTCTGTGCATGAAAAGAACTAAGGTCGCGTGACCCCACGTGACCCCTGATAAGATCCCTAGAAATGAGAAGGAAAAATCACTGAGGCAATGCCTCACATGCTCCCACGTGACTCCCAAAATGCAGAAAGAAAAAGCAGAAGAAAAGAAGCTTTGGGCGCTCTCACGTGCTCCCACGTGACCCCTCGGCAAGTGTTTTAATAATCGATGCATGAATCTCCATCACGTGTCGACACGTGAGGCTCAAAATAAGAATAAAAAGTGTTTAACACTTAATTGTAGAACGAAGTAAAGGGATCTGGACCCACCTTTTAGCGTACTCACGTGGCCCCACGTGACCCGTTCCTATTTAGTGTTTAACACTAATTTAAAGAACTCATACCTAGTGTTTAACACTGGTGTTTTCTAGTGTGTAACACTAATTTGACAACTTCATCTCCAGTGTTTAACACTGTTGTTTGCTAGTGTTTAAAACTAATTTGGAGGATTATATTTCCAGTGTTTAACACCGATTATCTTTTAGTGTTTAACACTAATTTGAGAGTCTATCTCCAATGTTCAATACTGAGGTTCTCCGGTGTTTAACACTACTTTTAGCCAAATTGGCTAATCTCCCAGAGGCAAAGCATCCCATTCAAAATTGAGTAAAAATCAGAACTATAATGTCTACTGCTCAATCAAAGATAAAAATGTTACCCAAGCCCTCAGACTCTTGTTTAGCATTGCTAAATAATGTGGGCTGAAACCAGACAAATGTCTAATGGGCCAACGAAGGGCCAATATTTTGAATCTAATTGGACTTAGCCCAAGTTGGCCATAAGTCCTCAATTCAGACTTAACTGAGCTAATGTGCTCACAACATAATTAATTGATCTTAGTTCCAAATTGGACTACAGATCACTTAATCCATATTGGTTCAAGGGTACATCTCTTCACTCCTCTGATATATGTCGTTGTAATCCTTCAACGTCTTCAGAGAGGCGACGGGTCCCGACAACCAGCAAATCTTACAGACTACAATGTCTCTAAACTTGGACTGTGGGGTCCTTAAACTCATGGATTATGATGTCCTTAACCTCGGACTTTGGGGTCCCTTTAAACCCACGGACTATGATGTCCTTAACCTCGGACTGTGGGGTCCCTTTAAACCCATGGACCACGATGTCCTTAAACTGGTATTGGACCACTATGTCCTTAAACTGGTATTGGACCACCATGTCCTTAAACTGGCAATCGACCGCAATGTCCCTAAACTAAACAATAGAGCTCAAATGCTCTTTTGTTGGATCTAAATGATCCTGTTAAGTAGACCTTAGTTTAAAATTAGACTAACGTGTCCTTAACAAACCGTTGAGTTGATCTTAGTCTAAAATTAGACTAACGTATCATTAACGAGCGTTTAAGTTGATCTTAGTCTTAAATGAGACTAACGTATCCTTAAACCCAAACCCCCAAACCCAAATCTAAGAAAATACGGATTTGGACTAATCCACGTACTACGGGCGACAACATAAACTAGTCTTCGTATACAATCCACGGGCAACCAAACACAAAACAAACACCCACGACATGAAGTGACCATCTGGAGAAGGAGAAAGTTGTTACCGCGATGCGATAGCGTAATTAACTGCAGGGGCTTGTGCCTGCAGGGAAGAGCGTCCCCATAATCAAAAACCCCTCGACAAGGGGGAATCTGACGAAGTCTGCTACAACGGTCGTATCCGTCCAAACCTCCGATATACGGTGCCATAAATCAACTTGGAATCTTCGGAGAGGTGGACGGATAGCACCAATTAGCATCTGCCCCCAGATTCAGGCAAGACGTCAGTCTTTCCAGGTTTCCGGAGGTAAACAGCCTCAAATCGCCTCTTTACCGCCAATTGTGGCCAGGTAAGTACAAATGAGGAAAGGAGGGATCCGCTCACGATTCGTGAGACGGACCTTTTAAAGTTACCTTTGCTCACTTGCCTAGCCTAGACACCACAAGGTCAGGTTTAGATAAACGATCGATGTCTACAACTTATCGTATTATTCCTAGTAAAAGGTATTTATTTAAAAGTGTATCAAAACTAAACTTTTAGAATTGATTTTATTAAGAATATGGTATTTAAATGAAAGTGTTGTTTTATCGTATTCTAAGTTTTGATGATATCGTTTTAGGGTTGTATTTGCGTGTGTGTGGAGGTAGGTCATTACCTCGTGCTCTACTTTAAATGTATAGCAAAGTTAAGGGGTTAAATGTGAAATCAAAACATGATGATATTAAAGTGAAAAATACGATAAATTGGAAAGGTTATCATTTCATGTGATGAAACTTATTCAAATTTATTTTTAAAAGTTTAATAGTCAACATAAAGATGTTTAAACATGAATGTATTGATGAGAAGTGAAATTTTATAGAAAACCGAATCGGAAATCGGATTTGTTCCGATTCCGTCGGGTTTCGTAGTTTCGTATTTTAGAGAAATAGAAAGGGGGATAGAATGAGACTTACGGGTTTCGATCTATACTAAGGAGTGAGGGGGGACTAAAGGGGTTGCCGAGGCGTTGCTTCGTCGCCGGTTGTTCCTAAAAATGTCGCCGGAATTCCCGCTAGAATTTCGTCGGAGCTTCGCCGCGAACTTGTTTTCAAAGTACACACTCTTGGAAAATTTTGAGAGAGTGAGCTTAGGGTTTTAGGATGAGAGGGTAGGGGATGTATTTATAGGGTAGGGTAGGTGAAAAGTTTTTAATTAAAAAAATTGTAAAAAAATAGGAAAAATGTATTAAAAATGGATTGAATGAGAGTTAATGTGCTCTCTGGAAATTATTACAGAATTTAGAGTATACAGGGGAGGTCAGAAGATGAAAAGCCAACTTTTCTCTGTTGGTGACTCGGCCGACTGGCCAAGTCCGGCCGGCGGTGCCGGTCCGAGTCGGCCGGTCCGCCGAACGACTCGGGGTGCCGGAAGCTGGGGAGTCGACGGGGGTAGCCACTGGAACATCTAACTTTTTATAGGTAGTGGGGTTTTCTGGAGTTATGGCTGTTGGACTGTTGGGCTTCCATGGAATTTAAAACAAAAACAATATAAAAATAATGTGGGGCATGGGATTTGAACTCTGGTGGCTTGGTTCAGCAGTGCAAGGTGTTACCAATGAGGTACAAGCTCCTTCTTGTAATTATGGTGTGAAATAATTACTTAAAGTGGTAACAGCAATATTAAATACCCCAAGTATACTTTAATTTTAAAACAATTTTATGTACACTAAAAAATGGAGTTATTTAAAAACAAAATAATTACTTATATAGTGTGCTCAGGTTAAAATTCTCCTTTATGGATTTTGAAAATAAAATTTGTATAGAAAAGTGTATAGAAAAATTAGGGTTGTTACATTCTACCCTCCTTATAAAAATTTCGTCCTCGAAATTTGTAAAAGGAAAGTGTAACAGTTCAAGGAAGTTTGGTGACTGTAGTATAGATAGTGCATAAAAGTGATACGATGGTGAAAAAGGCATACCGGTGTTACCCTGACCTACAGTCTCGGCTTCTAATGTCAAGGTCTGTCGCCGTGGTACATTCCTTCTAACTGGAGGCACATTCTGCCTTTGAGGCCTGTTTCTCTGCCCTCTAGGCATGTCCCTCATTGCTTGTTGGAATTGGCGAGTAGGTTGTGCAGGTGGTGGAGGAGGTAGTGCAGGATGAGTTGCAGGAGCCTGGATAGCTGGTCGCTGTGGGTAGTTGGTGTATGTGTGAGCTGAGTTGTATCTATATGGACAGGTCTCAATTCTGTGATTGGACGCGCCACAAACTAGGCACATGCCTTTTGCGCGCCTGCAGTCCTTTATCAAATGTCCATCTCTCTTGCAATGAAAACAGAAATGTGGTCTTGGCTGGTGATTGGGTTCTTCAGTTCTCCCGGGTTCAAACGTGGGCCCGGAAGAGGCTCCTCCTGCCATTTGAGTGGTAGGGCGTTTCAAACCGGCAGATTGAGGTCTGCCCCTCGCTTTTATCACCGCCTTATAACCGCGGGCAGCTTCCAAAGCATCTTCATGTGTCAGAAATTTCCCTGTGGCTAGTGCAGCCTGAATTTCTGTATCCAAACCTTGTTGAAATCGACGGGCTCTGATCTCATCCGTCGGTATCAGGTGTGCCGCAAATCTTTTACGGTCTTGTGCTAGCTGCGTAGTGTGTGATATTTAAAATTTTTTGGACTATTGTGACATATCTTACCGGCTTAGCATGTTGAATCAGCGTCATATTCATCCACAGATTTGTCCCACATCGAACCTTATTGTAGATGTATGAACTGCTGCTCCATGGAAAACCTGGCAGTCACAGGGAAGTATTTCGCGTCAAACTTCTCGCGAAAAGTCTTCCATTCAATAGGCTGTACAAGACGGCTTTCTTCCGCCTTCCACCAGTTGCGAGCATTGTCCGTGAGCTGTAGTTTCGCCACATGGACCCAAGCTATGTCTGGAACTTGTGCTGCTGCCAGATCGTCTTCTATGCTTTGTGCCCATTCTTCAGCTTCAAGAGGGCTTCCTTTTCCGGAGAACTGCTTCGGATGTAAATCCCTGAATTGCTTTACCCCCGGTGCGTCAGTCTCGGGACAGTTCAGGAGTTGTTGCTGTCCCTCGAGAAGGCTGCAGATCGCCTCAAGTAGCACTGTTTGCTCGGTGGGTGGCGCAGGAACAGCTGATGTGAGAGGTAGTGCTGGAGGTGTGTTATTAACGTTGGTGCTGGTGTTGTTCAGAGAATCCATAACCCTGAAGAAAAATTTGGGTTAGGACAGATTCAAGTACATGATATGTTAAGATTCAAGGAATATGAAATTGTAAGATTCAACGAACATGGATTGTAAAGAATGTTTTAGTTGCTGGTTATTGTGTTATATTGCTAAGGTTGTTCACGCAGAACAGAACTGCATAGTATGGTTCTATACAGCTCAGACCTGCATGGGCCACCAACAAAACCTGTCACTCCCCGCTTCTCAGTGTACGGCGAAGGGGACGCGACGAGATCCACTACGTATATACTCAGAAGTATATACGCTAAGCGTATCTAAGCAATATAAAATAAATACACAAGAGACAAGAAATAAAAAGAACAACAATTTTTATTTATTAACATTCTTTGTACAATGCATGAAAGGAAATACAACTGAAATAAAAAGATGCCTAAACAGTGGCATAACAGGAAATGAAAAGTACAGAGAGAAAAAGTGTACAATGAAACTAAAGTGCTGGATCTTCGGCAAACTGCTCCAAGTCTTCTGCAGATGGCTCCTTCTCTGCCGGGTCCGAATCACCTGACGACATTCAAAGAAGAAAGAAATAGAATGTCGTCAGTGAACAGGTCGCTCGGTAAGTCCCAAAGATAAGGGAGGAATAGAATAGACAGAGAGTAAGAGAGAGAGTTGCTTTTACAGTTGTATTATATTGTTATATTGTTGTAGTATTGTGTTAATGCTGTTGTTTGTAGCTTGGTACAGAAGAATGCCAGTGTATACGAGAGGAGTCCCACTTGCCCCGGAGACTAAGGTATCAGGAACTCAAGGAACTGTTTATGCTACGGTACAACAGCAATTGGATTCATGTTAGGTGTCTTAATCTTACCGTCTCGTGCCACCTTTAACACCTTCCGTACCAATCTACCCTTTAAACCCCATGATATCTTGTTTGTATTGTTATCTTGTAAAATTGTATTGATTGTATGAGTGATTGACTGACTGACCAAAACCATGATATCAGGAAACGGTTAGAACCGTAGAGTCATGTAAATGGAATACTGAGAATCATGTAAAAGGAATATATATCCATGGTTCGGTTCGGTCAAATTGTATAAATTGATAATTGTATTAATGGATTCATGTGTTCATATTGAATTGGAATCTTGTAGATTATAGATTGACTTGAATCATATTCAAGTCAGATTAATCAGACTCAAACCCGAGTCAGACAATTAGAAATGTGAATCGAAGTCTTATAATTGCTAGGGTCCTCAGGGTAATTTATAAAACTTGAGGGGGTTTTATGTAAAAATACTTTTATATATTTTTCAAAATACACCTCAAGTATTTATTGTTCGTCTTTAGAGTTGTAATGAGGGTGCATTTTATGTTGTGATATTTCTAGTGAAAATATCCTAGTTTTATAAATAAAGGTATTTATCTGTAATATTGATTATTTGAAGTTCATGGTATTTTAGTATAAAATTTGTTCTTGTGATTTTTAGGAAAAGGTGGAAAATTTATATTATAATAAAATAGATATTTAAATGATAAATATACATATGTTTATACAAAAAATAATTTTAATAAATATTTTATATTCAAAAAATCTCATTTTCTTAAGATGTCGTATTTTAAACCTTTCGAGACCGAATGCTCCATGTGGAGGTCTGAATCTCGCACTACTAGCCCGAGGGTGCGCGATAAACCGCACAATCCTGAACGGGCTCCCCAAAAATGGGTTGTAGCGGCGCTTTGCAAACATTGTAAAATACTAATCCTTTAGAAAATGGTTTTATAAAATAAAAGGTATTTATTTGCAAAGGTGTAAATTTTCCGTAATTTAGATTCTAGGGTTTCCTAAGCCAACTAGCCTATTTCTAAATGGTCTAAACGACAAGTCGTTAGAAGCCTCAAATCGCCTCTTCACCGCCAATTGTGGCCAGGTAAGTACAAATGAGGAAAGGAGGGATCCGCTCACGATTCGTGAGACGGGCCTTTTAAAGTTACCTTTGCTCACTTTCCTAGCCTAGACACCACAAGGTCAGGTTTAGATAAACGATCGATGTCCACAACTTATCGTATTATTCCTAGTAAAAGGTATTTATTTAAAAGTGTATCAAAGCTAAACTTTTAGAATTGATTTATTAAGAATATGGTATTTAAATGAAAGTATTGTTTTATCGTATTCTAAATTTTGATGATATCGTTTTAGAGTTGTATTTGCGTGTGTGTGGAGGTAGGTCATTACCTCATGCTCTACTTTAAATCTATAGCAAAGTTAAGGGGTTAAATGTGAAATCGAAACATGATGGTATTAAAGTGAAAAATACGATAAATTGGAAAGATTATCATTTCATGTGATGAAACTTATTCAAATTGATTTTTAAAAGTTTAATAGTCAACATAAAGATGTTTAAATATGAATGTATTGATGAGAAGTGAAATTTTATAGAAAACCGAATCGGAAATCGGATTTGTTCCGATTCCGTCGGGTTTCGTAGTTTCGTATTTTAGAGAAATAGAAAGGAGGATAGAATGGGACTTACGGGTTTCGATCTATACTAAGGAGTGAGGGGGGCCTAAAGGGGTTGCCGAGGCGTTGCTTCGTCGCCGGTTGTTCCTAAAAACGTCGCCGGAATTCCCGCCAGAATTTCGTCGGAGCTTCGCCGCGAACTTGTTTTCAAAGTACACACTCTTGGAAAATTTTGAGAGAGTGAGCTTAGGGTTTTGGGATGAGAGGGTAGGGGGTGTATTTATAGGGTAGGCTAGGGTAGGGTAGGTGAAAGGTTTTAATTAAAAAAATTGTAAAAGAAAATAGGAAAAATGTATTAAAAATGGATTGAATGAGAGTTAATGTGCTCTCTGGAAATTATTACAGAATTTAGAGTATGCAGGGGAGGTCAGAAGATGAAAAGCCAACTTTTCTCTGTTGGTGACTCGGCTCGGCCGAGTCGGGGTGCCGAAAGCTGGGGAGTCGACGGGGGTAGCCACTGGAACATCTAACTTTTTATGGGTAGTGGGGTTTTCTGGAGTTTTGGCTTTTGGACTGTTGGGCTTCCATGGAATTTAAAACAAAAACAATATAAAAATAATATGGGACAGGGGATTTGAACTCTGGTGACTTGGTTCAGCAGTGCAAGGTATTACCAATGAGCTACAAACTCCTTCTTGTAATTATGGTGTGAAATAATTACTTAAAGTGGTAACAGCAACATTAAATACCCCAAGTATACATTAATTTTAAAACAATTTTATGTACACTAAAAAATGGAGCTATTTAAAAACAAAATAATTACTTATATATTGTGCTCAGGTTAAAATTCTCCTTTATGGATTTTGAAAAAAAAATTGTATAGAAAAATTAGGGTTGTTACAGCAACAAGCCGGGACCGTCCACACCTATGTTGATCTTCGGCAGCGACTCGGAAGATGAGGTCAATGCCGTATTTTCTGTTCGGCCATCAATACAAGCCTTCGCCGGTAATGATCAGAGTTTGCAAATCTCCATGGTCCCGCAGGAGCATTACAAAGAACTCGACAAACTTAATACCTACAGTGTGGAAGAACTGCAGACGTTCTACGTCCCTCTCAGGCGAAGAGATGAAAAGGCGATCCTCTTTTACCGATCCGGGAAAACCAAAGTGGAGAAAGAAATTTGGCATGGTGCTGATTCTACACTTGACAGGCTCCAGCCCATCCGTTTGCCCAGATACTACACGGAAGGATTAAAAAGGCTGTTGAGGCGCCAAGGCGTACCCTTCAGTCAGACTGCTCGACAAGCTCAGTTCTACAACAAGATCTGGGACGTCCCGGAACTCAGCAAAAATTGCCCAACGGGAGAATGGAAACGATCGGGCTTGGATATGTTCTATCTAAGAGATGGGAACAATTCCATGACTGCTACGTTATACATGACTTCGATGAAGAAGGAAATGCTCTGTTAGAAGACGCCAACCCTGAACCAAAACGAGGCCCCGCCATGAAAATGCCGAGTCCGTCGTTTGAAGAAAAGATGGACAAGTTAATAAGGGAAGCGGGTCAAAAGGTCCGGGATGACCATAGTCGCGAAATGGCCATTTATGAGAAAGCCAAGACGCAGCGCCTCCTTCAATAGGCCGCGGAGAATGACAATGCTCCCCGTCACCAACCCGTTATACAAAAGACCCGGCGTAGAGGCAAAAATAAACCAAGGAACGGAAAAAACGTTCAACAGCAGCGTAGAGGATCTAAGAAGCCACGCGATCAAGAATCGAGCAGCCGGGATCCGTCTCTTATAAAGAAGATGGGCCGAATATATTCTTTTCCCCAAGACAAGACAAAGAAGATATTCGATCTTGTCATAAAATATCAGATGATGACACTCCCGGAGTCCAAGCACCCCGAGCAGGCAGACAAGGTCTCTCACCAAGACTATTGCTCCTATCACTGAGCAATAGGACATCCTCTCAAAAACTGCTTCACCTTCAAGAACTGGGTCGAAGATCAATATCAACAAGACAGGTTCGCTCTATCCAGCAGTTGGAGGGTAAGTCCGCCATGGAAGCATGAATCAAAAGACATTTATGCGAAGAGAGTAGAACCGGATCAACATCGGTCTTGAAAACGATCTCATATCTGTCACGCGATAACGCTATCAGAAGAAGAACCCGAGAATATGGATGACCTCTCTTGGTGCTTAAGATGAGTTGATCTCAGAATTTTCACCGGCGCCAAAAGAGATGGAAGATGGGATACATAACTGCAGATAACCTCAGAAAAATCGACTTGGGGACGGCAAGTAACCCACGACCGACGTTCGTCAGTGAGCTGTTGTCTGAAGAAAGGGTGGCTACACTAAAAGACGTGCTCATACAATATAAGGATTTCTTCGCATGGAACTATTCAAAGATGCCGGGACTCGATCCAGAGATTGCTGTTAACAAATTAGCGATTTCTCCAAATGTCAAGCCAATCAAACAAGCACCGAGAAGAATGTGGCTCGAGCTTGAGATGAGCATCAACGCCGAGGTCAAGAAGCTAATCGAATCCGGCTTCATCCAAGAAGTTCAATACTCTGACTGGATTGCCAACATCGTCCCAGTGATGAAGAAAAATAGGACGGTGCGCATGTTCCCCTCCGAATGGCGGCCGAGACAGGGACGTCTTGTCTGAGATTCGGGGCAGATGCTAATTGGTGCTATCCGTCCACCTCTCCGAAGATGCCAAGTTGATTTATGGCACCGTGTATCGAAGGATTAAACGGATGCAGCCGATGTAGCAGACTTCGTCAGATTCCCCCTCATTTGAGGGGGTTTTAATTGTGGGGACGCTCTTCCCTGCAGGCGCAAGCCCCTGCAGTTAATTACGCCACCGCATCGTGGTAACAACTTTCTCCTTCTCCAGCTGGTCACTTCGTGTCGTGGGTGTTTGTTTTGTTTGTGGTTGCCCGTGGATTGTATACGGAGACTAATTTATGTCGTCGCCCGTAGGACGTGGATTAGTCCAAATCCGTATTTTCTTTGATTTGGTTTTGGGGTTTTGGTTTGAGGATACGTTAGCCATATTTGAGGCCAAGATCAACTCAAACGTTTGTTAAGGATACGTTAGTCTAGTTTGAGACTAAGATCAACTTAACGGGATCATTTAGATCCGACAAAAGAACATTTGGGTTCTATTATTCCAGTTTAGGGACATAGTGGTCCATTGCATGTATGGCCATCGGGACCCGTCACCTCTCTGACGACGTTGAAGGATTACAACGACAGATGTCAGAGGAGTTCAGAGATGTACCCTTGAACCTAAGTTGATTGGGGAATCTATAGTCCAATTTGGGACTAAAGTCTGTTTGAAGGTTTAAGAATACGTTAGCCATATTTGAGGCTAAGATCAACTTAAACGGGATCATTTAGATCCGACAAAAGAGCATTTGGGGATATATTATTCCAGTTTAGGGACATAGTGGTCCATTGCTAGTTTAGGGACATGGTGGTCCATCTCCAGTTTAGGGACATGGTGGTCCGTGTTCCAGTTTAGGGACATAGTGGTCCAATGCCAGTTTAAGGACATAGTTGTCCATAAAATATATGGTTGTCGGGACCCATCACCTCTCCGAAGACGTTGAAGGATTACAACGACAAATATCAGAGGAGTTCAGAGATATACCCTTGAACCAATGAGTTGGTTGAAAGAGCAGATGTGCTCAGTTCAAGATGATTTGAGGACTTATGGCCAGTTTGGGCTAAGTCCAATTATGTTTGAAATATTGGCCCTTTGGGCCATTAGACATTTGTCTGGGTTCAGCCCCTCATCATGCAGCAGTGCTAAACAGAGGTTTGGGGGCTCTGACAACATTTTGGCTTTTATTAGGCACTGACCATTCATCATGGCTCTGGAGTTTACTTTGAATGTCATGTGAAATGATCAAGTTTGGAAAACAAGGGTATATTTGAAGTTCAGTCAAAGGGGAATCCTGCCTCTGGAAAAACTTAGCCATTTTGGGCTAGGTTGGTTTTGAAATAGTGTTAACACTAGAAGGTATTTGACGATCACGTGTTCCCACGTGATGCGCTTTAAAAATAGTGTTAAACACTAAAAATGGGGTGGTCACGTGGGGTCACGTGAGGCGCCTGAGATTGGGCCGAAACTCTTTTATTTTACCTTTAAGGCTGCAAATAAGTGTTAAACACTTAGCTCTCAGGCCATCACGTGTGAGCACGTGAGGCATCTGAAGATGGGGCCAGATTTCCTTTTACTTTGTTCTGCAAATAAGTGTTAAACACTTTTTGACTCTCTGGCCATCACGTGCGGGCACGTGATAGGCATCCATCCATTGGATATTAAAGAGATTTGTTAGGGGTCATGTGGGGACACGTGAGGGCGCCCTAAATGTGGAGCCAGATCTCCTTTGTTTTATCCTCAAATCTGCGAATAAGTGTTAAACACTTTTTATTTTGAGCATCACGTGTTGATACGTGATGGGGATTTATGCGCTGACTGTTAAAACATTTGCTAAGGGGTCACGTGGTAACACGTGAGAGCGCCCAAAGCTTAGATTTCCCTTGCTTTTATTCCCTTTGTCTTGGAGGTCACGTGAGAGCACGTGAGGCATTGCCTCAAAACCTTTTCCTTCTTGTTTTTTAGGGATCTTTTCAGGGTTCACATGGGGACACGTGACCCTGGTCTTATTCCTTCTTTTCTGATCACTGCGGATTGGGGTCACGTGTCATCACGTGACCAATATTCTTTATGTGCATGGAGATCTTTCAAGTCTCTTTATTTTAAGAATTAAATTCTCTGTAGGGTTAAACCCTAATTTTGTTTTGGAGGAATTAAATTCCTATTGTGAAAGAATTAAATTCTTGATTAGGGTTAAACCCTAGTTTTATTTTAGGAGGAATTAAATTCCTGTGAATTTGGGAGAATTAAATTCTCAAAACTCAATTCCTCTTCTAAGTTTAGGATCTGCATGGCAGGATCTCGACCCGATGAGAATTAAATTCTCAACTTATGGGGAGATGTGCTCTGTGCAGATCTTCAACCAGAAGAAGAACTAAGTTCTTTTTTTGTATAAGAGTTAAACTCTTGGATTTTAAGAATTAAATTCTCTGTTTGAAGTTTTGATTCCCTTTCTTTTCTCACCTAGGGTTTTCTTTGTTGAGAATTAAATTCTCCTTTCTTTTCTTCCCTCTTGAGAATTAAATTCTCCTCTCTCTATTTTTCTCTCCAAAAGGTAGATCCCCCTCTCTTCTTTTCTTGGCTCCTATTTATAGGAGAAGGAAAAGAATCAATTTGTTTAGCAAATCTCTCATTGAAAGATTTGATTTATTTTCATATTTAATATGAGCCTTTAGATCATTCAGTGAATTTTATTCACCGTTGGATTTTAAATCCAAAAGATATTCTATTTGTTATTTCGGTGAGATTTGGGGAAATCTTTCCTTGTCTAGGATTTTTCCATAAATTGGTGATATTTAATCACCGTTGGATCTTTAATCCGATGGTCCCCATAATCCTTTTCCATTTGGAAAGATTTAGAAGCTTTTAGAATTTAATTCTATTAACTGTAAGGCTTTCGAAGCCAGTCCTGACACACGTGACCCCCAATTGAGTTCTTTAACGGCCACTTGTTTATGCTTCAGTTTTAACCATCACGTGTCAACACGTGACCATTGATCACGTGTGAGCACATGATACCTCATTGAGATAACTTCTGATTTTTAATCAGGGAACAGATTTTAGAATTTAATTCTATTCATTATTTTAGAGGCCTTACGAGCCAATCACGTGTCTACAGGTGACCCATGGTCACGTGTGAGCACGTGATGCCCCATTAGGGTCTTTTTTGAGTTTTTATTATATCTTTTAACTCCTCCAGCGGGTTCTTAAAGGTCCATCACGTGTGGACACATGATGCCTCATAACTTTTGATCCCGGATGAATTATGAGGCCCATAATATATCAAATCGAAGGGTTTTTCGAGATGCTTCCAATAACATCAGAATTTAATAGTTCCTCCTTCGGGAGTTTATTAAAATACAGGCCGGAAGATACTGGTTCGCATTTCCTTAAGCGTATCGCTGCCATTTGATACCTTAGACTCTTCTGCGCAGAAATTTTTGGCGGGAACAAATGCCTCCCACTACTTTGCCCACGTAAGTATGTACGTGGGTGATGTAGTGCAAAGTTATGAGTAGCCATGGAATTGAGGGCTTAGGAGACAAGTTTAGGGTCCTTGTAGCCTAAGACTTTTCAACTTTATGGGCCGTGAGGGTCTCACAAAGATTTTTCTCCCTACGGATCGAGAGGATCTCATAGGTGAATTTTCTATTAGGAATCATGAGGATTCCTAACTGTGTTTTCTCTTATAAGTCGTAAGGATCCTATAAGAGAATTTTCCCTCTTATGAGTCGAGAGGACCCGTAAGCGACTGTTTCCCTCCTTGTCGAGATTCGACTTTGGAGAGTGAGACCCGTGGATAGTATGCAAGAGACCGTTTTGGGCCGACTTGCAGGGTCCCAGTGCTTAGGAAACAGGTTTCTTAATCCCTACTGCCTAAGGCTTTTCCTCACGAGTCGAGACGAATCGAGCAGTTCTCGCAAAGACATCAATTTCCTCACGAGTCGAGACGAATCAAGCATTTCTCGCAAGAATATCCTAACGTCACAGTTAACCTCTGCTCTTTACGACAGAAGTCCGTTAGGGTCTGTGGTACTTAGGGTTTTGGCCGTCGTACCATCGCATCAGCTGATATATTCCTCGATAGGCAATCGTGCTGTTCGAGTAGCCCTGCGACTGCCGTGTCTCTGATCCCTTCGGGGGCTGGACAAGACGTCTTCAAGCAATCCTCCTTGGCAGTTTGACCGTCGGAAGAGCAAGCGTTAGGAATTTTGCCATGCCGCTTTTTACTTGAGGTTAGGCTCATTTTGGAGAGCCCCGATGAGTCATAACCACTCCGCGCTGGTGTGGGATGATCTCCGATAGTCTTTCAGGCTTTATATGACTTGCCGTTAAGACCCTGAATCTAGGAATTTGGCCTTTGCTTCGTTTGCTGGCATTGTGTCCTCTGTATCGAGACGAATGTCGTGGTTGTCTCTAGGTTGCTGGTGAACCGTCGAGGCTTGGAACTAGAGATTTTGCCGTGGCTCCTTTTGGTGATGTTGCGTCTGCTGTATCGAGACGAACGTCGAGGTGGTGACCACTCCGCACTGGTTCGAGATGATCTCCGATTGTCTTTCAGGCTTTATATGACTTGCCGTTAAGACCCTGAAGCTAGGAATTTGGCCTTCGCTTCGTTTGCTGGCATCGCGTCTGCTGTATCGAGACGAATGTCGCGGTTGTCTCCAGGTTGCTGGTGAACCGTCGAGGTCTGGAACTAGGGATTTTGCCGTAGCTCCTTTTGGTGATGTCGCGTCTGCTGTGTCGAGACGAACGTCGAGGTGGTGACCACTCCGCCTTGGTGCGAGATGATCTCCAATTGTCTTTCAGGCTTTATTTGACTTGCCTTTAAGACCCTGAAGCTAGGAATTTGGCCTTCGTTTCGTTTGCTGGCATCGCGTCTGCTGTATCGAGACGAATGTCGCGGTTGTCTCTAGGTTGCTGGTGAACCGTCGAGGTCTGGAACTAGGGATTTTGCCGTGGCTCCTTTTGGTGATGTCGCGTCTGCTGTGTCGAGACGAACGTCGAGGTGGTGACTACTCCGCACTGGTGCGAGATAATCTCCGATTGTCTTTCAGGCTTTATATGACTTGCCGTTAAGACGCATGAAACTAGGAATTTGGCCTTCGCTTTGTTTGCTTTGGCGCGTCCGAATCCTGCTGGGGGAGGAACGCTGGGGTGACATTTCATCTGCTGTATCGAGATGATCATCGAGGTGGTGATCACTCCGCACTGGTGAAAGATGATCTCCGATTGTCTTTCAGGCTTTACATGACTTGTCGTTAAGACCTTGAAGCTAGGAATTTTCCCTTCGCTTCATTTGCTTTGGCGTGTCCGGATCCTGTTGGAGGAAGGACGCTGGGGTGACATTTCATCTGCTGTATCGAGACGATCGTCGAGGTGGTGACCACTCCGCGCTGGTGCGAGATGATCTCCGATTGTCTTTCAGGCTTTATATGACTTGCCGTCAAGACCCTGAAGCTAGGAATTTGGCCTTTTGCTTCATTTGCTTTGGCGCGTCCGAATCCTGCTGGGGGAAGAATGCTGGGGTGACATTTCATCTGCTGTATTGAGACGATCGTCGAGGTGGTGACCACTCCATACTGGTGCAAGATGATCTCCGATTGTCTTTCAGGCTTTATATGAGTTTCCGTCAAGACCCTGAAGCTAGGAATTTGGCCTTCGCTTCATTTGCTTTGGCGTGTCCGAATTCTGTTGGAGGAAGGACGCCGTAGTGACATCTCGTCTGCGGCATCGAGACGAACATCGAGGTGGAGCTGGGATTTTGCCGTCACTCCGCTTTGTTTGGACCGTGAGGTCTTTTGTTGACGTCGCATCTACATCCTGCTGGACTGCGAAGGAACGCCGTTGTTGACATCTCGTCTTCTATATCGAGACAAATGCTGAGGTGGAGCTGGGATTTTGCCGTCGCTCCGCTTTGTTTCGACCGTGAGGTCTTTTGTTGACGTTGCATCTGCATCCTGCTGGACTGCGAAGGAACGCCATTGTTGACATCTCGTCTGCTGTATCAAGACGAATGCTGAGGTGGAGCTGGGATTTTGTCGTCGCTCCGCTTTGTTTCGACCGTGAGGTCTTTTGTTGACGTTGCATCTGCATCCTGCTAGACTGCGAAGGAACGCCATTGTTGACATCTCGTCTGCTGTATTGAGACGAATGCTGAGGTGGAGCTGGGATTTTGCCGTCGCTCCGCTTTGTTTCGACCGTGAGGTCTTTTGTTGACGTTGCATCTGCATCCTGCTGGACTGCGAAGGAACGCCATTGTTGACATCTCGTCTGCTGTATCGAGACGAATGCTGAGGTGGAGCTGGGATTTTGTCGTCGCTCCGCTTTGTTTCGACCGTGAGGTCTTTTGTTGACGTTGCATCTGCATCCTGCTGGACTGCGAAGGAACGCCATTGTTGACATCTCGTCTGTTGTATCGAGACGAATGCTGAGGTAGAGCTGGGATTTTGCCGTCACTCCGCTTGATGGTGTAACATCTGTGTCCTGCTGGAATGAGGAGACAAATGTCGAGGTTGTCTCTGGGTTTTCTATGAACCGTCGAGATTTAGCTTCGCTTTCTGGTGGAGCCTGTTGGGAAGGTATGGTTCCCTCTTTGTTTGTGCCCCTAGATTGTATACAGGGATCGATGTGATCTCACCTGTAGGGCAAAAAGTTTCATTTTTCATCATTTTTTTTCTTTCCGCGATGCTCTATCATTTTAGCTTTTCATATCGCGAAAATTGCGATTGCCCAATCATTTCGGCTATTTTTCGCGGTGCCCAATCATTTCGGCTATTTATTTTATTTTTACTCGCTGTTTTTTATTGCGAGTTGCCCAATCATTTCGGCTATTTCGTATGCATACATTTTTACTTGCTGATTTTGTTTGCAAGTTGCCCCATCATTTCGGCTATTTCGTATGCATTTTTTTTGGCTCGCTGATTTTTTTCTCGCAAGTAGGGGATTTGGGATCTGATACCAATCTTGGCATCAGCATCGCTGCGACTGGAATATTGCCAGGAGCGAATCATCATTTGCCGTAAAAGGACTTGGAATTTGATACCGTTTTAGGCATCAGCATCGCTACAACTGGGATATTGCCAGGAGCGAATCATCATTTGCCTCTGTCAATGTCGAACAAAGGTGGCTTAGCAAACAGGGTTAGGATCCCATCGACTAAGGCTTTTGACTTCATGAGTCGTAAGGATCTCATAAAGGTGTTTCTCCCTACGAGTCGTGAGGATCTCGTAGGTGCTTTTTCTCCTTAGGGATCGTGAGGATTCCTAAGTGTATGTTCCCATGTAAGTCGTAAGGATCTTACAAAAGGGTTTTCTCCTTATAAGTCGAGAGGACTTACAAGGGTTGTTCACCGTATGGACATATCCCGAGTCACGGGTGGGACTTGGTTAGGGAAATGTTTATTCGTGCCCGTGGATTGTATACAAGGGTCAGTATGAGCCGCTTGTAGGGCCATATCGAAGGTTGTGGGGGTTGTTTAAGCACAGGTTTAGGTCTCTATAACTTAAGACTTTCAAATCTTATGAGCCGCGAGGGTCCCATAAGAGAGTTCTCCTTACGAGTCGTGAGGATCTCGCAAGTGTAATTTCTCCTTTGGGAATCGTGAGGATCCCTAAGTGTTTTGCTCCCTTGTGAGTCGTAAGGATCTCACGCAGGCGTTTTCTCCTTACAAGGTCGAGAGAACCCTGTAAATGTCCTTTAACGAGGTTGCGCCCTTTCGGGTTTTCACAAACACTCGTCGGTAGTCCTGCTGTTTTTACTCACGGAGCCCTTTCGGGTTTTCATCCGTGCCCATTTTTGCTTATGGACGTACCCTTTTTTTTATCCTTATTATTCTTTTTTTTAACGAGGTTGCGCCTTTTCGGGTTTTCACAAGACTCGCCGGTAGCCCTGCTGTTTTTACTCACGGAGCCCTTTCGGGTTTTCATCCATGCCCATTCTGCTTATGGACGTGCCGGTTTTTTTTTATTTTTCATTTTTTCATTTTTTTATTCTTTATTCTTTTTTTTATCTCGTCCGCCTGAAGATGCTGCGGTAGTAGTTTAAAGACGTTTCGGTCGTTTGCAAGTTTTAGGACATTGCGATCCATCGTTAGTTTAGGGACGTTTCGGTCCGACGCCAGTTTTAGGACATAGTGGTCCACCGTCGCCGAATTTGAGGCGAATCTCTAGTTTACTGACTTTTCGGTCTATCGTTGCCATATTTGAGGCGAGTTTCTAGTTTACGGACTTTTTGGTCAATGGGGCTTTCTCTATGAAAGAGCACGATGCCCCCGGCATGTCCATCTTTTTCGGAGCATGTGGTTGTGGTGGGTTCACCTTCCATTTTTCGGGCAGCGCGAACTTGCCTTGTTGGTATTGGTCTTCAACCCAGTTTTTGAAGACGGAGCAATTTTCGAGTGGGTGACCCATTACTCTGTGGTAGGGACAATAGTTAGGATTGTTAACGTCATCTGGCTGCAACGGACGTTTTGGATCCGGCGGAGTGATGAGCTCGCTGCGCACTGCTAGCTCGAACAATCTCTTTGTTTTATCCTTGGGGAACGAATAAGGACGTTTCAACTTCTCATTGAGGTATCGCGGCTTGTTGTTTTGACGACAAAACGGTCTCGGATTACTCAGCCGTTGTTGAGCATTGGCGACGAATGTCGCTTTTCCATTCCCCTTATCCCTTTTGTTCGATCCCTTCTTCGCAGGTCCGAGATTCTTTCCGGGTAGTGTGCAATTGCACGGCTGAATGTTCTCGCAGCTCCTCAATTCTTTCGTTTCAGAGATGGATTCCTTGAAGAGAGGACCGATGGCTACTTTTTCGTCGGAGTCGCTCCCGAAGGTGAGAACTCGCGATCCCCCGGGATCAACCATATGACAATTGCCGGCAATTCTTTTACGCTCATCCGTCGCATTTTTCCGCTGTCTACGAGCTTCACGATTTGTCCTGTTAAAGTGTTGCCTGTGAGCGACATACCCTTACCACCAACACTTAAAGGAGTTGCAGTCTTCCGTAGGATGTGCGATCTTCTGATGATATAAGCAGAAGTTAGGATGTACATCCGCTTCATCAAGATGTATACCGCCAGGAGAATTTTCTCTGAAAGAGGGCATCTTCATCCCCATTGATATGGCTTTGGCGAATCGTTTCCTTGTCTTGATCCTGCTTTCATTTGCGTCGGATGTACTTTGATCCGGTGTGAGTGTTTCGACCCTTTCATCTAGTCGCCGGCGTTTGGCTTTCTCGAATATGGCCATCTCGCGCTCTCGATCAGCTTTGCTTTTAAGATGGGCTTCGTTCAGGAATGCATCAATCATTTCTTCTGATGGTCCTAGAAGTTCTGGCTCAGGATCTGCCCCCAGCTTCTCTGTGTAAGGAGCTTCTTCGTCATTTATTGACGAGCGAGAGATTACATGGCAGCTTGCTACATAATCCTCAGGTTCATCCGACGAGTCTTTGTCATCATCTCCGTCCTCAAGGATGTGGCTGAGGAATTCTCAGAGTGTGACTAGGGTCCGCGCCTTCTGATCTTCCAGCGCGTCAATATGTTTTTGCAGATCCGCGCGCTTGTCATTTAACTTCGTGAGCTTTTGGGTCTTCTCCTTCTTCTTCGAAGACTTTGACGGCTGGGTGCAACCACTTTGACCATCACCACCGAATTTTGTAGTTGGGCGCGGTTTCAGCATTCCCTCGATGACCTCGGGTTCCAGTGAATTTTTCCACCTGATTGCCGGGCACGTTTGGAGATCCTTCAGCATTCTTTTCGTCTTGGCTGAAAGAGCGACCTCCCATGGAGCTTTTTCTATAAAAGAGCACGATGCCCCCGGCATGTCCACTTTTTTAGGGGCATGAGGTTGTGGCGGGTTCACCTTCCACTTCTCAGACAGCGCAAACTTACCTTGTAGGTACTGATCCTCGATCCATCCCTTAAAGACGAAGCAATCTTCGATTGGATGGCTTACCGCTTGGTGGTAAGGGCAGTAATTTGGATCGTTGACATCGCCTGGCTGCAACGGACGTTTCAGACTCGGCAGGTTGATGAGTCTGTTGCGCACTGCCAGCTCGAACAATCTCCTCGTTTTATTCTGAGGAAACGAGTAAGGACGTCCTAGTCTCTCCTCGAGGGATGGGCGTGGACGCACATTGTTTTGGCGAACAACCGGCTTTAAGTTGCTCGGCCGTTGCTGAGTATTGGCAACGAAGGTTGCTTTCCCTTTGCCCTTTTCATTCCAAGGCTCTGTCTTTGAAGAGAAAGGCCTATGGCCCATCTGGTCCATTTGGGTCAGCTTGTCAATCAAGGCCTGGAAGGTGGTCGGCTTGAAGAACATCATGAATTGGGAGATGGTTGCTTGAGGGTCGAGAGTACCCACGAACATGCCCACGGCAGGAGCTTCTTCTATACGTTGTTCGCATCTCGACCATAGGTTCCGCCACCGGATTGCATATTGCACCCACGTCTCTCCCGGCTTCACTCTGGCGTTGATCAATGCCGTGATTGGGGTGCGCTTGCTAGCGCTTGCAAATCTCTGTGTAAACAACAGCTCCATCTCTGCAAATGTTTTGACTGAGTCGTTGGGAAGCTCCGAGTATCATTCAAAGGCCGTTTCTGCTAAGCTGCCGATGAATTGGCGAAGCAACAGTTTGTCGTCGCCTCCAGTGTTGCCACATAAGGCTCTGAATTGAGCGACGTGCTGATGTGGATTCCCTGTCCCCTTGTACACATGGAATTTAGGGATCGTATATCTCGGCGGGTGTAGGGTGTTTTTCGTCACCCCATTGAGATGGGAATACGCGCGCGTTTTTCAGGCGTATACTACAGATTCCCCCTGCCTAGGGTAGGCGGGGGTTTATTGAATGTGGGGATCCAAATCTCCGGCAGCCGCGGACTAAGCTGCCGTTAATTACCCCTCGCCTTTGGGGCGAGAGAACCTCCGATTAACGGGTTAAAATGGTCATGCGAACTCAAAGTGCAGTGTACGTGTGTTGTGTTTTGAAAGGGGGTTTGGATATATTAGGAGCCACGCAGAGTTTTTACGGGGGTCCCGCTACCCAGATAGCAGGCTGGGGGTCAAGGGGGCTAGCAGCCCCCTTGTGGGGTGCGGGGCAGCGCCCCGTTAGAAATTTTTTCTAACAGGGACAGTGTCGCGGAGTATGTGTGTGTAAATATGTATACATATGTGTATATATATATGTATATATGTATGTATATATATATATATATATATATATATATATAAGAAAGAGGGGGGAAAAGCATCCAAAGGATGCGTGGGGCCAGCGCCTTGAGCGTTGTGCGCTTAGGTGCTGTGCGCTCAGGCGCAAGCGCGCCACGTGTCGGCACGTGGGCGTTTTGCGCTTGAGCACAGTGCGCTAGAGCGCAAGTGCGCAACGTGTCGGCACGTGGGCGCTTTGCGCTCGAGCGCAGTGCGCTCGAGCGCAGCACGCCACGTGTCGGCATGTGGGCGCTTTGTGCTCGAGCGCAGTGCGCCACGTGTCGGTACGTGGGCGCTTTGCGCTCGAGCGCAGTGCGCCTGAGCGCAAGCGCGCCACGTGTCGGCATATGGGCGCTTTGCGCTTGAGCGCAGTGCGCCTGAGCGCAAGTGCGCCACGTGTCGGTACGTGGGCGATTTGCGCTCGAGCACAGTGCGCCTGAGCGCAAGCGCGCCACGTGGGCGTTTTGCGCTCGAGCGCTGGGCGCTGGTGAGACAAAGGGACTTTTAGTCCCAGAACCAGAAGCTATGCTTCAGAAAGGAAATATTTATTATATATATATATATATATATATATATCTATGTAAATATATGGAGTTAAACTCCTAAAATATTTTGGTTGATGAAAGGGATTCTTCCTCTTCCTTCTCTGTTAGCTGGATCTTGATGATCAAGAGATGTGAGATCTAAAAATCTCTCCTTTCTGAGATCTAATGATAGATCCAAGTTCCCCTTTGTAGGTTTTGTGGTGGAAGACTTCTTAGTTTTTGAAAAGAAAGAGTAAAACTCTTGATTTAATTCAAAAGAAATGAGAAGATTTAAAACCTTGGAGAAGGAGCAGGAGGCACAAAAGATCTCAGATCTAAATTTTTTTGTGGAGAGAATGAAAAGTCCTCTTTATTCATCATCATGTTGCCTTTTATAGGCTTACATATTTACATATAGCCCCTTGGGCTTCACAAAAATGGCATTTTGCCTATCCCATGGCTCATGTGCCATTTCATTTTTGCACATAAGCCATGGGCTTACAAAATATTGGCTTTATGCCCATTTTGCATACATTCATGTATAAAAAATTACATAAAAATTATTTATTACATGATTTTTTTGTTGGCATGGGGAGGCTGGCCGCGGGCTCGACTTGGGCATGGGCCCGCTTGACCTGGGCTTCGGCCCACCTAGCTTGGGGGTTGACCTTGACTTTGACTCGGTCAACCGGGGTGTAAATTTTTACCCCAACAAAGTGCCCCCCATCAATAAATGCACACCGCACATTTGAGTTGTGTGCATGAAATTGATGGATATTGAAGTTGGACTTCGAGGTAGAACATCATTCCAGGGACGGAGCATCGTCCCGGGGAGCATGATCCCCGGGGATCGGAGCATCATTCTGATTCGCAGAGCATAATTCCAGAGCTCAGAGCATCGTTCCGAAGGGGGGAGCATAATTCCAGGGCTCGGAGCATCGTTCCGAAGTGCGGAGCATAATTCCAGAGATCGGAGCATCGTTCCGAAGGGCGGAGCATGATTCCAGAGTTTGGAGCATCTTTCCGAAGAGCGGAGCATGATTCCAGAGTTCGGAGCATCTTTCCGAAGAGGGGAGCATAATTCCAAGGATCGGAGCATCATTCCGATGAGCGGAGCATCCTTCCAATTTGCGGAGCATAATTCCAAGGATCGGAGTATCATTCCGATGAGCGGAGCATGATTCCAGGGGATCGGAGCATCATTCCGAAGGGCGGAGCATGATTCCAGGGTTCGGAGTATCGTTCCGAAGGGCGGAGCATAATTCCAGAGTTCGGAACATCTTTCCGAAGAGCTGCAGATATTCTGACCGAAGCATAATTTCGATGCAGAGGTTGATTCCCGTGCGAAGCATAATTCCAACGGGGAAGGCATATACTCCGAGGCGAAGCATGATTTTGACACGGGGTACATTCTGAGACGGAGCATGATTCCAGAGTAGAGCTTGTTGGTTGACTTGATCCCGAGGCGAAACATAATTTCGACAGGGAAGGCCGGTACACCGAGGCGAAGCATCATTTCGACACGGGGTGCATTCTGAGACGAAGCATAATTCCGACACAGAGATTGTTGGTTGATTTAATTCCGAGGCGGAGCATAATTCCGATGAGGAGGTCGTTGGTTGATTCCGAGCCGAAGCATGATTTCGACACAGGGTAAATTCTGGGACAGAGCATGATTTCGCCGTAGAGGTTGTTGGTTTGATTTGATTCCGAGACAAAGCATAATTTCGACAGGGAAGGCAGGTACACCGAGACGAAGCATCATTTCGACACGGGGTGTATTCTGAGACGAAGCATAATTCCGACGAGGAGGTCGTTATCCCGAGGCGATGCATGATTTCAACACGGGGTAAATTCTAGGACGAAGCATGATTCCGCCGCAGAGGTTGTTGGTTTGATTTGATTTGGGTTGACATCAGCATTGCTACACTGGGATATGGTACCAGGAGCGAATCATCATTTGTCATGAGAGGATTTGGGGATTGGTTTTTTTTTGTTTGGCATCAGCATCGCTACACTGGAATATGGTACCAGGAGCGAATCATCATTTGCGTTTGCTTATTAGGAAACGATGGCTTGGGAGACAGGTTTTAGGTCCCTATCACCTAAGACTTTTCAACTTTGTGAGCCGTAAGGGTCTCACAAAGCATTTTCTCCCTACAGGTCATAAGGATCCCGTAAGTGCATTTTCTCCTTGGGAGTCGTGGGGACTCCCAAGTGTATTGCTCCTTTGTGAGTCGTAAGGATCTCACGCGGGAATTTTCTCCTCACAAAGTCGAGAGGACCTTGTTAGTGCATTTCATCTCTTTCTCACGAGTTTGCTCCCTTTCGGGTTTTCACAAACTCGCCGGCAGTCCTGCTGTTTTTACTCACGGAGCCCTTTCGGGTTTTCATCCGTGCCCATCTTGCTTGTGGACATACCTTTTTTTTATTTTATTATTTTTTTTTGGAGAGATTGGGATTGTTTTACGCCCGTGGATTGTATACGGTTTTGTAGGATGTATGATCCAGACCGTAGGGCCATAAAAATTTTTGGGACTTTGTTGGCGTCTACATCGCTGCACTGGAATATGGTACCAGGAGCGACTCATCATTCGCCGTTGGGGTATGGGATTTGGAATTTTGTTGGCGTCTGCATCGCTGCACTGGAATATGGTACCAGGAGCGACTCATCATTCGCCACTTGGGGTATGGGATTTGGAATTTGGTTGGCGTCTGCATCACTATACTGGAATATGGTACCAGGAGCGACTCATCATTCGCCACTTGGGGATTGGGGAGCGATGGCTTAGGAGACAGGTTTAGATCCCTATCACCTAAGTCTTTTCAATTTTATGGGCCGTGAGGGTCCCATCAAAGTAAATTCTCCCTACGGGTCGTAAGGATCCCATAGGTGTATTTTCTCCTTAGGAGTCGTGGGGACTCCTAAGTGTGTTCTTTCTTCGTGAGTCGTAAGGATCCCACAAAGGTTTGGTCTCCTCATATATCGTGAGGACACATGAGTGGGTCTTCTCAATGGAGCATAATTCCAAAGGCGGAGACCAGCCGCGTAACTGGTGATTACGGTGGGGCATGAGGGTGATGAGAATTATTTGAGCCCGTGGATTGTATACGGTAGTCAATTTGGGGACTAACCGTAGGGCTGGAAGAATTTTGGGAAATTGGATTTTGGTTGGCGTCTGCATCGCTGTAGTGGAATATGGTACCAGGAGCGACTCATCATTCGCCATTTTTTTTTTGTTTTTGCATTTTTTGTTTTACCGCGATTGCTTTATCATTTCAGCTTTTCTTATCGCGAAGGTCGCGATTGCCCCATCATTTCGGCTTTATTTTCATCTTTATTTTAATCGCTGATTTTTATTGCGAGTTGCCCCATCATTTTGGCTTTTCTTTATTTTTCTTTTATTTATACATTTTTTTTATATACACGCATTTTTTTACATTCCCAGTTTAACGACTTAGAGGTCGACTGTTCCCAGTTTAATGACGTGGTGGTCGACTGTTCCCGGTTTAATGACGTGGTGGTCGATTGTTCCCAGTTTAATGACGTGGTGGTCGATTGTTCTCAGAGAAAGGCAGATGTCTGAGAGAATTGGTTTCACGAAGAACTTCGGTCTCCATTTGTATGAAATTGGCGGTTGCAGCTTGACTGTTTGTTAACACGCCTTTAGACAGTTCTATCTCTCCTGCCTTGTATTGTTTTTCGACCCAATCTTTGAAGACGAAGCAGTCCTCAATGGCATGACCTATTACTCTGTGATAGGGGCAGTATTTGGGGTCGTCGGTCCTATTCGCTTCCTGCGGTCTTTTTGACACTGGCAGTTGTAGACCGTTCTTCAGGGTGTCTTTGAATATTTTACGGATCTTGTCCCTTCTGAAGGAATAGACCTTATCCAGCTTCTCTTTCAGTGGAGATTCTCTTCCCTCTCCGAACACTGGCTTCCGAGGCTGGTTGGCGCTAGGCCCGCTCATCCCTTGCTTATTTCGGTTAGCCGAAGTGTTGAAAGATTCAGAATCATCGGAGTTTCCGCCTTTGCGATTATCGTCCTTTCGGTTTCTCCAGGACCTATTGTTATTTTAGGAATCCGAGGAGGACTCCTGTATTGAGCGCTCCAGCATCTGAACTTTCCTGGTCAGCTCTTGGAATGTTTTGAGACCCGCGGTGCATAGAAACGGGGCCATCCAGTTGTTGAGATTTCCGACAAGGAGACTGACAGATTGGTCCTGCTCTATCAGCGGTTCACATTTGACGGAGAGATTGAGCCATCGGGTTATAAAATCCATGCTGCTTTCGTTGTTCTTGGTCTTGGTCCTTACGAGCTCGGCAATGGTGATCTTATTGCTGACGCACATGAACCTCTGCCGAAACAGAGACTCCATTTGGACAAAGTTGTGACGGAGCCATCCGGTATGCTCGCGTACCAGTCGAAAGCAACATCGGTCAAGCTATTAACGAACTGGCGGAGGAGAAGCGCATCGTTGCCCCCAGTGTTCCCGCATGAGGCTTTGAAGTGGGCGATATGCTGATTTGCATTTCCCGTCCCATCGAATCTTCCGAATTTGGGGATGACATAGCCGCTAGGAAATTCCACCAGATCATACTGAGCAGGATATGGTCTCCCACTACTGCTGATATCTTTTTGCGCTTCGGCTTCAGCTACCAATGTTTTGACTTTGCTGGCAACTAAATCCATGATTTGATCTTGAGTTAGCGGGCTATGTCATCGGTAGCCAAAACATTTCCCGAGATAGGATGCGACTGATTTTCATGTAGTTCGCCCACTTTTGGATTTGAGGGAATAGGCGTCGGCTGCTTTGGGACACCATTTCCCGGTTCACGAGCAGAGCCCTCCGCTTGATTGGGCGGCTGAGAGGCAAGTCAGGCCGTGAGCTGCATCACGACATTCGTCAAGTCATCGATTTTGGAGTAGAGTTTGGCCATCTCCTTGTCTTTGTCTCTGAGCTGCTTTCGAAGCTCTTGAAGCAGCTCTTGCTCCGCGGTCCTGGGGCGGAAAGTCGGCTCTTCTTCGCTTTCCGAGCCCGACTCCTTATGGACCGAAGGGTCTTTCCGCCTATCGTCCTCATCAAGAGGGTTTTCATCACCCAGCAGAGGCGGCTGTTCTTGAGAAGCGGCCACCACATTCAAGCCAGATTGGGTTTGAGATGTGGTAGCCCCGTCCTTTCTCTTGCTGCGCGTGCCCACCGTGTAGACAGTGTGGACCACATAACCAGCCATTTCCTCATCTTCGGCGGGGTAACCCTGTTCTTCGAACCTCATGAGGTTCAGCCTGGCAGGAGCCCTAGCCCTTTTGTTGGCTCTATATCTGAGCCTTTTCTCCCTCAGCTTCTCGATTTTGAAGGCTTGGCGGGCATCCGCTACCCGGGAAGCCATTGTGAGTTGATCAGCGGGGAGCTTAGAGAAGACACCCGATCGAGCAGTGGTCAAGGGCACCGCTGGAGCTTGCTCGGGACGCGTTGTAGCTTTGTTGGTGTTGATGGCCTTGCCCCCAGCTGGGGCCAAGTAAATTCGTTCAGACACCGACTTGCGTTTGGGTTGGGGCGCCCTTGAGATCACCACATTTGGTCTCCTTCCTTTTGAGACCGGTTTGTCTGCCACCGGGGCTTGAGGAGCTGGGATGGCGCCAACTGGCATGAACACAATAGAGCCGAATGGTAGCAGCGGCTCCTCCCATTATCGCCCGAGACTGGCTGGAAGGACCGTCCTAGAGTCTATCCTCCTCGTGTAGGAGACGGGAGCTGAGTTCATCATCGAAGACATCGTCGGAAGGTGATTGCTTGAAAAATCTGCATGAAAAAGAATTATTTTTAGTATAAATACAGGTATGTATATTGATTGAGTCGCATGAACGCTTAACCCGAAATATGGGAGGAGAGATAAGTCCCACCGGGCGTGCCAAAATCTGTAGGGTGTTTTTCGTCACCCCATTGAGATGGGAATACGTGTGCGCTTGTCAGGCGTATACTACAGATTCCCCCTGCCTAGGGTAGGCGAGGGTTAATTGATTGTGGGGATCCAAATCTCCGGCAGCCGCGGACTAAGCTGCCATTAATTACCCCTCGCCTTTAAGGCGAGGGAACCCCCGATTAACGGGTAGAAATGGTCATGCGAACTCAATGTGCAGTGTACGTGTGTTGAGTTTTGAAAGGGGGGTTTGGATATATCGGGAGCCACGCAGAGTTTTTACGGGGTGCGGGGCAGCGCCCCGTTAGAAATTTTTTCTAACAGAGACAGTATCGCGGAGTATGTGTGTGTAAATATGTATACATATGTGTATATATATATATGTATATATGTATATATATATAAAAGAAAGAGGGGGAAAAGGCATCCAAAGGATGCGTGGGGCCAGCGCCTTGAGTGCCGTGCGCTTAGGTGTTGTGCGCTCAGGAGCAAGCGCGCCACGTGTCGGCACGTGGGCGTTTTGCGCTTGAGCGCAGGCGCGCCACGTGTCGGCACGTGGGCGCTTTGCGCTCGAGCGCAGCACGCCACGTGTCGGCATGTGGGCGCTTTGCGCTCGAGCGCAGTGCGCCTGAGCGCAAGTGCGCCACGTGTCGGTACGTGGGCGCTTTGCGCTCGAGCGCAGTGTGCCTGAGCGCAAGCGCGCCACGTGTCTGTATATGGGCGCTTTGCGCTTGAGCGCAGTGCGCAAGTGCGCCACGTGGGCGCTTTGCGCTCGAGCGCAGTGCGCCTGAGCACAAGCGCGCCACGTGTCGGCACGTGGGCGTTTTGCGCTCGAGCGCTGGGCGCTGGCAAGACAAAGGGACTTTTAGTCCCAGAACCAGAAGCTATGCTTCAGAAAGGAAATATTTATTATATATGTATATATATATATATGTAAATATATGGAGTTAAACTCCTAAAATGTTTTGGTTGATGAAAGGGATTCTTTCTCTTCCTCCTCTGTTGGCTGGATCTTGATGATCAAGAGATGTGAGATCTAAAAATCTCTCATTTCTGAGATCTAATGGTAGATCCAAGTTCCCCTTTGTGGATTTTGTGGTGGAAGACTTCTTAGTTTTTGAAAAGAAAGAGTAAAACTCTTGATTTAATTCAAAAGAAATTAGAAGGTTTAGAACCTTGGAGAAGGAGAAGAAGGCACAAAAGATCTCAGATCTAAAATTTTTTGTGGAGAGAATGAAAAGTCCTCTTTATTCATCATCATGTTGCCTTTTATAGGCTTACATATTTACATATAGCTCCTTGGGCTTCACAAAAATGGCATTTTGCCTATCCCATGGCTTATGTGCCATTTTATTTTTGCACATAAGCCATGAGCTTACAAAATATTGGCTTTATGCCCATTTTGCATACATTCATGTATAAAAAATTACATAAAAATTATTTATTATATGATTTTGTTGTTGGCATGGGGAGGCTGACCGCGGGCTCGACTTGGGCATGGGCCCGCTTGACCTGGGCTTCGGCCCACCTAGCTTGGGGGTTGACCTTGACTTTGACTCGGTCAACCGGGGTGTAAATTTTTACCCCAACAGCGGGTAACTGACTTGGTCATACCAGCCCGGATAGGGTCGCCCCGTTTTGACAACTTGACCGGCTGCCTCAGTTGCCTGGTGAACTCGTATTTGTTGAGCAATATAGTCGTCTAGTACAGCTTTGGAAATGGTTTCCTCCTTGGCTGCTTAAAGGGCCGGCGGTGGATTTGACGTTTCTTCTCTGTCATCTTCAAGGATAATCGGAGGATCTTCGCCTGGGGGATCCTGCCGGATCATCATACCCACCATGTCCTGGAACAGAAGGGCCATTCGTTTTATATTGGCTGCTTGTTCTGCAGCCTCCTTGTCCTTCTTTTCCAGTATTCTCCGAAGGAATTCGGCATCGGTTTCTTGCTTCTGGCGTTGATCCGAGGATGCTTCTGGGCTTTCTTTTGTCCCGGTGAGTGCGGCCATCGCAGTTATCATTTCTTGGAGCTTCTGCTGCTGCTCTTGAGCTTTAGTCACCGATCGCTTAAGCGGTCTATGACCTGTGGATATACGGCTATCCTCTTTCACAGACGCCATGTAGACGGTATGTACCACCATGCCCCCAGACTTAGGGCGTTTGGGTTCAGTGCCTTTGACTTTTGTCGCCGGCACAGGGATTTTCTCCGACCTTCTTTTCTCAAGAGTGGTCGAAGTTGAGGGAGCCGTCAAGGTGGGCATCCAGACAACTTTTCGTGGCTTAGAAGGATGGCTGACTTCCTTTTGGACCTTCAGTTTCTTGTGCTGGCGGGAGAAATTTGGATCGATCACTGAACTCGGACTTGTCGCCAGATTTTGTAAACTTTGGAAGACAGCCGTTGAGGGGACTGCTTCGGCTTTATTTCCGTGACAGTCTCCACCGGTGGCGGAGATCTTTTCAGTACGGCAGTGAGCGAATTCTTGCGTATTCTGTTCAGCAACTCAAAACTGTTCCCGGTTGGGACAGCAGCATTAACTTCCACCGTTGGAGCTGGTGGCATTAGCCCAGAGGGGGAGTTGCCCCCGGACTTCCTTACTCGGTGCCAGTGGCGACGTCGAGCGTGTCGAGCTGATGGAGTTGGTTCGGTGATGGGGATGGCTTTGTCTTGCCCCCTGTCCAGGTGAGGGGTTGCTGCTAGAGTCAGCCTGTTGAATACTGATGTCCTTTGAGAAGCAGTATCCAATCGGTTGAAAACAGTCTTCTGAGCAGGGACAGGAACCGTAGCGGGAGCCGGAACAGTCAATTTTGTAAAGACCGACCCTTTGGTAGGAGAAGCCGCCTTGACGACTCCAGGAGCAGGGATGGCTATCCTCTTCGGAATAACCTTCTCAGGGATTGCAAGCTTCATTATGGGCCCACAGGAATTTAGGCCCAGTCTGGCGAAGACCGAGGAGCTGGAGTTGGAAGACCCGTTGAGAGGGGCCGCAGTAGCTGTAAGCCGATCGAAGACCGACTTCTTAGGAGCTTCCGGTGTTGGCACAGGAGCGGTGAAGCTCATTGGCGGGAGCATGGTCCCGAAAAACAATCTCGTGGTGGCTTGAGTGACCTGTTCCATCGGCATTGTGAACAGGGAAGCCGCCTGGGGCCCATAGGCTACACCTCCAGGTGAGGCGGAGCGTCGGTTGCATTTGCATTTGGAGCAGCTTGAGCAGTTGGACGCCATTGCTGTTTGATTTCTGCGCCAGGCAAAAGACCAAATCTTAATGACTTGAAACCCAAAGACAACCATTAACAAACCGCAATTCGTTCGCGAAGACGACACACGAAGTGTGGAGTGGAAAGAGGAAAAGGTCCCACCGGGCGTGCCAGAATCTGTTCCCCTCCGAATGGCGACCGAGACAGGGACGTCTTGCCTGAGATTCGGGGCAGATGCTAATTGGTGCTATCCGTCCACCTCTCCGAAGATGCCAAGTTGATTTATGGCACCGTGTATTGAAGGATTAAACGGATGCGGACGATGTAGCAGACTTCGTCAGATTCCCCCTCGTTTGAGGGGTTTTTTTATTGTGGGGACGCTCTTCCCTGCAGACGCAAGCCCCTGCAGTTAATTACGCTACCGCATCGCGGTAACAACTTTCTCCTTCTCCAGCTGGTCACTTCGTGTCGTGGGTGTTTATTTTGTTTGTGGTTGCCCGTGGATTGTATACGGAGACTAATTTATGTCGTCGCCCGTAGGACGTGGATTAGTCCAAATCCGTATTTTCTTAGATTTGGTTTTGGGGTTTTGGTTTGAGGATACGTTAGCCATATTTGAGGCCAAGATCAACTCAAACGTTTGTTAAGGATACGTTAGTCTAGTTTGAGACTAAGATCAACTTAACGGGATCGTTTAGATCCGACAAAAGAACGTTTGGGTTCTATTGTTCCAGTTTAGGGACATAGTGGTCCATTGCATGTATGGCCATCGGGACCCGTCACCTCTCTGACGACGTTGAAGGATTACAACGACAGATGTCAGAGGAGTTCAGAGATGTACCCTTGAACCAAAATTGTTTGGGGAATCTATAGTCCAATTTAGGACTAAAGTCTGTTTGAAGTTATAAGGATACGTTAGCCATATTTGAGGCTAAGATCAACTTAAACGGGATCGTTTAGATCCGACAAAAGAGCATTTGGGGCTATATTATTCCAGTTTAGGGACATAGTGGTTCATTGCCAGTTTAGGGACATAGTGGTCCATCTCCAGTTTAGGGACATGGTGGTCCGTGTTCCAGTTTAGGGACATAGTACTCCATCTCCAGTTTAGGGACATAGTGGTCCAATGCCAGTTTAAGGACATAGTGGTCCATAAAATGTATGGCTGTCGGGACCCATCACCTCTCCGAAGACGTTGAAGGATTATAACGACAAATATCAGAGGAGTTCAGAGATGTACCCTTGAACCAATGAGTTGGTTGAAAGAGCAGATGTGCTCAGTTCAAGATGATTTGAGGACTTATGGCCAGTTTGGGCTAAGTCCAATTATGTTTGAAATATTGGCCCTTTGGGCCATTAGACATTTGTCTGGGTTCAGCCCCTCATCATGCAGCAGTGCTAAACAGAGTTTTGGGGGCTCTGACAACATTTTGGCTTTTATTAGGCACTGACCATTCATCATGGCTCTGGAGTTTACTTTGAATGTCATGTGAAATGATCAAGTTTGGAAAACAAGGGTATATTTGAAGTTCAGTCAAAAGGGAATCCTGCCTCTGGAAAAACATATCCATTTTGGGCTAGGTTGGTTTTGAAATAATGTTAACACTAGAAGGTATTTGACGATCACGTGTTCCCACGTGATGCGCTTTAAAAATAGTGTTAAACACTAAAACTGGGGTGGTCACGTGGGGTCACGTGAGGCGCCTGAGATTGGGCCGAAACTCTTTTATTTTACCCTTAAGGCTGCAAATAAGTATTAAACACTTAGCTTTCAGGCTATCATGTGTGAGCACGTGAGGCATCTGAAGATGGGGCCAGATTTCCTTTTACTTTGTTCTGCAAATAAGTGTTAAACACTTTTTGACTCTCTGGCCATCACGTGCGGGTACGTGATAGGCATCCATCCATTGGATATTAAAGAGATTTATTAGGGGTCATATGGGGACACGTGAGGGTTCCCTAAATGTGGAGCAAGATCTCCTTTGTTTTATCCTCAAATCTGCGAATAAGTGTTAAACACTTTTTATTTTGAGCATCACGTGTTGACACGTGATGGGGATTTATGCGCTGACTGTTAAAACGTTTGCTAAGGGGTCACGTGGTAACACGTGAGAGCGCCCAAAGCTTAGATTTCCCTTGCTTTTATTCCCTTTGTCTTGGAGGTCACGTGAGAGCACGTGAGGCATTGCCTCAAAACCTTTTCCTTCTTGTTTTTTGGGGATCTTTTCAGGGTTCACGTGGGGACACGTGACCTTGGTCTTATTCCTTCTTTTGCGGATTGGGGTCACGTGTCATCACGTGACCAATATTCTTTATGTGCATGGAGATCTTTCAAGTCTCTTTATTTTAAGAATTAAATTCTCTGTAGGGTTAAACCCTAATTTTGTTTTGGAGGAATTAAATTCCTATTGTGAAAGAATTAAATTCTTGATTAGGGTTAAACCCTAGTTTCATTTTAGGAGAAATTAAATTCATGTGAGTTTGGGAGAATTAAATTCTCAAAACTCAATTCCCCTTCTAAATTTAGGATCTGCATGGCAGGATCTCGACCCGATGAGAATTAAATTCTCAACTTATGGGGAGATGTGCTCTGTGCAGATCTTCAACCAGAAGAAGAACTAAGTTCTTTTTTTGTATAAGAGTTAAACTCTTGGATTTTGAGAATTAAATTCTCTGTTTGAAGTTTTGATTCCCTTTCTTTTCTCACCTAAGGTTTTCTTTGTTGAGAATTAAATTCTCCTTTCTTTTCTTCCCTCTTGAGAATTAAATTCTCCTCTCTCTGTTTTTCTCTCCAAAAGGTAGATCCCCTTCTCTTCTTTTCTTGGCTCCTATTTATAGGAGAAGGAAAAGAATCAATTTGTTTAGCAAATCTCTCATTGAAAGATTTGATTTGTTTTCATATTTAATATGTGCCTTTAGATCATTCAGTGAATTTTATTCACCGTTGGATTTTAAATCCAAAAGATATTCTGTTTGTTATTTCGGTGAGATTTGGGGAAATCTTTCCTTGTCTAGGATTTTTCCATAAATTGGTGATATTTAATCACCCTTGGATCTTTAATCCGACGGTCCCCATAATCCTTTTCCATTTGGAAAGATTTAGAAGCTTTTAGAATTTAATTCTATTAACTGTAAGGCTTTCGAAGCCAGTCACGTGTGAGCACGTGACCCCCAATTGAGTTCTTTAACGGCCGCTTGTTTATGCTTCAGTTTTAACCATCACGTGTCAACACGTGACCATTGATCACGTGTGAGCACATGATACCTCATTGAGATAACTTCTGATTTTTAATCAGGGAACAGATTTTAGAATTTAATTCTATTCATTATTTTAGAGGCCTTAAGAGCCCATCACGTGTTTGCACGTGACCCATGGTCATGTTTGCACGTGACCCATGGTCACGTGTGAGCACGTGATGCCCCATTGGGGTCTTTTTTTGAGTTTTTATTATATCTTTTAACTCCTCCAGCGGGTTCTTAAAGGTCCATCACGTGTGGACACGTGATGCCTCATAACTTTTGATCCCGGATGAATTATGAGGCCCATAATATATCAAATCAAAGGGGTTTTCGAGATGCTTCCAATACCATCAGAATTTAATAGTTCCTCCTTCGGGATTTTATCAAAATACAGGCCGGAAGATACTGGTTCGCATTTCCTTAAGCGTATTGCTGCCATTTGATACATTGGACTCTTCTGCGCAGAAATTTTTGGCGTGAACAGCGCATATGTGTGGACTTTCGGGATCTCAACAAAGCTTGCCCGAAAGACGACTTTCCAGTACCGGTCACTGAGCTGATGATAGATAATACGTCCACTCACGAAGTTTTCTCCTTCATGGACGGCTCATCAGGATACAATCAGATAAAAATGCATCCCGAGGACCAGAAGCATACCGCTTTCTGGACCCCTTTGGGCATATTCTGCTACAAGGTGATGCCTTTTGGTCTGAAGAATGTTGGTGCCACCTATCAGAGGGCCATGATGAAGATTTTCGATGACCTCATACATAAAATCGTCGAATGCTATATCGACAACCTCGTAATTAAAAGCAAATCATACGAGGAACATTTAGAGCATCTGAAGACCGTGTTTCAGCGCCTTCGGAAATACAACTTGAAGATGAACCCTCTCAAATGCGCGTTCGGGGTTTCCTCGGGCAAGTTCCTAGGATTTGTCGTCCGACATCGAGGTATCGAGATAGACCCGTCGAAGATCAAGGCGATCATGGAAATGCCTCCGCCAAGGACTCTCAAGCAACTGCGGTCTCTCCAAGGAAAGCTCGCGTATATCCGGCGATTCATAGCCAATCTCTCAGGCAAGTGTCGTCCTTACAGTCACCTAATGAAGAAGGGAACCCCGTTCGTCTGGGATCGCAAATGCCAAAGCGCACTGGACGAAATCAAGCAATACCTGCAGAATCCGCCGGTGCTGACTGCTCCGGTCAAGGGAAAGCCTCTCATTCTGTATACAACCGCCCTTGAGGGTTCCTTAGGCGCGCTATGGGCGCAAGAGAATGACCAAGGGAAGGAGAGTGCCCTCTACGATTTGAGTCGAGTTCTCCTGGGGGTAGAAAATAATTATTCTCCCATTGAAAAACACTGCTTGGCGTCGATCTTTGCGATAACGAAGCTCAGACACTATGCGTTGGCACATGAGGTCCATCTCATATCAAAGGTGGATCCTCTCAAATATTTGATGTCAAAGGCTATATTAACAGGACGACTCTCTAAATGGGCCCTACTCTTGATAGAGTTCTCGATAACTTATCGTCCCCTCAAAGCAGTGAAAGGCCAGGCCATCGCCAACTTTCTCGTTGAGCATCTGATACCCGCCGATTCTCTTTTGAACTGCGAATTGCCCGATGAGCACGCGTTTGACACGATCGGCGGGGAGGGAAGAGAGAATGATACCCGGTGGGAACTCTATTTCGATGGAGCATTTTCCATGAAGAAGCGCAAACAAAGTACCCCCATAATCAAATCCGTGGTAGGCCTCATCTTCGTGACTCCACAAGGAAGGACAATGCGCTTTGCCTTCTCCTTAACAAAGCCGAGGACGAACAATGAAGCCGAATATGAAGCTTTGATAGCAGGTCTTGAGATCGTTGTAGACATGGGAATCGAAAACCTCTTCATATATGGAGACTCCCAGCTGATCGTTAGCCAAGTAAATGGCGACTATCAAACGTGCAAACCAGAGTTGGTAAAGTACGGTGAGAGAGTGCAGCAACTGCTGACTCAAATTCCTTCCTACACCCTGGAAAACATACCGCGTGCGGAAAATAGCAAGGCGGATGCATTAGCAAAGCTCGCTAAAGAATTGGCCGACGAGAACCTCGATGACGTGCAGATCATTGTGCAAAGCCGTCGGGTTCTTGCACCGGCAGAAATATCTCCGGAGTCGTCCGAAGAAAAGAGAACTACCGAAGAAACGGCCCAAAAAATAAAAGACCAAGAAAAGGCTATGGATTGGAGAGAAGTCTTTATAGACTACTTCAAATCCCGTCGAACACCTGAAGATGCGTCGTCAAGACATCAGCTCATGAAACGAGCTTTATCCTTCGCCTTTGTCAATGATACTCTATATAAGAGATCGTTTGACTCCCTGTGGCTAAGATGCCTGGGACCTGAAGAGGCAAGGAGAGTCGTCCAGGAAACTCACGACGGACTCTGCGGTTCTCACCAAGCCGGGCCGAAGATGAAACTAAAGATCAAAAGGATGGGCTACTATTGGCCCACGATGATCCAAGACTGCCTAGAATACGCGAAGCAGTGCCACTCGTGCCAGATTCACGGGGATTTTATCCACCAGCATCCGTATCCACTACATCCGACGGTGGCTAGCTGGCTTTTCGAAATGTGGGGAACTGACATAATTGGCCCCATCGAACCAGCATCGTCCAGAGGACATCGGTTCATACTGACAATAACCGATTACTTCTCCAAGTGGGCAGAAGTAGTACCACTAAGAGAAGTGAAGACGGAGAATATCCTCCATTTCTTCAAGACATACGTCATTTATCGGTTCGGCACTCCGCGACGGATTATCTCCGATAACGGGCCAGCCTATAGAAGCCACAAGATCAGCCGCTTCGCACAACAGCATAACATAGACTGAAGATACTCTTCAGTCTATAATCCCCGAGCTAACGGTCTAGCTGAGGAATTCAACAAGACCTTGACGAAGATCATGAAAAAGACGGTGTCCAAGAATAAGAAGGACTGGCATGAGAGACTACATGAAGCTCTCTGGGCGTATCGAACTACGTTCAAAACAGCCACGAATACAACGCCGTATGCATTGGTATTCGGCACAGAAACGGTACTCCCCCTCGAGATAGAGTTACCCTCTCTACGAGTGGCTGTTCATTACGAGCGAACAGACGAAGAAAATGCTCACCTTCGGCTTGAGGAGCTCGACGCCCTTGATGAAACCTGGCTCATGGTGCAGCAAAACTTGGAGGCTTATAAAGCGAAGATGACGCGCTCATATGAAAGATTGACTAGGCCGAGAACATTCCGCCAAGGCGAACTCGTGCTAGTGGTCAAAAGACCTATGATCCCCAATCGTGCCAAGCAGTGGAAATTCGAGCCGAACTATGAAGGCCCGTATATCATAGAAAAAGTTTACCAGGGTGGAGCCTATCTACTCATGGACATGCATGGTGAAAGACCTTTCAGGCCAATAAACGGTCGCTTCCTGAAAAAATACTACGCCTGACGAGTCACGGCCTAGGTTAACGATAGATGACAACGCCTATGTCCGCTCGCTATCTTCCTAAGCCCAAACTCTATAAGTAGTATTGTAACACCCTAGTTCGTTATACCATGCGTGATTTGATTAATTAATATATTGTATGGTTATTCTTGATTTATTGCTGTTTTGGATGGGAATAGTATAATTGATGTTTGTATTTGCATCCGACCCAACCCGCTTGCTGGAAACCTGTCTTGATTCCTGTTTATGGTCTATCCCGACTAGTTATGAGAATCCGTGCACTTTCATGTTGTATAACTGCATTATATCTGACATCTGTATTTTTTCAATATAACATATAAAATCATATAAAATAATCTTTCCAACCCATAACTCTCATGTTCTCTTTCTCTTTACACCTTACATTTTTCTTTTTCTTTTTCTTTACAACTCACATCGAACTCTTTATTCCTCTTTATATAATATATATATATTATTATCAAAAAAAAAATCAAATCCTAATACTATTTAAACACCCCACCCTCTTCTTCTTTCTCTCATTTTTCCACTATCTCTCTCCTTCTCCCCCTCTCCCCTACGAAGAATCCTTGTCCAAACGCCCCAAGCTCTGTCGGCTCCTCTCAATGCCGTCCAAGCCACCGCTGCCATATCGTCATCAATTCGTCGTCAGGCAAGTTCAAATACTTGCTACATGGTATTATATATTCATTTTAGTTGCGATTCTAACGTTATTATATGTGTTCGATGCAAATTATAATCTGAAAAACCTTTTTAAAATGACGGAACTTAAGCATAACAGATGGCCCGAGTGATAATGAATACTGTGTTAAGAGTTGGCTCGAAAATACGGATCCTAACACCGTGAAATGTCATCCCCATTTAGATCCGTCGAATCTGTAAATTTCTGTACCTGAATTTTGTAAAAATCATAGTAAATTGATTATACACCGGAATGTTGCGTTCGAGGGCTCATATCAAAGCCTACTCAACAAACTAGAACTCCATAGAATTTTTAGTCTGTTTCTGTTTTAAAAAGATGACGGAAACTGGTTCGGAGTGCGGCTCTGGACTGCAGTCCAGAGCAGCTTTGGCTGTCGATTCTCGTTTTGTAATGCTTTCACTCTTCTGTATGAAAATGTTGTAATGCGGAACCCTATACCATAGCTAAGATAAATTAGTTAGATAACCCTTGAATCTATTCCCGTGTCGTTTCACCGTCATTTGATATTTAATTTGTATTTTAGAATACCGTGGTAATCTGCAGTTTCTGCAGTGATCCCTCTTACACGAGCACCTTGTACATAACATAACTTTTATTACAGAACTGCTATTGATGATACGTTTGATGCGATAGAAATATAACAGTAAAATATACAATTAGTTGAACTGTAGCGTCGCCTAATTATGCTTCCAACTAGGAGTAAAATGTGTTACGAAACGGACTTCCAGTTCAGAAATTGGATTTCCAGCAGTGAACACTTAAAATGAAATGGCCATAACTAGCGAACCTGAAACCCGATTGACGTGAAACCAATTTTGATGGATAGATAATTAAACAGACTGCTTACCCCTTGTATTATTTTGCTTAATTCTACACATATGATTTATAGTAAATTTTGCAAACTGTACGACACTGGCTGCTGTGCTTTATTTGTATCATGAATAATTGCATTTTCATCATATCATGTAGTGGTATACCCTCATTGAATAGTGGTCATGAAGTATTGATAACCTAGTGATCATGTACATTACCCAGTGATAAGTATTAGTGATTGGATTGTGACAAGAACATTAGTGTAAAAGCGTGAATGAATAACTGAATGTGAATGAATAAGTGAAAGTGACACATACTTGTACACAATGATTGTGTCAAGTATGTTAGTGTTAAAGCGTGAATGAATAAGTGAAGTGACACGTACTTGTACACAATCAACGAAACTAGTTACTTTATTGCATTGTCACGCCTATAGGGCATATGTAAGTGTAACTATAACTGAAATGGGACGGTTATGGAGAACTTGCATTAGTGTCATAGGTAAAACATCGAGTACTGTCCATTTATCTTGGATACCAATTGAGACATGCTTGATGGAGACCCTGTCTCCAGTTCTCGCATAGACTTGTCATGGAGCGACAAGTATTTGGATTCATGGTTGGTATTTGATGTAGACCGTGGGTGTGGGGTAGTTTGAGTTTGAGTTCAACAGAATCTCGAGAGTCCCACTGCCGGCATATACAGTGATTTTGGGAGTTGTATGGATGGTGTTACTGAATATTATCGTGCATGATTCGGGATCGTGTTACTGATTATTACTGATTATTAGCGAGTGACTCGGGCCCTTGTTCCCTTGCCCTTGGGTCCTACCCTTGGGTTGGGGATACTCACGAGTGGTTGACTCTCACACTTGGACTGACGATAGGTTTAGCGACCCGGACATTGAGACTTAGAGACTGATAGGTTTAGTGACATGCATTGATTACTGATTCGACGTACCTGCTTTATTGTTTACCTGCTCTACTGTTTACCGATACTGATTATTTCATGCTCATGTCATCACTCCATGCTTACTGTTTCATTTTAATCATCATTGCACGTGTTTACATATGTATATAAATATATTGCTATCGTGTCGCTCTGATGACCTGAGTATGCATGCTCAGAGTGAGAAGTGGATTTAGCTCGAATCAGGATCTGTCGTACCTTGAGGATATTACGGACATCTAGATCAGCGACGTCAACGCTATCTTTCTTTTGACTCTATCTGGTTAGTTTTATACATGTTTCGATTTAGTGACTGCATTTCTCATTACCTGTGCATTGATTACTGATTACCACGTAAAGCTAGAAGCCGAAGCGTGACTACGGCAGGATGTTTCCTTGACCGTAGGAGCATGGTTGGCCTTGTCAACCCCTCGTATTCCGTATTTTGGAAAGCGGGGCGTGACAAGTATCCGGCTACGGATCGAAACGTCCTTAAACTAACGATGGACCACTATGTCCTAAAACTGGCTGTTGACCGAGACGTCGATAAAGTACTACCGACCGCAGCATCCCATGGCAGACAAAAAAAACAAAAAAAAACGGTATGTCCATAAGCAAAATGGGCACGGATGAAAACCCGAAAGGGCCCCGTGAGTAAAAACAACAGGGCTACCGGCGAGTTTTGTGAAAACCCGAAAGGGCCCCGTGAGTAAAAACAGCAGGGCTACCGGCGAGTTTTGTGAAAAACCCGAAAGGGCGCAATCTCGTTAAAAGACACTTGCAAGGTCCTCTCGACCCTGTAAGGAGAAACCACCTACATGAGATCCTTACGACTCATAAGGGACCAACAAAATTAGGGATCCCCACGATTCCTAAGGAGAAATTACACTTACGAGATCCTCACGACTCGTAAGGAGAATTCCCCTTTGAGACCCTCACGGCTCACAAGGTTCAAAAGCCTTAAGTTATAGGGATCTGAACCTGTTCTTAAGCCATCACAACCTCCAGCATTGCCCTACAAGTGGTTCAGTATTGACCCTTGTATACAATCCACGGGCGCGAATAAACATTTCCCTAACAAAGTCCCACCAGAGACTGGGGATATGCTCATATGGCAAAAGACACTTGTAAGTCCTCTCGACTTATAAGGAGAAAATACTCTTGTAAGATCCTTACGACTTATAAGAGACCATACACTTAGGAATCCTCACGATCCCTAAGGAGAAAACGCACCTACGAGATCCTCACGACTCGCAGGGAGAAATACCTTCATGAGACCCTTACGGCTCATGAAGTTAAAAGCCTTAGTCGACAGGATCCTAACCATGTTTACTAAGCCACATTTGTTCGACATCGACAAAGGCAAATGATGATTCGATCCTGGCAATATCCCAGTTGTAGCGATACTGATGCCTAAATCGGTATCAAATCCCAAACTCGCGGCGAAAAGTCGGCGAGCCACAAATGCATATGAAATAGCCGAAATGATTGGGCAACTTGCAACAAAATCAGCAAGTAAAAATGTATGCATGCAAAATAGCCGAAATGATGGGGCAACTCGCAATAAAAAGCAGCGAGTAAATAAAACAAATAGCCGAAATGATTGGGTACCACGAAAAATAGCCGAAATGATTGGGCAATCGCTGCTTCCGCGATATAAAAGCTGAAATGATAGAGCATCGCGGAAAGAAAAATATATAAAATGAAACTTTTGGCCCTACAGGTGAGATCACATCAATTCCTGTATACAATCCAGGGACACAAACAAAGAGGGAACCATACCTCCCCCCTAGGCTCCATCCGAAAGAGAGCCAAGTATCGATGGTTCACAGATAGCCTGGAGATCATTTCAACATTCATCTCATTACAACAGACGCAACATCAACAAATTGGAATTGCGGCAATTCCCAGTTCCATGACTCGGCGGTGCACAGACAACCGAGAGTCAACCCCCGACTCCGTGAAATGCGGATAAAGTCAACCCATCATGGTCCTTGTGGAACACGGCTAATGTCAATCCTGACCCCGTAGGAAGTATCCAGAGCGGATCCTGGTCTTTGTGGAACACGGCTTATGTCAATCCTGACCCCGTGGGAAGTGTCCAGAGCGGATCCTGGTCCTGTGGAACACGGCTAATGTCAATCCTGACCCCGTGGGAAGCATCCAGAGCAAATCCTGGTCTAGTGGAACACGGTTAATGTCAATCCTGACCCCATAGGAAGCGTCCAGAGCGGATCCTGGTCCTTGTGGAACACGGCTAATATCAATCCTGACCCCGTGGGAAGCGTCCAGAGCGGATCCTGGTCCTTGTGGAACACGACTTATGTCAATCCTGACCCCGTTGGAAGCATCCAGAGCAAATCTTGGTCTCGTGGAACATGTCTTATGTCAATCCTGACCCCGTGGGAAGCGTCCAGAGCGGATCCTGGTCCTGTGGAATACGGCTAATGTTAATCCTGACCCCATGGGAAGCATCCAGAACGGATCCTGGTCCTTGTGGAACACGGTTTATATCAATCCTGACCCTGTGGGAAGCATCCAGAGCGGATCCTGGTCCTTATGGAACACAGCTAATGTCAATCCTGACCCCGTGGGAAGCGTCCAGAGCGGATCCTGGTCCTTGTGAAACACGGCTAATGTCAATCCTGACCCCGTGGGAATCGTCCGGAGCGGATCCTGGTCCTTGTGGAACACGGCTAATGTCAATCCTGACCCCGTGGGAAGCATCCAGAGCAAATCCTGGTCATGTGGAAAACGGCTTATGTCAATCCTGGCCCCGTGGGAAGTATCCAGAGCAAATTCTGATCTTGTGGAATACGGCTAATGTCAATCCTGACCCCGTGGGAAGCGTCCAGAGCGGATCCTGGACCTTGTGGAACACGGTTAATGTCAATCCTGACCCCGTGGGAAGCATCCAGAGCAAATCCTGGTCCTGTGGAACACGGCTTATGTCAATCCTGACCCCATGGGAAGCATCCAGAGCAAATCCTGGTCTCATGGAACACGGCTAATGTCAATCCTGACCCCGTGGGAAGCATCCAGAGCAAATCCTGGCCCTATGGAACACGGCTTATGTCAATCTTGACTCCGTGGGAAGTATCCAGAGCAAATTCTGGTCCTGTGGAACACGGCTAATGTCAATCCTGACCCCGTGGGAAGCGTTCAGAGCACCTCCTGGTCCCATAGAATACGGTTAAAGTCAATCTTGATCCCGTGGGAAATAGCCAGAGCAACTCCTGACTCCGTGAAATACGGATAAAGTCAACCCCTGACTCCGTGAAATGCGGATAATGTCAACCTCATCCATCACTTACGGGTCCTCATGACTCGTAAGGGAGAAAACTCTTTTGTGAGATCCTTACGACTCTCAAGAGGAAATGCACTTAGGAATCCTCACGATTCTTAAGGAGAAATTACACCTACGGGATCCTCTCGACCTGTAGGGAGAAAATTCTCTATGAAACCCTCACGGCTCATAAAGTTGGAAAGCGTTAGGAGGCAGATCTGAACCTGACTCCTAAGCCATCACTGTCCTACAAGGAAATCAAAATAGAGTATCCACAAAATACATTTACTAAAAGGGACACACCATCATGAAGCAAAATATGTCTTTTATTCATGAATCAAAATGAATACAAAGTACAATTTATGAAAGAATCAAAAAATACTCTCATTCAGGAGTATGTACAAAAGAAAAATAAAAAATATACAATTCTTCAAGCCGGCGGACGATTCAATAGATTTGCCAGTTCATCCTTTTTCTGCCGGGCCTTGGCTTCATGATTCATTATCGCTAAGAGAAGGGTCTCCGCTTGAGCCTGTTGGACCTGGTACGAGGCAAGCTGACTTTCAAGCTCCTTTTCGGTAACTTTATGAGCTTCGACCATTTCGCAAGTAAAAATGACGGCTTTATCAATGGCTACCACCTCCCTGATAGCTTCTTGAAGCACCCGCCAAAGTTCATATGCCCGAGTGGTCTTTGCCGTAAGATTAGCTTGAAGTTCTCCCAGCGCAGTTGAAGCCAGCTTCCTCTCTGAAAATTTTCGGCCGAGCCTCTTCTCGCATGACAGCATATTTGCGGCGCACCGTTCGATCAACCCCCGCAAGCTCATCTTTGCAGCCATGACCTCTGAGGGAAGGCGTGTGCACTTGAGATCATGTAAACAGACCTCCACTCGACGCCAATCCTTGATCCAAAACATGCACAAGCTATTTTCTCTTTCTGGCAACATGGAAAGTTTTCATGTTCGTGCTTAAAGAAAATTCCTAGGGGTCAAGTATGAAGCTCGTGTACACAAGTGGGATGCACATACGAATATATATCAAGCAAAAAAAGCCAACAGAGAACATTCAACGATTAATGATAAGAGAAAATATATTGATATTACTCTAAAGGAAAGAGATCGCCAAACAAGGATCGGAAATACAAGGGTTAACAAAGCAAAACACAAAATTTTCCAGCTCCCTCTCCGCCTTCTCCAGCACGTCAAAACGACGATTTTCGTAAGGAGTTGCTCCCCATCGATTGGCGCTGTGCTCATCAGCGAAAGCGGACATGACGGCCCGGCGGGCCCTTATCTGACTCAATATATGAACTGAATGATCCTTCAGAGCTTGAGTGATTAGACAAGCCTCGTGAAAGCACTCGAGCTTGTCCTCCGCCGCGTTAAGAATCGCCGAAGTCATCTCCGCTGGATGAGGGGGTATATCGGCAAGCACAGATAGAAAGATCATCCGAAGCCAAATGGAGCCCATGGGAAGAGGAGAGCCTCGACGAGTCAGAAGCTCATACATCACCGCGTCATATTGAGAGTCGGTGAGGAGGAGATCTGCCAGCCGCGCAGCGAAGCGAGGGATTATCTCCTCAATGGGCACCTCCCATGGTTGCCAACGGGTGTGGGGACGATTGCAAGCCATAGCAACTGATCGGTTTCTCAAAGATGATCACCTTAAGGTATAAATGGGTTTCTCTGTGAGGAAAGGAAGGAAGGCATGGTTTCAGATTATAAAGGGGAGCATTTAATGCTATGCACAAAAAATGTTGTGCATGGTGAAACTATTCCCAAGGCCCAGAAAAAGGGGAGGGCATGGGAAATCAAAGAGATGATTCGGTGGAATCAGTGTAGGGAAACGAAACGACCCCATCAATAGAGCCCCACGTGCATAGCACGCGAGCACCGACCTTAATCCTTGTTGGAAATTAAAACAGCATCGTACGTGCGTAACACGTCAGTAGGCGCCAATGTGAGATTGAAATCCCCAATAGTGCCTCGCGTTCCAAACACATGGGCGTCAACAACAATATGACAAAATTTCATAAAGAAGGAATGCAAACACAAAAAGGGGGGAAAGGAAAGCTCTGTCATTCATACTCTGAAAAGTTCATACAAAAATAAAAGAAAAAGTTTACAATGGTAAGACATCAAATCCAGGACATGAATTGAGAAATTCAAAAGTAAGGCCATCTAAAATGTTTCTGGCCTCTCTGACCATTCTTGTATGCTTCCTCTCACGCTCGCAAGCGTTGGGATCTTCACTAATGTCCTCCGTCCTTCGATAGGCAGCGATTATTGTCGCCTGTTGGAAAGTTTGATGCAGAATATCAACAAGATTGTCTCGCCTTTTCTTTGAGATTAGGCCCATCAGATATACTGAGTGTACTTTATCTTCGGCATCATCCAATGCCTTAAGCGGCATGCCTGCATAGAATAAAGTAAGTGCTTCCCAGATCGCCCTCACAATGAGCTTCAAAAGAGCGGAACGACGAGGAAGCAGTCGACCATTGTATTCATTAAAGCGACGCATGATTGCGGCGCACTGAGCGTTAGTGAACTCCTGATTTTGGCAGCGGCCCAATGCACGAATGTCCCCATATGAAATAATTTCGTTAAGGTCATACAGATGAGCGGCCATAGCGCCTGAAAATAAAAATCAGTGAAAGTTCAGTGGACAGACTGATCCAGACATGGGAATTTGAACAACCCTTAATATCCGAATGGAGAAAAATAAGTGCTGGTTAAGAAACCCCTTACAAACTCTGAGCAAATCAAGCAGAATATCTCCTAAAATTTTGTTGTCAAGAACTGCTGAGGATAGGAAAATCCTAAGAAGTCTTTTTGTCATAACTAAGTTCTCTGGAGGAATTAAATTCCTCTTGAACAGAGGAATTAAATTCCAAGAAAATTTTCAGAGCTAAGCTCTTTGAAATGGAATTAAATTCCAAAAGAAAATGGGTACCGTCATCAACCCCCTTGGATCAGAGAAAATGCCCAACACCGGGGCCTTACTACCTAAAGATTGTGCGTTCTTAAAGTTCAGAAAGCATGGGTTTTTATTATAGGGAAAAATCCTTGGTGTGGATTTAAAATCCAAAGAGAATTTCATAAAAAAAATTCTTCGGTCGTTCAAGATACTTACCTGAAAAAGGAAATCTTTTGTTGACAGAGTTAAACTCTGAAAAATTTTGGAACAGAGAACTGAGCTCTGAGAAAGAGAATTAAATTCTCAAGGCAAGAAAAAGGAAGGAAGAAGATGAAAGAGTGGAGGCGCTTCTGAAAAGACCCCTGCATTTATAGGATGTGATGGGAAACAGTTCATCTACCCCCTCCCCTAAGCAGATCCAACAGCCACAAAAGATGACAGCGTTGCACTCACGTGCAAACACGTGAGAACAACGTTGTAGGGGCATTTTTTCCCTCATGGGAACTGAATAAAGCAGCAAAGAAATACACAAGAGAAACATCACGTGTCCACACGTGATCGGGCATCACGTGGGGACATGTGACTTTCAATGGGCAAAGTTATAGGCGCTGAGATACACAACTTCAAATGAGGCCACGTGCCCACACGTGACGGGCCTTTAAACCCACCGAAAAAGGTATAATAAAACAACAAGGAAAAACCCCAATGGGGCGTCACGTGCCCACACGTGACCAAGGGTCACGTGTTGACACGTGATAATTCCTGAGCTCTTTAAAATAATAGAATTAAATTCTGATTAAAATGTTTATCAGGGGGTCACGTGTCAACACGTGATGGGATCCTAAGATCTCTGAAATAACAGAATTAAATTCTAATTAAATGGTCAATCAGAAGGTCACGTGCCAACACGTGACAGACTCTTAAGCCTTCTGAACTAATAGAATTAAATTATAATTAAGAGGGAATCGAGAACCCTAACTGGAAAAATATTTCTCTAAATCTTTCCAAACAAAAAAGATTGTGCTCTGTAAAGTGGAGCACGGTTGGATTAAAAATCCAATGGTGATTAAAAATCACCAATTTATAGAAAGATTCTATACAAGAAAAGATTTCCCTGAAATTTACCAAGAATAATAGACAGAAAATCTTTTGGATTAAAAATCCAATGGTGAATAAAATTCACTGAGTGATCTAAAAGATCATATTAGTTACAAAATCAATTAAAATCTTTCAATGAAAGATTGATAAAACAAACTGGTTCTTTTCTTTCTCCTATAAATAGGAGCCAAGAAGAGAAGTGGAGGAGGATTTTTCAGAGAGAGACAACAACAAAAAAAAGAAGAGAATTTAGTTCTTCAGAGAGAAAAGAAGATTCCCTCAAAAGAGAAAGAAACCCTACGTGAGAAAGGGAAAGAGATCTAAGCTTCATAAAACAAAAGGAGAATTTAATTCTCAAATTAAGAGTTTAACTCTTCTGAATAAGAACTTAGTTCTTCCTTTGGTTGGAGATCTGCAGAAGCAGATCTCCACATAAGTTGAGAATTTAATTCTCATCGGGGAGATTCTGCCATGCAGATCCAAAACTTAGAGGGAGAATTGAGTTTAGGGAATTTAATTCCTTCAAATAATTAGGAATTTATTTCCTTCAATAGAGACAGGGTTTAACTCTTAAAACAAGAACTTAGTTCTTCTTCATGGTTGAAGATCCGCAGAAGCAGATCTTCCCATAAGTTGAGAATTTAATTCTCATCGGGGAGATTCTGCCATGCAAATCCAAACTTAGAGGGAGAACTAGGGTTTAAAGAATTTAATTCTTTCATATACATAGGAATTTAATTCTTCTAAACAAAATTAGGGTTTAACCCTACCAAATAATTTTCATGCACGTAAAAGAAGTCAGTACCCAACTTGATCACATGGCAACACGTGACCTTCCCCCTGAATGGTCAGAATAGAATGAATGAGATGGGGCCACGTGTTCCCACGTGGCCCTTGGATAAATTCCTCAAAATAAAAGAACAAAGCAAGGGCATAATCAATTTTGGCGCCCTCACGTGTCCCCACGTGACCCCTAATAAACACTTTAATAATCAATGCATGGGTACCCATCACGTGCCCAGACGTGATGGCTATTAAGGTTAAGTGTTTAACACTTTTGTGAATATTCTGAGAACAAATAACAGAGGCAAGGCCCAATCATCAGGCGCCTCACGTGACCCTACGTGGGCGCTTCAATTTTAGTGTTTAACACTACTTTAAGTGTTTCGTCCCTAGTGTTTAACACTATCTTAAGCGCATCATGTGGGAACACGTGATCGCCGGATATCCTCTAGTCTTTAACACTATTTTAAAACCAATCTTAGCCCAAATTGTCTAAGTTTTCCAGAGGCAGGTCTCCCCTTCAAATGAACCTCAAAATTGATCAGTTCATATGATATGCAAAGTGAAGCCCAGAGCTATAATGAATGGTTAGTGCTCAGCCAAAGACAAAATGTTGTCAGAGCCCCAAACCCCTGTTTAAGAATTGCTAAATAATGAAGGGCTGAACCCAGACAAATGTTCAACAATCCAAACAAAGGTCCAACATTTTAAACCTAATTGGACTTAGCCCAAGTTGGCCATAAGTCCTCAATTCAGATTTAACTGAACCCATGTGCTCATAATCTAATTAATTGATCTTAGTCCCAAATTGGACTATAGATTTCCCAATCAACTTTGGTTCAAGGGTACATCTCTTCACTCCTTTGATATTTGTCGTTGCAATCCTTCAACGTCTTCAGGGAGGTGACGGGTCCCGATAACCAATCATTCCATGGACTGTAGGGTCCTTAAACTCATGGACTATGATGTCCTTAAACTTTATAGACTATGACGTATTTAAACTATGGACTGTGGGGTCCTTAAGCCCATGGACTATGATGTCCTTAACCTTTATAGACTATGATGTCTTTAAACTGGACCGTAATGTCCTTAAACTAATGTTGGACCACCATGTCCTTAAACTGGTAATGGACCGCAAAGTCCCTAAACTAAAACAATAGAGCCCAAATGCTCTTTTGTTGGATCTAAATGATCCCGTTAAGTTGATCTTAGTCTAAAATTAGACTAATGTATCCTTAACAAATTGTTAAGTTGATCTTAGTCTAAAATTAGACTAACGTATTCTTAACAAACGTTTAAATTGATCTTAGTCTCAAATGAGACCAACGATCCTTAAACCCAAACCAAAAATCAAATCTATGAAAATACGGATTTGGACTAATCCACGCCCTACGGACGACAACATAAATTATTCTCCGTATACAATCCACGGGCAACCAAAAATAAAACAAACACCCACGACACGAAGTGACCATCTGGAGAAGGAGAAAGTGGTTACCGCGACGCAGTAGCGTAATTAACTGCAGGGGCTTGCGCCTGCATGGAAGAGCGTCCCCACAATCAAAAACCCCTTATCATGAGGGTGAATCTAACGAAGTCTGCTACATCGGCCGCATCCGTTTAAACCTTCGATACATGGTGTCATAAATCAACTTGGTATCTTCGGAGAGGTGGACGGATAGCACCAATTAGCATCTACCCCCAAATTCAGGCAAGACGAACCTACGCGGTCGCGTTTCTGTGTTTCAGCGGAGAACGCTTGCCATCATGCTATATATACTTAAATATACTTATGTATGTATATGTAATAAATTGTTATAAAACCCCATAGTTATGATTATTAAAACTCGATAATCACCTTTTGATATATTTATCTGTTCCGGTCAATTATAACTCCCATTTCGTGATATGTAGATCGCGCACTAATAATTAACTACATGTTATGATCTAAAAGTTAACGTTTCTATATTGAAATGATATCCCCGAGAACCGACGCTAAATCTGGAAATCACCGTACATATCACGTTGTAAAATTAATAGTAACTTAAATACAAATCGAAATGCGATTTTCTAGGGTTCGTATCGAATCCGACTAGATAACCTAGAACTCTATACAAATTATTATTTAATATGACCCTTATACGATATTGAAAACTTGAGTGAAATACGGCTCTGGACTGTAGTCTAGAGCAGTATTTTCCGATGACACCTGATTTTAGATGTATATACATCCCTGTAAAAATCTGAAAAAAATGCGGAGTACTATATCATAGCGTAGATAATCAAGTTATCTAAATAATGGTGTTAGTTTCTTTTAATTTAAATAATTTTTCCTATTTTAAAAGTATTTTATATCGTCGACATATCCTGCAGTTTTCTGCAGTGACAGTTTGTACACATTGATATTAAACCGAACATATCTCCCCGTATACAGCTGATATTATCGATCCGTCTGATACGTTAGAATGATAACTGTTAAACCTAAATATTATCCAACTGCAGCGTCGCCTAATTATGTTCCCAACTGGGTAAAGCGTGTTACGTAACGGACTTCCAGTTCAGAAATTGGATTTCCAGCAGTAAACACTTAAAATGAAGTGATCGTAACTGGCAAACCTGAAATCCGATTGACACGAAACCAATTTTTCTGTACAGATAATTAAATATACTACTTACCCCTTTTATATTGTTTTCCTAAATTCTGCGCGTGTGATTTATAGTAAATTATGCAAATGGTAGGACACTGGCTGCTGATATTTTTATTCCTATCGTAATTAATTGCATTCTCATCATATCATGTAGCGATTATACCCTTATTTGAATAGTGGTCATAAACAATGATAATCCAGTGACCGTGATACATTACCCAGTGATAGATGTTAGTGTTTGGATTGTGGCAAGTACGTTAGTGTGAAAGCGTGGATGAATAAGTGAAAGTGACACGTACTTGTACACAATCAGCGAAACCAGTTAATTTATTGCATTGTCGACATCTATGGGATATATATAAGTGTAACTATAACTGGAATGGGACGGTTATAGAAGCACTTATATTAGTGTCATAGGTAAGACGTCAGACACTGTCCATTTATCTTGGATACCAGTCGAGACATGCTTGATGGAGACCCTGTCTCCAGTTCTCGCGTAAACTTGTCATGGAGCAACTAATATTTGGGTTCATGGTCGGTGTTTGATGTAGACCACGGGGTGTGGGATAGTTTGAGTGTGAGTTCGATCAACGGAATCTCGAGAGTCTCACTGCCGGCATATACAGCGATTTTGGGAGTCATATGGGTGATATTAATGATTATTAGTGAGTGTGATTCGGGCCCGTGTTCCTTTGCCCCTGGGGCCTACTTTCACGCCCCGCTTCCCAAAATACGGAATACGAGGGGTAGACAAGGCCAGCCATGCTCCTACGGTCAAGGAAATGTCCTGCCGTAGTCACACTTCGGCTTCTAGTTTATCATGGTAAACAGTAAACGATGCGCAGGTAATGAGAAATGCAGTAACTGGAGGAAACAATATAAAGACTGACCTGAAGTGGAACAAATAAATGTAAATCGGGAAGGCAAGTCAAGAAGTCTGTGATGCACGTCTAGATCTGGTCCAAGCTAAATCTTCTCCTCACACTGAGCATGCATACTCAGGTCGTCAGAGCGACACAATAGCAATATAATGTATATAGTTAAATAACAGTTCTAACAGTGGTAAAGAATATGAATAACAGTAAATCAGTGACAGCATGAATATAAATGAGCAGAGATCAATGCAGCGGAAAAGTAAAGCAGTATAACAATATGTCACGAATGTCAACACAGTATAGAAGGAATGTAAATGACAGTAACCCTATCGGTCTCTAAGTCTCACTGCACAGGTCAATAAGCCTATCGTCAGTCCAAGTGTGAGAGTCAACCACTCGCGAGTGTCCTCCACCCAAGGGTAGAACCCAAGGGCAAGGGACCACGGGCCCAACATGTAACGAATGTATCACGGTGTCTATAGCACATACCCTGTAAATCTCCATATAACTCCCTAAATATATAAGCCGGCATGGGACTCCCGAGATTCTGTTGAATTCACACTTGAACTACCCCACACCCCGAGGTCTACATCAAACGCTAACCACAACCCTAAATACTAATCGATCCGTGACAAGTCTGCGCGAGAACTGGAGGCAGGACCTCCATCAAGCACGTCCCGACTAATACCTAAGATAAATGGCAGTGTCGGATGTCTTATCTGTGACATCCGTGCAAGCGCTTCCATAAGTGTCCCATACCACTTATAGTCACACGTACACACATCCCACAGACGTCGACAATGCAATAGAATAAAAGGGACTCTGATTGTGTACAAGTACGTATCACTTTCACTTGATCACGAATGCACGAACACTGACGTACTTGCCACAATCATCACTAAAATCTAACACTGGGTAATTGCACGATGTCCCTAGGTTATCAATACAATGATATGGGTATGATGTGATGCATGAACAGTATAAGAAGCACAATTAAGGTGTCATAAAAACAACAGTCTATCACTTGCACGATTTATCATGAAACATATGTATATAATTTAGCGAAATGATAAAAAGGTAGTAATCAATATGTTCAGTTATCTATCCATCTAATTTTGTTTCAAGCCAATCGAGTTCCAGGATCAATAGTTATAACCATTTCATTTTAAGCGCTCGCGGCTGGAAATCCAATTTCAGAATCAGGAATCCATTTCGCAACGCATTTTAACCCCAGTTGGGATCAGATTTTAGCGACGCTACAGTTGGATGAATTCTAGGGTTTTCAGTAAGGTTTTCAACGCAAGAGACGGATCTTCAATCGCGTCTGTACGTTAGGAGTTATACTCTGTTTAATATTAACATGTCAATTCTGAATCTGTTGGGACTGTTATGTGTCCCGATGTTCTAAATTACAGTTTAAATATCAAACGGTAACGGAACAGAATGAAACCAAATGTGTTGTCTAGCTAACAGAGTTACCTACAATAAGCAGCAGAGTTCCGCAATCTACGAGTTAAGTAATTCCTGTGGTACCCATTGTGGAACAGCAACCAATAACTGGAGTCGCTCTGGACTGCAGTCCAGAGTCGCACTCCGATCCGAATATCATCACAGTTTAAGTACAGGATTGTCTGGAAACTAGTATATGGTTAAAGTTCATCGAGTCGGCTTCGATTTGAGCCCTCGAACGCACCATTCTAATATGTATATGATTTATGGTGAATTTAACGGTTTTCAGGTGCAATAGAATTTCAGCTTTACGGTTAAACTTGGGGGTAGTCATTTTAACTGTTAACAGTCGTATTTTCTAATGAAATTCGCACACGTTAATCATCTCTACAGGGGCCAATATAATATGTCCAGTTCCGTCACATACGATAATGATTTTCTATGGGAACAAGCATCGAACAGTTTTGTGACAATATATAACATCAAGCAAACATGGAATATATCTACGATTCTGATTTGTAATATATATACGGAATAGCATGAAAGCAAGTAAGAACTTGCCTGGAGACGTCTTGGAGCACACGGCAGCGGCAACGACATGAACGCGCGATGAATGACGCGTGAAAGGTTCACGGTCTTGGCTCGTGATTGGGCTCTGGGCATATGGTGGCATGGTGCTGGTGGCATGGTGGCATGGTGCTGGTGGCATGGTGCTGGGCACAAGGTGGGTACGAGAGAGGGAGAGTTGAGAGAGGCAGTTAGCGAGAGAGAGAGAGAGAGAGAGAGAGAGAGAGAGAGAGAGAGAGAGAGAGAGAAAGACAGAGAGATGAAGAGGCAGTGAGAGAGGGAAAGGGACAGAGTGAGAGAGAGGGAGACAGGGTGAGAGAGAGAGCTGAGAGAGAGAGAGAAACCGAGTGAGGGAGAGAGAAATCTGAGAGGGAGAGACAGAGCGAGAGGGAGAGCTGTGAGAGGGAGTTAGAGAGAGAGGGTTAGAGAACGGGGACTGGGAGTGGGGTGAATACGCGGTGAGCGGGGGAGTTGGTGATGGGTTGCAGGGGAGAGGAGGTGGCGAGGTGGAGTACTAGAGGAGTGGGGTTGTGTGGGGGAGAAGGAGGTGGTTGCGTCGACGACGACGACGACGACGACGACGATGGTGCGATGTGGCAAGGTGGATTTTTGTGGTGGTGAGCGGGGTGCAGGGAGAAACAATGGTGAGGCTGTGAGGGGAAGAGTGAGATGGGGAAGAGGAATGAGGGTTTTCTCAAGAGGCAGAGAAGAGAGATGGGGGTGTGAGGGAAAACGCGCGCGTCGTGGGGAGTAACGGCAGCGCGTAGGCGAGGGCGGAGGAGGCGGCGAGAACGTGGATCGTGCGCGTGCAGTGAAAAGTTACCGTTGGAGATTGAAGAAGGGATATGCACAGGATTCGGGTCGGGTCGGGTCAGCAAGCGGGCGCGATGAGGGGCGAGTGGGCTGGGCCTGCACACCAAAAAGAAAATAAATAAATTAAAACGGAAAAAGAAGACACGGGCTTGGGCTGCAGAATTAATTGAAGGGAAAGAATTTTAGATAAGGATTTAATGGAGTGGGCTGAGTCGGGCCAGGATTTTAGTAAGGAATTGATTTAAAGATTTTGGGAGTGGGCTGAGAATAAAAATAGGGTTAAATTTAGCTGCTGGGCTAGGGTTTTAAAATTTATAGAATTAAAGGAAAGAAGTTGGGAACGGCCAGGGAATTATTTTAAAGGGAAATTTGGTGAAAATTTTGGGCTGGAAAATAAGTGAATAAAAGAAAATTTGGAAAACGGGCCGGGCTGAACTGCTATGCTGGTTCTGTGGGTTCGTTCAAAAATAGGTTTATTTAAAAACAAGAATGAACTGATGAGGAAAGACATAAGTAGAACTTTGAACAGATTTGGAGGGTTTAAACTAAATAGTTTTGAAGAACTTGGTTTGTTAATGGGTTGGAGGAAGGTAAGGAAAATGATGAGAATGGGCTTGGGTTTGGAAATAAGTAGGGATAGGGGAACTAGGGAAAAGGGCGGAAATAGCAATTACAAGAATCTGGGAAAGAATATACTAGATAGATAATAAGGTATTTGAACTATCAAAAATAATTTTGAATATAAACTGACAAACTTGTAAGTGGTAATTTATATAAATACGTACATTGGCGTACAAAAGAGAACCGGGTATTACATCATACCACCCTTACAAAAATTTCGTCCTCGAAATTTAAAACAAACGATAAATAATACGACATAGGCGAAAGCCATTATATTGCAACTAACACATCAGGTTTTATTTGAAATAGGAGGACGAAGAAATTTGAAAGTTTAAATATATGTGAGAACATCATACAAAATACCAGTTTAAATATGTATAAAACAAAAAACAACTACAAAGATAACTTATGAGAATAATAATGATAATAACGAACAATGATATTCAAGACATACTCGAAAAATCGAAACTCAGTCATATGCATATGCAAGTATATCAAAAGTAATACGTCAGAGATAAATAGCGTAAGTCACAAACATTAATAATAATAACCATTGACACAATACTCGAAAATAAAGTAACGACAAACAAATAGCGAAAATTAGTCGGTAGGTTAAAACAGTTTATGGTAAGGTGTCGATAAAATAGAAAAAAAAAATTCAGCAAACTGGTATAGTGAAATTAAAAAGCATAGACCAAAAGTATGCGCGGTGTAAGGTTGCGCTACTAAAGTAAGATTAATAATAATGCATTTAAAATACATAAAACGGGGTAATCAATAACACGTACTCTTTGACAAATACTAAAACTATATTTTAAAATAATTGTGCCCCTAAATATAGTTGGGGTAACAGGAAAAAGCACTAGTATGTTTAGGCCTAGATAGGGTAGGGATTACAATGGGATGTAGCTGATACAAAAGGTCGAAGGGTGACGGCTTTAGGCTGAAGATCAAGAAGACTGGGATCGGGTCAGCACAGAAAGTAATGGTGAGCAACAAAAGGACTACAAGGTAAAAATATAGGGGGAGACCAACGATCGGTAAAACCTATGAATCAAGAATTTGAAAAGCTAATGAACTCGATAATTCCTAAGGAAGGTCCTCCTCCCAGAAGGATCTCAAACAGGGTACAGACGAAGGATGAATAGTGGCTCACTCCAAGGATCAGGTGCGGTACTTTCTAATCGAAATGAGAGTGAAAACTACACAATGAGTAGGGGTGGACAGTCAGGGAACTCGGCATAAAATAAATGGATAGGGGTAATAAACAAGTATCAATCGAACCAAATATCAAAAGGTTTACGAATCCAGAAGATTTTCTTTATTCAAGAAATTTGAAACAAGACATTCCCAAAGGCGAAAAGTGGCCTTAAACTATACACATTTCATTTGGCCAGAAGGACAACATCGAAAGAAATCTCATCAGTCGCGGTTGTGGAGATTCAGCAGGTTGTGGTAGGCTCGCGCGCTCAGGTAGGGGCGTCCATTTCCATAGCGTCTCGCAGGGACTGCCAAAGGGAGTTCTTCCACGGCAGGGTCTTGATCTTCTGGTTCTTCATCCTCGGATAAAGCTTCTTCATCGAGATCTGATTCCATGTGATTCTCTTCTCCCGGATTTTCTTCCACGGGATTTTCCTCAAGTGGATTTTCTTCTATCGGGTCTTCATCGGGATCTTCCTCTATAGGGTCCTCTTCAGGATCTCCTTCTTCTTCGTCGGAATCAGCTAACACGTTAAACTCTGGGGCGGCTGCTCCTTCGTCCTCTGAATCGTTGTTTCCGAAGTTGACCTGGGGATCATTGACCTCACCATCGGAACTCGTCAGTGTATGATCTAAGGAAACACATGATTGTGCATCCTCGTCTAGATGCGGCGCTGCACCAGGATGAGCCATGGCCTGAAAAGAGAAGGCATGATTAGACGGTGGATTATATCAAGGAAAGCTCGGGGTACGAAATATAGGAAAATGTACGGTTGCAGGAACTGAAAGATCAGAATGCAAATACCGTGACAATGAATAGAATTTGACATAGAGAAAGCATGAGAATGGTACATATATTATGATTCAAATTTTATTTCATTCAACTAAAAGTTCGACGAATACAAGGGTTCAAATGGAAAGAAATGTTTATAAGAGGATGACAACATAATACTGAAATTGGAAAACATAAAATTCTTCTTTGATTGCCAGAACGCTGCATTATCGTTACGCGCGTTGAATCTTGTGTTGGGTCTGCTTTATCCTCGAAGCGTGAACTATGCAATAATCGTCACTCGGCAGAAGTGGGGAGTGTGGACAAATCTCCTCCTTGTAGTTCCTTCCTTTCTGGGCAACTGTTGATGAGATGTTTGTTGGAACCGCATATTAGACATTACCCATGGGCACGGTGACAATCCTTCTGAAGATGTCCTGGCCTCTTACAATATCCACAGCAAGGGTTCTTCTGATGCTTCTGTTGACGCTTCATCTTCTTCTCCTTTCCTCGTCCAATAGGGATCCCTTTATGATAGGAGACTCCTGCTGGTGCCTGATTCACCTGTCTTCTCAGTCCTTCAGCCAACAAGTCGTTTGTTCGCTCTTGGGCTTCCCTTAGACCTCTCAGTGCACTCAGAATCTCAACGGTCCGATTCTGTGGAGCGGAAACAGATGAAGAGTTGTTGGAAGACATGATCCTGGGACAACGATTTTGAGAATGTTATAAGTCACACGCTAAATGAATCAAAATATGATATGGATAGAACAAGGATTCAAGAGTATCAGAGATGATGAATATCATTACAAGTGGGGAGTCAACTATATGATTTTAAGTTATTTGATTAGATTACGGTAGTGCAATTGCAACCACGTAACCTTGTCAAGTCACCCGAAACCATAGCGAATAGATAGCTGAACACATGATGTGAATATGGATCAAGAATGACAAGTTTACAACCTAGACCGAGGGATGTCTTTAGATTGTCAAACTATACACGGAAAACTGCAATCCCAAACGATGCAAAACCTGGGCTCTGATACCAACTAAACCATGTCATGCCCCGCTTCCCAAAATACGGAATACGAGGGGTAGACAAGGCCAGCCATGCTCCTACGGTCAAGGAAATGTCCTGCCGTAGTCACACTTCGGCTTCTAGTTTATCATGGTAAACAGTAAACGATGCGCAGGTAATGAGAAATGCAGTAACTGGAGGAAACAATATAAAGACTGACCTGAAGTGGAACAAATAAATGTAAATCGGGAAGGCAAGTCAAGAAGTCTGTGATGCACGTCTAGATCTGGTCCAAGCTAAATCTTCTCCTCACACTGAGCATGCATACTCAGGTCGTCAGAGCGACACAATAGCAATATAATGTATATAGTTAAATAACAGTTCTAACAGTGGTAAAGAATATGAATAACAGTAAATCAGTGACAGCATGAATATAAATGAGCAGAGATCAATGCAGCGGAAAAGTAAAGCAGTATAACAATATGTCACGAATGTCAACACAGTATAGAAGGAATGTAAATGACAGTAACCCTATCGGTCTCTAAGTCTCACTGCACAGGTCAATAAGCCTATCGTCAGTCCAAGTGTGAGAGTCAACCACTCGCGAGTGTCCTCCATCCAAGGGTAGAACCCAAGGGCAAGGGACCACGGGCCCAACATGTAACGAATGTATCACGGTGTCTATAGCACATACCCTGTAAATCTCCATATAACTCCCTAAATATATAAGCCGGCATGGGACTCCCGAGATTCTGTTGAATTCACACTTGAACTACCCCACACCCCGAGGTCTACATCAAACGCTAACCACAACCCTAAATACTAATCGATCCGTGACAAGTCTGCGCGAGAACTGGAGGCAGGACCTCCATCAAGCACGTCCCGACTAATACCTAAGATAAATGGCAGTGTCGGATGCCTTATCTGTGACATCCGTGCAAGCGCTCCCATAAGTGTCCCATACCACTTATAGTCACACGTACACACATCCCACAGACGTCGACAATGCAATAGAATAAAAGGGACTCTGATTGTGCACAAGTACGTATCACTTTCACTTGATCACGAATGCACGAACACTGACGTACTTGCCACAATCATCACTAAAATCTAACACTGGGTAATTGCACGATGTCCCTAGGTTATCAATACAATGATATGGGTATGATGTGATGCATGAACAGTATAAGAAGCACAATTAAGGTGTCATAAAAACAACAGTCTATCACTTGCACGATTTATCATGAAACATATGTATATAATTTAGCGAAATGATAAAAAGGTAGTAATCAATATGTTCAGTTATCTATCCATCTAATTTTGTTTCAAGCCAATCGGGTTCCAGGATCAATAGTTATAACCATTTCATTTTAAGCGCTCGCGGCTGGAAATCCAATTTCAGAATCAGGAATCCATTTCGCAACGCATTTTAACCCCAGTTGGGATCAGATTTTAGCGACGCTACAGTTGGATGAATTCTAGGGTTTTCAGTAAGGTTTTCAACGCAAGAGACGGATCTTCAATCGCGTCTGTACGTTAGGAGTTATACTCTGTTTAATATTAACATGTCAATTCTGAATCTGTTGGGACTGTTATGTGTCCCGATGTTCTAAATTACAGTTTAAATATCAAACGGTAACGGAACAGAATGAAACCAAATGTGTTGTCTAGCTAACAGAGTTACCTACAATAAGCAGCAGAGTTCCGCAATCTACGAGTTAAGTAATTCCTGTGGTACCCATTGTGGAACAGCAACCAATAACTGGAGTCGCTCTGGACTGCAGTCCAGAGTCGCACTCCGATCCGAATATCATCACAGTTTAAGTACAGGATTGTCTGGAAACTAGTATATGGTTAAAGTTCATCGAGTCGGCTTCGATTTGAGCCCTCGAACGCACCATTCTAATATGTATATGATTTATGGTGAATTTAACGGTTTTCAGGTGCAATAGAATTTCAGCTTTACGGTTAAACTTGGGGGTAGTCATTTTAACTGTTAACAGTCGTATTTTCTAATGAAATTCGCACACGTTAATCATCTCTACAGGGGCCAATATAATATGTCCAGTTCCGTCACATACGATAATGATTTTCTATGGGAACAAGCATCGAACAGTTTTGTGACAATATATAACATCAAGCAAACATGGAATATATCTACGATTCTGATTTGTAATATATATACGGAATAGCATGAAAGCAAGTAAGAACTTGCCTGGAGACGTCTTGGAGCACACGGCAGCGGCAACGACGTGAACGCGCGATGAATGACGCGTGAAAGGTTCACGGTCTTGGCTCGTGATTGGGCTCTGGGCATATGGTGGCATGGTGCTGGTGGCATGGTGGCATGGTGCTGGTGGCATGGTGCTGGGCACAAGGTGGGTACGAGAGAGGGAGAGTTGAGAGAGGCAGTTAGCGAGAGAGAGAGAGAGAGAGAAAGACAGAGAGATGAAGAGGCAGTGAGAGAGGGAAAGGGACAGAGTGAGAGAGAGGGAGACAGGGTGAGAGAGAGAGCTGAGAGAGAGAGAGAAACCGAGTGAGGGAGAGAGAAATCTGAGAGGGAGAGACAGAGCGAGAGGGAGAGCTGTGAGAGGGAGTTAGAGAGAGAGGGTTAGAGAACGGGGACTGGGAGTGGGGTGAATACACGGTGAGCAGGGGAGTTGGTGATGGGTTGCAGGGGAGAGGAGGTGGCGAGGTGGAGTACTAGAGGAGTGGGGTTGTGTGGGGGAGAAGGAGGTGGTTGCGTCGACGACGACGACGACGATGGTGCGTTGTGGCGAGGTGGATTTTTTTGGTGGTGAGCGGGGTGCAGGGAGAAACAATGGTGAGGCAGTGAGGGGAAGAGTGAGATGGGGAAGAGGAATGAGGGTTTTCTCAAGAGGCAGAGAAGAGAGATGGGGGTGTGAGGGAAAACGCGCGCGTCGTGGGGAGTAACGGCAGCGCGTAGGCGAGGGCGGAGAAGGCGGCGAGAACGTGGATCGTGCGCGTGCAGTGAAAAGTTACCGTTGGAGATTGAAGAAGGGAGATGCACAGGATTCAGGTCGGGTCGAGTCAGCAAGCGGGCGCGATGAGGGGCGAGTGGGCTGGGCCTGCACACCAAAAAGAAAATAAATAAATTAAAACGGAAAAAGAAGACACGGGCTTGGGCTGCAGAATTAATTGAAGGGAAAGAATTTTAGATAAGGATTTAATGGAGTGGGCTGAGTCGGGCCAGGATTTTAGTAAGGAATTGATTTAAAGATTTTGGGAGTGGGCTGAGAATAAAAATAGGGTTAAATTTAGCTGCTGGGCTAGGGTTTTAAAATTTATAGAATTAAAGGAAAGAAGTTGGGAACGGCCAGGGAATTATTTTAAAGGGAAATTTGGTGAAAATTTTGGGCTGGAAAATAAGTGAATAAAAGAAAATTTGGAAAACGGGCCGGGCTGAACTGCTATGCTGGTTCTGTGGGTTCGTTCAAAAATAGGTTTATTTAAAAACAAGAATGAACTGATGAGGAAAGACATAAGTAGAACTTTGAACAGATTTGGAGGGTTTAAACTAAATAGTTTTGAAGAACTTGGTTTGTTAATGGGTTGGAGGAAGGTAAGGAAAATGATGAGAATGGGCTTGGGTTTGGAAATAAGTAGGGATAGGGGAACTAGGGAAAAGGGCGGAAATAGCAATTACAAGAATCTGGGAAAGAATATACTAGATAGATAATAAGGTATTTGAACTATCAAAAATAATTTTGAATATAAACTGACAAACTTGTAAGTGGTAATTTATATAAATACGTACATTGGCGTACAAAAGAGAACCGGGTATTACACCTACCCTTGGGTAGGGATACTTCTGCGGTGATTGACACTCACACTTGGACTGACGATAGGTTTAACGATCTGGACAGTGAGACTTAGAGACTGATAGGTTTAGTGACATGGACATGCATTGATTACTGATTTGATATACCCGCTTTACTGTTTACCTGTACCGATTATTTCATGTGCGTCATCGTTCTATATTTACTGCTTCATGTTCATCATTATTGCACGTGTTTACATGTGTGTGTGTGTTGGGGTCAAAATTTGCATCCCAGTTGACCAAGTCAAAGTCAAGGTCAACCCCAAGTAAGCGGTCCCAAGCCCAAGCAAGTGGGCCCATGCCTAGGTCGAGCCCCGCGGCCGGCCTCCTCCATGCCAAAATAAAAATCATGTAATAAATAATTTTGATGTAATTTTTTTATGCATGAATGTAAGCAAAATGGGCATAAAACCAAAATTTTGTAAAACTCATGGCTTATGTGCAAAAAGAAATGGCACATGAGACATGGGATGGGAAAAATACCATTTTGTAAAGCCCAAGGGGCTATATGTAAATGTGTAAACCTATATAAGGCAACATGATGATGAATAAAGTATAGACTTTTCATTCCCTCGAAAATCTAGGGTTCTTTATGCCTCCTTCTCCTTCCTCAAGGTTCTAAATTTTCTTCTCCCTTTTCAATTAAATCAAGAGTTTTACTCTTCCTTTCCCAAAACTAAATAGTTTTTCACCACAAAACCCACAATGGGAAGCTCAGATCTTCCATTAGATCTCAAAAATGGGAGATTTTTAAATCTCACCCACTTTCTCCAAGATCCGGCCAACCGACACGAAGAAGAAGGAGACCCATCTCCAGAAATCCCATTTTGGGAAGATCCAGAGCCAAAGGGAGAAAACAAAGCAGCCCCCTTTGATCATTTCTAAATATTTTTAGGAGTCTAACTCCATTCAAGATCCATTGATATTTAACTTCCTAAATTAATCTCTGTCAGGAGTTCAACTCCATAAGTCAAATCGTGCAGGGACTAAGTCTCTTTTGCTAGTGACGCCTAGCACCCGCATGCCAGGCACATGGGGAGCTGGAGCTCTGGCGTACAGCGCCCGCATGCCAGGCACGTGGGGCGCTGGTGCTCTGGCGCACAGCGCCCGCGTGCCTGGCACGTGGGGCGCTGGCGCTTTCTTCCACACATCCTTTGGATGCCCTTTCCCTTACACACACACACACACACACACACACACACACACACTCTACAACACTGTCCCCCGTTAGAAAAAAAATTTCTAACGGGGCGCTGCCCCACACCCCGCAAGGGGGCTGCTAGCCCCCTTGACCCCCAGCCCGCTATCCAGGTAGTAAGACCCCCGTAAAAACTCTGCGGGGCCCCCGATATATCCAAAAACCCCCTTCAGAACACAACACTGCATATTGAGTTCACATGACCTGTTTGACCCGTTAATCAGAGGTTCTCTCGCTCCAAAGGAGAGGGTTAATTAACGGCAGCTTAGTCCGCGGCTGCCGGAGATTCAGATCCCCACAATCATTAAGACCCCAGCCTACCCTAGGCAGGGGGAATCTGTAATGCGCCTGACCAGCGCGCGCGTATTCCCGTCTCAATGGGGTGACGAAAAATACCCTACGGATTCTGGCACGCCCGGTAGGACTTATCTCTCCTCCCATATTTCGGGTTAAGCATTCATGCCAACTCAATCAATATACATATCGATATTTATACTAAAATAATGCTCTTTCATGCAGGACTTCAAGCGATCAAGCCTCAACCATGTTTCCAAGGACCAGCTCAGCTCTCAACACGGCTCCCATCTCATACATGATGAAGATGGACTCCAGGACAGTCCTTCCGGCCAGTCTCGGGCGACAGTGGGAGGAGCCACTGCTACCATTTGGCTCTATTCTGTTCGTGTCGGCTAACGCCGTCCCTGCTCTTCAAGCTCCGGTAACCGACAAATCAGCCTCGAAAGGAAAAAGGCAAAATGTGGTGATCTCAAGGGCGCCCCAACCTAAACGCGAGTCGGTGTTCAAACGGCTCTCCATGGCCCCAGCTGAGGGCAAAGCCGTCAGAACAAAAGAAGTTGCCAGACGTCATAGGCAAGCCCAGGCAATACCTTCGACGGACACACGGGCGGATGTCTTCTCAAGCCTCCCCATCACTCAGCCTATGGCGGCTTCCCGAAAATCTGAAGCCTGCCAAGCGCTCAAGGCAGAGAAGCTGAGGCAGAAGCAGCTCAAATACAGAGCCAACAAAAAGGCTAGGGCTCTGGCCATATTAAAATTTATGAATTTCCAAAGCCTGGACCGCTCCGCGAAACCAGCTGCCAGTGATGAAAATATGGCTGAATATGTTATCCACACTGTCTACATGGTGGGCACGCGTCCCAGCGACAACCTTCACAGAAAAAGCAAGGATGGGGCCACCGTATGTCAAATCCAATCTGGTGTGAATATGGTTGCCACATTCCAAGACCAGCCTCCTCTGGAAGGTAATAAAGACCCTTCCAGTGAGGCTGATAAGCAGAGAGAGCCTTCGGTTCATGAAGAGTCGAGTTCGGAAAGCGAAGATGAGCCAATCTTCCGTCCCAAGAACACAAAGCAACAACTTCTCCAAGAGCTCCGAAAACTGCTCAGAAGCAAAGACAAGGAGATGGCCAATCTCTACTCAAAAATTGATTACTTGACAAACGTCGTCTTACAGCTCATGGCCCAACTTGCCTCTCAGCCACCCAATCAGGCGCAGGGCTCTGCTCATGAACTGAGAAACGGTGTCCCGAGACAGCCGATGCTTATTCCCTCAAATTCAAAAGTGGGAAGACCGCATGAAAATCAGTCATATCCTATCTCAGGAAATGTCTTGGCTACCGATGACAGTAGCCCGCTAACTCAAGATCAAATCATGGATTTGGTTGCCAACAAAGTCAAAACATTGGTAGCTGAAGCCGAAGTGCAAAAAGATGTTAGCAGTAACGGGAGACCATATCTTGCTCAGTATGATCTGGTAGAATTTCCCAGCGGCTATGTCATCCCTAAATTTGGAAGATTTGATGGGACGGGAAATGCGAATCAGCACATCGCCCACATCAAAGCCTCATATGATGCGCTTCTCCTCCGCCAGTTCATTAATAGCCTGACCGATGCCGCTTTCGACTGGTACGCGAGCATACTGGATGGCTCCGTTACTACTTTCGTTCAAATGGAATCTTTGTTTCGACAAAGGTTAATGAGTGTCAGTGATAAGATCACCATCGCCGACCTCGTAAGGACCAAGCCAAAGAACAACGAAAGCAGCACGGATTTTATAACCCGGTGGCGCAATCTCTCCGTCAAATGTGAACCGCCGATAGAGCAGGACCAATCTGTCAGCCTCCTCGTCGGAAATCTCAACAATTGGATGGCCATGTTTCTATGCACCGCGGGTCTCAAAACATTTCAAGAGATGACCAGGAAAGTCCAGATGTTGGAACGCTCAAAGCAGGAGTTCTCCTCCGACTCCCAAAATAACAATAGGTCCCGGAGGAACCGAAAGGACGAAAATTGCAAAGACGGAAATTCCGACGATACTGAATCTTTCAACACTTCGTCTAACCGAAATAAGAGAGGGATGAGCGGGCCTAATGCCAACCAGCCTCGAAGGCCAGTGTTCGGAGAGGGAGGAGAATCTCCACTGAAAGAGAAGCTGGATAAGGTCTATTCCTTCAGAATGGACAAAATCCGTAAAATATTCAAAGACGCCCTGAGGAACGGTCTACAATTGCCAGAATCAAAAAGACCGCAAGAAGCGAATATGACTGACGACCCCAAATACTGCCCCTATCACAGAGGGATAGGTCATGCCATTGAGGACTGCTTCGTCTTCAAAGATTGGGTCGAAAAGCAATACAAGACAGGAGAGATAGATCTGTCTAAAGGCATGTTAACAAACAGTCAAGCTGCGACCGCCAATTTCATACAAACGGAGACCGAAGTCCTTTGTGAAACTGATTCTCTTGGACGTCTGCCTTTCTCTGAGAACATTTGACCACCACGTCGTTAAACTGGGAACAGCCGACCACCACGTCGTTAAACTGGGGGAATAATCGATCTCTAAGTCGTTAAATTGGGAATGTAAAAATGTGTAAATAAAACAGAAAGTAATAATAATAAAAAGCTGAAATGATGTGGCAACTCACAATAAAAATCAACGAGTAAAATAAAGATGAAAAATAAAGCCGAAATGATAGGGCAACCGTGAATAAATAGCCGAAATGATAGGGCAATCGCGACCTTCGCGATAAGAAAAGCTGAAATGATAAAGCAATCGCAGTAAAAAAATGGCGAATGATGAGTGCTCCTAGAACCATATTTCAGTGCAGCAATGCAGACGCCAACCAAATTCCAAATCCCATACCCCAACGGCGAATGATGAGTAGCTCCTGCTACCATATTCCAGTGCAGCGATGCAGACGCCAACCAAATTCCAAATCCCATACCCCAACGGTGAATGATGAGTCGCTCCTGATACCATATTCTAGTGCAGCGATGCAGACGCCAACCAAATTCCAAATCCCATACCCCAACGGCGAATGATGAGTCGCTCCTGGTACCATATTCCAGTGCAGCGATGCAGACGCCAACCAAATTCCAAATCCCAAAACGGCGAATGATGAGTCGCTCCTGGTACCATATTCCAGTGCAGCAATGCAGACGCCAACCAAAATCCAATTTCTAAAAATTCTCCCAGCCCTACGGTTGGTCCCCAAGTTGACTACCATATATAATCCACGGGCTCAAATAATTCTCATCATACCCATGCCCCACCGCAACCACCGGTTACGCGGCTGGTCTCCGCACTTGGAATTATGCTCCATTGGGAAGACCCACTCATGTGTCCTCACGATGCATGAGGAGAACAAACCTTCGTAGGATCCTTATGACTCACAAAGGAAAAACACACTTGGGAGTCCTCACGACTCCTAAGGAGAAAATACACCTACGGGATCCTTACGACTCATAGGGAGAAAATGCTTTATGAGACCCTTACGGCTCATAAAATTGAAAAGCCTTAGGTGATAGGGACCTAAACCTGTCTCCTAAGCCATCGCTCCCCAACAGGGAAAGGCAAATGATGAATTGCTCCTAGCACATGTGCTTCAGTGTTAGCAACGCTGATGCCGACCCCTACCCCAAAATTCCAAGCTTCCAATCCAATAGACTCCTAAGTCTTTAAACTGGGAACAGATGACCTCTAAGTCGTTAAACTGGAAACAGATGACCTCTAAGTCGTTAAACTGGGAATGAGGGAAATCTCCTCATGGAAAATGATGATTCGCTCCTAGTACCATATTCCAGTGTAGTGATGCTGATGCCAAACCAAAACCAAAATCCTTAAATCCACTCATGGCAAATGATGATTCGCTTCTGGTACCATATTCCAGTGTAGCGATGCTGATGTCAACCCAAATCAAATCAAACCAACAACCTCTGCGGCGGAATCATGCTTCGTCTCAGAATGTACCCCGTGTCGAAATCATGCTTCGCCTCGGAGTATCCACCTGCCCTGTCGGAATTATGCTTCGCCTGGGAATCATCCTCTACATCAAAACCAGTGACACTCTGTGCCAGGGAAACGTCGACCACAGACACTCCGTGCCGGGGACAAGTCAACCAGCGACCTCCTCGTCGGAATTATGCTCCGTCCTGGAATTAAGTCAACCAGCGACCTCCTCATCGGAATTATGCTCCGCCCTGAAATCAAGTCAACCAGTGACCTCCACTCGTCGGAATTATGATCCGCCCTCGGAATCAAGTCGACTAACAAGCTCTGCGTCGAAATCATGCTTCGTCTCAGAATATACCCCGTGTCCAAATCATGCTTCGCCTCGGAGTATCCGCTTTCCCTGTCGGAATTATGCTTCTCCTGGGAATCAATCTCTACATCGAAATTATGCTTCGGTCAGAATGTCTGCCGCTCTTCGGAATTATGCTCCGATCCCTGGAATCATGCTCCGCTCTTCGGAATTATGCTCCGATCCCCGGAATCATGCTCCGCTCTTCGGAATTATGCTCCAATCCCCGGAATCATGCTCCGCTCCTCGGAATTATGCTCCAATCCCTGGAATCATGCTCCGCTCCTCGGAATTATGCTCCGATCCCTGGAATCATGCTCCGTTCTTCATGCTCCGATCCCTGGAATCATGCTCCGCTCTTCAGGAATGATGCTCCGATCCCCGGAATTATGCTCCCGAGATGATGTTCCGCCCCTGGAATGATGTTCCACCTCGAAGTCCAACTTCAAGATCCATCAATTTCATGCACACAACTCATATACGTGGTGTACATTCATTGATGGGGGCACTTTGTTGGGGTCAAAATTTGCACCCCAGTTGACCAAGTTAAAGTCAAGGTCAACCCCAAGTAAGTGGGCCCAGGCCCAAGTAAGTGGGCCCATGCCCAGGTCGAGCCCCACGGCCGGCCTTCTCCATTCCAAAATAAAAATCATGTAATAAATAATTTTGATGTAATTTTTTTATGCATGAATGTAAGCAAAATGGGCATAAAGCCAAAATTTTGTAAAGCCCATGGTTTATGTGCAAAATGAAATGGCACATGAGACATGTGATGGGCAAAATGCCATTTTGTAAAGCCCAAAGGGCTATATGTAAATATGTAAGCCTATATAAGGCAACATGATGATGAATAAAGCATAGACTTTTCATTCCCTCAAAAATTTAGGGTTCTTTGTGCATCCTTCTCTTTTCTTAAGGTTCTAAACCTTCTTTCCCTTTTTCAATTAAATTAAGAGTTTTACTCTTCCTTTCCCAAAACTCTTAATTTATGTAAACCTTCTTTCCCTTTTCCCTTTCTCCAAGATCCGGCCAACCGATAGGAAGAAGAAGGAGACCCATCTCCAGAAATCTCATCTTGGGAAGATCCAGAGCCAAAGGGAGAAATAAAGTAGCCCCCTTTGATCATTTCTAAATATTTTTAGGAGTCTAACTCCATTCAAGATCCATTGGGGTTTAACTCCATAAATTAATCTCTGTCAGGAGTTCAACTCCATAAGTCAAATCGGGAGTACAGCTCCCAGTGCAGAGACTAAGTCCCTTTTGCTGCTGACGCCTAGCACCCGCATGCCAGGAACGTAGGGCGCTGGCGCTCTGGCGCACAGCGCTCGCGTGCCAGGCACGTGGGGCGCTGGCGCTTTCTCCCACGCATCTTTTGGATGCCCTTTCCCTTTATACACACACACACACACATACTCTAAAACACTGTCCCCCGTTAGAAAATAATTTCTAACGGGGCGCTGCCTCACACCCCACAAGGGGGCTGCTAGCCCCCTTGACCCCCAGCCCGCTATCCAGGCAGCGAGACCCCCGTAAAAACTCTGCGGGGCCCCCGATATATCCAAAAAACCCCTTTAGAACACAACACTGCACATTGAGTTCGCATGACCTATTTGACCCGTTAATCGGAGGTTCTCTTGCTCCAATGGCGAGGGGTAATTAACGGCAGCTTAGTCCGCGGCTGCTGGAGATTCGGATCCCCACAATCATTAAGACCCCAGCCTACCCTAGGCAGGGGGAATCTGTAATGCGCCTGACCAGCGCGCGCGTATTCCCATCTCAATGGGGTGACGAAAAACACCATACAATATATATATATATATGTATATATATATATATATATATATATGTATATATATATATATATGTATATATTGCTATTGTGTCGCTCTGACGACCTCAGTATGCATGCTCAGAGTGAGAAGTGGACGTAGCTCGGATCAGGATCGGTCGTACCTCGCAAATATCGCGGACAACTAGATCAGCCACACCAGCGCTATCCTTCCCTTGATCTCTATCTGGTATATCTTTTATCTGTTCTGATAGTATTTAGTGACTGCATTTTCTTTACTTGTTCTATGATTACTGATTACCACATAGTGCTAGAAGCCGAAGTGTGACTACGGCAGGATATTTTCTTGACCGTAGGAACATGGCTGGTCTTGTCACCCCTCGTATTCCGTATTTTGGGAAGCGGGGCGTGACATCAATAAACTAGAATATGTGTATGACACCATTTATCAGTCGCTGAGTCAATGAAATCAATTGGTGGAAAGGATACTCGTGTTTAACAAGGGTCTCGTGCATGCCCGAGACTACGGTCCGCTGTGCCCGGGACATAACCTTGTCAGCCGTGCCGCTAAGCCCACGACCTAATGAATATATATATATATATATATATATATACATACATATACATATATATATATATACATACATATACATATATATATATATACATACATATACATATATATATATATCGTATGCATTCAGGTATTAGATAGGTTGATTTCCCTATTCCCCAGGCTATTGTATGCATTCAGGTATTAGATAGGTTGTGAACAAATACGTATCGCTGTCACTTTCAATCACTTTTCCACTTATCAATATCACTGTCGTATTTGCCACGACCCAATCACTAACACCGATATATCGACAATGCAAAACATCCGCTAGGTCTCAATGTGAACGATCACTATGCAGCATGTATAAAGCAAGCACGAAAAATATGCAGAAATGCACTGAACAAATATTCACTATTTTATGACGACCAATGTCATATAACTTGCAAAATTTAAGACAATTCACACGAATATAATTGACCAAAATAATATAAAAGGCGCATGAATTACACTTGATTATCTAAGCAGTAAAATTAGTTTCATGTGAATTGGAATTCAGGTTAGAGACTTATCATTATTTTAATTTAGCGATCCGTTGCTGAAATTCCAGTTTCAGAACTGGAAGTCCAACTTCACGTGCAGTTTACTAGTGGTTATGTTTAGATTCAGGTGTTTCCCTAGTGGAATGAAATATAGTTCAATCTGTTAGGTTTCCAACGCATCAACCGGATTATCAATAGGATTTCTATATTAGAAGTTAGGTCATGTTTAATGTGACGGTGTAAGAGAGGTCATTGCAGAAACTGCAGAACACATCGGTATTATGAAATACAAATTAAATATCAAACGACGGTGAAACGGCACGAGACCAGATTCATGTGTTAGCTAATTAAATTATCTACGTATTCATATAGGGATCCGTGCATTTTCAGTCTAAAGAGGGGATGCACAAGTAGTCAAACTCTGGTATCCAAAACGATACGTTTCCCCGGACTGCAGTCCAGTACCGCGTTCGCAACCAAGTATCGTTACAGTAATCTAAAATTTTAGAGAAACAAACTATGGATGGTTTTATTTTATCGAGTCGGCTTCGATATGAGCCGAAGAACATTACGTTCCAAACTGTATTTAATTTACAATGATTTTAACAGGGTAACATGCGCGGTAAGGTTCAGATTTTGTGTCGCCTTTAGGGGCGACTCTACATAGTTATGCACACGATATTTTGCATCCAATTTATTACACGATATTCGCAATCAGTAACGGAATCGAACTATCGCAATTTCCGCCATCACAAAAAATATATTTTGGTTTATAGTTCGCATCAAACACTCGGGTAGCATTTGGTTATCGGTCGAAAACACAAGATTCTCCTAACCAACGAGCGATAATTTATTCCTAAGATTCTAAATGGCATCAATATGGCTAATTAACCGGGTTGGGCTCGATTCATTACCACCAACATGATGGCTCACGTACGAATATTAACACCATGTCGATATCTATATTTATATTCGCATATACCCATATAACTTATATAAAAAATAAATTAACATTGTTATCAACCTAAATTTGTAATAACATGAGCAACAAGAGATGGGTTTTCTCTTGCCTGGAGACGGCGGTGGCACTGCGACGTCGACGATGGCGGTGGCAACGGTCATGACGACAGTGACGAGCTCGAGTGCGGTCGGGCTCGTCGGCTACGTGGTCGGGCAGTGGCCTGCAGTGGTGGCACGGGTGCTGTGGCATGGAGGCGTTGGGTGTCGTGGTTTGCAGAGAGCTCGGCTCGTCGGCGACGGGATTGGGTACAGGGGTGGCCGGTTTTAGTCGCAGCGGAGGAGAGGGGTGGCTCCGACGATGGTGGAGCCGCTGGTGGTCGTCGTTGAGGAGTCGCGGTGGAGAAGAGGAGGAGATGGAGATGGGTTGATGGTGGAAGTGATGAGGGGGTCGACGATGGTGAGGTGGTCGGGGCTCGTCAGCGAGGTGTAGGGGTGCAGTAGGTAGTAGGTCATGAGTTCGGAGGTGTCGCTGGTGATGGGTTTCCGAGGGTTGATGACTGTGGTGAGGTAGGAAAGTCGAGGGTGAAAGGGAAGGAGTGGGAACGAGAGAGAAGTAGAGTGAGACGAGGGCTCGTCGGGGAGTTAGGTGAGTGGAGTCGTGGCCATCGCGGCCGTTGGGGAGAGATGTTGGAGGAGCGTGGGTCGTGGGACGAGCGCGGGTCGTGGGTAAGCGGCGCGAGTCTCGCGGGCGTGGGCGCGAGGAGCGGGGAGACGTTGGGAAAAGAGGCGGGAAGAAAAGAAGCGAGGGAGAAGAAGAAGAGGGGGTGAGCGGGTCGGATCGAGTAGGTAAATGGGTTGGGTTTTGGGCTTAGAACTTTAGGTTTAGGAAAATTTAATTATAATATATATATATATATATAATAAAAAAGAAATGGAATAAAATTCTGGAAAAATACGGAAATTTATATATATATATATATATAATAAAAAAGAAATGGAATAAAATTCTGGAAAAAATACGGAAAAATTTTATACGGAAACTGGGGATTTACAAACCCAATTAGCATTATGCATCCACAGCAAATAGTAAACCAACAGCTAACATAGGATACGTGTCGATATTCCAAATGCATAGGTTGCGCCCTAGATGGGCCCTGTAACAGCCCAACCGATATACACCCAACAACAACAACAACAACAACAATGTAAAAAACATCACAAAACGTTCTCTCACTTCAAGCGCTCCTCACTCAACCCAAGCCATCCCATTGCTCTTCTTCTTCTTCGTCCTCCTCATTTTCCCTATTCAAACCTCACCCAAACTCACACCCGCTTTCACACCCACCACTAACCTTACCGTATTCAATGTGTCTGAATCGCTCTGCTTCAACTGCTAGGCCGAAAACCTGCAGTTCCTCTACTATCACAACCTCGTCCGGTTAGCCCATTGGGAGCTCCCCCTGGTGTGGGACGTACGCCTCGAGTCCTACGCCTGGTGGTGGGCCCAGCCACGGCATGGCGACTACAGGCAGGCCCAGTTAGCAATTGGCTTCGGGTCATGTTAGGTTTGGGTTGGCTTAGCTGGTTTGGTTCGATTACAGTTCATATATGTTTGAGCTTGACTAGTAATTATTTATTTCGGGTCGATTTTTGGATTGGATTTAAATTTGTCACCTCAGACTTTAGGCCCCCAACACTCCTTTCCCGAGGGTTTGTTCTTGCAGGGGGAGAACATATTCTGGGCCCAGGGTCGAGGTGGGGACTAGGGGACGCGGTGGCCGCACGGGCGGAAGAGAAAAGGTGCTACTCTTATGAGAGGAATGAATGTGTTGATGGGAAAATGTGTGGCCACTGCACGCAGTTTGTGGAGGACGACAAAGAGGGTTGGATGTGCGAGACTGGTGTGTGAGGATGGTGATGTGTTTATGAATTGTAATTATGATCCGCCTGCTAATTATGTAATTATGTAGGCGAGAGGCCTTGTTACAACTAGTAAAGTTATGTAAGAAGTAAATTGGTTGCTGCTGTGATTATGATCTTTTATTCAGAATTATGTTAAATAATGAGAGGGATATATCATTTGGGTATAGCGCTGGCTACTTTTCTTAGTACACCGAAGAAGCTTAGCTCTGCTAGAAACAATTTACTCTTACTTGATTTCAAAGAAGAGAATAATGGAGGAAAGAGGCCCTAGGAGGCTCTTTCTTCAGGTAGAGTGAGGTGGCTTAATTTTGACCACTCATCTGAAGGAAAATAGTGAGGTTGTATTTGCAAATTGGTTATTTTTACCAAAGAAAAATAAATTAAACAAGTGACAACAGCTAAGTCTATACCATCCCCTCTCTCTCTCATCGCTCTCTCTCCCTCTTCTTTTCTCTCTGTGAGATCGACTCGTCGCCGCCGCCTCCAGTCGCCCTCTCCTCCACCTCGTCGCCTCCGGTCGCCCTCTCCTCCACCTCGTCGCCTCCACTCCCTCCTCATCCGCCCTCTCTTCCGCCTCCTTCGTTCCGGTCCCTCAGCCCTCTTCTTCGCCTCCCAGCCTTCTTCTTCGCCTTCTCTCCTTCGTTCGCCCATACGCTACTCTATTTCATCTCCTCAACTTCCATTGTCCTCTTATTCTTATCCTTTAACAATCTCTGTTAAAAGCTCATTATTTTCCCCAAATCGACAATAATTTCTTGAGTAAATCGATCTCCATCTCAGGGCCAACAATCCTCAACGGCTGCTACCCATCGCGGATCAAGGTAAATATTATAAATTCTCTCGGGTAATTTCAAAATATCTTGGCTGTTCTGGATTTTTAGAAAATTATTGATTTATTGTATTTCGGTTTCATTAATTTTTTAGGATTTCCTTCAACCATCTGAAATATAAAGTGTATAATAGATGCTGAATGTGATGACTTTGAGCTCAGTGGTATGTGGACAACGACATCTCTATGATCTGAAATACAAAATCCAATACAGAGTGGTTAAGCTATTGTTGCCATCAAAAGATCACTAATTTTTCTCTAATAAGAAATCATTTCCCATATTCCCTCTCTTTTTTTGACGTGAATGGCAACAATAGCTTAACCACTATGTATTTGATTTGGTAATATTTACAATATATTTAATTAATTTTGAATACTTTGTTCTTAATTTCCTACAATTTTTATTTCCTATAGTTTGAATATTTTAGTGATCTTTTGTAGGTTTACTTCCAAGTATCATGATGGGTGTGGAAATGTGTTATGATTTAATTTCGATACCTAATGCATCTAATACCGATACTGTGAATATTGTCATTGAATCGAATCCACTTGCTATCCTTGAAGAAGGTCCTATCGACAGTAGTATCTACCACAATGAGGATGCTATACCATATGAGAGAAAGGAATTTCTTGCGCATGTTGAGGCATATAATTATTATAACGCTTTTGCTAGAATGAAAGGTTTCGGGATTCGGAAAGAACACTAGATAAATCAAGAAAGGTATCAAAAGTTGTTTTGGGGAGACTTTTTGTATGTAACAAGGCCGGAAAAAAAAGATTGACGGATAAGAGAGATGTAGGAAAGTTTGTTACTCGTCGTCCAAATACAAGAGTAGGTTGCATGGCGAAGATGAGAATTAAGTTGACTTCATCAAACACTTGGGAAGTAACTACATTTGTAGATAAGCACAATCATGACTTAGCAAGCCCCGATAAAGTGAGTAATTTTTACTCTCAAAAACCCTTCCATCGATCAAAGGCTGTAAAGAATCTTATGATAAGTTTGAATGCAAAAGGTATGACACCTGCTAATACGGCTAGAGTGCTTAATGTTGGAAGTCAAGACGAATTGATTACCGCGCAACAAGTTTTCGATCATGTCAGGAAAATAAGAAGCAACAATATCGGCCGAGAATGTATATCAATTATTAAGAATTTTCAAGATCGGAAGGAAGTTGATCCAGATTTCTTTTTTGCGATGGAAGTCGATGATGATGGGACAATGAGAAGTGTGTTCTGGGCCGACGGAAGATCAAGATCATCATATTTGAGATTTGGTGATATTGTAGTTTTTGATGTTACTTATAGAACAAATAATTGGAATTTGCCGTTTGCTCCTTTTACAGGGATAAATCATCACCGTCAATCGGCACTTTTTGGATGTGCACTACTTGCGGATGAAACGGAGGATAGTTTTGTGTGGTTATTTACTCAATGGCTTAAATGCATGCATGGCATAGAACCAAAGGCTATTGTCACAGATCAAGATGCACAAATAGGTAATGCCATTAAAAAGGTTTTTCCTAACACTCGTCATTGTTTGTGTGCTTGGCACATTAGGAAACATATTGCAAAACATCTAGGTTCCTTGCAAGCTTTATATGGAGAAAAATTTGGGGATTACTTCTTTCGGTGGGTTTATGGCTCTACTGTCGATCAATGTGAGCAATGTTGGGATGAGATGAAGATAAAGTTTAATATTTTAGATGAAGGTGGAGATTGGTTGCATAAAATGTATCGCCTTCGAGAGTATTGGGCCGACGCATATTTGAAGGATATTTTTTAGGCCGGAATGACAACTAGTCAACGAAGCGAAAGCATCAATGCTTTTTTTGATTCATATGTAAATTCAAAGACTCGAATTAGTGAGTTTGTACTCCAATATGATAATGCTATAGCAGCTCGTCGAGCATCCGAGTCAAAAGAAGATTTCATGACCCTTAACACCCAACCCGCATTGTGTATTTCACATCTGATAGAAGTACAAGCTGGAGAATTATACACTAGAACCATCTTAAAACTGTTTCAGATAGAACTCACCGATAGTTTTTTGCTTTTCCATGAAAAAGTGGTAAAAGAAGCGTCGATCACTATATACAAAGTTGGAAATTACACTGAAGATAAGAGTAAATGGAACGAAGTTGTTTTTAACCAAAGTGGAGAGCTCAAAATTATGTGCAAATGTGCAATGTTTGAAACGGATGGAATTCTTTGTAAGCATATTTTGAAAGTTATGCATCATAAACAAATGCAAGTCATTCCTGATTATTACATTTTGCCACGGTGGAAAATTCATGCGAGGCATCGGAACATTGGTTTTGCAAATGTTATGAATATGAGAAACAATAATTCTAAAAAACAATGTGATATTATTCGGCAATGGGTCCTTAGAGCGAAGTTTAATGAAGCACTTGAAATGGTATGCAGTTAAAATCCCTTTCTATCAAAGCTGGAGAATATGCTTGAGGAGTTTATGCACAATACTGAGAAAGAATTGAAACCTCAAAGAATTTCTGTTGATAGCGATGTTGATTCAAATGCCCCTCCCTCATTTTCATTGTCAAATATCCCAGAAATCACAATTCGTGACCGTACTAGACCAGTTGACGGTAAAGGTCGTTCACGTGCAGCTAGCAGACACAAATCTGGATTAGAAATTTCACAAAAAAAAAAAAAGAAACAGAGCAACGAACATGTGGAAACTGCGGTCAAAAAGGTTATTATAGAACTAGTTGTCCCACACGTCCAGTTGTTTGCAAAAACCAAAAATTGGTAAGATTGCCTTAATTTATTTTAATTCTTGATAATATCACTGTGTTAGTTGTATATCCTGTCATTGTTCTTGATGTTGTTGCAGGTTGTGGATTATGATGAGGAGAAAAGAGCAACAATAGCTAAGTTGAAGGCGGTAATAGCAGAGAAACAACAGCAGCATACAAGCAGCAGCACTGAGCATCAACAACAACAACAAGCAGCAGCAGCAGCGAAGCGTGGGCGGTAGCAACAATAACTAAGCAATGAGGGCGGTTGTATTTTTGGATTATTTTTTTGTTTTGTGCACCAAAAACAGTGGCTGTGTTGCACATATTTTGTAAGCATCATTATTGCCAAGTTTGATCTCTGACTCATGTAACTGATGTTTTATTAGTAGATATGACTTATTGCTTAAACATATGAATATGTAGTTTAATTTTTCTTTATCAAATATGCACTATCTCTATACACCATGTACAGAGCTGCATCTTGCTTATGACAATGATTAAGGGGAGGTTTTTTTTTTAAATTTCTCTTTATTGGTAAGTTCCTTTCCTTGTGTTCTCTATTTCTTATTAATTGCACGGAAGAAGAAAAGCAGCAGCAGCCAGCAGCAGCAGGGAAACGCCAGCAGCAGCAGCAAGGAAACAATAGCAGCAGCGAGCAGCAACAGTGATTCACATTTGCCAAAAAATAAAGGAATGAGAAATATTCTAATTTTAACACACTTTCATATTGGCATAAGAATAAAAAAAAAGTTTCACATTAAACAAATAAATACTACAAGAATTTACTGATCATACTGAAATAAATTGTATACATTATTGTTTGCTCCACATTTGCCAAAAAATTGGCAACTCCAGAGAAAAATTGATATGCTTTTCTCAATACACTCTTTTGAAACAATCCTAAAACAAACTGTGTTGCTTTTACATAACAAAAAACATGTCAAGTGCACACATCATTTCTGTCTCTAGGCGTGTCATCCAAAGTGTATATTCACGCGTCAACGAACTTTCATGAGCTAGCCACTGAAGAGAATAAGCAACTCATATACCCTGGGCTCAAAGTAATCACATTCGGCTATTAGATTTTGTATTTCAGATCATAGAAATGTCGTTGTCCACATACCACTGAGCTCAAAGTCATCACATTCAGCATCTATTATACACTTTATATTTCAGATGGTTGAAGGAAATCCTAAAAAATCAATGAAACCGAAATACACTAAATCAATAATTTTCTAAAAATCCAGAACAGCCAAGATATTTTGAAATTACCCGAGAGAATTTATAATATTTACCTTGATCCGTGATGGGTAGCAGCCGTTCAGGATTGTTGGCCCTGAGATGGAGATCGATTTACTCAAGAAATTATTGTCGATTTGGGAAAAATAATGAGCTTTTAACAGAGTTGTTAAAGGATAAGAATAAGAGGACGATGGAAGTTGAGGAGATGGGATAGAGTAGCATGTGGGTGAAGGCAGAGGAAGGGCGAACGAAGGAGAGGAGGCGAAGAAGGCGGCTGGGAGGCGAAGAAGGCGGCTGAGGGACCGGAACGAAGGAGGCGGAAGAGAGGGCGGATGAGGAGGGAGTGGAGGCGATGAGGTGGAGGAGAGGGCGACCGGAGGCGGCGGCGACGAGTCGATCTCACAGAGAGAAAAGAAGGGGGAGAGAGAGGGATGAGAAAGAGAGAGAGGGGGATGGTATACCCTCAGCTGTTGTGGGTTGTTTAATTTATTTTTCTATGGTTAAAATAACCAATTTGCAAATACACCCTCATTATTTTCCTTCAGATGAGTGGTCAAGATTAAGCCACATCACTCCACATGAGGAAAGGGCCTCCTATAGCCTTTTCCTCCATTATTCTCTTCAAACAAGCACTTTTTGTTTCCTTTTTGTACCAAAAAAATGATTCAATGATTATGCCAGATGACTCAAAAAGCTATGACAGGTGATATTGTTAATGACTCATGCCATGTGTAAAGCCAACAGGCCCAACACCAATTACTAGTATTTATTTATAGTGAAAATAGCCATGTGAGATGATTTATGTGAGCAGTAGCGCTCAGAATCACTCACATGCCTCTCTGTATCCAATCAAAGTCCCTACACATGCTCCAACACTCAATCCACAACGAGACCCTTCAACTCAATATAATTCATCATAAATAAATTTTCCTTTTTTATTAGGCCCCAAAAAAACCCCGTTTCATTAATTAATCGATCCACTAAAATGTCAGGCAGAAAGAAAAAAACGAACAAGAAAAATTTACATAACACACCATCATCATTCTATGGCCACTCCATATATAATTACTATAAATTTTTACTCATCACAATATAAGTATAAACATGCACAGTTTGCCATGTTAATTAATGTGTCGAATCGAAATATACATGCATATAACATAACATAACATCAATAAGGTTTTTCTCCAACATAATTCCCAGGGGGATCATACTCACAAACCACAAACTCTCCTCTCCCACCGCTGCACACCACCATCCCGCATCCAACTCTCCGGCTCCGCCTCCACACGACCTGCGTGTAATGCCCGCATTCGTCGTCCCCTCTCAGGCAAGAGTTCGTCCCGTACCGATACCACCTTTTCTCCGCCACCCACGCCGCCACCGCCTGCCCCGGGGCCCACCCGCTCCCGCTCCCCCAGAAGATGTTCTCCCCGTAGGGCCCGTTCGAATGCACCAGAGCGCAGTCCCGCTTCCGGGCCCACGCGTACTGCTCGGCATAGCGGGCCAGGAGGGGGTCCCACGATAATGTAGGGAGGCCGATCGATGACCGGGCCGCATTGTGTGGGCCCAAGAATTGCACGGCGAGGCTGGAGCTCGCCGCGGTTATGGTCAGGGGGAGGAGGAGAGTTAGAAGGAGGAGGAGGAGGAGAGGTTGTGTTATAGCCATTTTTTTCTTTCTTTTACTTGTTGGTGTTTTGCATATGAGAGGGAGGGAGTTGTGTATGTCATTAATTTATATATGTGCATAGAATTCGCTTGGGGGTGGTTAGTAGTTACTAAATTTTGTGAGAGGCGAGCATGTTGGGTGATGATGATTGCAGCTTTAGATTTGGTAAGGGATTGGATTCGTTAATTATTGGGGCATTGTTAATTAATGCTGTTAATCATTGGTTGGTGTTTGAATGCTGGAGCTTTAAACTTCGATTGATTTGAGATTAGCTGCGCTCTCAGATGAATAGTTGAATAATGAACTTCCCAACGCCTTTCTAATCATAGCTTCAACTTAATATTATCATACAACCTCCGTTTTTACATATGTATGTATTTTTTGCTTTCGCACACCCGTTAAGAAAATTTAAATCTATGATTATATAAATGCAAATTATCCATTTTAAGCCTATTAATGTTTATTATATTCTTGGTATTTGAATAAGCATGAAGCTAAATAAGAAATTTACTGAGCCTGGTTTAGAAAATCAAATAATAAAATTGTCTTGGTAATGAAAAATGGTTCTTGATAATTGTAATCGGACTAATATTTTGAAACAACAAAAAATCAAAAAGTGACATACATATAGAAAAAGAGTATTATGTAAAGTTGGATGCAGCTTAGATATTACATGTAAAACAACAAAAGAAAAAATAGGGGTTTTTTCTATTTACCACCTCAAAAGAAAACAAAACAAATGGTATTTCCAAAAATCACCTCCAAAATTTTTTTGGACTTTTTAAATTTTCGCGATATCCATTTGTTATACTGAGAAAATATTAAAAACCTAAAAAAATGCCGAGATATTTACAAGGTAATCCTCATATATTTTGCATTTGAATTTCGTAAATATAAAATATTACAATTTACAGGTTATATAACAACCACCTTTTAAATTAATCGGATCTTTTAGACTTTGGATTTTATACCCGAGGGTTGTAGCTGTTGACATATTACTTTATTGGATCTGCACTTCAATTTGCAAAGGAGCTGTAAAATGATTGAATACTCTATTTCTTAGAATTGGGCCATTATTTTATACAAAATTCGATATCCAGCCTTGACCTAATGCGAATGACGTGTCCACAATACATAGCTCTAGAAGTTATAAAAAATTTAGAAATGCCAATGAAAAATGTTTGTTTATTACCAAGTGATACACAGATCCATGATCAGTGGGAAAAGAATTGCAAACAGAAATTTTGCAGCATAAATTCTTTAAGAAAACGTTTTGTTTTTCAGGTATAGACATGGATTGCTGTCTCTCTAGAATTTGGGGATAGAATATCTTTCTTGGGCTTCGGCGTGCAAACTTGAACCCTCTGTCTAGATAACAACCATACAACAATCCCAGCCTAATGCTTAGCTGGAATTTGTCCAACTTATTTGAAAATCAAATGCTTTGATTTTGCTGGTGAAAAAGAGTGTTAGTCATAAGTTATTTGTAACTAGTATTTTAAAATAGAATGTTAGCTGTAGCTTCTAGTTTAAATGCTAGTGTTATATTTTTAAGGCTCAATTCCATTTAATAACAAAAAAAATAAAAAAAAATTCCACTATGGCAAAAAGTATCAAAAACTTTTAAAATTATGAGAAATTATCATGAGTAACGGAGGCACGAGCAACGTCTTGCCATCATTTTTCTCTTCGTCTCCTTTCTTTCTCTCCAATCCTGAACCAAATCCTGCTCTTTCGTCCGCATTACCATCATTGTTGGCGCCGCCCTCCTTATTTTTCCATCTTCCCCTGTCGCTCCTCTTTTTTAACCATAGCCCTAACCTTACCAACCCAAACTCACCTCACTCGTCGCTGCCGCAATCCTCGCCGTCCCCATCCTTCTTGCCATTGTCGTTCTCCTCATTTTCTTCTTTTTACTTTTCTAACTAGGAGAGAAGGGAAACCAGTGAGCTACAACTCAGTTGGTATGCGCATTTTCCCTTTTAGGGAGGGTGCAGAGTTTGAACCCTAAGAAAACCCTGGAAGGGAAATTGCCCCAAATTCACACTTTCGAAGACTGATTTGTTGGTCCCATGGGTGCTTGTGTGTGTCTTGTTCTTATGGGTGACGTGTGCGTGGATGTGTTGTATGTGTGTTGTATGTATACGTAAGCTAAGGCTTACGGGCCAATGCAAAAAGAAAGAAAATGTAATAATCGGATTTCTTGTATACATTTTCTCGTATTTTAATAAATATTTTGTTTTAACAATTGTTCCAAATATTTTCTCTACCTTTCCTTTGAAATTATTCCCAATTAAATTTCCTATATTCTTCCTATTTCATTTTCCTTTAAATTCTTAAAATTAAAACCTAAACTAAACCCTATCCCAAACCTCCTTCTTCTTCTCTTCTTCTCCAATTCTTTTCCCTCCCCCACGTCACCTTCTCCTTCCTTCTCGCCCACGTCCTCGGCGAGACCCGCTCCTAGCCCAACGGCCGCGATCTCGCCCACGATCTCATCCACAAGATCCTCTCATCCACGACTCCTCGCAACCTCCACACCACCGGAACCTTCAGCCCCCATCGGACTCCACCACTGAGTCCAACAACCCACCACTCCCCTCACTGCAAGCTCCGACCAACACCCATCGCCGACGTCCCCTTCACCACCGATGAACCCCCTCAAACCACCACCTACCTCCATACCAAGCCTCCTCCCACAGCCGAGAACCCACCGAGACACTCACCGTCACCCGCAACCGACTTTTCCTTTCTCCCCAAGATCCCCATCGCCATTCCCTTCTTCCTTCCATCGCCGCCGTCATCCTATTCTCCATCACTGCAGCCGCCTCAACCACAACGCCACCATCTTCGTCCCCGAGCACCCTTGCCGTCGCCACCTTCCTCGACCCACACCATATAGCCGCAACCCTTGAAGCCACAGCTATCCCCATCACCGTCACCGACCCCCTACACCTCACCGTCGTCTTCGTTGTAACCCTAACCGAAAAGCCCTAGCCCATATCCTTGACTCCATAACCGAACCCTAGCCTCCTTACACCCGAGCACTTTCACCCAGAACCCGCACCCTCTTCTTCTTGCCACAGCTTCCTCTTTAGCCCTCATCGTCGTCAAGATCTCACCTGCGCCTGCCCCACAACCACCTTTTTGTTACGCTGTTGCCTCGTGTCGCTACTGCACTATCTTCGAAGCCAAGCCCTAGCTGAGCTTTCCCCTCCGCGCAACAACGAGCCTCACCTTCCTTCACGCACAAACCGAGACACCGCGCCGTGGCTGCCGCCGTTGCATCCGTGCAAGCCACTGCCGCTGTCTCCGTAACAGCCATCGTCACAGTTTTCATCACCGTCATCACCGTCGCCATAACCGTTGCCATCACTAAAGCCTAGTCGAAGCCCGACATTTCGTCGAACACGTACGTTTGTTGCGATCCCTGCTATTCCAATAGCCTTCGTCGCCATCCAAGCCGTGGCCCCGGTCAAGGTAACCTTCACCGTCGTCAGCACAGTAGCCGTTACAATGCCAGCACACGTCCACCGCAGCCCGCATCGTGCTCGAGCCTTGCGTCACGTCGTGTCCGGTTCCGCGACGTCTATAGCCGTCTTGTGTGTTGAGGCAATCTCCGTGTCCGTATAGCTTCCAATTAAGTGACCTAAGGCAAGTGAACCCCTTCACTTGTTCATCATTCTATAGTAATCGCAAGATATAATATATGATGATATATATATAAGTATAAATATTTTTATATATACATTGTTTGCGAAGTCAAGATCAAACAAGTACCATCATCGTAAACTTTAGTGTTTGAGACCCGACTTGGGTCGATTACGCCGTAGTAATATCATATAGAAACTCATGAATTAATTTCGTGTTGATCGGATAAAAGAAATCGATATTTTGATCCGGATATTTTCCTATTTCCCGCTCGGACTTATAACAATTATTAGTTGGAGTGGAACCAACATTCCCCTGCTCAGCATAAAAAGCGGGTTCGGTCAATACATCCATATTATTATCTTGATTAAGGCCTGACATGGTCACTACCTGGAGAGAGAGAGAAGAAAACACTTAGCGTATGCTCTTGCAAAGATTAGATTGGTTATTTATTTTATCTAATCGATGTCTCCCACTGCTATTCTCAAATTTTCCTTCAAACCTTTAAAAAGAAAATTCAGCCAGGATTAATTGCATTCTACAACTTCGCTAACCGTTCAGCCAGGCCAGTGTAGGTACTTCTGAGGGAGATTTCCCGTGCTTTCGCACGGACCTAATTAAAATAAACCTCATTTTCCCAGAGGCGTAGCCCCATTGACACCTTTCTAGACACCTAATGAGTTAGCTAATTGTAAAGTGCAAAATTCTCCCGGGAGCAACTTTTGCTCACAGTGGGATCGGGATCCTACTATCACATAGAAGGTATGCAATCTCATTGCAAATTTCAACACTTGAAATTCCCGAATATTTTTCCCCTAGCAACTTATGACCTTAACATAGTCAACAAACCATAAGCGCTAGCCAAGTTCAACCCGTCATTTTCTGATTGAATTAAACCCACCCGCACGACCCTTAACATAGTCAACAAAGTCGTACGACTACCCTAATCCAATCGCATCTCATACTTTAGCAGATAAGCACTAATTAGCTACCGCACACTGCGTCTTAACATAGTCAACAAACGTAGCACGAATACTAAGTGGTATTTATCTGAAATGACGGAGGGCTACGTCAGGTATTTAAGAAAACCTTTTGCGTAAAGAACTTGATATAGTTGTAGAAACAAGTGATTTTTGAAAATGAGTGTTTTTGAGACTTTTTACTAGTTTTGCTAAAGAGGTAACTCCCGGTGAAGGGATCTCGGCTCTTTCCTTATCGAATAAGATGCAGGATATTTCATAAATACCGCTATGCAAAGCAAGAACTAAAAGAAGCAATCAAAAACAAAACCGAGTGGGTTGTAGCATCTGCGAGATTTTGCTAAAAAGGTCACTCCCGGTGAAGGGATCTCGGCTCTTTCCTCATCGAATGAGGTGTTGGATATTCTACAAGGAATACCGCTATGCAAAGCAAAAAACTAGAGCTACCCTTTTTGAAAATATGATTCTACAACATGTTTTAGGTTTCTTTTCTTTTCATTAATCTCAATAATGAAATCACATCATTTATGCTTCCTAAGCATCACAGAAGATACGAAAATACAACATACGCTTATGCCATCCACATTCGCCATAGTGTCCCGTTATGCACCGTTAGGTTGCTTAACTAACGGCATACCGGGACGGGACTAGCGCGGGTGCAAAACATAAGCAACGTCTACTATATATCTCATATATAATATGTATCCATTCGTCTCGGAATCCACAGTGATCACATCACAGAGCAGCAGAAGAAACATATGAAATATTGGATATAATAGTAGGTCCATGTTTTATTTTGAGCCTGTATAAAACACGGATTCCACGGTCGCGATGAATAGCTAAACCCACATCCCTGGACCCCTACGAGAGCGGCAAGTAACCCTACCAATTCTAGAGTTAGGAGACCCGGACTCGACTCCTCGAGTTGGTCTCCCACTGGACTCTAGAACCCGGTTACTTGTGCTCCCCTCCTTGGGTCTATCCTAATGCGGAAAAGTAAATAATATAAAACAATGGTGACATCATCCTCAACCTGAAAGTGCCCCAATAAAAGAATATTATATACATTGAATTTTACATGAATGAAAATAAAAACTCTCATCTCACATAAAACCCCCGGCTATTCATAAAGCGACGATCCAATATAACATATCACAGCAACATATAACATCACATGTTATCAACATAAGTAAATATGCGTATCCCAATTGTCGTTGATATATAGCAACGAAACCGGCGATACATCACATATTACACTTACGGTCGCAGAAAAGAAAATGTCAAACTACAACATTTGGAATCCATAATAACCTTAGACATCATAAACCCAAAATATCACATACTTTGGATTTCATGCCTAACTATATGAATTCCACATATTGTATCACATTCCAAAAATTGCTAGACGATGTTAAACATCCGATCGAATCAAAAAACACTCAAAATTACCCAAAAAGCTCAATACTTGAGCGTAGTTCAAAAGGTCCCAGAACATGCCACACCTCCTATGAACCAGCCGTAGAAGGGTCAACCAATGACTCACATGTGGCACCACTGAACTACCACAAACCCTAGGGTTTAGTGACGGTTCTGACGATCACATAATCGAATTAAGGTTTCGTTTTTCTAGAGGGTCCACAGAATCGCTTGCATGATTTTCTGAAAGTTTTAAACTAAGGAAAAATCCAACACTTGGAAAATTTCCGGCAAGGTTTAAAATGGGTATTTGATATCCGTTCGAACTTTGTAACACCGTCTAAAATAACCGAAACAAAACCTAGAATTACGAATACGAAACACTCCGAATTGCCTTTGCTAAAAGATAACATCACATGCAAAATTAGCAAAAACAAACGACACCTAAAGTACCAAAACCCAGAACCTTAAACACTGTAAAAATTTCAACCCAGAACTGCCCGATCTTGCCGGTTTTGACACTGATGGGCTCTGCCATTTTTTGAGGGAATGGGGTGAATTTTGTACAGTGTTCATTATGTATCTCATACATCATTCTGCAACTGTTTTAAAAAAATTTTGACATTCGGAAAAAATTTACAGAAACTAGGGTTTGATGTCGGGTGTTGCGGAATTGTTTCGGTTTCGTAATCCTACACTTATCCATATAATTATCTAGCTAGGCTATGATACCACTATAGGGTTCCTATGAACGACAGCAAGGTTTCGGGAGGTATCGTCCATGCCATTTTCAAAATTTTGCCGTTTTAAAGAACCCTAAACTAGAATCGTTAACTAGAGAATCATACGATACTAAAGTAAACTACTTTATTTCTAAGTGATAACGGAATACCCTTTGTAGACCGGTCATTCACTTCAATAGCTCCTTGTAGTAGTCCCTTCGCTGCGATGAAGTGATCTTACGGACTCTTGAATGGCTCCATGAGAAGAAAGCAACGATCTTGCTTGAAGTCTTCGAGGTCGAAGATGATCTACGTCGAGAAGACACTAACCCAAGCTACCCTCTTCACTAATGTGGAATTAGTGAAGCAAACACCCTATACTAAAGTGCTAATCTAGTAGAGAATGATGAAGTAGGATTTTTGCTCACTTTGGATTTCTTTTTCTCACTATTATTTCTCACTTTTACAAAACCTAGAGAGCTCCTGAGCTTTGAGGAAGAAGATCAAGAGAGATAATGTTGTGAGAGTGAATGGAAACCATGGGTGCGAAAATATCTAATATCCCTCATGTAGAGACTCAACCATGAGTCAAGATAATGGTTGGGTTAACAAATATCTAGTTTGAGACAAAACTAGTGGACTAAGTCAATGGATCTCAAAGCTTCATGAAGCTTCATGCCATGTGACAAATTTCCAACTAATAATTGAATTACAATAAATAAACAAACCCTACATTATCTTTATCATGGTGTAAGTCACATACACCCATGTTACATGTATCATCAACCATGACACATATATAAAACACAATTAATATATATCATATATATATTAAGTATGCACATGTGAGAAAAATAAATGTTTAAGTAAGCTAATATTAGTTAATGTAAATTAATATATCAAATATATAATTATACATTAAATCATTAAATCAACTCTTGATTTAATAATCCGGTTTTATTTCATATGACCGACTAATATTATTTGTATCGTTATATCGAATCAACACTTGATTCGATAACCCGGCTATATCAAATATAACCGACCGATACTGTATCAACTTATCGAATCAACTTTTGATTCGATAACCCGGATATATCACATATAACCGATCGATACAATATATCGTGAGAATAGAATACGGTATCTCATACTCTTATTAATCTCGGTCCCGCACATATCACATATGTGCTCCTACTTCATTTTTCCTGAGCCAGTGAAACCACTGTGTAGGACTCTAAAGACTCGTCAATACGCCGGCAGTAGGTGATGATCACATCAAGCACCCGCAAGCCGTCAACGGTACTACCTGGACGTAACGGCTACCCGGGTATTGAACGATCAGAAGATCAGCAAGCTAGCCCGCTTTAACTCCTGCAAAAGCCTGACAGTAACACTACCGTACAGTCCGGTCTCTTCGTCTGATATGTCGCATATCCAGTATAGGGGTGGTAAACGTCAGACCCTAATAACCGATAAGTCGTGCCGATGTTAGGCTCATAACGGGTCGAGAAACTGCTGATAACACTTATCAGTAAATCTCTGTATCAGCCCTGGCCAGGGACTTCCTGTTATGGCCAATCGAGCACATTGCAATATCAACCCCCAATACCGGGAGAGACGAATCCCCTCCTATCGCTCATTGCCTCCATGTGATTCGGGACTGTACCCAAAAGCCACCGTTTTGCACGTTCTCATGAACGTGGTAAGGTGGAAATCAAAGCACGGTGGGAATCACACAAGACTCTATGGCGATCTCGGGTCTACAGACTAACCTGTACCAGTGTCACCAGAGAACTGCTATCTGACGATAGGTATAATACCAACTAGGAGTTCTCGGCGAGTCCGTTCAGTGTACCCAGTCTCCACTAAGCACCCGCATACCATCTTTGATGTCAAACACCAATGGATGTGGGATCATCCATCGCCCATCATATGGGTCAAGATGTGTATACGCTAGTATACTCCGGAATATCGATGTCCTGTCTCGATACACCCTCGACTAGGAACAATTTTAGGGTGTACTTATGGACTACCTTTGGCCCCCACTAGTATGATCTCCATCATGGTCCTGGTAGTCAAGTACACAACCTAAGGGCTCTACCAACATATGAAAGCAAGACAGCATCACATATACAAGTCAACATGTTAAGATAAAGAGCAACCAGATAGCATACTATCATGTCGAGCAAGAAAGTCCTCTCTATATATATCCAAGCCTCCACTATAATATACATCGCATGTACAATAATGGCCTCTAGGGCATACATATAACTAACAATCTCCCACCTGCACTAAGGCCAGTTGTTGTAGTATCTCATACCCAACATCCCGAAGAGTCTCTCAAATTGTATCTTGGGAATGGCGTTGGTGAGTGGATCCGCCGTGTTGTCCTTCGTGTCAACTCTCCTGACCTTAATCTCCCGGCAATCAACTATCTCCCGGATCAGGTGATACCGCCTCAGAATATACCTGGATCGCTGATGGGACCTGGGTTTCTTGGCCAAGGCCACTGCTCCATTGTTGTCGCAATACAAAGGTATTGGACGCTCAATGGATGGAACCACACCAAGTTCGGTTATGAACTTCTTCATCCAGACAGCTTCTTTGGCAGCATCATTGGCAGCGATATATTCAGTCTCTATCGTCGAGTCTGCAACGGTTTCCTATTTGGAACTCTTCAAACAAACCGCCCCTCCATTGAGGGTAAAGACAAATCCCGAGTGCGACTTAGAGTCGTTCTTATCACTTTGGAAGCTCGAATCGATAAAGGACTCCACTTGGAGTTCTCCATTACCATACACCAAGAACATCTCTTTAGTCCTTCTCAAGTACTTGAAAATGTTCTTCACCGCTGTCCAGAGACTCTCTCCTGGATCTGCTTGATACCTACTCATTACACTTAGTGAGTATGCTACATCGGGTCTGGTACATAACATGATAGAGCCTACTGCCGAAGCATAGGGTATCCCTTGCATGCGAGCTCTCTCTAAATTAGTCTTGGGAGACATCTCTTTGGAGAGAGTGGGTCCTGAGATCGTGGGTAAAAACCTACACTTGGATTCTTCCATACTAAACCTCTTTAGTATGGTGTCAATGTACCTAGATTGGGATAATCCGAGTATCCGTTTAGATCTATCTCTATAGATCTTAATCCCCAAGACGTAGGAGGCATCCCCCAGATCTTTCATTGAGAATCTATATGATAAGAAGGGCTTGACCAAGTGCAGCATAGGAACATCATTTCCTATCAAGAGTATGTCATCCACGTACAATACGAGGAAGATAACTTTACTCTCTGCAACCTTCTTATATATGCAAGGTCCATCTACATTTTTGATGAAGTCAAACTATTTGACTACAACATCAAAACAGATGTTCCAACTCCGCGATGCTTGCTTTAACCCATAAATGGATTTAAGCAGCTTGCACACCTTGCCGCTGCTCCCACTGTCCATGAAGCCCTCTGGCTGAGTCATGTACGCGTACTCTTCTAAATCACCATTTAGAAAAGCGGTCTTAACATCCATTTGCCAGATTTCGTAGTCATGGTATGCAGTGATGGCAAGCAGGATCCGGATGGACTTAAGCATAGCCACTGGAGAAAATGTTTCATCATAGTCCATACCTGGTAGTTGACGAAAACCTTTTGCAACAAGTCTAGCTTTGAAAGTCTCAACTTTTCCATCCACACCAAGTTTCTTCTTAAAGATCCATTTGCTACTAATGGGTTTTACCCCTTTAGGAGCAACTTTCAAAGTCCATACTTTGTTGTTGTACATAGATTCCATCTCAGATTGCATTGCATCCAGCCACTTCACTGAGTCCCCACTCGTGATGGCCTGCTCGAAGCTAGTTAGGTCATCATCTTCCATGATGCATTCCTCGCTCCCACCATCAATGAGAAAACCGTAGTATCTCTCAGGTGGATGAGGAACCCTACCAGATCGGCGGAGAGGCTGGGGTTCGTTGGGAACTATCGAATCCTCCGGTTCCGCTAAATCTTCAGTTGCGGTTTATGCTGCTGGAACTTCTTCCAGCTCCACCTTTTCGCCACTAATTTCTTTTGCAAGAAATTCCTTTTCTAAAAAGGTGGCATATTGAGAAACAAACACATTTTGTTCCTCAGCGTGGTAGAATATATATCCTTGTGAATTCTTTGAATATCCCACAAACTTGCAAAGGACTGAACGTGCCTCGAGTTTGTCCGGATTTTGCCTTTTGACATAGGCCGGACAACCCCATATCTTAACTCGTTTAAGATATGGTCTCTTCCCACTCCATATCTCATATGGTGTGGTAGGTACAGATTTAGATGGAACTTGATTCAATAGGTATGCTGCTGTCTCAAGTGCATAACCCCAAAAGGAAATAGGTAACTCAGCAGTGCTCATCATAGAGCGCACTATATCCAATAGGGTGCGGTTTCTCCGTTCCGATACACCGTTGTGCTGTGGTGTATACGGAGGAGTTAGCTAAGAGAGAATCCTATTCTCTTTTAGAAAGTCCAGGAACCCCGTGCTCAAGTATTCACCTCCTCTATCAGATCGTAGGATTTTAATACTTTTACCCGTTTGGTTATCGACTTCGGACTTATATTCTTTGAATTTCTCAAAAGTTTCAGACTTGTGTTTCATCAGGAACACATGTCCGAATCTTGAGAGATCGTTAGTAAATGTAATGAAGTATGAGGAACCATTCCTGGCATGTGTAGACATGGGACCGCATACATCACTATGTATCAGTCCCAAGAGTTCCGTAACTCTTTCTCCGTGTCCAATAAACAGAGTTTTGGTCATCTTGCCTTTGAGACAAGACTGGCAAGTTTCATAAGATGAAAATTCGAACGGATTCAAATATCCATCCTTATGTAACTTAGCTAGTCGTGTCGCATTGATATGACCTAGTCTATAATGCCACAAGAAGGATTCGTTCATTTCTGAACTCTTCCTCTTGTGTGTGTTTTGTACGTTCAGAACTGTGGTTTGATCTAGAACGTATTTGACATTATTTAACGAGCCTGATCCAATCAACTTTTGATTTAGGAAGATGTTCATAAGATTATCCTGTACTACAAAATTATATCCTTCTTTACTTAATGAAGAAACTGATATAAGATTACATATCAGGATCGGAATGTAATAGCATTCGTTCAGAATCAATGTATTACCATTTGGTAATACAATGTGATATTCGCTAACAGTTTTGGCTGCAACATTTGCTCCATTCCTTACTCTTACGGAATGATCATCCATTCCCAGTTCTCTAACTTTCCTTAGCCCATGTAACATGTTACATATATGGGATCCCGATCCGGCATCTAATACCCAGGACATAGAGTGTACTGAGAAACAGTTCTCGGTAACTAACACACCCGAAGATTATGCATCAACATGCTCATTCTTCGTATGGGTGGCGTGGAAATCCGGATATTTTCCTATTTCCCGCTCGGACTTATAACAATTATAAGTTGGAGCGGAACCAACGTTCCCCTGCTCAGCATAAAAAGCGGGTTCGGTCAATACATCCATATTATTATCTTGATTAAGGCCTGACATGGTCGCTACCTGGAGAGAGAGAAGAAAACACTTAGCGTATGCTCTTGTAAAGATTAGATTGGTTATTTATCTTATCTAATCGATGTCTCCCACTGTTATTCTCAAATTTTCCTTCAAACCTTTAAAAAGAAAATTCAGCCAGGATTAATTGCATTCTACAACTTCCCTAACCGTTCAGCCAGGCCAGTGCCCGTACTTCTGAGGGAGGTTCCCCGTGCTTTCGCACGGACCTAATTAAATAAACCTCATTTTCCCAGAGGTGTAGCCCCGTTGACACCTTTCTAGACACCTAATGAGTTAGCTAATTGTAAAGTGCAAAACTCTCCCGGGAGCAACTTTTGCTCACAGTGGGATCGGGATCCTACTATCACATAGAAGGTATGCAATCTCATTGCAAATTTCAACACTTGAAATCCCGAATATTTTCCCCCTAGTAACTTATGACCTTAATATAGTCAACAAATCATAAGCGCTAGCCAAGTTCAACCCGTCATTTCCTGATTGAATTAAACCCACCCGCACGACCCTTAACATAGTCAACAAAGTCGTACGACTATCCTAATCCAATCGCATCTCATGCTTTAGCAGATGAGAACTAATTAGCTACCAAGCACTACGCCTTAACATAGTCAACAAACGTAGCACGAATACTAAGTAGTACTTATCTGAAATAACGGAGCGCTACGTCAGGTTTTTAAGAAAACCTTTTGCGTAAAGAACTTGATATAGTTGTAGAAACAAGTGATTTTTGAGGATTTTTACTAGTTTTGCTAGAGAGGTCACTCCCGGTGAAGGGATCTCGGCTCTTTCCTTATCGAATAAGGTGCAGGATATTTCATAAATACCACTATGCAAAGCAAGAACTAAAAGAAGCAATCAAAAACAAAACCAAGTGGGTTGTAGCATCTGCTGGCTTTTGCTAAAGAGGTCAATTCCGGTGAAGGGATCTCGGCTCTTTCCTCATCGAATGAGGTGCTGGATATTCTACAAGGAATACCGCTATGAAAAGCAAAAAACTAGAGCTACCCTTTTTGAAAATATGATTCTACAACATGTTTTAGGTTTCTTTTCTTTTTATTAATATCATTAATGAAATCCAATCATTTATGCTTCCTAAGCATCACAGAAGAAACAAAAATACAACGTACGCTTATGCCATCCGCATTCGCCACAGTGTCCCGTTATGCACCGTTAGGTTACTTAACTAACGGTATACCGGGACGGGACTAGCGCGGGTGCAAAACATAAGCAACGTCTACTATATATCTCATATATAATATGTATCCATTCGTCTCAGAATCCACAGTGATCACATCACAGAGCAGTAGAAGAAACATATGAAATATTGGATATATTAGAAGGTCCGTATTTTATTTTGAGCCTGTATAAAACACGGCTTCCACGGTCATGATGAATATCCAAACCCACATCCCTAGACCCTACGAGAGCGGCAAGTAACCCTACCAATTCTAGAGTTAGGAGACCCGGACTTGACTCCTCGAGTTGGTCTCCCACTGGACTCTAGAACCCGGTTACTTGTGCTCCCCTCCTTCGGTCTATCATAATGCGGAAAAATAAATAATATACAACAATGGTGACATCATCCTCAACCCGGAAGTTCCCCAATAAAAGAATATTACATACATTTAATTTTATATGAATGAAAATAAAAACTCCTATCTCACATAAAACCCCCGGCTATTCATAAAGCGACGGTCCAATATAACATATCACAGCAACACATAAGATCACATGTCATCAACATAAGTAAATATGTGTATCCCAATTGTCGTTGACATATAGCAACAAAACCGGTGATACACCACATATTACACTTACGGTTGCAGAAAAGAAAATGTCAAACTACAACATTTGGAATCCCTAATAACCTTAGATGGCATAAACCCAAAATATCACATACTTTAGATTTCATGCCTAACTATATGAATTCCACATATTGTATCACATTCCAGAAATTTCTAGACGATGTTAAACATTCCGATCGAATCAAAAAACACCCAAAATTACCCAAAAAGCTCAACACTTGAGCGTAGTTCAAAATGTCCCAGAACATGCCACAGCTCCTATGAACCAGCCGTAAAAGGGTCAACCAATGCCTCACATATGGCACCGCTGAACTACCACAAACCCTAGGATTTAGTGGCGGTTCTGACGGTCACATAATTGAGTTAAGGTTTCGTTCTTCTAGAGGGTCCACAGAATCACTTGCATGATTTTCTGAAAGTTTTAAACTTAGGAAAAATCCAACACTTGGAAAATTTCCGGCAAGGGTTAAAATGAGTATTTGATATCCGTTCGAACTTTTTAATACCGTCTAAAATAACCGAAATAAAACCTAGAATTACGAATACGAAACACTCTGAATTGCCTTTGCTAAAAGATAACATCACATGCAAAATTAGCAAAAACAAACAACACCTAAAGTACCAAAACCCAGAGCCTTAAACACTGTAAAAATTTCAGCCCAGAACTGCCCGATCTGGACGATTTTGACACTGATGGGCTCGGCCATTTTTTGAGGGAATGGGGTGAATTTTGTACAGTGTTCATTATGTATCTCATAAATTATTCTGCAACTGTTTAAAAAAAAATTTGACATTCGGAAAAAATTTACAGAAACTAGGGTTTGATGTCGGGTGTTGCGGAGTTGTTTCGGTTTCGTAATCCTACACTTATCCATCTAATTCTCTAGCTAAGCTCTGATACCACTGTAGGGTTCCTTTGAACGACAGCGAGGTTTCGGGAGGCATCGTCCATGCCATTTTCAAAATTTTCCCGTTTTAAAGAACCCTAAACTAGAATCGTTAACTAGAGAATCATACGATACTAAAATAAACTACTTTACTTCTAAGTGATAACGGAATACAACTTTTGTAGACCGGTCCTTCACTTCAATAGCTCCTTGTAGTAGTCTCTTCGCTGCGATGAAGTGATCTTGCGGACTCTTGAATGGCTCCATGAGAAGAAAGCAACGATCTTGCTTGAAGTCTTCGAGGCCGAAGATGATCTACGTCGAGGAGACACTAACCCAAGCTACCCTCTTCGCTAATGTGGGATTAGTGAAGCAAACACTCTATACTAAAGTGATAATCTAGTAGAGGATGATGAAGTAGGATTTTTGCTCACTTTGGATTTCTTTTCTCACTATTATTTCTCACTTTTACAAAACCTAGAGAGCTCTTAAGCTTTGAGGAAGAAGATCAAGAGAGATAATGTTGTGAGAGTGAATGGCAACCATGGGTGAGAAAATATCTAATATCCCTCATGTAGAGACTCAACCATGAGTCAAGATAATGGTTGGGTTAACAAATATCTAGTGTGAGACAAAACTAGTGGACTAAGTCAATGGATCTCAAAGCTTCATGAAGCTTTATGCCATGTGACAAATTTCCAACTAATAATTGAATTACAATAAATAAACAAACTCTACATTATCTTTATCATGGTGTAAGTCACATACACCCATGTTGCATGTATCATCAACCATGACACGTATATAAAACACAATTAATATATAACACATATATATCAAGTGTGCACATGTGAGAATAATAAATGTTTAAGTGAGCTAATATTAGTTAATGTAAATTAATATATCAAATATATAATTATACATTAAATCATTAAATCAACTCTTGATTTAATATTCCGGTTTTATCTCATATGACCGACTAATATTATTTGTATCGTTATATCGAATCAACACTTGATTTGATAACCCGACTATATCAAATATAACCGACCGATACTGTATCAACTTATCGAATCAACTTTTGATTCGATAACCCCGCTATATCACATATAACTGATCGATACAATATATCACGAGAATAGAATACGGTATCTCATACTCGTATTAATCTCGGTCCCGCACATATCACATATGTGCTCCTACTTTGTTTTGCCTGAGCCAGTGAAACCTCTGTGTAGGACTCTAAAGACTCGTCAATACGCCGGCAGTAGGTAATGATCACATCAAGCACCCACAAGCCGTCAGCGGTACTAGCTGGACGTAACGGCTACCCGGGTATTGAACGATCAGAAGATCAGCAAGCTATCCCGCTCTAACTCCTGCAAAAGCCTGACAGTAACACTACCGTACAGTCCGGTCTCTTCGTCTGATATGTCGCATATCCAGTATAGGGGTGGTAAACGTCAGACCCTAATAACCGATAAGTCGTGCCGATGTTAGGCTCATAACGGGTCGAGAAACTGCTGATAACACTTATCAGTAAATCTCTGTATCAGCCCTGGCCAGGGACTTCCTGTTATGGCCAATCGAGCACTGCGCAACATCAACCCCCAATACCGGGAGAGATGAATCCCCTCTTATCGCTCATTGCCTCCATGTGATTCGGGACTGTACCCAAAAGCCACCGTTTTGCACGTTCTCATGAACGTGGTAAGGTGGAAATCAAAATACAGTGGGAATCACACAAGACTCTATGGCGATCTCAGGTCTACAGACTAACCTATACCAGTGTTACCAGAGAACTGCTATCTGACGATAGGTATAATACCAACTAGGAGTTCTCGGCGAGTCCGTTCAGTGTACCAATCTCCACTGAACACCCGTATACCATCTTTGATGTCAAACACCAATGGATGTGGGATCATCCATCGCCCATCATATGGGTCAAGATGCGTATACGCTAGTATACTCCGGAATATCAATGCCCTGTCTCGATACACCCTCGACTAGGAACAATTTTAGGGTGTACTTGTGGACTACCTTTGGCCCCCACTGGTATTATCTCAATCATAGTACTGGTAGTCAAGTACACAACCTAAGGGCTCTACCAACATGTGAGAGCAAGACAACATCACATATACAAGTCAACATGTTAAGATAAAGAGCAACCGGATAGCATACTATTATGTCGAACAAGAAAGTCCTCTCTATATATATATCCAAGCCTCCACTATAATATACATCGCATGTACAATAATGGCCTCAAGGGCATACATATAACTAACAGTTAGTGATTGGATTGTGGCATGTACGTTAGTGAAAAGATGTGATTGAATAGTGAAAGTGACACGTTCTTATACACAATCAGTGGAACCATTTAGTTATTGCATTGTCGACACCTATGGGGCATATATAAGTGTAACTATAACTGGTATGGGACGGGTATGGAAGCACTTATATTAGTGTTATATGTAAGACATCGAGGGATGTCCACTTTTCTTGGATACCAGTCGGGACATGCTTGATGGAGACCATATCTCCAATTCTCGCATGGACTTGTCATGGAACGACTAGTACTTAGATTCGTGGTCGGTATTTGATGTAGACCGTGGGTGTTGGGTAGTTTGAGTGTGGGTTCGATCAACGAGGTCTCAGGAGTCCCACTGCCGGCATATTTCGTGATTTCATTATTTTGACACTGATCGTATTACTGATTCTTACTGATCGTGATTCGGGCCAGTGTTTCCCTGCCCATGGAGCTTACCCTTGGGTTGGGAATACTCCTGCGGTGGTTGACGCTAATACTCGGACCGACATTAGGTTTTTAGTGACATAGACATTATATTGATTACTGATTTGATACACATGCTTTACTGTTTACCTGTACTGGTTATTTCTGTCACGACCCAAATGTGGCACGTGACCGGCACTTAAATCACGTGACATCTAAAGACGTCGACACGTTTCAAGTAAACCGAAAACCCGGAATCTAAACCCTTTTTAAAAATATTGGAGGTGAGTTTAAAATAGTCATCCGATGAAATCAATTTAAATAACATTTAAATTTAACTACGTATGTTTGAAAAGCATCTATGATGTTTTGAAATTTGACAGCACCTCCTTTGCATTTTGTATAACCCGATACAACATAATAATATAAATAGTATCCCAACGGGAGCTAGATTCCACGCCCAAACAGTGGAGCAACCAAGCAAACAATATACGACGCACAATGGCGAAGAAAAGAAAAGCGAAACAAAATCAACAATTTAAAATGGTCGACTCCAATGAGTGCGATATCACAACACACAAACTCTAAGTCTCGCTTCTAAGTCCACAATATACCCTTTCTAAGTTGATGGAGTTTTCACTAGATACAATAATATATGAATAATCAAGTGTGAGTACGATACAATAGTAACCCACTTAGCCATCAATCACCGAAAAGAATGTGTGCCAAGCCGCTGATAATCCAAGCGGTAAAACCTGCAAGAAACTGTGGCACAACGGCGATGAGTTGCCGACTCAGTGAATAAAAGTACATTTAAATGTAGAAATCGAAATGCACGACGATACCTAGGTCATAAGTATAGTACTATCATAATCTGTACTAATATAACATATGATATGCATATGTATCATAATGCGACACCAACTATCATGCAATCCCAAGTAGAATATATACAATGCAAATAACCTATATCTAGATATAAGCCCAATGTAGCCGAAAATATATATTTATATATATATATATATATATATATATTTATATATATATATATATATATATATATATATATATATATATATATATATATATATATATATAAACCTCTTCTTTAAAATAGCCGTAGAATAGATATGTCACGACATAAAGAAGACGTGATAGTATGAAATATAATTGATATCTTATTTAAGATATACGTCTTGCTATTTTAATGAATAGTATTAAGAGGTTTACAATTTAAAAGATTTCAGTGTCATCTTAGACATGTCAAAATAATGAGGCTATAGCTCGATTTTGAAATCTTTTTTATGTAAATGAATGCCCGTACAAATATATACAAATACTGTCCCTCGGATCAGTCCTGGTCGGCTACAATAACCATAATCTACTGTATATCTCAAGATAACAGCATATCAATATATATGTATGGATGTCCAGTATCGACACCCAAAATCAGAAATCTTTCGTGTCCATCACCGACACGTAAATGCAGATACCGTCAACACCATCTCAATAGATGATCGCCACCCGATATCCCTGGCCCGGTCGGTATCCCCTGGATATCCGCCGTGCTCAATCGAATCTCGGTCAGTATCTCGTGGATATCTGCCGTGCTCATCTCTATCTCCGGTATCGAGTATCCTCGTTAGGCTCCCCTCCTATAATGTAGCTTTCCTGCCCCTCGGTCTCAAACCGGGTCCACCATGTATCCGGCTGTATAGCTACCCCACCCAGTCCGGATAAGTAACAAATCCGAAACCGTATAGCTACCCCACTCGGTCGGAATAAAACAATCAGAAAACCTCAAACTCATGGTGGACGCCAACTCATCATATCTAAAAATATCAAGTAAAGATTGAGAATACTTACATAGATCATTCTGATGATATATTATATATATATAAACATATATAACAGCGTCCTATACCACTGATATATATCATTAGGAGTAAAATATCAGAAAATCCATAAGAAGCAAATATAATATCTATAGTGCTGATACTCGCAATACGCAATAGGAATTTAAGGAAGAATGCGTAAATAAATCATACAGGTATAAAGATATCAATTCTACTGTGTCATGACACTAGTAATGATGTGTGGTGTAACATACGCTTCTGTGCTCGTGCAGCATGGCAATCATTAGTATTTATGCAAGTGTTCTACAGGTGTAATAACCTACTCATATCAACATATATATATATATATATATATATATATATATACGCATTATATAATAGAACGGTTCTACAGTGACATGGCAGTACCAATGAGGTGTAGTGTAACATATATGTACGTGCTTGTGCAGCATAGTACTCATTGGTAATTGTGCAGTGTTCTATCAGAGTGTTAGTATTACAGAAACATATAACATTAATAATTATAACGTAAGCAAGTAAAGTAATTATAATCATTTTGTACGAGTCTAAAGGTAACCTGGCCGTTATTCGGCATACGAATCTCATCATTACTAATACGCATAGTTTCTCGTATAATACCTCACCGTATCACTATATCTAAATCATCTCTAGAACGTCATAATCTTTCTTACTAACTTACCAAACCATAATTTAAGTACATGCAATTGAATATCATGCTAGATGCAAACTGTCACGCCCCGCTTCCCGGTGTACGGCGAAGGGGACGCGACGAGGTCCGCTACATATATACTCAGAAGTACATACGCTAAGCGTATCTAAGCAATATAAAAAAAATAAATACACAAGAGACAAGATATAATAAAAACAACAACTTTTATTTATTAACATTCTTTTGTACAATGCATGAAAAGGAAATACAACTGAAATAAAACGATGCCTAAACAATGGCATAACAGGAAATGGAAAGTACTGAATGGAAAATGTACAATGAAATTAGAGCTCTGGTTCTTCAGCAAACTGCTCCAAGTCTTCTGCAGATGGCTCGATCTCAGTCGGGTCCAAACCACCTGACGACATTCAAAGAAGAAAGAAATAAAATGTCGTCAGCGAACAGGTCGCTCGGTAAGTCCCAAAGATAAGAGGAGAAAGAGAATAGAAAGAATAAGAAGGTAGCTTTTAAAGTTGTAGTATATTGTTATAATATTGTGTTAACGCTGTTGTTTGTATCTTGATACAGAAGATACCAGTGTATACGAGGGGAGTCCCACTTACACCGGGGACTTTGGTAACCTGTAGTACAAGACTCCGTCGATAATACCACGGAACAACGGCATGGATATAATTACGTCTTAAGTGACCACCTCGTGCCACCTTTAACATATTTCATATCAGTCTACCCCTTAAACCCCGTAGTGTTTTATTTGTATTGTTTTGTACTGTAACTTGTATTGAATGTATATTGAAAGACTGACCGAAATCTTGATATCAGTAAACGGATGTAACCGTAGAATCATGTAAATGGAATATCTGGAGAACCATGTAAATGGATGTAAACTGGAGATCATGTAAATGGAATGTATATCCATGGTTCGGTTCAGTCAAGTTGTATAGATTGATAATTGGATTCATGGATTCATGTGTTCATATTGAATTGGAATATTGTAGATTGTAGATTGTACTTGAATCATATTCAAGTCAAATATAATCAGACTCAAAGCCGAGTCAGACAATTAGAAATGTAAGTCGAAGTCTTCTTAAACCTATAATTGCTAGGGTCCTTAGGGTAATTTATAGGACTTGAGGAGGGTTTCTGTAAAAATACTTTATATATACTTTTCAAAATACTCCTCAAGTATTTATTATTTGTCTTTAGAGTTGTAATGAATGTGGATTTTATATTGTGATATTTCTAATGAAAATATCCTAGTTTCAGAAAATAAAGTATTTATTTGTAATATTGATTTGTTTGGAATTCATGGTATTTTAGTGTAAACTTTATTCTGGTGATTTTTAGAAAAAGGTGGAATATTTATATCATAATAAAATAGGTATTTTAAGGATAAATATACATATATTTATACAAAAATAATTTTAATAAATATTTTATATTCTAAAAATCTCATTTTCTTAAGATGTCGTATTTTAAATCTTTCGAGACCGAATGCTCCTTGCGGAGGTTTGAATCTCGCACTACTGAGCCGGAGGATGTGCGATAATCCGCACCATCCCGAACGGGTTCCCCAAAATGGGTTGTAGCGGCGCTTTGCAAAGATTGTATAAATACTAATCCTTTAGAAAACGGTTTTTTGAAGTAAGTGGTATTTATTTATAAAGATGTCAATTTTCCGTATTCTAAGTTCTAGGGTCTCCTAAGTCAACTAGATTATTCCTAACTGGTCCAAAACGACAAGTTGTGAGATGCCTCAAATCGCCTCTTCACCGCCAATTGTGGCCAGGTAAGTACAGGTGAAGAAAGGAGGGATCTGTTCCCGAATCACCGTGAGACGGGCCTTTTAAAATTATCTTTCTCACCTGCCTAGCCTAGACACCACAAAGTCAGGTTTAGATAAACGACTGATGTCCACAACTTATCATATTTTCATAATAAGATGTATTTATTTAAAAGTGTATCAACTCTAACTCTTTTAGAAATAGTTTTATTAAGTGTATGGTATTTAAATGTAAATGCTTGTTTTATCATATTCTAAGGTTTCAATGGTATCGTGTTAGGTTGTATGTAAGTGTGTGAGGAGGTAGGTCGTTACCTCGTGATCTACTTTAAATGTATAGAAAGTTTGATGGGATTAAATGAAGGATTGAAACAATGTGGTATTTAAGTGAAATACGATAATTTGAGAAAGCTATCATTTCATGTGATGAAATTTGTTCAAATTGTTTAATTAGTGTTTAATAATCAACATGAGGAAGTTTAAGAATGATTGTATTAGTGAGAAATGGAATTTTATAGAAAACCGAATCGGAAATCGGATTTGTTCCGATTCCGTCGGGTTTTGTAATTTCGTATTTTTCTTGAATAGGGAATAGAGATAGAAAGGGACTTATGGGTTTTAGGACACACAAGAGGGTGATAGGGAAGTAGTAGAATCACCGATGTGTTGCGTCGTCACCGGTAGTTCCTAAAACGATCGCCGGAAGTTCCGCCGGGAAATTCGTCGGAGCTTCGCCTCGAGCTCGTTTTCAAGGTACACAAGATCTCTTGAGAATTTTAGAGAGTTGGCTCAGAAATGTGAGTGAGAGGGTAAAGGGTAGGGGGTGTATTTATAGGATTAGGCTACGGTTAGAGTAGGTGAAGAGTTTAAATAAAAAAATGTAAAAATATATTAAAATTCATTAAAATATGGAGTAAATGAGGATTTCAAAGGTTTCTGGAACCGATCTAAATAAATAGAGTATACAGGGGGGTAGGGGAGGCCAAGAGTCAACTTTTTTGTGTTGATGACTTGGCCGTCCGGCCGAGTCCGACCGGCGGCGCCGTGCCGAATCGGTCGGTCCGCCGGCCGAGTCGGGCCGAGTCGGAGGTTAGGGAGGTGGGGGGTCGTTTGGTGTAGCCTCTGGTATATTTAGTTTTTCAGGTTTAGTTCAAAGTTTGGGAATTATTGTGTGTGGACTGTTGAGCTTCTATAAAATTTAAAATAAAATAATATTAAAAATAATGTGGGGCATGGGATTTGAACTCTAGTGGCTTGGTTCAGCAGTGCAAGGTATTACCAATTAGCTACAAGCTCTTTCTTGTAATTATGGAGTGAATTAATTACTTAAAGAGATATCAGCAACATTAAATACTCCAAGTATACTTTGAATTTAAATTAATTCTTTGTACCTTAAAAATGGAGTTATTTAATTACTTAAGTCTTGTGCTCAGGTAATAAAATACCCCTGTATGGATTTTGAAAAAGTATTTTGAAAAAATTTGTATAGGAAAATTACGGTTGTTACATTCTACCCTCCTTATAAAAATTTCGTCCTCGAAATTTGTAAAAGGAAAGTGTAACAAATTCAAGAAATATTTGGTGCCTAAAGTACTAACAGTGTATGAAAAATAACAAGATGATGCAGGTGTTTAAAAATTTGAAAGAGTTTTACTAGTGTTACCTTGGTCAACTGTGTTGGCTTCTACGGCTGCTAAGGTGTATGCCTGTTGTCGTGACACGTTCTGTAGGATTACTAGGCACACTCAAGAGGTTCCACAAGGCATCAACCATGCCAAATTCAATTTTTTCATGTGCTTAAGAATCCTATGCAAGATCGTTAACTAGAGATTAGGCGAAAAGCAAGAAAGTAAACAACTTTATTGCTAAGTGAAAGGGACTACAACCTTTGTAGATCTGCTCCACCATTTCTTTAGCTCCGTGTTGACGTCCCTCCGCTGCGATCATCGGGATCCCGGACTCTAGCGATGGTTTCGTCGGAGAAATGATCGGGCCAGGTCATTGACTTCAAGGCCAAAGATGATCTACGTCGAGGCGACTCAAACTCAAGCTCCATCTTCACTAGGTCAAGAAACTTGTGAAGAAAACACCCTCTACTACATGGCAAGTGATAGAGGATGAAGAAATAGGAAGTGGGTTCACTTTGGATTTGGATTTCTCACTTGGAATCATCACTTAGAATTTTCTAGCAAGCTTTTTCTTTCTTCATGAAGAAGATGAAGAAGAAGAAAGAAAAAGGAATAATGAAAAATCAATAATCCATAATAGAAAATGAAGTGATGCTTATCATTTAGCAACCATGGGTTAGTTTTACTCATGTAGAGAATAAACTAGGGTTTAGATAATGGTTAGGTTTAAGAATAGAAACAAAAATGGTGAAGCTTCATGAAACTCCAAGAATAAAACAAAGAAAGCCACCATATTTGTTTCTTGCCAAAAGAAATAAATAAATAAATAAGGCAAATGAAATCCCAACCATTAGCTAAACATGTTGTATAGCATACACACACCCAAGTTTGCATGTATCATCAAACATGATACAAACTAGTGCACAAAAATATATCATATATACAATGTGCACAATCTAGTGAGAAAATAATCTTAAGTGAACCAATACTAGTTAATGTAAAGTAATATATCAAATATATAATTATACATTAAATCATTAAATCAACACTTGATTTAATGATCCGGTCATACTGCATATAACCGACTAATATCAAGTGTATCAATATATCGAATCAACACTTGATTCGGTAACCCGGCTATATCACATATAACCGACTGATGATACAAATCGCGAGAATAGAATACAGTATCACATACTGGTATTATTCTCGGTCCCGCACATATCTCATATGCGCTCCTATTTCGTTTCGCTTGAGCCAGGAAACCTCTGTGTAGGACTCTAAAGACTCGTCAATACGCCGGCAGTAGGTAATGATCATATCAAACACCCACAAGCCGCAAACGGTCTGCTAAACGTAACGGCCACCCGGGTATTGAGCGATCAGAAGATCAACGAGCAAGCCCGCTCACACTCATGTGAATCCAACCAGTAACACTTACCGTACAGTCCGGTCTGTTCGTCTGATATGTCGCATATCTTGTCTAGGGGTGGTAAACGTCAGACCCTAATAACTCGATAAGTCGTGTCGATATGAGGCTCATAACGGGTCGAGAAACTACTGGTAACTCTTACCAGTAAATCCCTAAAGCAGCCTTGGCCAAGGACTTCCTGTTATAGCCAATCGAGCACAGCGCAACATCAACTCCCTATACCGGGAGAGACGAAACCCCTCCTATCGCTCATTACCTCCATGTGATTCGGGACTGTACCCAAAAGCCACCTTTTTGCACGCCCTCTTGGACGTGGTATGATGGAAATCAAAGCACAGTGGGAATCACACAAGACTCTATGACGATCTCGGGTCTACAGACTAACCTGTACCAGTGTCACCAGAGAACTGCCATCTGACGTAAGGTATAATACCATCTGGGAGTTCTCGGCGAGTCCGTCCAGTGTACCCAGTCTCCACTGAGCACCCGTATATCATCTCTGATGTCAAACACCAATGGATATGGGATCATCCATCGTCCATCTGTATGGGTCGAGAAGGTATACGCTAGTCTACTCTGGTATATCGATGCCCTGTCTTGATACACCCATGACTAGGGACTTTGAAGGATGTACTTATGGACTACCATGTCCCCACTAGTATGATCCACATCATAGTCCAGGTAGTCAAGTACACATCCTAAGGGCTTTACCAACATGTAACAGAGAGACAATCAGTGTACACGTTAAGGTAAAGAGTAACCAGATAGCATACTATCATATCGAGCAAGAAAGTCATCCCTATATATGTCCAAGCATCCACTACAATATACATCCTATGTATAGTAATGGCCTCTAGGGCATACATATAACTAACAATCTCCCACTTGCACTAGGGCCATCTGATAGCAGCGGTTGTAGTATCTCATACACAACCATCCCATAAAAGTCTCTCTCTGGGATAAGGCCTTTGTGAGTGGATCCGCCGTGTTGTCCTCTGAGTCTACTCTCCTAACCTCGATCCCCTAGAGATCAACCATCTCCATGATCAGGTGATACTGCCTAAGAATATGTCTGGATCACTGATGGGACGGGCATTCCTTGGCATAAGCCACAAGTCCATTGTCACACAATGGGAGGAACGAAGTTCATCTCCTGAACTAATACATATCCAGACTTCCTCTTTGGTAGCATCTTTGGTAGCGATGTATCCAGTCTTTATCGTCTAGTATGCCACGGTATCTAGCTTGGAACTCTTCCAACATACCGTCCCTATACTTAGGAAAAAGACAATGCCTGCGACTGACATTCAGTCGTCTTTATCACCTTGGAACCTTTCCAGTGATTCTCCCTAGGATCGATTGATACCATCTCACTACAACTAGTGAGTATCCTAACATCTAATTAGATCTATCTCATAGATCCAAAACCCAGGATTTAGTAGGTATCACTTTGATCCTATATGGAGAATTCTTGTGATAAGCGGAGATTGACCGAGCGTAGCATAGGAAACTTCTTCCCTATCAAGAGTATGTCATCCACGTACTCTACGAGGATCACCAGCATACTCCCTACTTCCTTTTTGTATATACAAGGTTCATCTACCATTTTGATGATATCAAACTCTTTGACTAACACATCAAAATAGATGTTCCAACTCCGCGATGCCTGCTTTAATACATAAAACATCTTGAACACGTTTCCGCTGCTCCCACTGTCTATGAAGCCCTCTGACTTTGTACTTATAGACGCTTTCTTCCAAATCATCATTTAGAAAAGCAGTCAAGACACCCAACCGTCAGATATCGTAGTCATGGTATGTAGCCATAGCAAGTAGGATCTGGATGGACTTAAGCATAGCCACTTAGAAAAGGTTTCATTATAAGGCATAACTGGTCTATAATGCAAACCTTTAACAAGTCTAGCTTTGAAAGTCTCAACTTTTCCATGTACACCAAGTAATCTTCTCAAGATATACTTGCTCCTGATGGGGATTTAACCCTTCAGATAAAGCAACCAAAGTCCATACTTTGTTGGTGTAAAAGGATTCCATCTCAGATCGATAAGCATCCAGCCATTCTTACAGAGTCCTACTCCTGATGGCCAGCTCGAAACTAGTTGGGTCATCATCTCATGATGCATTCCTCGCTCCCACTGTCATAGAGAAACCGAAGTATCTCTCAGGTGGGTGAGGAACCCTGCTAGATCGGCGGAGAGGCCGAGGTTCGTTGGTTACTATTGAATACTTTGGTTCTACCAAATCATCAGCTGTAGTTTGTATAGCTGGAACTCTTTCCAGTTATACCTCATGTCCACTTATTTCTTCACAAGAAATTCCCTTTCACAAAGGTGGCATGCTGAGTAACAAAACATCTTTTGTTCCTCGGTTAGGTAGAAGATATTCCCTTGCGTATGCTTGGGATATCCAACAAACTTCTACAGATCTGACTTTGCCTCGAGCTTGTCCGGATTTTGCTTTTAGACATAGGCCGGACAACCCCAAATCTTAACTGACTTAAGAGATGGGCTCTTCCCTTTCCATATCTCATATGAAATGGTAGACAACTGATTTGATCGGAACCCAATTCAATAGGTATGCAACTTCATAAGTGCATAACTCCCTAAAAGGAAATAGGAAACTCAGTAGTACTCATCATAGAGCACACCATATCACATATGGTGTTATTGCTCCGCCCTGATATACCATCGTGCTATGGTGTATACAGAGGAGTAATGCTGAGAGAGAATCTCATTCTCCTTTAGAATAATCCAGGAATTCCGTGTTCAAGTATTCTCCTCCTTGATCCCATCAAAGGACATAATACTTATACCCCATTTTTGGTTCTCTATTTCTAATTTATATTCTGTGAATATCTCAAAAGGTTCGGACTTGTGTTTCAATAGGAACATATGTCTGAATCTTGAGAGATTATCAGAGAATGTAATGAAGTACAAAGAACCGGTCTTGGCATGTGTAGACAGGGGACCCTCATACATCAATATGTATCATCCCAAGAGTTCACTAACTCTTTCTCTGTTTCCTATAAACAGAGCTATGGTCATCTTATCTTTGTGACATGACTGGCAAGTTTCACTAGATGTAAATTCAAACTGATTTAAATATGCATCTTAATGTAACTTTAGCTAGTCGGGTCGCATTGATATGACCTAGTCTACAATGTCTCAAGAAGGATTCGTTCATTTCTGAACTCTTCCTCTTGTGTGTGTTCTATATACTAAGAACTGTGATTTGATTTAGAACGTCAATGCTTTTAGATAACGTGCCTGAACCGATCAACTCTTGATATAGGAAATGTTCAAAACATTATCCAACAATACAAAATTATATCCTTCTTTATCTAAATAAAGAGACTGATATGATTTTGCATATCAGGTTCGGTATCTAATATCATTCGTTCAGAATCAATGTATTCTGGTAATACAGGGTGACAGTGACCAACAGACCTGTCTGCAACACTTGCACCGTTTTCTGTCTCATGAAACTCATCACCCGTTCTCAGTTCTCTACCTTTCTGTAGCCCATGTAACTGATTACATATCTGGGATCCTGATCCGGTATCAAATACCCAGGACGCAGAGGATACTGAGAAACAGTTCTTTGTAATGAACACACCCGAAGGAGATGCATCTCATGCACTTTCTTTGTTTGGGCGGCACGGGAATTCTGGTAATCCCCAATTTCCTGCTCTGTCTTATAACAATTATAAGTTGGAGCGGGACCAACGTTCCCCAGCTCAGTATAACAAGCGGGTTCGGTCAATGTATCCGTATTATTATCTTGATTAAGGCGTGACATGGTCGCTACCTGGGGAGAGAGAGAAGAAAACACTCTGCGTGCGCTCTTGCAAGATCAGATTGGTTATTATTTTATCTAATCAGGATAGCTCCCACTGTTTTTATCAAATCTTCCTTCAACTAAAAAGAAAGACTAGCCGAGATTAATTACACGCTACAAGTTCGCCAATCTTTCAGCCAGGCCAGTGTCGGTACTTTGAGGGAGGTTCCCCGTGCTTTCGCACGGACCTAATTAAAGTAAACCTCGTTTTTCCAGAGGCGTAACCCCGTTGACACCTTTCTAGACACCTACTTGATCGTCTAATTGTAATGTGTAAAACTCTCCCAGGAGTAACAATTACTCGCAGTGGGTATCAGGATCCAACTATCTCATAGAAGGTATGCAATCTCATTGCAAATTTTAACACTTGAAATTCCCGATAATTTTGCCCCTAGCATCCTATGACCTTGACAGAAGTCAACAAACCATAGGCTACTAGTCAAGTTCAACCCGTCATTTCTTGATTGAATCAAACCCACCCGCACGACCCTTGACGGAGGTCAACAAGGTAGTACGACTACCCTAATCCAATCTGCATCATATGCATAAGCAGATAAATACTAGTTAGCTACCGCACACTACGCCTTGACGGAAGTCAACAAACGTAGCACGAATACTAAGTAGGACTTATCTGAAATGACGGAAGGCTACGACAGGTTTTTCTGAAAACCTATTGCGTAATGAACTTGATATCGTTGCAGAATCAAATGATTTTGAAATGGAGTGTTTTTTAGGCTTTTCTAGTTTTGCTATAGGGGTCACTCCCGGTGAAGGGATCGTCGGCCCTTTCCTCATCGAATAAGGTGCACGATATATCATATATACCGCTGTGCAAAGCAAAAACTATAGAAGCAATCAAAAGACAAACCGAGGGTTGTAGCATCTGCCAGTTATTGCTAAAGGGGTCACTCCCGGTGAAGGGATCTCGGCCCTTTCCTTATCGAATAAGGTGCAGGATGTTCTACAAGGAACACCGCGATGCAAAGCAAGAACTGTAGCTACCTGTTTTCGAAAATTCGATTCCACAACATCTTAGGTTTATTTTCTTTCATTAATCACATTAATGAATATCCCATCATTTAAATCACCTAAACATCACAGATAAATACGACGTACACTTATGCCATCCGCATTCGCCTCGATGTCCCCTCGTGCACCGTTAGGTTAGGTAACTAACGACAGAGCGGGGCAGGGCTAGCGCGGGTGTAAAACATAAGTAACGTCTATATAATATATCATATATACTATATACAGTATCCATCACAACATATCAAATGATCACATCACAGATATCGCAGCAGAAGAAACATATGAAACATTGGATATACTAGGATGTCCGTGTTTTCAATACGAGCCTGTATAAAACACGGATTCCACGGTCGCAATGAATAGAAAAACCCACACCCCTAGACCCCTACGAGAGTGGCAAGCAACCCTACCAATTCTAGAGTTAGGAGACCCAGACTCGACTCCTCGAGTTGGTCTCCTACTGGACTCCAGAACCCGGTTACTTGTGCTCTCCTCCTTGGGTCTATTCTAGTGCGGAAAAGTAAATAATATACAATGGGTGACATCTTCCGCAACCTGGAAGTGCCCCAATAAAAGAATATTACATACAATAAATTTTACATGAATGAAAATAAAAACTCCCATCTCATATAAAACCCTCGGCTATTCAAAATGCGACGATCCAATATAACATATCCAGCAACACATAACATCACATGTCATCAACGTAAGTAAATGTGCGCATCCCAATTGTCGTTGACATATAGCAACGAAACCGGCGATATCACATATTACACTTACGGTCACAGAAAAGAAAGTGTAAAACTGCAACAGTTGGAATCCGCAGCCTCCTTAGACATCGCATGCCTAACCATTTGAATTCCTTAGACATCACATGCCTAACAATTATAAACCCCGCATTTTAGTCTCTTTATCGAAAACACTTTTCAATATCTAGTCGGGCAATTTAACAAGATTCCCGATAAACTGATCAAATGCTCGTCGCAAACTTTAGTAGGCAGCCGCACCCCCGATGCCGTCGAAGAAGTACACTAAGGCGGAACACCGCTGCCGCAAGCACCCGAACGGATGCTTTCGGCGACGGGGTTCTCCTACAGTCACTTGGTCGGGGCTATGGGGTGTGGCTGTCTATTAAGTTTACCCGGCGAGTATCCGCGTATGCTACGTGATTGTGATGGACTTTTGATCACATCAAAATTCCGTGGCAACCGATCAAGTGAGACTAAAGTGCTATGTTTATAACATTCAAATCAGTTATCTCATAACTATTTGTGGATTCCAAATATTGTATCACATTCCAGATAAATAGACAATGTTAAACTTTCCGATCGAATAATCAAACACCCAAGTTTTCCCGAAACAGCTCAACACTATGAAATAAGTTTAAGAACATTCACTTCATGCCACAGTACCAACGGTCCAGCCGTAGAAGGGTCAAGCCAACGCCTCACATGTGGCACACCGTACTGTCCCAAAGCCGAAGGTTCAAAGGGCAGTTCAAGATGGTCACATAATCGAGTTAAGGTTTGTTGTCTTCTAGAGGGTCCATCGCGTTACTTGCACTACTTAGACGTTCTTAAACTACGGAAAAATCCAACACCTGGAAATTTCCCGGCAGGGGAAAAATTGGGTATTTATATCCGGTCGAACTTTTTAATATATTCTAAAATTATCCGGAAAAACACAGACAAAGTTAAAGATTCCGATCGAATCGTCGAACTCCCAATACAACCCAGAAAACTTAACACTTGAGTATACATTAAAAATTTCCAGAAGATTCAGTAACTAATAAGGAAGTTACTGTGCAAAAATAAATTAACAATGTGACTGTACGGCCGCGGAACCGCCGCACAATCCATGCTTGTGCCACGTTTCCACGGCGCCTTAATCGAATTAAGCACTCGTTTTGCACAGTAACTCTTAAAAAAGTCTGCTGATTTTTCTGCATATTTTTAATTTGGAAAAATCCACATTTTCAAAAAATGTACAGAGAAGGGTTTGAGTTAGGGTTTCGGGGTTCGATCGGATTTCTAACACCGTCTACACTTCGCCTAAAGCTCTAGCTAGGCTCTGATACAACTGTAGGATTACTAGGCACACTCAAGAGGTTCCACAAGCCATCAACCATGCCAAATTCAAATTTTTCATGTGCCTAAGAATCCTATGCAAGATCGTTAACTAGAGATTAGGCGAAAAGCAAGCAAGTAAACAACTTTATTGCTAAGTGAAAGGGACTACAACCTTTGTAGATCCGCTCCACCATTTCTTTAGCTCCGTGTTGACGTCCCTCCGCTGCGATCATCGGGATCCCGGACTCTAGCGATGGTTTCGTCGGAGAAATGATCGGGCCAGGTCATTGACTTCAAGGCCGAAGATGATCTACGTCGAGGCGACTCAAACTCAAGCTCCATCTTCACTGGGTCAAGAAACTTGTGAAGAAAACACCATGTACTACATGGCAAGTGATAGAGGATGAAGAAATAGGAAGTGGGTTCACTTTGGATTTGGATTTCTCACTTGGAATCATCACTTAGAATTTTCTAGCAAGCTTTTTCTTTCTTCATGAAGAAGATGAAGAAGAAGAAAGAAAAAGGAATAATGAAAAATCAATAATCCATAATAGAAAATGAAGTGATGCTTATCATTTAGCAACCATGGGTTAGTTTTACTCATGTAGAGAATAAACTAGGGTTTAGATAATGGTTAGGTTTAAGAATAGAAACAAAATGGTGAAGCTTCATGAAACTCCAAGAATAAAACAAAGAAAGCCACCATATTTGTTTCTTGCCAAAAGAAATAAATAAATAAATAAGGCAAATGAAATCCCAACCATTAACTAAACATGGTGTATAGCATACACACACCCAAGTTTGCATGTATCATCAAACATGATACAAACTAGTGCACAAAAATATATCATATATACAATGTGCACAATCTAGTGAGAAAATAATCTTAAGTGAACCAATACTAGTTAATGTAAAGTAATATATCAAATATATAATTATACATTAAATCATTAAATCAACACTTGATTTAATGATCAGGTCATACTGCATATAACTGACTAATATCAAGTGTATCAATATATCGAATCAACACTTGATTCGGTAACCCGGCTATATCACATATAACCGACTGATGATACAAATCGCGAGAATAGAATACAGTATCACATACTGGTATTATTCTCGGTCCCGTATATATCTCATATGCGCTCCTATTTCGTTTCGCTTGAGCCAGGAAACCTCTGTGTAGGACTCTAAAGACTCGTCAATACGCCGGCAGTAGGTGATGATCATATCAAACACCCACAAGCCGCAAGCGGTCTGCTAAACGTAACGGCCACCCGGGTATTGAGCGATCAGAAGATCAACGAGCAAGCCCGCTCACACTCCTGTGAATCCAACTAGTAACACTTACCGTACAGTCCGGTCTGTTCGTCTGATATGTCGCATATCTTGTCTAGGGGTGGTAAACGTCAGATCCCAGTAACTCGATAAGTCGTGTCGATATGAGGCTCATAACGGGTCGAGAAACTACTGGTAACTCTTACCAGTAAATCCCTAAAGCAGCCTTGGCCAAGGAGTTCCTGTTATAGCCAATCGAGCACAGCGCAACATCAACTCCCTATACCGGGAGAGACGAAACCCTCCTATCGCTCATTGCCTCCATGTGATTCGGGACTGTACCCAAAAGCCACCTTTTTGCACGCCCTCTTGGACGTGGTATGATGGAAATCAAAGCACAGTGGGAATCACACAAGACTCTATGACGATCTCGGGTCTACAGACTAACCTGTACCAGTGTCACCAGAGAACTGCCATCTGACGTGAGGTATAATACCATCTGGGAGTTCTCGGCGAGTCCGTCCAGTGTACCCAGTCTCCACTGAGCACCCGTATATCATCTCTGATGTCAAACACCAATGGATATGGGATCATCCATCGTCCATCTGTATGGGTCGAGAAGGTATACGCTAGTCTACTCTGGTATATCGATGCCCTGTCTTGATACACCCACGACTAGGGACTTTGAAGGATGTACTTATGGACTACCATGTCCCCACTAGTATGATCCGCATCATAGTCCAGGTAGTCAAGTACACATCCTAAGGGCTTTACCAACATGTAACAGAGAGACAATCAGTGTACACGTTATGGTAAAGAGTAACCAGATAGCATACTATCATATCGAGCAAGAAAGTCATCCCTATATATGTCTAAGCATCCACTACAATATACATCCTATGTATAGTAATGGCCTCTAGGGCATACATATAACTAACACGTTCCTCCTAGCTGGAGGCATATTCCCCTGTACTCGAGACATGTTTCTCAGTGCCTGATGGAAATGGCGATTTGGCTACGCTGGAAATCCACGTGGAGGTGGTGCTGGGAGTGCAGGACGACTTGCAGGAGCCTGGATAGCTGGCTGCTGCGGGTAGTTGACGGGTGTGTGTGCTGGGTTGCGTCTATAAGGACAGTTTCCAATTCCGTGATTGGACGCGCCACAAACCAAGCATAGGCCTTTTGCGCGCCTACAGTCCTTCCACAAGTGTCTTTCCTTCTTGCAATAAAAGCAAAAATCGGGTCTTGGCCGATCCTTGGCTTCTTTCAGTCTTCTGAGTTCAACAACTGGCCTTGAAGAGGCCCCTCCTGCCATTTGAGTGGCAGGGCGCTTCACTCCTGCAAATTGAGATCTGCCCCTTGTCTTTATCACTGCCTCATAACGGTGGGTAGCTTCCACAGCATCCTCGTGAGTTGGAAATTTCCCTGTGGCTAATGCGGCCTGGATTTCCGTGTCCAAACCTTGTTGAAATCGACGAACTCTGATCTCATCCGTCGGTATCAGGTGTGCCGCAAATCTGTTACGGTCTTGTGTTAGCTGTGTATTATGTGATATTAAAAATTTGAAATACTGTGGCATATCTTACTGACTGAGCATGGTGAACTCAGCGTCATACTCATCTACTGACTTGACCCACATAGAACCTTGTTGTAGATGAATGAACTGCTGTTCCATGGCAAACCTAGCAGTCAAAGGAAAGTATTTCGCGTCGAACCTATCGCGAAAAGTCTTCCATTCAATGGACTAATCAAGACGGCTTTCTTCCGCCTTCCACCAGTTTCGTGCATTGTCCGTGAGTTGCAGCTTTGCAACTCGGACCCAAGCTATTTCTGGCACATGTGCTGCTGCCAGATCATCCTCGATACTTTGAGCCCATTCCTCAGCTTCCAGTGGTATCCCCTTTCCTGAGAACTTTTTGGGATGTAAAACTCTGAATTGCTTCACCCCAGGTGCTTCAGCCTCGGGACGGTTCAAGAGCTGCTGCTGTCCCTTTAGGAGGCTGCGGATTGCCTCAAGCAGAACCGTTTGCTCTTTGAATGGAGCAGGAATGGCAGGTGTGAGTGGTAGTGGTGGAGGTGTGTTGTTGATATTGGTGCTGGTGTTGTTTGGTGAATCCATAACCTTGAATAAAAAATTTAGGTTAGGACAGATTCAAAGTATATGATTCAAAGAAATAAGAAATGATGGGATTCAAGGAACATGATTGTAAAAAATGTTTTAGTTGCTGGTTCTTGTGTTATATTGCTTATGTTGTTCACGCAGAACAGAACTGCATAGTATGGTTCTATACATCTCTGACCTGCATGGGCCACCAACAAAACCTGTCACGCCCCGCTTCCCGGTGTACGGCGAAGGGGACGCGACGAGGTCCGCTACGTATATACTCAGAAGTACGCTAAGCGTATCTAAGCAATATAAAAAAAATAAATACACAAGAGACAAGATATAATAAAAACAGCAACTTTTATTTATTAACATTCTTTTGTACAATGCATGAAAAGAAAATACAACTGAAATAAAACGATGCCTAAACAATGGCATAACAGGAAATGGAAAGTACTGAATGGAAAATGTACAATGAAATTAGAGCTCTGGTTCTTCAGCAAACTGCTCCAAGTCTTCTGCAGAGGGCTCGATCTCAGACGGGTCCAAACCACCTGACGACATTCAAAGAAGAAAGAAATAAAATATCGTCAGCGAACAGGTCGCTCGGTAAGTCCCAAAGATAAGAGGAGAAAGAGAATAGAAAGAATAAGAAGGTAGCTTTTAAAGTTGTAGTGTATTGTTATAATATTGTGTTAACGCTGTTGTTTATAGCTTGGTACAGAAGATGCCAGTGTATACGAGGGGAGTCCCCACTTACACCGGGGACTTTGGTAACCTGTAGTACAAGGCTCCGTCGATAATACCACGGAACAACGGCATGGATGTAATTACGTCTTAAGTGACCACCTCGTGCCACATTTAACATATTCCGTACCAGTCTACCCCTTAAACCCCGTAGTGTTTTATTTGTATTGTTTTGTACTGTAACTTGTATTGAATGTATAATTGAAAGACTGACCGAAACCATGATATCAGTAAACGGATGTAACTGTAGAATCATGTAAATGGAATATCTGGAGAACCATGTAAATGGATGTAAACTGGAGATCATGTAAATAGAATGTATATCCATGGTTCGGTTCAGTCAAGTTGTATAGATTGATAATTGGATTCATGGATTCATGTGTTCATATTGAATTGGAATATTGTAGATTGTAGATTGTACTTGAATCATATTCAAGTCAAATATAATCAGACTCAAAGCCGAGTCAGACAATTAGAAATGTAAGTCGAAGTCTTCTTAAACCTATAATTGCTAGGGTCCTTAGAGTAATTTATAGGGCTTGAGGGGGTTTTCTGTAAAAATACTTTATATATACTTTTCAAAATACTCCTCAAGTATTTATTATTCGTCTTTAGAGTTGTAATGAATATGGATTTTATATTGTGATATTTCTAGTGAAAATATCCTAGTTTCAGAAAATAAAGTATTTATTTGTAATATTGATTTGTTTGGAATTCATGATATTTTAGTGTAAACTTTATTCTGGTGATTTTTAGAAAAAGGTGGAATATTTATATCATAATAAAATAGGTATTTTAAGGATAAATATACATATATTTATACAAAAATAATTTTAATAAATATTTTATATTCTAAAAATCTTATTTTCTTAAGATGTCATATTTTAAATCGTTCGAGACCGAATGCTCCTTGCGGAGGTCTGAATATCGCACTACTAAGCCCGAGGATGTGCGATAATCCGCACTATCCCGAACGGGTTCCCCAAAATGAGTTGTAGTGGCGCTTTGCAAAGATTGTATAAATACTAATCCTTTAGAAAACGGTTTTATGAAGTAAGTGGTATTTATTTGTAAAGATGTCAATTTTCCGTATTCTATTTTCTAAGGTCTCCTAAGTCAACTAGACTATTCCTAACTGGTCCAAAACGACAAGTTGTGAGATGCCTCAAATCGCCTCTTCACCGCCAATTGTGGCCAGGTAAGTACAAGTGAAGAAAGGAGGGATCCGCTCAAGAATCACCGTGAGACGGGCCTTTTAAAGTTACCTTTCTCACTTGCCTAGCCTAGACACCACAAAGTCAGGTTTAGATAAACGACTGATGTCCACAACTTATCCTATTTTTATAATAAGATGTATTTATTAAAAAGTGTATCAACTCTAACTCTTTTGGAAATAGTTTTATTAAGTGTATGGTATTTAAATGTAAATGCTTGTTTTCTCGTATTCTAAGGTTTCAATGGTATCGTGTTAGGTTGTTTGTAAGTGTGTGAGGAGGTAGGTCGTTATCTCGTGATCTACTTTAAATGTATAGCAAGTTTGATGGGGTTAAATGAAGGATTGAAACAATGTGGTATTTAAGTGAAAATACGATAATTTGAGAAAGCTTTCATTTCATGTGATAAAACTTGTTCAAATTGTTTAATTAGTGTTTAATAATCAACATGAGGAAGTTTAAGAATGATTGTATTAGTGAGAAGTGGAATTTTATAGAAAATTGAATCGGAAATCGGATTTGTTCCGATTCCGTCGTGTTTTATAATTTCGTATTTTTCTTGAATAGGGAAGAGAGATAGAAAGGGACTTACGGGTTTTAGGACACATAAGAGAGTGATAGGGAAGTAGTGGAATCACCGATGTGTTGCGTCGTCGCCGGTAGTTCCTAAAACGATCGCCAAAAGTTCTGCCGGGAAATTCGTCGGAGCTTCGCCTCGATCTCGTTTTCAAGGTACACAAGATCTCTTGAGAATTTTAGAGAGTTGGCTCAGAAATGTGAGTGAGAGGGTAAAGGGTAGGGGGTGTATTTATAGGGTTAGGGTAGGTGAAGAGTTTAAATAAAAAAAAATGTAAAAATATATTAAAATTCATTAAAATATGGAGTAAATAGGGATTTCAAAGGTTTTTGGAACCGATCTAAATAAATAGAGTATACAGGGGTTGTAGGGGAGGCCAAGGGTCAACTTTTTTGTGTTGACGACTTGGCCGTCCGGCCGAGTCCGGCCGGCGGCGCCGTGCCGAATCGGCCGGTCTGCCGTCCGAGTCGGCCGAGTCGGGCCGAGTCGGAGGTCAGGGAGGTGGGGGGTCGTCTGGTGTAGCCTATGGTATATTTAGTTTTTCAGGTTTAGTTCAAAGTTTGGGAGTTATTGTGTGTGGACTGTTGAGCTTCTATAAAATTTAAAATAAAATAATATTAAAAATAATGTGGGGTATGTGATTTGAACTCTGGTGGCTTGGTTCAGCAGTGCAAGGTATTACCAATTAGCTACAAGCTCTTTCTTGTAATTATGGAGTGAATTAATTACTTAAAGAGATATCAGCAACATTAAATACTCCGAGTATATTTTGAATTTAAATTAATTCTTTGTACCTTAAAAATGGAGTTATTTAATTACTTAAGTCTTGTGCTCAGGTAATAAAATACCCCTTTTTGGATTTTGAAAAAATTTGTATAGGAAAATTAGGGTTGTTACACAAACTATCTCAAATATCAATATCTTGAATAAATATTAAACTATCTAGATACCATAATACTATTTATAAGGTTGCGGGGGTGCTATACACCATCCACCCGACTTCCCCCGTAGATGTAAATCTACTCACCAACTCGATAAACTTGCTGAAATCCACGCTGCGATGTCCGCCAACTCTGTCTCGGAAATCTTCGCGATCGCACCTATAATCGTATTTAAATCGCATCGATATAAATATCATATTGAAAATCAAAACAACGAGTTAACCACCCGTAGGTTAGAACCTAAAGCTCACTTACCCAAAGATTATCAAATGCCCATGGACTTAACGTACGAACGTCAACGTTTCAGTTGCAGTACAGAAATACGGAAAATCATATCGAAGTGTCGGAAACTTTAATAAAATCCAAACTAAACATTCCCAGATTTCTCTGTATGAATATTGGGAAAAATCAAACAATACTATAAATCATAAATTACCCATACAAAGCCACAAAAGAAAAACCAACACCAAAAACTCAAGGGGGCGGCGAGCTCGGAAATTTGGGGTATGTCGCCGGATGAAGTAGGGGCTTTAGGGCTCGGGCTTTAAGTGAAATCCTTAGTGATCTCAATATACCTTTGGTCTTACTAGTTGTTCTATTGGTTATACCTATTGGTTCCAGATTCAATATTAGTATGCTAAATATCACAATTATCCTAGTTTATAATACTGCACATACTAAATATGCTACGTGAGGATATCGTGAGTTAACTGAACTTAAGTTAATCTGAGCTAACCCTATTCTGGTCGTAATAGGTAAAAACAGAACTCATGATACGATATATCCGTGTCGTATAAAGAATTTAACTCCAAAACTGATATTAGCTTCCAGATTTAACACACATAAACAAACAATACCATACACCCTATAATACATACAGATACCTACCCTAGAAAAACTAACACCTAACTCCATTGAAAAACCGGCGAGCTCGGATTTGTGGCATATGTCGCCGGCCGTTTGTTTAGGGAATGGGTTCGTTTTTCAGGTGTGTTTGCTAGGTCCAATCATTATGGCTAAGGTACTGTTTGATCTTGTTATAGATTAACTTTACCATAGCAGATCAAAACAGAGTAATAATCCAACACAATACGATATTTTACCGATATCACACTTCTATACTAAACCAGTATTGAATTAAAGTAACTACAGGTTTTGAAATTATACCTATCAAGAAGATCAACTGAAAACTTCCTTCAAGATTTACAAGCACAACTTCCTAGCTTGATGGTTAAGGTAAGAGCACAACACTTAGCCTTTCATGCCATTTCTCTTTCTTTTTCTTAAGTGGGGTCTAGGACTTTGTTTTCTAAACTAGGAATTTTTTTTAAATCTCAATGTATCAACTGAACAAATAAGAAGAGATAAGAGTATGGAGTGATAAGGTTGGGAGGTGGTGTCAACATAATAGATGGTGTGCTATTCATGCAAGGAGGAGGTGTGGGCTTGATGTGCATCCTAAGGTGTGGCGTCTATGAGGTTTAATATAACCTTTACCCTAATTCAACACATTTATATAATAACCCTCACCTAAAATTAATTTACATAAGGATGCTAACATTTCACTAAAACCTTTCATGCCACTTCTTACTGTAAAAACAAACTATTTCTTTACTAAACTATTCTACCACATATTAAAAGGCCTCTTTATTACCAACAAAATAAAAATAAATTTTTTTATTAAATAAATCAATTAATTAATTATCTAAAATATTTCAAAATGTCACAATATTCTCCCTTTAAGAAAATTCGGTCTCCGAATTTAAATTAAATTCTCTTCTTAAAACATTTTTCTTAATCCAATCTGCTCAAATTCAAAACAATTTTCCGGGGTCCAAATTTAAAACATATACTCCGCTCGATATAATGGAACTCCAAAGTTCCACATGAATTAAAACGCATCATATCGCAACAGTGTGCGTGAAAACTCAAAACATATAATTTTACATAACTGTAACTCTAGCGATTGCTATGAAAATTACTCCATTTATTATGCAAATTGCCAAATATGAAAACCATTGTGTATCATAAATACGTGATAATTGCCATAATCGTAGTGCAATATCAATGCAAAAGACCAAGTGAAATTTTTTATATAAATCAAATCTATAATATATTCTATCAAGTGCAAAGCACGAAAACAAAATCAACCCTAATGGGTTTGCGTGCAATCTCAAACCACACGTTACGGTGTGTATGAAAACAAAACAGCGCTAAGTGCAACAGGCGTGCACGAAACGATATCCACTGCATCTACTGTGCATGGAACAAAAGTGTACAAAATAGTATCAAGTGCATCGGGGTGCACAAAATAAATCTCAAGTGCATCGGAGTGCATAAAATAAAAATCAAGTATACCTAGGGTATATATATATATAAAATCTCTTAATCATGTGCATCTGATGTGCACAGAAATATCAGTGTAGTGCATCCGGTGTACATAACACTCCAATCGAGTGCAGTAACTTCGCACGAAAATCCCAACAAGTGCACCTGGTGTGCACAAAACATAAATCAAAATGAAATTACTGTACATGGAAATCTCATCAAGTGCACCTGGTGTGCACAAAATATAAATTGACCCTCAAATCCTTAAAATACATATATCAAAATAACATATGTTGAGTTGTCCTTTCTCCAACGTTGAAAATGAAATGTTTTAGATCATAAAAACGCAAATTGAATTCAAAGGACATCGAAGCCTATCCTCTTCAATATCGGAAGGTGATTATACACCGGAATTGGCATAACAAGGATTACTACGTGCCGTCTGCCACGTTCTAACGTTCCCTGTCTCTGAATTCTGGTTCTTCTTGCGGATCTCTAATACCAGGGCTTCTTTATGCGATCGTCCGGTGAGAAGCAACGACACCATTTGTCTTATTGCTGATACATCCCATTACATATTTTTGACCAGTAGTTCAGTCTCTTGTAACGCAACATGTTGATAACTGAAATCTCTATCCTCTTCTTGTGTGCTAATAACTGATACTGGGTCCAATCTTACGTATTATCAACTTCTAGAAAGAACCCCTTCAAATCTCATGCTGATCTCAGCTATCCAGCCTGCTCGGAACTAGTACTCATTACTGAATCCTCTTTCTCTTTAGCAACCACTGTCATTCCTTTTTTATTTCCTCCTGAAAGTGTAGTCGTACGCGTCTCAGTATATGCCTCAAATTTTCAATATCAATTGTGAAGAACAACCGTCCACTAAAACTTCACACCAATCTCCTGTTCCATAAATCTCCAATATCAACCACTTAAGGAGCGTATCACGATAATCATACGAGTTGCAAGTCATACTTGATTATGACCATGCCCGGAGCCTTACAAGACATCCAAAAACACGAATCCGGTATCTCTGATACTCTGTAGAAGAATCTGACTAAGCTCACCTTCGAAAACTCGTCCTAATTCGTCGGAGGAAAACTTACTGCACGATCTCTTTCTCAAGCGACTTGCATCAGGTCTGAGCAAGATCCATCGGAAGAAGCAAATCAATCTCACCGATCTCGTTTCGAAACGCCACAATGGATTAAATGTCCCAACCATCTCACATCTGAATGACTACGACTCCTTCTGATCCATCTATACTTATAAACATCGTCAACCATTAATTTCGTGAACTCTGGAAGCAACATTTCGATAATCTCAGCCATGATTGGTACCGTTGTCTGAACAGTACGCAACACCACGATCTTCGGGGAGGAGAAAACATCATGCCACAAGTCCGGCTGACCTCCAGCAACGACTCGGCCATCTGGTACGGATCCCGAAGAAACTCGCTTCAGTATTAGAACTCGATCAAATATATATATAAACGGCGTGTCTCTATATCATCGGAATGTCATCTTGGTCAGTCCTTGTCCCAGATAAGTCTGCTCTGACCGTATCTCTAACTGCAGCCCTCTCGGCTCCCATAAACATGGTGACCGAAACAATCATCACGCACTGACGAGAATAGATCAACAGAATGAATAGAAGGGAGATCTCAAGATATAAATTCTAAGGTAACTTAGGCAGAGTATCATATCGTAAATATGCTGCGGAACATATGTACGGTACGTCACTCTACCTAGTACCTACTCTATCAACAAAGCTCATCCTATATGACGAAAGTTCAGGTATAAGACCTCCAAAGTCAAGTCTAAGTCCTATAAGGTCAAGCCTGGGTAACAAAATGTATGCCCAGACTCCATATAGTCAAACCTAGACTCGAACAAAGGTTAAACCAAACGCTCTGATACCAACTTTGTCACGACCCAAATGTGGCACGTGATTGGCACTTAAATCACGTGACATCTAAAGACATCGACGCGTTTCAAATAAGCCGAAAACCCGGAATCTAAACCCTTTTTAAAAATATTGGAGGTGAGTTTAAAATAGTCAGCAGATGAAATCAGTTTAAATAACATTTAAATTTAACTACGTATATTTGAAAAGCATCTATGATGTTTTGAAATTTGACAGCACCTCCTTTGTATTTTGTATAACCCGATACAACATAATAATATAAATAGTATCCCAACGGGAGCTAGCTTCCACGCCCAAATAGTGGAGCAACCAAGCAAACAATATACGACGCACAATGGCGAAGAAAAGAAAAGCAAAACAAAATCAACAATTTAAAATGGTTGACTCCAATAAGTGCGACATCACAACACACAAACTCTAAGTCTCGCTTCTAAGTCCACAATATATCATTTCTAAGTTGATGGAGTTTTCACTAGATACAAGAATATATGAATAATTAAGTATGAGTATGATACAATAGTAACCCACTAACCCATCAATCACCGAAAAGAATGTGTGTCAAGCCGCTGATAATCCAAGCGGTAAAACCTGCAAGAAACTATGGCACAACGGGATGAGTTGCCAACTCAGTGAATAAAAGTACATCTAAATGTAGAAATCGAAATGCACGACGATACCTAGGTCATAATTATAGTACTATCATAATCTGTACTAATATAACATATGATATGCATATGTATCATAATGCGACACTAACTATCATGCAATCCCAAATAGAATATATACAATGCAAATAACCTATATCTAGGTATAAGCCCAATGTAGCCGAAAATATATATATATATAAATCTCTTCTTTAAAATAGCCGCGGAATAGATATGTCACGGCATAAAGCAGACGTGATAGTATGAAATATAATAGATATTTTATTTAAGATATACGTCCTGCTATTTTAATGAATAGTGTTAAGAAGTTTACAATTTAAAAGATTTCAGTGTCATCTCAGACATGTCAAAATAATGAGGCTATAGCTCGATTTTGAAATCCTTTTTATGTATATGAATGCCCGTACAAATATATACAGGTACTGTCGCCCGGATCAGTCCTGGTCGGCTACAATAACCATAATCTACTTTATATCTCATGATAAAACCATATCAATATATATGTATGGATGTCCAGCATCGACACCCGAAATCAGAAATCTCTCGTGTCCATCACCAACACGTAAATGCAGATACCGTCGACACCATCTCAATAGATGATCGCCACCCGATATCCCTGGCCCGGTCGGTATCCTTTGGATATCCGCCGTGCTCAATCGAACCTCGGTCAGTATCCCCTGGATATCTGCCGTGCTCATCTCTATCTCCGGTATCGAGTATCCTCATTAAGCTCCCCACCTATAATGCGGCTTTCCTGCCCCTCGGTCTCGAACCGGGTCCACCATATATCCGGCTATATAGCTACACCACTCAGTCCGAATAAGTAACAAATCTGAAACCGTATAGCTACCCCACTCGGTCGGAATAAAACAATCAGAAAACCTCAAACTCATGGTGGACGCCAACTCATCATATCTAAAAATATCAAATGAAGAATGAGAATACTTACATAGATCATTCTGATGATATATTATATATATACATATATAACTGCGTCCCATACCACTGATATATATCATCAAGAGTAAAATATCAGAAAATCCATAAGAAGCAAATATAATATCTATAGTACTGATACTCGCAATACGCAATAGGAATTTAAGGAAGAATGCGTAAATAAATCATACAGGTATAAATATATCAATTCTACTGTGTCATGGCACTACTAATGATGTGTGGTATAACATACGCGTCTGTGCTCGTGCAGCATGGCAATCGTTAGTATTTGTGCAAGTGTTCTACAGGTGTAATAACCTACTCATATCAACATATATATATACCCATTATATAATAGAACGGTTCTACAGTGACATGACAGTACCAATGAGGTGTAGTGTAACATATATATACGTGCTTGTGCAGCATAGTACTCATTGGTAATTGTGCAGTGTTCTATCAGAGTGTTAGTATTACAGAAACATATAACATTAATAATTATAACGTAAGCAAGTAAAGTAATTATAATCATTTTGTACGAGTCTAAAAGTAACCTGGCCGTTATTCGGCATACGAATCTCATCATTACTAATACGCATAGTTTCTCGTATAATACATCACCGTATCGCTATATCTAAATCATCTCTAGAACGTCATAATCTTTCATACTAACTTACCAAACCATAATTTAAGTACATGCAATTGAATATCATGCTAGATGCAAACTATCTCAAATATCAATATCTTGAATAAATACTAAACTATCTAGATACCATAATACTATTTATAAGGTTGTGAGGGTGCTATACGCCATCCAACCGACTTCCCCCATAGATGTAAATCTATACATCAACTCGATAAGCTTGCTGAAATCCACGCTGCTATGTCCGCCAACTCTGTCTCGGAAATCTTCGTGATCGCACCTATAATCGTATTTAAATCACATCGATATAAATATCATATTGAAAACCAAAACAACGAGCTAAGCATCCGTAGGTTAGAACCTAGAGCCCACTTACCCCAAAGAAGATCAAATGCCTCTGAACTTAACGTACGAACATCAACGTTTCAGTTGCAGTACAGAAATACGGAAAATCATATCGAAGTGTCGGAAACTTTAATAAAATCCAAACTAAAAATTCCCAGATTTCTCTGTATGAATATTGGGACAAATCAAACAATATTATAAATCATAAATTATCCATACAAAGCCACAGAAGAAAAACCAACACAAAAACTCATGGGGGCCGACGAGCTCGGAAATTTGGGGTATGTCGCCGGATGAAATAGGGGCTTTAGGGCTCGGGCTCTAAGTGAAATCTCTTAGTGGTCTCAATATACCTTTGGTCTTACTAGTTATTCTATTGGTTACACTTATTGGTTTCTGTCACGTCCCACTTCCGGTGTACGGCGAAGTGGACGCGACAAGGTCCGCTACGTATATACTTAGAAGTACATACGCTAAGCGTATCTAAGCAATATAAAATTAAATCACAAGGAACAATAGATATAGAAATAACATCAACTTTATTAATAACATTCTTTTGTACAATACATGAAGAGTAAATACAACTGAAATGAAAAGCGATGCCTAAACAGTGGCATAACAGGAAATGAAAATACTGAATAGAACGAGGTACAATATCTAGAGCTCGGGGTCTTCGTGAAACTGCTCCAAGTCTTCACCGGTGGGCTCGATCTCTGCTGGGTCCAAAGCACCTGACGACATTCAAAGAAGAAAGAAATAGAATATCGTCAGCGAACAGGTCGCTCGGTAAGTCCCAAAGATAATGAAGAATTAGAAAAGACAGAATAAGAGGTATTTTCTAAAGAGGTTGTAAAATATTGTAGAATATTGTGTTAACGCTGTTGTTTGTAGCTTGGTACAGAAGGATACCAGTGTATACGAGAGGGGTCTCTATATGCTAGAGACCAGGGCAAACGGAATGTACAAGGAACCGTTAAGCCACGGTACAACAGCAACGGAATATAGGTTAGGTGACTTAATCTGACCACCTCGTGCCACCTTTAACACCTTCCGTACCAATCTACCCCTTAAACCCTATAGTGTTTTGATAGTATTGTTGTATTGTATTGTGTAAGTTGGATGACTGACCAAAACCATGATATCAGTAAACATATTGTAACTGCATAATCAGGTAAATGGAATAACAGAATAATGGATGTATATCCATGGTTTGATTCAGTCAAGTTGTATAGATTGTTAACTGGATTCTGGGATTCATGTGTTCATATTGAGTTGGAATATTAAAGAATGTAGATTGACTTGAATCATATTCAAGTCAGAAATAATCAGACTCAAACCCGAGTCAGACTAAAACAAATGTAATTCGAAGTTCTATATTTGTTAAGGTTATTATTGTAATTTATAAAACTTGAGGGGGTTTTATGTAAAAATACTTTTGTATAGTTTTCAAGACATACCTCAAGTATTTATTATTCGTCTTTATAGTTATAATGAGTATGATTTATTTTGTGATATTTCTAGTGAAAATATCCTAATTTCATAAATAAAGGTATTAATTTGTAATATTGATTTATTTGAAATTCATGGTATTTTAATATAACTTTTAATCTTGTAATTTTTAGAAAAGGTGAAAACTTTATCTTATAATAAAATAGGTGTTTAAATGATAAATATACATATGTTTATACAAGAATAATTTTTAATAAATATTTTATTTTCCAAAAATCTCATTTTTCTTAAATGTCGTATTTTAAACCTTTCGAGACCGAATGCCCCTTGCGGAGGTCTGAATCTCGTACTACTAAGTCCGAGGGTGCACGATAAACCGTACTATCCCTAACGGGTTCCCCAAAGATGGGTTGTAGTGGCGCTTTGCAAAGATTTAATAAATACTAATCATTTAGAAAACGGTTTTATAAAGATAAGGTATTTATTTGTAAAAGGTGTAAATTTCCGTATTTTAGATTCTAGGGTTTCCTAAGCCAACCAGCCTATTTCTAAATGGTCTAAACGACAAGTCATTAGAAGCCTCAAATCGCCTCTTCACCGCCAATTGCGGCCAGGTAAGTGCCAGGTGAGTGGGAGGCTCTCCACTACAAGTAGTTGTCCTAATTAAGTAACCACTCGCCTCAGACACACTTGTCTAGATACCACAAAGTCAGATTTAGATAAACGATCGATGTCCATAACTTATCGTATTTTCCTATTAAAAGATATTGTTTTAAAATTGTTTAAAACTTAGAACTTTTAGAAAAGGTTTTATTAAGAAATTGGTATTTTAATGTAAAATCTTATTTTATCTTATTCTAAGTTTTCAATGTAGCGTGTTATGATTGCATATGAGTGTGTGTGGAGGTAGGTCATTACCTCGTGATCTATTTTATGGTATAGAAATGTTAAAGGGTTAAATGTTAGAAACTAAATATGGTGGTATTTAAGTGCAAAAATACGGTATATTGCAAAAGCGAACATTTCATGTGTGAAAACTTGTTCAAATTAATTTTTAAGTGATTAGTAGTCAACATGAAGATGTTTAAATATTATAGAATTGGTGATAAGTGAGATTTGATAGAAAACCGAATCGGAAATCGGTTTGTTCCGATTTCCGTCGGGTTTGAAAAGTCGTATTTTAATGAAAGAAAAGAAGGATAGAAAATGAGGATTTACGGGTTTGGACAACGCTAGAGAGTGAGAGGGGGGTAGAGGGTTTGCCGGTGCGTCGAAACGTCGTCGAGAGCTCTAGCACGATCACCGGAAAGTCGCCGTCGATTTCTTCAGCGCTTCGCCTTTCGCTCGTTTTCCGACGTACCAAAGTTCTCTTGGAATTTTGAGAGAGTGGACTTAGGAATTTAGGATGAGAGGGTAGAGGGTAGGGGTGTTTATATAGGGTTAGGGTTTTAATAAAAAAATATATAAAATTATATAAAAATTCATTAAAACTCATTAAACCTAGGATTAAAAAGGGATTTATTGGGCAATTGATAACCGATCCAGGGATAATAAGTGAGCAGGAGGGTGGACCGGGTCAAGGGCCAACTTTTCTCTGTTGGTGACTCGGCCGTCCGGCCAAGTCCGGCCGGCGGCGCCGGACCGAGTCGGCCGGTTCGTCGGCCGGCGGCGCCGAGTCAGGCCGAGTCACACCACCAAAGGCCGGGGAATCTTCGGGGGTATTTATTGGTATATTTACTTTTTCATGTCCAGTACAAATTTTGTGAGTTATGGCCTTTTGACTGTTGACTTCCAAAAGAAAATAAAACAAAATAAATACAAAAATAATGTGGGGCATGGGATTTGAACTCTGGTGGGTTTGTTCAGCAATACAAAGTATTACCAATGAGCTACAAACTCCTTCTTGTAATTATGGAGTGAAATAAATACTTAAAGAGATATCAGCCACAATAAATACTCCAAGTATACATTGAATTTAAATCAATTCTTTGTACATTAAAAATGGAGTTGTTACAGTTTCAGATTCAATATTAGTATGCTAAATATCACAATTATCCTAGTTTATGATACTGCACATACTAAACATACCACGTGAGGATATCGTGAGTTAACTAAACTTAAGTTAATCTGTGCTAACCCTATTCTGGTCGTAACAGGTAAAAACAGAACTCATGATACGATATATCCGTGTCGTATAAAGAATTTAACTCCAAAACTGATATTAGCTTCCAGATTTAACATACTGAATAATTAACATAAACAAACAATATCATACACCTTATAATACATACGGAGAGCTACCCTAGAAAAACTAACACCTAACTCTATTGAAAAACCGGCGAGCTCGGATTTGTGGCATATGCCGCCGGCCGTTTGTTTAGGGAATAGGTTCGTGTTTCAGGTGTGTATGCTAGGTCCAATCATTATGACTAAAGTACTGTTTGATCTTGTTATAGATTAACTATACTATAGCAGATCAAAACAGAGTAATAATCCAACACAATACGATATTTTACCGATATCACACTTCTATGCTAAACCAATATTGAATTAAAATAACTACAGGTTTGGAAATTATACCTATCTAGAAGATCAACTGAAAGCTTCCTTCACGACGTACAAGCACAACTTCCTAGCTTGATGGTTGAGGTAAGAGCACAACACTTAGCCTTTCATGCCATTTCTCTTTCTTTTTCTTAAGTGAGGTCTATGACTTTGTTTTCTAAATTAGGAATTTCTTTTAAATCTCAATATATTAACTGAACAAATAGGAAGAGATAAGAGTATGGAGTGATAAGGTTAGGAGGTGGTGTCAACATAATAGATGGTGTGCTATTCATGCAAGGAGGAGGTGTGGGCTTGATGTACATCCTAAGGTGTAGTGTCTATGAGATTTAATATAAGCTTAATCCTAATTCAACACATTTACATAATAATCCTCACCTAAAATTAATTTACATAAGGTTGCTAACATTTCACTAAAACCCCTCATGACACTTCTTATTGTAAAAAACAAACTATCTCTTTACTAAACTATTCTATCACATATTAAAAGGCCTCTTTATTACCAACAAAATAAAAATAATTTTTTTTATTAAATAAATAAACTAATTAATTATCTAAAATATTTCAAAATGTTACAATTTTATACTCACGTCATTACTCTATACTTAACGCTTTATATTTATCATCATTACACATTATATATGTATACATTGCTGACGACCTGAGTTTGCATGCTCAGAAGTAGAAGTGGACCTGACTAAATTCGAGAAGATCGCGGAGATCCAGACCAAAGAACCAACGGTATCATTCCTCTGATATTACTGATTAGTTGTCTCTTTGGTTTGTATCCGTTGCGCTCGGTTTCTTTACATCTGATAGTTCTGGTAACTGTATTTCTCTTTATCTGTCCGTATTTTACTGATTACCACGTAATGCTAGAAGTCGAAGTGTGACTACGGCAGGATATTTTCTTGACCGTAGGAGCATGGCCGACCTTGTCATCACTCGTATTTCGTATTTTAGAAAGCGGGACGTGACAGAAAAGGAAAGAAGGGAACTGCTAAAGATCTTGTCACCTAGTGGATACACTTGGTTGAAGAAAATTAAAGAAAACCCAGTTAGTGTCACGACCCGAAAGTACGGAACGTGACCGGCACTTAGATTACGAAGCGTCTAGAGGCGCCACGTGACCTAAGTAAGCCGAAGCCCAGAAATCTAAACCATAAAAGAAGAAAAAGAAGAAAAGAAAAGAAAACAAGTATAAAAACATCAGCAAATTTTACCAAAAATTTCGGCAGAGTCTCCTCTGTAAAAACTGGCCTCCAAACGGGTACAACAAGTATAATATGAATAAACAATAAAAAGCATCCCCAAACGGGTGCTAGCTCAACGCCAACAGGCGGAAACAACCACAACAAACACAATAATATACAACGCCAAAGAGCGAGACTCAAAACTCAAAAGAAAACAAAACCACCAAATCAGAATAATACATGCGCGACTCTAAGGTCGAAATAACAGACTGGTCCAATAAACTTACCAAGTAATACAAATGTGGTTGATGGAGCTTACTAGATACAAGTGAGTGAATAAAAGTACAATGGTGGTTCGGATACAAGTGAACCAAACTACCGTGCAAATCACCCTGAAGAAAAGATGTGCCAGCAAGCTGCCAGGAAAACCTGTACATCGAACCTGTAATAAAATTTGGCACAACGGGGGTAAGTTGCCAACTCGTGAGTAGAAGACATCTACGAAAAAAAATCGAATGCACGACGCTATCCTACGTCATAATAATACACTATTATATCCTAATCATCTAGTAATAGCAGGGTAAAACTACGTGTAAATGCAGATACTCCGTGCTCGTGTCAGTGCCTCATATAATACTATGTCATATGAATGGGTATGCATGCACCATGAATATAAAATAATCAATCCTGAAATCCAGATATATCTGTATAAGAAATCTTTAGCTCTTATCATAGTAAAATGTGTATAGGAATCTGAAATCTCAACAATGAAATCCATGGAAATCCGTGTCAAGCATCGACACAAACATGTAAATCTCAAGTCTCATAGTCTCAATATCTCGGGCTCCGTCAGTCCGGATCGGCCCATATCATCAAATCTCACGACAACGGTCGGTATCCTCCGGATATCCGCCGCGCCAGACATCACCGGTAGGTAGCCTTCCCCTGCCAGGCTCATCGTCTATAACTCGATCTTCTTGCCCCGGGGTACCATACCGGGCCCACCATGTACCCGAGACGGTTCATCCACTCCTCGAATCGGGTCTCGAAATCCAACAGAAAACATGAAATCTCATGGTGGACGACACATACATCACGAGAAAACCGCCTCTTATTTTAAAAAAGAGAAGAGGAGTTTTTATATATTTTTGCGGTTTTTCCCCAAAAATCCAGAAATCTCATAGAAATCCAAATCTCAAAATCATGAGTAAGTATATGATAAGTGTCAGCATATGCCCATACTACTGTGTGATAACATGAAATATGAATGCATGAATGTCTAAGTAATAAATATCATGTCTTATACTAATGTCAGAGAATAATCACAATATTATATCTGTCTAGTTGCTAACTGATTCTATCCATAAAAGACAATATGATCTAAAGTGTACGTGACATAGCAATTACCGATGATGATGTGTGTGAGCCGGCAAATAAGTGTGCGTGGAATATGCGCATCATCGGTAATAGTGCTGATGTCCTAACAGGTAAAGTTTATACTGATTATAGCAACATATAAAAGAATATGCACCAGGATGATTACAGTACGAATGTAAATACAGGTGTGCATTATCCACTCCTCTAAGAGATACGAGTACAACTACCACTATGTGAGTCGAACCTAAACCAGTGTTCATCTAATATCCTAAGGAACTAACCTAAGAAACTAGTCAATAAGAAACAAGCATCTACCTAAGGTCTGAACCAATATCTCTAATAGTCGGCGATCCCGCCTCAATAGCGTCGCGTACGTAGTACGGCTTCCTCGAATCAAGAGTGCGGATCAATCATCATATCTAAGCCTCGTACGGTAAAATCCATCGTACGGTATCCCTATATCGGGGTACGGGTCAAGTATCTCCTAGGTGTCTCATTATTAGTAATGGGTCATCATCAACACATCTCATGATCAAGGTTCTAAACTGTGATCGCATACATCAATCATATATCATTGCCATCATGATAAGCATCATTAGTTTATCCTCAGAAATATCATGTCATATGTATCATATTGTGATTAAGTCATACTTATATGATATCGGCATCAGGTCACACCAATATAATGTTGTAATCAAGTTATACATATATCATATCGTGGTCAGTCACAAGTTACAGTCCGGGTACTATTCTAGCGTCCCATGTACATCAATATCACCACCACTCTTTATGATTTATATATATTCATGTTCATTATCTCATTCTCTAATGATTCCGCTAACACTTTAATACGACTGTATAGCCAAGAATTACGGCATCAAGCCCCGCTACATTATTTCATCATATCTCGGATATCATATCACATCAATGAATCACATATACGTGTTGTATATATATATATACCTATACCTCGTCCTATATATATATATATATATATATATATATATATATATATATATATATATATACACACACACATGCACGTATACACCATGTCGAGTTTCAGTGTGTGCGTGTGTGTGTTTCTACCTGAAACCTACGAACCTCTTCCAAGGTATTCATCTTCTGGTATGGTTTTCCTAAATAAGTCTAGTCCAGCCTAGGGTCATTAGTAGGGTCCTACTCATTAAGAATCTAGGGTCACATCTGGTTTCCTAATGTCAATAAGTACTATTCCTATTCTACGTTGCGGGGGTGCTAAACGCCATCCACCCGACTTCCCCCCGTAGATATACATCTACTCACCTGGTCCATGTCTGCCGACGACGGTGTCGCCATCCTCCTCTTCATCGCCCGCAGTCCACTTGAAGAGAACCTAAACGCAAACATATAAGTATTATCGTAAACTGAATCACATACAAAAGTCAAAACGACGCAAGGAACAAGCATAGGTTGAAACCTATGTCCCGTCCACGCAAAAGAACCAAATTTCGCTCGATATCGGCGTACAAACTCCGATGGATCGAGATAAACATCAACAAATAACTCGTAGTTTTAAAACACATTACTTATATTATAAAACATGATCAATTTCATCGAAACACTAAAATCGATCAAATCGTCCAATTTCGTAAAACCCGAAAATGCCAATTTACCGTTTTTCATCAAAACTTGACATTTAAATGAAACCAATGGTCATAAAACTCATTAAATAGCCTAACTAGATTATAAAAACCATTACTATATTTTTATTACACAATTCTGTATAAATTTGGAATTTCTTGTTTACAACCTTTATAGATTTTCAACACTTTGCAATCTAAAATTTCATAATATCACAACCAAACATGATTTTACATGAATTCACTTACTAAACCACAATTCATGATGATAATAAAATAATGAAACTATAATTTAAATTTTTAATCTCATATATTTAGGAATTTCCAAAACCTAGTTTACGAAAATAACAATTTTATTAGTATTTTTCAATTATCAAAAGAAACTAGTGATCAAACTAAGTTTTTCATTCATTTAATATGCTAATATTCTCATTAAAATTACCATCTAATGATAACAACCTTAATAAGAATTTTATTTTACCCACAAACACATTTTGGAAAAATCTAGTTAGCTAAATAGCTTAATTAAAACAATTTGAATAAACAATTTATTATACAGCAACCATGCAAGATTTTTCCACTCTAAAAGATGTTAAACTAGCTATTATAACCTTATTTAATTAATAAAAACCACAACTTGAATTTACAAACCCTAACTTGAATTTTAAAATTTGCAACTAGAATTAATATATTAAATCTAATTATATTTAAAAGAAACAACTAATAACAATAAATAAAAAGGAGAAGATTTATACCTACAAACTATGAAATCCAAACATGAAAATGAGCCTCCAAAATGCATGCTTTCCCACTCCAAAACCCATGTAAAAATGAGCAAGAATAAAAGGGTAGGAAATAAATAGGATTTTGTACAAATTTTGTTGAATTTTGATGGATTTTTGATGTATTTTGGAGCAAAATAAAATGAGGAAAATGGGGGCTACCATGGGGGGTGAGGCCGGCCATTTTTGTGGAGGTGAGGGAGAGAAAGAAGAGGGTGAGAAAGTGTGTAGAAGTCTCCACCAAAATATCACTTCAATATGTCTTTTCATGCATTTCTTTATTTTCTTTTATTTCTTTACTATAACAACTCAAGAAAACTCTAGAAAATAGGAAAAATTTGCAAATAAATTTTGCATGATACACACTAAATTATAACATGCCATGGTTCATTTTTACAAATTAAAACCATTCAAATTTGTAATTTACACTAATTTAGTGTAAAAATAAAGCTTATGTTAATATTTAAAATAATTAATTTAGGAATTTTTTTTTAATTAAACTAAAAATTTATAAGTGGCTAAATAAACACTATTTACTAGTAATTACATAATTAAATAGGTATTTTTGAATTTATAATGAAAAACAATTGCTGTTTGATTTTACGAAAAATACATTTTGCTTTACCGAAAATCATAAAATTCACTTAAACAATTTTATTCATTTAATTATTTATTTAATTATTTTTAAAACGTTACAGTTAGGTTGCCACCTCACCACCGCACCATATCAATCAATACTCAATGATAATAAGGGGGCTAAAGAGAGATCGTTAGTTAGACAAAGACAAAGAAATATTTATATTTTTAATCTATAATAATAGATATAAGGCTGATAATGCGGTCTTTCTAAAAACTATTTTTTTTTTGTTTTATATATATATATATATATTTTAATTTCAAATTAGGCTTGCCACATGTCATCCTTCTCTTCTAGTTATAGCTGCATAGATAACAATAACCCGATATTTTTAACATTCCATGTGCAACACCCCATGCAAAAAATATACTAGTATCGTTATGAAATTCGTTGCCCAATATAATACCACGCACCGGTTCATCGAGCCTGACCCGCTTCTTCTTAGTCTTCCAATAAGAAGAAGCGTTCCATTACCAATATTACCAGAAGGAACCCTCGCACATGCGCGAGGAAACATTTTCGAATTTAAGTTGAGAGAGAGAGAGAGAGAGAGAGTATTTGTGACATGGCTAACTTTATTTCTTTTTATTTATTGATAATAAGATTTCTTGGACGTTGAAAAGTTAAGTTAAAGAAATATGTTTTTTTTTGTTATTGTCCTCAAACCTTTTATTCTAGAAAGTTAGATTATGATGTTAAATTATATTTAAAAGTTATTCTTTTGATATCGATCAACCCACTTTTCTTCGTCTTGATATACATGTCGAAATGATCGTCAAATCAAGTGTCTATATATGTGGCATCATTGGTATATTGATTAGTTTGGAAGTATTTATGCATGAAATGACAATCACAACTATTGGCAGATAGATCTCAATAGATAGTACAAGCCACAGATATAATTTACCTCTTTCAAACCACAAAAAGAAAATTAAGATGCAATATTATCAAATTACTTTTTTAAAAGAATCTATGAATATAAGAAGATATTTTCAAAAGTGGTAGGCATCAATTTCTCGTTGTAAATTAGTTAGGTAAATTGTTATAAAAATGGAAAGTATATCTCATTAACTTTTTATATTTAAAAATTTCCAGTTATCTTTTTTTCTATTTTTCAATAATGTAAATTTCTAAGTCTCAAAGCAATATTTATTTTTTTAATAAAGCCTAGAAGATTTATTTTAAAAGAATAATTAACTGGAAAATAAATGGAAGATTTAATTAGAAATCATTTAAGGAATTAAATCTGAGATATCCAGAATTTTCCAGCCATTAAGCCTTTCAATTTAACACTGCAATTTTTTAAGAGGAAGGAAAAAGATGCCCATGCCGGGCATATTATCGGGTATCCCATCAAGTTGATGGGGCCCGCCTAGTTGACAATGACAATCCTGATAGGATATCTTTTTCCTACAGGCCCAATACAAAAAGTACATCTTTTCCAAGTAAGAAAGACTTCCTATAAAGTGGACCCCATCACCAGGAGTGTTCAGTGTTAACTCAAGAGCAAGCAATCAGCATAAAAGAAATGTGGGGCCCTAGTAAATTTGTGGATGAAAGTTCCGGTGCTTGTCATGGGAGGAGATGTTTGGCATTAATTCAAAAGAAGTGAAAATTTCCATCACTACCCATGCTACCTAGCTTTCTTATATACTAGTTCTATTCTATGAAGCCTAGAGCTTTAAATTTTGATTTTCTTTTTTATACTTTTGGATTTTGGGTTTGTCGTGTTCTTTTTATGGTTCGAGTATTCATTTTGATTTGGGTTTTTCCATTAACAAAATGATCTTGAAATCATGAATGTACTTAATTCATCGTATATGGGCTATATACAGACGATGTGATTAAAAAGAAAGAAAAATGGAAAAATTAGGGCACAAGAAAGGATGACGAAGAAGCAAAATTAGGGATAAAATATAAAAGCAGAAGACACATGCGCCACGCTCCTCACATGGGAATTTAATTTGAAATATTTTGACAAAATGATAACTGAAGGTAGGGCTGTTAAACGAGCCAAATTAGCCGAGTTTCAGGTTGTTCGGCTTGACTCGGTTATTTAAACGGGCTTAAAAACTTGGTCAAGCTCCGCTCGTTTATTTATAGAACGAGCTTGAGCCGAGCCTTCATTGAGCCTCGAGTGAGCCTCGGGTTTTATCGAGCCCATCTAAAATTTAAAAAAAAAGCTATAAATGATTACATCAATATTTAAAAACTTGATATCAATATCCAATATTATCTCTAGTAAAGTGAACAGCGAGAAGTGCAGTTATTATTAAATAAACAAGTTTAAAACTTGTTTTGAACTTTGCCGACAAAGTTTAAAGTTGTTAATTATTTAAATTCTTTAATATTTTAACATAACAATATTTGATTCGATATCATGATGTAAGCCCTAGTTAACATCAATAAGCTAATAATTATAATATAAATTTAAGAATAAGTAATCATATGTTTATTCATATTGAATCCCAGATAAAATACAGATTATCCAATTGCAAACGAGCCTTAAACAAGCCGAGCTTGAACACTAGCCGAACACGATCCTGTCGTGTTCGTGTTTGTTCATTTATTTCTCCGAGCATAGATTTTTGTTCAGGCTCGGTTCGTTTAGTTGTCAAACGAGCCTGAACCGAGCTTTTAACAAGCCAATACCGAGCCAAGCTCCGAGCCTAGAGCATTTTTAACAGTCCTAACTAAAGCATAGCAAAATGCAGGTGTTAAAGTGCCGAAAAAACCATTAGCTACTAAAATGGAAGAATGGTGAAAACATTGAGGGATGGTCAGCAATATAGTCTTCCTTAGCTATAAAATATGATTGGTATATTACAATCACAAGATATTCAAATGGGCTAATATATATATATATATATATATATAGAGAGAGAGAGAGAGAGAGAGAGAGAGAGAGAGTCACGTCCCGCTTCCCAGTATACGGAGACGGAGACATGGCAGGCACGCAACGTATTTACTCAGAAATAAATACGTTAAGCGTAAATAAGAAATATATAAAATGCACAAGAAATGACAAGAGATATAAAATGAACAACAACTTTTATTAACATTCATCTTACAATACACTGCTTTGAAAAGGAAAATACAATGATGTAAAGTAATGCTTAAACAGTGGCATATGAAATGAAAAGTAAGTATAAGGAAAACTAGAAATCCTGCTGCTCGGTGCACTGGTCCACGCCCTCCTGGCTAGGCATGATCTTGAGAGAGTCCGGTCCTCCTAACGAACATTCTAAAGAAAGAAAAGACAACAATGTCGTCAGCGAACTAGCGCTCAGTAAGTCCCAAAAGAAAGAGAGGAATATAGCAAGTATTGAGAATTGATATCACGCCCCGCTTCCCACAGTACGGTAAGAAGACATGACGGGTCACGCGACGTATTTACTCATAAGTAAATATGCTAAGCGTAAATAAGCAATATAGTAAAATACACAAGTAAGACATGAGATGTAAATGAACATCAACTTTTATTTATTAAATATCTTTTACAATACAACTGGAAATGTAAATACAAGACTGAAAAGTAATGCCTAAATAATGGTATGAACTGAAAATAAAATATATACAAGTGACTAGAGCTCTGGGTCTTCTGAGAACTGCTCCAAGTCGTCTGTGCTGGGCTCAATCTCCAGAGAATCAGATCCCCCTGACAACATTCCAAAGAAAGAAGAGAAAAGAAATGTCGTTAGCGAACAATCGCTCGGTAAGTCTCAAAGAGATGTAGAATGAGAATAGACAGGCAAGAGATTATAACTGGTATAAAGTTGATAGTTATGTTAACGCAGTTGTTTGTAGCTTGGTACAGAATATACCAGTGTATACGAGAGGAGTCCAGCTTACCCCGTGGACTATGATATACGGATCACAAGGCCCCATCAAAACCCACGGGACAACGGGAACGGATGTTCAAATTAGGTGTATTAAAATGACCGTCTCGTGGCACTTTTAACACATTCCGTACCAGTCCACCCCTTTAAAACCCCGTAATGTATTTTGTATTGATATGTATTGTTTTGTTTAATAGATGTAAGACTTGCTGAAATCATGATATCAGTAGTTCATGTAAACAGAAAGGATATAAACGGATAGTCATGTAAACAATGTCAAATGTATATCCATGGTTCAGTTAAATCAATTCATGTTGATATAGATTGTATTCTGGTATAAATGAATTCATGTTGAATTGGAATTATACTTGAATTGTATTCAAGGATGGACTGATTTCAAATTAGATTGAGACTCTGACTGAGTTAGATACTTTAAAACGAATTGAAGTCCTGAATTAGTTTTGGAGTTATCGGTAACTGCTGCACATAGACAGCGGGATTTGTGACTTTTTCCAAGCCAATTATCGTATTGATAACCCCGTTTTAGTTGTCTACCTTAAATAGGCAAGCATCTAAATCTCTGTGTCACGCCCCGGTTTCCGGTGTACAGCGAAGGGGACGCGACGAGGACGTTACGTATTTACTCTAAAGTAAATACGCTAAGCGTATCTAAGTAATATAAATAAAAATGCACAAGAGACAAATACAACAGTATAACTGAACAACAACTTTATTTATTAATATTCTTTTGTACAATGCATAGAAAAGTAAATACATCTGAATGAAAGCAATGCCTAAACAATGGCATAACAGAAAAAGAAATACAGAATGTAAAGGAAATGTACAAGTGAAACTACAGCTTGGGATCTTCAATAAACTGGTCCAAGTCTTCAATGGTAGGCTCGATCTCTGGAAGGTCCGAATCACCTAACGACATTCAAAGAAAAAAGAAAGAGAATGTCGTCAGCGAACAAATTGCTCGGTAAATCCCAAAGATAAGGGAGAAATAGAATAGACAGAGAGTAAGAGAGAGAATAGCTTTTAAAGTTGTATTATATGGTTATACTGTTGTATTTAGTGTTAACGCTGTTGTTTGTAGCTTGGTACAGAAGGATGTCAGTGTATATGAGAGGAGTCTCTATATGCCAGAGACTAATGCAAATGGAAGTACAAGGCTCCGTCGATAATACCACGGAACAATGACATGGATGTAATTACGTCTTATGGTTGCTGTCTCGTGCCACTTCTAACACCTTCCGTACCAATCTACCCCTTAAACCTCATGATGTCTTGATTGTATTGTTTGAATTGTATTGCAACTTGTATTGTCTTGTAATATAGATTGTATAATTGGATGACTTGCCAAAACTATGATATCAGTAAATGGATGTAACTGGAGAATCATGTAAATGGAAGTATATCCATGGTTCGGTTCAGTTAATACAGATTGAATATATTGAATATATGGATTCATGGAATCATGTTGAATTGTAGTATTGTAGATTGTACTTGAATCATATTCAAGTCAGATTATTATAATGAGACTCAGTCTGAGTCAGAACAATTAGAAAAGAAATTGAATCCTGAATTAGGTTTTGATATTATCGGTAACCGCTGCATATGAGCGGCAGGATTTGTGTCTTTTTCAAAGACGATTACCGTGTTGATAACACCGTTTGTTAAGTTGTCTACCATAAAATAGGAAAGCACCCACTTCTCCGGCTCCCTGAGGCTCAAGAGATTGGTCCCGCTTAAACCTATATTTACTAGGGTCCTTAGGGTAATTTATAGAACTTGAGGGGGTTTTATGTAAAAATAATTTTGTATAATTTTCAAAATACACCCTAAGTATTTAATTATCGTCTTTAGAGTTTTTATTGATGTATATTTGATATATGTGACATTTCTAGTGGATAAAACCTAATTTTCATAATATAGGGTATTTATTTGTAATATTGAACTTGAATGGAGTTTCTTGGTATTTTCATGTAAAATGATTCTTTTTTATTTAGAAAAGTTGGAATATTTATATTATCACAAAAATAGATATTTTAATGATACATACATATATATATATATATATATATATATATTTATATGAAAATAATTTTAATATATTATATTTCTAGAAATCTTATTTTCTTAAGATATTTGTAGTTTAAATCTCTCGAGACCGAATGCTCCTTGCGGAAGTCTCCATCTCGTACTACTAAGTCCGAGGATGTGCGATAATCCGCACCATCCCGAACGGGTTCCTCAAATGGGTTGTAGCGGCGCTTTGCAAAGATTTGTGTAAATACAGATTTCTTGTAGTAAAAGGTTTTATTAGTAAATGGTATTTATATGTAAAATCTTGTTTTCCCGTATTCTATGTTCCCGAAAGGTATTGTGCTATGTTGCATATGAGTGTTGTGAGGAGGTAGGTCATTACCTCGTGATCTACTTAAAGGTATAACAAGATTATGATGTTTTAATGTCGAAATTCAACTACATGGTATTTTACTGAAAAAGTACGATAAAAATTGCAATAAGAAATATTTTGCTAAAAAACTTATTCAACATGTTTTGTTAATGATTAACAGTCAAGATGTAAGAGTTTAACATGGTTGTGTTAAGGGAAATTGAACTTTATAAAGAAAACTGAATCGGAAGTCGGATTTAACTCCGCTTCCGTCGGGTTTTAGAAATATGAGTTTTAAGAATAGAAAAGAGGAGATGGATGAGGGAATTACGGGCTTAGAGGTTAGAGAAGAGGGAGAGAAAGACGTAGGATTTTCCGGTGCGTTGTTTCGTCGCCGGAAGCTCCTAGAGTCGTCGTCGGAAGATCGCCGGAGTTTTGCCCTTCGCTAACTCCACTTGTACACAAAAGTTCTATAGAGTTTTCTTGAGAGTTTGGACAGAATTGTGAGTGAAGGGTGGTGGTGGGGTGTTCAGGGTGGTATTTATAAGGTAAAGCTAGGGTTTAGGGTAGGTGAAAGGGTGTAAAAAAAATGTATTAAATTGTATTAAAAATATGGTTTAATGAGATTTTAAAGTGTTCTGTTCATTTTCAGGAAATTTAAACTATACACGGGTGTTAAGAAGACCAAGAGACATAACTTTTGTGTTGGAGGATAAGATGTAAGTTTGTTTTACATGTGTAGTGGGGGTTTTACGAGTTATGCACGTGTAGGCTCTTGGGCTTCTAAAAATTTAAAAGAAAACAATATTAAAAATAATGTGGGTGATTGGATTTGAACTCTGGTGTTTTGGTTCAGCAGTGCAAAGTCTTACCAATGAGCTACAAGCTCCTTCTTGCTATTAAAAAGCAAAACAAACTTATATCTTGTGCTCAGGCAAAAATACCCCTTTCTGTATTTTTTGAAAAAATTGTATAGAAAGTTTAGGGTTGTTACACTCCGGCTCCCTGAGGCTCAAGAGAACCGGTTCCGTTTAAACCTATATTTACTAGGGTCCTTATTGTAATTTAATATAACTTGAGTGGGTTTTATGAAAAATAGTTTTGATATATTTCCAAAATACACCTCAAGTATTTAATTATCGTATTCATGGATGTAAATTTTAAAATATGAAATATTCTAGTGGATATAAACCTAAATTGAATAGTATAAGGGATTTTCATGTAAATTGACTTGTATTGATTCTTGATGGTGTTTTCATGAAACTTGTGATTCTTTTCTTTTGATTAGAAAACATGGAACATATTATATATTTAAAATAGATATTTTGATAATATTTATATATATATATAATTATTAAAAATAGAATTTATTTATTAATAGAAATCACATTTTCTTAGAAATTGTAATAAAAATTCCATCGAAATCGTTTGCTCCGTGAGGAGGTATGCATCTCACCCTACTAGTCCGATGGATGTGCGATAACCCGCACCAACCAAATCGGATTCCCCAAAATAGGTTGTAAGGACATAATTGTAAGAAATTTAATTAAAACAATCTTAAAGAAATGCGGTTTTATTAGTTTAGGGTATTTTAATGAAAAAATTCGTCTTAACCACAAAAATATCGTTCTCAAGCCATCGTGCTATGTCGAAATGAGTGTTGTGATGAGCTAGGTCATTACCTCGTGCAATTTTCTAAAGGTAATATGAGCAAATGAAGAAATAATGTTGTAGGTAAATTTGATGGGATTTAACCGTAAAAGTGAACTAAAAGTTGTATAACATTATTATTTTGAATTGAAACTTGTTCTACATATTGTCTTATGGTTACTAGACAAGATATGAAGAGATGGTTAATTTTTGGTTAAGAATAAATCGAGTTTTTAAAGAAATTAGAATCGGAAGTCGGATTAACTCCGCTTCTGACGAGTTTTGAAAAGAGAAGTCTTTTTAATAGAAAGAGAGGAGGGGAGAGGGGACTTACGGATTTAGAAGAGAGAGGGGAGGTACAGGATGGGTTTGCAAGCGTCGTGGAGTCGCGGGGTCGCCGGATTTATCCCGAGTCATCGCCGGAACTTGACCTTGAGTTAACTCCACTTGTACAACTTCTTGGACTTAAAAAATTTAGAGAGTTTTGGCAAAGAATTTCTGAATGAGGAGGGCTATGGTGTAGGGTGGTATTTATAGGAGAAATTAGGGTTTAGGGTATTGAAGAATGGAATTAAAATGCATTAACATTTTGGATTAATGCCTCATTTTAATTCTCTGAAAATGTGTAGGGAAAACAAACAGACTAGGGTTAGTGGGGTAGGCCAAAGGGTGCTAGGGAAAAAAAATTTGAGCATTTGCTACGAGAGGGACCGGTGGCGCCGGCCCCAAGCCCGATCTCGCCGGTCCAATGGGTTGGGTTGGGTCTTGGATGAGTGCCACGTGTTCTAATCGTAGTTAATAGTATTTTTCACATGTTTGATTTTGCAGTGACTTTTCATTTTACGTGTATTGCACGTGTAAACTTTTGAGCTTCTAAAAGTTTAAAAGAAAAATCAGCAAAAATAATATATGTCTGAGGGGATTCGAACACAGGGGCTATGTCACAGCAGTGCAAGGCTTTACCAATAAGCTACAAGTGCTTTCTTGCTGTTTAAAAATAAATCAAATACTTATAACATACACAGGGTTGCAAATACTGCATTTGTACATTAACTTTTAAAAAAAAATTATACATTAAAACAGAGTCGTTACATTCTACCCTCCTTACAAAAATTCCGTCCTCGAAATTTATAATTATTTAAGGACTAATTTACAAACAAGTGAGGGTATCTTGCATGCATGTCGTCTTCTCTTTCCCATGTTGACTCTCCTAGTGTGTCTTTTTTCCACATCACCCGGGCCAAGTTTACTTCCTTGTTCCGAAGTGATTTCACCTTTCTGTCCAGGATTTCAACGGGTTGTTACTCACAAGATAGGTCCATCTGTATAGTAAGCTCAGAGTGATCAAGAATGTGACTGAGGTTACTCACATACCTTCTGAGTTGGGATATGTGGAACATATTGTGCACTCCTTCCAACGAGGGTGGAAGTGACAAGCGATAAGCCACTTCTCCGACTTATTCGAGTATGTCGAACGGTCCAATGAATTTCGGACTTAGCTTACCCCTTCTTCCAAAGCGAATCACTACACGGTTTGGTGAAATTTTTAGAAAGACATGATCTCCCTGTTGGAACTCAAAGTGACGGCGTTTTGCATCAGCCCAGTACTTCTGTCGGTCTTGGGCTATGCGCATTCTTTCCCTGATAGTGCGAACTATATCCACTGTTGCTACTATCATCTCAGGTCCAAGGAGTTCTCTATCTCCGATATCGTCCCAACTTAATGGTGATCGACACTTCCTTCCATATAGAGCTGCAAAGGGTGTCATTCCAATACTTGCTTGGTAGCTGTTGTTGTATGAAAACTCCACAAGATGTAGGTGATCTTCCCACGATCCTCCAAAATCTAGCATACAGGCTTTTAGCATATCTTCAAGGATCTGAATCATTCGCTCAAACTGACCATCTGTTTATGGATGATAAGCTGTGCTAAAGTTCAGACTTGTTCCCAAGCTAGCTTGCAGACTCTGCTAAAATTGCGATCGGAATCTGGTGTCACGATTGGAGACAATGCAAACCGGTACTCCATGTAATCTCACGATCTCCTGCATGAGTTCATGGGTATCAGAGATAGTACACTATGAAGAGTTTAAATCTTACTTAGATTCTTACCTCCATGTATTTCTTTGCTAGTGTCTCGGTAGATTGGATAACTCGAAAGGGAATAAAGTGAGCCGACTTTGTGAGTCGATCCACAATAACCCATACAGCATCGTTACCTTTCGTGCTGCGGGGAAGTGCAGTCACGAAATCCATGGTAATGTGTTGCCACTTCCATTCTGGGATAGGTAACGGTTGAAATAAACCAGCAGTCCTGTGATGTTCAGCTTTCACTTGCTGACACACCAAATATTTAGCGACTCTTCTGGCTACTTCACACTTCATTCCATACCACCGGTAATTTTGGCGTAGATCTTTGTATATCTTTGTCTCACCAGGGTGTACTGAGTATGGGGAGCTGTGAGCTTCTTTCATCAACTCTTCCCGAACAGGACCTTGTGGTACACACAATCTACTGTCGTATCTCAAAGATCCGTCTTCATGGATGATGAAGTTTGTTCTAAGTCCACTTTCTACTTGTTCTCTGATTTTTTGCAACTTGGCATCACTTGCTTGAGCTGCTTTGATCTGATTGACAATTGTAGACTGAACTTGTAAGTTCATCAAACTTGAAGCATTACCTGGCATGACCACTTCTATCTCCATCTGATGCAAATCTTGCTGTAGCTTCCACTGTGCGGTAAGATTCATTGATAGTGGTTGGCGACTAAGTGCATCAGGTACTACATTCACCTTCTTTGGATGATATTGTAGGTTGATGTCGAAGTCCGCCATAAGTTCTAACCATCTTCTCTGCCGCATATTCAACTCTTTCTGAGTAAATACATACTTCAAACTTTTGTGGTCTGTGTAGATATCTATCCGTTCTCCAAGAAGATAATGGCGCCAAATCTTGAGAGCAAAGATAACGGCTGCCAACTCCAGATCATGCGTCGGATATTTGCGCTCATGAACCTTCAGCTGTCTTGATGCATAAGCTACAATTTTACCGTGCTGATGTGGAACACATCCTAACCCTTACCGGATGCATCGCAATGTCCTACGAAACCTCCAGATTGGTCTGGTATTATAAGAATAGGTGCTGATGTCAATCTTGACTTGAGTTCTACGAAAGCTTGTTTGCATGCTGTCACGCCCCGCTTCCCAGTGTACGGGCAGAGAACGCGACGAGGCCGCTACGTATTTGCTCTGAAGTAAATACGCTAAGCGTATCTAAGTAATATAAAAGAAATGTACAAAAGAGACAAATGTAATAAAACATCAACTTTATTTATTAACATTCTTTTGTACAATGCATGGAAAGTAAATACAACTGAATAAAAGCAATGCCTAAACAATGGCATAACAGAAAAGGAAAGGTACTGAAATAAAAGTGTACAATGAACTAAAGCTCCGTGTCTTCAACGAAATGGTCCAAGTCTTCTGCGCTGGGCTCGATCTCTGACGTGTCCAGATCACCTGACAACATTCAAAGAAGAAAGAAGAGAATGTCGTCAGCGAACAGATCGCTCGGTAAGTCCCAAAGATAACGGAGAAATAGAATAGACAGAATAAGAAGGTAACTTTTAAAGTTGTATTAAGTTGTTATAATATTGTGTTAACGCTGTTTCTTGTAGCTTGGTACAGAAGGATGCCAGTGTATATGTCGGGACCCGGTTCTTGCTCATGGAACAAAGTGCCACACGGAACAAAGTACCACGCCAAGTGTCATGTTTAAGTGAGCGGGGGCCACCTCTTGAATCCGTGGAGGCCACCTCTTGAGTCCGTGGGACGCACTGTAGAACAATGGGGAATCTTCGGAATACATTCCGAAAGAGGGCAGATCTGTACTATAAATAGAATGATACCACTCTTCAATACAGAGGCACCTTTTAAGTGAACTGACACTACAAGAGTTTGAGAACTCCGTAGTTAAGCGTGCTCGGGCCAGGGAAGTCCTAGGATGGGTGACCTCCTGGGAAGTGACCCCTGGTTGGGTCGGGTTCGCCCCGAAGGACAAAACCGTCCGGCTTCGGCCAGAGCGGACAATACTCTCTGTATTGGGGGTGGGGTGTGACAGAATTATCAAACCCTGTCACCCCCCGCTTTCCAGAGTGCGCTAAGATCGGCACATGACAGAGCCAACCATGCTACCTATGGATATGAAATATCTCTCCACAGTCACATTACGGCTGTAGAGATATCAAGAACAGTAATAAACTATCTAATACATGTCCATAAGCCAGAATAAACGAGTCATGAAATAAAATAATGCGGAAGCAAGAGATTCAAATACAATAATAATCTGGAATGTACGTCCCATAATGCGGGCTCGCATCAGAAATAAAATGCTGAAAGGAAAACTAAACTAAACTAATAACATGTCTTCACTGCTCGGCCTGTTGATCGAAATACTCCTAGACTGCCTGCGATAAGGATAAGGGATCTGGGCCATGCAAAACCCAGACGTCAGTGCGTCATAATATCAATAACTCTAAGCAAGCAGGATGTAATGAAATATGCAGGCATGAAGTATAAACAGTAACAAGTTATTAGGAAATAAGCAGTAACATGAATATAGATCAGTGAACAGGATATATACAGGTGAAGTGCAGTGAGTAGTCTAAACTGTGCTACAGGTTTATCTACTCTAAAGTTATTCGATATCAATTAATGTAATTCTCAGCGTAACCCATCGGTCTATGCCGCATTATGAATGTACGTCCCATAATGTGGGCTCACATCAGAAATAAAATGCTGAAAGGAAAACTAAACTAAACTAATAACATGTCTTCACTGCTCGGCAAGTTGATCGAAATACCCCTGAACTGCCTGTGTAAATCTCCGTTCTCCATCTATAAAATTTTCATGTATTTTCCAAATCCATTTTGTCTTCTGATTTTCCTCGTATTTTCGGTTGTAATTGGTTACTCGAGATTCAAGATTTAACTTAATCGAAACCCTAGAATTATTTTCCAAGTAACACCTAAGCCCACTCAAAATTTTCCTTAATAAAATTCTTTAATCATTTAGCCCCAGCCCGTTAGCATTCCCTCAGCCCACTATTATTTCCTTTATTAACCAATTCATAAGTTTCCCATTCCAATCTCCCTCAGCCCACCTACAAAATTCTGAACGAACTTTTCAAATAAATTTTTGGCCCGGCCCTTCCCATTCCAATCTCCTTCAGCCCACGAATCTTTTTGTGAAGGAATTTTAAATTTTTCATGCCGGCCCACTCTCCCTACGGCCCGTGACCAATCCCTCCTTTTACACGACCCGGTCCACTTCTGTTCCTCTCCTTCCTCCAACGGTAACATCCCTGTTCACGCGCGCGATCCCCTCCTCCGCCGCGTTTCGCGTCCACGCTCACGCCCCCGCTCCTGCCGTTACACCCACGACTTCAACCCCCGACGTTTCCTATCACACCCTCATTCATCCCTCTCACCCTCATATCTCTTCTCCCTCGTTCTAAAATCTCAAATCCTATTCACCACCGAACACCCATTTTTCCCTCGAAACCATTGCCACCTCCACCTCCGACGACAACAGCTCCTCAGCGATCCCTCACGTCTCCTCCACCAACCTCCTCCCTCCACGACTCCATCTTCAACAACCCGAGCCCTGCCGATCCCCTGCACTCCCAAACCCAATTGCAACCGAGCTCGGCCACCTTACACCCCTCGACGCCGACGAACTCCCCACCACATCGCCGACCTCCCAACGACCTCCACCTCCTCAGCATCATCACCATCACAACAATCCCCAACCCCACTGCTTAACCTATCCCCCTCTTCAAAATTCCAAAACCCATTTTTCAAACATTTTCCCTCACTGTGAACTCCACTGTGCGCGTTGCCGGAGCGACGCCGTCGACCGTCGTCGACCCCAGTACACTCGCAGAGGATTATCAAGCACCCCTCAACGTCCAGTGACCGTGCAACGACTCCGGGAAACTCCGACGTAAAACCCGTGTTTCGAACCAAGCTCGCGAGAATCCGTTACACGGCGTACATCACGCGTCCGTGACGCCACTGCTTCCGTACGACCCCGAGACGTTTCCAGGCAAGTGTTTACTTGCTTCATGCTAATATATTAGTGGTATAAACCTAAAATATCTAGTTTACGGATTTGCCGATTACCGATACATAACGTGACCTATGTGTTCGATACTAATCTTCCATGAAAATGATTGTTTATTTTGACGGAAACTAATATTTTCTATTGGCCCATAGGATGATAAATATAGTGTAGGAATCTCGCTGGAAAATACGATTGTTAGTGACAAAAATTGATACCCCCAAACATGCTGTTAAAACTAATATTTTTCTCGTATCTGAAAATGAATAAAATCATCGTAAATTACATACATACTGGAATGATGCGTCCGAGGGCTTAAATCGAAGCCGACTCGACGAACTTTAACCCTATGTAAAATTGCAATGATTTCTGTTCAATAACGGTGATGATAATTAGATCGGAATGCGACTCTGGACTGCAGTCCAGAGCGTTTCTGATTATTGTGTTCTGTCCAAAGACCTGCGTCACTGTGTTTTCTGAAGTCGTATGTTGCGGAACCCTGCAGTAGATTAAATATATTTCTGTTAGTTAAACAAAACTGGTGGTTCCATTCCGATTCATCGCCGTTTGCTATTTTAAACTGTATTTAAAAGGGCAGAACGTATAACTGTCCAGAACAGATTCTGAAATGACACACTGAGGTTAAACCGTGTATAACTTTCAACGTACAGATGCGATTTAGGATCCGTCTATTGCGTTGAATACCCCATTGAAAACCATAGATTCCATTTAACTATAACATCGCTAAATTCTGATCCCAACCGGGTGCAATTCGTGTCGCGAAACGGACGTTCAGTTCTGAAACTGAATTTCCAGCCGCGAGCACTTAAAATGAAATAGCTATATATTGAGAACCGGAATCCCGATTGAACTGAAACAAATTTTGATGAATTTCTGACTGAGTGTTCTATTTATCTTACTTGTATCATTTTGCTGAATTCTTAACATATTAATTTATGCAAATTAATTTAGTTAATGACATGCATGTTGATTCATAACATACAGAGTTTATTGGTAGCATACAATACATATATCATACCATCGCCATATACTCAGTGTTAGTACGTTTGGATATTGCATTATCGTGCGTGATAGATGTTGGTTTAGGAGTGACGAGTATACCAATGGAAAGTGAATATTCGTGACAGTGATTGATACAGAGAACAATGATAAAACCGTGCCATTGGTATACTTGTACACAACTAGATCAATATCGTAAATAGTGTAAACCTGAGGAAAAAGGGGAAATCAAAGTGGAAAGAGTATCGTATTTAGCGGGACTGTGTTTAGAGGATGATCATTCGAACCGTGATACTGATACGTGTAGGATAGGATCTAGCGATCCGGCTGACAGGGTTATGTCCCGGGCTTGTGGGCCGTTGTCTCGGGTATATACGAGACTCCTGTTAAACATGATCCTCCTTCCACTATGTGATTTCAAACATGACTTAGAGACCGATAGGGACACATAATATATTCTGCATCATATAGTGACACAGTGATTACGTGCATTGTTCTTATACCAGTATTACCTCATTTACCTGTTTCATCTTATTATAATAATATTGTTATTGTGTCGCTCTGACGACCTGAGTATGCATGCTCAGATCCCGCGGGAGGACCAGCACAGGAGACGGATCTACCCTTCGAGTTCACAGAGATATAGTCTGGTGTACTCCCTACCTTTACTGTTTTCCATAGAGTGATCGTGAGATTGAACTTGGTTAGTTATTGTTCTTATTATCTGTAATTTGTGAACAATGGAATTTCAATGTAATAAATTAGTGATGTGATTCCTTTAATACTGTGCTTTATTTACTGATTACCATGTAATGCTAGAAGCCGAAGTGTGACTACGGCAGGATTCTTCCTTGACCGTAGGAGCATGGCTGGCCTAGTCATCCCTCGTTTTCCGTATTTTGGGAAGCGGGGCGTGACATGGTTAGTTGGTATCAGAGCCTGTGTTTAGTATCAAGGAATAACATTAACTATACTGTATTACGTTATTCTTGTTTCACTACTCTTAATTTTCATCCTTGAATCTGATCCTATCCTTTTGAATCTTCCAGTGATATGACGTCCCCGAACGACCCCTCCTCGGACTCCAGCTCTCAGGACCGCACGGAAAGAATACTTAGTGCACTGACCACTCTCGCGGAAGCTCAGGAGAGAAAGACAGATTTACTCACTGAGGGACTCAGGGCGATTACCGCCGCAGGAGGACCCACCGCACTTATTATCGCCCCCGAGGGCGCTACTCCATCAGCTTATCAGGCTAGGGCTGGTACCGTATCAGACTTCCGACGGTTACACCCAGCTGCGTTCACAGGGCTAGCTGAACCCCTTGAGGCTGAGCAATGGCTGGTAAACATGGAGAATTTATTGACAGTCGCCAGGATTCCAGAGGAAGACAGAGTGGACGTGATAAAGATTCAATTAGAAGACGAAGCCCGTACATGGTGGTCGGTGGAAGAAAGCAGACTTGACGAGCCAATTGAATGGAGCAAGTTTAAGGAATGCTTCCTAGATCATTATTTTCCTCCCACAGCCAAGGCAGAAATGGAGGAAAGGTTTATTCTTTTGAAGCAGAATGGACGCCCAGTGGACGTATATGCGGCAGAGTTCAACCGTCTGAGCCGCTTTGCTCCATACATGGTCAAATCAGAGGCCACCAGGGCCAGACGCTTCCTTCAGGGGTTAGATTTCGAGTTGCAGCAGTTGATTGCATCGTTGGATTTGCAGACTTTCGCACAGGTACTCAACGTGGCGAGAGTTCAGGAGCAATTGATTAACAAGTTCAGAAGACCCCCAGTTGTTCCAGCACGTACCCACGTGCCTTCTCGAGGAGCCATACCGGTTCACAGAGCAGGAACGACACAAATGAAGCGCCCATTTGTACCACAGCATCGCCCCCAGAGACAGGGCGTAACTTGCGGCTATTGCGGTAGAGGAGGACATACTCAGAAGGACTGTCGCCGTGCCAAGGGACAGTGCTTGATTTGCGGTTCCAGTCAGCACAGGATTAACAGTTGCCCTGAGCGAGCAGAGATACAGGGAGGTTCTGGACCGCCACAGCAGAGGCCTCAGGAGCAGAGGCAACTCTTTACAGGTCGCAGTCAGGGAAGGGCTTTCACCTTGACCGCCGAGCAGGCAGAGGCGTCAGGAGACGTAGTTACAGGTACTCTACTCGTACATTCCTTGCCAGCTAGAGTACTATTTGATTCGGGAGCATCGCATTGTTTCTTGTCTGAGCATTTCACTAATACACACTCAATACCACATGAACCACTAACCAAGGGATGGGAAATTCATACGGGTAATGGCATTATTATATCTAGTCGAGAATGTAGATTATGCCCAGTTGTTGTGTGTGGCAGGGAATTCTATGCGAATTTCCTTCTGATCGGGACAGGCAGTTACGACGCAATTCTCGGAATGGATTGGATGAGCACTTTTCATGCAGTTATCGATTGTCGTGCAAGGAAGGTGATCTTCCGCATCCCCAATCACCCGGAGTTTATTTTCGAGGGCGGAAGTGAATCTTTGGAGCCAGCTAAGTACAGAGCAAAGCCTAAGGAGCTGACAGCTATGGAGATTGATAAGAGCCCAGCCCCAGAAATTGTTCGGGACTTTCTAGACGTATTTCCTGAAGATCTACCAGGTCTACCACCTCCTCGAATTTTGGAGTTCTCAATCGATTTGATTCCAGGTACAGCCCCAGTATCCAGAGCCCCATACAGGATGACACCAGTTGAGTTGGCGGAATTGAAGAAGCAGGTTGAAGAATTATTGGAGAAGGGATTTATTCGGCCAAGCGCTTCACCGTGGGGTGCACCAGTCCTGTTAGTAAAGAAGAAGGATGGATCGCTGCGAATGTGTATAGATTATCGAGAGCTGAACAAGGTCACAATAAAGAACAAGTACCCAATACCTCGCATTGACGACCTATTCGATCAGCTAAGTGGAGCCAAGGTATTCTCGAAGTTGGACCTCCGTTCTGGATATCATCAAATTAGAGTAGCAGCCGAGGATGTATGCAAGACGGCTTTCAGGACCCGATACGGACACTACGAGTTTCTTGTGATGCCGTTCGGTGTTACCAATGCCCCAGCAATATTCATGGACTTGATGAACAGAGTGTTCGCAAAGTACTTGGACACGTTTGTCGTTGTGTTTATCGACGACATACTTGTCTACTCGAAGACCCGGGAAGAGCATGCTGAGCATTTGCGCACGGTCCTACAAACTCTTCGGGAAGAGAAGCTGTATGCGAAGCTGAGCAAGTGTGAATTCTGGCTTGACAAGGTTCAGTTTTTGGGACATATCGTTTCGGGCGAAGGCATATCGGTGGACCCGGCAAAGATAGAATCTGTCAGAGATTGGCCAACGCCGAAATCAGTGGCAGAGATCAGGAGCTTTCTGGGATTAGCATGTTATTATCGGAGATTCGTCCAAGATTTCTCAAGAATCGCGGAACCATTGACGAGGCTGACACGGAAGGACATGCCGTTTACATGGACAGAGGAGTGCACTCAGGCATTCGACACACTGAAGCAGAAGTTGACCACGGCGCCTATTCTTACAGTACCAGATGATTCCAGTGGTTTGGTGACACATAGTGATGCATCAGGGAAGGGATTAGGCTGTGTTCTAATGCAGCACGGCCGAGTGGTTGCTTACGCATCCCGATAACTGAGAAACCACGAGAAGAACTACCCCACGCATGACTAGGAGTTAGCTGCGGTAGTCTTTGCGTTGAAGATTTGGAGGCACTATCTATTGGGTGAGAAAGTGGAGGTATACACGGATCATAAAAGTTTGAAATATGTTTTCACTCAGAAGGAACTAAACATGAGGCAGCGCCGATGGCTAGAGCGGATGACAGATTATGACTTGGACCTTCAATATCACCCGGGAAAGGTCAATGTTGTACCAGATGCGCTCAGTCGCAAACCAGCGGTCATGATGTTGACCGATCAGAGGAGCATTATTGAGGATTTCCAGAGACTTGAACTTGAGGTCGTTACCCCGAACGCACTCAGTCAATTTTGGCAACTACAGGTGCAATCTTCCCTGGTGGATCGCATCAAGATTGCACAAGCGGATGATCCCCGATTGCAAAAGTTCAGAGAGCAAGCGGAAGCTGGACTGAGAACGGATTTGATTATACATGAAGATGTCTTTCTGAGATTCGGTAGCAGACTTTGCGTACCTAAAGGAGATGTTCGAGAAGATGTTTTGGCTGAAGCACATAGTTCAGCTTATTCTGTGCATCCAGGAGGTACAAAAATGTATCAGGACCTAAAGCAGCACTTTTGGTGGAACGGAATGAAGCGGGAAATTGCGAGGTTTGTATCCAGATGTTTGGTATGTCAGCAGGTGAAGGCGGAACATCAGAGGACAGCAGGACTGTTACAACCTTTGCCGATACCTGAATGGAAGTGGGAGCACATTACTATGGATTTTGTGACGGCCTTACCGCGGAGCCCTAGAGGCAATAACGCTATTTGGGTTATCGTCGATCACCTCACAAAAGCTGCACACTTCCTACCTTTCCGAGTGGGACAGTCGACAGAATCACTGGCAGAAAGATATACGCAGGAGATTGTGCGACTTCACGGTGTTCCAGTCAGCATTGTGTCAGACCGGGACACGAGATTCTTGTCGCACTTTTGGAAGAGCTTACAGGAGAGTTTGGGAACCCGCCTTAAATTCAGCACAGCTTATCACCCACAGACGGATGGACAATCCGAGCGTACGATTCAGACGCTCGAGGATATGTTGAGAGCCTGTATGTTGGACTTTCAGGGTTCCTGGGAGGACCATCTGCACCTAGTCGAGTTCTCTTACAACAATAGTTATCAGGCTAGTATTCAGATGGCTCCTTTTGAAGCACTATACGGGCGGAAGTGTCGATCCCCAGTATGTTGGGATGATGTGGGAGAACGAAGACTACTGGGCCCCGAACTCATTGTTCAGACAGTCGACAAAGTCCAAATGATCAGACAGCGTATTAAGACGGCTCAGGATCGACAGAAGAGTTGGGCAGATACCAGAAGAAGGGCACTTGAGTTCGAAGTCGGAGATCATGTGTTCTTGAAGACTTCCCCTACTCATGGAGTTATCAGGTTCGGAGGTCGGGGAAAGCTTAGTCCCCGCTTTATCGGACCTTTTGAGGTGCTAGAGCGAGTGGGAGAGGTGGCCTATCGACTCGCCTTGCCTCCATCGCTAGCTGGTGTGCACAATACCTTCCACGTGTCACAGTTGCGGCGTTATGCTCGGGATGAGAGCCATGTCCTGGACCATTCGGAGCTAGTTTTGGGAACCGATCTGTCATACGAGGAGCAACCCACTACCATTCTCGACCGCAGAGAGAAAGTGCTGAAGAATAAGGTCATTCCGTTAATCCGAGTGTCTTGGGGCGGTCGTTCCCCTGGAGAATCCATCTGGGAGCGGGAGGAAGACATCCGTGATCGTTATCCACATCACTTTGTTTAGTACATCGTATTCTTGTATCCTTGTTAAATTTCGAGGACGAAATTTTTGTTAAGGGGGGGGGGTATGATGTAAATCCCCGTTCTCCATCTATAAAATTTTCATGTATTTTCCAAATCCAGTTTGTCTTCTGATTTTCCTCGTATTTTCGGTTGTAATTGGTTACTCGAGATTCAAGATTTAACTTAATCGAAACCCTAGAATTATTTTCCAAGTAACACCTAAGCCCACTCAAAATTTTTCTTAATAAAATTCTTTAATCATTTAGCCCCAGCCCGTTAGCATTCCCTCAGCCCACTATTATCTCCTTTTAACCAATTCATAATTTTCCCATTCCAATCTCCCTCAGCCCACCTACAAAATTCTGAATGAACTCTTCAAATAAATTTTTGGCCCGGCCCTTCCTATTCCAATCTCCTTCAGCCCACGAATCTTTTTGTGAAGGAATTTTAAATTTTTCATGCCGGCCCACTCTCCTTGCGGCCCGTGACCAATCCCTCCTCTTACCCGACCCGGTCCACTTCTGTTCCTCTCCTTCCTCCAACGGTAACATCCCTGTTCACGCGCGCGATCCCCTCCTCCGCCGCGTTTCGCGCCCACGCTCACGCCCCCGCTCCTGCCGTTACACCCACGACTTCAACCCCCGACGTTTCCTATCACACCCTCATTCATCCCTCTCACCCTCATATCTTTTCTCCCTCGTTCTAAAATCTCAAATCCTATTCACCACCGAACACCCATTTTTCCCTCAAAACCATTGCCACCTCCACCTCCGACGACGACAGCTCCTCAGCGATCCCTCACGTCTCCTCCACCAACCTCCTCCCTCCACGACTCCATCTTCAACAACCCGAGCCCTGCCGATCCCCTGCACCCCCAAACCCAATTGCAACCGAGCTCGGCCACCTTACACCCCTCGACGCCGGCGAACTCCCCACCACATCGCCGACCTCCCAACGACCTCCACTTCCTCAGCATCATCACCATCACAACAATCCCCAACCCTACTGCTTAACTTATCCCCCTCTTCAAAATTCCAAAACCCATTTTTCAAACATTTTCCCTTACTGTGAACTCCACTGTGCGCGTTGCCGGAGTGACGCCGTCGACCGTCGTCGACCCCAGTACACTCGCAGAGGATTATCAAGCACCCCTCAACGTCCAGTGACCGTGCAACGACTCCGGGATACTCCGACGTAAAACCCGTGTTTCGAACCAAGCTCGCGAGAATCCGTTACACGGCGTACATCACGCGTCCGTGACGCCATTGCTTCCGTACGACCCCGAGACGTTTCCAGGCAAGTGTTTACTTGCTTCATGCTAATATATTAGTGGTATAAACCTAAAATATCCAGTTTACGGATTTGCCGATTACCGATACATAACGTGACCTATGTGTTCGATACTAATCTTCCATGAAAATGATTGTTTATTTTGACGGAAACTAATATTTTCTGTTGGCCCATAGGATGATAAATATAGTGTAGGAATCTCGCTGGAAAATACGATTGTTAGTGACAAAAATTGATACCCCCAAACATGCCGTTAAAACTAATATTTTTCTCGTATCTGAAAATGAATAAAATCACCGTAAATTACATACATACTGGAATGATGCGTGCGAGGGCTTAAATCGAAGATGACTCGACGAAATTTAACCCTATGTAAAATTGCAATGATTTCTGTTCAATAACGGTGATGATAATTAGATCGGAATGCGACTCTGGACTGCAGTCCAGAGCGTTTCTGATTATTGTGTTCTGTCCAAAGACCTGCGTCACTGTGTTTTCTGAAGTCGTATGTTGCGGAACCATGCAGTAGATTAAAGATATTTCTGTTAGTTAAACAAAACTGGTGGTTCCATTCCGATTCATCGCCGTTTGCTATTTTAAACTGTATTTAAAAGGGCAGAACGTATAACTGTCCAGAACAGATTCTGAAATGACACACTGAGGTTAAACCGTGTATAACTTTCAACGTAAAGATGCGATTGAGGATCCATCTATTGCGTTGAATACCCCATTGAAAACTTTAGATTCCATTTAACTATAACATCGCTAAATTCTGATCCCAACCGGGTGCAATTCGTGTCGCGAAACGGACGTTCAGTTCTGAAACTGAATTTTCAGCCGCGAGCACTAAAAATGAAATAGCTATATATTGAGAACCGGAATCCCGATTGAACTAAAACAAATTTTGATGAATTGCTGACTGAGTGTTCTATTTATCTTACTTGTATCATTTTGCTGAATTCTTAACATATTAATTTATGCAAATTAATTTAGTTAATGACATGCATGTTGATTCATAACATACAGAGCTTATTGGTAGCATACAATACATATATCATACCCTCGCCATATACTCAGTGTTAGTGCGTGTGGACATTGCATTATCGTGCGTGATAGATGTTGGTTTAAGAGTGACGAGTACAACAATTGAAAGTGAATATTCGTGACAGTGATTGATACAGAGAACAGTGATAAAACCGTGCCATTGGTATACTTGTACACAACTAGATCAATATCGTAAATAGTGTAAACCTGGGGAAAAAGGGGAAATCAAAGTGGAAAGAGTATCGTATTTAGCGGGACTGTGTTTAGAGGATGATCATTCGAACCGTGATACTGATACGTGTAGGATAGGATCTAGCGATCCGGCTGACAGGGTTATGTCCCGGGCATGTGGGCCGTTGTCTCGGGTATGTACGAGACTCCTGTTAAACATGATCCTCCTTCCACTATGTGATTTCAAACATGACTTAGAGACCGATAGGGACACATAATATATTCTGCATCATATAGTGACACAGTGATTACGTGCATTGTTCTTATACCAGTATTACCTCATTTACCTGTTTCATCTTATTATAATAATATTGTTATTGTGTCGCTCTGACGACCTGAGTATGCATGCTCAGATCCCGCGGGAGGACCAGCACAGGAGACGGATCTACCCTTCGAGTTCACAGAGATATAGTCTGGTGTACTCCCTACCTTTACTGTTTTCCATAGAGTGATCGTGAGATTGAACTTGGTTAGTTATTGTTCTTATTATCTGTAATTTGTGAACAATGGAATTTCAATGTAATAAATTAGTGATGTGATTCCTTTAATACTGTGCTTTATTTACTGATTACCATGTAATGCTAGAAGCCGAAGTGTGACTACGGCAGGATTCTTCCTTGACCGTAGGAGCATGGCTGGCATAGTCATCCCTCGTTTTCCGTATTTTGGGAAGCGGGGCGTGACAACCTGCGATAAGGATAAGGGATCTGGGCCATGCAAAACCCAGACGTCAGTGCGTCATAATATCAATAACTCTAAGCAAGCCGGATGTAATGAAATATGCAGGCATGAAGTATAAACAGTAACAAGTTATTAGGAAATAAGCAGTAACAAGAATATAGATCAGTGAACAGGATATATACAGGTGAAGTGCAGTGAGTAGTCTAAACTGTGCTACAGGGTTATCTACTATAAAGTTATTCGAAATCAATTAATGTAATCCTCAGCGTAACCCATCGGTCTATGCCCCGTTCATTCCCCACGGGACCACGGTAAAATGATGTAATAGACTGTGAGTCTATGTCCCGTTCATTCCCCACGGGACCACGGTAAAATGATATAATAGCCCTTTGAGTTACGTTCAGCTACATTCTTGATTTCCCCATACCCCCAAGTTATGTGTTCAAGTCAGGTATTGAATAATCTGGGACTAATGCAAACACAGGATCAAGCAGGTACATGTTTGTCTAAATAGACAACATGATATGTCCGTAGGGACAACAGGTCAAGATTGTCGGCATTAGTAACAAGATCAGTTATCAAGTCAGGCTGTGGTACATCAGGTCATGTCAAGTAGTGCACGGTATCAAGTCAGGTCAAGTAGTGTATCAGGTCATGTCAAATGGTGCACAGGTATTGAGCGGGTGCTCATAATCAAATGTAATAAATATGGGTGCACACAATCAATAATGCGAGTCATGAAATAAAATAATGCGGAAGCAAGAGATTCAAATGCAATAATAATCTGGAATGTACGTCCCATAATGCGGGCTCACATCAGAAATAAAATGCTGAAAGGTAAACTAAACTAAACTAATAACATGTCTTCACTGCTCGGCCTGTTGATCGAAATACTCCTGGACTGCCTGCGATAAGGATAAGGGATCTGGGCCATGCAAAACCCAGACGTCAGTGCGTCATAATATCAATAACTCTAAGCAAGCAGGATGTAATGAAATATGCAGGCATGAAGTATAAACAGTAACAAGTTATTAGGAAATAAGCAGTAACAAGAATATAGATCAGTGAACAGGATATATACAGGTGAAGTGCAGTGAGTAGTCTAAACTGTGCTACAGGGTTATCTACTCTAAAGTTATTCGAAATCAATTAATGTAATTCTCAGCGTAACCCATCGGTCTATGCCCCGTTCATTCCCCACGGGACCACGGTAAAATGATGTAATAGACTGTGAGTCTATGTCCCGTTCATTCCCCACGGGACCACGGTAAAATGATATAATAGCCCTTTGAGTTACGTTCAGCTACATTCTTGATTTCCCCATACCCCCAAGTTATGTGTTCAAGTCAGGTATTGAATAATCTGGGACTAATGCAAACACAGGATCAAGCAGGTACAAGTTTGTCTAAATAGACAACATGATATGTCCGTAGGGACAACAGGTCAAGATTGTCGGCATTAGTAACAAGATCAGTTATCAAGTCAGGCTGTGGTACATCAGGTCATGTCAAGTAGTGCACGGTATCAAGTCAGGTCAAGTAGTGTATCAGGTCATGTCAAATGGTGCACAGGTATCGAGCGGGTGCTCATAATCAAATGTAATAAATATGGGTCCACACAATCAAGTATGAAGTACTAATATGACAATAAAATAAAATAATATGAATGGTATGCAAATAGGTATAAAGTAAATGGTATGGATGCACCACTATCGATTATGGTTACCTTTTATATTTCCAATACTAATTAGGATGCACTTTATTAAACATGGGATGTTTAAATAACAGTATTATGTAATAATGAGATCTATAGATGCAGCTATATGTATACTATATGATATAGATGCAAATGGGTATCCGAAAACTGTAAAACTTGCATGTGGATGTATAATATGGTAAACGGGTAACATTTTACTCATATGGATGCATACTACTATACCTATCTTGTAGCAAAATGATTTAGTATGCGACTAGATGTGTAAATCATGATATTGATGCATACGGATATCATATAACCGTAAAATGATAAACTGGTAAATACGGGATGTATAATTTAAACAACATGTAAGGTTATATGCAATTGGATGCAGTATATGGTAGTATAGTATGTAACAAGATAGGTTTTCATGCACTAGATCTAAAATGATATATACAGATATATACGGATGTCGAATAAATCGATAAAACTAAAAAAACAATAATGTAGATTGCAAAATTAATCATTTTGAAGTATTATAATTCAAATAGATATAGATTATAGTATTATAGCATGTAGCAAGATTAATTTGCCTAGACGGAACACGAAACGGATATGTACGGTACGTCCGACGTTGGCGAGATGTCACGACGCACGTACGACACACAGAACGGGTGCAAGCAACACACGAGGGTGATCGCGCAGGTAACGTACGCTGTCTGGATCGTCGGCGTCGATCCCGGCTCCGGCGAACTACGGAAAACAGAGAATAAGAATCCAAGAAAAGAAAAGAAAAGAAAAGAAAGAGGAAGAAGAAGAAGAGAGGGAAGGAAGGCTTACTAGATTGTGCACTGTGATTGCAGTGAGGTGATGGTTTTGACGGCAGTGAACGGAGTTCCGGCAATCTAGGGTTCTGTGTTGGGTTTCGGTGGTTAGGGTTTGGGGTCGGTTTTGTTTGCTGGGATGTTTGGGTGCAGGGTTAGATGTAGGAGAGAGAACAGATGGGAGGGAGTAGAGGAGAGGAAGAAGATGGCGACGAGATGAGGTGGTCGGCGGCGATGGAATGAGATGGTGCAGGTAGGTTCTCGGGTTGCAGTGGGGTGTGTGCAGGGGTTCTGGAGAATGAAGGAGATGAGGAGGAGTTGGCGAGGAGGAGGAAGATGAGACGAGGGATCTGTTTGAGGTGATGAGGTCGTGGTTGTTTTAGAGTTAGGGTTTTGAGTTGATGGGTCGAAGGAGGGAGGAGGGCTCGGGGTTTTAAAAGAGAGAAGAGAGGAAAAGAAGGAGGGAAAGAAGGGAGGTGACGAGATCGGGGTGCGGTTACCACATCCGAGAAGCCCACAGTAACAGCGAGACGAGAGAGAAAGAAGAGAGAGAGAGAGAGAGAGAGAAGAGACTGCGCGAGAGGAGAGAGAGACGCGAGAGGAGAGAGATAGGGAGAGAGCGAGAGGAGAGAGAGAGAGGAGGAGAAAGAAATTTGGAGTGTAGCGGGGAGAGAGAAGAGAATGCGAGATAGAGAGAGGGAGTGGTGTGGGGCCCAGAGTCAGAGAGAGAGAGTTGTGTTTGATAAAGGAGTTAGGATTTTAATTTAGAAAAATATTTTAGTTAGTTTATTAAAAGATTTTAGTTGTTAGGAAATTTTAAACGGTTAAATTAAATTTAATATTATACTAAATAAATTTGAATTTTGGCGGGATACAAAATATTCCAAAACACGCCCAGGTCGGGTCTAAAATTTCAGTTTTAAAAATATGAAAAATATATGTGATGACCAAAATAAAAAAATGAATGTTCGGGTAACGAAAATGCATACCCCCAAGAACGAATGTACGTACGTGCGCGTAGCCATCCAAACAAGTCCATTTCACTTAACGGGACGAGAACAAGATGCACGGATGCTACCACGGGGTTAGGGGTATCAAGCAGGCCATGCAATGTATTTTTAAAATATTTTATGTGACTTAAAATGTTATATTGTAAAATGCAAATGCTAGATAACATGCCGGTATGCAATGTATAATTAAATGAAAGTGCACAAGTCTACGTAACAAATTAGGATACATGAATCAAGACAGGTTTCAAGCAAGCGGGTCGGATCGGATGCTAATACAGATGTCAGATATACTACTTGCACCCAAAGCACGATAAATCAGGAAAATACCATAAATAAAGAAATATGAGAACTGGAATTGGTATAAATGAACTAGGGTGTTACATTATACCCAACTACAAAAGAATTTTGTCCTCGAAATTCCAAGAACAAGGAAAGATAAACAATCATAGAACTATAAGAATAAATATGGAAACTACTGTCGAATTTCATCTTCTCGTTCCCAAGTTGATTCTCCATGCGAGCGATTTCCCCAAGAAACAAGTACGAGAGGGATAACCTTGTTCTTAAGGACCTTTTCTCTTCGATCAATGATCGACACTGGTCGTTCCTCAATGGTCAAATCCTCTCTTACAGTCAGCTCTGAATGATCCAGCACGTGTGTTTCATCTCGAACATATTTACGGAGTTGAGATACATGAAACACGTCATGAACATTCGCCAAAGATTGTGGTAAAGCCAATCGATAAGCCACTTCTCCAGCACGTTCCAAAATTTTGAAAGGCCTTAAGAATCGAGGACTAAGCTTGCCTCGACTCCCAAAACGAATCACTCCTCTAGTAGGTGATATCTTCAAGAACACCAAATCACCAACAGCGAACTCTAGAGGTCTTCTTAATGTGTCGGCCCAACTCTTCTGCCGATCTTGTGCTGCCTTCATATGATTCCGGATAGTATTAACCTTCTCTACTGTTTGCACGATCAAATCCGGTCCCAATAATCTTCGTTCTCCAACATCGTCCCAACAAACGGGTGAACGACACTTGCGACCATATAATACTTCGAATGGAGCCATCTGAATAGTCGCCTGAAAACTGTTGTTGTAAGAAAACTCCACCAAGTGTAGATGATCCTCCCATGAACCCTTGAAGTCCAATATGCAAGCTCTCAACATATCTTCAAGAGTTTGGATCGTTCTCTCCGACTGGCCATCTGTCTTAGGATGATAAGCTGTCACGCCCCGCTTCCCGGTGTACGGCGAAGGGGACGCGACTGGCCCGCTACGTATTTACTGTGAAGTAAATACGCTAAGCGTATCTAAGCAATATAAAAGTAATCACAAGAGACAAGAGATATAAAAATTTCAGCAACTTTATTTAATAACATTCTTTTGTACAATGCATGAAAAGGAAATACAACTGAAGTAAAAACGATGCCTAAACAATGGCATAACAGGAAATGAAATTACCGAATGGAAATGTACAATGTCTAGAGCTCGGGGTCTTCGAGGAACTGATCCAAGTCTCCACTGGTGGGCTCGATCTCTGCTGTGTCCAGATCACCTGACGACAAGAAGAAAGAAATAGAATGCCGTCAGCGAACAGGTCGCTCGGTAAGTCCCAAAGATAAGGGAGAAATAGAAAAGACAGAATAAGAATGTATCTTTTAAAGTTGTATAATATTGTAGAATATTGTGTTAACGCTGTTATTTGTAGCTTGGTACAGAAGGATGCCAGTGTATACGAGAGGGGTCTCTATATGCTAGAGACCAGGGCAAACTGAAAGTACAAGGAACCGTTATGCCAAGGTACAACTGTAATAGGATTCATGTTAGGTGTCTTAATCTTACTGTCTCGTGCCACTTTTAACACATTCCGTACCAATCTACCCCTTAAACCCCGTAGTGTTTTGATTGAATTGTTATATTGTATTGTATAAGTTGTATAGTTGGATGACTGACCGAAACCATGATATCGGTAACGGATGTAATGGATGTAAACTGGATTCATGTACATGGAAAGTATATCCATGGTTTGGTTCAGTCAAGTTGAATAGATTGATAACTGGATTCAAGGATTCGTGTGTTCATTTTGAATTGTAATATTGTAGATTTATATGGTACTTGAATCATATTCAAGTCAGATTATGATCAGACTCAAACCCGAGCCAGACAGTAGAGATATAAATCGAAGTCCCATATTTACTAGGGTCCTTAGGGTAATTTATAAAACTTGAGGGGGTTTTATGTAAAAATACTTTTATGTAGTTTTCAAGATATACCCAAAGTATTTATTATTCGTCTTAAGAGTTGTAATGAGTGTGGATTTTATATTGTGATATTTCTAGTGAAAATATCCTAGTTTTATAAATAAAGGTATTTATGTGTAAATGGTGATTATATTGAAATCATGGTATTTTAGTGTAAACCGATTCTTGTAATATTTTTAGAAAAAGATTGAATATTCATATCATAGCAAAATAGATATTTTAATGATAAATATACATATATTTATACAAAAATAATTTTTATAAATATTTTATATTCTAAAAATCTCGTTTTCTTAAAATATCGTATTTTAAATCTTTCGAGACCGAATGCTCCTTGCGGAGGTCTGAATCTCGCACTACTAAGCCCGAGGATGTGCGATAATCCGTACCATCCCGAACGGGTTCCCCAAAATGGGTTGTAGCGGCGCTTTGCAAAGATTTTATAAATACTAATCCTTTAGAATACGGTTTTTATTAAGTAAAAGGTATTTATTTGTAAAATGTCAATTTTCCGTATTTTAGATTCTAGGGTTTCCTAAGTCAACTAGCCTATTTCTAAATGGTCTAAATGACAAGTCGTTAGAAGCCTCAAATCGCCTCTTCAACGCCAATTGTGGGCAGGTAAGTACAAATGAGGAAAGGAGGGATCCGCTCACGAATCACCGTGAGACGGGCCTTTTGAAGTTACCTTTTCTCACTTGCCTAGCCTAGACACCACAAAGTCAGGTTTAGATAAACGATCAATGTCCACAACTTATTGCGTTTTCCTAATAAGAGGTATCTATTTAAAAGTATATCAAACCTAAAACTTCTAGAAATGATTTTATTAAGAATATGGTATTTAAATGAAAGTTTTGTTTTATCGTATTCTAAGTTTTTGATGATGTTGTTTAGGGTTGTATATGCGTGTGTGTGGAGGTAGGTCATTACCTCGTGCTCTACTTTAAATGTATAGTAAGGTTAAGGGGGTTAAATGTGAAATCGAAACATGGTGGTATTTAAGTGAAAAATACGATATATTGAAAAAGCTATCATTTCATGTGAGGAAACTTGTTTAAATTATTTGTTAAGTGTTTAATAGTCAACAATAAGATATTTAAGCATGATGGAATTGGTGAGAAGTGAAATTTTATAGAAAACCGAATCGGAAATCGGATTTGTTCCGATTCCGTCGGGTTTTGTAAATTCGTATTATTTTAGAAAAGAAAAGAGAAGCTAGAAAGGGACTTACGGGTTTGGACAACACTAGAGAGTGATAAGGAAGAAGAGGGTTCGCCGGTGCATCGATTCGTCGCCGATAGTTCCTAGCACGATAACCGGAAGTTCGCCGTCGATTTCGTCAGGGCTTCGCCTTTCGCTCATTTTCAAAGTACACAATATTTTCTTGAGATTTTGAGAGAGTGGGCTCAGAATTTTAGGATGAAAGGGTAGGAGGTAGGGGTGTATTTATAGGGTTAGGCTAGGGTTAGGCTAGGGTTAGGGTAGGTGTAGGGTTTTTAATTAAAAATGTAAAAAGAAATATGAAAAATCATTAAAATTTGGAGTAAAAGAGGTATTCAAAGCCCTCTGGAAACGATCTGCACAATTAAAGTATGCAGGAGAGTGGAGGAGACCAAGGGGCGCAACTTTGCAGTTCGAGACTCGGCCGTCCGGCGGCGCCGGCCCGAGTCGGCCGGTCTGCCGGCCGACTTGGCCAAGTCAGGCCGAGTCAGGCCGAGTCGGGGGTGCAGGAGGTGGGGGGTCGCCGGGGGTAGCTACCGGTACTTCTAACTTTTCATGGGTAGTGGGGTTTTTGTGAGAAAACACATGTTGACTGTTGGTATTCCAAAAATTTTAAAACAAAATAATATTAAAAATAATATGGGGCTGGGGATTTGAACTCTGGTGGCTTGGTTCAGTAGTGCAAGGTCTTACCAATGAGCTACAAGCTCCTTCTTGTAATTATGGTGTGAAATAAATACTTAAAGAGATATCAGCAACATTAAATACTCCAAGTATACTTTGAATTTAAATCAATTCCTTGTACATTAAAAATGGAGTTGTTACAGTCTACCCTCCTTACAAAAATTTCGTTCTTGAAATTTAGAACTTTTATTTGAGGACTAATTACAAAGAGGTGTGGATATCTAGTACGCATATCATCCTTCCTTTCCCAAGTGGACTCTCCTGGAGTGTCTTTCCTCCACATTACTCGGACCAAGTTAACTTTCTTATTCCGAAGTGTCTTTACTTTCCTGTCCAGGATCTCCACAGGCTGTTGCTCACAAGACAAATCGGGCTGTATCGTGAGCTCGGAATGATCGAGGACATGACTGGGTTCACTCACATACCTTCTGAGTTGGGATATGTGGAACACGTTATGCACTCCTTCCAATGAAGGTGGTAGCGCTAAGCGGCATGCCACTTCACCGACTCGTTCGAGTATGTCGAACGGTCCAATATATCTTGGACTTAGCTTACCTCGTCTTCCAAATCGGATCACTCCGTGGTTCGGAGATATCTTCAAGAACACATGATCTCCTGGCTGGAACTCCAGATGACGTCTCTTTGCATCAGCCCAGTGCTTCTGTCGATCTTGGGCTATGCGCATCCTTTCCCTGATAGTACGAACCACATCAACAGTCGCTACTGTCATCTCTGGTCCAAGAAGTTCCCAATCTCCATTGTCGTCCCAACTTAATGGCGAACGACACTTCCTTCCATACAATGCTGCAAAAGGTACCATTCCTATGCTTGCTTGGTAGTTGTTGTTGTACGAAAACTCCACAAGATGTAGGTGATCTTCCCACGATCCTTTGAAGTCTAGCATACACGCTCTGAGCATATCCTCTAAGATCTGAATAGTTCGTTCCGACTGACCATCTTTCTGTGGATGATAAGCCGTGCTGAAGTTCAGACTTGTTCCCAAGCTTGCTTGCAGACTCTGCCAAAATTGCGATTGGAACCTGGTGTCACGATCGGAGACAATGCAGACCGGTACTCCATGAAGTCTCACAATTTCCTGTATGAGTTCATGGGTATCAGAGATAGTACATTATAAAGAGTTTAAATCTTAATTAGATTATTACCTCCATGTACTTCTTCGCTAGTGTCTCAGTAGATTGGCCAACTCGAAATGGAATGAAGTGAGCCGACTTTGTGAGTCGATCAACAATGACCCATATGGCATCGTTACCCTTTGTGCTGCGAGGAAGAGCAGTCACAAAGTCCATCGTGATGTGTTGCCACTTCCATTCTGGAATTGGTAACGGTTGAAGTAATCCAGCAGTCCTGTGATGTTCAGCCTTTACTTGCTGACACACCAAGCATTTTGCAACGCTTCTGGATACTTCACGCTTCATTCCATGCCACCAATAATTCTGACGTAGATCTTTGTACATTTTGGTACCTCCAGGATGTACTGAGTAGGGAGAGCTGTGAGCTTCTTTCATTAACTCTTCCCGAACAGGGCCTTTTGGTACACACAATCTGCTGCCGTATCTCAAAGATCCGTCTTCATGGATGATGAAGTCTGTTCTGAGTCCATTCTCCACTTTTTCTCTGATCTTTTGCAACTTAGCATCACTTGCTTGGGCTGCTTTGATCTGATTGACAATGGTTGATTGAACTTGTAAATTAATCAAACTTGAAGCATTACCTGGCATGACTACTTCAATCTCCATTTGATGCAAGTCTTGTTGAGGCTTCCACTGAGCGGTGAGATTCATTGCTAATGGTTGGCGACTAAGTGCATCAGGTACCACATTCACCTTCCCTGGGTGATATTGCAAGTTGACGTCAAAGTCCGCCATGAGTTCTAACCATCTTCTCTGCCGCATATTCAACTCCTTCTGAGTAAACACGTACTTCAGGCTCTTATGATCTGTGTAGATGTTCACTCGTTCACTAAGTAGATAATGGTGCCAAATCTTGAGAGCAAAGATGACGGCTGCTAATTCCAAATCATGCGTCGGATAATTGCGCTCATGAATCTTAGGTTGTCTTGAAGCATAAGCCACAACTTTACCGTGCTGATGTAGAACACATCCTAATCCCTTACCGGATGCATCGCAATACACTTCGAATCCTCCAGATTGATCTGGTATAACGAGAATAGGTGCTGATGTCAACCTTGACTTGAGTTCTACGAAAGCTTGTTCGCATGCTTATGACCACACAAAATCTTCATCTTTACGTGTGAGCTTGGTCAGGGGTGTTGCTATCTTCGAAAATCCTTCAATAAATCTTCTGTAATATCCAGCTAAACCTAAGAAACTCCGAATGTCCTTCACTGACTTTGGTGTAGGCCATTCGCTAACTGCTGAGACTTTTGCTGGATCCACCGAGATTCCTTCTCCTGATAAGATGTGCCCAAGAAAACCAACTTGCTTTTGCCAAAACTCGCACTTGCTGTACTTGGCATAGATCTGATGTTGTCGAAGAGTTTCTAGGACAATTCGTAGATGTTCTGCATGCTCTTTCCGATTCTTAGAATACACCAGGATGTCGTCGATGAAGATGACAACAAACCTGTCTAAATACTCCCGGAAAACTTGATTCATTAGGTTCATGAATATTGCGGGTACGTTGGTCACTCCAAACGGCATCACGAGAAATTCGTAATGTCCATAGCGAGTTCTGAAAGCTGTTTTATGAATATCAGTTTCCTTGACCTTCACCTGATGATAACCTGAACGAAGATCTAATTTAGAGAAAACACAAGATCCACTTAGCTAATCGAATAAATCGTCGATACGCGGAAGTGGATACTTGTTCTTTATAATGACTTCATTCAAGGCTCTGTAATCGATGCACATTCTGTATGAACCTTCCTTCTTCTTTACAAGTAGTACAGGTGATCCCCAACTTGAAGTGCTGTGACGAATCCATCCTTTCGCCAGTAATTCGTCCAACTGTGTTCGGACTTCCTTCAAACCTTCCGGACTTAAACGATAGGGTGCTTTGATCACCGGTTGTGCTCCTGGTACTAAATCAATACCGAATTCAAGAGCTCGATCGGGAGGCATACCTGATATATCGTTAGGAAATACATCGTCGAACTCTCGAACCACATCTGGTCTTGATTCTTCCTCTGCTTGAGCTGCTGCAACTACTGCTTCTCTTGGATTTGCTTTGTAGGTACCTGGCTCCAGTGTACGGTCTCCGCTTTTGAAATAGAAGACCGGATGGTCTGGAATCTCGAATACTACCCTCCTTTGACGACAGTCAATGGTAGAATAAAAAGTTCCAAGCCAATCCATCCCTAGAACCACATTGAAGTTCGGTATGTCCAGCACTTTGAAGTCAGCATAAAACTCTCTGCTGCAGACGACGACTGGACACAAACGGTATCCCATGGTTGCCTTTAGAATGCTATTTCCTGAACTGACATTCCAGCTGGATACAAGCGGTGAGACTAGAATCGCATGGGTTCGGACAAACCGTTGCGACATAAAGCAGTGAGATGCTCCAGTATTGAACAGTGCTAGTGCAGGGATTGAGGATACTAAGATTGTACCTAAGATATGTGGGATATGTTTTAGGTATAGGGAAAGTGTATAGATAAACAAGACTAAAAGAAAAGTTTGAGAAGAAAAGTTTACCAGTGATGACTTGGCCAGTGGCCTCAGCTTCTTCCACGGACATCGTGAAATCCTGGCGCCTTGGTACATTCCTCCTGGCCTGAGGAGTATTCCTCGGAATGTTCCTTTGGGCTTGATGGAACTGACGAGGAGGTGGTGCAGCTTGTGGTCCTCTGGGTGGTGCATGTAGTGCAAGTTTTGGAGCAGGTGCTTGAAGAGCTGGTCGCTGTGGATAGGTAACTGCTGGCCTGGGTGCAGCAACTGGGTTTTGCCTTTGGGGACAAGACCCAATATCATGAGCAGCTGAGCCGCAGATCAACCAAAGATGGTTGGCTCGCCGGCAGTCTTGCATTATATGTCCAGTTCTCTTACAGTAGGTACAAAAGGCTGGGCTGGGACGGTTGTTCTGAACTCCGGGTCACCTTGGCACAAAAGATGGCCTAAACGAGGCTCCTCCTGCCATCTGGTTGGCAGGACGCTTAAATCCAACAGATTGAGGTCTTCCTCTCGCCTTTACCACTGCCTCATAACGGCGGGCAGCTTTCAGAGCCGATTCATGAGTCGGAAATTCTCCTGTGGCCAGCGTAGCCTGGATTTCCGAATTCAAACCTTGTTGAAAGCGACGGGCTCTGATCTCATCCGTCGGTATAAGATGTGCCGCAAATCTGTTAAAAATATTGTGTTAGCCGTGTAATATGTGATATAAATTTTTTGAATTATTGAGACATATCTTACCGACTGAGCATGGTGAACTCGGCGTCATACTCATCTACTGACTTGGTCCACATCGAACCTTGTTGTAGATGGATGAACTGCTGTTCCATGTCGAACCTGGCAGTCTCAAGGAAGTACTTAGCGTCAAACATGTCGCGGAAAGTCTTCCATTCGATAGGCTGTTCAAGACAGCTTTCTTCCGCCTTCCACCAGTTGCGAGCATTATCCGTGAGCTGCAGTTTCGCCACACGAACCCAAGCTATGTCTGGCACTTGTGTTGCCGCCAGATCATCCTCTATGCTCTGTGCCCATTCCTCAGCTTCAAGTGGGCTTCCCTTTCCGGAGAACTGTTTGGGGTGTAAAGCCCTAAATTGCTTTACTCCAGGTGCGTCTGCCTCGGAACGGTTCATTAAAAGAGCAGTCTGCTGCTGCTGTCCTTCTAGGAGGCTTCGGATTACCTCAAGCAGAACCGTCTGCTCGTTGATCGGAGCAGGGACAACAGGTGTGAGTGGTAGGGCTGGAGGTATGTTGTTGACATTGGTGCTGATGTTGTTCGGGGAATCCATAACCTTGAAGAAAAATTTGGGTTAGGACAGATTCAAAATATTTGAAATGATAAGATTCAATGAATATGAAATTGTAAGATTCAAGGAACATGTATTGTAAGAATATTTTAGTTGCTGGTTCTTGTGTTATATTGCTTAAGTTGTTCATGCAGAACAGAACTGCATAGTATGATTCTATACAGCTCGGACCTGCATGGGCCACCAACAAAACCTGTCACGCCCATCTTCCCGGTGTACGGCGAAGGGGACGCGACTGGTCCGCTACGTATTTACTGTGAAGTAAATACGCTAAGCGTATCTAAGCAATATAAAAGTAATCACAAGAGACAAGAGATATAAAAATTTCAGCAACTTTATTTAATAACATTCTTTTGTACAATGTATGAAAAGGAAATACAACTGAAGTAAAAACGATGCCTAAACAATGGCATAACAGGAAATGAAAATACTGAATGGAAATGTACAATGTCTAGAGCTCGGGGTCTTTGAGGAACTGATCCAAGTCTTCACTGGTGGGCTCGATCTCTGCTGTGTCCAGATCACCTGACGACATTCAAAGAAGAAAGAAATAGAATGTCGTCAGCGAACATGTCGCTCGGTAAGTCCCAAAGATAAGGGAGAAATAGAAAAGACAGAATAAGAATGTATCTTTTAAAGTTGTATAATATTGTAGAATATTGTGTTAACGCTGTTATTTGTAGCTTGGTACAGAAGGATGCCAGTGTATACGAGAGGGGTCTCTATATGCTAGAGACCAGGGCAAACTGAAAGTACAAGGAACCGTTATGACACGGTACAACAGCAACATGATTCATGTTAGGTGTCTTAATCTTACTGTCTCGTGCCACTTTTAACACCTTCCGTACCAATCTACCTCTTAAACCCCGTAGTGTTTTGATTGAATTGTTATATTGTATTGTATAAGTTGTATAGTTGGATGACTGACCGAAACCATGATATCGGTAACGGATGTAATGGATGTAAACTGGATTCATGGATTCGTGTGTTCATATTGAATTATAATATTGTAGATTTATATGGTACTTGAATCATATTCAAGTCAGATTATGATCAGACTCAAACCCGAGCCAGACAGTAGAGATGTAAATCGAAGTCCTATATTTACTAGGGTCCTTAGGGTAATTTATAAAACTTGAGGGGATTTTATGTAAAAATACTTTTATGTAGTTTTCAAGATATACCGCAAGTATTTATTATTCGTCTTAAGAGTTGTAATGAGTGTGGATTTTATATTGTGATATTTCTAGTGAAAATATCCTAGTTTTATAAATTAAGGTATTTATGTGTAAATGGTGATTATATTGAAATCATGGTATTTTAGTGTAAACCGATTCTTGTGACATTTTTAGAAAAAGGTTGAATATTCATATCATAGTAAAATAGATATTTTAATGATAAATATACATATATTTATACAAAAATAATTTTTATAAATATTTTATATTCTAAAAATCTCGTTTTCTTAAAATATCGTATTTTAAATCTTTCGAGACCGAATGCTCCTTGCGGAGGTCTGAATCTCGCATTACTAAGCCCGAGGATGTGCGATAATCCATACCATCCCGAACGGGTTTCCCAAAATGGGTTGTAGCGGCGCTTTGCAAAGATTTTATAAATACTAATCCTTTAGAATACAGTTTTTATTAAGTAAAAGGTATTTATTTATAAAATGTCAATTTTCTGTATTTTAGATTCTAGAGTTTCATAAGTCAACTAGCCTATTTCTAAATGGTCTTAACGATAAGTCGTTAGAAGCCTCAAATCGTCTCTTCACCGCCAATTGTGGCCAGGTAAGTACAAATGAGAAAATGAGGGATCCGCTCACGAATCACCGTGAGACGGGCCTTTTAAAGTTATCTTTTCTCACTTGCCTAGCCTAGACACCACAAAGTCAGGTTTAGATAGACGATCGATGTCCACAACTTATCGCGTTTTCCTAATAAGAGGTATCTATTTAAAAGTGTATCAAACCTAAAACTTCTAGAAATGATTTTATTAAGAATATGGTATTTAAATGAAAGTTTTGTTTTATCGTATTCTAAGTTTTTGATGATGTCGTTTAGGGTTGTATATGCGTGTGTGTGGAGGTAGGCATTATCTCGTACTCTACTTTAAATGTATAGCAAGGTTAAAGGGGTTAAATGTGAAATCGAAACATTGTGGTATTTAAGTGAAAAATACGATATATTGAAAAAGCTATCATTTCATGTGAGGAAACTTGTTTAAATTATTTGTTAAGTGTTTAATAGTCAACAATAAGATGTTTAAGCATGATGGAATTGGTGAGAAGTGAAATTTTATAGAAAACTGAATCGGAAATCGGATTTGTTCCGATTCCGTCGGGTTTTGTAAATTCGTATTATTTTAGAAAACAAAAGAGAAGCTAGAAAGGGACTTACGGGTTTGGACAACACTAGAGAGTGATAAGGAAGAAAAGGGTTCGTCGGTGCGTCGATTCATCGCCGAGAGTTCCTAGCACGATCACCGGAAGTTCGCCGTCGATTTCGTCAGGGCTTCGCCTTTCGCTCGTTTTCAAAGTACACAATATTTTCTTGAGATTTTGAGAGAGTGGGCTCAGAATTTTGGGATGAGAGAGTAGGAGGTAGGGGTGTATTTATAGGGTTAGGGTAGGTGTAGGGTTTTAATTAAAAATGTAAAAAGAAATATGAAAAATCATTAAAACTTGGAGTAAAAGAGGTATTCAAAGCTGTGCTAAACTTCAATCGAGTCCCCAAACTTTCCTGTAAACTCCTCTAGAAGTGTTATAAGAATCGGGTATCACGATCGGACACGATGCTCACAGGTACTCCATGCAATCTCACAATCTCCTGCATGTACCGTTCTGCCAACGCTTCCGTTGATTGACCAACTCGAAATGGTATGAAATGAGCTGACTTGGTCAATCGATCAACAATCACCCAAACTGTATTGTTGCTCTTTGGACTCCGCGGTAAAGCTGTCACGAAATCCATGGTTATATGTTCCCACTTCCATTGAGGAATCGGAAGTGGTTGCAATAAACCAGCAACCCTTTGATGTTCAGTCTTAACTTGCTGACATACCAAGTATTTCGCTACAAAACGAGCAATCACCCTTTTCATGCCTTCCCACCAGAAATGTTGTCTTAGATCGCGGTACATCTTCATGCCTCCTGGATGAACGGAATACGCGGAACTGTGTGCCTCCTTCATAACTTCTTCGCGAATATCTCCTTTCGGCACACACAAACGGCTACCATATCGCAACGAACCATCTTCATGAATTAACAAGTCCGTTCGAAGTCCAGCTTCAACCTGTTCTTGAAACTTCTGCAATCTTGGATCATGTGACTGCGCTGCTTTAATATTCTCGATCAACGACGACTGTACTTGCAGCTGCATCAACTGCCCCGAAGAATGCGGTAGCACAATCTCCAACTCGAATCTCCGAAAGTCTTCGATAAGCTCCTTCTGTGCAGTCAACATCCGAATTGCTGGCAACCGACTAAGTGTATCCGGTACTACATTAACTTTCTCTGGATGGTACTTGAGGTCAAGATCATAGTCAGCCATCAGCTCCAACCATCTACGCTGCCTCATGTTAAGCTCTTTCTGCGTGAACACATACTTCAGGCTTTTGTGATCGGTGAATACTTCGACTCTTTCGCCCAATAAGTAGTGTCTCCAAATTTTTAAAGCGAAAATCACTGCTGCAAGCTCCAAATCATGAGTTGGGTAATTCTTCTCATGGGTCTTCAATTGTCTCGATGCGTAAGCTATAACTTTCCCATGCTGCATCAAAACACATCCCAAACCTTTTCCAGATGCATCGCTGTGAATCACCAATCCTCCGAAACCGTCTGGTACGGTCAAAATAGGAGCGGTTATCAATCTTTGCTTCAACGCCTCAAAAGCTGACGCACACTTATCTGTCCATACGAACGGTACTTCCTTACGCGTAAGCTTGGTCAAAGGCTCAGCCAAACTGGCAAAATTCTCCACGAACCTTTTGTAATACCCGGCAAGTCCAAGAAAGCTTCTGATCTCTGCTACGTTCTTCGGAATCGGCCAATCTCGAACTGCTGCAATCTTCTCGGGATCAACGGCGATTCCTTCTCCGGATACGACATGCCCCAAAAACTTCACTCCTTCAAGCCAAAACTCGCACTTGATCATCTTCGCATATAATCTTTCTTGCCTCAATGTTTGCAGTGCGATCTTCAAGTGTTCTGCATGCTCTTCTAGGTTCCTCGAGTAGACCAGAATATCATCGATGAACACCACTATAAACTGGTCCAAGAACGGTGAAAAGCTTCGGTTCATCAAGTCCATAAATATCGTCGGTGCATTCGTGACTCCGAATGGCATCACTAAATACTCGTAATGTCCAAATCAAGTTCGGAATGCAGTCTTGCAAATATCCTCTGATTTAACTCGGACCTGATGATATCCGGATCGCAAATCCAGCATCGAGAATACCCTCGCGCCATTAAGCTGCTCGAACAATTCGCCAATGCGAGGGACCGGGTACTAGTTCTTAATAGTCACCCGGTTTAATTCTCGATAATCGATGCACATCCTCCTTGTGCCATCTTTCTTCTTTACTAGAAGAACTGGAGCTCCCCAAGGTGAATTGCTGTTACGAATCCAACCCTTCTCTATCAATTCGGTAACCTGCTTCTTGACTTCTTCCGACTCCACTGGTGCCATTGGATAGTACGCCTTTGAGATTGGCGTTGCACCAGGAACAAGATCAATCGCGAACTCCACATCTCGTTTGGCGGCAAACCCGAGATGTCCTCGAACACATCCACGAACTCTCGAACTACAGCTAGCGCTTCCTCTTTATCAGCTTCCAATGTCGAAAGAACATTGCTTGTCGGCCTAGCCCTAAACTCGACTGGCCCGACAGAACTGCTACTTCCAGCAAAAACAAACTCCGGATGTCCGGGAAACTGGAAAATCACTTTCTTTTCCCTACAATCAATGTGAGCGTGGAAAGTGATGAGAAAGTCCATTCCCAAGACAACATCATAACTGCTGGTATCAATCACCAAGAAATCTGCAAAACATGAACTGGTAAGAAATGAAACTGAGAGAACCAAGGAAATATCACGACCATGAATCAAGGAAATGAATCAAGACCAGGACTCCAAGTTACTTAAATAGAGCACCGCATTGTAACCATGCTGCAATTCATAGTTACAATCACATAACTCCACTCAAGTCGCCCAAATCCTAGAAATAAACAATAGGGAACCAAAAGTTTCAAGCCGAGATGCAAAAAGGTTTGCATATCGTCAAGGTAAGGATCAGGAGGAAGTTAAGATTCAAGAATGGCAAGATGGTAAAGTGGCAGGACATGTTCCTAATCACGAGTATTCCGATTCGTGTATTGGGGCCAATACCCAACTACAAAAGAATCAAACCCGATTAACCTAAATCCTATGTCTCTGATACCAAACATACCCTGTCACGCCCCGCTTCCCAGAGTGCGCTAAGATCAGCACGTGACAGAGCCAACCATGCTACCTGTGGGTAGGAAATATCCCTCCACAGTCACATTACGGCTGTAGAGATATCAAGAACAGTAATAAACTATCTAATACATGTCCATAAGTCAGAATAAACGAGTTATGAAATAAAATAATGCGGAAGCAAGAGATTCAAATACAATAATAATCTGGAATGTACGTCCCATAATGCGGGCTCACATCAGGAATAAAATGCTGAAAGGAAAACTAAACTAAACTAATAACAGGTCTTCACTGCTCGGCCTGTTGATCGAAATACTCCTGGACTACCTGCAATAAGGATAAGGGATCTGGGCCATGAAAAACCCAGACGTTAGTGCGTCATAATATCAATAACTCTAAGCAAGCAGGATGTAATGAAATATGCAGGCTTGAAGTATAAACAGTAACAAGTTATTAGGAAATAAGTAGTAACATGAATATAGATCAGTGAACGGGATATATACAGGTGAAGTGCAGTGAGTAGTCTAAACTGTGCTACAGGGTTATCTACTCTAAAGTTATTCGAAATCAATTAATGTAATCCTCAGCGTAACCCATCGGTCTATGCCCCGTTCATTCCCTACGGGACCATGGTAAAATGATGTAATAGACTGTGAGTCTATGTCCCGTTCATTCCCCACGGGACCACGGTAAAATGATATAATAGCCCTTTGAGTTACGTTCAGCTACATTCTTGATTTCCCCATACCCCTAAGTTATGTGTTCAAGTCAGGTATTGAATAATCTAGGACTAATGCCAACACAGGATCAAGCAGGTACATGTTTAACTAAATAGACAACAGGATATGTCCGTAGGGACAACATGTCAAGATTGTCGGTATTAGTAACAAGATCAGGTATCAAGTCAGGTTGTGGTACATCAGGTCATGTCAAGTAGTGTTCGGTATCAAGTCAGGTCAAGTAGTGTATCAGGTCATGTCAAATAGTGCACAGGTATCGAGCGGGTGCTCATAATCAAATGTAATAAATATGGGTGCACACAATCAAGTATGGAGTACTAATATGACAATAAAATAAAATAATATGAATAGTATGCAAATAGGAATAAAGTAAATGGTATGGATGCACAACTATCGATTAGGGTTACCTTTTATATTTCCAATACTAATTAGGATGCATTTTATTAAACATGGGGTGTTTAAATAACAATATTATGTAATAATGAGATCTATAGATGCAGCTATATGTATACTATATGATATGGATGCAAATGGGTATCCGAAAACTGTAAAACTTGCATGCGGATGTATAATATGGTAAACGGGTAACATTTTACTCATATGGATGCGTACTACTATACCTAGCATGTAGCAAAATGATTTAGTATGCGGCTAGATGTGTAAATCATGATATTGATGCATACGGATATCATATAACCGTAAAATGATAAACTGGTAAATACGGGATGTACAATTTAAACATGTAAGGTTATATTCAATTGGATGCAGTATATGGCAGTATAGTATGTAACAAGATAGGTTTTCATGAACTAGATCTGAAATGATATATACAGATATATACGGATGTCGAATAAATCGATAAAACTAAAAAAACAATAATGTGGATTGCAAAATTAATCATTTTGAAGTATTATAATTCAAATAGATATAGATTATAGTATTATAGCATGTAGCAAGATTAACTTGCCTAGACGGAACACGAAATGGATATGTACGGTACGTCCGACGTCGGCGAGATGTCACGACGCACGCACGGCACACAGAACGGGTCCAAGCAACGCACGAGGGTGATCGCGCAGGTAAGGTACTGATTGATATGAAAAAGAGTGTAGTAGTAGTTAAAGTAACCGCAATCAGAACGGTGTCGCGTGTAGCTAGACCGAGGTGAGTACGGGTCGTCCTCTGGGAAACGTGGAACCTTTTACTCTTAGTTTAGATGTGTTGAAAAAGAAAGGAGGGATAGGAATAAAGAATATTGAAGAATGGTTGTAGGATCTAGATCTACGTTAAACAATGATGCAAAATATAGATCTAGATTAACTACGGAGGTAAGTTTATATGAAAAGGGGGCTTGTAGGGTTCATTAGGATTTAGTAGTTATGGGTGATTAATTAAAGATTACCCTTTTTATCCATTAATAGATTTAAAACTAGAACGACAGTGATGCATGCAGATTAGGGTTTCTGGAGGGAAAAGGAATCCCACTCTTAACCCCTATCTCGACATGGAACTCCGTTCATATCCAGCCTTTACCAAAATAATCATTAATCTAATCTCTAATCGCGGTTGAGACTAACAATGAATTGGTAGCGCGCCCGATTAGAATGTTAATGATTCTTTTGATAAAGTTTATAAACTTTATAGGACTTAAAAATGGTTTAAGAATCTTCATCATCCATTAGCCTACCATAATCCTACGAACCCTAACAAGCGGAGAATTACTCGCGCATGTTGGGAGAAAGAGAGATGGAGAGAAAATGCTTAATTAAACTACGAAGAAATAGAATAAGAAAAAGAACTACCTTTATTAATCAACAATATTCATTACACTTTGATCCCTTAGAAAATGATTACAAATACTAGTTTGCTTCTCGATCTCTTCCAAGGAGGTAGACGAACAGTTGATGATCAGCCTGGATGCGTGAGCCGTCTTGGACTTCGTGATCTCGTCGGCTTGATGATTTTTCCAAGAGGCTCTCGGTCCATATTTATAGTTCAAAGCCAGAACCCTTGCTTCCAAATTAGGAAGGAAACTGTAAAGATTCACCCACAGAAATCGCCAACTCTATCTCCTCAATCTTGTCGTGGATCCGCGGCCCAAAGGGGGTATGGCCGCGGATCCGCGGCCTTTTAATCTCAGCCTTAGATTTTCTTTCATTGGTTTATCTCTACTTGGCACGTGGAGTTCTCTGGAGTCTTTGGATCTTTGAAATATTCTCGCAGTTGCTGCCAGACTTGATCTCCAAGTTTTGCTTTCTTAATTAGACAGGGTTTTTTTAACAACTTGATTTCCTTGATTTTAGTCTTGGAAAAATTCTGCACAACAACTTGGAAAAATTCTGCACAACAATTCAAATAATATTTAGTAGACTTTGTTCTACTAGGATTTGGTCAATAATATTATTTGCATACATTTTCCTACCAAATGCTAATTATAATATATCAACACATGGAAAATATTATTTTTACAGATAAACCCTTATATGTATGATATATTATAATAAAGACCTTTTTTAATATGAAAATGGTAGGAAAAATGTAATAACAAATGTGCAGTTTTATCAACTGAACAAATACCCCCAAACTTATCTTTGATCGTCCCGAACAAGCTAGTTTATTCAAGAGAAGGAGAAAAAGAAAGGAGAAAACTAAACACACTTTCGTAGGCAACACGATTGCACCGAGCACGTGCAACAAGCCGTTAAACCTCTAGGTGTCCCTAGTAGGAGGAATGTTGTCTCCTGAGGGTTTTCAGCGGATTACACCCACAAAATCCTATAAAAAAAGAGAGATGGTGAAATTTACATATAAAGATAAGAACCATAAAAGAAAGACTTTGAAAATAAGAGTTTCCAACTATACTAGCTTTTCAGTTGTCATGAGCCCTATCTTAATAGTCATGAAAAAATGTTAGAAATCACATCATCCCTCAATAAAACATCGTCTTTATTCTTCATTCCTACCTTTCATCCAAACATCGATCATATACCCCTACGTGTATGAAATGGACATCCCTACACTCGGAGAATTCAATTCAAGCTATCATACTCTTGTCCATCTACCTCAGTACTTTTTAACTTGATGAATATTTAGATTTGCTCACACATTTTCATGCGACCGTTAATACTTCTTGAGGTACTAACCGACCGATTACTCATGTGCTTGCTGATTAGGTGATAATATTTTCCTCGTCTTGCACCACCTAAGGCTTAGCAGTGACTCCCAAACCAGTTGGTCTAAGGCACTAGGTGATGAACCACCCTTGCTATATTTTTTTATTGCTGCCTTGGCGATAACAAAACTAGTGTTCATTTTTCTTTTCACCATTTTTATATTTTCTTCATTTATTATTTCCTTCATACTTTGGTTTTTAGACAAAAGCATTTCAAGGTATCCTCTACTATCCCGAGTTTCAAGACATGTGTAAGTGCGTATAGTAGGGTATCAACATTCAAATGTTTGGCTTCCAGAATAGGAAATATTTTTCAGACTTATTTTTATCCTCAGATTAGTGACTTCCTTCATCTTACTAACCCTTGGGACAACGGCTCATAACTATTTATTACTAGTTCGTTTAAAAAAACTTCTAATTTTCTTAAACTATTCCTATCTTTCATATATAATTTTTCACTTTCTATTCTTTTATTATCAAAGAAAATTTTTAAATTTTTTTGAAAATGTTGTGCTTATGCAAAGTATGATGCAAATTGATGCGTAAATAAGCACAAACCTCCCCCAAACCTGTTTACAGCAGTGTCCTCACTGATGTCATCCGTTAAGCTCAAAAACCTGTAGACTTGGGAGGAAAAAGGGGGCAAGAAGTAATGCAAGTGAAATCCTCCCCCAAACTTATTTTTGGCTCACAATTTTGTAAAAATTCTTTTTCTTTCAAGAGCCAAAATACCCCCCCAAACTATGTTAAACAATGTTAATCTTTTAAAATCACACGAGGGGGTCAAAGTTATTGGTCAATGCCAAGCTTTGCAAAGACCAAAAGTCAACACCAACCATTCAAAAATTTTATCGATGAAGCACCAAGGTTGGTGGAAGAACATGTCACCTTTCGACGTGAAGAAGTGGGGAGGTGATAAGAGGTGTAATGGAAAAGGATTGCATCTCAATTTGGAGAGACGACACAGTGATAGTGATGATGGATTACTCGCATTATCAAGATTGTCCAGAAGAAGGAGTGGATGTTCAATTTCTTTGTCTTGGAGTTGATTCATCTCAACACCCTGGTCTTGTAAAAATGCGAGTACATCAGCGAAAATTTCCTCAAAGCTTTCGTCGATACCCCGAAGAATAATGTCATCAGAAATAATGGGGTGATCGTCAGACTCTATAAAAAGTTCATCATCAGTGTTAGATGTTGATCCGGACAACTCGGTGGAAGAGTCCGTGTCAAGCAACAACATATGAAAAGAGTCAGAATTATGAGGTTGATCAAGTTCGCTGCTGTCGACATCCATTAATTCGACAGAACACACATGAGCATAGGGTACGGAGGGTTCACTTCCCAACTTGTAAATGTTAAGCTCAATTGACTTCTTTCAAAAGGATAGGGTCATAGAGCCGTTTCTACAATTGATTACTGCGTTGGAAGTGGCCAAAAAGGGTCGACCGAGTATCACCGGGATTTGATTGCGTGGGTTTGCCACAGGTTGTGTATCAATAACGATAAAGTCCACAGGAAATATAAATTCCCCGACTTTGATTAACACATCCTCTAGCTCATCCCTAGGTTGGGTGATACATCGATCGGCCATCTGAAGAGTGCAATGCGCAGGTTTTAACTCTCCGATCCCTAATTGCTCATAAACAGAATACGGAAGCAAGTTAACACTAGCACCTAAATCGAGTAGAGCACGATTGATATTTTTACCCCCAATGGAAATAGAAATTGTAGGACTTCCGGGGTCATTTCGTTTCTTGGGTAGTTGTTGTGTAAAAGCAGTGCTCACATTACTCGCAAGGAAAACTTTTTTAGGTACTTGAACTTTTCTCTTCCTAGTGCACAAGTCCTTTAGGATTTTCGCATATGACGGAACTTGTTGAATAGCATCTAGGAGAGGAATGTTTATGTTAACTTGCTTAAAAATTTCCACAATCTTCTCCATTTGTGGACTTGGTCTGTTGCCCCTTAACTTGTTTGGATAATGTGCTTGATCAATAAGTTTTGGGTCCAACGTTTGTGGAGAAGACTGTGGGGACGGATTCGATCCCAAAATTGGAGTGGGAATCGACTTAGATAGATTTGGCGAAATGTTTGAGCCTTGGGGAAAACGGAGAATAGGCTCGGATGAAGGTGGGAGACTAGACGAATTAGGGGAAGAAGAAGAAAAAGAAGCCGGGGTATCATTGGTGTCACTAACATCAAATTGCTCACCCACTCGGTTATTCAGCACCTTTCCCGATCTCAACGTAGTAACGGCATTCACATTATGATTTTGTGAATAGCCAGGATTCGGTAGGGGTTGAGATGGGAGTTCCCCTTTCTCTCTCGCACTCATTGCGGCGTTTAACTGTGCAAGTTGGTTTTCTATTGATTTAATACTTTCGCCGTGGGAGGCAGAATCTTGCTTTATGGTATCAATAGAAGACTTCATCTCAGCCGACAATTGCATGGAATGTTTCATGAACAAATCCAAAGTTTGTGCGAGTGAAGAGTTATCAGTACCGGCCACTTGTGGTGTAGAAGTGTTGGCCGGATTTTGAAAATTTTGTGACTGAAAGGGGTGCTGACTTTGTGGTTGTGGTTGCTGTGGAGGAGGTCTTTGATAATTGCTTTGGAACTGATTTTGATTTTGGGGTTGGTTTTAGTTTCAAGCAAAGTGAGGATGATTCCTCCATCCTTGATTGTACGTGGAAGAATAAGGATCGTTTCTAGGTCGCTGCTGAAAATCAGCATTAGTTTGAAACGATGCATTCATAGGATATTCTTCCGTTAAGTGTGAAGGATCAGAACAGCAACCACAGACGGTCTTGGGAAGCGTGACCTGATTTAGGGAGAATGATGAGAACTTGTTTTCAATAGCGTCGAGTTTCTTCTGCATCGCTGCCATTTCGTCTTTTACTACGATGGAAACATCGAGCTGGTGAATACCTCCCCTAGATGAAGGTGGTCTTACGCTTTCCCACTGCAAAGTGTTTTCAGCGAGATCTTCCAGATATTTCCAAGCTTCGCCGTCATCTTTAGACATGAAATTGCATTGACACATTGTTTCAAGCATCTGCTTTGCTGCTGGATTAATGCCCTCATATATAATTCGGCATAAATCCTATCTATTGATTCCATGATGAAGATATTGGACAAGCAGATCTTTGAAACGTTCAAAGCACTTCCAAAATGGTTCATTGGGAAGCTGGGTGAACTGGTTGATCTCGCTCCTAACACGGGCGGTCTTATGGTTTGGGTAAAACTTCTTAAGAAATGCTATTACGAATTCATCCCAATTAGTGATAGAGTATGCGGCAGTATTATAAAGCCATTTTTCTGCCAAGTTGCACAGTGTGAATGGGAGAAGACGCAACCGCATAGCATCCCCAGTCAATTGTGAAGTACCCATCATTGCGCATACGTTTTCGAATTTGGTGATGAAAACGTACGCGTCTTCCGACCCAAGCCCGTGAAATTTGGGCAGCAGATTGATGTAGTGGGGTTTAATTTCGAAATTATCCCAGTTAGCTGGTGGAATGGGTAGACAAGTAGGAAGAGGACCACGGATAGGATAGCATCTCTCTTGGAGAGAAATGCGAGGTGGATTCTGCACACCTACCGGTGGTGGCAGCGTGGTATTATAATCTGATGGAGTGCCGTCCATCTCGGTCGTGGTGTGTGGTGGGGGAAAGAAGATGAAGAAGTACCGACTTCGGCGTCGATAGCAGAAACGCGGACAAGACGGGCACTAGAATCCCGTGTCCAGCCGAGCATGCACTAAGCGGGTTTAGTGCAAGTGGCAGCGTGTGTGTAATTTAAAATTGGTTTGCTTTGTAAAAAGTGGGACTCAAGACAAATCACTCTACAATGCACAAACAACTCTAGAACTAAGGTTACCTAGGTCCAGTCTTTAGACCGCTCCTAGACTTCCAAAGGACAAGCCGCAGGATAAATACTCTACCACCTCTTTACTACCCTTGTAGCCAGATAAGTGCCAGGTGAGTGGGAGGCTCCCCACTACGAAAGTAGTGGTCCTAATTAAGTAACCACTCGCCTTAGACACACTTGCCTAGACACCACAAAAATAATGCGGATAAGCGATAGATTACCCACGACCTTCCTCTGTCCTTATTGAGCGCGACAGTCCTTAGAGTCTGGTCTAGATATTTTTTAAAATAATGTAGGGTTGATGCAGATGCTCGGTTTGTGATTTTTGGGGCTTAGGAAGGGTGATGAAATCCCCACCTAATCTGGATTTGGTCTTTGCCTCTTAAAAAACCATATTAAAATATGCAAAAACAAACCGCAAAACAGAACTTGCAAAAAGATTTTTGAGCGGCGATATTTTGCAAAGAATCCTGCAGAAAAGATATTTTATTGGATTTCAGAGGAGAGAGAAAGATATAGAAAATATACCAGAGAAGTTTGCAGCCCTAAATCCCCTAACTGGCCGCGCTTCCGCCGCCGATGAGCACTTCCGGTCGCGGTTCCGCCGCAAGGAAGAGGGATCAGGTGTTGATTTTTGCTACGTGGCCTCCTGCACTCCTCTGGATCTTGATGAATGTCTCTGTCACTCTGTATCCTCAAGTCTGTGACTCCAGATTCCCTCGCAAAAGTCACACAATAATCGTTAAATATACAATTTGCAGTTTTGTTTTATTTATGATATAGATCGTATAAGAATTCAACACAAATAGTAAGACTAAAAAATTACGCACGTATCCCCGGCAACGGCGCCATTTGATTGATATGAAAAAGAGTGCAGTAGTAGTTAAAGTAACCGCAATCAGAACGGTGTCGCGTGTAGCTAGACCGAGGTGAGTACGGGTCGTCCTCTGGGAAACGTGGAACCTTTTACTCTTACTTTAGATGTGTTGAAAAAGAGAGGAGGGATAGGAATAAAGAATATTGAAGAATGGTTGTAGGATCTAGATCTACGTTAAACAATGATGCAAAATATAGATCTAAATTAACTACGGAGGTAAGTTTATATGAAAAGGGGGCTTGTAGGGTTCATTAGGATTTAGTAGTTATGGGTGATTAATTAAAGATTACCCTTTTTATCCATTAATAGATTTAAAACTAGAACGACAGTGATGCATGCAGATTAGGGTTTCTGGAGGGAAAAGGAATCCCACTCTTAACCCCTATCTCGACATGGAACTCCGTTCATATCCAGCCTTTACCAAAACAATCATTAATCTAATCTCTAATCGCGGTCGAGACTAACAATGAATTGGTAGCGCACCCGATTAGGATGTTAATGATTCTTTTGATAAAGTTTATAAACTTTATATGACTTAAAAATGGTTTAAGGATCTTCATCATCCATTAGCCTACCCTAATCCTACGAACCCTAACAAGCGGAGAATTACTCGCGCATGTTGGGAGAAAGAGAGATGGAGAGAAAATGCTTAATTAAACTACGAAGAAATAGAATAAGAAAAAGAACTACCTTTATTAATCAACAATATTCATTACACTTTGATCCCTTAGAAAATGATTACAAATACTAGTTTGCTTCTCGATCTCTTCCAAGGAGGTAGACGAACAGTTGATGATTAGCCTGGATGCGTAAGCCGTCTTGGACTTCGTGATCTCGTCGGCTTGATGATTTTTCCAAGAGGCTCTCGGTCCATATTTATAGTCCAAAGCCAGAACCCTCGCTTCCAAATTAGGAAGGAAACTGTAAAGATTCACCCACAGAAATCGCCAACTGTAACACCCGAGCCCATAATACTATTTCTGGTACTAGTTGAGTGTTATACATTGTTCATTTCGATTATCCTAATGGTTTGGTGCGTATTGCTAAATTTTAACCGGTTAAGTCATTTTGGCACATAACAAATTTTAACACCTAAAATGAAATTAAAATATCTATGTTGGCCTACTCGTCGCCACTAGTCGCGTGGTAGCGTCCGCGTATCGAGATTTCTTCCCGTTCGGTTAAACGGGCAAGTTTGGACGGCTACGCGCGCGTGCAAGTGTCCGACTTGGGGGCATGCAATTTTATCATTAAACACCTCTTTTCAAAATTTGGAACCCGCTTAAAATCCTATAATTTGAATTTGAAACATTTGAGCGCAACCCGGGCGCGATTTGGAAATGTTTCATTTAGCGCCGAAAATACCCATTTAATTAAATATTATAAAACTAAAATATATACGAAAATATACATTCGGTTACTGTATAACATTTAAAATCCTTTTAAAAAAATCTTTTTCTAAAATTCCTTTCTTTTGGGCAGCCAATCACGAGGGGGGGTTTCACCCTCGTGGGCCCCCTATTCTCTCTCTCTCTCCGTCTCTCTCTCTCTCTCTCTAAATCCCTCACCCTCTATCCAATCTCTCTCTCTCTCTTCCTATATATTTCGCAGCCTCATATTCATCTTCCTCCATCACGAGAACAACCTCCGAACCCTAACCCTAGCCCCTCGTGCCTGGCCGTCGACCTCCCCGCGATCTCGCCGTCGCGTCCTCGCCTCCACAACCTCACCGCGCTCCTACCTCCTTCCTCCGTTCTCTTTCCGTGCCTGCACCCAACCCCCGACACCACCACCAGCCGCAGACCTCACCGTCGCCGCCGACTCCCATCGCCGACGACACCAGAATCCTCCTCCCTTCACTCTCGTCCCGACCTCGTCGTCGCCTTCCTCCTCCCCTCGCCGGACCACCAGAACCCGAGCCCGACCCTAGCACCAACCCCCGGGTCGCCGGGAAACTTGCCGTCGATCATCGTCGTCGTCGCCAGCGCACCGCCGACCACCTCCTCTCCCTCTTGCAACCCAGACTAGACCTTTACCTCCCCTCGTTGCACGGCACCACCCTTTCCAGCGAACCCAGAAACTTTCCAGCCTTCGCAGCCGCTGTCGCTGCCTCGCCGGCGTCCCAGCGCCGTCGAGCCCGCCGTGGTTTCCCCCTGGTGTCTCCCTGTAAGCATCCCTTACCTTTCCTTTTGTGCTTTTCCCCCCGCTGATCTTTAAATATACGTATATCGTGTTTGCTAACTTCGTTGCCGTTGACTTTCGCCGGATTCCGGCCGTGCTGTCGTTTGGACCCGACGCTCCAGCGAAGTACCCTGGTCCGTGTGGTCCCGCTGTTCGCTGTTGGGACTCGATCCGTGGCTCGTGCAACCGTCTCGTGTTTTCCGCCGACATTGCATCCGTACTTTCCGGTTTGCGAAACCGTCGAGGCAAGTACCCGAATACTTGCTTTAACATGCTAATACGAGATCAAGTCCTGCTATACATTTAATTATCATATTATATAATACTACAACTTAATGATGGTAATATCCCTATTAGATTATGACTTAGATTTGACAGTTGCAATTATCCTTAACATGGAATCATTATAGTAGTTTCTTGTAATCAATCGGTCTACTATCAATCCATACTCTAACTAACTGAACCCATTAGATCTTCCTTGCTTTATTCGTTAAATCATCCATGAGACAATTAATTATGCTTTAGTCTTAAACTCATGTAGCTTCATTACTGTATGTGGTTGATATTGCTTCACCTTGTAACTACTGCACCCCAAGGGTGCTTGAACCTGTTAATAAAGATAATACAAAGCACCATTGTGATTAAATGACTATCATTGCCATTTACTTTAATTCTTGCTACTGCTTATTGTTCGATTGTATACCTGTTGTGAGCACGTACTCGATTGCACTACATGTTGACCGGATCTTGCTACATACGACATATTTACATACTGATACACCTGACATGGTACCGTATACTGTTGACTTGACCTGATGTACCCTGACCTGACTTGTTACCTGATCTCATGCCAATAAACCTGACTTGGGTCCTCATGGACTATTCCTGTTGTCTATCCAGACAAACCTGACCTGTTACCTGATTCTGTGTTGACATTAGTCCTTGATTGCTGAATACCTGACCTGACATACATAACTTGGGGGTATGGGGAAATCAAAGGTGAAACCGACTTGTAACTCAACAGTTCGATACCTGTTCTGATCAGTCTTACGGGCTTGGCCAGTCCGGGAGTGATGATGCTGACATCACTCGTCCATCCTACTACCTACTTTACTGCCTAGCGGCACGTCTCAGATTCAGCCCTGAGAACCTTGACCGTGGTCCCGGGCACGCACGGGATACTATTGAGTTACACCGATGATTCATCAATTGATTTCAAAGACTTTAGAGTAGAAACCTGATAGAACAGTTTAGTTACCCATTGCACATTACCCTGCACTGTTGTTTCATAGTATTGCTTATTTCATGTTCATACCTGCATTGCTTATTACCATGTTTATATTATATTATTTGGTTGATATGACGCGCTGACGTCTGGGTTTTGCATGGCCCAGATTCCTTACCACTATCGACGACCGAGCAGGAGTACTTCAGCCAGCAGGCTGAACTGTGAGTTCCTTAGGGTTTAGTCTATTTATTTCATTTCATTTCCAGATGTGAGCCCGCATTATAGGACGTACTGTTTATTTATTGTATTGGATCGTTTGCTTCCGCACTTATTGTTTATTGATTCTTGTTATTATGGATTTGGACATGTATTAGATTAGTTTATTATTTGTTCTTGATATCTCTACAACGGTAATGTGACTGTGGATGGATATTTCCTATCCACAGGTAGCATGGTTGGCTATGTCACGTGCCCAATCTTGCGTACTCTGGGAAGCGGGGCGTGACACCAACTCTATCTCCTCAATCTTGTCGCGGATCCGCGGCCCAAGGGGGGGTATGGCCGTGGATCTGCGGCCTTTTAATCTCAGCCTTAGATTTTCTTTCATTGGTTTCTCTCTACTTGGCACATGGAGTTCTCTAGAGTCTTTGGATCTTTGAAATCTTCTCGCAGTTGCTGCCAGACTTGATCTCCAAGTTTTGCTTTCTTAATTAGGCCGGTTTTCTTTAATAACTTGATTTCCTTGATTTTAGTCTTGGAAAAATTCTGCACAACAACTTGGAAAAATTCTGTACAACAACTCAAATAATATTTAGTAGACTTTGTTCTACCAGGATTTGGTCAATAATATTATTTGCATACATTTTCCTACCAAATGCTAATTATAATATATCAACACATGGAAAATATTATTTTTACAGATAAACCCTCATATGTATGATATATTATAATAAAGATCTTTTTTAATATGAAAATGGTAGGAAAAATGTAATAACAAATGTGCAGTTTTATCAACTGAACAGGTACGCTGTCTGGATCATCGGCGTCGATCCCGGCTCCGGCGAACTACGGAAAACAGAGAATAAGAATCCAAGAAAAGAAAAGAAAAGAAAAGAAAGAGGAAGAAGAAGAAGAGAGGGAAGGAAGGCTTACTGGATTGTGCACTGTGTTTGTAGAGAGGTGATGGTTTCGACGGCAGTGAACGGAGTTCCGGCGATCTAGGGTTCTGTGTTGGGTTTCGGTGGTTAGGGTTTGGGGTCGGTTTTGTTTGCTGGGATGTTTGGGTGCAGGGTTAGATGTAGGAGAGAGAACAGAGGAGAGGGAGTAGAGGAGAGGAAGGAGATGGCGACGAAATGAGGTGGTCGACGGCGATGGAATGAGGTGGTGCAGGTGGGTTCTCGGGTTGCAGTGGGGTGTGTGCAGGGGTTCTGGAGAATGAAGGAGATGAGGAGGAGTTGGCGAGGAGGAGGAAGATGAGACGAGGAATCTGTTTGAGGTGATGAGGTCGTGGGAGTTTTAGAGTTAGGGTTTCGAGTTGATGGGTCGAAGGAGGGAGGAGAGCTCGGGGTTTAAAAAGAGAGAAGAGAGGAAAAGAAGGAGGGAAAGAAGGGAGGTGACGAGATCGGGGCGCGGTGACCACATCCGAGAAGCCCACAGTAACAGCGAGACGAGAGAGAAAGAAGAGAGAGAGAGAGAAGAGATCTGCGCGAGAGGAGAGAGAGACGCGAGAGGAGAGAGATAGCGAGAGAGCGAGAGGAGAGAGAGAGAGGAGGAGAAAGAAATTTGGAGTGTAGCGGGGAGAGAGAAAGAGAGAAGAGAGAGAAGAGAATGCGAGATAGAGAGAGGGAGTGGTGTGGGGCCCAGAGTCAGAGAGAGTGAGAGTTGAGTTTGATAAAGGAGTTAGGATTTTAATTTAGAAAAATATTTTAGTTAGTTTATTAAAAGATTTTAGTTGTTAGGAAATTTTAAACGGTTAAATTAAATTTAATATTATACTAAATAAATTTGAATTTTGGCGGGATACAAAATATTCCAAAACACGCCTGGGTCGGGTCTAAAATTTCAGTTTTAAAAATATGAAAAATATATACGATGAACAAAATAAAAAAATGAATGCTCGGGTAACGAAAATGCATACCCCCAAGAACGGATGCACGTACGTGCGCGTAGCCATCCAAACAAGTCCGTTTCACTTAACGGGACGAGAATAAGATGCACGGATGCTACCACGGGGTTAGGGGTATCAAGCAGGCCATGCAATGTATTTTTAAAATATTTTATGTGACTTAAAATGTTATATTGTAAAATGCAAATGCCAGATAACATGCCAGTATGCAATGTATAATTAAATGAAAGTGCACAAGTCTACGTAACAAGTCAGGATACATGAATCAAGACAGGTTTCAAGCAAGCGGGTCGGGTCGGATGCTAATACAGATGTCAGATATACTACTTGCACCCAAAGCACGATAAATCAGGAAAATACCATAAATAAAGAAATACGAGAACTGGAATTGGTATAAATAAACTAGGGTGTTACAGTATACGATAGGAGTCTTACTTGCCCCGGAGACTAAGGTATCAGAAACTCAAGGAACCGTTGGGCCACGGTACAACAGCAACGTAATATAGATTAGGTGTCTTATGGTTGCAGTCTCGTGCCACTTCTAACACCTTCCGTACCAATCTACCCCTTAAACCCTGTATTATCTTGATTGTATTGTAAATTGTATTGCAATTTGTATTGTCTTGTAATATAGATTGTATAATTGGATGACTTACCGAAACCATGATATCAGTGAACGGATGTAACTGTAGAATCATGTAAATTTATGTAACTGGAAAATCATGTAATGTATATTCATGGTTCGGTTCAGTCAATATAGATTGAATAGTTTGAATATATGGAATAATGGATTCATGTTGAATTGTAGTTTGTAGATTGTAGATTGTAGATTGTAAATTGTACTTGAATTATATTCAAGTCGGTTTATTAATGAGACTCGGTCTGAGTCAGACAATTAGAAAAGTAAATTGAAGTCCTGATGGTTTTGAAGTTATCGGTAACTGCTGCACATGAGCGACAGGATTTGTGTCTTTTTCAAAGACGATTACCGTATTGATAACACCTTTGTTAAGTTGTCTACCTTAAATAGACAAGCACCCACTTCTCCGGCTCCCTGAGGCTCAAGAGATTGGTCCCACTTAAACCTATGTTTACTAGGGTCCTTAGGGTAATTTATAGAACTTGAGGGGGTTTTATGTAAAAATACTTTTATATACTTTTCAAAATACTTCCCAAGTATTTAGTTATCGTCTTTAGAGTTATCATGAATGTAGATTTTGTAATTATGATATTTCTAGTGAAAATATCATAAATTCATAATAAAGGGTATTTATTTGTAATATTGACTTGTATGGAATTCATGGTATATTAATACAAAGTGATTCTTGTGATTTTTTTAAAGAGTTGGAATATTTATATTATCACAAAATACATATTTTAATTATACATATATATATATTTATATAAAAATAATTTTTAATATATATTATCTTTCTAGAAATCTCATTTTCTTAAGATTTTGTATTTTATAAATCTTTCGAAACCGAATGCCCCTTGCGGAGGTCTGAATCTCGCACTACTAAGCCCGAGAATGTGCGATAATCCGCACCATCCCGAACGGGTTCCCCAAATTGGGTTGTAGCGGCTCTTTGCAAAAATTTGTGTAAAATACTAAATCTTGTAAAAATGGTTTTATTAGTAAAGTGTATTTATATGTAAAGGTTCGTTTCCCGTATTCTATATTCCCAAAAAGTATTGTGCTATACTTCATATGAGTGTTGTGAGGAGGTAGGTCATTACCTCGTGATCTTACTTAAAGGTATAATAAGTTTGTGATGTTTAAATGTCGAAAATGAAACTATATGGTATTTTAATGAAAAAGTACGATAAAATGGAAATAGCAATTTATTTTGATATGGAACTTGTTCAATATGATTATTTAGTGTTTAATAGTCAACATGTAATGGTTTAACAATATTGTATTAAAGGAAAAATGAGATTTTAGGAAGAACCGAATCGGAAATCGGATTTGCTCCGATTCCGTCGGGTTTTAGAATTTCGTATTTTCAGAAAGAGTAGAGAAGGGGGAAGGTGGGACTTACTGGCTTAGAGCTTAGAAGGGAGGAATAGAAATCGGGAGGAGGCGTCGGTGCGTCGTTTCGTCGCCGGAAGCTCCTAGGGTTGTCGTCGGAATTTCGCCGAAGCTTCGCCCCTTTGCTAGCTTGAATTGTACACAATTTCACTAGAGTTTTCTTGATAGTTTTGATCAGAATTTTAGAGTGAGGAGATAGTGTTTAGGGGTTGTATTTATAGGGTTAGGCTAGGGTTTAGGGTAGGTGAAAGGTTAAAATGAAAAATGTAATAAAATGTATTAAAAATGTATTAAAAGTGGAGTAATTGTGGTTTTAAAAGAGCTCTGGAAATGTTCTGAGGAAATAAATTATACAGGTGTGTACTGAATGTGAAAAGATACAATTTTCATGTTGGGGCCGTCGCCGGAATCGGCCGAGGCCGTGACTCGGCCGTGACTCGGTCGGAGGCCTGAGTCGGCCGAGTCGAGGCCGAATCAGGCGGCCGGAATCCCCCCCGATGGTTCATCTATCCTCTGACAATGTTACATTTTTGGGTGTAGTGGGGGTTTTTGTGAGATATGCACGTGTAAACCCTTGGTATTCTAAATGTTTAAAAAAATTCAATATTAAAAATAATGTGGGGTATGGGATTTGAACTCTGGTGACTTGGTTTAGCAGTGCAAGGTATTACCAATGAGCCACAAGTTCCTTCTTGTTATTAATTAGCAAAACAAGTATTTAACTTATGCTCAGGCAAAAGTACTCCTTTCTTTAAATTTTGAAAAATTTGCACAGAAAGTTGTACAAGGAATTTGGGGTTGTTACATTCTACCCTCCTTATAAAAATTTCGTCCTCGAAATTTGTAAAAGGAAAGTGTAACAGAATAAAAGAAAGTTTGGTGATTGTAGTACTGATAGTGCATGAAAATATTTAGAAGAAAGAAAAATTGCAAAAATTTTTGGTCAAAGTTGAAAGGAATGTGAGGGAGTTACCTGGGTTATCTTGGTTCACAGTCTCAGGTTCTATGGCTGCTAAGGTGGAGGCTTGGCGTCTCGGCACATTTTTCTGTGTATGCCGGTACATTGATGCCTGACTAAGTAGAGGTGATCCGTGTGTAGGTGTTGCTGGGGGTGCAAGACGAGTTGCAGGAGCCTGGATAGCTGGCCGCTGCAGGTAGTTGGTGGGTGTGTGAGCTGAGTTGCGTCTATAGGGACAGTTTCCAATTCTATGATCGGATGCGCCACAAACGAGGCACAAGCCTTTTGTGCGCCTACAGTCCTTCCACAAGTGTCCATCCCTATGGCAGTAGTAACAAAAACCTGGACTTGACTGGTTAATTGTCTCTTTCTGTCTCTTGGGTTCAGAAGGTTGTATAAGGTAGGCTTCTCCTGCCATCTGGGTGGCAGAGCGCTTTATACCGGTTGCTTCTGCTTCTGATCGATTCACTAATATAGCAGTCTGCTGCTACAGTCCAACCAGGAGGCTTCGGATTTCCTCAAGCAAAACCATCTGCTCGTTGAGCGGAGCAGGGACGGCAGGTGTGAATGGTAGTGGTGGAGGTGTGTTGTTGAACTTGGTGCTGGTGTTTTTTGGGGAATCCATAACCTTGAATGAAAAATTTAGGTTAGGACAGATTCAAAGTATATGATTCAAGGAATATGAAATTGTAAGATTCAAGGAATATGAATTGTAAAGAATGTTTTAGTTGCTGATTCTTGTGTTATATTGCTTAGGTTGTTCACGCAGAACAGAATTGCATGGTAGTGTTCCATACAACTCAGACCTGCATGGGCCACCAACAAAACCTGTCACGCCCCGCTTCCCAGTGTTCGGGCAGAGGACGCGACAAGGCCGCTACGTATTTACTCTGAAGTAAATACGCTAAGCGTATCTAAGTAATATAAAATAAATGTACACAAGAGACAAATGTAATGAAACAACAACTTTATTTATTAACATTCTTTTGTACAATGCATGGAAAGTAAATACAACTGAATAAAAGCAATGCCTAAACAATGACATAACAGAAAAGGAAAGGTACTGAAATAAAAGTGTACAATGAACTAAAGCTCTGGGTCTTCAACGAAATGATCCAGGTCTTCAGCGCTGGGCTCGATCTCTGACGTGTCCAGATCACCTGACGACATTCAAAGAAGAAAGAAGAGAATGTCGTCAGCGAGCAGATCGCTCGGTAAGTCCCAAAGATAAGGGAGAAATAGAATAGAAAGAATAAGAAGGTAGCTTTTAAAGTTGTATTATGTTGTTATAATATTGTGTTAACGCTGTTGCTTGTAGTTTGGTACAGAAGGATGCCGGTGTATACGAGAGGAGTCTCATTTGCCCCGGAGACTAAGGTATCAGAAACTCAAGGAACCGTTGGGCCACGGTACAACAACAACGGAATATAGGTTAGGTGTCTTATGGTTGCAGTCTCGTGCCACTTCTAACACCTTCTGTACCAATCTACCCCTTAAACCCCGTATTATCTTGATTGTATTGTTGTATTGTAAATTGTATTGCAATTTGTATTGTCTTTTAATATAGATTGTATAATTGGATGACTTACCGAAACCATGATATTAGTGAACGGATGTAACTGTAGAATCATGTAAATGGAATGTATATCCATAGTTCGGTTCAGTCAATATAGATTGAATAGTTTGAACAGATTGAATATATGGAATAATGGATTCATGTTGAATTGTAGTTTGTAAATTGTAGATTGTAAATTGTACTTGAATCATATTCAAGTCAGTTTATTAATGAGACTCAATCTGAGTCAGACAATTAGAAAAGTAAATTGAAGTCCTGATGGTTTTGATGTTATCGGTAACTGCTGCACATGAGCGGCAGGATTTGTGTCTTTTTCAAAGACGATTACCGTATTGATAACACCGTTGTTAAGTTGTCTACCTTAAATAGGCAAGCACCCACTTCTCCGGCTCCCTGAGGCTCAAGTGATTAGTCCCGCTTAAACCTATGTTTACTAGGGTCCTTAGGGTAATTTATAGAACTTGAGGGGGTTTAATGTAAAAATACTTTTACATACTTTTCAAAATACTCCCCAGGTATTTAGTTATCGTCTTTAGAGTTATCATGAATATAGATTTTGTAATTGTGATATTTCTAGTGAAAATATCCTAAATTCATAATAAAGGGTATTTATTTGTAATATTGAATTGTATGGAATTCATGGTATATTAATGTAAAGTGATTCTTGTGATTTTTGAAAAGAGTTGGAATATTTATATTATCACAAAATAGATATTTTAATTATACATATACATATATTTATATAAAAATAATTTTTAATATATATTATCTTTCTAGAAATCTCATTTTCTTAAGATTTTGTATTTTATAAATCTTTCGAGACCGAATGCCCCTTGCGGGGGTCTGAATCTCGCACTACTAAGCCCGAGGATGTGCGATAATCCGTACCATCCCGAACGGGTTCTCCAAATTGGGTTGTAGCGGCTCTTTGCAAAGATTTGTGTAAAATACTAAATCTTGTAAAAATGGTTTTATTAGTAAAGGGTATTTATATGTAAAGGTTCGTTTCCCGTATTCTATATTCCCAAAAAGTATTGTGCTATACTTCATATGAGTGTTGTGAGAAGGTAGGTCATTACCTCGTGATCTACTTAAAGGTATAGCAAGTTTGTGATATTTAAATGTCGAAAATGAAACTATATGGTATTTTAATGAAAAAGTACGGTAAAATGGAAATAGCAATTTCTTTTGATATGGAACTTGTTCAATATGATTAGTTAGTGTTTAATAGTCAACATGTAATGGTTTAACAAGATTGTATTAAAGGAAAAATGAGATTTTAGGAAGAACCGAATCGGAAATCAGATTTGCTCCGATTCCGTCGGGTTTTAGAATTTCATATTTTCAGAAAGAGTAGAGAAGGGAGAAGGTGGGACTTACTGTCTTAGATCTTAGAAGGGAGGAAGAGGAATCGGAAGGAGGCATCGGTGCGTCGCCGAAAGCTCCTATGGTTGTCGTCGAAATTTAGCCGAAGCTTCGCCCCTTTACTAGCTTGAACTGTACACAATTTCACTAGAGTTTTCTTGATAGTTTTGATCAGAATTTTAGAGTGAAGGGATAGTGTTTAGGGGTTGTATTTATAGGGTTAGGCTAGGGTTTAGGGTAGGTGAAAGGTTAAAATGAAAAATGTAATAAAATGTATTAAAAATGTATTAAAAGTAGAGTAATTATGGTTTTAAAAGAGCTCTGGAAATGTTCTGAGGAAATAAATTATACAGGTGTGTAGGTAATGTGAAAAGACACAATTTTCATGTTGGGGTCGTCGCCGGAATCGGCCTACTCGGCCGTGACTTGGTCGGAGGCCTGAGTCGGCCGAGTCGAGGCCGAGTTGGCCGATTTCCGGCCGAGTCAGGCGGCCGGAACCCCCCCGATGGTTTATCTATCCTCTAGCAATGTTACATTTTTGGGTGTAGTAGGGGTTTTGTGAGATATGCACGTGTAAACCCTTGGTATTCTAAAGGTTTAAAAAAAATCAATATTAAAAATAATGTGGGGTATTGGATTTGAACTCTGGTGGCTTGGTTCAGCAGTGCAATGTATTACCAATGAGCAACAAGCTCCTTCTTGTTATTAATTAGCAAAACAAGTATTTAACTTGTGCTCAGGCAAAAATACCCCTTTCTTTAAATTTTGAAAAATTTGCACAGAAAGTTGTACAGGGAATTTAGGGTTGTTACACATGCTTCTGACCACTTGATTACGCGTGAGCTTGGTCAGGGGTGTTGCAATCTTCGAAAATCCTTCAATAAATCTTCGGTAATATCCCGCTAATCCCAAGAAAGTTCGAATGTCCTTCACTGTCTTTAGTATCGGCCATTTGTTTACTGCTGCTACTTTAGCTAGATCTATGGAGATTCCTTCATCGGAAACGATATGTCCGAGAAACCTGACCTGTTCTAGCCAAAACTCACACTTGCTGTACTTGGCATAGAGTTGATGCTATCGTAAAGTCTCTAGGACAATTCGTAAATGTTCAGCGTGCTCTTTCCGATTCTTTGAATATACCAGGATGTCGTCGATGAATATGACAACGAACCTGTCTAGGCACTCTCGGAAAACTTGATTCATTAGGTTCATGAATATGGCGGGTGCATTGGTCACTCCAAATGGCATCACGAGAAACTCATAATGTCCATAGCGAGTCCTGAATGCCGTCTTCGGAATATCAGACTCTTTGACCTTCACCTGATGATAACCCGAACGAAAATCTAACTTTGAGAAAACGCAAGACCCACTTAGCCGATCGAACAGATCGTCGATTCGTGGTAGTGGATACTTGTTCTTTATCGTGACTTCATTCAAAGCTCTATAATCAATGCACATTCTGTATGAACCTTCCTTTTTCTTCACAAGAAAAACTGGAGATCCCCAACTTGAAGTACCGGGTCGAATCTATCCTTTCTGCAGAAGTTCGTCCAGCTGAGTACGGACCTCCTTCAAACCTTCAGGGCTTAACCGATACGGTGCTTTGATCACCGGTTGTGCACCGGGTACTAAATCAATTCCGAATTCAAGAGCTCAATCGGGAGGCAAACCTGGTATGTCTTCAGGAAATATATCGTCGAACTCTCGAACTACCTCTGGCTTGTCTTCTCCTACCTGTAGAGTTGCAATCACTGCCTTCTTCGGTTTTGCTTTGTATGTGCTAGGCTCCAGGGTACGGTCTCCACTTTTGAAATAAAAGACCGGATGCTCTGGAATCTCGAACACTACCCTCCTTTGACGACAGTCGATGGTAGCATAGAATGTTCCTAGCCAATCCATAACCAAAACTACTTCGAAATTTGGTATGTCCAGCACCTTAAAGTCAGCATAGAATTCTTTGCTGCAGACGACCACTGGACACAGGTCATATCCCATTGTTGCCTTTAGAACGTCGTTCCCTGAACTGACATTCCAGTTGGATACGATCGGTTTGACTGGAATCGCATGAGTTCGGACGAACCATTGTGACATAAAGCAATGGGATGTTCCAGTGTCGAAGAGTGCTAGTGCAGGTAGTGAGACTACTAAGATCGTACCTAAGTTATGTGGGATAGGTTTTAGGTTTAGGAAAAGATATATGGATGTAAACAAGTATTGAATAGATTTGAAAGATGGCAAGTTACCAGTGATGACTTGGCCAGTGGTTTCAGCTTCTTCCACAATAATTGTAAAAGCCTGTCGCCTAGGTACATTCCTCCTTGCTGGATGAGCATTCCTCTGTCCCTGAGGTAAGTTCCTTTGTGCTTGATGGAACTGACGAGGAGGAGGTGCAGTAGGTCCACGAGGAGGTGGAGCTGGGAGAGCAAGACGTGGTGCAGGTACCTGAATAGCTGGCCGCTGCGGATAGGTAATTGCTAGTCTGGGTGCCTGATACTGATTGAGTCTTTGAGAACAAGACCCAATATCATGTATGGATGAGCCACAGACTAAACAGAGGCGATTAGCACGTCTACAATCCTTCGCCAGGTGTCCATTCCTTTTGCAATAAAAGAAGAAATCGGGACTGGGCCGGTTGAAAGGTACTCCCGGTCTCCTGGGTACAAAAGGTGGCCTAGAAGAGGCTCCTCCTGCCATCAGAGTGGCAAGGTGCTTCACACCGGCAGAGTGAGGTCTTCCCTTCTTCTTCATTACTGCATCGTATCCACGGGCAGCTTTCAGAGCTAGGTCATGGGTTGGGAAATCCCCTGTAGCTAGAGCAGCTTGGATTTCCTGGTCCAACCCTTGCTGAAATCGTCTGGCCCTGATCTCAGCAGTCGGTATGAGATGGGCCGAAACCTGTTATGGTCTTGTGTTAGCTGTGTAGAATATGATATTAGATAATCGAACATTAAGATATATCTTACCTGCTCAATATGGTGAACTCTGCATCATACTCATCTACTGATTTGCTCCATATAGAGCCTTGTTGTAAGTGGATGAATTGCTGCTCAATGTCGAATTGGGCAGTCTCTGGAAAATACATCGCGTCGAACATGTCACGAAAAGTCTTCCATTCGATCGGCTGGGCAAGACGGTTTTCTTCCACCTTCCACCATACTCGGACGTTATCTGTGAGTTGCAGTTTCACAACCCTTACCAAAGCAATGTCTGGCACTTGTGCTGCTGCCAGATCGTCTTCGATCGACTGAGCCCATTCTCCAGCTTCCAAGGGGCTCTCTTTCCCAGAAAATTGCTTCGGATGAAGTGCCCGGAATTGCTTCAATCGAGGTGCTTCCGCTTCTGAACGGTTCATTAGTATGGCAGTCTGCTGCTGTTGTCCTTCTATGTGGCTCTTAATTGCCCCGAGCAGTACCGTCTGCTCGTTGATCGGAGATACAACGGTAAGCGTAAGTGGAAGAGGTGGTGATGGTGTGTTGTTGACATTTGTACTCGTGTTGTTGGGAGAATCAATAACCTTGAAAGAAAAATAAGATTAGGATAGATTCAAAGATTATGAAATATAAAGAATGTTTAGTTGTTGAGTCTTGTAATTTTGTGTTATATTGCTTAGGTTTCCATGAATAACTGACTTGCATGGTAAGGTTCCATGCAGCACTGACCTGCATGGGCCACCAAAAAAACCTGTCACGTCCCGCTTCCCAGAGTACGGTAAGGAGATATGACGAGTCACGCGACGTACTTACTCAGAAGTAAACACGCTAAGCGTAAATAAGCAATATAGTAAAATACATAAGTAAGACATGAGATGTAAATGAACATCAACCTTTAATTATTAAACATCCTTTACAATACAACTGGAAATGTAAACACAAGACTGAAAAGAAATGCCTAAACAATGGCATGAACTGAAAATAAAGTATATACAAGTGACTAGAGCTCTGGGTCTTCTGAGAACTGCTCCAAGTCGTCTGTGCTGGGCTCGATCTCCAGAGAATCAGATCCCCTGACAACATTCCAAAGAAAGAAGAGAAAATGAATGTTGTCGGTGAACAATCGCTCGGTAAGTCCCAAAGATATGTAGAATGAGAATAGACAGGTAAGAGATTATAACTGGTATAAAGTTGATAGTTATGTTAACGCAGTTGTTTGTAGCTTGGTACAGAATATGCCAGTATATACGAGAGGAGTCCAGCTTACCCCATGGACTATGGTATACGGATCACAAGGCCCCGTCAAAATCCACGGGACAACGACAACGGATGTTCAGATTAGGTGTATTAAAGTGACCGTCTCGTGCCACTTTTAACATATTCCGTACCAGTCTACCCCTTTAAAACCCCGTAATGTATTTTGTATTGATGTGTATTATTTTGTTTAATAGATGTAAGACTTGCTGAAGCCATGATATCAGTAGTTCATGTAAACGGAAAGGATATAAATGGATAGTCATGTAAATAATGTCAAATGTATATCCATGGTTCGGTCAAATCAATTCATATTGATATAGATTGTATTCTAGTATAAATGGATTCATATTGAATTGGAGTTATACTTGAATTGTATTCAAAGATGGATTGATTTCATATTAGATTGAGACTCTGACTGAGTTAGATACTTTAAAACGAATTGAACTCCTGAATTAGTTTTGGAGTTATTGGTAACTGCTGCACATGGACGACAAGATTTGTGACTTTTTCCAAGCTAATTACCATATTGATTACCCCGTTTTAGTTGTGTACCTTAAATATGCAATCACACAAATTCTCTGGCTTGCTGAGGCTCAAAAGAACTGATCCCGCTTAAACCTATATTTACTAGGGTCCTTATTGTAATTTAATATAACTTGAGGGGGTTTTATGAAAAATAGTTTTGATATATTTTCAAAATACACCTCAAGTATTTAATGTATTTAGGATTTTCATGGATGTAAATTTTAAAAGATGAAATATTCTAGTGGATATAAACCTAAATTAAATAGTATATGGTATTTTCATGTAAATTGATTTGTATTGATTCTTGATGATGTTTTCATGAAACTTGTGATTCTTTTCTTTTGATTAGAAAACATGGAACATATTATATATTTAAAATAGATCGTATGCTCCGTGAGGAGGTCTGCATCTCGTCCTACTAGTCCGTTGGATGTGCGATAACCCGCACCAACCAAATCGGATTCCCCAAAATGGGTTGTAAGGACATAATTGTATGGAATTTAATTAAAACAATGTTAAAGAAATACGGTTTTATCAGTTTAGGGTATTTTAATGTAAAAATTAGTCTTAGCAACAAAAATATCGTTCTCAAGCCATCGTGCTATGTCGAGATGAGTGTTGTGATAAGATAGTTCATTACCTCGTGCAATTTTCTAAAGGTAATATGAGCAAAATGAAGAAATAATGTTGTAGGTAAACTTGATGGGATTTAACCGTAAAAGTGAACTAAAGTTGTATAACATTATAATTTTGAATTGAAACTTGTTCTACATATTGTCTTATAGTTTCTAAATAAGATATGAAGAGATGGTTAATTTGTGGTTAAGAAAAAATTGAGTTTTTAAAGAAATTAGAATCGAAAGTCGGATTAACTCCGCTTCCGACGAGTTTTGAAAAGAGAAGTCTTTTTAATAGAAAGAGAGGAGGGGAGAGGAGACTTACGGATTGAGAAGAGAGAGGGAAGGTAGAGGATGAGTTTGCAAGCATCGTGGAGTCGCGGGGTCGCCGGATTTGTCTTGAGTCGTCGCGGGAACTTGACATTGAGCTAACTCCACTTGTACAACTTCTTGGACTTGGAAAATTTAGAGAGTTTTGGCAAAAGATTTCTGTATGAGGAGGGTTATGGTGTAGGGTAGTATTTATAGGAGAAATTAGGGTTTAGGGTATTGAAGAATGGAATTAAAATGCATTAACATTTTGGATTAATGCCTCATTTTAATTCTCTGGAAATGTGCAGGGAAAACAAACAGACTAGGGTTAGTGGGGTAGGCCAAAGGGTGCTAGGGAAATTTTTTTGAGCATTTTCTATGGGGGGACCGGCGGTGCCGACCCCAAGCCCGATCTCGTCGGTCCAATGGGTTAGGTTGGGTCTTGGATGAATGCCATGTGTCCTAGTCATAGTTAATAGTATTTTGAACATGTTTGATTTTTCAGTGACTTTTCATTTTACATGTATTGCACGTGTAAACTTTTTAGATTCTAAAAGTTTAAAAGAAAAATCATCAAAAATAATATGTGGCTGAGGGGATTCGAACACAGAGGCTATGTCACAGCAGTGCAAAACTTTACCAATGAGCTACAAGTGCTTTCTTACAGTTTAAAAACAAATCAAATACTTATAACATACACAGAGTTGCAAATACTCTATTTGTACATTAACTTTTAAAAAATTTCTGTACATTAAAACAGAGTCGTTACAATTGAACTGTTAAGGTGTACGGGTATAAGATTTTTATTCTAACATAGTTGTTTGTAGTTTGGTACAGAAAATATTAGTGTATACGACAGAAGTCCATCTTACCCCGTGGATTACCTAGGCTAGCTTGTAGACTCTGCCAAAATTATGAACGGAATCTGGTGTCACGATCGAAGACGATGCAAACCAGTACTTCATGTAATCTCACGATCTCCTGTATGAGTTCATAGGTATCAATATAGTACATTTGAAAGAGTTAAATCTTACTTTAGATTCATGCTCACCTCCATGTACTTCTTTGTTAACGTCTCCGTAGATTGGCCAACTCGAAAGAGAATAAAATGAGCCGACTTAATGAGTCGATCCACAATAATCCATACTGTGTTGTTACCCTTCGTGCTGTGAGGAAGGGCAGTCACAAAGTTCATGGTAATGTGCTGTCATTTCCATTCTGGGATTGGTAACGGCTGAAGTAGACCAGCAGTTCTGTGATGTTCAGCCTTTACTTGTTAACACACCAAACACTTGGCTACGCTTCTGGCTACTTCGCACTTCATTCCATGCAACCAATAGTGTTGCCGTAGATCCTTATACATTTTGGTACCATCGGGGTGTACTGAGTACGGAGAGCTGTGAGCTTCTTTCATCAACTCTTCTCGAACTGTGCCGTGTGGTACACACAATCTACTTTCATATTTCAAGGATCCATCTTCGTGGATGATGAAGTCAGTTCGAAGTCCACTTTTTACTTGTTGTCGGATCTTTTGCAGTTTGGCATCACTTGCTTGAGCTGCCTTGAAATGATTGACAATAGTTAACTGGACTTGTAAGTTCATCAAATACGAAGCGTTACCTGGCATAACTATTTCGATCTCCATCCCATGCAATTCCTGCTGTAGTTTCCACTGAGCGGTGAGATTCATTACTAATGGCTGACGGCTAAGTGCATCAGGAACTACATTCACCTTCCCTGGATGATACTATAGGTTGATGTTGAAGTCCGCCATGAGTTCTAGCCATCTTCTCTGCCGCATGTTCAATTCCTTTTGAGTAAATACATACTTTAGACTTTTGTGGTCCGTATATATATCCACTCGTTCTCTCAGAAGATAGTGGCGCCAAATCTTAAGTGCAAATATAACGGCTGCCAACTGCAGATTATTGTTTCCCCTAATCAGAGCAAAGCTCTGTTCAAATTTCAAATTTTGAAATGAAGCAGCACTTCATGGCAGCGCTAAGTGTGTTGCACCCCAAGTAGCGCACCATGTGCAAAGCACGTGTGCGCTGACGCTAAGAGTGCTGCACTCTAAGCAGCGCACCATGTGCAAACCACGTGTGCGCTCGCTCTAAGAGCGCTGCATTCCAAGCAGCGCACCACGTGCAAAGCACATGTGCGCTCGCGCTAAGTGCGCTGCACTCCAAGCAGCGCACCACGTGCATAGCACGAGTGCGCTAGCGCTGGAACAAAAAGCTCCCCACCGTCAGATCAAAGATCCAATAAAGATGATAAATCATCAATTAACCAAAATAAAATTCTGTTAAGGAAAGATTTCTCAAAATCTTTCCAAACAAGAACATTGTGTTCTGTAAATTAGAGCACTGTTGAATCAATGATCCAAAGGTGATTAAAAATCACCAAAATACAGAATAAATTCTGTGTGGGAAAAGATTTCTGAATCTTGTTAAAAGCAAGAAGATTGCCTTCTGTAAAACAGAAGCCTTTGGATCAAAAATCCAACGGGGGAGACATCCCCAAATCAATTAGAGACAAGATCTCTTTAACTGATTGAACAAATCAGCCTTCACTATAAAAGGGACCTAAGACTTCAAGTCTCGGGGATATATAGAAAAAACAAATAGAGGATCCCCCTATAAACTTTGAGAAATCTCAGAAAGAAGAGCAAGCTCTCGGAAGAAGAAGAACTTTTTTTCAAGGTAAAAAGAACAGAAAGACGAAATCGACTCATATAAAAAGAAGAATCTACTTCTTTTTCTAAGATCATAAATCTATAAAACCAAGGTCTTTTCACAAAGAGATCAAAGGATCTCATCATAAAAAAAATAAGAAGAAGAACATAATTCTTCTCACAGATCATAGATCTATAAGACTAAGGTCTTTTACAAAAAGAGATCATGAACATCTCATTATAAAAAGGGGGGAGAATAATTCAATTCTCTTAGGATCACAAATCCATAAAGGCAAAGACTTTCACCAAAATAAGAGATTGAAACATCTCCTATAAAATAAGAACTTCGTTCTTAGAACCTTGAGACAAAGTCTCTTATAAACGAGAATTTATTTCTCAGATCATAAAGCTGATCAAATAGCGCTTTGCGCACTTGGACTGGCGCTCACCGCCAAGCGCACCACGTGCTCCTCACGTGTGCGCCAATGAACAAATAGCGCTTTGCACTCTTGGGCTAGCACTTTGCGCTCATGGACTGGCGCTCAGCGCCAAGCGCACCACGTGCTCCTCACGTGTGCGCCACTGAACAGATAGCGATTTGCGCTCATAAAATAGCGCTTTGCGACTGGCGCACAGCGCCAAGCGCACCACGTGCTCCTCACGTGTGCACTACCCAACAGAAGCGCTCTGCGCTCTTTAACTGGCGCAAAACGCCAAGCGCACCACGTGCTCCTCACGTGTGCACTACCCAACAGAAGCGCTCTGCGCTCTTTAACTGGCGCAAAACGCCAAGCGCGCCACGTGCTCCTCACGTGGGCGCTAAAAGAACGTAAATTGTTCTATGAATAAAGCCCAGAGCTATGATGAATGCTCAGCATTCAGTAAAAGACAAAAATATTGTCAGAATTCAAATCAATACTCAGCATTGTCAAATGTTTAACATTTTAACTGAGTGGGCCGAGCCTAAGTTGGCCATAAACCCCTCATTCAGATTAATTGAGCCCATATGCACATAAATCTTAGATCTTAGTCCCAATTGGACTACAGATCTCCCAACCAATATTGGTTCAAGGGTACATCTCTTCACTCCTCTGATATATGTCGTTGTAATCCTTCAACGTCTTCAGAGAGGTGACGGGCCCCGACAACTAAACATCCCTCGGACTGTGGGGTCCTTAAACCCATGGACTATGATGTCCTTAACCTCGGACTGTGAGGTCCTTAAACCCATGGACTATGATTTCCTTAACCTTGGACTGTAATGTCCTTAATCTAATGGACCGCAATGTCCCTAAACTAAACAATAGAGCCCAAATGCTCTTTTGTTGGATCTAAACGATCCCGTTAAGTTGATCTTAGTCTAAAATTAGACTAACGTGTCCTTAACAAACGTTTAAGTTGATCTTAGTCTCAAATGAGACTAACGTATCCTTAAACCCAACCCTAAACCCAAATCTAAGAAGATACAGATTTGGACTAATCCACGCCCTACGGGCGACAACATAAATTAGTCTCCGTATACAATCCACGGGCAACCAAAAACAAAATAAACACACACGACACGAAGTGACCATCTGGAGAAGGAGAAAGTGGTTGCCGCGATGCAGTAGCGTAATTAACTGTAGGGGCTTGCGCCTGCAGGGAAGAGCTTCCCCACAATCAAAAACCCTTCAACGAGGGAGAATCTGACGAAGTCTGCTACATCGGCCTCATCCGTTTAAACCTTTGATATATGGTGTCATAAATCAACTTGGCATCTTCGGAGAGGTGGACGGATAGCACCAAATAGCATCTGCTCTCGAAGTTCAGGCCTGACGTCCTAACGTCCTAGTTGCGACTTTCGGCGGGAAACAGATTCTGGCACGCCCAGTGGGACCTTTTCCTCTTTCCATTCCACACTTCGTGTGTCGTGTTCGGGAACGAACCGCGGTTTAATATGGTTGCCCTTGGGTTCGAGGTACTAAGATTTGGTTTTGATACCGTGCAGAAAAAAGAACATCAATGGCCCCTAACTGCTCCAACTGCAACTGCAACTCCCGTTCCGCCTCATCTGGAGGAGTAACCTGCGGGCCCCAAGCGGCCTCCCTTTTCACAATGCCAGTGGAACAAGTGACCCAAGCCACCACTGGGCTATTCTTCGGGACCATGATCCCACCAACGAGCTTTAGCGCTCCTATACCGTCACAGGAAGCTGTGAAGAAGTCGGTCTTTGATCGGCTTGCAACCACCACGGCCCCTCTCACTGGGTCGTCCAACTCCAATGCCTCAGTCTTCGACAGGCTGGGTCAAAGCTCAAGTGGGCTCGCAAAGAGGCTCGCAATACCAGAGAAGGACACTCCAACTCATGCTACAGTGGAGGTTGTCCAAGCTGCTCCCTCTACTCGAAGGTCGGCTTTTGACAGGTTGACCATTCCCTCTCAACGAGCATCTGTCTTTGACAGGCTGGCGCCAACAACAGACTCATCCAACAGCGGAGGTGATCCCGGCCGCACTACATGCTCGATGTCGCCACTGACGCCGAGTGAGGAAAGCCGAGGGCAATTCCCCTTCTGGACTGACTCCGCCAGTTCCAATGGTGGAAGTTGATGCTGCTGTTCCAACCGGGAACAGCTTTGAACTACTTAACAAGGTGCACAGGAATTCGCCAACTGCTGTGCCGAAAAGATCTCCTCCACCAATGGAGAACGCTACAAAGGAGAAGCTAGAGCAGCCCCTCAGCGGCTGTCCTCTAAAATTTATAAAGTTTGGCGACAGGTCCAAGACTCCGTGATAGATCAAGACTATCCCCGTCGACAGAAAAAGATGAAGGTTCAGCAAGAAGAGGACCACCCTGTTAAGCCATAGAAGGCGACAGCTACTTGGGTGCCCACTTGCAACGGGCCCCTCAACTTCGACCGCTCACAAGAGGAGAAAGCTGGAGAAAATCCCGGTGTCTGCGGCGAATAGCAAGAACACTGAATATAAATGCCCCAAGCCTGGGGGCATGGTGGTATATACTGTCTATATAGCATCCGGAAAAGAGGATAGCCGTATCTCTACAGGCCATCGACTACTCACCAGATCCGTAACAAAGGCCCAAGAGCAACAACAGAAGCTCCAGGAAATGTTGACGCAAATGGCCGTACTCACAGGGCCAAAAGAAAGACCGGAAACGTCGTCGGAGCAACGTCAAGAACAAGAAACTGATGCTGAGTTCCTCCGCAGAATCCTCGAAAAGAAGGACAAAGAGGCAGCGGAACAAGCTGCCAACATAAAACGAATGGCGTTCTTATTCCAAGAGATAGTTGGGATGATGTTACAGCCGGATCCTCCAGCTGAAGACCCTCCGATTATCCTTGAAGATGACAGAGGGGAGACATCGAACCCTCTTCCGGCTTGTTCAGCAGCCAAAGAGGAGACCATCTCTAAAGCCGCCCTGGATGATTACATCGCTCAACAGATACGAGCTCACCAGGTGAATGAAGCGGCCGGTCAGATTGTTAAGACTGGACGACCCTATCCGGGTTGGTACGACCAAATAAAGTACCCACCGGGATACACGATCCCCAAATTCCATGTATATAAGGGGACGGGGAACCCGCACCAACATGTCGCTCAATTTAGAGCCTTGTGCGGTAATACTGGAGGTGATGATAAACTGTTGCTCCACCGGTTTGTTGGCAGCTTGTCGGAGACGGCATTCGAGTGGTATTCGGAACTCCCGAATGACTCTATCAAGACATTTGCAGAGATGGAGCTGCCATTCACCCAACGTTTTGCGAGCGCTGGAGAACGTACCCCAATCATGGCGCTGATCAATGCCAGGGTGAAGCCGGGAGAAAATTGGGTCCAGTACGCAATACGGTGGAGGAATCTATGGTCGAACTGCGAACAACGCATCGAAGAGGCTCCTGCGGTAGGCATGTTCGTGGGTACTCTCGACCCTCAAGTGACCATTTCCCAATTCATGATGTTCTTCAAGCCAACTACTTTCCAGGCCTTGATTGACAAGCTAGCCCAGATGGATCAGATGGGTCATAGACCTTCTTCTTCGAAGTTGGAATCTCGAAACGAAAAAGGGAAGGGGAAAGCGGCCTTCGTCGCCAATGCTCAACAGCAGCCCAGTGGTCCAAAACTAACTGATCGCCAAGACGAGAGACGGCGATTCTTTAATGAGAAAATGAAGCGCTCTTATTCGTTTCCTCGGGACAAAACGAGGAAATTGTTCGAGCTGGCGGTGCGCAACAGGCTCATCAACTTGCCGGATCCAAAACGCCCATTGCAATCCGGTGAGGCTAATAATCCCAATTATTGCCCCTATCACCAAGCGATAGGCCATCCAATCGAAGATTGCTTCGTCTTCAAAGGGTGGATTGATAACCAATACCAACAGGGCAAATTCACACTGTCCGAGAATTGGAAAGTAAACCCGCCCCAGCCGCACGCTCTCAAAAAGGCGGACACACCGGGGGCATAATGCTATTTTATAGAAGAAGCTCCATGGGAGGTCGTTCTTTCAGCCAAAACGAAAAAAATGCTGAAGGATCTCCAAACATGCCCGGCGATCAAATGGAAAAGTCCGATGGAACTCGAAGTCATCAAGGGAATGCTAAAGACGCGCCCAACTCCAAAAATTGGTGGTGATGGTCAAAGCGCCCACACCCAGCCGTCAAAGTTTTCGAAGAAGAAGAAAAAGACCAAAAAGCCCGTGAAGCCTGATGACAAGCGCACGGACCTACAAAATCATATTGACGTGCTATAAGAATATAACCAGAAGGCGCGGACCCCAGTCACACTCCATGAATTTCTCAACCACGTCCTTGAGGACGGAGATGATGACAATGGAGAAGACTCGTCGGATGAACCTGAGGATTATGTGGCAAGCTGCCGTGTGATCTCTCACTCGTTAATAAACGGTGAAGAAGCTCTGGATGAAGAGAAACTGTAGGCAGATCCTGAGCCGGAACTTCTAGGACCATCAGACGAAATGATTGATGCATTCCTGAACGAAGCTCTTCTGAAAAGCAAAGCTGATCGAAAGCGCGAAATGGCCATATTTGAAAAAGCCAAACGCCGGCGACTGGACGAAAGGGTTGAAACACTCCCACCAGATCAAAGTACATCCGCCGCAAATAAAAGCAGGTTCAAGACAAGGAAAAGGTTCGCCAAAGCCATATCGATGGGAATGAAACCGCTTTCTTTCAGAGGAAATTCTCCTGGTGGTATACATCTTGATGAAGCGGACGTACATCTTAACTTCTGCTTATATCATCAGAAGATCGCACACCCTACTGAAGAATGCAACGCCTTTAAAAATTGGTGGTAAGGATACGTTGCTCACCGGCAGCACTTCAAGAGGGTGAAGCGTGAAGCTCGTCGATAGCGGAAAAATGCTACAGGCGAACGAGGAAGAGCTGCCGACAACTGTCACATGGTTGATAGCAGGGGATCGCAAGTTCTCACCTTCGAGAGCGATTCTGAAGAAGAAATGGCTCTCAGTCCTCTCTTCAAAGAATCCACCTCAGGAAAAGAGGAAGAAACGAAGAGCTGCGAGAACATTTAACAGCGCAATCGCACGCTACCCGAAAAGAATCTCGGACCCACAGACAAGGGATCGAACAAAAAGGATAAGGGGAAGGGAAAAGCGACCTTCGTCGCCAACGCTCAACAGCAACCGAGTGACCCGAGACCGATTGCTCGCCAAAGCAACAAGTGGCAATCCCTCGATGAGAAGTTAAGACGTCCCTACTCGTTTTCCCGGGATAAAACAAGAAGACTGTTCGAACTAGCAGTGCGCAACGGGCTTATCACTCTACCGGAGCCGAAACACCCACCACAACTGAACGATGTCAACGATCCCAATTACTGCCCCTACCACCGAGTATTAGGCCATCCGATCGAAGATTGCTACATCTTCAAAAATTGGGTTGAGGACCAGATCAACAGGGCAAGTTCGCGCTGTCCGAAAACTGGAAGATGAACCCGCCACAACCACATGCTCCGGAAAAGATGGACATGCCGGGGGCATCGTGCTCATTCATAGAGAAAGCCACATGGACCGAAATGTCCTAAAACTGACGACGGACCGAAACGTCCTTAAACTAACGATGGACCGAAATGTCCTAAAACTAACGACCGACCAAAACGTCCTTGAACTAACGATGGACCACTATGTCCTAAAACTGGCTACGGACCGAAACGTCCTTAAACTAACGATGGAACACTATTTCTTAAAACTGGCTATTGACCGAGACGTCTATAAACTACTACGTACCGCAGCATCCCAAGGCTGATAAAAAAAAGGTACGTCCACTAGCGAAATGGGCACGGATGAAAACCCGAAAGGGCTCCGTGAGTAAAAACAGCAGGACTACCAGCGAGTTTGTGAAAACATGAAAGGGCGCAATCTCGTTAAAAGACACTTGCAAGGTCCTCTCGACCTTGTGAGGAGAAAATACCTGCGTGAGATCCTTACGACTCACAAGGGAGCAACACACTTAGGGATCCCCACGATTCCTAAGGAGAAATTACACTTACGAGATCCTCACGACTCGTAAGGAGAACTCCCCTTTGAGACCCTCACGGCTCACAGGGTTCAAAAGCCTTAAGCTACAGGGATCTGAATCTGTTCTTAAGCCATCACAATCTCCAATGCTGCCCTACAAGCGGTTCAATATTGACCCTTGTATACAATCCACGGGCACGAATAAACATTTCCCTAACAGAGTCCTACCAGCGACTGGGGATATGCTCACACGGTGAACGATCCTGCTAAGTCCTCTCGACTTATAAGGAGAAAACACTCTTGTAAGATCCTTATGACTTACGAGAAACCATACATTTGGGAATCCTTACGATTCTTAAGGAGAAAACGCACTTACGAGATCCTCACAACTCGTAGGGAGAAATACCTTCATGAGACCCTTATGGCTCATGAAGTTAAAAGCCTTAGTCGACAGGATCCTAACCTTGATTACTAAGCCACCTTTGTTCGAACTGACAAAGGCAAATGATGATTCGCTCCTGACAATATCCCAGTCGTAGCGATGCTGATGCCTAAATCGGTATCAAATTCCAAATCTGAACTCGCAATAAAAAAACAGCGAGGCAAAAGTGCATATAAAATAGCCGAAATGATAAGGCAACTTGCAACAAAATCAGCAAGTAAAAATATATGCATACAAAATAGCCGAAATGGTTGGCTACTCGCAATAAAAAGCGGCGAGTAAATAAAACAAATAGCCGAAATGATGGGGCAACCTGCAACAAAATCAGCAAGTAAAAATATATGCATAAAAAATAGCCGAAATGGTTGGGCAACTCGCAATAAAAAGCAGCGAGTAAATAAAACAAATAGCCGAAATGATTGGGCACCGCGAAAAATAGCCGAAATGATTGGTCAATCGCGACTTTCGCGATTTAAAAGCTGAAATGATAGAGCATCGCGGAAAGAAAAAAAATATAAAATGAAAATTTTACCCTACATGTGAGATCACATCGATCCCTGTATACAATCCAGGGGCACAAACAAAAAGGGAACCATACCTTCCCATCAGGTTCCATCAGAAAGAGAGCCAAATCTTGACGGTTCACAGACAACCTAGAGACTACTGTAGGGTGTTTTTCGTCACCCCATTGAGATGGGAATACGCGCGCGCTTGTCAGGCGTACTACAGATTCCCCCTGCCTGGGGTAGGCCGGGGTTTAATGATTGTGGGGATCCGAATCTCCGGTAGCCGCGGACTAAGCTGCCGTTAATTACCCCTCGCCTTTGGGGCGAGGGAACCTCCGATTAACGGGTTAAAATGGTCATGCGAACTCAATGTGCAGTGTACGTGTGTTGTGTTTTGAAAGGGAGGGTTTGGATATATCGGGAGCCACGCAGAGTTTTTACGGGGGTTCCGCTACCCGGATAGCGGGCTGGGGGTCAAGGGGGCTAGCAGCCCCCTTGCGGGGTTCGGGGCAGCGCCCCGGCCCGAAAAATTTTTTGGAGGGGGAGAATGTGGCGGAGTATGTATATGTGTGAATTTGTATACATATGTATATGTATATGTATGTACATAAAAAGAGGGGGGAAAGGCATCCAAGGGATGCGTGGGGGCCAGCGCCTTGAGCGCTGTGCGCTTAGGTGCTGTGCGCTCAGGCGCAAGCGCGCCACGTGTCGGCACGTGGGCGCTTTGCGCATGAGCGCTGCGCCCAGGTGCGCAAGCGCGCGCGCCACGTGTCGGCACGTGGGCGCTTTGCGCAAGAGCGCTGCGCGCAGGTGCGCAAGCGCGCGCGCGCCACGTGTCGACACGTGGGCGCTTTGCGCAATGCGCGTTGCGCGCAGGTGCGCAAGCGCGCGCGCCACGTGTCGGCACGTGGGCGCTTTGCGCACTTGCGCTGCGCGCTGGAGCGGACAAGAGGCTTTTAGCCTGAAAAAAGATTTCTCGAAAGAGAAATCAGAGAGGAGTCGGGCTCCTGAATGTGTTTTGGGTTTAATGGAAGTGGTTCTTCTTCTTCCTCCTGTTGCTTGCTGGATCTTGAAGATCAAGAGATGTGAAATCTCAAAATCTCTCCTTTTTAAGATCTGATGACAGATCCAAGTTCCCCTTTGTGGGTTTTGTGGTGAAAAACTAATTTGTTTTGAAAAAGGGAGAGTAAAACTCTTGATTTAATTCAAAAGAAAGAAGAAGGTTTTGGAACCTTGAAGAAGGAAGAAAGATCTCAGATCTGAAACTTTTTTTTTGGAGAGAGAAAAAAGTCCTTGGGATATTTCATTATCCTTGCCTTTATAGGCCATACACTTTACACATAGCCCCTTGGGCTTCACAAAATGGCATTTTGCCTATCTCATGGCTCATGTGCCATTTCTTTTTGCACATAAGCCATGGGCTTTACAAAAATTTGGCTTTATGCCCATTTTGCATACATTCATGTATAAAATAATTACATGAAAATTATTTATTACATGATTTATATTTTTGCATGGAGGAGGCTGGCCGCGGGCTCGACTTGGGCATGGGCCCGCTTGACCTGGGCTTGGGCCCACCTGGCTTGGGGTTGACCTTGACTTTGACTCGGTCAACGGGGGTGCAAATTTTTACCCCAACAACTACCTCGGAGCCATGGCAAAGTCCATGTTCCAAATCTCGACGGTTCACAGACAGCCTATAGATCACCAACAGGGTTCCTCCTCATTCCAGCAGGATTCAAACGCGACAATCAATCTTGGTGCCATGGCAAAGTCTTTGTTCCAAATCTCGACGGTTCAAAGACAGCCTAGAGATCACCAACCGCGTTCCTCCTCATTCCAGCAGGATTCAGACGCGACAATCAACCTTGGAGCTATGGAAAAGTCCCTGTTCCAAATCTCGATGGTTCACAGACAGCCTAGAGATCACCCACAGCGTTCCTCCTCATTCCAGCAGGATTCAGATGCGACAATCAACCTTGGAGCCATGACAAAGTCCCTGTTCCAAATCTCGACGGTTCACAGACATCTTAGAGATCACCAACAGCGTTCCTCCTCATTCTAGCAGGATTCAGACGCGACAATCAACCTTGGAGCCATGGCAAAGTCCCTGTTCAAAACCTCGACGGTTCACAGACAACCGAGAGAGCAAATCCTGGTCCTGTAGAACATGGCTAAAGTCAATCCTGACTCCGTGGGAAACGGCCAGAGCAAATCCTGGTCCCGTAGAACACGGCTAATGTCAATCCTGACCTCGTGGGAAATGCCCAGAGCAAATCCTGATCTCATAGAACACGGCTAATGTCAATCCTGACTCCGTGGGAAACGGCCAGAGCAAATCCTGGTCCCGTAGAACACAGCTAATGTCAATCCTGACCCTGTGGGAAACGTCCAGAGCAAATCCTGGTCCCGTAGAACACGGCTAAAGTCAATCCTGACTCCGTGGGAAACGCCCAGAGCAAATCCTGGTCCCGTAGAACACGGCTAATGTCAATCCTGACCCCGTGGGAAACGCCCAGAGAAAATCCTGGTCCCATAGAACATGGCTATTGTCAATTCTGACCTCGTGGGAAACGCCCAGAGCGAATCATGTTCCCGTAGAACACGGATAATGTCAATCCTGACCCCGTGGGAAACGCCCAGAGCAAATCCTGGTCCCGTAGAACACGGTTAAAGTCAATCATGACCCCGTGGGAAACGACCAAAGCAACCCCTGACACCGTGAAATGCGGATAAAGTCAACCCCTGACACCGTGAAATGCAGATAAAGTCAACCCCTGACACCGTGAAATGCGGATAAAGTCAATCCCTCCTGGCCCCGTAGAACACGGCCAAAGTCAATCCTGACTCCGTGGGAAACAGCCAGAGTAAACTCTTGAACTCCCCGTCAAAGAAATGCTTTGACTCGGGAGCAGGTCAACTCAAAATCACTTACAAGTCCTCTCGACTCGTAAGCAAGAAAAATCCTCTTGTAAGATCCTTACGACTCTCAAGAGAAAACGCACTTAGGAATCCTCACGATTCCTAAGGAGAAACCACACCTGCGAGATCCTCTCGACTCGTAGGGAGAAAATTCTTTATGAGACCCTCACGGCTCATAAAGTTGAAAAGTCTTAGGTGGCAGATCCTAACCCTGTCTCCCAAGCCATCATTGCCTTGTAAAGAGGTCAAGGTAGATTTTCTACAGGCCACACTGTCCTAAGTCAAACATCGACAAGAAAGGAAGCAACCACTTACGAGTCCTCTCGACTTGTAAGGAGAAAATTCTCCTGTGAGATACTTATGACTCTCGAGAGAAAACACACTTAGGAATCCTCACGATTCCTAAGGAGAAAATACACCTACGGGATCCTCTCGACCTATAGGGAGAAAATTCTTTATGAGACCCTCACGGCTCATAAAATTGAAAAGTCTTAGGCAGCAGACCTGAACCTGTTTCCTAATCCATCGTTACCCTGCAAAAAGTCCAAGATGGACCGTCACTTACTATCTACAGGCCACACTTGCTCAAATCACATGGCAACGCCACAGCAAAGAGATGGAAGCAACAGTAGAACAAAAAATGTATATTTTTTATTCATGAATTCAATGGAGTACAAGTTGAATCATATGAAAGAATAAAAAATGGATACATGTTATTCAAAGATTACAAGTGTTCAATCTATGCAAAACAGCTACTGAGAAGGAAGCGTTTTCAATAAGTCAGCAAGTTGCTCGCACACTCCTTTCAATTCCTTTTCATGGTCAGCCGCTGCGGCCAGCTCCGCTTCGACTCGAGCCCTTTGCTGCAAGCATGATGAAACCTTCTCATCGATTTCCAGCTGGAAGCTTCGCGACTCTGCGTAACCCGCTCAATGAAATTGAGCTTCCGCCTCAATGCCAGCCCGTCCGAAATGCATCGCTGCAAATTGTCAAAGACGGCTCTCAGTTGCGTGACATTCGCTTCAACTTGGGCGTGCAGCCGGGCAGATTCACCTGAAGCTTCCTCGCGTTCCTTCCGCCTCAAGGTCGCTTCTTGTTCGAAATAGAGGATGAAGGACACGCTCTGCTCAACCCACGCAGCCCACTGGGAGTTCAAAGCCAGAATCTCAGGAGCAGGACGCCTAAGCTCAAGCTCATGCAGGCAGGCCTCAATCTTCCTGCAGTGGTTAACCCAAGACTCAACGACGCCCTCGTTATGGAAGTTCACAAGCGTCGCCAACATTAGATTAACCTCGGCAGCAAAATCTGCAGCGAATGTAGGGGCCTCCGCGTCAAGCTCCTTGATGTATTCACTCAACATACGTAGACTGGTCACAGCGCCTTTTGAAGATGGACGTCTAGAAAAGGGCCCTGCTGGCATTATGATGCGAGACTCGAACGGAGATGGAGTCGGTGCGACCGCTGCAAAACAAATCACAATCAGATGATGACTCAAGAAATAAAGAAGATACATGAACAATAGAGTCTATTATACCGGCTGCAACAGGGGGCAGAGCTGGGAGTACCGGTGGCGCGACGATACCCTCGTCCCCTCATTCAATTTTTAAGGCTACAAGTAATGCAAAGAAGAATTAGCAATGACATGTCTGCCCGTTAAAGAAAAGAAAAGACGTCGGTTAGAAAAGATACTCACCGACACCAGCGGGCGGACTAATCTCCGACTGGAAGGAGAAGTGCGGGTTCAGCACCTGATACAGGTGATCAAAGAGAACTTCTGCAAGATCACGATGATACATGGTCAGTACATGGAAGATGCTGCCCCTAATTTAAATTAATCACAAACCCATACCTTCCAACATTCGAGAAGATATAAGAGGAAACGAAGGGGCAGCAACCGTTAGAGCGGCAGCTGGTGGTGCTTCTTCAGGTGTCACAACCTCAGCGCTCACCACACCTACATTCGAAAGGAACAAGCTGTCATCAGAAGGGATTGAAAAATGAAAACAATGCAGCGGTCCAAGACCTACCAGACAGGTCATCAGCCAAAACGGTAACGGAAGCATCACCAAGCATCACGACTTCATCGATCTCATTCAAGGGGATGGTTTCGCCGCCCGTAGCTTCGTCCCCTGATTCCACGAGAGCCGTCATGACACTCACAATGCCAGACGATGGCAAGGAACCGCAGGCGGAAAGAGCGACAATTGGAGCAGTCCCGGACTCCTGGGAAAGAGTAGCTGCTTCGGGCTCAGTGGTTGCCGTCATCTCACCCGCTACCTCCTCACCGGGACTTGGCCCTGTAGGGTAAGATATATGAGAATCTGAAGATCAAATTCTGACAAAAGGACCCAGTGTTATGTTACCTTGGGACGGCTTTTCAATTGCTTGCCGAGCCGCGCGTACCGCCTGTCTATGAGCGGTAGACAGGGCGGCCGGAGCACCCTCTGAAGAAGCAGGGATAGGGGAAGCAGTGCTCGAGCCTGCACCTACGGCCAAGGCGGCGTTACGTTCTCTTGTTGCATGCCTCCTGCGCTTCCTTTCTGCCTGGGCCGTGAGAGCTGATCTTCTTAGGACCTCCGTCAAGGAGACGTCATCGTACGCGCCAGGAGCTACCTCTGGAGCCGTTATGGCGTCCGTCATCGGTTGCTTAAGTGAAGCCTCTTTTGACGATACTGGGGAAGCTGGCACTTCGGTAGCCGGCCTTGGAACCATCTCTGCACCACCCCACGAAATCGGCACGACACTTGGGATAACTTGGGTCGAAGTAGTCCCTGCGATAAGATGAAAAAGGGGTCAGACTATCCATGAAGGAAAAGGGAATAAGGGCATAATGAGCCGAAATATACCAAGGCCCAACGAAGCGCGAAGCCTCTCTTCCTCCTCAAAAGTCTTGAGGGAAGCCGTGAGAGCCTCTTCAGTGGAAACGCCTGTTGAAGAAAAAGTGTCAGTCAAAACACGATAATAAAAATGTAATGCAACAACAAAAAGATACGACTGAAGATTACCTGACTCAGCGAGGGTGATCAGTCCTGCCTTGTAGCTAGCTAGTCGCTCGGAAGCTGCGATGGAAGCCTCCAGATCAGTATCATCTACGCCATGAATAGACCCTCGTTGGTCCCGTATTCGCTTAAGGCTTCGCCATAAGGAGTATGGGGCTTCTGGCCGAGTACAACGTCTGCAGAAAGAATCGACTTCTTCTTCTTCTTCTGCGAGCGAGTACCGGCCGCCGGTAACACGAGCTTGCGTTTAGCGGGCAACTTCGGACGGTGAGTCCCGATCTCCGCACCCAAGCCGGACTCAGGAGAGGCCACAGCGACCACTTCAACGGGAGCACGGGGTAGCGGCAGCTCAGGTATATCACGCGGTACCACAGCCGCAGTAGCTTACCTCAAGAGAGGACGGACAATGGTCCGTCGTTTCAAGGGAACGACGGGGTTACCAGCCGGGGCGGTGTCCTTGCGATCAAGCAACAATCGTTTTTCTTTCCTAATGACGGCGCCCATCGAATGTTGATACCACGCTACATACACGTTCAGGGCTGTTCATACCATAAGATTGTATTTTATATTCCCCATTCTTATGCATTTTACAATGAAAACAGGTGCTTTTGACCCATGTCTGCTACATGTTACAGGTTACAGGTTGTTGGAGCAAAAACAGTGAAAAACACAAAAGACGACACAAAAAGAGACTTTTGACCAACAAATAGGAGGATCTTAGTCAAGCCTAAAAACGAAGAATAGTTCTCAGTCAATAAGGCAACTCAAGGTCCAAATTGTCATGGCAAGCGGTTAAACGATCGGTACAAGTGTTCACTGAAGATCTGGAATCACTGCAGAAGCCCAAATGGAAAAAGAACTAAAGAAATGAAAACCCCAAAAGAACTTGAAGAATACCAGAAAAGCCCATCAGCTGACCTCATCAAAGGGCCGCGGAACCGCGGCCCAAGCCAACCCATGCCGCGGTTCCGCGGCCGTCCTATGCACGTGGTTTGAGAAAATTTTACCAAAATTATGTGGCGTCTCTGGAAAGATTTTCTAGGGGTATATTTGTAATTGTAGACATGCGGTTCAAAATGTAACCTAGGGTTTCCTATTCTCTATAAATAGGAACTCTAATCATTGTAATTTCTTATGCCTCCCTTCATTAATAAAATTTCAGAAATCTTTTGGAGAGCATCGGTGTTTCTTCTCCATTCAGAAATTCAGATCTGACAACCCTGCATGGATGATTGGAGGGATGCATCTGTAAGTAATTTAATTTCTTGCCTTAGATGTTAGCTTTGGGAAAGGCTTTTGAGAGATGAGATCTTTCATCCCTTTCTTACTCATCACATAGAATCTATAGGACTTCATGCATACATGCACATACCGCTCCCTACGGCACCCTATCCCTCGAGGTAGCGGTGATACCGTAGTATAAAGGCCCGGGTGTGATGTTTTCCATGGAGGTTAGGGTAAGGATCTCTAAAAGAAGGACAAGAACCTAGAGGAAGGAACACCTTCCCGAATGGATCCAATTCCCTTTATTGATAATTACCATAACTCCTCTTAGATCCTAATTTGGGTATAGAAAGCGTTGAGATTTATTTACATTTCCAAACCATTCCTAAACCTAACCCTAGCTAGATTTAGATCTAGATTAATTTAGTTTTTAGATAGAATCAATTTTTAAATTTAATAATCAACCAAACACCCTTCGGAATTAACTCGTAAGAACGACTAGGAAATTCACAACATCCCTGTGGACCGACCCGTACTCACCGGCTAGCTGCAAAGCGACGCCGTTCTTGATTGCGGTTACAAATATTTTTGATCTATCTTTTAGAAAGCGCAAGCACGCTAAATCACACCAATCAAGGGCCTTCGGAACACAGCTCGATTCACTGATGAAGAAGTTGGACCCTGTGTTTAGGCGCATAAAATGATGCAACGCGCTCCGGATACCCTCTTCAGTATTAGCCGGTTCTGCCAAGAAAGCCTCAAGCGGGACGCCCTGATTATAGCTTAACTACTGGGCGAAATGATACGGGTTGTATCTCATGAACAACGCCGAATCATTCTACCTAAACACGAGAAAGCCCAGCCTGATGGAGTATAGATGAAGAATCTCCCGAGCTTTCAAGACAGAGGCCCCGTCTTTAAAAATGTCCTGCAATGGCAGCACTGTTTTCGCGAATTCCTGGCCGACGGTCAAAATTTTATCGATGAATGACATGCCATCTCCAACCGTGCGTGTACGAAGGAGCAAGCCCCTAGCTTCCCACGGTGTCGGGTTTACAATGGATGCGTCGACTAGCCGCATGATCCGAGGGAACTTACACTTATCATAGAAGTAAGGCCTTCTGTGGATACCGAAGACACCAAGCACGTGCAACTCGAGCCACGAGGTGAAATAATACATCGAGAAGTTTGCAGGCTGCACCCCTGGTTCAGTAGTATCCTCTGCCAAGCTGAGGCCGTGATACAAATGGGCTAACCCAGCGATCCCGACGGCCACTTGCATCCCAGCAACCATTCTATGCGCTGGGTAAAAGACGGACAGCCTCATGCGGCGAGGGTGCGTCGGAAGCGCAAACAGCTCAGCCACAACCCGAGAAACCCCAAAAGAACGTTTCTTCATCAATCCATGGAGCTGCCAGCTCTGCAAAGGGGACGACCGGGGTGTCGGGGAGAAAGAAACTCTTCTGATCCGCCTCCGCCGTCGGCAGGATGCCCAAACCTAAGCCAAAAGGATCATCAAGTTTGGCGAACTTTGCGGCTTCCTTCGACAGTACTTCCGAGCGGAGAAAACGAGCGATAAAATCCGTAAAATTAACCCCATGACCTTCGGATTCGAGAAAAAGATTCTCATAGATATTCAGCACCTTTATCAAACTCGGGAATTGGTGTTAAATAGCGTTTTCCGGGGTAAGACCCATTACCACTGATTTGGTGGCAAAAATGCATTCATCCGAAGGAAGCAGCTCCTCGTAATGTTCTCCCCTAACGGGTAAAGCAGATATCACAACAAATTCCTCCAAAGAAATGGAGACTTCTCAATCCAATAAGAGGAAGGTGTGAGTCGGAATGTTCCATTGCTCCAGAAATGCCTTGACCCACCATGTAGGAGATGTGGAATACTGGAACAAAGAAGTATAGATCGCAGGGTACAATCCGAGCCTTAGCAGCTGTGACTTCTTCGCCGATAAGATATATCGGGCCCACTGCAGTTATCCGGCTGGGTGACGGGGAGTTAGTACTATGTTGTATGGCTGTCCCAAAGGGCGCGACTCGCCCTGACATATGCGCCGCCCTAGAGTGTCCAAAGCCACCGGCGGCTGCACGGGTATTGCAGCCATAGAAGGCCGAAGGAGACCCTCAGAAGTCCAATTCACCTCCTCCACAGTATAGTTTATCTGGGGTGCATCTGCATAAGGGATCGCCGAAATAGGATCCGAAGGTGTCGCGCAAGAAAAACTCCGACGACCTTTGATGATTTGGTTGTACCATGTTCTCCACAAATGGAGATTCTTCCGCTCTGGGTCGTGATCCTTGATTAGTGCAAAGACTTCCCTGTCCACGGGCGCTTCGGGGAATCCTCCTTCCAAACGGACGAACGGGAAGGAAGTGTCGAAAGACATAGTACCTGCGCGGAAAAGAACAAATTTTCAGCCGCCAATACTGCAGTTTAAGTTCTATCACTAGATACTTTAAATCTGTACCACACTGCAATGCAGTAAAAAGGGACCAAAGGGGACCCACATAATCTAGATGACAGTTCATCATTAATAAAACAGTCTCATCATTTGATGAGACTGTCGTTAAATGAGGAAATCCTCAAAAGATTTTCATTCAATGAGGACCCCTCGGGCCAAGAAGTAAATCTCCCATTGAGAGCAGTTCTCTTCAACAGAGTGACATCTGTCAGCTCTGATGATGAAAGGAATAAAATTCCTCAAGAAAATTCTAAGAGCTTTGCTCTGTAAAGGTGATGGAATAACCCATCAGAAAACTAAAAATAAAATTTTTAATTAAAATTCCATGATCTTCAAGATCCATGAACAAACTCTAAGAGTTCTTCATAAGAGATTAACAAATTTTTATGATTTGAAAAGCGCAAAGCTCTGCAAAATGGGTTAAGAAACCCTAAGAAAGATCTCTTTAGATCTATGATTTCAAGAGAGCAAAGCTCTATTAATAAAACCCTAAAAAAGGTTTTCTTTAGATCGAAGATCTATGAAGAGCAAACCTCTGTTAATGGGTGAAACCCTAAATTATTAAATAATACTTTAAAAGATTTAATCTTTACCTAAATTTTGACAGAGTTCTGTCCTTAAGAAAATTCTTTAGATGAAAAGCTATGCTCTGAAGGAGAATAAAAATTCTCATAAAGAAAGAAGATGAACAGAAATCATCCCAAGGGCCAAGGGTCCTATTTATAGGCACTGAGACTCCGTTTCAACTTCTGAGTTGATCGAAGAGCGCAGATGCTGCCACAGCCGCACTCACATGTGGGCCACAGCGCAACGGTGGGAGGGGCATTTGTTTTCCCAATCAAAGCAAAGCTCTGTTCAAATTTCAAATTTTGAAATGAAGCAGCGCTTCATGGCAGCGCCAAGTGCGCTGCGCTCCAAGCAGCGCACAACGTGTAAAGCACGTGTGCGCTGGCGCTAAGAGCGCTGCGCTCCAAGCAGCGCACCACGTGCAAAGCACGAGTGCGCTAGCGCCGGAACTAAAAGCTCCCTACCGTCAGATCAAAGATCCAATAAAGATGATAAATCATCAATTAACCAGAATAAAATTCTGATAAGGAAAGATTCCTCAAAATCTTTCCAAACAAGAAGATTGTGCTCTGTAAATCAGAGCACCGTTGGATCAATGATCTAAAGGTGATTAAAAATCACCAAAATACAGAATAAATTCTGTGTGGGAAAAGATTTCCCAATCTTGTTAAAAACAACAAGATTGACTTCTGTAAAACAGATGCCTTTGGATCAAAGATCCAACGGGGGAGACATCCCCAAATCAATTAGAGACAAGATTTCTTTAACTGATTGAACAAATCAGGATTCACTATAAAAGGGACCTAAGACTTCAAGTCTCGGGGATATACAGGAAAAACAAATAGAGGAACCCCCCTATAAACTTTGAGAAATCTCAGAAAGAAGAGCAAGCTCTCGAAAGAAGAAGAACTTTTCTTCAAGGTAAAAAGAACAGAAAGACGAAATCGTCTCATATAAAAAGAAGAATCTACTTCTTTTTCTAAGATCATAGATCTATAAGACCAAGGTCCTTTCACAAAGAGATCAAAGGATCTCATCATAAAAAAAATAAGAAGATGAACATAATTCTTCTCACAGATCATAGATCTATAAAACTAAGGTCTTTTACAAAAAGAGATTATGAACATCTCATTATAAAAAAAAGGGGGAGAATAATTCAATTCTCTTAGGATCACAGATTCATAAAGGCAAAGTCTTGCACCAAAATAAGAGATTGAAACATCTCCTATAAAATAAGAACTTCGTTCTTAGAACCTTGAGACAAAGTCTCTTATAAACGAGAATTTATTTCTCAGATCATAAAACTGATCAAATAGCGCTTTGCGCTCTTGGACTGGCGCTCAGCGCCAAGCGCACCACGTGCTCCTCACGTGTGCGCCACTGAACAAATAGCGCTTTGCGCTCTTGGGCTAGCGCTTTGTGCTCATGGACTGGCGCTTAGAGCCAAGCGCACCACGTGCTCCTCACGTGTGCGCCACTGAACAGATAGCGCTTTGCGCTCATAAACTAGCACTTTACGACTGGCGCACAGCGCCAAGCGCACCATGTGCTCCTCACGTGTGCGCTACCCAACAGAAGCGCTCTGCGCTCTTTAACTGGCGCAAAGCGCCAAGCGCGCCACGTGCTCCACACGTATGCGCTAAAAGAACATAAATTGTTCTATGAATAAAGCCCAGAGCTATGATGAATGCTCAGCATTCAGTAAAAGACAAAAATATTGTCAGAACTCAAATCAATGCTCAGCATTGTCAAATGTTTAACATTTTAACTGAGTGGGCCGAGCCCAAGTTGGCCATAAACCCCTCATTCAGATTAATTGAGCCCATATGCTTATAAATCTCAGATCTTAGTCCCAATTGGACTACAGATCTCCCAACCAACATTGGTTCAAGGGTACATCTCTTCACTCCTCTGATATATGTCGTTGTAATCCTTCAACGTCTTCAGAGAGGTGACGGGTCCCGACAACCAAACATCCCTCGGACTGTGGGGTCCTTAAACCCATGGACTATGATGTCCTTAACCTCGGACTGTGGGGTCTTTAAACCCATGGACTATGGTGTCCTTAATCTTAGACTATGGGGTCCTAAAACCCATGGAATATGATGTCCTTAACCTTGGACTGTGGGGTCCTTAAACCCATGGACTATGATGTCCTTAACCTTGGACCGTAATGTCCTTAAACTAATGGACCACAATGTCTCTAAACTAAACAATAGAGCCCAAATGCTCTTTTGTTGGATCTAAACGATCCCGTTAAGTTGATCTTAGTCTAAAATTAGACTAACGTATCCTTAACAAACGTTTAAGTTGATCTTAGTCTCAAATGAGACTAACGTATCCTTAAACCTAACCCCAAACCCAAATCTAAGAAGATACGGATTTGGAATAATCTACGCCCTACGGGCGTAGACATAAATTAGTCTCCGTATACAATCCACGGGCAACCAAAAACAAAACAAACACACACGACACAAAGTGACCATCTAGAGAAGGAGAAAGTGGTTGCCGCGATGTGGTAGCATAATTATCTGCATGGGCTTGCGCCTGCAAGGAAGAGCGTCCCCACAATCAAAAACCCCTCAACGAGGGGGAATCTGACGAAGTCTGCTACATCGGCCGCATCCGTTTAAACCTTCGATACATGGTGTCATAAATCAACTTGGAATCTTCGGAGAGATGGACTGATAGCACCAAATAGCATATGTCCTCGAAGTTCAGGCCTGACGTCCCAACATCCCGGTCGCGTCTTTCGGCGGGGAACAATCGTGTGTTGGATAGTTGCGTTCATAAACTTTTAGCTGTCTTGATGCAAAATCTATAACTTTTTCATGCTGGTGTAGAACACATCCTAATCCCTTACCGGACATATCGCAATGTACGACGAAACCTCCAGATTGATTCGGTATTACGAGAATAGGAGCTGATGTCAATCTTGACTTGAGTTCTACAAAAGCTTGTTCACATGCTTCTGACTACACGAATGCTTCATCTTTACGTGTGAGCTTGGTCAGGGGTGCTGCAATTTTCGAGAAACCTTCAATGAATCTTCGGTAGCATCCTGCTAATCCCAAGAAACTTTGAATATCCTTCACCGTCTTTGGTGTCGACCATTCGCTGACAGCTGACATTTTAGCTGGATCTACTGAGATTCCTTCGCCTGAAACTATATGTCCGAGAAATCCGACTTGATCTTGCTAAAATTCATACTTGCTGTACTTGGCATAGAGCCGATGCTGTCGCAATATCTCCAGGACAATCCGTAAATGCTCGGTATGCTCTTTCCGATTCTTTAAATACATCAGGATGTCGTCGATGAAAATAACAACGAACCTGTCTAAGTACTCTCGGAAAACTTGGTTCATCAGGTTCATGAATATGGCAGGTGCATTAGTCACTCAAAATGGCATCACGAGATATTCGTAATGACTATAGCGAGTCCTGAATGCCGTTTTCGGAATATCAGACTCTTTGACCTTCACCTGATGATAACCCGAACGAAGATCTAGCTTTGAGAATACACAAGACCCACTTAGCTGATCGAAAAGATTATCGATGCGCGGTAGTGGATACTTGTTCTTTATCGTTACTTCGTTCAGAGCTCGGTAATCTACACATATTCTGTATGAACCTTATTTCTTCTTCACAAGCAAAATTGGAGATCCCCAACTTGAAGTACTGGGACGAATCCAACCTTTCTTCTGGAGTTCGTCCAACTGAGTACGGATCTCCTTCAATCCTTCTGGACTTAACTGGTACGGAGCTTTGATCACCAATTGCGCACCAGGTAGAAAATCAATGCTGAATTCAAGAGCTCGATCGGGAGGCAAACCTGTTATATCTTCAGGAAACACATCCTCAAACTCTCGAACTATCTCTGGTTTTTCATCTTCCGCCGGTAGAGTAAATACTTCTGCATTCTTCGAGTTGGCACGGAAGATTCCTGGCTCCAAAGTTTTGTCTCCACTCTTGAAGTAAAAGACTGGATGATCTGGTATCTCAAATACTACTCTCCGTTGACGGTAGTCAATCGTAGCATAGAAAACTGCCAGCCAGTCCATTCCCATTACAACATCAAAGTTTAGGATGTCCAGTACTTTGAAATTCGCGTAGAATTCTCGTCCGCAAACTAAAACTGGACAATGATCCAATCCCATAGTTGCCTTCAATACTCTATTCCCGGAACCGACATTCCAGCTTAAAATGAGCGGCTTCACAGGAATCGCATGTGTTCTCACGAATCGTTGGGATATAAAGCAGCGTGACGCTCCAGTGTCGAACAGTGCTAGTGCAGGAAAGGTGGATAATAGTATACCACCTAAGTTATGTAGGGTTTCTAGGCACGCGCACAAGGGTCTATGAGGCATCAACCATGCCCGATTTAAAATTTAGCCGTGCCGAACAACCCGAATACGGAACTTTAAACTAGAGATTAGGCGAAAACAAGCATGCTAAACACTTTAACACTAAGTGAGAGGGATTACAACCTTTGTAGATCCGGTCCTTCACTTCATATGCTCCGTGTTGTGGTCCCTTCGCTGCGATCATCGGGATCCGGACTCTCGAGAGGTTCCACGAAGAGAAAGACGCAACCTTTGCTTCCGATCTTCGATACTAAGATGATCTACCTTGAAGTTTCTTTAACACAAGCTAACACTCATGAAATGATGTGAACACCCTAATCTAAATGGCAAGGGAAGATGAGGATGATGAAGTAGGATTTTTTCTCTCTTTATTTATCTTTTTCTCATATTTATTCATCACATTGAAAAAGGCTAGCAAGCTTTTTCATGAAGAAAGATGAAGGAAGAAGATGAACAATCATAGAATTCCTTTTGTGATGAATAATGCAAAAGAGATAATGATGAATTATGCAACCATGGTTGACTTAACCATTGTAGAGAATTGACCAAGGGTTAAGGTTTGGGTTGAGTTAAGAATGAGTCATAACAAAATATCTTACACAAAACAAAAAGAAAACCTTCTAGAATCTACTAGAAGTCATTAACCCAAATCAAACCCTAATCTTGATTAATCTTTACAAAACATGTTGCATTATTTATCATATCATGTTACAATATTATATATCACATATATAATATTTATCGTAACAAAATAAAATAATACATTTAACATATATCGCATATATATCAATGTATTACCCGAGTGAAAAAAAGAATCTTTTAGTGAGCAAATATTAGTTAATGTAATTTAATATATCATATATATTATTATACATTAAATTATCGAATCAACACTTGATCCGACAATCTGGCTATATCGCATATAACCGGCCAATATTTATCCGTACTGATTCATCGAATCAACACTTGTTCCGATGACCCGGCTGATATCAAATATCGCGAGAACATAATACGGTATCACATATCGCATTATCCTCGGTCCCGCACAAATCACATATGTGCCCCTACTCCGTTTTGCCTGAGCCAAGAAACCTCTGTGTAGGACTCTAAAGAATCGTCAATACGCCGGCAGTAGGTGATGATCATATCAAACACCCACAAGCTGCAAGCAGTCAGCTAAACGTAACAGCTACCCAGGTATTGAGCGCTCAGAAGATCAACAAGCAAGCCTGTAACTTCTCCTGTGAATCCAAACAGTAACACTCCCGTACAGTCCGGTCTCGTCGTCTGATATGTCGCATATCTCGCCTAGGGGTGGTAAACGTCAGACCCCAGTAGCTCGATAATTCATGTCGATATGAGGTCTATAACAGTTCGAGAAATTACTGATAACACTTACCAGTAAATCTCAGCAACCCTGGCCAGGGATTTCCGGTTATAGCCAATCGAACACAGCACAACATCAACTCCCTATACCGGGAGAGACGAATCCCCTCCTATCGCTCATTGCCTCCATGTGATTCGGGACTGTACCCAAAAGCCACCTTTTTGCACGCCCTCTTGGACGTGGTATGATGGAAATCAAAGCACAGTGGGAATCACACAAGACTCTATGACGATCTCGGGTCAACAGACTACTCTGTACCAGTGTCACCGGAGAACTGCCATCTGACGTATGGTATAATACCATCTGGGAGTTCTCGGCGAGTCCGTCCAGTGTACCCAGTCTCTACTGAGCACCCGTACACCATCCTTGATGTCAAACACCGATAGATATGGGATCATCCATCGCCCATCATATGGGTCAAGATGCGTATACGCTAGTCTACTCTGGTGCATCGATGCCCTGTCTCGATACACCCTCGACTAGGAACAGTTATAGGATGTACTCGTCGACTACCGTGGCCCCACTAGTATGATCTCATCATAGTCCCAGTAGTCGAGTACATTTCCTAGGGGCTTTATCAACATGTAATATAGAGACAATCAGAGTACATGTTAAGATAAAGTACAACCAGATAGCATACTATCATGTCGAGCAAGAAAGTCCTCCCTATATATGTCCTAGCATCCACTACAATATACATCGTATGTACAGTAATGGCCTCTAGGGCATACATATAACTAACAATCTCCCACTTGCACTAGGGCCATCTGTTATGGTATCGCATACCCAACAATTAGCTGCGGTTGAAGTATCTCATACTCAACCATCCCATAAAAGTCTCTACTGGGAAAAAGGCCTTTGTGAGTGGATCCGTGTTGTTGTCCTCTATGTCTACTCTCCTAACCTCGATCTCCTTGGAGATCAACCATCTCCATGATCAGGTGATACTGCCTAAGAATTATATCTGGATTTCTGATGGGACGGTAGTTTCTTGGCCAAAGCCACAACTCCATTGTCACACAATGGTAGGAACGAAGTTCATCTTATGAACTTATATATATCCAGACTGCCTCTTTGGTAGCATCATTGGTAACGATGTATCTTGCTTTTAATCGTCTAGTATGTCACGGTATCTAGCTTGGAACTCTTCCAACATACCGTCCCTCCACTGAGGGTAAAGACAATGCCTGCGACTGACATTCAGTCGTCCTTATCACCCTGGAACCTTTCCAGTGATTCTTCCCAGGATCGATTGATACCATCTCACTACAACTAGTGAGTATCCTAACATCCAATTAGATCTATCTCATAGATCCAAAATCCAGGATTCAGGAGGTATCACTTTGATCCTATGTAGAGAATCCTTGTGATAAGCGGAGATTGACCGAGCGCAGCATAGGAAACTCCTTCCCTATCAAGAGTATGTCATCCACGTACTCTACGAGGATCACCACCATACTCTCTACTACCTTTTTGTATATACAAGGTTCATCTACCATTTTGATGAAGTCAAACTCTTTGACTACCACATCAAAACAGATGTTCCAACTCCGCGATGCCTGTTTTATCATATAAAACATCTTGTACACGTTTCCGCTGCTTCCACTGTCTACGAAGCCCTCTGGCTGTGTACTTATAGACGTTCTCTTCTAAAACATCATTTAGAAAAGCAGTCATGACACCCAACCGCCAGATATCGTAGTCATGGTATGTAGCCGTGGCAAGTAGGATCTGGATGGACTTAAGCATAGATCCTTAGAAAAGGTTTCAACATAATCCATACCTGGTCTATGATGTAAACCTTTAACAAGTCTAGTTTTGAAAGTCTCAACTTTTCCATGTACACCAAGTAATCTTCTCAAGATATACTTGCTCCTGATGGGAATTTAACCCTTCAGATAAAGCAACCAAAGTCCATACTTTGTTGGTGTATAAGGATTCCATCTCAGATCGATAAGCACCCAGCCATTCATACAGAGTCCCACTCCTGATGGCCAGCTCGAAACTAGTTCGGTCATCATCTCATGATGCAATCCTCGCTTCCACTGTCATAGAGAAACCGAAGTATCTCTCAGGTGGGTGAGGAACCCTACTAGATCGGCGGAGAGGCTGAGGTTCGTTGGAAACTATTGAATCCTTTGGTTCTACCAAATTATCAGCTGCAGTTTGTATAGTTGGAACATTTCCAGTTCTACATAACAGTCCTTGCCTCGAGCTTGTCCGGATTTTGCTTTTAGACATAGGCCGGACAACCCTAAATCTTAACAAACTTAAGTTATGGGCTCTTCCCTTTCCATATCGCATATGAAGTGGTAGGCAACTGATTTGATTTGAACCCTATTCAATAGGTATGCATCTTCTCAAGTGCATAACTCCCAAAAGGAAATAGGAAACTCAGTAGTACTCATCATAGAGCACACCATATCACATAGGGTGCTATTGCTCCGCCCCGATATACCATCTTGCTATGGTGTATAGGAGGAGTAATGCTGAGAGAGAATCTCATTCTCCTTTAGAATTGTAACACCCGAGCCCAATGCTACTATTTTCTGTTATTGGTTGAGCATTAGATATTACTCATTTCATTTATCTTGCTTATTTGGGTCTTACTGTAAAATTTTATCTGGCTAAGTCATTCTGCATATAACAAATTTTAGCATCTAAAATAAAATTTAAAAAAAATATTCATCTTGGCCTACTTGACATCCTTAGCCTCGTGGTAGCGTCCGTGCATTGTGTTCTCGTCCCGTTCAGTGAAACGGGCGAGTTTGGATGGCTACGTGCACGTGCGTGTGTCCGTTTTGAGAGTATGCTTTTTAATCATAAAACATTTCATTTTAAAATTTGGAACCCGCTTAAAATCCTATTATTTGAATTTCGAATTTTTGGACCCAACCCGGACGCAATTTGGAAATGTTTCATTTGGCGCCAAAATCCCAAATTTTAATATTATTAAAACCATCACATATTTCTTCTAACTAACCTGATATCTTACTGTTCATTACCTATCTTTTAAATCTTTAAGTTAACCATATAATATTTTTACAATCTTTTATATCCTTCTCAATTTATTCTCTCAGCCAATCACAACCTCCCCTTTAACCCCGTGGGCCCCACTTTCTCTCTCTCCTTCTTCTCTCTCTTTCCACTTTCTCTCTCTCTCTACCCCTTATATATTCTCTCGTACTTCTCTTTATCATTTTTCTCTTCTTGCTTCATGTCTCGTTTCTCATTTCTTTTAACTGTTCTTTTGTTGCCGGAATTCCGTCGTGCCGATGACGTTTCTCGACGTTCCAGCGAGATACCCCGACCCGTGTGGTTCCTTTGTTCGTCGTTTGGGTTCATTCCGTGAACCGTGCGCCGTCGCGAGTTTTCCCCGTCGACGGTTAACGTTCCGTTTTCCCGATTCGCGACTCATCGAGGTAAGTTAATCTTGCTACATGCTATATACTTTTATAATCTTCATTTTATCATGTTATACATTTGAAAATCTTATAGTTTACATATGAAATGTCGTTGAAAAATCGGATATGACAAATCTGAAATTTACTGTACACCTTATCTTATAAAATTCATTATAAATCATAGAAAAATCATTAGTATACGTTCTTTAGTTCGTTACGAATCTAATTCAGAATACTATAACTCTATGAAATATTTACTTGCAAAATAAATTGTTTAATTAACGTAAAATGCAAATGAACACGTCTCTAAACTGCTGTCCAGGGAAATTCCAGCAGCAAACTTTCAACTTTGAATATTCATAACTTTTTATAGGGATAACCTGAGATGCTTATACTTATAAAACTAAAAACCTTATTGAATTATCTTTGTTTTGGTATAAGATACGTCTCTTTTGGAGAACATTTGTTATTTTTAAGCTATTTTACAAATTAGGGTGACGCTAAATTTCTGAACGGAACCTTCTTATGCATGGTTAATCAATACATCTTTTATAGTTACTAATCGCTTCGAATATGCTATCCATATTAATATTATTATATCAATATTTATATCACATATTGTTTAGTTGTACATCCCACATTACCATTTTACAGTTTTATAACTTTTCGGATACCCGTTTGCATCTATCGCATTTAAGATACATATAATTGCAAGCATAGATCACACTACTACATAATAATGTGATATTAACACTCCATGTTTAATAAATTGCATCCTAATTAATATTGGAACTATAAATGTAACCCTAATCGATAACTGTGCATCCATATCCTTGAAATTATATTTATTTACATATCATATTACATGTTCCAGTTTATTGTTCTGATAGTACTCATGCTTGTTTATTTATACATATACTTATGATAGTTTGATTATGAGCACCCACATGACATCTTGTGCTTCCTGACATGACCTGTTACACTTCCTACTTGACATGACATGGTACCGTGCACTCTTGACATGACATGACACCTTTATACATTACCTGACCTGTTACCTGATCTCATGCCTAATGCCGACCAACCTGACCATTCCTGCTGTCTATCCAGACAGACCTACTTTACCTGATTTTGTGTTGGCATTAGTCCTTGACTCTTGAATACCTGACCTGACATACATAGCTTGGGGTATGGGGAAATCAAAGGTGAAACCGACTTGTAACTCAACAGTTCGATACTTGTTCTGATCAGTCTTACGGGCTTGGCCAGCCCCGGAGTGATGATGCTGACATCACTCGTCCATCCAGCTACCTATTACTGCTTAGCGGCACGTCTCGGATTCAGCCCCGAGGGCTTTGACCGTGGTCCCGGGCACGCACGGGATACTATTGAGTTACATCGACGATTCATCAATTTGATTTCAAAGACTATAGAGTAGAAACCTGATAGGACAGTTTAGTTACCACTGCACATTACCCTGCACTGTTATTTCTTAGTACTGCTTTATTCATGTTCATACCTGCATTGCTTATTACCATGTTCATATTATATTATTGGTTGACATGACGCGCTGACGTCTGGGTTTTGCATGGCCCAGATTCTTTACCACTGTCGACGACTGAGCAGGAGTACTTCAGCCAGCAGGCTGATTTGTGAGTTCTGTAGTGGTTAGTTCATTTATTGCATTTTATTTCCAGGTGTGATCCCGCATTACGGGACGTACCTTTCTATTATTGCATTGGATCATTTGCTTCCGCACTTATTTATCATTGACTCTGGTTATTATGGATTTGGACATGTGTTAGATAGTTTGTTTATTTTGTTCTTGATATCTCTACAACCGTAATGTGACTGTGGATGGATATTTCCTACCCATAGGTAGCATGGTTGGCTATGTCACGTGCCCAATCTTGCGTACTCTGGGAAGCGGGGCGTGACATGGTTCTTTTGGTATCAGAGCCATAGGTTAGTTGGGTTGATTCTTTTGTAGTTGGGTATTGTACCCAATACATGAATCAGAACACCCGTGATTAGGAAACATGTCCAGCCACCTTGACCGTTTTACCATCTTTGAATCATTCTTCCGGATCATGTCGACATGCAAACTTACTTTGCATTGTCAATTCGAAAACCTAATTCCTTGTTATCTCTAGGACTTAGGCGACTTGGGTGGAGTTAAGTAATTGCGGCTATGATACCGCGGCATAGCTATAATGCGGTACTCTATTTAAGTATCTTGGAGTTCTAGCCTTGATCCATATTCAGAATCTATCATCATGCTAATATTGGGTGTTTGAGTTCAGGATTATGACAGGTAAGAAGTTGAACACGTACCAGAGGCGTGTGAACGAAGCCGCCATGCTTGGAGTGATAAAAGGAATGCTGGAAATCAAAGAAACAGCCCGAGCTGATCCAGCAGCAAGCGGACTCGTTTCAGGAAGGTTTGCAGATCGTTCAGCAGTCTGTGAACAAGATTGGAACTAGACCAGTTGACCGAGTAGGGACCGTGGCAGAGTTCAGACGTGTGGGTCCTACTACTTTCACTGGTTTGGAGGAGCCGTGCCAGCCGAGCAGTGGCTAGTCAGCACGGAGAATTTGCTGATTGCGGCACAGATTCCAGAGGACAAAGGAGTTGATGTGGTGCGCATTCAACTAGTGGATTACGCCGAGAGTGGTGGCTTGTGGAGGAGAACCGTTTGCCCAAGCCAAGCAGTTGGGCGGATTTCTCTAAGAGTTTCCTGGAGAAGTTCTTTCCGCGGACTGCACGGGAGGAAATGGAAGAGAAATTTATTGGGCTGAGGCAGAATGGAGCACCCGTGGACGTGCATGCAGCAGAGTGGACGAGACTCAGCAGTTTCGCTGGACCTTTAGTCGCCAACGATGCAGACAGGGCATGAAGGTCCATGCGCAGCTTGGATGTGGACATCCAAAGGCAAACCGTCTCCCTGGGTTTGACCACTTTCTCACAGGTTCTTACGGCAGCTCGAGAACAGCAGAGCATATCAGGAAAATTGGGAGTTCACAGCTGACAGCAGTTGCGGTAAGGAAGCAGTTCTGTCGGGCCGGTCGAGTTTAGGGCTAGGCCGACAAACAATGTTCTTCCATCAATGGAAATGATGAAAGTAAAGAGCCGGTTGTTGTTCATGATTCTATGGACGTGTTTGAAGATATATCGGGCTTACCGCCGAAGCGAGACGTGGAGTTCACGATTGACCTTAGTCCTGGTGCAGCGCCAGTGTCTAAAGCTTACTATCCAATGGCACCAGTGGAATTGGAAGGAGTTAAGAAACAAGTTGGTGAATTACTCGAGAAGGGTTGGATTCGAAGCAGCAACTCACCTTGGGAAGCCCCAGTTCTTTTAGTAAAGAAGAAGGATGGCACGAGAAGGATGTGCATTGATTATCGAGAATTGAACCGGGTGACTATTAAGAACAAGTACCAGATCCCTCGCATTGGAGAACTTTTTGAGCAGCTTAATGGCGCGAGGGTATTCTCGAAACTGGATTTGCGATCAGGATATCATCAGGTCCGAGTGAGAGCAGAAGACATTTGCAAGACGGCGTTTCGAACTCGATATGGACATTTCGAGTATCTAGTGATGCCCTTCGGAGTGACAAATGCGCCAGCAATATTTATGGATTTGATGAACATGATCTTTTCACCGTTCTTGGACCAGTTTATTGTGGTATTCATTGACGATATTCTGGTGTACTCGAAGAGTCCGGAGGAGCATGCTGAGCACTTAAGGATCGCACTGCAGACGCTGAGACAAGAGAAGTTATTTGCGAAGATGAGTAAGTGTGAATTCTGGCTGGAAGAAGTGAAGTTTCTGGGGCATGTCGTGTCGGGCGATGGAATCGCCGTCGATCCCGAAAAGATTGCAGCAGTTCGAGAGTGGCCTATTCCAAAGAATGTTGCGGAGATAAGAAGTTTTCTTGGACTCGCCGGATACTACAGAAGATTTGTGGAGAACTTCGCCCGTTTAGCTGAGCCGTTAACCAAGCTTACGCGTAAGGAGGTACCGTTTGTTTGGACGGATGGATGTGCATTGGCCTTCGAGACGTTGAAGCAGAAGTTGATAACCGCCCCGATCCTGACCGTACCGGATAATTCAGGAGGACTGGTGATTCATAACGACGCATCCGGAAAGGGATTGGGATGTGTTTTGATGCAGAATGGGAAAGTCGTCGCTTACGCATCGAGACAACTGAAGACTCTTGAGAAGAACTATCCAACTCATGACTTGGAACTTGCGGCTGTGATTTTCGCTTTGAAGATTTGGAGACACTACCTTTTGGGCGTAAGAGTCGAAGTTTTTACAGATCATAAGAGCTTGAAGTACGTGTTCACGCAGAAGGAGCCTATCATGAGGCAGCATAGATGGTTGGAGTTGATGTCTGATTACGATCTTGATCTTAAGTACTATCCGGGGAAGGTTAATGTTGTACCGGATGCGCTTAGTCGGTTACCAGCAATTCAGGTATTAACTACGCAGAAGGAGATCATTGCAGATTTTCGAAGATTCGACTTGGAGGTTGTGCTACCACATTCTACGGGACAGTTGATGTAGTTGCAAGTACAGTCGTCCTTGGTTGAGAAGATTAAAGCGGGACAATCGCAGGATCCTAGACTGCAGAAGTTTCGAGAGCGGGTTGAGGCTGGACTACGAACCGATTTACTGATCCATGAAGACGGTTCGTTGAGATATGGTAGCCGTGTGTGTGTGCCAAAAGGAGATGTGCGTGAAGAGCTTATGAAGGAGGCACACAGTTCAGCTTACTCTGTACATCCAGGAGGGACAAAGATGTACCGAGATATTCGACAGCACTTCTGGTGGGAAGGTATGAAACGGGAAATTGCTCGCTTCGTGGCTAAGTGCTTGGTGTGTCAGCAAGTCAAGGCTGAACACCAAAGGGTTGCTGGTTTATTGCAACCACTTCCGATTCCTCAGTGGAAGTGGGAACATATAACCATGGATTTCGTGACGGCTTTACCGCGGAGTCCAAAGGGCAACAATGCAGTATGGGTGATTGTCGATCGGTTGACCAAGGCAGCTCACTTTATTCCGTTTCGGGTTGGTCAATCGACAGGGACTTTGGCAGAGCGATACATGCAGGAGATTGTCAGATTGCATGGAGTGCCGGTAAGCATCGTGTCCGATCGGGACACTCGATTCTTGTCGCACTTTTGGAGGAGTTTACAAGAAAGTTTGGGGACTCGATTGAAGTTTAGCACAGCTTATCATCCTCAGACTGATGGACAATCGGAGAGAACGATCCAGACCCTTGAAGATATGTCGAGGGCTTGCATGTTGGACTTCAAAGGTTCTTGGGAGGATCATCTACACCTGGTGGAGTTTTCGTACAACAATAGCTTCCAAGCGACAATTCAGATGGCTCCGTTTGAAGCACTGTATGGTCGTAAGTGCCGTTCACCTGTTTGTTGGGATGATGTTGGTGAACGAAGGTTACTAGGACCAGATTTGGTGGTACAGACAGTCGAGAAGGTGAATACAATCAGGAAGCATATGAAGGCAGCTCAGGACAGACAGAAAAGTTGGGCTGACACGTCAAGAAGACCTCTAGAGTTCGCCGTGGGTGATTTGGTATTCCTGAAGATATCACCGACTAGAGGAGTGATTCGTTTTGGGAGTCGGGGAAAGCTTAGTCCTCGATTCGTTGGACCCTTTGAGATATTGGAGCGTGTTGGAGAGCTAGCGTACCGTTTGGCGTTACCACAGTCCTTGGCAGGAGTGCATGATGTGTTCCATGTATCTCAACTACGGAAGTATGTTCGAGATGAAACCCAAGTATTGGATCATTCGGAGTTGACTGTACGGGAGGACCTAACTTTTGAAGAGCGACCAGTTGAAATCAAGGATCGGAGAGAAAAGGTTCTTAAGAACAAGGTTATCCCCCTTGTGCTCGTTTCTTGGGGTAATCGATCGCATGGAGAGTCCATGTGGGAGCGAGAAGACGAGATCCGACAGAAGTATCCTCACCTTTTCCTGTAGTCTTCTATCTTGTATTCTAGGAATTTCGAGGACGAAATTATTTTGTAGTTGGGTATAATGTAACACCCGAGCCCAATGCTACTATTTTCTGTTATTGGTTGAGCATTAGATATTACTCATTTCATTTATCTTACTTATTTGGGTCTTACTGTAAAATTTTATCTGGCTAAGTCATTCTGCATATAACAAATTTTAGCATCTAAAATAAAATTAAAAAAAAATATTCATCTTGGCCTACTTGACATCCTTAGCCTCGTGGTAGCGTCCGTGCATTGTGTTCTCGTCCCGTTCAGTGAAACGGGCGAGTTTGGATGGCTACGTGCACGTGCGTGTGTCCGTTTTGAGAGTATGCTTTTTAATCATAAAACATTTCATTTTAAAATTTGGAACCCGCTTAAAATCCTATTATTTGAATTTCGAATTTTTGGACCCAACCCGGGCGTAATTTGGAAATGTTTCATTTGGCGCCAAAATCCCAAATTTTAATATTATTAAAACCATCACATATTTCTTCTGACTAACCTGATATCTTACTGTTCATTACCTATCTTTTAAATCTTTAAGTTAACCATATAATATTTTTACAATCTTTTATATCCTTCTCAAGTTATTCTCTCAGCCAATCATAACCTCCCCTTTAACCCTGTGGGCCCCACTTTCTCTCTCTCCTTCTTCTCTCTCTTTCCACTTTCTCTCTCTCTCTACCCCTTATATATTCTCTCGTACTTCTCTTTATCATTTTTCTCTTCTTGCTTCATGTCTCGTTTCTCATTTCTTTTAACTGTTCTTTTGTTGCCGGAATTCCGTCGTGCCGATGACGTTTCTCGACGTTCCAGCGAGATACCCCGACCCGTGTGGTTCCTTTGTTCGTCGTTTGGGTTCATTCCGTGAACCGTGCGCCGTCGCGAGTTTTCCCCGCCTACGGTTAACGTTCCGTTTTCCCGATTCGCGACTCATCGAGGCAAGTTAATCTTGCTACATGCTATATACTTTTATAATCTTCATTTTATAATGTTATACATTTGAAAATCTTATAGTTTACATATGAAATGTCGTTGAAAAATCGGATATGACAAATCTGAAATTTACTGTACACCTTATCTTATAAAATTCATTATAAATCATAGAAAAATCATTAGTATACGTTCTTTAGTTCGTTATGAAGCTAATTCAGAATAATATAACTCTATGAAATATTTACTTGCAAAATAAATTGTTTAATTAACGTAAAATGCAAATGAACACGTCTCTAAACTGCTGTCCAGGGAAATTCCAGCAGCAAACTTTCAATTTTGAATATTCATAACTTTTTGTAGGGATAACCTGAGATGCTTATACTTATAAAACTGAAAACCTTATTGAATTATCTTTGTTTTGGTATAAGATACGTCTCTTTTGGAGAACATTTGTTATTTTTAAGCTATTTTACAAATTAGGGTGACGCTAAATTTCTGAACGGAACCTTCTTATGCATGGTTAATCAATACATCTTTTATAGTTACTAATCGCTTCGAATATGCTATCCATATTAATATTATTATATCAATATTTATATCACATATTGTTTAGTTGTACATCCCACATTACCATTTTACAGTTTTATAACTTTTCGGATACCCGTTTGCATCTATCGCATTTAAGATACATATAATTGCAAGCATAGATCACACTACTACATAATAATGTGATATTAACACTCCATGTTTAATAAATTGCATCCTAATTAATATTGGAACTATAAATGTAACCCTAATCGATAACTGTGCATCCATATCCTTGAAATTATATTTATTTACATATCATATTACATGTTCCAGTTTATTGTTCTGATAGTACTCATGCTTGTTTATTTATACATATACTTATGATAGTTTGATTATGAGCACCCACATGACATCTTGTGCTTCCTGACATGACCTGTTACACTTCCTACTTGACATGACATGGTACCGTGCACTCTTGACATGACATGACACCTTTATACATTACCTGACCTGTTACCTGATCTCATGCCTAATGCCGACCAACCTGACCATTCCTGCTGTCTATCCAGACAGACCTACTTTACCTGATTTTGTGTTGGCATTAGTCCTTGACTCTTGAATACCTGACCTGACATACATAGCTTGGGGTATGGGGAAATCAAAGGTGAAACCGACTTGTAACTCAACAGTTCGATACTTGTTCTGATCAGTCTTACGGGCTTGGCCAGCCCCGGAGTGATGATGCTGACATCACTCGTCCATCCAGCTACCTATTACTGCTTAGCGGCACGTCTCGGATTCAGCCCCGAGGGCTTTGACCGTGGTCCCGGGCACGCACGGGATACTATTGAGTTACATCGACGATTCATCAATTTGATTTTAAAGACTATAGAGTAGAAACCTGATAGGACAGTTTAGTTACCACTGCACATTACCCTGCACTGTTATTTCTTAGTACTGCTTTATTCATGTTCATACCTGCATTGCTTATTACCATGTTCATATTATATTATTGGTTGACATGACGCGCTGACGTCTGGGTTTTGCATGGCCCAGATTCTTTACCACTGTCGACGACTGAGCAGGAGTACTTCAGCCAGCAGGCTGATTTGTGAGTTCTGTAGTGGTTAGTTCATTTATTGCATTTTATTTCCAGGTGTGATCCCGCATTACGAGACGTACCTTTCTATTATTGCATTGGATCATTTGCTTCCGCACTTATTTATCATTGACTCTGGTTATTATGGATTTGGACATGTGTTAGATAGTTTGTTTATTTTGTTCTTGATATCTCTACAACCGTAATGTGACTGTGGATGGATATTTCCTACCCACAGGTAGCATGGTTGGCTATGTCACGTGCCCAATCTTGCGTACTCTGGGAAGCGGGGCGTGACAAGAATAGTCCAGGATTTCTGTACTTAAGTATTCTCCTCCTTGATCACATCAAAGGACATAATACTTTTACCCGTATTTTTCGGTTCTCTACTTCTAACTCATATTCTGTGAATATCTCAAAAGGTTCGGACTTGTGTTTCAATAAGAACATATGTCTGAATCTTGAGAGATCATCAGAGAATGTAATGAAGTACAAAGAACCGGTCTTGGCATGTGTAGACAGGAGACTTTCATACATCAGCATGTATCAATCCCAAGAGTTCACTAACTCTTTCTCTGTTTCCAATAAACAGAGCTGTGGTCATCTTATCTTTGTGACACGACCGGCAAGTTTCACAAGATGTAAATTCAAACTAATTTAAATATGCATCTATATGTAACTTCAGCCAGTCGGGTCGCATTGATATGACCTAGTCTACAATACCTCAAGAAGGATTCGTTCATTTCTGAACTCTTCCTCCTGTGTGTGTTCCGTATACTAAGAACTGTAGTTTGATTTAGAACGTCAATGTTTTTAGATAACGTACCTGAACCGATCAACTCTTGATATAGGAAATGTTCAAAACATTATCCAACAATACAAAATTATATCCTTTCTTTACTAATAAAGAGACTGATATGATTTTGTAGATCAGGTTCGGTATCTAATAACATTTGTTCAGAATCAATGTATTCTGGTAATACAGGGTGATAGTGACCAACAGACTTGGCTGCAACACTTGCACCATTTTCTGTCTCATGAAACTTATCACCCGTTCTCAGTTCTCTACCTATCTGTAGCCCATGTAACAGATTACATATACGGGATCCTGATCCGGTATCACATACCCAGGACGTAAAGGATACTGAGAAACAGTTCTGTGTAATGAACAACCTGAAGATGATGCATCAACATGCACTTTCTTCGTTTGGGCGGCACGGGAATTCTGGTATTCCCCAATTTCCTGCTCTGTCTTATAACAATTATAAGTTGGAGCGGGACCAACGTTCCCCAGCTCAGTATAACAAGCGGGTTCGGTCAATATATCCGTATTATTATCTTGATTAAGGCGTGATATGTTCGCTACCTAGAGAGAGAGAGAAGAAAACACTCAGCGTATGCTCTTGCAAGATTAGATTGGTTATCTAATATATCTAATCAGGATGTCTCCCACTGTTTTAATCAAATCTTCCTTCAAACCCTAAAAGGAAAGACTAGCCGGGATTAATTACACGCTACAAGTTCGCCAATCTTTCAGCCAGGCCAGTGTCGGTACTTTGAGGGAGGTCCTCCGTGCTTTCGCACGAACCTAATTAAAGTAAACCTCGTTTTCCCAGAGGCGTAACCCCGTTAACACCTTTCTAGACACCTACTAGATCGGCTAATTGTAATGTATAAAACTCTCCCAGGAGTAACTCTTACTCGCAGCGGGTATCGGGATCCAACTATCTCATAGAAGGTATGCAATCTCATTGCAAATTTCAACACTTGAAATTCCCAATAATATTTTACCCCTAGTGACTTATGACCTTAACTATGGTCAACAAATCATAAGCACTAGTCAAGTTCTACCCGTCATTTCTTGATTAATTAGACCCACCCACATGACCCTTAACTAAGGTCAACAAAGTCATATGACTGTCCTAACTAATCGTATCATATACTATATAGGAAGACATCACTTAGCTACTGTACACTGTGCCTTAACTATGGTCAACAAACACAGCACGAATACTAAGTACTCTACTTCCTAAAATGACGGAGGGTTACGACAGGTTTTTAAGAAAACCTATTGCGTAATGAACTTGATATCGTCGTAGAATCGAGTGATTTTTAAATGGAGTGTTTTTGAGGCTTTTCTAGTTTTGCTAAAGGGGTCACTCCCGGTGAAGGGATCGTCGGCCCTTTCCTCGTCGAATGAGGTGCGGGATATATCATATATATCACTGTGCAAAGCAGAAACTATAGAAGCAATCAATAGACAAACCGAGTTTGTAGCATCTGCCAGTTATTGCTAAAGGAGTCACTCCCGGTGAAGGGATCTCGGTCCTTTCTTTATCGAATAAGGTGCAGGATGTTCTACAAGGAACACCGCGATGCAAAGCAAGAACTGTAGCTACCAGTTTTTAAACAAGTTTCTACAACATCTTAGGTTTCTTTTAGTTTCATTAATCTCATTAATGAAGTCCCATTTTATTATGCTTCGCAAGCATCACATTTGAAACGAAATCTGCAATATAACATATATCTCATATATATAATATAAACATTCGTCTCAGGCAGTAATATGATCTCATCACAGAACATCGCAGCAAAAGAAACTATATGAAATATTGGATATACTAGGACGTCCGTGTTTTCAATACGAGCCAGTATAAAACACGGATTCCACGGTCGCGATGAATAGCCAAACCCACATCCCTAGACCCCTACGAGAGCGGCAAGTAACACTGCCAATTCTAGGGTTAGGAGACCCGGTCCCGACTCGTCGAGATGGTCTCCTACTGGACCCTAGAACCCGGTTACTTGTGCTCCCCTCCTTGGGTCTACCTAATGCGGAAAAGTAAATAATATACAACGGTGACATCTTCCGCTACCTGGAAGTGCCCCAATAAAAGAATATTACATACAAATGAATTTTACATGAATGAAAAAGAAAAAACTCTCATCTCACATAAAACCCCCGGCTATTCAAACGCGACGATCCAATACAACATATCACAGCAACACATAATATCTCATATCATCAACGTAAGCAAGTATGCGTATCCCGATTGTCGTTGATGTATAGCAACGAAGCCGGCGATACACCACATACTACGCTTACAGTCACAGAAAAGAAAATGTAAAACTACAACAGTTGGAATCGGCAATCTCTTTAGACATCGCATGCCTAACCAAATGAATTCCTTAGACATCACATGCCTAACAATTATAAACCCCGTATTTTAGTCTCATTATCGAAAACTCTTTTCAATATCAAGTCGGGCAATTCAACAAGATTCCCGACGTGCTGATCGAATGCTCGTCGCAAACTTTAGTAGACGGCCGCACCCCCAGATGCCGTCGACGAAGAGCACTAAGGCGGAACACCGCTGCCGCGAGCACCCGAACGGATGCTTTCGGTGACGGGGTTCTCCTACAGTCACTTGGTCGAGGCTATGGGACGTGGCTGTCTATTAAGTTTACCCGGCGAGTATCCGCGTACGCTACGTAATTGCGACGGACTTTTGATCACATCAAAATTCCGTGGCAACCGATCATCTGAGACTAAACTGCTATGTTTATAATATTCAAATTAGTTATCTCATAACTATCTGTGGATTCCAATTATTGTATCACATTCCAGATAAATAGAAAAAAAGTTAAACTTTCCGATCGAATCATCAAGCACCCAAGATTTCCCCAATATATCTCAACGCTTGAAATCAGTTTAAAAACGTCCATCACATGCCACAGTACCAATGGTCCAGCCGTAGAAGGGTCAAGCCAACGCCTCACATGTGGCACGCCGTACTGCCCCAAACCCTAAGGTTCAAAGGGCAGTTCAAGACGGTCACATAATCGAGTTAAGGTTTGTTGTCTTCTAGAGGGTCCACCGAGTTACTTGCATGACTTAGAATATTCTTAAACACGAGAAAAAATCCAACTTTTGAAAAATTTTCCGACAGGGGAAAAAGTGAGTTATTGATATCCGTTCGAACTTTTTAACAGTTTCTAAAAGTTATCCGGACAAAACACATAGACAAAATTAGACAATCCGATCGAATAATCGAATCCCCAAAACAACCCCAGAAAAACTCAACTGTTGAGTAAAAATAAAAATTTCCAGAAGACTCAGCATATAAAGTTACTAATTACTGTGCAAAGCACGTGCAGTGATTCAGCACTTTGGCCGCGGAAACGCCGCACAAGCCAGGTTGGCGCCGCGGTTCCGTGGCTCTTCTGTGGAATCAATGGCACGTGCTTCACAGTAATTCATCAAATTCCCTGCTGAATTTTTTGGCAATTTTTAATTCACAAAAATCCAAATTTTCAGAAAATTTCCAGAGAAGGGGTTTGTTCGGGTTTTCCGGGTTCGATCGGACTTCAAACGTCGTCTAGACTTCGCCTAAAGCTCTAGCTTGGCTCTGATACCACTGTAGGGTTGCTAGGCACGCGCACAAAGGTCTACGAGGCATCAACCATGCCCGATTTAAAATTTAGCCGTGCCGAACAACCCGAATACGGAACTTTAAACTAGAGATTAGGCGAAAACAAGCATGCTAAACACTTTAACACTAAGTGAGAGGGATTACAACCTTTGTAGATCCGGTCCTTCACTTCATATGCTCCGTGTTGTGGTCCCTTCGCTGCGATCATCGGGATCCGGACTCTCGAGAGGTTCCACGAAAAGAAAGACGCAACCTTTACTTCCGATCTTCGATACTAAGATGATCTACCTTGAAGTTTCTTTAACACAAGCTAACACTCATGAAATGATGTGAACACCCTCATCTAAATGGCAAGGGAAGATGAGGATGATGAAGTAGGATTTTTGCTCTCTTTATTTATCTTTTTCTCATATTTATTCATCACATTGAAAAAGGCTAGCAAGCTTTTTCATGAAGAAAGATGAAGGAAGAAGATGAACAATCATAGAATTCCTTTTGTGATGAATAATGCAAAAGAGATAATGATGAATTATGCAACCATGGTTGACTTAACCATTGTAGAGAATTGACCAAGGGTTAGGGTTTGGGTTGAGTTAAGAATGAGTCATAACAAAATATCTTACACAAAACAAAAAGAAAACCTTCTAGAATCTACTAGAAGTCATTAACCCAAATCAAACCCTAATCTTGATTAATCTTTACAAAACATGTTGCATTATTTATCATATCATGTTACAATATTATATATCACATATATAATATTTATCGTAACAAAATAAAATAATACATTTAACATATATCGCATATATATCAATGTATTACCCGAGTGAGAAAAAGAATCTTTTAGTGAGCAAATATTAGTTAATGTAATTTAATATATCATATATATTATTATACATTAAATTATCGAATCAACACTTGATCCGACAATCCGGCTATATCGCATATAACCGGCCAATATTTATCCGTACCGATTCATCGAATCAACACTTGATCCGATGACCCGGCTGATATCAAATATCGCGAGAACATAATACGGTATCACATATCGCATTATTCTCGGTCCCGCACATATCACATATGTGCCCCTACTCCGTTTTGCCTGAGCCAAGAAACCTCTGTGTAGGACTCTAAAGAATCGTCAATACGCCGGCAGTAGGTGATGATCATATCAAACACCCACAAGCTGCAAGCGATCAGCTAAACGTAAGAGCTACCCAGGTATTGAGCCCTCAGAAGATCAACAAGCAAGCCTGTAACTTCTCCTGTGAATCCAAACAGTAACACTCCCGTACAGTCCGGTCTCGTCGTCTGATATGTCGCATATCTCGCCTAGGGGTGGTAAACGTCAGACCCCAGTAGCTCGATAAGTCGTGTCGATATGAGGTCTATAACAGTTCGAGAAACTACTGATAACACTTACCAGTAAATCTCAGCAACCCTGGCCAGGGATTTCCGGTTATAGCCAATCGAACACAGCACAACATCAACTCCCTATACCGGGAGAGACGAATCCCCTCCTATCGCTCATTGCCTCCATGTGATTCGGGACTGTACCCAAAAGCCACCTTTTTGCACGCCCTCTTGGACGTGGTATGATGGAAATCAAAGCACAGTGGGAATCACACAAGACTCTATGACGATCTCGGGTCAACAGACTACTCTGTACCAGTGTCACCGGAGAACTGCCATCTGACATTTGGTATAATACCATCTGGGAGTTCTCGGCGAGTCCGTCCAGTGTACCCAGTCTCTACTGAGCACCCGTACACCATCCTTGATGTCAAACACCGATGGATATGGGATCATCCATCGCCCATCATATGGGTCAAGATGCGTATACGCTAGTCTACTCTGGTGCATCGATGCCCTGTCTCGATACACCCTCGACTAGGAACAGTTATAGGATGTACTCGTCGACTACCGTGGCCCCACTAGTATGATCTCATCATAGTCCCAGTAGTCGAGTACATTTCCTAAGGGCTTTATCAACATGTAATATAGAGACAATCAGAGTACATGTTAAGATAAAGTACAACCAGATAGCATACTATCATGTCGAGCAAGAAAGTCCTTCCTATATATGTCCTAGCATCCACTACAATATACATCGTATGTACAGTAATGGCCTCTAGGGCATACATATAACTAACAAGTTATGTGAGGTTGGTTTTAGATACAGGGAAAAATATAGAGATATACAAGGATTGAAAAGATAAAAAGATTGGGAATTACCAGTGATAACTTGGCCAGTGGCCTCGGCTTCCTCAACTATCATGGTGAAAGCCTGATGTCGGGATACATTCCTCTTTGCTGGAGGCACATTCCTCTGTCCTTATGGCATGTTTCTCTGCCCTTGAGGCATGTTCCTCTGTGCCTGATGGAATTGATGAGGAGGCTATGCAGGAAGTCTACGTGGAGGTGGAGCAGGGAGAGCTAAACGAGGTGCAGGAGCCTGAATAGCTGGCCGCTGTGGAACTGTGATTGCGGGTCTAGGTGCTGGAGCTGGGTTGAGATGATATGGACATGCTCTAATGGTGTAAGTGGACGCGCTACAAACTAAACAAATTCCATTTGCACGCCTGCAATCTTTCGCCAGGTGTCTGTTCCTCTTGCAGTAGAAGCAAAAGTTTGGACTGGCCCGGTTAAATGTTACTCCCGGTCTCTTGGGTGCAAAAGTTGGCCTGGAACAGGCTCCTCCTGCCATTAGAGTGGCAGGGCGTTTAACACCGACAGTCTGAGATATGACCTTCTTCTTCACAACTGCCTAGCGTCGGATAGCCTTCAGAGCGAGATCATGGGTTGGGAAATCTCTTGTAGCTAGTGCCGCTTGGATTTCCGGGTCCAACCCTTGCTGAAATCTTCATGCCCGGATCTTAGCAGTCGGGATAAGGTGTGCCGCGAACCTGTTACGACCTTGTGTTAGCAGTGTAGTATGTGATATCAGGAAATTAAATATTGAGACAATATCTTACCTGCTAAGTATGGTAAACTCGGTATCGTATTCATCCAAGGATTTTCTCCACATCGAGCCTTGTTGTAAGTGGATGAACTGTTGTTCCATATCGAAATAGGCAGCCTCAGGGAAGTACTTCGCGTCGAACATATCGCGAAACGTCTTCCATTCAATAGGTTGGGTGAGACGGTTTTCTTCAGTCTTCGACCAGACTCTGGCGTTATCTGTTAGTTGCAGCTTTGCAACTCTCACCCAAGAAATCTCTGGTATTTGTGCTACTGTCAAGTCATCTTCGATAGACAGAGCCCATTCCTCTATCTCTAGAGGGCTCTCTTTCCCAGAGAAATGTTTCGGGTGCACTGCCCGGAATTGCTCGACTCCGGGTGCCTCGACCTCTGGAAAGTGCATGAGGATAGCAGTCTGCTGCTGCTGACCCTCTAAGAGACTCTTGATCGCCTCAACCAGTACCGTTTGCTCGTTGATGGGAGTTTCAACGGTAGGTAGTGGTGGTAGAGTAGATGGTGGGGTGTTGCCATTAACGTTCGTGCTTGTGTTGTTGGGAGAATTCATGACCTTGATAAAAAAAATGTTAGGATAGATTCAAGGAATTTGAAATGTAAAGAATGTATAGTTGCTGATTATTATTATTCTTGTGATATATTACTTAGGATTCTATGCTGAACTGACCTGCATGGGCCGCCAACAAAACCTGTTGTAACAACTCTAAATTCTGTGTACATAAAATTGTTTAAAAGCTAATGTACAATTAGGGTATTTCAAATCCTGTGAGTACTATAAGATTTTTTTTACTTTTGAACAGCAAGAAAGAGCTTGTAGCTCACTGGTAAAGTCTTGCACTGCTGTTACAAAGCACCAGAGTTCAAATCCCATCAGCCACATTATTTTTTGTTTAAATTCCTTTAATCTTTTTAGAAGCCCAAGAGTCTTCACATGCACAACACATAAAACCAAGAGTCACAGTAAAAACAAACAGATACAAATTAGTATTCAGACCGCCAGGGACACGTGGCCCCAATCCAAGCCCCTACCTCTATGATTGGACCGGCGAGAAGGCCCCATAGACCGGCACCGCCGGTTTTTCCTAGCCCAAGCCCCATTTTTTTTGTAAATCCTATACTCTTTAACCCCCCTCTTTAACCCCTATTTGTTTGTTTTCCCTGCATTTTCCAGAGAATTAAAAACCCCTTTAAATCCCATTTTAATGCAAATTTAAATGCATTTTTCATCACCCCTTAAACCCTAATTTGTCCTATAAATACCCACTCCATTTTACATCCCTTCACACTGAAAATTCTATACAAAAAATATACAGAATTCTCAAGTCTTTTAGTGTACAAGTGGAGTTAACGAAGGGCGAAGCTCCGGCGAAGCTTCGGCGAAGTTCCGGCAACGACCCAAGAAGTTTCCGGCGACGAAACGACGCACCGACACTTCCCTACTCTTTCTCTTTCTTCCCTCTACCTTATAAGATAGTAAGTCTCCCTTCTCTCTCTCGTTTACTATTCTCAAACTTTTCATTCTCAAAACGTGTCGGAAACGGAGTTATCCGGATTCTGATTCTCCTTTCTTTTAAAAAATACAACTTTTTAATAACAAACGTACAAATTTTGATATCTCATTTAGTAATCATTAACAAAGACAATAGAACAAGTTTGACATCAAAATAATAACCGTAGCAAGTTCTATTTCACTTTTACATTAAAATACCTTCATGTTTCATTTCGACTTGCTTATACCTTTTAACCGTATTACCTTAGAAAAACTCACGAGGTAATGACCTACCTCATCACAAAACGCATATCTATCATAGCACGATGAATTTTGGGACAATAGAATACGGGAAATACGACCTTGCAATTAAATACCTTTAACTTATAAAACCGTTTTCTTTAAAAGATGTATTAAAACATTTCCATGCAATTGCACCTATACAACCCATTTGGGGAACCCCGTTCGGGATGGTGCGGATTATTACACATCCTCGGGCTTAGTAGAGCGAGATGCAGACCTCCGCAAGGAACATTCGGTCTCGATGGAATTTTATACATTTTTCTTTAGAAAATGAAATTTTTACAAGAAAATAAATAAAATTATTTTCATTAAATATGTATATATAATTATTACCAAAATACTTATTTTAAACATATATAATATTCCATGTTTCCAAAACTCAAGAAAAAAGTCAAATATTACATGAAACTACCATGATAATTCAAAACAATATTCATATTAAAAATAAATACCATATATTATGAAATTATGTTTTATTCACTAGAAATGTCATATTTATAAAATATACATCAATGAAAACCCTAAAGACGATAATTGAATGCTTGAGGTTATTTTGAAATTATACCAAAATTATCTTTAAATAAAACCCCTCGAGTTATACTAAATTACAATAAGGACCATAGTAAACATAGGTTTAAGCGGGACCAGTCTCTTGAGGCTCAGAGAGCCGGAGATATGGGTGCTTGCCTATTTAAGGTAGACAATCTAACAAACGGTGTTATCAACACGGTAATTTTCTTTGAAAAAGACACAAATCTTGCCGTCCATGTGCAGCAGTTACCGATAACACCAAAACAATCAGTACTTCATGTTCTTTTAAAAGTGTCTGACTCAGACTGGGTCTCAATCTAATCAACCTGACATGAATGTGATTCAAGTACAAACTACAATACAACATGATTCAATATGAATCCATCTATTCAATATATATCAATTTGTATTGACCGAACCGAACCATGGATACATTCCATCTACTTTTTTATCCATTATATCTGTTCCATTACTGATATCATGGTTTCAGCAAGTCATCCATTTATATATAATAAGATAATACAATACAATACAATACAATCAAGACATCGCGGGGTTTATAAGGGGTAGATTGGTACGGAAGGTGTTCGAAGTGGCACGAGACTGCAAGCATAAGACACTTAACCTGAATCTCCATTGCCATTATACCGTGGCTGGACGGTTCCTTGTATTCTGTATACCTTAGTCTCCGGGATAGTGAGACTCCTCTCGTATATACTGGCCTCTTCTGTACCAAGCTACAAACAACAGCGTTAACAATATAATACAACTTTAAAAGTTACATTCTTCTTATGTCTATTATGGCTCTACTTATTCATTGGGACTTATCGAGCGATTGTTCGCTGACGACATTCCTTTTCTTTTTCTTTGGAATGTTGTCAGGTGGATCAGACCTTCTGGAGACAGAGCCCACAAGCGAGAATTTGGATCAGCTAGCCTTCGACCCGGAGCTCTTGTTACTTGTACATTTCATTTTCATTTTTGTTATGCCATTGTTTAGACATTGCTTTTATTCCATGTATTTCCATTTCAGCTGTATTGTAAAAGGAATGTTAATAAATAAAAAATTTGTTCATTTACATGTTGTCTCTTGTGTACATTTCATTTTATATTGCTTAGATACGCTTAGCGTATTTACTTTTGGGTAAATACGTCGCGTGATCCATCGCGTCCTCTGCCCGTACACTGGGAAGCGGGGCGTGACACCTGTTACGCCCCGCTTCCCAGTATACGGAGACGGAGACGTGGCAGGTACGCGGCGTATTTACTCAGAAATAAATACGTTAAGCGTAAATAAACAATATATAAAATGCACAAGAAATGACAAGAGATAAAATGAACAGTAACTTTTATTAACATTCATCTTTACAATACACTATTTTGAAAAGGAAAGTACAATGATATAAAGCAATGCTTAAACAGTGGCATATGAAATGAAAAGTAAGTACAAAGAATTCTAGAAATCCTGCTGCTTGGTGAACTGGTCCACGTCCTCCTGGCTAGACTCGATCTCGAGAGAGTCCGGTCCTCTTGACGAAAATTTCAAAGAAAGAAAAGACATGAATGTCGTCAGCAAACTAGTGCTTGGTAAGTCCCAAAAGAGAGAGAAATATAGCAAGTATTGAGAATTGAACTGTTAAGGTGTACAGGTATAAGATTGCTATTCTAACGTAGTTGTTTGTAACTTATACAGAAGATATTAGTGTATACGAGAGAAGTCCATCTTACCCTGTGGACTATGATAACATGTAGTACAAGGCCCCGTCAAAACCCATGGGATAACGGCACGAGAGTTCATGTAGGTGTCTTTTAGTGATCATCTCGTGCCACTTTTAATACATTCCGTACCAATCTACCCCTTTAACCCCGTGTAATGTTTTTTATAGATTATAAGGCTTGCCGAGACCATGGATACAAATTATTCAAGTAATCAGGTTCAGGATATAAGCTTGTAGTCATGTCAAGTTATAGCCATGGTTCGGTCAAGTCAAGTCTTGTATTCAGATTTGATATTCAGGTTCAGGTTCAAGTATGCATGTTAGAGTTTGGATTCATGTTTGAATTGGATTCTAGTTTGAGTTGAATTCAAGCTTGATTTAGACTCAGACTTGAGTCAGACACTTATAACTAATTTAGATCCTGAATTAGGTTCGGAAGTTATCGGTAACTGCTGCATATGGACGAAAGGATTTGTGTCTTTTTCCAAGACAATTACCATTGATAACACTGTTAAGTTTTCTACCTTAAATAGGCAAGCACTCACTTTCTCCGGTTCCTTGAGGCTCAAGAGAATTGATCCCGCTTAAACCCATATTTACTAAAGTCCTTAAATGTAATTTTATATAACTCGAGCGGGTTTTATGAAAAATATTTTTAAGATATAGTTCAAAATAATCTCGAGAAATTATTTATATTATTTAGGATTTTCATGAATGTGAGTTTTAGGGATTTGAGATATTTTAGTGATAATAGCTTAGCTTGGGTAGTTCATGGTATTTTACTGTAAAACTTGACTTTTCTTGGTATCTTGATGGTATTTTGATGAAACTTGTAATTCTTTTATTTGAAAAAAAATATAAGGTTCTTATATTTTAAAAATATATAGATTTGTAATATATATATAATTATTAAAAATTAATTTTTATTTTTAAGTAGAAATTTGTGTTTTTCTTAAAAATCGTATTAAAATCCTTTTTCGAGACTGTCCGTGAGGAGATCTGCATCTCGCTCTACTAGCCCAAGGATGCACGATAATCCGCATCATCCAATAGCCGGTCCCCTAAAAAGGGTTGTAGAGGCTTATTTGTAAAAGAATTTTAAAATACAATTCCAAAGAAAACTGTTTTTATAGTAGATTGTATTTTAATGAAATATTGTGTTTGTAACTAAAAATACGCTCGAAGAGTATCGTGCTATGGAAACCATGTGTGTATGTGAGGGGTAGGTCATTACCCCGTGAGGTTTTCTAAAGGTATAATTAAGTAAAACAATTAAATATGGTAGATACAAAGTTCATGGTATTTTAATGTAAAAGTTGATTTAAAGTTATGTTTCATGATATTTTTGACTGAAAGTTTGTTCTAAATATTAGTTTTATGTTAACAAGTAAGGTGTAGAAATATGAATAAGCAATGATTAAGAAAAAGTGTAATTTCTAGGATTTAGAATAAAATGTCGGTATTAACTCCACTTACCGACATGTTTTGAAAAAGAGATTTTTAACGAGGAAGAGAAGAGGTTGGAAAGGACTTACTAGTGAAGTGGTTAGAAGGAAAGGGTGGGAAGAGGGAGTTGTTGTCATGACGTCGCGGGGTCGCCGGAACTTGCTTCGATCCTCGCCGGAAGTTGATCTCTTGATAACTCCACTTGTACTCTTCTTGTACTTAGAAAACTTTAAGAATTTTGGCTATAATTTTCAGAATGAAGAAGTGCTAGGGTATGGGGTGGTATTTATAGTGTGGAATTAGGGTTTTGGAATTAAAAATATAAATTAAAATGCATTAAAAAGATAATAAATAGGGAATTGAGGGGTCTCTGTTTGATTGCAGAGTAATCAAACAGTAGGGGAGTTAGGGGTAGGGGAAAGGTCATGTGTGCAAAACCCGGGGTTCATTGGGCTCGGGGGGGCCGTCGGTGCCGGCCATGGGGCAAGATCCGCCTGTCGATTTGTATAGGGGAGGCGGTGGATTTTCGACACGTGTTCAAGTCTGTATTAATACCCTTTTGCACATGTTTATTTTTTCAGACTTTTTATTTTTATGTGCATTGTACGTGTAAACTTTTGGGCTTTCAAAAATTTTAAAAGAAAATCAGAAAAAATATAATGTGTCTGGTGGGGTTCAAACAAAGGGGCTACGTCACAGCAATGAAAGGCTTTACCAGTGAGCTACAAGTTGTTTCTTATTGTTCTTGTAAGTCTACGCTAGCGCCCCGGCAGTCTACAGACGCCAAATGCGGAACAAAAACTTTTTAACTGGCGCTATCGTATACTTTAACCCGGATCTTCCATTATTGCTAAACTAACAAACTGTAAAGAGTGTAGAATGGTTATACTGAACGATCCGAGTCCTTCGTTCTTTAACCATCATCCCACGCTCCGTTGCGGCTGCTCCGATCTCGTCGATCTCCGATCTCCTCGTCGAGGTGGCACCACATGATCGGTTCTTTAAACGGGCTCCCGCCTCTGACTCGAGGCAACTCGATCGTCAAGTTTGCTAAAAGAGACGACCAAGAATGATGTAGAGAATGAGTAGATGACTTTGTCTCACTTCGTCCAAATCCGTGGACGATCGGTTAATGAAGTTGCCGTGGAAATCGGGTGATGGAATGAAATGAACTGTAAAATTCCATACACCCTGAATACTATCATAATCTTTTCTAACCAAAATGAAACATCAAGTGAAGTGAGGAGGAGAGAGAGGGCCGGCCATTATATAGAAGGAGGGAGGTGATGGTAGGAGGAGGGAGGTGACCATAGCATGTAACCTTATCATAACCAAAAGATCAAGCAAAATATCTTAAGGAAAACAAGAAGCATTAAACCTAAAGCATGACTCACATAAACACCTCATCAAGTAATAAATGCAAAGATAAGTCACCCTCCACCTCATCATCCTAGTAACCATTTCTAGAACCTTCTAGAATGATGACCCACCATATCTGAAGAAAAGATAAATCCGTCTTTAACCGAATGTTAAAAGACGGCTGATAGAAAACTGGAAACTGGCAACTTCCAAAAGTGATCCTGAAACGACTTTCAGGATAACCCCGAAACTGTATAAATATACCCGCATTTGTATTACGACCGAATACAAATGCAACTGAGACAAAGATATTATACCTACTCAATATAATACTCGGATCCGGCTTAAACCAAAGCCGACCAGTATTATCTGCCCGAAAAATAACACGTGCGTAAACGCACGTGCATTTTCCGAACCCTGCCATAAAACCATACGGCCTCTACAACGTTTCGCCCGAACTTGGGAAACTGTCTGTGGGGGACTCTAATGACTCGTCAGTACCCTGGCAGTGGGTTTAACCACAAACCGTCAGCGGCACTAGCAATACGTAACGGCTGCCCATGGACTGACCTCAAGGGATGCCGATGAGCGCACTCATCCGGAAAACCCTACTGAGCCTAACAGTGACAATGTATATACAGTCCGGTCCGTTTGTCTATGAGTATCGCATATCTGCCTAGGGGGCTAGTAACGTCAGACCCCCAATAGCAGTATAAGTCGTGTCGGAGTGTAGCCCAATAACACCCTGAGATACTACTGGAGTACCTACCAGTAAATCTCCTGCCACGGCCGTGGGCTTTGTGTAATGGCTCTCCTAGACACAGCACGATCTCGCCCCCAATACCGGGAGAGACGAATCCCCTGCCGATCCGCTCACGTGCCTCCATATGGCTCGGGACTGTACCCAAAAACTACCTGTTTGCATGACTCCTTTGAGCCGTGGTAGGGTAGAAATCAAAGCACAGTGGGAACTCACACGAGACAAATGACGACCTCAGGTCGATGAACTAACCTGTACACATGTCACCAGGGAACTGCTATCTGACGATAGATATAATACTAACTAGCAGATTCCCGGCGAGTCCTGTCCGGTGTACTCATAACCCAATGAGCACCTGTATACATCTTAGGTGATCCAACTGACACCAGTGGCTTGTAAGACCGGCCACCGCCCCTCGTCGGGGTCTCGACTGTATACACTAGTCTACTCCGGAGTATCGATGCCCTGTCTCGAAACTCCCACGACTAGGGACCACAATTAAGGATATGCGTATAAACCACCCAACTCTCACGTATATGATCGCCATCATACTGTTGATGGTAAAGCAAGATCCTAAGGGCTCTATCAAAGTGTAACATGTAATCAGTCACCTGATCATGTACACGACTGATAAAGGCAAATCAGATAGTATACTATCATCTCGAGTAAGACTGTCCTACCGGTATAGGTCCTCCGCAATCATTGCAATCACGTACCTGTGATCCAATAATTGACTATGAGGGCACTATCTCCAACAGTTCTTAAACAAAAATTAACTTATAAATTGTACTCAGGCTTGCAAACTCTTTTCTGTATATTAAATTGAAAAAATTCGTACAGTAAATTCATAGTTGTTATAGTGTGAGTGTGAGTGTGAGTGGGGGGGGAAGGGAATAAGGGTGCTGGATTTGGATAGGAGCTAGCATAGACCCCTGGGCAAGTGCGCAGAAGCTTGCGATTTCGAAAAATATCTTTCTACCATATAGTATTTAATTTGCGAAGACTATATTAGATAAAAGAAGAAGTAAATTCTTATAGAAGTAATCAACAATTTGATCTTCCTGGATCATAAATGTAGTTGGACGATTTCAATGTCATGATCTCTTTCGATGGTAGTGAACTACTCTTGAGCTTTGTTATGATCTAAATTTTATTTAATTTTAACCTGATCAAATTCGTTTCATATGCATTTGGAAATTTAAATTTTAAATTCGTTTCAACCAATTAAACTATAAGCCCAAACAACCTAATCCATTTTGTTACTCTCTCGGAAATGCAACTAAATTCTAACCAACCAAATCAATTTTGTTACCCTCTCGGAAATCTAGATTCATCACAGTTTATTACGGTACTATAGCAATCAGATGAACGGAGATTGTACCATAATAAGGGGTTAAATAAAATTAAAACCAAATGATGGGTCTAAATTAACTTTTGCATCCACCATAAGATTTCAAAATCATTTCACCTAATCGAATATGCTCGTTATCTGGTTGAATATGCTCGTTTTCTAACTTTATCCAAGGATCACGTTATCGGACCGAATCCATTCCAATACCCGTTTGAAATTCTAAATCCAAATCGTATTACAACCAATGTTTGGATGTGTGGATGATTTTTAACGCAGACGACCCTTCGAAGATAGCAAGGCGGTAGAGTCTAAGTTTTTTAATGAAGCTTAGACTCTACAGCAGAGACAAGACGATGGTGAGTGCTTTAGCAAATTTTATATACTCCATTTTTCGTAGCAGCAATCATTAACCTCTCAATTAATGATAAATATACTTATTCTACAATTGTATGAGATTAGGAGGCCAACAAAATAAAGTGCTAATGAATTTTTGCATTCCAAGTTAGTCTTGTGAGGGGCAAAATCAAATTAAAACCAAAGGAGGGAGCGAATCTAAATTTGAAAACAATCGAAAGCAAAATTGAAGAACTAAAAGCGAACCTAAAAGCGAACTAATATATAAATTTTGCTTGGCACAAAATGACAAAAAATTTGAAGAACTAAAATCGAACCTAAAACCAAGTTAGGGCCATATATAAATTTTGCATGGCACAAAATGAAAAAAAAATCTAAAAGCGAACCTAAAAGCAAGCTTGGGCCATATATTGCATGGCACAAAATGAAAAAAAAAAAAAGGGCTTGAATTAGTGGTGCCTAGCGCGCTATATACATAAAAATAAAAATAATAATAATATAAAAGAAAAGAATGTTAGGTTAGAATCTATTTCTTAAATCTAAAATATTCCAATGCCGGCTCATGAAGTGGGGTGTCCAACGTTTCTCCTTTTGCCGCCACGCTTAAAAAAAGATAGCAGGGAATGTTTGGAAAGACCCTAAGCCAAAACAATAATGGCCCAAACAATAATGGCCCAAACACTATATTTTAAGTTTGAATCATTCTGAACACTAAGATGCAGAGAACTCAGAAGTATTGTGTATAGATCAATTAATATTCTTTTGAAATAACCACATGCCAATCTTGCATGCTATAATTAGCAATTTTGATATATATATATATATATATATATATATATATATATATAGAGAGAGAGAGAGAGAGAGAGAGAGAATAATGGAGTCGTACCCATGCATTTCTCTGCGGTAAAGCAGGAACAAGCTCTAGACTGTGAGGCCCGTCCAACCTAAAACAAGAGAACCTAGGCCTTCATGTTTTACCCTATTTTGTCTTAGATACCGTAGAACCGTGTTACACCGCCGCTCTAGTAGCCTCTTATAATGCATATACAGTCAGATAAAAAAAAAAAATGTAAGTTGCATCATACGGTTCAAGCTTCAATAAATGCAAGAGTTTGTAATCTGCTTCAGATATGGATAAAAGGGTCTTACAGGGTACTTTTAGGCAACAATCTAAAAAACTTAATTGGCATATTTTTAATCAGACCAGCTCAAATTTTTTAGGGAAAAAAGAAAGTAATGACCCGCTGATGACACTCGATATTGACGACCTCCAAGATCAGGACACGTGGCAGATGACGTGTCCCAAGACTCAGAAGAAAGGGCCCACAGAGGCCGACCAGACCACCCTGTGCCCGACCTGCAAGCGCAAACTGGCCCTCCTCGGGGCCCCCTGCAAATTAACCTCCTCGGCCCTTCAGCTCGCCCCGAGCAGCCACAGGACCAAGACTTCTCGGCCTCCTCGCTCGTCCCCGAGCCCCCAGCCGAGGTCGTCTTCCTCGGTCCCTCCGACCGACTAACTCCACCACTCACAGGCGTAACCGCCGCCCCGCAAATCTCGCCACGCGCAGATTTTCCGCCAGCGACGTCCCACGTTCCACGCCATCACGATCCCCATTAATGGGCGATCTGCTATTTACGCGGGCGTGACGTTGGGAGCGTAACTGCCGGCGAGATTCTCACGCCTGCTGCTGCGTGCTGCCGCCGCTATATAAACCCCCAACACAGACGGGTCAAGTAAGCAATTCTTTACACTTTACGTTGTTACTCTGCTCGGACCTCATTACTAACTTGAGCGTCGGAAGGTCCTCGGTGGTACCAAACCATCCCGGGACTTCTTTGCAGGTACTCGGCGACAGCTTCCACACCTCACCTCCTCCTCCAAAAACCCATTGAGACTCACACGCAACGAAGGATAATCAGCTAAGTTCACTGCGAGATCTACGGAAGACAACATCTAACGGAGGCCCTAAAAGGAGCTCCATCAGTTGGCGCCGTCTGTGGGAAAACTAAATTCCACAAAATACAAAGTTGGCCTTCCTATCTCCTCTCTCATGGCGGACGACCATCCTGGGGACCCCAGTACCAGCCGCCGCCTTCCGATCACCAAAGGCGGGGATGAACCTCCCCCCGTGACCGTCATCAACTCTCTCACAGGCCGGATAGATCGCCTGCAATCCCTCGTGGAGGCCCTCGTCCGCGTCCGAACGGCCGCGCCCGGCCCCCTGATCACTGCTCCACCGCCTCCAGGAGACTCTGTCCCCATCTGGACGGCCAACTGCCAGCAGGCTGCATCCCCTCACCGCCAGTCCCTCAAACCGGTGCTCCCGGAGGCCCGCTGGGCACCCCAGGGCTCCATGCCGAGATCTGCCGCCAGGGGGCCTCGCCCCGAGCCTCCTCACGACCCTTACCCCCTTAAGGAAATGTCGGTCACCTCTCCTATCCACGAGCGTGGCCGACCCCACCATGATCGGCGGGAACGCACAGAAGGGGTCCGCCCCGGCGACTCAAAGGCTACCCCATCCCAGGACCTAAGGCACCTCATCGAGAGAAACCAGGGCCGCGCCCAGAAGCAGTCCACCTGTAGCGGGCCCCGGGAATCCCGAGGAGCCGATTCCTCGAGGTACCACGATCGGCTCGACGCCCTCGAGGGCATGCGCGGAGAAGCTCACTTCTCGAGCGACGGGGCTAAATACGCCTCCGACTCGCTCACGAAGCCATTCACCGAGGAACTGCTCGCCCTGCGCGTCTCCTCGCGTAATAAGCCCCCGAAGGTCTCTCTGTTCGATGGGATAACCGACCCGAAGGACCACTTGGACGCTTTCACCGCGGGAATGAGCTTCCAAGATCACTCCGACGTTGCCCAGTGCAGGGCCTTCCCGGTCACCCTCATCCGCGCGGATCGGGACTGGTTCCAGGGGCTCGAGCCCCGCTCAATTTCGACCTTCGACGACCTGGCTACCCAGTTCCTCGGCCATTTCGTAGAGAACCGTTGACAGAAGCGCACGGTCGACTACCTCTTCACGGTTAAAAGCGGGGACAAGGAAACGTTCAATGCCTATATTACCCGCTTCTACAACGCCCTCCTCGAGGTGCCCGAGCACCGGGACGAAACCGTCATAACGACACTCAGATCTGGTCTGAGACACAAAGAATGGTTGCGCTCCTTCGCGCTGGCCCAACCTAAGACCATGGCCGAAGTCAAGGCATGGACCGAGCGCGAGGTCCAGCTGGAATCCGAAGTGAATGCTAACCTTCCTCGGGCGGATCGGCCCGACCAAAAGAAAAGGACTCGGGAGGACAGGCCGTAGCGTCAGCAGCCCTACCACCCGAAGTTCCAGGAGTATACCCCCCCTCAACGTCTCCCTCACGGTGTTGCTGGAGGAGGCCTAGAATGAGGGGTTCTTCAAGTTTCCCCTGGTCCCACGTCAGGCCGCTAAGCGAACCCGGGGCCCCTACTGCGCTTTCCACCAGGTACTCGGCCACACCACGGAGGACTGCAAACAACTGAGAGACTACATCGAGGAGCTCATCCGGTCTAGGCACCTCGCCACCTACCTAAGAGACAAACGGCAGACCGACCGCGAGCATGAGCAGCCTCGCCCTCCCACCGACCTGACCATCGTCCAGATCATGCTTGTTTTAGCAGACAGCCGGCCCGGGGCTCAGGGAGCCCCATGCCCTATACCAAGCACGGGGGCAGACAGCCCTTTAGGGAGCTCGGCCCCAGCCAACAAAGTCATCTTCTAGCCTGTACCCTTCTTTTAAAGCAGTGTAAATTCTTCCTAGGATCTATTGTTAATTTTAATAAAGATCAATGGAGCGTTGCGAAAAAGAAAGAAAAGCTTTGTTTATTCAAAGGGTATTATGGGCTCCTTAGCCGTATATGCAAAAGAAAAGAAAATTACAATAGTGGGGGAAGGGGGTGCAGCGAGCACTGCTCGTGGTACTCGGTAAAAATCTCCGCCAACCGGGGCCTCGCCAGTTCCAGCCTCTGTCCCCGGTTCCCCCGCGGGCATCGACCCCGAGCCTCAGCTCGTAGCATTCGCGAACGAGCGCCTCTGAGCGGGCCAGCCGGTTCGCGGAAATTAAGCCGAAGCGTCTCAAAGACCGCAGCTTGCTCACGGCCTCGTCAAAAAGCAGCTCCGACAGGGGGTTGTAAAGCCCCGGCGATGCCCTCCAGATGGAATACATCAGCAACTGCAGCAGGGAGGAGCGTCGGGGGAGCAGCCGGCCAAAGTGGTCCTCGATGCTCCCGTAGACCAGCTGCACCGTGTTCTCGGCGTAGAGGTACACGTCTTCGAAGCGGACGATGTCGGGGATGGTGAACGGGAAGTCCTGCATTCTCGGCGGTCTGTTTATGAAGGATGAAAAGACCAGTACTCCTTCAGACTTATATAGCCCAATGCGCAGCCCAACCGTCGCACCCTTTCGCCCAGGGAATCGCTGCCACGCGGCAACCATTAAGCCTTCTCCGGTGGAATCGAAGCGACGCGCCCCTAGCAGTTCGCCTTCCCCCGATGCTTCGCCTTCCCCCGCATTCAATAGGTTAGCTACGCGCGTCGTTGCCCCGACCGTTCCCATTCCCAGCACCTGCAGCTGAACGGTCGGGATACACCACAACAAGATTCAGCCCAGCAGCTTCCCTGCTCGGTCGTCCCCAGCGGGCAGCTTCACTGCCGCAACGCCGAGATCAAAAAGCCCTCCCGGAGACAGTCGAGCCCGAGGTCCCCTTGCTCGGCTATCCCCAGCGGGCAGCTTCCCTACCGCAACGCCGGGGATCAAAAAGCCCTCTCAGAGGCAGTCGAGCCCGAGGTTCCCTCGCTCGGCTATCTTTCAGGACAAAAGCCCTCGCCAAGAGGCACCGGGCAGTAACCCTGCCCGGCCAAGGGTCCTCGATAGGCTTCTTACAGCCTTATAGCTCGTCCCGCGCCCAGGACCAAAGTCCTCCCAGAGGCAGTCGTGCCCTCGCTCGGCTATCCCCGGCTGGTAGCTTCCTACCACAACCGACAGGGATCAAAGTCCTCGCCAAGAGGCACTGCGCAGTAACCCTGCTCGGTCCCCATACTGAAGGATCAAAGCCCTCGCAAGAAGCAACCGAACAGCTACCCTGCTCGGAAAATACTCCGGCTGGTAGCTCCCTACCCGCGACGCCAGGATAGAGGCGGCTGCTCCGCTCGTTCGTCCCAGGCTCGTAGTTGCCTACCCACGACGCCAGAGGTCAAAGCCCTCCCGGAGGCAGTCGAGCCCGAGGTCCCCTCGCTCGGCTATCCACAGCGGGCAGCTTCCCTGCCGCAACGCCGGGGATCAGAAAGCCTTCTCAGAGGCAGTCGAGCCCGAGGTTCCCTCGCTCGGCTATCTTTCGGGACAAAAGCCCTCTCCAAGAGGCACCGGGCAGTAACCTTGCCCGGCCAAGGGTCCTCGGTAGGCTTCTTACATCCTTATAGCTCTTCCCGCGCCCAGGACCAAAGTCCTCCCAGAGGCAGTCGGGCCCTCGCTCGGCTATCCCCGGCTGGTAGCTTCCTACCACAACCGACAGGGATCAAAGTCCTCGCCAAGAGGCACTGAGCAGTAACCCTACTCGGTCCCCGTCCTGAAGGATCAAAGCCCTCGCAAGAAGCAACCGAGCAGCTACCCTGCTCGGTAAATACTCCGGCTCGTAGCTCCCTACCCGCGACGCCAGGATAGAAGCGGCTGCTCCGCTCGTTCATCCCAGGCTGGTAGTTGCCTACCCACGACGCCAGAGGTCAAAGCCCTCGCCCAGAGGCCGTCGCGCAGCTCCATTGCCCGGACATCCTTAGTGGGCTTCGTACAACCCCTCAAGCGCTAGAGAGCCAAGCCCTCGCAAGGGGTAAAGGAGCAGCTACCCTGCTCGGCCATCCTTGGTGGGCAACTCCCCTACCACCGCGCCAGGAAGCATAAAGCCTTTGCAGGAGGTGACGGGTCAGCTACTCTGCCCAGCCAACCCCGGATGGCGACTAATGCTCGGAATCGGAAATGCTCTGTGGCCGTGGACCCGAGACCCCAGCGAGAGGTATCAGGTCTGTCCAAGTCTAAACGATCTTCCCTCGACTCCGGGGCCCAGGGAGATACCTCCTCAGAAGCGCTCGTCAGCAAGTGATTGCAGACAACTCGATAGACGATCGCTAGACAGATGGCCAACCTGACGCAAAAGCACAACGATACAGGCAAAAATATTCCACGAGCATTCTTCATAAACAGACTGCAGAACACAATTCTATGGAGCTGAGGAAAACCTTTATTACTACTGCCAAAAAATAAGTTTTTACAAAAGGTATTTTTTGGCCTCCTCAGCCTTACAAAATTCAAAAGAAAAACAAAATGAAGATAGGGGAGCAGGGGCTCTACACCTCGGGCCCGGGCACGACCTCGAGGTCCTCGACCTCCACCACCAGGGGCGCTGGGTCCTCGGCCCCATCCCCGCCGGGAGCCTCTCCCCCTTGCTCGTCGACGCCCACGAAGGGGAACTTGGCCCGCAGATCCGTGTCGTCGAACTCCGGCATCCGAGACTTGACGGCATCAAGGGCGTCGTGTCAAATGCAAGTCGTGGCCACGGCCAGGTCGCCATAAAAGTCCCTCGACCCCTTATAGCTCGCCACGGCCCTCGATCCCGCCGACTTATAGGCCTCGGCCGCCGCCCCCAGCTCTTTCCGGAGGGTCTTCACCGTCTTCTTGAGGTTGCCGGCGAGCACCTGGGAGTCCTCGAGCTTGCCCTCGGCGATTGCGGCGGCCTCGCGATGCTGGGCGACCCCCCTTTTCCCGGCATCCACCTCGCCCTCCAGGGCGGCAATCCTCGCCGACATCGCCTCCTGCTCCCGTCTGGAACTCTCTTGCAACGCGGCAAGCTGGCTTGCGGCCTCCACCGCCGGTGCTACCACCTCGGTCTCCATGCGAAGGGCGAGGGCCACGTGCTGGAGAGTCTGGGGAGGCATAGAAAAGGAGAAGGATCAGAAATAAGAAGGAAAACACTAAATCTCACCGCGCACTAGGGGCTTACCTGCACGGCCTCCTGGGCGATCGACGCCAGCTGAGCCTTGAGTGTTCCCCCGGGAACCCGACCCCCGGCCGAGGTCTCTATCTCATGGAGGAGGCTGTCTGGGACCGACAGCCCGGACGGCACCGCGAACTGGAGCCCCCTTCCTCCACCACGGTCGGCGAAGAACGGCCCCGGGAAGGTCTCCGGGAACTCATCTTGAGCGGCTCCGAGGGGGAGCCGATCTCTTCTTCCGAGGCCGTGTCCTCCACGATCAGGGCCCGCTTCCGGCCCGACACTCTGCTGGGGCCTGGGGCGGGATCCACCGCCGAGCGTCCTCGGGGCACCGCCACCGGGGCGGTGGGAGCAGGGGCAGCCTGCGCCCGGGAAGAGCTGGCACCCCCAGCCTTAGCAGGCTGCCTCGGTTGGCGCATAGCATTTCGGAGAACGTCGAAGTCCATGGATCCTGCACAAAATAAACACCCAACTTATCAGCAACGCGAGTAAAACATAAACCTAGAAAGCAAGCCTAACTTACCAACGAACTCGACGGGGCTAAGCCCGGCCCAGCTCAAAACCCTCTCAGACAGCAGCACGTCGCATCGAGGGATGGGTTCCCACGCCGCCACTCTCACCGCGGCGGGGTCATTGGACAGGTTCCCCGGCAGACTCTTCTCCCTCGACCACTTGGTGGGCACTGGCCAGTCCTCGCCCTCGGGAGGGGAGACGAAGAAAAACTTCTTCTTCCAGTCGTGAATGGAGGAGGGCAAGGCTATGACCCCAGCCCCGGCAGCGACCCCGGGCCGCTTCCTAAAAGTAAAATAAACCCACCTCGGGTCGCCAGCTCGACCGCCGGGGTGACTCTTAAAAGTAAGGAAGGAATCGAGAAGGGAAAGGCTGAAGGGAACCGCCTGCAGCTTCATGCGGATCAGGAACCCAAGGAGGATCCTCCACGCGTTCGGCACTAACAGGCCGGGAGCCAAGCTGAAGAAATTCAGAGCGGCGACGACCTCATGAGAGAAGGGCAAGCGCATTCCGCCCCAAAAAGCTTCCAAATACAGGGCAATCTCCCTGCCCCGTACCTGGTCCGCCTTCTTTCCCTCCTCGGTCAGACGAAGCGTGTAGCGCGAGGGAATGTGGAAGCGAGCTCGAGCATTGGCGAGCTCGTCCTCATGCCTCACCCAGCATGGGGTGCAGGGGGCTACATCTACCGCCTCCTCCGTGGAGGCGGCCCCCGCCTCACGGCCTCGGGGAGAGGGCCCAGCCCCTGCTCCCCGAGGGGACTCGGACACATCTAAAGGAACCCTAACATCTACTCCTACAACGTGTATTGATTATACAGGAGAAGACATCTAACCTCGGAAAGAAATCCTTCAAAAGTTGGGAACGAGAGAGGGGAGACGAGCGCTGAGCAGCTGGGGCTTGAGAATGAGAAATATGAGAAAGAAGGGCCCTAGGGCGGGCCCCACCCGTACTTATTACCGCATACGGCCTCATCCAATGGCGCCCATCGTCTCTCGCCGAAACGAATCTTTGCGCCCAGCGGCTCCGATCGCTCCACGTGGCAGCCCAGCGATTGTCCGCGTCCGATCAGACGCCGCAGACCTGCGCACGTCGCATCAGCTAGTTGGCGCTCGACACGTGGACCGTCGCTTCGACTGCAGAGTGCACGAACCGGCGCACCCTCCTTAAATGCAAAGATCTCGCCTCGATTCGCTAGAGGAAAAGACAACCGACGGGTCGAGGACTCATCCCGGCATAACCCTGAGAAGGAGCTCACCTCGGGGGGCCTGGCAGTCCACCTGACCCGCTAGCTGGTCGGGGCAAGAGTGCGGGGCTAATGATGACACTCGATATTGGCGACCTCCAAGATCAGGACACGTGGCAGATGACGTGTCCTAAGACTCGGAAGAAAGGGCCCACAGGGGCCGACCAGACCACCATGTGCCCGACCTGCAAGCGCAAACTGGCCCTCCTCGGGCCCCCCTGCAAATTAACCTCCTCGGCCCTTCAGCTCGCCCCGAGCTGCCACAGGACCAATACTCCTCGGCCTCCTCGCTCGTCCCCGAGCCCCCAGCTGAGGCCGTCTTCCTCGGTCCCTCCGACCGACTAACTCCACCACTCACAGGCGTAACCGCCGCCCCGCAAACCTCACCACGCACAGATTCTCCGCCAGCAACGTCCCACGTTCCACGCCATCACGATCCCCATTAATGGGCGATCCGCTATTTATGCGGGCGTGACGTTGGAAGCGTAACTGCCGGCGAGATTCTCGCGCCTGCTGCTGCGTGCTGCTGTCGCTATATAAACCCCCATCACAGAGGGGTCAAGTAAGCAATTCTTTACACTTTACGCCGTTGCTCTGCTCGGATCTCTTCACTAACTTGAGCGTCAGAGGGTCCTCGGTGGTACCAAACCATCCCGGGACTTCTTTATAGATACTCGGCGACAGCTTCCACACCTTACCTCCTCCTCCAAAAACCCATTGAGACCCACATGCAACGAAGGATAATCAACTAAGTTCACTGCGAGATCTACGGAAGACAACATCTGACGGAGGCCCTAAAAGGAGCTCCATCACCCACCTTGTATTTTGCGAAATACAAAATAAAATAAAGGAAAAGAAGAGATACAGCTTAAAATACAATGCAAAATCTAAATAAAACTTGGTAATTAACCTCTTATCTAGGTTGCTGCCCATGAGGATCTTGTAGACCTCTTTTGCATGCCATGTATCATAAATATTTTATGAATTATTTACTTTAAATATTTCATCAAATCATATAACTTGGATCACGCTGGTGTTCAATTATGATTAATGTTCATTTGATTTGAATATTCGCTTTCATAGTATCACTGTTTCAGTAAGTATCAAAGGTGTAGCAGAATAATAAATGAAAGCCATGTTTGAAAGTTGTCACGTCCCGCTTCCCAGTATACGGGTAAGCAGAATAATAAATGAGACCCGCTATGTATTTACTCAGAAATAAACACGCTAAGCGTATCTAAGCAATATAAAAAAAAAGTATAGAAAAGACAGGAATATAAATGAACATCAACTTTATTTATTAAATATTTTTTTACAGGCACAACTGGAAAGTAAATACATGAATGGAAAGCAATGCCTAAACAATGATATGAACTGAAATGAAAATATATACAAGTAAAGTCTAATGCTCCGGGTCTTCAGTGTACTGCTCCAAATGCTTCTGGCCGGCCTCGAGCTCTAGTGCGACCGATCCACCTGACAACATTCCAATGAAAAAGAGAAATATGAATGTTGTCAGCGAACAATCGCTCGATAAGTCCCAAAGAAGGAGAGAAGTAGAAGTGAGTATATCTAGTATAATATTTGATTGTTAGGTTAACGTAGTGTTTGTAGTTTGGTACAGAAAATACCAGTGTATACGAGAGGAGTCCAACTTACACCGTGGACTTTGGTATCCCGTAGTACAAGGCTCCGTCGAAAATACCACGGAACAACGGTATGGATGTAATTACGTCTTAAGTGACCATCTCGTGCCACCTTTAACATATTCTGTACCAGTCTACCCCTTTATAAACTCCGCGATATCTTTTGTATTGCTTGTATTGTTTGTATTGATTGTATTGTATTGTTTTGTAGTAATTGGAAGACTTGTTGAAACCATGATATCAGTAAACGGAATGAATGTAAATGGAGAGTCATGTAGACGGAGTATATCAATGGTTCGGTTCGGTCAAGATAGATTGATATAAATTGAATAGACGGATTCATGGATTCATGTTGTATTGTAGTTTATACTTTAATCACATTCAAGTCAGATTAATTAGATTGAGACTCGGTCTGAGTCAGACATTTTGAAAAGAACTTAAAATCTTGAATTGGTTTTGATATTATCGGTAACTGCTGCACATGGACGGCAGGATTTGTGTATTTTTCCAAGACAATTACCGTGTTGATAACACCGTTTGTTAGATTGTCTACCTTAGATAGGCAATCACCCATATTCTCCGGCTTCCTAAGGCTCAAGAGAACTGGTCCCGCTTAAACCTATGTTTACTATGGTCCTTATTGTAATTTAACATAACTTGAGGGGGTTTATGTAAAAATAGTTTGATATAATTTTCAAAATACATCTCAAGTATTTAATTATCGTCTTTAGGGTTTTCATAAATGTATATTTTATAAACGTGAAAATTCTAGTGAGTAAAATATAGTTTTCACAGTACAGGGTATTTTATTGAAATATTGGTATTGTTTTGTATTTGGATGGTATTTTCATATAATGGTGATTCCTTTGATTTGGAAAACTTAGAATATTTATGTAATATAATTAAAATAGATATTTTGATAATAGTTATATATTTAATACTCTTGTAGAAATCTCATTTTCTAAAGAAAAATGCATTAAAAATTCCATCAAGATCAAATGCTCCTTTCGGAGGTCTGCATCTCGCTCTATTAGGCCCGAGAATATGCGATAACCCGCACTATCCCGATCGGGGTCCCCAAAAGTGGGTTGTAGAGGCGCAATTGTAAGAAATTGTTTAATATACTTTATAAAGAAATGGTTTTGCAAGTTAATTGTATTTATTTGTAATGTCGTGTTATCCAATAAATATATTCCCAAAATTTTATCGTGCTATGTCAAAAATGTGTGTTGTGATGAGGTAGGTCATTACCTCGTGAGTTGTCTAAAGGTAATACAAGTATTATGTTGATTTGTGTCGAAACTAAATTATATGGTATTTTACCGTAAAAATACGATAAAAGTTGCATAACAGATTATTTTGAGATGAAACTTATTTTGATGTGTTTTTTAATATTTGTTAAATATTATATAAGAGTATGGTATTTTATTGTTTAAGAAAAATAGAATTTTTAAAGAAAAACCGAATCGGAAGTCGGATTAACTTCGCTTCCGTCGGATTTTGAAAAATGAAAGTTTTAGAATAGATAAAGAGAGGGGAAGAAATGACTTACAATCTATTAAGAAGGAGGAGAGGTAGAAGAAGATTAGGAAAGCGTCGGGACGTCATTTCGTCGCCGGAATCTCCTCGAAACGTCGTTGGAATCTTGCCCTTTGCTAACTCCACTTGCACAACTTAGGACTTGGAAATTTTATAGAGTTTTTGTAATGAAATTCTGAGTGAGGAGGGGTGAAATGGAGTGTGGTATTTATAGGGAAAATTAGGTTTTTGAGGGTTAAAGAATGCATTAAAATATGCATTAAAAATTGGATTAAAGGGTGATTTTAATCCCTCTGGAAATTTACAGAGAAATCAAACAGTAGAGAAGTAGTGGGGGGAGTCCAAGGGGTGTGGGGTTAAAGTTGTTGGCTATAGTGCCCTCAAAGTCAATTATTGGATCGCAGGCACATGATTGCAATGATTGAGGGAGGACCTATACCGGTAAGACAGTCTTACTCGAGATGATAGTATGCTATCTGGTTCGTCTTTATCATCGTGTATATGATTTAGGTGACATTATAGATCACTATTACATGTTGATAGAGCCCATAGGATTCTTGCTTGACTGCCAGCAGTATGATGGCGATCACATACGTGGGAGTTGGGGTCTATAAGCACATCCTTAAAAGGTCCCTAGTCGAGGGAGTTTCGAGACAGGGCATCGATACTCCAGAGTAGACTAGTGTATACAGATCGAGATCCCGACGATGGGCGGTGGCCGGTCTCACAAGCCATTGGTGTCAGTTGGTTCACTTAAGATATATACAGGTGCTCATTGGGTTATAGTACACCGGACGGACTCGCAGGAAACATGCTAGTTGGTATTATACCTATTGTCATATAGCAGTTCCTAGATGACATGTGTACAGGTTAGTCTATCGACCTGAGATCGTCATTTGTCTCGTGTGAGTTCCCACTGTGTTTTGATTACTACCCTACCACGGCTCGAAGGAGTCGGGCAAACAGGTTTTAGTTGGGTACAGTCCCGAGCCACATGAAGGCAGTGAGCGGATTGGCAGGGGATTCGTCTCTCCCGGTATTGGGGGTGAGATCGCGCTGTTTTTAGAAGAGCCATTACACAAAATCCTTGGCCAAGAAAAGTGAGATTTACTGGTAGGTATTCCAGTAGTATCTCAGGGTGTTCTGGGCTACACTCCGACACGACTTATACCGTTATTGGAGGTCTGACGTTTACCATCCCCCTATGCCCGATATGCGATACTCATAAACGAACGGACCGGACTGTACGATTATTGTCACTGTCAGGCTCAGTAGGGTTTCAGAATGAGTTCGCTCATCGGCCTCCCTTTCTCTCAATACCTAGGTTGCCGTTACGTACAGCTAGTGCCACTGACGTGCTTGTGGTTAAACCCACTGCCAGCGTATTGACGAGTCTTTAGAGTCCCACACAGAGGGTTTCCCTAGTTTGAGCGAAACGTTGTAGAGGTCGTATGGTTTTATAGCAGGGTTCGATCATATACGTGCACTCGTGCACGGATCATGATCGGACGGATAATACTAGTGGGCTTTGGTTTAAGCCGGATCCTAGTATTAGATTGGTTGGATTACTTTCGTCTCGTAGTATTCGTATTCAGTCGGAATACGGATGCGGGTATGTATATACAGATGAGGGATATTCTTGTAATCCTTTACAAGATTACTTTTGAAGTTGCCATTTCTTTTTCTAAGTATTAAACATTTAGGGTATAGTTTTATAAATGTTTAATATTAATGTTGAGGTGGAAAGTGTGAGCATGGGTCTTGGCATGATGCATTTATGGTTTGAGACATACTTTATTGTTTATTGGTTTTATTATGTGGGATATTTTGTGGAGTGAGAGGGCAGCCACTTGAGGCTAAGTATTGATCTTGTGTTATTTTCTAGAGCTCTCACAAGATATTTCACACAATAGCAATGCCATTTTCTTCACTAGCTTTTTCTTGTGCTCACAACTCTTCACTCATGGCTTCTTCTTCAACCTCCACTCTATCCCTCTCATGTGTTGAAAATCCTAGAGTGTTTCGAGACAAAGTAATCACACACTATCTCTAATTCATCATGAGCACCTAGATTAGCAAACTAGTTGTTCGAGTTGCTTCGGTTTGAAGCGGAAGCCCGTATTACGAATTCTCGATGTGGATCGTCTTCGACGAGAGAGACCGGAGAGCGAACTTGTTCGGGGGCAGCCGTGAGGAGCTTGGCGCTGAGATTGAAGACCGAAGGACATGAATCGATCGGTATAATCTCTTAAACCACTTTACAGTTTACTAGTATAGGGTTAATGGCACGATCCGAATTTTAGGGTTACGTTAGCGCCGTTTTGAGAAGTTTTTGTTTCGCATTTGGCCTCGGATTGATGGTCGGGCGCTGCCGTAGCCTTACATGGTATCAGAGCCAAACCATTAACCGCATACTAGTTGATTTAGACAAAGTTAAACTATCGAAACCGAAACAACTCCGATTCACTGCCCAAAACATTGAAGTTCTGTCGATTTAAAAAGTTTCTTTAAAAATTATGTAAACAACTGCAGAAGACTAGTCAAGTGACCACTAGAACACACACCAAATACGAGCCCCTAATTCAAAATTTGGACCGGCCACATTGGCCAAAAATTCGAGAAGGCCGGCCAGAATTTATGCTGTGGGCTTGAATTTTGTAGTGTACTTTAGTCTCTGGAATGTTGGTGCGGTGGTATTGTTTATTTAGCCCAGTTTGGATATGGTTTTATCTAGTTGTTTGGGGCTATTCGGGGGTTATTTCGAAGTCGATATTTTCTAACATTGTTTAAAGCTTGCAGTACTTACATTACTATCTGCGACCGTGATTATAATTTGATCGGTACAACCTGTTTAATCGCTATAGTCCTTTTAGACGGGTTTGCGAACGTGACATTCACGTTGATGTTCTGTGTTGTGCTGTGTTGTTGCGGATTTGTCGTGGTGGATAGCTTGTGTGCAATGTTAGTACATTTTGGATTTATTTGTACATTTGATATCGCGGGGCGAGCGTTCGACATGTGGACTGCCGTCACTGCCTGTTTGTATATTATTCTTTTGGGGCACGATCGGGTTGAGGTCGATGTACTCGTTGTACATATTTTCTTTTCTGTACTAGGATTACCCCACGATGGAGTGCACGGATAGTCGGGTTCTGGAGGGCAACGGGTCCGCATCTCATGGCGTTGAGAAGGAGGGGGTTCTGGAGGGCAACGGGTCTTACTCTAGAATTGGCGGGCTATTCGTCGCACTCGTAGGGGGTACAGGTTGATCCAAGGAGGGGTGCTCAAGTTACCGGATTCTGTGAAGTGCTGGGTGGTCCATTCACTTTACTGAAGGGGGCTGCCTCGCTTCTGGTTTTGGCGGGTAACTTGCCGCACTCGTAGGGGTCTAGGTTTTCATTACACAGGCTATCCACACGACTAGAGGAACGTCGGGTTTTCACTTGCGGCTCAAAGGAAACCCGGGGCTTCCATATTATCTGTATTGTTCTGTGATGCTTATTACTTTTCTGTGATGTTGCATTTATCACGCCTGGAGCGATTATTATATATTGATATATATATATACTATTAGATGTTGTATATGTTTTACACCCGCGCTAGTCAAGTCCCCGCTCTGTCGTTAGTTAAGTAACCTAACGGGTGATGACGGGACCCAGTGGTGAATGCGGATGGCATATACGTACATCATATTTTCGTTCTTTTGTGGTGTGATTAATTGATGGGATTGCATTGATTCTGATCAATGCAAGGAAAACAGACCTATTCGATATTGTTGGAACAATTTTCAAAAAGCTATTATTGTAAGGACGTTCTTTTTTGTTTTGTACAGAGGTATTCGGTTATGAATATCCAGCACCTCATTCTACGAGGCAAGGGCCGAGATCCCTTCATCGGGAGTGACTTCTTGGGCAGAAGTTTGCGTCGGGGTAATAACTTCACTATAGTCGATTACTTTTTTCTTTGCATCGCGGTATTGAGTGAGAATATACTGCACCTCATTCCACGAGGAAAGAGCCGAGATCCCTTCACCGGGAGTGACCTCTTTAGCAAAGCTTTTCGCCACTATATATTTATAAAAAGCTATCCGGCTGCTTCAACGATATCAAGTTCATAACGTTAAAGGTTTTTCGCCAAAAACCATTCGTATCCCTCCGTCATTTCAGACAGGTAGCACTTAGTATTCATGCTATGTATGTTGGCCTTCGTCAAGGCATAGTGTATGGTAGCTATTTGTTACTTTTCTGTTGCCTAGATAGATGCGTTGGCTTGGGACATTCGTACTACTATTTTGGCCTTCGTCAAGGGTATGTATGGGTGGATTCAAATTAACCTGGATGATGACGGGTAGAACTTGACATGTGGCTTATAATATGTTGGCCTTCGTCAAGGTCATAAGAGCATGGGGTAAAAATGACATCGGGAGTTTCAAACATACAGGAAACTTGCCAGGCATGCGCATACCTTCTGGAGTATGATAACGTGAGTGAATTCCATCAGGTTATCATACGATGATAGTTGGATCCCGATCCCACTGATGAGTTGGTTTACTCCTCGGGTGATCCCGACTAATTCTTCTTTCAGGTTTGGAGGAGAATTTGAGGATACAATGGGAGACATCCTGATTAGATAAAGTGATTAACCATTCTGATCTAGGTTAGAGTGCACGCAGAGTGTTTCTTTTCTCTCTCTCTTTGGCAGCGACCATGTCCCGACCCTAGACTATGATTCAGTGACCAAGTTAACCGAACTTTCTTAAAACACTGGCTTTTGGATTTTCTAAGTTGCATACATAATTGTCACTCCTTCTTTTACGCTTTGCTTTTCTCCGGAACATTCTGTATCACTACATAGATCCACATTTTATTTGGATATGACCATCGTATGGTTATATACGAACTCGAAGGAACTTGTTCCAGATTCGGGGATGATTTCCGGTTCTGGAGAAAATGAATAGGACTATTCAGTTGTCTTTTCCTTTTACATTCTCTCAGGTTGTGAGGGCTCCTAGGATTAGGAGTCAGTACACCTATTACGCTTATTGGATAGTCTTCTTCCAAACCATAGGCAGGTGCCGAAAGGTGTGGAAGGAAGAAAACTAATTAACCTAAGTGTGGTGTACAGAAGGTAATAAGTAAAGACAAATAAAAGGACTAGAAAGAGGGCAAAGTAAATTGCGACTGCTATCATTCACGACCAAACCACGTATTTTATCGCCACTCCTACTTCACTTTTGAATTTCCCCAGAACACCTCGTATCACTACGAAGATCCACAGTTATTGGATAATCCATCGTAAGGTTATATACGAACTCGAAGGAACTTGTTCCAGTACGATGATGGATTCTGGTTCAGGAGAAATAGAATAAGGTTTATTCAGTTGCCTTTTATCATTATCTTCTCTTAGGTTGCGAGTACTCCTAGGATTAGGAGAGTACACCTATTATGCTTATTGGATAATCTTCTTCCAAACCATAGGCTGGTGCCGAACGGTATGGAAGGAAGAAAACTATTTAGCCTAAGGATGGTGTACAGAAGGTAATGAGTAAAAACAAATAAAGGGATTTGGAGAGATGGCAAAGAAATATACGGTTACAGTCATGAATCTGATAATGGAAGAGGCATTACTAGGAATACCTGGATACCCCTTCGGAACATCTTTATGTTTCAGTTTCACTGTGCATTGTTAATAGAAAACTGATTTCCCAATTAGACCCTTACTCCAGGGTATGTATTTACCAGGTTTGATTCTCACATCTGTATGGTTTTTACAGATGATGAGTAGGAGTAAGTTATTGGGAATTAGGTGATCATCCTCATTATATCGAAATTCTTTGTAATTGATGATATTTGAGGAAATCGCCTGGATTTTTGCCGGACGACAAATATTTGGTTTTGAATATCCGTTGTTATGCACCAATTTCAAACTGATATATCTATACGTTTATTTTATAAAGTGAGATATAACTTTTTGAAATTATGTCCATGACATTTACCTATATCAGTTGATAGTTAGGTAAGGAGCATTCTACAGCGGTGTAATTCTTCATAACCATAGTACAGTTTTCAACCTATGACGCACAGGGTTTGAGTTATTAAACTCAGGGGACTTATACAAAATATTGTATGTTGTCCAGTATCCATTAAGACAGAGGGTTGGGTCCTCGTACTATATTCTGTTTTACTTGAGACTTCTCAAGTTTTAGACAAGTGTTTTGTAGAAATATAAAGTCTAAGTTTTGAGAAGTTATAGGTACAAGAATAAAGTAGAGAACCAGATGTCGCAAGTATCGGGATTTTTCAAGGTAATCGAAGATGTAGATTCTTGTGTTTGGTATTCAGTTGATAGTAATGGTTTTGAGAAACTTGTTTCTCTTTCAGGTTACTCATGTTTGGATGCACTCCTGAGTTGAGTAATGCTGATCAGCCTCTCTCCATTTAGTTGACATGCACTGGAGACAGCTGGATGATTTGAATCTGGTTCCAATTAAATCAGTGCCTCTGTTTCTATATTGTATATAGAATGGCTCATATCTTAACGATGTTAAGGTATATGGAGTTGTCCGGCTAATGCTTAAAACGACTCTGGATAACTCAAGGCACGTTTCTGTAATGGCAGTTTGTAGGTTAACCCGGGCTATGACGAGGGTTAACTTTCTACCATCTGGAAGATCAATAGTGATATTGTTCTTGACTCGCCACAGTTTTGGTAAAATGGATTTTTTTTTCAGAAAACAGTAGTGAGAGTATGGTAGAACTGGAAATGATTCCAGAACCACAGACGATTACTGAAAATTTAATAAAAACCTAAAGATTCAATCAGGTTTGACATTCCATTAGCCACTCCGCAGATATGGTGGGTAACCTCAGGCGCCCAAGAGGTACTTCGGTATCCTCAAGGACGGTGACAGGGAGGTTCTTGTTTACCAATACTTGACACTACTGTTGTTCCAGGCTATGAGAACCGGCAGGAGGATGAGTATAGCGTCGTTCTAAACTAGTTTTAGAAGTGCACGTGTATATGACTCTTCCAGAGGATTGTCGTAGTTAGTGGGAGCAGCGGAAGCACAGTGGACAAGTAGCTTATGTCTATTTATAGACTGAAGCAGATATAGCGGAGATAGATCATCTATTTTTGATGGGACAGTTATAGGCTTTGACTTCATTAGAATAGGGGATGGATCTGTGAAGAAGGTAGTAGGGTGTGTTGTCCTGGTATTTGGATGTCATACACTTTGTAGGAAGTAAAATTCCTATACTACGATCGGTTATATTGTGGTTGTCACACAGTGGTTTCTCTATATAGGATATGGATATAATATCAGGCATTCTGGTTACTAGATCTATGGTTTTAGATCTAGATTTGGGTAGTTTCCCAATTCGGGTACTTAGACAGTATTCTAAAGGTATTTTAGAATGGACGACTCCTGGCACGGTAGTATACCTGCCGGTGATGGAGTCACCCTCTCTGAAGGTGTCTTACAGACTGAAGAGAAGAGGGATGTGCATGATTGGCATATCACTTGCTTAGGCAATTGAGTCAATCATGAGATGTCAAGTACCACACCAGATGTTGTTTTTGCACTAGCTGCAATAAGTTGATATATTAATCCAATTCTGGAGAAACGTTCGGAAGCAGTTTTAGAACATAAGTGGATGTTCTAGGGATATGGTAACGACAGCCTCCTGCGGGAGACAATTATCATTCCAGGCTTCCAAGGTGACCTGAATGACAGAGTGACTGTCAGAGTAATAGCTTTCCCTCTGATGAGGGGCGGTATTTTGGACAGATGGTCCAAGCAGATACTGAGGGAGGCGTGGCGTAGGATACAGATTAAATTTAGTTGACGATACAGTCTAAGAAGTTTGCTGGATTTGGAGTTCATTTGTGAACTGGGTCCCATCAGATATCCAGACATATTCTAAGACAGGTATTGCTCATTTCGGGAGATGGCTTTCTTCGCGAACTTGAGATTAAGAGAGACATAGAAAGAAACATCAGGGTAGATCCACTCACTGAGGCTATTTATCGAACACAATAGTTTTACAAACGAGCTTTGTGAAACTGATCGGTAGAGGAGTTGGGTGTTCGGTATCACACGGGCTGTGAGTATGCGACATCGCAATAATTAGCCTTAAGTGCAAGTGGGAGATTGTTGGCTATAGTACCCTCAAAGTCAATTATTGGATCGCAGGCACGTGATTGCAATGATTGAAGGAGGACCTATACCGGTAGGACAGTCTTACTCGAGATGATAGTATGCTATCTGGTTCATCTTTATCATCGTGTACATGCTTTAGGTGACATTACAGATCACTATTACATGTTGATAGGGCCCATAAGATTCTTGCTTGACTGCCAGCAGTATGATAGCGATCATATTCGTGGGAGCTGGGATCTATAAGCACATCCTTAAAAGGTCCCTAGTCGAAGGAGTTTCGAGACAGTGCATCGATACTCCATAGTAGACTAGTGTATACAGATCGAGACCCCGATGAGGGGCGGTGGCCAGTCTCACAAGCCATTGGTGTCAGTTGGTTCACCTAAGATGTATACAGGTGCTCATTAGGTTATGAGTACACCGGACGGACTCGCCGGGAACATGCTAGTTGGTATTATACCTATTGTCAGATAGCAGTTCCCAGGTGACATGTGTACAGATTAGTCTATCCACCTGAGATCGTCATTTGTCTCATGTGAGTTCCCACTGTGCTTTGATTACTACCCTACCACGGCTCGAAGGAGTCGTGCAAACAGGTTTTAGTTGGGTACAGTCCCAAGCCACATGGAGGCAGTGAGCGGATCGACAAGGGATTCGTCTCTCCCGGTATTGGGGATGAGATCACGCTGTGTTTAGGAGAGCCATTACACAAAGTCTTTGGCCAAGACAAGTGAGATTTACTGGTAGGTATTCCAGTAGTATCTCAGGGTGTACTGTGCTACACTCCGACACGACTTATACCGCTATTGGGGGTCTGACGTTTACCATCCCCCTAGGCCCGATATGCGATACTCATAGATGAACGGACCGGACTGTATGGATATTGTCACTGTCAGGCTCAGTAGGGTTTCAAGATGAGTTCGCTCGTCGGCCTCCCTTTCGCTCAATACCTGGATAGCCGTTACGTACAGCTAGTGCCACTGACGTGCTTGTGGTTAAACCCACTGCCAGCGTATTGACGAGTCTTTAGAGTCCCACACAGAGGGTTTCCCTAGTTTGGGCGAAACGTTGTAGAGGCCGTATGGTTTTATGGCAGAGTTCGATCATATACGTGCACTCGTGCACGGATCATGATCGGACGGATCATACTGGTGGGCTTTGGTTTAAGCCGGATCCTAGTATTAGATTGGTTGGATTACTTTCGTCTCGTAGTATTCGTATTCAGTAGGAATACGGATGCGGGTATGTATATACAGATGAGGGGTATTCTTGTAATCCGTTACAAGATTACTTTTGAAGTTGACATTTCTTTTTCTAAGTATTAAACATTTAGGGTATAGTTTTTTAAATGTTTAATATTAATGTTGAGGTGGAAAGTGTGAGCATGGGTCTTGGCATGGTGCATTTATGGCTTGAGCCATACTTTATTGTTTATTGGTTTTTTATGTGGGATATTTTGTGGAGTGAGAGGGCAGCCGCTTGAGGCTAAGTATTGATCTTGTGTTATTTTCTAGAGCTCTCACAAGATATTTCAAACAATAGCAATGCCATTTTCTTCACTAGATTTTTCTTGTGCTCACAACTCTTCACTCATGGTTTCTTCTTCAACCTCCACTTTATCCCTCTCATGTGTTGAGAATGCTAGAGTGTTTTGAGACAAAGTAATCACACACTATCTCTACTTCATCTTGAGCACCTAGGTTAGCAAACTAGTTGTTCAAGTTGTTTCGGTTTGAACCGGGAGCCCGTATTACTAATTCTCGATGTGGATCGTCTTCGACGAAAGAGACCGGAGAGCGAACTTGTTCGAGGGCAGCCGCAAGGAGCTTGGCGAAGAGATTGAAGACCGAAAGATACGGAGCGATCGGTATAATCTTTTTAACCACTTTACAGTTTACTAGTATAGGGTTAATGACACGATCCAGGTTTTAGGGTTGCGTTAGCGCCGTTTTGAGAAGTTTTTGTTCCGCATTTGGCCTCGGGTTGATGGCCGGGCGCTGCCGCAGCCTTATAAAAGTTTGGGGGCTTTACCGACGGGCAAGCCCGGCGCTGCCGGTCTATTCAAGAATCTCGCCGGCCGAAGGTTAAGTGTAGGGGTCTAGATCTCTGCCACGTGTCCATGCCGTCTCAGCTTCTAAAAGATTAAAAGAAAAATACAATAAAAATAATATGTGGCTGGAAGGATTTGATCACAGGGACTACGTCATAGCAATGCAAGGCTTTACCATTGATCTACAAGTGTTTTTTTGTTGTTGAAAAGCAAATCAAAGTTGTAATTTGTGCTCAGGTTAAGCTATTCATTTCTGTATTTAGGAAAAAATTTATACAGAAAGTTTATAATTGTTGCAAAAATAGATACTCAAAACTGCGAATTGGGAGAGTGGGGAGCAGACCACTGTCGTCATCCACAACTATCTACCGCAAAATGATTACTAACCTACACACTTCCATATCAACTAAAACCAAAAACTACTTCAATTCTAACATTCAAGTTTTGATTAGTCAGCGTTGCAAATAATGGATTTTTACATTTTTAATTAAGGGTCACAATGGTACGTGCCCACAAATATGATAAATGAATTGTCCCACATAAAATTTAATTAAGGAATTAGCAAAAAAAAGCGGCTATATAAGATATAGGGTAAATTACAATATCGAAGTTTTGTTTTCTTACTAAAATACAATTTCAATTACACTGAAATATCTTAAATAATTTTAATTGAACAAAAATACCGTAAACCACCTATGTCACACTAAAAAAATTCGACAATGTAAACGGAGTTCAGGGTTTTACCCTTTTTTCTCATACATGTCATTTATGGGAAAAGGTAGAAAGAGATGAGCGAACGGCCGAGAGTATAGTTGAACATAACGGTAAATGAGTTTACATGAAATGAAGAAGACAAAGGAAGAGAAAGTGGAAGGACCAGGGGCGGAATCAGGAGGGACTAGCAGGGCCCCGGTAAGCCCCTGACAAATATCTTGTATGCATCATGGGTTGGTTTTTATATCTACTATAAAAAATAAATAATAAATAATATATATATATATATATATATATATATTGGGTAACATCTAGTCTAGCAAGTTTAAAGTTAGCCTAGTGGATAAGACATTGGGTTTTGATTCTAAAGACCTTGGTGTATATTTTTAGTATAATGGATTTTAACTTGGCCCTCTAAAACTTTTTTTCTTGGTTCCGCCACTGAGAGGGACAATGGCGGTATTGGAGAAGAGAATGAGGTGGAGTTGTGAAAGAAGAGGCGGAGGAGAAGATAGCGGAATCGGGGAGGAGTTGTGGAGGCCAAGAAAGGTGGGAAGAGGATGAGAGGAAAGGGTAAGGAGTAGAGAGAAAGAGGTGGCAAGTGTAGGGACAGAGGGGAGAAAGTTGGGGCGAAAAGCAAATTAACGGAATCTTCAAATCATCACTTAGATAAATGTATTTTATTTTCTAAAAAAATCATGTCATTAGAAAATAACTGACCCTATAGATCGCGGACGGAAGTTATTTTAGCGAAAAATTGGCTAGCTACTGAATGTAAATTATTGTAATTATAACCATTTAAGGTATTTTAGTAAAAATTATTCTTCAATGCCATAAAAAAGAATAAATTGTCAAAATGGCTCCGGCCCGCTTCAAATTTATGTAAAAACCCCGGTCCTTTTGCTCTTGTTTAAAAAACCCTGGGCCTAATTAAAACCCCTTTATGCTAGTTGCCTGTAATATCTAAACATTTATCTGTAATATTTAAAAACTTGTCTGTAATATCTAAACAGTTGATTGTAATATCTAAGCAGTTATAAGGAATAAATGTCTAAATGAAATGCACCCAGGGGATTTTACACAAAGATTTTGAATAGTGGACCCTTCCCAAAAATTCCGAAAAATATCAGGGTTTTTTAGATAACTCCTGAACGGGCCGAGGGCTTATATAGTATTTTCTTATCTTTAAAAAAGCTATGCGTGGAACGCATGAAATTTTTTAAAACATTAAGATTTCGCTATCATTTTAATGCCTTTGTCCTTGGCATTCAAGTTCCCTTCGTATGCTTTTGGCAAAAGAATCTTCTCCAAAGCTAATTATTAGTGCGGTGACGAGACAAAAGGGCCCCAACTGCTAAATAAGTTGGACCTTTGCATCACATTCACTACTTGCACAACCAAAATGGAACAAGAAAACTTCGTTACATGTAAAAGAGAGAGATGCGATGATGATGATGATGTGTACCCTTGAGAGTACGGGTAAATCTCTCTCACTCTCTCTCTCTGAGAGACCGTGTGTGAGTGGAGTGATCTATTGCAAACCGGTCTATGTTTTTTAAAAACGGGAATTTTCGGTCTATGGCATATTTTAAAGATCCGAGCCATTTAAGTTGATCAAATTACCCTCAAATGTATATGTTTGAAAAATCAAAAAATTTGAAGATCTCTAACCTATACATCTAATGAGGTTTATGTTGCATTACCAAAAGGCGTTCATTTTTGCACTCGTTGATGCATAGATTAGAGGTCTTCAGGTGCTTTGATTTTTTATACACATATATTTGATGGTAGGGTGATCAACTTGAACGGATCGGATCGTTAAAATATGCCGTTGACCAAGAGCTCGACTAGGATCCTATCGGATTTGGAAACAAATCCTTTCCATTTTTTCACCATTAGATTAAATTTAGGATTTGTGCATTCAATTATGTTATTTTTGGTAATAAATGAAATCTTTTATTTATAATTATTAGTACACATTCCAAAATTAATCTAATGGTGAAAAGGTCGGAAGGATTTGTTTCCAAATACTTCCGATATGATTCTAGTCGAAATATATATACACACACACACTCGAACATATAGACACACACACACTGGAACGACTTTGAATTTGGGTTAAATAAGTAAGGATAATAAATCCTGCAAATTCTTCATAAGTTTCTCATAATATGTTGATGTTAATTTGTATTATAAAAACATCAACGTTTTTGATAATATTCATTAACTTTGGCCCTTGCAAGGTATAATTATGATTTCGTTTGATGACACTAAAAGTTCAAAGAATCTACAATCATAACAAAGTCCATAGAATCTACAATTATAACTCAAATCCGATATTGCTGAAATGTCCTTTTCTTCTTGTTTAAATTTCCTTTCCAAAAATAGAAAAAGTTCTAAAAAATAAAATAAATCTTGATTTCGAACTCAATCCAACACCCTCCAACAAAAAAGAAAAAATCTTCACACATTCTATCTCATTAGCTAACATACACCCCTTAGCAATAGCGGTTTTGTATATACCCCCATAAAATTTACTATCTTAGTTTCACAAAAATAGTATCATTTTTATCTTGCACATGTGTTAAGAAGAATATAACTTCTCTAACTCTGAAATGTCACAAAACTGAAATATCTAATTTAATCTAATAATAGCCTTCGCTTAGGCGCATTTAGGACCAGATTTATAACTGCATATTTAAGATGTATTTGTATTATATACACGGAGCAAAGCATATTTTTTTATATATTAAAATGACAAATACTTTTGAGGGGAACTATAAGTGCAAGAAAACACTAGTATTGTGAAATGGAGGTAGTACCATTTATATGGTGATCCATTCGTATCATTACAATCCAAACGAGACGGGAAGATCTCAAATTGAAATCTCATTTGATTCTTAACACGACATATAGCAAAACAAATTTTCAGTTCTTTCCCGAAAAAAATGTATGGACGTTTCATTTTCTAACCATCAAACCTTCTAAATATATTTTTTTTAAAAATTAAATGTTTGAATCTTTAGAGGGGAGAAAATAATCTTTCAGTTTTGAACTTCGTGTGAATAAAACTCTTTTGGTATTGGCTGATATTTTACTTAGACATATTACTTTCATATACACGTGCATCACATGCTTAAAAATTGCAAGTTTAATATATAAATGGACAATATTTATTTACATCATCTGGTCCTTAAGTCTACCAACCCTCGCATGCATCAACACACACAGAGAGAAAGTGCACACACACAAGATTAATATCCATGAGCTCCAAAGTTTATCTTATGATTTATATATTGATATTTGTATTATAAAAGTATTAATAATCTCCGCTATTTATACACAAAAGGGAAATGGCGAAATGGGATTCAAATTGAAACCTCAAATTAATTGATCTTAGCACGACTTTCAGCAAAATGTATTGTTGATAAAAATATTTTTATTATTTAGATTGTTCAAAATACCTTAAATATTCCAAAAATGACTTTACTAAAACTTATTAAATTTCATAACCAATTTTTTTTTCTTCATTTGTTTTTCATAACGATGAAAGATCTTTGAGAATGATGGATAACAATGACTATAAGTGGGTGTTTGGTTAAGTTTAGCCGGAGACCCATGCATTTCCAACAATACTGAAATATAAATTTGGTTTTAAATAGTCGTTACTTCAACGTGTAGTTGTAATAACAAATAAAGTTAAAAATCATGTAATTGCAACTACGATCAAATCGAAGGCTTTTGCAATTACATGTGTTAAACACAAAACACAATAAAAAAATATAGTTATTACATCCAAAGAGACATGTGTTTTGCAAAACATGCAATTATAACTACATTTTGACCAAACAAAAATATGAAATCACTTCGGGAGTTGATGATGCTCACAAGTGGTATCTTTCCAGATTACAACACGTAGCAGGTGACGTGCCCCGGACTCTACGGGGGTAGAATAAATGAGCCACAGCGGGGACAATCTCCGGGGCCCCTCCTCGTCGGGCACACTCGACCTTTCGGGAGACCCCCTTGAAGACAGTCCACCTTCATTTAGGAAACTACCAACAGCTCATCTTCGAGCTCCAAGCATGCCGAGCTTCCTCGGCCTCCTGCTCGTTTCTGAGCTATTGCAGATCTGAGCTTCCTCGGCCTCCCGGCTCTTCTCCGAGCCTCACTCTGAGCTAAGCCTCCCCAGCTTTTCCGGCCAAACAAGAGCGCGGGGCTTGAGCGCGGGGCTTTAGCGCTTCCGCAATGGCTCTGCATATCTCGCCAAAGCAAGATATCCGCCGCCCCACGTCCCGCGTCCCATGCTGGCACATCCCTTCATTAATGAGCGTATCCCGTTATTAATGGAGGGATCTCGTCATGTACGCAGGCATAATGTCAGGGGCGTAACCGAAGGCGAAGATCTCGCGCCTGCTCGCTTCATGCGACCACTATAAAAAAAAACCTCTCAGACGACTGGGGTGAGTCAATTTTAATCCAATAAGTCGCTACTCTGCTCATTTTTGTCGGCTAACTTGATCGTCGGAGGGTCCTACGGTGGTCACCTACCCCAGAGCTTCTTTGCAGATAGCTCATCTTGCATCTTAAAATTAACCCATTGAGATCCACACGCTCAAGGAAACGACCTTCAAATAAAATCTCGGCCACTCACCCAAGCTCGCTACAGATCGACGGAGGACATTATCTGAAAGAGATCTAGGCCTCCATCAATCGGCGCCTTCTGTGAGAGACTTTTTCTTCCACTCATCAAAGTTGATCTTCTGCCTTCGATCTAATAGCGATAGAGAACCGTGACGATCCCAGTACAAGTCGCCACCTCCCCCACAACGGAGGCAGAAGCGGCTCGTCTCTTCCTCCCAATGCCATCGTCTTTTTATCCACCGAGATAGACAGGCTCACCTCGATGGTGGATGTGCTCATACGCGTTCAAGCGGCGGGCCCAGCCCCCCAGATCCCAGTTCCCCCTTCCGGGGATCACGTCGTTGGCACGAGAACAGATAACATTTCTCCCCTTAATGCCACCGAACACCGACATGCCGACTCCGACAACCGATGCTCCCACGCAGCGACCGATTCAATGACCCGCTAGGTGCTGCACGGCTCTACGCCACAATCGCGGGAAAGAGACCATCGCCGCGACGCCCATCGTACCCTCGTGCCACCCGAGGAAGTGTCGGTCAGCTTGCCTGCCTCCTGGCACGACCGACGCCGCCTCCCTCGCCGGGACCCCGCGAACAACTCGCGTCAAGGCTACTCAAAAAGGACATCACCCGGGGATCTAAGAAATCTGATAGAGCGGAACCGAAGCCTCACCACCGCACAGACCAGGAGCGGAAATGATCACCACTCCGACTGTGCCGAATCCTCGGGTTATCACCACTGACTCGAGGCCCTCGAGAAGAAAATCGAGGACATAGACCGGGAATGCCAAGCGTCCGGCGAAGGGACCCGATACTCCGCCGATTCACTGATAAAGCCCTTTACGGAAGAGCTACTCGCTGAACACATCTCGTCCAGGAGCAAACCGTCCAAGGTGGCCCTCTTCAATAGGAAATCCGATCCGAAGGACCATCTAGACGCATTCACGGTGGGCATGAGCTTCCAGGATAACTCCGACGCGGCCCAATGCCGAGATTTTTCCACAACCCTCATCCGGGCTGGACAGAACTTGTTCCGAGGACTTACGCCATACTCCATCTCGACCTTCGATGAGCTGGCCACCCAATTCCTCGGCCACTTCGTCGGGAATAAACGACAAAAGAGAACAGTCGACTACCTATTCACCATAAAGAGCGGGGACTAGGAATTCTTTAAGGGATACGTCACCTGTTTCAACAACGCTCTCCTCGAAGTCCCAAAGCACCGGGATGAAACTGTCATCACCGCACTAAGGTCGGGTCTTAGGCACAAAGAGTGGCTCCGCTCTTTTGCATTAGCGCAACCTAAGACCATGGCCGAGATAAAATCTTGGACCGAGCGGGAGATCCAACTCGAGTCGGAGGTGAACGCAAACCTATCCTGAGTCGACCAACCAGACAAAAAGAAAAGAGTCCGGGAGGAGAAAAAGAAGGCCGATCGCTCAAAACCATACTCTCCAAAGTTCCAGGAGTACACCCCTCTTAACATCTCCCACACCGAGCTGTTGGAGGAAGCGAAGGGTGAGAGATTCTTTAATCTCCCACCAGTCACCCATAGAGCGGCTAAACGTACCCGGAGATCGTATTGTGCCTTCCATAGGTCACAGGGTCACCCGACCGAAAATTGCAAACAACTCCGTGACTACATCGAGGAGTTGATCCGCTCTGGCCACCTGACAAAGTACCTGCGGGACAAGCTGCAGGCAGACAATGAGCAAATGATCCAGCCCCTTCCCGGGGAATTAACGATCGGGAAAATCATGGTCGTTACCTCGGCCGTTATCTCGGGATCTGCTGAGGAAGCCGGCGAAAACCACCAACTCCTACCGATCGAGGGTACAAGCGACCCACCCCAGAAGAAGTGCAGGATAACTGAGCCCGTCATCTTCACTGATAAAGATCTCCACGGCATATCCTTGTCTTACAACGACCCGCTCGTTATAACAGCCCGGGTACACCGCTATGAGGTACAGAGGATATTGGTCGATTCCGGAAGCTCGGCAGACATCCTCTTCTACGACTGTTTCAAGCATATGGAGCTGGGACCGTCCGACCTACGGCCCACCTTCCACGTCCTCTCAGGGTTCACCAACCACTCCATCCCGGCCGAAGGAGTAGCCACCTCCTCATTAACATCGGGGAAGCGGATCGTACGAAAACCATGCCGGTGAACTTCCTCGTCGCCGCGTTCCCCTCATCTTACAACATTCTCTTGGGATGACCAACGCTGAATGCCTTCCGGGCTCAAATATCGATCTACCACCTTGCGATCAAATTTCCATTAGATCAGGGGGGATAGGTCGGGCCTACGGGAACCAGCAAATTGCTAGGGTCTGTCTCACCTCCGTGGAATCCGCCGGAGAGACGTGCGACGATCTCGAAGGTTCATGTGAATTCCAGGGTTCTCTAGACACGCGCGACGACCAAAGGGAAGCCCGAGGATCCCTGGTAGAAGCACTGATGGACGTTCCCCTCATTGAAGGAGTTGACGACCGGACCGTCAGGATCGACTCTCTCTTGACCGGGAACCACCGTGAGGACCTGATACGGTTCCTACGAGACAACTCAGACGTGTTCTCTTGGACCCCCGTGGACATGCCTGGAATCGACCCCAAGGCGATCTCCCATAAGCTCGGTATCGACCCGAAAGCAAAGCCCGTCCGGCAAAAGAAGAGAAGCTTTCCGCCGGCAAAGCAAAAGGTGATCAAGGACGAAGTGGATCGACTGCTCGCCGCCAACTTTATCAGAAACCTGGACTACTCAGAGTGGCTGACGAACGTGGTCATGATCAAAAGGGCGAACGGAAAATGGCGCATGTGCGTCGACTTTACAGATCTGAACAAGGCATGCCCCAAAGACAACTATCCCCTCTCTCGGATAGACCAGTTAGTGAACAGCTCAGCCGGCCATGAATTACTTAGCTTCATGGATGCGTTCTCCGGTTACAACCAGATTCGAATGAACCTGGCAGATGATGAACATACCGCGTTCACCATGGCTCGGGGGGTATACTGCTATAAAGTAATGCCCTTCGGTCTTAAGAATACTGGGGCTACATATCAGCGCCTCGTCAACAGACTGTTCAAGCTGCAGATCGGGAGAAACATGAAAGTTTACGTCGACGACATACCAATGAAATCCGTATCCTCGGAGGGGCACACCAAAGACCTCGGCGAGACATTCTACGTCCTGCACAAATATAAAATGAAACCCAATCCGGTTAAGTGCGCATTCGGAGTCACTAATAGGAAATTCCTCGGGTTCATGGTAACCCACCTAGGAATCGAAGCCAACCTAGAAAAGATCAACGCTATCCTCGACATGGCGTCTCCCAAGAGTAATGTGGAGATCATGCTCCTCACCGGGAGGGTCACTGCCCTGAGTCACTTCATGTCCAGGTCCGGGGAAAAGTGTTTATCATTTTTCAAAGCCCTAAGGAAGATTCCTAAATTCGAATGGTCCGAGGAAGGCAGAACGCCTTCGAGCAACTCAAGACACAGCTACCGACTCCTCCACTACTCACTCGAACAGTCAAAGGCGACAAGCTATTGTTATACCTCGCAGTCTCTGATCAAGCTGCAGGCTCAGTGCTCGTTAGGGAAGTCGACGGTGTGCAGAAGCCGGTTTACTATGTGAGATATGTCTTCAAGAATGCAGAGACAGGGTACCCCTCCATAGAGAAGATAGTTCTGGCACTTGTTGTCACTTCCAGGAAACTCCGACATTACTTCTAAGCCCACACAATTCTTGTCCTCACTGAGCGACCTTTAGGGTCTATCCTTGCCTCCCCCGAGTCGTCAGGTCATTTGGAAAAATGGAGGTGGAAATTGTCCCAATTCGATATCAGGTACCATCCCCGGCAAGCCATCAAAGCGTAGGTGTTAGCTGATTTCGTTGTCGAATGCACTATTCCCATTAAAGGCGTAACGACAGAACAAATCCCTGAACCATGTCTGTCGGTTGACGAGGTATCCGACCTAACCCCGGACTGGGTGCTATACGTGGACGGATCCTCTACCGACGAAGGGAGTGGAGCTGGTTTGATCATCTGCGGCCCAAATGCGGCGGCGTTGGAATACTCCTTAAAGCTCGGATTCTGTAACAACCCTAAACTTTCTGTACAAATTTTTTCAAAAACTGCAGAAAAGGGGTATTTTTGCCTGAGCACAAGTTATAAATTTGTTTTGCTTTTTAATAGCAAGAAGGAGCTTGTAACTCATTGGTAAGACTTTGTACTGCTGAACCAAAACACCAGAGTTCAAATCCTATCAGCCATATTATTTTTAATATTGTTTTCTTTTAATATTTTTAGAACTTCAAGAGCCTACACGTGCTAAACCCGTAAAACCAAAAGTCACATATAAAACAAATTACCCCACTGTGCAAACTAACCGACAAGCGACCCACGGCGACGAACCCGGCCCGACTCAGCCAGAATCGGCCGGTGCCGCCGGCCGATTCACCTCAAAATCAGTTTTTGTCTTCTTGGATTCTGTGTCTTTTGGCCTTCTTTAAACCCTTGTTATGTTTATTTTTACTGCACAGTAACAGAGACTAATAAAATCAAATTAAACCAATTTTTAATACAATTTTCATACCATTTATTCAATACAACCTTTCACCTATCCTAATCCTAGTTTTACCCTATAAATAGCATCCATAAACACTCCCCCCTCACTCATAAATTCTGTCCAAACTCTCAAGAAAACTCTGTAGAAATTTTGTGTGCAAGTGGAGTTAGCGAAGGGCGAAATTCCGACGACAACCCTAGGAGCTCCCGACGACGAAACGACGCACCGGAACCTACTACCAAACCTTCCCCCTCTCCTTTAATCTGAAATCCCATAAGTCCCTCCTCCCCCTTATCTATTCTATTCTAAAAATTTATAAAACTTTGTGAGACCTGCCACCGCCCCTCATCGGGTCTCGATCCGTATACACTAGTCTACTCTCGGAATATCGATGCCCAGTCTCGAAACTCCCTCGACTAAGGACATTTTAAGGATGTGCTTATAGACTACCCAACTCTCACGTATATGATCACCGTCATACTGCTGGTAGTCAATCAAGAATCCTATGGGCTCTATCAATATATAATAGTGATCTGTAATGTCACCTGAAGCATGTACACGATGATAAAGGCAAACCAGATAGCATACTATCATCTCGAGTAAGACCATTCTACCGGTATAGGTCCTCCCTCAATCTTCACAATCGCGTGCATGCGATCTAATAATTGACTTGAGGGCACTATAGACAACAATCTCCCACTTGCACTTAAGGCTAATTATTGAGGTATCACATACTCACAGCCCGTGTGATACCGAACACCCAACTCCTCTACTAATCAGTTTCACAAAGCTCAATTGTGAAACTATCGTGTTCGAGAAATAGTTTCAGTGAGTGGATCCGCTCCAATGTTTCTTTCTATATCTTTCTTTATCTTAAGTTCGCGGAGAAATCCATCTCCCGAAATGAACAATACCTGTCTTAGAATATGCATGGATATCTGATGGGACCCGGTTCACAAATGAACTCCAAATCCAGTAAACTTCTTAGACTGTATCATCCACTGAATTTAATCAGTATTTTGCGCCATGCCTTCCTCAGTATCCACTTAGACCACCTGTCCAACATACTGCCCCTCAAAAGAGGGAAAACTATAACCCTGACAGTCACTCTGTCATCCAGGTCATCTTGAAAGCCTGGAATGATAACAGTCTCCCGAAGGAGGCTGCCGTTACCATATCCCTAGAACATCCACTTATATTCATAAACTGCTTCCGAACGTTTCTCCAGGATTGGATTAATATGAAGTTATAGCAACTAGTGCAAAAACAACACCTGGTGTGGTACTTGGCATCTTATGATTGAATCAATTGCCTAAGCAAGTGATATGCCAATCATGCACATCCCTCTCCCCTTTAGTCTGTAAGACACCTTTAGAGAGGGTGGCTCCATCACCTGCAGGTACACCACCATGGCAGGAGTCGTCCATTCTAAAACACCTTTAGAATACTGTCTAAGTACCCAGATTGGGAAACTACCCAAATCTAGATCTAAAACCATAAATCTAGTAACCATAATGCCTGATATTATATCCATATCATATGTGGAGAAACCACTGTATGACAACCATAGTATAACCGATCGTAGTATAGGAATTTCACTTCCTATAAAGTGCATGTCATCCAAATACACTAGGACATCACACCCTACTACCTTCTTAACAGATCCATCCCCTATTCTGATGAAGTCAAAGACTATGCCTATCACATCAAAAATAGATGATCTATCTTCGATATACCAGCTTTAGTCTATAAATAGACACAAGCTACTTGTCCACTATGCTTCCGCTGCTCCCACTGACTACAACAACCCTCTGGCAGAGTCATATATATGTGCACTTCTAAACCTAGTTTAGAACGACGCTACACTCATCCTCCTGCCTGGTCTCATAGTCTGGAACAACAGTAGTGTCAAGTCTGGGTAAACAAGAACCTCCCTGTCACCGTCTTTGAGAATACCGAAGTACCTCTTGGGTGCCTGAGGTTACCCACCATATCTGCGGAGTGGCTAATGGAATGTCAAACCCGATTGAATTTTTAGGTTCTATTAAATTTTTAGTAATCGTTTGTAGTTCTAGAATCACTTCCAGTTCTACCATACTCCCACTACTGTTTTCTGAAAAAAATCCATTTTACTAAAACTGTAGCAAGTCAAGAAAAATATCACTCTTGATCTTCCAGATGGTAGAAAGTTAACCCTCGTCATAGCCCGGGATAACCCACAAACTGCCATTAAAAAAACGTGCTTTAAGTTATCTAGAGTCTGGTTTTAAGCATAAGCCGGACAACTCCATATACCTTAACATCGTTAAGATATGAACCATTTTATATGCAATATAGAAACAGAGACACTGATTTAATTGGAACCAGATTCAAATCATGCAACTGTCTCCAGTCCATATCAACTAAATAGAAAGAGGCCGATTAGTATTACTCAACTAGGAGTGCGTCCAAATATGAGTAATCTGAAAGAAAAACAAGTTTCTCAAAACCATTACTATCAACTGAATACCAAACACAAGTATCTACATGTTCGATCACCTTGAAGAATCCCGATACTTGCAACACATGGTTCTCTACTTTGTTCTTGTACCTATAACTTCTCAAAACTTGGACCTTGTATTTCTACGAAATACTTGTCTAAAACTGGAGAAGTTACAAGTAAACAGAATATAATATGAGCACCAACCCCTCTGTCCTAATAGACACTGGACAAAATACAATACTTTGTATAAGTCCCCTGAGTTGAATAACTCAAACCCTGTGCGTCGTAGGTTGAAAACTGTACTTATGGTTAAGAAGAATTACACAGCTGTTTAATGCTCCTTACCTAACCATCAACTGATACAGATAAATGTCATGGGCATAATTTCAAAAATTTATATCTCACTTTATGAAATAAACGTACAGATATATCAGTTTGAAATTGGTGCATAACAACGGATATTCAAAACCAAATATTTCCCGTCAGGCAAAACTCTAGGCGATTTCCTCAAATATCACCAATTACAATTAATTCCGATATAATGAGGATATAATCACCTAATTCCCAATAAATTACTCCCACTCATCATCTGTAAAACCATACAGATGTGAGAATCAAATCTGGTAAATATATACCCTGGAGCAAGGATCTAATTGGGAAATCAGTTTTTAATTAACAACGCATAGTGAAACTGAAACATGAAAATGTTTCGAAGGGGTAGCCGGGTATTCCTAGTAATGCCTCTTCCATTATACAGATTCACGACTGTAACCGTATATTTCCTTGCCATCTCTCCAAATCCCTTTATTTATTTTTACTCATTACCTTCTGTACACCACCCTTAGGCTAAATGGTTTTCTTCCTTCCCTACCGTTCGGCACCAGCCTATGGTTTGGAAGAAAACTATCCAATAAGCGTAATAGGTGTACTCTCCTGATCCTAGGAGCCCTCACAACCTGAGAGAAGGTAAAGATAAAAGACAACTGAATAATCTTTATTCTATTTCTCCTGAACCAGAATCCATCCTCGAACTGGAACAAGTTCCTTCGAGTACGATGGATTATCTAATAATTGTGGATCTTCGTAGTGATACGGGGTGTTCTGGATAAATTCAAAGGTGAAGTAGGAGTGGCGATGAAATACACGGTTTGGTAGTGAATGATTGCAGTCGTAATTTACTTTACCATCTTTCTAATCTCTTTATTTTGTCTTTACTTATTACCTTTTGTACACCACACTTAGGCTAATCGGTTTTCTTCCTTCCCTACCTTTCGGCACCTGCCTATTGTTTGGAAGAAGACTATCCAATAAGCGCAATAGGCGTACCCTCTCATAATCCTAGGAGCCCTCACAACCTGAGAGAAGATAAAAGGAAAAGACAACTGAATAGTCCTATTCAATTTCTCCAGAACCGGAAACCATTCTCGAATCTGAAACAAGTTTCTTCGAGTTCGTATGTAACTATACGATGGTCATATCCAATAAATGTGGAGCTTCGTAGTGATACGGAATGTTCTGGAGAAATGCAAAGGGTAAAAGTAGGAGTGGCAATAAAGTATGCAACTCTGACAATCCAAAAGCCAATGCGTTTTAAGAAAGTTCGGTTAACTTGGTTCATGAGTTTTAGTCTAGGGTCGGGACATGGTCGCTGCCAAAGAGAGAGAGAAAAGAAACACTCAGCGTGCACTCTAACCTAGATCAGAATAATTAATCATTTTATCTAATCAGAATGTCTCCCACTGTATTCTTAAATTCTCCTCCAAATCTGAAAGAAGAATTAGTCGGGATCATCTAAAATCACCCGAGAAGTAAACCAACTCATCAGTGGGTATCGGGATCCAACTATCATCGCATGATAACCTGATAGAATCCACTCAAGTTATTATACTCCAGAAGATATGCGCATGCCTGGCAAGTTTCCTTTAAGTTTGAAACTCCTAATATTATTTTTACCCAATGCTCTTATAACATTGACTAAAGGCAACAAATCATAAGTCATATGTCAAGTTCTACCCGTCATTGTCCAAGTTAATTTGCACCCACCTGTACATATCCTTGACGAAGGCCAACAAAGTAGTACGACTGTTCCAAACCAACGCATCTATCTATATAACAGAAAAGTAACAAGCAGCTACCATACACTATGCCTTGACGAAGGCCAACAAACATAGCATGAATACTAAGTGATACCCGTCTGAAATGACGGAGGGCTACGAATGGTTTTTGGCGAAAAACCTTTAACGTAATGAACATGATATCGTTGAAGGAACCGAATAACTTTTTACAAATATATAGTGGCGAAAACCTTTACTAAAGTGGTCACTCCCGGTGAAGGGATCTCGGCTCTTTCCTCGTCGAATGAGGTGCAGGGTATTCCCACTAATACCACGATGCAAAACAAAAAAGTAATCGACTATAGTGAACTTATTACCCTGACGCAAACTTCTACCCAAGAGGTCGCTCCTGGTGAAGGGATCTCGGCTCTTGCCTCGTAGAATGAGGTGCTGGATATTCATAACCGAATACCGCTGTGCAAAACAAAAGAAAACGTCTTTGTAATAACATCTTTTAAAAAATTGTTCCAACAACATCAAATAGGTATGTTTTCCTTGCATTGATCTGAATCAACGCAGTCCCATCAATTAATCACACCACAAAAGAACGAAAATATGATGTACGTATATGCCATCCGCATTCGCCACTGGACCCCGTCATCACCCGTTAGGTTACTTAATTAATGACAGAGCGAGGGCTGGACTAGCGCGGGTGTAAAACATATACAACATCTACTGGTATATATATAACAATATATAATAATCGTTCCAGACATGATAAATGCAACATCACAGATAAGCAATGAGCATCACAGAACAATACTGATAATCTGGGAGCCGCGGGTTTCCTTTAAGCCGCAAGTGAAACCCGACGTTCCCCTGGTCGTATGGATAGCCTGTGCAATGAAAAACTAGACCCCTACTAGTGCGGAAAGTTACCCACCGAAACCAGGAGCGAGGCAGCCCCCTTCATCAAAGTGAATGGGCCACCCGGCACTTGACGGAATCCGGTAACTTGAGCACTCCTCCTTGGGTCAACCTGTACTCCCTACGAGTGCGGCAAATAGCCCGCCAATTTTAGAGTGAGGCCCCCTCCGTCTCAACGCCATGAGATGTGGGCCCGTTGCCCTCTAGAACCCGGCTATCCGTGCACTCCACCGCGAAGTAATCCTAATACAGAAAAGAAAATAAGTACAACGGTGACATCGACCTCAACCCGGTCGTGTCCCAAACAAATAATATACAAACAGGCAGTGACGACAGTCCACATGTCGGACGCTCGCCCAACGATATCAAATGTAAAAATGAAACTAAACTGTACTACCATTGCATCCAAGTTATCCACCACGACGATTCCGCAACAAATACAGCACAACACAGAACATCAACGTGAATGTCACGTTCGCAAACTCGTCTAAAAGAACTATAGCAATTAGACAAGTTGTACCGCTCTAATGACATTCACGGTCGCAGATAGTAATGTAAGTACTGTAAACTACGACATTAGAATTCCACACGCAATTAGCAAACCAAACTAATTTCCAAAACCATGGGAAAAAATAGTGAGCTAAAGTTCCAAAAACCGATCGTTTAAGCCAATTTGGAAGTCCGAATCAAAACGAAACGCGCCCGAACCTTTGCGCGCAATTAGATCACGAAATTAACTTCGAGTCGGAGGGCCTAGAAGGGGTATCCCACCCCCGAGGCCACCACGAGGTGGCCATAGGGTGAGGCAGACCCGAAACTGCCCAAGATGGGGCAGTTTTGGGTCCCCACCGCCAAGACTACCTTGTGGTGGTCTTAGGGAGTGGGCCCAGCCATTCGGCCCCATGGAGATTCTCCGGGGTGTCCATGCACCACCCCGTGGCTTCTCAGTTCAAACCGTGACCCTGCGGGGTGTGCAAACATCTCAAACTTTAAGTTTTCGGAACTGTTTTTGTCGGCAGTTTTGCACGACAAAAACGGCGGATTTCTATTGGTGCAATGAGTTAATATGGGGCTAATTGGTTGGCTCTAATACTATGTTAGGTTACGCCAGCACCCCGGCCATCAATTTGTGGCCAAATACGGAACAAAAACTTTTATTAAACCGGCGCTAACGGAACCCGATTCCCGGATCGAACCATTAACCCTATACTAGCTATATAAAAAGGAGTTTAGAGAGGTTATATCGAACGATCTTACACATCTGTCCCAAGCTCCTCGCGGCTTCCTTGATCAAGTTTGATCTCCGGTCTCCCCCATTGAAGAAGATCCACGTCGAGAGTTAGTAATACGGGCTCCCGCCTCAAAACCGAAGCAACTCGAGTATCTAGTTTGCTAGCCTAGATATCCAAGATGAAGTAGAGAGTATTTGTGATTACTTTGTCTCAATACACCCATGGATTCGCAACTCATGAGACAATAGGGTGGAGGTTGAAGAAGATGCCTAGAGGTGAAGAGTGTGAAGCAAAGAAAAAGCAACTCAAGAAAATGAAGTAGCTGCCTTTTATGTGAGTTTGTGTTGTTATTTAGTTGTGAGCATGAGCAACTAAAGAAAGGCTCCTGCCAAAAAATATCTTGCTTCTCACAACTAAATATCTCACAACCCACACAAAATATCAAGCATGGCATATCAAGCCAAGAATGACTCACACCATGAGTCACCAAATGCACATGCTTGAAAAATCAATGCCAAAACTAACCCTTACACTTTCCACCTCACTTAAACATTTAAAACCCTAAATGTTTAATACAATAAAAGAAATGGCATCTACTAAAGTAATCATGTAACGAATTACAAGAATACCCCTCATCTGTATATACATACATGCATCCGTATTCCGACTGAATACGAATACAACGAGACGAAAATAATCCAACAATATAATACTAGGATCCGGCTTAAATCAAAGCCCACTGGTATTATCCGTCCGATCATGATCCATGCACAAGTGTACGTATATGATCGAACCCTGCCATAAAACCATACGACCTCTATAACGTTTCGTCCGAACCAGGGAAACCCTCTGTATGGGACTCTAAAGACTCGTCAATACGTTGGCAGTGGGTTTAACCACAAGCACGTCAGTGGCACTAGCTATATGTAACGGCTATCCAGGTATTGAGCGAAAGAGAGGCCGACGAGCAAACTCATCCTAAAACCCCTACTGAGCCTGATAGTGACAATATCTGTACAGTCCGGTCCATTCGTCTATGAGTATCGCATATCGAGTCTAGGGGTTGGATAAAGTCAGACCCCTAATAACTTGACATTCAGTGTCGGTATGAAACCTATCACCACCTGAGAAACTACCGATCCTAGATTAGTAATTCTCGACTATCTTAGCCAAGGATTTCTGGCGATGTCCATCCGTGCACACCGCGACATCAACCCCCAATACCGGGAGAGACGAATCCCCTGACAATCCGCTCACTGCCTCCATGTGTCTCGGGACTGTACCCAACTAAAATCTGTTTGCACGACTCCTTTGAGCCGTGGTAGGGTAGTAATCAAAGCACAGTGGGAACTCATACGAGACAAATGACGATCTCAGGTCAATAGACTAACCTGTACACATGTCACCAGGGAACTGCTATCTGACAATAGGTATAATACCAACTAGCATGTTCCCGGCGAGTCCGTCCGGTGTACTCATAACCCAATGAGCACATGTATACATCTTAGGTGAACCAACTGACGCCAATGGCTTGTGAGACCTGCCGCCGGCCCTCGTCGGGGTCTCGATCCGTATACACTAGTCTACTCTCGGAGTATCGATGCCCAGTCTCGAAACTCCCTCGACTAGGGATATTTTAAGAATGTGCTTATAGACTACACAACTCTCACGTATATGATCGCCATCATACGATTGTCAAGCAAGAATTCTATGGGCTCTATCAACATGTAATAGTGATCTGTAATGTCACCTGAAGCATGTACACAATGATAAAAGCAAACCAGATAGCATACTATCATCTCGAGTAAGACCGTTCTACCGGTATAGGACCTCCCTCAATTATCGCAATCGCGTGCCTGTGATCCAATAATTGACTTGAGGGCACTATAGCCAACACATCCACTGCTTCTTCCCCATCCCATCACCATTCCCTTCGGCCATCATCAACCTTCCAAGGCCACCACCTCCTCCACCTCTTTCCTATCGCCACTGTAACGACCCTAAAATCTCTATACCTTTATGTATTTTTTCTTTAATAAAATACCGCTTCGTTCGAACACTGGCATATATTTAATTCTTTTTAAATATTTGCTAGAGTGACCTTGTAGCTCATTGGTTAAGTCACTATACCGTTGTTCTATAGATCTCTTGAACGAACCTTAGATCTTCCTTTTATTGTTATCAATTTTTTTAAACCTCTCTCATAACCTACAATTGAAGAGGAAAAAAAAGAGAGAAGTAACATATAACACGCGTTAAAATTAGAACATATGACAAGTGGAGTAACATATAAAAAATTCGCCACAACATATAACAAACAGATCTCGTCATATGCTCACTACTGTCTCATTGCAGCGGAGCACATGACGAGAAAAATAATTGTATGATCCAAGCTTCGAACAAGTGATCTATCGAACAGCGATGTAGTGACTTAACCAATGAACTATAAGGTCACTCTTACAAATATTTGACAAGAATTAAATGTATGCCGGTATTCGACGGTATTTTACTAAAGAAAGAACATAGAAAGGTTTAGGGATTTTGAGGTCGCTACATTCTATCCTCTTTAAAAATATTTTTTTTCGGAAATTACTAAAGGAGGATGTTGCAACAGAGCAAGGAAAAGGGTCATGACAACGCAGTCAAGTTTCGTCGTCGCGCTCCATCAGCTAGTAATCTAATCGATCAGAAAGTGTGCGACTGGAGTAGATCGTGATAAGAAAAACAGAAAGACGAGAAGTTTCGAAAATCAGAATAGATGCCGTTAGAGTAAACAAGAATAGTTTCGAGAACGTATACAAGAGATAAGTTAGAAGGTGCAAGCAAGAAGAAAACAAATAGGGATTTATGGAATCAAGGAAAAGTTAAGATAGGTTGCACGGAGGATCAAGAAAGAGATGAAAGGATTTACTCCTAGAAAGAAACTAATAGAGATTTACGAGAATTCAAAGAGATGGGTTGAAAAGATAATCAAGATAAAAATGAAGGCTACACTCCGGGCACCCTTACGTCAAGACTCGACCGTTAGGAAAGCAAGAAGGAATTAACAGGGATAGAACTAGAGAATGAAATCGCTTTTTTATATAAAAAAAAAGACTTTAACCAATTCATTTTCTAAATCAAAAAAAATTTATCCAAATCATTTTTTAAAAAAAACAAAAGGATGTTTTATAAACGAAATTTATAAAACAGTGCAGACGTTACAATCTATCCTTCTTAAAGGAATTCCGTTCTCGAAATTCCTATAAGAAGGATGTTGCGAAAAATAAGAAATAAGAATGAGAATAACACAGTCACATAGGCCGGAGTTGGGATTACTGGCATAGTATGACTAGATTAGAAAAGTAAGAAGGATGGGTCAAGAAATGAAAATAAGAAGACTTGACTGGAATTTTCAAAGACTTCCGAAGATGAATGTCGAAGATTGGGAATGTCAAACACTGTCATTCATTCACGACAGTCGAGAGTAGCGTAGATAGTCTCTAACCAGTTCATACCTAATAACTCCTACAGGAAGTAGTCGTTACAACCGTCTCCTCCACCGACACCACCTTAGCCTCCACCTCCAGCGACACCACCTTCTCCTCATCGCTCCTATGCCCACCCATCAATCTTCATCTTGCCTCCATAGCCACCATCACCGCCACCTGCTCCACCTTCGTCCCATCAGCACCATCTTCTCCACATCTGCTCCCTTCGTCATCGCCTTCTCTCCATCACTCGTATGGCCATCGCTTCCTACACCTCTTCCTTTTTTACCGTCACTTCCTCCCTATCACTTCCAAGACCACCACCTCCACCTCCTTTCCCATCCCAATCATCACCACCGCTCCGCCCCTTTTTTCACCATCGACGTCCTCGTCTTTTCATTACAAGATCTCAACAAATTAAAAAGTGGAAGATGGGTTGAACTTAGTATTATGTGTTTTTTTTGGTCTTTTCTGAATTAAAAGTGACAAGGGCAAAATTGTTCAAAAAACCCCACGTGCAAGCAATTTTTCTAACGGTTAATTAACGGAGGGTGTCATATTGCTAACGGAACAAAATTTTATGGTATTTACGTGTAGGAAAAAAAATATGGTATTATTCTTTAGAAAAGATGAGATATTGTGGTATTATTAAGCAATTAATCCAAGAATTATAGTGGTGGGACAGGACTTGTTTCTAGGCATCCAAAGGTTTTGGATAGCTGAAAACTCACGTTTTCCAACATTAATGGAATAGGAGAGAGGATCTAAACTCGGTTTTCTACATCATATATATATATTTAGTTCCATTGACATGTTTTCTTCTCATGTATTAAAACTTTTAGCAAATGGATTTTATTGTTATTTGTTTATATTTTTGTCAAAAAGGGTTTTTATTTAGCATGTTAGTTTCATTAAAGAGTAAAGGACCCGTTCGGAAGGGGGACGACATTCGCTGCTCCCCAGAGAGTGAGCACCGCTCTCTCGAACGGGAGAGCGGAGAGCGGCCAGCGTTTTCCATCGCTCATTGGAGCAGTGAAGAGATAAGGTGGCTTCCCACCTGATGATGCTCATAAGTGGTATTTCCTCATATTACGACACGTGGCGGATGACATGTCCCGAAAGTTACGGAGGTGGAATAAATGAGTTGCATTATGGGGATTCTTCGGGACCTTGTCTCGAGAAACGTATCCGACCATTCAGGAGACCTCCATGAATACTTTCCACCTTCATCTAGCAAACTACCAACAATTCATCTCCGAGCTTCCTCGGCCTCCCTGCTCGCCTCCGAACCGTCTGACATGCCGAGCTTCCTCGGCCTCCTGCTCATCTCCGAGCTTCATCGGTTTCCCCCGATCAATCAAGAGCGCGGAGCCCATGCGCTCCTGCAATGGCTCCGGATATATCGCCAGGACGAGATATCCACCTCCCCACGATCCGCGTCCTACGCTAGTGCATCTCCCCATCAATGAGAGTATTCCGCCATTGAATGTGAGGATAACGCATGGGCGTAACTGACGGCAATGATCTCGCACATGCTCGCTCCGTGCGACCACTATATAAACCCCTCTCTCAGACGACTCAGGTAACTCGAATTCATTTCCAATACGCCGCTACTCTGTACGTATACCTCAGCACTAACTTGATTGTCGGAGGGTCTTACGGTGGTCACCCATCCCGGGACTTCTTCTGCAGGTAGCTCGGTGCCAAACACCAACCCATTAAGCTCCACTCTAAACAACTCTCAAAACAAATCTCAGCCACAAGATCACTCTCGCCAGATCAACGGATGACAACATCTGAAGGAGATCTAAGGTCCATCACCACCTTTTGTCGGTTTTTTTATTTATAAATTTGAATGGGCTGGGTAAATTTTTTAATAATATTTATTTTTTTATGATTTTTTTTCTAAAATTCATGGTTACAAAACCATGATTTAGATAATCCAAACACCCCATAGTTATAAAACCATGATTTTACATCGTTCTCCCGAGCACACCCTAAAATATGTTTTGGTTACACAGTCATGATTTCACAAACATGACTTTAAAATCATAGTTTCGCATCGTTCACCCGAACTGACCCAAAGTTATTAGTTTTCTGCAAATGATCCTTTTGCAACAAATTATATCTCATAATGCATTTAAATATCTTAAAATTTATTTCTTAATGGGATAATTCTCGACTTCATAAGAAAAGATCGATAACTTAGCATGTTCATGCCTGTTCGGCAAATATTAGCTTATTTTCGTTTCACATAGGATTAGAAAAGTCACTTTTCAACTTTTTTCCCCACCATCTAACAAGATAATAATTTAGTATCCAGTTAAAAATTAAATCTAAATCATACCTAGGCTTAGTTTTATCTATAACACATTATCAAAAAAATCATACGAGAACCTATCTATAAAACTTTTTATAGGAAGGAGAATCTACCGTACACGTGGCAGTTTGGGTGTGGATCTACAATACAAAACAATAACGCGATTCTTTATTTTTGAGATCCACACCCCCAATCTGCCACGTGTACGGTAGATCCACACCCAATCTGCCACGTGCACGGTAGATCCACATCCCTATAAAAAGTTTTATAGATAGGTTCTCATATGATTTTTTTCCTCTATCTATCTATTCTATTACTATAAATTTGGGTCATCTAGAGAATCTTTTGCGAAATCGGAATTTTTTCGCAAAACACTATTTTTCCTTTGCCTTTTTTCTCTTCCCTTTTCATATTATTATTTTTTATATATACCCATTTCCAAATGGCACCAAAAAAAATATTTTGTGGGTTTTTTTCTTCAAATTATTTGGTTTTCAATATTTATTTATTTTTATTTTTTATTTCCTTAATTTATTCTTAAAGCAAAAGATTTGATATTGATTAAAAAAGAAAATCCCGGTATTTTTATATTTTTCAAAAGAACCAATAGCATTTTTGTTTCTGATGGAGGTCCTTTTCGGGTCTCCCTCAGATGTTGTCTTCCGTCGATCTCCCGGCGGATTTGGAAGGTAATCTCTTGTTTCGTGTGGGTCTCAGTGGGTTTTAAGGAGATTGATGGTTTGAAGAGTTTAGCGCCGAGTACCTGTAAAGAAGTCCCTGGGTGGTTTGGTACCACCGAGGACCCTCCGACGATCAAGTTAGCACTAGATCCGAGCAGAGTAACGGCTAAGTGGAGTAGAAATCGCTTACTTGACCATTCTGTGATGGGGGTTTATATAGTGGCGGCAGCACGCAGCAGCAGGCACGAGAATCTCGCCGGCAGTTATGCTCCCGACGTCACATCCGCGTAAAGAGCGGATCACCCATTAATAGGGATCGTGGTGGCGTGGAACGTGGGACGTTGCTGGCGGAGAATCTGCGCACGGCGAGATTTGTGAAGCGGCGGTTACGCCTGTGAGTGGTGGAGTTGGTCGGTCGGCGGGACCGAGGAAGACGGCCTCGGCTGGGGAGCTCGGAGATGAGCAAGACGGCCGACGAGTCTTGGTCCTGTGGCAGCTCGGGGCGAGCCGAGGGGCCGAGGAGGCCAATTTGCAGAGGGCCCCGAGGAGGGCCGGCTTGCGTTTGCAGGTCGGGTGCAGGGATGTCCTGGTCGGTCCCTGTGGACCCTTTCTTCTGAGTTCTGGGACACGTCATCTGCCACGTGTCCTGATCTTGGGGATCGCCAATATTGAGTATCATCATTAGCCCCCAACTCTTTTCCCGACCAGCTAGCGGGTCGGGTCAGGAGTGGACTGCCGGGCCGCCCAGGGTGAGTTCCCTCCTAAGGTTTCGTCGGGATGCATTCCCGGGCTGTCAGCTATCTTTCCTGTCAGCGAATCAGGGCGAGATCTCTGCATTTAAAGAAGGTGCGCCGGTTCGTGCATCCTGCCGTTGAAGTGACGGTCCACGTGTCAAGTGTCGGTTGGACGACGCGGCGTGTGCAGACCTGCGACGCCTGCAGGGGTGCGGTCCAGCGTGGGAACGACAAGTGGAACAATCGGAGCCGTTGGATGCGAGGAGGTGTTTTGGCGGGAGACGAAGGGCGCCGTTGGATGAGGTCGCTCGCTGTGATAAATAGGGGTAGGGCCCGTTCCAGGGCCCCTACTCTTTCATATTTCCCCGTTCTAATTCCTGGTTGCTCGGCGCTCGTCTTCTTTCTTCCGCTTTCGTTTTCCGAGAACCCTTCTTCTCAAGGTTAGATGTCTTCCTTTTTCGATTCAGTAGATGTTGTCGGAGTAGGTTCTAGGGACCCTTTAGGTGAGCCTGAGTCCTCCCGGGGAGCAGGGGTCGGCCCCTCTTCCCGGGATCGTGCGGCGGGGGCAGCCCCCAGGGAGGAGGCGGTAGATGCTGCCCTCGACGCCTCATGTTGGGTGAGGCATGAGGACGAGCTTGCCAATGCTCGAGCTCACTTCCACATCCCCGCGCGATATACGCTTCGTTTGGCCAAGGAGGGAGAGAGGGCAGACCAAGTACGGGGCAGGGAGATCGCCCTGTACTTGGAAGCTTTTTGGGGTAGAATGCGCCTGCCCTTCTCTCCTGAGGTCGTCGAAGCGCTGAACTTTTTCGGGTTAACCCCTGGCCAGTTAGTACCGAACTCGTGGAGGATTCTCCCCGGGTTCCTGATCCGCCTGAAGTTACAGGCGATTCCTTTCAGCCTCTCCCTCCTTGATTCTTCCCTCATCTTAAAAAATCACCCTGGTGGTCAAGCGGGCGACCCGAGGTGGGTCTACCTTTCTTTTAGGAAGCGACAGGGAGGCTCCGCTGGGACAGGGGTTGTGGCCCTGCCTTCCTCCATTCACGACTGGAAGAAGAAGTTCTTCTTCGTTCCCCCCCCGAGGGCGAGGACTGGCCCGTGCCTACACAGTGGTCGAGGGAGAAATTCTTGCCGGGGAACCAGTCTTGTGACCCCGTCGCGGTGAAAGTGGCATCGTGGGAGCCCATCCCCCGTTTCGACGTGCTGCTGTCTGAGAGGGTCCTGAGTTGGGCCGGGCTCAGCCCCGTTGAGTTCGTCGGTAAGTTTAGGCTTGCTTTTTGGCTTGTATATTGCTTGTGTCGCTGACTTCTTTACATTTGGTTCTGTGTAGGACCCATGGACATGGACTCACTCCGATCTTCCATGCGCTAGCCGAGGAAGGTCATGAAGGCTGGGGGCGCCAGCTCTTCTCGCTCAAAGCCTGCCCCGGCTCCTTCTCCTCCGGTGGTCGCGTCCGGTGAGCGTTCGGGGGTGGATCCTGCCCCGGGGCCTAGCAGAGTGTCGGGCCGGAAGCGGGCTCGGATTCTGGAGGACCCGACCTCAGAGGAAGTGATCGGATCTCCCTCAGAGCCGCTCAAGAGGAGTTCCCAGAGATCTTCCCGGGGCCCGTCTTCGCCTATCATGGTGGAGGAAGGGGACCTCCAATTCGCAGTGCCTTCGGGGCTATCCGTCGCGGATAGCCTACTGCATGAAATAGAGACATCGGCCGGGGGTAGGGTCCCGGGGGGACTTTCAGGGTCAGCTGGCGTCCATCGCTCAGGAGTCCGTGCAGGTGAGTGTTTGGTTTTTTGTTGAGATTCGGTGCCTCCTTCGTCTTTCTGACCTATTTCCTGTCTTTCAGGTTCTCCAGCACGTTGCCCTCGCCTTAAGCATGAATGCCGAGGTGATAGCCCCGGCGATGAAGGCCGCGGGTCAGCTCGCCTCACTGGAAGATAGCTCTAAGCGGGAGCTGGAGACGGTGATGGCGAGGGTCGCCGCCCTGGAGGGCGAGGTGGAGGCCGGGAAGCTGGAGGTCGCCCTGTACCGCGAGGCCGCCGTGGCTGCCTAGGCCAAGCTCGAGGACGCTCAGGTGCTTGCCGGCAACCTGAAAAAGACGGTGAAAACCCTCCGGAAGGAGCTGGGGGCGGTGGCCGATTCGGCGAAGTCGGCCGACCAGAGAGCGGAGAAGTTGGCCGACCTTTCGGCGGCGAAGGCGGTGGAGAGCTATAAGAAGTCGAAGGACTTCTATGATGACCTGGTCGTTGCCACGACCCTCATCTGGCATGAGGCCCTCGACGCCGTTAAGGCCCGGATGTCGGGGTTCGCCGACGAAGAGCTCCGGGCCGAATACCCCCTCGCGGATGCCGATGAGCAGGGGCAGGAGATTCCTGGCGATGAAGTCGCCGAGGACCCAGCTCGTCTCATGGTGGATGTCGAGGGCCCCGAGGTCGCTCCTGGCCCCGAGGCCTAAAGCCCCCGTCTTCCTCCTTCTTTTATTTTGTTGCTTCTGGAATTTTGTAAGCCTCTGGGCATTTTGTAAGGCTGGGAAGCCTAAAATACCCTTTGTAAAGAGTTTGCCTTTTAGTAATAAAACTTTTTCTTTGGTTTCATCAGTTTGCACTTGTCTTTTGTTCATGACGAACGCTTGTAAAATATCTCTGCTTGCACTGTTGGGCTTCCATGTCAAGTCGGCCATCTGTCTAGCGATCGTTCGTCGAGTTGATTTCGATCACTTGCCAAGCGCGCCAAGCGTTGCCGAGAAGGAGGCGTCTCCATGGCCCCGAAGTCGAGGGGGGATCGCTCGGACTTGAATGACCTGATGCCCCTTATTGGGGCCTCGGATTCTTTACATGTGACGGTGATAGGGCTGTCCGCCGTATTTGTGCCGAGTATGCATGTGAGGCTGCTCGATTGTCCCTTGGCGCGGGCCTTTAACTACTGGCGTTGCGAGCAGCGACCCCTAGCTGGGGCTGGTCGAGCGAGGGTCGGGCTCGACTGCCTCTGGGAGGACTTTGGGTCCTTAGCGTTGGGGCTGTAAGAAGACTACTAAGGATGATTGGGCAATGAAGCTGCACGGTTGCCTCTTTGCGAGGGCTTTGTTCTCTGGCATCGTGGATAGGCAACTACCAGCCTAGGATGAATGAGCATGGTAGCCGCTCGGGTGCCTCTTGTGAGGGCTTCGATCCCTGGCGCCATGGGTAGGGAGCTACCAGCCGGAGATGATCGAGCAGGGTAGCTGCTCGGTTGCCTCTTGCGAGGGCTTTGATCCTTAGCGTTGGAGGGGTCATAGGAGGCCTGCTAAGGATGACCGGGCAGTGAAGCTGCGCGGTTGCCTCTTGGCGAGGGCTTTGATTCCTGGCGTTGCGAGTAGGGAAGCTACCGGCCAGGTATATCCGAGCAGGGTAGCTGCTTGGCTAATTCTTCATGAGGTTTAGCCCGACCATCCAGTTGTAGGCATGGGGAACAGGAACGGTCGTGGCGACCGTGCGCGTAGCATATGCATTGAATGTGGGGGGAACGAAGCGCTAGGGTCGCGTCGTTTCGATTCCTCCAGAGAAGGATCGATGATCGCCGCGTGGCAGCGACTTTTTGGGTGAAAGCGGGCGACTGTTAAGCTCCGTTGGGACGCAGTGGGCTATATAAGGCTGAAAGAGCACTGGTCCTTCCTTCCTTCATAAACAGATTGTCGAGAATGCAAGACTTCCCATTTACCATCCCCGACATCATCCACTTCGAAGACGTATACCTTTACGACCAGAACTGCACCGAGGACACGGTGCAGTTGGTCTATGGGAGCATCGAGGACCACTTCGGCCGGCTGCTCCCCCGACACTCCTCCCTGCTGCAGCTGCCGATGTACTCCATCTGGAGGGTATCGCCGGGGCTTTACAACCCCCTGTCTGAGCAGCTCTATGACGAGGCCGTGGGCAAGCTGCGGTCTTTGAGGCTCTTCGGCCTGATCTCCGCGAGCCGACTGGCTCGCTCATGGGCGCTCGTCCGCGAGTGCTACGAGCTGAGGCTTGGGGTCAACGCACGCGGGGGAACCGAGGGCAGAGGTTGGATCTCGCAAGACCTCGGCTGGCGGAGATCTTTACCCAGTATCATGAGTAGTGCTCACCGCACCCCCTTCCCCTGCTGTTGTAATTTTCTTTTTCTTTTTGTATGTATGGCTGAGGAGCCCATAATACCTTTTTTGAATAAATGAGATCTTTCCTTCTTTTTTGCAACGTTCCATTGATCTCTATTAAATTAACAACAGACCCTAGGAAGAGTTTACATTGCTTCAACAGAAACGTGCATGTTAATAGATGACCTTACTAGCGCGGCCCGAGATCCCCGGGGGCTTGGTGGCCTCCGCGCTCGGCACCGAGTATGGGGCTCCCCGAGCGCCGGACGGGTCATCTGATGAAACGAGCATGATCTGGCCGACGGTCAGCTCGGCGAGTGGGGGACGCTGCTCCTGCTCGCGGTCGGCCCGCCGTTTATCCCTCAAGTAGGCGGCGAGGTGCCCCGATCGGATGAGCTCCTCGATGTAGTCCCGGAGTTGCTTACAATCCTCCGTGGCGTGGCCCAGGGTTCGATGGAAGGCGGAGTAAGGGCCCCGGGTTCACTTCGAGGCCTGACGCGGGATTGGGGGGAACTTGAAGAACCCCTCGCCTTGGGCCTCCTCCAGTAACACTGCAAGGGAGACGTTGAGCGGGGTGTACACCTGGAATTTCGGGTGATAGGGCTGCTGACGCTCCGGCCTCTCTTCCCGAGCCCTCTTCTTCTGGTCGGACCGTTCTGCTCGGGGGAGGTTCGCGTTCACCTCGGACTCCAGCTGAACCTCGCGCTCGGTCCACGCCTTGACCTCGGCCATGGTCCTAGGCTGTTCTAACGCAAAGGAGTGCAACCACTCCTTTGCCTTAGGCCAGATCTGAGCGCCGTGGTGACGGTCTCGTCCCGGTGCTCGGGGAACTCGAGGAGGGCGTTGTAGAAGCGGGTGATGTAAGCCTTGAACGTCTCCTTGTCTCCGCTCTTTATTGTGAAGAGGTGGTCGACCGTGCGCTTCTGCCGACGGTTCCCAACGAAGTGGTCAAGGAACTGAGTATCCAGCTCGTCGCAGGTTGAGATTGAGCGAGGCTCGAGCCCTCGGAACTAGTCCCGAACTGCGCGAATGAGGGTGGTTGGGAAGGCCCTGCATTGGGCGGCGTCGGAATGGTCCTGGAAGCTCATCCCCGCGGTGAAAGCATCCAAATGGTCTTTCGGGTCGGTTTTCCCGTCCAATAGATAGATCTTCGGGGGATTTTTGCGCGAGGAGACGTGGACGGCGAGCAGTCCCTCAGTGAATGGCTTGGTGAGCGAGTCGGCGATGTACTTAACCCCGTCGCCCGAGAGGTGAACTTCCCGGTGCATGCCCTCGATCTTCTTCTCGAGGGCGTCGAGTCGGCCGTGGTACCCCGAGGATTCGGCGCCTTGTGATCCATGTCCTTGGCTGCGGGAGACCCGCGTCGGGGCACGGCCCCGGTTCCTCTCGATGAGGTTTCTCAGATCCCCGGGCGAGGTGGCTCTCGAGCAGTCGTGGCGAGCCCCTTCCGTGCGGCCCCGTCGGGGGAGAGGGTATCGATCATGCCTGTAGACAGGCGAGGTGACCGATATCTCCTCAGGGGGGTAAGGGTCGCGAGGAGGCTCGAGGCGAAGCGCTCTGTCGGCGGACCTCGGTGTGGAGCCGTGGGGTGCCCAGCGGGCCTCAGGGAGTATCGGCTCGTGAGATCTGTTGCCAGGAGTCGTAGCCTGCCGGTGGTCAGCCGTGCCGACGAGGGCAGAGCCTTCTGGAGGCGGAGGAGCGGCGATATGGGGCCCAGGCCCGGCCGTTTGGACACGAACGAGTGCCTCCATGAGGGACTGTAGCCGGTCTATTCGGCTGGTGAGGGCGTTGACGATGGTCGCCGGAGGAGGTTCATCCGTGCCCCCGGTGAGGGGGAGGCGGCGGCTGGTACTTGGATCTTCAGGATGGTTGCTTGCCATGTGGACGGAGATCGGAAGGCCAACTTTGTTTTTATGGAGTTTGCTTTCCCACAGACGGCGCCAACTGATGGAGGTCCTTTTCGGGTCTCCCTCAGATGTTGTCTTCCGTCGATTTCCCGGTGGATTTGGAAGGTAATTTCCTGTTTCGTGTGGGTCTCAGTGGGTTTTGAGGAGATTGATGGTTTGAGGAGTTTAGCGCCGAGTACTTGCAAAGAAGTCCCGGGGTGGTTTGGTACTACCGAGGACCCTCCGACGATCAAGTTAGCACTAGATCCGAGCAGAGTAACGGCTAAGTGGAGTAGAAATCGCTTACTTGACCCTTCTGTGATGGGGGTTTATATAGTGGCGGCAGCAGGTGCGAGAATCTCGCCGGCAGTTACGCTCCCGACGTCACGCCCGCGTAAAGAGCGGATCACCCATTAATTGGGATCGTGGTGGCATGGAACGTGGGACGTTACTGGCGGAGAATCTGCTTATGGAGAGATTTGCGGAGCGACGGTTACGCCTGTAAGTGGTGGAGTCGGTCGATCGGAGGGACCGAGGAAGACGGCCTGGGCTGGGGAGAGCCGAGGAGTCTTGGTCCTGTGGCAGCTCGGGGCGAGCCGAGGGGCCGAGGAGGCCAATTTGCAGAGGGTCCCGAGGAGGGCCGGCTTGCGTTTGCAGGTCGGGTGCGGGGGTTGCCTGGTCGGTCCCTGTGGGCCCTTTTTTCTGAGTTCTGGGACACGTCATCTGCCACGTGTCCTGATCTTGGGGATCGCCAATATTGAGTATCATCAGTTTCTTCATATAATTTTTTCTAATAAATCAAGCATGATAGAATAAAATATGCTTACTAGACAATCCATTCTTTACATTTGCTTAAAAAATTATAGCTGTTTTAAAGTTGGTGTAGAGTTTTATTATTTAAATAATTATCAATGTTTCTTGAAAAAAATCATCAATGTTTAAAATTTTATGGAGTAGATCAAAAAAAATTAATCATATCAATTTCTTAAAATTGAACTTATATTAATTTTCTATGTTACTAAAAATGGGTATCATGTAAAATGAATGTAAATTGATTTTCTAATTGCTTTTTCAAATTTTTATGAAATATCTAGAATCATTTTGATCCCACGCATTACGCGTAGGGTCGATTTCTAAATACATATACTAGCGTTTTCGGCACGTGCGTTGTGTGTAAATTGTAAAATTCTTGTAAAATTTTTTTATTAATTTTAAAAAATAATAATGACATGTAAATTTAATTACATGCATTGTACTTGTCATAAATCAACGGTGGGTTTTTGTTTTATTCTCTGAGAAATAAAAAGCCACCTAATCAAACAATTTCAAAATTAAATGATCGAGTTTCTTTTCCCCCGTAACATTACACAGATTATACAAAGCTCTTTGGGAAGCCCAGATTCAAACTCTATTTTGGCAGTATTCACCTGGAAATTTATGTCCAACACCCTCGCTTGATTAGTCATTAACAAGTAGCTCCCGATGTAGCCCAGCCAAGAACATTAATTAATGTGTGAAACTTTCCTTTTCCCCTCCTATTCTTGGAAAATTATTCATAACCCCTAATCAATGAATAACGTCATATGAGCTGGGGCATATATTCTGGCTCCTATCAATGTATCTATCTGATATGGATGACTATATGAAAATTTTATACATTTGTTCTCTATTACGATTGTTTAATAAGTAATAGGGTATCAAGTCCCAACTTTCTTTTTAGTTTTTTCCCCTACCTACTACCTTCCCACTTATGTATCACGTTTTTCTAGGCCAATTAAACAGATCGAGGCAGGAGGCCCAAACCTGAAACGAACCTCTCATCCAATAATTTATGTAAGCAAACACCATATAATATACATTCAACCTCTCATTCAAAATACTTCAAACCTTATCGCTCACCCACCCATCAGTCACCATGAGCTCGTCCCATGTGGCCGTCGTCGTCCTCCCAATGGGGTCCCACACCGCCTTCCTCTTCGACGCCGCCAAAACCCTCGCCCTCCGTGCCCCCTCTGCCGCCTTCACGTTCGTCTGCAGCTCTGATTCCCTCGCCTCTCTCTCGCTTTCGCTCTCGTCGTCCCCCGAGATCACCAACATTCGTCTTTGCGACGCGTTGGAGATCCCGGATGGGGACATGGACAATTTCTTTAAGGAGATGCCGAGGAACCTGAGGAGAGGGGTCGAGGCGGCGGAGGAGAACGAGGGAGGGAAGAGAGTGACTTGCATTGTCTGCGATGGTTTAATGCCGATGATGAGCGAGGTGGCGGAGGAGATGGGCGTGCCTTGGGTGCCGGTTAGGTCTTGTAGCCCGGCTATGGGCCTTGCTCAGCTTTATTGTGAGGAGATGCACCTTTTTAAAGAGGAGGAAAAAGGTTTCATTTGGTACCCATAGCGTTAAATTTAAGATAAATTTTTTTTTTTTGGTTTCCGAAAAATGGAGCTGCTTGCATCTTTTTTTGTGAAAAAAGAAAAAAAAAATTGCAGTTTTGATTACATTCATTAATTTTAACTTCGAAACACCTTTTTTTTGTGTGTGTAGAAAAGCTTCTTGACATCACACCCAGCCTGTCCCCGCTCCGCTTCAAGGACATGCCGGATTTCATTCTCGAAGGCAACGCCAACGCCCTCAACGTCGGCATCATCAAGACTTACCCTCATGCAGCCGCGATCGTCTTCAACTCCTTTGAAGGCCTCGAGCCCCTGGTCGACGACGAATTGAGGGCCAAATTCAAGAACTACCTCCCCTTCCCCATCGGTCTCATGGCAAAGCCGTCCCCCTTGGCCGGTGACGATAAATGCATCGCATGGCTCGACCGCCAGCTCACCGGCTCAGTTGTGTACATTAGCTTTGGAACGTTTAATGCGCTGTCGACGAAGGAGATGGCTGAGCTGGCCGCAGCCCTGATGGCTAGCGGGGTGCCGTTCTTGTGGTCCCTCAAAGACAACGAAGGTTTGTATTTCATCAAATTAATAAACTAGGGAAAAGTGGTTCCAGGCCTCTAAGAGAAAAAAACAGTAGGCTGGGTTTAACAAGCCTAGGAAAATGCCTTAATATATACCTTTTAGGGAAAATTGTTTTTTTTTTTTTGGGGTGGGGTGGGGGGGGAGCACATAGAGATGATTTATCTTTAAACTTATTTTCAAACTCTGGTATTTTTATAATTACGAAAAAACCTAATCCTTACAAAATATAGTTATTTCATGCCCAAAACAGAATGAGTATATTATATTAAAATATTTTTGCAAAAATTCGAGGTTACCCTCATTCTATTAATCCACTACTCATTGTTATTCTCTTGAAACAAATATTCGTATGGTTTACTCTTGCAACTACCGTGTTTCATTGATCGCTCCTTCCTCGCTGATTATCTTCTAATTTCCCGTTTTCTCTTCAATTTTTTTGGGATAGGATATGTGTTAGATACTTTATTTCAATTTAGATGCATAGTTAACAGCAAATCAATCATTAATTCTTGACTGCCCATTAAAAAAACCTTAGAATCGAACAAATTCACAAATACTCAACAAAGTATGGCATCCATATCACATGCAACTAGGAAACCCAACATGAAAAATAGCAGGTTGGATCTTGGATGGTTGTGTTTTGGATTTCATGGAGAAGGACGAGTGAGGATTCGAATTCAGCGGATCAAATGAAGAGGGTGGTGGCGTTTTAAACATCCATGGGTGGGTTTCGAATTGGGAGCGAAGGGTGGTCGAGCTCCAAATTCAAACTCGAAACTCCAAATTTTGAGTTAATTTGGGGCAAAGAGTGGAGCAGCAACCATGGTTGAAGGAGCCGCCATCATATATTCTTGGAATAGATCAGGAAGGGGAGAGACTAGAGAAAAAAGTTTGGGTTGCTTCAGAGACGTTAATGAGGAAAGCGGTGGATTGGATTTTTTTGGGTTTTTTTTGGGTAAGAGTGAAGAAGAGGAAGAAGAGAAATAGGAGTGTAATCCAGTGAAAAAGTTGGGGAAAAATTGAGTCTGACTCAATTTTTTTCCATCCAGTGGATATGATCAAAATAGGTGATTTTTTCTTTCTGGATCAAAAAACAAAAAATCCATCCAAACGGTCTCTTTTGAAGGATTGAGCCCGTCCGATGAAAAAATGGCATCTGAGATTTTTTTTCCATGAGACAGATAGCATCCAAACAAGACCTAATATTCTTCCTCTCCTCTTCCATAAGGTTTTTAGCCTTTTGAATTTTTCTCTCTTTTTCTAAGATTTCTTGAACTCTTGGAATTTTCTTTTCCAATTCAACGAACACTTTCTTATCTATAATTCTCATTTCTTCTTTATGTTGTGGATAAAATAGAGAAAGAAGTACATGGAATAATACTTACGATCAATCACGCAGTTCACACAGTACCAACAACGAAAGAAAAAACAATAATAAAGTGAGAATAAGGATAAACTAAATCAGAGACAGGGGACTTGTTAACGAGCTTCACCCACAGTATGGCTAGTCCCCAGCAGAGCGAAATCTACAAACGTTTACTAGAATTTTGAATCAAGCTTTACATCAAGAGCAAATCCTAGAAGATTTCTCTCAAATCTCTCGAGACTCTTGAAACTGTAGCCGTCGCCCTCTCTCTATACAATGATCAATAATAGAAGCAATATTTTTTTATATGAGAGACCCTCCATATAACCAAATCTTAAATCTATAGAAATTAAATTTAAGCTGAATATGGTAAATATTCGATTCGCATAGAGATTCCACGCGTAGACATATAATGAAGGATTCGTCAGACGTCTGGATGCTTTCTATACTGGCTACATAACTTTGGCAGACGTTTGAACTTCCTTGTTCAGACGTTAGCCCACATTCTAGATTTTGGCTTCGTTTTGAGCAGACGTCTGAACCTCCTTGTTCAGACGTCTGTAGCTCATCATCTCTTTTGGTCCCATGCTAGTGCATGTACAGACATCTGCACCTTTCTCTTTAGAGGCCTGCAAGAAAATTTTCCACATATTTCAATATTCTCCCACTTGGAGATTCTTCCACCTTGATTCCCACGAACTAGTATACTTCACACGAATCTTCTATCTGCTCTCTCCTCATCAAATTTTCATGGAAATGTTCATCAACCTACAATAGAGTTCCAACTTGTCTCTGTCTACGATCTTGGTGAAGTAGGATTCTTTTCTCCCGCGATCTTCTGCAATTTCAACTCCCCATCTTCCAACTTATGCATATGAAGTGGTATCGCACCTTGATGTGTTTCGTCCGAGAGTAATGTGCCGCGTTCTTGACCAAGTGTATCGCACTTTGACTGTTGCCCTACAAAGTGTTGAAATCTTGTTTTTTACCCAATTATTCAAGTAACCCTTGTAACCATATCATCTTCTTGCTGGCTTCTGTGATGGCCACATATTCGGCCTCTATCGTTGACAATACCACAACTTTCTGCAACTGAAAGACCCAACTAACCGATATTCCCCCAACTGTGAATACATACCCCGTTGTGCTCTTCCTACTATCTTGATCACCCGAATAGTCTGCATCAACATAACCTTGCACTTTTAGAGAGTCACCTCCGAAAAATAAGTAATGACTGGATGTTCCCCCGAGATATCTTAATATCCATTTCACCGCATTCCAATGTTCCTTTATCGGGTTTTGCATGTACCTGCTCATAATTCCCACTGCATGTGCAATGTCTTGTCTCGTACTCACCATCACATATATCAAACTCCCCACCGCAGATTTATAAGGCATTCTTGCCATTTCATCCTTTTGCTCTTGAGTTGTCGAGCACAACTCGTTACTGAGTTTGAAGTGTTCGCTAAAGGCGTACTCACCGGTTTTGACTTGTCTATATTGAACTGCTTCAAAACCTTTTCCATGTACTCTTTTTGCAATAACCACAACTTTCGCTGCTTCCTATCTCTTATGATATTCATGTCCAAAATTTGCTTGGCTGCTCCTAAATATTTCATGGAGAATTTTTTCAGTCATCATCTTCTTCAGATTTTGAATTTTCTCGAAATTCGGACCCGCTACCAACATATCATCCACATAAAATAACAAAAATAATATAGTCCACACCCTTAAAAGTCTGAATATATACACAATGGTCTGAATCACAGCGCACAATTCTGTCTTTAACATGAACTGATCGAACTTGAGATACCACTGCCTTGGAGCTTGTTTGAGGCCACACAAGCTCTTTCGCCGTCCACACACCATGTTTTCTTCCCCTTTCACCTCGTATCCCGGTGGCTGCATCATATAGATCTGCTATTCCATATCTCTATGAAGAATGCTGTTTTCACATCTAGCTGCTCTAAGTGCAAATTCTCTACCGCCGCCGTATTTAGAATCACTCGAATTGAAGTCATCTTTACCACCGGGAAAATATCTCTTGATATTCTATCCCATGTTGTTGCGCATATCTCTTAACTACTAAGCAAGCCTTATACCGCTTCAAGCCATTAGCCTCATCCTTTATCATGTACACCCACCTATTTAGCAACGCCTTTCAAACCAAATACTTTGATATGCGAACAATTAATTGGTTTACCTGACCAAATTTCTTCCGAAAAACCTCCATCGAGCGCATTTTCCAGATTTCTGTTGATCAGATACACAGCAGTATCGACAGCTACTGCCAATAGAAATTTCGGCACATCTGCATCCAAAGTCATGCTCCGCACCCGCTCTAGGATTCTCATGTTCATCCTTTCGGCGATGTTGTTCTGTTGCGGCGTTTCCAGTACCGTTTTCAACTAATGAATACCCTTCTGAGAGCAAAACATCTCGAACTATTGTGCGCCATATTCGCCGCCATTGTCCGACTTCAGGCACTTAAATTTCGTCCCTGTTTGGTTCTCAACCTGCGCAATCCAGTATTTAAAGAGACTAAATACATCGGATTTCTTCTTAATCGCATAAACCCAGGTCTTTCTGCTTGCATCATCTATGAAAGTTACGAAGTACCGATTTCTTCCATAAGTCTCCACCGAAGCTGGTCCCCATACGTCCGTATGCACCATCTTTAGCTTCTTGGTTTTCTTAGTAATGCATCAAATCTGAAATCTGAGAGCGCTTTGCTTCCCACAAACGCAATCCCCGCAAAGTCTCAACTCCACCTTTTTCAGCCCAGAAAGAAGCCCCTTACCCTAAAGAATTTTCATATTCTTCTCGCCGAGATGCCTTAATCTTTTGCGCCATAAAAAAATCTTTGAATCTACTTCTGAACTTGCCGCCAATGCAATTGAACCTCCAATAGTTTCACTGAATGAGTACAATAAACCGCTCAAATTGCCCCTTGTGACCACCAACGCTCCTCTGGAAATCTTCCACTGAGAATTCCCAAACACCGTCATATAACTTTCGTTTTTCATCTGACTTATAAAAATTAAGTTTTTCTTCAGATCTGGAATGTGTCTCGCGTTCTTGAGCTTTATTTGACATCCTCTTAACGGTTGTAGTATGATCATCTCTTTTCCAACGATCTTGCACGGCTGACCGTTTCCCGCTGTCACATGTCCAAAATCCCCCTGAATATACTTATTAAAAAGGTGTCATCCTGAAGTGTAGTGAAAAGAAGCCCCCGAATCTAGGAACCAGGTATCCGCCTTTGTGTTCTCGCTCGCTGATAGACAAAACCCATATTCCCTTTGTTCTTATGTAGACACCTCATTAGCTTCTTTTTCTTCTGAATTCCCATCTAAGTCTTTCTTCAAGAGTCTACATTCGCTTTTTCTATGACCCTTCTTTCCGTAGTTCCAACAGCCGCCTTGGATCTTCCCTTTCAATTTTCTTCGGTTATTTGACTTTCCCATTTTCTCTTTTCCCTTTTCTACCGTCCAGCCGCGATTTTCCACCGTAAGTGCAGAAGTTCCCGAACTTCCACTCACAGCTTTTCTCTTCATCTCATTGTTTAATATGCAACTCACTGCATCATTAAACGTGAGAGTCTTGAGATCGAGTTGCTTACCGCCATAACTAAGTTCTCCTAACTCTTCGACAAAATACATAGGAATAAAAGGACTCGAATCTCATCTTCAAACACAATTGAAACTGAGTCGACTTAGCTCTTTATGCTGTTGAATTCATTTAGACGCTCTGTCACCGAACCGTTCTCTACCATCTTCATGTTGAAAAGCTTCATCATCAGAAATATCTTGTTCGATGTTAAAAACTTCTCATATAACATTTCTAATGTCGTCATTAGCCCCATGCTTGTCTTCTCCTTTGATATGTTAAAGGCCACTTGCAGAGTCAACGATAACCTAGTCGTTGCCAGGGCTTTCCTATCCAATAGATTCCATACCTCATCAGACATCTTATCGGGCTTTTCGCCCAACAACGGATGATACAAATTCTTTTGGTGTAGGTAGTCCTCCATCCGTATGTGCCACAAACCATAATTATGACAATTGAATTTCTCGATTCTTATCTTATCCTCTGGCATTTTTCATCTATCGTCGCAAAAAAACTCAACTTCTTCTCGGGTCTGAACCAACATCTTCAAAACTACAATCTAAAATGATGGGGAAGAGAAAATAAGCGTCGTTTTCCACCGTTAACCTAGATCGTAGAATCAAAGACCCTTTTGGTTCCCTAACCATGCCATGATACTGGTTGTTGTGGATAAACCGAAGAAAGAAGTACACAGAACAATACTTACGGCCAATCAAGCAATCCACGTAATACCAATAACGAAAGACAGAAAAATAATAAAGCGAGAACAAGAATAAATCAAACCAAAGACAAGGAATTTTTTAACGGGGTTCATCCACCGTATAGCTAGTCCCCGGCTGAGCGGAATCTGCAAACGTCTGCTAGAACTTTGAATCAAGCTTTACACCAAGAGAAAACCTTAGGAGATTTCTCTCAAATCTTTCTAGAATCTTGAAACCCTAGACGTCACCCTCTCAGTATACACTGATCAATAATAGCGGCAATATTTTTCATATGAGAGACCTTATATGTAGCAAAACCCTAAATCTATACAAATTAGATTTAGACTGAATATGGTAAATATTCGATTCGCACAGAGATCCCTCACGCGGACGTATGATGAAGGATTCGCCAGACGTCTTGATGCTCTCTGTATTGGCTACATAACTTTGGCAGACGTCTTAACCTCTTTTTTTTCAGATGCTAACTCATGCTCTGGATTTTGGTTTCGTCTTAGGCAAACGTCAGAACCTCCTTGTTCAGACGTTTGGCACTCCTCTACTCTTTTGGTCCCATACTCACGCATGCACAGACGTCTGCACCTTTTTTCCAGACATCTACAAGAAAATTCTCCACATATTTCAATACTTCCATGAGCTTTTTGGCTTCATGGGATTTCTCGATTTCTTTTTGCTCCTTAATTTCTCGATCCATCTTTTTATCTAACTTTTCTTGTTCTTCATCTTTCTCAATCTTTTCTTTATGCTTTTTGGTTTCTTAAGGTTTTTTCATTTCTTCCACAAAAGTATTCACTTCATCAACTTTCAGATTTTTCTCCACTTCCTCTATCTCTTTTCCTTCATCATAGATCTTCCGCAGAAGATCCCAAACTTCCTTTACCATTGTAACTGCAATGATATCTAACGTATCAAAGTCGATTGATAATCTATAGATTAAAGCTATGGCTATAGCGTCTTTTGCTTCATGTGCTTTCTCGAAACCCTTTTCTACGATTTTCCAAGCATCATTAGCTTCTAACAATCTTTTCACAATGGCGCTCCATCTTTCGTAGTTACCTTTGGTGAGATGCCATGGTACGATCCCATCAAGCATCATCATCTTCTTTTGACGTCGGCTTCAAAATCTTGTTGAATAGCAACAATCAAAAACTTGCGCTCAACAGCGATCACCTGCTCTGATACATAAAAATATACCTCAGAAGAATCTAATGGAGAAGGAGATAAATTAACACTAATATAATGGAGGAGAAATCTCTAAACTTTATTAAGCTCAAAAAAACTATTATTTTTTATAATATTTTGCAATTCACTCTCTCTCACACAAATAATATATCTCTTAAATAATATTCCTCAATTACAAACTTTGACCGATGAGTCTTTAAATAGATAATACATGATAAAACTAAATCTTCTCAAACTAGTTTAAACTTATCTCTAATTTAAAACACTAACTAACTCAATTTAATTCAAACATAAACATTTAAATTTAAAACTTAAATCTAACTTAATCTAAGAATTGAATTATATATAATTTCCAACAAAATTTGTATCTCTGTTTTCAAATCTCTCATCTCCAATCCAATTTTTTTAATTCCCCATTTTCGTTTTTAATTTCTGTATCTCTTCTTTCAAATCCCAAATCTCTGTTCTAATTGACTCGAACCCCCTATCTCCCCTCTGAATCCCAAATCGTCTCTCCGGTTTCCGGCATCTCTACTTCCATGAATGGCTGAAACAATTAAAAAGACGGGTTTAAAAAGAAGATGGGTCAAAAAAATAATTCAAGACAAGTAATGATAAAGAGAGAATAATAAAAAATCCATAGAAAACTATAGGTATATAATCTCATATTCTAATATCTTGAAATCCAAAAAATTCCATGTTCTAATATCTTAAAAGTTATTAAAAAGGTATTGTAGCCAATGCATACAATAAATATGTATATACAAATCGGGTTTTGGTTTAAAATAATGCCAAAGTATATTTTTGAGTTTTTTCACAATTTTGGAATTTCATGCATTTAAATATAAGTGATCTCTTTAAACCGGGCCTGGAAAATATTTCTGTCATGGCCCGGAAATGGCATCTGAACAGCACTTGAATCACGTGAAATCTATTGGACCCCACTGTAATCCAAGTAAGCCAAAAATCAGGAATCTAAACCATTTTATTTAAGAAACAGTGGAGGTGAAGTTTTAAAATAGATTTATTCAAATGAAATCAAATTTGGTTTGAAATTTAACAAGTTTGATTTAAAACATGTTCGTCGTTTAAAAATCAGATAGCACCTCCTTTGTAAATTTTGAAGAAATCCTGTACAATACATATAATATAAAAAGCATTCCCACACAGAAGCTAGCCCATGCCCACAAGGCGGGAATACAATCCACGTGCCCACATGCGCACACACATATACATATATATATACAACGCCCAAGCCGAAGAATCACAAGCGAAAATCAAAAGATATGTATATAACAAATTAAGTCGACTCCACACGAGTCCGACACCAAAATAATACATATCATATGTCATCGATTATACAAATGGTTGATGGAGTTTTAACTAGATCTAAGAGTAAAAATACATATACAAGAGGCGGTTACGATACAACTATATAACCCACTTACCAAAATCTATCACCCGAAGAAAAAAAAATATGCCGGCAAACCGCATTGATCCGAATGGACGATCCTGTAAGAAAGTATGGCACAACGGAGGTGAGTTGCCAACTCGTGAGTAAAAAGATATCACAAGATAGAATTCGTATGAATAACGACTTATCTGAGTCATAAAGTATAGTACTAACATAATATGTACTAACATATATATACTATATAAGTAGTATGAGCGCATCCTAATGGATAACGTAAACATCTCATATATAGCACGCATCCAAATAAGCATATAAAATAGCCGAAAGATGTATGCATGTAAATCGTTTCAAAATAACCATATAATATGTATGTCATGGCATAAGTAGTGGACGTTGATTTATGAAGCAATATATACATTTATTTACAGTATATGTCACATTTTTTTAGAAATGATTTAAGAGGGTTTTCTTTTAAAAGTTTCTTGTGTCGTCATTGACATGTGGGAAATAGGGAGAATATAGCTCCCTTGGAAACCTCTTTAACGTACATCGATATAAGAAAATAGTATTTCAGGTACTGTCTCTAGGACCAATCCTGTTTGGCTACAATATAGTATAAACCATCTCATTCTGAGCAGAGCATCTATATTGATCTCTCATATATATCATAATATGTAAAATCTGTGTCAATCATCAATACTCAAAATACATCACCGATAATATCATCATAAAACCGTGCCAATCATCGAGACGTAAATCTCATGTGTTTCTTAGGCGCTATCCCTTGGATCTGCCTTCATCTCAAACTCAATATCGAACACCGTCCATCACCAGTCGGTATTCTCTGGATATCCGCCGTGATCAGTCATGTATCTGTAATCGTCTACATCCCCAACTCGATTACTGGATACCACAAAAACCAAAACCCGTCCACTCGATATCCGTAAACTTAGAGTGGATGTATCTGTTAGTGTATATGCCCTAGAGACCATTACTGTATCATACTAGTTTGTATATTACTTAATGGGAGCTTGGGATATTCACCTTGTATAGACAATCTTGCTCAATATAGTAGTATGCTACTTGGTTTGTTTCTACTTTAATGTGTACATGTGTTTATTTTAGTATATCACCTATACACATTAGTGGAGCCCTTAGGATTTTTGCTTGATTACCAGCGTTGTGATGGCAGTCACACTAGTGGGGGCTGGGTAATCCACAAGCGCATCCTTATGCAGGTCCCTAGTCGTAGGACTATCGAGACAGGGCATCGATACTCCGGAGTAGACTAGCGTGTGCGCTTCTCATCCCAGTGTGGGAGACGGTCTGTCCCACAGCCGTCAGTACGTCGTACTTGAGATAGTATGCGGGTGCTCGTTAGGTTACGAGTACACTGGACATGACTCGTCGGGAACTGTTGGTTGGTACTATACCTATCGTTAGTTATCAGTTCCCAGGTAACATGAGTACAGCTTAGTCCGCTGACTTGACACTGTCACTTCGCCTCGAGTGTGTTCCCACTGTACTTTGATTACTACCCTACCACGGCTCAAAAGAGTCATGCCAAACAGGTAGTAGTTGGGTGCAGTCCCGAAGCACTTGGAGGCAGTGACGGTTAGACAGGATTCGTCTCTCCCGGTATTTGGGGTTGACATCGCGCTGTGTCTAGGAGAGCCATTACACGAGTAGTCCCTGGCCAGGGCAAGCGAGATATACTGGTAGGTTTTCAGTGTTATCTCAGGGTGTTCTGGGCTACACTCTGACACGACTTGTACCGCTAGTAGGGGACTGACGTTTACCGCCCTCCCTAGGCTGGCCATGCGATGTATCAGACGAACAGACCGGACTGTACGGAGATTGTCATATTCAGGCTCAGTAGGAGTTCAGATGGGTTTCACCTCGTCAGTTTTCTTGTCGGCATCTACCTGGGGACCGTTACGCACAGCTAATGCCGCTTGCGGTCTGTGGTTAAACCCACTGCCAGCGTAGTGTCGAGTCTTTAGAGTCCCACACAGAAAGCTATTCGCCTTTAGGCAAAAGAGTAGAGGTCGCATGGTTTAGCGATAGGTCGCATGGTTTTGCGACAGGGTTCGGTCACATCCGTGCACTTGTGCACGTTTAGTGTCCGGACAGTTAACACTAGCGGGCTTTGGTTTAAGCCAGATCCTAGTGTACGTTTTGGGATTGGTTTTATCTCGTTTGTATTTGTGTTCCTCGGAACGCGGATGCGGGTGTGTATGCACAGTTGACAGAGAGACAGAGGCAGAGGATTCTCATTGGGGCTGTTGACTGTTGACTATTGACTTTTTGCTAAACCCTAATGAGAATAAGAAATATGATTAACAATAATATTAATTAAGTATTATAGTGACATGGTTGTTGAGGGGTTGACTTTGTTGACTTGTTGACTTTGTTGACCGGTTGACTAGGTTGGACTAGTTGACCATCATCATTACAATGGCTATCATTTCATGGCAAAGACTTTTGCTTGCTTGTTTCTTTTTACAAAATGAGTGCATGAAATGATATGGCCATTTTGACTTGAACCATCACATAATACTTGATTACTATTATTTGTTATGATGATTTTGGATTATGAGAGCTTGGATGGAAAAAGACTTACTCATTCTCTCATTTGCTTTCTCTCTCTTGCTTGAGCTCTCCCTCTTGCTCTTCCTCTTGCTCTCTCTCTAGCTCAAGGCAACTCCCTCTCATGAGTTGAGAAATATTGCCTTAGAGATAAAAGAAAACCCATATCACTTCTCTATTCATCCTAGTTCATAAGGTTTGGCGAACCAAGTGTTCTAGTTTCTTCAAGTTCGAAGAAGAAGCCAAAGGTAGAAACTTTCAGGTAGATCCATCTTCGGCGCAAGGAGACGACGAGGTGAGGCTGATCCGTACACCGCAAAGAGTTGAAGACGAAGGAGTTCAAGAAAGGTATAGCCCCCCTAACCGAGTAGGTAAAACTCCTAGTTAGGTTGTTAGGTAGTTGTTTAACAAAGATCTGTATTTTGAGTCCATGTTACCACCTCTTAAAAAATCGTTTTTCATCATTTCCGCAAGCCCGTAAGTACCGGGAGAGGTAACGTGGACTTATAGTATCATCATCATCAAATCAAGGGAAAACCACACTTTAAAAACATACACAATATTTTATAAATCATACCGCGGCTTCTCAAATCCATGGAAAATATAAAGTCCATAAGGACACAATCCGTAATCATCTCAAGTTCATAAGAATACAATGCATAATTATCTTTATCACGGTTGGAAACAATCATATACGAATATCCATGACAATGGTATCCGTATATCACAATCATCAATTATCATCCATACCAGCATGGATAACTAAACACGAACAAGTATAACAGTTTCTACTGTGTCATAGCAATACTAATGATGTAAAGTGCAGCATACACGTCTATGCTCGTGCAATATAGTAATCATTAATAATTGTGCAAGTGTTCTATCAATTGTATTCATACAAGAATATCTCTCGATTACCATCGGAGTCATTAATATCATAATTATCAACAATACATCATGCGTCTTCCTTCTGTTGACCATTAATTACTCGGATATATCAATCAATCGTATCCATATAACGAAATCAACATACATATAATTATAACAATATTGAGTATGGCAATTCTACAGTGTGATGGCAGTACCAATGATGTGTTTGTGTAGTATACGAGTCTGTGATTGTTCCACATGAAAATCATTGATAGTTATACAATGTTCTATAAATGTTCATACGAACATGGTATCGTAAACTAATTCTACGAAGCATATAAGAACGCATAATATAAATGTAGCGTAGCTTAATAATGCAATCTAAGCGCAACGTATAACGAGTAAAATAAATGTAACGAAATGAGCGTTATACATAAAGAAATACTTACTATTAATAAGACCATTTAGTTTAAAATAGAACGAAAACGTTGTTTGGAAATAAGGAAGCCACGATACTTTTAAAATAGATATTTATTTGAAATTAGCAGCATCCTCGGCATTATAGTTTTAAAATAAGAAACAAATCGTTAATTTTAAATGAGTATAATCTATCATCATCATAATATTCCCCCGGAGTATTAGCAAAACTCCATGAGTCAAATAAATATCGGCCGCATTCTGCAATCTATCATCATCACACCCAGTACGAAATCTCCATCGTACGATATCAACCAATCGTCCAATCAATATTAGTGCAGGCCTCTAGTCGCGTATGCAAACACATATAGCCTATATAGTATGGACATCTAGTCGCGTACGACACATACAATAATCATATATACATATATATGTAGCCACACAATAATTATATATACATACAGACTAATTACATAGTTTACGAACTATAGACTAATTTATCTAATTATAGACTAAGTATACAAGTACCTATATACGTTTTCTATACTAAGTATTCTTTAGTATTAGTTTTGGGGATGCTATACGCCATCCACTCGACTTCCTCCGTATATATAAATCTACTCACCGAATTCCGTTTTGAGCTAGTCGAAACCGACGACCGTCTTTCCCTTCCTTGCCGTCTTAGAACTCCTCGCAATCGACCCCATAACCAAAGTAGTCATAAATATGTAGGAAATTCCATTAAAATCAATACGAATATAATAAAACGAAATACGACGAAAATATCAAAACTGTCAAAAATAATGAAAAGCGGATATCTGCAGCTCTCAAGGGCATACGTCAGTCTAAAATGTTACCGTCACACAGATAGAAAAACAGATGCCAGAAGAAAGATTCCCAGACATCTAAAGGTCAAAATCAAGAAATCCAAATCAAAGGTAAACATCTGTCTCATCAAGTATCAGACATCTGCTGAACAAAATCATAAACATCAGTTTTAAAGACGGATGTCTGAAGCTTCTGAGCTCAAACGTCTAGTGAACAAAATGAAAAAATGCAGTTTATCGGTAGACGTCTGAAGCTTTGGAGGACAGTCGTCTTCATAAGAAAAATCATGAAGCATAGATCATGGGCAGACGTCTGATGAAACTCTATAGAGCAGACATCTGCATAAGAAATCTGCTGAAACGAATTTTTAAAAACTTGAAAATTCTTGAAACCTTAATATTACATTTTTTACACCAAAATACTCTCTACTTCCTAAAATAAGATTTAATCATCAAGTAAACCATACTATATCCATCACAACTAGTGTAGCACTTTAAAACCCCAAACTTGGAAGAGTTCAACCCATAAAAATATCGTTTTTATGTAAAACTATACTTTTTCTATGGCCAAACACTTTAAAATTTGTAGAACTTGGTAAAAGGTCGGATTTTTACCTATTGAGTGGAAAAAAGTGAAGATCCAAGCTCTAGATGAAGCTCTAAGGGGGTTAAGAGGTTGTGGACTCCAGTTTGAAGTATCCAAGTGGTTCTAATTGCAAAACTTAGCTTCAACCATAAATTTTGATAAAGGAATCTATGATTTTGTGGTTGGGAGTTGGGAAATTTTTCTTTTGGGAGGAGGAAAGAAATATGTGAAGAAATGGGAGGATGAGAGAAAGGGGTGTAGAGTGCAGGCATGGCTTTTCCATGCCTCGCTCTCTCTCTCTCTCCAATAATATCCAAAGAAAAACAATAAAATACTCCCACCAAATATGTTTAGCAACCATGTCAAAATCCCATATTTTCCAAATTCCAAAAATACCAAAGTAAATCCTAACATTTTCATGAAAATGTTAAGATACTAATTTGGCTTGCCATGCCAAAAATAAGTAATCATATATATTTATACCAAATCCCAAAGATAAATATATGTACGGATATCAATCTACGAAATCTCAATCCATAATGGTTATCATATCCGTAAAACTCATAATATCATTAATTTAAATTATAAAATAATTTTTTATAATTTTCAAAATGTTATAATTTCCTCTGTTATTTATGTTTTGAAGTTCCCTAATTTTCGATCGATTTATTAAATATCCAAAATATTATTCTTTGTTAGCTACTACACATAGCCTTTTAACTACTACACATAATATATGTAATAGTTAACATGCTATGTGTAGTAGTTGACAGTTGTGTGTAATAACTTACAGAATATGTGCAATAATTAACAGATTATGTAAAGTAGTTTGAAACCGATAGTTTGACTTTCTGGCCGGTTGACTTGACACGCACATATGGACAAAAAGGGTTATGGGTATTTAATAAATTAGTAAAAGGCTTAGAAAAAGCTAGACCTCAACATGAAAAGTATGTCTTAGAAATTTTTCCTCAACTTATTAAATCTCAGGGATCTAAACCTACCGTCTTTTGGTCCTAAAGGCCCAGAGCCATTTTCCTCATTAAATAATAGAAAATTTTGCATTTTTTGTGTTTGAATATAAAGAGAAATTTCTCAACCTTCAAAATTGAAACGCCAAATTATAACTTTACAACTTTACAGGAGGGTATTAAACCAATTTTTGCTAATAACTCAATTAGGTATACACCACAAATCATTATAATAGATAGCAACCGTGAATATGATAATTAGCTGAATGAGGCAAGTGAGAATAAACACAAACTCGATTATATTCTAACAATTTGATGTTCCACGCCTAAATATTAAATTTTCTTATTTTGTGGAAACCATCCAGTGGTTTACCCGATTTGTCCAAAACCACCATCACGTTTAAAACTGTCACCGAAACACCTCAAAGTTTCAATCCGTTAAACAAAAAACCCCGCCGTTAGTTTTTGAACTTTTCATTCAATTTAATCTGTCATGTGCCTGATTTTTGTATTTTTGTTCCGAATTACCCCTCCTCACATGTGCATCTATTGAAATCAATAATGATATTTATTTACACTTCAACCAGCACTATACCCCTACTAGTAAGATCAACTCACAAAATTATAGTGGAAACATAAAACATAATTATAATGTATTTATCATACTTGACAATATTGTTTGCCATAAGATAGGATGATATTTAGAGCTATAGTCCTTTGAACAATGCTTCTTGCAAAGAATGATTTTTTCTTTCAGCAACACCATTTTGTAGTGGAGTTCTGGCACACGAGATTTCATGTTTAAAATCTTTCTTATCAGAGTATTCTTCGACTACTTGGTTTTCAAAATTTTCACCATGATCACTTCTTAATTTTGATATTCTTAAGTTCATTTTATTTTGAATTTGTTTAGAAAATATTTTAAATGTATTAAAAGTTTCGTTTTTAATTTTTAAGAAGAAGACCCAAGTAAATCTTGAGTAATCATCTATAATTATGAATGCATAAAATTTTTCTTCTAAACTCATATTACGAATAGAACCAAAAAGATCCATATGAAACAACTAGAGTGGAGTGTCAGTTGAAACATTATTCTTAACTTAAATGAAGTTTTAATTTGTTTTCCTCTTTGGTAGATAACACACAATTTATCTTTTATGAATTTTATATTGAGAATACCTTTGACTAGATTATTCCCTATAATTTTGGATAAACCATCCATTGAACAATCACCTAATCTCCTATGCCAAAATAAAGAGTCTATTTCATTGTTTACCATTTAATATCATGATTTTTAAAATCTTGGATATAGATAATATATATTGTGGTATCTTTTGATGGTTAAAACTATTTTATTATCATATAATATTTTGCAAATATCTTTTTTGAAAATAACATTATATCTTTTGTCATAAAACTGGCTTACACTAAATAGATTATGTTTTAGGTTCTCTATGTATAATACGTCTTTTATAATAGTTGTATTAGATGTATTGTTAAAGCAAATATCTCCTTAACCGGTGATCTTGCATTTGTTGTTGTCTCCAAAAGTGACGTTACCACTTTCTTTTCTTGATAGAGTCTCAAAACTTTGAACGTTTCTTGTCATATGCCTAGAGCAACCATTATCAAGGACCCATCAACTACATCTTTGGAAGTCTTGTAACACAGAAATAAGAAAGTGTTACTTTTGGGACCTCGTCATCTTAGATTGATTTGAATTAGTTTTAGGTGTAAAGTGGTACTTATATATAGAATATTTTTTAATATGACAATATTGTTATATATGTCCTAACGTGCAACAATAGTCACACGTGGAGTTAGCGTATTTATTACAATATTTATAATAGTATTTATGTCTAAAAGGCTTGATTTTAGGGACTAATTATGAATATTTTTCGTAACCTACACTTTCTTTCTTACAATATTTTATGGATTTTCCTAACACAATATATAAATTATCTTTACTTTTAGTGAAATTCAAAAGAATTTTGTCCTTTAATTCTACTTTTCTTTTAATGTAGAATATTTCAAAATTTAAAGTTTCGTTAGTCTCATTTAAGTTTTCTTTAGTTAAAGTTATGGTTTTTATTTTGTCATTTAAATTTTCATTTTCTAACTAGATTTCCTTTAATTCTTTTTGAGTTGATTTTTCTAAATTATTTCTAACAGATAATTTAGACTTTAAAGTCTTATACTTAGAATTTAATTTATTATAATTTTATTTAAGATACAAAGACTTATTAAATCTACTTTATTGAGAGATTCAATATCAAAGTCATCGTCAGTTACCTCATTGTCTAGCGCCATGAAGTAAACGTTGGCGACTTTTTCGGTGTTTGAGTCGCTGGAATCCGTATTGTCCAAAATTGCTTGAAACGAATGTTTTTCTAATTTCTTCTTTAACTTCCACTTGTCCTTATTGAGAGTCGGACACTCTGAGTTTAAATGTCTTTCCTTATTGCATTCAAAATAACGCAAGGTCTTATTAGTATTAAAATTCTTATTAGACTTATACGTACCTTTCTTATGGGGAAATTTCCTGGATTTCTGATACTTCCTGAAGTGTCTAGCAATATTGGTCATTTCTTCATCATCGTTGTCATCATCACTTGATGATTTCTTAGGTTTTGACTTGGTGGGTTTTTTTAGCGCGATATTTTTTTGAGTGTACTCCTGCTTTTGCTTAAGATCCCCTAATTGTATCTTGTAAGTATTTAATTTTCCTATAAAGGTGTCAAATTTCAACGTTGTCATGTCATTATTCTCTTCGATGACAGCGATCTTAGGTTGACATGATATCGTAAGAGATATCAGCAACTTGTAACACATTTCTTTATTATCGAATTTCATTCCTAAACTGAAAAGTTCGATAATGACATTGTTGAGCCCAGAATATATAGAGTCGATAGATTCATCTTCTCTCATTTAGAACATCTCGTACTCATACATGAGATAGTTGATTTTACTCTCTTTAACTTGGCTGGTTCCTTCATGAGCAGTATGGAGAATAGTCCAAATCTCGTTGGCAGTTTAACACATAGAGATTCTATTGAATTCTTCCAAATTCAAAGAACAATGAAGTCTATTCATTGTCTTGACATTTAATGTCAATAATCTCCTATCAGCATCTGATAAGGGATTTGTAGTAAGAGGGACGAAAGGCTTTTCAATGATCTCTAGAACTTCTAGATCTATACATTGAAAGAAAACTTTAATCTTAGTCTTTCAGAACTGATAGTTTGTGCCATTGAATAGAGAAGGACGATTAATAGCTTTTTCTTCCATTTGGTTTTCCATAGGATAAAAAACTCAAGAGATTAATCTTACAAACAGAGTAACCCGTTCCGATACCAATCGAAAACAGCCTTAGAGGGGGATGAATAAGGTTTTATGGTAAACACAGAGTAATTTTGCGAATATAGAAATTATGCTGCGGAATATAAAAATACTAAACTATCACAATCACAGAAACAGTCACAAAAGTGCGGCAAAATAAATGGACACGGAGTACTTTTATCAAGGTTTACCAATTCCGTGGCTAATCCCCACCCGGGAGCTCCTGCTCAGGATTCAACACACTATCTTGTGATTTCTTTCGGGTGGAGAAACCCAGATCTTTTACTCAGGCTCAGATCCAAACTTTTACATTTGTAGACTGTTAACACCTAGACCTTTTTCGAGATTCAAGTACAAACCTTTACAACGTGAAGATCTTAGACCTTTCTTCACAAGATCATATAAAGAAAGATTTTACAATCTTTACAAACCAATCTAACAATTCTAACGATCTCAAGAGATAAATCAAAGTTTTGATTCAAGGATATGAGGGGTTATATTTTGAAGATTAACAAAAGTTTGAAAACAAATCGAAGAAGTTTTTCAAGATTAAATTTTAAAAACAATTATTTCTTCAAAAAATTAAAGATCTTTCTTTTCTAAAAGATTAGAAAAGTGTAATGATGCTAGAAAGATCTCTTCTCTCTGAAAATTGATAGTAAAAACTTGAGAACAAGAGAGGCAAAGTTTTCACAAACACTTGAGAATAAAAAAAAATGAAAATCAGGTGATAGAATTCATGAAAATCTCATTAGAATTATGTCCTTTATATAAAAGACCAATGAGCCGCAGTTAGGGAAGTGATAACTGCTCCTGGAAGTTAGGACAGTTAATAGCAGTTTATAGTCGTCGGGATTTCAAAAATCAAACCAAATTTCAAATTTGGAAAATTTTGGAACAATCATAGACGTCTATGATGTCCGTCTTAGGAAGGACGTCCATATCTGATATTTCAGATACAGAACATTATTTTTAAAATAAGATTTTTAAAAGAGATTTTTGGTTTAATTGAAATAGGATAGAAAAATTGATTCTAACCGTTTGAGATAGACTTGATTCTAGACTCAAATCAAGTGAAAAAGTTTTGAATGTTTTCGATGTGCGACATCTCCGTTTATAGCCTTTAAATGCGTATTAAGTGCGTCCGAGTCTTGCCAAAACTTTTATTGAGATGTCGGTTTGCAATATTAAATGTCCTTATACTTGAATAACACCAGTTGTGTAGCATTTTGACTAATCTGATATAGTTAGTAATATATAATATATTTGAAATACGGTTTTGTAAAATAATCAAAACATAAAGAGATTCCTATGTTTATAGTTTCTCCTTTTTTGATATTTTACAAAACATTTAAAATAATTTAAAAATATATTCATATGCTCCCCCTTAATATATGCACATTAATTCTCCTTATTTTTGGAAATATCAAAAAGTTGTAAGCATGAAGAAGAAATATGAAAAATAAGGAAGTATAAGAATAGGTTTTTATAAAATATGATAATAATAAAGTTATGGAAATGAAAGTTGCATAAAGAAAACTACATAGATTTAAGCGTACAAACTAAAAAAACTTCAAATACTTCATAGAATTCTAATATAAACCACACATTATATGAGATAAGTTCAAATACAAGTAAATGCATAATCCTAATAAATAAGACTACGAAATAAAAGAACTACACATCATCGTCCGGCTGTGGAGGCTGATCAATATCTATGTGAGGGTGATACTCAAATGGAGGCGGTGCAGAATATAAAGCATGAGCATACTGATAATCGAAATGATAATGGAGATAGGCTTGTGTTTTATTGATTCGAGTATTGAGATTTTCGAAACGATTGTTGATATTGAGATTTAAATCATCGAAACGTTAGAAGAAACGGTTTTCAAAATTTTGGAAATTGTAAGGAAGTGGTTGTTGTGGTAATTGGAGTTGTGGTTCAGGTTCAAGAGAAGGATGTGGAGGAGGTGTAGCTTGCATATCATAATCAGCTAATCCCATGAGTCGGACATCATAAAAACCGAAATGTTTGTCTGCAGACTGAATAGAGGAGTCAATGGTGGGATCTATACTGGCATCGTCAATGATCTTCGTAATCACTTTGCCGTAATAAAGATTTGATTTGGAATTTGGAAAACTCCACATCGAAATGATGATAGATAAGGGAAGCTTTACTTTGATTCGAATCAACACATAATAGGTAAGGAGTTTGTGTGTTAGTATGATCCTATCTCTATCACCGGATTTAGGATACACGGTGTGACCCAAAAGAAATGCCAAGAAACGGGCTTGTGGTGTAAGAGTTTGGGTGAGCGGATCATTGAACAAATGAGGGTAATCATTACTGTGGAGGAGTCTTGAGGCGTCCTCTTTGGTAACATCGGGTGGAAAGTGAGGAAATATGAAAAGAGAGTAACGATAAATATCCACACCATCGTTAGGAACCTGAAGGATTCTAACAAGGGTTGCGGGTAAGATAATGATTGTGCGGCATTGTAACTGAGTACGAAGAATGGTGACATCATCTTGGTTACTAATTAAGTTAGAATAAAATAGATGGACGAAATTGATAAGAGTGGCACAATCAAGTTGAAGAAAAAGAACCCAACCTTGAAATTGGAGTAAGAGAGTGAGTTGGAAATGGGCAATTTCATTGAGAAGAATGAAAGAGCTGGTATAATTCGCTTCTTGACTGAGCGATCACAGAGAGCGGAAGCTTTTGGGTTGATGAAGGCAAACGATACATCTACTTCTTCGACTTCTTTGTCTTCATCGGCTTGTATTTACGTCGTGTCCTCAATCTCGTGCATAAGTCTTATCTTCTTCTTCGTTGTAAGAATCGCTTTCAAATTCTTCTACGGGTTGTAGTGAAGGAGCATGACGATGACGCTTGCTTGATAAAGATTCACCAACTTCAGCGTTCTTTGTTGCGAACCATTTTAAGAGTTTGGAAAGTGGAGAAATTAGGGTTTGAGTAGGAATTTGATGAGGAAGAGAAGAGATGATGTTATGAGGGTTTAAGATGAAAAGATGAATAAATAGTAGTTGAATGGACATCCTAGATGTAAAGGGTTGGATACAAGGGATGTGAATTTTAAAAAAAAAAGTCACGTCTGTTGGCTGAAATCGACTCATGGACGTCCATTTAAGCGTCCCTGCACATATATTTCTGAAAAACGGTGCATGGTGTATTTGGATTAAACAGTTGGTTTTAAAGATTTGAGTGGTGTCTAAAATTGGTTATTAGTATATATGTTTTATAAGTCTTAATTAACATATAAAAATCAAATCAAATGAAAAACAAACATATTCATTTTATTAAATAAAAAAAACAAAATATACGGAGACAAACCTATACGAATACAATATTAACTAGTACAATGACATAAAAACCAACACAAACAAAAAAAAATACATAAGTTTATTTTGATAAAGCGATAGAAGATCAGAAGCGTAGGCGATGCTTCCAAAATTCGGTCATTTTAGTCTCTCTCTTTGATAAACTCCCTTTTGAACCCGTCGAACGCCTGAATTTGAGTGTCATGAGTCTCAACTCGAGCGATGAACTTTATACGTTCATCATGACCAGGATGAATATAAAATGGATCGTTTACTTCATTCCCAAAGCCATGTGGGTTAAATAAGTAGTGATTCGCTTGAGGACCATTAGGAGGTGGTCCTTGATTTGGCGGATCAACTTAAGAGGGTTATTCATCGACTGGAGGAGCAGAAAAAATGTACTCCTCGAAAGGTTCTTCGAGGGATCCACATTAGATATTGGTGGTGAAAGCGATTGTGGTAAGGTAAAAGGAAGAATCCATGACAGATTTGGAGAGGGTTGGACAGGAGGGATTGGTTCATCTTTGATGAAGATTGGCTCGTTCTTGACATCCTTTTTCTTCAAGGATGGAGAACCTTTCTCAGCGATAGGGGTATTCCTAATCGCCATTGTTCTCTTGAACATGATTTTGTGTAGCTTTTGTGTATGTTTTTTAGGGATAATAAGATTGAACACAAAAAAAATTGGTCATTCTTATTTATAGAAGAAGAAAAATGGTTGTAAAATCCATTAATCAGTTTTAAAAATGATCAAAGTTTGAATTTTGAAAAATTCAAACGTTTAAACCCTTATTATTCATCAAACTGTTGTGCAGTTTGTATGAACAGACACATCAATGGACTTCTATAATGGACGTCTATTGTTCAAAATAAATTTCTAAGAAAATTTTATAAATGTAAGGGATTCAAATTTTTGTATATCATTTGGTTTCTAATTCTAACATGTTTAGTTCACCTCTAAGTTTTGCAAAACGATTTCTATCTAAGGGTTTGGTGAATATATCGGCCAGTTATGAGTCGGTCGGTATATATTTAAGAATAATATCATCCTTGTGATATAGATCTCGTAGGAAGTGATATCTAATATATATGTGTTTGGTTCAACTATATTGGTCAGTTTTTTTGTCATTTGGACTGTGCTGGTGTTGTTATAAAGTATTGGTATTTTAGAGATTAATTCTGTATAGTCTTTAAGGGTATATTTAATTCAATGACTTTGTGCGCAATATGCACCAGAGACAATGTACTATACTTCAGCAGTAGACAATGCTACTGATACTTGTTTCTTAGAATTCCAAGACACAATGAAGTTTCCTATGAAATGATATGCACCGCTAGTACTTTTACGGTCAGTTTGACTTCCAGCATAATCTGCATCCGAAAAATTTGTTAAATGAAAAATGTTATTCTTAGAATACTATAACCCTAGATTAATAATGCTTTTGAGATATCGAAAGATTCTCTTGACCGCTATTAGGTTTGATTCTCTAAGGTCTACTTAGAATCGAGCACAAACACATACGCTATACATATATCAGGTCTATTAGCAGTCAAATACAATAAACTACCTATCACACCTCGGTAGAATCGTATATCTACCGCTTTTCCGGATTCATCCTTGGTTATTTTTGTTGCAGTTGCCATTGGAGTCTCGCAAGTTTTCGCATCTTCTAAGCCGAAATTTTTTATAAGTTCTCTAATATACTTGGCTTGAGTGATGAAGAGTCCTTCTTAACTTTTTTTGATTTGAAGGCCGAGAAAAATATTTAGTTCTCCCATTATGCTCATCTCAAACTCATCGTGTATTGACATTGAGAATTCTTAGCAAAGACACTCATTAGTAGAACCAAAAATTATGTCATCAATATAAATTTGAATAAACATGGTATCTTTTCCTTTCATTTTGGTGAACAGTGTTTTATTAACTATATCCTTTACATATCCGATTTTCAAAAGGAATGTATTCAGTCTTTCATACCAAGCTCCAGGAGCCTGTTTAAGGCCGTATAATACCTTTTCTAACTTGTATACATATTCAAGATGTTTATAGTCTTCAAAACCTGGAATTTGTGCTACGTATATCTCTTCTTTTACCTTACCATTCAAGAACGCACTTTTGACGTCCATTTTAAATATTTTAAAGTTCTTAAAACAAGCGAAGGCTAATAATATCTTGCTAGCTTCGAGTCTTGCTATGGGTACGTAAGTTTTGATATAATCAATTCGACTTGATTATAACCTTGAGCAACTAGACGTCCTTTGTTTCTTATGATATTCTCTGACTCATCTAATTTGTTTCTGAAAACCCATTTTGTACTAACAATTGGTCTATCTTCGAGTTTTGGAACTAATTTCTAAACTTTATTTCTTTCAAACTGGTTTAACTCTTCTTGCATTGCTTCTATCCAGTGCTCATCATTCTCGGCTTTTTAAAAAAAATTCAGTTCTATAATCGAAAGAAAGGCCGAGTTGATGCACAGGTTGTATGTTAATGAGCTAGTAACCACTCATTTATCTATATCTCCTTTAATTAGGTCATTAGAGTGGTTTTTGTTGAATTGCTAATGTTTTGGAAGAGAACTATCAATTACTTCCTCTTGTTGCTCCATTTGATTGGTTTCAACTTCTCTTTCTGATGATGAGTTGTCCGAACCTTTTATTAAGATTGGATCGTCATCATCCAGAATGGTTCAGGTTTTAAAGAATTGGTTTCATCAAATTAGACGTGCATGCTTTCTTGAAATGTATAAATTCGTTTATTATAAACGCGAAAGATTTTGCTGGTCATAGAGTAACCAACAAATACACCTTAATCGCATTTAGAATCGAACTTTCCTAATTTATCTAGGTTATTAAGTATATAGCACTTACAATCAAAAACTTTGAAGTATTTAACATTGGGTATTTTACCAGAAAATAGTTCATATGGTATTTTATTTAAATATTTTCTGGTTATTACCCTATTTATTATGTAGTATGAAGTGTTAATTGCTTCAGCCCATATATATTTAAGTAAGTTATTTTCATTGAGCTTGGTACGTACCATTTCTTGTAAGGAACGATTTTTCCTTTCAGCAATTCTATTTTGTTGTAGATTTCTGGCACATGAGAATTCATATTTGAAACATTTCTTATTACAGTATTCTCCGAATACTTGGTTTTCAAATTCTCCACTATGATCACTTCTTAATTTTGATATTCTTAAGTTCATTTCATTTTGAATTTGTTTAGAAAATATTTTAAAAGTATTAAAAGTTTCGTCTTTAGTTTTTAAGAAGAAGACCAAAGTAAATCATGAGTAATCATCTATAATTACGAATGAATAAAATTTTTCTCCTAAACTCATATTGCGAATAGGACCACAAAGATCCATATGAAGCAACTGGAGTGGAGTGTCAGTTGAAACATTATTTTTATGTTTAAATGAAGTTTTGATTTGTTTTCCACTTTAGCAGGCAACACACAATTTATCTTTTATGAATTTTGTATTGGAATGTCTTTAACTAGGTTATTCTTTATGATTTTGGATAAACTATCCATTAAGCAATGACTTAATCTCCTATGCCAAAGTAAAGAGTCTATTTCATTGTTTACCATTAGACATTTAATATCGGGATTTTTAAAATCTTGGGTATAGATAATATATATATTGTGGTATCTTTTACCGGTTAAAACTATTTTATTATCACATAATATTTTGCAAATATCGTTTTCGAAAATAACGTTATATCCTTTGTCACAAAACCGGTTTACACTAAATAGATTATGTTTTAGGTTCTCCATGTATAATGCGTCTTTTATAATAATTGTATTAGAAGTATTGTTAAAGCAAATATCACATTTACCGATAATCTTGTTTTTGTTGTTGTTTCCAAAAGTGACGTTGCCACTTTCTTCTCTTGATAGCATCTCGAAACTTTGAACATTTTCAGTCATATGTCTCGAGCAACCACTATTAAGAATCCATCGACCGCTATGTCTTTAGAAGTCCTGTAATACAAGAATAAGAAAGTGTTGATTTTGGGATCCACATCATCTTAGATTGATTTGAATTAGTTTTAGGTGTAAAGTGATACTTATACAAAGTATTTTATAAATATGACAATATTGTGATATATGCCCTAACGTGCAACAATAGTCATACGTAGAGTTAGAGTATTTATTACCATATTTATAATAGTATTTATATCTAAAAAGCTTGGTTTTAAGGACCAACTCTGAATATTTGTCATAACCTATACCTTATTTCTTACATTGTTTTATGGATTTTCCTAACATAATATCTAAGTTATCTTTACTTTAGGTGAAATTCAAAAACATTTTGTTCTGCAATTCTACTTTTCTTTTAAGGTTGAATATTTCAAAATTTAAAGTTTCGTTAGTCTCATTTAATTTTTCTTTAGTTAAAGTTATGGTTTTTATTTTATCATTTAAATTTTCATTTTCTAACTTGATTTCCTTTAATTCTTTTTGAGTTGATTTTTCTAAATTATTTCTAGCGGATAATTTAGACTTTAAAGTCTTATACTTAGAATTTAATTTATCATAATTTTATTTAAGATACAAAGACTTATTAAATCTACTTTATTGAGAGATTCAATATCAAAGTCATCGTTAGTTACCTCATTGTCTAGCGCCATAAAGCACACGTTGGTGACTTCTTCTATTTTTGAGTCGCTGGAATCCGTATCGTCCCAAATTGCTTAAAACGAACGTTTTTCTGATTTCTTCTTTGACTTCCACTTGTCCTTATTGAGAATCGGACACTTTGACTTCAAATGTCATTCTTTATTGCATTCAAAACAAGCAAATTTTTATTAGTCTTAAAATTCCTATCAGACTTATACATACCTTTCGTCTGGGAAAATTTCCTGGACTTCAGATACTTCATGAAGTGTCTAGCAATATTGGCCATTTCTTCATCGTCGCTGTCCTCATCACTTCATGATTCCTTAGGCTTTGACTTGGTGGTTACCTTTAGCGCAATATTTTTTCTTTGAGTGTCATCCTGATTTTGCTTAAGATCCCCTAATTGCATCTCGTAAGTTTTTACTTTTCCTATAAGAGTGTCAACTTTCAAAGTTATCATGTCATTATTCTCCTCGATGGCAGCGATCTTAGATTGCCATGATATCGTAAGAAATCTCAGCAATTTGTAACACCTTTTATTGTCATCGAATTTCTTTCCTAAACTGAAAAGTTCGGTAATGACATTGTTGAACCTGGAATACATAGAGTCGTTGGATTCTTCTTCTCTCATTTGGAATATCTCATACTCATGCATGAGACAGTTGATCTTACTCTCTGTAACTTAACCGGTTCCTTTATGAACAGTCTGGAGAGTAGTCTATATCTCGTTGGCAGTTTGACGCATAGAGATTTTATTGAATTCTTCCAAATTCAAAGAACAATGCAGTGCACTCATTGCCTTGATATTTAATGTCAATAATCTCTTGTCAACATCTGATGAGGGATTTGTAGTAGGAGAGACGAAAGATTTTTCAATGATATATAGAACTTCTAAATCTATACATTCAAGGAAAACTTTAATCATAGTTTTCCAGGACCGATAGTTTGTACCATTGAATAGAGGAGAACGATTAATGGCTTTACTTCCATTTGGTTTGCCATTGGATCAGAAACTCAACAGTTTAATCTTACAAACAGAGTAACCCGTTCTGATACCAATTGAAAACAGATTTAGAAGGGGGTGAATAAGGCTTTATGGAAAACACAGAGTAATTTTGCGAATATAGAAATTATGCAGCAAAATATAAAAATACTAAACTATCACAATCACAGAAACAGTCACAAAAGTGCAGAAAAGAAAATAAACACAGAGTATTGTTATCGAGGTTCAGCAATTCCGTGGCTAATCCCCACCTGAGAGCTCCTATTCAGGATTCGACAAACTATTCAGTGACTTTTTGCGGGTGGAGAAACCCAGATCTTTTACCTAGACTCATATCCAAACCTTTACACTTGCAGGCTGTTAACACCTAGACCTTTTCCGAGATTCAAGTCCAAATTTTTATAACGTGAAGATCTTAAACCTTTTTTCACTAGGTCATACAAAGAAAGATTTTACAATCTTTAAAAACCAAATCTAATAATCCTAATGATCTTAAAAGATAAATCAAACTTTTGATTTAAGAAGATAAGGGATTGTATTTTGAAGATTAACAAAAGTTTGAAAATAAATAGAAGAAAGTTTTCAAGTTTAAGTAAGTTTTAAAAACAATTAATTTTTTGAAACTTTTAAAGATCTTTCTTTTTAAAAGAACAGAAAAGTCTAATGGTGTTAGAAAGATCTCCTCTCTTTGAAAATGAGTTGTAAAAACTTGAGAGCAAGAGAGGCAGAGTTTTCATAAACACTTGAGAGTAAAGAAAATGAAGATCGGGTGATAAAATTCATGAAAAACTCTTTAGAATTATGTCTTTTATATAGAAGACCAATGAGTGGAAGTTGGGGCTGTTATGATAACTGCTCCTAGAAGTTAGGACAGTTAATGGCAGTTTATAGCCGTTGGGATTTCAAATATCAAATCAAATTTCAAAATTTCGGAACTATCATGGACTTCTATGATGGACGTCTATATATGATATTTCAGATACAGAACATTATTTTGAAAATAAGATTTTAAAAAGTGATTTTTTGTTTAATTAAAATAGCATAGAAAAATTGATTCTAACCGTTTGAGATCGACTTGACTTTAAACTCAAATAAAATGAAAAATTCTTGAATGTTTTCGATGTGCGACTTCTCCGTTTATAGCCTTTAAATGCATATTGAGTGCGTCCGAGTCTTGCCAAAACTTTTATTAAGATGTCAGTTTGCAATACTAAGTGTTCTTATGTTTGAATAATACCGGTTGTGTAGCACTTTGACTAATCTAACATGCTTAGTAACATATAGTGTATTTGAAATACGGTTTTGTAAAATAATCAAAACACAAATAGATTCTTGTGTTAACACATATTAATACCTAAGTTTCAAAAATTAGAAGAGAAATATCCAAACCTTCTTTTGCATTTTAGTGACCAACGGTGTTCACAGAAAATGTGTAAAGACAATTTTTCCATTGATTATAGCCGCTCCACCATTTCATTGTGGAATTTTCACCAAAATGTTTACAAATAATCATCCTAGAAGAAATCCTCCCCGCCCCCTAACCAATAAGTTTCATGTGGTAAAATTAAAGAAATTGTTATGGTAAAATTTGATGTTGTATGATAAATTAGACATCTTATGAGTGAACTGTGATTAATCCTCTATAGTGGATCCGTACTCTTAATTTGTTTTTAAAAGAAGCCCTTAGAGAATTTTGAGAAGAAAATGAGGCAAAGATGAAAAGAATGGGTTAGGGCTCAAAACAAGAGGTTGAAAAAATAAAGGCAAAATTTTCCAAAAAATATTACCTGAGTGACATGATAATCAAAATGAAATATTCTAACCACCAAGGTAACGATGTGAAGTAAAGTGTTGTTCTGCCACGTTTTGAAAGTCAGATATTTTTACGCTATATGACTAAACAATAGGTATTTATATGTTATTTAGCCATTTCACAATGATATCAGGGGTGTAGCTAGGCTTAGCATAAACAATGGCCAAGTTGCGATGATTAGAGGAAAAAAATTGTTTCTGAGTCTAGTTTTAAAATGTGACCGTTCCCCCAAATATATATATATATATATATATATATATATATGTGTGTGTGTGTGTGTGGGGGGGGGGGGGAAAGAGCAAAACTCCGTTGAAAGCTAATGGGGCAGCGCCTTACGTGTTTCTCACGAGGGCGCCAGCGCCAGCGCCAATTTTATGGTGGCGCCGCACGTGCTGTTCATGTCGGCGCCAATATACAAAGTACAGAAACGCTTTCTGAATAAGAATTAAATTCTTATATGGCGTCGCACGTGCTCATCACGCGGATGCCAATATGCAAAGCACAGAAGTACCCATCATAAGAATTAAATTCTTAAGTGGCGCACACGCGCACAACACGTGAGCACCAGCGTCCAAGTTAAGATCAATAGAATTAAATTCTACATGAGAATTTGGGATACTCTCTGTTAAACAGAGCCGTTGGATCAAAAATCCAATAGAGATAATACATTATCAAAATATAGAATTATATTCTATTAGGAGAAAATATCTCCCAAATCTTTCTAAATAAGAAAGATATTCTTGGTTGGATCATTGATCTAATAATAGCATAAAATTCTATTTTGGAAATATATTCTCTCAATTTTTCTAAACAAAAAAAGATTGCTCTCCGTAAAACCCTTGGATGAAAAATCACCATTTTACAGAATAAATTCTGTATATGGGAAAATATTTCCCCAGTCTTATTAAAAATAAGAAAACATATTCTGTAAAATAAAGAACTCTTGGATTAAAAATCCAATGGTGATTAAAAAATCACAATTTTACAGAATAAATTCTGTATATAGGAAAATATTTCCCCAATCTTTTTAAAAACAAGAAAACATATTCTGTAAAACAGAAATCCTTAGATCAAAGATCCAACGGTGGGCAAAATTCCTCAAATCAATGTTGAGTCTAATTAAATCAATTGAAATCTCTCAATAAGAGATTTTATCAAAATTAATTAACAAACTCGCCTCTGCAATATAAAGGACCCGAGTCTCCAAGTCTCACACACCAGAGAGACAGAGACAAAAAAGGAAGAACCCCTCCATAAGCTTCTGAAAAAATATAGAAAGCTTTCAAAACAATAGAGAATTTAATTCTCAAAGATGAATACTTCCCTTTCAAAAAAAACTTAGGTAAAGAAAACACAGAGATCAAAAAATCTCTTTTGCCTATTTTAAGGGTTTAACCCTTCTAAAAAAACTTAGTTCTTTCTCTGGATCAGAGATCCACAAGACAAGTCTTCCATAAGTTGAGAATTTAATTCTCATCGGGAAAATCTTGTTCTTGAGAATAAAAAATTCAGAAAAGAATTAGGTCCAAAAGAAAAATAAAAGGAAAAAGAACCTATAAAAGAACTTAGTTCTTAAAAAAACGATCCAAGATCTTCAAAAACGAAGATCTTGGTGATCATTAATGGTCAAAATGTCATTAACAGAGATTTAATCTCTAAAAAAGGAAAAAAGACTTGTGCCTCACATGTTTCCCATGTGGGCACCCTTTTAACAGCGCCTAGCGCTTCACGTGAAAAACACGCGGGTACCTAAAGGAGAAAGCTGGCGCCTCACATGAAACACACGTGGGCTCTGAATAAAAGTGCTTAGCACTCTATATATAGCCAAAAAGGCTAATTGCTTGGCACTAATTGGGCAGCGCCTAGTGCCTCATGTGCTCCACGTGAGCACGAACATTCAATTTAAATCTAGTGCTTAGCACTCTATATTCAGTCAAAATGACTAAAATGCTTAGCACTGATTCGGCAGCGCCCATGTCTGAGCGACTCACGTGAAACACACGTGAGAGTCCAATAAAATAAATGAGGCAGCGCCTCACGTGCCCCTCACGTAAGTGCTATACAAAGTGCTTAGCACTCTATATTTAGTCAAAATGACTAAAGTGTTTAGTACTGATTGGACAGTATCCATGTCTGAGCGTCTCACGTGAAACACATATGAGCGCCAGAGCCCTAAACAAGTGCTTAGCAATTCTGCATAAAAGGAAAAAGGCTGAACAAACAGAACCACAAATAAGTGCTTAGCACTTATAAATAAAAAAAAGAAGAAAAAAATCTGAGCAGACCAAGCCCAAATTATCTAAGTCTCTCTGAAAGTTTCTTGCAGCTGAACGCAAATGCTCTGTTGTTTGATCTTAATAAAATTTAATGATTCTGAAAATATTGCTAAGTTGATTTTAGTCTAAAATAAGACTAATATATGCTTAGTTAAAATAAATTGAGCCCAAATGCCTATATATTTAAGTTGATCTTAATTTTAAAATAAATCAACGGTCTTTAAATAAAACAAAATATTTTTAAAGTAAAGAAATATATAACATAAGTTCAAAACCCAAATTCATAAATATACGGATTTGGACTAATCCGCACCCTACGGACGACGACATAAAGTAGTCTCCGTATATAATCCACGGGCAAGCTTAACGAAATAAAATAGCATATAATACGAAGTGAACTACTAGAGCAGAAGAAAGTTGTTATCACAATGCGATAACGCAATTAACTACAGGAGCTTGCGCCTGCAGCAAAGAGCGTCCCCATAATCAAAAACCCCTCACAAATGAGAGAGAATATGATAAGGTCTGCTGCAACGGTCGTATCTATCAAAACCTCCGATATACGGTGCCATAAATCAACTTGGTACTTTCGGAGAGGTGGATGGATATCTCCAAATAGTATCTGCCTCCAAATTCAGGCTAGACGTCTCAACGTCTCAGTTCGGTCTTCAGCGGTAAACAACATCTAACATGTTTTCAACACATGAAATTAATACACATATAACAAATATGGATAAAAACAAGCATGAATGCAATAATAAACCTTTGACAACATTTCTTTGTTTATATCGTTTTAGTGACAAGAAATATATCGAGAGCGAGTCTAACATGGAGGAGGTGGAGCGAGAGTGTGTGAGAGGAAAGGACGGGACTTACACGCGGTGTGAGTCGATATAACAACCAGCTTATCATTTCAATTCTACCGAACGGGACAAGATTTCGACGATCTTGAGGCTTCACGAATTCTTAGAAAGAAGAAGATGGCTAGAATTTGTGGAGAAAGAAAAAGGAGGAAGATGACTATATAAAGTGTGATATTATGATCATCATAATTCTAATTGATTATATGTTCATAACCATTCTCACTGAATTTGGGAGTTAAAAAGAAAAGAAAATGAAAGGTCATTTATATGTTATGAAAGAGTTTTTAAAAAATTGATAAAAATAATTATAAGACCCGGGTTCAAACCTATATGTTATGGACTAGCAGTGACCTATCCAATAGGATACAAGTTTACTATTGCATATAATTAAATAGAAACAAATATATACAGAGTTTCAAAATAGCATACTTTAAAAGATAAACGGAATAAATTATTTTCTTAAACTAATTTTTTTTCTCAATAAAACAGGTTCTCTTTTCAAAAATTTCCTTTCAAAACAGAATCGAATTAATTCTTTATATTAAAAGAAATCAAAATAAATCTTTTTTAAATATCTTTCAAAACTTTTTTTTTTTACAAAACTAATCATTTAGGAACAATTTTTTTTTTATTTATTAAAATGTATAACAATAAAAACACGGTCCATACAAGAAAGAAGAAAGTAATTTGAAACAGGGTCCATACAAGAAAGAAGAAAGTAATTTGTTGAAACACGGCTTTGCATTCCTTGATACCATATGATTCTTTAATAATCAAGTCCGTTGCTAAACAATAAATAATTTATACCTGAATTCGAGATTTTGTCAATTTCCCGTTGAGAAGCAAAGGATTTAAGTCATGCCAACATCCAAAAACGCCTATTCTATGGATGCTGATTAAAAGTCAAGGAAAATAATTTAAAAAGCAAAAGGAATATAAATAGCGATTTATTTTTTCCTCATTTTTGTACTTCAATTCCTTATTACGGTTAATGAGAAATAGAGGAAAAAGTTTGTAGTGGTGGAAAAGAGATAGACGATGAAATAGAATTTATTTTGAGGTAACACAGAAATTTGGTATTAGAAAATATAGAAAGTTATTCAATTAGTTAAGTAGAAAGCATATTTATTAGATCCTGATACAAATTAAAACTTAAATGGTGGCCTGATTTTATTGGCTGATTGCTGTGGGGACAGGCTTTTAAATTGCTAGTCAATATTATGTATATATATATAATATATATGAATTCAATAGCCATACCGACAAATAAATATAGAGAAAAGGAGCATTACACTCAATGCAAGGCCATCATTTAAATGAGTATATGTATGAATCGTTACTGATGTCTTGGTTATAGGTTTGCCCCATGGCTTTCTCGAGCATGTCGGCGCAGGGCGAGGGATGATGGTGAAGTGGGCCCCGCAGGTGCAGGTGCTCTCTCACCCTGCTGTCGGGGCCTTCATAACGCACGGCGGGTGGAACTCGGTAACGGAGAGCATATCAAGGGGAGTGCCGATGATCTGCAGGCCGTTCAGATGGGACCAGATGGTGAACGCGAGGATGATGAGCTGTGTTTATGGTATCGGCGTCACGGTCGACGGCGAGAAAGGGATGAAGAAGGAAGAGATAGCGAGCGCCTTGAAGCTGGTGTTGGAGGAAGAGGAAGGGAGAGCGATGAGAGAGAGGGTGTACGAGCTTAAGGCAATGGCAGAGGCTGCTGTTGAGGATGGGGGGAGCTCTGCTCAGAATGTGAACAAGCTTGCGGAGATTGTGTGCGGGAAAAATTAGAGAGGGAATGGGTTTTGGGTGTTTTGGTTGCTTGAACTTATTATCGAGCAAAACATTAATATGTATCCCAAATAATAATTGAAGCTCTGAATTCTCCAACTTAATTATAACATTTATAAAACAATCTAGCTAAACCTTGGATTCTGAATAACTCAGCGGATCCAATCCATACAAAAAATATGAGTGTGGGTACACATATAAATTATGCAATTTGAATGAGTTTGATATAAAATAAAATAAAATAAAACCATCTACTTAAAATTCTGAACCGCATCTTTCCCGCAATATAAATAATTATGTATAATATTATTCACATTGTGTATCACTGTATACTAATTTTCGTCGTCCCATTTGTAATCATAAACTCTTCTCCAAGTCTCCAGCTCTCACTTTTGATCTGCGGCTTCTGAGTATTGTTGATCTGCATAATCGTTACCTCGCTCTCTCTTATAATAGTGAATGATCGACGATACATGTATTGAAACTGTTGGTAATGTCTAAATTTAAATGTTTTTTTTTTGTTTAAACATTGTTTTACAAAGCGTAAGAATTCAATATTTATCGCTATTTATGGCAGGACTTAATTTTAATAGTTATCTTTGAATATTTTGATCATATTAATCTCATTTGAACACTTGAAAAATGGATGACTAGAAATATAAGAGGACGGGACGGGATCCCGTAGGCACTTTGGTTTACCGATGGAACGGGGATGGGGCAGATTTTGTCTGCCTCGATGGGGCATGGGGCGGGGATGGAGCAGATTTTGTCTGCCCCGCCGGAGTGTGTTGGGGTAAAAATTTACACCCCGGTTGACCAAGTCAAAATCAAAATCAACCCCAAACCAGGTGGACCCAATCCCAGGTCAAGTGGGCCAATGACCGAGTCGAGCCCGAACATGAAGCGGCCGGCTTCCTCCCCATGCCAAAATAAAAATTTTGTAATAAATAATTTTGTTGTATTTATTTTATTTTATGAATAAATGTAAGAAAATGGGCATAAAACCAAATTTTTGTAAAGCTCATGGCTTATGTGCAAAAAGAAATAGCACATGAGGCATGAGATAGGCAAATACCATTTTTGTAAAGCCTAAAGGACTATATGTAAAGTGTATAGCTTATAAAGGCAAAAATAATGAAAATATCTCAACAACTTTTTCTTTCTCCCAAAAAGCATCAAGATCTGGGATCTTCTCCTTCCTCAAGGTTCTAAAACATTTTTCTTTCTTTTGAAATAAATCAAGAGTTTTATTTTTTCTTTTCCAAAACTAAATAGTTTTTCACCACAAAACCCACAAAGGTGAGCTTGGATCTTCCATCAGATCTTAAAAATGAGAGATTTTTAAAATCTCACCCCTCTTGTTATCCAAGAGCCAGCCGACCAAGGGAGGAAGAAGGTGACCCATCTCCAAAGACCTCATTTTGGAGAAGACCCAGGGCTCAGGGGAGAAGCCCCTTCATCAGCTTCAAAATATCCTAGGAGTTTAACTCCTCACACACACACATACAAAATAATAAGTGTTTCTTTCTAGGAGTACAACTCCCAGTGTAGGGGTCAGCTCCCTTTTGCTGCCCGGCGCCCGAGCGCCAAAAATGCTAGTGCCCAAGCGTCCAAAGCGCTAGCGTCCGAGCGTCCACGTGCCTGGCACTTGAGGCGCTAGCGCCTGAGCGTCCACATGTCTGGCACGTGAGGCGCTAGCGCCCAAAGCGCTAGCGCCGGAGCGCCCACGTGCCTAGCATGTGAAGCGCTAGCGCACTGGTGCCCAAGGCGCTAGCGCCCGAGCGCCCACGTGCCTGGTACGTGAGACGCTAGCGCTCATGTAAGTCTATGTTACCCACCCCGGTGCTTAACGGGGAGGCGGGATAGGTAAAAATCGAATTTTTTCTCACAGGAAATATAGACAAACCATGAAGGATCTTTGCTAAACGAAAACTAACAAACTAATACGGAGTTTTAACTACTAGGTTAGATGGTTATACCTAGTTCTTGAACTCCTTCTCTTCTTGTTGAGGTCCTCCTTGTTGCGAGCTCCTTGGAGTGGTGTGGATGGCTCCTCCTCGTTGTCTTCTCTAGGTCAAAGAACGATCCACCCAAAGGCCTCTACCTTGAGCTCCTACCTCAACAATGAAGTAACAAGAGTGCTTGGCTTGCTACACTAAGAACCCTAAAGCGAGTAGAGAAGTATTTTGGCGGTTTAGTCTCAAAGCTTTGATTTTCAACACATAAAACACTTAAGCCTTTTAAGAGAGGAAGAGGGAGAGCAAACCATGAGAGAGAAAGGTTATGTGAGAATGAGAGGATAAACTCTCATATGAGGAAAATATGATAATAATAATATTAATTAGGATAATTGTGATGGTGTGTTGATTTGACCATTATCATATCACATTTAATGCTAAGCATGCTCACAAAAATATCTAAGTCAACATGGGTCAACTTCGTCAAATGGTCAAATTAACATTAGCCATGACACAATTAACTCTAATTAAAACTATTAATTAGTTTCCTCCTTCTCATTATGGTTTTGATCAAGTCAACTGTCAAAACCCTAATGAGGTGTCTCCCTATCCGCCTCTGTCAACTGTACATACATACCCGCATCCGCGTTCCATAGAAACATGAATACAATGAGACCAGACCAATCCCAAAACAAATACTAGGATCTGGCTTAAACCAAAGCCCACTAGTATCAACTGCCCGAACACGAAACGTGCACAAGTGCGCGTATGTGAACGAACCCTGTCGTAAAACCATACGACCTCTACTTCGTTTCGCCCAAAGGTGAACAACCCTCTGTATGGGACTCTAAAGACTCGACACTACGCTGGCAGTGGGTTTAGCCACAGGCCGCAAGCGGTACTGGCTGTACGTAACGGTCCCCAGGTAGACGTCGATAAGAAGACCGATGAGGTGAACCCATCCGATCTCCTACTGAGCCTGAATGTGACAATCTCCGTACAGTCCGGTCTGTTTGTCTAAGAGTATCGCATGTCGGGCCTATGGGGGCGGTAAATGTCAGACCCCTAATAGCGGTACAAGTCATATCGGAGTGTAGCCCAGAACACCCTGAGAAACTACTGGAAATACTATCAGTAAATCTCGCTTGCCCTGGCCAGGGACTTTGTGTAATGGCTCTCCTAGACACAGCGCGATATCAACCCCCAATACCGGGAGAGACGAATCCTGTCTAACCGTCACTGCCTCCAAGTACTTCGGGGCTGCACCCAACTACAATCTGTTTGCACGACTCAATAGAGCTGTGGTAGGGTAGCAATCTAAGAACAGTGGGAACACACTCGAGGAGAAGTGACAGTGTCAAGTCAACGGACTAAGCTGTACTCATGTCACCTGGGAACTGCTAACTGACGATAGGTATAGTACCAACCAACAGTTCCCGACGAGTCTTGTCCAGTATACTCATAACCTAATGAGCACCTGCATACTATCTCCAGTACGACGTACTGATGGCTGTGGGACAGACCATCTCCCCAGCTGGGATGAGAAGCGCACATACTAGTCTACTCTGGAGTATCGATGCCCTGTCTAGATAATCCTACGACTAGGGACCTGTATAAGGATGTGCTTGTAGACTACCCAATCCCCACAAGTGTGATTGCCATCACAACGCTGGTAGTCAAGCAAAGATCCTAAGGGCTCTATCAATATGTATTAGCGATACGTCAAAAGAAACATATACACATATTAAGATAGATACAAACCAAGTAGCATACTACCATGTCGAGCAAGACTGTTATAAATCTGTGTATATATATATATCCTAAGCTTCCAAAATGTAATATACAAACTAGTACTATACAATAATGGCCTCTAGGGCATATCACACTAACAATCTCCCACTTGCACTAAGGCCATGTGCTGGCATATCGCAGACTTATCATCTCGAATAGCCTCTCGAACTGCGTCTGAGGAATGACCTTTGTGAATGGATCTGCAGTGTTATCCTCTATAGCATCCCTCCGAACCTCGATCTCCCGGCGATCCACGATCTCCCTGATCAGGTGATACCTCCTCAAGACGTGTCTGGACTTCTGATGGGACCTGGGTTCTTTTGCTAAAGCTATAGCCCTATTGTTGTCACAATACAGAGGTATTGGAGCAACAATGGACGGAACCACCTGAAGTTCTATTAAGAACTTCCTCATCCAGACTGCTTCTTTTGCGGCATCAGAAGCTGCGATATACTCCGCTTCCATCGTCGAGTGCTTGGAACTCTTCCAACAGACCGCCCCTCCATTGAAGATAAAGATATAACCCGACATGGATTTGGAGTCATCCTTGTCACTCTGAAAGCTGGAGTCAGTAAAGGCCTCGATTTGGAGGTCTTTTCCGCCGTAAACCAAGAACATATCTCTAGTCCTTCTCAGGTACTTTAGAATGTTCTTTACCGCTATCCAGTGCTTCTCCTCATGGTTTGACTGATACCGGCTTACTACACTCAGTGCATAAGCTACATCTGGTACACAACATCGCATACATTATAGAGCCTACCGCAGAAGCATAGGGTATAATAGACATGCGATCCCTTTCCAAATCAGTCTTGGGAGACATTTCTTTGGAGAGGGTGATTCCGTGACAAGCCGGTAAATTACCGCCCTTTGAATCTTCCATACTGAATCTTTTCAGTATGGTGTCAATGTACCTGGACTGCGAAAGTCCCAATATCCTCCTAGATCTATCACGATAGATCTGGATCCCCAGAAGGTAAGAGGCGTCACCCAGATCTTTCATGGAGAACTTGTGTGACAAGAACCCTTTGACAGATTGTAGAATAGGAATGCCATTTTCTATCAAGAGAATGTCATCCACGTACAAGAATACAACAGTTCATGCTACAATCTTACTATAAATGCATGGCTCATCTGGATTTTTGATAAAGTCAAATTCTTTGACCGTCTCATTGAAACAGATGTTCCAACTCCGCGATGCCTGCTTCAGTCCATAAATGGACTTAAGCAAGTTGCACACTTTCCCGCTACTCCCACTCTGAATGAAACCTTCTGGCTGGTCTATATAGACACACTCCTCTAAATTTCCATTTAGAAAAGCGGATTTTACGTCCATCTGCCAAATCTCATAATCGTGGAAGGCAGCAATGGCAAGAAGGATCCGAATGGATTTGAGCATAGCCACTGGAGAAAAGGTCATAGTCCAAACCAGGTCTTTGACGAAAACCCTTTGCAACAAGTCTAGCCTTATAGGTCTCAACCTGTCCATCTACACCAATCTTCTTTCTGAAGATCCATTTGCAGCCTACGGGTTTTACCCCTTCTGGAGCAACGTCCAAAGTCCATACTTTGTTGGTGTACATGGACTCCATCTCGGTCCGCATTGCATCCAGCTATTTTACCGAGTCAGTGCTCTGAATGGCCTGCTGGAAGTTAGTCGGCTCATTATTGTCAATGATGCAATCCTCTCTATCCCCGTCTATGAGAAACTATAGTATCTCTCAGGTGGATGAGAAAGCCTACTACTCCTGCGAAGCGGTGCAGGAATGTCCTGTTCTTTTGAAACTTCTTGTTCCACCAAACTTTCAGTAATAGCTTATGGTTCTGGAATTTCTTCCAGTTCTATTGCGCCCCCACTTATTTCTTTTTCTAAGAACTGATGTTCCAGAAAGTGGGCATGACGAGAAACAAAAACCTTTTGTTCTTCTGCGTAATAGAAAAGATACCCCCTGGAGTTATTTGGGTATCCCACAAACATACACAGTACTGAGCGTGCTTCGAGTTTGTCCGCATGCTGCTTTTTGACAAAAGCTGGACATCCCCATATCTTCAGATATTGAATGTAGGGTTTCTTTCCACTCCACATCTGATATGGTGTGGTAGGCACAGTCTTGGTAGGAACCTTGTTCAAAAGATATGCAGCTGATTCTAGTGCATAACCCCAGAATGATCGCGGTAACTCAGCGTTACTCATCATGGAATGTACCATATCCAATAGGGTTCGGTTCCGCTTCTTCGATACACCGTTATGTTGTGGAGTGTATGGAGGAGTAAGCTGAGAGAGAATTCCATTCTCTTTTAGGTAATCCAGGAACTCGGCGCTTAGGTATTCACCACCTCGATCTGATCTTAGTGTCTTGATACTTTTGCCGGTTTGTTTTTCTACTCAATTCTTATATTCCCGGAATTTTTCAAAGGCCTCGGATTTATTCATCATTAAGAAGACATGTCCATACCTGGAGAAATCGTCCATAAAAGTAATGAAATATGAAAAACCACTTCTTGCATGTGTAGACATTAGACTACACACGTCGCTGTGTATGAGTCCCAAGAGCTCGCTCGCTCTCACTCCGTGTCCAGTGAACAGAGTCTTTGTCATCTTTCCTTTGAGACATGATTGACAAGTTGTATAAGAATGATATTCGAACGGATCCAAATATCCTTCTTTATGTAACTTAGTTAACATTGTCTCATTGATGTGACCCGGTCTACAATGCCATAAGAAAGCAAGATTTAATTCTGGAGACTTTCTTTTGTGTGTATTCTGGATATTGAAGATCTGCGGTTGGTTTAATACGTATATACCGTTGCTTAATGTACCCGACCCAATCAAAACATGATTAAGGTGAATGTTTACAACATTGTTTACAAATGCAAAATCATAACCTTCTTTAGACATTAAAGATACAGATATGATATTACAAGTCGAACTCGGTACAAAATAACAGTTGCGCAAAACCAAAATATGTCCATCTGTCAATCCTAAGTGATAGTCCCTCACGGACTTAGCATTCATGCTTGCTCCGTTTCAACTCTGAGGGTCATATCACCCGCCTTCAAAACCCTACGGCTTCTCAGTGCCTGCAAAGAATTACAGATATGAGATCCTGATCCGGTATCCAATATCCAGAAAGTAGAGTTGATTGACGGACAGTTTTCAATTACATACACACCTGAAGCCGAAGCTACAACTTGCTTCGGGTCCTGGTTCTTGGCCCTCCAAGCCCTGCAATCCTTCTTCCAGTGTCCTTTCTTGTGACAATAAAAGCATTCTTCCTTCCCCCACAATCTGTCCCGCTACCTTTGCTTTTCCCTTGGCTTCCACCTTACTAACACCGCCCCTTGGTTTGGTGTCACGCCCCGCTTCCCAATATACGGCGAAGGGGACACGACTGGTCCGCTACGTATTTACTCAGAAGCAAATACGCTAAGCGTATCTAAGCAATATAAAAGTAATCACAAGAGACAAGAGATATAAAAATAACAGCAACTTTATTTATTAACATTCTTTGTACAATGCATGAAAGGAAATACAACAAATATGCACTCCTAATTGGTCACTATGAAATCTTAACATGTGAATTGAGAGTAATGAAAAAGACTTTACAAACTATATATGTGTGTATGTTTGTGTGTTCATTATTTATATATGTATCCATTTAATTAATTATTTAGGAACTATGATATGTCAAGGGAAGTTTTTCATAGCAATATAAAACAAGAGAAATATAAAGAGAAAAAGAAAGAGATGGAGGGAAGGAAAGAGAGAAGGGACTTACATACACAAACCGGTATTGTCACCGGGCTTGACTATCCGCCGATAGTCTCGCGTTACTAGCGAGACCTTCTTGAAGACTTCTTCATGTTCTTCTTCTTGGATCTAGGTGAAGAGGGAGAAGTGAGAGATAAAAAAATATGGAAAAGATAGAGGAGGACAAATAAAGATGGTGTAATGGTGAATAATAATATATGCATTTAATATGAGAATTAAAAGAGAAATGAAAGGCCACCATTCATTTTGGAAATGAAAGGTCTCATTTGTAGGTTATGAGAAGAATAAAAAATGATTAAAAAAAATAATTGCAAGAATGAGGATTTGAACATGTGACTTATGGAATAACAATGCAAGGACTTAACCAATGAGCTACAAGCTTGTTCATGCATATATTTAATTAGAATTAAATATATGTTGTTGCTTCAAAAGAAAGTGGGCTTTCCAGATGGGCTGTAGAGAATAAGAATGATGGATTTGGGTTAAATATTTATGAAAAAAATAAGAATGAGAAGTTAAAAACTTAAATATAAGAAAAAGAAATTGTACACAGAAAAATACATAATAGATTGAGGAATAAAATAATAATAAATTTAATAGAAAAAGGAAAATACCAAGTACAAATAAATACGGTATATTATTGAAGAGGGATAATACAAATGTATAAAGATTTTGGGGTCATTACATTCTACCCTCCTTAAAAATAATTTCGTCCTCGAAATTACTCAAGAAGTATGATGTAACAGAGTAAGGAAACAGGATTAGGATGATGTCGTCTTCGAGCTCCGTCGATTGATACTCTAACCAATTGAGCTAATATGCCAACGAGATACAAATAGAAAGGGTGAATAAGAGTTAAGAATTCAAAAGTCTTGAGATAGACTTCAAAGAAACTGAAGGTTGAGTACAAGATGGATTCAAGGAATATGTAATGTAAAGAATGTTTTCAGTTGCTGTTTCTTGTGTTATATTGCTTAGGTTGTTCACGCAGAACAGAACTGAATGATAGAGTTTCATACAGCTCTGACCTGCATGGGCCGCCAACAAAATCTGTCATGCCCCGCTTCCCAGTATACGGCGAAGGGGACGCGACTGGTCCGCTACGTATTTACTCAGAAGCAAATACGCTAAGCGTATATAAGCAATATAAAAGTAATTACAAGAGACAAGAGATATAAAAATAACAGCAACTTTATTTATTAACATTCTTTGTACAATGCATGAAAGGAAATACAACAAATATGCACTCCTAATTGGTTACTATGAAATCTTAACATGTGAATTGAGAGTAATGAAAAAGACTTTACAAACTATATATGTGTATATGTTTGTGTGTTCATTATTTATATATGTATCCATTTAGTTAATTATTTAGGAACTATGATATGTCAAGAGAAGTTTTTCATGGCAATATAAAACAAGAGAAATATAAAGAGAAAAAGAAAGAGAAGGAGGGAAGGAAAGAGTGAAGGGACTTACATACACAAGCCGGTATCGTCACCGGGCTTGACTATCCGCCGATAGTCTCGCGTTACTAGCGAGACCTTCTTGAAGACTTCTTCATGTTCTTCTTCTTGGATCTAGGTGAAGAGGGAGAAGTGAGAGATAAAAAAATGTGGAAAAGATAGAGGAGGACAAATAAAGATGGTGTAATGGTGAATAATAATATATGCATTTAATATGAGAATTAAAAGAGAAATGAAAGGCCACCATTCATTTTGGAAATGAAAGGTCTCATTTGTAGGTTATGAGAAGAATAAAAAATGATAAAAAAAATAATTGCAAGAATGAGGATTTGAACATGTGACTTATGGAATAAAAATGCAAGGACTTAACCAATGAGCTACAAGCTTGTTCATGCATAAATTTAATTAGAATTAAATATATGCTGTTGCTTAAAAAGAAAGTGGGCTTTCCAGATGGGCTATAGAGAATAAGAATGATGGATTTGGGTTAAATATTTATGAAAAAAAGAATGAGAAGTTAAAAACTTAAATATAAGAAAAAGAAATTGTACACAGAAAAATACATAATAGATTGAGGAATAAAATAATAATAAATTTAATAGAAAAAGGAAAATACCAAGTACAAATAAATACGTTATATTATTGAAGAGGGATAATAAAAATGTATAAAGATTTTGGAGTCATTAAATTTGGTGGGGGCCTTCTTCTTCTTTCCTTTGGCTTTCGCCTTGGACCTAGAAAAGGAAGCTCCTCCAACAAACAAAGCGGGTGTTTCCCTGACTTTTTGCAGGGTGCCCTCTGCACTCCTCAACATGTTGAGGAGTTCCGGAAGTTCAACTTATTTTCCTTGCATGTTGAAATTCAGGATAAACTGTGCGTAGGTGGAAGGAAGGGACTGGAGAATCAAGTCAGTGTACAGCTCATTCTCTAATGTGGTCCCGAGGTCCGCAAGCTCCTCAATGTAGCCAATCATCTTAAGGACGTGTTCCCCTACAGATGATCCGACGGCCAATCTCGCTGAAAATAGCTTCTTCAAGGTCTCGTATCTTGAGATACGGGATTGCTCTCCATATAGTTCCTTAGTATGGAGAAATATAGATTCAAGATCTATATTCTCGTGCCTCCTATGATGGTCATTGTCCATAAAGGCAAGCATGAGGCACTTGGCTTTCGCGCTGTCAATCTCCCAGGTCTTACGAATTTCCATATCCGCGACACTGGATTCTGGACCTGGGACGGCAGGGGCCTTAGTGGTAAGGAGATACCCCAACTTGTCATAAGTGATTGACATTTTGACATTCCTGAACCAATCTTTATAGTTTGGCCCTGTCAGTATATTTTTATCTAATAGTAACTTAAGGCCCGTCATGTTGTTTGGTTGCTGCAATTAGGAGAGAGAGAAGAAACATTTTAGCATGATGCTCTTGCAAGTTTAGAGTGGTTTTAGTTTGTCTAAACAGGATGGCTCCCACTGTTTCTCGAATCCTTCCTCAAACCATAAAAGAAGAACTAGTCGGGATTGATCTCACCGTACAATACTTGCTTAACCGTTCAGCCAGGCCGATGTCGGTACTTCGAGGGAGGTTTTACGACACTTTCGCGAAGTTCCTTAATTAAATAACCTCTTTTCCCTGTGGGCGTAGCCCCACTAACGCCTTTCTAGACACCTACTTGGTTTATAGCATTGATCGTTAAGTGAGAAAAATTTCCCGAGGAGTAGTATATACTCACAGTAGGATCGGGATTCAAATATCATTTTGTGATAAAGTTGAAGGAATCCTACCAAAATTATCACACTCCAAATGGTATGCAACACTAGCAAGTTTCAGTTTCTTTAGAAACTCCCGATGTGGATTTTTGCCTCATGCTCTTATGACCTTGACGAAGGCCAACATATCATAAGTCACATGTCAAGTTCTACCCGTCATTATCCAGGTTAATTTGAACCCACCCGTACATACCCTTGACGAAGGCCAAAATAGCAGTACGACTGTCCCAAACCAACGCATCTATCTATGCAACAGATAAATATTCGGCAGCTACCAATCACTATGCCTTGGCGAAGGTCAAAATACATAACTTGAATACTACTGAATATTTAACTGAAATGACGGAGGGCTACGAATGGTTTTGGCGAAACCGTGAACGTAGTGAACTTGATATAATCAAAGGAACCTGGTAGCTTTTAAAAGGAGTGGTTTAAGCTCCGCATTTTAAAAGTTTTGCTGTTTTGAAAAAACCGAGTGGTTTTGAAATTGTTCCAACGATTCAACTTTGGTTTGTTTTTTTTGCATTAATATAATGCGTTCCATCAATTAATCCTACCATTGCAAAAAACAACGAAAATATGACGTACGCTTATGCCGTCCGCATTCGCCACTGGGCTCCGTCATCACCCGTTAGGTTACTTAATTAACGACAGAGCGGGGGCTGGACTAGTGCAGATGCAAAACATAAGCAGCGCCTACTAGATATCATATATAGATATATATACATTCGTCAGACGCGATGATAGTCATTCCAGATCACAGATGAACACATTGGTTATGCTAGGAATCCGCGTTTCGTTCGAGCCTGCAACGAAAGACGGATTACACGGTCGCGATGAATAGCCAAACCCCACCCTAGACCCCTACGGGTGCGGCAAACTACCCGCCAAATACCCGAACTGAAGCAGCCTCCCTCAACGACTTGAGTAGGCCACTCATCATTTCAAAGTACCCGGTAGTTTGTGCACCCCATCTTGGTCTATCCTAGGAGCAAAAACAGTAAAAGAAATAATATACAATGGTGGCTACAACCTCAACCTGGATGTGCGACCATAAAACAATATTACATCACTTTACAATTTACATCGAATGAAAAATGAAAAACACTCATCTCACATCCCCGGCTATTCATCCACGACAATCCAACAAATTCATATACACAAACAAATATCACAGATCACAGATATGTGCAACCCCCACTAATCGACGTATAGCGATTAGCAAACGTTCAGCACATATAACACATAATAGATATAATCCGATTAGCTAAAGTTTATAGAATTTCGATCGATATTTCAAATTTGAAACTACCCCAAATAAAACACTGTACTCAAAGGAATCTGGGCAGAAACAAAGTATCTGAAAAATCACAAAACATCAAGCTGGACGATCTGCAAGAAAAACGAGTTGTCTCCGAGTCGACTCGGCCGCGGATCCGCGGCGAAACGCATGGTTTCGCCGCGCTTCCGCGGCAGTCTGACCGAGTCACGAGCTCGTTTTTCTTGGGCGTCCCTAAAAAAGCCTGCACGTATTTTTCATGTCTCTGAAAATATTTTTAGACCTGTTTTGAAAATCGGCAGAAAACATGAATTTTTGATGTATTTTGCGATTTGTCCGGGATCGAAGTTCTAAAGACTTTTCTAACATGTTAGTTGTTGTTTAGCTAGGCTCTGATACCACTGTAAGTCTATGTTACCTACCCCGGTGCTTAACGGGGAGGCGGAATAGGTAAAAATCGATTTTTTTCTCAAAGGAAACAAAGACAAACCATGAAGGATCTTTGCTAAACGAAAACTAACAAACTAATACGAAGTTTTAACTACTAGGTTAGATGGTTATACCTAGTTCTTGAACTCCTTCTCTTCTTGTTGAGGTCCTCCTTGTTGCGAGCTCCTTGGAGTGGTGTGGATGGCTCCTCCTCATTGTCTTCTCTAGGTCAAAGAACGATCCACCCGAATGCCTCTACCTTGAGCTCCTACCTCAACAATGAAGTAACTAGAGTGCTTGGATTGCTACACTAAGAACCCTAGAGTGAGTAGAGAAGTATTTTGTTGGTTTAGTCTCAAAGTTTTGATTTTCAACACATGAAACACTTAAGCCTTTTGAGAGAGGAAGAGGGAGAGCAAACCATGAGAGAGAAAGGTTATGTGAGAATGAGAGGATAAACTCTCATATGAGGAAAATATGATAATAATAATATTAATTAGGATAATTGTGATGGTGTGTTGATTTGACCATTATCATATCACATTTAATGCTAAGCATGCTCACAAAAATATCTAAGTCAACATGGGTCAACTTGGTCAAATGGTCAAACCAACATTAGCCATGACACAATTAACTCTAATTAAAACTATTAATTAATTTCATCCTTCTCATTATGGTTTTGATCAAGTCAACGGTCAAAACCCTAATGAGGTGTCTTCCTATCCGCCTCTGTCAACTGTACATACATACCCGCATCCGCGTTCCATAGAAACATGAATACAATGAGACCAGACAAATCCCAAAACAAATACTAGGATCTGGCTTAAACCAAAGCCCACTAGTATCAACTGCCCGAACACGAAACGTGCACAAGTGCGCGCATGCGAATGAACCCTATCGTAAAACCATACGACCTCCATTTCGTTTCGCTCAAAGGTGAACAACCCTCTGTGTGGGACTCTAAAAACTCGACACTACGCTGGCAGTGGGTTTAACCACAGGCCGCAAGCGGTACTAGTTTTACGTAACAGTCCCCAGGTAGATATCGATAATAAGACCGATGAGGTGAACCCATCCGAACTCCTACTGAGCCTGAATATGACAATCTCCGTACAGTCCGGTCTGTTCGTCTAAGAGTATCGCATGTCGGGCCTAGGGGGCGGTAAACGTCAGACCCCTAATAGAGGTACAGTCGTGTCGGAGTGTAGCCCAGAACACCCTGAGAAACTACTAGAAACACTATCAGTAAATCTCGCTTGCCCTGGCCAGGGATTTTGTGTAATGGCTCTCCTAGACACAGCGTGATATCAACCCCCAATACCGGGAGAGACGAATCCTGTCTAACCGTCACTGCCTCCAAGTGTTTCGGGACTTCACCCAACTACTACCTGTTTGCACGACTCAATAGAGCCGTGGTAGGGTAGCAATCTAAGAACAGTGGGAACACACTCGAGGAGAAGTGACAGTGTCAAGTCAACGGACTAAGCTGTACTCATGTCACATGAGAACTGCTAACTGACGATAGGTATAGTACCAACCAACAGTTCCCGACGAGTCCTGTCCAGTGTACTCATAACCTAATGAGCACATGCATACTATCTCCAGTACGACGTACTGATGGCTATGGGATAGACCATCTCCCTAGCTGGGATGAGAAGCGTACACACTAGTCTACTCTGGAGTATCGATGCCCTGTCTCGATATTCCTACGACTAGGGACATGTATAAGGATGTGCTTGTAGACTACCCAACCCCCACAAGTGTGATTGCCATCACAACGCTGGTAGTCAAGCAAAGATCCTAAGGGCTCTATAAATATGTATTAGCGATACGTCAAAAGAAACATATACACATATTAAGATAATACAAACCAAGTAGCATACTACCATGTCGAGCAAGACTGTTATAAATCTGTGTATATATATATCCCAAGCTTCCAAAATGTAATATACAAACTAGTACTATACAATAATGGCCTCCAGGGCATATCACACTAACAGCTCAAAGTGCTAGCGCCCTGGCGCTAGCGCCCAAGGCAATAGCGCCAGCGCCCAAGGCAATAGCGCCAGCGCCCGAGCGCTCGAGCGCCCGCGTGTCGTGCACGTGAGGCGTCGGCGCTTTCTCCAACGCATCCAAAACGCATCCTTTGAATGCCATTTTCCCTTATACACACACACACACACACACATACATACTCTACAACACTGTCCCCTGTTAGAAAAAATTTCTAACGGGGCGCTGCCCCGCACCCCGCAAAGGGGCTGCTGGCCCTCTTGACCCCCAGCCCGCTATCTGGGTAGCGGGACCCTCGTAAAAACTCTGCGGGACCCTCGTAAAAACTCTGCGGGACCCCCGATACATCCAAAACCCCTTTTCAAAACACAACACACGTACATTACACATTGAGTTCGCATGACCTGTTTGACACGTTAATCGGAGGTTCTCTCACTCCAAAGGCGAGGGGCAATTAACGGCAGCTTAGTCCGTGGCTGCCAGAGATTTGGATCCCCGCAATCAATAAACCCCAGCCTACCCTAGGCAGGGAGAATCTGTAATGCGCCTAACAAGCGCGCGCGCATTCCCATCTCAATGGGGTGACGAAAAATACCCTACAGATTCTGGCACGCCCGGTAGGACATTTCTCTCCTCCCATATCTCGGGTCAAGTGTTCATGCGAACTCATTTAACATATATGCCGATGTTTGTACTGAAATAATGTTTTTTCCGTGCAGCAATCAACTTTCAACGACAATGTCTCCCAAGACGGATTCAGCTTCCAACGCGACCCCGACCTCGTACGTGGTCAAGATCAATGCTCGTGTGGTTCTCCCCGCAAGCCTCAGTCGACAGTAGGAGGAACTGCCCCGCCAGTTTGGTTCAGTCATCATCTACCCTGCCAGAAGCGCTCATCTGGCAGAAATCCCGGCAAAACAGGTGGACAAGCCGGTCTCAAGGGGCAAGAGGCCGAATGTTGTGATCGCTAAGGCACCACAACCGAAACTTAAGACGGTGTCTGAACGACTCTCTGGTGCTCCAGCTGGGGGCAAGACTTCCGGTACAAAGGGCAACATTAAACGTTGCAGACGATCTCAGGCGATGACTCCAACAAATGCACGATCGGAAGTCTTCTCTGGCCTCTCTATCACTTGGTCTACGGCATCTTCCAGAAGAGCCGAAGTCTGCCAAGTGCTTAAAACAGAAAAGTTAAGGCAGAAGCGGCTCAGGTATCGAGCAAGCAAGAGGGCCAGGACTTCGGCCATGTGGAATCATATGAGGTTCCAAGAGCAGAGTTACTCCGTGACGACGGCTGAGTCGGCCGTAAGATCAGCAATTCCTTCGAACCTCAGAAGTGGGTTCAGAAAAATGCTATGACCGTCAGAATCAAGAAGACAACGGTCCGAAAGTCTCTACTAAGAGACGTGTCCCGGTCCCAACAGAAAAAGTATGACACTGTCTCTTCAAGAATTTATCAGGCGCTCTATGCTGCGTGAAAACAGCGGGGCAAAACCGAAAAGGAAGCCTCAGCACCATTCAAGAATCCGGCCAGGCCAGCCGCCTTCAGTCGACTTCCCGTTACCGAAACAGGAGGGTCAAGACAACGATCCGTGAAATCAGCCGCCGATAATAAAAATACGGCTGGATATGTTATCCATATGGTCTATATGGCGGGTGGGCGCCCCGGCGACAACCTTCGCAGCAAAAGCAAGGATGGGGCCACCACATCCCAAGCCCAATCTGGCTTGAATGTGGTTGCCGCTCCCCAAGAACAGCCGCCCCCGCTGGAGGATGAAAACCCTCTCGACAAGGATGATAGGCAGAAAGACCCCTCAGTCCATACAGAATCAAGCTCGGACAGCGAGGAAGATCCGACTTTCCGCCCCAGGACCGCAGAGCAAGAGCTGCTTCAAGAGCTTCGAAAACAGCTCAGGAGCAAAGATAAAGAGATGGCCAAGCTCTATTCGAAAATTAACGACCTAACGAACGTTGTGATGCATCTTATAGCTCAAATTGCTCGAGCACCTCCCAATCAAGCACAAGTCGCTACCCATGAGCCGGATGATGACAATCCGAAGCGGCTAGTGCCTGTCCCTTTGGGTCCAAGATTGGTCGAGCCGCATGAAAGCCGGCCACATTCCGCTTCTGGGGACTCCTTGGCCCTAGATGGCACTATCCCGCTAACACAAAATCGGATAATGGATTTGGTCACCAGCAAGGTTAAAACATTGGTGGCCGAAGCTGAAGCTCAGAAAGAAATTGGCAGTAGTGGGCGGCCATATCCCGCACAGTACGATCTGATCGAGTTCCCGAGCGGCTATGTCATTCCTAAGTTCGGAAGATTTGACGGGACGGGAAATGCAAATCAGCATGTCGCCCACTTTAAAGCATCGTGCGAAAATACAGGGGGCAATGATGCGCTCCTTCTTCGTCAGTTTGTCAACAGCATGACCGGTGTCGCTTTTGACTGGTACGCGAGTATACCAGACGGGTCCGTCATTACCTTTGCCCAAATGGAGTCTCTGTTTCGGCAAAGGTTCATGAGTGTCAGTGATAAAATCTCCATTGCTGACCTTGTGAGGACCAAGCCGGGGAAGAATGAAAGCAACAACGACTTTATCGCCCGATGGCGTAATCTCACAGTCAAGTGCGAACCGCCGCTGGAGCAGGACCGGTCCGTCAGCCTCCTCATTGGGAACCTCAGCAATTGGATGGTCCCATTCTTGTGTACAGCAGGCCTCAAGACGTTTCAAGAGCTAACCAAGAAAGTCCAAATGCTGGAACGCTCGAAGCAAGAGTCTATCCCGGACTCTCAGAGAGACAAGAATGGGAAAAGAAAGAGGGAAGACAACCGTAGAAGCGGGAGTTCCAGTAGTACCAATGTCTTCAATGCGTCCGACAATGAAGAAATGCGAAGGGCGGGCGAATCCAACACCAACCGGTCTCGAAAGCCATTGCTGGGAGGAGATGGGCCTTCCCTAGAGGAGAAAAAGAACAATGTTTACTCTTTCAGAAGGGACAAGGTCCGCAAGATATTTAAAGATGCCTTGACCAACGGTCTACAATTGCCAGAGTCGAAAAGGCCTCAAGAGGCAAAAATGACCGACAATCCCCTGTATTGCCTGTACCACCGAGTAGTGAGCCATGCGATCGAGGATTGCTATATCTTCAAAGACTGGGTCGAGAAGCAGTACAAGGATGGAGAGATCGAGCTGTCCAAAAGTGTGTTGGTGAACAATCAAGTTGCAACCACCAAGTTTACACAGACAGAAGCTGAAGCCTTCTGGGAGTAGATAGCCAAACCCGCTGCCCTCAGAGATGAAATGGACTCACCGCGGCCTCCATGGAGTACGCACATATCTAATACGACGAAGAAGATGATAAAGCTACTTCGGAAAGAGCCCAGGACAGAATGGGAAGGGCAGAAGAAGCCTACCATTCCAGCTGCCAATATGGCTCCATCAGGCTCAAAATCCAAAAAGCTCAAGAAGATGAAAAGTGCAGCTCGGCGTGAAAAAGAGTCTGCAGGGAGATCGACCATTCAAAAATATATCGATTCCCTAGAAGACTATGAACAGAAAGAAAGAACTCTGATTCAATTGAAGGAGTTCCTCCCTATAAAAGCGGCTGAAATTCTGGAGGAGTTAGAGGAAAACTCCAATGAAGAGATCCCTATAGTGACCTGCTACGCCATCCATCTTGGCAGCGACTCTGAGGAGGAGCTCTGTTTTCCCGAAGAGGACGAGGAGCTTGCCACAAAAGCCAACCAAATCCAGCTTAGAAGCGGCAGGGCTCTACCGCCAAATCAGGGAAACGCCCCAAAAGGAAAGGAAAAACATGTGGCTAATGAGAAAGATGACAGAGAGCCGGCTAATGAAAACTCAAGTCCTTCCTCAGTGGACTACAATGTCTTGGCTCATCTCCGAAAGCTCCCGTCTCTTCTGAGCATCTACGATGCCTTGGTCCTATCTAAAGAGCTTAGAGATGTTCTCATTCACGCTCTACAAAACACCGAGCGGTATCATGCTCGCTTTGCAGAAATTAATATGAAAGAAACCCAGTACGCTCTACATGCCGCCGCAATCACGTTTAAGGATGAAGACTTACTACTGGGAACGGCTGAGCATAATCGTCCGCTTTACGTGACCGGGTACAACGATGGAGATCGGATTAATCGCATATTGATTGATCCGGGATCCTCGGTGAACATCATGAACTTGAGGACTCTGAAGAGTTTGTCAATGGACGTCCGACACCTGTCAAGGGAAATGATTGTCATTCTAGGCTTCAATCAAAACTGCCAGCAAGTTCTGGGGTCTATAGCTTTGCCAATCAAATTTGGGGATCTGCAAACTGAAGCTAAGATATACGTGATCGACGCTGACACGTCTTATAAAATTCTCTTGGGACGGCCGTGGCTCCATGATTACGGCATCATTCCGTCAACTCTCCATCAATGCATGAAGTATACTAAAAATGGCGAAGAAAGACGCATTGACGGAGACATCCAGCTGTTCGGTGTGCATGAAGTCCAATATGAAGATTCTTGGTACTTCATGGACCACCAAAATGCTAAGCCACAACTGACTGAGAATAGAGCGGCCCCTAGACTCAAAAGCAAATCTGAGCCGGCTGTCACTTTTAAAAGCAAAAACGCACAAGTGCGCCCGCGTTTCGGTAGCGACACTGATGAGTCCGATGCTGGAAGTCCGTCCTTCCGTAAAACTCGCCCTCATTTCGGTAGCGATACGGACGAATCCGATACTGAAAGCCCATCTAGCAGCAAAGTCCGCCCTCATCTTGGCTGCGACACTGAAGAGTCGGGGGAAGAGGATATGTCGTGAAACAGCTGTGCAGATTGGACCCCCATGCAGCAAGTGAAACTACGAGTGACCTTAGAAATTGCAGTAGGGTCCCTGGCTATCACAAGGGTGCCGGAATGGATGTGCAAAGAGCTCGATGCATTGTCAGTCTATACCGTGGACCAGCTGAAAACTTTCTACGTTCCCGGAAGGAAAAGCGGACAGAAGGGCATCCTGTTTTATGGGTCAAACCCCGTTGTGCCCCTGGACGATTTGTTTGTCGCGTGCCTTCCCTATGAGAGAGGCATAAGAGTCGTCCTCAATCCCAGATACTATGCACCCGAGATGCGGGAATATTTCAAAAGGTGCGGATGCCGGCTATATCAAATGGAGTCCGAAGCAAAGTTTTATGAAGGGCTATGGCATCCGCCCCAGGTCCGAGCACTCATCAATGGACGAATTCCAGATAGACGGGGCATAGGCTTCATTCAACCTGATTCCAAAGCATGCTACATGATCCATGTTGGTGAAGCCAGCGAAAGATCAAATGATGATGACGAGATATCCGAACCAGAAGAAGCTCCTCAAGAGCTTGAAGATGGCGGACAAGCAACCTTTGACGAGCTAACCGAGATTGACTTAGGAACGCCCGATAATCCAAGGCCGACTTACATCAGCTCACTCTTGTCAGAGGAAATGAAAGAGCAGATAATTGCCCTGCTGCATGAGTTCGTCGACTGCTTCACGTGGACATACAAAGAAATGCCTGGCCTTTCCCCTGAAGTGGCCGTGCATAAACTGGCTATATCTCCTGATGCTAAGCCAGTCAAACAAGATCCTCGAAGAATGAGAAGGGAACTAGAAGAAAAGGTCATCGAGGAAATCAAGAAGCTTATCGATGCCGACTTCATCAGGGAAGAGAAATATGCGGACTGGATCGCATGCATAGTCCCAGTGAAGAAGAAAAATGGGCAGATCCGAGTTTGTGTCAATTTCAGAGACCTCAACAGGGCATGTCCTAAAGACGACTTCCCGCTACCGGTCATGGAAATTTTGGTCGATGACACCTCAAATTACGAGCTGTTCGCCTTTATGGATGACTCGTCTGGATATAATCAGATCAAGATGTCACCTGAGGATGAGAAACACACGGCATTTCGAACCTCGATCGGAATATACTGCTACAAAGTGATGCCGTTCGGACTGAAGAACGCAAGTGCTACATATCAAAGGGCATGACCAATATCTTTGATGACCTAATCCATAAAGTCGTCGAATGCTATGTTGATGATCTGGTCGTCAAGACTAAAGCCAAAGCCGATCACTTTCAAGATCTTAGGACCGTTCTCACCAGACTGAGGGAGTACGGTCTGAAAATGAATCCTCTGAAGTGCGCTTTTGGCGTGTCATCGGGAAAATTCCTGGGCTTCATAGTCCGACATCAAGGGATCGAAATTGACCCATCAAAGATAAAGGCTATCATGGAGATGCTCCCTCCAAAGAGTCTGACGCAGCTAAGATCTTTTCAAGGCAAGCTTGCTTATATACGAAGGTTTATCTCAAATTTATCGGAGAGATGTAGGCCCTTCTCGAAGCTCATGAAGAAAGGAGCTCCTTTTGTCTGGGATGCCGAATGTCAAGAAGAGTTCGAAAGCATTAAACAATACTTGTTGCACCCTCCAGTACTGGACTCTCCCATTCCAAATAAACCGTTGATTCTCTATACTACCGCGCTAGATAAATTACTCGGTGCGCTTCTTGCCCAGAACAACGAGCAGGGAAAAGAAAATGCCCTCTACTACCTCAGTCGAATTCTAGTCATGGCGGAACACAACTATTCCCCGATCGAAAAGCAATGCCTGGCTCTGATATTGTAACAACTCCAATTTTTGTATACATAAAATTGATTTAAATTTTAAGTATACTTGCGGTATTTAATGTTTTTTTTACCACTTTAAGTATTTATTTTCCCACAATAATTACAAGAAGGAGCTTGTAGCTCATTGGTAATACCTTGCACTGCTGAACCAAGCCACCATAGTTCAAATCCCCTGCCCCACATTATTTTTAGATTATTTTTGTTTTAAATTCCTTGGAAGCCCAACAGTTTACAGACCATAACTCCCAAACTTTGAACTTCACCCAGAAAACTAAATATACCATGTACCCCACGAGACCCCCACCTACTCGACCCGCGACTCGGCCGGCGGACCGGACGGCCGAGTCCCCAACATGAAAGTTGGGGCTCTTCGTCTCCCCAACCCCCCTGCATACACCATTTATTTGGATCGGTTCCCGAGAGTTAAATACACCCCATTTACTACAATTTTTAATGATTTTCTATAATTTTTACAATTTTTTTTAATTAAAAACCTTTCACCTACCCTACCCTAGCCTACCCTATAAATACACCCCCTACCCTCTACCCTCTCACCCCAAAACCCTAGGCCCACTCTCTCAAAAATTTTCCAAGAAGTGTGTACTTTGAAAACAAGTTCGCGGCGAAGCTCCGACGAAATTCCGACGGGAATTCCGACGTCGTTTTTAGAAACAACCGGCGACGAAGCAACGCCTCGGCAACTCCTTTAGTTCCCCCTACACTCCTTTACCTAATTGAAACCCGTAAGTCCCATTCTATTCCCCTTTCTATTTCTCTAAAATACGAAATTACGAAACCCGACGGAATCGGAACAAATCCGATTTCCGATTCGATTTTCTATAAAATTTCACTTCTCCCCAATACATTTATGCCTAAACATCTTTATGTTGACTATTAAACTTTTAAAAATTAATTTGAATAAGTTTCATCACATGAAATGATAACATTTCCAATTTATCGTATTTTTCACTTTAATACCATCATGTTTCGATTTCACATTCAACCCCTTAACTTTGCTATACATTTAAAGTAGAGCACGGGGTAATGACCTACCTCCACACACACGCAAATACAACCCTAAACGATATCATCAAAACTTAGAATACGATAAAAACAATGCTTTCATTTAAATACCATTTTCTTAATAAAATCAATTCTAAAAGTTTATCTTTGATACACTTTTAAATAAATACCTCTTATTAGGAAAACACGATAAGTTGTGAACATCGATCGTTTATCTAAACCTGACTTTGTGGTGTCTAGGCTAGGCAAGTGAGCAAAGGTAACTTTAAAAGGCCCGTCTCACGATTCGTGAGCGGATCCCTCCTTCCTCACTTGTACTTACCTGGCCACAATTGGCGGTGAAGAGACGATTTGAGGCTTCTAATGACTTGTCGTTTAGACCCTTTAGAAATAGGCTAGTTGACTTAGGAAACCCTAGAATCTAAAATACGGAAAAATTACACTTTGCGAATAAATACCTTTTACTTTATAAAACCGTTTTCTAAAGGATTAGTATTTTACAATCTTTGCAAAGCGCAACTACAACCCATTTTTGGGGAACCCGTTCGGGATTGTATGGTTTATCGCGCACCCTCGGGCTAGTAGTGCGAGATTCAGACCTCCGCAAGGAGCATTCGGTCTCGAAAGGTTTAAAATACGACATCTTAAGAAAATGAGAGTTTTGGAATATAAAATATTTATTAAAATTATTTTTGTATAAACATATGTATATTTATCATTTAAATATCTATTTTATTATAATATAAATTTTCCACCTTTTTCTAAAAATCACAATAATAAATTTTACACTAAAATACCATGAACTTCAAATAATCAATATTACAGATAAATACCCTTATTTATAAAACTAGGATATTTTCACTAGAAATGTTACAACATAAAATCCACCCCCATTACAACTCTAAAGATGAACAATAAATACTTGAGGCGTATTTTGAAAAGTATATAAAAGTATTTTTACATAAAACCCCCCTCAAGTTTTATAAATTACCCTAAGGACCCTAGCAATTATAAGACTTCGATTTACATTTCTGATTGTCTGACTCGGGTTTGAGTCTGATTAATCTGACTTGAATATGATTCAAGTTCAACCTATAATCTACAAGATTTCAATTCAATGTGAACACATGAATCCATGAATACAATTATCAATTTTTACAACTTGACCGAACCGAACCATGGATATATATTCCTTTTACATGATTCTCAGTATTCCATTTACATGACTCTACGGTTACAACCGTTTCCTGATATCATGGTTTCGGTCAGTTAGTCAATCACTCATACAATCAATACAATTTTACAAGATAACATTACAAACAAGACATCACGGGGTTTAAGGGGTAGATTGGTACGGAAGGTGTTAAAGGTGGCACGAGGTGGTCAGATTTAATACACCTAACATGAATCCAGTTGTTGTTGTACCGTGGCATAAACGGTTCCTTGTACTATACGTGCCCCTAGTCTCTGGCATATAGAGACTCCCCTCGTATACACTGGCATCCTTCTGTACCAAGCTACAAACAACAGCGTTAACATAACATTACAACAATAGTATACACTTTAAAAGATATCTTCTTATTCTGTCTTTTCTACTTTCCTCTTACCTTTGGGACTTACCGAGCGACCTGTTCGCTGACGGCATTCTGTTTCTTTATTCTTTGAATGTCGTCAGGTGTTTCGGACCCGGCAGAGATCGAGCCATCGCAAGAAGACTTGGAGCGGTTTGCTGAAGACCCTGCACTTTAGTTTCATTGTACACTTTTCCTATCTGTACTTTTCATTTCCTGTTATGCCACTGTCTAGGCATCTTTTATTTCAGTTGTATTTCCTTTCGTGTATTGTACAAAGAATGTTAATAAATAAAAGTTGCTGTTCTTTTTATTTCTTGTCTCTTGTGTATTTATTTTATATTGCTTAGATACGCTTAGCGTATGTACTTCTGAGTATATACGTAGCGGACCTCGTCGCGTCCCCTTTGTCGTACACTGGGAAGCGGGGCGTGACAGATATTTGCTGTGAAGAACCTGATGCACTATCTGCTCGCTCATCGGGTTATGCTGATCTCCAAGGTTGACCCGCTCAAACACTTGATGACCAAAGCAAGCCTAGCCGGCAGAATGGCAAGATGGGCTGTCATGCTACTTGAGTTTGACATGGTTTATACACCTCAGAAAGCAGTAAAAGGGCAAGCTCTTGCGGACTTCCTCACTGCTCATCCTATGCCAGAAGAGTCACCACTCAATTGCGAGTTACCCGACGAACAAGTGCTGCACCTCGAGAATGACGAGCCGTGTTGGGAGCTCAACTTCGATGGGACCTCATCGATGAGGAAATCCAGTAAATCAAGCGTCCCGGAGATAAAAGCAAGGATAGGATTGGTGTTCATCACGCCATCGATGGGAACCCTACGGCGTTCTTTTGCTCTCACCGAGCCTCGCATAAACAACGAGGCTGAGTATGAAGCTCTGATAGCTGGTCTGAAGCTCGCCATAGAAATGGAAATCATTCGGCTACGGGTTTACGGTTACTCCTAGCTTGTCGTCAACCAAGTAAGCGACGACTATAAGATATACAAACCGGAGTTAGCTCGGTACAGAAGCCGGGTGGTGGAGCTTATGAAACAGTTCACCCATATTGAGCTGATGAGAGTTCCTAGGACGTTGAATGGAAAGGCTGACGTACTCGCTCGCTTAGCCAAGGAGCTAGTTGATCCTGACATGGACAAAATTCTGATCACAGTCAGGAGCCGGCAAATTCTACCCCCAGTCTCTCCACGAGAAGAGGAAAGTGCGGAACAGAAGAGCAGCCCTGTCGAAGAAGCTTCGATCATCCAAGACAAGCCCGATTGGAGAGAACCCTTCATAGAGTACCTCCGATACGATAAGCTGCCCGAAGGAAAATCTGCAAGGATTCAGCTGAAGAAGAGAGCTCTCCGATACGTGTTTATAAATGACACGCTATACCGCAGGTCATATGACCAACTCTGGCTCAGGTGTCTGTCATTGGCCGAAGTCCAAAAGGTCATGAAAGAAGTTCACTCGGGCGTTTGCGGTGCTCACCAATCTGGCCCTAAGATGCGACTTCAAACTAAACGGCTTGGGTATTATTAGCCCACCAAGATACGGGATTGCGGAGAGCATGCAAAGAAATGTTATATCTGCCAAATTCACGGTGATTTCATTCACAAGCACCCCAATCCGTTGCATCCTACGATGGCGTCGTGGCCCTTCGAAGTCTGGGGAACCGACATAGTTGGCCCAATTGATCCTCCGTCATCTAGAGGCCACCGGTTCATACTGGCCGCAACAGACTACTTCTCCAGATGGGCTGAAGCTGTCCCGCTAAAGGAAGTCAAGATAGAAGATATTCTAACATTCTTCCAGCATAATATTCTATACCGCTTCGGTACACCAAGAAGAATCATTTCTGACAACGGGCCTTCTTTCAAGAGCTTCAAAGTCTCAAGGTTCGCTACTCAGCACAAGATAGACTGGAGATATTCCTCCATCTATAATCCAAGAGCCAATGGGCTAGCTGAAGCCTTCAATAAGACTCTATGCAAGCTCTTGAGGAAAAATGCTTCAGCCAACAAGAGAGACCGGAATCTCAAACTTCATGAGGCGTTGTGGGCATATCGTACCACGCACCGTACTCCAACTCAGTCCACTCCATACTCATTGCTCTTCGGAGTGGAGGCGGTCCTCCCTCTCGAAGTCGAAGGTCCAAGCTTAAGAATGTTCGTTCAGCACGAGTTGATGGAGGAGGAAAACGTGCTCCTTCGGCTTGAAGAGCTCGATGCCCTCGAAGAAATGAGGCTCGCAGTGCAGCAAAATCTGGAGCTATACCGAGCCCAAATGTCACAGGCCTATGACAGGATAACCCGTCTCCGCGCTTTCAAGAAAGGTGAATTGGTGTTGGTTCTCAAAAGACCGATCATCCCCAATCGACATGCCAAGGGAAAATTCGAGCCAAACTGGGAAGGACCATACGTCATCGAGAAAGTGTTCGATGGAGGATCCTACTAACTAATAAGTGCCGAGGGAGAAAGGCCCATGCCACCCATCATTGTCCGATATCTCAAGAAATAATACGCGTGAATGCTCCAAGTCGCAGGCGAATTGAGCATACCAGCCCTACGGTCTAGATCATACATCCTGTAAAACCGTATACAATCTACGGGCGTAAACGACCCCTATCTCTCCCAAGTCCTGTCGGTGAGACTACCTTTAAAGTCCCACCAGCGAACAAAAAAAAGGTATGTCCACAAGCAAAACGGGCACGGATGAAAACCCAAAAGGGCTCCGTGAGTAAAAACAGCAGGACTGCCGGCGAGTTTGTGAAAACACGAAAGGGTAAAAACTCGTGAAAAGAGATAAAATATACTCGCAAAGTCCTCTCGGCCTTGTGAGGAGAAAACCCCTGCGTGAGATCCTTACGACTCATAAAGGAGCAACACACTTAGGAATCCCTACGATTCCTAAGGAGAACATACACCTGCGAGATCCTCTCGACTCGTAGGGAGAAAATGCTTTTATGAGACCTTTACAGCTCATAAAATTGAAAAGCCTTAGGTGATAGGGATCTAAACCTATCTCCTGAGCCATCGCTCCCCAATGGGCAACGGCAAATGATGAGTCGCTCCTGGCATTTCGTTTCAGTGTTAGCGGTGCTGATGCCGACCAAAAACCCCAATCCCAAGTTTCCCCAACGGCAAATGATGGGTCGCTCCTGGCATTTCGCTTCAGTGTTAGCAGTGTTGATGCCGACCAAAACCCAAATCCCAAGTCCTCCCGAGGCAAATGATGAGTTGCTCCTGGCATTGTTCCAGTGCAGCAATACTGATGCCAAACAAGATCCAAATTCCAACTTCCCAAACGGCGAATGATGAGTCACTCCTGGTACCATATTACAGTGCAGCGATGCAGACGCCAACCAAAATCCAATTTCTCAAAATTCTCTCGGCCCTACGGTTAGTCCCCAAATTGACTACCGTATACAATCCACGGGCTCAAATAATTCTCATCATACCCATACCCCACCGCAATCATCAGTCCAGTGGCCGGTCTCCGCCCTTGGACTTATGCTCCATTTTGGAAGACCCAATCATGTGTCCTCACGATACATGAGGAGAACCAATTTACGGGTTCCTCATGACTCGTAAGAAAACACCTTCGTGGGATCCTTACGACTCACAAAAAAAAAACACACTTGGGAGTCCCCACGACTCCTAAGGAGAAAGTGCACCTACGGGATCCTTTCGACTCGTAGGGAGAAAATGCTTTTAAGGGACCCTTACGACTCATAAAATTGAAAAGCCATAGGTGATAGGGACCTAAACCTGTCTCCTAAGCCACTGCTTCCCAACAGGAAAAGGCAAATGATGAATTACTTCTGGCACATGTGCTTTAATGTTAGCAACGCTGATGCCTACCCTAACCCTAAAATTCCAAACTCTAATTCAATATACCCCTAAGTTTTTAAACTGGGAACAGATGACCTCTAAGTCGTTAAAATGGGAGCAGATGACCTCTTAGTTGTTAAACTAGGAATGAAGGAAATTCCCTCACGGCAAATGATGATTCGCTCCTGGTACCATATTCCAGTGTAGCGGTACTGATGCCAAACCAAAACCAAAATCCATAAATCCTGTCATGACAGGTGATGATTCACTCCTGGTACCATATTCCAGTATAGCGATACTGATGTCAACCCAAATCATATCAAGTCAGCAAGACAACCAACAACCTCCCTGGCGGAATCATGCTCCACCTCGGAAACAAGTCAAATCCCGACACCGCAGAAAGCGGAGCAAGTCAAATCAGAACATTCGACCGTCCAAATCGCTAAAAGGGCAGAACCGACCGTCCACGTCGTTAAAACCGCAGCACCGACCGTCCACGTCGCAAAAAGGGTACCATCGACCGTCCACGTCGCTAAAAGGGCAGCATCGACGGTCCAAGTCGCAAAAAGGGCAGAACCGACCGTCCACGTCGCTAAAATGGCACCACCGACCGTCCATGTCGCAAAAAGGGCAGCATCGACCGTCCAAGTCGCTAAAAGGGCAACATCGACCGTCCAAGTCGTAAAAAGGGCAGCACCGACCGTCCACGTCGCTAAAATGGCAGCACCGACCGTCTACGTCGCAAAAAGGGCAGCATCGACCGTCCAAGTCGCTAAAAGGGCAGCACCGAACGTCCACGTCGCTAAAATGGCAGCACCGACCGTCCATGTCGCAAAAAGGGTAACATCGACTGTCCAAGTCGCTAAAATGGCAATATCGATCGTCCACGTTGCTAAAAGGGCAGCACCGACCATCCACGTCGCTAAAAGAGCAACAACGACCTCCTCGTCGGAATTATGCTCCGCCTCGGAATCAAGTCAACCAGACACTCCATCTCGGAGACACGTCAAGCATCGACCGTCTATGTCGTAAAAAGAGCAGTGCCAGCTTCCCAAAAAGCGGGAACGGAATCAAGTCGCCTCCACGTGAAAGAAGATCCATCAATTTCATGCACATGACCCACATACGCTGTGTGCATTTATTGATGGGAGGCAATTTGTTGGGATAAAAATTTACACCCCGGTTGACCAAGTCAAAATCAAAGTCAACCCCAAGCCAGGTGGGCCCAAGCCTAGGTCGAGTGGGCCAATACCCGAGTCGAGCCCGAACATGAAGCGCCCCCTCCTCATGCCAAAATAAAATTTTTGTAATAAATAATTTTGTTGTATTTCTTTTATTTTATTTTATGAATAAATGTAAGAAAATGGACATAAAGCCAAATTTTTGTAAAGCCCATGGCTTATATGCAAAAAGAAATAGCACATGAGGCATGGGATGGGCAAATGCCATTTTTGTAAAGCTCAGGAGGCTATATGTAAAGTGTATAGCCTATAAAACCAAAGATAATGAAAATATCTCAACAACTTTTTCTCTTTTCTAAAAATCATCAAGATCTGGGATCTTCTCCTTCTTCAAGGTTCTAAAACCTTTTTCTTTCTTTTGAATTAAATCAAGAGTTTTACTCTTCCTTTTCCAAAACTAAATAGTTTTTCACCACAAAACCCACAAAGGAGAGCTTGGATCTTTCATCAGATCTTGAAAAGGAGAGATTTTTAAAATCTCACCCCTCTTGTTATCCAAGAGCCAGCCGACCAAGGGAGGAAGAAGGAGACCCATCTCCAAAGACCCCACTTTGGGGAAGACCCAGGGCTCAAGGGGAGAAGCCCTTCATCAGCTTCAAAATATCCTAGGAGTTTAACTCCTTAGACACACACACACACACATATATATATACACATACAAAATAATAAGTGTTTCTTTCGGGGAGTACAACTCCCGGTGCAGGGATCAGCTCCTTTTTGCTGCCCGGCGCCCGAGCGCCCAAACGCCCAAAGCGCCAGCGCTCGAGCTCCCACGTGCCTGGCACTTGAGGCGCTATCGCCCAAAGCGCTAGCGCCCCAGCGCCCACTTGCCTGGCGCGTGAGGCGCTAGCACCAAAAGTACTAGCGCCCTGGCGCCCAAAACGCTAGCGCCCGAGCGCCCTGGCGCCCAAAACGCTAGCGCCCGAGCGCCCTGGCGCCCAAGGCGCTAGCGCCCGAGCGTCCACATGCCTGGCACGTGAGGCGCTAACGCCCAAGGCAATAGCGCCCGAGCGCCCGCGTGCCGTCCACGTGAGGCGCCGATGCTTTCTCCCACGCATCCTTTGGATGCCCTTTTCTCTTATATATATATATATATATATATATATAGAGAGAGAGAGAGAGACACTCTACAACACTGTCCCCCGTAAAAACTCTGCGGGGCCCCCGATACATCCAAAACCCCGTTTAAAAACACAATACACATACACTGCACATTGAGTTCGCATGACTTGTTTGACCCGTTAATCGGAGGTTCTCTCGCTCCAAAGGCGAGGGGTAATTAACGGCAGCTTAGTCTGCGGCTACCGGAGATTTGGATCCCCGCAATCAATAAACCCCAGCCTACCATAGATAGGGAGAATCTGTAATGCGCCTGACAAGCGCACGCATTCCCATCTCAATGGGGTGACGAAAAACACCCTACAGAGTGAAAATGTGATAAGGTTTCACAACTATGGGGCAGTGATGGGATATGCAATCCCTTGCCCCGCCTCGCCCCATTGCCATCTCTACATGTCACCCCTAGGGTTCTAGTTATAATATAGATAACTGTTATGACACGTGTGATGCACATGCTTAAATTGATAAAATATTAAAAATATAAAAGGATTTGTTAATTATATAATCTAAATATATCTATTGTTTAATTATTTTAGTATCTCGGTAATTTTGTTATGATTTTTAAATTATTTTTCAAACAAAAGAGAATTTTTTTGGCCTGTGTCATTTTGGGAATCACTTTAATTATAGCTTTGAAACATATTATGTGATTTGTTGTTTGCGAAACCTGTGGTTCATAAGAAAAGGATTTGATGCCGATTTGTGAAACCAGTGATCCATAAGAAAGAATTTAATAAAAGAAAAGGGTGATGATGATCTATATTGGCGACCTCCCAGATCAGGACACGTGGCAGATGACGTGTCCTAGAACTCAGAAGAAAGGGCCCACCGAGGGCTGACCAGGCCACCCCTATACCCAAGCTGCAAGCACAAGCTGGTTCTCCCCAGGACCCCCTGCAAATGGGCCTCCTCGGCCTCTGAGCTCGCCCTCGAGCTACCACAGGACCAAGATGCCTCGGCCCTCCCGCTCGTTCCCGAGCTCTCCCGCCGAGGCCATCTTCCTCGGTCCCTCCGACCGACCGACTCCACCACTCACAGGCATAACCGCCGCTCCATAAATCTCGCCATGCGCGGATTCTCCGCCGGCAACATCCCACGTTCCACGCCATCACGATCCCCATTAACGGGCAATCCACTTATTACGCGAGCATAACGTCGGGAGCGTAACTGCCAGCGAGATTCTCACGCCTGCTACTGCGTGCTGCCGCCACTATATAAACCCCCATCACAGAGGGGTCAAGTAAGCTTTTTCTACCCCACTTAGCTGTTACTTTGCTCGGATCCGGTGCTAACTTGATCGTCGAAGGGTCCTCGGTGGTACCAAACCACCCCGGGACTTCTTTGCAGGTACTCGGCATAGACTCCTCAAAACCACCAATCTCCTTAAAACCCATTGAGACCCACACGGAACAGGAGATCACCTCTAAGATCCACCGGGAGATCGACGGAAGACAACATCTGACGGAGACCCGAAAAGGACCTCCATCAGTTGGCGCCATCTGTAGGAACGAAACTCAACAAAAAACAAAGTTGGCCTTCCGATCTCCATCCACATGGAAAGCGATCACCCTGAAGATCCAGGTACCAACCGCCACCTCCCCCCAACGGAGGCGCGGGTGAACCTCCACTTAATGTCGTCGACTCCTCCGCCGGCCACCGCCTCACAGACTCCGGCGATCGACGACCCCTCGATCCATCCCATTCAGCCTCGAGTCCCCACGTCGGAGAGCCTCGCCTCGAGCCTTGTCGCACCCCTGTCCCTACCAAGGCGGCGGCAGTCAACTCGCCTGCTTCCAGGCATGACCGGCACCCCCTCCCTCGACGGGGTCACGCCCACAAAGCCTGCCAAGGCGGCTCGAGGACCACATCACCACGGGGCCCAAGGGACCTCGCCGGAAGGAACCGGGGCCCATCAAGAACTATGGTCATGACGACAGGGGGTCAGTCGAGCTCCCGCGAGAATCGGCATCCCACGCCGGCGACGGACGCCAACGGCCGCCTGAGCAAAAAGGCCAGGGGCCACGAGCCTATCACCTTTGGTGACGGGGACCTCCACGGCATATCCATGCCCCACAATGACCCTCTGGTGATCACGTCCCGAATCCACCGGTAGAAGGTCCACCGGATACTTGTCGACTCGGGCAGCTCGGCAGACATCCTCTTCCACGACTGCTTTCTGCGTATGGGGCTCACCCCATCAGACTTGAAGCCGACCTCCCACGTCCTTTCATGGTTCACCAACCATTCCATCCTGGTGGAAGGGGTGGTCACCCTGCAGTTCAACATCGGGGAGCCCGGCCGCACCCGTACGTTGCCTGTGGACTTCATCGTGGCAAAGGTCCCATCGGCCTACAATGTCCTCCTCGGCTGTCCGACGCTGAACTCCCTCCAGGCCCAGATATCGACCTACCACCTGGCGATGAAGTTCCCTCTCGATCAGGGCGGGATAGGTCAGGTCTACGGAAACCAGCGGGCCGCGAAGGTACGCTTTACCGAAACATCTTCGTCCGAGCAGCCGGCCGATGACGCTGAGGTAAATGACGACATCAAAGGTTCTCTGGACACCCAAAACGAGCGGAAGGAGGTCCGGGGGACGCCGGTCGAACCACTGACCGAGGTTCCCCTGACAGAAAGGGACGATGGAAAAACCGTCCAGGTCGGATCACTCCTGACAGGGACTCAGCGAGATGACCTGGTCAGTTTCCTCAGAAATAACTCTGACGTCTTCGCCTGGGCACCTGCTGACATGCTTGGGATCGACCCCAAAATTATTTCCCACAAGCTCGGGGTTGATCCTGCGGCCTGACCTGTCAGACAGAAAAAGCGAAGTTTCGCCCCGGTCAAACAGAAGGCTATCGAAGATGAGATTGATCGATTTCTCGCCGCCAACTTCATCCGGAATGTACCCTACTCGGAGTGGCTGGCGAACATAGTTCTGGTCAAGAAGTCAAGCGGAAAGTGGCACATGTGCATCGACTTCACCGACCTCAATAAGGCCTACCCCAAGGACAACTATCTTCTCCCTCGGATAGATCAGCTCGTCGACGGCTCGGCCGGCCATGAGCTGTTGAGCTTCATGGATGCTTTCTCCGGCAACAATCAGATCTGTATGAATCCGGAATATGAAGATCTTACCGCATTCACAACGGACTGGGGGGTATACTGCTACAAGGTGATGCCCTTCGGCCTCAAGAACGCCGGGGCCACATACCAACGGTTGATCAATCGCATGTTCAAGCCACAGATCGGTAGGAATATGAAGGTCTACATTGACGATATCCTCGTCAAATCCATCTCGTCGGCCGACCATGCTAGGGATCTGGGCAAGGCCTTTGAAGTGCCCCGCAAGTTCAAGATGAAGCTAAACCCCGCCAAATGCGCATTCGGAGTCATCGGGGGAAAGTTCCTCAGTTTCATGGTCACTCATCGTTGAATCGAAGCTAACCCAGAGAAAATCGATGCTATCCTCAACATGGCTGCGCCCAAGACCAACGTCGAGATCATGCGGCTTACGGGACGAGTCGCCGCTTTGAGCCCTTTCATGTCCAGGTCGGGGGAGAAATGCCTCCCGTTCTTCAAAGCTCTAAGGAAGATCCCGAGGTTCGAATGGTCGGAGGAGTGCCAGGACGCCTTCGACCAATTGAAGAAACACCTCGCGACGCCGCCGCTGCTCACCCGACCAGTTGAAGGAGACGAGTTGTCGCTGTATCTGGCGGTATCCGACCAAGCAGCGGTCTCGATGCTCGTCCAAGAGTTCGGTGGAACGCAGAAGCTGGTGTACTATGTGAGCCATGTATTTAAGGACGCGGAGACGAGATATCCAGCCATAAAGAAGATTGTCTTGGCCCTCTGGTGGCCTCAAGGAAGCTGTGGCATTACTTCCAAGCACACACCGTCATCGTCCTCACTGGGCGCCCGTTGGGGGCTATCCTTGCATCACCGGAATCCTCGGGCTACTTAGAGAAGTGGAGGTGGGAACTGTCTCAGTTTGACATAAAATATCGCCCGAGGTAGGCCATCAAAGCACAGGCCCTGGCCGATTTCATCGTTGAATGCACAATCCCTAGCAAGGAACCGGAGTCCACGCCGCCCCTCGCAACTAAGTGTCCCATCGCCGAAAGGCTTGGCTCGGTTCCTGAGTGGGTCTTCTACGTCGACGGGTCTTCTACCAAGGAAGGCTGTGGTGCCTGTTCCCCTCCGAATCACGGAGATGCGACCGCGCATGTCCGTCTTGCCTGAAATTCGGGGCAGATGCTAATTGGTGCTATCCGTCCACCTCTCCGAAGATGCCAAGTTGATTTATGGCATCATGTATCGAAGGTTTAAACGGATGCGTCCGATGTAGCAGACTTCGTCAGATTCCCCCTCGTTTGAGGGGTTTTTTTATTGTGGGGACGCTCTTCCCTAAAGGCGCAAGCCCCTACAGTTAATTACGCTACCGCATCGCGGTAACAACTTTCTCCTTCTCCATATGGTCACTTCGTGTCGTGTGTGTTTGTTTTGTGTTTGGTTGCCCGTGGATTGTATACGGAGACTAATTTGTGCTGTCGCCCGTAGGACGTGGATTAGTCCAAATCCGTATCTTTCTTAGATTTGGGTTTGGGGGGTGTGTGTTTAAGGATACATTAGCCTTATTTGAGGCTAAGATCAACTTAAACGTTCGTTAAGGACACGCTAGTCTAATTTTAGACTAAGATCGACTTAACGGGATCGTTTAGATCCAACAAGAGAGCAATTGGGGGCTCTATTGTTTAGTTTAGTGATGTTGCGGTCGATAAGCAGTTTAAGGACATTACGGTCCAATGTTAGTTTTAAGACATTGCGGTCAAGGTTAAGGACATCATAGTCCGTGAGTTTAAGGACCTCACAGTCCGGTGTTAGTTTTAAGACATCACGGTCAAGGTTTAGGACATCATAGTCCGGCATTAGTTTTAAGACATCACGGTCAAGGTTAAGGACATCATAGTTCATGAGTTTAAGGACCCCACAGTCCGTGAAATGTATGGTTGTTGGGACCCGTCACCTCTTTGAAGACATTGAAGAGTTACAACGATAAATATCAAAGGAGTGAAGAGATGTACCCTTGAACCAAGGTAGATTAAATGATCTGTAGCCCAATTTTGGAACCAAGATCAATTAATTATATTGTGAGCCCATTGGCTCAGCTAAGTCTAAATTGAGGACTTATGGCGAACTTGGGCTAAGTCCAATTAGATTAGAAATGTTGGCTCTTTGTTGGACCATTAAACATTTGTCTGGGTTTAAGCCCATATTATTCAGCAATGCTAAACATTTTCATCTTTGATTTCCTCAATTTTGAGATTCATTTGGAGGAGGGACTTTTGCCTCTGGAAAATTAGCCAATTTGGCTAAAAGTAGTGTTAAACACTAGAAATAAAGCACTCAAATTAGTGTTTAAACACTAGGAAACAACAGTGTTAAACATTGGAAAGAAGGCTCTCGAATTAGTGTTAAACACTAAACTAAAAGGAGGGGTCACGTGGGGACACGTGAGAGCGCCCAAAGGTGGGACCAGATCCCATTTTACTTCGTTCTACAATTAAGTGTTAAACACTTTTTTATTATTTTTATTTTGGACGTCACGTGTTGACACGTGATGGGGATTTACGCGCTGACTGTTAAAGCGTTTGCCGAGGGGTCACGTGGTAACACGTGAGAGCGCCCAAACCCTTCATTTCCTTTGCTTTTACTTTCTGCGTTTTAGGAGTCACGTGGGAGCATGTGAGGCATTGCCTCAAAGCTGTTTCCTTTTTATTTTTGGGGATCTTTTTAGGGGTCACGTGACCTAGTTTTATTCCTTCCTTTCTGATCACTGCGGATTAGGGTCACGTGTCATCACGTGACCGATGTTCTTTATGTGCATAGAGATCTTTCAAGTCTCTTTATTTTAAGAATTAAATTCTCTGTAGGGTTAAATCATAATCATGATTTTGGAGGAATTAAATTCCTGTTATGAAAGAATTAAATTCTTATGTAGGGTTAAACCCTAATTTCATTCATCTTGAAGGAATTAAATTCCTATAATTTTGGGAGAATTAAATTTTCAGATAGGGTTCAAACCCTAATTTTATTTTGGAAGGAATTAATTTCCTATAGCTTTGGGAGAATTAAATTCTCTGAACTCAATTCCCCCTCTAAGTTTTAGATCTGCATGGCATGATCTCGACCCGATGAGAATTAAATTCTCAACTTATGGGGAGATGTGCGCTTTGCAAATCTTCAACTAGAGGAAGAACTAAGTTCTTTTTTATAGAAGAGTTAAACTCTTAGATCGAGAATTAAATTCTCTTTATCGAAGTTTTGATCCCCTTTCTTTTCTTACCTAGGGTTTTTTTTTGTAGAGAATTCAATTCTTCTCTCTTTTCTCTCTGAAATTTCAAGATTCCAAAACTCTATCTCTGTTCTTCTCTCCAAAAAAAGGTCATTCTTCTCTTCTCTTCTTGGCTCCTATTTATAGGAGAAAGAAAAGAAGCAATTTGTTTTGTGAATCTTTCATTGAAAGATTTTAATTGATTTCATAATTAATATGATCCTTTAGATCACACAATGAATTTTATTCACCGTTGGATTTTAAATCCAAAGATATTCTGTTTGTTATTTTCGGTGAGATTTGGGGGAAATCTTTCTTTGTCTAAGATTTTTCCATAAATTGGTGATATTTAATCACCCTTGGATCTTTAATCCAACGGTCCCCATAATCCTTTTCTATTTGGAAAGATTTAGAAGCTTTTAGAATTTAATTCTATTAACTGTAAGGCTTTCGAAGCCAGTCACGTGCTGGCACGTGACCCTTGGTCACGTGTGAGCACGTGACCGCCAATTGAGTCTTTTCCTCAGCATTTACATATGCTTCAATTGTAACCGTCACGTGTCAACACGTGACCATTGGTCACGTGTGAGCACGTGACACCTTATTGAGGTAAGTCCTTCAGCCATTTGTCATTTTATTTCTGTTTTAATTGTCACGTGTCAACACGTGACCATTGGTCACGTATGAGCACGTGATACCTCACTGAGGTAATTCCCGACTTTTAGAATTAAATTCTATTAAACTGTGAGTCTCTTAAAGCCTGTCATGTGTGAGCACGTGACCTCAAATTGGGTCATCTTTCAGCATTTTGCTTTCCGTTTTGTTTGATGGGATTTTAACCATCACATGTCATCACGTGACCATTGGTCACGTGTGAACACGTGATACCTCATTGAGGTAATTCCTGATTTTTTTAATCTGGAAACAAATTCCCCCACAGCGTTGCTCTCACGTGTCTGCACATGAGCGCAACGCTGTCACTTTTGTGACCGTTGGATCCGTCTGGAGAATCGGGGAGATGAAGCGTTTCGTTCACATTCTATAAATGCCAATGTCTTTTCAGAAGCGCCTCCACTTTGCTCATCTTCTTCCTTGCAAACTTTTCTTTTGAGAATTTAATTCTCGTTCTCAGAGCTTAGTTCTCTGCCTTGCAAATTTTCCAGAGTTTAACTCTGTTCAAAAAGATCCTTTCTTCAGGTAATGATCTTGAACGAACGAAGAACTTTCACAGAAATCACCATGGGATTTTAAATTCAGAGCAAGGGTTTTTCCCTTTAGCAAGAACACACATTTTTTATTCTAAGATTTTTTAAAAAAAAGAATCCTTCAATCCTTAGACAACAGATCTTGCTAAGGTTTCTCTGGCCTTCAAGGGGCTATTGGTGGTGTTGTCTTTTCCATGGAATTTAATTCCATCTTAAAAACTTTGGCTCTGAAAAATGTCTCTGGGAATTTAATTCCCTTTTTCAAAAGGGATTTAATTCCTCTGAAGAATTTAGTTCTTCCCAGAGAGCTTTTTGGGGTTTTCTTGCCCTGAGTTGTCTATTCACAACCAAGAAGAAGAAGTTTGTAATGGTGCCTTCTAGGAATTTAATTCCCCTGATTCTGTTTGATTTGTCACAGAGTCCAAGATGGATTTCTTTTTAGGGGAATGTGTAGGGTCATTTGAAATCTGCTGTCTATTAATGAGAATCTTCCCTTTGTCTCATTATAATTGCCTTGCTTTATCATTAGCCAGCCGCCATCTTGATTTTGTGGGACCCATATGTTTTGTAACCAATGGTCCCATAAAATGAGTCTTCTGTCACTATCTTTTTCCTTGTATATATATCTATAATCACTGTTGGCTTTGCCTTAACAGTTTCCCCTTATTTTATTACAGGTGCAATGACGTCTGTTCCGTATTTCCCTTTCGCTCGCTCGGAGGCCCCCTTTCCTCAGTCACCATCTGATGAGGAAGTGATGGCGATGATCAAGGCCCATGACCTGACCTGCACCAACTTGCTTTTGTGGGGGGCCTGCTACGGTCATATTATCCGGGGACGCCGAAGCTTCCTTTGCGAAGTACCAACGGAGCCCACCTTTCCGTTTCTGCCAATGGACCCACCAAGGACAGTCTTTGCCGTGGAGATGCCAAATTGGACTCCGATAGGGCGGCTCGAGCCTTCGACGACTGGTATCCCGAACCATCCGATCCCAGCTATAGATATTCTGGGACGGCGTATTTGTCAGGGTGAGGCCCAACCATGGGGACAAATCTACAAGATAGGGCTCACCCCTCGACACCCTATGGGCTACCTCCTCTGGGCTCGTTACATCCTGTCCGCCCATCGCGCGCGGCTTCAGAAGGTCGGGCTTTACCAGGCGATGTATGCGTCGCTCTTCCACTACCAATCCCCGCATGTCTGGTGGGTTAAGGCGTTCTTGAACCAGTGGAATCGCCCCACCAACACTTTTCTTCTAGGGGACCGCGTGGTTTCGATCTCTCTGGAAGAATTTCATGAAATCTCGGGGCTGCCAATCAGGGGTACACTGTATGAGGAGCTGCCGCCTCCTGATGAGTATGTCTTTGAGCCCGAGAACGCAATTACCGACGGCTTGTCTAGTGAGAACGCCGTTCGCCACAAGCGTTCAAGTTTGATCAAGGCGCTGGGTATTTTTGACCGGCTGTTCACGGAATCTGAGGAGCAGGGAGTTACTTTTAAGAGCTTCATTGCCTGCTTCCTCCGCGAGGATGTCCTGTCGAAGGCGGCTACGAAGTTTGCAAACATCAAAGACCCCTTTGGGTTTGGTCCGAAGAAGCTGCCGACCAAGGAATCGGATTTACCACAGTACTACATTCCTATTATGTCGCCGGTATCTTTCGAATCTATCGCAGCTCCCGGCATGGATGAAGAGACATTCTTCGTGGGCTTTGTCAGTATCTGGCTTAGCTAGTCTGTCATTCCTATGCATCGCCGCTTCATGAGAGTTTCGGTTATCTATGCAGCTCATCGCATCGCTGAGGGGACGCGGCAGGCCATTGGCATCCCGGCATTGGCGCATCTATATCACGGGTTGGGCGTTGCGGCTAATACCTCGACTCCTGGCGTGAATGTAGTAAACATTTCCCTGAATTACTTCACGTCTTGGCTCGAAATGCATGTGCTGGGGGCTTTTGCTATGCATCAGAGGCCCGCTTTTTATGACGCCTACACCTTCCCGCGACTTATGCGATTGGTGGATGCTTCTGCCTCTGACCCAACTCAATTTGGGGCCATTCGGACGTTGATTGTTCCTTACGCTACTGCTGGCGGATTGGTATTTACCGACCGGGTTCTATCTTCTCCTTCAGGTCCCGCTTTGCAACTCTGGGACCAGTCAAAGGACAATGTGCCTTCTTTAAGGCCCTGGGAGGTCGCGCACTTGTATGCCATCAGGACAGGCTATCTGGTATTTCGCCAGGATAATGCGGCCCTTTTCATGCGGTACAACCCGCATCGCTTCGCCCGGCAGCTTGGATACGACCAGGGCATCCCTTTCGAGGCTTTCATAGTTGCGCCGGTCCCTTCACTCGAAGCCGTTCGCGATGCAGCTCACCATTTCGTGAGGTTGAACACCGGCTCCCATTTCATGATCCCTGAAGCTGACCATCTTCCCCGGTGCGTGGGGTCATTTACTGGTTGGTACCTTCATCGGGTCAACCCGATTATTGTTGAGGAGAGAAGGATACTCCTTGGCCATGGTGCTCCTACTCACGTTCCGACCACGGGAGTTACGCTGCGACCGCGCGCCCCGGTCCGCTTTCCTCTGAGGGATACCGGTGTTGCGCTTATTCCGGGAGAGTCGGGGGTAGACCTCACTCCCACGGTTAGTATGCCATTGAGCGCCCGGTCGCGAGCTAATCGGGATCCGGTAGCACCATCACCACCCGCGGCGTCGACAATGGCGGTGTCGTCCTCGGTAGCACCGCCAAACGAGGGTGCCGGTAATGAGGGTGTTGAAGGTGAGGTGGGTCGGCGTCGTGCCAAGGCTCCACGGGAAAAGAAGCGAGCATTCTCTGGCATTAGTTCCGGGCCAAAGAGGAGGAAGAAAACGGTCGCCCGTCTGCTCGATCTTTCAGAAGGATCCGAACCTGTCATTCAAGACGAACCCATATCCATTATATCGCCGGACGATGGTCTTCTTTTCCCAAGTTCATCTGTCGAGGAAGCCGCACAATTGGCTGAGGCTATAAGACGCTCGCAGCTTGAAGCTGAGAAGATAAGGATCCCGAAGAGGCCTTATCCTGCCGTCATCTTCTATGAAGATCCTTCGTGGATACGGCGGCGGTTCATCGGCCCTTTGGAGGAGTGGGGAGAAAAGGCCCTTAAGCAGGCTGCTTCGGAGGATGCCGCGGACGCGCTCTTCTTGTGGACGGGCGGCCACGAGTCCACTCTTGAACCCCGGCGAGCACACCTCCTTGAGAAGGAGCATCGGCTTGAAGAAGCCATATTGAAGGCTTCCCTACGCATTGGTATGTTTCTATATTTCTTTGCAGTACTTCATGTTGCCTGCACTTATATATATGTATTCTTATTCTTGTGTGAATTGTGCAAAGACTTCGGCGATGGGGGAGGTTCCTACGGGCTTGTTGAAGATAGAGCATGTTGATATTCCCAATGATACATTGCTCGATGTGGAGGGGGTTGACGATGCTGCACCTCTCATAATAGAACCTCCGGTGGCGATTCTTGATTCCGGAGCACTCGCTCCTTTGGGAGAGCCTCCCTTGGTGGTCGCCGCCCCAACGACTCTTCCTGAAGGCGGCTCAGAGGCTGGGATGGAGGTAGTCGGACCACCCTCCCTTTGTTGGAGCCCGAGGTCATGGCGGAGGCCGTTGAAGCTGCTATTTGTTCATACCATAATATTGCATTATTATATTCCCCATTCTTATTCTTTTTACAAATAAACAGGTGCTTTTGACGCATGTTTGCTACTTAGTTACAGATTATAGGTTCTTGGACAAAAATAGTGAAAAAAAACAGAAGACGACGCAAAAAGTGAGACTAAGACCGACAAATGGGAGAACCTTGATCAAGCCTACACGAAGATCAGTTCACAAAGTACAAGGCAGTGCAAGGTTCAAGACTTCGTCACGAAGCAACGGCAAAAGTTCACTACAATTGTTCACTGTGGAGATCTGGAAGCAACCTGGAAGCCAATCTAAGAACCAACCCAAGAAATAGTCATAAAAAGTCAACAAGAAGCATTACAGAAAATTGCAGAATTCAAGCCTTTACTTTGGCCGCGGAACCGCGGCCAAAGCATGCCTTTGGCCGCGGAACCGCGGCCGGGTAGAGCCCGTGTCGGCGCGGAAAATTATGGCGGTGCGCGGGAGTTGACTAGGTCTTTTATTAGGGGGTATTTTTGTAAAACCAGATATGCGAGTCAATTGTAACCCTAGGGTTCCTATCCTCTATAAATAGGAACTCTAAATCTTGTATGACCTATGCCTCTTTTCATTTCACAAATTCAGATCTGTACTGCGTTGATGTTTGGAGAAAGCCATCAATAAAAATTAGTAAGTTACTTTTATTTCTTTACTTTAGTTCTTTTTTAATTTAGAATGTCTTTTAATCCCCTAATGAGCGAGTAGTCTCCTCGCTTGTTAGGGTTAACCTTAGGGAAAGGTTTGAGAGATGAGATCTCTCACCCCTTCACACCTAAGAATTAGAACTCCATGCATACACGCACACACCGCTCCCTGCGGCACCTTACCCCTCAAGGTAATGGTGATACCGTAATATAAAGGACCGGTTGCGCATGTTTTCCATGGAGTTTAGGGTAAGGATCGATAAAGGAAGGACAAGAACCTAGAGGAAGAAATATCTTCCCAAAAGATTCTAATCCACTTTATTGATAATTACCATAACATCTAATTGATCTAAAATAGGGTATTGAAAGCGGTAAGGAAACCTTTGATCTCTCAGTTTTCCCTAAGCCTAACCCTAGCAAGACTTAGATCTAGATAATTTTAGTATAACTTAATTTGGTAGTTTTTAGATTTAATAAATCAATCCGAACATTCATCGGAATTAACTCATTGGCGCGATTAGGAAATTCACAAAATCCCTGTGGACCGACCCGTACTCACCGGCTAGCTACAAGCGACGTCGTTCTTGATTGCGGTAAATAGATAGTTTTTGAGATCAATCAAATGGCGCCGTTGCCGGGGATGGCGTGTTATTTCCTTTTTGCAATTTCGGGTTAATCTAAAATTAAAAAAAAATCAGAAAAATCTAAAAAATCACAAAAAAATATAAAAATATATCATCTGTTATTTTTGGAAGGGTATTTTTGCGTGAATTTTGCAGGACCTACAATCGAAAGACGGATCTGGAAATCTACAGAAAGCGAAATAGAAAATAACAGATCAGAACAGAGGGAGATTTGAAAAACAGAACAGCAGAAAAAATTTGGAGCATTGAACCCCCCACCTCGCCGCTTTTCTGCGGCCGCAACATGGCTTAGACCGCGGAACCGCGGCCTTGTTGACGATTCAGCGCGTGCGAAAATTTCTAGGGACGCGAGCCTTCTCTTTCACCGCGGAAACGCGGCGGGATCCACGTTAAGACCGCGGAAACGCGGCTGCATAGTGTCTTCAGTTCGTGAAAATTGCTCTGTAAGTTTCCCTCTTTCTCCTCTGTAAATCTTGATATATCTTATGTAAATTTGCCTGCAGGATTTCTTTGCGCCTAAAAATCTCCCCTCTTCCAAATAACAAATCTTGTGCAGGATTTTTTGCGCGCGTTTAAAATAAAAATTGATTGCAAGAAATCTTTTCTGTTTTGCATATCTTTTCTCAATTTGCAATAACAAAAAAATCTTTGATTGCAAGTGATTTACTGTTTTGCATATCTTTAATCGGATTTTAAGGGGCTTTTGACCAATTCAGATTAGGTAGGGATTTCATCACCCTTCCCAGGACCCTAGAAATCACACAAGGCATTTGCATTGACCATATTTAATTAAAAAATACTAGACTCAGCCCTAAGGACTTCGAGCTCAATATGACAGAGGACTAGTTATAGGCATCGACCGTTTATCCTAACCTGACTTTACGGTGTCTAGGCAAGTGTGTCTAAGGCAAGTGGTTACTTAATTAGGACCGCTACTTGTAGCGGGGAGCCTCCCACTTACCTGGCACTTACCTGGCCGCAATTGGCGGTGAAGAGGCGGTTTGGGGTCCTATCTCTAGCCCTTTGGAACAGTTAGGAGCTGTCTAGCTGACCTAGATGACCCTAGAGTTAGGCCTGATTGTGCATTTTTGGTTGATCGAAAGTGTGTCTTATCCCTTTATCAAAAATCTTTTTTGCAAACGGTTCCCAATAAAAAAAAAGGAAAAAGAAAAAAATCTTTTATAAAAACTTGCAACTTGTCGCGTAAAATCCTTGCACCCCACCACCACTCACTTTCTTCTCGTTGACGTTATCTTACCTCCACATTATGTCTTTCATTTTTCTGACTACACTACCCCTTTAGTGTATGTCACTTTGGACTAGGGACACTAGCACCCGATTAGTCCGTATTTCGTTGGTACCGACCGACGAACCTTTCGACACCGAAGTCGAAATTCCGTCCACCTCATTACCCCCACCTTCAAATTCTTCTTCCGAAGGTATGTCGGGATATAATCCCAACAACACCTTACCCACGGGACTGATTCCACCTCCGTTAGGTGTGAATAACCCGAATCCCCCGCCTGTTGTAGCGCCCCAACGAATCGCGCTCCAGGATCTCTTCTATCATGTCCGCACCTCTTTACCTACCTATCTTTCACCCCCACCGGCAAATGGGGACAATTTTGAAATAAAACCCCACTTCATCAATATGCTGCCAAAATTTCATGGATTGGAATCCGAAGATGCATATATCTTTATCAATAAATTCCAAAACGTTTGCGCCATGATGAAAATTACCCAATTAAGTGATGACGCTATAAGGCTAAGGGTCATTCCTTTCATCTTATGTGACTTAGCCGAGAAGTGGCTATACAGCACAGCATCACATTCAATTAGAAATTGGGATGAGTTTGTTAAAGCTTTTCTTAAAAAGTTTTATCCTCATCACAAGACCGCGAGAATTCGCAATGAGATAATACAATTTTCCCAGCTTCCTTCCGAACCATTTTGGAAGTGTTTTGAAAGATTCAAAGACCTACTTGTTCATTGCCCTCACCATGGGATCGAAAATTGGCAACTTTGTCAAACATTATACGAGAGATTAAACCCGGCAACGAAGCAGTTGCTAGAAACCATTTGTCAAGGTCACTTTCTAACCAAATCTAGTGAGGAAGCGTGGCAGTTTCTCGAGGATCTTAGTGAACAAACAATTCAGTGGGAAAGCATAAAGACCACCTCATCTTCTTCTATTGGTCAATCTAGGGCAGGCATACATCAATTAGATATGTCGATTGCTATGAAGGCCGAGATGGCCGCACTTATGAAAAAGCTAGAAGCCATCGAGACCAAAATCTCATCGTCTTCTTCTGCCCCTGCTTTACCCCCACGAACTGTTTGTGCTTGTTGTTCGGATCCATCACACCTTACCGAAGAGTGTCCTTACAATCCACCTGTTCAAGGACAAGATCAAGTCAATTCTGCTTTTCAGCAACGACAACGAAATGATCCTTACTCTTCGACCTATAATCCGGGTTGGAGGAGTCACCCAAATTTTGTTTGGAATCAAAATCAACAATTCCAAGGAAACAACAACTTTCAAAGGCCTCCTCCTCCACAACAACAAGCACCCCAACATGCTCAATACTAGCAACCTTTCCAACCACAACCTTATCCAAATCAAACGAACAATTTGGTTCAACCAAATGATGATAAGGTTATCTCGCTAGACAAAAGTCTAGATGCGTTTCTCAAGCAATCTACAGAATCCGCAGCAAGATTGGAAAATTGCGTCCAGTCTTTGGTGCACAACAATGCTTCACACGATCAAAGTATCAAATCTATTGAGGCACAAATTGCACAATTAACTGTTGCGTTGAGCGAGAGAGAAAAGGGAAAGCTTCCATCTCAACCATTGCCAAATCCCGGTCACACACACAACGCATATCACAATCACAATGTAAATGCGGTGACCACGTTGAGATCTGGAAGAGTGTTGCAGAATAATATGGGTATTAGTGATGACATCCCCACTGGTGGTTCTTCTTCTTCTTCTCCATCTTCATCTTCTCCTTCTTCTCATTCTTCTTCTTCACCCTCATCTCCTCCGCTAGAGCCTATTCTCCATTCTTCAAAAGGCTCTTCTTCTTCTAATCCGAACGGACCCACTTCTCACTTCACGAACACACCCACACTGGAATCCGTTCCAACTCCACATTCTACTCCACAGACATTGGATTCAACTAATTTTAAAAATGCTCCATTTCCAAACAGGTTGAATCCCAATAAACCAACTGCACAAATGGAAAAGATTGTGGAGTTATTTAAACAGGTTAGCATAAATATACCTCTCTTGGATGCAATCCAACAAGTCCCTTCATACGCGAAAATTTTAAAGGGCTTATGCACCTCAAAGAGAAAGTCGTCTCAAATACCCAAGAAAGTGCTAGTGGCTAGTGTAGTGAGCAATGCTATTAACCAACCTCAACCCTTACCCCAAAAACGAAAGACCCCGGCTGTCCTACGATTTCAATAACAATTAGGGATAAGAAAATTAATCGAGCACTTTTAGATCTTGGGTCTAGTGTTAACCTGCTTCCCTACTCCGTGTACGAACAATTAGGGGTTGGAGAGTTGAAACCCACTCGTTGTACTCTCCAAATGGCTGATCGATCAATCACCCATCCTAGGGGTGAGCTAGAGGATGTGTTGATCAAAGTTGGTGATTTCATATTCCACGTTGATTTTATTGTTATGGACACACAACCTGTTGCTAACTCACGGAACCAAATTCTGGTGATCCTCGGTCGACCATTTTTGGCCACTTCCAATGCCGTAATAAATTGTCGCAATGGCTCCATGACTCTATCCTTCGGGAAGACGTCTAGTGAGTTCAATATTTACAAGTTAGGAAGTCTGCCCCCCGTGCCTAAAACTAATACACGATAAGTTTGCTCTATTCACGAAATCATGCAGGAGGACTGCGAGCTTGAAAGATTTCTATTTGATGAAACAGTTTTGACGCCACTAGTGCGTCCCTCCTTGAATCCACCACAGTTGACACAACCGATATTGATTATGAAAGTTTCACTTTTTCGGATGATGACGACTCACAGACCGAATATGAGTCTTTTGAATTTTTGGATGAGTTAGTTGAACCATCCGAATCGGTTGTTTGCGGTGATTTCGAACCTGTGTTGGAGTCCTTTGAGTTCGAGGTAGATTTCTCAATTTTGCCTATGATTGTTTCGCTTCCGAAACTCGAACTCACGCCCTTGCCGTCTCACTTTAAATATGCTTACATAGGTGAGAATGAGACCTTTCCCGTTATCATATCGGCCTCTCTAGCCCTCGAGCAAGAGAACGCCCTTTTAATGGTCTTGCAAGATAGGCGGCAAGCTTTCGGCTGGACTATGGCGGACATCGAGGCGATTAGTTCCCTCATAATTGAATATCATATGCATATGATGGATGATGCCAAGTCAATGAAGGATCCACAGAAATATCTTGGGGATAGTGTGGTTAGTCAACCTGCTCCTTTAGAAGTTGAACCACCCCCATTTCTTTTAATAAGCTACGAGAATGCTAATATTCCACTGATTGCTGATCATTCACATTCTCGTTTTGATTCATCACCACATCATATCTATTCACTTCCACACTTTCCATCCCACCACTTCTATATTCCCCAATTCTTTTTGGATCGGTACAACATGTTCTTCCACCAACTGATACTCTATACCGATAAATTTTTCGAATGGTTGGTGTTGACGTTTGGTCTTTGCAAAGTTTGGCAATGACGTTTAACATTGTTTCAATGAAGTTTGGGGGGGCCTTTCTGTATATATATTTTTTTTACCAATAAAACAAAAAAATAATATATAAAAAAATATATAAAAACAATTTATAAATAAATAAACAGGGGAGTGCCGACATTCTCAACCCTCTTGGTGTAGCTTGACAGTGAGGACACTGTCAAAATTAAGTTTAGGGGTATGCTCGGTGAGCCTTCTTTCCTTCGCATTCATTTGTACATATTGTTCCATTTGCATACTTATTTTAAAACCCATAAAAATTGAAGGATGTGTAAGTGTGGTTAGGACACTGAACTCAGAATGGGAGGAGTGTCGAAGGCAACCTTCCACATTTTAAGCTAGTAATCTTTCTGTTACCTGAACTCTTTTGTCTTTTCAGAATTGCGCGGACTGGCGGCCTCTATTGCCGATCTGTCTCCCCGGCAATCCTTTCAGCGTCTGCTGGTGATAGCCGCTCCGCAGGCGATATCTCCTCAACGCATCGTCCTCTCGTCTGGGCAAGGTTAGTGTCGTTCACCATCTTTTCATATCATTGTTGTTATTTTGCGGAATGACATTGATGTCCTTTACAGTTCTGGAGGCTGACGACGAGGTTGAGGTTCTCGAGGGGCCAGGGGAGCCTTCAGCTCCTTCTTGCATGACTGTGGGTAAGTGACGTCTCAATATGGTCCCACTTGTTCCTTTGCTTAAGAGTTTCACTGATCTTTTATAAATCTGAAAAGCCCTGCCAGTTCTCACAATGCTGGAGTCACGCATCGCCATGCCGCCCGGTCCTTATGCTTTGCGAGCCTCAGACCGTCTGGCGAAATTAAGCCTTGACTCCTTGTCATCCCTGATCGAGGAGCTTCGTGCGGGCAGTGTAATCACAGCCGAAGCGTTTGCTGCTGAAGCTAACGGTTCTCTTCCCTTTCTTGCTGTCTATCATAGCGAGGCCGTGGTGCAAGTCTGGGTTGAGTTTTGCCGTCAGGTGGAGGCTTGTCTGCACGTGCTTGAGTGTACCCGCCTTTCCTCCGAGGCTATGGCTGCGAACGCGGGCTTGCGGGGTTTGATTGAGCGGTGCGCAGCGAACATAGTGTCGTGCGAGAAGAGGCTCGGCCGCAAATTCTCGGAGAGGGAGCTGGCTTCTAAGGCGCTGAACGAGCTTCAAGCCAATCTTACCGCCAAGGCCAACAAAGCGTATGAACTCTGGCGAGTGCTTCAAGAGGCCATCAAGGAGGTGGTGGCCATCGACAAGGCCGCCGAGTTTACTCGCGAAAGATTCGAGGCCTACAAAGCTACCGAGAAGGAGCTCGAAGGTCGGCTTGCCTCATATCAGGCCCATCAGGCTCAGGCAGAGGCCCGTCTTCTGGCGATACTGAATCACAAAAGCGTGGCCCAGCGAAAGAAGGATGAGCTGACCAAGCTGCTAAATCGCCCGCCGGCCTGAAGACTTATATATCCCTTTTTTTTCTTCTTTTGTACATACTCTTGAATGAGAGTATATATTTTTTTTTTGTTCTTTCACGAATTGTACTTTGTATCCATTTTGGTTTATGAATAAAAGACATATTTTTCTTCTCAATGGTGTGTCCCTTTTTATTGAATGTATTCTGCGGATAGTCTATCTTGATCTCTTTGCAGGATAACGATGGCTTAGGATTCAGGGTTAAGATCTGCCTCCTAAGACTTTTCAACTTTATGAGCCGTGAGGGTCTCATAAAGAGTTTTTCTTCCTATAGGTCGAGAGGATCCCATAGGTGTAATTTCTCCTTAAGAATCGTGAGGATTCCTAAGCGTGTTTTCTCTTGGAAGTCGTAAGGATTTCACAAGAAAATTTGCTCCCTTATGAGTCGTGAGGACCCACAAGTGATGGGCGAAGTTGCCCTTATCCGTATCTTACGGGGTCAGGATTTGCTCTGGATGTTTTCCAGGGTACCATAGTTTTAAGACATTACGGTCGAGGTTAAGGACATCATAGTCCGTGGGTTTAAGAACTCCACAGTCCAATGTTAGTTTTAAGACATCACGGTCAAGGTTAAGGACTTCATAGTCCGTGGATTTAAGGACTCCACGGTTCAATGTTAGTTTTAAGACATCACGGTCAAGGTTAAGGACATCATAGTCCGTGGGTTTAAGGACTCCACAGTCCAATTTTAGTTTTAAGACATCACGGTCAAGGTTAAGGACTTCATAGTCCGTGGATTTAAGGACTCCACAGTCCATGAAATGTGTGGTTATTGGGACCCGTCACCTCTTTGAAGACGTTGAGGAATTACAACGACAAATATCAAAGGAGTGAAGAGATGTACCCTTGAACCAAGGTAAAACCAGTCTGGAATCATTATGGTTGATCGTTAGTTTTAAGACATCGCGGTCGAGATTAAGGACATCATAGTCCGTGGATTTTAAGGACTCCATAGTCTAATGTTTGCTCTGGATGATTCACACGGGTTCATTGCCGTGCTCTGCGAGGACCAGGCTCCGCTCTAGACGTTTTCCGCGGGATCAAATAGTGACGTTATCCGCGTTCCGCGTGACCAGGAATTTTGCTCTGGATGCTTCCCACGGGTTCACTGCCGTGTTCGGCGAGGACCAGGCTCCACTCTGGATGCTTCACACGGGTTCACTGCCGTGCTCTGTGAGGACCAGGATCCGCTCTGAACGTTTTCCGCGGGGTCAAAGAGTGACGTTATCCGCGTTCCACGTGACCAAGAATTTTGCTCTGGATGCTTCCCATGGGTTCACTTCCGTGTTCGGCGAGGACCAGGCTCCACTCTGGATGCTTCACACGGGTTCACTGCCGTGCTCTGCGAGGACCAGGATCCGCTCTGGACGTTTTCCACGGGGTCAAAAAATGACGTTATCCGCGTTCCACATGAGCAGGAATTTTGCTCTGGATGCTTCCCACGGGTTCACTGCCGTGTTCGGCGAGGACCAGGCTCCGCTCTGGACGTTTTCCGCGAGGTCAAAGAGTGACGTTATCCGCGTTCCACGTGACCAGGAATTTTGCTCTGGATGCTTCCCACGGGTTCACTGCCGTGTTCGGCGAGGACCAGGCTCCGCTCTGGATGCTTCACACGGGTTCACTGCCGTGCTCTGCGAGGACCAGGATCCGCTCTGGACGTTTTCTACGGGGTCAAAAAGTGACGTTATCCGCGTTCCACGTGACCAGGAATTTTGCTCTGGATGCTTCCCGCGGGTTCGCTGCCGTGTTCGGCGAGGACCACGATCCGCTCTAGACGTTTTCCACGGGGTCAAAGAGTGGCGTTATCCGCGTTCCACGTGACCAGGAATTTTGCTCTGGATGCTTCCCACGGGTTCAATGCCGTGTTCGGCGAGGACCAGGCTCCGCTCCGGATACTTCACACGGGTTCACTACCGTGCTCTGCGAGGACCAGGATCCGCTCTGGACATTTTCCACGGGGTCAAAAAGTGACGTTATCCGCGTTCCACGTGACCAAGAATTTTGCTCTGGATGCTTCCCACGGGTTCACTGCCGTGTTCGGCGAGGACCAGGCTCCGCTCTTGACGTTTTTCGCGGGGTCAAAGAGTGACGTTATCCGCGTTCCACGTGACCAGGAATTTTGCTCTGGATGCTTCCCACGGGTTCACTGCCGTGTTCGGCAAGAACCAGGCTCCGCTCTGGATGCTTCACACGGGTTCACTGTCGTGCTCTGCGAGAACCAGGAATTTTTTGACTTTGTCTGTATTTCATGAAGTCGGAATTTGACTCTCGGTCAGCTGTATGCTGGCGAGTCATGGGACTGGGAGTTGTCGCCTTTCCACTTTGCTTGATGTTCTGTCCGTTGTGTGGGACGAGTGTTGAGATGATCTTTAGGCTATCTGTGGACCATCGAGATTTGGCTCCTTCTTCGGGTGAAACCCTGGGGGGAGGAATGTGATTCCTTCTCTGTTTGCGCCCCTGGAATGTATACAGGGATCGAAACGATATTTCCTGTAGGGCATAAATTTCATTCATATATTTTTATTTTATTTTATTTCTTTCCGCGATGCTCTATCATTTCAGCTTTTTATATCGCGAAGGTTGCGATTGCCCAATCATTTCGGCTATTTTTCGCGGTGCCCAATCATTTCGGCTATTTGTTTTATTTTTACTCGCTGCTTTTTATTGCGAGTTGCCCAATCATTTTGGCTATTTTGCATGCATATATTTTTACTTGCTGATTTTATCTGCAAGTTGCCCCATCATTTCGGCTATTTCGTATGCATGTGTGGCTTGCTGGCTTTTCGCCGCAAGCTTGGGATTAGGCACCGATTTGGGCATCAGCACCGCTACAACTGGGATATTTCCAGGAGCGAATCATCATTTGCCTCCGTCGATATCGAACAAAGGCGGCTTAGTAAACATGGTTAGGATTCTGTCGACTAAGGCTTTTGACTTCATGAGCCATAAGGGTCTCATAAAGGTATTTCTCCCTACAAGTCGTGAGGATCTCGTAGGTGTGTTTTCTCCTTAGGAATCGTGAGGATTCCTAAGTGCGTGTTCCCCTGTAATTCATAAGGATCTTACAAAAGGGTTTTCTCCTTATAAGTCGAGAGGACACACAAGGGTTGTTCACCGTGCGAACATATCCCCAGTCACGGGTGGGACTTGGTTAGGGAAATGTTTATTCGCGCTCGTGGATTGTATACAAGGGTCGGTATTGAGCCACTTGTAGGGCAGTATCGGAGGTTGTGGGGATTGCTTAAGAACAGGTTCAGGTCTCTGTAACTTAAGACTTTCAAATCCTATGAGCCGTGAGGGTCCCATAAGAGAGTTCTCCTTTACGAGTCGTGAGGATCTCGCAAGTGTATTTCTCCTTAGGAATCGTGAGGATCCCTCAGTGTGTTGCTCCCTTGTAAGTCGTAAGGATCCCACGTGGGTGGTTTCTCCTTACAAGGTCGAGAGGACCCTGTAAGTGTCTTTTAACGAGGTTGCGCCCTTTCTGGTTTTCACAAACACTCGCCGGTAGCCTGCTGTTTTTACTCACGGAGCCCTTTCGGGTTTTCATCCGTGCCTATTTTGCTTGTGGACATACCTTTTTTTTTATTCTCTCTTTTTTTTATTCTTTCTATATAACGAGGTTGCGCCCTTTCAGGTTTTCACAAGACTCGCCGGTAACCCTGCTGTTTTTACTCACGGAGCCCTTTCGGGTTTTCATCCACGCCCTTTTTGCTTATGGACATACCGTTTTTATTTATTTATTTTTATTCTTTTTTTATATATATATCGGCTTTGGGATGTTGCAATCCACCGTATTTTATCGACATCTCGGTCAACAGCTAGTTTTAGGACGTAGTGGTCCGCCATTAGTTTAAGGACGTTTCGGTCAGCTGTTAGTTTTAAGGACGTTTCGGTCGGTGGAGGGAAAGCCAGCTACTACCTATAGAGTTTGGGCTTAGGAAGATAGCGAGCGGTCATAGTCGTCGTCATCTATCATTGACCTAGGCCGTGACTCGTCAAGCATAGTACCTCTTCAGGAAGCGACCGTTTATTGGCCTGAAAGGTCTTTCGCCATGCATGTCCATAAGTAAATAAGCTCCACCCTGGTAGACCTTGTCTATGATGTACGGGACTTCATAGTTCGGCTTGAATTTTCCTCGCTTGGCGCGATTGGGGATCATAGGTCTTTTGACTACTAGCACGAGTTCGCCTTGGCGGAATGTCCTCGGCCTGGTCAATCTTTCATATGAGCGCGTCATCTTTGCTTTATAAGCTTCCAGATTTTGCTGCGCTATTGGCCGGGTTTCATCAAGGGCATCGAGCTCCTCAAGCCGAAGGTGAGCGTTTTCTTCGTCTGTCAGCTCATGATGGACTGCCCCTCGTAGAGAAGGTAACTCTATTTCGAGGGGGAGTACTGTTTCTGTACCGAATACCAACACGTACGGCGTTGTGTTCGTGGCTGTCTTGAACGTAGTTCGATATGTCCAGAGAGCTTCTTGCAGCCTCTCGTGCCAGTCTTTCTTGTTCCGAGATACCGTCTTCTTTACGATCTTCGTTAAGGTCTTGTTGAAGGCCTCAGCTAGACCATTAGCTCGGGGATTATAAACTGAGGAGTATCTCCAGTCTATGTTGTGTTGTTGTGCGAAGCGGCTGATTTTGTGGCTTCGGTAGGCTGGCCCGTTATCGGAGATGATCCGTTGCAGAGTTCCAAACCGATAAATAACGTGCGTCTTGAAGAAGTGGAGGATATTCTCCGTCTTTACTTCCCTCAGCGGTACTGCTTCTGCCCATTTGGAGAAGTAATCAGCTGTCGCCAAAATAAAACGATATCCTCTGGACGATGCTGGTTCGATGGGGCCGATTATGTCAGTTCCCCACATTTCAAACGGCCAGCTAGCCACTGTTGGGTGTAGTGGATTTGGATGCTGGTGGATGAAGTCCCCATGGATCTGGCATGAGTGGCATTGCTTCTCATATTCGAGGCAGTCCTGAATCATCGTGGGCCAGTAGTAGCCCATCCGTTTAATCTTCAACTTCATCTTCGGGCCTGCTTGGTGAGAACCGCAGAGTCCGTCATGAACTTCTTGGACGACTCTTTTTGCTTCTTCAGATCCCAGGCATCTCAACCACAGAGAATCAAACGACCTCTTGTACAGAGTATCATTGACGAAGGCGAAAGATAGGGCTCGCTTCATGAGCTGATGTTTTGAGGACGCATCCTCAGGCGTTCCACGTGATTTGAAGTAGTCTATAAAAAATTCTCTCCAATCTTCAACCTTTTCTTGGTCTTTTATTCGTAGGGCCGTCTGCTCAGTCGTTTCCTTTTCTTCGGATGATTCCGGAGATATTTTTGCTGGGGAAAGCACCCGACGGCTTTGTACCACGATCCTCGCGTCATCGAGGTTTTCGTCAGCCAGTTCTTTAGCGAGCTTGGCTAATGCATCCGCCTTGCTATTTTCTGCACGTGGTATGCTTTCCAGCATGTAGGAGGGGATTTGAGTCAGCAATTGCTGTACTCTCTCACCATACTTTACCAGTTCGGGTTTGCACATTTGGTAGTCGCCATTTACTTGACTGACGACCAGTTGAGAATCTCCATATATGAGGAGGTTTTCAATTCCCATGTCGATGGCGATCTCAAGACCTGCAATCAAAGCTTCATACTCGGCTTCATTGTTAGTTCTCGGCTCTGTTAAGGAGAAAGCAAAGCGCATTATCCCTCCCTGTGGAGTTACGAAGATGAGGCCTACCCCCGATTTGATTATAAGGGTGCTTTGTTTGCGCTTCTTCATGGAAGACGCTCCATCAAAATAGAGTTCCTTTCGGGTATTACTACCGTCGATCACATCAAACGCATGTTCGTCTGGCAGCTCGCAATTCAGAGGGGAATCAGCCGGTATCGGATGCTCAGCGAGGAAGTCGGCGATGGCCTAGCCTTTCACTGCCTTAAGAGGCTGATAGGTTATCGAAAACTCCATTAAGAGCAAGGCCCATTTAGCGAGTCTCCCTGTCAATATGGCCTTCGACATTAAATATTTAAGGGGGTCCACCTTCGATATGAGACGGACTTCATGCGCCAACGCGTAATGCATGAGCTTCGTTATCGCGAAGATCAACGCCAGGCAATGTTTTTCGATGGGAGAGTAATTACTTTCTGCCCCCAGCAGAACTCGACTCAAGTAATAGAGAGCTCTTTCTTTCCCTTGGTCATTCTCTTATGCCCATAATGCGCCTAAAGAACCTTCAAAGGCGGTTGTATACAGAATGAGAGGCTTTCCCTTGATAGGAGCGGCCAGCACTGGCGGGTTATGCAGATACTACTTGATTTCGTCCAGCGCGCCTTAGCATTTGTGATCCCAGACGAAAGGGGTTCTCTTCTTCATCAGGTGGCTGTAAGGACGGCATTTGCCAGAGAGATTGGCTATAAATCGCCGAATATACGCGAGCTTCCCTTGGAGAGACCGCAATTGCTTGAGAGTCCTTGGTGGGGGCATTTCCATGATCGCCTTGATCTTTGACGGATCAATCTCGATACCTCGGTGTCGGACGATGAATCCCAGGAATTTACCTGAGGACACCCCGAACGCGCATTTGAGAGGGTTCATCTTCAAGTTGTATTGCCGAAGGCGTTGAAACACGATCTTCAGATGCTCGAGATGCTCCTCGTATGATTTGCTTTTCACCACGAGTTCGTCAATGTATCATTCAAGATTTCATGTATAAGGTCATCGAAGATCTTCGTCATGGCCCTCTAATAGGTGGCACCGGCGTTCTTTAGACCGAAAGGCATCACCTTGTAGAAGAATATACCCAAAGGGGTCCGGAAAGCGGTGTGCTTCTGGTCTTCGGGATGCATCTTTTTCTGATTATATCCTGATGAGCCGTCCATGAAGGAAAAGACTTCGTGAGTGGACGTATTGTCTATCATCAGCTCGGTGACCGGTACTGGGAAGTCATCCTTCGGGCAGGCTTTATTGAGATCCCGAAAGTCCACACATATGCGCACTGTCCCATTTTTCTTCATCACCGGGACAATGTTGGCGATCCAGTCAGGATACTGAACTTCTTGGATGAAGCCAGAGTCAATCGGCTTCTTGACCTCGGCGTAGATACTCATCTCAAGCTCGAGCTGCATTCTTCTCGGTGCTTGTTTGATCGGCTTAACGTCCAGATATATCGTCTGTTTATGGACAACAATCTCTGGATCCAGTCCTGGCATTTCGGAATAATTCCATGCGAAGCAATCTCTATACTGCATAAGCACGTCTTTTAGTGCAGCCACCTTTTCTTCAAATAGCAGCTCGCTGACGAATGTGGATCGCGGGTCGCTTGCCGTTCCCAAATCAATCTTCTTGAGGTTATCTGCAGTGGTATGTATTCCATCTTCCAGCTCTTTCAGTGCTGGTGGAAATTCTGAGATCACCTCGTCATCATTGTTTTCGAAGCACCAGGGAAGGTCATGCATATTCTCGGGTTCTTCTTTTGATATCGTTATCATGTGACAAGTACGAGCTCGCTTCCAAGACCGATGTGGATCTGGGTCCGTTCTCGTAGCTTTGGGTTCGTGCTTCTGCGACGGAGTTATCCTCCAGCTGTCAGATAGAGCGAACTTGCCGAGCTGATACTGATCTTCGACCCAGTTCTTGAAGGTGAAGCAATCTTGGAGAGGATGTCCTATTGCTCGGTGATAAGAGCAATAATCTGGGTGAGAGACCCCGCCTGCTTGCTCAGGGTGTTTAGACTCCGGTAGTGTAATCATTTGATGCCTTATGGCGAGATCAAGTATCTTCTTTGTCTTAACTTGAGGAAAAGAGTATACTCGACTCATCTTCTTTATAAGGGAAAAATCCAGACCGCCTGATTCTCGACAGCGTGACTTTTTAGTCCCGCTTTGTTGCTGTCAAGCGCCTTTTTCGCTCTTTGACTGGTTTTTGCCTCTGCGTCGGGCCCTTTGCACAACAGGTTGGCGGGGAGGAGCATTTTTATCTTTTGCGGTCTGTTGAAGAAGGCGTTGCGTCCTGGCTTTCTCATAGATGGCCATTTCGCGGTTATGATCGTCTCGAACTTTCTGACCCGCTTCCCTGATAAGCTTGTCCATTCGTTCTTCAAATGACGGACTCGGCATTTTGGTTGGAGGATCTTGTTTTGGTGCGGGGTCGGCATCTTCTGACAGGGCGTCCTCTTCTTCATCGAAGTTATATATGGCGTAGCTACTATGGACTCGTTCCCGTTTCTCGGGTTTCACATATCCAAGCCCAAGCGTTTCCATTCTCCCGTTGGGCAACTTGTGCTGAGTCTCAGGGACATCCCAAATCCTGTTGTAGAACCGAGCTTGTCGAATAGTATGTTTGAAAGGTACCCTTTGGCGCTTCAAGATCATTTTCAAGCCTTCCAAGTAATATCTAGGCAGACGGATGGACTGGAGTTTGTCGAGCGTAGAATCCGCGCCGCGACAGATTTCTTTCTCTGCTCTTGTTTCCGTGGACCGGTAGAATAGGATCGCCTTTTCACTTTTTCGTCTGGGAGGGACGTAAAATGTCTGCAGGTCTTGCACACTGTAAGCTTCAAGTGCGTCGAGATCTTTGTAGTGCTCCCGCGGAATCATGGTAATTTGCAAACTCTGATCATCCCCAGCGAATGCTTGTATTGACGGCCGAACTGAGAACGCAGCATTAACCTCATCTTCCGAGTCGCTTCCGAAGATCAACATGGGGGCGGACGGTCCCGGGTTGTTGCGTCGAGACAGCCCAGAATAGACTATCTCTTCCTCTTCCTCGGTATCACTCCCGAAGACAGGAATGGTGGCAACAGCTTTGTTCTCCGGTTTGTGACACCTCACTGTGTCCTCGAAATCTGGCAAGAAGTACTTTGCATCTTCGTACTTGCGGACTTCGTTCACGGAGAATGAATTCAGCTCTCCTGTCACGGTATACTCAAGACCATCCTTGAAATACTTCATACACTGATGTTGCGTAGAAGGGATGATGTTGTACTCGTGTAACCAAGAACGACCGAGCAAAGCGTTGTAGCATGTCTTGGCGTCAATGACATGAAATTTAATGTCTGTGACAAGCAGCCCGAAGCGCAGCGTCGGTATTACAGACCCGAGGGTCCGTGATGACTGGGAGTCGAACCCGGAAATGGTGATCTTATCACGAGCGAGGTGTTGAACGCTCATGCAGATTTCCTTCAACACTCGCACGTTGAGGAGATTGACGGAAGACCCATTGTCGACCAGGATTTTGCATATCTTTATATTGTGGCAGTATCCTGAGACATAGAGGGGACGGTTGTAGTCGCACGTCCTAAGAAGAAGGTCTTCTTCACCGAACGTGACATCAGCTGTGTGCACTTCTTCCAGTTCATCCTTCATCCTTTCCTCGGCGAGGAAGGCTTGGAATTGCTCGGGTTCTTGCAGTGCCTTGATTAATGAATCTCTAGCTTCTTTTGATAATAAGAGGGCGTCGAGAATGCTGAGCTGAGAGGGTAGCTTCCTCAGGTGCGCTAGAACGTTGTAGTCCACCTTGTTTTTCTTTGGTGGGTCCTTGGCGGTCAGTTATTTCATGACTTGGTCGTCCAGGGCGATATCCTCGGAGATCTTTTCTTTTCCCTTATCTTTTCTACTTATGGGTCCGAGATTCTTTTCGGGCAGCGTACGATTGCGCAGCTGAATATTCTCGCAGTTCTTCGGTTCTTCTTCTTTTCTTGACGTGGAATCTTTGAAGAGAGGGCCAAGAGTCATTTCTTCGTCAGAGTCGCTCCCGAAAGTGAGAACTTGCGATTCCCCAGCGTTGACCACGCGACAGTTGCTGGTAGTTCCTTTATGCTCTTCGGTCGTGCTTCTCTGCTCCCGACGAGTTTTGCGTTTCATCCGCTTGAAATGCTGCCGGTGAGCAACATATCTCTGCCACCAACTTTTAAAAGTGTCGCATTCTTCGGTGGGGTGCGAAATCTTTCGATGATATGAGCAGTAATTAGGATGCATCTCTGCTCCACCGAGAGTGTTTTCTTCAGAGGGTGGTAGCTTCATTCCCATTGATATGGCCTTAGCAAACCTTTTCTTCGTCTTGAATTTGTTTTTATCCACAACGGATGTCTTTTGATTTGACGGGAGTGCCTCGACTCTTTCGTCTAGTCGCCGATGTTTGGCTCCTTCCAGTATGGCCATCTCACGCTCCTGATTGGCTTTACTTTCCAGACGAATCTCATTCAGGAAGGCGTCGATCATCTCGTCTGATGGCCATAGAAGTTCTGGTTCAGGACCCGCCCCCGGTTTCTCGGTGGAAGGAGCCTCTTTATCATCTATCAACGAGTGAGAGATCACATGACAACTTGCTACGTAGTCCTCAGATTCATCTGACGAGTTTTCTCCATCATCTTCCTCTTGAAAGACGTGGCTGAGGAACTCTTGGAGCGTGATGGGAGTCCGTGCCTTCTGATTATACTCCTCCAGCGCGTCGATCTATTTCTGCAGGTCCATGCGCTTGTCGCCAGGCTTCACGGGCTTTTTGGATTTATTCTTCTTTTCTGAAGATTTTGACGGCTGGATGTGAACACTTTGGCTATCCCCACCAATCTTTGGAGTTGGACGCGGTTTCAGCATCCCTTCGATGATCTGTGGTTCCAGCGGGTTTTTCCACCTGATCGCCGGGCATGTTTGGAGATCATTCAGCATCCTTTTGGTTTTGGCTGAAAGCACGACCTCCCATGGAGCTTCTTCAATAAAAGAACAAGTTGCCCCCGGTGTGTCCGTCTTCTTAGGAGTGTGCGGTTGTGGTGGGTTTATTTTCCACTTCTCGGACAGCGCAAATTTGCCTTGTAAGTATTGATCTTCGATTCATCCTTTAAAGACGAAACAATTCTCAATCGGGTGACTTACTGTTTGATGGTAAGGGCAATAATTAGGATTATTCACTTCGCTGGGTTGCGGCGGTCGCCTGGGATTCGGCAAGTTGATAAGCTTGTTGCGCATAGACAGCTCGAACAACCTCTTCATCTTGTCCCGTGGGAATGAGTAAGGACGCTTCATTTTCTCATTGTAATAGCGCCGTCTCTCTTCTAATTGATCTGCTAGCTATGGGGTACTAGGCTACTGTTGGGTGTTCGCGACGAAGGTTGCCTTCCATTTAACTTGTCGTTTCACGGTTCCGGCTTCGGGGGAGACTGTCTGTGACCCATTTGATCCATCTGAGCCAGCTTGTCGATTAGGGCCTGGAAGGTGGTCGGCTTAAAGAACATCATGAACTGTGAAATAGTTGCATGAGGGTCTAGGGTGCCTATGAACATGCCCACCGCTGGTGCTTCTTCGATGCGCTGCTCGCACTTCGACCACAAATTTCACCATCGGATTGCATATTGAACCCAAGTTTCGCCCGGCTTCACCCTTGCATTAATCAACGCCGTTATTGGGGTGCGTTCGCTGGCGCTCGCGAAACGCTGGGTAAACAACAACTCCATTTCAGCGAAAGTTTTGACGGAGTCATTTGGAAGTTCGGAATACCACTCAAATGCCGTTTCCGATAAACTGCCGACGAATTGGCGCAGCAAGAGCTTATCATCGCCGCCGGTGTTGCCACAAAGTGCCCTGAACTGGGCGACATGTTGATGGGGATTGCCTGTCCCCTTGTAGACATGGAATTTCGGGATCGTGTAGCCCGACGGGTATTTTATCTGATCATACCAGCTCGGATATGGTCGCCCCGTTTTGACAACTTGGCCAGCTACCTCATTTGCCTGGTGAACTCTTATTTGTTGAGCAATGTAGTCGTCCAGGGCAGCTTTGGAAATTGTCTCCTCCTTGGCTGTTGAAAGAGCCGGCGGTGGATTTGACGTTTCTCCTCTGTCATCTTCAAGGATAATCGGAGGATCTTCGGCTGGGGGATCCTGCTGGATCATCATACCCACCATGTCCTGGAACAGAAAGGCCATTTGTTTTATATTGGCTGCTTGTTCCGCAGCCTCTTTGTCCTTCTTTTCCAGTATTCTCCGAATGAATTCGGCATCGGTTTCTTGCTCCTGTCGCTGATCCGAGGATACTTCTGGGCTTTCTTTTGGCCCGGTGAGTGCGGCCATCACGGTCATCATCTATTGGAGCTTCTGCTGCTGCTCTTGAGCCTTAGTCACTGATCGCGTAAGCGGTCGATGACCTGTGGATATACGGCTATCCTCTTTCCCGGACGCCATGTAGACGGTATGTACCACCATGCCTCCGGACTTAGGGCGTTTAGGCTCACTGCCTTTGACATTTGCCGCAGGCGTGGGGACTTTCTCCGGCCTTCTTCTCTTGGGAGCGGTCGACGTTGAGGGAGCCGTCGAGGTGGGCACCCAGACTGCTTTTCGTGGCTTAGCAGGATGGCTGACTTCCTTTTGGACCTTCAGTTTTTTATGCTGACGGGAGAAATTTAGATCAATTACTGAGTCTCGGGCCTGCCGCCAGACTTTATAGATTTTGGAGGACAGCCGTTGAGGGGATTGGGGTTGTTCTGGCTTCGCTTCCACAACCTTCTCCAGCGGAGGGGGAGACCTTTTCAGTACAGCGGTAGGGGAATTCCTACGCACCTTATTCAACAGCTCAAAGTTGTTCCCAGTTGGAACAGCAGCATTAATTTCCGCCGTCGGGGCTGGTGGAGTTAGCCCGGAAGGGGAGTTGCCTCCAGACTCCCTCACTCGGCGCCAGTGGCGACGTCGAGCATGTCGAGTTGTGGGAATTGGCTCGGTGACGGAGATGACCTTGTCCTGCCCCCTGTTCAGGTGAGGGGCTGCTGCCAGTGTCAGCCTAGTAAAGACTGATGCCTTTTGAGTCACCGGAGCGGGAGTAGGAGTTGGGACGGTCAGTCTTGTGAAGACCGACCTCTTAGCGGGAGAAGCCGCCTTGACGACTTCAAGAGCAGGTTTGGTTGCAAGCTTCATTGTGGGCCCGCAGGAGTTTTGGCCCAATCTGGAGAAGACCGAGGCGCTTGTGCTGGACGACCGGCTGAGAGGGGCCGCAGCAGCTGTAAGTCGATCGAAGACCGACTTATTAGGACCTTCTGGTACGGGCACGGTGGTGCTGAAGCTTGTCGGCGGCAGCATGGTTCCGAAAAACAACCCTGTGGTGGCTTGAGTAATCTGCTCCACGGGCATCGTGAACAAAGAGGCCGCTTGGGGCCCGTAGGTTATGCCCCCAGTTGAGGCAGGATGCGAGTTGCAGCTGCAGTTGGAGCACTTCAAACAGTTGAACGCCATTGCTGTTTGCTTTCTGCGCCAAGCAAGAGACCAAATCTTAGTAACTTGAAACCCAAGGGCAACCATTAACAAACCACGATTCATTCGCGAATATGACACACGAAGTGTGGAGTGGAAAGAGGAAAAGGTCCAACCGGGCGTGCCAGAATCTGTTCCCCTCCGAATCACGGAGACGCGACCGCGCAGGTCCGTCTTGCCTGAAATTCGGGGTAGATGCTAATTGGTGATATCCGTCCACCTCTTCGAAGATGCCAAGTTGATTTATGGCATCATCTATCGAAGCTTTAAACGGATGCGTCCGATGTAGCAGACTTCGTCAGATTCCCCCTCGTTTGAGGGGGTTTTTATTGTGGGGACGCTCTTCCCTACAGGCGCAAGCCCCTGCAGTTAATTACGCTACCGCATCATGGTAACAACTTTCTCCTTCTCTATATGGTCATTTCGTGTCGTGTGTGTTTGTTTTGTGTTTGGTTGCCCGTGGATTGTATACGGAGACTAATTTGTACTGTCGCTCGTAGGACGTGGATTGGTCCATATCCGTATCTTTCTTAGATTTGGGTTTGGGGGGTGTGTGTTTAAGGATACATTAGCCTTATTTGAGGCTAAGATCAACTAAAACGTTCGTTAAGGACACGTTAGTCTAATTTTAGACTAAGATCGACTTAACGGGATCGTTTAGATCCAACAAGAGAGCAATTGGGGGCTCTATTATTTAGTTTAGTGACGTTGCGGTCGATAAGTAGTTTAAGGACATTGCGGTCAAGGTTAAGGACATCATAGTCCGTGAGTTTAAGGACATCACAGTCCGGTGTAAGTTTTAAGATATCACGGTCAAGGTTAAGGACATCATAGTCCGGCATTAGTTTTAAGACATCACGGTCAAGGTTAAGGACATCATAGTCCATGAGTTTAAGGACCCGACAGTCCGTGAAATGTATGGTTGTTGCGACCCGTCACCTCTTTGAAGACGTTGAGGAGTTACAACGACAAATATCAAAGAAGTGAAGAGATGTACCCTTGAACCAAGGTAGATTAAATGATCTGTAGCCCAATTTTGGAACCAAGACCAATTAATTATATTGTGAGCTCATTGGCTCAGTTAAGTCTAAATTGAGGACTTATGGCCAACTTGGGCTAAGTCCAATTAGATTAGAAATGTTGGCTCTTTGTTGGACCATTAAACATTTGTCTGGGTTTAAGCCCATATTATTCAGCAATGCTAAACATTTTCATCTTTGATTTCCTCAATTTTGAGATTCATTTGGAGGAGGGACTTTTGCCTCTGGAAAATTAGCCAATTTGGCTAAAAGTAATGTTAAACACTAGAGAGCGGTAGTGTTAAACACTAGAAATAAAGCTCTCAAATTAGTGTTTAAACACTAGGAAACAACAGTGTTAAACACTGGAAAGAAGGCTCTCGAATTAGTGTTAAACACTAAAGTAAAAGGAGGGGTCACGTGGGGACACGTGAGAGCGCCCAAAGGTGGGACCAGATCCCCTTTTACCTCGTTCTGCAATTAAGTGTTAAACACTTTTTTATTATTTTTATTTTGGACGTCACGTGTTGACACGTGATGGGGATTTACGCGCTGACTGTTAAAGCGTTTGCCGAGGGGTCACGTGGTAACACGTGAGAGCGCCCAAAGCCTTCATTTCCTTTGCTTTTACTTTCTGCGTTTTAGGAGTCACGTGGGAGCACGTGATGCATTGCCTCAAAGCTGTTTCCTTTTTATTTTGGGGGATCTTTTTAGGGGTCACGTGGCGACACGTGACCTAGTTTTATTCCCTCCTTTCTGATCACTGCGGATTAGGGTCACGTGTCATCACTTGACCGATGTTCTTTATGTGCATGGAGATCTTTCAAGTCTCTTTATTTTAAGAATTAAATTCTCTGTAGGGTTAAATCCTAATCATGATTTTGGAGGAATTAAATTCCTGTTATGAAAGAATTAAATTCTTATGTAGGGTTAAACCCTAATTTCATTCATCTTGAAGGAATTAAATTCCTATAATTTTGGAAGAATTAAATTCTCAGATAGGGTTCAAACCCTAATTTTATTTTGGAAGGAATTAAATTCCTATAGTTTTGGGAGAATTAAATTCTCTGAACTCAATTCCCCCTCTAAGTTTTAGATCTGCATGGCATGATCTCGACCCGATGAGAATTAAATTCTCAACTTATGGGGAGATGTGCGCTTTGCAAATCTTCAACTAGAGGAAGAACTAAGTTCTTTTTTATAGAAGAGTTAAACTCTTAGATCGAGAATTAAATTCTCTTTATTGAAGTTTTGATCCCCTTTCTTTTCTTACCTAGGGTTTTTTTTGTAGAGAATTAAATTCTCCTCTCTTTTCTCTCTGAAATTTAAAGATTCCAAAACTCTATCTCTGTTCTTCTCTCCAAAAAAAGGTCCTTCTTCTCTTCTCTTCTTGGCTCCTATTTATAGGAGAAAGAAAAGAGGCAATTTGTTTTGTGAATCTTTCATTGAAAGATTTTAATTGATTTCATAATTAATATGATCCTTTAGATCACACAATGAATTTTATTCACCGTTGGATTTTAAATCCAAAGATATTCTGTTTGTTATTTTCGGTGAGATTTTGGGGAAATCTTTCATTGTCTAAGATTTTTCTATAAATTGGTGATATTTAATCACCCTTGGATCTTTAATCCAACGGTCCCCATAATCCTTTTCCATTTGGAAAGATTTAGAAGCTTTTAGAATTTAATTCTATTAACTGTAAGGCTTTCGAAGTCAGTCACGTGCTGGCACGCGACCCTTGATCACGTGTGAGCACGTGACCGCCAAATGAGTCCTTTCCTCAGCATTTACATATGCTTCAATTGTAACCGTCACGTGTCAACACGTGACCATTGGTCACGTGTGAGCACGTGACACCTTATTGAGGTAAGTCCTTCAGCCATTTGTCATTTTATTTCTGTTTTAATTGTCACGTGTCAACACGTGACCATTGGTCACGTGTAAGCACGTGATACATCACTGAGGTAATTCCCGACTTTTAGAATTAAATTCTATTAAACTGTGAGTCTCATAAAGCCTGTCGCGTGCTGGCACGTGACCCTTAGTCACGTGTGAGCACGTGACCTCAAATTGGGTCATCTTTCAGCCTTTTGCTTTCCGTTTTATTTGATGGGATTTTAACTATCACGTGTCATCACGTGACCATTGGTCACGTATGAACACGTGATACCTCATTGAAGTAATTCCTGATTTTTTAATCAGGAAACAGTGTCGGCCTCATTATCCGGGGCACGAATGAGGCAGAAATGGAGTACTCTCTGAAGCTCGGGTTCAAAGCCTCGAACAACGCGGCAGAGTACGAGGCCCTCCTGACTGGACTGCGCATGGCCGCCGGACTGGGGGTGAAGACAATTCGAATCCGCAGCGACTCGGCCCTTGTCGTCGGCCAAGTAACCGGCCGCTTTGAAGCTCGGGAGCCTTTGGTGATGAAATATATGGACGAGATGAGGAAACTCCGGAGGAACTTTGACGAAGTCCAAGTAGAACAAATATCCAGGCAGCTGAATGCCCAAGCCGACGCCCTGAGCAAGCTGGCTTCGTCATACTCAGCCAAAAATAAGCGGTCTATCCTCTTCGAAACCCTGCCTCAACCCAGCGTAGAAGATGGAGCGAAAATTCTCCACGTATATGCGGCGCAGGAAGACGACCAAGATTGGAAGAAGCCCCTCGTAAAATTCCTGAAGGACGGTACGCTCCCAGAAGATCGGGGAGCCGCCCGCCGTCTCCGGGCCAAAGCCCGCCACTTCATCTGGAGCAATGGGAAGCTCTACAAGAAATCCTTCACTCAGCCCCTGCTCCGGTGCATCGACCCCCACGAAGCCGACTAAGTCCTCCGTGAAATCCATGAGGGGGTTGGCGGTGCGCACCAAGGGGCCCGAACCTTGATCCAAAAGGCGTTGCTCTAGGGGTACTACTAGCCCACTGTTCATGAGGACGCCCAGAAGCTAGTCAGGAGATGCAAGAGTTGCCAACTCCATGGCAGCATCCCTCGCCTCCCCGCTACCGAGATAACCGTCCTAACGTCCCCATGGTCGTTCGCCCAGTGGGGATTGAACATGATCGGCCAATTCCCTACCGGTACGGGCGGGCACAAATATGTCCTCGTCACGGTAGACTACTTCACCAAGTGGATCGAGGCCGTACCTATCAGGAAACCGAATGCCGCCATGACCATCAAGTTCCTGCAAAACAATCTGATACTCCGGTTCGGCATCCCGAGATGTATCATCACCGACCACGGGACGAATTTCGAGAACGAGAAAGTGAAGGACTTCTGCAAAGAATACCATATCCTCATGAAGTTCGCCGCGGTCGCGCATCCCCAATGCAATGGGCAGGCCGAAGTCGCTAACCGAGACGTCCTCCGAGGTCTCCGGACCCGCCTAGAAGGGCGATAAGGCAGTTGGGTCGAAGAACTGCCCCAGGTCTTATGGGCCTTGCGCACGTCAAAGAAGACCCCCACCGGGGAAACCCCCTTCAGCCTCTGCTACGGGACCGAGGCAATGGTCCCGGCGGAGATCGGGCTACCCAGTCATAGATTCGAGCACATCGACGACGATGCGAACACCTCGGCACTACGGACCAACCTGGACATCTTGTTGGAGAAGAGAGACCGGGCTCAGATCAGGGTTGCCGCTTATCAACAACAAACGACCCGATACTAAAACGCTCGGGTCCAGCACCGCTCCTTCCAGACCAGGGATCTGGTCCTATGGCGAAACGAGTTCATTGATCAAGGCAGGCTACACAAGTTCTCCCCGAGGTGGGACGGTCCCTTCCTCGTCTCTGAGGTGCTCCCCGGCGGAGCCTATCGCCTACAAGACGCAGACGGGCGCAAGCTCCCACGGCCTTACAACGCCGAGAATCTTAAGCTATACCAATGAGGCTAAGGCCAACAAGTGTGTAATCCTCCTTTCGCAAAGACGATGTAAATGTTTTCCAAAAATCCTTTCCATTCGAATAAAGAAACGTCAGAACATTGCAAATAGAGTTCTGTCTTTGCGATCAAAAGCCTCACCAAAGAGGCAACCGCACAGCTTCACCACCCGGTTATCCCTAGCAGGCGTCCTACGGCCCTCCAACGCTAAGGGTCAAAGTCCTCCCTAGAGGCAGCCGGGCGGCTACCCTGCTCGGTTATCCTTAGCCGGTAGCTTCCCTACACTCAACGCCAGGGATCAAAGCCCTCACCAAGAGGCAACCGCGCGGCTGCACTGCCCAGTTATCCTCAGCAGGTCTCCTGCGGCCCCTCCAACGATGAGGATCAAAGTTCTCCTTAGAGGCAGCCCGGCAGCTACCCTGCTCGGCTATCCCCGGCTGGTAGCTTCCTACCACAACCGACAGGGATCAAAAAGCCCTCCTAGAGGTGGTCGAGCCGAACCCTCGCTCGGCTATCCTTCAGGACAAAAGCCCTCGCCAAGAGGCACCGGGCAGTAACCCTACCCGGCCAAGGGTCCTTGGTAGGCTTCTTACAGCCCCTCCCGCGCTAAGCATCAAAGTCCTCCCAGAGACAGTTGAGCCCGACCCTTGCTCGGCTATCCCCGGCTAGTAGCTTCCTAGCACAACCGACAGGGATCAAAGTCCTCGCCAAGAGGCACTGGGCAGTAACCCTGCTCGGTCCCCGTCCTGAAGGATCAAAGCCCTCGCAAGAGGCAACTCGGTCATCTCCGGCTGGTAGCTCCCTACCCATGATGCCAAGGATTAGAGCCCTCGCAAGAGGCATCTGAGCGGCTACCCCGCTCGGTCATCCCCGGCTAGTGGTTGCCTACCCACGACGCCAGAGATCAAAGCACTCGCCAAGAGGAAACCGCGCAGCTTCACCGCCCGGTTATCCTTAGCAGGCTTCTTACAGCCCCTCCAACGCTAAGGATCAAAGCCCTCGCAAGAGGCAACCGAGCGGCTACCCTGCTCGGTCATCCCTGGCCAGTGATCTCCCTACTCGCGGCGCCAGGGATCAAGGCCCTCGCAAAGAGGCAACCGCGCAGCTTCACTGCCCGGATGACGCCCACCGTGGGGCATCCCCTGCCAACCAGACGCTGCTGGTTTTAAACCCTCATAACGAGACCACCTAGCTCCCTTCTGCCCGGCGAATCTGCGGCGGGCAGCATGCTGCTCATCGGGTGCCGCAGACCCAAAACCCCATTGAGAGACGTCAGATCTGTTCAAATCTGGGTGATCCCCCATCGACTCCAGGGCCATGGGAATACCTCCTTCTCAGCAGCACTCGGCACGCTTGACAAGTGATCGAGATCAACTCGACGTACGATCGCCTGACATGGAAGCCCAACAAAGCAAGCAAGGATATTCTACGAATACTCTTCGCATCCAAAAGATAAAGTGCAAAATAATGAAACAGCAAGAGTTTTATTCGCACAAGTAAAAACGTTTTTACAAGGGTATTGGGGGCTCTCCAGCCTTACAAAGTTCCAGACACTTACAAAAGGGGGCGAGAAAATATCAAAAAGGCCTAAGTCACAAACCCCCTCTTGCGCCTCGCTTCCCTCATCACTGTCATCGCGGTCTGCTGGAGGCTTCACCACCGGAGGTTTTGCCACCAGGGGTGTGCCTCGCTTCCCTCATCGCTGTCTGCCGGAGGCCTTGCCACCGGGAGTGGGACCCGAGCACGGAGCTCTCCATCGGCGAAATCAGGAAGCTGCTCCTTCACGGCATCTAGAGCCTTATTCCACGCGACGGTGGAATGCTTGCCAAGCTCGACGTAAAACTTCTCTGACACCTTGTAATCGACCACAGCTTTCCTAGCCCGAACCTCGGCAGACTCAGCCGCCAGAAGCGCAGCCTCGGCATCTCCCCTGCTGGCGTCTCTCTCCTTCTCCATGGCCGTGAAACGATCGGCCCGATCTGCCAGCTTCCTCTCGGCAACTCGGTGGGATGCACTCAGGCGACGATAGGCACCCCGGTTCGCTGAATTGGCAAGTTCCGCAACCTCTGCTCGGGCCGCTAGGACATCGGCCCTCGCCCTCTCCAGACGCAGGTCACGCCGCAGGATCTCGACCTCAGAAGGAAACGCTTCTACCGGCCTCGGTGCGTCGAACGCCCCCTCGGCCTCCATACGAATAGCGAGGGCGCAGTGTTGCAGGACCTGACGAGAAACGGATGAGAAACTTGGAGACGCTTGAGCCAAAGAAAGGAAGGTCAAAAAACAACGCGTAGAGGAGTTCGTACCTGGACCGCCCGTTGGGCTATGGCCTCCATTTGGACTCTCAAGGTGCCATGCGGAAGCCTCCCCCCGGCCGACTCTTCCATCCCAACGAGCAGGCCAGCGGCGACGGAAAGCCCAGATGGAGCCATGAAGACGGCATCACCCCCTGCACGGGAATCCCCTCAGGAACCCTCGACGACGGCGCACGAGAGATTGTCATTTTCCTCTTAAGGGGGACCCCGTCCTCGCCCTCCCCTCTGTCTCCCATCTGGGGCTCGGATGACCGTGGACGTCTCTGGCCGCCGCCGCAACAATCGCCAGGAGCCGTCAACGAAGCGGACGGCCCTATCACCGGTGGAACATTTGGCGCTGGGCACGAGCCAGCCAGGGGCACGGCCGCGCCGCCGGCCTCCCTCTGGAATGAGAAACCCAAAGAGTGGGAACGAATCATGTATCCAACCCAAAAGAGGAAGAGAGCCGAGTAGCCAAGACTTAAAAGAAAGGAAATATGAAAGAGTAGGACCCTGGAGTGGGCCCCACCTCTACTTATCATTGCAATCGCCCTCATCCAACGGCGCCCTTCATCTCCCACCAAAACGCCTCCTCGCGTCCAATGGCCCCGATCGCTCCACTTGTCGTTCCCACATTAGGCCACATCACATCAGACGCCGCAGGTCTACACATGTCGCGTCGAGCAACCGACGCTTGACACGCAGACTGTCGCTTTAGTGACAGGATGCGCTAACTGGCGCACCTTCCTTAAATACAGAGATCTCGCCCTGATTCGCTGGCAGAAAAGACAGCTGACAGCCCGGTCGCGTCCTGACGAAATCTTAAGAGGGAGCTCACCCCGGGCGGCCCGGCGGTCCACTCTTGACCCGACCCGCCATCTGGTCGGGACAAGAGTGGAGGGCTAATGATGATGCTCTATATTGGCAACCTCTCAGATCAGGACACGTGGCAGATGACGTGTCCCAGAACTCAGAAGAAAGGGCCCACCGGGGGCTGACCAGGCCACCCCTATACCCGAGCTGCAAGCACAAGCCGGTTCTCCTCAGGACCCCCTGCAAATGGGCCTCCTCGGCCTTTGAGCTCGCCCCTGAGCTACCACAGGACCAAGATGCCTCGGCCTTCCCGCTCGTTCCCGAGCTCTCCCGCCGATGCCATCTTCCTCGGTCCCTCCGACCGACCAACTCCACCACTCACAGGCGTAACCGCCGCTCCGCAAATCTCGCCATGCGCGGATTCTCCGCCGGCAACATCCCACGTTCCACGCCATTACGATCCCCATTAACGGGCGATCCGCTTATTACGCGGGCGTGACGTCGGAAGCGTAACTGCCAGCGAGATTCTCGTGCCTGCTACTGCGTACTGCCGCCACTATATAAACCCCCATCACAGAGGGATCAAGTAAGCTTTTTCTACCCCACTTAGCCTTACTCTGTTCGAATCTGGTGCTAACTTGATCGTCGGAGGGTCCTCGGTGGTACCAAACCATCCCGGGACTTCTTTGCAGGTACTCGGCGTAGACTCCTCAAAACCACCAATCTCCTCAAAACCCATTGAGAGCCACACGCAACAGGAGATCACCTCCAAGATCCACTGGGAGATCGACGGAAGACAACATCTGACGGAGACCCGAAAAGGACCTCCATCAAAGGTTATCATATGATCATTTATAATTCTAACTCCTTTAAAAATAGAGAAATAGAGAGTTTGGAATAGATTTAAAAGCACACAAAATCAGGGAAAACGAATATATTTTGTTTTAATGTTAGATCAAGATCCTTCTACCTATCACAAATTGCTGTTTCCTAACAGTGTTTAGAAAATAAGATAGGATCGATGGGCACTAATTAAGTAATAGGAAAATTTGAATCACTAAATTAATTAAAGTAGCGAAATCACATGAAAATTCTTAAAGTTCCTTGCATGTTTACAATGCATTTGCGCATGCAAGAAAAAGAGATGAAAATGTGCAGCAAAACTTTTCGAGCAAATTACAGAAGTTTTTGATCATCTTCGGTCTCCACAAACTATATTCAATAGGGTCTTAAAATTCTCCCTTGATTTCCCGCCATGCCCAGCTGCATGTGTCGCCAGTTCTTTGAGCTCACAGCCTCATCTTTCCCAGCCCCCTTCCTCTTCTCTCAATACCGAATTCCAAATCTTAGCCATCTCCTCCTCCGTTGTCGTCGTCGCACTTCCGCTATTAAGCATGGCCCCAAACTTCCACACATATGACATCATCCTCGCGACCGCGGCCTGGTCCCCTGCCAACGGCTTACAAACCATGGGCACGCCGCTCGATATGGCCTCCAGTACCGAGTTCCACCCTCAATGAGTCATGAATGCACCTACAGCGTCGTGGCCGAGAACCTGCACCTGAGGGGCCTACGGCGCGAGCCCCCTATCTTCTGTCCTCTGCGAGAACCCAGCCGGCAGCTCTCTCTTGGCCGTGTCTTTCAAAGACCACAAGAACGGGACCCCGCTGGCCTCTAAGCCATGTGCTAGTTCCTCTAGTTCGTTTTTCGAAGGGATCAGTGCCGAAAGCAATGTTGGCAACGGTAGAGGGACCGTGGGTGTCAGATCCATTTAAGGCATTCGCTTCCTTCTGCAGCAGCTTCATTGCTATGTGTCTGCATGAGGAGATTGAAGGGGCCTATAGGTAAGAAGTGCTTGAATATGGAGGCGAACTCGGCATCGATTTCGTGGTTTAGGCCTTGGAAAGTGTTGATAGCGACTGTTGTGGCAAAATCCGAATTGATGGAGACGTTGATCTCCTTCAGATGTTGTCCTCCGTCGATTCTTTGATGGCGGTTTTTAATGGTTGAGATTTGGTACGGGAGTTGTTGAGCGTGTGGATCTCAATGGGTTGATGTTGACGCCGAACTATCTGCAAAAGAAGTCCCAGGATGGATGGCCACCGTAGGACCTTCTGACGATCAAGTTAGTGCCAAGAAATAGGTGTAGAGTAACGGCGTATTGGAATGAGTAGGAGTTACCTAAGTCGTCTCAGAGAGAGGTTTATATAGTGGTTACGTGGAGCGTGCAGCTGTGAGATCATCGCCGTCAGTTACGTCCCTGGGTTATTCTCGAATTAATTGCGGGATACATCCATTAATGGGAGGACGCGTTAGCGTGGGACACGGAACGTGGGGAGGCGAATATCTCGTCCTGGCGAGATACGCGGAGCCGTTGCGGAGGCGCTTGGGTTCCGCGCTCGCGGATGATCGGGAAAACCGAGGAAGTTCGACCTGTCAGATGGCTCGGAGACAAGCAGGGAGGCCAAGGAAGCCCGGCCCGTCAGATGGCTTGGAGACGAGCAGGGAGGCCGAGGAAGCCCGGCCCGTCAGATGGCTCGGAGACGAGCTGTTGGCCGTTTGCCAGATGAAGGCGGAAAGTATTCAGGGGGTCTCCTGAAAGGTCGGATGCGTCCTCGGAGACGAGGTCCTGAGGAACGCACCTAATGCATCTCATTTATTCCACCTCCGTAACTTTCGGGACACGTCATCCGCCACATGTTGTAATCTGAGAAAATACCACTTGTGAGCATCATCACGAATGAATGTCGTTGGGGAGAACACCCAATCGGAAGGTCGCCGCATGGGAGTGAGGAGAGGCTTGGGATGCCTTGGATGCTTTTGTCTGCCAAAGACGGGATTAATGCTTCACCAACTGTGACACGACCATTAAGATTATTTAAGGTTAAAGAAAGAGAAAAATAGTGGAAATAATAGCAAGTCAGTCTTCTCCGGGAGCTGTTTGGTCTCGGCTATGAAATTTGGATTCCAAAATAGTACCGTTAAAAATATCTGTATTTGGTAATTTATTGTTTGATTGGTATTAAGTTCCTACTTTTGGATTTATAGATCTTTCTAATTCTTATTTGGTTGGTGAAAGAAAAGTTGGATTTGAATTTAAGGATTTTAGAGAAAGAGAGGACTTAAAGTAGGGAGACCCTATATAAATAATGTTAATCCTTTGCAATCAATGGTTTTTTATTAATAAGAATTCATGAATCCTAAAAAATGATGGGCCCACCACAAAGAACGAGTAAATCCAAAAACCCCAAAATTCTACAACCAAATAAGAATTAGCTAATACTTATATTGTTTTTGGATTCATGAATCCAAATAGTGTCAAATCCTCCTCTAATCTTGCAACCAAACAGGCCCTTAGTGTAAAGCGAAACCCGAAACCGGGCAGTATAAAAATACACTTGTACTTGTACGGATTCGGATGTAAATAGACATCGAAAATTATCATAGTTACGGAGGGACGATGTATACAGGCATGTTTCCTGTAATTAGGTATATAGAATAGACGGAATGGGGCTGGAATATACATGGGGAGCGCCCCCGCAGACATATTTTTAAATACTTTTATGGGATTGCTGCTGTCCAGCTGGGACCGGTGAGAAGTGGCTTATTTTTATATATACGTGATATTATCAAAATTGTTTAAAGCTACACGTACCTCTGATTTTAGTAACTTTATTTATTCAAATGTCACATTAATTATCAAATCGTAGTACTAGTATCAAATTATAACATTGTTTATCGAATATTAACATTATCCAACACCTACTTTATGAAATCTAAAAAAAAGTATTAATGAAATGCATACAAATCAAGGGTTGGAATTAAAAGAAACTCACTAATATGCTTTGGGCTTTTTTCCACAAATTTGAAATTTTTGGAAAAAAGCGACTCGGACCGGAAACATTTTCTCCAATTTTTAATGTAATTTATACCCATTAATAAACTTGAAATCAATCAGGCACTAAATCTTTGATTAGTGTTATTTAGTTTTTTATGTTATGCTGGAACATACCGAAATCATAGACCGATAGATTTCTGAACAAGATCTTAGCTTATAACAAATTAAAAAGTAATGGCCATTATTGAGGGGTTGCAGAGTCCCCTGAGGGGGCACTTTTACAGAAAAGCCTCTGGACAATCCAGGGGATTTTCTGCAAAAGTGCCCCCTCTTAGGGGGTACTGCAGCCCACTTTTGGCCTAAAATAATATGAACCGGATATGAATTTGGAGCAGTAGGTCAGATCTAAACCTTGAATTTGGGTCACTTAGGACATCATGGGTTGACTTAATAACAGAATTTGCTTTTTTGAATTTCAAATTCAAAGTTTATCTGGAAAACTGTCTACTGCAGTTTTGATGTCTGAACAGTCACAACCGCCCAAACAGATGTGTCTATACAACTCTATAAATTAAGTCTTTCACTTCACAGATTTTGCATCTTCTTCTCATTATCTTCTAAGAGAGTTTCAAGAGCTTTGCTATATTTGGGGGATGATTGACTTCTACTATACTCCTATAGCGGGGACAATATCACTTTTCGGAAAGTGTATCATAAACGTCTCAAACCTTTTTAATTTTGTCTTAACCAAACTAAAAACTCAACAATCGAAAGATGATATTTTATGGAGACAAAATTAAATTCAAGTGTCAAGATTCATTTTCAGAACCAAGATGTTATCAAACTGGATCGATTCGATAGGACCAATTATACTAAATTGAAAGACAAGATGGTGTTCTTGTTGACCGTCTTAAAGATTTTTTACGTGCTCGATCCAGACTTACTGCCAATTCCAGATTCAGCCTTAATTTCAAATGATGCCGAGAATGTCAAAACAGAGAAAAATTAGCGTGAAGATGATGAACTAGTTTGTCGCGGGTATATTCTCAATTCCCTCACCGATCGTCTGTATGATCTTTATGGAAATATGAAGATACCAAAAGAAATCGGGAGCGCCCTTAAAACAAAGAATAAAAATGATAAAAGAGATACGGATAAATTTCTAACGCTTAAATATTTTGAATTTAAGATGACTGATGACATGCCAATCTTGGATCAAGTGCATGAATTATAAATTCTCGACTCTAAACTGAGCGAGCTTGAAATTAAAGTCTCTGATTCGTTTCAAATTGGAGCAATTCTATCTTAATTTTCTCCAACTTGGAATGAATACAGAAAGAAAATTCTGCACTCTCCTGAAAATTTTACCATAAAGCAATTTCAGACTCATCTGCAGATTGAGGCAGAGAACCGTGCACGTGACATGATTTTTTTTAGTTCTAAATCTAACTCTAAAGTGAATCATGTTAGTGAAAATGAACATAGAAAATTTCAGAATAATTTCAAAGTCCAGAAGAAGGGAAATGATTTTAAGAAATCTAATTTTGTAAAGAAGAAATGGCCTTGTTATAACTATGGAAAGAAGGACAACTATATTAAAGATTAAAATTTCAGAAATACCGGAAAAAACTTGGTTTCGGATCAGAAAATGGCAACAAGGCAAATCTAATAGAAAACGAAGTCAAAAAACTTGTTGCTATGGTTCCTGACATACAGATAGGCATGATAACGGAATTACATATGGCTGCAGTAACTAGAACTACAGATTGGTGGCTGGATTCTGGCGCAACTATCCATGTATGCAATAACAAAGCAATGTTTAAAATCTACACGGATCAGAAAAAACCTGAAGAAGTGTTGATAGGAAACAACATTTCGGCCAAAGTGTTGAATTGAAGTTTACATCTGAACAGAAACTTACTCTGCTTAATGTATTTCATATTCCTGATTTGAGGAAAAATCTTGTATCTGCAAATTTGTTATGCAAGAAGAGATTTAAAATTGTTCTAGAGTCTGACAAAGTTGTAATATCGAAAAATAGTATATTTGTAGGAAATGAATATTTCTGTGATGGCATATCCAAACTCAGTATTAATGAAATAAATTGTGTGTTTGCTTATGTTGTTGAGTATTCTTCTTCTTTGTGATATGCTAGATTATGTCATTTAAATTTTCGCTCTTAAAAGTATATGTCTAAATAAGGTTACATTGCATGTCAAAATGATCATAATGATAAATGTGAGATTTGTGTAGAAGCAAAAATGTCTAGAAAACATTTCTCTAAAATTGAAAGAGATACTAATTTATTAGAACTTGTTCATTCTAATATTTATGAATTAAATGGTCAATTAACTATAGCAGGAAAAAGATATTTTATAACTTTTACTGATGATCATTCTCGTTTTACATATGTATATTTATTGAGAACAAAAGATGAAACATTTAAGAAATTTAAAAAGTATAAGTCAGTTGTAGAAAATCAGAAAGATAAAAAAATTAAAATCCTTAGAAGTGATAGATGGGGAGAATATTTTTCTGATTCTTTTTCTCAATTTTGCGAAATGCATGATATTAATCATCAAAGAACTGCACCTTATATGCCTCAACACAATGGATCAGCCCAAAGAGAAAATAGAACTTTAGTTGAAATGGTAAATGCTATACTTTTAAATGTTAAATTACCTTTTAATTTTTGGGGTGACGCACTTTTAACAGCATGTTATATTTATGATAGAATGCAATCCAAGAAAAATCATGTTTCACTATATGAAATTTGGAATGGTAGAAAACCCAATTTAAACTATATTAAAGTATGGGTGTGGATAGCATATTATAAAGTGATTGATCCATATAAATCTAAATTATGGCCGAGAGGTATTAGAAGTATATTTGTTGGATATGCACAAAATTCTAAAGTATATCCACTTTTAGATTTAGAATCAAATGTCATAATTGAATCGATACATGTTGAATTTTTTAAAAATAAATTTATGCATGACAATGTTGATTCTAATTTGTATAATAAGGAAAATACAGCAACTTCTAAGAAAATTACCAATGAGAAAAGAAGAGAAAGTAATGAAAATATTGAACCAAGAAAAAGTCAAAGAATTAGGAAAGAAAAATCTTTGGTCCTAATTTTATTGATTCGCGTTCAATGGTCTTTTTCGTTGAAGGCGATAGAATCAAATTGCTTAACAAAGTACATATTCTACTTAATATAGAAGATGGTCCTAAAACATTTAGTGAAGCAATATCGTCAAGAGATACTGCATTTTAGAAAGAGGTTATTTATGACGAAATGGACTCAATAATGTCTAACAATATTTGGATATTGGTTGACTTGCCTCTATACAAACTTTCAAGGCAAGATTAATGGCTAAAAGATTCACACAAAAGGAGAGCATAGATTATTTTGATACTTATACACGTGTGGCTAGAATAACATTCATTAGAGTTCTTATAGTTTTGACTTCAATATATAATTTATATGTGCATTAAATGGAGGTAAAAACAGCCTTTTTAAATGGCGAATTAAATGAGAAGCTATACATGGAACAACCAGAAGGTTTCATACTTTCTGGAAATGAGAATAAAGTTTGTAAATTAACTAAGTCACTATATGGTTTAAAACAGACCCCTAAACAATGGCATGAGAAATTTGATAAAGCAATAATATCAAATGGTTTTAAGCATAATAATACGGATACATGTATATATTCCAAATTCAATCAGAATTATGGAGTAATTATATGTCTCTATGTAGACGACATGTTGATATTTAGTACAAACATGATTGGAATAAATAAAACAAAAAAGTATTTAACTTCATTATTCAAAATGAAAGATTTGAATAAAGTAGATACTATTTTAGGAATAAAGGTGAAAAAATATAGTGAAGAGTTTGTGCTAAACCAATCTCATTATATAAAGAAATTATTAAATAAATTCCAACATCTTAATATTAAAGAAAGTGTTGCTCCGTATGATCCGAGTATGAAATTAAATGAGAATTATGACAATATGATTGCACAATTAGAATATGCTAGCGCTATTGGAAGTCTTATATATGTGATGCATTGTACAAGGCCTGATATAGCTTTTGCAGTATGGAAATTGTCACGATATACCAGTAAACCCAGTACTAATCATTGAAAGGCCATCAGTAAAGTTCTTGGGTTTCTAAAAAGAACAAAAGCGTTTGATCTATTTTATTCCAATTATCCTACAGTACTAAAAGTTTATTCGTATGCAAATTAGATCACAAGTGCAAGTGATAATAAATCCACAACAGGTTGGGTATTTACAATCGGAGGTGGTGCTATTAGTTGGGCCTCTAAGAAACAAAGCTGCATTACACATTCAACAATGAAATCTGAATTTGTCGCTTTGGCTGCTACCGGTAAGGAAGTGGAATGGCTGAGAAATTTATTATTAGATATAGAGTTGTGGCCACGACCAATGCCATCTATTTTCTTGTATTGCGATAATGAGGCGACTATATCTAGAGCTTATAATAATATTTATAATGGTAAATCTAAACACATTAGCTTAAGGCATGAATATGTTCGAGATTTAATTACTAATGGAATAATTATCATAGTTTATGTGAGATCTGTGAAGAATTTAGTAGATCTCTTTACCAAGGCATTATCTAGAGAGTTAGTAAAGAACACGTCGATCGGAATGGGATTTAAACATTTACAATTTGGCACCGGTAATGGTAACCCAACTTTAATTAGTAAAAACTAATTTTAATAGTTCAATAGGTAATAACAAGTTACTGTCATGTGCATGTATTGCACTAGACGTCTCATTCTTATATAAATAAGTATCTAGTGTTATCTGTTACAATAAAGATGATGAGAGAAAACTCTCAATAGAGTTATTTCTTTTTTAAATATCCACAGTAACGGGGATATAATAAAGGAAACTCCACTTATAATAGCTTAGAAATTGTGCCGTTTCAACAAGAGATATGAAGTATTCTTTTGTAAATGCTTATGAAGACCAAGAGCAGCACATGGCCATAATAATGCTAAAGCAGTTATAAACCTCTTAGAAAATAAGAAGAATATTCTGTGTGATGTATTTCAAATTCTAATAATAAAGTTTTGGTTTAATTTGCGGACACCAATAACTTTGTTAGAGGACACACACACACACACACATACACACACACACACACACACACTAATGGAAGGTTTAAATCGAGAGATACCTTTCTTTTATGCATAATATTTGTCATGAGAGAGATGCGGTTGCAGCCAATATATACAAACTAGTGGGGGATTGTTGGTAGTTTGAATCGAGAGATACCTTTCTTTTATGTATAATATTTGTCATGAGAGAGATGCGGTTGCAGCCAATATATACAAACTAGTGGGGGATTGTTGGTAGTTTGAATCTATTGGTAGCATTTGTATGTGGGAAATAGTCTCATATTGGATGGAGAGACGAATGCCCAAGCCTTTATAATAATTTCCAATATTTAAGTAATATTTTGAACAAAATGGGTTATGAGCCAAGTGGGCCTGATTTCTAGCAGGCTTATAATATTTATTTATTATTGTCTTTGATAGGGCACTTGGGTATCTTGGGTTGACTTAATAACAGAGTTTGCCTTTTTGAATTTCAAATTCAAAGGTTATCTGGAAAACTGTCTACTGCAGTTTTGTTGACTGAACAGTCACAACGCCCAAACAGTTGTATCTATTCAACTCTATAAATTAAGTCTTTCTATTCACAGATTTTGCATTTTCTTCTCATTATCTTTTAAGAGAGTTCCAAGGATTTTGTTGTATCTTGGGGGTGATTGCATTCTGATGTACTCCCATAGTGGGGACAATATCACCTTTCGGAAAGTGTATCATACACGTCTCAAAGCTTTTTAATTCTGTCTTAACCAAACTAAAAACTCAACACATACCAAATGTTAAGGTTAAGAAACTAAACTGAACGTTATTATGGCTATTTGTTCAATCTAGGCCTTATATGGGCTCTAGTAATCAACGAGTGCATCATAGGACTATAAACATCAGGTGCCGTTAAATAATTTTCAAATTTGAACCTGATGCATGCCTACAAAATTTTAAGTTCCTGAAAACAACTTGACCCATTTGATTTTAACCCTTTTGTTTTCCAACTTAATATCAAACCACTAAATTCCAAAATAGAAAAACATGATGACTATCCCTAAAGTAGTTAAAAGCATAGATTAAGTTGAAATAATCTAACATATCGATCTGTATGCCCTAATATATTAATATGTGGATAGATAGCACGAGTCGACCATGTGCAAATGCAAAAAGAACAACAAGAAGAAGAAGAAAAAAAAGAATGGACCTCTTTCATGAAATCCGATCTCGCGTCTGATAGCATCAGCATAAATATGCACCAGTAGAGCAACAGGCGCACACGTCGAAAGCGGGATCCACGGTACCCCCATCTCCTCCGCCGCGTCTCCGGTTAAAGGAATGCATCGCTCACTACACAGCTCACCTTCAACCCTTGCATACCCTTCACCGCAACCTCGATCCCCGCCAGGAAATTCTCTGGTGTCGCTTTTATGAATTTCCCAATTTGTTGAATGATATTAATGACGGGTGGCGCCACTTCCTTGGAACATCCGTCGTCCACAGGGTACAGACGGATGTTGTCTGGTCATGGAGTTTGAGAAAGAGTGGAGACAGACTGCGCGGATGTGAAGAAGGAGAAGGCAGCATCGGGTGCGGCGTCTGCCAGCGTGTGGGCGAAAGTGAAGAGGTTACCGAGGTGGGAGGCGAAGGGGAAGGCCATGAGGGCAATGTGAGGCTAGAAGTTGCCATGAGAGCCCATGGTGGAGTGAGAGAGAAGATCGGTAGTCGAATGAAAAAGCCAAGGAGCCGCGAGAGGTGTATAAAGGCGAATTAGTTAGAGATCAGGGGAGGATTTAGTGCAGGACTTTGTCAAATATGCACTCAACCTAGAACTTTAATTAAAAGGCTATTTAATTAAAGCAACGTCGAAAATAACATAACACTGGGCATATTCTCTGAAAAACGAAAAATGTAAATAATGCTGTAGGTTACATGAATTATTAATATTTTAATTAAAATCCATTATATCGAAAAAAACCTTATCAATATGCCCAAATTCAATGACTAATATTCCTGAAGCCCAGAGGAAACAAATCTCATCCACTTTAGTTGTGCTGTTGTAGGTGTAAGCTTTTACTAGCAAACAAAACAACAATTTAAACTAAACTAGAACCACTTTTGCCGGGTAGGAATAGTTTGTTGAGATATGTGTAGGAATAATTCCATCTTGGAAAAACTACAAGAGATACGTAGGTATAAAATATATATGAGCACCTCACCAAGTACGTTAAAATCTATTTGGATGGATCTCGTTTATGTTGAAACACATGTATGCTCTCATATAAATAAATATATAACCAGCCCCTCTCGTTCATACATAATAAAATTAATATGGTTTCAGAACTAGATTGATCGCCAATGGATTTGAGTACTTAATACCAGTTTTGAGAGACTCGTCTACATGCCTCTGAGAGATTAGCTTTACATGTGCCGTGCAGAGCACCTCTGAGTGAGCTAGTGAAATGTGTGGAAATAGTCCCATGTCGGAAAAACTATGAAAAAGTATATGGAGATAAGATCTGTATGTGTGTCGTACCGTGCACCTCTTCTCTATCTCTTTCTTCCCCAAAACTATTAGTTATATATATGCCCTAGAGGCCATTACTATACATACGATGTATATTGTAGTGGAGCTTGGACATATATATAGAGAGGACTTTCTTGCTCGACATGATAGTATGCTATCTGGTTACTCTCACTAGTAAAATAAGGGGTTGCCCCTACGGATAATATCATCCGTAGGGGCAATAAAAGTTTGGCCCTACGGATTAATCCGTAGGGCAAAGTGGTTGCCCCTACGATCGTTCAATATTTATTTAAAATTTATTAAATCTTAAAGTGTTTTTTGCCCTTACGGAGGCCCAAACCAAGCACCTACGGGTATATCCGTAGGGGCATATAAATAGGGATTTAAGAGATCGATCCCTACGCTGATTATTTTTTTTTCCTATTCTCGCGCGAAACCAAATTTTCCCAAATTGAGATCGTCGTCGCCGCCGCCGCCGCAGTGATCTCATCGTCACCGAATCCAAGCCGAATCGTCGTCGCCACGCCTGCGCAGTGATCTCGTGGTCGCCACCGTGCTCCGTTCTCGTTGTCGCCACCGCCTTCGTCGTCGCCGATTGCGTCTCCGTCGTCGCCTACAGGTAATTAGTTAAACATTATTATAATGATGTTAGGGTAGCGATCAATGAGGGTTAGGATTAGGTATCGGTTGTGGTTAGGGTTAGGATTAGGGTTAGGGTACGGGTTCGATCGGCGGTTGGGGTTCGACGACTGGTGTTGGGGTTAGGGTTAGGGTTAGGGTTTCGGTTTGGGTTTGGTGTTGGGGTTGGGGTTCGGCTGGGGCTGGGTTGGAGTTAGGGTTAGGCCGGGTTAGGGTTTGGTGTTGGGTTGGGGTTCGGCTGGGGCTGGGTTGGGGTTAGAATGAGTTGGAGAGATTGAAGGCGAGCTGGGTTTTGGGAGAAGAGAAGGAAATGGCACTGCTTGCTGCTTCAATTTTTTGATACAGATAGATAAGGTTCTTTTGGGATTTTGGAGGGGTTTTAATTTGGAGGAAATAAATAGCTTTGGAGATGAAATGGGGCATTTCGGTAATTTGATTCTCTGTTGCAAATATTATTTATCAATATATTTAATTATATATATTAAATAAAATAAAGTAAACTATAAATAATATGAAACCAATATATGATACTCGATGATAATATGAAACCTTCATATTCCCATCGATACCCATATATGAAACTAAAAGCGCCACTTAGTCCCCGTCTATCGGTTAACATACGTGCGATGCTCGTCGTGACCTAGAACTATACGAAAGTTGTTAAATATCGGACAGTATAGCTCGATACTAACAACCGTCGTATAGTCTACGCGACGAGAAAATTTAATCGTATGGTAACCCATAGATTTGTCCCGTGTGGACAAGTTAAGAATGTATAAAGCAAACGCCTTCATTCACTTGTGTTTTCATCCGTTTCGAGATATTTCGTCGGTACCTTTCCGCTGGTTCTCCGTGTACAAAGATAGATTAGATGTTTATTTCAACGTTGTTTCACAGCTTTGAAATGATTATCTATTCTATTACAGTGTACTCGGAGAACAGCGGGGAGGTGCTGCCGAAATTTACTCGAAACGGTTGAAAGCACAAGTGATGGGCGTTCGCTCTATACATTCTTAATGGGATAGAAGCCTACCCCCGACAGCCGGAACACATACATACAAACGCATAATTAGAGAGCGATTCGAGATGTTCGGGTTAAAACCAATATATGATAATATGAAACCTTCATATTCCCATCAATACCCATATATGAAACTAAAAGCGCCACTTAGTCCCCGTCTATCGGTTAACATAACGTGCGATAATTTATTCTTTTCAACGACAAACGCACACACAAAGCATATACACGGATTTTCTCCTTTGTCAGTAACTATCCCGTTCTTATATTTCTCAATATAGTCAGCATAACCTACAATTTATATGTTATTCGGTCTAACATGGCCCATGAGTACGTCAGAGTTAAGGACTGGATGTATGTGGATTGGAAACAACGTATGCAACCTAAGTTTGTTGCAGGAGTTGCTGCTTTCCTTGAATTTGCACGAGCACATAATAAGATCATAATAGAGAAGATTCTCTGTCCGTGCGATAGATGTGGCAATAAGTACTGGCAGAAGGTAGAATTGGCAGAGCTTCATATTGTAAAACATGGGTTTACTAGACTTTATTCAACTTGGAAATATCACGGGGAAGGAGAAGAATGCAGTACCGCGGTAGAAGAAGAAGGAGAACACGATAATGCGGAAGGAGAAGAAGAAGAATTCGGTAATACGGCAGGAGACGGAAATTTATTTCCATCAGAAGAAATGGAGGATATGGTAGAGGCTGCCCTAGGTGAATCTATTCGTACCGAAGATGACATTCCTTCCGGTCAAGGACCGTGTGCGGATAAATATGAAAATTTCATGAATGATGCTAGGAAACCAATTTATGAGAATGCGAAGTATTCCACCCTCTCATGGTTCATCCAACTTTTCCAAATTAAGTGCCTAAATGGATGGAGCAACAAGTCATTCACAATGCTTCTTTCGTTCTTGAAAGATTCTATGCCTCCGGGAAATAATGTGCCCGAAAGCTGGTACGAAGCCCAGAAAATGATGTCTGATTTGGGTCTAAAGTGCGAGAAGATTCAAGCATGTCCTAAAAATTGCGTGTTGTACCGGAAAGAGAATTCAGATTTGAAAGAGTGTCCAACATACGGAGAGGCCAGGTATAAGCCGAAAGATTCTGATAAGAAGCCTGATATACCTGTGAAGATAGCACGATATTTTCCCATAACACAGAGGCTATTCAGGTGCAAGAAAACAGCCGAGGCAATGATTTGGCATTACCGTGCTCCTCCAAGCGAAAATGGAAAAATGAGTCATCCAAGAGATTCACCGGCATGGAAGGATTTCGATAGGAGGCACGCAATATTCAGTGTGAACACACTTCGATTTTACGGTCAGGACGATCCGTTTATCTTTCCGAACCAAGCGTTCCAAGTATACTACTCACAGTGTTTGAAGCATCCGGGGTGGAGTGTTGTATGCCGATGGAAACCTAGAGATGTCTACGATGTCCCAGAATACGAGGACAGCGATGAGGACGAAGAAGAGAGAAGGCTTAAAGTGCTCCGACCGTCTGTTTCGAAGGACGGGTTGTCTTCGACCGATCATGAAGTTACGTGGGTTAGAAATGACATCGACGATGAAATCCAAGTAGATATGTATGATGCGCCCACGAAACGAAAAAGGTTATCAGTAATGTTATATTATTACTTCACATTTTACGCTCTAGATCATATATAGTCAATACTTTTAATGATTGTCTAATGCGTCCACGAACCGTTTATCTAGATTTGATGACGATGTCGGGAGCAGCGAGGGGCGGCAGGAGCTCCAGCCGCGGCAGAGGCAGAGGCAGAGGCAGAGCGGTTCTGCCGCCCGGAGAGCTCCGTAGGGAGCTTCAGAGGGCCGGTCTTGCACCCAGATCGGAGACCCCTTCGGATGCCTCCTTCCGTGTTGATTTGGCCACACCTCCAGGTATACTGCACGCATATCCATTTTGAATGTAATATTACAGATATTCATGAATATTTATGTCAAAATTACATATATTGTCAATGTTTGATTGTCTAGTTGTTGGTGATGCGTCCACATCTGGGACAGAGGCCACCCCCGCTCCTCCAGGTATGTTTATATATCATATAGTGTATGTATATTGATTTAGAATGCTATATCATAAATACACACATTCCTTTTGCTCTTACTTAGCAATTTTTATTATTGTCTAGCTGTAGGTGGTGACACCACCGCACCTGCGGGTATGTTTATATATCCTATAGTGCATGCATATTGATTTAGAACGTTATATTATTGATCTACACATTCTTTTTGCAATTACTTATATAATCTATTTTTAATTGTCTAATTATAGGTAGTGCGTCCACACCTTCCACAGGGGCCACTCCTGCCGCTTCCATACCCTCCGCATCGTCTGCAGGTTAGTATGAATAAATTTAAAATTTTATTCATTTTACATATGCTCTATAGAATAAATATGAACTTCATGGAAATTTAGCGTCGATGTTTATTTTATAGTTGGAGGGGATGCGTCCGGGTCCGGGACCCCGGTTGTTCCTCACCGGAGGAACTATCGTCCCGCTCGTGCTGCTGCTCGGGCCCAGGCTCGTGCGCTAGTCACCGGAGGTATATATCACACTTGAATTTTTGTTTAACCTCGATTTCTTAATACAACTTTGTCTTATTATTGATTGTCTTGATATTTCGTGCAGACGCAGGGCCTCTCCATCCCCAGAGGGGGACTCGAGGCCCGAATCAGTCCCATAGGCTGAGGCCTGATAGAGCAAGGGGGGAGGCAGCATTCCCCCTATTTTTTACCCTTGACTATCGCTATACCGGTCCTCATGCCGAGAGGTTCGGCCGGTATATGGGGGACGAGAGCCGGATCGTGAAGAACTATCCACTTCACGTTAAGTGGGACGAGCAGCACCAGCGCTCATTCGCCCTCTTCTTTGATCAAGCTCGGGTATGTATTAATATATATTTTCATTTGATCTATCCAATATATTTATTATTAACACTTGCAATCTAATAACAATGTTTTTTTTTTGTATTTTCAGTTGGATTACGATTTTCAGCCTGTAGCCGACCCTGATCACCCGGGGAGGGTGCTCGACCTTCATGCTCTGTACAATGGCCTGATGAAGAACATGCAGGCCAAGGTCCGATACAACAGGAATGAGCTGAAGGCCGGCTGCTACTCCCTGTGGATAGCGACCCCCGAGGCAGAGAGAGCGGCCCTCCTATCTACTCCGGCGTTTGCGAGAGTCGACGTAGAGACATGGCCTCTATTTTGCGCTTATTTCGACTCCGAACGCAAACAAGTATGTATTTTAAATTTAATTCATTATTTATGATATAATTTATTTCTTTGTGTTTCTTAATTAGAAAACTAAATATTAATGCGTTGTGCAGAAACAGGCCGCTCAGAATACGGAGAACAGGAAGTCGGCGAAGAGGGGTCGCCCCACTTACACAGGTGGCTCGAGGAACATTACTCGAGCCATGGAGTTATCGGTAAATTAAGAGTTATTCTCTAGTATTCTGCAATATTAAGAGTTATTCTCTAATATTTCTAATATTAAGAGTTACTTTCTAATATTGCAGACATCTCGGACCGTGGCGTCAGGTGGTACACCGAGCGTGCTGTCCGCATATCTTGCCGTCCATGGCACCTCGACAGATCCCGCCACGGGCGAGCTTCGATGTCCCGACGTCGCTACCCAGGAGTACTGCGTAAGTGTTAATATTTTTTCTACCCAAATTTGAAATTTTAGTTTTGGAAGATTCAAGTTTAAATTTTATACTTATACTTTACTGCTTAATGTGGGTGTAGGAGCGGGTGGTTGAGCAGGCCCAGGCCTGGGGATCGATTTTACCGGACAGAACGATCCGAGGCTGCTGACCCCAGTTCTGGACGCCGCACACGGAGGGCACCACGGAGGTTGGGAGAGAGGCCGGGGATTGGGCCCTAGCAGGGCCTATATGAGGTTGGACTCCACCCCGGCGGTTACTTCCTCCGTCTCCAGTGACCGGCATGTCCATCAGGAACTGGATAGCTTGAGGGCCACCGTTCAGGAGTTGAAGGAGATGCTGGTATGTATACTACTTTATAGTAAAATATCATCTCATATTATATACATATCAACATATCCATAATTAGTACGTAGCTTGAGCTTATTTGGTTTTAGACTTAAGTTTGATTAATCATACATACATATGTAATTAAAATAAACAACGCTTTTCCAAACTAGATATCCAAACAGGGTTTCGAAATAACTTAATAATGAAACGAATTCGAATAATACACAGTTCTTACACGCTTCTTACACACGTTATGTCCAGACGCGACAGGATAGATCGGCCGAGCCTCCAAATGCATCTTCTTCGGCTGCGGCTCCGCAAGCCACTACATCGGCTGCGGTTCCGCAGACAGCTCCTGTAGCTCCACCGCCCACTCAGACTCCCGCAGTCGCGGCTCCGCAAGCGACTACCTCGACGGCGGCTGCGCAAACCACATCGCCAGCTCCACATGCCGCTCAGACTCCCTTATTTGTAGCATTGCAGAGTGTATTGACCGAGGAGCAGGCGCGCGTTATTCTAACGTTATTCAGAGGTGGAGCTGGACCGAACTAGGGTAGCTTTTTGGTTCTTATTTTTTGAAACATGTATTTATTTATATCACATTGTACTACATTTTGAAACGATATTGATATTGGTTTGTATTTATATCATATTCAGTTTTTGGGTTTCTTTTGTATATTATATATATGCGTGAGATGTGATTATGAATACTGCAATATATGATTTGATTGATGTATATAGTATTGTGCACAGGGCGGGAAAAAAATCTAGCAGCCCATTTTTAAAAAAAAATACAGACAATATGTACCTACGGATTAAGCCGTAGGTATATATGTTGCCCCTACGGAGTTGTCCGTAGGGGCAAACTATCAGGAAACCTGATATTTCCCCCCTGATCTCAGTGCAGGGTGTTGGGGGTGCCCCTACGGATATGTCCGTAGGGGCCACTGTCTATCCCCTACGGATATATCCGTAGGGGCAAAATATCAGGTTTCCTGATATTTTGCCTCCTGATCTCAGTGCAGGGTGTTGGGAGTGCCCCTACGGATATGTCCGTAGGGGCCACTGCCTATCCCCTACGGAGTTATCCGTAGGGGTAGAACAAGGACCTACGGTTGTATCCGTAGGTACATACAATATATTCAAAAAAAATACATATATGATTTGATTACCCCTACGGCGTAATCCGTAGGGGCAATAACACCTACAGATATATCCGTAGGGACACGAATTTGCCTGTAGGGGCAAGTTCAGGGCCTCAACTTGCACCTGTGGCCTTTGCACCTACGGGGTATTTTTTCGCCCCTACGCAGATATCCATAGGGGCAACCCTTATTTGTAGTAGTGTCTTTATCTTAACATTTACTCTGATTGTCTCTAAGTTACATGTTGATAAAGCCCTTAGGATAAGTACTTGACTACCAGGACTATGATGCGGATCATACTAGTGGGGACAGTGTAGTCGCCAAGTATATCCTTCAAATATTCCTAGTCGTAGGTGTAACGAGACAGGGCATCGATATACCAGAGTAGACTAGCGTATGCGTTTCTTGACCCATATGATGGGCGATGGATGATCCCATATCCATTGGTGTTTGACATTAGAAAAGGTATACGGGTGCTCAGTGGAGACTGGGTACACTGGACGGACTCGCCGAGAACTCCCAGATGGTATTATACCTCACGTCAGATGGCAGTTCTTTGGTGACACTGGTACAGGTTAGTCTGTAGACCCGAGATCGTCATAGAGTCTTATGTGATTCCCACTGTACTTTGATTTCCATCAAACCACGTCCAAGAGGGCGTGCAAAAAGGTGGCTTTTGGGTACAGTCCCGAATCACATGGAGGCAATGAGCGATAGGAGGGGATTCGTCTCTCCCGGTATCGGGAGTTGATATTGCGCTGTGTTCGATTGGTTATAACTAGAAATCCCTGGCCATGATTGCTGAGATTTACTGGTAAGTGTTACCAGTAGTTTCTCGAACTGTTATGGACCTCATATCGACACGACTTATCAAGCTACTGGGGTCTGACGTTTACCACCCCTAGGCGAGATATGCGACATATCAGACGAAGAGACCGGACTATACGGGAGTGTTACTGATTAGATTCGCAAGAAAATGTACAGGCTTGCTTGTTGATCTTCTGACCGCTCAATACCTGGGTGGCTGTTACGTTTAGCTGACCACTTGCAGCTTGTGGGTGTTTGATATGATCATCACCTACTGCCGGCGTATTGACGGTTCTTTAAAGTCCTACACAGAGGTTTCCTGGCTCGGGCAAAACGGAGTAGGAGCACATATGTGATATGTGCGGTACCGAGAATAATACGTGTATGCGATACCGTATTAGATTCTCGCGATATGAGATATCGGCCGGGTATATGTGATATAGCCGGGTCATCGGATCAAGTGTTGATTCGATGAACTGATACAGATTATATTAGTCGGTTATTTGTGAAATAGCCGGATTATCGGATCAAGTATTGATTCGATAATTTAATGTATAATTATATATTTGATATATTAAATTACATTAACTAATATTAGCTCACTTAAAAATTCTTTTTCTCACTCGGGTAGTACATTGATATATATGTGATATATGTTAATTGTATTATTTTATTTTGTTACAATAAATATTGTATATGTGATATATAATATTGTAACATGTTATGGTTATAAATGCAACATGATTTGTGGAGTTTAAATATGGTTAGGGTTTGGATTAGGGTTAAACTTTCATGAAACTTTCAAGAAGCTTCTTGAAGCTTTGACTTTGACCTTGATATTTTGTGATATTTTGCAAAGATATTTCTTTAACCCAACCCTTTAACCATAGTTAATTCTCTACATAGGTTAAGTCTTCATACTTAACCCATGGTCGCATTTCTAACCCCACTTGATTCATTCTTCATCACAAATAGTTTTGCTTCTTCTTCTTCTTCCTCTTTGATGAAAAGCTTTCTAGCTTTTTGAAAAGTAATGAAAATGAGTGAGATAAAGAAAACAAATGAGAGCTAAATTCCTACTTCATCATTCTCATCTATTCCAGCCTCTTAGATTAGGGTGTTTGCTTTGCTAATACTTAATTAGTGAAGCAAAAACTTGGGCTTGAGTTTCTTCAAGGTAGATCATCTTTGTTATCGAAGATCGGAAGTAAGCTTGCATCTTTCTCTTCATGGAGCCTCTCTAGAGTCCGGGTACTCGATGATCGCAGCGAAGGGACCTCAACACGGATCTTTTGAAGTGAAAGAACGGACTATAAAGGTTGTAATCCATAACTCTTAGAAGTAAAGTTGTTTACTTGCTTTATTTCGCCTAATCTCTAGTCTAAGATCTTGGTTAGGGTTGTTCGGCACATGAAAAATTTAATTTTGGCATGGTTGATACCTTGTAAAACCTTGTGACTGTGCCTAGTAACCCTACAGTGGTATCAGAGCCAAGCTAGAGCTTTAGGCGAAGTCTAGACGAAGTTTAAAGTCCGATCAAACCCTGAAACATCGCATTTTATCCTCTCTCTGGAAATTTTTTTAAATGTTGATTTTTTCCGTATTAAAAATACACAGAAAATTAAACAGGGAATTCTAAGGATTACTGTGAAATACGACCACCTAATTCCATTAAAGCGCCGCGGAACCGCGGCAATACCATGCATTGTGCGGCGGTTCCGCGGCCGTACCTTGGTATTAGGGACTCATCTTTCACAGTAACATCCGTATGCATTTCTATATGCTTCTGGGAATTTTTAATATTACTCAAGTGTTGAGTTTTCTGGAGATCTTTTGTATTCGTTGATTCGATCGGAAAGTTTAACATCGTTTAGTTTTTCGGGTAATTTAGAACGTGTTAAAAAGTTCGAACGGATATCACTTTTTCCCCTGACGGAAAATTTTCAAGTGTTGGATTTTTTCACGAGTTTGAAGCTTCCGGAAAATCATGCAAGTAAAGCGGTGGACCCTCTAGAAGAACACAAACCTTAACTCGATTATGTGACCGTCTGAACCGTCTCTAAACCTTAGGGTTTGGGGCAATACGGCGTTGCCACATGTGAGGCGTTGGTTTGACCCTTCTACGGCTGGACCATTGGTACCGTGGCATGTGATGGATACTTTTTGAACCCCGCTCAAGTGTTGAGTTATTTGGGAAATCTTGGGTGTTTGTTTATTCGATCGGAAAGTTTAACATTGTCTATTTATCTGGAATGTGATACAATATTTGGAATCCACAAGTAGTTATGAGATAACTAATTTGAATATTATAAATCTAGCAGTTTAGTCTCAGATGATCGGTTGCCATGGGATTTTGATGCGATCAAAAGTCCGTCGCAATCACGTAGTGTACGCGGATACTCACCGAGTAAACTTAACAGATAGCCACGCCCCATAGCCCCGACCAAGTGACTGTAGGAGAACCCCGTCGCCAAAAGCATCCTTTCGGGTGCTCGCGGCAGCGGTGTTCCGCCTTAGGGCACTTCGTCGACGGCATCCGGGGGTGCGGCCATCTACTAAAGTTTGCGACGAGCATTCGATCAGGATGTCGGGAATCTTGTTGAATTGCCCGACTTAATATTGAAAAGAGTTTTCGATATTGAGACTAAAATGCGGGGTTTATAATTATTAGGCATGCGATGTCTAAGGAATTCATTTGGTTAGGCATGAGATGTCTAAGGAGGTTGCGGAATCTTGTTGAATTGCCCGACTTAATATTGAAAAGAGTTTTCGATATTGAGACTAAAATCCGTTTGAAGCTTTGTATGGTCGTAAATACCGTTCACCTGTTTGTTGGGATGATGTCGGTGAACGAAGATTGTTGGGACCAGATTTGGTAGTGCAGACAGTTGAGAAGGTTAACACTATCAGAAATCATATGAAGGCAGCTCAAGACAGACAGAAGAGTTGGGCTGACACGTCAAGAAGACCTCTAGAGTTCGCCGTGAGTGATTTGGTGTTCTTGAATATATCGCCGACTAGAGGGGTAGTTCGTTTTGGGAGTCGAGAAAAGCTTAGTCCTCGATTCGTTGGACCCTTTGAGATATTGGAGCGTGTTGGAGAGGTAGCGTAGCGTTCGGCGTTACCGCAGTCCTTGGCAGGTGTGCATGATGTGTTTCACGTATCTCAACTACGAAGGTATATTCGAGATAAAACGCACGTTTTGGATCATTCGGAGCTAGCAGTATGAGAAGGCTTGACTTTTGAGGAGCGACCGGTTGAAATCGTGGATCGAAGGGAAAAGGTTCTTAAGAACAAGGTTATCCCCCTTGTGCTTGTTTCTTGGGGTAATCAATCGCATGGAGAGTCCACTTGGGAACGAGAAGATGAAATCCGACAGAAGTTTCCTCACCTCTTCTTATAGTTCTTTGTATTCTTGGAATTTCGAGTACGAAATTCTTTTGTAGTTGGGTATAATGTAACACCCGAGCCCAATACTACTATTTTTCTGTTACTGTTTGAACATTAATGTGATACTCATTTCATTTAGCCTGTCTATTTGTCACTTACCGTAAAATTTTATCTGGCAAAGTCATTTCTGCATATAACAAATTTTAGCATCTAAAATGAAATTAAAAATATCTCTCTTGGCCTACTCGACACCCCTAGCCTCGTGGTAGCGTCCGTGTTTCGTGTTCTAGTCCCGTTCGGTGAAACGGGCGAGTTTGGATGGCTACGCGCGCGTACAGGTGTCCGTCTTGGAGGTATGCTTTTTAATCATAAAACACCTCATTTTAAAATTTGGAACCCGCTTAAAATCCTATTATTTAAATTTCGAATTTTTGGACCCAACCCGGGCGCAATTTGGAAATGTTTTATTTGGCGCCAAAATCCCAAATTTAATAATATTTTAACCATAGTATATTTCGTTGTTATATATATATATATATTTGACTGATTAAGTAATCTGGTAAATCTTTTAATATATTTTTTTAAAACCTCTTCATACTTCTCCAGCCAATCGCGAGCTTCTTATCTCTCCCCTGGGCCCCACGTTCTCAATCTCTCTCTCTATCTCTCACGTCTCTCTCTCTCTCTCTCTCCCTCTCTCTCTCTAACCCCTCAAATCTCTCTCTTCATATCTCCTCTCTCTCCCTCGTATAAAATTCCATCTCTTTTATTTTTTTTCCTAAACAGAAACCCACAGCGAGCCTCAATCCTAGCCGCCTCCATCGTTTCCGCCGCAGCCCCGACGCCGGCGCTAGTGTCACCAGTACCCTCGCCTCCTCCTCTCAACCTCAACCCTCGTCCTCTTCCCCCGCGCACCCTGCACAGTCGCGGCCACCTGTAATCTTCCCAGCAGTCGCCTGAGACGTCACCCGTGACCACCTGCGCCGCCCTGGTCGTCGCCGACAATCACCAGACCCCCAGTGATCGCCTCTGTAAGTGTTTCCCTTCTCTCCTCCTCTCCTTCTCCCTCTCTTCATTTCAAAACTGAAAACCTGTGGCTGGATCTTTCTGCAGATCGCCGGAGACGCCGTTCTCGCCGCCGTCGATCTCGCCGTCGTTGCTAGTGCCCTGTGGGCCAGTGAGTATTCCCCCATCTTCTTCTTCTCTGGTCATTTCCTTCTTTCCAAGATCTACACCCGTTCGAAACCCTATTCACTGTTTTTGTGCTCGCCGGAATCCGGTCGTGCCGGCGACGTGTCCCGGCAATCCAGCAGAGTACTCTGACCCGTGTGGTTCCTTGGTTCGTTGTTTGGGTTCAATCTGTGAACCGTGCGTCCGTCGCGTGTTTCCCCGCCGATGTTACGTTCCGTTTTTCCCGGTTCGCGACCCGTCGAGGCAAGTACCCCTTTCTACATGCTATACAATATATCTATATATGTATTGACATCCTAAACCTGTAAAATTAGCTTGGTACAATCATTTTCCATTTCGATTATAAATTGCATTAAATCATTTTACGGTTAAACATGAAACTTACAGTTCGCAATTGAAACCCAATAATCAAATCTACCTGTTTAATCACATTTTACTGTTAAATAGATGGTGGCAATTGTCCATGTAGTTCTGTTACATTCGGACACTCGTATGCATTTAACCTGATATAACTATATTGAACCGTCACATAAATCATTGCACCGCTAAGGGTGCTTAAACCTGTTAACATGACTAAATATTACAACGACAAATATCAGAGGAGTTCCGAGATGTACCCTTGAACTAATCAGTTGGTTGAAAGAGCAGATGTGCTCAGTTCAAGATGATTTGAGGACTTATGGCCAGTTTGGGCTAAGTCCAATTATGTTTGTAATATTGGCCCTCTGTTGGCTCATTGAAAGAGAGTCTTTGCCTCTAGAAACTTAGCCAATTGGGCTAAAACTAGTGTTAAACACTAAAGACCAACAGTGTTGAACACTGGAATTAAGATTAGCAAGTTAGTATTTAACACTAAAAGTTAATCAGTGTTAAACACTAGCAACGGGGCTTTCAAATTAGTGTTAAACACTAAAGCAAATCAGTGTTAAACACTGGTAGCAGAGATTTCAAATTAGTGTTAAACACTAAAGCAAATCAGTGTTAAACACCGGGAACAGAGTTTTCACATCAGTGTTAATCACTAAGAAAATCAGTGTTAAAAACTGCAAATAGAGTTTTCTAAATTAGTGTTAAACACTAAGAAAATCAGTGTTAAACACTGCAGATAGAGTTTTCCAATTAGTGTTAAACACTAAGGAGGGAGGGGTCACGTGCGGACACGTGAGAGCGTCCTGATTTCCCTTATTTTATTCTGCAGGTAAGTGTTTAACACTTTTAATTTCCTGGCCATCACGTGTGGGCACGTGATAGGCATCCATCCATTCGATATTAAAGGGGTCACGTGGGGACACGTGAGGGCGCCCTAAATGTGAAGCCAGATCTCCTTTGTTTTATCCTCAAATCTGTGAATAAGTGTTAAACACTTTTCATCTTTATTTTAGAGCATCACGTGTGGGCACGTGATGGGGGTTTATGCATCGATAATTACAGCACTTGCTGAGGGGTCACGTGGGGACACGTGAGAGCGCCCAAAGCTTCTTTTCTTTTATTTTGCCATTAAGTGTTAAACACTTTCATTTTTATTTTAGAGCATCACGTGTTGGCACGTGATGGGGATCTATGCGCCAATTGTTAAAGCATTTGCTGAGGGGTCACGTGATAACACGTGAGAGCGCCCAAAGCTTTCATTTCCTTTGCTTTTTCTTTCTGCGTTTTGGGAGACACGTGGGAGCACGCGAGGTGATGCTTCAAAGTTCTTTGCAGGGGATCTTTTCAAGGGTCACATGGGGGCACGTGACCCTAGTTCTTTTCATGAACAGAGATCTTTTAAGAATTGAATTCTTTGTAGGGTTAAACCCTAATTATGATTTTGGAGGAATTAAATTCCTATCATGAAAGAATTAAATTCTTATTTAGGATGAAACCCTGATTTCTTTTTAAAGGAATTAAATTCCCAGATATGTAAAAGAATTAAATTCTTGATTAGGGTTAAACCTTAATTTTATTTTAGGAGGAATTAAATCCCTGTGAGTTTGGGAGAATTAAATTCTCAAAACTCAATTCCTCCTCTGTGTTTTAGATCTGCATGGCAGGATCTCAACACAATGAGAATTAAATTCTCAATTCATGGGGAGATGTGCACTTTGCAGATCCTCAACCAGAGAAAGAACTAAGTTCTTTTCTTTAAATAAGAGTTAAACTCTTTTGAGAATTAAATTCTCTTTTGAAGTCTCTCTTTTCTTACCTAGGGTTTTTCTTTTGCAGAGAATTAAATTCTCCTCTCTTTGCTTTTTTTTCTCTTGAGAATTAAATTCTCCTCCCTCTGTTTTTCTCTCAAAAAAGTAGATCCCCTCTCTTCTATTCTTGGCTCCTATTTATAGGAGAAGGAAAAGAATCAATTTGTTTAGCAAATCTCTCATTGAAAGATTTGATTTGATTGTTGAGAGATTTGATTTATATTTATCATTAATCTGGGCCTTTAGATCATTCAGTGAATTTTATTCACCGTGGATTTTAAATCCAAAAGATATTCTATTTGTTATTCTGGTGAGATTTTCAGGAAAATCTTTCCTTGTCCAAAATTTTTCCATAAATTGGTGATTTTTAATCACCCTTGGATCTTTAATCCAACGGTCCCCATAATCCTTTTCCATTTGTAAAGATTTAGAAGCTTTTAGAATTTTAATTCTATTTCGAAAGATTTAAATGATCTTTTTTTAGAATTTAATTCTGTTGAACAGCAAGGCTTTTACAGCCAGTCACGTGTTGCCACGTGACCCCTAATTGAGTCCTTTTCTTAGGGTTTACTTACGCTTCAGTTGTAACCATCACGTGTCAACACGTGACCATTGGTCACGTGTGAGCACGTGACACCTCATTGAGGTATTTCCTTCAGCTGTTTGTTTACGCTTCAGTTTTAACCATCACGTGTCAACACGTGACCATTGGTCACGTGTGAGCACGTGATTCCTGATTTTTAATCAGGGAACAGATTTTAGAATTTAATTCTATTCATTATTTTAGAGGCCTTAAAAGCCCATCACGTGTCTGCACGTGATCCATGGTCACGTGTGAGCACGTGATGCCCCATTGGGGTCTTTTCTGAGTTTTTATTATATTTTTTAACTCCTCCAGCGGGTTCTTAAAAGTCCATCACATGTGGACACGTAATTCCTCATAACTTTTGATCCCGGATGAATTACGAGGCCCATAATATATCAAATCGAAGGGTTTTTTGAGCCGCTTTCGATACCATCAGAATTTATCTATTTCTCATTCGGGAGTTTATAAAAAAACGGTCCGGAAGATACTGGTTCGCATTTCCTTAAGCATATCGCTGCCATTTGATACCTTGGACTCTTTTGCGCAGAAATTTTTGGCGGAAACAAATGCCCCCCACTACTTTGCCCACGTAAGTATATATGTGGGTGAAGTAGTGCAGAGTAATGCATGGCGTATGACCAGTTTCGGATTGGTATATAACTTTCAGGATCTTGATCGGAGAAGATAACGAGCGGACACAAGCGTCGTCATTTATCATTGACTCAAATCTTGACTCTTAAGAGATATAGTTCCAAACCCTTAACTCCATGAGCCGCACCCTTTTATCTCTTTATGTCTTACTCTGGCGTGGAGTAGTTTATACGCTTATGAGTAAGTTCTCCATTTCAGTGGTATGTAGCTTTGGCAAGTGTGGCTCATAGATGGTCCATCTTGACCTCTTTGCAGGACAGTGATGGCTTAGGAGACAGGGTTAGGATCTGCCACCTAAAACTTTTCAACTTTATGAGCCGTGAGGGTCTTATAAAGACTTTTCTCCCTACGGATCGAGAGGATCTCATAGGTGTATTTTCTCCTTAGGAGTCGTGAGGATTCCTAAGTGCGTTTCTCTTATAAGTCGTAAGGATCTTGTAAGAGAATTTTTCCCTCTTACGAGTCGAGAGGACCCGTAAGCGGTTGTTCCCCTCCTTGTCGAAATTCGACTTCGGAGAGTGAGACCCGTGGATAGTATGCAAGAGACCATTTTGGGCCGACTTGCAGGATCCCAATGCTTAAGAAACAGGTTTTTTAATCCCTACTGCCTAAGGCTTTATCTCACGAGTCGAGACGAATCGAGAAGTTCTCGCAAAGACATCAATTTCCTCACGAGTCGAAATGAATCGAGCAGATCTCGCAAGAATATCCTAACGTCACAGTTAACCTCTGCTCTTTACGACAGAAGTCCGTTAGGGTCTGTGGTACTTAGGGTTTTGGCCGTCGTACCGTCGCATGAGCTGATGTATTCCTCGATAGGCAATCGTGCTGTTCGAGTAGCCCTGCGACTGCCGTGTCTCTAATCCCTTCGGGGGCTGGACAAGACGTCTTCAAGCAATCCTCCTTGGCAGTTTGACCGTCGGAAGAGCAAGCGCTAGGAATTTGCCATGCCGCTTTTTACTTGAGGTTAGGCTCATTTTGGAGAGCCCCGATGAGTCATAACCACTCCGCACTGGTGTGGGATGATCTCCGATAGTCTTTCAGGCTTTATATGACTTGCCGTTAAGACCCTGAAGCTAGGAATTTGGCCTTTGCTTCGTTTGCTGGCATTGCGTCCTCTGTATCGAGACGAATGTCGTGGTTGTCTCTAGGTTGCTGATGAACCGTCGAGATTTGGAACTAGGGATTTTGCCTTGGCTACTTTTGGTGATGTTACGTCTGCTGTATCGAACGTCGAGGTGGTGACCACTCCATGTGGGATGATCTCCGGTGGTCTTTCAGGCTTTATATGACTTGCCGTTAAGACCCTGAAGCTAGGAATTTGTCCTTCGCTTCATTCGCTGGCATCGCGTCCTCTGTATCGAGACGAATGTCGCGGTTGTCTCTAGGTTGCTGGTGAACCGTCGAGGTTTGGAACCAGGGATTTTGCCGTGACTCCTTTTGGTGATGTTGCGTCTGCTGTGTCGAGACGAACGTCGAGGTGGTGACCACTCCGTGCTGGTGCGAGATGATCTCCAATTGTCTTTGAGGCTTTATATGACTTGCCGTCAAGACCCTGAAGCTAGGAATTTGGCCTTCGCTTCATTTGCTTTGGTGTGTCCGAATCCTATTGGAGGAAGGACGATGTAGTTGACATCTCGTCTGCTGTATCGAGACGAATGTCGTGGTGGTGACCACTCCATGTGGGATGATCTCTGATTGTCTTTTCAGTTTTATATGAGTTACCGTCAAGATGTTGAAGCTAGGAATTTGGCCTTCGCTTCGTTTGCTTTGGCGCGTCCGAATCCTGCTGGGGGAAGAACGCTGGGGTGACATTTCATCCGCTGTATCGAGACGATCGTCGAGGTGGTGACCACTCCGCGCTGGTGCGAGATGATCTCTGATTGTCTTTCAGGCTTTATATGACTTGCCGTCAAGACCCTGAAGCTAGGAATTTGGCCTTCGCTTCGTTTGCTTTGGCGCATCTGAATCCTGCTGGGGGAAGAACGCTGGGGTGACATTTCATCTGCTGTATCGAGACGATCGTCAAGGTGGTGACCACTCCGCGCTGGTGTGAGATGATCTCCGATTGTCTTTCAGGCTTTATATGAGTTGCCGTCAAGACCGTGAAGCTAGGAATTTGGCCTTTTGCTTCATTTGCTTTGGTGCGTCCGAATCCTGCTGGGGGAAGAACGCTGTAGTGACATTTCATCTGATGTATCGAGACGAACGTCGAGGTGGTGATCACTCTATGCCGGTGTGAGATGATCTCTGATTGTCTTTCCGGTTTCATATGAGTTACTGTCAAGATGTTGAAGCTAGGAACTTGGCCTTTGCTTCGTCTGCTTTGACCGTAAGGTCTTTTGTTGACGCTGCGTCCGCATCCTGCTGGACCGCGAAGGAACTCTGATGTTGACATTGCATCTGCTGTAACGAGACGAATGCTGAGGTAGAGTTAGGATTTTGCCGTCACTCTGCTTTGCTGACCATGGGGTCTTTCGTCGATGTTGCATCTGCATCCTACTGGACTGCGGAGGAACACCGTCGTTGACATCTCGTCGAAGGTGGAGCTGGGATTTTGCCGTCACTCCGCTTTGTTTTGACCATGAGGTCTTTTGTTGACGTTACATCTGCGTCCTGCTGGACTGCGAAGGAACGCTGTTGTTGACATCTCGTCTGCTGTAACGAGACGAATGCTGAGGTGGAGCTGGGATTTCGCCGTCACTCCGTTTGATGGTATAACATCTGTGTCCTGCTGGAATGAGGAGGCACACCGTTGTTGGTCTCCAGGTTGCAGATGTGGCCATTGAGATTTGGAACTAGGGCCTTTGCCATGGCTCGGTTTCGTTGCGACTCTGAGGTCGGTTGTTGACGTCATGCCTGCATCAGGTTGGAGGGACAAAGCATGCCGGTTTTGATCTCTAAGTTGTCGATGTTGACGTCGAGACCCTGAAGCTAGGGATCTTCCTTTGCTTCATTTGCTGACATTGTGTCTGCAATATTGCGACAAATGTCGAGGTTGTCTCTAGGTTGTCTATGAACCGTCGAGATTTGGCTTCGTTTTCTGATGGAGCCTGTTGGGAAGGTATGGTTCCCTCTTTGTTTGTGCCCCTGGATTGTATACAGGGATCGATGTGATCTCACCTGTAGGGCAAAAAGTTTCATTCTTTCATTTTTTTTATTCTTTCCGCGATGCTTTATCATTTCAGCTTTTTATATCGCGAAAATCGCGATTGCCCAATCATTTCGGCTATTTTTCGCGGTACCCAATCATTTCGGCTATTTTTCTTTTTACTCGCTGCTTTTTATTGCGAGTTGCCCAATCATTTCGGCTATTTTGCATGCAAACATTTTTACTTGCTGATTTTGTTTGCAAGTTGCCCCATCATTTCGGCTATTTCGTATGCATTTTTTTTTGGCTCGTTGATTTTTTTTTCGCGAGTAGGGGATTTGGGATCTGATACCAATCTTGGCATCAGTATCGCTGCGACTGGAATATTGCCAGGAGCGAATCATCATTTGCCGTGAAAGGACTTGGAATTTGATACCGGTTTAGGCATCAGTATCGTTGCAACTGGGATATTGCCAGGAGCGAATCATCATTTGCCTTGAAAGGACTTGGAATTTGATACCGGTTTAGGCATCAGCATCGCTGCAACTGGGATATTGCCAGGAGCGAATTATCATTTGCCTCTGTCGATGTTGAACAAAGGTGGCTTAGTAAACAGGGTTAAGGGTCCTGTCGGCTAAGGCTTTTGACTTCATGAGCCATAAGGGTCTCACAAAGGTATTTCTCCCTACAAGTCGTGAGGATCTTGTAGGTGTGTTTTCTCCTTGGGAATCGTGAGGATTCCTAAGTGCATGTTCTCTTGTAAGTCGTAAGGATCTTACAAAAGGATTTTCTCCTTATAAGTCGAGAGGACTTACAAGTGTTGTTTGCTGTACAAGCATATCCCTAGTCACAGATGGGACTTTGTTAGGGAAATATTTATTCGTGCCCGTGGATTGTATACAAGGGTCAATATGAGCCGCTTGTAGGGCAATATCGAAAGTTGTGGGGGTTGCTTAAGCACAGGTTTAGGTCTCTGTAACTTAAGACTTTCAAATCTTATGAGTCGTGAGGGTCCCTTAAGAGAGTTCTCCTTACGAGTCGTGAGGATCCCGCAAGTGTATTTCCTCCTTAGGAATCGTGAGGATCCCTAAGTGTGTTGCTCCCTTGTGAGTCGTAAGGATATCACGCGGGTGTTTTCTCCTTATAAGGTCGAGAGGGCCCTGTAAGTGTCTTTTAACGAGGTTGCGCCCTTTCGGATTTTCACAAACACTCGCCGGTAGCCCTGCTGTTTTTACTCACGGAGCCTTTTCGGGTTTTCATCCGTGCCCATTTTGCTTATGGACATACCGTTTTCTTTTTTTTTTCTTTTTTTTTGTTTATTCTTTTTTTTATTCTAACGAGGTTGCGCCCTTTCGGGTTTTCATAAGACTCGCCGGTAGCCCTGCTGTTTTTACTCACGGAGCCCTTTCGGGTTTTCATCCGTGCCCATTTTGCTTATGGACATACCGTTTTTTTTTTGGTTTTTTTTTTATTTTTATAAACCACGCCAGCCTGAGGATGTCGCGGATTGATAGTAGTTTAACGACGTTTCGATCAATCGTTAGTTTAAGGACGTTTCGGTCCACAGCCAGTTTTAGGACATAGTGGTCCATCGTCGCCGTATTTAAGGCGAATCTCTAGTTTACTGACTTTTCGGTCTAGTATCGCCGTATTTGAGGCGAATCTCTAGTTTACTGACTTTTCGGTCTATGGGGCTTTCCCTATGAATGAGCATGATGCCCCCGGCATATCCATCTTTCTCGAGGCATGTGGTTGTGGCGGGCTCACCTTCCAGTTTTCGGACAGCACGAGTTTGCCTTGTTGGTATTGGTCTTCAACCCAGTTTTTGAAGACGTGGCAATTTTCGAGTGGGTGACCCATTACTCTATGGTAGGGACAATAGTTAGGATTGTTAACGTCACCTGGCTGCAACGGACGTTTTGGATCTGGCAGAGTGATGAGCCCGCTGCGCACTGCTAGCTCGAACAATCTCTTTGTTTTATCTTTGGGAAACGAGTAAGGACGTTTCAACTTCTCATTGAGGTATCGCGGCTTGTTGTTTTGACGACAAAACGGTCTCGGGTTACTCGGCTGTTGTTGAGAGTTGGCGACGAAAGTCGCTTTTCCATTCCCCTTATCCCTTTTGTTCGATCCCTTGTTTGCGGGTTCGAGATTCTTTTCGGGTAGCGTGCGATTGCGCAGCTGAACGTTCTCGCAGCTCTTCTTTTCTTCCTCTTTTCCTGAGGTGGATTCTTTGAAGGGAGGGCTGAGAGTCATTTCTTCTTCAGAATTGCTCCCGAAGGTGAGAGCTTGCGATCTTCTGCCGTCAACCATGTAACTGTTGCCGGCAGTTTTCATATGCTCATTTGTCGTATTTTTTCGCTGTCTACGAGCTTTCCACTTTATTCTATTGACGTGTTGTCTATGAGCGACATATCCTTGCCACCAACACTTAAAGGAGTTGCAGTCTTCAGTAGGATGTGCGATCCTCTGATGATATAAGCAGAAGTTAGGGTGTACGTCCGTTTCATCAAAATGTATACCACCAGGAGAATTTTTTCTGAAAGAGGGCGGCCTCATCCCCATTGATATGGCTTTGGCGAATCGTTTCCTTGTCTTGATCCTGCTTTCATTTGCGGCGGATGTACTTTGATCTGGTGGGAGTGTTTCGACCCTTTTGTCCAGTCGTCGGCGTTTGGCCTTTTCAAATATGGCCATCTCACGCTCCCGGCCGGCTTTACTTTTCAGACGAATCTCATTCAAGAAGGCATCGATCATCTCGTCTGACGGCCACAGAAGTTCTGGTTCAGGATCCGCCCCCGGTTTCTCGGTGCAAGGAGCCTCTTTATCATCTATCAAGGAATGAGAGATCACATGACAACTTGCTACGTAGTCCTCAGATTCATCTGATGAGTCTTCTCCATTGTCATCATCTCCGTCCTTAATGACGTGGCTGAGAAATTCTTGGCGTGTGATTGGATTCCGCGCTTTTTGATTGTATTCTTCCAACGCGTCAATCTGCTTTTGCATGTCCGTGCACTTGTCATTAGGCTTCACGGGCTTTTTGGTCTTCTTCTTCGACGACTTTGATGGCTGGATGTGCGAGCTTTGGCTATCACCACTGATCCTTAGAGTTGGGCGTCGCTTTAGCATCCCTTCTACGACCTCGGGTTCTAGTGGATCTTTCCATCTGATCGTCAGGTATGTCTGGAGATCATTCAGCATCCTTTCGGTTTTGGCGGAAAGTACGACCCTCCATGGAGCTTCTTTAACAAAAGAACAAGTTGCCCCCGGCGTGTCCGTTTTCTTTGGAGTGTGCGGCTGTGGTGGGTTTACTTTCCACTTTTCAGACAACGCAAAGTTGCCTTGTAGGTACTGATCTTCGATCCATCCTTTAAAGACGAAGCAATCCTCGATCGGGTGACTTACCGTTTGGTGGTAAGGGCAATAATTGGGATCGTTGACATCGCCTGGCTGCAACGGACGCTTTGGACTCGGCAGATTGATGAGTCTGTTGCGCACCGCCAGCTTGAACAGTTTCCTCATTTTTTCTTGGGGAAACGAGTAAGGACGCCCTAGTCTCTCCTCGAGGGATAGGCGTGGACGCACGTTGTTTTGACGAACAACCGGCTTTAAGTTGCTCGGTCGTTGTTGAGTATTGACAAGGAAGGTTGCTTTCCCTTTGCCCTTTTCATTCCAAGGCTCTGTCTTTGAAGAGGAAGGCCTATGGCCCATCTGGTCCATTTGGGCCAGCTTGTCAATCAAGTCCTGGAAGGTGGTCGGCTTGAAGAACATCATGAACTGGGAGATGGCCGCTTGAGGGTCAAGAGTGCCCACGAACATGCCTACCGCAGGTACTTCTTCGATGCGTTGTTCGCATTTCGACCATAGGTTCCGCCATCGTGTTGCATATTGGACCCACGTTTCGCCTGGCCTTATCCTGGCATTGATCAGTGCTGTTATCGGGGTGCGTTCACTAGCACTCGCGAATCTTTGTGTAAACAGTAGCTCCATCTCCGCAAATGTTTTGACAGAGTCGTTAGGTAGCTCCGAATACCATTCAAAGGTTGTTTCTGCTAAGCTGCCGACGAATTGGCGAAGCAACAATTTGTCATCGCCTCCAGTATTGCCACATAAGGCCCTGAATTGAGCGACATGCTGATGCGGATTCCCTGTCCCTTTATATACGTGGAACTTAGAGATCGTATATCCCGGCGAGTAACTGATTTGGTCATACCAGCCCGGATAGGGTCGTCCGGTTCTAACAATTTGCCCAGCCGCTTCACTCGCCTGATGAGCTCGTATTTACTAAGCTATATAGTCGTCAAGCGCGGCCTTGGAAATGGTTTCTTCCTTGGCTGCTGAAAGAGCCGGAGGAGGATTCAATGTTTCTCCTTTGTCATCTTCAAGGACAATCGGAGGATCTTCAGCAGGAGGATCTTGCTGGATCATCATCCCTACCATATCTTGGAAGAGAAGCGCCATTTGTTTTATGTTAGCCGCTTGCTCTGCGGCTTCTTTGTCCTTCTTTTCGAGGACTCTGCGTAGGTAGTCAGCATCAGTTTCTTGTTCATGACGCTGCTCTGATGATGCCTCCGAGCTTTCTTTTGGCCTGGTAAGTGCGGCCACTGCAGTCATCATCTCCTGAAGCTTCTGTTGCTGCTCCTGGGCTTTCGTTACGGATCGGGTGAGCGGTCGGTGACCCGTCGAAGCAGGGCTTTCCTCCTTTCCAGAAGCCATATAAACAGTGTGCACCACCATGCCCCCAGACTTGGGGTGTTTTTGCTCAGCGCGTTTACGGTTCGCCATTTTCATATGGGCTTTTTGCGGCCTCCTTTTCTTTTGAGTGGTTGAAGTCGAGGGGGCCGTTGCAGTGGGCACCCAAGTAGCTGTTGTCCTTTGTGGCTTGACAGGACGGTTCCCTTCCTGTTGAACCTTCACCTTTTTCTGTCGGTGGAGATAGTTTTTATCAATCACTGACTCTTGGACCTGTCGCCAGACTTTGTAAATTTTAGAGGACAGCCGTTGAGGGGGCTGCTCTAGCTTCTTCTCTGGAGTGTTCTCCACAGGTGAAGGAGTTCGTTTCAACATCGCAGTAGGAGAATTTCTGCACACCTTATTCAGCAATTCAAAGCTGTTCCCGGTTGGAACAGCAGCATCGATCCCCACCATCGGAGCTGGTGGCGTAAATCCAGAGGGGGAGTTGCCCCCAACCTCTCTTACTCGATGCCAGTGGCGACGTCGGGCGTGTCTTGCGAATGGAGTCACCTCCGTTGTTGGATAAGCTTCTTCCTGCCCCCTGCCCTGGGTAGGGGAAGCAACTTTGAGGACCTCGCCTGGAGCAGCAACCGGAATAGCCAGCCTTGTAAAAACTAACTTCTCGGAAGGAGAAACCCTTATAATGATTTCGTCTGCTTGAGCCGGGATAGCTATCCGCTTTGGGATGGCAGCTTCGGGTATCGCAGGTTTGCAGACGTTTTGGCCCAGTCCGTTGAAAACTGAGGTATTGAAACTGGACGACCCGCTGAGAGGGGTCGCGGTAGTGGTAAGCCGATCAAAGGCCGACTTCTTTGGGGATTCTTGCAACGTCATTGTGGCATTGAAGCTCAACGGTGGGAGCATGGTCCCGAAAAATAATCCAGTAGTGGCCTGAGTTACCTGCTCCACTGGCATCTTGAAAAGGGAGGCCGCTTGGGGCCCATAAGTCACTCCTCCAGCAAGGACCGAGCGATAGTTGCAGTTGTAGGCAGAGCAGTTTGAAGCCATTGATCTTCTGTTTTCTGCACGGAGCAAGACACCAAATTTTAGTACCTCGAATCCACAGGCAACCACAGTAAACCGCGATTCGTTCGCGAACACGACACACGAAGTGTGGAGTGGAAAGAGAAAAAGGTCCCACCGGGCGTGCCAGAATCTGTTCCCCTCCGAATGGCGGCCAAGACATGGAATGCCTAGCCTGAGATTCGGGGAAGATGCTATATGGTTTTATCCGTCCACCTCTCCGAAGATGCCAAGTTGATTTATGGCACCGTGTATCGGAGGTTTAGACGGATGCGGCCGATGTAGCAGACTTCGTCAGATTCCCCCTCGTTTGAGGGGTTTTTGATTGTGGGGACGCTCTTCCCTGCAGGCGCAAGCCCCTGCAGTTAATTACGCTACCGCATTGCGGTAACAACTTTCTCCTTCTCCAGATGGTCACTTCGTGTCGTGGGTGTTTGTTTTGTTTGTGGTTGCCCGTGGATTGTATACGGAGACTAACTTATGTTGTCGTCCGTAGGACGTGGATTAGTCCAAATCCGTATTTTCTTAGATTTGGTTTTGGGGTTTTGGTCTAAGGATACGTTAGCCGTATTTGAGGCTAAGATCAACTTAAACGTTTGTTAAGGATACGTTAGTCCAGTTTGAGACTAAGATCAACTTAACGGGATCGTTTAGATCCGACAAAAGAGCGTTTGGGCTCTATTGTTCCAGTTTAGGGACATAGTGGTCCATTAAATGTATGGTCGCCGGGACCCGTCACCTCTCTGACGACGTTGAAGGATTACAACGACAGGTGTCAGAGGAGTTCGGAGATGTACCCTTGAACCAAAGTCGATTGGGGGATCTATAGTCCAATTTGGGACTAAAGTCTGTTTGAAGGTTTAAGAATACGTTAGCCATATTTGAGGCTAAGATCAACTTAAACGTTTGTTAAGGATACGTTAGTCCAGTTTGAGACTAAGATCAACTTAACGGGATCGTTTAGATCCGAAAAAAGAGCGTTTAGGCTCTATTGTTCCAGTTTAGGGACATGGTGGTCCATTGCCAGTTTAGGGACATAGTGGTCCATTTCCAGTTTAAGGACATAGTGGTCCATGTTCCAGTTTAGGGACGTGGTGGTCCATTGAATGTATGGCCGTCGGGACCCGTCACCTCTCTGACGACGTTGAAGGATTACAACGACAGGTGTCAGAGAAGTTCAGAGATGTACCCTTGGACCAGAGTTGGTTGGGTGATCCATAGTCCAATTTGGGAATAAAGTCTGTTTGAAGGTTTAAGGATACGTTAGCCATATTTGAGGCTAAGATCAACTTAAACGGTTGTTAAGGATACGTTAGTCCAGTTTGAGACTAAGATCGACTTAACGGGATCGTTTAGATCCGACAAAAGAGCGTTTGGGCTCTATTGTTCCAGTTTAGGGACATGGTGGTCCATTGCCAGTTTAGGGACATGGTGGTCCAATACCAGTTTAAGGACATAGTGGTCCAATAGTAGTTTAAGGACATTGCGGTCCATTGGTAGTTTAAGGACGCATAAGTCCACGGGTTTAAGGACCCCACAGTCCATATGGGTGTGTTTAAGGACGCATTAGTCCGTTAGTTTAAGGACGCATAAGTCCGCGGGTTTAAAGACCCCACAGTCCATATCTTGGTTTAAGGACGCATAAGTCCACGAGTTTAAGGACCCCACATATCTTGGTTTAAGGACGCATAAGTCCACGAGTTTAAGGACCCCACAGTCCATGTTGATGTGTGGTTGTCGAGACCCGTTACCTCTCTGAAGACGTTAAAGGATTACAACGACAAATATCAGAGGAGTTCCGAGATGTACCCTTGAACCAATGAGTTGGTTGAAAGAGCAGATGTGCTCAGTTCAAGATGATTTGAGGACTTATGGTCAGTTTGGGCTAAGTCCAATTATGTTTGAAATATTGGCCCTCTGTTGGCTCATTGAAAGAGAGGCTTTGCCTCTAGAAACTTAGCCAATTGGGCTAAAACTAGTGTTAAACACTAAAGACCAACAGTGTTGAACACTGGAATTAAGATTAGCAAGTTAGTGTTTAACACTAAAAGTTAATCAGTGTTTAACACTAGCAACGGGGCTTTCAAATTAGTGTTAAACACTAAAGCAAATCAGTGTTAAACACTGGTAGCAGAGATTTCAAATTAGTGTTAAACACTAAAGCAAATCAGTGTTAAACACCGGGAACAGAGTTTTCACATTAGTGTTAATCACTAAGAAAATCAGTGTTAAACACTGCAAATAGAGTTTTCTAAATTAGTGTTAAACACTAAGAAAATCAGTGTTAAACACTGCAGATAGAGTTTTCCAATTAGTGTTAAACACTAAGGAGGGAGGGGTCACGTGCGGACACGTGAGAGCGCCTTGATTTCCCTTATTTTATTCTGCAGGTAAGTGTTTAATACTTTTAATTTCCTGGCCATCACGTGTGGGCACGTGATAGGCATCCATCCATTCGATATTAAAGGGGTCACGTGGGGACACGTGAGGGCGCCCTAAATGTGAAGCCAGATCTCCTTTGTTTTATCCTCAAATCTGTGAATAAGTGTTAAACACTTTTCATCTTTATTTTAGAGCATCACGTGTGGGCACGTGATGGGGGTTTATGCATCGATAATTACAGCACTTGCTGAGGGGTCACGTGAGAGCGCCCAAAGCTTCTTTTCTTTTCTTTTGCCATTAAGTGTTAAACACTTTCATTTTTATTTTAGAGCATCACGTGTTGGCACGTGATGGGGATCTGTGCGCCAATTGTTAAAGCATTTGCTGAGGGGTCACGTATTAACACGTGAGAGCGCCCAAAGCTTTCATTTCCTTTGCTTTTTCTTTCTGCGTTTTGGGAGTCACGTGGGAGCACGCGAGGTGATGCTTCAAAGTTCTTTGCAGGGGATCTTTTCAAGGGTCACGTGGGGGCACGTGACCCTAGTTCTTTTCATGAACAGAGATCTTTTAAGAATTGAATTCTTTGTAGGGTTAAACCCTAATTATGATTTTGGAGGAATTAAATTCCTATCATGAAAGAATTAAATTCTTATTTAGGATGCAACCCTGATCTCTTTTTAAAGGAATTAAATTCCCAGATATGTAAAGGAATTAAATTCTTGATTAGGGTTAAACCCTAGTTTCATTTTAGGAGGAATTAAATCCCTGTGAGTTTGGGAGAATTAAATTCTCAAAACTCAATTCCTCCTCTGTGTTTTAGATCTGCATGGCAAGATCTCAACCCAATGAGAATTAAATTCTCAATTCATGGGGAGATGTGCACTTTGCAGATCCTCAACCAGAGAAAGAACTAAGTTCTTTTCTTTAAATAAGAGTTAAACTCTTTTGAGAATTAAATTCTTTTTTGAAGTCTCTCTTTTCTTACCTAGGGTTTTTCTTTTGCAGAGAATTAAATTCTCCTCTCTTTGCTTTTTTTTCTCTTGAGAATTAAATTCTCCTCCCTCTGTTTTTCTCTCAAAAAAGTAGATCCCCTCTCTTCTATTCTTGGCTCCTATTTATAGGAGAAGGAAAAGAATCAATTTGTTTAGCAAATCTCTCATTGAAAGATTTGATTTAATTGTTGAGAGATTTGATTTATATTTATCATTAATCTGGGTCTTTAGATCATTTAGTGAATTTTATTCACCGTGGATTTTAAATCCAAAAGATATTCTATTTGTTATTCTGGTGAGATTTTCAGGGAAATCTTTCCTTGTCCAAGATTTTTCCATAAATTGGTGATTTTTAATCACCCTTGGATCTTTAATCCAACGGTTCCCATAATCCTTTTTCATTTGTAAAGATTTAGAAGCTTTTAGAATTTTAATTCTATTTCGAAAGATTTAAATGATCTTTTTTTTAGAATTTAATTCTGTTGAACAGCAAGGCTTTTACAGCCAGTCACGTGTTGCCACGTGACCCCCAATTGAGTCCTTTTCTCAGGGTTTACTTACGCTTCAGTTGTAATCATCACGTGTCAACACGTGACCATTGGTCACGTGTGAGCACGTGACAACTCATTGAGGTATTTCCTTCAGCTGTTTGTTTACGCTTCAGTTTTAACCATCACGTGTCAACACGTGACCATTGGTCACGTGTGAGCATGTGATTCCTGATTTTTAATCAGGGAACGGATTTTAGAATTTAATTCTATTCATTATTTTAGAGGCCTTAAAAGCCCATCACGTGTCTGCACGTGATCCATGGTCACGTGTGAGCACGTGATGCCCCATTAGGGTCTTTTCTGAGTTTTTATTATATTTTTTAACTCCTCCAGCGGGTTCTTAAAAGTCCATCACGTGTGGACACGTAATTCCTCATAACTTTTGATCCCGGATGAATTACGAGGCCCATAATATATCAAATCGAAGGGTTTTTCGAGCCGCTTTTGATACCATCAGAATTTATCAATTTCTCATTCGGGAGTTTGTCAAAAAACAGCCCGGAAGATACTGGCTCGCATTTCCTTAAGCATATCGCTGCCATTTGATACCTTGGACTCTTTTGCGCAGAACTTTTTGGCGGGAACAGTACCATGACCCGACCTGTTACCTGATCTCGTGCCTAATGCCAACAAACCTGACATGTAGTACTCATGGACCGTTCCTGTTATCTATCCAGACAAACCTGCTTTTACCTGATCCTGTGTTGGCATTAGTTCTAGATTACTGAATACCTGACTCGACACATATAACTTGGGGGTATGGGGAAATCAAAGGTGAAATCTGACTTGTAACTTGACAGTTCACTACCTGTATTGAGTGTACATATTCATGTTTTGTGCCTAGCGGCATGTCTCGGTTTTAGCTGAGAATATTGTGGCCGTGGTCCCGGGTATGTACGGGATACTATCGAGTGTACACATTCCTGTTTTGTGCCTAGCGGCATGTCTCGGCTGCAGCCGAGAATATTGTGGCCGTGGTCCCGGGTATGTACGGGATACTATTGAGTTACATCGACAATTCATCAATTGATTTCAAAGACTTTAGAATAGAAAACCTGATAGAACAGTTTAGTTACCGACTGCACACTACCCTGCACTGTTTGTTTCACATTATTGCTTTATTCATGTTTATTTTTGCATGGCATGTTACATTGTTCATATTATATTACTTGTTGACATGACGCGCTAACGTCTGGGCTTTGCATGGCCCAGATTCTGTACCGCTGTCGCAGTCCGAGCAGGAGTACTTCAGCCAGCAGGCTGAGCTGTGAGTTCAGTAGTAGTAGTTTTATTTCCTGCATTCATTTCCTGATGTGAGCCCGCATTATGGGACATACCTTTCAGTTATTTGTATTGGATTATTTGCTTCCGCATTTATTTATTATTGACTCTTGTTATTCTGGATTATGGACATGTTTTTAGATTGTTTAGCTTGTTCTTGATATCTCTACAGCCGTAATGTGACTGTGGATGGATACTTCCTACCCACAGGTAGCATGGTTGGCTATGTCACGTGCCCAATCTAGCGTACTCTGGGAAGCGGGGCGTGACAGATAGCCACGCCCCATAGCCCCGACCAAGTGACTGTAGGAGAACCCCGTCGCCAAAAGCATCCTTTCGGGTGCTCGCGGCAGCGGTGTTCCGCCTTAGTGCACTTCGTCGACGGCATCCGGGGGTGCGGCCATATACTAAAGTTTGCGAAGAGCATTCGATCAGGAAGTCGGGAATCTTGTTGAATTGTCCGACTTAATATTGAAAAGAGTTTTCGATATTGAGACTAAAATGCGGGGTTTATAATTATTAGGCATGCGATGTCTAAGGAATTCATTTGGTTAGGCATGAGATGTCTAAGGAGGTTGCGGATTCCAACTGTTGTAGTTTTACACTTTCTTTTCTGCGACCGTAAGTGTAATATGTGGTGTATCGCCGGTTTCGTTGCTATACATCAACGACAATTGGGATACGCATATTTACTTACGTTGATGACATGTGATGTTATGTGTTGCTGTGATATGTTATATTGGATCGTCGCGTTTTGAATAGCCCGGGGTTTTATGTGAGATGAGAGTTTTTTTTCTTTTTCATTCATGTAAAATTCATTTGTATGTAATATTCTTTTATTGGGGCACTTCCGGGCTGAGGGTGATGTCACCATTGTATATTATTTACTTTTCCGCATTAGGTAGACCCAAGGAGGGGAGCATAAGTAACCGGGTTCTAGGGTCCAGTGGGAGACCATCTCGAGCAGTCGAGACCGGGTCTCCTAACCCTAGAATTGGCAGAGTTGCTTGCCGCTCTCGTAAGGGTCAGGGATGTGGGTTTGGCTATTCATTGCGACCGTGGAATCCGTGTTTTATACAGGCTCGTATTAAAACACGCACGTCCTAGTATATCCAATATTTCATATGTGTTCTTCTGCTGCCATGTTCTGTGATGAGATCATATTACTGCCTGAGACGAATGTTTATATTGTATATATGAAATATATATTATATATTGTTGATTTCGTTTCATATCTGGTGCTTGTGAAGCATAATTAAAATGGGACTTCATTAATGAGATTAATGAAATAAAAGAAACCTAAAGATGTTGTAGAAACTTGTTTAAAAAGTGGTAGCTCTAGTTCTTGCTTTGCATAGCGGTATTCCTTATAGAATATCCAGCACCTTATTTGATAAGGAAAGAGTCGAGATCCCTTCACCGGGAGTGACCTCTTTAGCGAAACTAGCAGATGCTACAAACTCAGTTTGTCTTTTGATTGTTTTTTTTAGTTTTTACTTTGCATAGTGATATTTGTGAAATATTCTGCACCTTATTCGATGAGGAAAGAGCCGAGATCCCTTCACCGGGAGTGACCTCTTTAGCAAAACTAGCAAAGGCCTCAAAAACACTCCTTTTCAAAATTCACTCGATTCTACAACTATATCAAGTTCATTACGCAAAGGGTTTTCTTAAAAACCTGTCGTAACCCTCCGCCATTTTAGGAAATAGAGTACTTAGTATTCGTGCTGCGTTTGTTGACCATAGTTAAGGCGCAATGTACGGTAGCTAGGTGATGTTTTCCTATATATAACATATGATGTGATTAATTAGGACAGTCATATGACTGTGTTGACCATAGTTAAGGGTCATGTGGGTGGGTCTAATTAATCAAGAAATGACGGGTAGAACTTGACTAGTGCTTATGATTTGTTGACCATAGTTAAGGTCATAAGTCACTAGGGGTAAAATATTATTGGGAATTTCAAGTGTTGAAATTTGCAATGAGATTGCATACCTTCTATGAGATAGTTGGATCCCGATACCCGCTGCGAGTAAGAGTTACTCCTGGGAGAGTTTTACACATTACAATTAACCGATCAAGTAGGTGTCTAGAAAGGTGTCAACGGGGTTATGCCTATGGGAAAACGAGATTTATTTTAATTAGGTCCGTGCGAAAGTACGGGGAACCTCCCTCAAAGTACCGGCACTGGCCTGGCTGAAAGATTGGCGAACTTGTAGGGTGTAATTAATCCCGGCTAGTCTTTCCTTTTAGGGTTTGAAGGAAGATTTGACTAAAATAGTGGGAGACATCCTGATTAGATATATTAATAACCAATCTAATCTTGCAAGAGCATACGCTGAGTGTTTTCTTCTGTCTCTCTCCAGGTAGCGACTATGTCACGCCTTAATCAAAATAATAATACAGATGTATTGACCGAACCCGATTGTTATACTGCGCTAGAGATCGTTGGTCCCGCTCCAACTTATAATTGTTATAAGACAGAGCAGGAAATAGGTGATTACCAGAATTCCCGTGCCGCCCAAACGTAGAAAGTGCATGTTGATGCATCATCTTCGGGTGTGTTCATTACCGAGAACTGTTTCTCAATTTCCTTTACGTCCTGGGTATGAGATACCGGATCAGGATCCCACATATGTAATCTGTTACATGGGCTACAGAGAGGTAGAGAACTGAGAACGGGTGATAAATTTCAAGAGTTGGAAATGATGCAAATGTTGCAGCCAAGTCTGTTGGCAGTTATCACCATGTATTACCAGAATACATTGATTCTGAACGAATGTTATTAGATACCGAACCTGATATACAACATCATATCAGTCTCTTTATTAGTAAAGAAGGATATAATTTTGTATTGTTGGATAATGTTTTGTACATTTCCTATATCAAGAGTTGATCGGTTCAGGCACGTTATCTAAAAGCATAGACGTTCTAAATCAAACCACAGTTCTTAACGTACAGAACACACACAAGAGGAAGAGTTCAGAAATGAACAAATCCTTCTTGAGGTATTGTAGACTAGGTCATTTCAATGCGACCCGACTAGCTAAGTTACATAGAGATGCATATTTAAATTTGTTTGAATTTACATCTTGTGAAACTTGCCGGTCATGTCACAAAGATAAGATGACCACAGCTCTGTTTATTGGAAACAGAGAAAGAGTTGGTGAACTCTTGGGATTAATACATGATGATGTATGAAAGTCCCCTGTCTACACATGCCAGGTATGGTTCTTTGTACTTTATTATATTCACTGATGGTCTCTCAAGATTCGTACATGTGTTCCTGTTGAAACACAAGTCTGAACCTTTTGAGAAATTCAATGAATATGAGTTAGAAGTAGAGAACCAAAACGGGTATAAGTATTATGTCCTTTGATGTGATCAGAGAGGAGAATACTTGTGCACGGGATTCCTGGACTATTCTAAAGGAGAATGAGATTCTCTCTCAGCATTACTCCTCCGAATACACCACAGCACGTCGGTGTATCAGGGCGGAGCAATCACACCCTATTAGATATAGTGCGCTCTATAATGAGTACTACTGAGTTTCCTATTTCCTTTTGGGAGTTATGCACTTGAGAAGCTGCATACCTATTGAATAGGGTTCCAATCAAATCAGATGCCTACCACTCCATATGTGATATGGTATGGGAAGAGCCCATCTCTTAAGGATGTTAAGATTTGGGGTTGTCCGGCCTATGTCTAAAAGCAAAATCCGGACAAGCTCGAGGCAAGGTCAGTTCTGTGGAATTTTGTTGGATATCTCAAGCATTCGCAAGAGAATATCTTCTACCAAACTGAGGAACAAAAGATGTTTTGTTTTCTCAGCATGCCACCTTTTGGAAAGGCAATTTCTTGTGAAGAAATTAGTGGTCATGAGGTAGAACTGGAAAGAGTTCCAACTATACAAACTGCAGCTGATGATTTAGTAGAACCAAAGGATTCAATAGTTTCTAACGAACTTCAGCCTCTCCGCCGATCTAGTAGGGTTCCTCATCCACCTGAGAGTTACTTCGGTTTCTCTATGACAGTGGGAGCGAGAATTGCATCATGAGATGATGACCCAACTAGTTTCGAGCAAGCCATCAGGAGTGGGACTCTGTAAGAATGGCTGGATGCTTAGCTATCTGACATAGAATCCTTATACACCAACAAAGTATGGACTTTGGTTGCTTTATCTGAAGGGTTAAAACCCCATCAGGAGCAAGTATATCTTGAGAAGATTACTTAGTGTACATGGAAAGGTTGAGGCTTTCAAAGCTATGCTTAAGTCCATCCAGATCTTACTTGCTACTGCTACATACCATGACTACGATATCTGGCGGTTGGGTGTCATGACTGCTTTTCTAAATGATGATTTGGAAGAGAGCGTGTATAAGTACAGAGACAGATGGCTTCATAGACAGTGGGAGCAGCGGAAACGTGTGCAAGGTGCTTTATGGGATAAAGCAGGCATCGCGGAGTTGGAACGTCTGTTTTAATGTGGTAGTCAAAGAGTTTGACTTCATCAAAATGGTAGATGAACCTTGTATATACAAAAAGGTAGTAGAGAGTATGGTGGTGATCCTCGTATTGTTCGTGGATGACATGCTCTTGATAGGGAAGGAGTTTCCTATGCTACGCTCGGTCAATCTCCTCTTATCATAAGGATTCTCTATATAGGATCAAGTTAATACCAGCTAAATCCTGGGTTTTGGATCTATGATATAGATCTAATTGGATATTAGGATTCTTACTAGTTGTAGCGAGATGGTATCAATCGATACTGGGGAGAATCACTGGAAAGGTTCCAGGGTGATAAGGCCGACTGAATGCCAGTCACAGGCATTGTCTTTACCCTCAGTGGAGGGACGGTATGTTGGAAGAGTTCCAAGCTAGATACCATGGCATACTAGACGATAAAGGCAGGATAAATCACTACCAAGGATGCTACCAAAGAAATAGTCTGGATGTACACTAGTTCATGAGATGAACTTCGTTCCACCCATTGTGTGACAATGGAGTTGTGGCTTATGCCTAGGAACCCCCCCGTCCCATCTGTGATCCAGACAGATTCTTAGGCAGTATCACCTGATCATAGAGATGGTTGATCTCCAGGAAGATCGAGGTTAGGAGAGTAGACACAGAGGACAACAGCGCGGATCCACTCACAAAGGCCTATTTCTCAGTAAAGACTTTTATGGGATGGTTGAGTATGAGATACTTCAACCACGGCTGATTGTTGGGTATGCGATACCACAACAGATGGCCCTAGTGCAAGTGGGAGATTGTTAGTTATATGTATGCCCTAGAGGCCATTACTGTACATACGATGTATATTGTAGTGGATGCTTGGACATATCTATAGAGAGGACTTTCTTGCTCGACATGATAGTATGCTATCTGGTTACTCTTTATCTTAACATGTACTCTGATTGTCTCTAAGTTACATGTTGATAAAGCCCTTAGGACAAGTACTTGACTACCAGGACTATGATGCGGATCATACTAGTAGGGACAGTGTAGTCGCCAAGTACATCCTTCAAATATTCCTAGTCGTAGATGTATCGAGACAGGGCATCGATATACCAGAGTAGACTAGCGTATGCGCTTCTTGACCCATATGATGGGCGATGGATGATCCCATATCCATTGGTGTTTGACATCAGAGAAGGTATACGGGTGATCAGTGGAGACTGTGTACACTAAACGGACTCGCCGAGAACTCCCAGATGGTATTATACCTCACGTCAGATGGCAGTTCTCTGATGACACTGGTACATGTTAGTCTGTAGACCCGAGATCGTCATAGAGTCTTATGTGATTCCCACTGTACTTTGATTTCCATCGTACCACGTCCAAGAGGGCGTGCAAAAAGGTGGCTTTTGGGTACAGTCCCGAATCACATGGAGGCAATGAGCGATAGGAGGGGATTCGTCTCTCCCGGTATAGGGAGTTGATGTTGCGCTGTGTTCGATTGGCTATAACTAGAAATCCCTGGCCATGGTTGCTGAGATTTACTGGTAAGTGTTACCAGTAGTTTCTCGAACTGTTATGGACCTCATATCGACACGACTTATCAAGCTACTGGGGTCTGACGTTTACCACCCCTAGGCGAGATATGCGACATATCAGACGAAAAGACCGGACTGTACGGGAGTGTTACTGATTGGATTCGCAGGAGAATGTACAGGCTTGCTTGTTGATCTTCTGATCGCTCAATACCTGGGTGGCTGTTACGTTTAACTGACCGCTTGCAGCTTGTGGGTGTTTGATATGATCATCACCTACTGCCGGCGTATTGACGATTCTTTCGAGTCCTACACAGAGGTTTCCTGGCTCGGACAAAACGGAGTAGGAGCACATATGTGATATGTGCGGTACCGAGAATAATACGTGTATGCGATACCGTATTAGATTCTCACGATATGAGATATCGGCCGGGTATATGTGATATAGCCGGGTCATCGGATCAAGTGTTGATTCGATGAACTGATACAGATTATATTAGTCGGTTATTTGTGAAATAGCCGGATTATCAGATCAAGTATTGATTCGATAATTTAATGTATAATTATATATTTGATATATTAAATTACATTAACTAATATTAGCTCACTTAAAGATTCTTTTTCTCACTCGGGTAGTACATTGATATATATGTGATATATGTTAATTGTATTATTTTATTTTGTTACAATAAATATTGTATATGTGATATATAATATTGTAACATGTTATGGTTATAAATGAAACATGATTTGTGGAGTTTAAATATGGTTAGGGTTTGGATTAGGATTAAACTTTCATGAATCTTTCAAGAAGCTTCTTGATGCTTTGACTTTGACCTTGATATTTTGTGATATTTTGCAAAGATATTTCTTTAACCCAACCCAACCCTTTAATCATAGTTAATTCTCTACATGGGTTAAGTCATCATACTTAACCCATGGTTGCATTTCTAACCTCACTTGATTCATTATTCATCACAAATGGTTTTGCTTCTTCTTCTTCTTGCTCTTTGATGAAAAGCTTTCTAGTTTTTTCAAAAATGATGAATGAGTGAGATAAAGAAAACAAATGAGAGCTAAATTCCTATTTCATCATTCTCATCTATTCTAGCCACTTAGATTAGGGTGTTTGCTTTGCTAATACTTGATTAGTGAAGCAAAAGCTTGGGCTTGAGTTTCTTCAAGGTAGATCATCTTTGTTATCGAAGATCGGAAGCGAGCTTGCATCTTTCTCCTCATGGAGCCTCTCTAAAGTCCGGGTACTCGATGATCGCAGCGAAGGGACCTCAACACGGAGCTTTTGAAGTGAAGGAACGGACTACAAAGGTTGTAATCCATAACTCTTAGAAGTAAAGTTGTTTACTTGCTTTGTTTCGCCTAATCTCTAGTCTAAGATCTTGGTTAGGGTTGTTCGGCACATGAAAAATTTGATTTTGGCATGGTTGATGCCTTGTAGAACCTTTTGACTGTGCCTAGTAACCCTACAAAAACAACCCATCAAAAAAGAACTCGTCTTTTGAAGAAAACTCCATCCCTCACATAACCCATGCCGTGCAGTGCACCTCTTCTCTATCTCTTTCTTCTCCAAACCAGCACATCAAAAGAGAATCCATCTCTTGAAAAAAACTCTATCTCAAAAAACCCAAGATCTAAGATTAAAACCAAGAAAATGAGGAAGGTTTTTTCATAAAATTCAAAGAACAAGAGAGAACAAGGGTTCTCGAGATGAAAGCCCATGAGAAAGTATCACCATATACAGAAACTCGATGGAATCCTACGGCCTTCATCACCCGCTCCCCCGCGAGTGGTCGCCCGCTCTGGATACCCTATAAAAGGAGTATCCTCCCTTCTGGAAAATCCCCATATGGGGATTTTCCGTCTTGGGAATTCCCGCAAATGGGATTTTTCGCAAACCTCTGAAAAGGAACATGCAAGCAGGGACCCCTTTTTGGAGGAACCCGCAAGTGGGGACCTTCTGGGAGATACCCACATGCGAACATCTCCCAAAAGAGATATATGCTTCGGATACCCCTCATGGGTGCACTCGCTTTTCTCTCTCTCTCTCTCTCTCTCTCAAACGCTCGCACCCTAGAATTTTTTTTGTTTTGGGATGCTACCTTAAGCCCCGCAAAGGGCTGCTAACCCCCTTGACCTCCCGCCTGCTGCCCGGGCAGTGGGACCCTGCCTGCTGACCAGACAACAGGACCTCCGTAAACTCTGCAAGTCTCCCGCTATTTCCAAAGTAAACACCAGTTCGCGCGTGCACACATATTTCAGAACGAGCTCGCACCTTTTTAGTACTAGCTGAACGTAAAGTAATGGCTTTGAATGCCCATGCCATCTCTTTGAATGTCCATCTCTTTGAATGCCCATGCCAGATACGTATGACCTGATAATCGGAGTTGCTCTTATGTCAAAACGAAAAGTAATTAACAACAGTTTTTTCCGCGGCTGCGTACACGTCTGACGCATGCACGCATCCATCTCCATGGGATGACAAAAAACACGTGATAGGAGGGAAAGGGAGGCGAATTTGTAGACGGGGAGAATTTGTAGATGGAGGTGGTGGAGGAAGAAGGTTATGGATTTAGAGTTTAAGCTGGAGAATGAAAGAAGAAGATAGAGGAGTAGACGAGGGTTACAATGGCGGCTGAAGAAGGAAGGAACGGCGCTGCAGCCGACGACAGCTGGTGAAGGACGAAGGAAGAAGGTTTGCAGCAGTATCAGGGTTAGGGTGAGGATAGAGTAAAGAAGTGTAATTTGAGTTTTTTGAAATGGTAAGCTAACGTGCCAAACTTAAATGCCGTGGCGATGACGTGGCATCAATGTTGTGGAAAGCAGAAACGTAGCAAAGAAGAAGGACATGGCTTTAGTTTTTGTGGCAAAAAGCGCAAATACATTTTTAAATAGTGAATAAAATAATGATAGAAAATTAGATTAATAGGAACTATTGAAAACAAATAATATAAACTTAACATAAATATTTTATTGTCATAATAAAGTTTGTACGCAATAATAAAAATATACTAAACAATTTTAAGAAATTGTTATCCATATAAGGTATGAAAGAAACAATGTTCTAGATTAGAGACAATAATGAGATTTAATGATTTGATCATTTGATATGATAATCTACAATTTTTAAGAAAATAATGATTGCATTTCATTTGAATGCTTAAATGCGGATTTAAGCGAGATTTTCAAACAAAAGCGAGTCAAAGCAAGAGCTTCAAGCCATTCACGAGGCAAAAAAACGCTTTATGCAAAAACGAAACCCTATGGCCGCTTTCCGCTAAAACGGGACTACAGCGGAGCTTTACAAGGCTTTTTAAACAGCGTGCGGCATCGCGAGTGATGATGTGGTAGGGCTGTCCATCAAAGTATTTCTGTAGTTTTAAAAAGTATCCATAGTTTAATATCCAAAGGTATCTGATGGTTTTCGATGTAGATAAGCCTAATTTTGCGCAATAGCTGGATCAAGATGCTAGTGTAAAATTATTTTCAAAGGAGTCAAAATCCATCCTTTTTTCGCCTAACGGTCCATGGAGTGAGAGGCTGGTAGGCAATGCTAACCAACCTTCTTTCTGCTGCCTAATCAACATCTCAATAAATTCCGACTCACTCAACACACCTAAGCAACACACACACACCACACACACACACACATCTCAGTCTTAGTGGCACCCCCGTGATAAAGTATTAAACTCGCTTGATCGCGCTATACATTCATTCATTTGATTCAGGGGTTCCATTGATGACGATGAGCTCGGCCCATGTCGCCATCGTCGTCTTCCCCATGGCGTCCCACTCCGCCACCCTCTTCACCGTCGCCAGGGCCCTCGCCCTCGCCGCCCCCTCCGTCGCCTTCTCCTTCGTCTGCACCTCCGATTCCATCACCTCCCTCTCCCTCTCCCTCTCCTCCTCCCCCATCTCCAACCTCAAGCTCTGCGAAGGCCTCAAGATCCACGACGGCGACCTAGGCGCCTTCTTCAGGTCCATCCCGGGGAATCTCAGGGAAGGGATCGCGGCGGCGGAGGAGCAGGAGGGCGGCGCCAGGGTGACCTGCGTCGTCTCCGACGGCCTCATGCCGGCGGCGGGTGACGTGGCTGCGGAGATGGGCGTCCCTTGGGTCCCCGTGAGGTTCTGTGGGCCCGCCATGGCGCTTGCTCAGCTCTACTGCGAGCAGATCAGGGAATCATTCAAGGGGGAGGAAGGAGGTAAAAAAAAAGTCTTTTTTTTTCTAGAATTTTTTGAAATAAAAATTTTAGGTTTTCTTTTTAAAATCGTTTTGGCTGGATTGGATTCCATATTAAATCCAAATTGATCTCTTAAAAATTTAAGTATCTTTCCCTTTATTTTCGAATAAATTTGACTTTCTGTCTTATTTATTTATGATTGGTTTTGTTCTTGTATTAAATCCTATTTTTATAAAGTCAGCGTAGGTGTATTTTGATAATTTTATAATTTTTCTTAGTGTTTTTGTTATACTTTTGAAAGTTCTTGGTATGAATCTTTCATTTTAAAAGTTTATGGTATCATTTGGAAAAACGACCATAGTTCTCAATAACAAGTTGATTTAGCCTTGCAATTTTATAAAAAAAATTCCCAAAATGTTCATGGGGCAAACATTAATTTTCCAGCCCATGTGATTGCAATGCCGCGCACTCATGGAGGGAATGGGGTGGTTCGCTAATTTTCCCACGAAATAGTGATGAATATTCCACCTAGCACTTGAGAATGAATATAATACAGCATGGTGGAGAAAAGGTGTCGTTTAGAATTTACTTTCATGGCGTTGAGAAAATACACCTTTTATGAGTTTATATTTATGGCATTTATCATCTTCATATTTATCGTGTAAAATATAGATACACCAAATTTCATGTGATTCCATCATTTTCTTCATCATTGATTTAGTCGGTGCAAAATTAACGGTTTACCGACAATAGAATTTTTTATATTGTTAATCCAACGGTGAAAAAGTGGCGGAATCACATGAAATTTGATGTATCCACATCTTACATGATAAAGATGATGATGATGGGTGCCGATCGTTTTGTTCGTAATTCTCATAACATACATAGATTGGGACCCAAAATGTATTAAAAGAGCCGAGGACGTTTCTTGTACTTTTAGATCCCACCATTATAAAATTAGGAAAAAAAATCTTTAGAAGAGTTTGCACCATGCAATCCACTTTAGAGCTCTTGTATGGGCTTCTCTTGCACAAAAGGGAAGCTCATTCAAGAGCTATGCAAGAGCCTACACCATGCAAGCCCTTGCATACTGGATTTTTCCAATTATAAGTAAGCCGTAGGATTAGAATATTAATTATACAAGATTGTATTAAAATAGGGAAGTATAAAGAAAAGTAAAAATGTAGAAAGAATATATTTTTACTTTTCCAACATAAAGATGATGGGGTTTGAAATATTTTTTTGGGAGCAAAGTAAGATGAAAACGAGATTTTGGTAGGTTTATTTGACATTGAATTAGAGGGATTACAAGAAAAGAAACAGTTTGATGGGTTTTACAGGCATGGTTGGTTTCTTTAGATGTTGAAATAAAAATTTAGAAAGTAGCTAATGGGCATAATTCTTCTTCTTTTTTCATTATTTTGAGAAATCAAAACCCTTATAACAATTAAAAATTGTATAGCAAGTTTAATACTTGAAGTGTTTGCAATTGTAGAGAATTTTCTTTTATTCACCCTGCCGTTTTCAACAACATGCTTATGTGCTATTTTTAGAAGGATAAAATCTAAGATATCCAGTTTGATTGATGGGGCTCAAAGATTGCATCAACCCAAAACCAATTGATTTACATAGTGTCTGATGATTTAGAGTAGGTATGTGCATTGGGTCGGTTTGGGCCCATGCACCCACCTAAAACCCCTGCTTGAAACCCCTCTGCCCTCCGCTGGTTTAGCATGTATTGTTTTAAAAATTAGAGGGGTTTTAGACACCCGAAACCATCCTCCTACCTGCCCAAACATATTAAATCTCAACTTGATGATGCTCGATATCGGTGATCTTCCAGATCATGGCACGTGGCAGATGACGTGTCCCAGAGCATGCAAGAAAGGGCCTCCAGTGGCCGACCAGACCGCACATATGCTCGTCCTACCGAGCAAACACTGGCTCACCTACGAGCCCCCTCCTCGACCTCACAGCTCGTCCCCGGGCTACAACAGAACCAAGATACCTCGGCTCTCCTGCTTGTCCACGAGCTCTCCCGCCGAGGTCATCTTCCTCGGTCTCATCGACCGACCAACGACATCGCTCACAGGCGCAACCGCCATCCCGCGAATCTCTCCATGCGCGAGATATCCGCCGGCCACATCCCACGTTCCACGCCATCACGATCCCCTATTAACGAGCATGTCCCGCCATTAATGGGAGATCCCGCTCATCACGCGGGCGTGACGTCGGGAGCGTAACGACCGGCGTGATTCTCGCGCCTGCCCTGCCTGCTGCCACCGCTATATAAACCCCTTCTTCAGACGGTTCAAGTAAGCAATTTTTACTCCACTAAGCCGTTACTCTGCTCGGATCTCTAGTCTAACTTGACCGTCGGAGGGCCCACGGTGGTACAACCACCCCGGGACTTCCTTGCAGGTAGCTCGGCAACTACAACCTCAAGCCCATTGAGATCCACACGCTTCAGGAGCGAAAGCCTCCAGATCCAATCTCAGCCACTCATCGCCACCATCAGTAGATCAACGGGAGACAACATCTTGACGCGATCCGACATCCGTCAGCTGGCGCCGTCTGTGGGAAAACTAGATTCCACAAAAACAAAAGTTCATCTTCCGATCTCAACCAAATGGAGAGCGGTCATCACGACGATCCAAGCACTAGCCACCACCTCCCCCACAACGGAGGCGCGGACGAATCTCCTCCTCCGAACGCCCTCAACGCCCTTGCCGGCCGAATAGACCGATTCACGTCCTTCGTCGAGACGCTCTTCCGCGTCCAAATGGCAGGGCAAGACCCCCAGGTCGCCGCATCCCCGCCTCGGGACCGGGACCCCTACAGTGGGAGGGAAGACTTCGTCCGCGCCGGCACTGCCGACCATCACCTCGACGCCTCCCATAGCAGCGGGTCCCCCGGGCCGACATATGCAATAACTCCGTGGACGCCGCTTCGTTTGGCTCCGAAGTTTTACGCCAGAGGGTTTCGCCCCGAGTCTCGTCGCACCCCTGTCCCTTCCGAGGCGGTGGCGGTCAGCTCGCCTGTTCGCAGGCATGACCGGCACCCCCTCCCTCGACGGGGTCATGCATGCGAGACTCTCCACGGCAGCTCAAAAACAACCCCACCGGGGGGCGTAAGGAGCCTCACCGAAGGGAACCGAGGCTCGTCCGAAATTATGGTCATGACGACGGGGGTACGACGAATGCTTACGAGGCTCAGGGCCCCACGCCAGCCGCGGAGGCCGACAGCCGGCCGACGAAGAAGGCCAGGGAGACCGAGCCAATCACTTTTGACGACGGGGACCTTCACGGTATATCCCTTCTCCACAACAACCCCCTGGTGATTACGGCTCGGGTACATCAGTACGAGGTGCACAAGATCTTGTTCTATTCGGGAAGCTCGGCAGACATTCTCTTCTACGACTGCTTTTTGCGCATGGGGCTCGCCGCAGCCGACTTAAGGCCGGCCTCCCACATCCTTTCAGGATTCACCAACCACTCCATCCCGGCAAAAGGAGTAATCACTCTACAGTTCAACGTCGGGGAGTCCGGCCATACGCGAACAGTGCCGGTGGAATTCATTATAGCAAGAATTCCATCGGCCTACAACATCCTCCTCGGCCGCCCCACGCTGAACTCCCTCCGGGCCCAGATATCGATCTACCACCTGGAAATGAAGTTCTTTCTCGACCAGGGCGGGATAGGTCGGGTCTATGGAGACCAACGAATTGCAAAGGTTTGCTTCACCGCAACATCTTCATCGGAGAAGCCGACCGACGATGTCGAAGGTGAGGGTGACATCAGGGGTTCCCTGGACACTCGAGACGAGCAAAAAGAGGTCCGAGGGACCCCGGTGGAGCCTCTGACAGCGGTCACCCTCGTAGAAGGGGACAGCGAAAGACTCGTTCAGATCGGGTCGCTTCTGACAGGCCCTCTGTTCCCCTCCGAACGGCGGCCTGGACTTCGCGTCCGTGCCTGAGGTTCGGGGCAGATGCTATTTGGTTTTATCCGTCTACCTCTCCGAAGATGCCAAGTTGATTTATGGCACCATGGATCGAAGGTTTAGACGGATGCGGCCGATGTAGTAGACTTCGTCAGATTCCCCCTCAGGGTGAGGGGTTTTTGATTGTGGGGACGCTCTTCCCTGCAGGCGCAAGCCCCTGCAGTTAATTACGCTACCGCATCGCGGTAACAACTTTCTCCTTCTCCAGAATTTCACTTCGTGTCGTGTGTGTTTGTTTTGTTTGTGGTTGCCCGTGGATTGTATACGGAGACTGAGTAATGCCGTCGCCCGTAGGACGTGGATTAGTCCAAATCCGTATTTACTTAGATTTGGGTTTGGTGTTTTTAGTTTAAGGATACGTTAGTCGCGTTGCAGCTAAGATCAACTTAAACGTTCGTTAAGGATACGTTAGTCCTGTTTGAGACTAAGATCAACTTAACGGGACCATTTAGGTCCGACAAAAGAGCATTTGGGCTCTATTGTTCCAGTTTGGGAGATTCATAGTCCAATTTGGGACTAAAGTCTGTTTAGAGGATACGTTAGCCAATTTTGAGGCTAAGATCGACTCAAACGTTTGTTAAGGATACGTTAGTCCAGTTTGAGACTAAGATCAACTTAACGGGACCATTTAGGTCCGACAAAAGAGCATTTGGGCTCTATTGTGCCAGTTTAGGGACGTTTCGGTCCGATATTAGTTTGGGGACGTTTCGGTCCGATATTAGTTTGGGGACGTTTCGGTCCGATATTAGTTTAGGGACGTTTCGGTCCATCATTAGTTTAGGGACGTTTCGGTCCGATATTAGTTTAGGGACGTTTCGGTCCGATATTAGTTTAAGGACGTTTCGGTCCACGAGTTTAAGGACCCCGCAGTCCATATCGATGTATGGTCATTGGGACCCGTCACCTCTTTGACGTCGTTGAGGAATTACAACGACGGATGTCAAAGGAGTTCGGAGATGTACCCTCGAACCGGATGTAAATTGATTTAGAAGAGCAATTTTGCTCAGTCAATTTAATTTAAGGACTTATGGCCAAAATTGGGCTAAGTCCAGTTGAAATGTTCAACATTTTATTTGCTTTTGCATTGCGTTTCTTTTTTTTATTTTTATTTGGGCCTTGCCCAGAAAGGATGCAGAGCATCAATTTGTTTTGGGCTCTGTCCTTTTAGAAATGATGCAAGGCATCAATTTTATTTGGGCTCCGCCCTTTTAGAAATGATGCAAGGCATCAATTTTATTTGGGCTCTGCCCTTGTATAAAGGATGCAAAGCATCAATTTATTTGGGCTCTGCCCATTTATTGCCTTGCAAATTATTTTGGCCTGTCAAGTCATTTTGATTTGGGCCTGGCCCTTTAATTAATGCATTGCATTTGTGCAAAATACTGTTAATTTGAGAATGTCTTAGATTCAAGAACCGATGGTTCATAAAACAAGTGCAAGACACTATTTGATTTAGATCTAAGAAAAAAACAAGTTTTTCTTATATCAGAGAACCAAAGGTTCATAGCAAGTGCAAGGCACTATTAATTTAATAACCTTTTAGGTTCAAGAACCGATGGTTCATAAAACAAGTGCAAGACACTATTTTTACTTATTTATTTATTTATCGTTAAAGATCTATGATCTTGTTCATAAGAGAATTTTCTCTTCTTTAAAAGGTTTTTACCTTTTTTCTTTATTCTTCAAGAGTTCTCCTCTTTTTTTTTAGCAAGATGTTGATGCCTTTGAATTGAGATTTAGGGTCCTTTTTATAGTGCCCATAAATTAGTTAAAATTTGTTAAAGAGATTATTCTCTAAGTGATTTGGGGAATTTTCCCCACCGTCGGATCTTTAATCCAAAGGTCTCTGTTTTACAGAAGAAATCTTATTGTTTTAACAAAAACAGAAAAGATTTTCTCAAATCTTTATTCTGTTTTTGCAATAAAGAATTTTATTTATTATTTTTTTTTTTTATTTATTTTTTTTTTTTGCTTGCGCAACTGCGCAGCTGCGTGACACGTGTCGCGCAGTTGCGCACTGCGCAGCTTCGTGACACGTGTCGCGCAACTGCGCAGTTGCGCAGCTGCGTGACACGTGTCGCGCAACTGAGCACTTGCGCAGTTGGGCACTTTTTTTTTTTTGTTTTTCTGAGCTTTGCTCTTATAGAGTACGTTACTTCATTTATTTTAATTTTAATTTTCTTTTTAATTTTCAAGACAGAGTTTTGCTCTGATTGGAGAAAAACAGAAGCATTGCTTCTTTTTCCATCTTGGAATTTAAACAGAGCTTTGCTCTGATTAAGGTAAACAAATGCCCCCCCACCGTTGCGCTTACGTGGTCTCCTAACGTGAGCGCAGCGGTGGCAGACTCCGAACCGTCGCGCCATCTTTTGGAAGCTGAAAGGGCACTTGATGCCTATAAATAGGACCTTTGGTCCTCGAAAAATTCTTTACCACTTCAAGAATTTTGACTCAGAGCCTTGCTCTTGCTTAAGAATTTTCAGAGCCTTGCTCTTGATTTTTTTCCAAGAACTCCAGAGTTCATAACCATCATAGGTAAAAATTAAATTAAATTAAAGCTGATTAATAGAGCCTTGCTCTCCATAGATCCCTGATCTAAAGAAAACCTATTTAGGGTTTCATTTAGCAGAGCTTTGCTCTAAAGAGGTCCAAAGAGAACTCAGGAGAATCCTGTTAGGGTTCCATTAATAGAGCTTTGCTCTATAAAAGATTTTTCTTATATCTTCTTAATTAATGGAGCTTTGCTCCTCCCAACTTATATGGAACTTGAGAATATTATTATTATTATATCATTTTTTTCCCAGAGCGGAGCTCTCAATATTTTCAGGGAATTTTCCTCAAATTCTCCTAATAACTGATTTTGACTGGTGTCGCTCCTGTCTGCAGAGCATTGCTCTCGAGGAGTTTAACTTTTAACTTTCTGTATTTTCTTGTTTGTTAATATCCCTGTATTGTTTTCTTCAGGTATTATGGCGGTGCGTCTATACAGCTTGCACGAGTTCATCAATTATGAGGATATCCGTGTACAGGGCCGTCAACAGAACCAGGAGTTTACGGACGCTCAATGTGCAGAGGTCATGGGTCGCCTGAATGCCAGCGGTGGCTGGCTGCTACCTCGTCGTTCGGCCCTTTTGAAAGTCGTGCTGGGGTCAATATGGAGAGCACTCCCAGGTCTTCACGAGGCCTTACCGCTCAATGCGCTAGATGATGCCGAAGACAAGGTGCATTCAGTGTACCTGACGGGGCTGATTTCGAAGAAACGGCGAAACAACCTCGTTGACATCCTACATCAAATCTTTCAGCAGACGACAATCGTTGCTGCTTATCGAAGGCCGGAGGGGCTTGCCGATGATATCGACACCGAGGAGCGCGAGAGGCTGCGCATAAGAATAATTAGAAAGGCCAAAAGAAGTTTGGACGGCCTTACTTTTGAATTCCTCAATCCCTGCCTCGGATCTGAAGTTATTCCATTGTAATAATGTTTTCCTTTTATCGCTTTTCAAAATTGTAAGAATTTTTGCCAATATGAATGGAAACTTTTTACTTCAGCTTCTCTTATTTCCCGTCCTGAGTTTTCTGTCCATGCATAAATGAATGCGTCACGCATGCCAGATCAAATGTAGACCGGATATTCTCTCTGTCATCTTCTTTCTTTTAAAGTCAGCAGGCTGTCTTAATAACCATGGTTGATGGATGTCTAAAACGAGTATTCTGACTTCCTCAGGAAATAGCGATGGCTTAGGCCGCAGGTTCAGGTCTAATGCCTAAGACTTTTCAATTCTATGAGCCGTGAGGGTCTCATAGAGGCTTTTCTCCCTACGGATCGAGAGGATCTCATAGGTGGATTTTCTCCTTAGGAATCGTGAGGATTACTAAGTGTGGTTTTCTCTTATAAGTCGTAAGGATCTTATAAGAGAATTTTCCCTCTTACGAATCGAGAGGATTCGTAAGTGGTTGTTTCCCTCCTCGTCGAAATTCGACTTCGGAGAGTGAGACCCGTGAATAGTATGCAAGAGACCAGTTTGGATTGACTTGCAGGGCCCCATTGCTCAAAAAGCAAGCTTTTCGATCCTTGCTGTCTAAGACTTTATCTCACGAGTCGAGCCGCCTCGACAATTTTTCACAAGTCGAGACGAATCGAACGTTTCTCGCAAGAACATCTTAACGTCGCATTTAACCTCTGCTCTTTACGACAGAAGCCCGTTAAGGTCGGTGGTACTTAGGGTTTTGGCCATCGTACCGTCGCATAAGCTGATATAGTCCTCGATAGGCAATTGTGCTGTTCGAGTAGCCCCGCGACTGCCGTGTCTCTGATCCCTTCGGGGGCTGGACAAGACGTCTTCAAGCAATCCTCCTTGGCAGTTTGACCGTCGGAAGAGCAAGCGCTAGGAATTTGCCATGCCGCTTTTTACTTGAGGTTAGGCTCATTTTGGAGAGCCCCGATGAGTCATAACCACTCCGCGCTGGTGTAGGATGATCTCCGATAGTCTTTCAGGCTTTATATGACTTGCCGTTAAGACCCTGAAGCTAGGAATTTGGCCTTTGCTTCGTTTGCTGGCATTGCGTCCTCTGTATCGAGACGAATGTCATGGTGGGAACTAGGGATTTTGCCGTGGCTCCGTTTGTTTGATGACGTTGCGTCTGCTGTGTCGAGACGAACGTTGGGGTGACATCTCGTCTGCTGTATCGAGACGAACGTCAAGGTGGTGACCACTCTGTGCTATGCGAGATGATCTCCGATTGTCTTTCCGGTTTTATGTGAGTTACCGTAAAGACGTTGAAGCTAGGAATGTGGCCTTCGCTTCATTTTCTTTGTCATGTCTGAATCCCTGCTGGAGGAAGAACGCTGAGGTTGACATTTCGTCTACTGTATCGAGACGAACGTTATGGAGGTGACCACTTCATGTGAGATGGTCTCCGATTGTCTTTCCGGTTTTATGTGAGTTACCGTCAAGACGTCGAAGTTAGGAATGTGGCCTTCGCTTCGTTTGCTTTGGTGCGTCCAAATCCTGTTGGAGGAAGAACGCTGGGGTTGACATTTTGTCTGCTGTATCGAGACGAACGTCAAGGTGGTGACCACTCTGTGCTGATGCGAGATGATCTCCGATTGTCTTTCCGGTTTTATGTGAGTTACCGTAAAGACGTTGAAGCTAGGAATGTGGCCTTCGCTTCATTTGCTTTGTCATGTCTGAATCCCTGCTGGAGGAAGAACGCTGAGGTTGACATTTCGTCTACTGTATCGAGACGAACGTTATGGAGGTGACCACTTTATGTGAGATGGTCTCCGATTGTCTTTCCGGTTTATGTGAGTTACCGTCAAGACGTCGAAGTTAGGAATGTGGCCTTCGCTTCGTTTGCTTTGGTGTGTCCAAATCCTGTTGGAGGAAGAACGCTGAGGTTGACATTTCGTCTACTGTATCGAGACGAACGTCAAGGAGGTGACCACTTCATGTGAGATGGTCTCCGATTGTCTTTCCGGTTTTATGTGAGTTACCGTAAAGACGTTGAAGCTAGGAATGTGGCCTTCGCTTCGTTTGCTTACACTGCGTCTGGTGTATTGAGACGAACGCTGAGGTGGAGCTGGGATTTTGCCATCACTCCGTTTTGTTTCGACCATGGGGTCTTTTGTTAACTTTGCATGTACGCCCCGCTGGGCTGTGAAGGAACGCCGTTGTTGACATTGCGTCTGCTGTAACGAGACGAATGCTAAGCTGGAGTTGGGATTTTGCCGTTACTCCGCTTTGTTTCGACCGTGAGGTCTTTTGTTAACTTTGCATGTACGCCCCGCTGGGCTGTGAAGGAACGCCGTTGGTGATCTTTAAGTTGTCGATATTGACGTCGAGACCCTGAAGTTAGGGACCTTCCTTTGCTTCATTTGTTGACATCGTGTCTGTAATATTGCGACAAATGTCGAGATGGTCTCTAGGTTATCTATGAACCGTCGAGATTTGTCTGGTGGAGCCTGTTGGGAAGGTGTTGTTCCCTTTTTATCTGTGCCCCTGGATTGTATACAGGGATCGATGTGATTTCACCTGTAGGGCAAAAAGTTTCATTCTTTCATTTTTTTTTATTCTTTCCGCGATGCTCTATCATTTCAGTTTTTATATCGCGAAGGTCGCGATTGCCCAATCGTTTCGGCTATTTTTCGCGGTGCCCAATCGTTTCGGCTATTTTTTTTTACTCGCTGCTTTTTATTGCGAGTTGCCCAATCATTTCGACTGTTTATTTTATTTTTACTCGCTGTTTTTTTTTATTGCGAGTTGCCCAATCATTTCGGCTATTTTTCTTTTTACTCGTGCATACATTTTTACTTGCTGATTTTGTTTGCAAGTTACCCCATCATTTCGGCTATTTCGTATGCATTTTTTTTTTATGAGTAGGGGATTTGGGATCTGATACCAATCTTGGCATCAGCATCGCTGCGACCGGAATATTGCCAGGAGCGAATCATCATTTGCCGTGAAAGGACTTGGAATTTGATACCGGTTTAGGCATCAATATCGCTGCCACTGGGATATTGCCAGGAGCGAATCATCATTTGCCTCTGTCGATGTAGAACAAAGGTGGCTTAACGACCAGGGTTAAGGTCCTGTCGACTAAGGCTTTTGACTTTATGAGCCGTAAGGGTCTCACAAAGCTATTTCTCCCTACAAGTCGTAAGGATCTTATAGGTGTATTTTCTCCTTAGGAATCGTGAGGGTTCCTAAGTGTATTGTTCCTCTGTAAGTCGTAAGGATCCTACAGGAGGGTTTTCTCCTTGTAAGTCGAGAGGACTTACAAGGGTTGTTTACCATGCAAACACATCCCTAGTCTCAGATGGGACTTAGTTAGGGAAATGTTTATTCGCGCCCGTGGATTGTATACAAGGGCCAATATAGGACCACTTGTAGGGCAATGTCGAAGGTTGTGGGGGTTGCTTAAGCACAGATTTAGGCCTCTGTGACTTAAGACTTTCAAATCTTATGAGCCGTAAGGGTCCCACAAGAGAGTTCTCCTTACGAGTCGTGAGGATCTCGCAAGTGTATTTTCTCCTTAGGAATCGTGGGGATCCTTAAGTGTGTTGTTCCTTTGTGAGTCGTAAGGATCTCACGCAGGTGGTTTCTCCTTACAGGGTCGAGAGGACCCTATAAGTGTTTCTCAACGAGGTTGCGCCCTTTCGGGTTTTCACAAACACTCGCCGGTAGTCCTGCTGTTTTTACTCACGGAACCCTTTCGGGTTTTCATCCGTGCCCATTTTGCTTATGGACATACCGTTTTTTTTTTGTTTTTTTTTTATTTGTTTTTTTTTTTACGAGGTCGTGCCCTTTCAGGTTTTCACGAACACTCGTCGGTAGCCCTGCTGTTTTTACTCACGGAGCCCTTTCGGGTTTTCATCCGTGCCCATTTTGCTTGTGGACGTACCTTCTTTTTTTTTTTTTACACGTCAGCCTGAAGATGCTGCGGGTTGGGAGTAGTTTAACGACATTTCGGTCATTTGCAAGTTTTAGGACATTGCGGTCCGTCGTTAGTTTAAGGACGTTTCGGTCCGTTGTTAGTTTAAGAACGTTTCGGTCCGTTATCCAGTTTTAGGACGTAGTGGTCCGTTGGGCTTTCTCTATGAATGAGCATGATGCCCCCGGCGTGTCCATATTTTTCGGAGCATGCGGTTGTGGCGGGTTCACCTTCCAAATTTCGGACAACGCGAACTTGCCCTGTTGGTATTGGTCTTCAACCCAGTTCTTGAAGACGTAGCAATCCTCGATCAGATGACCTACCGTTTGGTGGTAAGGGCAATAATTAGGATTATTAATGTCGCCTGGCTGCAACGGACGTTTTGGATTCGGCAGATTAATGAGTCTGTTGCGCACTGCCAGCTCGAACAGTCCCCTTGTTTTATCTTGCGGAAACGAGTAAGGGCGTTCCAACTTTTCCTGGAGGGATTGCCGCTTGTTGTTTTGGCAAGCAATCGGTCTAGGGTCACTTGATTGTTGGTGAGTGCTGGCGACGAGGGCCTTTTTTCCTTTTCTTTTATCCTTTTTGTTCAATCCTTTGTTTACGGGGCCGAGATTTTTTTCGAGTAGCATGCGATTGCACGGCTGAACGTTCTCGCAGCTTCTCAATTCCTTTATTTTTGAAATAGATTCCCCGAGGGAAGAGTTGGGGGTAGCTTCTTCGTCAGAGTCGCTTCCAAAGGTGATAATTTGTGATCCCTTGAAGTCGGCTATATGACAGTCGGCGGCGACTCTTTTGCGCTCATCTATCGCATTTTTCCGATGTCCACAAGCTTCACACTTTGTCCTGTCGAAGTGTCGCTTTTGAGCGACATACCCTTGCCACCAACAGTTAAAGGATTCGCAGTCTTCGGTAGGATGTATGATCTTCTGATGATATAAACAGAAGTTAGGGTGCATCTCTACCTCAGCGAAAGAATTTTCTTCAGAGGGCGGTAGCTTCATTCCTACTGATAGAGCTTTGGCGAACCGTTTCCTCGTCTTGAATTTGTTTTTACCCGCAGTGTATGGCTTTTGATTTGACGGGAATACCTTGGTTCTTTCCAGTATGGCCATTTCATGCTCTTGATTGGCTTTTGCTTTCAGACGAATTTCATTTAGGAAGGCATCGATCAGCTTGTCTGACGGCCGCGGAATTTCTGTTTCAGGGTCCGCCATTGATTTCTCAGCGCGAGGATCCTCCTCATCATCCGTTAGTGAATGAGAAATCACATGACAAGTCGCTACGTAGTCTTCGGATTCATCCGATAAGTTTTCTCCATCGTTTTCATCCTCGACGAAAAAAACAAGTTGCCCCCGGCGTGTCCGTCTTCTTTGGAGAGTGCGGCTGTGGAGGGTTTACCTTCCAGCTTTCAGACAGCGTGAACTTGCCTTGCAGGTATTGATCCTCGATCCATCCCTTAAAGACGAAACAATCCTCAATCGGGTGACTTACCGTTTGGTGGTAAGGGCAATAATTGGGATTATTAAGATCGCCTGGCTGCGACAGACGCTTCGGACTTGGCAGATTGATGAGTCTGTTACGCACTGCCAGCTCAAACAGTCTTCTCGTTTTATTCTGAGGAAACGAGTAAGGACGTCCTAGCCTCTCTTCGAGGGATGGGCGTGGACGCACGTTGTTTTGGCGAGCGACCGGCTTTGAGTTGCTCGACTGTTGCTGAGCGTTGGCGACGATGATCGCTTTTCCTTTCTCATTTCGGGGATCGGGTCTTGGAGGAGACGGTCTATTGCCCATCTGGTCCATTTGGGCTAATTTGTCGATCAAGGCTTGGAAGGTGGTCGGCCTGAAGAACATCATGAATTGCGAGATGGTCGCCTGCGGATCGAGAGTGCCCACAAACATGCCTACCGCAGGAGCCTCTTCTATGCGTTGTTCGCATTTCGACCATAGGTTCCGCCATCGTGTTGCGTATTGGACCCATGTTTCACCTGACCTTATCCTAGCATTAATCAGTGCTGTTATCGGGGTGCGTCCACTAGCACTCGCGAATCTTTGTGTAAACAGCAGTTCCATCTCTGCAAATGTTTTGACAGAGTCGTTAGGTAGCTCCGAATACCATTCAAAGGCTATTTCTGCTAAGCTGCCGACGAATTGACGTAGCAACAATTTGTCATCGCCTCCAGTATTGCCGCATAAGGCCCTGAATTGAGCGACATGCTGATGCGGATTCCCTGTCCCTTTATATACGTGGAATTTAAGGATCGTATATCCCGGCGGGTAACTGATTTGGTCGTACCGGCTCGGATACGGTCGTCCAGTTCTAACAATTTGCCCAGTCGCTTCATTCGCCTGATGAACCCGGATCTGCTGAGCTATATATTCGTCTAGGTCAACTTTGGAGATTGCCTCCTCCTTGGCTGTTGATAGAGCCGGCGGAGGATTTGACGTTTCTCCCCTGTCGTCTTCAAGGACGATCGGAGGATCTTCAGCAGGAGGGTCCGGCTGTAACATCATCCCTACCATATCTTGGAAGAGGAGCGCCATCCGTTTTATGTTAGCCGCTTGCTCTGCCGCTTCTTTGTCCCTCTTTTCGAGGACTCTGCGTAAAAAGTCAGCGTCGGTTTCTTGTTCTTGACGCTCATCCGAAGACGTTTCAGAGCTTTCTTTTGGCTCAGTGAGTGCAGCCATTGTAGTCATCATTTCCTGAAGCTTTTGTTGTTGCTCCTGGGCTTTCGTCACGGATCTGGTGAGCGGTCGGTGGCCCGTAGAAGTGCGGCTTTCCTCCTTTCCAGAAGCCATATAAACAGTGTGCACCACCATGCCCCCAGACTTGGGGCGTTTGTGTTCGGCGTCTTTGCGATTTGCCGAAGACACAGGGGCTTCTTGCGGCCTCCTTTTTTGAGTGATTGGAGTTAAGGGAGCCGTTGTAGTGGGCACCCAAGTAGCTTTTGCTTTTTGTGGTTTGACAGAGTAATCCTTCCCCTGCCGAACCTTCATCTTTTTCTGTCGTCGGAGGCAGTCTTGATCGATCACCGACTCTTGGACCTGTCGTCAGGCTTTGTAAATTTTAGAGGACAGCCGTTGAGGGGGCTGCTCTAACTTCTTCTCTGGAGTATTCTCCACAGGTGAAGGAGTTCGTTTCAACATCGCAGTAGGAGAGTTTCTGCGCATCTTGTTGAGCAGTTCAAAGCTGTTCTTGGTTGGAACAGCAGCATCGATCCTCACCATCGGAGCTGACGGAGTTATCCCAGAGGGGGAGTTGCCCTCAGCCTTCCTTACTCGACGCCAGTGGCGACGTCGGGCATGTCGTGCTGATGGAGTTGTTTCAGCTATAGGGGTGACCTCCTTATGCCCCCTGTGTTGGTCAGAATATACCGGTACCAGCTTTTTAAAGATCGACGTCCGTTGAACGGGGACGGCCAACTTGTCAGAAGCGGACTTCTGAACATGGGAAGCAACCTTGGTGATTTTTCCTGGAACGTGAGTTGGAATGGCTATCCGCTTCGGGATAATGCCTTCTGGTATGGCAGGCTTCTTCATGAGCCTGTTAGAGCTCTGGCCTAGTCCGTTAAAAACTGAAGCAGTGGAGTTGGACGACCCGTTGAGAAGGGTCGCGGCAGTGGTAAGTCGATCGAAGACCGACTTCTTTGGAGCTTCTTGCAATGTCATTGGGGCGTTGAAGCTCATTGGTGGGAGCATGGTCCCAAAAAATAGTCCAGTGGTGGCTTGAGCCATCTGCTCCACCGGCGTTTTGAAAAGGGAGGCCGCTTGGGGCCCATAAGCCACTCCTCCAGCAATGACGGAGCGAGAGTTATCGCTGCGGACGGTGCAGTTCGAAGCCATCGATTTTCTGTTTTCTACATAGAGCAAGACACCAAATCTTAGTACCTTGAATCCACAGGCAATCACAGCAAACCGCGATTTGTTCGCGAACACGACACACGAAGTGTGGAGTGGAAAGAGGAAGAGGTCCCACCGGGCGTGCCAGAATCTGTTCCCCTCCGAACGGCGGCCTGGACTTCGCGTCCGTGCCTGAGGTTCGGGGCAGATGCTATTTGGTTTTATCCGTCTACCTCTCCGAAGATGCCAAGTTGATTTATGGCACCGTGGATCGAAGGTTTAGACGGATGCGGCCGATGTAGCAGACTTCGTCAGATTCCCCCTCAGGGTGAGGGGTTTTTGATTGTGGGGACGCTCTTCCCTGCAGGCGCAAGCCCCTGCAGTTAATTACGCTACCGCATCGCGGTAACAACTTTCTCCTTCTCCAGAATTTCACTTCGTGTCGTGTGTGTTTGTTTTGTTTGTGGTTGCCCGTGGATTGTATACGGAGACTGAGTAATGCCGTCGCCCGTAGGACGTGGATTAGTCCAAATCCGTATTTACTTAGATTTGGGTTTGGTGTTTTTAGTTTAAGGATACGTTAGTCGCGTTGCGGCTAAGATCAACTTAAACGTTCGTTAAGGATACGTTAGTCCTGTTTAAGACTAAGATCAACTTAACGGGACCATTTAGGTCCGACAAAAGAGCATTTGGGCTCTATTGTTCCAGTTTGGGAGATTCATAGTCCAATTTGGGACTAAAGTCTGTTTGGAGGATACGTTAGCCATTTTTGAGGCTAAGATCGACTCAAACGTTTGTTAAGGATACGTTAGTCCAGTTTGAAACTAAGATCAACTTAACGGGACCATTTAGGTCCGACAAAAGAGCATTTGGGCTCTATTGTGCCAATTTAGGGACGTTTCGGTCCGATATTAGTTTGGGGACGTTTCGGTCCGATATTAGTTTAGGGACGTTTCGGTCCATCATTAGTTTAGGGACGTTTCGGTCCGATATTAGTTTAGGGACGTTTCGGTCCGATATTAGTTTAAGGACGTTTCGGTCCACGAGTTTAAGGACCCCGCAGTCCATATCGATGTATGGTCATTGGGACCCGTCACCTCTTTGACGTCGTTGAGGAATTACAACGACGGATGTCAAAGGAGTTCGGAGATGTACCCTCGAACCGGATGTAAATTGATTTAGAAGAGCAATTTTGCTCAGTCAATTTAATTTAAGGACTTATGGCCAAAATTGGGCTAAGTCCAGTTGAAATGTTCAACATTTTATTTGCTTTTGCATTGCGTTTCTTTTTTTATTTTTATTTGGGCCTTGCCCAGAAAGGATGCAGAGCATCAATTTGTTTTGGGCTCTGTCCTTTTAGAAATGATGCAAGGCATCAATTTTATTTGGGCTCTGCCCTTTTAGAAATGATGCAAGGCATCAATTTTATTTGGGCTCTGACCTTGTATAAAGGATGCAAAGCATCAATTTATTTGGGCTCTGCCCATTTATTGCCTTGCAAATTATTTTGGCCTGTCAGGTCATTTTGATTTGGGCCTGGCCCTTTAATTAATGCATTGCATTTGTGCAAAATACTGTTAATTTGAGAATGTCTTAGATTCAAGAACCGATGGTTCATAAAACAAGTGCAAGACACTATTTGATTTAGATCTAAGAAAAAAACAAGTTTTTCTTATATCAGAGAACCAAAGGTTCATAGCAAGTGCAAGGCATTATTAATTTAATAACCTTTTAGGTTCAAGAACCGATGGTTCATAAAACAAGTGCAAGGCACTATTTTTACTTATTTATTTATTTATCGTTAAAGATCTATGATCTTGTTCATAAGAGAATTTTCTCTTCTTTAAAAGGTTTTTACCTTTTTTCTTTATTCTTCAAGAGTTCTCTTCTCTTTTTTTTAGCAAGATGTTGATGCCTTTGAATTGAGGTCTAGGGTCCTTTTTATAGTGCCCATAAATTAGTTAAAGTTTGTTAAAGAGATTATTCTCTAAGTGATTTGGGGAATTTTCCCCACCGTCGGATCTTTAATCCAAAGGTCTCTGTTTTACAGAAGAAATCTTATTGTTTTAACAAAAACAGAAAAGATTTTCTCAAATCTTTATTCTGTTTTTGCAATAAAGAATTTTTTTTTATATATATATATATTTTTTTTTTTTGCTTGCGCAACTGCGCGTTGACACGTGTCGCGCAACTGCGCAGCTGCGTGACACGTGTCGCGCAACTGCGCACTTACGCAGTTGCGCACTTTTTTTTTTCTGAGCTTTGCTCTTATAGTGTACGTTACTTCATTTATTTTAATTTTAATTTTCTTTTTAATTTTCAAGACAGAGCTTTGCTCTGATTGGAGAAAAACAGAAGCATTGCTTCTTTTTCCATCTTGGAATTTAAACAGAGCTTTGCTCTGATTAAGGTAAACACCCTCAGCGAGACTGTTCCCCTCCGAACGGCGGCCGAGACGTTAGGGCGTCCTTGCCTGAGGTTCGGGGCAGATACTATTTGGTTTTATCCGTCTATCTCTCCGAAGATGCCAAGTTGATTTATGGCACCGTGTATCTGAGGTTTAGACGGATGCGGCCGATGTAGCAGACTTCGTCAGATTCCCCCTCAGGGTGAGGGGTTTTTTGATTGTGGGGACGCTCTTCCCTGCAGGCGCAAGCCCCTGCAGTTAATTACGCTACCGCATCGCGGTAACAACTTTCTCCTTCTCCAGAATTTCACTTCGTGTCGTGTGTGTTTGTTTTGTTTGTGGTTGCCCGTGGATTGTATACGGAGACTGAGTAATGCCGTCGCCCGTAGGACGTGGATTAGTCCAAATCCGTATTTACTTAGATTTGGGTTTGGTGTTTTTAGTTTAAGGATGCATTAGTCGCGTTGCGGCTAAGATCGACTTAAACATTCGTTAAGGATACATTAGTCCTGTTTTAGACTAAGATCAACTTAACGTAGCGACTGATTTAATTATCCGGCCGTCGGGACTCGTCACCTCTCTGACGTCGTTGAGGGATTACAACGACAGGCGTCAGAGGAGTTCAGAGATGTACCCTTGAACCAAAGTTGATTTGGAGTTTTATCGTTTATTTGAATATCTAAGGACACGTTAACCGTATTTGGGGTTAAGATCAACTTAGACGGGACCGTTTAGATCCAACAAAAGAGCGTTCGGGCCCTATTGTGCCAGTTTAGGGACGTGGTGGTCCATCGCCAGTTTAAGGACGTAGTGGTCCATCGCCAGTTTAGGGACGTGGTGGTCTATGTTCCAGTTTAGGGACGTGGTGGTCCGTATCAATTCCAGTTTAGGGACGTGGTGGTCTATGTTCCAGTTTAAAGACGTGGTGGTCCATTATTAGTTTAGGGACGTTTCGGTCCGATATTAGTTTAGGGACGTTTCGGTCCGTCGCCAGTTTAAAGACGTAGTGGTCCATGTTCCAGTTTAGGGACGTGGTGGTCCGATATTAGTTTAGGGACGTTTCGGTCCGATATTAGTTTAGGGACGTTTCGGTCCGTCGCCAGTTTAAAGACGTAGTGGTCCATGTTCCAGTTTAGGGACGTGGTGGTCCGATATTAGTTTAGGGACGTTTCGGTCCAATATTAGTTTAGGGACGTTTCGGTCCGTCGCCAGTTTAAAGACGTAGTGGTCCATGTTCCAGTTTAGGGACGTGGTGGTCCGATATTAGTTTAGGGACGTTTCGGTCCGTCGCCAGTTTAAAGACGTAGTGGTCCATGTTCCAGTTTAGGGACGTGGTGGTCCGATATTAGTTTAGGGACGTTTCGGTCCGATATTCTCATTTTGGGGCAAATATTAGTTTAAGGACGTTTCGGTCCAATATTAGATGAGTGGTCGTTGGGACCCGTCGCCTCTTTGACGTCGTTGAGAAATTACAGCGACAAATGTCAAAGGAGTTCGGAGATGTACCCTCGAACCGGTCGTGACTTGGTTTATGAGAGGCATTTAATTTAAGGACTTACAGCCAGGATTGGGTTAAGTCCAATTTTTATTTTAGGCTCTGCCCGATTAAAAGAATCAACCTAAACAGGGCTCTGCCCCTTCATTATTTTGCAATCTGATTTGGGCCAGGCCCTTTTAAATAATGAGTTACAAAAACTCAGGAATTTTCTGAACAGGGCTTTGCCCTTTTATTTTCCTTCAATTGGGCTAGACCCTCTTAAATAATGAGTTGCAGAAACTCAATAATTTTCTTGAGTTGGGCCAGGCCCTTTTGCATGATGAGTTGCACTTGTGCAGAAATTCAAGAATTTTTTTGATTTGAGAACAAAAAGTGCATAGCACTTTTGATCTAAATTTAGATCAAAGGAAAACAAGTTCTTCTTGTTTTCCTTGATTTTACAGAACCAAGGGTTCATATCAAGTGCAAGGCACTATTTATTATTCTTTGATTTTTCAGAACCAGGGGTTCATATCAAGTGCAAGGCACTATTTATTATTCTTTTATTTTTTAGAACCAGAGGTTCATATCAAGTGCAAGGCACTATTTCATTTTTTAGATCTAAGAAAAAACAAGTTTTTCTTGTTTTTCTTATCTTAGAGAACCAAAGGTTCATAAAAGTGCAAGACACTATTAATTTAGGAACCTTTTAGGTTCAAGAACCGATGGTTCATAAAACAAGTGCAAGGCACTATTTTTATTTATTTATTTATTTATTTATCGTTAAAGATCTATGATCTTGTTCATAAGAGAATTTTCTCTTCTTCAAAAGGTTTTTACCTTTTTTTTTTTATTCTTCAAGAGTTCCCTTCTCTTTTTTTTTTTAGGAAGATGTTGATCCTTTTAAAATGAGGTCTAGGGTCCTTTTTATAGTGCCCATAAATTAGTTAAAGTTTGTTAAAGAGATTATTCTCTAAGTGATTTGGGGAATTTTCCCCACCGTCGGATCTTTAATCCAAAGGTATCTGTTTTACAGAAGAAATCTTATTGTTTTAACAAAAACAGAAAAGATTTTCTCAAATCTTTATTCTGTTTTTCCAATAAAAAATTTTATTATTTTTTTTTATTTTTTTATTATTTATTTTTTTTTTTTTACTGCGCGCGCACTGCGCAGCGCGCACTGCGCAGTGCGCAGTTGCGCACTGCGCGCGCGCACTGCGCAGCGCGCAGTTGCGCACTGCGCATCGCAAAATTTTTTTTTTTTTTTTTCCTTCGAGATTTGCTCTTCAAAGCTCTTATAGAGTACATTACTTTATTTATTTTAACTTTAATTTTCTTTTTAATTTTCAAGACAGAGCTTTGCTCTGATTAAGGTAAACAAATGCCCCCCCACCGTTGCGCTTACGTGGCTTCCTAACGTGAGCGCAGCGGTGGTAGACTCCGGACCGTCGCGCCATATTTTGGAAGCTGAAAGGGCACTTGATGCCTATAAATAGGACCTTTGGTCCTCGAAAATTTTTTTACCACTTCAAGAATTTTGACTCAGAGCCTTGCTCTTTCTTAAGAATTTTTAGAGCCTTGCTCTTGATTTTTTTTTTTTCTCAAGAACTCCAGAGTTCATAACCATCATAGGTAAAAATTAAATTAAATTAAAGCTGATTAATAGAGCCTTGCTCTCCATAGATCCCTGATCTAAAGAAAACCTATTTGGGGTTTCATTTAGCAGAGCTTTGCTCTAAAGAGGTCCAAAGAGAACTCAGGAGAATCCTGTTAGGGTTCCATTAATAGAGCTTTGCTCTATAAAAGATTTTTCTTATATCTTCTTAATTAATGGAGTTTTGCTCCTCCCAACTTATATGGGACTTGAGAATATTATTATTATTATATCATTTTTTTTTTTCAGAGCGGAGCTCTCAATATTTTCAGGGAATTTTTCTCAAATTCTCCTCATAACTGATTTTGACTGGTGTCGCTCCTGTCTGCAGAGCATTGCTCTCGAGGAGTTTAACTTTTAACTTTCTGTATTTCCTTGTTTATTAATATCCCTGTATTGTTTTCTTCAGGTATTATGGCGGTGCGTCTATACACGAGTTCATCACTTATGAGAATATCCATGTACAGGGCCGTCAACAGAACCAGGAGTTTACGGACGCTCAATGTGCAGAGGTCATGGGTCGCCTGAATGCCAGCGGTGGCTGGTTGCTACCTCGTCGTTCGGCCCTTTTGAAAGTCGTGTTGGGGTCAATATGGAGAGCACTCCCAGGTCTTCACGAGGCCTTACCGCTCAATGCGCTAGATGATACCGAAGACAAGATCCATTCAGTGTACCTGACGGGGCTGATTTCGAAGAAACGGCGAAACAACCTCGTTGACATCCTACATCAAATCTTTCAGCAGACGACAATCGTTGCTGCTTATCGAAGGCCGAAGGGGCTTGCCGATGATATTGACACCGAGGAGCGCGAGAGGCTGCGCATAAGAATAATTAGAAAGGCCAAAAGAAGTTTGGACGGCCTTACTTTTGAATTCCTCAATCCCTGCCCCGGATCTGAAGTTATTCCATTGTAATAATGTTTTCCTTTTACCGCTTTTCAAAATTGTAAGAATTTTCGCCAATATGAATGGAAACTTTTTACTTCAGCTTCTCTTATTTCCCGTCCTGAGTTTTCTGTCCATGCATAAATGAATGCGTCACGCATGCCAGATCAAATGTAGACCGGATATTCTCTCTGTCATCTTCTTTCTTTTAAAGTCAGCAGGCTGTCTTAATAACCATGGTTGATGGATGTCTAAAACGAGTATTCTGACTTCCTCAGGAAATAGCGATGGCTTAGGCCGCAGGTTCAGGTCTAATGCCCAAGACTTTTCAATTCTATAAGCCGTGAGGGTCTCATAGAGGCTTTTCTCTCTACGGATCGAGAGGATCTCACAGGTGGATTTTCTCCTCAGGAATCGTGAGGATTCCTAAGTGTGGTTTTCTCTTATAAGTCGTAAGGATCTTATAAGAAAATTTTCCCTCTTACGAATCGAAAGGATTCGTAAGTGGTTGTTTCCCTCCTCGTCGAAATTCGACTTCGGAGAGTGAGACCCGTGAATAGTATGCAAGAGACCAATTTGGATTGACTTGCAGGGCCCCATTGCTCAAAAAGTAAGCTTTTCAATCCTTGCTGTCTGAGACTTTATCTCACGAGTCGAGCCGCCTCGACAATTTTTCACAAGTCGAGACGAATCGAACGTTTCTCGCAAGAACATCTTAACGTCGCATTTAACCTCTGCTCTTTACGACAGAAGCCCGTTAAGGTCGGTGGTACTTAGGGTTTTGGCCATCGTACCGTCGCATAAGCTGATATAGTCCTCGATAGGCAATCGTGCTGTTCGAGTAGCCCTGCGACTGCCGTGTCTCTGATCCCTTCGGGGGCTGGACAAGACGTCTTCAAGCAATCCTCCTTGGCAGTTTGACCGTCGGAAGAGCAAGCGCTAGGAATTTGCCATGCCGCTTTTTACTTGAGGTTAGGCTCATTTTGGAGAGCCCCGATGAGTCATAACCACTCCGCGCTGGTGTGGGATGATCTCCGATAGTCTTTCAGGCTTTATATGACTTGCCGTTAAGACCCTGAAGCTAGGAATTTGGCCTTTGCTTCGTTTGCTGGCATTGCGTCCTCTGTATCGAGACGAATGTCATGGTGGGAACTAGGGATTTTGCCGTGGCTCCGTTTGTTTGATGACGTTGCGTCTGCTGTATCGAGACGAACGTTGGGGTGACATCTAGTCTGCTGTATCGAGACGGACGTCAAGGTTGTCTCTAGGTTGCTGGTGCACCGTCGAGGTTTGGAACTAGGGATTTTGCCGTGGCTCCATTCGTTTGATGACGTTGCGTCTGCTGTATCGAGACGAACGTTGGGGTGACATCTAGTCTGCTGTATCGAGACGGACGTCGAGGTTGTCTCTAGGTTGCTGGTGAACCGTCGAGGTTTGGAACTAGGGATTTTGCCGTGGCTCCATTCGTTTAATGACGTTGCGCCTGCTGTGTCGAGACGAACGTTGGGATGACATCTCGTCTACTGTATCGAGACGGACGTCGAGGTTGTGACCACTCCACACTGGTGCGAGATGATCTCCGATTGTCTTTCCGATTTTATATGACTTACCGTTAAGACCCTGAAGCTAGGAATTTAGCCTTCGCTTCGTTTGCTGGCATTGCGTCCTCTGTATTGAGACGAATGGCGTGGTGGGAACTAGGGATTTTGCCGTGGCTCCGTTTGTTTGATGACGTTACGTCTGCTGTGTCGAGACGAACGTTGGGGTGACATCTCGTCTGCTGTATCGAGACGGACGTCGAAGTGGTGACCACTCTACACTGGTGCGAGATGATCTCCGATTGTCTTTCCGGTTTTATGTGAGTTACCGTAAAGACGTTGAAACTAGGAATGTGGCCTTCGCTTCATTTGCTTTGTCGTGTCTGAATCCCTGCTGGAGGAAGAACGCTGAGGTTGACATTTCGTCTACTGTATCGAGACGAACGTCATGGAGGTGACCACTTCATGTGAGATGGTCTCCGATTGTCTTTCCGGTTTTATGTGAGTTACCGTTAAGACGTCGAAGTTAGGAATGTGGCCTTCGCTTCGTTTGCTTTGGTGTGTCCAAATCCTGTTGGAGGAAGAACGCTGGGGTTGATATTTCGTCTACTGTATCGAGACGAACGTCAAGGAGGTGACCACTTTCTGTGAGATGGTCTCCGATTGTCTTTCCGGTTTTATGTGAGTTACCGTAAAGACGTTGAAGCTAGGAATGTGGCCTTCGCTTCGTTTGCTTACACTGCGTCTGGTATATTGAGACGAATGCTGAGGTGGAGCTGGGATTTTGCCATCACTCCGCTTTGTTTCGACCATGGGGTCTTTTGTTAACTTTGCATGTACACCCTGATGGACTGCGAAGGAACGCCGTTGTTGACATTGCGTCTGCTGTAACGAGACGAATGCTAAGGTGGAGTTGGGATTTTGCCATCGCTCCGCTTGATGGTGTAACATCTGTGTCCTGCTGGAATGAGGAGGCACGCCGTTGTTGGTCTTCAGGCTGTAGATGTAGCCATTGAGACCTGAAGCTCGGGATCTTCCTTTTGCTTTGTCTGTTGACATTATGTCTGGGATATTGCGACAGATGTCGAGGTTGTCTTTGGGTTGTCTATGAACCGTCGAGATTTGGCTTCGCTTTCTGGCGGAGCTTGTTGGGAAGGTATGGTTCCCTCTTTGTTTGTGCCCCTGGATTGTATACAGGGATCGATGTGATCTCACCTGTAGGGCAAAAAATTTCATTCTTTCATTTTTTTTTATTCTTTCCGCGATGCTCTATCATTTCAGCTTTTATATCGTGAAGGTCGCGATTGCTCAATCATTTCGGCTATTTTTCGCGGTGCCCAATCATTTCGGCTGTTTATTTTATTTTTACTCGCTGTTTTTTTATTGCGAGTTGCCCAATCATTTCGGCTATTTTTCTTTTTACTCGTGCATACATTTTTACTTGCTGATTTTGTTTGCAAGTTGCCGCATCATTTTGGCTATTTCGTATGCATATTTTTTTTTTTGGCTCGCTGATTTTTTTTTTTTTTTTTTTTTTTGCGAGTAGGGGATTGGGGATCTGATACCAATCTTGGCATCAGCATCGCTGCGACTGGAATATTGCCAGGAGCGAATCATCATTTGCCGTGAAAGGACTCGGAATTTGATACCGGTCTAGGCATCAGCATCGTTGCAACTGGGATATTGTCAGGAGCGAACCATCATCTGCCATGAAAGGACTTGGAATTTGATACCAATTTAGACATCAACATCGCTACAACTGGAATATTGCCAGGAGCGAATCATCATCTGCCATGAAAGGACTTGGAATTTGATACCGATTTAGGCATCAGCATCGCTGCAACTGGAATATTGCCAGGAGCGAATCATCATTTGCCGTAAAAGGACTTAGAATTTGATACCGGTCTAGGCATCAGCATCGCTGCAACTGGGATATTGCCAGGAGCGAATCATCATTTGCCTCTGTCGATGTTGAACAAAGGTGGCTTAGTAAACAGGGTTAAGGGTCCTGTCGGCTAAGGCTTTTGACTTCATGAGCCGTAAGGGTCTCACAAAGATATTTCTCCCTACAAGTCGTGAGGATCTTGTAGGTGTGTTTTCTCCTTGGGAATCGTGAGGATTCCTAAGTGTATGTTCTCTTATAAGTCGTAAGGATCTTACAAGAGTGTTATCTCCTTATGAGTCGAGAGGACTCACAAGGGTTGTTCACCGTGTGGACATATCCCCAGTCACGGATGAGACTTGGTTAGGGAAATGTTTATTCGCGCCCGTGGATTGTATACAAGGGTCAGTATTGAGCCACTTGTAGGGCAATGTCGAAAGTTGTGGGGGTTGCTTAAGCACAGATTTAGGCTTCTGTAACTTAAGACTTTCAAATCTTATGAGCCGTAAGGGTCCCACAAGAGAGTTCTCCTTACGAGTCGTGAGGATCTCGCAAGTGTATTTTCTCCTTAGGAATCGTGGGGATCCCTAAGTGTGTTGTTCCTTTGTGAGTCGTAAGGATCTCACGCAGGTGGTTTCTCCTTACAGGGTCGAGAGGACCCTATAAGTGTTTCTCAACGAGGTTGCGCCCTTTCGGGTTTTCACAAACACTCGCCGGTAGTCCTGCTGTTTTTACTCACGGAGCCCTTTCGGGTTTTCATCCGTGCCCATTTTGCTTGTGGACATACCGTTTTTTTTTATTCTCTTTTTTTTTCTTTTTTTTTTTTTTTTTTTTTTACCACGCCGACCTGAGGATGCCGCGGGTTGATAGTAGTTTAACGACGTTTCGGTCATTTGCAAGTTTTAGGACATTGCGGTCCGTCGTTAGTTTAAGGACGTTTCGGTCCGTTGTTAGTTTAAGGACGTTTCGGTCCGTTATCCAGTTTTAGGACGTAGTGGTCCGTTAGGCTTTCTCTATGAATGAGCATGATGCCCCCGGCGTGTCCATATTTTTCGGAGCATGCGGTTGTGGCGGGTTCACCTTCCAAATTTCGGACAACGCGAACTTGCCCTGTTGGTATTGGTCTTCAACCCAGTTCTTGAAGACGTAGCAATCCTCGATCAGATGACCTACCGTTTGGTGGTAAGGGCAATAATTAGGATTATTAATATCGCCTGGCCACAACAGACGTTTTGGATTCGGCAGATTAATGAGTCTGTTGCGCACTGCCAGCTCGAACAGTCCCCTTGTTTTATCTTGCGGAAAAGAGTAAGGGCGTTCCAACTTTTCCTGGAGGGATTGCCGCTTGTTGTTTTGGCAAGCAATCGGTCTAGGGTCACCTGATTGTTGGTGAGTGCTGGCGACGAGGGCCTTTTTTCCTTTTCTTTTATCCTTTTTGTTCGATCCTTTGTTTACGGGGCCGGGATTCTTTCCGAGTAGCATGCGATTGCATGGCTGAACGTTCTCGCAACTTCTCAATTCCTTTATTTTTGAAATAGATTCCCCGAGGGAAGAGTTGGGGCTAGCTTCTTCTTCAGAGTCGCTTCCAAAGGTGATAATTTGTGATCCCTTGAAGTCGGCTATATGACAGTCAGCGGTGGTTCTTTTGCGCTCATCTATCGCATTTTTCCGATGTTCACAAGCTTCACACTTTGTCCTGTCGAAGTGTCGCTTTTGAGCGACATACCCTTGCCACCAACAGTTAAAGGATTCGCAGTCTTCGGTAGGATGTATGATCTTCTGATGATATAAACAGAAGTTAGGGTGCATCTCTACCTCAGAGAAAGGATTTTCTTCAGAGGGCGGTAGCTTCATTCCTACTGATAGAGCTTTGGCGAACCGTTTCCTCGTCTTGAATTTGTTTTTACCCGCAATGTATGGCTTTTGATTTGGCGAGAATACCTTGGTTCTTTCCAGTATGGCCATTTCATGCTCTTGATTGGCTTTTGCTTTCAGACGAATTTCATTTAGGAAGGCATCGATCAACTTGTCTGACGGCCGCGGAATTTCTGTTTCAGGGTCCGCCGTTGATTTCTCAGCGCAAGGATCCTCCTCATCATCCATCAGTGAATGAGAAATCACATGACAAGTCGCTACGTAGTCTTCGGATTCATCCGATAAGTTTTCTCCATCGTTTTCATCCTCGACGAAAGAACAAGTTGCCCCCGGCGTGTCCGTCTTCTTTGGAGAGTGCGGCTGTGGGGGGTTTACCTTCCAGCTTTCAGACAGCGTGAACTTGCCTTGCAGGTATTGATCCTCGATCCATCCCTTAAAGACGAAACAATCCTCAATCGGGTGACTTACCGTTTGGTGGTAAGGGCAATAATTGAGATTATTAAGATCGCCTGGTTGCAACGGACGCTTTGGACTCGGCAGATTAATGAGTCTGTTGTGCACTGCCAGCTCGAACAGTCTTCTCGTTTTATTCTGAGGAAACGAGTAATGACGTCCTAGCCTTTCTTCGAGGGATGGGCGTGGACGCACGTTGTTTTGGCGAGCGACTGACTTTGAGTTGCTCGACTGTTGCTGAGCGTTGGCGACGATGATCGCTTTTCCTTTCTCATTTCGGGGATCGGGTCTTGGAGGAGACGGTCTATGGCCCATCTGGTCCATTTGGGATAATTTGTCGATCAAGGCCTGGAAGGTGGTCGGCCTGAAGAACATCATGAATTGCGAGATGGTCGCTTGCGGATCGAGAGTGCCCACAAACATGCCTACCGCAGGTGCCTCTTCTATGCGTTGTTCGCATTTCGACCATAGGTTTCGCCATCGTGTTGCGTATTGGACCCACGTTTCGCCGGGCCTTATCCTGGCATTTATCAGTGCTGTAATCGGGGTGCGTTCACTAGCACTTGCGAATCTTTGTGTAAACAGCATTTCCATCTCTGCAAATGTTTTGACAGAGTCGTTAGGTAGCTCCGAATACCATTCAAAGGCTATTTCTGCTAAGCTGCCGACGAATTGACGTAGCAACAATTTGTCATCGCCTCCAGTATTGCCGCATAATGCCCTGAATTGAGCGACATGCTGATGCGGATTCCCTGTCCCTTTATATACGTGGAATTTAGGGATCGTATATCCTGGCGGGTAACTGATTTGGTCATACCCGCTCGGATACGGTCGTCCGGTTCTAACAATTTGCCCAGCCGCTTCATTCGCCTGATGAACCCGGATCTGCTGGGCTATATATTCGTCTAGGTTAACTTTGGAGATTGCCTCCTCCTTGGCTGTTGATAGAGCCGGCGGAGGATTTGACGTTTCTCCCCTGTCGTCTTCAAGGACGATCGGAGGATCTTCAGCAGGAGGGTCCGGCTGTAACATCATCCCTACCATATCTTTGAAGAGGAGCGCCATCTGCTTTATGTTAGCCGCCTGCTCTGCAGCTTCTTTGTCCCTCTTTTCGAGAACTCTGCGTAAAAAGTCAGCGTCGGTTTCTTGTTCTTGACGCTCATCCGAAGACGTTTCAGAGCTTTCTTTTGGCTCAGTGAGTGCAGCCATTGTATTCATCATTTCCTGAAGCTTTTGTTGTTGCTCCTGGGCTTTCGTCACGGATCGGGTGAGCGGTCGGTGGCCCGTAGAAGTGCGGCTTTCCTCCTTTCCAGAAGCCATATAAACAGTGTGCACCATCATGCCCCCAGACTTGGGGCGTTTGTGTTCGGTGTCTTTGCGATTTGCCGAAGACACAGGGGCTTTTTGCGGCCTCCTTTTTTGAGTGATTGGAGTTAAAGGAACCGTTGTAGTGGGCACCCAAGTAGCTTTTGTTTCTTGTGGTTTGACAGAGTAATCCTTCTCCTGCCGAACTTTCATCTTTTTCTGTCGTCGGAGGCAGTCTCGATCGATCACCGACTCTTGGACCTGTCGCCAGACTTTGTAAATTTTAGAGGACAGCCGTTGAGGGGGCTGCTCTAACTTCTTCTCTGGAGTATTCTCCACAGGTGAAGGAGTTCGTTTCAACATCGCAGTAGGAGAGTTTCTGCGCACCTTGTTGAGCAGTTCAAAGCTGTTCTTGGTTGGAACAGCAGCATCGATCCTCACCATCGGAGTTGGAGGAGTAAGTCCAGAGGGGGAGTTGCCCCCAGCCTTCCTCACTCGGCGCCAGTAACGACGTCGGGCATGTCGTGCTGATGGAGTTGTTTCAGCTATAGGGGTGACCTCCTCATGCCCTCTGTGTTGGTCAGAATATACTGGTACCAGCTTTTTAAAGATCGACGTCCGTTGAACGGGGACGGCCAACTTGTCAGAAGCGGACTTCTGAACATGGGAAGCAACCTTGGTGATTTTATCAGGAACGGGAGTTGGAATGGCTATCCGTTTCGGGATAACGCCTTCTGGTATGGCAGGCTTCTTCATGAGCCTGTTAGAGCTCTGGCCTAGTCCGTTAAAACCTGAAGCAGTGGAGTTGGGCGACCTATTGAGAGGGGTCGCGGCAGTGGTAAGTCGATCGAAAACCGACTTCTTTGGAGCTTCTTGCAATGTCATTGGGGCGTTGAAGCTCATTGGTGGGAGCATGGTCCCAAAAAATAGCCTAGTGGTGGCTTGAGCCACCTGCTCCACCGGCATTTTGAAAAGGGAGGCCGTTTGGGGCCCATAAGTCACTCCTCCAGCAACGGCGGAGCGAGAGTTATCACTGCGGACGATGCAGTTCGAAGCCATTGATCTTCTGTTTTCTGCACGGAGCAAGACACCAAATCTTAGTACCTTGAATCCACAGGCAATCACAGCAAACCGCGATTTGTTCGCGAACACGACACACGAAGTGTGGAGTGGAAAGAGGAAGAGGTCCCACCGGGCGTGCCAGAATCTGTTCCCCTCCGAACGGCGGCCGAGACGTTAGGACGTCCTGCGCCTGGGGTTCGGGGCAGATGCTATTTGGTTTTATCCGTCTATCTCTCCGAAGATGCCAAGTTGATTTATGGCACCGTGTATCTGAGGTTTAGACGGATGCGGCCGATGTAGCAGACTTCGTCAGATTCCCCCTCAGGGTGAGGGGTTTTTTGATTGTGGGGACGCTCTTCCCTGCAGGCGCAAGCCCCTGCAGTTAATTACGCTACCGCATCGCGGTAACAACTTTCTCTTTCTCCAGAATTTCACTTCGTGTCGTGTGTGTTTGTTTTGTTTGTGGTTGCCCGTGGATTGTATACGGAGACTGAGTAATGCCGTCGCCCGTAGGACGTGGATTAGTCCAAATCCGTATTTACTTAGATTTGGGTTTGGTGTTTTTAGTTTAAGGATGCATTAGTCGCGTTGCGGCTAAGATCGACTTAAACATTCGTTAAGGATACATTAGTCCTGTTTTAGACTAAGATCAACTTAACGTAGCGACTGATTTAATTATCCGGCCGTCGGGACTCGTCACCTCTCTGACGTCGTTGAGGGATTACAACGACAGGCGTCAGAGGAGTTCAGAGATGTACCCTTGAACCAAAGTTGATTTGGAGTTTTATCGTTTATTTGAATATCTAAGGACACGTTAACCGTATTTGGGGTTAAGATCAACTTAGACGGGACCGTTTAGATCCAACAAAAGAGCGTTCGGGCCCTATTGTGCCAGTTTAGGGACGTGGTGGTCCATCGCCAGTTTAAGGACGTAGTGGTCCATCGCCAGTTTAGGGACGTGGTGGTCTATGTTCCAGTTTAGGGACGTGGTGGTCCGTATCAATTCCAGTTTAGGGACGTGGTGGTCCGTATCAATTCCAGTTTAGGGACGTGGTGGTCTATGTTCCAGTTTAAAGACGTTTCGGTCCGATATTAGTTTAGGGACGTTTCGGTCCGATATTAGTTTAGGGACGTTTCGGTCCGTCGCCAGTTTAAAGACGTAGTGGTCCATGTTCCAGTTTAGGGACGTGGTGGTCCGATATTAGTTTAGGGACGTTTCGGTCCGATATTAGTTTAGGGACGTTTCGGTCCGTCGCCAGTTTAAAGACGTAGTGGTCCATGTTCCAGTTTAGGGACGTGGTGGTCCGATATTAGTTTAGGGACGTTTCGGTCCGATATTCTCATTTTGGGGCAAATATTAGTTTAAGGACGTTTCGGTCCAATATTAGATGAGTGGTCGTTGGGACCCGTCGCCTCTTTGACGTCGTTGAGAAATTACAGCGACAAATGTCAAAGGAGTTCGGAGATGTACCCTCGAACCGGTCGTGACTTGGTTTATGAGAGGCATTTAATTTAAGGACTTACAGCCAGGATTGGGTTAAGTCCAATTTTTATTTTAGGCTCTGCCCGATTAAAAGAATCAACCTAAACAGGGCTCTGCCCCTTCATTATTTTGCAATCTGATTTGGGCCAGGCCCTTTTAAATAATGAGTTACAAAAACTCAGGAATTTTCTGAACAGGGCTTTGCCCTTTTATTTTCCTTCAATTGGGCTAGGCCCTCTTAAATAATGAGTTGCAGAAACTCAATAATTTTCTTGAGTTGGGCCAGGCCCTTTTGCATGATGAGTTGCACTTGTGCAGAAATTCAAGAATTTTCTTGATTTGAGAACAAAAAGTGCATAGCACTTTTGATCTAAATTTAGATCAAAGGAAAACAAGTTCTTCTTGTTTTCCTTGATTTTACAGAACCAAGGGTTCATATCAAGTGCAAGGCACTATTTATTATTCTTTGATTTTTCAGAACCAGGGGTTCATATCAAGTGCAAGGCACTATTTATTATTCTTTTATTTTTTAGAACCAGAGGTTCATATCAAGTGCAAGGCACTATTTCATTTTTTAGATCTAAGAAAAAACAAGTTTTTCTTGTTTTTCTTATCTTAGAGAACCAAAGGTTCATAAAAGTGCAAGGCACTATTAATTTAGGAACCTTTTAGGTTCAAGAACCGATGGTTCATAAAACAAGTGCAAGGCACTATTTTTATTTATTTATTTATTTATTTATCGTTAAAGATCTATGATCTTGTTCATAAGAGAATTTTCTCTTCTTCAAAAGGTTTTTACCTTTTTTTTTTATTCTTCAAGAGTTCCCTTCTCTTTTTTTTTTTAGGAAGATGTTGATCCTTTTAAAATGAGGTCTAGGGTCCTTTTTATAGTGCCCATAAATTAGTTAAAGTTTGTTAAAGAGATTATTCTCTAAGTGATTTGGGGAATTTTCCCCACCGTCGGATCTTTAATCCAAAGGTCTCTGTTTTACAGAAGAAATCTTATTGTTTTAACAAAAACAGAAAAGATTTTCTCAAATCTTTATTCTGTTTTTCCAATAAAAAATTTTATTATTTTTTTTTATTTTTTTATTATTTATTTTTTTTTTTTTACTGCGCGCGCACTGCGCAGCGCGCAGTTGCACACTGCGCGCGCGCACTGCGCACTGCGCGCGCGCACTGCGCATCGCAAAATTTTTTTTTTTTTTTTTTTTTTTTTCCTTCGAGATTTGCTCTTCAAAGCTCTTATAGAGTACATTACTTTATTTATTTTAACTTTAATTTTCTTTTTAATTTTCAAGACAGTGCTTTGCTCTGATTAAGGTAAACAGAGACGACCTGGTTCGTTTCCTCATAAACAACTCCGACGTGTTTGCCTGGGCGCCTACTGACATGCCGGGGATCGACCCCAAAGTTATATCCCACAAGCTCGGGGTAGATCCTACGGCCCGACCCGTCAGACAGAAGAAGCGAAGCTTCGTCCCGGTCAAACAGAAGGCTATCGAAGACGAGGTAGATCGGCTCCTCGCCGCCAACTTCATTCGGAACGTGCCCTACTCATAATGGCTAGCTAACGTCGTCCTGGTCAAAAAGTTAAGCGGGAAGTGGCGCGTGTGCGTCGACTTCACCGACCTCAACAAGGCCTGCCCCAAAAACAACTATCCCCTACCTCGGATAGATCAGCTCATCGACAGCTCGGCAGGCCACGAGCTATTGAGCATCATGGATGCCTTCTCCGGCTACAATCAGATCCGTATGAATCCGGCAGACGAAGATCTCACCGCATTCACAACGGACCAGGGGGTATACTGCTACAAGGTGATGCCCTTCGGACTCAAGAATGCTGGGGCTACGTACCAACGGTTGGTCAACCGCATGCTCAAGCCACAGATCGGCAGAAACATGGAAGTTTACGTCGACGACATGCTCGTCATTTGGTTGAGATCGGAAGACAAATCAGTCTCGTCGGCCGACCACGCCAAGGACCTGGGCGAGGCCTTCGAGGTACTCTGCAAGTTCATGATGAAACTGAACCCCGCCAAGTGCGCATTCGGGGTCACCGGGGGAAAATTCCTCGGTTTCATGGTCACCCACCGTGGGATCGAGGCTAACCCGGAAAAAATCGACGCGTTCCTCAACATGACCGCGCCCAAGACCAACGTCGAAATCATGCGACTGGCAGGGCGGGTAGCCTCTCTGAGCCGTTTCATGTCAAGGTCTGGGGAAAAGTGCCTCTCATTCTTCAAAGCTCTGAGGAAAATCCCGAGGTTCGAGTGGTCCGAAGAGTGCCAGACCGCCTTCGACCAACTGAAGAGACACCTTGCGATGCCACCGCTGCTAACTCGACCAGTTGAAGGGGACGAGCTCTCACTATATCTGGTGGTATCCGATCAAGCAGCGGGCTCGGTGCTCATATGAGAGGTCGACGGAGCGCAGAAGCCGGTGTACTACGTGAGCCATGTCTTTAAAGACGCAGAGACAAGATACCCGGCCATAGAGAAGATCGTCCTGGCACTCGTTGTGGCCTCAAGGAAGCTACGGCACGACTTCCAGGCGCACACTATCCTCGTTCTCACCGAGCGCCCGTTGGGGGCTATCCTCACCTCGCCCGAATCCTCGGGCCGCTTAGAGAAATGGAGGTGGGAGATGTCCCAGTTTGACATAAAATACCGCCCGAGGAAGGCCATCAATGCACAAGCCCTGGCCGATTTTATCGTCGAGTGCACCATCCCCAGCACGGAACCGGAGTCCGCACCTCCCCTCGCGACCCAACGACCGATCGGGGGAAGACCCGACTCGGTCCCTGAGTGGATCATTTACGTCGACGGATCCTCAACCGAGGAAGGCTGTGGCACCGGCCTCATCATTCGGGGCCCGGGCGAGGCGGAAATGGAATATTCTCTAAAGCTCGGATTCAATGCCTCAAACAACGCAGCAGAGTACGAGGCCCTGCTGGCTGGACTTCACATGGCCTCCGGGCTGGGGCTGAAGACAATTCGAATCCGCAGTGACTCAGCCCTGGTCGTTGGCCAAGTGACCGGCCACTTCGAGGCTCGGGAACCACTAATGGTAAAAAATCTGGCCGAGGTAAGAAAACTTCGGAAGAACTTCGACGATGTCCAGATAGAGCAAATACCCAGGCAACTCAATGCCCAAGCCGACGCCCTGAGCAAGCTGGCTTCATCCTACTCGGCCAATAACAAGCGGTCTATCCTCTTCGAAACCTTGCCATGGCCCAGCGTGGAAGACGGGCGACGAAACTTCATGTATATGCGGCGCAAGAAGATGGCCAGGACTGGAGGAGGCCCCTCGTAGAATTCCTAAGGGATGGTACACTCCCGGAAGATCGGGGAGCAGCCCGCCGTGTCCGGGCCAAAGCCTGTCATTTCGTCTGGAGCAGTGGGAACCTTTACAAGAAGTCCTTCACCCAGCCCCTGCTCCGGTGCGTCGACCCCCACGAAGCCGACTACGTCCTTCGTGAAATCCATGAAGGGGTCAGCGGCGTGCACCAAGGGGCCCGAACTTTAATCCAGAAGGCATTGCTCCAGGGGTACTACTGGCCCACTATTCACGGAGACGCCCAGAAGCTTGTCAGGAGATGCAAAAGTTGCCAGCTCCACGGAAGTATACCTCGCCTTCCGGCTACCAAGCTGACCACTTTGACCTCCCCGTGGCCGTTCGCCCAGTGGGGATTGGACATGATTGGCCAGTTCCCGACCGGCACGGGAGGACACAAGTATATCCTCGTCGCAGTGGATTACTTCACGAAGTGGGTCGAGATCGTCCCCATCAGGAAACCGGACGCTGCCACGACTATCAAGTTCCTGCAGAATAACCTGATACTCCGGTTCGGCATTCCAAGGTGTATCTCACCGACCACGGGACGAACTTCGAAAACGAGAAAGTGAAGGATTTCTGCAACGAATACCATATCCTCATGAAGTTTGCCGCAGTCGCACATCCCCAATGCAACGGGCAGGCCGAAATTACTAACCGCGACGTCCTCCGAGGTTTCCGAACCCGCCTAGAAGGACGCCAAGGCAGTTGGGTCGAGGAATTGCCCCGGGTCTTATGGGCCCTGCACACGTCAAAGAAGACCCCCACCGGGGAAACCCCTTTCAGCCTCTGCTACGAGACCGAGGAAATGGTCCTAGCGGAGATCGGGCTACCCAGCCACCGGGTCGAACACTTCGACGACGAAGCAAACACCACGGCACTACGGACCAATCTGGACATCTTGTTGGAGAAACGAGACCAGGCTCAGATCAGGGCTGCCGCCTATCAGCAGCAAACTGCCCGATACTACAACGCGCGGGTCAAACGTCGCTCCTTCAAAACCGGAGATCTGGTCCTACGGCGGAACAAGTTCGTCGCTCAAGGAAGGTTGCACAAGTTTTCCCCGAAGTGGGACGGCCCTTTCCTCGTCTCCGAGGTACTTCCCGGCGGAGCCTACCGCCTACAGGACGCAGACGTGCGCAAGTTTCCACGACTTTACAACGCCGAGAAGCTCAAGCTGTACCAGTAAAATGAATACCTACGAGTGTGTACATCTCCTTTCACAAAGGCACTGTAAATTTTTCTAAAAGGTCCTTTCATTCAAATAACAATGAGGGAACGCTAGAACGTTGCAAAAGAAGAGTCTTATTCATCCTAAAAGGTACTACGGGCTCCTCAGCCTTACAGAAAAAGGGAAGGTTACGACGAAGGCGGAACGGGATCAAGAAAGTACTCCTAGTGGCTACCCCGCTCGACTATCCATGGTAGCTTCCCTACCCCACAACGCCAGGGATCAAAGCCCTCACCAAGAGGCACCGGGCAGTAACCCTGCTCGGCCTGTCCTTAGTAGGCCACTTACGACCCCTCCCGTGCTAAGGATCTAAGCCCTCACTAAGAGGCAGCCGAGCGGCTACCCTGCTCGGCTATCCGTGGCTGGTAGCTTCCCTACCCCACAACGCCAGGGATCTAAGCCCTCACTAAGAGGCATCCGAGCGGCTACCCCGCTCGGCTATCCCTGGCTGGTAGCTTCCCTACCCCACAACGTCAGCAATCCAAGCCCTCGCCAAGAGGCACCGGGCAGCAACTCTGCTCGGCCATCCTCAAGGACAAAAAGCCCTCGCCAAGAGGCACCGGACAGTAACCCTGCTCGGCCATCCTTAGTAGGCCACTTACGGCCCCTCCCGCGCTAAGGATGAAAAGCCCTCGAAAGAGGCAACCGGGCCCGCCCTTGCTCGGTTATCCCTGTCTGGTAGCTCCCTACTCCCAACAAACCTAGGATCAAAGCCCTCGCCAAGAGGCAACTGGGCCCGCCCTTGCTCGGTTATCCCTGGCTGGTAGCTCCCTACCAAACCATGGATCAAAGCCCTCGCCAAGAGGCATCGCGAAGTAACCATGCTCGGCCAGTCCTTAAGGATCAAAAGCCCTCGCAAGAGGCAACCGGGCCCGCCCTTGCTCGGTTATCCCCGGCTGATAGCTCCCTACCCTAACAAACCAGGAATCAAAGCCTTCGCCAAGAGGCACCGAGCAGCTACCCTGCTCGGCCCCGTCCTTTGCAGGCCACTCACGGCCCCTCCCGCGTTAAGGATCAAAGCCCTCGCCAAGAGGCACCGAGCAGCTACCCTGCTCGGCCATCCTTAGTAGGCCACTCACGGTCCCTCCCGCGTTAAGGATCAAAGGCCCTCCAGAGAGGCAACCGGGCCCACCCTTGCTCGGTTATCCCCGGCTGTTGGCTCCCTACCTCCAACACACCAGGGATCAAAGCCCTCGCCAAGAGGCACCGAGCAGCTACCCTGCTCGGTCGATCACCGGCATGCCTCTCCGAGCTTCCCACGTTAAAGAACATGACCTCGTCATGAGGCATCCGGTTCTACGTCTAAGCAATCTCCACCTCGACTTCGGGGCCATAGAGATACCGTCTTCCCGCCGGTCTTTGCAAACTTGGCCATGGAGATACCGTCTTCCCGCCGGCCTAGGTCTCACTTCCCTCATCACTGTCGACCGGGGGCATGACCACTGAAAGTGGGACCCGAGCTCGAAGCTCACCTTGGTTAAACTCTGGAAGTTGCTCCTTGACGGCATCAAGAGCTTTGTTCCATGCAATAGCGGAGGCCTCGCCGAGATCAACGTAAAACTGGTCTGACCCCTTGTAATCGGCCAATGCCTTCCTAGCCCGGATCTCGGCAACCTCCGCCGCCTGAAGCGCCGCCTCGGCATCCCGCCTGCTGGCATCCCTCGCTCTCTTCAAGGAGGCGAAGCGGTCGGCCAGTTCCACCAACTTCGCCTCGATGGCTTGGTAGGACTCGCTCAGGCGGCAATAGGACTCCCGGCACTTTGAAACGGCGAACTCCGCGGCTTCCGACCGAGCTTCAAGGACGGCCATCCTCTCCCTCTGCAGGCGCAACTCAAGTCGCAGATCCTCGGCCTCCGAAGAAGACTCTTCTGCTAACCTCGCAGCATGAATAGCCCCCTCATCCTCTATACGAGTAACGAGGGCGCAGTGCTGAAGGACCTGGCGAAAAACGGCAGAGAGACTTAGGGACACCTGAACTAGGGAGAGGGTGCTCGAAATGACGCGTGAGGGAGCACGTACCTGAACCGCCTCCTGAGCAATGGCCACAATTTGGGCCCTCAGGGTCCCCCGCGGCATCTGGCCCCCGGCCGACTCCTCCATATCAGCAAGGAGGCTGGCAGCAACGGAAAGCCCCGACGGGACCACGAAATGGGCGCCCCCTCCTGCGCGGAAATCCCCTCCGGAATCTCCGCCGGCGGCGTGCGAGAGACCGTCCTCTTCCTCCTAAGAGGAACCCCGACTTCGTCCTCTCCTGCGTCCCTCGTCTGGGGCTCGGGAACCCGTTGACGACTTTGGCCGCCGCCGGAACAATCGTCAGGGGCTCGAGACGGGGCAGATGACCCCGCCGTCGGAGGCACATCTGGTGCGGGCCTCGGGTCAGCTGGAGGCACGGACGCATCACTGGCCCCCTCCTGGACTGAGCGCCGAAGGTACCAAGAGTCGCGGATTGAACCATTGGTCCTGCCAAAAGGAGAGCGCCGAGCCAACAAGACTCAGAATGAGGAAAATGTGAAGAGAGAGAGAGAGAGATCCCGAATAAGTCCTCCCCTCGATTTATACTGCTGGCGTCCTCATCCAACGGCGACGGTCGGCTCCCGCCAAAAACAACTCTTCGAATTCAACGGCCGCGATCGCTCCACCTGCTGCACGCACATTGGCCGAACCCCATCAGACGCCAGAAGTCTGCGGCCCGTTACAACAGCCAACCAACACCCGACATGTGGGCTGTCGCTTCAGCAAAAGTGCGCACGATCCGGCGCACCCTCTTTAATGCAAAAGATCTCGCCCTGATTCGCTGGCGTCATCCAGAAAATATAACGGATTACCCGGGGATATGCCCGACGATATCTTCGAAGAGGAAATCACCTCGGGTAACCCGGCAGACCACTCTCGACCCGACCCATCAGCTGGTCGGGACAAGAGTGGGGGGCTAATGATGATGCTGGATATCGGTGATCTCCCAGATCATGGCACGTGGCAGATGGCGTGTCCCAGAGCATGCAAGAAAGGGCCTACAGTGGCCGACCAGACCGCACCTATGCTCGTCCTACCGAGCAAATACTGGATCACCTACGAGCCCCCTCCTCGACCTCATAGCTCGTCCCCGGGTTACAACAAAACCAAGATACCTCGGCTCTCCCGCTCGTCCACGAGCTCTCCCTCCAAGGTCATCTTTCTCGGTCTCATCGACCGACCAACGACACCGCTCACAGGCGCAACCGCCATCCCGCGAATCTCGCCATGCACGAGATATCCGCCGGCCACATCCCATGTTCCACGCCATCACGATCCCCCATTAACGAGCATGTCCCGCCATTAATGGGAGATCCCGCTCATCACGCGGGCGTGACGTCTGGAGAGTAACGGCCGGCGTGATTCTCGCGCCTGCCCTGCCTGCTGCCACCGTTATATAAACCCCTTCTTCAGACGGTTCAAGTAAGCAATTTTTACTCCACTAAGCCGTTACTCTGCTCGGATCTCTAGTCTAACTTGACCGTCGGAGGGTCCATGGTGGTACAACCACCCCGGGACTTCCTTGCAGGTAGCTCGGCAACTACAACCTCAAGCCCATTGAGATCCACACGCTTCATGAGCGAAAGCCTCCAGATCCAATCTTAGCCACCCATCGCCGCCATCAGCAGATCAACGGGAGACAACATCTTGACGCGATCCGACATTCGTTACAACTCATCATTTTGAATTTATATATATATGTATTTATCTGTATAATTAATAGAAATATTTTATTAGTTAATTTCAACTTGAAGTTAAATACCGTTGTTCTTATGTACCTATTATATTTATATTGGATTTCATTTTGACAATAGCTTACACCCGCAACCTAGCCTAACTGGTACATACCCGTCATATCCACTAAAACCCAACCTGCACCCGACACCCATCCCTGGCATGTGCGGGTGCGGGTTTTAAGATCCGTACAAACCCGCTAATTACCCTAAATTGTACAGACCCACTACCTATCCTAACCTGCAAATATGTGCATTTATTTACAGTAAACCCGCTGTTTATCGCCGAAAACGGAGACGAACCGGGATTGATCATCTAACCTGAATTTAGGGGGGCAGATGCTATTTGGAATATATCCGTCCACCTCTCCGAAAATGCCAAGTTGATTTATGACACTGTATATCGGAGGTTTGGACTGATACGACCGTTGTAGCGTGAATTTATCAGATTCCCCCTCTTTGAGGTTTTTTTTTATTGTGGCGTCGTTTTTCCCTGCAAGTGCATGCCCCTGCAATTAATTACGTTATCGCAACGCGATAACCACTTTTACCTGTTCTGGTAGGTCACTTCGTATCGTGTTACATTGTTTATTTTGGAATTACCCATGGATTGTATACGGATACTAATTTATGTTGTCTCCCGTAGGGCGTGGACTAGTCCAAATCCGTATATTAAATTTGGGTTTGAATCTAGGTTGTATATTCCATCAGTTTAAGAGATATTTTATTTTATTTAAAGACCGTCGATCTGGTTTTAAATTAAGATCGACTTAAATATATGAGCATATGAATTCAATTTATTTTAACTTAGGATACGTTAGTCTTATATGAGACTAAGATCAGCTTAGAAATATAGTTAAGAATCGTTAAATTTTGTTAAGATCTACCAACAGAGCATATGGGCTCGGCTGCAAGGAACAATATAGGTTCAAGGAAATTTCAGAGGCTTAACCAATTTTGGGCTCAGTCTTGGGCTTTTTTCATCATTCAACAGTTCTAAGCTCTTAGTCTTTTGATTACGGATATGATATCCAATTGCTGCTCTGGCACTCACGTGTGTATCACGTGAGGCGCTCAGACTTGGGCGTTGCCCTATCGGTACTAAGCACTTAGTCACTTTGACTATATAGTGCTGAGCATTTTTATACATGGCTATCACGTGAAGCGCCGGATCTTTACTGATGAACGCTCACGTGTAAGTGACGTGTGGCGCTGAGTTTATGGACGCTCACGCGTAAGTCACGTACGGCGCTGTGTTTATGGGCGCTCACATGTGAGTCATATGAGACGCCGAGTCTTCATAGGCTTCTTTGAACGCTCATATGTAAAGCACGTGAGGCGCTAACTTCATAGAATCTTTCAAATGCTCACGTGGATATCGCGTGAGGCGGTGGGTTTTTAAAGATTTAAGCTCTGTTTAATTTTTGAAAGCAGTTAAATTTCTGTTAATGGTATTTTGGCCATTGATGATCACCAAGATCTATGTTTTGAAGATTTGGGATCGGATTTTTGAGAACTAAGTTCTTCTGTTATCTTTTTGTGAGAATTAAGTTCTTTGAAGGGTTAAACTCTGTTTTTAGAGTAATTTTTTTCCCGAAATGTAAATTCCATTTCTTTTCTTCGTAATTCTTTACTTATATCTAGTTTTGTCCCTATAAATCTTGAGTCTGAAGAACAAAATCTTCCTAATTAGAATTAAATTCTTAATTTATGGGAGATTTGTCTTGCGGATCTCAGATCCAGAGAAAAAACTAAGTTTTTTTTATAGAGAGTTAAACCCTTATATTTTTATACGATAAGTAAAGGAGATATTTTAATCTCTGCTTTTTTTACCTAGGGCTTGAGAGGAGCAGGAAGATTTTCTTCAGCAAGAGAATTAAATTCTCGATTGTAGCTTTTTATCACCTTATGAGGTTGATTCTCCTCTCTCTCAGATTTAATCTGTTTTCTCCTATTTATAAGAGAAGAGAAAAATCAATCTATTGGAGGAAGTCTTTCATTGAAATATCATGATTGATTTTATAATCAATCGAAATGATCTTAAAGATCAACCGCTGAATTTTATTCACCGTTGGATCTTTAATCCAAAAGTTCTCTGTTTAACAAAGAAGATTTCTTATTTGTTTTAACAAGTTAGGAAAATATTTTTCTAAGATAGAATTTAATTCTATGAGATGATCGATTGGTGATTTTACAACCACCGCCGGATATTTGATCTAAGCGTTCTCTGTTTAACAAAGAAGATCTTTCTAATTTGAGAAAGATCGGGTAAATATTTCCCATATAGAATTTAATTGTATAAAAAAACACTCACATGCATTGCATGTGGGGTGTCGGCCTATAGCGCTCACGTGGATATCACGTGAGGCGCTGCCAAGAGCCTGGCAAGTGCGCTCATGTGGATATCACGTGAGGTGCTGTCAAGAGACTAGATTAGTGGTTCACGTGGATATCACGTGAGACGCTCACGTGTTTAACACATGGGGGCTGCCCTCTATTTTTATAAAGGGAACAACAAGTTTTGGGTCAAAATTTTGGGCGGGAACACCCGCTATCTATCCTAACCTGTACAAACCCGTCCTATCCACTAAAACCCGATCAGCATCCGAAATCCGTCTTCGGCAGGTTTGGGTTTTAAGATCCGTTGCATCGGTTGGGTTTAATGGAAAACCCGCCTGCAAGGGTTCGGGTGCAAAAGCATGTAAAATCCCGTCCAACCCGGACCGCGAACACCCTAATATTTTAGAGTGCAATATAAGCCTGATGTGAGGACTACTTTGATTATAGAGGTTTTGGATCAGTTACCTTGATATAATTTCTTAAATTCGTATTTTATTATATCAAAATTTTGGAAATGGGTCTTGGTTCAACTACTCTGTGTGGGGTGTGTCACCTTGTGTAAGGTGAGTTGATTTTGCTCATTCAAACTGCCTATCTTTTTATTCGACTGTTTGGCACTACTCATGGTAGGCCTTACGACTTGATCAAGCACCCCACATGAAAGAAAGTATAAAAATCAAAGCAACTTGGTATATATTGTTAATTTTTAATACATAAACATAAGTTTTTTTGAATGGAGTGTTCGTGGACTATGGGTGAGCATTATTTGAGGTTGCTGATGGGACGCTCAAATGAGTTTAAATTCTCATCATATATAGGAGCACAAGAATCGGTAGGGACAAGCTACAAGGAAAGAATGGTTGCATATAAGGAGATTTATTAGGGATCCCTTGTTTTTTCTTTCTTTCTTTCATTTTTTTCCTTTGGGAAAAGAAATTGTGCTAATGTACCTAAATTCATGAACAGTAGGGTTCCCTTGTTGTCGAATTGATCTCGTTGGATCCGGACAGGATTCAAATCTAAGACGCCTCATTCAATGTCTTGGACCCCTTTTGCTTTATATATTTTAAGCTAAATTTCTATTTACTACCATGAGCACTTTTTCCAAATGACACCATAAACTTTTAAAATGATGGATTAATACCATGAACTTTCATAGTATTAAAACGCACCCCTAACGGCGTTAAAATGACCATAATACCCCTCCCCTTTCAGCAAATATAGTCTTTTTATTATATGAGATGGGTATTATAGTCATTTTGTAATTTTCCGTTAACGCCGGTTCATGGTATTACTTGGAAAAGGTACATACGGTTCATGGTAGCAAGTAGAAATTATTTTGAAAGTTAATTATATCGTTTTGTAATTTTCAGTTGACGTTGTCATGACTAGTATTTCGCACGTGTCTTTATTAAAATAAAAGCATGTATGGAGTGAATATTTTTATTCATATTTTTTTTTCAAAAGCATAAGCGTTTTTAAAATATCTTCTCCATTTTTGACTAAAAGTTTTCAAAGTAACTATTATCTTAACTAAAAGTCTTTTAAAAATCTTTAAAAATCTTGGTTGTTAATCTTAATATGTATTAATATGCGTCACACGTGAAAAAAAATAAATGATATGAATCATCTAAAAATAAAATAAAGGATTAATCTTAAATTAACGTACGATCCCTACATGAGCCCCTCCTTTTTACATTATAATTGTAAAGCTTAGATACGGTGAGTCTCATCCTTTCTTGGATTGTATTGAGATGTGACATTATCATTCCAGACTAATTATTCACTTATTGAACTCTTAATATGTTGTGAGCACCGTCACAGCCGCCTGATGAAGATTAATTCTTGTATTTAAGCTAGACGTCTAAGGTTTATATTATTTTTTGTTTTTAATTATACACAAACGGGGATGGGTTGGTTATATATTTATTTATATGAGTGTACATACGGATTTTCAACATGAACAGGGTTCATCCAAATAGACTTAAGCTTTGTCATTTACTGAAACGCGGAGACGTGTTGTATTCGTTTTAGTCCAAAAAATAGACCTAAACTTGCTTGATGGAAGGACCATTTATTTCTTATACTCATATAGCTCTCATAGTTTTTCACCGTGGAATTATTCACATACATATCTCAACAGGTTAAACTTTGCTTGCGCAAGCGACAAGTTTTTATTCAAAAACAAAAGAAAGAGAGAAAAAGAAAAGAAAAGCTTATTTACAAAATTAGATAAAGGAAGAATAAGAAAATGCTTATTTTAAAAAAATTACCCCTAGTTTCCACCTTTTCCAAGAAACCACTATGTAATTTTAAAACTACAAAAAACTATCCAAACTGACGAGTATAGGGTGTTAAATGGTATATCAAATGACCATTTTGTCCTTTTAAAATATAATTAATTATATTAGATATTTATTAAGTATTTTAATAATTGTTAATAATTAATTTGATGGCAACCACGGCTTTGGTGGCAGTGGTCGACTCGAGGGGAGGAGGTGGGTGGTTGAGGGGAAGATCATGATCATGATGAGAGGAGGCCGAGGAGGTGGAGGAAGTAGCGGCGTGGGTGTAAGAGAAGGAGGTGTATATATGAGGGGAAGAAGGCACGACGGAGAAGATGATGAGAGGAGGCCGGGGAGGAGGAGGAGGGGATCACAACGACGATGATGGAAGGCTGAGAAGGAGAGGAGGAGGACAACGAGGATGATGATGAGGGACGTACGCCAAGTAGGAGGAGCTGCAGATAATTTCGATAGATGTGAGGAGGAGGTCGAGGAGGGGATGAAGGGGAGACGATGACGAGGATGATGATGATGATGATGATGGGACAAGGAGGAGGAAGAGGCGTTCGGCGGAGGAGGATGGGTCGATCTGGATGGAAGCAGGTGATGATGAGAGGAGGAAGAGGAGGCATGGAAGGAGGCAGCGGCGGAGACGACGACAGCGACAACATATATAGCATTGGTGGGGTTAGGTCCAGGGTTTAATTGTGTTAGAAGGAAGAAGAAGAAGAAGAAGAAGTTATTTTTGGTATTTATCTACATTTTTAGATGATGTGGCAATGACATGTCACCTTAGTGCTGACGTCACCATAATATCTATTCACATGTATCTCTGCTATATTAACGCCAAACGGATGCACGCGCAAAGAAAAAACCAAATTTTCCGACATGTCAGTTTTGCTGATGTCAAAAATTTATAATTTTGATTTATATTAAACTTGAACTAAAAGATAAAATATGAAGATTTTGGCTTATTGTTGTCATTCACTCATAACAAACTCCCCACAACCGAAAGATTTTATGTCCCGGTTATCTCTGTAACTTTTCTCATTCTCACGTTCTCATCTTTCCAACTAATTCTTTAAAAATCTTTTCATTGATGTTGAAATATACAAACGTGTATGGTACGCGCAACAAACTAGTATTTACTAGCTTGCAAACTAAAATACTACTCCTGAACCGCCCTCACCCATCGTTTATATTCATTCCCAAGTAGGGTTGCTACTTGAGCCTGATTTGAATAGGGTAGAACATGATGCAGGCTCGGCTCCTTCAGAACTAGCTTTAGTTCAGCTTGTTAGCTAAATGAGCTTTATTTTGTCGGTTCCTTCATTTCCTTTCATTACATAATCATTTTGCTTACGAAAGAACTGTAACTTAAAAGCTGAATTTGTATCAAACCTTTAATTAGCAACCCTAAATTCACAAAACATCATATATGCAACCATAAAGAATATATTACTCTGTTTTATTTACTTTTCCAATGTTTAAAAGTTCCGTATTCAGTCAACTAGTCGGCCGGCTCTATCAATTCTGCTTCTTTGAACATACGATTATAACACAGTTTCTTGCAGAAAAACTTATTGGCATCACACCAAGCCTCCACCCCCTCCGTTTTAAAGACATGCCGGATTTCATACTCGCAGGCAATGCAGACCCGCTCAACACCGGCATCATCAAAACTTACCCTCACGCTGCCGCTGTAGTCTTCAACACATTTGAAGGCCTGGACCCCTTAATCGACATCGAATTCAACTCAAAATTCATGAGTTACTTCCCCATTGGCCCTACTGTTAACCTTGTGGCCTCTTCTAATTCGTCCTTGCCTCATAATGACAGATGCATCGAGTGGCTCGATAGTCAGCGTGATGCTACTGCTGTATACGTTAGCTTTGGCACATTCAACTCGCCGTCCAAGGATGAGTTGGTTGAGCTATCTGAAGCACTGATGGCTACTGGGGTTCCGTTCGTGTGGTCGTTGAAAGAGAATGAGAAAGAAGGTTTGGATTTCATGAATACACCTTTTTTGCCGATTTTTATGACGATAATGGCGTTAAAAATATTCTCTTTCATACACCACAAGGAATTTCACTTGGGGAAAAACCAAGTTTCATAATAATGGATTCAGATCCATAACATGGGCTTCAGCGCAATAGATCCTATAGCACTTGTTAATAAGCCCTTCATAAGAAATCAATTATAGAACCTAATTTAATTAAATCAGCTGTCCATGAATCGATAGGAGATTTGCGATCTCCGGTAAGATGAGCTCAGAATCATAGGATCCGGTTCTGTCAAATGCAACGCATTTGTAAATTCAGGTTGCCATGTTTAATCCATGTGATTAAACCAACCGGGCTTAGCTCAGTTGGTACCAGAAGTCGCAAGTTCAATTCCCGTAAAGGGGTTGATTTCGAAAGATAAAAATAAAAATCCATATGGTTAACTAGATGCTTAATGTGTTTTACTTCTTTTGACTCAATGCTGACCAACGTAAATGAGGATTTTATCCCCTATATAATTTAAAATTAGATCATATGCGCAACTCATGGATAATAACAGCAAAGAAATCAGGTATAGAAAATTTATCCGCTAAACCCTTGTTTTGCTCTTACTTCTTCTCTTTCTCTCTCTCTCTCAAAATATATTGAGCTAAACACCCCTATAGTTTGCCATGTGTGGCACTTATACTCCCTCATGGCCTCTGCTCATCGATCAAAACCCTAAAAAATGCTCATGTTCAACTCTAAACAACAAAAACAAGTTCAAAAGCAAACTTAGGCAATCATTTGACTTATTTAGAATTGAATTTGAGTATTTTTTAGGGTTCTGGTCGGTGAGCACTTGGGATGTTTGGGTTAATAAATTACTGAAGGAGTATAAGTGCCATATATGGTAAACCACATGCGTGTTTTCTGCTATTAACCCAAATATATATATTTCTAAATCTGTTTGAAGCTTTTAATTGGGTCTTACAGTAATATGAAAAGAAAAGAAAAGAAAAAGGCCCCATTTGGCAATTTGAGTAAAATTTAGGAACTATGAAAAGTGTCAGGAGCCAGGACTCCTTTGGCATCGTAACTCCGAAATGTGTTATATGTTCGTAACTCCTTTGGCATCGTAAACCCAATTACTAAACAGAAGCCCCAACGAGAAATAATAGGAAATAAGGAAATGCTGAGGGGGAAGTGGACAGCTCAATTCCACTCCAAAAGCTAGGAATTGGGTTCAGTAAAAAAAAGGTTCTCCTATTTTACTAAATAAGTCCGATGAAATCAACTTAAGTCAATACGAACCATCTGTAACCTAACCATTTCTTCTTCTTTTTCCTAACAGGTTTGCCCCATAGCTTCTTCCAGCATGTTGATCAAGGGAAAGGGATGATGGTGAAGTGGGCCCCGCAGGTGCAGGTGCTGGCGCACCGTGCGGTCGGGGCATTCATAACACATGGTGGATGGAATTCAGTGATGGAGAGCATATCGAGCGGAGTGCCGATGATCTGCAGACCGTTTAGATGGGACCAGATGACAAATGCGAGGATGGTGAGTTGTGTTTACGGGACGGGTGTCCCTGTTGATGAGAAAGGGATGAAGAAGGAAGAGATGATGAGGACTTTGAAATCGTTGTTGGAGGAAGAAGAAGGGAGAAAGATGAGGGAGAAGGCGAGCAAGCTTAAGGAAATGGCGGAGGCGGCGGTGAGGGACGGAGGGAGCTCAATTCGGAATTTGAATAAGCTTGTGGAGATTTTGTGTGGAAGAAGTTAGGTGTTCGGTTTCCGTTTTCTTACATATATACGGCAGCGTTTCATTCCCATCAACAGGTTTGGTGGGTTGAAAAATGGAGCTGCATGCAATATTTGGATCAATAAGAAAAACAGTTTTATATTTCAATAGCAGTATGTTCATAGATTTTTGAAAAATGAATTAATCATTTGCAACATTTGTTGTAGATGATTCGGTTGTAACAAAGAATTAAGGGTAATATAAGCCCTTCATTATTTACTGCAGTAAATTCATACAAACATGTTGTATTTACATCTGTGTTTTGTTCAATCAAAGCTCAAATTTTATGTTGTGATTAAATGATGCTTATTTTAGAGCTCAGTTGAGAATTTGAAGGTAGGTGATCTTGCATGCCCTTGGAATTCTCTACAGGGTTTGTTAAAAAGTTGAAAAATGTTCATTATTATATGTTTAAGTCCTTTTATATTTTGTTTACCCTGATAAGTAGTCGATAATTAATTAAATACCGATTTTAGAGTCAACTTCCAAAGCCCAAACATTTTGATCTGGATGTTAGAACAACTATTATTATACCTTTTTGGAAACGACATTGAAAGCTCTATCGCAAAGATAACATGCCAAACTGGACTGGTGTCGAGTTTGATTGCAATTTGAGATAGTTTAAAAGGTGTATGGAGTCTCCAAAGCTTAATTATTGCAGAGATTTGGCAGCTCTTAAAAGCATAATTATTTTCAATTTTTTCTTCAATGATTCCCGATTTAGGGAAACTTTCATTTGTCCGTTAGTGGGATTTGGTAGACTTTCAGTTGTCCCGTTTTATGGCAAATTGAAATTGATTTTTGATAGAGAAAATCCTTATTTTGATTTGGGGCCAAACTTGGGGATTTTAGATCTAGGAGAAGTGTTTGGGGGTTTAAACCTCTAACCCCCACATCCCTCCGATATCTAACGGAGAGAAAGAAAGAATCTTTTTGACAAGTCCAGAGACCTTTGTGAAATCATTTAGTGTTTTAGGGAAACAAATAGTAATTATCAAATATTGGGGGTATTAGTAATTAACCAAGTTTTGATGGCCCTTTATATTTAGTTTTGTATTCTTAATGCATCTCAGTTTCTTTCTCAAGCTCGAACAAGATATAGTTTTTCTCCGGATGATAGGACAATACCCAACCCTTCAAAATTTACTCACATCTCTGCACCAATACTACCGTCTTAAATAAAAAATAAAATTAAATGTTCGATCATGAGAACAAAATACATATATAGGACTCATGACTCCTACAATTTTAGTGGAAGCTTGATTGAAAACTGTCGTCTTCTTTCTTTCTGTTGTCCGAATGCATTAAAACCGGATTACCGTATAATTTCTTGTAAGCATGTACCTAAATGTACCTTCATTATGTACGTAGGATTTAGGGAATATACAGACGAACAACAATCTTCATCGAGATCTGGACAAGATGATATCCAAATCATCATAACAACTAAACCCTAAACATGTGTTCTGCAAGGCTACATAATAATGAAAGTACATTTAGGTAGTAATCATCGATCATCACAGAGAATTAAACCTGATTCGGACCTGTCTGAAAAGTACCATATTGATTAGACTCCTCCGTTTCCATCATGCTAATTATTAATCAGGGATTGTGATGCGGGACCATCATGCCTGTTTTTTTTAATTAAACTGTTAAATATTTTGGAGTTATATGTAAAGTCCAAAATAAATTGTTATTTTGTTTTTATTTCGAGTTTGTTTGAATAATATTATAGGTCTCTCCCTACCCTACTTATTGTGCTTATTGAGAGAGAGATCTAGAGTTTTTTTTAGCAAAAGATTGAATAAAATATTTCCCTTGAAAAGTTTTATGTGTTGATCTCTTCGGAGTTTTCATAATCGGCTGCAGTCTGTCCTCTGCTTTTCGGCTTCAGTCGAAGACGCTTCGGTTGCGATCAAAGCTTTTATCATCCGCTATCAACGTCATCCAACGCCTTAATAATCGTTACAGCATCATCACCATCGATCAAGTTCTCGCATATACGCTAGATTTCGACTGTTCGGCAAAACCTTCGGATAGATCCAAGTTACATCTAACCTCGGACATCTTTGAAGCCCCTCGTTAAGATCATCTACATCTCTGATTCACACTACTACAATAAGGGGTTGCCCCTACGAATTTATCCATAAGAGCGAAGCACTGCCCCTACGGATATATCCGTAGGGGCAAAAAAATACACCATATGTGCAAAGGCCGCAGGTGCAAGTCTACGTCCTGAACATGCCCCTACGGAGTAATAATTGCCCCTACGTCTTAATCCATAGGAACACTTATCTCTATGGTGTAATCCGTAGGGCCTGATAAATATTTTAATTTATTGGTTTATAAAATAAAATAATTGCCATGTATCCGTAGGGCCTTATTGGTGTCCCTACGATTACATCCGTAGGTCCAGATAAATACCCCTACGGATAAATTCGTAGTGGAAAGTTTTACTGAGTCCATAGGGACAAAATATCATGTATCCTGATATTTTGTCCCTATGGCTAACTGTGTAGGGGCAAACATTGGACCAACGGATTAATCCATAGGTGCAATATATGGCTCTACGGATTAATCCGTAAGGACAAAATATCAGGGTTTTTTTTTTAAAAAAGGCTTCCAGTTTTTTCCCCGCCCTATGCACAATAATATATCACTACTACAAATAAGGGTTGCCCTTACGGATTTATCGGTAGGGGCAACCCACTGCCCCTACGGATATGTACGTAGGGGCGAAAAAAGACCCCGTAGGTGCAAAGGCCGCAGGTGCAAGTTGAGGCCCTGAACTTGCCTCTACGGGCAAATTCGAGCCCCTACGGATATATCTGTAGGTGTTATAGCCCCTATGGAGTACTCCGTAGGGGTAATCAAATCATATATGTATTTTTTTTTTGAATATATTGTATATACCTACGGATAAATCTGTAGGTCCTTGTTCTACCCCTACGGATACCTCCGTAGGGGATAGAAAGTGGCCCCTACGGATAAGTCCGTAGAGGCCCCCCCAACACCCTGCACTGAGATCAGGGGGGAAAATATCAGGAAACCTGATATTTTGCCCCTACGGATAAATTCGTAGGGGATAAACAGTTGCCCCTACGGATAAATTCGTAGGGGATAAACAGTTGCCCCTACGGACATATCCGTAGGGGCACTCCCAACACCCTGCACTGATAACAGGTGGGAAAATATCAGGTTTCCTGATAGTTTGCCCCTACGGATATGCCCGTAGGGGCAACATATATACCTACGGCTTAATCCGTAGGTACATATTGTCTGTACTTTTTTTTTAAAAATGGGCTGCTAGATTTTTTCCCGTCCTGTGCACAATACTATATACATCAATCAAACCATATATTGCAGTATTCATAATCACATCTCACGCATATATATAATATACAAAAGAAACCCAAAAACTGAATATGATATAAATACAAACCAATATCAATATCGTTTCAAAATGTAGTACAATGTGATATAAATACATGTTTCAAAAAATAAGAACCAAAAAGCTACCCTAGTTCGGTCCAGCTCCACCTCTGAATAACGTTAGAATAACGCGCGCCTGCTCCTCGGTCAATACACTCTGCAAAGCTACATATAAGGGAGTCTGAACGGCATGTGGAGCTGGCGATGTGGTCTGCGCAGCCGCCGTCGAGGTAGTCGCTTGCGGAGCCGCGGCTGCGGGAGTCTGAGTGGACGGTGGAGCTACAGGAGCTGTCTGCGGAACCGCAGCCGATGTAGTGGCTTGCGGAGCCACAGCCGAAGGAGATGCATGTGGAGGCTCGGCCGATCTACCCTGTCGCGTCTGGACATAACGTGTGTAAGAAGCGTGTAAGAACTGTGTATTATTCGAATTCGTTTCATTATTAAGTTATTTCGAAACCCTGTTTGGATATCTAGTTTGGAAAAGCGTTGTTTATTTTAATTACATATGTATGTATGATTAATCAAACTTAAGTCTAAAACCAAATAAGCTCAAGCTACGTACTAATTATGGATATGTTGATATGTATATAATATGAAATGATATTTTACTATAAAGTAGTATACATATCAGCATCTCCTTCAACTCCTGAACGGTGGCCCTCAAGCTATCCAGTTCCTGATGGACATGCCGGTCACTGGAGACGGAGGAAGTAACCGCCGGGGTGGAGTCCAACCTCATATGGGCCTTGCTAGAGCCCAAGCCCCGGCCTCTCTCCCAACCTCCGTGGTGCCCTCCGTGTGCGGCGTCCAGAACTGGGGTCAGCAGCCTCGGATCGTTCTGTCCGGTAAAATCGATCCCCGAGGCCTGGGCCTGCTCAACCACCCGCTCCTACACCCACATTAAGCAGTAAAGTATAAGTATAAAATTTAAACTTGAACCTTCCAAAACTAAAATTTCAAATTTGGGTAGAAAAAATATTAACACTTACGCAGTACTCCTGGGTAGCGACGTCGGGACATCAAGGCTCGCCCGTGGCGGGATCTGTCGAGGTGCCGTGGACGGCAAGATATGCGGACAGCACGCTCGGTGTACCACCTGACGCCACGGTCCGAGATGTCTGCAATATTAGAAAGTAACTCTTAATATTAGAAATATTAGAGAATAACTCTTAATATTGCAGAATATTAGAGAATAACTCTTAATTTACCGATAACTCCATGGCTCGAGTAATGTTCCTCGAGCCACCTGTGTAAGTGGGGCGACCCCTCTTCGCCGACTTCCTGTTCTCCGTATTCTGAGCGGCCTGTTTCTGCACAACGCATTAACATTTAGTTTTCTAATTAAGAAACACAAAGAAATAAATTATATCATAAATAATGAATTAAATTTAAAATACATACTTGTTTGCGTTCGGAGTCGAAATAAGCGCACAATAGAGGCCATGTCTCTACGTCGACTCTCGCAAACGCCGGAGTAGATAGGAGGGCCGCTCTCTCTGCCTCGGGGGTCGCTATCCACAGGGAGTAGCAGTCGGCCTTCAGCTCATTCCTGTTGTATCGGACCTTGGCCTGCATGTTCTTCATCAGGCCATTGTACAGAGCATGAAGGTCGAGCACCCTCCCCGGGTGATCAGGGTCGGCTACAGGCTGAAAATCGTAATCCAACTGAAAATACAAAAAAAAAACATTGTTATTAGATTGCAAGTGTTAATAATAAATATATTGGATAGATCAAATGAAAATATATATTAATACATACCCGAGCCTGATCAAAGAAGAGGGCGAATGAGCACTGGTGCTGCTCGCCCCACTCAACGTGAAGTGGATAGTTCTTCACGATCCGGCTCTCGTCCCCCAAATACCGGCCGAACCTCTCGGCATGAGGACCGGTATAGCGATAGTCAAGGGTAAAAAATAGGGGAAATGCTGCCTCCCCCCTAGCTCTATCAGGCCTCAGCCTATGGGACTGATTCGGGCCTCGAGTCCCCCTCTGGGGATGGAGAGGCCCTGCGTCTGCACGAAATATCAAGACAATCAATAATAAGACAAAGTTGTATTAAGAAATCAAGATTAAACAAAAATTCAAGTGTGATATATACCTCCGGTGAATAGCGCACGAGCCTGGGCCCGAGCAGCAGCACGAGCGGGACGATAGTTCCTCCGGTGAGGAACAACCGAGGTCCCGGATCCGGACGCATCCCCTCCAACTATAAAATAAACATCGACGCTAAATCTCCATGAAGTTCATATTTATTCTATAGAGCATATGTAAAATAAATAAATATTTTAAATTTATTCATACTAACCTGCAGACGATGCGAAGGGTATGGAAGCGGCAGGAGTGGCCCCTGTGGAAGGTGTGGACGCACCACCTATAATTAGACAATTAAAAATAGATTATATAAGTAATTGAAAAAAGAATGTGTAGATCAATAATATAACGTTCTAAATCAATATGCATGCACTATAGGACATATAAACATACCCGCAGGTGCGGTGGTGTCACCACCTACAGCTAGACAATAATAAAAATTGCTAAGTAAGAGCAAAAGGAATGTGTATATTTATGATATAGCATTCTAAATCAATATACATACACTATATGATATATAAACATACCTGGAGGAGCGGGGGTGGCCTCTGTCCCAGATGTGGACGCAGGACCAACACCTAGACAATCAAACATTGACAATATAAGTAATTTTGACATAAACATGCATGAATATCTGTAATATTACATTGAAAATGGATATGCGTGCAGTATACCTGGAGGTGTGGCAAAATCCACACGGAAGGAGGCATCCGAAGGGGTCTCCGATCTGGGTGCAAGACCGGCCCTCTGAAGCTCCCTACGGAGCTCTCCGGGCGGCAGAACCGCTCTGCCTCTGCCTCTGCCGCGGCTGGAGCTCCTGCCGCCCCTCGCTGCTCCCGACATCGTCATCAAATCTAGATAAACGGTTCGTGGACGCATTAGACAATCATTAAAAGTATTGACTATATATGATCTAGAGCGTAAAATGTGAAGTAATAATATAACATTACTGATAACCTTTTTCGTTTCGTGGGCGCATCATACATATCTACTTGGATTTCATCGTCGATGTCATTTCTAACCCACGTAACTTCATGATCGATCGAAGACAACCCGTCCTTCGAAACAGACGGTCGGAGCATTTTAAGCCTTCTCTCTTCTTCGTCCTCATCGCTGTCCTCGTATTCTGGGACATCGTAGACGTCTCTAGGTTTCCATCGGCATACAACACTCCATCCCGGATGCTTCAAACACTGTGAGTAGTATACTTGGAACGCTTGGTTCGGAAAGATAAACGGATCGTCCTGACCGTAAAATCGAAGTGTATTCACACTGGTCAATCCATATTCATCTTTCCAAGTCCCAAGACTGCTTCTCCACCTGTCTGTATCGGTTCGCGGATCGTACCAAGTACAGTGGAATATATAAAAGGGTTCTGATCGTCCGGGATAGTGGATGCCGAGTATACAATTTAAGTACCCATAGTAAATCACACCGTCCGATCCTACCGTCGCAATCCCACTATTCTGAGTGGTTCTAGATGTTTCTATGTCCTTAACTTCGAATTTGTATCCAAGGATACCAAATCCTTTGTAATATGCAACCTCCATACTAGGAAATTGAGCTAAACATCTTGAATCACTCTCAAATGATGCAGACAAGTTCGGATCGTGGATCTAACAAAACAAATTTTACGATAAATACATAACGATACAAGTTTAGATTAAAACTGATAGCAATAAAATGTAATTCGAATAACTTACATGCTCTGTGACCCAATCACAAAAATTATCCTGATGGTATTTTTCCAAACGCTCTTCGTTCCAATCAGGATGCCCCTCACGTACCTCGTTAAAATGAGTTCTGTTTTCGACAAATAATTGTGACATTAATATTATGTCATTTCATACACACACAAACACAGATATAACAATTAATCCAAAAGAACTTACTCTCTAATTTGTTCAAGACATGCGCAATTAAGCAAGATAAACCGGTATATCTTGTTGATAAAGATAGTGTCTACCCTCTTATACTCGGCTTTACCATATGGCCCGTCTTGAATTCTTCGTGGTCGGTTAAGCCTTGTCTCAATGTTCTCGTCCAGATAGCGGGAACAAAATGTGGTTGCTTCATCAAGAAGATAACCTTGCATGATAGAACCCTCTTGTCGATTTTTATTGCGTATATACTTCTTAAGAGTGTAAAGGTACCTAATGAGAATATGTTGAATAAATAAACACGGGCATACAGGACAAAAATAAATTTATAAATTGCGCGAAACGAAAAATTACACGTACCTCTCGACGGGATACATCCATCGATATTGTACCGGTCCGGCTAACTTCGCCTCAGTTGCAAGATGAACCGTCAAGTGTATTATGATATCGAAGAATGACGGTGGGAAAATACGCTCAAACTTGCAAAGTATCAACGCAATAGAATTTTCTAGTTTATCCAGCGTCGCAACCTCCAGTGTTTTAGCACACAACTCCCTGAAAAAACAACACAGGTCGTTGATTACTAGACCAACCGAGTCGGGGAGAGAAGTCCTGAGGGCTAATGGAAGAAGGTTCTCCACGATAACATGGTGATCATGACTTTTCAGCCCATCGATCTTGCCCTTCACAATTTTTATTTTCTTGCTGAATGATCCTGAGAAACCTATGAGGACTTTCAAATCATGCAACACCTGCAGGAATCTTTTCTTCTCCGGTTGTGACATATGATAAGCGGCATTGGGAAGTACAAACTTGCCCGGTTTACCCGCTACCGGTTTAGGGTGCAGTTCACTTCTTATTCCCCACTCTTGTAGATCCATCCGGGCATTCATGTTGTCTTTCGATTTCCCGTCTTTACACAGAAGCAAGTTAAGTATGTGCTCTGATACTCCCTTCTCTATATGCATGACGTCCAGACAATGACACACTGAATTTGTAGACCAGTACGGAAGCTCGAAGAAAATGCTTAACTTGTTCCAATATTGTGGTTTGACCTGTCTCGTCGGATCCATCCCGAAGGTCACGTTATTGTAACCATCTCATTTAGCAGTCACGTCCTCTCCGGACAATGGGGATGGAGGCCCAAGAAGTTCCTGATGACCATCAAAGTGAACCGTGTCTAACCTATAGGGGTGGTCTGGAGGCAGAAAACGTCGATGGCCGCAATAACAAACCTTCCTGCTAAAATTCAAAAATTTTGATGTTGTGTGTTCATGGCAATGAGGACATGCTTTGTGACCATGTACGGACCAACCTGATAGCATTCCATACGCAGGAAAGTCATTAATTGTCCACATTAAAGCCGCACGCAGTATGAAGGTTGTATTTGTGTTTGAATCATATGTCTCTACACCATCAATGAACAAAGTTTTCAGCTCCTCGATCAGAGGTCGGAGATAGACGTCGATATTGTTCCCCGGTGAGTTTGGTCCGTCGATAAGAAGAGGCATCATAAAGTATGATTGGTCCATAGCCAACCAAGGCGACAGATTATAAATTATCATTACAACGGGCCATGTACTGTGACTTCCAGCCATATAGTTGAATGGGCAGAAGCCATCGGCAGCCATTCCGAGCCGGATATTGCGAGGATCGCTACTGAATATTGCGTGCCTCCTATCGAAATCCTTCCATGCCGGTGAATCTCTTGGATGGCTCATTTTTCCATTTTCGCTTGGAGGAGCACGGTGATGCCAAATCATTGCCTCGGCTGTTTTCTTGCACCTGAATAGCCTCTGTAGCCTCTGTGTTATGGGAAAATATCGTGCTATCTTCACAGGTATATCAGGCTTCTTATCAGAATCTTTCGGCTTATACCTGGCCTCTCCGCATGTTGGACACTCTTTCAAATCTGAATTCTCTTTCCGGTACAACACGCAATTTTTAGGACATGCTTGAATCTTCTCGCACTTTAGACCCAAATCAGACATCATTTTCTGGGCTTCGTACCAGCTTTCGGGCACATTATTTCCCGGAGGCATAGAATCTTTCAAGAACGAAAGAAGCATTGTGAATGACTTGTTGCTCCATCCATTTAGGCACTTAATTTGGAAAAGTTGGACGAACCATGAGAGGCTGGAATACTTCGCATTCTCATAAATTGGTTTCCTTGCATCATTCATGAAATTTTCACATTTATCCGCACGCGGTCCTTTACCGGAAGGAATGTCATCTTCGGTACGAATAGATTCACCTAGGGCAGCCTCTACCATATCCTCCATTTCTTCTGATGGAAATAAATTTCCGTATCCTGCCGTATTACCGAATTCTTCTTCTTCTCCTGCCGCATTATCGTGTTCTCCTTCTTCTTCTACCGCAGTACTGCATTCTTCTCCTTCCCCGTGATATTTCCAAGTTGAATAAAGTCTAGTAAACCCATGTTTTACAATATGAAGCTCTGCCAATTCTACCTTCTGCCAGTACTTATTGCCACATCTATCGCACGGACAGAGAATCTTCTCTATTATGATCTTATTATATGCTCGTGCAAATTCAAGGAAAGCAGCAACTCCTGCGACAAACTTAGGTTGCATACGTTGTTTCCAATCCACATACATCCAGTCCTTAACTCTGACGTACTCATGGGCCATGTTAGACTGAATAACATATAAATTGTAGGTTATGCTGACTATATTGAGAAATATAAGAACGGGATAGTTACTGACAAAGGAGAAAATCCGTGTATATGCTTTGTGTGTGCGTTTGTCGTTGAAAAGAATAAATTATCGTACGTTATGTTGACCGATAGACGGGGACTAAGTGGCGCTTTTAGTTTCATATATGGGTATCGATGGGAATATGAAGGTTTCATATTATCATATATTGGTTTTAACCCGAACATCTCGAATCGCTCTCTGATTATGCGTTTGTATGTATGTGTTCCGGCTGTCGGGGGTAGGCTTCTATCCCATTAAGAATGTATAGAGCGAACGCCCATCACTTATGCTTTCAACCGTTTCGAGTAAATTTCGGCAGCACCTCCCCGCTGTTCTCCGAGTACACTGTAATAGAATAGATAATCATTTCAAAGCTGTGAAACAACGTTGAAATGAACATCTAATCTATCTTTGTACACAGAGAACCAGCGGAAAGATACCGACGAAATATCTCGAAACGGATGAAAACACAAGTGAATGAAGGCGTTTGCTTTATACATTCTTAACTTGTCCACACGGGACAAATCTATGGGTTACCATACGATTGAATTTTCTTGTCGCGTAGACTATACGACGGTTGTTAGTATCGAGCTATACTGTCCGATATTTAACAACCTTCGTATAGTTCTAGGTCACGACGAGCATCGCACGTATATTAACCGATAGACGGGGACTAAGTGGCGCTTTTAGTTTCATATATGGGTATCGATGGGAATATGAAGGTTTCATATTATCATCGAGTATCATATATTGGTTTTAACCCGAACATCTCGAATCGCTCTCTGATTATGCGTTTATATGTATGTGTTCCGGCTGTCGGGGGTAGGCTTCTATCCCATTAAGAATGTATAGAGCGAACGCCCATCACTTGTGCTTTCAACCATTTCGAGTAAATTTCGGCAGCACCTCCCCGCTGTTCTCCGAGTACACTGTAATAGAATAGATAATCATTTCAAAGCTGTGAAACAATGTTGAAATGAACATCTAATCTATCTTTGTACACGGAGAACCAGCGGAAAGATACCGACGAAATATCTCGAAACGGATGAAAACACAAGTGAATGAAGGCGTTTGCTTTATACATTCTTAAATTGTCCACACGGGACAAATCTATGGGTTACCATACGATTGAATTTTCTCGTCGCGTAGACTATACGACGGTTGTTAGTATCGAGCTATACTGTCCGATATTTAACAACCTTCATATAGTTCTAGGTCACGACGAGCATCGCACGTATGTTAACCGATAGACGGGGACTAAGTGGCGCTTTTAGTTTCATATATGGGTATCGATGGGAATATGAAGGTTTCATATTATCATCGAGTATCATATATTGGTTTTAACCTGAATATCTCGAGTCGCTCTCTAATTATGCGTTTGTTGTGCATTCGTGTTGTATGTGTAACATGATTTTAAACCATTGAGATCAAGATTGATAGAACTGATCATCCTACATTGCAATAGCATTCATCAACCAAAAACTATTATTGCAATGGTATACATCTATAACAATCAACAATTAAAACTACAAATATAGGATACTGATATCATAAAGCGTTATGAGACACGTCATCTGCCACGTGTCGTGATCATGGAAATCGCTAATATTGAGCATCATCAAGATTAGATTATGGTTTTGAAGCAAGTTATTGAGCATCTTGGATTGATTGTCAAGTGTTGATTTTTATTTCAACACTTGACAGAATGAAAATCATAAATACAGTTGCAAAATGTGTTCCTCACCCCCATAAAGTGGATCTTAACAATCCAGACAAGACCATCATTGTTCAAATTGCCAAGGTAGACATAATCTCAGCAGTTATTTACGGTTGCTAGCTTGTATTGCTTGTTGCTATTCTTTTTTTTCCTTGTCCTTTCTTTCTTTCTTTTTTTTTTGGGGTGGGGGGTTGTGTTTGAAAACTTTTAACCAACTCACTGCTATTTTTAGGCAATGCAGGAATATAACTAGTTTTATCCCCCAAAAGAAAGAGCTTCAGGCTTCATGAGTCAAGCGATGTGTACGTATAATTATAGGATTTTCTTGCTAGCGGTTCATTTACAACTATTCTTTAGTCTATATACCTAGCATCTGCTACTAGATATTACATCTTGCATCAACACCCTGCATGTTAAAATCAAAATCGATTATTTTTTTCTTGATCTTTTTCTGATTTTCTACCATCTGTGTCGAGTAAATTATGATTAACATTGTATTTGTCAACTAATCAGAAGAGCCATTCAACCAGCCCCACCGTAACCCTAACCCCAGCCACACCGTAACCCTAACCCCAGCCACACCGTAACCCTAACCCCAGCCCCACCGTAACCCTAACCCCAGCCCCACCCCAGCAGCAGCCGAACCCCAACCCTAACCCTACCCCGACCCCGACCCCGACCGCCACCGCGACCCCTGCCCAACCCCAACTCTCGCGCGCGCAACCCAGACCCAGCCATGAACCCTAAGCCCAAAATAATCCAAAAATACTTTAATTTACCTCGAGATTTATACCTGAACGGCTGCTGGTGGGCTGGAGCGACGACGGTGGCGATTTGGCGACGAAACCGGCGGTGGCGACGACGGTGGCGACGAAACCGGCGCTGGCGACGACGGAGGCGACGGTGGCGACGACGGAGGCGATTTGGGGTTTTTTCTCGCGCGCGATTGAGAGAGAGAGAGAAAGTGAGCGTAGGCGATCGATCTGGGGTTTTATTAAATAGATATTTACTTGCCCCTACGGATATACCCGTAGGTCCTTTGTTTGCGGCTCCGCAGGGGCAAACACCAAATTAAGAATTAATATTTTTATTCTTGGACGTCTGTGCCCGTAGGGGCAACCTTTTAGCCCTACGGATTAATCCGTAGGGCCAAGTAAAATCTGCCCCTACGGATATTTTCATCCGTAGGGGCAACCCCCTATTTTACTAGTGTCATTACTCCGTGCTCTATCACTAAAAATGGTTTTTAACAATATCATTATAAACACTTGTTAAAATATCTAATAACCATGTGCATCATCTCATTAACATAGATTAAAATCTAATATTGTTGTTTATCAAACTAAGGTTAATATTAAAGTCTTTTATTACGATATTTTTATTGTGTTATGAGTTGCTTGCATTAGTTAAAGTTGTATATTTTGTGCCAAAACGTTACAAGATTGATATGAATGAAATATGAAAATGATATTTTAACTTAACGATGAATATTGATGGGGAATAAAGTGGGGTTTACCAACGTGGTTCAAGAATGACAATAGGATAGAATTAACAAAAGAGAGAAGGATAAAGAGTACTTACAATTTAACAAGGGTAGCAATTCATGGCAAAGGAAGAAATGGAGAGAGAATGAACTTACAGGTTGCGATACGGTATAACAACCGTATTGCTAAATAGTGAGAAAAGTCTTGACTTGATCAAGACTTCGAAGGTTGATGGAACACCAACACCAAAAATTTCTTTTACAGAGCTAAGGTTTTGCGGATGAAGAAGAAAAGAGGAAGAACCAAATAAAATATGGAAATGAAAAAGGAAAAAAAAGGGAGAACTAAAATATAACAAGTGGTTTATGTCACCATAATTCCACTTAATTATATTCATAACCATTCTCATTATTTTGGGAATTAAAAGTATAGTCACAAACTCGGCATTCGGGATTAATTCGGCGAGGTCGAAACTTTGGATTCGGAGAACTATTTGAAAAAAATCAACAAGTATTCGGAAAACATTCAGCAAGTATTCGGGAAGGATTTCGAGGAAGAAATTAATATATGAGACGCTGGGTTTTGATATTGCGATTTATTCGTTAATTTTGTGAATTATTCGCTGATTTTACGAATTATTCAAGAATAATTCGAATCGTTCGCCAAAGGCGATTAAATCGAAGATTTAATCGACCATTCAAAAATTCGCGAATTATTCTCAAATTCACCAAATAATTCGTGAATATTGTAACGATGGTTAAAAGGGAGATGAAATGAAAGATCATTTGTAGGTTATGAAAAATATATTAAAAATTTGATAAAAATATTTGTAAGACACAAGATTTAAACTAACTTATCGACTAGCAATGCAATGACTTAATCAATAGGCTACAATATTACTATTACATATAATTAAATAGAAATAAATATATGTTGAATTTCAAATGAGAATAATTTAAAAGATAAACGGAATAAATCATTTTCTTAAACTAAATTTTTTTTCTTTCAAATAAAACAAATTCCCTTTTTCAAAATTTTCTTTTTAAAACAAAATCTAATAAATTCTTGTAAAAATCTTTCAAACCTTTTTATTTTATAAAGCGAGTCATTTAAAAATAAATATGTTTTTATTTATTAAAAAACATTATAGTAAAAATAAGGTCGTTACCATTACCATAATTTTTTCCCTACATTTAAATACCACAATATTTAGAGTTCCCTAACGGTGTTTAACAGAAGTTACAAAATTACCAAAATGCCCCTGGTTATATTTAAATTTAAAAAATAAATAATTAACTCTAACCCTAATTACTTAGACCTAACCCTTGCCCTAATTAGTTAACCCTAACCAACCCATTTTCACCACCTCTGCCCTGCCGCATCACCACCTATGGCCTTCTCGGCCTCCATCTCGCCTCATGGCCACCGCCGCTCTACTCCATAGTCGTCTAAGTCTCAATCTTGCCTCTATGACCGCTGCATCCTATTGGGTTACGCCAGCGCCCCGACCATCAATCTGTGGCCAAATGCGAAACAAAAACTTTTATTAAACCGGCGCCAACGGAACCCGATTCCTGGATCGAACCATTAACCCTATACTAGCTATATAAAAAGAAGTTTAGAGAGATTATACCGAACGATCCATGTCCTTCGGTCTTCAACCTCTGTCCCAAGCTCCTCGCGGCTTCCTTGATCAAGTTTGATCTCCAGTCTCCCCCATTGAAGAAAATCCACGTCGAGGGTTAGTAATACGAGCTCCTGCCTCAAAACCGAAGCAACTCGAGTATCTAGTTTGCAAGCCTAGATAGCCAAGATGAAGTAGAGAGTATTTGTGATTACTTTGCCTCAATACACATATGGATTCTCAACTCATGAGACAATAGGGTGGAGGTTGAAGAAGATGCCTAGAGGTGAAGAGTGTGAAGCAAAGAAAAAGCAACTCAAGAAAATGAAGTGGCTGCCTTTTGTGTGTGTTTGTGTTGTTATTTAGTTGTGAGCATGAGCAAATAAGTAAAAGCTACTGCCAAAAAATATTTTGCTTCTCACAACTAAATATCTCACAACCCACATAAAATATCAAGCATGTCATATCAAGCCAAGAATGACTCACACCATGAGTCACCAAATGCACATGCTAGAAAAATCAATGCCAAAACTAACCCTCACACTTTCCACCTCACTTAAACATTTAAAACCCTAAATGTTTAATACAATAAAAGAAATGGCATCTACTAAAGTAATCATGTAACGAATTACAAAAATACCTCTCATCCGTATATACATACCTGCATTCGTATTCCGACTAAATACGAATACAACGAGACAAAAATAATCCAACAATATAATACTAGGATTTGTCTTAAACCAAAGCCCACTAGTAATATCCGTCCGATCATGATCCGTGCACAAGTACACGTATATGATCGAACCCTGCCATAAAACCATACGGCCTCTACAACGTTTCTCCCGAACCAGGGAAACCTTCTGTGTGGGACTCTAAAGACTCGTCAATACGCTGGCAGTGGGTTTAACCACAAGCACGTCAGTGGCACTAGCTGTACGTAACGGCTATCCAGGTATTGGGCGAAAGGGGGGCCGACGAGCAAACTCGTCCTGAAACCCCTACTGAGCCTGACAGTGACAATATCCATACAGTCTGGTCCGTTCGTCTATGAGTATCGTATATCGAGTCTAGGGGGTGGATAAAATCAGACCCCTAATAACTTGACATTCAGTGTCGGTATGAAACCTATCACCACCTGAGAAACTACCGATCCTAGATCAGTAATTCTCGACTACCTTGGACAAGGATTTCTGGTGATGGCCATCCGTGGACACCGCTACATCAACCACCAATACCGGGAGAGACGAATCCCCTGACAATCCGCTCACTGCCTCCATGTGGCTCGGGACTGTACCCAACTAAAACCTATTTGCACGACTCCTTTGAGCCGTGGTAGGGTAGTAATCAAAGTACAGTGGGAACTCACACGAGATAAATGATGATCTTAGGTCGATAGACTAACCTGTACACATGTCACCAGGGAACTGCTATCTGACAATAGGTATAATACCAACTAGCATGTTCCTGGTGAGTCCGTCCGGTGTACTCATAACCCAATGAGCACCTGTATACATCTTAGGTGAACCAACTGACACCAATGGTTTGTGAGACCTGCCACCGCCCCTCATCGGGTCTCGATCCGTATACACTAGTCTACTCTCGGAATATCGATGCCCAGTCTCGAAACTCCCTCGACTAAGGACATTTTAAGGATGTGCTTATAGACTACCCAACTCTCATGTATATGATCGCCATCATACTGCTGGTAGTCAAGCAAGAATCCTATGGGCTCTATCAACATATAATAGTGATCTGTAATGTCACCTGAAGCATGTACACGATGATAAAGGCAAACCAGATAGCATACTATCATCTCGAGTAAGACCGTTCTACCGGTATAGGTCCTTCCTCAATCTTCACAATCGCGTGCCTGCGATCCAATAATTGACTTGAGGGCACTATAGACAACAATCTCCCACTTGCACTTAAGGCTAATTATTGAGGTATCACATACTCACAGACCGTGTGATACCGAACACCCAACATCTCTACTAATCAGTTTCACAAAGATCAATTGTGAAACTATCGTGTTCGAGAAATAGTTTCAGTGAGTGGATCCGCTCCAATATTTCTTTCTATATCTTTCTTTATCTTAAGTTCGCGGAGAAATCCATCTCCCGAAATGACCAATACCTGTCTTAGAATATGCCTGGATATCTGATGGGACCCGGTTCACAAATGAACTCCAAATTCAACAAACTTCTTAGACTGTATCGTCCACTGAATTTAATCAGTATTCTGTACCATTCCTTCCTCAGTATCCGCTTAGACCACCTGTCCAACATACTGCCCCTCAAAAGAGAGAAAACTATAACCCTGACAGCCACTCTGTCATCCAGGTCACCTTGGAAGCCTGGAATGATAACAGTCTCCCGAAGGAGGCTGCCATTACCATATCCCTAGAACATCCACTTATGTTCATAAACTGCTTCTGAACGTTTCTCCAGGATTGGATTAATATGAAGTTATTGCAACTAGTGCAAAAACAACATCTGGTGTGGTACTTGACATCTCATGATTGAATCAATTGCCTAAGCAAGTGATATGCCAATCATGCGCATCCCTCTCCCCTTTAGTCTGTAAGACAACTTTAGAGAGGGTGACTCCATCACCTGCAGGTACACCACCATGGCAGGAGTCGTCCATTCTAAAACACCTTTAGAATACTGTCTAAGTACCCAGATTGGGAAACTACCCAAATCTAGATCTAAAACCATAAATCTAGTAACCATAATGCCTGATATTATATCCATATCATATGTGGAGAAACCACTGTGTGACAACCACGGTATAACCGATCGTAGTATAGGAATTTCACTTCCTATAAAGTGCATGTCATCCAAAAACACTAGGACAACACACCTACTAGTTTCTTAACAGATCCATCCCCTATTCTGATGAAGTCAAAGACTATGCCTATCACATCAAAAATAGATGATCTATCTTCGATATACCTGCTTTAGTCTATAAATAGACACAAGCTACTTGTCCACTATGCTTCCGCTGCTCCCACTGACTACAACGACCCTTTGGCAGAGTCATATATATGTGCACTTCTAAACCTAGTTTAGAACGACGCTACACTCATCCTCCTGCCTGGTCTCATAGTCTGGAACAACAGTAGTGTCAAGTCTGGGTAAACAAGAACCTCCATGTCACCGTCTTTGAGGATACCGAAGTACCTCTTGGGCGCCTGAGGTTACCCACCATATCTGCGGAGTGGCTAATGGAATGTCAAACCCGATTGAATTTTTAGGTTCTATTAAATTTTCAGTAATCGTTTGTGGTTCTAGAATCACTTCCAGTTCTACCATACTCCCACTACTATTTTCTGAAAAAAATCCATTTTACTAAAACTGTAGCAAGTCAAGAAAAATATCACTCTTGATCTTCCAGATGGTAGAAAGTTAACCCTCGTCATAGCCTGGGATAATCCACAAACTGCCATTACAAAAACGTGCATTAAGTTATCTAGAGTCTGGTTTTAAGCATAAGCCGGACAACTCCATATACCTTAACATCGTTAAGATATGAACCATTTTATATGCAATATAGAAACAGAGACACTGATTTAATTGGAACCAGATTCAAATCATGCAACTGTCTCCAGCCCATGTCAACTGAAAGAGGCCGATTAGTATTACTCAACTAGGAGTGCATCCAAATATGAGTAATCTGAAAGAAAAACAAGTTTCTCAAAACCATTACTATCAACTGAATACCAAACACAAGTATCTACATGTTCGATCACCTTGAAGAATCCCGATACTTGCAACACATGGTTCTCTACTTTATTCTTGTACCTATAACTTCTCACAACTTGGACCTTGTATTTCTACGAAATACTTGTCTAAAAATGGAGAAGTTACAAGTAAACAGAATATAGTATGAGCACCAACCCTTCTGTCCTAATAGACACTGGACAAAATGCAATACTTTGTATAAGTCCCCTGAGTTGAATAACTCAAACCCTGTGCGTCGTAGGTTGAAAACTGTACTTATGGTTAAGAAGAATTACACAGCTGTTTAATGCTCCTTACCTAACTATCAACTGATACAGGTGAATGTCATGGACATAATTTCAAAAAGTTATATCTCACTTTATGAAATAAACGTACAGATATATCAGTTTGAAATTGGTGCATAACAACGGATATTCAAAACCAAATATTTGCCGTCAGGCAAAACTTTAGACGATTTCCTCAAATATCACCAATTACAATTAATTCCGATATAATGAGGATATAATCACCTAATTCCCAATAACTTACTCTTACTCATCATCTGTAAAACCATACCGATGTGAGAATCAAACCTGGTAAATATATACCCTGGAGCAAGGATCTAATTGGGAAATCAGTTTTTAATTAACAACGCATAGTGAAACTGAAACATTAAAATGTTTCGAAGGGGTAGCCGGGTATTCCTAGTAATGCCTCTTCCATTATACAGATTCACGACTGTAACCGTATATTTCCTTGTCATCTCTCCAAATCCCTTTATATGTTTTTATTCATTACCTTCTGTACACCACCCTCAGGCTAAATGGTTTTCTTCCTTCCCTACCGTTCGGCACCGGCCTATGGTTTGGAAGAAAACTATCCAATAAGCGTAATAGGTGTACTCTCCTGATCCTATGAGCCCTCACAACCTGAGAGAAGGTAAAGATAAAAGACAACTGAATAATCTTTATTCTATTTCTCCTGAACCAGAATCCATCCTCGAACTGGAACAAGTTCCTTCGACTACGATGGATTATCCAATAACTGTGGATCTTCGTAGTGATACGGGGTGTTCTGGATAAATTCAAAGGTGAAGTAGGAGTGGCGATGAAATACACGGTTTGGTAGTGAATGATAGCAGTCGTAATTTACTTTGCCATCTTTCTAATCTCTTTATTTTGTCTTTACTTATTACCTTCTGTACACCACACTTAGGCTAATCGGTTTTCTTCCTTCCCTACCTTTCGGCACATAACTATTGTTTGAAAGAAGACTATCCAATAAGCGCAATAGGTATACCCTCTCATAATCCTAGGAGCCCTCACAACCTAAGAGAAGATAAAAGGAAAAGATAACTGAATAGTCCTATTCAATTTCTCCAGAACCGGAAACCATTCTCGAATCTGAAACAAGTTTCTTCGAGTTCGTATGTAACTATACGATGGTCATATCCAATAAATGTGGAGCTTCGTAGTGATACAGAATGTTCCGGAGAAATGCAAAGGGTAAAATTAGGAGTGGCAATGAAGTATGCAACTCTGACAATCCAAAAGCCAATGCGTTTTAAGAAGGTTCGGTTAACTTGGTTCATGAGTTTTAGTCTAGGGTCAGGACATGGTCGCTGCCAAAGAGAGAGAGAAAAGAAACACTCAGCGTGCACTCTAACCTAGATCGGAATAATTAATCACTTTATCTAATTAGAATGTCTCCCACTGTATTCTTAAATTCTCCTCCAAACCTGAAAGAAGAATTAGTCGGGATCATCTAAAATCACCCGAGAAGTAAACTAACTCATCAATGGGTATCGGGATCCAACTATCATCGCATGATAACCTGATAGAATCCACTCAAGTTATCACACTCCAGAAGGTATGCGCATTCCTGGCAAGTTTCATGTATGTTTGAAACTCCTAATATTATTTTTACCCAATGCTCTTATGACCTTGACTAAAGGCAACAAATCATAAGTCACATGTCAAGTTCTACCAGTCATTGTCCAAGTTAATTTGAACCCACCTGTACATACCCTTGACGAAGGCCAACAAAGTAGTATGACTGTTCCAAACCAACGCATCTATCTATGTAACAGAAAAGTAACAAGCAGCTACCATACACAATGCCTTGACGAAGGCCAACAAACATAGCATGAATACTAAGTGATACCCGTCTGAAATGACGGAGTGCTACGAATGGTTTTTGGCGAAAAATCTTTAACGTAATGAACTTGATATCGTTGAAGGAACCGAATAACTTTTTACAAATATATAGTGGCGAAAACCTTTGCTAAAGAGGTCACTCCCGGTAAAGGGATCTCGGCTCTTTCCTCGTCGAATGAGGTGTAGGGTATTCCCACTAATACCACGATGCAAAGCAAAAAAGTAATTGTTCAGTTGATAAAACTGCACATTTGTATTACATTTTTCCTACCATTCTCATATTAAAAAAGGACTTTATTATAATATATTATACATATGAGGGTTTATGTGTAAAAACACCATTTTCCATGTGTTAATATATTTTAATTAGTATTTTGTAGGAAAATGTATGCAAATAATATTATTGACCTAATCCTAGTAGAACAAAGTCTACTAAAATCTTTTTTGAGTTGTTGTGCAGAATATTTCCAAGTTGTGCAGAATTTTCCATGGCTAGAATCAAGCAAATCAAGTTGTTGAAGAAATCTTGCCAAATTAAGAAGCAAAACTTGGAGACCAAGTCTGGAAGCAACCGAGAGAAGATTTCTGAATTCTAAAGGTGCCTTGGATTGCCAAATGTCACAATCAGAGAGCCCAAGAAAATTGATCGAGAGATCCCCACCTTTGAGCGCGGATCCGCGGCCAAACCCACCCTTGGGCCGCGGATCCGCCGCAATATTATGGAGTTGGAAGGAAAGATTTTGGGGCATGATTCTCTACTATATTTTACCAACTTTTGAAGCAAAAGATTCTGGCTTTGCACTATAAAAAGGCACCGAGAGCCTCTTGGAAAAGCTATCAAGCCGACGAGATCACGAAGTCCAAGACAGCTCACGCATCCAGGCTGATCATCAACTGTTCATCTACCTCCTTCGGAAGAGTTCGAGAAGCAAACCAAGTTTTTGTAATCATTTTCTAAGGAATAAAGTGTAGATTGTTCAAGTTGATTAATAAAGGTAGTTGTTTTATTTAATTCTTTTGCATTTTACATTATGTTTTCCCTCTCTGTCTTTTCATCTTCTTCTCCCAACATGCGCGAGTAATTCTCCGCTTGTTACGGTTCGTAGGATTAGGGTAGGCTAATGGACGATGAAAATAATTAAACCCTTTTTAAGTCCTATAAAGTTTAGGAACTTTATCAAAAGAATCATTAACATCCTAATCGGGCGCGCTAGCAATTCTTTGCTAGTTCCGACCGCGATTAGAGATTAGATTAATGATTGTTTTGGTAAAGGCTAGATATGAACGGAGTTCCGTGTCGAGATAAGGGTTAAGAGTAGGATTCCTTTTCCCTCCAGAAACCCTAATCTACACGCATCACCGTCGTTCTAGTTCTAAATCTATTAATGGATAAAAAGGGTAATTTTTAATTAATCGTCCATAACTACTAAATCCTAACGAACCCTACAAGCCTTCTTATTATATTTACTACATCTTTAAAATAATCTAGATCTATATTTTACATTCTTGTTTAACGTAAATCTAGAAACCATTCTATAAAATTCTTTATCCCTCCTCTCTTTCTCAACACATCTAAAGTAAAAGTAAAAGGTTCCACATTTTCCAGAGGACGACCCGTACTCATCTCGGTCTAGCTACACGCGACACCGTTCTGATTACGGTTACACTACAAACAAACACTTTTTCAAATCAATCAGTAATCGACTATAGTGAACTTATTACCCTGACGCAAACTTCTACCCAAGAGGTCGCTCCCGGTGAAGGGATCTCGGCTCTTGCCTCGTAGAATGAGGTGCTGGATATTCATAACCGAATACCGCTGTGCAAAATAAAAGAAAACGTCTTTGTAATAACAGCTTTTAAAAAATTGTTTCAACAACATCAAATAGGTCTGTTTTCCTTGTATTAATCTGAATCAACGCAGTCCCATCAATTAATCACACCACAAAAGAACGAAAATATGATGTACGTATATGCCATCTGCATTCGCCACTGGACCCTGTCATCACCCGTTAGGTTACTTAATTAACGACAGAGCGAGGGCTGGACTAGCGCGGGTGTAAAACATATACAACATCTACTAGTATATATATAACAATATATAATAATCGTTCCAGACATGATAAATGCAACATCACAGATAAGCAATAAGTATCACAGAACAATACTGATAATCTGGGAGCCACGGGTTTCCTGTAAGCCGCAAGTGAAACCCGACGTTCCCCTGGTCGTGTGGATAGCCTGTGCAATGATAAACTAGACCCCTACGAGTGCGGCAAGTTACCTGCCAAAACCAGGAGCGAGGCAGCCCTCTTCATCAAAGTGAATGGGCCACCCGGCACTTGACGGAATCCGGTAACTTGAGCACTCCTCCTTGGATCAACCTGTACCCCCTACGAGTGCGGCGAATAGCCCGCCAATTTTAGAGTGAGGCCCCCTCCGTCTCAACGCCATGAGATGCGGGCCGGTTGCCCTCTAGAACCCGGCTATCTGTGCACTCCACTGCGAAGTAATCCTAATACATAAAAGAAAATAAGTACAACGGTGACATCGACCTCAACCCGGTCGTGTCCCAAACAAATAATATACAAACAGACAGTGACGGCAGTCCACATGTCGGACGCTCGCCCAACGATATCAAATGTAAAAATGAAACTAAACTGTACTACCATTGCATCCAAGTTATCCACCACGATTATTCCGCAACAAATACAGCACAACACAGAACATCAACGTGAATGTCACGTTCACAAACTCGTCTAAAAGAACTATAGCAATTAGACAAGTTGTACCGCTCTAATGACATTCGCGGTCGCAGATAGTAATGTAAGTACTGTAAACTAAGACATTAGAATTCCGCACGCAATTAGAAAACCAAACCAATTTCCAAAACCATGGGAAAAAATAGTGAGTTAAAGTTCCAAAAACCGATCGTTTAAGCCAATTTGGAAGTCCGAATCAAAACGAAACGCGCCCGAACCTTTACGCGGAATTAGATCATGAAATTAACTTCGAGTCGGGAGGCCTAGAGGGGGTATCCCACCCCCGAGGCCACCACGAGGTGGCCATAGGGTGAGGCAGACCCGAAACTGCCCAAGATGGGGCAGTTTTGGGTCCCCACCGCCAAGACCACCTTGTGGTGGTCTTAGGGAGTGGGCTCAGCCATTCGGCCCTCTGGAGATTCTTCGAGGTGTCCATGCACCACCCCGCAGCTTCTCAGTTCAAACCGTGACCCTCCGGGGTGTGCAAACATCTCAAACTTTAAGTTTTCAAAACTGTTTTTGTCGGCAGTTTTGCATGACAAAAACGACGGATTTCTATTGTCGCAATGAGTTAGTATGGGGCTAATGGGTTGGCTCTAATACTATGTTAGGTTACGCCAGCACCCCGACCATCAATCTGTGGCCAAATGCGGAACAAAAACTTTTATTAAACCGGCGCTAACGGAACCTGATTCCCGGATCGAACCATTAACCCTATACTAGCTATATAAAAAGGAGTTTAGAGAGGTTATATCGAACGATCTGTGTCCTTCGATCTTCAACCTCTGTCCCAAGCTCCTCGCGGCTTCCTTGATCAAGTTTGATCTCCGGTCTCCCCCATTGAAGAAGATCCACGTCGAGAGTTAGTAATACGGGCTCCCGCCTCAAAAACGAAGCAACTCGAGTATCTAGTTTGCTAGCCTAGATATCCAAGATGAAGTAGAGAGTATTTGTGATTACTTTGTCTCAATACACCTATGGATTCGCAACTCATGAGATAATAGGGTGGAGGTTGAAGAAGATGCCTAGAGGTGAAGAGTGTGAAGCAAAGAAAAAGCAACTCAAGAAAATGAAGTGGCTGCCTTTTGTGTGTGTTTGTGTTGTTATTTAGTTGTGAGCATGAACAACTAAAGAAAAGCTCCTGCCAAAAAATATCTTGCTTCTCACAACTAAATATCTCACAACCCACACAAAATATCAAGCATGGCATATCAAGCCAAGAATGACTCACACCATGAGGCACCAAATGCACATGCTTGAAAAATCAATGCCAAAACTAACCCTCACACTTTCCACCTCACTTAAACATTTAAAACCCTAAATGTTTAATACAATAAAAGAAATGGCATCTACTAAAGTAATCATGTAACGAATTATAAGAATACCCATCATCTGTATATACATATCTGCATCCGTATTCCGACTAAATACGAATACAACGAGACGAAAATAATCTAACAATATAATACTAGGATCTGGCTTAAATCAAAACCCACTGGTATTATCCGTCCGATCATGATCCGTGCATAAGTGTACGTATATGATCGAACCCTGCCATAAAACCATACGGCCTCTACAACGTTTCGCCCGAACCAGGGAAACCCTCTGTATGAGACTCTAAAGAATCGTCAATACGTTGGCAGTGGGTTTAACCACAAGCACGTCAGTGGCACTAGCTGTACGTAACGGCTATCCAGGTATTGAGCGAAAGGGAGGCCGACGAGCAAAATCATCCTGAAACCCCTACTGAGCCTGATAGTGACAATATCTGTATAGTCCGGTCCATTCGTCTATGAGTATCGCATATCGAGTCTAGGGGGTGGATAAAGTCAGACCCCTAATAACTTGACATTCAGTGTCGGTATGAAACCTATCACCACCTGAGAAACTACCGATCCTAGATTAGTAATTCTCGACTATCTTAGCCAAGGATTTCTGGCGATGTCCATCCGTGCACACCGCAACATCAACCCCCAATATCGGGAGAGACGAATCCTCTGACAATCCGCTCACTGCCTCCATGTGTCTCGGGACCGTACCCAACTAAAATCTGTTTGCACGACTCCTTTGAGCCATGGTAGGGTAGTAATCAAAGTACAGTAGGAACTCACACGAGACAAATGACGATCTCAGGTCAATAGACTAACCTGTACACATGTCACCAGGGAACTGCTATCTGACAATAGGTATAATACCAACTAGCATGTTCCCGGCGAGTCCGTCCGGTGTACTCATAACCCAATGAGCACCTGTATACATCTTGGTGAACCAACTGATGCCAATGGCTTGTGAGACCTGCCACCGGCCCTCGTTGGGGTCTAGATCTGTATACACTAGTCTACTCTCGGAGTATCGATGCCCAGTCTCGAAACTCTCTCGACTAGGGATATTTTAAGAATGTGCTTATAGACTACCCAACTCTCACGTATATGATCGCCATCATACTGCTGATTGTCAAGCAAGAATCCTATGGGCTCTATCAACATGTAATAGTGATCTGTAATGTCACCTGAAGCATGTACACGATGATAAAGGCGAACCAGATAGCATGCTATCATCTCGAGTAAGACTGTTCTACCGGTATAGGACCTCCCTCAATTATCGCAATCGCGTGCCTGTGATCCAATAATTGACTTGAGGGCACTATAGCCAACACATCCACTGCTTCTTCCCCATCCCATCACCATTCCCTTCGGCCATCATCAACCTTCCAAGGCCACCTCCTCCACCTCTTTCCTATCGCCGCTGTAACGATCCTAAAATCTCTATACCTTTATGTATTTTTTCTTTAATAAAATACCGCTTCGTTCGAACACTGGCATATATTTAATTCTTTTTAAATATTTGCTAGAGTGACCTTGTAGCTCATTGGTTAAGTCATTATACCGCTGTTCTATAGATCACTTGCACGAACCTTGGATCTTCCATTTATTTTTATCAATTTTTTTAAACCTCTCTCATAACCTACAATTGAAGAGGAAAAAGAAGAAGAGAGAAGTAACATATAACACGCGTTAAAATTAGAACATATGACAAGTGGAGTAACATATAAAAAATTCGCCGCAACATATAACAAACAGATCTCGCCATATGCTCACTACTGTCTCATTACAGCGGAGCACATGACGAGAAAAATAATTGTATGATCCAAGCTTCGAACAAGTGATCTATCGAACAGCGATGTAGTGACTTAACCAATAAACTATAAGGTCACTCTTACAAATATTTGACAAGAATTAAATGTATGCCAGTATTCGACAGTATTTTATTAAAGAAAGAACATAGAAAGGTTTAGGGATTTTGAAGTCGCTACATTCTATCCTCTTTAAAAATATTTTTTTTCGGAAATTACTAAAGGAGGATGTTGCAACAGAGCAAGGAAAAGGGTCATGACAACGCTGTCATGTTTCGTCGTCGCGCTCCATCAGCTAGTAATCTAATCGATCAGAAAGTGTGCGACTGGAGTAGATCGTGATAAGAAAAACAGAAAGACGAGAAGTTTTGAAAATCAGAATAGATGCCGTTAGAGTAAACAAGAATAGTTTCGAGAACGTATACAAGAGATAAGTTAGAAGGTGCAAGCAAGAAGAAAACAAATAGGGATTTATGGAATCAAGGAAAAGTTAAGATAGGTTGCACGGAGGATCAAGAAAGAGATGAAAGGATTTACTCCTAGAAAGAAACTAATAGAGATTTACGAGAATTCAAGGAGATGGGTTGGAAAGATAATCAAGATAAAAATGAAGGCTACACTCCGGGCACCCTTATGTCAAGACTCGACCGTTAGGAAAGCAAGAAGGAATTAACAGGGATAGAACTCGAGAATGAAATCGCTTTTTTTATATAAAAAAAAAAGACTTTAACCAATTCATTTTCTAAATCAAAAAGAATTTATCCAAATCATTTTTTAAAAAAAACAAAAGGATGTTTTATAAACGAAATTTATAAAACAGTGCAGACGTTACAATCTATCCTTCTTAAAGGAATTCCGTTCTCGAAATTCCTATAAGAAGGATGTTGCGAAAAATAAGAAATAAGAATGAGAATAACATAGTCACATAGGCCGGAGTTGGGATTACTGGCATAGTATGACTAGATTAGAAAAGTAAGAAGGATGGGTCAAGAAATGAAAATAAGAGGTCAACTTGACAGGAATTTTCAAAGACTTCCGAAGATGAATGTCGAAGATTGGGAATCTCAAACACTGTCATTCATTCACGACAGCCGAGAGTAGCGTAGATAGTCTCCAACCAGTTCATACCTAATAACTCCTACAGGAAGTAGTCGTTACAACCGCCTCCTCCACCGACACCATCTTAGCCTCCACCTCCACCTCCAGCGACACCACCTTCTCCTCATCGCTCCCATGCCCACCCATCAATCTTCATCTTGCCTCCTTAGCCACCATCACCGCCACCTGCTCCACCTTCGTCCCATCAGCACCATCTTCTCCACATCTGCTCCCTTCGTCCTCGCCTTCTCTCCATCACTTGTATGGCCATCGCTTCCTACACCTCTGCCTTTTTTACCGTCACTTCCTCCCTATCACTTCCAAGACCACCACCTCCACCTCCTTTCCCATCCCAATCATCACCACCGCTCCGCCCCTTTTTTCACCATCGACGTCCTCGTCTCGTCTTTCCATTACAAGATCTCAACAAATTAAAAAGTGGAAGATGGGTTGAACTTAGGATTATGTGTTTTTTTTGGTCTTTTCCGAATTAAAAGCGAAAAGGGCAAAATTGTTCAAAAAATCCCACGTGCAAGCAATTTTTCTAACGGTTAATTAACGGAAGGTGTCATATTGCTAACGGAACAAAATTTTATGGTATTTACGTGTAGGAAAAAAAATATGGTATTATTCTTTAGAAAAGATGAGATATTGTGGTATTATTAACCAATTAATCCAAGGATTATAGTGGTGGGACAGGACTTGTTTCCAGGCATCCAAAGGTTTTGGATAGCTGAAAACTCACGTTTTCCAACATTAATGGAATAGGAGAGAGGATCTAAACTCGGTTTTCTACATCTTATATATATATATATATATATTTAGTTCCATTGACATGTTTTCTTCTCATGTGTTAAAACTTTTAGCAAATGGATTTTATTGTTATTTTGTTTATATTTTTGTCAAAAAAGGTTTTTATTTAGCATGTTAGTTTCATTAAAGAGTAAAGGGCCCGTTCGGAAGGGGGACGGCATTCGCTGCTCCTCAGAGAGTGAGCACCGCTCTCCGAACGGGAGAGCGGAGAGCGGCCAGCGTTTCCCATCGCTCATTGGAGCAGTGAAGAGATAAGGTGGCTTCCCACTTGATGATGCTCACAAGTGGTATTTCCTCATATTACGACACGTGGCGGATGACGTGTCCCGAAAGTTACGGAGGTGGAATAAATGAGTTGCATTATGGGGATTCTTCGGGACCTTGTCTCGAGAAACATATCCGACCATTCATGAGACCTCCATGAATGCTTTCCACCTTCATCTAGCAAACTACCAACAATTCGTCTCCGAGCTTCCTCGGCCTCCCTGCTCTCTTCCGAGCCGTCTGACATGCCGAGCTTCCTCGGCCTCCCGGCTCGTCTCCGAGCTCCTGACATGCCGAGCTTCCTCGTCCTCCTGCTCATCTCCGAGCTTCCTCGGTTTCCCCCGATCAATCAAGAGCACGGAGCCCATGCGCTCCTGCAACGGCTCCGGATATATCGCCAGGACGAGATATCCACCTCCCCATGATCCGCGTCCTACGCTAGTGCATCCCCCCATCAATGGGCGTATTCCGCCATTGAATGTGAGGATAACGCATGGGCGTAACTGACGGCAATGAACTCGCACATGCTCGCTCCATGCGACCACTATACAAACCCCTCTCTCAGACGACTCAGGTAACTCGAATTCATTCCCAATACGTCGCTACTCTGTACGTATACCTCAGCACCAACTTGATTGTCGGAGGGTCTTACGGTGGTCACCCATCCCGGGACTTCTTCTGCAGGTAGCTCGGCGCCAAACACCAACCCATTAAGCTCCATACTTAACAACTCTCAAAACAAATCTCAGCCACAAGATCACTCTCGCCAGATCAACGGATGACAACATCTGAAGGAGATCTAAGGTCCATCACCACCTTTTGTCGGTTTTTTTATTTATAAATTTGAATGGGCTGGGTAAATTTTTTAATAATATTTGCTTATTTTTATGAATTTTTTTCTAAAATTCATGGTTACAAAACCATGATTTAGATAATCCAAACACCCCATAGTTATAAAACCATGATTTTACATCGTTCCCCGCACACACCCTAAAATATGTTTTGGTTACACAGCCATGGTTTCGCAAACATGACTTTAAAGCCATAGTTTCACATCGTTCACCCGAACTGACCCAAAGTTATTAGCTAGTTTTCTGCAAATGATCCTTTTGCAACAAATTAAATCTCATAATGCATTTAAATTTCTTTAAATTTAATTTCTTAATGGGATAATTCTCGACTTCATAAGAAAAGATCGATAACTTAGCATGTTCATGCCTGTTCGGCAAATATTAGCTTATTTTCGTTTCACATAGGATTAGAAAAGTCACTTTTCAACTTTTTTCCTCACCATCTAACAAGATAATAATTTAGTGTCCAGTTAAAAATTAAATCTAAATCATACCTAGGCTTATTTTTATCTATAACACATTATCAAAAAAATCAGGAACCTATCTATAAAACTTTTTATAGGAAGGAGAATCTACCGTACACGTGGCAGTTTGGGTGTGGATCTACCGTACAAAATAATAGCGCGATTCTTTATTTTTGAGATCCACACCTCAATCTGTCACGTGTACGGTAGATCCACACCCAATCTGCTACGTGCACGGTAGATCCACACCCCTATAAAAAGTTTTATAGATAGGTTCCCATATGATTTTTTTCATCTATCTATCTATTCTATTACTATAAATTTGGGTCACCTAGAGAATCTTTTGCGAAATCGGAATTTTTTCGCAAAACACTATTTTTCCTTTGCCTTTTTTCTCTTCCCTTTTCATATTATTAATTTTTATATATACCCATTTCCAAATGGCACCAAAAAAATATTATGTGGGTTTTTTTCTTCAAATTATTTGGTTTTCAATATTTTTTTTATTTCCTTAATTTATTCTTAAAGCAAAAGATTTGATATTGATTAAAAAAGAAAATCCCGGTATTTTTATATTTTTCAAAAGAACCAATAGCATTTTTGCTTCTGCTGGAGGTCCTTTTCGGGTCTCCCTCAGATGTTATCCTCCGTCGATCTCCCGGCGGATTTGGAAGGTAATCTCTTGTTTCGTGTGGGTCTCAGTGAGTTTTGAGGAGATTGATGGTTTGAAGAGTTTAGTGCCGAGTACATGCAAAGAAGTCCCTGGGTGGTTTGGTACCACCGAGGACCCTCCGACGATCAAGTTAGCACTAGATCCGAGCAGAGTAACGGCTAAGTGGAGTAGAAATCGCTTACTTGACCCTTCTGTGATGGGGGTTTATATAGTGGCGGCAGCACGCAGCAGCAGGCGCGTGAATCTCGCCGGCAGTTACGCTCCCGACGTCACGTCCGCGTAAAGAGCGGATCACCCATTAATAGGGATCGTGGTGGCGTGGAATGTGGGACGTTGCTGGCGGAGAATCTGCGCACAGCGAGATTTGCGAAGCGGCGGTTACGCCTGTGAGTGGTGGAGTTGGTCGGTCGGAGGGACCGAGAAAGACGGCCTCGGCTGGGGAGCTCAGAGATGAGCAAGAGGGCCGAGGAGTCTGGTCCTGTAGCAGCTCGGGGCGAGCCGAGGGGCCGAGGAGGCCAATTTGCAGAGGGCCCCGAGGAGGGCCGGCTTGCGTTTGCAGGGGTGGCCTGGTCGGTCCCTGTGGGCCATTTCTTCTGAGTTCTGGGACACGTCATCTGCCACGTGTCTTGATCTTGGGGATCGCCAATATTGAGTATCATCATTAGCCCCCCACTCTTGTCCTAACCAGCTAGCAGGTCGGGTCAGGAGTGGACTGCCGGGCCGTCCGGGGTGAGTTCCCTCCTAAGGTTTCGTCGGGACGCATTCCCGGGCTGTCAGCTATCTTTCCTGTCAGCGAATCAGGGAGAGATCTCTGCATTTAAGGAAGGTGCGCCGGTTCGTGCATCCTGTCGTTGAAGTGACGGTCCACGTGTCAAATGTCGGTTGGCCGACACGACGTGTGCAGACCTGCGACGCCTGCAGAGGTGCGGTCCAGCGTGGGAACGACAAGTGGAACAATTGGAGCCGTTGGATGCGAGGAGGTGTTTTGGCAGGACACGAAGGGCGCTGTTGGATGAGGTCACTCGCTGTGATAAATAGGGGTGGGGCCCGTTCCAGGGCCCCTACTCTTTCATATTTCCCCGTTCTAATTCCCGGTCGCTCGTCGCTCGTCTTCTTTCTCCCGCTTTCATTTCCTGAGAACCCTTCTTCTCAAGGTTAGATGTCTTCCTTTGTCGAGTCAGTAGATGTCGTCGGAGTAGGTTCTAGGAACCCTTTAGATGAGCCTGAGTCCTCCCGGGGAGCAGGGGTCGGGCCCTCTTCCCGGGATCGTGTGGCGGGGGCAGCCCCCAGGGAGGAGGCGGTAGATGCTGCCCCCAGCGCCTCGTGTTGGGTGAGGTATGAGAACGAGCTTGCCAATGCTCGAGCTCGCTTCCACATCCCCCCACGATATACGCTTCGTCTGGCCAAGGAGGGAGAGAGGGCAGACCAAGTACGGGGCAGGGAGATCGCCCTGTACTTGGAAGCTTTTTGGGGTAGAATGCGCCTGCCCTTCTCTCCTGAGGTCGTCGCAGTGCTGAACTTTTTCGGGTTAGCCCCTGGCCAGTTAGTGCCGAACTCGTGGAGGATTCTCCTCGGGTTCCTGATCCGCCTGAAGTTACAGACGATTCCTTTCAGCCTCTCCCTCCTTGATTCTTCCCTCGTCTTAAAAAATCACCCTGGTGGTCGAGCGGGCGACCCGAGGTGGGTCTACCTTTCTTTTAGGAAGCGACAGGGGGGCCCTGCCGGGACAGGGGTTGTGGCCCTGCCTTCTTCCATTCACTACTGGAAGAAGAAGTTCTTCTTCGTTCCCCCCCGAGGGTGAGGACTGGCCCGTGCCTACACAGTGGTCGATGGAGAAATGCTTGCCGGGGAACCAGTGCTGTGACCCCGTCGCGGTGAGAGTGGCGTCGTGGGAGCCCATCCCCCATTTCGACGTGCTGCTGTCTGAAAGGGTCCTGAGTTGGGCCGGGCTCAGCCCCGTTGAGTTCGTTGGTAAGTTTAGGCTTGCTTTTTGGCTTGTATATTGCTTGTGTCGCTGACTTCTTTACATTTGGTTCTGTGTAGGACCCATGGACATGGACTCGCTCCGATCTTCCATGCGCTAGCCGAGGAAGGTTGCGAAGGCTGGGGGCGCCAGCTCTTCTCGCTCAAAGCCTTCCCCGGTTCCATCTCCTCCGGTAGTCGCATCCGGTGAGCGTTCGGGGGTGGATCCTGCCCCGGGGCCTAGCAGAGTGTCGGGCCGGAAGCGGGCTCGGATTCTGGAGGACCCGACCTCAGAGGAGGAGATCGGCTCTCCCTCAGAGCCGCTCAAGAGGAGTTCCCAGAGATCTTCCCGGGGCCCGTCTTCGCCTATCATGGTGGAGGAAGGGGGCCTCCAGTTCGCAGTGCCTTCGGGGCTATCCGTTGCGGATAGTCTGCTGCATGAAATAGAGACATTGGCCGGGGGTAGAGTCCCGGGGGGACTTTCAGGGCTCAGCTGGCGTCCATCGCCCAGGAGTCCGTGTAGGTGAGTTTTTGGTTTTTTGTTGAGATTCGGTGCCTCCTTCGTCTTTCTGACCTATTTCCTGTCTTTCAGGTTCTCCAGCACGTTGCCCTCGCCTTACGCATGAATGCTGAGGTGATAGCCCCGGCGATGAAGGCCGCGGGTCAGCTCGCCTCACTAGAAGAGAGCTCCAAGCGGGAGCTGGAGACGGTGATGGCGAGGGTCGCCGTCCTGGAGGGCGAGATGGAGGCCGGGAAGTGGGAGGTCGCCCGGTACCGCGAAGCCGCCGTGGCTGCCGAGGCCAAGCTCGAGGGCGCTCAGGTGCTTGCCGGCAACCTGAAGAAGACGGTGAAAACCCTCCGGAAGGAGCTGGGGGCGGCGACCGAGTCGGCGAAGTCGGCCGACCTGAGAGCGGCGAAGTTGGCCGACCTCTCGGCGGCGAAGGCGGTGGAGGGCTATAAGAAGTCGAAGGACTTCTATGATGACCTAGCCGTTGCCACGACCCTCATCTGGCACGAGGCCCTCGACGCCGTTAAGGCCCGTATGCCGAGGTTTGCCGACGAAGAGCTCCGGGCCGAATACCCCCTCGCGGATGCCGATGAGCTGGGGCAGGAGATTCCTGGCGAGGAAGTCACCGAGGACCCAGCTCGTCTCGTGGTGGATGTCGAGGGCCCCGAGGTCGCTCCTGGCCCCGAGGCCTAAAGCCCCCGTCTTCCTCCTTCTTTTATTTTGTTGCTTCTGGAATTTTGTAAGCCTCTGGGCATTTTGTAAGGCTGGGAAGCCCAAAATACCATTTGTAAAGAGTTTTCCTTTTAGTAATAAAACTTTTTCTTTGGTTTCATCGGTTTGCACTTGTCTTTTGTTCATGAAGAACGCATGTAAAATATCTCTGCTTGCACTGTTGGGCTTCCATGTCGGGTCGGCCATCTGTCTAGCGATCGTTCGTCGAGTTGATTTCGATCACTTACCAAGCGCGCCAAGCGCTTCCGAGAAGGAGGCATATCCATGGCCCCGAAGTCGAGGGGGGATCGCTCGGACTTGGATGGACTTGATGCCCCTTATTGGGGCCTCGAATTCTTTGCATGCAACGGGCAGAGGGTTGTCCGCCGTATTTGTGCCGAGTATGCATGTGAGGCTGCTCGATTGTCCCTTGGCGCGGGCCTTTCACTACTGGCGTTGCGAGCAGCGACCCCTAGCTGGGGCTGGTCGAGCGAGGGTCGGGCTCGACTGTCTTTGGGAGGACTTTGGGTCCTTAGCGTTGGGGCTATAAGAAGCCTACTAAGGATGATCGGGCAATGAAGCTGCGCGGTTGCCTCTTTGCCAGGGCTTTGTTCTCTGGCGTCGTGGATAAACAACTACCAGCCTAGGATGAATGAGCGGGGTAGCCGCTCGGGTGCCTCTTGTGAGGGCTTCGATCCCTGGCGCCATGGGTAGGGAGCTACCAGCCAGAGATGACCGAGCAGAGTAGCTGCTCGGTTGCTTCTTGCGAGGGCTTTGATCTTTAGCGTTGGAGGGGTCGTAGGAGGCCTGCTAAGGATGACCGAGCAGTGAAGCTGCACGGTTGCCTCTTGGCGAGGGCTTTGATTCCTGGCGTTGCGAGTAGGGAAGCTACCGGCCAGGTATAGCCGAGCAGGGTAGCTGCTTGGCTAATTCTTCATAAGGTTTAGCCCGACCATCCAGTTGTAGGCATGGGGAACAGGAACGGTCGCGGCGACCGTGCGCGTAGCATGTGCATTGAATGTGGGGGGGGGGGGAAGAAGCGCTAGGGTCGCGTCGTTTCGATTCCTCAAGAGAAGGCTCGATGATCGCCGCGTGACAGCGACTTTTTGGGTAAAAGCGGGCGACTGTTGAGCTCCGTTGGGGCGCAGTGGGCTATATAAGGCTGAAAGAGCATTGGTCCTTCCTTCCTTAATAAACAGATCGTCGAGAATGCAAGACTTCTCATTTACCATCTCCGACATCATCCACTTCGAAGACGTATACCTTTACGACCAGAACTGCACCGAAGACACGGTGCAGTTGGTCTATGGGAGCATCGAGGACCACTTCAGCTGCCTGCTCCCCCGACACTCCTCCCTGCTGCAGCTGCTGATGTACCCCATCTGGAGGGCGTCGCCGGGGCTTTACAACCCCTTGTCTGAGCAGCTCTATGATGAGGCCGTGGGAAAGCTGCGGTCTCTGAGGCGCTTCGGCCTGATCTCCGCAAGTCGGCTGGCTCGCTCAGAGGCGCTCGTCCGCGAGTGCTACGAGCTAAGGCTTGGGGTCAATGCACGCGGGGGGAACCGAGGGCAGAGGTTGGATCTCGCAAGACCTCGGCTGGCGGAGATCTTTACCAAGTATCATGAGCAGTGCTCACCGCACCCCCTTCCCCCGCTGTTGTAATTTTCTTTTTCTTTTTGTATGTATGGCTGAGGAGCCCATAATACATTTTTTGAATAAATAGGATCTTTCCTTCTTTTTTGCAACGTTCCATTGATCTTTATTAAATTAACAACAGACCCTAGGAAGAGTTTACATTGCTTCAACAGAAACGTGCATGTTAATAGATGACCTTACTACCGCGGCCCGAGCTCCCCGGGGGCTTGGTGGCCTCCGCGCTCGGCACCAAGTATGGGGCTCCCCGAGCGCCGGACGGGTCATCTGATGAAATGATCATGATCTGGCCGACGGTCAGCTCGGCGAGTGGGGGACGCTACTCCTGCTCGCGGTCGGCCTGCCGTTTGTCCCTCAAGTAGGCAGCGAGGTGCCCCGATCGGATGAGCTCCTCGATGTAGTCCCGGAGTTGCTTACAATCCTCCGTGGCGTGGCCCAGGGTCCGGTGGAAGGCGGAGTAAGGGCCCCGGGTTCACTTCGAGGCCTGACGCGGGATTGGGGGAACTTGAAGAACCCCTCGCCTTGGGCCTCCTCCAGTAACACTGCGAGGGAGACGTTGAGAGGGGTGTACACCTGGAATTTCGGGTGATGGGGCTGCTGATGCTCCGGCCTCTCTTCCCGAGCCCTCTTCTTCTGGTCGGACCGTTCTGCTCGGGGGAGGTTCGCGTTCACCTCGGACTCCAGCTGAACCTCGCGCTCGGTCCACACCTTGACCTCGGCCATGGTCCTAGGCTGTTCCAACGCAAAGGAGCGCAACCACTCCTTTGCCTAAGGCCAGATCTGAGCGCCGTGATGATGGTCTCATCCCGGTGCTCGGGGACCTCGATGAGGGCGTTGTAGAAGCGGGTGATGTAAGCCTTGAACATCTCCTTATCTCCGCTCTTTATTGTGAAGAGGTAGTCGATCGTGCGCTTCTGCCGACGGTTCCCAACAAAGTGGTCGAGGAACTGAGTATCCAGCTCGTCAAAGGTTGAGATTGAGCGAAGCTCGAGCCCTCGGAACTAGTCCCGACCTGCGCGAATAAGGGTGGTTGGGAAGGCCCTGCACTGGGCGGCGTCAGAATGGTCCTGGAAGTTCATCCCCGCGGTGAAAGCATCCAAATGGTCTTTCGGGTCGGTTTTCCCGTCGGACAGATAGACCTTCGGGGGCTTGTTGCACGAGGAGACGTGGACAGCGAGCAGTCCCTCAGTGAATGGCTTGGTGAGCGAGTCGGCGGTGTACTTAACCCCGTCGCCCGAGAGGTGACCTTTCCGGGGCATGCCCTCGATCTTCTTCTCGAGGGCGTCGAGTCGGTCGTGGTACCCCGAGGATTCGGCGCCTTGTGATCCATGTCCTTGGCTGCGGGAGACCCGCGTCGGGGCGCGGCCCCGGTTCCTCTCGATGAGGTTCCTCAGATCCCCGGGCGAGGTGGCTCTCGAGCAGTCGTGGCGAGCCCCTTCCGTGCGGCCCCGTCGGGGGAGGGGGTGTCGATCATGCCTGTAGACGGGTGAGGTGACCGACATCTCCTCAGGGGGGTAAGGGTCGCGAGGAGGCTCGAGGCGAAGCGCTCTGTCGGCGGACCTCGGTGTGGAGCCGTGGGGCGCCCAGCGGGCCTCAGGGAGTATCGGCCCGTGAGATCTGTGGCCAGGAGTCGTAGCCTGCCGGTGGTCAGCCGTGCCGACGAGGGCAGAGACTTCTGGAGGCGGAGGAACGGCGATATGGGGCCCAGGCCCGGCCGTTTGGACGTGGACGAGCACCTCCACGAGGGACTGTAGCCGGTCTATTTGGCTGGCGAGGGCGTTGACGATGGTCGCCGGATGAGGTTCATCCGTGCCCCGGTGAGGGGGAGGCGGCGGCTGGTACTTGGATCTTCATGATGGTTGCTTGCCATGTGGACGAAGATCGGAAGGCCAACTTTGGTTTTGTGGAGTTTGCTTTCCCACAGACGGCGCCAACTGATGGAGGTCCTTTTCGGGTCTCCTTCAAATGTTGTCTTCTGTCGATTTCCCGGTGGATTTGGAAGGTAATCTCCTGTTTCGTGTGGGTCTCAGTGGTTTTTGAGGAGATTGATGGTTTGAGGAGTTTAGCGCCGAGTACTTGCAAAGAAGTCCCGGGGTGGTTTGGTACCACCGAGGACCCTCCGACGATCAAGTTAGCACTAGATCCGAGCAGAGTAACGGCTAAGTGGAGTAGAAATCGCTTACTTGACCCTTCTGTGATGGGGGTTTATATAGTGGCGGCAGCACGCAGCAGCAGGCGCGAGAATATCGCCGGCAGTTACGCTCCCGACGTCACGCCCGCGTAAAGAGCGGACACCCATTAATGGGGATCGTGGTGGCGTGGAACGTGGGACGTTGCTGGCGGATAATCTGCGTATGGAGAGATTTGCGGAGCGACGGTTACGCCTGTGAGTGGTGGAGTTGGTCGGTCGGAGGGACTGAGGAAGACGGCCTCGGCTGGGGAGAGCCGAAGAGTCTTGGTCCTGTGGCAGCTCGGGGCGAGCCGAGGGGCCGAGGAGGCCAATTTGCAGAGGGCCCCGAGGAGGGCCGGCTTGCGTTTGCAGGTCGGGTGCAGGGGTGGCCTGGTCAGTCCCTGTGAGCCCTTTCTTCTGAGTTCTGGGACACGTCATCTGCCGCGTGTCCTGATCTTGGGGATTGCCAATATTGAGTATCATCAGTTTCTTCATATAATTTTTTTCTAATAAATCAAGCATGATAGAATAAAATATGTTTACTAGACAACCATTCTTCACATTTGCTTAAAAAATTATAGCTGTTTTAAAGTTGGTGTAGAGTTTCATTATTTAAATAATTATCAATATTTCTTGAAAAAAATCATCAATGTTTAAAATTTTATGGAGTAGTTCAAAAAAAATTAATCATATCAATTTCTTAAAATTGAACTAATATTAATTTTCTATATTACTAAAAATGGGTATCATCTAAAATGAATGTAAATTGATTTTCTAATTGCTTTTTCAAATTTTTATGAAATATCTAGAATCATTTTGATCCCACGCCTTACGCGTAGGGTAGATTTCTAAATACATATACTAGCGTTTTCGGCACGTGCGTTGTGTGTAATTGTAAAATTCTTGTAATATTTTTTTATTAATTTTAAAAAATAATAATGACATGGAAATTTAATTACATGCATTGTGCTTGTCATAAATCAACGGTGATTTTTTGTTTTATTCTCTGAAAAATAAAAAGCCAGTCCTAATCAAACAATTTCAAAATTAAATGATCGAGTTTCTTTACCCCCTTAACATTACACAGATTATACAAAGCTCTTTGGGAAGCCCAGATTCAAACTCTATTTTGGCAGTATTCACCTGGAAATTTATGTCCAACACCCTCGCTTGATTAGTCATTAACAAGTAGCTCCCGATGTAGCCCAGCCAAGAACATTAATTAATGTGTGAAACTTTCCTTTTCCCCTCCTATTCTTGGAAAATTGTTCATAACCCCTAATCAATGAATAACATTAACGTCATATGAGCTGGGGCATATATTCTGGCTCCTATCAATGTATCTATCTGATATGGATGACTAAATGAAAATTTTATACATTTGTTCTCTATTACGATTGTTTAATAAGTAATAGGATATCAATTCCCAACTTTCTTTTTAGTTTTTTCCCCTACCTACTACCTTCCCACTTATGTATCACGTTTTTCTAGGCCAATTAAACAGATCGAGGCAGGAGGCCCAAACCTGAAACCAACCTCTCATCCAATAATTTATGTAAGCAAGCACCATATAATACACATTCAAACCCTCATTCAAAATAATTCAAACCTTATCACTCACCCACCCATCAGTCACCATGAGCTCGTCCCATGTGGCCGTCGTCGTCCTCCCAATGGGGTCCCACACCGCCTTCCTCTTCGACGCCGCCAAAACCCTCGCCCTCCGTGCCCCCTCTGCCGCCTTCACGTTCGTCTGCAGCTCTGATTCCCTCGCCTCTCTCTCGCTTTCGCTCTCGTCGTCCCCCGAGATCACCAACATTCGTCTTTGCGACGCGTTGGAGATCCCGGATGGGGACATGGACAATTTCTTTAAGGAGATGCCGAGGAACCTGAGGAGAGGGGTCGAGGCGGCGGAGGAGAACGAGGGAGGGAAGAGAGTGACTTGCATTGTCTGTGATGGTTTAATGCCGATGATGAGCGAGGTAGCGGAGGAGATGGGCGTGCCTTGGGTGCCGGTTAGGTCTTGTAGCCCGGCTATGGGCCTTGCTCAGCTTTATTGTGAGGAGATCAAGCACCTTTTTAAAGAGGAGGAAAAAGGTTTCATTTGGTACCCATAGCGTTAAATTTAAGATAAATTTTTTTTTTTGGTTTCCGAAAGATGGAGCTGCTTGCATCTTTTTTTGTGAAAAAAGAAAAAAAAATTTGCAGTTTTGATTACATTCATTAATTTTAACTTCGAAACACCTTTTTTTTGTGTGTGTAGAAAAGCTTCTTGACATCACACCCAGCCTGTCCCCGCTCCGCTTCAAGGACATGCCGGATTTCATTCTCGAAGGAAACTCCAACGCCCTCAACGCCGGCATCATCAAGACTTACCCTCATGCAGCCGCGATCGTCTTCAACTCCTTTGAAGGCCTCGAGCCCCTGGTCGACGACGAATTGAGGGCCAAATTCAAGAACTGCCTCCCCTTCCCCATCGGTCTCATGGCAAAGCCATCCCCCTTGGCCGGTGACGATAAATGCATCGCATGGCTCGACCGCCAGCTCACCGGCTCAGTTGTGTACATTAGCTTTGGAACGTTTAATGCGCTGTCGACGAAGGAGATGGCTGAGCTGGCCGCAGCCCTGATGGCTAGCGGGGTCACTACTACAAATATGGTTTGCCCCTACGGATTTATCGGTAGGGGCAACCCACTGCCCCTACGGATATATACGTAGGGGCGAAAAAAGACCCCGTAGATGCAAAGGCCGCAGGTGCAAGTTGAGGTCCTGAACGTGCCCCTACGGATAAATTTATGCCCCTACGGATAACTCGGTAGGTGCTATAGCCCCTACGGAGTACCCCGTAGGGGTAATAAAATCATATATTTAATTTTTTTTTTTGAATATATTGTATATACCTACGGATATACCCGTAGGTCCTATTAAGTCCCCTACGGATACAGCCGTAGGGGATATAAAGTAGCCCCTACAGATTTATCCGTAAGGGCCACTCCCAACACACTGCACTGAGATCGGGGGGAAAATATCAGGGAACCTGATATTTTGCCCCTACGGTTATATACGTAGGGGATAAAAAGTGGCCCCTACGTACATATCCGTAGGGGCACCCCCAACATCCTGCACTGATATCAGGTGGGAAAATATCAGGTTTCCTGATAGTTTGCCCCTACGGAGAACGCCGTAGGGGCAACATAGATACCTACGGATTAATCCGTAGGTACATTTTGTCTGTATTTTTTTTTAAAAAAGGGCTGCTAGATTTTTTCCCGCCCTGTGCACAATACTATATACATCAATCAAATCATATATTGCAGTATTCATAATCACATCCCACGCATATATATAATATACAAAAGAAACCCAAAAACTGAATATGATATAAATTCAAACCAATATCAATATCGTTTCAAAATGTAGTACAATGTGATATAAATAAATATATGTTTCAAAAAATAAGAACCAAAAAGCTACCCTAGTTCGGTCCAGCTCCACCTCCGAATAACGTTAAAATAACGCGCGCCTGCTCCTCGATAAATACACTCTCCAATGCTACAAATAAGGGAGTCTGAGCGGCATGTGGAGCTGGTGTTGTGGTCTGCGCAGCCGCCGTCGAGGTAGTCGCTTGCGGAGCCGCGGCTGCGGGAGTCTGAGTGGGCGGTGGAGCTACAGGAGCTGTCTGCGGAACCGCAGCCGATGTAGTGGCTTGCGGAGCCGCAGCCGAAGGAGATGCATGTGGAGGCTCGGCCGATCTACCCTGTCGCGTCTGGACATAACGTGTGTAAGAAGCGTGTAAGAACTGTGTATTATTCGAATTCGTTTCATTATTAAGTTATTTCGAAACCCTGTTTGGATATCTAGTTTGGAAAAGCGTTGTTTATTTTAATTACATATGTATGTATGATTAATCAAACTTAATTCTAAAACCAAAAAAGCTCAAGCTACGTACTAATTATGGATATGTTGATATGTATATAATATGAAATGATATTTTACTATAAAGTAGTATACATACCAGCATCTCCTTCAACTCCTGAACGGTGGCCCTCAAGCTATCCAGTTCCTGATGGACATGCCGGCCACTGGAGACGGAGGAAGTAACCGCCGGGGTGGAGTCCAACCTCATATGGGTCCTGCTAGGGCCCAATCCCCGGCCTCTCTCCCAACCTCCGTGGTGCCCTCCGTGTGCGGCGTCCAGAACTGGGGTCAGCAGCCTCGGATCGTTCTGTCCGGTAAAATCGATCCCCGAGGCCTGGGCCTGCTCAACCACCCGCTCCTACACCCACATTAAGCAGTAAAGTATAAGTATAAAATTTAAACTTGAACCTTTCAAAACTAAAATTTCAAATTTGGGTAGAAAAAATATTAACACTTACGCAGTACTCCTGGGTAGCGACGTCGGGACATCGAAGCTCGCCCGTGGTGGGATCTGTCGAGGTGCCGTGGACGGCAAGATATGCGGACAACACGCTCGGTGTACCACCTGACGCCACGGTCCGAGCTGTCTGCAATATTAGAAAGTAACTCTTAATATTAGAAATATTAGAGAATAACTCTTAATATTGCAGAATATTAGAGAATAACTCTTAATTTACCGATAACTCCATGGCTCGAGTAATGTTCCTCGAGCCACCTGTGTAAGTGGGGCGACCCCTCTTCGCCGACTTCCTGTTCTCCGTATTCTGAGCGGCCTGTTTCTGCACAACGCATTAACATTTAGTTTTCTAATTAAGAAACACAAAGAAATAAATTATATCATAAATAATGAATTAAATTTAAAATACATACTCGTTTGCGTTCGGAGTCGAAATAAGCGCACAATATAGGCCATGTCTCTACGTCGACTCTCGCAAACGCCGGAGTAGATAGGAGGGCCGCTCTCTCTGCCTCGGGGGTCGCTATCCACAAGGAGTAGCAGTCGGCCTTCAGCTCATTCCTGTTGTATCGGACCTTGGCCTGCATGTTCTTCATCAGGCCATTGTACAGAGCATGAAGGTCGAGCACCCTCCCCGGGTGATCAGGGTCGGCTACAGGCTGAAAATCGTAATCCAACTGAAAATACAAAAAAAACATTGTTATTAGATTGCAAGTGTTAATAATAAATATATTGGATAGATCAAATGAAAATATATATTAATACATACCTGAGCCTGTTCAAAGAAGAGGGCGAATGAGCGCTGGTGCTGCTCGCCCCACTCAACGTGAAGTGGATAGTTCTTCACGATCCGGCTCTCGTCCCCCAAATACCGGCCGAACCTCTCGGCATGAGGACCGGTATAGTGATAGTCAAGGGTAAAAAATAGGGGGAATGCTGCCTCCCCCCTAGCTCTATCAGGCCTCAGCCTATGGGACTGATTCGGGCCACGAGTCCCCCTCTGGGGGTGGAGAGGCCCTGCGTCTGCACGAAATATCAAGACAATCAATAATAAGACAGTTGTATTAAGAATTCAAGTGTGATATATACCTCCGGTGAATAGCGCACGAGCCTGGGCCCGAGCAGCAGCACGAGCGGGACGATAGTTCCTCCGGTGAGGAACAACCGGGGTCCCGGACGCATCCCCTCCAACTGTAAAATAAACATCGACGCTAAATCTCTATGAAGTTCATATTTATTCTATAGAGCATATGTAAAATAAATAAATATTTTAAATTTATTCATACTAACCTGCAGACGATGCGGAGGGTATGGAAGCGGCAGGAGTGGCCCCTGTGGAAGGTGTGGACGCACCACCTATAATTAGACAATTAAAAATAGAGTTTATAAGTAATTGCAAAAAGAATGTGTAGATCAATAATATAACGTTCTAAATCAATATGCATGCACTATAGGACATATAAACATACCCGCAGGTGCGGTGGTGTCACCACCTACAGCTAGACAATAATAAAAATTGCTAAGTAAGAGCAAAAGGAATGTGTATATTTATGATATAGCATTCTAAATCAATATACATACACTATATGATATATAAACATACCTGGAGGAGCGGGGGTGGCCTCTGTCCCAGATGTGGACGCATCACCAACAACTAGACAATCAAACATTGACAATATAAGTAATTTTTACATAAACATGCATGAATATCTGTAATATTACATTCAAAATGGATATGCGTGCAGTATACCTGGAGGTGTGGCCAAATCAACACGGAAGGAGGCATCCGAAGGGGTCTCCGATCTGGGTGCAAGACCGGCCCTCTGAAGCTCCCTACGGAGCTCTCCGGGCGGCAGAACCGCTCTGCCTCTGCCTCTGCCTCTGCCGCGGCTGGAGCTCCTGCCGCCCCTCGCTGCTCCCGACATCGTCATCAAATCTAGATAAACGGTTCGTGGACGCATTAGACAATCATTAAAAGTATTGACTATATATGATCTAGAGCGTAAAATGTGAAGTAATAATATAACATTACTGATAACCTTTTTCGTTTCGTGGGCGCATCATACATATCTACTTGGATTTCATCGTCGATGTCATTTCTAACCCACGTAACTTCATGATCGGTCGAAAACAACCCGTCCTTCGAAACAGACGGTCGGAGCACTTTAAGCCTTCTCTCTTCTTCGTCCTCATCGCTGTCCTCGTATTCTGGGACATCGTAGACATCTCTAGGTTTCCATCGGCATACAACACTCCACCCCGGATGCTTCAAACACTGTGAGTAGTATACTTGGAACGCTTGGTTCGGAAAGATAAACGGATCGTCCTGACCGTAAAATCGAAGTGTGTTCACACTGGTCAATCCATATTCATCTTTCCAGGTCCCAAGACTGCTTCTCCACCTGTCTGTATCGGTTCGCGGATCGTACCAAGTACAGTGGAATATATAAAAGGGTTCTGATCGTCCGGGATAGTGGATGCCGAGTATACAATTTAAGTACTCATAGTAAATCACACCGTCCGATCCTACCGTCGCAATCCCACTATTCTGAGTGATTCTAGATGTTTCTATGTCCTTAACTTCGAATTTGTATCCAAGGACACCAAATCCTTTGTAATGTGCAACCTCCATACTAGGAAATTGAGCTAAACATCTTGAATCACTCTCAAATGATGCAGACAAGTTCGGATCGTGGATCTAACAAAACAAATTTTACGATAAATACATAACGATACAAGTTTAGATTAAAACCGATAGCAATAAAATGTAATTCGAATAACTTACATGCTCTGTGACCCAATCACAAAAATTATCCTGATGGTATTTTTCCAAACGCTCTTCGTTCCAATCAGGATGCCCCTCACGTACCTCGTTAAAATGAGTTCTGTTTTCGACAAATAATTGTGACATTAATATTATGTCATTTCATACACACAAACACAGATATACCAATTAATCCAAAAGAACTTACTCTCTAATTTGTTCAAGACATACGCAATGAAGCAAGATAAACCGGTATATCTTGTTGATAAACATAGTGTCTACCCTCTTATACTCGGCTTTACCATATGTCCCGTCTTGAATTCTTCGTGGTCGGTTAAGCCTTGTCTCAATGTTCTCGTCCAGATAGCGGGAACAAAATGTGGTTGCTTCATCAAGAAGATAACCTTGCATGATAGAACCCTCTGGTCGATTTTTATTGCGTATATACTTCTTAAGAGTGTAAAGGTACCTAATGAGAATATGTTGAATAAATAAACACGGGCATACATGACAAAAATAAATTTATAAATTGCGCGAAACGAAAAATTTACGTACCTCTCGACGGGATACATCCATCGATATTGTACCGGTCCGGCTAATTTCGCCTCAGTTGCAAGATGAACCGTCAAGTGTATTATGATATCGAAGAATGACGGTGGGAAAATACGCTCAAACTTGCAAAGTATCAAAGCAATAGAATTTTCTAGTTTATCCAGCGTCGCAACCTCCAGCGTTTTAGCACACAACTCCCTGAAAAAACAACATAGGTCGTTAATTACCAGACCAACCGAGTTGGGGAGAGAAGTCCTGAGGGCTAATGGAAGAAGGTGCTCCACGATAACATGGTGGTCATGACTTTTCAGCCCATCGATCTTGCCCTTCACAATTTTTATTTTCTTGCTGAATGATCCTGAGAAGCCTGTGGGGACTTTCAAATCATGCAACACCTGCAGGAATCTTTTCTTCTCCGGTTGTGATATATGATAAGCGGCATTGGGAAGTACAAACTTGCCCGGTTTACCCGCTACCGGTTTAGGGTGCAGTTCACTTCTTATTCCCCACTCTTGTAGTGTCTTTCGATTTCCCGTCTTTACACAGAAGCAAGTTAAGTATGTGCTCTGATACTCCCTTCTCTATATGCATGACGTCCAGACAATGACGCACTGAATTTGTAGACCAGTACGGAAGCTCGAAGAAAATGCTTAACTTGTTCCAATATTGTGGTTTGACCTGTCTTGTCGGATCCATCCCGAAGGTCACGTTATTGTAACCATCCCATTTAGCAGTCACGTCCTCTCCGGACAATAGGGATGGAGGCCCAAGAAGCTCCTGATGACCATCAAAGTGAACCGTGTCTAACCTATAGGAGTGGTCTGGAGGCAGAAAACGTCGATGGCCGCAATAACAAACCTTCCTGCTAAAATTCAAAAATTTTGATGTTGTGTGTTCATGGCAATGAGGACATGCTTTGTGACCATGTACGGACCAACCTGAAAGCATTCCATACGCAGGAAAGTCATTAATTGTCCACATTAAAGCCGCACGCAGTATGAAGGTTGTATTTGTGTTTGAATCATATGTCTCTACACCATCAATGAACAAAGTTTTCAGCTCCTCAATCAGAGGTCGGAGATAGACGTCGATATTGTTCCCCGGTGAGTTTGGTCCGTCGATAAGAAGAGGCATCATAAAGTATGATTGGTCCATAGCCAACCAAGGCGACAGATTATAAATTATCATTACAACGGGCCATGTACTGTGACTTCCAGCCATATAGTTGAATGGGCAGAAGCCATCGGCAGCCAGTCCGAGCCGGACATTGCGAGGATCGCTACTGAATATTGCGTGCCTCCTATCGAAATCCTTCCATGCCGGTGAATCTCTTGGATGGCTCATTTTTCCATTTTCGCTTGGAGGAGCACGGTGATGCCAAATCATTGCCTCGGCTGTTTTCTTGCACCTAAATAGCCTCTGTAGCCTCTGTGTTATGGGAAAATATCGTGCTATCTTCACAGGTATATCAGGCTTCTTATCAGAATCTTTCGGCTTATACCTGGCCTCTCCGCATGTTGGACACTCTTTCAAATCTGAATTCTCTTTCCGGTACAACACGCAATTTTTAGGACATGCTTGAATCTTCTCGCACTTTAGACCCAAATCAGACATCATTTTCTGGGCTTCGTACCAGCTTTCGGGCACATTATTTCCCGGAGGCATAGAATCTTTCAAGAACGAAAGAAGCATTGTGAATGACTTGTTGCTCCATCCATTTAGGCACTTAATTTGGAAAAGTTGGACGAACCATGAGAGGGTGGAATACTTCGCATTCTCATAAATTAGTTTCCTAGCATCATTCATGAAATTTTCATATTTATCCGCACGCGGTCCTTGACCGGAAGGAATGTCATCTTCGGTACGAATAGATTCACCTAGGGCAGCCTCTACCATATCCTCCATTTCTTCTGATGGAAATAAATTTCCGTATCCTGCCGTATTACCGAATTCTTCTTCTTCTCCTGCCGCATTATCGTGTTCTCCTTCTTCTACCGCAGTACTGCATTCTTCTCCTTCCCCGTGATATTTCCAAATTGAATAAAGTCTAGTAAACCCATATTTTACAATATGAAGCTCTGCCAATTCTACCTTCCGCCAGTACTTATTGCCACATCTATCACACGGACAGAGAATCTTCTCTATTATGATCTTATTATGTGCTCGTGCAAATTCAAGGAAAGCAGCAACTCCTGCGACAAACTTAGGTTGCATACGTTGTTTCCAATCCACATACATCCAGTCCTTAACTCTGACGTACTCATGAGCCATGTTAGACTGAATAACATATAAATTGTAGGTTATGCTGACTATATTGAGAAATATAAGAACGGGATAGTTACTGACAAAGAAGAAAATTCATGTATATGCTTTGTGTGTGCGTTTGTCTTTGAAAAGAATAAATTATCGCACGTTATGTTGACCGATAGATGGGGACTAAGTGGCGCTTTTAGTTTCATATATGGGTATCGATGGGAATATGAAGGTTTCATATTATCATATATTGGTTTTAACCCGAACATCTCGAGTCGCTCTCTGATTATGCGTTTGTATGTATGTGTTCCGGCTGTCGGGGGTAGGCTTCTATCCCATTAAGAATGTATAGAGCGAACGCCCATCACTTGTGCTTTCAACCGTTTCGAGTAAATTTCGGCAGCACCTCCCCGCTGTTCTCCGAGTACACTGTAATAGAATAAATAATCATTTCAAAGCTGTGAAACACGTTGAAATGAACATCTAATCTATCTTTGTACACGGAGAACCAGCGGAAAGGTACCGACGAAATATCTCGAAACGGATGAAAACACAAGTGAATGAAGGCGTTTGCTTTATACATTCTTAACTTGTCCACACGGGACAAATCTATGGGTTACCATACGATTGAATTTTCTCGTCGCGTAGACTATACGACGGTTGTTAGTATCGAGCTATACTGTCCGATATTTAACAACCTTCGTATAGTTCTAGGTCACGACGAGCATCGCACGTATGTTAACCGATAGACGGGGACTAAGTGGCGCTTTTAGTTTCATATACGGGTATCGATGGGAATATGAAGGTTTCATATCATCATCGAGTATCATATATTGGTTTTAACCCGAACATCTCGAGTCGCTCTCTGATTATGCGTTTGTATGTATGTGTTCCGGCTGTCGGGGGTAGGCTTCTATCCCATTAAGAATGTATAGAGCGAACGCCCATCACTTGTGCTTTCAACCGTTTCGAGTAAATTTCGGCAGCAACTCCCCGCTGTTCTCCGAGTACACTGTAATAGAATAGATAATCATTTCAAAGCTGTGAAACAACGTTGAAATGAACATCTAATCTATCTTTGTACACGGAGAACCAGCGGAAAGGTACCGACGAAATATCTCGAAACGGATGAAAACACAAGTGAATGAAGGCGTTTGCTTTATACATTCTTAACTTGTCCACACGGGACAAATCTATGGGTTACCATACGATTGAATTTTCTCGTCGCGTAGACTATACAACGGTTGTTAGTATCGAGCTATACTGTCCGATATTTAACAACCTTCGTATAGTTCTAGGTCACGACGAGCATCGCACGTATGTTAACCGATAGACGGGGACTAAGTGGCGCTTTTAGTTTCATATACGGGTATCGATGGGAATATGAAGGTTTCATATAATCATCGAGTATCATATATTGGTTTTAACTTGAACATTTAACGTGAATAAGTTTTACGTTTACGTTTCGTTATTAAGAGTTCGAAATTTCATGTTTAGGGTAAATTTTTCTTGCGTTTGTGGTAAAGTTGTACGTTTATGTTGTCATCGAGTATCCTATTGTAATGAACTAGTGTATCCTACTAAATAAATTAGTGCACCATAAACCTAAATAACCCAAATTAACCTAATTAACCACAATTAACCATAATTGTTACCCTAACACAAATTATCACTAATTAACCCAATTTACCCAAATTAACCTAATTAACCCTAATCAACCCAAACTTAACCAAATTTACCCAAATTAACCAAATTAAGCCTAATCAACACCCTAACCTTTTCAAATTATCACTAATTAACCCAAATTAACCCTACACTGCAATTAACCCAAATTAACCATAGCCTCTAACCCTAAACATGACCCTAACCCTAACACTAACCCTAACCCTAAATACCATAACCCTAACCCTAACCCTTAACCCTAACCACAACCCGGCCAACACCAATCCCAACCCCAACCGAACCCTAATCCCAACCCCAACCCCAACCGGCCCCAACCAAACCCTTACCCTAACCCCAACCCCAACCCCAATCGAACCCTAACCCTAACCACAACCCGGCCAACACCAATCCCAACCGAACCCTAATCCCAACCCCAACCCCAACCGGCCCCAACCAAACCCTTACCCTAACCCCAACCCCAACCCCAATCGAACCCTAACCCTAACTGACCCGATGCCACCCCTACCCGAACCCAGATCCCTGAACCCTACCCCTAACATCCTCAAAAGAGGGAAATAAAAGTATTAAATTAGAAGTAAAAATTGGAAATTTACTAACCGCGGTGGAGGAGACGACGGAGGAGGCCAGTAGTCGACGATGCGATCGGCGACGAGTCAAGCACGGTTGCGACGTGGAAGTCGACGAGTCAAGCACGGTTGCGGTGGCGAGGTCAGGATGAGGACGTCGATGGCCGACGAGATCGGGATCGAGACGCGGGAACGGTCGTCGCGAGGCGCGGAAGAATAAGAGAGAAGAAAAATTTGGGAACGGTGAGGGATTTTCTGTGCCTTTTTTTTTATTATTAACCCGTATACATGCCCCTACGGACTTAGCCGTAGGTTCTTTGTTTGCGCCACCGTAGGGCAAAACAACAAATTATGATTAAATATTTTTAAATTAAAATATAGAAAACCGTAGGGACAACAGTGGGCACCTACGGATTAATCCGTAGGGGCAATAAAAAGTTGCCCCTACGGATTCCTTTATCCGTAGGGGCAACCTCTATTTGTAGTAGTGGGTGCCGTTCTTGTGGTCCCTCAAAGACAACGAAGGTTTGTATTTCATCAATTAAACTAGGGAAAAGTGGTTCCAGGCCTCTAAGAGAAAAAAACACAAGCCTAGGAAAATGCCTTAATATATACCTTTTAGGGAAAATTGTTTTTGTGTGGGGGAGTAGGATAGAGATGATTTATTTTTAAACTTATTTTCAAACTCCTATATTTTTGTAGTTACGAAAAAACCTAATACTTACGAAACATAGTTATTTCATGCCCAAAACAGAATGAGTATATTATATTAAAATATTTTTGCAAAAATTCGAGATTACCCTAATTCTATTAATCCACTACTCATGATTATTCTCTTGAAAGAAATATTCGTATGGTTTACTCTTGCAACTACCGTGTTTCGTTGATCGCTCCTTCCTCGCTGATTATCTTCTAATTTCCCGTTTTCTCTTCAATTTTTTTGGGATAGGATATGTGTTAGATACTTTATTTCAATTTAGATGCATAGTTAACAGCAAACCAATCATTGATTCTTGACTGCCCATTAAAAAAACCTTAGAATTGAACAAATTCACAAATACTCAACAAAGTATGGCATCCATGTCACATGCAACTAGGAAACCCAACATGAAAAATAGCAGGTTGGATCTTGGATGGTTGTGTTTTGGATTTCATGGAGAAGGACGAGTGAGGATTCGAATTCAGCGGATCAAATGAAGAGGGTGGTGGCGTTTTAAACATCCATGGGTGGGTTTCGAATTGGGAGCGAAGGGTGGTCGAGCTCCAAATTCAAACTCGAAACTCCAAATTTTGAGTTAATTTGGGGCAAAGAGTGGAGCAGCAACCATGGTTGAAGGAGCCGCCATCATATATTCTTGGAATAGATCAGGAAGGGGAGAGCCTAGAGAAAAAAGTTTGGGTTGCTTCAGAGCCGTTAATGAGGAAAGCGATGGATTGGATTTTTTTGGGTTTTTTTTGGGTAAGAAAAGGGAAGAAGAGAAGAAGAGAAATAGGAGTCTGATCCAGTGAAAAAGTTGGGGAATAATTGAGTCTGACTCAATTTTTTCCATCCGGTGGATATGATCAAAATAGAGGGTTTTTCCTTTCTTGATCAAAAAACAAAAAATCCTTCCAAACTGTCTCTTTTGAAGGATTGAGCCCGTCCGGCGAAAAAATGGCATCTGAGATTTTTTTTCCATGAGATAGAAAGCATCCAAACAAGACCTAATATTCTTCCTCTCATCTTCCATAAGGTTTTTAGCCTTTTGAATTTTTCTCTCTTTTTCTAAGATTTCTTGAACTCTTGGAATTTTCTTTTCCAATTCAATGAACACTTTCTTATCTATAATTCTCATTTCTTCTTTATGTTGTGGATAAAATGGAGTAAGAAGTACATCGAATAATACTTACGATCAATCACGCAATTCACACAGTACCAACAACGAAAGAAAAAACAATAATAAAGTGAGAACAAGGATAAATTAAATCAGAGACAGGGGACTTGTTAACGAGCTTCACCCACAGTATGGCTAGTCCCCAGCAGAGCGAAATCTGCAAACGTTTACTAGAATTTTGAATCAAGCTTTACATCAAGAGCAAATCCTAGAAGATTTCTCTCAAATCTCTCGAGACTCTTGAAACTGTAGCCGTCGCCCTCTCTCTATACAATGATCAATAATAGAAGCAATATTTTTTTATATGAGAGACCCTCCATATAACCAAATCTTAAATCTATACAAATTAAATTTAAACTGAATATGGTAAATATTCGATTCGCATAGAGATTCCACACATAGACATATAATGAAGGATTCGTCAGACGTCTGGATGCTCTCTATACTGGCTACATAACTTTGGCAGACGTTTGAACTTCCTTGTTCAGACGTTAGCCCACATTCTAGATTTTGGCTTCGTTTTGGGCAAACTTCTGAACCTCCTTGTTCAGATGTCTGTAGCTCATCATCTCTTTTGGTCCCATGCTAGTGCATGTACAGACATCTGCACCTTTCTCTTCAGAGGCCTGCAAGAAAATTTTCCACATATTTCAATATTCTCCCACTTGGAGATTCTTCCACCTTGATTCCCACGAACTAGTATACTTCACACGAATCTTCTATCTGCTCTCTCCTCATCAAATTTTCATGGAAATGTTCATCAACCTACAATAGAGATCCAACTTGTCTCTGTCTACGATCTTGGTGAAGTAGGATTCTTTTCTCCCGCGATCTTCTGCAATTTCAACTCCCCATCTTCCAACTTATGCATATGAAGTGGTATCGCACCTTGATGTGCTTCGTCCGAGAGTAATGTGCCGCGTTCTTGGCCAAGTGTATCGCATTTTGACTGTCGCCCTACAAAGTGTTGAAATCTTGTTTTTTACCCAATTATTCAAGTAACCCTTGTAACCATATCATCTTCTTGCTGGCTTCTGTGATGGCCACATATTCGGCCTCCATCGTTGACAATACCACAACTTTTTGCAACTGAAAGACCCAACTAACCGATATTCCCCCAACTGTGAATACATACCCCGTTGTGCTCTTCCTACTATCTTGATCACCCGAATAGTCTGCATCAACATAACCTTGCACTTTTAGAGAGTCACCTCCGAAAAATAAGTAATGACTGGATGTTCCCCTCAGATATCTTAATATCCATTTCACCGCATTCCAATGTTCCTTTATCGGGTTTTGCATGTACCTGCTCATAATTCCCACTGCATGTGCAATGTCTTTTCTCGTACTCACCATCACATATATCAAACTCCCCACCGCAGATTTATAAGGCACTCTTGCCATTTCATCCTTTTGCTCTTGAGTTGTCGAGCACAACTCGTTACTGAGTTTGAAGTGTTCGCTAAAGGCGTACTCACCGGTTTTGACTTGTCCATATTGAACTGCTTCAAAACCTTTTCCATGTACTCTTTTTGCAATAACCACAACTTTCGCTGCTTCCTATCTCTTATGATATTCATGTCCAAAATTTGCTTGGCTGCTCCTAAATATTTCATGGAGAATTTTTTCAGTCATCATCTTCTTCAGATTTTGAATTTTCTCGAAATTCGGACTCGCTACCAACATATCATCCACATAAAATAACAAAAATAATATAGTCCACATCCTTAAAAGTCTGAATATATACACAATGGTCTGAATCACAACGCACAATTCTGTCTTTAACATGAACTGATCGAACTTGAGATACCACTGCCTTAGAGCTTGCTTGAGGCCACACAAGCTCTTTCGCCGTCCACACACCATGTTTTCTTCCCCTTTCACCTCGTATCCCGGTGGCTGCATCATATAGATCTGCTATTCCATATCTCCATGAAGAATGCTGTTTTCACATCTAGCTGCTCTAAGTGCAAATTCTCTACCACCGCCGTATTTAGAATCACTCGAATTGAAGTCATCTTTACCACCGGGAAAATATCTCTTGATATTCTATCCAATGTTGTTGCGCATATCTCTTAACTACTAAGCAAGCCTTATACCGCTTCAAGCCATTAGCCTCATCCTTTATCATGTACACCCACCTATTTAGCAACGCCTTTCAAACCAAATACTTTGATATGAGAACAATTAATTGGTTTACCTGACCAAATTTCTTCCGAAAAACCTCCATCGAGCGCATTTTCCAGATTTCTGTTGATCAGATACACAGCAGTATCGACAGCTACTGCCAATAGAAATTTCGGCACATTTGCATCCAAAGTCATGCTCCGCACCCGCTCTAGGATTCTCATGTTCATCCTTTCGGCGGTGTTGTTCTGTTGCAGCGTTTCCGGTACCGTTTTCAACTAATGAATACCCTTCTGAGAGCAAAACATCTCGAACTATTGTGCGCCATATTCGCCGCCATTGTCCGACTTCAGGCACTTAACTTTCGTCCCTGTTTGGTTCTCAACCTGCGCAATCCAGTATTTAAAGAGACTAAATACATCGGATTTCTTCTTAATCGCATAAACCCAGGTCTTTCTGCTTGCATCATCTATGAAAGTTACGAAGTACCGATTTCTTCCATAAGTCTCCACCGAAGCTGGTCCCCATACATCCGTATGCACCATCTTTAGCTTCTTGGTCTTCTTAGTAATGCATCAAATCTGAAATCTGAGCGCGCTTTGCTTCCCACAAACGCAATCCCCGCAAAGTCTCAACTCCACCTTTTTCAGCCCAGAAAGAAGCCCCTTACCCTAAAGAATTTTCATATTCTTCTCGCTGAGATGCCTTAATCTTTTGCGCCATAAAAAATCTTTGAATCTACTTCTGAACTTGCCGCCAATGCAATTGAACCTCCAATACTTTCACTGAATGAGTACAATAAACCGCTCAACTTGCCCCTTGTGACCACCAACGCTCCTCTGGAAATCTTCCACTGAGAATTCCCAAACACCGTCATATAACTTTCGTTTTTCAGCTGACTTATAAAAATTAAGTTTTTCTTCAGATCTGGAATGTGTCTCGCTTTCTTGAGCTTTATTTGACATCCTCTTAACGGTTGTAGTATGATCATCTCTTTTCCAACGATCTTGCACGGCTGACCGTTTCCCGCTGTCACATGTCCAAAATCCCCCTGAATATACTTATTAAAATGGTGTCATCCTGAAGTGCAGTGAAAAGAAGCCCCCGAATCTAGGAACCAGGTATCCGCCTTTGTGTTCTCGCTCGCCGATAGACAAAACCCATATTCCATTTGTTCTTATGTAGACACCTCATTAGCTTCTTTTTCTTCTAAATTCCCATCTAAGTCTTTCTTCAAGAGTCTACATTCGCTTTTTCTATGACCCTTCTTTCCGTAGTTCCAACAGCCGCCTTGGATCTTCTCTTTCGATTTTCTTCGGTTATTTGACTTTCCCATTTTCTCTTTTCCCTTTTCTACCATCCTACCGCGATTTTCCACCGAAAGTGCAGAAGTTCCCGAACTTCCACTCACAGCTTTTCTCTTCATCTCATTGTTTAATATGCAACTCACTGCATCATTAAACGTGAGAGTCTTGAGATCGAGTTGCTTACCGCCATAACTAAGTTCTCCTAACTCTCCGACAAAATACATAGGAATAAAAGGACTCGAATCTCATCTTCAAACACAATTGAAACTGAGTCGACTTAGCTCTTTATGCTGTTGAATTCATTTAGACGCTCTGTCACCGAACCATTCTCTACCATCTTCATGTTGAAAAGCTTCATCATCAGAAATATCTTGTTCGATGTTGAAAACTTCTCATATAACATTGCTAATGTCGTCATTAGCCCCATGATTGTCTCCTCCTTTGATATGTTAAAGGTCACTTGCAGAGTCAACGATAACCTAGTCGTTGCCAGGGCTTTCCTATCCAATAAATTCCATACCTCATCAGACATCTTATCGGGCTTTTCGCCCAACAACGGATGATACAAATTCTTTTGGTGTAGGTAGTCCTCCATCCGTATGTGCCACCAACCATAATTATGACAATTGAATTTCTCGATTCTTATCTTATCCTCTGGCATTTTTCATCTATCGTTGCAAAAAAACTCAACTTCTTCTTCGGGTCTGAACCAACATCTTCAAAACTACAATCTAAAATGATGGGGAAGAGAAAATAAGCGTCGTTTTCCACCGTTAACCTAGATCGTAGAATCAAAGACCCTTTTGGTTCCCTAACCATGCCATGATACTGGTTGTTGTGGATAAAACGGAGAAAGAAGTACACAGAACAATACTTACGGCCAATCAAGCAATCCACGTAATACCAATAACGAAAGACAGAAAAATAATAAAGCGAGAACAATAATAAATCAAACCAAAGACGAGGAATTTTTTAACGAGGTTCATCCACCGTATAGCTAGTCCCCGGCTGAGCGGAATCTGCAAACGTCTGCTAGAACTTTGAATCAAGCTTTACACCAAGAGAAAACCTATGGAGATTTCTCTCAAATCTTTCTAGAATCTTGAAACCCTAGACGTCACCCTCTCAGTATACACTGATCAATAATAGCGGCAATATTTTTCATATGAGAGACCTTATATGTAGCGAAACCCTAAATCTATACAAATTAGATTTAGACTGAATATGGTAAATATTCGATTCGCACAGAGATCCCTCACGCGGACGTATGATGAAGGATTCGCCAGACGTCTTGATGCTCTCTATATTGGCTGCATAACTTTGGCAGACGTCTTAACCTCTTTTTTTCAGATGCTAACTCATGCTCTGGATTTTGGTTTCGTCTCAGGCAAACGTCAGAACCTCCTTGTTCAGACGTTTGGCACTCCTCTGCTCTTTTGGTCCCATACTCACGCATGCACAGACGTCTGCACCTTTTTTCCAGACATCTACAAGAAAATTCTCCACGTATTTCAACACTTCCATGAGCTTTTTGGCTTCATGGGCTTTCTCGATTTCTTTTTGCTCCTTAATTTCTCGATCCATCTTTTTATCTAACTTTTCTTGTTCTTCATCTTTCTCAATCTTTTCTTTATGCTTTTTGGTTTCTTGAGGTTTTTTCATTTCTTCCACAAAAGTATTCACTTCATCAACCTTCAGATTTTTCTCCGCTTCCTCTATCTCCTTTCCTTCATCATAGATCTTCCGCAGAAGATCCCAAACTTCCTTTACCATTGTAACTGCAATGATATCTAACGCATCAAAGTCGATTGATAATCTATAGATTAAATCTATGGCTATAGCGTCTTTTGCTTCATGTGCTTTCTCGAAACCCTCTTCTACGATTTTCCAAGCATCATTAGCTTCTAACAATCTTTTCACAATGGTGCTCCATCTTTCGTAGTTATCTTTGGTGAGATGCCATGGTACGATCCCATCAAGCATCATCATCTTCTTTTGACGTCGGCTTCAAAATCTTGTTGAATAGCAACAATCAAAAACTTGCGCGCAACAGCGATCACCTGCTCTGATACATAAAAATATACCTCAAAAGAATCTAATGGAGAAGGAGATAAATTAACACTAATATAATGGAGGAGAAATCTCTAAACTTTATTAAGCTAAAAAAAACTATTATTTTTTATAATATTTCGCAATTCACTCTCTCTCACACAAATAATATATCTCTTAAATAATATTCCTCAATTACAAACTTTGACCGATGAGTCTTTAAATAGAAAATACATGATAAAACTAAATCTTCTCAAACTAGTTTAAACTTATCTCTAATTTAAAACACTAACTAACTCAATTTAATTCAAACATAAACATTTAAATTTAAAACTTAAATCTAACTTAATCTATGAATTGAATTATATATAATTTCCAACAAAATTTGTATCTCTGTTTTCAAATCTCTCATCTCCAATCCAATTTTTTTAATTCCCCATTTTCGTTTTTAATTTCTGCATCTCTTCTTTCAAATCCCAAATCTCTGATCTAATTGACTCGATCCCCCTATCTCCTCTCTGAATCCCTAATCGTCTCTCCGGTTTCCGGCATCTCTACTCCATGATGGCTGAAACAATTAAAAAGACGGGTTTAAAAAGAAGATGGGTCAAAAAAATAATTCAAGACAAGTAATGATAAAGAGAGAATAATAAAAATCTATAGAAAACTATAGGTATATAATCTCATATTCTAATATCTTGAAATCCAAAAAATTCCATGTTCTAATATCTTAAAAGTTATTAAAAAGGTATTGTAGCCAATGCATACAATAAATATGTATATACAAATCGGGTTTTGGTTTAAAATAATGCCAAAGTATATTTTTGAGTTTTTTCACAATTTTGGAATTTCATGCATTTAAATATAAGTGATCTCTTTAAACCGAGCCTGGAAAATATTTATGTCATGGCCCGGAAATGGCATGTGAACAGCACTTGAATCACGTGAAATCTATTGGACCCCACTGTAATCCAAGTAAGCCAAAAATCAGGAATCTAAACCATTTTATTTAAGAAATAGTGGAGGTGAAGTTTTAAAATAGATTTATTCAAATGAAATCAAATTTGGTTTGAAATTTAACAAGTTTGATTTAAAACATGTTCGTCGTTTAAAAATCAGATAGCACCTCCTTTGTAAATTTTGAAGAAATCCTGTACAATACATATAATATAAAAAGCATCCCCACACAGAAGCTAGCCCATGCCCACAAGGCGGGAACACAATCCATGTGCCCACATGCGCACACACATATACATATATATATACAACGCCCAAGCCGAAGAATCACAAGCGAAAATCAAAAGATATGTATATAACAAATTAAGTCGACTCCACACGAGTCCGACACCAAAATAATACATATCTAAGTTTCGTCTCTATGTCATGGATTATACAAATGGTTGATGGAGTTTTAACTAGATCCAGGAGTAAAAATACATATACAAGAGGCGGTTACGATACAACTATATAACCCACTTACCAAAATCTATCACCCGAAGAAAAAAAATATGCCGGCAAACCGCACTGATCCGAATGGACGATCCTGCAAGAAAGTATGGTACAACGGAGGTGAGTTGCCAACTCGTGAGTAAAAAGATATCACAAGATATAACTCGTATGAATAACGACCTATCTGAGTCATAAAGTATAGTACTAACATAATATGTACTAACATATATATACTACATAAGTAGTATGAGCGCATCCTAATGGATAACGTAAACATCTCATATATAGCACGCATCCAAATAAGCATATAAAGTAGCCGAAAGATGTATGCATGTAAATCGTTTCAAAATAACCATATAATATGTATGTCATGGCATAAGTAGTGGACGTTGATTTATGAAGCAATATATACATTTATTTACAGTATATGTCACATTTTTTAGAAATGATTTAAGAGGGTTTTCTTTTAAAAGTTTCTTGTGTCGTCATAGACATGTGGGAAATAGGGAGACTATAGCTCCCTTGGAAACCTCTTTAACGTACATCGATATAAGAAAATAGTATTTCAGGTACTGTCTTTAGGACCAATCCTGTTTGGCTACAATATAGTATAAACCATCTCATTTTGTGCAGAGCATCTATATTGATCTCTCATATATATCATAATATATAAAATCTATGTCAATCATCAATACTCAAAATACATCACCGAGAATATCATCATAAAACCGTGCCAATCATCGAGACGTAAATCTCATGTGTTTCTTAGGCGCTATCCCTTGGATCTGCCGTCATCTCAAACTCAATATCGAACACCGTCCATCACCAGTCGGTATTCTCTGGATATCCGCCGTGATCAGTCATGTATCCGTAATCGTCTACATCCCCAACTCGATTACTGGATACCACAAAAACCAAAACCCGTCCACTCGATATCCGTAAACTTAGGGTGGATGTATCTGTTAGTGTATATGCCCTAGAGGCCATTACCGTATCATACTAGTTTGTATATTACTTAATGGAAGCTTGGGATATTCACCTTGTATAGACAATCTTGCTCAATATAGTAGTATGCTACTTGGTTTGTTTCTACTTTAATGTGTACATGTGTTTATTTTAGTATATCACCTATACACATTAGTGGAGCCCTTAGGATCTTTGCTTGATTACCAGCGTTGTGATGGCAGTCACACTAGTGGGGGCTGGGTAATCCACAAGCACATCCTTATGCTGGTCCCTAGTCGTAGGACTATCGAGACAGGGCATCGATACTCCGGAGTAGACTAGCGTATGCGCTTCTCATCCCAGTATGGGAGACGGTCTGTCCCACAGCTGTCAGTACGTCGTACTTGAGATAGTATGCGGGTGCTCGTTAGGTTACGAGTACACTGGACAGGACTCGTCGGGAACTGTTGGTTGGTACTATACCTATCGTCAGTTATCAGTTCCCAAGTGACATGAGTACAGCTTAGTCCGCTGACTTGACACTGTCACTTCGCCTCGAGTGTGTTCCCACTGTACTTTGATTACTACCCTACCACGGCTCAAAGGAGTCATGCCAAACAGGTAGTAGTTGGGTGCAGTCCCGAAGCACTTGGAGGCAGTGACGGTTAGACATGATTCGTCTCTCCCGGTATTGGGGGTTGACATCGCGCTGTGTTTAGGAGAGCCATTACACGAGTAGTCCCAGGCCAGGGCAAGCGAGATATACTGGTAGGTTTCCAGTGTTATCTCAGGGTGTTCTGGGCTACACTCCGACACTACTTGTACCGCTAGTAGGGGACTGACGTTTACCGCCCTCCCTAGGCCCGCCATACGATGTATCAAACAAACAGACCGGACTGTACGGAGATTGTCACATTCAGGCTCAGTAGGAGTTTAGATGGGTTTCACCTCGTCGGTTTTCTTGTCGGCATCTACCTGGGGACCGTTACGCACAGTTAGTGCCGCTTGCGGTCTGTGGTTAAACCCACTGCCAGCGTAGTGTCGAGTCTTTAGAGTCCCACACAGAAAGATATTCGCCTTTAGGCAAAAGAGTAGAGGTCGCATGGTTTAGCGACAGGTCGCATGGTTTTGCGACAGGGTTCGGTCACATCCGTGCACTTGTGCACGTTTAGTGTCCGGACAGTTAACACTAGTGGGCTTTGGTTTAAGCCAGATTCTAGTGTACGTTTTGGGATTGGTTTTATCTCGTTTGTATTCGTGTTCCTCGGAACGCGGATGCGGGTGTGTATGCACAGTTGACAGAGAGACAGAGGCAGAGGATTCTCATTGGGGCTGTTGACTGTTGACTGTTGACTATTGACTTTTTGCTAAACCCTAATAAGAATAAGAAATATGATTAACAATAATATTAATTAAGTATTATAGTGACATGGTTGTTGAGGGGTTGACTTTGTTGACTTGTTGACTTTGTTGACCGGTTGACTAGGTTGGACTAGTTGACCATCATCATTATAATGGCTATCATTTCATGGCAAAGACTTTTGCTTGCTTGTTTCTTTTTGCAAAATGAGTGCATGAAATGATATGGCCATTTTGACTTGAACCATCACATAATACTTGATTGCTATTATTTGTTATGATGATTTTGGATTATGAGAGCTTGGATGGCAAAAGACTTACTCATTCTCTCATTTGCTTTCTCTCTGTTGCTTGAGCTCTCCCTCTTGCTCTTCCTCTTGCTCTCTCGCTAGCTCAAGGCAACTCTCTCTCATGAGTTGAGAAACATTGCCTTAGAGATAAAAGAAAACCCATATCACTTCTCTACTCATCCTAGTTCACAAGGTTTGGCAAACTAAGTGTTCTAGTTTCTTCAAGTTCGAAGAAGAAGCCAAAGGTAGAAGCTTTCAGGTGGATCCATCTTCGGCGCAAGGAGACGACGAGGTGAGGCCGATCCGTATACCGCAAAAAGTTGAAGACGAAGGAGTTCAAGAAAGGTATAGCCCCCCTAACCGAGTAGGTAAAACTCCTAGTTAGGTTGTTAAGTAGTTGTTTAACAAAGATCCGTATTTTGAGTCCATGTTACCACCTCTTGAAAAATCGTTTTTCATCATTTCTGCAAGCACGTAAGTACCGGGAGAGGTAACGTGGACTTACAGTATCATCATCATCAAATCAAGATAAAACCACACTTTAAAAACATACACAATATTTTATAAATCATACCGCGGCTTCTCAAATCCATGGAAAATATAAAGTCCATAAGGACACAATCCATAATCATCTCAAGTTCATAAGAATACAATGCATAATTATCTTTATCACAGTTGGAAACAATCATATACGAATATCCATGACAATGGTATCCGTATATCACAATCATCAATTATCATCCATACCAGCATGGATAACTAAACACGAACAAGTATAACAGTTTCTACTGTGTCATAGCAATACTAATGATGTATAGTGCAACATACACGTCTATGCTCGTGCAATATAGTAATCATTAATAATTGTGCAAGTGTTCTATCAATTGTATTCATACAAGAATATCTCTCGATTACCATCGGAGTCATTAATATCATAATTATCAACAATACATCATGCGTCTTCCTTCTGTTTACCATTAATTACTCGGATATATCGATCAATCGTATTCATATAACGACATCAACATACATATAATTATAACAATATTGAGTATGGCAATTCTACAGTGTGATGGCAGTACCAATGATGTGTTTGTGTAGTATACGAGTCTGTGATTGTTCCACATGGAAATCATTGATAGTTATACAATGTTCTATAAGTGTTCATACGAACATGGTATCGTAAACTAATTCTACGAAGCATATAAGAACGCATAATATAAATGTAGCATAGCTTAATAATGCAATCTAAGCGCAACGTATAACGAGTAAAATAAATGTAACGAAATGAGCGTTATACATAAAGAAATACTTACTATTAATAAGACCATTTAGTTTAAAATAGAACGAAAACGTTGTTTGAAAATAAGGAAGCCACGATACTTTTAAAATAGATATTCATTTGAAATTAGCAGCATCCTCGGCATTATAGTTTTAAAATAAGAAACAAATCGTTAATTTTAAATGAGTATAATCTATCATCATCATAATATTCCCCCGGAGTATTAGCAAAACTCCACGAGTCAAATAAATATCGGCCGCATTCTGCAATCTATCATCATCACACCCAGTACGAAATCTCCATCGTACGATATCAACCAATCGTCCAATCAATATTAGTGCGGGCCTCTAGTCGCGTATGCAAACACATATAGCCTATATAGTATGGACATCTAGTCGCGTACGACACATACAATAATCATATATACATATATATGTAGCCACACAATAATTATATATACATACTGACTAATTACATAGTTTATGAACTATAGACTAATTTATCTAATTATAGACTAAGTATACAGGTACCTATATACGTTTTCTATACTAAGGATTCTTTAGTATTAGTTTTGGGGATGCTATATGCCATCCACTCGACTTCCTCCGTATATATAAATCTACTCACCGAATTCCGTTTTGAGCTAGTCGAAACCGACGACCGTCTTTCCCTTCCTTGCCGTCTTAGAACTCCTCGCAATCGACCCTATAACCAAAGTAGTCATAAATATGTAAGGAAATTCCATTAAAATCAATACGAATATAATAAAACGAAATACGACGAAAATATCAAAACTGTCAAAAATAATGAAAAGCGGATATCTGCAGCTCTCAAGGGCATACGTCAGTCTAAAATGTTACCGTCGCACAGATAGAAAAACAGATGCCAGAAGAAAGATTCCCAGACATCTAAAGGTCAAAATCAAGAAATCCAAATCAAAGGTAGACATCTGTCTCATCAAGTATCAGACATCTGCTGAACAAAATCATAAACATCAGTTTTAAAGACGGATGTCTGAAGCTTCTGAGCTCAGACGTCTAGTGAACAAAATGAAAAAAATGCAGATTATCGGTAGACGTCTGAAGCTTTGGAGGACAGACGTCTTCATAAGAAAAATCATGAAGCATAGATCATGGGCAGACGTCTGATGAAACTCTATAGAGCAGACATCTGCATAAGAAATCTGCTGAAACGAATTTTTAAAAACTTGAAAATTCTTGAAACCTTAATATTACATTTTTTACACCAAAATACTCTCTACTTCCTAAAATAAGATTTAATCATCAAGTAAACCATACTATATCCATCACAACTAGTGTAGCACTTTAAAACCCCAAACTTGGAAGAGTTCAACCCATAAAAATATCGTTTTTATGTAAAACTATACTTTTTCTATGGCCAAACAGTTTAAAATTTGTAGAACTTGGTAAAAGGTGGGATTTTTACCTATTGAGTGGAAAAAAGTGAAGATCCAAGCACTAGATGAAGCTCCAAGGGGGTTAAGACGTTGTGGACTCCAGTTTGAAGTATCCAAGTGGTTCTAATTGCAAAACTTGGCTTCAGCCATAAATTTTGATAAAGGAATCTATGATTTTGTGGTTGGGAGTTGGGAAAATTTTCTTTTGGGAGGAGGAGAGGAATATGTGAAGAAATGGGAGGATGAGAGAAAGGGGTGGAGAGTGCAGGCATGGCTTTTCCATGCCTCACTCTCTCTCTCTCTCCAATAATATCCAAAGAAAAACAATAAAATACTCCCACCAAATATGTTTAGCAACCATGTCAAAATCCCATATTTTCCAAATTCCCAAAATACCAAAGTAAATCCTAACATTTTCATGAAAATGTTAAGATACTAATTTGGCTTGCCATGCCAAAAATAAGTAATCATATATATTTATACCAAATCCCAAAGATAAATATATGTACAGATATCAATCTACGAAATCTCAATCCATAATGGTTATCATATCCGTAAAACTCATAATATCATTAATTTAAATTATAAAATAATTTTTTATAATTTTCAAAATGTTATAATTTTCTCTGTTATTTATGTTTTGAAGCTCCCTAATTTTCGATCGATTTATTAAATATCCAAAATATTTTTCTTTGTTAGCTACTACACATAGCCTTTTAACTACTACACATAATATATGTAATAGTTAACATGCTATGTGTAGTAGTTGACAGTTGTGTGTAATAACTAACAGAATATGTGCAATAATTAACAGGTTATGTAAAGTAGTTTGAAACCGATAGTTTGACTTTCTGGCCGGTTGACTTGACACGCACATATGGACAAAAAAGGTTATGGGTATTTAATAAATTAGTAAAAGGCTTAGAAAAAGCTAGACCTCAACATGAAAAGTATGTCTTAGAAACTTTTCCTCAACTTATTAAATCTCAGGGATCTAAACCTACCGTCTTTTGGTCCTAAAGGCCCAGAGCCATTTTCCTCATTAAATAATAGAAAATTTTGCATTTTTTGTGTTTGAATATAAAGAGAAATTTCTCAACCTTCAAAATTGAAACGCCAAATTATAACTTTACAACTTTACAGGACGGGTATTAAACCAATTATTGCTAATAACTCAATTAGGTATACACCACAAATCATTATAATAGATAGCAACCGTGAATATGATAATTAGCTGAATGAGGCAAGTGAGAATAAACACAAACTCGATTATATTCTAACAATTTGATGTTCCACGCCTAAATATTAAATTTTCTTATTTTGTGGAAACCATCCAGTGGTTTACCCGATTTGTCCAAAACCACCATCACGTTTAAAACTGTCACCGAAACACCTCAAAGTTTCAATCCGTTAAACAAAAAAACCCCACCGTTAGTTTTTGAACTTTTCATTCAATTTAATCTGTCATGTGCCTGATTTTTGTATTTTTGTTCCGAATTACCCCTCCTCACATGTGCATCTATTGAAATCAGTAATGATATTTATTTACACTTCAACCAGCACTATACCCCTACTAGTAAGATCAACTCACAAAATTATAGTGGAAACATAAAACTTAATTATAATGTATTTATCATACTTGACAATATTGTTTGCCATAAGATAGGATGATATTTAGAGCTATAGTCCTTTGAACAATGCTTCTTGCAAAGAATGATTTTTTCTTTCAGCAACACCATTTTGTAGTGGAGTTCTGGCACACGAGATTTCATGTTTAAAATCTTTCTTATCAGAGTATTCTTCGACTACTTGGTTTTCAAAATTTTCACCATGATCACTTCTTAATTTTGATATTCTTAAGTTCATTTTATTTTGAATTTGTTTAGAAAATATTTTAAATGTATTAAAAGTTTCGTTTTTAATTTTTAAGAAGAAGACCCAAGTAAATCTTGAGTAATCATCTATAATTATGAATGCATAAAATTTTTCTTCTAAACTCATATTACGAATAGAACCAAAAAGATCCATATAAAACAACTAGAGTGGAGTGTCAGTTGAAACATTATTCTTAACTTAAATGAAGTTTTAATTTGTTTTCCTCTTTGGTAGATAACACACAATTTATCTTTTATGAATTTTATATTGAGAATACCTTTGACTAGATTATTCCCTATGATTTTGGATAAACCATCCATTGAACAATCACCTAATCTCCTATGCCAAAATAAAGAGTCTATTTCATTGTTTACCATTTAATATCATGATTTTTAAAATCTTGGGTATAGATAATATATATTGTGGTATCTTTTGATGGTTAAAACTATTTTATTATCATATAATATTTTGCAAATATCTTTTTTGAAAATAACATTATATCTTTTGTCATAAAACTGGCTTACACTAAATATATTATGTTTTAGGTTCTCTATGTATAATACGTATTTTATAATAGTTGTATTAGATGTATTGTTAAAGCAAATATCACATTTACCGATGATCTTGCATTTGTTGTTGTCTCCAAAAGTGACGTTACTACTTTCTTTTCTTGATAGAGTCTCAAAACTTTGAACGTTTCTTGTCATATGCCTAGAGCAACCATTATCAAGGACCCATCAACTACATCTTTGGAAGTCTTGTAACACAGAAATAAGAAAGTGTTACTTTTGGGACCCCGTCATCTTAGATTGATTTGAATTAGTTTTAGGTGTAAAGTGGTACTTATATGTAGAATATTTTTTAATATGACAATATTGTTATATATGTCCTAACGTGCAACAATAGTCACACGTGGAGTTAGTGTATTTATTACAATATTTATAATAGTATTTATGTCTAAAAGGCTTGATTTTATGGACTAATTCTGAATATTTTTCGTAACCTACACTTTCTTTCTTACAATATTTTATGGATTTTCCTAACATAATATATAAATTATCTTTACTTTTGGTGAAATTCAAAAGCATTTTGTCCTTTAATTCTACTTTTCTTTTAATGTAGAATATTTCAAAATTTAAAGTTTCGTTAGTCTCATTTGATTTTTCTTTAGTTAAAGTTATGGTTTTTATTTTGTCATTTAAATTTTCATTTTCTAACTTGATTTCCTTTAATTCTTTTTGAGTTGATTTTTCTAAATTATTTCTAACAGATAATTTAGACTTTAAAGTCTTATACTTAGAATTTAATTTATTATAATTTTATTTAAGTTACAAAGACTTATTAAATCTACTTTATTGAGAGATTCAATATCAAAGTCATCGTCAGTTACCTCATTGTCTAGCGCCATGAAGTAAACGTTGGCGACTTTTTCGGTTTTTGAGTCGCTGGAATCCGTATCGTCCAAAATTGCTTGAAACGAATGTTTTTCTGATTTCTTCTTTAACTTCCACTTGTCCTTATTGAGAGTCGGACACTCTGAGTTTAAATGTCCTTCCTTATTGCATTCAAAATAACGCAAGGTCTTATTAGTATTAAAATTCTTATTAGACTTATACGTACCTTTCTTCTGGGGAAATTTTCGGGATTTCAGATACTTCCTGAAGTGTCTAGCAATATTGGTCATTTCTTCATCATCGTTGTCATCATCACTTGATGATTCCTTAGGTTTTGACTTGGTGGGTTTTTTTAGCGCGATATTTTTTTTTTGAGTGTACTCCTGCTTTTGCTTAAGATCCCCTAATTGTATCTTGTAAGTTTTTAATTTTCCTATAAAGGTGTCAAATTTCAACGTTGTCATGTCATTATTCTCTTCGATGACAGCGATCTTAGGTTGACATGATATCGTAAGAGATATCAGCAACTTGTAACACATTTCTTTATTATCGAATTTCTTTCCTAAACTGAAAAGTTCGATAATGACATTGTTGAGCCCAGAATATATAGAGTCGATAGATTCATCTTCTCTCATTTGGAACATCTCATACTCATGCATGAGATAGTTGATTTTACTCTCTTTAACTTGGCTGGTTCCTTCATGAGCAGTATGGAGAATAGTCCAAATCTCGTTTGCAGTTTAACACATAGAGATTCTATTGAATTCTTCCAAATTCAAAGAACAATGAAGTCTATTCATTGTCTTGACATTTAATGTCAATAATCTCCTATCAGCATCTGAAAAGGGATTTGTAGTAAGAGGGACGAAAGGCTTTTCAATGATCTCTAGAACTTCTAGATCTATACATTGAAAGAAAACTTTAATCTTAGTCTTTCAGAACTGATAGTTTGTGCCATTGAATAGAGAAGGACGATTAATAGCTTTTTCTTCCATTTGGTTTTCCATAGGATCAAAAACTCAAGAGATTAATCTTACAAACAGAGTAACCCGTTCTGATACCAATCGAAAACAGTCTTAGAGGGGGATGAATAAGGTTTTATGGTAAACACAGAGTAATTTTGCGAATATAGAAATTATGCAGCGGAATATAAAAATACTAAACTATCACAATCACAGAAACGGTCACAAAAGTGCAGCAAAATAAATGGACACGGAGTACTTTTATCAAGGTTTACCAATTCCGTGGCTAATCTCCACCCGGGAGTTCCTGCTCAAGATTCAACACACTATCTAGTGATTTCTTTCAGGTGGAGAAACCCAGATCTTTTACTCAGGCTCAGATCAAAACTTTTACATTTGTAGACTGTTAACACCTAGACCTTTTTCGAGGTTCAAGTACAAACCTTTACAACGTGAAGATCTTAGACCTTTCTTCACAAGATCATACAAAGAAAGATTTTACAATCTTTACAAACCAATCTAACAATTCTAACGATCTCAAGAGATAAATCAAAGTTTTGATTCAAGGAGATGAGGGGTTATATTTTGAAGATTAACAAAAGTTTGAAAACAAATCGAAGAAGTTTTTCAAGATTAAATTTTAAAAACAATTATTTCTTCAAAAAAATTAAAGATCTTTCTTTTCTAAAAGATTAGAAAAGTATAATGATGCTAGAAAGATCTCTTCTCTCTGAAAATGGATAGTAAAAACTTGAGAACAAGAGAGGCAAAGTTTTCACAAACACTTGAGAATAAAAAAAAAAGAAAATCAGGTGATAGAATTCGTGAAAATCTCATTAGAATTATGTCCTTTATATAAAAGACCAATGAGCGGCAGTTAGGGAAGTGATAACTGCTCCTGGAAGTTAGGACAGTTAATGGCAGTTTATAGTCGTCGGGATTTCAAAAATCAAACCAAATTTCAAATTTGGAAAATTTTGGAACGATCATAGACGTCTATGATGTCCGTCCTAGGAAGGACGCCGATATCTGATATTTCAGATACAGAACATTATTTTTAAAATAAGATTTTAAAAAGAGATTTTTGGTTTAATTGAAATAGGATAGAAAAATTGATTCTAACCTTTTGAGATAGACTTGATTCTAGACTCAAATCAAGTGAAAAAGTTTTGAATGTTTTCGATGTGCGACTTCTCCGTTTATAGCCTTTAAATGCGTATTAAGTGCGTCCGAGTCTTGCCAAAACTTTTATTGAGATGTTGGTTTGCAATATTAAATGTCCTTATACTTGAATAACACCAGTTGTGTAGCATTTTGACTAATCTGATATAGTTAGTAATATATAATATATTTGAAATACGGTTTTGTAAAATAATTAAAACATAAAGAGATTCCTATGTTTATAGTTTCTCCTTTTTTGATATTTTACAAAACATTTAAAATAATTTAAAAAAATATTCATATGCTCCCCCTTAATATATGCACATTAATTCTCCTTATTTTTGGAAATATCAAAAAGTTGTAAGCATGAAGAAGAAATATGAAAAATAAGGAAGTATAAGAATAGGTTTTTATAAAATGTGATAATAATAAAGTTATGTAAATGAAAGTTGCATAAAGAAAACTACTTAAATCATTTAAGCGTACAAACTAAAAAAACTTCAAATACTTCATAGAATTCTAATATAAACCACACATTATATGAGATAAGTTCAAATACAAGTAAATGCATAATCCTAATAAATAAGACTACGAAATAAAAGAACTACACATCATTGTCCGGCGTGGAGGCTGATCAATATCTATGTGAGGGTGATACTCAAATGGAGGCGGTGCAGAATATAAAGCATGAGCGTACTGATAATCGAAATGATAATGGAGATAGGCTTGTTTTTTTATTGATTCGAGCATTGAGATTTTCGAAACGATTGTTGATATTGAGATTCAAATCATCGAAACGTTAGAAGAAACGGTTTTCAAAATTTTGGAAATTGTAAGGAAGTGGTTGTTGTGGTAATTGGAGTTGTGGTTTAGGTTCAAGAGAAGGATGTGGAGGAGGTGTAGCTTGCATATCATAATCAGCTAATCCCATGAGGCGGACATCATAAAAACCGAAATGTTTGTCGGCAGACTGAATAGAGGAGTCAATGGTGGGATCTATACTGGCATCGTCAATGATCTTCATGATCACTTTGCCGTAATAAAGATTTGATTTGGAATTTGGAAAACTCCACATCGAAATGATGATAGATAAGGGAAGCTTTACTTTGATTCGAATCAACACATAATAGGTAAGGAGTTTGTGTGTTAGTATGATCCTATCTCTATCACCGGATTTAGGATACACAGTGTGACCCAAAAGAAATGCAAAGAAACGGGCTTATGGTGTAAGAGTTTGGGTGAGTGGATCATTGAACAAATGAGGGTAATCATTACTGTGGAGGAGTCTTGAGGCGTCCTCTTTGGTAACATCGGGTGGAAAGTGAGGAAATATGAAAAGAGAGTAACGATAAATATCCACACCATTGTTAGGAACCTGAAGGATCCTAACAAGGGTTGCGGGTAAGATAATGATTGTGCGGCATTGTAACTGAGTACGAAGAATGGTGACATCATCTTGGTTACTAATTAAGTTAGAATAAAATAGATGGACGAAATTGATAAGAGTGGCACAATCAAGTTGAAGAAAAAGAACCCAACCTTGAAATTGGAGTAAGAGAGTGAGTTGGAAATGGGCGATTTCATTGAGAAGAATGAAAGAGCTGGTATAATTCGCTTCTTGACTGAGCGATCACAGAGAGCGGAAGCTTTTGGGTTGATGAAGGCAAACGATACATCTACTTCTTCGACTTCTTTGTCTTCATTGGCTTGTATTTACGTCGTGTCCTCAATCTCGTGCGTAAGTCTTATCTTTTTCTTCGTTGTAAGAATCGCTTTCGGATTCTTCTACGGGTTGTAGTGAAGGAGCATGACGATGACGCTTGCTTGATAAAGATTCACCAACTTCAGCGTTCTTTGTTGCGAACCATTTTAAGAGTTTGGAAAGTAGAGAAATTAGGGTTTGAGTAGGAATTTGAGGAGGAAGAGAAGAGATGATGTTATGAGGGTTTAAGATGAAAAGATGAATAAATAGTAGTTGAATGGACATCCTAGATGTAAAGGGTTGGATACAAGGGATGTGAATTTTAAAAAAAAAAGTCACGTCTGTTGGCTGAAATCGACTCATGGACGTCCATTTAAGCGTCCCTGCACATATTTTTCTGAAAAACGGTGCATGGTGTATTTGGATTAAACAGTTGGTTTTAAAGATTTGAGTGGTGTCTAAAATTGGTTATTAGTATATATGTTTTATAAGTCTTAATTAACATATAAAAATCAAATCAAATGAAAAACAAACATATTCATTTTATTAAATAAAAAAACAAAATATACGGAGACAAACCTATACGAATACAATATTAACTAGTACAATGACATAAAAACCAACACAAACGAAAAAAATACATAAGTTTATTTTGATAAAGCGATAGAAGATCAGAAGCGTAGGCGATGCTTCCAAAATTCGGTCATTTTAGTCTCTCTCTTTGATAAACTCCCTCTTGAACCCGTCGAGCGCCTGAATTTGAGTGTCATGAGTCTCAACTCGAGTGATGAACATTATACGTTCATCATGACCAGGATGAATATAAAATGGATCGTTTACTTCATTCCCAAAGCCATGTGGGTTAAATAAGTAGTGATTCGCTTGAGGACCATTAGGAGGTGGTCCTTGATTTGGTGGATCAACTTAAGAGGGTTATTCATCGACTGGAGGAGCAGAAAAAATGTACTCCTCGAAAGGTTCTTCGAGGGATCCACATTAGATATTGGTGATGAAAGCGATTGTGGTAAGGTAAAAGGAAGAATCCATGACAGATTTGGAGAGGGTTGGACAGGAGGGATTGATTCATCTTTGATGAAGATTGGCTCGTTCTTGACATCCTTTTTCTTCAAGGATGGAGAACCTTTCTCAGCGATAGGGGTATTCCTAATCGCCATTGTTCTCTTGAACATGATTTTGTGTAGCTTTTGTGTATGTTTTTTTAGGGATAATAAGAATGAACACAAAAAAAATTGGTCATTCTTATTTATAGAAGAAGAAAAATGGTTGTAAAATCCATTAATCAGTTTTAAAAATGATCAAAGTTTGAATTTTGAAAAATTCAAACGTTTAAACCCTTATTATTCATCAAACTGTTGTGCAGTTTGTATGAACAGACACATCAATGGACTTCTATGATGGACGTCTATTGTTCAAAATAAATTTCTAAGAAAATTTTATAAATGTAAGGGATTCAAATTTTTGTATATCATTTGGTTTCTAATTCTAACATGTTTAGTTCACCTCTAAGTTTTGCAAAACGATTTCTATCTAAGGGTTTGGTGAATATATCGGCCAGTTATGAATCGGTCGGTATATATTTAAGAATAATATCACCCTTGTGATATAGATCTCGTTGGAAGTGATATCTAATATATATGTGTTTGGTTCAACTATATTGGTCAGTTTTTTTGTCATTTGGACTGTGCTAGTGTTGTTATAAAGTATTGGTATTTTAGAGATTAATTCTGTATAGTCTTTAAGGGTATATTTAATTCAATGACTTTGTGCGCAATATGCACCAGAGACAATGTATTATACTTCAGCAGTAGACAATACTACTGATACTTGTTTCTTAGAATTCCAAGACACAATGAAGTTTCCTATGAAATGATATGTACCGCTAGTACTTTTACGGTCAGTTTGACTTCCAGCATAATCTGCATCCGAAAAATTTGTTAAATGAAAAACGTTATTCTTAGAATACTATAACCCTAGATTAATAGTGCTTTTGAGATATCGAAAGATTCTCTTGACCGCTATTAGGTTTGATTCTCTAGGGTCTACTTAGAATCGAGCACAAACACATACGCTATACATAATATCAGGTCTACTAGCAGTCAAATACAATAAACTACCTATCACACCTCGGTAGAGTCGTATATCTACTGCTTTTCCGGATTCATCCTTGGTTATTTTTGTTGCAGTTGCCATTGGAGTCTCGCAAGTTTTCGCATCTTCTAAGCCGAAATTTTTTATAAGTTCTCTAATATACTTGGCTTGAGTGATGAAGAGTCTTTCTTAACTTTGTTTGATTTGAAGGCCGAGAAAAATATTTAGTTCTCCCATTATGTTCATCTCAAACTCATCGTGCATTGACTTTGAGAATTCTTAGCAAAGACACTCATTAGTAGAACCAAAAATTATGTCATCAATATAAATTTGAATAAACACGGTATCTTTTCCTTTCATTTTGGTGAACAGTGTTTTATCAACTATATCCTTTACATATCCGATTTTCAAAAGGAATGTATTCAGTCTTTCATACCAAGCTCCAGGAGCCTGTTTAAGGCCGTATAATACCTTTTCTAACTTGTATACATATTCAAGATGTTTATAGTCTTCAAAACCTGGAATTTGTGCTACGTATATCTCTTCTTTTACCTTACCATTCAAGAACGCACTTTTGACGTCCATTTTAAATATTTTAAAGTTCTTAAAACAAGCGAAGGCTAATAATATCTTGATAGCTTCGAGTCTTGCTATGGGTACGTAAGTTTTGATATAATCAATTTCTTCGACTTGATTATAACCTTGAGCAACTAGACGTCCTTTGTTTCTTATGATATTCTCTGACTCATCTAATTTATTTCTGAAAACCCATTTTGTACTAACAATTGGTCTATCTTCGAGTTTTGGAACTAATTTCTAAACTTTATTTCTTTCAAACTGGTTTAACTCTTCTTGCATTGCTTCTATCCAGTGCTCATCATTCTCGGCTTTTTAAAAAAAAATTCGGTTCTATAATCAAAAGAAAGGCTGAGTTGATGCACAGGTTGTATGTTAATGAGCTAGTAACCACTCATTTATCTACATCTCCTATAATTAGGTCATTAGAGTGGTTTTTGTTGAATTGCTAATGTTTTGGAAGAGAACTATCAATTACTTCCTCTTGTTGCTCCATTTGATTGGTTTCAACTTCTCTTTCTGATGATGAGTTGTCTGAACCTTTTATTAAGATTGGATCGTCATCATCCAGAATGGTTCAGGTTTTAAAGAATTGGTTTCATCAAATTAGACGTGCATGCTTTCTTGAAATGTATAAATTCGTTTATTATAAACGCGATAGATTTTGCTGGTCATAGAGTAACCAACAAATACACCTTAATCGCATTTAGAATCGGACTTTCCTAATTTATCTAGGTTATTAAGTATATAGCACTTACAATCAAAAACTTTGAAGTATTTAACATTGGGTATTTTACCAGAAAATAGTTCATATGGTATTTTATTTAAATATTTTCTGGTTATTACCCTATTTATTATGTAGTATGAAGTGTTAATTGCTTCAGACCATATATATTTAAGTAAGTTATTTTCATTGAGCTTGGTACGTACCATTTCTTGTAAGGAACGATTTTTCCTTTCAGCAATTCTATTTTGTTGTGGATTTCTGACACATGAGAATTCATATTTGAAACATTTCTTATTACAGTATTCTCCGAATACTTGGTTTTCAAATTCTCCACCATGATCACTTCTTAATTTTGATATTCTTAAGTTCATTTCATTTTGAATTTGTTTAGAAAATATTTTAAAAGTATTAAAAGTTTCGTCTTTAGTTTTTAAGAAGAAGACCCAAGTAAATCATGAGTAATCATCTATAATTACGAATGCATAAAATTTTTCTTCTAAACTCATATTGCGATTAGGACCACAAAGATCCATATGAAGCAACTGGAGTGGAGTGTCAGTTGAAACATTATTTTTATGTTTAAATGAAGTTTTGATTTGTTTTCCGCTTTAGCAGGCAACACACAATTTATCTTTTATGAATTTTGTATTGGAATGTCTTTAACTAGGTTATTCTTTATGATTTTGGATAAACTATCCATTAAGCAATGACCTAATCTCCTATGCCAAAGTAAAGAGTCTATTTCATTGTTTACCATTAGACATTTAATATCGGGATTTTTAAAATCTTGGATATAGATAATATATATATTGTGGTATCTTTTACCGGTTAAAAATATTTTATTATCATATAATATTTTGCAAATATCGTTTTCGAAAAAAACGTTATATCCTTTGTCACAAAACCGGTTTACACTAAATAGATTATGTTTTAGGTTCTCCACGTATAATGCGTCTTTTATAATAATTGTATTAGAAGTATTGTTAAAGCAAATATCACATTTACCGATAATCTTGCTTTTGTTGTTGTTTCCAAAAGTGACGTTGCCACTTTCTTCTCTTGATAGCATCTCGAAACTTTGAACATTTTCAGTCATATGTCTCGAGCAACCACTATTAAGAATCCATCGACTGCTATGTCTTTAGAAGTCCTGTAATACAAGAATAAGAAAGTGTTGATTTTGGGATCCACATCATCTTAGATTTATTTGAATTAGTTTTAGGTGTAAAGTGATACTTATACAAAGTATTTTATAAATATGACAATATTGTGATATATGCCCTAACGTGCAACAATAGTCATACGTAGAGTTAGAGTATTTATTACCATATTTATAATAGTATTTATATCTAAAAAGCTTGGTTTTAAGGACCAACTCTGAATATTTGTCATAACCTATACCTTATTTCTTACATTGTTTTATGGATTTTCCTAACATAATATCTAAGTTATCTTTACTTTAGGTGAAATTCAAAAACATTTTGTTCTGCAATTCTACTTTTCTTTTAAGGTTGAATATTTCAAAATTTAAAGTTTCGTTAGTCTCATTTAATTTTTCTTTAGTTAAAGTTATGGTTTTTATTTTATCATTTAAATTTTCATTTTCTAACTTGATTTCCTTTAATTCTTTTTGAGTTGATTTTTCTAAATTATTTCTAGCAGATAATTTAGACTTTAAAGTCTTATACTTAGAATTTAATTTATGATAATTTTATTTAAGATACAAAGACTTATTAAATCTACTTTATTGAGAGATTCAATATCAAAGTCATCGTTAGTTACCTCATTGTCTAGCGCCATAAAGCACACGTTGATGACTTCTTCTATTTTTGAGTCGCTGGAATCCGTATCGTCCCAAATTGCTTAAAACGAACGTTTTTCTGATTTCTTCTTTGACTTCCACTTGTCTTTATTGAGAATCGGACACTTTGACTTCAAATGTCATTCTTTATTGCATTCAAAACAAGCAAATTTTTATTAGTCTTAAAATTCCTATTAGACTTATACATACCTTTCGTCTGGGAAAATTTCCTGGACTTCAGATACTTCCTGAAGTGTCTAGCAATATTGGTCATTTCTTCATCGTCGTTGTCCTCATCACTTCATGATTCCTTAGGCTTTGACTTGGTGGTTACCTTTAGCGCAATATTTTTTCTTTGAGTGTCATCCTGATTTTGCTTAAGATCCCCTAATTGCATCTCGTAAGTTTTTACTTTTCCTATAAGAGTGTCAACTTTTAAAGTTATCATGTCATTATTCTCTTCGATGGCAGCGATCTTAGATTGCCATGATATCGTAAGAAATCTCAGCAATTTGTAACACTTTTTATTGTCATCGAATTTCTTTCCTAAACTGAAAAGTTCGGTAATGACATTGTTGAACCTGGAATACATAGAGTCGTTGGTTCTTCTTCTCTCATTTGGAATATCTCATACTCATGCATGAGACGGTTGATCTTACTCTCTGTAACTTAACCGGTTCCTTTATGAGCAGTCTGGAGAGTAGTCTATATCTCGTTGGCAGTTTGACGCATAGAGATTTTATTGAATTCTTCCAAATTCAAAGAACAATGCAGTGCACTCATTGCCTTGATATTTAATGTCAATAATCTCTTGTCAACATCTGATGAGGGATTTGTAGTAGGAGAGACGAAAGATTTTTCAATGATATATAGAACTTCTAAATCTATACATTCAAGGAAAACTTTAATCATAGTTTTCCAGGACCGATAGTTTGTACCATTGAATAGAGGAGAACGATTAATGGCTTTTCCTTCCATTTGGTTTGCCATTGGATCAGAAACTCAACAGTTTAATCTTACAAACAGAGTAACCCGTTCTGATACCAATTGAAAACATATTTAGAAAGGGGTGAATAAGACTTTATGGAAAACACAGAGTAATTTTGCGAATATAGAAATTATGCAGCAAAATATAAAAATACTAAACTATCACAATCACAGAAACAGTTACAAAAGTGCAGAAAAGTAAATAAACACAGAGTATTGTTATCGAGGTTCAGCAATTCCGTGGCTAATCCCCACCTGAGAGCTCCTATTCAGGATTCGACAAACTATTCAGTGACTTTTTGCGGGTGGAGAAACCCAGATCTTTTACCTAGACTCATATCCAAACCTTTACACTTGCAGGCTGTTAACACCTAGACCTTTTCCGAGATTCTAGTCCAAATTTTTATAACGAGAAGATCTTAAACCTTTTTTCACTAGGTCATACAAAAAAAGATTTTACAATCTTTACAAACCAAATCTAATAATCCTAATGATCTTAAAAGATAAATCAAACTTTTGATTTAAGAAGATAAGGGATTGTATTTTGAAGATTAACAAAAGTTTGAAAATAAATCGAAGAAAGTTTTCAAGTTTAAGTTTTAAAAACAATTAATTTTTTGAAACTTTTAAAGATCTTTCTTTTTAAAAGAAAAGAAAAGTCTAATGGTGTTAGAAAGATCTCCTCTCTTTGAAAATGAGTTGTAAAAACTTGAGAGCAAGAGAGGCAGAGTTTTCATAAACACTTGAGAGTAAAGAAAATGAAAATCGGGTGATAAAATTCATGAAAAACTCTTTAGAATTATGTCTTTTATATAGAAGACCAATGAGTGGAAGTTGGGGTTGTTATGATAACTGCTCCTAGAAGTTAGGACAGTTAATGGCAGTTTATAACCGTTGGGATTTCAAATATCAAATCAAATTTCAAAATTTCGGAACTATCACGGACTTCTATGATGGACGTCTATATATGATATTTCAGATACAGAACATTATTTTTAAAATAAGATTTTAAAAAGTGATTTTTTGTTTAATTAAAATAGCATAGAAAAATTGATTCTAACCGTTTGAGGTCGACTTGACTTTAAACTCAAATAAAATGAAAAATTCTTGAATGTCTTCGATGTGCGACTTCTCCGTTTATAGCCTTTAAATGCATATTGAGTGCGTCCGAGTCTTGCCAAAACTTTTATTAAGATGTCAGTTTGCAATACTATGTGTTCTTATGTTTGAATAATACCAGTTGTGTAGCACTTTGACTAATCTAACATGCTTAGTAACATATAGTGTATTTGAAATACAGTTTTGTAAGATAATCAAAACACAAATAGATTCTTGTGTTAACACATATTAATAACTAAGTTTCAAAAATTAGCAGAGAAATATCCAAACCTTCTTTTGCATTTTAGTGACCAACGGTGTTCACAGAAAATGTGTAAAGACAATTTTTCCTTTGATTATAACCGCTCCACCATTTCATTGTGGAATTTTCACCAAAATGTTTACAAAATAATCATCCTAGAAGAAATCCTCCCCGCCCCCCAACCAATAAGTTTCATGTGGTAAAATTAAAGAAATTGTTATGGTAAAATTTGATGTTGTATGATAAATTAGACATCTTATGAGTGAACTGTGATTAATCCTCTATAGTGGATCCGTACTCTTAATTTGTTTTTAAAAGAAGCCGTTAGAGAATTTTGAGAAGAAAATGAGGCAAAGATGAAAAGAATGGGTTAGGGCTCAAAACAAGAGGTTGAAAAAATAAGGGCAAAAATGAAATATTCTAACCACCAAGGTAACGATGTGAAGTAAAGTGTTGATCTGCGACGTTTTGAAAGTTAGATATTTTTACGCTATATGACTAAACAATAGGTATTTATATGTTATTTGGCCATTTCATAATGATATCAGGGGTGTAGCTAGGCTTAGCATAAACAATGGCCAAGTTGCGATGATTAGAGGAAAAAAATTGTTTCTGAGTCTAGTTTTAAAATGTGACCGTTCCCCCAAATAAATAAATAAATATATATATATATATATATATATATATATATATATATATGTGTGTATGTGTGTGTGTGTGTGTGTGTGTGTGTGTAGAAAGAGCAAAGCTCCGTTGAAAGCTAATGGGACAGCGCCTTACGTGTTTCTCACGAGGGCGCCAGCGCCAATTTTATGGTGGCGCCGCACGTGCTGTTCACGTCGGCGCCAATATACAAAGTACCGAAACGCTTTCTGAATAAGAATTAAATTCTTATATGGCGCCGCACGTGCTCATCATGCGGATGCCAATATGCAAAGCACAGAAGTACCCATCATAAGAATTAAATTCTTAAGTGGCGCCCACGCGCACAACACGTGAGCACCAGCGTCCAAGTTAAGATCAATAGAATTAAATTCTACATGAGAATTTGGGATACTCTCTGTTAAACAGAGCCGTTGGATCAAAAATCCAATGGAGATAATAAATTATCAAAATATAGAATTAAATTCTATTAGGAGAAAATATCTCCCAAATCTTTCTAAATAAGAAAGATATTCTCGGTTGGATCAATGGTCTAATAATAGCATAAAATTCTATTTTGGAAATATATTCTCTCAATTTTTCTAAACAAAAAAAGATTGCTCTCCGTAAAACCCTTGGATGAAAAATCACCATTTTACAGAACAAATTCTGTATATGGGAAAATATTTCCCCAGTCTTATTAAAAATAAGAAAACATATTCTGTAAAATAGAGAACTGTTGGATTAAAAATCCAATGGTGATTAAAAAATCACCATTTTACAGAATAAATTCTGTATATAGGAAAATATTTTCCCAATCTTTTTAAAAACAAGAAAACAAATTCTGTAAAACAGAAATTCTTAGATCAAAGATCCAACGGTGGGCAAAATTCCCCAAATCAATGTTGAGTCTAATTAAATCAATTGAAATATCTCAATAAGAGATTTTATCAAAATTAATTAACAAACTCGCCTCTGCAATATAGAGGACCCGAGACTTCAAGTCTCACACACCAGAGAGACAGAGACAAAAAAGGAAGAACCCCTCCATAAGCTTCTGAAAAAATATAGAAAGCTTTCAAAACAATAGAGAATTTAATTCTCAAAGATGAATACTTCCCTTTCAAAAAAAACCTAGGTAAAGAAAACACAGAGATCAAAATATCTCTTTTGTCTATTTTAAGGGTTTAACCCTTCTCAAAAAACTTAGTTCTTTCTCTAGATCAGAGATCCACAAGACAAGTCTCCCATAAGTTGAGAATTTAATTCTCATCGGGAAAATCTTGTTCTTGAGAATAAAAAATTCAGAAAAGAATTAGGTCCAAATGAAAAATAAAAGGAAAAAGAACCTATAAAAGAACTTAGTTCTTAAAAAAAAAACGATCCCAGATCTTCAAAAACGAAGATCTTGGTGATCATTAATGGTCAAAATGCCATTAACAGAGATTTAATCTCTAAAAAAGGAAAAAAGACTAGTGCCTCATATGTTTCCCACGTGGGAACCCTTTTAACAGCGCCTAACGCCTTACTTGAAAAACACGCGGGTGCCTAAAGCAGAAGGCTAGCGCCTCATATGAAACACACGTGGGCTCTGAATAAAAATGCTTAGCACTCTATATATAGCCAAAAAGGCTAATTGCTTGGCACTAATTGGGCAGCGCCTAGTGCCTCATGTGCTCCACGTGAGCACGAACATTCAATTTAAATCTAGTGCTTAGCACTCTATATTCAGTCAAAATGACTAAAATGCTTAGCACTAATTCGGCAGCGCCCATGTCTGAGCGACTCACGTGAGAGTCCAATAAAATAAATGAGGCAGCGCCTCACGTGCCCCTCACGTAAGTGCTATACAAAGTGCTTAGCACTCTATATTTAGTCAAAATGACTAAAGTGTTTAGTACTGTTTGGGCAGCATCAATGTCTGAGCGTCTCACGTGAAACACATATGAGCGCCAGAGCCCTAAACAAGTGCTTAGCAATTCTGCATAAAAGGAAAAAGGCTGAACAAACAGAACCACAAATAAGTGCTTAGCACTTATGAATAAAAAAAAGAAAAAGAAAATCTGAGCAGACCAAGCCCAAATTATCTAAGTCTCTCTGAAAGTTTCTTGCAGCTGAGCGCAAATGCTCTGTTGTTTGATCTTAATAAAATTTAATGATTATGAAAATATTGCTAAGTTGATTTTAGTCTAAAATAAGACTAATATATGCTTAGTTAAAATAAATTGAGCCCAAATGCCCATATATTTAAGTTGATCTTAATTTTAAAATAAATTAACGGTCTTTAAATAAAATAAAATATTTTTGAAGTAAAGAAATATATAACCTAAGTTCAAAACCCAAATTCATAAATATACGGATTTGGACTAATCCGCACCCTACGGACGACGACATAAAATAGTCTCCGTATATAATCCACGGGCAAGCATAACAAAATAAAATAGCATACAATACGAAGTGAACTACTAGAGCAGAAGAAAGTTGTTATTACAATGCGATAACGCAATTAACTACAGGAGCTTGCGCCTGCAGCAAAGAGCGTCCCCACAATCAAAAAACCCTCACAAATGAGAGAGAATATGATAAGGTCTGCTGCAACGGTCGTATCTATCAAAACCTCCGATATACGGTGGCATAAATCAACTTGGTACTTTCGGAGAGGTGGATGGATATCTCCAAATAGTATCTGCCTCCAAATTCAGGCTAGACGTCTCAACGTCTCAGTTCGGTCTTCAGCGGTAAACAACATCTAACATGTTTTCAACACATGAAATTAATACACATATAACAAATATGGATAAAAACAAGCATGAATGCAATAATAAACCTTTGACAACATTTCTTTGTTTATATTGTTTTAGTGACAAGAAATATATCGAGAGCGAGTCTAATATGGAGGAGGTGGAGCGAGAGAGTGTGAGAGGAAAGGACGGGACTTACACGCGGTGTAAGTCGGTATAACAACCGGCTCATCGTTTCAATTCTACCGAACGGGACAGGCTGTCGACGATCTTGAGGCTTCACGAATTCTTAGAAAGAAGAAGATGGCTAGAATTTGTGGAGAAAGAAAAAGGAGGAAGATGACTATATAAAGTGTGATATTATGATCATCATAATTCCAATTGATTATATCTTCATAACCATTCTCACTGAATTTGGGAGTTAAAAAGAAAAGAAAATGAAAGGTCGTTTATGTGTTATGAAAGAGTTTTTAAAAAATTGATAAAAATAATTATAAGACCCGGATTCAAACCTATATGTTATGGACTAGCAATGACCTATCCAATAGGATACAAGTTTACTATTGCATATAATTAAATAGAAACAAATATATACAGAGTTTCAAAATAGCATACTTTAAAAGATAAACGAAATAAATTATTTTCTTAAACTGGTTTTTTTCCTCAATAAAACAAGTTCTCTTTTCAAAAATTTCCTTTCAAAACAGAATCGAATTAATTCTTTATATTAAAGGAAATCAAAATAAATCTTTTTTAAATATCTTTCAAAACTTTTTTTTTTAAACAAAACTAATCATTTAGGAACCTTTTTTTTTATTTATTAAAATGTATAACAATAAAAACAGGGTCCATACAAGAAAGAAGAAAGTAATTTGAAACAGGGTCCATACAAGAAAGAAGAAAGTAATTTGTTGAAGCACGGCTTTGCATTCCTTGATACCATATGATTCTTTAATAATCAAGTCCGTTGCTAAACAATAAATAATTTATACCTGAATTCGAGATTTTGTCAATTTCCCGTTGAGAAGCAAAGGATTTAAGTCATGCCAACATCCAAAAACACCTATTCTATGGATGCTGATTAAAAGTCAAGGAAAATAATTTAAAAAGCAAAAGGAATATAAATAGCGATTTATTTTTTCCTCATTTTTGTACTTCAATTCCTTATTACGGTTAATGAGAAATAGAGGAAAAAGTTTGTAGTGGTGGAAAAGAGATAGACGATGAAATAGAATTTATTTTGAGGTAACAGAGAAATTTGGTATTAGAAAATATAGAAAGTTATTCAATTAGTCAAGTAGAAAGTATATTTATTAGATCCTGATACAAATTAAAACTTAAATGGTGGCCTGATTTTATTGGCTGATTGCTGTGGGGACAGGCTTTTAAATCGCTAGTCAATATGATGTATATATATATAATATATATATGAGACAACTTAGGATATATGATTCAATAGCCATACCGACAAATAAATATAGAGAAAAGGAGCATTACACTCAATGCAAGGCCATCATTTAAATGAGTATATGTATGAATCGTTACTGATGTCTTGGTTATAGGTTTGCCCCATGGCTGTCTCGAGCATGTCGGCGCAGGGCGAGGGATGATGGTGAAGTGGGCCCCGCAGGTGCAGGTGCTCTCTCACCCTGCTGTCGGGGCCTTCATAACGCACGGCGGGTGGAACTCGGTAACGGAGAGCATATCAAGGGGAGTGCCGATGATCTGCAGGCCGTTCAGATGGGACCAGATGGTGAACGCAAGGATGATGAGCTGTGTTTATGGTATCGGCGTCGCGGTCGACGGCGAGAAAGGGATGAAGAAGGAAGAGATAGCGAGCGCCTTGAAGCTGGTGTTGGAGGAAGAGGAAGGGAGAGCGATGAGAGAGAGGGTGTACGAGCTTAAGGCAATGGCAGAGGCTGCTGTTGAGGATGGGGGGAGCTCTGCTCAGAATGTGAACAAGCTTGCGGAGATTGTGTGCGGGAAAAATTAGAGAGGGAATGGGTTTTGGGTGTTTTGGTTGCTAGAACTTATTATCGAGCAAAACATTAATATGTATCCCAAATAATAATTGAAGCTCTGAATTCTCCAATTTAATTATAATATTTATAAAACAATCTAGCTAAACCTTGGATTCTGAATAACTCAGCGGATCCAATCCATACAAAAAATATGAGTGTGGGTACACATATAAATTATGCAATTTGAATGAGTTTGATATAAAATAAAATAAAATAAAACCATCTACTTAAAATTCTGAACCGCATCTTTCCCGCAATATAAATAATTATGTATAATATTATTCACATTGTGTATCACTGTATACTAATTTTCGTCGTCCCATTTGTAATCATAAACTCTTCTCCAAGTCTCCAGCTCTCACTTTTGATCTGCGGCTTCTGAGTATTGTTGATCTGCATAATCGTTATCTCGCTCTCTCTTATAATAGTGAATGATCAACGATACATGTATTGAAACTGTTGGTAATGTCTAAATTTAAATGTTTTTCTTTGTTTAAACATTGTTTTACAAAGCGTAAGAATTCAATATTTATAGTTATTTATGGCAGGACTTAATTTTAATAGTTATCTTTGAATATTTTGATCATATTAATCTTATCCGAACACTTGAAAAATGGATGACTAGAAATATAAGAGGACGGGACGGGATCCCGTAGGCACTTTGGTTTACCGGTGGAACGGGGATGGGGCAGATTTTGTCCGCCTCGATGGGGCATGGGGCGGGGATGGAGCAGATTTTGTCTGCCCCGCCAGAATGTGTTGGGGTAAAAATTTACATCCCGGTTGACCAAGTCAAAATCAAAATCAACCCCAAGCCAGGTGGACCCAAGCCCAGGTCAAGTGGGCCAATGACCAAGTCGAGCCCGAACATGAAGCGGCTGGCTTCCTCCCCATGCCAAAATAAAAATTTTGTAATAAATAATTTTGTTGTATTTATTTTATTTTATTTTATGAATAAATGTAAGAAAATGGGCATAAAACCAAATTTTTGTAAAGCTCATGGCTTATGTGCAAAAAGAAATAGCACATGAGGCATGGGATGGGCAAATACCATTTTTGTAAAGCCTAAGGGGCTATATGTAAAGTGTATAGCTTATAAAGGCAAAAATAATGAAAATATCTCAACAACTTTTTTTCTCTCCCAAAAAGCATCAAGATCTGGGATCTTCTCCTTCCTCAAGGTTCTAAAACCTTTTTCTTTCTTTTGAATTAAATCAAGAATTTTACTCTTTGTTTTCCAAAACTAAATAGTTTTTCACCATAAAACCCATAAAGGTGAGCTTGGATCTTCCATCAGATCTTAAAAATGAGAGATTTTTAAAATCTCACCCCTCTTGTTATCCAAGAGCCAGCCGACCAAGGGAGGAAGAAGGAGACCCATCTCCAAAGACAACACTTTGGAGAAGACCCAGGGCTCAAGGAGAGAAGCCTCTTCATCAGCTTCAAAATATCCTAGGAGTTTAACTCCTTACACAAACACACACATGCACACATACAAAATAATAAGTGTTTCTTTCTGGGAGTACAACTCCCAGTGTAGGGGTCAGCTCCCTTTTGCTGCCGGCGCCCGAGCGCCAAAAAACGCTAGCGCCCAAGCGCCCAAAGCGCTAGCGCCCGAGCGTCCACGTGCCTGGCACTTGAGGCGCTAGCGCCCGAGCGTCCACGTGACTGGCACGTGAGGCGCTAGCACCCAAAGCGCTAGCGCCGGAGCGCCCATGTGCCTAGCATGTGAAGCGCTAGCGCCCTGGTGCCCAAGGCGCTAGCGCCCAAAGCGCTAGCGTCCGAGCGCCCACGTGCCTGGCACGTGAGACGCTAGCGCTCATGTAAGTCTATGTTACCCACCCCGGTGCTTAACGGGGAGGCGGGATAGGTAAAAATCGAATTTTTTCTCAAAGGAAATATAGACAAACCATGAAGGATCTTTGCTAAACGAAAACTAACAAACTAATACTGAGTTTTAACTACTAGGTTAGATGGTTATACCTAGTTCTTGAACTCCTTCTCTTCTTGTTGAGGTCCTCCTTGTTGCGAGCTCTTTGGAGTGGTTTGGATGTCTCCTCCTCGTTGTCTTCTCAAGGTCAAAGAACGATCCACCCGAAGACCTCTACCTTGAGCTCCTACCTCAACAATGAAGTAACTAGAGTGCTTGGCTTGCTACACTAAGAACCCTAAAGTGAGTAGAGAAGTATTTTGGTGGTTTAGTCTCAAAGCTTTGATTTTCAACACATAAAACACTTAAGCCTTTTGAGAGAGGAAGAGGGAGAGCAAACCATGAGAGCGAAAGGTTATCTGAGAATGAGAGGATAAACTCTCATATGAGGAAAATATGATAATAATAATATTAATTAGGATAATTGTGATGGTGTGTTGTTTTGACCATTATCATATCACATTTAATGCTAAGCATGCTCACAAAAATATCCAAGTCAACATGGGTCAACTTGGTCAAATGGTCAAATCAACATTAGCCATGACACAATTAACTCTAATTAAAACTATTAATTAATTTCCTCTTTCTCATTATGGTTTTGATCAAGTCAATGGTCAAAACCCTAATGAGGTGTCTCCCTATCCGCCTCTGTCAACTGTACATACATACCCGCATCCGCGTTCCATAGAAACATGAATACAATGAGACCAGACCAATCCCAAAACAAATACTAGGATCTGGCTTAAACCAAAGCCCACTAGTATTAACTGCCCGAACACGAAACGTGCACAAGTGCGCGTATGTGAACGAACCCTGTCGTAAAACCATACGACCTCTACTTCGTTTCGCCCAAAGGTGAACAACCCTCTGTATGGGACTCTAAAGACTCGACACTACGCTGGCAGTGGGTTTAGCCACAGGCCGCAAGCGGTACTGGCTGTACGTAACGGTCCCCAAGTAGTGTCGATAAGAAGACCGATGAGGTGAACCCATCTGAACTCCTACTGAGCCTGAATGTGACAATCTCCGTACAGTCCGGTCTGTTCGTTTAAGAGTATCGCATGTCGGGCCTATGGGGCGGTAAATGTCAGACCCCTAATAGCGGTACAAGTCATGTCGGAGTGTAGCCCAGAACACCCTGAGAAACTACTGGAAATACTATCAGTAAATCTCGCTTGCCCTGGCCAGGGACTTTGTGTAATGGCTCTCCTAAACACAGCGCGATATCAACCCCCAATACCGGGAGAGACGAATCCTGTCTAACCGTCACTGCCTCCAAGTACTTCAGGGTTGCACCCAACTACAATCTGTTTGCACAACTCAATAGAGCCGTGGTAGGGTAGCAATCTAAGAACAGTGGGAACACACTCGAGGAGAAGTGACAGTGTCAAGTCAACGGACTAAGCTGTACCATGTCACCCGGGAACTGCTAACTGACGATAGGTATAGTACCAACCAACAGTTCCCGACGAGTCCTGTCCAGTGTACTCATAACCTAATGAGCACATGCATATTATCTCCAGTACGACGTACTGATAGCTGTGGGACAGACTATCTCCCCAGCTGGGATGAGAAGCGTACATACTAGCCTACTCTGGAGTATCGATGCCCTGTCTAGATAATCCTATGACTAGGGACCTGTATAAGGATGTGCTTGTAGACTACCCAATCCCCACAAGTGTGATTGCCATCACAACGCTGGTAGTCAAGCAAAGATCCTAAGGGCTCTATCAATATGTATTAGCGATACGTCAAAAGAAACATATACAAATATTAAGATAGATACAAACCAAATAGCATACTACCATGTCGAGCAAGACTGTTATAAATCTGTGTATATATATATCCTAAGCTTCCAAAATGTAATATATTGTTAGCTTAAGTCAGCCAACCAACCCACTACTATACAATAATGGCCTCTAGGGCATATCACACTAACAATCTCCCACTTGCACTAAGGCCATGTGCTGGCGTATCGCAGACTTATCATCTCGAATAGCCTCTCGAACTGGGTCTGAGGAATGACCTTTGTGAATGGATCTGCAATGTTATCCTCTGTAGCATCCCTCCGAACCTCGATCTCCCGGCGATCCACGATCTCCCTGATCAGGTGATACCGCCTCAAGACGTGTTTGGACTTCTTATGGGACCTGGGTTCTTTTGCTAAAGCTATAGCCCCATTGTTGTCACAATACAGAGGAATTGGAGCAACAATGGACGGAACCACCTAAAGTTCTATTAAGAACTTCCTCATCCAGACTGCTTCTTTTGCGGCATCAGAAGCTGCGATATACTCCGCTTCCATCGTCGAGTCAGCAATGGTTTCCTCCTTGGAACTCTTCCAACAGACCGCCCCTCCATTGAGGATAAAGACATAACCCGACATGGATTTGGAGTCATCCTTGTCACTCTAAAAGCTGGAGTCGGTAAATGCCTCGATCTGGAGGTCTTTTCCGCCGTAAACAAAGAACATATCTCTAGTCATTCTCAGGTACTTTAGAATGTTCTTTACCGCTATCCAGTGCTTCTCCTCATGGTTTGACTGATACCGGCTTACTACACTCAGTGCATAAGCTACATCTGGTACACAACATCGCATACAGTATAGAGCCTACCGCAGAAGCGTAGGGTATAATAGACATGCGATCCCTTTCCAAATCAGTCTTGGGAGATATCTCTTTGGAGAGGGTGATTCCGTGACAAGCCGGTAAATTACCGCCCTTTGAATCTTCCATAATGAATCTTTTCAGTATGGTGTCAATGTACCTAGACTGCGAAAGTCCCAATACCCTCTTAGATCTATCACGATAAATCTGGATCCCCAGAATGTAAGAGGCATCACCCAGATCTTTCATGGAGAACTTGTGTGACAAGAACCCTTTGACAGATTGTAGCATAGGAATGCCATTTCCTATCAAGAGAATGCCATCCACGTACAAGACGAGGAATACAACATTTCATGCTACAATCTTACTATAAATGCATGGCTCATTTGGATTTTTGATAAAGTCAAATTCTTTGACCGTCTCATCGAAACAGATGTTCCAACTCCGCGATGCCTGCTTCAGTCCATAAATGGACTTAAGCAACTTGCACACTTTCCCGCTGCTCCCACTCTAAATGAAACCTTCTGGCTAGTCTATATAGACACACTCCTCTAAATTTCCATTTAGAAAAGCGGTTTTTACGTCCATCTGCCAAATCTCATAATCGTGGAAGGCAGCAATGGCATGAAGGATCCGAATGGATTTGAGCATAGCCACTGGAGAAAAGATTTCGTCATAGTCCAAACCAGGTCTTTGACGAAAACCCTTTGCAACAAGTCTAGCCTTATAGGTCTCAACCTGTCCATCTACACCAATCTTCTTTCTGAAGATCCATTTGCAGCCTACGGGTTTTACCCCTTCTGGAGCAACGTCCAAAGTCCATACTTTGTTGGTGTACATGGACTCCATCTCGGTCCGCATTGCATCCAACCATTTTACCGAGTCAGTGCTCTGAATGGCCTGCTGGAAGTTAGTCGGCTCATCATTGTCAATGATGCAATCCTCTCTATCCCCGTCTATGAGAAAACCATAGTATCTCTCAGGTGGATGATAAAGCCTACTACTCCTGCGAAGCGATGCAGGAATGTCCTGTTCTTTTGAAACTTCTTGTTCCACCAAACTTTCAGTAATAGCTTGTGGTTTTGGAATTTCTTCCAGTTCTATTGCGCCCCCACTTATTTCTTTTTCTAAGAACTGATGTTCCAGAAAGTGGGCATGACGAGAAACTAAAACCTTTTGTTCTTCTGCGTAATAGAAAAGATACCCCCTGGAGTTATTTGGGTATCCCACAAACTTACGCAGTACTGAGCGTGCTTCGAGTTTGTCCGCATGCTGCTTTTTGACAAAAGCTGGACATCCTCATATCTTCAGATATTGAATGTAGGGTTTCTTTCCACTCCACATCTGATATGGTGTGGTAGGCACAGTCTTGGTAGGAACCTTGTTCAAAAGATATGCAGCAGATTCTAGTGCATAACCTCAGAATGATCGCGGTAACTCAGCATTACTCATCATGGAATGTACCATATCCAATAGGGTTCGGTTTTGCTTCTCCGATACACCGTTATGTTGTGGAGTGTATGGAGGAGTAAGCTAAGAGAGAATTCCATTCTCTTTTAGGTAATCCAGGAACTCGGCGCTTAGGTATTCACCACCTCGATCAGATCTTAGTGTCTTGATACTTTTGCCGGTTTGTTTTTCTACTTCATTCTTATATTCCCGGAATTTTTCAAAGGCCTCGGATTTATTCATCATTAAGAAGACATGTCCATACCTGGAGAAATCGTCCGTAAAAGTAATGAAATATGAAAAACCACTTCTTGCATGTGTAGACATTGGACTGCACACGTCGCTGTGTACGAGTCCCAAGAGCTCGCTCACTCTCACTCCGTGTCCAGTGAACAGAGTCTTTGTCATCTTTCCTTTGAGACATGATTGACAAGTTGTATAAGAATGATATTCGAACGGATCCAAATATCCTTCTTTATGTAACTTAGTTAACCTTGTCTCATTGATGTGACCCAGTCTACAATGCCATAAGAAAGCAAGATTTAATTCTGGAGACTTTCTTTAGTGTGTATTCTGGATATTGAAGATCTGCGGTTGGTTTAATACGTATATACCGTTGCTTAATGTACCCGACCCAATCAAAACATGATTAAGGTGAATGTTTACAACATTGTTTACAAATGCAAAATCATAAGCTTCTTTAGACATTAAAGATACAGATATCATATTACAAGTCGAACTGGGTACAAAATAACAGTTGCGCAAAACCAAAATATGTCCATCTGTCAATCCTAAGTGATAGTCCCCCACAGACTTAGCATTCATGCTTGCTCCGTTTGCAACTCTGAGGGTCATATCACCCGCCTTCAAAACCCTACGGCTTCTCAGTGCCTGCAAAGAATTACAGATATGAGATCCTGATCCGGTATCCAATACCCAGAAAGTAGAGTTGATTGACGGACAGTTTTCAATTACATACACACCTGAAGCCGAAGCTACAACTTGCTTCGGGTCCTGGTTCTTGGCCCTCCAAGCCCTGCAATCTTTCTTCCAGTGTCCTTTCTTGTGACAATAAAAACATTCTTCCTTCCCCCACAATCTGTCCCGCTATCTTTGCTTTTCCCTTGGCTTCCACCTTACTAACACCGCCCCTTGGTTTGGTGTCACGCCCCGCTTCCCAGTATACGGCGAAGGGGACGCGACTGGTCCGCTACGCATTTACTCAGAAGCAAATACGCTAAGCGTATCTAGGCAATATAAAAGTAATCACAAGAGACAAAAGATATAAAAATAACAGCAACTTTATTTATTAACATTCTTTGTACAATGCATGAAAGGAAATACAACAAATATGCACTCCTAATTGGTCACTATGAAATCTTAACATGTGAATTGAGAATAATGAAAAAGACTTTACAAACTATATATGTGTGTATGTTTGTGTGTTCATTATTTATATATGTATCCATTTAATTAATTATTTAGGAACTATGATATGTCAAGGGAAGTTTTTCATGGCAATATAAAACAAGAGAAATATAAAGAGAAAAAGAAAGAGATGGAGGGAAGAAAAGAGAGAAGGGACTTACATACACAAGCCGGTATCGTCACCGGGTTTGACTATCCGCCGATAGTCTCGCGTTAGTAGCGAGGCCTTCTTGAAAACTTCTTCATGTTCTTCTTCTTGGATCTAGGTGAAGAGGGAGAAGTGAGAGATAAAAAAATTTGGAAAAGATATAGGAGGACAAATAAAGATGGTGTAATGGTGAATAATAATATATGCATTTAATATGAGAATTAAAAGAGAAATGAAAGGCCACCATTCATTTTGGAAATGAAAGGTCTCATTTGTAGGTTATGAGAAGAATAAAAAATGATAAAAAATAATTGCAAGAATGAGGATTTGAACATGTGACTTATGGAATAATAATACAAGGACCTAACCAATGAGCTACAAGCTTGTTCATGCATATATTTAATTAGAATTAAATATATGTTGTTGCTTAAAAAGAAAGTGGGCTTTCCAGATGGGCTGTAGAGAATAAGAATGATGGATTTAGGTTAAATATTTATGAAAAAAATAAGAATGAGAAGTTAAAAACTTAAATATAAGAAAAAGAAATTGTACACAGAAAAATACATAATAGATTGAGGAATAAAATAATAATAAATTTAATAGAAAAAGGAAAATACCAAGTACAAATAAATACGGTATATTATTGAAGAGGGATAATACAAATGTATAAAGATTTTGGGGTCATTACATTCTAACCTCCTTAAAAATAATTTCGTCCTCGAAATTACTCAAGAAGGATGATGTAACAGAGTAAGGAAACGGGATTAGGATGATGTCGTCTTCGAGTTCCGTCGCTTGATACTCTAACCAATTAAGCTAATATGCCAACGAGATACAAATAGAAAGAGTGAATAAGAGTTAAGAATTAAAAAGTCTTGAGATAGACTTCAAAGAAACCGAAGGTGGAGTACAAGATGGATTTAAGAAATATGTAATGTAAAGAATGTTTTCAATTGCTGTTTCTTATGTTATATTGCTTAGGTTGTTCAAGCAGAACATAACTGAATGATAGAGTTTCATACAGCTTTGACCTGCATGGGCCACCACCAAAACCTGTTACGCCCCGCTTCCCAGTATACGGCGAAGGGGACGCAACTGGTCCGCTACGTATTTACTCAGAAGCAAATACGCTAAGCGTATATAAGCAATATAAAAGTAATCACAAGAGACAAGAGATATAAAAATAACAGCAACTTTATTTATTAACATTCTTTGTACAATGCATGAAAGGAAATACAACAAATATGCACTCCTAATTGGTCACTATGAAATCTTAACATGTGAATTGAGAGTAATGAAAAAGACTTTACAAACTATATATGTGTGTATGTTTGTGTGTTCATTATTTATATATGTATCCATTTAATTAATTATTTAGGAACTATGATATGTCAAGAGAAGTTTTTCATGGCAATATAAAACAAGAGAAATATAAAGAGAAAAAGAAAGAGATGGAGAAAAGGAAAGAGAGAAGGGACTTACATACACAAGCCGGTATCGTTACCGGGCTTGACTATCCGCCGATAGTCTTGCGTTACTAGCGAGACCTTCTTGAAGACTTCTTCATGTTCTTCTTCTTGGATCTAGGTGAAGAGGGAGAAGTGAGAGATAAAAAATGTGGAAAAGATAGAAGAGGACAAATAAAGATGGTGTAATGGTGAATAATAATATATGCATTTAATATGAGAATTAAAAGAGAAATGAAAGGCCACCATTCATTTTGGAAATGAAAGGTCTCATTTCTAGGTTATGAGAAGAATAAAAAATGATAAAAAATAATTGTAAGAATGAGGATTTGAACATGTGACTTATGGAATAAAAATACAAGGACTTAACCAATGAGCTACAAGCTTGTTCATGCATATATTTAATTAGAATTAAATATATGTTGTTGCTTAAAAAGAAAGTGGGCTTTCCAGATGGGCTGTAGAGAATAAGAATGATGGATTTGGGTTAAATATTTATGAAAAAAAATAAGAATGAGAAGTTAAAAACTTAAATATAAGAAAAAGAAATTGTACACAGAAAAATACATAATAGATTGAGAAATAAAATAATTATAAATTTAATAGAAAAAGGAAAATACCAAGTACAAATAAATACGGTATATTATTGAAGAGGGATAATACAAATGTATAAAGATTTTGGGGTCATTACATTTGGTGGGGGCCTTCTTCTTCTTTCCTTTGGCTTTCGCCTTGGACCTAGAAAAGGAAGCTCCTCCAACAAACAAAGCGGGTGTTTCCCTGACTTTCTGCAGGGCGCCCTCTGCACTTCTCAACATGTTGAGAAGTTCTGGAAGTTCAACTTATTTTCCTTGCATGTTGAAATTCAGGATAAACTGTGCGTAAGTGGAAGGAAGGGACTGGAGAATCAAGTCAGTGTACAGCTCATTCTCTAATGTGGTCCCGAGGTCCGCAAGCTCCTCAATATAGCCAATCATCTTAAGGACGTGTTCCCCTACAGATGATCCGACGGCCAATCTCGCTGAAAATAGCTTCTTCGTGGTCTCGTATCTTGAGATACGGGATTGCTCTCCATATAGTTCCTTAGTATGGAGAAATATAGATTCAAGATCCATATTCTCGTGCCTCCTATGATGTTCATTGTCCATAGAGGCAAGCATGAGGCACTTGGCCTTCGCGCTGTCAATCTCCCAGGTCTTACGTATTTCCATATCCGCGACACTGGATTCTGGACCTGGGACGGCAGGGGCCTTAGTGGTAAGGAGATACCCCAACTTGTCACAAGTGATTGCCATTTTGACATTCCTGAACCAATCTTTATAGTTTGGCCCTGTCAGTATATTTTTATCTAATAGTAACTTAAGGCCCGTCATGGTGTTTGGTTGCTGCAATTAGGAGAGAGAGAAGAAACACTTTAGCATGATGCTCTTGCAAGTTTAGAGTGGTTTTAGTTTGTCTAAACAGGATGGCTCCCACTGTTTCTCGAATCCTTCCTCAAACTATAAAAGAAGAACTAGTCGGGATTGATCTCACCGTACAATACTTGCTTAACCGTTCAGCCAGGCCGGTGTCGATACTTCGAGGGAGGTTTTACGACACTTTCGCGAAGTTCCTTAATTAAATAACCTCTTTTTCCTGTGGGCGTAGCCCCACTAACACCTTTCTAGACACCTACTTGGTTTATAGCATTGATCGTTAAGTGAGAAAAATTTCCCGAGGAGTAGCATATACTCACAGTAGGATCGGGATCCAAATATCATTGTGTGATAAAGTTGAAGGAATCCTACCAAAATTATCACACTCCAAATGGTATGCAACACTAGCAAGTATTAGTTTCTTTAGAAACTCCCGATGTGGATTTTTGCCTCATGCTCTTCTGACCTTGACGAAGGCCAACATATCATAAGTCACATGTCAAGTTCTACCCGTCATTATCCAGGTTAATTTGAACCCACCCTTACATATCCTTGACGAAGGCCAAAATAGCAGTACGACTGTCCCAAACCAACGCATCTATCTATGCAACAGATAAATATTCGGCAGCTACCAATCACTATGCCTTGGCGAAGGTCAAAATACATAACTTGAATACTACTGAATATTTAATTGAAATGACGGAGGGCTACGAATGGTTTTGGCGAAACCGTAAACGTAGTGAACTTGATATAATCGAAGGAACCTGGTAGCTTTTAAAAGGAGTGGTTTAAGCTCCGCATTTTAAAAGTTTTGCTGTTTTGAAAAAACCGTGTGGTTTTGAAATTGTTCCAACGATTCAACTTTGGTTTGTTTTCTTTGCATTAATATAATGTGTCCCATCAATTAATCCTACCATTGTAAAAAACAACGAAAATATGACGTACGCTTATGCCGTCCGCATTCGCCACTGGGCTCCGTCATCACCCGTTAGTTTACTTAACTAACGACAGAGCGGGGGCTGGACTAGCACAGATGCAAAACATAAGCAACGTCTACTAGATATCATATATAGATATATAAAAATTCGTCAGACGCAATGATAGTCATTCCAGATCACAGATGAACACATTGGATATACTAGGAATCCGCGTTTCGTTCGAGACTGCAACGAAAGACGGATTACACGGTCGCGATGAATAGCCAAACCTCACCTAGACCCCTACGGGTGCGGCAAACTACCCGCCAAATACCCGAACTGAAGCAGCCTCCCTCAACGACGTGAGTAGGACACTCAGCATTTCAAAGTACCCGGTAGTTTGTGCACCCCATCTTGGGTCTATCCTAGGAGTAAAAACAGTAAAAGAAATAATATACAATGGTGGCTACAACCTCAACCCGGATGTGCGACCATAAAAAAATATTACATCAATTTACAATTTACATAGAATGAAAAATGAAAAACACTCATCTCACATCCCCGGCTATTCATCGACGACAATCCAACAAGTTCATATACACAAACCAATATCACAGATCGCAGATATGTGCAACCCCCACTAATCGACGTATAGCGATTAACAAACGTTCAGCACATATAACACATAATAGATATAATCCGATTAGCTAAAGTTTATAGAATTTTGATCGATATTTCAAATTTGAAAATACCCCAAATACAACACTGTACTCAAAGGAATCTGGGTAGAAACAAAGTATCTGAAAAATCACAAAACATCAAGCTGGACGATCTGCAAGAAAAACGAGTTGTCTCCGAGTCGACTCGGCCGCGGATCCGCGGCGAAACGCGTGGTTTCGCCGCACTTCCACGGCAGTCTGACCGAGTCACGAGCTTGTTTTTCTTGGGTGTCACGAAAAAAGCCTGCACGTATTTTTCAGGTCTCTGAAAATATTTTTAGACCCGTTTTGAAAATCGGCAGAAAACATGAATTTTTGATGTATTTTGCGATTTGTCCGGGATCGAAGTTCTAAAGACTTTGCTAACATGTTAGTTTTTGTTTAGCTAGGCTCTGATACCACTGTAAGTCTATGTTACCTACCCCGGTGCTTAACGGGATGGCGGAATAGGTAAAAATCGAATTTTTTCTCAAAGGAAACATAGACAAATCATGAAGGATCTTTGCTAAACGAAAACTAACAAACTAATACGGAGTTTTAACTACTAGGTTAGATGGTTATACATAGTTCTTGAACTCCTTCTCTTCTTGTTGAGGTCCTCCTTGTTGCGAGCTCCTTGGAGTGGTGTGGATGGCTCCTCCTCGTTGTCTTCTCTAGGTCAAAGAACGATCCATCCGAAGGCCTCTACCTTGAGCTCCTACCTCAACAATGAAGTAACTGGAGTGCTTGGATTGCTACACTAAGAACCTTAGAGTGCGTAGAAAAGTATTTTGGTGGTTTAGTCTCAAAATTTTGATTTTCAACACATGAAACACTTAAGCCTTCTGAGAGAGGAAGAGGGAGAGCAAACCATGATAGAGAAAGGTTATGTGAGAATGAGAGGATAAACTCTCATATGAGGAAAATATGATAATAATAATATTAATTAGGATAATTGTGATGGTGTGTTGATTTGACCATTATCATATCACATTTAATGCTAAGCATGCTCACAAAAATATCTAAGTCAACATGGGTCAACTTGGTCAAATGGTCAAACCAACATTAGCCATAACACAATTAACTCTAATTAAAACTATTAATTAATTTCATCCTTCTCATTATGGATTTGATCAAGTCAATGGTCAAAACCCTAATGAGGTGTCTCCCTATCCGCCTCTGTCAACTGTACATACATACCCGCATCCGCGTTCCATAGAAACATGAATACGATGAGACCAGACCAATCCCAAAACAAATACTAGGATCTGGATTAAACCAAAGCCCACTAGTATCAACTGCCCGAACACGAAACGTGCACAAGTGCGCGCATGCGAATGAACCCTGTCGTAAAACCATACGACCTCTACTTCGTTTCGCTCAAAGGTGAACAACGCTCTGTGTGGGACTCTAAAGACTCGACACTACGCTGGCAGTGGGTTTAACCACAGGCCGCAAGCGGTACTAGTTGTACGTAACGGTCCCCAGGTAGATGTCGATAAGAAGACCGATGAGGTGAACCTATCCGAACTCCTACTGAGCCTGAATGTGACAATCTCCGTACAGTCCGGTCTGTTCTTCTAAGAGTATCGCATGTCGGGCCTAGGGGGCGGTAAACGTCAGAACCCTAATAGAGGTACAGTCGTGTCGGAGTGTAGCCCAGAACACCCTGAGAAACTAATGGAAACACTATCAGCAAATCTCGCTTGCCCTGGCCAGGGATTTTGTGTAATGGCTCTCCTAGACACAGCGCGATATCAACCCCCAATACCGGGAGAGACGAATCCTGTCTAACCGTCACTGCCTCCAAGTGCTTCGGGACTTCACCCAACTACTACCTGTTTGCATGACTCAATAGAGCCGTGGTAGGGTAGCAATCTAAGAATAGTGGGAACACACTCGAGGAGAAGTGACAGTGTCAAGTCAACGGACTAAGCTGTACTCATGTCACATGAGAACTGCTAACTGACGATAAGTATAGTACCAACCAACAGTTCCCGACGATTCCTGTCCAGTGTACTCATAACCTAATGAGTACCTGCATACTATCTCCAGTACGACGTACTGATGGCTATGGGGCAGACCATCTTCCCAGCTGGGATGAGAAGCATACACACTAGTCTACTCTGGAGTATCGATACCCTGTCTCGATAATCCTACGACTAGGGACATGTATAAGGATGTGCTTGTAGACTACCCAACCCCCACAAGTGTGATTGCCATCACAACGCTGGTAGTCAAGCAAAGATCCTAAGGGCTCTATCAATATGTATTAGCGATACGTCAAAAGAAACATATACACATATTAAGATAGATACAAACCAAGTAGCATACTACCATGTCGAGCAAGACTGTTATAAATCTGTGTATATATATATCCCAAGCTTCCATAATGTAATATACAAACTAGTACTATACAATAATGGGCTCTAGGGCATATCACACTAACAGCTCAAAGTGCTAGCGCCGTGGCGCTAGCGCCCAAGGCAATAGCGCCAGCGCTCGAGCGCTCGAGCGCCCGCGTGTCGCGCACGTTAGGCGTCGGCGCTTCTCCCACGCATCCTTTGAATGCCCTTTTCCCTTACACACACACACACACACACACACACACACATACATACTCTACAACACTGTCCCCTGCTAGAAAAAATTTCTAATGGGGCGCTGCTCCGCACCCCGTAAGGGGGCTGCTGGCCCCCTTGACCCCCAGCCCGCTATCCGGATAGCGGGACCCCCGTAAAAACTCTGTGGGACCCCCTATACATCCAAAACCCCTTTTCAAAACACAACACACGTACATTACACATTGAGTTCGCATGACCTGTTTGACACGTTAATCGGAGGTTCTCTCACTCCAAAGGCGAGGGGTAATTAACGGCATCTTAGTCCGCGGCTGCCGGAGATTTGGATCCCCGCAATCAATAAACCCCAGCTTACCCTAGGCAGGGAGAATCTGTAATGCACCGGACAAGCGCGCGCGCATTCCCATCTCAATGGGGTGTCGAAAAATACCCTACAGATTCTGGCACGCCCGGTAGGACATTTCTCTCTAGGACATTTCTCTCCTCCCATATCTCGGGTCAAGTGTTCATGCGAACTCATTTAACATATATGCCGATGTTTGTACTGAAATAATGTTTTTTTCCGTGCAGCAATCAACTTTCAACGACAATGTCACCCAAGACGAATTCAGCTTCCAACGTGACCCCGACCTCGTACGTGGTCAAGATCAATGCTCGTGTAGTTCTCCCCGCAAGCCTCAGTTGACAGTGGGAGGAACTGCCCCGCCAGTTTGGTTCAGTCATCATCTACCCTGCCGGAAGCGCTCATCTGGAAGAAATCCCGGCAAAACAGGTGGCCAAGCCGATCTCAAGGGGCAAGAGGCCGAATGTTGTGATCGCTAAGGCACCACAACCGAAACTTAAAATGGTGTCTGAACGACTCTCTGGTGCTCCAGCTGTGGGCAAGACTTCCAGTACAAAGGGCAACATTAAACGTTGCAGACGATCTCAGGCGATGACTCCAACAAATGCACGATCGGAAGTCTTCTCTGGCCTCTCTTTCACTCGGTCTACGGCATCTTCCAGAAGAGCCGAAGTCTGCCAAGTGCTTAAAACAGAAAAGTTAAGGCAGAAGCGGCTCAGGTATCGAGCCAGCAAGAGGGCCAGGACTTCGGCCATGTGGAATCTTATGAGGTTCCAAGAGCAGAGTTACTCCGTGACGACGGCTGAGTCGGCCGTAAAATCAGCAATTCCTTCGAACCTCTGAAGTGGGTTCAGAAAAATGCTATGAACGTCAGAATCAAGAAGACAACGGTCCGAAAGTCGCTACTAAGAGACGTGTCCCGGTCCCAACAGAAAAAGTATGACACTGCCTCTTCAAGAATTTATCAGGCGCTCTGTGCTGCGCGAAACAGCGGGGCAAAACCGAAAAGGAAGCGTCAGCACCATTCAAGAATCCGGCCAGGCCAGCCGTCTTCAGTCGACTTCCCGTTACTGAAACAGGAGGGTCATGACAGCGATCTGTGAAATCAGCCGCCGATAATAAAAATACGGTTGGATATGTTATCCATATGGTCTATATGGCGGGTGGGCATCCCGGCGACAACCTTCGCGGCAAAAGCAAGGATGGGGCCACCACATCCCAAGCCCAATCTGGCTTGAATGTGGTTGCCGCTCCCCAAGAACAGCCGCCCCCACTGGAGGATGAAAACCCTTTCGACGAGGATGATAGGCAGAAAGACCCCTCAGTCCATACAGAATCAAGCTCGGACAGCGAGGAAGATCGGATTTTCTGCCCCTGGACCGCAGAGCAAAAGCTGCTTCAAGAGCTTCGAAAACAGCTCAGGAGCAAAGATAAAAAGATGGTCAAGCTCTATTCAAAAATTAACGACCTAACGAACGTTGTGATGCATCTTATAGCTCAAATTGCTCGAGCACCTCCCAATCAAGCACAAGTCGCTACTCATGAGCCGGATGATGACAATCCGAAGCGGCTGGTGCATGTCCCTTTGGGTCCAAGATTGGTCGAGCCACATGAAAGCCGGCCACATTCCACTTCTGGGGACTCCTTGGCCCTAGATGGCACTATCCTGCTAACACCAAATCGGATAATGGATTTGGTCACCAGCAAGGTTAAAACATTGGTGGCCGAAGCTGAAGCTCAGAAAGAAATTGGCAATAGTGGACGGCCATATCCCGCACAGTACGATCTGATCGAGTTCCCGAGCGGCTATGTCATTCCTAAGTTCGGAAGATTTGACGGGACGGGAAATGCAAATCAGCACGTCGCCCACTTTAAAGCATCGTGCGAAAATACAGGGGGCAATGATGCGCTCCTTCTTTGTCAGTTTGTCAACAGCATGACCGGTGTCGCTTTTGACTGGTACGCGAGTATACCAGACGGGTCCGTCATTACCTTTGCCCAAATGGAGTCTCTGTTTCGGCAAAGGTTCATGAGTGTCAGTGATAAAATCTCCATTGCTGACCTTGTGAGGACCAAGCCGGGGAAGAATGAAAGCAACAACGACTTTATCGCCGGATGGCGTAATCTCACAGTCAAGTGCGAACCGCCGCTGGAGCAAGACCGGTCCGTCAACCTCCTCATTGGGAACCTCAACAATTGGATGGTCCCATTCTTGTGTACAGCAGGCCTCAAGACGTTTCAAGACCTAACCAAGAAAGTCCAAATGCTGGAACGCTCGAAGCAAGAGTCTATCCCGGACTCTCAGAGAGACAAGACTGGGAAAAGAAAGCGGGAAGACAACCGTAGAAGCGGGAGTTCCAGCAGTACCAATGTCTTCAATGCGTCCGACAATGAAGAAATGCGAAGGGCGGGCGAATCCAAAACCAACCGGTCTCGAAAGCTATTGCTGGGAGAAGATGGGCCTTCCCTAGAGGAGAAAAGGAACAAGATTTACTCTTTCAGAAGGGACAAGGTCCGCAAGATATTTAAAGATGCCTTGACCAACGGTCTACAATTGCCAGAGTCGAAAAGGCCTCAAGAGGCAAAAATGATCGACAATCTCCTGTATTGCCTGTACCACCGAGTAGTGAGCCATGCGATCGAGGATTGCTATATCTTCAAAGACTAGGTCGAGAAGCAGTACAAGGATGGAGAGATCGAGCTGTCCAAAAGTGTGTTGGTGAACAATCAAGTTGCAACCACCAAGTTTATACAGACAGAAGCCGAAGCCTTCTGGGAGCAGACAGCCGAACCCGCTGCCCTCAGAGATGAAACGGACTCACTGCGGCCTCCATGGAGTACGCACATATCTAATACGACGAAGAAGATGATAAAGCTACTTCGGAAAGAGCCCAGGACAGAATGGGAAGGGCAGAAGAAGCCTACCATTCCAGCTGCCAATATGGCTCCATCAGGCTCAAAATCCAAAAAGCTCAAGAAGAAGAAAAGTGCAGCTCGGCGCGAAAAAGAGTCTGCAGGGAGATCGACCATTCAAAAATATATCGATTCCCTCGAAGACTATGAACAGAAAGAAAGAACTCTGATTCAGTTGAAGGAGTTCCTCCCTATAAAAGCGTCTGAAATTCTGGAGGAGTTAGAGGAAAACTCCAATGAAGTGATCCCTATAGTGACCTGCTACGCCATCCATCTTGGCAGCGACTCTGAGGAGGAGCTCTGTTTTCCCGAAGAGGACGAGGAGCTCGCCACAAAGGCCAACCAAATCCAGCTTAGAAGCGGCATGGCTCTACCGCCAAATCAGGGAAACGCCCCAAAAGGAAAGGAAAAACATGTGGCTAATGAGAAAGATGACAGAGAGCCGGCTAATGAAAACTCAAGTCCTTCCTTAGTGGACTACAATGTCTTGGCTCATCTCCGAAAGCTCCCGTCTCTCCTGAGCATCTATGATGACTTGGTCCTCTCTAAAGAGCTTAGAGATGTTCTCATTCACGCTCTACAAAACACCGAGCGGTATCAGGCTCGCTTTGCAGAAATTAATATGAAAGAAACCCAGTACGTTCTACATGCCGCCGCAATCACGTTTAAGGATGAAGACTTACTACTGGGAACGACTGAGCATAATCGTCTGCTTTACGTGACCGGGTACAACGATGGAGATCGGATTAATTGCATATTGATTGATCCGGGATCCTCGGTGAACATCATGAACTTGCGGACTCTGAAGAGTTTGTCAATGGACGTCCGACACCTGTCAAGGGAAAGGATTGTCATTCAAGGCTTCAATCAAAACTGCCAGCAAGTTCTGGGGTCTATAGCTTTGCCAATCAAATTTGGGGATCTGCAAACTGAAGCTAAGATATACGTGATCGAAGCTGACACGTCTTATAAAATTCTCTTGGGACGGCCGTGGCTCCATGATTACGGCATCATTCCGTCAACTCTCCATCAATGCATGAAGTATACTAAAAATGGCGAAGAAAGACGCATTGACGGAGACATCCAGCCGTTCGGTGTGCATGAAGTCCGATATGAAGATTCTTGGTACTTCATGGACCATAAAAATGCTAAGCCACAACTGACTGAGGATAGAGTGGACCGTAGACTCAAAAGCAAATCTGAGCCGGCTGTCACTTTTAAAAGCAAAAACGCACAAGTGCACCCGCGTTTCGGTAGCGACACTAATGAGTCCGATGCTGGAAGTCCGTCCTTCCGTAAAACTCGCCCTCATTTCGGTAGCGATACGGACGAATCCGATACTGAAAGCCCATCTAGCAGCAAAGTCCGCCCTCATCTTGGCTGCGACACTGAAGAGTCGGGGGAAGAGGACCTACCGTGCAACAGCTGTGCAGATTGGACCCCCATGCAGCAAGTGAAACTACGAGTGACCTTCGAAATTGCAGAAGGGTCCCTGGCTATCACAAGGGTGCCGGAACGGATGTGCAAAGAGCTCGATGCATTGTCAGTCTATACCGTGGACCAGCTGAAAACTTTCTACGTTCCCGGGAGGAAAAGTGGACAGAAGGGCATCCTGTTTTATGGGTCAAACCCCGTTGTGCACCCGGACGATTTGTCTGTCGTGTGCCTTCCCTATGAGAGAGGCATAAGAGTCGTCCTCAATCCCAGATACTATGCACCCGAGATGCGGGAATATTTCAAAAGGTGCGGATGCCGGCTATATCAAATGGAGTCCGAAGCAAAGTTTTATGAAGGGCTATGGCATCCGCCCCAGGTCCGAGCACTCATCAATAGACGAATTCCAGATAGACGGGGTATGGGCTTCATTCAACCTGATTCCAAAGCATGCTACATGATCCATGTTGGTGAAGCCAGCGAAAGATCAAATGATGATGACGAGATATCCGAACCAGAAGAAGCTCCTCAAGAGCTCGAAGATGGCGGACAAGCAACCTTTGACGAGCTAACCGAGATTGACTTAGGAATGCCCGATAATCCAAGGCCGACTTACATCAGCTCACTCTTGTCAGAGGAAATGAAAGAGCAGATAATTGCCCTGCTCAATGAGTTCGTCGACTGCTTCGCGTGGACATACAAAGAAATGCCTGGCCTTTCTCGTGAAGTGGCCGTGCATAAACTGGCTATATCTCCTGATGCTAAGCCAGTCAAACAAGCTCCTCGAAGAATGAGAAGGGAACTAGAAGAAAAGGTCATCAAGGAAGTCAAGAAGCTCATCGATGCCGACTTCATCAGGGAAGAGAAATATGCGGACTGGATCGCATGCATAGTCCCAGTGAAGAAGAAAATGGGCAGATCCGAGTTTGTGTCGATTTCAGAGACCTCAACAATGCATGTCCTAAAGACGACTTCCCGCTACCGGTCATGGAAATGATGGTCGATGACACCTCAAATTACGAGCTGTTCGCCTTTATGGATGGCTCGTCTGGATATAATCAGATCAAGATGTCACCTGAGGATGAGAAACACACATCATTTCGAACCCCGATCGGAATATACTGCTACAAAGTGATGTCGTTCAGACTGAAGAACACAGGTGCTACATATCAAAGGGCATGACCAATATCTTTGATGACCTAATCCATACGACCAGGGCATCCCTTTCGAGGCTTTCATAGTTGCGCCGGTCCCTTCACTCGAAGCCGTTCGCGATGCAGCTCACCATTTCGTGAGGTTGAACACCGGCTCCCATTTCATGATCCCTGAAGCTGACCATCTTCCCCAGTGCGTGGGGTCGTTTACGGGTTGGTACCTTCATCGGGTCAACCCGATTATTATTGAGGAAAGAAGGGTACTCCTTGGCCATGGTGCTCCTACTCAGGTTCCGACCACGGGAGCTACGCTGCTACCGCACGCCCCGGTCCGCTTTCCTTTGAGGGATACCGGTGTTGCGCTTATTCTGGGAGAGTCGGGAGTAGACCTCACTCCCACAGTTAGTATGCCATTGAGCGCCCGGTCGCGAGCTAATCGGGCTCCGGTAGCACCATCACCACCCGCGGCGTCGACAATGGCGGTGTCGTCCTCGGTAGCACCGCCAAACAAGGGTGCCGGTATTGAGGGTGTTGAAGGTGAGGTGGGTTGGTATCGTGCCAAGGCTCCACAGGAAAAGAAGCGAGCGTTCTCTGGCATTAGTTCCGGGCAAAAGAGGAGGAAGAAAACGGTCGCCCGTCTGCTCGATCTTTTAGAAGGATTCGAACCTGTCGTTCAAGACGAACCCATATCCATGATATCGCCGGACGATGGTCTTCTTTTCCCAGGTTCATCTGCCGAGGAAGCCGCACAATTGGCTGAGGCTATAAGACGCTCGCAGCTTGAAGCTGAGAAGGTAAGGATCCCGAAGAGGCCTTATCCTGCCGTCATCTTCTATGAAGATCCTTCGTGGATACGGCGGCGGTTCATCGGCCCTTTGGAGGAGTGGGGAGAAAGGGCCCTTAAGCAGGCTGCTTCGGAGGATGCCGCGGACGCGCTCTCCTTGTGGACGGGCGGCCACGATTCCACTCTTGAACCCCGGCGAGCACACCTCCTTGAGAAGGAGCATCAGCTTGAAGAAGCCATATTGAAGGCTTCCCTACGCATTGGTATGTTTCTATATTTCTTTGCAGTACTTCATGTTGCCTGCACTTATATATATGTATTCTTATTCTTGTGTGAATTGTGCAGAGACTTCGGCGATGAGGGAGGTTCCTACGGGCTAGTTGAAGATAGAGCCTGTTGATATTCCTAATGAAACATTGCTCGATGTGGAGGGGGTTAACGATGCTGCTCCTCTCATAATAGAACCTCCGGTGGCGGTTCTTGATTCCGGAGCACTCTCTCCTTTGGGAGAGGTTCCCTTGGTGGTCGCCGCCCCAACGACTCTTCCTGAAGGCGGCTCAAAGGCTGGGATGGAGGTAGTCGGGACCACCCTCCCTTTGTTGGAGCCCGAGGTCACGGCGGAGGCCGTTGAAGCTTCTATTTGTTCATACCATAATATTGCATTATTATATTCTCCATTCTTATTCTTTTTACAAATAAACAGGTGCTTTTGACGCATGTCTGCTACTTAGTTACAGATTACAGGTTCTTGGACAAAAACAGTGAAAAAGACAGAAGACGATGCAAAAAGTGAGACTAAGACCGACAAATGGGAGAACATTCAAGACTTCGTCACGAAGCAACGGCAAAAGTTCACTACAATTGTTCACTGTGGTGATCTGGAAGCAACCTGGAAGCCAATCTGAGAACCAACCCAAGAAATAATCATAAAAAGTCAACAAGAAGCATTACAGAAAATTGCAGAATACAAGCCTTTACTTTGGCCGCGGAACCGCGTCCAAAGCATGCCTTTGGCCGCGGAACCGCGGCCGGGTAGAGCCCGTGTCGGCGCGGAAAATTATGGCGGTGCGCGGGAGTTGACTAGGTCTTTTCTTAGGGGGTATTTTTGTAAAAGTTGATATGCGAGTCAATTGTAACCCTAGAGTTCATATCCTCTATAAATAGGAACTCTAAATCTTGTATGACCTATGCCTCTTTTCATTTCACAAATTCAGATCTGTACTGCGTTGATGTTTGGAGAAAGCCATCAATAAAAATTAGTAAGGTTCTTTTATTTCTATGCTTTAGTTCTTTTTTAATTTAGAATGTCTTTTAATCCCCTAATGAGCGAGTAGTCTCCTCGCTTGTTAGGGTTAACCTTAAGAAAAGGTTTGAGAGATGAGATCGCTCGCCCCTTTCTTGCCCCTTCACACCTAAGAATTATAACTCCATGCATACACGCACATACCGCTCCCTGTGGTACCTTACCCCTCAAGGTAACGGTGATACCGTAGTATAAAGGACCGGTTGCGCATGTTTTCCATGGAGGTTAGGATAAGGATCGATAAAGGAAGGACAAGAACCTAGTGGAAGAAACATCTTTCCAAAAGATTCTAATCCACTTTATTGATAATTACCACAACATCTAATTGATCTAAAATAGGGTATTGAAAGCGGTAAGGAAACCTTTGATCTCTCAACTTCCCCTAAACCTAACCCTAGCAAGACTTAGATCTAGATAATTTTAGTATAACTTAATTTGGTAGTTTTTAGATTTAATAAATCAATTCGAACATTCATCGGAATTAACTCGTTAGCGCGATTAGGAAATTCACAAAATTCCTGTGGACCGACCCGTACTCACCGGCTAGCTACAAGCGACGCCGTTCTTGATTGCGGTAAATATATAGTTTTTGAGATCAATCAAATGGCGCCGTTGCCGGGGATGGCGTGCTATTTCCATTTTGCAATTTCGGGTTAATCTAAAATTAAAAAAAAAATCTAAAAAATCACAAAAAATATAAAAATATACCATCTGTTATTTTTGGAAAGGTATTTTTGCGTGAATTTTGCAGGACCTACAATCGAAAGACGGATCTGGAAATCTACAGAAAGCGAAACAGAAAATAACAGAGGGAGATTTGAAAAACAGAACAGCAAAAAAAATTTGGAGCATTGAACCCCCCACCTCGCCGCCTTTCCGCGGCCGCAACATGGCTTAGACCGCGGAACCGCGGCCTTGTTGACGATTCAGCGCGTGCGAAAATTTCTAGGGACGCGAGCCTTCTCTTTCACCGCGGAAACGCGGCGGGATCCACGTTAAGACCGCGGAAACGCGGCTGCATAGTGTCTTCAGTTCGTGAAAATTGCTCTGTAAGTTTCCCTCTTTCTCCTCTGTAAATCTTGATATATCTTTTGTAAATTTGCATGCAGGATTTCTTTGCGCCTAAAAATCTCCCCCCTTCCAAATAACAAATCTTGTGCAGAATTCTTTGCGCGCGTTTAAAATAAAAATTGATTGCAAGAAATCTTTTCTGTTTTGCATATCTTTTCTCAACTTGCAATAACAAAAAAATCTTTGATTGCAAGTGATTTACTGTTTTGCATATCTTTAATCGGATTTTAAGGCGCTTTTGACCAATTCAGATTGGGTAGGGATTTCATCACCCTTCCCAGGACCCCAGAAATCACACAAGGCATTTGCATTGACCATATTTAATTAAAAAAATACTAGACTCAGCCCTAAGGACTTCAAGCTCAATAGGACAGAGGACTAGTTATAGGCATCGACCGTTTATCATAACCTGACTTTGCGGTGTCTAGGCAAGTGTGTCTAAGACAAGTGGTTACTTAATTAGGACCGCTACTTGTAGCGGGGAGCCTCCCACTTACCTGGCACTTACCTGGCCGCAATTGGCGGTGAAGAGACGGTTTGAGGTCATATCTCTAGCCCTTTGGAACAGTTAGGAGCTGTCTAGCTGACCTAGATGACCCTAGAGTTAGGCCTGATTGTGCATTTTTGGTTGATCGAAAGTGTGTCTTATCCCTTTATCAAAAATCTTTTTTTCAAACGGTTCCAAATTAAAAAAAGGGAAAAAGAAAAAAATCTTTTATAAAAACTTGCAACTTGTCGCGTAAAATCCTTGCACCCCACCACCACTCATTTTCTTCTCATTGACGTTATCTTACCTCCACATTCTGTCTTTCATTTTTCTGACTACACTACCCCTTTAGTGTATGTCACTTTGGACTAGGGACACTAGCGCCCGATTAGTCCGTGTTTCGTTAGTACCGACCGACGAACCTTTCGACACCGAAGTCGAAATTCCGTCCACCTCCTTACCCCCACCTTCAAATTCTTCTTCCGAAGGTATGTCGGGATATAATCCCAACAACACTTTACCCACGGGACTGATTCCACCTCCGTTAGGTGCGAATAACCCGAATCTCCCGCCTGTTGTAGCGCCCCAACGAATCACGCTCCAGGATCTCTTCTACCATGTCCGCACCTCTTTACCTACCTATCTTTCACCCCCACCAGCAAATAGGAACAATTTTGAAATAAAACCCCACTTCATCAATATGCTGCCAAAATTTCATGGATTGCAATCCGAAGATGCATATATCATTATCAATAAATTCCAAAACGTTTGCGTCATAATGAAAACTACCCAATTAAGTGATGACGCTATAAGGCTAAGGGTCATTCCTTTCACCTTATGTGACTTAGCCGAGAAGTGGCTATACAGCACAGCATCACATTCAATTAGAAATTGGGACGAGTTTGTTAAAACTTTTCTTAAAAAGTTTTATCCCCATCACAAGACCGCGAGAATTCGCAATGAGATAATACAATTTTCCCAGGTTCCTTCCGAACCATTTTAGAAGTGTTTTGAAAGATTCAAAGACCTACTTGTTCAATGCCCTCACCATGGGATCGAAAATTGACAACTTTGTCAAACATTATACGAGGGATTGAACCTGGCAACGAAGCAGTTGCTAGAAACCATTTGTCAAGGTCACTTTCTAACCAAATCTAGTGAGGAAGCGTGGCAGTTTCTCGAGGATCTTAATGAACAAACAATTCAGTGGGAGAGCACAAAGACCACCTCATCTTCTTCTATTGATCAATCTGGGGCAGGCATACATCAATTAGATATGTCGATTGCTATGAAGGCCGAGATGGCCGCACTTATGAAAAAGCTAGAAGCCATTGACACCAAAATCTCATCGTATTCTCCTGCCCCTGCTTTACCCCCACGAACTGTTTGTGCTTGTTGTTCAGATCCATCACACCTTACCGAAGAGTGTCCTTACAATCCACCTGTTCAAGGATAAGATCAAGTCAATGCTGCTTTTCAGCAACGACAATGAAATGATCCTTACTCTTCGATGTATAATCCGGGTTGGAGGAGTCACCCAAATTTTGTTTGGAATCAAAATCAACAATTCCAAGGAAACAAAAACTTTCAAAGGCCTCCTCCTCCACAACAACAAGCACCCCAACATGCTTAATACCAGCAACTTTTCCAACCACAACCTTATCCAAATCAAACGAACAATTTGGTTCAACCAAATGATGATAAGGTTATCTCGCTAGAAAAAAGTCTAGATGCGTTTCTCAAGCAATCTACAGAATCCACAGCAAGATTGGAAAATTGCGTCCAGTCTTTGGTGCACAACAATGCTTCACACGATCAAAGCATCAAATCTATTGAGGCACAAATTGCACAATTAACTGCAGCGTTGAGCGAGAGAGAAAAGGGAAAGCTTCCATCTCAACCATTGCCAAATCCCGGTCACACACAAAACGCATATCACAATCATAATGTAAATGCGGTGACCACGTTGAGATCCGGAAGAGTGTTGCAGAATAATGTGGGTATTAGTGATGACATCCCCGCCGGTGGTTCTTCTTTTTCTTCTCCATCTTCATCTTCTCCTTCTTCTCATTCTTCTTCTTCACCCTCATCTCCTCCGCTAGAGCCTATTCTCCATTCTTCAAAAGGCTCTTCTTCTTCTAATCCGAACGGACCCACTTCTCACTTCACGAACACACCCATACTGGAATCCATTCCAACTCCACATTCTACTCCACAGACATTGGATTTAACTAATTTTAAAAATGCTCCATTTCCAAACAGGTTGAATCCCAATAAACCAACTGCACAAATGGAAAAGATTGTAGAGTTATTTAAACAGGTTAGCATAAATATACCTCTCTTGGATGCAATCCAACAAGTCCCTTCATACGCGAAAATTTTAAAGGGCTTATGCACCTCAAAGGGAGTCATCTCAAATACCCAAGAAAGTGCTAGTGGCTAGTGCAGTGAGCAATGCTATTAACCAGCCTCAACCCTTACCCCAAAAACGAAAGACCCCGGCTGTCCTACGATTTCAATAACAATTGGGGATAAGAAAATTAATCGAGCACTTTTAGATCTTGGGTCTAGTGTTAACCTGCTTCCCTACTCCGTGTACGAACAATTAGGGGTTGGAGAGTTGAAACCCACTCGTTGTACTCTCCAAATGGCTGATCGATCAATCACCCATCCTAGGGGTGAGCTAGAGGATGTGTTGATCAAAGTTGGGGATTTCATATTCCACGTTGATTTTATTGTTATGGACACACAACCTGTTGCTAACTCACGGAACCAAATTCTGGTGATCCTCGGTCGACCATTTTTGGCCACTTCCAATGCCGTAATAAATTGTCGCAATGGCTCCATGACTCTATCCTTCGGAAAGACGTCTAGTGAGTTCAATATTTACAAGTTAGGAAGTCTGCCCACCGTGCCTAAAACTAATACACGAGAAGTTTGCTCTATTCACGAAATCATGCAGAAGGACTGCGAGCTTGAAAGATTTCTATTTGACGAAACAGTTTTGACGCCACTAGTGCGTCCCTCCTTGAATCCACCACAGTTGACACAACCGATATTGATTATGAAAGTTTCACTTTTTCGGATGATGACGACTCACAGCCCGAATATGAGTCTTTTGAATTTTTGGATGAGTTAATTGAACCATCCGAATCGGTTGTTTGCAGTGATTTCGAACCTGTGTTGGAGTCCTTTGAGTCCGAGGTAGATTTCCCAATTTTGCCTATGATTGTTTCGCCTCCGAAACTCGAACTCATGCCCTTGCTGTCTCACCTTAAATATGCTTACATAGATGAGAATGAGACCTTTCCCGTTATCATATCGGCCTCTCTAGCCCTCGAGCAAGAGAACGCCCTTTTAATGGTCTTGCAAGATAGGCAGCAAGCTTTCGGTTGGACTATGGCGGACATCGAGGAGATTAGTTCCCTCATAATTGAATATCATATGCATATGATGGATGATGCCAAGTCGATGAAGGATCCACAGAAATATCTTGGGGATAGTGTGGTTAGTCAACCTGCTCCTTTAGAAGTTGAACCACCCCCATTTCTTTTAATAAGCTACGAGAATGCCAATATTCCACTGATTGCTGATCATTCACATTCTCGTTTTGATTCATCACCACATCATATCTATTCACTTCCACACTTTCCATCCCACCACTTCTATCTTCCCCAATTCTTTTTGGATCGGTACAATATGTTCTTCCACCAACCGATACTCTATACCGATAAATTTTTCGAATGGTTGGTGTTGACGTTTGGTCTTTGCAAAGTTTGGCAATGATGTTTAACATTGTTTCAATGAAGTTTGGGGGGGCCTTTCTGTATATATATATTTTTTACCAATAAAACAAAAAAAATATATAAAAAAATATATAAAAACAATTTATAAATAAATAAACAGGGGAGTGCCGACATTCTCAACCCTCTTGGTGTAGCTTGACAGTGAGGACACTGTCAAAGTTAAATTTAGGGGTATGCTCGGTGAGCCTTCTTTCCTTCGCATTCATTTGTACATATTGTTGCATTTGCATACTTATTTTAAAACCCATAAAAATTGAAGGATGTGTAAGTGTGGTTAGGACACTGAACTCAAAATGGGAGGAGTGTCGAAGGTAACCTTCCAAATTTTAAGCTAGTAATCTTTCTGTTACCTGAACTCTTTTGTCTTTTCAGAATTGCGCGGACTGGCGGCCTCTATTGCCGATCTGTCTCCTCGGCAATCCTTTCAGCGTCTGCTGGAGATAGCCACTCCGCAGGCAATATCTCCTCAACGCATCGTCCTCTCGTCTGGGCAAGGTTAGTGTCGTTCACCATCTTTTCATATCATTGTTGTTATTTTGCGGAATGACATTGATGTCCTTTACAGTTCTGGAGGCTGACGACGAGGTTGAGGTTCTCGAGGGGCCAGGGGAGCCTTCAGCTCCTTCTTGCATGACTGTGGGTAAGTGACGTCTCAATATGGTCCCACTTGTTTCTTTGCTTAAGAGTTTCACTGATCTTTTATAAATCTGAACAGCCCTGCCAGTTCTCACAATGCTGGAGTCGCGCATCGCCATGCCGCCCGGTCATTATGCTTTGCGAGCCTCAGACCGTCTGGCGAAATTAAGCCTTGACTCCTTGTCATCCCTGATCGAAGAGCTTCGTGCGGGCAGTGTAATCACAGCCGAAGCGTTTGCTGCTGAAGCTAACGGTTCTCTTCCCTTTCTTGCTGTCTATCATAGCGAGGCCGTGGTGCAAGTCTGGGTTGAGTTTTGCCGTCAGGTGGAGGCTTGTTTGCACGTGCTTGAGTGTACCCACCTTTCTTCGGAGGCTGTGGCTGCGAAAGCGGGATTGCGGGGTTTGATTGAGCGATGCGCAGCGAACATGTTGTCGTACGAGAAGAGGCTCGGCCGCAAATTCTCGGAGAGAGAGCTGGCTTCTAAGGCGCTGAACGAGCTTCAAGCCAATCTTACCGCCAAGGCCAACAAAGCGTATGAACTCTGGCAAGTGCTTCAAGAGGCCATCAAGGAGGTGGTGGCCATCTACAAGGCCGCCGAGTTTACTCGCGAAAGATTCGAGGCCCACAAAGCTACCGAGAAGGAGATCGAAGGTCGGCTTGCCTCATATCAGGCCCATCAGGCTTAGGTAGAGGCCCGTCTTCTGGCGATACTGAATCACAAAGGCGTGGCCCAGCGAAAGAAGGATGAGCTGACCAAGCTGCTAAATCGCCCGCCGGCCTGAAGACTTATATATCCCTTTTTTTTTCTTCTTTTGTACATACTCTTGAATGAGAGTATATATTTTTTTTTGTTCTTTCACGAATTGTACTTTGTATCCATTTTGGTTTATGAATAAAAGACATATTTTTCTTCTCAATGGCGTGTCCCTTTTTATTGAATGTATTCCGCGGATAGTCTATCTTGATCTCTTTGCAGGATAACGATGGCTTAAGATTCAGGGTTAAGATATGCCTCCTAAGACTTTTCAACTTTATGAGCCGTGAGGGTCTCATAAAGAGTTTTTCTTCCTATAGGTCGAGAGGATCCCATAGGTGTAATTTTTCCTTAAGAATCGTGAGGATTCCTAAGCGTGTTTTCTCTTGGAAGTCGTAATGATTTCACAAGAAAATTTGCTCCCTTATGAGTCATGAAGACCCACAAGTGATGGGTGAAGTTGCCCTTATCCGTATCTTACGGGGTCAGGAGTTTCTCTGGATGTTTTCCAGGGTACCATAGTTTTAAGACATTACGGTCAAGGTTAAGGACATCATAGTCCGTGGGTTTAAGGACTCCACAGTCCAATGTTAGTTTTAAGACATCACGGTCAAGGTTAAGGATTTCATAGTCCGTGGATTTAAGGACTCAACGGTTCAATGTTAGTTTTAAGACATCACGGTCAAGGTTAAGGACATCATAGTCCTGGGTTTAAGGACTCCACAGTCCAATTTTAGTTTTAAGACATCACGGTCAAGGTTAAGGACTTCATAGTCCGTGGATTTAAGGACTCCACAGTCCACAAAATGTGTGGTTATTGGGACCCGTCACTTCTTTGAAGACGTTGAGGAATTACAACGACAAATATCAAAGGAGTGAAGAGATGTACCCTTGAACCAAGGTAAAACCAGTCTGGAATCATTATGGTTGATCGTTAGTTTTAAGACATTACGGTCGAGGTTAAGGACATCATAGTCCGTGGATTTTAAGGACTCCACAGTCCGATGTTTGCTCTGGATGCTTCACACGGGTTCATTGCCGTGCTCTGCGAGGACCAGGCTCCGCTCTGGATGTTTTCCGCGGGGTCAAAGAGTGACGTTATCCGCGTTCCGCGTAATCAAGAATTTTGCTCTGGATGCTTCCCACGGGTTCACTGCCGTGTTCGGCGAGGACCAGGCTCCGCTCTGGATGCTTCACACGGGTTCACTGTCGTGCTCTGCGAGGACCGGGAATTTTTTGACTTTGTCTGTATTTTATGAAGTCGGAATTTGACTCTCGGTCAGCTGTATGTTGGCGAGTCATGGGACTGGGAGTTGTCGCCTTTCCGCTTTGCTTGATGTTCTGTCTGTTGTGATGGGACGAGTGTTGAGATGATCTTTAAGCTATCTGTGGACCATCGAGATTTGGCTCCTTCTTCGGGTGAAACCCTGGGGGGAGGAATGTGATTCCTTCTCTGTTTGCGCCCCTGGAATGTATACAGGGATCGAAACGATATTTCCTGTAGGGCATAAATTTCATTCATATATATATTTTTTATTTTATTTCTTTCCGCGATGCTCTATCATTTCAGCTTTTTATATTGCGAAGGTTGCGATTGCCCAATCATTTCGGCTATTTTTCGTGGTGCCCAATCATTTCGGCTATTTGTTTTATTTTTACTCGCTGCTTTTTATTGCGAGTTGCCCAATCATTTCGGCTATTTTGCATGCATATATTTTTACTTGCTGATTTTATCTACAAGTTGCCCCATCATTTCGGCTATTTCGTATGCATGTGTGGCTTGCTGGCTTTTCGCCGCAAGCTTGGGATTAGGCACCGATTTGGGCATCAGCACCGCTACAACTGGGATATTGTCAGGAGCGAATCATCATTTGCCTCCGTCGATGTCGAACAAAGGTGGCTTAATAAACAGGGTTAGGATTCTGTCGACTAAGGCTTTTGACTTCATGAGCCGTAAGGGTCTCACAAAGGTATTTCTCCCTACAAGTCGTGAGGATCTCATAGGTGTGTTTTCTCCTTAGGAATCGTGAGGATTCCTAAGTGCGTGTTCCCCTGTAATTCGTAAGGATCTTACAAAAGGGTTTTCTCCTTATAAGTCGAGAGGACTCACAAGGGTTGTTCACCGTGCGAACATATCCCCAGTCACGGGTGGGACTTGGTTTGGGAAATGTTTATTCGCGCCCGTGGATTGTATACAAGGGTCAGTATTGAGCCACTTGTAGGGCAGTATCGGAGGTTGTGGGGATTGCTTAAGAACAGGTTCAGGTCTCTGTAACTTAAGACTTTCAAATCCTATGAGCCGTGAGGGTCCCATAAGAGAGTTCTCCTTTACGAGTCGTGAGGATCTCGCAAGTGTATTTCTCCTTAGGAATCGTGAGGATCCCTAAGTGTGTTGCTCCATTGTGAGTCGTAAGGATCCCACGTGGGTGGTTTCTCCTTACAAGGTCGAGAGGACCCTGTAAGTGTCTTTTCGCCCTTTCGGGTTTTTACAAACACTCGTCGGTATCCCTGCTGTTTTTACTCACGGAGCCTTTTCGGGTTTTCATCCGTGCCCATTTTGCTTGTGGACATACCGATTTTTTTTATTCTCTCTTTTTTTTATTCTTTCTATATAACGAGGTTGCGCCCTTTCAGGTTTTCACAAGACTCGCCGGTAGCCCTGCTGTTTTTACTCACGGAGCCCTTTCGGGTTTTCATCCGCGCCCTTTTTGCTTATGGGCATACCGTTTTTATTTATTTATTTTATTCTTTTATATATATATATATATATATATATATATATATATATATATATATATATATATATATATCGGCTTTGGGATGTTGCAATCCGCCGTAATTTATCGGCATCTCGGTCAACAGCTAGTTTTAGGACGTAGTGGTCCGCCATTAGTTTAAGGACGTTTCGGTCCGCTGTTAGTTTTAAGGACGTTTCGGTCCGTGGAGGGAAAGCCAGCTACTACCTATAGAGTTTGGGCTTAGGAAGATAGCGAGCGGACATAGTCGTCGTCATCTATCATTGACCTAGGCCATGACTCGTCAAGCGTAGTACCTCTTCAGGAAGTGACCGTTTATTGGCCTGAAAGGTCTTTCGCCATGCATGTCCATGAGTAGATAAGCTCCACCCTGGTAGACCTTGTCTATGATATACGGGACTTCATAGTTCGGCTTGAATTTTCCTCGCTTGGCGCGATTGGGGATCATAGGTCTTTTGACTACTAGCACGAGTTCGCCTTGGCGGAATGTCCTCAGCCTGGTCAATCTTTCATATGAGCGCGTCATCTTTGCTTTATAAGCTTCCAGATTTTGCTGCGCTACGAGCCGGGTTTCATCAAGGGCATCGAGCTCCTCAAGCCGAAGATGAGCGTTTTCTTCGTTTGTCAGCTCGTAATGGACTGCCACTCGTAGAGAAGGTAACTCTATTTCTTGGGGGAGTACTGCTTCTGTACCGAATACCAACGCGTACGGCGTTATGTTCGTGGCTGTCTTGAACGTAGTTCGATATGCCCAGAGAGCTTCTTGCAGCCTCTCGTGACAGTCTTTCTTGTTCCGAGATACCGTCTTCTTTACGATCTTCGTTAAGGTCTTGTTGAAGGCCTCAGCTAGACCGTTAGCTCGGGAATTATAAACTGAGGAGTATCTCCAGTCTATGTTGTGCTGTTGTGCGAAGCGGCTGATTTTGTGGCTTCGGTAGGCTGGCCCGTTATCGGAGATGATCCGTCGCAGATTTCCAAACCGATAAATAACGTGCGTCTTGAAGAAGTGGAGGATATTCTCCGTCTTTACTTCCCTCAGCGGTACTGCTTCTGCCCATTTGGAGAAGTAATCAGTCGTCGCCAAAATAAAATGATGTCCTCTGGACGATGCTGGTTTGATGGGGCCGATTATGTCAGTTCCCCACATTTCAAACGACCAGCTAACCACTGTTGGGTGTAGTGGATTTGGATGCTGGTTGATGAAGTCCCCATGGATCTGGCATAAGTGGTATTGCTTCGCATATTCGAGACAGTCCTGAATCATCGTGGGCTAGTAGTAGCCCATCCGTTTAATCTTCAACTTCATCTTCGGGCCTGCTTGGTGAGAACCGCAGAGTCCGTCATGAACTTCTTGGACGACTCTTTTTGCTTCTTCAGGTCCCAGGCATCTCAACCACAGAGAATCAAACGACCTCTTGTACAGAGTATCATTGACGAAGGCATAAGATAGGGCTCGCTTCATGAGCTGATGTTTTGAGGACGCATCCTCAGGCGTTCCACGTGATTTGAAGTAGTCTATAAAGACTTCTCTCCAATCTTCAACCTTTTCTTGGTCTTTTATTCGTAGGGCCGTCTGCTCAGTCGTTTCCTTTTCCTCGGATGATTCCGGAGATATTTTTGCTGGGGAAAGCACCCGACGACTTTGTACCACGATCCTCGCATCATCAAGGTTTTCGTCAGCCGGTTCTTTAGCGAGCTTGGCTAATGCATCCGCCTTGCTATTTTCTGCACGCGGTATGCTTTCCAGCATGTAGGAGGGGATTTGAGTCAGCAATTGCTGTACTCTCTCACCACACTTTACCAGTTCGGGTTTGCACGTTTGGTAGTCGCCATTTACTTGACTGACGACCAGTTAAGAATCTCCATATATGAGGAGGTTTTCAATTCCCATGTCGATGGCGATCTCAAGACCTGCAATCAAAGCTTCATACTCGGCTTCATTGTTAGTCCTCGGCTCTGTTAAGGAGAAAGCAAAGGGCATTATCCCTCCCTGTGGAGTTACGAAGATGAGGCCTACCCCCGATTTGATTATAGGGGTGCTTTGTTTGCGCTTCTTCATGGAAGCCGCTCCATCAAAATAGAGTTCCCATCAGGTATTACTACCGTCGATCACATCAAACGCATGTTCGTCTGGCAGCTCGCAATTCAGAGGGGAATCGGCCGATATCGGATGCTCAGCGAGGAAGTCGGCGATGGCCTGGCCTTTCACTGCCTTAAGAGGATGATAGGTTATCGAAAACTCCATTAAGAGCAAGGCCCATTTAGCGAGTCTCCCTGTCAATATGGCTTTCGACATTAAATATTTAAGGGGGTCCACCTTCGATATGAGACGGACTTTATGCGCCAACGCGTAATGCCTGAGCTTCATTATCGCGAAGATCAACGCCAGGCAATGTTTTTCGATGGGAGAGTAATTACTTTCTGCCCCCAGCAGAACTCGACTCAAGTAATAGAGAGCTCTTTCTTTCCCTTGGTCGTTCTCTTGTGCCCATAATGCGCCTAAGGAACCTTCAAGGGCAGTTGTATACAGAATGAGAGGCTTTCCCTTGACAGGAGCGGCCAGCACTGGCAGGTTATGCAGATACTGCTTGATTTCGTCCAGCGCGCCTTGGCATTTGTGATCCCAGACGAAAGGGGTTCCCTTCTTCATCAGGTGGCTGTAAAGACGGCATTTGCCAGAGAGATTGGCTATAAATCGCCGAATATACGCGAGCTTCCCTTGGAGAGACCGCAATTGCTTGAGAGTCCTTTGTGGGGGAATTTCCATGATCGCCTTGATCTTTGACGGATCAATCTCGATACCTCGGTGTCGGATGATGAATCCCAGGAATTTACCTGAGGACACCCCGAACGCGCATTTGAGAGGGTTCATCTTCAAGTTGTATTGCCGAAGGCGTTGAAACACGATCTTCAGATGCTCGAGATGCTCCTCGTATGATTTGCTTTTCACCACGAGTTCGTCAATGTAGCATTCACGATTTCATGTATAAGGTCATCGAAGATCTTCGTCATGGCCCTCTGATAGGTGGCACCGGCGTTCTTTAGACCGAAGGGCATCACCTTGTAGCAGAATATACCCAAAGGGGTCCGGAAAGCGGTGTGCTTCTGGTCTTCGGGATGCATCTGTATCTGATTATATCCTGATGAGCCGTCCATGAAGGAAAAGACTTCGTGAGTGGACGTATTGTCTATCATCAGCTCGGTGACCGGTACTGGGAAGTCATCCTTCGGGCAGGCTTTATTGAGATCCCGAAAGTCCACACATATGCGCACTGTCCCATTTTTCTTCATCACCGGGACAATGTTGGCGATCCAGTCAGGATACTGAACTTCTTGGATGAAGCCAGAGTCAATCAGCTTCTTGACCTCGGCGTTGATGCTCATCTCTAGCTCGAGCCGCATTCTTCTCGGTGCTTGTTTGATCGGCTTAACGTCCGGAGATATCGTCTGTTTATGGACAACAATCTCTGGATCCAGCCTTGGTATTTCGGAATAATTCCATGCGAAGCAATCTCTATACTGCATAAGCACGTCTTTTAGTGCAGCCACCTTTTCTTCAGATAGCAACTCGTTGACGAATATGGATCGCGGGTCGCTTGTCGTTCCTAAATCAATCTTCTTGAGGTTATCTGCAGTGGTATGTATTCCATCTTCCAGCTCTTTCGGTGCTGGTGGAAATTCTGAGATCACCTCGTCATCATTGTTTTTGAAGCACCAGGGAAGGTCATGCATATTTTCAGGTTCTTCTTTTGATATCATTATCATGTGACAAGTACGAGCTCGCTTCTAAGACCGATGTGGATCTAGGTCCGTTCTCGTAGCTTTGGGTTTGTGCTTCTGTGGCGGAGTTATCCTCCAGCTGTCAGATAGAGCGAACTTGCCGAGCTGATACTGATCTTCGACCCGGTTCTTGAAGGTGAAGCAATCTTGGAGAGGATGTCCTATTGCTCGGTGATAAGAGCAATAATCTGGGTGAGAGACCTCGCCTGCTTGCTCAGGGTGTTTAGACTCCGGCAGTGTAATCATTTGATGCCTTATGGAGAGATCAAGTATCTTCTTTGTCTTATCTTGAGGAAAAGAGTATACTCGACTCATCTTCTTTATAAGGGAAAAATCCAGACCGCTTGATTCTCGACAGCGTGACTTTTTAGTCCCGCTTTGTTGCTGTCGAGCGCCTTTTTCGCTCTTTGACTTGTTTTTGCCTCTGCGTCGGTCCCTTTGCACAACAGGTTGGCGGGGAGGAGCATTTTCATCTTTCGTGGGCTGTTGAAGAAGGCGTTGCATCCTGGATTTCTCATAGATGGCCATTTCGCGGTTATGATCGTCTCGAACTTTCTGACCCGCTTCCCTGATAAGCTTGTCCATTCGTTCTTCAAATGACGGACTCGGCATTTTGGTTGGAGGATCTTGTTTTGGTGCGGGGTCGGCATCTTCTGACAGGGCGTCCTCTTCTTCATCGAAGTTATATATGGCGTAGCTACCATGGACTCATTCCCGTTTCTCGGGTTTCACATATCCAGGCCCAAGCGTTTCCATTCTCCCGTTGGGCAACTTGTGCTGAGTCCCAGGGACATCCCAAATCCTGTTGTAGAACCGAGCTTGTCGAATAGTCTGTTTGAAAGGTACCCTTTGGCGCTTCAAGATCCTTTTCAACCCTTCCGAGTAATATCTAAGCAGACGGATGGACTGGAGTCTGTCGAGCGTAGAATCCGCGCCGCGCCAGATTTCTTTCTCTGCTCTTGTTTCCGTAGACCGGTAGAATAGGATCGCCTTTTCACTTTTTCGCCTGGGAGGGACGTAAAATGTCTGCAGGTCTTGCACACTGTAAGCTTCAAGTGCGTCGAGATCTTTGTAGTGCTCCCGCGGAATCATGGTAATTTGCAAACTCTGATCATCCCCAGCGAATGCTTGTATTGGCGGCCGAACTGAGAACGCGGTATTAACCTCATCTTCCGAGTCGCTTCCGAAGATCAACATGGGGGCGGACGGTCCCGGGTTGTTGCGTCGAGACAGCCCAGAATAAACTATCTCTTCTTCTTCCTTGGTATCACTCCCGAAGACAGGAATGGTGGCGACATCTTTGTTCTCCGGTTTGTGACACCTCTCTGAGTCCTCGAAATCTGGCAAGAAGTACTTTGCATCTTCGTACTTGCGGACTTCGTTCACGGAGAATGGATTCAGCTCTCCTGTCACGGTATACTCAAGAACATCCTTGAAATACTTCATACACTAATGTTGCGTAGAAGGGATGATGTTGTACTCGTGTAACCAAGGACGACCGAGCAAAGCGTTGTAGCATGTCTTGGCGTCAATGACATGAAATTTAATGTCCGTGACAAGCAGCCCGAAGCGCAGCGTCAGTATTACAGACCCGAGGGTACGTGATGACTGGGAGTCGAACCCGGAAATGGTGATCTTATCACGAGCGAGGTGTTGAACGCTCATGCAGATTTCCTTCAACACTCGCACGTTTAGGAGATTGACGGAAGACCCATTGTCGACCAGGATTTTGCATATCTTTATATCGTGGCAGTATCCTGAGACATAGAGGGGACGGTTGTGGTCGCACGTCCCAAGAAGAAGGTCTTCATCACCAAACGTGACATCAGCCGTGTGCACTTCTTCCAGTTCATCCTTCATCCTTTCCTCGGCGAGGAAGGCTTGGAATTGCTCGGGTTCTTGCAGTGCCTTGATTAATGAATCTCTGGCTTCTTTTGATAATAAGAGGGCGTCGAGAATGCTGAGCTGAGAGGGTAGCTTCCTCAGGTGCGTTAGGACGTTGTAGTCCACCTTGTTTTTCTTTGGTGGGTCCTTGGCGGTCGGTTCTTTCATGGCTTGGTCGTCCAGGGCGAAATCCTCGGAGATCTTTTCTTTTCCCTTATCTTTTCTACTTATGGGTCCGAGATTCTTTTCGGGCAGCATACGATTGCGCAGCTGAATATTCTCGCAGTTCTTCCTCTTTTCTTGACGTGGAATCTTTAAAGAGAGGGCCAAAAGTCATTTCTTCGTCAGAGTCGCTCCTGAAGGTGAGAACTTGCTATTCCCCAACGTTGACCACGCGACAGTTGCTGGTAGTTCCTTTATGCTCTTCGGTTGTGCTTCTCTGCTCCCGACGAGTTTTGAGTTTCATCCGCTTGAAATGCTGCCGGTGAGCAACATATCTCTGCCACCATCTTTTAAAAGCGTCGCATTCTTCGGTGGGGTGCGAAATCTTTCGATGATATGAGCAGTAATTAGGATGCGTCTCTGCTCCACCGAGAGTGTTTTCTTCAGAGGGTGGTAGCTTCATTCCTATTGATATGGCCTTAGCAAACCTTTTCTTCATCTTGAATTTGTTTTTATCCGCAATGGATGTCTTTTGATTTGACGGGAGTGCCTCGACTCTTTCGTCTAGTCGCCGATGTTTGGCTCCTTCCAGTATGGCCATCTCACGCTCCTGATTGGCTTTACTTTCTAGATGAATCTCATTCAGGAAGGCGTCGATCATCTCGTCTGATGGCCATAGAAGTTCTGGTTTAGGACCCGCCCCTGGTTTCTCAGTGCAAGGAGCCTCTTTATCATCTATCAACGAGTGAGAGATCACATGACAACTTGCTACGTAGTCCTCAGATTCATCTGACGAGTTTTCTCCATCATCTTCCTCTTGAAAGACGTGGCTGAGGAACTCTTAGAGCGTGATGGGAGTCCATGCCTTCTGATTATACTCCTCCAGCGCGTCGATCTATTTTTGCAGGTTCGTGCGCTTGTCGTCAGGCTTTACGGGCTTTCTGGATTTATTCTTCTTTTCTGAAGATTTTGACGGCTGGATGTGAACACTTTGGCTATCCCCACCAATCTTTGGAGTTGGACGCGGTTTCAGCATCCCTTCGATGATCTGGGGTTCCAGCGGGTTTTTCCACCTGATCGCCGGGCATGTTTGGAGATCATTCATCATCCTTTTGGTTTTGGCTGAAAGCACGACCTCCCATGGAGCTTCTTCAATAAAAGAACAAGTTGCCCCCGGTGTGTCCGTCTTCTTAGGAGTGTGCGGTTGTGGTGGGTTTATTTTCCACTTCTCGGACAGCGCAAATTTGCCTTGTAAGTATTGATCTTCGATCCATCCTTTAAAGATGAAGCAATCCTCGATCGGGTGACTTACCGTTTGATGGTAAGGGCAATAATTAGGATTATTCACTTCGCTGGGTTGCGGCGGTCGCCTGGGATTCGGCAAGTTGATAAGCTTGTTGCACATAGACAGCTCGAACAGCCTTTTCGTCTTGTCCTGTGGGAATGAGTAAGGACGCTTCATTTTCTCATTGTAATAGCGCCGTCTCTCTTCAAGTTGATCTGCTAGCTATGGGGTACTAGGCTGCTGTTGGGTGTTCGCGACGAAGGTTGCCTTCCCTTTAACTTGTCGTTTCGCGGTTCCAGCTTCGGGGGAGACGGTCTGTGACCCATTTGATCCATCTGAGCCAGCTTGTCGATTAAGGCCTGGAAGGTGGTCGGCTTAAAGAACATCATGAACTGTGAAATAGTTGCATGAGGGTCTAGGGTGCCCACAAACATGCCCATCGCTGGTGCTTTTTCGATGCGCTGCTCGCACTTCGACCACAAATTTCACCATCGGATTGCATATTGAACCCAAGTTTTGCACGGCTTCACCTTTGCATTAATCAACGCCGTTATTGGGGTGCGTTCGCTGGCACTCGCGAAACGCTGGGTAAACAACAACTCCATTTCAGCGAAAGTTTTGACGGAGTCATTTGGAAGTTCGGAATACCACTCAAATGCCGTTTCCGATAAACTGCCGACGAATTGGCGAAGCAAGAGCTTATCATCGCCGCCGGTGTTGCCACAAAGAGCCCTGAACTGGGAGACATGTTGATGGGGATTGCCTGTCCCCTTATAGATATGGAATTTCGGGATCGTGTAGCCCGGCGGGTATTTTATCTGATCATACCAGCTCGGATATGGTCGTCCCGTTTTGACAACTTGGTTGGCTACCTCATTTGCCTGGTGAACTCTTATTTGTTGAGCAATGTAGTCGTCCAGGGCAGCTTTGGAAATTGTCTCCTCGCTGTTGAAAGAGCCGGCGGTGGATTTGACGTTTCTCCTCTGTCATCTTCAAGGATAATCGGAGGATCTTCGGTTGGGGGATCCTGCTGGATCATCATACCCACCATGTCCTGGAACAGAAAGGCCATTCGTTTTATATTGGCTGCTTGTTCCGCATCCTCTTTGTCCTTCTTTTCCAGTATTCTCCGAACGAATTCGGCATCGGTTTCTTGCTCCTGTCGCTGATCCGAGGATGCTTCTGGGCTTTCTTTTGGCCCGGTGAGTGCGGCCATCGCGGTCATCATCTCTTAGAGCTTCTGCTGCTGCTCTTGAGCCTTAGTCACTGATCGCATAAGCGGTCGATGACTTGTGGATATACGGCTATCCTCTTTCCCGGACGCCATGTAGACGGTATGTACCACCATGCCCCTGGACTTAGGGCGTTTAGGCTCACTGCCTTTGACATTTGCCGCAGGTGTGGGGACTTTCTCCGGCCTTCTTCTCTTGGGAGCGGTCGACGTTGAGGGAGCCGTCGAGGTGGGTACCCAGACAGCTTTTTGTGGCTTAGCAGGATGGCCGACTTCCTTTTGGACCTTCAGTTTTTTGTGCTGGCGAGAGAAATTTAGATCAATTACTGAGTCTCGGGCCTGCCGCTAGACTTTATAGATTTTGGAGGACAGCCGTTGAGGGGATTGGGGTTGTTCTGGCTTCGCTTCCACAACCTTCTCCAGCGGAGGGGGAGACCTTTTCAGTACAGTGGTAGGGGAATTCCTACGCACCTTATTCAACAGCTCAAAGCTGTTCCCAGTTGGAACAGCAGCATTTATTTCCGCCGTCGGGGCTGGTGGAGTTAGCCCGGAAGGGGAGTTGCCTCCAGACTTCCTCACTCGGCGCCAGTGGCGACGTCGAGCATGTCGAGTTGTGGGAATTGGCTCGGTGACGGAGATGACCTTGTCCTGCCCCCTGTTCAGGTAAGGGGCTGCTGCCAGTGTCAGCCTAGTAAAGACTGATGCCTTTTGAGTAGCCGGAGCGGGAGTAGGAGTTGGGACGGTCAGTCTTGTGAAGACCGACCTCTTAGCGGGAGAAGCCGCCTTGACGACTTCAAGAGCAGGTTTGGTTGCAAGCTTCATTGTGGGCCCGCAGGAGTTTTGGCCCAATCTGGAGAAGACCGAGGCGCTTGTGCTGGACGACCCGCTGAGAGGGGCCGCAGCAGCTGTAAGTCGATCGAAGACCGACTTCTTAGGACCTTCTGGTACGGGCACGGGGGTGCTGATGCTTGTCAGCGGCAGCATGGTTCCGAAAAACAACCCTGTGGTGGCTTGAGTAATCTGCTCCACGGGCATCGTGAACAAAGAGGCCGCTTGGGGCCCGTAGGTTATGCCCCCAGTTGAGGCAGGATGCGAGTTGCAGCTGCAGTTGGAGCACATCGAACAGTTGAACGCCATTGCTGTTTACTTTCTGCGCCAAGCAAGAGACCAAATCTTAGTAACTTGAAACCCAAGGGCAACCATTAACAAGCCACGATTCATTCGCGAATATGACACACGAAGTGTGGAGTGGAAAGAGGAAAAGGTCCTACCGGGCGTGCCAGAATCTTCTCCCCTCCGAATCACGGAGACGCGACCGCGCAGGTCCGTCTTGCCTGAAATTCGGGGCAGATTCTAATTGGTGCTATTCGTCCACCTCTCCGAAGATGCCAAGTTGATTTATGGCATCATGTATCGAAGCTTTAAACGGATGCGTCCGATGTAGCAGACTTCGTCAGATTCCCCCTCGTTTGAGGGGTTTTTTATTGTGGGGACGCACTTCCCTGCAGGCACAAGCCCCTATAGTTAATTACGCTACCGCATCGCGGTAACAACTTTCTCCTTCTCCATATGGTCACTTTGTGTCGTGTGTGTTTGTTTTGTGTTTGGTTGCCCGTGGATTGTAAATGGAGACTAATTTGTGTTGTCGCCCGTAGGACGTGGATTAGTCCAAATCCATATCTTTCTTAGATTTGGGTTTGGGGGTGTGTGTGTTTAAGGATACATTAGCCTTATATGAGGCTAAGATCAACTTAAACGTTCGTTAAGGATACGTTAGTCTAATTTTAGACTAAGATCGACTTAACGGGATCGTTTAGATCCGACAAGAAAGCAATTGGGGGCTCTATTGTTTAGTTTAGTGACGCTGCGGTCGATAAGTAGTTTAAGGACATTGCGGTCCGATGTTAGTTTTAAGATATTGCGGTCAAGGTTAAGGACATCATAGTCCGTGAGTTTAAGGACCTCACAGTTCGTTGTTAGTTTTAAGACATCACAGTCAAGGTTAAGGAAATCATAGTCCGGCATTAGTTTTAAGACATCACGGTAAAGATTAAGGACATCATAGTCCATGAGTTTAAGGACCCGACAGTCCGTGAAATGTATGGTTGTTGCGACCCGTCACCTCTTTGAAGACGTTGATGAGTTACAACGACAAATATCAAAGGAGTGAAGAGATGTACCCTTGAACCAAGGTAGATTAAATGATCTGTAGCCCAATTTTGGAACCAAGACCAATTAATTATATTGTGAGCTCATTGGCTCAGTTAAGTCTAAATTGAGGACTTATGGCCAACTTGGGCTAAGTCCAATTAGATTAGAAATGTTGGCTCTTTGTTGGACCATTAAACATTTGTCTAGGTTTAAGCCCATATTATTCAGCAATGCTAAACATTTTCATCTTTGATTTCCTCAATTTTGAGATTCATTTGGAGGAGTGACTTTTGCCTCTGGAAAATTAGCCAATTTGGCTAAAAGTAGTGTTAAACACTAGAGAGAAGTAGTGTTAAACACTAGAAATAAAGCTCTCAAATTAGTGTTTAAACACTAGGAAACAACAGTGTTAAACACTGGAAAGAAGGCTCTCGAATTAGTGTTAAACACTAAAGTAAAAGGAGGGGTCACGTGGGGACACGTGAGAGCGCCCAAAGGTGGGACCAGATCCCCTTTTACCTCGTTCTGCAATTAAGTGTTAAACACTTTTTTATTATTTTTATTTTGGACGTCACGTGTTGACACGTGATGGGGGTTTACGTGCTGACTGTTAAAGCGTTTGCCGAGGGGTCACGTGGTAACACGTGAGAGCGCCCAAAGCCTTCATTTCCTTTTCTTTTACTTTCTGCGTTTTAGGAGTCACGTGGGAGCACGTGAGGCATTGCCTCAAAGCTGTTTCCTTTTTATTTTTGGGGATCTTTTTAGGGGTCACGTGGGGACACGTGACCTAGTTTTATTCCCTCCTTTCTTATCACTGCGGATTAGGGCCACGTGTCATCACGTGAACGATGTTCTTTATGTGCATGAAGATCTTTCAAGTCTCTTTATTTTAAGAATTAAATTTTCTGTAGGGTTAAATCCTAATCACGATTTTGGAGGAATTAAATTCCTGTTATGAAAGAATTAAATTCTTATGTAGGGTTAAACCCTAATTTCATTCATCTTGAAGGAATTAAATTCCTATAATTTTGGGAGAATTAAATTCTAAGATAGGGTTCAAACCCAAATTTTATTTTGGAAGGAATTAAATTCCTATAGTTTTGGGAGAATTAAATTCTCTGAACTCAATTCCCCCTCTAAGTTTTAAATCTGCATGGCATGATCTCGACCCGATGAGAATTAAATTCTCAACTTATGGGGAGATGTGCGCTTTGCAAATCTTCAACTAGAGGAAGAACTAAGTTCTTTTTTATAGAAGAGTTAAACTCTTAGATCGAGAATTAAATTCTCTTTATTGAAGTTTTGTTCCACTTTCTTTTCTTACCTAGGGTTTTTTTGTAGAGAATTAAATTCTCCTCTCTTTTCTCTCTGAAATTTCAAGATTCCAAAACTCTATCTCTGTTCCTCTCTCCAAAAAAAGGTCCTTCTTCTCTTCTCTTCTTGGCTCCTATTTAGAGGAGAAAGAAAGGAAGCAATTTGTTTTGTGAATCTTTCATTAAAAGATTTTAATTGATTTCATAATTAATATGATCCTTTAGATTTGTCACGCCCCGCTTCCCAAAATACGGAATACGAGGAGTTGACAAGGCCAGCCATGCTCCTACGGTCAAGGAAATATCCTGCCGTAGTCACACTTCGGCATCTAGTTTTTCATGGTAAACAGTAAATGATGCGCAGGTAATGAGAAATACAGTAACTGGAACCAAACAGTAATGTAAACTGACCTGATGGGAAACAAACGAATGTAACTCTGAATAGCAAGTCAAGATGTCTGTGATATGCGTCTAGTCCTGGTCCAGGCTAAATCTTCTGCTCATACTGAGCATGCATACTCAGGTCGTCAGAGCGACACAATAGCAATAAAATATATAAAATCATATGACAATACTAACAGTGGTAATAGGTATATATAACAGTAGATCAATGGCAGCATAGGTATGAACATGCAGTAATTAATGCAGCGGAACAGTAAAAGCAGTAGAATGATATGCCACGCATGTCAACACAGTAGGTAAAGTATATCGATGCCAGTATCCCTATCAGTCTCTAAGTCTCACTGTACAGGTCACTAAGCCTATCGTCAGTCCAAGTGTGAGAGTCAACCACTCGCGAGTGTCCTCCACCCAAGGGTAGAACCCAAGGGCAAGGGACCACGGGCCCAACATGTATATCACGGTGATAATCACATACCCTGTAAATCTCCATATATCTCCCTAAATATATAAGCCGGCATGGGACTCCCGAGATTCTGTTGAACTCACACTTAAACTACCCCACACCCCATGGTCTACATCAAACGCTAACCATAACCCTAAATACCAATCGGTCGGCGACAAGTCTGCGCGAGAACTGGAGGCAGGACCTCCATCAAGCACGTCCCGACTAATACCTAAGATAAATGGCAGTGTCCGGTGCTTTATCTGTGACACCCGTGCAAGAGCTTTCATAAGTGTCCCATACCACTTACAGTCACACATACACGTGTCCCACAGACGTCGACAATGCAACATAATAATAAGGTTCACTGATTGTGTACAAGTACGTATCACTTCCACTTAATCACTTATACACAAACACTGACGTACTTGCCACAATCCTCACTAAAACCTAACACTGGGTAAATGCACGTTATCACTATGTTATCAATGCAATGATATGTGTATGATATGATGCGTGAACAGTATATGAAGCATGATTAAGATGTCATAAAATAGTATTCTATCACTTGCATGATTTATCATGAAACGTACGTGTATAGTTTAGCGAAACGATAGACAAGTAATAATTAGTATGTTCAGTTTTCCATCCATCGAATTTAGTTTCATGCCAATCGGGTTCCAGGATCATTAATTATAACCATTTCATTTTAAGTGCTCGCGGCTGGAAATCCGGTTTCAGAATCAGAAGTCTGTTTTGCAACGCATTTTAATCCCAGTTGGGATCAGATTTTAGCGATGCTACAGTTGAATGAAATCTAGGGTTTTCAGTAAGGTTTTCAACTCAATAGACGGATCTTTAATCGCGTCTGTACGTCAGGAGATATACACTGTTTAGTACCAGTATGTCAATTCTGATTCTGTTGGGACTGTTATGCGTCCCGATCTTTTGAATTACAGAATAAATAACAAACAGTAACGAAACAGAATGAAACCACTTGTGTTGTCTAGATAACAGGTTCACCAACAATAAACAGCAGAGTTCCAAAACCTACGAGTTAAGTAAATCCTGTGGTACCCATTACGGAACAGCAAGCAACAATTGGAGTCGCTCTGGACTGCATTCCAGAATCGCACTCCGATCCAAATATCGTCACAGTTTAAGTACAGGAATATCTGAAAACTAGTCTAGGGTTAAAGTTCGTCGAGTTGTCTTCGATTTGAGCCTTAGAACGCATCAATCCAGTGTGTATATAATTTATGGCGAATTTAACGGTTTTCAGGTCCAATAAAATTCCAGTTTTCCCAGTAAACTTGGGGGTAGTCGTTTCAGTCGTTAACGGTCATAAAATCCAAATTCATACACTAGGTTCACAGCCATACGGGCCAAACTATACAATTTAGTTCCGTCAAATTTGATGAGTATTTTCATTGAGAACACACGCCGAACAGGTATGACACACTATTGTTCTAAAATTGTAACTTTATAATATGAGTAATCTAATATTGTAACTTGAGTGTATAGCATGTAAGCAAGTAGAATACTTGTATGGACACGGTGAACTGATGGCGCGGCAGCTAAAGCAGTAGTGACACATCCCGGCACGGAGTAGCAACCACGCGACGAGTCTCGACTACGCTTGGGTCGAGCTTGGGAATGGGCTGTTGCGGGCTCAGGCGATGTCATGTGGTGGTAGAAGGTTGATAGAGAAGAGAAAAATGGGCGAGGTTTAGAGAGGAGGAGTGGGAGTGCTAGAGAGAGAGAGAGAGAGCAAAGTTAGAGTTAGAGAAAGAAAACAGAGGGAGGGAGAGAGAGTGCAGGGAGAGAGAATTAGAGAGATTGAGTAAGAAAGAGAGAGAGAGAGAGAGATAGTGAGAGAGAGACACAGAGAGATTTAGAGGGGGAGATGTTTATAGAGAGAGAGAACATGCATCACAAAGAGAGAGAAGGAGAGTTAAACAGAGAAGGAGTGCGAGAGAGAGAGAGAGCAAGTAGAGAGAGAGGGCACAGAGAGAGAAGGAGTTAGAGATAGAGGATCGTGAGCAGGAGGAGGCACCGGCTGTGAGAAGATGAAGGGAGAGAGGTGGTCGACGAGATGCAGAGGAGAGCTTGCCGACGTCGTGGGTGCCGGTGAAGGGTGGAGGAGTTGGAGCTTGGGTGTGCAGGGCCGTCTCGAGCTCAGGTGATGGAGGGTATGTCGGCGAGGGAGGAGGTGGAGGGAAAGATGAGGTGCTCGGTGCTGTGCTCGGTGTTGGAAGGAGATGACGGTGGGGGTCGGAGCTCCGGTAAGGGGAGCGCGTTAGGGAATCGGAGTGTCGGGGGTGGTCAGTGGGTTCGAGAGGGACACTGGAAAGGGAAAGCAATGGGAGTGAGGGAAAGAGGAAGAGTGACGAGAGAGATGGAGGGCGCGCGTCGTGGGGGTAACGGCTCGCGATCGTGGGCGGAGGAGGCGGCGTGGGCTGCGGCGGAGGAATGGGTCGCGAGCGGGAAATAAGGAGGTAGCCGTTGGGGGAGAAAGAGAAACGGGTCGTGTCGGGTTGAAGCGGGTCGTCCAGGCTGTAGCGGGCTTGGAGAGGGAATGGGCCGGGCCAGAACAAGAAAATAGATTTAAATGGAAAAAGAGAAGGAGACGGGCCGAGGAGAGTTGGGCTGAGGGAAATGTATGGGTAATATGAGAAGAAAAGAAAGAATGGGCCGGAGAAAAATTTGGTTAGGTGTTAGGATTTGGTTTTAATTAAATAAAAGAAATAGGACTTTAAAATAAATAAATAATTATATAAGAATTAAGTAAAATTATAAATAAAATAATTAAAATTATAGATAAAAATAAATAAAATTCTAGAGTAACAAAATATAGGTTTTGGTATAAAAGGGGCTGGGTATTATATCATACCATCCTTACAAAAATTTCGTCCTCGAAATTTAAAATTAAACGATAAGTTGTAAAATCAAAAGCGAAAACTACCATACCACAAACTAACTCATAATGATTTACTTAGAACGTGTGGATGAAATATCGAAGGTATATACATGTAAGATTATCATACCAAAAAGATAGATCAAAATTAAAATGCAGGAACAATTATTAAAGCAACTTCATTTATACGAGAATATAGATAACAATAACGAACAATAATACTCAAGGCGTGTTCGGTAAACTCGAAATTTAATTATGTGCACATATAAGTATAACAAAAGTAGCAAGGTAGAAATAATAAGTATAAGACACAACCATTGATAATAGTAACCATAGACACAATACCCGAAAATAAAGTAACGACAATAAAGTAGTGAAAGATTAGTCGGTAGATTAAAACATTTTAGGATAATGCATCGGCCAAATAGTTTTAAAATAGCTTAGAAAACTCATATAGTGAAAATAAGAAATATGGAACAAAATATGCGCGGTGTAAGGGTGCGCTACTGAAAATGAGAATAATAGTAGTGTACTTAAGATACATAAAACGGAGTAATCAATAACACGCACTCTTTGATAAATTCAAAATAATGAAAAACTAAATTTTGAATAATAATGTCCCTAAATATATTTAGGTAATAGAGAAATCACCAATATGAATAGGGCTAGCTAGGGTAGTGATTACAAGGAGGTGTGGCTCAATCAGAAGGTCGGAGTGTGGCGGTTTTAGACTGAAGGTCAAAGAGATTGGGATCGGGTCAACACAGGAAGTAAGGGTGAGCCACAAAGGACTACAAGGGAAAAAGTATGGGGAGGATAACGGTCGGTACATCCTATGAATCAAGATTTGAAGGGTTAGCGAACTCGGAAGTTTCTCTAAAATTTTCTCCTCCCAGAAGGATCTCAAACGAGGCGCAGACAAAGTGTGGAGGGTGAACCTCAAAAGATCAGGTGTGGTACTTGTTAATCTGAGTGAGGGTCGAATCAGCACGAGGTGTAGGTGTGGACAGTAAAGGTCTCAGGAGGAAAACTGTAAAGGGGAAAAAATCGAAGCATCGAGTGAACCAGTAATTAGAAGATTTGCGAACTCAGAAGATTTATTTCATTCTAGAAAATTTTAAACAAAGCATCATCAAAAAAACGAAATGTGGCCCTAAACTATATACAGATTTTATTTGGCCAAGAAAGACAGCATCTAAAAGAAATCCCGTCAGTCGCAGTTGTGGAGATTCAGCAGGTTGCGGTAGGCTCGCGCACTCAGATAGGGGTGTCCATTTCCATAGCGCCTCGCAGGTATCGCTATTGGGAGTTCTTCCATCACAGGGTCTTGTTCTTTTGGTACTTCTTCCTCGGCTGGAGTTTCTTCATCGAGGTCTGATTCCATGTGATTTTCTTCTTCTGGATTTTCTTCCACGGGGTTTTCCTCTGCTGGATTTTCTTCTATCGGGTCTTCCTCGGGATCTTCCCCTATCGGGTTCTCTTCAGGGTCTCCTACCTCTTCGTCGGAATCGCCCATCATGTCAAACTCTGGGATGTCTGCTCCTTCGTCCTCTGAATCGTTGTTTTCGAAATTGACCTGGGGACCGTTGATCTCATCGTCAGAACTCATCAGCGTGAGGTCTAAGGAAACGCATGACTGCGCATCCTCATCTAGATGCGGCGCTGCTCCAGGATGGGCCATGGTCTGGAAAGAAAGAGTCGTGATTAGACAGTGGAATACATCAAGAAAATAGCTCAGTGTACGAAGTATAAGAAAATATGTGGTGGCAGAAATTGAAAAATCAGGATAGAAACGCTGTGATAATGAATAATATAAATAAGGAGAAAACAAGAGAATGATACATATATTACGATTCAAGTTTTAAAAGTTCAGCGGATACAAGATTTCAAACGGAAGAAATATTCATAAAAAGATGACAACATTATTACTGAAAGTAGATAACATGAAAAATTCTTCTTCGACTACTATAACGTTGCATTCTCGTCGCGTGAGTTGAATCCTATGTTAGGTTCGCCTTATCATCGAAGTTCGAACTACGCGATAATCATCACTTGTCAGAAGTGTGGAGAGTGGACGGGTCTCCTCCTTGTAGTTCCTTCCTTTCTGGGCAACCGTTGATGAGATATTTGTTGGACCCGCATATCAGACATTTCCCTTGAGCGCGGCGACAATCCCTCTGAAGATGTCCTGGCCTCCTACAATACCCACAACATGGGGTCTTCTGCTGTTTCTGTCGTGGGGAAACAAATTGGCGTTTCATCTTCTTCTCTTTTCCTCGTCTAACGGGGATCCCTTTATGATTGGAGACAGCCGCTGGTGCCTGATTCACCTGTCTTCTCAGTCCTTCAGCCAACAAGTCGTTTGTTCGCTCCTGGGCTTCCTTTAAAGCTTGCAGTACACTCAGGATCTCAATGGTCTGATTCTGGAGAGCGGATAAAGATGAAGAGTCGTTGGAAGACATGATCCTGAAACAACAATTTTGAGGATGATATAAGTCACAAGCTATACGAATCAAAATATAATATGGATAAGACAAAGATTCAAGAATATCAGAGATGATGAATTTATTACAAGTGGAGAATCAACCGTATGACTTTAAGTCACTTAAACAGAGTATGATGGTGTAATCATGATGTAGTTCACAATTACAACCAAGAAACTTGCCAAGTCACCTAAAACCCTAGAGAATGGATAGCAGAACGCTCAATGCAAATATGAATCAAGAATATCAAGTTTACAATCTAGACTGAGGGATATCTTAGATTGTCAAGCTCTACACGGAAAACTGCAATCCCAATCGAAACAAAACCTGGCTCTGATACCAACTAAACCATGTCACGCCCCGCTTCCCAAAATACGGAATATGAGGAGTTGACAAGGCCAGCCATGCTCCTACGGTCAAGGAAATGTCCTGCCGTAGTCACACTTCGGCTTCTAGTTTTTCATGGTAAACAGTAAATGATGTGCAGGTAATGATAAATGCAGTAACTGGAACAAAACAGTAATATAAACTGACCTGATGGGAAACAAACGAATGTAACTCTGAATAGCAAGTCAAGATGTCTGTGATATGCGTCTAGTCCTGGTCCAAGCTAAATCTTCTCCTCACACTGAGCATGCATACTCAGGTCGTCAGAGCGACACAATAGCAATAAAATATATAAAATCATATGACAATACTAACAGTGGTAATAGGTATATATAACAGTAGATCAATGGCAGCATAGGTATGAACATGCAGTAATTAATGCAGCGGAACAGTAAAAGCGGTAGAATGATATGCCACGCATGTCAACACAGTAAGTAAGGTATATCGATGCCAGTATCCCTATCAGTCTCTAAGTCTCACTGTACAGGTCACTAAGCCTATCGTCAGTCCAAGTGTGAATGTCAACCACTCGCGAGTGTCCTCCACCCAAGGGTAGAACCTAAGGGGAAGGGACCACGGGCCCAACATGTATATCACGGTGATAATCACATACCATGTAAATCTCCGTATATCTCCCTAAATATATAAGCCGGCATAGGACTCCCGAGATTCTGTTGAACTCACACTTAAACTACCCCACACCCCGTGGTCTACATCAAACGCTAACCATAACCCGAAATACCAATCGGTCGGTGACAAGTCTGCGTGAGAACTGGAGGCAGGACCTCCATCAAGCACGTCCCGACTAATACCTAAGATAAATGGCAGTGTCTGGTGCCTTATCTGTGACACCCGTGCAAGAGCTTCCATAAGTGTCCCATACCACTTATAGTCACACATACACGTGTCCCACAGACGTCGACAATGCAACCTAATAATAAGGTTCACTGATTGTGTACAAGTACGTATCACTTCCACTTAATCACTTATACACGAACACTGACGTACTTGCTACAATCCTCACTAAAACCTAACACTGGGTAAATGCACGTTATCACTATGTTATCAATGCAATGATATGTGTATGATATGATGCGTGAACAGTATATGAAGCATGATTAAGGTGTCATAAAATAGTATTCTATCACTTGCATGATTTATCATGAAACGTACGTGTATAGTTTAGCGAAACGATAGACAGGTAATAATTAGTATGTTCAGTTGTCCATCCATAGAATTTAGTTTCGTGCCAATCGGGTTCCAGGATCATTAATTATAACCATTTCATTTTAAGCGCTCGCGGCTGGAAATCCGGTTTCAGAATCAGAAGTCTGTTTCGCAACGTATTTTAATCCCAGTTGGGATCAGATTTTAGTGACGCTACAGTTGTATGAAATCTAGGGTTTTCAGTAAGGTTTTCAATTCAATAGACGGATCTTTAATCGCATCTGTACGTCAGGATATATACACTGTTTAGTACTAGTATGTCAATTCTGATTCTGTTGGGACTGTTATGCGTCCCGATCTTTTAAATTACAGAATAAATAACAAACAGTAACTAAACAGAATGAAACCACTTTTGTTGTCTAGCTAACAGGTTCACCTACAATAAATAGCAGAGTTCCGCAACCTACAAGTTAAGGAAATCCTGTGGTACCCATTACGGAACAGCAAGCAACAATTGGAGTCGCTCTGGACTGCATTCCAGAGTCGCACTCCGATCCAAATATCATCACAGTTTAAGTACAGGAATATCTGGAAACAAGTTTAGGGTTAAAGTTCGTCGATTTGTATTCGATTTGAGCCTTAGAACGCATCAATCCAGTGTGTATATAATTTATGGCGAATTTAACGGTTTTCAGGTCCAATAAAATTCCAGTTTTCCCGGTAAACTTGGGGGTAGTCGTTTCAGTCGTTAACGGTCATAAAATCCAACGAAATTCATACACTAGGTTCGCAGCCATACGGGCCAAACTATACCATTTAGTTCCATCAAATTTAATGAGTATTTTCATTGAGAACACACGCCGAACAGGTATGACACACTATTGTTCTAAAATTGTAACTTTATAATATGAGTAATCTAATATTGTAACTTGAGTGTATAGCATGTAAGCAAGTAGAATACTTGCCTGGACACGGTGAACTGATGGTGCGGAAGCTAAAGCAGTAGTGACACGTCCCGGCACGGAGTAGCAACCACGCAACGAGTCTCGGCTACGCTTGGGTCGAGCTTGGGAATGGGCTGTTGCGGGCTCAGGCGATGTCGTGTGGTGGTAGTAGGTTGATAGAGAAGAGAAAAATGGGCGAGGTTTAGAGAGGGGGAGTGGGAGTGCTAGAGAGAGAGAGAGAAAAGTTAGGAGTTAGAGAAAGAAAACAGAGGGAGGGGGAGAGAGTGCAGGGAGAGAGAATTAGATAGATTGAGTGAGAAAGAGAGAGAGATAGTGAGAGAGAGAGACACAGAGAGATTTAGAGGGGGAGATGTTTATAGAGAGAGAGAACATGCATCATAAAGAGAGAGAAGGAGAGTTAAACAGAGAAGGAGTGAGAGAGAGAGAGAGCAAGCAGAGAGAGAGGGCACAGAGAGAGAAAGAGTTAGAGATAGAGGATCGTGAGCAGGAGGAGGCGCCGGCTGTGAGAAGATGAGGGGAGAGAGGTGGTCGACAAGATGCAGAGGAGAGCTTACCGACGTCGTGGGTGCCGGTGAAGGGTGGAGGAGTTGGAGCTTGGGTGTGCAGGGCCGTCTCGAGCTCAGGTGATGGAGATTATGTCGGCGAGGGAGGAGGTGGAGGGAAAGATGAGGTGCTCGGTGCTGTGCTCGGTGTAGGGAGGAGATGACGGTGGGGGTCGGAGCTCCGGTGAGGGGAGCGGGTGAGGGAATCGGAGTGTCGGGGGTGGTTAATGGGTTCGAGAGGGACACGGGAAAGGGAAAGCAATGGGAGTGAGGGAGAGAGGAAGAGTGACGAGAGAGATGGAGGGCGCGCGTCGTGGGGGTAACGGCTCGCGATCGTGGGCGGAGGAGGCGGCGTGGGCTGTGGCGGAGGAATGGGTCGCGAGCGGGAAATAAGAAGGTAGCCGTTGGGGGAGAAAGAGAGACGGGTCGGGTCGGGTCGAAGCAGGTCGTCGAGGCTGTAGCGGGCTTGGAGAGGGGATGGGCCGGGCCAGAACAAGAAAATAGATTTTAATGGAAAAAGAGAAGGAGACGAGCCGGGGAGAGTTAGGCTGAGGGAAAAGTATGGGTAATATGAGAAGAAAAGAAAGAATGGGCCGGGGAAAAATTTGGTTAGGTGTTAGGATTTGGTTTTAATTAAATAAAAGAAATGGGACTTTAAAATAAATAAATAATTATATAAGAATTAAGTAAAATTATAAATAAAATAATTAAAATTATAAATAAGAATAAATAAAATTCTAGAGTAACAAAATATAGGTTTTGGTATAAAAGGGGCTGGGTATTACAAGATCACACAATGAATTTTATTCACCGTTGGATTTTAAATCCAAAGATATTCTGTTTGTTATTTTCGGTGAGATTTGGGGGAAATCTTTCATTGTCTAAGATTTTTCCATAAATTGGTGATATTTAATCACCCTTGGATCTTTAATCCAACGGTCCCCATAATCTTTTTCCATTTGGAAAGATTTAGAAGCTTTTAGAATTTAATTCTATTAACTGTAAGGCTTTCGAAGCCAGTCACGTGCTGGCACGTGACCCTTGGTCACGTGTGAGCACGTGACCACCAATTGAGTCCTTTCCTCAGCGTTTACATATGCTTCAATTGTAACCGTCACGTATCAACACGTGACCATTGGTCACGTATGAGCACGTGACACCTTATTGAGGTAAGTCCTTCAGCCATTTGTCATTTTATTTCTGTTTTAATTGTCGAGTGTCAACATGTGACCATTGGTCACGTGTGAGCACGTGATACCTCACTGAGGTAATTCCCGACTTTTAGAATTAAATTCTATTAAACTGTGAGTCTCTTAAAGCCTGTCGCGTGCTGGCACGCGACCCTTAGTCATGTGTGAGCACGTGACCTCAAATTGGGTCATCTTTCAGCCTTTTGCTTTCCGTTTTGTTTGATGGGATTTTAACCATCACGTGTCATCACGTGACCATTGGTCATGTGTGAACACGTGATACCTCATTAAAGTAATTCCTGATTTTTTAATCAGGAAACAGTGTCGGTCTCATTATCCGGGGCACGAATGAGGCAGAAATGGAGTACTCTCTGAAGCTCGGGTTCAAAGCCTCGAACAACGCGGCAGAGTACGAGGCCCTCCTGGCTGGACTGCGCATGGCCGCCGGACTGGGGGTGAAGACAATTCGAATCCGCAGCAACTCGGCCCTTGTCGTCGGCCAAGTAACCGGCCGCTTTGAAGCTCGGGAGCCTTTGATGATGAAATATATGGACGAGATGAGGAAACTCCAGAGGAACTTTGACGAAGTCCAAGTAGAACAAATATCCAGGCAGCTGAATGCCCAAGCCGACGCCCAGAGCAAGCTGGCTTCGTCATACTCAGCCAAAAATAAGTGGTCTATCCTCTTCGAAACCTTGCCTCAGCCCAGCGTAGAAGATGGAGCGAAAATGCTCCACGTATATGCGGTGCAGGAAGGCGACCAAGATTGGAAGAAGCCCCTCGTAAAATTCCTGAAGGACGGTACGCTCCCAGAAGATCGGGGAGCCGCCCGCTGTCTCCGGGCCAAAGCCCGCCACTTCATCTGGAGCAATGGGAAGCTCTACAAGAAATCCTTCACTCAGCCCCTGCTCCGGTGCATCGACCCCCACGAAGCCGACTAAGTCCTCCGTGAAATCTATGAGGGGGTTGGCGGTGCGCACCAAGGGGCCCGAACCTTGATCCAAAAGGCGTTGCTCCAGGGGTACTACTAGCCCACTGTTCACGAGGACGCCCAGAAGCTAGTCAGGAGATGCAAGAGTTGCCAACTCCATGGCAGCATCCCTCACCTCCCCGCTACCGAGATGACCGTCCTAACGTCCCCATGGTCGTTCGCCCAATGGGGATTGAACATGATCGGCCAATTCCCTACCGGTACGGGCGGGCACAAATATGTCCTCGTCACGGTAGACTACTTCACCAAGTGGATTGAGGCCGTCCCTATCAGGAAACCGGATGCCACCATGACCATCAAGTTCCTGCAAAACAATCTGATACTCCGGTTCGGCATCCCGAGATGTATCATCACCGACCATGGGACGAATTTCGAGAACGAGAAAGTGAAGGACTTCTGCAAAGAATACCATATCCTCATGAAGTTCGCCGCGGTCGCGCATCCCCAATGCAATGGGCAGGCCGAAGTCGCTAACCAAGACGTCCTCCGAGGTCTCCGGACCCGCCTAGAAGGGCGATAAGGCAGTTGGATCGAAGAACTGCCCTGGGTCTTATGGGCCCTGTGCACGTCAAAGAAGACCCCCACCGGAGAAACCCCCTTCAGCCTCTGCTACGGGACCGAGGCAATGGTCCCGGCGGAGATCGGGCTACCCAGTCATAGAGTCGAGCACATCGACGACGATGCGAACACATCGGCACTACGGACCAACCTGGACATCTTGTTGGAGAAGAGAGACCGGGCTCAGATCAGGGTTGCCGCTTATCAACAATAAACGACCCGATACTAAAACGCTCAGGTCAAGCACCGCTCCTTCCAGAACGGGGATCTGGTCCTATGGCGAAATGAGTTCATTGATCAAGTCAGGCTACACTAGTTCTCCCCGAGGTGGGACGGTCCCTTCCTCGTCTCTGAGGTGCTCCCCGGCGGAGCCTATCGCCTACAAGACGCAGACGGGCGCAAGCTCCCACGGCCTTACAACGCCGAGAATCTTAAGCTATACCAATGAGACCAAGGCCAATAAGTGTGTACCCCTCCTTTCGCAAAGACGATGTAAATGTTTTCCAAAAATCCTTTCCATTCGAATAAAGAAACGTAAGAACATTGCAAATAGAGTTCTGTCTTTGCGATCCAAAGCCTCACCAAAGAGGCAACCGCACAGCTTCACCACCCGGTTATCCCTAGCAGGCGTCCTACGGCCCTCCAAGGGTCAAAGTCCTCCCTAGAGGCAGCCGGGCGGCTACCCTGCTCGGTTATCCTTAGCCGGTAGCTTCCCTACACGCAACGCCAGGGATCAAAGCCCTCACTAAGAGACAACCGCGCGGCTTCACTGCCCAGTTATCCTCAGCAGGCCTCCTGCGGCCCTTCCAACGATGAGGATCAAAGTTCTCCTTAGAGGCAGCCCGGCAGCTACCCTGCTCGGCTATCCCAGGCTGGTAGCTTCCTACCACAACCGACATGGATCAAAAAGCCCTCCTAGAGGCAGTTGAGCCGAACCCTCGCTCGGCTATCCTTCAGGACAAAAGCCCTCGCCAAGAGGCACCGGACAGTAACCCTACCCGGCCAAGGGTCATTGGTAGGCTTCTTACAGCCCCTCCCGCGCTAAGCACCAAAGTCCTCCCAGAGGCAGTCGAGCCCGACCCTTGCTCGGCTATCTCCGGCTAGTAGCTTCCTACCACAACCGACAGGGATCAAAGTTCTCGCCAAGAGGCACTGGGCAGTAACCCTGCTCGGTCCCTGTCCTGAAGGATCAAAGCCCTCGCAAGAGGCAACCGAGTGGCTACCCTGCTCGGTCATCTCCGGCTGGTAGCTCCCTACCCATGATGCCAGGGATTAGAGCCCTCGCAAGAGGCATCTGAGCGGCTACCCCGCTCGGTCATCCCCGGCTAGTGGTTGCCTACCCACGACGCCAGAGATCAAAGCACTCGCCAAGAGGAAACCGCGCAGCTTCACCGCCCGGTTATCCTTAGCAGGCTTCTTACAGCCCCTCCAACGCTAAGGATCAAAGCCCTTGCAAGAGGCAACCAAGCGGCTACCCTGCTCGGTCATCCCTGGCCAGTGATCTCCCTACTCGCGGCGCCAGGGATCAAGGCCCTCGCAAAGAGGCAACCGCGCAGCTTCACTGCCCGGACGACGCCCACAGTGGGGCATCCCCTGCCAACCAGACACTGCTGGTTTTAAACCCTCATAACGAGGCCACCTAGCTCCCTTCTGCCCGGCGAATCTGCGGCGGGCAGCATGCTGCTCATCGGGTAACGCAGACCCAAAACCCCATTGAGAGACGTCGGATCTGTTCAAATCTGGGTGATCCCCCCTCGACTCCAGGGCCATGGGAACACCTCCTTCTCAGCAGCACTCGGCACGCTTGACAAGTGATCGAGATCAACTCGACGTACGATCGCCTGACATGGAAGCCCAACAAAGCAAGCAAGGATATTCTACGAATACTCTTCGCATCCAAAAGATAAAATGCAAAACAATGAAACAGCAAGAGTTCTATTCGCCCTTGTAAAAACGTTTTTACAAGGGTATTGGGGGCTCTCCAGCCTTACAAAGTTCCAGACACTTACAAAAGGGGGCGAGGAAATATCAAAAAGGCCTAAGTCGCAAACCCCCTATTGCGCTTCGCTTCCCTCATCACTGTCATCGCGGTCTGCCGGAGGCTTCACCACCGGAGGTTTTGCCACCAGGGGTGTACCTCGCTTCCCTCATCGCTGTCTGCCGGAGGCCTTGCCACCGGGAGTGGAACCCGAGCACGGAGCTCGCCATCGGCGAACTCAGGAAGCTGCTCCTTCACGGCATCTAGAGCCTTATTCCACGCGACGATGGAATGCTTGCCAAGCTCGACGTAAAACTGCTCTGACACCTTGTAATCGACCACAGCTTTCCTAGCCCGAACCTCGGCAGACTCGGCCGCCAGAAGCGTCGCCTCGGAATCTCCCCTGCTGGCGTCTCTCTCCTTCTCCATGGCCGTGAAACAATCGGCCAGATCTGCCAGCTTCCTCTCGGCAACTCGGTGGGATGTACTCAGGCGATGATAGGCACCCCGGTTCGCTGAATTGGCAAGTTCCGCAACCTCTGCTCGGGCCGCTAGGACATCGGCCCTCGCCCTCTCCAGACGCAGGTCACGCCGCAGGACCTCGACCTAAGAAGGAAACGCTTCTACCGTCCTCGGTGCGTGGAACGCCCCCTCGGCCTCCATACGAATAGCGAGGGCGCAGTGTTGCAGGACCTGACGGGAAACGGATGAGAAACTTGGAGACGCTTGAGCCAAAGAAAGGAAGGTCAAAAAACAACGCGTAGAGGGGTTCGTACCTGGACCGCCCGTTGGGCTATGGCCTCCATTTGGACTTTCAAGGTGCCATGCGGAAGCCTCCCCCTGGCCGACTCTTCCATCCCGACGAGCAGGCCGGCGGCGACGAAAAGCCCAGATGGAGCCATGAAGACGGCATCACCCCCTGCACGAGAATCCCCCCAGGAACCCTCGACGGCGGCGCACGAGAGATTGTCCTTTTCCTCTTAAGGGGGACCCCGTCCTCGCCCTCCCCTCTATCTCCCGTCTGGGGCTCGGATGACCGTGGACGTCTCTGGCCGCCGCCGCAACAATCACCAGGAGCCGTCAACGAAGCGGACGGCCCTATCGCCGGCGAAACATTCGGCGCTGGGCATGAGCTAGCCAGGGGCACGGCCGCGCCGCTGGCCTCCCTCTGGAATGAGAAACCCAAAGAGTGGGAACGAATCATGTATCCAACCCAAAAGAGGAAGAGCGTCGAGTAGCCAAGACTTAAAAGAAAGGAAATATAAAATAGTAGGGGCCCTGGAGTGGGCCCCACCTCTACTTATCATTGCAATCACCCTCATCCAACGGCGCCCTTCATGTCCCGCCAAAACGCCTCCTCGCGTCCAACGGTCCCGATCGCTCCACTTGTCGTTCCCACACTAGGCCACATCACATCAGACGCCGCAGGTCTGCACATGTCGCATCGAGCAACCGACGCTTGACACGCGGACTGTCGCTTTAGTGACAGGATGCGCTAACTGGCGCACCTTCCTTAAATGCAGAGATCTCGCCCTGATTCGCTGGCAGAAAAGACAGCTGACAGCCCGGACGCGTCCTGACGAAATCTTAAGAGGGAGCTCACCCCTGACGGTCCAGCAGTCCACTCTTGACCCGACCCACCATCTGGTCGGGACAAGAGTGGGGGGCTAATGATGATGCTCTATATTAGCGACCTCCCAGATCAGGACACGTGGCAGATGACGTGTCCCAGAACTCAGAAGAAAGGGCCCACCGGGGGCTGACCAGGCCACCCCTATACCCGAGCTGCAAGCACAAGCCGGTTCTCCACAGGACCCCCTGCAAATGGGCCTCCTCGGCCTTTGAGCTACCACAGGACCAAGATGCCTCGGCCTTCCCGCTCGTTCCCGAGTTCTTCCGCCGATGCCATCTTCCTCGGTCCCTCCGACCGACTAACTCCACCACTCACAGGCGTAACCGCCGCTCCGCAAATCTCGCCATGCGCGGATTCTCCGCCGGCAACATCCCACGTTCCACACCATTACGATCCCTATTAACGGGCGATCCACTTATTACGCGGGCGTGACGTCAGAAGCGTAACTGCCAGCGAGATTCTCGTGCCTGCTACTGCGTGTTGCCGCCACTATATAAACCCCCATCACAGAGGGATCAAGCAAGCTTTTTCTACCCCACTTAGCCTTACTCTGCTCGAATCTGGTGCTAACTTGATCGTCGGAGGGTCCTCGGTGGTACCAAACCATCCCGGGACTTCTTTGCAGGTACTCGGCGTAGACTCCTCAAAACCACCAATCTCCTCAAAACCCATTGAGAGCCACACGCAACAGGAGATCACCTCCAAGATCCACTGGGAGATCGACGGAAGACAACATCTGACGGAGACCCGAAAAGGACCTCCATCAAAGGTTATCATATGATCATTTATGATTCTAACTCCTTTAAAAATAGAGAAATAGAGAGTTTGGAATAGATTTAAAAGCACACAAAATCAGGGAAAACGAATATATTTTGTTTTAATGTTAGATCAAGATCCTTCTACCCATCACAAACTGCTGTTTCCTAACAGTGTTTAGAAAATAAGATAGGATCGATGGGCACTAATTAATTAATAGGAAAATTTGAATCACTAAATTAATTAAAGTAGCGAAATCACATGAAAATTCTTAAAGTTCTTGCATGTTTACAATGCATTTGCGCATGCAAGAAAAAGAGATGAAAATGTGCAGCAAAACTTTTCGAGCAAATTACAGAAGTTTTTGATCATCTTCGGTCTCCACAAACTATATTCAATAGGGTCTTAAAATTCTCCCTTGATTTCCCGCCATGCCCAGCTGCATGTGTCGCCAGTTCTTTGAGCTCACAAGCTCTCTCCCTCATCTTTCCCGGCCCCCTTCCTCTTCTCTCAATACCGAATTCCAAATCTTAGCCATCTCCTCCTCCGTTGTCGTCGTCGCACTTCCGCTATTAAGCATGGCCCCAAACTTCCACACATATGACATCATCCTCACGACCGCGGCCTGGTCCCCTGCCAACGGCTTACAAACCATGGGCACGCCGCTCGATATGGCCTCCAGTACCGAGTTCCACCCACAATGAGTCATGAATGCACCTACAGCGTCATGGCCGAGAACCTGCACCTGAGGGGCCTACGGCACGACGAGCCCCCTATCTTCTGTCCTCTGCGAGAATCCAGCCGGCAGCTGTCTCTTGGCCGTGTCTTTCAAAGACCACAAGAACGGGACCCCGCTGGCCTCTAAGCCATGTGCTAGTTCCTCTAGTTCGTTTTTCGAAGGGATCATGGCGGTGCCGAAAGCAATGTAGGCAAGAGGGACCGTGGGTGTCGATCCATTTAAGGCATTCGCTTCCTTCTGCAGCAGCTTCATTGCTATGTGTCTGCATGAGGAGATTGAAGGGGCCTATAGGTAAGAAGTGCTTGAATATGGAGGCGAACTCAGCATCGATTTCGTGGTTTAGGCCTTGGAAAGTGTCGATAGCGACTGTTGTGGCAAAATCCGAATAGATGGAGACGGTGATCTCCTTCAGATGTTGTCCTCCGTCGATCCTTTGATGGCGGTTTTTAATGGTTGAGATTTGGTACGGGAGTTGTTGAGTGTGTGTATCTCAATGGGTTGATGTTGACGCGGAACTATCTGCAAAATAAATCCCGGGATGGGCGACCACCGTAGGACCCTCCGACGATCAAGTTAGTGCCAAGAAATAGGTGTAGAGTAACGGCGTATTGGAATGAGTAGGAGTTACCTGAGTCGTCTCAGAGAGAGGTTTATATAGTGGTTACGTGGAGCGTGCAGCTGTGAGATCATCGCCGTCAATTACGCCCCTGCGTTATTCTCGAATTAATTGCGGGATACATCCATTAATGGGAGGACGCGCTAGCGTGGGACACAGAACGTGGGGAGGCGAATATCTCGTCCTGGAGAGATACGCGGAGCCGTTGCGGAGGCGCTTGGGTTCCGCGCTCTCGGATGATCGAGAAAACCGAGGAAGTTCGACCTGTCAGATGGCTCGGAGACGAGCAGGGAGGCCAAGGAAGCTCGGCCCGTCAGATGGCTCGGAGACGAGCTGTTGGCCGTTTGCTAGATGAAGGCGGAAAGTATTCAGGGGGTCTCCTGAAAGGTCGGATGTGTCCTCGGAGACAAGGTCCTGAGGAACGCACCTAATGCATCTCATTTATTCCACCTCCGTAACTTTCGGGACACGTCATCCGCCACATGTTGTAATCTGAGAAAATACCACTTGTGAGCATCATCACAAATGAATGTCGTTGGGGAGAACACCCAACGGAAGGTCGCCACATGGGAGTGAGGAGAGGCTGGGATGCCTTGGATGCCTTTGTCTGCCAAAGACGGGATTAATGCTTCACCAACTGTGACACGACCATTAAGATTATTTAAGGTTAAAGAAAGAGAAAAATAGTGGAAATAATAGCAAGGAAGTCTTCTCTAGGAGTTGTTTGGTCCAGGCTATGAAATTTGGATTCCAAAATAGTACCGTTGAAAATATCTGGATTTGGTAACTTATTATTTGATTGGTATTAAGTTCCTACTTTTGTATTTATAGATCTTTATAATTCTTATTTGGTTGGTGAAAGAAAAGTTGGATTTGAATTTGAGGATTTTAAAGAAAGAGAGGACTTAAAGTAGGGAGACCCTATATAAATAGTGTTAATCCTTTGCAATCAATGGGTTTTTTTTAATGAGAATTCATGAATCCTAAAATATGATGGGCCCACCACAAAGAACGAGTAAATCCAAAAACCCCAAAATTCTACAACCAAATAAGAATTAGCTAATACTTATATTGTTTTTGGATTCATGAATCCAAATAGTGCCAAATCCTCCTCTAATCTTGCAACCAAACAGGCCCTTAGTGTAAAGCGAAACCCGAAACCGGGCAGCATAAAAATACACTTGTACTCGTACGGATTCGGATGTAAATAGACATAAAAAATTATCATAGTTACGGAGGGACGATGTATACAGGCATGTTTCCTGTAATTAGGTATATAGAATAGACGGAATGGGGCTGGAATATACAAGGGGAGCGCCCCCGCATACATATTTTTAAATACTTTTAAGGGATTGTTGCTGTCCAGCTGGGACCGGTGAGAAGTGGCTTATTTTTATATATACGTGATATTATCAAAATTGTTTAAAGCTACAGGTACCTCTGATTTTAGTAACTTTATTTATTCAAATGTCACATTAATCATTAAATCGTAGTACTAGTATCAAATCATAACATTGTTTATCGAATATTAACATTATCCAACACCTACTTTATGAAATCTAAAAAAAAGTATTAATGAAATGCATACAAATCAAGGGTTGGAATTAAAAGAAACTCAATAATATGCTTTGGGCTTTTTTCCACAAATTTGAAATTTTTGGAAAAAAGCGACACGGACCGGAAACATTTTCTCCAATTTTTAATGTAATTTATACCCATTAATAAACTTGAAATCAATCAGGCACTAAATCTTTGATTAGTGTTATTTAGTTTTTTATGTTATGCTGGAACATACCGAAATCATAGACCGATGGATTTCTGAACAAGATCTTATCTTATAACAAATTAAAAAGTAATGGCCATTATTGAGGGGTTGCAGAGTCCCCTGAGGGGACACTTTTACAGAAAAGCCTCTGGACAATCCAGGGGATTTTCTGCAAAAGTGCCCCCTCTTACGGGGTACTGCAGCCCACTTTTGGCCTAAAATAATATGAACCGGATATGAATTTGGAGTAGTAGGTCAGATCTAAACCTTGAATTTGGGTCACGGGCATCATGGGTTGACTTAATAACAGAATTTGCTTTTTTGAATTTCAAATTCAAAGTTGTCTGGAAAACTGTCTATTGCAGTTTTGATGTCTGAACAGTCACAACCGCCCAAACAGATGTGTCTATACAACTCTATAAATTAAGTCTTTCACTTCACAGATTTTGCATCTTTTTCTCATTATCTTCTAAGAGAGTTTCAAGAGCTTTGCTATATTTGGGGGTTGATTGACTTCTACTGTACTCCTATAGCGGGGGCAATATCACTTTTCGGAAAGTGTATCATAAACGCCTCAAACCTTTTTAATTTTGTCTTAACCAAACTAAAAACTCAACAATCGAAAGATGATATTTTATGGAGACAAAATTAAATTCAAGTGTCAAGATTCATTTTCAGAACCAAGATGTTATCAAACTGGATCAATTCGATAGGAGCAATTATACTAGATGGAAAGACAAGATGGTGTTCTTGTTGACCACCTTGAAGATTTTTTACGTGCTCGATCCAGACTTACTGCCAATTCCAGATTCAGCCTTAATTTCAAATGATGCCGAGAGTGCCAAAACAGAGAAAAATTAGCATGAAGATGATGAACTAGTTTGTCGCGGGTATATTCTCAATTCCCTCACCGATCGTCTGTATGATCTTTACGGAAATATGAAGATACCAAAAGAAATCGGGAGCGCCCTTAAAACAAAGAATAAAAATGATAAGAGAGATACGGAGAAATTTCTAGCGCTTAAATATTTTGAATTTAAGATGACTGATGACATGTCAATCTTGGATCAAGTGCATGAATTATAAATTCTCGACTCTAAACTGAGCGAACTTGAAATTAAAGTCTCTGATTCGTTTCAAATTGGAGCAATTCTATCTTAACTTTCTCCTACTTGGAATGAATACAGAAAGAAAATTCTGCACTCTCCTGAAAACTTTACCATAAAGCAATTTCAGTCTCATCTGCAGATTGAGACAGAGAACCGTGCACGTGACATGATTTTTTTTAGTTCTAAATCTAACTCTAAAGTGAATCATGTTAGTGAAAATGAACATAGAAAATTTCAGAACAATTTCAAAGTCCAGAAGAAGGGAAATGATTTTAAGAAATCTAATTTTGTAAAAAAGAAATGACCTTGTTATAACTATGGAAAGAAGGGCAACTATATTAAAGATTAAAATTTCAGAAATACCGGAAAAAACTTGGTTTCGGATCAGAAAATGGCAACAAGGCAAATCTAATAGAAAACGAAGTCAAAGAACTTGTTGCTATGGTTCTTGACATACAGATAGGCATGATAACGGAATTACATATGGCTGCAGTAACTAGAACTGCAGATTGGTTGCTGGATTCTGGCGCAACTATCCATTTATGCAATAACAAAGCAATGTTTAAAATCTACACGGATCAGAAAAAACCTGAAGAAGTGTTGATGGGAAACAATGTTTCGGCCAAAATGCTCGGTAAAGAAAGTGTTGAATTGAAGTTTACATCTGAACAGAAACTTACTCTGTTTAATATATTTCATATTCCTGATTTGAGGAAAAATCTTGTATCTGCAAATTTGTTATGTAAGAAGAGATTTAAAATTGTTCTAGGGTCTGACAAAGTTGTAATATTGAAAAATGGTATATTTGTAGGAAATGGATATTTCTGTGATGGCATATTCAAACTCAGTATTAATGAAATAAATTGTGTGTTTGTTTATGTTGTTGAGTATTCTTCTTCTTTGTGGTATGCTAGATTATGTCATTTAAATTTTCGCTCTTAAAAGTATATGTCTAAACAAGGTTGCATTGCATGTCAAAATGATCATAATGATAAATGTGAGATTTGCGTAGAAGCAAAAATGACTAGAAAACATTTCTCTAAAATTGAAAGAGATACTAATTTATTAGAACTTGTTCATTCTAATATTTGTGAATTAAATGGTCAATTAACTAGAGGAGGAAAATGATATTTTATAACTTTTACTGATGATCATTCTCGTTTTACATATGTATATTTATTGAGAACAAAAGATGAAATATTTAAGAAATTTAAAAAGTATAAGTCAGTTGTAGAAAATCAGAAAGATAAAAATATTAAAATCCTTAGAAGTGATAGATGGGGAGAATATTTTTCTGATTCTTTTTCTCAATTTTGCAAAATGCATGGTATTAATCATCAAAGAACTGCACCTTATATGCCTCAACACAATGGATTAGCCGAAAGAGAAAATAGAACTTTAGTTGAAATGGTAAATGCTATACTTTTAAATGTTAAATTACCTTTTAATTTTTGGGGTGACGCACTTTTAACAGCATGTTATTTTATGATAGAATGCAATCCAAGAAAAATCATGTTTCACTATATGAAATTTGGAATGGTAGAAAACCCAATTTAAACTATATTAAAGTATGGGTGTGCATAGCATATTATAAAGTGACTGATCCATATAAATCTAAATTATGACCGAGAGGTATTAGAAGTATATTTGTTGGATATACACAAAATTCTAAAGTATATCCACTTCTAGATTTAGAATCAAATGTCATAATTGAATAGATACATGTTGAATTTTTTAAAAATAAATTTATGCATGACAATGTTGATTCTAATCTGTATAATAAGGAAAATACAGCAACTTCTAAGAAAATTACCAATGAGAAAAGAAGAGAAAGTAATGAAAATATTGAATCAAGAAAAAGTCAAAGAATTAGGAAAGAAAAATCGTCCTAATTTTATTGATTCGCGTTCAATGGTCATTTTCGTTGAAGGAGATAGAATCAAATTGCTTAACAAAGTACATATTCTACTTAATATAGAAGATGATCCTAAAACATTTAGTGAAGCAATATCGTCAAGAGATACTGCATTTTAGAAAGAGGCTATTTATGACGAAATGGATTCAATAATGTCTAACAATATTTGGATATTGGTTGACTTGCCTCTATACAAACTTTCAAGGCAAGATTAATGGCTAAAAGATTCACACAAAAGGAGGGCATAGATTATTTTGATACTTATGCACGTGTGGCTAGAATAACATTCATTAGAGTTCTTATAGTTTTGGCTTCAATATATAATTTATATGTGCATTAAATGGAGGTAAAAACAGCCTTTTTAAATTGTGAATTAAATGAGAAGGTATACATGGAACAACCCGAAGGTTTCATACTTTCTGGAAATGAGAATAAAGTTTGTAAATTAACTAAGTCACTATATGGTTTAAAACAGGCCCCTAAACAATGGCATGAGAAATTTGATAAAGCAATAATATCAAATGGTTTTAAGCATAAGAATGCGGATAAATGTATATATTCCAAATTCAATCAGAATTATGGAGTAATTATATGTCTCTATGTAGACGACATATTGATATTTAGTACAAACATGATTGGAATAAATGAAACAAAAAAGTATTTAACTTCAGTATTCAAAATGAAAGATTTGAATGAAGTAGATACTATTTTAGGAATAAAGGTGAAAAAACATAGTGAAGAGTTTGTGCTAAACCAATCTCATTATATAAAGAAATTATTAAATAAATTCCAACATCTTAATATTAAAGAAAGTGTTACTCCGTATGATCCGAGTATGATATTAAATGAGAATTATGACAATGTGATTGCACAATTAGAATATGCTAGCGCTATTGGAAGCCTTATATATGCGATGCATTGTACAAGGCCTGATATAGCTTTTGCAGTATGGAAATTGTCACGATACACCAGTAAACCCAGTACTAATCATTGAAAGGCCGTCGGTAAAGTTCTTGGGTTTCTAAAAAGAACAAAAGCGTTTGATCTATTTTATTCCAATTATCCTGCAGTACTAGAAGTTTATTCGTATGCAAATTAGCTCACAAGTGCAAGTGATAATAAATCCACAACAGGTTGAGTATTTACAATCGGAGGTGGTGCTATTAGTTGGGCCTCTAAGAAACAAAGCTGCATTACACATTCAATAATGAAATCTGAATTTGACGCTTTGGCTGCTACCGGTAAGGAAGTAGAATGGCTGAGAAATTTATTATTAGATATAGAGTTGTGGCCACGACCAATGCCATCTATTTTCTTGTATTGCGATAGTGAGGCGACTATATCTAGAGCTTATAATAATGTTTATAATAGTAAATCTAAACACATTAGCTTAAGGCATGAATATGTTCGAGATTTAATTACTAATGGAATAATTATCATAGTTTATGTGAGATCTGTAAAGAATTTAGCAGATCCCTTTACCAAGGCATTATCTAGAGAGTTAGTAAAGAACACGTCGATCGGAATGGGATTTAAACATTTACAATTTGGCACCGGTAATGATAACCCAACTTTAATTAGTAAAAACTAATTTTAATAGTTCAATGGGTAATAACAAGTTACTGTCATGTGCATGTATTGCACTAGACGTCTCATTCTTATATAAATAAGTATTTAGTGTTGTCTGTTACAATAAAAAGGATGAGAGAAAACTCTCAATAGAGTTATTTAATTTTTAAATATCCACAGTAACGGGGATATAATAAAGGAAACTCCATTTATAATAGCTTAGAAGTGGTGCCGCTTCAACAAGAGATATGAAGTATTCTCTTATAAATGCTTATGAAGACCAAGAGCAGCACATGGCCATAATAATGCTAAAGCAGTTATAAACATCTTAGAAAATAAGAAGAATATTCTGTGTGATGTATTTCAAATTCTAATAATAAAAGTTTTGGTTTAATTTGCAGACATCAATAACTTTGTTAGAGGATTGATATATATATATACTAATGGAAGGTTTAAATCGAGAGATACCTTTATTTTATGCATAATATTTGTCATGAGAGAGATGCGGTTGCAGCCAATATATACAAACTAGTGGGGGATTGTTGGTAGTTTGAATCTATTGGTAGCATTTGTATGTGGGAAATAGTCTCACATTGGATGGAGAGACGAATGCCCAAGCCTTTATAATAATTCCCAATATTTAAGTAATATCTTGAACAAAGTGGGTTATGAGCCAAGTGGGCCTGATTTCTAGCAGGCTTATAATATTTATTTATTATTGTCTTTGATATGGCACTTGGGTATCTTGGGTTGACTTAATAATAGAGTTTGCCTTTTTGAATTTCAAATTCAAAGGTTATCTGGAAAACTGTTTACTGCAGTTTTGTTGTCGGAACAGTCACAACGCCCAAACAGTTGTATTTATTCAACTCTATAAATTAAGTCTTTCTCTTCACAGATTTTGCATCTTCTTCTCATTATCTTTTAAGAGAGTTCCAACGGTTTTGTTGTATCTTGGGGGTGATTGCCTTCTGATGTACTCCCATAGTGGGGACAATATCACCTTTCGGAAAGTGTATCATACACGTCTCAAAGCTTTTTAATTCTGTCTTAACCAAACTAAAAACTCAACAAATACCAAATGTTAAGGTTAAGAAACTAAACTGAACGTTATTATGGCTATTTGTTCAATCTAGGCCTTATATGGGCTCTAGTAATCAACAAGTGCATCATAGGACTATAAACATCAGGTGTCGTTAAATAATTTTCAAATTTGAACCTGATGCATGCCTACAAAATTTTAAGTTCCTGAAAACAACTTGACCCATTTGATTTTAACCCTTTTGTTTTCCAACTTAATATCAAACCACTAAATTCCAAAATAGAAAAACATGATGACTATCCCTAAAGTAGTTAAAAGTATAGATTAAGTTGAAATAATCTAACATATCGATCCGTATGCCCTAATATATTAATATGTGGATAGATAGCACGAGTCGACCATGTGCAGATGCAAAAGGAACAAGAAGAAGAAGAAGAAAAGAAAAAAAGAAGAATGGACCTCTTTCATGAAATCCGATCTCGCGTCTGATATCATCAGCATAAATATGCACCAGTAGAGCAACAGGCGCACACGTCGAAAGCGGGATCCACGGTACCCCCCATCTCCTCCGCCGCGTCTCCGGTTAAAGGAATGCATCGCTCACCACACAGCTCACCTTCAACCCTTGCATACCCTTCACGGCAACCTCGATCCCCGCCAGGAAATTCTCTGGTGTCGCTTTTATGAATTTCCCAATTCGTTGAATGATATTAATGACGGGTGGCGCCACTTCCTTGGAACATCCGTCGTCCACTGGGTACAGACGGATGTTGTCTGGTCGTGGAGTTTGAGAAAGAGTGGAGACAGACTGCGCGGATGTGAAGAAGGAGAAGGCAGCATCGGGTGCGGCGTCTGCCAGCGTGTGGGCGAAAGTGAGGAGGTTACCGAGGTGGGAGGCGAAGGGGAAGGCCATGAGGGCAATGTGAGGCTGGAAGTTGCCATGAGAGCCCATGGTGGAGTGAGAGAGAAGATCTGTAGTCGAATGAAAAAGCCAAGGAGCCGCGAGAGGTGTATAAAGGCGAATTAGTTAGAGATCAGGGGAGGATTTAGTGCAGGACTTTGTCAAATATGCACTCAACCTAGAACTTTAATTAAAAGGCTATTTAATTAAAGCAACGTCGAAAATAACATAACACTGGGCATATTCTCTGAAAAACGAAAAATGTAAATAATGCTGTAGGTTACATGGATTATTAATATTTTAATTAAAATCCATTATATCGAAAACACCTTATCAATATGCCCAAATTCAATGACTAATATTCCTGAAGCCCAGAGGAAACAAATCTCATCCACTTTTGTTGGGTGTAAGCTTGTACTAGCAAACTAAACAACAATTTAAACTAAACTAGAACCACTTTTGCCAGGTAGGAATAGTTTGTTGAGATATGTGTAGGAATAATTCCACCTTGGAAAAACTACAACAGATACGTAGTTATAAAATATATATGAGCACCTCACCAAGTACGTTAAAATCTATTTGGATGGGTCTCGTTTATGTTGAAACACATGTATGCTCTCGTATAAATAAATATATAACCAGCCCCTCTCGTTCATACATAATAAAATTAATATGGTTTCAGAACTAGATTGATCGCCAATGGATTTGAGTACTTAATAGCAGTTTTGAGAGACTCGTCTACATGCCTCTGAGAGATTGGCTTTACATGTGCCGTGCAGAGCACCTCTGAGTGAGCCAGTGAAATGTGTGGAAATAGTCCCATGTCGGAAAAACTATGAAAAAGTATATGGATATAAGATCTGTATGTGTGCCGTGCCGTGCACCTCTTCTCTATCTCTTTCTTCCCCAAAACTATCAGTTATATATATACCCTAGAGGCCATTACTATACATACGATGTATATTGTAGTGGATGCTTGGACATATATATAGAGAGGACTTTCTTGCTCGACATGATAGTATGCTATCTGGTTACTCTTTATCTTAACATGTACTCTGATTGTCTCTATGTTACATGTTGATAAAGCCCTTAGGATAAGTACTTGACTACCAGGACTATGATACAGATCATAGTAGTGGGGACAGTGTAGTCGCCAAGTACATCCTTCAAATATTCCTAGTCGTAGGTGTAACGAGACAGGACATCGATATACCAGAGTAGACTAGCGTATGCGTTTCTTGACCCATATGATGGGCGATGGATGATCCCATGTCTATTGGTGTTTGACATCAGAGAAGGTATACGGGTGCTCAGTGGAGACTGGGTACACTGGACGGACTCGCCGAGAACTCCCAGATGGTATTATACCTCACGTCAGATGGCAGTTCTTTGGTGACACTGGTACATGTTAGTCTGTAGACCCGAGATCGTCATAGAGTCTTATGTGATTCCCACTGTACTTTGATTTCCATCAAACCACGTCCAAGAGGGCGTGCAAAAAGGTGGCTTTTGGGTACAGTCCCGAATCATATGGAGGCAATGAGCGATAGGAGGGGATTCGTCTCTCCCGGTATAGGGAGTTGATGTTGCGCTGTGTTCGATTGGTTATAACTAGAAATCCCTGGCCATGATTGCTGAGATTTACTGGTAAGTGTTACCAGTAGTTTCTCGAACTGTTATGGACCTCATATCGACACGACTTATCAAGCTACTGGGGTCTGACGTTTACCATCCCTAGGCGAGATATGCGACATATCAGACGAAGAGACCGGACTATACGGGAGTGTTACTGATTGGATTCGCAAGAGAATGTACAGGCTTGCTTGTTGATCTTCTGACCGCTCAATACCTGGGTGGCTGTTACGTTTAGCTGACCACTTGCAGCTTGTGGGTGTTTGATATGATCATCACCTACTGCCGGCGTATTGACGATTCTTTAGAGTCCTACACAGAGGTTTCCTGGCTCGGGCAAAATGGAGTAGGAGCACATATGTGATATGTGCGGTAACCGAATAATACGTGTATGCAATACCGTATTAGATTCTCGCGATATGAGATATAGCCGGGTCATCGGATCAAGTGTTGATTCGATGAACTGATACAGATTATATTAGTCGGTTATTTGTGAAATAGCCGGATTATCGGATCAAGTATTGATTCAATAATTTAATGTATAATTATATATTTGATATATTAAATTACATTAACTAATATTAGCTCACTTAAAGATTCTTTTTCTCACTCGGGTAGTACATTGATATATATGTGATATATGTTAATTGTATTATTTTATTTTGTTACAATAAATATTGTATATGTGATATATAATATTGTAACATGTTATGGTTATAAATGCAACATGATTTGTGGAGTTTAAATATGGTTAGGGTTTGGATTAGGGTTAAACTTTCATGAAACTTTCAAGAAGCTTCTTGAAGCTTTGACTTTGACTTTGATATTTTGTGATATTTTGCAAAGATATTTCTTTAACCCAACCCAACCCTTTAACCATAGTTAATTCTCTACATGGGTTAAGTCTTCATACTTAACCCATGGTCGCATTTCTAACCCCATTTGATTCATTCTTCATCACAAATGGTTTTGCTTCTTCTTCTTCTTCCTCTTTGATGAAAAGCTTTCTAGCTTTTTCAAAAGTGATGAAAATGAGTGAGATAAAGAAAACAAATGAGAGCTAAATTCCTACTTCATCATCCTCATCTATTCTAGCCACTTAGATTAGGGTGTTTGCTTTGCTAATACTTGATTAGTGAAGCAAAAGCTTGGGCTTGAGTTTCTTCAAAGTAGATCATCTTTGTTATCGAAGATCGGAAGTAAGCTTGCATCTTTCTCTTCATGGAGCCTCTCTAGAGTCCGGGTACTCGATGATCGCAGCGAAGGGACCTCAACACGGATCTTTTGAAGTGAAGGAACGGACTATAAAGGTTGTAATCCATAACTCTTAGAAGTAAAGTTGTTTACTTGCTTTGTTTCGCCTAATCTCTAGTCTAAGATCTTGGTTAGGGTTGTTCGGCACATGAAAAATTTAATTTTGGCATGGTTGATACCTTGTAGAACCTTGTGACTGTGCCTAGTAACCCTATAATGGTATCAGAGCCAAGCTAGAGCTTTAGGCGAAGTCTAGACGAAGTTTAAAGTCCGATCAAACCCTGAAACATCGCATTTTATCCTCTCTGGAAATTTTTTTAAATGTTGATTTTTCCCGTATTAAAAATACTCAGAAAATTAAGCAGGTAATTCTAAGGATTACTGTGAAATACGACCACCTAATTCCATTAAAGCGCCATGGAACCGCGGCAATACCATGCATTGTGCGGCGGTTCCGCGGCCGTACCTTGGTATTAGGGACTCATCTTTCACAGTAACATCCGTATGCATTTCTACATGCTTCTGGGAATTTTTAATATTACTCAAGTGTTGAGTTTTCTGGAGATCTTTTGTATTCGTTGATTCGATCGGAAAGTTTAACATCGTTTAGTTTTTCGGGTAATTTAGAACGTGTTAAAAAGTTCGAACGGATATCACTTTTTCCCCTGACGGAAAATTTTCAAGTGTTGGATTTTTTCACGAGTTTGAAGCTTCCGGAAAATCATGCAAGTAAAGCGGTGGACCCTCTAGAAGAACGCAAACCTTAACTCGATTATGTGACCGTCTGAACCGTCTCTAAACCTTAGGGTTTGGGGCAGTACGGCGTTGCCACATGTGAGGCGTTGGTTTGACCCTTCTACGGCTGGACCATTGGTACCGTGGCATGTGATGGATGCTTTTTGAACTCCGCTCAAGTGTTGAGCTATTTGGGAAATCTTGGGTGTATGTTTATTCGATCGGAAAGTTTAACATTGTCTATTTATCTAGAATGTGATACAATATTTGGAATCCACAAGTAGTTATGAGATAGCTAATTTGAATGTTATAAATCTAGCAGTTTAGTCTCAGATGATCAGTTGCCACGGGATTTTGATGCGATCAAAAGTCCGTCGCAATCACGTAGCGTACGCGGATACTCGCCGAGTAAACTTAACAGATAGCCACGCCCCATAGCCCCGACCAAGTGACTGTAGGAGAACCCCGTCGCCAAAAGCATCCTTTCGGGTGCTCGCGGCAGCGGTGTTCTGCCTTAGTGCACTTCGTCGACGGCATCCGGAGGTGCGGCCATCTACTAAAGTTTGCGACGAGCATTCGATCAGGATGTCGGGAATCTTGTTGAATTGCCCGACTTAATATTGAAAAGAGTTTTCGATATTGAGACTAAAATGCGGGGTTTATAATTATTAGGAATGCGATGTCTAAGGAATTCATTTGGTTAGGCATGAGATGTCTAAGGAGGTTGCGGATTCCAACTGTTGTAGTTTTACACTTTCTTTTCTGCGACCGTAAGTGTAATATGTGGTGTATCGCCGGTTTCGTTGCTATACATCAACGACAATTGGGATACGCATATTTACTTACGTTGATGACATGTGATATTATGTGTTGCTGTGATATGTTATATTGGATCGTCGCGTTTTGAATAGCCCGGAGTTTTATGTGAGATGAGAGTTTTTTTTTCTTTTTCATTCATGTAAAATTCATTTGTATGTAATATTCTTTTATTGGGGCACTTCCGGGCTGAGGGTGATGTCACCATTGTATATTATTTACTTTTCCGCATTAGGTAGACCCAAGGAGGGAGCACAAGTAACCGGGTTCTAGGGTCCAGTGGGAGACCATCTCGAGGAGTCGAGACCGGGTCTCCTAACCCTAGAATTGGCAGAGTTGCTTGTCGCTCTCGTAGGGGTCTAGGGATGTGGGTTTGGCTATTCATTGCGACCATGGAATCCGTGTTTTATACAGGCTCGTATTAAAACACGGACGTCCTAGTATATCCAATATTTCATATATGTTCTTCTGCTGCCATGTTCTGTGATGAGATCATATTACTGCCTGAGACGAATGTTTATATTGTATATATGAGATATATATTATATATTGTTGATTTCGTTTCATATCTGGTGCTTGTGAAGCATAATTAAAATAGGACTTCATTAATGAGATTAATGAAATAAAAGAAACCTAAAGATGTTGTAGAAACTTGTTTAAAAAGTGGTAGCTCTAGTTCTTGCTTTGCATAGCGGTATTCCTAATAGAATATCCAGCACCTTATTTGATAAGGAAAGAGCCGAGATCCCTTCACCGGGAGTGACCTCTTTAGCGAAACTAGCAGATGCTACAAACTCAGTTTGTCTTTTGATTGTTTTTTTTAGTTTTTGCTTTGCATAGTGATATTTGTGAAATATTCTGCACCTTATTCGATGAGGAAAGAGCCGAGATCCCTTCACCGGGAGTGACCTCTTTAGCAAAACTAGCAAAGGCCTCAAAAACACTCCTTTTCAAAATTCACTCGATTCTACAACGATATCAAGTTCATTACGCAAAGGGTTTTCTTAAAAACCTGTCGTAACCCTCCGTCATTTTAGGAAATAGAGTACTTAGTATTCGTGCTGCGTTTGTTGACCATAGTTAAGGCGCAGTGTACGGTAGCTAGGTGATGTTTTCCTATATATAACATATGATGTGATTAATTAGGACAGTCATATGACTGTGTTGACCATAGTTAAGGGTCATGTGGGTGGGTCTAATTAATCAAGAAATGACGGATAGAACTTGACTAGTGCTTATGATTTGTTGACCATAGTTAAGGTCATAAGTTACTAGGGGTAAAATATTATTGGGAATTTCAAGTGTTGAAATTTGCAATGAGATTGCATACCTTCTATGAGATAGTTGGATCCCGATACCCGCTGCGAGTAAGAGTTACTCCTGGAAAAGTTTTACACATTACAATTAGCCGATCAAGTAGGTGTCTAGAAAGGTGTCAATGGGTTTATGCCTATGGGAAAACGAGATTTATTTTAATTAGGTCCGTGCGAAAGCACGGGGAACCTCCCTCAAAGTACCGGCACTGGCCTGGCTGAAAGATTGGCGAACTTGTAGGGTGTAATTAATCCCGGCTAGTCTTTCCTTTTAGGGTTTGAAGGAAGATTTGACTAAAACAGTGGGAGACATCCTGATTAGATATTTTAATAACCAATCTAATCTTGCAAGAGCATACGCTGAGTGTTTTCTTCTCTCTCTCTCCAGGTAGCGACTATGTCACGCCTTAATCAAAATAATAATACAGATGTATTGACCGAACCCGATTGTTATACTGCGCTAGAGATCGTTGGTCCCGCTCCAACTTATAATTGTTATAAGACAGAGCAGGAAATAGGGGATTACCAGAATTCCCGTGCCGCCCAAACGTAGAAAGTGCATGTTGATGCATCATCTTCGGGTGTGTTCATTACCGAGAACTGTTTCTCAGTTTCCTTTACGTCCTGGGTATGAGATACCGGATCAGGATCCCACATATGTAATCTGTTACATGGGCTACAGAGAGGTAGAGAACTGAGAACGGGTGATAAATTTCAAGAGTTGGAAATGATGCAAATGTTGCAGCCAAGTCTGTTGGCAGTTATCACCATGTATTACCAGAATACATTGATTCTGAACGAATGTTATTAGATACCGAACCTGATATACAACATCATATCAGTCTCTTTATTAGTAAAGAAGGATATAATTTTGTATTGTTGGATAATGTTTTGTACATTTCCTATATCAAGAGTTGATCGGTTCAGGCACGTTATCTAAAAGCATAAACGTTCTAAATCAAACCACAGTTCTTAACGTATAGAACACACACAAGAGGAAGAGTTCAGAAATGAACAAATCCTTCTTGAGGTATTGTAGACTAGGTCATTTCAATGCGACCCGACTAGCTAAGTTACATAGAGATGCATATTTAAATTTGTTTGAATTTACATCTTGTGAAACTTGCCGGTCATGTCACAAAGATAAGATGACCACAGCTCTGTTTATTAGAAACAGAGAAATAGTTGGTGAACTCTTGGGATTAATACATGATGATGTATGAAAGTCCCCTGTCTACACATGCCAGGTATGGTTCTTTGTACTTTATTATATTCACTGATGGTCTCTCAAGATTCGTACATGTGTTCCTCTTGAAATACAAGTCTGAACATTTTGAGAAATTCAATGAATATGAGTTAGAAGTAGAGAACCAAAACGGGTATAAGTATTATGACATTTGATGTGATCAGAGAGGAGAATACTTGTGCACGGGATTCCTGGACTATTCTAAAGGATAATGAGATTCTCTCTCAGCATTACTCCTCCGAATACACCATAGCACGTCGGTGTATCAGGGCGGAGCAATCACACCCTATTAGATATGGTGCGCTCTATAATGAGTACTACTGAGTTTCCTATTTCCTTTTGGGAGTTATGCACTTGAGAAGCTGCATACCTATTGAATAGGGTTCCAATCAAATCAGATGCCTACCACTCCATATGTGATATGGTATGGGAAGAGCCCATCTCTTAAGGATGTTAAGATTTGGGGTTGTCCGGCCTATGTCTAAAAGAAAAATCCGGACAAGCTCGAGGCAAGGTCAGTTCTGTGGAAGTTTGTTGGATATCCCATGCATTCGCAAGGGAATATCTTCTACCAAACTGAGGAACAAAAGATGTTTTGTTTTCTCAGCATGCCACCTTTTGGAAAGGCAATTTCTTGTGAAGAAATTAGTGGTCATGAGATAGAACTGGAAAGAGTTCCAACTATACAAACTGCAGCTGATGATTTGGTAGAACCAAAGGATTCAATAGTTTCTAACGAACCTCAGCCTCTCCGCCGATCTAGTAGGGTTCCTCATCCACCTGAGAGTTACTTCGGTTTCTCTATGACAGTGGGAGCGAGAATTGCATCATGAGATGATGACCCAACTAGTTTCGAGCAAGCTATCAGGAGTGGGACTCTGTAAGAATGGCTGGATGCTTAGCTATCTGACATGGAATCCTTATACACCAACAAAGTATGGACTTTGGTTGCTTTATCTGAAGGGTTAAACCCCCATCAGGAGCAAGTATATCTTGAGAAGATTACTTGGTGTACATGGAAAGGTTGAGGCTTTCAAATCTATGCTTAAGTCCATCCAGATCTTACTTGCCACTGCTACATACCATGACTACGATATCTGGCGGTTGGGTGTCATGACTGCTTTTCTAAATGATGATTTGGAAGAGAGCGTCTATAAGTACACAGCCAGAGGGCTTCATAGACAGTGGGAGCAGCGGAAACGTGTGCAAGGTGCTTTATGGGATAAAGCAGGCATCGCGGAGTTGGAACGTCTGTTTTGATGTGGTAGTCAAAGAGTTTGACTTCATCAAAATGGTAGATGAACCTTGTATATACAAAAAGGTAGTAGAGAGTATGGTGGTGATCCTCGTATTGTTCATGGATGACATGCTCTTGATAGGGAAGGAGTTTCCTGTGCTACGCTCGGTCAATCTCCTCTTATCACAAGGATTCTCTATATAGGATCAAGTTAATACCAGCTAAATCCTGGGTTTTGAATCTATGAGATAGATCTAATTGGATATTAGGATTCTTACTAGTTATAGTGAGATGGTATCAATCGATACTGGGGAGAATCACTGGAAAGGTTCCAGGGTGATAAGGCCGACTGAATGCCAGTCACAGGCATTGTCTTTACCCTCAGTGGAGGGACGGTATGTTGGATGAGTTCCAAGCTAGATACCATGGCATACTAGACGATAAAGGCAGGATAAATCACTACCAAGGATGCTACCAAAGAAATAGTCTGGATGTACACTAGTTCATGAGATGAACTTCGTTCCACCCATTGTGTGACAATGGAGTTGTGGCTTAGGCCTAGGACCCCCCCGTCCCATCTGTGATCCAGACAGATTCTTAGGCAGTATCACCTGATCATGGAGATGGTTGATCTCCAGGGAGATCGAGGTTAGGAGAGTAGACACAGAGGACAACAACGCGGATCCACTCACAAAGGCCTATTTCTCAGTAAAGACTTTTATGGGATGGTTGAGTATGAGATACTTCAACCATAGCTGATTGTTGGGTATGCGATACCACAACAGATGGCCCTAGTGCAAGTGGGAGATTGTTAGTTATATGTATGCCCTAGAGGCCATTACTGTACATACGATGTATATTGTAGTGGATGCTTGGACATATATATAGAGAGGACTTTCTTGCTCGACATAATAGTATGCTATCTGGTTACTCTTTAACTTAACATGCACTCTGATTGTCTCTAAGTTACATGTTGATAAAGCCATTAGGATAAGTACTTGACTACCAGGACTATGATGCGGATCATACTAGTAGGGACAGTGTAGTCGCCAAGTACATCCTTCAAATGTTCCTAGTCGTAGGTGTATCGAGACAGGGTATCGATATACCAGAGTAGACTAGCGTATGCGCTTCTTAACCCATATGATGGGCGATGGATGATCCCATATCCATTGGTGTTTGACATCAGAGAAGGTATACGGGTGCTCAGTGGAGACTGGGTACACTAGACGGACTCGCCGAGAATTCCCAGATGGTATTATACCTCAGGTCAGATGGCAGTTCTCTGATGACACTGGTACATGTTAGTCTATAAACCCGAGATCGTCATAGAGTCTTATATGATTCCCACTGTACTTTGATTTCCATCGTACCACGTCCAAGAGGGCGTGCAAAAAGGTGGCTTTTGGGTACAGTCCCGAATCACATGGAGGCAATGACCGATAGGAGGGGATTCGTCTCTCCCGGTATAGGGAGTTGATGTTGCGCTGTGTTCGATTGGCTATAATTAGAAATCCCTGGCCATGGTTGCTGAGATTTACTGGTAAGTGTTAACAGTAGTTTCTCGAACTGTTATGGACCTCATATTGATACGACTTATCAAGCTACTGGGGTCTGACGTTTACCACCCCTAGACGAGATATGCGACATATCAGACGAAAAGACCGGACTGTACGGGAGTGTTACTGATTGGATTCGCAGGAGAATGTACAGGCTTGCTTGTTGATCTTCTAATCGCTCAATACCTGGGTGGCTGTTACGTTTAGCTGACCGCTTGCAGCTTGTGGGTGTTTGATATGATCATCACCTACTGCCGGCGTATTGACGATTCTTTAAAGTCCTACACAGAGGTTTCCTGGCTCGGGCAAAACGGAGTAGGAGCACATATGTGATATGTGCGGTACCGAGAATAATACGTGTATGCGATACCGTATTAGATTCTCGCGATATGAGATATCAGCCGGGTATATGCGATATAGCCGGGTCATCGGATCAAGTGTTGATTCGATGAACTGATACAGATTATATTAGTCGGTTATTTGTGAAATAGCCGGATTATCAGATCAAGTATTGATTCGATAATTTAATGTATAATTATATATTTGATATATTAAATTACATTAACTAATATTAGCTCACTTAAAGATTCTTTTTCTCACTCGGGTAGTACATTGATATATATGTGATATATGTTAATTGTATTATTTTATTTTGTTACAATAAATATTGTATATGTGATATATAATATTGTAACATGTTATGGTTATAAATGCAACATAATTTGTGGAGTTTAAATATGGTTAGGGTTTGGATTAGGGTTAAACTTTCATGAAACTTTCAAGAAGCTTCTTGAAGCTTTGACTTTGACCTTGATATTTTGTGATATTTTGCAAAGATATTTCTTTAACCCAACCCAACCCTTTAACCATAGTTAATTCTCTACATGGGTTAAGTTTTCATACTTAACTCATGGTTGCATTTCTAACCTCACTTGATTCATTATTCATCACAAATGGTTTTGCTTCTTCTTCTTCTTCCTCTTTGATGAAAAGCTTTCTAGCTTTTTCAAAAATGATGAATGAGTGAGATAAAGAAAACAAATGAGAGCTAAATTCCTATTTCATCATCCTCATCTATTCTAGCCACTTAGATTAGGGTGTTTGCTTTGCTAATACTTGATTAGTGAAGCAAAAGCTTAGGCTTGAGTTTCTTCAAGGTAGATCATCTTTGTTATCGAAGATCGGAAGCAAGTTTGCATCTTTCTCTTTATGGAGCCTCTCTAGAGTCCAGGTACTCGATGATCGCAGCGAAGGGACCTCAACACGGAGCTTTTGAAGTGAAGGAACGGACTACAAAGGTTGTAATCCATAACTCTTAGAAGTAAAGTTGTTTACTTGCTTTGTTTCGCCTAATCTTTAGTATAAGATCTTGGTTAGGGTTGTTCGGCACATGAAAAATTTGATTTTGGCATGGTTGATGCCTTGTAGAACCTTGTGACTGTGCCTAGCAACCCTACAAAAACAACCCATCAAAAAAGAACTCGTCTCTTGAAGAAAACTCCATCCCTCACATAACCCATGCCATGCAGTGCACCTCTTCTCTATCTCTTTCTTCTCCAAACCAGCACATCAAAAGAGAATCCATCTCTTGAAAAAAACTCTATCTCAAGAAACCCAAGATCTAAGATTAAAACCAAGAAAATGAGGAAGGTTTTTTCATAAAATTCAAAGAACAAGAGAGAACAAGGGTTCTCGAGATGAAAGCTCATGAGAAAGTATCACCATATATAGAAACTCGATGGAATCCTTCGGCCTTCATCACCCGCTCCCCCGCGAGTGGTCGCCAGCTCTGGATACCCTATAAAGGGAGTATCCGCCCTTCTGGAAAATCCCCATATGGGGATTTTCCGTCTTGGGAATTCCCGCAAATGGGATTTTTCGCTAACCTCTGAAAAGGAACATGCAAGCAGGGACCCCTTTTTGGAGGAACCCGCAAGTGGGGACCTTCTGGGAGATACCCACATGCGAACATCTCCCAAAAGAGATATATGCTTCGGATACCCCTCATGGGTGCACTCGCTTTTCTCTCTCTCTCTCCCTCTCCCTCAAACGCTCGCACCCTAGAATTTTTTTTTGTTTTGGGATGCTACCTTAAGCCCCGCAAAGGGCTGCTAACCCCCTTGACCTCCCGTCTGCTGCCCGGGCAGTGGGATCCCTCCTGCTGACCAGACAACAGGACCTCCGTAAACTCTGCAAGTCTCCCGCTATTTCCAAAGCAAACACCAGTTCGCGCGTGCACACATATTTCAGAACGAGCTCGCACCTTTTTAGTACTAGCTGAACGTAAAGTAATGGCTTTGAATGCCCATGCCATCTCTTTGAATGCCCATGCCAGATACGTATGACCTGATAATCGGAGTTGCTCTCATGTCAAAACGAAAAGTAATTAACAGCAGTTTTTTCCGCGGCTGCGTACACGTCTGACGCATGCACGCATCCATCTCTATGGGATGACAAAAAACACGTGACAGGAGGGAAAGGGAGGCGAATTTGTAGACGGGGAGAATTTGTAGATGGAGGTGGTGGAGGAAGAAGGTTAGGTTTAAGGTTATGGATTTAGAGTTTAAGATGGAGAATAAAAGAAGAAGATAGAGGAGTAGACGAGGGTTACAATGGCGGCTGAAGAAGGAAGGAACGGCGCCGCAGCCGACGACGGCTGGTGAAGGACGAAAGAAGAGGGTTTGCAGCAGTATCAGGGTTAGGGTGAGGATAGAGTAAAGAAGTGTAATTTGAGTTTTTTGAAATGGTAAGCTAACGTGCCAAACCTAAATGCCGTGGTGATGACGTGGCATCAATGTTGTGGGAAGCAGAAAACGTAGCAAAGAAGTAGGACATGGCTTTAGTTTTTGTGGCAAAAAGCGCAAATACATTTAAAAATAGTGAATAAAATAATGATAGAAAATTAGATTAATAGGAACTATTGGAAACAGAATAATATAAACTTAACATAAATATTTTATTGTCATAATAAAGTTTGTACGCAATAATAAAAATATACCGAACAATTTTAAGAAATTGTTATCCATATAAGGTATGAAAGAAACAATGTTCTAGATTAGAGACAATAATGAAATTTAATGATTTGATCATTTGATATGATAATCTACAATTTTTAAGAAAATAATGATTGCATTCCATTTGAATTCTTAAATGCGGATTTAAGCGGGATTTTCAAACAAAAACGAGTCAAAGCAAGAGCTTCAAGCCATTCACGAGGCAAAAAAACGCTTTATGCAAAAACGAAACCCTATGGCCGCTTTCCGCTAAAACGGGACTACAGCGGAGCTTTACAAGGCTTTTTAAACAGCGTGTGGCATCGCGAGTGATGATGTGGTAGGGCTGTCCATCAAAGTATTTCTGTAGTTTTAAAAAGTATCCATAGTTTAATATCCAAAGGTATCTGATGGTTTCCGATGTAGATGAGCCAAATTTTGCGCAATAGCTGGATCAAGATGCTAGTGTAAAATTATTTTCAAAGGAGTCAAAATCCATCCTTTTTTCGCCTAACGGTCCATGGAGTGAGAGGCAGGTACGCAATGCTAACCAACCTTCTTTCTGCTGCCTAATCAAACCACTACAATCCAAGTAAGCAGCATTGACCTTGGCCTCGCAACATCTCAATAAATTCCGACTCACGCAACTCACGTAAGCAACACACACACCACACACACACACATCTCAGTCTTAGTCGCACCCCCCTGATAAAGTATTAAACTCGCTTGATCGCTATACATTCATTCATTTGATTCAGGGTTGATGACGATAAGCTCGGCCCATGTCGCCATCGTCGTCTTCCCCATGGCGTCCCACTCCGCCACCCTCTTCACCGTCGCCAGGGCCCTCGCCCTCGCCGCCCCCTCCGTCGCCTTCTCCTTCGTCTGCACCTCCGATTCCATCACCTCCCTCTCCCTCTCCCTCTCCTCCTCACCCATCTCCAACCTCAAGCTCTGCGAAGGCCTCAAGATCCCCGACGGCGACCTAGGCGCCTTCTTCAGGTCCATCCCGGGGAATCTCAGGGAAGGGATCGCGGCGGCGGAGGAGCAGGAGGGCGGCGCCAGGGTGACCTGCGTCGTCTCCGACGGCCTCATGCCGGCGGCGGGTGACGTGGCTGCGGAGATGGGCGTCCCTTGGGTCCCCGTGAGGTTCTGTGGGCCCGCCATGGCGCTTGCTCAGCTCTACTGCGAGCAGATCAGGGAATCATTCAAGGGGGAGGAAGGAGGTAAAAAAAAAGTCTTTTTTTTTCTAGAATTTTTTGAAATAAAAATTTTAGGTTTTCTTTTTAAAATCGTTTTGGCTGGATTGGATTCCATATTAAATCCAAATTGATCTCTTAAAAATTTAAGTATCTTTCCCTTTATTTTCGAATAAATTTGACTTTCTGTCTTATTTATTTATGATTGGTTTTGTTCTTGTATTAAATTCTATTTTTATAAAGTCAGCGAGGTGTATTTTGATAATTTTATAATTTTTCTTAGTGTTTTTGTTATACTTTTGAAAGTTCTTGGTATGAATCCTTCATTTTAAAAGTTTATGGTATCATTTGGAAAAACGACCATAGTTCTCTATAACAAGTTGATTTAGCCTTGCATTTTTATAAAAAAATTTCCCAAAATGTTCATGGGGCAAACATTAATTTTCCAGCCCATGTGATTGCAATGCCGCGCGCTCATGGAGGGAATGGGGTGGTTCGCTAATTTTCCCACGAAAAGTGATGAATATTCCACCTAGCACTTGAGAATGAATATAATACAGCATGGTGGAGGAAAGGTGTCGTTTAGAATTTACTTTCATGGCGTCGAGAAAATACACCTTTTATGAGTTTATATTTATGGCATTTATCATCTTCATATTTATCGTGTAAAATATAGATACACCAAATTTCATGTGATTCCATCATTTTCTTCATCATTGATTTAGTCGGTGCTAAATTAACGGTTTACCGATAATAGAATTTTTTATATTGTTAATCCAACGGTGAAAAAGTGGCGGAATCACAAGAAATTTGATGTATCCACATCTTACATGATAAAGATGATGATGATGGGTGCCGATCGTTTTGTTCGTAATTCTCATAATATACATAGATTGGGACCCAAAATGTATTAAAAGAGCCAAGGACGTTTCCTGTACTTTTAGATCCCACCATTATAAAATTAGGAAAAAAATTCTTTAGAAGAGTTTGCACCATGCAATCCACTTTAGAGCTCTTGTATGGGCTTCTCTTGCACAAAAGGGAAGCTCATTCAAGAGCTATGCAAGGGCCTACACCATGCAAGCCCTTGCATACTGGATTTTTCCAATTATAAGTAAACCGTAGGATTAGAATATTAATTAAACAAGAGTGTATTAAAATAGGGAAGTATAAAGAAAAGTAAAAATGTAGAAAGAATATATTTTTACTTTTCCAACATAAAGATGATGGGGTTTGAAATATTTTTTTGGGAGCAAAGTAAGATGAAAACGAGATTTTGGTAGGTTTATTTGACATTGAATCAGAGGGATTACAAGAAAAGAAACAGTTTGATGGGTTTTACAGGCATGGTTGGTTTCTTTAGATGTTGAAATAAAAATTTAGAAAGTAGCTAATGGGCATAATTCTTCTTCTTTTTTCATTATTTTGAGAAATCAAAACCCTTATAACAATTAAAAATTGTATAGCAAGTTTAATACTTGAAGTGTTTGCAATTGTAGAGAATTTTCTTTTATTCACCCTGCCGTTTTCAACAACATGCTTATGTGCTATTTTTAGAAGGATAAAATCTAAGATATCCAGTTTGATTGATGGGGCTCAAAGATTGCATCAACCCAAAACCAATTGATTTACATAGTGTCTGATGATTTAGAGTAGGTATGTGCATTGGGTCGGTTTGGGCCCATGCACCCACCTAAAACCCCTGCTTGAAACCCCTCTGCCCTCCGCTGGTTTAGCATGTATTGTTTTAAAAATTAGAGGGGTTTTAGACACCCGAAACCATCCTCCTACCGAACCCACCCTCCTACCTGCCCAAACATATTAAATCTCAACTTGATGATGCTCGATATCGGTGATCTCCCAGATCATGGCACGTGGCAGATGACGTGTCCCAGAGCATGCAAGAAAGGGCCTCCAGTGGCCGACCAGACCGCACATATGCTCGTCCTACCGAGCAAACACTGGCTCACCTACGAACCCCCTCCTCGACCTCACAGCTCGTCCCCGGGCTACAACAGAACCAAGATACCTCGGCTCTCCCGCTTGTCCACGAGCTCTCCCGCCGAGGTCATCTTCCTCGGTCTCATCGACCGACCAACGACATCGCTCACAGGCGCAACCGCCATCCCGCGAATCTCGCCATGCGCGAGATATCCGCCGGCCATATCCCACGTTCCACGCCATCACGATCCCCTATTACCGAGCATGTCCCGCCATTAATGGGAGATCCCGCTCATCACGCGGGCGTGACGTCGGGAGCGTAACGACCGGCGTGATTCTCGCGCCTGCCCTGTCTGCTGCCACCGCTATATAAACCCCTTCTTCAGACGGTTCAAATAAGCAATTTTTACTCCACTAAGCCGTTACTCTGCTCGGATCTCTAGTCTAACTTGACCGTCGGAGGGCTCACGGTGGTACAACCACCCCGGGACTTCCTTGCAGGTAGCTCGGCAACTACAACCTCAAGCCCATTGAAATCCACACGCTTCAGGAGCGAAAGCCTCCAGATCCAATCTCAGCCACTCATCGCCACCATCAGTAGATCAACGGGAGACAACATCTTGACGTGATCCGACATCCGTCAGCTGGCGCCGTCTGTGGGAAAACTAGATTCCACAAAAACAAAAGTTCATCTTCCGATCTCAACTAAATGGAGAGCGGTCATCACGACGATCTAAGCACTAGCCACCACCTCCTCCACAACGGAGGCGCAGACGAATCTCCTCCTCCGAACGCCATCAACGCCCTTGCAGGCCGAATAGACCGATTCACGTCCTTCGTCGAGGCGCTCGTCCGCGTCCAAACGGCAGGGCAAGACCCCCAGGTCGCCGCATCCCCGCCTCGGGACCGGGACCCCTACAGGGGGAGGGAAGACTTCGTCCGCGCCGGCACTGCCGACCATCACCTCGACGCCTCCCATAGCAGCGGGTCCCCCGGGCCGACATATGCAATAACTCCGTGGACGCCGCTTCGTTTGGCTCCGAAGTTTTACGCCAGAGGGTTTCGCCCCGAGTCTCGTCGCACCCCTGTCCCTTCCGAGGCGGTGGCGGTCAGCTCGCCTGTTCGCAGGCATGACCGGCACCCCCTCCCTCGACGGGGTCACGCATGCGAGACTCTCCACGGCAGCTCAAAAACAACCCCACCGAGGGGCGTAAGGAGCCTCACCGAATGGAACCGAGGCTCGTCCGAAATTATGGTCATGACGACGGGGGTACGACGAATGCTTACGAGGCTCAGCGCCCCACGCCAGCCGCGGAGGCCGACAGCCGGCCGACGAAGAAGGCCAGGGAGACCGAGCCAATCACTTTTGACGACGGGGACCTTCACGGCATATCCCTTCTCCACAACAACCCCCTGGTGATTACGGCTCGGGTACATCAGTACGAGGTGCACAAGATCCTGTTCTATTCGGGAAGCTCGGCAGACATTCTCTTCTACGACTGCTTTTTGCTCATGGGGCTCGCCGCAGCCGACCTAAGGCCGGCCTCCCACATCCTTTCAGGATTCACCAACCACTCCATCCCGACAGAAGGAGTAATCACTCTACAGTTCAACGTCGGGGAGTCCGGCCATACGCGAACAGTGCCGGTGGAATTCATTGTAGCAAGAATTCCATCGGCCTGCAACATCCTCCTCGGCCACCCCACGCTGAACTCCCTCCGGGCCCAGATATCGATCTACCACCTGGAAATGAAGTTCCTTCTCGACCAGGGCGGGATAGGTCGGGTCTATGGAGACCAACGAATTGCAAAGGTTTGCTTCACCGCAACATCTTCATCGGAGAAGCCGACCGACGATGTCGAAGGTGAGGGTGACATCAGGGGTTCCCTGGACACTCGAGACGAGCAAAAAGAGGTCCGAGGGACCCCGGTGGAGCCTCTGACAGCGGTCCCCCTCGTAGAAGGGGACGGCGAAAGACTCGTTCAGATCGGGTCGCTTCTGACAGGCCCTCAGCGAGACGACCTGGTTCGTTTCCTCATAAACAACTCCGACGTGTTTGCCTGGGCGCCTGCTGACATGCCGGGGATCGACCCCAAAGTTATATCCCACAAGCTCGGGGTAGATCCTACGGCCCGACCCGTCAGACAGAAGAAGCGAAGCTTCGTCCCGGTCAAACAGAAGGCTATCGAAGACGAGGTAGATCGGCTCCTCGCCGCCAACTTCATTCGGAACGTGCCCTACTCATAATGGCTAGCTAACGTCGTCCTGGTCAAAAAGTTAAGCGGGAAGTGGCGCGTGTGCGTCGACTTCACCGACCTCAACAAGGCCTGCCCCAAAAACAACTATCCCCTACCTCGGATAGATCAGCTCGTCGACAGCTCGGCAGGCCACGAGCTATTGAGCATCATGGATGCCTTCTCCGGCTACAATCAGATCCGTATGAATCCGGCAGACGAAGATCTCACCGCATTCACAACGGACCAGGGGGTATACTGCTACAAGGTGATGCCCTTCGGACTCAAGAATGTCGGGGCTACGTACCAACGGTTGGTCAACCGCATGCTCAAGCCACAGATCGGCAGAAACATGGAAGTTTACGTCGACGACATGCTCGTCATTTGGTTGAGATCGGAAGACAAATCAGTCTCGTCGGCCGACCACGCCAAGGACCTGGGCGAGGCCTTCGAGGTACTCTGCAAGTTCATGATGAAACTGAACCCCGCCAAGTGCGCATTCGGGGTCACCGGGGGAAAATTCCTCGGTTTCATGGTCACCCACCGTGGGATCTCGATAGCTACCCCGGAAAAAATCGACGCGTTCCTCAACATGACCGCGCCCAAGACCAACGTCGAAATCATGCGACTGGCAGGGCGGGTAGCCTCTCTGAGCCGTTTCATGTCAAGGTCTAGGGAAAAGTGCCTCCCATTCTTCAAAGCTCTGAGGAAAATCCCGAGGTTCGAGTGGTCCGAAGAGTGCCAGACCGCCTTCGAACAACTAAAGAGACACCTTGCGATGCCACCGCTGCTAACTCGACCAGTTGAAGGGGACGAGCTCTCACTGTATCTGGCGGTATCCGATCAAGCAGCGGGCTCGGTGCTCATATGAGAGGTCGACGGAGCGCAGAAGCCGGTGTACTACGTGAGCCATGTCTTTAAAGACGCAGAGACGAGATACCCAGCCATAGAGAAGATCGTCCCGGCACTCGTTGTGGCCTCAAGGAAGCTACGGCACGACTTCCAGACGCACACTATTCTCGTTCTCACCGAGCGCCCGTTGGGGGCTATCCTCATCTCGCCCGAATCCTCGGGCCGCTTAGAGAAATGGAGGTGGGAGATGTCCCAGTTTGACATAAAATACCGCCCGAGGAAGGCCATCAATGCACAAGCCCTGGCCGATTTTATCGTCGAGTGCACCATCCCCAGCAAGGAACCGGAGTCCGCACCTCCCCTCGCGACCCAACGACCGATCGGGGGAAGACCCGACTCGGTCCCTGAGTGGATCATTTACGTCGACGGATCCTCAACCGAGGAAGGCTGTGGCACCGGCCTCATCATTCGGGGCCCGGGCGAGGCGGAAATGGAATATTCTCTAAAGCTCGGATTCAATGCCTCAAACAACGCGGCAGAGTACGAGGCCCTGCTGGCTGGACTTCGCATGGCCTCCGGGCTGGGGCTGAAGACAATTCGAATCCGCAGTGACTCAGCCCTGGTCGTTGGCCAAGTGACCGGCCACTTCGAGGCTCGGGAACCACTAATGGTAAAAAATCTGGCCGAGGTAAGAAAACTTCGGAAGAACTTCGACGATGTCCAGATAGAGCAAATACCCAGGCAACTCAATGCCCAAGCCGACGCCCTGAGCAAGCTGGCTTCATCCTACTCGGCCAATAACAAGCGGTCTATCCTCTTCGAAACCTTGCCATGGCCCAGCGTGGAAGAAGGGCGACGAAACTTCATGTATATGCGGCGCAAGAAGATGGCCAGGACTGGAGGAGGCCCCTCGTGGAATTCCTAAGGGATGGTACACTCCCGAAAGATCGGGGAGCAGCCCGCCGTGTCCGGGCCAAAGCCTGTCACTTCGTCTGGAGCAGTGGGAACCTTTACAAGAAGTCCTTCACCCAGCCCCTGCTCCGGTGCGTCGACCCCCACGAAGCCGACTACGTCCTTCGTGAAATCCATGAAGGGGTCAGCGGCGTGCACCAAGGGGCCCGAACTTTAATCCAGAAGGCATTGCTCCAGGGGTACTACTGGCCCACTATTCACGGAGACGCCCGAAGCTTGTCAGGAGATGCAAAAGTTGCCAGCTCCACGGAAGTATACCTCGCCTTCCGGCTACCAAGCTGACCACTTTGACCTCCCCGTGGCCGTTCGCCCAGTGGGGATTGGACATGATAGGCCAGTTCCCGACCGGCACGGGAGGACACAAGTATATCCTCGTCGCAGTGGATTACTTCACGAAGTGGGTCGAGATCGTCCCCATCAGGAAACCGGACGCTGCCACGACTATCAAGTTCCTGCAGAATAACCTGATACTCCGATTCGGCATTCCAAGGTGTATCTCACCGACCACGGGACGTACTTCGAAAACGAGAAAGTGAAGGATTTCTGCAACGAATACCATATCCTCATGAAGTTTGCCGCAGTCGCACATCCCCAATGCAACGGGCAGGCCGAAATTACTAACCGCGACGTCCTCCGAGGTCTCCGAACCCGCCTAGAAGGACGCCAAGGCAGTTGGGTCGAGGAATTGCCCCGGGTCTTATGGGCCCTGCACACGTCAAAGAAGACCCCCACCGGGGAAACCCCTTTCAGCCTCTGCTACGAGACCGAGGAAATGGTCCTAGCGGAGATCGGGCTACCCAGCCACCGGGTCGAACATTTCGACGACGAAGCAAACACCACGGCACTACGGACCAATCTGGACATCTTGTTGGAGAAACGAGACCAGGCTCAGATCAGGGCTGCCGCCTATCAGCAGCAAACTGCCCGATACTACAACGCGCGGGTCAAACGTCGCTCCTTCAAAACCGGAGATCTGGTCCTACGGCGGAACAAGTTCGTCGCTCAAGGAAGGTTGCACAAGTTTTCCCCGAAGTGGGACGGCCCTTTCCTCGTCTCCGAGGTACTTCCCGGCGGAGCCTACCGCCTACAGGACACAGACGTGCGCAAGTTTCCACGACTTTACAACGCCAAGAAGCTCAAGCTGTACCAGTAAAATGAATACCTACGAGTGTGTACATCTCCTTTCACAAAGGCACTGTAAATTTTTCTAAAAGGTCCTTTCATTCAAATAACAATGAGGGAACGCTAGAACGTTGCAAAAGAAGAGTCTTATTCATCCTAAAAGGTACTACGGGCTCCTCAACCTTACAGAAAAAGGGAAGGTTACGACGAAGGCGGAACGGGATCAAGAAAGTACTCCTAGCGGCTACCCCGCTCGACTATCCCTGGTAGCTTCCCTACCCCACAACGCCAGGAATCAAAGCCCTCACCAAGAGGCACCGGGCAGTAACCCTGCTCGGCCTGTCCTTAGTAGGCCACTTACGACCCCTCCCGTGCTAAGGATCTAAGCCCTCACTAAGAGGCAGCCGAGCGGCTACCCTGCTCGGCTATCCGTGGCTGGTAGCTTCCCTACCCCACAACGCCAGGGATCTAAGCCCTCACTAAGAGGCATCCGAGCGGCTACCCCGCTCGGCTATCCCTGGCTGGTAGCTTCCCTACCCCACAACGTCAGCAATCCAAGCCCTCGCCAAGAGGCACCGGGCAGCAACCCTGCTCGGCCATCCTCAAGGACAAAAAGCCCTCGCCAAGAGGCACCGGACAGTAACCCTGCTCGGCCATCCTTAGTAGGCCACTTACGGCCCCTCCCGCGCTAAGGATGAAAAGCCCTCGAAAGAGGCAACCGGGCCCGCCCTTGCTCGGTTATCCCTGTCTGGTAGCTCCCTACTCCCAACAAACCTGGGATCAAAGCCCTCGCCAAGAGGCAACTGGGCCCGCCCTTGCTCGGTTATCCCTGGCTGGTAGCTCCCTACCAAACCATGGATCAAAGCCCTCGCCAAGAGGCATCGGGAAGTAACCATGCTCGGCCAGTCCTTAAGGATCAAAAGCCCTCGCAAGAGGCAACCGGGCCCGCCCTTGCTCGGTTATCCCCGGCTGATAGCTCCCTACCCCAACAAACCAGGAATCAAAGCCTTCGCCAAGAGGCACCGAGCAGCTACCCTGCTCGGCCCCGTCCTTTGCAGGCCACTCACGGCCCCTCCCGCGTTAAGAATCAAAGCCCTCGCCAAGAGGCACCGAGCAGCTACCCTGCTCGGCCATCCTTAGTAGGCCACTCACGGTCCCTCCCGCGCTAAGGATCAAAGGCCCTCCAGAGAGGCAACCGGGCCCACCCTTGCTCGGTTATCCCCGGCTATTGGCTCCCTACCCCCAACACACCAGGGATCAAAGCCCTCGCCAAGAGGCACCGAGCAGCTACCCTGCTCGGTCGATCACCGGCATGCCTCTCCGAGCTTCCCACGTTAAAGAACATGACCTCGTCAAGAGGCATCCGGTTCTACGTCTAAGCAATCTCCACCTCGACTTCGGGGCCATGGAGATACCGTCTTCCCGCCGGTCTTTGCAAACTTGGCCATGGAGATACCGTCTTCCCGCCGGCCTAGGTCTCACTTCCCTCATCACTGTCGACCGGGGGCATGACCACTGAAAGTGGGACCCGAGCTCGAAGCTCACCTTGGTTAAACTCTGGAAGCTGCTCCTTGACGGCATCAAGAGCTTTGTTCCATGCAATAGCGGAGGCCTCGCCGAGATCAACGTAAAACTGGTCTGACCCCTTGTAATCGGCCAATGCCTTCCTAGCCCGGATCTCGGCAACCTCCGCCGCCTGAAGCGCCGCCTCGGCATCCCGCCTGCTGGCATCCCTCGCTCTCTTCATGGAGGCGAAGCGGTCGGCCAGTTCCACTAACTTCGCCTCGATGGCTTGGTAGGACTCGCTCAGGCGGCAATAGGACTCCCGGCACTTTGAAACGGCGAACTCCGCGGCTTCCGACCGAGCTTCAAGGACGGCCATCATCTCCCTCTGCAGGCGCAACTCAAGTCGCAGATCCTCGGCCTCCGAAGAAGACTCTTCTGCTAACCTCGCAGCATGAATAGCCCCATCATCCTCTATACGAGTAACGAGGGCGCAGTGCTGAAGGACCTGGCGAAAAACGGCAGAGAGACTTAGGGACACCTGAACTAGGGAGAGGGCGCTCGAAATGACGCGTGAGGGAGCACGTACCTGAACCGCCTCCTGAGCAATGGCCGCAATTTGGGCCCTCAGGGTCCCCTGCGGCATCTGGCCCCCGGCCGACTCCTCCATATCAGCAAGGAGGCTGGCAGCAACGGAAAGCCCCGACGGGACCACGAAATGGGCGCCCCCTCTTGCGCGGGAATCCCCTCCGGAATCTCCGCCGGCGGCGCGCGAGAGACCGTCCTCTTCCTCCTAAGAGGAACCCCGTCTTCGTCCTCTCCTGCGTCCCTCATCTGGGGCTCGGGAACCCGTTGACGACTTTGGCCGCCGCCGGAACAATCGTCAGGGGCTCGAGACAGGGCAGATGACCCCGCCATCGGAGGCACATCTGGTGCGGGCCTCGGGTCAGCTGGAGGCACGGACGCATCGTTGGCCCCCTCTTGGACTGAGCGCCGAAGGTACCAAGAGTCGCGGATTGAACCATTGGTCCTGCCAAAAGGAGAGCGCCGAGCCAACAAGACTCAGAATGAGGAAAATGTGAAGAGAGAGAGAGAGAGAGAGATCCCGAATAAGGCCTCCCCTCGATTTATACTGCCGGCGTCCTCATCCAACGGCGACGGTCGGCTCCCGCCAAAAACAACTCTTCGAATTCAACGGCCGCGATCGCTCCACCTGCTGCACGCACATTGGCCGAACCCCATCAGACGCCAGAAGTCTGCGGCCCGTCACAACAGCCAACCAACACCCGACATGTGGGCTGTCGCTTCAGCAAAAGTGCGCACGATCCGGCGCACCCTCTTTAATGCAAAAGATCTCGCCCTGATTCGCTGGCGTCATCCAGAAAATATAACGGATTACCCGGGGATATGTCCGACGATATCTTCGAAGAGGAAATCACCTCGGGTAACCCGGCAGACCACTCTCGACCCGACCCATCAGCTGGTCGGGACAAGAGTGGGGGGCTAATGATGATGCTCGATATCGGTGATCTCCCAGATCATGGCACGTGGCAGATGACGTGTCCCAGAGCATGCAAGAAAGGGCCTACAGTGGCCGACCAGACCGCACCTATGCTCGTCCTACCGAGCAAATACTGGATCACCTACGAGCCCCCTCCTCGACGTCACAGCTCGTCCCCGAGTTACAACAAAACCAAGATACCTCGGCTCTCCCGCTCGTCCACGAGCTCTCCCTCCAAGGTCATCTTTCTCGGTCTCATCGACCGACCAACGGCACCGCTCACAGGCGCAACCGCCATCCCGCGAATCTCGCCATGCACGAGATATCCGCCGGCCATATCCCATGTTCCACGCCATCACGATCCCCCATTAACGAGCATGTCCCGCCATTAATGGGAGATCCCGCTCATCACGCGGGCGTGACGTCTGGAGAGTAACGGCCGGCGTGATTCTCGCGCCTGCCCTGCCTGCTGCCACCGTTATATAAACCCCTTCTTCAGACGGTTCAAGTAAGCAATTTTTACTCCACTAAGCCGTTACTCTGCTCGGATCTCTAGTCTAACTTGACCGTCGGAGGGTCCACGGTGGTACAACCATCCCGGGGCTTCCTTGTAGGTAGCTCGGCAACTACAACCTCAAGCCCATTGAGATCCACACGCTTCATGAGCGAAAGTCTCCAGATCCAATCTTAGCCACCCATCGCCGCCATCAGCAGATCAACGGGAGACAACATCTTGACGCGATCCGACATTCGTTACAACTCATCATTTTGAATTTATATATATATGTATTTATCTGTATAATTAATAGAAATATTTTATTAGTTAATTTCAACTTGAAGTTAAATACCGTTGTTCTTATGTACCTATTATATTTATATTGGATTTCATTTTGACAATAGCTTACACCCGCAACCTAGCCTAACTGGTACATACCCGTCATATCCACTAAAACCCAACCCGCACCCGACACCCATCCCTGGCATGTGCGGGTGCGGGTTTTAAGATCCGTACAAACCCGCTAATTACCCTAAATTGTACAAACCCACTACCTATCCTAACCTGCAAATATGTGCATTTATTTACAGTAAACCCGCTGTTTATTGCCGAAAACGGAGACGAACCGGGATTGATCATCTAACCTGAATTTAGGGGGGCAGATGCTATTTGGAATATATCCGTCCACCTCTCCGAAAATGCCAAGTTGATTTATGACACTGTATATCGGAGGTTTGGACTGATACGACCGTTGTAGCGTGAATTTATCAGATTCCCCCTCTTTGAGGTTTTTTTTTATTGTGGCGTCGTTTTTCCCTGCAAGCGCAAGCCCCTGCAATTAATTACGTTATCGCAACGCGATAACCACTTTTACCTGTTCTGGTAGGTCACTTCGTATCGTGTTACATTGTTTATTTTGGAATTACCCATGGATTGTATACGGATACTAATTTATGTTGTCGCCCGTAGGGCGTGGACTAGTCCAAATCCGTATATTAAATTTGGGTTTGAATCTAGGTTGTATATTCCATCAGTTTAAGAGATATTTTATTTTATTTAAAGACCGTCGATCTGGTTTTAAATTAAGATCGACTTAAATATATGAGCATATGAATTCAATTTATTTTAACTAAGGATACGTTAGTCTTATATGAGACTAAGATCAGCTTAGAAATATAGTTAAGAATCGTTAAATTTTGTTAAGATCCACCAACAGAGCATATGGGCTCGGCTGCAAGGAACAATATAGGTTCAAGGAAATTTCAGAGGCTTAACCAATTTTGGGCTCAGTCTTGGGCTTTTTTCATCATTCAACAGTTCTAAGCTCTTAGTCTTTTGATTATGGATATGATATCCAATTGCTGCTCTGGCACTCACGTGTGTATCACGTGAGGCGCTCAGACTTGGGCGTTGCCCTATCGGTACTAAGCACTTAGTCACTTTGACTATATAGTGCTGAGCATTTTTATACAGCGCTCACATGGCTATCACGTGAGGCGCCGGATCTTTACTGATGAACGCTCACGTGTAAGTGACGTGTGGCGCTGAGTTTATGGACGCTCACGCGTAAGTCACGTACGGCGCTGTGTTTATGGGCGCTCACATGTGAGTCATATGAGACGCCGAGTCTTCATAGGCTTCTTTGAACGCTCACATGTAAAGCACGTGAGGCGCTAACTTCATAGAATCTTTCAAATGCTCACGTGGATATTGCGTGAGGCGGTGGGTTTTTAAAGATTTAAGCTCTGTTTAATTTTTGAAAGCAGTTAAATTTCTGTTAATGGTATTTTGGCCATTGATGATCACAAAGATCTATGTTTTGAAGATTTGGGATCGAATTTTTGAGAACTAAGTTCTTCTGTTATCTTTTTGTGAGAATTAAGTTCTTTGAAGGGTTAAACTCTGTTTTTAGAGTAATTTTTTTCCCGAAATGTAAATTCCATTTCTTTTCTTCGTATTTCTTTTCTTATATCTAGTTTTGTCCCTATAAATCTTGAGTCTGAAGAACAAAATCTTCCTAATTAGAATTAAATTCTTAATTTATGGGAGATTTGTCTTGCGGATCTCAGATCCAGAGAAAAAACTAAGTTTTTTTTTATAGAGAGTTAAACCCTTATATTTTTATACGATAGGTAAAGGAGATATTTTAATCTCTGCTTTTTTTACCTAGGGCTTGAGAGGAGCAGGAAGATTTTCTTCAGCAAGAGAATTAAATTCTCGATTGTAGCTTTTTATCACCTTATGAGGTTGATTCTCCTCTCTCTCAGATTTAATCTGTTTTCTCCTATTTATAAGAGAAGAGAAAAATCAATCTATTGGAGGAAGTCTTTCATTGAAATATCATGATTGATTTTATAATCAATCGAAATGATCTTAAAGATCAACCGCTGAATTTTATTCACCGTTGGATTTTTAATCCAAAAGCTCTCTGTTTAACAAAGAAGATTTCTTATTTGTTTTAACAAGTTAGGAAAATATTTTTTTAAGATAGAATTTAATTCTATGAGATGATCGATTGGTGATTTTACAACCACCGCCGGATATTTGATCTAAGCGTTCTCTGTTTAACAAAGAAGATCTTTCTAATTTGAGAAAGATCGGGTAAATGTTTCCCATATAGAATTTAATTGTATAAAAAAACACTCACATGCATTGCATGTGGGGTGTCGGCCTATAGCGCTCACATGGATATCACGTGAGGCGCTGCCAAGAGCCTGGCAAGTGCGCTCATGTGGATATCACGTGAGGTGCTGTCAAGAGACTAGATTAGCGGTTCACGTGGATATCACGTGAGACGCTCACGTGTTTAACACATGGGGGCTGCCCTCTATTTTTATAAAGGGAACAACATGTTTTGGGTCAAAATTTTGGGCGGGAACACCCGCTATCTATCCTAACCTGTACAAACCCGTCCTATCCACTAAAACTCGATCAGCATCCGAAATCCGTCTTCGGCAGGTTTGGGTTTTAAGATCCGTTGCATCGGTTGGGTTTAATGGAAAACCCACCTGCAAGGGTTCGGGTGCAAAAGCATGTAAAATTCCGTCCAACCCGGACCGTGAACACCCTAATATTTTAGAGTGCAATATAGGCCTGATGTGAGGACTACTTTGATTATAGAGGTTTTGGATCAGTTACCTTGATATAATTTCTTAAATTCGTATTTTATTATATCAAAGTTTTGGAAATGGGTCTTGGTTCAACTACCCTGTGTGGGGTGTATCACCTTGTGTAAGGTGAGTTGATTTTGCTCATTCAAACTGCATATCTTTTTATTCGACTGTTTGGCACTACTCATGGTAGGCCTTACGACTTGATCAAGCACCCCACATGAAAGAAAGTATAAAAATCAAAGCAACTTGGTATATATTGTTAATTTTTAATACATAAACATAAGTTTTTTTGAATGGAGTGTTCGTGGACTATGGGAGAGCATTATTTGAGGTTGCTGATGGGACGCTCAAGTGAGTTTAAATTCTCATCATATATAGTAGCACAAGAATCGGTAGGGACAAGCTACAAGGAAAGAATGGTTGCATATAAGGAGATTTATTAGGGATCCCTTGTTTTTTCTTTCTTTCTTTCATTTTTTTCCTTTGGGAAAAGAAATTGTGCTAATGTACCTAAATTCATGAATAGTAGGGTTCCCTTGTTGTCGAATTGATCTCTTTGGAGGCGGACTGGATTCAAATCTAAGACGCCTCATTCAATGTCTTGGACCCCTTTTGCTTTATATATTTTAAGCTAAATTTCTATTTACTACCGTGAGCATTTTTTTTCAAATGACACCATAAACTTTTGAAATGATGGATTAATACCATGAACTTTCATAGTATTAAAATGCACCCCTAACGGCGTTAAAATGACCATAATACCCCTCCCCTTTCAGCAAATATAGTCTTTTTATTATATGAGATGGGTATTATAGTCATTTTGTAATTTTCCGTTAACGCCGGTTCATGGTATTACTTGGGAAAAGTACATACGGTTCATGGTAGCAAGTAGAAATTATTTTGAAAGTTAATTATATCGTTTTGTAATTTTCAGTTGACATTGTCATGACTAGTATTTCGCACGTGTCTTTATTAAAATAAAAGCCTGTATGGAGTGAATATTTTTATTCATATTTTTTTTTTCAAAAGCATAAGAGTTTTTAAAATATCTTCTCCATTTTTGACTAAAAGTTTTCAAAGTATCTATTATCTTAACTAAAAGTCTTTTAAAAATCTTTTAAAATCTTGGTTGTTAATCTTAATATGCGTCATACGTGCAAAAAATAAATGATATGAATCATCTAAAAATAAAGGATTAATCTTAAATTAATCGTACGATCCCTACATGAGCCCCTCCTTTTTACATTATAATTGTAAAGCTTAGATACGGTGAGTCTCATCCTTTCTGGGATTGTATTGAGATGTGACATTATCATTCCAGACTAATTATTCACTTATTGAACTCTTAATATGTTGTGAGCACCGTCACAGCCGCCTGATGAAGATTAATTCTTGTATTTAAGCTAGACGTCTAAGGTTTATATTATTTTTTATTTTTAATTATACACAAACGGGGATGGGTTGGTTATATATTTATTTATATGAGTGTACATACGGATTTTCAACATAAACAGGGTTCATCCAAATAGACTTAAGCTTTGTCATTTACTGAAACGCGGAGACGTGTTGTATTCGTTTTAGTCCAAAAAATAGACCTAAACATGCTTGATGGAAGGACCATTTATTTCTTATACTCATATAGCTCTCATAGTTTTTCACCGTGGAATTATTCACATACATATCTCAACAGGTTAAACTTTGCTTGCGCAAGTGACAAGTTTTTATTCAAAAACAAAAGAAAGAGAGAAAAAGAAAAGAAAAGCTTATTTACAAAATTAGATAAAGGAAGAATAAGAAAATGCTTATTTTAAAAAGATTACCCGTAGTTTCCATCTTTTCCAAGAAACTACCATGTAATTTTAAAACTACAAAAAACTATCCAAACTGACGATCGGCCGTATAGGGTGTTAAATGGTATATCAAATGACCATTTTGCCCTTTTAAAATATAATTAATTATATTAGATATTTATTAAGTATTTTAATAATTGTTAATAATTAATTTCATGGCAACCACGGCTTTGGTGGCAGTGGTCGACTCGAGGGGAGGAGGTGGGTGGTTGAGGGGAAGATCATGATCATGATGAGAGGAGGCTGAGGAGGTGGAGGAAGTAGCGGCGTGGGTGTAAGAGAAGGAGGTGTATGAGGGGAAGAAGGCACGACGGAGAAGATGATGAGAGGAGGCCGGGGAGGAGGAGGAGGGGATCACAACGACGATGATGGAAGGCTGAGAAGGAGAGGAGGAGGACAACGAGGATGGTGATCAGGGACGTACGCCAAGTAGGAGGAGCTGCAGATAATTTCGATAGATGTGAGGAGGAGGTCGAGGAGGGGATGAAGGGGAGACGATGACGAGGATGATGATGATGATGATGATGATGATGGGACAAGGAGGAGGAAGAGGCGTTCGGCGGAGGAGGATGGGTCGATCTGGATGGAAGCAGGTGATGATGAGAGGAGGAAGAGGAGGCATGGAAGGAGGCAGCGGCGGAGACGACGACAGCGACAACATATATAGCATTGGTGGGGTTAGGTCCAGGGTTTAATTGTGTTAGAAGGAAGAAGAAGAAGAAGAAGAAGTTATTTTTGGTATTTATCTACATTTTTAGATGATGTGGCAATGACATGTCACGTTAGTGCTGACGTCACCATAATATCTATTCACATGTATCTCTGCTATATTAACGCCAAACGGATGCACGCGCAAAGAAAAAACCAAATTTTCCGACATGTCAGTTTTGCTGATGCTCAAAAATTTATAATTTTGATTTATATTAAACTTGAACTAAAAGATAAAATATGAAGATTTTGGCTTATTGTTGTCATTCACTCGTAACAAACTCCCCACAACCGAAAGATTTTATGTCCCGGTTATCTCTGTAACTTTTCTCATTCTCACGTTCTCATCTCTCCAACTAATTCTTTAAAAATCTTTTCAGTGATGTTAAAATATACAAATGTGTATGGTACGCGCAACAAACTAGTATTTACTAGCTTGCAAACTAAAATACTACTCCTGAACCACCCTCACCCATCGTTTATATTCATTCCCAAGTAGGGTTGCCACTTGAGCCTGATTTGAATAGGGTAGAACATGATGCAGGCCGCGGCTCCTTCAGAACTAGCTTTAGTTCAGCTTGTTAGCTAAATGAGCTTTATTTTGTCGGCTCCTTCATTTCCTTTCATTACATAATCATTTTGCTTACGAAAGAACCCTAACTTAAAAGCTGAATTTGTATCAAACCTTTAATTAGCACCCCTAAATTCACAAAACATCATATATGCAACCATAAAGAATATATTACTCTGTTTTATTTACTTTTCCAATGTTTAAAAGTTCCGTATTCAGTCAACTAGTCGTCCAGCTCTATCAATTCTGCTTCTTTGAACATACGATTAACACACAGTTTCTTGCAGAAAAACTTATTGGCATCACACCAAGCCTCCACCCCCTCCGTTTTAAAGACATGCCGGATTTCATACTCGCAGGCAATGCAGACCCGCTCAACGCCGGCATCATCGAAACTTACCCTCACGCTGCCGCTGTAGTCTTCAACACATTTGAAGGCCTGGACCCCTTAATCGACATCGAATTCAACTCAAAATTCATGAGTTACTTCCCCATTGGCCCTACTGTTAACCTTGTGGCCTCTTCTAATTCGTCCTTGCCTCATAATGACAGATGCATCGAGTGGCTCGATAGTCAGCGTGATGCTACTGCTGTATACGTTAGCTTTGGCACATTCAACTCGCCGTCCAAGGATGAGTTGGTTGAGCTATCTGAAGCACTGATGGCTACTGGGGTTCCGTTCGTGTGGTCGTTGAAAGAGAATGAGAAAGAAGGTTTGGATTTCATGAATACACCTTTGTTTGGGCTAATAAATTACTTAAGGAGTATAAGTGCCATATACGGTAAACCACATGCGTGCTTTCTGCTATTAACCCAAATATATATATTTCTAAATCTGTTTGAAGCTTTTAATTGGGTCTTAGAGTAATATGAAAAGAAAAGAAAAGAAAAAGGCCCCATTTGGCAATTTGAGTAAAATTTAGGAACTATGAAAAGTGTCAGGAGCCAGGACTCCTTTGGCATCGTAACTCCGAAATGTGTTATATGTTCGTAACTCCTTTGGCATCGTAAACCCAATTACTAAACAGAAGCCCCAACGAGAAATAATAGGAAATAAGGAAATGCTGAGGGGGAAGTGGATAGCTCAATTCCACTCCAAAAGCTAGGAATTGGGTTCAGTAAAAAAATAAAGGTTCTCCTATTTTACTAAATATGTCCGATGAAATCAACTTAAGTCAATACGAACCATCTGTAACCTAACCATTTCTTCTTTTTTTTCCTAACAGGTTTGCCCCATAGCTTCTTCCAGCATGTTGATCAAGGGAAAGGGATGATGGTGAAGTGGGCCCCGCAGGTGCAGGTGCTGGCGCACCGTGCGGTCGGGGCATTCATAACACATGGTGGATGGAATTCAGTGATGGAGAGCATATCGAGCGGAGTGCCGATGATCAGCAGACCGTTTAGATGGGACCAGATGACAAATGCGAGGATGGTGAGTTGTGTTTACGGGACGGGTGTCACCGTTGATGAGAAAGGGATGAAGAAGGAAGAGATGATGAGGACTTTGAAATCGTTGTTGGAGGAAGAAGAAGGGAGAAAGATGAGGGAGAAGGCGAGCAAGCTTAAGGAAATGGCGGAGGCGGCGGTGAGGGACGGAGGGAGCTCAATTCGGAATTTGAATAAGCTTGTGGAGATTTTGTGTGGAAGAAGTTAGGTGTTCGGTATCCGTTTTCTTACATATATACGGCAGCGTTTCATTCCCACCAACAGGTTTGGTGGGTTGAAAAATGGAGCTGCATGCAATATTTGGATCAATAAGAAAAACAGTTTTATATTTCAATAGCAGTATGTTCATAGATTTTTGAAAAATGAATTAATCATTTGCAACATTTGTTGTAGATGATTCGGTTGTAACAAAGTATTAAGGGTAATATAAGCCCTTCATTATTTACTGCAGTAAATTCATACAAACATGTTGTATTTACATCTGTGTTTTGTTCAATCAAAGCTCAAATTTTATGTTGTGATTAAATGATGCTTATTTTAGAGCTCAGTTGAGAATTTGAAGGTAGGTGATCTTGCATGCCCTTAGAATTCTCTACAGGGTTTGTTAAAAAGTTGAAAAATGTTCATTATTATATGTTTAAGTCCTTTTATATTTTGTTTACCCTGATAAGGAGTCGATAATTAATTAAATACCGATTTTAGAGTCAACTTCCAAAGCCCAAACATTTTGATCTGGATGTCAGAACAACTATTATTATACCTTTTTGGAAACGACATTGAAAGCTCTATCGCAAAGATAACATGCCAAACTGGACTGGTGTCGAGTTTGATTGCAATTTGAGATAGTTTAAAAGGTGTATGGAGTCTCCAAAGCTTAATTATTGCAGAGATTTGGCAGCTCTTAAAAGCTTGGTTATTTTCAATTTTTTCTTCAATGATTTCCGATTTAGGGAAACTTTCAGTTGTCCGTTAGTGGGATTTGGTAGACTTTCAGTTGTTCCGTTTTATGGCAAATTGAAATTGATTTTTGATAGAGAAAATCCTTATTTTAGATCTAGGAGAAGTGTTTGGGGTTTTAAACCAATAACCCCCACATCCCTCCGATGTCTAACGGAGAGAGAGAAAGAATCTTTTTGACAAGTCCAGAGACCTTTGTGAAATCATTTAGTGTTTTAGGAAACAAATAGTAATTATCAAATATTGAGGGTATTAGTAATTAACCAAGTTTTGATGGGCCTTTATATTTAGTTTTGTATTCCTAATACATCTGAGTTTCTTTCTCAAGCTCGAACAAGATATAGTTTTTCTCCGGATGATAGAACAATACCCAACCCTTCAAAATTTACTCACACCTCTGCACCAATACTACCGTCTTAAATAAAAAATTAAATTAAATGTTCGATCATGAGAACAAAATACATATATAGGACTCATGACTCCTACAATTTTGGTGGAAGCTTGATTGAAAACTGTCATCTTCTTTCTTTCTGTTGTCCGAATGCATTAAAGCCGGATTACCGTATAATTTCTTGTAAGCATGTACCTAAATGTACCTTCATTATGTACGTAGGATTTAGGGGGTAATGTTGGGATCAACCAAAAAAGTTTGGGTAGAGCCGGATCGAAGTGTTGGCTAGGTAAGCGTCCTGTAGTAAGAGGAGTAGTTATGAACCCTGTAGACCATCCCATGGGGGCGGGGAAGGGAGAGCCCCAATTGGTAGAAAAAAACCCACAACCCCCTGGGGTTATCCTGCGCTTGGAAGAAGAAGTAGGAAAAGGAAAAAATATAATGATAGTTTTATTCTTCGTCGCCGTAAATAGGAATATTTAAAATATAATTTTTTGAATTTGAAATAATGTAATGGGCGAACGAATATACAGACGAACAACAATCTTCATCTAGATCTGGACCAGATGATATCCAAATCATCATAACAACTAAACCCTAAACATGTGTTCTGCAAGGCTACATAATAATGAAAGTACATTTAGGTAGCAATCATCGATCATCACAGAGAATTAAACCTGATTCGGACCTGTCTGAAAAGTACCATATTGATTAGACTCCTCTGTTTCCATCATGCTAATTATTAATTAGGGATTGAGATGCGGGACCAGCATGCTTGTTTTTTCTAATTAAACTGTTAAATATTTTGGAGTTATATGTAAAGTCCAAAATAAATTGTTATTTTGTTTTTATTTCGAGTTTGTTTGAATAATATTATAGGTCTCTCCCTACCCAACTTATTCTGCTTATTGAGAGAGAGATCCAGAGTTTTTTTTAGCAAATGATTGAATAAAATATTTCCCTTGAAAAGTTTTATGTGTTGATCTCTTCGGAGTTTTCATAATCGGCTGCAGTCTGTCCTCTGCTTTTCGGCTTCAGTCGAAGACGCTTCGGTTGCGATCAAAGCTTTTATCGTCCGCTATCAACGTTTAATAATCGTTACAGCATCATCACCATCGATCAAGTTCTCGCATATACGCTAGATTTCGACTGTTCGGCAGAACCTTCGGATAGATCCAAGTTACATCTAACCTCGGACATCTTTGAAGCCCATCGTTAAGATCATCTACATCTCTGATTCACACTACTACAATAAGGGGTTGCCCCTATGGATTTATCCGTAAGAGCAAAGTACTGCCCCTACGGATATATCCGTAGGGGCAAAAAAATACCCCATATGTGCAAAGGCCGCAGGTGCAAGTCTACGTCCCGAACATGTCCCTACGGAGTAATAATTGCCTCTACGCCTTAATCCGTAGAGACACTTATCTCTATGGTGTAATCCGTAGGGCCTGATAAATATTTTAATTTATTGGTTTATAAAATAAAATAATTGCCTCTACGGATGTATCCGTAAGGCCTTATTTGTGTCCCTACGATTACATCCGTAGGTCCAGATAAATACCCCATACGGATAAATTCATAGAGGAAAGTTTTACTGAGTCCATAGGGACAAAATATCAGGTATCCTGATATTTTGTCCATATGGCTAACTGTGTAGGGGCAAACATTGGACCAACGGATTAATCCATAGGTGCAACAGATGTCCCTACGGATTAATCCGTAGGGATAAAATATCAGGGTTTTTTTTTAAAAAGGGCTTCCAGTTTTTTTCCCGTCCTGTACACAATAATATATACATCATATAAACAAATACAGAAATATTCATAATCAATATCTCACGCATAATATATAAAAGAAATAAACAAACAAAATACGATATCAAACTAAATCATCGTGAACAAGCAAACAACCACCAATATCGTCCAAAATTTATACAATATGTATCAGATAAGTACATACATCCTCAAAAATATTTAAAAAGCTACCGTAGCTCGGTCCAGCTCCTCCATCTCTGATAATCGTCGTAATCTGGCGCATCTGCTCCTCGGTGCAGCCCTGAGTCGTCAAAAAATCGACTAATGAAGGAGCGAACTGTGCGGGAGTATGAGCGAGTTGTGGGGCTGCAGGAGTGGATACTCAACCGCAGCCGAGATAGTGTCTTGTGGAGCCACAGCCGAAGAAGATGCATGTGGAGCCGCAGCCGAAGTAACATGCCGCACTTGTTAAATTTTGTGTGTAATAAACGAGTAAGAACGGTGTATTAGATTTTAGTCGAGTTCGTATCATTATCAGATTATTGCGAAACCCCAATCTAAGAATACTTAGTGACTTAGGCCTCGTTTGAGTATCTAGTTTGGAAAGCTGTAGTTTATTTTAATTAGATAGTTTGATGTAAGTATGATTAATCAAAACTAAGTCTACAACCAAATAAGTCCAGGCTACTAATATTGCATATGTTACCATCTATAATGTGATATAATATTTTACTATTAAGTAGTATACGTACCATCTCCTTTAACTCCTCGACGGTGGTCTTCAAGGCGGCGACACCATACTCTAGTCGTCGCTCACGAGGGGTAACGGAAGTAACCGCCGGAGTGGAGTCCAACCTCATATGGGCCCTGCTAGGACCCAGTCCCCGGTCTCTCTCCCAACCTCCGTGGTGCCCTCCGTGTGTGGCGTCTAGGAGTGGGGTTAGCAGTATCGGATCGGTCTGTCCAGTAAAATCGATCACCGATGTCTCCGCCTGCTCCACCACCCGCTCCTACATCCACATTAACCATTAAAATATAAATATATCATTTAAATTTGAACTTTTCAAAACAAAAATTTCAAACTTGTTGGAATAAATATTAACACTTACGCAATACTCCTGACGGTGTCGGAGAATCGAAGCTCGCCCGTGGCTGGATTTGTCGAGGTGCAGTGGACGGCAAGATACGCGGTCAACAGGCTCGGTGTACCACCCTGCACCAGGGTCTGAGCTCTCTGCAATTCGTAAAAAAATTACATATATTATAAAATAACTCTTAATATTATATTATACCAAAATAGATCTATTGTAATTTACCGATGCCTCCATGGCACGAGTAATGTTTCTCGAGCCACCTGTATAAGTAGGGCGACCCCTCTTCGCCGACTTCTTATTCTCTTTATTTTGATCGGCTTGTTTCTATACAACACATTCAGATTTAGTTTTCTAATTAAGCAAAACAAAAAAATAAATTATATACTAAATAATGAATTACATTTAAATTACAAACTTGTTTGCGCTGAGAGTCGAAATATTGGCGCAAGAGAGGCCATGTATCTACGTCGACTCTCGCAAAGGCCAGAGTATGTAGGAGAGCCGCTCTCTCTGCCTCGGGGGTCACCATCCATAGGGAATAGCAGTCGATCTTCTGCTCGTTACTATTGTATCGGACCTTTGATTGCATGTTCTTCATCAGGCCATTGTACAGAGCGTGAAGATCGGGCACTCTCTCAGGGTGATCAGGGTCGGGTACAGACTGAAAGTCGTAATCCAACTGCAAATACAAAAAAATAATGTATTTAAATTGCAAGTGTTAAATAATAATAAATATATTGGATAAGTCATATGAAAATATGTATTAATACCCGAGCATGATCCCGGAAGAGGGCAAATGAGCGCCGGTGTTGATCGCCCCACTCAATGTGAAATGTATACTTTTTCACGAGGTGGCTCTCATCCCCCATATACCGGCCGAATCTCTCGGCATAATCGCCGGTATAGCGATAATCGAGGGTAAAGAAGAGGGGAAATGCTGCCTCCCCCTAGCTCTGTCGGGTCTCAGCCTGTGGGACTGATTCGGGTCTCGAGTCCCTCTTTCGAGATGGGGATACCCTGCATCTACAAGAAATATCAAGACAATCAAATATTAAGACAATGTGGTATTAAGAAATCTAAAGTTTAACGAAAATTGAAGTGCGGTATATACCTCCGGCGACAGCAGCACGAGCCTGGGTCCGGACAGCAGCACGAGCGGGACGATAGTTCCTCCGGTGAGGAACAGTCGGTGACCCGAACGTGGACGCATCCCCTCCAACTAGAAAATAAATATTGACGAGAAAATTACATGAAGTTCATATTTATTCTTAGAGGATATGTAAAATGAATAAATATTTTATATTTATTCATACTAACCTGCAAACTGAGCGGAAGTGGCGGGAGTGGTCTCTGCGCCAGATGTGACGCACCACCTATAATTAGACAAATAAAAATAGATTATATAAGTAATTGCAAAAAGAATATATAGATCAATAATATAACATTCTAAATCAATATGCATGCACTATAAGATATATAAACATACCCGTAGGTGCGGTGGTGGTCTCTGCCCGAGATGTGGAGGCACCACCTACAACTAAACAATAGTAAGAGCAAAAAGAATGTGTGTATATTTATGATATAATATTCTAAATCAATATGCATGAACTATAGGATATATAAACATACCTGGAGGTGCGGGAGTGGCCTCTGCCTCTGATGTGGTCGCATCACCAACATTTAGACAATCAAACATTGACTATATAAGCAATTTAGAAAAAAATATACGTGTATATCTATAATATTACATTCAAAATGAATATGCGTGCAATATACCTGGAGGTGTGGCAAAGCCCACACGGAAGGAGTCATCCGAAGGGGTCTCCTATCGAGGTGCAAGACCGGCCCTCTGAAGTTATGTAGTTGTGCGTTTATGTTATCATCGAGTATCCTACTGAAACAACTAGTGCATTCTACATCCTAACCCTAATTTTTGGAGGATTAAATTCCCATATGTTTCTGTTATTTCTTTTTAAGTTGGTTTTTTTCCCCTAAATTTTGAATCTGCAGAACAAAATCTTCCCGATAAAAATTAAATTCTCAACTTGTTGGGAGATTTGCTTCTGCAAATCTCAGCTAGAGTAAGAACTAAGTTCTTATATGAAGGGTTAAGTTTACGGTAAATTTGTGCGTTTACGTTATCATCGAGTACCCTACTGAAGGAACTAGTGTATACTAAACCTTAACTCTAATTTTTGGAGGAATTAAATTCCCATATGTTCCTTTTATTTCTTTTTAAGTTAGTTCATTTCCACTGAGTTTTGAATCTGCAGAAAAAAATCTTCCCGATGAGAATTAAATTCTCAACTTGCGGAAAGATTTGCTTCTAAAAATCTCAACCAGAGGAAGAACCAAGTTCTTATATGAATGGTTAAGTTTACGGTAAAATTGTGCGTTTACGTTATCATCGAGTATCCTACTGAAAGAATTAGTACACCCTAAACCTAATTAACCTAAATTATCCCTAATTAACCCAAAATTAAATCATAATCATCACCCTAACTCAAATTATCCCTAATTAATCCAAAATTAACCTAATTAATCCAAATTAACATAATTTACCTTAATCATCACCCTAACCCAAATAAACCCTAATCAACACCCTAATACAAATACACTCTATTTTACCTAATTAATCCAAATTAATCCTAGCCCAAACCCTACCCCAAATCAACCTAACTCTAATTATCACCCAAACCCTAACCCAAATTAACTCTAACACAAACCAAAATTAACACTAATTAATCTAATTAACCCTAATCCTAATTATCACCAACCCAATTTTACCTAATTAACCCTAACTAACCCTAACCCTCACCCTAAACCAAACCCTAACCCTAACCCTAACCTACCTAATTAACCATAACCCTAACCCTCATCCTAACCCTAATTAACCCCCAATTAACCCGGAACTAACCCTAACCCTAAAATCAACAATAACACAAAAATTAAGAATAATTAATACTTCAAAATGGAAATTAACTCACTACACTTGTAGTTTTGTCGGCGGATGGAACTCGACGAGGTGAAGGAGGTCGGGGATGGAGCCCGACTAAGTGGTGGCGGTAAGATGGCGACGAGCGGGAAATTTTGGCGAGACTGAGGTGGAAGAGCTCGACATGGTGGTGGCGGAGACTGAGGTGACGACGACGGCGGAAAGTTTTGGCGATGAGAAGTGAGTCCAGCGGGTGATGAGATGGCGGGAAGTTTTGACGACGCACGGGAAAGATGATGTGAAAAATTGAGGGTGAGGAATTTCTGGGCTCTATTTTTTTAATAAATAACTTTTAATTGCCTCTACGGATTAATCCGTAGGGTCTTCTTTTACGGCTCGCTAGGGCTAAATAAAAAATTACATTTTAATATTTTTGAATTAATTCGTAGGGCACCGTAGGGACAACTGGATGGCCCTACGGATTCTTGTAGCCGTAGGGGCAAACCCTTATTGTAGTAGCTTGATCAAGGTGTACTTGTTGAATCCGTTGCCATCTTCAAATAGTTGTCATCATTCTTTGCACGTTGGAGCTCGAGCCTCGAAGTTGAGGCGAATCAATAAGTGGCCGGAACTTGCTAATATAATCTGTGGGATTAATTAATTAATCCAAGCAACCAAGGTATAAAGGGTTTTGATAGATTCTGCCTAAGCAATACATTATTAATTGGTTGGATGGTTGGATTAATCACAATATTATTGAACTCAGATCTCATTTGTATGTGATTTGCATTATTTAGGATTTATCCTTTAATTTACTGTTGCATTTCATCAAGTGCTTGCTTTATCATTTTGCATCTACACGAACATGTCCATATCAGCCCTTTTAATCCCCCCGCGTCTATTTGACCGAAAACTAGACATATTAATCTACCCTAGAGGTAGGCCAACCTTCACTCTCATCCGCACCCGCGGGTAGCCAACCCGCCTGAATCAGATCCTCATACTCCGGTTAATTGGGCGGATATTTGGACATGTCAAAGGCCGAAAAGTCAACACATTGCAAACCCTCTCGGGCTGCATCGCCTATGGCTGTTATATATATATATATACAGGAGTCCAACGACTAATAATTTGATATACAATGTGATGTGGTTAATAATGGTCTTGCCCGATATTCATTTAAATAGAGGACAGCTAGGTAGTGTGGCCGGAGAGGACCAACATTAAATCCCAAAAGGAATATGTTGATATAGTGCATAATATATATACTACGTGGATAATGGATGAAGCGTGTCATAGAAGAGAATTTTCTTCTATTGGTCGAAAAAAAGTATCTTCCACGATTTTTTTCGACGATCGGCACCCATCACCTCCATCTATATCATCTATATATATTGAGAATAATGAAGAAAAGAGGCCTTAGGAGGCTTTTTCGTCAGATGACTTCATAAAAGTATACCCTCCACAATTTTTTCCAACGATTGACACACATCATCATCGTCTTTATCTTCTAAGATGTGCATATACCAAATTTCATGTCATTCCACCACTTTTCCACCGTTGAATTAACAATATAAAAAGTTATATTGTCGGTAAACCGTTAATTTTTCATCCACTAAATCAACGGTGAAACGGTGATAAAATCACATGAAATTTGATGTATCCACATCTTAGATGATCATGATGATGATGACGGATGCCGTTCGTCGAAATAATTCTTAAAGAGGATATTTTTTCGACGTCATAGAAGGAAATTTCATCAGCACCTTTCCTCCATCATCCTCATATGTATTATGCTTTCATAAACACATGCATGATGGTACCATCCTCATATGTATTATGCTTTCATAAACACGTGCATGATGGTACCATTGGCTATATGGTTGTGCACTAATTGTCTAGCAAGAGATTGTAGGTTCAATTTTTACCTTGGGTAATTTTTATTTTTATTTTAATTATACTGAGTGTGAAATTTATCGTGTGCCTTTTTTAAGTAGCAAAAATGTTTGGTTTCAATGAAAAAAAGAGAAGATAATAGAAAATTTAAACAAAAACTCAATAAAACAGTACTACATGTTGTGCCTGGGGATGTAAATGGATACGAGTGATCCGAGATGACTCACATATCCATCCCTGATTTTATTCAAATACATATAGTAATTTTCATTTTCGAAGACTGTCCATATCCATATCCGCATCGAATCCATTTATAAATGTTGGATACGGATACGATAACGCATGTATCTGCTTCGTATCCGATCCATTCAAATCCCTAGTTATCCATCTCTGACCAAGATACCTGGGTGCATGATCACTTGCCGTGTTTCAAGATCTTGCAAAACAAGACGGGGATGAAGAATCCTCCAGCCTTGTCACTGCGACCCTCAAGGTAGTATTTTGTAGAGCAAAGTGCTAGGGTTGTTTAGATAAAATTGGCATATCTCCTTAGGGTTTATTGGTTATTCTTATATAACTTACACGGGGTTGTGTATTTAAAAGTTTGGCCTCAAAATAAGAAATGAGAATCGGCCTTATAGGATCATACGCACACACACACACATATAAGCGTGATCTATTGCAAATCACTCCACGTTTTTTAAAAACGGAAACTCTCGATTTATGACATATTTTAACGATCCGATTTGTTCAAGTTAATCGTAATACCCTCAAATGTATGTGCATGAAAAATTAAAGTATTTAAAGATTTTTAACCTATGCATCGGATGAAGTTTATATTGCATAATCGAAAAACGTTCATTTTTGGACCGGTTTGCAGTAGATCACCTCTCTCTCTCTCTCTATATATATATATAGAGAGAGAGAGAGAGAGGTGTTCTATGATAAATTAATGCTAGGGTGTCATTATACAAGGAACATTGCATGTTGGAGTAAAGCCAGTGTTATTCCCTGCTCAAATAAGCTCATACATGTCCAACTGTAACAGAAACTAACACGAAGAAATGAAGATCCTGGAATAGTAAATTAATACTTTCTTTAATCATTAAAAGAAGAGAAATGACTAAATTTAATATTTATCTACTAATTACCATGTGAACTTGAAATGACATGAAAAGCCAAATGGGAAGTATCTATCTTAATGCATGCTCTTCTTCATATAATTTGAAATTTGAAACGCTACTAGATTAAGTTCTAACATTGATCAGAAGAGATCAACATTTAATATATATGTACTTAGTATTATCCACACATTAATTTACATCATTAACCATAAACTCTTCATGCACAATAACTCAAACTACATATCATACCCTAACACATAGTCCGGAAGCACGGAATCCCAAGAACTCAACGATGATTTCTCATCAAAGCCATTCGCATCCCACCAATTCACATTCTCCTTCACATTTCCATCCATTCCTTGAAAAATATCCAGCTCAGATATAGCATCAAACCCTAGCGAGTTTCCTTCTTCTAGTGAATTAAGGCTCGATCTCTCACAAAGGTTTTGTTGTACACTTGCATTATTCATAGGTTGACAATAAGTATTGGGATCGGTGATTTGATTCATAGAATTATTAGCATCATTAGATGCCTCTTGTTGTCCTTGGAAGAGAGTTGAGCACCCAAGGGGGTGAAACTTAGGCCAAAGTGAAGGATTGTTGTAGAAGGAGAATGGGTTTTGAAGGCCCTGGAGCTGTAGGTGGAGTTGCATCCTTTCAAGTGCCGTCGAACTTAGGGTTTGCGAAGATGTGTCGTTATCCAACCCGTTTGGCTCCGAATTAAGTTCTTGATTAATAGATAGGCGGTGGCCAGATTGAGATGGTTCCTTTTTCCGTCCGAGGAGTTTTTTCTTAAGCCTAGTGTTCCAGTAGTTCTTGATGTCGTTGTCGGTTCTGCCAGGCAATTGGGCAGCGATTATCGACCATCTGATATCATCGATGGAATTAGGGTCAGGCAATTTAGAATATTGTTTTAAAATGGTACAGATGAAGGTAAACAAATTATGAAATTTTGGAAGCTAATCATAGATGGAGCTCAAACGCATATGTTATACCTGCTTCCAATGCTAATATAGAGGCTAATGATGATTTGGTCTTCTTCTTCAGAGAAGCCTCCATGTTTGATGTTAGGTCTTAGATAGTTTAGCCATCTCAGCCTGCAGCTCTTACCACACCTCTTCAGCCCTATATAAATTCATGAAGAGAATTTAACAACTAACGACTTGATATATTAAAATTGATTAGCTTCTATGGTTTTGGTATCCCAAAACTTGCGCAAATTCTCTTATTTAATGGATGATATTGGAGATTAATTAACTTCAATAGGGTTTTCCATTCATCATACATATTTTTTTCATATTATATATCTATTTGATAAAATTATAACAACATAATTAGGTTTCTCCCAACTCTATTCTCTCATAAGTATATAATATAGAAAAGATTAATTAAGGAAAATATAGACAGAGTATTATGATGAAAACCCTAGAAGTTCACTAACTGATTGTGTTAATTAGGCTCCTTAATATTGGTTAATTTGCATCCAATAAAAAGGTGATAGGAGAATATTTAGACCACCAAGACATAGATATATACATAGAGAAGGTGAATTAATTGGCTAGTTTGATTATTATTTAGGGTTAAAAGACTCACCGATCTTTTGAGGAAGAGCAATCCAATTGCCACCCGTTCCATTCTCTTCTATGTAACCTTTGAGCACCGCATCCTCCTCCGACGACCACGGTCCCTTCTTCACGTTAGCCTTATCGCAACACGGGGCCCGACCCATCTCTTTCTTTCTTTCTCTCTCTCTCTCAAGTTTTGGTGAAAAGAAAGGGAAGAACCTTGTGTTGAGCTTTATAGTAAGACACCTTGAGAGAAAGAAGAGAGAAGTGATGTGATGCTTACGACGAAAAGACGTTTATTCAACGTACGTATTAGTTATAATTTCTAGGGTTTTCTTCTCATCACTTCTTTTTAGCTTTTCTTTGATCTCTTGCTTCTCACTTTCAATGCATGCCTTTCTCTATTACCCTGGCTTCTCTTTATAAATATTTGTTTAATGGATTTCAAATCTTTATAATGTGTGACAAAGTCTATATATTATGGTTACCTGCATAAGTGCTCCGGTCTTGCTCAAAGTAAATATATAGGACAAGTTTGCCCTCAACCTAATATCACGGCTTATAATTAATTAAAGCTACCTATATATTATATTATAAGAATGACTAAATAGAGATAATACTTTGGATTCCCACGGTACCAAGTCTATATGTGACTTAATTAATTAACAATATTAATAGTTTTACCTCCCTTTGTTGAATTGTAGTTTGGTCGACCTCTTATAAAACATAGATCATATTGGTCAAAATGGAAATTATATGATGAAAGATAGTTTATATTCTAATGGGTGTAAATAGGAAATATATTTTATATTCTAAACATGCTTCAGCATGGGCTTTTGGGCCAAGGCCTGGGCTTTTGTGCAGCGGCTTTTTCTTTTTAATAATCCGCATTTAAAATTACACACCCGGCTGGATCCGAACCTGGCTTGCTCCGATACCATATGAATTGTCCCTTCCACTGCACCAAAACTCCAAAATTATGATTGGCGGTTGAGGAAATATGTTTTATATTCTAACATACATGAATATAACATGGTTTAATTGTCGACCAACAATGTCAATTTATTAAGCTGAGAAATTACTTGGTATACCGGATACAATGCATTCAGATAGGATTGAGAGATGGAAGATTTCAAGAACATTTAGGAAGCTTTGTGGGGTCCACGCTCTCTCATGACATGATGCATGCACCAGGTACATGGTAGACTTTTTCCAACTTCAAGAATCCGATTTGTGGTTTTTAAGCTACTAAATAAGCATTTTATCAGTTATATCCCATGCATATTGTAATGTACCAGTAAAACAATAGTATATGGATTCCATCTACAGTTTGGATGCGACCCCTTGTGAAACTGAACATGTAAACTCTCACTTTGTTTGGAGAGAAGTTTTACCGATAACATACTCTAAATACCTCAAGTCCGTTGTTGGACAAGGCAACAGTATCGCTTCATTTTCGCTAACTAAATTAATAGCACAAAGCCAATGAGTTATAGCTCAGTTGATATGGGCACATCCCCTCTTGAGAAGAGTGAGAGGTTCGAACCCTAGGAACCAACCCAGGAGTGTAAGTGGCCACAAATTAACGATATCAAGACAAATTCGTTGGTACTCTTGGTGCGCGCGCACGCATGTTGTGTGCTTGTGTGATGTGTGCATGTGTATATTGTATGCATAGATTAAACCCTGCGGACCAGTGCCAAAAAAAATTAATAGGTAGCACAAATTAACAATCATTTCATACTTCCAATGATATACTTATCTGGCTCGGGCAGGGTTATTTAAACTCTGTCCAAATTTCTCAAAAAAATTGAACGTAGTACTAACATCTTAAACCTAGATGCTATTAATATAAACTCATGTAATTATGTAGCTGGCATCCATAATAATCGAGTCAGCACCAACAAAGTATGTAGAAACTGACAATAATTAAAAATAAGATTAAGAAGATGAATATAGCTTAGCTCATAAGAGAACATAAAGGCGCACTAAAGAGCCCTAGAGAAGGAAAAAATCACATTAATTTTTTAGGTTGATTTAGTTCTCATATATACTGCTACTCATATTTCATTGTTAAGCTAATAAGAGAAACGTTCAGGGCTATTATTATGTATGTACTCTCTCTATAACTTTTTGAGAAAATATATATAGCCACTGGATGACACAGTAAACTTAGACGCGGACGCGCATGCATGATGATTTGCTAAACTTTTGCTTTTAACCTCGTTCCTGCTAGAAAATTCAGAGAAAATTTAAGGCTTAACCTCCAATGTGGACAGGGTTAGCTATAATTAAGATATATACCCTATGGCCACCTTTCATTAATTCACTTTTGCTTTCCATATTATATAGATTAAGAGAAATAAATGGAAGTCAACAAATAATCTACCCAATTCACAATCAGAAACACAACCACCCTTTGATAAGCTCAATGATTAACCAATAATTCAACCTTAATCTAAGCCAAATAATATCATTATGGCCATTTCACATGTCTATGATCCTAATTAAATCAAGAAGTCATTATAATTTATCACAATTTTAGCATATTAATTTCCAGCCCTTCTCGTACATTTTCTAAAAGATATCGAAGAATACCAACCGGCCGGTCATTTTATTATGTTTTGGTCAGACGTTAATTCGGAGAGAATTGATAGATGTTAATTAGACAGTCTGAAACTTTGCCAGCAACCACACGTGGCTATATATATATGGATGGTGAAGGGATCTAGATGATGTGATGATTATTATTAAGTAGTTAGATTATCGAATACCATTATATATGTGTAACAACACAAAATTTAGTGTGGACAAATTAAAGAAGGTGAGACCAAGTCTAGAGGACAAGTGGTGGATGTGGGACTATAGATTATTTTAGGCAAATTAAAGGGGGGAAGTAAAAAAAAACAAAGGGGAAGGTGCATTGCATATGTTGGGATTTGCAAATTAAAACCTTGCATTGACCTTGGGTTTTTTTCCTCTTCCCCCTTGACGAATAGAGAGAAGCAGGGCCGGGTCCATGGCACGCCACTACCACCACCACCTTTCAAAAAGGGGGAGAGTAAAACTAAACAAGAAAATCCCAAAACCAAAAAGGTCAAGGATATAATTAATTAGTAAAAAGTAGGGAGACTTTAGTTAATTATAATTATAAGCAAGAGAAGAAAGGGGAGGAATTGTGGGGATATTTTCTCCTTGTCTTGGCCTCTTCTTTGGAATCTCATGGCTGGGTGCTGCATCTCATCAGCATTATGACCAGCATTAAAACTTTGGGGGATAAGCACAAAGGATAACAAGGATGTTGAGGGCTAAAGAATGAGTAGGGGATTCCAACATGAATGCTTTTGATTTTTAGCAAGCATACGTGTTGGTACCTCTTGCAAACTACAAAATACAAACCCATCTCCAGTAAATATTATTCCAGAGGTAGGAATGACAACCCAGTTTAATTTAAATATAAATTGATAGACTAACCAGAGAATTTTTATTATTGTTCGCCTCCTGGCTCATGACGGGGTTTTAGACGACGCTTGTGTCACGGTTTTAACCGTGACCAAACGTATCTGTGGTCACGGTTAAAACCGTGACCAAATCCATACTCTATAGGAGTGTCACTACTACAATATGGGGTTGCCCTTACGGACTCAGAAATCCGTAGGGGCAAATATTTCTTGTCCCTACGGATAAATCCGTAGGGACAACTCGTTGTTCCTACGGTGCCCTACGTTCTAATTTTTTCTTTGGCCCTACGGAGCCGCAAGCCAGGGACCTACGGTTATGTCCGTAGGGGCATCAACATAGGTTATTAATAAAAAAAAACACAGAAAAATTATATTCATCGTTCCCAAATTTTTCTCTCTCACTCTCGCGCCTCTCGTCGCCCGTTCCCGAGCTTCGTCGCCACCGCGCTCGCGAGCCTGCGCCAGCTTCGTCGGTTTTCCCCACACCTTCGTCGACTTCCCACGCCTCGTCGCCACCTTCACCAATCGTCGGCGACCACCAATTTCTACTGTCTCCTCCACCGCGCGCACGGTTGTAAGTAAATCTGAAATAATTTTTAATTTTGACGTTGTACTTTAAGGTTCAGGCCAGGTTCGGATAGGGGTGAGGGCGTCGGGGTCGGCATCGATCGGATTCGGTTAGGGTTAGGGTTAGGATTAGGGTTAGGTTGTGGGGTTCGGGCTGGGGCTGGGGCTAGGGCTGGGGCTAGGATTTGGTTGGGGGGCTGGGGCTGGGGCTGGGGCTGGGGCTGGGTTGGGCTGGGGCTGGGCTAGGGGTAGGGTTCGGTTAGGGTTAGGGATATTGGCCAAAAACTCTCTTCAAGAGATTAACCTGTATCAATATTGGAGTAGTGAGCTTTAACAATGGTGAACTGAGTCCGCCAATGGAGAGCGGCCGGTTTGCAGCGGGAGGCTTAGCATATATAAGCAATATACGATTTACAAACAATAGCGGTAATCTATATAAACAACGAGATAATGATTTTCAAATTGGCCAAGTTAGACCCGACTGTTACTCCATTGACAATAGCCATCCTATAGATACCGTATATTTTGGTGGCCCTGGAGGGAGTAAAATATAATGTAAATGATGCACTCTTGCAAATGTGTTATCTTATTGAATAAAAAAGTTGCAATTGGGATGCTATTATTAGTACATGAGAATAATTTTTGTTGGATTCTATCATTACACATGCATCACGAGCTCTCGACAAATTTATTTACTCCGCCTCATAAAAGTACAAGTCTTATACCAGTAAAGAACCATGAAAATTTACGATTGGTTATGATAGGTTGTGGAATCTCACGGTGCCATAACTTTCTTGAAGGATCTCAAAAGTTTTATCATAAACCATTTTAATGCAAAAGCTAAATTTGATTGCTTTATCACAAGCTATCTTCATCCTTGATAATTGATTCTTTTGAAGCATCATAACTATGTTTTGTGTTAATGTATTTGCAATGTTGTAAATATGTGATTAGCTTTATGGCTTGACTTTAATAGATCTATATTCCTCTGTTTTTCTCTTGCTCCAGAGTTGAACATGATCTTTTAATAGCAAATATACTGCCCTTTAGAATTCAGATATGGACTGATAAGAAGAGATGATTTTTATCATGTTAACGGCTACGGATAAAATTTCTCAAATCTTGATCTCAATGGTTTAAAATCATGTTACACATACAACACGAATGCACAACAAACTCATAATTAGAGAGCGATTCGAGATGTTCAGGTTAAAACCAATATATGATACTCGATGATAATATGAAACCTTCGTATTCCCATCGATACTCATATATGAAACTAAAAGCGCCACTTAGTCCCCGTCTATCGGTTAACATATGTGCGATGGTCGTCGTGACATAGAACTATACGAAGGTTGTTAAATATCGGACGGTATAGCTCGATACTAACAACCGTCGTATAGTCTACGCGACGAGAAAATTCTATCGTATGGTAACCCATAGATTTGTCCCGTGCGGACAAGTTAAGAATGTATAAAGCTAACGCCTTCATTCACTTGTGTTTTCATCCGTTTCGAGATATTTCGTCGGTACCTTTCCGCTGGTTCTCCGTGTACAAAGATAGATTAGATGTTCATTTCAACGTTGTTTCACAGCTTTGAAATGATTATCTATTCTATTACAGTGTACTCGGAGAACGGCGGGGAGGTGCTGCCGAAATTTAATCGAAACGGTTGAAAGCACAAGTGATGGGTGTTCGCTCTATACATTCTTAATGGGATAGAAGCCTACCCCCGACAGCCGGAACACACACATACAACAAGAATACACAACAAACGCATAATTAGAGAGCGATTCGAGATGTTCAGGTTAAAACCACTATATGATAATATGAAACCTTCATATTCTCATCGATACTCATATATGAAACTAAAAGCGTCACTTAGTCCCCGTCTATCGGTTAACATACGTGCGATGGTTGTCGTGACATAGAACTATACGAAAGTTGTTAAATATCGGACGGTATAGCTCGATACTAACAACCGTCGTATAGCCTACGCGACGAGAAAATTCAATCGTATGGTAACCCATAGATTTGTCCCGTGTGGACAAGTTAAGAATGTATAAAGCAAACGCCTTCATTCACTTGTGTTTTCATCCGTTTCGAGATATTTCATCGGTACCTTTCCGCTGGTTCTCCGTGTACAAAGATAGATTAGATGTTCATTTCAACGTTATTTCACAGCTTTGAAATGATTATCTATTCTATTACAGTGTACTCGGAGAACAGCGGGGAGGTGCTGCCGAAATTTACTCGAAACGGTTGAAAGCACAAGTGATGGGTGTTCGCTCTATACATTCTTAATGGGATAGAAGCCTACCCCCGACAGCCGGAACACACACATACAACAAGAATACACAACAAACGCATAATTAGAGAGTGATTCGAGATGTTCAAGTTAAAACCAATATATGATAATATGAAACCTTCATATTCTCATCGATACTCATTTATGAAACTAAAAGCGCCACTTAGTCCCCGTCTATCGGTTAACATACGTGTGATGCTCGTTGTGACATAGAACTATACGAAGGTTGTTAAATATCGGACAGTATAGCTCGATACTAACAACCGTCGTATAGTCTACGCAACGAGAAAATTCAATCGTATGGTAACCCATAGATTTGTCCCGTATGGACAAGTTAAGAATGTATAAAGCAAACGCCTTCATTCACTTGTGTTTTCATCCGATTCGAGATATTTTGTCGGTACCTTTCCGCTGGTTCTCCATGTACAAAGATAGATTAGATGTTCATTTCAACGTTGTTTCACAGCTTTGAAATGATTATCTATTCTATTACAGTGTACTCGGAGAACGGCGGGGAGGTGCTGCCGAAATTTACTCGAAACGGTTGAAAACACAAGTGATGGGTGTTCGCTCTATACATTCTTAATGGGATAGAAGCCTACCCCCGACAGCCGGAATACACACATACAACAAGAACACACAATAAACGCATAATTAGAGAGTGATTCGAGATGTTCAAGTTAAAACCAATATATGATAATATGAAACCTTCATATTCTCATCGATACTCATATATGAAACTAAAAGCGCCACTTAGTCCCCGTCTATCGGTTATCATACGTGCGATAATTTATTCTTTTCAACGACAAACGCACACACAAAGCATATACACGGATTTTCTCCTTTGTCAGTAACTATCCCGTTCTTATATTTCTCAATATAGTCAGAATAACCTACAATTTATATGTTATACAGTCTAATATGGCCCATGAGTACGTCAGAGTTAAGGATTGGATGTATGTGGATTGGAAACAACGTATGCAACCTAAGTTTGTCGCAGGAGTTGCTGTTTTCCTTGAATTTGCACGCGCATATAATAAGATCATAATAGAGAAGATTCTCTGTCCGTGCGATAGATGTGGCAATAAGTACTGGCAGAAGGTAGAATTGGCAGAGCTTCATATTGTAAAACATGGGTTTACTAGACTTTATACAACTTGCAAATATCACGCGGAAGGAGAAGAATGCAGTACTGCGGCAGAAGAAGAAGGAGAACACGATAATGCGGCAGGAGAAGAAGAAGAATTCGGTAATGCGGCAGGAGACGGTAATTTATTTCCATCAGAAGAAATGGAGGATATGGTAGAGGCTGCCCTAGGTGAATCTATTCGTACCGAACATGACATTCCTTCCGGTCAAGGACCGCGTGCGGATAAATATGAAAATTTCATGAATGATGCTAGGAAACCAATTTATGAGAATGCGAAGTATTCCACCCTCTCATGGTTCGTCCAACTTTTCCAGATTAAGTGCCTAAATGGATGGAGCAACAAGTCATTCACAATGCTTCTTTCGTTCTTGAAAGATTCTATGCCTCCGGGAAATAATGTGCCCGACAGCTGGTACGAAGCCCAGAAGATGATGTCTGATTTGGGTCTAAAGTGCGAGAAGATTCAAGCTTGTCCTAAAAATTGCGTGTTGTACCGGAAAGAGAATTCAGATTTGAAAGAGTGTCCAACATGCGGAGAGGCCAGATATAAGCCGAAAGATTCTGATAAGAAGCATGATATACCTGTGAAGATAGCACGATACTTTCCCATAACACAGAGGCTACAGAGGCTATTCAGATGCAAGAAAACAGCCGAGGCAATGATTTGGCATCACCGTGCTCCTCCAAGCGAAGATGGAAAAATGAGCCATCCAAGAGATTACCGGCATGGAAGGATTTCGATAGGAGGCACGCAATATTCAGTAGCGATCCTCGCAATATCCGGATCGGACTGGCTACTGATGGCTTCTGCCCATTCAACTATATGGCTGGAAGTCACAGCACATGGCCCGTTGTAATGATAATTTATAATCTGTCGCCTTGGTTGGCTATGGACCAATCATACTTTATGATGCCTCTTCTTATCGACGGACCAAACTCACCGAGGAACAATATCGACGTCTATCTCCGACCTCTGATCGAGGAGTTAAAATCTTTGTTCATTGATGGTGTAGAGACATGATGCAAACACAAATACAACCTTCATACTGTGTGCGACTTTAATGTGGACAATTAATGACTTTCCTGCGTATGGAATGCTATCAGGTTGGTCCGTACATGGTCACAAAGTATGTCCTCATTGCCATGAACACACAACATCGAAATTCTTGAATTTTAGCAGGAAGGTTTGTTATTGCGGCCATCGACGTTTCCTGCCTCCAGACCACCCCTATAGGTTAGACACGGTTCACTTTGATGGTCATCAGGAGCTTCTTGGACCTCCATCCCCATTGTCCGGAGAGGACGTGACTGCTAAATGGGATGGTTACAATAACGTGACCTTCGGGATGGATCCGACGAAACAGGTCAAACCACCATATTGGAACAAGTTAAGCATTTTCTTCGAGCTTCCGTACTGGTCTACAAATTCAGTATGTCATTGTCTGGACGTCATGCATATAGAGAAGGGAGTATCAGAGCACATACTTAACTTGTTTCTTTGTAAAGACGGGAAATCGAAAGACAACATGAATACTCGGATGGATCTACAAGAGTGGGGAATAAGAAATGAATTGCACCCTAGACCGGTAGCGGGTAAACCGGGCAAGTTTATACTTCCCAATGCCGCTTATCATATGTCACAACCGGAGAAGAAAAGATTCCTGCAGGTGTTGCATGATTTGAAAGTCCCCACAGGTTTCTCAAGATCATTCAGCAATAAAATAAAAATTGTGAAGGGCAAGATCGATGGGCTGAAAAGTCATGATCACCATGTTATCGTGGAGCACCTTCTTCCATTAGCCCTCAGGACTTCTCTCCCCGACTCGGTTGGTCTAGTAATCAACGACCTATGTTGTTTTTTCATGGAGTTGTGTGCTAAAACACTGGAGGTTGTGATGCTGGATAAACTAGAAAATTCTATTGCGTTGATACTTTGCAAGTTTGAGCGTATTTTCCCACCGTCATTCTTCGATATCATAATACACTTGACGGTTCATCTTGCAACTGAGGCGAAGTTAGCCGGACCGGTACAATATCGATGGATGTATCCCGTCGAGAGGTACGTGTAATTTTTCGTTTCGCGCAATTTATAAATTTATTGTTGTCCTGTATGCCCGTATTTATTTATTCAACATATTTTCATTAGATATCTCTACACTCTTAGAAAGTATATACGCAATAAAAATCGACCAGAGGGTTCTACCATGCAAGGTTATCTTCTTGATGAAGCAACCACATTTTGTTCCCGCTATCTGGACGAGAACATTGAGACAAGGCTTAACCGACCACGAAGAATTCAAGACGGGCCATATGGTAAAGCCGAGTATAAGAGGGTAGACACTATGTTTATCAACAAGATATACCGGTTTATCTTGCTTAATTGCGCATGTCTTGAACAAATTAGAGAGTAAGTTTTTTTGGATTAATTGTTATATCTGTGTTTGTGTGTGTATGAAATGATATAATATTAATGTCACAATTATTTGTCGAAAACAGAATTCATTTTAACGAGGTACGTGAGGGGCATCCTGATTGGAACGAAGAACGTTTGGAAAAATATCATCAGGATAATTTTTGTGATTGGGTCACAGATCATGTAAGTTATTCGAATAACATTTTATTGCTATCAGTTTTAATCTAAACTTGTATCGTTATGTATTTGTCGTAAAATTTATTTTGTTAGATCCACGATCCGAACTTGTCTGCATCATTTGAGAGTGATTCAAGATGTTTAGCTCAATTTCCTAGTATGGAGGTTGCATATTATAAAGGATTTGGTGTCCTTGGATACAAATTCGAAGTTAAGGACATAGAAACATCTAGAACCACTCAGAATAGTGGGATTGCGACGGTAGGATCGGACGGTGTGATTTACTATGGGTACTTAAATTGTATACTCGGCATCCACTATCCCGGACGATCAGAACCCTTTTATATATTCCAGTGTACTTGGTACGATACGTGAACCGATACGGACAGGTGGAGAAGCAATCTTGGGACTTGGAAAGATGAATATGGATTGACCAGTGTGAACACACTTCGATTTTACGGTCAGGAAGATCCGTTTATCTTTCCGAACCAAGCGTTCCAAGTATACTACTCACAGTGTTTGAAGCATCCGGGATGGAGTGTTGTATGCCGATGGAAACCCAGAGATGTCTACGATGTCCCAGAATTCGAGGACAGCGATGAGGACGAAGAAGAGAGAAGGCTTAAAGTGCTCCGACCGTCTGTTTCGAAGGACGGGTTATCTTCGACCGATCATGAAGTTATGTGGGTTAGAAATGACATCGACGATGAAATCCAAGTAGATATGTATAATGCGCCCACGAAACGAAAAAGGTTATCAGTAATGTTATATTATTACTTCACATTTTACGCTCTATACATATATAGTCAATACTTTTAATGATTGTCTAATGCGTCCACGAACCGTTTATCTAGATTTGATGACGATGTCGGGAGCAGCGAGGGGCGGCAGGAGCTCCAGCCGCGGCAGAGGCATAGGCAGAGCGGTTCTGCCGCCCGGAGAGCTCCGTAGGGAGCTTCAGAGGGCCGGTCTTGCACCCAGATCGGAGACCCCTTCGGATGCCTCCTTCCGTATGGATTTTGCCACACCTCCAGGTATACTGCACGCATATCCATTTTGAATGTAATATTACATATATTCATGCATGTTTATGTCAAAATTACTTATTATATTGTCAATGTTTGATTGTCTAGTTGTTGGTGATGCGTCCACATCTGGGACAAAGGCCACTCCCGCTCCTCCAGGTATGTTTATATATCATATAGTGCATGTATATTGATTTAGAATGCTATATCATAAATACACACATTCTTTTTGCTCTTACTTAGCAATTTTTATTATTGTCTAGCTATAGGTGGTGACACCACCGCACCTGCGGGTATGTTTATATATCCTATAGTGCATGCATATTGATTTAGAACGTTATATTATTGATCTACACATTCTTTTTGCAATTACTTATATAATCTATTTTTAATTGTATAATTATAGGTGGTGCGTCCACATCTTCTGCAGGGGCCACTCCTGCCGCTTCCATACCCTCCGCATCGTCTGCAGGTTAGTATGAATAAATATAAAATATTTATTCATTTTACATATGCTCTATAGAATAAATATGAACTTCATGGAAATTTAGCGTCAATGCTTATTTTCTAGTTGGAGGGGATGCGTCCGCATCCGGGACCCCGGTTGTTTCTCACCGGAGGAACTATCGTCCCGCTCGTGCTGCTGCCCGGGTCTAGGCTCGTGCGATAGTCACCGGAGGTATATATCACACTTCAATTTTCGTTTAACCTTGATTTCTTAATACAACTTTGTCTTAATATTGATTGTCTTGATATTTCGTGCAGACGCAGGCCTCCCCATCCCCAGAGGGGGACTCGAGGCCCGAATCAGTCCCATAGGCTGAGGCCTGACAGAGCTAGGGGGGAGGCAGCATTCCCCCTTTTTTTTTACCCTTGACTATCGCTATACCGGACCTCATGCCGAGAGGTTCGTCCGGTATATGGGGGACGAGAGCCGGCTCGTGAAGAACTATCCACTTCACGTTGAGTGGGGCGAGCAGCACCAACGCTCATTCGCCCTTTTCTTTGATCAGGCTCGGGTACGTATTAATATATATTTTCATTTGATCTATCCAATATATTTATTATTAACACTTGCAATCTAATAACAATATTTTTTTTTTGTATTTTCAATTGGATTACGATTTTCATCCTGTAGCCGACCCTGATCACCCGGGGAGGGTGCTCGACTTCATGCTCTGTACAATGGCCTGATGAAGAACATGCAGGCCAAGGTCCGATACAACAGGAATGAGCTGAAGGCCGACTACTACTCCCTGTGGATAGCGACCCCCGAGGCAGAGAGAGCGGCCCTCCTATCTACTCCGGCGTTTGCGAGAGTCGACGTAGAGATATGGCCTCTATTGTGCGAATATTTTGACTCCCGGTGCAAACAGGTATGTATTTTAAATGTAATTCATTATTTAGGATATAATTTATTTTTTGTATTCCTTAATTTGAAAACTAAATGTTAATGCGTTGTGCAGAAACAGGCAGCTCAGAATACAGAGAACAGGAAGTCGGCGAAGAGGGGTCGCCCTACTTACACAGGTGGCTCGAGAAATATTACTCAAGCCATGGAGTTATCGGTAAATTACAATAGACCGACCTTTGTGATATTCTTCAATATTAAGAGTTATTTTCTAATATTTCTAATATTAAGAGTTATTTTCTAATATTGCAGACAGCTCGGACCGTGGCGTCAGGTGGTACACCGAGCGTGCTGTCCGTATATCTTGCCGTCCACGGCACCTCGACAGATCCAGCCACGGGCGAGCTTCGATATCCCGACGTCGCTACCCAGGAGTATTGCGTAAGTGTTAATATTTATTCTACCCATATTTGAAATTTTAGTTTTGGAAGGTTCAAGTTTAAATTTTATACTTATACTTTACTGCTTAATATGGGTGTAGGAGCGGGTGGTTGAGCAGGCCGAGGCCTCGGGGATCGATTTTACCGGACAGAGCGATCCAAGGCTGCTGACCCCAGTTCTGGACGCCGCACACGGAGGGCACCACGGAGGTTGGGAGAGAGGCCGGGGACTGAGCCCTAGCAGGGCCCACATGAGGTTGGACTCCACCCCGGCGGTTACTTCCTTCGTCTTCCTTCGTCTCCAGTGAGCGACGTGTCCGCCAGGAACTGGAGAGCTTGAGGGCCACCGTTCAGGAGTTGAAGGAGATGCTGGTATGTATACTACTTTATAATAAAATATCATGTCATATTATAGATATCAACATATCCATAATTAATATGTAGCTTGAGCTTATTTGGTTTTAGACTTAGGTTTGACTAATCATACATACATATGTAATTAAAATAAACAACGGTTTTCCAAACTATATATCCAAATGGGGTTTCGAAATAACTTGATAATGATACGAATTCGAATAATACACAGTTCTTACACGCTTCTTACACACGTTAGGTCCAGACACGATAGGGTACATTGGCCGAGCCTCCACATGCATCTCCTTCGGCTGCGGCTTCGCAAGCCACTACATCGGCTGCGGTTCCGCAGACAGCTCCTATAGCTCCACCGTCCGCTCAGACTCCCCCAGCCGCGGCTCCGCAAGCGACTACCTCGACGGCGGCTGCGCAGACCACATCGTCAGCTCCACAGGCCGCTCAGACTCTCGCACGCGCCGAATTGCATGGTTTATTGACCGAGGAGCAGGCGCGCTTGATTCTATCGTTTATCAGAGGTGGAGCTGGACCGAGCTAGGGTAGCTTTTTGATTCATATTTTTTGAAACATGTATTTATTTATATCATACATATTGTACTACATTTTGAAATGATATTGATATTGGTTTATATTTATATCATCTTCAATTTTTGGGTTTCTTTTATATATTATATGCGTGAGATGTGATTATGAATACTGCGATATATGTTGTGTGATGATTAATTTTATATTTTATTGATATATATATTATTGTGCACAGGGCGGGGAAAAATCAGACAGCCCTTTTTTTTAAAAAAATACAGATAATGTGTACCTACGGATTAATCCGTAGGTACACATGTTGCCCCTACGGTTTAATCCGTAGGGACAAAATATCAGCAGTAACTGATATTTCCCCCATGATCTCAGTACCGGGGAGTTGGAAGTGCCCCTACGGACATATCCGTAGGGACAAACAAAGGCCCCTACGGCATTATCCGTAGGGGCAAAATATCAGAAATCCTGATATTTTGCCCCTACGGATAAGTACCTACGCATATATCCGTAGGGGAGATAACTTGGCCCTACTGATCTATCCGTAGGTACAGTTAATATATTTAAAAAAACCGTAAATAAAATAACTCTTTTTACCCTACGGCCTACTCCGTAGGTGAAACTGGCCCTACACATAACTCCGTAGGGGCAAGATTTTGCCTGTAGGGGCAAGTTCATGGCTTCAACTTGCACCTACGGCGTTTGCACCTACAGATTATTTTTTCGCCCCTACGCAGATATCCGTAGGGACAGTGGTTTGCCCCTATGGATAAATCCGTAGGGATAACCCTTATTTGTAGTAGAGTGTAAAATCATAATTTTAAATTTTATCAAATCTTTAATAATCTCACCTAAAAGTCTCTAAACTTTTATTACCAAAATTTCTTAAACATCTATATTATTTTCCAGAAAAATAATTGTGAGAGTGTTATTTTCCAAGAATGTCTCAATTAATCATTATCGATCATCCTTTGTTTTCCATCTTGATCTCTATTTACTAATGGAGATATACACCAATATTCACGGTTTCCAATACTTTTTGCTCATGTATTGGATGGTTCCAAAAATTAACGGGTTTTCGACTATACAACATTTTACATTTTTAGATCAATAAGCAAAATGTATCCAAAGCAAATGAAAGCTGGTATATCCATGCATTAGATTATGAAGAACAAGATGAAAGGTATCGAATATCCCAAAAAACAGTCAATGTTGAGTTATAAAGCCGTTCTCGGGAAATCTTTGCCGAAAACATTCTCGGCGGCATATAACTCATTATTTTAATTAAATTTTCATTAAAAAAATCTTCCCAGATCTTTTATCCATGACCTTTCATATACTCATGTGCACCATGTGTGCAGGACCCTAAAGCACACCAAAATAATAATAATTAGGAGGGCCTAATTTTTTAATTTAATATTTTTAGAAAATAAAAAGCCATAATTTCTCTTCCATGATTCTCGAAATTAATTATGTAATTAAATTGATATATGGCGTTGGATTAGGTTGCTTAGCTTGTTCGAGAGTTTTGGAGTTTCTTATATTTTATATGCATGAAGGAATTATTGCATGATGCAATGTTTTTTTTTTTTGTTTTTTCGGTTTCAAGGAGATGACACTTCTAAAGGCTTTCTTGAAGCTCGTACGGAATGGCCTTAGGTTTGCTTATAATTAAATTCACTTTAACTCTGTTTTTACCTTACAAGGGCAGAAATGCCAAAATCCCTTCATGATTATGATGGCTTACAGGACACAAACAAAAAACTGGTACAATTAATTTGGAGCGCAACCTTTTTGACTTGTAGTCGAGAAATATGCACAACGCTAACAATAAAACAAAACGAGAAAACACCCTTGAAAAGCACAGGAAAATGATTGATAATTATCATTGCTAATTCCTCTAACTTTTTGAATAAATTTGAGTATGTTCCCCATTAGGGCTTTTGCATATCTTTGTTATTGGATTGTTTTCACACTCCTCTCGTGTCAAAGCTTTTCCTAAATAAACAAAAATCTCTATTATCTATTAAATTATAACTAAAATCCAAGGGGTGACATGTGGCATTTTGTTATTTTTCAAAGAAAAACTCAAAAAAAATCTTAAAATTTCTACATTTATTTATAAATTCTAAATTTTCCACATCGTTCTCATTATCTCTCTCCCATATCTTCCAAAAAAGTCTTTCTTGTACCTTGGCACCTCAAAAAAAATACTGTATATACCCTTCTCAATGTTTATTAATTTATACATACTCAATTTTATTATACTCATTTTTATTATAGAATTCTTTCTTTAGATGCATCGCACATGTGCAGATTGCAGTCAGTGGAAAAAAGAAACAAGTGGGACGTCGAGCCAAGCCATTCATTGATAACGAGGCAGATATAATTAGCAAATCACGATGGCTGCTTTTTCTTGAAACCTCGATTATTTCTTTCATGGCTATGAATAATTTAACTACAGACCTGTTGCCACTAATCATCTCTCCACTCATTTCAACGGAGATGCCACAAGGATGTAGAAGAGAAAGTCTCTCATTTTTACTCTTTTTTCTTTTTCAGGGAACGATCCTCCCTCAGGATTCGAACAGATCGATTAGAAGAGGAAAGCCTTACCACACAGCTATGCTTTTTTGACGAGAGAAGTTCACATTGAATGGTAGCATGTCTTAAAAGTAAATTATTAATATATGCTAAACTGTAAAATGTCTCTTTCACTGCACCAAAACTCTGAATTTATGATGAGACTTGAGCGAATATATTTTATATTCTAACACGCCTCCACGGGTCGAATGCCTTTTAGACCTAGGAAATCAAACATGGATTGGTTTGATACCATATGAAATGTCTTTTCCACTGCACCAAAACTTCGAAATTATGATAAGAGTTGAGTGAATATAGTTTATATAATAACACAAAGCATATATCTAACAAGAGTAGCGCGATTACCCGTTTTACATCTAGTGTGAAGGATGTCTTGCGCATCGAGACTGTTCGTAGATCCAGAGAAGGGCCATACGTCTAGAGCAATAAGCTTCAGACGTCTGGCAATAAAGCCCAGATTTCTAGAGGAGGTTCAGACGTCTGAGGTATGAGCTTCAGACATCTGGCCAGACACGCTAAGGGGTACAGACATCTGAACCATCAAGGTCAGGCGTCTGGCAACGCTCTGCTCCTCAAACAGAGGAAGTGCATATGTCTGTCTCTATAGGTTCATACGTCTGTCGTATAGACAAGCGTAAATTCCAATTCAAGATTTATCTTGAAAAATCAATTTTTGGATGGCAGTTTCGTAATTTTTGGGATTTTATTGTAACTCAGATTTGTATGGGCTATATATATATATATATAATCTTAGGGTTAAAATTTTAAAGTATTGTATTGATCATAAGATTAAGGGGTGCGAAAGACGGCTCCATAAAGGATCAAGATAATCATAAGAAGAGCTTTGAGAGAGAGAAGAAGATTTCATTGAAGATCATAATATAGAGGGTTATTGTAATTCTATGTAAGGTTTTTTCTTTTTCTCGAAAGTTCTAATAAAGAGTTCTTCCCTTCCTCCCCCCCAAATCTCTTGTGTTATTTGATTTGCGTTTGTTCTAATTTTGTTATTCGATTTAAAAGGATCTTAGTTTAGATCCATAAGGATTAATTGTCGCCCATCAGCTGCGCACGCTCCCAACGACTGGTATCAGAGCTATGTTTTATAGTTTTGCAATTTAAATTTACGGTGGGTGACGACGCTTATATCCGCTCCCCTTCTTCTTAGATTGTGACTCTATTCAAAGTGGTTCATAAGGATTCGAATGAAAAGTTTGTACTTCGAAATTAAAGATGACAGATAACAAAGTAAATAGCACAAATTTCGAGGTGGAAAAATTCAATGGGAAACAGAACTTCTCGATATGGTAGAGAAGGGTTAAGACATTTCTGGTAAAGAAAGAGTTGTTTAAAGTACTTGGCGGTAATAAACCTACCGATATGACAAATGATGCATGGGCGGAGATAGATCAGAAGGCACAATACACGATAGAACTGTCTGGCGGATAACGTGATATACAACGTCATGAAGAAGACTTCTATAGCAAGTTTATAGTTGAAACTAGAAAGCTTGTACATAACAAAGTCGTTATCAAACAAATTGTACTTTAAAAAGCAACTCTACGGTTTACGCATGAATGAATTCTAATTCACGACCACTAAAACAACTTCAAAGGGATGGTCAACGATCTTTTGTCTTGAAGTAAAATTAGAGGCGTAGGACCAAACACTTTTGCTCCTTTTTTCGTTTCTAAATTCGTATGAACACTTGATGACAACAATTCTTTATGAGAAAGAAACTCTCGAGATGGAGGAGCTTATAGCTATACTTCTCAACAATAAGATCATGAAGAAATCAAATCTATCGGAGAAGTCATCAGTATTGTTTGCTAGTGAAAAGAAAAGGTCGAAAACTAGAGACGGAGGCAAGAGCATAGAGGGGAAATCCAAGTTATCCGGGCGAGAGGGAGAACCGTGCTTCTTTTACAAACAGTCAGGGCATATGAAGAAGTAATGTCAAAAGTATAAACGACGGTTGGAGAAGAGGTGTAAAGGTGCCAGTTCAAAGGGTTCGGATCAAATCGGTGTTGCGACCGAAGCATAAAAAATCCATGTGATATACTTGCCGTATACACCGAAAAGGAAGATTCTGATATTTAGATCCTTGATTCCGAATGGTCATACCATATGTGCCCGAAGAAAGAGTTGTTCGACACCTTTAAGAAGTTCAATGGCAGCAGTGTTCTCATGGGAAACAATGTGGCGTGCAATGCATTAGCATAGGGAACATCAAAGTCTGCATGTTTAATGGTGTGGTGCAAACTCTTGTGAACGTGCATCGCGTTCTAAAACTAAAGAAGAACCTGATTTCTCTAGAAGTATTGGATGTGGCAGGATACAAGTTCGTTGGTCAAGAAGGAGTACTAAAGATTATCAAGGGTGCCTTAATGGTCATGAAGGGACAACGACTGAAGAATTTGTATCGTTTGGACAGTAGCACAGTGACTGGTGGTGCGGCCGTGGCTACGGACATATGAAGGATATTGCAAAGGTGTCGTATATACGTCTTGGCCATATGAGTGAGAGAGGGTTTCGTGAGTTGCACAGAAGAGAGTTGCTGAAAGGTATTACCACGTGCAAGTTGGACTTCTGCAAATATTGCACAGTGGAAAAGCAATATAAGGTCGGTTTCAAGCAAGCCATGCACAAGACCGAATGACTTCTTGATTATATTCAATCAGACGTAGAGGGGCCATCACCGGTTCCATCAAAAAGAGGTGTCATATATTATATCACTTTCATTGGCGACTTCTCACGGAAGGTATGGGTCTATTTACTCAAACACAAATCAGAAATGTTTGCCAGATTTAAGGAATAGAAAGTGGCCGTAGAGAAGCAAAAAGAGCGATCGGTAAAGTAATTGCGGACAGATAATGGAGGTGAATACACCTCGAAAGAGTTTACATGTTACTGTAAAGAATAGGGCATACAGAGGCAAAAGGCAGTTCCAGAACTTCCAAAGCAGAACAGGATAACGGAGCATATGAATAGGACACTACTAGATAGAGCTAAAAGTATGTGGTTGCAATCCGAACTTTCGGAGGACTTCTGTGCAGAGACGATGAGTCATGCGTGCTATTTGGTTAATAGGTCTCCATTTATGGCCATAAATCTTCAAATCCTAGAAGAAGTGTGGAGGGGTAAGCCAATCAGTTATGATTCTCTACGAGTGTTTGGGTACCCTGCTTACTCACTCGTGAATCAGAAGGATAGGAACAAGCTAGAGTCAAAGTCAAAGAAAAGCGTTTTCTTTGGATTCAAACTTGGAGTTAAAAATTACAAGTTATGGGATCCGGAAAACAGAAGGGCGTTCACTAGCCGAGATATAATTTTCGATGAGGAATCCATATTGAAAGACGTGGCTGGAGATAATAAGAAGGCAAGTGGAACATCAGGTGACAATGATCCGGTGGAGGTAGAATTTTCTGGCGCTCATAAGAATACGGACACTGAATCACAATTTCAGCCTATTGATGCAGATGAGCGGAATACGGAGAGAGACGGTGAGAACTTACCCCAACAGAACCCATAGACAATGTCGTTAATGAGATCATCATGTACACATAAAGTACCAGTCAAGTACGGTTTTGAAGATACGCTCGCATATATTTTAGTCATTGAAAGCGAAGATCTCAGCTCTTATCAGGATGTCATTGGGCAAGAAGATAGGGATCGATGGATTGTTGCGATGACAGGGGATGGAGTCACTTCGAAAGAACGGTATGTGGAATCTGATTGAGCTACTGAAAGGAAAAAAAGCTATTGACTGCAAGTGGGTATTCAGAAAAAGGATGATGAGTTATACGAGGCACGGTTAGTTGCGAAGGATTTTGCTAAGAAGGAGGATATTGAATACAACGAGATTTTCTCGCCTGTAGTCAAGCATATTTCTATTCGAGTTTTGTTGGCAAAGATAGCTGCTCAGGATTTAGAGTTGAAGCAAATGGACGTAAAAACGACATTTCTGCATGGTGGGTTGGAAGAGACAATTTTCATGAGGCAACCTGAAGGATTTGTAGAGTCCGACAAGAAGAATCATGTATGCGAACTCAAGCGGTTTCTATATGGGTTGAAGCAGTCTCTTAGACAGTGGTATAAGCACTTCGATTCTTTTACGAGGAAGATCAACTACTCTCGATGTGAGTATGACAGCTACGTGTGCTCGAAGCGACTTCAGGATGGTTCGTTGATATATTTACTCCTATATATCGATGACATGTTGATCGCTGCGAAGAGTATGGCGGAAATAAAGACGCTCAAAACTTTATTGAGTGCAGAATTTGACATGAAGGATTTGAGTGAAGCAATGATTCGAAACAGGAAGGCTGAAGAGTTGTAGTTATCCCAAAAAAGGTATATTGAGAAGGTATTAGAGAAATTCAACATGAAAGATTCAAAACAGTTGAGTACCCCTTACGCCGGTCATTTCAACCTATCCTTCAAGGAGTGTCCTAAATCAGCGGAGAAGGAAAAGATGTCTTGAGTACCATATGCAAGTGCGGTGGGATCGCTGATATACGCTACGGTATGCATACGTCAAGACATATCCTATGTGGTAAATATGGTTAGCCGGCACACGTCAAATCCAGGAAAGCTCTATTAGAAAGCTGTAAAGTGGATATTTCGGCAGCTAAAAGGAGCTAAAAATCTTGATTTATATTTTCACAAGTCAGAAAATAAATCGAGCCAGTTACAAGGATACTTAGATGCAGATTATGCAGGTGATTTGGACAAGAGAAGATCTTTTACAGGCTATGTATATACAGTTGCAGAATCTCCAATCAGTTGGAAGTCGGCACTTCAGGATATCGTGGGCTATCAACGACGGAGGCAGAATACATGGCGGCAGTGAAAATATCTAAGAAAGCCTTGTGGTTAAAAGGCTTAGTTGGCGAGTTCGGATTCGATAAGGGGTCAGTTCCTTTATTTTGTCACAGTCAAAGTGTCATTCACTTGGCAAAGAATTAGGTATACCGCAATCGAACTAAGCACATCAACGTACGTTATCACAAGATAAGAGAGTGAGCTGAAAAAAGATCGATTTGATCAAAATCGATATTAAGGTGAATCTGGCGAACATGCTGATGAAGGTTATTCCTACGGAAATGTTCAAGTCAGCCTTGGCTTCTATTCAGATACTTAAAGGTGAGGAAGGACGACCTCGATAGGAGGGTCGCATCAGTTTCGCAGTTCTGGTTAAAACCTGTGACAACACCAGTTTCACAGTTTTGGAGATAGACTGTGACAGTTCGCGATTTCAAGATTTGGAGTTGTGTCAGCAAGGGAAACAGGGAGAACGACTAAGACAACCCTAAAGAATACAAGACGAGTGCTATAAGTTTTCAAGGTTGTTATAAGGATATATAAGCTAATGTGGAGATTGTTGTGAAGAAACTATTGTATATCGAGACTGTTCGTAAATCTAGAGAAGGGCCAGACGTCTGGAGCAATGAGCTTTAGACGTCTGGTAATAAAGTCCAAATTTCCAGAGGATGCCCAAACGTCTGTGCTATGAGCTTCAGACATCTGACCATGCTCTGGCCAGACACGCTAAGGGGCACAGACATCTGTCAGACGTCTGGCAATGCTCTGCTCCTCAAGCGGAGGAAGCGCCGATGTCTGCCCCTATAGGTTCAAACATCTTCCGTACAGATAAGCGTAAATTCTAGTTCGAGATTTATCTCGAAAAATCAGTTTCTGGACGGCAGTTTTGTAATTTTCGGGATCTTATTGTAACTCGGATTTGTATGGGCTATATATAGAATCTTAAGGTTAAAATTTTAAAGTATTGTATTGATCATAAGATTAAGAGAGACGAGAGATGGCTCCATAAAAGATCAAGACGATCATAAGAAGAGCTTTGAGAGAGAAGAAGATCTCGTTGGAGATCATAAAGAAGAGGGTTATTGTAATTCTCTGTAAGACTTTTTCTTTTTCTCGAAAGTTCTAATAAAGAGTTCTTCCCTTTTTACCCAAATCTCTTGTGTTATATGATTTGTGTTTATTCTAGTTTTGTTATTCGTTTTAAAGGAATCTTAGTTTAAATCTATAAGGATTGGTTGTCGCTCATCCGTTACGCACACTCCCAACAACATCTTGCAGCATTTTAGAAGACTTCAGTTTACATAAGAAATTACAATAGAGGTTCAGATTTACCATTGTCACTCTATCAAAACATCTACCGTACCTGAGGGCCATAATATCAAGTTTTTAATGAGAAAAAAGGATAACATAATAGCCCCTTAAAGTTTCTGCCTAAAGAGAGTCTGAAAAATCGACATGTTTCTCTTCTATCACGACAGGATGCATTGCATCACATATATACCAAATATTTTGGCTTAATTCCAAAAAAACTACCAAATTTTTTGCCTCGGTTACGAGAAACTACTAAATTCCTTCAAAATTATGAGAAATTGCCATGCTGTGAAAGTTTTATGGTAGTTTCTTGCAAGACTTGGTACCTTATTTCTGATAGTTTTTCGCAGTTTTTGAAAGTTTTGTGATAGTTTCTTGTATATTTAATAAGAATTTAAGTAGTTTCTCGTAATTACGCCAAACTATTTGGTAGTTTTTTTTTGGAATTAAGCTTTATCTCATCCAAGGAGATTAGAAGGTTCTACATGAAGATATGTGTGGTTTAAGAAAGCATTGAAATATGTCAACATGTGTACAACACACAAACATATAACATAAGCCAATATATATTTGCCTGCATAAAAAGTCGTTTCAGTAGGTACTATTATATATATACAGGAGTTTGGTGTGGGACCTTTACCGTTGTTGTTTCTTTAACCTGGAGACCTAAGACTTTGGTACAAATGTGAAGTGATAATAGTCAACACCATGGGAAACCAACAAGTCTACACACAAATATATATAGACCCTAAGTCCAAGTATGACAACATGAAAAATTCAGAATGCCTGTCATTTTCTAACCATATCTTTAATATCATATTGTATATATATGACAAATACTTACTAGATAACTCACCCCAGATCAGCTGCTATAGAACATAGCATTGCTTATGAAGTAAAACTTTTCTTTCCAAAGTGGGAGGTTGCCCGTTCGATTGCCGAAGAGATAGCATTCAAAAACAACACTATGGAACATTTCTGAGCATCTCTATTCTGCTTTCATTTTGCATTTTATCGCCCACACCCTACATAAAAGACATGATTCATCTTGCATTTCAAAAGGGTCTAAATAAATTGCAGCTATGCAAGTGTTCGGATTGATATTCAAGCACAAAAGTCGACACTAAGCAAATGGAAGCATTATACAAAGCAGAATGGAAAATTAATTGATATCAAGCAAACAATAGATTAAAGGAATAAGAACATCAAATGCTTCCAAATAGATGGTTGTGATTTTAACTCCATGGAGCAGACTCACCTAAACAACTCTAACACCAATCTACAAAACTAAGATTAGACCTTAAGCAACGTACGTCTTCTGTTAAGATATTATAATTGACTTATTTTTTGAGAAAATGATAATGTCAAATTGACTTTTGTATCTTGGGAACCATGGGCATATAAAAACTAGGTCATGCATGCCCTAGTGGACTTGTTGGGCTCTTTGTCGATATAGTTTTTGGTGTTCAAGAGAGTAGTTCACATGAGGATATGATGCATAATTTATGTGTGTAGTTAGTTCATAAAATAAGAAATGACAGTACCATATTGTGTTTGTCCATTTCTCCTAATGGTATCATGCATCTTATAACTTGTCTACTGTTAAATGATCATGAGGCACGCTTGATATCAGCAGCTGAGAAAATATTTTGCATGTCAAAGGGCTGATTTGTGTTAGCTTTTTCATCGACAGCAAGTTTTTTTGTTTTTTTAGATAGAGAACTGACCGCTATATATGCCAATTTTGAGCAAGCTAAGGGGTTACTTTTTGAAATTAAGCAGAATGAAAGAGAATGAAAAGATTGGAGAAAATTATATAATGTGGTCTAACAACGAAAATGAACAGCATAGAATGAAGATTAATGGCTTGAACCAACAAAGAAATCTTTTACTTCTTCATGCTTTTAAGATATACAAAAGTACATTTCGTAATTTGGCTTCTCACGGCTTTACTCCAGGAAAACAAATCGAAATATAAATACCTATATTTCTTGTCAGTTAAAGATAGACTTCGAGGATACGGAAACACCCAAAACAAGGATGCACCGAATCTGCTGCTATTCATCCAAAAAAGCTGCCATAATATTTTCAATATGAAATTAAACAAACGATTTAAGAAAACAGAAATTAAAGAAATTATGTATAATGCTGAACTTTCAGTCATTTGTTTCTCGCACTTTATGAATTCAGGAATGCAGAAAAACTAAAGCGAGACCGATGCCACAGTTTAAAACACGGCCTAGCATATTGTATTTACTCTCCATAAAGGGCTGAATATCAGAAAACATACCGAATTAATTTACAGTGCATACCAATTCTCCCCAGAAGGCCAACGATGTATTACATCATGCTCTGAAAATTATTGCAAAGGCCCTCAAAATTTAATGTATATAGAACCCTGCAAAGGGAAGAAAAATAATTCCATGTGAATGCAACAAAATAACAAAAGAAAATGCACTTGAATAAGCAAAATCCAACTCACATTTAGTACAATCTTCTCATCCTCCGATTGTCAAAGCTATCCACCATAATACAATAGAGAAATACTTTATCTACCACGTTTATCTCCTACCCGCATGTATCCAAGTAACAAAAGGATGGGACTCACATCATTTAGATATTGGTGTCATACATGAGGCCTATGGTTTTTATCTCCTGGTAGCATGTGGGTAGAAGTAAAAGTAGAAAAAGTATATTTCCAATGTAATATGTGAGTGTACTTGCACAAACATGCAAAATAAAATCATGTATGGAAGCACTTTTTATTCGAAATTTGATGTCCAGAGAAGACATCTTAAAAATTTGAGTCATTGATTTGTTTTCCACTCAACAGAAAAGATTATATACATTGTGAGAGAAGGAGATTATACATTTCTTTGGTCCGAATAAACCTTCGCTTCATATTAATTGCCACAACCATTTTACGGAAAAGAGGTTTAGTTACATCTTTCTCCTTTTTCCTGCTAGGATTGGAAATTCTGCAACTGAAGAAGCTTGGAGTCCAAAATCTGCCATCGGGAAAGTACATGATTGTAAACTATGCAACATGACTTGCAGTATCTTTATTTCCTTACTCTGGAATTAAATATCCATTGGCATCCATCACAGAATGATAGTTCATTTCTCTTTCTTGCTCAATTTCGGAGAATGATGGCCTTTCTCCTGGAAGTTTGAGAAACCCAAATTACCATTCAATACATCTTAGACGTTACATCTTACACCCCAAACACCTATGTTAGAGGGAAAAAATGAAGTTTGTGTGCGGGCGTGTGGCACTAGGCCATGAAGCAGGCAATGGAAAAATACATGTGATAACAAATATAAACATCCATATCAGTTTGAACATCCAAGACATTAACAAACCTTGCCAACAAATAGAAAATGTAATTAACAACATGCACGCACGCAAAAATAAAATGGACATAATCTGCAAGCTGCATGATGCCCGTCAGGTGGTGTGTGTGTGTGGAGAGAGAGAGAGAGAGAGAGAGAGAGAGAGAGAGAGAGAGTGCCACATAAGTTTTCTTCTGAACAAAGAGTGTTGCCATGAATAGTCCTAGAGACCACAAGAGGGCTAACAAATTAGTCATGAAGATTACGTCTCTGGCATGGAAATATATTACCATCTCAGTTATTGTATTATTCTTTCCAGTTAGAAGCTCAGGAATCATCCACGGCAAAGTACGACAAACTCCTCCAGATACCAAGGCTTTGTTGTTTTACATTTGATAACCCCAGATCCCCAATCTGAAAGGAATCGGAGGATCACACAAATAAAAGTTTGTCAATACTTTTGATCCTTAACCTGTTTTAGATTTTCAAAAATAACATGCCTCCTTTAAGTAAAAATAAAAAATAAATAAATAAAGGAACACACACACACACACACAAACATATATATGTTAATACATATACTAATCATGTTACAGTTGTTAGACTATTTCCTCATATAATTCCTGTTTTTCAAATCTTTACTTATATTTTGATGATCGAATGCATATACATAAGATATTAATGCAAGGAAACATTTATTATTAATTTTCAACAATACTTTTGGTTCATAATTCTGATTTAGATTGTCCAAAAAAGCACGCATCTGTATAGTACAAAAGACACGCACATACATGTTAATACACGTACTGATATTGTTATAAACATTGTCAGACTATTTTCTCGTATGCTTATTGCTTTCTATCTTTTTTATATTTTTTGATGATCATGAAACGCATATACACAAGTTATTGATACAAGGAAACTATTATCATTTACTTGGGTAAATAATTAAACAACTTGGATGTCAAATTAGCATAAATATATTATCCTTCAGATTTGTGCAGCATAGATTACACGTGCATAATTAACTAAGATAATTGAAAACAACATGGTCACTGAAGCAAGCGGGTTCAGGGATATCTTGGCTGAGTTCGTGCCTCAGGATTGTGTTCGCATTAGCCTTGATTTGTGTTCGTCCCCCTATATTTTGTCTGCTATCTTTCACTTTATTGGTGCATGTATGTTATTAATTTTGGTGGTGGTTGTGTTATGTTGTATTTTGTTGTGTTGATGTATCAGACTGTGTGGCTTTTTGTCCTTCATGGCCCTGGGTTCTACTGCTACTTATCTTCTGCATTTCATTACGCTCTCTTTAATGAATTTATGTGGTGAGGTGTTCGCCGTTTGTTATCAAATAATAACAATAATAAATTGAACAGAACAGTTGCATCCTGCCTTATAGGTAGGACATTGCGGATATCTCATATTCACTAATAAATTCTCAAACTTGAGATCAAAATGGATGATATTCTTTCCGTTCAAGTACTCCATTCCTAATGCAGCACCCATCGTTATTATTAGCCTTTTCGGATGATCAATTGTTCTGGCAACGGAAGATGTTATTAGCTATTTGAACATAATGGTTCGCCAAAGTAGAAGTTATTAAGAAAAAGAAACAAAGCAATAAGACTTCCTATAAAACATTGCAACAACAAGCGAATGAAACTAAAAGAATTTGGCAAAAAATCAAGCCAATGAAACTACACAAAAGTTTCCACCTATATTTCTTCCGCAGAAATTGTTTAATCCATTAATCATGAGCTCCGCAACAGTTGCTAAACTCCCATCAGGACCATCATGGACTACACCGTAAAAAGATATAAAATTCTGGTGATGCAATAAATTTAGTGTTAAAGCTTCTTTTCAGAAATCGGCAGTCTTACAAGAAATATGAAATTACTAGAGTTCAGAATCTGCAAAATATTATCTAGAGAGAATATTAGAGCAGTAACATTAATTTTATTTTATTTTATTTTTTAAAAGAAAAAGGGAGACTCAATTGCATGAGGCGAAATTCAACTGCATTGTAGTGTTGGACGCAAAGACAGAGTCCTGAGGAAGTCATGATAACATGCATATGGAAACACAATGAAAGATGCATTTCTTTGATAAAACAAAGCTAGAAAAAACTTTTACATGTAAAGAGAAATTGAAGATTGAAACTCATTCAAATACAATGCTTTAACTGTGGCAATGGAATCAACTGATCAAATTAGCCATCCCTAGATCAAAAGGCATCACATAGAAAGGAACATAGTAAATTAATTCTACAAAGTCCAAGTGCCTAGGGCCAGTTTCAGGGCCTCTCATTATATTCTTGATTATCTTGCCTTTGATTTGATTGCTTAAATGATAGACAGCAGACAAGATAATTCTCATAAAACCTCAACCCGGCATATCCGTGGAATGCTTTTGACCTAAAGATCATCGTCACATGTCAGTGATGAATTCTAGTAAGAAATGAAAATGAACATGTAGTTTGGTAAGCAACATTATAAGATATACGCAAGTATTCATCAACATTGTCAATTGTGACATTGATCCTCATTATAAAGAGGTTGTAAACGCTTTCAGCAACAAAAAAGGACATAATCATTCCCGTTAAAATGATATGCATCAATATTTTTTCCCTTTCCAGATTTCTACCTAGATTGCCTTAGGCCCATGCCACCAAGAATTTAGCTTTCAGCCACCAATATTCTCATGAGAACTGCAATAGGTTAGAAAAGAAGGAACTGGAGATCCAACGGGATGATACGGAAACAAGCATGGAAATGTAAGTACGATTGACAGCAGCTACAAGAAAAAAAGGAGCGTTTCGGTGGTGCAATGACAAAACGAAATTGATTATAGAAAGGAAATTTTGGGAGCATAAAAATGAATCATCCCAGACTTCTTAGTTATTCCAACGGAGGAAAAACTATCTATAGGAAAAGACCGAAATGGTCATGGGGAAAGTATAGTAGTGAACATTGAGCATGCATGGAAATCATGGATATGAAGCGAAAATGAAATGTAAGATTTGAATTTAAATTCAAATATATAATTTTATTATTATTATTTTGAAGTACGTAAAATGCTGGGAAGCATTCTCGATTAAGACACATATGCACTCATTCTCCAAACATCGCAAGTGATAAATAAACAACAGGAATTTCAAAGATCTAGAACTAGAATGCAAGCACAACATATAACCAAAGTAGAATACTTTAAATTAAAAAAATCGCGTTCCATAATCATCTTACCTATATAGCAGCATCTAGAAAACTAATGACTGAATCGAGTTGCAATCACATTAATATCCGTACTGAGCATTTGAAAACATCCACGACTTACCATGGGCTCTCTCTCTCAGATGGCTTTCCATTGAAGCAGCTAGCTTTTATTCATTTTTTAACAACATCAGAGCCTTTCCATTTGCCATGATAAATAAACCTATATGAACCAGAACCCAATTCTCTTATCTCTTCCAAATTATCATTTTTCATCATCTGCATCCAAAATAACCATATTTAGTGCAGATAAGGGCATGCAGTATGGCACTATTCTGTAATAGCTAACAAAAGTACCTGCAATCCTTGAGCAATAGCTTCAGCCTCAGCTGTTGTAGGCTGAATCTTAGGAATCTCATACCCATCCAATTCAGCTTCCGTTTCAGTTTGGCCATTCTGCAAATGAAATTATTAGTATGCTCAAGTTAACAGCGTTCACAAAAAAAGCTTGAATCCTTGTTCACCCCAGTTTCCTTTTCATCTTAGGGATTTTCTTCACCCCTGCCTTTGACTTCCTCGGCACTTTTTAGTGCTGCATTTTTAACAGGATAAGCCAATGCAGCATCCGGATCATCATTGCTATCATTAGCATTAGAATTATGATCTTGGTCTAATTCAATTGGATTCGCCCCTTTTATATCCAAGTTTTTGTTTTTTCACCTCCTCAACAGGAGCAAAGCTTGGATTCAGTCTATCACAATGGTCATCAACCCCATAGTATTTCTGAGACAAATTACCATTCTGTCCATTCCAATTGCTCTGAATTTGATAATCAACTCCAATTTGGGGAACCCTTGGGCTCAATCTTCCATCTTGTGCATACATTCAACCAATTTCTTCGTAATGGTAGAGAAGTGATGGTGCTCACAAATAGGGATTCCCCAGATCAAGGCATGTGGCGGATGGCGGGTCTCCCACGTGCGCCAACTAGCTACTTGAAGTCTATGGAGCTGAGATAAGTACTGTGCAAGGTGGACATTTCTCGGCCCTCGCCTCCGAGATAGAATCCGATCTTTGGACGGCCTCTCCTGAATACGTTCCCTCTTCGCCTAACCATCGGCCAATGGCTCGTCTCCGAGCAATCATATAGCCAAGCTTCCTCAACTTTCTTGCTCGTCTCCGAGCTATCCTATAGCTGAGCGTTCATGGAACACGGCGTCTCCGTAACGGATCCGTGTATCTCGCCACGACGAGATCTCCACTGCTCACGTCCTCCATCCCACGCTAACGCATCTCGTCATTAATGAGCGTATGTCGCATCAATGCGGACGTTACGCATGGGCGGAACGGACGGCGAGAATCTCGCATCGGCTCGCCCTCAGGGATCTCGTCGTGGCTAGATACAAATCAAAAGTATATATCCCGTTACTCTCCGGGACCGCGGACGCAAGATGTATCGCGTTACCTCCGGGACCACGGATGCAAGATACATGAATCAAGAATGATTTGTTTCGCTAACCCCCGGAACCACGGAAACATTTAATATCTTTTTAAGTTACACTTCAGTTACACTTTTGATTTCCCCAGGTTTGATTTTCCAAGTCAGATATGAAAATAATATCTACTTAATACCAACACAGGGACAAGCAGACACAGGTTATGTGTATCAAGACAACAGGTTACGTCCATCAGGACAACAAGTCAGAATTGTTGGCATCAGTAAGTATTACAGGTAAATAGGTACCAGCATGATAGCAAAACAATAACAGTGTAGCATGGTACAAGCATGTCTGGGCTGGTTTAATTAAGCAGTTAGGTTGTATATACCACAGTTAGGATGTGTATATCACAGGCATATCATAGTCAAGTCATTAGGATAGAACAAGAAATATAGTTATAACAGTATATCGGTAAACGTGAATTGATATAGATTAACAAGCGTTTAAATTAAATAGGTAACAAATATTGTTAACCATATAATGTAGATTTTCTAGTAATAGGATTAACACATGAAATATTGTTTTCAAATGGTTTTATAAAACCTATCTAGATATGATACATCGAATACCGACAATGATCAAAACAATACTACGGTTCAATATATCAATTTGACCGTATTAAAATAATCTTTTGTCATAATTATAAAATATTGTTAATTAGATGTATTTGCGAAATATTATAAATTAAAATTCTATTGATTAAATTTAATATATGGCATGAAATGATAATTATAATACTGCCGAAACGGCCAGTGCTCCTAGACAAAAGGAAAACATCTGGCCATAATCACACTTAAAACTCTAACTAAACATGTACGATAATATCCAAGATATAATACTAATAGCATACTATAAGAATAACGAGTAATATCAAAAATGGAATCACAAGATGACGATAGATCTAATAAAATATCCATGAAAGATAAAAGATCCGAATAAACAAAATACATGATCCAAAATAAAGATACATCAATCCTAACGTCCCGCGATGACGTATATTCTAATAGCAACTGAAATAAAATAGAAATAAACGTACAAATACTACTGATCTTCGGCAAACTCCTGATAGTCACTCTGATCCTGCTCTGCCTGTGAATTAGTTTCTAAAGCTAAGATGGCAAGTCTTAAGGATGTCAGAGCATCCCGCAAGTACTCAATCGTGATAGTGTGTATGTGTGTGATAGCATGAATATGTGAGTGTGGTGAAGCCCGCGTGCACAAGTAGATATAGATATGATAGCAGTATGAAGCAAGCATGCAAACAGGTCAAGTCGGACAAGTCATATCCCAGTTGGTCACTGAAAGGATAATCTATCATATCGTGAGTTCAAGTGTGCACGTCAACCTCAGCATGAGTATTCCTAATCTAAGGATGGGGCCTCACGGGCAAGAAAACACGGGCTCAACTATAGAAATAACACCGACCGTATAAAGCCTGGTACTGGCTACATGAACAATAACCGATATAGCCCGGTACGAGCTGCACGAACACTGACCGTATAAAGCCCGGTACCGGCTGATGAACAATGACTGATATAGCCCGGTACGAGCTGTATGAACAAGTGACCGATATAGCCCGGTACGAGCTGCAGGCAATAGGACTCCTGAGATCCTGATGAACGAACACACACTCAGACTATCCCAACCCCACGTATCTATAATTAACATGGTAATAAATTCAATCATACTAGAGAATGCTGACCGGACAAGAAAACATGACAAGTCACGATGATAGTACGGTATGATAAACATGTAAACACGAGTAATTGTTTCATGGCATAAATGTTCAGCATTCTAATTAGTGATCTCATTTTTTATGAAAGGAAACAATAATCGTGAACATGCATGTCATGTTGTCTCAAATAGCATGTCAAGTACAGTCGATATAATATGATAGTATCAATAATGTAAACAAAAATCTACATGAATTTGCAAGCATCTCCATTTAATATCCGGATTTTTTATTATTGGAAAGAATAATAAACTAAAATATGGTTTTAAAAGATTGATATAATTAATGGATGCTCTAAGAATCCTACGGTTTTCATTTCATGCATGATGAACATAAAGATTCATTTAATAGCATATGGTTTGATTATTAATAAAAATACAATGCTAAATATATAAAATTAATACAAAGGGTATTAAAACACATTCAATCTAATTATCTTATATAAATACACTTAAGCGTTCTGTTTCAAATTATTAGTAACAATAAGTAAATTCTTGATTGTATTATATATTGTATATTTATTTTCTTGCTGTTACAATGATCCGATGTTATATATATAATTTAATTATCTTGAACTACTGTTCACTAAACACTATATTATGTAAGCTATATTCTATAAAAATTCAACAAAAATAAAACTGAATGAATTATTTAACTTAATGAAATGATAACCCACATCTACTAATTAAAATTTATATCAACTATACAAATAAGTCTAAATATAAATTATATATACGCGAGCAGCATGTAAACTTATATGCGCAATATAAAACTAAGGTTTCATCATGTATATAATAATTATGTGGTATTTTAGTGAATTGCACAATAATACAATATTCATTCAAATATTATAACTTAGAATTTATTGCAATATTTGCTGTTATTGCATTGGCTAAAAAGAGCAAGAGTGCTTGGCTTGACGATGGATAAACACGACGACACGAAATGCAAACTAAGCTTGATTGCTTGGCTAAAGAATCTCGAGTCTAAGTTGCTCTCAGTTCTGGACTTGGGTACGGCTAAAGGACAAAACTCGGTTAAGGGTGCTGATGCACCGGCGATGGACTGCGGCAAGGGGTCAACGACGAGGTGGTGTGGCAGTGAGGATAGCGGCGGCAAGATAGGTTCTTGGTGAAGGAGGAGTCAAGGATGGTGAGGGGTTGATCGGAGGTTCTAGGTTAGGGCTTGGTTTACTTTGGAGGAGGAGAAAGGAGAATGATGGGGGTGATACTGATAAAATTTCAATAGAATAAGGAAGAAATATAGAGAAATCTGTTTAAGAGAGAGATGATTTGTTTAGGATTTTATCTGTATACATATAGAGAAATATATTATGGGTTATATATATAGATACTCAAAATTAACTTGCGCATAAAATAAAACCCTTAACGTATGTTTAAAAAAATATTAAAAAGGATTTATTAAAATTTATCATAACAGAATATTAACTACAATATTTCTATGGTTGACAAAATATTGTATTAGAATATAAATAAGATATTATTAGATTAGAAATTAAAACTATCAAACTAGAAAAACATATCTTTAGTTACCAAACTAATATTAGACAAAATATTGTATGCATATAAAATAGGATAATAATATATTAGCAAACTAAACTTAAATACAAAATATCTTTTGTTAAAACAACCATGCTAATATTATCCATTTAGTTACAAAACTAATGTTAAACAATAAAATATGCATATAAATAAGATATTAGTAGATTAGCAAAGTAAATATTAGAACTAATTATATACCTATTTAACGACTTGGAAAACCGTAACTATAATAAACTTAAAGCAACCATAATAATATGTTCTATCTTAACTAGAAAATATTAAACTCCAATTTAAAAATAATAATAATAAAACAAAACCCAACACAATCAAGAGAAAAGAGAGAAAAAAAACTTACGATCGGACTAGGGTTTTACAGCGATGGTGGACGCGCTCGCTCGTGTTCAAACTGCAAGCCATGCCCGGTAAACCGCCGCCCCTGCTCTCCAGAACGGCGGCGTGTATAAGACGACTGATGGACGCGTTCAAGTCCTCGATTTCGCTCGTGCCAATCCTGACACCATGGAACACCGACGTGCCAATTCCGGCAGTCACGGCCCCCATACGAGAAATGATTTCATGACTTGTTAGGCGCCGGACAGTCCAACACCAAGGTCTCGGGACCAACCAAACTGTCGCTTCAACGCTCGTCGTGCTCGCTCACCCTCCGAAACGACGTCGGTCAGGTCGCCTGATTCCACGGAAGACTGACGTCACCGTAGTCATCGAGGCCGTGCACATGGTGCACGCCAGGGGGGCCACGGAGGATTCACCCCGAGGATCTGAGGAACGTAATAGAGCGAAGCCGAAAACGCTCTATCGCCTAAGCCCGAAGCAGAGACAGCAAGCACTCCGATTACGGTGAATTCTCAGGATATCAGCAGCAAGTTGAGGTTCTCGAGAAGAAGATCGAGGACATGCGGCTTGCCATCCGTTCGCCCGGCGAATCAGCAAAGCACTCCGCGGACTCTCTCACGAAACCTTTCACTAAGCAGTTACTGAGGAAGCGGGTCTCATCCCGGAATAAACCGCCTAAAGTTGCTCTCTTCGACGGAAAGTCTGACCCGAAACAGCATTTGGACGCGTTCACCGCGGGTATGAGCTTTCAGGATAACTAGAACGCGGCTCAGTGCCGAGCATTCCCCACCACTCTCATCGAGGTCGGGCAAGATTGGTTCCGCGGCCTGACTCCGTGCTCAATCTCAACTTTCGACGAGTTGGCTACTCAGTTCCTTAGCCACTTCGTCAGCAACCGACGACAGAACAGGTCGGTTAACTACCTGTTCACTATCAAGAGATAGGACGGAGAATCTTTCAAAGGCTATATCATCCGGTTCTACAATACTCTCCTAGAGGTATCCGAGCACCGGGACGAGACGGTCATCACCGTCCTGAGATCCGGTCTTAGACACAAAGAGTGACTCCGTTCTTTTGCATTGGTGCAACCTAGGACCATGGCCGGGGTAAAAGTCTGGACCGAGTGGGAAATTCAACTCGAGTCTGAGGTGAACGCTAATCTTCCCCGTGGAGACTGGACAGACCGAAAGAAAAGGAACCAGGAAGAGAAGAAGAAGACTGAACGTTCGAAACCTATTCTTCAAAGTTTTACGAGTACACTCCTCTGAACGTCTCGCGGGTCGAGCTGCTAGAGGAGGCGAAGAGCGAGAGATTTTTCAAGCTACCACCGATGATACAAAAGTCGGGGAAGTGACTCCATGGCCCATATTGTGCCTTTCATCAATCATAGGGACACCAGACCGAGAACTGCAAACAGCTACGTGATTATATCGAAGAGCTGATCCGCTCCGATCACTTGGCAAAGTAATTGCGAGACAAACGTCAAGCGGATAGGGAGCAACCAGACCAACCTCCAACCGAAGAGCTGACAGTCGGACAGATCATGGTCGTCTTCGCTGGTTCGACTCCGAACAATGAAGACACCCGCCGTATCCGGTCGGTCATGACATTGGATGCTCCCCCTCCAAGAAGTATAAGAAGGTTACGCCCATCACCTTCACCGACGAGGACCTGCAAGGCATATCGGTCCCGCACAATGATCCCCTAATGATCATGGCCCGGGTAAATAGGTACGAAGTCAGGAAAATCCTCGTTGACTCAGGAAGCTCGGTGGACATCCTATTTTACGACTGCTTCTAGCGTATGGGATTAGGCACGTTCGATCTCCAGCCTACGTCGTTTGTTCTCTCTGATTTTTCTAACCACTCTGTTCAAGATGAAAGAATGAGCACCCTCCCTTTCAACATCGGGAAGGCCGGGAGAACCCGAACAATGTCGGTGAGTTTTCTCGTCGCTCGGGTTCCTTCCTCTTATATCATCCTCCTGAGTCACCCCACGTTAAACGTCCTCCAAGCTCATATTTTGATCTACCATCCCACGCTTAAGTTTCCTCTGAGCGACGGTGTGATAGGCCAGGCCTTCGGAGATCGGCAAATCGTCAAGGTATGTCTCGCCAAAACATTTCCAGAGGATAAGAAGTTGATCTAACCGACGGACCATGTGATCTTCGGGAGTCGCTGGATACCCGTGATGACAAGGAGATCCAGGGTTTCCCGGTAGAAGCCCTATCCGCGATTCCCTTTAAAGAGGAAATATAACAACTCTGTTTTAATGTACAGAAAATTCGATTAAAAGTTAATATACAAATAGAGTATTTACAATCCTGTGTACACTATAAGTATTTGATTTGTTTTTGAACAGCAAGAAAGCACGTCTAGCTCATTGGTAAAGCCTTGCACTGCTGTGACATAGCCCCTATGATCGAATCCCCCAGCCATATATATTTTTAATTGATTTTTCTTTTATTCTTTTAGAAACCCAAAGGTTTACACGTGCACTACAAGTAAAATGAAAAGTCACAAAGTAATCAAACACGTGCACTGAGTTATACCAAGCGATAGGGACACGTGGCCAAGATCCCAACCCCATCTTACCGGATTGGAAGGGGAGTCCATAGGGATTGCCTTGGATATTTTTTCCTGGCACCCCTTGGCCTACCCACTAGCCTCATGTTGTTTGTTTACTCTACAATTATCTAGAGAATTTAAAATCACTATTAAACCAAAATTTTAATGTACATTTTAATTCTCAAATTCATTACCCTAAACCCTAATTTTCCCTATAAATACCACACCACATTTCACCCCTCCTCATTCAGAATTCCATTACAAAAACTCTCTAAAAAATTCCAAGTCCTAAGTTGTACAAGTGGAGTTAGCAAAGGGTAAGGTTCCGGCGAAGTTTCAAGAAGAATCCGGTGACGAAACGACGTCCTGACGGTTCCGATAGCTTCCCATATCTCTTCTCTTGTTTTCCAATCTGTAAGTCTCTTCTCCCCTCGTCATCTCTATTCTAAAACAATCTATTTTCAAAACTCGTCGGAAGCGGAGTTATTCCGGCTTCCGATTCGTTTTTCCTTAAAAACTCTATTTTTCTTAAACAATAAAATACCATATTCCCTCATAATGATCAACAAACATAAACAAACACATTAGAACAAGTTTCATCTCAAAAGAATCTATTATACAACTTTTATCGTATTTTTACGGTTAAACACCATATACTTTACTTTCAACACAATTAAACGTATTCCCTTATATTATCTTTAGAAAACTCACGAGGTAATGCCCTATCTCATCACAACATATATTTTTAACATAGCACGATAACTCTTGGAATATTAGTTTATGGAAAAATACTAGTTTGCGATTGAATACCTTGAACATTCAAAAACCGTTTTCTTTAAAAAGTGTGTTATTTAATTCCGTGCAATTAAGCCTCTACAACCCATTTTAGGGAACCCCGATTGCGATGGTACGGGTTATCGCACATCCTCGGGCCTAGTAGAGTAAGATGCAGACCTCCGCAAGAAGCATTCGATCTCGATAGAATTTTTAATGTAATTTTTAAGAAAAATGTGATTTCTATTTAATAAATAAATTCTATATTTTTATAAATATTATATATATATATTATCAAAATATCTACTATAAATATATTATATATATTCCATGTTTTCTAAATCAAAAGAATCGCAAATTTCATGAAACTGCCTTTACAATTCAATACCATTCTAAGATTTCACTAAAATACCATATACTATGAAATCTAGGTTATATCCACTAGAATATTTCACTTTATAAAAATTACAATTATGAAAACCCTAAAAACGATAATTAAATACTTGAGGTGTATTTTGAAAATATATCAAAACTATTTTTCATAAAACCCACTCAAGTTATATTAATTTACAATAAGAATCCTAGTAAACATAGGTTTAAGCGGGATCGGTTCTCTTGAGTCTCAGGGAGCCGGAGAATATGGATGCTTGCCTATCTAAGGTAGACAACCTAACAACGGCGTTATCAACACGGTAATTGTCTTCGAAAAAGACACAAATTCTGCCGTCCATGTACAGCAGTTACCGATAACATCAAAACTAATTCAGGACTTCAATTTCTTTTGAAAGTGTCTGACTCAGACAAAGTCTTCATCTAATATGAAATCAATCTGATTTGAATCCAATTCAAGTATAATTACAATATAATATGAATCCATTTATACCAGAATTCCATCTATATCAACAGGACTTGACTGAACCGAACCATGGATATGCTCTGATTACATGACTATCCATTTATATCCATTCTGTTTACTGATATCATGGTTTCGGCAAGCCTTCCATTTACTACAAGACAATACAATACACTCAGTACAATCAATACAAAAGACATTACGGGGTTTTAAAGAGGTAGACTGGTACGGAATGTGTTAGAAATGGCACGAGACGGTCACTTTAATATACCTAACATGAATATCCATTGTTATACCGTGACTTAATGGTTCCTTGTACTCCGTATACCTTAGTCTCCGGAATTATGGGACTCCTCTCGTATACACTGGCATATTTTGTACCAAGTTACAAACAACTGTGATAACAGAACAAAAGATAATATTATACAGTTATATTCACTTTTCTGTCTATTCTACGTTTCTCTTTTTTTTGGACTTACCGAGCGATTGTTCGCTGACGACATTCCTTTTCTTCTTTCTTTAGAATGTTGTCAAATGGATTCGACTCACTAAACATCGGGCCCAGTACTGAGGACTTAGAGCAGTTTGTCATCGACCCAAAACTGTAGGCACTTGTATATACTTTTCATTTCAGTTATGTCATTGTTTAGGCATTGCTTTCTATTCCTGTATTTACATTTCCAGTTGTACTTCTAAAGAATTGTTAAATAAATAAAAGTTGTTGTTCATTTATATTTATGTCTCTTGTGTGCATTTTACTTTATATTGCTTAGTTACGCTTAGCGTATTTACTTCTGAATAAATACATCACGTGACCCGTCCCGTCTCCTTACCGTATATCGGGAATCAGGACGTGATAAGAAAACATCAGCCGAACCATCCAGATCGGCTCCCTCTTGACCGGGGAAACCAGGGACAACCTTATCCAGTTCCTTCGATACAACTCCGACTTGTTCGCTTGGACTCCCACGGACATGCTGGGGATCGACCCCAAGATGATCTCTCATAAGCTCGGAGTTGATTCAAAAGTCCGGCCGGTGCGACAGAAGAAAAGAAGTTTCGCGTCAAGCAGAAGGCGATTGAGGAGGAAGTGGACCGACTGCTCGCGGCAGACTTCATCATACACCTGGACTACTCGGCCTGGCTGACCAACGTAGTCATGATCAAGAAAGCGAATGGAAAATGGAGCATGTGCGTCGACTTTACCGATCTGAACAAGACCTGCCCGAAAGACAATTATTCGCTTCCTCGAATAGATCAGCTGGTGGATAACTCGGTCGGTCATGAGCTGCTAAACTTCATGGATGCATTCTCCTGTTATAATCAAATCTGGATGGACCTGGCCGACGAAGAGCTCGCCGTTTTCACCACTAATCAATGGGTCTATTATTATAAAGTAATGCCTTTTGGCCTCAAAAATGCTGGGGCAACTTATCAACTGCTGGTCAACAAACTGTTCAAGCCTCAGATTGAGCAAAACATGGAAGTCTATGTCGATGACATGCTTATGAAGTCCACCCAGTCGGCCGGGCATACCACAGGCCTTAGCGAAACCTTCGAGGTCCTGCGAAAATATAAGATGAAGCTGAACCCGGCTAACTATGCTTTCGGCGTCACAGGCGAAAAGTGTCACGCCCCGCTTCCCAGTGTACGGGAAAGGAAACATGGCGGGCCGCGACGTATTTACTCAGAAGTAAACACGTTAAACGTAAATAAGCAATATAAGTGAATAACACAAGAATAACAAGAGATGTAATAAAACAATAACTTTTTATTGATAATCATTCTTTACATACAACTGAAAAGTAAAGTACAATGATGAAAAGCGATCCCTAAACAGTGGCATATGAAGTGAAAAAAATAAGTACAAGTAAAAGTCTAGAAGTCGTGCTGCTCGGTAATCTGCTCCAAATAGTCCTGGTTGGGCTCGGTCTTCTGAGGGTCGGGTCCTCCTGACGAACATTCCAAAAGAAGAAGAGGCGGGAATGTCGTTAGCGAACTAGCGCTCGGCAAGTCCCAAAATATAGAATGGAATAGACAAGTAAAGAGAATAGAACTGGTAAATTATCTGTTTGTTATATTAACGTAGTTTTTTTGTAGCTTGGTACAGAATGTGCCAGTGTATACGAGAGGAGTCCAACTTTTCCCGTGGACTATGCTAACCCGTAGTACAAGGCCCCGTCAAAACCCACGGAACAACGCCACAGATATTCATGTATGTGTCTTTTAGTGTCCATCATCGTGCCATTTTTAACACATTCCGTACCAGTCTACCCTTTTAAAACCCCGTAATGTATATTGTATTGTTTTGCAGTATAAGACTTGCCGAAACTATGGTATAAGTTGTTCATGTAAATAGTTCAGGATGTAAACGAATAGTCATGTAGTCAAGTTCAAGATATAGCCATGGTTCGGTCAGGTCAAGTCATGTTGCATGTTCGTATTGTTCGGTATTCATGTTCAGGTTCAAGAATATATTGGATTCATATTGGATTGGAGTTATGATTGGATTCATATTTGGATTGTATTCAGATTAGACTGAGACTCAGATTAAGTCAGACACTTAAACAGATTTGGATCCTGAATTAGGTTCTGGTGTTATTGGTAATTGCTGCACATGAACGGCAGGATTTGTGTTTTTTTCCAAGACAATTACCATTGATAACCCCGTTTTAGTTTTCTATCTTAAATAGGCAAGCACCCACTTTCTCTGGCTCCCTGAGGCTCAAGAGAATTAGTCCCGCTTAAACCTATATTTACTAGGGTCCTCAATGTAATTTAATATAACTGGAGAGGGTTTTATGAAAAAATATTTTTTTATACTTTCAAAATAAACCTCAAGTATTTATTTATGTTATTTAGGGTTTTCATGGATGTAAATTTTATAGAACGATGTATGTTAGTGAATATATATATATATATATAACTTGAATAGTTCAAGGTATTTTAATATAAAGTTTGACTTGTATTGATTTTTGATGGTATTTTCATGAAACTTGTCATTCTTTATATTCTAGAAAATATGAAATTTTTATTATATATTAAAAATAGATGATTTAATAATATTTATATAATTATTAAAAATTAATTTTAATTATTAAATAGAAATCCTCATTTTTCTTAAAAATTGTACTAAAATTCCATCGAGATCGTATGCTCCGTGAGAAGGTCTCCATCTCGCCCTACTAGCCCGTGGATGTGCGATAATCTGCACCATCCAATAGCGGGTTTCCCGAAATGGGTTGTAGAGGCATAATCGTAAGGAATTTAAATAATACTATTTACAAGAAAACGGGTTTTTATAGTTCGAGGTATTTTATTGAAAAGTCGTATTTTGCCACAAGATGTTGGTTTCAAGAGAATCGTGCTATGTCAAGATGTGTGTATATGAAAGTTAGGTCATTACCTCGTAAGATTTTCTAAAAGTATGCTGAACAAAAGTATTAAAGGATGTCGTATGTAAATTTCATGGTATTTAAACGAAAAAGCTTGGATAAAATTGTTTTACATTGAGTTTTAAAATGAAACTTGTTTCAAAACATTAGTTAATGATTAACAAACAAGGTATAATGATATGGATGGGTGGTTATTAAGAAAAAAATTTGTAGTTTTCAACGTTTTAGAAACAAAAGCCGGTATAACTCCACTTATCGACATGTTTTGAAAAGAGATCATTCTAATGTAGGAAGAGAAAAAAAGAGATGGGACTTGCTAGAAGATTAGAGAAGAGCTATAGGAAGAAATTGGTAGCTTCGTGGAGTCGCGGGGTCGCTGGAAACGTCTCGAATCCTCGCCGGAAAGTGACCTTGGGCTAACTCCTCTTGTACTCTTTTTTGACTTAGGAAATTTTAAGAATTTTTTATAAAAGATTTCATAATGAAGAGAGCTAGGGTATGGTGTTATATTTATAGGATGAAATTAGGGTTTTGGAATTGAAGAAAGAATTAAAAATCATTTAATATTGGATTTAAAGCTTCATTTTAATTCTCTGGATAATTGCAGGAAAAAACAAACAGAACTGGGTTAGTGAAGGAGTCCAAGGATTTTAGTGTGCAGAGAACGGGGCCATTCCCTACGGTGGGGCCCGACGGTGTCGACCAAAAGGGAAATCTCACCGGTCGAGTTGAAGGGGTGAGAGCTTGGATTGATGCTACGTGTCATCAACTGTTTATACAACATTGTGCACATGTTTATTTTTCTGTCTTTTCATTTCTTACGTGTATTGCACGTGTAAACTTTTAGACTTCCAAAAAGTTTACAATAAAAATCCAGAAAAATAATATGTGGCTGATGGGATTCGAACACAGGGGGTATGTCACAGCAGTGCAAAACTTTACCAATGAGCTACAAGTGCTTTCTTGCTGTTCTTAAACAAATTTAATTTATAACTTGTACTCAGGTTAGCAAACTTCATTATGTACTTTAAGGAAAAAAATTGTACAGAAAATTCAGAATCGTTACAAAATGTTCCTCGGGTTCATAGTCACCTACCGAGAAACCGAAGCAAACCCGGAGAAGATCAAAACCATCGTTGATATGACGACGTCCAAGAACAACGTGGAAATCATGCTGCTTTGGGGCAGAGTGGCTGCTTTAATTCGTTTCATGTCCAGATCCGGGAAGAAGTGCCTACCTTTCTTCAAGGCTTTGAGGAAGATCTCAGGGTTCGAGTGATCCGATAAATACCAAGTCGCCTTCGAGCAGCTCAAGGCGCATCTGTCGACGCCACCACTGCTCACCTGATCAGCTAAAAAAGACGAGCTACTGTTGTATCTGGCTGTCTCCGGCCAAGCAGCTAGCTCGGTACTCATCAAAGAATTCGAGAGAATACATAGGCCGGTTTACTATGTCAGCCACATTTTCAAGAACGCGGAGACAAGATACCTGGCTATCGAAAAGGTAGTCCCGGCGCTTGTCTCCACCTCCAAGAAACTTCGGCATTATTTCCAGGCTCATACGATCACCGTCCTCATCGACCGACCTTTGGGGAGCATCCTCGGTTCCTCCGAGTCATTGAGCCGCTTGGAGAAGTGGAGATGAGAGTTGTCGCAATTCGACATCCGGTACCGACCAAGGCAAGCCATCAAAGCGCAAGCCCTAACCAACTTTGTGGTCGAATGCACCATTCCCAACAAAGGCGAAATGCCAGAGCAAGGCCCGAGTCCAAGAAGCTCGGTGGAAGAAATGCTCGGTCCGCTTCCGGACTGGGTGCTTTATATGGACAGTTCCTCCGCCGATCAGGGAAGCAGAGCAGGTTTGTCATTCGCAGTCCAATCAAGCCGAGATGGAGTAGTCTCTACAACTCGACTTCAAAGTCTCGAACAGCGTCACGGAATATGAATCCCTACTAGCCGGCCTATGAATTGCCTTAGGAGTGGGACTAAAGAAAATTAGAGTCCGCAGCGATTTCACATTGGTCGTGGACTAAGTGACCGGACGTTTCGAAGCCCAAGAACCCCTCATGATGAAGTATCTTGCCGAGGTAAAAAAAAGCTAAGGAAGAACTTCAATGAAGTCCAGGTGGAGCAGATTCCCCGAAGTCTGAACGTCAAAGTCGACGCACTAAGCAAACTTGCCTCTTCGTACTCGGCCAATCATAATAGGAACATCTTCGAAGTCTTATCGTGGCCCAGTGTCGAGGATACGGAGGTGGTCAACAGAGTCTACGCGACTCAAGAAGATACCCTAGACTGGAGAAAACCCTTGGAAAAGTACCTCAGAGACGGGACACTTCCCGAAGACCAAGCAGAGGCCCGAAAGCTCCGCATTAAAGCTCGACACTTTGTGTGGAGCAAAGGCAACTTATATAAAAAGTCGCAACTTCTGCTCAGATGTGTCGATTCCGACGAAACTGAGTATGTTCTCCAAAAGATACACAAAGGAGTCAGGACATGCATTAGGGGGCCTGCAATCTGATCCAAAAGACGTTGTTGCATGGCTATTATTGGCCGACGATCCACGCCGATGCAGAGAAACTCGTACGGAGGTGCAAGGCATGTCAACTCTTTGGCACCGTTCTTCGGTTACCAGCTACGGAGCTGATGCCGCTGAGTTTCCCTTAGCTATTCGCCCAGTGGGGAATGGATATGATTGGCCAGCTCCTCACGGGCACAAGAGGCATAAGTATATCCTCGTCGCCGTAAATTACTTTGCAAAATGGGTTGAAACCACACCGATCAGAAAGCCAGACGCCGCCTCCACAGTGAAATTCGTGCAAAACAACATAATTGCGCGGTTTGAAATTCCGAGGTGCATCATCACTGACCATGGAACCAACTTTGAGAACGACAAAGTCAGAGAGTTCTACAATGATTACTACATACCGATGAAGTTTTCAGCGGTCGCTCATCCCCAGTGCAACGGGCAAGCCGACATACCAAACCGAGGTGTCATCCGGGGGCTCAAAGCCAGCCTGGACGGAAGACAAGACGGATGGGTCGAAAAACTGCCCCGGATACTCTGGACATTGCGAACGTCGAGGAAGACACCCACAGGGGGACCCCATTCAGTCTCTGTTATGGCACCGAGGCAATGATCCCCCGGAAAATCGGCCTACCCAGTAATCGGGTCAACACTTCGACGACGAAACCAACATCTTGGCCCTTCGAAGTAACCCGGACATCCTGCTGGAGAAGAGAGACCGGGTACAAATAAGGATGGCCGCATATCAGCAGCAGACCGTCCGGTACTACAATACTCAGATCAAATACCGAGCGTTCAAATCAGAAGACTTAGTCCTCCGACGCAACGAATTCAATGACCAAAGAAGGCTGCACAAGTTCTTCCCGAAATGGGACGGCTCCTTCCTCGTGACCAAGGTATTGACCAAAAGAGCATACCACTTCTAAGATTTCTTGGGACGTAACCTTCCGCGACCATATAATGCAGAAAAGCTTAAATTATATTGTTAAACTTGTACTCCCTTTAATAATAAAGATTTTTGTTTCTCTGCAATTCGGACCGTTTCTCTCGATTCTAAACTAAGACATCGTGCAAGGCCGGCGGGCAGCCTCCTACCCGTCGCGCCTATTCACAACGGGTAGTTTCCTGCCCGGCAAAAATTGGGGGTCTGAAACCCTCTCACAAGCCTATAGGCTGCTTCCAACCCGGCTTAGAGGCAAGGAAAGTATCTCAAGCCAGCCCTTTACTCAGTTAAATAAAACGCAGGTGCGCCTATAGATGGCCGACCTAAGTCTCGCTCCGCTCATCTTACCTCGACTCCAAGGTGAAGGAGAGGCACCGATCTACCTACACTTGGAAAACGAAAATTTTCGATTTTCTGACATTTTGAGCAAAGAAAAATTCATTAATAACTGATATTCTCGGCTTCTCAGCCTTTCAAAAATACCCGGAGGCTTGCAAAAGAGAACGCTATTTTGTTGCTTAACAATTACAACAAAGAAGGAAGAGGCTCTTGAACATATTGGTCATGGTACTCGAAGCAAAGGTCCACCGACCGATCCCAAGTAGCACCCATCACTCCTTCTGCCTATGTCCATGGACCCGAGCCGCTACGGTGTCTTCAGAGACTCCCGCCGTCACGCATGAAGCTATGATCAATTTCTGTTGGAAAGATCGACGCAGGAGATCTATCGAGCAATCTCGTCTACTCTTCGAGATTAGACCCAACTCATGGGTCGTGCACATCTTATCGACAGTTTCGTCTAGCACTTGTTGAGACAACGCCCTAAAAAGGTCGGGAAAGGACCTCCAGATCATGTGGACAAGCACACACAGGAGGGAGGATCGACGTGGAAATAACCGCCCATAATAGATTGCAGCCGACCTATCACAGCCTCGTATGTGTCAACATAGCCATTGTGGTCTTAATAGTAGACATCGTCGCGAGAGACGATCTCTCGAATGTTGTACGTGTTGCCGGCCATCGGAAAATGAATCGATTACGAAGATCGGAAGGAGAACAAGAGGCGAAACCGAGCAAGTGTAAGACAATTAAAAGCAAATGAGTGGAAGTGCCTAAGGGGATATTGAGACCCAACTATTTATAACCTCAGCAAAAATTCCCTTATGGTCGAAATTCTCTTCCGTCAAGGCGTGAATTACGGAGCATCGCATCCATCATATAAGGCGTCGCCACGCGGCTTTCGGTCATTGGCCACCTCCCTTTCATGCGGATCCGGGCAGATTGAACGCCGCCACCAGAAGATACGCGTGGATTTCAGGATACCTGCCAGACGCCACGTGGCATGGTGAATCGGGAAAGTGCAAATGTCCACGTCTTGGCAATCGGACCTTCCATAGATCTGAAGCCCTCACACGAGACTACTAGGTAGTCTCCTGCCCGACCGATTCGCAATGAGTAGATTCCTGCTCGGACTAACATATGAATCCTAAGTTCTCTTGCGAGTAGATTCATGCTCGTCTCTAAGGCATGCCCATCCAAAATGAGTAGATTCAGTTCGGCCCAAACTGTAAATCTGAAGCCCTCTCATGAAGCCGCTGGGTAGCCTCCTTCTCGGCCAATTCGCAGCGAGTAAATTCCTGTTCGGGCTAAGCCGTGAATCCCAAGTCCTCTTGCGAGTAGATTCCTGCTCCCCCGAGACACACATATTCATAGCGAGCGGATTCCTACTCGGCCTGAACTATGAATCCTGAAATCTTACATGAGACCTTCGGGTAGATTCCTACCCGGCACGCATACTCAAAATAGGCAAACTCCTTCGTAGCCCAAGTAAGGAAAGCCCGTCTATAATCGACAGTCGATCCGACTCTCGTTCCACTAGAATCAAAAGGGATGTTACCGAGCTTTGCAAAACTTTTGGAGTTTCTAAGGGGATATCGGGCTATATAGACTTGAAAGGCTTACCCAGAGTTTACCTAATGTTCGCTCGACACACATTGCCTCGTCTCCGGAATGAAAGGGGGACACCGGTCTACCCACATTTAGAAGAATAAACATAGTGTTTGCTCGACGAAAAGTTTCCAATCAGACACATTACAAACGAGCAAAAATACTTCATTAATTTCAAAATTGATATACTGGGTATTATGAGCTTTTCAGCTTTACAAAATTGCTACAAAATTCCCTGAAAGCTTACAAACGAAAAGAAGAAGAAAAGAGAGCGGCAGCTTCAAGTAGTCTTCTCGTCCAAAGTCCCATCGCCGCCCGTCTGCGCGGCGCCTCCCCTCTTTGGCTCTTCCTCGGGGAGGTGGTACCTCGCGTGAAGTTTCTGGTCATCGAGCCCGGGCGCGATCTCCTTAACGGCGTCAAGGGCATTATGCCACTCAACAGCTGCAGAGTCGACGAGGTCGAGGTAGAACTGGACGGACGTTATAGTCCTCCATTGTCTTCTCCGCTCTCTCCTCGGCCTTTTTCGCCGCTTCGTTGGCCGTCTGGGCAACTTTCTTAGACGAGTCTCTCTGCTTCTTCATTGCATCAAAGAGCTTGTTCATTTCACTGACCTGGGCTTGGAGGGCCCGGTTGGACTCGGTCAAATCCCGGATGGACTCAGTCAGCCATGTGGCCTTCATCTCCTCCGAGACCAGCTGCGACTCGAAAGAGACGGCGTTATCCTCAGCCTCCTTCAGCTTGGCGAGGATATCTTCCTCGTGCGAAGAGGTCTCTCCCGTCCTTTTTATCGCCGAGACAACCTTTTCGACCTCCATGGCGGCCAGGAGAGCACGGTGATGAAGAACCTGCAGAAGGAAGCAAACGACATCTGTCAGGGATTGAACAAGAAAAGATTACTTAGAAAGAAATTATAGAGAGCTCACTAATCTGGACAGGGCTATGGCAGCGACCTAGGCTTTCATGGTGCCCCGGGGTATTTTAGCCCCCGCCGCTTTCTCCATGTTCGTCAGCAGGCTGTCAGCCACGGATAGCCTCGACAGCACCTCGAGACGGAAGTCGCCTCCTTCAGCTTGGCGAGGATCTCTTCCTCGTGCGAAGAGGTCTCTCCCGTCCTTTTTATCGCCGGGACAACCTTTTCGACCTCCATGGCGGCCAGGAGAGCACGGTGATGAAGATCATGCAGAAGGAAGCAAACAGCATCCGTCAGGGATTGAACAAGAAAAGATTGCTTGGAAAGAAATTATAGAGAGCTCACTAATCTGGACAGCCCCTTAGGCTATGGCAGCGACCTGGGCTTTCATGGTGCCCCGGGGTATTTTAGCCCCCGCCGCTTTCTCCATGTTCGTCAGCAGGCTGTCAGCCACGGATAGCCTCGATGGCACCTCGAGGCGGAAGTCGCTGTCACGACCCGAAAGAACACGTGACTGGCCCTTGAACCATATGAAGCCTATAGGACTCCATCTGATCCAAGTAAGCCAAAAGCCCAGAAATCTAAAACTATTTTTGAGAATAAGTAAAGAAAACTGGTTTAAAGAAGTGAAGAAATACAGGTTTGAAATCAAGGTTTTTAAATAACTAAGCCGAAGGTACGTTTTGAAAACAATAAAGTCTTTTCTAAAAATTTCGGCAGAGTTTCTTTTGAAAAACTGGCCCCGAATGGGGTACAACAAGTATAACAATATGTATGCAATGATAATGGCATCCCCAAGCGGGAGCTAGCTCTTCGTCAATCGACGGTCACAACCACATATGCAGCAATAATATACAACGTCTAGTGGCGAGGATCAAATCCAAAGAAAACTCAAAAGCAATAAGAAAAAAACGCAATACTACTAAACGCGACTCTAAGGTTGAAATAATACATCACTAGTCTAGGTCTGAAACAATACAAGTTTTGGTTGATGGAAATTCTAGATACAATGAAATAAATAAATACAATGGTGGTTCTTGATGCGAAAGAATCCACCTACCAAAGCAAGTCACCCGCAAGAAGAAAGTGTGCCAGAAATGCCGCAATAGAACCTGTACGGCAGAACCTGCAAGAACTGTGGCACAACGGGGGTGAGTTGCCAACTCGTGAATAGAAACATCTACAAGCAGAAACCGAATGCAAGACATAAACCTAAGTCAACGATCAATACTATAATCCACAAGAGTACATCTGAGTGTAATAGGGTGGCAAGGTAACATCTAATCATGTATGTAGTGCCAGGTACTCAGGTAATCACATGTCATCAGTGTAAGGTATGTCTGCATGAAGTAACCATGAAGAAATATCAATGATATCAATACACATATATTAGCGTCCCATACCACTAATATTGGTGTAAGGGTATATATAACAGCGCCCTCATACCCTGTTATATATACAAATAAAGTATGATCAATGTAAAACCAGTCTGTATATGATCCAAGTCTGTATATAATCCATGTCTGTATGTATGTGGAACCCGTCCACTCGTCACCCACTGACGATAAGCATCAAGTATGCAAGTATGAGGATATAAACAATATCATGGAAAAACATCATGAAAACCCGTGCCTAGCATCGACACGTAAATCCTCATCCATATGGGGCTCCATCGGCGGTATCGGCCCTCGGCCCCCGGCAGTACGAGTCAACCCATGTCCATCTCTGGGCTCCGTCTGCGGTATCGGCCCTCGGCCCCCGGCAGTACGGGTCAGCCCATCTCTCGACTGCGGCCGGTATCCTCCAGATATCTGCCGAGCTCAAATACAATCACCGGTAGGTACTCGCCCGCCTCCAGGCTCAATCGGCAAACCCATCGATAATCTCGCCGAGGGGAACCATACCGGGCCCACCACGAACCCGCAAACAGATCATCACCTCCTCGAATCGGGTTTCAAGCACACGTCTCAGCACCGAGAAAACGCGTGGTGGACGCACCGAAATATCATATCACGAGGTACCGGGTTTTCATAAAAGTGCCTCTTTTCTTAAATAACCCCACGGTCCTCAAAAACCAGAAATCACATGAAAATCCAACATCAGGAAGTAAATCCAATGCGATGTGCTATGCAGTCAATCCATGACGTATGCGACATGTAAAGAACAGTAATCATATCGGAAATCATGCAACATGGAATAGTAATGTGCATATGTCGAAGGAAGAATCATCTCATGAATGCAATAGTACTACAGTGTAGTGGCATGGCAATTATCGATGATGAAGTGTGTGAGCCGGCAAATAGTGTACGTGGAACATACGCATCATCGATAATGGTGCTGGTGTCCTAACAGCATGATAATAATATAGCAATGAACATATGCCAGCAATGCGAATAGCATGAAGATGCAGAAATCTAGTAGTCAACACCACAGTGAAGTATCTACTATGCAACTGCACCTAAGTATCAGGTCAAACAGGAGGGGTAGGTGTGGAAACCACCTAAATCTGAGTCGGTATATATATAAAGATATATAGTCGGTGATCTCGCCTCAATGTCATATCATAAGATATCCTCGAGTTATGAGTGCGGATCTATCATCAATATCGACACGTACGGTAAATCATTGTACGGCATCCCCAAAAGCTGGGTAGGGGTCAACATCTCACTGTCTCATCACATAACAGATATCACCATCATCAGAACATATAGTCTGGAGTACTACTCTATGTCTAGTACAAAACGGTAACATCAGTAAAGTATGCATGCGGGGGTAAACACATATCCCAAGCCCGCAAGAATCACAAGTCATATCCCACATATGAATCGTATCAAATCACCGATCCCAGGGCACCAAGCCCACATCATCGACTCATCTCCAAAGTCATCACATATCATCAATCATAGTGCAAGTACAAGTGATAAGCAAGGGTGTATGTATAGGTGTAACTCTATCCTAGGGTTTGCGACTATGAACTGCACTAGTCACTTCTAACCCTGTACTATCCATAATACACCTAATATCACGATAACTACATAATAATCTATCTACGGACTGCGGGGGTGCTATACGCCATCCACCCGACTTCCCCCTGTAAATATAATCTACTCATCTTGCTTCTCGTGTGCCAAAGCCGATGTCGCTATCTTCACCTCCTTTGCCTCAACATCACGCGGGGTACCTACAAGTATATCACAATGCTAAAGCACATGAAAATCACATCGGAAACCAAAATAGCACACGCTACCCGTATAGGTAAAAACCTATCGACTCGCATGTAAACACAATCAAAATCCACTTGTCGTTGACGTCCAAACGCCACCCGACAGGAATGAATCACCAAATACCAAAATCCATGCTAAAACAAGTCCCAAATTATACACCAACATAAGAAAATCAACCCAGATTTCACCCTAGATGGAATCAGTCAAAACTAGACATACTCAGGGTCAAAACTAGAGGAAATGGGGGCATGCACAGAAAACGAGGCAATTCCTTAAAATACCTTATTTTAGAATTTTCCATAATTTTTCCCCATTTATCTGTATTTAATTATACCAGAATATTAAAATATTCATTAAAATAATATTAAATTATAAAATTTTCCAAAAATCATATTTTATTATTTTGAAGACGTTACAGTCGCCCTCCTGAATATGTACCCCGGCCGGAGACGGCTGAGAAATCACTTTCTTGAGTCTTTTGGCCGGAGACTCGCGGAAGAAGGCATCTCTGGCTTCACCCGAGGAATCTGTTTCTGCCCACCACTCTTGCGCTCCTCGGGGATAGGCGAAGGGACGACGGTCTTTGCTGAGGGCCCCTGGTAGGGCGCCCCGCTCGGCGTAGGCTTAGATGTGCTTGCGCTGCCGCCCTTCCTATCCTGTGCCTTGGCGGCCAAGACGGCCATAATTTTTTACGGGTCCATGTACTCTGCAAGGGGAAACAAAAAGGGATTGGTAACAAAAACAACAAGATATTTCAAGTCTAAATTGATCTGTTGGAACCTAGCTTATCTTGGAAGCGTGCGGGACTAAGTCCCGCCCAGCTCAGGACCTGCTTGGAAAGCAGGGCGTCGATCCATTGGATGGGCTGCCACAGGGACACGACCCCTGCATGGCTTTCGGGCAATCCGTCCTATGCCACTCGATGGGCGCTGACCAGTCCTCTTCTTTCGGGGAACCGACGAAGATAAACTTCTCCTTCTACTCGTGAATAGAAGAAGAGACGACCACTACTCCTGACCCAGTTGTCTTACCCTTGTGCTTCTTAAAGGAAAAGTAATCTAGCTCGGCTCATCCTTGTAGATACCCGGATGGTTCTTGTAATAAAGAAAGGCCAAGAGGAGCTCTAGATGAAAGTGGATACGATCGATTTTGAGCCAGAGCAGGAATGCGAGGAGAATCCTCCATGAATTCGGTGTTAGCTGGCCCGGGGTGAGTTGGAAATAGTGAAGGACTGCACAAATCTCAGATGAAAAAGGAAGACGCATCTCTGCTCGGAATGCTTCCAGGTACATGTCAATCTCGTTACCCTATATCCGGTCTGTCTATTCACCCTCCCTGGCCAAACGAAGCGTGAAACCAGAAAGAATGTGGAAGCGAGCTCGTATATCAGAAAGCTCATCCAACCTGTTCAGCATCGAGGCAGCGTCACAAGTGTTCTCGATGCGCACCTTATGGATCATTTTGGCCCCTCGGCGTCGGAGAACAGGGGGATCGCCACCTATTGAGGGCGAACCTGACACAGCAGAAGAACTTTCTCGTCTATCAAAAGCTGAGGAAGACGAAGAAGACCCACTAGACTCGGATTTAGAGGACAAAACCTCATCGTCTGACTCTACCCTAACTACATCTACTAAGGGATCAGAAGAAAACATCTGACCTGATTCAAAGGAGGAAAGAGCTGAAGGAAGGTTTGAACTGCAAACCGACCTAAGAACGGAAGCGCCGAGCAATTCAAAGACAACAGGAGACAAGTGAACAAAGGTGTTTGTTGGGGCAGTCCGTCCCTATTTATACCCTCAACGAAGGTCATCCTACGGCCCAGATCTTCTCCCTCCAAAACGAAGCGTCGCGCCCAACGATCCATATGGTGCAACGCGACAACCGACCATTGGACACCTTCCCCTCACGCGGATCCAATCAGCTAAAGCGACGTCTCACCTCAGCCGTCCGAATGCCGCCACATGGCATAAAATCGAAGGCCAGCTTGGCACCACGACGATCCGGACTGGCGAAGCGACGTCGTCTTAATGGTGCCATCCCATCAGTGATCCACTGACGTCATCTGAAGATACGCACGAAAATTAAAGCGCTCGAAGATCGCCACATGGCCACGAAGTTTCAGGACGATCCACCGTGTAGATCTCTCGGCGAAAGGCCGAAGATAGAAGGTCAAACAATCCACCCTCGACCCGACCCATAAATAGGTCGGAACAAGTGTGGAGGCTAATGATGGTACTCACAAGTAGGGATTCCCTAAATCAAGACACGTGGCAGATGTCAGGTCTCCCACGTGCACCAAATAGCTGCTTGAAGTCTACGGAGCTGAGATAAGTGCCGTACAAGGGAGACATTTCTCGGCGTCTCGTCTCCAAGATAGCATCCGACCTTTGGGGGCCTCTCCTGAATACGTTCTCTCTTCGCCTAACCATCGGCCAATAGCTCGTCTCCGAGCAATCATATAGCCGAACTTCCTCAGCTTCCTTGCTCGTCTCCGAGCTATTTTATAGCTAAGATTTCTCAACGTCCCTGAAACACGGGTGTCCTCGTAACAGCTCCGTCTATCTCACCACGACGAGATCTCTGCCACTCCACGTCCCGCATCACACGCTAGCATATGTCGCAATTAACGAGTGTATCTCGCCATCAATGCGGCCGTTACGGGTGGACGGTACGGACAGCAAGAATCTCGCATCGGCTCACCCTCAGGCAACCCCTATATAAACCCCTCCTCCAGACGATTCAGATAACTCGAACTGATTCCAATACGCCGCTACTCTGCTAAATATTCCCCGGTACTTACTTGAGCGTCGAAGGGTATTACGGTGATCTCCCATCCCGGGACTACTTTGCAGGTAGCTCGGCGTCAACATTAATTAACCACCCATTGAGATCCACATTCTTTCTCCAAATCACAGCCCTTCAACTCCGCTGGCCAGAAGATCGATGGCGGACAACATCTGAGGGAGATTCCAACCTCCATCAAGAAGGAAAACGGCACACTGACCATGCTCGAGCTTCAGAGCAATATCCCACTCACATAATCGTTGGGCACCGGCAATCCCGACGAATCGTAAGGTGTTCCAGGTCAAACCGGGACCTGTACCCTTCTCCTCAAATTTTGTATAGGATGCAAATTCGGCGGCGCTCGGTAAGGATTCCCAACTCCAAAATGATTTCCATGCCCAACTCCTTGTTGCCCATGAAACACTTGGGGCTTAAGATACTGATCCTCATCATATCCATCATAGATGATAGAAGTTTCCCTGTCCATGTCTAAAATGAGCATTCATTGTCTTCCAATCGACACCATGGTGATGAGGATGATGAACCCACCCGCGATCATGGCCGTGACTCTCTCATAATAAAATGGTGGTTCCCTATTCCTATAACATTCAGCACACCACCCCGGAAACTGACCCATATACTCATTCTAGTTCCACCTTGGATCTAAATACTGCGGGTTCAAAACCGGAGCGTGGCTCCTCTGTATTCTACCGTTCATCAAACACATGGTGTGCATGGTTACACTATCCCCAAGACTACTCAAAGCATCTACATACCTTGGCTCGCTCGCTCGCTCGCTCTAGCGTCAGCGTCAAAATGATCAGCAGCAGCAGCCATGGCCGCAGCATCGGCATCAGTGTTCTGATGCGGTAACAGAAATATCCGACGACGCATCAATCCGCCATCGCCGTTAGCACTCGCAGCCATCGCCGTTACTCCTCCATCATATTAACGACGTCGTCGTCGTCGTTCATCGACACGAGCGCGTTTAAGCGATAGGGCTGAGGCTCTTAAGTTGTTAGCGCTTTGGCGCGTGGCGGATCGTCGCCGGCTGGGGAGACCATTGTTATCGGGTTTTGGGATCTTGGACCCGACCAAAACCGTTTGTGATTGGAGAAAAGGAATTGGATTCATTTGTTAATACAAGATGAAAAGGACAAGCCCTTCTCTTCCCTAGAGTATATTTTCATTAATCAATTGTTATTCAAGATGCATCAAGTGTTAAGCTAACGACTACATGGTTCTCAGTAGTTCTTATGGGAACTTGTTGGATTCCAATAAAATTTGAATAAAGATGGTATGATTGTATGTTATAATCCTCGTCGTTTGTTTGTTCGGGGGGCGTGAAGATCTAGGAGTGTGAGAAGGCTTATCGAGCTCTTGGTTTATTGCATAATTTTGACGCTATTTTGCAGCAATGATAATCGTGAAAAGTAGTAAAAGGTTGAAGTTTCCTGGTATTATGCACGCACCGTATGGTATTTAAATATGTTCTAAAATCATGTGATGTTTAAATAAGTTCTAAAATTGATGATGCTTACAGGTGGTGTTTACTCGGCTTACGACACGTGGCGAATGACATGACCCGAAGACTACGGAGATGGGATAAACTAGTTGCATTGTGAGGATTCCTCGGGACTTCGTTTCGGGGAACATGTCCGACCTTCCATGAGACATTCCTGAGTGCCTTCCACCTTCGTCTGCGAGTCTACCAACAGCTCGCCTCCAAGCTATCTCAGTCTCCTTGCTCGTCTCCAAGCATCCGACGTGCCGAGCTTCCTCGGCCTCCTTGCTCGTCTCCGAGCATCCAACGTGCCGAGCTTTCTCGGCCTCCCCCGATCTACCGGGAGCGCAGATCCCATGCGTCCCGCAACGGTTCCACGTATACCGTCAGGACGAGATATCCGCCTCCCCACGATCCGCGTCCCATGCTAGCACATCCCTCCATTGATAGCTGCATCCCGCCATTCAAGTCAAGGATAACGCGGGGGCGTAACCGACGGCGGTGGTCTCGCGCCCGCTCGCTCCACCCGACCCCTATATAAACCTCTCTCTCAAACGACTCAGGTAACGCGAAATATATCAATACGCCGCCACTCTGCTTCTATTCCTTGGCTCTAATTTGATCGTCGGAAAGTCCTACGGTGGTCACCCATCTCGGGACTTCTTTGCAGATAGCTCGGCGTCCAACACCAAACCATTGAGATCCACACCCAAAAACTTCAAACCAAATCACATCCATCTAAGATAGCCATCGCAGGATCGACGAAGGACAGCATCTGAAGGAGATCCGAAGCTCCATCTGTTGGGGTCAAAATTTACCCCCCGGTTGACCAAATCACCCGGTTGACCAAATCAAAATCAAAGTCAACCTCAAGCCAAGTAAGCCCAAGCCCAGGTCAAGTGGGACAATGCCCGGGTCGAGCCCAAACATGAAGCCGCCGGCCTCCTCCATGCCAAAATAAAATTTTTGTAATAAATAATGTGGTGTATTTTTTTTTATGAATAAATCTAAAAAATGGGCATAAAGCAATTTTTTTGTAAAAACCATGGCTCATGTGCAAAAGAAATGGGCACATGAGGCATGAGATGGGCAAAATGCCGTTTTGTAAAGCCCAAGGGGCTATATGTAAAGTTTGTAGTCTATAAAGGCAAACATGATGAAAATATCCAGGACAACTTTTTCATTTTCTAAAACTCTAAAGTTTTTGTGCCTCCTTCTCCTTCCTCAAGGTTCTAAACCTTCTTCTTTTTTTGAATTAAATCAAGAGTTTAACTCTTACTCTTCTAAAAATAAATAGTTTTTCACCATAAAACCCACAAAGGGGAGCTCGGGTCTTCCATCAGATTTCAAGATCAACGCCCATATGGTTCTCCCTGTCAATCTCAGCCGGAAATGGAAGGAGGCACCCCGTCAATTTGGTTCCGTCGTCATCTATGTCACGCCCCGCTTCCCAGTATAAGGATAGAGGACGCGACGAGGCCGCTACGTATTTACTCTGAAGTAAATACGCTAAGCGTATCTAAGCAATATAAATGTAAATGCACAAGAGACAAGATAATGAAACAACAACTTTATTTATTAACATTATTTTTACAATACATGGAAAAGTAAATACAACTGAACGAAAGCAATGCCTAAACAGTGGCATAACAGAAATGAAAAGTACTAAAATAAAAGTATGTGCATTGAAGCTAGAGCTCTGGGTCGTAGGAAAGCTGATCCAAATCCTCACTAGTAGGCTCGATCTCCTGAGTGTCCAGATCACCTGACAACATTCCAAAGAAGAAGAAAAAGGAATGTCGTCAGCGAACAATCGCTCGGTAAGTCCCAAAGATAAGGGAGAAATAGAATAGACAAAGAGAGAGAGAGTGTAGCTTTTGAAGTTGTATTATATTGTTATAATATTGTATTTAATGTTAACGTTGTTGTTTGTAGCTTGGTACAGAAGGATACCAGTGTATACGAGAGGAATCTCTATATGCTAGAGACTAGGGCAAACGGAATGTATAAGGCTCCGTTATACAATCTGGAACAATGGCAATTGGATTCAGGTTAAATGTCTTAATCTTGCATTCTCGTGCCTCTTTTAACACCTTCCGTACCAATCTACCCCTTAAACCCCGCGATATCTTGATTGTATTGTATTTCAACTTGTAATTGAATTGTAATATAGATTGTATATTTGGATGACTTGCCGAAACCATGATATCAGTAAAATGGATGTACTGGAGAATCATGGATGTAACTGGAGAATCATGTAAATGGAAGTATATATATGGTTCGGTTCGGTCAATACAGATTGAATAGATTGAATATATGGATTCATGGATTCATGTTGAATTGTAGATTGTAGATTGTACTTGAATCATATTCGAGTCAAATTATTTAATGAGACTCGGTCTGAGTCAGAACAATTAGAAAAGAAATTAAAGTCCTGAATTAGGTTTTGATGTTATCGATAACCGCTGCACATGGACGGCAGGATTTGTGTCTTTTTCAAAGACGATTACCGTGTTGATAACACCGTTGTTAAACTGTCTATCTTAAATAGGCAAGCACCCACTTCTCCGGCTCCCTAAGGCTCAAGAGATTGGTCCCGCTTAAACCTATATTTACTAAGGTCCTTAGGGTAATTTATAGAACTTGAAGGACTTTTATATAAAAATACTTTGTATAGTTTTCAAGATACACCCCCAAGTATTTAATTATCGTCTTTAGAATTGTCATAGATGTAAATTTTATATTTGTGATATTTCAAGTGAAAATAACATATTTTTCATAATACATGGTATTTAATTGTAACATTAAACTTGTATGGAATTCATGGAATTTTAATGTAAAGTGATTCTTGTGTTTTTAGGAAAAAGTTGTAATATTCATATTATCACAAAATAGATATTTTAATGATACATATATACATATTTATATAAAAATAATTTTAATATATATTATATTTCTAGAAATCTCATTTTCTTAAGATATTTGTATTTTAAATCTTTCGAGGCCGAATGCTCCTTGCGGAGGTCTGCATCTCGCACTACTAAGCCCAGAGATGTGCGATAATCCGCATCATCTCAGTCGGGTTCCCCAAAATGGGTTGTAGCGGCGCTTTGCAAAGATTGTAAAAATACGTAATCTTGTAGAAAACGGTTTTAATAGTAAATGGTATTTATTTGAAATGTTTTGTTTTCCCGTATTCTATATTCCCCAAGGTATTGTGCTATGTTGCATATGAGTGTGTGAGGAGGTAGGTCATTATCTCGTGATCTAATTAAAGGTATAGCAAGATTGTGATGGTTTAAATGTCGAATTTAAACCACATGGTATCTTACTGAAAAAGAGCGGTAAAAGTTACAAAATAAAATATTTTGTCATGAGACTTGTTCAACATGTTTATTAATATTTAATAGTCAACATGTAATAGTTTAGCATGATTGTATTTAAGAAAAAGTGAGGTTTTAGGAAGAACCGAATCGGAAATCGGATTTACTCCGATTCCGTCGGATTTTAGAAATACGTATTTTTATAATAGCAAAGTGAAGAGGGAGAAGAGACTTACGGTTTTAGAAGTTAGGGATGAAGAAGAGGAAACGGGAGGAGGCGCCGGTGCGTCGCCGGGAACTCCTAGGGTTGTCGTCGGAAAAATTGCCGGAGCTTCGCCCTTCGCTACTTCAAAAGTACACTAAGCTTCTAGGAATTTTTTGAGAGTTTTGATCAGAATTTTGGAGTGAGGGGGGTATGTTTAGGGGTTGTATTTATAGGGTAAGGCTAGGGCTTGGGGTAGGTGAAACGTTGGATTGAAAAAAATGTGTTAAATTGTATTAAAATGTATTAAAATGGAGTAAATAGGATTTTAAAGAGGCTCTGGAACCGATCCAAAGAAATAAAGTGTGCAAGAGTGATGGGGAGGTGAAGAGGCAGACTTTTCATGTTGACCGATTCAACATTGGAGCCAACTCGGCCGGCGCAGCCGGCCGAGTCGCCGCCGCCGCTGGCCCGAGTCGGCCGAGTCAGGTCGATTCGGGGGTTCCCTGGGTCCGTCGTCGGTTGGTGTAGCCCCTGGGTCAGTTTGTTTAACATGTGTAGTGAGTTTTTTTACGAGTTATGCACGTGCAAACCCTTGGTATTCTAAAAGTTCAAAATAAAACAATATTAAAAATAATGTGGGGTATTGGATTTGAACTCTGGTGGCTTGGTTCAACAGTGCAAGGTATTACCAATGAGCTACAAGCTCCTTCTTGCTATTAAAAAGCAAAACAAACTTATATCTTGTGCTCAGGCAAAAATACCCCTTTCTTTATTTTTTGAAATTTTTTTACAGAAAGTTGTACAGGAAATTTAGGGTTGTTACAATCTACCCTACTGGAAGCGCTCATCTGGAGGAGGTCACGACAAACCAAGCGGCCAAACCGACCTCAAGGGGTAGGAGGTCGAACGTTGTGGTTGCCAAAGCATCCCACCCCAAATGCAAATCCGTATTCGAACGGCTCTCCACTGTTCTAACTGGGGGCAAGGCCGTCAACACCAATGGGGCCACGAAGCATCTCCAGCAAGTTCAGATGGTGCCCTTGATAATCGAGCGAGCAGGCAACTTCTCTGGGCTCTCGGTCAATCGGTCTACGGCGTCTTCCCGAAGAGCTGAAATCAGCCAAGTGCTCAAAACAGAAAGGCTAAGACAGAAGCGACTCAGGTATCGAGCCAACAAGAGGGCTAGGACTTCGGCCAAGTGGAATCTTGTGAGGTTCCGAAAGCAGGGCTACTCCGTGACGACGGCTGAGTCGGCCGTAAAAGTCAGCAATTCCTTCGAACCTCTTAAGTGGGTTCAGAAAAATGCCATGACCGCCAGAATCAAGAAGACAGCGGTCGGAACAATGCCATAAAGGGACGTGTCCCAGCCCCTAAAGAGAAAGCATGACACCATCTCTTCAAGAGTCTATCAGGCGCTCTGCGCTACGCGAAAACAGCGGGGCAAATCCAGAAAGGAAGCGCCAGCACCACTCATGAATCCGGTCAGGCCATCCATCTTCAATCGATTTTCCGCTATCAAAACAGAAGGGCCAAGATGGTGGTCCACAAAGTCAGCTGCCAATAATGAAAAGACGGCTGGATATGTTGTCTACACGGTCTATATGGCAGGCACGCGCCCCAGTGACAACCTTCGCAGCAAAAGTAAGGATGGGGCCACCACATCCCAAGCCCAATCTGGCTTGAATGTGGTTGTCGTTTCCCAAAAACAGCAACCTCCGCTGGATGATGAAAACCCTCTCGATGAGGATGATAGGCAGAAAGACCCCTCAGTCCATGTAGAGTCAAGCTCGGACAGCAAGGAAGAGCTGACTTTTCTCCCCAAGACCGCAGAGCAAGAGCTGCTTCAAGAGCTTCGAAAACAGCTCAGGAGCAAGGATAAAGAGATGGCTAAGTTTTACTCCAAAATCGACGACCTGACGAATGTCGTGATGCAGCTCACATCTCAAATTGCGCGAGCGCTGTAACAACTCCATTTTTAATGTACAAAGAATTGATTTAAATTCAATGTATACTTGGAGAATTTATTGCAGCTGATATCTCTTTAAGTATTTATTTCACTCCATAATTAGAAGAAGGAGCTTGTAGCTCATTGGTAATACCTTGCACTGCTGAACCAAGCCATCGGAGTTCAAATCCCATGCCCCACATTATTTTTGTATTTATTTTGTTTTAATTTTTTTTAGAAGTCAACGGTAAAAAGGCCACAACTCCCAAAATATGTACTGGACAACAAAAAGTAAATATACCAAATTGTACCCCCGAAGAATCTCCGGCCATTGGACCCCTGACTTAGCCCGACTCGGCGCCGCCGGCCGGCGACTCGGCCGACTCGGTCCGGCACCGCCGGCCGGACTTGGCCGGATGGCCGAGTCACCAACAGAGAAAAGTTGGGTCTTGACCTGGTCCACCCTCCTGCATACTATAAATGCTTGGATCGGTTATCATTTGGCCAATAAATCCCTTTTACTCCTATGTTTAACGAATTTTTTTTAACAATCTATACAACTTGACTGAATCAAACCATAGATATACATCCATTATTCCGTTATTCTATTTATCTGATTATGCAGTTACAACATGTTTACTGATATCATGGTTTTGGTCGGTCATCCAACTTACACAATACAATACAATAATACTATCAATACACTACGGGGTTTAAGGGGTAGATTGGTACGGAAGGTGTTAAAAGTGGCACGAGGTGGTCAGATTAAGACACCTAACCTATATTCCGTTGCTGTTGTACCGTGGCTTAACGGTTCCTTGTACATTCCGTTTGTCCTGGTCTTTAGCATATAGAGACCCCTCTCGTATACACTGGCATCCTTCTATACCAAGCTACAAACAACAGCGTTAACACAATATTCTATAATATTTTACAACCTCTTTAGGAAATACTCTTATTCTGTCTTTTATAATTCTTCTTTATCTTTGGGACTTACCGAGCGACCTGATCACTGACGACATTCTATTTCTTTCTTCTTTGAATGTCGTCAGGTGCTTTGGACCCAGCAGAGATCGAGCCCACCGGTGAAAACTTGGAGCAGTTTCACGAAGACCCCGAGCTCTAGATATTGTACCTTGTTCTATTCAGTATTTTCATTTCCTGTTATGCCACTGTTTAGGCATCGCTTTTCATTTCAGTTGTATTTACTTTTCATGCATTGTACAAAAGAATGTTATTAATAAAGTTGCTGTTATTTCTATATCTCTTGTCTCTTGTGATTTACTTTATATTGCTTAGATACGCTTAGCGTATGTACTTCTGAGTACATACGTAGCGGACCTCGTCGCGTCTCCTTCGCCGTACATCGGGAAGAGGGGTGTGACAAGCGCCTTCCAATCAGGCACATGTCTCTACTCATGAGCCAGGTGATGACGATCCGAAGCAGCCGATGCCTGTCCCTTTGGGTCCAAGATTAGTCGAGCCACACGAAAGCCGGCTACATTCCGCTTCTAGGGACGCCTTGGCCCCAGATAGCACTATCCTGCTAACACAAGATCGGATAATGGATTTGGTCACCAGCAAGGTTAAAACATTGGTAGCCGAAGCTGAAGCTCAGAAAGAAATTGGCAGTAGTGGGCGGCCATATCCCGCACAGTATGATCTGATCGAGTTCCCGAGCGGCTACGTCATTCCTAAGTTCGGAAGATTTGACGGGACGGGAAATACAAATCAGCACGTCACCCACTTTAAAGCATCATGCGGAAATACAGGGGGCAATGATGCGCTCCTTCTTCGTCAGTTTGTCAACAGCCTGACCGGTGTCGCTTTTGACTGATATGCGAGTATACGAGACGGGTTTGTCATTACCTTTGCCCAAATGGAGTGTCTGTTTTGGCAAAGGTTCATGAGTGTCAGTGATAAAATCTCAATTGCTGACCTTGTGAGGACCAAGCCGGGGAAGAATGAAAGCAACACCGACTTTATCGCCCGATGGCGTAATCTCACGGTCAAATGCGAACCGCCGCTGGAGCAGGACCAGTCCGTCAGCCTTCTCATTGGGAGCCTCAACAATTGGATGGTCCCATTCTTGTGTACCGCATGCCTCAAGACATTTCAGAAGCTAACCAAGAAAGTCCAAATACTGGAACGCTCGAAGCAAGAGTCTACCCCGGACTCTCAGAGAGACAAGACTTGGAAAAGCAAGCTGGACGAAAACCGTAGAAGCAGGAATTCCAGCAGTACCAATATCTTCAATACGTCCGACAATGAAAACAAGCGAAAGGCAGGCGATTCCAAAACCAACCGGTCTCGAAAGCCATTGCTAGGAGGAGAAGGGCCTTCCCTATAGGAGAAAAAGAACAAGGTTTACTCTTTCAGAAGGGACAAGGTCCGCAAGATATTTAAAGATGCCTTGAACAACAGTCTACAATTGCCGGAGTCGAAAAGACCTCAAGAAGCAAAAATGACCGACAATCCCCTGTATTGCCCGTACCACCGAGTAGTGAGCCATGCGGTCGAGGATCACTATATCTTCAAAGATTGGGTCGAGAAGCAGTATAAGGCTGGAGAGATCGAGTTGTCCAAGAGTGTGTTGGTAAACAATCAAGTTGCAACCATCAACTTTATACAGACAGAAGCTAAAGCCTTCTGGGAGCAGACTGCTGAACCCTATGCCCTGAGAAATGAAATTGACTCACCGCAGGCTCCGTGGAGCACGCACATATTTAATAAGACGAAGAAGGTGCTAAAGTTACTTCGAAAAGAGCCCAGAACAGAATGGGAAGGGCAGAAGAGGCCCACCATTCCAGCCGCCAATTCGGCTCAATCATGCTCAAAATCCAAAAAGCTCAAGAAGAAGAAAAGTGCAGCTTGACGCAAAAAGGAGTCTGCAGGGAGATCGACCATTCAAAAAAATATCGATTTTCTCAAAGACTATGAACAAAAAGAAAGAACTCTAATTCAATTAAAAGAGTTCTCCCCTGTAGAAGCAGCTAAGATTCCGAAGGAGCTAGAAGAAGACTCCAAAGAAGAAATCCCTATAGTCACCTGCAACACCATCCATCTGGGCAGCGACTCTGAGGAAGAGCTCTGTTTACTCAAAGAGGACGAGGAGCTCGCCACAAAGGCCAACAAAATCCAGCTCAGAAGCGGCAGGGCTCCACCGCCGAATCAGGGCAATATCTCAAAAGGGAAGGAAAAATAAGTCGCTAATGAAGAAGATGGCGGAGAGCCAGCTGTCACGCCCCGCTTCCCAAAATACGGAATACGAGGGGTTGATAAGGCCAGCCATGCTCCTACGATCGAGCAAACATCCTGCCGTAGTCACACTTCGGCTTCTAGCTTTACGTGGCAATCAGTAATCAATCCACAGGTAATGAGAAATGCAGTCACTAAATCAAAACAGATACAAAAACTAACAAGATAGAGATCAAAGAAGTATAGCACTGAGTCGTTGATCTAGATGTCCACAATATCTTCGAGGTACGTCAGGTCCTGATCCAAGCTAAATCCACTTCTCACTCTGAGCATGCATACTCAGGTCGTCAGAGCGACACAATAGCAATATATGTAAACACAAATATAAACACGTGCAATGGTGATGAACATGAAACAGGGAGCATGGAGTAATGACACGAGCATGAAGTAGCCAGTACAGGTAAACAATAAAGCAGGTAAACGGTACGGCAGGTATATCGAATCAATAATCAATGCACGTCACTAAATCTATCAGTCTCTAAGTCTCACTGTCCAGGTCGCTAAACCTATCATCAGTCCAAGTGTGAGAGTCAACCACTCGTGAGTATCCCCCACCCAAGGGTAGGGCCCCAGGGGAAAGAGAACACGGGCCCGAGTCGCTAATAATCAGTAATATCATCCATATAACTCCCAGAATCGCTGTGTATGCCGGCAATGGGACTCCCGAGATTCCGTTGAACTCATACTCAAACTACTCCACACCCCGTGGTCTACATCAAACACCAACGCACTATATGGATCGATAATATCCATGGTGTACTGGATGTTATGCATTGAAAATGAAGGGGTATACGTTCTGTCCCTGTTTGGGACAACTATGTGTTCTGTTGATTTAAAATATACTTTAAATAGTAAACGATAATAAAAATGAATGAAACCACTTTCAATGATTATCTAACAGATTTATCTTCGCAATGGTATAGGGTTCCGCATCATGGCATTTTCATACAGCAGAGTGAAAGTATTACAAAACTAGAATCGACAGCCAGTGCTGCTCTGGACTGCAGTCCAGAGTTGCACTCCGAACCAGTTTCCGTCACCTTTTTAGCATAGAAATGGATTAAAACTCTTATATAGTTCTAGTTCGTCGAGTTGGCTTCGATATGAGCCCTCGAACGCAACATTCTGATTTATAACCAATTAACTGTGATTTTTACGAGTTTCAGGTATGGGAAAATTTCAGTTTTAACGGGTTTAAATAGGAAGGGCCTGTCTCGTCATTAAAGTCCGCATTTTCCAGCCAAATCATAACACGACATTCATTATCACTCGGGCCATCATATGTGATTAGTTTCCGTCAATTTAGCGGGGGTTTTCAGTTCGTGTTTTGCATCGAACAACTGTGTTCCATTAGTTCGCACGAAATGTATATATGGTATTCATTAGAAATTTAATTGATGTAGGTAATATTAGCATGAAGCAAGCATTACACTTGCCTAATGACGTGTTGACGACAGTACGGCAGCGGCAACGGCAACGCGACTTGGCTCGAGCTCGGAGATGGAACTGCTGCGGCTAGGGCTTGGGTATGAACGGGAAGGGGCCAGCAGGCATCGAGTGCAGAGGGGGTTGGCCGGCGGTGACTCAGGGGTGGTACGGCGAGGGTTGTAGAGTGGTGGTGCTGTCGAGGGAAGTTGGGGAGCTCGGTTGTTGGAAGGATGTGGTGAAGGGAGGAGGTCTTAGTGGCCGGAGATGGCTGAGGGGGTCGCTGGCGACAGAGGAGAAGCTCGGCGGTTTCGTCGGCGATGGAGGTTGGTGGCCGGCGATGCTCGCGGTGGGGATGCAGTGGGTTCGGTTGTGCAGGAGGGTAGTGGAAGGTGACGAGGAGGTGGCCGGTGGAGTTTCTGGTGGTGGAGGCGGCGGCGTAGTAGGTGGCCGGAGCTGGGGTGTAGGGAAGTCTTGGTGTTGATGGGTGGAGGTGGAGTTGGGTTTGAAGAGGGTGAGGCTTGCCGGAAGGGATGATCGGCGTCACTGGGGGAGTTGGGAGGCAATGTTGTGAGGAGGAGGGAGCGATGCAGGCGAGGGAGATCGGGAAAAGTGAGAGGGAAGAAGAAGAAGCGGGTGAGGGTGAAGGAAGAGAGAGCCGTTGAGAGAGGAGCGGGTCATGGGGGTAGCGCGAGAGGTGGGGTCACAGGGTCAGTTGGCATGGGTCGTGGGCGCGCACGAGAAACGATCGCGAGGGTATGGGTGCGAGGCGCGGGGACATGGGGAAGGAAGGAAAGGAGCGGGAAAAATATTACGAGGGAGGAAGAAGGGAAGAAGCGGGTCGGGTTTGGGGAAATGGGTCGGGCTTGGGCTGAAGAGAGAATTAAAAGGAGAGATAGAGAGGGAGTGGGCTGGGCCTGGCTGAGGAAGAAAATAAAAGAGAAATAGAATTAGGGTTTGGGTAGGTTTGGGCCGGAAATTGTTTAGGAAAAATAAAAAGGAATTAGATTAAATTAGGGTTAGGGTTTTAAAATAAATAAAAAAATAATTATAAATATAAATAAATAAATTTTGTAAGCAACACTTTATAAAAAGACGGATATTGGTGTACAAAAAGAACTGGGTATTACATCATATCCCCCTTAAAGAAAATTTCATCCTCGAAATTCAAAATAAACAATAAGCTATAAAATAATATGCAAAAAGCCACAAAATCAAGTACTAACATATAGTGATTTACTTAAAAGCAGCTAGATAAAATCTAAGGTCTATATAAGTATAAGAAATAACGCAACTAACAGAATAGGCCTAAGTAAGCACAAGGCAGAACCATCTATAATGATAAACTATATGCACAATACCAGAAAATAAAATAACAATAACAAACAATAGTGAAGAATTTGCCGATAGGCCAAAATATTTTAGAATAAATATATCGATCAAACAATTTAAAGTAACTTGAGAAAACCCATATAGCGAAATAAGAAAAATAGTATGTGCGGCATATATTTGCGCTATTGAAAATATGACGAATAGTAGAGTATTCAGAATAAGTAAAACAGAAGTAGTTAATAGAATGCAAGAATTTTTTTTTAGACACAAAATAACGAAAATTAGATTTCAAATAGCAATGTCACTGAATGTAATTATAGTAATAGGAGATAGTACTAAAAATGTATAGGGGCTAGTCAGGGTAGGGATTACAATGGAGTATGGTCCATTCAAAAAGGTCGGGGTGCAGTACTTCAATCTGAATGTCGAAGAGGCTGGGGTCGGGTCAGCACAAGGTGCAATGGTGAATAGTAATGAATCTCAGAAGGGAAAGAAATTTATTGGGGAGGGAAAACAGTCAATGCATCATGCGAATCAATACCCAAAAGATTAGCGAACTCAGAAACTTTATTATTATTATTCCAGAAGATTTCAAACAAGGCATTCTCGAAAGATAAAAGGTGGCCCTAAACTATACATAGATTTATTTGGCCAGAGGAAACAAAGGATAAATTGTGTCAGTCACGGTTATGGAAGTTCAGCAGGTTACGGTAAGCTCATGCGCTGAGATAAGGGCGTCCATTTCCATAGCGCTTCGCAGAGATTGCCGCTGGAGGTTCTTCTGCCACGGGGTCTTCTTCTCCTGGTCCTTCTTCCTCGGCTGGAGCTTCTTCATCGTGGTATGCTTCCACGTGATTCACCTCTTCTGGATCTTCTTCCATGGGATTTTCTTTCACTCGATTCTCCTCAGGGGCTACTTCGGGATCTTCCTCTATCGGGTCCTCTTCGGGGTCCTCTTCTTCGTTGTCAGAGTCACTGATCATGTCGACTTCTGGGGCTGCAACTCTCTCATCCTCGGAATCACTGTTGCCCAAAATAACCTGGGGGCCATCGATCTCGTTATCTGAACTCATCAGCATGCAGTCCAAGGAAACGCAGGATCAAGTGTCCTCATCGATAGGCGGCGCTGCTTCAGGATTGGCCATGACCTGAAAGAAAGAGTCATGATCAGACAGTGGAACACACTAAGAAAATAACCAAGGATATGGAGCATAAGGAAAATATACGGTAGGTAAGTACTGAAAAATCAAAATTTTAGAATAATGATGCAGTAAGCAATATGAGGAAAATGAGTGGCAAGGGGACGATACATACATCACAACTCACAATTTTATTGCATTCAAACTAAAAAGTTCAACGGATACAAGATTTTAAATGAAAGGAAACATTTACTAAAGAGTGATAGTAATTTTTTTTATTGAAAGCAGAAAAGGTGATAATTCTTCGTTGATATCTAGACCGCTGCATTCTCGTCAAGCGAGTGGAATCCTGCGCTGGGTCCGTACTATCCTCGAAGCTCGAACTAAAAAATAACCAAGTCACTTAACAGGAGTGGAAAGTGTGGACGAATCTCCTCCTTGCAGTTCCTTCCTTCTAGGGCAACCATTGACAAGATGCGTCAGATCCACAAATCAAGCATTGCCCTTTAGCCCTGTGACAGTCTCTCTGAAGGTGTCCTGGTCTCTTACAGTATCCAAAACATTGAGTTCTCCGCTGCTTCCGTTGCTGAGGATCAAATGGGCACTTCCTCTTCACATCATTTCTTTGCTTAATAAGGATTCCCTTACGATTGGAGGCTTCCGCTGGTGCTTGAGCCATTTGCCTTCTTAGTCCTTCAGCTAAGAGATCGTTCGTTCGCTCCTGGGCTTCCTTCAAGCCTTGCAGTACACTCAAAATCTCGACGGTCTGACTCTGGGAAGTGGAGATAGAAGAAGAATCGTTGGAAGACATAGTCCTGAAACAACAATTTTAGGACGGCATAAGGTACAAGATATAAGAATCAGAATAAGATATAAAACGAAGCAAGAATAGGTGGTGAGTGAAACTCAATCGAGCGGGAATCAAGTGTAGAACTCCAAGTCACTCAAACAGAGTACAGTATTGCAACTATGCCGCAGTTCATAATTACAATCACATAACTCTACTAAGTCACCCAAAACTCTAGCGGATGGATCAAAATATGTAGCAGAACACACTAAGTGAATCACGATCAAGGATAACAAGTTTACAATCTAGACCGAAGGGTGGCTTAGACTGTCAAGCCCTAAACGGAAACTGAAATCCCATTCTAAACCTGGCTCTGATACCAACAAAACTATGTCACGCCCCGCTTCCCAAAATACGGAATACAAGGGGTTGATAAGGCCAGCCATGCTCCTACGGTCGAGGAAACATCCTGCCGTAGTCACACTTCGGCTTCTAGCTTTACGTGGCAGTCAGTAATCAATCCACAGGTAATGAGAAATGCAGTCACTAAATCAAAACAGATACAAAAATTAACCAGATAGAGATCAAGGAAGTATAGCGCTGATTCGTTGATCTAGATGTCCACAATATCTTCGAGGTACGTCAGGTCCTGATCCAAGCTAAATCCACTTCTCACTCTGAGCATGCATACTCAGGTCGTCAGAGCGACACAATAGCAATATATGTAAACACAAATATAAACACGTGCAATAGTGATGAACATGAAACAAGGAGCATGAAGTAATGACATGAGCATGAAGTAGCCAGTACAGGTAAACAATAAAGCAGGTAAATTGTACGGCAGGTATATCGAATCAATAATCAATGCATGTCACTAAATTTATCAGTCTCTAAGTCTCACTGTCCAGGTTGCTAAACATATCGTCGGTCCAAGTGTGAGAGTCAACCACTCGTGAGTATCCCCCATCCAAGGGTAGGACCCTAGGGGCAAGGGAACACGGGCCCGAGTCGCTAATAATCAGTAATATCACCCATATAACTCCCAGAATCGCTGTGTATGCCGGCAATGGGACTCCCGAGATTTCGTTGAACTCACATTCAAACTACCCCACACCCCGTGGTCTACATCAAACACCAACCATAAACTCAAATACTAATCGGTCCATGACAAGTCTACGCGGGAACTGAAGACATGATCTCCATCAAGCATGTCTCGACTGGTACCCAAGATAAATGGACAGTATTTGGTGCCTTACCTATGACACTAATATAAATGCTTCCATAATCGTCCTATACCAATTATAGTCATACTTATACATATCCCATAGACGTCGACAATGCAATAAATTAACTGGGTTCGCTGATTGTGTACAAGTACGTGTCACTTCACTTATTCATTCACGCTTTAACACTAACGTACTTGCCACAATCAAAGCACTAATGTCCACCACTGGGTAATGTACACGATCACTAGATTGATGAGAATGCAATAATTGTGATATGAATAAAATGTCATCAGCCAGTGTCCTACCACTTGAAAAATTCACTATAAATCATACATGCAGAATTAAGAGAAACAATGTAAAAGGGGTAAGCAGTATGTTTAATTATCTATCCATCAAAACTAGTTTCGCATCAATCGGGTTTCAGGTTTGCTAGATATGGCCATTTCATTTTAAGTGTTCACTGCTGGAAATCCAGTTTCAAAACTGTAAGTCCGTTTCGTAACACGTTTTACTCCCAGTTGGGAGAATAATTAGGCAATATTATAGTTGAACAAAATTTAGGTTTACCAGTTAGGTTTCCAATACACCATACAGATCGATAATATCCATGGTGTACTGGAAGTTATGCATTGAAAATGAAGGGATATACGCTCTGTCCCTGTTTGGGACAGCTATATGTTCTGTTGATTTAAAATATACTTTAAATAGTAAACGACAATAAAAACAAACGAAACCACTTTCAATGATTATCTAACAGATTTATCATCGCTATGGTATAGGGTTATGCATCATGGCATTTTCATACAGCAGAGTGAAAGTATTACAAAACTAGAATCGACAGCCAGTGCTGCTCTGGACTGCAGTCCAGAGTCGTACTCCGAACCAGTTTCCGTCACATTTTTAGCATAGAAACAGATTAAAAATCTTATGGGGTTCTAGGTTGTTGAGTTGGATTCGATATGAGCTCTCAAACGCAACATTCCGATTTATAACCAATTAACTGTGATTTTTACGAGTTTCAAGTACGGGAAAATTTCAGTTTTAACGGGTTTAAATGGGAAGGGCCTATCTCGTCATTAAAGTCCGCATTTTCCAGCCAAATCATAACACGGCGTTCATTATCACTCGGGCCATCATATGTGATTAGTTTCCGTCAATTTAGCGGGGGTTTTCAGTTCGTGTCTTGCATCGAACACTTGTGTTCCATTAGTTCGCACGAAAAGTATATATGGTATTCATTGGAAATTTAATTGATGTAGGTAATATTAGCATAAAGCAAGCATTACACTTGCCTGATGACGTGTCGACGACGGTACATCAGCGGCAACGGCAACGCGACTTGGCCCGAGCTCGGAGATGGAACTGCTGCGGCTAGGGCTTGGGTGTGAACGAGAAAGGGCCAGCGGGCATTGAGTGCAGAGGGGGTTGGCCGGCGGTGACTCAGGGGTGGTACGGCGAGGGCTGTTGGGTGGTGGTGCTGTCGAGGGAAGTTGAGGAGCTCGGTTGCAGGAAGGAGGTGGTGAAGGGAGGAGGTTGTAGTGGCCGGAGGTGGCTGAGGGGGTCGCTGGCGACAGAGGAGAAGCTCGGCGGTTTCGTCAGTGATGGAGGTTGGTGGTCGGCGATGCTCGCGGTGGGGATACAGTGGGTTCGGTTGTACAGGCGGGTAGTGGAAGGTGACGAGGAGGTGGTCGGTGGAATTTTTGGTGGTGGAGGCGGCGGCTTGTCGGCAACGGCGGCGTAGTAGGTGGCCGGAGCTGGGGTGTAGGGAAGTCTTGGTGTTGATGGGTGGAGGTGGAGTTGGGTTCGAAGAGGGTGAGGCTTGCCGGAGGGGGTGATCGGCGTCACTGGGGGAGCTGGGATGCAATGTTGTGAGGGGGAGGGAGCGAGGCAGGCGAGGGAGATCGGGAAAAGTGAGAGGGAAGAAGAAGAAGCGGGTGAGGGTGAAGGAAGAGAGAGCCGTTGAGAGAGGAGCGGGTCATGGGGGTAGCACGAGAGGTGGGGTCGCAGGGTCAGTTGGCGTGGGTCGTGGGCGCGCACGAGAAACGGTCGCGAGGGTATGGGTGCGAGGCGCAGGTATGGGTGAAGGAAGGAAAGGAGCGGGAAAAATATTACGAGGGAGGAAGAAGGGAAGAAGTGGGTCGGGTTTGGGGAAATGGGCCGGGCTCGGGCTGAAGAGAGAATTAAAAGGAGAGATAGAGAAGTAGTGGGCTGGGCCTGGCTGAGGAAGAAAATAAAAGAGAAATAGGATAAGAGTTTGGGTAGGTTTAGGTCGGGAATTGTTTAAGAAAAATAAAGGAATTAGATTAAATTAGGGTTAAGGTTTTAAAATAAATAAAAAATAATTATAAATATAAATAAATAAATTTTGTAAGTAACACTTTATAAAAATACGAATATTGGTGTACAAAAAAAACTGGGTATTACACCGGCTCATAAAAATTCGAGTCTTTCCTCGGTGGACTATAATGTCTTGGCTCATATCCGAAAGCTTCCGTCTCTCCTGAGCATCTATGATGCCTTGGTCTTATCTAAAGAGCTTAGCGATGTTCTCATTCACGCTCTACAAAACCCCGAGCGGTATCAGGCTCGCTTTGCAGAAATTAATATGAAAGAAGCCCAGTACGCTCTGCATGCCGCCGCGGTCACGTTTAAGGACGAAGACTTACTACTGGGAACAACTGAGCATAATCGGCCGCTTTACGTGACTGGGTACAGCGACGGAGATCGGATTAATCGCATATTGATTGATCTGGGATCCTCAGTAAACATTATGAACTTGCGGACTCTGAAGAGTTTGTCATTGGACGTCCGACACCTGTCAAGGGAATGGATTGTCATTCAAGGCTTTAATCAAAATTGCCAGCAAGTTCTGGGATCCATAACCCTGCCGATTAAGTTTGGGGAACTACAAACCGGAGCTAAAATATATGTGATTGACGCCGACACGTCTTATGAAATTCTTTTGGGACGGCCGTGGCTCCACAATTACGGCATCGTTCCGTCAACTCTCCATCAATGCATGAAGTATACTAAAAATGGCGAAGAAAGACACATTGACGGAGACATCCAGCCGTTCGGTGTGCATGAAGTCTGATATGAAGATTCTCGGTACTTTGTGAATCTCCAAAGTGCTGAGCCACAGCTGACCAACGACAGAACGGCCTCGAAGCTCAAAAGCAAGTCTGAGCCGGCTGTCGCTTTCAAAAGCAGAAACCCCCATGTGTGTCCGCATTTCGGCAATGACACTGATGAGTCCGATGCTGGAAGTCCGTCCTTCCATAAAACTCGCCCTCATTTCGGTAGCGATACGGACGAGTCCGATATTGAAGGCTCATCCGGCAGCAAAATTCACCCTCGTATAGGCAGTGACACTGAAGAATCAGAAGAAGAGGATCCGTTTTGCAGCAGCTGTACAAATAGGGCCCCCACGCAACAAGAAAAGCTACGATAGTCCTTCGAAGTTATAGAAGGGTCCCTAGCTATCACAAGGCTGTCGGAGCAGATGTGCAAAGAGCTCGATGCATTGTCAGTCTCCACTGTAGGCCAGCTGAAAACTTTCTACGTTCCCAGAAGAAAAAGTGGACAGAAGGGCATCCTATTTTATGGATCAAATCCTGTCGCGCGTCCGGACGATTTTTCTGTGACATGCCTTCCATACGAGAGAGGCATAAGGGCCGTCCTCGATCCCAGATATTATGCGCCCGAGATGCGGGAATACTTTAAAAGGTGCGGATGCCGGTTATATCAAACGGAGTCCGAAGCAAAGTTTTATGATGGGCTATGGCATCCGCCTCAAGTCCGAGCACCCATCGATGGACGAATTCCAGATATACGGAGCATAGGTTTCATTCAGCCTGATGCCAAAGCATGCTATATGATCCATATTGGTGAAGCCAGCGAAGGGTTAAATGATGAAGACGAGCTAGCCGAGCCAGAAGAAGCCCCTCAAGAGCTCGAAGATGGCGGACAAGCAACCTTCGATGAGCTAACTGAGATCGATTTGGGAACGCCTAATAATCCAAGGCCGACCTACATCATCTCACTCCTGTCAGAGGAAATGAAGGAGCAGATAATTGCCCTGCTGCATGAGTTCGCCCACTGCTTCGCGTGAACGTACAAAGAAATGCCTGGCCTCTCCTCTGAAGTGGCCGTGCATAAGCTGGCTGTATCTCCTGATGCTAAACCAGTCAAACAAGCTCCTCGAAGAATGAGAAGGGAACTGGAAGAAAAGTTCATCGAGGAAACCAAGAAACTCATCGATGCCGGCTTCATCAGGAAAGAGAAATATGCGGACTGGATTGCATGCATAGTCCCAGTGAAGAAGAAAAATGGTCAGATCCGAGTTTGTGTCGATTTCAGGGGCATCAATAAGGCATGTTCTAAAGACGACTTCCCGCTACCGGTCATGGAAACGATGGTCGATGACACCTCAAATTACGAGTTGTTCACCTTTATGGATGGTTCGTTTAGACATAATCAGATCAAGATGTCGCCTGAGGATGAGAAACACACAACATTTCGAACCCCGATCGGAATATACTGCTACAAAGTGATGCCGTTCGGACTGAAGAACGCAGGTGCTGCATATCAAAAGGCAATGACCTAATCCATAAAGTCGTCGAATGCTATGTTGATGATCTGGTCGTCAAGTCTAAAGCCAAGGCCGATCACATCCAAGATCTTAGGACCGTTCTCACGAAACTGAAGGAATACGATCTGAAGATGAATTCTCTAAAGTGTGCTTTTGGCGTGTCGTCGGGAAAATTCCTGGGCTTCATAGTCCGACATCGAGAGATCGAAGTTGACCCATCAAAGATAAAGGCCATCATGGAGATTCCCCCTTCAAAGAGTCTGACGCAGCTAAGATCTTTTTAAGGCAAGCTTGCTTATATACGAAGGTTTATCTCAAATTTATCGGGGAGATGTATGCCCTTCTCAAAGCTCATGAAGAAAGGGGCTCCTTTTGTCTGGAATGCCGAATGTCAAGAAGCGTTTGAAAGCATCAAACGGTACTTGTTGCACCCTCCAGTGTTGGCCGCTCCCATTCTAAATAAACCGCTGATTCTCTACACTGCCGCGCTAGATGAATCACTCGGTGCGCTCCTTGCCCTGAACAACGAGGAGGGAAAAGAAAATGCCCTTTACTACCTCAGTCGAACTCTAGTCGGGACGGAACACAACTATTCCCCGATCAAAAAGCTGTTAGTTATATGTATGCCTTAGAGGCCATTACTGTACATACGATGTATATTGTAGTGGATGCTTGGACATATATAGGGAGGACTTTCTTGCTCAACATGATAGTATGCTATCTGGTTCCTCTTTACTTTAACGTGTATACTGATTGTCTCTATGTTACATGTTGGTAAAGCCCTTAGGATGTGTACTTGACTACCTGGACTATGATGCGGATCATACTAGTGGGGACATGGTAGTCCATAAGTACATCCTTCAAGGTCCCTAGTCGTGGGTGTATCGAGACAGGGCATCGATGCACTAGAGTAGACTAGCGTATACGCATCTTGACCCATATGATAGGCGATGGATGATCCCATATCCATTGGTGTTTGACATCAAGGATGGTGTACGGGTGCTCAGTGGAGACTGGGTACACTGGACGGACTCGCCGAGAACTCCCAGATGGTATTATACCTTACGTCAGATGGCAGTTCTCCGGTGACACTGGTACAGAGTAGTCTGTTGACCCGAAATCGTCATAGAGTCTTGTGTGATTCCCACTGTGCTTTGATTTCCATCATACCACATCCAAGAGGGCGTGCAAAAAGGTGGCTTTTGGGTACAGTCCCGAATCACATGGAGGCAATGAGCGATAGGAGGGGATTCGTCTCTCCCGGTATAGGGAGTTGATGTTGTGCTGTGTTCGATTGGCTATAACCAGAAATCCCTGGCCAGGGTTGCTGAGATTTACTGGTAAGTGTTATCAGTAGTTTCTCGAACTGTTATAGACCTCATATCGACACGACTTATCGAGCTACTGGGGTCTGACGTTTACCACCCCTAGGCGAGATATGCAACATATCAGACGACGAGACCGGACTGTACGGGAGTGTTACTGATTGGATTCACAGGAGAATGTACAGGCTTGCTTGTTGATCTTCTGAGCGCTCAATACCTGGGTGGCTGTTACGTTTAGCTGACCGCTTGCAGCTTGTGGGTGTTTGATATGATCATCACCTACTGCCGGCGTATTGACGATTCTTTAGAGTCCTACACAGAGGTTTCTTGGCTCAGGCAAAACGGAGTAGGAGCACATATGTGATATGTGCGGGACCGAGGATAATACAGTATATGATACCGTATTGGATTCTCGCGATATGAGATATCGGCCGGGTATATATGATATAGCCGAGTCATCGTATTAGTCGGTTATATCCGATATAGCCGGATTGTCGGATCAAGTGTTGATTCGATAATTTAATGTATAATAATATATATGATATATTAAATTACATTAACTAATATTAGCTCACTAAAAGATTCATTTTCTCACGGGATAATACATTGATATATATGCGATATATGTTAATTGTATTATTTTCTATTGTTACAAAATATATTGTATATGTGATATATAATATTGTAACATGTTCGGGTTACAAATTTAACAATGGTTTAGGGTTTAAACTTGGTTAGGGTTTGGATTAGGGTTAGCTTTTGCATGAAGCTTCCATGAAGCTTCATGAAGCTTTGACTTTGTCTTTGGCTTGATATTTTGTGTTGATATTTTGTTAACCCAATCCAAACAATTAACTCTAGTTAACTCTCTACAAGGGTTAACTCTTTCATGCTTAACCCTAGTTAATTGTATTATGTTAGATTTGTAATCACTACAATAATTCATTGTTCATCACAAAAGGATTAAGTGATCATATCCATTCTTCATCTTCTTCCTTGAGTTCTTCATGAAAAAGCTTTCTTTTGTGATGAAAGTGAGTGAGAAAAAGATTATAAATGAGAGCAAAAATCCTACTTCATCATCCTCATATATCCTTGCCATTTAGATGAGGGTGTTCACATCATTTCATGAGTGATAGCTTGTGTTAACGAAACTTCAAGGTAGATCATCTATGTTATCGAAGATCGGAAGCAAGGTTGCATCATTCTCTTCGTGAAGCCTCTCGAGAGTCCAGAACACGATGATCGCAGAGAAGGGACCTCAACACGGAGCTTAAGAAGTGAAGGACCGGATCTACAAAGGTTGTAATCCCTCTCACTTAGTGTTAAAGTGTTTAACATGCTAGTTTTCGCCAAAACCCTAGTTTAAAGATCCGGCTTCGGATTGTTCGGCACGGCTAAGTTTTTAATCGGGCATGGTTGATGCCTTATAGACCCTTGTGCGCACGCCTAGCAACCCTACAGTGGTATCAGAGCCAAGCTAGAGCTTTAGGCGAAGTCTGAGCGAAGTTTAAAGTCCGATCGAAACCCGAAACCCCGATGTTTACCCTTCTCTGTACATTTTTCAAAAAGTTGATTTTTTCAGAATTAAAAATGCTCAGAAAAACAAGCAGGAAAAACTAAGAATTACTGTGAAGTACGGTCGTCTAAGTCAATTATTTGACCGCGGAACCGCGGCCAAACCAAGGGTTTGGCGGCGGTTCAGCGGCCCAAATTGTGACTTAGTCCCTGAAATTTCATGTAATTATTCTTAGGTCCTTTCTTGTTATTTTTTTCTGGGAATTTTTTTATTCCACTCAAGTGTTGAGTTTTCTAGGGTTGTATTGGGGACTCGTTGATTCGATCGGATAATTTAACTTTGTTTAGTTTGTGCGGGTAATTTTTAGAAAATGTTAAAAAGTTCGAACGGATATCAATAATTCACTTTTTCCCCAGTCGGAAATTTTTTCAAAAGTTGGATTTTTTCTCGAGTTTAAGAACGTTCTAAGTCGTGCAAGTAACGCAGTGGACCCTCTAGAAGACAACAAACCTTAACTCGATTATGTGACCGTCTTGAACTGTCTCTAAACCTTAGGGTTTGGGGCAGTACGGCGTGCCACATGTGAGGCGTTGGTTTGACCCTTCTACGGCTGGACCATTGGTACTGTGGCATGTGATGGATGTTTTTAAACTGATTTCAAGTGTTGCGATATATTGGGGAAATCTTGGGTGTTTGATTATTCGATCGGAAAGTTTAACATTGTCTATTTATCTGGAATGTGATACAATATTTGGAATCCACAGGTAGTTATAAGATAACTAATTTGAATGTTATAAACATAGCACTTTAGTCTCAGATGATCGGTTGCCACGGAATTTTGATGTGATCAAAATTCCGTCGCAATCACGTAGCATACGCGGATACTCGCCGGGTAAACTTAACAGACAGCCACGCCCCATAGCCCCGACCAAGTGACTGTAGGAGAACCCCGTCGCCAAAAGCATCCGTTCGGGTGCTTGCGGCAGCGGTGTTCCGCCTTAGTGCACTTCGTCGACGGCATCCGGGGGTGCGGCCGTCTACTAAAGTTTGCGACGAGCATTCGATCAGGATGTCGGGAATCTTATTGAATTGCCCGACTTGATATTGAAAAGAGTTTTCGATAATGAGACTAAAATGCGGGGTTTATAATTATTAGGCATGTGATGTCCAAGGAATTCATTTGGTTAGGCATGCGATGTCTAAGGAGGTTGCGGATTCCAACTGTTGTAGTTTTACACGGACGTCCTAATATATCCAATATTTCATATATGTTCTTCTGCTGCAATGTTCTGTGATGAGATCATATCACTGCCTGAGACGAATGTTTATATTATATATATGAGATATATGTTATATTGCAGATTTCGTTTCAAATGTGATGCTTGTGAAGCAAAATAAAATGGGACATCATTAATGAGATTAATGAAACTAAAAGAAACCTAAAGATGTTGTAGAAACTTGTTTAAAAACTGGTAGCTCTAGTTCTTGCTTTGCATGGCGGTGTTCCTTGTAGAACATCCTGCACCTTATTCGATAAGGAAAGGGCCGAGATCCCTTCACCGGGAGTGACCCCTTTAGCAATGACTGGCAGATGCTACACCCCTCGGTTTGTTTTTGATTGCTTCTATAGTTTTTGCTTTGCATAGTGGTATATATGATATATCCTGCACCTTATTCGATGAGGAAAGGGCCGACGATCCCTTCACCGGGAGTGACCCCTTTAGCAAAACTAGAAAAGCCTAAAAAACACTCCATTTAAAATCACTCGATTCTACAATGATATAAAGTTCATTGCGCAAAAGGTTTTCTTAAAAACCTGTCGTAGTCCTCCGTCATTTCAGATAAGTAGTATTTAGTATTCGTGCTGCGTTTGTTGACTCAGTCAAGGCGTAGTGTGCGGTAGCTGATTAGTGCTTATCTGCAAAGCATATGATGCGATTGGATTAGGGTAGTCGTGCGGCCTTGTTGACTCAGTCAAGGGTCGTGCGGGTGGGTTTAATTCAATCGGGAAATGACGGGTTGAACTTTACTTGCGGTCTATGGTTTGTTGACTCAGTCAAGGTCATAGATCGCTTGGGGCAAAATATTATTGGGAATTTCAATTGTTGAAATTTGCAATGAGATTGCATACCTTCTATGAGATAGTTGGATCCCGATACCCGCTGCGAGTAAGAGTTACTCCTGGGAGAGTTTTACACATTACAATTAGCCGATCAAGGAGGTGTCTAGAAAGGTGTTAACGGGGTTATGCCTCTGGGAAAACGAGGTTTACTTTAATTAGGTTCATGCGAAAGCACGGGGGACCTCCCTCAAAGTACCGACACTGGCCTGGCTGAAAGATTGGCGAACTTGTAGCGTGTAACTAATCCCGGCTAGTCTTTCCTTTTAGGGTTTGAAGGAAGATTTGATTAAAACATTGGGAGACATCCTGATTAGATATATTAGATAACCAATCTAATCTTGCAAGAGCATACGCTGAGTGTTTTCTTCTCTCTCTCCAGGTAGCAACCATATCACGCCTTAATCAAGATAATAATACGGATATATTGACCGAACCCGCTTGTTATACTGAGCTGGGAAACGTTGGTCCCTCTCCAACTTATAATTGTTATAAGACAGAGCAGGAAATTGGGGAATACCAGATTTCCCGTGCCGCCCAAACGAAGAAAGTGCATGCTGATGCATCTTCTTCGGGTGTGTTCATTACAGAGAACTGTTTTTCAGTATCCTTTACGTCCTGGGTATGAGATACCGGATCAGGATCCCGCATATGTAATCTGTTACATGGGTTACAGATAGGTAGAGAACTGAGAACGGGTGATAAGTTTCATGAGACAGAAAACGGTGTAAGTGTTGCAGCCAAGTCTGTTGGTCACTATCACCTTGTATTACCAGAATACATTGATTCTGAACAAATGTTATTAGATACCAAACCTGATATACAACATCATATCAGTCTCTTTATTAGTAAAAAAAGGATATAATTTTGTATTGTTGGATAATGTTTTGAACATTTCCTATATCAAGAGTTGATCGGTTCAGGCACGTTATCTAAAAGCATTGACGTTATTAATCAAACTACAGTTCTTAATATACAGAACACACACAAGAGGAAGAGTTCAGAAATGAACGCATCCTCCTTGAGGTATTGTAGACTAGGTCATATCAATGTGACCCGACTAGCTAAAGTTACATATAGATGCATATTTAAATTAGTTTGAATTTACATCTTGTGAAACTTGCCGGTCATGTCACAGAGATAAGATGACCATAGCTCCGTTTATTGGAAACAGAGAAAGAGTTAGTGAACTCTTGGGATTGATGCATGCTGATGTATGAAAGTCCCATGTCTACACATGCCAAGACCGGTTCTTTGTACTTCATTACATTCACTGATGATCTCTCTAGATTCAGACATATGTTCCTGTTGAAACACAAGTCCGAACCTTTTGAGATATTCACGGAATATAAGTTAGAAATAGAGAAACAAAATACGGGTATAAGTATTATGTCCTTTGATGAGATCAAAGAGGAGAAAACTTGAGCACGGAATTCCTGGACTATTCTAAAGGAGAATGAGATTCTCTCTCAGCACTACTCCTCCATATACACCACAGCATGTCGGTGTATCGGGGCAGAGCAATAGCACCCTATGTGATATGGTGTGCTCTATGATGAGTACTACTGAGTTGCCTATTTCCTTTTGGGAGTTATGCACTTGAGAAGCTGCATACCTATTGAATAGGGTTCAAATCAAATCAGTTGCCTACCACTTCATATGTGATATGGAAAGGGAAGAGCCCATATCTTAAGTTAGTTAAGATTTGGGGTTGTCCGGACTATGTCTAAAAGAAAAATCCAGACAAGCTCGAGGCAAGGTCTGTTATATAGAACTGGAAAGGTTCCAGCTGTACAAACTGCAGCTGATGATTTGGTAGAACCAAAGGATTCAATAGTTTCCAACGAACCTCAGCCTCTCCGCCGATCTAGTAGGGTTCCTCACCCACCTGAGAGATACTTCGGTTTCTCTATGACAGTGGGAGCGAGGATTGCATCATGAGATGATGACCCAACTAGTTTCGAGCTGGCCATCAGGAGTGGGACTCTGTAAGAATGGCTGGATGCTTTGCGATCTGAGATGGAATCCTTATACACAAACAAAGTATGGAATTTGGTTGCTTAATCTAAAGGGTTAAATCCCTATCAGGAGCAAGTATATCTTGAGAAGATTACTTGGTGTACATGGAAAAATTGAGACTTTCAAAACTATGCTTAAGTCCATCCAGATCCTACTTGCCATGGCTACATACCATGACTACGATATCTTGCGGTTGGGTGTCATGAATGCTTTTCTAAATGATGTTTTAGAAAAGAGCGTCTATAAGTACACAGCCAGAGGGCTTCGTAGACAGTGGGAGCAGCGGAAACGTGTGCAAGATGTTTTATGTGATAAAACAGGCAACGCGGAGTTGGAACATCTGTTTTGATGTGGTAGTCAAAGAGTTTGACTTCATCAAAATGGTAGATGAACCTTATATATACAAAAAGGTAGTAGAGAGTATGGTGGAGATCCTCGTAGAGTTCGTGGATGACATACTCTTGATAGGGAAGGAGTTTCCTATGCTACGCTCGGTCAATCTCCGCTTATCACAAGGATTCTCCATATAGGATCAAAGTGATACCTCCTAAATCCTGGGTTTTTGGATCTATGAGATAGATCTAATTGGATGTTAGGATTCTCACTATTTGTAGTGAGATGGTATCAATCGATCCTGGGGAGAATCACTGGAAAGGTTCCAGGGTGATAAGAACGACTGAATGTCAGTCGCAGGCATTGTCTTTACCCTCAGTGGAGAGACGGTATGTTGGAAGAGTTCCAAGCTAGATACCGTGACATACTAGACGATTAAAGGCAAGATACATCGTTACCAAAGATGCTACCAAAGAGGCAGTCTGGATATATATAAGTTCATGAGATGAACTTCGTTCCTACCATTGTGTGACAATGGAGTTGTGGCTTATGCCAAGGAACCCCCGTCCCATCAGAAATCCAGATATAATTCTTAGGCAGTATCACCTGATCATGGAGATGGTTGATCTCCAGGGAGATCGAGGTTAGGAAAGCAGACACAGAGGACGACAGCACGGATCCACTCACAAAGGCCTTTTTCCCCGTAAAGACTATTATGGGATGGTTGAGTATAAGATACTTCAACCGCAGCTAATTGTTGGGTATGCGATACCACAACAGATGACCCTAGTGCAAGTGGGAGATTGTTAGTTATATGTATGCCCTAGAGGCCATTACTGTACATACGATGTATATTGTAGTGGATGCTTGGACATATATAGGGAGTACTTTCTTGCTCGACATGATAGTATGCTATCTGGTTACTCTTTACTTTAACGTGTATACTGATTGTCTCTATGTTACATATTGGTAAAGCCCTTAGGATGTGTACTTGACTACCTGGACTATGATGCGGATCATACTAGTGGGGACATGGTAGTCCATAAGTACATCCTTCAAGGTCCCTAGTCGTGGGTGTATCGAGACAGGGCATCGATGCACCAGAGTAGACTAGCGTATACGCATCTTGACCCATATGATGGGCGGTGGATGATCCCATATCCATCGGTGTTTGACATCAAGGATGGTGTACGGGTGCTCAGTGGAGACTGGGTACACTGGACGGACTCGCCGAGAACTCCCAGATGGTATTATACCTTACGTCAGATGGCAGTTCTCCGGTGACACTGGTACAGAGTAGTCTGTTGACCCGAGATCGTCATAGAGTCTTGTGTGATTCCCACTGTGCTTTGATTTCCATCATACCACGTCCAAGAGGGCGTGCAAAAAGGTGGCTTTTGGGTACAGTCCCGAATCACATGGAGGCAATGAGCGATAGGAGGGGATTCGTCTCTCCCGGTATAGGGAGTTGATGTTGTGCTGTGTTCGATTGGCTATAACCAGAAATCCCTGGCCAGGGTTGTTGAGATTTACTGGTAAGTGTTATCAGTAGTTTCTCGAACTGTTATAGACCTCATATCGACACGACTTATCGAGCTACTGGGGTCTGACGTTTACCACCCCTAGGCGAGATATGCAACATATCAGACGACGAGACCGGACTGTACGGGAGTGTTACTGATTGGATTCACAGGAGAATGTACAGGCTTGCTTGTTGATCTTCTGAGCGCTCAATACCTGGGTGGCTGTTACGTTTAGCTGACCGCTTGCAGCTTGTGGGTGTTTGATATGATCATCACCTACTGCCGGCGTATTGACGATTCTTTAGAGTCCTACACAGAGGTTTCTTGGCTCAGGCAAAACGGAGTAGGAGCACATATGTGATATGTGCGGGACCGAGGATAATACAGTATATGATACCGTATTGGATTCTCGCGATATGAGATATCGGCCGGGTATATATGATATAGCCGAGTCATCGTATTAGTCGGTTATATGCGATATAGCCGGATTGTCGGATCAAGTGTTGATTCGATAATTTAATGTATAATAATATATATGATATATTAAATTACATTAACTAATATTAGCTCACTAAAAGATTCATTTTCTCACGGGATAATACATTGATATATATGCGATATATGTTAATTGTATTATTTTCTATTGTTACAAAATATATTGTATATGTGATATATAATATTGTAATATGTTAGGGTTACAAATTTAACAATGGTTTAGGGTTTAAACTTGGTTAGGGTTTGGATTAGGGTTAGCTTTTGCATGAAGCTTCCTTGAAGTTTCATGAAGCTTCCTTGAAGTTTCATGAAGCTTTGATTTTGTCTTTGGCTTGATATTTTGTGTTGATATTATGTTAACCCAATCCAAACCATTAACTCTAGTTAACTCTCTACAAGGGTTAACTCTTTCATGCTTAACCCTTGGTTAGATTTGTAACCACTACAATAATTCATTGTTCATCACAAAAGGATTAAGTGATCATCTTCATTCTTCATCTTCTTCCTTGAGTTCTTCATGAAAAAGCTTTCTTTTGTGATGAAAGTGAGTGAGAAAAAGATTATAAATGAGAGCAAAAATCCTACTTCATCATCCTCATCTATCCTTGCCATTTAGATGAGGGTGTTCACATCATTTCATGAGTGATAGCTTGTGTTAACGAAACTTCAAGATAGATCATCTAAGTTATCGAAGATCGGAAGCAAGGTTGCATCATTCTCTTCGTGAAGCCTCTCGAGAGTCCAGAACACGATGATCGCAGAGAAGGGACCTCAACACGGAGCTTAAGAAGTGAAGGACCGGATCTACAAAGGTTGTAATCCCTCTCACTTAGTGTTAAAGTGTTTAACATGCTAGTTTTCGCCAAAACCCTAGTTTAAAGATCCGGCTTCGGGTTGTTCGGCACGGCTAAGTTTTTAATCGGGTATGGTTGATGCCTTGTAGACCCTTGTGCGCGTGCCTAGCAACCCTACAAAAGCAATGCCTGACTCTGATATTCGTTGTGAAGAAGCTGAGGCACCATCTGCTTGCTCATCGGGTTATGTTGATCTCCAAGGTCGACCCGCTCAAACACTTAATGTCCAAGGCAAGCTTAGCCGGCAGAATGACAAGATGGGCTGCCATGCTACTTGAGTTTGACATAGTTTATACTCCTCAGAAAGCAGTTAAAGGGCAAGCTCTTGTAGATTTCCTTACTGCTCATCTCGTTCCAGAAGGGTCACCGCTCAATTGCGAGTTACCCGACGAACAAGTGCTGCACCTCGAGGAAGGTGAACCATGTTGGGAGCTCTACTTCGACGGAGCCTCATCAATGAGGAGATCCGGCAAATCAAGCATCCCGCAGATAAAAGCAGGGATAGGATTGGTGTTCATCACGCTGTCGATGGGAACCCTACGACGTTCTCTTGCTCTCACCAAACCTCGCACAAACAACGAGGCTTAGTATGAAGCTCTGATAGCTGGTCTGGAGCTCGCCATAGAAATGGAAATCCTTCGGCTATGGGTTTACGGTGACTCACAGCTTGTCGTCAACCAAGTAAGCGGCAACTATAAGATATACAAACCCGAGTTAGCTCGATATAGAAGCCGAGTGGTGGAACTCATGAAGCGGTTCACTCACATTAAACCAGTAAGAGTTCCTAGGGCGTTGAATGGAAAAGCTAACGTGCTCGCTCGCTTAGCCAAGGAGCTGGCTGATCCTGACATGGACGAAATTCTTATCACAGTCAGGAGCCGGCAAATTCTACCCCCAGTCTCTCTACGAGAAGAGGAAAGCGCGGAACAGAAGAGCGGTCATGCCGAAGAAGCTTCAATCGTTCAAGACGAGCCCGATTGGAGAGAGCCCTTCATAGGGTACCTCCAATACGACAAGTTGTCCGAAGGAAAATCTGCGAAGGTTCAACTGAAGAAGAGAGCTCTTCGATACGTGTTTGTAAATAATACGCTATACCGCAGATCATATGACCAACTCTGGCTCAGATGTCTGTCATCGGCCGAAGCCCAGAAAGTCATGAAAGAAGTTCACTCAGGCGTCTGCGGAGCTCACCAATCCGACCCCAAAATGCGGCTTCAAATCAAACGGCTTGGATATTACTGGCCTACCATGATAAGGGATTGTAAAGAGCATGCAAAGAAGTGTCATATCTGCCAAATTCACGGTGATTTCATTCACAAGCATCCCAATCCGCTGCATCCTACGGTGGCGTCATAGCCCTTCGAAGTTTGGGGCACCGACATAGTTGGTCCAATTGATCCTCCGTCATCCAAAGGCCACCGGTTCATATTGGCTGCAACTGACTACTTCTCCAGATGGGCTGAAGCTGTCCCACTAAAAGAAGTCAAGACAGAAAATATTCTGACGTTTTTCCAGCATAATATTTTATACCGCTTCGGTACACCAAGAAGAATCATATCTGACAACGGGCCTTCTTTCAAGAGCTTCAAAGTCTCATGGTTCGCTACTCAATATAAGATAGACTGGAGATATTCCTCCATCTATAATCTAAGGGCCAATGGGCTGGCCGAAGCCTTCAATAAAACTCTGTGCAAGCTCCTGAGGAAAAATGTTTCAGCCAACAAGAAAGACTGGAATCTCAAACTTCATGAGGCATTGTGGACATATCGTACCACGCACCGCACTCCAACTAAGTCCACTCCATACTCAGTACTCTTCGGAGTGGAGGTGATCCTCCCCCTCGAAGTCGAAGTTCCAAGCTTAAGAATGGTCGTCCAGCATGAGTTGACGGAAGAGGAAAACGTGCTTCTTCGTCTCGAAGAACTTGACGCCCTCGAAGAAAGGAGGCTCGCGGTACAGCAAAATCTGGAGCTATATCGAGCCCAAATGTCATGGGCCTATGTCAAGATGACCCATCTCCGTGCTTTCAAGAAAGGCGAATTGGTGTTGGTCCTCAAAAGGTCGATCATCCCCAATCGACATGCAAAAGGAAAATTCGAGCCAAACTGGGAAGGACCATACGTCATCGAGAAAGTGTTTGATGGAGAATCCTACCAGCTGATAAATGCCGAGGGAGAAAGTCCCATGTCACCTATCAAGGGCCGATATCTCAAGAAATATTACGCGTGAAAGCTCCAAGTCGCAGGCGAATTGAGCACACCGGCCCTACGGTTTGGATCATGCATCCTGTAAAACCGTATACAATCCATGGGCGTAAACAACCCCTATCTCTCCCAAGTCTTGCCGGCGAGACACTTTTAAAGTCCCACCGGTGCAAAAAAAAGAAGAAAAAGAAAAAGAAAAAAAATGTTATGTCCACAAGCAAAACGGGCACGGATGAAAACCCGAAAGGGCTCCGTTAGTAAAAACAGCAGGACTGCCGGCGAGTTTGTGAAAAACCGAAAGGGCGCAAACTCATGAAAAGAGATAAAATACACTCGCAAATTCCTCTCAACCTTGTAAGGAGAAAATCCCTGCGTAAGATCCTTACGACTCACAAAGGAGCAACACACTTAGGAACCCCTACGATTCCTAGGGAGAAAATACACCTGCGAGATCCTCTCGACTCGTAGGGAGAAAGTGCTTTTATGAGACCCTTACGGCTTATAAAATTGAAAAGCCATAGGTGATAAAAATCTAAACCTTTCTCCTAAGCCATCGCTCCCCAACGGGAAATGATAAATGACGAGTCGCTCCTGGCGTTACGCTTCAGTGTTAGCGGTGCTGATGCCGACCCAAAAACCAAATCCCAAGTCCTCCCAGGGCAAATGATGAGTTGCTCCTGGCATTATTCCAGTGCAGCAATACTGATGCCAAACAAGATCCAAATTCCAAGTCCCCAAACGACGAATGATGAGTCACTCTTGATATCATATTCTAGTGCAGCGATGCAGACGCCAACCAAAATCCAATTTCCAAAAATTCTTCCAGCCCTACGGCCAGTCCCAAAATTGACTACCGTATACAATCCACGTGCTCAAATAATTCTCATCACACCCATGCCCCACGATAATCACAAGCCCCACGGTCGATCTCCGCCATCGGAATTATGCTCTATTTGGGAAGACCCACTCATGTGTCCTCACGATACATGGGGAGAACAAAACTTACGGGATCCTCTCGACTCGTAAGAAAACACCTTCGTGGGATCCTTACGACTTACAAAGGAAAAACACACTTGGGAGTCCCCACGACCCCTAAGGAGAAAGCACACCTACGAGATCCTTTCGACTCGTAGGGAGAAAATACTTTTATAGGACCCTTACAGCTCATAAAATTGAAAAGCTTTAGGTGATAGGGACCTAAAACTGTCTCCTAAGCTATCGCTCCCCAACAGAAAAAGGCAAATGATGAATTGCTCCTGGCACATGTGCTTCAGTGTTAGCAACGTTGATGCCTACCCTAACCCCAAAATTCCAAACTCCAATCCAATAGACCCCTGAGTCTTTAAACTGAGAACAGAAGACCCTTAAGTCATTAAACTGGGAACATATGACCCCTAAGTCGTTAAACCGGGAATGAGGGAAATTCCCTCACGGCAAATGATAAGTCGCCCCTGGCATTGCTTCAGTGTTAGCGGTGCTGACGCCGACCCAAAAACCAAATCCCAAGTCCTCCCGGGGCAAATGATGAATTGCTCCTGGCACATGTGCTTCTGTGTTAGCAACGCTGATACCTACCCTAACCCCAAAATCCCAAACTCCAATCCAATAGACCCCTAAGTCTTTAAACTGTGAACATATGACCTCTAAGTCGTTAAAACTGGGAACAGATGACCCCTGAGTCGTTAAACTGGGAACGAGGGAAATCCTCTCATGGCAAATGATGATTCGCTCCTGGTACCATATTCCAGTGTAGTGATGATGATGTCAACCCAATTTACATCAAATCAGCAAGACAACCAACGACTCCCTGGCGGAATCAAGCTCCACCTCGGAAACAAGTCGAATTCTGACACCGTAGAAAGCGGAGCAAGTCAAATCCAATCCCTGACACCGCAAGAAGCGGAGCAAGTCAAATCAAGCACCGACCGTCCAAGTCGCTAAAAGGGTAGCACCGACCGTCCAAGTCACTAAAAAGGAAGCACCGACCGTCCAAGTCGCTAAAAGAGCAGCACCGACCGTCCAAGTCCCTAAAATGGCAGTACCGACCGTCCAAGTCGCAAAAAGGGCAGAACCGACAGTCCACGTCGCTAAAATGATAGAAATGACCTCCACGTCGTCAAAACGGGAACCAAATTAAATCAACCTTCACGTGAAAGAAGATCCATCAATTTCATGCACACAACCCACATATGAGGTGTGCATTTATTGATGGGGAGCAATTTGTTGGGGTCAAAATTTACACCCCGGTTGACCAAGCCAAAATCAAAGTCAACCCCAAGCCAAGTGGGCCCAACCCAGGTCAAGTGGGTCAATGCCCGGGTCGAGCCCGAACATGAAGCCGCCGGTCTCCCTCATGCCAAAATAAAAATTTTGTAATAAATAATTTTGGTGTATTTTTTTTATGAATAAATGTAAGAAAAATGGGCATAAATCCAAAATTTTGTAAAACCCATGGCTCATGTGCAAAAGAAATGAGCACATGAGGCATGAGATGGGCAAAATGCCATTTTGTAAAGCCCAATGGGCTATATGTAAAGTTTGTAGCCTATAAAGGCAAATATGATGAAAATATCTAGAACAACTTTTTCATTCTCTAAAACTCTACGGTTTTTGTGCCTCCTCTTTTTTCAAGGTTCTAAACATTCTTCTTCTTTTGAATTAAATCAAGAGTTTAACTCTTCCTCTTCCAAAAATAAATAGTTTTTCACCACAAAACCCACAAAGGGGAGCTCGGATCTTCCATCAGATTTTAAAAAGGAAGGATTTTTAAATCCCACCCCCCTTTCTCCAAGATTCTGTCAATCGAGAGGAAGAAGGAGACCCGTCTCCAAAAAAACCCACTTTGGGGAAGATCCAGGGTCCAAGGGAGAAGAAAGGAGTCCCCTTTCATTTAGCTTCGAAAATATCTTAGGAGTTTAACTCCTCAAAAAATATATATATATATATATACACATATATACATCTATAAAATAATAAATCTTTCTTTTTGAGAGTACAACTCCCAATGCAGGGGCTAAACCACTTTGTCCTCTTTGTCAGGAGTTCAACTCCAAAAGTCAATCGGGAGCACAACTCCCAGTGCAGAGACCAAGTCCCTTTTGTTGCTGGTGCCCAGCGCCCGCATGCCAAGCACGTGGGGCGCACGCCGGCACCCAGCGCCCGTGTGCGCCGGCGCGGCAGGCATGTGAGGCGCTGGCACCCACGCGTCCTTTGGACGCCATTTTCCCCCTCATTTTATATACACTCCACATTAAAAATACCTCCCCCGTTAGAAAAAATATCTAACGGGGCGCTGCCCCGTATCCCGCAAGGGGCTGCTAGCCCTCTTGACCCCCAGCCCGCTATCCGAGTAGAGGGACCCCCGTAAAAATTCTGCGGGGCCCTCCCGATATATCCAATTCCCCTCCAAAACACATACGCACACTGCACGTTGAGTTCGCATGACTAGTTTGACCCGTCAATCGGAGGTTCTCTCGCTCCAACGGCGAGGGGTAATTAACGGCAGCTTAGTCCGCGGCTACCGGAGATTCGGATCCCAACAATTAATAAACCCCAGCCTATCCTATGCAAGGGGAATCTGTAATACGCCTGAAAAGCGCGCGCATATTCCCATCTCAATGGGGTGACAAAAAACACCCTACACCATCAGTTGGCGCCGTCTGTGGGAACGAAAGACTTATTTTGTTCCACCAAAAAAGTTGATCTTCCGCCCTCGATCCAATGGCGAGCGACAACTACAGCAATCCAAACATGAGCCGCCACAACGGAGGCAGGAGCGGCTCGCCTCCTCCTCCTAATGCCATCCACGCCTTGTCCGCCCGGATAGACCGGCTCACGACGCTGGTAGATGCCCTCATCCACGTTCAAACGATGGGCCCTAACCACCGGAGCGCGACTTCGCCTCCCCCAGATAATGACATCCACCGAAGGACGGACGGGCACACTCAAGCCCCAGATCTACCTCACCCTGGTCACAGCGCCACTGAGCACCGACGGGCCGACTCCGGCCACCTTAACCCATACGCGGAGACTAATTCCATGACCTGCTGAGCGCCGGACAGCTCCACGCCACGGTTCCAGGGAAGACTGGGCAGTCGCCTCAATGCCCGTCGTGCGTTTTCTCCTCCTGAGGAGGCGTCGGTCAGCTCGCCTGCTTCCAGGCATGACTGACGCCCCCACTCTCACCGGGATCGCGCGAACGACAAGTGCAGGGACCACTCAAGAAGGGCCTCGTCCGGGGATCTGAGACACCTGATAGAGCGAAATCGAAGCCGTACCCTGGCACAGACCCGGAGCGAGGATAGCCACCACTCCGACTATGCGGAATCCTCGGGTTACCACCACCGGCTCGAGGTCCTCGAAAAGAAGATCAAGGGCATAAGACGAGACGGCCATCCGTCCGGCGAAGGGCTAGGTATTCCGCGGATTCTCTCATTGTCACGCCACGCTTCCCAGTGTACGGCAAAGTGGACGCGACGAGGTCCGCTACGTATGTACTCAGAAGTACATACGCTAAGCGTAGCTAAGCAATATAAAATATTACACAAGAGACAAGAGTATAAAAAGAACAGCAACTTTTATTTATTAACATTCTTTGTACAATACATGAAAGGAAATACAACTGAAATAAAAGATGCCTAAACAGTGGCATAACAGGAAATGAAAAGTACAGAAAGGAAAAGTGTACAATGAAACTACAGTGCAGGGTCTTCAGTAAACTGCTCCAAGTCTTCTTGCGATGGCTCAATCTCTGCCGGGTCCAAATCACCTGACGACATTCAAAGAAGAGAGAAACAGAATGTCGTCAGCGAACAGGTCGCTCGGTAAGTCCCAAAGATAAGAGAGAAATAGACAGAGAGTAAGAGAGGGAGAGTGTAGCTTTTAATGTTGTATTATAATATTGTAATGTTGTATTAACGCTGTTGTTTGTAGCCTGATACAGAAGATGCCAGTGTATACGAGGGGAGTCCCACTTACACCGGGGACTTTGGTAACCTGTAGTACAAGGCTCCGTCGATAATACCACGGAACAACGGCATGGATGTAATTACGTCTTAAGTGACCACCTCGTGCCACCTTTAACATATTCCGTACCAGTCTACCCCTTAAATCCCGCGATGTCTTGTTTGTATTGTTATCTTGTAAAATTGTGTTGATTGTATGAGTGATTAACTGACTGACCGAAACCATGATATCAGGAAACGACTATAACCATAGAGTCATGTAAATGGAATACTGGAAATCATGTAAAAGGAATATCCATGGTTCGGTTCAGTCAAGTTATATAGATTGTTAACTAGATTCTGGGATTCATGTATTCATCTTGAGTTGAAATATAAAGAATATAAATTGAATTGAATTATATTCAAGTCAGAAATAGTCAGACTCTAACCCGAGTCAGACTAAAAGAAAGATAATTTGAAGTTCAATATTAGCTAGGGGCCTTATTGTAATTTGTGAAACTTGAGGGGGTTTTATGTAAAAAGTACTTTTGTATAGTTTTCAAAATATACCTCAAGTATTTAATAATCGTCTTTATTATTGTAATGGATGTGAATTTTATTTGTGTTATTCTAGTGAATATATCCTAATGAAAGTATTAATTGTTTATTTGAAATTCGTGGTATTTTAATGTAACTTTTAATCTATGATTTTTAGGAAAAAGTGGAAACTTGATATTATAACAAAATAAGTGTTTAAATGATAATTATATATAATAAAACACATAAATAATTTTTAAATGAATATTTTATTTACAAAAAAATATTACTTTCCTTAAATATTGTATTTAAACCTTTCGAGACCGAATGCTCCTTGCGGAGGTCTGAATCTCGCACTACTAGCCTGCGGGTGCACGATGAACCGTGCTATCCCTAACAGGTTCCCCATGAATGGGTTGTAATGGCACTTTGCTCAGGTTTTATAAATACTTTTAATTTAGGGAAAAGATTTTCTAAATATAGGGTATTTATTTGTAAAAGTATATAGTTCTCCATATTTTAGTTGTTAGGGTTTCCTAGACCATCTAACCTATCTTCTATGGTCTAAACGATGAATCATTAGAGCCTCAAATCGCCTCTTCACCATCATGCAGCCAGGTAAGTGCCAGGTAAGTGGGAAGGAACCACGTCGTGGGCCTAATTAATAACCACTAGCCTAGACACACTTGCCTAGTCACCACAAGACAGATTAGATAACGATCGATGTCCATGACCAATCGTGTTTTCATTTTGTATAAGTTTTATTTAAAAATAATTTACAATTTAAAGATTAAACTAAAAGTTATAAAGATTATGGTATTTTAGTGAAAAAGTCCTATAATATCGTATTCTGTATTTTGTTATTCAGCAATTAGGGTTATAATGAGTGTGTGTAAGGGTAGGTCATTACCCCGTGACTTATATTAAGTTTTGGTGAAGTTTCAAGGTGAAATGAGTTATGTTAAAGTTAAGGGTATTAAAGTGCAAGAATACGGTTTCCATAAACGTTATCATTTCATGTGTGAAATTTCATCCAAATTGAATGAAACAAGTTTTGTTATCAAAATAAACATGATTAGGAGTGGGGTATCTAAATAGAACATTAAAATTTAACTTGATGGTATTTTTATGCAAGAAATACGGTTTTCTAAAGAACTTATCATTTCATGTGGAAAAGTACAATTAAATTTGATTTAAGGGTGATTAATAGTCAACATGCAAGAGGGTTGATAATATGTATTAGGCGACAAGTGGAATTTTTAAGAAAAACCGGATCGGGAATCGGTTTGTCCGATTTCCGTCGGGTTCCAAAAAGTCGTATTTTACAATTATAGAAAAGAGAGATAGAAGGTTGGGACTTACGGGCTTAAACTCTTCTAAAGAGTAAAGAGAACTAGGGAGGAAGGCCGAGGATGGTTACGTCGCCGGTTGCTCTAAAACACGTCGCCGGAATTCCATCAGGGCTTCGCCGTGAACTCGGTTTAAAAGCACACTTCTTGTGGAAACTTTTGAGAGAGTGGCTCAAGATTTTGGGGGGTGAGAGGGTAGTGTGTAGGGTTGGTATTTATAGGGTTAGGCTAGGGTTAGGGTAGATGAAAAGTTAAAAATAAAAATATGATAAAATGTAATAAAAATGTATTAAAAGTGGAGTAATTGGGGGTTTTAAAGATCTCTGGAAGTGGGATTGGGCTGAAACTTTGCAGGTGAGTAGGGAATACCAAAAGACACAACTTTCATGTTGTGACCCTTGCCGGAATCGGCCTAAAAGGGGGTGACTCGGCCGTGACTCGGTCGTATCACTGAGTCGGCCGAGTCAAGGCCGAGTTGGCCGATTCCCGACCGAGTCCGGTGACCTGGATCTCCCCCGACAGTCCATCTACCCTCTGCAAGTGTTACATCTTTGGGTGTAGTGGGGTTTTTGTGAGATATGCACGTGTAAACTCTTGGTATTCTAAAGGTTTTTAAAAAATCAATATTAAAAATAATGTGGGGTATGGGATTCGAACTCTGGTGGCTTGGTTCAGTAGAGCAAGATATTACCAATGAGCTACAAGCTCCTTCTTGTAATTATTGTGGTATTTAATTACTTAAACTGATAGCAGCAAGAATAAATTCTCCTAGTATACATTTAAAGTAAATTCTTGTACACTAAAAATTGAGTTATTATATTCTTGTAGCTTGTAATTAAAAACAAAATAATTACCTATATCTTGTGCTCATGCTAAAATACCCCTTTGTGGATTTTTGAAAAAAAATATTTGAAAAAATTTTGTATAGGAAAATTAGGGTTGTTACATTCTACCCTCCTTATAAAAATTTTGTCCTCGAAATTTGTAAAAGGAAAGTGTAACAGTTTGGTGTCAAAATTAAAGGTTGTAAAGAAGTTTTAGTCAAAGTGGTGAGGAGGTTACCTGGGTTACCTTGGTTCACAGTTTCAGGTTCTATGGCTGTTAAGGTGAAAGCCTGTCGCCGTGGCACGTTCCTCCTAGCTGGAGGCATATTCCCCTGTACTCGAGGCATATTTCTCAGTGCCTGATGGAATTGACGATTTGGCTGAGCAGGAAATCTACGTGGAGGTGGTGCTGGGAGTGCAGGACGAGTTGCAGGAGCCTGGATAGCTGGCTGCTGCGGGTAGTTGGCGGGTGTGTGTGCTGAGTTGCGTCTATAAGAACAGTTTCCAATTCCGTGATTGGACGCGCCACAAACCAAACATAGGCCTTTTGCGCGTCTACAGTCCTTCCACAAGTGACCTTCCCTCTTGCAATAAAAGCAAAAATTGGGTCTTGACCGATCCTTAACTTCTTCCAGTCTTCTGAGTTCAACAGCTGGCCTTGAAGAGGCCCCTCCTGCCATCTGAGTGGCAGGACGTTTCACTCCTGCAGACTGAGGTCTGCCCCTTGCCTTTATCACTGCTTCATAGCTGCGGGCAGCTTCCAGAGCATCTTCATGAGTCAGAAATTTTCCCGTGGCTAGGGCAGCCTGAATCTCCGTGTCCAATCCTTGTTGAAAGCGACGGGCTCTGATATCGTCCGTCGGTATCAAGTGTGCTGCGAATCGGCTTAACATGGTGAATTCAGCGTCGTATTCATCTACTGATTTCTCCCACATTGATCCTTGCTGTAGATGAATGAACTGCTGCTCCATTGCAAACCTGGCAGTCGCTGGAAAGTATTTCGCGTCGAACTTCTCGCGAAAAGTCTTCCATTCAATAGGCTGCACAAGACGGCTTTCTTCCGCCTTCCACCAGTTGCGAGCGTTGTCCGTGAGTTGTAGTTTCGCTACACGGACCCAAGCGACGTCTGGCACTTGTGCTGCGGCCAGATCATCCTCGATACTTTGAGCCCATTCCTCAGCTTCCAGTGGGCTCCCTTTTCCTGAGAACTGCTTCGGATGTAAAGCCCTGAATTGTTTCACTCCCGGAGCATCAGTCTCAGAACGGTTCAGAAGTTGTTGCTGTCCCTCGAGAAGGCTGCGGATCGCCTCAAATAGCATTGTTTGCTCAGTGGGTGGTGCAGGAACAGCCGGTGTGAGAGGTAGTGCTGAGGGTGTGTTGTTGACGTTGGTGCTGGTGTTGTTTGGGGAATCCATAACCCTGAAGAAAAATTTGGGTTAGGACAGATTCAAGTACATGAAATGATAAGATTCAAGAAAGATGAAATTGCAAGATTCAAGGAACATGAATTGTAAAGAATGTTTTAGTTGCTGGTTCTTGTGTTATATTGCTTAGGTTGTTCACGCAGACCAGAACTGCATGACAGGGATTCATACAGCTCTGACCTGCATGGGCCACCAACAAAACCTGTCACGCCCCGCTTCCCAGTGTACGGCGAAGTGGACGCGACGAGGTCCGCTACGTATGTACTCAGAAGTACATACGCTAAGCGTAGCTAAGCAATATAAAATATTACACAAGAGACAAGAGTATAAAAAGAACAGCAACTTTTATTTATTAACATTCTTTGTACAATACATGAAAGGAAATACAACTGAAATAAAAGATGCCTAAACAGTGGCATAACAGGAAATGAAAAGTACAGAAAGGAAAAGTGTACAATGAAACTACAGTGCAGGGTCTTCAGTAAACTGCTCCAAATCTTCTTGCGATGGCTCAATCTCTGCCGGGTCCAAATCACCTGACGACATTCAAAGAAGAGAGAAACAGAATGTCGTCAGCGAACAGGTCGCTCGGTAAGTCCCAAAGATAAGAGAGAAATAGACAGAGAGTAAGAGAGGGAGAGTGTAGCTTTTAATGTTGTATTATAATATTGTAATGTTGTATTAACGCTGTTGTTTGTAGCCTGATACAGAAGATGCCAGTGTATACGAGGGGAGTCCCACTTACACCGGGGACTTTGGTAACCTGTAGTACAAGGCTCCGTCGATAATACCACGGAACAACGGCATGGATGTAATTACGTCTTAAGTGACCACCTCGTGCCACCTTTAACATATTCCGTACCAGTCTACCCCTTAAACCCCGCGATGTCTTGTTTGTATTGTTATCTTGTAAAATTGTGTTGATTGTATGAGTGATTAACTGACTGACCGAAACCATGATATCAGTAAACGACTATAACCATAGAGTCATGTAAATGGAATACTGGAAATCATGTAAAAGGAATATCCATGGTTCGGTTCAGTCAAGTTATATAGATTGTTAACTGGATTCTGGGATTCATGTATTCATCTTGAGTTGAAATATAAAGAATATAGATTGACTTGAATTATATTCAAGTCAGAAATAGTCAGACTCTAACCCGAGTCAGACTAAAAGAAAGATAATTTGAAGTTCAATATTAGCTAGGGGCCTTATTGTAATTTGTGAAACTTGAGGGGGTTTTATGTAAAAAGTACTTTTGTATAGTTTTCAAAATATACCTCAAGTATTTAATAATCGTCTTTATTATTGTAATGGATGTGAATTTTATTTGTGTTATTCTAGTGAATATATCCTAATGAAAGTATTAATTGTTTATTTGAAATTCGTGGTATTTTAATGTAACTTTTAATCTATGATTTTTAGGAAAAAGTGGAAACTTGATATTATAACAAAATAAGTGTTTAAATGATAATTATATATAATAAAACACATAAATAATTTTTAAATGAATATTTTATTTACAAAAAAATATTACTTTCCTTAAATATTGTATTTAAACCTTTCGAGACCGAATGCTCCTTGCGGAGGTCTGAATCTCGCACTACTAGCCTGCGGGTGCACGATGAACCGTGCTATCCCTAACAGGTTCCCCACGAATGGGTTGTAATGGCACTTTGCTCAGGTTTTATAAATACTTTTAATTTAGGGAAAAGATTTTCTAAATATAGGGTATTTATTTGTAAAAGTATATAGTTCTCCATATTTTAGTTGTTAGGGTTTCCTAGACCATCTAACCTATCTTCTATGGTCTAAACGATGAATCATTAGAGCCTCAAATCGCCTCTTCACCATCATGCAGCCAGGTAAGTGCCAGGTAAGTGGGAAGGAACCACGTCGTGGGCCTAATTAATAACCACTAGCCTAGACACACTTGCCTAGTCACCACAAGACAGATTAGACAACGATCGATGTCCATGACCAATCGTGTTTTCATTTTGTATAAGTTTTATTTAAAAATAATTTACAATTTAAAGATTAAACTAAAAGTTATAAAGATTATGGTATTTTAGTGAAAAAGTCCTATAATATCGTATTCTGTATTTTGTTATTCAGCAATTAGGGTTATAATGAGTGTGTGTAAGGGTAGGTCATTACCCCGTGACTTATATTAAGTTTTGGTGAAGTTTCAAGGTGAAATGAGTTATGTTAAAGTTAAGGGTATTAAAGTGCAATAATACGGTTTCCATAAACGTTATCATTTCATGTGTGAAATTTCATCCAAATTGAATGAAACAAGTTTTGTTATCAAAATAAACATGATTAGGAGTGGGGTATCTAAATAGAACATTAAAATTTAACTTGATGGTATTTTTATGCAAGAAATACGGTTTTCTAAAAAACTTATCATTTTATGTGGAAAAGTACAATTAAATTTGATTTAAGGGTGATTAATAGTCAACATGCAAGAGGGTTGATAATATGTATTAGGCGACAAGTGGAATTTTTAAGAAAAACCGGATCGGGAATCGGTTTGTCCGATTTCCGTCGGGTTCCAAAAAGTCGTATTTTACAATTATAGAAAAGAGAGATAGAAGGTTGGGACTTACGGGTTTAAACTCTTCTAAAGAGTAAAGAGAACTAGGGAGGAAGGCCGAGGATGGTTACGTCGCCGGTTGCTCCAAAACACGTCGCCGGAATTCCGTCAGGGCTTCGCCGTGAACTCGATTTCAAAGCACACTTCTTGTGGAAACTTTTGAGAGAGTGGCTCAAGATTTTGGGGGGTGAGAGGGTAGTGTGTAGGGTTGGTATTTATAGGATTAGGCTAGGGTTAGGATAGATGAAAAGTTAGAAATAAAAATGTGATAAAATGTAATAAAAATGTATTAAAAGTGGAGTAATTGGGGGTTTTAAAGATCTCTGAAAGTGGGATTGGGCTGAAACTTTGCAGGTGAGTAGGGAATACCAAAAGACATAACTTTCATGTTGTGACCCTTGCCGGAATCGGCCTAAAAGGGGGTGACTCTGCCGTGACTCGGTCGGATCACTGAGTCGGCCGAGTCAAGGCCGAGTTGGCCGATTCCCGACAGAGTCCGGTGACCTGGATCTCCCCCGACGGTCCATCTACCCTCTGCAAGTGTTACATCTTTGGGTGTAGTGGGGTTTTTGTGAGATATGCACGTGTAAACTCTTGGTATTCTAAAGGTTTTTAAAAAATCAATATTAAAAATAATGTGGGGTATGGGATTCGAACTCTGGTGGCTTGGTTCAGTAGAGCAAGATATTACCAATGAGCTACAAGCTCCTTCTTGTAATTATTGTGGTATTTAATTACTTAAACTGATAGCAGCAAGAATAAATTCTCCTAGTATACATTTAAAGTAAATTCTTGTACACTAAAAATTGAGTTATTATATTCTTGTAGCTTGTAATTAAAAACAAAATAATTACCTATATCTTGTGCTCATGCTAAAATACCCCTTTGTGGATTTTTGAAAAAAAATATTTGAAAAAATTTTGTATAGGAAAATTAGGGTTGTTACACTCATGAAGCCCTTCACCAAGGAATTGCTGACCGAACGTGTCTCATCCAAGAACAAGCCATCCTAGGTGGTGCTCTTTGACGGGATGTCCGACCTAAAAGATCACTTGTACGCATTTACAGCGGGCATGAGCTTCCAAGATAACTCGGACGCAGCCCAATGCCGTGCTTTTCCCACCACCCTAATTCGGGCAGGTCGAGACTGGTTCCGAGGACTTACGCCACGCTCCATCTCGACCTTCGATGAGCTGGCCTCCCAATTCCTCGGTCACTTCGTCGGAAATAGATGACAGAAGAGGATGGTCGACTATCTTTTCACCATTAAGAGCGAAGACAAAGAATCCTTCAAAGGATATGTCACCCGCTTCTACAACGCGCTCCTCGAGGTCCCCGAGCACCGCGATGAAACGGTCATCACCGCGCTGAGGTCGGGTCTTAGGTATAAAGAGTGGCTCCGCTCTTTTGCATTAGCGCAAGCTAAGACCATGGCCGAGGTGAAAGCCCGGACCGAGCGGGAGATCTGCCACCCCCCGCTTCCCAGTGTACGGGAAGAGGGCGCGACGAGGCCGCTACGCATTTACTCAGAAGAAAATACACTAAGCGTATCTAAGCAATATAAAAGAAATGTATACAAGAGACAAATGTAATGAACATCAACTTTATTTATTAACATTCTTTTATACAGTGCATGGAAAAGTAAATACATGGAATAAGGCGATGCTTAAACAGTGGCATAACAGAAATGGAAAATACAGAATGTAAAGGAAATATACAAGTGTAACTACTGCTCGGGATCTTCAATAAACGAGTCCAAGTCTTCAGTGCTAGGCTCGATCTCTGGAAGGTCCGAATTACCTGACGACATTCAAAGAAGAAGAAAGAGAATGTCGTCAGCGAACAAATCGTCCGGTAAGTCCCAAAGATAAGGGATAAATAGAATAGACAGAGAGAGTGTAACTTTTAAAGTTTTATTATATGGTTAACGCTGTTGTTTGTAGCTTGGTACAAAAGAGCCTAGTGTATACGAGAGGAGTCTCTATATGCCAGAGACTAAAGTCAAATGGAATACAAGGCTCTGTCGATAATACCACGGAACAACGACATGGATGTAATTACATCTTAAGTGACCACCTCATGCCACCTTTAACATATTTTGTACCAGTCTACCCCTTTATAAACCCCGCGATGTCTTGTTTGTATTGTTTGAATTATATATTGTATATAGATGGATGACTTGTGTAGTAAATGGAAGACTTGCCGAAACCATGATATCGTATAAATGGAAATGGATGTACTGAATAATCATGTAGATGGATGTATATCCATGGTTTGGTTCAGTTAAGTTGTATAAATTGATAGATTGAACAGATTGAATATATGGATTCATATTGAATTGTAGTTTGTACTTGAATCATATTCAAGTCAGCTTATTTATAATGAGATTCAGTTTGAGTCTGAGTAATTAGAAAGGAAATTGAAGTCCTGAATTAGATTTTGAGGTTATCGGTAACCGCTGCACATGGACGGCAGGATTTGTGTCTTTTTCAAAGACGATTACCGTGTTGATAACACCGTTTGTTAAGTTGTCTACCTTAAATAGGCAATCACCCATATCTCCGGCTTCCTGAGGCTCAAGAGGCTGGTCCCACTTAAACCTATATTTACTAGGGTCCTTAGGGTAATTTATAAAACTTGAGAGGGTTTTATGTAAAAATAAGAGACTGGTCCCTCTTAAACCTATATTTACTAGGGTCCTCAGGGTAATTTATAAAACTTGAGGGAGTTTTATGTAAAAATAATTTCATATACTTTTCAAAATACACCTCAAGTAATTAATTATCATCTTTAGAGTTTTCATAGATGTAAATTTTATATATGTGACATCTCTAGTGAATAAGACCTAATTTTCATAATATAGGGTATTTATTTGTAATATTGAACTTATATGGAATTGCATGGTATTTTCATGTAAAGTGATTCTTTTGATTTAGAAAAATTGGAACATTTATATTATATCAAAATTAGATATTTTGATAATACACACACACACACGCATATATATTTATTTATATAAAATAATTTTAATTTATTATTTTTTTAGAAATCTCATTTTTTTAAGATATTTGTATTTTTAAATCTCTCGAGACCGAATGCTCCTTGAGGAGGTCTGAATCTCGCACTACTAAGCCCAGGGATGTGCGATAATCCGCACCATCCCAGACGGGTTCCCCAAAAATGGGTTGTAGCGGCGCTTTGCAAAGACTTGTTTAAAATACATAATCTTGTGAAAATGGTTTTTATAAGTTAGAGCTAGTTTTGTGTAAAACGGTATTTTCTCGAATCTATATTTCCCAAAAGGTATTATGCTATGTTACATATGAGTGTTGTGAAGAGGTAGGTCATTATCTCGTGATCTATTTAAAGGTATAGCAAGATTAATGATGTTTTAAAGTCGAAACTAAACTACATGGTATTTTACTGAAAAAGTAAGATAAAAGTTGCAATATGAAATATTTTTCTATGAAACTTGTTCAATATATTTTATTAATAATTAATAGTCAAGATGTAAGAGTTTAGTATGGTTGTATATGAGTAAAGTTGATCTTTTTAAAGAAAACCGAATCGGAAGTCGGATTAACTCCGCTTCCGTCGGGTTTTAGTTTTACAAATTTTTTAGAATGGAATAGAGAAGGAGGAGTTGGGACTTACAAGCTAACAAGAAAGAGGGAAGATAGAGGTAGAGAGGGGAATCACCGGTGCGTTGTTTTGTCGCCGAAAATCCTCGTATCGCCGTCGGAAATTCGCCGGAGTTTCGCCCTTCGCTAACTCCACTTGTACACAAAAGTTCTAGAGGATTTTCTTGAGAGTTTGGACAGAATTTGTGAGTAGGGGAGGTGTGTTTAGGGATGGTATTTATAGGAAAAGATTAGGGTTAGGGTAGGTGAAAGGGTGTGAGAAAATGTATTTAATTTTGTATTAAAAAATGGTTTAATGGAGTTTTAAAGAGTCATGTTAGAGTGCAGAAAATTTAAAGTGTACAAGGGTTATAAGGAGATCAAACGACACAACTTTCATGAAAGGAGAATCGGATGTGGCTCGGAATCGGCCGGCGCCGCCGGCCGATTCGGCCGATCCGCTGGCCCGATTCGGTCGAGTCGGACCGAGGCTCACTGCCATGGGTCGCTTGTCGTTTGGTTTGCACAATGGGGTAGTTTTTTTTTCTATGTGACTTTTGGTTTTTTTGAGTTATGCACGTGTAGGCTCTTGGGCTTCTAAAAATTTAAAAGAAAACAAATAAAAAATAATGTGGCTAATGGGATTTGAACTCTGGTGCTTTGGTTCAGTAGTGCAAGGTCTTACCAATGAGCTACAAACTCCTTCTTGTAATTAAAAAGCAAAACAAATTTATAACTTATGCTCATGCAAAAATACCCCTTTCTGTATTTTTTGAAAAAAATTGTACAGAAAGTTGTATAGAATGTTTAGGGTTGTTACAAGATCCAACTCGAGTCCGAGGTGAACTCAAATCTGCCCAGAGGCGACCAAACCGACCAAAAGAAACGGGGCAGAGAGGAGGAGAAGAAGGTCGACTATCCGAAGCCTTACTCACCGAAGTTTCAGGAGTACACCCCCCTGAACATCTCTTAGACCGAGATGCTGGAAGAGGCAAAATGCGAAAGGTTCTTCAAACTCCCGCCGATGACCCAAAGGGCGGGCAAGCATTTTTGAGGCCCGTACCGTGCCTTCCACAAGTCGCAGGGCCGCCCGACCGAAAATCACAAACAACTCCGTGACTACATCGAAAAGTTGATCCGCTCCGGCCACCTGGCGAAGTATTTGCGGGACAAGCGGCAGGCAGAGATGGAGCAAGGGAACCGGCCCCCTTCCGGGGAGTTAACGATCGGCCAAATCATGGTCGTTACCTCGGATCCTGCTCGGGAAGCTAGCAGAAACCACCGCCTTCTCCTGGTCGATAATGTAGGCATTCCACCCTAGAAGAAGGGCTGGAAAGATGAGCCCATCATCTTCACCGATGAAGGCTTCCACAGTATATCCTTTCCTCATAACTACCCACTCGTAATAACGGCCCGAGTCCACCGTTACGAGTTCCGGAGGATTTTGGGACTCAGGGAGCTCGGCGGATATCATGTTCCACGACTGCTTCCAGCGTATGGGGCTAGGACCATCCGACCTTCGACCTACCTCCCATGTACTCTCGGGGTTCACCAATCACTCCGTCCCTGCCAAGGGATTGGTCACCCTCCTACTCAACATTGGGGAAGCCGGACATACATGTACCGTACCCATGGATTTCCCCGTCGCCAAAGTCCCTTCGTCCTACAACATTCTCCTAGGACGTTCGACCTTAAACGCTCTCCGAGGCCAGATCTCAACTTATCACCTTGCGATCAAGTTTCCTTTTGATCAAGGGGAAATAGGCCGGGCACACGGAGACCAGCAAACCGCTAGGATTTGCCTCACCTCGACGTCCATAACCAAAGATCAAAGCGACGATTTTGAGGACATACCTGACTTCCAGAGGTCTTTAGTTACACGCGATAACCAAATGGAAGTCAGAGGTGCCCCAGTAGAAGCATTAACAGAAGTACCACTTGAAGAAGGGGTCAACGACCGAACAGTCCAGATCGGCTCTCTCCTGACTGTGGACCGCCGCGAAGAACTTATCCGCTTCCTCCGAGATAATTCAGACGTTTTTTATTGGACGCCGGCGGACATGCCCGAAATTGACCCTAGAGTGATCTCCCATAAGCTCGGGGTCGATCCGAAAGCAAAGCCCGTCCGACAAAAGAAAAGAAGTTTCGTGCCGGCCAAGCAAAAGGTGATAGAAGATGAAGTGGATCGACTGCTCGACACTGACTTTATCAGGAATCTGGACTACTCTGATTTGCTGGCAAATGTAGTCATGGTCAATAAGGCAAACGGGAAATGGCGCATATGCGTTGATTTCACGGACTTAAATAAGGCCTGCTCCAAAGATAACTACCCCCTCCCTCGGATAGACCAGCTTGTAGACAGCTCGGCAGGCCACGAACTATTGAGTTTCATGGACGCCTTCTCGGGTTACAATCAGATCAGGATGAACCCGGCCGACGAAAACTGACCGCCTTCACCACTGGCCGAGGGGTATATCGCTACAAGGTGATGCCCTTCGGACTTAAGAACGCCGGGGCCACGTATCAGCGTCTCGTCAACAAAACTGTTCAAACCGTAGATCGGGAGGAACATGGAAGTCTACGTCGATGACATGCTCGTAAAATCAACCTCATCAGACGGGCATGCCCAAGATCTCGGGGTGACATTCGACGTCCTGCGTAAATACAAAATGAAGCTGAACCCAGCTAAGTGTGTGTTCGGAGTCACCAGCGGGAAATTCTTCGGGTTCATGGTCACCCATCGAGGAATCGAAGCGAACCCAGAATAGATCAACGCCATTCTCAACATGGACACACCGAAGAGCAATGTTGAGATCATGCGGCTCACAGGGAGAATGGCCGCTCTGAGTTACTTTATATGTAGCATTCTGAAAAAATTTAGAAATAAATAAAAATAATTAATTTAATAATAATATGATAAATCATAAAGTTGTGAAAATTTTCATAAGTTCCATGTAAAACAATTTAAATAAAAATTTTAGTATGCAACATAAATAAGTTATAAGGGTTTTAGTGACAATTTTAGCTTCATTTTAATAAAATGTGTGTTTTATAATAAACTAAGTTGTGAAGGGTTTTTAGGTAAAGTTTAGGATTTTTGTGCAAATGGAAAATGGTTAGGGGTGTAAATGAAAAAGTGATAGAAAACAATTAGCTCAGAATGTTATTGTAAATTAAAACAAAATTTAAAGGATAATGCAAGCACACCTCTTGCTTGCATGCACACACCCATCTCACACCTCCTCCTTGCATGAAATGAGCACTCTTCAACCCTTGACACCTCCTTCTACCACCCCACCTTTCTTTCTTCTCATATATAAGATATGTTCAGATCATAGTTAATTAAGAATTCTGAAAAATTCTGAAATCAAAATAAAAATAAAGAGAAAAAGAAAGAACAAGAGGAAGAAGAAGATGAAAGAAGCTATGTTCTAGGTTTTCTTCACCATCAAGCTAGGAGGGGCTTAGCATCTTAGAGGGGTTATTCCAAAAACTATTTGGAGGGTAAAATTCTTAAACACAGTAGGAAATTTAAGTTCTGTAGCTTAGTTTAAATTGAAATGAACAATGTCCTATAAATTCGTATTTTTGTCCAAACTAGGCACTGTGTAAATCTGCTTTTGTTGGGAAGATAATAAACTTAACAAAATAGTGCTAAAATGATGTATGTAACACCTAGAACAACCCATAGGATCACGAACCAGAGGGCTCGGAATTGGGCTGGCGACCAACATGGGAAATCCGGCGTCACCGGATTTGTGGGTAGCTAGGATGTTTTGGGTGATTGTGTAGGTTTCAGTGTATCATTTTGGCCATTTTGGTATTGTTTAAATAAATTAGTTTCACTGAAGATAGAATCTGGAAGCGTATATCGGAAAGGATATCTTAAAACACCAAATACGACACGATTAAAACGCATCGCGATTTAAATTCTGTAGCGATGCAGGTTAGGGTTAAAATCCAGTAAGGTTAAGTGTTTAATAGCTCGATATAGTCGTATACAATATAACTAGTACGTGGGAACGGGTGTTTTTCATTTCCGTCACGTCGGAGTAGCCGTTTACTTATATAAATTAAATTGTGATATTAGATTCGAATACGGGATTTACGGAGGCAGCGAGGAAAGGGAAAGGATTGGCAATTCCTGAATAAATTCGACGTTTTCCAGTGAGTAGACTAAACATCTACCGGGGAATTTTGTAAAGCTGGCGGTTTACGCCCGTAGTTTTATTTGACTAAATGCTTTGTTTTTGTTATGCCAAATTGACAATATGCATTCACCATGCACATAAGTAATTGCTTAGTTGCTAGAACACTACACAAGTATCGACGAGTCATGCCACGTGCACATCTTATATGTTACACACACCTCGTCGATTTTACCATGTCACTTTTACACTTAGCAAAATTCTGGTTAAAATGATTCATATCGTATCTTACACACCAATAATAGTAGTAAAATGCATCATTAATATCATGTTTAATATCTGCGTATTTTATGTTGATATAAGAGGTAAATATATTATTTAGGATTTATGGTTTTGAGTTTTGAATACTATTACATAAATCCAGTGATTTTCATGATTGATGTGTCATGTCCACCATAAGATATTTTATGATTTGGTTTTATCCCGGACCGAGTAGGGGAGATATACGGTCGCGGATTTTACGTTATCCATACTGAGTGGGGGAGATATACAGTTGGATACATGGTGGACCCGGTCGAGACCGAGGGGCAGGATAGTCGTATTGAGGCGGGGGTGCCTAGCGAGATTACTTGATACCGGAGATAGTGGTAAAATACGGCGTATCTCTAGATGATAACGACCGGTATTGTCGATTTCAGGATCATTCGAGGAATGATGCCTGTGAGAAATGGAAGTTTTGTGTCGATGATGGACACGGGGAAATGAACTTTATTAGGAATACATGATGAGATTTCAGTTTGGACTATGAGATTCGTATTATAGATTCTTGATTTTTACATATAATCATACATTATACTTGTTCACATTTCGGTTAGTATGATCGTCATAATTACATTATTAACCGTTATATGTTAGTCATATTCACTGAGTTGGCAACTCACACCCGTTGTGCCACAGTTCCTTGCAGGGGTAGAGTGGACGGTTAGCTGCGGTGCAGATCTACGTTGCAGCTTTATCATATCTTTTGATAGGTGGGTTACATATATAGTAAGCTTCTCTTTTGGTATTGTATTTTTGTATCTAGAAAATCTCCATCAGACCTGTATTTTGACTTAGAGTGAGAAATGGATATGTATATTGACAGTTGAGATCGTTTAGTTCTATAAATTGTTATTTCTTTTCTTTATGTCTGAGATTCGTATTGATGCCTATATACTGAGGTTTTATTTTCCGCTGTTGATATTGTTGATCCCAACTAGGGATGCAACCAAACTTAACACCTTATACTTGTTTAATATTTTTAACTTCATAACAGGTGATTTTTACTAAAAATTTAAATTTTCTATATAAAGAATTCCGCAAAAAGGATTTTGATCTTGGTTTTCGGCTTACTTGGACTGTGTACATATATTTAGATATGATACAATCTAAGTGCCGGTCACATCCAAACTTGGGTCGTGACATTATGTCAAGATCCGGGAAGAAGTGCCTCCCGTTTTTCGAAGCCTTGAGAAAAATTCCTAAGTTCGAATGGTCGGAGGAGTGTCAGAGCACATTCGAAAAGCTCAAGGCACACCTATCAACTCCCCCACCGCTCACTCGACCAGTCGAAGGCGACGAGCTATTATTATACCTCGCGGTCTCTGATCAAGCTGTAGGCTCAGTGCTCGTCAGGGAATTCGGCGGTGTACAGAAGCCGGTTTACTATGTAAGCCATGTTTTCAAGGACATGAAAACAAGATACCCAGCCATAGAAAAGATAGTCTTGGCACTAGTTGTCACCTCAAGAAACTACGGCACCACTTTCGGGCGCACACCATCCCCGTCCTTACCGAGCGACCTATAGGGACTATTCTTGCTTCCCCTGAATCATCAGGACGACTGGAGAAATAGAGGTGGGAATTATCCCAATTCGACATTAAGTACCGTCCCAGTCAGGCCATCAAAGCGCAGGTCCTAACAGACTTTGTGGTCGAATGCACTATTTCCACTAAAGAAGAAGCGGCAGCTCGGTGCCTCGAATCACGTCCCTCGGCCGATGAAGTACCCAACTCTGTCCCTGACTGGGTGCTCTACATGGACGGATCCTCTACCGAGGAAGGGAGTAGGGTTGTCCTGATCATCCGAGGCCCGGATGAGGCGGAGATGGAATACTCTTTGAAGCTGTAGGGTGTTTTTCGTCACCCCATTGAGATGGGATTTACGCGCACGCTTGTCAGGCGCATTACAGATTCCTTCTGCCTAGGGTAGGCTGGGGTTTATTGATTGTGGGTATCCGAATCTCCGGCAGCCGCGGACTAAGCTGCCGTTAATTACCCCTCGTCTTTGGAGCGAGAGAACCTCCAATTAACGGGTCAAACTGGTCATGCGAAATCTGTTAGTTGTATGTATGCCTTAGAGGCCAGTATTGTACAGATGATGTATATTATATTGGATGCTTGGACATATATAGAAATGACTTTCTTGCTCGATATGATAGTATGCTATCTGGTTGCTCTTTATCTTAACATGTATACTTGTCTCTTTATACTGTCTTATAGTTATATGTTGGTAAAGCCCTTAGGATGTGTACTTGACTACCTGGACTATGATGCGGATCATACTAGTGGGGACATGGTGGTCCATAAGTACATCCTTCAAGGTCCCTAGTCATGGGTGTATCGAGACAGGGCATCGATATACCAGTGTAGACTAGCGTATACGCTTCTCGACCCATGAGATGGGCGATGGATGATCCCATATCCATTGGTGTTTGACATCAGAGATGGTATACGGGTGCTCAGTGGAGACTGGGTACACAGGACGGACTCGCCGAGAACTCCCAGATGGTATTATACCTCACGTCAGATGGCAATTCTCAAATGACACTTGTGCAGGTTAGTCTGTAGACCCGAGATCGTCATAGATTCTTGTGTAATTCCCACTGTGCTTTGATTTCCACCTTACCACGTCCATGAGGGCGTGCAAAACGGTGGTTTTTGGGTACAGTCCCGAGTCACATGGAGGCAATGAGCGATAGGAGGGGTTTCGTCTCTCCCGGTATTGGGGGTTGATGTTGCACTGTGCTCGATTGGCCGTAACAGGGAAGTCCCTGGCCAGGGCTGATTAAAGATTTACTGGTAAGTGTTACCAGTAGTTCTCGACCCGTTATGAGCCTCACATCGGCACGACTTATCGGTTATTGGGGTCTGACGTTTACCACCCCTAGACTTGATATGCGACATATCAGACGAGGAGACCGGACTGCACGGGTAGTGTTGCCGGTTAGCTCGACGGGAGTTGTAGCAGGTTCGCTTGTTTTCTTCTGATCGCTCAATACCCGGGTGGCCATTACGTTTAGCTGACCGCTTGCGGCTTGGGGGTGCTTGATATGATCATCACCCACTGCCGGCGTATTGACGAGTCTTAGAGTCCCACAAAGGAGTTACCTAGTCCAGGCGAAACGTTGTGGTGCGCGTATGCGCATGGACCCGGTTAAAATGCGCGTATGAGATACCGTATATTAATCGGGCGGCTTGCTTTTGGTTGGGTCGTATGTGATATGACCGGATTGATAAATCAAGTGTTGATTTATCATTTAACCATTAGTTTCTCACTAGAAATCCTTTCTTGTATTTTTGATGTATGCATGCATGTATGCATTCTTTCTTGATTCATGCACATATGGATGTGCATGCACACATACATACATATATCATCCTTCATGGTTGTTTATACATAGAAAATGGTAGCAATATAAGACTCACACCATGTTTATATATATATATGTATTATTATTGCATTTGTTTTAAAACAAAAGAAAAAGGAAAGGATAATTCATGGTTTCATTCTACACTCTTCTTTGACCTAACCATGCTCACCCACCATTTAACCATGGATTAACTATCCTTTTGTATTTTAACTCAAGTTCAATAATATCTTTATTGTTTAACCATGGTTTGAGATGAGAAGTGGAAAATATATATTCATATATTTTCTATTTTTCAAAAAGTGATTATCTTTCTCTCTTGTTCTAAAAGGCCATCATCTTCTTCCTCATTCTTCCTTTGCTCTCTAGATTTTTTTAGTGAGCAAAACACTCACCAAGTTAGGATTTTGAAGTGAGAAAAGCCACCACAACATCATTCTACACAAGTCTTGCCCACTTGTTTAGAGTGTTAGCTTCATTTCTTTCTCTTGATCAAGTGAAGTTGCAAGCTTGGACAAAGCGGACTCCGGGTGGATCATCGTGGACCTAGAGGAGATCAAGCGGACTTTTTCCAAACCCCAAGTGGCCGAGAAGTCTAGCGTAGGGAGCTACAAATGTTGTACTCTCAAAAACCCTAGCTTTTCTTACTTGTGATGAAGTGTTGTTTTAGAAACCTTAATTTTCTAAGATTGATTCTTTGTATGCTTACTTAGCACCCTAAAAATTTAATCTTTGGTACATGTGATGCTTCCAAACCCTTCATGAGGTGCTAGGTAAACCCAACAAAATCAATGTGCAGTGTTGTGGTTTGAAGTGGTTTTGGATATATCGGGGGCCCCGCAGAGTCTTTACGGGGGCCCCATTATTCGGATAGCGGGCTGGGGGTCAAGGGGGCTACCAACCCTTTTGTGGGGTGCGGGGCAGCGTCCCTTTAGAAATTTTTTTCTAACGGGAACAGTGTGGTGGAGTATGTCTGTGCGTGCATGTTGGGGGGTGGAGGGCATCCAAAGGAGGCGTGGGAGAAGGCGCCAGTGCCACACGTGCCTGGCACGCGGGCGCTGTTCGCCGGAGCGCCAGCGCACCACGTTCCTGGCACGCGGGCGCTAGACGTCAGCAGCAGAAAGGGACCCGGTCCCTGCACTGAGAGCTGTGATCCCGATTTGACTTGTGGAGTTGAACTCCAAATGATCTTGAATGGAGTTAGACTCCTAAAAATATTTAGAAATGATCAGAGAGGGCTTCTTTGTTTCTCCTTTTGGCTCTGGATCTTCCCAAGATGGGATTTTTAGAGATGGGTCTTCTCCTTCCTCCTCTGTTGGCCGGATCTTGAAGAACAAGAAATATGAGATTTTAAAAATCTCTTACTTTTAAGATCTGATGGGAGATCTAAGTTCCCCTTTGTGGGTTTTGTGGTGAAAAACTATTTAGTTTTGGAAAAGGAAGAGTAAAACTCTTGATTTAATTGAAAAGGGGGAAGAAGGTTTAGAACCTTGAGGAAAGAGAAGGAGGCATAAAGAACCCTAGAGTTTTGAGGAGAATGAAAAGTATATACTTTATTCATCATCATGTTGCCTCTTATAGGCTTACACATTTACATATAGCCCCTTGGGTTTTACAAAATGGCATTTTGCCCATCCATGCATAAAAATTACATCAAAATTTATTTATTACATGATTTTTATTTTGGCATGGAGGGGGGCGGTTCATGTTCGGACTCGACTTGGGCATGGGCCCACTTGATCTGGGCTTGGGCCCACTTGGCTTAGGGTTGACCTTGACTTTGACTTGGTCAACCGGGGTGCAATTTTCGGCCCCAACAAAGTGCCCCCATCAATAAATCCACACCACATATATGGGTCGTGTGCATGAAATTGATGGATCTACTTTCATGTGGAGGCGACTTGATTTGGTTTCCGCTTTTTGGGAAGCCGGCACTGCCCTTTTTACTACATGGACGGTCGACGCTTGACGCGTCTCCGAGACGGAGTGTCCGTGGTAGACTTTTCCCTGGCCCGGAGTGATTTGGTTCCCTCTTTGTAGGAAGCCCGCACTGCCTATTTTACGACATTGACGGTCAATGCTGCCCTTTTAGCGACGTGGACGGTCGGTGCTGCCCTTTTTGTGACTTGGACGGTCGGTGCTGCCCTTTTAGCGACTTGGACGGTCGGTGCTGCCCTTTTAGCGACTTAGACGGTCGATGCCCTGGCCTGGAGCGATTTGGTTCCTGATTTGTGGGAAGCTTGTACTGCCCTTTTTATGACATGGACGGTCGACGTTTGCGTCTCCGAGACGAAGTGTCCGTGGTAAACGTTTCCCTGTCCCGAAGAGATCTGGTTCCCAATTTGTGGGAAGCCTGCACTGCCCCTTTTACGACATGGACGGTTGACACCCTGGCCCGGAGTGATTTGGTTCTCGATTTGTGGGAAGCCTGCACTGCCCTTTTTATGACATGGACGGTCGATGCCCTGACCCGGAGCGATTTGGTTCCCGATTTATGGGAAGCCTGCACTGCCCTTTCTACGACATGGACGGTTGACGTTTGCATCTCCGAGGCGGAGTGTCCGTAGTAGACGTTTCCCTGGCCCGGAGAGATCCGATTCCCGATTTGTAGGAAACCTGCACTGCCCCTTTTACGACATGGACGGTCGACGCCCTGGCCCGGAGCGATTTGGTTCCCGATTTGTGGGAAGCATGCACTGCCCTTTTTACGACATGGACGGTCGACGTCCTGACCCGGAGCAATTTGGTTCCCGATTTGTGGGCAGCCTGCACTGCCTTTTTACGACATGGACGGTCGACGCCCTGGCCCGGAGCGATTTGGTTCCCGATTTATGAGAAGCCTGCACTGCCCTTTTTACGACATGGACGGTCGACGCTTGACGCGTCTCCGAGGCGGAGTGTCTGTGGTAGACTTTTCCCTGGCCCGGAGCGATTTGGTTCCCAATTTGTGGGAGGCCTGCACTGCCCTTTTTACGACATGGACGGTCGACGTTTGCGTCTCCGAGGTGGAGTGTCCGTGGTAGACGTTTCCTTGGCCCGGAGAGATCTGGTTCCCGATTTGTAGGAAGCCTGCACTGCCCCTTTTACGACATGGACGGTCGACGCCCTGGCCCGGAGCGATTTAGTTCCCGATTTGTGGGAAGCTTGCACTGCCATTTTTACGACATGGATAGTCGACGCCCTGATCCGGAGCGATATGGTTCTCGATTTGTGGGAAACCTGCATTGCCCTTTTTACGACATGGACGGTCGACGCCCTGTCCCGGAGCGATTTGGTTCCCGATTTGTGGGAAGCCTGCACTGCCTTTTTACGACATGGATGGTCGACGCTCTGACCCGGAGCGATATGATTCCCGATTTGTGGGAAGCCTGCATTGCCCTTTTTACGACATGGACGGTCGACGTTTGCATCTCCGAGGCAGAGTGTCCGTGGTAGACGTTTCCCTGGCCTGGAGAGATCCGGTTCCCTATTTGTGGGAAGCCTGCACTGCCCCTTTTACGACATGAACGGTCTACGCTTGATTTGACTTTCTCTGCTTCTTGCAGTGTCAGGGATGAACTTGACTTGCTCCGCTTCTTGCGGTGTCAAGATCGGATTCTGACTTGCTCCGCTTTCTGCGGTGTCGGAGTTGAAGTTGACTTGTTGATTGTGATTTGGTTTGACATCAGCATCGCTACACTGGAATATGGTACCAGGTGCGAATCATCATCTGTCATGAGAGGATTTAGGGATTTAGTTTTGGATTGGCATCTCCATTGCTGCACTGGAATAATGCCAGGAACAACTCATCATTTGCATCGGTAGGATTTGGGAATTGGCTTTTTGGGCGGCATATGCATTGCTGCACTGGAATAATACCAGGAGCAACTCATCATTTGCCCCGGAAGGATTTGGGAATTGGTGGCTTAGAAGACAGGTTTAGATCCCTATCACCTAAGGTTTTTCAATTTTATGGGCCGTAAGGGTCCCATAAAAGCATTTTCTCCCTACAAGTCGAAAGGATCTCGTAGGTGTATTTTCTCCTTAGGAGTCATGGGGACTCCTAAGTGTGTTGCTCCTTTGTGAGTCATAAGGATCTCATGCGGGAATTTTCTTCTCGCAAAGTCGAGAGGACTTTGCGAGTGCATTTCATCTCTTTTTCACGAGTTTGCGCCCTTTTGGGTTTTCACAAACCTGTTGTTTTTACTCACGGAGCCCTTTCGGGTTTTCATCTGTGCCCATTTTGCTTGTGGACATAACCCCTTTTTTGGCCATCGCTGGTGGGACTTTGAATGTGGTCTCGCCGGTAAGACTTGGGAGAGATAGGGGTCGTTTACACCCTTGGATTGTATACAGTTTTGCAGGATGTATGATCCAGACCGTAGGGCCGGAAGAATTTCGGGACTTTGTCGGCGTCTGCATCGCTGCACTTGAATATGGTACCAGGAGCGGCTCATCATTCGCCGTGAGGGGATCTCCCTCATTTCCAGTTTAACGACTTAGGGGTCATCTGTTCCCAGTTTAACGACTTAGAGGTCATCTGTTCCCAGTTTAAAGACTTAAGGGTCTATTGGATTGGAGTTTAGAATTTTGGGGTTAGGTTAAGCATCAGCGTTGCTAACACTGAAGCACATATGCCAGGAGCAATTCATCATTTGCCTTTGCCTGTTGGGAAGCGATGGCTTAGGAGACAGGTTTGGGTCCCTATCACCTAAGACTTTTCAATTTTATGGGCCGTAAGGGTCCCATAAAAGCATTTTCTCCCTACGAGTCGTAAGGATCCCGTAGGTGCACTTTCTCCTTAGAAGTCGTGAGGACCCCCAAGTGTGTTTTTCCTTTGTGAGTCGTAAGGATCCCACGAAGGTTTGTTCTCCTCATGTATCGTGAGGACACATGAGTGGGTCTTCCCAATGGACCATAATTCCAAGGGCGGAGACTAGCCACGTAACTGGTGGTTGCGGTGGGACATGGGTATGATGAGAATTATTTGAGCCCGTGGATTGTATACGGTGGTCAACTTGGGGACCAACCGTACAGCCGGGAGAATTTTGGAAATTTGAATTTTTTTTAGCGTCTGCATCGCTGCACTGGAATATGGTACCGGGAGCGACTCATCATTCGCCGTTTAAGAATTTGGATTTTGGTTGGCGTCTGCATCGCTGCACTGGAATATGGTACCAGGAGCGACTCATCATTCTCCGTTTGAGAATTTGGATTTTGGTTGGCGTCTGCATCGCTGCACTGGAATATGGTACCAGGAGCGACTCATCATTCGCCGTTGGGATATTCAGAGTTGGGCTGGCGTCTACATCGCTGCACTGGGATACAATACCAGGAGCGACTCATCATCCGCCATTTTTTCTACCGCGATTTCTCTATCATTTCAGCTTTTCTTATCGCGAAGGTCGCGATTGCCCTATCATTTTGGCTATTTATTCGCGGTTGCCCAATCATTTCGGCTTTATTTTCATTTTTATTTTTACTCGCTGATTTTTATTATGAGTTGCCCCATCATTTCGGCTTTTTATTTATATATATATACATATATTTTTTTTATTTACACATTTTTACATCCCCAGTTTAACGACTTAGAGGTCGACTGTTCCCAGTTTAATGACATGGTGGTCAGCGGTTCCCAGTTTAAAGACTTAGAGGTCTATCATTCCCAGTTTAACGACGTGGTGGTCAGCGGTTCCTAGTTTAAAGACTTAGAGGTCTATCATTCCCAGTTTAACGACATGGTGGTCAGTTGTTCCCAGTTTAATGACTTAGAGGTCATCGTTCCCAATTTAACGACGTGGTGGTCAGCTGTTCTCGGTTTAACGACTTAGAGGTCATCGTTCCCAGTTTAACGATGTGGTGGTCAGCTTGCCTATCCCAGCCCCTTGAACTTTGATCTTGGTGGAGCTGTGTTGATGACCGTAGCTCTGTGGCTTGCCGATACATCCGAGGACTGTGAGGTTTTTCCAAGCTTGTATTGGTCCTCTGTCCAATCTTTGAAAACACAGCAGTTGATTGGTAGAGTTTTTGCGTGCTAAGTTTGTTACCGCAATCAAGACGGTTTCTCTTGTAGCTAGCCGGTTGAGTACGGGTCGTCCGCAGGGAGATGGGAATCTTTTTCTATGTGCTTTAACGAGTTAAGTCCAAATGTCCAGGTTTGTTTTTTAGATTAACTATGTGCTAAGATGATATATATAAAGAGCTTGTTAGGGTTAGGATTATGTTAGTTTGAGTTAGGAGTTACTCACTTCTTTCGTTGCCACTCTTAATGTCGGTGTTACGGTAATCGGCAACAACGGGGATTAGCACGACTAGGAAGGAACTTGCGAGTATAAGCTAGGCTTTCCAACGCATAAGTTCTTCCTTTTGGTGCTTGTCCGTCCGTTCTTGGCTCTTAGCCTTAACCTCCGGTTAATTCAACCACAACCGGTCTCACTAAGGAATCACCGCTATCATGTAGGATAGGGTGCCGTAGGGAGCGGATTGTGGTTCAATTAACGGGAGTCCGAATTAAGATGTTCGGCAAGAAAAGAGTGAGAGAGATTTCCTTCTCTCAAACTTTCCTTATCCTACCCTAAAAAGTATGAAAACTACTCACCCATTATAAGGAAAAGAAAATAAAACAAAGGAGGAAGATAGAAAGAAAGAGGTTAGAAGATTACAACTAGCTATTTGAGACCTCACCTTGGCAAGGATCAAGCTTAAGCATCATAGTTGTTTAAGGATAAAGAAAAAGAGAACAAGAAAGAAACAAACAACAAATAACAACAACTAGATTAGCAAATGAAAATTACAAGCAATTATAATTAATCAAAAGAACAAGACAAGCATGATAACAAAGAGAACTCTTTTATTCATTATTCACTCACAAAAGCTCACTACAAGTTTTTAATGGAGAAGAGATGAGAAGAAGAAGAAGAACAACACATGTATTCTAAAATATAAAATACAAGAATGAGGACCCTTCACTTGGCATTGTTCTGGGCTATTTATAGGAAGGAAACTGAAAATCTAGGGCAACAATCTGTCCCTACATGAAATGCCAAAACTGCCCCTGAAAATTCTCCTTCTGCCGTGTCAATACCGCCGCTGTTCCGCGGCCTAAGCGCGCTTATGCCGCGGAACCGCGGCCATTAAGTGGAATTAGCCCCTCTTGTTTTGTGGTTTTTCCTGGTTTTCTATGTCCTTCAGTCTGGTATATGATTTTTCTCAGAAGCTCTTCACAATTGTTCCAGAATTTCAGCAAATCAAAAGGTGATTTGATGTGGATTTTTTGCCATGATTTTTCTTGAGCTCTGCGTAGATATGTTGGATCTTTTGCCATGATTTTTCTTGAGCTCCGCGTAGATATGTTGGATCTTGTGTTGACATTGAGCTTTGTGCATGAAAATGACATCGATTTGCCATTTTGTCCCTTAGACTGGTGTGCGGCAACATACGGATAGAGAGCGGAGACCCGTGTTTTATCTGTGGTTGGCAGTAATCCGGAATTTGTCGTGCTTTTCCATGAATTTCACTGTTTAGAGCTGAGAACCTGTATCCTGCAATTGACTAGAAAACACGGCTCAAGAGTACCTACTGATAAGCAATGTGATAAAAATTGGGTGGTATAAAAATGCAAAAATCTGATATGAACAAATACCCCCAAACTTATCATTTGCTCGTCCCGAGCAAAGCCAATTTATTCACAAAAAATTCCTGACCTCACTTTCGCAGGGAACGCGATTGCACTGAGCATGTGCAACAAGCCGTTAAACCTCTAGGTGTCCCTAGTAGGAGGAGTGTTGTCTCCTGAGGGTTTTCAGCGGATACTACCCATAAAATCCGGTCAAGCTAGTTTTGCAAAATAACTAAGATTCAAACTCTAAGGTTTTGTTTCAGAAAATAACAATTCTATGATCCTAAGTCTAGACTATTGAACCCTTATTTTTCACACCTCGCTTCTTATTTAACTAAAGATTTTATATGTCTTTACGTGCAGTGCAAATAGTGTCGTTAAGTTCCAGAAGGATCGATTAAAGTCATCATGTCACATAATAAAGCCCAGATAAAAATTTTAAAAGGATCACATAAGTTTTATAAAGAGTTAAGCATTTTTCAAGTTTCGTTTTCCATTAAAGTTTCAACTTCAGAATTTCTATCTTTCTTAACAGAAAACTAGGTCTTATTTTTCACTCCACCTTTTTCTTGTTTTCATTTCATACACACCTCTGTGAACGTGCAATAGTCTTTATCATAGAATAAAACCTTCATATCTCCGCTAGAAATATTTTTTTATAAAATCCTGTCTTTTGTCAAGATTATTCTCACACAAAGAACCGTTAGGAATTTTAACTCGGAGAGAACACTTGCTTGACCTTGTTTTAATCTGGACTTTCTAGGCTTCTTAACGAGCTTTGGGCCAATGCACCCAAACCAGTCGACTTTAGGGCATTAGGTGTAGAAACACCCCGGCGGACTTAATTACTCAAGTTACCTAGGTCCAAAAACAAAAGACAATTTAGCGTGAAAATCATGATGATTCAATGCGAACGGAGATATAATCGGCAGTTCAATTATTTTTTGGATAAAAGACGTGTTTAGTGGGTTCGGTGTGTAATCATTCCAATCAAGTTCCAGATGGGTTATTTTTCAGACTTAGTTCCACTTAAGGCATCAATAACATTCCTTCATATTCACTTTACTTCATACTATTCTTGATATTACTTATTTCAGAACAAACCTATTAGATCCTCAGAAAAATCATTTATCCATTTAAAAGTTTTTAGACATAAAAGACTTGTCATCTAATTTCCAGAACTCACGATACGTGTAGTGTGATGTAAAGACGTATATCAGCTATAGTTAACTTCAAAGGAGAGTTATCTTTCAGGTTTTCAAAATCTAAAAATAAGATTTAGTTATTCTTATCTTATCAAACAAAACCGTCGAAATGTTGAATCAGAGTTCTCCCGCTAGCTAACTTGACAGAAAAGTTTTTATGTTTTTAGAAAATTTTCTGATTTTTATGGATTTTAGTATGCAGATGCAAAATATACATATGAATGCGAAGGTTAGAAATGCGTACCGAGCGTACCCCCAAACGTAAACTGGACAGTGTCCTCACTGTCATAGCATGAAGAGATCATTTGAAGGGTCAAAATTGTCGGTTAGATATACAAAAAAAAAATTGTTTATGTTTTTAAAGAGTAAAAATGGAAAAGAATATCCACAAATAAATACAAAATGGTATATACATACCCCCAAACTTATTTGGAACAGTGTCCACTGTTCTTGGCTGGATAACCGAAGTTTGGTGGTAGGCAGAGGAAGATTATGCAGGGTAAACCGGCTCCTGTAAGACCAGGAGCTCCTCTGCTGGTTTGGCGCTAAGGTACGGTTTAAGTCGGTGTCCATTTACTTTGAAAAATGAACCGTCCTTTGGATTCTCCAAATCCACAGCGCTATGCGGATACACATTCCGCACAAAATACGGCCCTTTCCAGCGAGATCTGAGCTTTCCTGGATGGAAATGCAGCCGGGTGTCGTAAAGCAGTACCTGTTGACCAGGTACGAAAGTTTTGCGCAAAAGGTGTTTGTTTTGAAACACCTTCGTTCGGTTCTTAATGACAACCGCGTTTTCGTAAGCTTCATCCCTAAGCTCGCTCAATTCGTTCAACTGCAGCTTCCGATGGCTGCCCGCATCTTCGAGAGACAGATTCAGCTGTTTTATCGCCCAAAATGCGCGATGCTCTATTTCGACAAGGAGGTGGCAAGCCTTTCCGTACACAAGCCGATAGGGAGACATGCCAAGATCGGTCTTATAAGCGGTTCGAAATGCCCAAAGGGCATCAGTGAGTTTTAGCGACCAATCCTTACGGTTCTTGGAAACCGTCTTCTCCAGTATCTGCTTGATTTGCCGATTTGAAACTTCGGCTTGCCCACAGGTTTGGGGGTGGTAGGGTGTAGATAGCTTATGATTAATGGAATATTTCCGCATCAAGGCATCGAAAGTCTTATTGCAGAAATGAGTTCCATTGTCGCTAATGATCGCTCGGGGGTGCCCAAACCGGGAGAAAATGTTTTCTTTAAGAAACCTAACGACAACCTTGTTGTCGTTAGTCCGGCTGGGCACAGCCTCGACCCACTTAGAGACGTAATCAACAGCGAGAAGGATGTACAAGTTCCCGAAAGAGCTGGGAAATGGCCCCATGAAATCTATCCCCCAAACGTCGAAAATCTCCACAACCAAGATTGGTTGGAGCGGCATCTCGTTCCTCCGGGATATCCGGCCCAAGTGTTGGCACCGGGAGCAAGTCTTGCAATAGTCATGAGCGTCTTTGATGAGTTGTGGCCAGTAGAAACCACATTGCAAGATCTTCTCAGCTGTCTTTCTGGGGCCAAAATGCCCGCCACATGCTTGATCGTGGCAAAATGACAGCACACTATTGAATTCATCGTCAGGGACACACCGACGAATAATCTGGTCGGGACAGTACTTGAACAGATAGGGTTCATCCCAGTAAAAGTGTTTTACTTGGGATAAGAATCGAAGTCTGTCCTGACTTGACCATTCAGTCGGCAGTAACCCTGTGGCCAAATAGTTCACAATATCTGCGAACCAGGGTTCGCGAGATACTGTCAAGAGTTGTTCATCCGGAAAAACGTCGTTGATCGAAAGTTGAGACGACGGCGAAGAAGGAAGTCGTGAGAGATGGTCGGCGACCACGTTTTCACATTCTCTTTTGTCCTTAATGACAAGGTCAAACTCTTGAAGCAAGAGAATCCAACGTATTAGCCGAGATTTTGCATCTTTCTTCGCAAAAAGATGGCGCAGAGCAGAATGGTCTGTGTAGACAATGACTGGAGAGCCGATGAGGTAGGGCCTGAATTTTTCTAAAGCAAATACAACAGCTAAGAATTCCTTCTCAGTTGTTGTATAATTAAGTTGGGCATCGTTCAGGGTTCGGCTAGCATAATAGATTACGTGCGGCATCTTGTTGATGTGTTGTCCAAGGACAGCACCAATGGCAAAGTCGGATGCATCGCACATAATCTCAAATGGGTGCGTCCAGTCAGGTGAAGAAAGAACGGGAGCAGAAATGAGTGAGCTTTTTAATGACTCGAACGCAGTCACACAGCTCGAGTTGAAGTCGAATGGCGTGTCCTTGGCCAGTAGAAGAGTCAAGGGCCTAGCAATCTTGCTGAAGTCCTTGATGAACCGTCTATAGAAACCGGCATGGCCAAGGAAGGCTCGGATGTCTCTGACGCATCTGGAAGGAGGAAGATTGGAAATGACCTTAATCTTCGCTTTGTCAACCTCTATGCCATTTTGTGAAATGATATGTCCTAAGACAATACCTTCGCGCACCATGAAGTGGCACTTCTCCCAATTCAAAGTGAGGTTCTTGTCCTTACATCGTGTAAGGACAGCGTCGAGATGCAGCAAACACTCATTGAAGGAATCGCCGAAGATGGAGAAATCGTCCATGAAGATCTCCAGGAATTTCTCCACCATGTCTGAGAAGATTCCCATCATACACCGCTGGAAGGTAGCGGGCGCATTGCATAACCCAAAGGGCATGCGACGATATGCGAACGTGCTGAAAGGACAAGTGAATGTGGTCTTGTCCTGGTCTTTTTCGGCGATGGGAATCTGATTATAGCCGGAGTATCCATCAAGAAAGCAGTAGTACTCGTGTCCGGCCAATCGTTCAAGCATTTGGTCAATGAAAGGTAGCGGAAAGTGGTCTTTCAGCGTTGCGGCGTTGAGTTTTCTGTAATCGATGCATACTCGCCACGCAGTTTGGGTGCGAGTAGGGATTAACTCATTCGCCTCATTAGTAATGACCGTTATGCCTGATTTCTTGGGGACAACGTGAATGGGGCTAACCCACTGGCTATCAGAGATAGGGTAAATGATACCACTATCCAGACACTTCACGATTTCCTTTTTCACAGCCTCCTTCATGACTGGGTTGAGTCGCCTTTGTGGATCCCTGGCTGGTTTGGCATCATCCATCAGATGAATGTGATGTTCAACGATCAGGGGACTAATCCTCTTGATGTCCGCCATGGACCAGCCAAAAGCTTGCCTATTGCTGTGCAAGACCGCAAGAAGGGCTTTCTCTTGCTCTGGAGCTAGAGAAGCCGAGATGATAACAGGGAGGGTCTCGTTCTCACCCAAGTAAGCGTACGTTAGGTGAGACGGCAAAGGCTTGAGTTCGAGCGTTGGAGGTGAAACTATTGAAGGCAAGATTGGTGAGAAGGTCTCGAACTCAAAGGATTCCAGCAAAGGTTCGAAACGAGTGTAAGCGACCGAGTTGGATGGTTCAGGTAACTCATCCGGAAATTCGAAGGATTCAAACTCAGGTGGTGAGGGGCTACGATCGTTCGAGAAAGTAAAACACTCGTAGTCATTATCGGGCACAGAAACAACAACAGGTTCGAAGAGGAACGCACTAGTGGCGTTAAGGTTATCGTGATCGAACAAAAACTCCTCGAATTCACACTCTTCTGGGGTGATCTCCTGGATTGAGCAAACGTCTGGTATATGAGCATTAGGTTCGGTGGACTGATTCCCCAACCTAAAAATGTTGAGTTCAATTGTCATGTTTCCAAAAGATAGGTTCATCGAACCATTGCGACAATTGATCACAGCATTTGAGGTTGCAAGGAATGGGCGACCAAGTATCACCGGAATTTGATTCCGGGGGTTAGCTACAGGTTGTGTGTCTAATACAATGAAGTCAACGGGGAATATGAAGTCCCCAACCTTGATTAACACATCCTCTAGCTCACCCCTAGGATGACTGATCGATCGGTCAGCCATTTGGAGAGTGCAGTGTGTGGGTTTCAGCTCTCCTACACCTAGTTGCTCATATACTGAGTACGGAAGCAGGTTAACACTGGCACCAAGATCTAATAGTGCGCGGTTGATGTTCTTATCCTCAATGGTAATAGAAATCGTAGGACAGTCAGGATCCTTCCGTTTTTGCGGTAAAGATTGGGTAAGAGCATCACTCACAGCACTAGCCAAGAAAACTTTCTTGGATACCTGAGACTTCCTCTTTTTCGTGCACAAGTCCTTTAAGATTTTCGCGTAGGACGGGATTTGTTGGACAGCATCTAAAAGGGGAATGTTGATGTTAACCTGCTTAAACAACTCCAGAATCTTCTCCATTTGTGGATTTTGTTTATTGGACCTCAACCGGTTTGGAAATGGAACGTTTTTAAAATTGGTTGAGTCCAATGCTTGTGGAGGAGATTGTGGAGCTGGAACGGATCCCAGAGCTGGTGCTTTCGTGGAGTGAGAAGTGGGTCCGTTCAGAGCAGCAGCAGCAGAAGAAGAAGAAGAAGAAGAGCCTTTTGAAGAATGGAGAATAGGCTCAGAAGACGAAGAAGAAGAAGAAGAAGAAGCGACCGGGGTGTCATTATCTTCAATTGCTGTGCCGATGTTGTTGTGCAGCATCCTTTCCGATCTCAATGTAGTCACGACACTCACATTATGGTTCTGTTGTTCAAGAGCAACATGTACATTATGTGGGTGACCGGGATTTGGGAGTGGTTGAGATGGAAGCTTCCTCTTTTCTCGCTCGCTTAACGCCGCATTCAGTTGTGCAATCTGGGCTTCGATGGTCTTGATGATTTGCCCGTGTGCAGCAGTGTGTTGCACCAAAGACTGAATAGACGACTAGATGTTGGTGGTGGATTGTGTCGATTGTTTAACGAACGCCTCCAGACTTCGTTCTAGCGAGGAAACCTTATCGTTGTTTGACGGAACAAAGTTGTTTTATGGAAAAGAATTGTTGGGTGCAAAGTTGTTCGTCTGATTTTGAAAAGGTTGGGGTTGGAAGGGCTGCTGAAACTGATGTTGAGTTTGTTGTTGCGCTTGTTGTTGCGGAGGAGGGGGCCTCTGGAAATTGTTGCCTTGGAATTGTTGCTGATTCTGATTCCAGACGAAATTGGGGTGGTTCCTCCAACCGGGATTGTAGGTGGAAGAGTATGGATCATTCCTCGGTCTTTGCTGAAATGCAGCATTAACCTGATCCTATTCTTGGGATGGTGGATTGTAAGGACACTCTTCGGTTAAGTGAGAAGGATCTGAACAACAAGCACAAATGGTACGAAGGGGAAGAACAGGGGAAGGAGCAGGAGATGAAAATTTGCTCTCTATTGCTTCAAGTTTTCTCGTTATTGCAGCCATTTCAGCTTTCATCGCAATAGAGACATCGAGTTGGTGAATTCCTACCCTAGACTGACCAGTAGAAGTGGAGGAAAAAGAAGAAGAAGTTGGTCTAGTGCTCTCCCATTGAAGCGTTTGTTCCGCAAGGTCGTCGAAGAATTTCCACGCTTCCTCGTCAGATTTCGATAGGAAGTGGCCCTGGCAAATGGTTTCCAACAACTGCTTGGTTGCTGGGTTCAGGCCCTCGTATAAGGTTTGGCAAAGTTGCCATTTCTCGATACCATGGTGAGGACACTGAACAAGAAGGTCTTTATACCGGTCAAAGCACTTCCAGAAGGGTTCAGTAGGAAGCTGAGCGAATTGGTTGATTTTGTTACGGATCCTTGCGGTTTTATGATTCGGATAGAATTTCTTGAGAAACGCTTTCACAAACTCGTCCCAACTGGTTATGGAGTGGGAAGCGGTGCTATACAACCCATTTTTCAGCAAGATCGCATAAAGTGAACGGAATGACCCGTAGCCGTATAGCATCGTCCGACAGCTGGGTAATTTTCATCATGGCACAAACATTTTGGAACTTGTTGATGAAGATATAGGCATCTTCAGATTCAAGCCCATGAAATTTCGGAATGTTAATGAAGTGGGGCTTAATTTCAAAATTATCCCCATTGGCCGGTGGAAGATAAAGACAGGTGGAAAGTGCTGAACGGGTGGGATAGAAACGATCCTGGTGCGCGATTCGCTGCGGCGCTACAACAGACGGTGGTGGTAGGTTATTCGCCTCCATAGGAGGTGGAGTCAATCCCAGGGGAGTCAAAGAGATGTTTGGATTAAATCTTGACATCGCGGAAGAAGAGCTTGGTGATGGTGAAGGTGAGGATGTATGAACAGAATTCCGGTCAACGTCGGAGTTGGCCGGAAAAGGTAAGGGTGAAAGAGGCATAGACGGAGTTTCGACGTCTGAGTCGATCGCGTAGTCGGTAGCGACTAACGTAACACGGACTAGGCGGGCGCTAGTGTCCCGAGTCCAAGCGGACATACACTAAACGAGTTTAGTATAGTCAAAGTGAAGAAGGTGAGAGTAAGAAAATGTCAATGGAGAAATACGATGGGTGGTGGGTGAAAAAATGGATTCTGGCGACAAAGGGCAAGTTTTTATAAAAGTTTTTGGTTTTGTGTTTTTTTTTTCTTTTTTTTTAGAAAGAGCTTTATAGAAATGTGTACGGACTTACGGCTTCAAGCAATCACAAACAAGATATGCACAATCACACCTAGATCTAGGGTCACCTAGGTCAGCTAGACAGCTCCTAACTGTTCCAAAGGGCTAGAAATAGGACCTCAAACCGCCTCTTCTCCAACAATTGCGGCTAGGTAAGTGGGAGGCTCCCCACTACGTAAGTAGTGGTCCTAATTAAGTAACCACTTACCTTGGACACACTTTCCTAGACACCGCAAAAGTCAGGATAGGATAAACGGCCGATGCCTGTAACTAGTCCTCTGTCCTATTGAGCGCGAAGTCCTTAGGGCTGAGTCTAGTATTTTTTAATTTAAGCAATGGTCAATGCATATGCTTTTTGTGATTTCTGGGGTCCTGGGAAGGGTGATGAAATCCCCACCCAATCTGAATTGGTTTCAAGCCCCTTAAAGTCCGTATTAATATATGCAAAGCAGTAACAATCAACTGCAAACAATTTTTATTTTAGCGCGGCGCAAAGAATCCTGCACAAAAACAATTTATTGGAAGGGGGAAGAGAGTTTGCGCAAAGAATGCTGCAGAAAACACAATTCAGTGGAGTTCAGAGGAGTGGGGAGGAGATAAGGAACACTCACAGGGAATTTGGCACCCTGAAGGCACCAAACGGCCGCGGTTCCGCGGTCTAAGCCTGCTTATGCCGCGGTTCCGCGGCGGTTTGTTGGCCTTGGTTCTTGAGTTTTCTTCTCGGTGCTTCCTTGGTTGTCCTCTGCTTGTCTGGATTTCCTGAATCTTGATTTATTCACTGTATCTGCTCCAGATTTTTACAGTAGACCGTTGGCTTCGTCTTGATCTGCCGCGGTGTAGCCGCGAGATATGGGTCTAACTTCCCACGTCTTTGGCACTGAACTTGAACTTCCTTTTCTCCTACACACTTGCACAAAAACTAATCAAAAATAACAAGATGATTTTTACAATGTATATTTTTTTTGTTTTGTTTTTCGATTATGTTTATATTCACAAATTAACCCGAAATTACACAAAGAAATAAACTACCGTCTCCCCGGCAACGGCGCCATTTGATTGGTAGAGTTTTTGCGTGCTAAGTTTGTTACCGCAATCAAGACGGTTTCGCTTGTAGCTAGCCGGTTGAGTACGGGTCGTCCGCAGGAAGATGGGAATCTTTTTCTATGTGCTTTAACGAGTTAAGTCCAAATGTCCAGATTTGTTTTTTAGATTAACTATGTGCTAAGATGATATATATATAAAGAGCTTGTTAGGGTTAGGATTAGGTTAGTTTGAGTTAGGAGTCGCTCACTTCTTTCGTTGCCACTCTTAATGTCGGTGTTACGGTAATCGGCAACAACGGGGATTAGCACGACTAGGAAGGAACTTGCGAGTATAAGCTAGGCTTTTCAATGCATAAGTTCTTCCTTTTGGTTCTTGTCCGTCCGTTCTTGGCTCTTAGCCTTAACCTCCGGTTAATTCAACCACAACCGGTCTCACTAAGGAATCACCGCTATCATGTAGGATAGGGTGCCATAGGGAGCGGATTGTGGTTCAATTAACGGGAGTCTGAATTAAGATGTTCGGCAAGAAAAGAGTGAGAGAGATTTCCTTCTCTCAAACTTTCCTTATCCTACCCTAAAAAGTATGAAAACTACTCACCCATTATAAGGAAAAGAAAATAAAACAAAGGAGGAAGATAGAAAGAAAGAGGTTAGAAGATTACAACTAGCTATTTGAGACCTCACCTTGGCAAGGATCAAGCTTAAGCATCATAGTTGTTTAAGGATAAAGAAAAAGAGAACAAGAAAGAAACAAACAACAAATAACAACAACTAGATTAGCAAATGAAAATTACAAGCAATTATAATTAATCAAAAGAACAAGAAAAGCATGATAACAAAGAGAACTCTTTTATTCATTCTTCACTCACAAAAGCTCACTACAAGTTTTTAATGGAGAAGAGATGAGAAGAGGAAGAAGAACAACACATGTATTCTAAAATCTAAAATACAAGAATGAGGACCCTTCACTTGGCATTGTTCTGAGCTATTTATAAGAAGGAAACTAAAAATCTAGGGCAACAATCTGTCCCTACATGAAATGCCAAAACTACCCCTGAAAATTCTCCTTCTTCCGAGTCAATACCGCCACGGTTCCGCGGCCTAAGCGCGCTTATGCCGAGGAACCGCGGCCATTAAGTGGAATTAGCCCCTCGTGTTTTGTGGTTTTTCCTGGTTTTCTATGTCCTTCAGTCTGGTATATGATTTTTCTCAGAAGCTCTTCACAATTGTTCCAGAATTTCAGCAAATCAAAAGGTGATTTGATGTGGATCTTTTGCCATGATTTTTCTTGAGCTCCGTGTAGATATGTTGGATCTTGTGTTGACATTGAGCTTTGTGCATGAAAATGACATCGATTTTCCATTTTGTCCCTTAGACTGGTGTGCGACAACATACGGATAGAGAGCGGAGACCCGTGTTTTATCTGTGGTTGGCAGTGATCCGGAATTTATCGTGCTTTTCCATGAATTTCACTGTTTAGAGCTGAGAACCTGTATCCTGCAATTGACTAGAAAACACGGCTCAAGAGTACCTACTGATAAGCAATGTGATAAAAATTGGGTGGTATAAAAATGCAAAAATCTGATATGAACAGCAGTCTTCAATGGTATGACTCACCATCCTATGGTATGGGCAGTATACGGGATTGCCGGTCATATTCATTTCATGTGGCCTCTTCGGAATAGGCAGTTGCAGACCGTTGTTCAAGGCTTCCTCGAATATATTGCGGACCTCATCCCTCCTGAAGGAGTACACCTTCTTCTTTCTCTCCATTAGAGTAGGTGCCCTTACTGATGCTGGTCCTTGAGGCCGATCAGTCTTTGGTTCGCCCTTTTTAGATAATGACACATTTCTGAGAGAGTCAGGTTCCTGAGGGGCTCCGGTCTGTATGAAATCGGCGGTAATAGCTTGACTGTTTGCTAACACGCCTTTAGACAGTTCTATCTCTCCCGTCTTGTATTGCTTTTTGACCTAATCTTTGAAGACGAAGCAGTCCTCAATGGCATGACCTATCACTCTGTGATAGAGGCAATATTTTGGGTCATCGGTCATATTCGCTTCTTGCGGTCTCTTTGATTCTGGCAGATGTAGGCCGTTTCTTAGGGCGTCCTTGAATATCTTGTGTATTTTGTCCCTTTGAAGGGATAGACCTTATTCAGTTTCTTATTTAGAAGCGATTCCCCTTCGGTGTATGTATCGGAGGGGCTGGATGTTGATCGCGGCCGTTTTTCGCGAAGGAGCTCCGCTCTTAGGTTGAAGGGGGTATCAGTTGGCTATCTCTGGGTATCAATTTCTGGCTCATGAACCAAAATTTGATTCTGTTGTAGTTGCAATCGGGCGACTTGGGTCGTGAGATCTGCCGCGACGTTTGCCAATTCGTCGACCTTGGACTGTACCTTGGCTAACTTCTCATCCCTGTCCTGAAGCTGCCCCTGAATCCATCGGAATAATGCTTGTTCTGTAGTTTCGGATATGACAACCGGTTCATCCTTATTGCCTGAGCTCAATTCCGCAGGAACTACGGGTTCCTCTGGCTTATCGGCCTGAGCGGGCTCTTCATCATTTAGATCGAGCCGATGCTGGGTAGCGTCAACCATATCATCACCATGGCTGTGAAGAAGAGGAGGGTTCGTTTCTTCATGTCCGACCATGTAGACAGTGTGGACCACAAACCCAGCCATCTCTTTATTTTTGGCAGCTGATTGTTCCCGCCAAAAATTTCTGCGCAAAAGAACCCAAGGTATCAAATGGCAGCGATACGTTAAGAAAATGTGAACCAGTATTTTCCGGGCTGCATTTTGACAAACTCCCGAAGGAGAAATAGTTAAATTGTGATGGTATCGAAAGTGTCTCGAAAAATCCTTCGATTTGATATATTATGGGCCTCATAATTCATCCGGGATCAAAAGTTATGAGGCATTACGTGCCCACGCGTGACCGGGCATCACGTGCAGACACGTGACCATTTACAGGAAAAACCTGTAGGCACTGAATAAAATAAATAATTGGAATTAATTAATCAATGGGGTCACATGCCAACACGTGATAGGCTCTTAAACCCTCTGAAACAATAGAATTAAATTCTAATTGAATAATTAATCAGTGGGGTCACGTGCCAACACGTGATGGGTTCCTGAGCCCTCTAAACCGATAGAATTAAATTCTAATTAATTAGTCAATCAGTGGGGTCACGTGCTAACACGTGATAGGCTCTTAAACTTTCTGAATTAATAGAATTAAATTCTAATTAAGGAAAATCAAAAACCCTAGTTGGAAAAATATTTCCCTAGATCTTTCCAAACAAAAAGATTGTGCTCTGTAAAGTGGAGCAAAAAATCCAATGGTGATTAAAAATCACCAATTTATTGAAAGATTCTATACAAGGAAAGATTTCCCTGAAATTCACCAAGAATAACAAACAGAATATCTTTTGGATTAAAAATCCAATGGTGAATAAAATTCACTGAGTGATCTAAAAGATCATGTTGGTTACAAAATCAATTAAAATCTTTCAATGAAAAATTGACTAAACAAACTGATTCTTTTCTTACTCCTATAAATAGGAGCCAAGAAGAGAAGAGAGGGGATCTGAAATTTTTTGAAGAGAGACAACAACAGAGAGAGAAAAGATAGGAGAATTTAATTCTCAAGAGAGAAAAGAAGATCTCTTCAGAGAAAGAAACCCTAAGTGAGAAAGGGAAAGAGATCTAAGCTCCATAAAACAAAAGAGAATTTAATTCTCAATTTAAGAGTTTAACTCTTCTGAATAAGAACTTAGTTCTTTCTTTGGTTGAAGATCTGCAGAAGCGGATCTCCCCACAAGTTGAGAATTTAATTCTCATCGGGAAGATTCTGCCATGCAGATCCAAAACTTAGAGGGAGAATTAAGTTTAAAGAATTTAATTCTTCCAAACTCATAGGAATTTAATTCCTCCAAAAGAAACTAAGGTTTAACCCTACATAAGAATTTAATTCTTCCAAATTCATAGGAATTTAATTCCTCCAAATAAAACTAGAGTTTAACCCTACATAAGAATTTAATTCTTGCAAACTCATAAGAATTTAATTCTTCTAAATGAAACTAGGGTTTAACCCTGCAAAAGAATTTAATTCTCAAACAAAAGATTTAAACTCTTCATGCACGTAAATCTGATCACGTGGTAACACGTGACCCTCATCCTCAATAAGTAAAAAAGAACGAAAAAGACTAGGTCACATGCCCCCACGTGACCCTTAGACAGACTCCTCAAAATGAGAAAGAAGAAGTTTGGAGGCAATGCCTCACGTGCTCACACGTGACCATTAAAACTAAAAGGAGTAAAGCCAAAGGCAATACTGATTTAGGGCGACTCACGTGTCCCCACGTGACCCCTGACCAACATCTTTTTTAAAAAAGGCAAAAGAGGGAAAACAGAGGAATTAATACCCAATACATGGGCACTATCACGTGCCCACACGTGATGATTACAAAGACTAAGTGTTTAGCACTTATCTGAATGTTCTGAGAACAAAATAAAGGAAGTTTGGCCCCATTCTCAGGTGCCTCACGTGACCCCACGTGACTACCTCCTTTCTAGTGTTTCACACTACTTTAAATGCTTCGCATCTAGTGTTTAACACTATCTTAAGCGCATCACGTGTGAACACATGACCGCCAAGTATCCTCTAGTGTCTAATACTATTTTAAAGCCAATCTTAGCCCAAATTGGCTAAATTTTTCCAGAGGCAAATCTCCTCTTCAAATGAACCTTAAAAATCCAGATCCATAATGAATGGTTAGTGCTCAACTAAAGACAAAAAGTTGTCAGAGCTTCCAAACCCCTGTTTAGCATTGTTAAATAATGGAGGGGGGCTGAACCCAGACAAATGTTCAACATTCCCAACAAAGGTCCAACATTTCAAACCTAATTGGACTTAGCCCAAATTGGCCATAAGTCCTCAATTCAGATTTAACTGAGCTCATGTGCTCATAATCTAATTAATTGATCTTAGTCCCAAATTGGACTACAGATTTCCCAATCAGCTTTGGTTCAAGGGTACATCTCTTCACTCCTTTGATATTTGTCGTTGTAATCCTTCAACGTCTTCAGAGAGGTGACGGGTCCCGATAAACAATCATTCCATGGACTGTGGGGTCCTTAAACTCATGGACTATGATGTCCTTAACCTGGACTGTGGGGTCCTTAAGCCCATGGACTATGATGTCCTTAACCTCGGACTGTGGGGTCCTTAAGCCCATGGACTATGATGTCCTTAACCTTTACAGATTATGATGTCTTTAAACTGGACCGAAACGTCCTTAAACTAACGATGGACCACCATGTCCTTAAACTAGTAATCGACTGCAATGTCCCTAAACTAAAAAATAGAACCCGAATGCTCTTTTGTTGGATCTAAACGACCCCGTTAAGTTGATCTTAGTCTAAAAATTAGACTAACGTATCCTTAACAAACGTTTAAGTTAATCTTAGTCTCAAATGAGACTAACGTAGTCACGTCCCGCTTCCCAGAGTGCGCTAAGATAGGCACGTGACAGAGCCAACCATGCTACCTGTGGTTAGGAAACAACCCTCCACAGTCACATTACGGCTGTCTATAAGATATCAAGAACAGTAAAAATAAAATAAACTATCTAGTACATGTCCATGAGCCAGAATAAACGAGTCAAGAAATAATATGCGGAAGCAATAGATCCAAGTAACAATAACAATCTGGAAAGTACGGAAGTAACTAAACTAACTGGATACTAACTGGATCCTCACTGCTCGGCCTGACGGCGGAAGTACTCCTGATCAGCCTGCAACAAAGGTAGAGGATCTGGGCCATGTAAAACCCAGACGTCAGTGCGTCATAATATCAAACAATAATATAATCAGGAGGTAACAAGACATGCAGGAATGAGTAGGAATAGTAATAAGAGTATAATAGTAACATGCATAAGAAACAGTGAAGGGTATAAGCACATGTAACGTGCAGTGGGTAATCTAAATTAAGCTACTGGGTTAACTACTCTCAGATCTTTGAAATCAATTTAATGAATCGTCGATGTAATTCAATAGTATCCCGTGCGTACCCGGGACCACAGTCCAGACTCTCGGGGCTGAATCTGAGACGTGCCGCTAAGCATAAACAGGAAACATGTACAGACGAATGATGTCAGCAACATCATTCCGGGAATGGCCTACCCCCCAAAACTGATCAGTATAAGCGTCGAACTGTTGAGTTACAAGTTAGATTTCATCATTGATTTCCCCTTACCCCCAAGTTATGTATTCAAGTCAGGTATTGATAAATCTGAAGCTAATGCCAACACAGGATCAAGCAGGAACAGATTTGTCTATACAGACAACAGGATATGTCCATCGGGACAACATGTCAGTATTGTCGGCATTAGAAACAGGATCAGGTAACATATCAAGTAGTGATATACCAGGTCATGTCAAGTAGTGATATACCAGGTCATGTCAAGTAGTGGTGTATCAGGTCATGTCAAGTAGTGGTGTATCAAGCGGGTGCTCATACTCAAACTGTAGCAAGTATTGAATCAAGGTAAAAGTACGGATGCACAATGTCTATCAGGGATCACGTCTACAACTCCATGACTACGTATGATGCACATTATCAAGCATGGTGCACTAATACAACAATAACATGAAATAATATGGTCTCAGCATGCAACTAGATATGTAATAAACCGTACGGATACAAACGGATACTATAAAACTGTAAATCGGTAAAATTTGCTGAATATTGAAACACAAGCACTGTTATTTATTAAATAGATATTGATATAATAATATTAACATGGATAACATATTCAAACCGATTAATAACTATAAAAGTGGTATTGATTAACCATGCACAAGAAAGTGCCGTTTAGAAATTCAGCGTCACCCTGATTTGTAAAATAGCTTAAAAATAACAAACGTTCTCTAAAAGAGACGTGTCTTATACCAAAACAAAGATAATTCAATAAGTTTTTCATTTTTATAAGTTTAAGTATCTCAGGTTGTTCCTAAAAAAAGCTATGAACATTTGAAGTTGAAATTTTGCTGCTGGAATTTCCCTGGACAGCAGTTTAGAGATATTTTCATTTGCATTTTACGTTATATAAACAATTTATTTTGCAATTAAATATTTCATAGAGTTATAGTATTCTGAGTTATCTTCGTAACGAACTAAAGAACATACACTAATGATTTTTCTATGATTTATAATGAATTTTATAAGGTAAGGTGTACAGTAAATTTCAGATTTGTCGTATCCGCTTTGCAACGACGTTTCATGTGTAAACTATAATATTTTCAAACTATATTTTGTATAACATAAAAAATGCAGATTATAAACTAATTAAAGTTAATAATAAGAAATATTACGACGATATATATTTTAAATAATATGGATGCAAACGGGTATCCGAAAATGGTAAAACTTTAATATGGATGTACAGTGCAATCAATATGTGATTTTTATTCATATGGATGCAAAATAAGATACATAGCATGTAGCAAGATGAATTAGCATGTGACTAGATATGTAAATAGTGATATGGATGCACACGGATGTCCAAAGACAGTAAAATAATAAAATGGTAATGTGGGATGCATAATTAAACAATAAGTAATGTTATTATTCACAAGTATGCAATATATTGTAGTATAGCATGTAGCAAGATAAACTTGTCCCGATTGATTACGCGACGGATACGCACGGCACGTCCGACGTCGGTAAATCGTCGCAACGCACATGTGGCACGCGGGATGGGTCCAGGCAAGGCAAGAGGGTGATCCCGCAGGCAAGGTACGTTCACTGGATCACTCGGATAGTCAGCGACGAGCACGGTTCCGGCGATGATCACCGGAGTCAAGAAACAAGATCAAGAAAAGAAAGAAGAAAGAAGAAGTAAGAAGAAGAGGCTGTGTATTAAATAAGGAAAGAAAAATAAATAAATAAATAAAATATATATAAATATATATATGCAGAGGAGAGAGAGAGAGAAAGGGCTTGTTAGTTTGTTAGGAAATTAGTTTAGATTTAAATTTAAAAAATCTTTTATTAGTTAACTAAATTTTAATTTGTATCAGTTTATAAAATTAATATTATATAAATAAAATTTGATATTCTGGTAAATACAAATATAATCCAAAACATTCCCGGGTCGGGTCTAAAATTCAGTTTTAAAATACGAAAAATATACATGTCGACCAAAATTAAAGTTGGATATCCGGGTAACGAAAATGCATACCCCCAAGAACGGATGCACGTACGTGCGCGTAGCCATCCAAACAAGTCCGTTTCACTGAACGGGACGAGAACAAAATGCGCGGATGCTATCACAGGGTCAGGGTATTATGCAGGCCATGCAATATATTTTTAAACTATTTTATGTGACTTAAATGTTATATATAAAAAATATGAAGAAGCCAGATATAATGCCAGTGTGCAGTATGTATAGTATGAAAATGCACGGATCTACGTAACAAGCCAGGATAAATCATAAAAATGAATCAAGACAGATTTCAAGCAAGCGGGTCAGGTCGGATGCAAATACAAATGTCAAATACACCATTCTGACCAAAAACACAGTAAATCAGGAAAATACCATAAATAAAGAAATACTTGACTAGAACTGGTATAAATGAACTAGGGTGTTACAAACGTATCCTTAAACCAACCCCAAACCAAAATCTAAGAAAATACGGATTTGGACTAATCCACACCCTACGGGCGACAACATAAATTAGTCTCCGTATACAATCCACGGGCAACCAAAAACAAAACAAACAAACACGACGCGAAGTGACCATCTGGAGAAGGAGAAAGTGGTTACCACGACGCGGTAGCGTAATTAACTGCAGGGGCTTGCGCCTGCAGGGAAGAGTGTCCCCACCATCAAAAAACCCTCAAATGAGGGGGGATCTGACGAAATCTGCTATATCGGCCGCATCCGTTTAAACCTGCGATACATGGTGTCATAAATCAACTTGGCATCTTCGGAGAGGTGGACAGATAGCACCAAATAGCATCTTTCCCCAAATACACGCAAGATGAACCCACACGGTCGCGTCTCCGTGTTTCGGTGGGGAACACTGATTTTTCGGACAATCGTCGTGGCCCTTCATCTTTTGGAAAGGATAAGTGACGGAAGACGGTTGGCCCGGCTGGGTTTTTGGGCGGCGCTGTCCGGCTCACAGCTCTCTTGACCTACGCGGTCATGGCATTCTTCCAGAATCTGTAGGGTGTTTTTCGTCACCCCATTGAGATGAGATTTACGCACGCGCTTTTCAGGCGCATTACAGATTCCCTCTGCATAGGGTAGGCTGGGGTTTATTGATTGTGGGGATCCAAATCTCTGGCAGCCGCAGACTAAGCTGCCGTTAATTACCCCTCGCATTTGGAGCGAAACAACCTCCGATTAACGGATCAAACTGGTCATGTGAACTCAATGTGCAGTGTTGTGTTTTGAAGGGGTTTTGGATATATCGGGGGCCTCGCAGAGTCTTTACGGGGGCCCCGCTACCCGGATAGTAGGCTGGGGGTCAAGGGGGCTAGCAGTCCCCTTGCGGGATGCGGGGCAGCGCCCCGTTAGAAATTTTTTTCTAACGGGAACAGTGTGGTAGAGTATGTGTGTGTGTGTGTAGGGAAAGGGCATCCAAAGGACGCGTGGGAAAAGGCACCAGCGCCACACGTGCCTGGCACGCGGGGGCTGTGCGCCGGAGTGCCAGCGCACCACATGCCTGGCACACGGGCGCTGTGCGCCGGAGCGCCAACGCACCACGCGGCTGGCACGCAGGTGCTAGGTGTCAGCAGCAGAAAGGGACCTGGTCTCTGCATTGGGAGCTGTGCGCCCGATTTGACTTGTGGAGTTGAACTCCAAAGGATCTTGAATGGAGTTAGACTCCTAAAAATATTTAGAAATGATCCGAGGGGGCTTCTTTGTTTCTCCCTTTGGCTCTGGATCTTCCCAAGATGGGATTTTTGGAGATGGGTCTCCTCCTTCCTCCTCTGTTGGCCGGATCTTGAAGAACAAGAAGTATGAGATTTTAAAAATCTCTTATTTTTAAGATCTGATAGGAGATCTAAGTTCCCCTTTGTGGGTTTTGTGGTGAAAAACTATTTAGTTTTGGAAAAGGAAGAGTAAAAATCTTGATTTAATTGAAAAAGGGGAAGAAGGTTTAGAACCTTGAGGAAAGAGAAGGAGACACAAAGAACCCTAGCGTTTTGAGGAGAATGAAAAGTATATGCTTAATTCATCATCATGTCGCCTCTTATAGGCTTACACATTTACATATAGCCCATTGGGCTTTACAAAATAGCATTTTTCCCATCCATGCATAAAAATTACATCAAAATTTATTTATTACATGATTTTTATTTTGGCTTGGAGGGGGGCGCTTTATGTTCGGACTCGGCTTGGGCATGGGCCCACTTGATCTGGGCTTGGGCCCACTTGGTTTGGGGTTGACCTTGACTTTGACTTGGTCAACCGGGGTGCAATTTTCGACCCCAACAGAACCTAGGGTTCAAAGCTTCGAATCGCCTCCGGGGTAGGGCTGAAGACAATCCGAGTTCACAGCGACTCCGCATTGGTCGTCGGCCAAGTAACCGAGCGATTCGAGGCCCGGGAACCACTCATGATCAAATATCTGGCCGAGGTAAAAAGACTCCGCAAAAATTTTGACGAAGTCCAGGTAAAGCAAATCCCTAGGAACTTAAACACCCGAGCCGACGCTGTAGGGTATTTTTCGTCACCCCATCGAGACGGGAATACATGCGCGCTTGTCAGGCGCATTACAGATTCCTCCTGCCTAGGGTAGGCTGGGGTTTATTGATTGTGGGGATCCAAATCTCCGGCAGCCGCAGACTAAGCTGTCGTTAATTACCCCTCGCCTTTGGAGAGAGAGAACCTCTGATTGACAGGTCAAATAGGTCATGCGAACTCAAAGTGCAGTGTTGTGTTTTGAAGGGGTTTTGGATATATCGGGGGTCCGCAGAGTTTTTACGGGGTTCCCGCTACCCGGATAGTGGGCTGGAGGTCAAGGGGGCTAGCAGCCCCCTTGCGGGGTGCGGGGCAGCGCCTCGTTAGAAATTTTTCTAACGGGGGAGGTGTTTTTAGTGTGGAGTACAAGTAAAATGAGGGGGGAAAGGTGTCCAAAGGACGCGTGAGCGCCATCGCTTGGGCACTTGGGTTAGTGCTAGGCGCTTGGGCGCCGGCGCCGCACGTGCCCGGCACGTGGGCTCTCTAGCGCTAGCACTATAGGCGCTCGGGCGCTAGCGCTTTGGGTGCTAGCGCCTCACGTCCCCGGCACGTGGGCGCTCGAGGATTAGCGCTTTGGGCGCTAGCGCCTCATGTGCCTGGCACGTAGGCGCTCGGGCGCTAGCGCTCTGGGCATTAGCGTCTCACCTGCTCGGCACGTGGGTGCTCAGGCGTGTACCACTCCGAAAGACGTCAAGACGGACGTCTTACCTGAAATTCGGGGCAGATGCTAATTGGTGCTATCCGTCCACCTCTCCAAAGATGCCAAGTTGATTTATGGCACCGTGTATCGAAGGTTTAAACAGATGCAGCCGATACTTTGTCAGATTCCCCCTCGTCTGAGGGGTTTTTGATTGTGGGGACGCTCTTCCCTGCAGGCGCAAGCCCCTGCAGTTAATTACGCTACCGCATCGCGATAACAACTTTCTCCTTCTCCATATGGTCACTTCGTGTCGTGGGTGTTTGTTTTGTTTTTGGTTGCCCGTGGATTGTATACGGAGACTAATTTATGTTGTCGCCCGTAGGGCGTGGACTAGTCCAAATCCGTATCTTCCTTAGATTTGGGTTTGGGGTTGGGTTTAAGGATACGTTAGCCTCATTTGAGACTAAGATCAACTTAAACGTTAGTTAAGGATACGTTAGTCTCATTTTAGACTAAGATCAACTTAACGGGATCGTTTAGATCCAACAAAAGAGCAATTGGGCTCTGTTGTTTAGTTTAATGACATTGGGGTCGATTACCAGTTTAAGGACATGGCGGTCCAATGTTAGTTTAAAGACATCGCGGTCGAATGTTAGTTTAAAGACATCGCGGTCGAGGTTAAGGACATCATAGTGAATGGGTTTAAGGACCCCACAGTCCAATGTTAGTTTTAAGACATCACGGTCGAGGTTAAGGACATCATAGTCCATGGGATTAAGGACCCCACAGTCCGATGTTAGTTTTAAGACATCACGGTCTAGGTTACGGACATCATGGTCCATGAGTTTAAGGATCCCACAGTCCGATATTAGTTTTAAGACATCACGATCGAGGTTAAGGACATCATAGTCCATGAGTTTAAGGACCCCACGGTTCGTAGTTTAGAGACGTCATAGTCTATGCAATTTGTGGTTGTCGGGACCCATCATCTCTTTGAAGACGTTGAGGAATTACAACGACAAATATCAAAGAAGTGAAGAGATGTACCCTTGAACTAAAGTGGATTAAGTGATCTGTAATCCAATTTGGAACTAAGATCAATTAATTAAATTATGAGCACATTGGCTCAGTTTGAATTGAGGACTTATGGCCAACTTGGGCTAAGTCCAATTAAGTTTGGAATATTGGCCCTTTGTTGGACCATTAAACACTTGTCTGGGTTCAGCCCTTCATCACTTAGCAATGCTAAATAAGAGTTTGAGGGCTCTGTTATCATTTTGGTCTTTGACTGAGCATTAAACATTATAGCTCTGAGTTTTTACTCAATTTTGAGATTCAATTGAAGGGGAGGCTTTGAAAATTAACCAACTTGGTTAAAAATAGTGTTAAACACTAGATAACAACAGTGTTAAACACTGGCAATAAAACTCTCAATCAGTGTTAAACACTAGAAAGTAACAGTGTTAAACACAGGAAATAAGATTTTCAAATTAGTGTTAAACACTACAAGATAATCAGTGTTAACCACTGGGAATAAAGCTCTCGAATTAGTGTTAAACACTAAAGGAAAAGGGGTCATGTGTGGACACGTGAGGGCGCCCAGAGATGGGACCAGATCCCCTTTTACTTTGCTTTGCAAATAAGTGTTAAACACTTCTTTTATATTTTATTTTTGAGCATCACGTGCTGACACGTGATGGGGATTTATGCATCGATAATTAGAGCACTTGCTGAGGGGTCACGCGGGGACACGTGAGAGCGCCCGGAGCTTCTTTTCTTCTACTTTTTCTTTCTGTGTTTTTGGAGGTCACGTGGGAGCACGTGAGGTATTTCCTCAGGGCTAATTCCTTCACATTTTTGGGGATCTTTTCAGGGGTCACGTGGGGACACGTGACCTTAATTCTTTTCATGCACAGAGATCTTTTAAGTCTCCTTATTTTATTTTTGAGAATTAAATTCTCTGTAGGGTTAAACCCTGATCATGATTTTGGAGGAATTAAATTCCTATTGTGAAAAAATTAAATTCTTAGGCTTAAACCCTAATTTCTTTTTAGGGGAATTAAATTCCCATATATGTAAAAGAATTAAATTCTTGTATAGGGTGAAACCCTAATTTCATTTTAGGAGGAATCAGGTTCCTGTGAATTTGAGAGAATTAAATTCTCAGTTAGGGTTAAACCCTAGTTTTGTCCATCTTGAAATTTTAGGAGAATTAAATTCTCATATAGGGTTAAATCCTAGTTTCATCTTGGAGGAAATAAATTCCTGTGAGTTTGGGAGAATTAAATTCTCATATAGCGTTAAACCCTAATTTTGTTTTGGGAGAATTAAATTCTCTAAACGCAATTCCCCCTCTAAGTTTTGGATCTGCATGGCAGGATCTCAACCCGATGAGAATTAAATTCCAAACTTATGGGGAGATGTGCTCCTGCAGATCTTCAACCAGAGGAAGAACTAAGTTCTTTTGTGCAGAAGAGTTAAACTCTTAGATTTGAGAATTAAATTCTACGTTTGAAGTTTTGATCCCCTTTATTTTCTCACCTAGGGTTTTCTTTGTTGAGAATAAAATTCTTCTTTCTTTTCTCTCTGAAATTTCAAGATTCCAGAACTCTCTATCTTCCTCTTTTTCTCTTCTCTTGGCTCCTATTTATAGGAGAAGGAAAAGAATCAATTTGTTTAGTAAATATTTTATTGAAAGATTTTGTTTGTTTTCATAATTAATATGATCCTTTAGATCATTCAGTGAATTTTATTCACCGTTGGATTTTAAATCCAAAGATATTCTGTTTGTTATTTTCGGTGAGATTTAGGGGAAATCTTTCCTTGTCTAAGATTTTTTCTATAAATTGGTGATTTTTAATCACCCTTGGATCTTTTAATCCAACGGTCCCCATAATCCTTTTCCATTTGGAAAGATTTAGAAGCTTTTAGAATTTAATTCTATTAAACTGTAAGGCTTTCGAAGCCAGTCACGTGCTGACACGTGACCCTTGGTCACGTGTGAGCACGTGACCCCCAATTTAGTCATTTTCTCAGCATTTAATCACGCTTCAGTTTTAACCATCATGTGTCAACACGTGACCATTGGTCACGTGTGAGCACTGATTAGTCCAAAAATATAAGTTTACCGTAATCAGAAACGGCGTCGCTTTGCAGCTAGCCGGTGAGTACGGGTCGATCCACAGAGATGAGTAATTTCATTTAATGTGTCTTAACGGGTTGATTCAAAATGATATTTTGGTTGGTTTCTAAAATCTATAAAAACTGGATCTATCAATGAACTAAGTTAATCTAAATTAAAGTCTTGCTAGGGTTAGGTTTAGGGGAAGTTTGGAGATTAAAGGTTTCCTCACCGCTTTCATTGCCCTATTTTTGATCTATTAGATGTTGGTGTAATTATCAATAAAGTGGATTAGAATCTTTTGGGAAGATGTTTCTTCCTCTAGATTCTTTATCCTTCCTTTATCGATAATTACTCTAACCCCCATGGAAAACACGCGCAACCGGCCCTTTATACTACGGTCCATCGTTACCTCGAGGGGTAGGATGCCGTAGGGAGCGGTTGTGCGTGCATGCATGGAGTTCTAACTCTTAGGTGTGGATGGCATGAAAGGGGTGAGAGATCTCATCTCTCAAACCTTTCCCTAAGGCTAACCCTAACAAGCGAGGAGACTACTCGCTCATTAGGGTATGATAAGACATACTAATTAAAAGAATTAAAACAAAGAAATAAAATTACTAACTAGGTTGACGGCTCCCTCCAAGCAATATAGAACAGATCTGAATAATACTCCCAGCAATTCTGAATTTTATTGATTGAAAAGAGGCATAGGGTTTTACAATTTTCGATTACAATTTATAAGTAAACAGGAAAATTTAGGGTTACAGACTCTCGCAGATGTGCAATTACGGATTTGCCCCCTAAAAATCCCAACACCCGCACCGTCGCACCGACACAAGAAGTCGGTGCCGACACGGGCACCATACGGCCGCAGAACCGCGGCATGAGGGGGGTTTGGGCCGCGGTTCCGCGGCCCTTTGGTGGGTTCATTCCACCAAAATTCCTGGGTTCCTCTGTTGTTGTCTGGGCTTGACTTTCATGCATTCCATTTCTCTGTTTAGCTTCTTACACTTCTCCAGATCTTCAGTGAAGACTTGTATTGGTCTTTTAACCGTTTCACCTTGACATGCGTTGCCTTGCACCTATGCGAACTGGGCTTGACTAGGATCCGTCTAATTGTTGGTCAAAAGTCCCTTTTTCTGTTGTTTTGTGTCTTTTTCACTGTATTTGCTCCAGAAACCTGTATCCTGTAATATGCAACAAACGTGCGTCAAGAGTACCTGTTTATTTATAAAAAGGATAAGAATAGGGGAATGAAAAATGCAATATTATGGTCTGAACAAATACCCCCAAACTTATCTTTTGCTCGTCCTCGAGCAAACTTATTATTTATTCACTAAAATCCTAACCACACTTTCGCAGGGAAACGCGATTGCACTGAGCACGTGCAACAAGCCGTTAAACCTCTAGGTGTCCCTAGTAGGAGGAGTGTTGTCTCCTGAGGGTTTTCAGCGGATTACACCCACAAAATCCTATCAATTTGGCCCATTGACTTTTGTTCTCCAATTAAGTTTTCCAACACGGAATTCTATTATCTTATACTTGTAAATTATCCACCCACATTCTTCACACTCCCTCATCATTTAACTTAAGATTATATATATCTTATAGACTTACTTAGCTTTCGGCATCTCCTAAGTTTTCCTTCTAGGGTTACATCTCTACTCAGGAATTTCTATCAACTCTATTAAAGATACAAGTTCTATTCTTCATTCCTTTTTCTCATCTAAACTCCAATCACATACCCCTACGTGTGTGTATAAGTCATCCCTACACTTGGAAATTCAAATCAAGCAATCAACCCCTTGTCCGTTGTCCAAAGTACTAATTAGTTGGTGAATTTAAATGAAATTTGCTTACACATCCTTCATGCGACCGTTAATACTTCTTGAGGTACCAACGACCGATTACAAAATGCGTTTGCACTTTAAAGCGTACTTCCTAGTCTTTGCAACACCCAAGGCTTTAGCAGTGACTCCCAAACCAGTTGGTCTAAGGCACTAGGTGATGAAGCACCCTCGCTAAATATTTTTCTATTTTTGCAGCCTTAAGTAATCACAAAAACCAGTGTTCATTTTTTTTATTCTTCATTCACACATTTTTTTTTATTTTCATTGTACTAAGGACTTTAGACAAAAGCAATTCAAGGTCTCCTCTACTATTCCAAGTTTCAAGGTGCGTGATTGTGCAATTTGTAGGGTATACGTTTTCAGAATCTAGACTTAAGCTAGGAACTATTTTTCAAACTTATACTTTAATAAGAACATCAATACTCTTCCCTTGTTTCGACTTAGCCTAAGAAGTGAACCCAAAATTTGCCTATTTCTAAATAAACTACAAGGCATATACTTTCTACCGTTAAACTTTAAGGAATGTTATTTTTAGGGTTTTTAATTCACTAAGTCTAAAATCTAGTTGTTCCTAGCCAGTTAACCTATTTGTCAAACTCAAGTCAATTAGCCAAAATTGAATACATTAATTTTTATAATTTTGAAAATTTTCAATTTTTTATGGGTTTTCAAATAAGTATGCAAATGCAAAAATATGTACAAATGAAATGAATGCGAAGGAAGAAGACGTACCGAGCATACCCCCAAACTTGAACTTGACAGTGTCCTCACTGTCATGCTAAACCAAGAGGGTCAAAATGCCGATACTCCCCTGTTTATTTATTTATAATTTTTTTTATTGTTAAGAAAAACAAAAATATATACAAAAAGGCCCTCCCCCAAACTTCATTTAAACTATGTTAGACATTACTGCCAAACTTTGCATAGACCAAACGTCAACACCAACCAGTTGAAAAATTCATCAGTAAAGAGTATGAGTTGGTGGAAGAATAAGTTGTAGCGATTCACAAAGAATTGGGGAAGATAGAAGTGGTGGTATGGAGGGTGTGGAGGTGAATATACAGGAGGTGGTGATGCATCTAAACGAGAATGTGAATGATCAGCAATCAGTGGAATATTGGCATTCTCGTAGCTTAAAAGAAATGGGGGTGGTTCAACTTCTAAAGGAAGAGGTTGACTAACCACAATATCCCCAAGATATTCCAGTGGGTCCTCAATTGACTTGGCATCATCCATCAATTGCATATGATATTCAATTATAAGGAAACCGATCTCCTCGATATCCGCCATATTCCAACCGAAAACTTGCCGCCTATCTTGTAAGACCTTTAAAATAGCGTTCTCTTGCTCGAAGGCTAGAGAGGCTGATATTATAATGGGAAAAGTCTCATTCTCACCTATGTAAGCATATTTAAGGTGAGGTGGCAAGGACATGAGTTCGAGTTTCGGAGGCGAAAGAATCATTGCGGAATCTACCTCGAACTCAAAGGACTCCAACACAGGTTCGAAATCACTGCAAACAACCGATTCGGATGGTTCGACTAACTCATCCAAAAATTCAAAAGACTCATATTCGGGCTGTGAGTCGTCATCATCCGAAAAAGTGAAACATTCATAATCAATGTCGGTTGTGTCAACGGTGGTAGGCTCAAGGAGGGACGCACTAGTGGCGTCAAAACTGTTTTCATCAAATAGAAATCTTTCAAGCTCGCAGTCCTCCTGCGTGATTTCGTGAATAGAGCAAACTTCTCGTGTACTAGTTTTAGGCACGAGGGGGCAGACTTCCCATCTTATAAATATTGAACTCACTAGACATCTTCCCAAAGGATAGAGTCATGGAGCCATTGCGACAGTTTATTACAGCATTGGAAGTGGCCAAAAATGATCGACCGAGGATCACCGGAATTTGGTTTCTTGGGTTAGCAACAGGTTGTGTATCCATAACAATAAAATCAACGGGGAATACGAACTCCCCAACCTTGATCAACACATCCTCTAGCTGACCCCTAGGATGGGTGATTGATCGATCAGCCATTTGGAGAGTATAACTAGTGGGTTTCAACTCTCCAACCCCTAATTGTTCGTACACGGAGTAGGGAATCAGGTTAACACTAGACCCAAGATCTAAAAGTGCTCGATTAATTTTCTTATCCCCAATCGTGATTGAAATCGTAGGACAGCCGGGGTCCTTTCGTTTTTGGGGTAAGGTTTGATGGTGGTTAATAGCATTGCTCACTGCACTAGCCACTAGCACTTTTTTGGGTACTTGAGATGCTTTTCTCTTCGAGGTGCATAAGCCTTTCAAGATTTTCGCGTATGAAGGGACTTGTTGGATTGCATCCAAGAGAGGTATATTTATGCTAACCTGCTTAAATATCTCCACAATCTTCTCCACTTGTGCATTTGGTTTATTAGGACTCAACCTGTTTGGGAATGGAGCATTTTGAAAATTCGTTGAGTCAAATGTCTGTGGAGTAGAATGTGGAGTAGGAACGGATCCCGGTGTAGATGTGTTCATGTTGTGAGACTTGGGTCCGTTCGAGCTAGAAGAAGTAGAGCCATGTGAAGGGTGGAGAATTGGCTCTAACGAAAAAGGTGAAGAAGAAAGTGAAGAAAATGAAGAAGGGGAAGATGGCGATGGAGAAAAAGAAGAAGAAGAAGAAGAACCACCGGCGGGGATATCATCACTAGTTCCCACATAATTTTGCAACACTCTTCCGGATCTCAACGTGGTCACCGCATTTATATTGTGATTGGGATATGCGTTTTGTGTGTGACCGGGATTTGGCAATGGTTGAGATGGAAGCTTTCCCTTTTCTCTCTCGCTTAACGCAGCAGTTAATTGTGCAATTTGTGCCTCAATAGATTTGATACTTTGATCGTGTGAAGTATTGTTAGTCATCAAAGATTGAACATAATTTTCAAATCTTGCTGCGGATTCTGTAGATTGCTTGAGAAATGCATCTAGACTTTTTTCGAGCGAGATAACCTTATCATCATTTGGTTGAACCAAATTGTTCGTTTGATTTGTATAAGGCTGTTGTTGGAAAGGTTGCTGGTTTTGAGTTTGTGAAGGTGCTTGTTGTTGTTGTGGAGGAGGAGGTCTTTGAAAATTGTTATTTCCTTGGACTTGTTGATTTTGGTTCCAAGCGAAATTTGGGTGACTCCTCCACCCCGAATTGTATGTCGAAGAGTACGGATCGTTTCTTTGTCGTTGCTGAAATGCAGCATTGACTTGATCTTGTCCTTGAATATGTGCATTATAAGGACACTCTTCGGTTAGATGCGATGGATTCGAACAACAAGCACAAACAGTTCGTGTGGGTAAAGCAGTGGCAGGAGAAGACGATGAGATTTTGGTCTCAATGGCTTCTAGCTTTTTCATAAGTGCGGCCATCTCGGCCTTCATAGCAATCGACATATCTACTTGATGTATGCCTGCCCTAGATTGACCAACAGAAGAAGATGATGTGGTCTTGGTACTTTCCCACTGAATTGTTTGCTCACTAAGATCCTCAAGAAACTGCCACGCTTCGTCGCTAGACTTGGAGAGAAAATGACCTTGAGATATGGTTTCTAGCAACTGCTTCGTTGCCGAGTTCAATCCCTCGTATAATGTTTGGCAAAGTTGCCAACTTTCGATCCCATGATGAGGGCATTGAACAAGTAGGTCTTTAAATCTCTCGAAGCACTTCCAAAATGGTTCGGAAGGAAGCTGTGAAAATTGTATAATCTCGTTACGGATTCTAGCAGTTTTGTGATGAGGATAGAACTTTTTCAGAAAAGCTCTCACAAACTCGTCCCAATTTCTAATGGAATGTGATGCGGTGCTGTATAGCCACTTCTCAGCTAGGTCACATAAGGTAAAAGGAATGACCCTTAGCCTTATAGCGTCATCACTTAATTGGGTCGTTTTCATCATAGTGCAAACGTTTTGGAATTTATTGATAAAGATATATGCATCTTCGGATTCCAAACCATGAAATTTTGGCAGTATATTGATGAAATGTGGTTTTATTTCAAAGTTGTCCCCATTTGCCGGTGGGGGTGAAAGACATGTAGGTAAAGAAGTGTGGACGGGGTAGAAGAGATCCTGGAGCGCAACTCGTGCGGGCGCTACAACAGGCGGAAGATTCGGGTTATTCGCACCTAACGGAGGTGGAATCATTCCCGTCGGTAAGGTATCGTTGGGGTTGAATCCCGACATACCTTCGAAAGAAGAATTTGAAGGTGGAGGTAAGGAAATGGAGGGAATTTCGACTTCGGTGTCGAAAGGTTCGTCGGTCGGTACCAACGAAACACGGACTAATCGGACGTTAGTATCCCTAGTCCAAAGTGACATACACTAAAGGGGTAGTGTAGTCAGAAAGAAAAAACAGAATATGGGGGTAAGATAACGTCAATGGAGGGAAGTGGTGGAAGTGAGTTGCAAGTTTTCTTAGCGACAAGTTGCAAGTTTTGAAAAGTTATTTTTATTTTTTTTTTATGTGAGAATTTTGCAAAGAAGTTTTGAAAAGAGACTCGTGACACAAATGTATCAACCACACATGCACAATCAGGCCTAGATCTAGGGTCGCCTAGGTCTGCTAGACAGCTCCTAACTAGGGCTAGAAATAGGACCTCAAACCGCCTCTTCACCGACAAGTACGGCCAGGTAAGTGGGAAGGAACCACAATAGTGGGCCTAATTAATAACCACTAGCCTAGACACCGCAAAATCAGTTAGGATAAACGGTCGATGCTTATACTAGTCCTTTTCCTATTGAGCTCGATGTCCTTAGGTCTGAGTCTAGTATTTTTTAATTAATTTTGGTCGATGCACATCTTTAGGTGTTTTCTGGGGTCCTGGGAAGGGTGATGAAATCCCCACCCAATCTGAGTTTGGTCAATTAGCCCCTTAAAGTCCAATTAAATTATGCAAAACAATAAAATTCACTTGCAAGCAATTTTTAGCGCGGCGCAAAGAAACCTGCAGAAAATCTGTTATTTAGAAGGGGGAGAAAGATTTTTTTAGCGCAAAGAATACCTGCAGAAATTTTTTACAGAGAGATATATGGAGGTTGACAGAGGGGAGAAGGAGAAGACAAACCCTGCAATTTTGATGCGCTGACGTGGCAATTGCGCGGCGGAACCGCGGTGGGAAGCCCACTTATGCGGCGAAAGCGCGGTGGAATGGAGCGATCAGAGCTCCAAAAAAATTTTGTGGCTCTGTTGTGATCTTCCCTCTCTGTTCTGATATGATTTATTTTGTTTTGCCCTCTGTAAATTTCCAGATCCGCGATTCTTCGTTGTTCCTGCAAGATTCAAATAATAAAACCCTTCAAACAGATAAAAGTTGATAAAATGTTTTTTTTTTGTATATTTTTATTTTTAGATTTTTATAATTTTTAAAATTTATATCAACCCGAAATTACACAGAAAGAAATTTTACGCCATCCCCGGCAACGGCGCCATTTGATTAGTCCAAAAATATAAGTTAACCGCAATCAGAAACGGCGTCGCTTTGCAGCTAGCCGGTGAGTACGGGTCGATCCACAGAGATGAGTAATTTCATTTAATGTGTCTTAACGGGTTGATTCTAAATGATGTTTTGGTTGGTTTCTAAAATCTATAAAAACTGGATCTATCAATGAACTAAGTTAATCTAAATTAAAGTCTTGCTAGGGTTAGGTTTAGGGGAAGTTTGGAGATTAAAGGTTTCCTCACCGCTTTCATTGCCCTAATTTTGATCTATTAGATGTTGGTGTAATTATCAATAAAGTGGATTAGAATCTTTTGGGAAGATGTTTCTTCCTCTAGATTCTTTATCCTTCATTTATCGATAATTACCCTAACCCCCATGGAAAACACGCGCAACCGGCCCTTTATACTACGGTCCATCGTTACCTCGAGGGGTAGGATGCCGTAGGGAGCGGTTGTGCGTGCATGCATGGAGTTCTAACTCTTAGGTGTGGATGGCATGAAAGGGGTGAGAGATCTCATCTCTCAAACCTTTCCCTAAGGCTAACCCTAACAAGCGAGGAGACTACTCGCTCATTAGGGTATGATAAGACATACTAATTAAAAGAATTAAAACAAAGAAATAAAATTACTAACTAGGTTGACGGCTCCCTCCAAGCAATATAGAACAGATCTGAATAATACTCCCAGCAATTCTGAATTTTATTGATTGAAAATAGGCATAGGGTTTTACAATTTTCGATTACAATTTATAAGTAAACAGGAAAATTTAGGGTTACAGACTCTCGCAGATGTGCAATTACGGATTTGCCCCCTAAAAATCCCAACAGCCGCACCGTCGCACCGACACAAGAAGTCGGTGCCGACACGGGCACCATACGGCCGCGGAACCGCGGCATGAGGGGGGTTTGGGCCGCGGTTCCGCGGCCCTTTGGTGGGTTCATTCCACCAAAATTCCTGGGTTCCTCTGTTGTTGTCTGGGCTTGACTTTCATGCATTCCATTTCTCTGTTTAGCTTCTTACTCTTCTCCAGATCTTCAGTGAAGACTTGTATTGGTCTTTTAACCGTTTCACCTTGACATGCGTTGCCTTGCACCTATGTGAACTGGGCTTGACTAAGGTCCTTCTACTTGTTGGTCAAAAGTCCCTTTTCTGTATCAACTTTCGTCTTTTTCACTGTATTTGCTCCAAGAGCCTGTATCCTGTAACATGAAACAAACGTGCGTCAAGAGTACCTGTTTATAAACCTTCAGCCGTTTGTTTTTATTTCTGTTTGATGAGATTTTAACCATTACGTGTCATCACGTGACCATTGGTCACGTGTGAACACGTGATACCTCATTGAGGTAATTTCTGATTTTTTAGAATTAAGTTCTATTAAGCTGTAAGGCTTTCAAAGCCTGTCACGTGCTGGCACGTGACCCTTGGTCACGTGTGAGCACGTGACCCCCAATTGAGTTATCTTTCAGCCGTTTATTTTCATTTCTGTTTGATGAGATTTTAACCATCACGTGTCATCACGTGACCATTGGTCACGTGTGAACACGTGATACCTCATTGAGGTAATTTCTGATTTTTAATAAGGAAACAAATGCCCCCACAGCGTTGCTCTCACGTGTCTGCACGTGAGTGCAACGCTGTCACTTTTGTGACCGTTGGATCTGTCTAGGGAATAGGGTAGATGAAGCGTTTCCCATCACATCCTATAAATGCAGGGGTCTCTTTAAAAGCGCCTCCACTCTTGCTTACCTTCTTTCTTGTAACTTTTTCCTTTCTGAGAATTTAATTCTCCTTTCCAGATCTTAGTTCTTCGTTTCAAGAATTTTCCAGAGTTTAACTCTGTTGACAGATTCCTTTTCTTCTGGTAATAATCTTAAACGAACGAAGAACTTTCACAGAAATCACCACTGGATTTTAAATCCACACCAAGGGTTTTCCCTTTTAATAAGAACCCATTTTTAAGTTCTTTAAAATAAAGAGAAAACCATTCAATCTTTAGTCAACAGACCCTTTAGGGTTTCTCTGATCTTCAGGGGGCTAATAGTGGCGGTTGTCTTTTCCATGGAATTTAATTATATCTTCAAAGAGCTTTGGCTCTGAACAATGTCTCTGGGAATTTAATTCCTTTTTTTTAACAAGGAATTTAATTCTTATGAAAAACTCAGTTCTTCCCATAGAACTCCTTGGGTTTTCTTGCCCTGAGTTATCTTCTTCACAACCAAGAAGAAGAAGTTTGCAATGTCGCTTTCTGGGAATTTAATTCCCTTGATTCTGTTTGATTTGTCATAGAGTCCAAGATGGATTTCTTTTAGGGGAATGTGTAGGGTCATTTGAAATCCACTGCTTATTTAATGAGAATCTTCCTTTTGTCTCATTATAATTGCTTTGCCTCATCATTAGCCAGCCGCCATCTTGATTTTGTGGGACCCATGTGTTTTGTAACCAATGGTCCCATAAAATGAGTCCTCTGTCGCTGTCTTTATATATATATATATATATATATATATAATCACTGTTGGCTTCGCTTTAACAGTTTCCCCTTATTTTATTTCAGGTACAATGACATATGTTCCGTATTTCCCTTTCACTTGCTCAGAAGCCGCTTTTCCCCAATCGCCATCTGACAAGGAGGTGATGGCAATGATCAGGGCTCATGACCCGAATCGCACCAATCTACTTCTGTGGGGGATCTGGTACAGTCACATCATCCAGGGTAGCCGGAGTTTTCTTTGCGAAGTGCCGATGGAGCCTACCTTTCCGTTCCTGCCGATGGATCTTCTAGGGACAGTCTTTGCTGTAGAGATGCCTAATTGGACTCCGATGGGACGACTTGAGCCTTCGACGACGGGCATCCCGAATCATCCTATCCCAGCCATAGATATTCTTGGATGCCGTATTTGCCAGGGCGAGGCCCAACCATGGGGGCAGATCTACAAAATAGGGCTCACCCCTCGACACCCCACGAGCTACTTTCTTTGGGCTCGCTACATCCTATCCGCCCACCGCGCGCGACTGCAGAAGGTTGGGCTTTATCAGGGGATCTATGCATCCCTCTTCCACTACCTGTCTCCTCACGTCTGGTGGGTTAAGGCCTTCCTGAACCAGTGGAATCTCCCCACCAACACTTTTCTCCTAGGGGACCGCAAAGTTTCGATTTCCTTGGAAGAATTCCGCGAGATCTCGGGGCTGCCGATCAGGGGGACACTTTATGAAGAGCTACTGCCTCCCGACGAGTATGTCTTTGAAGCTGAGCCCGCAATGCTCGACGGTCTGTCTATCGAGAATGCCGTCCGCCACAAGCGTCCAAGTTTGATCAAGACCCTGGGCATTTTTGACAAACTGTTCACTGAGTCAGAGGAGCAGGGTGTCAATTTCAAAAGCTTCATCTCTTACTTCCTTCGCGAGGATGTCCTGTCGAAGACGGCTCCAAAGTTTGCAAACATTAATGACCCCTTTGGGTTTGGTTTGAATAGGCGGCTGACTAAGGAATCGGATTTACCGCAGTATTATATTCCCATCATGTCGCCGGTATCTTTCGAATCGATTGCAGCTCCCGGCATGGACGAGAAGACATTCTTTGTGGGTTTTATCAGTGTTTGGCTTAGCTGGTTCGTCATCCCCATGCATCGCCGCTTCATGAGAGTCTCGGTTATCTTTCCGGCTCATCGTATCGCTGAGGGGACACGGCTGGCCGTAGGCATCCCGGCGCTAGCGCATCTCTATCGTGGATTAGGCGCCGCGGCCAATACCTCAACTCCCGGTGTGGATGCAGTAAACTTCTCCCTTCATTACTTCACATCTTGGATTGAGATGCACGTGTTGGGGGCTTTTGCTGCGCATCAGAGACCCGCATTTTATGACGCCTACACTTTTCCTCGACTCATGCGGCTGGTGGATGCTGCTGCTCCCGACCCGACTCAGTTCGGGGCTTTTCGCGTGTTGATTGCTCCCTATGCTAGCGCGGGCGGACTGGTACTTGTTGATCGGGTTCTATCTGCTCCTTCAGGTCCGATTCAACAACTCCACGACCAGTCGAAAGGTGAGGTGCCTTCTCTGAACCCCCGGGAGGCCACGCACTTGTACACGATCAGACCAGGTTATCTGGTATTCCGTCAGAACAGTGCGGCTCTTTTTATGCGGTACAATCCGCATCGCTTCGCCCGGCAGCTTGGATATGATCAGGGCGTTCCCTTCGAGGCTTTTACAGTTGCGCCGGTCCCTTCACCCGAAGCTGTTCGTGATGCTGCTCATCACTTCGTGAGGCTGAACACTGGTTCTTACTTCATGATCCCTGAAGCCGATCATATTCTCCGATGCGTTGGGTCCTTTACGGGCTGGTATCTTCATCAGGTCAACCCAGTTATTGCTGAGGAGAAGAGGTTGCTCCTTGGCTATGGCGCTCCTGCTCCGGCTCAGGCCACGGGAGTTCCGCCGCGGCCGCGCGCACCGGTCCGCTTCCCCTTAAGGGACACCAGTGTTGCACTCATTCCGGGGGAGTCAGAGGTGGACCTTACTCCCACAGTTGGTATGCCATTGGATACCCGGGCTCAGTAAAAGGGTAAAAGGGTGCCAGTAGCAGTACCACCGCCGGCGGCATTGGCAATGGCCGTGTCGTCCTCGGCAGCACCGCCAAGCGAGGGTGCCGGTAACGAGGGTGTTGAAGGTGAGGTCGGTCGGCGTCGTGCCAAGGCTCCATGAGGGAGGAAATGGTCACCCTCGACGGTCGGTTCTGGATCCGAACGGCGGAGGAAGGTGGCTACCAACCTGCTCGACACTTTAGTAGAGTCTGAGCCCATTCTTCAGGACGAACGGTTGGCCATGCAAGAGTCAGACGCTGGCTTACTTTTTCCGAGTTCAACTGCCGAGGAAGCCGCACAATTGGCTGAGGCTATAAGACGTTCTAAAGACGAGTCTCAGAACGTAAGGGTTCCGAAGAAGCCCTATCCCGCCGTAATCTTTTATGAAGACCCTTCGTGGATCCGGCGGCGATTCATCGGTCCTTTGGAGGAATGGGGCGAAAGGGCCCTTAAACAGGGTGCTTCGGAGGACGCTGCGGATGCGCTTTCATTTTGGACTGGCGGCCACGAGTCCACCCTTGAACCTCGGCGAGCACATCTCCTCGAGAAGGAGCATCGGCTTGAACAAGCCATATTGAAAGCTTCCTTACGCATCGGTATGTTCCTGTATTTCTTTGTAATACTTCGTATTGTCTGCACTTGTATATATGTATTCTTATCCTTGTGTGAACTGTGCAGAGACTTCGGTGATGGGGGAGGTTCCCACGGGTTTACTGACTGTAGAGCCTGTTGACACCCCTAATGAAACACTGCTCAATGTGGAGGGGGTTGATGAAACTGTCTCTCTCGCGATAGAGCCTCCTGCGGTGGTTATTGCTCCCGAAGCACTTGCTCCCTCGGAAGAGGCATCCTTGGTGTCCGTCGTCCCAACGGATCTCCCTAGGGGTGGCCAAGAGGCTAGGATGGAGGTAGTCGAGGCTACCCCCTTTTGTTGGAGCCCGAAGCGGCAGCCGATGCTTCTTCCTTAGAGGCCGTTACACAAGCCCGCGTCCCTAATATTTTGCCCGAGGTCGCGGTGGAGGCCGTTGAAGCTGCTATTCCTCCAGCTCAGAATAGGAGGAGCGTCGAAGGTAACCTTCTATATTTTAAACTAGTAATATTTTCGTTATCTGAACTCTTTTGTCTTTTCAGAATTGCGCGGACTGGCGGCCTCTATTGCCAATCTGTCTCCCCGGCAATCCTTTCAGCGTCTGCTGGAGATGGCCGCTCCGCAAGCGATATCTCCTCAACGCATCGTCCTCTCGTCTGGGCAAGGTTAGTGTTGTTCATCATCTTTTCATAGCATTGTTGTTATTTCGCAAAATGACATTGACGTCCTTTACAGTTCTGGAGGACGACGACGAGGTTGAGGTTCTCGAAGGGCCAGGGGAGCCTTCAGCTCCTTCTTGCATGACTGTGGGTAAGTGAAGTCTCAATATCGTCCCACTTGTTCTTTTGCTTAGAAGTTTCACTGACCATTTATAAATCTGAACAGCCCTGCCAGTTCTAACAGCGCTGGAGTCACGTATCGCCATGCCACCCGGCCCTTATGCTCTGCGAGCCTCGGAACGGATGGTCAAGCTAAGCCTCGCCTCTCTATCATCTTTTATCGAGGAACTTTGTGCTGGTGGAGTAATCACGGCCGAAGCGTTTGCTGCCGAAGCTAACGGCTCTCTCCCCTTTCTTGCCACCTATCATAGCGAAGCAGTGGTGCAAGTCTGGGTTGAGTTTTGCCGGCAGGTGGAGGCTTGCTTGGACGTGCTCGAGTGTACCCGCCTTTCTTCGGAGGCTGTCGCTGCGAAGGCGGGCTTGCGGGGTCTGATTGAGCAGTGCGCGGCGAACATGGTGTCGTGCGAGAAGAGGCTCGGCCGCAAATTCTCAGAGAGGAAGCTGGCTTCTAAGGCGTTGAACGAGCTCCAAGCCAACCTTACGGCCAAGTCCAACAAAGCGTATGAATTCTGGCGAGTGCTTCAAGAGGCCATCAAGGAGGTGGTGACCATCGACAAAGCCGTTGTTCCCCTCCGAACGGCGGCGCACAAGACTGTGAGGTCCTGACGCTGGGGTTCGGGGCAGATGCTATTTGGTTTTATCCGTCTACCTCTCCGAAGATGCCAAGTTGATTTATGGAACCTTGTATCGGAGGTTTAGACGGACGCGGCCAATGTAGCAGACTTCGTCAGATTCCCCCTCGCTAGAGGGGTTTTTGATTGTGGGGACGCTCTTCCCTGCAGGCGCAAGCCCCTGCAGTTAATTACGCTACCGCATCGCGGTAACCACTTTCTCCTTCTCCAGAATTTCGCTTCGTGTCGTGTGTGTTTGTTTTGTTTGTGGTTGCCCGTGGATTGTATACGGAGACTAAGTGATGCCGTCGCCCGTAGGACGTGGATTAGTCCAAATCCGTATTTACTTAGATTTGGGTTTGGTGTTTTGGTTTAAGGATACGTTAGCCATATTTAGGCTAAGATCGACTTAAACGTTTGTTAAGGATACGTTGGTCTGATTTGAGACTAAGATCAACTTAACGTAGTGATCCATTTAATATATGGCGGTTGGGACCCGTTACCTCTCTGACGTCGTTGAAGGATTACAACGATAGGTGTCAGAGGAGTTCAGAGATGTACCCTTGAACCAAAGTTGATTTAGAGTTTTATAGTCCATTTGAATGTTTAAGGATACGTTAGCCGTGTTTGGGGCTAAGATCAACTTAAACGGGATCGTTTAGATCCGGAAAAAGAGCATTTGGAGGCTCTATTGTTCCAGTTTAGGGACGTGGTGGTCCATCGCCAGTTTAGGGACATGATGGTCCATGTTCCGATTTAAGGACGTGGTGGTCCATGTTCCAGTTTAGGGACGTGGTGGTCCATCGTTAGTTTAAGGACGTTTCGGTCCAACATTAGTTTAAGGACGTTTCGGTCCACTAGTTTAAGGACCCCGCAGTCCATATCGATGTGTGGTCGTCGGGACCCGTCGCCTCTCTGACGTCGTTGAAGGATTACAACGATGGGTGTCAGAGGAGTTCGGAGATGTACCCTCGAACCGATCGTAGATTGATTTCGGGAGCAGCCATGCTCAGTCAATTTAATTTGAGGACTTATGGCCATGATTTGGCTAAGTCCAGTTTCAAGATTCTTTTGTCTTTGGCTTATTGGATCTGTGCTAGGCCCTTGCCCGTTTACTTTATTATTTTTCTTTATTTTGGTTGGGTTCTGCCCCTTTTTTAAAATACATAGCATTTTTAATTAGGCCTGTTAGGCCTTTTAATTGGGCTCTGTCCCTTTTCTTAATAATGCAGAGCATTTTTTATTAGGCCTGTTAGGCCTTTTAATTGGGCTCTGTCCCTTTTCTTAATAATGCAGAGCATTAAATACTCTGACGGTGCCCCATGTGGCTTGTCAAGCGTTTTGCACCAATTAATGAGCGCAAGCGCTCGTGGAGGTGACACGTGTCACGTTCTGGTGAGCGCAAGCGCAACAGCGCAGTGCGCTGCGTCAGTGTGCTGCGATGTTGCACTGCTGACACGTGGCGCTTCCTGGCCGCTTGCGCAATAGTGCAGTTTTGGCAAGTGCTGGGCACTGTTAACTTGAGAATCTTTTAGATTCAGAACTAGAAGTGCAAAGCACTGTTTGTTTTCTTGATCTAATTTAGATCAAAGAAAACAAGTTCTTCTTTATCTAATTTAGATCGAAGAAAACAAGTTCTGCTTGTTTTTCTTATCTCGGGGAACCAATGGTTCATAGAAAAGTGCAAAGCACTTATTATTATTTATTTTTCTTTTTATTAGAGATCCTTGATCTTGTTCTCAGATCAATGATCTGTTCATAAGAGAATTTTCTCTTTTTCTAAAGGTTTTTTACCTTTTTTGTTCTTGGGGATTTCTCTCCATTTCTTCAGAGTTCTCTCTGTTTAATTTTTCACAAAAAATAAAAATGTTCCTCCCTTTGAATTGAGGTCTAGGGTCCTTTTTATAGTGTCCGTAAATTAGTTAAAGAGATCTTTCTCTGAGTGATTTGGGGAATTTTCTCCACTGTTAGATCTTTGATCCAAGGACTTCTGTTTTACAGAAGGAAATCTTCTTGTTTTAACAAGAATAGAAAAGATTTCTTTAAAAATCTTAATTCTGTTTGGCGCAAACGCCCCAGCGCGTGACACGTGTCGCGCAGCGCACAGTGCAGCGCAACTGCGCTTGCGCAACCGCGCTGACACGTGTCGCGCAGCGCAACCGCGCTGCCGCGTGTCGCACAGCGCAACCGCGCTGCCGCGTGTCGCACAGCGCAACCGCGCTGCCGCGTGGCGCACAGCGCAACCGCGCTGCCGCGTGGCGCACAGCGCAACCGCGCTAGCGCAACCGCGCTGCCACGTGGCGAGTAGCGCAACCGTGCTGCCACGTGGCGTGCAGCGCAGGCCAGCTGAAGCGTTGCTTCTTTAATTAAAGTTTGAATTTTAAACAGAGCCTTGCTCTGATTGGGTGCGTTGCCTTGGGCGCTGCCTCCCTGTGCTAACGTGTCTGATTTTGACATGTGGCGCTCTGCGTGCAGCGCAGGGGATCTGAAGCGTTGCTTCATTTATTTTAACTTTAATTTTCAAGACAGAGCTTTGCTCTGATTGGAGGAAAACAGAAGCATTGCTTCTTTTCCCACCTTGGAATTTGAACAGAGTTTTGCTCTGATTGGGGTAAACAAATGCCCCCCTCCCCACCGTTGCGCTTACGTGGCCTTAAATGTGAGCGCAGCGGTGGCCGAATTCCAACCATCGTGGCAACTTTTAGAAGTTGAAAGGGCATTTGATGCCTATAAATAAGACCTTTGGTCCCTTAGATGATTTTCATCTTTAAAATTTTACTTTCAGAACTCAGAGCCCTGCTCTTTATTTTCAAGAACCTTAAGAGTTAAACTCTTAAAACTTTTAGGTGAAAATTTTAATTTGGATTAAATTAAATTAAATTAATTTTCATTGATAGAGCCTCGCTCTCAATAGATCCCTGATCTAAAGGAAACCCATTTAGGGTTTCACTTAGCAGAGCTTTGCTCTACAGGTCTTAAAGTGATCTAAAGAGAACTAAAGGGGATCCTATTAGGGTTCCATAGAGCTCTGCTCTCTGAAAGATTTTCCTTGGATTTTCTTAATTCATTAATGGAGCTTTGCTCCTTCCAAATCATTCAACAGAACTCCTAGGAGTTTTCATTGATCTTGGAGTTTAAAGATGGCATTTTATTCCTCAGTGCATTATATCGTTTTACTTAATCAGTCTTTCTGATAATTTTGTTGATTTTCTTTCACAGAAACAATGGACGCCCATATGTATGCTCTTAACGAGATCATCTCTTACGGGGACATCCGCCGACTTGGCCGTTCTCAAAATCGAGAGTTCACAAACGCGGAGTGTGCTGAAATCATGAGCCGCTTCGACGCATACAACGGTCCACTGCTTCCCCGACGTTCCTCTCTCCTTAAGCTTATCGTGGGAGCCATCTGGGAAGCGCTTCCCCTATTCTGTTCCGGTGTGCCACTTAAGGCGTTGGATGCCGCCGAGGATAAGGTGCACTCGGTGTACCTGATGAACTTTATCTCGAAGAGACGGCGGGACAGTCTCGTCGATTTCTTGCATGAGGTCTTCCAACAGTCTGCCATACTCGCTGCTTATCGGAGGGTGGAAGACATCAGGGGGATCCTGACGCTTGTGCTCGCGAAAGAAAGAACACCAGGATGGTCCGCGAGGCTTGGAAAGACATAGATAGGGTCGCTTTCGAGTTCCTCAATCCATGTCCTGGGTTCGAGGTTATACCTTTGTAATAATATTTTTCATTTATTGCTTTATGATTGTAAGAATTTTTGGCAATATTAATGGAAAAGTTTTATCCCAGCTTGTCTAAATTTTCGTTCTGAGTCTTTTGCCTATGCATGAATGAGTGTGTCTCGAGCGCTTGATCAAATGCAAATCGGATGTTCTTTCTGTCGCTGCTCTCTTTCTTTTATTATCAGCATGCTGTCTTGATAAACATAATTGGAAGATAACTTAGTTTTTCCAAAATATAGCGATGGCTTAGGCCGCAGGTTCGGATCTGCCGCCTAAGACTTTTCAACTCTATGAGCCGTGAGGGTCTCATAGAGACTTTTCTCCCTACGGATAGAGAGGATCTTGTAGGTGGGTTTTCTCCTTAGGAATCGTGAGGATTCCTAAGTGTGTTTTCTCTTGTAAGTCGTAAGGATCTCATAAGAGAATTTTTCCCTCCTACGAGTCGAGAGGACCTGTAAGCGGTTGTTTCCCTCCTTGTCGAGTTTCGAGTTTGGAGAGTGAGACCCGTGGATAGTGTGCAAGAGACCATTTTGGGCCAACATGCAGGGTCCCAGTGCTTAGGAAACAGGCTCCTTTTATGCCTACTGCCTAAGGCTTCATCTCACGAGTCGAGCCGCATCGAGAATTTCTCGCAAAGACATCAGTTTCTTCACAAGTCGAGGCGAATCGAGCATTTCTCGCAAGAACATCATAACGTCACAGTTAACCTCTGCTCTTTACGACAGAAGTCCGTTAGGGTCTGTGGTACTTAGGGTTTTGGCCGTCGTACCGTCGCATAAGCTGATATATTCCTCAATAGGCAATCGTGCTGTTCGAGTAGCCCTGCGACTGTCGTGTCTCTGATCCCTTCGGGGGCTGGACAAGACGTCTTCAAGCAATCTTCCTAGGCAGTTTGACCGTCAGAAGAGCAAGCGTTAGGAATTTGCCATGCCGCTTTTTACTTGAGGTTAGGCTCATTTTGGCGAGCCCCGATGAGTCATAACCACTCCGCGCTGGTGTGGGATGATCTCCGATAGTCTTTCAGGTTTTATGTGAGTTGCCGTCAAGACCCTGAAGCTAGGAATTTGGCCTTTGCTTCGTTTGCTGGCATCACGTCTGCTGTATCAAGACGAATGTCGTGGTGGGAACTAGGGATTTTGCTGTGGCTCCATTTGTTTGATTGTCGTGTCTGAACCCTGCTGGAGGAAGAACGCTGAAGTGACATCTCGTCTGCTGTATCGAGACGAACGTCGTAGTTGTCTTTAGGTTGCTAGTGAACCGTCGAGGTTTGGAACTAGGGATTTTGTCGTGGCTCCATTTGTTTGATGATGTTGCGTCTGCTGTGTCGATACGAACGTTGGGATGACATCTCGTCTGCTGTATCGAGACGGACGTCGAGGTTGTCTCTAGGTTGCTGGTGAACTGTCGAGGTTTGGAACTAGGGATTTTGCCGTGGCTCCATTTGTTTGATGATGTTGAACGTTGGGGGTGACATCTCGTCTGCTGTATCGAGACGGACGTCGAGGTTGTCTCTAGGTTGTTGGTGAACCGTCGAGGTTTGGAACTAGGGATTTTGCCGTGGCTCCATTTGTTTGATGATGTTGCGTCTGCTGTCTCGAGACGAACGTTGATGTGACATCTCGTCTGCTGTATCGAGACGAACGTCGTAGTTGTCTCTAGGTTGCTGGTGAACCGTCGAGTTTTGGAACTAGGGATTTTGCCGTGGCTCCATTTGTTTGATGATGTTGCGTCTGCTGTGTCGAGACGAACGTTGGGGGTGACATCTCGTCTGCTGTATCGAGACGGACGTCGAGGTTGTCTCTAGGTTGTTGGTGAACCGTCGAGGTTTAGAACTAGGGATTTTGCCGTGGCTCCATTTGTTTGATGATGTTGCGTCTGCTGTGTCGAGACGAACGTTGAGGTGACATCTCGTCTGCTGTATCGAGACGAACGTCGTACTTGTCTCTAGGTTGCTGGTGAACCGTCGAATTTTGGAACTAGGGATTTTGCCGTGGCTCCATTTGTTTGATGATGTTGCATCTGCTGTGTCGAGACGAACGTTGGGGGTGACATCTCATCTGCTGTATCGAGACGGACGTCGAGGTTGTCTCTAGGTTGTTGGTGAACCGTCGAGGTTTGGAACTAGGGATTTTGCCGTGGCTCCATTTGTTTGATGATGTTGCGTCTGCTGTGTCGAAACGAACGTTGAGGTGACATCTCGTCTGTTGTATCGAGACGAACGTCGTAGTTGTCTCTAGTTTGCTGGTGAACCGTTGAGTTTTGGAACTAGGGATTTTGCCGTGGCTCCATTTGTTTGATGATGTTGTGTCTGCTGTGTCGAAACGAATATTGGGGGTGACATCTCGTCTGCTGTATCGAGACGGACGTCGAGGTTGTCTCTAGGTTGTTGGTGAACCGTCGAGGTTAGGAACTAGGGATTTTGCCGTGGCTCCATTTGTTTGATGATGTTGCGTCTGCTGTGTCGAGGCGAACGTTGAGGTGACATCTCGTCTGCTGTATCGAGACGAACGTCGTAGTTGTCTCTAGGTTGCTGGTGAACCGTCGAGTTTTGGAACTAGGGATTTTGCCGTGGCTCCAATTGTTTGATGATGTTGCGTCTGCTGTGTCGAGACAAATGTTGAGGTGACATCTCGTCTGCTGTATCGAGACGAACGTCGCGGTGGAGCTGGGATTTTGCCGTCGCTCCTTTTTGTTTCGACCGTGGGGTCTTTCATTGACGTTGCATCTGCATCCTGCTGGACTGCGAAGGAACGCCGTTGTTGACATTGCGTCTGCTGTAACGAGACGGATGCTGAGATGAAGTTGGGATTTTGCCGTCACTCCGCTTTGTTTCGACCATTGGGTCTTTCGTTGACGTTGCATCTACATCCTGCTGGACTGCGAGGGAACGTCGTTGTTAACATTGCGTCCGCTGTAACGAGACGAATGTCGAGATGGTCTCTAAGCTTTCTGTGAACCGTCGAGATTTGTCTTCACTTTCTGGTGGAGTCTGTTGGGAAAGTATGGTTCCTTCTTTGTTTGTGCCCTTGGATTGTATACAGGGATCGATGTGATCTCAGCTGTAGGGCCGAAGTTTCACTCATTTTTTTATTATTATTTTATTTCCGCGATACTCTATCATTTCAGCTTTTATATCGCGAAAGTCGCGACTGCCCAATAATTTTGGCTACTTTTCGCGGTGCCCAATCATTTCGGCTATTTTTCGCGGTGCCCAATCATTTCGGCTATTTCTCGCGGTGCCCAATCATTTCGGCTATTTATTTTATTTTCACTCGCTGCTTTTTATTGCGAGTTGCCCAATCATTTCGGCTATTTATTTTATTTTCACTCGCTGCTTTTTATTACGAGTTGCCCAATCATTTCGGCTATTTCGTGTGCATACGTTTTTACTTGCTGCTTTTTATTGCAATTTGCCCCATCATTTCAGCTATTTCGTATGCATGTGCGGCCTATCGGATTTTCACCGTAAACCTGAAATTAGACACCGATTTCGGCATCAGCACAGCTACAACTTGGATATTGCCAGGAGCGAATCATCATTTGCCTTCGTCGATGTTGATCAAAGGTGGCTTAGCGAACAGGGTTAAGGTCCTGTCGACTAAGGCTTTTAACTTCATGAGCCGTAAAGGTCTCACAAAGGTATTTCTCCCTACAAGTCGTGAGGATCTTGTAGGTGTATTTTCTCCTTAGGAATCGTGAGGATTCCTAAGTGTATGTTCCTCTGTAAGTCGTAAGGATCCTACAAGAGGGTTTTCTCCTTGTAAGTCAAGAGGACTTATAAGGGTTGTTCATCATGTGCACATATCCTCAATCAAGGATGGGATTTGGTTAGGGAAATGTTTATTCGCGCCCGTGGATTGTATACAAGGGTCAGTATTGAGCCACTTGAAGGGCAAAATCGAAGGTTGTGGAGGTTTCTTAAGCACAGGTTTAGGTCTCTGTAACTTAAGACTTTCAAATCTTATGAGCCGTGAGGGTCCCATAAGAGAGTTCTCCTTACGAGTCGTGAGGATATCGCAAATGTATTTTCTCTTTAGGAATCGTGGGGATCCCTAAGTGTGCTGCTCTCTTGTGAGTCGTAAGGATCTCACGCGGATGGTTTCTCCTTACAAGGTCGAGGGGACCCTGTAAGTGTCTTTTAACGAGGTTGCGCCCTTTCGGGTTTTCACAAACACTCGCCGGTAGTCCTGCTGTTTTTACTCACGGAGCCCTTTCGGGTTTTCATCCGTGCCCTTTTTGCTTATGGACATACCTTTTTTTTTTACGAGGTCGCGCCCTTTCGGGTTTTCACGAACACTCGCCGGTAGCCCTGCTGTTTTTACTCACGGAGCCCTTTCAGGTTTTCATCCGTGCCTTTTTTGCTTATGGACATACCGTTTTTTTTTATATCGGCTTTGTGATGTTTCAATCCACCGTATTTTATCGACATCTCGGTCAACAGCTAGTTTTAGGACGTAGTGGTCCGTCATTAGTTTAAGGACATTTCGGTCCGCCGTTAGTTTAAGGACGTTGCGGTCCGTTGTCGCCGTATTCGAGGCGAATCTCTAGTTTACTGACTTTTCGGTCTATGGGGCTTTCTCTATGAATGAGCATGATGCCCCCGGCGTATCCGTCTTTTTCAGAGCGTGCGGTTGTGGTGGGCTCACCTTCCAGTTTTCGGATAGCGCAAACTTGCCTTGTAGGTACTGATTCTCGATCCATCCCTTAAAGACGAAACAATCCTCGATCAGGTGACTTACCGTTTGGTGGTAAGGGCAGTAATCGGGATTATTGAGATCGCCTGGCTGTAACGGACGTTTTGGATTCGGCAGATTGATGAGTCTGTTGCGTACTGCCAGTTCGAACAATCTTCTCGTTTTATTCTGAAGAAACGAATAAGGACGTCCTAGTCTCTCCTCAAGGGACGGGCGTGGATGCACGTTATTTTGACGGACGACCGGCTTTGAGTTGCTCGGCTGTTGTTGAGTATTGGCAACGACAGACGCTTTCCCTTTTCCTTTCTCATTTCGAGAGTCTGGTTTTGGAGGAGGCGGTCCGTGACCCATCTGGTCCATTTGGGCTAATTTGTCGATCAAGGCCTGGAAGGTGGTCGGCCTGAAGAACATCATGAATTGCGAGATGGTTGCTTGCGGATCAAGAGTGCCCACAAACATTCCTACCGCAGGTGCCTCTTCTATGCGTTGTTCGCATTTCGACCATAGGTTTCGCCATCGTGTTGCGTATTGGACCCACGTTTCGCCTGGCCTTATCCTGGCATTTATCAGTGCAGTTATCGGGGTGCGTTCACTAGCACTCGCGAATCTTTGCGTGGACAGTAACTCCATCTCCGCAAATGTTTTGACAGAGTCATTAGGTAGCTCCGAATACCATTCAAAAGCTGTTTCTGCTAAGCTGCCGACGAATTGGCGAAGCAACAGTTTGTCATCGCCTCCAGTGTTGCCGCATAAGGCCCTGAATTGAGCGACATGTTGATGTGGATTTCCTGTCCCTTTATATACGTGGAACTTAGGGATCGTATATCCCGGCGGGTAACTGATTTGGTCATACCAGCCCGGATAGGGTCGTCCAGTTCTAACAGTTTGCCCAGCCGCTTCACTCGCCTGATGAGCTCGTATTTGCTGAGTTATATAGTCATCAAGCGCGGCCTTGGAAATGGTTTCTTCCTTGGCTGCTGAAAGAGTCGGAGGAGGATCAGATGTTTCCCCTCCGTCATTTCCGACAATGACTGGAGGGTCTTCAGCTGGAGGGTCCGGCTGTAACATCATCCCTACCATGTCTTGGAAGAGGAGTGCCATTTGTTTTATGTTAGCCGCTTGTTCTGTGGCTTCTCTGTCCTTCTTCTCGAGGATTCTACGTAAGAAGTCAGCATCAGTTTCTTGTTCGTGACGCTGCTCTGATGATACTTCAGAATTTTCTTTCGGTTCGGTAAGTGCAGCCATCACAGTCATCATTTCCTGAAGCTTCCGTTATTGTTCCTGGGCTTTCGTCACAGATCGGGTGAGCGGTCGGTGACCCGTCGAAGCACGGCTTTCCTCCTTTCCGGAAGCCATATAAACGGTGTGCACCACCATGCCCCTAGACTTGGGGCGTTTGTGTTCGGTGTCTTTGCGATTTGCCAAAGACACAGGGGCTTTTTGCGGCCTCCTTTTTTGAGTGATTGGAGTTGAGGGGGCCGTTGTAGTGGGCACCCAAGTAGCTTTTGCTTTTTGTGGTTTGACAGAGTAATCCTTCTCCTGCCGCACCTTCATCTTTTTCTGTCGGCGGGGATAGTTTTTATCAATCACCGACTCTTGGACTTGTCGCCAGACTTTGTAAATTTTAGAGGACAGCCGTTGAGGGGGCTGCTCTAGCTTCTTCTCTGGAGTATTCTCCATAGGTGAAGGAGTTCGTTTCAACATCACAGTAGGAGAGTTTCTGCGCACTGTGTTCAGCAATTCAAAGCTGTTCCCGGTTGGAACAGCAGCATTGATCCCTACCATCGGAGCTGGTGGCGTAAATCCAGAGGGGGAGTTGGCCCCTAGCCTTTCTTACTCGATGCCAGTGGTGACGTCGAGCGTTTCTTGCTGATGGAGTCACTTCCATTGTTGGATAAGCTTCTTCATGCCCCCTGCTTTGAGGAGAGACTGTTATTGGTGCTAGCCTATCGAAGACTGACACCCGTTGAGAAGAAATGTCTAATCTGTCAAGGACAGACCTCTGAGCAGGGGAAGCAGTTTTGAGGACCTCGCCTGGAGCAGCAACCGGAATGGCCAGCCTTATAAAAAATGACTTCTTGGAAGGAGGAGCCTTTCCAATGATTTCGTCCGCTTGAGCCGGGATAGCTATCCGCTTTGGGATGGCAGCTTCGGGTATCGCAGGTTTGTAGACGTTCTGGCCCAGTCTGTTGAAAACTGAGGTATTGAAGCTGGGCGACCCGTTGAGAGGGGTCGCGACAGTGGTAAGCCGATCAAAGACCGACTTCTTTGGGGCTTCTTGAAACGTCATTATGGCATTGAAGCTCAAAGGTGGGAGCATGGTCCCGAAGAATAATCCAGTGGTGGCCTGAGTTACCTGCTCCACTGGCATCTTGAAAAGGGAGGCTGCTTGGGGCCCATAAGTCACTCCTCCAGCAAGGACGGAGCGAGAGTTGTAGTTGCAGGCAGTGCAGTTTGAAGCCATTGATCTTTAGTTCTCTGCACGGAGCAAGACACCAAATCTTAGTACCTCGAATCCACAGGCAACCACAGTAAACCGCGATTCGTTCGCGAACATGACACACGAAGTGTGGAGTGGAAAGAGGAAAAGGTCCCACCGGGCGTGCCAGAATATGTTCCCCTCCGAACGGCGGCGCACAAGACTGCGAGGTCCTGACGCTGGGGTTCGGGACAGATGCTATTTGGTTTTATCCGTCTACCTCTCCGAAGATGCCAAGTTGATTTATGGCACCGTGTATCAGAGGTTTAGACGGACGCGGCCGATGTAGCATACTTCGTCAGATTCCCCCTCGCTAGAGGGGTTTTTGATTGTGGGGATTCTCTTCCCTGCAGGCGCAAGCCCCTGCAGTTAATTACGCTACCGCATCGCGGTAACCACTTTCTCCTTCTCCAGAATTTCGCTTTGTGTCGTGTGTGTTTGTTTTGTTTGTGGTTGCCCGTGGATTGTATACGGAGACTAAGTGATGCCGTCACCCATAGGACGTGGATTAGTCCAAATCCGTATTTACTTAGATTTGGGTTTGGTGTTTTGGTTTAAGGATACGTTAGCCATATTTAGGCTAAGATCGACTTAAACGTTTGTTAAGGATACGTTGGTCTGATTTGAGACTAAGATCAACTTAACGTAGTGATCCATTTAATATATGGTCGTTGGGACCCGTTAGCTCTCTGACGTCGTTGAAGGATTACAACGATAGGTGTCAGAGGAGTTCAGAGATGTACCCTTGAACCAAAGTTGATTTAGAGTTTTATAGTCCATTTGAATGTTTAAGGATACGTTAGCCGTGTTTGGGGCTAAGATCAACTTAAATGGGATCGTTTAGATCCGGCAAAAGAGCATTTGGAGGCTCTATTGTTCCAGTTTAGGGACGTGGTGGTCCATGTCCAGTTTAGGGACGTGGTGGTCCATATTCCAGTTTAGGGACGTGGTGTTCCATCACCAGTTTAGGGACGTGGTGGTCCATGTTCCGGTTTAGGGACGTCGTGGTCCATGTTCCAGTTTAGGGACGTGGTGGTCCATCGTTAGTTTAAGGACGTTTCGGTCCAACATTAGTTTAAGGACGTTTCGGTCCACGAGTTTAAGGACCCCGCAGTTCATATCGATGTGTGGTCGTCGGGACCCGTCGCCTCTCTGACGTCGTTGAAAGATTACAACGATGGGTGTCAGAGGAGTTCGGAGATGTACCCTCGAACCGATTGTAGATTGATTTCGGGAGCAGCCATGCTCAGTCAATTTAATTTGAGGACTTATGGCCATGACTGGGCTAAGTCCAGTTTCAAAATTCTTTTGTCTTTGGCTTATTGGATCTGTGCTAGGCCCTTGCCCGTTTACTGTATTATTTTTCTTTATTTTGGTTGGGTTCTGCCCTTTTTTAAAATGCATAGCATTTTTGATTAGGCCTGTTAGGCCTTTTAATTGGGCTATGTCCCTTTTCTTAATAATGCAGAGCATTTTTGATTAGGCCTGTTAGGCCTTTTAATTGGGCTCTGTCCCTTTTCTTAATAATGCAGAGCATTAAATACTCTGACAGTGCCCCATGTGGCTTGTCAAGCGTTTTGCGCCAATTAATGAGCGCAAGCGCTCGTGGAGGTGACACGTGTCACGTTCTGGTGAGCGCAAGCGCAACAGCGCAGTGCGCTGCGTTAGTGCGCTGCGCTGTTGCACTGCTGACACGTGGCGCTTCTTGGCCGCTTGCGCAATAGTGCAGTTTTGGCAAGTGCTGGGCACTGTTAACTTGAGAATCTTTTAGATTCAGAACCAGAAGTGCAAAACACTGTTTGTTTTCTTGATCTAATTTAGATCAAAGAAAACAAGGTCTTCTTGATCTAATTTAGATCGAAGAAAACAAGTTCTTCTTGTTTTTCTTATCTCGGGGAACCAATGGTTCATAGAAAAGTGCAAAGCACTTATTATTATTTATTTTTCTTTTTATTAGAGATCCTTGATCTTGTTCTCAGATCAATGATCTGTTCATAAGAGAATTTTCTCTTTTTCTAAAGGTTTTTTACCTTTTTTGTTCTTGAGGATTTCTCTCCAATTCTTCAGAGTTCTCTCTGTTTAATTTTTCACAAAAACTAAAAATGTTCCTCCCTTTGAATTGAGGTCTAGGGTCCTTTTTATAGTGCCCATAAATTAGTTAAACAGATCTTTCTCTGAGTGATTTGGGGAATTTTCCCCACCGTTGGATCTTTGATCCAAGGGCTTCTGTTTTACAGAAGGCAATCTTCTTGTTTTAACAAGAACAGAAAAGATTTCTTTAAAAATCTTAATTCTGTTTGGCGCAAACGCCCCAGCGCGTGACACGTGTCAAGCAGCACACAGCGCTTGCGCAACCGCGCTGCCACGTGGCGCAGAGCGCAGCGCAACTGCGCTAGCGCAACCGTGCTGCCACGTGGCGTGCAGCGCAGAGCGCAGCGCAACTGCGCTAGCGCAACCGTGCTGCCACGTGGCGTGCAGCGCAGAGCGTAGGCCAGCTGAAGCGTTGCTTCTTTAATTAAAGTTTGAATTTTAAACAGAGCCTTGCTCTGATTGGGTGCGTTGCCTTGGGCGCTGCCCCCCTGCTCTAACGTGTCTGATTTTGACACGTGGCGCTCTGCGCGCAACGCAGGGGATCTGAAGCGTTGCTTCATTTATTTTAACTTTAATTTTCAAGACAGCGCTTTGCTCTGATTGGAGGAAAACAGAAGCATTGCTTCTTTTCCCACCTTGGAATTTGAACAGAGCTTTGCTCTGATTGGGGTAAACAGCCGCCGTGTTCACTCGTGAAAGGGTTGAGGCTCATAAGGCCACTGAGAAAGAGCTTGAAGGTCGACTCGTCTTATATCAGGCCCAGCAAGCTCAGGCGGAGGCCCGTCTTCTGACGATATTGAATCATGAAGGCGTGGCCCACCGAAAGAGGGATGAGCTGACTAATCTGCTAAATCGTCCGCCGACCTAAAGACTTGTATATACTTTTTTTTCTTTGTACATACTCCTGAATAAGAGTACATTTTTGTTCTTTCACGAATTGTACTCTGTATCCATTTTGGTTCATGAATAAAAGACATACTTTTTTTTTCAATGGTGTCTCCCTTTTTATTGAATGTATTTTGTGGATAGTCTATCTTGATCTCTTTGCAGGACAACGATGGCTTAGGATTCAGGGTTAAAATCTGCCTCCTAGGACTTTTCAACTTTATGAGCCGTGAGGGTCTCATAAAGAATTTTCTCCCTACCGGTCCAGAGGATCCCGTATGTGTAATTTCTCCTTAAGAATCGTGAGGATTCATAAGTGTGTTTTCTCTTGAAAGTCGTAAGGATCTCACAAGAGAATTTTCTCCCTCACGAGTCGTGAGGACCCGCAAGTGATGGGTGAAGTTGTCCTTATCCGCATTTCACGGAGTTAAGGGTTGCTCTGGATGCTTCCCACGGGTTCACTGCCGTGTTTGGCGAGGACCAGGCTCCGCTCTGGATGTTCTCCAGGATACCGTAGTTTAAAGACATCGCGGTCGAGGTTAAGGACATCATAGTCCGTGGATTTAAGGACTCCACAGTCCGTTGTTAGTTTTAAGATATCACGGTCGAGGTTAAGGACATCATAATCCATAGGCTTAAGGACCCCACAGTCCGATGTTAGTTTTAAGACATCGTGGTCGAGGTTAAGGACATCATAGTCCATGAGTTTAAGGACCTCACAGTCCAATTTTAGTTTTAAGACATCACGGTCGAGGTGAAGGACATCATAGTCCATGAGTTTAAGGACCTCACGGTCCAATTTTAGTTTTAAGACATCACGGTCGAGGTTAAGGACATCATAGTCCGTGAGTTTAAGGACCTTACAGTCCAATTTTTGCTCTGGATGCTTCCCACGGGTTCACTACCGTGCTCTGCGAGGACCAGGCTCCGCTCTGGACGTTTCCCACGGGGTCATTGCCGCGTTCCATGTAACCGGGAATTTTGCTCTAGATGCTTCCCACGGGTTCACTGCCGTGTTCGGCGAGGACTAGGCTCTGCTCTGGATGCTTCACACGGGTTCGCTGTCGTGCTCTGCGAGGACCAGGATCCGCTCTGGACGTTTCCCACGAGGTCATTGCCGCGTTCCACATAACCAGGAATTTTTCTCTAGATGCTTCCCACGGGTTCACTGACGTGTTCGGAGAGGACTAGGCTCCGCTCTGGATGGTTCACACGGGTTCACTGCCGTGCTCTGCGAGGACCGGGATCCGCTCTGGACGTTTCCCACGGGGTCATTTCCGCGTTCCACATAACCAGGAATTTTGCTCTAGATGCTTCCCACTGGTTCACTGCCGTGTTCGGCGAGGACTAGGCTCCGCTCTGGATGCTTCACACGGGTTCACTGCCGTGCTCTGCGAGGACCAGGATCCGCTCTGGACGTTTCCCACGGGGTCATTGCCGCGTTCCACGTAACAAGGAATTTTGCTCTAGATGCTTCCCACGGGTTCACTGCCGTGTTCGGCGAGGACTAGGCTCCGCTCTGGATGCTTCACACGGGGTCATTTCCGTGCTCTGCGAGGACCTGGATCCGCTCTGGATGCTTCACACGGGGTCATTTCCGTGCTCTGCGAGGACCAGGATCCGCTCTGGATGTTTCACACGGAGTCATTGCCGCGTTCCACGTAACCAGGAAGGGTTGACTTTACCCGCATTTCACGGAGTCGGGGTTTGACTCTTGGTTATCTGTGCACCGCCGAGTCATGGAACTGGGGTTGCCGTTGTTCCGCTTTGCTTGATATTGTGTCTATTGTAATGATACGAATGTTGAGATGATCTCCAGGCTATCTGTGAACCTTTGAGATTTGGCTTCTTCTTTTGATGAGACCTAGGGAGGAAAGGTGTGGTTCCTTCTTTGTTTGCGTCCCTGGATTGTATATAGTGATTGCTGTGATATCACCTGTAGGGCATAAATTTCATTTTTATTTTTATTTTATTTCTTTCCGCGATACTCTATCATTTCAGCTTTTTATATCGCGAAGGTCGCGATTGCCCAATCATTTCGGCTATTTTTCGCGGTGCCCAATCATTTCGGCTATTTATTTTATTTTTACTCGCTGCTTTTTATTGCGAGTTGCCCAATCATTTCGGCTATTTTGCATGCATACATTTTTACTTGCTGATTTTGTCGCAAGTTGCCCCATCATTTCGGCTATTTCGTATGCATGTGTGGCTTGCTGGCTTTTCGCTGCAAGTTTGGGATTAGACACCGATTTCGGCATCAGCACCGCTACAACTGGGATATTGCCAGGAGCGAATCATCATTTGCCTTTGTCGATATCGAACAAAGGTGGCTTAGTGAACAGGGTTAGGATCCTGTCGACTAAGGCTTTTGACTTCATGAGCCGTAAGGGTCTCATAAAGGTATTTCTCCCTACGAGTCGTGAGGATCTCGTAGGCGTGTTTTCTCCTTAGGAATCATGATGACTCCTAAGTGTATGTTCCCTTATAAATCGTAAGGATCTTACAAGAGTGCTTTCTCCTTATAAGTCGAGAGGACTTACAAGGGCTGTTCACCGTGTAGACATATCCCTAGTCCCGGATGGGACTTTGTTAGGGAAATATTTATTCGCGCCCATGGATTGTATACAAGGGTCAGCATTGAGCCACTTGTAGGGCAGTGTTGGAGGTTGTGGGGGTTGCTTAAGAACAGGTTCAGGTCTCTGTAACTTAAGACTTTTGAATCTTATGAGCCGTGAGGGTCCCATAAGAGAGTTCTCCTTACGAGTCGTGAGGATCTCACAAGTGTAATTTCTCCCTAGGGATCGTGGGGATCCCTAAGTGTGTTGCTCCCTTGTGAGTCGTAAGGATCTCACGCGGGTGGTTTCTCCTCACAAGGTCGAGAGGACCCTGCAAGTGTCTTTTAACGAGGTTGCGCCCTTTCGGGTTTTCACAAACACTCGTCGGTAGCCCTGCTGTTTTTACTCACGGAGCCCTTTCGGGTTTTCATCCGTGCCCATTTTGCTTATGGACATACCGTTTTCCTTTTTTCTCTTTTTTTTTTATTCGAACGAGGTTGCACCCTTTCGGGTTTTCACAAGACTCGCCGGTAGCCCTGCTGTTTTTACTCACGGAGCCCTTTCGGGTTTTCATCCGTGCCCATTTTGCCTATGGACATACCGTTTTCTTTTTTTTTATTCTTTTTTTTATCAGCTTTGGGATGCTGCAATCCACTGTAGTTTATCGACGTCTCGGTCAACAACTATTTTTAGAACATAGCGCTCCGTTGTTAGTTTAAGGACGTTTCGGTCCGCCGTTAGTTTAAGGACGTTTCGGTCCGCTGTTAGTTTAAGGACGTTTCGGTCCGTAGTAAAGAAAGCCGGTTACTACTTATAGAGTTTAGGCTTAGGAAGATAGCGAGGGACATAGTCGTCGTCATCTATCATTGACCTAGGCCATGACTCGTCAGGCGTAGTACTTTTATAAGAAGCGACCATTTATTGGCCCGAAGGGCCTTTCGCCATGCATGTCCATGAGTAGATAGGCTCCACCCTGGTAGACCTTGTCTATGATGTACGGGACTTCATAGTTCGGCTCGAACTTCCCTCTTTTAGCACGATTGGGGATCATAGGTCTTCTGACTACTAGTACGAGTTCGCCTTGGCGGAATGTTCTCGGCCTGGTCAATCTTTCATATGAGCGCATCATCTTTGCTTTATAAGCTTCCAGATTTTGCTGCGCCAGGAGCCGAGTTTCATCAAGGGCATCGAGCTCCTCAAGCCGAATGTGAGCATTCTCTTCGTTCGTCAGCTCGTAACGGACTGCCACTCGTAGAGAGGGTAGCTCTATCTCGAGGGGGAGTACCGCTTCTGTACCGAATACCAATGCGTATGGAGTTGTGTTCGTGTCCTTCTTGAATGTAGTTCGATATGCCCAGAGAGCTTCATGCAGTCTCTCGTGCCAGTCCTTCTTATTTCGGGACACCATCTTTTTCACGATCTTTGTCAAGGTCTTGTTGAGAGCCTCAGCTAAAGCGTTAGCTCAGGGATTATAGACTGATGAATATCTCCAGTCTATGTTATGTTGTTGTGCAAAGCGGCTGATTTTGTGGCTTCTGTAGGCTGGCCCGTTATCGGATATGATCCGTCTCGGAGTTCCAAACCGATAAATGACGTGCGTCTTGAAGAAATGGAGGATATTCTCCGTCTTCACTTCCCTCAGCGGTACTGCTCTGCCCATTTGGAGAAGTAATCAGTTGTCGCCAAAATGAATCGATGTCCTCTGGACGATGCTGGTTCGATGGAGCCGATTATGTCAGTCCCCCACATTTCGAACGGCCAGCTAGCCACTGTCGGGTGTAACGGATTTGGGTGCTGATGGATAAAGTCCCCATGGATCTGGCATGAGTGGCATTGCTTCGCATACTCGAGGCAGTCATGGATCATCGTGGGCCAATAATAACCCATCCGCTTGATCTTCAGCTTCATTTTTGGCCCGGCTTGGTGAGAACCGCAGAGCCCGTCATGAGTTTCTTGGACGACTCTTTTTGCTTCTTCAGGTCCCAGGCATCTTAGCCATAGGGAATCAAATGACCTCTTGTACATGGTATTATTGACGAAGGCGAAAGATAGGGCTCGCTTCATGAGCTAATGTTTTGAGGACGCATCTTCTGGCGTTCAGCGGGATTTGAAGTAATCTATAAAGACTTCTCTCCAATCCACAACCTTTCCTTGGTCTTCTACTTGTAGAGCCGTTTGTTCGGTCACTCCCTTTTCCTCGGACAACTCCGGAGATATTTCTGCCGGTGCAAGAACCCGACGGCTTTGTACCACGATTCTTACGTCATTGAGGTTCTCGTCCGCCAGTTCCTTAGCGAGCTTGGCTAAGGCATCCGCCTTGCTATTTTCCGCACGCGGTATGCTTTCCAAGGTTTAGGAAGGAATTTGAGTCAGCAGCTGCTGTACTTTCTCGCCGTACTTCACTAACTCTGGCTTGCATGTTTGGTAGTCGCCGTTTACTTGACTAACGACCAGTTGGGAGTCTCCGTATATGAGAAGGTCTTCAATCCCCATGTCGATGGCGATCTCGAGGCCTGCTATCAAAGCTTCATATTCGGCTTCATTGTTTGTCCTCGGCTCTGTTAAGGAGAAAGCAAAGCGCATTATCCCTCCTTGTGGAGTCACGAAGATGAGGCCTACCCCTGATTTGATTATGGGCGTGTTCTGTTTGCGCTTCTTCATGGAGGATGCTCCATCGAAATAAAGTTCCCACCGGGTACCACTTCCGTCGATCGTGTCAAACGCATGTTCGTCTAGCAGTTCGCAATTCAAGGGAGAATCGGCCGGTATCGGATATTCGACGAGGAAGTCGGCGATGGCCTGGCCTTTCACTGCCTTAAGAGGCTGATAGGTTATTGAGAACTCCATCAAGAGCAGGGCCCATTTAGCGAGTCACCCCGTCAGTATGGCCTTTGACATCAAATATTTGAGGGGATCCACCTTCGATATGAGACGGACTTCATGCGCCAACGCATAGTGCCTGAGCTTCGTTATCGCGAAGATCAATGCCAGGCAGTGTTTTTCGACGGGAGAGTAATTGCTTTCTGCCCCCAGTAGAACTCGACTCAAATAGTAGAGAGCTCTTTCTTTCCTCCCTTGGTCGTTCTCTTGTACCCATAATGCACCTAAGGAACCTTCAAGGGCGGTTGTATACAGAATGAGAGGCTTTCCTTTGACCGGAGCAGCCAACACTGGCGGATTCTGCAGGTATTACTTGATTTCGTCTAGCGCGTTTTGGCATTTGTGATCCCAGACGAACGGGGTCCCCTTCTTCAACAGGTGACTATAAGGGCGGCACTTGCCTGAGAGATTGGCTATAAATCGCCGAATATACGCGAGCTTCCCTTGGAGAGACCGCAATTGCTTAAGAGTCCTTGGCGGAGGCATTTCCATGATCGCCTTGATCTTCGACGGATCTATCTCGATACCTCGGTGCCGGACAATGAATCCTAGAAATTTGCCTGAAGAAACTCCGAATGCGCATTTGAAAGGGTTCATCTTCAAGTTGTATTGCCGAAGGCATTGAAATACGATCTTCAGATGCTCTAGATGTTCCTCGTATGATTTTCTTTTCACTACAAGGTCGTCGATATAGCATTCAACGATTTCATGTATGAGGTCATCGAAGATCTTCGTCATGGCCCTCTGATAGGTGGCACCAGCGTTCTTTAGACCGAAAGGCATCACCTTGTAGCAAAATATACCCAAAGGGGTACGGAAAGCGGTGTGCTTCTGGTCCTCGGGATGCATCTTTATCTGATTATATCCTGATGAGCCGTCCATGAAGGAGAAGACTTCGTGAGTGGATGTGTTATCTATCATCAGCTCGGTGGCTGGTACTGGGAAGTCGTCCTTCGGGCAAGCTTTATTGAGATCCCGAAAATCTACACATATGCGCATTGTCCCATTTTTCTTCATCACTGGGACGATGTTGGCGATCCAATCAGGGTACTGAACCTCTTGGATGAAGCCGGAGTCGATTAGCTTCTTGACCTCGGCGTTGATGCTCATCTCAAGCTCGAGCCGCATTCTTCTCGGTGGTTGTTTGATTGGCTTGACGTCCGGGGATATGGCCAGTTTGTGGACAGCAATCTCTGGATCTAATCCTGGCATTTCGGAATAGTTCCATGCGAAGCAATCTCTATGCTGCATAAGTATGTCTTTTAGCGCAGCCACCCTTTCTTCAGATAGCAGCTCGCTGACGAATGTCGGTCGCGGGTCATTTGCTGTCCCCAAATCAATTTTCTTGAAGTTATCCGCAGTGGTATGTATTCCATCTTCCAGCTCTTTCGGCGCTGGTGGAAACTCTGAGATCACCTCGTCATCATCGTTTTCGAAGCACCAGGGGAGGTCATTCGTATTCTCGGGCTCTTCTTTTGATAGTGTTATCATATGATAGGTACGAGCTCGCTTCCAAGACCAATGTTGATCTGGTTCTACTCTCGCTGTATGCGCGGCTCTTGGTTCGTGCTTCTGTGGTGGATTTACCCGCCAACTGCTGGATAGAGCAAACTTGTCGAGCTGATATTGGTCTTCAACCCAGTTCTTGAAGGTGAAGCAGTCTTCGAGAGGATGTCCTATCGCTCGGTGATAAGAGCAATAGTCTGGGTGAGAGACCTCGTTGGCTTGCTCGGGGTGTTTAGACTCCGGAAGTGTAATCATTTGATGTTTTATGGCAAGATCAAGTATCTTCCGTATTTTGTTCTGAGGAAAAGAGTATGCTCGACCCATCTTCTTTATAAGAGACGAATCCAGATTGCTTGATTCCCTATCGCGTGGCTTCTTGGTCCCGCTTTGTTGCTGTCAAACGCCTTTCCCGCTCTTTGATTTATTTTTGCCTCTGCGTCGGGCCTTTTGTATGATGGGTTGATAAGGAAGAGATTGTCATTCTCTGTGACCTGCTGAAGGAGGCGCTGCGTCCTGACTTTCTCGTAAATGGCCATTTCACGGTTATGGTCATCCTGGATCTTTTGACCCGCTTCCCTGATAAGCTTGTCCATTCGTTCTTCAAATGACGGACTCGGCATTTTAATTGCAGGATCTCGTTTCGGTTCAGGGTTAGCGTTTTCTGACAGGGCGTCCTCTTCTTCATCGAAGTCATATATGACGTAGCTATCATGGACTCGTTCCCGTTTCCCGGATTTCACATATCTAAGCCTGAGCATTTCCATTCTTCCGTTGGGCAACTTGCGCTGAGTTCCAGGGACATCCCAAATCCTGTTGTAGAACCGAGCTTATCGAATGGTCTGTTTGAAAGGTACCCCTTGGCGCTTCAAGAGTCTTCTCAAGCCTTCCGAGTAATATCGAGGCAAACGGATGGGCTGGAGTCTGTCGAGCGTAGAATCGACGCCATGCCAGATTTCTTTCTCCACTTTAGTTTCCCTAGATCGGTAGAATAAGATCGCCTTTTCACCCTTTCGCCTGGGAATGACGTAAAATGTCTGCAGTTCTTGCACACTATAAGCTTCAAGTGCATCGAGCTCTTTGTAATGCTCCTGCGGAACCATGATAATTTGCAGACTCTGATTATTGCCAGCGAAAGCTTGTATTGACGGCCGAGCGGGGAATACAGCATTAACCTCGTCTTCCGAGTCGCTGTCGAAGATCAACATGGGGGGCGGACGGTCCCGGATTGTTGCGTCGAGACGGCCCTGAATAAACTATCTCTTCTTCTTCCTCGGTATCACTCCCGAAGACTGGAATAGTGGTGATAGCTTTGTTCTTCGGTTGGTGACATCTTTCCGTATCCTCAAAATCTAGCAAGAAGTATTTTTCATCTTCGTATTTTCGGACTTCGTTCACGGAGAAAGGGTTCAACTCCCCTGTCACAGTATACTCGAGACTATCCTTGAAGTACTTCATACACTGGTGTTGTATAGAAGGGATGATGTTGTACTCGTGTAACCAAGGCCGGCCGAGCAAAGCATTGTAGCAAGTCTTGGCGTCAATGACGTGAAATTTAATATCCATGACGAGTAGCCCGAAACGCAGCGTCAGTATTAAAGACCCGAGAGTCTGTGATGACTGGGAGTCGAAACCAGAGATGGTAATTTTATCGCGAGCGAGGTGCTGAACGCTCATGCAGATTTCCTTCAACACTCGCACGTTGAGGAGATTGACGGAGGACCCATTGTCGACCAGGATTTTTCCTATCTTTATATCATGACAGTATCCGGAGACATAAAGGGGACGATTGTGCTCGCACGTCCCAAGGAGGAGATCTTTATCGCCGAAGGTAATATCGGCTGTGTGCACTTCTTCCAGCTTGTCCTTCATCTTTTCTTCGGCGAGAAAACCTTGGAATTGTCTTGGCTCTTGTAGCGCCTTGATCAATGAATCTCTTGCTTCTTTTGATAGTAAAAGGGCGTCGAGAATGCTGAGCTGTGAGGGTAACTTCCTCAAGTGCGCCAGAACGTTGTAGTCCACCTTACTTTCCTTTGGCGGGTCCTTGGCAGTTAGCTCTTTCATGACTTGGTCATCTAGGGCGATATCCTCAGAGACTTTTTCTTTTCCCTTATCTTTTCTATTCGTGGGTTCGAGATTCTTTTCTGGAAGTGTACGGTTGCGCAGCTGGATATTTTCACAGGCCTTCGGTTCTTCCTCTTTCCCCAAGGTGGGTTCTTTAAAGAGAGGGCCAAGAGCCATCTCCTCGTCAGAGTCGCTCCCGAAGGTGAGAACTTGCGATCCCCGGGCGTTGACCATGCGACAGTTGCCGGTAATTCTTTTATGCTCCTCGGTCGTACTTCTCTGCTCCCGACGAGTTTTGCGTTTCATCCGCTTAAAATGTTGCCGGTGAGCAACATATCCCTGCCACCATCTTTTAAAAGCATTGTATTCCTCAGTGGGGTGCGCAATCTTTTGATGATATAAACAGTTGCTCAGATGCATTTCGTCTTCACCAAGATTACTTCCTTCGGAGGGTGGTAGCTTCATTCCCACTGATATGGCTTTCGCAAACTTTTTTCTCATCTTCAACTTGTTTTTATCTGCGACAGATCTCATTTGATTTGGCAGGAGTATCTCGACTCTTTCGTCCAGTCGCCGGCGTTTGGCCTTTTCAAATATGGCCATCTCACACTCCCGATCGGCTTTACTTTTCAGATGAATTTCATTCAGGAAGGCGTCGATCATTTCGTCTGACGGCCATAGAAGTTCCGGCTCGGGACCTGCCCCCAGTCTCTTGGTGCAAGGAGCCTCTTCATCGTCTATCAATGAGTGAGAGATCACATGACAACTTGCTACGTAATCCTCAGATTCGTCCAATGATTCTTCTCCATCATCTCCGTCTTCAAGAACGTGGCTGAGGAACTCTTAGAGCGTGATTGGAGTTCGCGCCTTCTGGTTATACTCTTCCAGCGCGTCAATCTGCTTTTGTAGGTCCGTGCGCTTGTCGCCAGACTTCACGGGCTTCTTGGATTTCTTCTTCTTTTTCGAAGATTTTGACGGTTGGATGTGAACACTTTGGCTATCACCACCAATCTTTAGAGTTGGGCGCGGCTTCAGTATTCCTTCGATGATCTGGGGTTCTAGCGGATTTTTCCACCTGATCGCCGGGCATGTCTGGAGATCATTCAGCATCCTTTTGGTTTTGGCCGAAAGAGCCACCTCCCATGGAGCTTCTTCACCAAAAGAGCACGATGCCCCCGGTGTGTCCATCTTCTTAGGAGAGTGTGGTTGTGGTGGGCTTACTTTCGACTTCTCAGACAATGTAAACTTGCCCTGTTGGTACCGATCCTCGATCCATCCCTTAAAGACGAAGCAATCTTTAATTGGATGGCTTACCGTTTGGTGGTAAGGGCAATAATTGGGATTATTCACTTCGCCGGGTTGCAGTGGTCGCTTTGGATTCGGCAGATTGATAAGCCTGTTGCGCATTGCCAGCTCGAAGAGTCTCTTCATTTTGTCCCGTAGGAACGAGTAAGGACGCATCATTTTCTCATTATAATAGCGCCGTCTCTCTTCCAGTTAATCTGTTAATTTTGAGGCACTGGGCTGCTATTGAGTATTCACAACGAATGTCGCCTTCCCTTTACCCTTTTCGTTCCGCGGCTCCAGCTTCGGAGGGGACGGTCTATGACCAATCTAGTCCATCTGGGCTAGCTTGTCAATTAAAGCCTGGAATGTGGTCGGTTTGAAGAACATCATGAACTGTGAAATGGTTGCATGAGGGTCTAGGGTGCCCACGAATATGCCCACCGCTGGTGCTTCTTCGATGCGCTGTTCGCACTTTGACCACAGATTCCGCCATCGGATTGCGTACTGAACCCAAGTTTCGCCTGGCTTTACCCTTGCATTGATCAACGCCGTTATTGGAGTGCATTCACTAGCACTCGCGAATCGCTGGGTGAATAACAACTCCATCTCTGCGAAAGTTTTGACGAAGTCGTTTGGAAGTTCGGAGTACCACTCAAATGCCGTCTCCGATAAGCTGCCGACGAATTAGCGGAGCAAAAGCTTATCATCGCCACCGGTGTTGCCACAAAGAGCCCTAAACTGAGCGACGTGTTGATGGGGATTGCATGTCCCCTTGTATACGTGGAATTTGGGGATCGTGTATCCCGGCGGGTACTTTATTTGATCATACCAGCCTGGATACGGTCGCCCAGTTTTGACAACTTGGCCGGCTGCTTCATTTGCCTGGTGAACTCTTATTTGCTGAGAAATATAGTCATACAAGGCAGTTTTAGAGATTGTCTCCTCCTTGGCTGTTGACAGAGACGGAGGAGGGTTCGACGTCTCCCCTTTGCCGTCTTCAATAATGATCGGAGGGTCTTCGGCTGGAGGATCCGGCTGTATCATCATCCCGACCATGTCTTGGAAGAGAAGTGCCATTCGCTTTATATTAGCATCTTGCTCTGCGGCTTCTTTGTCCTTCTTTTCGAGGACTCTGCGAAGGAAGTCAACATCGGTTTCTTGTTCATGACGCTGCTCCAATGACGCCTCTGGGCTTTCTTTTGGTCCGGTGAGTACGGCCATCGCAGTCAGCATCTCCTGAAGCTTCTGCTGCTGTTGTTCCTGAGCTCTTGTGATGGATCGGGTGAGTGGTCGGTGGCCCGTAGAAGCGCGGCTATCCTCTTTCCCGGATGCCATGTAAATAGTATGGACCGTTATGCCCCCAGACTTAGGGCGTTTAGGCTCAGTGCCTTTGACATTTGTTGCAGGCATTAGGATTTTCTCCGGCCTTCTCCTCTTATGAGTGGTCGAAGTTGAGGGGGCCGTTGCAGTGGGAACCCAAGTAGCCATCGCCTTTTGTGGCTTAACAGGACGGTTTTCTTCCTGTGGGACCTTCAGCTTCTTCTGCCGGCGGGAATAGTCCTGATCAACCACCGACTCTCGGACTTGTCGTCAGATTTTGTAAACTTTGGAAGACAGACGTCGAGGGGACTGCTCCGGCTTTATTTCTGTGACAGTCTCCACCAGTGGCGGGGATCTTTTCAGTACAACAATAGGCGAGTCCCTGCGTACCTTGTTCAGCAGCTCAAAACTGTTCCCGGTTGGATCAGCAGCATTAACTTCCATTGTTGGAGCTGGTGGAGTTAGCCCAGAGGGGGAGTTTCCCCCGGCCTTCCTTACCCGGCGCCAGTGACGACGTCGAGCTTGTCGAGCTGATGGAGTTGGTTCGGTGGTGGGGATGGCTTTGTCTTGCCCCCTGTCCAGGTAAGAGGCTACTGCTGGCGTCAGCCTGTTGAAGACTGATGTCTGCTGAGAAACAGTATCCAATCGGTCAGAAACAGAATTCTGAGCAGGGACAGGAACTATAGCGGGAACCGGAACAACCAGTCTTGTAAAAACTGACCCTTTGGTTGGAGAAGCCGTCTTGACGACTTCGGGAGCAGGGTTGGTTATCTACTTCGGAACAACCTTCTCCGGGATTGCAGGCTTCATCATGGGCCCACATGGACTTTTGCCCAATCTGGCGAAGACCGAGGAGCTGGAACTGGACGACCCGTTGAGAGAGGCTGCAGTAGTTGCAAGCCGATCAAAGACCGACTTCTTGGGGGCTTCCGGTGTTGGCACAGGAACGGCGAAGCTCGTTGGCGGGAGCATGGTCCCGAAAAACAATCCTGTGGTGACTTGAGTGACCTGTTCCACCGGCATGGTGAACAGGGAGGCTGCCTGGGGCCCATAAGCTATGCCCCCAGTTGAGGCAGGACGTGGGTTGCAGTTGCATGTGGAATAATTTGAGCAGGTGAACGCCATTGATCCTTTGCTTTCTGCACCAAGCAAAACACCAAATCTTAGTATCTCGAAACCCACGGGCAACCATTGGCAAACCACAATTCGTTCGCGAACACGACACACGAAGTGTGGAGTGGAAAGAGGAAAAGGTCCCACCGGGCGTGCCAGAATCTGTACCCCTCCGAAAGACGGCAAGACGGACGTCTTACCTAAAATTCAGGGCAGATGCTAATTGGTGCTATCCGTCCACCTCTCCGAAGATGCCAAGTTGATTTATGGCACCGTGTATCGAAGGTTTAAACGGATGCGGCCGATGTAGCAGACTTCGTCAGATTCCCCCTCGTCTGAGGGGTTTTTGATTGTGGGGACGCTCTTCCATGCAGGCGCAAGCCCCTGCAGTTAATTACGCTACCGCATCGCGGTAACAACTTTCTCCTTCTCCATATGGTCACTTCGTATCGTGGGTGTTTGTTTTGTTTTTGGTTGCCCGTGGATTGTATACGGAGACTAGGTTATGTTGTCGCCCGTAGGGTGTGGACTAGTCCAAATCCGTATCTTTCTTAGATTTGGGTTTGGGGGTTGGGTTTAAGGATACGTTAGCCTCATTTGAGACTAAGATCAACTTAAACGTTAGTTAAGGATACGTTAGTCTCATTTTAGACTAAGATCAACTTAACGGGATCATTTAGATCTAACAAAAGAGCAATTGGGCTCTGTTGTTTAGTTTAATGACATTGCGTTCGATTACCAGTTTAAGGACATGGCGGTCCAATGTTAGTTTAAAGACATCGCGGTCGAATGTTAGTTTAAAGACATCGCGGTCGAGGTTAAAGACATCATAGTCCATGGGTTTAAGGACCCCACAGTCCAATGTTAGTTTTAAGACATCACGGTCGAGGTTAAGGACATCATAGTCCATGGGCTTAAGGTCCCCACAGTCCGATATTAGTTTTAAGACATCACGGTCGAGCTTAAGGACATCATAGTCCATGAGTTTAAGGACCCCACAGTCCGATGTTAGTTTTAAGACATCACGGTCGAGGTTAAGGACATCATAGTCCATGAATTCAAGGACCCCACAATCCGTAGTTTAGAGACGTCATAGTCTATGAAATTTGTGGTTGTCGGGACCCGACACCTCTTTGAAGACGTTGAGGATTTACAACGACAAATATCAAAGGAGTGAAGAGATGTACACTTGAACCAAAGTGGATTAAGTGATTTGTAATCCAATTTGGAACTAAGATCAATTAATTAAATTATGAGCACATTGACTCAGTTTGAATTGAGGACTTATGGCCAACTTGGGCTAAGTCCGATTAAGTTTGGAATATTGGCCCTTTGTTGGACCATTAAACACTTGTCTGGGTTCAGCCCTTCATCACTTAGCAATGCTAAACAAGAGTTTGAGGGCTCAGTTATCATTTTAGTCTTTGATTGAGCATTAAACATTATAGCTCTGAGTTTTTACTCAATTTTGAGATTCAATTGAAGGGGAGGCTTTGCCGCTGGAAAATTAACGAACTTGGTTAAAAATAGTGTTAAACACTAGATAACAACAGTGTTAAACACTGGCAATAAAACTCTCAATCAGTGTTAAACACTAGAAAGTAACAGTGTTAAACACTGGAAATAAGATTTTCAAATTAGTGTTAAACACTAAAAGATAATCAGTGTTAAATACTGGGAATAAAGCTCTCGAATTAGTGTTAAACACTAAAGTAAAAGGGGTCACGTGTGGACACGTGAGGGCATCCAGAGGTGGGACCACATCCCCTTTTACTTTGCTTTGCAAATAAGTGTTAAACACTTCTTTTATATTTTATTTTTGAGCATCACGTGCTGACACGTGATGGGGATTTATGCATCGATAATTAGAGCACTTGCTGAGGGGTCACGTGGGGACACGTGAGAGCGCCCGGAGCTTCTTTTCTTCTGCTTTTTCTTTTTGTGTTTTTGGAGGTCATGTGGGAGCACGTGAGGCATTGCCTCAGGGCTAATTCCTTCTCATTTTTGGGGATCTTTTCAGGGGTCACGCGGGGACACGTGACCTTAATTCTTTTCATGCACAGAGATCTTTTAAATCTCCTTATTTTATTTTTGAGAATTAAATTCTCTGTAGGGTTAAACCCTGATCATGATTTTGGAGGAATTAAATTCCTATTGTGAAAGAATTAAATTCTTAGGGTTAAACCCTAATTTCTTTTTAGGGGAATTAAATTCCCATATATGTAAAAGAATTAAATTCTTGTATAGGGTGAAACCCTAATTTCATTTTAGGAGAAATCAGGTTCCTGTGAATTTGAGAGAATTAAATTCTCAGTTAGGGTTAAACCCTAGTTTTGTCCATCTTGAAGGAATTAAATTCCTATAATTTTAGAAGAATTAAATTCTCATATAGGGTTAAACCCTAGTTTCATCTTGGAGGAATTAAATTCCTGTGAGTTTGGGAGAATTAAATTCTCATATAGGGTTAAACCCTAAATTTGTTTTGGGAGAATTAAATTCTCTAAACTCAATTCCCCCTCTAAGTTTTGGATCTGCATGGCAGGATCTCAACCCGATGAGAATTAAATTCTCAACTTATGGGGAGATGTGCTCCTGCAGATCTTCAACCAGAGGAAGAACTAAGTTCTTTTGTGCAGAAGAGTTAAACTCTTAGATTTGAGAATTAAATTCTCCGTTTGAAGTTTTGATTCCCTTTCTTTTCTCACCTAGGGTTTTCTTTGTTGAGAATTAAATTCTCCTTTCTTTTCTCTCTGAAATTTCAAGATTCCAGAACTCTCTATCTTCCTCTTTTTCTCTTCTCTTGGCTCCTATTTATAGGAGAAGGAAAAGAATCAATTTGTTTAGTAAATCTTTCATTGAAAGATTTTGTTTGTTTTCATAATTAATATGATCATTTAGATCATTCAGTGAATTTTATTCACCGTTGGATTTTAAATCCAAAGATATTATGTTTGTTATTTTCGGTGAGATTTAGGGGAAATCTTTCCTTGTCTAAGATTTTTTCCATAAATTGGTGATTTTTAATCACCCTTGGATCTTTAATCCAACGGTCCCCATAATCCTTTTCCATTTGGAAAGATTTAGAAGCTTTTAGAATTTAATTCTATTAAACTGTAAGGCTTTCGAAGCCAGTCACGTACTGACACGTGACCCTTGTTCACGTGTGAGCACGTGACCCCCAATTGAGTCATTTTCTCAGCGTTTAATTACGCTTAAGTTTTAACCATCACGTGTCAACACATGACCATTGGTCACGTGTGAGCACGTGATACCTCATTGAGATATTTCCTTCAGTCGTTTGTTTTTATTTCTGTTTGATGAGATTTTAACCATCACGTGTCATCACGTGACCATTGGTCACGTGTGAATACGTGATACCTCATTGAGGTAATTTCTGATTTTTTAGAATTAAGTTCTATTAAGCTGTAAGGCTTTCAAAGCCTGTCACGTGCTGGCACGTGACCCTTGGTCACGTGTGAGCACGTGACCCCCAATCGAGTCATCTTTCAGCCGTTTGTTTTCATTTCTGTTTGATGAGATTTTAACCATCACGTGTCATCACGTGACCATTGGTCACGTGTGAACACGTGATACCTCATTGAGGTAATTTCTGATTTTTAATCAGGAAACAGGGCGCTAGCGCCTCACCTGCCCGACATGTGGGCGCTCGGACGCTAGCGAAAGGAGGGGTTTTACCCCAGAAATAGGAGTTAAACTCCAAAAAGAGGATTTTGAGTGGAGTTAAACTCCTTAAGGTCTGGATTAGGAGTTGAACTCGTTTGAGGATTTGGGTCTTGGAGTTGAACCCCCTAAAAATCTTCAGTGGTTCTTCTCTCTTGAGTCTTGGATCTTCTCTTGACTGGGATTTTGTCCAAATTTGGATTTTTGGAGATGGGTCTCCTTCTTCCTCCTCTTGATCGGCTGGATCTTGGAGTAAAAGTGGGTGAGACTTGAAAGTCTCCCCCTTTTGAGATCTAATGAAAGATCTGAGCTCCCCTTTGTGGGTTTTGTGGTGAAAAACTATTTAGTTTTTGAAAAGAAAGAGTAAAACTCTTGATTTAATTGAAAAAGGGGGAGAAGGTTTAGAAGCTTGAGGAAGGAGAAGAAGTAGGCACAAACCCTAGAGTTTAAGAGAAATGAAAAGTGTATATTTTATTCATCATTATGTTGCCTTATATAGGCTTACACATTTACATATAGCCTTTTGGGCTTTACAAAATGGCATTTTGCCCATCCCATGCCTCATGTGCTCATTTCTTTTGCGCATAAGCCATAGGTTTTACAGAAATTTGGCTTTATTCTCATTCATGCATAAAAAATTACATCAAAATTATTTATTACATGATTTTTTATTTCGGCATGGGGGAGGCCGGCCGCTTCATGTTCGGGCTCGACTCGGGCATGAGCCCACTTGATCTGGGTTTAGGCCCACCTGTCTTAGCGTTGACTTTGACTTTGACTCGGTCAACCGGGGTGCAATTTTCGACCCCAACAGACGCTTTAAGCAAGCTCGCTTCTTCCTATTCGGCCAACCGTAATATGAACATCCTCTTCGAAGTCCTGCCACGGCCCAGCGTGGAAGACGGGGAGGTAACACTTCAGATCTACACAACTTAGGAAGAAGGCCAGGATTGGAGAAAGCCCCTCGTGGAGTTCCTAAGGGACGATGCACTTCCCGAAGACCGAGGAGAAGCACGTCGGTTACAGGCTAAGGCATAACATTTCGTCTGGGGCAACGGAAACCTATACAAGAAATCATACACTCAGCCCCTGCTCCGGTGCATCGACCCTCAAGAGGCTGACTACGTTCTGCGAGAAATACATGAAAGGGTCAGCGGAGTACATCAAGGGGCCCGAACCTTGGTCCAAAAGGCACTACTGCAGGAGTACTATTGGCCTACGCTGCACCAGGATGCCGAGAAGCTAGTTAGAAGATGCAAGAACTGTCAACTCTTCGGCAGCATTCCTCGTCTTCCCGACACCGAGCTAACTCCACTCAGTTCCCCTTGGTCATTTGCACAATGGGAGATGGATATGGTGGGCCAACTCCCCACCGGCACGGGCGGGCATAAGTACATCTTCGTCGCTGTATACTATTTTCACAAAGTGGATAGAGGTCGTACCCATCAGGAAACCAGACGCCACCTCTACGATAAAGTTCCTGCAGAACAACATAATCACCCGATTTGGGATCCCGAGATGCATGATCACCGACCATGGGACCAACTTCGAAAATGATAAAGTCAGAGAGTTTTGCAGCGAGTACCACATATTGATGAAGTTTGCCGCGGTTGCCCATCCTCAATGCAACGGGCAGGCAGAGGTAGCGAACCGAGACGTCATCCGCGGTCTCTGGGCCCGTTTAGAAGGAAGACAAGGCGTCTGGGTCGAGGAACTGCCTCGGGTCCAGTAGGCATTGCGAACGTCGAAGAAAACACCTACGGGAGAAACCCCGTTCATTCTTTGCTACGGTACCGAGGCAATGGTCCCGGTGGAGATCGGACTGCCCAGTTACAGGGTCGAACATTTCGACGACGAAGCCAACACCTCGGTGCTCCGAAACAACTTGGATGTCTTATTAGAGAAGTAGGACCAAGCACAAATCAGAGCGGCCGCCTATCAACAACAAACCGCTCGCTACTACAACGCCCGGGTTAAACATCGGGCCTTCAAGGCGGGAGATCTGGTCTTACGAAGAAACGAGTTCGCAGACCCGAGCAGGCTGCATAAGTTCTTCCCGAAGTGGGATGGACCTTTCCTTGTGAAATAGGCATTGCCCGGTGGGGCATACCGCCTGCAGGACGCCCGGGGCTATGGTTTTCCCCGGCCTTACAACGCTGAAAAGCTCAAGTTGTACAAATGAAAAAATGTATCTGTACTCTCTTTCTGAAATAAATAAAGTTGTTCCTGTTGGAATTTAGTTAAAGTTTAAAAATTGTATGAGAAGAGAAAAAGAAGCCAACAGCCTAGCGCCAAAAACAAACTTTATTGATTAAAGGGTATTATAAGCTCCCCAGTCTTACAATAATTACAATAAAGGGGGACGGGGATCAAGAAAGCACTGTTGATGGTACTCCGAGCAGATCTCCTGCAGCCGAGCCTGAGCTTCCTCCGCCCGCTCCCTTTGATGGTGCCCGTGGACCCTAGATGCCACGGAAGCATCGGGGGCCTGATCCGACAGGCAAGAAGCAACGATCCGCCTCTTCTGGAAACCCTCCAGAAGAAGACCCACCGACCGCTCCCGCTTACTCTGCGAGATCAGGCTGAAGTGGTAGAGCGAGTGCAACTTTTCGATCGCCCCGTCCCTCGGCCGCGGAGGCAGAGCATTGTGCAGACCCGGGGACATCCTCCAGATCGCGTAAATGAGCAGTTGGAGGAGAGGAGATCACCGGGGAAGAAGGCGTCCAAAGTGGCCCTCCACGCGGTCTATCACCGCCTCGTACATCTTCTCGGAGCGATCGATGCTATAAAGATACACATCGTCACGAGAAATTATCTCCCTGATGAGCATACACAGACGCCCGACCATCTTCAGAAACACAAGGCTAGAAAGAAGCTAACATACCTTCGCTATTTATAGCCTCAACAAAATCTTCCAACGGCCGAAAGTTTACTCGCGCAGCGACGCGAATCGCGGGGCATCTAAATTTTCCGATATGGAACGGCCACGTGTCGGACATGCCTGTCTTCAAGGGAGACCATGTATCCTACGGAATGTTGAACGACGCCCTCACTCCCACCAATGCGGCCCGCGGAAGTTTGAACGACACCCCACGAGGGCCCAGGGGAAACTCGAAGGCCCTCCTCGCGAGGCCGCCGGGTAGCTTCCTGCCCGGTGCATCCCTAGCGGGTAGCTTCCTATCCATCTACGCTAAGGATCTAAAGCCCTCATTGCAAGGCCACCGAGCAGTTTCCTGCCCGGTTCATCCCTAGCGGGTAGCTTCCTACCCATCTATGCTAAGGATCTGAAGCCCTCTTAACTAGGCCACCGAGCAGCTTCCCTGCCCGGTCCATCCCTAGCAGGTAGTTTCCTACCCAATAACGTTAAGGACCTAAAGCCCTCTTAACGAGGCCACCGAGCAGCTTCCTGCCCGGTCCATCCCTAGCTGGTAGTTTCCTACCCATCTACACTAAGAATCTGAAGCCCTCTTAACGAGGCCAACGAGCAGCTTCCCCGCCATGTCCATCCCTAGCGGGTAGTTTCCTACCCAATAATGTTAAGGACCTAAATCCCTCTTAACGAGGCCACCGAGCAGCTTCCTGTCCGATCCATCCTTAACGGGTAGCTTCCTACCCATCTATGCTAAGAATCTAAAGCCCTCTTAACGGGGCCACCAAGCAGCTTCTCTGCCTGGTCCATCCCTAAAGAGTAGTTTCCTACCCAATAACGCTAAGGACCTAAAGCCCTCATTGCGAGGCCACCGAGAAGCTTCTTGCCCGGTCCATCCCTAATGGGTAACTTCCTACCCAACAACTCTAAGGATCTAAAACCCTCATTGCGAGGCCACCGAGCAGCCTCCTGTCCGGTCCATTCCTAGCGGGTAGCTTCCTACCCATCAATGCTAAGGATCTAAAGCCCTTACCAAGAGGCCACCGAACATACTTCTGTTCGGCTCGTCCGTGGGGGGTAGGTTCCTGCCTTAAGAAAAGATGGATCTAACGCCCTCGTCAAGGAAGGATCAGCCAACACCGACCTATTCTAACTTAGCCATTTTTCGATTCATGCTAAATAAATGATCGTCACCTCAACTCCGGGGAACGGGAGGGTACCGACCTTCTGTTACTCGACTTACACTCGACGCACGATTGTCACATAAAAAGGCCGGACACCAACCACGACCTAACACTCGCGGGATGAGGCTATTGACGAGCGAAATATACTTGCAGAATGAAGATACAAATAAAAGTATGCGAGCTAAACATTTGGACAATGAAGAAGAAGGTTCACTTTATTTATGATCCGAAAATAAATACATGGTATTCTGGGCTCCTCAGCCTTACAAAAACGCCCGGAAGCTTACAAAACTTTAAAAAAAGAAAGAAAGAGAGAAAATCCCTTAGGCAGGAAACCTCAGGCCGTAGGCTCGGGGAGGATCTCGTCCTGCTCGACGCCAGCGTCGGGGACCAAAACGGTGACCTCTGGCTCGGCGCTTCCACCGACAGCCTCACCCCCGGCGGCATCCCTGGTAGCCGCCCCGGCAACTTCCACCTGCGGCGCATCCTCGGAAAAAAGGTACTAGACCTGGAGCCCGCTGTCGACGAACTCCGGCATCAATGCTTTGACGGCGTCGAGAGCCTGGTGCCAAACGATGGCCGATGCATTAGCGAAATTGGCGTAGAACTGGTCCGATGCTTTATACCTTTCCACGGACTTCACCGCCGGACCTCGGCAAGCTTCACGGCCTCGAGCGCCACCCGGGCGTCCTTCCTGCTGACGTCCCTCGACTTCTTCATTGCATTATAGAGGTTACCAACCTCCTCCAACTTGGTCTGGATAGCCCGGTTAGATTCACTTAGAAGTCGGTGAGATTCTTTATACTTGGAGTTCGTCAGCTCCTCGGCGACCACCCGGGCTTCGAGGGCGGCTATCTTCTCCTCCACTTGTTGCAGCTGAAAGCATAGATCCTCCTCCCGTGAGGACGATTCGCCCACCTTCTTCATGGCCGGGGCTATCTCTTCGGATTCCATAATTACAATGAGGGCGCAGTAGTGGAGGACATGAGGAAAAGCAGCAAAAAGAGTTAGAAACGTTCAAACCGAAAAAAAGCTTAAGAAGATTCTTAAAGGAAAACGGATACCGACCTGAACTGCCTCCTGAGCGATGGCGGCTACCTGGGCCTTCAGGGTCCCCCGGGGAATCTTTCCCCCAGCTGCTTGCTCCATATCGAAGAGCAAGATGTCGGCGACGGAGAGTCCCGAGGACACCTCAAAGTAGAAGTCCCCTTCCTGCATTGGGATCCCGGTAGAGGAGGCGCCCGAGAAACCGTCCTTTTGTGCCTTTTTAGGGGGGCGTCGGTGGGCTCGGCCTCCTCCTCCCTTGTCCGGGGCGCCGGATCCCGCGCATGCTTCTGCCCCCCTCCCCCCCCGCGGCGCTCTTCGGGGACTCAGAGTGACGCAGCTGAAGACTTGCTCAGTGGGGCAGGCCTCGGGGCCGAGCTTGGACCCGGTCGGGACGAGCTTCTGCCCTGGTCTTCTTTTGGGCCTTTGCGGCCATGCCAGCTAAGAACTTGGATCGGTCGATTTGCCCTGCAAAAAGGGGGGAATACATAAAGAGAGTTAGTGACGCCATAAAGGGCAAAGAAAATTCATCAAAATCTAAATAGATTGTCTACGGCCCTAACTTACCCAGAAAGCGCGCATGGCTGAGCCCAGCCCAGCTCAGGGCCTGCTCAGAAAGCAGGACGTCGGCTCGCTGGATCGGCTCCCATAAAGACACCACCCTTGCCTAGGGTGAAGATAACTGTTTCGCCCTCGGGCAGTCGGCCTTATGCCACTGTGTAAGCACAAACCAATCCTCGCCCTCGGATGGCTCGACGAAAATGAACTTCTCCTTCCATTCATGTATGGAAGAAGGGACAGCCACCACACCCGACCCGGCCATCCCGCCCCTACGTTTTTTGAAGGAAAAGTACACCCAGCTCGGCTCATTCTTGCTGGTGCCAGGGTGATTCTTATAACAGCGGAAGGAAACGATGAGGGTCAAACTGAAGGGGATGTTTTCAAATTTCAACCAGACTAGAAACCCGATGAGGATTCTCCACGAGTTCGGCGCTAGCTAGCCCGGGGCAAGATGGAAAAAGCGAAGCACCCCACATATCTCGGCTGAGAAGGGCAGACGCATTCCGGCCCGGAATGCTTTCAAATATAGGGCAATCTTCTTACACTGCACCGGTCCGCCCGCTCACCCTCTCTAGCTAAGCGAAGCGAATAGTTGGAGGGAATATGGAATCGAGCCCGAATCTCGGCAAGCTCGTCCAAATTCCTCAAAACAGAGGGCGCATCGCGGGCGTTCTCGATGCGCGCCTTGGGTGCCCTTGTCGCCACCCGACGACGAATGACAAGGGCAGCCCTGGCTCTAGGGGCGAGCCCGACACAGACGACGCGGTAGAAGAACCCTCTCGGCTATCTGAAGCCAAGGAGGAGAAAGACCCGCTGGACTCGGCTCTAACAACCGGAGCCTCATCGTCCGACTCAACCCTCACTGTCTCTATGGACTCCTTAGATGAAGACATCTAACCTGATTCAAGCGAATGGGCTTGCCGAGAAAAAATCACTGGTGATCCGATCTAAAAGGAAGGAGCGCAGAGCAATCTTCAACAACGAAAGCAAATTATGGCGGAAGTGTTGGCCCTGGAGGGGTCCCCTCCTATTTATAAAGCATCCGACGGCCCAGATCGACTCCCACCAAAACGAAACGTCGCGCCTGCCAGCCGTCAGAGCTCCACGTGTTGATCGGCCATTGGGGACGTCCCTTCGGTTGTAGGTGACAAGCGACAGCCCGTCACGTCCGCCAACCGACGCCCGACACGAGGCCCGTATCCCAATAGGCGACCGACTGAAACGGCGCCCCCTCTTTAAAGCGTGATCATTTCATTTGATCCTATGACGCCATCGGGGATACGCGCGAAGATTCAGGCGCGCAACGAGGCGACACGTGGGCCCAAAAGATCGAAACGACGCGACCTCCAAACGCTGTGCCATCCCCAGGAGATCCGCGTTACGATTTCTTGGCGCCAAATTGAGCAGAAGAAAGACCGAGTAGACCACTCTCGACCCGATCTTTGGATAGGTCGGAACGAGAGTGGGGGGCTAATGATGATGCTCACAAGTGGTGTCTTCTCGGATTACGACACGTGGCGGATGACGTGACCCGCAGGCTACGGATGTGGGATAAACGAGTTGCATTGTGAGGATTCCTCGAGACTTCGTTTCGGGGAGCATGTCCAACCTTCCAGGAGACGTCCCTAAGTGCCTTTCGCCTTTGTCCGGGAATTTACCAACAGCTTGCCTCTGAGGTATCTTGGTCTCCTTGCTCGTCGCATCCGACGTGCCGAGCTTCCTCGGCCTCCAGGCTTGTCTCCGAGCCTCCGATGTGCTGAGCTTCCTCAGCCTCCCTCGATCTACCGGGAGCGCAGATCCCATACGCCTCGCAACGGCTCCACGTATATCGCCAGGACGAGATATCCGCCTCCCCACGATCAGCATCCCACGCTAGCACATCCCTCCATTAATGGGTGCATCCCTCCATTCAAGACGAGGATAACACGGGACGTAACTGACGACGGTGATCTCGCGCCCGCTCGCTCCACGCGACCCCTATATTAACTCCTCTCTCAGACGACTCAGGTAACACGAAATATATCAATACGTCGCTACTCGGCTCCTATTCTTCGGCTCTAACTTGATCGTCGGAGGGTCCTACGGTGGTCATCCATCCCGGGAATTCTTTGCAGGTAGCATGGCGTCCAACACCTACCCATTGAGATCCACACCCAAAAACTCCAAAACCAAATCACAGCTGTCCAAGATAGCCATCGCAGGATCGACGGAGGACATCATCTGAAGGAGATCCGAAGCTCCATAAAAAATCATTTGTTTAAGATTTATTTTACATTGTAAAGCACTGGGATTTTCAGGGTGAAATTTAAAAGTCAAATTAGACCGTAAAAGGCTCTAGAAATAAAATTGAAAATTGATTTATATCGGAAAGCTTTGGAATTTTTGGATGCAATTGGCTTAGGGAAGAGGGAAAGAAAATAGGAAAAAAATATTATTTTATTAAAAGATGAGGTGGACTGTCTAGCTTATTCATTTTGCTTTATCCTAATTATTTTTTCCTTCTGGAAAAAAATACTGAAAAGCCACGTCAACATCCAAGAATTAAGGTTATAATAATAAAAATATGAATTTAGCTGGTTGTCTCCCACCATATGATCATATCCTCAATGATAAGACCTGGTCTTCTTAAAAAAGATAGTGAATGATAATCAATGAAGCCATATATATAGAGAGAGAGAGAGAGAGAGAGAAAGAGAGAAATTTAAAAAGCATAAACGGTTAAAAGCTGGAAGAAACGACTGAAGAAAGCTAATCATAGGCATAGCACTGCTTTACAACATATTTGCATAGAGGATCATTATGAGTTTAATTATGACTATATATGAGTTCAAGGCTAATGACATTTCTTCTTCGCGTTTTTTATTAAATGGACTCTCAATACTTGGCTAATTACTAAAAAAAACCGATACTTGATAATTATTATTTACTTTCTAAAATTGTGAATAATTACAAAATGGTCGCCTGAGCTGCTAAAAAGATTATCTTTTTTTTTGTTCCGTTAGACATCTAACGGAGGGATATCGGGGCTAGGGTTTTAAAGCCTTCAAACCACCTTCATACATCTAAAATTCCTAAGTTCGGGCCCAGATCTAAATTAGGGTTTCCATTGATCGAGGCTGAATAAGGATTTTAGATGCAGGAGAATGGTTTGAAAGCTTTAAAACTTTAATCACAACACCTCTCCGTTAGATGTCTGACGGAATGAAAAAAAGACAATCGTTTTAGCTAGTCGGAGACCTTTCAGTAATCATTCAAAGTTTTAGAAAGTAAATAATAATTACCAAGTATTGGTTTTTTTAGTAATTAACCAAGTAGTGAAGGACCATTAAGTAAAAAACCCTTCTTCTTTTGTTTATTGCAATAATTTGGTTTTTTCATCAACAACCCACTGGCTGGCTAGCATGGACTTATTTGCTAGATGGGAGGAAGCATTCATTAATTTATATAAAATGACCTTGATAAATTTAATGGGCGCATGCAGCTTTTAGACAAAAGAATATTGATTGAAAGTTGAAGCGATCCTAGGGGCAGATGAAGGTTTTTTATAAATTTTTTTGACTGAATGTAAATAAAGATTGGTGATTTTGATTATCAGCCTTTCATCCTGATTATTTTGATTTCAAGAAGTTACAGCTTCTGAAATAGTTCAATGTTTGTGTCTAAACATAAATTCTTCTTATCCAAGGTGTAAATGTAAAAGGGTTTTTAAAAAAAAGGTGTGAATGTAAATGCTATGGAAGTCCATGATTTCTTTTCCTTGGAATAACCGAGCCTTCTAGTTTTTATCAACAATTTTATAAGAGCTTATGATATTTATCCGTCTTCTTATTTTAGTGGGTTTAGAGAAAGAACAAAATCAATGGAGCTTTTCTATACCATACAAAAATCTTTATTAAAAACATGTCTCAATCTTATATGATTGTATTTCGTACTTCAATCTACTAGTTGCACGAAAAACGCCTATTTATTTACCACCCAACAATCTATTAATCCTTCTAAAAACACTTTCTCTTTTACGTCAAAACTGTCGTTACTTTAACTTTGAACTTAGTTTTTAAGTATATACATTATAGCACATGGTTCTTGTATGTTAAAACGGATGCATCTAGCTTCACTTTTTTTTCCTGGTCCTGTCTATGATCGTAGTCACATAACTCGTGAATAATTCACGAATTTTTGATCAGCCGACTTAATCGCCGAATTAATCGGCGGACCGAAAAATTCGCGAATTATTCCCGAATTATGTGAAAAAACAACGAATAATTTAAAAAACATCAACTGATTCACAAAATCAAAACCCAGCGTCTCATATATTAATTTCTTGCTCGAAATCCTTCCCGAACATTTCCTGAACACTTACCGAATCTTTTCCGAATACCTGCCGATTTTTTCTGAATAGTTCTCCGAATCCGAATTTTCGATCTCGTCAAATTATACCCGAACGACGAATTTGTGACTATGTCTATGACATCGGAATGGGTTTCCTTTTCAAAGAATATATTTTAAGAACAAAGCTAATAAATAGTTTTTCATTCGAAAAATAGAAAAGGATTTGGGGTGTAATACGGAACCGGGCCCAATAATTAAGAGTGTTACATAAAAGTGCTAAAATTACGGTAACTTGTATAAAGTTAGGGGCTTATTATACGAGACCTTCTGAGATCTGATATTTTGAAAAGCAACTCCAAAGATTGATAAATCAAAAACCATCCTTTAAATGTAAGTTAAATAAATAAACCTCTATAATTAAAACTGGCCCCTAACTCGATTACAGAATTAACGATTGGAGATGTGAACACGATTTTACCCTTTTGACAACTCATGATGACTACGAAGATTTAGAGGGTTGGTTGTGAAGAAGTGACAAAAACAATTCGGATTGAATTGGGGACTTTAGGGCCTGTTTGGTTGTAGGGTTATAAAAGAATTGGACTGTGGAATCCAAAAAGTTCATAGGATTCCATAATTTTGTGGTTGGTTTTGGGATTTGGATTTATAGGATTCTTTTGTATTTTTATGGGGGCCCACCACAAAACAAGGATCCTTCAATCCTAAAAATTTTGGAGAATCTGTAAGGATTTGGCATTATTCATTGTACTTTTAGATGGGACCAGGATACTTTATTTATTTAATCATCCTCTCTCTCTCTGTCTCTTTAAAATCCGCAAATCCAAATCTCATTTTTTTTCCATCAACCAAACAAAGATTACAAGATCTACAAATCCAATATTAGGAAACCAATATCAACCAAACAACAAATTACCAAATCCAGAAATTTTCAACTGTACTATTTAGGAATCCAAATTTCATAACCTTGCAACAAAACCGCCCCCACAGGGTTTAGGTTTTTGCATGGGAAACCAAGGATAAAGAACGCTCAGGGTGATGGGGATAGTTTAGTCAATAACCACTTAATTGCTGTTAACCCTACCGTATGGGCTTAACTGACAGAGGCTCTTTTTGGGTTATTTCTATAATCGGTATTTTTCGGAGGTTGTTTTAGAAATAGCCGATCTCTCAGGTCCTAAATGAAAAGAAAAAGAAAATTTAGACTTGATTGTAATTATACAGGATCAAACAGACCAAAAGGCTACATATGCAAGCAAACAAGTCAATAGCTTCTGTCTCTGTATCTTCTCTCAAGCACAAAAAACCGCAGCTCTCCAGGTCTTCGATTAGTCGCTTCCGATCAACCTCGATTATTAAAGATCCCATCTTTCCCCCTCTAAATTAAGTAATTTCCTCAATTAAATCCTCTCTCTCTTCTTAAAATCCCTAATTGTTTCGGTTCAACCTCTGTCCTCAGTAACCACGACCCCAGAATCATTTAATTTGACCTGTTGGATCTCGAAGAGATCTAGGGTTTTCTTTCGGAAACGTCAAAATGCAGAGGCCGAATCGATACATGACGAGATCGAACACGATGACGAGGGAGAAGAGGGTATTGGATCCCAGCGAAGGGGATGAATTGAATCCTGAGCCTAAGAGGCCGAAGGTTCCAGCTCTCGCGAGGTATCATGATGGTTTGAGTTTTCTTTTTGTAGATTTGAGATAATTTAGTTTTTTTTTAATAAGTTTTTTGGAAGAAGATGAGATTTTGTGAGTTGAAGCGATATCGGTTAGTAAAGGGATTGATTGTGATTATGTCACCAAAACTAATTTACTGTTGAACTTCTGTGCGAAATGTTTTTAGATGCTGTATTAGACAAGGGATCTCGATAAGCTGCTGGACCTTCAAAATTTTCAACTTGAGATGGCTAAGTAATTTGTTAAAATCAAAATTTATTAGTATTTTCAATGCATGCCATTTTAGTAGCTTGTTCATTATGCCATATCAATCACATTCTAGAGATTTCGCTCCATTGAAGTTGTGTATAAGCTCTTAAATGACATTCCTCGACAAGAAATATTCTCATGGGAATTCTTTGTTTCTTAAGTACCCAATGTTCGTCTAATCACTTTAACCTCGGAAGTTTTTGTTGACTGCATGTTGAGAGGGAAGCACATGCTTTTCTATGTGCTTGAATGATAGTATTGTGCTTGACATTGTACAATCGAACTTACTCTTCTCACAGAGATGGAACGGTTGGATTTATTGTGTTGATCCCATCAAGTTAACATTGTTCGATGGGTTTTTACATGCAAGTTATGTCACTGAATGGAGGCTGAGGGAATCCTATGTAGGGTGGATGATAGAGGGCTACATATCAATGACATGAAGTTATAACAGGCACCATAATAACATCCTTGTTGTATTAAACGATGCTGATTGAATATTGAAGTATCTGCTGCTTCCACTTTTGTTCATAAGTATATTAATGAGATGCAGATTAGCTTTAAATGCAACAGTCCCCATACATAAGAAGTTGTTTCAGGTTGCATGTGCTCATTATTATTTTACTATTTTTTTGTTTCTTTCACAAGCCTGCATCTAGTCAATGGATACATATCAGGTGCAAGAGAGCAATGTGGGCCTGATGGGATGTGTTTATGGATGCACACGTTGTGGTTCATAAGAAAAGTCTATGAATCTTCTGTTGAAATTTTACTCAACATGTCGTACGATATATTTCATGTGTTGTCTTTTGTTGATTGGGAATACTTTCTTTTCTCGACAGCGTGATTGTTGAAGCTCTTAAGGTGGATAGTTTGCAGAAGCTTTGTTCATCATTGGAGCCAGTGCTTCGTCGAGTTGTAAGCTCCATCTCCTTAAACCCTTTTCACACGCTTCCTTTACCGGTTGTGGTTGATTTGTATCTAATTCATCGTCATGGCTACAAAAAGATATACCGCATTATTCTGGAATGATATTTGCTTGAGCATCAGCTTAATTTATTTCCTTGTTGCTCCATATCTATTTCTCAGACGTGGAGAGATGGTGTCAACTTTTTAATTTCCTTATATTACACAAACGTTTCTTTCACATATCATATTGCTATTGAAATGCAGTCATTTCCCTTTTCCTCTGAGTTTGGAAACACTCACAAAACTAAAGAATGACCAACTGAGTCTGGTTAACGGCCATTATTGTAGTTGTGATGGATTGCTTTCATATGAAATTCCTAATCGTGTTCTTAAAAAAATGATTTATATATCTGTTAAATTTTCTAGGTTATTATTCAACTTAAATGGTCACAATACTGACATTTACATTAATGGTATATCTTGCCTGTTTGTACTTGAGTCTCACTGCTTGTTGTGATGAAATCACTTGTATAGGTTAGTGAAGAAGTGGAGCGCGCTCTTGCAAAGTTAGGTGCTGCTGCTAAGACTGGGAGCAGGTATGAGCTTGTCACATTTACTGCTATTTATACTAAAATCAGATAGGATAACCAATGAGCAATAGCTCAGTTGGTATGACACCTCCCCTTCCGGGGAGAGTGCGAGGTTCAAACCTAAGAGGGGAAGTAACCATAAATTAATGCTGGGACCCCTGGGTACATGTGGGTGTTGGCTGCTTGTGTGTGCTGTGTGTGTGGGTGTGGTGTGTTTGGGTGATGCTTAAGGGTATTCATGTAAAATTTTCCCTATGCAAAATAATGAAAAAAGGAAGAAAACAGAATTCTAAAAGATATTTTTGAAACTTTTGCGATTTTCATGAGCTATTCATGCAAAATGTTGAAAAGTGAAGAAAACGGAAATTTTTGAGATTTCTGGAAATTTTGTGATTTTTGTTTGTTGTAGCAAGCAAATTGTTGAACATCCGAAGAATAGAATTTTTAGGATTGTTGAAACTATTGCAATTTTCAAGCTCTAATAGCAAGTAATGTAATGAAAAACCGAAGAAAACAGAAAAATTTAAGATTTTTGAAAATCTCATGATTTTCGTGCTCTATATTATAGAGCATAAAAATTGTAAAACCGAAGAAAAAACAACAATTGAGTTTTTTAAAATTTAGCAATTTTCATGTGCTCTAAGAAGCAAAAAATTGATAAACGGGAGAGAACAAAAAAAATGATATTTTCGAAAAGTTCACGACCTTTTGTGTAGCATGCAAAATTTTGAAAAAAACGAATAAATTAGAAAATAATTTCAGAAAATTCTGTGATTTTCGTAAGCTGTAACATGCAAAATATAGAAAATTTGAAGGAAAAAGAAGTTTTGAATTTTAAAAAAAATCTCGATTTTTGTGTGCTTGAAGAAAAATATTATTTTTTGGGGGATTTTAAAAAATATCACAATTTTCGTGTGCCAGCGAGCAACATATTGAAAACCTAAAAAACTCAGAAAATTTTGAGATTTTCATGTGCTATATAACAAACAAAATATTGAAAAACCGAGGAAAATAGACGAGTTTGAGATTTTTGAAAATTACGTAATTTTTATGTGGTAGCTTGCAAAATATTATAAATCTGAAGAAAACAAATAATTTTGGATTTTTTGTAATTTTCGTGATTGTCATGTAGCACGCAAAATATTAAAAAAACCGAAAAAAGAAAATTGAGATTTTTGAAAATTTTGTGATTTTCATGTGCTATATCATGGAAAATATTGAGAAATTGAGGAAAACTGAATATATTTTATTTTTGAAAATTCCATGATTTTTTCTTGTGTTGTAGCAAGCAAAATGTTGGAAAACGAAGAAAATAGAAATTTTGAGATTTTAAAATTTTCGCAATATTCGTGTGCTATAACTTACAAAATGTTGAAAATTTGGCGAAGATTTTTTTTGAGATTTTTGTACATTTCGTGCCTCATGTGCTATAACAAGCAAAATATTGAAGAGTCAAAGAAAAATGAAAATTTTGAGATTTTTAAAAATTTCACGATTTTGGTATGCTAGTAAGGAAAATATTGAAAAGCTGAAAAAATGCCGAAGTATTTGCAAATTAATCTTTCATATATTTTATATATAAAGTTCATAAATATGAGATATTACAACTTACAAATCATCTAACAACAATCTTTTAAATAAATATAATTTTTCTTGACTTCGTAGGGGCCCTTGGTAGTTTAGCTCTGTCAATCTCATTATTTTGATTGCAGAACCATGTTGTCTCGTCATCACTGACTTCATACTATACCATGCTTTTCATGTCATGACTTGTTATGCTAGTAGGCTTGCTGATATTTGTGCATCGGATAGAAGTGCAATGTAGGATTCCTATTCTTAGAGGGAGAAAGCTAGCCTTAAAAAGCAGTCTTGTCATATTTCTGGGCATAGGGAAATGCTATAATGATGCTACTTGATACACATACAAGATATTCGATCTTTTCCTATTTGAAGTCTTCTGAAATTATAGAAAATGCAGGTCTTCTCCAAAACGGATAGGAGGCAGAAATCTGCAGCTTCAATTCAGGTCAAGATTATCCATGCCCCTGTTTACAGGAGGGAAGGTAGAAGGCGAACAAGGAGCTGCAATCCATGTCGTGCTGCTTGATGCAAACACTGGTCGTGTTGTAACTTCAGGGCCTGAATCATCAGCCAAATTAGATGTTATTGTTCTTGAGGGTGACTTTAACAATGAGGATGATGAAGACTGGACCGAAGAAGAATTTGAGAGTCATGTAGTTAAGGAGAGGGAAGGAAAGCGACCACTTTTAACCGGTGATTTGCAAGTATCGCTTAAAGAAGGTGTAGGGACTCTTGGTGAGCTCACCTTTACTGACAATTCCAGCTGGATAAGAAGTAGAAAGTTTAGGCTCGGGTTAAAGATTGCTCCAGGCTATTGTGAAGGTATTCACATTCGTGAGGGGAAAACAGAAGCTTTTACAGTCAAGGATCACAGAGGGGAATGTAAGTCTTCTATAAAATGCCGATCATTGTACAGATTCTTGACCCGTGTTTATCTGATTGTATTCGTTTTGCATTTTTTGAAGTATATAAGAAACACTATCCGCCTGCCTTAAAAGATGAGGTTTGGAGATTGGAAAAGATTGGTAAGGATGGTTCATTTCATAAAAAGTTAAGTAAAGCTGGAATCTACACAGTTGAAGATTTCCTCCGTCTTGTTGTTAGGGATTCACATAGGCTGCGGAATGTAAGATTCTAATATCATCTGTGATGTATAAAGGTTATCTTGTCTCTACTTGTTCTAATGCAGTTTTTCTACAATTATAGATCCTTGGAAGTGGCATGTCCAGTAAGATGTGGGAGATCCTTGTTGAGCATGCTAAAACTTGTGTCTTGAGTGGGAAATATTATATATACTATTCCGATGAAACGAGAAATGTTGGCGCAATATTCAACAACATCTATGAGTTTACCGGCCTAATTGCTGGCGGGCAGTATTACACAGCTGAATCTCTGAATGAGAACCAAAGGGTAGGTTATATTTGGGATAGTTCTCTTATGTACATTACATTTGCTTATTGATAGGTTATTATGTATTGCTTGGGTAATTGGAAAAACAAAAATGATCTAGTGGTTTTGACCCAGCTCGGTTTTGCATATCTTTTGTACCAAATTGTGTCATGGTTGAAGTGGACCTGGGTGCAATCTCCTAGCATATGAACATTTAGTATTCACGGCCTATGCCATCAGAGTACCTTTATTTCACATCCTCCTGTGTGTATCAAAATCTTTACATGCTAATTTTGATATCTCGATAGCTAGATCTGCAGCTCTATCACTGAATAAATCAGCACTGCATTACATCAGCTGATATTCAGCCAAGCTTGTTTTGCTTCTGCATTTCTTCAGGCCTAATGAACTAAAATGAACAAGGATATCTGACAATTTGGAAATGTTTGCTGAATTTTCAGGTCTTTGCAGATGCCTTGGTGAAAAAAGCATATGATAATTGGATGCATGCCATAGAATATGAAGGCAAGGCTCTTCTAAGTATACAACAGAACATGAATACAAGTCAAAGTGAACCTCCATCTCCAGTAAATTATTCTGCTGCTTATGATCAACAAGCCTTTCAACCGAATATACACGTTCCAGCTATCATGGAGCAGTCTTCAATTAATTCAGCAGTGGCTGTCGGAGGTAAGAAACTCCTTGCTCCTTGGAGATCCAACAATGAGGCTGATTTATAAGAATGGTTGCTAGTTAAAAAAAAAATCAATTTAGCATTGTGTTTCTCAGTCTGTGTGCATGGTAACGCTGTTGCGTCATTGTCAATATTATGATTCAGAATAGGGTTCAAATCTAGTAATGATCAGGTCATGGATATGATGTCATTCTGTGCACAGCTAGAGCCCGAGACGAAATAGTTGAATGCGTACGGCAACGAACAATACTTCAAACTTCTGCGGTCATCGAATTTGGCCAATTGGAAGTTTGTAGACGTTCGGTGCTACTCTGTGCATAAACAAGATATATCTGCCTCTGTTGTATGTGCCTCTTTATTGTACAATCGTGTTGTACAATATCATTTGCTCAAGTCACTCAGCTTTTGTTACATAAATTAAGACAGGATATCTCCAAGAGAATCTTGTTCTTCCTATCCCCTTTAGGACACTATTATATTTTCAGAGGGTTATATGTTTGCTTTGTAATTTTACTGCGCTTTATAAAAGATTTCAGAAGCAAACAATGTGGATTATTTGATCTAGTTTATTTCCCCTGCGGTTTGGTTGGATCATTTAATTCTGACAAGTGCTGAATATAATTGTGCGCAGATGTAACCTGTGTTTATGGAGCTTGGTATTATTTAATTAGTTCTGATCACATTAGTTTTGAGTCATGTACAAATTATCCATTCGAATTCCAATCTTTATATGTTCTAAACCAATTGCATGTTACTTTAGGTGGTTACAATGCAAACCAAATGAATCGATACATGGCTCATCCCCAGCAATCTGACAGCACTTCATTTGCCCCAACAAGCCAGCTAACCGACTCTATCCAAACTCAAATCACAAGAAACGACAGCACAGGTCTAGCCTTGGGCCCACCCCAACAAAGCTTAACATACAACTCAATGGATCAAGATGCACAATCATCAACGCCTAATCTCTTTGACTACTGGTCTCATCATCGCGATGCCCGTGGTAATGTCGATGAGTATCTCACAGAAGAAGAAATTCGCATGAGGAGCCATGAAATGCTCGAGAACGAAGATATGCAGCACTTGCTTCGAGTCTTCAGCATGGGCGGAGCTTCGGTTAATTTACCCGAGGATGGATTAGGGTTTCCTTCGTATATGTCGTCGCCTTGCCCTAATTTTAACTTTGATGATGATCGAAGCAGGTCATCTGGTAAAGCTGTGGTTGGATGGCTTAAGATCAAGGCAGCAATGAGATGGGGCATATTTATTAGGAAGAAAGCAGCGGAAAGAAGAGCTCAGCTTGTTGAATTGGATGATTAGCAAAATTGTGCCATGGAATCGGTTTGCTCCCATATGTATTATATGGAATTTATCATTATTATAGAAGAATATGGAAGTCAACATGATTCTTGTATGTAACTTTATTTCCAGTCAATGTAATTTGCTTCTTGTCAGTTGTTTGATTCCCCTTTGAACTTGTTTGCGTAACTGAAGTTGCTTCAAAGGACAATTTGTAACTCAGGTAACTAAGATACTTTCAAGGTATCTGTATCTCTATTAAAAAAAATTGGCTTGCCCAAGAATCCCAGATGTACAATGTTGAAGCACGTATTAGAAAGTTAAATGTATGTGCTGGGAACGTCTTGTTTCTAAAAGGGTTGAAAAAGGGTAAGTTAGGCCAAATATTCCTCAACTATTGTGTTTTTCGCAACCTTGCACTAAAGTTTTTTTCTTGTTATGGTAAAATATCTCAAGTGCTGTTTTGACTTTTGAGGGTATTTTAGTGAAAACAATCCCTTAAAAGTGAAAACAATCTTTTAAAAACCATATTTAAAGTTATTTTACCGTAATAGAAGAACTTCAAGGTATTTTAGTCAAAAACACAATAGTTTAGGGTATTTTAGAGTAGTTCGTCCTGCAAAAAAAAAATTGCATGCTTTCTGAGAAAGGGTGTTTTTTGATAGAGTAGTACTTTTCCTACACAAATATAGACAAGGGATTGAGAATACTGACCAAAAAACCCAAAAATATATTTAAAACAAAAACTTCACGCCCGGTGGGACTCGAACCCACAATCGCCTGATTAGAAGTCAGACGCCTTATCCATTAGGCCACGGGCGCTTGGCGTTTAAAATATGAATTACTACATTATATATAATGAAACAATGTAATCAAGACCAACCATATCGGATCCGGGTCAAGTGCAATCCAAAATAAGTGCCCATTTGCCAACCCGATATATCGGAATCAAAAACAGAAATCGGATCGTTACTCGTTACCAAGCTGCCTGCTTTATCCATTCCCGCTCTCCCCTCCTTCATGGCCATCAGTAGACACTAGACAGTAGAAGAAAGGGAAAAAAAGGGGAAAGCGATGCCAAATCTAGGGTTTCGATCGAGACCTCATCTCCAAGAAACCCTAATCCTCCCCTTTCTCTCTACCCCTGTCAATTTCAAACCAAAACCTTGCGTCTCTTTCTCTCAATCCCCTCGTCGCCTCATCAAGACATCAAACCCTAATCTTCGAAGGTTAACGTCTCGGATCGTCGATCTCACTCGAAGGAAGCAGCTGAATCAGGTATCTCTTGATTTCTCTTTTATTCTCTTGATCCTTTTTGTGACTCCTTGTCTAATTTTGAACAGATCTTTGAAGAAGTGGAGATCGCGAAGGGAAAATATGGGAAGGTGAATAGGATCGTGATGAATGCGGTCATGGAGGCTTGTATTCGTTGCAAGGACTTGGATTCGGCTCTTAGGGTTTTCGAGGAGATGGTGAAGATGGAGAGCTGTGGGGTTGATAGCATCACCTACGCGATTCTATTGAAGGTAGTAGGGAAATGTTTGATGTGCTTGTTGTTGTTAATTCATGGGAAAAATTTATTGCGTTTGGAAAGTGATGGATCTCTGGATCTCCTTCAGATGTTATCTTCTGTTGATCTCTTCGTGTGCAGACGGACAGTTGAGATTGAGTTGGAGGGTGGCCTCCTGGAGCGTGTGGATCTCAATGGGTTTTGAGTGGTTGTGGCCGAGCTACCTGCAAAGAAGTTCCGGGGGTGGTGCCACCGAGGACCCTTCGACGATCAAGCTAGACAGGGTATTTTGGCAGAGTAACGGCCTAGTGGAGAAAAAATGACTTACCTCGATCGTCTGAGAGGTTTATATAGCGGCATCAATGGGCAGGCGGGCGCAGATTCACGCCGGCCGTTACGCCCCTGGCGTCACGCCCGCGTGATAGGCGGGATCCCGCATTAATGACGAGACAAACTCGTTTACGGGGGATCGTGATGGCGTGGAACGCGAGATCATAGGCGGCGGATATCTCGCGCATGGCGAGATTCACGGAGCCGTGGCGTAGGCGTCTGTGTTCAACGCTGTGGGTCGGTCTGGGTGAGACCGAGGAAGATGAGCTCGGCGGGAAGCTCGGGCACGAGCGGGAGGCCAAGACATCTTGGTTCCGTGATAGCTCGGAGGCGAGCCGGGGGAGGTCTGGAAGGTCACCAAAGGTCGGGAGACTCTTCGGGCCGGAGTCCCGAGGTGTGATCCCAACTGAAGTTCTTGATCCCTTCTTGTAGGTTCTGGGACAGGTCATCTGCAACGTGCTAGCATCTGGAGAGTCACCGATATCGAGCCTCCCATTAGCCCCCTACTCTCGTCTCGACCCGTTCCTGGGTCGAGTCGAGAGTGGTCTGACCGATCACCCGGGGTGAGCTCTCACTCGAAGATATCGTCGTCGCGCATTCCCGGTCAAAGAGTAGTATTTTCTTGATGACGTCAGCCGATCAGGGGAGAGATCTCATATTAAAGGGGAGCGCCGGATCGTGTGTACGTTTGTCGAAGCGACAGCCCACGTGTCTGGCGTTGGTTGGCTGGCGAGACATGCCGCAGGAGTTCCCGCACTCGAAGGGACGCGTCCAATGTGAGTGCGACAGGTGGAACGTTGTCGGCCGTTAGTTGCGAAACGCTGTTTTGGCGGGAGGCGATCGGAGCCGTAGGATGCGTACGCCGGCAACTATAAATAAAGGAAGGATCCCCATCAGGGCCCATAACTTTTCATAATTTCCTCGTCCCTAATCGTGTTAGCTCGGTGCTCTTCTCCTCAGTTCGGATTCCTTGCGTTTGGTCTCCCAAGGACACCTTCCTTTGATCAGATTAGTTGTCTTTCCGAGAAGTCCGTAGATGTAGTGCGGGTAGAGTTTAGGGAGTCTTCTGAAATTTCCTCTTCTACTTCTTCCTCTTCTCCCTCTTAGTTGGAGTCCCCCAAGGGAGATAGGGTTAGTGATGCTCCCCGGGGTCGTGCGATGGGGTCGGTCCCCAGAGCGCAGGTCGTGAGTGTTCTTGGCGTGCGATCCTTGCTGAGGCGTGCGGAGGAGGTCGTCAACATCAAGATTCGTTTCTTCATTTCTCTCGGCTATTCGATTCGTCTGGTCGAGGAGGGGGGAGAGGGCAAACCAGGTACGAGGTAATGAGATTGCCTTATACCTGGAGGCCTTTTGGGCCGGGATGCGTCTGCCCTTCTCCCCCGAGATGAGTGAGGTGTTGAATTGTTTTGGGTTAGCCCCGAGCCAGCTAGTGCCGAACTCTTGGAGGATCCTCCTCGGGTTCTTGGTCCGGTTGAGGTTGAGTCAGATCTCTTTCAGCCCGAGCCTTCTCGTTTCTTCTCTTTGCTACAAAAACCATCCTGGCGCTCGTAGGGACGAGCCGAGCTGGGTATACCTCTCTTTTAGAAGGCAACGGGAGGACGCTGCCGGGTCGAGGATCGTCGTAGTACTTTCTTCCATTCACAAATGGAAGAAGAAGTTTTTCTTTTTTGCGCCGTCCGAGGGCGAGGATTGGCCCGTGCCCACCCAGTGGCAAGGGGCCAGCTTTCCGCGGGTGAGTCGGTCGAATGATCCCGATGCGGTGGTGGTGCCGAAGTGGGAGCCCCTCCCTCGGGCTGATGTACTGCTGTCTGAGCGAGCCCTCAGTTGGACCGGGCTCAGCCCCGCCTATTACGCGGGTAAGTTAGGAGCTTTCAGGCGACCTGTTTAGACTTGTGCATTTTTTCGTTTTTCCTGGTATTGCCGACTCCTTGTATTTTTGTCTTATACATGACCCATGGACCTAAGCAAATTTCGGACGACAGTGGTTGACGTGAAGAAGGGGAAGAAAGCCGGAGGCGCCGACCCTTCTCGCCCGTCGTCGATTCTGGCACTGCCGGTGGCTGCTCCATCCAGGCGCCCAAACGCGCCTCGGGCCCTCGAGTCCAGCCGTGCGTCGGTCCGAAAGCGTGCTCGGGAGCAAGAGCCCCGGCCTTCCGAGGTGAGAGTCGAGACTGGCTCTCCTGCGTCGCTCCTCAAGAGGTTTCACAGGACGGCGCCCCGCTCCCCGGCTTCCCCGATTCTCGTGGACGATGGGGAGCTTCGCTTCGAGGTGCTCTTGAGGCTTTCCGTCGCCGATAGTCTGCTCTCGGAGATGGAGAGGTCGGCCGGGGGCAGAATCCCTCGGGGGACCCTCCGTGCCCAAATGGCGGCCATAGCTCAAGAGGCCGTGCAGGTTAGTGTTCGCACCTACTCGGTTTTTCATTCAGCATTTTTGTTCGCGTAGTTGGGTGCCTCCCTTTCCCTCTTAACCCTCTTTCTTTTTTTTTTCCAGGTCCTCCAGCACGTCGCCTTCGTCGTCAACATGAAGGACGAGGAGATTGCCCCGGCGCTGCGGGCTGCGGGCGAGTTCTCCTCACGGGAGGAGAGCTCGATACTGGAGCTGGAAGAGGCGAAGGAGAGGGTCGCTGCTCTTGAAGACCGGGTGGCGGTCGCGAATCGGGAGGTCACCAGGTGTCGTGAGTCCGCCCGAGCCGCCGAGGCCTAGTTGGAAGACTCCCAGGTGCTCGTTTCCACCTTAAAGAAGACGGCGAACACCATCCGAAGGGAGAATGACGCGGCGAAGGAGGGGACGAGGCGTGCCGAGCTTCGGGCGTCGAAGGCTGAGCTTCTGGCGTCGAAGGCGGTGGAGAGCTATAAGGAGTTACACATGTTCTACGCCGACCTTGCTGCAGCCGCCGACATTATTTGGCACGACGCTCTCGACGCTGTTAAGGCCCAGATGCCGGAGTTCCCCAACGGCAAGCTTCGGGAGGAGTACCCTCGCGAGGAAGACGCGCAGGGGAACGTCCCTGGAAACGTCGTGGGGGAAGAGGCCCCCGGTGGGAGTGCGGGGGCCAAGTCGGTCGCCCCGGCTCCCGGTGCCCGGTGCCGAGGCTCTCGCTGTGGGTGCCGACCCTGAAGACGTCGCCCCGGTGGTCGTAGTGGACGCGCAGCTCATTGGGGTTCTTCCCGGCCCTGAGACCTGAACTTCCCCCTTTTATTTTCTTTGCGCTAAAATTTTGTAGGCGTCCGGGTGTTTTTGGAAGACCGGGGAGCCAAAAATACCTCTGTAAAGACTTCTGATTTTTATGAATAGAAAATCCATTTTGCAGTGTTTTTTTGTTTGTGGTAAACATTTTTTGCGCAGTACTGCTTTTATGTCAGGTTGGTTTTCCGTCTAGCGATTGCACGTAGAGTTGAGAGTTGAAGTCGACCATTTGCCAAGTGTGCAAAGACCGGTGTAAGGTTGGTATCTCCATGGCCCTAAAGTCAACCATTTGCCAAGTGTGCAAAGACCGGTGTAAGGTCGGTATCTCCATGGCCCCGAAGTCGAGGTGGAGATCGCTTAGACGTGGATGGCCTCTTGACGAGGGTTTTGATCTTTGGCATCCTAGGGTAAGGTATTACCGGCCAAGGTTGGGCCGAGCGGGGTAGCCGCTTGGCGGCCTTTTGGTGAGGGCTCAGATCCTTGGCGTCGGTGGGTAAGAAACTACCAGTCAGGGATAACTGAGCAGGGTCACTGTCCGGTTGCCTCTTGGTAAGGGCTTTGATCCTTAGTGCGGGAGGGCATTGGGAGCCATGCTAAGAATGGACCGAGCAGGGTTGCTGCTCAGTGGTCTCTTGGTGAGGGCTTTGATCCTTGGCGTCGTGGGTGAGGAATTACCAGCCAGGGATAACCGAGCAGGGTCACTGCCCGGTTGCCTCTTTGTGGGGGCTTTGATCCTTAGCGCGGGAAGGCATTAGGAGGCCTGCTAAGGATGGACCGAGCAGGGTTGCTGCTCAGTGGCCTCTTGGTGAGAGCTTAGATCCTTGGCGTCGGGGGGTAAGAAATTACCAGCCAGGGATAACCGAGCAGGGTCACTGCCCGGTTGCCTCTTGGTGAGGGCTTTGATCCTTAGCGCGGGAGGGCATTGGGAGGCCTGCTAAGGATGGACCGAGCAGGGTTGCTGTTCAGTCGCCTTTTGGTGAGGGCTTAGATCCTTGGTGTCGGTGGGTAAGAAATTACCGGTCAGGGATAACTGAGCAGGGTCACTGCTCGGTTGCATCTTGGTGAGGGCTTTGATCCGCACGGGAGGGCATTGGGAGGCCTGCTAAGGATGGACCGAGTAGGGTTGCTGATCAGTGGCCTCTTGGTGAGGGTTTAGATCCTTGGCCTCGGTGGGTAAGAAATTACCAGCCATGGATAACCGAGCAGGGTCGCTGCCCGGTTGCCTCTTGGTGAGAGCTTTGATCCTTAACGCGGGAGGGCATTGGGAGGCCTGCTAAGGATGGACCGAGCAGGGTTGCTGCTCAGTGGCTTCTTGGTGAGGGTTTAGATCCTTGGCGTCGGTGGGTAAGAAATTACCAGCCAGGGATAACCGAGCAGGGTCGTTGCCCGGTTGCCTCTTAGTGAGGGCTTTGATCTTTAGTGCGGGAGGGCATTGGGATGCCTGCTAAGGATGGGCCGAGCAGGGTTGCTGCTTGGTTGAGTCGCGAGGTTCTGTCCGATCTTCCCCGGTGTTTGAACATCGGGAAGAGTGATCGTCGCGGTCGACATGTGTCATGAACGCGCGGGGGAAGGCGAAGCGTAAGAGCCGCGTCGTTCCGATTTCGCCGAGAAAGACGGGATGTCCTCCGCGTGGCTGTACAGTTGTGGAAGAAACGAGCGACTGTTGGACTCTTGGAGCATTGTGGGGTTATAAAACGGAAGGAGCGTTGATCACTCCTTTCTTCACATCCAAAACGTAAGAATGGAGGGCTTCCCTTTTACCATCCCGACATCATAAATTTCGAGAACATGTTCCTCTACGACCATTACTGCACCGATGATACGGTGCAGTTAGTGATAGGCCGCATTGAGAATCATTTTGGCCGCCTGCTTTCCCGGCACTCACTCCTGCTTTAGCTGTTGATGTACTCAATCTGGAGGAGGTTCCCGGGGCTGCACAACCTCTTGTCCGAGCAACTGAAAGACGAGGCGGTTGGTAGGCTGAGGTCCTTGTGCCACTTCGGCCTGATCTCGACGGGTCGGCGGGATCGCTCGGTGGCACTCATCCTTGAGTGATACCAACTGAGGCATGATGCCGACCTTCGCGGACGGCATCAGAGGCAGAGGTCCGAGGCGGCGAGGGCTCGGCTGACGGAAATATCCTCGGAATACCACGAGCAATGTTTCCTGCACTCCTTCCCCCGCTACTGTAATTTTTTTCTTCAATGTACGGCTGAGGAGCCTATAATACCTTTTTGAATGAATAAAATTTTTCTTTCTGCAATGCTCTGTCGTGTCCTTGTTTGTTTAAATAACAAGAACTTTAGAAGAATGTACATTGCTTTTTTGAAGAACCCCAGTAGTGGCCTGCTAAGGATGGACCGAGCAGGGTAGCTGCTCGGTTGATCCCTATGTTCAGTCTGACCTTGTTTGGTTCGTGAACATTGGGAAGGGTGACCGTTGCAGGAGGCACGTGCCAGGAAAGCTTGGGGGAGGTGTAACGTTTCAGGGAGCCGCGTCACTTTTGCCACGTGGCGGCGCGGTATTGGAATAATCTTGGTGGATCTCAGGATTCGCGCGTGAATCTAGGCCTTTAAGATGATCTTGTTTGAGGTTATAAATAGAGAAGGAGATAGCAACCCTTTCGGCACCGTTTTCTTTTGAGATGACTGGGTGCATGTATTTTATCGGAGAGATCACCGCCTTTGACGACGTCTCCTTGTATGACCAATCCCTGGCTGAGGATGGGTACCGGGGAGTGTTTCAGCGTCTTAAGGATCATTTCGGCCGGCTTCTCTCTCGGCAGTCGTCCCTGCTTCAATTGCGGATGTACGCGATTTGGAGGAGGTCCCCAGGGTTGGACAACTCCTTCACCGAGGAGCTTCTGGAAGAGACGCTCGACAAGGTGCGTCCGATCTTCTTGCTCGGCCTTATCTCGAAAGCCATGCATGACTGATCCTTATCCCTCATTCAGGAGTGTTTCAAAATGAGGTACATCGTGGGACAAGGCTCAGAGGGCGGAGCGTCGGGTGCTTCTGTGGCGTCCCGGGTTCGCGTGCAGCATTAGCTGGAGCGGGCTGCAGAGGCTAGGGCTCGGCGCTCGGAAATCTACTCCGAGTTTCACCAGGAGTACATCCTCGATCCCGTTCCACCTCTGTTGTAACTTCTTTTCCTTTTGTAAGGTTGAGGAGCCCAAATACCTTTTGAATAAATAGAATTCTTCTTTTTGCGATGCCCCATTGTTCTCTTTTTATTACTAAAAATAGAAAGAACTTAGAAAAGTTTATATCGTCTTTGTGAAAAAGAAAATATACATAGATGCTCTTTTCGGAGATACAGTTTGAGCTTCTCAGCGTTGTAAGGCCGTGGAAACTGGCGACCATCCGCGTCTTGTAAGCGGTAGGCTCCGCCGGGCAGGACCTCGGAGACGAGGAAAGGACCGTCCCATTTTAGGGAAAACTTATACAGCTTGCCTTGGTCGACGAACTCGTTCCGCCTTAAGACTAAATCTCTGGTCTGGAAGAAGTGACGCTTGACTCGCGCGTTGTAGTAGCGGGCGGTTTGCTATTGATAGGCGGCAGCTCTGATCTGAGCCCGGTCTCGTTTTTCCAACAAGATGTCCAGGTTAGTTCGTAGGGCCGAGGTGTTCGCCTTGTCGTCGAAATGCTCGACCCGGTGACTGGGGAGCCTGATCTCCGCTGGGACCATTGCCTCGGTTCCGTAGGAGAGGCTGAAAGGGGTTTTCCCGGTGGGGGTTTTCTTTGACGTGCGCAGGGCCCATAAGACTCGGGGCAATTCCTCGACCTAACTGCCTTGGTGTCCTTCTAGGCGTTTCCGAAGACCTTGGAGATCGTCCCGATTAGCGACTTGGGCTTGCCCGTTGCATTGGGGATGTGCGACCGCGGCAAATTTCATGAGGCTGTGATATTCGTTGCAAAATTCCTTAACTCCTTCGTTTTCGAAATTTGTTCCGTAGTCGGTGATGATGCATCTCGGGATGCCGAATCGGAGTATTACGTTCTGCAGGAACTTAATAGTCGTGGTGGCGTCCGATTTCCTGATGGGAATGGTCCCGATCCACTTCGTGAAGTAGTCCACCGTGACAAGGACATACTTGTGCCCGCCCGTACCGGTAGGGAACTGGCCTATCATGTACATTCCCCACTGGGCAAATGACCACGGGGAGGTTAGGGCGGTTAGCTCGGTAGCGGGAAGGCGATGTATGCTTCTATGGAGTTGGCAGCTCTTGTATCTCCTGACCAGCTTTTGGGCGTCTTGATGAATGGTCGGCCAGTAGTACCCCTGGAGTAATGCCTTCTAGATTAAAGTGCGGGCCTCTTGGTGCGCGCCGCCGACCCTTTCGTGGATCTTACGGAGGACGTAGTCGGCTTCGTAGGGGTCGACGCACCGGAGCAGGGGCTGAATGAAGGACTTCTTGTAGAGGTTCCCATTGCTCCAGACGAAATGGAGAGCTTTGGCTCGGAGACGTCGGGTTTCTTCCCGATCTTCTGGGAGCGTACCTTCCCTCAGGAATTCCACGAGGGGCTTTCTCCAGTCCCGATCTTCTTTCAGGGCTGTATACATTTGAAGTATTGTTGCCCCGTCTTCCACACTGGGCCGTGGCAAGGGCTCGAAGAGGATGTTCCTCTTGTTGTTGGCCGTGTAAGATGAAGCCAGCTTACTCAAGGCGTCGGCTTGGGTGTTGAGCTGTCTGGGGATTTGCTCGACCTGGACTTCGTCGAAGTCCTTTTGCAGTCTTCTTACCTCGGCCAGATACTTAACCATCAGAGGCTCCCGTGCTTCGAATCGGCCGGTCACTTGGCCAACGACTAGGGCGGAGTCGATGCGGATCCGAATCGTTTTCAGCCCCAGTCCGGAGGCTATGCACAGTCCGGCCAGAAGGCCTCGTATTCCGCCGCGTTATTTGAGGCCTTGAACCCGAGCTTCAGAGAATACTCCATTTTTGTCTCGTTCGGGCCCCAAATGATGAGGCCGGCACCACAACCTTCCTCGGTTGAGGACCCGTCGACGTAAAGGATCCATTCAGGGACTGAGTCGGGCTTCCCATCGACTGAGGGCTGAGCTGCGGGGGCCGGCGTTGACTTCGGCTCTTTGCTGGGATGGTGCACTCGACGATAAAATCGACCAGGGCTTGGGCTTTGATGGCCTGCCTCGGGCGGTACTTTATGTCGAACTGGGACAACTCCCACCTCCACTTTTCCAAGCGGCCAAAGGACTCGAGTGAGGCGAGGATAGTTCCTAAAGGCCGCTCGGTAAGGACAAGGATGGTGTGCGTATGGAAATAGTGTCGCAGTTTTCTTGAAGCCACGATGAGTGCCAAGACGATCTTCTCTATGGCTGGGTACCTTGTTTCCGCGTCCTTGAAGACGCGGCTCACGTAGTAACCGGTTTCTGGACTCCGTCGACCTCTCGGACGAGCACTGAGCCTGCAGCTTGGTCAGATACCGTTAGGTATAGCGATAGCTCATCCCCTTCGATTGGTCGGATGAGCAGCGGGAGAGTCGCGAAGTGCCTATTTAATTGGTCAAAGGTGGTATGGTACTCCTCCGACCACTCGAACCTTGGAATCTTCCTTAGGGCCTTGAAGAACGGGAGGTACTTTTCCCCAGACCTCGACATGAAACGTGACAGAGCGGCTACCCGCTCTGTCAGCTGCATGATCTCGACATTAGTCTTGGGCGCAGCCATGTTGAGGATGGCGTTGATTTTCTTCGGGTTAGCTTCGATCCCGCGGTGAGTGACCATGAAACTGAGGAACTTTCCCCGGTGACCCGAATGCGCACTTGGCGGGGTTCAGTTTCATCTTGAACTTGCGGAGGACGTCGAGGGCCTTGCCCAGATCCTTGGCATGGTCATCCGATGAGATCGATTTGACGAGCGTGTCGTCGACGTAAACTACCATGTTCCTGCCGATCTGCGGCTTGAACATGCGGTTGACCAAGTGTTGGTACGTTGCTCTGGCGTTTTTGAGGCCGAAAGGCATCACCTTGTAGCAGTATACCCCCGGTCCGTTATGAATGCGGTGAGATCCTCGTCTGCCGGATTCATACGGATCTGGTTGTATCCGGAGAAAGCATCCATGAAACTAAGTAGTTCGTGGCTTGCCGAGCTGTCTAAGAGTTGATCTATCTGAGAGAGGGGATAGTTGTCTTTCGGGCAGGCCTTGTTGAGGTCGGTGAAATTGACGCACACGCGCCACTTCCCACTTGACTTTTTGACCAGGACTACGTTCGCCATCCATTCCGAGTAAGGCACATTTCGAATGAAGTTGGCGGCAAGGAGCCTGTCTATCTCGTCCTCGATCGCCTTTTGCTTGATCGGGGCGAAGCTTCGCTTTTTCTGTCTGACGGGCCGGGCCGTAGGATTTACCCCGAGCTTGTGAGATATGATTTTAGGGTCGATCCCAGGCATGTCAACAGGCGCCCAGACGAACACGTCAGAGTTGTTTCTGAGGAAGTGGACTAGGTCGTCTCGCTGAGTCCCCATCAGAAGCGACCCGATCTGAACGGTTCGCTCGTTGTCCCCTTCTACGAGGGTGACCTCTGTCAGTGGCTCCACCGGGGTCCCTCGAACCTCCTTTTGCTCGTCTCGAGTGTCCAGAGAGCCCTTGATGTCACCCTCGCCCTCAACGTAATTGCTCGGCCGCTCAGACGTAGATGTTGCGGGGAAGCAAACCTTTGCAGTCCGTTGGTCTCCGTAGGTTCGACCTATCTCGCCTTGGTCGAGCGGGAATTTCGTCGCCAGGTGGTAGGTCGATATCTGGGCCCTGAGGGAGTTCAGTGTAGGGCGGTCGAGGAGGATGTTGTAGGCCTACGTGATTCTTGCTACGATGAATTCCATAGGCACGGTGCGCGTACGGCCGGCTTTCCCGATGTTAAATTGGAGAGTGATTACCCCTTCCACCGGGATGGAGTGGTTGGTGAACCCTGACAGGACGTGTGTGGTCGGCCTTAGGTCCGATGGGATGAGTCTCATACATAGGAAGCAATCATAAAATAGAATGTCTGTCGAGCTTCCAGAGTCGACCAGTATCCTCTGCACCTTGTAGTAGTGGACCCGAGCTATGATCACCAGCGGGTCGTTGTGGGGCAGGGTTATATCGTGGAGGTCCTCGTTAAAAACGATTGGCTCGGCTGCCCTGGCCTTCTTCCTCGAGTTGGAGGGGCGCTGAGCCTTGTCGGTCTTTGCTGTACCTCCGCTGACATGACCATGATTTGGCCGCTTGTCAATTCGCCGGGAGGGGGACGTTGCTCTTGCTCACGTTCAGCTTGCCGCTTGTCTCGCAAGTACGCTGCCAGGTGCCCCGAACGGATGGGCTTCTCGATGTAGTCTCGGAGTTGCTTGCAATTCTTCATGGAGTGGCCTTGCGACCTGTGGAAGCCGCAGAAGGGGCCCCGGGTGCGCTTTGCCGCTCTGTTCGAGACTGGGGGGAGTTTGAAGAATTTCTCGTCCTTAGCCTCCTCCAGCAGTACCGTCTGGGAGACGTTGAGTGGGGTGGACTCCTGAAATTTCGGGGAGTAAGGCTTTGGCCGTTCAAGCCTCTTTTTCTCTTCCCGGCCCTTTTTCTTGTGATCAGCTTGTTCTGTCTGGGAAAGATTGGCGTTCACCTCGGATTCCAGCTTGATCTCACGTTCGGTCCAGGCCTTTACCTCGGCCATGGTCTTAGGTTGCGCTAATGCAAAAGAGAGTAGCTACTCCTTGTGCCTAAGACCCGACCTAAGCGTCGTAATGACCGTCTCGTCTTGGTGTTATCGGATTTCGAGGAGGGCGTTGTAGAAGCGGGTGACGTACACTTTGAAGGGTTTTTTGTCCCCGCTCTTTATTGTGAAGAGATGGTCGACGGTCCGCTTCCGCCGTTTGTTCCCGACGAAGTCGCCGAAGAATTGCGTGGCCAGCTCATTAAAGGTTGAGATCGAGTGTGGCGCGAGTCCTCGGAACCAGTCTCGTCCGGAGCGGATGAGAGTGGCCGGGAAAGCGCGGCATTGGGCGGCGTCGGAATAGTTCTGGAAACTCATCCCGGCTGTGAACGCGTCCAAATGGTCTTTCGGGTCAGACTTCTCATCGAAGAGTGAGACCTTCGGGGGCTTGTTCCGGGAGGAGACATGCACGGTGAGTAGCTCTTTGGTGAAGGGCTTCGTGAGCGAGTCGGTGGCATATTTAGCCCCATCACTCGAATGACGACCTTCCCGATGCGTACCTTCGATCTTCTTTTTGAGGGCATCGAGTCGGCCGTTGTATCCCGATGAGTCGGCATACTTCGGTTTTTGGCCTTTGCTGTCGGAAGCCTCTGCCTGGCCACGGCCCCTATTCCGTTCGATGACGTTCCTCAGGTCTCCTGACGAGGTCGTTTTTGAGCTGCCGTGGCGAGTCCCGTGCGCGCGACCCCGTCGAGGGAGGGGGCGCCGGTCATGCCTGGATGCAGGCGAGTTGACCGACACCTTCTCAGGAGGAACAGGGGCGCGATGGGGCTCGGGGCGAGGCGCTCCAGTGTAAGACCTCGGAGTTAAACTGTGCGGTGCCCTCCGGGTCATTGAATATGTCGGCCCAGGGGATTTGCGGCTGCCGGAGACAGCGACGCGGTGATCAGTCGTGTCCACGCGGGCAAAGTCATCTCTCCCTCTGTAGGGGTCTCGGTCCTGCGGAGGGGGAGCGGCGACCTGGGGAGCTTGCCCGGCCGCTTGGACACGGACGAGCGCATCCACGACTGATGTGAGTCGATCTATCCGAGCGGATAGGGCGTGAATGACGTTCGGTGGAGGAGGGGATTCTTTCTCGTCTCCACTGTGGGGAGGCCGACGGCTGGTGCTTGGATCGTCGCGGTAACCGCTTGCCATTGTAGTCGAGATTGGAAGATGAACTTTTGGTTGAGTGGAACCTGGTTTCCCACAGATGGCGCCAACTGATGGATCTCTGGATCTCCTTCAGATGTTATTTTCCGTTGATCTTTTCGTGTGCAGACGGACATCTGAGATTGAGTTGGAGGGTTGCCTCCTGGAGCATGTGGATCTCAATGGGTTTTGAGTGGTTGTGGCCGAGCTACCTGCAAAGAAGTCCCGGGGCGGTTGTGTCACCGAGAACCCTCCGACGATCAAGTTAGATGGGGTATTTTGGCAGAGTAACGACTTAGTGGAGAAAAAATGGCTTACTTCGATTGTCTGAGAGGGGTTTATATAGCGGCAGCAATGGGCAGGGGGCGCGAGATTCACACCGGCCGTTACTCTCCTGGCGTCACGCCCGCGTGATCGGCGGGATCTCGCATTAATGACGAGACAGGCTCGTTAATGGGGGATCATGATGGCGTGGGATGCGGGATCGTGAGCGGCGGATATCTCGCGCATGGCGAGATTCGCGGAGCCATGGCGTAGGCGTCTGTGATCAGCGCCGTGGGTCGGTCTGGGTGAGACCGAGGAAGACGAGCTCGGCGGGAGCCTCGGACACGAGCGGGAGGCCGAGGCATCTTTGTTCCGTGATAGCTCGGAGACGAGCCGAGGGAGGTCTGGAAGGTCACCAAAGGTCGGGAGACTCCTCGGGCCTCCGGCCCCAGATGTGATCCCAACTGAAGTTCTTGATCTCTTCTTGTAGGTTCTGACACACGTCATCTGCAACGTGCCAGCATCTGGAGAGTCACCGATATCGAGCTTCATCAGAAAGGAAAGGAATTAATTTGCTGATCTAATTTTTTGTTTCTCATTAATTTATCTTGAAAAGGTTTAGCTTGTAATTCTGCTTTTAGAGTAGTGATTCACTTGTATATGTTGCACGAATGAAATTTGCCAAAGGTAATTAGGCTGAAGGTGCCTCAAATTTACCGGGGAAAAAAAGTTGTTAGCTTTGTTATCATACACTTCTAACTTTTAATGGTCACGAGGGATTAGCCAATGCAGCTTTGGCTAGGATTGTTGAGAGTTGCTTCATACACAAATGCCTATGTCTCAGAGGTCAAGGGCGTTATTTATTCAATCTTTGTGATGTGCAGTGCTTAGCTATTGTCTTTTTCTGTATGTTTGGTGTTGATCTTTGTTCGATGGGAGTAACCTTTGATGTCTATGATTTGAAATGTTTAGGATAATGACCGGGATTCTGTGTTATCATCTTTGGTGGTGGGGGTGTGTGTGTGGGTGGGGGGGGGGGGGGAAGGAGTGATCCATTGCAAACCGGGCCGTGTTTTTTAAGAACGGGAACTCTCGATCCACGATATATTTGAACGATCTGATCCGTTCAAGTTGATCGCCCTACCCTCAAATATACGTGTATGAAAAATCAATGGAATTAAAGACCTCTAACATATGCATCGGATGAAGTTTATGTTGCATTACATTCATTTTTGATGCATATGTTAGAGGTCTTCAAATCCTTTGATTTTTCATACACGTACATTTGAGGGTAGGGTGGTCAACTTGAACGGATCGGATCGTTCAAATATGTCGTAGACCGAGGGTTCCCGTTTTTAAAAAAACGCGGACCGGTTTGCAATGGATCACTCCCATATATATATATATATATATGGGGTTGAGTGGCATTCCAGCGGATTTAGATTTACTTTGAAATTTTATAGTCACATGTATATTTGCGGTTAGCTAAAAAGATAAGTTATGTTGCTAAAGGTACTTCATGTTACTATTTTATACATTTCTTGTTGGCCAATGCAATGCCATTAATTTTTGGCGTGAAATGATTAAGAAAATTTTCGGTTTAGGATTTTTTGTCATCTTCCTTTGTCGTTCTTTATTGATGTCGTGAAGGGTTTAGGTGAAGCGCGCAGAATTGACGAAGCGTTCCAAATTCTTGAATCTGTAGAACAAGGTGTGACTGCTGGAAACCCAAAATTGTCGCCTCAACTAATCTATGGCCTGTTAAATGCTCTGCTTGAGGCTGGTAAGTGCTATTTCTTTTGCTCTAGTCACTCTAATTACTGGTTTCACACATGCATTCTCTTATTGTCATAAAAGATCTTCGTCGAGGCTTTATGCTCTAATACATTATAAATTTCACTACTCATACACTAGGCAGATCTACAGTTTATATCACATATCTGTGTACACTCTTCTTAAGGTCAAACATATTGGATTTATGTTGTACCAAACATACTGGAATCAGATGATAGAAGCATACATACAAACTTGTGGGAAGATACAGATAATATAAATAAATCTGAACCCTGCATTTAGGTATCACAGCCCTATGCTAATGTGGTTAAAGAATTCGATTTGGCAAAACAAGAGAGTGATCAGACCCTGCATGAATCAATCATTATGCTTAAAAAAAAGGTTCCACAGGCATAGAAGAAAGCTATGGACTAAGGATTGGCTTTACATAGAATTTAAGAGGCTAATTGGCCACTATGAGAAACCTCCATATCCGTAATGCAATTTAAGCTCATGCAACTATGCAGCAGCATTCGAAAATTCTCCAAATTTAAGAATCTAGCAGGGGTGAAGATTATACGTTTTATATAGGGCATCGTTTCATTTTTGAGGCATGCAATTTTGATAGATGGAAATTTTGACAAACAAAAACACTGGCTTGAGCATATATGACAAGGGTTTTATGGAGCTGCGGGTGCCCGCAGCTACTTCGCTGTGGGCGCAAGAGCGTATAACAAGGGGTCCCATTTGGTATATAAGTGGGTGGTTCCCGCTCCCCCCCTCCCTCTGGCACCCGCTTGTACATTAAATTCATATGATAAACTGAAGGTTCTGAAAGTGGAAAGTTTTAGCTACACAATTGGAGGAAACTATCAGAAGGTTGAAGGTCAGCATATTATTAAATAATGAAAACTACAGTATTTAATATGCACCTTTTTTCAATATAAATTACAGAACACAACACACTGTTGCTGACAATAATATGTTCCACCTCTTATCCTATACCTTGTGCATCCTCAATGATATGCTGATTCCTAATTTGGAGAAATACTTGGTTCCATTCTGTTTAATTGCAGTATCTTCTAACATGCACCTCCTTAATTGCAGGAGATATGCGCCGTGCCAATGGTCTCGTTGCACGTTACCGACTTGTGCTTCATGAAGACAGTCGCTCAGTCGTACTGTACAACTTATTAATGAAGGTTCATTTTTCGATCCCTGATCCACATTGTCAATATTTTTTCCATATAATACTACTTTCCAAAATGCTAAAAGCACCCCTGCATGTTTCTATAGCCTCAAATTTTGGCTAATTATTTTGCTTTCTACCCTGCGTGCATATAGTCACTAACAGTTTGCATATCCACATCTCTGTTTCAGGGTTATACAAACACTGATTTCCCTCTCGGTGCTTTAACTTTCCGGGATGAAATAATGCGCCAGGGGTTGAAGCCTGATAAAATGACCTATAACACACTGATCTTTGCATGTGTGAAATCTGGAAGAATCGATATGGCAGTTCAGTTTCTTGCTGAAATGAAGGTCTCAATCAAGTGTTCGGAAGGCCAGTTTAAAGCTATACAAGCATTTTATGACAGGTGCACAGAATAACGGAATGAATGACTAAATAGTTATGTCATCTTTCAGGACGAAGCTTTGAAGGCCAACTGTAATGATCTTCTTCCAGATGCAGTCACATACACCACTATTCTGAAGGTAAGGAATGCGTTAGAATGCAAACACTGGCATAATGTGGTGACTTTTTCCTATATATTATGGGAGTGCATATTCATTTGGTTCATTTGAATATGCTTGAGAGGTTCATGCAATTCCCTCTCTTTTTTTTCTTTTTTTGTAGAAGAAAATGTTTGAGGTTATCAGTTTTCTTTGCAGTTAGATTAGCTTGAGCATGATAACCTACAAGGTAGACTAGTCTTTACCAACTGCATAGCTTATTTCTCTATTGTTAATAATTTCCTTGGCCGGGAAACCATTTGGACTGTGTTTCCTTTGACCATTAATGTTAGGTCGGTGGAATTTTTTACAAGTTTGTGGAAGTCTCCATGGAGGCTTTCCGACATATATTTCTCGGCTCCATGGCATCGGTTGATGGGAGGGAAAGGCTTATGACCAAAGTTCAAGAACTCGGTTTCGGTCTCTCATAATTTTATTAGTTTCGCTGGGTTTCGACTAGTTTCATCAATCTCGGTTCTGGTTTCGGTTTCGACGGGAATGCAATATACATAAGTGTAGATGTATTAAATACTTAAATTTATGGTTCTATATTACAATACAATGATCCTAGTGTCTAAAAATCCAGCCATAATGTAAAATATATTGAAAAGTGCACTTAGATAAGTATTAATTTAGGGTTTGGGTTCACTTTTTGCGGTTTTCTAACAACGAAGGCCTACAATGACCACAATGACAGTAAAAATGGTATTAAAAAAAGTTTTTAAAGATTTCAGCCGAAACGATCTTATATAGCTGGTTTCGAATCGGTCTCCACCGAAACCGACGAAACCACCTGAAACCTCGAACCTTGCTTATGATTGTTGAGTATAGTACATTGTACATGCATAGCAGCCTGCATATTTGTTTGATATATGAGTAATGGCCTTTAAAAATCTTTTCACTGCATCTTATGAGATATTTACTATACATCGTGGCTGGAATGCTAGCTAACCTCAGAACAATACATTTTTGTTACCACGAGATTTATTGGCTGCTGCAGATCATTTGAAGGTGTCAGTTTTCCGTTGAGCTTTGTTGACAATAAAGAACACTCCACACTGCAGCATATTCATCTTAAAACCGAAGTTGTCAAGTCGTGATATGAATCATATACCGTTTTTCTTATGAATCGTATCATATATCGTATCGAATTGTAAATTGTAAGATAATATATTAATTTGTGCAAAATCAAACCAATTAGATATATTATCATATATATAATAATCATATGACTAGATTAGCAATATAGAACAATACATTATATAAAATATAGTATTTAATCAATTACCATGCACACAATAAACACGTGTATTCATGCAAAATCCAACAAAAGAATATATGAATTAATAAAAATCATATGAATATATGATTAATCATAATAATTAAGATAATTAGTCAACCATCAGGCGTTGAAGCAAGGATGAGGTAGCAAGGAAGTCGAGGACGAGTAAGCTCGAAAGATTGTTCATAATAAAGAGACAGAGAGATCGAGAAATGATTGGAAAATTAAGGATTTTACCAATTTGGGATTAAAATAAAAGTATTTTGAAATCTATTCAAATAAAATTAGATCTTTAAATATTATAAGACTCGAAATATTCAAACCTAACCCAAACCCGATCCATTTACTAAAATGATTCGAAACGTGATTCGTAAAAATCATATCAAATCATATGATATCAATCGTGAATCATAAGATTCAATCAAAATCTGAAACAAGCTTGCGATATGTATTAGAGTTTGGCCGCATCGTAAATCGTAAGATTTTAACAACTATGCTCAAAACAATTACTCTTTTCACCATTCAATCAATAATAGGTCATTTGTTAAATTAGCAAACACAATCATATATCCTTACTAAACTGGATGCAGGCAGGAGAATCTTTTGCAGCATCGTAATTTCCTAAATTTCCCTTTTTACCCATCTTTAATTATGGTTTTGGATTGAATCAAAAATTCAAAGAAGGAATTATTTGGCATTTAAACTATAGATTGAGGACAAGTATGGTATAACATGCAATGGAATATGTTCACAAACTCCCTATGTAAGCCAGCTCTTGCTTTAAAACTAGATTTATGTGTAGATGGTTTTTTTTGTTGTGTTGTTTTCTGCGTTGGTGGGCCCAATAGTGATGGGAAGGTATGTCATGGTTTAAAAGATAAGAACACGTAACCTAATGGGGCCCAGTAATGGTGTGACATGGGTTCCAACTTCCAAAGAGTTTGTTTCTTTACAGTTCGGTGTGCTAAAAATAGAGTAATACTTTTCCTACCGGTGCGGTGGAATCCGCATAGGCTACCAAGACTCTCATTGGATACAAGGTGAGGTATAGGGTATAAGTACCTAGATAGTGGATAATATGACCCATCTTGCATCCAATGATAGCCTTGGTAGCCTATGTGGATTCCACCGTACTGATAGGAAAAACATTACTCAAAAAAATAAGAACAATAGATAAAAGACAAGACCAAGGTAAAATCTTTTCAGATTGAAGAAAAGGTAGAACATAATTCTGTAAAGACCGAAGCAAATTGGTTTCAAGTAATTGCATGAATTTTAGTTTTTTTAATTGTTCTTTTATTATGTTTCTTACAAGCATTTAAACTTATATATGCGTTATTTGTCATGACCTAGCAAGAAAATCAATATATGCCATGGCCATGATGTCATTTGACATGTAAGACAAGACGGCACGAACATAGTATATATGTATCCACCATAACTGAATAATACACTTTAAAACCTCGTAATGTTTAGACATCTCTTCCAACCCTTTTCCAAATCGATGAAAACCGTTAATTTATATTGTTAGTATTTTATGTTCTTTAAGTACTATATAAAGTTATTTGAGGTTTATCTTTACCAGATCTGGTGAAATAGTGACCGTGTTAGTTTATACTAGCACTTCAGATACAAATTTATTTTGGAAGACATGCATTCTGTCAATACCATCAATCCTTCTGCAAGCTTCATGCAGAAAGTTCTCTGATATGCACTGGCAAACAGTAATTTACAATGACAGAGACAGAACAATTTACTGCTGATCTAGTAAATATTCCGCCGTATAAATTTCAGCTTATTTGCAATTATATAATTGATGTAACCTATGCATGTAGGGTCTAGGTAATGAAAAAGATCTGTTTACAGTTCAGAAAATTGTGGCTGAGGTGAAATCACGGCCTGACCTATTTATTGATCGGACTGCATATACTGCGATTATTGATGCTTTCCTTGCTTGTGGATCCACTGTTGGTATGTTTTGTGTGGCACCTTGACAATGAAAATGAGATAACTAATTTTTTTTTGTAAAGGCTATTCTAAAAGTATACTAAATGTACGAGGTACAGATAAAAAATAACAAGTTTCTTCACAGAGAGTGTGTAATGTCTTCCAAATATTATGCTCAAAAGGCTCACTTGTGCTGTGTCACCTAGACATATGGCATGTTGAATACTGCTATTTACTAGAGATCCTGCTCATTTCACTGGTCAAAGTTTTGTTGAATTGTCTTACATTCCATAGATTGCAACTGAGAAACTATGGATTTAAAATAAAATCAATAGAACCAATTGAGGAATGGGTTTAAGTGGATCTTTAGTAACACATGTAGGATCCTTTTGAGCATAATTGGAATTTTCTAACGTTTCATTGCAACCATTTCTAGATATCTAAATACATGTTGACCTTTAATTCACAACATTTTTATCACCTAGGCTGAATTATATGTTAAACATTACATTTATGATATTTAATTATCTATCGAAGTTGAAAATTCCTTGCTCTTTCGGATTATTAGACATATTGGGTTGTGTTCTTTTTGTAGAAGCACTTTGCATATTTGGTGAGATGATAAAGCAAGCAGGAATAAATAAGAATCGGATGCCAAAGCCTCATCTTTATCTTTCTATGATGCGAGTATTTGCTATTAAAGGTGATTTTGATATGGTCAAGAAGTTGCATGCACACATGTGGTCAGATTCTGTGGGATCAATTTCTCCTTCAGCGAGACTAGAAGCTGATGAGCTTCTTATGGAAGCTGCACTAAACAGTGGCCAGGTGAAGTATGCTTTGACTTTGAGATGCGAGTTGTGCAATGATTTCTCGTTATAAGGCCTTATTAGTAATTGATGAATGACTTATATATTGTTTTTGGACACAACTGCCATTCTCATCCAGAACTAATTGGTTGTTAAGATACATATAACACGTGCGTTCATACCTGACACCCTGAAAACCGATACTTATATTACATTGATGTTTGTAGGTGCATTATTGTTGTGTATCTGCGGACATTTCTTTGATATTATTCTATACAAATAAGTGTTTGAATTGTTTGACATTATGAACCGGTGCAAAAATGTGCTGAAAAGAACAGTTTGAAAATCTATGTTGATATAGTGATTTGAAGCTATCGAATTTAAAATGTTCCATAACAGTATGCTTTTAATATATTATAAGACATATACACTTAAAGGTAATCCTCACTTTTTTGGATGTTTTATGTAAGGTCACAATCAATCAAAACTAAAAAAGATTTTACATTTAAGTTTTTTTTCTTCCTTTTTTCCTTTTTATTTTTAAAGATGCTTCTAGACACTTATCTATTTTGATTTAAGCTCATCTCACAAAACTGTGTAATAGTTGCACCTTTAATATTCTAGCACCTGTTTTTGCATATCATCGGCACTGCATTAGGCATGATCACTCAAACCAACAATTTAGAACAGATGCAGACCAAGTTTCATTTTTTCCATACTTGCTTCCATTTCCCTTACTGATTAGCTACTTGAATATGGATCGGTTACTTATACAGATTGAAGTCGCTAGGAAAATATTTTCCCGTACTATAGCAAAGGAAGAAGACTTTACTTGGACTAGCAGAGGAGGCATGGTACGCAACTTATCTATCTTCAGGTTCAATTTCTGACTAAATTGGGGAACTGTTCAAGAGTTGTAAGATTGTAATTTAGGGGATCCGCTACTAAATTGACCAATCTTTTTTTTTTTTGTGGCATTTTGGTCATATTCCATCACTTTGGTAACCGGAATGCTGTCTATAATGTTAGAAACATAGTTTGTCGAAGGCAAGCTGACAAAATGCAAATTTCATTGTTAGTTCAACACACAATCCCGTCCTCTCAGTTGCTGGTTTCTATTAATTGATTCATGGAAGTTGATTTTCAGAGCATATCTGCAAGCTCTTTTTTCTATTGAGTGATTGCATTTTTAAGGGTCATTGTATTTCGTAACTTCCCTCGTGCATGTTCTCACACATTAATGTAGAAAAAAGGTTGATTATTGAATTCATTTTTGTGTAGGTTGCGGTTCGATTAGAGGCTTTATTGGATTCTACGACGTCCTTGTTTACTCCTTGTGTTCTTTCTCAGGTAGTTTCTCATTTTCTTCCCAACTACATGTCATCTCTTTCAATAGGCATTATTATCATTTTTGGCACTCCAGGTTTCATTGGATGATCCAATTGAGAAATATATGATGGCATTTGAAGAAGCAAATCCATTACCAGCTAACTTCTGTTTGAAGGATGTTGTGTTGCGCTTTCTCAAGGATTCTATCATTCCTGTCATAGATGAGTGGGGGAGCTGTGTTGGAATTGTGCACCGTGATGACTGTGATGAGGTAATTCTGCTAAATTCTGAAGATCACTTGGTTAGCATTTGTTTATGTATTCATAGAGCGACTTTGTTTCTTTCTACAAACACCAATGACAGAAAATAGAGGTTGCAGTTCTTTCAAAAGCCCATCCATCCATTCCAAAATCCAAAGTAACGCCTGACTGTTCATAGATATTTTTTTTTTTAATTTACCCAATTATTTTTAGCTGAATTCAAGACGTGGTTTGATACTATAATCCGCAATTGAATGCAGTTGCGTTAGCTGAGAATATGAAGGATTCGTCTGTAGCATTATACAAACTAGGTTAATTTTTTAGGAGCTTTCTTGACTTCTAGTCATGTTTCCCTTTGCAGCCATTTTTTGCCGGATGGGAAAATGTCTAGTTAATGCTGCTGCTGCTGTTATTATTTTATCCTTTACTGATTTCAAGATAATATCAATTTTTCTGTTCCATGAATACCTGGTGCAGTTGGATGCACCTCTTTCATCGTTGATGAGAGGGCCGCCCCCTTGTATTACCACATCTACATCCATCGGCTGTGCAATTGATCTGATCCTAGATAAGAAGTGTGAAGTGCTAGTAGTTGTTAAAAATAGCAGTGTGTATGAAACCACTTACAGCTCAAATGCAAGGCCTGTTGGCATTTTCACACGCGGAAAAATGCTAGAACTTGCAATTGCAGATGAGGCAAAACCTATACCTTGTGGTACTTGAGCCAGAAACAAATTTCGACAAATTTCGACATGCCACCCAGTAAAGCTGACAAAAGATTTTGATCTGTTGTATATTGTGTGGAGATGGGCAGTCTGCGTTTGCATATTTGTCTGAACGCCCTTAATTCTAAAATGTTGTATATGTTTGTAGAGTTCCACATTTTTTCTGCCTCAATGAGGATAAATGCTGCAACAAGAAACGATATAAATTTTTGATCAGGTTGAATTGGCAGCCCATGTTAATTACCGAGTTTGTTGATCAAGTATGTGTTATCCATGATTTGTGTAGACTTTTACAGGGCACGGGTACATAATCCCTTGCAACTTTCTTACCCAAGCAATAAACTCTCAAATAATTTTAGAATCCAGAATTTGTAAATGTATGATTATCATTTTGATACAATTCTTTTCTATTCGAATTGCCAGTTATTTGATTTCAAATTTCAAATTCCATATATAATTTAGAATAATACATTTAATAATGGACTTTAACCGATATTTAACTGACCAAGGTTCGACGGATGTCGATTGATGGCGGAGGATGACCAGAGGTGATCCTAGGCTAGCGACAAGGATGGTCGGTTGGTGATCCCGAAGGCGACTGTCGGCCGGCAATGAGGATGGTCGGAGGCGGCGACTGGGGATAGTCGGTGGCAAGGGCGGTCTGCGGCGGTGGCAGATGGACGGCGGTCAACGGGGGATGGTCAACGATGGTGGTGGTGTGGATGGTCGACCGACGGCAACGTCGGTGGTGTGAACGATCGGGCGACGACTGCGGAGGGGATAGTCGGCTGACTACGGCGTCGGTGGTGGTGTGGATGGCTGACAGGCGACGGCGGCGGAGTGGACGGTCGACCGGCGGCGGCGGCAAGGACCATCAGCCGTCGGCAACGTCAGTGGCTGATCGGTTAATGGTGGCGGCAATGCTGTGGGGGACAATTTATTTAAATTTTAATCTATTATGTTATACCGTCATTTTAGAAAATCTTGGGGTAGTGATGTGAAAATCAATTGATTTTCTCCTATTTGTATTATAAATTGAATGATGAATTATAAAATCCAAAATCTTGTTTTCTAAAATGCTAATTTTGATTAATACTCTTAAGCAAATTTCAATTTTAAATAAGTTTGGACCAACATGAATTTTCAAATTTCGGAATCGCGGACTTGGGACTAATACCTTTCAAGAAACTCCAAAAGGAGAGTTCATGAAAATTCAATTCAAAATGTTAATGGAATTGAATCAACAGCTGGAGCAACAAAATGTAATCCAACTGTTGATTCAAAATGTTTTAAGGGATCGGATTTTAAAGTCCAAAGACTGGTCAGCAACGTAAAAATCTGTGTTTTTCTATTTTGCATTAGATGGTTAGACCCAGTGCATATGCTTTCCATGATTAATTATCAAACTGTAATCCAACAAACAACCAACGGACACATGCTGGATTAATAAAATATGGCTGCAAGATCAACGAAGACACTTAGTTTTTACAGGTGACGTACATAATACAACCTCTCAAAATGAATTTCAACAAAGCTGCTAGCAGGTTAATATTATAGCAGGCATATGACGGGGAGGCCAGCTCACTCGGTATCAGAAGCTGCTTCTTCTTCCTCGTCTTCATCAAGAATATACACCAAAGCATGTCTCCGTGGTGAAAACACACAAGCAACGCCTCTTGAAGCCGCACATGTACAAGGCTTTTCTTCGCAACGCCTCTTGAAGCCGCACATGTACAAGGCTTTTCTTCTTGTCATGTGAAGTGTGATTATATTAAATAATTAAAACGTACTGATACCGCCATGAAACCATGAATCTAAATTAACTTGCAATTTTGCACTCTATGAAGGGACTCACTGTTGCATCGATCTAACCGCCATGAAAGTACAAATTGTAAACCATTGGCCCACAAGCAAGCAAGCAAGCAACCCGAGAGGATTCCCACCTATGAATGTTGCCTACTTAAGGCGAATATCCCATTCTATATCTCCTGTATCAACCATCAGGAGATTTCCTTTTCCTTCTATTTTTACACTGCACAACTAATTGTAAACAATACGCCCGGGAATAACATATTTTTGTTTTCGCGGATATAATATGGACGGATTCGTGAAAACCCTTCACGTATCGTTCTGGATTCACAAATTGGAGTGGATTCCTCGAGTCTTGATCTACATAGTTGATTACATGAGTATATCGAAACTTGTGCGAATGGACGGTTCATCAATGATCTAAAAACCATTAATTTTGCAATTAATAAATCCATTTTTAAACGATTCCAAAGCCTCTTGAATTTTGGTGTCCCTGTGTATATTATACCATGTAGATCAACATACCGGGCCGTTAAAAAAAAATTCATATTTTGCAGTTATGAAGTGTTGCTTGAATTGCTTAATTTAGGCACGGGCCCAGAGGATCCCCCCACAAAAACAGAATCTAATGTTTCATTAGCATTAGGTTAGAATTGTTTAATAACAATTTATATGTTATTATATATATTTAAAATATTAATTTAAATATTCAATATAGTAATGTATTCCAAAACCTGCGTTTATAGAAAATTTAATCCGCGAATCCAATTCGTATCGTAGTGTACCCATATCCGACTTTGTGCTAAATATACAACTAAATATAACCAATAAGGAGACGATAAAAGAAGCTTGCAGTCTTAAGTAACTTCCCTTGAAAAATATTAAATTCCCCCAACTGGGAAAAATAATTGCCATCATTAATCATGTTCATAAAGCTTTCCAAGTACATATAATTAACCATGAGATATCTAAACGTAAAAAAACATGAATCATGAATAAAATCTGCACACTTTTATCTCTTGGGAAAACTAGACATTTAGAATTCAGCAACCGCATCAATATGAAAATACAACCATCGCATTCCAAAAATTAGAATATATTTACATATTAGAATATATTTACATATTACATAAACCAGAAACGGCATCACAAATTCACAATAGTCATTACCTGCTAATAAAGTAATCAAAAACACCTTGAAACATTGATGAGTGTAGTACTGTAGCGACTAAGAAGGGTGTGGTAAGTCTGGTCATGAAACGCATTTTACAAACATCTCCACAAAATACACTACAAAAAATATACACATCACATACTGATATATCATATAATATGTTAATACGTAGTTTAAACTATTGTTTCAACACATGACATTTACCATGAAGTGAAAGTAAAAGCTTATCGCGCTATGTATAATGCACATCAAGTATTGACAAGTGTCAACATTCCATCAGAGATGTGTCAAAAATAAGCATGAAATTAGAAATGGAGAAATACTTTACCTCCCCACTTTTATTCTCTACCCGCATGTACCCAAGAGATAGAAGAGGGGCTCACATAATCTAGATATCGGTGCCGAACATGGGGTCCATGATGTTTATCTCTTCGACAGCATGCTGGTAGGAGTAAAAGTAGGTAGGTAAACTAATTTTCTGAGAAATGCAATGCAACTTTTGCACAAAGTTTTGGGTCTGTGCCCTCAACTGAGGATAGAAACAAGAAATATATGATCCGACACTCCTCAAAAATTCATTCAAGATATGTCAAAAATAAGTATGAAATTAAAAATTTATTACAGGTTAAAGACATGTTTTGGATCTATGTCCACGGTTGAGTATAAAAAAGAAACGTAATTATCTGAGGCGCACCCAAGGAGTGTCGGAAAAAAGTGCATGTGACGCACACATGCATGGAATTCAAGAAAAAGGTATAGGAATACCAATAAATGTGCAGACAACAGAAACAACTTACCAAGTGAAGAAAGTAAAAAATTGCAATAGCATCCAACCATCAGGGGGAAAAAACACTAATCCAAGTAAGTTATACACATGTAAACCTGGATTTTACCTCATACATCACTGTTGGAAGAACCCTCAGAAACCTCTCAACTTGGACAACAAACATTCCAGCCTGCTCTGTTGCATTGTCAATAAGCTTCTCGTGCACGCCAATTCCGTGCAGGCCATCTTGATAGGTCTCTCAGTTCCCCAATTCTGAATCCGATGATTTCTATAGCAGGCTATTCATGATGTGTTATGTATATAGATTAAACCGCTATCGTTCCATGTGATGAAATTATCAATCAAATCAGCAAACGGAGCTAGTTAACAAAGAGCAATAAAATTAGAAGGCATGTGTTTATCAGAAACAGTTAACAAAATAGAATATATGGGGACTGTTGTAGAGCCAAAGCAGAAAACATGTGTAGATTTCCTTGTGATCTCACCTGTATGTGCCACGGTAATAACAATACTCTTAGGCATTCCATGGATTCTCAATACTCAACACAGGTACACACAATGTGTGCTATTAGTTGCAATCATCAGATTTGCCCATTACGGCAGTGTGCGTATCTCAGTTACATTGAGTGCTCGAGAAAATAGCTTGGTTCTTGTTCATCACGTTTTATTGCATATAATATCGTCCATTCCGTATCAATTTGTTAGTAAACAAGTGTTATTAACTATATGGCTACTGTTGAGTACAGGATTACAGGTTTGATAGGGTATGAGTCACAATTGATGCGAAACACGCAAATTTGATACAGTTTCAGGTTCAAACGGCCGACGAACAACAAAACAAGCAAAACACATGCACCGGTTACTCTAATCAACTACGTGCACTCCACGAGCTTCTAGAGATGGATAAGGGGATCTCTCTCTTGTTTTATCCAGCAATAGGAACTCATTTTGGGCAGCTAAAATGAGTGTAGATGTAAAAACCATGTGTGAGTTTGAATGGTAAAGAAGCAAAATCAAACCGAACTACTTTGTTGACAAGAAAAACCCGAGAGCATTCCAGAGTGAATTGGCCAAAGTAAAGTATACCAAAAATCCAAAAATGGTAGTCATTAGAGCATTGCAGGAAGCAGGAGCCCAAACTCCAAAATTGACCCGTCCAGTCAGTCAGAAAACCGCTTCAGTTGTCCCGGTAAGCTTCAAATGGCCTCGGTCTTTTGCCACGTTTCCATCATTGTCAAATTAATCTTCTAGCTTGGTGAAGTTTTTCTGGTTGAAACTCTATAAATAGCAGATCATCGGAAGGCATTTGGGAATAGAAAAAAAATAGGAGTAGCTATAGATTGGTTGATAGTTTAGGGTATTTTAATGCAACTTTAGGTTGTAAATAGCCATTAATATTATTCTTCATCTTCTTCAAGCTTTGCAAGTCTTATAGATCAAAGTAAGTGTTTATTTGGTAAGTTTAATCTAGTTTTAACTAATGTATTTTTATTCTTATTTAGTTAGCTTGTTATTCTTTATGATTATTCTTTTCAATTCATTCTTCTTGTTTTATTTCTTTAATGTGTTCTTGTATTATTTTCATTCCTCTGATAATTCTTTTGCTTGCTGGGATGAGATGATGGTATTTTAATAATGGTTTTGAATCATTAACTATTCTTTGATCCACTATTATACAAGAATTGAACTTCGTCATAAGCAAACTTGAATCTCTCGATTCCTGACTTGAATATTCAGCCATGAGAATAAGTCGTAGGTGTTTGAGATGATGGTTAATAATAAATTAAAGAAGTGGAAGGATAAGAAAACCTAGATGATGATTCTTGTAAAGGGATGACCCAGTCTCTAATTTTACAAGTTTCTAACCAAGACAATGGATAAGTGTATGGAAGGATTCTATACTTGCATATCGTTTACTTCCTAATCCACATCTCCTTAGTTTATTATTAGCACAATTCCAATTAGTTGCTAACTTTGGTGTGTTTGACGGTTTATGCTCCGCTACTCTTAATCGGTATGCGTTTGATATTCAGTACTCACAAACACCATGTTAGTGGATAGTTAAGAGCTTAACTTACTAAATACGGATTGACAACCCGTATTTGGTAGGATATAAATTGAAGGAGAAGTGTAAGGATTATAATTATTCATTGCTATCCAATTCTTATTTCTAACAAATTATTCTTTAATTCTTTAAAATTGTATAAAAACAAACCCAACCCAAAACAATTCTTAAACCATTTTTTAAAAGGCCTGTGTAAAGTGACTATAATTAACACGGTACGGTTTCTCTGAGGACGACCCGTACTCATCGCTTGCTTATTGCAAATGTTGATTGCGGTATTTAATACTACAAGATTCTAGGATTCCGTATTTTTAAATTCTGATATTCGCATACACGGAAACCAACACAACAGATCTCATAAAAAGCGGCCCCACTTTCTCACTTCTCAAATAGGTGAGTCGTTCAAAAGTATTCCACAACAGATGCCTTGATCAAATGGCTACGGACTCATTAAAAGTTAAATCTCAACCTTTTAACATTGTAGATTTGCACTATATCGTCATAGGAAAAAGGCTAGTGAGAATTGCTTCTCGCATTTTATAGTGCTTAACAAATCAACCATCAATTTCGTTTTTACCCATTGAACCTTTTCTTGGTGCTTCCAATCCAAGGTGGGTATCCATTAAGATGATTTAATTAATAGGCTTCAACCCCATTCCCCCTCGACGTCTCTGACACTTTTGCAAGACACCCTTCCACTTTAAGATAATGAAGATTAGGTTTCCTATTCTTCCATAATTCATGAGGGGTTTTCTCGCAATTTTTATAAGGCACTTTATTCAAAGTATGACATGATGAGAGTAAAGCCTCTCCCCACAAATTAGATAAACCAGAACTACATAACAAGAAAGTAATCACAAAAAAGTTCGAATTTTCCTTTTCACAATCCCTTTTGTTGAGGCGCATAAGGTGCAGTAATTTGATGAATAATGCCATGCTTTTCACAAAAATTAGAAAACACAGCCGAGTCGATTCGCCACCTCTATTGGATCGAAGAATTATTATTTTCTTTTCTAACCGATTTTCAACTCCGGTTTTAAAATAAACTAATTTTTGGAAAGCCTTATTTTTGATCGAATCAAATATACACAACAATACTTCGAAAAATCATCAATAAACAAAATAAAATATCTTTTCGCACCACGTGTCAGAACACCATTTAATTCAGGAATATTACTATGAATAAGTTTTAAATGATTAATGCTATTCTCTGCAAAATGAAAAGATTTCCTAGGTTGTTTTGCTTGAGTACAAATCGCACATTTATTTGCAACATCAGAAACAAATTTAGGATTCAAACTTTAGGAAATCATTCATTTCATAACATTCAAGTTCACATGCCCTAATCTAATAAGTCAAATATCACAAGAATCAGTAATAAAATAAATAGCAGAATTAGCATCAAAAGCAAAGCTAGTATTATTCATAGAAGACATCAATACACAAAGTTTTAACAAAACCCCACATGCATAGCCTTTACCAATAAATCCCACCTAAAGAGCTTACAACTCGATCAAACTCAAATACAAGTTTGTAACCATGTTTATGTAATAAAATGCTAGAAATAAGATTTTTATTCACGTCTGGAACACGCTGCATGTTATATAGGGAAGAATCTTTCCCGAAGAAAGTTTCAAGTCGACTCATCCTTTCCCAAACTTTTGCCGCGCTAGCATTTCCCATCAACACAGATTCATATTTTTCTATTTATTGGTATAAGAGGAAAAGGATTCACGATCAGGACACACATGGACGGACGTTAGCACCAGTATCAACCTACCAATAGCACCAGTATCAACCTACCCGACCAGGTTCATAGTTTAAAACAACTTCTGTACACATGGCTACGAAACTGGGATCATTGGTTCCACCAGAGGCATCCCCAAATATCACCACATTAAGTGCAGAAGTTTGGTCGGAGTTTTTGATATCCCGACCTTTTCTCTTTCAGCATTGCCCAGCAAATTGGCCAGGCTTGCCGCATACATAACATCCCTGCCCAGACTTATCTTTTTGAATATTGGAATTTGGTTCAAGGCAGTTCTTCTTCTTCTTCTTCTTTTCAAAATTTGGCTTCATGTTTTGTTTACGTTTGGGCTTGTTCTGAACTGTGTTAAGCTTTGGCTCAAGCTCGTGTCAAAGATACTGTCCTTAGAATAGATTTCCGCCCGCGATCTGACCAGCTGCTTCAACTCTAGCCTTTTGCCCAAAATTGAAATTCAGAAGATAAAACCGCAGAGAAAATTTTTTCTTAGGAGGAAGAAAACACAGAGAAGAGCTCTTTTTATTTTTTCTGCGTGTTCTCTTTCTTTTCTCTTCGTTATTTCTTTGTCGAAAGAAATCAGCACGTTGGAAAGAAGCTTAACCACAGGAGAAAATATCTCAGCACGTTACCATGTTCCTGATTCCATATTATCTCCTCGATAAAATCAACATAAAATCAGAAATAATATCTTAACCAAAAAAGAATTTGAAATTCAAATCTAAATGGATTTTTAGACAAAAAAATCTAAGTTGCAAAAACTTGCTTGTGGGCACGCAGGCCCATGGTTTTTCTCTTGCTCACATCCAATTAAAACATAGACGATGTTAATATTTAAACAAGAGAATTTCCCAAGTGGTTTCCAATAAGGACTAAAGAAATGTCCTTTTAAAACTTGAACTACCATCTAAACACAAATAGCCCAAATCACAAGGAAAGAGATCAAAACCAAAACCAAAACTTTGATTCACATAAACATGAACATAAAACCCAACATTAGGTCATGCCCCCTCCCCCTACGATATTTCTGCTCCTCTGCTTCGGGTTCAGCGAAAGCATCAACATGAAGCAAAGAGGCTGCCTCACAAATATCAAAAACAACAGGCACTCATGGGCTCACTCGGAGATAGATCCTAGCAAAAACGTGGGAGAAAAGAGGTCCAGGCGGAGGCGGCAGCGGTGGTGGTCACGATGGTAGCGAGAAATCGATCTAGCTTGCTGAATTGTGCGACGGCTGCAGTGAAAAAGCTGAAGTGGTAAGTCTTGTGTGTTGGCATGCGCTTTGTAAGAGGTGCAAATGCTCTCGGTGCGGGCGTCTACAGATTGACTCCAGGAGAGCCAGCGAATCTAAAACGTGATCTTGAACATAGCCACTGCCACTATTGTTCGATATTATGCTAACACAGTGGACACTGAATGGGTTGATCTTTAGAAATAACTAATGATGTTGGATGGCTTTTTGATGAGGCTCAATATTGGATGACGCTCAATATTGGCGATTTCCAAGATCATGACCCACATGGCAGATAACGTGTCCCAGAACTCAGAAGAAAAGGCCACAGGACCGACCAGGCCATCCCTGTACCCGACCTGCAAGCATAAGCAGACTCTCCTCAGAGTCCCCTAAAAATTGGCCTCCTCGGCCTCTCAGCTGGCCCCCGGCTGCCGCAGGATCAAGACTCCTCGGCCCTCTCGCTCGACCCCGAGCTCCCCAGCCGAGACCATCTTCCTCGATCCTCCGACCAACTCCACCGTTCACAGGCGTAACCGCCGCTCCGCAAATCTCGCCATGCGCAGATTCTCCGCCAGCAACATCCCACGTTCCACGCCATCACGATCCCCATTAATGGGCGATCCGCTCTCTACGCGGACGTGACGTCGGGAGCGTAACTGCCGGCGAGATTCTCGCGCCTGCTGCTGCGTGCTGCCACCACTATATAAACTCCCATCACAGTGGGGTCAAGTAAGCCATTTTTGATTCCACTTAGCTGTTACTCTGCTCGGATCTCGTACTAACTTGATCGTTGGAGGGTCCTCGGTGGTACCAAACCACCCCGGGACTTCTTTGCAGGTACTCGGCGCTAAACTCCTCAAATCACTAATCTCCTCAAAACCCATTGAGACTCACACACAACAGGAGATCACCTCCAAAATCCACCGGGAGATCGACAGAAGACAACATCCGACGGAGACCCGAAAAGGACCTCCATCAGTTGGCGCCGTCTGTGCGAAAGGAAACTCCACAAAAAACAAAGTTGGCCTTCCGATCTCTATCCACATGGCAAGTGACCACCCTGGAGATCCAGGTACCAGCCGCCGCCTCCCCCTCACCGGAGGCGCGGATGAACCTCCTCCGGCGACCATCATCAACGCCCTCGCCAGCCGAATAGATCGGCTACAGTCACTCGTTGGGGCGCTCGTCCGCATTCAAACGGTCAGGCCTGGGCCCCAGATTGCCGCTCCCCCACCTCCAGAAGGCTCTGCCCTCGTCGGCACGGCTAACCACCGGAAGGCTATGACTCCTGGCCACAGATCTCCCGGTCCGATATCCCCTGAGGCCCGCTAGGCGCCCTATGGCTCCACACCAAGATCTGCCGCCAGAGCGCCTCGCCTCGAGCCTCCTCGCGACCCTTACCCCCCGGAGGAGATGTCGGTCACCTCGCCTGTCCGCAGGCACGGACGACACCACTTCCCTCGACGGGGTCGCACAGAAAGGGCTTGCCATGACGGCTCGAGGGCCACCTCGCCCGGGGATCTGAGGGACCTCATCTAGAGGAACCGAGGCCGCGTCCAGACGCAGGTCTTCCACAGCAGAGGCCAGGGATCACAAGGCGCCGAGTTCTCGGGGTACCACGGCTGACTCGACGCCCTCGAGAAGAAGATCGAGGGCATGCGCCGGGAAGGTCACCTCTCGGGCGATGGGGTTAAGTACGCCGCCGATTCGCTCACCAAGCTGTTTACCGAGGGACTGCTCGCTGTCCACGTCTCCTCACACAACAAGCCCCTGAAGGTCTCTCTATTCGACGGGAAAATCGACCCGAAAGACCACTTGGATGCTTTCACCGTGGGGATGAGCTTTCAGGACCATTCCGACGCCGCCCAGTGCAGGGCCTTCCCAGCCACCCTCATCCGCTCTAGTCGAGACTGGTTCCGAGGACCCGATCCTCGCTCAATCTCGATCTTTGACGAGCTGGCTACTCAGTTCCTCGGCCACTTCATTGGGAACCGTTAGCAGAAGCGCACGGTCGACTACCTCTTCACAATTAAGAGCGGGGACAAGGAGACGTTCAAGGCTTACATTACCCGCTTCTACAACGCCCTCCTCGAAGTCCCCGAGCACCGGGACGAGACCGTCATCACGGCACTCAGATCAGGTCTTAGGTACAAGGAGTGGTTGCGCTCCTTTGCGTTGGCACAGCCTAAGACCATGGCCGAGATCAAGGCGTGGACCGAGCGCGAGGTTCAGCTGGAGTACGAGGTGAACACGAACTAGAACGGTCCGACCAGAAGCAGAGGGCTCGGGAAGAGAGGCCGGAGCGTTAGCAGTCCTATCACCCGAAGTTCCAGGAGTACACCCCGCTCAACGTCTCCCTCGCAGTCTTGCTAGAGGAAGCCCAGGGCGAAAGGTTCTTCAAGTTCCCTCCAATCCCGCGTCAGGCCTCGAAGCGGACCCGGGGCCCTTACTGCACCTTCCACCGGATGCTGGGCCACGCTACGGAGGCTTGTAAGCAACTCCGGGACTACATTGAAGAGCTCATCCGATCGGGGCACCTCGCCTCCTACTTGAGGGACAAACGGCAGGCCGACCGCTAGCAGGAGCAGCGTCCCCCTCCCACCGAGCTGACCATTGGCCAGATCATGCTCGTTTCGGCAGATGACCAGTCCGGCGCTCAGAGAGCCCCGTACCTGGTGCCGAGCACAGAGACCAACAAGCCTCCGGGGAGCTCCGGCCGTGCTAATAAGGTCATCTATTAGCATGCACTTTTTTTTAAGGCAATGTAAACTCTTCCTAGGGTCTGTTGTTAATTTAATAAAGATCAATGGAACATTGCGAAAAAGAAGGAAAGATCTCATTTATTCCAAAAAGGTATTACGGGCTCCTCAGCCATACATACAAAAAGAGAAAGAAAATTACAACAGTGGGGGAAGGGGGTGCAGAGAGCACTGCTCATGGTATTCGGTGAAGATCTCCGTCAGCCGAGGCCTCGCGAGATCCAATTTCAGCCTTCGATTCCCCCCGTGCGTGTTGACCCTGAGCCTTAGTTCGTAGCACTCACGGACGAGCGCCACTGAGCGAGCCAGCCGATTTGCGGAGATCAGGCCGAAGCACCTAAGGGACCGCAGCTTGTCCACGGCCTCGTCGTAGAGCTGCTTGGACAAGGGGTTGTAAAGCCCCGGCGACGCCCTCCAGATGGAGTACATCAGCAGTTGCAGCAGGGAGGAGCGCCGGGAGAGCAATCGGCCGAAGTGGTCTTCGATGCTCCCATGGACCAACTGCACCGTGTCCTCCGTGCAGTTCTGATCATAGAGGTATACGTCTTCGAAGTGGATGATTTCGGGAATGGTGAAGGGGAAGTCTTGCATTCTCAACAATCTATTTATGAAGAGAGGAAGGACTAGTGCTCCTTCAGCCTTATATAGCCCGCTGTGCACCAACGGAACTCAACAGTCGCTCGTTTTCGCCCAAAAAGTCGCCGCCACGCGGTGATCATCGAGCCTTCTTTGGTGGAATCGAAACGACGCGATCCTGGCACTTCGCCTCCCCCTACATTCAACGCGCATGCTACGCGCACGACCGCCGCGATCGTCCCTGTTCCCCATACCTGCAATTAGATGGTCGGGAAAAACCTCATGAAGAATCAGCCGAGCAGCTACCCTGCTCGGTTATCCCTGGCCGATAGCTTCGCAATTCACAACGCCAGGGATCAAAGCCCTCGCCACGAGGCAACCGCGCAGCTTCACTACCTGGGTATCCTTAGCAGGCCTCATACGGCCCCTCCAACGCTAAAGGATCAAAGTCCTTCGCGGAGGCAGCCGAGCGGCTTCCCTGCTCGGCTATCCCTGGCAGATTCCCTACTCGCAACGCCAGGGATCAAAGCCCCCGCCAAGGGGCAACCGCGCAGCTTCACTGCCCGGATATCCTTAGCAGGCCTCATACGGCCCTTCCAATTCTAAGGATCCAAGTCCTCCTTAGAGGCAGCTCAGCAGCTACCCTGCTCGGCTATCCCCGGCTGGTAGCTTCCTACCACGACCGACAGGGATCAAAAGCCCTCCCAGAGGCAGTCGAGCCCGAGGATCCCTCGCTCGGCTATCCTTCAGGACAAAAGCCCTCGCCAAGAGGCACCGGGCAGTAACCCTGCCCGGCCAAGGGTCCTTGGTAGGCTTCTTACAGCCTCTCCCGCGCTAAGGACCAAAGTCCTCCTAGAGGCAGTCGAGTCTTTGCTCGGCTATCCCCGGCTGGTAGCTTCCTACCACAACCGACAGGGATCAAAGTCCTCGCTAAGAAGCACTGGGCAGTAACCCTGCTCGGTCCCCGTCCTGAAGGATCAAATCCCTCGCAAGAGGCAACCGAGCGGCTGCCCTGCTCGGTCATCTCCGGCTGGTAGCTCCCTACCCATGACGCCAGGATCGAAGCCCTCGCAAGAGGCATCCGAGCGGCTACCTAGTTCGGTTATCCCAGGCTGGTAGTTGCCTACCCACGACGCCAGAGATCAAAGCCCTCGCCAAGAGGCAACCGCGCAGCTTCACTGCTCGATCATCCTTAGTGGGCTTCTTACAGCCCCTCCAACGCTAAGGATCAAAAGTCCTCTTTAGAGGCGGCTCAGCAGCTCCCCTTCTTGGCTATCTCCAGCTGGTAGCTCCCAACCCATGACGCCAGGGATCGAAGCCCTCGCAAGAGGCATCCGAGCGGCCACCCCACTCGGTCATCCCAGGCTGGTAGTTGCCTGCCCATGACGCCAAGCCCTCGCCAAGAGGCAACCGCGCAGCTTCACTGCCCTGTCATCCTTAGTGGGCTTCTTACATCCCCTCTAACGCTAAGGACCCTAAGACCTCCCAGAGGCAGTTGAACCCGACCCTCGTTCGACCATCCCCAGCTAGCGATCGTTGCTCGCAACGCCAGAAATTAGAAGCCCTCGCCAAGGGGCAACCGAGCAGCTTCCCATTCATGCTCGGCACCAATACGGCGGATAGCCCTCTGCCCATCACATGCAGAGGATCTAAGGCCCCAACAAGGGCCATCAGGTCTATCCAAGTCTGAGTGATCCCCCATCGACTTCGGGGCCATGAAGACGCCTCCTTCTCAGTAGCACTTGGCACGCTTGGCAAGTGATCGAAATTAACTCGACGAAAGATCGCTAGATAGATAGCCGACCTGACATGGAAGCCTAACAGTGCAAGCAGAGATATTTTACGAGCATTCTTCACGAACAGAAGATAAAGTGAAAACCGATGAAACCAAAGAAAAAGTTTTAGCACCAAAGGCAAGGTCTTTACAAAGGGTATTTTGGGCTCCCCAGCCTTACAAACTGCCCGGAGGCTTACAAAAATTCCAAAAGCAACAAAATAAAAGGAGAAAGACGGGGGGCTTTAGGCCTCGGGACCAGGCATGACCTTGGGATCATCGACATCCGCCGTGAGATGAGCAGGATCCTCGGCGACTTCCTCGTCAGGAATCTCTTTCCCCTGCTCCTCGGCGTCCGTGGGGGGATGGGGGTGTATTCGGCCCGGAGCTCTTCGTCGGCGAACTCCGGCATCCGGGCCTTAATGGCGTCGAGGGCCTCGTGCCAGATGAGGGTTGTGGCCATGGCCAAGTCATCATAGGAGTCCTTCGACTTCTTGTATCCCTCCACCCCCTTCGCCGCCGAGAGGTCGGCCAACTTCGCCGCTCTCAGGTCGGTCGACTTCGCAGACTCGGTCGCCGCCCCCAGCTCCTTCCGGAGGGTCTTCACCGTCTTCTTCAGGTTGCGGCGAGCACCTGAGCTTCCTCAAGCTTGGCCTCGGCAGCCACGACGGCCTCGCGTTACCAATCAACCTCCCGTTTCCCGGCCTCCACCTCACCCTCCAGGGCGGAAACCCTCGCCATCACCGCCTCTAGCTCCCGCTTGGAGCTCTCTTCCAGCGAGGCGAGCTGGCCCGCAGCCTTCATCACCGGGGCTATCACCTCGGCCTCCATGCGTAAGGAGAGGGCAACGTGCTGGAGAACCTGAAAGATAGGAAAGAGATCAGAAAGATGAAGTAGGCACCAAATCTCACAAAAAACCAAACACTTATCTGCACGGACTCATGGGCGATGGACGCCATCTGGGCCCTAAAGGTACCCCCGGGGACCCTACCCCCCGCCGATTTCTCTATCTCATGAAGTAGGCTATCCGCGATGGATAGCCCCGAGGGCACCGCGAACTGGAGGCCTCATTCCTACACCATGATCGGCGAGGGCGGGCCCCGGGAAGACCTCCGGGAACCCCTCTTGAGAAGCTCCGATGGAGAGCTGATCTCCTCCTCCGAGGCCGGGTCTTCCAGAATCCGAGCCCGCTTCCGGCTCGACGCTCTACTAGTCCCCGGGGCGGGATCCGCCCCGGAATGCTCACGGGACGCGACCACCGGAGGAGAAGGAGCCGGGGCGGGCTTCGAGCAGGAAGAGCCGGCGCTTCCGGTCTTCGTGACCCTCCTCGGCTGGCGCATGGAGGCTTTGAGCTCATCCATATCCATGGGTCCTGCACAAAACCAAATGCAAAGAAGTCAGTGACACAAGCAATGTACATGCCAAAAAGCAAGCCTAACTTACCGACGAACTCAACGGGGCTGAGCCCGGCCTAACTCAGAACCCTCTCAGATAGCAGCACGTCGAATTGGGGGATGGGCTCCCACGACGACACTCTCACTGCGGCGGGGTCATTGGAATGGTTCCCCGACAAGCATTTTCCCTCGACCACTTGGTAGGCACGGGCTAGTCCTTGCCCTCGGGAGGGGAAACGAAGAAGAACTTCTTCTTTCAGTCGTGAATGGAAGAAGGCAGAGCCACAACCCCTGTCCCGGCGGCGCCCCCCTGACGCTTTCTAAAAGAGAGGTAGACCTACCTCGGGTCGCCCGCTCGACACCCATGATGATTTTTGAAGACGAGGGAAGAATTAAGCAGGGAGAGGTTGAAAGGAACCGCCTGTAACTTCAGGCGGATCAGGAACCCGAGGAGAATCCTCCATGAGTTCGGCACCAACTGGCTAGGGGCTAACCCAAAGAAGTTCAACGCCACGACGACCTCGGGAGAAAAGGGTAGGCGCATTCCACCCCAAAAAGCTTCCAAGTACAGGGCAATCTCCCTACCCCGTACTTGGTCGGCCCTCTCTCCCTCCTTGGCCAGACGAAGCGTATAACGTGAGAGGATGTGGAAGCGAGCCGGAGCATTGGCGAGCTCGTCCTCGTACCTCACCTAACATGAGGCGCCGGGGGCAGCATCTACCGCCTCCTCCCTGGGGGCTGCCCCCGCCGCACGATCCCGAGAAGAGGGTCCGATCCCTACTTCCCGAGAAGACTCAGGCTCAGCTAAAAGGTCCCTAGAACCTACTTCAACGACATCTACAGATTCCCTGAAAGAAGACATATAACCTGAAGAAGATGGATCCTCGGGAAACGAAAGCAGAAGAAAAGAGAAGAGCACCGAGCAGCCAAGGCTTGGAAGAAAGGAAATATGAAAGAGTAGGGGCCCTGGAATGGGCCCCGCCTCTACTTATCACCGCGAACGACCTCATCCAACGGCGTCCTTCATCTCCCGCTAAAAACGCCTCTTCGCGTCCAATGGCTCCGATTGCTCCACTTGTCGTTCCCACACTGGACTGCACCCCATCAGGCGTCGCAGGTCTGCACACGTCGCATCGGCCAACCGACGCTTGACACATGGACCATCGCTTCAGTGGCAGGATGCACGAACCGGCGCATCTTCCTTAAATGCAGAGATCTCACCCTGATTCGCTGACAGAAAAGACAGCTGATAGCCTGGGGACGCGTCCCGACGAAACCTTAGAAGGGAGCTCACCCCGGGCGGCCCGGCAGTCCACTCCTGACCCGACCCGCTAGCTGGTCGAGACAAGAGTGGGGGGTTAATGATGATGCTCAATATTGGCGATCTCCAAGATCATGACACGTGGCAGATGACGTATCCCAGAACTCAGAAGAAAGGGCCACAGGGGCCGACCAGGCCACCCCTGTACCCGACCTGCGAGCACAAGCCGGCTCTCCTCAGAGTCCCCTGAAAATTGGCCTCCTCGGCCTCTCAGCTGGCCCCGGGCTGCCGCAGGATCAAGACTCCTCGGCCCTCTCGCTCGACCCCAAGCTCCCCAGCCGAGGCCATCTTCCTCGGTCCTCTGACCAACTCCACCGCTCACAGGCGTAACCACCGCTCCGCAAATCTCGCCATGCGCAGATTCTCCGCCAGCAACATCCCACGTTCCACGCCATCACGATCCCCATTAATGGGCAATCCGCTATCTACGCGGGCGTGACGTCGGGAGCGTAACTGCCGGTGAGATTCTCACGCCTGCTGCTGCGTGCTGCCACCACTATATAAACTCCCATCACAGAGGGGTCAAGTAAGCCATTTTTGATTCCACTTAGACGTTACTCTGCTCGGATCTCATACTAACTTGATCGTTGGAGGGTCCTCGGTGGTACCAAACCACCCCGGGACTTTTTTGCAGGTACTCGGCGCTAAACTCCTTAAATCACTAATCTCCTCAAAACCCATTGAGACCCATAAGCAACAGGAGATCACCTCCAAAATCCACCGGGAGATCGACGGAAGACAACATCTGATGGAGACCCGAAAAGGACCTCCATCAGCTTTCTTATAATGTTACATGACAGTTTTTTTCTTTGCCTTTTTTGTTGTGGGAAATAACGTAGATAGATGATAACATCAAACAATGCTAACGACCAATCACGCAACAACAACGCAAATACCAATGAAAGATATAAAATGATAAAACACGCGAGAATATAAGAATCACAAACCAGAGAGAGACATAGGGATTTGTTAATGAGGTTCACCCATTGTATGGCTAGTCCCTGGCAGAGCGGAATCTGCAAATATCTACTAAGTCCTTGAAACAAATTACACCAACGAGCAACCCTAGAAGATTTCTCTCAAATCTCTCTGGATCTTAGCCTTCATATTCTCTCTATACAATAGTCTCTCAAATTGGCAATGCTTCTATCATATGAGAGATCCCTATATATAAGAAAACCTTAATCCTATTTAAAATAAGAAATAAACACAAATTAAAAATATTCAGTTTGCACATAAAACCCGTCGATAGACGTATGAATAAGTATTGGTCAGACGTTTGGCTCCTCTCTGTTAGATTTCATCTCCTTGGGCAGACGTCTGAACTTTCTTGTTCAGAAGTTTTCCTGCGCTCCAGATTGGGCTTCATACTTCTCCAGACGTCTGGCTTTACTCTATTGTTAGGTAAGGCTCTTCTTCAGACGTTTGTATTCTTGCCTTCAGATGTCTGGCGTTGCTCTAGATTTCTTCTTGTGCATGCGTGCATGCCCAGACGTCTGAACCCCCTTATTAAGACGTCTGAAAAAGAATTCTCCACATTTCAACATTCTCCCACTTGGAGATTCTTCCGCCATGATTCCCAAACTAACAGACTTCACACGATTCCGCTATCCGCTCTTTCCTTATTAAATCTTCATGGAGAGATTCACTACCATGCAACAGAGATCCAGCTTGTCTCTGTCTACGATCTTGGTGAATATATCCGCAGAATTCTTTTCTCTCGCGATCTTTTGCAGTGTCAACTCACAATCCTCTAACGCTATACGTATGAAATGGCACCGCACCTTGATGTGTTTCGTCCGAGAATGATATGCAGCGTTCTTGGCCAAGCGTATCATACTTTGATCGTCGCTCCACAAGGTATTGAAATCTTGTTTATTACCCAATTTCTCGAGTAACCCTTGTAACCATATCATCTCTTTGCTGGCTTTCTGTTAGTGTTTATGCCCTAGAAAAACTGTATCATACTAGCTTGTATATTACTTAATGGAAGCTTGGGATATTCACATGTATATAACAGTCTTGCTAAACATGGTAGTATGCTACTTGGTTTTTCTATCTTAATATGTGAGTGTACGTATTGATAGAGCTCTTAGGATCTTGCTTGTCTACCAGCGTTGTGATGGTAGTCACACTAGTGGGGGCTGGGTAGTCTACAAGCACATCCTTATTCAGGTCCCTGGTCGTTGGATTATCGAGACAGAGCATCGATACTCCGGAGTAGACTGGTGTGTACGCTTCTCATCCCAGTTGGGGAGATGGTCTGTCCCACAGCCGTCAGTACGTCGTACTGGAGATAGTATGCAGGTGCTCGTTAGGTTACGGGTACACCGGACAGGACTCACAGGGAACTGTTGGTTGGTTTGATACCAGTCGTCAGTGAACAGTTCCCAGGTGACATGAGTACAGCGTAGTCCGCAGACTTGACACTGCTACTTCGCCTCGAGTGTGTCCCACTGTTCTTAGATTGCTACCCTACCACGGCTCAAAGGAGTCGTGCAAACAGGTAGCAGTTGGGTGCAGTCCCGAGCACTTGGAGGCAGTGGCGGTTAGACAGGATTCGTCCCTCCCGGTATTGGGAGTAGATATCGTGCTGTGTCAGAGAGCCATTACGCAAAGTCCCTGACCAGGGCAAGCGAGATTTGCTGGTAGGTTCCAGTAGTTTCTCAGGGTGTAATGGGCTTCCCTCCGACACGACTTATACCGCTATTAGGGGACTGACGCTTGCCGCCCCCCTAGGCCCGATATGCGATAGTCTTGGACGAACGGACCGGACTGTATGGAGATTGTCACATCAGACTCAGTAGGAGTTCAGATGGGTTTTCTCATCGGCCTTCTTATCGACAACTACCTGGGGACCGTTACGTACAGCTAGTGCCGCTTGCGGTCTGTGGTTAAACCCACTGCCAGCGTAGTAGTCGAGTCTCTAGAGTCCCACACAGAGAGTTTCCTACTCCAGGCGAAACGATATAGAGGCCGCATGGTTTTGCGACAAAGGGTTCGGACGCATACGTGCGTTTACGCACGTACGACTTTTCGGACAGTTTTTACCAGTCGGCTTTGGTTTAAGCCAGTTACTGGTATCCGGTTATTGGATTTTTACAGTCTTAAGTTTTTTCGTATTTTTGCGGATTGGAGGGGCGTTCTCGTAATTATACGAGAAGCTTCTAGAAGATGTGACTAAGGAGGTTACTTATGGATAAGAAAGTGAGTCATAAGGTGATTCATCATTATCATTAATTGCACCATAAATGATAATGACACATGCTTAATGAATCACCTCTTTTCATTTATGAAGCATGCTTATTCATTTCTTTTATTCATTATTCTTAAATAAGAATGCTTCATAATATATTATGACACACTCTCTCTCTTCTCATAATCTCATCTCACATTCTCTCTCCTAAAGCTCTTATCTTCAAGAAGACTAATCCTTAATCCTCATGTGTTGAGATCAAAGGATTAATTAGACTTAAACATCCATTACCTTCACTCTATATCATCCTTTCTTCTTTGATTAGCAATCAAAGTTGATTAGTTACCTCAAGTTAGAGGTGTAGCTTGGTGTTTTGCTCTCGGGTGGATCGTCTATTACCTAGAGAAGGTCGAGGAGAACAAAGGAGGACACAAAGACGAAGGACCGGTTTCGATAGGTATAATCCCTAAGCATAGTAGTTTAGAATAACTATATGTTTGGTTAGTTATCGTTTAGCTTCGATTTAAGCGGTTAGTCGATGTTCGTTCTTTAAACATGATCGTTTTTGAAAATTCCGCCTCCCCACAAGTACTGGGGTGAAGCACATCGACTTACACTTTCGTGATGGCAACATATTCGGCCTCCGTCGTTGACAATGCGATAACTTTTTGCAATTGGGAGACCCAACTGAATGCTGTTCCCCCCACCGTGAATACGTACCCGTTGTGTTTTTCTCATTATCTCGATCACCTGAGTAGTCCACATCAACGTAACCTTGCACATTGAGAGAGTCACCCCCGAATCATAAACAATGACCGGATGTTCGCTTGAGATATCTCAATATCCACTCCACTGCATTCCAATGCTCCTTCTCTGAGTTTTGCATGTACCTTCTTACAACTTCAACTGCATGTACAATATCTGGTCTTGTACTTACCATTGCATACATCAAACTCCCTACTGCAGATGCATATGATGCTCTTGCCATTTCATCTTTCAGCTCTTGAGTTCTCGGGAACAACTCTTTGCCGAGTTTGAAGTGTTTCACTAAAGGCGTACTTATCGGCTTTGATTTGTCCATATTGAACCACTTCAAAACCTTCTCCATGTAGTCCTTTTGCGATAGCCACAACTTTCGTTGCTGTCTATCTCTCATGATCTTCATTCCAAAATTTTTCTTGGCTGCTCCCAAATCCATCATGGAGAATTTTTCAGCCATCATCTTCTTCATATTTTGAATTTTCTGAAAATTCGGACCCACTACCAATATATCATCCACGTAAAGTGAAAAAAATAATGTAGTCGCCATCATTAAAAGTCTGAACGTAGACACAACAATCTAAATCAAATCGCACAAATCGTGTATCTAACATGATCTGATCGAATTTGAGATACCACTGCAGCTTTTTTGAGGCCATACAAACTCTTTTTCAGTCTACAAATCATGTATTCTTTTTCCCTTCATCTCGTATCCCGGTGGCTGCATCATATAGATCTCATCCTCCAAATCCCCATGAAGGACCGTCGTTTTCACATCTAGCTATTCTTAGTGCAAATCCTCTACCGCCAAGATATCGAGTATCACCTGAATTGAAGTCATCTTCACCACTGGGAAAAATATCTCTTGATAGTCTATCCTATACGGTTGCATATATCCCTTGACTATCAAGTGAGCCTTGTACCGCTTCATGCCATCAGTCTCATCCTTGATCCTGTACATCCACCTATTCAGCAACGCCTTTCGACCCTTAGGTAGCTTCATTAGATCCCATATACGGTTCTTTTTCAAAGAATCCATTTCTTCATCCATACTTGCTCCCACTGCTTACTTACACTGTCTTGCGTCGCTTCTGTAAGAGATTCATGCTCTACAGAATTTATGTACAATATGAACCGGTCACCAATCTTTCAGGTTTTCTCCTCTCTCGTGTAGATCTTCCCAGAATTGGTACATATTGTTGCTGAACTTGATCTTCAACATGTTCTTGAACTGATCCTGCACCACAGTGCTCGTCTCCTCCACATTCTGATCTTCACTTGCAGGTACCTAATTGCTCTCCTGAGTTCCATCTAACTTGACAAACTCAGACACTGCACCTTCCTTGGCTTGCACTGCTTCCTTATACAAGTGTTGCTCATCAAAGATGACGTTTCAGTTTCGTATTACCTTCTTGCTTGAGTACTCCCATAGCCTATATCCGAACCCATCTCCACCATAGCCGATTAAAACACACTTCTTTGATTTGGAGTCGAGCTTACTCCTATCCATCTTATCTATAAGCAAATACGCAATGCAACCAAACACTTTTAGGTACGAATAATTAAACGGTTCACCTGACCAAATTTCTTCCGGAATTCCTCCATCGAGTGCACTTACCGGGTATTTATTGATCAGATACACAGAAACATCGACAACTGCTGCCCATAGGAATTTTGACACATCCGCATCCAAGGTCATACTTCTCACCCGCTCTAGGATCGTCATGTTCATCCTTTCAGTGATGCCGTTCTGTTGCGGCATCCCCGGTACCGTCTTCAACCAATGTATACCCTTTTGTGAGCAAACCCCCCTCGAATTCTTGTGTGTAATATTCCCCGCCGTTATCGGACTTGATGCATTTAACCTTCGACCCCGTTTTGTTCTTGTCACACCCCACTTCCCAGAGTACGAGTAAGGAGACGTGACTAGGCCCGTGACTAGGCCCGTGACATATTTACCCAGAAGTAAACACGCTAAGCGTAAATAAGTAATATAATATAAATGTACATAAGAAAGACATGGTTTTAATTTATTAAACATTCTTTACAATACAGCTGAAAAGTAAATACAATATGGAAAGCAATGCCTAAACAATGGCATGAACTGAAAGTAAAAGTATATACAAGTGAACTAGAGCTCCGGGCCCTCGATGAACTGCTCCAAATCTTCTGAGATGAGCTCAATCTCTAGAGAGTCGGGTCCTCCTGACAACATTCCAAAGAAAGAATAGAAAAGAAATGTCGTCAGCAAACAATCGCTCGGTAAGTCCTAAAGAGAGATAGAAATAGACTGAACAGGTAAAGAGAATATATCTGGTATAACGTATGTTTATTATGTTAACGCTATTGTTTGTAGCTTAGTACATAATATGACAGTGTATACGAGAGGAGTCCAACTATTCTGTGGACTATGGTATACAGAGCACAAGGACCCGTTAAGCCATGGGACAATGGCAACGAATATTCAGATTAGGTGTATTAAAGTGACCATCATCGTGTCACTTTTAACACATTTCGTACCAATCTACCCCTTTAAAACCCCGTAATGTTTATTGTATTGTTTATAGCTGAAAGACTTGGCGAAACCATGATATCAATTGTTCATGTAAACGGATAAGGATGTAAATGGATAGTCAAGTAATCAAATCAATGTATATTGATGGTTCGGTCAGTTCAAGTCATGTTGATATTGTATAGTATTCTGATATTCATGTTTCAATTTCCACTATATATGGATTCATGATGTATTGGAGTTATATTTAAATTGTATGTAGATTGGAATTGTATTCAGATTAGACTGAGACTTTGTCTGAGTCAGACACTTAAACAGAATTGGATTCCTGAATTAGATTTTGAAGTTATCGGTAACTGCTGCACATGGACGGCAGGATTTGTGACTTTTTCCAAGCCAATTACCATTGATAACCCCGTTTAGTTTTCTACCTTAAATAGGAAAGCACCCACTTTCTCCGGCTCTTTGAGGCTTAAGAGAATTGGTCCTGCTTAAACTTATATTTACTAGGATTTTTACTGTAAATTAATATAACTTGAGGGTGATTTCTGAAAAATAGTTTTAGTATACTTTCAAAATAATTCTAAAGTATTTATTTATCGTATTTAGGGTTTTCATGGATGTAATTTTTATATGATGAGGTATTCTAATGAATATAAACCCTAATTGAATAGTATATGGTATTTTAGTATAAATTGGAATTGTATGGATTGTTAATGGTTTATTCATGAAATTTGTGATTCTTGTGTTTAGAAAACATGGAATTTATTAAATATATATATAAAATAGTTGTTTTGATAATATTTATATATATATATATAATTATTAAAAATATAATTTATTTATTAAATAGAAAATCACATTATTCTTAAAAATTTCATTACAAATTCCATCGAGATCGAATGCTGCATGAGGAGGTCTGCATCTCACTCTACTAGTTCCGAGAATGTGCAATAACCCGCACCATCCAAATCGGCTTCTCCAAAAATAGGTTGTAGAGACATAATCGTAAGGAATTTAATTTAAAACAATTTAAAGAATACGATTTTTAATAGTTTATGGTATTTAAATGTAAAATTGTATTAGACACAAAAATATGGTTTTCAAGCAATCGTGCTATGTCATGATGAGTTTTGTGAGAGGTAGGTCATTAGCCCGTGAGGTTTTTCTAAAGGCAATATGAACAATTATGATAAAAGAATGTCGTAGGTAAATTTTGTGGTATTTAACTGTAAAAGTGTAATACAAGTTGCATAACATGGTATTTTAAATTGAAACTTGTTCTAAATGTTGGTTTATGGTTGCTAAACAATATATAAAGAAATAATTGATTTGTTATTAAGAAAAGTTGAGTTTTTTTTAACAAATTAGAATAGGATGTCGGATTAACTCCACTTCCGACGAGTTTTGAAAAGAGAACTTTTTAGAATAGGAAGAGAGAGTAGGAGAGGGGACTTACAAGTTTAGGATAGAGATGAGAGGTATAGGAAGGTTTTGAGAGCTTTGTGGAGTCGTGGGATCACCGGAATCTTCCCGAATCGTCGCCGGAGCTTGACCTTGAATAACTCCACTTGTACAACTTATTTGACTTGGAAAAATTTGAGAGTTTTGACAATGAATGTCACGCCCCGCTTCCCAGAGTGCGTTAAGATAGGCACGTGACAGAACCAACCATGTTATCTGTAGATATGAAACATTTCTCCACAGTCACATTACGGCTGTCTAGAGATATTAAGAACAGTAGAAATAAAAATAAACTATCTAGTACATATCCATAAGCTAGAATAAACGAGTCAAGAAATAATATGCGGAAGCAATAAATCCAATAAAGAAAACAATCTGGAATGTACGTCCCATAATGCGGGCTCACATCAGGAATGAAATACCGAAAGAAAACTAAACTAAACTAATAACAGGTCCTCACTGCTCGGGCTGTTGATCAAAATACTCCTGGACAGCCTGCGATAAGGATAAGGGATCTAGGCCATGCAAAACCCAGACGTCAGCGCGTCAATAATTCTAAGCAAGCAGCATGTAATGAAAAATGCAGGCATGAAGTATAAACAGTAACAAGTTATCAGGAAATAAATAGTAACATGAATATAGATCAGTGAACAGGATATATATATACAGGTGAAATGCAGTGAGTAGTCTAAACTGTGCTATAGGGTTATCTACTCTAAAGTTATTGAAATCAATTAGAGTAATCCTCCATGTAACTCAAAGGATATGTCCCGTTATCCCCCGGGACCACGGATCAGGTAGTAGGAGTCATGAATGACTCTGTCCCGTTATCCCCCGAGACCACGGATCAAGTAAGAATCATGAATGATTCTATCCTGTTATCCCCCGGGACCACGGATCAAGTAATACCCTTATAAGCTATACTTTAGTTTACACTTTTGATTTCCCCATACCCCCAAGGTTATGTTTTCAAGTTAGGTATTGATAAATCTGGAGCTAATGCCAACACAGGATCAAGCAGGTACATGTTTGTCTGTATAGACAACAGGATATGTCCGTAGGGACAACAGGTCAAGATTGTCAGCATTAGTAACAAGATCAGGTATCAAGTCAAGCTATGGTACATTAGGTCATGTCAGGTAGTGTACATGTATCAAGTCATGTCAAGCAGTGTACATGTATCAAGTCATGTCAAGTAGTAGTGTATCAGGTATTAAGCGGGTGCTCATAATCAAACTGTAGTAAGTATGGGTGCACAAAATCAAATATGGAGTACTAATATAACAATAAAATGAAATAATGTGACATGGTATGCAAATAGATATAAAATCAATGATATGGATACACTATTATCGATTAGGGTTACATTTATAGTTCCAATACTAATTAGATGCACTTTATTAAACATGGGATGTTAATATAACGTTTTATGTATTAATGTGATCTGTAGATGCAGCTATATGTATATTATATGATATAGATGCACACGGACGTCATATAACAGTAAAATGATAAATTGGTAAATGCAGGATGTGCAATTAAGCAATATGAAATGTTATATTTAATTGGATGCAGTATATTGTGATATAGTGTGTAACAAGATAGATTTGCATGCACTAGATCTGAAATGACATGTGCGGATGTATACGGATGTCGAAAAATCGATAAAACTGAAAAATGATAATGTGGGATGCATAATTAATCATTATGGGGTATTATTATTCAAAAGGATATAACATATAATAGTATAACAAGTAGCAAGATTAATTTGCCTCAACGGATCACGAAATGGATATGTACGGCATGTTTGACGTCGACAAAACATCGCAACGCACGCACGGCACACGGGACGGGTCCAAGCAACGCAAGAGGGCGATCACGCAGGTAAGGTACGTCCTCTGGGTCGTCTGGAACGGCATCGACGTCACGGCTCCGGCGATCACTGGAAGTCCAGAAATTAAGAAATAAAGAAAAAGGAAAACGAAAGAAGAGGAGGAAGAAGAAGAGGGAAAAGGGAATGAGGCTTACTGGATTTGTGCACTGGGGTCAAGGAGAAGAGCTGGTGGTGTCAGCGAGATCAACGGCGGTGAAATGCGCCGGTGAGGGGATCTTAAGGAGCTAGGGTTAGGTTAGGGTTTGGGCTCAGTTTTGATGTATGCTGGGGTTTGGGTGCAGGGTTTTGGTGTAGGAGGGAGAGCAAAGGAGAGAGAGGAGAGGTGGTGTGAGGGTGACGAGGTGAAGGGGTCATCGGCGATGAGGTGAGGTGGTGGTGATGGGTGTGTGCAGGGTTCTCGGGGTTTCGGTGGGTGTGCAGGGATGTTCTGGAGGGTGAAAGAAGATGGAGATGGCGAGGAGGAGAAGGCTCGGTTGAGGTGAGGAGGTGATGAAGTGATGGAGTTTTTAGGGTTAGGGTTTGAGGAAGGCAGAGGGGATCGATGGGTTCTCGTCATGGTGCTCGGGGTTTAAATAGAGAGAGGAATGAGAAATATAAGGAGGGAGGTGACGAGATCACGAGGGCGGTGACCACATCCGAGAAGCGAACCGTGTTCGCGAGAGGGGAGAGAGAGGCGCGAGAGGGGAGAGAGAGGCGCGAGAGGAGAGAGGAGAGAGATTCTGAGTTGTTAAATTGGTTTTGATTTTTTTAAATTTAATAAGATTTTAGTTAGTTTTATAAATGTTTATGTTGTAAATGAAATTTAAATTGTTAAATAAATTTTAAATATAAGTATTATATTAATTAAAATTGGATTTTCAGGTAAATACAAATTTAGTCCAAAATACGCCCTGGTCGGGTCTAAAAATTCCATTTTAAAATACGAAAAATATATGCGACAACCAAAATTAAAAATGAATGCTCGAGTAACGAAAATGCATACCCCAAGAATGGATGTGCGAACGTGCGCGTAACCATCCAAACAAGTCCGTTTCACTGAACGGGACAGGAACAAGATGCGCGGATGCTACCACGGGGTTAGGGGTATCATGCAGGCCATGCAATATATTTTTAAAATATTTTACGTGACTTAAAATGTTATATTGTAAAAATGCAATGCCAGATAAAATGCCAGTATGCAGTATTCATGAAAGCGCACAAGTCTACGTAACAACTCAGGATACATGAATCAAGACAGGTTTCAAGCAAGCGGGTCGGGTCGGATGCTAATACAGATGTCAGATATACTACTTGCATCCAAAGCACGATAAATCAGGAAAATACCATAAATAAAGAAATATGAGAACTGGAATTGGTATAAATAAACTAGGGTGTTACATTATACCCAACTACAAAAAGAATTTCGTCCTCGAAATTCCAAGAACAAGGAAAGATAAACAATCAAGAAACTAAAAGAATAAGTATGGAAACTTCTGTCGAATTTCTTCTTCTCGTTCCCAAGTCGATTCTCCATGCGAGCGATTTTCCCAAGAAACAAGTACGAGAGGGATAACTTTGTTCTTAAGGACCTTTTCTCTTCGATCAACAATCGACATCGGTCATTCCTCAAAGGTCAAATCCTCCCTTACAGTCAGCTCCGAATGATCCAGTACGTGTGTTTCATCTCGAACATACTTACGGAGTTGAGATATATGAAACACGCCATGAACATTCGCCAAAGATTGTGGTAAAGCCAATCGATAAGCCACTTCTCCAACACGCTCCATAATCTCGAAAGGCCCCACGAATCGAGGACTAAGCCTGCCCCGACTCCCAACACGAAACACTCCTATAGTCGGTGATATCTTTAAGAATACCAGATCACCAACAGCGAACTCTAGAGGTCTTCTCGATGTATCGGCCCAACTCTTCTGCCGATCTTGTGCTTCCTTCATATGATTCCGAATAGTATTAACTTTCTCCACTATTTGCACGATCAAATTCGGTCCCAACAATCTTCGTTCTCCAACATCGTCCTAAAAAACAGGTGAACGCCACTTGCGACCATACAATGCTTCGAATGGAGCTATCTGAATAGTCGCCTGAAAACTGTTGTTGTAAGAAAAATCCACCAAGTGTAGATGATCCTCCCACGAACCTTTGAAGTCTAACATGCAAGCTCTCAACATGTCTTCAAGAGTTTGGATCGTTCTCTCCGACTGGCCATCTGTCTGAGAATGATAAGCTGTGCTAAACTTCAATCGCGTCCCCAAACTTTCCTGTAAACTCCTCCAGAAGTGCGATAAGAATCGGGTGTCACGGTCGGACACGATGCTCACAGGTACTCCATGCAATCTCACAATCTCCTGCATGTACCGTTCCTCTAACGCTTTTGTTGATTGACCAACTCGAAATGGTATGAAATGAGCTGCCTTGGTTAATTGATCGACAATCACCCAAACTGCATTGTTACCCTTTAGACTCCGCGGTAAAGCTGTCACGAAATCCATGGTTATATGTTTCTACTTCCATTGAGGAATCAGAAGTGGTTGCAATAAACCAGCTACCCTTTGATGTTCAGCCTTAACTTTCTGACACACCAAGCATTTCGCTACAAAACGGGCAATCTCTCTTTTCATGCCTTCCCACCAGAAATGCTGTCGTAGATCACGGTACATCTTCGTGACTCCTAGATGTACGGAATATGCGGAACTGTGCGCCTCCTTCATAACTTCTTCACGAATGTTTCCTTTTGGCACAAACAAACGGCTACCATACCACAACGCACCATCTTCATGAATCAACAAGTCCGTTCGAAGTCCAGCTTCAACCTGCTCTCGAAACTTCTACAATCTTGGGTCCTGTGACTGCGCTGCTTTAATACTCTCGATCAACGATGACTGTACTTGCAACAGCATCAACTGTCCCGAAGAATGCGGTAGCACAATCTCCCACTCGAGTCTCCGAAAGTCTTCAATAAGCTCCTTCTGTGCAGTCAACATCCGAATTACTGGCAACCGACTAAGCGCATCCGGCACTACATTAACTTTCCCCGGATGGTACTTGAGATCAAGATCATAGTCAGCCATCAGCTCCAACCATCTACGCTGCCTCATATTAAGCTCTTTCTGCGTGAACACATACTTTAGACTTTTGTGATCGGTGAATACTTCGACTCTTTCGCCCAATAAGTAGTGTCTCCAAATCTTCAAAGCGAAAATCACCGCCGCAAGCTCCAAATCATGAGTTGGGTAATTCTTCTCATGGGTCTTCAACTGTCTCGATGCGTAGGCTATAAACTTTCCATGCTGCATCAGAACACATCCCAAACGTTTCCCAGATGCGTCGCTATGAATCACTAATCCTCCGGAACCGTTTGGTACGGTCAAAATAGGACCGGTTATCAACCTTTGCTTCAACGCCTCAAAAGCTGACGCACATCTATCTGTCCATACGAACGGTACTTCCTTTCGCGTAAGCTTGGTCAAAGGCTCATCCAAATGAGAAAAATTCTCCACAAATCTTCTGTAGTATCCTGCAAGTCCAAGAAATCTTCTGATCTCTGCTACGTTCTTCGAAATCGGCCAATCTTGAACTGCTGCAATCTTCTCAGGATCAACGGCGATTCTATCTCCAGATACGACATGTCCTAAAAACTTCACTTCTTCAAGCCAAAACTCGCACTTGCTCATTTGCATACAATCTTTCTTGCCTCAATATCTGCAGTGCGATCTTCAAGTGTTCCGCATGCTCTTTAATACTCCTCGAGTAGACCAGAATATCATCGATGAACACCACTATAAACTGGTCCAAGAACGATGAAAAGATTCGGTTCATCAAGTCCATAAATATCGCCGGTGCATTCGTGACTCCGATTGACATCACTAAATACTCGTAATGTCCATACCGAGTTCGGAACGCGGTCTTGCAAATATCCTGTGATTTAACTCGGACCTGATGATATCTGGATCGCAAATCCAGCTTCGAGAATACCCTCGTGCCACTAAGCTGCTCGAACAATTCGCCAATGCGAGGGATCGGGTACTTGTTCTTAATAGTCACCCGTTTTAATTCTCGATAGTCGATGCACATCCTCCTTGTGTCATCTTTCTTCTTGACTAGAAGAACTGGAGCTCCCCAAGGTGAATTACTGCTGCGAATCCAACCCTTTTCAAGTAATTCGGTAACCTGCTTCTGACTTCTTCCAGCTCCACTGGTGCCATTGGATAGTACGCCTTTGAGATTGGCGCCGCACCAGGTACAAGATCAATCGCGAACTCCATATCTCGTTTTGGCAGTAAACACGAGATGTCCTCGAATACGTCCATAAACTCTCGAACTACAGCTGGCGCTTCCTCCTTATCAACTTCTATTGTCGAAAGAACACTGTTGGTCGGCCTAGCTCTAAACTCAACTGGCCCGACCGAACTGCTTCCTCCAGCAAAAACAAACTCCGGATGTCCGGGAATCTAGAAAATCACTTTCTTTTCCCTACAATCAATGTGAGCGTGGAAAGTGCCGAGAAAATCCATTCCTAAGACAATTTCATAACTGCCGGTATCGATCACCAAGAAATCTGCAAATAACTCCCGTCCATAAATAACAACTGAACAATCCTTACATTCTCTACTAACTATGATCTTCCCATTCCCAGTGTGTATGTCCCAACAACTAGATAAGGTCGTGCAAGGAATCGAGTGTGCATCAATAAACTTAGACGACATAAAACAATGGGATGCACCAGAATCGAATAATGCTAATGCGGGAAAATCATGAACAAGTAGGATACCTGAAACAACTTCCTCTGAAGCCTTGGCCTCTTCAGCCATCAGGGAAAAGGCTCGAGCTTGATTGGGTCCCTGATTCAACTGCTTCTGCCCCTGAAACTGCTTTTGCGGTGGCCTTTGAACATCATCCTTCAAACGACGCTTCGACGGGCAAACACTGATAGTATGATCAGCTGATCCGCAAACCAAACAAAGTCCAAGCTTCCTCCGACAATCCTTCTGCAGGTGCCCAGGTAGATGAAAGAACTCACAAAACATCCTTCCCTTCTGCTCTTGTACGACGGGCTTTTTCATCGGTACTACGCCACGTCGGTTCACCGGAATACCTCTGCGCATAGGCGCTCGGTTCGGCGCAAATGCCGGCTTCCGCACTGCAACTGCCTGCTGCTGCGTACCCCCAGTCTTCACCGATAAGCTCTGCTGCTCTCGGGCTGCCTTAAGAACTTGAGAGAAAGTGGTCAATCCCAGAGATATGATGTGCCTCTAAATTTCCACGACCAAACTGCGCATGAACCTCCTTGCCCTATCAACATCGTTGGCAACCAAAGGTCCAGCGAACCTACTGAGCCGTGTCCACTCATCCGTGTGTACATCCATGGGTTACCGTTCTGCTTCAAACTGATAAACTTTTCTTCCATTTCCTCCCGTGCAGTCCGCGGGAAGAACTTCTCCAAGAAACTCTTCGAAAAATCTGCCCAACTGATCGGCTTGGGCAAGCGGGTCTCTTCCACAAGCCACCATTCACAGGCATAGTCTACCAATTGGATGCGTACAACATCCACTCTCTTGTCCTCTGGAATCTGTGCCGCAACGAGAAAATTCTCTGTATTAACCAGCCACTGCTCTGCTGGCAACGGCTACTCCAAACCGGTGAAGATGGACGGACCCAGTCTCCTGAAATCCACCACGGCACCCACGCGCTCAACTGGTTTGGCCGCAACATTGTTCATGGACTGCTGGACGATCCGCAAACCTTCGTGAAAAGCTTCGGCTTGCCTCCGGTTCAGCTTGGTCTGCCGCTTCTGGTTCTCCAGCATCCCACGAATTACTCCAAGCAAAGCGGCGTCATCAACACGCCTCTGGTACGATCGCAGACTTCTGTTCGCCATGATTCTGAAGCTAAAACACCGAAGAGGATTAGCAAGATAAACAAGATTCAACAAACAGGATACAAGAAGAAAGATAGTTATGGATTCAAGGATGGCAAGATAGCAATAAGGCAGGACATGCTCCTAGTTACGAGTATTCTGATTCGTGTATTGGGTCCAATACGCAACTACAAAAGAATCAAACCCGATTAACCTAAATCTTATGGCTCTGATACCAAACAAACCCTGTCATGCCCCGCTTTCTAGAGTGCGCTAAGATAGGCACGTGACAGAGCCAACCATACTACCTGTGGATAGGAAACATTCCTCCACAGTCACATTATGGCTGTCTAGAGATTTCAAGAACAGTAGAAATAAAAATAAACTATCTAGTACATATCCATAAGCCAGAATAAACGAGTCAAGAAATAATATGCGGAAGCAATAAATCCAATAAAGAAAACAATCTGGAATATACGTCCCATAATGCGGGCTCACATCAGGAATGAAATACTGAAAGAAAACTAAACTAAACTAATAATAGGTCCTCACTGCTTGGCCTGTTGATCAAAATACTCTTGGACAACCTGCGATAAGGATAAGAGATCTGGGCCATGCAAAACCCAGACGTCAGCGCGTCAATAATTCTAAGCAAGCACGATGTAATGAAAAATGCAAGCATGAAGTATAAACAGTAACAAGTTATCAGGAAATAAATAGTAACATGAATATAGATCAGTGAACAGGATATATATATATATATATATATATATATATATATATATATATATACAGGTGAAGTGCAGTGAGTAGTCTAAACTGTGCTATAGGTTTATCTACTCTAAAGTTATTGAAATCAATTAGAGTAACCTCCATGTAACTCAAAGGATATGTCTCGTTATCCCCCGGCACCACGGATCAGGTAGTGGGAGTCATGAATGACTCTGTCCCGTTATCCCCCGAGACCACGGATCAAGTAAGAATCATGAATGATTCTGTCCCGTTATCCTCCGGGACCATAGATCAAGTAATACCCTTGTAAGCTACACTTTAGTTTACACTTTTGATTTCCCCATACCCCCAAGGTTATGTTTTCAAGTCAGGTATTGATAAATCTGGAGCTAATGCCAACACAGGATCAAGCAGGTACAAGTTTGTCTGTATAGACAACATGATATGTCCGTAGAGACAACAGGTCAAGATTGTTGGCATTAGTAACAAGATCAGGTATCAAGTAAAGTTGTGGTATATCAGGTCATGTCAGGTAGTGTACATGTATCAAGTCATGTCAAGTAGTGCACATGTATCAAGTCATGTCAAGTAGTAGTGTATCAGGTATCAAGCGGGTGCTCATAATCAAACTGTAGTAAGTATGGGTGCACAAAATCAAGTATGGAGTACTAATATAACAATAAAATGAAATAATGTGACATGGTATGCAAATAGATATAAAATCAATGATATGGATGCACAATTATCGATTAGGGTTACGTTTATAGTTCCAATACTAATTAGGATGCACTTTGTTAAACATGGGATGTTAATATAACCGTTTTCTGTATTAATGTGATCTGTAGATGCAGCTATATGTATATTATATGATATGGATGCACACGGACGTCATATAACAGTAAAATGATGAATTGGTAAATGCGGGATGTGCAATTAAACAATATGAAATGTTATATTCAATTAGATGCAGTATATTGTGATATAGTGTGTAACAAGATAGGTTTGCATGCACTAGATCTGAAATGACATGTCCGGATGTATACAGATGTCGAAAAATCGATAAAACTGAAAAATGATAATGTGGGATGCATAATTAATCATTATGGGGTATTATTATTCAAATGGATATAGAATATAGCAGTATAGCATGTAGCAAGATTAACTTGCCTCAACGGATCACGAAACGGATATGTACGACACGTTTGACGTCGGCAAAATGTCGCAACGCACGCACGGCACACGGGATGGGTCCAAGCAGCGCAACAGGGTGATCATGCAGGTAAGGTAGTCCTCTGGATCGTCTGGAACGGCAGCGACGTCACGGCTCCGGCGATCGCTGGAATTCCAGAAATCAAGAAATAAAGAAAAAGAAAAAAGAAAGAAGAGGAGGAAGAAGAAGAGGGAAAAGGGAATGAGGCTTACTGGATTTGTGCACTGGGGTCAGGGAGAAGAGCTGGTGGTGCAGGCAAGATCAACGGCGATGAGGTGCACCGGTGAAGGGATCTTGAGGAGCTAGGGTTAGGTTAGGGTTTTGGCTCGATTTTGATGTATGCTGGGGTTTGGGTGCAGGGTTTTGGTTTAGGAGGGAGAGCAGAGGAGAGAGAGGAGAGGTAGTGTGAGGGTGACGAGGTAAGGGGTCGTCGGCGATGAGGTGAGGTGGTGGTGGTGATGGGTGTGTGCAGGGTTCTCGGGGTTTCAGTATGTGTGCAGGGATGTTCTGGAGGGAGGAAGAAGATGGAGATGGCGAGAAGGAGGAGGAGGCTCGGTTGAGGTGAGGAGGTGATGGAGTTTTTAGGGTTAGGGTTTGGGGAAGGCAGAAGGGATCGATGGGTTCTCGTCATGGTGCTCGGTGTTTAAATAGAGAGAGGAAGGAGAAATATAGGGAGGGAGGTGACGAGATCACGAGGGCGGTGACCACATCCGAGAAGCGAACAATGTTCGCGAGAGGAGAGAGAGAGGCGCGAGAGGAGAGAGAAAGAGAGAGAGAAAGAGAAGAGAGAGGAGAAAGATTCTGAGTTGTTAAATTAGTTTTGATTTTTTTAAATTTAATAAGATTTTGGTTAGTTTTATAAGTGTTTATGCTGTTAACGAAATTTAAATTGTTAAATAAATTTTAAATATAAGTATTATATTAATTAAAATTGGATTTTCAGGTAAATACAAATTTAGTCCAAAATACGCCCGGGTCGGGTCTAAAAAATCCATTTTAAAATACGAAAAATATATGCGACAACCAAAATTAAAAATGAATGCTCGGGTAACGAAAATGCATACCCCAAGAACGGATGTACGTACGTGCGCGTAGCTATCCAAATAAGTCCGTTTCACTGAACGGGATAGGAACAAGATGCGCGGATGCTACCACGGGGTTAGGGGTATCATGTATGCCATGCAATATATTTTTAAAATATTTTACGTGACTTAAAATGTTATATTGTAAAAATGCAATGCCAGATAAAATGCCAGCATGCAGTATTCATGAAAGTGCACATGTCTACGTAACAAGTCTGGATACATTCAAGCAAGCGGGTCGGGTCGGATGCTAATACAGATGTCAGATATACTACTTGCACCCAAAGCACGATAAATCAGGAAAATACCATAAAAAAAGAAATACGAGAACTGGAATTGGTGTAAATGAACTAGGGTGTTACAATGGATTTCATAATAGAAAGGGTTAGGTATGGAGTGATATTTATATGATAGAATTAGGGTTTAGGCAATTAAAAATGAGAATTAAAATGCATTAAAATATTGGTTTAATGGTGATTTTTAATCCTTTGGTTAATTGCAGGAAAAACAAACAGAAGAGGAGTATTGGGGGGAGGCCAAGGGGTTAGGGTAAAATTTTTGGGGGCAATACCGACGGTTCCACCTGGCGGCGCCGGCCCAATGCGAGATCTAGCCGGCCATCTAGTGGAGGTGGGGCTTGGGATTGGTACCACGTGTTGGTGTCTGTTCATATAACAATTCCCACATATTTGTTTTCAGTGACTTTTCATTTTTACGTGAATTGCACGTGCAGACTTTTGGGCTTTCAAAAAGTTTAAAAGAAAAATCATTAAAAATAATATATGGTTGATGGGATTCGAATACAGGAGCTATGTCATATCAGTGCAAGACTTTACCAATGAGCCACAAGTGCTTTCTTGCTGTTCTTAACCAAGAATACTTTTAAGTTGTGCTCAGGCTAAGGTACTCCTTTCTGTACTTTACAAAAATTTTGTACAGAAAATTTAGGGTTGTTACATTCTACCCTCCTTATAAAAATTTCGACCTCGAAATTTATAGAAGGAAGTTGTAACAGATTCAAAAAAAAATTGGTGATAGTGGTGGTGAAAGAAATACTGGTAGTGCATGAAAAGTAACGAGATGATGCAAGCGTTTGAAAAGATTGAAAAGAATTACCAGTGTTATCTTGGTCTATAGCCTTGGCTTCTACGGCCGCTAATGTGTAAGCCTGACACCGGGGTACGTTCCTCCTAGAGGCACATTCCTCTGTCTTTAAGGCATGTTCCTCTGCCCTCGAGCCATGTTCCTCAGTGCCTGATGGAATTGGCGAGTAGGCTGTGCAGGAGGTCCACGTGGAGGTGGATCTGGGAGAGCAAGACGAGGTGTAGGTGCCTGAATAGTTGGTCGCTGTGGATAGTTGATGTGTGTTGAAACCGGGTTGCGTTTATGAGGACATGTTCCAATTCCATGAGTGGATGCGCCACAAACTAAGCACATGCCGTTTGCGCGCCTGCAGTACTTCAACAGGTGTCCATCCCTCTTGCGGTAGTAGCAAAAACCTGGACTTGTCCGGTTAAATGTTACTTCCGGTCCCCTGGGTGCAAACGGTGTCCTGGAGAGGCTCCTTCTGCTATCTGAGTAGCAGGGCGCTTCATACCGGCAGATTGAGGTGTGCCCTTCTTCTTCACCACCACCTCATATTTTCGGGCATCCTTCAAAGCCAAATCATCGGTTGGGAAATCCCCTGTAACTAACACAGCTTGGATCTCCGGGTCCAACTCTTGCTGAAATCTTCTAGACCTGATCTCAGCATTCGGTATGAGATGGGCCGCAAAGCTGCTCAACATGGTGAACTCAGTATCATACTCATCCATAGATTTGGTCCACATTGAACCTTATTGCATGTGGATGAATTGCTGCTCCATATCAAAGCGGGCAGTCTCAGGAAAATATTTCGGGTCGAACATGTCGCGAAAAGTCTTCCATTCGATCGGCTAGGCAAAATGTCTTTCTTCCGCCTTCCATTATATTCGGGCGTTATCTGTGAGTTGCAGCTTCGCAACTCTTACCCAAGCAATATCTGGCACTTGTGTTGCTGCCTGATCGTCCTCAATAGATTGCGCCCATTCTTCAGTTTCCAGAGGGCTATCTTTCCCAGAGAAATTCTTAGGGTGCAGTGCCCGGAATTACTTTACTCCGGGCGCCTCAGATGCTGGGCGATGCTGTCACGCCCCGCTTCCTGAAAGAAGGTGAAGAGTGACGTGGCATGGTCCGAAACCTAACTATAATGAAGGTGGTCTATTCAATACAGTTATGTTAAGCGTATGAATATCAATAACATGCGGGATGTGTACCAAAACAAAATAATAAAAGCGGAAGTAATTTATTTCTATTAACCAAATTTTATTACATCCCAAAAGAAAGAGTAAAATAAACTAAATAGTTTAATTACATTGAAAAAGAAACGAAAGCCCTAAACAATTGGGCAACAAACAAAAATATATTAAAACTAGCTAATCTTCCTTCGTCAAGTCTACGTAATCTTCATTAGTTGGCTCCACACCTTGATCCTCGTCATAAAACTCATTCTCAAACAGACATTCCAAAGATAGAGAGGGAAAAGGAAAGTCTGTCAGCGAGTTACACTAGGGTAGGATTTTCCCTATCTTGATTTCGTGGCTGTACCCGGTGACGTATAACGGGCGATTATGTTCGCACGTACCGAGGAGTAGATCTTCATCGTTGAATGTAATATAAGCCCTGTGGACCTCTACTAGTTCATCTTTCATCTTCGCTTCTGTGAGAAAAGCTTGAAACTGATCGGGCTCTTGTAATGCCATGATCAGGGAATCCCGTGCCTCCTTGGACAGGATTTGGGCATCCAATATGCTTAGCCTTGAGGGTATTTTCCTCGGATGTGTTAAGACATTGTAATCCACCTTTTTTTTTCTTAGGTGTGTCCTTTACGACGAGTTCTTTTACCACTTCTTTATCGAGGGCGATTTTTTCGGGCATTGTCCCTTTCCCTTTATCTTTTTTGTTCGAACCTTTGTTTGCATTATTGAGGTTTTTCTCAGGTAGCGTACAGTTACGCAGCTGAATGTTTTCATAGTTCTATTCCTCCTCTTTTTTTCGGAGGTGGAGTCTTTGAAGAGAGGGTTGAGGGGTGTTTCATCCGCAGAATCGCTTCCGAATGTAAGAACTAGAGGTTTTCCTCCTTCCGAACTGGTACCAATCATATGACAGGTGCCAGTCATTTCTTCATGCGCGTTCATCTTGCTATTTTTATGTTGACGAGCCTGAACTTCGCGCTTCACCTTCTTGAAGTGTTTTTGATGGGCAACATATTCTTACCACCACTTCTCGAAGGAACTGCATTCCTCGATGGGGTGGGAGACCCTTCGATAATATAGGCAGTATTCTAAATGTGAGTGTTCATCATAGAAAACTGTATTTTAATACCGCTCATTGATTATCAATTTTGTTATATATCGGTACTAGTAACCAGTGTCTGCGCAGTAAATACAGATTACAGGTATTCGTAACAAAACACTAGAAACATACTCAAATTCACGGATACGACATTTGTGAGCCGATACTGCAACCAGAACAGAAAACTGATCAATATTCAAAGAGTTCTTTTTGTAACAAATAAAGTGTACACATTTTCTGCAAAATGGTCCAACGCAATTCAAGTGTGAACACATGCTCTTTGATGCATGCACCTTGGTGAGGCTACTTTGCACAAGTAGGCACACTCAAATCATGACTTGTGCAAGTGGTGAGTCAAGTGGGCGTGTGATAATTGAATAGAAAAGGTGTGTTGTGATTTAAAGCAACAAGTTTCCCTCCAAATCTACTAGGTACAAACCAAGGTTATATAGACAAATCAAACATCACCAGAGAGATCATGGAGAGCACACAAGATCAACATACAAATACGGGCTCCACAACTCAACTTGTGGCCGGCGAGATCCTCCAAAAGCCTGGCGCCGCCGGCCCCATTGGCTCCATCTTTCTCCTATTTTCTTCTGGTCATTTATAGTGGTCACATCATCCCATTTTTATTTATTTTTATTCTAATGTGATGGCTATAAATACCAGAACAAATTTTGAAGAGATATCATACCATATACTAGATTATTTTCCTTAGTTCAATAGTTTTTTGGTTTAGGCTTTGAAGAGAGTTGTGTGGAGCTTAAACTTGGTTTTCTTCTTCTTCCCTCTTAGAGCTTTCTTTCGAGAGCTTCATTATGGTGGTTGAACAAGTAACCAATTGTAGGGTTTCCTAGTACGACAACAAGGTTTTGGGAGGCATCATCCATGCCATATTTAAATTTTTGCCGTTTTAGCTAACCCTAGAATCGAAACTAGAAAACCCGACGAAACGATATGTAAACACTTTACAACTAAGTGAATGAGAGAATACAATCTTTGTAGACCGGTCCTTCACTTCTAAAGCTCCATGTTGTAGTCCCTTCGCTGCGAATGGTGAACTCCCGGACTCTAGAGAGGGTTCGCTTGAAGAAATAAATAAGCTTGCTCAATGTCTTCGAGGCCGAAGATGATCTACGTCGAGGAGACTCGAGCTCATGCTAGCTCTTCACTAATGGTGAAATTAGTGAAGCAAACACCCTAAACTAAATGGCTAATAGTAGAGAATGATGAAGTAGGAAGTGAGCTCAGTTTAGTTTTATTTTTCTCACAATTTTTCATCACTTAGAACAAGCTAGCAAGCTTTTTCTCTTGAGGAAGAAGAAGAAATGATGAAGAGATGAAGAATAATCTCATGAGGTTAGAAATGCAACTATGGTGAGTTATTATGTCATGCCTAACTCATGTAGAGAATAAACCATAGTCTAAGATTAAGGGTTGGGTTAACAAATATCTTAAGCTAGACAAACAAGTTGAATAAGTCAGTGTTCTACTAGTTTCTCCAAGCTTAACCTTGACTAAATCCAAATGTTTGATTTGCTTAAAACAAATAAAACCCTAGCTTTAACCCTAGCATGGTATAAGTCTCATACATACATGTTGCATGTGTAACCTAACATGATACATAATATATATCACATATATATAATGTATGTAAAGCGAGAAAAAGAAATGGTCAAGTGAGCAATATTAGTTAATGTAAATTCATATATCATATATATATATAATTATACATTAAATTATTAAATCAACACTTGATTTAATGATCCGGCTATATCACATATAACCGACTAATATCAATAATATCAACTTACCGAATCAACACTTGATTCGATAACCCAACTATATCATATATACCCGTCCGATATCACATATCACGAGAATACAATACGGTATCACATACTCGTATCAATCTCGATCCTGCACATATCACATATGTGCTCCTACTCTGTTTCGCATGAACCAGGAAACCTCTGTGTAGGAATCTAAAGACTCATCAATACGCTGGCAGTAGGTGATGATCATATCAAACACCCACAAGCCGCAAGCGGTCTGCTAAACGTAACGGTCACCCAGGTATTGAGCGATCAGAAGATCAACAAGCAAGCTTGCTCATACTCCTGCGAATCCAATCAGTAACACTACCGTACAGTCGGGTCTTTTCGTCTGATATGCCACATACCACAGCCTGGGGGTGGTATAACGTCAGACCCTAATAACCTGATAAGTCATGCCGATGCAAGGTCCATAACGGTTCGAGAAACTACTGATAACACTTACCAGTAGATCTCAGCAACCATGGCTAGAGATTTCCTGTTATGGCCAATAGAGCATATAGCAGCATCAACTCCCAATACCGGGAGAGACGAAACCCCTCTTATCGCTCATTGCCTCCATGTGACTCGGAACTGTACCCAAAAACCATCTTTTTGCACGATCTCTTGACCGTGGTATGGTGGGAATCAAAGCACAGTGGGAATCACACAAGACTCTATGACGATATCGGGTCTACAGACTAATCTGTACCAGTGTCACCAGAGAACTGCTATCCGACGATAGGTATAATACCATCTAGGAGTTCTCGGCGAGTCCGTTCAGTGTACCCAGTCTCCACTGAGCACCCGTATACCTTCTTTGATGTCAAACACCAATGGATACAGGATCATCCATCGCCCATCATATGGGTTGAGAAGCGTATACGCTAGTCTACTCTGGAGTATCGATGCCCTGTCTCTATACTCTCACGGCTAGGAACATTTGAAGGATGTATTTGCCGACTACCTCTGTCCCACTAGTATGATCTGCATCATAATCCTGGTAGTCAAGTACTCATCCTAAAGGCTTTATCAACATGTAATAGAGAGACAATAAGTGTATATGTTAAGATAAAGTGCAACCAGATAGCATACTATCATGTCGAGTAAGAAAGTCCTCCCTATATATGTCCAAACATCCACTACAATATACATCACATGTATAGTAATGGCCTCTAGGGCATACATATAACTAACAATCTCCCACTTGCACTAAGACCATCTGTTGTAGTATCCAATACCTAACAATATAGTAGTGGTTGTAGTGTCCTATACTCAACCATCCCATAAAAGTCTCTCTAGGGGTAACGCCTTTATGAGTGGATCCGCTGTGTTATCCTTCATGTCTTCTCTCCTATCCTCGATCCCTTGGAGATCATCCATCTCCCTGATCAGGTGATACTGTCTTCAGAATATATTTGGAACGCTGATGGGACCTGCGTTCTTAGGCCAAAGCCACAACTCCATTGTTGTCACAATAACAGTTATTGGACGCTCAATGGTAGGAACCTTGTTCATCTCATGAACAAGTAATGCCCAGACAACCACTTTGGCAGTATCATTGGTAGCAATGTATTCAGCTTTTATTGTCTAGTATGTCACGGTATCTAGCTTGGAACTCTTCCAACATACCGTCCCTCCACTGAGGGTAAAGACAATGCCTGTGACTGACTTTCAGTCGAACTTATCACTCTGGAAGCTGAAACCAAGAACTTTCTTTTAGTGCTTCTCAAGTACTTAAGAATGTCCTCCACAGCTACCAGTGATTCTCCCAAGATCCGATTGATTCCTGATCACTACACCTAGTGAGTTAGCTACATCCGGTCTGGTACATAACATCGCACACATGATAGAGCCTACCACTGAAGCATAGGGTATCTCTTGCACGCAAACTCTCTCCAAATCAGTCTTGGGAGACATCTTTTTGGAGAGTGTGATCCATGAGTAAGTGGGCGAACCACCACGCTTAGAATCCTCCATACTAAACCCCTTTAGTATGGTGTTAATGTACCTGGATTTGGGACACTTCTAATATCCACTTAGATCTATTACCATAGATCATAATTCAGAAGATGTAGTAGGTATCATCCAGATCTTCTATTGAGAATCTTTATGATAAGAGAAGCTTGACCGAGTGTAGCATAGGAAACCATTTCCTATCAAGAGTATTCCATCTACGTACAATACGTGGAAGACAACCTTACTCTCTACAACCTTCTTGTATATACAAGGTTCATCTACCATTTTGATGAAGTCAAGCTCTTTGACCGTCACATCAAAACAGATGTTCCATCTCCGCGATACTTGTATTGATCCTGATGGACTTAAGTATAGTTTTGAAAGTCTCAACTTTTCCATCTACACCAAGAATCTTCTCAAGATACATTTGCTCCCAATGGGTTTTACCCCTTCAGGTGCAATATTCAAAGTCATACTTTGTTGGTGTACATGGATTCCATCTTTGATCGCATAGCATCCAGCCATTTCACCGAGTCCCCACTCGTGATGGCCTGCCTGAACCTAGTTGGGCCATCATCAACCATGATGCAATCTTCGTTCCCACTGTCACCGAGAAGATCGTAGTATCTTTCAAGTGGATGAGGAACCCTACCAGATTCGCGGAGAGGCTGAGGTTCGTTGGAGACTATTGAATCCTTTGGTTTCATCAAATCATCAGCTGTTAGTTTGTCAAGCTGGAACAACTTCCAGTTCTACCTCATGTCCACAAATTTCTTCACAAGAAATTCCTTTTCTAAAATGGTGGCATGCTGAGAAACAAAACACCTTTTGCTCCTTAGTGTGGTAGAAGATATACCCTTGAAAATGTTTGGGATATCCTAACAAACTTACAGAACTGACCTTGCCTCGAGCTTGTCCGGATTTTGCTTTTCAAAATAGGCCGGACAACCCCATATCTTAACTCGTTTAAGACACGGTCTCTTCCCATTCCATATCTCATATGTAGTGGTAGGCACTAATTTGGATGGAACCCCATTCAATAGGTATGCAGCTTCTCAAGTGCATAACACCCAAAAGAAAACAGGTAACTCAGCAGTACTCATCATAGATCACGCCATATCTCATTGGGTGCGATACCTCCGCCCCGATACACCATTGTGCTGTGGTGTATACGAAGGAGTAAGCTGAGAGAGAATCATATTCTCAGTTTAGAAACCCCAAGAATTCCATGCCCAAGTATTCGCCTCCTCGATCTCATCGTAGGACTTAATACTTCTACCCGTCTGGTTCTTTAACTTCAAGCTTATATTCCTTGATTTTCTCAAAAGTTTCAGACTTGTGTTTCAACAGGAACATATGTCCGAATCTTGAGAGACGATCAGTGAATATAATGAAGTATGAAGAACCAACCTTGTCATTTGTAGACGTAGGACCATATACATCATCATGTATCCGTCCTAAGAGTTCACTAACTCTATCTCTGTTTCCAGTAAACGGAGTATTGGTCATTTTACCTTTGAGACAAGACTAGCAAGTATCATAAGATGAAAATTCGAACAGATTCTCATATTCATCCTTATGTAATTTAGCTGGTCGTGTCGCATTGATATGACCTAGTCTACAATACCACAAGAAAGATTCGTTCATTTCTGAACTACTCCTCTTATGTGTGTTCTATATATTTTGAACCGTGATTTGATTTAGAACGTATATACTATTATATAACATGCCTGATCGAATCAACTCTTGATCCAGGAAAATGTTCACAACATTATCCTCTAATACAGAATTATATTTTTCTTTAACTTAATAAAGAAACTGATGTAATGTTGTATATCAGGTTCGGTATGTAATAACATTTGTTCAAAATCAATGTATTAATTCAAGGTGATAGCTGCCAACAGATTTGGCTGCAACAATTGCACCATTCTCTAACACTTAGAGACATATCACCCATTCCCAGTTCTCTACTAATCTGTAGCCCATGTAACATATTACATATGCGGGATCCCGATCCGGTATCACATACCCAGGACGTAGAGGATACTGAGAAACAGTTCTCGGTAATGAACACACCCAAAGAAGATGCATCAACATGCACTTTCTTCAATTGGGTGGCATGGAAATCCGGATATTCCCTTATTTTCTGCTTGGACTTATGACAATTATAAGTTGGAGCGGAACCAACGTTCCCTAACTCAGTATAATAAGCAGGTTCGGTCAATATATCTATATTATTATCTTGATTAAGGCGTGACATGGTCGCTACCAGGAGAGAGAGAGAGAAGAAAACACTCTGCGTGCGCTCTTGCAAGATTAGATTGGTTATTTTACCTAATCAGGATGGCTCTCACTGTTTTAGTCAAATCTTCCTTCAAATCCTAAAAAGGTAAGACTAGCCGGGATTAATTACACCCTACAAGTTCACCAATTTTTCGGCCAGGCCAGTGTTGGTACTTTGAGGGAGGTTCCCCGTGCTTTCGCACGGACCTAATTAAAATAAACCTCGTTTTCCCAGGGGCGTAACCCCGTTAATATCTTTCTAGATATCTACTTGATCGGCTATTTGTAATGTGTAAAACTCTCTCAGGAGTAACTCTTACTTGCAGTGGGTATCGGGATCCAACTATCTCATAGAAGGTATGTAATCTCATTGCAAATTTCAATACTTGAAATTCCCGATAATATTTTACCCCAAGCGTCCTATGACCTTGACGGATGCCAACAAACCATAGGCTGCTAGTCAAGTTCAATCCGTACATTTTATAATTGAATTAAACTCACCCGCACGACCCTTGATGGAGGCCAACAAAGTCGCACGACTACCCTAATCCAATCTCATCTAATGTTGCAGATAAGCACTAGTTAGCTACCGCACACTACACTTTGACGGAGGCCAACAAACGTAGCACGAATACTAAGAAGTTCTTATCTGAAATAACGGAGGGCTATGACAGGTTTTTAAGAAAACCTTTTGCGTAATGAACTTGATATCGTTGTAGAATTGAGTGATTTTGAAAAGGAGTGTTTTTTAGGCTTTTACTAGTTTTGCTAAAGATGCCACTCCCGGTGAAGGGATCTCGGCCCTTTCCTTATCGAATAAGGTGTAGGATATTTCACAAATACCACTATGCAAAGCAAAAACTATAGAAGCAATCAAAAGACAAACCGAGTTTGTAGCATCTGCTAGTTTCGCTAAAGAGGTCACTCCCGGTGAAAGGATCTCGGCTCTTTCCATATCGAATAAGGTGCTGGATATTCTACAAGGAATACCGCTATGCAAAGCAAGAACTAGAGCTACCAGTTTTTAAACAAGTTTCTACAACATCTTTAGGTTTCTTTTATTTCATTAATCTCATTAATGAAGTCCCGTCTGTTATGCTTCCTAAGCATCACATAAGAAACGAAAACAGCAATATTAATTATATCTCAAATATATAATATAGGCATTCGTCTCAGAATATATCAAGTGATCACATCATAGAATATCAGCAGCAGAAGAACATATACGAAATATTGGATATACTAGGAATTCCGTGTTTTAAATTAAGCCAGTATAAAACAAAGATTCCACGATCGCGATGAATAGCCAAACCCACATCCCTAGACCCTTACGAGAGCGGCAAGCCACCCTACCAATTCTAGAGTTGGGAGACCCGGTCTCGACTCCTCGAGATGGTCTCCTACTGGACCCTAGAACTCGGTTACTTGTGCTCCCCGCCTTGGGTCTATTCCAATACGGAAAAGTAAATAATATACATCAATGGTGACATCATCCTCAACCTGGAAGTGCCCCAATAAAAGAATATTACATACAAGCTTTTACATGAATGAAAATGAAAAACTCTCATCTCACATAAAAACCCTTGGCTATTCATAACACGACGATCCAATATAACATATCACAACAACACATAACATCGCATGCCATCAACGTAAGTAAATATGCATATCCCAATTGTCGTTAACATATAGCACCGAAACCGGCGATACACCACATATTACACTTACGGTCCCATAAAAGAAAGTGAAAAACTACAACAGTTGGAATCCGCAACCACCTCAGACATCATAAACCCAATGTATCGCATACTTTGGATTTCATGCCTAACCAAATGAACTCCTTAGACATCACATGCCTAACAATTATAAACCCCGCATTTTGGTCTCGATATTGAAAACACTTTCTAATAACATGTCGGGTAATTCAACAAGATTCCCGATAACTTAATCGAATGCTCGTTGGAAACTTTAGCAGATGGCCGCACCCCCCGATGTCATCGACGAAATGCACTAAGGCGGAACACCGCTGCCGCGAGCACCCGAACGGATGCTTTTGGCGACGGGGTTCTCGTACAGTCACTTGGTTGGGGTTATGGGGCATGGCTATCTAGTAAGTTTACCCGGCGAGTATCCGCGTACACTACGTAATTGTGACGGACTTTTGATCAACATCAAAATCCCGCGACAACCGATCAAATGAGACTAAACTGCTAGATTTATAAAATTCAAACTAGTTATCACATAACTACTTATGTGGATTCCAAATATTGTATTACAATCATAGATAACTAGACGAAGTTAAACTTTTCGATCGAATAAGCAAGCACCCAAAATTTCCCAACAAGCTCAACACTTGAGCGGAGTTCAAAAAGTACCCAGAACATGCCACAGCTCCTATGAACCAGCCGTAGAAGGGTTAACCAATGCCTCACCTGTGGCACCGCTGAACTACCACAAGCCCTAGGGTTTGATGGCGGTTCTGACGGTTACAGAATCGAGTTAAGGTTTCGTTCTTCTAGAGGGTCCACAGAATCGCTTGCAAGATTTTCTGAAAATTTTAAACTCGGAAAAAATCCAACTCTTGAAAAATTTCTAGCGGGGAAAAATTGTGTTATTGATATCCGTTCGAACATTTTAATATCGTCTAAATAACCCGAATACACGTTAGAATTACGATTACAAAACACTCCGAGTTGCTTTTGCAGAAAGTTAATATCACACGCAAATTTAGCAAAAACAAACAACACCAGAAACCCTAAAACCCAGAGACTGGAACACCCTGAAAATTTGAAGCCCAAAATCCAATTTTGACCCGAGGAGGCCGGTTTTGGAGCCTATGTGGCCGGTTTTTTCATGCCCAAATTGTCTTAAATTTTCACAGTGTTCATGTTATATCACATACAATATTCTGCAGTTGTTTAAAATTTTTTTGAACTTTTTAAATTCGACAGAAACCAAGTTTTCGTATCGGGTGTTTCGGAGTAGTTTCGGTTCCGTAATCCTAGCAAACATCGTCTAATTTTCTAGCATGGCTTTGATACCACTGTAGGGTTTCCTAGCACGGCAGCAAGGTTTCGGGAGGCATCATCCATGCCATATTTAAATTTTTTTCATTCTAGCTAACCCTAACCCTAGAATCGAAACTAGAAAATCCGACGAAATGATATGTAAACACTTTACAACTAAGTGAATGAGGGAATACAACCTTTGTAGACCGGTCCTTCACTTCTAAACCTCCATGTTGTAGTCCCTTCGCTGCGAATGGTGAATTCCCGGACTCTAAAGAGGGTTCACTTGAAGAAATGAATAAGCTTGCTCAATGACTTCGAGGTCGAAGATGATCTACGTCGAGGAGACTCGAGCTCATACTACCTCTTCACTAATGGTGAAATTAGTGAATCAAACACCCTAATCTAAATGGCTAATAGTAGAGGATGATGAAGTAGGAAGTGGGCTCACTATAGTTTTATTTTTCTCACAATTTTTCATCACTTAGAAAAAGCTAGCAAGCTTTTTCTCTTGAGGAAGAAGAAGAAGTGATGAAGAGATGAAGAATAATCTCATGAGGTTAGAAATGCAACCATGGTGAGTTATTATGTCATGCCTGTTCCCTTATAAAAATTCAGAGAGAAAAAGGGAAGGGGAAAATTCCCCACTAATGGAAGCATCACGTGTAAGCACGTGATCATCAATCCCTTACAAAGAGACTTAGAGAAGGAAAAGAAAAAAATTCCCGCTGGTGGAGCATCACGTGCAAGTACGTGATGCATCTGTATGCAGAGTAAGTGGATCCATTAAGTAGGCGGCGGCTAAATCCTCACGTGCAAGCACGTGATCGTCTTTCACACAAAACGTGTGGGACTCATTTATAAAACAAACAAAGAATAAAGAAGCTCACGTGTTACCACGTGATGCCTTCCCTCTGTTTGGATTCCTTCATACGAACAAACCAAATTAATTCTGTGAGGGGTCACGTGGTACACGTGATGGCTCCTATGCCTTCTGAACAGAAAGAATTAAATTCTAAACAAAGGGATCAAAAGCGCTATTTTGGAAAATATTTCCTTGGATCTTTCTAATTAAGAAAGATTGCACTCTGTAAAGCAGAGCGCCGATGGATTAAAAATCCAATGGTGATTAAAAATCACCAATTTATAGAAAAATTCTGTGCAAGGAAATATCTTCTTAAACTTACTAAACAAACAAGAAATCTTCTCTGTTAAACATAGAGCCTTCGGATTAAAAATCCAACGGTGAATAAAATTCACCGATTGATCTAAAAGATCATTTTGGTTGATTATAAAATCAATCAACATCTCTCAATGAGAGATTTTCTGAACAAATTGATTCTTTTTTTCTCTCTTATAAATAAGAGCAAAGGGACAGAAAAAAGGAGGAGACAGAAAGAGAGAGAGAAAAACCCTTTCGTAAGCCAAAAGAAAAGAGAATTTAATTCTCCAGAGAGAAGAAGATCTCCAAAAAGAAACCCTAGGTAAGGAAAGGAACAAAGACAGAACCTCTTACTTCTTCTTCATATTTACAAGAGTTTAACTCTTCTAAAAAGAATTTAGTTTTTCCTCTGGTTGAAGATCTACAGAAGTAGACCTCCCCACAAGTTGAGAATTTAATTCTCATCGGGAAGATCCGTTATGTAGATTCAAACCTTAGAAGGAGAATCGAGTCCAAAGAATTTAATTCTTACAACAGAACATCTAGGAATTTAATTTCTCTAAATAAAACTAGGGTTTAACCCTACAAAAGAATTTAACTCTTATTAAATAAGGGACTTGAAGGTCTCAAAAATCAAGATCTCCATGCACGTAAAAAAAAAGAAGATTAGCACCCAAACATGATCACGTGTTCCCACGTTAGCACCCATGTTGAACGAGAGAAAACAAATGAGATCAGGTCACGTGCTCCCACGTAACCCCTGAACAAGCCCTTTAGAAGAAAAAAGGGGGAATAAACCCAAGGCAGTTTCTATTTTAGGGCGCCTCACGTGACATCACGTGACCCCTTAATAGTGCTTAGCACCTTTCAAAAGAGAATAAAATAGAGACAGATTTCAGTCTTTGGGGACGCCCCACGTGATCCCACGTGCCCCAATAGTGCTCAGCACTCAGAAAAGAAAAGGGGAACAAATTCAAAGAAACTGTGCCAAATCTCAGGCGCCTCACGTGACCTCACGTGAGCGCCTCAGACTTTCAGTGTTTAACACTACTTCAAGCGTCTCACATGACCCCACGTGAGCGCTTCAAATCTTTAGTGTTTAACACTACTTCAAGTGCCTCACATGACCCCACGTGAGCGCATCAAATCTTCAGTGTTTAACGCTACTTCAAGCGCCTCACGTGACCCTACGTGAGCGCTTCAAATCTTTTGTGTTTAACACTACTTCAAACGCCTCACGTGACCCTACGTGAGCGCTTCAAATCTTCAGTGTTTAACACTATTTCAAGCGCCTCACGTGACCCCACGTGCGCGCTTCAAATCTTCAGTGCTTAAAAAATAATTTAAGACCTCACGTGGGAGCACGTGAGCTTCGAACATATGCTAGTGTTTAACACTATGATAGGCCAATCTTAGCCCAAGTTAGCTAAGTCTCCCAAAGCCAAAACCTTGTTTTTAACCGAGACCTAATTATGTTCAGGTCTTCCAAAATTAATCATCTCAGATGGCATTTACAATAATGTTCATCTCATTGCTTCTCAATCTGGCATTTGGTTCAAGGGTACATCTCTTCACACCTCTGATACATGTCGTTGTAATTCTTCAACTTCTTCAGAGAGGTGGTGGATCCCGATAACCAATAACTATCTGGTGCATTTCCAAACCCATGTTTGCAACTAAACTGCGGATCATAATGTCCATAAACTAACTTTGGACCATAAAGTCCTTAAACTAACCTTCATGGACTATGATGTCCTTAAACTAAAACCCCCACAGACTATGATGTCTTTAAACTTTATGGACTATAAGGTCCTTAAACTATGGACTATGATGTCCTTAAACTCCATGGACAATGTGGTCCTTAAACTGATGGACTATGATCTCCTTAAACTTTACGGACTGTGGGGTCATTAAACTCATGGACTATGATGTCCTTAAACTTTACGGACTATGAGGTCCCTAAACTCATGGACCGTAATGTCCTTAAACTAACTACGGACCGTAACGTCCTTAAACTAAAACGATAGAGCTCAAATGCTCTTTCTGTTAATTATATGTATGCCTCATAGGCCATTACTATACATGAGATGTATATTGTAGTGGATGCTTGGACATATATAGGGAGGACTTTCTTGCTCGACATGATAGTATGCTATCTGGTTACTCTTTACCTTAACGTATATACTGATTGTCTCTCTATTACATGTTGGTAAAGCCCTTAGGATGTGTACTTGACTACCTGAACTATGATGCGGATCATACTAGTGGGGACATGGTAGTCCATAAGTACATCCTTCAAGATCCCTAGTCGTGGGTGTATCGAGACGGGGCATCGATATACCAGAGTAGACTAGTGTATGTCTTCTCGATCCATGTAGATGGGCGATGGATGATCCCATATCCATTGGTGTTTGACATCAAAGATGATATGCGGGTGCTCAGTGGAGGCTGGGTACACTGGACGGACTCGCCGAGAACTCCCAGATGGTATTATACATTATGTCAGATGGCAGTTCTCTGGTGACACTGGTACAGGTTAGTCTGTAGACCCGAGATTGTCATAGAGTCTTGTGTGATTCCCACTGTGCTTTGATTTCCACCTTACCACGTCCAAGAGGGCGTGCAAAACAGTGGTTTCTGGGTACAGTCCCGAGTCACATGGAGGCAATGAGCGATAGGAGGGGTTTCGTCTCTCCCGGTATTGGGGGTTGATGTTGCGCTATGCTCGATTGGCCATAACAGGGAAGTCCCTGGCCAGGGCTGGTTTAAAAATTTACTGGTAAGTGTTACCAGTAGTTTCTCGACCCGTTATGAGCCTCGTATCGGCATGACTTATCGGTTATTGGGGTATGACGTTTACCACCCCTAGACTTGATATGCGATATATCAGACGAGGAGATCGGACTGTACGTTAGTGTCACTGTCAGGCTTTTTGCAGGAGTTGGAGCAGGCTTGCTTGCTGATCTTCTGATCACTCAATACCCGGGTAGCCGTTACGTCCAGCTAGTACCGCTGACGGCTTGTGGGTGCTTGATATGATCATCACCTACTGCCGGCGTATTGACGAGTCTTTAAAGTCCTAAATAGAGGTTTTACTGGCTCAGGCAAAACGAAATAGGAGCGTATATGTGATATGTGCGGGACCGAGAATAATGCGTGTATGTGATACCGTATTCAATTCTCACGATGTTTGTATCGATCGGTTATATGTGATATAACCAGGTTATCAAATCAAGAGTTGATTCGATAAGTCGATACATTGGATGTTAGTCGGTTATATGTGATATAACCGGATTATTAAGTCAAGAATAATTTAGTGTATAATTGTATATGTGATATACTAATTTACATTAACTAACATTGGTTCACTTAAGCATTTGTTTTTCTCACTTGTGCACAACTTATTATATATGTGATATATATTAAAATGTGTTTTCTTTTTGTATCATAGTTGTTGATACAACATTCATGGGTGTATGAGACTTACACCATGCTATTTGTTATGTTGGGTTTAATGTATTTAAAGTAATTACAAAATTAGTGGAAAATTAGAAAATGCATGAAGCTTGTGGATGCATTGACTAAAGTCCACTAAGTTTGTTTTTACTTTGGATTTTTGTTAACCTAACCATCACACTTAGCTATGATTAAGTCTCTACATGAGTTAGTATATGATACTCACTCACCATGGTTAGCTCTCTCTCTCTCTCTTGATTAGTTTTCATTCTCATTTTGAGCTCATCTTCTTCCTCCTTCAAATTCTTTCTAGGGTTTGATAAAAAGTGAGAATCATTGTGAGAAAAGAAATTCTAAAGTGTATCCATTTCCTATTTCATCATCCTCTACTAGACTAGCACTTTAGTTTAGGGTGTTTGCTTCACTAATTCTCTAGTTAGTGAAGTAGAAGCTTGAGTTCGTATTCTCTCGACGTAGATCATCTTCGGCCTCGAAGACTTCAAGCAATACCGTTGCAATCTTCTCATGGAGCCGTCTGAGAGTCCGGGAGTTCGATGATCGCAGCGAAGGGACTACAACAAGGAGCTTTAGAAGTGAAGGACCGATCTACAAAGGTTGTATTTCGTATTCACTTAGTGTTAAAATGTTTAACATGCTTGTTTTTGCCTAATCTCTAGTTTAAAGATCTAGTTTAGGGTTGTTCGGCACGGCTAAAATTTTAATCGGGCATGGTTGATGCCTTGTAGAACCTTCTTAGAGTGCCTAGTAACCCTACAGTGGTATCAGAGCCTAGCTAGAGCATTAGGCGACGTGTTTACGAAGTTAAAACTCCGATCGAACCCCGATACCACAATATTGAACCCCTCTCTGGAAATTTTTTCAAAACTATGATTTTTTTGTATTAAAAATGCCTAAAAAATTCAGCAGGGGAATTTAAACATTACTGTGAAAAATGAGGTCTGAATCCGTACAACCCACCGCGGAAACGCGGCCGTACCACGCTTGGGCCGCGGATCTGCGGCAGTAAGGAAAGATTATGCACTCGTTTTTGAACAGTTATTTCTATTTCTGTAAGTTCTATTTTCTGGGTAATTTTAATCTGACTCAAGTGTTGAGTGTTTTGGGGTTTATTTTGTATTCGTTGATTCGATCGGAAAATTTAATTTTGTTATGTTTTCCGGATAATTTAGAAAGTATTAAAAATTTCGAACGGATATCAATAACTCACTTTTTCCCGACCCGGAAATTTTCCAAGTGTTGGATTTTTCCGTTGTTTAAGAACGTCTAAATCGTGCAAGTTACGCAATGGACCCTCTAGAAGACAACAAACCTCAACTCGATTATGTGACCGTCTTGAACTGCCTTTTGAACCTTAGGGTTTAGGGCAGTACGGCGTTGCCACATGTGAGGCGTTGGCTTGACCCTTCTACGGCTGGACCATTGGTACTGTGGCATATGATGGATGTTTTAAAACTCCCCTCAAGTGTTGAGAACTATTTGGGAAAACTTGGGTGTTTAATCATTCGATCGGAAAGTTTAACATTGTCTATTTATCTGGAATGTGATACAATATTTGGAATCCACAAGTAGTTATGAGATAACTAATTTGAATGTTATAAACATAGCAGTTTAGTCTCAAATGATCGGTTGCCACGGAATTTTGATGCGATCAAAAGTCCGTCGCAATCACGTAGCGTACGCGGATACTCGTCGGGTAAACTTAATAGACAGACACGCCCCAAAGCCTCGACCAAGTGACTGTAGGAGAACCCCGTCGCCAAAAGCATCCGTTTGGGTGCTCGCTGCAGCGGTGTTCCGCTTTAGTACACTTCGTCGATGGCATCCTGGGGTGCGGCCGTCTAGTAAGTTTGCGATGAGCATTCGATCAGAATATCGGGAATCTTGTTGAATTGCCTGACTAGATATTGAAAAGTGTTTTCGATATAGAGACTAAAATGCGGGGTTTATAATTGTTAGGCATGCGATGTCTAAGGAGATTGCGGATTCCAACTGTTGTAGTTTTACACTTTCTTTTCTGCGACCGTAAGTGTAATATGTGTTATCGCCGGTTTCGTTACTATATGTCAACGACAATTGGGATGCGCATATTTACTTACGTGGATGGCATGTGATGTTATGTGTTGCTGGATATGTTATATTGGATCATCGCGTTTTGAATAGCCAGGGAATTTATGTGAGATGAGGGTTTTTATTTTCATTCATGTAAAATTCATTGTATGTAATATTCTTTTATTGGGGCACTTCCGGGATGAGGATGATGTCACCATTGTATATTATTTACTTTTCCGCATTAGGTAGACCCAAGGAGGAGAGCACAAGTAACCGGGTTCTAGAGTCCAGTAGGAGACCAACTCGAGGAGTCGAGTCCGGGTCTCCTAACTCTAGAATTGGTAGGATTGCTTGCCGCTCTCGTAGGGGTCTAGGGGTGTGGGTTTGGCTATTCATCGTGACCGTGGAATCCGTGTTTTATAGAGGCTCAAAATAAAACACGGACGTCCTAGTATATCCAATGTTTCATATGTTTCTTCTGCTGCGATATCTGTGATGTGATCATTTGATATGTTGTGATAAATACTGTATATAGTATATATGATATATTATATAGACGTTACTTATGTTTTACACTCGCGCTAGCCCTGTCCCGCTCTGCTGTTAGTTACCTAACCTAACGGTGCACGAGGGGACATCGAGGCGAATGCGGATGGCATAAGTGTACGCCGTATTTATCTGTGATGTTTAGCTGACTTAAATGATGGGAATTCATTAATATGATTAATGAAAGAAAATAAACCTAAAAGATGTTGTGGAATCGAATTTTCAAAAACAGGTAGCTACAGTTCTTGCTTTGCATCGCGGTGTTCCTTGTAGAATATCATGCACCTTATTCGATAAGGAAAGGGCCGAGATCCCTTCACCGGGAGTGACCCTTTTAACAAAGACTGGCAGATGCTACATCCCTTGGTTTTGTCTTTTGATTGCTTTTCTAGTTCTTGCTTTGCACAGTGATATATATGATGTATTCTACACCTCATTCGACGAGGAAAGAGCCGAGATCCCTTCACCAGGAGTGACCTCTTTAGCGAAACTAGCAAAATCCTCAAAAACACTCCATTTTAAAATTATTTGATTCTATAACGATATCAAGTTCATTATGCAATAGGTTTTCAGAAAAACCTGTCGTAGCCCTCCGTAATTTCAGATAAATCCTACTTAGTATTCGTGCTACGTTTGTTGACCTCCGTCAAGGCGTAGTGTGCGGTAGCTAACTAGTATTTATCTGCTTATGCATATGATGCAGATTGGATTAAGGTAGTCGTACGACCTTGTTGACCTCCGTCAAGGGTCGTACGGGTGGGTTTGATTCAATCAAGAAATGACGGGTTGAACTTGACTTGCACCCTGTGGTTTGTTGACCTCCGTCAAGATCATGGGATGCTTGGGGCAAAATTATCGGGAATTTCAAGTGTTGAAATTTGCAATGAGATTGCATACCTTCTATGAGATAGTTGGATCCCGATACCCACTGCGAGTAATTGTTACTCCTGGGAGAGTTTTACACATTACAATTAGCCGATCAAGTAGATGTTTAGAAAGGTGTCAACGGGGTTATGCCTCTGGAAAAATGAGCTTTACTTTAATTAGGTCCGTGCGAAAGCACGGGGAACCTCCCTCAAAGTACCGACACTGGCCTGGCTGAAAGATTGGCGAAATTATAGGGTGTAATTAATCCCGGCTAGTCTTTCCTTTTAGGGTTTGAAGGAAGATTTGATAAAAAACAGTAGGAGCCATCCTGATTAGATAAAATAATAACCAATCTGATCTTGACAGAGCGCACCCAGAGTGTTTTCTTCTCTCTCTCTCTCCAGGTAGCGACCATGTCACGCCTTAATCAAGATAATAATATGGATGTATTGACCGAACGCGCTTGTTATACTGAGCTGAGGAACGTTGGTCCCGCTCCAACTTATAAATGTTATAAGACAGAGCAGGAAATAGGGGATTACCAGAATTCCCGTGCCGCCCAAACGAAGAAAATACATGCTGATGCATCTTCTTCGGGTGTGTTCATTACAGAGAACTGTTTCTTAGTATCCTTTACGTCCTGGGTATGTGATACCGGATCAGGATCCCACATATGTAATTTGTTACATGGGCTACAGATAGGTAGAGAACTGAGAACGGGTGATAAGTTTCATGAGATAGAAACGGTGCAAGTGTTGCAGCCAAGATGTTGGTAGTTATCACCCTGTATTACCAGCATACATTGATTCTGAATGAATGTCATTAGATACCGAACCTGATATATAACATCATATCAGTCTCTTTATTAGTAAAGAAGGATATAATTTTGTATTGTTAGATAATGTTTTGAACATTTCCTATATCAAGAGTTTATCGGTTCAGGCACATTATCTAAAAGCATTGATGTTCTAAATCAAACTACAGTTCTTAGTATACAAGAACACACACAAGAGGAAGAGTTCAGAAATGAACGAATCCTTCTTGAGGTATTGTAAACTAGGTCATATCAATGTGACCCGACTAGCTGAAGTTACATATAGATGCATATTTAAATTAGTTTGAATTTACATCTTGTGAAACTTGCCGGTCATGTCACAGAGATAAGATGACCATAGCTCTGTTTATAGGAAATAGAGAAAGAGTTAGTAAACTCTTGGGATGATACATGTTGATGTATGAAGGTCCGCTGTCGACACATGCAAAGACCGGTTCTTTGTACTTCATTACATTCTCTGATAATCTCTCAAGATTCAGACATATGTTCCTGTTGAAACACAAGTCCGAAGCTTTTGAGATATTCACAGAATATAAGTTAGAAGTAGAGAACCAAAACGGGTATAAGTATTATGTCCTTTGATGTGATTGAGGAGGAGAATACTCGAGCAAGGAATACCTGGATTATTCTAAAGGAGAATGAGATTCTCTCTCAGCATTACTCCTCCGTATACACCACAGCACGTCGGTGTATCGGGGAAGAGCAATCACACCCTATGTGATAAGGTGTGCTCTATGATAAGTATTAGTGAGTTACCTATTTCTTTTTGGGAGTTATGCACTGGAGAAGTTGCATACCTATTGAATAGGGTTCCGATCAAATCAGTTGCCTACCACTTCATATGAGATATGGAAAGGGAAGAGCCTATATCTTAAGTTTGCTAAGATTTGGGGTTGTCCAGCCTATGTCTAAAAGCATAATCAGGACAAGCTCGAGGCAAGGTCAGTTCGGTGGAAGTTTGTTGGATATCCCAAGCATTAGCAAAGGAATATCTTCTACTGCACCAAGGAACAAAAGAAGTTTTGTTTCTCGGCATGCCACCTTTTTTAGGAAAAGGAATTTATTTTGGAAACAAATTTGTGGTCATGAGGTAGAACTGGAAAGAGTTCCAGTTATACAAACTGCGGTTGATGATTTGGTAGAACCAAAGGATTCAATAGCAACCAACGAACCTCAGCCTCTCCGCCAACCTAGTAGGGTTTCTCACCCACCTGAGAGATACTTTGGTTTCTCAATGACAGTGGGAGCGAGGATTACATCATGAGATGATGACCTAATTAGTTTCGAGCTGGCCATCAAGAGTGGGACTCTGTAAGAATGGCTGGATGCTTAACGATCTGAGATGGAATCCTTATACACCAACAAAGTATGGACTTTGGTTGCCTTATATGAAGGGTTAAATCCCCATCAGCAGCAAGTAAATCTTGAGAAGATTACTTGGTGTACATGGAAAAGTTGAGACTTTCAAAGCTAGACTTGTTAAAGGTTTGCATCATTGACCAGGTATGGATTATGATGAAACCTTTTCTAAGTAGCTATGCTTAAATCCATCCAGATCCTACTTGCCACAGCTACATACCATGACTACGATATCTGGCGGTTGGGTGTCATGACTGCTTTTCTAAATGATAATTTGGAAGAAAGCGTCTATAAGTACACAGCCAGAGGGCTTCGTAGATAATGGGAGCAGCGGAAACGTGTGCAAGATGTTTTATGTGATAAAGCAGGCATCGCGGAGTTGGAATGTCTATTTTGATGTGTTAGTCAAAGAGTTTGACTTCATCAAAATAGTAGATGAACCTTGTATATACAAAAGGGTAGTAGGGAGTATTGTGGTGATCCTCGTAGAGTACATGGATGACATACTCTTGATAGGAAAGGAGTTTCCTATGCTACGCTCGGTCAATCTCCGCTTATCACAATGATTCTCCATATAGGATCAAAGTGATACCTACTAAATCTGGGTTTTGGATCTATGAGATAGATCAAATTGGATGTTAGGATACTCACTAGCTGTAGTGAAATGGTATCAATTGATCTTGGGGAGAATCACTGGAAGGGTTCCAGGGTGATAAGGATGACTGAATGTCAATCACAGGCATTGTCTTTACCCTCAGTAAAGGGACGGTATGTTGGAAGAGTTCCAAGCTAGATACCGTGGCATACTAGACGATAAAGGCTGGATACATCGCTACCAAAGATACTACCAAAGAGGCAGTCTGGGTGTATGTTAGTTCATGAGATGAACTTCGTTCCTACCATTGTGTAACAATGGAGTTGTGGATTATGCCTAGGAACGCCTGTCCCATCAGTGATCCAGACATATTCTAAGGCAGTATCACCTGATCATGGAGATGGTTGATCTCCAGGGGATCGAGGTCAGGAGAGTAGACTCAGAGGACAATACGGCGGATCCACTCACAAAGGCCTTTTCCCATAGAGAGACTTTTATGGGATGGTTGAGTATGAGATACTTCAATCACTGTTATCAGATGGCCCTAGTGCAAGTGGGAGATTGTTAGTTATATGTATGCCCCAGAGGCCATTACTATACATGAGATGTATATTGTAGTGGATGCTTGGACATATATAGGGATGACTTTCTTGCTCGACATGATAGTATGCTATCTGGTTACTCTTTACCTTAACGTGTATACTGATTGTCTCTCGGTTACATGTTGGTAAATCCCTTAGGATGTGTACTTGACTACCTGGACTATGATGCGGATCATACTAGTGGAGACATGGTGGTCCATAAGTACATCCTTCAAGGTCCCCAGTCGTGGGTGTATCAAGACGGGGCATCGATATACCAGAGTAGACTAGCGTATGCCTTCTCGACCCATGTAGATGGGCGATGGATGATCCCATATCCATTGGTGTTTGACATCAGAGATGATATACGGGTGCTCAGTGGAGACTGGGTACACTGGACGGACTCGCCGAGAACTCCCAGATGGTATTATACCTTACGTCAGATGGCAGTTCTCTGGTGACACTGGTACAGGTTAGTCTGTAGACCCGAGATCGTCATAGAGTCTTGTGTAATTCCCACTGTGCTTTGATTTCCATCTTACCACGTCCAAGAGGGCGTGCAAAACGGTGGTTTTTGGGTACAGTCCCGAGTTACATGGAGGCAATGAGCGATAGGAGGGGTTTCGCCTCTCCCGGTATTGGGGGTTGATGTTGCGCTATGCTCGATTGGCCATAACAGGGAAGTCCCTAGCCAGGGCTGGTTTAGAGATTTACTGGTAAGTGTTACCAGTAGTTTCTCGACCCGTTATGAGCCTTGTATTGGCATGACTTATCGGTTATTGGGGTCTGACGTTTACCACCCCTAGACTTGATATGCGACATATCAGACGAGGAGACCGGACTGTACGGTATTGTCACTGTCAGGCTTTTTGCAGGAGTTGGAGCGGGCTTGCTTGCTGATCTTCTGATCGCTCAATACCCGGGTAGCCATTACGTCCAGCTAGTACCGCTGACGGCTTGTGAGTGCTTGATATGATCATCACCTACTGCTGGCGTATTGACGAGTCTTTAGAGTCCTACATAGAGATTTTACTGGCTCAGGCAAAACGAAATAGGAGCGCATATGTGATATGTGCGGGACCGAGAATAATGCGTGTATGTGATACCGTATTCAATTCTCACGATATTTGTTTCGATCGGTTATATGTGATATAACCAGGTTATCGAATCAAGGGTTGATTCGATAAGTTGATACATTGGATGTTAGTCGGTTATATGTGATATAACCGGATTATTAAGTCAAGTGTTGATTTAATAATTTAGTGTATAATTGTATATGTGATATACTAATTTACATTAACTAACATTGGTTCACTTAAGCATTTGTTTTTCTCACTTGTGCACAACTTAATATATATGTGATATATATTAAAATGTGTTTTTTTTTTGTATCATGGTTGTTGATACAGCATTCATGGGTGTATGAGACTTACACCATACTATTTGTTATGTTGGGTTTAATGTATTTAAAGTAATTACAAAATTAGTGGAAAATTAGAAAATGCATGAAGCTTGTGGAAGCTTGTGGATGCATTGACTAAAGTCCACTAAGTTTGTTTTTACTTTGGATTTTTGTTAACCTAACCATCACACTTAGCCATGATTAAGTCTCTACATGAGTTAGTATATGATACCCACTCACCATGGTTAGCTCTCTCTCTCTCTCTCTTGATTAGTTTTCATTCTCATTTTGAGCTCATCTTCTTCCTCCTTCAAATTCTTTCTAGGGTTTGATAAAGAGAGAAAATCATTGTGAGAAAAGAAATTCTAAAGTGTACCCATTTCCTATTTCATCATTCTCTACTAGACTAGCACTTTAGTTTAGGGTGTTTGCTTCACTAATTCTCTAGTTAGTGAAGTAGAAGTTTGAGTTCGTATTCCCTCGACGTAGATCATCTTCGGCCTCGAAGACTTCAAGCAATACCGTTGCAATCTTCTCATGGAGCCGTCCGAGGGTCCGGGAGTTCGATGATCGTAGCGAAGGGACTACAACAAGGAGCTTTAGAAGTGAAGGACCGATCTACAAAGGTTGTATTTCGTATTCACTTAGTGTTAAAATGTTTAACATGCTTATTTTTGCCTAATCTCTAGTTTAAAGATCTAGTTTAGGGTTGTTCGGCGCGGCTAAAATTTTAATCGGGTATGGTTGATACCTTGTAGAACCTTCTTAAAGTGCCTAGTAACCCTACACTTTTGCTGGATCTAAATGATCCTAAAACCTTGTTAAGTAGAGCTTAGTCTAAAATTAGACTAACGTATCCTTAACGACCATTTAAGTTGATATTAATCTCAAACGAGATTAACGATTCTTAAATCAATCCAACTACAGATCTCTCAACTAACATTGGTTCAAGGGTACATCTCCTCACACCTCTGATATATGTTGTTGTAACTCTTCAATGTCTTCAGAGAGGTGGCGGGTCCCGACAATCAATAAACCCAATGGACCGCAATGTCCCTAAATTAAAACAATAGAGCCCAAATGCTCTTTTGTTGGATCTAAATGATCCTGTTAAGTAGATCCTGGTCTAAAATTAGACTAACGTATCCTTAACAAACGTTTAAGTTGATCTTAGTCTCAAATGAGATTAATGATCCTTAAACCCAACCCAAACCCAAATCTAAGAAATTATGGATTTGGACTAATCCCTGCCCTACGGACGACAACATAAATTAGTCTCCGTATACAATCCACGGGCAACCAAAAACAAAACAAACACACACGACACGAAGTGACCATCTGGAGAAGGAGAAAGTGGTTACCACTATACGGTAGCATAATTAACTGCAGGAGCTTACGCCTGCAGGGAAGAGCGTCCCCACAATCAAAAACCCCTCAACGAGAGGGAATTTGACGAAGTCTGCTATATCGGCCGCATCCGTTTAAACCTTCGATACATGGTGCCATAAATCAACTTGGCATCATCGAAGAGGTGGACGGATAAAACCAAATAGCATTTGCCCCCAAATTTAGGCAAGACGTTTGTCTTTCCGACTTTCGGCGGTAAACAGATTCTGGCACGCCCGGTGAGACCTTTTCCTCTTTCCACTCCACACTTCGTGTGTCGTGTTCGCGAACGAATCGCGGTTTGCTATGGTTGCCCCTGGATTCGAGGTACTAAGATTTTGTGTTTTGCACCGTGCAGAAAAGAAGATCAATGGCTTCCAACTACACCGACTGCAACAACAGCTCCCACTCTGTCCTTGCTGGAGGAGTGACATATGGGCCTCAAGAGGCCTCCGTTTTCAAGATGCCAGTGGAACAGGTGATGCAAGCCACCGCTGGGCTGTTCTTTAGGACCATGCTCCCACCCATGAGCTTCAACGCCCTACTGCCATCGCAAGAAGCTCCGAAGAAGTCGGTCTTTGATCGGCTTATGACTACCGCGGCCCTTCTCAACTGGTCGTCCAAATCCAACGCCTCAGTTTTTAACAGACTGGGCTAAAACTTCAATGGGCCCGTGAAGAAGCTCGCGATACCTGAGGGGGTTATCCTGAAACGGATATCCATCCCTGCTCCAGTGAACGAAATCATCAAAGCGACTTCTCCTGCTAAGGGTCGGTCTTCATAAGACTGGCTGTTCCAGCTCCCGCTCCAGGTGAAGTAACCAAGGCTGCTTCCCCTACCAAAAAGTCGGTCTTTTCAAGGTTGGCCATCCCCTTTCAGCGGGCGTCGGTCTTCGACAGGCTAATGACGACAACAGCCCCTCATCAGAGCGGGGAGCATGAAGAAGCTCATCCAACAGCAGAAGTGGTCCCGTCCGCTCGATACGCTCGACGTCGCCACTGGCGACGGGTGAGAAAGTTGGGGGCAATTCCTCTTCTGGATTTACTCCGCCAGCTCCGATGGTGGAAATTGATGCTGCTGTTCCAACTGGGAACAAATTTGAACCACTAAACAGGGTGTGCAGGAATTCGCCAACTGCCGTGCTAAAAATTTCTCTTCCGCCTGCTGAAAAGATCACAAAGGCAAAGCTGGAGCAGCCCCCTCAGCGGCTGTCCTAAAAAATTCACAGGGTCTGGCGAAGGGTCCAAGACTCAGTAATCGACAAGGACTTCTCCCGTCAATCCAAGAAAATAAAGATTCAACGAGAAGGGGACCATCCCTCCGCCACATCATGAAAGGTGTTGTCTGCACTGGTGTCTACATCAACAGCTCCCGCAACTTCAACCATCCACAAAAGGAGAAGGCCGGAGAAGATCCCTACGTCTGTCACGAATCACCTGGACATTGAATCCAAACGCCCCAAGTCTGTAGGCATGGTAGTGCATACTATTTATATGGCTTCCGAAAAAGAGGAAAGCTATGGTTCTACGGGTCACCGACCTCTCACCCGATCAGTAACAAAGGCTCAGGAGCAACAACAACAAAAGCTCCAAGAGATACTAACGAGGATGACCGCACTCACTGGGCCAAGAGAAAGCCCAGAAACATTGTTGGAACAGCGTCAAGAATAGGAGACTGATGCTGAATTCCTCTGAAGAATGCTCGAGAGGAAAGAAAAAAGGCCGCGGAACAAACGGCCAACATAAAACAAATGGCGCTTTTATTCCAAGATATGGTCGGGATGATGATACAGCTGGATTCTCCAGTTGAAGACCCCCTGATTATCCTTGAAGACGACAGAGGGGAGACATCGAACCCTCTTCCGGCTCTATCAGCAGCCAAAGAGAATACGATCTCCAAAGCCGCCCTGGATGACTATATCGCTTAACAGATACGAGCTCATCAGGCAAGCGAAGAGGCCGGCCAAATTGTTAAGACTGGACGACCCTATCCGGGTTGGTACGACCAAATAAAATACCCATCGGGATATACGATCCCTAAATTCCATGTATATAAGGGGACGGGGAATCCACACCAGCACGTTGCTCAATTCAGGGTTCTATGCGGAAACACTGGGGGTGATGACAAACTGCTGCTTCGCCAGTTTGTTGGCAGCTTGTCAGAGACAACGTTTGAATGGTACTCTAAGCTCCCGAACGACTCCGTTAAGACATTTGCAGAAATGGAGTTACTGTTTATACAAAGGTTCGCAAGTGCTAGCGAACACACCCCAATCACGGCATTGATCAATGCCAGGGTGAAGCCGGGCGAAACATGGGTTCAGTACACGATACGGTGGCGGAATCTATGGTCGAAGTGTGAACAACGCATAGAAGATGCTCATGTAGTAGGCATGTTCATGGGTACCCTTGATCCGCAGGCGACCATATCCCAGTTCATGATATTTTTCAAGCCGACTACCTTCCAGGCCTTGATTGACAAACTGGCCCAAATGCATAAGATGGGCCATAGACCGTCTTCCTAAAAAATGGAGCCTCAAAATGAGAAGGGGAAGGGGAAAGCGACCTTCGTCGCTAATGCTCAACAGCAGCCTAGTGGTTCGAAACCAGTTGATCGCCAAAGTGATAAACAACGACTCTTCAACGAGAAGCTAAAACGCCTTTATTCATTTCCTCGGGATAAGACGAGAAGACTGTTCGAGTTGGCGGTGTGCAACAGGCTCATCATCCTACCGGATCCGAAACGCCCACTGCAGCCCAGTGATTTCAACAGTCCCAACTACTTCCCCTACCATTGAATAATGGGCCATCCAATCGAAGATTACTTTGTCTTCAAAAACTGAATTGAGGACCAGTACCTGCAAGGCAAATTCGCGTTGTCTGAAAACTGGAGGGTAAACTCGCCATAACCACACGCTCCGAAAAGATGGACACGCCGGGGCCATCATGCTCATTTATAGAGGAAGCTCCATGGGAAGTTGTTCTTTAGACAAAAAACGAAAAGAATGCTGAAGGATCTCCAAATATACCCGGCGATCAGGTGGAAGAGCTCGCTGGAGCCCGAGATTATTGAGGGGATGCTGAAGCCGCGCCCAACGCTGAAAGTTGGTGGACAAAACATTCAAGTCAAGCCTCCAAAGTCTTTAAAGAAAAAGAAGATGGCCAAGAAGCCCGTCCAACCCGACGATAGCCGTACAGGTCTGCAGAAATACATTGATGCACTAGAAGAATATAACCAGAGGGAACGGACCCCAATCACATTGGAAGAATTCTTTAAGCACGTTCTTGAGAATGGAGCCGATGACACTGATGAAGGAGAAAATTATTCAGAAGAACCCGAGGATTATATGGCAAGTTGCCACATGATCTCTCACTCGTCAATGATGGTGAAGAAGCTCCTGATGCAGAGAAAATGGGGGCAGATCCCAAACCGGAACTCCTAGAACCGTTAGACAAGATGATTGACATGTTGCTGAATGAGGCCTGTCAAAAGAGCAAAGTTGATTGAGAGCTCGAAATGGCCATATTTGAGAAAGCCAAACGCCGGCGGCTGGACAAAAGGGTTGAAGTACCCCAACCGGATGGAAGCACTTCTGCCGCCGGCAAAAGCAGGTTTAAGACAAGAAAGCAGTTCGCTAAAGCCTTGTCGATGGGAATGAAGCTGCCACCTCTTAAAGAAGACACTTCAGAAAATACGTTCCCCGACGAACTAGATGCACATCCAAACTACTGCTTATACCATCGGAGGATCACACACCCTACCGAGGAATGCATGGCCTTCAAGAATTGGTGGCAGGGATACGTTGCTCATCGGCAGCATTTCAAGCAGATGAAGCACAAAACACGTCGATAGTAGAAGAGCACGACAAAGGAGCGCAAAAGAACTGCCGGCAACTGTCACATGGTTGATTCCGTGGGATCGCAAGTTCCCACCTTCGGGAGCGATTCCGATGAAGAAATGGCTCTCGGCTCTCTCTTCAAGGAATCCATCTCCGAAACAGAAGAGATGAAGACCTGCGATAACATTCAACTACGTAATCGCACGTTACCCGAGAAGAATCTTGAACCCACAAACAAGGGGTTGAGTAAAAAAGATAAAGGGAAGGAAAGATTCCCTGAAGATATCGCCCTCGATGATCAAGTCGTCAAAAAGCTGATAGCCAAGGACCCGCCAAAGAAAAACAAGGTGGATTACAACTTTCTAGCACACCTGAGGGAGATACCCTCGCAGCTAAGCATTCTCGATAGCTATCTAAAGAGGTGAGAGATTTTTTAATCAAGGCACTACGAGAGCCCGAGCAGTTCCAAGCTTTCCTTGCCAAAGAAAGGATGAAGGACGAGTTGGAAGAAGTGCACACTGCTGACGTCACTTTCGGCGATGAAGACTTCCTCCTCGGGACGTGCGAGCACAACCGTCCTTTGTACGTCACCGGATACTGCCATGACATCAAGATAAGGAAGATCCTAGTTGATAATGGGTCCTCTGTCAACCTCCTAAATGTGAAGGTATTAAAAGAAATCTGCATGAGCGTTCAACACCTCGCTCGAGATAAAATCACTATCTCCGGATGCGACTCCCAGCCATCACGGAAGCTCGGGTCTGTGATACTGACGTTACGCTTTGGGCTGCTCGTCACTGATATCAAATTTCATGTCATTAACCCCAAGACTTGCTACAACGCTTTGCTCGGCAGGCCTTAGCTACACGAGTACAACATCATCCCTTCTACACAACATCAGTGTATGAAGTATTTCAAAGATGGTCTCGAGGACACCGTGACAGGGGAACTGAACCCATTTTCCGTAAATGAAGTCCGAAAGTACGAGGACGCAAAGTATTTCCTGCCAGACTTTGAAGACACGGAAAGATGCCGTAAACCGGAGAATAAGCAGAAAGCTATCACCACTAATCCGGTCTTCGGGAGTGATACCGAGGAAGAAGAAGAGATAGTTTATTCAGGGCCGTCCCAATACACCAAGCCTGGACCGTCCATCCCTATTTTGGTCTTTGGCAGTGACTCTGAAGACGAAGTCAATGCAGTATTCTTGGTCCGGCCATCAATACGAGCCCTCACTGGTGATGAACGGAGTTTGCAAATCGTCATGGTTCCCGCAAGAGCATTACAAAGAGCTCGACGCACTTGATATCTATAGTGTACAGGAACTGCAGACGTTCTACGTCCCATCCGGGCGAAGAGATGAAAAGGCGATCCTCTTTTATCGATCCACAGAAACCAAAGTAGAGAAAGAAATCTGGCATGGTGCTGATTCTTCACTTGACAGGCTCCAGCCCATCCGTCTGCCCAGATACTACACGGAAGGATTAAAAAGGTGGTTAAGGCGCCAAGGCATACCCTTCAAACAGGCTGTTCAACATGCTCAGTTCTACAACAGGATCTGGAACGTCCCTGGAACTCAGAAAAAATTGCCCAACGGGAGAATAAAAACGATCGGGCTTGGATATGTTCAATCCAAGAAACGGGAGCGATTCCATGGTTGCTACGTTATACATGTCTTTGATGCAGAAAGAGATGATCTATTAGAAGACGCTAACCCTGAACCAAAACGAGGTCCCGTCATGAAAATGCCAAGTCCGTCGTTCGAAGAACAAATGGACAAATTAATAAGGGAAGCGGGTCAAAAAGTTCGGGATGACCACAACCGCGAAATGGCCATTTACAAGAAAACTAGGACGCAACGCCTCCTTCAGCAGGCTGCGGAGAATGACGATGCTCTTCGTTGCCAGCCCGTCATACAAAAAACCTGATGCAGAGGTAGAAACAAGCTAAAGAACGGAAAAAACGTTCGACAGGGGCAAAGCGGGTCCAAGAAGCGACGCGATCAAGAATTGAGCAGCCGAGATTCTTCTCTTATAAAGAAGATGGGCCGAGCATATTCTTTTCCTCAAGACAAGACAAGGAAGATATTCGATCTTGTCATAAAACATCAAATGATTACGCTCCTGGAGCCCAAACACCCCGAACAAGCAGACGAGGCCTCTCACCCGGATTATTGCTCCTATCACCGAACGATAGGACATCCTCTCGAAGAATGCTTGATATTCAAGAACTGGGTCGAAGACCAGTATCAGCAAGGTAGGTTCGCTCTATCCAGCAGTTGGAAGGTAACCCCACCACAGATGCATGAACCGAAATCCACGTATGCGGCGAGAGTAGAACCAGACCAATATCGGTTTTGGAAACGATCCCACACCTGTCACGTGATAATGATGTCGGATGACCTATTCTGGTGCTTCAAAAGCGAGGATGAAGAGGAATTGATCTCGGAATTTCCGCCGGCGCCAAAAGAGCTGGAAGATGGGATACATACTACTGCAGATAACCTCAGGAAAATCGACTTGGGGATGGCAAACGACCCACGGCCGACGTTCGTCAGTGAGTCGTTGTCTTAAGAAAAGGTGGCTACGCTCAAAGACGTACTCATGCAGTATAAAGATTGCTTCGCATGGAACTATCCCGAGATGCCAGGATTAGATCCAGAAATAGCTGTCCACAAATTGGAAATATCTCCGAATATCAAGTCAGTCAAACAAGCGCCGAGAAGAATGCGGCTCGAACTTGAAATGAGCATAAACGCCGAGGTCAAGAAGCTAATCGATTCCGACTTCATCCAAGAGGTTCAATACCCTGACTGGATCGCCAATATTGTCCCAGTGATGAAGAAAAATGGGATGGTGCGCATATGTGTGGACTTTCGGGATCTCAACAAAGCTTGTCCAAAAGATGACTTTCTCGTACCGGTTACCGAGCTGATGATAGATAACACGTCCACTCACGAAGTCTTCTCCTTCATGGATGGCTTATCAGGGTACAATCAAATAAAGATGCATCCCGAAGACCAGAAGCATACCACTTTCCAGACTCCTCTAAGTATATTCTGCTACAAAGTAATGCCTTTCGGCCTGAAGAACGCCGGCGCTACCTATCAGAGGGCCATGACAAAGATTTTCGATGACCTCATACATGAAATCGTCGAATGCTATATCGATGACCTCGTGGTGAAAAGCAAATCGTACGAAGATCACTGGGAGCATCTGAAGATAGTATTTCAGCGTCTTTGGAAATACAACCTGAAGATGAACCCTCTCAAATGCGCATTCGGAATTTCCTCGGGTAAATTCGTAGGATTCATCGTACGACACCGGGGCATCAAGATAGACCCATCGAATATCAAGGCGATCATGGAAATGCCTTCGCCAAGAACTCTCAAGCAACTGCGATCTCTCCAAGGAAAGCTCGCATATATCTGACGGTTTATAGCCAATCTCTCCGGCAAATGCCGCTCCTACAGTCACCTAATGAAGAAGGGGACCCTTTTCGTCTGGGATCGCAAATACCAAAGTGCACTGGACGAAATCAAGCAATACCCGCAGAACCCGCCAGTACTGACCGTTCAGCCTTTCATCCTGTACACAACTGCCCTTGAAGGTTTCTTAGGCGCGCTGTGGGCACAGTAGAACGACTAAGGGAAAGAGACCCCTCTACTATTTGAGTCGAGTTCTCCTGGGGGCAGAAAACAACTACTCCCCTATCGAAAAACACTGCCTGGCGTTAATCTTCGCGATAACGAAGCTCCGGCACTATGCGTTGGCGCATGAGGTCCACCTCATATCAAAAGTGGATCCTCTTAAATATTTGATGTCAAGAGCCATACTAACAGGGCGACTCGCTAAATGGGCCCTACTTTTAATGGAATTCTCGATAACATATCAACCGCTCAAGGATGTGAAAGGCCAGGACATCATCGCTGAGCATCTGATACCTGCCGATTCACCCCTAAATTGCGAATTGCCAGACGAGCACGCGTTTGACACGATCGAAGGGGGGAGAAGAGAGAATGATACCGGATGGGAACTCTATTTCGACGGAGCATCTTCCATGAAGAAGCGAAAGCACAGCTCCCCTATAATCAAATCGGGGGTAAGCCTTATCTTCGTGACTCCACAAGGAGGGATAATGCGCTTTTTCTTCTCCTTAACGGAGCCGAGAATATGAAGCTTTGATAGCAGGTCTTGAGATCGCTGTCGACATGGGAATCAAAAACCTCCTCGTATACGGAGACTCCCAACTGGTCGTTAGTCAAGTGAACGGCGACTATCAAACGTGCAAACCAGAGTTGGGAAAGTACGGCGAGAAAGTGCAACAATTGCTGGCTCAAATTCCTGCCTACGCCTTGGAAAGCATACCGCGTGCGGAAAATAGCAAAGCGGATGTGTTAGCCAAACTCGCTAAAGAACTGGCTGAAGAAAACCTCAATGATGTAAGGATCATGGTACAAAGCCGTCGGGTTCTTGCACCAGTGGAAATATCTCCGGAATTGTCTGAAGAAAAGGAAGAAACCAAGCAAATATCCATACAAATAAAAAATCAGGAAAAGGCTAAGGATTGGAGGGAAGTCTTTATAGACTACTTCAAATCCCGTCGAACACCTGAAGATGCATCCTCAAGATATCAGCTCATGAAACGAGCTCTGTCTTTTGCCTTCGTCAATGATACTCTGTACAAGAGATCGTTCGACTCTCTATGGCTGAGATGCCTGGGACCTAAAGAAGTAAAAAGAGTCGTCCAAGAAACCCACGACGGACTCTGCGGTTCTCATCAAGTCGGACCAAAGATGAAGCTGAAGATCAAAAGGATCGGTTACTATTGGCCCACGATGATCCAAGACTGTCTCGAATACGCGAAGCAGTGCCACTCGTGCCAAATTCACGGAGACTTCATCCACCAGCATCCAAATCCGCTATACCCAACGGTGGCTAGCTGGCCGTTCGAAATGTGGGGAACCGATATAATCGGACCCATCGAACCAGCATCATCTAGAGGATACCGGTTCATATTAGCGACAACTGATTACTTCTCTAAGTGGGCAGAAGCAGTACCGCTGAGAGAAGTGAAGACAGAGAACATCCTTCATTTCTTCAAGACACACGTCATATATCGGTTCGGCACTCCGCGACGGATTATCTCCGATAACGGGCCAGCCTACAGAAGTCACAGAATCAGCCGTTTCGCACAACAACATAATATAGACTGAAGATACTCTTCGGTTTATAATCCCCGGGCTAATGGTCTAGCTGAGGCCTTCAACAAGACCTTGACGAAGATCATAAAGAAGACGATGTCCAGGAATAGAAGAGATTGGCATGAGATATTGCATGAAGCTCTCTGGGCGTATCGAACCACGTTCAAAACGGCCACAAATACGACGCCGTATGTATTGGTATTCGGTATAGAAGTGGTACTTTTCTTGGAGATAGAGCTACCCTCTCTACGAGTGGCTGTTCATTATGAGCTAACAGATGAAGAGAACGCTCATCTTCGGCTGGAGGAGCTCGATGCCCTTGACGAAACCCGGCTCATGGCGCAGCAAATCCTGGAAGCTTAAAAAGCAAGGATGATGCACTCGTACGAAAGATTGACTAGGCTGAGAACATTCCGCTAAGGCGAACTCATGGTAATATTCAAGAGGCTTATGATCCCCAATCGTGCCAAACGGGGGAAATTCGAACCAAACTATGAGGGCCCGTATATCATAGACAGTCTACCAAGGTGGGGCTTACTTGCTCATGAATATGCATGGAAAACGACCCTTTAGGCCAATAAACGATCGGTTCTTGAAAAAAATACTACGCTTGACTGAAACGTCGGTAAACTACTACGAACCGCAGCATCCTAAGGCTAACGCAAAAAAAAAAACAAAAAAAAAGGTACGTCCATAAGAAAAACAGGCACGGATGAAAACCCGAATGGGCTCCGTGAGTAAAAACAGCAGGGCTACTAGCGAGTTTGTGAAAACCTGAAAGGGCGCAATCTCGTTAAAAGACACTTGCGAAGTCTTCTCGACCTTGGAAGGAGAAAATACCTGAGTGGGATCCTTACGACTACAAGGGAGCAACACACTTAGGGATCCCCACGATTCTTAAGGAGAAGTTACACTTACGAGATCCTCACAACTCATAAGGAGAATTCCTCTATGAGACCCTCACGGCTCATAGGATTCAAAAGCCTTAAGTTACAGGGATCTGAACTTGTTCTTAAGCCATCACATTCCACAAATTGCTCTACAAACGGTTCAATGTCGACCCTTGTATACAATCCACGGGCATGAATAAACATCTCCCCAACAGAGTCCCACCAGCGACGAGGGATACCCTCACATGGTGAACGACCCTTGTAAGTCCTCTCGACTTATAAGGAGAAAACACTCTTGTACGATCCTTACGACTTATAAGAGAACACACCATTTAGAAGTCCCTACGACTTCTAAGGAGAAAACGCACCTACAAGATCTTCACGACTCATAGGGAGAAATAACTTTATGAGACCCTTACGGCTCATTAATTCAAAAGCCTTAGTCAACAAGATCCTAATCCTGTTTGCTAAGCCATCTTTGTTCAAACCAACGAAGGCAAATAATGATTCGCTCCTGGAAATATCCAAGTTGTAGCGATGATGATGCCTAAATCGGTATCAGATCCCGAGTTCCATACTCGCGGCAAAAGTCAGCGAGCCATAAATGCATAAAAATAGCCAAAATGATGGGGCAACTTGCAACAAAATCAGCAAGTAAAATATATGCATACAAAATAGTTGAAATGATTGGGCAACTCACAATAAAAAGCAGTGAGTAAAAAGAAAAAATAGCCGAAATGATTGGGTACCGCGAAAAATAGTCGGAATGATTGGGCAATTGTGACTTTCGCGATACAAAAAGTTGAAATGATAGAGCATCGCGGAAAAAAAAACAAAATACATATAAAATGAAACTTTTGCCTTGCAGATAAGTCCAAATTGACCCCTGTATACAATCCATAGGCATAAACAAAAAGGGAATTGTTCCCCTCCGAATGGCGGCCAAGACATGGACATCTTGCCTAAGATTCGGGGCAGATGCTTTTTGGTTTTATCCGTCCACCTCTCCGAAGATGCCAAGTTGATTTATGGCACCGTGTATCGGAGGTTTAGACGGATGCGGCCGATGTAGCAGACTTCGTCAGATTCCCCCTCGCTTGAGCGGTTTTTGATTGTGGGGACGCTCTTCCCTTCAGGCCCAAGCCCCTGCAGTTAATTACGCTACCGTATCGCGGGAACAACTTTCTCCTTCTCCAGAATTTCACTTCGTGTCGTGGGTGTTTGTTTTGTTTGTGGTTGCCCGTGGATTGTATACGGAGACTAATTTATGTCGTCGCCCGTAGGACGTGGATTAGTTCAAATTATATTTTCATAGATTTGGGTTTGGGGTTTTGGTTTGAGGATACGTTAGCCATATTTGAGGCTAAGATCAACTCAAACGTTTGTTAAGGATACGTTAGTCTAATTTGAGACTAAGATCAACTTAACGGGATCGTTTAGATCCGACAAAAGAGCATTTGGGGGCTCTATTGTTCTAGTTTAGGGACATAGTGGTCCATTGCCAGTTTAGGGACATGGTGGTCCATTGCCAGTTTAGAGACATTGTGGTCTATTGCCAGTTTAGGGACATGGTGGTCCATCATTCCCGTTTTGGGGAAAAATGTTAGTTTAAGGACGCATTAGTTCATGAGTTTAAGGACGCGTCAGGACCCCACAGTCCATATTGATGTGTGGTTATCGGGACCCGTCACCTCTCTGACGACGTTGAAGAATTACAACGACAAATATCAGAGGAGTTCAGAGATATACCATTGAACCGGGTGTAAATTGATTTGAGAGAGCAGTCGTGCTCGGTTCAATTTAATTTGAGGACTTACGGCCAGAATTGGGCTAATTCCAGTTGAAAATGTTCAACGTTTTATCTGCATTTGGCCTGTTAGGCCTTTACTAGGGCTCTGCCCCTGTTTAATAATGCATGGCATTTTTGTTTAGCCTATTACACCTTTATTTGGGCTCTGCCTCTTTTTTAAATGATGCACAGCGTTTGTTTTGGTCTGACAGACCTTTGTTTGGGCTCTATCCCTTTTATAATGCATTGCATTTTTATTAGGCCTGTTAGGCCTTTTAATTGGGCTCCGTCCCTTCTTTAATAATGCAAAGCATTTATTGTTCTGACAGTGCGCCACGTGGCTTGTCAGGCGCTTTGCGCCAATTGAGGAGCGCAAGGAGCAAACTCATATGGGGGTGACACGTGTCACGCTCTGGTGAGCGCAAGTCTGTTAGCGCAGTGCGCTGCGCTAGCGCGTTGCTGACACGTGGCGCGCTCTGATGACTTACGCCAATTTAAGAGAGCAGTGCTCTGTTTTAAAAGCGCAAGGCGCAACTGTTCTATGATTGACATGTGGCGCTCCCTGGTGGCTTGCGCCAATCCAAGGAGCGCAACAGTGCAAATTTCAAAAGTGCAAGGCACTGTTTAATATTTCGATCAAATTTAGATCAAAGAAAACAAGTTTTTCTTGTTTTCAGAGAACCAGTGGTTCATCAAAAGGCAATGCCTTTATACAGAAGTAAATTAATTCTTTATTATTATTATTATTATTATTTTTTTATCCAAGATCTTGATCTTTTTCTTAGATCATTGATCTTTTTTAGAAGAAATTCTTCTTTTATTTAAAGGTTTTTACCTTTTCTGTCTCTGAGCTCTTCTCAAAATTTTTTTAGAGGAGTTCTCTGTCTTGATGTCAATGTGTTTCTCTCTATATTTTAGACTTGGAGTCTAGGGCCCTTTATATAGTGCCAATTGATTTGTTAAATCAGTTAAAGAGATCTTTCTCTGAGTGATTTAGGGATTTTCCCCCACCATTGGATCTTTGATCCAAGGGCTCCGTTTTACAGAAGAGAACTTTATTGTTTTAATAAGATTTAAAAAGATCTTCCCAGAATTTTTCTGTTTAAATGCTGGCACAGCTGGCGCAAGCGCACTTGCGCTTGACACGTGTCGCGCAGCGCAGAGCGCTAGCGCAACTGCGCTGACACGTGTATCGCAGCGCAGAGCACAGTGCAACTGCGCTGACACGTGTCGCACAGCGCAGAGCGCGGATTATCTGAAGCGTTGCTTCCTTCATTTTTATTTGAATTTTTAACACAGAGCTTTGCTCTGATTGGGGGAAACAGAAGCGTTGCTTCATTTCCCACCTTGGAATTTGAACAGAGCTTTGCTCTGAAAGGGAGATTTTCTCCTTTATTATTTATTTATTTATTTATTTTCTTTTATTGTTATTATTTTATACGGAGCGGGTTTTGAGCCAAAATTTTGGCGGGAACAGGAACCATATTTCCCCACCAGGATCTTTCAAACGGAGAGTCAAATCTCGACGGCAATATCTACAGCCTGGAGACTCAAAATGGCATTCCTCCTCATTCCAGCAGGATACGGACGTGATACTACCAATCGGAGCCATAGCAAAGTCCCCAGTTCCAAGACTACACGGTTCACAGACAACCTAAAGTCTACCTCCAACACCGTAGAAAATGGAGAAAGTCGATCCCGACACCGAAGAAAACGGAGAAAGTCAACCCCCGACACCGTAGAAAATGGAGAAATTCGACCCCAACACCGTAGAAAATGGCGAAAGTCAACCCCGACACCGTGACGGCGAAAGTCAACCCCGACGCCGTGACGGCGAAAGTCAACCCCGACACCGTGACGGTGAAAGTCGATCTCCGACACCGTAGAAAACGGAGAAAGTCGATCTCGACACCGTAGAAAACAGAGAAAGCCGACCCCCGACACCGTAAAAAACGGAGAAAGTCAACCCTCGACCTCCCCGTCGAAGCAATGCTTCGACTCGGGAACAACTCAACTCATCAACCACTTACGAGTCCTCTCGACTTAAAAGGAAGAAAATTCTCTTGTGAGATCATTACGACTCTTAAGAGAAAACGTACTAAGGAGTCCTCACGACTCCTAAGGAGAAAATACACCTATGAGATTCTCACGACTCGTAGGGAGAAAAATCTTTATGAGACCCTCATGGCTCATAATGTTGAAAAGTCTTAGGCAGTAGACCCGAACCTGTTTCCTAAGCCGTTGCTACCCTACAAAGGGTTCAAGATGAGTTGTTATCTACAGGCCATATTTACTACAGTGATATGACAACAACACAGTGAAGAAAAGAATGCGATAGTGCAAGATAGAAAAGAAATACGTCCTTTATTCATGAATTGAAAATGAATACAAGATACATGTCATAAAAGGATACAAAATATTCTCTCGTTCAGAAGTAAATACAAAAAAAGGAGAGTAAACAAAAAATATTTAAGCCGGCGAATGACGTAATAAATTCATCAATTCATATTTCTTCCGCTGGGTCTCGGCTTCATATTTTGTTATTGCTATGAGACGGGTCTCCGCCTGAGACTGTTGAGCCTGATACGAGGCGAGCCGACTCTCAAGCTCTTTTTCAGCAACTTTGTGAGATTCAACCATCTTGCGAGTAAAAATAATGGCTTTATCAATAGCTACCACCTCTCTAATAGCTTCTTGAAGCACCCACCAAAGTTCATACACACGAGTGGTCTTATCCGTGAGTTCAGCTTGAATTTCCCCCAAAGCATTTAAAGCTAGCTCCCTCTCCGAAAATTTTCGGTTAAGCCTCTTCTCACATGACTGTAGATTTGCGGTGCACCGTTCAATCAGTCCCCGCAAGCTCGTCTTTGCAGCCACGACTTCTGAGGGAAGGCGTGGACACTCGAGACCGTGTATGAAATCCTCCACTCGACGACAAAATTCAACCTAGACATGCACCAATGTTTCATCATTGTAAGTGGCAAGAAAGGGCAAAGAAATGTTGGTTTCGACAGAAAATTCTTCGGCTGTGATCGAACTACTGGCATGAAGATTTTCGATAAGAGCCGATAAGGAGTGAAGGCATTGCTTCGCCATCTATTCAGATGCACGCCGGGCATAAGGGCCGGGTGGCATAGTGATGCGAGATTCCAGCGGGATAAGAACGGGCAAAGCTGTCAAGATTCATAAACAATCAGCGAGATTTACAAACAAAGAATAGATGGAACAACGTCAAAACTCTACTTACCCACAGCCATGCAAGGAGGGTTTAAAAGATCTCCAGGCCCGTCGAGAATCTCAACTTCGTCGTCAGCTTCCAGAACTACAGAAGACATTAGCGTCGTTATACAAAATAATGATAATGCAACGAGGGGGTCAAATAACACCGTCCTTGCCTAGAAGAGAGGACGATGCGTTGCGGGGATATTGCCTGCGGGGCGTCCATCTCGAGCAGACTCTGAAAAGACTTTCTGGGGGATAGATCCGCGATGGGCGCCGCCAATCCTCGTAATTCTGAAAAGACAGAAAGATTCAGATAATGGAGAGATCATTAAAACAAAATATAGAAGACTATCTTCGATGCTCCTCCCACTTTTAACGGGAGGGATAGCAGCTTCGGAAACCTCCTCCGTACCCTCAGGCACATCATCGAAGACATTTGCTGGTGTGACGACTTTTAGTTGAGGGGCAAAGGCCGCCACTTCAGGAACGACAATCAATTACCTGTTCCACAATCTCTGGGCCATTACCAGAAAGGTCCATTAAATCTACGGCCGGTAAGGGCACCTCTTCCGGGAGAACGGACACCGGGGGAACATAGACCACCAGAGGAAGCTCCGCAGCAAGAATAACAGCTGTATCGACCCCTCTACACTTACGGGTGTCTCATTAGGGATATTTACAGAGTCTACATTCAGGACGCAACTTGAACTCAGATTCTCTGCCATAGCTGAAGTCCTTGCAAAGTTTTACGAAAATAAGGAGACATAAAAAGTGAAACAAATTACTTGCCAAAGAGAAAATACAGAAATCACGCACACCGATACGTCAGGATGCGTCTAGTATGGCCTTTTCAAGCCGACGCTCCTTCCTGAGAAGGTATGCTCGCCGGGGTTCAAATGTAGATTCGTGGCCGCCGGTCCACAACGATAACTCATCTCCGGAAGCGGCTGAGATAGGTTGCTTGAGGGCTATCTCGCCTCCCTGTTCTAGAGGACCTATAAATATTCGCCGTATTAATGGGGGATCTTCATAGAATATGACGACATGATAAGGACTCCTCGGAACACTCACATTCTCAGTTTTGTCCTGTGAGTGCCTTATAGCCTCAGCCAATTGTGCGGATTTCTCGGCAGATAAACCGGGAAAAAGAAAACCACCATCTGGCTCTTCCATGGATATGGGTTCGTCTTGGGCAACAACTTCAGGTTCAAGCATGAGGTCGAGCAGACCGGTGACCGTCTTCTTTCTCCTCTTCGACCCGGAACTAGCGCTAGTAGAAGATCGCTTCCTTCCCTTCGGTGCTTTGGCGCGACGTTGGCCTACTTCGCCCCCGCTATCCTCTTTCGGCGACACCACTGCTGATAATGGCACTTCCGCTGGCATTTCGGCGGAAGATTTTTCTTGAGCTCTAGGTCGCATTGGCAGCCTTACAGTGGGAGGAGCTGATTCGATTTCTACGGCTTGTAAGATAAGGACCACGCCGCTATCCCGCAAGTGAGAGAGAGGACGCTGGTAGCTTGAGCTGGAGCAGGAGTCTTATACTCAAAGAGTACCCGCCTTTCCTCAACAATAACAGGGCCAACCCGGTGGCGATACCAGCCCACAAAGGACCCCACAGACCATGGGAGATAGTCAGGTTCTGGAATCATGAACACAGAGCCAGTGTTCAGCTGCATGAAGTGATGCATGACGTCGCGAATAACTCCAAAAGATGAGGAGGGCTCAACCAAAAACGCTTCAAAAGGGACGCCCTGATTTTAGCCCAATTGCCGAGCGAAGTGGTGCGGATTATACCGCATGACGAGAGCCATATCATCCCGGCGGAACACCAAATAGCCCGTCCTAATTGAATACAGATGCATGATCTCTCTAGGCTTTAAAGGTAGTGCTCCCCCTTCGACGAGTCGAATAACTGTTGGATAGGCCCCGCCGGAGCAGAAAGAACGCGATCAATGAACACCATCCCTCCCTCATTAGTATATGTATTGAGCAGAGCACGGAGGGCCTCTAGCTGAGTTGGATCGGGAGTGGAGGCATCCACCAATCTCATAACTCGCAGGAAGGTGTAGTAGTCATAGAAACTCGGCCATCGATGTGCTGCGAACGCCCCCAGCACATGCATTTTGATCTAAGATATGAAGTAATGAAGGGGAGATTCACAACATCTACACCTGGAGTCGAAGTGTTGGTTGCAACACTTAACCCATGATAAAGGTGTGATAATCCCGCGATACCAACGGCCAACCTTGCCCCTTCAGCTGCACGATGGGCGGGGTAGAAGGTAGAAGCTCTCATGAAGCGGCGGTGGGTTGGTATCACAAACCAACTGAGCCAGAGGCTAATAAAGCTGACGAAGAAGGTCTCTTCGTCTATGCCGGGGGCTGCAATTGCATCAAAAGACACGGCCGACGTGATTGGGATGTAAAACTGCGGTAAATCTTCTTCTTTGTCTGGCAGCTTATTCAACCCAAAACCAAAAGGGTCATCGATACTCGCAAACTTCGGGGCATCCTTGGATAGAGCATCTTCCCGGATGAAGAAGGCGATGAAACTCTCGAAAGTGACGCTCTACCTCTCTAACTTCGCAAACAATCTATCGAAGATACTCAGAGCCTTGATTAGACTAGGATACTTATGACGGACAACAGTTTCGGGTGTCAGGCCGTCAAGTGTAGTCGGCATGGTGGAGAAAACATATTCATTTGGAGGCAACAACTCCTCGTAATGCTCACCCCTGATTGACAACCCCGAAATCTCATGAAACTCTTCCAATGAAATAGACACCTCTCGATCCCCTAGCAGAAAGGTGTTGGTAGGAAGATTCCATTGGTTAACGAAAGCTTTGATCCACCAGACGTGAGGAGCCTGATAGTGGAATAGTGACGCATATACTGCCTGATACAGCACGACCTTTTTTAGTCTTGCGTGATGGGCGGAAAGAATGTAGCGAGCCCAAATAAGGTAGCCCACTAGGTGCCGGGGAGTAACGCCCACTTTATAGACCTACCCCCAAGATCGAACTTCACCTTGGCAAATCCGACGCCCCAAGATGTCTATAGCCGACAAGGGCTGGTTGGGTATCCCGGATGTAGAGGGCTCCAGTCGGCCCGAAGAAGTCAAATTGGTCACCTCCACCGCGTAAGCAGTCTGTCAGCGTTCCATCGGCAGTATAGGGCGAAGTGGTTCCGCTGGCTCTTCGCAAATAAAACTTTGGCGCCCCCGGATGATGTGGCTATACTAAGTGCCCCATAAGAGCAGACTTGTCCGGTCTTTATCATAAGCTCTGATCATCGCCATTGCCTCCTCATCCGACGGCGATTGTGGAAAGGCGGCATCCGAGCGGGTGTAAGAGAAATAAGGAAGAGAAGCCATTGTTCCTGAAATAAGGAAAAGAAGAAGCATTAGTGAAACCCATGCACATACATACATACATACATACATACATACATATATATATATATATATATATATATATATAATAACAAAAGGAAACGACAAGATATCTGTTTTGCGGGACCACTGCCTACAAAACACATGGACCCCACGAAATCAATATGGCGGCTCACTAATGATGAGATAGGGCAATCATTGTGAGAATCAAGAAGATCCTCAGTAAACAAACATTGGAATTCAAACAATTCTTGGGAAAACAAGTTCTGTTAAGTTACTAACAAATTCAAATTTGTGCGAATAAGGGTAAAACCCTATGAAAAGGTTTTCAAGAACACCAGGGAATAAAATTCCCAAAGGGTCCTCCTGATCTTTCAGAACTAAGCTCTTCGCTGTAGGAATTAAATTTCTTTTTATATGATGGAATTAAATTCCAGAAACTCACAAAAAATATATATGAGAAATAAAATCCCATGAATCCTCAAAAACAGAGGTGAATGTTCAAGACATGGAAGTTTACTGATCAAAGATCACATCTTTGGATCTCTAAGTGAATGGGTTTCTAAGGAGAGCAAAGCTCTTATGATGGATTTAAAATCCAGAAATTTCTTGTTCAAAAAGAAAAGTTTTTTTATGATGTGCAGGATATTTACCTAAAAAGGGTTTTCTTTTTGACAGAGTTAAACTCTGGAATTACAATGATAGAGAACTAAGCTCTGAGGAAGAGAATTGAATTCTCAAAGAAAATGAAGGAGAAAGAAGATGAAAGAACGGAGGCATTACAGAGACGAGACCCCTGCATTTATAAGACATGATGGAAAACGGTTCATCTTCCCCGTTCCCTAGGCAGATCTAACGGCTGTAAAGGTGACAGCGTTGGACTCACGTGTAAGCCACATGAGAACACCGCTGTGGAGGCATTTGTCCCCTTATAAAAATTCAGAGAGAAAAAGGGAAGGGGAAAATTCCCCACTAATGGAAGCATCACGTGTAAGCACGCGATCATCAATCCCTTACAAAGAGACTCAGAGAAGGAAAAGAAAAAAGTTCCCACTAGTGGAGCATCACGTGCAAGCACGTGATGCATCTGTATGCAGAGTAGGCGGATCCATTTAGTAGGCGACATATAAAGCCTCACGTGCAAGCACGTGATCGTCTTTCACACAAAACGTGTGGGACTCAGTTATAAAACAAAAAAAGAACAAAGAAGCTCACGTGTTACCACGTGATGCCTTCCCTCTGTTTGGACTCCTTCATACGAACAAACCAAATTAATTCTGTGAGGGGTCATGTGGTACACGTGATGGCTCCTATGCTTTCTGAACATAAAGAATTAAATTCTAAACAAAGGGATCAAGAGCGCTATTTTGGAAAAATATTTCCTTGGATCTTTCTAAACAAGCAAGGTTGCACTCTGTAAAGTAGAGCGCCGTTGGATTAAAAATCCATTGGTGATTAAAAATCACCAATTTACAGAAAAATTCTGTGGAAGGAAATATCTTCCTAAATTTTCTAAACAAATAAGAAATCTTCTCTGTTAAACAGAGAGCCTTTGGATTAAAAATCCAACGGTGAATAAAATTCACCGATTGATCTAAAAGATCATTTTGGTTGATTATAAAATCAATCAACATCTCTCAATGAGAGATGTTCTGAATAAATTGATTCTTTTCTTTCTCCTATAAATAAGAGCAAAGGGACAGAAAAAGGAGGAGACAGAAAGAGAGAGAGAAAAACCCCTTCGTAAGCCAAAAGAAAAGAGAATTTAATTCTCCAGAGAGAAGAAGATCTCCAAAAAGAAACCCTAGGTAAGGAAAGGAACAAAGACAAAACCTCTTACCACTTCTTCATATTCACAAGAGTTTAACTCTTCTAAAAAGAACTTAGTTCTTCCTCTGGTTGAAGATCTGCAGAAGCAGAACTCCCCACAAGTTGAGAATTTAATTCTCATCGGGGAGATCTGTTATTCAGATTCAAAACTTAGGAGGAGAATAGAGTCTAAAGAATTTAATTCTTACAACAGAACATCTAGGAATTTAATTCATCTAAATAAAACTAGGGTTTAACCTTACAAAAGAATTTAACTGTTATTAAACAACGGACTTGAAGGTCTCAAAACTCAAGATCTCCATGACGTAAAAAAAAGAAGATTAGCACCCAAACATGATCACGTGTTCCCACGTGAGCATCCGTGTTGAACGAGAGAAAACAAATGAGATCAGGTCACGTGCTCCCACGTGACCCCTGAACAAGCCCTTCAGAAGAAAAAGGGGGAATAAACCCAAGGCAGTTTCTATTTTAGGGCGCCTCACGTGACATCACGTGATCCCTTAATAGTGCTTAGCACTTGTCAAAAGAGAATAAAACAGAGGCAGCTTTCAGTCTTTGGAGACGCCTCACGTGATCCCACGTGACCCAATAGTGCTCCGCACTCAGAAAAGAAAAAGGGAACAAATTCAAAGAAGCTATACCAAATCTCAGGCGCCTTACGTGACCTCACGTGAGCGTCTCAGACTTTCAGTGTTTAACACTACTTCAAGCGACTCACATGACCCCACGTGAGTGTTTCAAATCTCCAGTTTTTAACACTACTTCAAGCACCTCACGTGACCCCATGTGAGCGCTTCAAATCTTCAGTGTTTAACACTACTTCAAGTGCCTCACGTGACCTCACGTGAACGCTTCAAATCTTCTGTGTTTAACACTACTTCAAATGCCTCACGTAACCCCACGGGAGCGCTTTAAATCTTTAGTGTTTAACACTACTTCAAACGCCTCACGTGACCCCACGTGAGCGCTTCAAATCTTCAGTGTTTAACACTACTTCAAGCGCCTTACGTGACCCCACCTGAGCGCTTCAAATCTTCAGTACTTAAACAATACTTTAAGACCTCACGTGGGAGCACGTGAGCGCCGAACATATGCTAGTGTTTAACACTATGATAGGCCAATCTTAGCCCAAGTTAGCTAAGTCTCCCAAAACCAAAACCTTATTTTTAACCGAGCCCTAATTATATTCAGGATTTCCAAAATTAATCATCTCAGATAACATTTACAATAATGTTCATCCCATTGCTTCTCCATCTGGCATTTGGTTTAAGGGTACATCTCTTCACACCTCTGATACATGTCGTTGTAATTCTTCAACGTCTTCAAAGAGGTGGTGGGTTCCGATGACTAATAACTATCTGGTGCATTTCCAAACCCATGTTTGCATCTAAACTGCGGACCATAATGTCCTTAAACTAATTTTGGACCGTAACGTCCTTAAACTAACCTTCATGGACTATGATGTACTTAAACTAAAAGCCCCACAGACTATGATGTCTTTAAACTTTACGGACTATAAGGTTCTTAAACTATGGACTATGATGTCCTTAAACTCCATGGACTATGAGGTTCTTAAACTCATGGACTATGATGTCCTTAAACTTTACGGACTGTGGGGTCCTTAAACTCATGGACTATGATATCCTTAAAATTTACGGACTATGAGGTCCCTAAACTCATGGACCGTAATGTCCTTAAACTAACTACGGACCGTAACGTCCTTAAACTAAAACGATACAAATGCTCTTTCGCAGGATCTAAATGATCCCAAAACCCTGTTAAGTAGAGCTTAGTCTAAAATTAGACTAACGTATCCTTAACGACCATTTAAGTTGATCTTAATCTCAAACGAGATTAACGATCCTTAAATCAATCCAACTATAGATCCCTCAACTGACATTGGTTCAAGGGTACATCTCCTCATACATCTGATATATGTCGTTGTAACTCTTCAACATCTTCAGAGAGGTGGCGGGTCCCGACAATCAATAAACCCAATGGACCGCAATGTCCCTAAACTAAAATAATAGAGCCCAAATGCTCTTTTGTTGGATCTAAATGATCCTGTTAAGTAGATCTTAGTCTAAAATTAGATTAACGTATCCTTAACAAACGTTTATTTGATCTTGGTCTCAAATGAGATTAACGATCCTTAAACCCAACCCAAACCCAAATCTAAGAAAATACCGATTTGGACTAATCCCCGCTCTATGAGCGACAACATAAATTAGTCTCCGTATACAATCTACGGGCAACCAAAAACAAAACAAACACATACGACACGAAGTGACCATCTGGAGAAGAAGAAAATGGTTACCGTGATGCAGTAGCGTAATTAACTACAGGGGCTTGCGCCTGTAGGGAAGAGCGTCCCCACAATCAAAATCCCCTCAACGAGGGAGGAATCTGACGAAGTCTGCTAAATCGGTCGCATCCGTTTAAACCTTCGATACATGATGCCATAAATCAACTAGGCATCATCGGAGAGGTGGACGGATAAAACCAAATAGTATCTTCCCCAAAATTCAGGCAAGACGTTTGTTTTTACGGTTTTCGGCGGTAAACAATGCCTAACTCATGTAGAGAATAAACCATAGTCTAAAGTTAAGGATTGGGTTAACAAATATCTTAAGCTAGACAAACAAGTTGAATAAGTCAATGTTCTACTAGCTTCTCCAAGCTTAACCTTGACTAAATCCAAATGTTTGATTTGCTTAAAAAAAAATAAAACTCTAGCTTGGTATAAGTCTCATACATACATGTTGCATGTGTAACCTAACATGATACATAATATATATCACATATATATAATGTATGCAAAGTGAGAAAAAGAAATAGTCAAGTGAGCAATATTAGTTAATGTAAATTTATATATCATATATATATAATTATACATTAAATCATTAAATCAACACTTGATTTAATGATCCGTCTATATCACATATAACCGACTAATATCAATAATATCAACTTGCCGAATCAACACTTGATTCGATAACCCGACTATATCACATATACCCATCCGATATCACATATCGTGAGAATACAATACAGTATCACATACTCGTATAAATCTCGGTCCCGCACATATCACATATGTGCTCCTACTCCATTTCGCATGAACCAGGAAACCTCTGTGTAGGACTCTAAAGACTCGTCAATACACCGGCAGTAGGTGATGATCATATCAAACACCCACAGGCTGCAAGCGGTCTGCTAAACGTAACGGCCACCAGGGTATTGAGCGATCAGAAGATCAACAAGCAAGCCTGCTCATACTCCTGCGAATCCAATCAGTAACACTACCGTACGGTCCGGTCTCTTCATCTGATATGTCGCATATTACAGCCTGGAGGTGGCATAACGTCAGACCCAATAGCCTGATAAGTTATGCCGATGCTAGGTCTATACTGATAACACTTACCAGTAGATCTCAGTAACCATGGCCAGAGATTTCCTGTTATGGCCAATCGAGCATAGCGCAACATCAACTCCCAATACCGGGAGAGACAAAACCCCTCATATCCCTCATTGCCTCCATGTGACTCGGGACTGTACCCAAAAACCACCTTTTTGCACGATCTCTTGACCGTGGTATGGTGGAAATCAAAGCATAGTGGGAATCACACAAGACTCTATGACGATCTCGGGTGTACAGACTAACATGTACCAGGGTCACCAGAGAACTGCTATCCGACGATAGGTATAATACCATCTAGGAGTTCTCGGCGAGTCCGTTCAGTGTACCCAGTCTCCACCGAGCACCCGTATACCTTCTCTGATGTCAAACACCAAGGGATATGGGATTATCCATCGCCCATCATATGGGTCGAGAAGTGTATACGCTAGTCCACTCTGTAGTATCGATGCCTTGTCTCGATACTCCTACGACTAGGAACATTTGAAGGATGTACTTGCCGACTACCTCTGCCCCACTAGTATGATCTGCATCATAATCCTGGTAGTCAAGTACTCATCCTAAGGGCTTTATCAATATGTAATAGAGAGACAATAAGTGTACATGTTAAGATAAAGTGCAATCGGATAGCATACTATCATGTCGAGTAAGAAAGTCCTCCCTATATATGTCCAAGCATCCACTACAATATACATCACATGTACAGTAATGGCCTCTACGGCATACATATAACTAACACCAATATCATGTATCTTAACCCATTCATTTGTTAATACATTTGTCTTTCTTTGTTTACTTGGTTTTAAATTTCTTATGTTATCTTTTATGATGTTTGAGTAATCTAATGGTTGTGGTGATGGTAAGGATGTGAGATGAATGGCTTTACCTTCCTCCATCTCTTATGAATTTTTAAGGTGCTCAACTCTTGATTATAACCTTAAGATTGCTAAGTTGGATTTGTTTGATATGATATGCGATTCTATGGTTATTTGGTAACCTCATCAAATACAATATTCTCTCCAAAACCCCATGTTGCAAGATTAGGGTTAAAATCAATTTAGTGTCAAGGTTGCTAAGTATTAGATATGATATTTTATTAACAAGTTGATTGACACACTTCTCGGTTTCATATACCCTATACTATCACATTCCACTTAGCAAACTTAAATCTAAAACTACGTGCTCTCACATACGAATTTGTGTATTTGATGTTGATGTATACTTGCTAACCCTTGTGCTTAGTGTTGATACTTCAAGTTTGGACATACAAACGATAAGTGAGACAAGACGGATTCGTTTCGTGTCTTGCGTCGAGTATCGGCAACTTGATGATTTGTGCTTTGCAAACACCTTGACAAGTCATGTTTAATGTCGGGATAAACACAAGGACGGACAACTCATGATCAAGGGAGTGTCGAAGAAATTGCCGCAATTCAACCATCCGAACCAAAACCATGACCACTTTCTTTAACTAGTCTATATTTCCGTTGTTTCTATTTTTGTGACACAAACCCAAATTCTTTCTTCTCCAACCTCAAGCAACAATCCCTAATAACCAATTTTCTGTGGATCGACCAGTGCTTGCCGGCTCGTTACAACGCGCCGTGCACTTGTGGATTATAAATTTTAAAACGAGACCGAGCTCGCGTGTACATTATTTCTAAAACCATTTTCTTTCAAAACCGTAAAAGAGAACGCGGGTGAAAAACCATTAGCGAGTCTTCTCCATCGAAGCATGTGACCCCAGGAGTGTACTTTATGAGAGGTGGAAGTTTCATCCCCATTGACAGGGTTTTGGCGAACCATCTCTCTGTTTTGATCCTGCTCTTATTTGTTGCATGTGTGCTTTGGTTTAGTTGGAGCACTTTACAACTCGTCCTCTCCTCAACTTCTTTATCCAGACGCTGACGCTTAGCCCTTTTCAAATATGGCTGTCTCTCATTCTCGGTCAACTTTGCTTTTTTGAAAGGTTTCATTTAGCAGACTCTCAACCGGGTCTTCTTCTGACAGTTTCGGAGATTTTAGCACCGATTCTGCTCCTAATTTCTCTACGTTGTTCTCTGAAGCTGAGGGAGTTTCTTCGTCATATAACGACAAATGGGAGACCATATGGAAACTTGCTACACAGTCTTCGGTTTCTTCTGATGAGTTATTTCCCTCGTCATTGTCATTGTCTTCTCCCTCAAGAATATACATGAGGAATTCTTCGAGCGTGACCGCTGCCGTGCCTTATGGTTATACTCCTCCAGCGTGTCTATGTACTTTTTTAGGTCTGTACGCTTGTTATCATACTCGGCAGGCTGCACGGGTTCTTGGTCTTCTTCTTTTTCTTCGAAGACTTTGAAGGCTTGACTTGGGGGCTTTTCCCCTTGTCAGCAATTTTTGGCGCGGGTTGAGATTTTAGCATCCCTTCGATTATTTCGGGTTCAAGTAGGATTTTCCACCTGACTGCCGGACATGCCTGTAGATCCTTCAGCATTCTTTTGTTTTTTGTTAAAAGAACGACCTCCCATAGAGTTTCTTCCATGAGTACCCCTCTGCGCGTCCACCTTTTTGGGAGCGTGCTTCTGGGGCAGGTTCACCCTCCAATTATCAGACAACGCGGATTTTCCCTGTTGGTACTGGTCTTCAACCTAATTTTTGAAAATGTAGTAATCCTCAATTGGGTGGCTCACTATTCTGTGATAGGATCAGTAATTAGGGTTGTTGACATCGCCGGATTGTGCTGGACGTCACGGGTCTGACAATGTGATGAGCTTTTTTCGCATCGCCAACTCAAACAGTCTCCTCATTTTATCGCGCGGGAACGAGTAAGCCAATCCTAGTCTTTCTTCCAAGGACGGGCGCAGACTCACGTTGTTTTAGCGGGCAGCCGGTTTTAGGTCGCTCAGCTGTTGTTGCGTGTTAGCGACGAAGGCCGCCTTTCCTTTACCCTTAGTATTTTGAGGGTCCTTATTTGAGGAGGAAGGCCCATGGCCTATCTGATCCATTTGGACCAGTTTGTCTATCAGAGCCTGAAAAGTTGTGGGCTTGAAGAACGTCATGAACTAGGATACAGTCGTTTGAGAATCGAGAGTTACGATGAACATGCCCACGACAGGAGATTCTTCAATGCTCTATTCACACTTAGACCACAGGTTCCACCACCAGATCGCGTATTGGACCCATGTTTCTCCCGATTTTACCCTGGCATTGATTAATGTCGTGATTGGAGTGAGTTCGCTCGCGCTGGCGAAGCGTTGTGTGAACAACAACTCCATTTCTGTGAAGGTTTTCACGGAGTCATTTAGGAGCTCCAAGTACCATTTGAAAGCTGTCTCTGAAAAGCCGCCGACGAACTGGCAAAGCAGCAGTTTATCGTCACCTCCAATGTTATCGTACAGAGCTCAGAATTTTGCGATGTGTTGGTGAGGATTGCCTGTTCCTTTGTAGATATGGAACTTGGGGATCGTATATCCCGACGGGTATTTTATTTGGTCATACCGGCCTGGATAAGGTCGTCCAGTTCTGACAATTTAGCCGGCGGCTTCATTAGCTTGGTGAGCTCTTATTTGCTGAGCAATGTAATCATCCAGGGCCTCCTTGGAGATCGTTTCCTCCTTGGCCGCTGATAAGGCTGGAGGAGGGTTTGATACTTCCCCTCTGTCATCCTCGATAATTATCGGCGGATTTTCGGCCGGGGGTTCTAGTTGGATCATCATTCCAACCATGTCTTAGAACAAGAGAGTCGTCTGCTTTATGTTAGCAGATTGCTCGGCAGCTTCTTTGTCCTTTCTCTCTAGCACCCTTCGCAGAAACTTTGTATCAGTCTCTTGCTCTTAGCGTTGTTCGGCCTCTTTGTCCGGATTTTCTTTCTGTCTGTTAAATGCTACCATTTTTGTTAGCATTTCCTAGAGCTTTTGTTGTTACTCCTTAGCCTTAGTTACCGAACGGGTTTGCGGTCGATGACTCACCGAAGCACGGATTTCTTCCTTCCCGTTGGTCATATAGACCGTATATACGGTAATACCCCCAGACTTGGGGTGTTTAGATTCATCGCCTTTGGAATTTGCGGCGGGCGGTGGGATTTTCCCTGGCCTTGTTCTTTTATGACAAGTCGGAGATGAAAGAGCCATTGTGACAGGAAGCTGTTTAGGAACGGATCCTATAGGTATGGTGGAGAAGCGGTCTTTTTCTTGTTGGCCCTTAGATTTTTTGGATCGACGAGAGTGATTTTCATCAAGCACAGAGTCTTAGACTTTTCACCAGACCCTATGTATTTGTGAAGAAAGCCTTTGGTGATGCTTCTCTGGCTGTTGCAGCACAGTGACCTCTACTGGAAGAAATGATTTATTCAGCACCGCCGTTGGAGAGTCCTTGCAAACTCTCCTTAGTGGATCAAACTTGTTCCCGGTTGGAACAACAACGTTGACATCCACCATAGGTGCCGGTGGGGTGAGCCCAGAGGGGGAGTTGCCCCCAGCCTGTTTTATTTGGCGCCAGTGACGACGTCGAGCGTGCCTTGTTGATGGGACCGCCTTAGTTTTGGAAGCGGCTTCATCATGCCCCTGGCTTTGCTAAGGGGTTTCAATCGGCGTTAGCGTGTTGAAGTCCGTCTTCCTTGATAGATTTTGAGGAGAGCCAATCAATCTTTCGAAGACCGACCGTCTGAGGGGGGAAGCACATTTCCGGCTTCGCCTGTAGCTGGAGCAGGAATGGCTAATCATTTTGGGGTAGCTCCTTCAGGTACCACGGGCTTCTTTACGGGCTCGCTCGAGCTTTTGCTCAGCCTGTTGAAGACTGAGGCTTAAGGTTTGGACGGCCTGTTGAGAAAGTCCGTTGTGCTTTCCATCTGATCTAAGACTGACTTTCTGGGAGCTTCTCCTTGTGGCGTTAAGGCGCCAATATTCACAGGCGGGAACATGGTCCTGAAGAAGAGTCTGGTGGTGGCTTATATGACTTTCCTACCGGCATTGAGAAGATAGAGTCCGTGTTAGGCGCATACATCACTCCTCCAGCTGGGACGGAATGGGAGTCACTATTGCATGATGTGCAGTTGAGAGCTATTGATTTTCTAGGCATGAGCAAGACACCAAGTTTTAGTACCTTGAATTCAAGGGCTACCATTTTATTCGTGAAACTCGACACACTAAGTGTGAAGTATAAAGAGGAAAATGTCCCACCGGGCGTGCCAGAATCTGTTTACCGTCGAAGAACGGACTGAGACGTTGGGGGACGTCTAGCCTAAATTTGGGGGCAGTTGCTATTTGGAAATATCCACGCACCTCTCCGAACATACCAAATTGATTTATGGCACCGTATATCGGAGGTTTGGATAGATGCAACTAATGTAGCAGACTATATCAGAATCCCCCTCATTTGTGAGGAGTTTTTGAATGTGGAGACGATCTTCCCTGCAGGTGCAAGCCCATGCAGTTAATTATGTTGTCGCGTTGCGATAATATTTTTCTCCTGCTCCAGTAGTTCACTTCTTGTCGTATTGTGTTTGGTTTATTTTGGGTTGCTCGTAGATTGTATACGGAGACTAACTTATATCGTCACCCGTAGGGTGCAGATTAGTCCATGTTCCCCAATATTTAACTTAATAAAAGAGCAAAACTCTGTTGTAATGAGGCAACGCCTCACGTGCTTTTCATGAGGGCGCCAACGCCAGAACCAATCTTATATGATTATATCCGATGGTGACGCCTCATGTGCTCCTCACGTGGGTGCCAGTGTCCAAAGTACAGGAATACCTATCTTAAGAATTAAATTCTTAAGTGGCGCCTACGTGCACAACATGTGAGCGCCAGTGCCCAGATAGAATTAAATTCTACAATAGTCTCTGTTAAACAGAGCCGTTGGATCAAAGATCCAACGGGGATGATAAATCATCAAAATATAGAATCAAATTCTATTAGGAGAAAATATCTCCCATATCTTTCTAAATAAGAAAGATACTCTCGGTTGGATCAATGAGCCAATTTTTAGAATATATTCTCTCAATCTTTCTAAATAAAAAAGATTGCTCTATTTAAAACAAAGAACTCTTGGATTTAAAATCCAATGGTGATTAAAAATTACCATTTTACAGAATAAATTCTGTATAGGGGAAAATATTTCCCCAATCTTGTTAGAAACAAGAAATCATATTCTGTAAAAAAGAAAACCCTTGGATCAAAAATCCAACGGTGGGTAAAATTACCCAGATCAATTTTGAGACCAATTAAATCAATTGGAATCTCTCAATGAGAGATTTTCTCAAAACATCTTACAATCTGCCTCCACTATATAAAGTACCTGAGACTTCATGTCTTACAGAGAGACACGGAGAGACACACAGAGAGAGACGCACCCAGATAGAGGAACCCCCCATAAGCTTCTAAAAAAAGAGGCAGCAAGCATTCAAAAGAACTGAGAATTTAATTCTCAAAGAAAAAAACTTCCTTCTTCAAGAAAAAGAACCTAGTTAAAGAAAACACAGAGATAAAAATATCTCTTTTACTTATTTAAGAGTTTAACCCTTCTAAAAGAATTTAGTTCTTTTTCTGGATCAGAGATCCACAAGACAAGCCTCCCACAAGTTGAGAATTTAATTCTCATCGGGAAGATCTTGTTCTTGAGAATCAAAAATTCAGAAAAGAACTAGGAAAAAGAACCTATCCTATGAGGATTTAATTCCTCGAAAAATAGGGTTTAACCTTAAAAGAAACTTAGTTCTTAAAAGAAAACTTGATCCCACATCTTCAAAACAAAGATCTTGGTGATCATTAATGGTTAAAATACCATTAACAGAGATTCAATTTCTGAAAATGAAAAGAACTTAGCGCTTCACGTGCTTCCTACGTGGGCGCCTCTCTTAAAAGCGCCCAGCACCTCATGTGAAAAACACATGGGTGCCCAAAGCAGAAGCCTAGCGCCTTACGTGCTCCTCACGTGGGCGCCACAAAAATAATAAGAGTGCTCAGCACTCCACAAATAGCCAAAACGGCTGAGTGCTTAGCACTGACTGGGCAGCGCCCAGCGCCTCACGTGCTCTTCACGTGGACGCCAAAAAAAAATAAGAGTGCTTAGCACTCCATAAATAGCCAAAACGGCTGAGTGCTTAGCACTGACTGGGAAGCGCCCAGTGCCTCATGTGCTTCTCACGTGAGCACCACATAAAAAGTGCTCAATACTCCATATGCAGCCAAAACAACTGAGTGCTTAGCACTGATTGGGCAGCGCCCAACACCACACATTCATCTCACGTGGGCACCATAAAAAGTGCTTAGCACTTTATGATTAGCCAAACGACTAAAGTGTTCAATACTCATTGGGCAGCGCCTATGACTAAATGCTTCACGTGATATACATGTGAGCGTCAAAGTTCAAATAAGTGCTTAGCACTTTTACATAAAAAGAAAAGGGTTGAACAAATATAGCCCAAATAAGTGCTTAGCACTTTTGAATGAACAAAAAGAAAAGACTAAGCAGACTATGTCCAAATTGGCTAGGTCTCTGAGGTTTTCTTACAACTGAGCCCAAATGCTCTGTTGTTGGATCTGAAATAAAAATGATCCTTGAAATTTTGCTAAATTGATCTTAGTATCAAATTAGACTAACGTATCCTTAGTTAAAATAAATTGAGCCCAAATGCTCATATATTTAAGTTGATCTTAATCTTAAACTAGATTAATGGTCCTTAAATAAACCTAAGCCCCAATCTAATATATACGAATTTGGACTGATCCGCGCCCTACGGGTGGCGACATAAACTAGTCCCTATATACAATCCACGGGCAACCAAAACAAACAAAAAACACACGACACGAAGTGAACTACCGGAGAAGAAGAAAGTGGTTATCGCAATGCGGTAACGTAATTAAGTGCAGGGCTTGCGCCTGCAAGGAAGAGCGTCCCCACAATAAAAAACCCCTCGTAAAATGAGAGGGAATCTGATAAAGTCGGCTACAACGGTCACGTCTTTTCAAACCTCCGATATATGGTGCCATAAATTAACTTGGTATTCTCGGAGAAGTGGATGGATAAATCCAAATAGTATCTGCCCAGATTCAGGCAAGACGATCCATCCCGGTTCGTCTCTGTTTCCGGCGGTAAACAGTCCAAATCCGTATATTTTAGATTTGGGGTTTGAACTTAAGTTGTATGTTCCTTTAGTTCAAAGAATATTTTTTTTCATTTAAGGACCGTTAATCTAGTTTGTGATTAAAATCGACTTAAATATACGAGCATTTAGGCTCAGCTTATTTTTAACTAAGGATACGTTAGCCTTATTTAAGGCTAAGATCAACTTAGGAATGTTTTAAGGATCATTTTATTTAGTTCAGATCCAACAACAAACTATTTGGGCTCAGCTGCAAAGAACTTCAGAGACATAGCCAATTTGGGCTTGGTCTACTCGGTCTTGGGCTTTCCTTTTTGTTTTATTCAGAAGTGCTAGGCACTTATATGTGGCTCTGGCGCTCACGTGGGAAATACGCGAGGCGCTCAGACATGAGCGCTGCCCAATCAGTGCTAAGCACTTAGTCATTTTGAGTGAATATAGAGTGCTAAGAACTTGGTATGGCACTCACATGGGGAGCGTGTGGGGAATTCAACCTTCGTTTTGGTGGCTTACGTGTGTTTCACGTGATTGATTTGTTTTTTGGGTGCTGAATTGCTTTGTTTTAGGGCGCTCACGTGGAAAGCATGTAAAGCATTCAGATTTCGATTTGGTGGCTCACGTGTGTTTCATGTGAGGCGCTAAGTTTCTTTGTTTTTGAGCACTCACGTGGGAAGCACGCGAGGCACCAAGTTCTTTTCTTTCAGAAATTTAATCTTTGTTAATGACATTTCGACTATTAATGATCACCTAGATCTCTGCTTTAAAGATCTGTGACCAATTTTATTTACAAAACTAAGTTTTTCTTTTTTTTTTCTTTTATAAGAACTAAGTTCTTTACGTAGGATTAAACCCAATTTTTTTAGAGGATTAAATTCCTAGAACATATGTTCCTTTTCTTTCTCTTTCTTTTTAACCTAGTTCTTTTCCCCTAGATTTTGAGTTTGAAGAACATAATCTTCTCGATGAGAATTAAATTCTTAACTTGTGGGGAGATTTTCTTTGCAAATCTCAAATCAGAAGAAGAACTAAATTCATTTTTGTATGAAGGGTTAAACCCTTGTTTTCGTTTATACTAGGCAAAGGAGATATTTTGATCTCTTTTTTTCTTTACCTAGAGTTTGAAAGGAAAGAGATCTTCTTCTTCGAAGAGAATTAAATTCTCTGTTTTTGTGACTTCTGGCTTTTTGTTTGCAGAACCTTGGAAGGGGGTCAATCCTCTCTGTGTGCGTCCCTGAGACTTGAAATCTCGGGTCCTTTATATAGGAGAGGCAAGTTTGTTGATTAATTCTAGAAAATCTCTCATTTGAGAGATACCAATCGATTTTGTTGGTCTCAAAGATTATTCGGAGGATTCTATCCACCATTGGAGTTTTGATCTAGAAAGTTTCTGTTTAACAGAATATATTTTCTTGTTTTTAACAAGATTAGGGAAATATTTTCCCAAATACCGAATTTAATTCTGTTAGACGGTGATTTTTAACCACTATCGGATTTTTAATCCAAGAGCTCTCTATTTAACAGAGCACGTCTTTCTTTGTTTAGAAAGATATAGGGAAATATTCTCTCATCTTATTGGATTTTTTATCCAACAACTTTCTGTTTAACAGAAAATATCCTTCTCATTTAAAAAGATTAGGGAGATATTTTCCCCCAATAGAATTTAATTCTACATTTAATGATTTTTAATCACCATTAGATCTTTGATTCCATGATTCTCTGTTAACAGAGAATATCTTTCCATTTTAGAAAGATCATAGGAGGAATTTTCCCAAGAATATAATTTAATTCTATATAGGGAGGTGCTCTCACGTGTTTACCACATGACCCTGGTGTGGGTTTCAGCCTGTTTTATTTAGTGCTCTGCTCACGTGAGGCTGGTTTGGCCTTTAGTTACTTGCTTTCAGTATTTATATGTTTTGCATACAGAAAATAGAATTTAATTCTATATATAGAGTTTGATTCTATCTGAAGCTAATGCTTCAAAAAGGTGTTCTCACGTGTTTAACACGTGACCTTAATGTGGGTTTTAATCTGTTTATTAGCGCTTATATGCATTGCATATAAGCGCTCACGTGTTTAGCACGTGAGGCCTGTTTAGCCTTTATTCGTTTGCTTTCAGCACTTATATATTTTGCATATAAGCGCTCACGTGTTTAGCACGTAAGGCCCTAAACATGAGAATTCTTCTCTTTTTTCTTTTCTCCCTTTTTTATAAGGGAACAGTCACTTATGAAATATAATCCTCCACGGTCGTGTGAATAGCAGAGTGTGAATTATCCTAGACCCCTATAAGTGCGGAAAGCTACCCACCAATCCTAGAACTGGGTGACCCAGGTCTCGACTCCACAAGATGGCCACCACGGAATCCTAGAACTCAGTAGCTTGTGCACTACTTCGTGAGTCAATCCTAGATGCAGAAATGGAAAATATAATATACAGCCGGTGACTACATCCTCAACCTGGATGTTCCCCAATAAAAGAATATACATCAATTATTACATGAATTACATCATTCGCTCACATCTCATATCTAAATTCATACGGGGCTATTTACACGACGATCCATCAAACCATTACCAACACAGAATATCACAAGATATGTGCAACCCCTTCTAATCGACGTATAGCGATTAGAAGACGTTTAAGAACACATATACGCATCATAAAAACAATTAACAAAAACTATGACGTTGGAATTCCGCGCACATTTAGTTAACACTTCCAATTTTCTAACACTTGAAAATCCAGTCCACTAAAGTCCTAAAAATTTCGTTTTAAGCCAATCTGAAAGCCGAAATGAACTCGAAACCCGTCCGAATTTTCGCGGAGGCGAACAGTATAAAATTAACTAATAAATTGGGGGCATAGAGGGTACCCACCCCCAGGGGCTACTACGAGGTGGCCGCAAGAGGGGGCAAACCCGAGAGCACCCTTGTGGGGTGCTCTCGGGTCCCCAACCCAAGGCCACCTTATGGTGGTCTTGGGGGTGGGCCCGACCTTCGGTCCTCTTGGGTTTTCCCTGGGGTATCCTATCATCACCCCGTGGATTCACGGTTCAAACCGTCCGCTCCCGGGGTGTGCAAACAAGTTAAAATTTTAATTTTTGGGACTGTTTTTGTCGGTAGTTCGTGCGCGACAAAAACGGCGGAATTCTAACGTCACTATGGCTCTGATACCATGTATGTCGATGTTGTACACTCTACTGGATTTGTATAGAGGCGGAATTTTCAAAAAACAATTTTAAAGCAGGCAATATCGACTATAATCCCAAGAATAACCATAAGCACTAGCTAGCAAAAACTTCATAGCTGGTAATCTACTATGAAAGAGATTATACCTATGTGATCAAGTCCTTCAGGTCTTCTTAATCCTCTTCTTAAGTTTCTCGTCCGTCGAGATCGAGCTTGGGTGTCGGCCTCCTCGCGTCAAAAACGATCCACCTGAGAGTATGTGGTTCAAGCTTCAATCTCAAAAAGGAGGTAACGAAAATACCTAGTTTGCTAATCTAGATAGTTTAAAGGATGTAGAGTGTTAATTGGATTAGCTTATCTCAATAACCCCATGTTTCTCAACTTATGAGAGGGTTAGGGTTTTGAGGAAGAAGAAGAGCTCAAGGAGGAGAGAGAATGGCTAAGTGAAAGTTATTCAAAAATGGCTTGAAAAAGGATATGTGCCATAATAATTTTTTCCAATATAAAATCAAACCATGCTTGAATAATTATCACAAATGAATAAAGAAAAACAATAGCAATGCTTCATACCATGCTCAAAGTCACCTCACCCCTCCACATCATTTTGCATTTCTAATAAATAGAAACAAATATAATGAGGTGTCCTCTTCTAGAAGCATTCTAATATAAATACAAGAATACCTATACCGCATATACATACCCGTATTCGTACTACAAAAATACGAATACCAAGAGATAGAATAATCCAATAATATAATACTAGTTCATTATTAAATCAATACTTGATTCAATAATGCGGCTTAATTCCAAGCTCACTAGTATTAACCGTCCGAACATAAATCCGTATAGCTAGTATACGTATATGATCGGAACGCTTCACATAAAACCATACGGTATCTACATCGTTTCGCCTGAACCAAGGAAACCTTCTGTGTGGGACTCTAAAGACTCAACAGTACGCTAGCAGTGGGTTTTACCACAAGCACGTCAGTGGCACTAGCTGTACGTAATGGCTATTCAGGTACCTGTCGAAAAGAAGGCCGACGAGCAAACTCATCCGAACCCCTGCTGAGCCTGTCTGTGATAATTCTGTACAGTCTGGTCTGTTCGTTTAAGAGTATCGCATGCTGGGTCTAGGGAATGGAAAACGTCAGACCCTTGATAACCTGACAAGTCATACCGCTGTAGCTTAAGACCATCCAAGAATCTACCATTCTAACTATCAGTAATTCTCAATAGCCCTGGCCAGAGACTTATGCTGTTAGCCAACCGAACACAGCACAATATCGACTCTCTATACCGGGAGAGACAAATCCCCAACAATCGCTCACTGCCTCCATATTGCTCGGGACTATACCCAACTAAAACCTATTTACATGACTCAGTAGAGCCGTGGTAGGGTAGTAATCAAAACACAGCGGGAACTCATATGAGAAAAATGACGATATCAATTCGACAGACTATCTATACTCATGTCTCCAGAGAACTGCTATCCGACGATGGGTATAATACTATCTAGCCAGTTCTCGGAGAGTCCGTCCAGTGTACTCACCCCCAGTGAGCATCCGTATACAATCTTAGGTGAAACACATCAATGGCTGTGCGACCAACCACCGCCCCTCGTCGGGGTCTAGAAACGTATACAGTAGTCTACTCTGGAATATTGATGTCCAGTCTCGATACTCCCACGACTAGAGATATTTAAGGATGTGCTTATCGACTACCCTGCTCTCACAAGTACGATTGGCATCACAACACTGGTAGTTAAGCAAGGATCCTACGGTTTTTATCAACATGTATAAGTGACATGAAATAACAAGTAAAATATAAACACATGTTAAGATAAAATCAAACCAAATAACATACTATCATACCAAAAAAGATTGTCCTGTACATATATACCTCAAGCATCATATACAATAAAGGCTTCTAGGGTATACATATCCAACAGTATCCACATCTTAGATGATAATGAGGGAAATGAAAGATGCCGATCGTCGTGAAAAATGGTGGAAAAGTGGTAGAATCACATGATATTTGGTATATACATATCTTAGATGACAAAGATGATGGTAATGGACGTCGATCGTCGAAAAAGTCGTTGAGAATATTTTTTTCAACGCCATATATAGGAGGAAATTCTCTCCTATGACATCTATCTTATATATATATATATATACACACACACACACACACATGAGAATAATGGTGGAAAGATGCCATAGGAGGGAATTTCCTTCTATGGCGTCAAAAAGCACATCCTCCATCGTGTTTTCCGACGATCAGAATGCTTCATCTTCATCGTTATCATCTAAGTTGTGGGTACACCAAATCTCATGTGATTCTACAACTTTTTCACCGTTGAATTAGTGGGTTCAAAATTAACGGTTTACCGACAATAGAACTTTTTACATTGCTAAATCAACGGTGAAAAAGTTGTAGAATCACATGAAATTTGGTGTACCCTCATCTTAGATGATAACGATGAAGATGATCAATTCCGATCGTCGGAAAACACGATAGAGGGTGTGTTTTTTCGATGTCATAGGAGGAAATTCCCTCGGCCTCTTTTCTCCATTATTCTCTCTCTCTCTCTCATAATAATAATAATAATAATAATAAAATTTCCCATCATAGGACCTGCTTCCTGAATTATTGAACGGCATTTCGGAAACATGCTAACACGATTAGATCCATCAACCAGTCCGAATTGATTGCCGACCATTATTTCCCGAAAATACAAGGGCTTAAAAGTTGATTAGTAAGTGATGCCATCCATCAAGGCGCTAATGATAAGATATTAAGATAATCTGATTTCAGACCTCATGTTAATTACGTGTGGGATTTGTCATGATCGAATAGTTTTCTCTTTCATATGCATGCAAACATAATGTAGCTTTCGACAAGACTACACCTTTTATATATAAGCATACGCACGCACACAGGACTAATGTGTTAATGCCCATCACTTCAGCTTTGTCCAAGAGAAATTAATATTAAGGCGAGGATTACTTATTAATTAATCAATAGCAGGTAATTAACCATGTTTTATAATTATGAAGGGGAAATTAAGAATATTAACCATATACATGAAACGGCTTGGACCGGATCGGAGTTCAAACAGGCCGATTCAATTAATATTTATTACATAAGGCTTAATTTTCGCCAATAAATTTATGTACTTGGCAAAATTTAAAAAAAAAAAATCATGTTAGCAAAATTAAGCCCTTGGGGGTAATGGCAACCCTAATTAATAGCGCGGGGGGGGGGGGGGGGGGTTGGCAATTTAAAAGAAAGAAAAGCCCAGCAACAATAAACTGACCTTTAATTAATTAAATAAGAGAGAAAAAATCAGTATCAAGATATGCGAACAAATAGATCAATTAACAATTAAACGACGACTAACCTTTCTTCTTGAAAAGATTAACTAAGAAAACTAGCTAATAGCTACCTAAAAAGGGATAATTTAATGAGTCCATATATAAAAATTAATTCATAGCTTAAGCGATAGATCAATATCATTAGCAATCTCATCTTTATCATCAGACCTTGCATAAAGCTTCATGAACCTCGAAGCCCCCTCCTTTCTTTGAGCATAAAAGTAATTCTCTCTTGGCTTCGTCTCAGCTCGATTGAGCCAGCTGCCAGCAGTACTGCCCTCTCCCTCGATCCAAGCGGCATGTGGTCGAATGACGGCTGTGGCCATTTCACGGCCCTTCTTGGCGAGGCTCCTCTCTAATTTATGAGCATTTTGGTGACCGCCAAGGGCTTGTGAGCTGTAGAACGTCCTTTTGCAATAATGGCATGAGAACACGCGTGCGGGCTCCGGCTCCGGAGACGACGGTTGAAGAGATATGTTTAGGTCTAGCTCTTCTTCGGTTGATCGAAACTCCATGAGAAAGATAAAGAGAGATCGAAGAAAGGAGGAGGAGGAGATAGAAACTAGAGGAGGATAAATGCAGTGGCTATGTTTGTTGGCTTTATGGAGGGAAGGTGAGGCCCTCTTGTATTAGTTTTGTCATGAATCATTGAAAGAAGGATTAATTGATATTTACCTGTTCAAGACTCGTTTATAATAGATACATGTATATCAATGTTAAAAATGGCGATGGTACAATATAGCGTTCAAGACGTGTCTAAATCTAAACTAATTAAAACACTCAATAGAAAATCTAATGTAAAAATAGTGTATCCGCTACTAAGCTATTAATTAAGAAACATAAGTTATATGACAAAAAAACATAATCTAATTTGTACTTAAACTAATTTTGAAAGCTACGTAGCCAATGGGTTAGACAACGCTACATAGCGTAAAATAATAAGCCACGTTGTGAGTTATTTTAAACATTGATATATGTAGTATACTGAGTGGTGTGTGTGGTGTGTGCGCATGTGTGTGCAAGTGTGTTTCTAAGCAGATTATATTTCGCATATATAAAATGGTTGTGGTATACCCATTGGTATTGAGGATATACGGGCATTTGAACATAGTCCTGATAAATAAAAGATCCATTGCTTAATTCAGGAACGTAGAGACAAGAAGGTGGTCGTGTGGAATTACATGCATAAACAAAATAAATATAGACTCAATTTTCGCTATATACTCATATTAATAACTATAGATTTTAAGCTAATATATATCATATTTATCAAGTCAACATAAATTTTATAAATCATTGTCGTTATCTGACGATACTCATAAGTGGGAATTCTCCAGATCATGACCCGTGGTAGATGACGTGTCTCGGAGCTTACGGGACAGGAGCAAGCACGATACAATGAAGGCATTCCCCGGGCCTCCGTCCCGAGGATTGACCTGACTTTCGATGGATCCCAGAACACTCCTATGCACGCCTTACAAATAACCATGGGCTCGCCTCCGAGCCCTCCTACACGCTGAGCTTCCTGAGCCCTCCCAGCTCGCCTCTGAGCTATCACAGAACCGAGCTTCCTCGGCTTCCCGCTCGTCTTGAACCTCCCACCAAGCTAAACCTCCCCGGTTCTACCGAGCAACCAAGAACGCAGATCCCAAGCGTCTCCACCACGGCTCCGCGTATCTCGCCAGACGCGAGATATCCACCACCCCACAATCCCGTGTTCCACGCCGTCATATCCCCCGATTAACAAGCGTAACTCATCATAAATGGAGGGGTCCCGTCATTCACGCAGGTGTAACGTCAGGGGCGTAACCAACGGCGAAGATCTCTCGCTAGCTCGCTCCATGCGACCACCATAAAAACCCATCTCCCAAATGATTCAGATAAGGCAATTTCAATCCAACAAGCCGCTACTCTGCCCAAATTTCTCGGCTAACTTGATCATCGGAGGGTCCATAATGGTACAACCACCCCGGGGCTTCTTTGCAGGTTGTTCGGCTTCACCTCAAAATCAACCCATTAAGATCCACACGTCCAAGGAGACAACCTTCAACACCAATCTCAACCCTCCATCGACGCTCGCAATAGATCGACAGAGGACAACATATGAAGGAGATCCAGGCCTCCATCAGTTGGCGCCGTCTGTAGGAAATGCTCTAATTTTTTTCACTCATCGAAAGTTGATCTTCCGCTCTCGACTTCATGGAGAGCGAACACCATGACGATCCAAGCACAAGCCGCCGCCTTCCCCACAACGGAGGCGCGGACGGATCTACTCCTCCTCTGAACTCCATCCACGCCCTCTCGGCAAGGATCGACAGACTCGCGTCCATAGTGGACGCTCTTTCCCGTGTCCAAACGGCGTGCCCAGCCCCCCAGGTCGCCGTTCCCCTTCCCAGGGATCAAGACCTCCGCAGAGGGGCAGACAAAACAGTCCACGCAAGCACCACTGAACAACGCCTTGCTCACTCTGGCGACCGTGGCTCCCCCGCGGTGAACGATTCAATGACCCACTAGACGCCACACGGCTCCACACCGCGGTCTCGTGAAAGAGCCCATCGCCCCGAGACCCGTCACATTCTCGTCCTTCCTGAGGAGGTAACGGTAAGCTCGCCTCCTCCCAGGCATGGCCGACACCCTTTCCCTCGACGGGATCGCGCAGACGGTAGTCGCCGCGAAGACTCAAGAAGGACCTCGCCAGGGGATCTGAGGAATTTGATAGAACGGAACCGGAGTCGCAGCCTGGCGCGGACCACAAGCGGGAAAGGCCACCACTCCGACTGCGCCGAATCCTCGAGATACCACGACCGTCTCGACACCCTCGAAAAGAAAATCGAGGGTATACATTGGGAGGGTCATCCATCCGGTGAAGGGGCCAGGTACGCCGCCGACTCACTTACGAAGCCCTTCACCGAGGAATTGCTCGTTGTACACGTCTCGTCCAGGAACAAGCCTCCCAAGGTGGCCCTCTTCGATGGGAAGTCCGACCTAAAGGACCATCTGGATGCATTTACGGCGGGCATGAGCTTCCTTGATAATTCCGACACTGCCCAATGCTGAGCATTTCCCGCCACCCTCATCCGGGCTGGACGAGACTGATTCTGAGGACGCACACCATGCTCCATCTCCACCTTTGATGAGCTGGCCGCTCAGTTCCTCGGTTATTTCGTCGGAAACAGATGACAGAAGTGGACTGTCGATTACCTCTTCACCATGAAGAGCGGGGACAAGGAAAACTTTAAAGGATACGTCACTCGCTTCTGCAACGCCTTTCTTGTGGTTCCCGAGCACCGGGATGAAACTGCCATCACTGCCTTAAGGTCGGGTCTTAGGCACAAAGAGTGGCTCCGTTCTTTTCCATTAGCGCAACCTAAGACCATGGCCGAGGTAAAAGCTTGGACCGAACAAGAGATTCAACTTGAGTATGAGGTGAACGCCAATCTGCCTCGGGGCAACCAAACCGACCAAAAGAAGAGGGGAAGAGAAGAAAAGAAGAAGGTCGACCGGCCAAAGCTATACACCCTAAAGTTCCAGGAGTATACTCCACTCAACATCCCCCAGACCGAGCTGTTAATGGAGGCGAAGGGCGAGCGATTTTTCAAGCTCCCTCCAGTCACCTAAAGAGCAGATAAAAGAACCCGGGGCCCGTACTGAGCCTTCCGTAGGTCATAGGGACACCCGACCGAGAACTTTAAACAACTCCGCGACAACATCATGGAGTTGATCCGCTCTGGCCACCTGGCGAAGTACCTGCGGGACAAGCGACGGGAAGACAGGGAGCACGACAACCAGCCCCCTCCCGGTGAATTAACGATCGACCAAATCATGGTCGTTTCCTCAGGGTCTGCACGTAGAGCCGGCGAGACTCACCGCCTCCTACATGTCAAGGGAACAAGCGAAGATGGAGTACTCCTACCCGAGGGGTGGGAGTTATCCTAATTCGACATCAAATACCTCCCCAGGCAAACCATTAAAGCGCAAGTCCTGGCAGACTTCATTGTCGAGTGCACTATACCCACCAAGGAAGCAGCATCGGCACCCGTCCCCGGGTCCCGACCCTCTGTCAATGAAATACCCGACTCCATCCCCGATTGGGTTCTCTACGTGGATGGATCCTCTTCCGAGGAAGGGAGCGGTGTCGGACTTATCATTCGAGGCCCGAACGAGGCAGAGATGGAGTACTCTTTGAAGCTCGGGTTCAGAGTATCGAACAACGCCGCAGAATACGAGGCCTTGCTATCCCGGTTGCGAATAGCTTCCGGGGTAGGGCTGAAGACGATCCGGATTCGCAGCGACTCCGCCCTAGTCATCGGCCAAGTGACCGTGCGCTTCAAGGCCCGAGCGCCACTCATGGTTAAGTACTTGGCCAAGGTGAAAAGACTACGAAAAAGTTTCGACGAAGTTCAAGTGGAACAAATTCCCCGGCACCTGAACGCCCAGGCCGACGCACTGAGCAAGCTAGACTCTTCCTATATGACCAACAATAAGAGGAATATCCTCTTCGAAGTCTTGCCACGGCCCAGCGTAGAAGACAGAGAGGCAACGCTTCAAGTATACACTGCTCAGGAGGAAGGCCAGGATTGGAGGAAGCGCCTCATGGAGTTCCTGAAGGATGGTACACTTCCGGAAGATCTAGGGGAACCACGCTGCCTTCGAGCCAAAGCCTGCCATTTCATCTGGAGCAATAGAAACCTTTACAAGAAGTCATACACACAACCTCTGCTCCGGTGCGTCGACCCTCACGAACCCAACCACGTTCTGTGTGAGATTCACGAAGGGGTCGGTGGAGTGCATCAAGAAGCCCGTACCTTGGTCCAGAAGACGCTTCTCCAAGGGTATTATTTTCCGACGATTCACCAAGACGCTCAAAAGCTCGTCAGAAGATGCAAAAGCTGTCAACTCCATGGCAGCATACCCCGTCTTTCGGCTACTGAGCGAATGACCCTCACCTCCCCTTAGTCGTTTGCCCAATAGGGGATGGACATGGTGGGCCAACTCCCCACTGGTACGGACGGACACAAGTACATTCTCGTCGCGGTAGGCTATTTCACGAAGTGAATTGAGGCCGTTGCCATCAGAAAACTGGACGCCGCCACGACCATCAAGTTCCTGCAGAACAACGTAATCTCAATTCGGGATCCCAAGGTGCATCGTTACCGACCAAGAGACGAATTTCGAAAACGACAAAGTCAAAGAGTTCTGCAACGAATACCGCATACTAATGAAATTTGCCGTGGTCGGGCATCCTAAATGCAACGGACATGCCGAGGTTGCTAACCGAGACGTCATTCGAGGTCTCCAAGCTTGTTTGGAAGGGAGGCAGGGCAGCTGGGTTGAGGAACTACCACGGGTGTTATGGGCCTTACGCACTTCGAAGAAAACGCCCACGGGAGAGACCCCCTTCAGCCTCTGCTACGATACGGAGGCAATGGTCCCAACAGAGACCGGACTGCCCAGTTACAGAGTCGAACACTTCGATGACAAATCCAATACCTCGGCGCTCCAGACTAATTTAGACATCTTGCTAGAGAAGCGGGACCGAGCACAGATCAAAGCAGCTTCTTACCAACAACAAACTGCTCGCTACTACAACTCATGAGTTAAGCATCGCGCCTTTTGTTAGTGTATATGCCCTAGAGGCCATTACTGTATCATACTAGTTTGTATATTACTTAATGGAAGCTTGGGATATTCACAGTTGTATATACAATCTTGCTCGAAATGGTAGTATGCTACTTGGTTTTTCTCTGCTTTAATATGTGCATGTGTTTCTTTTAGCATATTGCTGGTATACATATTAGTAGAGCCCTTAGGATCTTTGCTTGATTACCAGCGTTGTGATGGCGCTCGCACTCGTGGGAGCTGGGTAATCTATAAGCACATCCTTATACAGGTCCCTGGTCGTTGGACTATCGAGACAGGGCATCGATACTCAAGAGTAGACTAGCGTATGCGCTTCTCATCCCAGTGTGGGAGACGGTCTGTCCCACAGCCGTTAGTACGTCGTACTTGGGATAGTATGCGGGTGCTCGTTAGGTTACGAGTACACTGGACAGGACTCGTCGGGAACTGTTGGTTGGTAATATACCTATCGTCAGTTATCAGTTCCCAGGTGACATGAGTACAGCTTAGTCCGCTGACTTGACACTGTCACTTCGCCTCGAGTGTGTTCCCACTGCACTTTGATTACTACCCTACCACGGCTCAGAGGAGTCGTGCAAACAGGTAGTTTTTGGGTGCAGTCCCGAAGCACTTGGAGGCAGTGACGGTTAGACAGGATTCGTCTCTCCCGGTATTGGGGGTTGACATCGCGCTGTGTCCAGGAGAGCCATTACACGAGTAGTCCCTGGCCAGGGCAAGCGAGATATACTGGTAGGCTTCCAGTGTTATCTCAGGGTGTTCTGGGCTACACTCCGACACGACTTGTACCGCTATTAGGGGACTGACGTTCACCGCCCCCCTAGGCCCGCCATGCGATGTATCAGACGAACAGACCGGACTGTACGGAGACTGTCACATACAGGCTCAGTAGGAGTGTAGATGGGGTTCACCTCGTCAGTCTTCTTATCGACATCTACCTGGGGACCGTTACGTACAGCTAGTGCCGCTTGCGGTCTGTGGTTAAACCCACTGCCAGCGTAGTGTCGAGTCTTCAGAGTCCCACACAGAGAGCTATTCGCCTTTAGGCAAAACGAGTAGAGGTCGCATGGTTTTGTGACAGGGTTCGTTCGCATCCGCGCACTTGTGCACGTTTGCTGTCCGGACAGTTTATACTAGCGGGCTTTGGTTTAAGCCGGATCCTAGTATATGATTTGAGATTGGTTTTTCTCATTGTGTTCGTGTTCCTCGGATCACGAATGCGGGTGCGTATGCACAGTTGCTTGAGATTGAGGGAGAGGACCTTGTTTAGGGTTAATGACTATTGTCATTTTATTAACCCCATTGCTTTTGTGTGTATTATTGTTAATTAATAATTAGCTTAATTATTGTGCATGGTTGTTGTTGTTGACCTTTTGACTTCTTTGACTTGTTGACCAAGTTGACAATTTGACCATGATCATTTCATTTAGAAGATGCTCTTTGATCCTTGCAATTTGCATTAATAGTGAAATGATAATGGTCACCTCTTGATTAAACCATGACAATTTTCTAGCTAATTAATTAATTAAAATATCACACACATATTAGTGAGAATGGCTCACTAATAATTCATTCTCTCATATCTTTTCTCTCTCTTGCTCATCCTCTCCCTCAAGCTCTCTCCCTCTCATGTGTTGAGAAACAAAAAGCTTGAGAAAAACCTTCACTTGATCTTCTCTACTCACTTCTAGGGTTCAAGTCTTAGCATTTCTTGCACTCTAGTTACTCCTAGCTTGGAGTTGAAGCTAAAGGTCGAGGCTTTCGGGTGGATCCTTCTTTGACGGAAGATGACAAGCAAGGTGAGGCCTTTCTACCATTCCGACGAGCAAGGAGAGAAGGAGTTCGAGCTCAAGGTATAACCTTTCTACAACTTAGTTAGTTGTTAGTTTACTTTAGCTAGTTTTCGTTTAGCAAAGATCCTCACAAGCAAGGTCCATGTTGCCTAAGTCATTAAAAATCTGTTTTTTATTATGTTTTCCGCCTCCCCGTAAGCACCGGGGTGGGCAACGTGGACTTACAGTGGTATCAGAGCCTAACTAAACTCAAACTAGCTAGGTAGTGAAGTGTAACGAAGTTTCGAAACCGGAAAATCCAAAAACCAAACTTTTGCAAAACCCTAGTTTCTGTTAAAATTTTTTCTGCTCTAAATGAAAAACTTTATACTTGTAAATTCGGCTCAGGGTTTTGTGTGAACACCCAAGAAAAACGATACCCTAATTCATTCAAACCGCCGCGCTTCCGCCGCACGAGGTAGCCATGTGCCGCGGAAGAGCCGCAGTTTGTCGTCTTCTGTGCATCGTTTTTCGTGCAGTGTGTGTCTGTGTTGGTTTTAGGATTTTTAGGATATATTATAAGTGCCCAGATTTTCCAGAACTAAAATTTACTTTTGGGGGCCTATAAATCTGTATTTTTTTCCGGAACTTCACTACACTTTGACTACATCGGTTATATCTGTGATGCTTGCATGTATTGAACGTCGGCTAATCGCTATAAGACGATTAGTCGGGGTTATACATGATCTGTGATTGTTATTGGTTTGTGGATATGAATGGATTGGATTGTCGCGGGTGAATGGCCGGGGTGGATGTGAGATGAGCGTTGTTTTTCTTTCATTCATTTGTAACATGTAAATTGATGTAATAATATTATTTGTATGGCCGCACAACCGGGTCGGGGTTGTAGCCGTCATTGTATAATTCTTTTTACTGTTTTTGCTCCTAGGATAGACCCATGGAGGGGTGCACAAACTACCGGGTATCTCGAAGTGCCGAGTGGCCTACTCACGGTGGTGAGGGAGGTTGCTTCGCTTCGGGTGCTTGGCGGGTAGTTTGCCGCACCCGTAGGGGTCTTGGGTGGGGTATTGGCCATTCACCGCGACCGTGTAATCCGCTTTGCGTTGCAGGCTCGAACGCATTGCGGATTCCTAGTATATCCAATGTATTCATCTGTGATCTGTAATGTCTATCATTGCTATATATTTATATATAATAACTATTTAGGCGTTGCTTATGTTTTACAGCCGCGCTAGCCCAGCCCCCGCTCTGTCGTTAGTTAAGTAACCTAACGGGTGATGACGGGGCCCCGTGGCGAATGCGAATGGCATAAGCGTACGTCATATTTTGGTTGTTTTCTGCAATGGTAGGATTAAATGATGGGACGCATTAAAAGAACTAATGCAAGAAATAAACCAAGTAAAAGTCGATTGGAACACTTTGAAAACCACTCGATTCTTTTCAAAACTAAACTTTTAAACGCGGAGCTTGAACCACTCCTTTTAAAAGCTATCTCGTTCCATCGATTATATCAAGTTCACTACGTTCATGGTTTCGCCAAAACCATTCGTAGCCCTCCGTCATTCCACATGAATGGTCAAAAGTATTCAAGCTGTGTATTTTGGCCAAAGTCAAGGCATAGTGATTGGTAGCGTTTGGGCATTCATGTGCAGCATAGATAGATGCGTTGATTTGGGACAGTCGTGCTGCCATTTTGGCCAAAGTCAAGGGTAGGTACGGGTGGGTCCAAATTAACCAGGAGAATGACGGGTAGAACTTGACATGTGACTTATGATATTTTGGCCAAAGTCAAGGTCATAAGAGCATGGGGCAAAAATCCACATCGGGAGTTTCATAAGTACTGAAACTTGCTAGCGTTGCATACCATTTGGAGTGTGATGATTCTGGTAGGATTCCTTCGGTTTTATCACGCGATGATATTTGGATCCCGATCCTACTGTGAGTATATGCTACTCCTCGGGAAAACTCTCACTTAACGATCAATGCTATAAACCTAGTAGGTGTCTAGAAAGGTGTTAGCGGGGCTACGCCCACAGGGAAAAGAGGTTACTTAATTAAGGAACTTCGCGAAAGCGTTGGAAAACCTCCCTCGAAGTACCGACACTGGCCTGGCTGAACGGTTAAGCAAGTATTGTACGGTGAGAATGATCCCGGCTAATCCTTTTCTTTATGGTTTGAGAAGGGATTCGAGAAACAGTGGGAGCCATCCAGTTTAGACAAACTAAAAACCACTCTAAACTTGCAAGAGCATCATGCTAAAGTGTTTCTTTTCTCTCTCCTAATTGCAGCGACCATTCAACATGACCGGACTTAAGTTACTGTTAGATAAAAATATATTGACAGGGCCAAACTACAAAGATTGGCTCAGGAATGTCAAGTTGGCTATCACTTATGACAAGCTGGGGTATATACTTACCACCAAAGCTCCCCCTGTCCCAGGTCCCACCTCCAGCGTCGCGGATGTAGAAATCCGTAAGACATGGGAGATAGATTGCGCGAGGGCCAGATGCCTCGTACTAGCCTCGATGGACAACGAACATCAGAGGAGGCACGAGAATATGGACCTAGAGTCCATATTTCTCCATACAAAAGAACTGTATGGAGAGCAGTCTCGTATCGCTAGATACGAAGTGTCGAAGAAGCTTTTTTCGGCAAGGTTGGCCGTCGGATCATCGGTTGCGGACCACGTGCTTAAGATGATCGGCTACATAGAGGAGCTCGCGGACCTTGGGACCACGTTGGAGAATGAACTCTATACCGATTTGATTCTCCAGTCCCTTCCTTCCACTTACGCCCAGTTCGTTCTTAACTTCAACATGCAAGGAAAGGAGGTTGAACTTGCCGAACTTCTGAACATGTTGAGGACTGCTGAGGGCACCCTACAGAAGGGTAGGGAGACATCCACTTTGTTTGTAGGAGGATCTTCCTCTTCTAGGTCCAGGGCGAAAGCCAAGGGCAAGAAGAAGAAAGCCCCCGCCAAACCAAGAGGCGGTGTCGGTAAATTGGATACGAAGGGAAAGGGTAAAGCAACAAAAGTAGCGGGGAAGATGGTGGGGAAGGAAGAATGCTTCTATTGTCACAAAAGTGGTCACTGGAAACAGGATTGCAAGGCTTGGAAAGCCAGAACACAGGATTTGAAGCGAGTTGCAGCTTCAGCTTCAGGTGTGTATGTTATTGAAAACTGTCTATCAATAAACTCTACATCCTGGGTATTGGATACCGGATCAGGATCTCATATCTGTAATTCTTTGCAGGCGTTGAGAAAGCGTAGAGTTTTGAAGGCAGGTGACATGACCCTCAGAGTTGCGAACGGTGCTAGCATGGATGCTGAGGCCGTGGGGGACTATCACCTGGGATTATCAGATGGACACTTTTTGGTTTTGCGTAGTTGTTATTATGTACCAAATGCAACCTGTAATATCATTTCTGTATCTTTATTATCTAAAGAAGGTTATGAATTTGCATTTGTAAGTAATGCAGTGAACATTCACCTTAATCAAGTTTTGTTTGGGTCAGGTACATTGAACAACGGTATATACGTTTTAAACCAACCACAAGTTTTCAATCTCCAGAATACACACAAAAGAAAGTCTCCAGAAATTAATAAAACTTTCTTATGGCATTGTAGACTGGGTCACATAAATGAGAGAAGATTGACTAAGTTACATACTGAAGGATATTTGGATCCGTTCGAATATCAATCGTATGCAACTTGTCAATCCTGTCTCAAAGGAAAGATGACAAAGGCTCCGTTTTCTGGACACGGAGAAAGAGCGAGCGAGCTCTTGGGACTCGTACACAGCGACGTGTGCCGTCCAATGTCTACACATGCGCGAAGCGGTTATTCTTACTTCATTATCTTTACGGATGATTTTTCAAGGTACGGTTATGTCTTCTTAATGAAACATAAATCCGAGGCTTTTGAAAAATTCCAGGAATATAAGAATGAAGTAGAAAAACAAACCGGCAAAAGTATCAAGATCCTAAGATCGGATCGAGGAGGAGAATACTTAAGTGCCGAATTCCTGAACTACTTAAAAGAGAATGGAATTCTCTCTCAGCTTACTCCTCCATACACTCCGCAACATAATGGTGTATCGGAGAGACGGAACCGGACCCTATTGGATATGGTACGGTCCATGATGAGTAACGCTGAGTTACCGCGATCGTTCTGGGGATATGCGCTAGAATCAGCAGCATACCTTTTGAACCGAGTTCCAACTAAGACTGTGCCTACTACACCATATGAAATGTGGTGTGGGAAGAGACCCCATCTTAATCACATTAAGACATGGGGATGTCCAGCTTTTGTAAAAAAGCAGCATGCGGACAAGCTCGAGGCACGCTCAGTACAGTGCAAGTTTGTGGGATATCCGAAGAACTCCAAGGGATATTACTTCTATTGCGAAGAGGAACAAAAAGTCCTTGTTTCTCGCCATGCCCACTTTCTAGAACATCAGTTCATAGAAAAAGAATTAAGTGGGAGCGCGATAGAACTGGAAGAAATTCCATAACCGCAAGCTATTACTGAAAGCTTAGTAGAACCAGAGGGTTCAAAAGATCAAGACATTCCTACGCCACTCCGCAGGAGTAGTAGGCAGTCTCATCCGCCCGAGAGGTACTATGGTTTTCTCATTGACGGGGATAGAGAGGACTGCATCCTAGATTGTGATGAGCCTACTAGCTTCCAGCAAGCCATTCAGAGCGCCGACTCGGTAAAATGGCTGGATGCAATGCGGACCGAGATGGAGTCCATGTACACCAACAAAGTATGGACGTTAGACATTGCTCCAGACGGGGTAAAACCCGTAGGATGCAAGTGGATCTTCAAAAGAAAGATTGGTGTAGATGGACAAGTTGAGACCTATAAAGCTAGACTGGTAGCAAAGGGTTTTCGTCAGCGACCTGGTTTGGACTATGACGAAACCTTTTCTCCAGTAGCTATGCTGAAATCCATTCGGATCCTTCTTGCCATCGCTGCTTTCCACGATTATGAGATTTGGCAGATGGAAGTAAAGACAGCTTTTCTAAATGGTCATTTAGAGGAGTGTGTCTATATGGACCAGCCAGAGGGTTTCATTCAGGGTGGGAGCAGCGGAAAGGTGTGCAAGTTGCTCAAGTCCATTTATGGACTCAAGCAGGCATCGCGGAGTTGGAACATCTGTTTTGATGAGACGGTCAAAGAATTTGGCTTTATCAAAAATCCAGATGAACCATGCATCTATTGTAGATTTGTAGCGAGAACTGTAGTATTCCTCGTTTTATACGTGGATGACATTCTCTTAATAGGAAATGACATTCCTATGCTACAATCTGTCAAGGGGTTCTTGTCACACAGGTTCTCCATGAAAGACCTGGGTGATGCCTCATACATTCTGGGTATCCGGATCTACCGTGACAGATCCAAGAGGATATTAGGACTCTCACAGTCCAGGTACATCGACACCATACTGAAGAGATTCAGTATGGAAGATTCCAAGCGCGGTAATCTACCGGCTTGTCACGGGATCACCCTCTCCAAAGAGATGTCTCCCAAGACTGATTTGGAGAGGGATCGCATGTCTATTATACCCTACGCTTCTGGGGTAGGCTCTATAATGTATGCGATGTTGTGTACCAGACCGGATGTGGCTTATGCACTGAGTGTGGTAAGCAGGTATCAGTCAAACCCTGGGGAGAAACATTGGATAGCAGTAAAGAACATTCTCAAGTACCTGAGAAGGACTAAGGAGATGTTCTTGGTGTATGGCGGAAAAGACCTGCAGATTGAGGCCTTTGCTTACTCCAGCTTCCAGAGTGACAAGGATGATTCCAAGTCCATGTCGGGTTTTGTCTTTACCCTCAATGGAGGGGCGGTGTGTTGGAAGAGCTCCAAACAGGAAACCGTTGCTGACTCGACTATGGAAGCGGAATACATCGCTGCATCTGATGCCGCAAAAGAAGCTGTCTGGATGAGGAAGTTCTTGAAAGAATTTCAGGTGGTTCCGTCCATTGTTGACCCAATACCTCTGTATTGCGACAACAACGGGGCTATAGCTTTAGCGAAGGAACCCAGGTCCCATCAGAAATCCAGACACATCTTAAGGCGGTATCACCTGATCAGGGAGATTGTGGATCGCCAGGAGATCGAGGTCCGGAGAGTTGCATCAGAGGATAACACAGCAGATCCATTCACCAAGGCCTTGCCCCAGACTCAGTTCGAGCGGCTGATCGAGATGATAGGTCTTCGATATGCCAGTACATGGCCTTAGTGCAAGTGGGAGATTGTTAGTGTATATGCCCTAGAGGCATTACTGTATCATACTAGTTTGTATATTACTTAATGGAAGCTTGGGATATTCACAGTTGTATATACAATCTTGCTCGAAATGGTAGTATGCTACTTGGTTTTTCTCTGCTTTAATATGTGCATGTGTTTCTTTTAGCATATTGCTGGTATACATATTAGTAGAGCCCTTAGGATCTTTGCTTGATTACCAGCGTTGTGATGGCGCTCGCACTCGTGGGAGCTGGGTAATCTATAAGCACATCCTTATACAGGTCCCTGGTCGTTGGACTATCGAGACAGGGCATCGATACTCCGGAGTAGACTAGCGTATGCGCTTCTCATCCCAGTGTGGGAGACGGTATGTCCCACAGCCGTTAGTACGTCGTACTTGGGATAGTATGCGGGTGCTCGTTAGGTTACGAGTACACTGGACAGGACTCGTCGGGAACTGTTGGTTGGTAATATACCTATCGTCAGTTATCAGTTCCCAGGTGACATGAGTACAGCTTAGTCCGCTGACTTGACACTGTCACTTCGCCTCGAGTGTGTTCCCACTGCACTTTGATTACTACCCTACCACGGCTCAGAGGAGTCATGCAAACAGGTAGTTTTTGGGTGCAGTCCCGAAGCACTTGGAGGCAGTGACGGTTAGACAGGATTCGTCTCTCCCGGTATTGGGGGTTGACATCGCGCTGTGTCCAGGAGAGCCATTACACGAGTAGTCCCTGGCCAGGGCAAGCGAGATATACTGGTAGGCTTCCAGTGTTATCTCAGGGTGTTCTGGGCTACACTCCGACACGACTTGTACCGCTATTAGGGGACTGACGTTCACCGCCCTCCTAGGCCCGCCATGCGATGTATCAGACGAACAGACCGGACTGTACGGAGACTGTCATATACAGGCTCAGTAGGAGTGTAGATGGGGTTCACCTCGTCAGTCTTCTTATCGACATCTACCTGGGGACCGTTACGTACAGCTAGTGCCGCTTGCGGTCTGTGGTTAAACCCACTGCCAGCGTAGTGTCGAGTCTTCAGAGTCCCACACAGAGAGCTATTCGCCTTTAGGCAAAACGAGTAGAGGTCGCATGGTTTTGCGACAGGGTTCGTTCGCATCCGCGCACTTGTGCACGTTTGCTGTCCGGACAGTTTATACTAGCGGGCTTTGGTTTAAGCCGGATCCTAGTATATGATTTGAGATTGGTTTTTCTCATTGTGTTCGTGTTTCTCGGATCACGAATGCGGGTGCGTATGCACAGTTGCTTGAGATTGAGGGAGAGGACCTTGTTTAGGGTTAATGACTATTGTCATTTTATTAACCCCATTGCTTTTGTGTGTATTATTGTTAATTAATAATTAGCTTAATTATTGTGCATGGTTGTTGTTGTTGACCTTTTGACTTCTTTGACTTGTTGACCAAGTTGACAATTTGACCATGATCATTTCATTTGGAAGATGCTCTTTGATCCTTGCAATTTGCATTAATAGTGAAATGATAATGGTCACCTCTTGATTAAACCATGACAATTTTCTAGCTAATTAATTAATTAAAATATCACACACATATTAGTGAGAATGGCTCACTAATAATTCATTCTCTCATATCTTTTCTCTCTCTTGCTCATCCTCTCCCTCAAGCTCTCTCCCTCTCATGTGTTGAGAAACAAAAAGCTTGAGAAAAACCTTCACTTGATCTTCTCTACTCACTTCTAGGGTTCAAGTCTTAACATTTCTTGCACTCTAGTTACTCCTAGCTTGGAGTTGAAGCTAAAGGTCGAGGCTTTCGGGTGGATCCTTCTTTGACGGAAGAAGACAAGCAAGGTGAGGCCTTTCTACCATTCCGACGAGCAAGGAGAGAAGGAGTTCGAGCTCAAGGTATAACCTTTCTACAACTTAGTTAGTTGTTAGTTTACTTTAGCTAGTTTTCGTTTAGCAAAGATCCTCACAAGCAAGGTCCATGTTGCCTAAGTCATTAAAAATCCGTTTTTTATTATGTTTTCCGCCTCCCCGTAAGCACCGGGGTGGGCAACGTGGACTTACACCTTTAAGACGGGAGATTTGGTCTTAAGGCAGAATGAATTTATAGACCAGGGCAAACTGCACAAGTTCACCCCGAAGTAGGACGTCCCTTTCCTCGTCTCCGAAGTATTGCCCGGTGGAACCTATCGCTTACAAAACGCAGAGGGACGCAAGTTTCTTCGTCCCTACAACGCCGAAAAACTCAAACTGTACAAATGAATATATTTTCTTCTTTTTGAAGCGATATAATTTATTATTATTATTATTATTATTAAGTCTCCCAAGTTATAAGAGACTTCTTCCGTAAATTTTGTTCTCTTTCGCGGTTCCGAGTTCCCTAGATTCGCTTTTAAGAAAATATGCAAAATTACTAAAGGGATAAAAAGGAGGCAAAAGCACATCGGAAAAGAAGAACTTTATTCATCAAAAGGTACTATGGGCTCCTCAGCCTTACAAAAAACTATTACAATAAAGGGGGTCGGGGATTAAGAAAGCACTGCTGATGGTACTCCGAGGAGATTTCCGCCAGCCGAGCCCTAACTTCTTCGGTCCGCTCCCTATCACGGTGCTCGCGGACCCGAGATGCCACGGAAGGGCCGGAGACCGCGCCCGCCGGACAGGAGTCAGCGATCAGCCTTTTCTGGAAACACTCCAAAAGAAGGGCCACCGAACGATCCCGTCTGCTCTTCGAATCAACCCGAAGTGATGGAGCATGTGCAACTTGTTAACCGTCTCGTCCTTCAGCTGCTCAGACAAGGCATTGTTCAGTCCCGGGGACATCCTACAAATCGTGTCCATAAGCAATTGGAGGAGAGGTGATCGCCGAGGGAGTAGGCGACCAAAGTGACCCTCCACACTCTCTATCACCCCTTGGTACGTCTCCTCGGAGCACTCCAGGTCATACAGATACAGGTTGTCGAAGGAAATGATCTCCTTGACGCTGTAAATAAACCCGGCCATTTTCAGAAACGCAAAGCTAAAAGAAACCAACATGCCCTCTCTATTTATAGCCCCAACAGAATCCCTAAAGGCCGAAATTTGCGTGCACAGCAACGCAAATCATGGGATATATTCAAATTTCCTAATACAGAGGTGCCACGTAGAGACCACGCCAATCCTCACGAGCCCTTAGGCGGTCAATGGAAGTTGGAACGACGTGAACCATGGAGCGTCACGCCTTGCCTGTGAGTTTCTGCCACGCGTTGTATGTGACGGTCACTCTTCCAGATTTTACGGGTCAAGGGAGATTGAACGACGCCCCATGAAGGCGAAGAGAAGTCCAAAAAGCCCTCCTCATGGGGCCACCGAGCAGCTTCCCTGCTCAGTCAATCCCTGGCGGGTAGTTCCCTACCCATCAACGCCAAGGATCTAAAGCTCTCATCAAGAGGCCACCGAGTAGCTTCCTTGCCCGGTCCATCCCTAGCGGGTAGATTCCCACTCATCTACGCTAAGGATCAAAGCCCTCACTAAGAGGCCACCGAGCAGCTTCCCTGCTCGGTCAATCCCTAGCGGGTATTTCCCTACCCACCAGCGCCAAGGATAAAAAGCCCTCATCAAGAGGCCACCGAGCAGCTTCCCTTCCCGGTCCATCCCTAGCGGGTAGATTCCTACCCATCTACGCTAAGGATCTAAAGCCCTCCTTACGAGGCCACCGAGCAGCTTCCCTTCCAGGTCTATCACTGGTGGGTATTTCCCTATCCACCGACGCCAAGGATCAAAGCCCTCACCAAGAGGCCACCGAGTAGCTTCCTTGCTCGGTCAATCCCTGGCGGGTAGTTCCCTACCCACCGATACCAAGGATCTAAAGCCTTCATCAAGAGGCCACCGAGCAGCTTCCCTTCCCGGTCCATCTCTAGCGGGTAGATTCCTACCCATCTACGCTATGGATCTAAATCCTTCCTCACGAGGCCACCGAGCAGCTTCCCTACTCGGTCAATCCCTGACGGGTAGATTCCTACCCATCTTCGCCAAGGATCAAAGCCCTCCTCATGAGGCCACCGAGCAGCTTCCCTGCTCGGTCAATCCTTAGCTTCCTACCCACCTACGCTAAGGATCGAAGCCCTCATCAAGAGGCCACCGAGCAGCTTCCCTGCTCGGTCAATCCTTAGCGGGTAACTTTCTACCTACCTATGCTAAGGATCGAAGCCCTCATCAAGAGGCCACCGAGCAGCTTCCCTGCTCGGTCAATCCTTTGCGGGTTACTTCCTACCCACCGACGCTAAGGATCAAAGCCCTCACCAAGAGGCCACCGAGCAGCTTCCCTGCTCGGTCAATCCCTGGCGGGCAGTTCCCTACCCACCGACGCCAAAGATCAACGCCCCACCAAGGGGCAACCACGCAGTTCCCTACTCGGCTAACCCCCGAGTGATGAATTCTTACCATCCCAAGACAAAGGTATAGGAACCGCATCAAGGGGGAACCAGTCAATGTCGACCAATTCTGACTTGGCTGTTGTTCAACTTACACTAAGAGACGTGGTCGTCGGTCTGACTCTAAGGAATGGTCAGATACCGACCTTCCTACATGGAGGGGTCTTCCGATGTATACTAAGTGAACGATCGCCACCCTGACTCCAGGAGCGGGAGAGCTACGACCTTCCTGCACTTGGCGATTGTCACGCCCCGGTTCCCAGTGTACGGGCAGAGGACACGACGATACCACTACGTATTTACTCAAAAGTAAATAAGTTAAGCGTAACTAAGCAATATAAAGGAAATATACACAAGAGACAAATGTAATGAAACAACAACTTTATTTATTAATATTCTTTTGTACAATGCATGGAAAAGTAAATACATCTGAATGAAAGCAATGCCTAAACAGTAGCATATCAGAAATGGAAAATACAGAATGTAAAGGAAATGTACAAGTGTAACTACAGCTCGAGATCTTCAATAAACTGGTCCAAATCTTCAGTGCTAGGCTCGATCTCTGGAATGTCCGAATTACCTGACGACATTCAAAGAGGAAGAAAGAGAATGTCGTCAGCGAACAAATCACTCGGTAAGTCCCAAAGATAAGAAAGAAGTAGTATAGACAGAGAGAGAGTATAACTTTTAAAGTTGTATTATATGGTTAACGTTGTTGTTTGTAGCTTGGTACAGAAGGATACCAGTGTATACGAGAAGAGTCTCTATATGCCAGAGACTAAAGTCAAATGGAGTATAAGAAACTGTTTATGCCACAGTACAACAGCAAATGAATTCAGGTTAGGTGTCTTAAATCTTGCAGTCTCATGCCACTTCTAACACCTTCCGTACCAACTACCCCTTAAAACCCCACGGTGTCTTGATTGTATGGTTGTATTGTATTGTAAATTGTATTATCTTGTATAAATGGATGACTTGCCGAAACCATGATATCGGTAGATGGATATAACTGGAGAATCATGTAAATGGAAGTATATCCATGGTTCGGTTCAGTCAATACAGATTGAATAGATTGAATATATGTATAGATTCATATTGAATTGTAGTTTTGTAGATTGTACTTGAATCATATTCAAGTCAGATTATTTATAATGAGACTCAGTCTGAGTCAGAACAATTAGAAAAGGAATTGAAGTCCTGAATTAGGTTTTGGTATTATCGGAAACCGTTGCACATGGGTGGCATGATTTGTGTCTTTTTCAAAGACGATTACCGTGTTGATAACACCGTTTGTTAAGTTGTCTATCTTAAATAGGAAAGCACCCATATCTCCGGCTCGCTGAGACTCAAGAGACTGGTCCCGCTTAAACCTATATTTACTAGGGTCCTTATTATAATTTATAAAACTTGAGGGGGTTTTATGTAAAAAAAATTTGTATAGTTTTCAAAATACACCTAAAGTATTTAATTATCGTCTTTAGAGTTTTCATGAATGTATATTTTATATATGTGACATTTCTAGTGAGTAAAACCTAATTTCATAATATAGGGTATTTAATTGTAAAGTATTGAACTTGTATAGAATTCCATGGTATTTTCATGTAAAGTGATTCTATTGATATAGAAACGTTGGAATATTTATATTATATCAAAAATAGATATTTTGATTATACATATATATATTTATTTATGTAAATTAATTTGAATTTATTATTTTTCTAGAAATCTCATTTTTCTTAAGATATTTGTATTTTTAAATCTTTCGAGACCGAATACTCCTTGCGGAGGTCTGAATCTCGCACTACTAAGCTCAGAGATGTGCGATAATCCACAACATCCAAGACGGGTTCCCCAAAATGGGTTGTTGCGGCGCTTTGCAAAGATTTGTAAAATACGTATTCTTGTAGAAAACGGTTTTAATAGTAAAAGGTATTTAATTGTAAATTCGTATTTCCGTATTCTATGTTCCCGAAAGGTATTTTTCTATGTTTCATATGAGTGTTGTGAAGAGGTAGGTCATTACCTCGTGATCTATTTAAAGGTATAGCAATGAAATATGATGTTTAATGTCAAAACTAAACTACATGGTATTTTACTGAAAAGGTATGATAAAAATTGCAATATGAAATATTTTACTAAGAAACTTATTCATGATATTTTTTTAATAATTAATTGTCAAGATGTGAGAGTTTGGAATGGTTTTGTTTAATGAAAATTGTACTTTTTAAAGAAAACCGAATCGGAAGTCGGATTAATTCCGCTTCCGTCGGGTTTTAGGAATACAGGTTTTAAGAATAGAATAGAGAAGAGGGAGGAGGGACTTACTGGTTTGTGGATTAGAGAAAAGGAAGAGGTAGACGTAGGATATTCCGGTGCGTCGTTTCATCGCTGGGAGCTCCTAGGGTCGTCGTCGGAAGTTCGCCGGAGCTGCGCCCTTCGCTAACTCCACTTGTACACAAAATTTCTAGAGAGTTTTCTTGAGAGTTTGGACAGAATTTGTGAGTGAGGGGGTGTGTTTAGGTGTTTAGGTGTGGTATTTACAGAATTTCTTGAGAGTATACATTAACTTTTAAACACATTTTTGTACACTAAAATTGGAGTTGTTACAGTGTACCCTCCTTACAAAAATTTTGTCCTCGAAATTTACAAATTTTATTTTAAGGAATAGTTTACGAATAGGTGAGGATATTTTGCACGCATCTCATCTTCGCTTTCCCATGTTGATTCTCCTGGAGTGTCTTTTCTCCACATCACTCGAACCAAGTTGACTTCCTTGTTCCGAAATGACTTCACTTTCCTGTTCAGGATCTCAACAGGTTGTTGCTCACAATATATGTCGGGCTGTACAGTGAGCTCGGAATGACCGAGAACATGGCCCGGGTCATTCACATACCTTCTAAGTTGGGATATGAGGAACATATTGTGCACTCCTTCCAATGAGGGTGGAAGTGTCAAGCGGTATGCCACTTCACCGACTCGTTCGAGTGTGTCGAACGGTCCAATATATCTTGGACTTAGCTTACCCCTTCTTCCAAATCGAATCACTCCGCGGTTTGGAGATATCTTTAAGAATACGTGATCTCCTGGTTGGAACTCCAAGTGACGTCGCTTTGCATCAGCCCAGTGCTTCTGTCGATCTTGGGCTATACGCATTCTTTCTCTGATAGTATAAACCACGTCAACAGTTGCTACTATTAACTCAGGTCCAAGGAGTTCTCTATCTCCGATGTCGTCCCAAATTAATAGCGATCGACACTTCTTTCCATAGAGCGCTGCAAAAGGTGCCATTCCAATGCTTGCTTGGTAGCTGTTGTTGTATGAAAACTCCACAAGATATAGGTGATCTTCCCACGATCCTACGAAGTCTAACATACACGCTGTTTGTAGATGATAAGCTGTGCTGAAGTTCAGACTTTTTCCCAAGCTCGTTTATAGACTCTGCCTAAATTGCGATCGGAACCTGGTGTCACGATCGGAGACAATGCAGACCGGTACTCCATGAAGTCTCACAATTTCCTGTATGAGTTCATGGGTATCAGAGATAGTACATATTTGAAGAGTTTAAATCTTAAGTAGATTCTTACCTCCATGTACTTCTTTGCTAATTTCTCAGTTGATTGGCCAACTCGAAATGGGATGAAGTGAGCCGACTTTGTGAGTCGATCCACAATGGCCCATACCGCATCGTTACATTTTGTGCTGCGAGGGAGTGCAGTCACAAAATCCATTGTGATGTGTTGCCACTTTCATTCTGGGATAGGTAACGGTTGAAGTAATCCAGCTGTCCTGTGATGTTCAGCCTTTACTTGCTGACATACCAAGCATTTAGCGACGCTTCTGGCTACTTCACACTGCATTCCATGCCACCAGTAATTCTGACGTAGATCTTTGTACATCTTTGTACCTCCAAGGTGTACTGAGTAAGGAGAGTTGTGAGCTTCTTTCATTAACTCTTCCCGAACAGAACCTTTTGGTACACATAATCTGCTGCCGTATCTCAAAGATCCGTCTTCATGGATGACGAAGTCTGTTATGAGTCCATTCTCCACTTATTCTCTGATCTTTTGCAACTTAGCATCACTTGCTTGAGCTGCTTTGATCTGATTGACAACGGTTGATTGAACTTGTAAATTCATTAAACTTGAAGCGTTACCTGGTATGACTACTTCAATTTCCATCTGATGCAGGTCTTGTTGAAGCTTCCACTGAGCGGTGAGATTCATTGAGAACGGTTGGCGACTAAGGGCATCAGGTACCACATTCATCTTCCCTGGGTGATATTGCAGCTTGATGTCAAAGTCCGCCATGAGTTCTAACCATCGTCTCTGCCGCATATTAAGCTCATTCTGAGTAAACACATATTTCAAACTCTTATGATCTGTGTATATGTTCACTCGTTCACCAAGAAGATAATGGCGCTAAATCTTAAGAGCAAAGATAATGGCTGCCAATTCCAAATCATGCGTCGGATAATTGCGCTCATGAGTCTTCAGCTGTCTTGAAGCATAAGCCACAACCTTAGCGTGCTGATGTAGAACACATCCTAATCCCTTACCGGATGCATCACAATGCACTTCGAAACCTCCAGATTGATATGGTTTAATGAGAATAGGCGCTGATGTCAACCTTGACTTGAGTTCTACGAAAACTTGTTCGCATGCTTCTGACCACACAAAGTTTTCATCTTTACGTGTGAGCTTGGTCAGGGGTGTTTCTATCATAGAAAAGCCTTCAATGAAACTTCTGTAATATCCAGCTAGACCCAAGAAGTTTCGAATTTCCTTCACTGACTTTGGTGTCGGCCATTCGCTTACTGCTGAAACTTTCGCTGGATCCACAGAGATTCCTTCGCCTGATACGATATGTCCAAGAAAACCAACTTGATCTAGCCAAAACTCGCACTTGTTGTACTTGGCATAGAGTTGATGTTGTCGTAAAGTTTCCAGGACAATTCGTAGGTGCTCGGCATGTTCTTTCCGACTCTTTGAATACACCAGGATGTCGTCTGTGAAGATGACAACAAACCTATCTAAGTACTCCCGGAAAACTTGGTTCATCAGGTTCATGAATATTGCTGGTGCGTTGGTCACTCCAAATGGCATCACAAGAAATTCGTAATGTCCATAGCGAGTTCTGAAAGCCATTTTATGAATATCAACTTTCTTGACCTTCACCTGATGATAACCTGAACGGAGATCTAATTTGGAGAAAACAAAAGATCCACTTAGCTGATCGAATAAATCGTCGATACGCGGTAGCGGATACTTGTTCATTATAGTTACTTCGTTCAAGGCTCTATAATCGATGCACATTCTGTATGAACCTTCCTTCTTCTTCACAAGTAATACTGGTGATCCCCAACTTGAAGTGCTGGGACAAATCCATCCTTTCACCAATAATTCGTCCAATTGAGTTCGGACTTCCTTCAAACCTTCCGGACTTAATCGATAAGGTGCTTTGATCACCGGTTGTGCTCCTTGTACTAAATCAATGCTGAATTCAAGAGCTCGATCGGGAGGTAAACCTGATATATCGTCAGGAAACACATCGTCGAACTCTCGAACCACTTCTGGCTTTGATTCTTCCTCCGCTTGAATTGCTGCAATTACTGCCTTCTTTGGTTTCGCCTTGTAGGTACTTGGCTCCAGGGTACGGTCTCCACTTTTGAAATAGAAGACCGGATGGTCTGGAATCTCGAATACTGCCCTCCTTTGACGACAGTCGATGGTAGCATAAAATGTTCCTAGCCAATCCATTCCTAGAACCACATCGAAGTTCAGTATGTCCAGTACCTTGAAGTCAGTATAGAATTCTTTGCTGCATATGACTACTGGACACAAGCTTTATCCCATTATTTCCTTTAGAACGCCATTTCCTGAACTGACATTCCAGCTGGATACAAGCGGTGTGACTGGAATCGCATGAGTTCAGACGAACCGTTGCGACATAAAGCAGTGAGATGCTCGAGTATCGAAGAGTGCTAGTGCAGGAAGTGAGGGAACTAAGATTGTACCTAAGGTATGTAGGATATGTTTTAGGTATAGAGAAAATATGTTGATAGATATTAAGACTGAAAGAAAAGCTTGAGAAGAAAGGGTTACCAGTGATGACTTGGCCAGTGGCCTCAGCTTCTTCCACGGTCATCATGAAAGGCTGTCGCCGTGGTACATTCCTCCTTGCCTGAGGAGCATTCCTCGGAACATTCCGTTGAGCTTGATGGAACTGACGAGGAGGAGGTGCAGTCGGTGGTCCTCTAGGTGGTGGAGCAGATAGTGCAAGTCTCAGAATAGTTGCTTGGATGGCTGGGCGTTGCGGGTAAGTAATTGATGGCCTTGGTGCAGCATATGAGTTTTGTCTACGAGGACAAGACACAATATCATGAGTAGCTGAGCCGTAGACTAAGCAAAGGCGGTTTGCACGCCGGCAGTCTTTCAATAGATTCTCATCTCTCTTGCAGTAGTTACAAAAGGCTGGGCTGGGACGGTTGTTTGGTACTCCCGGTCTCCTTGGAACCAAAATGTGGTCTTGATGAGGCTCCTCCTGCCATCTGGTTGGCAGGGCGCTTAACTCCAGCAGCTTGAGATCTGCCTCTCATCTTTACCGCTGCCTCATAATGGCGGGAAGCTTTCAGAGCCGATTCATGAGTCGAAAAATCTCCTGTGGCTAGTGCAGCCTGGATCTCCGAATCCAAACCTTGTTGAAATCGACGGGCTCTGATCTCTCCGTCGGTATCAAATATGCCGCAAATCTGTTGAAGTATTGTGTTAGCTGTGTAGTATGTGATATATTTGAAAAATTCGAATTAATGAGATATATCTTACCGATTGAGCATAGTGAACTCAACGTCATATTCATCTACTGACTTGGTCCACATTGAACCTCGTTGCAGATGGATGAACTGCTGTTCTATGTCGAACCTGACAGTCTCAGGGAAGTACTTTGCGTCGAACATGTCGCGGAAAGTCTTCAATTCGATGGGTTGATCAAGATGGCTTTCTTCCGTCTTCCACCAGACCCGTGCATTGTCCGTGAACTATAGTTTTGCAACACGAACCCAAGCTATCTCTGGCACTTGTGCTGCTGCTAGAACGTCTTTGATGCTCTGAGCTCATTCCTCAGCTTCCAGTGGGCTCTCTTTTCCTAAGAACTGTTTGGGGTGCAAAGCCCCGAATTGCTTCACCCCAAGTCCTTCTGCCTCGGGACGGTTCATTAAAAGAGTAGTCTGCTACTACTGTCCTTCTAGGAGGCTGTGGATCGCCTCAAATAGAACCGTCTGCTCGTTGAACGGAGCAAGGATGGCAGGTGTGATTGGTAGTGGTGGTTGAGTGTTGTTGAAGTTGGTACCGGTGTTGTTTGGGGAATCCATAACCTTAAAGAAAAAATTAGGTTGGAACAGATTCAAAGTATATGAAATTGTAACATTCAAGGAGTATGAATTATAAAGAATGTTTTCAGTTGCTGGTTCTTGTGTTATATTGCTTAGGTTGTTCACGCAGAACTGAACTGCATGGTAGGATTCCATACAGCTCAGACCTGCATGGGCCACCAACAAAACCTGTCACGCCCCGCTTCCCAGTGTACGGGCAGAGGACGCGACGAGGCCGCTACGTATTTACTCAAAAGTAAATATGCTAAGCGTAACTAAGCAATATAAAGGAAATATACACAAGAGACAAATGTAATGAAACAACAACTTTATTTATTAACATTCTTTTGTACAATGCATGGAAAAGTAAATACATCTGAATGAAAGCAATGCCTAAACAGTGGCATAACAGAAATGGAAAATACAGAATGTAAAGGAAATGTACAAGTGTAACTATAGTTCAGGATCTTCAATAAACTGGTCCAAGTCTTCAGTGTTAGGCTCGATCTCTGGAAGGTCCGAATCACCTAACGACATTCAAAGAAGAAGAAAGAGAATGTCTTCAGCGAACAAATCGCTCGGTAAGTCCCAAAGATAAGGGAGAAGTAGGATAGACAGAGAGAGAGTATAACTTTTAAAGTTGTATTATATGGTTAACGCTGTTATTTATAGCTTGGTACAGAAGGATGCCAGTATATACGAGAGGAGTCTCTATATGCTAGAGACTAAAGGCAAATGAAGTATAAGGAACCGTTTATACCACGGTACAACAGCAAATGAATTCAGGTTAGGTGCCTTAAATCTTGCAGTCTCATACCACTTCTAACACCTTCCGTACCAATCTACCCCTTAAACCCCGCGATATCTTGATTGTATGGTTGCATTGTATTATAAATTGTATTGTCTTGTATAAATGGATGACTTGCCGAAACCATGATATCAGTAGATGGATGTAAGTGGAAAATCATGTAAATGGAAGTATATCCATGGTTCAGTTTAGTCAATACATATTGAATAGATTGAATATATATATGGATTCATATTGAATTGTAGTTTTGTAGATTGTACTTGAATCATATTCAAGTCAGATTATTTATAATGAGACTCAGTCTGAGTCAGAACAATTAGAAAAGAAATTGAAGTCCTGAATTAGGTTTTGGTGTTATCGATAACCGCTGCACATGGGCGGCAGGATTTGTGTATTTTTCAAAGACGATTACAGTGTTGATAACACCGTTTGTTAAGTTGTCTACCTTAAATAGGCAAGCATCCATATCTCCGGATCCCTGAAGCTCAAGAGACAGGTCCCGCTTAAAACTATATTTACTAGGGTCCTTATTGTAATTTATAAAACTTGAGGGAGTTTTATGTAAAAATAATTTTGTATAGTTTTCAAAATACACCTAAAGTATTTAATTATCGTCTTTAGAGTTTTCATAAATGTATATTTATATGTGTGACATTTCTAGTGAGTAAAACCTAATTTCATAATATAGGATATTTAATTGTAAAGTATTGAACTTGTATAGAATTGCATGGTATTTTCATGTAAAGTGATTCTTTTGATATTGAAAAGTTTGAATATTTATATTATATCAAAAATAGATATTTTGATGATACATATATATATTTATTTATATAAAATAATTTTAATTTATTATTTTTCTAGAAATCTCATTTTTCTTAAGATATTTGTATTTTTTAATCTTTCGAGACCGAATGCTCCTTGCGGAGGTCTGAATCTCGCACTACTAAGCCCATGGATGTGCGATAATCCGCACCATCTCAGACGGGTTCCCCAAAATGGGTTGTAGCGGCGCTTTGCAAAAATTTGTAAAATACGTAATCTTGTAGAAAACGGTTTTAATAGTAAAAGGTATTTAATTGTAAATTCGTATTCCCGTATTCTATGTTCCCGAAAGACATCGTGCTATGTTGTATATGAGTGTTGTGAAGAGGTAGGTCATTACCTCATGATCTATTTAAAGGTATAGCAATGAAATATGATGTTTAATATCAAAACTAAACTATATGGTATTTTACTGAAAAAGTACGATAAAAGTTGCAAAGTATTGAATTTGTATAGAATTGCATGGTATTTTCATGTAAAGTGATTCTTTTGATATTGAAAAGTTTGAATATTTATATTATATCAAAAATAGATATTTTGATGATACATATATATATTTATTTATATAAAATAATTTTAATTTATTATTTTTCTAGAAATCTCATTTTTTTTAAGATATTTGTATTTTTAAATCTTTCGAGACCGAATGCTCCTTGCGGAGGTCTGAATCTCGCACTACTAAGCCCATGGATGTGCGATAATCCGCACCATCTCAGACGGGTTCCCCGAAATGGGTTGTAGCGGCGCTTTGCAAAGATTTGTAAAATACGTAATCTTGTAGAAAACGGTTTTAATAGTAAAAGGTATTTAATTGTAAATTCGTATTCCCGTATTCTATGTTCCCGAAAGACATCGTGCTATATTGTATATGAGTGTTGTGAAGAGGTAGGTCATTACCTCATGATCTATTTAAAGGTATAGCAATGAAATATGATGTTTAATATCAAAACTAAACTATATGGTATTTTACTGAAAAAGTACGATAAAAATTGCAATATGAAATATTTTGCTATGAAACTTGTTCATGATATTTTGTTAATGATTAATAGTCAAGATGTGAGAGTTTGGAATGGTTGTGTTTAATGAAAATTGTACTTTTTAAAGAAAATCGAATCGGAAGTCGAATTAACTCCGCTTCCGTCGGGTTTTAGGAATACAGGTTTTAAGAATAGAATAGAGAAGAGGGAGGAGGGACTTACTGGTTTGCAGATTATAGTAAAGGAAGAAGTAGACGTGGGAGGTGCCGGTGCATCGTTTCATCGCCGGAAGCTCCTATGGTCGTCGTCGGAAGTTCGCCGGAACTTCGTATTTCGCTAACTTCACTTGTATACAAAATTTATAGAGAGTTTTATTGAGAGTTTGGACAGAATTTGTGAGTGGGGGTGTGTGTGTTTAGATGTGGTATTTATAGGAAAAGATTAGGGTTAGGGTTTGATAGAAAAATGAATTAAAATATTGCATTAAAATAGTTTTAATTAGGTTTTAAGGTCTTTCTTAATGTGCAGGATATTTAAACATGACAGGGGTTAAGGGGAAGCCAAAAGACACTGAGCCAAAAGAAGAAAATCGGATTTGACTCCGAATCGGTCGGCGTCGCCGGCTGAGTCACGCTCGCCGCCGGCCCGATTCCGGCGAATCGGGCCGATTCTCACCGCCACGTGTCGTTCGTCGTTTGGTCTACCCCCTGGGCTCGTTTGTTTTTAGTATGACTTTTGGGTTTACGGGTTTAGCACGTGTAAACCTTTGGGCTTCTAAAAATATTAAAGAAATAAATATTAAAAAATAATGTGACTGATGGGATTTAAACTCGGGTGCTTTGGTTCAGCAGTGCAAGGTCTTACCAGTGAGCTACAAGCTCCTTCTTGCTATTAAAAAGCAAAACAAATACTTATAGTACTCACATGAAATGCAAATACCCCAAGTATACATTAACTTCTAAACAAATTTTTGTACACTAAAATTGGAGTTGTTACAGCGATTAATTGACTTACACTCGACGCGCGATCGTCAACTAAAAGGTCGGTCATTGACCTACGGCCTAACACTTGAATCGAGGAAAAGACCGATAAACTCAAATACGCATGCAAGAAACACATTGCCATGCAAAGGAAAATAAACCCAGTTTTATTTATGTTCCGAAAGTCTTTACAAGGTATTCTGGGCTCCTCAGCCTTACAAAAAGTGCCCAGAGTCTTACAAAATTTGAAAAAGTAAAGGGAAAAAGGCAGGAAAGCTCAGGCCGCATGACTGGGGAGGATCTCGCCCTACTCGACGCCAGCGTCGCGAACCAAAACGGAGATTTTTGGGTCGGCGCTTCCACCGGCAGCCTTACCCCCGACACTACTACCGGCAGCCTCTCCCCCGGGCGGCACCCCCGGCAGTTTCCGCCTGCAGTGCATCCTCGGAGAAAGGGTACTGGAGCCGAAGCTCGCCGTCATCAAAACCTGGCATCAACTCCTTGACAACGTCGAGAGCCCGGTGCCAAACAATGGCTGAGGCGTCGGCGAGGTCGGCGTAGAAGTGGTCCAACGCCTTATACCTCTCCACAGACTTCGAAGCCCGGAGATCGGCAAGTTTCACCGCTTCAAGCGCCGCCTGGGTGTCCCTCTTTCAGGCATCCTGCGACTTCTTCATCGTGGCGTTGAGCTTGCTACCCTCCTCAAACTTAGCCTGGATGACCTTGTTGGATTCACTAAGAAGTCGGATGGACTCCTTACACTTAGAGTTCTTCAACTCCTCAGCGACCACCCGGTTTCGAGGACGGCTATCCTCTCCTTTGCCTGCTGTAGCTCCATGCGCAGATCCTCCTCCTACGAGGACGATTCGCCTGCCTTCTTCATGGCCGGGGCAATCTCCTCGGACTCCATGTTGACGATATGGGCGCAGTGTTGGAGGACGTGAGGAAAGCAGCAAAAGGGGTAAAAATGTTCAATCTGAGGAAAAATACTTGACAACATCCTTGAAGGAAAATGGATACCGACTTGGACCGCCTCCTGAGCGATGGCGACCACTTGGGCCTTTAGGGTTCCCCGAGGAATTTTGCTCCCGATCGATCGCTCCATGTCCAAGAGCAGACTATCGGCAACGGAAACCCCGAAGGCACCTCAAAACAAACGTCCCCCTCTTGCACGGGGATCCCGAAGGGTGGAGAGCGAGAGACAGACCTTTTGTGCCTCTTGAGGGGGACCTCGATGAGGTCGGCTTCATCCTCCACGCCCTCGCCCGGGGCTCCGGTTCCCATGCATGCTTTGGGCTCTCCCCTTGGCTGCCTTCCGAGGCTCGGGTCACAGCGGAAGGCTTCGCCGGTACAGTTGGTTCGGGGTTGAGCTCAAACCGGGACGGGACGAGCTAGCACCCCCGGTATTCTTTCCTGCCTTCACGGCCATGGCAGCTAAGAATTTGGATCGGTCCATTTGCTCTGCAGAAAGGAGAATACACAAAGAGAGTTAGTGACGCTAAAAGGGTTTAAAAAATTCATCAAAGTCTAAATAGATCGTCTACGACGGCCCTAACTTACCCAGAAAGCATGCAGGGCTGAGCCCAGCCCAGCTCAGGGCCTACTCAGAAAGTAGAACGTCGGCCCGCTGGATCGGCTCCCACATGGATACCGCCCTCGCCTCAGGTGAGGACGACTGCCTCACCTTCGGGCATTCGACCATGTACCACTGTGTAGGCACAGGCCAGGGCGAGGAAGTCGACCCTGTACCACTGTGTAGGCACAGGCTAATCCTTACCCTCAAGTGGCCCGACGAATATGAACTTCTCCTTTCAGTCATGAATGGAGGAAGGGACGACTACTACCCCCGACCCGGCCATCCCACCCTTGCGTTTTTTGAAAGAAAAATACACCCAACTCGACTCATCCTTGTTAGTTCCGGGATGATTCTTGTAACAAAGAAAGGAGGCTAGGAGGGTCAAACTAAAAGGGATATTTTCAAGTTTCAACCGGACCAGGGACCCGAGGAGGAGTCTCCATGAGTTCGGCACTAGCCGGTCCGAGGCAAGATAGAAGCAACGAAGCACCCCACATACATCGGTTGGGAAGGGCAGACGCATTCCCTCCCGGAATGCTTCCAAATATAGGGCAATCTTCTTGCCTTGCACCTGGTCCGCTCGCTCACTCTCTGGCTAAACGAAGAGAATAGTTAGAGAGGATATGGAACCGAGCCCGAATTTCGGCAAGCTGGTCCACATTCCTCAGGACGGAGGGTGCATCGCCGGTATTCCCGACGCGCACCTTGGGAGATGTTGTTGCCACCCGACGGTGGGTAGCAGGGGCGGTCCTGACTCTCGGATGCGACCCCGACACAGAGGACGAAGAAGAAGATGAACCATCTTGGCTATCTGAAGCCGAAGAGGAGAAAGATCCTCCGGACTCAGCTCCAACAACTGGAACCTCATCGCTCGACTCTACCCTAACTACCTCTACAGACTCTTTGGATGAAGACATATAACCTGACTCAAAGGAAGGGCCTAGCCGAGGAAAAAGAACGGCGATCCGATCTAAAAGAAGGAGCGTCGAACAATCTTCGGCAACGAAGGGAAATTATGAAGGAAGTGCTGGCCCTATGGGGGCTCCCCTCCTATTTATACCCTCCAAAGAAGGCATCCAATGGTCCAAATCAATTCCCGCCAAAACGAAGCATCGTGTCTGCCAGCCGTCAAGTCTCCACGTGTCGAACGACCATTGGGGACGACCTTTCGATCGCAGGCGATAGCGACAGCCTGTCGCGTCCGTCAACCCGCTGCAAACACATCGCCTGCACCTCAACAGACATGCAAGCGAATCGACGCCCCCTCTTTAATGCACGATCCATTTCCCTGATCCGTTGATGTCATCAAAGATGCGTACGGAGATCCAAGCGCCCGGGATACGCCACGCGGGCTCATAAATCTGAACGACGCAATTGCCCAACACCAAGTCGACCCAGAAATCCACGCCGATAGATTCGTGCCCCCGGAAAACTGATCAGGCCACTCTCGGCCACTCTCGGCCCGACCCATAAATAGGTCGGGATGAGAGTGGGGGGCTAATGATGATACTCTTAAGTGGGAATTCCCCAGATCATAACACGTGGAAGATGACGTGTCCCGGGGCTTACGAGACAGGAGCAAGCATGATACATTGAAGGCATTCCCCGGGCCTCCGCCCCGAGGATTGACCCGACCTGCGATGGATCCAAGAACACTCCTATGCACACCTTACAAATAACCGTGGGCTCACCTCCGATCCCTCCTACACGCTGAGCTTACTCAACCCTCCCAGCTCGCCTCCGAGCTATCACAGAATCGAGCTTCCTCGGCCTCCAGCTCATCTTGAGCCTCCCGTCGAGCTAAGCCTCCCCGGTCTTACCAAGCAACCAAGTATGCAGATTCCAAGTGCCTCCGCCACGGTTCCGTGTATCTCGCCAGACGCGAGATATCCGCCACCCCACAATCCCGCGTTCCACGCCGTCGTATCCCCCCATTAACCAACGTATCTCGTCATTAATGGAGGGGTCCCGTCATTCATGCAGGTGTAACGCCAGAGCGTAAACGACGGTGAAGATCTCATGCCAGCTCGCTCCATGCGACCACTATAAAAACCCCTCTCGCAGACGACTCGGGTAAGGCAATTTCAATCCAACAAGCCGCTCCTCTGCCCAAATTCCTTGGCTAACTTGATCGTCGGAGGGTCCACGGTGGTACAACCACCCCGGGAATTCTTTGCAGGTAGCTCGGCTTTACCTCAAAATCAACCCATTGAGATCCACACGTCCAAAGAAACAACCTTCAACACCAACCTCAACCCTTCATCGACGCTCGCAACAGATCAACGGAGGACAACATCTGAAGGAGATCCAGGCCTCCATCATTATCCTTTATTCCATTCCATTTTATTTATAGAAACAAACACAAAATTAGGGATAGATTTTTAATTTATAAATGAAAAATGAAGTTGGAATCGACCATAGTGAACTCGCTGCGGCTGTGTGACCCAACTCTGGAGGTTGATCTCATCACGGTCAACCCAAGGACCTCCTCAGTCCTCCCCCGGCCCTCTCAAGTTTTACTTTCTTCCATGTTTTACGGCGATTGCATTGAGTTCGTAGTATTAAACTGTGGAGCCATTCATTTCTTTAAACTTCCAGTAGCTCAGAATCATACATGTTCAGATACAAATAAAATTCTTGGTATTCTTTAATTTTTTTACTATATATATGCAAGAAAACAAACAAATATACCCTGACACTTCACGAATAGAAGACCTAATTCAATGGGTAAATACCATCGAATTAGGTCTATTTCGACGGTATTTTGAATACTGTGACGAAAGACCGCCGTCGTGACACAGTTCGTCGCTATAGACCTAATTCGACAGGTAAATCGCGTCGAATTAAATTAGTTTAATTCAACGCGCGCGAGATAGCCATCAAATTAGAACTTATTTCGACACGTCAATCGCATCGAATTAGACCTAATTTTATACGAATAGAATATTATTAAAAATGTAATAATATTTTTTTAAAACTAATTCGACGGGAGTTACCCGTTGAATTAGACTTTATTTCTATGAGGGTTTCCCGTCGAATTATGTTTAAACAGCAGGAAAAAGAATATCAAAACAGAAAATCTGGAATTTTAATTACCATCCAATATCAATTCAAATATCGATTACAATCCAATATCAATTCAAATATCAATTATATCAATTCAAATTTCAATTAAAATCCAAATATCAATTACAATCGAAATATCAATTACAATCCAATATCAATTCAAATACAATCCTAAAATCATATTTGTATATGAAAGTTAGAAATGAAATTACGAGGAAGATCGATCATGGGAAGGAAGAAAGTCGATCACGAGGAAGGCGCATCATCTTCTTCGGGAAGGTAAAGCCCCTACGATTAAAAGTTTAAAATACATAATTTAGTACATATGGTATTTGTATATTTATATACTATTAAATTAGGGTTATCGGACTTACCGGGGATACTAGCTCCCCTCATTGTGAATACAAACGGATAAGACGAAGCCTCTGGGCCAAGCTAAAACCACTTAATGAATTGGGAGCAGGGACCGATCGGTGCGAAGAACCGCTGGTATCCGGTATTAGATGAGTCAGAGAATCATCATGCACAGGGACCCTGGTCCTAGGGGTCTTGGTCCCACGTGACGTCTCCAATGCCACGTCATCTATCCGACGATACCTAGGAGGTGAATGCCCAGTCAGCCTATAAGGAGCGTTATACTGTTGGGAGAGATCTTGGCAGACACACATTGGACTCTCCCGTGATGATCCGGTCGATACAACGTGAAAGCTGTTAGTGATATATGCCCTAGAGGCCATTATTGTATAGTATTGTATTCCATATTACATTTTGGAAGCTTGAGATATTCACATATATAATAACAGTCTTGCTCAATATGATAGTATGCTATCTGATTTGAGTCTATCTTAAAATGTGTATATATTTCTTTTAACATATCGCTAATACATGTTGATAGAGCCCTTAGGATTTTTCTTGACTACCAGCGTTGTGATGGCAGTCACACTAGTAGGGGCTGGGTAGTCTATAAACGCATCCTTAAACTTTTCCTTAGTCGTAAGATTATCGAGACTGGATATCGATACTCCAGAGTAGACTAGTATATACGATTCTTATTCTCGTCAGGGGAGGTGGCATGTCCCGCAGTCATTGGTATATGGTACCAAAAATAGTATACTAGTGCTCATTGGGTTATGAGTTACACTAGACGGACTTGCTGGGAACTGTTGGTTGGTATTATACCAATCGTCAGTTAGCAGTTCTCCGGTGACATGAGTATATGTTAGTCCGTTGACTTGACATCACTATTCGTCTCGAGTGTGTTCCCACTATACTTAGATTACTACCCTACCACGGCTCAAATAAGTTGTGCAAACAGGTAGTAGTTGGGTACAGTCCTGAAGCACTTGGGGGAAGTATGGGATAGAAGAGATTCGTTTCTCCTAGTATTAAGAGTTGATATTGCGCTGTGTACGGTTGGCCAATACACAAAGTCCCTGGCCTGGGCAGGTGAGATTTACTGGTAGGTATACCAGTAGCTTCTCAGGTTGTATTGGGTTCCACACCGACAATACTTGTTGCGCTATTAGGGGTCTGACGTTTACCACCCCTATGCCCGATATACTCTTAGACGAACAAACCGGACTTTTCAAAGAATGTCACTTATAGGCTCAGTAGGTTTTTCGGACAAGTTATCGTGTCGATCTTCCCTTCGACAGATACCTGGGTAGCCGTTACGTACAACAAGTGTCACTGACGTGATTGTGGTTAAACCCACTGTCAGCGTATTGTCGAGTCTTTAGAGTTCCACAAAGAGGGTTTCCCAGTTCAGAAGAAACGGTGTAGTTTGAGTATTGTTTTACGCACGGGTGTTCGATTGAACACGTGTATTTATACACGTGCTTTAATTGGACGGTTTAGTAGTATTAGTAGGTTTGAAAGACAGCCAGTTTATATATTAGTATTATATTGCTCTCTTTTAGGTATTTGTATTTTAACATGAATAGGATATTTATATGAATACATGTATTTGTATAAATACGGATATTTGTAATTTGATACAAATACATGTATTTATTTCTAAATATGAATACGTGTATTTTTTATTTTCGGTACAAATACGGTATTCGTATTTTGGTAGAAATACGATATACGTATTTATACGAGTTTAGGTATACTTGTTTGTATACTTACATTTATATTCATAAATGTTTGTATATGTGTACCTAGTGAGGTGGCAATACTCTCTCACTTATTTCTTTACCATTAAATGAAGAAGTGTGTGGTCTTGCAACTCACCCTAGTGAGTCATTATCCCACCCACTCTTTTGTTTGTGGTAAAAGAGATAAGATGAGAGTGTGAGGGATTTTCTAGTGATGGTTGGATATTTCCACAAGTGAGGAAATTTTTTGAGTTGCCACCTCTTCTTCTTTCTCATTTTCTCTACTAAAGTTTTGAGAATTAAAAAAGAGTATCTAGTTTCACAAACTACACCACTCTATGTATCTTGTCCTAGAAAGACCTGATATTTAGTTGCTTCGATCGAATCTATTGCTTGAATCGATATCCTCAGGTGGATCATCTTTGACACAGAAGATCGATTTCGGGAGCTCGTTCCATCAACCCAAGGAGCTTGTGGAGCCAACCTTTCAAGATCCGAAGGACCGTCTACAAAGGTTGTAATTCTAACCTAATAGCTAAACCTCTGGTTAGAATTGTATAGTTTAGTGTTTGGGTTTGTATCCTAGAGTTTTTATTGTATTGTACTCAAGATTTTAAAGTTTTTGATTCCGCATAGCCGTAGTTTTAATGGTAAGGAGCATATATGCACTTACAAAAGCCCTTTCTACAACGAATGTTCTCTACCCGTCATCAATCAGATGTCCCTGCTCCGTCTTTATCTCTTCGATCAACCGATCTCTTTTAGCCTCCATTGCCATATGTTTGGAGAAGAAAAATATTATTGTCTTTCTAACGGCTACACAATAATTATTCCGAAATAATTAAAAAACACAACATTAGTGGAGTCTTACATATTGCTCCTGGACCGCAACCGATGCAGACGTGCCATCGTCCCGTACATATCTGGCCCTAAAGACTTTGATCCAATCAAGGGGATATCCATCTTGGCCTTCTTACTGCATATTACATTTAAAAAGTTAACACATAAATTTCTAAAATATTTTTTGAATGTATTAATATAAAATATTGATTGTTGATACTTACGTGTTCAACGCAAACCTGTTGGGAACTCTTGTTACCTCCTCTATAAACATCTTAAAAATGAGCGCAAGATGATTTTGCTCACACGCTCTTCTTCTGCAGGTATATCAAATATTGTTTTTAAGTTGCTACAAAAGAAAAAAAAGTATCGTCAAAAGACATACTCTAAACTCATCGGTTAAGAAACGCTCAACGAAGACATGGCGGTATGCGTTGGACCAAAGTGGATCCGGCTTCATGCATACATCTCCTCCGGTGTATTGGCGGATTGAAGTTTTGTGAAGACTTTGTTCTTATGGCCTCTCTAGTTCTTCCCCATATGCTTAAGCAGTTGTTCCCTCCAAAATAATAATTAATAAATAATAACCCATGAGATTTAAGTTCATACGTCAGAAAAATAGACGCCGCCAAAATGCATGCGCTAATAATTCATAGCTCTGTGTCAATCTTTGAGGCCCCCACTTCTTTGATAGCTTAAACTATGTTTGGAAAAATAGTTTTCCTATTTTTCTCAAAAAGAAAGAATAAATCTGATTAAGAAGAAAATCTCCAAATAAAAAAATTAAATACATAGTTTAAGCTATTTAAAATATTCTCTATCATTATAAAACAGAAAGATAATATTGTTAACAAGAGATAAAATCTTTTGTATTTTTCTAAATAAAGAAAAATATAAATCTTGTTAACAAAGACTCTCGAATCTATAATCCAATGGTGCTTAAGCATCCGGGCTAATATTAGCTCTTTTCATATTTTCTTTTAAAACAAAAGAATCAACTGAATATTTTATTTAAATAAAAAAGATATTAATCATACCAACAGATAACTCTTGAATTTATAATCCAACGGTGCTTAAGCACCCGCGCTTAATTTTAAGATCAATTATAGAAATTTCAAAGAAAGATTGTCTCTACTTGCCCAACAATATCTATATCCTATATAAAGGACCTTTGAGGTCAAATTTCAAATACAAAATATACCCCATAAACTTGATCAGGAACTTAAATTCTCTGCAATCATAACTCTCGTCCTCTTCCTCACCATCATCAATCAAGGGGAGAAAAGGAGAATGATCTCTATGATATAATAGGCTTAATCTCATTCATGAGAAAGTTAACCTTCATATTCAGAACTTATGTTCTTTCCGATGATCTGAAGATCTCTAGATCAAATTTCGTCTCGAGAAAACTTAAGTTTTCATCAGAGAGATTTCATTGATCTTAAGATCTAGGGTTTGAGAGAAGAACCGAACCCCTAGATAAAAATATAATGATGATAGACAAGAAAATTTAAATTTTCAAAGAACAGATAATATAATCTATATATAGAAAGAAAGGGAGACTCCAGATCACAAAAGTTGCGATCTTGATGTCGTTAATGGCCAAAATAACTATTAACAGAAGCTTATCCTTCATGAAACATAAGTTTCAAAAGAACAGAGATTAATCTCTATGAAAAACCCTAAACGGCCATGTGCCAGAGGCATGCGCCAATGGGCATGTGTCACATAGAGATGCACCAATATGAAGTCTATGCAGCAATAAAGGCCATGCGCCAATGAAGATATATTCCAATAAAGCTATGTGCCAATATAGGCATACGCGCCAATGGAGACCAGCCACGTGGCATGCGCCACAACCCATGAATGTTAATATTTAACGCGCCAGAGACCAAAAAAAATTCACACCCATGCGCCAATACCCATTGTATACGCGACATACGCCATAACCCTAATGCGCCAGTGATTTAATATGCCACAAACCTAAGTATCTTTTTCCATGTCACGTGGCATGCGCCAGAACTTCTGAACACCAATACATATGTTCCACAGTCAATTCTTAGTCCAAATTGACTAAGTACTATAAAGCGTAAGCTTCCATGATATTCCTTGAGCTCGTATGTTCATATATTTTAAGTTGATCATAATCTAAAATAAGATTAACGGTCGTTAAATACATTTCTTAAGTTGATATTAGTCTCATATACGAATAATGGTCCTTAGACATATACCATGAGCTGATGGAACGTATGGCCTAGATTCATCCCAAATCTAATATGTATGAATTTGGACTAATTCACGCCCTACAGGCGTTGACATATTAGTCTCCGTATATAATCCAAGGACAACCCCAAAAAAACAATATATATAACACGACACACGATGATTCATGAAGTAGAGAAAGTCATTATCGCTTGGCGATAATGTAATTGACTGCAGGAGCTTGCGCCTGCAGCAAAAAATATCCCCATAATCAAAAAATCCTCACATATGGGGGGAATCTGATAAGTCTGCTACAACGGTCGCCTCCATCCATACCTCCGATATACGGTGCCATAAATTATCTTGGTATTTTCGGAGAGATGGACGGATATGTTCCATATAGTATCTGTCCCCAGATTTAGACTGGATGCACTCCCCGTGCCTCGATCCATTTTTCGGTGGTAAACAGAAGCTTGTCGTGAACTTCTCGTTCATCGAAAACCGCCTCAGAGCCCTCTATGCCATACCACCGAAAGTCGAACCGACTCTGCAAAACAGGATAATTCATCATCGTATGGGTATACGCATTTAAAAAAATTAAAATACAATTTATTATTGAATAGTATAAAAAATCTCACTATCATCTTTATACAACAATGTTCTTCTTGTTGAATATAGGTGCCCTGAAGGCAATTATTGGAATTGTATATGGAGCTATATGGATAGAACATTGTTGATCGACATGATAGTATGCTATCTGGTTTGTCTTTATCAATCATGTGTATACGTTTTACTTGTTATTACGTATCTCTAATACATGTTGATAAAGCCCTTGGGATTTTTACTTGACTTTCAGGATTATGATGGAGATATGCTAGTGGGGTCTGGATAGTCCATAAGCACATACTTAAATGTTCCTAGTCGTGAGAGTATTGAAACTGAGCATCGGTACTCCAGATTAGACCAGTGTAAACGTTTCCTAACCCAGTTGGAAGGCAATAGTTGATCCCACAACTATTGGTGTCCGACACCGAAGACTGTATACAGGTGCTCATTGCAGAATGAGTTTCACTGAACGGACTCATAGAGAATTTCTAGATGGTATTATACCTAATATCATATAGCAGTTCTTTGGTGACAAGAGTACAAGGTAGTCTTCTGACCTGATATCATCATAGTGTCCCATGTGTGTTCCCGCTGTACTTTGATTACTACCCAACCGCAACTTTAAAGAATTGTGTATACAGGTTTTAGTTGGGTACAGTCCCAAAGCACATGGAGGCAGTGAATGGTACAAGGGATTCATCTCTCCTGGTATAAGAAGTTGATATCTCTTTGTGCTTGATCAGGTATAACCATAAGTCCTTGTCCAAGGCGATTGAGAGAAACTGACAAGGGTTGTTAGTTGTATATCAGATGGTTATGAGCTTCAGATCAGTATGACTTATCAAGTTATTGAGGGTCTAACAGATTCCACCACTAGACTCGATATGCAACACTCTCTAATGAAGAGACCGGACTGTACGGTGATTGTCACTGATAGAAACTGCAGGGTACGGATGAGCTTGCTTATCGACCTTTCTTTCGACAGATACCTAGATAGTCGTTACATATAGCTAGTGCCACTAACTTGCTTATGAGTTATGGATTTGATCTAGTAACTGTATCATCGAGTTTTTAGAGTCCCACACAGAGGGTTTTCCGGTTCTAACGAAATGATATAGTGCGCAAACGGCGATATATGCGGGAGTTCGGGTAAATACGTTTATACGATAACACATGTATTAATCGGACGGTTGATAATACTAGTCGGCTTATGATTAAGCCGGATCATTAAATCAAATATTGATTTAATGATATTATTCATATATGATGATGCATATATAATCTAGTATTATATTTTATTCTTTCTTCTCTCTTTAATGTATGGTTGCATGTTTTGCAACCATATAATATGTATAATTGTTTTATGCATAGTTTTTTCTTCAAATTCTTATTTTCTTTTCCTTTTTTACATGCCATGCAAATGAGGCAGAGGCTTGTTAGCCTACACACACTCATTTGTCCATGACATGTGGATGAGAGTGCATGGTGGTATATAAGAAGAGAAATGGTTTCTATTCTCTATAACCATACTTCATTAGTGGTTTTTGTTTCTCTATCATCTAAAGGAAAAGAAAAAGGAGTAAAGAGAAAAAGAAAGAGAGAGAGAGAGAGAGAGAGAAAGAGAGTTGTCATTTTCTACATCCCCTTTCATCTAACTTCTAGAAAGAGTGAGTGAAAGTTACTTTATTGGGTGAAGTAGGAGCTAGCATCGGAAGCCTTCGCAGTGGATCATCTTCGGTAAGGGAGATCATATAGTAAGCTTGTTCCGGAGATCTCGGAGTCTAGCAAGAGTCCACTACGATCTCGCAAACACGCAACAAAGGTTGTTGTTCCGTTAAACTCATTTTAGTTAGAAATAGTTACTGTTTTTGTATGATTTTTGTGCATGGTTGTGACTGGGTTTTCGGATAGAATCTGTTTACCGCCGAAGACTGAACTGAGATGTTGGGACATCTATCCTGAATTTGGGGCCAGATGCTATTTGGACATATACATCCACCTCTCCGAAAATACTAAGTTGATATATGGCACATGTTTACCGCCGGAAACCTAGAAAGACTGACATCTTGCCTGAATCTGGGGGCAGATGCTATTTGGTTTTATCCGTCCACCTCTCCGAAGATGCCAAGTTGATTTATGGCACCGTGTATCAGAGGTTTAGACGGATGCGGCCGATGTAGCAGACTTCGTCAGATTCCCCCTCGCTTGAGGGGTTTTTGATTGTGGGGACGCTCTTCCCTGCAGGCGCAAGCCCCTGCAGTTAATTACGTTACCGCATCGCGGTAACAACTTTCTCCTTCTCCAGAATTTCACTTCATGTCGTAGGTGTTTGTTTTGTTTGTGGTTGCCCGTGGATTGTATACGGAGACTAATTTATGTCGTCGCCCGTAGGACGTGGATTAGTCCAAATCCGTATTTTCTTAGATTTGGGTTTGGGGTTTTGGTTTAAGGATACGTTAGCCATTTTTTAGGCTAAGATCAACTTAAACGTTTGTTAAGGACACGTTAGTCTGATTTGAGACTAAGATCGACTTAACGGGATCGTTTAGATCCGACAAAAGAGCATTTGAGGGCTCTATTGTTCCAGTTTAGGGACAGGGTGTTTGTTAGGTCGATCTTAGTCTCAAATCAGACAAAAGATCGAACGGCTTCTGTTTTACAGAAGACAATCTTCTTGTTTTAACAAGAACAGAAGGATCTTACTAGAATTTTAATTCTGTTTGGCGCAGATCCACCAGCGCTTGACACATGTAGCTCAGCGCACAGCGCAGCGCAACTGCACTTGCGCAACTGCGGTGACACGTGTCGCGCAGTGCACTGCGCAGCGCAACTGCGCTGACACGTGTCGTGCAGCGCAGCGCTTGCGCAACTGCGCTGACACGTGTCGCGCAGCGCACAGCGCAGCGTGATCAGTCGAAAATACTGCATCTTTAAACCGGCAATTTCCCTATTATTTGCACTCATTTAGAAGTATGCGGTATTCATATTTCACATATTAGCAAATCAGTCATTAAATATCAGATTGCATGTGTTAGACTCTAAAACCGGCACTATAAAGGAAATTGACCGCATTTCATGGCATCGCATCATCCCTATTTTGCGCAACACTTGTCTCGAGAAATTGCAGGAACAAAGCCAAAAGAAGCTGATCAAAAATACGCCAACTCAAAGGCTAAAGATCTGGTAGCAATACAAAAGGCCAAATAAAAATCAATATATCAGAGAAAGGCCCATGAGAAAGCCCAAATCAGTACCAGAGATCCAAAGCCACAAGGCTTCAGAAGCGCCGCGGTTCCGCGGCGGGAGCCAGCTTGCGCTGCGGAACCGTGGCACTATGGTGACTTCAGTTGCTCAAAATTCTTCCACGTGGCTCCTGTAACTGCCCAAGCTTCCAGAAGACTCCCGATTCTCCACGTGGCACATCTAAAAGGCTCGGCTTAACAAACTTCATCTAGAAGCTTCTCCTCAACAAACTTTTGGAGGGAAATTCAAATCTCCTCAACAAACTTTTGGTGGGAAATCTATAAATAGAAGCCTAGACCTAGGGTTAAACTTCTTCCAGAATCTTTAGTCTTCTTCAATAATCCTTAGTTAATCTTTAGTTGTTCATTCTCTTCATCTTCTTCCACAAGTCTAGTAACAAGACTTGTGCGAAACCCTAACCCTAATTCGACTCCAAATTCAAGATCCCGAGTACCAAATCAAGCAAGAAGCCCTTCAACCTTTTAGGAGCGGAGCGGAGCCGATCTCCAATCGAGCAAGTGATCCAAGCCGATCCGCGACTCACGGAGCCGAGCGAAGCCAAATCGACGATCGAGTTCTTTCTCTTGTAGTTCTTAAGCGATTGTAATGAAATTGTTGATATAAATAAAAGGTGAAATTCTTTAATCTTGCTTTCTTTATATTCTTACATCATGATTCGATCTCAATTTGTAATTGTAGTTCTTGTTGTGATGTTTGAGTAAAACTCCGCTCGTCGAGGAGTCGAGACGATCAATAGAATGATGATGTAATAAATCATAAAACAATTATTGAGTCCTACGAGTTTTGTAAACCCTAGCAAGTTCAAGAATCGATGACCTAGTTTCGTTGTGATGCTTTCTTGATTGTTATCGCTCGAAATTAGGGATCCACGATCGTTTCTTGAATTTACTAGAGGCTAGAATATGAATGATGTCGACGAAGGAACAAGGGATAAATGATGAAACCTTAGTTTCACCAGAAATCCCTAATTCTCATCGATCATCGTCGATCTAGTATCAATTCATCGAAGGATAAGAATACGTCATCGTAAGATTACATCACATCTATAGATCCGATCGATTCCTACGAGGCTCATTTCGATTCTTGATATTTGGTTTGGAAAAATCAACAAACTCTCAATTCTTGATTCTATCTTTCTCTTGTTATTAGATCTAGATTTTCTAATTCTTGAACTTCAAATATAAATCATGAATTGTTTTGTTGTCTTTTCTTTAAAGTTTCAATTCATCTAATTCAAAAGACGAACTATTACACTTTCCCTGTGGACGATCCGCACTCGCTAACGATCTACATCCGACACCGTAGTTGATTGCGGTCAAACAATTTTTTGGTTGTGATTTCTATACAATTTCCAACATACACAATCCGAAATCGTTTTCAATCACAGCGCAACTGCGCTTGCGCAACTGCGCTGACACGTGTCGCGCAGCACAGCGCTTGCACAACTGCGCTGACACGTATCACGCAGCGCAGCGCTTGCGCAACTGAAGCGTTGCTTCCTTTAATTTTTGTTTTAAATAGAGCCTTGCTCTGATTGGGCGCGCTGCCTTGGGCGTTGCGCTGACGTATCAACTTCTGACACGTGGCGCGTTGCGCGCAGCGCACGGGATTTAAAGCGTTGCTTCAATTTTTGAATTTTTGAAATTTCAAACAGAACTTTGCTCTGATTGGGGGAAACAGCACCGTTTATTGGAGGTTTGGATAGATGCGACCGATGTAGCAGATTTTATCAGATTCCCCCTTATTTGTGTTGGGTTTTTTTATTATGGGGACACTCTTCCATGCAAGCGCAACCCCCTATAGTTAATTATATGATCGCATTGCGATAGCCACTTTCTCCTGCTCCAGTAGTTCACTTCGTGTCGTGTGTTATTTTGTTTATTAAGGTTACGCGTGGATTGTATACGAAGATTATTTTATGTCATCTCCCATAATGTACAGATTAGTCCAAATCTGTATATATATTTTCATGATTTGGGTCAAGCATTTGCTTGACGGGGTCCACGTTGGTATCTTGGTTTGCCAACGGGAATGAACTTAGGAAACATTTCTCACATTTGGGAGGTCCATCTGTTCACGGGAAACTTAGGTTTGATCTAAGGGTCATTAGTCTTATTTGAGAATAAGATCAACTTAGATATTTTGGTTCAAGTATTTACTTGACAGGGTCTGCGTTGGTAGCTTGGTTTGCCAACGGGAATGAACTTAGGACTCATTTCTCATATTTGTGAGGTCCATCGGTTCATATGAAACTTGGGCTTTATCTAAGTGTCGTTGGTCTTATTTGAGACTAAGATCAACTTAGATGTTTTGGGTCAAGTATTTACTTGACAGGGTCCGCGTTGGTAGCTTGGTTTGCCAATGGGAATAAACTTAGGAAGCATTTCTCCCATTTGTGAGGTCCATCCGTTCACGAGATATTTGGGTTTGATCTAAGAATCGTTAGTCTTATTTGAGAATAAGATCAACTTATGAACAAATGAGTATATGGGCTCAACTGGTCATTAGATCATATCTAAATAGCCCATAGATAGTATACGGTAGTCAGTATGGAGACAGTCCGCAGGGCAAAACATATTAGTTTAAGGACGTCACGGTCCATTATTAGTTTAGGGACGTTTCGGTCCATCATTCATCTTGCGTGCACGTGTATTTGTTACGTGGTGAAGTGAATGATGCTGACATGGGATGCGCCCAATTTAGGGTGTGATCCAATTCGAAGGCATTTATGTTTCCTTCAAAGACATACATATATGTATATGTATAAATTCGAGTCGCAATATGAGACTTGCATCTATATGAGATGTGTATCAATATAAGGTGTACACATCAATATGGAAGTGCAAAAATATGGGACGTATTATTCCATGTCTTGATGAAATCTCATATCTTTCATCAAGTTGGGACGAAGAGTTACTGTTGGTTGTTGGGACAAGCCACCTCTCTGAAGACGTTTAGAAATTAGAACGACATATATCAGAGGTGTGAAGATATGTACCCTTAAACCAAATCCCGCATTTGAGAGAAAAGATCATGGTGGAACTAAAAATCGTTAGACTTATATGAGACTAAGATTAACTTAGAAGATATGAGATGAATATCAGTTTGGATATCATCGATGAAAGATCACTGGTCGTATATGGGACTAAGACCAGTTTGAAAATCATGAGCATATGGGCTCGGTTGATTTAAAAGCAAAAAAGAAAGCTCAATCTTTGGGGCTAAGATTGGTTTTTTATACTACCCAGCAGTGCTAAGCACCCAGATGTATAGCGCTCATGTGTGTTTCACGTGAGACGCTGAAATAGAGCTAAGCACTAGTTTTTTATGCGCTCACGTGTGTTTCACTTGAGGCACTAAGTTTTGGGCGCTCATGTGTGTTGCACGTGAGGCGCTCAGCTTAGGGCTTTCATGTGTGTTTCACATGAGGCGCTAAGCTTTTAGTTTCTTTTGAGTGCTCATGTGTGTTCCACGTGAGGCGCTGTGTTTTGGCGCTCACGTATGTTTCATGTGAGACGTTGTCTTCTTCAAGATTTAATCTCTATAGATATTTTCAGAGAGGTTAAACCTCTGTTAATGGTCTTTTGATCATTATCACCAAGCTTACAATTTTGAGGATCTGGGATTAGGTTTTTTAAGAACTAAGTTCTTGATTTATGAGGGAACTAAGTTACTGCAGTATTATGGACTCCATCTTCTTTGTGTTCTTCTCTCATGTCCTTTTCAACCTTCTTCCCTGAATTTTTGATTCTCAAAAATAAGATCTTCCTAATGAGAATTAAATTCCCAACCTGTGGAAGATTTGTTTTGCGGATCTCAGATTTAGAGAAAGAACTAAGTTCTTTTAAAGGGTTAAACCCTTGTATTCATATACGGTAGGTAAATGTGATATTTTGATCTTTTTTTTTTCTTTACCTAGGGTTTTAAAGAGAAAAATTATCTTTCTTTATTGAGAATTAAATTCTCTGTTGTTTTTTATGAAAGCTTCTGAGAGCCTTCTGTATTTTTACAGAAACTTATGGAGGGTCTCCTCTCTCTAAATTTAATCTCTTTGCTCCTATTTATAGGAGAAGAAAAAAATCAATCTGTTGGAGAAAATCTTTCATTGATAGATCATTATTGATTTCATAATCAATCGAAATGATCTTAAAGATCAACTGGTGACTTTTGTTCACCGTTAGATTTTAATCCAAGAGCTCTCTGTTTTACAGAGAAGATCATTCTTATTTATTTAATAAGATTAGGAAAATATTTTCCTAAGATAAAATTTAATTCTATCAGATGATCAGATGGTGATTTTATAATCACCGTTGAATTTTTGATCCAAGAGTTCTCTGTTTAACAGAAAAGATCTTTCTTATTTTAGAAAGATCAGGAAAATATTTCTCACGTAGAATTTAATTCTATCATATGGATATCTTGTTAATTTAACAAGATCATATGAATATCTTGTTAGTTTAACAAGATTAGGAAGATATTTTCCTAACATAGAATTTTATTATATCATATGAATCATATGAATATCTTATTGGTTTAACAAGATTTGGAAGATATTTTCGTAACATAGAATTTAATTCCATCACATAGAATTTAATTCCATCAGATGGTTTAATTGGTGATTTTACCACAATTGGATTTTAAATCCAAGATTCTCTGTTAGAGAAAGATCTTTTCATTTTAGAAAGATCAAGGAAAATATTTCCCAAATAGAATTTAATTCTATCATATGAGAGCATTTTAAATTGGGGTACACAAGTGCTTTGCATGTAAGCGCTGCTAAGAGAATACGGCAAGGGAACTCACGTGTTTAACACGTGGGCACAACTATAGGATTTAATCCTAACTGCAGCAGGTACTCGCATGCTTTGCACGTAAGTGCTCGCGTACTTTGGACGTGAGTGCTCGCGTGCTTTGCACGTGGAGGATGTCATACGATTTAAATCTATCTAAGGCCATTACTCACATGTTTTGCATGTGAGTGATCACGTGTTTAACACATGAGGGCTGCTCTCTATTTTTATAAAGGGAACAATAAGTTTTGAGCCAAAATTTTTGGCGGGAACAAATGCCCCCCAATACTTTGCCCATGTAGGTATGTACGTGGGTTATATAGTGCAAAGTTATGCATCGCCATAGAATTGATGACTCAGGAGACATGTTTATGTCTCTGACGCCTAATGCCTTGTCCATCTTCATGATTCGTAAGAGTCTCAATAAGGTTTTTCTCCCTATGAGTCGTGAGGATCTCATAGGTATATATTCTCCTTAGAAATTGTGAGGATTCATAAGTGTCTATCACCTCCGTGAGTCGTAAGGATCCCACTCGGGTATTTTTTTCCTTACGAGTCGTGAGGACCCGTAAGTGACTTCTTTACTTCATTGGCATGCAACTTTGACGAATGTGGCCCGTGGATAGTATACAAGAGTCGGTCTTGACCTCTTTGTAGGGCAGCAATGGCTTAGGAAACAGGTTCAGATCTGTCGTCTAAGGCTTTTCAACCTTATAAGCCGTGATGGTTTCATAAACATTTTTTCCCTACGAGTCGAGAGAATCTTGTAGGCGTATTTTCCCCTTAGAAGTCGTGAGGACTCCTAAGTGTGTTTTCTCTTGTGAATCGTAAGGATCTCATAAAAGTATTTTCCCTTACGAGTCGAGAAGAGCCGTAAGTGGCGTCTTCACCTCATTGGATGCAACTTTGGAGAATGTGGCCCGTGGATAATATACAAGATTCGATATCGAAGAACTTGTAGGGCAACAGTGCCTAGAAAACAGGTTGATATCCCCATCACCTAAGGCTTTTCACCGTTATGAACATCGAGGGTCTCATAAAGATGTTTCTCCCTACAAGTCGAAATGAATCGAGAGAATCTCGCAGGTGTATCCTAACTGAAATATAGATAACCCCCTTTGTTGATAGAGGTCCGTTAGGTTTGTGGTACTAGGTTTAATTCTATCGTATCGCCGTGTTAGCTGATATATTTTCGATACGCAGTTCCTTAAGTTGCTGCTGGAGTAACCCTGCGTCTGTCGTGTCTCTGATCTCCTCTGAGGCTGGACAAGACGTCTTCAGGTAATCTTCTTAGGTCGGAATGTCCATATTACCGTCAAAAGAACAAGCGTTAAGTATTTCCGTAGCGCTTTTTACTTGAGATTAGGCTTAACTTGAAGCCTCGATGAGTTATAACCGCACCCTTCTGGGGTGAGATAATCTCCAATGGTCTTTAGGCTTTGCATGCATTTCCATTGAGACCTGAAGCTAGGAATATGTCGTCACTTCATTTTTATTTTGATGATGCCGCGCCAATTCTTTGCTGAAGTTAGGTAGACATCCAAATGACCTCTATACTGTATGTATCGCCATCGAGGTCTGGAGCTAAGATTTTGCCATCACTCCTCTTTTATTTGACCCTTAGATTTTTGCTGAAGTCGCGTCTGCACCTTGTCGGAATGAGAAGAACGTGGATATGATCTCTAGACCGTATATGTTGCCATTAAAATCTGGAGCTAGGATTTTGCCATTGCTCTACTTTTATTTGACCCTTGGGTCCTTTGTTGACATCACGTTTGCATCCTGCTTGAGTAAGAGAGACGTCAAATTGAGCTAGGGTTTTGCCATTACCCTGCTTTGATTTGGCTCCTTAGAGCTTTGTCTACACTACGTCTGTATTCCACTGGAGTAAAAGAGACGTTGAATTGGTCTTTAGACCGCATATATTGCCATCAATACTTGGGGTTAGGAATATACCGTCACTCCACTTTTGTTTGACCCTTAGGTCGTTGTTGACGTCGCGGCTGCACCTTGCTGGAATGAGAAGAATGTCAAGTTGATCTTTAGGCTGTAGATATTGTCGTCACGATCTGGAGCTAGGAATATGGCATTGCTCTACTTTTATTTGACCCTTGGGTTCTTGTTGACGTCGCGTCTGCACTCAAAAGGAACGTCGAGCTGGAGTTAGGATTTTTTCATTACTCCGTTTTGATTTGGCTCCTTGGAGCGTTGTTGACACTACGTCTGTACTCTACTGGAGTAAAAGAGATGTCGAATTAGTCTTTAGGTTGTAGATGTGCTATCAAGACTCGGTTCTTCTTTTGACGAAGCATAGTGGGAAAATATGATTCGCTTTTCTTTCATTTGTGCCCATGGATTGTATATAGGGGTCGGTGTGGACCTACTTGCAGGGCAGAAAATTTTTATTTTATTATTTTTTATGTCCACGAAGCTATATCTTTTCAGTTTTTCATATCGCGAAAGTCGCGACTACCCAATCATTTCGGCTATTTTTTCGCGGTGCCCGATCATTTCGACTATGTCATTTTTTTTATTTTTACTCGCTATTTTTTATTACGAGTTGTCCAAATATTTCGGCTGTTTCATATGCATATATTTTTTGCTCGCTGATTTTTATTGTGAGTTGCCCCATCATTTCGGCCATTTCATATGCATTTTTTTTGCTCGCTGATTTTGTTGCGAGTCGGGGACTTGGGTCCTGATATCAAACTTGGTATCAGTATCGCTACAACTGAAATATTACCAGGAGTGAAGCGTCATTTGCCGTGAGAGAACATGGAGTTTGACACCTGTTTAGGCATCAGTATCGCTACAACGGAGATATTTCTAGGAACGAATCACCATTTGCCTTTTTCGATTTAAACAAAGGTAGCTTAGAAAACAGGGTTAAGATCCTATCGACTAAGGCTTTTTGACTTTATGAATTATAAGGGTCTCATAAAGGTATTTCTCCCTACGAGTCGTGAGGATCTCGTAGATGCATTTTCTCTTTAAGAGTCATGGGGATTCCTAAGTGATACTTTCTCTTGTAAGTCGTAAGAATCTTAAAAGAGTATTTTCTACTTATAAGTCGTAAGGATTTACAACCGTCGTTCACTTTATGGGGATATTTCTCACCATTAGTGGAACTCGGTTGGAACATATTTTGTTCATACCCGTGGATTGTATACAAGAGACGATATCGAACTACTTGTAGGGAAACTTAGGGAATATGATGGTTTAAGAACATGTTTAGATCCTTGTAACCTAAGACTTTTGAATTCTATAAGCCGTAAAGGTCTCATAGGGGGAATTCTCCTTACGAGACATGAGGATCTCGCAAGTGTAATTTCTTCATATGAATCGTATGGACTCCTAAGTGTGTTAATCTTGTATGAGTCGTAAGGATCTCACATAAATATTTTCTCCTCACAAGGTCGAAAGGACATTGCAAGTGCACATAATTTTTTTATTTTATGAGATTGTGCCCTTTCGGGTTTTCACAAACTCGCCGGCAGTCCTGCTGTTTTTACTTACGGCGCCCTTTCAGGTTTTCATCCGTACTCATTTCACTTGTAAACATACTGTCTCTCTCTTTTTTCTTTTTTCTTTTTTCCTTTTTTTTAATGAGATTGAGCCCTTTCGGGTTTTCATAAACTCGCCGACAGTCCTGCTGTTTTTACTCACGGTACACTTTCAGGTTTTCATCCATACCCATTTCGTTCGTGGACATACCGTTTTTTTTTAACAGTGAAACTCTCCTAAGTAGCTTCGTCGTAGGTGACCCATCTGTTTGCCGATTGGACCTGGGGTGGCTTCATCGCTAGAGTAGCTGTGTAGCCAATGGGACTTGAGTTGCAATCTTCACCGGTGGGACTTCGATTATAATATAGATCTCAATGCGCATATTATTTTTAAGGACATTGCGGTCTATTATCGTCGTGTTTGGGAAGAAATGCTTGTTTAGAGACGTTCTGATCCATCATCCCCGTGTTTGGGGCGAAATGCTAGTTTAAGGACGTTTCAGTCCACTATCGCCGTGTTTGGGGCGACGCAATAGTTTAAGGACATTTCGGTCCACTCTCGCCATGTTTAAGGCGATGCGATAGTTTAAGAATATTTCGTCCCATTATCGCCATGTTTGGGGAGACGCGATAGTTTAGGGATGTTTCGGTCCCTAGTTTATCATTTGGTCGGGGAGTTGCATGACTCATTCCTTCTAATGCTTGCCTGCCGAAGCGCTGCTGCTTGTCCTTTGTTTGCATGGACACTTCATGCCTTAGAATATATTCACCCTCTTGGATGTTTCATTTATTATCGTACCAATCAGGTTGTTTTGCGGGATATACCGAGCATTTTACACGGTACCTTCCCCCTACCCATCAATGTCACTTTCTGACACTGACAAAGGAACGAGATATCACATCACTCCTTCTGCTGCGTCTTCTTCTTTCTTAGAAGAATGAACTTGACTTCGGGGCTTTTCCCCTCATCATCCATTTTAGGAGTAGGGCATGACCTCTATGTCCCTTTCATGATTTTTGGTTCAAGTGAGCTATTCTATTTGATTGCAGTACCCACTTATAGATCCCTTAATATCCTTTCTGTTATTTGAAGAAAAGGCCATCTCATATGGAGATTCCTCTGCCAGCGAGCAATATTCCCCCTGCGTATATTTCGGGGGAACGAGTATTCGTGTCCCTATCTCTTCAAGGATAGGACCCACGTAGTCGCTATTTTGAGAACAGGTTGTTTCAGAGCTGCACATTTTTGTTGAGCATTGGCGACAAACGTTGTCTTGTCTTTGTTCTTCATATGACTTCATCGGAAGAGGATGCGTCTTGACCCATCTGATCCAACCAAGCCATTTTATCTATAAGCTCTTGAAAGGTCATTGGCTTGAAGAGGGCCATATATAGGAACACCTTTGAATTTGGATCAAATGTGGCTATGAACATTCCCACGGATGGAGCTTCGTCGATACGTTACTCGCATTTTGACCAGAGATTACGCCATCGGGTAACATATTGAACCCAAGTCTCATTTGGTCTAACCCATTCTTTTACCAATGTCATCACGGTAGTGCGTTTATTCACATTGGAGAATCCCTGACTGAAGAGCATCTCCATCTCGTTGAAGGTATTCATGGAGTCATTTAGGAGTTTCGCATACCATTCGAACGTAGTGCCCGCCAGACTGTTGAAAAACTATCGGAGAAGCAGTATATCATTTCCTCCAGTATTGCCGCACATGGATTTAAATCGCGCGATGTGCTGGCGAGGATTCCTGGTTCCTGTATACATGTGGAACGTCGGAAGTATGTATTCTGGCGGGTACTGTATTTGATCGTACCATGCCGGATACGGTCGATCAGTCTTGATCGAACTATTTGCAGCTTCACTGGCATAATGAGTTTTAACTTGCTGAGCGATATATGCATCTAGTTTTTCTTTTGGAATCATTTCCTCCTCAGCCGTTGGTGAGGCTTGCAGAGCATTTGAAATTTCACCCTTATCTTTAAGAGAGACTACCGAAAGTTCATCTACCAGTTGTTCCGAATGGACTATCATTCCAACCATATTCTGGATCAAGAGGGCCATCTGGTTAATTTTAGCGGATATCATTGCCGCTTCTTCATCTTTCTTTTAGAGAGCACTCTTCAGGAAATCTGTCACGCTCCGCTTCCCAGTGTACGGCAAGGAGTCGCAACGGGTCACATGATGTATTTACTCAGAAGTAAACACGCTAAGCGTATCTAAGCAATATAAAGTAAAGTACACAAGAGACAGGAATGTAAATGAACGGCAACTTTATTTATTAAATATTCTTTTACAGGTACAACTGAAATGTAAATACATGAGTAGAAAGCGATGCCTAAACAATGGCATAACTGAAATGAAATAAATATGTACAAGTGCCTACAACTCTGGGTCAAATGATATCTGCTCCAAATCTTCAGTTCTGGGCTCGATCTCCAATGAGTCCAAAACACCTGACAACATTCCAAAAAAAGAAGAAAAGGAATATCGTCAGCGAACAATCGCTCGGTAAGTCCCAAAGGTGAGTAGAAATAGAATATACAGAAGAGAATATATCTTATAATGTTTGATTATATTATTAACGCTGTTGTTTGTAGCTTGGTACAAAAAATGCCAGTGTATACGAGAGAAGTCCCACTATTCCGGAGACTAAGGTATACGGAGCACAAGGAACCGTTCAACCACGGTACAACGGCAATGGATATTCAGGTTAGGTGTATTATGGTTATAGTCTCGTGCCACTTGTAACACCTTCCGTACCAATCTACCCCTTATAAACCCCGCGATATCTTTTGTATTGATTGAATTGTTTGTTATATAGATGGATGACTTGCCGAAACCATGATATCAGTAAACAGAGTGGATATAAATGGAGAGTCATGTAGATGGAGTATATCCATGGTTCGGTTCAATCAATACAGATTGATATAGATTGAATAGACTGATTCATGTTAAATTGTAGTTTATACTTTAATCACATTCAAGTCAGATTGATTAGATTGAGACTCATTCTGAGTCAGATACTTTGAAAAGAACTTGAAATCCTGAATTTTTTTTGATGTTATCGGTAACTGCTGCACATGGAAAGCAGGATTTGTGTCTTTTTCCAAAAAAATTACCGTGTTGATAACACCGTTTGATAGATTGTATACCTTAAATAGACAAGCACCTATATTCTCCGGCTCCCTGAGGCTCAAGAGACTGGTCCCGCTTAAACCTATGTTTACTAGGATCCTTATTATAATTTAGTATAACTTGAGGGGGTTTTATGTAAAAATAACTTTGGTATAATTTTCAAAATACATCTCAACCATTTAATTATCGTCTTTAGGGTTTTCATAGATGTATATTTTATAAAAGAGAAATTTCTAGTGAGTGGAACCTAATTTTCATAGTATATGGTATTTTCTTGAAATATTGGAATTGTTTTGTATTTGGATGGTATTTTCATGTAATGGTGATTCCTTTGATTTGGAAAACTTGGAATATTTATATAATATAATTAAAATATATTTTTTGATAATATATATTTATATATATATTTAAAAATAAATTTTATTTATTTTCTAGTAGAAATCTCATTTTCTAAAGAAAAATGCATTAAAATTCTATCGAGATCGAATGCTCCATTCGGAGTTCTGCATCTCACTCTACTAGGCCCGAGGATGTGCGATAATCCGCACCATCCCAAACGGGATCCCCCAAAGTGGGTTGTAGAGGCGTGATTGCAAGGAATTGTTTAATACGCTTTTTAAAGAAATGGTTTTGCAAGTTAATGGTATTTATTTGTAATGTCGTATTATCCCGTGAATATATTTCCAAAACTTTATCGTGCTATATCAAAGATGTGTGTTGTGATGAAGTAGGTCATTATCTCGTGAGTTATCTAAAGGTAATACAAGTTTTATGTTGTTTTATGTCGGAAGTGAAGTATGTGGTATTTTACCGTAAAAATACAATAAAAATTGCATAGAAGAATATTTTGAGATGAAACTTGTTTTAAAATGTTTTTTAAACATTATGTGAGAGTATGGTATTTTGTTGATTAAGAAAAAATAGAATTTTAAAGAAAAACCGAATCGAAAGTCGGATTAACTCCGCTTCCATCGGGTTTTAGAAGTGAAGGTTTTTAAAGAAGAAGAAGAGATGGGGAGAGGGGACTTACTGGCTTTTGGACAAGAGAAGGGAGAGAGAAAACTAAGGAAGGCTTCGGGGCGTCATTTCATCGTCGGAAACTCCTTGGGATGTCGCCGGAACTTCACCCTTCGCTAACTCCACTTGCACACTAAGAGGACTTGAGAATTCTCGAGAGTTTTGACAGGGAATTTCTGAGTGAAGATGAGTGAAATGGAGTGTGCTATTTATAGAAAAAAATTAGGGTTTAGAGGGTTAAATATTGCATTGAAATTTGCAGTGAAAATGAGATTAAATGGTATTTTATTGTGCTCTAGGTGAAAGCAGAGAAAATAAACAATATGAGAGAAGTGGGAAAGCTGAAGCGGTGCTCGGCAAAAAATCTCAGAGCAGTACCTATAGTTAAGCCCGGCGGTACCGGTCCTTTTGAGGGTTTCGCCGGTCGATTCCCGGTGAGAGGGGCTTGGGATTTGGCCACGTGTCCCTGTCGCTTCAACTAGCCTCGTGCACATGTTTATTTAATCTGTAACTTATCTTTCTACGTGTAGTGCACGTGCAAACACTTGGGTTTCTAAAAGATTAAAAGAAAATTTAATAAAAAGATAATGTGGCTGGGGGATTCAATCACAGGGGCAACGTCACAGCAGTGCAAGGCTTTACCAATGAGCTATAAGTGCTTTCTTGATGTTCTAAAGCAAAACAAATACTTATAGTGTACACAGGAATTGCAAATACCCCAATTGTACATTAACTTTTAAACAATTTTCTGTACATTGAAATTGGAGTTGTTACAAAATCAATATCCGACTCCTGCCCTACTTTTTCTTCAGGTGCGTCATCGGGATTTTCCTTAGGCAATGGATTAGTGAGTGCTGCCGCATGAGCAAGCATCTTCTGCAAGTTTTCATGTTGTAGATGAGCTTTTTTCGGAGACCGGGTATGCGGTCCATGACAAGTAGAAGCATGACCTTCGTTTTTGGAGCTCACCATGTGGATTGTGTGAACTACTATACCCCCAGAATTGGGGCGTTTGGAGTTTTGGCCTTTGGAGTTTGCCTCGGGCGCTTGAGCTTTATCTGGACTCTCTATTTTGTGAGAAGTTGATGTGGGAGGTACCATCGTATTAGGAACCGTCTTGGGATGAGTCCATTTGTATTTGGAAGGGGAGTTGTCAGAGTTTAGCTGACACTAAGGGAAGGGCCGCGGATAACAACTGAGTCCTTCATCTGCTTCCACATCTTATATATAGATGAGGAAAGTTCTTTGAGGATGCGAACTGGTTTCTGCTCTTATTAGAACTCCACGGTCTGTGGAGATTTCTTTTAGTACTTCGGTGGGAAAATTTTTCTGACCCTTTGCGGCAGTTGAGAGCTGTTCCTGGTTAGAATAGTAGCATTCACCATCAAAGTTGGAATCAGCTCGGACGGAGAATTGCCCCCAGCTTGTCTTATATGATGCCAGTTTCGATGTCGATGATATCTTGCGACCGAAGATTTATCAGTCTCAAGAGTTTGCTGAGCTTGCCCCCTGCTTTCTTTGAGAGCATAAGTATTATGACCCCTTCGTCGACCTTGGTCTTTGACAGGTGCCAATTATTTAAGGACTAATTCCGTCGGCAAAACTGCAGTTTGGGGAGCCATCATGTGGAAGACAGACTTTTTCTAGGCATCCTCCTTCGGCGTTGAGGTACCGAGTCTTTACACTTGCGGTATAGCAGTAAGCGCTCGTAAAGAGCCCTTGCCTGAGCAGTGAACGATGGGTTAAGGGGGCCAGAGTAGAAGGTAGGAGCATAGACCCAAAGAGAAGCACCTTCATTTCTTGAAGAGCCGGATTGCAGAGATTTGAAGCTGCAAGTGGCTCATACTTGACTCCACCAGATAAGACAAAGCCTGAGTTGCGGTGAGTGGAAGCAAACGCCATTCTACATAGAGACAAAGCGCCGGCTTCAGTATATCACCCAATGGCAACTACATATATACCGCAATTATTTGATCGCAGAAAAAAACTACACAAGAAGTCTGGAGTGAAAAGAGGAAAATAGTCTCACGGGCATGCCTACCGCTGAAGTATGGACTGAGACATTGGGGAGTCTAGCTAGAATTTGGGGGCAGATACTATTTGGACATATCCATCCACCTCTCCGAAGATACCAAGTTGATTTATAGCACCGTATATCGGAGTTTAGGATAGATACAACCGATATAGCAGACTTTATCAGATTCCCCCTCATTTGTGAGAGGTTTTTGATTGTGGGGACACTCTTTCCAGCAGGCGCAAGCTCTGCAGTTAATTACTTTATCACGTTGCGATAACCACTTTCTCCTGATCCAGTAGTTCACTTTGTGTCGTATGTTATTTTGTTTATTAAGTTTGCCCGTGGATTGTATATGAAGACTATTTTATGTCGTCGCCCATAGGGCATAGATTAGTCCAAATCCGTATATATATTTTCATGATTTGGGTCAACCATTTGCTTGGTGAGGTCTACGTTGGTATCTTTGTTTGTCAACGGAAATGAACTTAGGAAACATTTCTTACATTTGTGAGGTCCATCCGTTCACGGGAAAATCGGGTTTGATCTAAGGGCCATCAGTCTTATTTGAGACTAAGATCAACTTAGATATTTTGGGTGAAGCATTTACTTGACAGGGTCCGTGTTGGTAGCTTGGTTTGTCAACGGGAATGAACTTAGGACGCATTTATCACATTTGTGAAGTCCATCGGTTCATATGAAACTTGGGCTTTATCTAAGGGTCGTTAGTCTTATTTGAGACTAAGATCGACTTAGATGTTTTGGGTCAAGTATTTACTTGAAAGGGTATACATTGGTAGCTTGGTTTGTTAACGGGAATGAACTTAGAACGCATTTATCATATTTGTGAGGTCCATCCGTTCACGGGATATTTGGGTTTGATCTAAGGATTGTTAGTCATATTTAAGACTAAGATCAACTTATGAACAAATGAGCATATGGGCTCAACTGATCATTAGATCATATATGAATAGCCCATGGATAGTATATGGTAGTCAGTATGGAGACAGTCCGCAGGACAGAACATATTAGTTTAAGAACGCAGTGTTCCATTATTAGTTTAGGGGCGTTTCGGTCTATCATTCATCTTGTGCATACTTGTATTTGTTATGTGGCGAAGTGAACGATAGTGACATGGAATGCGCCCAATTCGCGGTACGATCCAATCCGAAGGAATTTATGTTTTCTTCAAAGATATACATATATGTATATGTATATAGCCGAGACTCAATATGAGACATGCATCTATATGGGATGTGTATCAATATAAGGTATACACATCAATATATAAGTGCACAAATATAGAATGTATCATTCCTTGTCTTGATGAAATCTCATATTTTTCATCAAGTTGGGACGAAGAGTTATTGTTGATTGTCGGGACCCACCACCTCTCTGAAGACATTGAGGAATTACAACGAATTATATCAGAGATGTGAAGAGATGTACCCTTGAACCAAATCCCGTATTTGAGGGAAAAGATCATGTTGGGCTTAAGAATCGTTAGTCTTATATGCGACTAAGATTAACTTAGATGATATGAGATGAATGTTATTTTGGATATCATCGATGAAAAATCCCTAGTCGTATATAGGACTAAGATCCATTTGGAAATCATAAGCATATGGGCTCGGTTGATTCAAAAGCAAAAAGGAAGCTCAAGCTTCACAGACTTAGCCAATTTGGGGCTAAGATTGGGTTTTTATACGATCCAGCAGTACTAAGCACTCAGATATATAGCACTCACGTGTGTTTCATGTGAGGCGCTGAAATAGTGCTGAGCACTAGTCTTGTAACATTCAGAAATATAAAATAATATTTTTTGAAATTTAAACAATAAAATAATAAATTTCACGAAAACTATTCGAGTATGAATTTGGGGTTTTCGTAAAATGGTATAATTATATACCAATATTTGGAAAATATTTGGAGATTAATATGTATTATTAATTATAAAGGCATTTATTGGATTTGGACATTTTATAAATAATTATGCAATTAATTATATGCAAGTTTATATTAAACTTGATTAGTGTACTACTGATCATGATTAAACCAAATCCACTTTTTGTATTAACCATGGCTAGTGCACCATGACATATTGTATGTGTTTCATACATGGTTCATTGTATTTGTGGACTTGTGGATTATTATTGAGAGAAAAAAGAAAAAGAAAAGATATTTGTAAGAGTGGGGTACAAAGAAGTGACATGTAGGGGGATAAGAGAGCATGGGCTAGAGAGAGAGGGGTCAACCCTTAACCCATGGCTCCCATCTCTTTTCCTCACACTTCAATTATTTCACTTCTTCCTTCAATTCCTTCATCTTCATCTCGTCCTCCTTCCTCCACCTTACTACCCATGGGAGTCATTTCCAAAACCTCATCAAAACCTATGGCTTCCTTCACAAAAAATGTGCACCACCTTATCCTACACCCCATAGCAAGTTTAAGTTTGGATTTTGAGCACTTTCAACCATCTTGGAATTTTCTTCAGTTGCTTCAAGAGGTATAACCTTCACTTTTCTTCTTGTTATTTAGTTTTTTAACCTCCTATTTATGTTTAGAGTTCGATTAAACTAGATTAGTGATCTTGGAATTTTCTGGGATGATTTTAGTGGGTGATTTAAATTGTAGAGATGTATTTGAGGTTTAGTTCGTGAACCTAAACCCTTAGTGATGATAATCCTGGACAACTTGAGACTAGAACCCGAAAACACGAACTTAGAATTTTCCCGATGTCGGTTTTTGGCGAATTGTGATGACTCTGTAGGATCTACTATGACCCGAGAGCTCTATAAAATAAGTTCTCATTGCAGAGAAGTGTGCAGGCCACATAGAATTTACCCTTGAAACCCAAGCCCATGTCTATTTATTTTCGCCGCAATTTTATTCCCCCAAGCCGCAAATTGCGGCATGGTCTTGATGCATTGAGGTGGATTTTGGTGCATGGCCCTGTTATGTGATATATAGATCTACCCTATATGCAAAATGTCCTAATTTGACATAGGGTAGAATCTGGGAGTGATTTTCCATTTTGCTGATTTCGGGTTTCCGATTTGTGAAAACTTGGTTTTGGTATTTGAGTTTGGACACGGTCATTGGACATTCGTACATCAACGATGATGGTTATTTGGTTGTTCTTGCATGCGTGGGCTGTAGGTTCTAACCTATGAGCACTTTTCGTGCCGTATCGGTTTTCGGATTTAGTTTTGATATCGTTACGATGTGTATTGATTGTAGATACCTTCGCGTGGACTTCCGAGACGACGAAGGAGAACAAGAAGTTCCTCAACTTCGGATAAAGCAAAGATTAGCAGGTGAGTAGATTTATATCTATAGGGGAGGTCGGCTGGTTAGCGTATAGCACCCCCGCAACCATAGTAATTGGAAAACCGATATGTAGAATATAATTGGAGAAACCAAAGCTTAAGTACCTACGGATATAATCATAATCATAAATACAAGCTTACTTGAATTGAGATGATGACATGATGATATGAGGATGTGAGACGATATATATATATATATATATATATATATATATATATATATATATATATATATATATATATATATATATATATATATAATGAAACGAGATCACATGAGTTGATATGTTGACTTGAGGATACAAGGCAATACACATATTTATATTCATATGCCAAGATATGATATGAGATAGAGTAATATATATAGATGAGTATAAAAGGTGATATGATGTACGAGACATAGATCCGTACCCTTGTTTATGTATAGGACGATAGATCCTTATCCTGATTTGATGACACCGTACGATGAATTATCGTACGCGATAAGATATACCGGATGATTGATCCGCACTCGTGGCTTGAGTATGATGTTCAAGGATATTGCCACATCTGATACTATAAGGCTGGATCACCGACGTAAGAATTACACTTGAACCATAATTATTTCCAAAACTGACGAATCGTATGCACTTTTAAATGGAAACCTCAAGGGACGCAGCGGATTTTCAAATGGTGTCTTTTTCTCAGAAAAACCGTAACCCCCACTTTCAAAACTACGATTCGTATTATTTAAACTAACCGTATGGTTCATATGAAATTACATACCTTATTATCGTTCATGTTTATGTTGTATTATTCCTCGTCACATATGTACTATGTTCCCAACATTTACCGTTATATGGCAGCGTCTGCTAGTACACCTGTGATCGCACGCCAAAAGCGTGTCGGATGTTCAAAGAATTAAAGTATAACCGCGATCAGGACGGTGTCGCTTTGCAGCTAGCCGGTTGAGCACGGGTCAGTCCACAGGGAGATGGTGGTATTTTACCTTCTTGTCTTAGACGAGTCAATAAAGAATTTGTGTATGTGTTTGTTCGATTCTAACCTATGTGTATTATTTGCAAGTATAAAGTTGTTAAGAAAAAGATACGAAATTGTAAGCTAAGAAGTCCGTACTCAAAACCTTTGAGCCGAGTCTTGACCAATTGAAGCTAGAGCAATCGGCAACAACGTGGATTAGGGGATTTAAGCGCGGTATTCGTGGAATCCGGCTTATTTACCCTTGTCCTTCCGTTCTTGTCTCTTGCTTTCGCCTCCGGCCAAACCGAACGCAACCGGTCACGGTTAGGAATCACCGTTACCTTGTTAGGGTAGGGTGCCTAACGGAGCGCTTGCGTATGGTTTAGACGGAGTTCAATGGAAAATAACGGGAAAAGGAAATGAGAAGGAAAATATTAACTTACAATACCGTATTGATTCTTAACAACGACAATAATTACAACATTCACAAAATGAACAAAAAAGAGAGAACAAAAAGAAAAGAACAAAAAAAAGAAAAGATTACAAGTAAGTAAGTGCATGAAATGAAATTGCAAGAAAGTAAAACAAGATAATAATAAGCAAGTAATAAAAAGCGATAAAAAGAACAAGAAAGTAATTACAAGAACATAGAACTCAAGACAAGCATGTGATCAATAGCCAACCCTTAAACTTGCAAGCTCAATCAAGAGGTTGCAAGATCAAGGGAAGGGTAGAGAACGCATGTGAAATGAAGAACTAGTCCCGTGAGAAAATACGACCCTTGAGATTAATAACTAACCCTTAACCATTCAAGCTCAATGAAGAGGTTGAATGATCAAGAGAAAGCAAGAATCTCAAGGGGAAGAAGAAACAAAAGAGAATGACACAAAACCCTCATCTTCATTAATCTCCCACTCAAAAAGCTCTCACTACAATTTTCATGGAAAAAGAATGAAGAAGAAGAAGAAGAAAAAGAACTAAAACTATAAAAGAATGGACACAAAAATTGGACCCTTGGCTTGGCTCAGATCTACTGTATTTATAGGCAAGGAAATGAAACCCTAGGGGCAAATTCTGACATAAAATGAAGTACCCAAAGTGCCCATGAAAAACGACAGAATGAAGACCCTACATGGCCGCGGATCCACGGCCAATACCCCCTATTGGCCGCGGATCCGCGGCCCTATGGTGGGATTAGGGGCTCTGATTTCTTGTACTTCCCTGGTTCTGTTTTTCCTTGTGTCTGAAAACTTCATACTGCACAAAAGTCTTCCAGAATATCAGCAGAATTCATAGTCCAAGATTGCTATCTTTTCTTCACTTTTTGACTTTATCTCTCTTGAGCTCCGCGCACCCATTGATTCTTGTGCTGCCCCCCTCGTGCTCTGTGCTTGTCCGAGACATGAATGACCGCTGTCATATGTCTTGTTTCTGGAACTGGTACTCGGCATTGGACGGATATGGATGACCGGAACCCGGCTTTTATCTGCTGTGACAGATGTTCTGTATTTGGTGTAACTGTGGAGATTTTGTCTTGATTTGCAATATTTGGACTGAAAACCTGTACTCTGTAAATATGTAACAAACACGGATTAAAAGTACCTACCTATAAACACACGAGCATAAGAATGGGCGGTATAAAATGCAGTATTCTGTTGTGAACAAATACCCCCAAACTTAACTTTTGCTCGTCCCGAGCAAAACCAATTATTCGCAAAAAAGAAAATCCTAACCGCACTTTCACAGGGAACGCGATTGCACTGAGCATGTGCAACAAGCCGTTAAACCTCTAGGTGTCCCTAGTAGGAAGAGTGTTGTCTCCTGAGTGTTTTCAGCGGATACTACCCACAAAATCCCGTCAAGTTAGTGTCATAAGTTAACGTCGATTCTACTCCTACAGTTTAGTATTTACGTTAGAAATTCTATCATCCTAAGTTAGAAATATCCAACCCTTATGCTTCACACCTCTAATCTATTTATTCTTAGATCATATACATTCCAAAAAAGTTTAGAAAGATGTTGGTTCCCCTGAGTTTTCCTTCTAAAGTGCGGCCTCAAATTAGGGATTTTTATCAACTTTATAAAAAACACAAGTCTTATTCTTTATTTCTATCTTTTATTCAAACATCGATTGTATACCCCTACGTGTGTGTATATTTGCACCCCTACACTTAAGAATTCAATTCAAGCTATAATACCCTTGCCCTAATACCTAATACTACTTCTTTTCATTAAGGATGGACGGATTTGCTCACACACCTTTCATGCGACCATTAATGCTTCTTGAGGCACTAACGACCGATTACTGAATGTGTGAACTTTAAAGCGTAAATAGCAGTTTCCAGGTCTTGACTTTATTCTATTTTTCTTTTTCTTTTTTTTTCAAGACCGGATATATTTTTCAATATGCTCTTTTGGTGTTTAGCTTTAAATACCGTTTTTTCTTTCATACTAGGCTTTCAGGCAAGAGTATTTCTAGGTATCCTCTACTATCCCAAGTTTCAAGGTGCGTGTAAGTGCAGTTTGTAGGGTATATACTTTCTAAATTTAAACTCAAGAAAAGAAACTATTTTTCAGACTTATCCTCCAGTAAAGCTTCAATACTTTCCCTTCATCTTGACTTAACTCAAGAACTGAACTCAAGATTACCTATTTCTCAAAAAAACTGTAAGGACGTATACTTACCAAAGTTAAACAGAATGAGAGTTATTTTTAGGGTTTTCAGATCCTAAGCCTAGAATTTAGTTATTTCTATCATATCAACTAAACTTTCGGAATAAAGATCTAAGTTACCCTATTAGCTAACTTGACGACAAAGTTTTATATTTTTTTGGAAAAATTTTCGATTTTTATGGGTTTTTAAATAAGGTATGCAACTGCAAAATATACAAATGAATGCGAAGGAACAAAGCTTACCGAGCACACCCCCAAACTTAAACTTGACAGTGCCCTCACTGTCAGGCTATACCAAGAGGGTCAAAATTGCCGGCGCTCCCCCTAAAAACAAATTATATACAAAAAGAAAAACAAAAAATATATACAAAAAAGGAGTCCCCCCCAAACTTAAGTGAAACAGTGTTTCCACTGTTAAGTGATGAAGTTCAGGATTTAGGGGGGAAAGAACAGTATCAAGCTCTACAAGGCCTTACACAGGCCAAAAGTTAGTACCAACCATTCAAAGATTTTATCTCGATAAAGCAGTGGCTGGTGAAAGAAGGCGTAGAGAAAAGAGATGGAGAATACACGAGACCGTATGGAGATAGAAGTGGTATACGGTCTCGGTATATGAGAGGAAGAAGAATGGCGGAAGGGAAAAAGAAGTGGAATACGAACTTGAGGGTGCAAATGGAGTAAATAGATTAGCACAATTTGTGATGTCCGATGTGTGAAAAGCGATTGTGCTAATATATTTATCCGTCGAGAAATGAGGTCAAATTCCTCAAGATTCGTAAGAAGACATGGGTACGCCGAACTTGGTAAACCAGACACAGTAAATGAAAGTGAGACGGGTTCTTGCAAGGTCGGAACGATGGAAAGGATGGAGGGTAGTGGTTGAGGAAGGGTGTCGGTTAAAGGTTCAGGAGGGTGTACACAGTCAGTGGAAGGAACAGGATGAATTGAAAAATCCGACTCATCATCTAGAACTGTTTCATCCTAAAAAATATCCTCAAAATTCTCCTCAAAGTTAAGCTCATCCATGCATATTTCATCAAAGTCCAGACGCATATGGGGTTCGGGAAAAACATTTAATGACTCGGGATGATGAATTGAAGAGAAAAACTCAGCCAAATCTATGGGTACATCATCCAAAATATTCCCAGCGTCAATATCCTCTATCAAGTGAAAATCAATATTCTCAGACACCTCATCAAAAGCATGGATTTCAATCAATTCAGGTTCTAAGATGGAGGTGTAGAGGTCAAAAGGATTGGGTGTGGTTTCACTTGGCAAGGTCCCTTCACAATCTGGCAAATCAAACACTACAAAGTCGCACAACTCATTAAACATTCTATCTTCAACTGATAATTCATTTGGGACACTTGATAGACTTTCAAAACATGAGTTGTGGGATTCAATTTGGGACGGGCAGGTTTGATTTGGAAGGGGTACATCTCACTCTCTCCACTCAAATTCACAGCCTGTCCTGCCGCTTCTTCATACATTGGAAAATTTGGAGCTAGTTGGAAACTAGCTACCGGGTCAGTAGGTTGTATGAGAGCGGCCATGGACGCATTCAAATCCATCATCTGTTGGCTTGACGCTACCCTAAAGTCTTCCAATGACTGTTCCAGACTAGACATGGGTTGTGAAGGGGTTTCAGTAAAAGATTCAAAGTTGTTTGGATACTGAAAATTCCCAAAAGGCTGTGTAGAAGCAATGTCTAGGGAAGGTGCAAAAGTTGGGTAGGACTGGTAGGAATTGAATGGTTGGACAGGGGTAGGATCAACAGTTGGATAAGAAGGTGAATGAAATTGTTGATCCCAAGAATTTGAAGTGGTGAAAGGAGTGAAAGATCGGCTACGGGATTGTTCAATACGTTCAGCGATGGACAAAGGACGACTTGCAGAAGGGGTATCAACATAAGCGGGTGCGGGAGGTTGAAAAGGTTGATACAAAGTGGAATGAGGAGTGCAAGTGTTTGTCCTAGACGCTGCTATGCGATCTTTCAGTGAAACTTTGAGCATGGAGGGGTCGTTCGATGTTCGGCCAAAGCAAGAACCGTAAGAAGTAATGTCTGGTTGTGGGTACCAAAGTTCGGCAAGAGTTTTGCGAGGTGGAGTACCCATGATATGAAGAGAGAGAGAAAAAGGTAGAGAAAAGGAGGGGGGAAATGTGATATTTTTTTTTTAAAATTTTTTTTTAAATATTAACAAAAGAATGAAGTATACACAAAAAAAGAATATGGACAAAAAACAATCACGACACAAAAATACCACACACCTAACCGTTCTAGGGTTCACCTAGGTCAACTAGACCTGCTCCAGAACTTAATTGTCGAAGTAAAACCGTGTCGAGAAACAGGCTCAAGATACACTGATCACGAGGCCAGGTAAGTGCAGAGATACGGGGAGGTTGTCCAACGCTTTCGCGAAGTTCCTTAATTAAATAACCCTTTCTCTTTTGGCGGTTTCGCCGTTAACACTTTCCTAGACACCCCGTAAACAATATACCGTTAAGCGAGATTCTAAACACAATTAACTTCTCCTAGTGAGCGCGAAGTCCTTAAGGCTTAAAGTCTAGTTTCTTTTAAATTTTGTGCGGGTAAACGTTATGCTCAAGTTCGTGATTTGTGGGCCACGGAAAAGGTGATGAAATCCTTTACCGTATGTTGTGGGGTTCGCTTGCCCTTAAGTCCGTATTAATTGATGCAATGCGCAATTCAATAAAAATTCTATAAAGAATCAAAAAATTGTTTTTTTAGTTTAAGCGCGGCGCTGCAACAAATACGGGTCAGTCAATTTTTAGCGTTTGCTAGCGAACTTGCAAAGAATCCTGCAAAGAATAGTATATTGGAAGCGTCGGATTTGAGAAGAAGGTGTTAGTAAAGTACGTACCGTTAAGTTTTGGGTTAGGAAGCCCCCGTTGAATCAAATCCGGTAAGCTTGAAAGGTTCGCTTGCGCGGGTCAAACTACCCGGATCTTTGGCACTGTACTTCGTAATCACCTTTGCCTTGAATGCACACTTTGCTCCCCACAATCGCAGTTTGCAAATACGCAAAAATCTGCACACTTGCCCACAAAAATGATCAAAAAAAACAAAAAGATTTTTTTATATATATATATATACAAAAAGAATATTAACCCGAATAACAAGAAAAGAAATACGTTACCGTCTCCCCGGCAACGGCGCCATTTGATCGCACGCCAAAAGTGTGTCGGATGTTCAAAGAATTAAAGTATAACTGCGATCAGGACGGTGTCGCTTTGCAGCTAGCCGGTTGAGCACGGGTCGGTCCATAGGGAGATGGTGGTATTTTACCTTCTTGTCTTAGACGAGTCAATAAAGAATTTGTGTATGTGTTTGTTTGATTCTAACCTATGTGTATTATTTGCAAGTATAAAGTTGTTAAGAAAAAGATACGAAATTGTAAGCTAAGAAGTCCGTACTCAAAACCTTTGAGCCGAGTCTTGACCAATTGAAGCTAGAGCAATCGGCAACAACGTGGATTAGGGGATTTAAGCGCGGTATTCGTAGAATCCGGCTTATTTACCCTTGTCCTTCCGTTCTTGTCTCTTGCTTTCGCCTCCGGCCAAACCGAACGCAACCAGTCGCAGTTAGGAATCACCGTTACCTTGTTAGGGTATGGTGCCTAACGGAGCGCTTGCGTATGGTTTGGGCGGAGTTCAATGGAAAATAACGGGAAAAGGAAATGAGAAGGAAAATATTAACTTACAATACCGTATTGATTCTTAACAACGACAATAATTACAACATTCACAAAATGAACAAAAAAGAGAGAACAAAAAGAAAAGAACAAAGAAAAGAAAAGATTACAAGTAAGTAAGTGCATGAAATGAAATTGCAAGAAAGTAAAACAAGATAATAATAAGCAAGTAATAAAAAGCGATAAAAAGAAAAAGAAAGTAATTACAAGAACATAGAACTCAAGACAAGCATGTGATCAATAGCCAACCCTTAAACTTGCAAGCTCAATCAAGAGGTTGCAAGATCAAGGGAAGGGTAGAGAACGCATGTGAAATGAAGAACTAGTCCCGTGAGAAAATACGACCCTTGAGATTAATAACTAACCCTTAACCATTCAAGCTCAATGAAGAGATTGAATGATCAAGAGAAAGCAAGAATCTCAAGGGGAAGAAGAAACAAAAGAGAATGACACAAAACCCTCATCTTCATTAATCTCCCACTCAAAAAGCTCTCACTACAATTTTCATGGAAAAAGAATGAAGAAGAAGAAGAAGAAAAAGAACTAAAACTACAAAAGAATGGACACAAAAATTGGACCCTTGGCTTGGCTCAGATCTGCTGTATTTATAGGCAAGGAAATGAAACCCTAGGGGCAAATTCTGACATAAAATGAAGTACCCAAAGTGCCCATGAAAAACGACAGAATGAAGACCCTACATGGCCGCGGATCCGCGGCCAATACCCCCTATTGGCCGCGGATCCGCGGCCCTATGGTGGGATTAGGGGCTCTGATTTCTTGTACTTCCCTGGTTCTGTTTTTCCTTGTGTCTGAAAACTTCATACTGCACAAAAGTCTTCCAGAATATCAGCAGAATTCATAGTCCAAGATTGCTATCTTTTCTTCACTTTTTGACTTTATCTCTCTTGAGCTCCGCGCACCCATTGATTCTTGTGCTGCCCCCCTCGTGCTCTGTGCTTGTCTGAGACATGAATGACCGCTGTCATATGTCTTGTCTCTGGAACTGGTACTCGGCACTGGACGGATATGGATGACCGGAACCCGGCTTTTATCTGCTGTGACAGATGTTCTGTATTTGGTGTAACTGTGGAGATTTTGTCTTGATTTGCAATATTTGGACTGAAAACATGTACTCTGTAAATATGTAACAAACACGGATTAAAAGTACCTACCTATAAACACACGAGCATAAGAATGGGCGGTATAAAATGCAGTATTCTGTTGTGAACAACCTGCACTATAACCGATGATGCGAATGTTACACATACAAAAATTTTCCGGCTCACACATTCATCATCGGTAATTGCCATGCCACTTGCACAGTAGAACTGTTATATCACCGTATTGCTCTTGCACTGTTAAATTATGATTCATTGTTCAGTATTTATTACACGACATGCTTACATGATAGCACTTGAGATATTTACAGTATTGTTCTGTGCATTGCATTTTCTGTACCTTTATGGTTACGTGCATTGAGATGCTGTTTTCATGAGATCTCTGGATTTGATAACCGCTGGTATATTTTTACAAGTCTTATGATTGTTTTAAAAACACGGTTTCTCGTGATGTGATTTGTGGCGTCCACCATGAGTTTTCTCGATTCTGAGCCATATGCATACCCGATTCGAGGAGTGAGGAAGCACCATCTGCGGGTACATGGTGGACCCGGTAAGGTACCTCGGGGCAAGAAGATCATATAGAAAGGCGATGAACCTGGCAGAGGATGCACTACCTACCGGTGATAGTCTGAGCTCGGCGGTTATCCGGAGGATACCGACCAGAGTCGCGAGATCAGATGGATATGAGGGCTGAACCGATGATGCGGCGCCTGAGATATGAGGATTTATGTGTCGATGCTGGACACGGGTTTTATGATATTCTCGAGTGTCGATATTGGAAACTCAGGTTTCATGATGATTGATGTATCGTTGATGGACACACGTTGGTTGATACACATGCATTCATGCATACATTTTCAGATGGCTATCATTACATACTGATATTGGCACGGCTCTATTGTACACATATGCATACACGACCACCCTAGATACCATAGTATTACCTTCATGACACAGTATGACATAGGGATCATTGTTTATTCGATTTCTACCTGCTGATATTTTCTACTCACGAGTTGGAAACTCATCCGCGTTATGCCACAATTTTCTTGCAGGTTCAACCGCTTGGATCAGTACCGGCTCGCTGGCATACGGCTTTCTACAGGGTGTTTTGCTTAAGTAGGTAGGATACACATTTGGATCGTGATCATCCTTGTACCTATTATTTCAATTTCATCTAGTTAAGTTCCATCAATCAAAAACCAAACTTGTATTTTTAGTAGACCTAAACACAGATTGTACATTCTTGAGACTTAGAGCGAGATGGATGTATTGTCTCTTTTGAGCTTGATGATTTCTTGGTCTTCTTTACTTTCTTTCTGTGATTGATCTTCGACGTAGGGCATCGTATATATGCTTATTGAATGGTTGTGATTCCGCCAATTGGTGAAGAGCTAGCTCCCGCTTTGGATGCCTATATTTTGCATGTATATGGTTTTGGATCAAAATATACAAGGGGGTGCTGCCCAAATTTCAAAGACGAAAATATTTTCAAAGATAGATTGCAAACTATTGTATTTTCATATAACGCTATTTATATTTTAAAAGAAGGCTTAAATTCTTTATGCCGATATTTCAAAACTGCACCTCCACTATTTTCCACAAAAAGGTTTAGATTTCTGGGCTTCGGCTTTCATAAATTACGGCGAGGTCCTGTAGACTTCACATAATTCTCGTGCCGGTCACGTGCCAATTCTGGGTCGTGACAAAGTTGGTATCAGAGCGTTAAGTTTAACCTTGGTTCGAGTCTAGGCTTGACCTTACGGAACCTAGACTTGACTAAATGGGTTTTTGGGACCCGAGTTTTCATCCCATAGGTTGACCTTGGTTGATGGAGTAGGTAACTTGAGCAGAGTGACGTACTGTGCGTATTTTCCGTGGCATACTTACGACACGCTACTCTGCTTAAGTGACCTTAGGATATACATTTCTTGAGATCCTTGATTCTATTCGTTTCTATGATCATATTCCCATTGATTACATTCTTTCCTATGATTATATTTACATTTCAGATCTATCAATTATGTTCGTTCCTATGATCTATCCTCATCGATATTTTCTTGAGGTTCCTATCACCATGGCTACGAGAGCAGAGAGAGTTGCGGCTTAAGATGCGGTCAGAGCGAGCTCGTCACGGACGAGAACTGACGATGATTTTCTTATGGTGACGTAGGAACGCATCGGTGTGTTGTTAGTGTTGAGATCTCTCGATTGAGACGAGTGTTCAGATCTGTACTGGATGATCGGGCTATTGATAGAGGCTGCCAAAGTGTGAGAACTGTCGACATGCAACCCATTACAGAAAACCGCGATGTTGTCTACCGTGCAGACAGGTGGCCCATCTGTTGCTGAGATTGAAAGGATGTCGTCTCCAGAGTTTTATAAACTGAAGCCATAGGAGCTTACATGCAGGGATATGACAGGAGATCGCTAGTTCATCTTGAATAGAGTGACTAAGATGATTCGTCTAATTGGATGCACCAACGCAGTTTCGGTTGAGTTGAAGAATTCCAGTAGAAGGATCTTACTTAAATTTAGAGTAAATCGATCAAGATAGGACATTGTTCGTTGGATACTCCAATGTGAGATCAGTAAGTCGACCAGCTTCAGATAGAAGGACCTCACCCAGACGTGTTGTGTGTTGATCGAGAAAGGACGAATGAAGCGTATACCTCCGATGATTAGGACGAGTTCCTGAGGATGTGATCGGCTAGATATCTTTCACCAAGTGTTGAACATAACGAGTTCGTAACTTCGAGTTCTTGTGAGAGTCTCTGGACTAACTGAAGTCGAGAATGAATCGCAGTGCGCAGCCAACAAGTTATGAATTTGAATTGGACGATAATGAAGACATGTAGAACAAGAGGTTTATATGAGATATTAACAAGCTGTTGTTAATCTCCGTTGATACCAGAGAATTGATATGTATGCAAAAGCGTTGGATACGGCCAAATTCCAGAGGAAAGCCTTGCTAAGAATGCAGCTATCCGAAAATGAGAAAAGGATTAAGTAAAGAGTGCCAACCTCTGTATAGTTCGGCATAGGTGAGATTGGTAGAGACCATAAGCAGGTTTTTGCCAGGATACCATAGCGATAAGGATTTGCACCCAGGATCGGTTGTATCGCGTATAATCAGAGGGCCAGATGCCTCCATCAGTAAAGTGCTACTTTATGAGTGGTCATGTTAATTGGCCAAGAGATGATCAGAGAAGTGACAGAGCGGACCGTTTCCGTGATTACACCTAACCGGGCCGACGAGCAGAAATATTTTGGGATTGGTAATCCACAAAGAAAAACAAGGACCCAGAGACAGAGGACGCCAGACCGTGAGCAGGAGGCAAGTGGATGTTCTTGCTCTACCAGATTTGGGCACACCGGCATTTTTTTGACATTGAAGGAGGTGTACCTCAATGTCAGTTATTGCGATTTGCATTTTAGTGATCCGAGTATCACACTTTTATCGCTTGGACTTGAGTTTTGATGATTCGGATTCATGATATTTGTTTTCGTGCACAGTTATTGTACTTGGTTTATGTTTTATACATCCGTTACGTTGGTTTATGATTTGTGCATATCTATTGCACTTGATATCGATTTTGTGCATTTTTTGCACGTATTTATGACTCTATGTATTTCGATACAGTCGATTTGATTTCATGCATGTTGTATGCACTCGACTTGACTTATGCACTCGGTATCGCTCACATGTGCTTACAGTGTATTGATATGGATTTTGTGCATGTAGTTGCACACGTTGATGATTTTATATATCTTGGTATGCTCGATGTCATTTTATGCGTTTTGAGACATTGACGGGTTTTCGGGCACCTAGAGCACCGGTATTGGTTTTCGTGCATCTGTTGCACTAGATGTTTTTGTGCGGACCTGATACACTTGATTTAGATTTCACGCACACTGCGCGCATAGGATGTGATTTTGTGCACAACGGATGCACTTGATCGATATTTTTACTCGTGCATGAGTAGTTGCACTTAGTTAAGATTTTCGTGCACTTTAGAGGCACTTGATGTTGTTGTCGTGCACACCCATTGCACATGACAGATGCTTTCGTGCACACCCGTTACACTTACTTTTTGTTTTTGTGCACATTCGTGGTACTTGTATTGGACTTGGATTTCTGTGCGTACCAAACGCACGTGACATTGGATACACCTTTTGAGATTGATTTATTTATGAGCATCATATTTTTATGATAGGTTCTATATTATATAGTAACCGAACAGGACTGGTCTGAGGACAGTACCTGAGTATTTTTGCATGCATCGGTAATTACCAAGAGATTTTCAAAAAGAAGCTATAGTTTCACTACTTTCTACGTGCCCAAGAGGGACAGGAACTTTTACGAAGAAAACCTTTGGGATATTTCAAAAAGGTCGGACGTATATTTTGTGCAAAATAAATATAGACATATATCTATTTCCTTACAAAATGAGCGTCCGCCACTTGTACGGTGAGTTACGCATCTCACGGCAGTTGGAAAGGATTTTGCATGTATTTTATTCAGCTTTTTAGACGGTTTTACAAGGATGTGTACTATATACGTATTATGATTTTGACTATCGTATATTGATCTTCGTTGTGGATTTTGAGACTTGTATCTCCATTATAGCTCCCATGATTGCGTGACACTTGACGGAGTTTCAATTTTTGAGTTTCGCACTCGTTTTCGCGCACGCACGATGTGTTGTGGCATACTTGAGTATTCCATGATTTCAGAGCCCCATTGAATTGACTGGTTACCGAAATGTTTTAGTATTTGGAGATTTAAATTTAAATTCGGGGACCGAATTTATTTAAGGGGGAAGATTGTAACATTTCAGAAATATAAAATAATATTTTTGGAATTTAAACAATAAAATAATAGATTTCACGAAAACTATTCGAGTATGAATTTGGGGTTTTCGTAAAATGGTATAATTATATACCAATATTTGGAAAATATTTGGAGATTAATATATATTGTTAATTATAAAGGCATTTATTGGATTTGGACATTTTATAAATAATTATGCAATTAATTATATGCAAATTTATATTAAACTTGATTAGTGCGCCACTAATCATGATTAAACCAAATCCACTTTTTTATTAACCATGGCCAGTGCACCATGACATATTGTATTTGTTTCATGATGGTTCATTGTATTTGTGGACTTATGGTTTATTATTGAGAGGGAAAAGAAAAAGAAAAGATATTTATATGAGTGGGGGACAAAGATGTCACATGTAGGGGGACAAGAGAGCATGGGCTAGATAGAGAGAGAGAGGGGTCAAACCTTAACCCATGGCTCCCATCTTTTTTCCTCACACTTCAATTATTTCACTTCTTCCTTCAACTCCTTCATCTTCATCTCCTCCTCCTTCCTCCACCTTACTATCCATGGGAATCATCTCCAAAACCTCATCAGAATCCATGGCTTCCTTCATAAAAAATGACCACCTCATCCTACACCCCATAGCAAGTTCAAATTTGGATTTTGAGCACTTTCAACTATCTTGGAATTTTCTTCAGTTGCTCCAAGAGGTATAACCTTCACTTTTCTTCTTATTATTTAGTTTCTAAACTTCTAGTTATGTTTAGAGTTCGATTAAGCTAGATTAGTGATCTTGGAATTTTCTAGGATAATTTTAGTGGGTGATTTAAGTTGTAGAGATGTATTTGAGGTTTATTAATGAACCTAAACCCTCAGTGATGATAATCCTAGACAACTTGAGATTAGAGCCCCAAAACACGAACTTAGAATTTTCCCAATGTCGGTTTTTGGTGAATTGTGGTGACTTTGTAGGATCTGTTATGACCCGAGAGCTCTATAAAATAAGTTCCCATCGCAGAGAGGTGTACAGGCCACATAGAATTTACCCTTGAAACCCGAGCCCCTATCTCTTCATTCTGGCCGCAATTTTATTCTTCCAGGCCACAAATTGCAGCCTAGTCTTGATGTATTAGGGTGGATTTTAGTGCATGGCCTTGTTATGTGATATATAAATCTACCCTATATGCAAAATGTCCTAATTTGACCTAGGGTAGAATCTGGGAGTGATTTTCCATGTTGCTGATTTCGGGTTTCCGATTTGTGAAAACTTGGTTTTGGTATTTGAGTTTGGACACGGTCGTTGGACGTTTGTACGTCAACGATGAAGGTTATTTGGTTGTTCTTACATGCATGGGCTATAGATTCTAACATATGAGCACTTCGCATGCCGTATCGATTTTCGAATTTAGTTTTGATATCGTTACGATATGTATTGATTGTAAGTACCATCGCGTGGACTTCCGAGATGACGAAGGAGAACAAGAAGTTCCTCGACTTTGGCTAAAGCAAAGATTAGCAAGTGAGTAGATCTATATATACGGAAGAAGTTGGGTGGATGGCGTATAGCACCCCGCAACAGTAGTAATGGGAGAACCGATATGTAGAATATAATTGTAGAAACCAAAGCTTATGTACCTACGGATATAATCATAATGATAAGTACAAGATAACTTGAATTGAGATGATGACATAATGATATGAGGATGTGAGGCGATATATATATAATGAAACGAGATCACATGAGTTGATATGTTGGCTTAAGGATGCAAGGCAATACACATATTTATATTCATATGCCGAGATATGATATGAGATTGAGTTATATATATAGATAAGTGATTGTCTGTAATTTAGAGAAGTGTTTGTAGTAACCTCAATCAATAACGGTGTCGCGTGTAGCTAGACCGAGATGAGTACGGGTCGTCCTCTGGGAAACGTTGAATATTTTATTCTTACTTTAGGCGTGTTGAGAAAGAAAGGAGGAAGAATAAAGAATGGTGAAGAATGGTTGTAGGATCTAGATCTACGTTAAACAAGGATGCAAAATATAGATATAGATTAACTACGGATGTAGGTTTTATGGTAGAAGGGAGCTTGTAGAGTTCATTGGGATTTAGTAGTTATGGATGATTAATTAAAGATTACTCTTTTTATCCTTTAATAGATTTAAAACTAGAACGACAGTGATGCATGTAGATTAGGGTTTCTGGAGGGAAAATGGTTCCCACTCTTAACCCCTATCTCGACATGGATCTCCGTTTATATCTAGCCTTTACCAAAAAAATTATTAATCTAATCTCTAATCGCGGTCGAGACTAGCAATGAATTGGTAGCGCGCCCGATTAGGATGTTAACTATTCTTTTGATGAAGTTTATAAACTTTATAGGACGTAAAAAGAGTTTAAGGATCTTCATCATCCATTAATCTACCCTAATCCCATGAACCCTAACAAGCGAAGAATTACCCGCGCATGATGGAGATAGAAGAATGGATAGAGATGGAAATCATGAAAAAAAAACTACAAAGAAATAAAATAAGAAAACAACTACCTTTATTAATCAACAAAATCAATTACACTTTGTTCCCTTAGAAAATGATTACAAAATGCTAGTTTGCTTCTCGATCTCTTCTAAGGAGGTAGATGAACAGTTGATGATCAGTCTAGATGCGTGAGCCTATCGTGGACTTCGTGATCTCTTCAGCTTGATAATTTTTCCAAGAGGCTCTCGGTCCTTATTTATAGTCCCAGAGCCAGAACCCTAGTTTCCTAATTTGGAAACCAGTGGTTAAGATCCCAACAGCAAAATCCCAACTCCCAACTCATCCAATACGCGGCGGAACCGCGGCCAATAGGTGGGTTTGGCCGCAGTTCCGCGGCCTTATAGGGAGATCACTTGATTTGTTTTTCTGGAGTTTTATCTTGATGACACGTGGTGATCTTTTGAATCTCTGAAAACTGAAAATCTTTTCTACGTCACTGCCAGAATTGATTTCTTTATTTTACTCTCTGAATTAGGCAGGTTTGTTTTGCCAACTTTAATTTCCTTGATTTCAGCCCTGAAAATTCTGCACAATAACTCAACAAATAATATTAGTGGAGTTTTTTTTATTGAGATATTAACTTAACCATTAAGAATTGGTCAAAGGTATTTAATAAGGTAAGCATATTTAAATGAGCCAAATGTTACATGGATATTATATGCTTACTTTTTCTTACCAAATGTTAATTATAATATATAAACACATGAAAATAGTATTTTTACAGATAAACCCTCATATGTATCATATATTATAATAAGCACCGTTTATTATATAGAAATAGTAGGAAAAATGTCATTGTTCCCCTCCGAAAGACAGCGCGACGTGAAGACGTCTTGCCTGAGATTCGGGGCAGATGCTATATGGTTTTATCCGTCTACCTCTCCGAAGATGCCAAGTTGATTTATGGTACCGTGTATCGGAGGTTTAGACGGATGTGGCCGATGAAGCAGACTTCGTCAGATTCCCCCTCATTTAAGGGGTTTTTGATTGTGGGGACGCTCTTCCCTGCAGGCGCAAGCCCCTGCAGTTAATTACGCTACCGCATCGCGGTAGCCACTTTCTCCTTCTCCAGAATTTCATTTCGTGTCGTGTGTGTTTGTTTTGTTTATGGATGCCCGTGGATTGTATACGGAGACTAAGTTATGCCGTCGCCCGTAGGACGTGGATTAGTCCAAATCCGTATTTACTTAGATTTAGGTTTGGTGTTTTAGTTTAAGGATACGTTAGCCATATTGAGGCTAAGATCAACTTAAACATTCGTTAAGGATACGTTAGTCTGATTTGAGACTAAGATCAACTTAACGGGATCGTTTGGATCCGACAAAAGAGCATTTGGGGGCTATATTGTTCCAGTTTAGGGACATAGTGGTCCATGGGTAGTTTAAGGACATTTCGGTCCATTGCCAGTTTAGGGACATGGGGGTCATATTCCAGTTTAGGGACATGGTGGTCCATATTCCAGTTTAGGGACATGGTGGTCCATTGGTAGTTTAAGGACGCTTAAGTCCGTGGGTTTAAGGACCCCCAGTCCGTATCTTAGTTTAAGGACGCATAAGTTCGCAGGTTTAAGGACCCTACAGTCCATATTTTGGTTTAAGGACGCATAAGTCCATGAGTTTAAGGACCCCACGGTCCGTGTTGATGTATAGTTGTCGGGACCCTTCACTTCTCTGACGTCGTTGAAGGATTACAACGATAGGAATCAGAGGAGTTCGGAGATATACCCTCGAACCGGATGTAAATTGATTTAGGGAGCCGTGCTCAGTCAATTTAATTTGAGGACTTACGGCCATGATTGGGCTAAGTCCAGTTGAAAAATGTTCAACATTTTTATTTGTTTTTGGCCTAATAGGCTTGTGCTAGGGCTTTGCCCCTTTTTAAATAATGCATTGCATTTTTTATTTTGTTTGGGCTCTGCCCATTTATAAATGAGGCAGAACATCAATTTTGTCTGGGCTCTGCATTTTATTTTGTTTGGGCTCTCCCCTTTTATAAATGATGCAGAGCATCAATTTTGTTTAGGCTCTGCCCCTTTTATTGCATTGCAATTTATTTTGGCCTACTAGGCCTTTTTGATTTGGGCCTGGACCTTCAGTAAACAATGTAGTGCATTTGTCAGGCGCTTTGCGCCAATCACTGAGCGCAAGCGCTTGTGGTGATGACACGTGTCATGCAAGCGCAGTGCGCTCCGCCGGTGCACTGCGCTTGCGCTCCGCCGGTGCACTGCGCTTGCGCTGCTGACACGTGGTGCGCTCTGGTGAGTTGCGCCAATTTCAGAGAGCAAGGCTCTATCTTAAAAGCGCATAGCTCAAGTGGTTTAGATGCTGACACGTGGCGCTCTCTGGTGGCTTGCGCCAACCCAAGAGGACAACAGTGCAGTTTTGCAAGTGCAGGGCACTGTTTAATTTCTTGATCCAATTTAGATCAGAGAAAACAAGAAAACAAGTTTTTCTTTTTTTTTTTTCTTGTTTTCAGAGAACCAGTGGTTCATAAAAATTGCAAGGCACTACTATTATTTGTTTTTTTTATTGAACATCATTGATCTTGTTCTTAGATCAATGATCTATTAGAAGAAATTCTTCTATTTTATGAAGGTTTTTACCTTTTTCTTGAACTTTCTTCAGAGTTCTTTCTGTTTTGAAATTCTTAATCTCTCACAATGTTGATGATTCTTTGAGTTGGGGTCTAGGGGTCATTATATAGTGCCCATATTTTTGTTAAGTTTGTTAAAGAGATCATTCTCTGAGTGATTTGGGGAATTTTCCCCACCGTTGGATCTTTGATCCAAGGGCTTCTGTTTTACAGAAGACAATCTTCTTGTTTTAACAAGAACAGAAAGATATTTCTAGAATTTAATTCTGTTTGGCACAAACGCCCCAGCGCGTGACATGTGTCACGCAGCGCAGAGCGCAGCACAACTGTGCTTGCGCAACTACGCTGACACGTGTCGCGCAGCGCACAGCGCAGCGCATCTGCGTTTGCGCTGACATATGTCGCGCAGTGCAGCGCTTGCGCCACTGCGCTTGTGCAACTGCGCTGACACGTGTCGCGCAGCGCTTGCGCAACTGAAGCGTTGCTTCCTTTAATTTTTGTTTTAAATAGAGCCTTGCTCTCATTGGGCGCGCTGCGCCGACGTATCAGCTTTTGACACGTGGCGCGTTGCGCGCAGCGCAAGGAATTTGAAGCGTTGCTTCGAATTTTGAATTTTTGAAATTCAAACAGAGCTTTTCTTTGATTGGGGGAAACAAATGCCCCCCCCCACCATTGCGCTCACGTGGTGCGCACGTGAGTGCAGCGGTGGCAAGATCCTGGCCGTTGGATCAACTCAGGAGTTGAAGGGGCGCAAGCGCCTATATATAGGACCCCTGGCCCTTAGAAAATCTTTACTATTTTCCAAGATTTTGATTTTCAGAGCTTTGCACTTGCTTAAGAACTTCAGAGCCTTGCTCTTGTTTCAAGAACTCCAGAGCTTTGCTCTCATTTCCAAAGTTAAAAAAAACTTTAGGTAAAATTAATCTTAGATTAAATTAATTTTAATTAATCTTAATCAACAGAGCTTTGCTCTCGTAGATCTTCTGATCTAAAGAAAACCCCTTCGGGGTTTCACCAACAGAGCTTTGCTCTCAAGAATCCATAGATCTACAGAGATCTTGTTCATGGGTTTTAACCCATGAGCAGAGCTTTGCTCATGGACCAAAAAGTAGATCTTTTTGATCTAAAAGTGAAGAACTTCTAAGAGTCTTCAAAAAATTTAATTTTTTAGGAGTTTAAAGAAAACTTTATTTTAATAGATTTTCTCATCATTATCATAGAGCTAGGCTCTTTTAAGGAATCTTATTCCCCTGAGACCAGAGTTTGACAAGTGTCACTCTGTGACAGAGTTTTGCTCTGAAAGAGGAGATTTTCTCCTTGTCTCTAGGGATTTTTTATTATTAATGAGAATATTCTCTTGGGGATTAACTGACAATCTCATCCAATGATGGGGTTGTCTTATTAACTGATGTATTGCCATCCAGATTTTGTGCGTCCCCCTTTGGTCTCCTACCCACTGCACTGCAGTGTGGTGTAATTAATCTTAATCTAATTTTAACTAATTTTTTAATTTAATTAATTAAAAAAATTTAAATGTCAAGCGTTGGAATTGCAACACTAACGGCTAATTTTGTTTCCTTGCAGTGACCATGTCTTTCGATACTTCATTCCCATTTGTTCGTTCGGAGGAAGGGTTTCCCGAAGCGCCCGTGGACCGCGAAGTCCTAGCTATGATCAGGGATCATGACCCAGAATATAAGAGTATCCACCTTTGGGGGTCGCGGTACAACCAGATTATCATGGGTCGACGGAGTTTTTCGTGCGCAGTGCCGTCAGAGCCTATTACGGCGATCCACTATGCCAGCCCACCCCCGGTGCAGTATGCCGTGGAGATGGTCGATTGGACTTCAAAGGGCTTTCTTCATCCCGCTATAGATGCGATTCCGGTTCAGCGTCCTATGGTTTTGGATATCCTAGGACGCCGTATTTGTCAAGGCGAGGCGCGACCTTGGGGGCAATCATATAACATAGGTCTGATCCCCCGCCACCCGATCGGCTATCTGCCATGGGCTCGCTATATTCTGTCGGCGAAGAAGTCGCAGTTGATAAGGTTAGGGTTGTACATTGCAGTTTACGTCTTCCTCTTCCAATATCCCACGCTTCCTACCTGGTGGTTCAAGGCCTTTTTGGAGCAGTGGAACATTCCTACTCACACTTTCCTCGCAATGGACCGGGAAGTGTCGATTTCTTTGGAGGAATTCACAGAGGTCTCTGGCTTACCGGTTATAGGGGAGCACTATGAGGAGTTGCTTCCTACAGACGAGTATGTCTTCGGTGCTAAGCCGGCAGTAAGGGGCCTCACTCCAGAGAATGCTGTTCAACATCAATTCCCAAGTTTGATCAAGGTGTTGAACATCTATGAGGCCCTTTTCATCGAATGTGGGAGTCGCGGAGTTAGCTTCGAGGATTTCATCGCTCGGTTCCTTCACCCAAACGTCCTCTCGGCAGAAGCTGCCAAGTTTGCCACACTTGATGACCCTTTCGGTCTAGGTTTGGATAACCTGCCGGCGAAGGAAATAGACCAAAAGGGTTTTTTCCTTCCTAACTCCCCGACTATGTCTTTTACGGAAGTTGCAGCCCCCGGGATGGACGAGGAGGCCTTCTTCTTAGGATTTCTTGGGCTATGGCTGAGTTGGTTTGCACTCCCGATGCATTCTCGCCATATGCAGCCCTCTGTCTTTTACCCAGCTCACCGGATGACCATTAGGGTAAAAGTGGCTGTTGGGATCGCCGGCTTGGCACACCTGTATCACGGCCTCAGTCAAGCGGCGGATGCTAATGAGCCTGGGGTACTGCACGTGATCTTCTCGATGCACTACTTCATATCGTGGCTCGAGCTACACACATCGGGCGTCTTCGGCATGCACAAAAGGCCCTCGTTCTATGACAGGTGCAGCTTCCCTCGCATCATACAGCTGATTAGCGCATCAATTATGACTCCATCGCCACGGAATGCCAGGGGTTTGCTCCTTCGCCCCCACACCGTTAGAGACGGGGTGTCTTTCATTGACAAAGTGCTAACTATTGAAAAGGCATCTACCACTGCAGTGCGGCCATTGCAAGACACTTTCAAAGATGGAGCCTCAGTTTTGACGGCCCGGAAGACACTCCATCTATAATGCATTAGACCGGGCTTCCTGGTGTTTAGGCAGAATGGTGCGGCGATTTTCATGAGATATAACCCGCATCATTTCGCCCAACAACTGAGCTATAATCAAGGGGTACCACTGGAGGCTTTCCTATCGGAACCTGCGGCTACTGAAGAAGGGATGGAGAGCGCGCTGCATCACTTCATGCGTCTGAATACGGGTTCCCACTTTTTTATCAGTGAGCCGGCTTGCGCCCCACGACTCCTCAAGGTATATACAGAATGGTACAATCATTCGACGGGAGCCGTCATAAAGGAAGAAAAGCGATTGCTGGTCGACCGTAAAGGTGTGCCTCCAGGTAGCGACCGCAAAGCTCCTCTGGTGCCAAGGACCCCAGTAGTTCCCCTTCTGAAAGATGCTAGGGCCGGACCACCGCGTGCGCAGAGTCCTCCACGCGGATTGCCGCTTCCCGATATTGAGGATGCACCACCAGCGCCCTGTGCTCCAGTGGAGACAGTGGTTGTAGCCTCGCCGGAGTCTGGTGTGGGTGCGGACATCGGGACCCGCCGCCCCAAGGTGCCTGCAAAGCGCAAGTCGATCCCGGGTGCACCTAGGGCTGGTAGGCAGAAGAAGAAAAAGAAGTCGCTCTTCGCAGCTGACATTGTGTTCGGTCAGGAACCCCACGCTCCCTATGGTGAGGGCCTGGGTGAATACGGGACCAACAGGGGCTTAGTCATGCCGCCGGATGACACGGACTTGGAGGCCGCCATCGTAGCTTCAGAGCGGTTGGCGAGGCGCGACGCGTGGCTAGCTAAGCTTGCGCAATCAGGTAATCACTAGTCGCATTTTTTTATTGCACATATCTTTATTATTGCCTTTGACTAACGTTTTTCCTTTCTTTTCTTCAAACAGGCATCACCACTGAAGAAGCCATTGCTGCTTCCCTCAAGACTTTCCAAGAGGAGGAACGCCTTAGAGCGTCTTTAGGCCTTGGTAAATTTCGATTCATCAAGTCTTCATTTTCCTTGTGTTATGGTCGATCTAATCTCCCCCTTTTTTATCACAGGAACCACAATGCCGATCCCACCAGGTGCCGCGGAGACTCTTCCCAGGCCAGCCGCCGATGTTTCTGCCTCCTCGGGGCTACCACGAGAGGCCCATCTTGAAGAGCCGATGAGAGATGCCTTAAAGGCTCTGGAGGCATCTCTGAACGAGGACGACGACATCTTGATGAAGGAAGCGTCAAAAAGGTCCATCGTGACGGCCCGGGAGGAGAGGAAGCGGTTGAGGCGCGAAGCGAAGGCACGTAGGGCCACTTTGGCTATTGGAGCGGGCCCAAGCACCATCCCTAGTGCTGATACTCCCTCAGATGAGCCCCCGGTCGCCTTGTCTACAGCTCACTGACAGGCGGTGCGCGCCAATAGGGAGGCTAACGATAAGTCCACCTCAGGTAATATTTCTTTCAGAATTTTGTTGTAAGAATTATAAAGCTGTCGGTTCTTATATATTCTGTCTTGCAGGGCCAAGTCCAACCAAGGGAGAGGCGGAGACCGTCGAACCTGAGGGGCCATAGGAAGAGGCACCGGCCGAACCGGAGCCGACGGTGGGCAACGTCGCCGGGGTTGCTGAGCCTGAGTTGGGGGTTGAGGGAGCTGCACCCAAGAAGGTCGTTGATGCCGAGCCTGGGATGGCGGCAAATGAGACGACCGCTATAGCTGAGCCCGAGGTAGCGGCGGACGAGGAGCTTAAGGCCAGTGACCCCCTGCTGATGGCGGATGAGACAATGGAGACCGCAGAGCCCGAAGAAGTAGCGGGTGAGATGGGCACGACTCTTGGGGAAGAACCAGACGCTCCTTCTCAAGAGTCCGGCAATGCTCCGATTATTGCCCTCCCCGCCTATAGCCCTCCGCTGTCTCCTGGCCTTACGAGCACGACGACGGCCCCCGTGGCGTCTGGGGATGAGGCCACGGGTGGTGGACTTATGTCGATGGAGGAGGGAGACGCCTCCGTCTCGGCTGGAGGGTCATCATGTAAATTTCGGATTACCGTCCCCCCTTTTTCTATCTTGCAATCTTTCCTGACAGGTTTACCCTTGTTTTTTAACACAGGTGCAGCCAGTGCCGATGCTCCATTGCTCGAGGGAGCGCCGTCAACTACTGCCTTGGCGATGGTCACCTCTCAGCCCTCTCTCGTACCATCGAAGATGTTGGAAGGTATGGGTTCGCAACTTATTAGTCTTATCTTTCAGACGCCTAGTTTATGTACTAAAGTCGTACTGTCGTGTCTTTTCAGGAGTACTTTTTGACCATCTTTATCAGGTGTTGCTCCCACACTTCTCCTTCCCATCTGAACTCGCTTGTCCCTCTGGTGGCGCTGGTGAGTATCGTTTCCGACTGATATCTTTCTTTTTTAGTGATGGAATTATTTCTAACTTCTTCTCGTCCTGATTGCAGTGCTACAAATCGAAGGAAGGGATGAACGATCGGCCGCGCCACTGGCCCTTCCGGCCTTGCCACCTGCTGCAGCTGGTATAGCAAACTATTGCATTGATGACCCCTTCTTTTTTTGTCTTTCTTAAAGTGTCATCTAATCGCATCTTGTTTTTTCAGCTGTCGTTCCGATCTCGGTGCCCTTCGAGCCTCGCATCACAATGCCGGCAGGCCCTTTCCTGAGACGTCCGTCCTCGAAAGGCGCCGCGATCAGTCTGCGCATATTGAGCGACTACATCGAGGAACTCGACGTCGAGACTCCTACGTCTGCTGCAGATTTCGCAACAGCGGTTAACCCGATGCTGGTGATACTCGTAAATTTCCATGACGAGAGCATCGTTGCGTCTTGGGTTAATCACTGCTGGGGGATCGAGGCTCGCCTGCATCAGCTGGAGTCGATGCGTCCTGTCCTTGAGGTTTTGGCCGTGAGTACTCAACGGGCAGCATGGCTCGAGCAAAGCACTTCTCATTTCCGCCATTTGGAACAAGAAGCAGCTTTAAGGCTGAAGGAGTGTCAGGAGTCTTCAAGCAAAACTGCTCGCCTACGTGCGGAAGTTGAGGCGAACGCTGCCGAGGTGAAGGCTGTCTTCGAGGGCCTTCTGGAGCGTATCTCAAATGGGCTGAACTTGAAGCAGAAACTTGACGCTGCCGAGCGTAATGCCCAAGGCCGCGAAGCAGCTCAGCAGGCCGTTGGGGGGCAGCTTGCATCTCTCTCGCAGCAAAGGGCTCAGGTGGAGGCAGAACTGGCAGTGGTGGCCGTTCAGGAAAAGGCGTGGAAGGAAGTGTGCGAACAACTGATATAGTTATTTAAGACGCTTCCTTCCCAGTAGCTGCCTTTGTATCAATGTATTTGTAAAATTTTTCTTTTTCACATAATATGTATCCATTCTTTATTCTTTTGTACGATTCACCTTGTATTTGATTGAAGTTAATAAATAAAGATACACATTTTTTCTTTTTGAATGTCTTGTATTATTTCTTTGCTTTCTCCTTTCTCTTATTATCAGCATGCTGTCTTGATAAACACAATTGACAGATAATAGAGTAAGCATCTAGATTTCTCCAAGAGATAGCGATGGCTTAGGCTGCAGGTTCAGATCTGCTGCCTAAGACTTTTCAACTCTATGAGCCGTGAGGGTCTCATAGAGACTTTTCTCCCTACGGATCGAGAGGATCTCGTAGGTGGATTTTCTCCTTAGGAATCGTGAGGATTCCTAAGTGTGTTTTCTCTTATAAGTCGTAAGGATCCTATAAGAGAATTTTCCCTCTTACGAGTCGAGAGGACCCGTAAGCGGTTGTTTCCCTCCTTATCGAAATTCGACTTTGGAGAGTGAGACCCGTGAATAGTATGCAAGAGACCGTTTTAGACAGACTTGCAGGGTCCCATTGCTCAGGAAACAAGTTTTTTAATCCCTGCTGCCTGAGGCTTCATTTTGCAAGTTGAGACGAATCGGGAATTTCCCGCGGAGACACTAATTTCTCTGCGAGCCGACGCGAGTCAGGAGGCTTTCATCAAGGACGCTAGTTTCCCTGATTTGAGGTATTTTCCAAGGACACTTGTTTCCCTGGGGTTGAAACGAATCGAGAATTTCTCGCGGAGACGCGGGTTTCTCTGCGAGTCGACGCGAATCAGGATTTTCTTCGTCAAGGACACTTGTTTCCCTGAGTCGAAGGATTTTGACGAAGACATTGGTTTCTTCGGGGTTGAAACGAACCGGGAATTTCTCACGGAGACACTGGTTTCTCTGCGAGCCGACGCGAATCAGGAGGCTCTCATCAAGGACGCTAGTTTCCCTGAGTTGAGGAATTTGCCAAGGACACTTGTTTCCCTGAGGTTGAAACGAACCGGGAATTTCCCACGGAGACACTGGTTTCTCTGCGAGCCGACGCGAATCAGGAGGCTCTCATCAAGGATGCTAGTTTCCCTGAGTTGAGGTATTTTCCAAGGACACTTGTTTTCCTGGGGTTGAAACGAACCGGGAATTTCCCGCGGAGACGCTGGTTTCTCTGCGAGCCGACGCGAATTAGGATTTTCTTCAACAAGGACACTTGTTTTCCTGAGTCGAAGGATTTTGCCGAAGACACTGGTTTCTTCGAGGTTGAGACGAATCGGGAATTTCCCGCGGAGACACTGGTTTCTCTGCGAGCCGACGCGAATCAGAAGGCTCTCATCAAGGACGCTAGTTTCCCTGAGTTGAGGAATTTGCCAAGGTCACTTGTTTCCCTGGGGTTGAAACGAACCGGGAATTTCCCGCGGAGACACTGGTTTCTCTGCGAGCCGACGCAAATCAGGAGGCTCTCATCAAGGATGCTAGTTTCCCTGAGTTGAGGTATTTTCCAAGGACACTTGTTTCCCTGGGGTTGAAACGAACCGGGAATTTCCCGCGGAGACACTGGTTTCTCTGCGAGCCGACGCGAATCAGGAGGCTCTCATCAAGGACGCTGGTTTCCCTGAGTCGAAGGATTTTGCCGAAGACACTGGTTTCTTCGGGGTTGAAACGAACTGGGAATTTCCCGCGGAGACGCTGGTTTCTCTGCGAGCCGACGCGAATCAGGATTTTCTTCGTCAAGGACACTTGTTTCCCTGAGTCGAAGGATTTTGCCGAAGACACTGGTTTCTTCGGGATTGAAACGAACCGGGAATTTCTCGCGGAGACACTGGTTTCTCTGCGAGCCGACGCGAATTAGGAGGCTCTCATCAAGGACACTAGTTTCCCTGAGTTGAGGTATTTTCCAAGGACACTTGTTTCCCTGGGGTTGAAACGAACCGGGAATTTCCCGCGGAGACACTGGTTTCTCTGCGAGCCGACGCGAATCAGGAGGCTCTCATCAAGGACGCTAGTTTCCCTGAGTTGAGGTATTTTCCAAGGACACTTGTTTCCCTGGGGTTGAAACGAACCGGGAATTTCCCGCGGAGAGGCTGGTTTCTCTGCGAGCCGACGCGAATCAGGATTTTCTTCGTCAAGGACACTTGTTTCCTTGAGTCAAAGGATTTGTGGTGGTCTTTCAGGTTTTATATAAGTTACTGTCAAGACCTCGAAGCTAGGAATTTGATCTTCGCTTCGTTTGCTGGCACTGCGTCTGCTGTATTGAGACGAATGTCACGGTTGTCTCTAGGCTGTTGGTGAACCGTCGAGATTTGGCTTAGCTTTTTGGCGGAGCCTGTTGGAAAGGTATGGTTCCCTCTTTGTTTGTGCCCTTGGATTGTATACAGGGATCGATGTGATCTCAACTGTAGGGTAGAAGTTTCATTCATTTTTATTGTTTTATTTCCGCGATGCTCTATCATTTCAGCTTTTATATCGCGAAGGTCGCGATTGCCCAATCATTTCAGCTATTTTTCGCGGTGCCCAATCATTTCGGCTATTTATTTTATTTTTACTCGTTGATTTTTATTGCGAGTTGTCCAATCATTTCGGCTGTTTTATATGCATACGTTTCCACTTGCTGCTTTTTATTGCAAGTTGCCCCATCATTTCGGCTATTTCGCATGCATGTGCGGCTTGCTGGCTTTTCACCGCAAACTTGAAATTAGACACCGATTTCGGCATCAGCACCGCTACAACTGGGATATTGCCAGGAGCGAATCATCATTTGCCTCTGTTGATGTCGAACAAAGGTGGCTTAGCGAACAGGGTTAAGGTTCTGTCGACTAAGGCTTTTAACTTCATGAGCCGTAAGGGTCACACAAAGGTATTTCTCCCTACGAGTCGTGAGGATCTTGTAGGTGTATTTTCTCCTTAGGAATCGTGAGGATTCCTAAGTGTATGTTCCTCTGTAAGTCGTAAGGATCCTACAAGAGGGTTTTCTCCTTGTAAGTCGAGAGGACTTATAAGGGTTGTTCGTCATGCGTACATATCCCCAGTCACGGATGGGACTTGGTTAGGGAAATGTTTATTCGCGCCCGTGGATTGTATACAAGGGTCAGTGCTGAGCCACTTGTAGGGCAATATCGAAGGTTGTGGGGGGTTGCTTAAGCACAGGTTTAGGTCTCTGTAACTTAAGACTTTCAAATCTCATGAGCCGTGAGGGTCCCATAAGAGAGTTCTCCTTACGAGTCGTGAGGATCTCGCAAGTGTATTTTCTCCTTAGGAATCGTGAGGATCCCTAAGCGTGTTGCTCCCTTGTGAGTCGTAAGGATCTCACACGGGTGGTTTCTCCTTACAAGGTCGAGAGGATCTTGTAAGTGTCCTTTAACGAGGTTGCGCCCTTTTCGGGTTTTCACAAACACTCACCGGTAGTCCTGCTGTTTTTACTCACGGAGCCCTTTCGGGTTTTCATCCGTGCCCTTTTTGCTTATGGACATACCTCTTTTATATATATATATATATATATATATATATATATATATTATGAGGTCGCGCCCTTTCGGGTTTTCACGAACACTCGCCGGTAGCCCTGCTGTTTTTACTCACGGAGCCATTTTGGGTTTTCATCTGTGCCCTTTTTGCTTATGGACATACCGTTTTTTTTTATATTTTTTTTTATATTTTTTTTCTTTTTCTCTTCTTTTTTTTTATTCATCTCGTCAGCCTAAGGATGCTGCGGTAGTAGTTTAAGGACGTTTTGGTCCGCCATTAGTTTAAGGACGTTTCGGTCCGTCAAGGAGAAGGCTGGCTACCACTTGTAAAGTTTGAGCTTAGGAAGATAGCGAGCGGACGTAGTCGTCGTCATCTATCATTGACCTAGGCGATAACTCGCTAAGCGTAGTATTTCTTTAGGAATCGACCATTTATTGGCCTGAAAGGGCTTTCACCGTACATATCCATGAGTAGATAGGCTCCACCATGGTAGACCTTGTCTATGATGTACGGGCCTTCATAGTTTGGCTCGAATTTTCCCCGCTTGGCGTGATTGGGGATCATAGGCCTTTTGACCACTAGCACGAGTTCGCATTGGCGGAATGTCCTCGGCCGGGTCAATCTTTCATATGAGTGCGTCATCTTTGCTTTATAGGCCTCCAGATTTTGTTGCGCTATGATCCGGGTTTCATCAAGGGCATCAAGCTCCTCAAGCCGAAGGTGAGCATTTTCTTCGTCCGTCAGCTCATAGTGGACTGCCACTCGTAGAGAGGGTAGCTCTATCTCGATGGGGAGTACTGCTTCTGTACCGAATACCAACGCATATGGCGTTGTGTTCGTGGCCGTTTTGAACGTAGTTCGATACGCCCAGAGAGCTTCTTGCAGTCTCTCATGCCAGTCCTTATTTCGGGACACCGTCTTCTTCATGATCTTTGTCAAGGTCTTGTTGAAGGCCTCAGCTAGACCGTTAGCTCGCGGATTATAAACCGAGGAATATCTCCAGTCTATATTGTGTTGTTGCGCGAAGCGACTGATCTTGTGGCTTCTATAAGCCGGCCCATTATCGGAGATGATCCGTCACGGAGTTCTAAACCGGTATATGACATGCGTCTTGAAGAAATGGAGGATATTCTCCGTTTTCACTTCTCTCAACGGTACTGCTTCTGCCCATTTGGAGAAGTAGTCAGTCGTCGCCAGGATGAAATGATGTCCCCTGGACGATGCTGGTTCGATAGGGCCGACTATGTCAGTCCCCCACATTTCGAATGGCCAGCTAGTCACCGTTGGATGGAATGGATTTGGATGCTGGTGGATGAAGTCCCCATGAATTTGACATGAGTGGCACTGCTTCGCATACTTAAGGCAGTCTTGAATCATCAAGGGCCAGTAGTAGCCCATTCGTTTGATCTTCAACTTCATCTTTGGGCCTGCTTGGTGAGAACCGCAGATTCCGTCATGAACTTCCTGAACGACTCTTTTCGCTTCGTCAGGTCCCAGACATCTCAACTACAAAGAATCAAATGACCTCTTGTACAGCGTATCATTGACGAAGGTGAAAGACAGAGCTCGTTTCATAAGCTGATGTCTTGAGGACGCATCTTCGGGCGTTCGACGGTATTTGAAGTAGTCTATAAAGACTTCTCTCCAATTCTCGGCCTTTTCCCGGTGTTTTATTTGCAGGGTCATTTGCTCAGTCGCTTCCTTCTCTTCGGATGATTCCAGAGATATTTCTGCTGGGGCAAGCACCCGACGGCTTTGTACCACGATTCTTACGTTATCGAGGTTCTCATCAGCCAGTTCCTTAGCGAGCTTGGCCAACGCGTCTGCTTTGCTGTTTTCCACGCGCGGTATGTTCTCCAAAGTGTAGGAAGGAATTTGGGTCAATAATTGTTGCACCTTTTCGCTGTACTTCACCAATTCTGGTTTGCATGTCTGGTAGTCGCGGTTTACTTGACTAACGACCAGTTGGGAATCTCCATATATGAGGAGGTTTTCAATTCCCATGTCAATGGAGATCTCGAGGCCTGCTATTAAAGCTTCATGTTCAGCTTCATTGTTTGTCCTCGGCTATGTTAGGGAGAAAGCAAAGCGCATTATCCCTCCTTGTGTAGTTACAAAGATAAGTCCTACCCCCGATTTGATTACAGGGGTACTTTGTTTGCACTTCTTCATGGAAGATGCTCCATCGAAATAAAGCTCCCATCGGGTAACACCACCGTCGATCGTGTCAAACGCATGTTCGTCTGGCAGATCGCAATTCAAAGGAGAATCGGCGGGTATCGGATGCTCAGCGAGGAAATCGGCGATGGCCTGGCCTTTCACTGCCTTGAGAGGTTGATACGTTATCGAGAACTCCATCAAGAGTAGGGCCCATTTAGCGAGTCGCCCTGTCAAGATGGCCTTCGACATCAAATATTTAAGAGGGTCCACCTTCGAAATGAGACGGACTTCATGCGCCAACGCATAGTGCCTGAGCTTTGTTATCGCGAAGATCAACGCCAGGCAGTGTTTTTCAATAGGGGAGTAGTTGCTTTCTGCCCCCAGTAGAACTCGACTCAAGTAATAGAGAGCTCTCTCCTTCCCTTGATCGTTCTCTTGTGCCCATAATGCGCCTAAGGAACCTTCAAGGGAGGTTATATAAAGAATGAGGGGCCTTCCCTTGACCGGAGCAGCCAGCACTCGCGGGTTTTGCAAGTACTGCTTGATTTCGTCTAGCGCGCCTTGGCATTTTTGATCCCAGACGAACGGGGTTCCCTTCTTCATCAGGTGGCTGTAAGGACGGCACTTTCCTGAAAGGTTGGCTATAAATCGCCGTATATACGCGAGCTTCCCTTGGAGAGACTGCAGCTGTTTGAGAGTCCTTGGCGGAGGCATTTCCATGATCGCCTTGATCTTTGACGGATCTATCTCAATACCTCGGTGTCGGACGATGAATCCCAGGAACTTGCCTGAGGAAACTCCGAATGCGCACTTGAGAGGGTTCATCTTCAAGTTGTATTGTCGAAGGCGTTGAAATACGGTCTTCAGATGTTCTAAATGCTCCTCGTATGATTTGCTTTTAACCACGAGGTCGTCGATATAACATTCGACAATTTCATGTATAAGGTCATCGAAGATCTTCGTCATAGCCCTTTGATAGGTGGCACCGACGTTCATTAAACCGAAGGGCATCACCTTATAGCAGAATATACCCAAAGGAGTCCTGAAGGCGGTGTGCTTCGGGTCTTTGGGATGCATCTTTATATGGTTATACCCCGATGAGCCGTCCATGAAGGAGAAAACCTTATGAGTGGACGTATTGTCTATCATCAGTTCGGTGACTGGCACTGGGAAATCGTCCTTCGGGCAGGCTTTATTGAGATCCCGAAAGTCCACGCATATGCGTACTGTCCCATTTTTCTTCATCACCGGGACGATGTTGGCGATCCATTCAGGGTATTGAACTTCCTGGATGAAGCCAGAGTCGATCAGCTTCTTGACCTCAGCATTGATGCTCATCTCAAGCTCGAGCCGCATTCTTCTTGGTGACTGCTTGACTGGCTTGACGTCTGGGGATATTGCCAATTTGTGCACAGCAATTTCTGGATCTAGTCCCGACATTTCGGAATAGTTCCATACGAAGCAATCTTTATGCTGCATAAGCAGGTTTTTTAATGAAGTCACCCTCTCCTCAGATAGCAGCTTACTAATGAATGTCGGTCGCGGGTCATTCGTCGTCCCCAACTCAATTTTCTTGAGGTTATCCGCAGTGGTATGGATTCCATCTTTCAGCTCTTTTGGCGCTGGTGGAAATTCTAAGATCACCTCATCGTTGCAGTTTTCGAAGCACCCGGGAAGGTCATCCATGTTCTCGGGCCCTTCTTTTGATATTTTTATCATGTGACAAGTACGAATTCGTTTCCAAGCACAATGTGGAACCAGTTCTTCTTTCGTGGCTTTGGGTTCGTGCTTCTGTGGCGGCGTTACCCTCCAGCTGTCAGATAGAGCGAACTTGCCGAGCTGATACTGATCTTTGACCCAATTCTTGAAGGTGAAGCAGTCTTCGAGAGGGTGCCCTATCACTCGGTGATAAGGGCAATAGTCCGGGTGAGAGACTTCGCTTGCTTGTTCGGGGTGTTTAGACTCCGGCAGTGTAAGCATCTGATGTTTTAGAGCGAGATCAAGTATTTTCTTCGTCTTGTCCCGAGGAAAAGAGTACGCCCGACCCATTTTTCTTATGACGGATAGATCGGAACCGCTCGATTCCCGCTTGCGTAGCTTCTTAGTCCCGCTTTGTTGCTGTTGAGCGCCTTTTTCGCCTTTCGACTTGTTTCTGCCTATGCGTCGAGCCTTTTTTATAACAGGTTGACAGGGAGCGGCACTTTCATCTTTCACGGCCTGTTGGAGGAGGCGTTGTGTTTTGGCTTTCTCGTAGATGGCCATCTCGCGAGTGTGGTCGTCTCGGGCTTTTTGACCAGCTTCCCTTATAAGCTTGTCCATTTCCTCTTCGAATGACGGATTGGGCACTTTTGCATCAAGAACTTTTATTGGTTCAGGATTAACATCTTCCCATTAAGCATCCGCTTCTTCATCGAAGTCATGCACGACGTAGCAACCGTGGAGTAGCTCTCGTTTCTTGGACCGAATGTATCCAAGCCCGAATGTTTCCATTCTCCCATTAGGCAACTTATGCTGAGTCCCGGGAACGTTCCAGACCCTGTCATAGAATTTGGCTTTCCGAGCGGTCTGTTTGAAGGATATCCCCTGGCGCTTCAACAGCCTTTTCAAGCCTTCTGTAATATCTGGGAAGACGGATGGGCTGAAGCCTGTCAAGCGTAGGATCCGTACCGTGCCAGATTTCTTTCTCCACTTTGGTTTCTTCACAGCGGTAGAATAGAATTGTCTTTTCACCTTCTCGCCTGGGAGGGATATAGAACATTCGCAACTCCTCTACACTGTAGATATCAAGTGTATCCAGTTCTTTATGGTGTTTAAGCGGCACCATGGCAACTTGCAGACTTTGCTCTTCGTCAGCGAACGTTTGTATTGAAGGCCGAGTAGAGAACACAGCATGGACCTCATCTTCCGAGTCGCTACCAAAGATCAACGTAGGAGCAGATGGTCCCGGCTTGTTGTATTGGGGAGGACCCGAATAAATCATCTCCTCTTCCTCCTCGGTATCACTGCCGAAGACAGGGATGATGGCGTTAGCCTTATTCTCCGGCTTGTGACACCTCTCCGTGTCTTCGAAATCCGGTAAAAAGTATTTAGCATCTTCATATTTGCGGACCTCGTTCACAGAGAACGGGTTCAGTTCTCCCATCACGGTATACTCGAGACCATCCTTAAAATACTTCATACACTAATGTTGTGTAGAAGGGATGATGCTGTACTCGTGTAACCATGGTCGGCCAAGCAGAGCATTGTAGGACATCTTGGCGTCTATGACGTGGAACTTAATGTTCGTGACGAGTAGCCCAAAGCGTAGCGTCAGTATCACAGACCCAAGAGTTCTTGATGATTAGGAGTCGAACCCGGAGATGGTGATCTTGTCCCGAGCAAGGTGCTGGACGCTCATGCAGATTTATTTTAACACCCGCACATTGAGGAGATTAACGGAGGATCTATTGTCGACCAGGATTTTGCCTATCTTTATATCGTGGCAGTATCCTGAGACATAAAAGGGGCGATTGTGTTCGCACGTCCCAAGGAGAAGGTCTTCATCGCCAAAGGTGACATCGGCCGTGTGCACTTCCTCCAATTCATCCTTCATCTTTTCTTCGTCCAAGAAAGCTTGGAATTGTTCCGGATCCTGCAGTGCCTTGATTAATGAATCTCTCGCCTCTTTTGATAGTAAAAGGGCGTCAAGAATGCTGAGCTGCGAGGGTAGCTTCCTCAGATCCGCTAAGACGTTGTAATCCACCTTATTTCTCTTTGGCGGGTCCTTGGCGGTTAGCTCTTCTATGACTTGGTAATCTAGGGCGATATCCTCAGCGACTTTTTCCTTCCCTTTATCTTTTTTGTTTGAGGGTCCGAGATTCTTTTCGGGTAACGTCCGATTACGCAGCCGGATATTTTCGCAGACCTTCGGCTCTTCCTCTTTTCCCGAGATGGACTCTTTAAAGAGGGGGCTAAGAGCCAGCTCCTCGTCAGAATCGCTCCCGAATGTGAGCACTTGCGATCCCCAGGCGTTAACCATGCGACAATTGCCGGTAGTTCTGTTAAGCCCTCCGGTTGTATTTTTCCGCTCCCGACGAGTTTTGCGCTTCTCCCGCTTAAAATGTTGTCGATGAGCAACATATCCTTGCCACCATCTATCGAAAGCTTTGCACTCTTCGGTGGGGTGCGAAATCTTCCGATGATACAAGCAGTAGGAGGGGTGCATTTCCACTTCACCAGTAATGCTTCTTTCAGAGGAAGGTAGCTTCATGCCCATTGCTATGGCCTTAGCAAACCTTTTCCTCGTCTTGAATTTGCTTTTATCTGCAGTGGATGTATTTTGCTCCAGCGGAAGTGTCTCAGCTCTTTCGTCAAGTCGCTGGCGCTTGGCCCTTTCAAATATAGCCGTCTCGCGTTCCCGATCAGCTTTAATTTTCAACAGAGCTTCGTTGAGGAATGTGTCAATTACTTCATCCGATGGCCCCAGAATTTTTGGTTCAGGATCTGCCCCTAGCTTTTCAGTGCAAGGAGTCTCCCCATCGTCCGTGAACGAATGGGAAATCACATGACACCCGCCACGTATTCCTCAGATTCATCTGACGAACTTTCTCCCTCATCTTCCTCTTGAAAGACGTGGTTGAGAAACTCTTGGAGTGTAATGGGAGTCCGTGCTTTCTGGTTATATTCCTCCAGCGCGTCAATTTGTTTTTGTAAGTCCGTGCGCTTGTCGCCAGGCTTCACAGGCTTCTTGGATTTTCTCTTCTTCTTCTTCGAAGATTTTGACGGCTGGTTGTGAGTGCTTGGGCCACCACCATCGGTCTTTAAAGTTGGACGCGGCTTCAACATCCCTTCAATGATCTGCGGTTCCAACGGGTTCTTCCACTTAATCGCTGGGCATGTCTGAAGATCGTTCAGCATCCTCTTCGTCTTGGCTGACAGCACAACCTCCCACAGGGCTTCTTCGACGAGAGAGCACGTTGCCCCCGGCATATTCATCCTTTTAGAAGCGTGAGGTTGCGGCGGATTCACCTTCCATCTGTCGGATAACGCGAACTTGCCCTGTTGGTACTGGTCTTCAAGCCAATTTTTGAAGACGTAGCAATCTTCGATCGGATGACCCAGTACTCGGTGATAGGGACAGTAGTTGGGCTCATTGACATCATTTGGTTGCGACGGACGTTTTGGCTCCGGCAGATTTATGAGTCGGTTGCGCAACGCCAGCTCAAATAATCTTCTCGTTTTATCTCGGGGAAACGAGTAAGGACGTCCTAGCCTCTCCTCAAGGGGTACGTGCGGACGCATATTATTTTGACGAACAACCAGCTTCGAGTTGCTCGGCTGTTGTTGAGCATTAGCGACAACGATCGTTTTTCCCTTCCCCTTGTCATTTCGGGAGTCTGGCTTTGGAAGAGGACGTATATGGCCCATCTGATCCATTTGTGCAAGCTTGTCGATCAGGGCCTGGAAGGTAGTCGGCTTGAAGAACATCATAAATTGCGAGATGGTTGCTTGCGGATCAAGGGTTCCCACAAACATACCCACTGCAGGAGCTTCTTCAATGCGTTGCTCGCATTTCGACCATAAATTCCGCCACCGTATAGCATATTGGACCCATGTCTCGCCTGGCTTCACCCTGGCGTTAATCAGTGCCGTCATCGGGGTGCGTTCGCTGGCGCTTGCAAAATGCTGGGTAAACAGTAGCTCCATCTCCGCGAAGGTCTTGATAAAGTCGTTTGGGAGCTCAGAATACCACTCGAACGCTGTATCTGACAAGCTGCGGACGAACTGGCGAAGCAATAGTTTGTCATCACCGCCGGTGTTGCTGCAGAGTGCCCTGAACTGGGCAACATGCTGGTGAGGATTGCTCGTCCCCTTATAGACATGGAACTTGGGAATTATGTAGCCCGGCGGGTACTTGATCTAGTCGTACCAGCTCGGATATGGCTGTCCTGTTTTTACGACCTGACCGGCTGCTTCAGTCGCATGATGAACCCGTATTTGTTGGGCTATATACTCGTCTGAGTCAGCTTTGGAGATTGTCTCCTCCTTAGCTGTTGACAGAGCTGGTGGAGGATTCGACGTTTCTCCCTATCGTCTTTAAGGACGATCGGGGGATCTTCGGCCGGAGGATCTTGTTGGATCATCATCCCCACCATGTCTTGGAACAGGAGGGATATACGCTTTATGTTGGCTGCTTGTTTAGCAGCCTCTTTATCCTTCTTCTCCAATATCCGACGAAGGAATTCGGCGTCAGTTTCTTGCTCCTGGCGTTCATCCGAGGACGCTTCAGGGCTTTCTTTTGGCCCAGTGAGTGCAGCCATCGCGGTCATCATTTCTTGGAGCTTCTGTTGTTGCTCCTGCGCTTTGGTCACCGATCGCGTGAGCGGTCTATGACCTGTGGATATGCGGTTGTCCTCTTTACCAGACGCCATATAGACGGTATGAACTACGATACCCCCTGACTTAGGGCGTTTGGGTTCACCACCTTTGATATTCGTCGTCGGCGTGAGAACTTTCTCCGGCCTTCTTCTCTTATGGGCCGTTGAAGTTGAGGGGGCCGTTGCTTTGGGCACCCAAGTGGTCATCGCCTTTCGTTGCTTGACCGAGGGATTTTCTTCTTGCCGACCTTTTGACTTCTTGTGTTGGCGAGAGAAATTAGGATCAATCACAGATTCTCGGACTCGTCGCCATGTCTTGGAGATCCTGGAGGACAGCGATTGAGAAGACTGCTCCGGCTTTTCTGCTTCCACGGTGGTCTCTTCCGGTGGAGGAGATCTTATGAGCACCGCAGTTGGCGAATTCCTGCGTACCCTGTTCAGCAGCTCAAAGTTGTTCCCAGTTGGAACAGCAGCATTAACTTCCACCGTCGGAGCTGGCGGAGTTATGCCAGAGGGGGAGTTGCCCCCAGTCTTCCTTATCCGGCGCCAGTGGCGTCGTCGGGCGTGACGAGTTGTCGGTATTGGTTCAGCGACAGAGACAGCTTCTTCTTGCCCCCTGTTCAGGCGAGGGACTGTTGCCGGTGTCAGCCTCTTGAAAACTGACGTCCGTTGAGAAGTTGTGTCCAAGCGGTCAAAAGCAGATTTCTGAGCGGGAGTGGGAATAGTCAGCCTTGCAAAGACTGACTCTTTGACAGGAGAAGCCGCCTTGGCGACTTCGGGAGCAGCCGTCATCTTTGGGATGACCGCCTCAGGTGTTATGGGCTTCTTGATAGGCCCTTTGGTGCTCGAGCTCAGCCTGGTGAAGACTGAAGAATTGGACGACCCATTGAGAGGGGCCGTGGGAGTAGCAAGTCGATCGAAGACCGACTTCTTTGAAGCTTCCGGTACGGGCACAGGGATGGTGAAGCTTGCTGGAGGGATCATGGTTCCTAAAAACAGGCCGGTGGTGGCCTGAGTCACTTGCTCCACAGGCATAGTAAAGACGGAGGCCGCTTGAGGCCCATATGCTACACCTCCAGGTGAGGTGGAGCGTCGGTTGTATTGGCACTTTGAGCAGTTCGAGCAATTTGAGGCCATCGATACTTGATTTCTGCGCCAGGCAAAAGACCAAATCTTAGTAACTTGAAATCCAAAGGCAACCATTAACAAACCGCGATTCGTTCGCGAAGACGACACATGAAGTGTGGAGTGGAAAGAGGAAAAGGTCCCACCGGGCGTGCCAGAATCTGTTCCCCTCAGAAAGAAGGCACGACGTGAAGACGTCTTGCCTGAGATTCGGGGCAGATGCTATATGGTTTTATCCGTCTACCTCTCCGAAGATGCCAAGTTGATTTATGGCACCGTGTATCAGAGGTTTAGACGGATGCGGCCGATGAAGCAGACTTCGTCAGATTCCCCCTCGTTTGAGAGGTTTTTGATTGTGGGGACGCTCTTCCCTGCAGGCGCAAGCCCCTGCAGTTAATTACGCTACCGCATCGCGGTAGCCACTTTCTCCTTCTCCAGAATTTCACTTCGTGTCGTGTGTGTTTGTTTTGTTTGTGGATGCCCGTGGATTGTATACGGAGACTAAGTTATGCCGTCGCCCGTAGGACGTGGATTAGTCCAAATCCGTAATTACTTAGATTTGGGTTTGGTGTTTTAGTTTAAGGATATGTTAGCCATATTGAGGCTAAGATCAACTTAAACGTTCGTTAAGGATACGTTTGTCTGATTTGAGACTAAGATCAACTTAACGGGGTCGTTTGGATCCGACAAAAGAACATTTGGGGGCTCTATTGTTCCAGTTTAGGGACATAGTGGTCCATAGGTAGTTAAAGGACATTTCGGTCCATTGCCAGTTTAGGGACATGGGGGTCCATATTCCAGTTTAGGGACATGGTGGTCCATATTCCAGTTTAGGGACATGGTGGTCCATTGGTAGTTTAAGGACGCTTAAGTCCGTGGGTTTAAGGACCCCACAGTCCGTATCTTAGTTTAAGGACGCATAAGTCCGCGGGTTTAAGGACCCCACAGTCCATGTTTTGGTTTAAGGACGCATAAGTCCATGAGTTTAAGGACCCCGCAGTCCGTGTTGATGTATGGTTGTCGGGACCCGTCACCTCTCTGACGTCGTTGAAGGATTACAACGATAGGGGTCAGAGGAGTTCGGAGATGTACCCTCGAACCGGATGTAAATTGATTTAGGGGAGCAGCCGTGCTCAGTCAATTTAATTTGAGGACTTACGGCCATGATTGGGCTAAGTCCAGTTGAAAAATGTTCAACATTTTTATTTGTTTTTGGCCTAATAGGCCTGTGCTAGGGCTTTGCCCCTTTTTAAATAATGCATTGCATTTTTTATTTTGTTTGGGCTCTGCCCATTTATAAATGAGGCAGAACATCAATTTTGTCTGGGCTCTGCATTTTATTTTGTTTGGGTTCTCCCCTTTTATAAATGATGCAGAGCATCAATTTTGTTTAGGCTCTGCCCCTTTTATTGCATTGCAATTTATTTTGGCCTACTAGGCCTTTTTGATTTGGGCCTGGCCCTTCAGTAAATAATGCAGTGCATTTGTCAGGCGCTTTGCGCCAATCACTGCGCTTGTAGTGATGACACGTGTCACACAAGCGCAGTGCGCTGCGCCAGTGCACTACGCTTGCGCTGCTGACACGTGGCGCGCTCTGGTGAGTTGCGCCAATTTCAGAGAGCAAGGCTCTATCTTAAAAGCGCATAACTCAAGTGGTTCAGATGCTGACACGTGGCGCTCTCTGGTGGGTTGCGCCAACCCAAGAGCACAACAGTGCAGTTTTGCAAGTGCAGGGCACTGTTTAATTTCTTGATCCAATTTAGATCAGAGAAAACAAGAAAATAAGTTTTTCTTGTTTTTTTTTCTTGTTTTCAGAGAACCAGTGGTTCATAAAAAGTGCAAGGCACTATTTTTATTTGCTTTTTTTTATTGAAGATCATTGATCTTGTTCTTAGATCAATGATCTATTAGAAGAAATTCTTCCATTTTATGAAGTTTTTACCTTTTTCTTGAACTTTCTTCAGATTTCTCTCTGTTTTGAAATTCTTAATCTCCCACAATGTTGATAATTCTTTGAGTTGGGGTCTAGGGGTCTTTATATAGTGCCCATAGGTTTGTTAAGTTTGTTAAAGAGATCATTCTCTGAGTGATTTGGGGAATTTTTCCCACAGTTGGATCTTTGATCCAAGGGCTTCTGTTTTGCAGAAGACAATCTTCTTGTTTTAACAAGAACAGAAGGATCTTTCTAGAATTTAATTCTGTTTGGCGCAAACGCCACAGCGCGTGACACGTGTCACGCAGCGCAGAGCGCAGCGCAACCGCGCTTTCGTAACTGTGCTTGCGCAACTGCGCTGACACATGTCGCGCAGCGCACTGCGCTTCGCAACTGCGCTGACACGTGTCGCGCAGCGCACAGCGCAGCGCAACTGCGTTTGCGCTGACACGTGTCGCGCAGCACAGCGCTTGCACCACTGCGCTTGCGCAATTGCGCTGGCACGTGTCGCGCAGCGTAGCGCTTGCACAACTGAAGCGTTGCTTTCTTTAATTTTTGTTTTAAATAGAGCCTTGCTCTGATTGGGCGCGCTGCCTTGGGCGTTGCGCTGACGTATCAGCTTTTGACACGTGGTGCTTTACGCGCAGCGTAAGGAATTTGAAGCGTTGCTTCGAATTTTGAATTTTTGAAATTCAAACAGAGCTTTGCTCTGATTGGGGGAAACTGTTATATTAAATGTGCAGTTTTATCAACTGAACAAATACCCCCAAACTTATCTTTGATCGTCCCGAGCAAACTAGTTTATTCAAGAGAAGGAGAAAAAGAAAGGAGAAAGCTAAGCACACTTTCGTAGGCAATACGATTGCACTGAGCACGTGCAACAAACCGTTAAACCTCTAGGTGTCCCTACTAGGAGGAGTGTTGTCTCCTGAGGGTTTTCAGCGGATTACACCCACAAAATCCAATAATAAAAGAAAGATGGTGAAAGTTACATATAAAGATAAGAACTATAAAAGAAAGAACTTGAAAATAAGAGTTTCCAACTATACCAGCTTTTCAGTTGCTATGAGCCCTATCTTAATAGTCCTGAAAAAATGTTAGAAATCACATCATCCCTCAATAAAACATAGCCTTTAGTTTTCCTACCTGTCTTTCATCCAAATATCGATCATATACCCCTACGTGTGTGTAAAGGACATCCCTACACTTAGAGAATTTAATTCAAGCTATCATACTCTTGTCCATCTTCCAAAGTACTTTTTAGTCGGTGAAATTTTTTTTTTATGAAATTGCTGACACATTCTTCATGTGACCGTTAATACTTCTTAAGGTACTAATCGACCGATTACCAAATGTGCTCGCGTATTTAGGCGTAATTCCTCATCATGCAACACCTAAGGCTTAGCAGTGACTCCCAAACCAGTTGGTCTAAGGCACTAGGTGATAAAGCACCCTCGCTATATTTTTTTTATGCTGCCTTGGCAATTGCAAAACCAGTGTTCATTTTTTTTTCTTCACCACATATATTTTATTTTATTTTCCTTCATACTAAGGCTTTTAGAAAAGAGCATTTCAAGGTATCCTCTACTATCCCAAGTTTTAAGATGTGTGTAAGTGCATATAGTAGGATATCAACGTTCAAATGTTTGGCTTCAAGAATAGGGACTATTCTTCAGACTTATTTTATCCTCGGATAAGTAATTTCCTTCATCTTACTAACCCTTGGGACAACAGCTCATAACTGCTTATTACTAGTTTCGTTTAAGAAAACATCTAACTTTCTTGCTTTTCTTAAACTATTCCTATCTTTTATATGTAAATTTTCGCTTTCAAACTTTCATTATCAAATTTTTTTTTTGTGCATATATATAATATAATGCGAAGTAATGCGTGAATAAGCACAAACCTCCCCCAAACCTGTGTACAGCAGTGTCCTCACTGTTGTTTCTTTTAAATCTCAAAAATCTGTAGACTTGGGAGGAAAAGTTATCAAAGGGGATAAGAAATAATGGAAGTGAAATTCTCCCCCAAACTTATTTTTGGCTCGTAATTTTGTAAAAATTTTCTTTCAAGAGCCAAAATATCCCCCCCCCCCCAAACTTGAGTAAAATCGTATTAAGCATTTAAAATTATTGGGAGGGGTTAAAGTTATTGGTCAAAGTAAAGCCTTACAAAGACCAAAAGTCAATACCAACCATTCAAAAATTTTATCGATGAAGGACCAAAGTTGGTGGAAGAACATGTATCCTATTGAAGTGAAGAAATGGGGAGGAGATAAGAGGTGTAATGGAAAAGTTTTTCGTCTCGGTTTGTAGATACGAAACAATGATGATAGATTACTCGCATTCTTGTTATCGATAAGAAGAAGTGGTGATGGTTCAACTTCTTTGTGTTGAAGTTGATTCATCACAACACTCATATTTTCTAAGAATGCGAGTTCTTCAGCAAAAATTTCTTCAAAAATTTCATCGATATCCCGAATAATAATTTAATCGGAAAGAACAGGATGATACTCGGACTCCATAAAAGGTTCATATTCAGCGTTAGATGTTGACCCGGATAACAACGTAATAGCGGAGTCGAGATCAATATCATGAAGCTCTTCAATTTCGCTGCTGTCGAAATCTATTGTTTCGACAGAACACACATGAGCATAGGGTTCGGAGGGTTCACTTCCCAACTTGTAAATGTTAAGCTCAATTGGCATCTTCCCGAAGGATAGGTTCATAGAGCCGTTTCTACAATTGATTATTGCGTTGGAAGTTGCAAGAAAAGGTCGACCTAAAATCACCGGAATTTGGTTTCGTGGGTTCGCTACAGGTTGTGTATCTATAACGATAAAGTCTACAGGAAATATAAATTCCCCGACTTTGATTAACACATCCTCTAGCTCACCCCTAGGTTGGGTAATAGATCGACCGGCCATCTGAAGAGTGCAATGCGCCGGTTTTAACTCTCCGATCCCTAATTGCTCATAAACAGAATACGGAAGCAAGTTAACACTAGCACCTAAATCGAGTAGAGCACGATTGATATTTTTACCCCCAATAGAAATAGAAGTTGTAGGACTTCCGGGGTCCTTTCGTTTCTTGGGTAGTTGTGTAAAAGCAGTGCTCACATTACTCGCAAGGAAAACTTTTTTAGGTACTTGAACTTTTCTCTTCCTAGTGCACAAGTCCTTTAGGATTTTCACATAAGACGGAATTGTTGAATAGCATCTAGGAGAGGAATGTTTATGTTAACTTTCTTAAAAATTTCCACAATCTTCTCCATTTGTAGACTTGGTCTGTTGCCCCTTAACCTGTTTGGATAAGGTGCTTTATCAATAAGGGTTGGGTCCAACATTGGAGAGGATTGTGGGGATAGAATGGATCCCAGAATTGGAGTGGGGATCGTTTTAGATAGATTTGTGGAAGTGGGCTAAGGGTTCGAGCCTTGTGGGAAGCGTAGAATAGGCTCGGAAGTAGGTGGGAGACTAGACGAATTAGGGGAAGAAGTAGAAGCCGAGGTATCATTGGTATCACTAACATCATCAACTTGTTCACCCACTTGGTTATCCAGCACTCTTCTTGATCTCAACGTAGTAACGGCACTCACATTATAACTTTGTGAGTGGCCAGGATTTGGTAGGGGTTGAGACGGAAGTTTCCCTTTCTCTCTAGCACTCATTTCAGCGTTTAATTGTGCAATTTGGACTTCTATTGATTTAATACTCTCACCGTGGGAGGTAGAGTCTTTCTGTATGGTATCAATAGAAGACCTCATATCAGCCGACATTTGGATGGAATGTTTCATAAACAAATCCAAAGTTTGTGCAAGTGAAGAGTTATCAGTACCGGTCGTTTGGAAAGAATTATTGGCCGGGTTTTGAAAAGGTTGCGATTGAAAGGGGTGCTGAGTCTGTTGTGGTAGTTGTTGTTACTGTGGAGGAGATCTTTGGTAATTGCTTTGGAACTGGTTTTGATTTTGGTTTTGGTTTTGGTTCCAAGCAAAGTTAGGATGATTCCTCCATCCATGATTGTACGCAGAAGAATAAGGATCGTTTCTAGGTCGCTGTTGAAAAGCAGCATTAGTTTGCTCGTGACCTTGAAACGGTACATTCATAGGATATTCTTCCGTCAAGTGTGATGGATCTGAACAGCAACCACACACGGTTTTGGAAAGCGTTACCTGATTTAGGGAGACTGATGAAAATTTGTTTTCAATAGCGTCGAGTTTCTTTTGCATCGCTGACATTTCGGCTTTTACTGCGATGGAAATATCGAGCTGATGGATACCTCCCCTAGATGAAGGTGGTCTAACGCTTTCCCACTGTAAAGTTTTTTCAGCGAAATCTTCTAAAAATCTCCAGGCTTCACCATCATCTTTAGTCATGAAGGTTCCTTGACACATGGATTCAAGTATATGTTTTGTTGTAAGATTAATGCCCTCATATACGATTCTGCACAGATCCCATCTAAGGATTCCGTGATGAGGACATTGAACTAACAGATCCTTAAAGCGTTCAAAACACTTCGAAAATGGTTCATTGGGAAGCTGGGTAAATTGATTTATTTCGCTACGGACTCGTACTGTCTTATGATTAAGGTAGAATTTTTTTAGGAAAGCTGTGACGAATTCTCCCCAGTTTGAAATAGAATGTGCGGCTGTGTTATAAACCCACTTCTCGGCTATATCACACAAAGTGAATGGGAGAAGACGTAATCTCATAGCATCCACAGAAAACTATGAAGTACCCATCATAGCGCATACATTTTCAAATTTGGTAATAAAGATGTATGCGTCTTCAGACTCGAGACCGTGATATTTTGGTAAAAGATTGATGTAGTGGGGTTTAATTTCAAAATTATCCCCGTTGGCTGGTGGAATAGATAGACAAGTAGGAAGTGGACCACGGATAGGATAGCATCTCTCTCCAAAAGAGATGCTATCCTATCCTCTTGGAGAGAGATACGCGGTGGATTCTGCTCACCTACGGGCGGTGGCAGCCTGATATTATAATTTGATGGAGTACCGTCCATCTCGGTCGATGTGGAGGATGGTGGGGGAAAAGAAGATGAAGAAGTACCGACCTCGGAGTCGATAGCAGGAACGCGGACAAGACGGGCACTAGAATCCCGTGTCCAGCCGAGCATGCACTAAACGGTTTTAGCACAAGTAGCAGCGTGTGTACTTTTTTAAAAATGGTTTGTTTTTGAAAAAGTGTGTCATACTTAGACAAATCACACAAAAAATGCATAAACAACCCTGAAACTAAGGTTACCTAGGTCAAGTCTCTAGACCGCTCGTAGACTTCCAAAGGACAAGTCGTAGGATCAATCCTCTACCATCTCTTTACTACTATTGTGGTCAGGTAAATGCCAGGTAAGTGGGAGGCATCCGCTATACGAATCACCGAAAATAGCGGGCCTAATTAAATAATCACTTGCCTTAGACACACTTGCCTAGACACCACAAAAAAGTAATGCGGATAAGCGATAGATTACCCACGACCTTCCTCCGTCCTTATTGAGCGCGACAGTCCTTAAAGTCTTATCTAGATATTTTTTAATTAATGTAGGGTTGATGCGGATACTCGGTTTGTGATTTTTGGGGCTTAGGAAGGGTGATAAAATCCCCACCTAATTTGAATTTGGTCTTTGCCCCTTAAAATCCGTATTAAAATATGAATAAACAAAACAATTACAAAACTTTGCAAAAAGATTTTTGAGCGGCAATATTTTGCAAAGAATCCTGCAGAAAAGATATTTTATTAGATTTCAAAGGAGAGAGAAAGATATAGAAAAAATACCAGAGAAGTTTGGAACCCTAAATCCCCCAATAAGCCGCGGTTCCGCCGCTAATAGGCTCTTTGTGCTGCGGTTCCGCCGCCGACTAGGAAGATCTGATCAAGATTTTTGCTACGTGGCCTCCTTTTCTCCTCTGGATCTTGATGAATGTCTCTGAATCTCTGTTTCCTCAAATCTGTGACTCCATATTCCCTTGCAAAATTCACACAATAATTGTTAAATATACAATTTGCAGTTTTGTTTATTTTTATGATATAGATCGAATAAGAATTCAACACAAATAGTAAGAATAAAAAATTACGCATGTTTCCCCGGCAACGGCGCCATTTGATTGTCTGTAATTTAGAGAAGTGTTTGTAGTAACCGCAATCAATAACGGTGTCACGTGTAGCTAGACCGAGATGAGTACGGGTCGTCCTCTGGGAAACGTTGAATATTTTATTCTTACTTTAGGCGTGTTGAGAAAGAAAGGAGGAAGAATAAAGAATGGTGAAGAATGGTTGTAGAATCTAGATCTACGTTAAACACGGATGCAAAATATAGATCTAGATTAACTACGGATGTAGCTTTTATAGTAGAAGGGGACTTGTAGGGTTCATTAGGATTTAGTAGTTATGCATGATTAATTAAAGATTACTCTTTTTATCCTTTAATAGATTTAAAACTAGAACGACAGTGATGCATGTAGATTAGGGTTTCTGGAGGGAAAAGGGTTCCCACTCTTAACCCCTATCTCGACATGGATCTCCGTTCATATCTAGCCTTTACCAAAACAATTATTAATCTAATCTCTAATCGCGGTCGAGACTAGCAATGATTTGGTAGCGCGCCCGATTAGGATGTTAACTATTCTTTTGATAAAGTTTATAAACTTTATAGGACGTAAAAAGAGTTTAAGGATCTTCATCATCCATTAATCTACCCTAATCCCATGAACCCTAACAAGCGAAGAATTACTCGCGCATGATGGAGATAGAAGAATGGATAGAGATGGAAATCATGAAAAAAAACTACAAAGAAATAAAATAAGAAAACAACTACCTTTATTAATCAACAAGATCAATTACACTTTGTTCCTTTAGAAAATGATTACAAAATGCTAGTTTGCTTCTCGATCTCTTCTAAGGAGGTAGATGAACAGTTGATGATCAGCCTGGATGCGTGAGCCTATCGTGGACTTCGTGATCTCTTCAGCTTGATGATTTTTCCAAGAGGCTCTCGGTCCTTATTTATAGTCCCAGAGCCAGAACCCTAGTTTCCTAATTTGGAAACCAGTGGTTAAGATCCCAACAGCAAAATCCCAACTCCCAACTCATCCAATACGTGGCGGAACCACGGCCAATAGGTGGGTTTGGCCGCGGTTCCGCGGCCTTATAGGGAGATCACTTGATTTGTTTTTCTGGAGCTTTATCTTGATGACACGTGGTGATCTTTTGAATCTCTGGAAACTGAAAATCTTTTCTACGTCACTACCAGAATTGATTTCTTTATTTTACTCTCTTAATTAGGCAGGTTTGTTTTGCCAACTTTGATTTCCTTAATTTCAGCCCTGAAAATTCTGCACAATAACTCAACAAATAATATTAGTAGAGTTTGTTTTATTGAGATATTAACTTAACCATTAAGAATTGGTCAAAGGTATTTAATAAGGTAAGCATATTTAAATGGGCCAAATGTTACATGGATATTATATGCGTATTTTTTCCTACCAAATGTTAAATATAATATATAAACACATGAAAATAGTATTTTTACAGATAAACCCTTATATGTATCATATATTATAATAAGCACCTTTCATTATATAGAAATAGTAGGAAAAATGTCATATTAAATGTGCAGTTTTATCAACTGAACAATAAGTATAAGAGGTGATATGATGTACGATACATAGATCCGTACCCTTGTTTATGTATATGACGATATATTCTTATCCTGATTTGATGACACCGTATGATGGATTACCGTACACGATAAGATATACCGGATGATTGATCCGCACTCATGGCTTGAGGATGTTGTTCAAGGATATTGCCACATATGATACTATAAGGCTGGATCGCCGACGTAAGAATTACACTTGAACCATAATTATTTCCAAAACTGACGAATCGTATGCACTTTTAAATGGAAACCTCAAGGGACGCTACAGATTTTCAAATGGTGTCTTTTTCTTAGAAACACCGTAGCCCCCACTTTCAAAACTACGATTCGTATTATTTAAACTAACCGTATGGTTCATATGAAGTTACATACCTTATTATTGTTCATGTTTATGTTGTATTATTCCTCGTCACATATGTACTATGTTCCCAGCATTTACCGTTATATGGCAGCGTATGCTAGTATACCTGCACTATAACCGATGATGCGCATGTTACACATACACAAATTTGCAGGCTCACACATTCATCATCGGTAATTGCCATGACACTTGCACAGTAGAACTGTTATTTCACCGTATTGCTCTTGCACTGTTAAATTATGGTTCACTGTTCAGTACTTATTACACGACATGCTTACATGATAGCACTTGAGATATTTACAGTACTGTTCTGTGCATTGCATTTTCTGTACCTTTATGGTTACATGCATTGAGATACTGTTTTCATGAGATCTCTGGATTTGAGAACCGCTGGTATATTTTAACAAGTCTTATGATTGATTTAAAAATGCGGTTTCTCTTGATGTGATTTTTGGCATCCACCATGAGTTTTCTCAGTTCTAAGCAATATGCATACCCGATTCGAGGAGTGAGGAGGTACCGTCTGCGGATACATGGTAGACCCGGTAAGATACCCAGGGGGAAGAAGATCGTATAGAAAGGAGATGAGCCTGGCAGGGGATGCACTACCTAGCGGAGATAGTTTGGGCTCGGCGGTTATCCGGAGGATACCGACCGGAGTCGCGAGATCAGATGGATATGAGGGCCGATCTGATGATGCAGCGCCTGAGATATGAGGATTTACGTGTCGATGCTAGACATGGGTTTTATGATATTCTCGAGTGTCGATGTTCGACACTCAGATTTCATAATGATTGATGTGTCGTTGATGGACACACTTTGGTTGATACACATGCATTCATGCATACATTTTCAGATGGCTATCATTACATAATGATATTGGCACGACTTTATTGTACACATATGCATACACGATCACCCTAGATACCATAGTATTACCTTTATGATACAGTATGACCTAGGGATCGTTGTTTATTCGATTTCTATCTGCTGATATTTTCTAATCACTAGTTGGCAACTCACCCCTGTTGTGCCACAGTTTTCTTGTAGGTTCGACCGCTTGGATCAATAGCGGCTTGCTGGCACACAGCTTTCTACAGGGTGTTTTGCTTTGGTAGGTGGGATACACATTTGGATCGTGACCACCCTTATACCTATTATTTCTATTGCATCTAGTTAAGCTCCATCAATCGGAAACCAGACTTTGTATTTTTGGTAGACCTAGACAGAGACTTGTATATTCTTGAGACTTAAAGCGAGATATGTGTATTGTCTCTTTTAAGCTTGATGATGTCTTAGTCTACTTTACTTTCTTTCTGTGATTGATCTTCGCCGCAGGGCGTTGTATATATGCTTATTGTGAGGTTATGATTCCGCCAATTGACGAAGAGCTATCTCCCGCTTGGGGATGCCTATATTTTGCATGTATATGGTTTTGGTTCAAAATATACAGGGGGCTGCCCAAATTTCAAAGACGAAAATGTTTTCAAATATAGATAGCAAACTGTTGCATTTTTATATAATACTATTTATACTTTAAAAGAAGGCTTAAATTCTTTATGCCGATATTTCAAAACTGCACCTCCACTATTTTCCACAAAAAGGTTTAGATTTCTAGGTTTCGGCTTACTTGAATTACGGCGGGGTCCTGTAAACTTCACGTAATTCTCGTGCCAGTCACGTGCCAATTCCGGGTCATGACAAGTCTTTTCTGGCGCTCACGTATGTTTCACATGAGGCGCTGAGTTTTGGACGCTCATGTGTGTTGCACGTGAGGCGCTCAGTTTAGAACGCTTATGTGTGTTTCATGTAAGGCGCTGAGCTTTTAACTTCTTTTAAGCGCTCATGTGTGTTTCACATGAGGCGCTGAGTTTTGGCACTCACGTGTGTTTTACGTGAGGCACTGTCTTCTTAGAGATTTAATCTCTATTGATATTTTCAGAGAGGTTAAACCTCTATTAATAGTATTTTGACCATTAATGATCACCAAGCTCACTATTTTGAGAATCTGGGATCAGGTTCTTTAAGAACTAAGTTCTTGATTTATGAGGGAACTAAGTTCCTAAAGTATTATAAACTCCATCTTCTTCATGTTCTTCTCCCATGTCCTTTTCAAGCTTGTTCTTCCCTGAATCTTTGATTCTCAAGAACAAGATCTTTCCGATGAGAATTAAATTCTCAACTTGTGCGAGATTTGTCTTGAGGATCTCGGATCCAGAGAAAGAACTAAGTTCTTTTTAAAGAGTTAAACCCTTGTATTCATATATAGTAGGTAAAGGAGATATTTTGATATCTTCTTTTTTCTTTACTTAAGCTTTTAAGGAGGAAAACAATCTTTCTTTATTGAGAATTAAATTCTTTGTTGTTTTTTGTGAAACCTTTTGAGAGTGTAACAACCCTAAACATTCTGTACAATTTTTTCAAAAATACAGAAAGGGATACTTGAGCATGAGCACAAGTTATAAGTTTGTTTTTCTTTTAAACACAAGAAAGAGCTTGTAGCTCATTGGTAAGACCTTGCACTGCTGAACCAAAGCACCAGAGTTCAAATCCCATCAGCCACATTATTTTTTAATTTGATTTCTTTTAATCTTTTTAGAAGCCCAAGAGCCTACACGTGCATAACCCGTAAAACCAACAGTCACACATAAAACAAACGGGGCCACGAGATAGACCAAGCGACAAGGGACACGTGGCATGAAGACTCGGGCCGACTCGGGCCGGCGACCCGCCCGACTCGGCCGGTGCCGCCGACCCGACTCAGCCCGATCCCATTTTTTCTTCAACTCCCAGAGACCTTTGTCCTACACCACTCCCCCTGCACCATTTAAAATCTCTGAAATTAAACAGAGAATTAAAACACCCATTTTAATTTTTTACATGCAAAATTAAATAAAATTTTTATCACACACTTTCATTTACCCTAAACCCTAATTTTTCCTATAAATACTACACCTAAAATCACCTCTCCTCACTTCCAAATCTCTGTCCAAACTCTCAAGAAAATTTCATAGACTTTTTGTGTGCAAGTGGAGTTAGCAAAGGGCGAAGCTCCGACAAACTTCCGACAACGATCCGAGAAGTTTCCGGCGAAGAAACGATGCACCGGTGCTTCCCAATCTTCCCCTTCCTCTTCTCTTGGCCCTAATTCTGTAAGTCCCTATTTCTCTTCTCTTTTATATTCTAAAAAAAATATTCAAAACTAAAACTCGACGAAAGCGGAGTTAATCCGACTTCCGATTCGGTTTTTCCTTAAAAAGTCTATTTTTCTTAAACACAATATTACCAAACTCTTATGTCATGACCATTAAACATTAACAAAGGCAATAGAACAAGTTTTACAATGAAATGATAACCATAGCAAGTTTTATTCCACTTTTACATTAAAATACCTCTATATTTCATATCGACATGTTTATACATTTTAACCATGCTAGCTTTAGAAAACTCACGAGGTAATGACCTACCTCCTCACAACACACATATGTAACATAGCACGATAAAATTTGGGAACATAGATTTGGGAAAAATACTATTTTACACATAACTACCTCCGACTTTTAAAAACCTTTTCTACAAGATGTGTATTTTTAACAAATCTTTGCAATGTGCCGCTACAACCCATTTCGGGGAACCCGTTCAGGATGGTGCGGATTATCGCACATCCTCAGGCTTAGTAGTGCGAGATGCAGACCTCCGCAAGAAGCATACGGTCTCGAAAGATTTAAAAATACAATTTTCTTTAGAAAATGTGATTTCTATTATAAATAAAACTTATATTTTTAATAAATAAATATATATGTAATTAATATCAAAATATCTATTTTTAATATTTATAATATTCCACCTTTCCAAAATTCAAGAAAAAAAAACATTCCAGTTACAAGAAAATAACATACAATTCCAATATTACAAATAAATACCATATATTATGAAATTAGGTTTTATTCACTAGAAATGTCGCATTGATAAAATATACATCAATGAAAACTCTAAAGATGATAATAAAATACATGAGGTGTATTTTGAAAATTATACAAAATTATTTTTTACATAAAACCCCCTCAAGTTATACTAAATTACAATAAGGACCCTAGTAAACATAGGTTTAAGCGGGACCAGTCTCTTGAGCCTCAGGGAGCCGGAGATATGGGTGCTTGCCTATTTAAGGTAGACAACTTAACAAACGGTGTTATCAACACGGTAATCGTCTTTGAAAACGACACAAATCCTGCCGTCTATGTGCAGCGGTTACCGATAACACCAAAACCTAATTCAGGATTCAATTTCTTTTCTAATTGTCTGACTCAGTCTGAGTCTCGATATAATCAATCTGACTTGAATATGATTCAAGTATATAACACAATTCAATATAAATCCATATATTCAATCTGTTTAATCTATTCAATCTATATTGACTGAACTGAACCATGGATATACCTCCATCTACATGATTATCTAGTTACATCCATTTACTGATATCATGGTTCCGACAAGCCATCCATCTATACAATTCAATTTACAAGACAATACAATACAATCAAGACATCATGGAGTTTATAATGGGTAGATTGGTACGGAAGGTGTTAGAAGTGGCACGAGACTGCAACCATTAAGACACCTAACCTGAATTCAATTGTCGTTGTACTGTGGCTGAACGGTTCCTTGTATTCCGTCCACCGTAGTCTCTGGTCTATTGAGACTCCTCTCGTATACACTGGCCTCTTCTGTACCAAGTTACAAACAACAGCATTAACAATATAATACAACTTTAAAAGCTACACTCTCTCTCTGTCTATTCTATTTCTCCCTTATCTTTGGGACTTACCGAGCGATTTGTTCGCTGACGACATTATCTTTCTTCTTCTTCTTTGGAATGTCGTCAGGTGATTCGGACTCACTGGAGATCGAGCCTACCAGCGAGGATTTGGACTAGCTAGCTTTCGACCCGGAGCTCTAGTTATTTGTACACATTTACATTCTGTATTTTCCATTTCTGTTATGTCAATGTTTAGGCATTGCTTTTCATTCCATGTATTTACTTTCAGATGTATTGTAAAAAGAATGTTAATAAATAAAGTTGATATTTCTTTTACATCTCGTCTCTTGTGTACATTTTACTTATATTGCTTAAATACACTTAGCGTGTTTACTTCAGAGTAAATATGTAGCAGCCCGTCGCGTCCTCCGCCCGTACACTGGGAAGCGGGGCGTGACAGAGAGCCTTCTGTAATTTTACAGAAGCTTAAGGGGTCTCCTCTCTCTAGATTTAATCTCTTTGCTCATATTTATAGGAGAAGAAAAAATCAATTTGTTGGAGAAAATCTCTCATTGAGAGATCATGATTGATTTCATAATCAATCGAAATGATCTTAAAAATCAACCGGTGAATTTTATTCACCATTAGATTTTAATGCAAAGGCTCTCTGTTTTACAGAGAAGATCATTCTTATTTATTTAAAAAGATTAGGAAAATATTTTCCTAAGATAGAATTTAATTCTATCAGATGATCAGATGGTGATTTTATAATCACCGTTGGATTTTTGATCCAAGGGTCCTTTATTTAACAGAGAAGATCTTTCTTACTTTAAAAAGATCGGAGAAATATTTCTCACATAGAATTTAATTCTATCATATGAATATTTTGTTAGTTTAAAAAGATCATATGAATATCTTGTTAGTTAAACAAGATTAGGAAGATATTTTCCTAATATAGAATTTTATTCTATCATATGAATCATATGAGTATCTTATTGGTTTAACAAGATTAGGAAGATATTTTCCTAAGATAGAATTTAATTCTATCATATAGAATTTAATTCTATCAGATGGTTTAATTGGTGATTTAATTACCATTGGATTTTAAATCCAAGATTTTCTGTTACGGAAAGATCTTTCCATATTAGAAAGATTAAGGAAAATATTACCCAAATAGAATTTAATTCTATCACATAGAATTTAATTCTATCATATGAGAGCATTTTAAATTGGGGTGGTCACGTGCTTTGCATGTGAGCGCTGCCAAAAGAATACAGCAAGGAAACTTACGTGTTTAACATGTGGGCACCGCTATAGGATTTAATCCTAACTGCAGCAGGTACTCGCGTGCTTTGCACGCGAGGGTTGACATAGGATTTAAATCTATCTAAGGTTGTTGCTCACATGATTTGCCTGTGAGTGATCACGTGTTTAACATGTGGGGGATGTCCTCTATTTTTATAAAGGAACTGCAAGCTGTGAGCCAAAATTTTTGGCGGGAACATGCCTGTACGATACTTTTAAAATCGTTGTTTTTCATTCCGCAAAGGTCCTCGTATGTAGAGACCAGCGTACAAGTTTCCTACCAATGGTATCAGAACTGGTCCTTGCACAAAAACATACTTTTGTGGCTTTAGAATTTCATCGAAACCTATTTTTTCTCACTGTTTTTTTCCAGACAGCACTGTTTTATAAATTGCAGCATAAAACTGATCTTTTGTTGCTTGTACTCGATGTCGGGGGTTCTCAATCTGGAATAGGGACCCCGCTGGACATCGAGAAAGACCCCAAGACTCTCGGGGAGGCATTAGGTAAGCTTCCAAACCCGAGATGACCTATTGGTGCTCTCGGGTCTACCCCTTAACCCTGGACCACTTAATGGTGTTTTAAGGTTGGGGGGCTCCATGTCTCTTCGAGAGCTCTGGGGTTGAGCCCGAATGCCCCATCGGGATCTCGGGCTCATTTCGGGTCCTCTGGAATTTGAATTTTGCATAAAAGATAAGTTTTCGGATGCTGGGGTGCGCTCGAATTTCAGTTATTGGAAATTTCGAGAGTTTGGCCTTGCGGGTTATGAAATTCTATTGTCATGGCTTCGAAGAGACTCGATAAATGTTTTTGATCAATTGGTTCAGATGCAGATAAGGATATGTGTTGGTAAACGTCACCGAATTGGTGTGTGATCAATTCGACGAGGTTTCACATTAGATGTTTGTGTTGTTGGTGTGATATTGAAATGGTTTAGTTTGGATCGTCATGACGAATAGCCCCTCGTGTTTTGCGAATGTAAAATGTAATGAATGTAATTCATGTATTTGATCCAAAGTAAATGTATATTTGTCATGCCCCGCTTCCCAAAATACATAAATTCGGGAACGTAACAAAGCCAACCATGATACCTACGGTAAGAAAAGCTCCTTCCATAGTCACATCATGGCTGTCAATCAGTAATCAAGAACAATAATATAACTATCTATCTCTAAACATGTCCAATAGCCACAAGAACGATAACAGGAAACAGAAGCGGAAGTAATAAATATCCAAGAAAAAAGAATACATAAACCATCAATAAGAGCTATACCAGTGAAATGGTCCTCACTGATCGGCAATCCTGTCGAAGTACTCACAATTCACATATGCTAAAGTCAAGAATCTGGACCATGCAAAACCCATGCGTCAGTGCATCATAGATAACATCATAATAATATGAGCAGTAAGCTATATAAGATGCCATGTGCAAAAGCGAGTTTTCATGAGTATAAACAAAAGAAGTCACAAGTGATATAAGCAAGATATAGGTAGTCAAACATGTCACGTGTATCCTATGGGTCAATGCTTATAGATTATCTATTCTACAGGTATTTGAAATCAATTAATGTACTCCTCCGTGTAACTCAAAAGTATATATCCCGTTACCCTCCGGGACCACGGATGCAAGATATATAAATCAAGAATGATTCTGTTCTGTTAACCCCGGGAACCACAGAAATATGTAACATCCTTTTAAATTACACTTCAGTTACACTTTTGATTTCCCCATTTCCCCAAGTTTCATTTTCCAAGTCAGGTATGAATATAATATCTACCTAATGCCAATACAGGAATAGGAAGGTACAGCTTATGTCTATCAAGAAAATAGGTTAAGCCCATCAAGACAATAGGTCAAGATTGTTGGCATCGGTGAGTATTACAGGCGATAGGTATTAACGTAATAACGAAATAGTAACAGTCTGGCAGGTTACAATCATGTCAATGATAGTATATTAAGTTAGATAAAGTATTTATTTTGTAATGATATCGTGTAAACATGTCATGATGAATATAGTTGTAACAGTTATCTAGATGCGATACATGACGTAACGAAAATGATGTCTCAACTACTACTTGCGCAATAAACTAGTATGACCGTATTTAAAATAGCGTTGTCAAGATTATCAAGTAGTATTAATTAAATATAAATTAAACTATATTAATTGAACTTACTTATTATGAATTAACATTATCGTTATTGATGAAACTTATTATTGTTAATCTCATTAATTAAATAACAACATTGATCAAATCGTCTTCTATCAGTTTAATCCTATTAAAGTAATCTTTAAACACGAGAATCAATTTATATGCCAGTTATATGCACGATTATGAAATGGATTTAACTAATATATTATAGCTTTATTTATTTATATGCTAAACTCATAATTAAATTATCTATATAAAAATGATATGATAATAATAGTAAAATATTATGGCTTGATATGAATTTACCGTAACTAGCATGTAGAAAGTATAAAGATACTTGCCTGAAACGCGATTACACAATAACCAAACAACGACGAATATGTGAACGGAAACGAAGACACGACATGTTGCACTATCGAAGCTTGATTTCTGCCCGGGTAAGGTGCTATAGGCGACGACGTTGCTGGTGCTCGACAATGAGGGCTTCTCCAGTTGAGTTAGGGTTTGTGGTCGAGAAAGAAGAAAAAGAGGAAAATGAAGGTGATTAGGGTGAATAAGAGGATGACGGGGCGAAATGAGGTTGCTGGCAATGGTGAGGGTGATGGTGAGGGTGATGGTGAAGTGCTGGGTGCTCGGCGAAGATAGAGTTGGGTCTCGGAGGCGAGGGTAGCAATGGAGTCGAGAAGAGAGAGATGGGGGTTCGAAGTGATGTTTGATGTTGGGTTGAGGTAGCTCGGGTCTAGTTAGGATTGCCGAGGAGCCGACGGTTGAGTCGATGGAGATGAAGATTGACTGGCTATGGGTTAGGGATTGGCTGTTGTTTTAGAGAGAAGAAGAAAACGCCGGTGTCGCAGTGACGACGAGGGCATAGGATTTTAGAGAGGGCGGTGACAATGGAGGGCAAAGGTGGCGACTGGTTTGAAGGAAGGAGAGGGCAGCCTCAGGAACGAGCTCGAGCGCGGAGAAGAAGAAGGCTTATGAGGCGAGGGTTCTGCATGGGTTGCTGAGGTGGGGTTGAAGAAGATGGCTGGAGTTGGTGAGATGAGGAAGAAGAAGAAGAAGATGGGTTGGCCATTGATGGGGTTTGGGTTTTCTTGGGTAGGGTTTGGCGATGAAGTCTCGCCGAAGGAGATGGAGTCATAGGTTAATGCCGGTGAGACGACTGCTGTCAACGATAGGATGATGGTTTGAAAGTGGTCGACGGTGAAGGGATGATTGGTCGATATGGATGAAGGTGAGTTGGATTCTCGGATGCAACCGAGATGAAGAAGATGATGGTCGATGAGGTTGGAGTTTGATGGCGATGGGGTCTCATGGAGAGGGAGTCGGCGACAAGGGTGAGGGTGCGCTCGGGTTGAGAGACGAGGGAAAAAATAAAGGAATAGAGAGAAAGAGATGAGGGGGAGAGAGAAAAGAATGGGTTTATATTTTTTTATTTTATATAGGTATATATATAACTAAATAATATTTTATAAAAATATTATGATCCCTGATCTGTCTTTACTAAATCTCAAAAAAAATAACTAAAAATTATCTATACATACGTAGCCCACTTAAACCATAAATATAATGGTTAGACAAATATATTATAATCTAACATATCATACACAATCTTAGGATGTTTAGAATTTACCTGCAATACATAACCGTCAATATAATATCATGGGATATTTTAAATAAAATAAAGCATGCTAACAATTAATATAAAATACCCATACATATAACTACCAGAAAAAATATATAGTTCAAATATTGTATATCTGTTATTTGAGATTCATTTAGATATATTCTATGGATGAATACCAATAAAAATATACTCTATCACCCATAACGAATTCTACACAAGCGGGTCGGATCCAATAAACACGCATACTATCCAAACACTAATCACAACCCAAACAATCATAATTAAAAGAAATTCAAAATACTAATTAATATCGTTAAATAACGAACGATCGTGTTAGAATGTTACAATATTCTTTTATTCATGACGTGATCATGTTGAGATTGACGTTGCCACTTGTATGTATAATTTTACATATGATGTTTACCCCGCGGAAACATGCTCGGGCCGCCGGATCCTAATATGCGGTAGGTGGCTGTCTCAAAGAGTTGAGGGCTGGGTCTCCTCGTTCTAGAATTGGTGGATGGCTTACCACACTTGTAGAGGTATAGGTTTGACCCGCGGAGGAGTGCTCGAGCCACCGGATTCTAGAAAATGTCGGGTCACCCCCTCATGGTGTTGAGGCGGGGTTGCCACGTGTTGGGGTTGAAATTTACACCCCATTGACCAAAAGTCAAAATCAAATTCATACCGCGGAGAAGTAGGCGGGCCCTACTGCCGAATCCAAGCCGGGCCCACGCCCAAACTCAAGTACAAGCAGGTGGGCCCAAGCCCAGACCAGTCCCATACCAAGAAAGTACAACAAATAAATATAATATTTAATAGGCAAAAAGCCAAATTTTTGCAAAGCCCATGGCTCATGTACAAAAAGAAATAAGCACATGAGGTATGTGATGGACAAAATGCCATTTTGTAAAGACTAAGGGACTATGTATAAATTTGTAAGCCTATATATGGCAATATTATGATGAAATGAAACATATCCATTCTCCATAAAATTTATAGGGTTTTGTGTCTCCTTCTTCTTTAAGGTTCGAAGCCTCCTTCTTCTTTCTTTTTTTGAATTAAATTAAGAGTTTAACTCTTATTTTCTCAAAAGGCGATAGTTTTCCACCATAAAACCTTTGAAAGGGAGTACAAATATCCCATCAAATCCCTAGAAGGGGATATTTTAAATCTCACCACCCTTCTCCAAGATCCAAAAAAAGAGGAGGAAGAAGAAGACCCATCTCTAAAAAAGACCTCACTTTGGGACGGATCTAAGACTCAAAAAGAAGAAAATGGTCCATTCTCACCACCCAAGACATAGATCTTGAAATTTCAAGAGAACCTTTTTTGGTTTTCTTTTCAAATAAAATTGTTTTGGGAGTTTAACTCCAAAATAAAATCTTTTGGGGGTTTAACTCCAAAATAAAATCTTTTGGGAGTTTAACTCTAAATAAAATTGCTTTGGGGGTTTAACTCCATCAAAATCCTCTTGGAGTTTTACTCCATTTAAAATCCTTTTAGGAGTTTAACTCCATCAAAATCCTCTTGGAGTTTTACTCCATTTAAAATCCTTTTAGGAGTTTAACTCCATATAAAAACTTTTGGGAGTATAACTCCAAATAAAATTGTTTTGGAAGTTTATCTCCGTATAAAAATTTTGGGAGTTTGACTCCATATTTTAAAATCTTTTGGAGTTTAACTCCATAATAATAAAAAAAAATTAGGAGTTTAACTCCAAATCTGAGAGCTTAACCCCTCTTTCCGGTCCACGGGCACCCTCCGCTTCCCCCCACATGAGTAGGGGTTCCGTTCCCCTCGTGAGGGGGAGGCTCCCACTTAGTGGAAGCCCCTGCCCCATCACGTGAGGGGAAAGCTCCCACTAAAAGCTCCATGCTTCCCATCACATGAGGGGGAGGGAAGCTCCCACTAAGTGAGAGCCCATGCTCCCCATCACATGAGAAGGGGCTCCCATAAAGTAAGATCCCATGCTCCCTCTCACGTGAAGGGAAAGGAACCTCCCACTAAGTGGGAGATCCCTTCTCCCCTTCATGTGAGGGGTGGGAGCCCCTTGCTCCATCTCGCGTGAGGAGGAGGGAAGCTCCCACTCGGTGAGAACTCCCTTCTTTTTAAAAAAAATAAATAAATAATATAATATAATATAAATAATAAAATAAAATATTTTTTTTAAAAATGTTTCTTTGAATAAAAAAATATTTCATCATAAATAGAATAAAAAAATGAAATGAACACTTCACAATTGAGTTCGCATGACCCGTTTGATCTGTTAATCAGAGATTTTCTCGCACCAAAAGCGAGGAGTAATTAACGGTAGCTTATTCCGAGGCTGCCGGAGATTTAGATCCCCACAATCAATAAAGCCAAGCCTACCACAGACAGGGGGAATCTGTATACGCCTAACAAGCGCACATTCCCATCTCAATGAGATGACGAAAAACACTCTACAGATTCTGGTATGCCCTGTGGAACCTTTTCTCTCCTCCCATATTTCGGGTTCGAACTCAATCAACATAAACATTGATTGCCTTTACTGAAATCATTCTTCTTTTTATAGGTTAATAGATTTCAGTCACAATCTCGAACTCAGCAACCATGTCTCCCAAGATGAACTTCATTTTTGACGCAACTCCGGTGACCTACGTGGTCAAGACGAATGCCCACGTGATCCTCCCGACGACTCTCATGACGCGATGGGAGGATCCTCCACGACAATTTGATTTCGTCATCATCTACCCCGTCGGAAGCGCTCATTTGTTGGAGGCCCCAGCAAACCAAGTGGTCAAACCGACCTAAAGGGGCAAAAAGCCGAATGTGGTGATCGCAAGGGCACAGCAATTTAAGTGCAAGTCGGTATTCGAACGGCTTTCCTTGGCCCCAACTGGGGGCAAAGCCATCGGACCAAAAGAAGTCGCTAGATGTCGCGGGCAAGCTCAGGAGATGCCTTTGGCGAGTGCGTAAGTGGATATCTTTTCAAGGCTCTTTACCAGCCGACCCACGGTGGCTCCCGAAGAGCAGAAGCCTGCCATGCACTTAAAACAGAGAAGCTAAGGCAGAAGCATTTTAGATATAGAGCCAACAAAAAGGCCAGTCTTCGACCAAGTTAAATTTTATGAAGTTCCAAAGCCCGAATTGCTCCGCGACCACAACCATGTCAGCCATGAAAACCCACAATTCTTTCGAACCCTTAAAGTGGGTCCAAAATAATGTGATGTCTGCCAAGATCAAGAAGGCCGCAATTCAAAATGTGCTATGAAAAGATGTGTCCACGCTCCAGCACAAGAGGCATGGCACCCTCTCTTCAGAAGTCTACCAAGCATTTTGTACAACGTAAAAGTAGCAAGGCAAAGCCAGAAAAGAAGCGCCAGCACCACCTAAGGACCCATCCAGGCCTACTGTCTTCAGTCGATTGTCCTTTCCCAAAGAGAAATGGCCACGAAGATGGTCCGAAAGATCAGCCACCAGAGATAAAGAGATAGCTGGATATGTGGTCCACACTGTCTACATGGCGGGCATACACAGCAAGAGCAAAGATAGGGCCACCACATCTCAAATCTAATCCGGTTTGAATATGGCTGCCACTTCCCAAGACCGGCCTCATCGGGAAGATAATGAAAACCCTTCCAGTGAGGCTAATAAGCAGAGAAACCCCTCAGCTCATGAGGAGTCAGGCTCGGAAAGCGAAGAGGAGCCAATCTTCCGTCCCAAGACTGCAGAGCAGCAACTTCTCCAAGTGCTCCAGAAGCAGCTTAGACATAAAGACAAAGAGATGGACAAGCTCTACTCAAAGATTGACAACTTGACAAACGTCGTCCTATAGCTCACGGCCCAAGTTGCCTCTCAGTCTCCCAATCAAGCGCAGGTTTCTACACATGAACAAGGAAACGGTGTCCTGAAACAGCTGACGCCTATTCCCTCAAATCCAAAAACGGGCGAGCCGCATGAAAGTCAGCCACATTCTGCCTCAAGAAATGTCTTGACTACCAACGACAGCAACCCACTAACGCAAGATCAAATCATAGATTTGGTCACCAACAAAGTCAAAACATTGGTAGCCGAAACCGAAGCGCAAAAAGATGTCAGCGGTAGCGGGAGACTATATCCTGCTCGGTATGATCTGGTAGAGTTTCCTAATGACTATGTCATCCTCAAATTCGGAAGATTCGATTGGACGGGAAATGCGAATCAGCACATCATCCACTTTAAAGCCTTATGCGGGAATACTGGGGGTAATGATATGCTTCTCCTCTGCCAGTTCGTTAATAGGTTAACCGATGTCTCTTTCGATTAGTACGCGAGCATACCGGATGACTCGATTATGACGTTCACTCAAATAGAATCCCTGTTCAAGAAAAGGTTCATGAGTGTCGGCGATAAAAGCACCATTGCCGACCTTGTAAGAGCCGAGCCAAAGAACAATGAAAGCAGCACGGATTTTATAGTCCGATGGCGCAATCTCTCTGTCAAATGTGAACCGCCGTTGGAACAAGACCAATCCGTTAGTCTTATAATAGAAAATCTGAACACCTAGATGAAACCTTTCCTATGCACTGCAGGCCTCAAAACATTTCAAAAGTTGACCAAGAAGGTTCAAATGTTGGAACGCTCAAAACCTGAATCCACTCAGAATCTCCAATTCACAAACGGACTGAGACATCGGAGGGAGGAAAACCGAAAAGGCGAAAGTTCCAACAGTACCGATTCTCTCAATAGGCAAAGAGCAGGCGGAGCGAAGACTAACAAACCCCAAGAGACTTTGGAGGAAAGGAGAAATAAGGTCTACTTTTTCAGAAGAGATAAAGTTCACAAAATATTCAAAGATGCTCTGAAGAATGGCATGCAGCTACCAGAACCAAAAGGGTTAAGTGAAGCGAACAGAGCTGATCATCCCAATTATTGTCCATACCACTGAGTGTTGGGACACACTATCGAAGACTGTTGCATTTTCAAGGATTGGGTCGAGAAACAATACAAGGCGGGAGAAATCTCGTTGTCCCCTGGCGTGTTGAAAAACGATCAAGCCGCGACCACCAATTTTATACAAACAGAAATTGAGATATTTCGGGAACTGACCGCTCTCAATTGTTCACCCTTCCCTGAAAGGAGAAAACCACAGCGACAATCCAAAGGTCCAGCGAGTAAGGTTGACAATGAGGGGGAAACAGACAGATGCGCGATCCATACGGTCTACATGATCGGACCTGGAGAAACGAACCCTCCTACGCTTCACAGCCATGATGATGATATGGCTAACATCGCCCAATATTGGCTCGGTTCAGATAATGATGAGGACCTTGCTCGAGCTGCTAAGCAAAAAGAGCCCATGGTTCTTAGGGAATCAGGATCAGGCGATGCGGATAGCCCAATCATCATCCCTAAAACTACAAAACAAACGTTATTCCAATGGCTTCAGGAGCAATTTCAGGACCGTGATAGGGAGTTAGCCAAGATTCGTTCCAAAGTCGATGATTGGGTGAATGTTGTGGAAAATCTCGCAACCCGAGTCTTTCAAATGCAATCACAAAAAAATCAAAATTTGGTCCATAAACCAGGGATTGATGTCCCAAAGCAGCCAATAGCTATTCCCTCCGGTCTAAGAGCGGAACACCTTTGTGAAAAATGGCCGCGATCAGCTTCCAGTCCCTCCGATACGTACACTGAACGGGGTAAGCGGAAAGCAGGCGAATCAAAGACTGATCGGCCTCGAGTACCAGCATCAGGAAAAGCACTAACTCTAAGGGAGAGAAGGAAGAAAGTATACTCCTTCAGGAGGGACGAAGTCCGCAAAATATTCAAGGACGTCTTGGACAACGGTTTGCAACTGCTTCTTTCAAAAAGGCCACATGAAATGAACATGACTGACGATCCCATGTACTGCCCATATCATAGGATGGTGAGTCATACCATCGAAAACTACTATGTTTTCAAAGATTAGGTGAGAACCAATACAAGGCTGGGAAAAACTTACCATCCACGGATGTAACGGCAAACCACCAAGTTACGGTCATCAACTCAGCCCCGCCAAAATCAAATTTCAGAAGGCTTGGATAAGCAAACACCCTTGACCACCACATCGTTAAACTGGGAACATTTGACCACCACATCATTAAACTAGGAACAATAGACCCTTAAGTCGTTAAATTGGGAACGGATGACCTCTAAGTCATTAAACTGTGAATAAATGACCCCTAAGTCATTAAACTGGGAACGAAGGAAATCTCCTCATGGAAAATGATGATTCACACCTAGTACTACATTCCATTGTAGCGATGCTGATGCCAAAACAAAACCAAAATCCCCAAATCCTCTAATGGCAAATGATGATTCACTCCTGGTACCACATTCCAGTGTAGCGATACTAATGCCAAACCAAAACCAAAATCTCCAAATCCTCTCACGACAAATGACGATGCACTCTTGGCACCAAATTCTAGTGTAGCGATGCTGATGCTAAACAAAAATCCAAATCCCAAATTCTAAATCCTACGCTGCAATGCCTCAAATTCAAAAGTTTCTCCAAAGAAGGCAGGAACCGGACAAATCAAACTAAAGTCCTACCCGGAAGCGCTTCCAAGCTCAAAAGTCCCGCCGGACAGATTGGAACCTCCCCAAAACAAATCAAACCAACTAATTCCAAACATGACCTCTACGTAAAAAACAGTGACACTCCGTATTGGGGATATGTCACATACAGACACCCCGCATCGGGGATACGTCACATACAGACACTCTGTCTCGAGAAAACGTCAAACAGACACTCTGTCTCGAGGATACGTCATACACCGACACTTCATCTCGGGGAAACATCAAACAGACACTCCGTCTCGGGAAGACGTCAACCAGCGACACTCTGTGCCGGGGACACATCAACCAGCAACACTCCATGCTGGGGAAACGTCAAACGGACACTCCGTCTTAAGGAAATGTCAAACTGACACTCCGTCTCGGGGATACGTCATACACCGACAATCTATCTCGGAGAAACGTCAAACAGACACTCTGTCTCGGGGATATGTCGACCAGCGACACTCCGTGACGGGGACAAATCAACCAACAACACTTTGTGCCGGGGAAACATCATATACAGACACTCCGTCTCGGGAAAACATCAAACAGACACTCCGTCTCGGGGATACGTCATACACCAACACTTTGTCTTGAGATAACATCAAACAGACACTCCATCTTGAGGATACGTCAACCAATGACACTCCATGCTGGGGAAATGTCAACCAGCAACACTCCATGCTGGGGAAACATCAAACAACAGACACTCCGTCTCGAGGATACGTCATACACCGACACTCCATCTCAGGGAAACGTCAAACAAACACTCCGTCTTGGGGATACGTCAAACAGCGACACCCCGTCTCGAAAATACGTCAACCAGCGGCACTCCGTGCCTGGGATACGTCATGCACCGACACTCTGTCTCGGGGACACGTCAAGTATCGACCGTCCATGTCGTAAAAAGGACAGTGTCGGCCTCCCAAAAGCGGGAATCAAAACAAGTCACGCTACACGAAAGAACATCCGTCAATTTCATACACATGACCCATATATGTAGCGTTCATTCTTTGATAGGGGGAGCTTCCCTTCCCCTCACGTGAGAGAGAGCAGGGGGCTCCCATTTAGTGAGGGGAAGGAAAGCTCCCACTAAGTGGTAGCCCCCTACTCCCCATCACGTGAAGGGGAGGATCCTACAAAATGGGAGCCAATGCCCCTCGCACGTGAGGGGGAGGGGGGAAGCTCCCACTAAGTGGGAGCTCCCTGCTGCCCTTTCCATGAGGGGGAGGCTGTTTGTAGGAGCCCCTTGCTCCCTCTCACGTGCAAGGGAGGGAAGCTCCCACTTAGTGGGAACTCCCTTCATTTTTGTAAGTAAAATAAAAATAAAATAATAAAAATATATAAATAATAAAATAAAATATTTTTTGTAAAAAAATGTTTTTTTGAATATAAAATATCTTTCGTCACAAATAGAATAAAAAAATGAAATGAACACTTTGCAATTGAGTTCACATGACTCGTTTGACCTGTTAATCGAAGGTTCTCTTGTTCTAAAAGTGAGAGGTAATTAACGACAGTTTAGTCCGCGACTGCCAAAAATTTTTATCCACACAATCAATAAACCCCAGCCTACTCTAGGCAGAGGGAATCTGTATAAGCCTGACAAGCGCGAATTCCCATTTCAATAGGGTGACGAAAAATACTCTACACCGCGTTTCTAAGATTGGCGTATGGATCGCCGCGCTCGTAGGGGTCTTGGTTTCGATTATGTAAGGGTTATTCACACAACCGTGGAATGTCGCGTTTCGTTTGCGGCTCGATCGAAATGGTAAATCCGCTATTCCATTATATTATTGTTTCTAGCATGCCTGTGATGTATGTTTACCGCCGAAGACTGGACTGAGACATTGGAACATCTATCCTGAATTTGGGGACAGATGTTATTTGCAACATATCTATCCACCTCTCTGAAGATACCAAGTTGATTTATGGCACCGTATATCGAAGGTTTGAATAGATGCGACCAATATAGCAGATTTTATCAGATTCCCCCTCGTTTATAAGGGGGTTTTTTATTGTGGGGATGTTCTTCCCTGTAGGCGCAAGCACCTGCATTTAATTACGTTATCGCGTTGCGATAACCACTTTCTCCAGCTCCAATGGTTCACTTCGTGTCGTGTTATGTTTGGTTTATTTTAGTTGCCCGTAGATTGTATACGAAGACTATATGTTGTCGCCCGTAGGACATGGATCAGTCCAAATTCGTACATTTATGAATTTAGGTTTTAAACTTAGGTTGTATGTTCCTTTAGTTTAAAGAATATTTTATTTTATTTAAGGACCGTTAATCTATTTATAGATTAAGATCAACTTAAATATGTAAGCAATTAAGCTCAATTTATTTTAATTAAGGATACGTTAATCCTATTTGAGACTAAGATCAACTTAGATTTATTTTAAGGATCATTAAATTTTAGTTAAGATCCAACAACAGAGCATTTAGGCAACTGCAAGTGACTTCAAAGACTTAGCCAATTTGGATTCAGTCTTGGGCTTTTTCCCTTTTATTCAGAAGTGTTAAGCACTTGACTGTTGCTCTGGTGCTCACATGGGAAACACGTGAGGCACTCAGACAATGAGTGTTTCCCAATTGGTGCTAAGCACTTAGTCATTTTGACTAAATATATAGTGCTGAGCATTTTGTACAGCGCTCATGTGGGAAGCACGTGAGGCACTGAGTATTTGTTTTTGGGCGCTCACATGTGTTTCACGTGAGGTGCCGAGTTCTTTGTTTTGGGCGTTCACGTGAGAAGCACGTGAGGCGCTGAGCTGTTTGTTTTGGGTGCTCACGTGGGGAACACGTGAGGCGCTGAGCAGTTTGTATAGGACGCTCACTTGGGGAACACGTGAAGCGCTGAGCAGTTTGTATAGGATGCTCACTTGGGGAACACGTGAAGCGCTGAGCAGTTTGTATAGGGTGCTCACGTGGGAAGCACGTGAGGCGCTAAGTTCTTCTCTTTTAGAGATTTAATCTCTGTTAATGGCGTTTTGGCCCTTAATGATCACCAAGATCTCTATTTTGAAGATCTAAGATTGATTTTATTGGAGAACTAAGTTTTTCTGTTCTTTTAATAAGAACTAAGTTCTTTTTTGTGGGTTAAACCCTATTTTTAGAGGAATTAAATTCCTAGAACATATGTTCTTTTCTCTCATTTTCTTTTAATCTAATTATTTCCCCTAGATTCTGAGTCTGGGGAACAGAATCTCCCCGATGAGAATTAAATTCTCAACTTGTGGGGAGATCTGCTTTGCAGATCTTAGATCAGAGGAAGAACTAAGTTCTTTTTGTGAAGAATTAAACCCTTGTTTTTTTTATTTTATACTAGGCAAAGGAGATATGTTAAGCTCTGCTTTTCTTTACCTATGTTTTGGAATGAGCGAGAATTTTCTTCTTTGAGAGGAGAATTGAATTTTCAGTATTGTGGCTTCTGTTTTTTTTCTTTTTTAGCAGAAGCTTGGGGGGTCAATCTTCAAAATGAGACTTGAAGTCTCGAATCCTTTATATAGGAGAGGCAAATTGTTAATTAGTTTAAGAAAATCTCTTATTTGAGATATATCAATTTGATTTAATTGGCCCTCAAAAAAAATTCAGCGGATTTTATCCACCGTTAGATCTTTGATCCAGTGAATTTCTGTTTTACAGAATATATATTCTTATTTTTAAAAAGATTAAGAAAATATTTTCTCATATACATAATTTAATTCTGTCAAACGGTGATTTTTAATCACCATTGGATTTTTAATTCAAGGGTGCTCTGTTTAACAGAGAATATCTTTCTTTGTTCAGAAAGATGCAGGGAACTATTTTCCATATTAGAATTTAATTCTACCATTTGATTTTTGATTCAACGACTCTGTTTAACAAAGAACGTCTCCAGTTTTTAGGGAAATATTCCCCATATAGAATTTAATTCTACCCTCTTTAATTTGGCCGCTGGCGCTCACGTGGTACACACGTGGGTGCCGCCTAAGAATTTAATTCTTACATAACATGCGCTCATGTTCCTGCACGCCGGCGCTCTCACGTGAGACGCCAGCACGGGATTTTTTAATCCTACTAAATGCCGGCGCTAGCGCTCACATGGAAAACACGTGAGGCGCTGTCCGACTGATTTCTAATTAAAAAGCAATTTTTTATGAGGGAACAATGTATATATGAATATATATTATAAATAAATATTCTATAAGTTTTACTTTCGTGCTAGCCCTGCGTCTACCCTGTCGTAAGTTAAGTAACTTTACGATGAAGACCCGATGCCTCGTAGCAATGCGAATGGCATAAAATAACATTCTATTTTGGTTTCTTCCGATGTGCTAGGCAGTAAATGATAGGATTATATTAATATAATTAATATAAAGAAATTAAACCTAAAACGATATTGTAGGAACCAAAGTTAAAACAACTACAGCTATATTCTTATGTTATGAATAGAGATATTCGATTAAAAATATCATGCACTTCATTCCATAAGGAAAGAGACTGATCCCTTCACGGAGAATTCGACTCTTGAGCAAAAGTTTATGTTACTGTAAAACAAGTTGTTTTTTAAATCACTAAGTTTTTTCAACGATATCAAGTTCATTACGTTAAAAGTTTTCTTCAAAACCATCCATAACCCTCTGTCATTTCAGATGATTAGAATACTTAGTATTTATGCTGCGTTTGTTGACCTAGTCATGGCATAGTGTCCGGTAACCAAGTGATGATTGTTTGCTGCATAAGATACGATTAGTTAGGACGGTCGCATAGCCTTGTTAATCTAGTCAATGGCTCGTGCGGGTGGATCTAAATTAGTCACGAAATGACGGGTTGAATTTTACTAGCGACTTATAGTTTGTTGACCTAGTCAAGGTCATAAGCCATTAGGAGAAAAACCATATCGGGAATTTTAAGTGTTGAAATTTGCAATGAGATTGCATACCTTCTATGTGATAGTTAGATCACGATTCCCACTGTGAGTAATAGTTACTCCCGAGAGATTTTCACTTCACGATTAGCTAAACCATTAGGTATCTAGAAAGGTGTTTACGAGATTACACCTCTAAGGAAATGAGGTTATTCAATTAAGTCTGTACGAAAGCGCGAGAATCCTCCCTCGGGGTACTTACACTGCCCTGGCTGGCCGATCAGTGAACTTGTGGGTGTACATGATCCTGGCTAGTTTTCCTTTTAGGCTTTGAAGGAGAATTCGACGAAACAGTGGGAGCCATCCTGAGTATATAAATTAATAAACTAATCTAATCTTACAAGAGCGCACGCTGAGTGTTTCTTTTCTCTCTCTACTAGCAGCGACCGTGACTGGTCTTGAACTAAAACTCGTAAAACTAGGTTAACCGAAGCTTCTTCCAATCATTGGTTTTGGAATGTAATGATTGCCCTAATTTATGACAAAGTCGCATATATCCCTGATGCTACCACTTCCCCTTTATTTTCTCTTGAACCCTCTGTGTAAGTTATAAATATCCATATTGCTTAGAAAAGTCATATCGTATAGTTACATACGAACTGGAAGAAATTGTTTCAGTCCGAGAATGACCACTAGTTCTAAAGAAAATGAATTATATAATGATACAGAACCATCTCCAGAACCATCTGTATTAAATACAGAGATCCATATTACTTTGAAAGGACATCTCGTATAGTTACATACGGACTCGAAGAAATTGTTTCAGTCCAAGAATGACAACTGGTTCTGTAGAAAGTTGTATATTGATCTAATTCGATTGTCCCTACCCTCCACCTTCTCTCAAGTTGAGAGCTCCTTCAATAAGGAGAATACAGCGGTTACGCTTATTGTATGGACTTCTTCCGAATCTTAGGCTGATGTTGAAAGGAAAGGAAGGAAGAAAACCAACAAGCCTAAATATGGTATACAGAAGGTAAGATGAAGAGACATATAAAGAGGTTGCGGTTAAAGGGAAAGGAGATTGCAACTACTTAATGAGCCTGGGCAGTAGAAGAGGCATTACTGGGAATACCCGGCCACCCTCTTGGAGAATAATAATGCTTCGTCCTATGGTGTCACGCCCCGCTTCCCAGAGTACGCTAAAATAGGCGCGTGACATAGTCAACCATGCTACCTGTGGATAGGAAAAATCCTTCCACGGTCACATTACGGATGTAGAGATATCAAGAACATGAAAGTAGACTAAACTATCTAGTACATGTCCATGAGCCAGAATAAATGAGTCAAGAAATGATAATATGCGGAAGAAAAGATACAATAAATGAAACACCTGGAAAGTAAAACTGCATACCAACAGGATCTTCACCGCTCGATATAACAGCGGCAGTACTCCTGATCAGTCTGCAATAAGGTAGAGGATCTGGGCCATGCAAAACCCAGACGTCAGCGCGTCATAACATCAAGCAATAATAAAACAGGGGTAGCAATACATGCAAGTATGAGTATAAATGGTAAAACAAGCATAACCGTGATATAAGTAAGGACAGTGGGGTAATGTGTAGTGAGTTATCTAAACTGGTCTATTGGGTTAGCTACTCTCAAGTCTTTGAAATCAATTTGATGAATCATCGATGTAACTCAATAGTATCCCGTGCGTGCCCGGGATCACGGTAAAGATTCTCGGGCTGAAACCGAGACATGCCGCTAGGCACTAAAGGAAAGGGTAAAGATGAATGATGTCCATGGCATCATTCCAAGGCTGGCCTAGCCTCTAAAAGGTAATGGATAACGATGGATGATGTCAGCAGCATCATCCCAAGGCTGGCCCAGCTTCTAAAACTGATCAGTAAAGGTAGCACACTGTCGAGTTACAAGTCAGGTTTCATCATTGATTTCCCCATACCCCCAAGTTATATGTGTTAAAGTCAAGTATTAAATAATCTAGAGCTAATACCAACACAGGATCAGGCAGGTACAGGTTTGTCTGGATAGACAACAGGAACGGTCCGTAAGGACAACAGGTCAGGTTTGTTGGCATTATACACAAGATAAGGTAACAGGTAAGACCATGGTACATCAGGTCAAGCCAGGTAATGTATAAAGGTGCCATGTCATGTCAAGAGTGTGCGGTACCATGTCATATCAAGTAGTAGGTGCAACAAGTCATGTCAGAAGCACAAGATGTCATGTGGGTGCTCATAATCAAACTAACATAAACATGATTATAAATAAACAAGCATGGGTACTATCAGAAAAATAAACTGGAACATGTAATATAATATGCAAATAGGTGCAGATTAAATTATATCGATGCATGGTTATCATCTTGCGTTTAAGGGATAGTTTCAACATTACTTAACTACAGTATAACAAATATGGATGTTAAAATCATGTTAATATGTACTAAATAATCTAGAGATGCAATTGAATATAAATCAGGCTAGATGTATGCAAACGGTCGTCTGTGAGGGTAAAACTATAAAGGGTACCATAGACTATAGAAATAGTTATCATATGATTTAACATACAGATGTGGTTACTAAGTATAGTGAACTAAAACGCAACGGGTAAGTTTCAAGTTCTGAATCTGAAATATATAAACGGAACATCAAACTGTTAACTTGGAACACGTGCCTTTAGATTTGATCTATAAGTTTAATATTCAGATAAATAGTTATAAAACATATAGATAGCATGTAGCAAGTTTCACTTGCCTCGAGAATCCACAGATGCACGACACGCGGCAAGAATGCGAGAAAACGACGGAAAACTCCATTGGGGCATTACGTCGAACACTTTGCGCACACCAATATAGGACAGAACCAGGCACTGCAAGAATGTAACCGTGTAGGTAGGGAACGTCCACTGGGTCGCCCGGATCAGCGGCGGCGAGCACGGCTCCGGCGGTGATCGGAAACACGTGAATCCAAGAAATCACGAAGAGAATATGAAGAAGAAAAGAAGAAGTAGAAGAAGAGGGAGAAGGTTGTTCTCTGGGGTTTGGCTCTGGGGTCAGAGAAGGGTGCGAGGGGGTGACGACGAGAGGCGTGGGTTTTCCGACGTGGTTTCACGGCAAGGCGGCTGTGGGTTTCTTGAAGTTGGGATCGGGTATGTGCAAGGTTCTTGCTCTGGTTTTGGAAAAGAAGAGATGGGAGAGGAGAAGAAGGTGGCTGCGAGAACGAGGATGCAACAGGGTCGGAGCTCCGGCGAGGCGGGGTGTGCAGGCGGGGTCCGTGCAGGGTCGAGTTCTAGGGTAGCAGGTGAGGTGAGGTTAGGTTGCAGCGGTTGCACAGAGGAGAAGAGAGGTCGACGAAAGAGAGAGAAGGGGATGGCCGGAAGTACGAGGGATCGCCGGCGACGAGGGCGACGGCGAGGTGAAGTTGGAGGAGATGGGTTTTCTGTGGGTTTTTAGGGCTGCAGGTGTGGGTGATGGTGGTGTCGGGGTTGGAGAGATGTGAGGAAGTCGAGTGGAGGCCGACGAAGAAGTGGGGGTCGCCGGCGGTGAAGGGTGCAGGTGAAGGAGGTGTGCAGGCGAGGGCTGCAGAGGGTCTTGGGTTGGAGCCGAGAGTTGAGGACGGTTGAAGGAGGATATAGGGGAGACTACGACGAGGTGGCGGAGGCGGAGACGGTAAGGCAACGACGATGGAGAGGAAGCGGCGGTTAGGGTTCTCGCGAGGAAGAGGAAGCGGAAGAAAGAACAGAGGAGGGAGAGAGGTACGTGGTGGGCACAGTTATTTAAAAGAAATAGTAGTATCAAATATTTAGAGAATCATGTAAAATATATATATATATATATATATATATATAATTTGAGAGAGAGAGAGAGGAGAGACAGAGAGAGAGAGAGAGTAAAGTTTGTTATAGGAATATTTTTAGTTTTATTGAAGATTATTAATAGTTGAAAAGATATTAGAATATAATATTATAATATTAGTCTGTTTTGAGATTTGGCAAAATACAAACTTACTCCAAAACATGCCCGGGTCGGGTCCAAATATTCAGATTTAAAATATAAAAAATATATGCGACTTCCAAATTTCAAAATGAATGCTTAGATAAAGAAAATGTATACCCCCAAGAACGGATGCATGTACGTGCACGTAACCATCCAACCATGTCCGTTTCACTGAACGGAACGAGAACACGATGCAAGGACGCTACCACAGGGTTAGGGGTATCATGCAGGCCATGAAATGCAATTTTAATTTATTTTACGTGATTTACATTGTTATATGCAAAAGATGCGATACTAGATAAAATACCAATATATACTAAATCATGAGATGTACTAGTCCATGCAACAAGTCAAGGTAATCTATAAATAAGAGTCAAACAGGTTCAAGCAAGCGGGTCGGGTCGAATGCAATATGAAGTGTAAAATACCATTTGCACCCAAGATACGCTAAATCAAGAAATATCATGAATAAAGAAAATACGGGAACTGGAATTGGTATAAATGAACTCGGGTGTTACATTATACCCAACTACAAAAAGAATTTCGTCCTCAAAATTCTAAGAACAAGAAAGGATAAACAATCAAGAACTACAAGAATAGATGTGGAAACTTCTGCCGGACTTCATCTTCTCGTTCCCAAGTTGATTCTCCATATGAGCGATTACCCCAAGAAACAAGTACAAGAGTGATAACTTTGTTCAAAAGAACCTTTTCTCTTCGATCCACAATCGACATCGGTCGCTCCTCAAAAGTCAAATCTTCCCGTATAGTCAGTTCCGAATGATCCAACCCATATGTTTCATCTCGAACATACTTACGGAGTTGAGATACATGAGACACGTCATGAACATTCTCCAAAGATTGCGGTAACGCCAAACGATACGCCACTTCTCCAATACGCTCCAAAATCTCAAAAGGTCCTACGAATCGAGGACTAAACTTTCCTCGACTTCCGAAACTAATCACCCCTCTAGTCGGTGATACCTTCAAGACTACCAAATCACCAACGGCGAACTCTAGAGGTCTTCTCAACGTATCTGCCTAACTCTTCTGTCGGTCTTATGCTGCTTTCATATGATTCCGGATAGTATTAACCTTCTCAACTGTCTGTCTAACCAAATCTGGTCCCAACAATCTTTGTTCTCCAACATCGTCCCAACAAACAGGTGAACGACACTTGCGACCATATAATGCTTCGAATGGAGCCATCTGAATAGTCGTCTGGAAACTGTTGCTGTAAGAAACTCCACCAAATGTAGATGATCCTCCCATGAACCCTTGAAGTCCAACATGCAAGCTCTTAACATGTCTTCAAGAGTTTGGATCGTTCTCTCCGACTGGCCATCTGTCTGAGGATGATAAGCTGTACTAAACTTCAAACTAGTCCCCAAACTTTCCTGTAAGTTCCTCCAAAATTATGATAAGAAACGGTTGTCACGGTCGGTCATGATGCTCACCGACACTCCGTGCAATCTTACTATCTCCTGAATGCACCGTTCTGCCAAAACTTCTGTTGCTTGATCATCTCGAAAAGAGATGAAATGAGCTGCCTTGGTCAATCCGTCAACAATCACCCAAACTGCATTGTTGCCCGTTGGACTCCGCGGTAAAGCCGTCATGAAATCCATGGTTATATGTTCCCACTTCTATTGAGGAATCGGAAGTGGTTGCAATAAACTAGCAATCCTTTGATGTTCAGCCTTAACTTGCTGACACACCAAGCACTTTGCCACAAAGCGGGCAATCTCCATTTCATGCCTTCCCACCAGAAATACTGTAGTATATCTCGGTACATCTTCGTGCCTCCTGGATGTACGAAATACGTGGAACTGTGTGCCTCCCTCATAACTTCTTCACGGATATCTCCCTTTGGCACATACAAATGGCTACCATATCGCAACAAACAATCTTCATCAACAAGTCCATTCGAAGTCTAGCTTCAACCTATTCTCGAAACTTTTGCAATCTTGGGTCCTGTGACTGCGCTGCTTCAATATTCTCGATCAACGACAACTGTACTTGCAGCTGCATCATCTATCCCGAAGAACGCGGTAGCATGATCTCCAACTCGAATTTCCGAAAGTCTTCAATAAGTTCCCTTTGTGCAGTCAACATCTGAATTGCTGGAAACCGACTAAGCGCATCCGGCACAACATTAACTTTCCCCGGACGGTACTCAAGATCAAGATCATAGTCAGCCATCAGCTCCAACCATCTACGCTGCCTCATGTTAAGCTCCTTCAGTGTGAACACATACTTTAGGCTTTTGTGATCGGTGAATACTTCAACCCTTTCGCCCAATCAGTAGTGTCTCCAAATCTTCAAGTGAAAAATCACAGCTGCTAGCTCCAAGCCGTGAGTTGGGTAACTCTTCTCATGGATCTTCAAATGTCTCGACGCGTAAGCTACAACCTTCTCATGCTGCATCAAAACACATCCCAAACCTTTCCCAGTGGCGTCGCTGTGAATCACCAATTCTTCGGAACCGTCTGGTACGGTCAAATAGTAGCGGTTATAAATCTCTGCTTCAACGCCCCAAAAGCTCATGCACACTTATTTGTCCACACAAATGGTACTTCCTTGCGCGTAAGCTTGGTCAGAGGCTCTGCCAAACGAGCAAAAATTCTCTATGAACCTTCAGTACTACCCAGCAAGTCCAAGAAAGCTTCTTATCTCCACAACATTCTTCGGAATCGGCCAATCTCGAACTGCTGTAATCTTTCAGGATCAACGGCGATTCCATCTCTAGCCGCAACGTGTCCAAACTTCATTTCTTCAAGCCAAATCTCGCGCTTGCTCATCTTTGCATACAATTTTCTTGCCTCAATGTCTGCAATGCGATCTTCAAGTGTTCCACATGCTCTTCCTTGCTCCCTGAGTAGACCAGAATATCATCGATGAACACCATTATAAACTGGTCCAAGAACGGTGAAAGATTCAGTTCATCAAGTCCATAAATATTGCCGGCGCATTCGTTACTCCGAAGGGCATCACCAAATACTCGTAATGTCCATACCAAGTTCTGAACGCAGTCTTGCAAATATCCTTTGACTTAACTAGGACCTGATGATATCCGGACCGTAAATCCAGCTTCGAGAAACCCTCGCGCCACTAAGCTGCTCAAACAATTCGCCAATGCGAGGGATCGGGTACTTGTTCTTAATAGTCACCCGGTTTAATTCTCGATAATCGATGCACATCCTCTTTGTGACATCATCTTCTTTACTAGAAGAACTGGAGTTCCCCAAAGCGAGTTACTGCTGCGAATCCAACCGTTCTCAAGTAATTCAGCAACCTGCTTCTTGACTTCTTCCAACTCCACTGGCGCCATTGGATAGTACGTCTTTGAGATTGGCGCTGCACCAGAAACAAGATCAATCACAAACTCCGCGCCTCGTTTTGGCGATAATCCCGAGACGTCTTCGAACACGTCCATGAACTCTCGAACTACAGCTGGCGCTTCCTCCTTATCAACTTCCATCGACGAAAAAACATTGTTTGTCGGCCTAGCCCTAAACTCGACTGGCCCGACAGAACTGCTTCCTCCAGCACAACAAACTCCGGATGTCCGGGAATCTGGAGAATCACTTTCCTTTCCTTACAATCAATATGAGCGTGGAAAGTGCCGCGAAAATCCATTCCCAAGACAACAACAAACAAGGGATTCACCAGAATTGAATAATCCTAATGCGGGGAAAAACAAGAACAAGTAAGATACCGAGATGACTTCATCCGAAGTCAAGATACCGAAGAGGATTAAGCACGGTAAACATGATTCAAGCTGGTGAGAAAACATGAACTGGAAAGCAAGAGAGACAAGGCAATATAACGACCATGGAACAAGGAAGTGAATCAAGACCAGGACTCCAAGTTACTTAAATAAAGTACCGCATTGTAACAATGCTGCAGTTCATGGGTACAATTACATAACTCCACTCAATTCGCCCAAATCCTAGTATCAGAATCAAAGAACAGGAAGAAACAATAGAGAACCAAAAGGTTTCAAGCCGAGATGCAAAGTTGTTTGCATATCGTTAAAACGAAGGATAAAAGAAAGATATGATTCAAGAATCACGATAACAAGGTGGCAGAACATGTTCCTAATCACGAGTATTCTGATTCGTGTATTGGGTCCAATACCCAACTACAAAAGAATCAAACCAGATTAACCTATATCATATGGCTCTGATACCAAAAGAACCATGTCACGCCCCGCTTCCCAGAGTACGCTAAAATAGGCGCGTGACATAGCCAACCATGCTACCTGTAGATAGGAAAAATCCTTCCACAGTCACATTACGGCTGTAGAGATATCAAGAACATGAAAATAAACTAAACTATCTAGTAAATGTCCATGAGCCAGAATAAATGAGTCAAGAAATGATAATATGCGGAAGCAAAGATACAATAAATGAAACACCTGGAAAGTAAAACTGCATACCAACAGGATCTTCACCGCTCGGTATAACGGCGGCAGTACTCCTGATCAGTCTGCAACAAGGTAGAGGATCTGGGCCATGCAAAACCCAAACATCAGCGCGTCATAACATCAAGCAATAATAAAACAAGGGTAGCAATACATGCAAGTATGAGTATAAATGGTAAAACAAGCATAACGTGATATAAGTAAGGACAGTGGGGTAATGTGTAGTGAGTTATCTAAACTGGTCTATTGGGTTAGCTACTCTCAAGTCTTTGAAATCAATTTGATAAATCATCGATGTAACTCAATAGTATCCCGTGCGTGCCCGGGATCACGGTGAAGATTCTCGTGCTGAAACCGAGACATGCCGCTAGGCATTAAAAGAAAGGGTAAAGATGAATGATGTCCATGGCATCATTCCAAGGCTGGCCTAGCCTCTAAAAGGTAATGGATAACGATGGATGATGTCAGCAGCATCATCCCAAGGCTGGCCCAGCCTCTAAAACTGATCAGTAAAGGTAGCACACTGTTGAGTTACAAGTCAGGTTTCATCATTGATTTCCCCATACCCCCAAGTTATATATGTTAAAGTCAAGTATTAAATAATCTAGAGCTAATGCCAACACAGGATCGAGCAGGTACGGGTTTGTCTAGATAGACAACAGGAACGGTCCGTAAGGACAACAGGTCAGGTTTGTTGGTATTAGACACAAGATCAGGTAACAGGTAAGACCATGGTACATCAGGTCAAGCCAGGTAATGTATAAAGGTGTCATGTCATGTCAAGAGTGTGCGGTACCATGTCATATCAAGTAGTAGGTACAACAAGTCATGTCAGAAAGCACAAGATGTCATGTGGGTGCTCATAATCAAACTAACATAAATATGATTATAAATAAACAAGCATGAGTACTATCAGAACAATAAACTGGAACATGTAATATAATATGCAAATAGGTAAAGATTAAATTATATCGATGCACGGTTATCATCTTGCGTTTAAGGGATAGTTTCAACATTACTTAACTACAGTATAACAAATATGGATGTTAAAATCATGTTAATATGTACTAAATAATCTAGAGATGCAATTGAATATAAATCAGGCTAGATGTATGCAAACGGTCGTCTGTGAGGGTAAAACTATAAAGGGTACCATAGACTATGGAAATAGTTATCATATGATTTAACATACAGATGTGGTTACTAAGTATAGTGAACTAAAACGCAACGGGTAAGTTTCAAGTTCTGAATCTGAAATATATAAACGGAACATCAAGCTGTTAACTTAGAACACGTGCCTTTAGATTTGATCTATAAGTTTAATATTCAGATAAATAGTTATAAAACATATAGATAGCATGTAGCAAGTTTCACTTGCCTCAGGAATCCACAGATGCACGACACGCGGCAAGAATGCGAGAAAACGATGGAAAACTCCATTGGGGCATTACGTCGAACACTTTGCGCACACCAATACAGGACAGAACCAGGCACTACAAGAATGTAACCGCGTAGGTAGGGAACGTCCACTAGGTCGCCCGGATCGGCGGCGGCGAGCACGGCTTCGGCGGTGATCGGAAACACGTGAATCCAAGAAATCACGAAGAGAAGACGAAGGAGAAAAGAAGAAGAAGAAGTAGAAGAAGAGGGAGAAGGCTGTTCTCTGGGGTTTGGCTCTGGGGTCAGAGAAGGGTACGAGGGGGTGACGACGAGAGGCGTGGGTTTTCCGACGTGGTTTCACGGCAAGGAGGCTGTGGGTTTCTTGAAGTCGGGATCGGGTATGTGCAAGGTTCTTGCTCTGGTTTTGGAAAAGAAGAGATGGGAGAGGAGAAGAAGGTGGCTGCGAGAACGAGGAGGCGACGGGGTCGGAGCTCCGGCGAGACGGGGTGTGCAGGCGGGGTCCGTGCAGGGTCGGGTTCTAGGGTTGCAGGCGAGGTCAGGTTAGGTTGCAGCGGTTGCACAGAGGGGAAGAGAGGTCGACGAAAGAGAGAGAAGGGGATGGCCGCAAGTACGAGGGATCGCCGGCGGCGAGGGCGACGGTGAGGTGAAGTTGGAGGAGATGGGTTTTCTGTGGGTTCTCGGGGCTGCAGGTATGGGTGATGGTAGTGTCGGGGTTGGATAGAGGTGAGGAAGTCGAGTGGAGGCCGACGAAGAAGTGGGGGTCGCCGGCGGTGAAGGGTGCAGGTGAAGGAGGTGTGCAGGCGAGGGCTGTAGAGGGTCTTGGGTTGGAGCCGAGGGTTGGGGACGGTTGAAGGAGGATGTAGGGGAGACTACGACGAGGTGGCGGAGGCAGCGGCGGCGAGGCAACGGCGATGGAGAGGAAGCGGCGGTTAGGGTTCTCGCGAGGAAGAGGAAGCGGAAGAAAGAACAGAGGAGGGAGAGAGGTACGTGGTGGGCACAGTTATTTAAAAGAAATAGTAGTATCAAATATTTAGAGAATCATGTAATATATATATATATATATATATATATATATATATAATTTGAGAGAGAGAGAGAGAAACGGAGAGAGAGAGAGAGAGAGAGAAGAGAGAAACAGAGAGAGAGAGTGAGAAACGGAGAGTGGGAGAGTAAAGTTTGTTATAGGAATATTTTTAGTTTTATTGAAGATTATTAATAGTTGAAAAGATATTAGAATATAATATTATAATATTAGTCCGTTTTGAGATTTGGCAAAATACAAATTTACTCCAAAACATGCCCGGGTCGGGTCCAAAAATTCAGATTTAAAATATAAAAAATATATGCGACTTCCAAATTTCAAAATGAATGCTTAGTTAAAGAAAATGTATACCCCCAAGAACGGATGCACGTACGTGCGCGTAACCATCCAATCACGTCCGTTTCACTGAACGGAACGAGAACACGATACAAGAACGCTACCACAGGGTTAGGGGTATCATGCAGGCCATGAAATGCAATTTTAATTTATTTTACGTGATTTACATTGTTATATGCAAAAGATGCGATACTAGATAAAATACCAATATATACTAAATCACGAGATGCACTAGTCCATGCAACAAGTCAAGGTAATCTATAAATAAGAGTCAAACAGGTTCAAGCAAGCGGGTCGGGTCGAATGCAATATGAAGTGTAAAATACCATTCGCACCCAAGATACGCTAAATCAAGAATATCACGAATAAAGAAAATACGGGAACTGGAATTGGTATAAATGAACTCGGGTGTTACATATGGTGTGTTTTGTATTTGAAAATTGTTTCTCAATAAACTCTGACTTCTGGGTATATAGATACCGGATTAGAATCCCACATCTGTAAGGTGTTACAGATGCTGAGAAGGAGTGGAGTATTGAGAAAAGATGATTTGATCCCCAAAATCGGAAATCGGAGCAAGTATTGCTGTTGGGGAATATCTCCTGGTTTCGCCTAGCGACAAACTTTTGGTTTTGAATAACCATTGTTATGCACCAACTTTTAAAACTGATATATCGGTATCTTTATTTAATAAAGAAGGATATAAATTTTGAAAATTATGTTATGAACGTTTGCCTTCATCAAATAATGATTGGGTAAGGTGCATAGAATAACGGTATAGATATTCTTAACCAAAACACAGTTCTCAACTTATAACACATGGAGTTTGAGCTTGTAAACTCTTAGGACTTATACATAGTGATGTATGTAGTCTGATGTCCTTACGGACAAGGGGTTGGTACTCCTACTTCATTCAGTTTACATATGAGTTGTCCAGTTTTTGGACACGCATTCTTGTTAAAATACAACGTCCGAAGCTATTGAGAAGTTCACAGTGTATAAGAATAAAGTAGAGAACCAGACGTTAGAAGTATCAAGATTCTCCGATGTGATCAAGAATGTAGATACTTAAGCTCGGTATTCCATAGTTATCTGATTGAGAATTTGATTCTCTCTCAGCTTACTCCTTCATTTATATCATACTACTATGGATTATCGAAAAAGTGGATATGCATATATGGGATATGGTGTGCTCCTATGATGAGTATTGCTGGGTTGCCTTTTCGCTCAGGGAAATGCACGGGAAGCAGTTGCATACCAATTAAGTAAGGTTCCGTCTAATTTAGTGCATGTGATTCTATATGTGTATAGAATGAGAACATATCTTTAGGTTGTTAAGATATAGGGTTATCTGGTTTTTGTTGAAAGCAGAATATGGACAAACTCAATGCATGTTTCAATAATAAACAGTTTGTGAATTATCCCAAGTATACGCAAGGGTTTAACTTTTACCATTTTTAAGATCAAAAGTTGTTTTGTTCTTGACACGCCATCTTTTTAGAAAAGAAATTTCTTATAAAAGAAATTAGTGGGGTATTATAGAATTGGAAGTAATTCTAGAACCACAAATGATTACTGAAAATTTAGTAGAACCTGAGTATTTATTTGTCCCTGACAAATCTTAGGCACTCCACAGATTTAGTAGGTGATCTCAGTCACCCGAGAGATACTAAAGTTTCCTCATTGACGGTGACAGGGAGATTTTTGCATCATGAGTAATAATTACCTTACTAGTTATCAGCAGGCCATATAGAGTAGTGACTTCCGACGGATGGCTAGATGCTAAGATATCCAAGTTGAACTTCATACACTCCAACAAAGTATGGACCTAGTTGAATGCTCCTGAAGGGGTAAAACCCATTAGGAGCATGTAGATCTTCCAAAAGAAGATCAGTATAAATGGAAAGGTATTGACCTAATAAGGCTAGACTTGTAGTAAAAGGTTTTCGTCAAATACCCGGTGTAGATTGTGATGAAACTTTTTCTTCAGTATCTATGCTGAAGTCCATTCGGATAGTACTTGCCACCGCTATTCTTCATGACTATAAGATCTGGCAGGTGGATGTCTATAACGTCTTTCTAAATAGAGATTTAGAAGTGTACGTGTATATGACTCTGCCAGAGGTTCTTGTAGTCAGTGGGAGCAGCGAAAAGGTGTGTAAGTAGGTTAAGTCCATTCATGGACTAAAACAGGCATAACGGAGTTGAATCATCTGGTTTGATGTAACAGTCAAATTGTTTGACTTCATCAAAGTAATAGATAAACCTGGTATATGTAAAAAGGATATTTGGAGTACTCACATTTCTCATATTATATGTGGATGGCATCCTCCTGATAGGAAATGATATTCCTATGCTACAATTCGGTCAAACTTTAGTCTTCACAGATGTTTCTCTATATAAGATATGGATAGTATATCAATCATTCTAGGGAATGGATCTATAAAGATAGATCTAGAAGGATTAAGGGATGGTTCTAATCCGGATACTTTGACACCATTCTAAAAGAGATTTAGAATGAACGACTCCGAACGTGGTAGTATACCCGTATAAAAAGGAATCACCCTCTCTGAAGAGATGTCTTCTGGACTAATGAGGAAAGGGGCTCGCATGAATGGCATTCCACATATTTCGAAAGTGGGATCAATCATGTGATGTCATATACCAGACCGGATGTAACTTATGTACTTCCTATAATAAGCGGATATCAGTCTAAATCCTGATGAAATATAGGATAGCAATGAAGAACATTTGTGGATATTCTTAGTATATGGTAATGGCAGCCTCCAAATGGAGGCGGTTACTAATTCCAGTCTTCAGGGTGAGATAGATGACAAAATGTCTATCATGAGTTATAGATTTACCCTCTTATGAGGAGCAGTATATTGGAAGAGTTCCAAGCGGGATACGAGGTAACATGACACTGGAGGCTGGGTATGCTCAGCAAAGGATGCAGCCCAAGAAATTGTTTGGTTTAAATATGTTTATTTCCGAACCTGGTCCCATCAGCTATCCAAACAAATTTTATGGCAAGTATCACTTGATTCGGGAAATAGTTGATCTTCATGAGATTGAGATAAAGAAAGATGAAATTAGAGATATTATAGCCGATTCACTCACTGAGACTGTTTCTCAAATACAGTTTGCAAAACTGTTATTAGAGAAGTTGGGTATGTGATACCGCAATAATTGGCCTTAAGTGCAAGTGGAAGATTATTGAATATAGGTGACCTGAAGTCAATTATTGGAATTGTACATAGACCTATGTAGATAGAACAGTCTTGCTCGACATGATAATATGCTATCTGGTTTGTTTTTATCAATCATGTGTATACATTTTATTTGTTATTACGTATTGCCCTTAAGATTTTTGCTTGACTTCCAGGATTATGATGGAGAACATACTAATGGGGACTGGATAGTCAATAAGGACATCCTTAAATGTTCCTAGTCGTGGGAGTATCAAGACTGGACATCGGTACTCCAGATTAAACTGGTGTATACATTTCCTGACCCGGTTGGAGGGCGATAGCTGATCCCATAGCTATTGTTGTTTGACACCGAGGATTGTATACAGGTGCTCATTGGAGTATGAGTTTTACTGAACACACTCACAGAGAACTCGTAGATGGTATTATACCTAATGTTAGATAGCAGTTCTCTGGTGACAAAAATACAGGGTAGTCTTATGACCCGATATCATCATAGTGTCCCACATGTTTTCCACTGTATTTTGATTACTGCCCAACCACAACTTTAAAAACCTATGCATACAAGTTTTAGTTGGGTATAGTCCCGAAGCTCATAGAGGTGGTGAGTGGTCGAAAGGATTCGTCTCTCCCAGTATAAAGAGTTGATGTCGCGCTGTGCTTGATCAGCTATAACCATAAGTCCCTGGTTAAGGCGATTGAGATAAATTGATAAAGGTTGTCCGTTGTATCTTACATGGTTGTGAGCTTCAGATCAGCATGACTTATTGAGTTATTGGGGGTCTCACAGATTCTAAACCCAGACCCGGTATGTAACAACACTCTTTGACGAAGAGACTAGACTGTACGGTGATTGTCACTGATAGGCTCTACAGGGTACATATGAGCTTACTTGTCGACCTTTCTTTCGATAGATACCTGGGTAGCCGTTATGTACAGCTAGTACCACTGACGTGCTTGTAAGTTATGGATTTGACCCGGTAATTCATTACCAGCGTATCATCGAGTCTTTAGAGTCTCACACAGAGCGTTTCCCGGCTCTAGCAAAATGATGTAGTACGCGTACGACGATACATACGAGAGTTCGGTTAAACACGTGTATGTAATAACACGTGTATTAATCGGATGGTTGATAATACTAGCCGACTTATGATTAAGCCAAATCATTAAACCAAATATTGATTTAATGATATTATTTATATATGATTATGCATATATAATCTGGTATTATATTTTATTCTTTTTTCTCTCTCTAATGTATGGTTACATGCAACCATATAATTAGTATAATTATTTTATGCATAGTTTTTTCTTTTAATTCTTTTTTTTCCTTTTTGCATGTCATGCAAATGAGATGGATGCTTGTCACCCTACACACCCTCATTTGTCCATGACACGTGGATAAGATAGAGGATGGTGGTATATAAGAAGAGAAATGGTTTCTATTCTCAGTTATTAAAGTATTTAGTTTAAGTTTTTGGAATTTTCAGTTTGAATGGTAAATTGATTAAACAATTGATATTAATAATGAATCATCTGAATTCATTGAAATAAACATGCATCAGTACAACGAATATTATATAAAGGTAACTCTCACACACGCACTCTCTCTCACACACACAAACACATGTCCACAACATATTTCACACACAATAAACATATCCATACACAATATATTCCAGACACATAGTACACACACATCCACAACAGACATACAAACATCGCACACCAAATAGATAGTAAGGACAATCATAACTCCAAAATTGTTCGGCTTAGGCATGATACCCTATATGTTTCCAAGACGACAATTCATCACTTATAATTTAGAAATAAATTCTCTTCAAAATTGAGCACCGCATCAACAAAATTGACCCGTTCTATAAGAGCCTCATCATCTACCGCAATATCCCGTGCGAGTTCGAGATGATGCAAAGTCCGATGGTGCATAAAGATGTGGTAGAGAGTGCTTGCGAAGTACTCGATAGCGCGATCATAAAGAAGACCTGTAGATTGAAAGAAGTGGAGACGACGATTTGATTCGCCATGGTGGCTATGGGTTACTTTTTCAGGAGGAGACGGGAGCGCATCTAATACGGCTAAGTGAAAGGGCCGAAAGATGGCGTGATTAATCTTGATCGTCCAGTTCATACCTCCTGTAATCGATAGAGAATACCTTCGTAACCCTCATAGTCTATTCTCGTGAATTCAGCTTTCACTACGGTGTAAGGGATACTCCTCTTGATATCATCAATTGATGGTAATCCTGCAGATGAGGAGTCATGGCCTCTTGGGGGGCGGATAAAAATCCCAACATTGACCGTTTGCTTAAGGAATGATGAATAATTGATTTTAAACTCGTGAAAGAAAGTATGAATATAGCTAATTAGTTTAAGGCGCATCAAGTATCTAGATTATGATTAAAGGGTCAATTGGTTAATTAATTATTAACTATGTAGATTAGAACAATGAGGTTTTCGGTTTAATTAATATTTAATTGGTGACTTAATCTAGTTTAGTATATAGTTAAGAATTAAAGGGTGTAGGCGGTGTGTCGGATACCGACGTATATCGAGTCATGGTGACTTAGTCTAAGTTTAATAGTTAAGAATTAGAAGGGGTAGAGTGGTGTACCGAAAACTAACGTATATATAATGCGAAGAAAGAGCTAGCGAGCAATCACGCCGACGTTAACCCTACAATCACACAAATTTTTTTAATTATAAATTTTTTTAAAACCTAGGACACGCTTTTATTTTAAAGAAAAATAATAATTCTAAACTTGGTAGGAATTTGTACGAATTTGTACGCTATTTGATCATGCAACATTTGACATTTATAGTTATGACTAATCAATCAACCATTTACTACCAAAGCTATATTCATTACGCATGGCTCTTCGCGTGCTGAGCTTAGTTCAATATTTCCCTACTCTATAAATAACAACAATTCTCATAGCTTGACCCATCATCAAATCCAATATATTATTCATATCAAATATGAAAAAATTCATTCATCTCATTCTCTTTCTCTTCTTAGCATTATTTCCTTTGAATTATGCCCATGAAGATGATCAAGGCTCACAAACATACATCATTCATGTTGAGCCAACGCATAACCCAAACATCAACAAATCTTCCAACATAACGAAATTTTAACTAAAATTAACATCAAATCATCTTTGAAATTTGAAAGTTTAGAAAATTTATTCACTTCATCGATTTCGTGTCAAAGTATATCGGTGGAGGAGGGGTAATTGGTGGAGGGGGGCTCGGGTGGAGGCGGGGGCTCGATCAAGACGAGGAGGGGCCCGGTCGAGGCGAGGATTTTACGAGGAGGCGGCGGCTCGGTGGAGGCTCATAGGAGACGGAGGGAACTGGGAAAATAAAATTGGGGGAAAGTAAATTGGGCAGGGGATGATAACGGGGCTAGATTTGTTTTCTTTGTCAACCCCTATTTCAACGCGAGACTCGTGTCGAAATAGATGTTAACCAAAGTCAATAAACTTTTAGTTATGGATATTCTATTTTGAAGAAAGACTCACGTCGAAATAGGTTTTTGGTCAAAAAAGGGCCAAGTTTCCTGCAGCGAGAAATATTAAGAAGGCAATGGTCCAAGGAGCAATTTGGCAATAATTAGGAAAGAGAGTTAGAAATCAGATGAGAAAAAGGTGGAGGGGGATTAAAGATGGGTCGCTGTCAACCTCCATGAGATCTCTTATTGGGATGTCGGCACGTGGGAAATTTGAGAGACACGTATATATATAGAGATTCCCTGTATGCAGAAACTACTAACAAGATGACATTGGACATATTAATACCCCTTGCCCTACATACAACTGTCACATTAACTGTCATCATGAAAATTATGCTTTTAAGATGCCGAGTTATATATGTTTGCAAAATTATTTGGACAACTCATTTCAGATCAAGTGAATGGATAACATTGAAGATTAGATTATAGTGACTCACAAATGGTTTAGCGTGCCACACGTTTTCGATTTCTTTTTATTATAACTATTTTAATGCAAAAAAAAAAAGTGGCCTTAAAATTGTAATTGGGATTGATTCTCAAACAAAGTAAGAAAGTGTGCATCAGCTGCAATAGCTAGATTTATATTTGTAGCTGTAAATACATTATTTTTCCCAACGACACATGTGTATATAATAATATGTAAGACTTGGTTAACTATTATATATACATGTGTGGTTTAGCAATTAATTAACATACATATGTCTCTCGGTTGCTCAAAACTTTATTTATGCTTTGTATTCTTTGGCTTATCTTTTTCAGCGCCCCTGTCCTCGTCTAACTTCGTTATCAATCAACAGTTACTAAAAAGGGAGGTACCATAACTTGCGCATCTCCCTTTTTGGTCGATGGGGAAACTGTCGCGTCATCAGACCCTGAGCTTAAATGGACATGAGATCCCCATCAAATCTTCTCAAAAGTAATATGTATTAATTCCAACCATATGCATGTAATTAATTATTAAGGCTATATAAGCAAGAGTGCATGATTGGAATTTGGATCTACGAGATCTTTTTAATACACTCCTTTCGGAGATCGAACTTGCAATCTCTTACGTTGAAGAGGAAGTTGATATTCACTAGGGAGTCCGCTTCGCAAAATATATGATATAGGTAACAAGTGGTTTCGTTTTGTATGGTGTTTAGGAGATAGACGATTGGGTGCTTTTTGACAATTTACCTAATTCCTATCAAGTTTTCAGACAACTCCCGACAATTTCCGAAAATATCTAGCCGGGGATCATACACAGGGACCATTTGCAGCGATGAGGGGAGGAAGCATCCAAAAATCTCAGCTGGGCCTAGTTAATGATCGTCTCTCATATCCTTCTTAATTCGAGAAATCGGGAACGATGGAAGGGTAAATTTTGCTAAGATGTTATAATTTTGTATGCCCTTCAAAGAAATTTATACTTTTCTACAATCACATAATAATATATTGCATACTTGGAGAAAGCCTCATTCTAACTATGTCTGCAATGTTTTTGTGCATGTGAGGAGTTTTTTCCTTCTTTTCTTTTTATTACTTCAGAAATAGAACTTGTGGCCTTTATTCTGAGAAGGGAATTCTTGACGCATGAGCTATGTCCGGATCGGTATGATACATATGTGATTTTATTGGGTTTTGAAATTCCAAGGGGTAAATTGTCAAAAGGCCTGTGTAAAAATCCTTGGGCCTTTGCTCTTGTTAAAATACCCTTGGCCCGATTAAGCCCACAAATCAGGGTCAAATCTGGCTTTTGGAATTTTTTTGTCAAAGCTTGTTGTTATTCATCGTCGTTTGTGCAACACAAGGACGGTTATGATTGAAATAAAATAAAATTTCTATTTTTGAAGATATATTTATTTTCTTGCTAAATTTTAACCGTCCGTGTATTGCACTAAAGAAGGTGGATAACCGGCTTTTAGCAAAAATGCTTCAAAGCCAGCTTTGACTTGATTCGTACCGCCCAATTAAATTAAAACCTCTTTTATACTAGTTGTCCATAATATCTAAACAGTTGCATGTAATATCTATGCAGCTGGAGGAGGGAATAAAGGCCTAAATACAATATGACCATGGGTTTTTCACAGCCACTTCCCAACAATTTCAAAAATATAGGTCTTCAGACAACTCCCGAACAGGTCGGGGGCTTTTGACAATTTACCCGATTCTAAACAATGGTTTGAACACGGCTCTGAAAACGGTGACCCATTCCAATCCCAGTGTAGGCCTTTGCAGGCCTTTTTCCTGTAGTTTCTACGCGTATTCATTCAATTCTAAATAGAAAAGGTAAGAAAATCGAAATTTTAAAGAAAAAAAATCAATAATAGTTTTTTGGAAGAAATAAAATTCAATAATATACTTATATCTCACAAATTTATAAAGTGTTTTAACGATGAATTACACACTTAGGTCACAGATTTATAGAATGCCCATGATTTCAGCCGGACGAATAGCCGAAAATAGCCTTCTCATCTGATCCCCAACCCTCGATTCATGGAATGCCCGTTTTTTACATTCTAGGGGGATAACCGAAAAAGAAAAAAAGAATATCATACTATCCTCCTCTCATATCCCATGTACATGAAATAGAGGAGATAATACACGATGGGTTGGAGTTACAATGATTGGGACGGTTTGAGGGAGATCAAGATTGACACCCATTGGGATATCCTGCGGCTAGCATCGCTCTTAATTCTTTTCTTAGAATTTTGCCAGATGGCGCTTTCGGAACGGATTCAACGAAAAACACCCTATGGATTCTCTTGTAAAACACCACCTGAAAGAGAGGAAGCAAAGACTTTTAGAGCCAAGAGTGTGCAAGAAACCGTAAGAGAGAAGACGGGAAAAAAAAAAAGAAACCAAGAGGCTATTTAGCTTGTTATTTTTTTCCATGTTCCTTCTCTTGTGAGAACCCTTTGTCAACCGAACCAATAATTTATATATGTTTTCAGATAACACAATACTATAAATATACGTTTTATCTATCCGCATGAAGTTGTGTTTTTCTATCTAGAAGAGACTTAAACCTAAAGCAACCACTAGAAAAACAAAAACGATTTTCTTGAATAAAATATGCATGATATAAATTTTTTGCCAAAAATTTTATATGATAATTATCCTATAAAATTACCTGTTTTGATATGTATTGTCTGATGTCATCCTCAGTGATTTCGGAACCATTCGATCTCACAATAAATGCCACAGGAAGCTCTCCAGCAAGCTCATCTTTCATACTGAAACAATCAAATTTTAAAAAGGCCCAATAAGCCCCAAGAGGTGGAAAAAGATCGGCCCAATTGACCCAACTTGCATGTTTATTAAATAGCTGTGCACTTACGGGACAACAGCAGCATCGGCAATGCCTGGGTGAGTGATGAGCATGGCCTCCAGCTCAGCTGGGGCCACTTGAAACCCTTTGTATTTGATCAGCTCTTTGAGCCGATCGACGATGAAGATCTCGTCATCGTCGTCCACGAAACCAATGTCTCCTGTGTGGAGCCAGCCTTCTTTGTCGATGGTCCGTTCCGTTGCCTCTGGATCGTTAAGATACCCTGCAAAAATTTTGTATTATAGAATCGTTAGGGTGTCCGGACCATCTTTGCTTTTTAACCTTTTTATGAAAACCTTAGCTCACAAGTATATTAACGAAAATAAAGAGTGTGTGCAACAAGAGCCGAGCAACATGGCTTGATCACTGGGGAAAAAAAATGACAAGATATCTCGTCTTTTATCCTAAGCTGTAAAGTTTTGGTACAGTGACGAAGACCTTATGCTCGAATCAGAGCAAACCAGCTTCAAATCATATTGAGTGTGTATTTAAACCGGATTAATTACTGAAAAGGAATCGTTGCGCAAGATAAACAGGTTGTTCGGATGATAGAGAGACGCTCAATCCCCAAAGAGATAATAAAATATCATATCATACGAACTGAAATTTTGTTGTTATTACTGATATTATTTTTCTCTTTTTAAATTTTTTTTGACGGAAAAAGCAGAACTCAAAGTGATTTTGTCCGTCCCATTTTTATTAACATTTTTTATATTTTCCTTTTTCTATGTTTAATTCTACTATCTTATATAGCCCAAACAGCTAGCATGATGCCATGATGCAGGTTGTCCCATTAGAATTAAGAGACCAAGGAACCAAGGGTACAGAATGAATTCGTGATACACAAGCCACCAAAATTTGGTTCTTAAACTGAGCAAAATATTCCTAGTTCCTTTATGAGGGCGGGGTACTTTGGGCTTTTCATATGTCAAAGATGCTTATGTGCTGGATCAATGCTAATCACATTTAGCACATGGATATTATCGTATAAATCACGCTTCCAGCGAAGCGAAACAACGGTTAGGCTCAATACCGTGTCTGTATATATAAAACACAACAGAGGTTCATTCACATGTTGATTTATACAGTATATACCTTCGGTCATGATCTGTGACGACTGGTGAATTAAAAAAATCACTATTGATGTTTCCGTTATTCTTGTTCCCCCTTTTGGAATTTTTTTCCCTTGAAAGAAAATGTATTATATGTTTTTGCTATTTGGGCGGAACAGTTGCTAGAATGACATCAAAACCAGAGCGCTTTACGTGTTTTTCATTAGAAAGATAAATTCAAGGAAGCCACACTGCATTAATGTTACTGTCGTACATGAATAGAATGAAATTTAATTGATTTGATATCTTGAGTGGGTGCAGGTGGCCCAATTCATATTACTGAAAAGAAAAAAATAGAGGAGAGAAGTTTGGTGGACAAGAACACCAAACCTAATTAGTGTCGCCTTTATGCTTATTCTACTCAAACAATTAAAAGGAAAAATAAAAATTGGATAGCTTGTTAGAAGAAAAAAAATGATCAAGGTTTGGTGCAACTGCCCCCATATGCCTTTTACTATTCGATTCTTTGCAAGTATGAATGGATGTGAAAGCAAAGATTGGTGGCGTAGGTTGCTTCACTGGACTTATATATACTCTTATGACCATCTTTCTTTCCAAATGTTGGTGTCATGCTCCTTTGATATTTCAAAAGATTGACCAGACCATTTCAAGTGGGAATTCCTGGTCATCTGATTAATTGCTGATTCATTCATTTATAGTAAGAACAAAATGATATTATAAGTGCGTTAAATACCTTTCATGATTTGGTTTCCCCTGATGCAAATCTCTCCAGGTTGATTCCTGGAGAGAGAGAAGCCAGAGTCAGGATCAACAATCTTGAGCTCAGCATTCCTCACAACCGTGCCGCACGATCCTGATTTCACATCAACTGGGTCCTTTGCAAATGCCAGGCACATAGAAAGGACTGGCCCAGCTTCTGTCATTCCATATCCCTGTAAAAATTTCATTCAAAAAGATGTCATTATTTATTATTTTTGGTAAATGCTATACTAATATTCGTTATATATAATATATATATTATTTTATATGCGCGATGCACGTTAACAATAGAGAGAGATTTCTAGAGTTGGTTATTGGAAAAAATAGTGAAGAACTCCTTTTATTTTTATTTTTGTGCTAGAAAAAATGATAAAAATTTATAGACATTTGAAAGATGGATTCATTTTCATGAGAAACATGCAGGAGCGGTTTCTGCAGCCATGAAAGAGATAAATAGATCGAAATAACAGCGGTTTCTGCTGCCATAAAGGGGGATAAATAGAAGAGCCGGGTCCCGTCTAATAAAAGAAAACGAGACCCGTCTCAACTTAGCTGTAGCCGTCTTTAGCTGCATAGCAAGGTGATGCCATACATAGCATGCACGCAGGTGACCCTTCGCTATTTGATACTTATTAAAGTCTGGTGCTATTTTAATTAGATAAAGATTAGCCATCATCATTTGACGAAGTTGTGTCGTTGCTACTCTCAGCTTATTTTCCCTACCGAAAATGTTGACCAGAAGGTCAAAGGGCCTATCCTAAAATAATCCCATGTCCATAATGATTATCCCCTAGTAAATTCCGTATTCTTATCTACCAACCAAAATAAAAATAAAAATTACTGTTTCTATCTAAAGAGAAAGCAGTCTATGGATGGAATTCTTCATGTATTAATATGGGTCCCAGTAAAAAGCTGTTAGGAAATCCAACATTCTATTTTACCGAGGCTAGTGGTATAAATTAAATTTGTCCTTTATGGTCCGAAGTCAAATACAACTTTGGATTACATTTTATCGGCCAGCTCTAAATGTCACCTAAATCCAAACCTAAAACCAACCAATCCAAACCAAACAAACTAGACAACCATCCACCAGCCAAACACATTGATTTTTTCTTTTAATCCTCGGTAATAACTTGCAACCAGACAGCTTATTCTCTACTATTCCGGTCATAAAAATGACAGAATTGCGTACGTAGTATATTATTTCTCATAACTTGATGCATATATTACCATGAATACCTGTTGTTTAAATGTGAATCGGTATTATATATTAATCCAAATTGCAGAGAATCGGTATTAATTTATGTACCTGTCCAAGAACAGCATTAGGCAACTTCTCCCTCAGCTTATCCTGCAACTCCTTCCCCATCGGCGCGGCCCCCGACATGACCATCCTGATGCTCGACAGGTCGTACTGATCCACCGCCGGATTCTTCGTCATCTCCACCACAATCGGCGGCACGAACGGCGCTATCGTCACCCCATACCTGTGCACAAGCTCCATCAGCTTCACTGTATCAAACTTCCTCATCAACAGAATTGCGGCCCCGGCTCTCAGCCCACAGAGCAGGACGGAGTTTAGCGAATAGATATGGAACAGAGGCAAGCAACACAAGATCACATCCTCCTTCTTGAAGTAGAGGTTAGGGTTTTCGCCGTCGACTTGCTGCGCGACGCTTGTGATCAGACCTCTGTGGGTCAACATGACACCCTTGGGTAGCCCGGTGGTCCCGGACGAGTACGGAAGCGCCACGACATCGTCCGGACGGATGTCCACTTCCGGGAGTTGCGTCTCGTCCCCGGAAGCCAGCTCAGAGAAATGCATGCAGTTTTCGGGAACCGATCCATCGTCGATGACTATGATCTTCACACCTTGCGTCTCTTCCAGCTCGCGGACTTTGCTCACGTGGCACGACTCGGTTATGACGACGCGGGCCCCGGCGGCGGCGGCCTGCTTGTGGATCTCCGCGGGCGTGTAAAACGGGTTGGCGGTGGTCGACATGGCGCCGATGAAAGACGCCCCAAGGAACGAGAAGGCGAACTCGGTAGAGTTGGGTAGTAGAAGCATGATGACATGTCCTTGCCTGACGCCGAGCCTGTGGAGGCCCGCGGCGACTCTACGGGAAGCGAGCTCGACTTCCGCGTAGGTCAGGACCCGGTGAGTGGCGCCGTCGATGAGGCAGGGACGGTCCGCGAAGGCGTCGAGGTTCTGGAAGCAGTAGGAGTGGAGGGGGAGGTGGTCCGGGACGTAGATATCGGGGAGTTTCGATCGGAAGATGGTTTCCGCTTCTGACGAGATTGAGCCCATCTTTGAAAATCGACAAGAGTTTAGGGTTTTTTTGTTTTTTGTTTTTGTTAGGAGTCGTGTTCTGATGAACAAACAATTCCCTGAAATGAGAAGGGTGGGGGGAGAGAAGGTAATATACTGGTGAGGGAGGGGGATGCTAGTTGGTTGGTGAGGTTGGTGGGTCGGGGACATGGAAGGGATTTTGCGATTTGATGCGGGATAGGAATGGGAATTGGAAATGTAATGGGGTTGGTGAGAGAGGGAGAGTGGTTGACTAACACCATTTTGAGTACACGTCGGATCCACCTAACAAATGAGATGCACGCGTGAAGGAAGCCGGTCTGAACCGGGACCGGTCCGTTGCTACCTATCCCCGACGTCAGCGTGATGCGCTGGTCCTTTTGGCGGTTGTGTCTCCGAGGAGCAGGATTGTCCCTAATTCTAATAGAAATTATTTGAGGTGCGGGATGTAATATCTCCGGACCGGAAAGAAAATGAGATGGATAGATCCACACGCTCTACTTGATGGATGGGATCCATGTTCTTAACACACACATATAGCCATCAAGCCATGGAATTTCTATAATATTAGTGTTTTTTACCTAAGTATTACCCCCTTAAATCTTTTGCAATTTGATATACCTGCTTAAATCTTCATATTAATTAGGCCCGGTTAACGAAGCGATTCCCTTCGCTTAGTGATGACGTGGCGAATTTGGCGAATCGATTCGTCTCGCCGGCCGTGAATTGGTAAAGCGAGCAGGTTCCCAATTTTTCCGGGCATGCTTCGTCGTAGTTCGTCGCGCCTTACTCGCCAACTCACCTCGTTTCGTCTCGGAAATCGCCACGATTCTCAACGAATCGGCAAGACTCGCCAATTCACCTCGCATCGCTGACCGATTGGCCACAAAATCGTCTCGAAGTCGCCGCTCAACGTTCACAACCGGCCGCCTACTTGAAGAATCGCCTCACCTTGTATCGGGTTCGCTTCGCCCCGTCTTGCCTTGGAATTCCCATTCAACGGCTCTCAACGGTCGAATCTAGGCAAAGTGAGCCGAATTTCGATTCGCCTCGCCTCGTATCGCTTTAAAACGGGCAAAAAATTCGAAAAACCCCTAAAAACTATAAATACACCTCTAAACCCCATTTCTTCTCATTCCAAATTCTTTTCTCTTCCAAATTTTTTTTCGTCTTTCTAAAAAAAATTAATCTAAATCACTAAGGCTATTGTGGAAATTTTCGTCTCTCTAAAGAATGGAAGCTCTGATCCAATCCTCCAACAGTCTGACTCTGAGTTTTCGAAGCTCCGAATCTCTGATCGACCTATTTCTCTCTCTTTCTTATTTCTTATTTCTTATTTTTAATTTATTATTTCTACTCTAAGACTCTTCTTTTTAACATTTAGTTAAAATACTAATATATAGGGTTCATCCGATACGCATCAAACCCAAATTTCTCATCCCGAAAAACGAGCGGAAAGATCCACCCACACATCAAGAGAAGCTAAAAAACGTGTGACGGCTAGTAATGTTTGGGATCACTATAAAATTGAATTTAGAGACAGTGTTAGTTACACCGTTTGCAAGTATTGTGGTAATGCATATAAACACAAGGATAGTGCCGGCACCGGTAGTTTGAATAAACATGCAAAAAAACACTTACAAGCTCCGACCAATTCCTCCACTTCACAGACACAGATTGGTTTCGCCGGTCAAGGTCTTTTTCAATATAATCAAGATTTTAATGTTTCAAAAATACCAAGATATGTTATGGAAGATGAACAGGTTCTCGGATTCGGAGAAAGCGAGGATTTTGAGCAGTACGTTCAAACGGCGTTGCAACCGGCATTCAAAAGGGTTCCGAGGACTACGCTTTGTTTTAGCCACTACAACGACGGTAAACAGGTATTAATTACTACTCTTGCTTTTTTAGATACCGGTATTTCATTAACTTCTGACATTTTGATGGATAGAAAGGAACTTCTCTGGATCTGTGTTACTGCACGTTGGATTGATTCTGACTGGTTTTTACCAAAAAGAATTATTGCTTTTAGACAATTTCTATACCTGCACAATATTTTTTATATAACTTCTGAAATTAGATCTATTTTAGAAGAATATCATTGTGTAAATAAATCAAAATCAAAATTTAAAATCATAGAAATTATATATTTCTATGGTTTTTTGTGGTTTGATATCTTTAGCGATTACTATATATACATATATTGATGTAACTTATAGAAGAGAGAGCTGCTGGGTCCGAAATTTACACCCCAATGCTGAAATTAAAAATCAAAATTTAAAATGTCATAATCTAAAGTCAAAATATCAAAATTAAAGTCCAAAGTCAAAATCAAAGTCAACTGCCGAACAAGCGGACCCAAGCTCAACCAATCCGGGCCCAAACCCATGTCGTCTCAAATCCAATCGAAACTAGCCGGCCATCAAATAAGAAATGTAACAACCCCAGAATTCTCGTACCTTTATATTTCACTCTCTTTAAAAGCTCACTTTTTTCCAAATGTTCGTATATATTCAATTTTTGTTGAATATATATAAGAACAAATTTGTTAAGTTCTTATATTATTGTTTCCATAAGCCACACGTTCACAGCTTGGGTCTTGCAAATATTTTGTTCAAATTTTTTTATAACCCTATCATAACTTATAAATGGGGCCTTTCAGTTCATTTTTTAAAACCCCCTATACTAAATTAAAATTATTATGAGGATTTATGGTGAATATAATCATCCTTTATTTTTACTCTTCCTTCTCCTTCATTCTCACATTTAAATATCATCGATATTATTTATTCCTTATTCTCTTTGTTTCTCACACTAAAATTTCAGAGGAGAAATCCTGACCAAACCATTCATATACATCCTAAGAGTTTTAGGTCTTGCGTAATCATCGGAGTGCAATTTGTCCATTAGAATTTAAGGTGAACTGATCAATTGTTTCTCCCAAATCGTAAGCGTCCCTTCTTTGTTTTGTTTCGTTTCTATATATCTTCCGTAGAGAATACTTCGAAAGGACTAAATTTTATCTTATATTGATTGTTCAAGCCTCAACCACCGAGACTTGTTTTTCAGCGCTAAGACTGAATAGCGATATGATTGTTATACCGTACTGTAAAGCGTGTAAGTCCTCATCTCTCTCTTTCTTGTTGAATCTGAAGGGTTCCTTAGTACCCTCACCATGTTTTCTAAGGCATCAAGCATGCAATTTAAAAAAAAAACTAGAGTGCTAAGCAACCCATAACTAAGGATCTAACTAGAGAATTAGGGTTTATAAAACATGTAAACTACTTTACACTAAGTGAAATGGGAATACAACCTTTGTAGACCGGGCCTTCACTTCTAAACCTCCATATAGTAGTCCCTTTTGCTCAGAGTATTGATGTCCCGGACTCTCCTTTGGCTCTACTAGGTGAAAGGAACGAGCTTGCTCAAGGATATTCGAGACCGAAGATGATGTACGTCGAAGAATCTCTGACTCAAGCTACCTCTTCACTAATTGATGAACTAGTGAAGAAACAACCTATACTAAATGGCTAGTTTGGTACAGATTGGTGAAGTATGAATTTTGCTCACTTTAGAATATTTTTTCTCTCTTTCTTTTCTTTTCTCGCTCAAAACTAGAAAGCAAAATCAAGGAGATGAAGAAAATGAACTCAAGAATGATCTTGTATAAATCATGGGTGAGAAAATATCATATATAACTCATGTAGAGACTAAACCATGGCTAAAGATAAAAATTAGGTTAATTAATATCTAGAGAAACAAAATTAGTGGACTAAGTCAATGGTTTCTACAAGCTTTTCCAAGCTTCAAGCCATGACTAATTACCACATAATTTTGATTTTCCCTTAATAATTAAAACCCCGCATTATCTTAAGTATGGTATGAGTCTCATACACCCAAATCCAATGTATCATCTAGCATGACACAAAATAAATACATTAACTTATATCACATATATATTAAATGTATAATGATAAAAGAATTTCTTAAGTGAGCTAATATTAGTTAATGTATATTAATATATCAAATATATAATTACATATTAAATTATTAAATCAACATTTAATTTAATAACCCGGCTGTATCGCATACAACCAACTAATACCATTTATATGCATATTACATATACATATAACATATCATTGAATCAACACTTGATTCAATAATCCGATTACATCACAAATAACCTATATCGCGAGATTGGAATACGGTATCACATACACAAATTAATCTCGGTTCCACACATATCACATATATGCCCTGCTTCGTTTCACATGAGCTAAGAAACCTCTGTGTAGGACTCTAATGACTCATCAATATGCCGGCAGTAGGTGATGACCATATCGTCACCCACAAGCCATTAGCGGTACGAGATGGACGTAATGGCTGCCCGGGTATTGAGTGATCAGAAAATCAACAAGCAAGCTTGTCCATACTCCTGTGGTTCCAATAAGTAACACTACCGTACAGTCCGGTCTCTTCATCTGATTTGTCGTATATCTAGTCTAGGGGTGGTAAACGTCAGACCCCAGTAACTTGATAAGTCATGCCGATATAAGGCTCATAACGGATTGAGAAACTACTGATAACACTTACCAGTAAATCTCCGTATCAGCCCTAGGCATGGACTTCCTGTTATAGACAATCGAGCACAGCTCAATATCAACCCCCAATACCGGGAGAGACGAATCCCCTCCTATCGCTCATTGTTTCCATGTGACTCGGGACTGTACCCAAAAACCACCGTTTTGCACGCTCTATTGAACGTGGTAAGGTGGAAATCAAAGCACAGTGGGAATCACACAAGTCTCTATGACGATCTTGGATCTATAGACTAATCTGTACCAGTATCACCAAAGAACTGCTATCTAACGTTAGGTATAATACCATCTAGGAGTTCTCGGCGAGTCATGTTCAGTGAACCCAGTCTCCACTGAGCACCCGTATACTATCTTTGATGTCAAACACCAATGGATATGGGATCATCCATCACCCATCAAATGGGTCAAGAAGCATATACGCTAGTCTACTCTGGAATATCGATGCCCCGTCTCGATACACTCTCGACTAGGAACAATTAAAGGATGGACTTATGGACTACCATGACCCCACTAGTATGATCTCCATCATAGTCCTGATAGTCAAGTACACATCCTAAGGGCTTTATCAACATGTGAGAGAAATATAGTATCACAATACAAGTCTACATGTTAAGATAAAGATCAACCAGATAACATACTATCATGTCGAGCAAGAAAGTCCTCCCTATATATGTCCAAGCATCCATTGTAATATACAATTATGTCCAACAATGGCCTCCAAGGCATATATATAACTAACAATCCCCCACTTGCACTAAGGCCAATTGTTGTAGTATCTCATACCCAACGTCCCAAAAACTCTCAAACTGTATCTGGGGTTTTGTCCTAGGTGAGTGGATCTGCCGTGTCATTCTTCGTCTCAACTCTCCTGACCTCGATCGCCCGGAGATCAACCATCTCCCTAATCATGTGATACTGCCTAAGAATATGTCTGGATCACTGATGGGACCGGGATTTCTAGGTCAAAGCCACAACTCCATTGTCACCACAATGGTAGGAACCAAGTTAATCTCATGAACATCTATACCCAGACAACCTCTTTGGTAGCATCATTGGTAGCGATGTATTCACCCTTTATCGTTGAGTCTGCCACGGTATCTGGCTTGGAACTCTTCCAACATACCGTCCCTCTACTGAGGGTAAAGACAAAACCTGCGACTGTCTTATAGTCGACCTTATCACTCTGGAAGCTCGAATCGGTAAAGGACTCCATTTGGAGTTCACCATTACCATACACCAAGAACGTTTCTTTAGTCCTTCTCAAGTACTTAAGAATGATCTTCACTGTTGTCCAGTGATTCTTCCCACGATCTGATTGGTACCTGCTTACAACACCCAGTGCGTACGCTACATCCGGTCGGGTATATAACATCGCATACATGATAGAGCCTATTGCCGAAGCATAGGGTATCCCTTGCATGCGAGCTCTTTCCAAATTAGTCTTAAAAGACATCTCTTTGGAGAGAGTGATTCCTGAGATCGTGGGTAAATTCCCACGCTTGGAATATTCCATACTAAAGCTCTTTAGTATGGTGTCAATGTACCTGGATTTGGACAATCCCAACATCCGCTTAGATCTATTTCTATAAATCAGGCTTTCTTATGGCATTGTAGACCGGGTCACATCAATGAGACAAGGTTAACTAAGTTACATAGAGAAGCATATTTGGATCCGTTCGAATATCAATCTTATGCCACTTGTCAATCATGTCTCAAAGGAAAGATGACAAAGAATCCATTCACTGGACATGGAGTAAGAGCGAGCGAGCTCTTATGACTCATACACAGCGATGTATGTGGTCCAATGTCTATACATGCAAGAGGCGGTTTTTCATATTTCATTACTTTTACGGATGATTACTTTAGGTATGGATTCATTTTCTTGATGAAACATAAATCCGAGGCCTTTGAGAAATTCCGAGAATATAAGAATGAAATAGAAAACCAAACCGGCAAAAGTATTAAGACACTGAGATCTGATCGAGGTGGTGAATACTTAAGTGTCGAGTTTCTGGGTTACCTAAAAGAGAAAGGAATTCTCTCTCAGCTTACTCCTCCATACACTCCACAACATAACGGTGTATCGGAGAGACGGAACCGAACCCTATTGGATATGGTACGATCCATGATGAGTAATGTTGAGTTCCGCGATCTTTCTGGGGTTATGCACTAGAATCAGCTGCATATCTTTTGAACAGGGTTCCCACCAAGATGTTAGTGTTTATGCCCTAGAAGGCCATTACTGTATCATACTAGCTTGTATATTACTTAATGGAAGCTTGGGATATTCACATGTATATAACAGTCTTGCTAAACATGGTAGTATGCTACTTGGTTTTTCTATCTTAATATGTGAGTATACGTATTGATAGAGCTCTTAGGATCTTGCTTGTCTACCAGCGTTGTGATGGCAGTCACACTAGTGGGGGCTGGGTAGTCTACAAGCACATCCTTATTCAGGTCCCTGGTCGTTGGATTATCGAGACAGAGCATCGATACTCCGGAGTAGACTGGTGTGTACGCTTCTCATCCCAGTTGGGGAGATGGTCTGTCCCACAGCCGTCAGTACGTGGTACTGGAGATAGTATACAGGTGCTCGTTAGGTTACGGGTACACCGGACAGGACTCACAGGGAACTGTTGGTTGGTTTGATACCAGTCATCAGTGAACAGTTCCCAGGTGACATGAGTACAGCGTAGTCCGCAGACTTGACACTGCTACTTCGCCTCGAGTGTGTCCCACTGTTCTTAGATTGCTACCCTACCACGGCTCAAAGGAGTCGTGCAAACAGGTAGCAGTTGGGTGCAGTCCCGAGCACTTGGAGGCAGTGGCGGTTAGACAGGATTCGTCCCTCCCGGTATTGGGAGTAGATATCGTGCTGTGTCAGAGAGCCATTACGCAAAGTCCCTGGCCAGGGCAAGCGAGATTTGCTGGTAGGTTCCAGCAGTTTCTCAGGGTGTAATGGGCTTCACTCCGACACGACTTATACCGCTATTAGGGGACTGACGCTTGCCGCCCCCCTAGGCCCGATATGCGATAGTCATGGACGAACGGACCGGACTGTATGGAGATTGTCACATCAGACTCAGTAGGAGTTCGGATGGGTTTACTCATCGGCCTTCTTATCGACAACTACCTGGGGACCGTTACGTACAGCTAGTGCCGCTTGCGGTCTGTGGTTAATCCCACTGCCAGCGTAGTAGTCGAGTCTCTAGAGTCCCACACAGAGAGTTTCCTACTCCAGGCGAAACGATATAGAGGTTGCATGGTTTTGCGACAAAGGGTTCGGACGCATACGTGCGTTTACGCGCGTACGACTTTCGGACAGATTTTACCAGTCGGCTTTGGTTTAAGCCAGTTACTGGTATCCGGTTATTGGATTTTTACAGTCTAAAGTTTTTCCGTATTTTTACGGATCGGAGGGGCGTTCTCGTAATTACTCGAGAAGCTTCTAGAAGATGTGACTAAGGAGGTTTCTTTTGGACAAGAGAGTGAGTCATAGTGGTGATTCATTCACTTCATTAATGCACATTTATTGCTTAATGACTCATGTTAATGAATCATCACAAGATATTTTGTGAAGCATGCTTATTCATTTCCTTTATTGATTATTTGATAAAAAGAATGCTTCATAATATTATGATACACTCTCTCTCTTCTCTCATTATCTCATCTCACATTCTCTCTCCTCAAGCTCTCATCTTCAAACCCTAATCCTTAATCCTCATGTGTTGAGATCAAAGGATTAGTTAGACTAAACAATCCATAACCTTCACTCTTTATCATCCTATCATCTTTGATTAGCAATCAAAGTTGATTAGTTACCTCAAGTTAGAGGTTTAGCTTGGAGTTTCGCTCTCGGGTGGATCGTCTACTACCTAGAGAAGGCCGAGGAGAACAAAGGAGGACGTAAAGAAGAAGGACCGGTTTCATTAGGTATAATCCCTAATCACTTGTGAGATGAAACACTAGAATACGGTTATTTAGAGTTTAGCTTCGATTCAAGCGGTTAGTCGATGTTCGTTGTTTAAACTTGATAAGTTTTTGTAAATTCCGCCTCCCCACAAGTACTGGGGTGTACTACATCGACTTACAGTGGTATCAGAGCCTCGCTAAACACTAAATAACTTAATCGCAAATTTGTACGAATTTCGAACGAAAAAACGAACCCGGAAAACCCTAGTTCTGTTAAGTTTCTGTCGAACTTAAAATGAAGTCCTAAAATTTTTTTAATGTGTTCAGAGAGCTAGAAAGGAGTCCAGGAGAACACCCAAGAAATTCGAGCCCATGAATCGGCAACTCGGCCGCGGAAGCGCGGCGGATCGGTGGGATCCGCCGCGCTTCCGCGGCGCTTTGACCGAGTCATGGACTCGTCTTTCTTGTGTGGGTCCCCTGTGACATTTGGGGTTTTCTGGAATATTTAATTATTGCTCAGGTTACTGTTTAACAGAGCAGATTTTGGAGCAATATTGAAGTTGTTTATTCGATCGAAAAGTACAGTATTTGCGTATTGGATTATATCTGTGATTGTTTGATGTGTTCGTAAACCTCCCCCAACTGCTAGTATGTCGGTTGGCAGGGGGTTGCACATTTCTGAAATGGTTATATCTGTTTGTGCATATAAACTGTATTGGACTGTTGTGGTGTATAGCCGGGGTTAACAATGGTTTATTGATTTATTCATTTGTTGTAAATGTAATTTGTTGTAATATTATTTTCGCGGGGCACTTCCAGGTTGCGGTTGTAGCCACCGTTGTATTATTTCATTTTACTGTTTTTGCTCCTAGGACTGACCCAAGGTGGGGTACACAGACTGCCGGGTGGGTAGTTTGCCGTACCCGTAGGGGTCGAGGGTGGGGTAAACGGCTATTCATCACAACTGTGTAATCTGTCTTTTCTTGCAGGCTCAAAAGAAATACAGATTGCTTGCAAATCCAATATTGTTTATCTGTGTTCTGGAATGAATATCATTGCGTCAGACGAATGTAAAATATCTATATTTATTATAGCTATTTAGACGTCACTTATGTTTTACACCCGCGCTAGCCCAGCCCCCGCTCTGTCGTTAGTTAAGTAACCTAACGAGTGATGACGGGACCCCGTGGCGAATGCGGATGGCATAAGAGGACGTTATATTTTCGTTGTTTTCTGCAATGATAGGTTAATGATGGGACGCATTATCTATAATGCAAAGTAAAACAAACCAAAGTTTAAATCGTTGGAACAATTTAAAAGAAACCACTCGGTTATTTTTAAAAACAGATATTTTTAAATGCGGAGATTTAACCACTCCTTTTAAAAGCTATCAGGTTCCTTCGGTTATATCAAGTTCACTACGTTCACGGTTTCGCCAAAACCAGTCGTAGCCCTCCGTCATTTCTTATGGATGGTCAGTAGTATTCAAGCTATGCTTGTTGGCATACGTCAAGGCATAGTGTTTGGTAGCTGCTGGGGTATTCATTTGTTGCATAGATAGATGTGTTGGTTTGGGACAGTCGCATTACCTTGTTGGCATACGTCAAGGGTATATACGGGTGGGTTCAAATTAACAAGATAATGATGGGCAGAACTTGACATGTGACTTATGATTTGTTGGCATACGTCAAGGTCATAAGAGCATGGGGCAAAAACTAATATCGGGAATTTCTAAAGAAACTGAAATTTGCAAAGAGATGCATACCATTTGGAGTTTGATGAATGTTGGTAGGATTCCTTCAACATTATCATACGATGATATTTGGATCCCGATCCTACTGTGAGTATATGCTACTTATCAGGATATTCGTCGCTTAACGATCAATGCTATAAACCTAGTAGGTGTCCAGAAAAGTGTCAGCGGGGTTACGCCCCCAGAGAAAAGAGGTTATTTAATTAAGGAACTTCGCGAAAGCGTTGGAAAACCTCCCTCGAAGTATCGACACCGGCCTGGCTGAACGGTTAAGCAAGTATTGTACGGTGAGAATAGTCTTGGCTAATTCTTCTTTTATGGTTTGAGGAAGGATTCGAGAAACAGTGGGAGCCATCCAGTTTAGATAAACTAAAAACCACTCTAAACTTGCAAGAGCATCATGCTAAAGAGTTTTCTTCTCTCTCTCCTAATTGCAGCGACCCTGAAAATGACTGGACTTAAGTTACTTTTAGAGAAAAATATACTGACAGGGCCAAACTATAAAGATTGGCTGCGGAATGTCAAGATGGCTTTGACCTATGACAAACTGGGGTACGTCCTCACCGCTACAGCACCTGCTGTCCTTGGTCCCAAATCCAGCAATGCGGATAAGGAAATCCGTAAAACCTGGGATTTAGATTGCGCGAGAGCCAAGTGCATCGTGCTTGCCTCGATGAACAATGAACATCAGAGGAGGCACGAGGATATGTCCCTAGATGGCATATTTCTCCATACAAAGGAACTTTATGGAGAGCAATCTCGTATAGCAAGATACGAGACCTCTAAGAAACTGTTTCGAGCGAGGTTGGCTGTCGGGTCATCGGTAGGTGAACATGTCCTACAGATGATCGGCTATATTGAAGAGCTCGCGGACCTTGGGACGACTTTGGATAATGAGCTCTATACAGACCTTGTTCTCCAGTCCCTTCCTCCCACCTACGCCCAGTTTATCCTCAACTTCAATCTTCAAGGAAAAGAAGTTGAACTTGCGGAACTCCTGAACATGTTAAGGAGTGCAGAGGGCACCTTGCAGAAGGCAAGGGAAACACCCGCTATGTTTGTTGGCGGTTCATCTTCTTCCGGGTCCAAGGCTAGGGCCAAAGGAAGGAAGAAGAAGGCCGCACCCAGACCTAGAGGAGGTGTTAGTAAGGTGGGAAAGAAGGGAAAGAAAAAGTTTACAGCACCGGTAGTTGGTCTGGATGAGTGCTTCCATTGTCACAGGAAAGGGCACTGGAAGAAGGATTGCAAGGCGTGGAACGCCAAGAACCAGGAACCGAAGCAAGCTGTGGCTTCGACTTCAGGTGTGTTTGTAATTGAGAATTGTCTGTCGATCAACTCTACTTCCTGGGTATTGGATACCGGGTCAGGATCTCATATTTGCAATTCATTGCAGGCACTGAGAAACCGTAGAGTGCTGAAGGAAGGTGATATGATCCTCAGGGTTGCTAACGGAGCTAGCGTGGGAGCTGCGTCCGTCGGGGATTATCACCTAGGATTGACGAGTGGACACATTTTGGTTTTACATAACTGTTATTTTGTACCCAGCTTAACGTGTAATATCATATCAGTTTCCTTGTTATCAAATAAAGGTTATGATTTCACGTTTGTAAGAGATGTTGTCAACATCCACCTTAATCATGGTTTGATTGGGTCCGGTACTTTAAATAACGGCATATATGTGTTAAACCAACTCCAAATTTTCAATGTCCAGAACACACTAAAAAGAAAGTCTCCAGATTTAAATAAAGCTTTCTTATGGCATTGTAGACTGGGTCACATCAATGAGAGAAGGTTGACTAAGTTGCATAGAGAAGGATATTTGGACACGTTCGAATATCAAACTTATGACACTTGTCAATCTTGTCTCAAAGGAAAGATGACAAAGACTCCATTCACTGGACAAGGAGTAAGAGCGAGCGAGCTCTTAGGACTCATACACAGTGATGTATGCGGTCCAATGTCTACACATGCAAGAGGTGGTTTTTCCTATTTCATTACTTTCACGGATGATTTCTCTAGGTTTGGACATGTCTTCTTAATGAAGCATAAATCCGAAGCCTTTGAGAAATTCCTGGAATACAAGAGTGAAGCGGAAAACCAAACAGGCAAAAGTATTAAGACACTGAGATCTGATCGAGGTGGAGAATACTTAAGTGCCGAGTTCCTAGGTTACCTAAAAGAGAAAGGAATTCTCTCTCAGCTTACTCCTCCATACACTCCACAGCACAACGGTGTATCGGAGAGACGGAATCGAACCCTATTGGATATGGTACGATCCATGATGAGTAATGCTGAGTTACCGCGATCTTTCTGGGGGTATGCGCTAGAATCAGCGATACATCTTTTGAACAGAGTTCCAACCAAAACTGTGCCTACCACACCATATCAGATGTGGAGTGGGAAGAAACCCTATCTTCAGTACCTGAAGACGTGGGGATGTCCAGCTTTTGTAAAAAAGCAGCATCCGGACAAGCTCGAGGCACGCTCAGTAGAGTGTAAGTTTGTGGGATATCCAAAGAACTCTACAGGATATTGCTTCTATTACGCAGAGGAACAAAAGGTTTTTGTTTCTCGTCATGCCCGCTTCTTAGAAACTGAATTTTTGGAAAATCAGAAGAGTGGGAGCGAAATAGAACTGGAAGAAATTCCAGAACCACAAGCAGCTACTGAAATTTTGGTAGAACCAGAGGTTCAAGAAGAACAGAACATTCCCGCACCCCTCCGCAGGAGTAGTAGGCCGTCTCGTCCGCCTGAGAGATACTACGGTTTTCTCATAGACGGGGATAGAGAGGATTGCATCATAGATGATGATGAACCTACTGACTTCCAGCAGGCCATCCAGAGCGGCGACTCGGTACGATGGCTAGATGCAATGCGGACCGAAATGGAGTCCATGTACACCAACAAAGTATGGACTTTGGACTTTGCTCCAGATGGGGTAAAACCCATAGGATGCAAATGGATCTTCAAGAAAAAGATTGGTGTAGATGGACAGGTGGAAACCTATAAGGCTAGACTTGTTGCAAAGGGTTTTCGTCAAAGACCTGGTCTATGACGAAACTTTTTCTCCAGTGGCTATGCTCAAATCCATTCGGGTCCTTCTTGCTATTGCTGCCTTCCATGATTATGAAATCTGGCAGATGGACGTAAAGACGGCTTTTCTGAATGGAAATTTAGAAGAGAGCGTCTATATGGATCAGCCAGAGGGTTTCAATCAGAGTGGGAGCAGCGGGAAAGTATGCAAGCTGCTTAAGTCTATTTATGGACTAAAGCAGGCATCGCGGAGTTGGAACATCTGTTTTGATGAGACAGTCAAAGAATATGACTTTATCAAAAATCCAGATGAACCGTGCATATATAGTAAAGTCGTGGCCAGAAGTGTCGTATTCCTCGTCTTGTACGTGGATGACATTCTATTGATAGGAAATGACATTCCTATGCTACAATCTGTCAAAGGATTCTTGTCACACAGGTTCTCCATGAAAGACCTGGGTGATGCCTCTTACATTCTGGGGATCCGGATCTATCGTGATAGATCCAAGAGGATGTTGGGACTTTCGCAGTCCAGGTATATCGACACTGTACTAAAAAGATTCAGTATGGAAGATTCTAAGCGCGGTAATCTACCGGCTTGTCACGGAATCACCATCTCCAAAGAGATGTCTCCCAAGACTGATTTGGAAAGGGAACGCATGTCTATTATACCCTACGCTTCTGCGGTAGGCTCTATAATGTATGCGATGTTGTGTACCAGACCAGATGTAGCTTACGCACTAAGCGTGGTAAGCCGGTATCAGTCAGACCCAGGGGAGAAACACTGGATAGCAGTAAAGAACATTCTCAAGTACCTGAGGAGGACTAAGGAGATGTTCTTGGTTTACGGCGGAAAAGACCTCAGGTTGGAGGCCTTTGCTGATTCCGGCTTCCAGAGTGATAAGGACGATTCCAAGTCCATGTCGGGTTATGTCTTTACCCTCAATGGAGGGGCGGTGTGCTGGAAGAGCTCCAAGCAGGACACCGTTGCTGACTCGACGATGGAAGCGGAGTATATAGCTGCTTGCGATGCCGCAAAAGAAGCAGTCTGGATGAAGAAGTTCCTAACAGAACTTCAGGTGGTTCCTACCATAGTTGATCCAATACCTCTGTATTGCGACAACAACGGAGCTATAGCTTTAGCGAAGGAACCAAGGTCCCATCAGAAGTCCAGACACATCTTGAGGCGGTATCACCTGATCAGGGAGATCATTGATCGTCAGGAGATCGAGGTTCGGAGAGTTGCTTCAGAAGAGAACATTGCTGATCCATTCACGAAGGCCCTTCCTCAGATTCAGTTCGAGAGGCTACTCGAGATCATTGGTCTGCGATATGCCAGTACATGGCCCTAGTGCAAGTGGGAGATTGTTAGTGTTTATGCCCTAGAAGGCCATTACTGTATCATACTAGCTTGTATATTACTTAATGGAAGCTTGGGATATTCACATGTATATAACAGTCTTGCTAAACATGGTAGTATGCTACTTGGTTTTTCTATCTTAATATGTGAGTATACGTATTGATAGAGCTCTTAGGATCTTGCTTGTCTACCAGCGTTGTGATGGCAGTCACACTAGTGGGGGCTGGGTAGTCTACAAGCACATCCTTATTCAGGTCCCTGGTCGTTGGATTATCGAGACAGAGCATCGATACTCCGGAGTAGACTGGTGTGTACGCTTCTCATCCCAGTTGGGGAGATGGTCTGTCCCACAGCCGTCAGTACGTGGTACTGGAGATAGTATACAGGTGCTCGTTAGGTTACGGGTACACCGGACAGGACTCACAGGGAACTGTTGGTTGGTTTGATACCAGTCGTCAGTGAACAGTTCCCAGGTGACATGAGTACAGCGTAGTCCGCAGACTTGACACTGCTACTTCGCCTCGAGTGTGTCCCACTGTTCTTAGATTGCTACCCTACCACGGCTCAAAGGAGTCGTGCAAACAGGTAGCAGTTGGGTGCAGTCCCGAGCACTTGGAGGCAGTGGCGGTTAGACAGGATTCGTCCCTCCCGGTATTGGGAGTAGATATCGTGCTGTGTCAGAGAGCCATTACGCAAAGTCCCTGGCCAGGGCAAGCGAGATTTGCTGGTAGGTTCCAGCAGTTTCTCAGGGTGTAATGGGCTTCACTCCGACACGACTTATACCGCTATTAGGGGACTGACGCTTGCCGCCCCCCTAGGCCTGATATGCGATAGTCATGGACGAACGGACCGGACTGTATGGAGATTGTCACATCAGACTCAGTAGGAGTTCGGATGGGTTTACTCATCGGCCTTCTTATCGACAACTACCTGGGGACCGTTACGTACAGCTAGTGCCGCTTGCGGTCTGTGGTTAATCCCACTGCCAGCGTAGTAGTCGAGTCTCTAGAGTCCCACACAGAGAGTTTCCTACTCCAGGCGAAACGATATAGAGGTTGCATGGTTTTGCGACAAAGGGTTCGGACGCATACGTGCGTTTACGCGCGTACGACTTTCGGACAGATTTTACCAGTCGGCTTTGGTTTAAGCCAGTTACTGGTATCCGGTTATTGGATTTTTACAGTCTAAAGTTTTTCCGTATTTTTACGGATCGGAGGGGCGTTCTCGTAATTACTCGAGAAGCTTCTAGAAGATGTGACTAAGGAGGTTTCTTTTGGACAAGAGAGTGAGTCATAGTGGTGATTCATTCACTTCATTAATGCACATTTATTGCTTAATGACTCATGTTAATGAATCATCACAAGATATTTTGTGAAGCATGCTTATTCATTTCCTTTATTGATTATTTGATAAAAAGAATGCTTCATAATATTATGATACACTCTCTCTCTTCTCTCATTATCTCATCTCACATTCTCTCTCCTCAAGCTCTCATCTTCAAACCCTAATCCTTAATCCTCATGTGTTGAGATCAAAGGATTAGTTAGACTAAACAATCCATAACCTTCACTCTTTATCATCCTATCATCTTTGATTAGCAATCAAAGTTGATTAGTTACCTCAAGTTAGAGGTTTAGCTTGGAGTTTCGCTCTCGGGTGGATCGTCTACTACCTAGAGAAGGCCGAGGAGAACAAAGGAGGACGTAAAGAAGAAGGACCGGTTTCATTAGGTATAATCCCTAATCACTTGTGAGATGAAACACTAGAATACGGTTATTTAGAGTTTAGCTTCGATTCAAGCGGTTAGTCGATGTTCGTTGTTTAAACTTGATAAGTTTTTGTAAATTCCGCCTCCCCACAAGTACTGGGGTGTACTACATCGACTTACACAAGACTGTGTCTACCACACCATATCAGATGTGGAGTGGGAAGAAACCCTGTCTTCATATCTCAAGATATGGGGATGTCCAGCTTTTGTTAAAAAGCAGCATGCGGACAAACTCGAGGCACGCTCAGTACAGTGTAAGTTTGTGGGATATCCAAAGAACTCTAAGGGGTATTTTTCTATTACGCAGAGGAACAAAATGTTTTTGTTTCTCGTAATGCCCATTTTCTAGAACAGCAGTTTTTAGAAAAGGAAACAAGTGGGAGCGCAATAGAACTGGAAGAAATTCCAGAACCACAAACTACTACTGAAAGTTTGGTAGAACCAGAAGTTCCAGAAGAACAGGACATTCCCGCACCCCTCCGCAAGAGTAGTAGGTCGTCTCATCCGCTTGAGAGATACTACGGTTTTCTCATAGATGGGGATAGAGAGGATTGCGTCATTGATAATGATGAACCTACTAGCTTCCAGCAGGCCATCCAGAGCGGCGATTCAGTAAGATGGCTGGATGCAATGCGGACCGAAATGGAGTCCATGTACACCAACAAAGTATGAACTTTGGACTTTGCTCCAGATGGGATAAAACCCATAGGATGCAAGTGGATCTTCAGGAAGAAGATTGGTGTATATGGACAGGTGGAAATCTATAAGGCTAGACTTGTTGCAAAGGGTTTTCGTCAAAGACCTGGTTTGGACTATGACGAAACTTTTTCTCCAGTGGCTATGCTCAAATCCATTCGGATCCTTCTTGCCATTGCTGCCTTCCATGATTATGAGATCTGGCAGATGGACGTAAAGATAGTTTTTCTAAATGGTAATTTAGAAGAGTGCGTCTATATGGATCAGCCAGAAGGTTTCAATCAGAGTGGGAGCAGCGGGAAAGTGTGCAAGTTGCTTAAGTCCATTTATGGACTAAAGCAGGCATTGCGGAGTTGGAACATCAGTTTTGATAAAACGGTCAAAGAATATGACTTTATCAAAAATTCAGATAAACCATGTATATATAGTAAAATTGTAGCACGAACTGTCGTATTCCTCATCTTGTACGTGGATGGCATTCTCTTGATAGGAAATGACTTTCCTATGCTACAAACTGTCAAAAGATTCTTGTCACACAGGTTCTCCATGAAAGACCTGGGTGATGCCTTTTACATTCTGGGGATCCAGATCTATCGTGATAGATCTAAGAGAATGTTGGGACTTTTGCAGTCCAGGTATATCAATACTATACTGAAAAGATTCAGTATGGAAGATTCTAAGCGCGGTAATTTACCGACTTGTCACGGAATCACCATCTCCAAAGAGATGTCTCCCAAGACTGATTTGGAAAGGGATCGCATATCGATTATACCCTACGCTTCTGCGGTAGGCTCTATAATGTATGCGATGTTGTGCACCAGATGTAGCTTACGCACTAAGCGTGGTAAGTCGGTATCAGTCAGACCCAGGGGAAAAGCACTGGATAGCAGTAAAAAACATTCTCAAGTACCTGAGAAGGACTAAGGATATGTTCTTGGTTTACGGCGGAAAAGATCTCCAGATCGAGGCTTTTGCTGACTCCAGCTTCCAGAGTGACAAGGATGACTCCAAGTCCATATCAGGTTATGTCTTTACCCTCAATGGAGGGGCGGTGTGCTGGAAGAGTTCCAAGCAGGACACCGTTGCTAACTCGACGATGGAATCGGAGTATATCGCTGCTTGCGATGCCGCAAAAGAAGCAGTCTGGATGAAGAAGTTCCTAATAGAACTTCAGGTGGTTCCTACCATTGTTAATCCAATACCGCTGTATTGCGACAACAACGACGCTATAGTTTTAGCGAAGGAACCTAGGTCCCATCAGAAGTTCAGACACATCTTAAGGCGGTATCACCTGATCAGGGAGATCATAGATCGCCGGGAGATCGAGATCCAGAGAGTTGCTACAGAGGAGAACACTGCAGATCCATTCACAAAGGCCTTACCTCAGACACAGTTCGAAAGTCTATTCGAGATGATAGGTCTTCGATACGCCAGTACATGGTTCTAGTGCAAGTGGGAGATTGTTAGTGTATATGCCCTAGGGGCCATTATTGTATCATACTAGCTTGTATATTACTTAATGGAATCTTGGGATATTCACAGTTGTATTAACAGTCATGCTCAACATAGTAGTATGCTACTTGGTTCATATTTATCTTAATATGTGTATATGTTTCTTTTAGCATATCGCGAATACATATTGATAGAGCCCATAGGATCTTGCTTGACTACCAGCGTTGTGAAGGCGGTCATACTAGTGGGGGCTGGGTAGTCTACAAGCACATCTTTTTTTGGGTCCCTAGTCGTAGGATTATCGAGACAGGGCATCGATACTCCAGAGTAAACTAGTGTATACGCTTCTCATCCCAACAGGGGAGATGGTATGTCCCACAGCCATTAATACGTTGTACTGGAGATAGTATGCAGGTGCTCGTTGGGTTACGGGTACACCGGACATGACTCGCAGGGAACTGTTGGTTGGTATTATACCCGTCGTCAGTTAACAGTTCCCGGGTGACATGAGTACAGCATAGTCCATAGACTTGACACTGCTGCTTCGCCTCGAGTGTGTTCCCACTGTTCTTAGATTGCTATCCTACCACGGCTCGACTGAGTCGTGCAAACAGGTAGCAGTTGGGTGCAGTCCCGAAGCACTTGGAGGCAGTGACGGTTAGATAGGATTCGTCTCTCCCGGTATTGGGAGTTGATATCGCGTTGTGTTTGGAGAGCCATTACGCAAGGTCCCTGGCCAGGGCAAGCGAGATTTACTGGTAGGTTTTCCAGTAGCTTCTCAAGGTGTGATGGGCATCACTCCAACATGACTTATACCGCTTTTAGGGGACTGACGCTTGCCGCCCCCTAGGCCCGATATGCGATAGTCTTAGACGAACAGGCCGGACTGTATGGAGATTGTCATATCAGACTCAGTAGGAGTTCGGATGGGTTTCCTCATCGGCTTTCTTATCGACATCTATCTGGGGACCGTTACGTATAGCTAGTACCGTTTGCGGCCTGTGGTTAAACCCACTGCCAGCGTAGTGTCGAGTCTTTAGAGTCTCACACAGAGGGTTTCCCTGCTTCAGGCGAAACGATATAGAGGTCGTATGGTTTTACGACAGGGTTCAGACATATACGTGTACTTGTGCATGTATGATGTTCGGACAGATTATACTAGTGGGCTTTAGTTTAAGCCAGATTCTAGTATTGGATTATTGAATTTATGCAGTCTCAGTATATCCGTGTTTTTCGTAAATACGGATGGGAGGGCATTCTCGTAATTAGTCGAAAAGCTTCTAGAAGAAAGGTGACTCATTTAGTTTTAATTTATTTATGAATTAAACTAAATGAGGTGGAGAGCTTATGTGTTATTTGCATTAAATGTTTTAATGACTCATGAGATGATTCATCCAAAATGAGTTAATGAAGCATTATTTGTTTTAATGACTCATGAGATGATTCATCCAAAGTGAGTTAATGAAGCATGGTTGTTATTATTGTATATTATTATTTAGATAATTATCATGCTTCGTATATTTACAAATGAGTAATAATTCATTTGATTCTCACATACACTCTCTCTCTCCTCAAGATCTCATCTTCTTCAAGCTAACTCTAATCCTCTCATGTGTTGAGATCCCAAGGGTTAGAAAAACTAATAGATCCTTAATACACTTCTATATCTTCTAGGTCACTTGGATTAGCAATCCTAGCCACTTAGCTATCTCAAGTTAGAGGTTAAATCTTGGAGGAGGAACTCTCGGGTGGATCTTCTATTACATCGAGGAGGCCGACGAGGAGGTGAACAACAAGAACAAGAAGGACTAGTATCTTGGGGTATAATCATCTATCATAACAGTTTAGCACTTCTAGATAGTTTGTTAGTTGGGGTTTAGCAAAGATCCGTAAAATTAGTCGATATTACCTTGAACAAAACGGATTGTTTTACCTATTCCGCCTCCCCGCATCTAGTGGGGTGTGTAACGTCGACTTACAGTGGTATCAGAGCCTAGCTAAACCATAACTGAAAAGAAGGTTGATGGTGACCGTACCAAAGGGAAAGCCTTTGAACTTCCTCTTTGGGGAAACTCTTAGAGATGTGGATTTCGATCCGTACTCTCCAATTAACACAAATCTTCATCCGTGCTTTACCCAAATGGAAACATAAGGTTCGGTCTATATTTCACCAAACGAAAACCGATGAAGCCTAGCGGCCAATGCCGCTAAAATTTCGTCAAAATCCCACACTTAGTCAATTTTAAAACAAAATTAAAAAAGAAGGAAAACTAAATAAATATAAATAAATAAACAACTTACCCGCGCGGGATACTCGACCCGAAAACCCCTCTCCTACAAAATCCGCCACGAGACGCTTCCAAAAGGGGCACCCGAACCAAGGTGCCCCTTCCCAAGAGGCGAGGGAGCCGTCCCAAAGAGGGGGAGCTGACCCCCAAGGGCGGACCGACCTCGGCTCCTCTCATTTTCAAATCAAACTTGTATTCTTTTCAAAATACACGCTGAGTTCACATGATCCGTACGGCCCGTTGATCGGAGATTCTTTCACCACAAAGCGAAGGTCCATTAACGACAATTTTGTCCACAGCTGCCAGAAATTAGAATCCCAACAATCAATAAACCCCTGTCTACTCTAGACAGGAGAAAATGTACACACCTGACAAGTCAACGCATTCATCTCACCAGGATGACAAAAAACGCTATACATGAGCTATGGTACATTGGTAGAGACATTAGATCTAGATGTCCTAGCTAGGCTTGAGTCTATATGGTTGCATTCTAATTATTTTTCTTTTCTGGAGACCACATCTCATTGTGTGTTTAACATGATATATTTGAGTTCGAGTCATATATAGCTTAAAGCGTCACTTTCTGGATTAACAAAACTGGGTATTTATTTTCGAAAAATATGAAGATTTCGATGGGGAAATAGGAAGGGATGGAGCTATAAGGCTGTAAGAAGCCTACCGAGGACCCTTGGCCGGGCATGGTTACTGCCCGGTGCCTCTTGGCGAGGGCTTTTGTCCTGAAAGATAGCCGAGCGAGGGAACCTCGGGCTCGACTGCCTCTGAGAGGGCTTTTTGATCCCCGGCGTTGCGGCAGGGAGGCTGCCCGCTGGGGATAGCCGAGCGAGAGGACCTCAGGCTCGACTTCCTCCGGGAGGGCTTTTTGATCCCGGCGTTGCGGCAGGGAAGCTTCCCGCTGGGGATAGCCGAGTGAGGGAACCTCGGGCTCGACTGCCTCTGAGAGGGCTTTTTGATCCCCGGCGTTGCGGAAGGGAAGCTGCCCGCTGGGGATAGCCGAGCGAGGGGACCTCGGGCTCGACTGCCTCTGGGAGGGCTTTTTGATCCCCGTCGTTGCGGCAGGGAAGCTGCTCGCTGGGGATAGACGAGCGAGGGGACCTCGGGCTCGACTGCCTTTGGGAGAGCTTTTTGATCCTGGCGTTGCGGCAGTGAAGCTGTCCGCTAGGGACAACCGAGCAGGGAAGCTGCTGGGCTGAATCTTGTTATGGTGTATCCCGACCGTTCAGCCGCAGGCGCGGGGAATGGGAACGGTCGGGGGCAACGACGCACGTAGCCAGCCTATTGAATGCGGGGTAAGGAGAAGCGTCAGGGGAAGGCAAAGCGCTAGGGGCGCGTCGCTTCGATTCCACCGGAGAAGGCTTGATGGTTGCCGCGTGGCAGCGATTCCCTGGGCGAAAGGATGCGACGGTTGGGCTGCGCATTGGGCTATATAAGGCTGAAGGAGTACTGGTCTTTTCATCCTTCATAAACAGATCGCCGAGAATACAGGACTTCCCGTTCACCATCCCCGACATCGTCCGCTTCGAAGACGTGTACCTCTACGACCCGTACTGCACCGAGGACACGGTGCAGCTGGTCTACGGGAGCATCGAGGACCATTTTGGCCGGCTGCTCCCCCGACGCTCCTCCCTGCTGCAGTTGCTGATGTACTCCATCTGGAGGGCATCGCCGGGGCTTTACAACCCCTTGTCGGAGCTGCTTTTTGACGAGGCCGTGGGCAAGCTGTGGTCTTTGAGGCGCTTCGGCTTAATTTCCGCGAACCGGCTGGCCCGCTCAGAGGCACTCGTCCGCAAATGCTACGAGCTGAGGCTCGGGGTCGATGCCCGCAGGGGGAACCGGGGAAAGAGGCTGGAACTGGCGAGGCCCCGGTTGGCGGAGATTTTTACCGAGTACCACGAGCAGTGCTCGCTGCACCCCCTTCCCCCACTATTATAATTTTCTTTTCTTTTGCATGTACGGCTGAGGAGCCCATAATACCCTTTGAATAAACAAAGCTTTCCTTTCTTTTTCGCAACGCTCCATTGATCTTTATTAAAATTAACAATAGATCCTAGGAAGAATTTACATTGCTTTAAAAGAAGGGTACAGGCTAGAAGATGACTTTGTTGGCTGGAGCCGAGCTCCCTGAAGGGCTGTCTGCCCCCGCGCTTGGTATAGGGCATGGGGCTTCCTGAGCTCCGGGCTGGCCGTCCGCTGAAGCAAGCATGATCTGACCGATGGTCAGGTCGGCGGGAGGGCGATGCTGCTCCTGCTCGCGGTCGGTCTGCCGTTTGTCCCTCAGGTAGGCGGCGAGGTGCCCAGACCGGATGAGCTCTTCGATGTAGTCCCTCAGTTGTTTGCAATCCTCTGTGGCGTGGCCCAGTACCCGGTGGAAAGCACAGTAGGGGCCCCGGGTTCGCTTCGCGGCCTGACACGGGACCGGAGGGAACTTGAAGAACCCCTCATTCTGGGCCTCCTCTAGCAACACCGCGAGGGAGACGTTAAGGGGGGTATACTCCTGGAACTTCGGGTGGTAGGGCTGCTGACGCTCCGGCCTCTCCTCCCGAGCCTTCTTCTTTTGGTCGGGCCTTTCTGCCCGGGGAAGGTTAGCATTCACCTCGGATTCCAGCTGGACCTCACGCTCGGTCCACGCCTTGACCTCGACCATGGTCTTAGGTTGCGCCAGCGCAAAGGAGCGCAACCATTCCTTATGCCTCAGACCGGATCTGAGTGCCGTTATGACGGTTTCGTCTCGGTGCTCGGGCACCTCGAGAAGGGCGTTGTAGAAACGGGTAATGTATGCCTTAAATGTTTCCTTGTCCCCACTCTTAACCGTGAAGAGATAGTCGACCGTGCGCTTCTGTCGACGGTTTCCCACGAAATGGCCGAGGAACTGAGTAGCCAGCTCGTCGAAGGTCGAAATCGAGCGGGGTTTGAGCCCCCGGAACCAATCCTGACCTGTGCGGATGAGGGCGGGCGGGAAGGCTCTACACTGGGCAGCTTCGGAGTGATCCTAGAAGCTCATCCCCGCGGTGAAAGCATCCAAGTGGTCATTCGGGTCGGTTTTCCCGTCAAACAGAGAGACCTTTTGGGGCTTGTTGCGCGAGGAGACGTGGACGGCGAGCAGTTCTTCGGTGAATGGCTTCGTGAGCGAGTCGGAGGCGTACTTAGCTCCGTCGCTCGAGAGATGAGCTTCTCGGCGCATGCCCTCGATCTTCTTCTCGAGGGCGTCGAGCCGACCGTGGTACCCCGGGGAGTCGCGCCTCGGGATCTCTGGCCCCCGCTATGGGTAACGTGCGTCTGGGAGCGTCCCCGGTTCTTCTCGATGAAGTGCCTCAGGTCCCGGGGTGAGGTAGCTGTTGAGCCGCCTGGGCGAACCTCTTCTGTGCGGTCCCGTCGATGGTGGTTGTGTCGACCACGCCCGTGGACAGGCAAGGTGACTGACACCTCCTCAGGGGGATAGGGGTCACGAGGAGGCTCGAAGCGAGGCGCCCTGGCGGCGGTTCTCGGTGTCGAGCCCTGGGGGGCCCAACGGGCCCCAGGCAGCACCGGTTCGAGAGACCGCCGGCCAGGGGACGCGGCCTGTTGGTGATCGGCCGTCCGGACAGGGACAGAGCCTTCTGGAGGCAGTGGAACGACGATCTGGGGCCCGGGCGCGGCCGTTTGGGCGAGGACGAGGGCCTCCACGAGGGATTGCAGGCGATCTATCCGTCCTGCGAGGGCGTTGATGACCATCATGGGGGGAGGTTCATCCCCGCCTTCAGTGAGTGGAGAACGGCGGCTGATGCCGGGATCCCCAGGATGGTCGTCTGCCATGTAGGCGGAGATAGGAAGGACAACTTTGTATTTTGTGGAGTTCTTTCCCATAGACGGCGCCAACTGATGGAGCTCCTTTTCGGGTCTCCGTCAGATGTTGTCTTCCGTTGATCTCGCAGTGGACTTATTTGATTATCTTCTTTCGTTGCGTGTGGGTCTCAATGGGTTTTTGGAGGAAGAGGTGTGGTGAGGAAGCTGTTGCCGAGTACCTGCAAGAAAGTCCCGGGATAGTTTGGTACCACCGAGGACCCTCCGACGCTCTAGTTAGTGATGAGATCCGAGCAGAGTAACGGCATAAAAGTGTAAAAAAAATGGCTTACTTGACCCCTTTGTGACATGGGTTTATATAGCGACGGCAGCATGCAGCAGCAGGCGCAAGAATCTCGCCGGCAGTTACGCTCCCGACGTCACGCCCGCGTAGAGAGCGGATCGCCCATTAATGGGGATCGTGAAGGCGTGGAACGTGGGACGTTGCTGGCGGAGAATCTGCGCGTGGCGAGATTTGCGGAGCGGCGGTTACGCCTGTGAGTGGTGGAGTTAGTCGGTCGGAGGACCTAGGAAGACGGACTCGGCTGGGGAGCTCGGAGACGAGCAAGAGGGCCGAGGAGTCTTGGTCCTGTAGCAGCTCTGGGCGAGTTGAGGGGCCGAGGAGGCCAATTTGCAGGGGGTCCCGAGGAGAGCTAGCTTGTGCTTGCAGGTCGGGTACAAGGGTGGCCTGGTCGGCCTCTGTGGGCCCTTTCTTCGGAGTCTTGGGACATGTCATCTGCCACGCGTCATCACCTTGGGGATCGCCAATATCGAGCATTATCAGGAAGACTTACAGGGACATATCGAATGGATTAAGATTTAAGAAGGGTATTTCGAAAGAAATCCCTAATTTTTAAAAGCACCCGCTGGGTGTCGAGGGCTGCGGGACCCATGTCGATGGCAGCTGACGGCTTTGAATCTATAAGCAAGAGTCGGGGTCTCACCAACCGCTTATGATATTGGGCTGGTGGGCCCCAGGATCTACCACCCATAATTGTTGACTGGGAGGTGTTTCGTGGTGGGCCCAACTAAAATTGGAGCTTTGCATTTTTAACCCACCATTATACTCGTTGCAGGGTCCATTAATAACCGGTTCATGTGGTTGTTCTTCGAGGTTGAATCCAACTCAAGCGAACAAGTTGCATGCTCTATATATGCTTTATGATTTCTCAAAAAAATAGTTATATACTTCATGTTTTCGTTGGTTGGTTATTTGATTTTGTGACATCTTCATTGTACACATCATAAATTGGAAGCACAAATATATACTTGTGTAAGTAGCCTTCCATGAGAAAAATACATATGGAAATATATGAATTACGTTGAACTCTCCGGTCAAAAGAAAAAAAAAGTCGAGCAACACCGGCAACTGTGTCACGTACGTTCATGATATTGAAAACGGTTAAGGAAGAGCAGTTTAATATACACGTGTTGTGCATCAAAAGATTATAATTTTTTCTCACGATATAAACTTCTTTACTTAGACATGAATGTGGATTTTATTTCAATATCCTATTTGCCAACTAATTTTAACACTATCTTCGTAATTTATGGCTACGAATTGAATTGATGCAATGCAAACAATATTATGCTCATAAGTCTATTTAGCGAATGACATGATCATTTGTGATCGACTATGCATTTGAGAAAGCATGCATGCGTGCCACATGTGCAACATTCTTTGCTTGATGCTAGTGCCACCATAGCTTAGCCCGCAAAGTCTTTTAACAAGAGGCCAGTAGCTAATGACACTCTATCATCCAAAGTGCTCCATTTGGATTTTGCCTTGGAATGGCCATGGAGACAATGGAAAGTAATTGGGGTCCATCTAATTTGGGGTATGGTGCAGGCAACCACATAGGCTCTTTCTAATTAGCTAATAATAATAATAATGGGGTAGGTTAGGTGGAATGGGCAATTTCCTTTTTTTTTTGGAGTGCAAGGGGCGAGTGAGGTTCGAATCCAGGAATCCCGGAAGGAAAGTGGCCACAAATTAACGCTTTCGGGACAAACTGGTGGATCCCCGGTGCGTGAATGTATTGTGTGCTTGTGTGTGGTGTGCGTGGATGTGTTGTATACTTAGGATAGGGCTTACAGCCCGGTGCTAAAAAAAATCAATGATAGAGTAGGTTGATTAGCTAGTCACTTGGGAATCGACAAAAGACATGAGCCATGATACAAAACTAGTGCTCATTTTTCTGTGTTGTGAAGTTGGTGAGGATTACGATAGGAATTGAAAGTGACGATCAATTTGCCATTTTATAGTAGGATTTCAATGTAAAGATATAAGGGCATTAGTTAGATACTTTAAGATAATAAGAAAGATTATGATTCCACTAATCATGGACACAGAAACAGTAAATGCTGTTGAAGATCAAAGAGATTGGAAAGAGGAAATTGATTAGTGGAACAAAAAGTCAAAAAGATTGACTCATTCTACATGTTAACGATCTAAGCATTTCGAGTCATCTAGGAAATCTTAAGCCCTTGGAAAGAGGAAAGGTCTTATTGAAACTCTCGTGTCAATTTTATAATTTAATTTGTTCAGTATTTGCATATATCAAGAATTAAGTAGATACGGTAAAAACTAGAAAAATAAACGGAAAGGATTGCTCTTGATAAAAATTGATGGTTTGTATATAGTGGTATGATAATATCAATAATTATCTCTTCTTCCATAATAAAGTCACGCCTAACCCTGTTAAATATGATATTCTATTGTCTTTTACGTTGCTAAGTTTGTTGAATCAATTTAATTTGAATAACAACTTCAACTTCTTGTGAGCAAAATCAAGAATGATACCATATTTCTATTTTGTGATGCTCTCTACTCCTAACTTGGCACCTAACCATTGTTTTGTTAATTGGCTTACTTATGCTAATTAATTCTTGTGCGCTAATAGTAATGGTTAATTTTGTTGACCTACTCTTGGTTCTATGCAAAAGCCTGGCAATAGCTAGAAATTAAACCCCATATGCATTATTAATACATCAATATCTAGATTAGGTCATCATAAATATTTACGAACAGAGTACAAACTATGATGGAAATTGCTACATCTTGTATTAAGAATTCTGGAGTTATTGATGAAATAAGGCACATTGACAAATATTCGAAGAAAGGAAATTAAACGTATATGTCACGCCCCGCTTTCCGAAATACGGAATACGAGGGGTTGACAAGGCCAGCCATGCTCCTACGGTCGAGAAAATATCTCTCCGTAGTCACACTTTGGCTTCTAGCTTTACGTAGTAATCAGTAATCAATGCACAGGGAATGAGAAATGCAGTAACTAATCAAAAGAACTAATCAGATGGAGATCAAGGAAGTATAGCTCTGGGCCGCTGATCAAGATGTCCGCGATGTCCTCGAGGTACGTCAGGTCCTGGTCCAAGCTAGATCAACTTCTTACTCTGAGCATGCATACTCAGGTCGTCAGAACGACACGATAGCAGCAACACACACACACACACACAAATGTGAACACGTGCAATAATGATGGATATAAAACAGTAATCATGGAATAATGACGTGAACATGAAGTAGCCAATGCAGGTAGTTAATAGAGTAGGTAAACAGTAAAGCAGTAAACAGTATGGCAGGTATGTTGAATCAGTAAGCAATACATGTCAATGTCACTAACCCTATCAGTCTCTAAGTCTCACTGTACAGGTCGCTGAGCCTATCGTCAGTCCAAGTGTGAGAGTCAACCACTCGTGAGTATCCCCCATCCAAGGGTAGGACCCAAGGACAAGGGAACACGGGCCCGAGTCGCTCGCTAATAATCAGTAATGTCCGCATATATCTCCAGAGTCGCTGTATGTGCCGGCAATGGGACTCCCGAGATTCTGTTGAACTCACACTCAAACTACCCCACACCCCGTGGTCTATATCAAACGCCAACCATAAACTCAAATACCAGTCGGTCCATGACAAGTCTACGCGAGAACTGGAGACCGGATCTCCATCAAGCATGTCTCGACTGATACCCAAGACAAATGGACAACGTTTGGTGCCTTACCTATGACACCCATATAAGTGCTTCCATAATCGTCTCATACCAATTATAGTCACACTTATCCACGTCCCATAGACGTCGACAATGCAATAAATCAATAGGGTCCACTGATTGTGCACAAGTACGTGTCACTTTCACTTATCCATTCATGCCTACACACTAACGTACTTGCCACAATCAAACACCAATACCTAACACTGGGTAATGCACATGATCACTAGGTTATCGATGCAATGACTTCCACACGATATGATGAGAATACAAAAATTACCATATGAATGGAATACCATCAGTCAGTGTCATAACACTTGCATAAATTACTATAAGTCATGCATGCAGAATTAAGCGAAACAATGAAAAAGGGGTAAACAGTATATTGAATTATATATCCATCAAAATTGGTTTCGCGCCAATCGGGTTTCAGGTTTACTAGTTATGACCATTTCAATTTAAGTGTTCACGGTTGGAAATCCGGTTTCAGAATCGGGAGTCCATTTCGTAACTCACTTTAATCTCAGTTGGGATCGTAATTAGGCGACGCTATAGTTGAACAATATTTAGGGTTATCAGTTAGGTTTCCTCCGCAATTGGAGGATCAGTAATATACTATATCGACAGGGAGTTATGGACAGGTTATGTTCGATGTGTAAAATCTGCCTCTGCAGAATTCAGCAAAACGTATCAACATTATAAAATGAGTTAAAAATATCAAACAGTTGAGGAATCCAGTGAGACCAGTGGGATAAGGAAGCTAATTCAATTTTCTTCGTAAAGATATAGGGTCCCGCATATCCTCATATTTGAACAGGAGTGTACAGAGATATAAAACAGGGGTTAATTGGGATTTCCGTTCTGGACTGCAGTCCAGAATCGTAATCCTCCGCAATTATCTCTATCATACTTTGTTAAAGTTCAGTGAACAGATATAGAATAGAGTAGGTTAAGCAGTCATCTTCGATACGAGCCATGGAACGCTAAAATTCGATTTGTACATAATTTATTATAAATTTTACGGTTTAGCATGCACGAAAGTTTTCAGGTTTTACGACAGAAATCGGGACACCATATTACGTGAGCAAACGATATTGTATCGGAACCAAAGTCTCAAGGGACATTCATTATAACTTAGGCCATCACATGTTATTTTTTTCATCAATTTAACAGGATCTTCCATTTGGATTTTGCATCGAACACTTGAATTATAACGATTCACATGAAAAGTATATGCGGGAATTATTGGTAACTTGAATTGTAATATATAAAATTAGCATGAAGCAAGTATTAAATTTGCCTGACGACGATCGATGGTCACGAAGGCAATGATGGCGGCACGGACGCGGCACGCACGACAGCGACGGTGAGCTCAGCACAGCGAGTTGCGGCACGGTGGCAACGGGTTGAGTTAGTGGAGATTGGTGTTGGAGTCTGAAAGGGTGTTTGTGGTGCGGTTGGTGGTACTGAGGAGAAGGGTGGCGGAGCTTGGGCAGTGCAGGGGGTCGGTGCAAGGTCGACGGTGAGAAGAGGCACCAAGATGGTCGGTGGCCGGAGATGGTGCTGAGTGCAGATGGGGTTGCTAGTGGAGGCACAAATGAGTTGCCGGCGACGGTTTAATGGCAGAGAGGATGGAGTAGGGGAAGCCAGAGGGGGTCGTCGGCAATGGACTCGGCCGGCGGTGGAGCTCGATTGTGGGATCTGGCAGTGAACGAGGCTATTGCAGCGAGGGGATTGACTTTGATGTGGAGGTTGAAGGTGCTGGCGGTGTAGGGGTTTAGAGAGAGGTTCGGGGTCGTTGGAGGTAGCTTGGAGGTTGAGGGAAGGAAAGGTGCCCTTCGGCGGTGGAGGAAGCTCCGGTGCGGGAGGTTGCAGGCCAGCGCGGCAACGAGCGTGGGCGAAGGGGCTACAATGCGGTGCTCGGGAAGAGGGTGGTGCTCGGGTTGGTGAAGGTGGTGGGAGTCGACGTCGTCGTCGTCGTGGGAGCCCAGCAGGGTGTTCGTCGGCGGCGAGAAGGTGTGCAGGGGAGGCTTGGTGAAGATTGGGCTCCGGGCTTAGTTGTGCAGGCGAGGTGGGGGAGATGAAGTGGGGCTCGGGTTTTGGAGAGAGAAGCGAGGGAGGAATGACGAGGTGATGCCGGCGTGGGAGCTATGGTGATAGGCGAGAGAGTGAGCGGGAAGGTATGGGGAAGAAGAGAGAGAGAACGAGAGTGAGGGGGAGGAGTTAGAGAGAGGCGCGCGCGCAAGTTCGTGGTCGCGGTCGCGTTGGGGAGCGGCGAGGCAACATGGACAACGAGGCGGGGACGTGGGATTCGTGGCGACGACGTGGGAATGAGGAAAGAGAAAGAAGCGGGAAAAGGAGTTGAGTTGGGAAGAAGGGTGACAACGGGTCGGGTTTGGGCGCAGGCATGGGCCGGAGGAGTTAAAAGAAATGGGAAAGGGAGAGGGAGATGGGCCGGGCCTGGAAAAATAAAAGGAAATGGAGAGTTTGGGTTTGGGCTCGGGAATTATAAAAGGAAATGGAGAGTTTGGGTTTGGGCTTGTGCTGGGTTTAGGAAAGGAAAAATATGAACGGGAAAAATAAAAGGGTTTAAGTAATAGGATTTTAATTTTAGGTTAGGAGTTTAGTAAAATAGTTTAAATAGAAGTTATACATATGCATATATTTATATCGGAATAAATCTGGATTAAATTCTGGAAAAATATACGGGAAATTTGTAGGAAATTTGGAAAAATATCTGAAGACGTTATTTATTAAAATACGCTAATTATTTATAGGGACTGGGTATTACATGGCCTTTCCCTCAAAATTTTGTGGTTATATGACAGTAGAGATAGAGATATTTATTGAGTAAGACATTTGACCCAAATTTTTTCAGTTAAAAAAAGTTGCAAACAAAATCATATAAACTTCAATTAGCTATTTATTGAAACTTTTAGGTAAAGGGCAAACATGACATCAATAATCATATATCCAATCATCTTCCAAGACGTTGAAAATCTGAATTATACTCCCTCCTTTTGAAAGTACATTTCTTTTTGGCTTTTGCACTAATTCTACTTAAAAAGAGAATGACTTTCCTAAACTCTAAAACTCTATAGATATTTTTTAGTTAATCCTAGTATATTTTTCATTAATTTCCTATAACCTGAATAGACATAAAAAAAACACTTTGCCTACAAATTCGATCGCGGATTAGTTTAGCAACATTATATTTTTAGGTGTATTGGTAATAAATACGTTGTTAGGACCAAGTTTAAATTTAAATTATGGGGGCTAGAATAAATAAAGATATCAAATTTAAATAAGGATAAATATCTTATGTTTGGTTAAGAATAAAAGATCCAAGTTATGGGTTATCCTAATTTTAACCAGACAAGGCATAAGTTTGGCTTCTTTTGTACTCTTCCTACTTTTACAGTGGATTATTTCCAGGGTTTCCTGTGAATTAGAGATTTCGCAAAACCTATCCATGCAGATAGATCTGTTTACGCATCTCTTCTATGAAAAAAATCAAAAATGAAAGCTCGCGTTAAATCACTGTCTCTTTATTATTCATGTTTTCTTGTTGCCTCTTTATTCTTGTTTACTTGTCTTTGATTGATCGTTGTAAAGTCGATCCTAAAGGTTTTCCATGAATACCAATCAAACATGTTTTTTTTTTATAGTGTGAAGGTGTAAATAATTTGAAGAGAAATAAAGGGCCAAAAAATAGGCGTGCATTGTGAAACACAGAGAGTGCGCCTTTTCTTCTAATACATTCATTTTAACCGACCCACTTTCCTCTTCGAAGGGGGAGATGTATTTATTTAAGTATTGAGTATTATTAAAACGTGAGGCACAGATCTCCCTGGCATCATATTTTCACACATTAATTGGGTCCGTAAGATTTTTTTATTTTTTATTTTTTGATACTGATCACATTCTGCGCCTGGTGGTAGCTACAAGCCAATACAAAGGCTGCAGGATTTTAGACATGATATTTTAACCCAAAAAAAAAAGATCTCTGTTGGAAATTGAAAACATATATATGTGGCAACATTGTAGATATTATTATATAGAAGCAAATTGCCAATTAAAATTTTAAAAAATAAATAAAGGTACCGTGTTTGGTATACTAGTACACCACTCTTCACCAAAGATTTGTTTTGTGATTGGCTGTTGGATTATGTTGTACAACCATGACTGTTGAATTTTGCCTTAAGAATAAAGAAAACTATCTAGGCTCTTCAATTTTCCTTTCCTTTCTTTTCCTTTTTTTTTTGGTTTTTTTTTTGGGGGTGGGGGGTGGGGGTGTGTGTGGGGGGGGGGGGGTTTCAACATCTTCGTTTTGTTTTGGTGTGTTTTCTCAAGTTACAAAGTTTTTGATGCCTTTTAATCCTTTACTCACCATGGTCCCTTAAATATGGCATATTATCTAGGAGCGAGCCGAGCCTATACTGAAAATGTTATGTTATGATAAAAAAATAAAATTGAGTACAAACTATGAGCCTAGAAAGTATAGACTGATCAAGAAGTGCATGCAGTTGAATTTAGGAAACTTGGTGATCAATGTAACTGTAGTAAAAATCGGCAAAATTGTATAATTAAATTTATTTTTTCTATATTCAAATTTTAGTAGGCCATATAGTTAATTCAGTGTATTAGTAAATGATTGATGAACTTCTGGTCAAATTAATTTATCCTATACATCTAGTCTTTTAAATTGTGCTTTCAAATTGTGCTTTAGCTGCTAAGAAGTTAGCAATTGCATTGTTTTCTCTACAAGTATGCTGGAAAGTTGCTTCAATAACAGGAGCTATAGATTTGATAGCCTGTATGGTATAGAAAACATAAAAGAACTTAGAAGCAAATATAATATTCCCTTTTTCATCTTTCAAAATAGTCCCATCTGAGATCATATTATTCTGTAAGTTTCTGGCTCCATCTGTATTGAGCTTATATTTATTTCTGGCTGGCCTGTCCCAAGAGGTTATAATAATATTTTGCTGAGTATTTTCCACTGCAATCAATTCTGAAACCCCCAACAATTGTAGAATAAGAGGACATGGATTATATTTGATAGTTAGATAGCATGCCATACTCAGATTTTTGATATCATTGATAATATTGTGCCAGATTGCTGTAGTAGATATAACCTCATTGTCAAATTTGCATTTACATTTTGCTTTCCATATATTCCAGCTAACAATATGTGGGGGGCATTTTTTTGTATCAGAATAATTCAATTGATTGTACCAGAATTCATATATCTCCTCAATTGTATTGAAACTTGTAACTTGTCTTCCAGTCTGAAAAATACTAACCATGGAATCCCATAAGAATGTAGCAATCTCACTCTTTATAAGGAGATACTCCATGCCTTCTTGTTGATATTCATTATAGCAAACACATTTGCTATCCATATGGAAACCCAATTTTCTCATCATAGAATCAAGAGATGGAGCATTTTTGAAAAGCTTCCGACTGAATACCATGATCTTCTTTGGTAACTTGTTGTAGGTCAGGAATTTTGCTTTGGGATTTTTCTGTTTCACTTTTCTGATATAATTTCATGCAGATTTTAAAGAAAATTCCCAGAATTTGTGAGCTTCCATATCTTTATATCTGAGGAGTTGCTGATACAATAGTTCTTACTCTGGATATTTGCTATAATATTTGCAGGTAAATAATCTTTTATATAGGAATTATCTCACCCTTGTCCAGATAGAATTTCATTTATATTGATAGGAGAATTAGGCTTATTAAATTTCTTTTTCAGAAGACAGTTCTCATGCCAGACAAGTGACCAAAAATCAATGTCTCCTTGACCCACCTCCCATTTTGACACAGGTGTAACAACATGAATATGAGTGTATTTTCCTCCAAACAACTGATACAGATGAGTTATGATGATGCTCTGAATATCTGGAATATTTTGAATGTATATATTTAGCTCATAAGCTATCTCCTTTTAAGTATTTCCAAGCTTTTTTCATATTGTAGGCTTCTGCAACTTTAGGTAGTAATCTAATGCCAAGACCTCCCATATGGCTTGCAAATGCTCTCCCAAGACGCCCAATAATGATGCTTATTAGTATTTCCATTATTCCTAAAGAACTTAGCAATGATAGCAGAAATTCTGCTGATAACAGTATTTGGAGCATTGAAAGAGGCTAACAAATGAACATGCATAGATATTAGAACATGATTGATAAGAGTATGCCTTCCAGCATTTGATAAGAGTTTATTTTGCCATCCTCGTAATTTGTTTTTAACTTTTTCTACTAAATTCTCAAAATAACATACCTTGCCCTCTGCAACCAAAAATGGGAGCTCCCAAATATACGAAGGGCCAAGAGCCTTTGTTAATATCAATCAATCTCTGAATACTCATACATATAGCAGTGGGACATTGTTTACTGCCATAAAAAGCACTCTTCTGGTTATTGATTTTATGCCCAGCGTGTTGCTCATTGTCATGCCCCGCTTCTCATAGTGCGCAAACTACGGTACGCGATAGAGCCAACCATACAACCTGTGGTTAGGAAACATCTCTCCACAGTCAGATATGTCTGTCTATAGGATATCAAGAACAGAAAATATATAAACTATCTATTACATATCCATTTGCCACGGTAAAAAGAGTCAAGAAAATGTATAAGCGGAAACGAATCAAATCCAATAAACAACATCTGAAACTTGTCCCTATATTGGCTCACATCAAGGAAAAAAAACCGCGGAAAATAAACTAAACTAAATATCTCTAAATATTACATGCTCAATTCCTCAGTGCTCGGCTTGATGGTTAAAGCACTCTCATATTCAGCCTGCGATAAAAATAGAGGAACTTGGCCATACAAAATTCAGACGTCAACGCGTCATAATATCAAGAAATAATGATAATCAGGATATAATAACATAAGTAAACATGAGTATAAATAAACACCGATATAAACAGTGAGCTATGTGTATGTATGGGTGTGTGATGTATAACCTAAATCTGTGCTTTTTGGTTATCTATTCTAAAAGTCTTTGAAATCAATTAATGTAATTGTAACAACTCCAATTTTGTATACTAAAAATTTGCTTTAAATATAGTGTATACTTGGAGTATTGATGTTGCTGGAAACAATTTAAGTATCTAATTCCTTACAATAATTACAAGAAGGAGCTTGTAGCTCATTGGTAACACCTTGCATTGCTGAACCAAGCCATCAGAGTTCGAATCCCATGCCCTACATAATTTTTATATCCTTTTGTCTTAATTTTTTTTAGAAGTCAAACGGTCAAACAACTATAACTCACAATTTATTGCGAATCATAAAAATTAAACTATACCAAAATCTCCCCCAGTCCAAGACCCACCCAACGAGACCAGACTCGGTCTTGACTCGGCCGAATCGGCCGGCGCCGCCGGCCGGACTCGGCCGGTCGGCCGAGTCGTCAACACGAAAAAGTTTCGTGTTGACTTGGTCTCTTCACCTGCATACTCTAAATTTTCTGTGTTTTTACACAATTTCAATTAAATCTCTTTTAAGACCAAAATTAATGAATTTTTAATGATTTTTACATTTTTTAATATTTTTTAATCCAAACCCTAACCCTAGCCCAGCCCTATATAAAGACCCCTATTCTCTACATTTTCCCCTCACAACTCTAAGTCCACTCTCTCAAATTCTCGAGAACTCGGTACGAAGAGCGAGAAGCGAAGCGCTGCCGAAATCGACGACGGATTCCGGCGACCGGATCAGAACCTTCGCGACGTTTTCGACGAATCGACAACCACCACATCCCTTAGCTTCCTTAGCCTGTCCAAACCGTAAGTCCCATCTCTTCTATCTCTCTTTTCTATACATGTAAAAATACGACTTTTTGGAACCCGACGGAAATCGGACAAACCGATTTCCGATTCGGTTTTTCTATAAATTTCCACTTGTCACCTAATATATATTACCTACCCATATTCATGTTGACTATTAATCACCCATAAACCAATTTAATCAAACTTTCTCACATGAAATGATAAGTTCTTTGCAAAACCGTATTCTTTTCATAAAAATACCATGAAGTTCATTTTTCTTAGTTTAATTAATTCCCTCACTCCTAAATAGGTTTATCTTGATCACTAAACTTGTAGAACCCAATTTGAATGAAATTTCACACATAAAATGATAACGTTTTCGAATACCGTATTCTTGCGCTATAATACCTTTAAGTTTAACATAACATGTTTTACCTTTAAACTTCACCAAAACTTAAAATAAGTCACGAGGTAATGACCTACCTCTACACACACTCAATATAACCCTAATTGAGAAATATCAAAACATAGAATACGAAATTACAGGACTTTTCACTAAAATACCCTAATCTTTATAACCTTTATTGAAAGCTTTAAGTTGTAAACATTTCTAGATAAAATCTTTTAATAAAATGAAAACGCGATTGGTCATGGACATCGATCGTTTATCTAAACTGTCTTATGGTGACTAGGCAAGTGTGTCTAAGGCTAGTGGTTTTTAATTAGGCCCACGACTGTGGTTCCTTCCCACTTACCTGGCACTTACCTGGCCGCAATTGACGGTGAAGAGACGATTTGAGCTTTCTAATGACTCATCGTTTAGACCTTAGAAGTAGGCTAGTTGGCTTAGGAAACCCTAACAACTAAAATACGGAAAACTATACTTTTTGCAAATAAATACCCCATATTTATAAAACCGTTTTCCCAAATGAAAAGTATTTGTTAAACCTAAGTAAAGCGCCGCTACAATCCACTTTTGGGGAACCTGTTAGGGATAGTACGGTTCATCGTGCACCCGCAGGCTAGTAGTGCGGGATTCAGACCTCCGCAAGGAGCATTCGGTCTCGAAAGGTTCAAAATACGATATTTAGGGAAAATGAGATTTTTTTCTAAATAAAATATTTATATAAAATTATTCATGTGTTAATATATATATAATTATCATTTAAACACCTATTTTATCATAATATATAGTTTCCATATTTTTTTCTAAAAATTACAAGATTAAAAGTTACACTGAAATACCATGAATTTCAGATAAAACAATTAATACTTTTATTAGGATATATTCACTAGAATAACACAAATAAAATTCACATTCATTATAACAATAAAGACGATTATTAAATACTTGAGATGTATTTTGAAAACTATACAAAAGTACTTTTTACATAAAACCCCCTCAAGTTTTACAAATTACAATAAGGCCCCTAGCTAATATTGAACTTCAAATTATCTTCTTTTAGTCTGACTCGGGTTAGAGTCTGACTATTTCTGACTTGAAAATGATTCAAGTCAATCTATATTCTTTTATATTCCAATACGATTTGAATACATGAAACCCTGAATCCAGTTAACAATATATTCTTTTTGACTGAATCAAACCATGGATATTCATCCATAATCCTGATATTCCATTTACCTGATTATACAGTTGCAACATGTTTACTGATATCATGGTTTTGGTCAGTCATCCAACTTACATATTCCAATACTACAATACTGTTAAAACACTACGGGGTTTAAGGGGTAGATTGGTACGGAAGGTGTTAAAGGTGGCACGAGGTGGTCAGATTAAGACACTTAACCTGAATCCTATTGCTGTTGTACCGTGGCATAACGGTTCCTTGTACTTTCCTTTTGCCCTGATCTCTAGCATATAGAGATCCCCCTCGTATACACTGGCATCCTTCTGTACCAAGCTACAAACAGTATACAATGTTCCATAAGATTCAATAATATAATAGTTAGAAAATACTGTTACTCTGTCTTTCTTATTCTTTGGGACTTACCGAGCGACCTGTTCGCTGACGACATTCTATTTCTTTCTTCTTTGAATGTCGTCAGGTGCGTTGGACCAAGCTGAGATCGAGCCCACCGGTGAAGATTTGGAGCAGTTCCAGGAAGATCCAGAGCTCTAGATACTGTACCTTGTTCTTTCCAGTTTATTTCATTTTCTGTTATGCCACTGTTTAGGCATTGATTTTCATTCCAGTTGTATTTTCTTTTCCTGCATTGTACAAAGAATGTTATTAATAAAAGTTGCTGTTATTTCTATATTATTCATCTCTTGTGATTTATTTTATATTGCTTAGTTACGCTTAGCGTATATACTTCTGAGTATATACGTAGCGGGCCTCGTCGCGTCCACTTCGCCGTACACTGGGAAGCGGGGCGTGACAGTAATCCTCATCGTAACCCAACTGACACGCCCCGCTTCCCAGTATACGGCGAAGTGAACGTGACGAGGCCCGCTACGTATGTACTCAGAAGTACATACGCTAAGCGTAACTAAGCAATATAAAATAATCACAAGAGACGAAAGAAATTGAAATAACAGCAACTTTTATTAATAACATTCTTCATACAATGCATGAAATGAAAATACAACTGGAATGATAAAGCAATGCCTAAACAGTGGCATAATAATAAAAAGGTAATACTGGAAGGATAAGTACAAAGACTAGAGCTCTGGGTCTTCCTGAAACTGCTCCAAATCTTCACTTGTAGGCTCGGCCTCAACTTGGTCCAACGCACCTGACGACATTCAAATAAGAGAGAAATAGAATGTCGTCAGCGAACAGATCGCTCGGTGAGTCCCAAAGAAGAATGAAGAATGAGAGTGACAGAGTAAAGTATTTTCTAAGGTATTATGCTGCAGTATGTTATGGAACATTGTTTAACGTAGTTGTTTGTAGTTGGTACAGAAGGATGCCAGTGTACACGAAGGGAGTCTCTATATGCCAGAGACTAAGGGCACGTATAGTACAAGGAACCGTTTATGCCACGGGACAACAGCAACTGAATATAGGTTAGGTGTCTTAATCTGACCACCTCATGTCACTTTTAACATCTTCCGTACCAATCTACCCCTTTAAACCCCGTGGTGTTTTAACAATGTTGTAGTAATGGAATATGTAAATTGTGTGACTGACCAAAACCATGATATCAGTAATATGTTGCAACTGTAATATCAGGAAAATGGAATATTGAGATAACGGATGAATATCCATGGTTTGATTCAGTCAAAAATGTATATGTTGTTAACTGTATTCAGGGATTCATGTATTCAAGTTGTGTTGGAATATGGTTGAATATAGATTGACTTGAATTATATTCAAATCAGAAATAGTCGGACTCTAACCCGAGTCAGACTAAAAGAAGATAGTTTGAAGTTTAGTATTGGCTAGGGGCCTTATTGTAATTTGTGAAACTTGAGGGGGTTTTACGTAAAAAGTAACTTTGTATAGTTTTCAAAATACACCTCAAGTATTTAATGTTCGTCTTTATTATTATAATGAATGTGAATTTTATTTGTGTTATTCTAGTGAATATATCCTAATAAAAGAATTAATTATTTATTAGAATTTCGTGGTATTTTAATGTAACTTTTAATCTATGAATTTTAGGAAAAAGTGTAAACTTTATTTATAACAAAATAAATGTTTAAATGATAATTATATATAATTAAACATATAACTAATTTCTTTAAATGAATATTTTATTTACAAAAATATCACTTTCCTTAATTATCGTATTTTAAACCTTTCGAGACCGAATGCTCCTTGCGGAGGTCTGAATCTCGCACTACTAGCCTGCGGGTGCACGATGAACCGTACTATCATATTAGTTATGCAACACTATCATATTAGTTATTTGGGGCAAAAGGAAATTTATTATTTGGCTTAGCCTAAAGAAATTATTATTTGGCTTAGCTTAAAGAAATTATTATTTGGCTTAGCTTAGCTAAAGGTGGTATATTTTTTTTACTCTTAAAATTGATGGCTTCAACTTCACCTGACTTAATAATATAATAGATTTCATTATATCCAGTAGAGATAAAAGCAGCTACTTTAGAATTAAGTACTTACTGTTGAGACATTTTGCTTAGATTTATTTTCTTTAAGAAACAAATCACATAGTACGAGGCTTTTAGCGAACTTGGAATTCTTGCCTACTCTAGTTAAACTAACTAGTTCTACACTAAGGTTCCGTAACCAAAATCATCCAAGTCCACCAATTCCCATTTAAACATCTATAAATAATCCCAACGACAATAATATTTATAGGTGTCTATACGCATCCGTATACACCACCTCGGACTGCGGGGGTGCTATACGCCATCCACCCGACTTCTCCCCGTAGATATAAATCTACTCACCTGATAACTCCTCGCTAAGCCGTAGTCGATACGCTACGTCGTCTCGGAATCCACGCGAAGGTACCGATCGATCCGTATCCTTCGGTCTTTGCTCTCGGTCCTTAGCATGTTACGGCTGCCTCGACAACGTTCGCGTCAAGCTCGTCAAAAAGGTTGCACATCGAAAATACTTGTCTCAAGGCACCCAAAGAATTGGGCGAAGGTAAAAGAAGTTGCATTGGAATGAATTTGTGAGCAACATGTATTTTACATTGGAGGGGAAAAATGGTGCAGTGGGAAGGGCTCGGCCCATACACAGAGAGAGGGAAATGAGGTTGGTGCTCTGTGGATTTAAGGAGGTGATCTAGTGTTTTCTACCCTTAAATTAATACCTCACCAAAATGAATGGCCAGCACATCCCTCACCAATTTGAATGGCCAGCACATCCCTCACCAATACAAACATTAATTAATTAATCCATGCCATCATTCTCACAGCCCCCCACGAAAATGGACAGCCCACAAAAGTTAAAAAAAAACATTCAACATGAATTAATACCAAGTGCATGCAACATTAACTTAATTCAACATAAAAAAATCTTCACCCACACACATGTGGGCCGGCCAAAAGAGTGCTGCTCAATTATTGAGCTCGGCCAAGGTGGTAGGGTGAGCACAAGGAAAAGATGGTGAGCCTAAGGAAAGAATCACACACAAAAGATCAATGAAAACATGCACAAACATCACCCATTAATTAAAATAATATTTTAATTTGGGAAAATTTTTATCTGAACCAAAACCTCCCATATACCCCCAAAGTTTGCGCACTAGCTTTATTTTAGCTAAATTAGGCGCCGGTAAGTTTTTACGGACGTTTGATCACGATCGGGTTAAAACGGAAAATACTGACTATTTTACCTTAAAACGGAAAAATTTTCAGAAAATTTGAAATTTCAGCAGTGGCTCAATAAACATCAAATACTAGTAATTACATAGCTAGAATACGTATATTTAATTTTATAATAAAAATATTTGTATTTTGACTTTTTACAGAAAACCCCCTTATTTTACCGTTTTTTCGAAAATTCACCGAAACGATTTTCAAAACGTTACAATCTTCCCTCCTTACAAAAATTTCGTCCTCGAAATTTACTACTTTTATTTGAGGACTAATTTACAAAAAGGTGCGGATATCTTGCACGCAACTCATCTTCCCTTTCCCACGTGGATTCTCCTGGAGTGTCTTTTCTCCACATCACCCGGACCAAATTAACTTCTTTGTTCCGAAGTGTTTTCACTTTTCTGTCCAGGATCTCCACGGGTTGTTGTTCACAGGACAAATCAGGCTGTATTGTGAGCTCGGAATGATCAAGTACATGGCTGGGGTCACTCACATACCGTCTGAGTTGAGATATGTGGAACACGTTATGCACTCCTTCCAATGAGGGTGGAAGTGCTAATCGGTATGTCACTTCACCGACTCGTTCGAGTATATCGAACGGTCCAATGTATCTCGGACTCAACTTTCCCCGTCTTCCGAATCTGATCACTCCGCGGTTCGGAGATATCTTCAAGAATACATGCTCTCCTGGCTGGAACTCCAAGTGTCGCCTCTTCGCATCAGCCCAATGTTTCTGTCTATCTTGGGCTATGCGCATTCTTTCCCTGATAGTACGTACCACATCAACGGTCGCTACTATCATTTCTGGTCCAAGAAGTTCCCTATCTCCGATGTCGTCCCAACTTAATGGCGATCGACACTTCCTTCCATATAATGCTGCAAAAGGTGCCATTCCTATGCTTGCTTGGTAGCTGTTGTTGTACGAAAACTCCACAAGATGCAGGTGATCTTCCCACGATCCTTTGAAGTCGAGCATACATGCTCTGAGCATATCCTCCAAGATCTGAATAGTCCGTTCCGACTGACCATCTGTTTGTGGATGATAAGCCGTGCTGAAGTTCAGACTTGTTCCCAAGCTAGCTTGCAGACTTTGCCAAAATTATGATCGGAATCTGGTGTCACGATCGGAGACAATGCAGACTGGTACTCCATGAAGTCTCACAATTTCCTCCATGTACTTCTTTGCTAATGTCTCAGTTGATTGGCCAACTCGAAATGGGATGAAGTGGGCCGACTTTGTGAGTCGATCCACAATTACCCAAATCGCATCGTTACCTTTTGTGCTGCGAGGAAGAGCAGTTACAAAGTCCATCGTAATGTGCTGCCACTTCCATTCAGGGATTGGTAACGGTTGAAGTAATCCAGCAGTCCGGTGGTGTTCAGCCTTTACTTGCTGACACACCAAGCATTTTGCGACGCTTCTGGCTACTTCACGCTTCATACCATGCCACCAATAATTCTGACGTAGATCCTTGTACATTTTAGTACCTCCAGGATGTACTGAATAGGGAGAGCTGTGAGCTTCTCTCATTAACTCTTCCCGAACAGGACCCTTTGGTACACATAATCTGCTGCCGTATCTCAAAGATCCGTCTTCATGGATGATGAAATCTGTTCTGAGTCCATTCTCCACTTGTTCTCTGATCTTTTGCAACTTAGCATCGCTGGCTTGAGCTGCTTTGATCTGATTGACAATAGTTGATTGAACTTGTAGATTCATCAAAGTTGAAACATCACCTGGCATGATTAGTTCTATCTCCATCTGATGTAGGTCTTGCTGAAGCTTCCACTGGGCGGTGAGATTCATTGCTAATGGTTGGCGACTAAGAGCATCAGGTACCACGTTCACCTTTCCTGGATGATATTGTAAATTGATGTCGAAGTCCGCCATAAGTTCCAACCATCTTCTCTGCCGCATATTCAACTCCTTCTGAGTAAATACATACTTCAGACTTTTGTGATCTGTGTAGATGTTCACTCGTTCACCAAGTAAGTAGTGGCGCCAAATCTTGAGAGCGAAAATAATGGCTGCCAACTCTAGATCATGCGTCGGATAATTGCGCTCATGAGTCTTCAGTTGTCTTGAAGCATAAGCCACAACCTTACCGTGCTGATGTAGAACACATCCTAATCCCTTACCGGATGCATCGCAATGCACTTCAAATCCTCCAGATTGATCCGGTATTACCAGAATAGGTGCAGAAGTCAGCCTCGACTTAAGTTCTACGAAAGCTTGCTCGCATGCTTCTGACCACACAAATTCTTCATCTTTTCGTGTGAGCTTGGTCAGGGGTGTTGCTATCTTCGAAAAGCCTTCAATGAATCTTCTATAATATCCAGCTAAACCCAAGAAACTCCGAATATCCTTCACTGACTTTGGTGTAGGCCATTCGCTGACTGCTGAGACTTTTGCTGGATCCACAGAAATTCCTTCTCCTGATACGATGTGTCCAAGAAAACCAACCTGTTTTAGCCAAAACTCGCACTTACTGTACTTGGCATAAAGCTGATGTTGACGTAAAGTTTCCAGGACAATTCGTAAGTGCTCCGCATGCTCTTTCCGATTCTTTGAATATACCAGGATGTCGTCGATGAAGATGACAACGAATTGGTCTAAATACTCCCGGAAAACTTGGTTCATAAGATTCATGAAGATTGCTGGTGCATTGGTCACTCCGAATGGCATTACTAAAAATTCGTAATGTCCATAACGAGTTCTGAAAGCTGTTTTGTGAATATCAGCTTCCTTGACCTTCACTTGATGATAACCTGAACGAAGATCTAGTTTAGAGAAGACACAAGATCCACTTAGCTGATCGAATAAATCGTCGATACGCGGAAGTGGATATTTGTTCTTAATAGTAACTTCGTTCAAGGCTCTATAATCGATGCACATTCTATAAGAACCTTCCTTCTTCTTCACCAGTAGTACAGGTGCTCCCCAACTCGAAGTGCTGGGACGAATCCATCCTTTCGCCAGTAATTCGTCCAACTGTGTTCGTACTTCCTTCAAACCTTCTGGGCTTAGTCTATATGGTGCTTTGATCACTGGTTGTGCTCCTGGTACTAAGTCAATACTGAATTCAAGAGCTCGATCAGGAGGCAAACCTGATATATCGTCAGGGAATACGTCCTCGAACTCTCGAACTACCTCCGGTCTTGTTTCTTCTTCTGCATGAGCTGCTGCTACTACTGCTTCCCTTGGCTTTGCTTTGTAAGTGCTTGGCTCCAATGTACGGTCTCCACTCTTGAAGTAAAAGATCGGATGTTCTGGAATCTCAAATACTACCCTCCTTTGACGACAGTCGATGGTAGCATAAAAAGTTCCAAGCCAGTCCATTCCTAGAACCACATCGAAGTTCGGTATGTCCAGTACCTTGAAGTCAGCGTAAAATTCTCGACTGCAGACGATGACCGGACACATGCTGTATCCCATAGTTGCCTTTAGAACACCATTTCCAGAACTGACGTTCCAGCAGGATACAAGCGGTGAGACTGGAATCGCATGGGTTCGGACAAACCGTTGCGACATAAAGCAGTGGGATGCTCCAGTATCAAACAGTGCAAGTGCAGGTAGTGAAGCTACTAGGATTGTACCTAAGGTATATGGGATAGGTTTCAGGTATAGGGAAAGTGTGTAGGTAACCAAAACTAGAAGATAAATTTGGGAAGGAAATTTACCAGTAATGACTTGGCCAGTAGCCTCAGCTTCTTCAACAGACATCATAAAAGTCTGACGCTTCGGCACATTCCTCCTGGCTTGAGGAGCATTCCTCTGAACGTTCCTTTGTGCTTGATGGAACTGTCGAGGAGGTGGTGCAGCTTGTGGTCCTCTAGGTGGTGCAGGTAGTGCAAGTCTGGTAGCAGGTGCTGGAAGAGCTGGTCGCTGCTGAAAGTTGTTTGCTGGCCGGGTTGCAGCAACCGAGTTCTGCCTTTGAGGACAGGATCCAATGTCATGAGTGGCTGAACCGCAGATCAAGCAAAGGCGGTTGGCGCTACGGCAATCCTTCACTGCATGCCCAGATCTCTTGCAGTAGTTGAAAAAAGCTGGACTAGGACGATGAGTTGGCACTCCGGGTCGCCTCGGCACGAAGGGTGGTCTGGACGTGGCTCCACCTGCCATCTGGTTGGCAGGACGCTTGACTCCTACAGAGTGAGGTCTTCCCCTCTCTTTTATCACTGCCTCGTAACTGCGGGCAGCTTCCAGGGCTTCCTCATGAGTCATAAACTTCCCGGTGGCTAGAGCAGCCTTGATCTCGGTGTCCAAACCTTGCTGGAAACGACGGGCTCTGATCTCGTCCGTCGGTATCAGGTGTGCCGCGAATCTGTTTAAAGATTGTGTTAGCTGTGTAGTATGTGATATTAGAAATTGAACTACTGTGACAGATCTTACCGGCTCAACATAGTAAACTCAGCATCATATTCATCTACAGATTTCTCCCACATTGATCCTTGCTGTAGGTGAATAAATTGCTGTTCCATCGCGAACCTGGCGGTCACAGGGAAATATTTCGCGTCGAACTTCTCGCGAAACGTTTTCCATTCAATCGGCTGGGTCAGACGGGTTTCTTCTGCCTTCCACCAGTTTCGAGCGTTGTCCGTGAGCTGTAGCTTAGCTACACGGACCCAAGCATTATCTGGCACTTGAGCTGCGGCCAGATCATCTACAATACTTTGCGCCCATTCTTCTGCTTCGAGAGGGCTCCCTTTTCTCGAGAATTGCTTCGGGTGCAAAGCTCTGAACTGTTTTATTCCCGGTGTATCTGCCTCAGGACGGCTCAAAAGTTGTTGCTGTCCCTCTAGCAGACTGCGGATCGCATCGAAAAGCATGCTTTGCTCAGTGGATGGTGCGGGAACAACTGGAGTGAGAGGTAGGGCTGAAGGGGTGTTGTTGACATTGGTGCTGGTGTTGTTCGGAGAATTGTTTGGGGAATCCATAATCCTGAAGAAAAATTTGGATTAGGACAGATTCAAATACATGAAATGATAAGATTCAAGGAATAAAGACTTGTAAGATTCAAATAACATGAATTGTAAAGAATGTTTTAGTTGCTGTTTCTTGTGTTATATTGCTTAGGTTGTTCACACAGACCAGAACTGCATGACAGGGATTCATACAGCTCTGACCTGCATGGGCCACCAACAAAACCTGTCACGCCCCGCTTCCCAGTATACGGCGAAGTGAACGTGACGAGGCCCGCTACGTATGTACTCAGAAGTACATACGCTAAGCGTAACTAAGCAATATAAAATAATCACAAGAGACGAAAGAAATTGAAATAACAACAACTTTTATTAATAACATTCTTCATACAATGCATGAAATGAAAATACAACTGGAATGATAAAGCAATGCCTAAACAGTGGCATAATAATAAAAAGGTAATACTGGAAGGATAAGTACAAAGACTAGAGCTCTGGGTCTTCCTGAAACTGCTCCAAATCTTCACTTGTAGGCTCGGCCTCAACTTGGTCCAACGCACCTGACGACATTCAAATAAGAGAGAAATAGAATGTCGTCAGCGAACAGATCGCTCGGTGAGTCCCAAAGAAGAATGAAGAATGAGAGTGACAGAGTAAAGTATTTTCTAAGGTATTATGCTGCAGTATGTTATGGAACATTGTTTAACGTAGTTGTTTGTAGTTGGTACAGAAGGATGCCAGTGTACACGAAGGGAGTCTCTATATGCCAGAGACTAAGGGCACGTATAGTACAAGGAACCGTTTATGCCACGGGACAACAGCAACTGAATATAGGTTAGGTGTCTTAATCTGACCACCTCATGTCACTTTTAATATCTTCCGTACCAATCTACCCCTTTAAACCCCGTGGTGTTTTAACAATGTTGTAGTAATGGAATATGTAAATTGTGTGACTGACCAAAACCATGATATCAGTAATATGTTGCAACTGTAATATCAGGAAAATGGAATATTGAGATAACGGATGAATATCCATGGTTTGATTCAGTCAAAAATGTATATGTTGTTAACTGTATTCAGGGATTCATGTATTCAAGTTGTGTTGGAATATGGTTGAATATAGATTGACTTGAATTATATTCAAGTCAGAAATAGTCGGACTCTAACCCGAGTCAGACTAAAAGAAGATAGTTTGAAGTTTAGTATTGGCTAGGGGCCTTATTGTAATTTGTGAAACTTGAGGGGGTTTTACGTAAAAAGTAACTTTGTATAGTTTTCAAAATACACCTCAAGTATTTAATGTTCGTCTTTATTATTATAATGAATGTGAATTTTATTTGTGTTATTCTAGTGAATATATCCTAATAAAAGAATTAATTATTTATTAGAATTTCGTGGTATTTTAATGTAACTTTTAATCTATGAATTTTAGGAAAAAGTGTAAACTTTATTTATAACAAAATAAATGTTTAAATGATAATTATATATAATTAAACATATAACTAATTTTTTTAAATGAATATTTTATTTACAAAAATATCACTTTCCTTAATTATCGTATTTTAAACCTTTCGAGACCGAATGCTCCTTGCGGAGGTCTGAATCTCGCACTACTAGCCTGCGGGTGCACGATGAACTGTACTATCATATTAGTTATGCAACACTATCATATTAGTTATTTGGGGTAAAAGGAAATTTATTATTTGGCTTAGCCTAAAGAAATTATTATTTGGCTTAGCTTAAAGAAATTATTATTTGGCTTAGCTTAGCTAAAGGTGGTATTTTTTTTTTTACTCTTAAAATTGATGGCTTCAACTTCACCTGACTTAATAATATAATAGATTTCATTATATCCAGTAGAGATAAAAGCAGCTACTTTAGAATTAAGTACTTACTGTTGAGACATTTTGCTTAGATTTATTTTCTTTAAGAAACAAATCACATAGTACGAGGCTTTTAGCGAACTTGGAATTCTTGCCTACTCTAGTTAAACTAACTAGTTCTACACTAAGGTTCCGTAACCAAAATCATCCAAGTCCACCAATTCCCATTTAAACATCTATAAATAATCCCAACGACAATAATATTTATAGGTGTCTATACGCATCCGTATACACCACCTCGGACTGCGGGGGTGCTATACGCCATCCACCCGACTTCTCCCCGTAGATATAAATCTACTCACCTGATAACTCCTCGCTAAGCCGTAGTCGATACGCTACGTCGTCTCGGAATCCACGCGAAGGTACCGATCGATCCGTATCCTTCGGTCTTTGCTCTCGGTCCTTAGCATGTTACGGCTGCCTCGACAACGTTGGCGTCAAGCTCGTCAAAAAGGTTGCACATCGAAAATACTTGTCTCAAGGCACCCAAAGAATTGGGCGAAGGTAAAAGAAGTTGCATTGGAATGAATTTGTGAGCAACATGTATTTTACATTGGAGGGGAAAAATGGTGCAGTGGGAGGGGCTCGGCCCATACACAGAGAGAGGGAAATGAGGTTGGTGCTCTGTGGATTTAAGGAGGTGATCTAGTGTTTTCTACCCTTAAATTAATACCTCACCAAAATGAATGGCCAGCACATCCCTCACCAATTTGAATGGCCAGCACATCCCTCACCAATACAAACATTAATTAATTAATCCATGCCATCATTCTCACAGCCCCCCACGAAAATGGACAGCCCACAAAAGTTAAAAAAAAACATTCAACATGAATTAATACCAAGTGCATGCAACATTAACTTAATTCAACATAAAAAAATCTTCACCCACACACATGTGGGCCGGCCAAAAGAGTGCTGCTCAATTATTGAGCTCGGCCAAGGTGGTAGGGTGAGCACAAGGAAAAGATGGTGAGCCTAAGGAAAGAATCACACACAAAAGATCAATGAAAACATGCACAAACATCACCCATTAATTAAAATAATATTTTAATTTGGGAAAATTTTTATCTGAACCAAAACCTCCCATATACCCCCAAAGTTTGCGCACTAGCTTTATTTTAGCTAAATTAGGTGCCGGTAAGTTTTTACGGACGTTTGATCACGATCTGGTTAAAACGGAAAATACTGACTATTTTACCTTAAAACGGAAAAATTTTCAGAAAATTTGAAATTTCAGCAGTGGCTCAATAAACATCAAATACTAGTAATTACATAGCTAGAATACGTATATTTAATTTTATAATAAAAATATTTGCATTTTGACTTTTTACAGAAAACCCCCTTATTTTACCGTTTTTTCGAAAATTCACCGAAACGATTTTCAAAACGTTACACCAACAGTCTATGCCCCGTTCATTCCTCATGGGACCATGGTGACAGGATTATTCCGTAACGTCCGGGAAAACGGCAAACATGATTATTCCGTAATACCCGGAAAAACGGCAAACATGTAATATTCCGCAACGCCCGGAAAAACGACAAACAGGATTATTCCGTAACGCCATGAAAAACGGCTAACAGGATTATTCTGTAACGTCTGGAAAAACGACAAACATGTAATAACTGCTTTTTGAGTTACATTTCGGTTACATTCTTAATTTCTCCTTTACCCCCAGATTTATGTTCAAGTCTGGTATTGCCAATATAGATCTAATGCCAACACAGGATCAAATAGATACAGGTTTTGTCTATGCAGACAACAAGTTACGTCCGTCAGGACACCAAGTCAGGATTACTGGCATTAGTAATAAGATCTAACTAGTCAAGTAGTGTGTCGTGAACATGTTATGTGATGCATATGTATCAAATAGATACCAAATGTGAAATTGTAACGAATATCGGTACATGGTAAACACAACTGATACCAGGATACATATGTATCTATCTGTAATAACCGTTATACGTCTATTACCATGTATGATGCAAACTAGATAACATACTGTACTATTATGGTAGTATAATGATATCATGATATTCTGGCATACAACTAGATATGCTATTATCGGTACATATACAGATGGATACTATAAAACTGTAAATCGGTAATATTTGCTGAATATTAAAACGCATGCACTATTATTTATTAAATAGATATTTATATAATAACATTAACATGGACAACATATTCAATCTGATTAATAACTATAAAAGTGATATTGATTAATCGTGCACAAGAATGATCCGTTTAGAAATTCAGCATCACCATGGTTTGTAAATTAGCTTAAAAATAACAAACGTTCTCCAAAAGGGACGTGTCATATACCAAAACAAAGCTAATTCAATAAAATTTTCATTTTTATAAGTTAAAATATATCAGATTGTTCTTATAAAAAGTTATGAATGTTCGAAATTGAAAGCTTGCTGCTGGAATTTCCTTGGACAGCAGTTCAGAGGTACTTTTATTTACAGTTTACGTTATTTAAACAATTTATTTTGCAAGTAAATATTTCACAGAGTTATAGTATTCTGAGTTAGGTTCGTAAAAAACTAAAAAACGAGTGCTAATGATTTTTCTATGATTTATAATAAATTTTATAAGTTAAGGTGTACAGTAAATTTCAGATTTGTCGTATCCGCTTTACGACGACATTTCATGTGTAAACTATACTATTTTCAAACAATATTTTGTATAACGTTATAAAATGAAGATTATAAACTAATTAATGATAATAATAAAAAATATTACGACGATATATTTATTTATAGAATGTCGCAAGTTGTAAACTTGTATACACTGTATATTATAAAACTGATTAACGGTAATAACTACGGTGTATAAATTATATAAATATAGCTGTATGATGATGATGATGATGATAGTACGACACCATATATGTAAATTAAATAAAGCATAGCATATAGCAAGTTGTAAACTTGCCTTGAAACAAACGTGATGAACGGAAATAATATGACGCTATACAAATCAACACCATATTTTGATGGCTCGGTTAATGTTCTAGGATGCGGCTGGTGTTGCGACGGCAAGAATGGGTGTGTGTTTGAAGAACGAAGAAGGAGAATATATAAATTGATGAGGGAGAGATATGTTATGTGGAGAGAGAGAGATTTTGTGTTTAATATAAATATATATAGTATAATTTAAATTAGGTTATAAATATATATATTAATTTTAATGTATATATATAATATCAAACTACAACCAATCTCCATTAAAATCTCATCAAAAATATATTTTGGAAAATAATTCACATATGTAAACTTCTCAACCATAATTTAAGAATATATTTTAAATAATTCATATCCCTAATTTAAAATTTAAAAAGATTCTAAAAATATATATATATATATATTTAGTAAATATTTGATATTAGATATGTTGAGATTTAAACGTAAAATATAAAAGCGAAAAAAGATATGGGATGACAACGACAGTTAACAAAATATAATTTATTCTTAATTTGTGGTTATCAAAAGATATATGATGATCTAGATATATAATATATAAAGATCTAAAAATATAATGTTGGTATTATATTAGATTCACATAAATACACTTTACTAGTAAATCTCAGATACAATCTTACACCATATTGGGTTCTAAACTTATGGGTCGGGTCGGACGACGACTACTAGTAATCGAATCATTCGCGACCTAATAGATAAAATAGAAGAAATATAAAGCAAGAGTTAAAATACCAATTAACGTCGTATAATCATACTGCAATGTTACATTGTAATACCCAGCCCTTTTTTATACCAATATCTGTATTTCTCTTTCACTTATAAAATTTATTTATTTTACTTATAATTATTTATTTAATTTAAAACCGTATTAAAACACCAAACCCCAAATCATTCCTTTTCTTTTCCCTTATTTCCCAAGCTCGGCCCAGACTCTCCAATTCATATTATTTATTTTCTAAAACACCCAGCCCACCTCAGCCCAGGAACACACAAAATAAATATAAAGGAATTTATTAAATTTAAACCCCGGCCCAAGCCCGCCTTCACCCTCACCCGTCCGCTTCAACCCGACCCGGCCCACACCCTACCCTTCTTCTTCCCAACGACTCTCTCCTTTTTTCCCGCTCCATGTCCCCTCGATCCGCTTCCTCCGCCAACGCCCGCGCCAACGCCCACGTCGCGCGCCGTTACCCCTCGCGATCCCCTCAACGTTCTCCCCTATCTCCCCCACACCCTCACTTCTCTCTCACTCTCAAAACTCCTCATCTCTCTACCTCCACGAAAACCCACGCCCGCAGCCCACTGCCTTCGTCACTCGCCGCCACAGCCGACGATGACGTCGCCGCCGACGACCCCACCACCTCATACACCTCCCTCCCCCACTCCACTCCATCAACCAAGAAACCCTACCGAGCTCAATCCTCTCGCCTACTCCTCGCCGCACCATATCTACACCGAACCACCGCCAAGCTTCCCTGCACCCGAGCTCGGCCAGCACGTGCACTCGACGCCGGCGAGCCTCCACTGCCCAGAACCACCACGTCGACGCCCCTCTGAGCCAGCGACGACGACCACCGATCACCTTCATCGCCTCACCCATTCCCTGCACACTGTCGCCGCCACTAACCATCGCCGGAGACACAACCTTCGCCGCCACCACCTCTGCACTATGACGAGCCTCCGCCGGCGCCTCCGTCGTCACCAGGTAAACTCTCTCTCTCCAATTCCCTGTTATTCTCTCTCTCTCTGTTACTTTCTCTCTCTCCCCCCCTCTGTTATTCTCTTTCTCTCTCTACATCTCACTCCCCTCCCTCTCTCTCTGTTACACACTCTCTCTCTGTTACTTCCTCTCTCTCTCCCTCTGTTATTCTCTCTCTCTCTACACCTCACTCCTCTCTCTCTCTCTATGTGTTACTTTTTCTCTCTCTCTTTCTGTCTAACTCTCTCTCTCTCTTTAAAATCTCTCTTTCTCTCTCTCTCTAAAAAGTTCTTTCTCCCTTTATCAGCATCGCTACCTCACCCCAAAAACAAGGAGCAACCTGGAGCGGTGAAGAAAAGGAGAGCACGAAGAGCAGCTAGATCGAGTACGATTGTCGGATTCCAAAGGGCTGAACTGGCGCTGCGTTCGTGACGCGATCGTGCTGTTACCACTGCAGTAATATTGTCGACTCGTCTCCAGGCAAGTACTTTACTTGCTACATGCTAATTTATTCGTGTTGCAAACTCAAATCGTATAAATTCTATATTTATAATTCCCGATAAAGTATATGACGCAACTGTTCGATGTAAGATCCCAAAGGAAATATTCATCTAATTTGACGGAATTGGATTGCCTATGCTGGCCCGTGTTATAATGAATACTTTGTATAAATTTCACGGGAAAATATGACTGTTAATGACCAAAACGAACACCCCCAAATACACCCGTGAAAACCGGAAATTTCCCGCACCTGAAAATTATTAAAATCACCATAAACCGTGTACTTATTTAAAAGATGCGTTCGAGGGCTCAAATCGAAACCGACTCGACGAACTATAACCCTATGCATGTTTCTAATGGTTTCTGTACTGGAATTGTGACGATAATTGGTTCGGAGTGCGGCTCTGGACTGCAGTCCAGAGCGACTCTGGTTACTGTTTAGTGTCCCGTAATGCGTGCCACCTTGTTTCCTGAACTCGTATGTTGCGGAACTCCACAGTTTAATAAAAGTGAATCTGTTATCTAGATAACACAAGTGGTTTCATTCCGTTTCATCGTCGTTTGCTATTTAAATTGTAAATTAAAAGGGCAGGACGTATAACAGTCCAGAACAGATTCAGAAGTGACAAACTAATGATAAACAGTGTGTAACTTTCGATGTACAGACGCGATTGAGAATCCGTCTATTGCGTTGAATACCCTACTGAAAACCCTAGATATCATTCAACTGTAGCGTCTCTAAATTCTGATTCTAACTGGGATTAAAATGCGTTGCGAAACGGACTTCCGATTCTGAAACCGGATTTCCAGCCGTGAACGCTTAAAATGAAATGGCCATAACTAGTGATCCGGAAACCCGATTGACGTGAAACCAAATTCTATGGATAGATAATCACACATACTACTTATACCCTGTTCATTGTTTCGCTAAATTTTGGCATATATTATTTATGATAAATTATGCTGGTGGTAGGATACCGACATATGATATATTAATCCTGCCTTTCATATTGTTTTCTCATCACATCATATGTATATGTTATCGGATTAGTAGCCTAGTGATCATGTGTATTACCCAGCGTTAGGTATTAGTGGTGATTGTGGCAAGTACGTTAGTGTTCGTGTATGAGTGGATAAGTGAAAGTGACACGTACTTGTACACAATCAGTGAACCCTATTATTCTATTGCATTGTCGACGTCTGTGGGACGCGTGTAAGTGTGACTACAAGTGGTATGGGACACTTATGGAAGCTCTTGCATGGGTGTCACAGATAAGGCACCAGACACTGCCCATTTATCTTAGGTATTAGTCGGGACGTGCTAGATGGAGATCCTGTCTCCAGTTCTCGCGCAGACTTGTCATGGACCGACCGGTATTTGAGGTTATGGTTGGCGTTTGATGTAGACCACGGGGTGTGGGGTAGTTTGAGTGTGAGTTCAGCAGCATCTCGGGAGTCCCATGCCGGCTTATATATATGGAGATATATGGAGATTTACAGGGTACATGATTATTACCGTGAGTTATATTTTGGGCCCGTGGTCCCTTGCCCTTGGGTCCTACCCTTGGGTGGAGGACACTCGCGAGTGGTTGACTCTCACACTTGGACTGACGATAGGCTTAGTGACCTATACAGTGAGACTTAGAGACTGATAGGGATAATGGCATTGATATACATTACTTACTGTGTTGACATACCTGGCATACTATTTTACTGCTTTACTGTTCACCTGATCTATTGGACACTTCATTGGTTACTGCATGTTCATATCTTTACCGTCTTGATTTACTGTTATATATCTATTATCATTGTTCGTGTTGACACTTGCAACTATATATATTTATATTGCTATTGTGTCGCTCTGACGACCTGAGTATGCATGCTCAGTGTGAGGAGTGGATCTAGCCGGGACCAGGGCCAGACGTACATCGCGGACATCTTGATTAGCTATCCAGAGTTATACTCTTTTTACCTCCATCAGGTCAGTTCTTTGTATTTGTTTTGTTTCAGCTACTGCATTTCTCATTACCTGCGCATTGTTTACTGATTACCACGTAAAGCTAGAAGCCGAAGTATGACTACGGCAGGATATTTCCTTGACCGTAGGAGCATGGCTGGCCTTGTCAGCCCCTCGTTTTCCATATTTTGGGAAGTGGGGCGTGACATGGTTTTGTTGGTATCAGAGCCAGGTTTTGCTTCGATTGTGATTGCAGTTTTCCGTGTATAGCTTGACAATCTAAGACATCCCTCGGTCTAGGTTGTAAACTTGTTATTCTTGATCCGAATTCACATTGAGTGTTCTGCTATCCATTCGATAGGGTTTCGAGTGACTTGGCAAAGTTACGTGGTTGTAATTGTGAACTACATCACAGTTACACTACCGTACTCTGTTTAAGTGACTTAGAGTCCTACAGTTGATTTCTACTTGTAATGAATTTCATCACACCCGATATTCTTGATTCCTTGCCCAATCCATATTATATTTTAATTCTTATAGCTTGTGCCTTATATTGTTCTCAAAATTGTCGTTTCAGGACCATGTCTTCCAACGACTCTTCCTCTATCTCCACTCCCCAGAATCAGACCGTTGAGATTCTGAGTGTACTGCAAGGTCTGAAGGAAGCTCAGGAGCGAACAAACGACTTGTTAGCTGAAGGACTGAGAAGGCAGATGAATCAGGAACCAGCGAGAGTCTCCAATCGTAAAGGGATCCCTGTTAGACGAGGAAAAGAGGAGAAGATGAAGCGCCCACTTGTTTCCCCGCGACAGAAGCAGCAGAAGACCCAATGTTGTGGGTACTGCAGGAGGCCAGGACATCTTCAGAGGGATTGTCGTCGCGCCCAGGGGAAATGCCTGATTTGCGGATCCAACGAGCATCTTATCAATAGTTGGCCAAATAGGAAGGAGCTACAAGGAGGCAGTTCGTCCACACTCCCCACTCCTGCTAATTGATGGATATTCCGTAGTTCGAGCTTCGAGGATAGTGCGAACCCAGCTTAGGATTCAACTCGCGTGACGAGAATGCAGCGGTCTAGTAGTCAAAGAAGAATTTTCACGTTTTCTGCTTTCAGTAATAATGTTGTCACTTGTAAATATTTCCCTTTTCGTTTGAGACCCTGTATCAGTTAAACTTTTGGCTGAATGTAATAAAATTCTGAATTGTGATGTATGAATCGTCCCCTCTCCCCTCACTTACTTATACTATTCGTTGCATCAGTATTCTAGATTTTGTTTTTCAGTCCTTACTTACCGCATATTTTTCTTGTACTCCATATCCTTGATTATTCCACTAATATGTTCCACTGTCTGATCATGACTCTTTCTTTTCAGGCCATGGCCCACCCTGAAGCAGCGCAGCATCTAGATGAGGACGTACTGTCATGCGTTTCCTTAGACCGCATGCTGGTGAGTTCTGACGATGAGGTCAACGGTCCCCAGGTCATTTTCGGAAACAGCGATTCCGAGGACGAAGGAGCCGCCGCCCCAGAGGTTGACATGATAGGCGATTCCGACGAAGAGGAAGGTGACCATGGAGAGGACCCGATAGAGGAAGATCCCGAGGATGGCCCGATAGAAGAAAATCCAGTAGAGGAAAATCCCATGGAAGAAGATCCAGAAGAAGAGAATCACATGGAAGCAGACCTCGATGAAGAAGCTCCAGCTGAGGAAGAAGGACAGGAAGAATAAGACCTTGTAGCGGGAGAACTCCCAATGGCGGCCCCTGCGAGGCGCTATGAGGATGGACGCCCCTACCTGAGCGCGCGAGCCTACCGCAAGCTGCTGAACCTCCACAACCGCGACTGATGGGATTTTTAGATGTTGTCTTCTTTGACCAAATAAACCTATGTGTAGTTTAGGGCCATCTGTTACTTTTCGAGAGTGCTTTGTTTCGAATCTTCTAGAATGAAATAAACTTTCTGAGTTCGCAAATATTTTGATTACTGGTTCACTTGATGCTTTGACTCTTCCCCTATACGTTATTTCTTCCTGAGACCCCTGACTGTCCACCCCTATACCCTGTGCTGTTTTCGACCCTCACTTGGATTAACAAGTACCGCACCCTGATCTTTTGAATGGACCACCCTTCATCCTTCGTCTATGCCTCGTTTGGGATCCATCTGGGAGGGGAAATTGATAGTAAAATTTCCGAGTTAGTTGACCCTTCGAATTTTTGATTCACATGATGTATTGACCGTTATCCTCCCCATACATTTTTCCCCTTGTAGTCCTTTGCTGCTCACCCTTACTTCCTGTGCTGACCCGACCCCAATCTCTTTGACCTTCAGTCTAAAGCCGTCACACTCCAATCTTTTGAATGAGCCACACTCAATTGTAATTCCTACCCTAGATAGCCCTATACATTTTTATGCTTTTCCCTGTTACCCTAACTATATTTGGGGACATCATTATTCGACAATTTAGTTTTCATTATTTTGTATTTATCGAAGAGTGCATTTTATTGACTACTTCCATTTTATGCATTTTTGTACACTAGTATTCTTCCCATTTCTCGGTAGCGCAACCATATATTGCACATATTATTTTGGTGCTATGCTTCTTATTTTCACCATATGGTTTTCTAAGTTATGTTAAAATGGTTTGATTTATACGCTATTCAAAAAAAATGTTTTAAACCACCGACAAGTCCTTCACTGCTTCATTATGATTATGCCTTATACTTATTACTTCTGCTGTGCTACTTTTGATATACTTATATATGCACATATTTGGGTTTCGATTTTATCGAACACGCCTCGAATATTATTGTTCGTTATTGTTATTTATATTCTCGTATACATGTAGTTTGCCCTTATAGTTGTTCCTGCCTTATACTTATTTAGACCTATTTTTGTATGTTGTTCTTACATATATATAGACCTTCAAAATTTTATCCACCCGTTTTGAGTAAGTCACTAAGTGTTAACGTTCGATGTGGTAGCCTTTCGCTTGTTATTTTTGTAGCTTATCGTTATTTTAAATTTCGATGACGAAATTTTTGTAAGGGTGGTATGATGTAATACCCAGCCCCTTTTTATACCAATATCTGTATTTCTCTTTCACTTATAAAATTTATTTATTTTACATATAATTATTTATTTATTTTAAAACCATATTAAAACACCAAACCCCAAATCTTTCCTTTTCTTTTCCCTTATTTCCCAAGCCCGGCCCAGACTCTCCAATTCATATTATTTATTTCCTAAAAACCCCAGCCCACCTCAGCCCAGGAACACACAAAATAAATATAACGGAATTTATTAAATTTAAACCTCGGCCCAAGCCTGCCTTCACCCTCACCCGCCCGCTTCAACCCGACCCGGCCCACACCCTACCCTTCTTCTTCCCAACGGCTCTCTCCCTTTTTCCCGCTCCTTGTCCCCTCGATCCGCTTCCTCCGCCAACGCCCGCGCCCACGCCCACGTCGTGCGCCGTTACCCCTCGCGATCCCCTCAACGTTCTCCCCTATCTCCCTCACACCCTCACTTCTCTCTCATTCTCAAAACTCCTCATCTCTCTACCTCCACGAAAACTCATGCCCGCAGCCCACTGCCTTCGTCACTTGCCGCCGCCACCGACGGCGACGTCGCCGCCGACAACCCCACCACCTCGTACACCTCTCTCGCCCACTCCACTCCATCAACCAAGCAACCCCACCGAGCTCAATCCTCTCGCCTACTCCTCGCCGCACCATCTCTACACCGAACCACCGCCAAGCTTCCCTGCACCCGAGCTCGGCCAGCACGTGCACTCGACGCCGGCGAGCCTCCACTGCCCAGAACCACCACGTCGACGCCCCTCTGAGCCAGCGACGACGACCACCGATCACCTTCATCGCCTCACCCATTCCCTGCACACCGTCACCGCCACTAACCATCGCCGCCGCCACCTCTGCACTACGCCGAGCCTCCGCCGGCGCCTCCGTCGTCACCAGGTAAACTCTCTCTCTCCAATTCCCTGTTATTCTCTCTCTCTCTGTTACTTTCTCTCTCTCTCCCTCTGTTATTCTCTCTCTCTCTCTCTACATCTCACTCCCCCCTCTCTCTGTTACACGCTCTCTCTCTCTGTTACTTCCTCTCTCTCTCTCCCTCTGTTATTCTCTCTCTCTCTACACCTCACTCCTCTCTCTCTCTCTGTTACTTTCTCTCTCTCTCTCTCTCTCTCTGTGTCTAACTCTCTCTCTCTATATCTTTAAAATCTCTCTTTCTCTCTCTCTAAAAAGTTCTTTCTCCCTTTATCAGCATCTCTACCTCACTCCAAAAACAAGGAGCAACCTGGAGCGGTGAAGAAAAGGAGGGCACGAAGAGCAGCTAGATCGAGTACGATTGTCGGATTCCAAAGGGCTGAACCGGTGCTGCGTTCGTGACGCGATCGTGCTGTTACCACTGTAGTAATATTGTCGACTCATCTCCAGGCAAGTACTTTACTTGCTACATGCTAATTTATTCGTGTTGCAAACTCAAATCGTATAAATTCCATATTTATAATTCCCGATAAAGTATATGACGCAACTGTTCGATGTAAGATCCCAAAGGAAATATTCATCTAATTTGATGGAATTGGATTGCCTATGCTGGCCCGTGTTATAATGAATACTTTGTATAAATTTCATGGGAAAATATGACTGTTAATGACCAAAACGAACACCCCCAAATACACCCGTGAAAACTGGAAATTTCCCGCACCTGAAAATTATTAAAATCACCATAAACCGTGTACTTATTTAAAAGATGCGTTCGAGGGCTCAAATCGAAGCCGACTCGATGAAATGTAACCCTATGCATGTTTCTAATGGTTTCTGTACTGGAATTGTGATGATAATTGGTTCGGAGTGCGGCTCTGGACTGCAGTCCAGAGCGACTCTGGTTACTGTTTACTGTCCCGTAATGGGTACCACCTTATTTCCTGAACTCGTATGTTGCAGAACTCCATAGTTTAATAAAGGTGAATCTGTTAGCTAGATAACACAAGTGGTTTCATTCCGTTTCATCATCGTTTTCTATTTAAATTGTAAATTAAAAGGGCAGGACGTATAACAGTCCAGAACAGATTCAGAAGTGACAAACTAGTGATAAACAGTGTGTAACTTTCGACGTACTAACGAGATTGAGAATCCGTCTATTGCGTTGAATACCCTACTGAAAAACCTAGATATCATTCAACTGTAGCATCGCTAAATTCTGATCCTAACTGGGATTAAAATGCATTGCGAAACGGACTTCCGATTCTGAAACCGGATTTCCAGCCGTGAACGCTTAAAATGAAATGATCATAACTAGTGATCCGGAAACCCGATTGACGTGAAACCAAATTCGCTGGATAGATAATCACACATACAACCTATCCCCTGTTCATTGTTTCGCTAAATTTTGGCATATATTATTTATGATAAATTATGCTAGTGGTAGGATACCGATATATGACATATTAATCCTGCCTTCCATATTGTTTTCTCATCACATCATATGTATATGTTATCGCATTAGTAGCCTAGAGATCATGTGCATTACCCAGTGTTAGGTATTAGTGGTGATTGTGGCAAGTACGTTAGTGTTCGTGCATGAGTGGATAAGTGAAAGTGACACGTACTTGTACACAATCAGTGAACCCTATTATTCTATTGCATTGTCGACGTCTGTAGGACGCGTATAAGTGTGACTATAAGTGGTATGGGACACTTATGGAAGCTCTTGCATGGGTGTCACAGATAAGGCACCAGACACTGCCCATTTATCTTAGGTATTAGTCGGGACGTGCTAGATGGAGATCCTGTCTCCAGTTCTCGCGCAGACTTGTCATGGACCGACCGGTATTTGAGGTTATGGTTGGCGTTTGATGTAGACCACGGGGTGTGGGGTAGTTTGAGTGCGAGTTCAACAGAATCTCGGGAATCCCATGCCGGCTTATATATATGGAGATATATGGAGACTTACAGGGTACATGATTATTACCGTGAGTTATATTTTAGGCCCATGGTCCCTTGCCCTTGGGTCCTACCCTTGGGTGGAGGACACTCGCGAGTGGTTGACTCTCACACTTGGACTGACGATAGGCTTAGTGACCTATACAGTGAGACTTAGAGACTGATAGGGATAATGGTATTGATATACATTACTTATTGTGTTGACATACCTGGCATACTATTTTACTGCTTTACTGTTCACCTGATCTATTGGACACTTCATTGGTTATTGCATGTTCATATCTTTACCGTCTTGATTTACTGTTATATATCTATTATCATTGTTCGTGTTGACACTTGCAACTATATATATTTATATTGCTATTGTGTCGCTCTGACGACCTGAGTATGCATGTGTAAGTCGATGTAGTACACCCCAGTACTTGTGGGGAGGCGGATTTTACAAAAACGATCAAGTTTAAGGAACGAACATCGACTAACCGCTTAAATCGAAGCTAAACAAATAATAACCAAACACATAGCTATACTAAACTATAGTGTTAAGGGATTATACCGATCGAAACTAGTCCTTCGTCTTTGTGTCCTCCTTTGTTCTCCTCGACCTTCTCTAGGTAGTAGACGATCCACCCGAGAGCGAAACTCCAAGCTAAACCTCTAACTTGAGGTAACTAATCAACTTTGATTGCTAATCAAAGATGAAAGGATGATGTAGAGTAAGGGTTATGGATTGTTTAGTCTAACTAATCCTTTGATCTCAACACATGAGGATTAAGGATTAGGGTTTGAAGATGAGAGCTTGAGGAGAGAGAATGTGTGATAAGATAATGAGAGAAGAGAGAGAGTGTATCATAATATTATGAAGCATTCTTATTTTTCAATAATGAATAAAAAGAAATGAATAAGCATGCTTCATGAAATATCTAGTGGTGATTCATTAGCATGAGTCATTAAGCAATAAATGTGCATTAATGAAATGAATGAATCACCACCATGACTCACTCTCTTATCCAAAAGAAACCTCCTTAGTCACATCTTCTAGAAGCTTCTCGAGTAATTACGAGAACGCCCCTCCGATCCGTAAAAATACGGAAAAACTTTAGACTGAAAAAATCCAATAACCGGGTACCAGTAACTGGCTTAAACCAAAGCCGACTGGTAAAAACTGTCCGAAAGTCATACGCGCGTAAACGCACGTATGCGTCCGAACCCTTTGTCGCAAAACCATGCAACCTCTATATCGTTTCGCCTGGAGTAGGAAACTCTCTGTGTGGGACTCTAGAGACTCGACTACTACGCTGGCAGTGGGTTTAACCACAGACCGCAAGCGGCACTAGCTGTACGTAACGGTCCCCAGGTAGTTGTCGATAAGAAGGCCGATGAGAAAACCCATCCGAACTCCTACTGAGTCTGATGTGACAATCTCCATACAGTCCGGTCCGTTCGTCCATGACTATCGCATATCGGGCCTAGGGGGGCGGCAAGCGTCAGTCCCCTAATAGCGGTATAAGTCGTGTCGGAGTGAAGCCCATTACACCCTGAGAAACTACTGGAACCTACCAGCAAATCTCGCTTGCCCTGGCCAGGGACTTTGCGTAATGGCTCTCTGACACAGCACGATATCTACTCCCAATACCGGGAGGGACGAATCCTGTCTAACCGCCACTGCCTCCAAGTGCTCGGGACTGCACCCAACTGCCACCTGTTTGCACGACTCCTTTGAGCCGTGGTAGGGTAGCAATCTAAGAACAGTGGGACACACTCGAGGCGAAGTAGCAGTGTCAAGTCTGCGGACTACGCTGTACTCATGTCACCTGGGAACTGTTCACTGACGACTGGTATCAAACCAACCAACAGTTCCCTGTGAGTCCTGTCCGGTGTACCCGTAACCTAACGAGCACCTGTATACTATCTCCAGTACGACGTACTGACGGCTGTGGGACAGACCATCTCCCCAACTGGGATGAGAAGCGTATACACTAGTCTACTCCGGAGTATCGATGCTCTGTCTCGATAATCCAACGACCAGGGACCTGAATAAGGATGTGCTTGTAGACTACCCAGCCCCCACTAGTGTGACTGCCATCACAACGCTGGTAGACAAGCAAGATCCTAAGAGCTCTATCAATACGTATACTCACATATTAAGATAGAAAAACCAAGTAGCATATTACCATGTTTAGCAAGACTGTTATATACATGTGAATATCCCAAGCTTCCATTAAGTAATATACAAGCTAGTATGATACAGTAATGGCCTTCTAGGGCATAAACACTAACAATCTCCCACTTGCACTAGGGCCATGTACTGGCGTATCGAAGACCGATGATCTCGAGTAGCCGCTCGAACTGAATCTGAGGAAGGGCCTTTGTGAATGGATCAGCAATGTTCTCTTCTGAAGCAACTCTCCGAACCTCGATCTCCTGACGATCAATGATCTCCCTGATCAGGTGATACCGCCTCAAGATGTGTCTGGACTTCTGATGGGACCTTGGTTCCTTCGCTAAAGCTATAGCTCCGTTGTTGTCGCAATACAGAGGTATTGGATCAACTATGGTAGGAACCACCTGAAGTTCTGTTAGGAACTTCTTCATCCAGACTGCTTCTTTTGCGGCATCGCAAGCAGCTATATACTCCGCTTCCATCGTCGAGTCAGCAACGGTGTCCTGCTTGGAGCTCTTCCAGCACACCGCCCCTCCATTGAGGGTAAAGACATATCCCGACATGGACTTGGAATCGTCCTTATCACTCTGGAAGCCGGAATCAGCAAAGGCCTCCAACCTGAGGTCTTTTCCGCCGTAAACCAAGAACATCTCCTTAGTCCTCCTCAGGTACTTGAGAATGTTCTTTACTGCTCTCCAGTGTTTCTCCCCTGGGTCTGACTGATACCGGCTTACCACGCTTAGTGCGTAAGCTACATCTGGTCTGGTACACAACATCGCATACATTATAGAGCCTACCGCAGAAGCGTAGGGTATAATAGACATGCGTTCCCTTTCCAAATCAGTCTTGGGAGACATCTCTTTGGAGAGGGTGATTCCGTGACAAGCCGGTAGATTACCGCGCTTAGAATCTTCCATACTGAATCTTTTCAGTACAGTGTCGATATACCTGGACTGCGAAAGTCCCAACATCCTCTTGGATCTATCACGATAGATCCGGATCCCCAGAATGTAAGAGGCATCACCCAGGTCTTTCATGGAGAACCTGTGTGACAAGAATCCTTTGACAGATTGTAGCATAGGAATGTCATTTCCTATCAATAGAATGTCATCCACGTACAAGACGAGGAATACGACACTTCTGGCCACAACTTTACTATATATGCACGGTTCATCTGGATTTTTGATAAAGTCATATTCTTTGACTGTCTCATCAAAACAGATGTTCCAACTCCGCGATGCCTGCTTTAGTCCATAAATAGACTTAAGCAGCTTGCACACTTTCCCGCTGCTCCCACTCTGATTGAAACCCTCTGGTTGATCCATATAGACGCTCTCTTCTAAATTTCCATTCAGAAAAGCCGTCTTTACGTCCATCTGCCAGATTTCATAATCATGGAAGGCAGCAATAGCAAGAAGGACCCGAATGGATTTGAGCATAGCCACTGGAGAAAAGGTTTCGTCATAGTCCAAACCAGGTCTTTGACGAAAACCCTTTGCAACAAGTCTAGCCTTATAGGTTTCCACCTGTCCATCTACACCAATCTTTTTCTTGAAGATCCATTTGCATCCTATGGGTTTTACCCCATCTGGAGCAAAGTCCAAAGTCCATACTTTGTTGGTGTACATGGACTCCATTTCGGTCCGCATTGCATCTAGCCATCGTACCGAGTCGCCGCTCTGGATGGCCTGCTGGAAGTCAGTAGGTTCATCATCATCTATGATGCAATCCTCTCTATCCCCGTCTATGAGAAAACCGTAGTATCTCTCAGGCGGATGAGACGGCCTACTACTCCTGCGGAGGGGTGCGGGAATGTTCTGTTCTTCTTGAACCTCTGGTTCTACCAAACTTTCAGTAGCAGTTTGTGGTTCTGGAATTTCTTCCAGTTCTATTTCGCTCCCACTTATTTCCTTTTCTAAAAACTGATTTTCCAGAAAATGGGCATTACGAGAAACAAAAACCTTTTGTTCCTCTGCGTAATAGAAATAATATCCCTTGGAGTTCTTTGGATATCCCACAAACATACATTTTACTGATCGTGCCTCGAGCTTGTCCACATGCTGTTTTTTAACAAAAGCTGGACATCCCCAAATCTTCATATGTTGAAGATGGGGTTTCTTCCCAGTCCACATCTGATATGGAGTGGTAGGCACAGTCTTGGTAGGAGCTCTGTTCAGAAGATATGCCGCTGATTCTAGCGCATAACCCCAGAAAGATCGCGGTAACTCAGCATTACTCATCATGGATCGTACCATATCCAATAGGGTTCGATTCCGTCTCTCCGATACACCGTTATGCTGTGGAGTGTATGGAGGAGTAAGCTGAGAGAGAATTCCTTTCTCTTTTAGGTAACCTAGGAACTCGGCACTCAAGTATTCTCCACCTCGATCAGATCTAAGTGTCTTTATACTTTTGCCGGTTTGGTTTTCTACTTCATTCTTATACTCTTGGAATTTCTCAAAAGCCTCGGATTTATGTTTCATTAAGAAAACATATCCATACCTAGAGAAATCATCTGTAAAAGTAATGAAGTAGGAATAACCACCTCTCGCATGTGTAGACATTGGACCGCATACGTCGCTATGTATGAGTCCTAAGAGCTCGCTCGCTCTTACTCCTTGTCCAGTGAATGGAGTCTTTGTCATCTTTCCTTTGAGACAGGATTGACAAGTGTCATAAGATTGATATTCGAACGAGTCCAAATATCCTTCTCTATGCAACTTAGTCAATCTTCTCTCATTGATGTGACCCAGTCTACAATGCCATAAGAAAGCTTTATTTAAATCTGGAGACTTTCTTTTTAGTGTGTTCTGGACATTGAAAATTTGGAGTTGGTTTAACACATATATGCCGTTATTTAGAGTACCGGACCCAATCAAACCATGATTAAGGTGGATGTTGACAACATCTCTTACAAACGTGAAATCATAACCTTTATTTGATAACAAGGAAACTGATATGATATTTACACGTTAAACTGGGTACAAAATAACAGTTATGTAAAACCAAAATGTGTCCACTCGTCAATCCTAGGTGATAATCCCCGACGGACGCAGCTCCCACGCTAGCTCCGTTAGCAACCCTGAGGATCATATCACTTTCCTTCAGCACTCTACGGTTTCTCAGTGCCTGCAAAGAATTGCAAATATGAGATCCTGATCCGGTATCCAATACCCAGGAAGTAGAGTTGATCGACAGACAATTCTCAATTACAAACACACCTGAAGTCGAAGCCACAGCTTGCTTCGGTTCCTGGTTCTTGGCGTTCCACGCCTTGCAATCCTTCTTCCAGTGCCCTTTCCTGTGACAATGGAAGCACTCATCCAGACCAACTACCGGTGCTGTAAACTTTTTCTTTCCCTTCTTTCCCACCTTACTAACACCTCCTCTAGGTCTGGGTGCGGCCTTCTTCTTCCTTCCTTTGGCCCTAGCCTTGGACCCGGAAGAAGATGAACCGCCAACAAACATAGCGGGTGTTTCCCTTGCCTTCTGCAAGGTGCCCTCTGCACTCCTTAACATGTTCAGGAGTTCCGCAAGTTCAACTTCTTTTCCTTGAAGATTGAAGTTGAGGATAAACTGGGCGTAGGTGGGAGGAAGGGACTGGAGAACAAGGTCTGTATAGAGCTCATTATCCAAAGTCGTCCCAAGGTCCGCGAGCTCTTCAATATAGCCGATCATCTGTAGGACATGTTCACCTACCGATGACCCGACAGCCAACCTCGCTCGAAACAGTTTCTTAGAGGTCTCGTATCTTGCTATACGAGATTGCTCTCCATAAAGTTCCTTTGTATGGAGAAATATGCCATCTAGGGACATATCCTCGTGCCTCCTCTGATGTTCATTGTTCATCGAGGCAAGCACGATGCACTTGGCTCTCGCGCAATCTAAATCCCAGGTTTTACGGATTTCCTTATCCGCATTGCTGGATTTGGGACCAAGGACAGCAGGTGCTGTAGCGGTGAGGACGTACCCCAGTTTGTCATAGGTCAAAGCCATCTTGACATTCCGCAGCCAATCTTTATAGTTTGGCCCTGTCAGTATATTTTTCTCTAAAAGTAACTTAAGTCCAGTCATTTTCAGGGTCGCTGCAATTAGGAGAGAGAGAAGAAAACTCTTTAGCATGATGCTCTTGCAAGTTTAGAGTGGTTTTTAGTTTATCTAAACTGGATGGCTCCCACTGTTTCTCGAATCCTTCCTCAAACCATAAAAGAAGAATTAGCCAAGACTATTCTCACCGTACAATACTTGCTTAACCGTTCAGCCAGGCCGGTGTCGATACTTCGAGGGAGGTTTTCCAACGCTTTCGCGAAGTTCCTTAATTAAATAACCTCTTTTCTCTGGGGGCGTAACCCCGCTGACACTTTTCTGGACACCTACTAGGTTTATATCATTGATCGTTAAGCGACGAATATCCTGATAAGTAGCATATACTCACAGTAGGATCGGGATCCAAATATCATCGTATGATAATGTTGAAGGAATCCTACCAACATTCATCAAACTCCAAATGGTATGCATCTCTTTGCAAATTTCAGTTTCTTTAGAAATTCCCGATATAAGTTTTTGCCCCATGCTCTTATGACCTTGGCTTTGGTCAAAATGTCATAAGTCACATGTCAAGTTCTACCCGTCATTATCTTGTCAATTTGAACCCATCCGTATATACCCCTGACTTTGGTCAAATGATAATACGACTGTCCCAAACTAACTCATCTATCTTATGCAACAAATGAAAACTCAGTATCTACCAAACACTATGCCTTGACTTTGGCCAAAATGCATAGCTTGAATACTACTGAATACCTAAATGAAACGACGGAGGGCTACGACTGGTTTTGGCGAAACCATAAACGTAGTGAACTTGATATAACCGAAGGAACCTGATAGCTTTTAAAAGGAGCGGTTAAAGCTCCGCATTTAAAAATATCTGTTTTAAAAATAACCGAGTGGTTTCTTTTAAATTGTTCCAACGATTTAAACTTTGGTTTGTTTTACTTTGCATTATAGATAATGCGTCCCATCATTAACCTATCATTGCAGAAAACAACGAAAATATAACGTCCTCTTATGCCATCCGCATTCGCCACGGGGTCCCGTCATCACCCGTTAGGTTACTTAACTAACGACAGAGCGGGGGCTGGGCTAGCGCGGGTGTAAAACATAAGTGACGTCTAAATAGCTATAATAAATATAGATATTTTACATTCGTCTGACGCAATGATATTCATTCCAAAACACAGATAAACAATATTGGATTTGCAAGCAATCTGTATTTCTTTTGAGCCTGCAAGAAAAGACAGATTACACAGTTGTGATGAATAGCCGTTTACCCCACCCTCGACCCCTACGGGTACGGCAAACTACCCACCCGGCAGTCTGTGTACCCTACCTTGGGTCAGTCCTAGGAGCAAAAACAGTAAAATGAAATAATACAACGGTGGCTACAACCGCAACCTGGAAGTGCCCCGCGAAAATAATATTACAACAAATTACATTTACAACAAATGAATTAATCAATAACCCATTGCTAACCCCGGCTATACACCACAACAGTCCAATACAGTTTATATGCACAAACAGATATAACCATTTCAGAAATGTGCAACCCCCTGCCAACCGACATACTAGCAGTTGGGGGAGGTTTACGAACACATTAAACATTCACAGATATAATCCAATACGCAAATACTGTACAATTCGATCGAATAAACAACATCAATATTGCTCCAAAATCTGCTCTGTTAAACAGTAACCTGAGCAATTATTAAATATTCCAGAAAACACTAAATATCACATGGGACCCACACAAAAAATTTGGGATCATGACTCGGCAACTCGGCGGCGGAACCGCGGCGGATCGGTGGGATCCGCCGCGCTTCCGCGGCGCTTTAGCCGAGTCATGGGCCCAATTTTCTTGGGTGTTCTCCTGGACCCATGTCAAGCTTTCTGAACATCCCTGAAAAATTTTAGGACATCATTTTGGATTCGACAGAAACTGATTTTTATTAGGGTTTTCCGGCTTCGTTTTTCCGTTCGAAATTCGTACAAATTTGCAACTAGGTTATTTATTATTTAGCCTGGCTCTGATACCACTGTAAGTCGATGTAGTACACCCCAGTACTTGTGGGGAGGCGGATTTTACAGCATGCTCAGTGTGAGGAGTGGATCTAGCCGGGACCAGGACCAGACGTACATCGCGGACATCTTGATCATGTTGGAGATAGTGCCCTCATAGTCAATTATTGGATCACAGGTATGTGATTGCAATGATTGCGGAGGACCTATACCGGTAGGACAGTCTTACTCAAGATGATAGTATGCTATCTGGTTTGCCTTTATCAGTCGTGTACATGTTCAGGTGACTGATTACATGTTACGCTTTGATAGAGCCCTTAGGATCTTGCTTTACTACCAACTGTATGATGGCGATCATATACGTGAGAGTTGGGTGGTTTATATGCATATCCTTAATTGCGGTCCCTAGTCGTGGGAGTTTCGAGACAGGGCATCGATACTCCGGAGTAGACTAGTGTGTACAGTCGAGACCCCGACGAGGGGCGGTGGCCGGTCTCACAAGCCACTGGTGTCAGTTGGATCACCTAAGATGTATACAGGTGCTCATTGGGTTATGAGTACACCGGACAGGACTCGCCGGGAATCTGCTAGTTAGTATTATATCTATCGTCAGATAGCAGTTCCCTGGTGACATGTGTACAGGTTAGTTCATCGACCTGAGGTCGTCATTTGTCTCGTGTGAGTTCCCACTGTGCTTTGATTTTTACCCTACCACGGCTCAAAGGAGTCGTGCAAACAGGTAGCTTTTGGGTACAGTCCCGAGCCATATGGAGGCACGTGAGCGGATCGGCAGGGGATTCGTCTCTCCCGGTATTGGGGGCGAGATCGTGCTGTGTCTAGGAGAGCCATTACACAAACCCACGGCCGTGGCAGGAGATTTACTGGTAGGTACTCCAGTAGTATCTCAGGGTGTTATTGGGCTACACTCCGACACGACTTATACTGCTATTGGTGGTCTGACGTTACTAGCCCCCTAGGCAGATATGCGATACTCATAGACGAACGGACCGGACTGTATATACATTGTCACTGTTAGGCTCAGTAGGGTTTCAGGATGAGTTCGCTCATCGGCATCCCTTGAGGTCAGTCCATGGGCAGCCGTTACGCATTGCTAGTGCCGCTGACGGTTTGTGGTTAAACCCACTGCCAGGGTACTGACGAGTCATTAGAGTCCCCCACAGACAGTTTCCCAAGTTCGGGCGAAACGTTGTAGAGGCCGTATGGTTTTATGGCAGGGTTCGGAAAATGCACGTGCGTTTACGCACGTGTCGGTTTTCGGATAGATGATACTGGTCGGCTTTGGTTTAAGCCGGATCCGAGTATTATATTGAGTAGGTATAATATCTTTGTCTCAGTTGCATTTGTATTCGGTCGTAATACAAATGCGGGTATATTTATACAATTTCGGGGTTATCCTGAAAGTCGTTTCAGGATCACTTTTGGAAGTTGCCAGTTTCCAGTTTTCTATCAGCCGTCTTTTAACATTCGGTTAAAGACGGATTTATCTTTTCTTCAGATAAGAGTGAGTCATCATTCTAGAAGGTTCTAGAAGTGATGAAGTGGCTAATGAGTCATCTTGACATTAATGGTTGCATTAATGACTTGATGAGGTGTTTATGTGACTCATGCTTTAGCTTTAATGATTCTTGTTTTGGTTAAGATCTTTTGTGAGAAGCTTTTCTCTTATGGTCACCCCCCTCTCTCCTACGCTCACCTCCCTCTACCTATATATGGCCGGCCCCTTCCCCCTCCTCTCTTGATCGATCTCACTTGAGGTTTCACTTAAAAAGATATGATAGATTTTGGGGTGTATGGAATTTCACAGTTCATTTCATTCCATCACCCAATTCCCTCGGCAACTTCATTAACCGATCGTCCACGGACTTGGACGAAGTGAGACAAAGTCATCTACTCATTCTCTACATCATTCTTGGCCGTCTCTTTTAGCAAACTTGACGATCGAGTTGCCTCAAGTCAGAGACGAGAGCCCGTTTAAAGAATCATCGATGTGGTGCCACCTCGACGAGGATATCGGAGATCGACGAGATCGGAGCAGCCGCAACGGAGCGTGGGATGATGGTTGAAGAACGAAGGACTCGGATCGTTCGGTATAACCTTTCTACACTCTTTACAGTTTGTTAGTTTAGCAATAATGGCAGATCCGGGTTAAAGTATACGATAGCGCAAGTTAAAAGTTTTTTGTTCCGCATTTGGCGTCTGTAGACTGCCGGGGCGCTAGCGTAGACTTACAGATCAGCAATCCAGAGTTATACTCTTTTTACCTCCATCAGGTCAGTTCTTTGTATTTGTTTTGTTTCAGTTACTGCATTTCTCATTACCTGCACATTGTTTACTGATTACCACGTAAAGCTAGAAGCCGAAGTGTGACTACGGCAGGATATTTCCTTGACCGTAGGAGCATGGATGGCCTTGTCAGCCCATCGTTTTCCGTATTTTGGGAAGCGGGGCGTGACATGGTTTTGTTGGTATCAGAGCCAGGTTTTGCTTCGATTGTGATTGCAGTTTTCCGTGTATAGCTTGACAATCTAAGACACCCCTCGGTCTAGGTTGTAAACTTGTTATTCTTGATCCGTATTCACATTGAGTGTTCTGCTATCCATTCGATAGGGTTTCGGGTGACTTGGCAAAGTTACGTGGTTGTAATTGTGAACTACATCATAGTTACACTACCATACTCTGTTTAAGTGACTTAGAGTCCTACAGTTGATTTCCTCTTGTAATGAATTTCATCACACCCTATATTCTTGATTCCTTGCCCAATCCATATTATATTTTAATTCTTATAGCTTGTGCCTTATATCGTTCTCAAAATTGTCGTTTAAGGACCATGTCTTCCAACGACTCTTCCTCTATCTCCACTCCCCAGAATCAGACCGTTGAGATTCTGAGTGTACTGCAAGGTCTGAAGGAAGCTCAGGAGCGAACAAACGACTTGTTAGCTGAAGGACTGAGAAGGCAGATGAATCAGGCACCAGCGAGAGTCTCCAATCGTAAAGGGATCCCTGTTAGACGTGGAAAAGAGGAGAAGATGAAGCGCCCACTTGTTTCCCCGCGACAGAAGCAGCAGAAGACCCAATGTTGTAGGTACTGCAGGAGGCCAGGACATCTTCAGAGGGATTATCGCCGCGCCCAGGGGAAATGCCTGATTTGCGGATCCAACGAACATCTTATCAATAGTTGCCCAAATAGGAAGGAGCTACAAGGAGACAGTTCGTCCACACTCCCCACTTCTGCTAATTGATGGATATTCCGTAGTTCGAGCTTCGAGGATAGTGCGGATCCAGCTTAGGATTCAACTCGCGTGACGAGAATGCAGCGGTCTAGTAGTCAAAGAAGAATTTTCACGTTTTCTGCTTTCAGTAATAATGTTGTCACTTGTAAATATTTCCCTTTTCGTTTGAGACCCTGTATCAGTTAAACTTTTGGCTGAATGTAATAAAATTCTGAATTGTGATGTATGAATCGTCCCCTCTCCCCTCACTTACTTATACTATTCGTTGCATCAGTATTCTTGATTTTGTTTTTCAGTCCTTGCTTACCGCATATTTTTCTTGTACTCTATATCCTTGATTATTCCCCTAATATGTTCCACTGTCTGATCATGACTTTTTCTTTTCAGGCCATGGCCTACCCTGGAGCAGCGCCGCATCTAGATGAGGACGCACAGTCATGCGTTTCCTTAGACCGCATGCTGGTGAGTTCTGACGATGAGGTCAACGGTCCCCAGGTCATTTTCGGAAACAGCGATTCTGAGGACGAAGGAGCCGCCGCCCCAGAGGTTGACATGATAGACGATTCCGACGAAGAGGAAGGAGACCCTGGAGAGGATCCGATAGAGGAAGATCCCGAGGAAGGTCCGATAGAAGAAAATCCAGTAGAGGAAAATCCCATGGAAGAAGATCCAGAAGAAGAGAATCACATGGAAGCAGACCTCGATGAAGAAGCTCCAGCCGAGGAAGAAGGACCGGAAGAACAAGACCCTGTAGCGGGAGAACTCCCAATGGCGGCCCCTGCGAGGCGCTATGCGGAAGGACGCCCCTACCTGAGCGCGCGAGCCTACCGCAACCTGCTGAACCTCCACAACCGCGACTGACGGGATTTTTAGATGTTGTCTTCTCTGACCAAATAAACCTATGTGTAGTTTAGGGCCATCTGTTACTTTTCGAGAGTGCTTTGTTTCGAATCTTCTAGAATGAAATAAACTTTCTGAGTTCGCAAATCTTTTGATTACTGGTTCACTTGATTCTTTGACTCTTCCCCTATACGTTATTTTCTCCTGAGACCCCTGACTTTCCACCCCTATACCCTGTGCTGTTTTCGACCCTCACTTGGATTAACAAGTACCGCACCCTGATCTTTTGAATGGGCCACCCTTCATCCTTCGTCTATGCCTCGTTTGGGATCTTTCTGGGAGGGAAAATTGATAGTAAAATTTCCGAGTTAGCCGACCCTTCGAATTTTTGATTCACATGATGTATTGACCGTTATCCTCCCCATACATTTTTCCCTTTGTAGTCCTTTGCTGCTCACCCTTACTTCCTGTGCTGACCCGACCCCCAATCTCTTTGACCTTCAGTCTAAAGCCGTCACACTCCAATCTTTTGAATGAGCCACACACCATTGTAATTCCTACCCTAGTTAGCCCTATACATTTTTATGCTTTTTCCTGTTACCCTAACTATATTTAGGGACATCATTATTCGACAATTTAGTTTTCATTATTTTGTGTTTATCGAAGAGTGCATTTTATTGACTACTTCCATTTTATGCATTTTTGTATACTAGTATTCTTCCCATTTCTCGGTAGCGCAACCATATATTGCACATATTATTTTGGTGCTATGCTTCTTATTTTCACCATATGGTTTTCTAAGTTATGTTAAATGGTTTTATTTATACGCTATTCAAAAAAAATGTTTTAAACCACCGACAAGTCCTTCACTGCTTCATTATGATTATGCCTTATACTTATTACTTCTGCTGTGCTACTTTTGATATACTTATATGTGCACATATTTGGGTTTCGATTTTATCGAACACGCCTCGAATATTATTGTTCGTTATTGTTATTTATATTCTCGTATACATGTAGTTTGCCCTTATAGTTGTTCCTGCCTTATACTTATTTAGACCTATTTTTGTATGTTGTTCTTACATATATATAGACCTTCAAAATTTTATCCACCCGTTTTGAGTAAGTCACTAAGTGTTAACGTTCGATGTGGTAGCCTTTCGCTTGTTATTTTTGTAGCTTATCGTTATTTTAAATTTCGATGACGAAATTTTTGTAAGGGTGGTATGATATAATACCCAGCCCTTTTTTATACCAATATCTGTATTTCTCTTTCACTTATAAAATTTATTTATTTTACTTATAATTATTTATTTATTTTAAAACCTTATTAAAACACCAAACCCCAAATCTTTCCTTTCCTTTTCCCTTATTTCCCAAGCCCGGCCCAGACTCTCCAATTCATATTATTTATTTCCTAAAAACACCAGCCCACCTCAGCCCAGGAACACACAAAATAAATATAAAGGAATTTATTAAATTTAAACCCCGGCCCAAGCCCGCCTTCACCCTCACCCACCCGCTTCAACCCGACCCGGCCCACACCCTACCCTTCTTCTTCCCAACGGCTCTCTCCCTTTTTCCCGCTCCCTGTCCCCTCGATCCGCTTCCTCCACCAACGTTCGCGTCCACGCCCGCGCCCACGCCCACGCCCACGTCGTGCGCCGTTACCCCTCATGATCCCCTCAACGTTCTCCCCTATCTCACTCACACTCTCACTTCTCTCTCATTCTCAAAACTCCTCATCTCTCTACCTCCATGAAAACTCATGCCCGCAGCCCACTGCCTTCGTCACTCGCCGCCGCCACCGACGACGACGTCGCCGCCGACGACCCCACCACCTCGTACACCTCCCTCGCCCACTCCACTCCATCAACCAAGCAACCCCACCGAGCTCAATCCTCTCGCCTACTCCTCGCCGCACCATCTCTACACCGAACCACCGCCAAGCTTCCCTGCACCCGAGCTCGGCCAGCACGTGCACTCGACGCCGGCGAGCCTCCACTGTCCAGAACCACTACGTCGACGCCCCTCTGAGCCAGCGACGACGACCACCGATCACCTTCATCGCCTCACCCATTCCCTGCACACCGTCGCCGCCACTAACCATCGCCGGGGACACAACCTTCGCCGCCGCCACCTCTGCACTATGCCGAGCCTCCGCCGGCGCCTCCGTCGTCACCAGGTAAACTCTCTCTCTCCAATTCCCTGTTATTCTCTCTCTCTCTCTCTCTGTTACTTTCTCTCTCTCCCCCACTGTTATTCTCTCTCTCTCTACATCTCACTCCCCCCCTCTCTCTCTCTGTTACACGCTCTCTCTCTCTCTCTGTTATTTCCTCTCTCTCTCTCTCCCTCTGTTATTCTCTCTCTCTCTACACCTCACTCCTCTCTCTCTCTCTGTTACTTTTTCTCTCTCTCTCTCTGTCTAACTCTCTCTCTCTCTTTAAAATCTCTCTTTCTTTCTCTCTAAAAAGTTCTTTCTCCCTTTATCAGCATCTCTACCTCACCCCAAAAACAAGGAGCAACCTGGAGCGGTGAAGAAAAGGAGGGCACGAAGAGCAGCTAGATCGAGTACGATTGTCGGATTCCAAAGGGCTGAACCGGTGCTGCGTTCGTGACGCGATCGTGTTGTTACCACTGCAGTAATATTGTCGACTCGTCTCCAGGCAAGTACTTTACTTGCTACATGCTAATTTATTCGTGTTGCAAACTCAAATCGTATAAATTCCATATTTATAATTCCCGATAAAGTATATGACGCAACTGTTCGATGTAAGATCCCAAAGGAAATATTCATCTAATTTGACGGAATTGGATTGCCTATGCTGGCCCGTGTTATAATGAATACTTTGTATAAATTTCACGGGAAAATATGACTGTTAATGACCAAAACGAACACCCCCAAATACACCCGTGAAAACTGGAAATTTCCCGCACCTGAAAATTATTAAAATCACCATAAACCGTGTACTTATTTAAAAGATGCGTTAGAGGGCTCAAATCGAAGCCGACTCGATGAACTATAACTCTATGCATGTTTCTAATGGTTTCTGTACTGGAATTGTGACGATAATTGGTTCGGAGTGCGGCTCTGGACTGCAGTCCAAAGCGACTCTGGTTACTGTTTACTGTCCCGTAATGCATGCCACCTTGTTTTCTGAACTCGTATGTTGCGGAACTCTGCAGTTTAATAAAGGTGAATCTATTAGCTAGATAACACAAGTGGTTTCATTCCGTTTCATCGTCGTTTGCTATTTAAATTGTAAATTAAAAGGGCAGGACGTATAACAGTCCAGAACAAATTCAGAAGTGACAAACTAGTGATAAACAGTGTGTAACTTTCGACGTACTGACGCGATTGAGAATCAGTCTATTGCGTTGAATACCCTACTGAAAACCCTAGATATCATTCAACTGTAGTGTCGCTAAATTCTGATCCTAACTAGGATTAAAATGCGTTGCGAAACGGACTTCCGATTCTGAAACCGGATTTCCAGCCGTGAACGCTTAAAATGAAATGACCATAACTAGTGATCCGAAAATCCGATTGATGTGAAACCAAATTCTATGGATATATAATCACACATACTACTTATCCCCTGTTCATTGTTTCGCTAAATTTTGGCATATATTATTTATGATAAATTATGCTGGTGGTAGGATACCGACATATGACATATTAATCCTGCCTTCCATATTGTTTTCTCATCACATCATATGTATATGTTATCGGATTAGTAGCCTAGTGATCATGTGCATTACCCAGTGTTAGGTATTAGTGGTGATTGTGACAAGTACGTTAGTGTTCGTGCATGAGTGGATAAGTGAAAGTGACACGTACTTGTACACAATCAGTGAACCCTATTATTCTATTGCATTGTCGACGTCTGTGGGACGCGTGTAAGTGTGACTATAAATGGCATGGGACACTTATGGAAGCTCTTGCATGTGTGTCACAGATAAGGCACCAGACACTGCCCATTTATCTTAGGTATTAGTCGCGACGTGCTAGATGGAGATCCTGTCTCCAGTTCTCGCACAGACTTGTCATGGACCGACTGGTATTTGAGGTTATGGTTGGCGTTTGATGTAGACCACGGGGTATGGGGTAGTTTGAGTGTGAGTTCAACAGCATCTCGGGAGTCCCATGCCGGCTTATATATATGGAGATTTATGGAGATTTACAGGGTGCATGATTATTACTGTGAGTTATATTTTGGGCCCGTGGTCCCTTGCCCTTGGGTCCTACCCTTGGGTGGAGGACACTCGCGAGTGGTTGACTCTCACACTTGGACTGACGATAGGTTTAGTGACCTATACAGTGAGACTTAGAGATTGATAGGGATAATAGCATTGATATACATTACTTACTGTGTTGACATACCTGGTATACTATTTTACTACTTTACTGTTCACCTGATCTATTGGACACTTCATTGGTTACTGCATGTTCATATCTTTACCGTCTTGATTTACTGTTATATATCTATTATCATTGTTCGTGTTGACACTTGCAACTATATATATTTATATTGCTATTGTGTCGCTCTGACGACCTGAGTATGTGTCACGCCTCGCTTCCCAGAGTACGCAGGATTGGGCACGTAACATAGCCAACCATGCTACCTATGGGTAGGAAGTATCCATCCACGGTCACATTACGGTTGTAAGGATATCAAGAACAAGATAATGAACTAATCTAACACATGTCCAAATCCATAATAACAAGAATCAATAAACAATAAGTGCGGAAGCAAATGATCCAATACAATAAATAAACAGTACGTCCCATAATGCGGGCTCACATCTGAAATGGAAAGAAATGAAATAAACTAATCACTAAGGAACTCACAGATCAGCCTACTGACTGAAGTGCTCCTGCTCGGTCGTCGACAGTGGTACGGAATCTGGGCCATGCAAAACCCAGACGTCAGCGCGTCATGACATCAAGTATATAGTATAAACATGGTAATAAACTATGCAGGTATGAACATGAATAAAGCAGTACTATGGATTAACAGTGCAGGGTAATGTGCAGTGGTGACTAAACTGTCCTATCAGGTTTCTACTCTATAGTCTTTGAAATCAATTGGTGAATCGTCGATGTAACTCAATAGTATCCCGTGCGTGCCCGGTACCACGGTCAAGGTCCTCGGGGCTGAATCCGAGACGTGCCGCTAAGCAGTATTAGGTAGTAGGATGGATGAGTGATGTCAGCATCATCACTCCCGGACTGGCCAAGCCCGTAAGACTTATCAGAACAAGTATCGAACTGTTGAGTTACAAGTCGGTTTCACCTTTGATTTCCCCATACCCCCAAGTTATGTATGTCAGGTCAGGTATTCAATAGTCAAGGACTAATGCCAACACAAAATCAGGTGAAAATAGGTCTGTCTGGATAGACAATAGGAATGGTCAAGTTTGTCGGCATTAGGCATGAGATCATGTAATAAGTCAGGTTGTAGTCCACTAGGTTGAGTCAGTATGTATAGGGTGTCAGGTCCGGTGTATCAGTACATGTGAATATATCAGGTGTAGCAGGGTCAAGTCAATATGCAATGTAACCGAGTATGTGCTCTCAACAGGTGTACGATCAAATGAGTAACAGCAGCAATAAAGTAATTAACAATAACGGCTCACTTAATCACAATGTTACAAGAATATGGTGCAGTTGTATTATATTAACAGGTTCGAGCACCCTTGAGGTGCAATAATCACAGGGTAGTGCAATATCAATAACAGAAAGTAATAAAGCTATATGTGTACAATTATCGTCCTTTAAGTAGCAAAATGATTAACTGGTAGTTTTGTTATTAGGGTTACAGTGGCAAAATACGGTTTAGGTTACTGTATCATGATATATATCATATTCTGTCCAATTGAGAAAAGTAACGACACTAGTTAATCTTAACAGGTTTTAGGAGTCAAGCACACTTAATTAGTATAACATAGCATGTAGCAAGTAATACTTGCCTCGACGGTTTCGCAAACCGGAAAACACGAACGTAGCGTCGGCGGAGAAACACGCGACGGACGCACGGTTCACGGATCGAACCCAAACAACGAACAGTGGGACCACGCGGCTCGGGGTACCTCGCTGGAATGTCGGGTTAAGTCGCCGGCACAGCCGGATTCCGGCGAGATGCAAAACAGCGACAAAAGTTTAGAAACCCTACGTACAGCCAAAGACAAACCAGAGGGGGAAAAGAGAAGAAGGAAGGTGAAGGAAAGCTCACTGGGATTGCAAAGGTTGCGACAGCGATGGGGTCGACGGCGGTGGGGCACCGGCGAGGATGATGCAGGCGGTCGGCTAGGGTTGCGGGGATGTGACATGGAAGGAGAGTGGAGGTATAGAGGAGGTGGTCGGGGCTGGTGCACAGGTGAAGAGGAGGTGCCTACGGTGGCGCAGCACGCCGACGAGGGTCGCCGACGGGGTTTTCCGGCCAACTGAGAAGGCACGGGTTGGCAGCGGGGTTTCTGTCGCTGCGCCGAGCACACGGGGAGAAAGGGTGCAGTGGCTGCGATGAGGGCGAAGAGGCGAAGGTGATGGTGGTGGTGGCGTCGACGCGGAGGCTGCGGCGGCGACGGGCACGGGGGCTAGGGTTGAGGGCGCGATGGGTTTCCTGTGTTCGGTTTTGAAAAACATGAAGGGGGGAAAAATACAAATATATGAGGGAGAGAGAGAAAGAGATCAGAGAATTTGAGAGGTTAGAGAGAGAGACGTGAGATATATATAGAGAGAGAGAGAGACGTGAGATATATATATATATAGAGAGAGAGAAAATGGAGGGGCCCACGGGGTGATATGCCCACGTGATTGGCTGGGGAGGTTAAGAATAATATTTAAAAGATTGTTAAAAAAGATTTTAACGTTTAGAATATAACAGAATGAATATTAAGTGTATATTTTAGTTTTAAAAATATTTAATCAAACGGGCATCTTTGGCGCTAAATGAAACATTTCCAAATCGCGTCCGGGTTGCGCCCAAACGTTCCAAATTCAAATTATAGGATTTTAAGCAAGTTCCAAATTTTGAAAAGAGATGTTTAATGATTAAAATGCATGCCCCCAATTCGGACACTTGTACGCGCGTGTAGACGTCCAAACTTGCCCGTTTCGCCGAACGAGATGGAATCTCGATGCGCGGACGCTACCACGCGACTAGTGGCGACGAGTAGGCCAACATGGATATTTTAAATTTCATTTTAGGTGTTAAAATTTGTTATGTGCCAAAATGACTTAACCGGTTAAAATTTAGCAATAAGCACCAAACAATCAGGATAATTGGAATGAGCAATATATAACACTCAACTAGCAAAAGAAATAGTATTATTGGGCTCGGGTGTTACATCATACCCAACTACAAAAGAATTTCGTCCTCGAAATTCCAAGAATACAAGATAGCTAACTACTGGAAAAGGTGAGGGAATTTCTGCCGGATCTCGTCTTCTCGCTCCCAAGTGGATTCTCCATGCGATCGATTACCCCAAGAAACTAGCACAAGAGGGATAACCTTGTTCTTAAGAACCTTTTCTCTTTGATCCTAGATTTCAACTGGTCGCTCCTCAAAGGTTAGGTCCTCCCGTACAGTCAACTCCGAATGATCCAGGACGTGAGTCTCATCTCGGACATACCTCCGTAGTTGAGATACATGAAACATATCGTGCACTCCTGCCAAGGACTGTGGTAACGCCAAACGGTACGCTACCTCTCCAACACGCTCCAATATCCCGAAGGGTCCAACGAATCGAGGGCTAAGCTTTCCCCGACTCCCAAAGCGAATCACCCCTCTAGTCGGTGATATCTTCAGGAATACCAAATCGCCCACGGCGAACTCTAGAGGTCATCTTGACGTGTCAGCCCAACTTTTCTGTCTGTCTTGAGCTGCCTTCATATGCTTCCTGATTGTATTCACCTTCTCGACTGTCTGTACCACCAAATCTGGTCCTAGTAACCTTCGTTCACCCACATCATCCCAACAAACCGGCGAACGGCACTTACGACCATACAACACTTCAAACGGAGCCATCTGAATAGTCGCTTGGAAGCTATTGTTGTACGAAAACTCCACCAGGTGTAGATGATCCTCCCAAGAACCTTTGAAGTCTAACATGCAAGCCCTCAACATATCTTCAAGGGTCTGGATCGTTCTCTCCGATTGTCCATCAGTTTGAGGATGATAAGCTGTGCTGAACTTCAATCGAGTCCCCAAACTTTCTTGTAAACTCCTCCAGAAGTGCGACAAGAACCGAGTGTCCCGATCGGACACGATGCTTACCGGTACTCCATGCAATCTTACAATCTACTGCATGTACCGCTCTGCCAAAGTCTCTGTCGATTGACCAACCCGACAAGGAATAAAGTGAGCCGCCTTGGTCAACCGATCGACAATCACCCATACTGCATTGTTGCCCTTTGGACTCCGCGGTAAAGCCGTCACGAAATCCATGGTTATATGTTCCCACTTCCACTGAGGAATCGGAAGTGGTTGCAACAAACCAGCAACCCTTTGGTGTTCAGCCTTGACTTGCTGACACACCAAGCACTTAGCCACGAAGCGAGCAATCTCCCGTTTCATACCTTCCCACCAGAAGTGCTGTCGAATATCTCGGTACATCTTTGTCCCTCCTGGATGTACAGAGTAAGCTGAACCGTGTGCCTCCTTCATGAGCTCTTCACGCACATCCCCTTTTGGCACACATACACGACTACCATATCTCAACGAACCGTCTTCGTGGATCAGTAAATCGGTTCGTACTCCGGCTTCAACCTGCTCTCGAAACTTTTGCAGTCTAGTATCCTGCGATTGTGACGCTTTAATCTTCTCAACTAAGGACGACTGTACTTGTAATTGCATCCACTGTCCCGTAGCATGTGGTAGCACGACCTCCAAGTCAAATCTCTGAAAATCCGAAATGATCTCCCGTTGTGCGGTCAATACCTGAATTGCTGGCAACCGACTTAGCGCATCTGACACGACGTTAACTTTTCCCGGATGGTACTTAAGGTCAAGGTCGTAGTCGGCCATCAGTTCCAACCATCTGCGTTGCCTCATGTTCAACTCCTTCTGAGTGAACACATACTTCAAACTCTTGTGATCTGTAAAGACTTCGACTTTCTCGCCCAAAAGGTAGTATCTCCAAATCTTCAGGGCGAAGATCACGGCCGCAAGCTCTAAGTCATGAGTCGGATAATTCTTCTTATGAGTCTTCAGTTGTCTCGATGCGTAAGCGACGACTTTCCCATTCTGCATCAAAACACATCCCAATCCTTTTCCAGATGCGTCGCTGTGAATCACTAGTCCTCCTGAATCATCCGGTACGGTTAGGATAGGGGCGGTTATCAGCTTCTGCTTCAACGTCTCGAAGGCCAATGCACACCCATCCGTCCAAACAAACGGTACCTCCTTACGCGTAGGCTTGGTTAACGGCTCTGCTAAACGAGCGAAGTTCTCCACAAATCTCCTGTAGTATCCGGCGAGTCCAAGAAAACTTCTTATCTCCGCAACACTCTTTGGAATAGGCCAATCTCGAACTGCTGCAATCTTTTCGGGATCGACGGCGATTCTATTGCCCGACACGACATGCCCCAGAAACTTCACTTCTTTCAGCCAAAATTCGCACTTATCATTTTCGCGAATAATTTCTCCTGTCTCAGCGTCTGCAGGGCGATCTTTAAATGCTCAGCATGCTCCTCCGGACTCTTCGAGTATACCAGAATATCGTCAATGAGAACCACAATAAACTGGTCCAGGTATGGTGAAAAGATCCTGTTCATCAAATCCATGAATATTGCCGGCGCATTCGTCACTCCGAAGGGCATCACTAGATACTCGAAATGTCCATATCGAGTTCGAAACGCCGTCTTGCAAATGTCTTCTGCTTTTACTCGGACCTGATGATATCCTGATCGCAAATCCAGTTTCGAGAATACCCTCGCACCACTAAGCTGCTCAAAAAGTTCTCCAATGTGAGGGATCGGGTACTTGTTCTTAATAGTCACCCGGTTCAGTTCCCGATAATCCATGCACATCCTTCTCGTGCCATCCTTCTTCTTTACTAAAAGAACTGGAGCTCCCCAAGGTGAGTTGCTGCTTCAAATCCAACCCTTCTCGAGTAATTCACCAACTTGTTTCTTAACTTCTTCCAATTCCACCGGTGCCATCGGATAATAAGATTTTGATACTGGCGCTGCACCAGGAATAAGGTCAATCGCAAACTCCACATCTCGCTTCGGCGGTAAGCCCGAAATATCTTCAAACACATCCATAAAGTCGCGGACAACTGCCGGCTCTTTATTACTATCCACTTCCATTGTCGCAAGAACACTGTTTGTCGGCCTAGCCCTAAACTCGACTGGCCGACAGAGCTGCTTCCTCCAGTGAAGGTAAACTCAGGATGTCCGGGAATCTGGAAAATTACTTTCCTTGCCCTACAATCAATGTGTGCGTGGAAAGTGCCAAAATCCATTCCCAAGACTACTTCATAACTGCCCGTATCTATCACCAAGAAATCTGTAAAAAGCTCTCGTCCGCAAACAACAACTGTACAATCTCTACATTCCTTACTAGCTATGATTGTCCCATTCCCAGTGTGTATGTCCCAAAAACTAGACAGGGTCGTGCAGGTAATCGAGTGTATAGTTATAAATTTGGATGACATAAAATAGTGGGATGCTCCGAAATTAAATAATGCCAATGCGGGAAAACCATGAACGAGTAAATTACCTGAAACCACTCCTCCTGATGCCTTAGCTCCTTCAACCGTCAACGTGAAAGCTCGAGCCTGCTCTGGTCCTTGAGTCAGCTGTTTCTGCCCTTGGAACGGTCTCTGCGGAGGCTTCTGTAAATCATCTCTCGTGCGAAGCGTCGACGGACAAGCACTAACGGCGTGATCTGCCGCTCCACATCTAAAACAGAGTCCCAGCCTCTTACGACACTCCTTTCGCACATGTCCGGGTACATGGCAGTAGTCACAAATCACGCTCCCCTTCCGATCACCCACAATTGTTTTCTTCATTGGTGCTACGCTGCGCCTGTTCACCGGAATACTTCTACGTACAGACGTTTGGTTCAGTGCAAATGCCGGTTCCAGCTCGGTCTGTTCCTTTAGATTCTCCAGCAATCCCCTTATCACTCTACGCCTGGCGGCTAAGACCGCACGTCTTTGGTCCATCTTCAAATTCTTACCGGCCATATTCCTGGAAATCAAGGTACCCAACATTAACATGATGATAGATTCTGAGTATAGATCAAGGCTAGAACTCCAAGATACTTAAATAGAGTACTGCATTGTAGCTATGCCGCGGTATCATAGCCGCAATTACTTAACTCCACCCAAGTCGCCTAAGTCCTAGAGATAACAAGAAGTTAGGTTTTCGAATTGACAATGCAAAGTAAGTTCGCATGTCGACATGATCCGGAAGAATGATTCAAGGATGGTAAAACGGTCAAGGTGGCAGGACATGTTTCCTAAACACGGGTATTCTGATTCGTGTATTGGGTACAATACCCAACTACAAAAGAATCAACCCGACTATCTTATGGCTCTGATACCAAAAGAACCATGTCACGCCCCGCTTCCCAGAGTACGCAGGATTGGGCACGTAACATAGCCAACCATGCTACCTGTGGGTAGGAAGTATCCATCCACGGTCACATTACGGTTGTAAGGATATCAAGAACAAGATAATGAACTAATCTAACACATGTCCAAATCCATAATAACAAGAATCAATAAACAATAAGTGCGGAAGCAAATGATCCAATACAATAAATAAACAGTACGTCCCATAATGCGGGCTCACATCTGAAATGGAAAGAAATGAAATAAACTAATCACTAAGGAACTCACAGATCAGCCTACTGACTGAAGTGCTCCTGCTCGGTCGTCGACAGTGGTACGGAATCTGGGCCATGCAAAACCCAGACGTCAGCGCGTCACGACATCAAGTATATAGTATAAACATAGTAATAAACAATGCAGGTATGAACATGAATAAAGCAGTACTATGGATTAACAGTGCAGGGTAATGTGCAGTGGTGACTAAACTGTCCTATCAGGTTTCTACTCTATAGTCTTTGAAATCAATTGGTGAATCGTCGATGTAACTCAATAGTATCCCGTGCGTGCCCGGGACCACGGTCAAGGTCCTCGGGGCTGAATCCGAGACGTGCCGCTAAGCAGTAATAGGTAGTAGGATGGATGAGTGATGTCAGCATCATCACTCCCGGACTGGCCAAGCCCGTAAGACTGATCAGAACAAGTATCGAACTGTTGAGTTACAAGTCGGTTTCACCTTTGATTTCCCCATACCCCCAAGTTATGTATGTCAGGTCAGGTATTCAATAGTCAAGGACTAATGCCAACACAAAATCAGGTGAAAATAGGTCTGTCTGGATAGACAACAGGAATGGTCAAGTTTGTCGGCATTAGGCATGAGATCATGTAATAAGTCAGGTTGTAGTCTACTAGGTTGAGTCAGTATGTATAGGGTGTCATGTCCGGTGTATCAGTACATGTGAATATATCAGGTGTAGCAGGGTCAAGTCAATATGCAATGTAACCGAGTATGTGCTCTCAACAGGTGTACGATCAAATGAGTAACAGCGGCAATAAAGTAATTAACAATAACGGCTCACTTAATCACAATGTTACTGTAACACCCGGCCCCTTTTATACCAAAGACCGTATTTTGTTACTTATATTTCTCCTTATTCTTATTTAGGAATTATTTATTTTATTTATAAATTAATTAGTACATTTTATTTTCAAACCCCATTTGAACCCTAATCCTAATTACTTTTGTCCCAAATTATTTCCAAGCAGCCCAACCCCATTTTCTTCTATTAGAACCCAAGCCCCTTTTAAATAAATTTATTTCCTATTTAAAATTTTAGCCCAGCTCTTTCCCAGCCCGGCCTCCTCATCCAATAATCTAAATGTTTTACATTTTCTGAGCCGGCCCACTCCAATTTCCCATTCCCTTAAAATGTTCTCTGTTTTCTTTAGTCACTCATTTTCTTGGCCCAGCCTCTATTCTTTAATTCTTTTAATTTTAAATTTTCTGGCCCGGCCCATCTTTTCCCCAGCAGCCCCGTTCAGCGACCCGACCCGCTCCCTACAGTCGCGTCTCCCCCAACGGCTCCTTTCCCTTTTCCCGCTCGCGTGCGCGCTTCTCGCGCCGCCGCCTCCGCCCTCGTTCACGCTGCCGTTACCCCACGACGCGTGCGTTTTCCCCCACGACCCTCTCGCCTCTACTCCCTCTCCCTCGCACTCCCTCATTCCACTCCTCTCTCGAACCCGTACTCACACCCTCGAGTCCCTGCAAACCACTTGTCCCTCGACGACGACGACGAAGACGACGACGACACCCCACCGAGCTCAATCCCCTCGCTAACCTCGTCTCCGACCTCCTCCACGTCACCAACAACCCTGCACCCACGAGCTCCCTCCTTCACAACATCCAAGCTCGCCTGCACCATTTTTCCCGAGCTGCACCCCCGACGGCGGCCTACTGCTCCTCGTCGGCCCATCGTCATCATCCACATCATCGTCGACGCCTTCACCCTCACTCCCATCTCAGATCTCTTTCTTTCTCCGTCTCACTCTCTCACTCTCCCTGTAACCCACTCCCTCCCCTCTGTCTCTCTCTAATCCTCTCTGCATCTCTCTCTCTAACACTCAGTCTCTCTCTCTCTCAATCTCTATCTCTCCCTCTCTCACTACCCTCTTCCCCTGCATCTCTCTTTCTCTGTCTTTTCTCTCTCTCACTCTCAATTTCTCCCTCTCTTTCTCTGTCTCTAAACCTCTCTCTTTCTCTGTTTCATTCTCTCTCTCTCTAAAACCTCTCTCTCTCTCTCCTCTTTCCTACGTCTCACTTCAAACACCATTGTGATTTCCCTTGCCGTCGTCACTTCTCTTTCGACAACGGCCAGCCGCACCCACGAGCCTCATTGTGCATTCGCATCACATCAAACCCAGGCTCGAGCCAGGATCGAGGCTTTTGTCACTCGGAGCCGTAGCCGTCGCGGTGCTTGCCCGTCGCGCGTTCGTGACTTTACCACTGCCGTGCATCGCCTAGACACCTCCAGGCAAGTTCTCACTTGCTTTCATGCTATTCCATATATATTACAAATTAGAATCGTAGATATATTCCATGTTTGCTTGATGTTATATATTGTCACAAAACTGTTCGATGCTTGTTCCCATAGGAAATCATTATCGTATTTGACGGAACTGGACATATTATATTGGCCCTTGTAGAGATGATTAACGTGTGCAAATTTCATTAGAAAATACGACTGTTAACAGTTAAAATGACTACCCCTAAGTTTGATCGTAAAACTGAAATTCTGTTGCACCTGAAAATAGTTAAATTCATCATAAATCATATACATATTAGATTGGTGCGTTCGAGGGCTCAAACTGAAGCTAACTCGACGAACTTTAACCCTATGCTAGTTTCCAGACATTCCTGTACTTAAATCATGATGAAAATTTGATCGGAGTGCGACTCTGGACTGCAGTCCAGAGTGACTCCAGTCTTCGCTTGCTGTTCCGTATTGGACACCACAGGTATTCCTTAACTATTAGGTTGCGGAACTTCGCTGATTATTGTAGGTAACTCTGTTAGTTAGACAACACAATTTATTTCATCCTGTTTCGTTACCGTTTGATATTTAAACTGTAATTTAGAACATCGGGACACATAACAGTCCCAGCAGATTCAGAATTGGCATGTTGATATTAAACAGATTATAACTCCTAACGTACAGACGCGATTGAAGATCCGGTTGTTGCGTTGAAAACTTTACTGAAAACCCTAGAATCCATCCAACTGTAGCGTCGCTAAATTATGATCCCAACTGGGGTTAAAATGCGTTGCGAAACGGACTTCTGATTTTGAAATTGGATTTCCAGCCGCGTGCGCTTAAAATGAAATGGTTATAACTATTGATCCTGGGACCCGATTGGCTCGAAACCAAATTAGATGGATAGATAACTGAACATATTAATTACTACCTGTTTGTCATTTCGCTAAATTATATACACATATTTCATGATAAATCGTGCAAGTGATAGACTGCTGTTTTTATGATACCTTAGCTGTGCTTCTTATACTGTTCATGCATCATATCATACCTATATCATTGTAGTGATAACCTAGTGACATCGTGCATTTACCCAGTGTTAGATTTTAGTGTTGATTGCGGCAAGTACGTCAGTGTTCGTGTATTCGTGATTAAGTGAAAGTGATACGTACTTGTGCACAATCAGTGTCCCTTTTATTCTATTGCATTGTCGACGTCTGTGGGATGCGTGTACGTGTGACTATAAGTGGTATGGGACACTTATGGAAGCGCTTGCACGGATGTCACAGATAAGTCATCCGACACTGCCATTTATCTTAGGTATTAGTCGGGACGTGCTTGATGGAGGTCCTGCCTCCAGTTCTCGCGCAGACTTGTCACGGATCGATTAGTATTTAGGGTTATGGTTAGCGTTTGATGTAGACCTCGGGGTGTGGGGTAGTTCAAGTGTGAATTCAACAGAATCTCGGGAGTCCCATGCCGGCTTATATATTTAGGGAGTTATATGGAGATTTACAGGGTATGTGCTATAGACACCGTGATACATTCGTTACATGTTGGGCCCGTGGTCCTTTGCCCTTGGGTTCTACCCTTGGGTGGAGGACACTCGCGAGTGGTTGACTCTCACACTTGGACTGACGATAGGCTTAGTGACCTGTACAGTGAGACTTAGAGACTGATAGGAATATTGGCATTTGTTCATGATATACTGTGTGGCATACGTGGCATATCGTTACACTGATTTACTGTTCCGCTGCATTGATTACTGCATATCCATACTCATACTGTCATTGATTCTCTGTTATTCATTTCCATTACTACTGTTAGAACTGTTACTTGATTATATACACTATATTGCTATTGTGTCGCTCTGACGACCTGAGTATGCATGCTCAGCGTGAGGAGAAGATTTAGCCTGGACCAGTGCTTCACAGACTTCTTGACTTGCCTTCCCGAGTTACATTCATTTGTTCCACCTCAGGTCAGTCTTTACATTATTTACTTCTGTTACTGCATTTCTCATTACCTGCGCATCGTTTACTGTTTACCATGATAAACTAGAAGCCGAAGTGTGACTACGGCAGGACATTTCCTTGACCGTAGGAGCATGGCTGGCCTTGTCTACCCCTCGTATTCCGTATTTTGGGAAGCGGGGCGTGACATGGTTTAGTTGGTATCAGAGCCCAGGTTTTGCATCGTTTGGGATTGCAGTTTCCGTGTATAGTTTGGCAATCTAAGACACTCCTTGGTCTAGGTTGTAAACTTGTCATTCTTGATTCATATTCACGTAGTGTGTTCAGCTATCCATTCGCTATGGTTTCGGGTGACTTGACGAGGATACGTGGTTGCCATTGCACTACCGTACTCTAATCAAGTGACTTAAAGTGACACAGTTGATTCTCCACTTGTAATGATATCCATCATCTCTGATATTCTTGAATCCTTGTTCTATCCATATCATATTTTGATTCATTTAGCGTGTGACTCATATCATTCTCGAAATTGTTGTTTCAGGATCATGTCTTCCAACGACTCTTCATCTTTATCCGCTCCCCAGAATCAGACTGTTGAGATTCTGAGTGTACTGCAAGGTTTAAGGGAAGCCCAGGAACGGACAAACGACTTATTAGCTGAAGGATTGAGAAGACAGGTGAATCAAGCACCAGCGGGAGTCTCCTATCATAAAGGGATCCCTATTGGACGAAGGAAGGAGAAGAAGATGAAGCGTCAACAGAAGCATCAGAAGAACCATTGCTGTGGATATTGTAAGAGACCAGGACATCTTCAGAAGGATTGTCGCCGTGCCCAAGAAAAATGTCTGATATGCGGTTCCGACCAACATCTCATCAACGGCTGTCCAGAAAGGAAAGAACTGCAAGGAAGAAACTCGTCCACACTCCCCACTTCTGCCAAGTGAGGATTACTGCGTAGTTCGGACTTCGACGATAAGGCGGATCAAACGCAGGATTCAACTCACGCGACGAGAATGCAATGTTATAGCAGTCGAAGAATGATTTTTTCATGTTATCTACTTTCAGTAATAATGTTGTTATCTTTTATGAATATTTCTTTCCGTTTGAAATCTTGTATCCGTTGAACTTTTGGTTGAATGCAATAAAATTTTGAATCGTAATATATGTATCATTCTCATGCTTTCTCTATGTCAAATTCTATTCATTATCACAGCATTTCATTTTGATCTTTCAGTTCCTGCAACCGCATATTTTCCTATGTTCCGTACCCTGAGCCTTCCTTGATGTATTCCATTGTTTAATCATGACTCTTTTCTTTCAGACATGGCCCACCCTGGAGCAGCGCCGCACCTAGATGAGGATATACAATCATGCGTTTCCTTAGACCGCACACTGATGGATTCCGACGATGAGATCAACGGTCCCCAGGTCAACTTCGAAAACAATGATTCAGAGGACGAAGAAGCGGACGCCCCAGAGTTTGACATGATAGCTGATCCTGACGAAGAAGAAGGAGATCCTGAAGAGAACCCTATAGAGGAAGACCCGGTAGAGGAAGAACCGATAGGAGAAAATCCAGCGGAAGAAAACCCAGAAGAAGAAAATCACATGGGATCGGACCTCGATGAAGAAGTTCTACCCGAGGATGAAGGACCAGAAGATCAAGACCCTGCCATGGAAGAACTTCCTTTAGCGATACCTGCGAGGCGCTATGGAAATGGACGGCCCTACCTGAGCGCGCGGGCCTACCGCAACCTGCTGAATCTCCACAACCGCGACTGATGGAATTTCTTTGATGTTGTCTTTCTGGCCAAATAAAATGTGTATAGTTTAGGGCCACTTTTCGTCTTTGGGAATGTCTTGTTTCGAATTTTCTTGAATGAAATAAATCTTCTGAATCCTTAAACCTTTTGGATTATTGGTTCGCTTAATACTTGTTCATTGCCATATCCATTTATTTTTCTGCTGGGATTTCCTGACTGTCCACCCCTACTCGTTGTATAGTTTTCACCATCGTTTCGATTGGAAAGTACCGCACTCTGATCCTTGGAATGAGCCACCATTCATACTTCGTCTGTACCCTATTTGAGATCCTTCTGGGAGCAGGACCTTCCTTGCGAATTATCGAGTTCATTAGCTTTTCAAATTCCTGATTCTTACGATGTACCGAAAGTTATCCTCCCCATACTGTTTCCTTGTAGCCCTTTGTGGCTCACCTCTACTTTTGTGTTGACCCGATCCCAATTTCCTTGACCTTCAGCCTAAAGCCGTCATCCTTCGACCTTGCGTATCAGCCACATCCCATTGTAATCTCTACCCTACCTAAACCTGGACACACTTATGCTTTTCCGTGTTATCCCGACTATATTTAGGGGCACTATTATTTTAAAATGTAGTTTTAGAATTTTGCATTTGTCAAAAGTACGTGTTATTGATTATCCCGTTTTACGTATTTTTAAGTGCATTATTATTATTCTTTAGTAGCGCAACCTTGAACTGCGTATATTTTGTTCCATGTTTCTTATTTTCACTATATGAGTTTCTAAGCTGTTTTGAAACTATTTGACCGATGCATTATCCTAAAATGTTTTAACCTACCAACTAGATTTCCACTACTTTATTCTGCTATTTTAGTTTCGAGTTTTGTACCTAGGGTTACTATTATAAATGATTGTACCTTATATTTATTTTCCTGTCGTGTTATCTTTAATATACTTGTATGTACACTTGTTTGGGTTTCGTTTTTATTGAATACGCCTTGATTATTTTGTTCACCACCGTTATCCATATTCTCGTGTACTTGTAGATTACTCTTATAGTTATTTCCACCTTATATCTTCTTAGACTTATCTTTGTATGTTGCTCTTACATGCTTATACCTCCAAGTTTCTTTGTCCACGAATTTCTAATAAATCCTTATATGTTAGTTTGCAATTATGATAGCCTCCGTTTATGTTTCTATGACTTATTTTTAAATTTCGAGGACGAAATTTTTGTAAGGGTGGTATGATGTAACACCCGGCCCCTTTTATACCAAAGACCGTATTTTGTTACTTATATTTCTCCTTATTCTTATTTAGGAATTATTTATTTTATTTATAAATTAATTAGTACATTTTATTTTCAAACCCCATTTGAACCCTAATCCTAATTACTTTTGTCCCAAATTATTTCCAAGCAGCCCAACCCCATTTTCTTCTATTAGAACCCAAGCCCCTTTTAAATAAATTTATTTCCTATTTAAAATTTTAGCCCAGCTCTTTCCCAGCCCGGCCTCCTCATCCAATAATCTAAATGTTTTACATTTTCTGAGCCGGCCCACTCCAATTTCCCATTCCCTTAAAATGTTCTCTGTTTTCTTTAGTCACTCATTTTCTTGGCCCAGCCTCTATTCTTTAATTCTTTTAATTTTAAATTTTCTGGCCCGGCCCATCTTTTCCCCAGCAGCCCCGTTCAGCGACCCGACCCGCTCCCTACAGTCGCGTCTCCCCCAACGGCTCCTTTCCCTTTTCCCGCTCGCGTGCGCGCTTCTCGCGCCGCCGCCTCCGCCCTCGTTCACGCTGCCGTTACCCCACGACGCGCGCGTTTTCCCCCACGACCCTGTAACAACTCCAATTTTCATATACAAAATTTTTTGCTTTAAAAATAGTGTACAAGTGGAGTATTACTGTTGCTGGAAACAACTTAAATACCTAAGTCCTTACAATAATTACAAGAAGGAGCTAATAGCTCATTGGTAACACTTTGCACTGCTGAACCAAGCCACCAGAGTTCGAATCCCATATCCCACATAATTTTTACAATCTTTTTGTTTTATTTTTTCTTGAAAGTCAAAGAGTCAAACCCTCATAACTCCAAATTTATTGAGAATCTGACAAAATAAAGTATCCTATGCTCCTCCCCTGACTGGACCCGACCCAACGCCGCCTGACTCGGCCGGAACCGAGCCGACTCGGCCGGCGCCGCCGGCGAATCGGCCGGCGCCGCCGGCCGGACTCGGTCGGTGGGCCGAGTCGTCAACACGAAAAATATTCGTGTTGACCTGGTCTGTTCACCTGCACACTTGGTTTTTATTGTACTGTTACAGAATTCTTATTAAATCCATTTTAAAGCCAAAAGTTAATGATTTTTATTAAATTTTATTTATTTCTACATTTTTCTAAACCCTAACCCTAACCCTAGCCTACCACTATATAAAGACCCTACCCTCTACCTTTCCTCTTCACAACTCTAAGCATACTCTCTAAAACTCTTGAGAATTGGTGCAAAGTACGAGAAGCGAAGCTCTGCCGAAACCGACGAAGGAATCCGGCGATCGGATCAAGACCGACGTGACGTTCCCGACGAATCGGCAACCACCACGTCCTTTTAGAACGTTTAACTTGTCCAAACCCGTAAGTCCCAACCCTCTACTTCTCTTTTCTAAAATTGTGAAAATACGATTTTTGGAACCCAATGGAAATCGGACAAAACGATTTCCGATCCGGCTTTTTCTTAAAAATTCCACTTGTCACCTAAAGTATATTATCAACCCTCTTGCATGTTGACTATTAATCACCCTTAAATCAAATTCAATTGTACTTTTCCACATGAAATGACAAGTTCCTTACAAAACCGTATTTCTTGCATAAAAATACCATCAAGTTAAATTTTCATGTTCTATTTGGATACACCACCCCTAATCATGTTTATTTTGATAATAAAACTTGTTTCATTCAATTTGGATGAAATTTCACACATGAAATGATAACGTTTATGAAAACCGTATTCTTGCACCTTAATACCCTTAACTTTAACATAACTTATTTCACCTTGAAACTTCACCAAAACTTAATATAAGTCACGGGGTAACGACCTACCCTTACACACACTCATTATAACCCTAATTGCTAAATAACAAAATACAGAATACGATATTATAGGACTTTTCACTAAAATACCATAACCTTTATAACTTTTAATTTAATCTTTAAATTGTAAATTCTTTTTAAATAAAACTTATACAAAATGAAAGCACGATTGGTCATGGACATCGAACGTATCTAAATTGTCTCGTGTGACTAGGCAAGTGTGTCTAAGGCTAGTGGTTTTTAATTAGGCCCACGACGTGGTTCCTTCCCACTTACCTGGCACTTACCTAGCCGCATTCGATGATGAAGAGGCGATTTGAGGCTCTAATGACTCATCGTTTAGACCATAGAAAATAGGTTAGAAGGTCTAGGTAACCCTAACAACTAAAATACGGAAAACTATACTTTTACAAATAAATACCTTATATTTAGAAAACCTTTTCCCTAAATTAAAAGTATTTATAAAACCTGAGCAAAGTGCCATTACAACCCATTCGTGGGGAACCTGTTAGGGATAGTACGGTTCATCGTGCACCCGCAGGCTAGTAGTGCGAGATTCAGACCTCCGCAAGGAGCATTCGGTCTCGAAAGGTTTAAAATACGATAATTAAGGAAAGTGATATTTATGTAAATAAAATATTCATTTAAAAATTAGTTATGTGTTTAATTATATATAATTATCATTTAAATACTTATTTTGTTATAATATAAAGTTCCCACCTTTTTCCTAAAATTCATAGATTAAAAGTTACATTAAAATACCACGAAATTCTAATAAATAATTAATTCTTTTAGTAGGATATATTCACTAGAATAACACAAATAAAATTCACATTCATTATAATAATAAAGACGAACATTAAATACTTGAGGTGTATTTTGAAAACTATACAAAGTTACTTTTTACATAAAACCCCCTCAAGTTTCACAAATTACAATAAGGCCCATAGCCAATACTAAACTTCAAACTATCTTCTTTTAGTCTGACTCAGGTTAGAGTCCGACTATTTCTGACTTGAATATAATTCAAGTCAATCTATATTCAACCATATTCCAACACAACTTGAATACATGAATCCCTGAATACAGTTAACAACATATACATTTTTGACTGAATCAAACCATGGATATTCATCCGTTATCTCAATATTCCATTTTCCTGATATTACAGTTGCAACATATTACTGATATCATGGTTTTGGTCAGTCACTCAATTTACATATTCCATTACTACAACATTGTTAAAACACCGCGGGGTTTAAAGGGGTAGTTGGTACGGAAGATGTTAAAAGTGACATGAGGTGGTCAGAATAAGACACCTAACCTATATTCAGTTGCTGTTGTCCCGTGGCATAAACGGTTCCTTGTACTATACGTGCCCTTAGTCTCTGGCATATAGAGACTCCCTTCGTGTATACTGGCATCCTTCTGTACCAAACTACAAACAACTACGTTAGACAATATTCCATAACATACCGTAGCATACTACCTTAGAAAATACTTTACTCTGTCACTCTCATTCTTCATTCTTCTTTGGGACTTACCAAGCGATCTGTTCGCTGACGACATTCTATTTCTCTCTTATTTGAATGTCGTCAGGTGCGTTGGACCAAGTTGAGGCCGAGCCTACAAGTGAAGATTTGGAGCAGTTTCAGGAAGACCCAGAGCTCTATTCTTTGTACTTATCCTTCCAGTATTACCTTTTTATTATTATGCCACTGTTTAGGCACTGCTTTATCATTCCAAGTTGTATTTTCATTTCATGCATTGTATGAAGAATGTTATTAATAAAAGTTGCTGTTATTTCAATTTCATTCGTCGCTTGTGATTTTATTTTGCTTAGTTACGCTTAGCGTATGTACTTCTGAGTACATACGTAGCGGGCCTCGTCACGTTCACTTCGCCATACATTGGGAAGCGGGGCGTGACAACCCTCTCGCCTCTACTCCCTCTCCCTCGCACTCCCTCATTCCACTCCTCTCTCGAACCCGTACTCACACCCTCGAGTCCCTGCAAACCACTTGTCCCTCGACGACGACGACGAAGACGACGACGACACCCCACCGAGCTCAATCCCCTCGCTAACCTCGTCTCCGACCTCCTCCACGTCACCAACAACCCTGCACCCACGAGCTCCCTCCTTCACAACATCCAAGCTCGCCTGCACCATTTTTCCCGAGCTGCACCCCCGACGGCGGCCTACTGCTCCTCGTCGGCCCATCGTCATCATCCACATCATCGTCGACGCCTTCACCCTCACTCCCATCTCAGATCTCTTTCTTTCTCCGTCTCACTCTCTCACTCTCCCTGTAACCCACTCCCTCCCCTCTGTCTCTCTCTAATCCTCTCTGCATCTCTCTCTCTAACACTCAGTCTCTCTCTCTCTCTCTCTCTCTCAATCTCTATCTCTCCCTCTCTCACTACCATCTTCCCCTGCATCTCTCTTTCTCTGTCTTTTCTCTCTCTCACTCTCAATTTCTCCCTCTCTTTCTCTGTCTCTAAACCTCTCTTTCTCTGTTTCATTCTCTCTCTCTCTAAAACCTCTCTCTCTCTCCTCTTTCCTACGTCTCACTTCAAACACCATTGTGATTTCCCTTGCCGTCGTCACTTCTCTTTCGACAACGGCCAGCCGCACCCACGAGCCTCATTGTGCATTCGCATCACATCAAACCCAGGCTCGAGCCAGGATCGAGGCTTTTGTCACTCGGAGCCGTAGCCGTCGCGGTGCTTGCCCGTCGCGCGTTCGTGACTTTACCACTGCCGTGCATCGCCTAGACACCTCCAGGCAAGTTCTCACTTGCTTTCATGCTATTCCGTATATATTACAAATTAGAATCGTAGATATATTCCATGTTTGCTTGATGTTATATATTATCACAAAACTGTTCGATGCTTGTTCCCATAGGAAATCATTATCGTATTTGACGGAACTGGACATATTATATTGGCCCTTGTAGAGATAATTAACGTGTGCAAATTTCATTAGAAAATACGACTGTTAACAGTTAAAATGACTACCCCTAAGTTTGATCGTAAAACTGAAATTCTGTTGCACCTGAAAATAGTTAAATTCATCATAAATCATATACATATTAGATTGGTGCGTTCGAGGGCTCAAACCGAACCTAACTCGACGAACTTTAACCCTATGCTAGTTTCCAGACATTCCTGTACTTAAATCGTGATGAAAATTTGATCGGAGTGCGACTCTGGACTGTAGTCCAGAGTGACTCCAGTCTTCGCTTGCTGTTCCGTATTGGACACCACAGGTATTCCTTAACTCGTAGGTTGCGGAACTTCGCTGCTTATTGTAGGTAACTCTGTTAGTTAGACAACACAATTGATTTCATCCTGTTTCGTTACCGTTTGATATTTAAACTGTAATTTAGAACATCGGGACACATAACAGTCCCAGCAGATTCAGAATTGGCATGTTGATATTAAACAGATTATAACTCCTAACGTACAGACGCGATTGAATATCTGGTTGTTGCGTTGAAAACTTTACTGAAAACCCTAGAATCCATCCAACTGTAGCGTCGCTAAATTATGATCCCAACTGGGGTTAAAATGCGTTGCGAAACGGACTTCTGATTTTGAAATTGGATTTCCAGCCGCGTGCGCTTAAAATGAAATGGTTATAACTATTGATCCTGGGACCCGATTGGCTCGAAACCAAATTAGATGGATAGATAACTGAACATATTAATTACTACCTTTTTGTCATTTCGCTAAATTATATACACATGTTTCATGATAAATCGTGCAAGTGATAGACTGCTGTTTTTATGATACCTTAGCTGTGCTTCTTATACTGTTCATGCATCATATCATACCTATATCATTGTAGTGATAACCTAGTGACATCGTGCATTTACCCAGTGTTAGATTTTAGTGTTGATTGCGGCAAGTACGTCAGTGTTCGTGTATTCGTGATTAAGTGAAAGTGATACGTACTTGTGCACAATCAGTGTCCCTTTTATTCTATTGCATTGTCGACGTCTGTGGGATGCGTGTACGTGTGACTATAAGTGGTATGGGACACTTATGGAAGCGCTTGCACGGATGTCACAGATAAGGCATCCGACACTGCCATTTATCTTAGGTATTAGTCGGGACGTGCTTGATGGAGGTCCTGCCTCCAGTTCTCGCGCAGACTTGTCACGGATCGATTAGTATTTAGGGTTATGGTTAGCGTTTGATGTAGACCTCGGGGTGTGGGGTAGTTCAAGTGTGAATTCAACAGAATCTCGGGAGTCCCATGTCGGCTTATATATTTAGGGAGTTATATGGAGATTTACAGGGTATGTGCTATAGACACCGTGATACATTCGTTACATGTTGGGCCCGTGGTCCCTTGCCCTTGGGTTCTACCCTTGGGTGGAGGACACTCGCGAGTGGTTGACTCTCACACTTGGACTGACGATAGGCTTAGTGACCTGTACAGTGAGACTTAGAGACTGATAGGGATATTGGCATTTGTTCATGATATACTGTGTGGCATACGTGGCATATCGTTACACTGATTTACTGTTCCGCTGCATTGATTACTGCATATCCATACTCATACTGTCATTGATTCTCTGTTATTCATTTCCATTACTACTGTTAGAACTGTTACTTGATTATATACACTATATTGCTATTGTGTCGCTCTGACGACCTGAGTATGCATGCTCAGCGTGAGGAGAAGATTTAGCCTGGACCAGTGCTTCACAGACTTCTTGACTTGCCTTCCCGAGTTACATTCATTTGTTCCACCTCAGGTCAGTCTTTACATTATTTACTTCTGTTACTGCATTTCTCATTACCTGCGCATCGTTTACTGTTTACCATGATAAACTAGAAGCCGAAGTGTGACTACGGCAGGACATTTCCTTGACCGTAGGAGCATGGCTGGCCTTGTCTACCCCTCGTATTCCGTATTTTGGGAAGCGGGGCGTGACAGTTACAAGAATATGGTGCAGTTGTATTATATTAACAGGTTCGAGCACCCTTGAGGTGCAATAATCACAGGGTAGTGTAATATCAATAACAGAAAGTAATAAAGCTATATGTGTACAATTATCGTCCTTTAAGTAGCAAAATGATTAACTGGTAGTTTTGTTATTAGGGTTACAGTGGCAAAATACGGTTTAGGTTACTGTATCATGATATATATCATATTCCGTCCAATTGAGAAAAGTAACGACACTAGTTAATCTTAACAGGTTTTAGGAGTCAAGCACACTTAATTAGTATAACATAGCATGTCGCAAGTAATACTTGCCTCGACGGTTTCGTAAACCGGAAAACACGAACGTAGCGTCGGCGGAGAAACACGCGACGGACGCACGGTTCACGGATCGAACCCAAACAACGAACAGTGGGACCACGCGGCTCGGGGTACCTCGCTGGAATGTCGGGTCAAGTCGCCGGCACAGCCGGATTCCGGCGAGATACAAAACAGCGACAAAAGTTTAGAAACGCTACGTACAGCCAAAGACAAACCAGAGGGGGAAAAGAGAAGAAGGAAGGTGAAGGAAAGCTCACTGGGATTGCAAAGGTTGCGACAACGATGGGGTCGACGGCGGTGGGGCACCGGCGAGGATGATGCAGGCGGTCGGCTAGGGTTGCGGGGTTGTGACAGGGAAGGAGAGTGGAGGTATGGAGGAGGTGGTCGGGGCTGGTGCACAGGTGAAGAGGAGGTGCCTATGGTGGCGCAGCACGCCGACGAGGGTCGCCGACGGGGTTTTCCGGCCAACTGAGAAGGCACGGGTTGGCAGCGGGGTTTCTGTCGCTGCGCCGAGCACACGGGGAGAAAGGGTGCAGTGGCTGCGACGAGGGCGAAGAGGCGAAGGTGATGGTGGTGGTGGCGTCGACGCGGAGGCTGCGGCGGCGACGGGCACGGGGGCTAGGGTTGAGGGCGCGATGGGTTTCCTGTGTTCGGTTTTGAAAAACATGAAGGGGGGAAAAATACAAATATATGAGGGAGAGAGAGAAAGAGATCAGAGAATTTGAAAGGTTAGAGAGAGAGACGTGAGATATATATAGAGAGAGAGAGAGCTAGAGAGAGAGAGAAAATGGAGGGGCCCACGGGGTGATATGCCCACGTGATTGGCTGGGGAGGTTAAGAATAATATTTAAAAGATTGTTAAAAAAGATTTTAACGTTTAGAATATAACAGAATGAATATTAAGTGTATATTTTAGTTTTAAAAATATTTAATCAAACGGGCATCTTTGGCGCTAAATGAAACATTTCCAAATCGCGCCCGGGTTGCGCCCAAACGTTCCAAATTCAAATTATAGGATTTTAAGCGAGTTCCAAATTTTGAAAAGAGATGTTTAATGATTAAAATGCATGCCCCCAAGTCGGACACTTGTACGCGCGTGTAGACGTCCAAACTTGCCCGTTTCGCCGAACGGGATGGAATCTCGATGCGCGGACGCTACCACGTGACTAGTGGCGACGAGTAGGCCAACATGGATATTTTAAATTTCATTTTAGGTGTTAAAATTTGTTATGTGCCAAAATGACTTAACCGGTTAAAATTTAGCAATAAGCACCAAACAATCAGGATAATTGGAATGAGCAATATATAATACTCAACTAGCAAAAGAAATAGTATTATTGGGTTCGGGTGTTACAGTATGCATGCTCAGTGTAAGGAGTGGATCTAGCCGGGACCAGGACCAGACGTACATCGCGGACATCTTGATCAGCTATCCAGAGTTATACTCTTTTTACCTCCATCAGGTCAGTTCTTTGTATTTGTTTTGTTTCAGTTACTGCATTTCTCATTACCTGCGCATTGTTTACTGTTTACCACGTAAAGCTAGAAGCCGAAGTGTGACTACGACAGGATATTTTCTTGACCGTAGGAGCATGGCCGGCCTTGTCAGCCCCTCGTTTTCCGTATTTTGGGAAGCGGGGCGTGACATACATTATACCCAACTACAAAAGAATTTTGTTCTCGAAATTCATGAAATTGGAAAAGATAAGAAGATACTGATCTAAGGAAAGAGATGATGAAACTTTTATCGAATCTCGTTTTCACGTTCCCAAGTAGCTTCTCCTTGTGATCGATTTTCCCATGAAACAATTACTAGAGGAATAACCTTGTTCTTGAGGACCTTTTCTCGTCGATCCACAATCGCCATCGGTCTTTCTTCGTACGTTAAGTCCTCTCTTACTGTTAGCTTCGAGTGATCTAGGAAATGCGTCTCATCTCGAACATACTTGCGTAGTTGAGGTACATGGAACACGTTATGAACACTCACCAATGATGGTAGTAAAACCAATCGATAAGCCACTTCTCCAACACGCTCGATAATATCGAAAGGCCTCACGAATCGAGGACTAAGCTTGTCTCGACTACCAAATCGAATCACTCCTCTGGTTGGTGATATCTTCAAGAATACAAAATCACCAACTGCGAAACTCCAGAGGTCTTTGTCTTATATCAGCCTAACTTTTTTGTCGATCTTGTGCCGCCTTCATATGATTTCGGATCATTATGACTTTCACTATCGTTTGCACAATAAGATCCGATCCCAATAATCTTCTTTCTCAAATATCGTCCCAACAAACATGCGAGCGACACTTACGACCGTATAATGCTTCGAACGGAGCCATCTGTATAGTCGCTTGAAAACTGTTATTATATGAAAACTCCATCAAGTGCAAATGGTCCTCCCATGAACCCTTGAAGTCCAACATGCATGCACTCAACATATTTTCAAGAGTTTGGATCGTCCTTTATGATTGGCCATCTGTCTGAGGATGATAGGCTGTGCTGAGCTTCAATCTAGTCCTCAAACTTTCCTGTAGACTTGATTGATGTGATATTTAATGTGCGCGTGGTCTTTTAAAAAGATGAATCAAAGAATATTAACCGCAATCAAGAACGGCATCGCTTGGTAGCTTGCAGGTGAGTACGGGTCGGTCCACAGGGATTTTGTGTATTTTCTATTTGTTCTAACGAGTTAGTTCCAATTGTGGTAGGAATGATTATCACTAAAAACTGAAATGAGTTTGATTAGGATTAAAATCTTGCTAGGGTTAGGTTTAGGTTAAGTTTGGAAATTCAATATTTCTCACCGCTTTCTATGCCCTGATTAAGATCTATTTTGGTGTTAAGGTAATAATTAACAAAGGGGATTAGTATCATCGGGAAGAAACAAGGTTTCTTCCTCTAGGTCCTTGTCCGTCCTTTCTTAACTCTTACCCTAACCTCCATGGAAATCATACACAACCGGTCTTTTAAACTATAGTGTCACCGCTACCTCGTGGGATAGGGTGCCGTAGTGAGCGGTTATGCTTGCACGTCTCGAGGAGGAGATCTTCATTGCCAAAGGTGATATCGGCTGTGTGCACTTCTTCCAACTCATCTTTCATCTTTTCGTCGGCAAGGAAAGCTTGAAATTGCTCGAGCTCTTGTAGTGCCTTGATCAAATAATCTCTCGCCTCTTTGGATAGCAGAAGGGTGTCGAGAATGCTTAGCTATGAAGGTAGCTTTCTCAAGTGTGCCAGAACGTTGTAGTCCACCTTACTTTTCTTTGGCGGGTCTTTGGCTGTCAGCTCTTCGACGGCTTGGTCATCAAGGATGATATCCTCAGGGACCTTTTCTTTCCCCTTATCTTTTCTATTTTACCCACTGTTCGAGGACCCAAGATTCTATTCGGGCAGCGTACGATTGCGCGGCTGAATATTTTCACAGGTCTTCGGTTCTTCCTTTTTTCCCAAGGTGGATTCTTTAAAGAGAGAGCCAAGAGTCATTTCTTCGTCAGAGTCGCTCCCGAAGGTGAGAACTTGCGATCTCCCAGCGTCGACCATGTGACAGTTGCCAGTAGTTCTTTTACACTCCTCGGTCGTATTTCTTTGCTCCCGACGAGTTTTGTGTTTCATCTGCTTGAAATGTTGCCGGTGAGCAACATATCCCTGCCACCATCTTTTAAAAGCGTTGCACTCTTCGGTGGGGTGCGCAATTTTTCAATGATATAAGCAGTAGCTATGATGTATTTCCGCTTCACCAAGAATGTTTCCTTCGGAGGGTGGCAGCTTCATTCCCATCGATATGGCTTTGGCGAACCTCTTCCTCGTCTTGAACCTGCTTTTATTTGCGGAGGATGTACTTTGATCTGGCAGGAGTGTTTCAACCCTTTCGTCCAGTCGCCGGCGTTTGGCTTTTTCAAATATGGACATCTCACACTCTCGAGTAGCTTTGCTTTTAAGAAGAGCTTCGTCCAGGAATGCATCAATCATTTCGTATGATGGCCTTAGAAGTTCCGGCTCGGGATCTGCCCCCAGTTTCTTTGTGTAAGGAGTTTCTTCATCGTCTATCGACGAGTGAGAGATCACATAGCAATTTGCCAAATAATCTTCAGATTCATCCGACGAGTCTTCTCCATTGTCATCATCTCCGTTCTCAAGGACGTGGCTGATAAATTCTTGGAGTGTGACTGGAGTCTGCACTTTTTGATTATATTCTTTCAACGCGTCAATCTGTTTTTGCAGGTCCGTGCGCTTGTCACCAGGCTTTACAGGCTTTTTGGTCTTCTTCTTCTTCTTCGAAGACTTTGACGGCTGGGTGTGAGCGCTTTGGCTATCACCACCAATCTTTGGAGCCGGGCGTGGTTTCAGCATTCCCTCGATAATCTCGGGTTCCAGTGGATTTTTCCACCTAATCGCCGGACATGTTTGGAGATCTTTCAGCATTCTTTTAGTTTTGGCTGAAAGAGCGACCTCCCATGGAGCTTCTTCTATGAAGGAGCATGATGCCCCCGGTGTGTCTGTCTTCTTAGGAGCGTGTGGCTGTGGTGGGTTCACCTTCTAATTCTCGGACAGGGCAAATTTGCCCTGTTGGTATTGATCTTCAATCCAGACTTTAAAGAAGAAGCAATTTTCAATTGGATGGCTTACCGTTTGATGGTAGGGGCAATAATTGTGACTATTAGCCTCGCCGGGTTGCAACGGTCGTTTTGGATTCGGCAGATTGATGAGCCTGTTGTGCACCGCTAGCTCGAACAATCTCTTCGTTTTGTCCCGGGAAAACGAATAAGGATGCTTCATCTTCTCATTATAGAATTGTCGCCTCTCGTCTAGGCGATCAATTAGTTTTGGGCTACTGGGATGCTGTTGAGTATTCACGATGAAGGTCGCCTTCCCTTTACCCTTTTCGTTGCGCTGCTCCGGCTTTAAAGGAGACGGTCTATGACCCATCTGGTCTATTTGGGCCAGTTTGTCAATCAGGGATTGGAAGGTGGTGAGCTTGAAAAACATCATAAATTTCGAGATGGTTGCTTGAGGGTCAAGAGTACCCACAAACATGCGTACTGCGGGCACTTCTTCAATGCGCTGCTCGCACTTCGACCATAAATTCTGCCATCGTATCGCGTACTGCACCCACGTTTCGCCTGGCTTCACCCTGGCGTTAATTAATGCGGTGATTGGGGTGCGCTCGCTAGCGCTCGCGAACCTCTGTGTAAAGAGAAACTCCATTTATGCAAACGTCTTAACGGAGTCATTCGGGAGCTCGTAATACCACTCGAATGCCGTCTCTGACAATCTGCCAACAAACTGGCGGAGCAGTAGTTTATCATCACCTCCAGTATTACCACATAAGGCTCTAAATTGAGCGACGTGCTGATGCGGATTTCCCGTCCCCTTATATACATGAAATTTAGGGATTGTATATCCCGGCGGGTACCTTATTTGGTCATACCAGCCTGGATAGGGTCGTCCAGTCTTCACGACCTGCCCAGCCGCTTCATTCGCCTGGTGAGCTCGTATTTGTTGAGCAATGTAATCATTCAGAGCGGCCTTGGAGATGGTATCCTCTTTGGCTGTTGAAAGAGCCGGAGGGGGGTTCGATATCTCCCCTCTGTCGTCTTCAATGATGATCGGGGGGTTTTCAGCTGGAGGTTCCGGCTGTAACATCATCCCAGCCATGTTTGGAACAAAAGAGCCATTCATTTTATATTGGCTGTCTGCTCCGCAGCCTCTTTTTCTTTCCTCTCGAGCATTCTTCGGAGGAACTCGGTATCAGTTTCTTGTTCCCGACGCTGCTCCGAGGTCTCTGGATTTTCTTTTGGCCCAGTGAGTGTGGCCATTGTAGTCAGCATCTCCTGAAGTTTCTGCTACTGTTGTTCCTGAGCCTTCGTTATCGATAGGGTAAGCGGTTGATAACCCGTAGAAGCACGGCTTTCTTCTTTTCCGGAAGCCATATAAACGGTATATATTACCATGCCCCCGGACTTGGGGCGTTTAGATTCGACGTCCTTGCGGTTTGCCGCATTCACGGGGCTTTCTCTGGCCTCCTTCTCTTGTGAGCAGTTGAATTCGAGGGGGCCGTTGCAGCGGGCACCCAGACGGATGATGTCTTCTGTGGTACCACGAGATGGCTCTTTCCTTGCTGAGCTTTGAGCTTCTTTGGCCGGCGAGAGTAGCCCTGGTTAATCACCGATTCCTGGACCTGTCGCCAGACATTAAAAATTTGGAGGACAGCCGCTGAGGGGGGTGCTCCGTCTTCCTTTCTGTAGTAATCTCCATAGGTGGATGAGATCTCTTCAGCATGGCAGTCAGAGCGTTCTTGCGAACCCTCCTAAGCGGTTCAAAGCTGTTCCCAGTTGGAACGACATCATTAATTTCCACCATGGGAGCTGGCGGAGTTAGTCCAGAAGAGGAGCTGCTCCCAGCCTTCCTTACTCGGCGCCAGTGACGACGGCGAGCATGTCGTGTGGATGGGATTGTCTCAGCCGTAGGGGTGACTCCCTCATGCCCCCTATGTTGGTCAAAAGTTGTCGTTGTCAGCCTATTGAAGACTGATGCTCGCTGAGTGGGGATGGCTAACCTATCGAAAGCATACTTCCGAGTAAGGGAGGCAACCTTGACGATTTCACCTGGAACAGGAGCTGAAACAGTCAGTCTTGTGAAGACCAACCCTTTGGCAGGAGAAGCCGCCTTGACGACTTCGGGAGTAGAGATGGCTATCCTTTTTGGGATAACCCTTTCTGGTATCGCGGGCTTCTTCACGGGCCCACTTGAGCTTTGGCCTAGTCTGTCAAAGACCGAGGCATTGGAGCTGGACGACCCGTTGAGAGGGGCCGCAGTAGTTGTAAGCCGATCAAAGACCGACTTCTTCTGAGCTTCTTGTGTTGGTACAGGAGCGCTGAAGCTCGTTGGCGGGAACATGGTCCCGAAGAGCAATCTAGTGGTGGCCTGAATGACCCGTTCCACCGGCACAGCGAAGATAGAGGCCGCTCGGAGCCCATAAGTCACTCCTCCGGACGGGACGGAGCGAGAATTGCAGTTGCAGTTAGTGCAGGTTGAAGCCATTGATCTTCTGTTTTCTGCACGGAGCAAGACACCAAATCTTAGTACCCCGAACCTAAGGGTAACCATATCAAATCGCGATTCGTTCACGAACACGACACACGAAGTGTGGAGTGGAAAGAGGAAAAGGTCTCACCGGGCGTGCCATAATATGTTCTCCTCCGAAACACAGGGACGCGACCGCGTAGGTCCGCCTTGCCTGAATTTGGGGGCAGATACTAATTGGTTCTATCCGTTCACCTCTCCAAAAATGCCAAGTTGATTTATGACACCATGTATCGAAGGTTTAAACGGATGTAGCCGATATAACAGACTTCGTCAGATTCCCCTTCATTTGAGGGGATTTTGATTGTGGGGACGCTCTTCCCTGCAGGCGCAAGCCCCTGCAGTTAATTACGCTACCGCGTCGCGGTAACCACTTTCTCCTTCTCCAGATGGTCACTTCGTGTCGTGTGTGTTTGTTTTGTTTTTGGTTGCCCGTGGATTGTATACGGAGACTAATTTATGTTGTCGCCCGTAGGGCGTGGATTAGTCCAAATCCGTATTTTCCTAGATTTGGGTTTTGGTTTGGGTTTAAGGATACGTTAGTCTAATTTGGGACTAAGATCAACTTAAACGTTGGTTAAGGATACGTTAATCTAATTTTAGACTATGATCTACTTAACGGGATTGTTTAGATCCAACAAGAGAGCATTTGGGTTCTATTGTTTAGTTTAGGGACTTTGCGGTCGATTAGTTTAAGGACATTACGGTCCATCGTTAGTTTAAGGACATCTCGGTCCAAGGTTAATGATATCATAGTCTATGGGTTTAAGGACCCCACAGTCCAAGGTTAAGGACATCATAGTCCATGGGTTTAAGGACCCCACAGTCCAGTTTAAAGACGTTATAGTCTATGGGATGTATGGTTGTCGGGACCTGTCACCTCTCTTAAGACGTTGAAGGATTACAACGGCAAATATTAAAGGAGTGAAAAGATGTACCTTTGAACCAAAGTTGATTGGGGGATCTGTAGTCCAATTTAGAACTAAGATCAATTAATTAGATTATGAGCACATTGACTCAGTTAAATCTAAATTGAGGATTTATGGCTAATTTTGGCTAAGTCCAATTAAGTTTGAAATGTTGGCCCTTTGTTGGACTATTGAACATTTGTCTGGGTTCAGCCCTCCATTATTTAGCAATGCTAAACAGGGCTCTGACAACATTTTATCTTTTATTGAGTGCTGAAGCACTCATATGCCATATAAGATGATAAATTTTGGAAGGCAAGGATGTACTTGAGGCTCAGTAAAAAGGGAAGTCCTGCCTCAGAAGGACTTAGCTAATTTGGGCTAGGAGTGATTTGAATATAGTGTTAAACACTAGCTTATATTTGATGGTCACATGTTCCCACGTGATGTGCTAAAAATAGTGTTAAACACTAAGAACAAAACGCTTAAAGTAGTGTTAAACACTAAAATTGAATTGGTCACGTGGGGTCACGTGAAGCGTCTGGAGATGGGGCCAGACTTCCTTTATTTTTCTCTCAAAATCTGCAAATGAGTGTTAAACACTTAGTCTTTGTAATCATCACGTGTGGACACGTTATAGTGCCCATGTATTGAGTATTAATTCCTCCGTTTCCCTCTTTTGCCTTTTTAAAATGTGTTTATCAGGGGTCACGTAGGGACACGTGAGGGCGTCCAGAATTGATTCTGCCTTTGACTTTGTTTCCTTTGTTTTGAGGGTCACGTGGGAGCACGTGAGGCATTGCCTCCAAGTTTTTCTTTCTCATCTTAAGGGATTTGTTTTAGGGGTCACGTGGGGGCACATGATCTAGTCTTGTTCTTTTTTTTTTTACTCATTGAGGAGAAGGGTCACGTGTTACCACGTGACCAAGTCCTTTACGTGAATGGAGGGTTTCAAGTCTCTTGTTTTAAGAATTAAATTCTCTGTAGGGTTAAACCCTAATTCTGTTTTTAGAGGAATTAAATTCCTATATATGCGGAAGAATTAAATTCTTATGTAGGGTTAAACCCTAATTTCATTTGAAGGAATTAAATTCCTATGAATTTGGGAGAATTAAATTCTCACATAGGGTTAAACTCTAGTTTTATTTGGAGAAATTAAATTCCTATGAATTTGGGGGAATTAAATTCCCTAAACTCAATTCTCCCTCCAAGTTTTGGATCTTCAACCAAAGAAAGAATTAAGTTCTTATTTAGAAGAGTTAAACTCTTAAATTTGAGAATTAAATTCTCTTTTATTTTATGGAGTTTAGATCTCTTTCTCCTTTCTCACCTAGGGTTTCTTTTCTCTGAAAGGAACTTCTTTTCTCTCTTGAGAATTAAATTCTCCTCTCTTTTTTCTCTCTGTTGTTGTTTTTCTCCAGAAAATCAAAATTCCAAAGATCCCCTCTTCTTTCTTGGCTCCTATTTATAGAAGAAAGAAAATAATCAATTTGTTTAATCAATCTTTCATTGACAGATCTTGGTTGTTTCTGTAACTAACATGATCTTTTAGATCACTCAGTGAATTTTATTCACCACTGAATTTTTAATCCAAAAGATATTCTGTCTGTTATTCTTGGTGCATTTCAGAGAGAATTTTCCTTGTATAAAATCTTTTCATAAATTGGTGATTTTTAATCACCCTTGAATTTTTAATCCAACGGTGCTCCATTTTACAGAGCACCATCTTTTTGTTTGGAAAGATTTAGAGAGATCTTTTTCCAGTTAAGGTTCTGGATTCCCATTTAATTAGAATTTAATTCTATTAGTTCAGAAGGATTAAAAGCTCATCACATGTTGGCACGTGATCCCACTGTTTGATCATTGAAATAGAATTTAATTCTATCAATTAAAGAGTTTAGGAACCTGTCACGTGTTGGCACGTGACCCCCTTGATTAACCATTTTATTCAGAATTTAATTCTGTCGTTTAACAGAGCTAAGAAATCATCACGTGTCAGCACGTGACTCTTGGTCACGCGTGAGCATGTGATGCCCCATTGGGGTTTTTTCTTAGTGTCTTATTACATCTTTTAATCCCTTTTGGTGGATTTTAAAGGCCCATCACGTGGTGGCACGTGACTCCACTAATTGCCTGCTTGATTATAATTTAATTCTATTATAACAGAGTTCCAGGAAACCATCATGTGTGAGCACGTGACCCTTGGTCACGTGTGAGCACGTGATACCCCATTGGGAAATTTCCTGATATTTTATCAGGGAACAACTGCATTTCTCATTACCTGTGCATTGATTACTGATTACCACGTAGTGCTAGAAGCCGAAGTGTGGCTGCGGCGGGATATTTCCTTGACCGTAGGAGTATGGCTAGTCTTGTCACTCCTCGTATTCCGTATTTTAGAAAGCGGGACGTGACAGTCCTGAGTAAGCTCCTGTACTAGTGAGTATTTTCAATAATGTCTCTTCCTTTAACAAAAGCCCCTGCTCTTTTAAAATAATCTGGGGTAATACCCCAGCGAGGCTTCTTGATAATTTTTTTGTAAAATTTTTATAAATGAAGTTGCAAAGTCTAATTGGTCTGTAACCAGTAATTTTGGAGCAATTTTGCTTTTTGGGTATTAGACATATCACTGTAGAGTTAACATATTTAGGAATAAAACCATGCTTAAAGAAATATGCCGCACCATCCTGAAGGTCATTTTGTATAATACTCCAAACAATATTATAAAATTTACCATTAAACACATCAGGACCTGGAGCACTATCTAGGTTCATTTCCATAACAACAGATTTGATTTCATCTATATCTGGTATTGAGGTAAGATTGTTGTTGGCTTCATCAGTTATCAGATGTGGAATTATACTACTATAATATGTAGTTAAGCTATAGTTTCAAAATAAGAATTTCATTGCATCTCTTTTCACATTTCTTTGTACATTTGTTTTGTCTTGTGAGAGCCAACCAATTACAAGCTTTGGAAAATGAACAAGGAAAGCACAACAATTTCTAAACAAATAGAGGTTTCAGTTATCAATATATTGCAATATTTTTTGTTTCTTAAACAATAACTTAGTAGCAGAGTGGTTAAAGTTGCCTAATAAGAAAGCGATGAGAGAAGTAGTATAATACGATACAATCACATATTAAAAAAATAAAAGTCCGAAAATGACTTTTAAATATAATGAGAATAATGAGGAAAAGAGGCCCAAGGAGTCTTTTTCGTTAGGTGGCATCAAATATCTATATCGTCTATGATTTTTTTCGATGATCTGCACTCATCATCATCTTTATCATGTAAAATGTGGATATACCAAATTTAACGTGATTTCACCATTTTTTCACCGTTGAATTAGCAATGTAAAAAGTTCTATTGTCGATAAACCGTTGATTTTGCAGCCACTAAATCAACGGTGAAAAAGCGATGGAATCATATGAAATTTGGTGTATCCACATATTACATTTTGATGGAGGTCCTTTTCGGGTCTCCTTCAGATTTTGTCTTCCGTCGATTTCCTGATGGATTTTGGAACTGGTCTCCTGTTGCTTGTGGGTCTCAATGGGTTTAGAGGAGATTGGTGATTTGAGGAGCTTAGTGTCAGGTACCTGCAAGGAAGTCTCAGGATGGTTTGGAACCACCGAGAACCCTCCGACAATCAAGTTAGTACTAGATCCGAACAGCGTAACGGCTAAGTGGAGTAAAAATTTGGCTTACTTGACCCCTCTGTGATGAGGGTTTATATAGCGGCGGTGGCACGCAGCAGCAGGCGCGAGAATCTCGCCGGCAGTTATGCTCCCGATGTCACGTCTGCGTAAATAGCGGATCGCCCATTAATGGGGATCGTGATGACGTGGAACGTGGGGCGTTGCTGGCGGAGAATCTACGTGTGGCGAGATTTGCGGAGCGACGATTACGCCTGTGAGTGGTGGAGTTGGTCGGTCGGAGGGACCGAGGAAGACGGCCTCGGTTGGGGAGCTCGGAAGCGAGCAAGAGGGCCGAGGAGTCTTGGTCTTGTGGCAGCTCGGGACGAGCTGAGAGGCCGAGGAGTCCAATTTGCAAGGGGCTCTGAGGAGAGACAGCTTGTGCTGGTAGGTCGGATACATGGGTGGCCTGGTCGGCCCGTATGGGCTCTTTCTTCCGAGCTTCGGGACACGTCATCTGCCACGTGTCCTAATCTTGGAGATCGCCGGTATTGAGCATCATCACATGTTAAAGATGATGATGATAGATGCCGATCATCGAAAAAAATCGTGAAGGGTAATCCTGCGACACTAGAGAAGGAAATTCCTGTAAGTCTACGCTAGCGCCCCGGCCGTCTACAGACGCCAAATGCGGAACAAAAACTTTTAAACTGGCGCTATCGTATACTTTAACCCGGATCTGCCATTATTGCTAAACTAACAAACTGTAAAGAGTGTAGGAAGATTGTACCGAACGATCCGAGTCCTTCGTTCTTCAACCATCATCCCACGCTCCGTTGCGGCTGCTCCGATCTCGTCGATCTCCGATCTCCTCGTCGAGGTGGCACCACATGATCGGTTCTTTAAACGGGCTCCCGCCTCTGACTCGAGGCAACTCGATCGTCAAGTTTGCTAAAAGAGACGACCAAGAATGATGTAGAGAATGAGTAGATGACTTTGTCTCACTTCGTCCAAATCCGTGGACGATCGGTTAATGAAGTTGCCGAGGGAATCGGGTGATGGAATGAAATGGACTGTGAAATTCCATACACCGATAAAACCTATCATAATCTTTTCTCTCTAAAATGAAACATCAAGTGAATCGAGATCGATCAAGAGAGAGAGAGGGGCCGGCCACCTTATAAGGAAGAGGGGGGTGACCGTAGGAGGAGGGAGGTGACCATAAACCAAAAGCTTCTCACTAAAATATCTTAAGCCAAAACAAAATGCATTAATGAAAAAGGATGAGTCATTTAGAAACATTGAACTAAAAACCCTAGTCACCAAAAGCTTTAATGACACCATTAATGCCTAATGAGTCATGAAGCCAAGTCATCACCCTAGTCACCATATCTAGAAACTTCTAGAAGCACGACTCATCATATCTGAAGAAAAGATAAATCCGTCTTTAACAGAATGTTAAAAGACGGCTGATAGAAAACTGGAAACTGGCAACTTCCAAAAGTGATCCTGAAACGAATTTCAGGACAACCCCGAAACTGTATAAATATACCCGCATTTGTATTACGACCGAATACAAATGCAACTGAGACAAAGATATTATACCTACTCAATATAATACTCGGATCCGGCTTAAACCAAAGCCGACCAGTATTATCTGCCCGAAAAATAACACGTGCGTAAACGCACGTGCATTTTCCGAACCCTGCCATAAAACCATACGGCCTCTACAACGTTTCTCCCGAACTTGGGAAACTGTCTGTGGGGGACTCTAATGACTCGTCAGTACCCTGGCAGTGGATTTAACCACAAACCGTCAGCGGCACTAGCTATGCGTAACGGCTGCCCATGGACTGATCTCAAGGGAGGCCGAGAAGCGAACTCAAGGGAGACCGATGAGAGAACTCCTCCGAAAACCCTACTGAGCCTAACAGTGACAATGTATATACAGTCCGGTCCGTTCGTCAATGAGTATCGCATATCTGCCTAGGGGGCTAGTAACGTCAGACCCCCAATAGCAGTATAAGTCGTGTCGGAGTGAAGCCCAATACACCCTGAGATACTACTGGAGTACCTACCAGTAAATCTCCTACCATGGCCATGGATTTGTGTAATGGCTCTCCTAGACACAGCACGACCTCGCCCCCAATGTCGGGAGAGACGAATCCCCTGCCGATCCGCTCACGTGCCTCCATATGGCTCGGGACTATACCCAAAAGCTACCTGTTTGCACGACTCCTTTGAGCCGTGGTAGGGTAGAAATCAAAGCACAGTGGGAACTCACACGAGACAAATGACGACCTCAGGTCGATGAACTAACCTGTACACATGTCACCAGGGAACTGCTATCTGACGGTAGATATAATACTAACTAGCAGATTCCCGGCGAGTCCTGTCCGGTGTACTCATAACCCAATGAGCACCTGTATACATCTTAGGTGATCCAACTGACACCAGTGGCTTGTGAGACCGGCCACCGTCCCTCGTCGGGGTCTCGACTGTATACACTAGTCTACTCCGGAGTATCGATGCCCTGTCTCGAAACTCCCACGACTAGGGACCACAATTAAGGATATGCATATAAACTACCCAACTCTCACGTATATGATCGCCATCATACTGTTGGTAGTAAAGCAAGATCCTAAGGGCTCTATTGCAATCAGTCACCTGAACATGTACACGACTGATAAAGGCAAACCAGATAGCATACTATCATCTCGAGTAAGACTGTGCTACCGGGATAGGTCCTCCGCAATCATTGCAATCACGTACCTGCGATCCAATAATTGACTATGAGGGCACTATCTCCAACAATCTCCCACTTGCACTCAAGGCTAATTATTGCGATGTCGACTACTCACAGCCCGTGTGAAACCGAACATCCAACTCCTCTACTAATCAGTTTCACAAAGCCCGTTTGTAAAACTATTGTGTTCGAGAAATAGCCTCAGTGAGTGGATCCGCCTAGAAGTATCTTTCTATATCTCTCTTAATCTCAAGTTCGCGGAGAAAACCATCTCCCGAATTGAGTAATACCTGTCTTAGAACATGTCTGGATATCTGATGGGACCTTAGTTCATAAATGAACTCCATATCCAAACTTCTTAGACTGTATCGATCACTGAACCTAATCAGTATCGGGCACCAAGCCACCCACAGTATCCTCTTGGACCACCTGTCCATAATACTGTCCCTCTTCGTCAGGGGGAAAACTATAACTCTGACAATCACTCTGTCAACCATGTCACCTTTGAAGCCTGGAATGATAACCGTCTCCCGAAGGAGGCTGCCGTCATCAAATCCGTAGAACATGCACTTATGTTCTAAAACTGCTTCCTTATGTTTCTCCAGGATTGGATTAATACAAACTTATTGCATCTAGTGCAAAAACAACATTTGGTGTGGTACTTAACATCTCACGATTGACTCAATTGCCTAAGCAAGTGATCTGCCAATCATGCACATCCCTCTCCCCTTTAGTCTATACGACACCTTTAGAGAGGGTGACTCCATTACCTGCATGTACACCACCATGCTAGGATTCAACTATTCCAAAAACCATTAGAATATCTGTCAAAGTACCCACATTGGGAAACTACCCAAATCCAGATCTAAAAACCATAGATCTAGAAACCAGAATGTCAAATATTATATCCATATCCTGTCTGGAGAAACAACTGTGTGACGACCACAGTACAACCGATCGTAGTATAGGAATTTTACTTCCTACTCTGTGTATGTCATCCAGAAAACCATGACATCACATCCTACTACCTTCTTAACAGATCCATCCCTTATTCTGATTGAAGTCAAACCCATGACTGTCACATCAAAATTAGATGATCTATCTCCGCTATAACTGTTCAAGTCTATCAATAGATATAAGCATCTTGCCCACTATGCTTCTGTTGCTCCCACTGACTACGACAACCCTCCTACCGGGTCTCATATCCTGGAACAACAGTAGTGTCAAGTCTTGGTAGATTAGAACCTCCCTGTCACCGTCTCTGAGGCTACCGAAGTACCTCTCGGGCGTCTGAGGTTACCTACCATACCTGCGGAGTGGCTATTGGAATGTCAAACCTGATTGAATATATAGGTCCTATTAAATTTTCCGTAATCGTTCGCGGTTCTGGAATCACTTCCAGTTCTACCATACTCCCACTACTGTTTTCTGAAAAAGATCCATTTTTACTAAAACTGTGGCGAGTCAAGAACAATATCACTATTGATCTTCTAAATGGTAGAATATCAACCCTCGTCATAACCAGGGTCAACCCACAAACAGCCATTACAGAAACGTGCCCTGAGTTATCCAGTGTGTGGTTTTAATCATAAGCTGGACAACTCCTCGTACCTTAATATCTTTTAAGGTACGAACTATTCTATATCCAATATAGAAACTTTGGCACTTATTTAATTGGAACCATATTCAATCCATGCATCTGTCTCCGGTGCATATCAACTTAATGGAAAGAGGCTAATCAGCATTACTCAACTTAGGAATCCATCCACTTATGAGTAACCTGAAAGAGAAACACGTTTCTCAAAACCATCACTATCATCTGAATACCAATCACAAGAATCTACATCTTCGATCTCTTTGAAGAATCCCGATACTTGTGATACCTGGTTCTCTACTTTATTCTTATACCCACAACTTCTCAAAACTTAGACCTTGTATTTCTACGAAACACTCGTCTAAATACTAGAGAAGTTATAAGTAAACAGAACATAGTACGAGGACCTACCCCTTTGTCCTGATGGACACTGGACAACATACAATACTCTGTATAAGTCCGCTGAGTTAAACAACTCATAACTTGTGCGTTGTCGGTGGAAAACTGTACCCTGGCGATTTCCTCAAATATCACCAATTACAACGAATTCCGATATAATGAGGATGATCACCTAATTCCCAATATCTTACTCCCACTCATCATCTGTAAAACCATACAGATATGAGAATGAAACCTGGTAAATACATACCCTTGGAGTAAGTGTCTAATCGGGAAAAACAGTTTTTCTTTAACAATGCACTGAAACATGAAAATGTTTCGTAGGGGTATCCTGGTATTCATAGCAATGCCTCTTCCATAATCCAATTCATGACTTCAACCGTATATTTTATTGCCATCTCTCCAAATCCCTTTTTTTGTCTTTAGTCGTTATCTTCTGTACACCATCGTTAGGCTAAATGGTTTTCTTCCTTCCCTACCGTTCGGCACCAGCCTATGGTTTGGAAGAAGACTATCCAGTAAGCATAATAGGTGTACCCTCCTAAACCAAGGAGTACTCGCATCTCGAGAGAAGGTGACGATAAAAGACAACTGAATAATACCTTATTCTTTTTAAAGGTGAAATAGGAGCGGCGATGAAGTACGCGGTTTTGGTCGTGAATGATATCAGTCGCAATTTACTTTGCCCTCTTTCTAATCCCTTTATTTTGTCTTTACATATTACCTTCTGCACACCCTACTTAGGCTAATTGGTTTTCTTCATTCCCTACCTTTCGGCACCAGCCTATGGTTTGGAATAAGACTATCCAATAAGCGTAATAGGTGTACTCTCCTAAACCAAGGAGCTCTCGCAACCTGAGAGAAGGTGATAATAAAAGACAACTGAATAAACCAATTCTATTTCTCCTGAACCTTGATCCATCCTCGAAGAAGTCCCTTCGAGTTCGTATATAACCATACGATGGCTCTATCCAATGGAAGTGGATATCCGTAGTAATACGGGTGTTCTGAGAAATTCAAAGGGTAAAAGAAGGAGTGGCAATGACTTATGCAACTCAGACAATCCAAAAGCCAGTATTTTAAGAAGGTTCGGTCAACCTGGTCACTGAGTCATAGTCTAGGGTCGGTCAAAGGTCGCTGCCAAAGAGAGAGAGAGAAAAGAAACACTCTGCGTGCACTCTAACCTAGATCAGAATGGTCATCATTTTATCTAATCCGGAAACCTCCCACTGTCCTGTCAAATTCTCCTCCAAACCTAAAGAAGAATCAATCGGGATCACCCGAAGAGTAAACCAACTCATCAGTGGGAATCGGGATCCAACTCTCATCGCATGATAACGTGATGGAATGCATCCACGTTACTCATACTCCAGATGGTATGCGCATACTTGGCAAGTTTCAGTTTCTTTAGAAACTCCCGATATAGTTTTTGCCCCATGCTCTTATGATCGTGACTAAGGGCCAGCCCACCATAAGTCACATGTCAAGTTCTTCCCATCATTATCTTGTTAATTTGAACCCACCCGTACTCGCCCTTGACTAAGGGCCAACAAGGCTGTACGACTGTCCCAAACCAACTCATCTATCTATGCAACATGTGAACACCCCAGCAGCTACCAATCACTATGTCCTAGCTAAGGGCTAGACCAACATAGCTTGAATACTACTGACCATTCATATGAAATGACGGAGGGCTACGTTTGGTTTTTGGCGAAAAAACCTTTAACGCAGTGAACTTGATATCGCTGAAGGAACTTGATAGCTTTTTAAAATATAGTGGCGAAAACCTTTTGCTAAAGAGGTCACTCCCGGTAAAGGGATCTCGGCTCTTTCCTCGTGGAATGAGGTGCTGGATATTCCACTGAATACCGCTATGCAAAGCAACATGTAATCGACTATAGTGAAGTTATTACCCTGACGCAAACTTCTGTCCAAGGGGTCGGTCCCGGTGAAGGGATATCAGCCCTTGCCTCGTCGAATGAGGTGCAGGATATTCCACTGAATACCGCTATGCATAACAAAAGGAAACGTCTTTGCAATAACACTTTTTAAATTTGTTCCAACAACTGCAAACAGGTTTGTTTAACTTTGCATTGATCAGAATCAACGCAGTCCCATCAATCATTCACACCAGAAAAGAACGAAAATAAAATGTACGTATATGCCATCCGCATTCGTCACTAGGTCCCGTCATCACCCGTTAGGTTACTTAACTAACGACAGAGCGGGGACTGGACTAGCGCGGGTGTAAAACATATACAACATCTAATAGTATATAAACCAATATACAATAATCGCTCCAGGCGTGATAATATGCAACATTACAGAAAAGTAATAAACATCACAGAACAATACAGATAATCTGGGATCCCCGAGTTTCACAGAGCCGCTGCTGAAACTCGACGTTCCCCTGTCGTGTGGATAGCCTGTGCAATGAAACCTAGACCCCTACGGGTGCGGCAAGTTACCCGCCAAAACCTGAAGCGAGGCAGTCCCCCACAGCATAGTGAATGGAACACCCGGCACTTCACGGAATCCGGTAAATTGAGCACCCCTCCTTGGGTCAACCTGTACCCCCTACGAGTGCGGCGAATAGTCTGCCAATTCTAGAGTGGGGCCCCTCTGCCTCTCAAAGCCATGAGATGCGGACCCGTTGCTTTCCCGAACCCGGCTATCCGTGCACTCCGTCGCGGGGCAAAACCTAGTACAGTAATGTAAAATAGTACAATAGGTACATCGACCGCAACCTGGTCGTGCCCCAAAAGAATATTATACAACAGGCAGTGACGGCTGTCCACAAGTTGGACGCTCGCCCCGTAATATCAAATGTACAAATAAACTCAAACTGTACTACCATTGCACACTGCTATCCACCACAACAAATCCGCAATATCACAGCACAACACAAAACATCAACGCGAATGTCACGTTCGCAAACCCGTCTAAAAGAACTATAGCAATCAGACGCGGTTTACCGATCAAATGACATTCCCGGTCGGAGATATAATGTAAGCACTGTAAACTAACGTGTTTAAATTTCGATCGACCAAAGACCAAATATCAAAAAATGGGCCCCACAGCTTACTGGTGAACAGTAACAAAATCTGGGCCAAAACGATATTTATCAAAAACCCCAAAATCCAACACAGAAACCACTGACCAAATTTGGGAGCACGTGCTCCCCACGTGGCCGCGGATGCGCGGCCAAACCATGGGTTTGGCCGCCCTTCCGTGGCAGCTTGGAGGGATCACGACCCCAAATTTTGTCGTGGCTCTTAAAAACGCCTGCACGGATTTTTAAGATATACAGAAATGAATTTTGAGACCATTTAAAATTAACAGAAACTGTCGGCTTGGATTTTTGCAGTTTTCGATTTTCGGTCGGATCGATGTTTTAAACGCGTTAGCACAAGTTAGCATAGCAAAATGGTGAGGCTCTGATACCACTGTAAGTCTACGCTAGCGCCCCGGCCGTCTACAGAAGCCAAATGCGGAACAAAAACTTTTAAACTGGCGTTATCGTATATTTTAACCCGGATCTGCCATTATTGCTAAACTAACAAACTGTAAAGAGTGTAGGAAGATTGTACCGAACGATCCGTGTCTTTCGTTCTTCAACCATCATCCCACGCTCCGTTGCGGCTGCTCCGATCTCGTCGATCTCCGATCTCCTCGTCGAGGTGGCACCACATGATCGGTTCTTTAAACGGGCTCCCGCCTCTGACTCGAGGCAACTCGATCGTCAAGTTTGCTAAAAGAGACGACCAAGAATGATGTAGAGAATGAGTAGATGACTTTGTCTCACTTCGTCCAAATCCGTGGACGATCGGTTAATGAAGTTGCCGAGGGAATCGGGTGATGGAATGAAATGGACTGTGAAATTCCATACACCGATAAAACCTATCATAATCTTTTCTCTCTAAAATGAAACATCAAGTGAATCGAGATCGATCAAGAGAGAGAGAGGGGCCGGCCACCTTATAAGGAAGAGGGGGGTGACCGTAGGAGGAGGGAGGTGACCATAAACCAAAAGCTTCTCACTAAAATATCTTAAGCCAAAACAAAATGCATTAATGAAAAAGGATGAGTCATTTAGAAACATTGAACTAAAAACCCTAGTCACCAAAAGCTTTAATGACACCATTAATGCCTAATGAGTCATGAAGCCAAGTCATCACCCTAGTCACCATATCTAGAAACTTCTAGAAGCACGACTCATCATATCTGAAGAAAAGATAAATCCGTCTTTAACAGAATGTTAAAAGACGGCTGATAGAAAACTGGAAACTGGCAACTTCCAAAAGTGATCCTGAAACGAATTTCAGGACAACCCCGAAACTGTATAAATATACCCGCATTTGTATTACGACCGAATACAAATGCAACTGAGACAAAGATATTATACCTACTCAATATAATACTCGGATCCGGCTTAAACCAAAGCCGACCAGTATTATCTGCCCGAAAAATAACACGTGCGTAAACGCACGTGCATTTTCCGAACCCTGCCATAAAACCATACGGCCTCTACAACGTTTCTCCCGAACTTGGGAAACTGTCTGTGGGGGACTCTAATGACTCGTCAGTACCCTGGCAGTGGGTTTAACCACAAACCGTCAGCGGCACTAGCTATGCGTAACGGCTGCCCATGGACTGATCTCAAGGGAGGCCGAGAAGCGAACTCAAGGGAGACCGATGAGCGAACTCCTCCGAAAACCCTACTGAGCCTAACAGTGACAATGTATATACAGTCCGGTCCGTTCGTCAATGAGTATCGCATATCTGCCTAGGGGGCTAGTAACGTCAGACCCCCAATAGCAGTATAAGTCGTGTCGGAGTGAAGCCCAATACACCCTGAGATACTACTGGAGTACCTACCAGTAAATCTCCTACCATGGCCATGGATTTGTGTAATGGCTCTCCTAGACACAGCACGACCTCGTCCCCAATACCGGGAGAGACGAATCCCCTGCTGATCCGCTCACGTGCCTCCATATGGCTCGGGACTGTACCCAAAAGCTACCTGTTTGCACGACTCCTTTGAGCCGTGGTAGGGTAGAAATCAAAGCACAGTGGGAACTCACACGAGACAAATGACGACCTCGGGTCGATGAACTAACCTGTACACATGTCACCAGGGAACTGCTATCTGACGGTAGATATAATACTAACTAGCAGATTCCCGGCGAGTCCTGTCCGGTGTACTTATAACCCAATGAGCACCTGTATACATCTTAGGTGATCCAACTGACACCAGTGGCTTGTGAGACCGGCCACCGCCCCTCGTCGGGGTCTCGACTGTATACACTAGTCTACTCCGGAGTATCGATGCCCTGTCTCGAAACTCCCACGACTAGGGACCACAATTAAGGATATGCATATAAACTACCCAACTCTCACGTATATGATCGCCATCATACTGTTGGTAGTAAAGCAAGATCCTAAGGGCTCTATCAAAGTGTAACATGCAATCAGTCACCTGAACATGTACACGACTGATAAAGGCAAACCAGATAGCATACTATCATCTCGAGTAAGACTGTGCTACCGGGATAGGTCCTCCGCAATCATTGCAATCACGTACCTGCGATCCAATAATTGACTATGAGGGCACTATCTCCAATAATTCCTTTCTCTCGCACATTTCATATGAAGCTAATTAATACAAACTAAGTTTCCTTAGTTAATATTTAGGCCTTCCTTACTTAGCAAGTAGAAGATAATAGTTTGATTATTTTAACCATTGTAAAGAATAGCATTTCTTCCAAAAATAAAGAACATAGCTTGATCCCTATGTTACAGCTAACGCACATTATATAACCACTCATAACAATAATAATAAAAATACTCACGAGTTGATCATTATCTTCATTGTGCATTTAAATTAGGCCAGTTTTTGTTTGTTTGATATACATAGCAAGCAAGATTAATTTTCTTGTTAACAAAAACTCTCTGTTATCTTATTAGGTTGCATTCAAGAATTTTACGTTCATGTAACTCAATCAAATATTGTCGTTGTTTTTGTTTTGTTGTTTAGGTTAAGAATTCTGCCATTTTGAGAAACGACTAGATCTCAAAAGAACAAAATCAAGTTAGGAAAAACTTACCACATGAGTTTATTGGACTGGTCATCGACTTATAATCGGCTAGAAGTTTTTATTTTAATTTTATTTTGTTTGTTTATTTTTCTTGGGTTGGGGTGTAGGGTTATTGAATGGTATGAGTGTTGGAAAATTGTGCCTAGATTGATACAAAAAATAGTAATAATAATATAATAAAACAAAAACTTGTTAGGTTTTGTATTTTGTAAGTATATGGTCCTGTAACCTATTAAATATAAGACAGTCATCTAAATGAGCAACTTTGTGTGTATTAAATAATGTAACAAAAACGGTCATAAGTTTGATGAAACGAAACCAACAAAATATATGCAACATCATCGGACCTTTCCTCATTTTCTCCATGTGAGTCCTTTTATAACACTCACATACCCAAACCAATAAAGTTTCATATTGAAAACAAATTAATTTGTATACTAACTTGAGCTATTATTCTTTATACAATATGTAATTATTGTCGTTTTGAAATCTGGACGCTTGCACATCAGCACATGTATGAATGCGAGGTAGAAGAGACATCAATAAAATGGTCAATGTATATATGATTAAGAGCATGTGTACACGCGCGTTATTATATAAGAATACTTAGTAACTGTGCCTTAAAGTATGTATAATATTTATAATACATTTATAAAGTTCGTAGTCAACATTTTATTCTACTTTTTTAAACTAACGATTGCCTGTAACCTGTTCGACTATCAGTCCCGTATTGAGGGTTCAAATCCCGGCCAAAAAGGGAAAAAATGAAAAAAATAATTTAAAGTCAAAATTTCTCATTAATTGCTTCGGTGGAACTTCTATCATGGAAGGTGAAGGTATGATTCAAAAATATATAAAAAGCAAAAAAGAAGAAGAAGAAATTACTTTAAAATTACCTTGAATATCACTATTTTTTAGTAAAATACTTCAAAATTAGCACTCAATATATTTTACTCTAATAAAAAATTTTGGGTGCACTTGGTAGTGGGTAACCAGGGGGAATCGTAGATTACCATGAAATATTATCTTGCTTGTTTAGGTATAAAAAATATTCCCGGAAATATTGCATTTCGTGGTAATCAAATAGCCTCATTTTAATCCAATTCCTTCAAAAACATGTGTCTATACTAAATTATCATGAACACGACATGTGCCATGACCATTCGCCACCCGTTGCCTGCCTTCCTCATCGGCCGTCACCGGCTGTCCGCCGGTCGGAAGTTCGCCAACGGCCTCCCTTGCCCCTGACATCAGTTTGACATTCGCCGTCGGTCTCTCTCGCCGGACGCCGTTGGCTGGCAGCTGGTCGGATGTTCACCGCCAGACTCCATAGCCGCCGGCCGTCGGCCCTCTTCCGGTCGGACATTCACCGCCGGCCGTCATTGTTCGCTGCCGGTCGCATCTACCATTGTCGTCGCCGGTCGCCCGTTGCATAAATATATTACCGTGGATGATTAAAATGTACCAAGCATGGAAATGTAAGATTTCTTGGAATTGGATGCCCACACATCATATTTCCCGGAATATGAGGATTTCTGGTAATCTTCTATTCCACGTAGCAAATACAATCTTATTAGTATTTTAGTGAAAATACTTAATTGTTAGGCATTTTAGTGTACCTTCTTTCTCTTGTGCATTTTAGCTCCTTGCCGCTTCCATCCATTCACTTGGTAATAGCCATAAATTTTTGTTTTTATTTTAATAAGTTCAAATACATTTAACATGTTGAACCGGTCACCATTTTAATTCAATGGCGCAAAATCAATCGTACATTTGATTAAAGTTACAAGGCACGACAAAAGCTTAAAAAAAGATGGAAAAAAAGGAATTTAGAATGTCTGCTCTTTGGCTCCATGCTATTTTGATGCCCTGGGAGCATCTGACGGCATATTACAAGTGCAAAGTTCATGAAATACACCAACAACAAAGTCTTCTGTTTTATACTGTTTGACAGCTGATTATAACCGTTGATTTTGTAATAAAAAAATTCATGCAGGGAAGTGCAGGATGAGAAAAGCCGGGAACCCGGTTAAAAAAAGGAGTGAAGATGTGGTTCGGGTCGGGTTCGGTCGACCCATATATCGACGTAAAACCCATTTGCACGTAGCGTCGTTTATAAGCTCAATTAGCGAGCGGGGTTCTATCACTCTCATTTCTCTCAAACCCTAACCTTTACATAATCACGCCATAAAAACCCTAGACATTGAGATCTCTATTAGAATTGATCGATCATGAAAGAGACGAACAGAGTCAAGCTTGGGGCTGCGGCAATGGCAATGTCGTAAAGTTCTTGCTTGTGCTACTAATCAATGAGGTGAGTACCGCCCTTCAAATTGAATCCAGATATGCATGTAAACATTAAAATTTTGCTCCGAATTCTCTCAATCTCCCTTACGTTTGATCTATCGACGACATCCATGATTTTTGTTTTTTCTCAATTTTGTTTTCTGATCCTTGGGACCGTAAAATTTATTGATCTGTGTCTGTGCTATTCGATGCTTCATATTGTTGTTCTGTAATTTAGAAAGGGGATATTTTGCAATTTTTATTCGTCTCGTGATTTTATTGTTTTCCAATTTTATTCTTGTTTTTGTTCAGATGGCGGAGAGAGTAGATGCGGTTTTCGATGCGGAGAAAGCTCGAGAAGATGGAGGTGACCACGGTTTGATCATAAATAAGGTTTTGATGATGCAAGACACCCCCAAAACCCGTTTACTAAAGCCTCAGCCATCAGTAAAAAGCACACGAGATGCACAATATTTTTTACATGGAAAACCCATCTAATGTGAGGGGAAAAACCACGGGATCTAGTCCAGAAAGTTTATCATCCACTATAAAAATATTGGGATTACAAAGTTCGTCTCTAGCGCACTAGAAGATCATCAACATAGAGTTCTTCATTACAGGAGTGGATTACAACAAGAACGAACCCACCGACACACCGCGGATTGTACATCTTTGACAGCTCGATCCTTCACTCGTAGTCTTGAGTGGATAGCTTCACTTGGATGAACTTCAAGTGGATGGTATTGAATTGATATTTGGATGTGTTGGATGATGGATGGTGGATGCCTTAAGGATGCACCAACGAGCCCTAATTTACAGGGGGGAGCAAGCCTATGTGGTCAAGCAATACAATTACTTCATTCTCTTCCCAAATCCAACAAACTCCAATTTTCAAAGTTTATTAACTGCATTTCCCAAGAGTAATACAAACTCTCAAGAAGCTCATCTTTCATCCCAAGAAATATTAACTTCAAAGGAGGATAACTATTCACCTTTCATAATAATACCAAGTCTCAAGAAACCCATCTTTTATCTTCCGAGAAGCATTAACTTTAAAAGAAGATAATCATGCTCTTTTCATCGTCCAAGAAGTATTAACTCCAAGAGAGGCCTTTCATCTTCAAAGAAGCATTAACTCCAAAGGAGGATAACCGTGTACCTTTCATCTTCAATGAAGCATTAACTCCAAAGGATCAAAGAAGCATTAACTCCAAAGAAGGATAACCATGCAACTTTCATCTTTCATACCATGCTATTTTGATTAGAACACATTCGCCGATAAGAAGCAAGATTCCCAACAACTTGCACGTCAATTGTAAGATCAAGGTAAGGACTAATGGTCCACTTTAACTGACAAAACCAAAAAGAGTAAGAATCATCTAAGAACTCATTAAATACATCCCTGTATCCAATTTATAGCCATCGATGGAGTAGAAATTTTCGCCGCTTCTCATTGAGAAATTCCATATCTTCATGCCACCATGCTTCTTCATGTTGACAAAAGGCCATGAACATAATACTTTACACACATGTCTGCTAGGGGAAACACCCAATAGTCATGGACGCCATCATGTGCCAGCTTTATCATGGGTATACGGTGGCATGAAATGAGCATGAAAATCATTTTCCAATTGTGGAATTAAAAGCAGGCTTGTGTCGGCCTCATAATTGGCTGGGTTGGAATCACTAGTCTTGAAGGTCATTTCTAACCCATACCAGTATTAGATCACCAATGGACTTTGGGGTGTGGGGGGTGGGGGGGGAGCAAGGACTGAGGGTGATTATCAGGTCAACCTAACATATAGCTTATGGTTTCCTGCTTTTGAAGCTTGACATAAGAACATAGGCCAGCTTGTTAGATCTCAGCTAAATAGAACAATCCCAAATCGTAAAGCTATCCATGAAGCACCATGAACAAATCTCAACTTTGGCTGGTATCGAATCAACCAATCAAGTATGCTGAAGACTCGTACCTTCGGTGCACCAAAGCGAGTCAGATATTTTTGACACATTAAAAGGTGCCCCTGCGAAGACAGGGGGATAATTAAATGCCTGAGACGTGCCTTGTGTGTCTCACTTGTATCCTCTGAAGCTTTATTCAATAACCGATCTTGGAGAAAAATGAGTAAAATTCGGAGGCTGGTGAATTACAAAAACCTTAATTTCCGAGGGGAAAAAACCTTTAATTGACCCAATTATAAAAACTGAATATCCGCATTGTTTATGTGGCTTGTGATTATGGTTTGATTCAGCATTCAGATAGCACCATAGAGTCCCCCTACTCCTCTTTATGAATCAAGGAGCGGATGATTAGTTGAGAGTAAGTATCCACTTCAGGTTTCATGCGGCAAAGAGAGAAGAAAGGTTAACTTGCATTCTTCAAAATTTTCTAATTGTTTGTCCCGCTTCAATAGTAAAATGCCTCATTTAGATTCACGGGTTTGAATGGAAACTATGAAGAATTGTTATAAAGGCACACAATAATGGAAATCGCAATTCACAAGTCACCTCAACAGCAGGCAGAAACACTGCAGTCTTGGTGATATCGTGCTGGTTTTGGATTCGTTAAATATATGCACTTATACATGCATGCTTTCGCACATGTAACCTCTTAGTGCGCTCAACATATTTTCTTTGTCGTCGATTCTTATTTTTCCCAACTCAAGGTGGTTGCTCATTGCCTTACCAATAAGTGCTCCCATTCACCATTGATCATTCCCCCCCTTGTTCTTCCAGCTTTTGGATCTGCAGAAATTATTTCCCGGCTGTCTGCCTCGGAGTTGCAAACTTAAAACTTTGGTTCTGAATTTAATACAGTTTATGTGCAAACTCGAAGCTTTATCTTAATTAAATTTAATAAGGTGCAACATAGCTATGGGTGTTGGGGTTATCTCATAGCTGCAAGCTTTAGAGCTAACATAATGTCAAATTTGTGACTGATGCCAGGCGTTTGATCATGGAGGACTTGAATGCAGCAAGATCATAGCCGAGGAGATCACAATTCTCGGACATCCGCCATTTACCAAAAGCCACGGGATCGACTCAATCGGTGCTAACCAAGCGTGTCCAATGAGGAGAGTATTTTTGATTTACTCTTTACTCTTATACCATCTTTTTTCATTATTTTCTCCTCGTACAAATTGCTATTTCAATTTTCTTTTCTTCTTGAATATATTATATAATCTTTAATAACCTGATACTTACCAAGATTTAGCTACTTTGAATCCTGCTTACATACCCAGACACAAATTAAGTTACCAAGGAGAATGTCCAGTTTATTAGTCATGAGTTGATAAAATTATGGAATGATTCTATTGAAAAGATTCAGTTTGTTCCCTTCATTAAACAATAACATGATTTGGTAAACAGATATTATAATTTATATGAAGACATCATACTAATTTGCCTTGTATAAGCAAAGCTCAAATGTCCAACCTTTAATTCATCGAGCCTTTCAATATTAAATAATTTTAGTGTCACACAATAACAACCTTTTTTCATGAGTGATGAATCCAAAGAAAATGCCTACCTTTACCATTAACCATATATAGGAATAACACCATCTCCTAGTTCTTGCATCTGCTTTTGATAGGGGGAAATATTTTTTGTCCTCGAATGATTATGATGATAACCAATAGTTAGAGAACTCAAATGAGTTTCTTTATTATAGCTATTCACTCGCACATATTTGTACATTCGAATTTATTCATCTCTCTTACAAATTAATGTAATCTTATGTATACCCAAATTCTCTTACAAGGCGATTGACCAAAAATACAAGAGCGCGCTTATAATCAGAATTTATAGCAGCCAATCTCCGAAAAATGAATTGAATTATATATCAAACGTGTAAAAAATCAAAAGACTAAAAAGAATCATGTGTACTGAACCAATCAAAATTAGAAAAAACCGATCATGATCATGCTCCATCAATCAGATTGCGCCCTCTCCAACTTCTTCTCTCTGCAGTATCTGAGCTCAAGCGAAACTTGCCTCTCCATCTGAATATGCCTGTAAAAGTTTGCGATGAAATCCTCCGCTCTTCTATCGATATCATCCGATGCATCACTTGTCGATCTCGTAATCTCCGATGACGGGCTTGGCGACCTCGATAGATCTGTAGCCAAGCTCGTAGACCTCGATAGAACCGTCGACGAGATTGCATCATAGTATTCATCATCGGTGCAATCTAGTAAACCTGAAGGCTGGCTCTTTAAGCTAAGCCTTCGTTGATTCAGATACGACGAGCCGAGGATCGATGAGAAAAGCCATCTGCTTGCATTAAAAGCAAGTAGGAACTTAACCTTTCTGATTGCTGTCTGTAGCCTGCTAAATAATGGAGATCGCTTAGAAGCCATGGGTGGTAGATGTTTTTAAAAAAAAAAAATTGGTATGATGTTGTAATTAAAATGAGGCTTAAGTTTGGGTTATGGTTTATAGAAGAGTGAGGTGTAGTTGTCACAACCTAGAAGTTACTCGGCTGTTGGAAGTTTCAAGGAATTGAGTGGATTGTAATGTTGGACTAAACAAAAGGCTGCGACCAATTATTTGATAAGAATTAGCATGTGGGTTTACTTTATAAGCAAGCTGTTGTAGTTTCCAAATGATGACGATGATGATGATAAAAGAACTCCAATAAACCCTTTTAACATTTTACTATATTTTACATCTTTATCTACAATTTTGACTAGGTTGTTAAAGGAGCCCAACTAGCCGAGTTTGGTTGTTTGTGTTCGTCCAATTATTTAAATGAGTTTGAAAACTTGTTCAACATCGTCTCGTTACGAGCTCTTCACAGACTATTTGAAATCTAGAAAGCTAGAAACAACAAACTTACAATGGTATGTAAGAAAATCATATAGATGAGTTGCGAGAAATATAGTTGCTATAACCATATAAATTATAAAGGAGGTCAAAGCTTATTTAGAACCTTGCCGAGATTAAAGTTATTGATTATCTTAATTCTTCAATATTGCATAACAATATTTGACTTAATATTATTATGGTCAAACAGTTTAATAATTCAGATTTAAATTTAAGAATTAATCATATTATTATTGCTCTTAAGTATCAAATAGATACAAACTATCCGAGCAAGCTTTAAAAGAGCCGATCTTGAGCCTACCATATTCATATTCCGTTGTTTATTTCCATCAAGGTTAGATTTTTCCCTCCAAGCTCGGCTTGTTTAGTTATTGAATGAGCTCGAGCGAGTTTTGAATGAGCCGATCCCGAGTCGAGCTCTGAGATTTGAGCTTCTTTAACGCCCCTATTTGTTATGTTGCTATTAGAATGTGGAAAATACAAATTCCTAAGCAAAATCCCCTTAAAAGGTAAATGTTTCACTTAAAAGGAAACGTGTGAAAACTGAGAGCCTAGAAATTATCCGCAAATTAATTAACTTGTTTTCTAAGTTTGATGTTCAATGTCATACCTTTGCCATTATGCACAAGAGGAAGACTGTCGTTGTCCACTATTTGCCGACAAAGCATCCATCAAATGACATTTTATTTATTTATTATTATTTTGGACTAGGTCTGAAAACTTAAGATGAAAGTAATTCTATGGCGTTAGGATTAATTAGAGACATATACTCTTTTCCTCAATTATGCTACATGTTGAGTCGTTCAAGAGATGCGAATTATTCCCATCGACCTCAAATTTTGCATACATTTAAATTGTGATCCCTATCAAGGAATTAAGCAGATATTATGTTGACTTAGAATTATAATTTACTTGTTTTAGGGGTCATCAAACTAGCTTGAACTATGGTGACATGTATGTTGCAAGCATTTAATGTCGATTAGCCAAAACCATGAGCATGCATATATATACTAGGCATTAGCATGATATTTGCATTATCGTGAAGTGTGATTCTACATTGCAAAAGAAGGCAGATGCCCTCCTAAGTTATTATATGCCAATTTAATTTTTGCCATATCTATTTATTTGGGTACATTGTTTTTGAATTTTTATATTACAAATTGTAAAGCATAACTAGTAATGAGATTGCCGAGTGTAAAGTAGCCCCGTAGGAAATTTACTCCGTTGGCAGCTTGAAAAGTCAACTATCTGTTGGTTTTTTTTTTGGACGATCAGCATTTTCTATATTGATCTTCGTGTCCTAAACTCTTGATACAACAATTGTCTTATCGTTTGTATACTCTTTGCCCATTCATATTACTTAATACTCTGCTTCCTCACTATTAAAATAGTTATGGTATAACTTTTGTTCCTTTAATTAATTAATTTATTATCATTCAAGGATAATTACTCCAATGCTTATATATTAGTCATTTTGACCAAATATTGGGCTTGCTATGATAAGTTTTATGAAATTTTAAACGAAGGAAATTGCCAGGACATTTATATCCCCAAGATTTTGACTTTTTACTGGTCTCAATGCCGTACATATCATTTGGATAGAAGCTGGTTGGGCCAATTCACTTGTATTTTTGCTGACCTTGAGAGAATTGCAATTAGACCCGAATATATCTGTTCTAAATGGGTCGGGTTCGAGTCATTCGGATCGGCAATACTTCACCAGACCCGGTACCTTGGTCCTTGCCACCTGGATAAAACTCTACATTTTTTGATAAAGAAAATGAACCTTTATATTTCTATAAAATTAGTTTCTCTAATTTCCACTAAAACCAAGCCTCACCAATGTTGGAAATTGCTTGCAATTTCCTTTTTTCTTTTCGAACTATTAAATTAGTAAATATCAAACTATTTTTATATGGAGGAGAAGCAACAGCAGCAACACCGAGTCATTTTCCCAAATTTTGTGGATTATTCGGAGCAAGTATTAGTATCATATTAGGTGAATATACACATTTATGTGTGTGTTGTACCTGTTCAATAAATTCAAGTGGCATATTATATTATAAAGCCCAGCTTGCTCCGCAATAATTAGCCCAAAGAAAGCCCAATGATCAAGTTCATACATGAAACCAAAATTGATTTTTGATATACCCTCCGAATTCTTTCTTATCTTACCTTGCAAAAATCTTTAAGAATTTTCGACTATCCTGTGAGCCCTTTATATCGTTAACTTTGACAGGAAAAAGATGAGAAGGCAAAATTTCCCATATTCTCACTCTTCCTCTTTATTTTAATTCCAGAAAAGAAATGAATGTCTTAAGATGTTGCATGATGATCCATGAAGATTACAAGTAGACCATATGAATCTTCAACAAATGTAATTGGAGAAGAAAGGAGAAGAAGAAAAAATTATAAGTTAAGGTCAAGCCTTAGACATCATAAATATCTTCTAGTCTCGCCATGAAAGATGCTTTAAAATTTAAAATCAGATAAAACTTTAGATTTGCTGTTTAAATGTGAGAAAGTTTGAGACGGAGATTTTCTTTTCTTGAAATCATTAGCACTCTAATATTTCTCAAAACTTTTGTTAACAAAATGCTCGGTTTGGACTCAAACCTGGTAGCAATTGTAATGTGGACCCCCGTTCTTATGGATATAGATTAATAGTTCAATGGTACTAATTACATGATAGACCAACGATAGATAGATGGATAACACACGTTAGATATAAAATATCTCACAAACTTTGGATCCTCTGATTTTGCTGCTGCTCATTCCTATCTTGAAAAATGTGAATTGGGGGCAACAGAGAATCCTGAGGGAATGATGAGAACCCTCCTCGTGAAAGTTGTGGGGACTCAAACCTGGTAGCATTCCCGTTTTTTATTTTCCAAAACATTACCACCAACTTTTTTCCAAAGCATTATCTGGCTGTAGGGATGAGCAAGAATAATCCAAATAAAAGAAAACCGACCGGACCGGACCGGACCGAACCGACTTAGTCGATTCAGTTTGATTAAAAATATTTCGGTTTAAACCAAACCGAATAGCCAACTTACATGTTTCTCAATTAACAATCTTATATAGTATAACATATACTTCAAATTCCTAAGCATTTAAAACTCTAGGTATTTGCCTAGAAAATGTGGCAGCATGATGCATGCATGCAAACTCTGTCCCCTGTCACATTATACCTACCCTGCAAATTATTATTTGCATACAGCTTTTGTTATTACGTTATTATAACCAGACATAATGACATCAACTGCTTTTTTAATTCTTATATCACGTAAAACAAAGAGCTGCTCCTTGCCTCTTCTTCGACCTCATCATCTTCTTCAATTCTTTTTTTCCAATCTTCTTCATCAAACCTTTAACCCATCAAAAGCTTACCGTGTCCACAAAAATGCACCTTCAACTCCGTGGAATCTCAAGCGTTCTACTGGACTCGTATACTTTGCTGCGTGATGACGACATAAACCGACCGGACCGAACCGTTTCGGTTTGGTTCGGTTCTGATTCTTTTGCCTAAAACCGAACCGAACAGACCGAAGCTCGCTGGCTGTGATGAGGATTGAGGATTCACACTTCTCATATCCCATCATCATCATTATCATCATCTCTCTCTCTCTTGTGATCAATAGAGAGTGAGTAGCAGTAGGACAGATGAATCTCTTTCTGATGAAAGGGAAGGGACTTGGTTTGTTTTGATATGCAGGGATTCTCTCCCTGCACTCTCTCCAACACCGATATCCATCACTATTCTCTCTCCCCCGCCACTCTGTTCATTACTTTTTTACGAAAATGATTGATTGTGATGATGGGCTCCATATCAATGGTTATCATTTTAGGCTTATTTTAAGAGAGAGAAAGTCACTTTGTGGTTCAACCAACTTATCGAAAACCCTCATATTATTAAAACTCAACACTAAAACCTTCTGAAGTTTCATTCCGAAACACAAAGCCATCATACCGTTTAATTACTATAATAAATGACTTAATTACTCACTTCTTCTTTATTTAAATTCACATATGAGCATATGTAATTAGTCAAACACAAAATCCCTAACTTATAGCGGCCTTCTTGGCTAAAATTTTGCAATTTCGAAATGAAATTTCAATCTAGAGAATAGTTTTTTAGGGTTGGAGATTTGGGGGAAAGCCCGGTGGTTTGTTGAAGTAGGTGCTAATTTAGAGAAATGATGGGTAATTTGGGGGATAAAAGTCATGTGACCCCTCACATGATCCATTAAATGGATAAAAAGTTAACAGCTAGAGGTACGACGGAAAGAAAGTTTGGAAGGTTTTAATGAAGCGTTTTAATAATGGTTTTTCGGCAAATTGGGTGCACCATGGGATGGTTTCTGTGAAATAAGACTATTATTTATGGTGGCAAATTGCAGGTTTTGATTTCACATGATTGATTTGATTTTCACATCATATTTCTTTGAGAATTTACAAATCAAATAAAATCGGGAGAATTGGAAGGCTCAAAGAAATTGATGAAATAATCCTCTTATCGGTCAAAACTCAACAAGTTATAACTTTTTTAATTATAAACAATGCTCTTCTCGATCAACATATTCAACGTTATGCATACACAAAAAATTATGTGGTTTTGGTACTTATCACAGTTGTATCGAAGGGATGCAAATTTAACTGTTAATCGGTAAGAAAATATATTTCATGACCAATTTAACGGTCAATAGGTATCAAAATCATATGGAAATTGGTGTGTATATGCTTTATGGAAGATGTAACACCTGGTATCATTTGTAACTATCCGTATTTTAATAAATATTTTTCCTCTCATTTTTCCAAGTTAATTCACTTAATTATTTTCATAATCACTAAACCCTAACCTTAAATTCTAGCCCGGCCCTTCCCTTCTGTTACCTTTTCTTTTCTATATTTTTCATTGGGGCCCATTGGCCCAGTCCACACCAAGCCCAGCATCCATCACCAAAAACGAGCCCCTTCTTTTCTACCTTCTATTTTTCTCTCTTTTCCCTCTTCCTCACGAGCCCCTCCTTTTCTACCTTCTATTTTTCTCTCTTTTCCCTCTTCCTCACGAGCCCCTCCTTTCTCGTAATGATCCTTGCAGGAACCGTTAGTCCCTACGACCGAACAGCCGTCCAACGGCCTCCGAGTTTGCCTCCCTCACCCCTCCCTCAAGATCCCAACCGCATCTCTCAAAGCTCTTCCTTTCTTCTTCGTTTGAACGAGCCTCACCCCCCTTTTGACCCAAACGTTCCTCCTTCTTTCTCCTCCTCATCCGCTCGACTCGCTCATCCTAATTAACCCCACGAATCTCTCGTTCATTCTTTTTTTCTCTCAACGACTCTCTCTCTCTCTCTCTCTCTATCTAAATCTCTATCTCACTCAAGCGCTCTCTCTCTCTCTCTCATTCCCTCACCCTCTCATATCCCCACTCTACCCACTGCACCGATCTGCAGCCAACGACCACCTCTCACTACCACTTCATCACCTCACACCTTCAGCTCCTCCAACAAAAGCAACAACACTAATCGAGCTTCTCCAAAACCCGCAGCCGACCTATTCCCCAGCGGCTCCCCACACCACTGTCCATGACCTCCGCCGACGAGCTTCAACCGCAGCGACCAACTCCTTCTCAAATCAACCCACTTGCTCTTTCTCTCTCTCTCTCTATCACTGATCACCTCCACTATCAGCAACCGAGCCCTATGTACGGTGTTTTTCGTCACCCAATTGAAATGGGGATGTGCGCGCTTGTCAGACGTATATAGATTCCTTCTGTCTAGGGTAGGCCGGGGTTTATTGATTGTGGGGATTCGAATCTCCGGCAGTCGCGGACTAAGCTGCAGTTAATTACCCTTCACTTTTTGAGCGAGAAAACCTCCGATTGACGGGTCAAACAGGTCATGTGAACTCAAAGTTTCGTGCGCATGTGTTGTGTTTTGAAGGGTTTTGGATATATCAAGGGCTTCGCAGAGTTTACGGGGGTCTCGCTACCCGGATATCCGGCATGGAGTCAAGAAGGCTAGCAGCCCCCTTACGGGATGCGGGGCAGTGCCCCGTTAAATTTTTTTCTAACGAGAGGTATTTTTAGTGGGAAGTGTATAAAAAAAGAAGAAGAGGTGAGTAGCGTCCTAAGGACGCATGGGCGCTGGACGCCAGCGCCTCACGCGTTCGGCAAGTGGGCGCTAGACGTCCGCGGGCCACGTGCAAGACGCATGGGCGTCGGGTGCGAGCGCCTCACACGCCCGGCACGTAGGCGCTGGCCGCCCGTGGGCCATGTGCAAGGCGCATGGGCTCCGGACGCCAGCGTCTCACGCGTCCGGCACATGGACGTTGGGCGCCTGCAGAAAAAGGGGGCTTAGCCCCGGGATCTAGAGTTAAACTCCCAAAAGGATTTTTATTATGGAGTTCAACTCCAAAAGAATTTTTTTATTATGGAATTAAACTCCAAAAGATTTTTAATGGAGTTAAATTCCTAAAAAGATTTTATTTATGGACTTAAACTCGAAAAGATTTTTGACAAATGGAGTTGAACTTCCAAAAATCTTCAGGGGTGATCAAAGGGGACCCCTTTCTTCTTCCATGAGCTCTGAATTCTCTTCTAAGCCTCGGATCTTCCCTAAAGTGGGATTTTGTGAGATGGGTCTCCTTCTTCCTCTTTTCTATTGGCTGGATCTTAGAAAAAAGGATGAGACTTAAAAATCTCCCCTTTTAAAGATTTGATGGGAGATCTGAGCTCCCCTTCATGGGTTTCATGGTGAAAAACTATTTCGTTTTAGGAAAATAAGAGTTAAACTCTTGATTTAATTCAGAAAAGAGAAGAAGGTTTAGAACTTTGAGGAAGGAGAAGGGGGCACAGAACCCTAATTTATTGAGAAAATGAAAATTCCTTCTTGATTTTTTCATCATATTTGCCTTTATAAGCTACACACTTAAACCATATGGCGCTTGTGCCACCCCATGCCTTATGTGCTTATCTCTTTTTGCACATAAACCATGGGGTTTACAAAATTTTGGATTTTTACCCATTTTACATACATTTATTTTTAAAAAAAGAATTACATTAAACTATTTTATGGCTTCGTTCTTTTTGTCATGAGGTTGGTCCCTTTCATGCCCGGTCTTGACCTGGGCTTAGGCCCACTTGGCTAGGGATTGACTTTGATTTTGTCTTGGTCAATCGTGGTGTAACTTTTGACCCCAACAAAGTGCCCCCCATCAATAAATGTACACCACATATATGGGTCGTGTGCATGAAATTGATGGATCTTCTTTCGCATGGGGGTTGACTTGATTTAGTTCCCGTTTTGATGACGTGGATGTCGATGCTGCCCTTTTTGCAACGTGGACGGTTTACGCTGCCCTTTTAGCGACGTGGATGGTCGGGGCTGCCCTTTTAGCGACTTTGACGGTCGATACTGCCATTTTAGCGACTTGCACGGTCGGGTTTGCCCTTTTAGCGACCTGGACGGTCGATACTGACATTTTTGCGACTTGGACGGTCGATGCTGCCCATTTAGCGACGTGGACGGTCGATGCTGCTATTTTTCCGACGTGGACGGTCGTTGCTGCCATTTTTACTATGTGTACGGTCGGTGCTGCCATTTTAGCCACGTGGATAGTCGGTTCTGCCATTTTTGCGACTTGGACGGTCAACACTGCCATTTTTGCTACATGGACGGTCGGTGCTTGATTTGACTTGCTCCGCTTCTTGCGGTGTCGGGGTTGAAGTTGACTTGCTCCGCTTTGTGCGGTGTCAGGATTGATTTGTTTCCGAGGTGGAGCTTGGTTCTACCGATGAGGTGATTGGTTGACTTGTTTGATTGATTTGTTTTGGGAGTTCCCTACCTGTCCAGGAGGACTTTTGAGCTTAAAAGTGATGCTGGATGGAACGTTGATTTGATTTGTTTGATTTCTTCCTTATTTGGTGGGAATTTTGAATTTGAGAAGAACTTGGACTTTGGATTTTGTTTAGCATTAGTATTGCTGCACTGGAATAATGTCAGGAGCAACTCATCATTTGCCCCGGGAGGACTTGGGATTTGGTTTTTGGTCTGCATCAGCACCGCTAACACTGAAGCAATGTCAGGAGCGACATCATTTGCTTTTTGGAAAACTTAGGGTTTGGGTTTTGGGTTGGCATCAGCACCTCTAACACTGAAGCGTAATGCCAGGAGCGACTCATCATTTGCCCGTTGGGGAGCGATGGCTTAGGAGACAGGTTTAGATCCCTATCACCTAAGGCTTTTCAATTTTATAAGCCGTGAGGGTCTCATAAAAGCATTTTCTCCATATGAGTCGAAAGGATCTCGCAGGTGTATTTTCTCTCTAGGAATCGTAGGGATTCCTAAGTGTGTTGCTCCTTTATGAGTCGTAAAGATCTCATGCGGGGGTTTTCTCCTCACAAAGTCGAGAGGACTTCGCGAGTGTATTTCAGCTCTTTTTCACGAGTTTGCGCCCTTTCGGGTTTTCACGAACTCGCAGGCAGTCCAGCTGTTTTTACTCACGGAGCCCTTTCAGGTTTTCATCCGTACCCGTTTCGCTTGTGGACATACTGTTTTTTTAGCTTCATCGCCGGTGGGACTTTAAATGTAGTCTCGCCGGTAAGACTTAGGAAAGATAGGGGTCGTTTATGCCCATGAATTGTATACGGTTTTACAGGATGTATGATCCAGACTGTAGGGCCGGATTATTCAATTCGTCCATGACTTGGAGTATTCACACGTAGTATTTCTTGAGATATCGGCTATTGATGGGTGGCATGAGCCATTCTCCCTCGGCACTTATTAGTTGGTAGAATCCTCCGTCGAACACTTTCTCGATGACGTATGGTCCTTCCCAGTTTGGCTCAAATTTTCCCTTGGCATGTCGATTGGGGATGATCGGCCTTTGAGGACCAACACCAATTCGCCTTTCTTGGAAGCACGGAGATGGGTCATCTTGTCATAGGTCCATGACATTTGGGCTCGGTATAGCTCCTTTGCTGTACTGCGAGCCTCTTTTTCTCGAGGGCGTCAAGTTCTTCGAGCCGAAGGAGAACGTTTTCCTCCTCCGTCAAATTGTGCTGGACAGACATCCTGAGGCTTGGAACTTCGACTTCGAGGGGGAGGATCGCCTACTGTAACACCTTAGAATGCGATTAGTGTTAACTAAGGGATAATGCAGATTTTTAAGTAAAAGTTTACCAAATTGGTTTCCTCATGTTTTATAACAATTAATTAATATTTTATTATTATTTGTTATGGCTTGCACACACTTGTGCATGTTAGTATGGGGTCTAGTTAGTGTAAATCTTGTTAAGTGGCCATGACACCTTAAGCTAATCCATGCCTTGATTTTACCTTGCACTTAGATATTTTGTATGAGAGATATTTTCTTGTTTTGAAATGAGGGAGGTGGCTAGGTGAGTCATGAGGGCATTAATGCTAGCATTGATGAGGAGAGGGAGAGAGTAAGTGTAAGGCTAAAGCTCACCCTACACTCACCCTCTCATCATTATCGCCCCTCACTCTCACATTCTTATCTCTTCTCAATCATTCCTTCAACTCCTTTGCTCTCAACTGAAACCCTCACTATCTCTTCACTTAAACCTTGTAAAACTTCATTAAACCCCACTAAAACACTTCTCAAGTCTTCTTTTAGCCACTAAGTTGACTTAGAGGTTGGAAAGATTGGATTTTTTAGCAAGAGTGGCTAGGTAATGACTCCTAACTGATAATTAGGTGTTTATATTGTTGTGTTGCCTTGTAGTTATGGTTTAGAACACTAAAGGTAGAGTTTTTGTGAACATATCGTATTTTGGTAAAGTGTTGTGTCTTGAGTGAATCTGCTGACGAATCGGGTTGTTGTTTTAGAAGTTGCCATCACAGAGACCTAGTTTTGAGGTATAGAACCAACCATAAAAACCTGAGACCATTCCTTTCCATCATGGCCGCAATTTTATTGCTTCTGGCCGCAATTTGCGGCCAAAATGGGGACTGGGGTCTTGAGTCTTGTTCGTAGGGTCTCTGGGGTTGTATGTGGTCTCGTGGAACTTGCAACTTTCACTAATTATTTGTGTATCAAAATTTGGGATCACTTTGCTATAATCTAGTGTTACGACTACGCGTGTTACGTTATCCGACACGGTTTGTGATCTTGTGTAGCTGCTGCACCTGGGTTGGTTTTGGGATGTCGCTACATACGGATGTCGCTAAACGGAAACTTGAGAGATGGATTGGAGTTAGTGCGTCGGTCAAACATAGTTTGTACGTGATATTGGTCGATTTATAATATTTGCACTTGTTCTGTTTTGTGTTAATAGGATCTGAGGCGGGGACTTCGAACGCTGCGAAGAAAGGTAATCAGGTGATTGGATGTATCTAGCTCGAGATTGTCGGTGGGTAGATTTAACATCTACGGGGAAATCGCCCGTATGGAGTTAAGCGTCAGGGCTAGATATGATATGATATTAGCCGCATGTTTATATGCACATATAGAGATAGTGCATGAACTTCATTTCATATTATTACTTGTTGTGTCCGAACTTGTACCCATTGGACACTGCACTATTATTGACAATCCATGTTGCACGAGCACTAATTGTATGCTACACACACACTGTCAGTAATTGCCATGACACGCACGACACATATACATATGTGATATTGTATTGATTAGTGACATTGAGGTATTGGTTCTTGTACGATTGCGCATATGAAATATAGTTTGCATGCATACCTACATGCTTACACATATACCTTGCTATAGCTACATGTTCACCTTTATATGATATTGCGTTGGATTTTGTATAAATTGGGAATCGCATGATATATTTAATAACTTGATACATTTAAATAGTGGATTTTCCCTTGATATGCTCATATTACTGTTCTATGTTGCATACATCATATTACATGGATTTACGCATTGAGATATGGATTTCATGTGATTTTCTGGATTTGAGAACCGCGGGGATATTTCAAGAAATGTGTATTGTTTTGAAAACCCGGTTTCTGTTGATATGATATTTCAGTGCGTCCACCATGAGTTTCTCGGTTCTGAGACTTGTGTTAGAAACCCGATGCGAGGAGTGGATGTGACCGTTTGCGAGTTCATGGTGGACCCGGTATGGTACACCGAGGCAAGAAAGGTATGTCGATGGATTAGCTGATGAGCCTGGCAGAAGGACTACTACCTACCGGTGATAGTTTTGGACTCGGCGGTTATCCGGAGGATATCGACCGGAGTCATGAGATGGATATGGGACGATTCGTACTGCCGGAGCCCGCAGGCCGATCCGGACAGACGGAGCCCATGGTACGTGGATTTATGTGTCGATGCTGGACACGAGTATTTCATGATGTTTCGAGTGTCGATGTTGGACACTCAGGTTCCATGAGATGTACGGATATGAGGGCCGGTCCTGGTGACGGCGTCTGAGGATTTTGGGATTTGGGGTGTCGTTGATGGACACCAGTGTTTTTCCATGCTGATGATTTGTGCATGAGGTTTATTATTTATCCCACACTCAGGATTTATTTGATATGCATTTGATTCATATAGATGTAGTACCCTGGTGGTGTACCTTGATCATGACTGTTGCATATTCATATTGCCATACTTATGCTATCAGATTGCATGTGATAGATTATCGTTGTTCGTGCATACTTGCGATTACAGTATAATGTTATTTACTATTCATGAGTTGGCAACTCACTCCCGTTGTGCTACAGTGTTTTGCAGGTCTGACCATCAGAGTAGTCGCGGCAGGGCATCTTATTATCTCTACTTTTGCGGATACCGCTACGGTTGGCTGTGAGGCCTTTTGCTATAGGTGAGTTGCGGTTATCCGATGATGTTTATTATATATCTTTTGTATCTAGTACTCTCCATTTACCACCTTTATGTATTGACTTAAAGACGAGTTGTGAGGATCGATGTTGTATATTTTTGTGACTCTAGGTGTCGTGCTCGTGTGAGCCGGCCTTTGTTTTATATTGATTACCTCTTTTATGTTGTTCCTTCGCTGCGGTGTCGTATATCTGTTGTGGTGGTTGTTTTCGCCTTTGGGTGAGATTTGCTCCCGTTTGGGGATGCTTTACTTATATCTTATGTTTGTACCCGTTTCAGGGCTAGTTTTTACAAAGGAGATGCTGCCGAAATTTTTATGAAAACAAACTTAAGGTTTAGGTTTTGCTTGAAATTTAAAAATGTTTCTATCTTTTCCTTCTTGTAATGGTTTAGATTGCTGGGTTTTTGACTTACTTAAATTGCGTTACGCCTATTAACGTTACGTGGTCTAAGTGCCGGTCATGTGCCTAACTTGGGTCGTGACAAAATTGGTATCAGAGCGTTAGGTTTTACCTTTCGGAGTGTAGCATGACCTTGGTTTGATGGAGTAGGTAGCTTAAGCAGAGTGACGTAGCGTGTGTATGTTCCGCGGCATATTTACGACACGGTACTCCGCCTAAGTGACCTTAGGACTTATTGCTTGAAATTCCTTCCATGATTATATACATCCTTGTGATTCAATTTCTATGTCCTTATCGAATCATGTTTTCTTTTCCAGCCTTTATGCCGCCGAAGACTACGAGGGCGCAGAGAGTGGCCGTGAGGGCCGAGGTCAGAGTTAACTCATCTGAGACGACGACTGACCTGGGCCGTACGCCCATTGTGCAGGAGCAGATTGATCCATTTTCGATGGACCGTATTACTAGGCTTGAGGCCGGTATGCAGGATATGCGCCAGATGACGGGGACGTTAGTTGAGGCCAGTCGAGCGCAGTGACAGGAGGTTGTCTCACTTTTTACGGGGACTGTGTTGGTGCCTCCTGTTCAGGCAGTTGTATCTGCAGCTACAGAGGTGATCACTGTATCGTTATCTGAGTTCATGAGGTCGAAGCCTCCGGTTTTCACAGGCACTGATGCAGCTGAGGATCCCCAGTCGTTTATCGATAGTATGGCCAGGATATGTCGTTCGCTGAGATGCTTCGACGCAAGATGGGTAGAATTCGCGAGTTTTCGTCTGGAGGGTCTGGCCCAGAAGTGGTGCGAGTCTTTAGAGAAGGGCAGAGCCGCAGGTCTTTCTCCTATGATCTGGGCTGAGTTCATAACGGTGTTTCTTGCCCGTTTTATTTCGCTGAGTGTCAGGGATGCTCGAGCGCGCAGTTTTGAGTCGTTACACCAGACTCCGGGAATGACGGTGGCTGAGTACGATGTGCAGTTTACCGAGCTTTCTGTGTATGCTCCGTATTTGGTAGCTACTGAGGAGATGCGGGTCAAGAGGTTTGTTTGAGGCCTGCTTACCCAGTTGTTCCTCGCTATCAGCGTACAACATTGTGACACGTATGCAGCAGCGGTGGACGCAGCCCTATTGGTTGAGGAGCGTCTTTCCGAGACGTCGGTTGTTCCGGAACCGAAGAAGGTTCGTACTGGTGTATCAGCACGGAGACAGACGTTTAAACGCCGTGACAGATTCCGTTTAGGTAATGGGGGTAGTGGAGGCTCGGGGCGAGGCCAGTTATTTAGCTCTTATCCCAAGGAGGGCCAGCAGTTTTCATCTGGATGTTTCCGGTGTGGGAGTTTGTATCATCGAGTCAGAGATTGTACTGAGGCACTTGAGGACGAGGCGGATGTACCACATGTTACCTTACCACCTTCTCCACCTGAGAGAGCATTGCCTCTTATGCCTGTTGTTGTTCCGTGTCAGACCCATGCTCAGAGAGGTCGTGGTCGCGGTGGTTTTGTTCCAAGGGGACGGGGTGGCGGAGGCAGAGGTCAGCCAGTCGCTGGTAGAGGGCAGGCTCGGGTGTTTGCCTTGACTCATCAGGACGCACATGCGTCCAATGCAGTGGTTTCAGGTACTCTTTCTGTATGTTCTTTTGATGCACATGTTTTGTTTGATCCGAGATCTATGCACTCGTATGTTTCTACACACTTCGTGTCGAGGTTGGGCCGAGAGTCGTGTTTGCTAGATCAGTCGCTTGTTGTGATTACTCCTGTTGGCGATTCTTTTGTTGCGTGACATGTGTTTCGGTCGTGTGCCGTTCGGATTAGAGATAGAGATTCGTCCGCCGACTTGATCCTTCTAGATATGTTGGACTTCGATGTTCCCCTTGGTATGGACTGATTAGCTGCTTGCTATGCATCTGTGGACTGCTGTGAGAAGATAGTCAGTTTTAGTTTTCCGGACGAGTCTGTTCGGGTTGTGCAGGAGGACCGTGTTGCCGCCCCTCACTGTTTGATTTCAGCCCTTTGCGCTAGTCGGGTTTTGAGGAGGGGATATCGGGGATTCTTGGCTTTCATTCGAGATGTTGGAGCCACAGTAGGGTCGTTGGACCGGGTTCCTATCGTGCGAGAGTTTCCCGACGTTTTTCCCGATGAGTTACCTGGTTTGCCGCCAGAGCGCGATATTGAGTTTTGCATTGATCTGACTCCTGGCACGGGGTCTATTTCTATACCGCCTTATTGGATGGCTCTGGCGGAGCTTAGAGAGCTTAAAGATCAATTGCAAGAGTTTCTTGATAGGGGACTTGTGCGTCCGAGTGTTTCGCCTTAGGGAGCTCATGTTCTGTTCGTCAAGAAGAAGGACGGCAGTTTGAGGTTGTGTATTGATTATCGTAAATTGAACCAAGTTACGGTGCGGAATATGTATCCTTTACCTCGCATTGACGATTTGTTTGATCAGCTCCAGGGTGTGAAAAATTTTTCTAAGATTGATCGGCGTTCGGGTTATCATCAGTTGCGGGTTCGGAATGATGACGTTCCGAAGACTGCTTTTCGTACACGCTACGGGCATTATGAGTTTTTGGTGATGTCGTTCGGACTCAACAATGCCCCAGCAGCGTTCATGGATCTGATGAACCGGATTTTCAGGCCATTCCTCGACTAGTTTATTATTGTGTTTATTGATGACATTCTGGTCTACTCTAGGAGTCAAGATGAGCATGAGCAGCACTTGAGAATTGCTTTGCAGACATTGAGAGAGCACCAACTGTATGCTAAATTCTCAAAGTGCGCATTTTGGCTTGATAGAGTTAACTTCCTGGGTCATGTGGTGATGGGAGACGGTATTCGTGTGGACCCGAGGAAGATCGAGGCTGTACAATTTTGTCCCAGACCTGTATCTGTGACAGAGGTTCGCAGCTTTTTGGGCTTAGCTGGTTATTACCGCCATTTCGTGTAGGATTTCTCGAGTATCGCTGCACCACTGACCAGACTGACCCGGAAGGGGGTTCATTTTCTTTGGACTGAGGCATGCGAGCAGAGTTTTCAGCAGTTGAAGACTCGGTTGACGACTGCACCAGTCCTATCTTTGCCTTCTGGATCGGGTGACTTTGTCGTTTACTGTGATGCTTCTCGAGTGGGGCTCGGTTGTGTACTGATGCAGCATGATAGAGTGATTGCTTATGCTTCTAGACAGCTGAAGAAGCACGAGCAGAATTACCCCACTCACGATCTTGAGATGGCCGCGGTGGTCTTTGCGCGGAAGATTTGGAGACACTAATTGTACGGGGAGTCATGTCAGATTTTCACGATCCAAAAGAGCTTGAAGTACATCTTCCAGTAGCGGGATCTGAATCTGAGACAGTTCCGGTGGATGGAGCTTGTGAAGGATTATGATTGTGAGATCCTTTATCACCCGGGCAAGCCGAATGTGGTAGCTGATACTTTGAGTCGTAGGCCCAGGGGTAGCTAGTCCCAGTTGAGCGCAGTTCAGAGACAGTCTTCTGTAGATTGGCAGATCTTGTGCGATGATAGAGTAAAGTTTGAGTTCACTTCCACTGGGGGACAGCTTGCTCATGTCCGCGCCCGTCCACTTCTACTTGATCGTATCTGTGAGACGCAGCCCAGTGATGCCCGTTTGTCTAAGATTCTTGAGCTTGTTCGGCAGGGTACAGAGTCGGAGTTCATGATTGATGACCAGGGTGTGCTACGTTTCAGGACTCGCTTGTGTGTACCAGATACTGATGGATTGAGACGCGAGATCTTAGAGTAGGCACATCAGTCAGCCTTTAGCGTTCATCCAAGTTCCACCAAGATGTACCGTGACTTGAAAGACATATACTGGTGGGAAGGGATGAAGCGCGATGTTTCGGACTTCGTTTTGAGGTGCCTGACTTGTCAGCAAGTCAAGGCTGAGCATAAGAGACCGGCTGGAAAGTTGTAGCCTTTTCCCGTTCCTGAGTGGAAATGAGAGCGGATTTCCATGGAATTTGTTGTAGGTCTACCCAGGGCCAGTCGGGGGTATGAATCCATTTGGGTGATTGTGGACCGGTTGACGAAAGCGGCTCACTTCTTTCCAGTGAAGACCACTTTCGATTATGCTCAGTATACTCAGTTGTATATAGATGAGATTGTGCGCTTGCACGGCGTTCCCACATGCATCGTATCCGACAGGGGCACCCAGTTTACTAGCCATCTTTGGCAGAAGCTTCAGGAAGCTTTGGGTACCCGGTTGAGCTTTAGCACCGCTTTCCATCCGCAAACCGATGGTCAGACAGAGCGGACTATACAGACTCTGGAGGATATGCTTCGGGCGTGCGCGCTTAATTTTGGTGGCAGTTGGGATCGTCACTTGCCGTTGATTGAGTTAACTACAACAACAACTTTCAGGAGACTATTCAGATGGCACCTTTTGAAGCTTTGTATGGTAGGAAGTGTCAATCGCCGGTCTGTTGGACCGAACTCAGCGAGAGTAGGGTTTTGGGACCCCAGCTAGTTCAGGAGACTACGGAGAAGATTCAGCTGATTCAGGACAGGATGAGAGCAGCCCAGTGCAGACAGAAGTCTTATGCCGACCGTCGTCGTCGCAGACTTGAGTTCACAGTGGGGGATCATGTATTCCTGCGGATTTCTCCGAGAAGGGCGTTATGATATTTGAGAAAAAGAGGAAGCTCAGTCCCAGATTTGTAGGTCCTTTCAAGATCCTTGAGCGAGTTGGTACCGTTGCCTATCGTTTGGCACTCCCATCCAGTTTTCCGGATGTTCACCCCGTATTCCATGTGTCGATACTTCGTAGATACCTTTATGATCCTTCTCACATGATTCAGCACCAGACCGTTCAGCTTGAACCCGATCTTTCGTTCACCGAGCAGCCGGTAGTTATATTGGATCGGCAGGTGAAGAAACTTCGATCAAAGGTCTTGCCATCTGTGAAAGTTCTTTGGCGTAGCCCAACTGGTGAGGAGATCACTTGGAAGGCCGAGAGTGAGTTGCGGAAGAAATTCCCTTATCTCTTTGAAGGTACGCATAGTAAGAATTTTAAATTCGGGGACGAATTTCTTTAAGGGGGCATTGTAACACCTTAGAATGTGATTAGTATTAATTAAGCGATAATGCGGGGTTTTAAGGAAAAGTTTACCGAATTGGTTTTTTAACGACCACAAAATCATTATACATTTGTATTATCCCTCTTCAATAATATACCGTATTTATTTATACTTGTTATTTTCCGTTTTCTCCTAAATTTATTATTATTTTATTCCTCAATCTATTATGTATATTTTTCTAGGTACAAGCTCTTTTTCTTATATTTAAGTTTTTAACTTCTCATTCTTATTTTTCCTTTCATAAATATTTAACCCAAATCCATTATTTTTATTCTCTACAGCCCATCTAAAAAGCCCACTTTCTTTTTAAGCAACATCATATATTTAATTCTAATTAAATATGTGCTTGAACAATCTTGTAGCTTATTGGTTTAGTCTTTGCATTGTTATTCCATAAGTCACATGTTCAAATCCCCATTCTTGCAATTATTTTTTATCATTTTTTATTCTTCTCAAAATCTACAAATGAAACCTTTCATTTCCAAAATGAATGGTGACCTTTCATTTCTATTTTAATTCTCATGTTGAATGCATATATTATTATACATAATTCACCATTACACCATCTTTATTGTCCTCCTCTATCTTTTCCTTGCTCATATTTTTCCATCTCTCATTTCTCCCTCTTCGCCTAGAGTCCAAGAAGAAGAACATGAAGAAGTCTTCAAGAAGGTCTCGCTAGTAACGCGAGGCTATCGGCGGATAGACAAGCCCGGTGACAATACCGGCTTGTGCATGTAAGTCCCTTCTCTCCCCCTCCCTCCATCTCTTTATTCTTCTCTTTTCGTATCTCGTGATCCCGTTTTTTTCCATATCGTAATCCTTAAGAGAAAAATAAACATAAACATATACATATATATAAGTCCAGATACATATGGTTATATACGGTTTAATAATATCTTATTGTCTCTTGTTCAAATTAAAGTGTTTTCAATTCTTTGTTCATGACTATAAATGTTTATTATGAGTAGTGAGAACATAGATTTCATGCCACAATATATTTACGATATCTCATGGAATCGGTCTGGTTATTAAAAGAAAAGATGGACCTTGTATAAAAATAATAGTTAATCTTTTTGCCGATTTTAGTATACATATCAATATCTTTATCTTTAAAATAATTTTTAGAAATTAATTTTTACTTCTGGAAATTTCATGAAATTTACACATGATAGAATATATTATTTTTTTTCATGCTGTAAAAATTTTAGATCGATCCGCATAACGGTTTAGGAATTACATCGTTTTTATTCACTGATCGTAAAACAGAAAACTACAGTTATCGGTCAATTTCTAAAACACATAACTTGGTATAACGTTATCCAAATTGAGCAAACTCAGGTGTTTTTGATATCTACATCGAAAGATATAGATTTTATTAGTTTTATGTTTTTACTGAAAACAGACGTAAAATATTGAAAACTGCGTCACAATATTAAGTGACGGATCTGGACAGAATATGTTCCGATTAGCACACTGTTTTTAAATTGGACATAACTCGAACACCCGATGTCCGTTTTTGACAAAATTTAGATGTGTAGATGCATAATTTATAGAACTATAATTTTATGTATATTATATTACTTACAAAAACATGAAACAACCCAATATAGGCTTTGCAATATAACATATAGTTGCTGTCCAGAAATCTGAATTTCTGTTTTAAACGCTGATATTAAAATGATCATAATTAGAGTTTCAGGAATCCAAATCATGTGAATCTTGGTGTTTTGGATAAGTACATCGAAATACCTACAATTTTCTAATAACCTTCATAATCTGAAACCCGATAGAAATTAACTCAAACTGCGTTTTAGAAATATGTGACGGTGCTGAACATATTCTGATCTGTTTTGCGCAACGATACGAAAACAGATATATCTCTCAAACTGGTAGTCGTATTTAGGTGAACTGGAACTCACACATGCAAAACACTTAGAGACATATTTTTGTTTATGTTCCGCATTCGTTTGACTTGATTAATTAGTCGTACATAATATTTCTTTATAGCATTGTTTTTTGGTAGTTACTCGTATAATATACTTGACTCATTTCATGCTATTCGAACATGCATACATATTTATCTTGATCATTAAATTGTTGTATGTACATAAATACGATAATCAAATATTTGAGTTGTATTTTGAAAACCATACAAAATTATTTTTACATAAACCCCCTCAAGTTATATAAATTACAATAAGGACTCTAGTAAATATAGGTTTAAGCGGAACCAGTCTCTTGAGCCTCAGGGAGCCGGAGTTATGGATGCTTGCCTATCTAAGATAGACAATCTAACAAACGGTATTATCAATATGGTAATCGTCTTTGAAAAAGACACAAATCCTGCCGCCCATGTACAACGGTTATCGATAACACCAAAACCTAATTCATGATTTCAATTTCTTTTCTAATTGTCAGACTCAGTTCGAGTCTCAGTATAATCTGACTTGAATATGATTCAAGTACAATCTACAATCTTCAATATTACAATTCAACATGAATCCATGAATCCAATTATCAATCTATACAACTTGACCGAACCGAACCATGGATATACATTCCATTTACATGGTTCTCCAGTTATTCCATTTACATGATTCTACGGTTATATACGTTTACTGATATCATGGCTTCGGTCAGTCAACCAATTATACAATCAATACAATTTACAAGAAAAACAATACAATCAAAACACTACGGGGTTTAAGGGGTAGATTGGTATGGAAGGTGTTAAAAGTGTCATGAGACGGTAAGACACCTAACATGAATCCAATTGCCGTTGTTCCGGCTTGTATAACGGAGCCTTGTACTTCTATTTGCCCTGGTCTCTAGCATACTGAGACCCCTCTCGTATATACTGGCATTCTTCTGTACCAAGCTATAAACAACAACGTAAATACAACAATATAACAATATAATACAACTGTAAAAGCTACTATCTCTCTCTCTCTCTCTTACTCTCTGTCTATTCCTCCCTTATCTTTGGGACTTACCGAGCGACCTGTTCGCTGACGACATTCTATTTCTTTCTTCTTTGAATGTCGTCAGGTGGTTTGGATCCGGCAGAGATCGAGTCATCTACAGAAGACTTGGACCAGATCAGTGAAGACCCCGAGCTCTAGACATTGTACATTTTCCATTCAGTACTTTTCATTTCCTGTCATGCCATTATTTAGGCATCGTTTTATTTCAGTTGTATTTTCTTTTCATGCATTGTACAAAAGAATGTTAATGAATAAAAGTTGCTGTTTTTATTATCTCTTGTCTCTTGTGTGTTTATTTTATATTGCTTAGATACGCTTAGCGTTTGTACTTCTAAGTATATACGTAGCGGACTGGTCGCGTCCCCTTCTAATTGTCTGACTCAGTTCGAGTCTCAGTATAATCTGATTCGAATATGATTCAAGTACAATCTACAATCTTCAATATTACAATTCAACATGAATCCATGAATCCAATTATCAATCTATACAACTTGACCGAACCGAACCATGGATATACATTCCATTTACATGGTTCTCCAGTTATTCCATTTACATGATTCTACGGTTACATACGTTTACTGATATCATGGTTTCGGTCAGTCAACCAATTATACAATCAATACAATCTACAAGAAAAACAATACAATCAAAACACTACAGGGTTTAAGGGGTAGATTGGTACGGAAGGTGTTAAAAGTGTCACGAGACAGTAAGATTAAGACACCCAACATGAATCCAATTGCCGTTGTTCCAGGTTGTATAACGGAGCCTTGTACTTCTATTTGCTCTGGTCTCTAGCATACTGAGACCCCTCTCGTATACACTGGCATTCTTCTATACCAAGCTACAAACAACAGCGTAAATACAATAATATAACAATATAATACAACTGTAAAAGCCACTCTCTCTCTCTCTCTTACTCTCTGTATATTCCTCCCTTATCTTTGGGACTTATCGAGCGACCTGTTCGCTGACGACATTCTATTTCTTTCTTCTTTGAATGTCGTCAGGTGGTTTGGACCCGGCAGAGATCGAGCCATCTACAGAAGACTTGGACCAGATCAGTGAAGACCCCGAGCTCTAGATATTGTACATTTTCCATTCAGTACTTTTCATTTCCTGTTATGCCATTATTTAGGCATCGTTTTATTTCAGTTGTATTTTATTTTCATGCATTGTACAAAAGAATGTTAATGAATAAAAGTTGCTGTTTTTATTATCTCTTGTCTCTTGTGTATTTATTTTATATTGCTTAGATACGCTTAGCGTATGTACTTCTGAGTATATACGTAGCGGACTGGTCGCGTCCCCTTCACCGTACATTGGGAAGCGGGGCGTGACAGGTTTCCTCACATTTTATAACAATTAAATAATATTTTATTATTATTTTTTATGGCTTGCACACACATGTGCATGTTAGTGTAGGGGTTAGTTAGTGTTAATCTTGTTAAGTAGCCATGACACCTTAAACTAATCCATGCCTTGATTTAACCTTGCACTTAGATATTTTGTGTGTGAGTTGTTTTCTTGTTTTGGAATGAAGGAGGTGGCTAGGTGAGTCATGAGGGTATTAATGCTAGCATTGATGAGGAGAGGGAGAGAGTAAGTGTAAGACTAAAGCTCACACTACACTCACCCCTCATCATTATCTCCCCTCACTCTCTCATTCTTATCTCTTCTCAATCATTCCTTCATCTCCTTTGCTCTCAACTGAAACCCTCACTATCTCTTCACTTAAACCTTGCAAAACTTCATTAAACCCCACTAAAACACTTCTCAAGTCTTGTTTTAGCCACTAAGTTGACTTGGAGCTTGGAAAGATTGGATTTTTGAGCAAGAGTGACTAGATTGGTACAGAACACCGACGATCATATCATATCCAATGGGTACAAGTCCAAGCACAACAAGTAATAATATGCAATGAAGTTCATGCACCATCTCTATATGTGCATATAAACATACGGCTAATATCATATCACATCTAGCCCTGACGCTTAACGCCATACGGGCGATTTCCCCGTAGATGTTAAATCTACTCACCGACGATCTCAAGCTAAGTAAATCCAATCACCTGCTTCCCTTTCTTCGTAGCGTTCGAAGTCCCCGCCTGCGTTCCTATTAACACAAAACATAACAAGTGCAAATCTCAGAAATCGACCAATATCACGTACAAACTACGTTTGACCGACGCACCAACTCCAATCCATCTCTCAAGTGTCCGTCTAGTGGCTAACATGTGTAGCGATATCCCAAAACCAACCCAGGTGCAGTAGCTACACAAGATCATGAACCATGTCGGATAACGTAACACGCGTAGTCGTAACACTAGATTATAGCAAAGCGATCCCAGATTTTGATACACAAACAATTAGTGAAAGTTGCATGTTCCACGAGACCACATACAACCCCAGAGACCCTACGACCAAGACTCAAGACCCCAGTCCCCATTCTGGCCGCAATTTGACTTGGAGCTTGGAAAGATTGCCTCCGAGCTTTTTCCCTTCTCATTTTGGGGATCTTTTCAGGGGTCACGTGGGGACATGTGACCTTAGTCTTTTGCATGCATGGAGATCTTTTAAGTTCTCTGTTATTTTCAAGAATTGAATTCTTTAATAAGGTTAAACCCTAATTATGATTTTGGAGGAATTAAATTCCTATTGTAAAAGAATTAAATTCTTATATAGAGTGAAACCTTATTATCATTGAGGAGGAATTAAATTCCTGTAAATCTGAGAGAATTAAATTCAATTAGGGTTAAATCATAATTCTGTCCATCTTGAAGGAATTAAATTCCTATAATTGTAGGAGAATTAAATTCTCAGATAGGGTTTAAACCCCAAGTTCATCATGAAGGAATTAAATTCCTGTGAGTTTGGGAGAATTAAATTCTCATATAGGGTTAAACCCTAATTTCGTTTTGGGAGAATTAAATTCTCAAAACTCAATTCCCCCTCTAAGTTTTGGATCTGCATGGCAGGATCTCAACCCGATGAGAATTAAATTCTCAACTTATGGGGAGATGTGCTCTTTGCAGATCATCAACCAGGGGAAGAACTAAGTTCTTTTCAAAAGAGTTAAACTCTTAGATCTTTGAGAATTAAATTCTTTTTTCTTTTGAAGTTTGGATCCCCTTTCTTTTCTCACCTAGGGTTTTTCTTTGTTGAGAATTAAATTCTCCTTTCTTTTTCTCTCTGAATTTTCAAGATTCCCAAAACTCTATCTCAAAATCCTCCCCAACTCTTTTCTTTGGTTCCTATTTATAGGAGAAGGAAAAGAATCAATTTGTTTAGTAAATCTTTCATTGAAAGATTTTGTTTATTTTCATAATTAATATGAGCCTTTAGATCATACAGTGAATTTTATTCACCGTTGGATTTTAAATCCAAAGATATTCTGTTTGTTATTTCTGGTGAGATTTGTAGGGAAATCTTTCCTTGTCTAAAATCTTTCCATAAATTGATGATTTTTAATCACCCCTGTATCTTTAATCCAACGGTCCCTATAATCATTTTCCATTTGGAAATATTTAGAAGATTTTAGAATTTAATTATATTAACTGTAAGGCTTTCGAAACCAGTCACGTGCTGACACGTGACCCTTGGCCACGTATGAGCACGTGACCCCCAATTGAGACTTTTTTCAGCGTTTACTTATGCTTCAGTTGTAACCATCACGTGTCAATACGTAACCATTGGTCACGTGTGAGCACGTGACACCTCATTGATGTATTTCCTTCAGCCGTTTGTTATTTTATTTCTGTTTTGATTGTCACATGTCAACACATGACCATTGGTCACGTGTGAGGACGTGATACCTCATTGAGGTAATTCCCGATTTTTAGAATTAAATTCTATTAAGTTGTAAGGCTTTCAAAGCCTGTCACGTGCTGGCACGCGACCCTTGGTCACGTGGGAGCACATGACCCCAATTGAGCCATCTTTCGGCCGTTTGTTATCATTTCTATTTGATGAGATTTTAACCATCACGTGTCATCACGTGACCGCTGGTCACGTATGAACACGTGATACCCCATTGAGGTAATTCTTGATTTTTAATCAGGAAACAAATGCCCTCACAGCGTTGCTCTCACGTGAGTGCAACGCTGTCACTTCTGTGACCGTTGGATCCATCTAGGGAATCGGGGAGATGAAGCGTTTCCATCACATCCTATAAATGCAGGGGTCTCTTCAGAAGCTCCTCCACTCTTGCTTCTCCTTCCTTGTAAACTTTTCTTTTGAGAATTTAATTCTCGTTCTCAGAGCTTAGTTCTCTGTTCCAAAATCTTCAGAGTTTAAATCTGTTTAAGAAAGACCCATCTCTTCAGGTAATGGATTTGGACGATCGAAGAACTTTCATACTTATAAAACTCTTCGGATTTTAAATCCACACCAAGGGTTTTCCCTTTTAACAAGAACCCATTTTTAAGTTCTTTAAGAAGAAAACCACTTATTCTTTAATCAACAGGCCCTTTAGGGTTTCTCTGATCTTCAGGGATTAATGGTGGTGTTTGCCTTTTTCCATGGAATTTAATTCCATCTAAAAAATGTTTCTGGGAATTTAATTCCCCATTTCAAAAGGAATTTAATTCGTTTGAAGAACTTAGTTTTTCCTAGAGAGCTTCTTGGGGTTTTCTTGTCCTGAGTTGCCTCTTTGCAACCAAGAAGAAGAATCTTGCAATGTCTCTTTCTGGGAATTTAATTCCCTTGATTCTGTTTGATTCGCCACAGAGTCCAAGATGAATTTCTTTTTAGGGGAATGTGTAGGGTCATTTGAAATCCACTGTCTATTTAATGAGAATCTTCCTTTTGTTTTATTATAATTGCTTTGCTTCATCATTAGACAGCCGTCATCTTGATTTTGTGGGACCCATGTGTTTTGTTACCAATGGTCCTATAAAATGAGTCCGCTGTCGCTGTCTTTATATATATATATATAATCACTGTTGGCTTCGCTTTAACAGTTTCCTTTTATTTTATTTCAGGTACGATGACGTATGTTCCGTATTTTCCTTTCACTCGCTCGGAGGCTGCTTTTCCTCAGTCGCCTTCTGATGAGGAAGTGATGGCGATGATCAGGGCACATGACTCGAACTGCACCAACTTGCTTTTGTGGGGGACCTGGTATGGTCATATTATCCGAGGTCGCCGGAGTTTTCTTTGTGAAGTGCCGACGGAGCCTACCTTTCCGTTCCTGCCGATGGATCCTCCAGGGACTGTCTTCGCTGTGGAGATGCCTAATTGGACTCCGATGGGACGGCTCGAGCCTTCGATGACCGGTATCCCGAACCATCCGATCCCAACCGTAGACATTCTGGGACGCCGCATTTGCCAGGGCGAGGCCCAGCCATGGGGGCAGATCTATAAAATAGGGCTCACCCCTCGACACCCTACGGGCTATCTCCTTTGGGCTCGATACATACTGTCCACCCATTGCGCGCGACTGCAGAAGGTTGGGCTTTATCAGGCGATATATGCGTCCCTCTTCCACTACCAGTCTCCTCACGTTTGGTGGGTTAAGGCCTTCCTGAATCAGTAAAATCTTCCCACCAACAGTTTCCTCTTGGGGGACCGTGAAGTTTCAATTTCTTTGGAAGAATTTCGCGAGATCTCGGGGCTGCCAATCAGAGGGACACTTTACGAGGAATTGTTGCCTTCTGACGAGTACGTCTTTGAGACTGAGCCTGCAACGCTTAACGGCTTGTCTACCGAGAACGCCGTCCGCTATAAGCGTCCGAGTTTGATCAAGGCGCCGGGTATCTTCGACAAACTGTTCACAGAATCTGAGGAGTAGGACGTCACTTTCAAGAGCTTCATCGCTTGCTTCCTTCGCGAGGATGTCCTGTCGGAGACGGCTCCCAAGTTTGCAAGCATCAACGACCCCTTTGGGTTTGGTTTGAACAGGCGACCGACTAAGGCATCAGATTTACCGCGGTATTATATTCCTATCATGTCGCCGGTATCTTTCGAATCGATTGCATCTCCCGGCATGGACGAGGAGACATTCTTTGTGGGCTTTATCCGTGTCTGGCTCAGTTGGTTCGTCATCCCTATACATCGCCGCTTCATGAGAGTCTCGGTTATCTATCCGGATCATCGTATCGCCGAGGGGACGCGGCTGGCCATAGGTATCCCAGCGCTAGCGCATCTCTATCATGGACTGGGCACCGCCGCTAACACCTCAACTCCCGGTGTGGACGTAGTAAACTTCTCCCTTCACTACTTTACATCTTGGATTGAGATGCACGTGTTGAGGGCTTTTGCTGCGCACCAGAGACCCGCATTTTATGATGCCTACACTTTTCCGCGACTCATGCGGTTGGTGGATGCTTCTGCTCCCGACCCGACTCAGTTCGGGGCTATTCGCGTGTTAATTGCTCCTTATTCTAGCGCGGGCGGACTGGTATTTATGGATCGGGTTCTATCTGCTCCTTCAGGTCCGATTCAACAACTCCACGACCAGTCGAAAGGTGAGGTGCCTTCTCTGAAGCCCCGGGAGGCCACGCACTTGTACGTGATCAGACCGGGCTATCTTGTATTCCGTCAGAACAGTGCGGCTTTGTTTATGCGGTACAATCCGCATCGCTTCGCCCGGCAGCTTGGATATGATCAGGGCGTCCCCTTCGAGGCTTTTACGGTTGCGTCGGTCCCTTCACCCATAGCTGTTCGTGATGTCGCTCATCACCTCATGAGGCTAAACACTGGTTCTTACTTCATGATCCCCGAAGCAGATCATACTCTCCGATGCATGGGGTCCTTCACAGGCTGGTATCTTCATCGGGTCAACCCAGTTATTGCTGAGGAGAAGAGGTTGCTTCTTGACTATGGCGCTCTTGCTCCGGCTCAGGCCACGGGAATTCCGCTGCGGCAGCGCGCACCGGTCCGCTTTCCCCTGAGGGACACCAGTGTTGCGCTCATTCCAGAGGAGTCGGAGGTGGACCTTACCTCCACAATTGGTATGCCGTTAGACACCCAAGCTCAGTCAAGGGGTAAAAGGGCGCCAGTAGCAGTACCACCGCCGGCGGCGTCGACAATGGCCGTGTCGTCCTCGGCAGCACCACCAAGCAAGGGTGCTGGAAATGAGGGTGTTGAAGGTGAGGTGGGTCAGCGTCGTGTCAAGGCTCCACGGAGGAGAAAACGGTCGTATTCGGCGGTCGATTCTGGACCCAAGTGGCGGAGGAAGGTGGCTACCAACCTGCTCGACTCTTTAGTAGAGTCTAAGCTTATTCTTCAGGATGAACCGTTGACCGTGCAAGAGTCGGATGCTGGCTTACTTTTTCCGGGTTCAGCTGCCGAGGAAGCCGCACAATTGGCTGAGGCTATAAGACGTTCTAAAGATGAGTCTCAGAACGTAAGGGTTCCGAAGAAGCCCTACCCTGCCGTAATCTTTTACGAAGACACTTCGTGGATTCGGCGGCGTTTCATCGGCCCTTTGGAGGAATGGGGCGAAAAGGCCCTTAAGTAGGCTGCTTTGGAGGATGCTGCGGACGTGCTTTCGTTGTGGACTGGCGGACACGAGTCCACTCTTGAACCTCGGCGAGCACACCTCCTTGAGAAGGAGCATCGGCTTGAAGAAGCTATATTGAAAGCTTCCTTACGCATTGGTATGTTCCTGTATTTCTTTGTAATATTTCATATTGCCTGCACTTGTATATATGTATTCTTATTCTTGTGTGTATGTTGCAGAGACTTCGGCGATGGGGGAGGTTCCCACAGGCTTACTGGCGGTAGAGCCTGTTGACACTTCTAATGAAACATTGCTCGATGTAGAGGGGGTTGACGACACTGTCCCTTTCGCGATAGAGCCTCCTATGGTGGTTCTTGCTCCCGAAGCACTCACTCCTTCGGGAGAGGCACCCTTGGTGGTCTCCGTCCCTACGGATCTTCCTGAGGGCGGCCCAGAGGCTGGGATGGATATAGTCGAGACCACCCCCTTTCGTTGGAGCCCGCAGTGGCTGTCGCTGGTCCTTCCTTAGAGGCCATTACACCAGTTCGTGTCCTTGATACTGTACCCGAGGTTGCGGCGGAAGCCGTTGAAGCTGCTATCCCTCCAGCTCAGAATGGGAGGAGCGTCGAAGGTAACCTTCCACTTTTTAAACTAGTAATCTTTCCGTTATCTTAACTCTTTTGTCTTTTCAGAATTGCGCGGACTGGTGGCCTCTATTGCCGATCTGTCTCCCCGGCGATCCTTTCAGCGCCTGCTGGAGATAGCCGTTCCGCAGGCGATATCTCCTCAACGCATTATCCTCTCGTCTGGGCAAGGTGAGTGTTGTTTACCATCTTTTCATAGCATTGTTGTTATTTCGCGAAATGACGTTGATGTCCTTTACAGTTTTGGAGGCCGACGACGAGGTTGAGGTCCTCGAAGGACCTGGGGAGTTTTCAGCTCCTTCTTACATGACTGTGGGTAAGTGAAGTCTCAATATTGTCCCACTTGTTCTTTTGTTTAAAAGTTTCACTGATCTTTTTATAAATCTGAATAGCCCTGCCAGTTCTCACAGCACTGGAGTCGCGCATCGTCATGCCGCCCGACCCTTATGCTTTGCGAGCCTCAGACCGTCTGGCGAAATTAAGCCTCGACTCCCTATCATCCCTGATCGAGGAGCTTCGTGCGGGCAGTGTAATCACAGCCGAAGCGTTTGCTGCTGAAGCTGACGGCTCTCTTTCCTTTCTTTCTACCTATCATAATGAGGCGGTGGTCCAAGTCTGGGTTGAGTTTTGTCGGCAGGTGGAGGCTTGCTTGCATGTGCTTGAGTGTACTCGCCTTTCTTCGGAGGCTATGGCTGCGAAGGCGAGCTTACGGGGCTTAATCGAGCGGTGCGCGGCGAATATGGTGTCATGTGAGAAGAGGCTCGGCCGCAAGTTTTCAGAGAGGGAGCTGGCTTCGAAGGCGCTGAACGAGCTCCAAGCCAACCTTACAGCCAAGGCCAATAAAGCGTATGAACTCTGGCGAGTACTTCAAGAGGCCATCAAAGAGGTGGTGGCCATCGATAAAGCCGCGGTGTTCACTCGCGAAAGGGTTGAGGCTCACAAAGCTACCGAGAAAGAGCTCGAAGGCCGGCTCGCCTCATATCAGGCCCAGCAGGCTCAAGCGGAGGCCCGTCTCTTGACGATATTGAACCATGAAAGCGAGGCCCAGCGGAAGAGGGATGAGCTGATCAATCTACTAAATCGCCCGCCGACTTAAAGACTTGTATATGTTTTTTGTTTGTTTTTCCTTTGTACATACTCCTGAATAAGAGTACATTATTTTGTTCTTTCACGAATTGTACTTTGTATCCATTTTGGTTCATGAATAAAAGACATATTTTTCTTCTCAACGGTGCGTCCCTTTTTATTGAATGTATTCTGCGGATATCCTATCTTGATCTCTTTGCAGGACAACGATGGCTTAGGATTCAGGGTTAAGATCTTCCTTCTAAGACTTTTCAACTTTATGAGCCGTGAGGGTCTCATAAAGAGTTTTTCTCCCTACAAGTCGAGGGGATCCCGTAGGTGTAATTTCTTCTTAAGAATCGTGAGGATTCCTAAGCGTGTTTTCTCTTGAAGGTCGTAAGGATCTCACAAGAGGATTTACTCCCTTACGAGTCGTGAGGACCCTCAAGTGATCGATGAAGTTTTCCTTATCCACATTTCACGGAGTCGGGAGTTGCTCTGGATGCTTCCCACGGGTTCACTGCCGTGTTCTGCGAGGACCAGGTTCCGCTCTGGACGTTTTTCAGGATACCGTAGTTTAAAGACATCGCGGTCGAGGTTAAGGACATCATAGTCCGTGAGTTTAAGGATCTCACAGTCCGGTGTTTAGTTTTAAGATATCACGGTCAAGGTTAAGGACATCATAGTCCGTGGATTTAAGGACTCCACAGTCCGTTGTTTAGTTTTAAGACGTCACGGTCGAGGTTAAGGACATCATAGTTCATGGATTTAAGGACTCCACAGTCCGTCGTTAGTTTTAAGACATCACGGTCGAGGTTAAGGACGTCATAGTCCATGAGTTTAAGGACCTCACAGTCCAATTTTTACTCTGGATGCTTCCCACGGGTTCACTGCCGTGTTCGGCGAGGACCAGGATCCGCTCTGGACGTTTCCCACGGGGTCATTGCTGCGTTCCACGTAACCAGGAATTTTGCTCTAGATGCTTCCCACGGGTTCACTGCCATGTTCGGCGAGGACTAGGCTCCGCTTTGGATGCTTCACATGGGTTCACTGCCGTGCTCTGCGAGGACCAGGATCCGCTCTGGACGTTTCCCACAGGGTTAGAAGTGACATAATCCGCGTTCCACGTAGCCAGGAATTTTGCTCTGGATTCTTCCCACGGGTTCACTGCCGTGTTCGGCGAGGACCAGGCTCCGCTCTGGATGCTTCACACGGGGTCATTGCCGTGCTCTGCGAGGACCAGGATCTGCTCTGGACGTTTTCCACGGGGTCAGAAGTGACATAATCCGCGTTCTACGTAGCCAGGAATTTTTTCTTTGGATGCTTCCGATAGCAGAGCATTGCCCTTTGAAAGCGCCTCCCAATTCAATGTCGTCTTTCTAGACCAAAACCACGGGTTCACTGCCGTGTTCGGCGAGGACCAGGCTCCGCTCTGGATGCTTCATACGGGTTCACTGCCGTGCTCTGCGAGGACCAGGATCCACTCTGGACGTTTTCCACGGGGTCAGAAGTGACATAATCCGCGTTCTACGTAGCCAGGAATTTTTGCTCTGGATGCTTCCTACGGGTTCACTGCCATGCTCTGCGAGGACCAGGATCCGCTCTAGACGTTTCCCACGGGGTCAGAAGTGACATAATCCGCATTCCACGTAGCCAGGAATTTTTCTCTGGATACTTCCCACGGGTTCACTGCTGTGTTCGGTGAGGACCAGGCTCCGCTCTGGATGCTCACACGGGGTCATTGCCGTACTCTGCGAGGACCAGGATCCGCTTTGGACGTTTTCCATGGGGTCAGAAGTGACATAATCCGCGTTCTACGTAACCAGGAATTTTTGCTCTGGATGCTTCCCACGGGTTCACTGCCGTGTTCGGCGAGGACCAGGCTCCGCTCTGGATGTTTCACACGGGTTCACTGCCGTGCTCTGCGAGGACCAGGATCCGCTCTGGACGTTTTCCACGGGGTCAGAAGTGACATGATCCACGTTCCACGTAGCCAGGAATTTGCTTTGGATGCTTCCCACGCGTTCATTGCCGTGTTTGGCGAGGACCAGGCTCCGCTTTGGATGCTTCACACGGGTTCACTGCCGTGCTTTGCGAGGACCAGGATCCGCTTTGGACGTTTTCCACGGGGTCAGAAGTGACATGATCCGAGTTCCACGTAGCCAGGAATTTGCTCTGTATGCTTCCTACGGGTTCATTTCCGTGTTTGGCGAGGACCAGGCTCCGCTCTGGATGCTTCACACGGGTTCACTGCCGTGCTTTCCGAGGACCAGGATCCGCTCTGGACATTTTCCACGGGGTTAGAAGTGACATGATCCACGTTCCACGTAGCCAGGAATTTGCTCTGGATGCTTCCCACGGGTTCATTGCCGTGTTTGGCGACGACCAGGCTCCGCTCTGGATGTTTTACACGAGTTCACTGCCGTGCTCTGCGAGGACCAGGATCCGCTCTGGACGTTTTCCATGGGGTCAGAAGTGACATGATCCGCGTTCCATGTAGCCAGGAATTTGCTCTGGATTCTTTCCACGGGTTCATTGCCGTGTTTGGTGAGGACCAGGCTTCGCTCTGGATGTTTCATACGGGTTCACTGCCGTGCTTTACGAGGACCAGGATCCGCTCTGGACGTTTTCCACGGGGTCAGAAGTGACATGATCCGCGTTCCACGTAGCCAGGAATTTGCTCTGGATGCTTCCCATGGATTCATTGCCGTGTTTGGCGAGGACCAGGCTCCGCTCTGGATGCTTCACACGGGTTCATTTCCGTGCTTTGCGAGGACTAGGATCCGCTCTAGACGTTTTCCACAGGGTCAGAAGTGACATGATCCGCGTTCCATGTAGCCAGTAATTTTCTCTGGATGCTTCCCTCGGGTTCATTGCCGTGTTTGGCGGGGACCAGGCTCCGCTCTGGATGCTTCACACGGGTTCACTGCCGTGCTTTGCGAGGACCAGGAATTTTGCTCTGGATACTTCCCACGGGTTCACTGCCGTGTTCGGCGAGGACCAGGCTCCGCTCTGGATGCTTCACACGGGGTCATTGCCATGCTCTGCGAGGACCAGGATCCGCTCTAGACGTTTTCCACGGGGTCAGAAGTGACATAATCCGCATTCTACGTAGCCAGGAATTTTGCTCTGGATGCTTCCCACGGGTTCACTACCGTGTTCGGCGAGGACCAGGCTCCGCTCTGGATACTTCACACGGGGTCAGAGTTGACATTATCCGCGTTCCACGTGACCAGGAAAGGTTGACTATATCCGTATTTCACGGAGTCGGGGTTTGACTCTCGGTCATCTGTACACCACCGAGTCATGGAACTGGGAGTTGCCGCTGTTCCGCTTTGCTTGTTGTTTTGTCCGTTGTAATAAGACGAATGTTGAGCTGATCTCTAGGCCATCTGTGAACCGTTGAGATTTGGCTTCTTCTTCTGATGAAACCTGGGGAGGAAGGAGTGTGATTCCCTCTTTGTTTGCACCATTGGATTGTATACAAGGATTGCTGTAATATCACCTGTAGGGCCTAAATTTCATTCATTCATTTTTTTATTTCTTTCCGCAGTGCTCTATCATTTCAGCTTTATATATCGCGAAGGTCGCGATTGCCCCATCATTTCGGCTATTTTTCGCGGTGCCCAATTATTTCGGCTATTTCCTTTATTTTTACCCGTTGTTTTTTTATTGCGAGTTGCCCAATCATTTCGGCTATTTTGCATGCATACATTTTTTTCTTTTACTTGCTGATTCTGTTGCAAGTTGCCCCATCATTTCGGCTATTTCGTATGCATGTTTGGCTCGTTGACTTTTCGCCACGAGTATGGCACTTGGAATCTGGTGCTAATCTTAGCATCAGCATCGCTGCGACTGGAATATTGCCAGGAGCGAATCATCATTTGCCATGAAAGGACTTGGAATTTGATACCGATTTAGGCATCAATATCGCTACAACCGGGATATTGCCGGGAGCGAATCATCATTTTCCTCTGTCGATATCGAACAAAGGTGGCTTAGTAGATAGGATTAAGATCTTGTCGACTAAGGCTTTTGACTTCATGAGCCGTAAGGGTCTCATAAAGGTATTTCTCCCTACGAGTCGTGAGGATCTCATAGGTGCGTTTTCTACTTAGGAGTCGTGAGGATTCCTAAGTGCATGGTCTCCTATAAGTCGTAAGGATCTTACAAGAGTGCTTTCTTCTTATAAGTCGAGAGAACTTATAAGGGTTGTTCACCGTGTAAACATATCCCTAGTCACGGATGGGACTTTGTTAGGGAAATGTTTATTCGCGCCCGTGGATTGTATACAAGGGTCAATACTGAACCGCTTGTAGGGCCGTATTGAAGGTTGTGGGGGTTGCTTAAGAACAGGTTCAAATCCCTGTAGGTTAAGACTTTCAAATCTAATGAGCCGTGAGTGTCCCATAAGAGGATTCTCCCTACGAGTCGTGAGGATCTCGTAAGTGTGGTTTCTCCCTAGGGATCGTGGGGATCCTTAAGTGTGTTGCTCCCTTGTGAGTCGTAAGGATCTCACGCAGGTGGTTTCTTCTTATAGGGTCGAGAGGACCTTGCAAGTGTCTTTTAACGAGATTGCGCCCTTTCGGGTTTTCACAAAACTCGCCGGTAGCCCTGCTGTTTTTACTCACGGAGCCCTATCGGGTTTTCATCCGTGCCCATCTTGCTTGTAGACGTACCGTTTTTCCCCTTTTTGTTTTTTCTCCTTTTTTTTATTCGAAGTAGGTTGCGCCCTTTCGGGTTTTCACAAGACTCGCCGGTAGCCCTGCTGTTTTTACTCACGGAGCCCTTTCGGGTTTTCATTCGTGCCCATTTTGCTTATGGACATACCGTTTTCTCTTTTTTTTATTCTTTTTCTTTTTTGTATCAGCTTTGCGATGCTGCAATCCACCATAGTTTATCGACATCTCGGTCAACAGCTGGTTTTTAGGACACAGTGGTCCGTCGTTAGTTTAAAGACGTTTCGGTCCGTCGTTAGTTTAAGGACATTTCGGTCCGTTAGCCGGGTACTACTTATAGAGTTTAGAATTAGGAAGATAGCGAGCAGACATAGTCGCCATCATCTATCATTGACCTAGGCCGTGACTCATCAGGCGTAGTATATCTTCAGGAAGCGACCATTTATTGGCCTGAAGGGCCTTTCGCCATGCATGTCCATGAGTAGATAGGCTCCACCTTGGTAGACCTTGTCTATAATGTACGGGCCTTCATAGTTCGGCTTGAATTTTCCCTGCTTGGGGCGATTGGGGATCATAGATCTTTTGACCACTAGCACGAGTTCGCCTTGGCGGAATGTCCTCGGCCTGGTCAATCTTTCATATGAGCGCGTCATCTTTGCTTTATAAGCTTCCAGATTTTGCTGCGCCAGGAGCCGGGTTTCATCAAGGGCATCGAGCTCCTCAAGGCGAAGGTGAGCGTTCTCTTCGTCCGTTAGCTTGTAATGAACTGCCATTCGTAGAGAGGGTAACTCTATCTCGAGGGGGAGTACCGCTTCTGTACCGAATACCAACGTGTATGGCATTGTGTTCGTGGCCGTCTTGAACGTAGTTCGATACGCCTAGAGAGCTTCTTGCAGTCTCTCGTCCCAGTCTTTCTTACTTCGTGACACCGTCTTTTTCACGATCTTCATCAAGGTCTTGTTGAAGGCCTCAGCTAGACCGTTAGCTCGGGGATTATAAACTGAGTACCTCCAGTCTATGTTGTGCTGTTGTGTGAAGCGGCTGATCTTGTGGCTTCTGTAGGCTGGCCCATTATCGGAGATAATCCGCCGCGGAGTTCCAAACCGATAAATGACGTGCGTCTTGAAGAAATGGAGTATATTCTCGGTCTTCACTTCCCTCAGCGGTACTGCTTCTGCCCATTTGGAGAAGTAATCAGTCATCGCCAAAATGAACCGATGTCCTCTGGACGATACTGGTTCGATGGGGCCGATTATGTCAGTCCCCGACATTTCGAACAGCCAGCTAGCCACCGTTGGGTGTAGAGGATTCGGATGCTGATGGATAAAGTCCCCATGGATTTGGCATGCGTGGCATTGCTTCGCATACTCGAGGCAGTCCTGGATCATCGTGGGCCAATAATAACCCATCCGTTTGATCTTCAACTTAATCTTCGGCCCGGTTTGGTCAGAGCCGCAGAGTCCGTCATAAGTTTCTTGGACGACTCTTTTTGCTTCTTCAGGTCCCAGGCATCTTAACCATAGAGAATCAAATGACCTCTTGTATAGAGTATCATTGACGAAGGCAAAAGATAGGGCTCGCTTCATAAGCTGATGTTTTGAGAACGCATCTTCAGGTGTTTGACGAGATTTGAAGTAGTCTATAAAGACTTCTCTCCAATCCTGAACTCTTTCCCGGTCTTCTACTTGCAGAGCCGTTTGCTCGGTCGCTCCCTTTTATTCAGATGACTCCGGAGATATTTCTGCCGGCGTAAGAACCCGACGACTTTGCACAACAATCCTTACGTCATCGAGGTTCTCGTCGGCCAGTTCCTTAGCGAGCTTGGCCAATGCATCCGCTTTGCTATTTTCTGCACGCGGTATACTTTCCAAGGTGTAGGAAAGGATTTGAGTCAGTAGTTACCGTACTCTCTCGCCGTACTTCACCAACTCTGGCTTGCACGTTTGGTAGTCGCCGTTTATTTGACTAACGACCAGTTGGGAGTCTCCATATATGAGGAGGTTCTCAATCCCCATGTCGATGACGATCTCGAGACCTGCTATCAAAGCTTCATACTCGGCTTCATTGTTCGTCCTCGGCTCTGTTAAGGAGAAGGCAAAGCGCATTATCCCTCCTCGTGGAGTTACGAAGATGAGGCCTACCCCTGATTTGATTATGGGAGTGTTTTGTTTGCGCTTCTTCATGGAGGATGCTCCATCGAAGTAAAGTTCCCATCGGGTATCACCTCCGTCGATCGTGTCAAACACATGTTCGTCTGGCAGTTCGCAATTCAAAGGAGAATCGGCAGGTATCGGATGCTCAGCGAGAAAGTCGGCGATGGCTTGGCCTTTCACTGCCTTAAGAGGCTGGTAAGTTATTGAGAATTCCATCAAGAGCAAGACCCATTTAGCGAGCCGCCCCGTCAATATGGCCTTTGATATCAAATATTTGAGAGGATCCACCTTCGATATGAGACGGACTTCGTGCGCCAATGCATAGTGCCTGAGCTTCGTTATCGCGAAGATCAATACCAAGCAGTGTTTTTCGATAGGAGAATAATTGCTTTTTGCCCATAGTAGAACTCGACTCAAATAATAGAGGGATCTCTCTTTCCCTTGGTCGTTCTTTTGTGCCCATAATGCGCCTAAGGAACCTTCAAGGGAGGTTGTATACAGAATGAGGGGTTTTCCCTTGACCGGAGCGGCCAGTACTGGCGGATTCTGCAGGTATTGCTTGATTTCGTCCAGCGCGCTTTGGCATTTGCGATCCTAGACGAAAGGGGTTCCCTTCTTTATTAGGTGGCTGTAGGGGAGGCACTTACCGGAGAGATTGGCTATAAATCGCCGAATATACGCGAGCTTCCCTTGGAGAGACCGTAATTGCTTCAGAGTCCTTGGCGGAGGCATTTCCATGATCGCCTTGATCTTCGATGGATCTATCTCGATACCTCAGTGTCGGACGATGAATCCTAAGAATTTGCCTGAGGACACCCCGAACGCGCATTTAAGAGGGTTCATCTTCAAGTTGTATTGCCGAAGGTGTTGAAATACGATCTTCAGATGCTCGAGATGTTCCTCATATGATTTGCTTTTAACCACGAGGTCGTCGATGTAGCATTCAACGGTTTCATGTATGAGGTCATCGAAGATCTTCGTCATGGCCCTCTGGTAGGTGGCGCCGGCATTCTTTAAACCGAAAGGTATCACCTTGTAGCAGAATATGCCCAAAGGGGTCCGGAAAGCGGCGTGCTTCTGGTCTTCGGGATGCATTTTTATCTGATTATATCCTGATGAGCCGTCCATGAAGGAGAAGACTTCGTGAGTGGACGTATTGTCTATCATCAGCTCGGTGACCGGTACTGGGAAGTCGTCCTTCGGGCAAGCTTTATTGAGATCCCGAAAGTCCACACATATGCGCACTGTCCCATTTTTCTTCATCACCGGGACGATGTTGGCGATCCAATCAGGATACTGAACCTCTTAGATGAAACCAGAGTCGATTAGCTTCTTGACCTCGGCGTTGATGCTCATCTCGAGCTCGAGCCGCATCCTTCTCGGTGCTTATTTGATTGGCTTGACGTCCGGGGATATGGCCAATTTGTGAACCGCAATCCCTGGGTCTAGTCCTGGCATCTCGGAATAATTCCATGCGAAGCAATCTTTATGCTGCATGAGCACGTCCTTTAGTGTAGCTACCCTTTCTTCAGACAGCAATTCGCTGACGAACGTCGGCCGTGGGTCACTTGTCGTCCCCAAATCGACTTTCTTGAGGTTATCTGCAGTGGTATGTATTCCATCTTCCAGCTCTTTTGGCGCCGATGGAAACTCTGAGATCACCTCGTTATCATTGTTTTCGAAGCACCAGAGGAGATTATCCATACCGACAGGCTCTTCTTTTGATAGTGTTATCATATGACAAGTACGGGCTCGCTTCCAAGACCAATGTTGATCTGGTTCTATTCTCGCTGTATGGGCGGCTTTTAGTTCGTGCTTCTGTGGCGGATTTATCCTCCAGCTGTTGGATAGAGTGAATTTGCCGAGCTGATATTGGTCTTCGACCCAATTCTTGAAGGTGAAGCAGTCTTCGAGAGGATGTCCTATTGCTCGGTGATAAGAGCAATAGTCTGGGTAGGAGATCTCGTTGACTTGCTCGGGGTGTTTAGATTCCGAAAGTGTAACCATTTGATGTCTTATGGCGAGCTCAAGCATCTTCCGTGTTTTGTTCTGAGGAAAAGAGTATGCTCGACTCATCTTCTTCATAAGGGACGAATCCGGATTGCTCGATTCCCGATCGCTTGGCTACTTGGTCCCGCTTTGTCGCTGTCGAACACCTTTCCCGCTCTTTGATTTATTTTTGCCTCGGCGTTGGGCCTTTTGTAAGACGGGTTGATAAAGGAGAGTATTGTCATTCTCCACGGCCTGTTGAAGGAGGCGCTGTGTCCTGACTTTCTCGTAAATAACCATTTCACGGTTGTGGTCATCTCGGATCTTTTGACCCACTTCCCTGATAAGCTTGTCCATTTGTTCTTCAAATGACGGACTTGGCATTTTGGTTGCAGGATCTCGTTTTGGTTCAGGGTCAGCTTTTTCTGACAGGGCGTCCTCTTCTTCATCGAAGCCGTATATGACGTAGCTACCATGGACTCGTTTTTCCCGGATTTCACATATCCAAGCCCGGGCGTTTCCATCCTCCCGTTGGGCAACTTGCGCTGAGTTCCAGGGATATCCCAAATCCCGTTGTAGAACCGAGCTTGTCAAATAGTCTGTTTGAAAGGTACCCCTTGGCGCTTCAAGAGCCTTCTCAAGCCTTCCGAGTAATATCTAGGTAGACGGATGGGTTGGAGTCTGTCAAGCGTAGAATCGGTGCCATGCCAGATTTCTTTCTCCACTTTGGTTTCCCCAGATCGGTAGAATAGGATCGCCTTTTCACCCTTTAGCCTGGGAGGGACGAAAAATGTCTGCAGTTCTTACACACCATAAGCTTTGAGTGCATCAAGATCTTTGTAATGCTCCCGCGGAACCATGATAATTTGCAGACTCTGATTATTGCCAGCGAAAGCTTGTATTGACAGCCGAGCGGAGAATACAGCATTAACCTCGTCTTCCGAGTCGCTGCCGAAGATCAACATGGGGGTGGACGGTCCTGGGTTGTTGCGTTGAGGCGGCCCCGAATAAACTATCTCTTCCTACTCCTCGGTATTACTCCCGAAAACTGGAATAGTAGTGATAGCTTTGTCCTTCGGTTTGTGACATCTCTCCGTGTCCTCGAAGTCTGGTAAGAAGTATTTTGCATCTTCGTACTTTCGGACTTCGTTCACGGAGAATGAGTTCAACTCTCCCGTCACAGTGTACTCGAGGCCATCTTTAAAATACTTCATACACTGGTGCTGTGTAGAAGGAATAATGTTGTACTCATGTAACCAAGGCCTACCGAGCAAAGCATTGTAGCATGTCTTAGCGTCAATGACGTGAAATTTAATGTCTATGACAAGCAGGCCGAAGCGCCGCATCAGTATTACATACCCGGGGGTCCGTGATGACTGGGAGTCGAACCCGGAGACGATGATCTTATCATGAGCGAGGTGTTGAACGCTCATGCAGATTTCCTTCAACACTCGCACGTTGAGGAGATTGACGGAAGACCCATTGTCGACCAAGATTTTGCCTATCTTTGTATCATGGCGGTATCCTGAGACATAGAGGGGACGGTTGTGTTCACACGTCCCAAGGAGGAGGTCTTCATCGCCGAAGGTGATATCGGCTGTGTGTACTTTCTCCAGCTCGTCCTTCATCTTTTCTTCGGCGAGGAAAGCTTGTAATTGCTCTGGCTGTTGCAGCTCCTTGATCAATGAATCTCTTACTTCTTTTGATAGTAAAAGGGCATCGAGAATGCTGAGCTGCGAAGGTAACTTCCTTAGGTGCGCCAGAACGTTGTAGTCCACCTTACTTTTCTTTGGCGAGTCCTTGGCGGTCAGCTCTCTCGTTACTTGGTCATATAGGGCGATATCTTCAGAGACCTTTTCTTTTCCCTTATCTTTTCTATTTACGGGTCCGAGGTTCTTTTCTGGAAGTGTACGATTGCGCGGCCGAATATTTTCACAGGCCTCCGGTTCTTCCTCTTTCCCCAAGGTGGATTCTATAAAGAGAGGACCAAGAGTCATCTCTTCGTCAGAGTCGCTCCCGAAAGTAAGAACTTGCGATCCCCCGGCGTTGACCGTGCAACAGTTACCGGTAGTTCTTTTGTGCTCCTCTGTCGTACTTCTCTGCTCCCGACGAGTTTTGCGTTTCATCCGTTTAAAATGTTGCCGGTGAGCAACATATCCCTGCCACCATCTTTTAAAAGCGTTGCACTCTTCGGTGGGGTGCGCAATCTTCTGATGATATAAGCAGTAGTTAAGATGCATTTTTGCTTCATCAAGAATGTTTCCTTCAGAGGGTGGTAGTTTCATCACCATTGATATGGCTTTAGCAAACCTTTTCCTCATCTTGAACTTGTTTTTATTCACGACGGATGTCCCTTGATTCGGCGGGAGTATTTTGACTCTTTCGTCCAGTCGCCAGCATTTGGCCTTTTCAAATATGGCCATCTCACGCTCCCGATCAGCTTTACTTTTCAGAAGAGCTTTGTTTAGGAATGCGTTGATCATCTCGTCTGATGGCCCTGGAAGTTCCGGTTCAGGTTCTGCCCCCAGTCTCTTGGTGCAAAGGGCTTCTTCGTCGCTTATTGATGAGTGAGAAATCACATGGCAACTTGCCACGTAATCTTCAGATTCATCTGACGAGTCTTCTCCATCATCTCCGTCCTCAAGGACGTGGCTGAGGAACTCTTGGAGCGTGATTGGAGTCCGCGCCTTCTGGTTATACTCTTCCAGCACGTCAATCTGCTTTTGTAGGTCCGTGCGCTTGTCGCCAGGCTTCACGGGCTTCTAGGATTTCTTCTTCTTTTTCGAAGATTTTGACAGCTGGATGTGAACAATTTGGCCATCACCACCAATCTTTGGAGTTGGGCACGGCTTCAGCATCCCTTCGATGATCTGGGGTTCCAGCGGATTCTTCCACCTGATTGCTGGGCATGTTTGGAGATCATTCAGCATCCTTTTGGTTTTGGCCGAAAGAGCCACCTCCCATGGAGCTTCCTCAACAAAAGAGCGCGTTGCCCCCGGTGTGTCCGTCTTTTTAGGAGTGTGCGGTTGTGGTGGGTTTACTTTCCACTTCTCAGACAGCGCAAACTTGCCTTATAGGTATTGATCTTCAATCCATCCCTTAAAGACAAAGCAATCTTCAATTGGATGGCTTACCGTTTGGTGGTAAAGGCAATAATTGGGATTATTCGCTTCACCGGGCTGCAATGGTCACTTGGGATTCGGCAAATTGATAAGCCTGTTGTGCATCGCCAGCTCGAACAATCTCTTCGTTTTGTCCCATGGGAACGAGTAAGGGCGCTTCATTTTCTCATTATAATAACGTCGTCTCTCTTCCAGTTGATCCGTTAGCTTTGGAGCACTGGGCTGCTGTTGAGTATTCGCAACGAAGGTCGCCTTTCCTTTACCATTTTCGTTTCGCAGCTCCGGCTTCGGAGGAGACGGTCTGTGACCCATCTGATCCATCTAGGCCAACTTATCGATTAAAGCTTAGAATGTGGTCGGTTTGAAGAACATCATGAACTGTGAAATAGTTGCATGAGGGTCTAGGGTGCCCACGAACATGCCCACCGCCGGTGCTTCTTCGATGCGATGTTCGCACTCCGACCACAGATTCCGCCATCGGATCGCGTATTGAACCCACGTCTCGCCCGGCTTTACCCTTGCATTGATCAATGCCGTTATTGGAGTGCGTTCACAGGCACTCGCGAATCGCTGGGTGAATAACAACTCCATTTCTGCGAAAGTTTTAACGGAGTCGTTTGGAAGTTCGGAGTACCACTCAAATGCCATCTCTGATAAGCTGCCGACGAATTGGCGAAGCAAGAGCTTATCATCGCCACCAGTATTGCCACAGTGGGCCCTGAACTGAGCAATATGTTGATGGGGATTGCCTGTCCCCTTGTACACATGGAATTTCGGGATCGTGTAGCCCGGCGGGTATTTTATTTGATCATACCAGCCTGGATACTGTCGCCCAGTTTTGACAACTTGGCCGGCTGCTTCATTTGCCTGGTGAACTCGTATTTGTTGAGCAATATAGTCATCCAGGGCAGCTTTGGAGATTGTCTCCTCCTTGGCTGTTGACAGAGCCGGCAGAGGATTCGACGTTTCTCCTCTGTCATCTTCAATTGTTACTGGAGGATCTTCTGCTGGAGGGTCCGGCTGTATCATGCCCACCATATCCTGGAATAGAAGGGCCATTTGCTTTATATTGGCTGCTTGTTCCGCAGCCTCCTTGTCCTTCTTTTCGAGCATTCTTCGAAGGAATTCAGCATCAATCTCATGTTCATAACATTGTTCTGATGACGCCTCCGGGCTTTCTTTTGGCCCGGTGAGTGCGGCCATCGCAGTCAGCATCTCCTGAAGCTTCTGTTGCTGCTGTTCCTGAGCTCTTGTGATGGATCGGGTGAGTGGTCGGTGGCCCGTAGAAGCATGACTATCCTCTTTCCCGGATGCCATGTAGACGATATGCACCACAATGCCCCCAGATTTAGGGCGTTTGGGTTCAGCGTCTTTATGGTCTGCCACGTTTACATGGGCTTTCTCTGGCCTCCTTATTTTCTGAGTGGTTGACGTTGAGGGGGTCGCTGCCGCGGGCACCCAAGTAGTCGTCATATTTTGTGGTTTAACAGGACGGTTTTCTTCCTGCCGGACCTTCAGCTTCTTCTGTTGGCGGGAGAAATTTCGATCAATCACCGAGTCTTGGACTCGGCGCCAGACCTTGCAGATTTTAGAAGACAGCCGCTGATGGGATTGTTCTGGCTTGGCTTCCGCAACATTCTCCACCGGAGGAGGAGATCTTTTCAGTACGGCGGTAGGAGAGTTCCTGCGCACCTTATTCAGCAGCTCAAAACTGTTCCCGGTTGGAACAGCAGCATTAATTTCCACTGTTGGAGCTGGTGGAGTTAGCCCAAAAGGGGAGTTGCCCCCGACCTTCCTAACTCGGTGCCAGTGGCGACGTCGAGCGTGTCGAGCTGTTGGTGTTGGTTCAGCAATGGCTTTGTCTTTCCCACTTTCCAGGTGAAGGGTTGCTGTTGGCATCAGCTTATTGAAGGCTGATGTCCTTTGAGTAGCGGGAGCGGGAGTTGGGACAGTTAGTCTTGTAAAGACCGGCCCCTTGGTAGGAGAAGCCGCCTTGACGACTTCAGGAGCAGGGCTGGTTAATCTCTTCGAAATAACCTTCTCTGGAGGTGTAGGCTTCATCATGGACCCATCTGAACTTTGGCCCAATCTGGAGAAGACCGAGGCGCCGGTGCTGGACAACCCGTTGAGAGGGGCCGTAGTAGCTGTAAGCCGATCGAAGACCGACTTCTTGGGAACTTCCGGCGTTGGCACAGGAACGGTGAAGCTCGTTGGCGGGAGCATGGTCCCGAAAAATAACCCCGTGGTGGCTTGAGTGACCTGTTCCACGGGCATCGTGAACAGGGAAGCAGCTTGGGGCCCGTAGGCTATGCCCCCAGTTGAAGCAGGACGTGGGTTGCAGTTGCATGTGGAACACTTTGAGCTGGTGAACGCCATTGATCCTTTGCTTTCTGCACCAAGAAAAATGCCAAATCTTAGTACCTCGAAACCCAAGGGCAACCATTAGCAAACCGCGATTCGTTCGCGAACACGACACACGAAGTGTGGAGTGGAAAGAGGAAAAGGTCCCACCGGGCGTGCCAGAATCTTTTCCCCTCCGAAAGACGCGCAAGACGGACTGTCTCGCCTGAGATTCGGGCAGATGCTAATTGGTGCTATCCGTCCACCTCTCCGAAGATGCCAAGTTGATTTATGACACCACGTATTGAAGGTTTAAACGGATGTGGCCGATGTAGCAGACTTCGTCAGATCCCCCCTCATTTGAGAGGTTTTTGATTGTGGGGACGCTCTTCCCTGCAGGCGCAAGCCCCTGCAGTTAATTACGCTACCGCATCGCGGTAACCACTTTCTTCTTCTCCAGATGGTCACTTTGTGTCGTGTGTGTTTGTTTTGTTTTTTGGTTGCCCGTGGATTGTATACGGAGACTAATTTATGTTGTCGCCCGTAGGGCGTGGATTAGTCCAAATCCGTATTTTCTTAGATTTGGGTTTGGGGGTTGGGTTTAAGAATACGTTAGTCTCATTTGAGACTAAGATCAACTTAAACGTTCGTTAAGGATACGTTAGTCTAATTTTAGACTAAGATCAACTCAACAGGATCATTTAGATCCGACAAAAGAGTATTTGAACTTTATTGTTTAGTTTACTGACATTGCGGTCGAATATTAGTTTAAAGACATCACGATCGAGGTTAAGGACATCATAGTCCATGGATTTAAGAACTCCACAATCCGTTGTTAGTTTTAAGACATCACGGTCGAGGTTAAGGACATCATAGTCTATGGATTTAAGGACTCCACAGTCCGATGTTAGTTTTAAGACATCACGGTCGAGGTTAAGGACATCATAGTCCATGGGTTTAAGGACCCCACAGTCCGATGTTAGTTTAAAGACATCACGGTCGAGGTTAAGGACATCATAGTCCATGGATTTAAGGACTCCACTGTCCGATGTTAGTTTTAAGACATCACGGTCGAGGTTAAGGACATCATAGTCCATGGGTTTAAGGACCCCACGGTCCAGTTTAAAGACGTCATAGTCTGTGAAGTGTGTGGTTATCGGGACCCGTCACCTCTCTGAAGACGTTGAAGGATTACAACGACAAATATCATAGGAGTGAAGAGATGTACCCTCGAACCAAAGTGGATTAAGTGATCTGTAGTTCGATTTGGAAATAAGATCAATTAATTATATTATGAGCACATTGGCTCAGTTAAGTCTGAATTGAGGACTTATGGCCTTCTTGGGCTAAGTCCAATCAAGTTCGGAATATTAGCCCTCTTTTGGTCCATTGAAGGGGAGGCTTTGCCTCTAGAAAATTAGTCAATTGGGCTGAAGCTAGTGTTCAACACTAAAGAACAACAATGTTAAACACTGGTAATCAGATTATCAAATTACTAGAAATGTGATCCTCAAATTAGTGTTAAACACTAACAGATAACAGTGTTAAACACTGGCAACAAAATTATCAGATTAGTGTTAAACACTAGAAGAGGGAGGGGTCACGTGGGAGCACGTGATAGCATCAAAAAGTGGGGCCAGATCCCCTTATTTTGTTCTCAAGATATTCAGATAAGTGTTAAACACTTTTGGTCTTCAGGCCATCACGTGTGGGCACGTGGTGAGCTTCCAATCATTGATTATTAAAGCGTTTTACTAGGGGTCACGTGGGGACACGTGAGGGCGCCCAAGAATGGTTCTGCATTTGAATTTATTCTCTTTTGTTTTAGGAGTCACGTGGGAGCACGTGGGGCATTGCCTCCGAGCTTTTTCCCTTCTCATTTTGGGGATCTTTTCAGGGGTCACGTGGGGACACGTGACCTTAGTCTTTTGCATGCATGGAGATCTTTTAAGTTCTCTGTTATTTTCAAGAATTGAATTCTTTAATAGGGTTAAACCCTAATTATGATTTTGGAGGAATTAAATTCCTATTGTAAAAAAATTAAATTCTTATATAGAGTGAAACCCTATTATCATTGAGGAGGAATTAAATTCCTGTAAATCTGAGAGAATTAAATTCTCAATTAGGGTTAAACTCTAGTTCTGTCCATCTTGAAGGAATTAAATTCCTATAATTGTAGGAGAATTAAATTCTCAGATAGGGTTTAAACCTCAAATTCATCATGAAGGAATTAAATTCCTATGAGTTTGGGAGAATTAAATTCTCATATAGGCTTAAACCCTAATTTCATTTTGGGAGAATTAAATTCTCAAAACTCAATTCCCCCTTTAAGTTTTGGATCTGCATGGCAGGATCTTAACCCGATGAGAATTAAATTCTCAACTTATGAGGAGATGTGCTCTTTGCAGATCTTCAACCAGGGGAAGAACTAAGTTCTTTGCAAAAGAGTTAAACTCTTAGATCTTTGAGAATTAAATTCTCTTTTCTTTTGAAGTTTTGATCCCCTTTCTTTTCTCACATAGGGTTTTTCTTTGTTGAGAATTAAATTCTCCTTTCTTTTTCTCTCTGAATTTTCAAGATTCCCAAAACTCTATCTCAAAATCCTCCCCAACTCTCTTCTTTGGCTCATATTTATAGGAGAAGGAAAAGAATCAATTTGTTTAGTAAATCTTTCATTGAAAGATTTTGTTTGTTTTCATAATTAATATGAGCCTTTAGATCATACAATGAATTTTATTCACCGTTGGATTTTAAATCCAGAAATATTCTGTTTGTTATTTCTGGTGAGATTTTTAGGGAAATCTTTCCTTGTCTAAAATCTTTCCATAAATTGGTGATTTTTAATCACCCCTGGATCTTAATGGTTCTTATAATCCTTTTCCATTTGGAAAGATTTAGAACCTTTTAGAATTTAATTCTATTAACTGTAAGGCTTTCGAAACCAGTCACGTGCTGACACGTGACCCTTGGTCACGTGTGAGCACGTGACTCCCAATTGAGTCCTTTTCTCAGTGTTTACTTACGCTTCAGTTGTAACCATCACGTGTCAACACGTGACCATTGGTCACGTGTGAGCACGTGACACCTCATTGAGGTATTTCCTTCAGCCGTTTGTTATTTTATTTCTGTTTTGATTGTCGCGTGTCAACACGTGACCATTGGTCACGTGTGAGGACGTGATACCTCATTGAGGTAATTCCCGATTTTTAGAATTAAATTCTATTAAGCTGTAAGGCTTTCAAAGCCTGTCACGTGCTGGCATGTGACCCCAATTGAGCCATCTTTCAGCCGTTTGTTATCATTTCTGTTTGATGAAATTTTAACCATCACGTGTCATCACGTGACCGTTGGTCACGTGTGAACACGTGATACCCCATTGAGGTAATTCCTGATTTTTAATCAGGAAACAGGGTCTTTGATGACGTTGCGTCTACATCCTGCTGGCATGAGAAACACGTCGGGCTGGAGTTAGGATTTTGCCGTCACTCCTTTTTGATTTGGCTCCTTGGAGCTTTGCCTATGTCACGTCTGTACCCTGTTAGAATGAGGCGAGTGCCGAGCTGATCTTTAGGCTGTAGATGTTACCATCAAGATCTGGCTCTCCCTTTGACGGAGCCTGGTGAGAAAATATGGTTCTCTTTTCATTTATTTGTGCCCATGGATCGTATACAAGAGTCAATATGGACATACTTGCAGGGTAGAGGAAATTTTATTTTAATTTATTTTTTATAGCCGCGATGCTCTATCTTTTCAGCTTTTCATATCACGAAGGTCGCGATTGCCCATCATTTCGGCTTTTTATCCGCGGTGTCTAATCATTTCGGCTATTTTTTTTTATATTTTTACTCGCTGTTTTTTATTGTGAGTTGCCCAAACATTTTGGCTGTTTTTATATGCATATTTTTTGCTCGCTGATTTTTATTGTGAGTTTCCCCATCATTTCGGTTATTTCATATGCATTTTTTGTTGCTCACTGCTGTTTTTATTGCGAGTTTGGAATCTGATCCAATCTTGGCATAAGCAGCACTACGACTGGGATATTGCCAGGAGAGAATCATCATTTACCATGAAAGGACTTGGAATTTAACACTTGTTTAGGCATCAACATCGCTGCAGCTGGGATATTTTCATGAGCGAATCATCATTTGCCTTGAAAGAACTCGAAGTTTGATACCTTTTTAGGCATCAGCATCGCTACGAATGGAATATTGCCAGGAGCGACTCATCATTTGCCTTTGTTGATTTGAACAAAGATGTCTTAGCAAATATGGTTAGAATCCTGTCGATTAAGGCTTTTTGATTTTATGAGCCGTAAGGGTCTCATAAAGGTATTTCTCCCTACGAGTCGTGAGGATCTCGTAGGTATATTTTGTCCATAGGAATCATAGGGATTCTTAAGTGTGTTGCTCCTTTGTGAGTCGTACGGATCACATGCAGGTTTTTTTTCTCCTCACAAGGTCGAGAGGACCTTGCATGTGTACATGAATTTTTTTATTTTACGAGTTTGCGTCCTTTTCGGTTTTTCACAAACTCGCCGGCAGTCCTGCTAGTTTTACTCACGGCGCCCTTTCGGCTTTTCATCCGTGCCCATTTTGCTAGTGGACATACCTTTTTTTGTTTTTTTCTCTCTCTCTTTTTTTAATGAGATTGCTCCCTTTCGGGTATTCATAAACTCGCCGGCAATCCTGCTGTTTTTACTCACGGCGCCCTTTCGAGTTTTCATCTGTGCCCATTTTTCTTATGGACATACCTTTTTTTTGCGAACGATGGAACTCTCGAAAGTAGTTTCATCGGCGGTGACCCATCTGTTTACCGGTGGGACTTAGGGCGGCTTCATCGCTGGAGTAGCAGTGGAGCCGGCAGGACTTGAGTTGCAACCCTCGCCATTGAGACTTCGATTGCAATATAGATCTCAAAGGAGGGTATCGCCGTATTTGGGGTGATGCTCCATGTTTGAGGCGACGCGCCATATTTGAGAACGTTTCGGTCCATTATCGCCATGTTTGAGGCGAATTCTAGTTTAAGGACTTTTCGGTCCAACATTCCCATCTTGGGGAAGAACGTTAATTTAAGAACATTTCGGTCTATTTTCGCCATGTTTTAGGCGGATTGTTAGCTTAGGGACTTCTCGGTACACTATCGCCGTGTTTGGGGCGACGCACCGTGTTTGAGGCAATAAACTAGTTTAGGGATGTTTCGGTCCATTATCGCCGTGTTCGAGGCGACGCGTTATGTTTGAGGCGACGCACTAGTTTAAGGACGTTTCGGTCCATCATTCCCATGCTCGGGACAAATGCTAGTTTAGGAACATCTCGGTCCAACATTGCCATGTTTGGGGCGACGCACTAGTCTAGAGACTTCTCGGTCTATGTTTTGCAGTTTGGTCGGGGAGTAACATAACTCATTCATTCCAAAGCATGCTTGCCGATGCGCCGCTGCATGTCTTTTGTATGCATGGACACTTCATGCCTTAAGCTGTCTTCACCCTCTTGGACTGCTTATTTTACCATCGCAGCAATCGGGTTGTTTTGCGGGAAATACCAGGTATTTTAAACGGCACATGTCCTCTGCTCATCAACGTCGCTTTCCAATACTGATGGAGTATCTTCTTCATACGAAGAAATGAGATATCACATCATTCTTTCTGTTGAGTCTTCCTCTTCCTTGGAAGAATAGAATTGACTTGGGGGGTTTTCCCCTCATCGTCTGATTCGGAGTGGGACATGGATTTTGCATCTCTCCTATAGTTTTTTTGTTCAAGTGGGATATTCCACTTGATTACAGGACCTGCTTGTAGGTCCCTTGATATTCTTTCTGTTCTTTGAGAAGAAAGGACCATCCCATGTAAAGATTCTTCCTCCAGTGAGAAATATGCCCACTGTGTATATCTCAGGGGGAGCGAGTACCCACGCCGTCACTATTTTGGCGACAGGTTGCTTCAGAGCCGCTCATTTTTGTTGAGCGTTGGCGAAAAACGCCACCTTTCCTCCGCTTTTCATTCATCTTCATCGGATGATGAAGGGTCTTGACCCATCTGATCCAATCGAGTCATTTTATCCATGAGCTCTTGGAAGGTCGTTGGCTTGAAAAGGGCCATAAATGGAAACACCTTTGAATTTGGGTTAAGAATGGCTATGAACATTCCCACGGCTATATCTTCGTCGATGCGTTGCTCGCATTTCGATCAGAGATTTCGCCATCGGGTAACATATTGAACCCAGGTCTCGTTCGGTCCAACCCTTTCGTTGACCGACACCGCCACGGTAGTGCATTTATCTGCACTAGCGAATCTTTGATAGAAGAGCTTATCCATCTTGTCAAAGGTCTTCACGGAATCATTTGGGAGTTCCGCATACCATTCGAAGGCGATGCCCGCCAGACTGCTGACAAACTGTCGGAGGAGCAGTATATCGTTTCCTCCAGTATTGTCGCACATGGATTTAAATCGTGCAATGTGCTGGCAAGGATTCCCAGTTCCTTTGTACATGTGGAACGTTGAAAGTGTGTACTCTGGAGGGTACTGTATCTGATCATACTAGGCCAGATATGGTCGACCAGTCTTGATTGACCTGTTTGCAGGTTCACTGACATAATGAGCTTCGATTTGCTGAGCGATACATTCGTCCAGCTTTGCTTTTGGAATCATTTCCTCTTCGGACGTTGATGAGACTTGCGGAGGATTTGAAATGCCACCCTTGTCTTTAATCGCGATTACCGGCGGTTCATCTGCCAGTGGTTCCGATTGAACCATCATTCTAGCCATATTCTGGAGCAGAAGGGCCATCTGGGCCATTTTAGCGGACATCATTGCCGCTTCTTCATCTCTCTTTTTGAGAGCGCGCTTTAGGAAATCAATATCCGACTCTTTCCCTACTCTTTCTTCGGGTGCATCCTCGGGATTTTTCTTAGGCGATGGATTAGCGAGTGCTGCCGCATGAGCAAGCATCTCCTGTAACTTTTCACGTCGCAGTTGAGCTTTTGTCAGAGACTGAGTATGCAGTCTGTGACTAGTAGAAGCACGAACTTCGTCTTTGGAGTTCACCATGTGGACTGTATGAACTACCATACCCCCAGGCAGCAACGACCTCCATGTCTGAATTATGCTCCAATTTGGAATCAAGTCAACCAATATCCTCCCTTGGAATCATGCTCCGCTTTTCGGAATTATGCTCCGATCCCCGGAATTATGCTCCCGGAATGATGCTCTGCCCCCGGAATGATGTTCCACCTTGAAGCCCAACTCTAAGATCCATCAATTTCATGCACACAAATCATATACGCGGTATGTATTTATTGATGGGGAGCACTTTGTTTGGGTCAAAAATTACACCCCGGTTGACCAAGTCAAGGTCAAAGTCAACTCCAAGTAAACGGGTCCAAGCCCAGGTCAAGTGGGCCCATGTCCAAGCCGAGCCTCGCGGCCAGCCTCCTCCATGCCAATATGAAAATTAGGTAATAAATAATTTTGATATAATTTTTATGAATAAATGTAAGAAAAATTGGAATAAAGCCAAATTTTTGTGTAACCCATGGCTCATGGGTAAAACAAATGAGCACATGAGGCATGTGATAGGCAAAATGCCATTTTGTAAAGCCCAATGGGCTATAAGTAAATTTGTAAGCCTATAAAAGGCAACATGATGATGAAATGAAAACAATAATTCATTCCCCTCAAAAATTATGGTTTTTGTGCCTTTTTCTTCTTTCTCAAGGTTCTAAACTTTCTTCTCTTTTCTGAATTAAATCAAGAGTTTAACTCTTTCTTTTCCAAAAAAAAATAGTTTTTCGCCATAAAACCAACAAAAGGGATTTCAGATCTCCCATCAGATCTCTAAAATGGGAGATTTTTGAATATCACCCCCTTTCCTCCAAGATCCAGCCAACAGAGAGGAAGAAGATGAAGACCCATCTCTAAAAATCCCACTTTGGGAAGATCCAAAGCTCAAGAGAGAAGAAAGGAGTCCCCTTTCATCATTTTCGAAAATATCTCGGGAGTTTAACTCCACAAAATTTTTTATATATATATATATATAAAATAATAAATCATTCTTTTTGGGAATACAACTCTCATTGAAGGGGCTAAGCCCGTTTGTCCTCTTTTTCAGAAGTTCAACTCTAAAAGTCAATTGGGGGTACAACTCCCAGTATAGGGGCTAAGCCCATTTTTTCCGCTGGCGCCCAGTGCCCGTGTGCCAAGCACGTGAGGCGCTAGCACTCACGCATCCTTTGGACGCTATATTTCCCTCTTTTTTATATATACACACTCTATAACACTTTCTCCGTTAGAAAAAAATTTCTAACGGGGCGCAGCCCCACACTCCGCAAGGAGGTTGCTAGCCCCCTTGACCCCCAGCCCGCTATCCGGATAGCGGGACCCCTGTAAACTCTGCGAGGCCCCCCGATATATCCAAAACCCTTCAAAAACACAACACACGCATACTGCACATTGAGTTCGCATGACCGGTTTGACCCGTCAATCGGAGGTTCCCAATCTCCAAGTCGAGGGGTAATTAATGGCAGCTTAATCCGAAGCTGCTGGAGATTCGGATCCCCACAATCAATAAACCCCTGCCTACCCTAGGCAGGGGGAATCTATAGTACGCCTGACAAGCGACGCGTATTCCCATCTCAATAGGATGGCGAAAAACACCCTACACTAAGTTCTTGATTTGAATGAACTAAGTACCTGGAATATTATGAACTCCATATTTTCCATGTTCATATTTTCATAGAAGGTTAAATCTCTTTTAATGGTGTTTTGACCATAAAGGATCACCAAGACCACTATTTTGAAGATCTGGGATCAGGTTCTTTTAAGAACTAAGTTCTTGATTTGAAGGGACTAAGTTCCTGGAGTATTATGAACTCCATCTTCTTCATGTTCTTGTATCCATGTTATTTCCTGAATGTTTGATTCTCAAGAACAAGATTTTCCCGATGAGAATTAAATTCTCAACTTGTGGGAGACTTGTCTTGTGGATCTCAGATCCAAAGAAAGAACTAAATTCTTTGAGAAGAGTTAAACCCTTTTAATAGGCAAAGGAGATATTTTTCGATCTCTTCTTTTTTATTTACCTAGAGTTTTTTAGGCGGGAAATCTTCTTCTTTGAGAGAATTAAATTCTTTGTTGTTTTGAGAGCTTTCTGTATTTTTACAGAAGTTTATAAGGGGTCTCATCTTTTTTTTTCTCCTTCCTTTTGATTAATCTCTTTGCTCCTATTTATAGGAGAAGATTAATTTGTTGAGAAAATCTTTCATTGAGAGATCATGATTGATTTTGTAGGGTGTTTATCATCACCCCATTAAGATGGGAATACGCGCGCGCTTGTCAGGCGCATTACAGATTCTCTCTGCCTAGGGTAGGCTGGGATTTATTAATTGTGTGGATCCAAATCTCTGGCAGCTGCGGAATAAGCTGCCGTTAATTACCCATCGCCTTTGGAGCGAGGGAACCTTCGATTAATGGGTTACACTGGTCATGCGAACTCAATATGCAGTGTTGTGTTTTGAAGGGGTTTTGGATATATCGGGGGCCGCGCAGAGTTTTTACGGGAAAGGGCATCCAAAGGATGCGTGGGAGAAAGCGCCAGCGCCTCACGTACGTGGCATGCGGGCGCTTGGGCGCCTGGGCGCTAGCGCTATCGCTTTGGGCGCTGGTGCCTTGGACGCTGGCGCTTTGGGCGCAAGCGCCTCACGTGCCAGGCATGTGGGCGGTCGGGCGCTAGCGCCTTACGTGCCCGGCATGTGGGCGTTCGTGCTTTGGGCGATAACGCCACACATGCCAGGCACGTGGGCGCCCGAGCGCTAGCACTTTAGAAGCTTGTGCCACACGTGCCAGGCACGTGGGCGTCCGGGCGCTAGCACCTCATGTGTTAAACACGTGGGTGCTCGGACGCTGGGCGGCAAAAGGGACTTGGTCCCTGCACTGGAAGTTGTACTCCCAGAAAAAAATACTTATTATTTTGTGTGTGTGTGTGTGTATGAGGAGTTAAACTCCTAAGATATTTTTGAAGCTGATGAAGGGGCTTCTCCCCTTGAGCCCTGGATCTTCCCCAAAGTAGGGTCTTTGGAGATGGGTCTCCTTCTTCCTCCTTTGTTGGACGGCTCTTGAAGAACAAGAGGTGTGGGATTTAAAAATATCTCCTTTTTGAGATCTAATGGATGATCTGGGCTCCCCTTTGTGGGTTTTGTGGTGAAAAACTATTTAGTTTTGGAAAAGGAAGAGTAAAACTCTTGATTTAATTGAAACGGGGAAAGAAGGTTTAGAACCTTGAGTAAAGAGAAGGAGGCACAAACAACACTATATTTTTGAGAGAATGAAAAGTATATCCTTTATTCATCATCATGTTGCCTTATATAGGCTTACACATTTACACATAGCCCCTTGGGCTTTACAAAATGGCATTTTGCTCATCCCATGCCTTATGTGCTCATTTCTTTTGCACATAAGCCATAGGCTTTACAAAATTTTGGCTTTATGCCCATTTTGCTTACATTCATGCATAAAAAATTACATCAAAATTATTTATTACATAATTTTTTATTTCAGCATGGGGGAGGTCGGCAGCTTCATGTTCGGGCTCGACTCGGGCATGAGCCCACTTGATCTGGGCTTGGGCCCACCCGGCTTGGGGTTGACCTTGACTTTGACTTGGTCAACCGGAGTGCAATTTTCGACCCCAACAAAGTGCCCCCCATCAATAAATACACACCACATATGTGGGTCGTGTGCATGAAATTGATGGATCTTCTTTCACGTGGAGGCGACTTACTTCGGTTCCCACTTTTTGGGATGCACTGCCCTTTTTACGACATGGACGGTCAACGTTTGAGTCTCCGAGGCGGAGTGTCCGTGGTAGACGTTTCCCTAACCCGGAGCGATTTGGTTCCCGTTTTGTAGGAAGCCTGCGCTGCCCTTTTTACGACATGGACGGTCGACGTTTGACGCGTCTCCGGGACGGAGCGTCCATGGCAGACGTTCCCCTGGCCTGAAGCGATTTGGTTCCCGATTTTTGAGAAGCATACACTGCCCTTTTTACGACATGGACGGTCGACTCTTGACGCGTCTTCGAGAAGGAGTATCCGTGGTAGACATTTCCCTGGCCCGGAGTGATTTTATTCCCTCTTTGTAGGAAGCATGCACTGCTCTTTTTACGACATGGACGGTCGACGCTTGACGCGTCTCTGAGACAGAGTGTCCTTGGTAGACGTTTCCCTGGCCCGGAGAGATTTGGTTCCCGCTTTGTTGGAAGCCTGCACTGCCCTTTTTACTACATAGACGGTCGATGCTTGAAGTGTCTCTGAGACGGAGTGTCCTTGGTGGACGTTTTCCTGGCCCGGAGCGATTTGGTTCCCGCTTTGTAGGAAGCCTGCACTGCCCTTTTTACGACATGGATGGTCGACGCTTGACGCGTCTCCGAGACGGAGTGTCCTTGGTAAACGTTTTCCCGGCACGGAGTGATTTGGTTCTCTCTTTGTAGGAAGCCTGCGCTGCCCTTTTTACGACATGGACGGTCGACAGCACCGAGTGTCGCTGGTTGTTCAACTTGTCCCCGGCACGGAGTGTCGCTGATCGACTTGTCCCCGGCGCGGAGTATCGCTGCTCGACCTGTCCCCGGCACGGAATGTCGCTGTTCGACTTGTCCCCGGCACGGAGTGTCGCTGATGTTCGACTTGTCCCCGGCACGGAGTGTTGCTATTCGACTTGTCCCCGGCACGGAGTGTCGCTGGTTGTTTGACTTGTCCCCGGCGCGGGGTGTCGCTGGTTGTTTGACTTGTCCCCGGCGCGGGGTGTCGCTGATGTTCGACTTGTCCCCGGCACGGAGTGTCGCTGATCGACTTATCCCCGGTACGGAGTGTCGCTGGCTGTTCGACTTGTTCCCGGCGTGGAGTGTCGCTGATGTTTGACTTGTCCCCGGCACAGAGTGTTGCTGATCGACTTGTCCCCGGCACGGAGTGTCGCTGTTCGACTTGTCCCCGGCACGGAGTGTCGCTGATCGAATTGTCCCCGTCACGGAGTGTCGCTGATGTTCGACTTATCCCCGGTGCGGAGTGTCGCTGATCGACTTGTCCCCGGCATGGAGCATAATTCTGGCAGGGAAGTTAGATATCCCGAGGCGAAGCATGATTCCGACACGGGGTAAATTCTGGGAAGGAGCATGATTCCGCCGCAGAGGTTGTTGGTTTGATTTGATTAGGGTTGACATCAGCATCGCTATACTGGAATATGGTACCAGGTGTAGGGTGTTTTTCGTCACCCAATTGAGATAGGAATACGCGCGCGCTTGTCTGGCGCATTACAGATTCCCCCTATCTAGGGTAGGCCGGGGTTTAATGATTGTGGGGATCCCAATCTCCGGCAGCCGCGGACTAAGCTACCGTTAATTTCCCCTCGCCTTTGTGGCGAGGGAACTTCCAATTGACGGGTTAAACTGGTCATGCGAACTCAATGTGCAGTGTACGTGTGTTTTGTTTTGGAGGGGGGTTTAAATATAACAGGGACAGTGTCGTGGAGTATGTGTGTATGTACATATGTATACATATGTATGTATATACATGTATATATATATAAAGGGGGAAAACACATCCAAAGGATGCATGGGGCAGCATGTTGGACGCTGTGCGCCTAGGTGCTGTGCGCTCAGGCGCTAGAGTGCCACGTGTCAGCACGTGGGCGCTCTGCGCTTGAGCGCTGGGCACTTGAGAGCAAGCGCGCCACGTGGGCGCTTGCGCTTCAGTGCCTGACGCTCGAGCGTCAGGTGCTCCACGTGTCGGCACAGGGGCGACTTGCGCTCGAACGCTGGCGCTGGAGCGCAAGGGCGCCACGTGTCGGCACAGGGGCGACTTGCGCTCAAGCGCAGGCATTTGAGCGCAAGCGCGCCACGTGTCGGCACAGGGACGACTTGCGCTCGAACGCAGGGGTGCTGTAGCGCAAGCGCGAGCCACGTGTCGGCACGCGGGCGCTTTGCGCTTGAGTGCAGGGCGCTGTAGCGCAAGCGCGGTACGTGTCGGCACGTGGGAGCTTTGCGCTTAAGCGCTGAGCGCTTGAGCGCAAGCACGCCACGTGGGCTCTCTGCGCTTGAGCGCCGGAGAGAAAAAGAGGCTTTTAGCCTGAAAAGATTCTCGGAAGAGAAATCAGAGCGGAGTTGGACTCCTAAGTGTTTTTTTTGGGTTAATGGGAAGGGTTCTTCTTCTTCCTCTTCTGTTGGCTGGATCTTGAAGATCAAGAGATGTGGGATTTTTAAAAATCTCTCCTTTTTGAGATCTAGTGACAGATCCAAGTTCCCCTTTGTGGGTTTGGTGGTGAAAAACTATTTTTTTTTATAAAAAGAAAGTAAAACTCTTGATTTAATTCAAGAGAAAGAAGAAGGTTTTGGAATCTTGAAGAAGGAGAAAAGATCTCAGATCTGGAAAATTTTTAGAGAGAGAAAAAGTTGTGAGATATTTTCATTATCTTGCCTTTATAGGCTATACACTTTACACATAGCCCCTTGGGTTTCACAAAATGGCATTTTGCCTATCCCATGGCTCATGTGCCATTTCTTTTTGCACATAATCCATGGGCTTTACAAAAATTTGGCTTTATGCCTATTTTTCTTATATTTATCCATAAAATAAAATAAAAGAAATGTAACAAAATTATTTATTACAAAATTTTTATCTTGGCATGGGGGGAGGCCGGCCGCTTCATGTTCGGGCTCGACCCGGACATGGGCCCACTGGATCTGTGCTTGGGCCCACTTGGCTTGGGGTTGACTTTGATTTTGACTTGGTCAACCGGGGTGTAAATTTTTGCCCCAACAAATTGCCCCCATCAATAAATGCACACCAAATATGTGGGTCGTGTGCATGAAATTGATGGATCTTCTTTTACTTGGAGGCGACCTGATTTGGTTCCCGCTTTTTGGGAAGCCGGCACTGCCTTTTTACGACATGGACGGTCGTTGCTTGACATGTCTCCGAGACGGAGTGTCCGTGATAGACGTTTCTCTGGCCTGGAGTAATCTAGTTCCCGCTTTGTAAGAATCCTGCGCTGCCCTTTTTACGACATGGACGGTCAATGCTGCCCTTTTTGCGACTTGGACAGTCGATGCTGCCCTTTTAGCGACTTGGACGGTCGATGCTGCCCTTTTTGCGACTTGGACGGTCGGTGCTGCCCTTTTAGCGATGTGGACGGTCGATGCTGCCATTTTAGCGACGTGGACGGTCGATTCTGCCCTTTTTGCGACTTGGACGGTCGATGCTGCCATTTTAGCGACGTGGACGGTCGGTGCTGCCATTTTAGCGACGTGGACGGTCGGTGCTGCCATTTTTGCGACTTGGACGGTCGGTTCTGCCCTTTTTGCGACTTGGACGGTCGTTGCTGCCCTTTTAGCGACGTGGACGTTCGGTGCTGCCATTTTAGCGACGTGGATGGTCGATGCTGCCCTTTTTGCGACTTGGACGGTCGATGCTGCCATTTTAGCGACGTGGACGGTCGGTTCTGCCCTTTTTGCGACTTAGACGGTCGATGCTGCCATTTTAGCGACGTGGACGGTCGGTGCTGCCATTTTAGTGACGTGGACGGTCGGTTCTGCCCTTTTTGCGACTTGGACGGTCGGTTCTGCCCTTTTTGCGACTTGGACGGTCGGTACTGCCCTTTTAGCGACGTGGACGGTCGGTTCTGCCCTTTTTGCGACTTGGACGGTCGGTTCTGCCCTTTTTGCGACTTGGACGATCGGTACTGCCCTTTTAGCGACGTGGACGGTCGGTTCTGCCCTTTTTGCTATTTGGACGGTCGGTTCTGCCCTTTTTGCGACTTGGACGGTCGGTGCTGGATTTGACTTGCTCCGCTTCTTGCGGTATCAGGGATGAAGTTGACTTGTTTCCGAGGTGGAATTTGATTCTGCCAGGGAGGTCATTGGTTGTTTTGCTGATTTGATGTGATTTGGGTTGACATCAGCACCGCTACACTGGAATATAGTACCAGGAGCGAATCATCATCTGTCTTTGAGAGGATTTGGGGATTGGTTTTTTTTTTTCGTTTGGCATTTGCATTGCTGCACTGGAATAATGCCAGGAGCAACTCATCATTTTCCCTGAGAGGATTTGGGAATTGATGGCTTAGGAGACAGGTTTAGATCCCTATCACTTACGGCTTTTCAATTTTATGGGCCGTAAGGGTCCCATAAAAGTACTTTCTCCCTACGAGTCGAAAGGATTTCGTAGGTGTATTTTCTCCTTAGGAGTTGTGGGTACTCCTAAGAGTGTTGCTCCTTTGTGAGTCGTAAGGATCTCATGCGGGAATTTTCTCCTCTCAAAGTCGAGAGGACTTTGAGAGTACATTTCATCTCCTTTTCACGAGTTTGCGCCCTTTCGGGTTTTCATAAACTCGCCGGCAGTCCTGTTGTTTTTACTCACGGAGCCTTTTCGGGTTTTCATCCGTGCCCGTTTTGCTTGTGGACATACCGTTTATATTTTTATTTCTTTTATTTTTTATTTATTTATTTATTTTTCTTTCTTTCTCCTTTTTTTTGCCGCTGGTGGGACATTAAAAGTAGTCTCACCGGCAGGACTTGGGAGAGATTGGGATTGTTTTACGCCCGTGGATTGTATACGGTTTTGCAGGATGTATGATCCTGACCGTAAGGCCGGAGAAATTTCGAGATTTTGTTGGCATCTGCATCGCTGCACTGGAATATGGTACCAGGAGCGACTCATCATTCGCCATTGGGGTATGTGAGTTGGAATTTGGTTGGCGTCTGCATCGCTGCACTGGAATATGGTACCAGGAGCGACTCATCATTCGCCGTTGGGGTATGGGGGTTGGAATTTGGTTGGCGTCTGCATCGCTACACTAGAATATGGTACCAGGAGCGACTCATCATTCGCCACTTGGGGACTTGGAATTTGGATCTTGTTTCGCATCAGTATTGCCGCACTGGAATAATGCCAGGAGCAACTCATCATTTGCCCCGGGAGGACTTAGGATTTGGGTTTTTGGTCGGCATCAGCACCGCTAACACTGAAGCGAAATGCCAGGAGCGACTCATCATTTTCCGTTGCCCGTTGGGGAACGATGGCTTAGGAGACAGGTTTGGGTCCCTATCACCTAAGGCTTTTCAATTTTATGGGCCGTGAGGGTCCCATAAAAGCATTTTCTCCCTACGAGTCGTAAGGATCCCGCATGTGTATTTTCTCCTTAGGAATCGTGAGGATTCCTAAGTGTGTTGCTCCTTTGTGAGTCGTAAGGATCTCACGCAGGGTTTTTCTCCTCACAAGGTCGAGAGGACTTTGCGAGTGTATTTCATCTCTTTTCACGAGTTTGCGCCCTTTCGGGTTTTCACAGACTCACCGGTAGTCCTGCTGTTTTTACTCACGGAGCCCTTTCGGGTTTTCATCCGTGCCCGTTTTGCTTGTGGACATACCGTTTATTTTTTTTTATTTTTTTTATTTTTTTTTTGCCGCTGGTGGGACTTTAAAAGTAGTCTCACCGGCAGGATTTGGGAGAGATAGGGGTCATTTACGCCCGTGGATTGTATACGGTTTTGCAGGATGTATGATCCAGACCGTAGGGCTTATGTGCTCAATTCGCCTGCGACTTGGAGCATTCACATGTAGTATTTCTTGAGATATCGGCCTTTGATGGGTGGCATGGGCCTTTCTCCCTCGGCACTTATTAGTTGGTAGGATCCTCCCTCGAACACTTTATCGATGACGTATGGTCCTTCCCAGTTTTGCTCGAATTTTCCCTTGGCATGTCGATTGGGGATGATCGATCTTTTGAGGACCAACACCAATTCACCTTTCTTGAAAGCGCGGAGACGGGTTATCTTGTCATAGGCCCGTGACATTTGGGCTCGGTATAGCTCCAGATTTTGCTGCACCGCGAGCCTCTTTTCTTCGAGGGCATCGAGCTCTTCAAGTCGAAGGAGCACGTTTTCCTCCTCCGTCAACTCGTGCTGAACGGCCATCTTAAGCTTGGAACTTCGACTTCGAGGGGGAGGACCGCCTCCACTCCGAAGAGCAATGAGTATGGAGTGGACTGAGTTGGAGTACAGTGCGTGGTACGATATGCCCACAAGGGCCACAACGCCTCGTGAAGTTTGAGATTCCAGTCTCTCTTGTTGGCTGAAACATTTTTCCTCAGGAGCTTGCATAGAGTCTTATTAAAGGCTTCGGCTAGCCCATTGGCTCTTGGATTATAGATGGAGGAATATCTCCAGTCTATCTTGTGCTGAGTAGCGAACCTTGAGACATTGAAGCTCTTGAAAGAAGGCCCGTTGTCAAAAATGATTCTTCTTGGTGTACCGAAGCGGTATAGAATATTATGCTGGAAGAATGTCAGAATATCTTTTGTCTTGACTTCTTTAAGCGGGACAGCTTCAGCCCATCTGGAGAAGTAGTCTGTCGCGGCCAGTATGAACCGGTGGCCTTTAGATGACGGAGGATCAATTGGGCCAACAATGTCGGTGCCCCAGACTTCGAAGGGCCACGACGCCATCGTAGGATGCAACGGATTGGGATGCTTGTGTATGAAATCACCATGGATTTGGCAGATCTGACATTTCTTTGCATGTTCTCCGGAATCCCGTATCATGGTGGGCCAGTAATACCCAAGCCGTTTGATTTGAAGTCGCATCTTAGGGCCAGATTGGTGAGCACCGCAAACGCCCGAGTGAACATCTTTCATGATCTTTTGGGCTTCGGCCAATGACAGACACCTGATCCAGAGTTGGTTAAATGACCTGCGGTATAATGTGTCATTTACAAACACGTATCGGAGAGCTCTTTTCTTCAGCTGAATCCTCGCAGATTTTTTTTCGGGCATCTTGTCGTATCGGAGGTACTCTATGAAGGGTTCTCTCCAATCGGGCTCGTCTTGGATGATCGAAACTTCTTCGGCAGGAATGCTTTTCTGTTCCGTGCTTTCCTCTTCTCGTAGAGAGACATGGGGTAGAATTTGTCGGCTCCTGACTGTGATCGGAATTTCGTCCATGTCAAGATCGTCCAGCTCCTTGGCTAAGCGAGCGAGTACGTCAGCCTTTCCATTCAACGCTCTAGGGACTCTCATTAGTTCAATGTGAGTGAACCGTTTCATGAGTTCCACCACTCGGCCTCTGTACCGAGCTAACTCGGGTTTGTATATTTTATAATCGCCGCTTACTTGGTTGACGACGAGCTGGGAGTCACCGTAAACTCATAGCCGACGGATTTCCATTTCTATGGCGAGCTCCAAACCAGCTATCAGAGCTTCATTGTTTGTCCGAGGCTCGGTGAGAGAGAAAGAACGCCGTAGGGTTCCTATTAATGGCATGATGAACACCAATCCTATCCCCGCTTTTACCTCCGGGACGCTTGATCTGCCGGAGCTCCTTATTGATGAGGCGCCATCGAAGTAGAGCTCCCAATATGGCTCGTCTTCCTCGAGGTGCATCACTTATTCGTCGGGTAACTCACAATTTAGCGGCGACCCTTCTGGTATGGGATGAGCAGCGAGAAAGTCTGCAAGAGCTTGCCCTTTTACTGCTTTCTGAGGAGTATAAACTATGTCAAACTCGAGTAGCATAACAACCCATCTTGCCATTCTTCCGGCTAGGCTCGCTCTGGTCATCAAGTGTTTGAGCGGGTCAACCTTGGAGATCGGCATAACCCGATGAGCAAGCAAATAGTGCCTCGGCTTCTTCACAGCAAATATCAGAGCCAGGCATTGCTTTTCGATTGGGAAATAGTTGTGTTCCGCCCCGACTAGAGTTCGACTGAGGTAGTAGAGGGCATTTTCTTTTCCCTCCTCGTTATTCTGGGCAAGGAGCGCACCGAGTGACTCATCCAGCGCGGCAGTGTAGAGAATCAACGGTTTATTTGGAATGGGAGCGGCCAGCACTGGAGGGTGCAACAAGTACTGTTTGATGCTTTCGAACGCTGCTTGACATTCGGCATCCCAGATAAAAGGAGCTCCTTTCTTCATGAGCTTTGAGAAGGGCCTACATCTCCCCGATAAATTTGAGATAAACCTCCGTATATAAGAAAGCTTGCCTTGAAAAGATCTTAGCTGCTTCAGACTCTTCGGAGAGGGCATCTCCATGATGGCCTTTATCTTTGATGGGTCAACTTCGATCCCTCGATGCCGGACTATAAAACCCAGGAATTTTCCCGATGACACGCCAAAAGCACATTTCAGAGGATTCATCTTCAGATCGTATTCCCTCAGTCTGGTGAGAACGGTCCTGAGATCTTGGATATGATCGGCCTTGGCTTTAGTCTTGACGACCAGATCATCAACATAGCATTCGATGACTTTATGGATTAGGTCATCAAAGATATTAGTCATTGCCCTTTGATATGTAGCACCTGCGTTCTTCAGTCCGAATGGCATTACCTTGTAGCAATATATTCCGATCGGGGTTCGAAATGCTGTGCGTTTCTCATCCTCAGGCGACATCTTGATCTGATTGTATCCAGACGAGCCATCCATAAAGGTGCACAGCTCGTAATTTGAGGTGTCATCGACCATCATTTCCATGACCGGTAGCGGAAAGTCGTCTTTAGGACATGCCTTGTTGAAGTCCCTAAAATCGACACAAACTCGGATCTGCCCATTTTTCTTCTTCACTGGGACTATGCATGTGATCCAGTCCGCATATTTCTCTTCCCTGATGAAGCCGGCATCGATGAGCTTCTTGGTTTCCTCGATGACCTTTTCTTCTAGTTCCCTTCTCATTCTTCGAGGAGCTTGCTTGACTGGACTAGCATCAGGGGATATAGCCATCTTATGCACGGCCACTTTAGGGGAAAGGCCAGTCATTTCTTTGTATGTCCACGCGAAGCAGTCGACGAACTCATGCAGCAGGGCAATTATCTGCGCTTTCATTTCCTCTGACAAGAGGGAGCTGATGTAGGTCGGCCTTGGATTATCGGGCATTCCTAATTCAATCTCGGTTAGCTCGTCAAAGGTTGCTTGTCCGCCATCTTCGAGCTCTTGAGGAGCTTCTTGTGGCTCGGCTATCTCGTCATCATCATTTGATCTTTCGCTGGCCTCACCAACATGGATCATGTAGCACGCTTTGGAATCAGGTTGAATGTAGCATATGCCCCGTCTATCTGGAATTCGTCCATCGATGAGTGCTCGGACCTGGGGCGGATACCATAGCCCTTCGTAAAACTTTGCTTCAGACTCCGTTTGATATAACCGGCATCCGCACTTCTAAAAGTATTCTCGCATCTCGGGCGCATAGTATCTGGGATTGAGGACGGCTCTTATGCCTCTCTCATAGGGAAGGCACGCGACAGAAAGATCATCCGGGTGCACAACGGGGTTTGACCTGTAAAACAGGATGCCCTTCTGTCCATTTTTCCTCCCGGGCACGTAGAAAGTTTTCAGCTGGTCCACGGAAGAGACTGACAATGCGTCGAGCTCTTTGCACATCCGTCCCGGCACCCTTGTGATGGCCAGGGACCCTTCTGCGATTTCGAAGGTCTCTCGTAGTTTCACCTGCTGCATGGGGGGCCAATCTGCACAGCTGTTGCACGGCAGGTCCTCTTCTTCTGACTCTTCAGTGTCACTGCCAAGATGAGGGCAAACTTTGCTGTTAGATGGCCCTTCGGTAACAGATTCGTCCGTATCGCTGCCGAAACGAGGGCGAGTTTTACGGAAGGACGAGCTTCCAGCGTCGGACTCATCAGTGTCGCTGCCGAAATGCGGTCGCACTTGGGCGTTTTTGCTTTTGAAAGTGACAGCTGGCGCATATTTGCTCTTGAGTCTTGGGGATGGTCTATCCTCAGTCAGTTATGGCTTAGCATTTTGGTGGTTCATAAAGTACCGAGAATCTTCATAGCGGACTTCATGCACACCGAACGACTGGATGTCTCCGTTGATGCGTTTTTCTTCGCCATTTTTAGTATACTTCATGCATTGATGGAGAGTTGACGGGACGATACCGTAATCGTGGAGCCACGGCCGTCCCAAGAGAATCTTATAAGATGTGTCGGCGTCGATCACGTATATCTTAGCTTCAGTTTGCAGATCCCTAAATTTGATTGGCGAAGCTATAGACCCCAGAACTTGCTGGCAATTTTGGTTGAAGCCTTGAATGACAATCTGTTCCCTTGACAGGTGCCGGACGTCCATTGACAAACTCTTCAGAGTTCGCAAGTTCATGATGTTCACTAAGGACCCCGGATCAATCAATATGCGATTAATTCGATCTCCGTCGCTGTACCCGGTCACGCAAAGCGGTCGATTATGCTCAGCCGTTCCCAGTAGCAAGTCTTCATCCTTAAATGTGACTGCGGCGGCATGCAAAGCGTGCTGGGCTTCTTTCATATTAATTTCCGCAAAGTGAGCCTGATACCGCTCGGGGTTTTGTAGAGCGTGAATGAGAACATCTCTAAGCTCCTTAGATAGGACCAAGGCGTCGTAGATGCTCAGGAGAGACGGAAGCTTCCGGAGATGTGCCAAGACATTATAGTCCACCGAGGAAGGACTTATGTTTTCATCAGCCAGTTCTCTGCCATCTTCCTTATTAGCCACCTGTTTTTCCTTCCCTTTTGGGGCGTTGCCCTGATTTGGCGGTAGAGCCCTGCCGCTTCTGAGCTGGATTTGATTGGCCTTTGTGGCGAGCTCCTCTTCCTCTTCGGGAAAACAGAGATCCTCATCAGAGTCGCTGCCCAGATGGATGGCGTAGCAGGTAACTATAGGGATCTCTTCATTGGAGACTTCTTCTAACTCCTCCAGAATTTCAGCCGCTCGTACAGGGAGGAACTCCTTCAACTGAATCAGAGTTCTTTCCTTTTGTTCATATTCTTCGAGGGAATCGATATATTTTTGAATGGTCGATCTCCCTACAGACTCTTGTTCCTCTCCGAATGGTGGCCAAGACATGGACGTCTTGCCTGAGATTCGAGGCAGATGCTATATGGTTTTATCCGTCCACCTCTCTGAAGATTCCAAGTTGATTTATGGCACCGTGTATCAGAGGTTTATACGGATGCGGCCGATGTAGCAGACTTCGTCAGATTCCCCCTCGCTCGAGGGGTTTTTGATTGTGGGGACGCTCTTCCCTGCAGGCGCAAGCCCCTGCAGTTAATTACGCTACCGCGTTGCGGTAACAACTTTCTCCTTCTCCAGATGGTCACTTCGTGTCGTGGGTGTTTGTTTTATTTGTGGTTGCCTATGGATTGTATACGGAGACTAATTTATGTCGTCGCCCGTAGGACGTGGATTAGTCCAAATCCGTATTTTCTTAGATTTGGGTTTGGGGTTTTGGTTTGAGGATACGTTAGCCATATCTGAGACTAAGATCAACTCAAACGTTTGTTAAGGATACGTTAGTCTAATTTGAGACTAAGATCAACTTAACGGGATCGTTTAGATCCGACAAAAGAGAATTTGGGCTTTATTGTTCCAGTTTAGGGACATAGTGGTCCATTGAATGTATGGCCGTCGGGACCCGTCACCTCTCTGACGACGTTGAAGGATTACAACGACAGATATCAGAGGAGTTCAGAGATGTACCCTTGAACCAAAGTTGGTTGGGAGACCTGTAGTCCAATTTGGGACTAAAGTCTGTTTGAAGGCTTAAGGATACGTTAGCCGTATTTGAGGCTAAGATCAACTTAAACGTTTGTTAAGGATACGTTAGTCCAGTTTGAGACTAAGATCAACTTAACGGGATCGTTTAGATCCGACAAAAGAGCGTTTGGGCTCTATTGTTCCAGTTTAGGCACATGGTGGTCCATCATTCCCGTTTTGGGGACAAATGTTAGTTTAAGGACGCATTAGTCCATGAGTTTAAGGACCCCACAGTCCGTATTAATGTGTGGTTGTCGGGACCCGTCACCTCTCTGAAGACGTTGAAGGATTACAACGACAAATATCAGAGGAGTTCAGAGATGTACCCTTGAACCAATGAGTTGGTTGAAAGAGCAGATGTGCTCAGTTCAAGATGATTTGAGGACTTATGGCCAGTTTGGGCTAAGTCCAATTATGTTTGAAATATTGTCCCTTTGGGCCATTAGACATTTGTCTGGGTTCAGCCCCTCGTCATTCAGCAGTGTTAAACAGAGGTTTGGGGGCTCTGACAACATTTTGTTTTTGATTTCCTCAATTTTGAGATTCATTTGGAGGAGGGACTTTTGCCTCTGGAAAATTAGCCAATTTGGCTAAAAGTAGTGTTAACACTTAGAGAACAACAGTGTTAAACACTGGAGATAGAACTCTCAAATTAGTGTTAAACACTAAAAGACAATCAATGTTAAACACTGGAAATATAATCTTTAATTTAGTGTTAAACACTAGAAACAATCAATGTTAAACACTGGAAATATAATCCCCAAATTAGTGTTAAACACTAAAGACAGAGGGGTCACATGTGGACACGTGAGAGCGCCCAAAGGGGGGACCAGATCCCTTTTCTTCGTTCTTCCATTAAGTGTTAAACACTTTTCATTTCCTGGCCATCACGTGTGGGCACGTGATAGGCATCCATCCATTGGATATTAAAGGGATTTGTTAGGGGTCACGTGGGGACACGTGAGGGCGCCCTAAATGTGGAGCCAGATCTCCTTTTGTTTTATCCTCAAATTTGCGAATAAATATTAAACACTTTCATTTTTATTTTAGAGCATCACGTGTTGGCACGTGATGGGGATCTGTGCGCCAATTGTTAAAGCATTTGCTGAGGGGTCACGTGATAACACGTGAGAGCGCCCAAAGCTTTCATTTCCTATGCTTTTTCTTTCTGCGTTTTGGGAGTCATATAGGAGTACGTGAGGCATTGCCTCAAAGCTTCTTCCTTTTTATTTTTGGGGATCTTTTTAGGGGTCACGTGGGGACACGTGACCCTGGTTTTATTCCTTCTTTTCTGATCACTGCGGATTGGGGTCACGTGTCATCACGTGACCAATATTCTTTATGTGCATGTAGATTTTTCAAGTCTCTTTATTTTAAGAATTAAATTCACTGTAGGGTTAAACCCTAATTTTGTTTTGGAGGAATTAAATTCCTATTGTGAAAGAATTAAATTCTTATTTAGGGTAAAACCCTAATTTCTTTTTAAAGGAATTAAATTCCCAGATATGTAAAAGAATTAAATTCTTAAACCCTAGTTTCATTTTAGGAGGAATTAAATTCCTATGAGTTTGGGAGAATTAAATTCTCAAAACTCAATTCCCCTTCTAAGTTTAGGATCTGCATGGCAGGATCTCGACCCGATGAGAATTAAATTCTCATCCTATGGGGAGATGTGCTCTGTACAGATCTTCAACCGGAAGAAGAACTAAGTTCTTTATTTGCAGAAGAGTTAAACTCTTAAATTTTGAGAATTAAATTCTCTTTTTGAAGTTGATCTTTTTACCTTTTCTCACCTAGGGTTTTCTTTGTTGAGAATTAAATTCTCCTTTCTTTTCTTCCCTCTTGAGAATTAAATTCTCCTCTCTATGTTTTTCTCTCCAAAAAGGTTGCTTCTCTTCTTTTCTTGGCTCCTATTTATAGGAGAAGGAAAAGAATCAATTTGTTTAGCAAATCTCACATTGAAAGATTTGATTTGTTTTCATCATTAATATGATCCTTTAGATCATTCAGTGAATTTTATTCACCGTTGGATTTTAAATCCAAAGATATTCTGTTTGTTATTTCCGGTGAGATTTTAGGGGAAATCTTTCCTTGTCTAAGATCTTTCCATAAATTGGTGATATTTAATCACCCTTGGATCTTTAATCCAACGGTCCCCATAATCCTTTTCCATTTGGAAAGATTTAGAGAAATTTAGAATTTTAATTCTATTTGGAAATATTTGGAGAAATTTAGAATTTTAATTCTATTAAACTGTAAGGCTTTCGAAGCCTGTCACGTGCTGGCACGTGACCCTTGGTCACGTGTGAGCACGTGACCCCCAATTGGTTCTTTTCTCAGCGTTTATTTATTCTTCAGTTTTAAATATCACGTGTCAACACGTGACCATTGGTCACGTGTGAGCACGTGATACCTCATTGAGATATTTTCTTTAGACATTTGTTATTTTATTTCTGTTTTAATTGCCACGTGTCAACACGTGACCATTGGTCACGTGTGAGCACGTGACCCCCAATTGGGTTCTTCTTCAGCCGTTATTTTTATTTCTATTTTAACTATCACGTGTCAACATGTGACCATTGGTCACGTGTGAGCACGTGATACCTCATTGAGGTAATTCCTGATTTTTAATCAGGGAACAGTGCACAGCATATTTGCTCATAACTTTTGATCCCGGATGAATTATGAAGCCCATAATATATCAAATCGAAGGGTTTTTCGAGATGCTTTCAATATCATCATAATTTAGCTGTTCCTCATTCGGGAGTTTATCAAAATACAGGCCGAAAGATACCGGTTCACATTTCCTTAAGTGTATCGCTGCCATTTGATACCTTGGGCTCTTTTGCGCAGAAATTTTTGGCGGGAACAAATGCCCCCCACTACTTTGCCCACGTAAGTATGTACGTGGGTGAAGTAGTGCAAAGTTATGCGTAGTCACGGAATTGAGGGCTTAGGAGACAAGTTTAGGGTTCTTGTAGCCTAAGACTTTTCAACTTTATGAACCGTGAGGGTCTCAAAAAGATTTTTCTCCCTACGGATCAAGAGGATTTCATAGGTGTTTTTTCTCCTTAGGGGTAGTGAGGACTCCTAAGTGTGTTTTCTCTTATAAGTCGTAAGGATCTTATAAGAGAATTTTCTCTCTTACGAGGCGAGAGGACCCGTAAGCGGTTGTTTCCCTCCTTGTCGAGATTCGACTTTGGGGAGTGTGACCCGTGGATAGTATGCAAGAGACCGTTTTGGATCGACTTGCAGGGCCCCAGTGCTTAGGAAACAGGTTTTTTTTAATCCCCGCTGCATAAGGCTTTTCCTCACGAGTCGAGACGAATTGAGCATTTCTCGCAAAGACACTAATTTCCTCACGAGTCGAGACGAATCGAGCATTTCTCGCAAGAATGTCCTAACGTCACAGTTAACCTCTGCTCTTTACGACAAAGGTCCGTTAGGGTCTGTGGTACTAGGATTTTGGCCGTCGTACCATCGCGTTGGCTGATGTATTCCTCGATAGGCAGTTTTGCTGTTCGAGTAGCCTTGCGACATGTCGTGTCTCTGATCCCTTCGGGGGCTGGACAAGACGTCTTCAAGCAATCCTCCTAGGCAATTTGACCGTCGGAAGAGCAAAAGTTATGAATTTTGCCATGCCGCTTTTTACTTGAGATTAGGCTAATTTTGGAGAGCCCCGATGAGTCATAACCACTCCGCGCTGGTGTGGGATGATCTCGGATAGTCTTTCAGGCTTTATATGACTTGCCGTTAAGACCCTGATGCTAGGAATTTGACCTTTGCTTCGTTTGCTGGCATTGCGTCCTCTGTATCGAGACGAATGTCGTGGTTGTCTCTAGGTTGTTGGTGAACCGTCGAGACTTGGAACTGGGAATTTTGCCGTGGCTCCGTTTGTTTGATTGTCGCGTCTGAACCCTGCTGGAGGAAGAACGCTGGGGTGACATCTCGTCTGCTGTATCGAGACGATCGTCGAGGTGGTGACCACTCCGCGCTGGTGCGAGATGATCTCTTAATGTCTTTCAGGCTTTATATGACTTGCCGTCAAGACCCTTGTTCATACCAGAATATTGCATTTTATATCGCCCATTCTTACGCTCGTTTGTTTATAGGCAGGTGCTTTTTATCAGTGTTTGCTACATAATTGCAGGATACTGGTCTCAGCTCTAAACAGTGAATATCATGGAAAAGTACGAAAAATTCTGGATTACTGCCAATAACAGATAAAACACGGGTCTCCGCTCTCTATCCGTGTGTTGCCACATACCAGTTTAAGGGACAAAATGGCAAATCAATTGTCATGTTCATGCACAAAGCTCAATGTCAACACAAGATCCAAGAAATATACGCGGAGCTCGAGGAAATCATGGCAAAAGATCCACATCACATCACCTTTTTGTTCTACTAAAATTCTGGAATAATTGTGAAGAGTTTCTGAGAAAAGTCATATACCACACAGCAGACAACAACAAACCAGGGATAACCAAAAAATTAGAAGGCCCAACTCCCTACTATGGCCGCGGAACCGCGGCCTAATCATGCTTAGGCCGCGGAACCGCGGCCGTACAGTGTCTTCAACGTGTCGTTTTCTTGGGGCATTTTGGGTACTTCATTTTATACCATATTCTTGCCCTAGGGTTTCTGTAAGCAGCCTATAAATACTCCAGAACTGAGCCAAGCCAAGGGGTCCATTCTTTTAGCCACTTTAGTGTAGTTTTAGTTCTTCTTCTTCTTCATTCTTCCTCCATGGAAATGTAGTGAGAGCATTGAGTGGATGTGAATAAAGATGAAGGTTTTTGTATTATTCTTTTTGTTTAGCTTCCCCCTTGAGCTCTCTACCTTAACTTGATCTTGCAACCTCTTAAGTGAGCTTTAAGCTTTGGTCATTGGTCTCAAAGGGTTGTATCATTTTGTTCTCTCCTTAGTGCTTCATTTCACATGAGTTCTTTACCCTTCTCTTGATCTTGCAACCTCTTGATTGAGCTTGCAAGTTTAAGGGTTGGCTATTGATCCCATACTTGTTTTGAGTTCTATGGTTCTTGTAATTACTTTCTTGCATTTTTCATTCTTGTCTTTAATTACTTGCAATTTATTACCATGCACTTTAATTACTTGCTTGTAATCTTTTCTTTTCTTTGTTCTTTTCTTTTGCTCTTTTTGGTTTGTTTTGTGAATGGTTGTAATTATTATTGTTAAGAAGAAATACGATATTATAAGTTAACGTTTCTTTGCCCATTTTCTTTTCCCGTATTTTCCATTGAACTCCGCCCAAACGATACGCAAGCGCTCCGTTAGGCACCCTACCCTAACAAGGTAACGGTGATTCCTAACCGCGACCGGTTGCGTTCGGTTTGGCCGGAGGCGAAAGCAAGAGACAAGAACGGAAGGACAAGGGTAAATAAGCCGTATTCCACGAATACCGCGCTTAAATCCCCTAATCCACGTTGTTGCCGATTGCTCTAGCTTCAATTGGTCAAGACTCGGCTCAAAGGTTTTGGGTACAGATTTCTTTAGCTTACAATCTCGTATCTTTTTCTTAACAACTTTATACTTGCAAATAATACACTTAGGATAGAATCGAACAAACATACACATTCTTTATTGACTCGTCTAAGATAAGAAAGGACATACAACCATCTCCCTGTGGATCGACCCGTGCTCAACCGGCTAGCTGCATAGCGACACCGTCTTGATTGCGGTTAACTTTAATTCTTACAATCAAATGGCTCCGTTGCCGGGGAGACGGTAGCGTATTTTCTTTCTTGTTATTCGGGTTAATATTCTTTTTGTATATATTTATAAAAAAAAATCTTTTTGTTATTTTTGATCATTTTTGTGGGCAAGAGTGCAGATTTTTGCGGATTTGCAAACTGCGATTGTGGGGAGCAAAGTGTACGTTTAAGGCTAAGGTGTTTGCAAAGTACAGTGCCAAAGATCCGGGTAGTTTGACCCGCGCAAGCGAACTTTTCAAGCTTACCGGATTTGATTCAACGGGGGTTTCCTGACCCAAAATCTTAACAGTACGTACTTTACTAACACCTTCTTCTCAAATCCGATGCATCCAATATACTATTCTTTGCAGGATTCTTTGCAAGTTCGCTAGCAAACGCTAAATATTGACTAACCCATATTTGTTGCAGTGCCGTGCTTAAACTAAAAAACAATTGTTTGATTCTTTATATAATTTTTATTGAATTACGCATTGCATACATTAATACGGACTTAAGGGCAAGCGAACCCCTCAATATACGGTAAAGGATTTCATCACCTTTTCCGTAGCCCACAAATCACGAACTTGAGCATAACGTTTACCCGCACAAATTTTTAAAAAAAAACTAGACTTTAAGCCTTAAGGACTTCGCGCTCACTAGGAGAAGTTAACTGTGTTTAGAACCTTGCTTAACGGTATATTATTTACGGGGTGTCTAGGAAAGTGTTAACGGCGAAACCGCCAAAAGAGAAAGGGTTATTTAATTAAGGAACTTCGCGAAAGCGTTGGAAAACCTCCCCTTATCTCTGCACTTACCTGGCCTCGTGATCAGTGTATCTTGAGCCCGTTTCTCGACACAGTTTTACTTCGACAATCAAGTTCTGGAGCAGGTCTAGTTGACCTAGGTGAACCCTAGAACGATTAGGTGTGTGGTATTTTTGTGTCGTGATTATTTTTGTCTATATTCTTTTTTTGTGTATATTTCATTCTTCTGTTAATATATAAACTTAAAAAGAAAAAAAAATATCACATTCTTTTTCCCCTCCTTTTCTCTACCTTTCTCTCTCTCCCTTCATATCATGGGTACCCCACCTCGAAAAACTCTTGCCGAACTTTGGTACCCACAACCAGACATTATTTCTTACGGTTCTTGCTTTGGCCGAACATCGAACGATCCCTTCATGCCCAAAGTTTCACTGAAAGATCGCATAGCAGCGTCTAGGACAAACACTTGCACTCCTCATTCCACTTTGTATCAACCTTTTCAACCTTCCGCACCCGCTTATGTTGATACCCCTTTTGCAAGTCGTCCTTTGTCCACCGCTGAACGTATTGAACAATCTCGTAGCCGATCTTTCACTCCTTTCACCACCACAGATTCTTGGGATCAACAATTCCATTCACCTTCTTATCCAAATGTTGATCCTGCTCCTGTCCAGCCATTCAATTCCTACCAATCCTACCCTACTTTTGCACCTTCCCTAGACATTGCTTCAGAACCGCCATTTAGGAGTTTTCAGTATCCAAACAGCTTTGAATCTTTTACTGAAACCCTTTCACAACCCATGTCTAGTCTGGAACAGTCGTTAGAAGACTTTAGGGTAGCGTCAAGCCAACAGATGATGGATTTGAATGCGTCCATGGCCGCTCTCATACAACCTACTGACCCGGTAGCTAGTTTCCAGCTAGCTCCAAATTTTCTAATGTATGATGAGGCGGTAGGACAGGCGGAGAATTTGAGTAGAGAAAGTGAGCTGTATACCCTTCCAAATCAAACCTACCCGTCTCAAATTGAATCCCACAACTCCTGTGTTGAAAGTCTATCAAGTGTCCCAAATGAATTATCAGTTGAAGAAAGAATGTTTAATGAGTTGTGCGACTTTGTAGTGTTTGATTTGCCAGATTGTGAAAGGACCTTGCCAAGTGAAACCATACCCAATCCTTTTGACCTCTACACCTCCATCTTAGAACCTAAATTGATTGAAATCCATGCTTTTGATGAGGTGTCTGAGAATATTGATTTTCACTTGATAGAGGATATTGACGCTGGGAATATTTTGGATGATGAACCCATAGATTTGGCTGAGTTTTTCTCTTCAAATCATCATCCCGAGTCATTAAATGTTTTTCCCGAACTTCATATGCGTCTTGATATTGATGATAAAGGCATGTATGAGCTTAACTTTGAGGAGAATTCTGAGGATAGTTTTGAGGATGAACCAGTTATAATTGATGAGTCGGATTTTCCAATTCATCATATCCCTTCCACTGACTGTGTACACCCTCCTGAACCTTTAACCGATAACCTTCCTCAACCACTTCCCTCCATCCTTTCCATCGTTCCGACCTTGCAAGAACCCGTCTCGCTCTCATTTCATATGTCTGGTTTACCAAGTTCGGCGTACCCCTGGTTTCTTACGAATCTTGAGGGATTTGACCCAATTTCTCGCCATATTGATAGATTAGTACAATCCATCTTTTCACATCAGATTGTACTAATTTATGCAATCCATTTCCACCCTCAAGTTCGTATTCCATTTCTTTCTCCCTTCCACCATTCTTCTTCCCATATACCGAGACCGTATCCCGCTTCTATCTCCATACGGTCTCGCGTATTCTCTATTTCTTACCTCTCCGCATTCTTTCACCAACCAGCACATTATAGAGACAAAATCTTTGAATGGTTGGTGCTCACTTTTGGCCTGTGTAAGGCCTTGTATAGATTGATACTGTTTTCTTTCCCCCCTGAACCTGAACTTCAACGCTTAACAGTGGAAACACTGTTTTACTTAAGTTTGGGGGGAACTTTTTTTTTGTATATATTTTTTGTTTTTCTTTTTTTTTGTATATAATTTGTTTTTAGGGAGCGCCGGCAATTTTAACCCTCTTGGTGTAACCTGACAGTGAAGGCGCTGTCAAGTTTAAGTTTGGGGGTGTGCTCGGTAAGCTTTCTTCCTTCGCATTCATTTGTATATTTTGCATTTGCATACCTTATTAAAAACCCACAAAAATCGAAAAAATTTCCAAAAATATAAAAACTTTGTCGTCAAGTTAGCTAATATGGTAACTTAGATTTTTATTCAGAAAGTTTAGCTGATATGTTAGAAATAACTAAATTCTAGACTTAGGAATTGAAAATCCTTAAAATAACCCTCATTCTGTCTAACTTTGGTAAGTATACGTCCTTACAGTTTTTTGAGTTCAGTTCTTGAGTTAAGTCAAGATGAAGGGAAAGTATTGAAGCTTTACTGGAGGATAAGTCTGAAAAATAGTTTCTTTTCTTGAGTTCAAATTTAGAAAGTATATACCCTACAAACTGCACTTACTCGCACCTTGAATCTTGGGATAGTAGAGGATACCTAGAAATACTCTTTCCTGAAAGCCTAGTATGAAAGAAAAAACGGTATTTAAAGCTAAACACCAAAAGAGCATGTTGAAAAATATATCCGGTCTTGAAAAAGAAAAAGAAAAAGAAAAAATAGAATAAAGTCAAGACCTGGAAACTGCTATTTACGCTTTAAAGTTCACACATTCAGTAATCGGTCGTTAGTGCCTCAAGAAGCATTAATAGTCGCATGAAAGGTGTGTGAGCAAATCCGTCCATCCTTAATGAAAAGAAGTAGTATTAGGTATTAAGACAAGGGTATTATAGCTTGAATTGAATTCTCAAGTGTAGGAGTGCAAATATACACACACGTAAGGGTATACAATCGATGTTTGAATAAAAGATAGAAATAAAGAATAAGACTTGTGTTTTCTGTAAAGTTGATAAAAATCCCTGATTTGAGGCCGCACTTTAGAAGGAAACTCAGGAGAACCAACATCTTTCTAAACTTTTTTGGAACGTATAGGACCTAAGGTTAAATAGATAGGAGGTGTGAAAAATAAGGGTTGGATATTTCTAACTTAGGATGATAGAATTTCTAACGTAAATACTGAACTGTAGGAGTTGAATCAATGTTAACTTATGACACTAGCTTGACAGGATTTTGTGGGTAGTATCCGCTGAAAACCCTCAGGAGACAACACTCCTCCTACTAGGGAAACCTAGAGGTTTAACGGCTTGTTGCACGTGCTCAGTGCAATCGCGTTCCCTGCGAAAGTGCGGTTAGGATTTTAATTTTGTGAATAATTGGTTTTGCTCGGGACGAGCAAAAGTTAAGTTTGGGGGTATTTGTTCATACCAGAATATTGCATTTTATACCGCCCATTCTTACGCTCGTTTGTTTATAGGCAGGTGCTTTTTATCAGTGTTTGCTACATAATTGCAGGATACTGGTCTCAGCTCTAAACAGTGAATATCATGGAAAAGTACGACAAATTCTGGATTACTGCCAATAACAGATAAAACAAGGGTCTCCGCTCTCTATCCGTGTGTTGCCACATACCAGTTTAAGGGACAAAATGGCAAATCAATTGTCATGTTCATGCACAAAGCTCAATGTCAACACAAGATCCAAGAAATCTACGCGGAGCTCGAGGAAATCATGGCAAAAGATCCACATCACATCACCTTTTTGTTCTACTAAAATTCTGGAATAATTGTGAAGAGTTTCTGAGAAAAGTCATATACCACACAGCAGACAACAACAAACCAGGGATAACCAAAAAATTAGAAGGCCCAACTCCCTACTATGGCCGCGGAACCGCGGCCGTACAGTGTCTTCAACGTGTCGTTTTCTTGGGGCATTTTGGGTACTTCATTTTATACCATATTCTTGCCCTAGGGTTTCTGTAAGCAGCCTATAAATACTCCAGAACTGAGCCAAGCCAAGGGGTCCATTCTTTTAGCCACTTTAGTGTAGTTTTAGTTCTTCTTCTTCTTCATTCTTCCTCCATGGAAATGTAGTGAGAGCATTGAGTGGATGTGAATAAAGATGAAGGTTTTTGTATTATTCTTTTTGTTTAGCTTCCCCCTTGAGCTCTCTACCTTAACTTGATCTTGCAACCTCTTAAGTGAGCTTTAAGCTTTGGTCATTGATCTCAAGGGGTTGTATCATTTTGTTCTCTCCTTAGTGCTTCATTTCACATGAGTTCTTTACCCTTCTCTTGATCTTGCAACCTCTTGATTGAGCTTGCAAGTTTAAGGGTTGGCTATTGATCCCATGCTTGTTTTGAGTTCTATGGTTCTTGTAATTACTTTCTTGCATTTTTCATTCTTGTCTTTAATTACTTGCAATTTATTACCATGCACTTTAATTACTTGCTTGTAATCTTTTCTTTTGCTCTTTTTGGTTTGTTTTGTGAATGGTTGTAATTATTATTGTTAAGAAGAAATACGATATTATAAGTTAACGTTTCTTTGCCCGTTTCCTTTTCCCGTATTTTCCATTGAACTCCGCCTAAACGATACGCAAGCGCTCCGTTAGGCACCCTACCCTAACAAGGTAACGGTGATTCCTAACCGCGACCGGTTGCGTTCGGTTTGGCCGGAGGCGAAAGCAAGAGACAAGAACGGAAGGACAAGGGTAAATAAGCCGTATTCCACGAATACCGCGCTTAAATCCCCTAATCCACGTTGTTGCCGATTGCTCTAGCTTCAATTGGTCAAGACTCGGCTCAAAGGTTTTGGGTACAGATTTCTTTAGCTTACAATCTCGTATCTTTTTCTTAACAACTTTATACTTGCAAATAATACACTTAGGATAGAATCGAACAAACATACACATTCTTTATTGACTCGTCTAAGACAAGAAAGGACATACAACCATCTCCCTGTGGATCGACCCGTGCTCAACCGGCTAGCTGCATAGCGACACCGTCTTGATTGCGGTTAACTTTAATTCTTACAATCAACCCTGAAGCTAGGAATTTGGCATTTTGCTTCATTTGCTTTGGCGCGTCCGAATCCTGCTGTGGGAAGAACACTTGGGGCGACATTTCATCTGCTGTATCGAGACGATCGTCGAGGTGGTGACCACTCCGCACTGGTGTGAGATGATCTCCGATTGTCTTTCAGGCTTTATATGACTTGCCGTCAAGACCCTGAAGCTAGGAATTTGGCCTTTTGCTTCATTTGCTTTGGCGTGTCCGAATCTTGCTGGGGGAAGAACGTTGCGGCGACATTTCATCTGCTGTATCGAGACGATCGTCGAGGTGGTTACTACTCCGCGCTGGTGCGAGATGATCTCCGATTGTCTTTCAGGCTTTATATGAGTTTCCGTCAAGACCCTGAAGCTAGGAATTTGGCCTTTTGCTTCATTTGCTTTGGCGTGTCCGAATCCTGCTGGGGGAAGAACGCTGGGGCGAAATTTCATCTGCTGTATCAAGAAGATCATCGAGGTGGTGACCACTCCGCGCTGGTGCGAGATGATCTCCGATTGTCTTTCAGGCTTTATATGAGTTGTCGTCAAGACCCTGAAGGTAGGAATTTGTCCTTTGCTTCATTTGCTTTGGCGCGTCCGAATCCTGCTGGGGGAAGAACGCTGGGGCGACATTTCATCTGCTGTATCGAGACGATCGTCGAGGTGGTGACCACTCCGCGCTGGTGCGAGATGATCTTCGATTGTCTTTCAGGCTTTATATGACTTGCCGTCAAGACCCTGAAGCTAGGAATTTGTCCTTTTGCTTCATTTGCTTTGGCGTGTCCGAATCCTGCTGGGGGAAGAACGCTGGGGCGACATTTCATCTGCTGTATCGAGACGATCGTCGAGGTGGTGACCACTCCGCGCTGGTGCGAGATGATCTCCGATTGTCTTTCAGGCTTTATATGAGTTGCCGTCAAGACCCTGAAGCTAGGAATTTGGCCTTTTGCTTCATTTTCTTTGGCGTGTCCGAATCCTGCTGGGGGAAGAACGTTGGGGCGACATTTCATCTGCTGTATCGAGACGATCGTCGAGGTGGTGACCACTCCGCGCTGGTGCGAGATGATCTCCGATTGTCTTTCAGGCTTTATATGAGTTGCCGTCAAGACCCTGAAGCTAGAAATTTGGCATTTGCTTCATTTGCTTTGGCGCGTCCGAATCCTGCTGGGGGAAGAACGCTGGGGCGACATTTCATCTGCTGTATCGAGATGATCGTCGAGGTGGTAACAACCGGGTCATCCCAACCCTGAAGCCATCGGAATAATGCTTGTTCTGTAGTTCCGGTCATGACAACCGGGTCATCCTTATTGCCTGAGATCAATTCTGCAGGAACCCCGGGCTCTTTTGGCTTATCGGCCTGAGCAAGCAGTTCATCATTTAGACCAAGTCGACGTTGGGTAGCGTCCACCATATCATCTCCATGGCTGTGAAGCATAGGAGGATTCGTTTCTTCATGTCCAACCATGTAGACAGTGTGGACCACATATTCAACCGTCTCTATATCTTTATTGGGATAACCCCGTTCTTGGTGCCTCATGAAGCTCAGCCTAGCGTGAGCCCTATCTCTTTTGTTGACTCTGTATCTGAGCCTTTTCTGCCTTAGCTTCTCGATTTTGAGGGCTTGGCGGGCATCCGTTTTCTGGGAATCCACCGTGATTCGATTGATAGGGAGCTTAAAGAAGATACCTAATCGATCAGTTGTTGAGGGTACCACTGGAGCTTGCCCGAGATGCCCCGTTGCTTTGTTGACGTTGATGGCCCTGCCCTCAGCTGGAGCGATGGAGAGTCTTTCGGTAACGGATTTGTGCTTGGGCTGAGGTGCCCTCGCGACCATGACATTCGCCCTTTTCCCTTTTGAGACCGGTTTGTCTGTTACCGGAGCTTGAGGAGCTGGGACGACGTTAGCTGACACGAACATAATAGAGCCAAATGGTAGCGGCGGCTCCTCCCATTGTCGCCCGAGACTGGACGAGAGGACCGTCCTGGCGTCCATCTTCATCGTGTAGGAGATGAGAGCTGTGTCAAGACCTGAGCTGATCCTTAGAGACATTTTGTTGCTTCCAGAGATTGCAATTTGAAATTTGTTAACCTACGCAAAGAAGCATGATTTCAGTACAGGCGATCGCTATGTACATTGATTGAGTTCGCATGAACGTTTAACCCAAAATTTGGGAGGAGAGGTTGGTCCCACCAGGCGTGCCAGAATCTGTAGGGTGTTTTTCGTCATCCCATTAAGATGGGAATACGCGCATGCTTGTCAGGCGCATTACAGATTCCCTATGCCCAGGGTAGGCTAGGGTTTATTGATTGTGGGGATCCGAATCTCCGGCAGCCGCGGACTAAACTGTCGTTAATTACCCCTAGCCTTTGGAGCGAGAGAACCTTCGATTAACGGGTTAAACTAGTCATGCGAACTCAATGTGCAGTGTTGTGTTTTGAAGGGGTTTAGGATATATCAGGGGCCCCGCAGAGTTTTTACGGGAAAGGGCATCCAAAGGATGCGTGGGAGAAAGCGCCAGCGCCTCACGTGCGTGGCACGCGGGCGCTTGGGCGCTCGGGCGCTGGCGCTATCGCCTTGGGCGCTGGCGCTATAGGCGCCATCGCCTTGGGCGCTAGCGCTATGGGCGCCAAGGCGCTAGCGCCTCACGTGCCAGGCATGTGGGCGCTCGGGCGCTAGCGCTTTGGGCGCTAGCGCCTCACGTGCCAAGCATGTGGGCGCTCGGGCGCTCGTGCTTTAGGCGCTAGCGCCACACGTGCCAGGCACGTGGGTGCCCGGGCGCTAGTGCTTTAGAAGCTAGTGCCACACATGCTAGGCACATGGGCGCCCGGGCGCTAGCGTTTTGGGCGCTAGCGCCTCACGTGCCAGACACGTGGGCGCTCGAACGCTGGGCAGCAAAAGGGACTTGGTCCTGCACTAGAAGTTGTACTCCCAGAAAAAAAATACTTATTATTTTGTGTGTGTGTGTGTGTGTATGTGTGTGTATGAGGAGTTAAACTCCTAAGATATTTTTGAAGCTGATGAAGGGGCTTCTAACGGGGGACAGTGTTGTAGAGTATGCGTGTGTGTGTGTGTGTAAGGGAAAGGGCATCCAAAGGATGCGTGGGAGAAAGCGCCAGCGCCTCACGTGCATAGCACGCGGGCGCTTAGACGCTCGGGCGCTGGCGCTATCACCTTGGGCGCTAGCGCTTTGGGCGCTGGCGCTTCACTTGCCAGGCACGTGGGCGCCCGGGAGCTAGCGCTTTGAGAGCTAGCGCCTCACGTGCCAAGCATATGGTCGCTCAGGCGCTCGCGCTTTGGGCACTTGGGCGCTAGCGCCTCACGTGCTAAACACGTAGGCACTCGGGCGCTGGGCGGAAAAAGGGACTTGGTCCCTGCACTGGGAGTTGTAGTCCCAGAAATAAATACTTATTATTTTGTGTGTGTGTGTGTGTATGTGTGTGTGTGTATACATATATATATACATATACATATATATATACATATACATATATATAAGGAGTTAAACTCCTAAGATATTTTTGAAACTGATGAAGGGGCTTCTCCCCTTGAGCCTTGGATCTTCCCCAAAGTAGGGTCTTTGGAGATGGGTCTCCTTCTTCCTCCTTTGTTGGCCGGCTCTTGAAGAACAAGAGATATGAGATTTAAAAATCTTCCCTTTTTGAGATCTAATGGAAGATCTGGGTTCCCCTTTGTGGGTTTTGTGGTGAAAAACTATTTAGTTTTGGAAAAGAATGAGTAAAACTCTTGATTTAATTGAAAAGGGGGAAGAAGGTTTAGAACCTTGAGGAAAGAGAAGGAGGCACAAAGAACCCTAGAGTTTTGAGAGAATGAAAAAGATGTCCTTTATTCATCATCATGTTGCCTTATATAGGCTTACACATTTACACATAGCCCCTTATGCTTTACAAAATGGCATTTTGCCCATCTCATACCTTCTGTGCTCATTTCTTTTGCACATAAGCCATGGGCTTTACAAAAATTTGGGTTTATGCCCATTTTGCTTACATTCATGCATAAAAAATTATATCAAAATTATTTATTACATAATTTTTTATTTCAGCATGGGGGAGGCCGACCGCTTCATGTTCGGGCTCGACTCGGGAATGAGCCCACTTGATCTGAGCTTGGGCCTACCTGGCTTGGGGTTGACCTTGACTTTGACTTGGTCAACCGGGGTGCGATTTTCGACCCCAACAGATTTCATAATCAATCAAAATGATTTTTTAGATCAATCGATGAATTTTATTCCCTGTTGGGTTTTTAGTCCAAAAGCTCTATATTTAACAGAGAAAATTTCTTGTTTGTTAAACAAGATTAGGAAATATTTTTCTAAGATAGAATTTTATTCTATCATATGAATATCTTGTTAGTTTAATAAGATTAAAATTTTATTCCAACATAAAATTTAATTCGATCACATAGAATTTTATTCTATCATATGAATATCTTGTTAGTTTAACAATATTAGAATTTTATTCTATCATATGAATATCTTGTTAGTTTAGTTTAACAAGATTAGGAATATATTTCCTAATATAGAATTTAATTCTATCATATGGATATCTTATTAGTTTAACAAGATTAGAATTTTATTCCAATATAGAATTTAATTCTATCACATAGAATTTTATTATTTCATATGAATATCTTGTTATTTTAACAAGACTAGAATATTATTTTATCATATGAATATCTTGTTTGTTTAACAAGATTAGGAATATATTTTCCTAACATAGAATTTAATTATGTTATATGAATATCATGTTAGTTTAACAAGATTAGGAAAATATTTTCCTAAGATAAAATTTTATTCTATCAGATGATCGATGGGTGATTTTATAATCACCGTTGGATCAGAGAAGATATTTCCAGTTTGAGGAAGATCAGGAAGATATTTCCCACATATAATTTAATTCTATCAGATGGTTTAATTGATGATATTTTATCATCATTGGATTTTAAATCCAAGATTCTCTGTTAGAGAAAGATCTTTCAATATTAGAAAAATCAAGGAAAATATTTCTCAAATAGAATTTAATTCTATCATATAGAATTTAATTTTATCAGATAGTTTAATTGGTGATATTTTATCACCGTTTGATTTTAAATCCAAGATTCTCTGTTAGAGAAAGATCTTTCTATATTAGAAAGATCAAGGAAAATATTTCCCAAATAGAATTTAATTTTATCACATAAAATTTAATTCTATCAGATAGTTTTATTGGTGAAATTTTATCACCATTGGATTTTAAATCCAAAATTCTCTGTTAGAGAAAGATCTTTCCATATTAGAAGGAAAATATTTCCTAAATAGAATTTATCATCTGATGATTTATTATCACCATTAGATCTTTTTGATCCAACAGCTCTGTTTAACAGAGAATATCCCAGTTTTTAGGGAATTATCCCCATGTAGAATTTAATTCTACTTGTTTTTAATTTGGGCGCCGGCGCTCACGTGTTGTGCACGTGGGCGCCACTTAAGAATTTAATTCTTATTTATGATAGGCGTTTCTGTGCTTTGCACATTGACACCCATGAGAGGAGCATGTGCGGCGCCACCATAGGATTAATCTTACAAGATTGGCGCTGGCGCCCTCGTGAGGGGCACGTGAGGCGCTACCCCAACAAAATTTTAACAAAGCTTAGCTCTTTAGTTATGTTTAAATATTAGGGGAACAGGCGCTCATGTGCTTTGCATATTGGCGCCCACATGAACTTCACGTGCAGCGCTACCTGAGGTGATAGTTACATGCTTTACATGTGGGTGCATGAATTTAACACGTGGAGGTTTCCCTTTATTTTTATATGGGAACGGTAGGTTCTGAGCCAAAAAAATTTGGCGGGAACAATGGGATAGAAGGCTTACCCCCAACAGCCGATGTGATATATTGATGAATTAAACTGAAATATTAAACCTTAACTACAAGTCATAAAATAAATGTTCAAATGATATACTAATTATGTAATATATGATATCAGAAATAGAAGAGAAATGGATAGAAGTTGGATGAAAGTGTCGAAATTTAGTGATAAATACAAGGACGGGGTCGAACAGTTTATAGAATTTGCATTGAGGGACCGATCCCCTGAAGAATTGATTTCGTGTCTGTGTAAAAAGTATCATAACGGTTACGACCTCAGTCGAGATATAGTGTACGATCATCTACTGAAGAACAAGATTTCGCCTGAGTATACAAAATGGACGTACCATGGAGAAGCGGCACCGATAGTCAAAATTTCTACGAGTCGTTGGATTAGAAAAAAATAACCCTCCTTGTACGCATTTTAGGGACACTAGTTTGAATAGTATGTTGGACGAGCTCCGAACTGACATGCAACTTGATCCTAATATTGTTCTCGAATCTAATGTCAGCGAGGAAGATATCAGTCTCTCAGATACAAAATCGACAAAATACATGAAGTAATGGATGATGCGAATGTATCCCTTTTCGAAGGAGCAAACATATCAAAGTTGGGTTGGATTGTCAAAATGTTTCGTCTCAAATACCAGAATAATTGGACTACTAAGTCTTTTGATCAGTTTCTTGAAGTGCAAAGGGAGACTTACCCTAAAGAGATATTGCCGGAAAATTTCACAGAGACGGAGAAGATCTTGAAGGATATAGATTTTGGTTATGAGAAGATCGACTCCTGTCTGAACGATTCCATGTTATACTGGACTGTAACGACCCTAATATTACTATACTTTCGTATTTTCTTTTTTTAGTAAAATATTGTATTTATTTATTCTTAGTATTTTTTCGTATATTTTGTTTTTTATTAAATATATTATTTTATTATTCCATCTAATTTTCTCAAACTCATTTCTTTAAACTAAATCTTAACCTATTTCAAATTAAACGCAAGACCTGACCCAGCCCATAACCCAAATCCAATCTCATTTTCATTTTCTTTTATAAAACTATAAGCCCAAAAGCCTACTTTCTTTTCAAGCAACAGCATATATTTAACTCTAATTAAATGTGTGCATGAACAATCTTATAGCACATCGGTTAAGTCCTTGCATTGTTATTCCATAAGTCACATGTTCAAATCTCCATTATTGCAATTATTTTTTTTATCAATTTTTATTCTTCTCATAACCTACAAATGAGTCCTTTCATTTCATCTTCTTTTTAACTCCCAAAATAATTAGAATGGTTATGAGCCATGATTTATTAGAATTATGGTGGCCATAATTTTTTTTATATCTCACTACTCTTTCTTTTCATCATCACACATTTCTATCATTTCACATATCCCTCTTCATCTAAATCCCCCGAAGAAAAACATGAAGAAATTCTCAAGGAAGTCTCGCTAGAAACGCGAGGCTATCGGCAGATAGACAAGCCTGGTGACAATACCGGCTTGTGTATATAAGTCTCTTCTCTCTCTCCCTCCCTCCATCTCTTTTTATTTATCTTTCTCTTTTTTATATTGCCATGAAAAACTTTCCTTGTCGTATCATAGTTCCTAAATTAAATTGATACATATATAAATAATGAACACACACAAACATACACACATATATAGTTTGTAAAGTCTTTTTCATTACTCTCAATCAATATGTTAAGATTTCATAGTGACCAATTATAATTGCATCGTTTGTTGTTTTATTTTAAATTACTTTATTTAAATTTTGTAAAAAAAAAATGAAGTTACGAATAAATACCATGGTTTTCTCATTTCTCACATATGACATATCAATACCTTTACTTTTAAAATAATTTTTTGAAATTAAATTTTACTTCTGGAAATTTCAGAAAATTTACATATGATAGAATATATTTTTCTGTACACGCTGTAAAAATTTTAGATCGAACCGCATAACGGTTTAGGAATTATATCGTTTTTATTCACTATTCGTAAAACAGAAAAGTGCATTTATCGGTTAACTTCTTAGACACATAACTAGGTCTAACGATATCCAAATTGAGCAAAATCAGGTGTTTTGGATATTTACATAGAATGATCTAGATTTTCTTAGTTTTATATTTTTACTAAAAACCGACGTAAGATAAAAAAAAACTGTGTTACAATATTAAGTGACGGATCTGGACAGAATCTGTCCTGATTCGCAAATTGTTTTTAAATAGGACATAACTCGAACTCCCGATGTCCGTTTGTGGCAATCTTTAGATGTATAGATGCACAATTGATAGAACTATAATTTTATGTATATTAGATTACTTATAAACGAATTAAACAACTCGATATAGGCTTTGTAATATAACATATAGTTGCTATCCAGAAATCTGAATTTCTGTTTTAAACGCTGCTATTAAAACGATCATGACTAGAGGTTTAAAAATCCAAATCGTGCGAATCTTAGTGTTTTGGATAAGTACTACAAAAGACCTACAATTTTCTATTAATCTTCGTAATCTTAAACCTGATGAAAATTAACTCAATCCGCGTTTTAAAAATGTGTGACGGTGCTGAACAGATTCTGATCTGTTTTGCGCGATGATACGAAAACATGTATATCTCCTAAACCGGTAGTCGTATTTATGCGAGACTGAAACTCACGTGTGTATAACACTTAAGTCTATGTTTTCATTTATATTATGATTTCAAATGACTTGATTAACTAGTTGTACATATCACATATTTACAACATTGTTTTGGACGTTACTTGTATACTTATCTCGTATCATGTTCTGTGATTGCTTATTTATATTTATTTATGACTTATGATTAAATCATTACATGCTAGAATTGACTTGATCTTGACATGACTCAATCATGAATACTTGAACCCAATAGGTACACTTGAACCAATTTGACTCGAACCATAAATACAATTAGCATGACTTGCACTTGACATGATTACATGAACTCAATCTTGAAAACTTGATATCATATATCACCTTTTGTATTCATAGATTCGAACTATAAATATAATTAGCATGACTTGCACTTAACATGATTACATGAACTCAATCTTGAAAACTTGATATCATATATCACCTTTTGTATTCATAGATTCGATCAAGACTCAAAACATTAATCATAGACTTATATACACGGGGTGTTGAGGTAGTTTGAGTATAAATCCAACGGAATCTCCTGAGTCCTATTAATACAAATCATGTTGCTATGGTACCGGGCTGAAACGGTACAAATCACGAATCCACGAATGAGGGCCCATGTTTCCACGCCCCTGGATGATAACCTGTTGGGTTTGAAATACTTTAATAATAATTGAAGTCCCGCTATTTTGGGCCCATGATTCCTTACCCCTGGAGAATAGCCTTGGGTTCGAGAATACTCTTGAGATTGGTTGGCATTCACACTTGAACTCGCGTTAGTTAATTTACCCTTTTAGAGACCTTTTAGGGCACTTGCATTCACTTCATGTTCATTATACCTACACTCCACGGTCATGCTATATTTGTTTACTATGATTATGTTATATTTTTATGCTTACATAGTTGTCATTAACATTATCATGTTATACTTGTTCATGTTTTATTTCCATTCATACTATATCACATGTCATCTTGCATATTCATTTATATACTTTCACATTTCACCTTTCTTGGGGACTTACCAAGCGCAAGTTCACTGACGGGCATTCCACCCATCTTTCTTTTTTTCTTGGAATGTTCGTCAGGTGACATTGAGACAGAGAAGATCGAAGTGGTCGAAAAAGAGTACAAGCAGTTCGTATCACAAACAGACGTATAGTTTCATTCAGCTTTTCATTTCATTTCACCTTATTTATGTATGCCTCCTTATTAAGGCTTATCATGTTATATATCTTGTATTCAGATATTTTGTCTACTATTAATCAGGAATGTAATAAATCAGAGTTGGATTTCATTTTTTTGTTTGTTCTTGTTACTTTATGTTGCTTATAGACGTTTAGCGTATTTATTTCGAGAAATGGCCTTCTTGGAATAAATACGTCGCAGGCTTGCCACGTTATCGTTTCCATCTACTGGAAAGCGGGGCGTGACAGGACAGAGCAGGATAAGAAGTTAGAGAAATGTAAAACTTGCAGCTTATCTAGGTGCATCGTCCCTCGAAGGGATAATAGTGAAGATGAATCTACACTCGATGCTCTTAGATAGATTCCGACAAAGGTTTTGCGATATTTCTCATTCAGGAAAAAACTTCAGCGATTATTTCTGTCATCCAAAACTGCTGAAAGCATGTCATGTCATGAAAATGGTCGCACTAAGGACGGAGTTTTGTAGTATCCAATCGATAGTGAAGAGTGGAAACTCTTTGATGCCCTGTATAAATATTTTGCTGTGGATGTGTTAGATATGTATACCCTAAAGTCCATTATTATATATTATAGTGGATGCTTGGACATATGTATGTACAGAACAATCTTGCTCAATATGATAGTATGCTATTTGGTTTGTCTTTATCATTTATATGTTTAGTTTCTACTTATTATTGCTATCGCTAATACATGTTGATAAAACCCATAGGATATTTGCTTAACTAATAGGATTATAATAGAGATCATACCAGTGGAGCCTGGATAGTCTATAAGCACATCCTTAAATGTTCCTAGTTGTTGGAGTATCGAGACTAGGCATCAATACTTCAGAGTAGACTGGTGTATACGTTTCTTGACCCCGATTGAGACGATGGTTGTTCCCACAGCCATTGGTGTTTGAAACCAAAGATTGTATACATGTGTTCATTGGAGAATGAGTTCACCGAACGTACCCACCGAGAACTCCTAGATGGTATTATACATATCGTCGGCTAGAAATTCTCTAATGACATGAGTACATGATAGTCTCTAGACCTGAGATCATCATAGTGTCTTATGTGTGTTCCTACCGCACTTTGATTACTACCCTACCAGGGTTTTACAGAACCGTGCAAACAAGTTTTAGTTGGGTGCTGTCCTGAAACACATGGAGGCAGTAAGCGATCGAAGTGATTCGCTTCTCCTGATATAAGGAGTTGATGTTGCGCAGTGCAAGATTGGCTATAACCATAAGTCCCTGGGCAGGAGAGTTGAGATAAACCGATAAGTGTTATCAATTGTATCTCATATGGTCTTGAGTCGGACATCAACACAACTTATTGGGCTGTTGGGAGTCTGATGGTTTCCACCTCCCAGAACCGGTATGCGACACTCTCAGACGAAGAGACCGAACTATACGGAGACTGTCACTTTTAGGCTTTGTAGGATTTCAGATGAGCTTGCTTTTCGATCTTCCTTTCGATCAATACCTGGGTAGCCATTACATACAGCTAATACCGCTAACGCGCTTGTGGATTATGGATATGATTCTGACCTACTGCCAGCGTATTGACGAGTGTTTAGAGTCCCACACAAAGATTTCTCAGCACAAGCGAAACAATGTAGTGCACGTATAGGGATACGTGCAGGAGTTCGATTAAACACTTGTATTTGATACACGTATTTTAGTCAAACATTTTATGATATTATCCGGTATATATATTGATATAACCGGATTATTAAATCGAGTATTGGTTTAATAATTAAATGTATAATTATATATTGATATAGATATATATTAACTAATATCATGCTTACTATTAATTTTCTTCTCTTTATCTTATTTTATATTTATATATGATATAAATATAATGTGACATGGTTGATGATACATGGTTCATGGGTGTATAAGACTCACATATGAGTTTAAATAAGAACAAAACATTACTTTATTTATTTAAAAAGGGAAATGAGTCATTCTTTTAAGAATGTTGTTGAATTCTTTGGAATTGTCATGAATTTTCTTTTGAGATAAGTTTGCTTTATTTATTCGCATCTCTAGTTTTATCCTCTCATTACCCCCCCCCCCCCTCTCTCTCTCAGTTCTAAAGTGAGAAAGAAATAGAAGAAGCGAAGAAATTAGTGAGCTAAAAATCCTACATCTTCTATCATTACTCTTTTGGCAAATTAGTAGTGGTGGTTACTTCACATGCAACCATAGTTAGTGAAGTGGAGTTTGTGTTAATGATATCTCAAGGTAGATCATCTTTGACAAGGGGGTCTACACGTAAACTCGATCCCGAAGTCTAGGAGAGTAGCCGGAGTCTAAGGAAAGAAGGCAAACGCGCTACAAAGGTTATAACCTCAAATCCCTTAGCCTTGTTCTCAATTTTTAGTGTCAAGTTTATGTCTTTGGTATGATTTTAGGGTTTGTATGCTTTAGTTCTCTTAATTTTGAAATTTTGATTCTTCCGCTCGGTTTAAAACATTCACATGAGACTATAGCAAGCTTACAGGATGCACGTAATGTGAGACTTGGTTTAGATGCAGATGGCATAGAGCCGTTCAGCCACGGTGCAAATCACAGTATATGGATGGTTACTCTTGTTGTTTATAATTTACCTCCATGAATGAGTATGAAGTATTCTTACACACAGATGCCCTTATTGATCTCTGAAAATATCTCCCCTTCAAATAATATCGATGTATATTTGAGGCCGTTGATTGAGAAGCTGAAGAAGCTGTGAGAGCCAGGTATGTAGGTATACGATGCCTATAAGAAAGAAACATTTACATTTCATGTGGCGCCCTTGTGTACAATCAACAATTTTCCAGCATACGCTATGTTGTCTAGATGGAGCGCTAAAGGTTACAAAGATTGCCCGGTATGTCTAGAGGAAACCGTATGTGATCCTAAAGTAGGCGCGCGGAAGATCAAGTGTTACACGGGTCACCATCGATGGGTAGATATAAACCATCCATATCGTCGTAATTGCAGCAAGTTCAATGATAAACAAGAGTATAGGTGTAACGTTTTAAAAAAATCATTTTGGAGAATTTTCCGATAATCGGTAAAATAATTTGTGTTTTCCGTAAAAACCAAGATATAATTATTTTTCAATATAGACTTAAATACACCTATTTTAACTATGTAATTACTAGTATGTGGTATTTATTTAGTCACTTATAAATTGCTAGTTTAATTAAATACACCTATTTTAACTATGTAATTACTAGTATGTGGTATTTATTTAGTCACTTATAAATTGCTAGTTTAATTAAATATTTTCTTAATTAATTATTTTAAATATTATTTTAAGCTTTCATTATACATTTAATTAGTGTAAATTACAAATTTGAATGGGTTAATCTTATCTTAGTGAACCATGACCACTTAATACTAAGAGTGTAACATGTTCCCTCTCTCTCATTTTGTCTCCATAATTCTAGAAAATTCTTGTGGGGAAAGTTAAATAAAATGAAATAAAATAAATAATTATGAAATGAGTTAAAAGATGTAATAATTGGAGATGTTTCTACACACAGCCACACACACCTCACTCTCTCTCCCTCTCCCCATTTTGGTCGAGCCTCACCCAACAGCCATCCCCATTTCACCACCTCTTTTCTCTTCAAAAATTCTTCATTTTTCCATCAAAAATCAATACAAAATCTCACTAATTTTTCATTAAACTTTTACTCAATATTCTTTGGCCCAACCTAGCTTTGATTTAGGAGTAAGAGAGCAATTTTAGAAGGCTAAGTTGCAAACTAGATCTCTTGTTTGTTGAGGTATAATCCTAACCCAATGGTTAATTTTTGATTAATTACTTCAATCTAATCTAATTAGGCGTTTAATTATGGTTTTAATTGTAAGGTTTAGTTTTCAAGAAAAGGGTTTGAGATCAAGTTAGGGTTTTTACATTTGTTTATGGTTATAAAGTGTAGTTTAATATCTTAAGGCATGCAAAATCTAATCTAATTGTTAAATTTACTAATTGTTACTCCTAAATTGTCCAAATTATATAATCTTGCAAACTAGATTTTTAGGACTAATGTAAATAGGTGAGATTAAAATCTAGTTAATATTTGTGTGACCTAATTAAATTATTAGGTGATCATTGTGGCCACCAGAATTGCTAAAATATCTAGATTTGTACTAAAACGGTTAATGGTTGCTTACTAGGTTTTTGGAATAAATCGATTTGAATTAAGTTTGAGGTTTTGATGGTTTACTACCTATTTCATATAATTTTTAGTGTGTTGTGAATGCGCAATTGGTACGATTGGGTTTTAGGTTTGGGGATTTTCACGTATAGCGACCCTAGTTGTAGTTTGTGGCCTTGTCGCGAGCGCGTTATGTGCACCAAGTATGTGCGTGTCTAGTTAGTGCGCGTTGTTGATTTGTATCCTTTGTGTCCGCGACTATTCGTATATCTATTCTCTGATTTACTTGTGTGCGATTCTAGGATCGGGTGCAGAGGCGTCGAACGTGGCGCGGAAAGACAAGGTTGAGATCGGATCAAATTAGCCGAGGCGCCTCAGTGAGTAGATGTATACATCTATGGGGGATCGTCTGGATGGTGCGAGGCGCCCGATAGTTAGGATTACTAGAAGTACTTGCATTTATACGCGTAGTTTCCTAGTTAGTCATCTTATTGCATCGCATCATTATATGTGTGTGTGTGTGTGATATCATCTCATAGGACACTTGCACCATTACCATTGGTTCATGCCGCACGTGCACTATTTATGCAAACACATGCGCTATTGGTAATTGCTATGTCACGAACACTATAGAACTTGCTTAGAATCAGTATTTGTGCATTTGCATCATATATAATCCGTAGACTTATACTTGTATATTCATTTCATTAAGATGGATACGTAGGATTGTTAGTCATATATGCGTACCTCATTGCATCATGATTCATGCATAGCTTCTGGCCGTACATCGCATGATATATACTATCGTATCATAGATTTCCATCATCATCGACATGTTTTCATATTGTGATTCTTCTTGAAAATTTCAGTACTTATGAGATTTCTGGATTTTAGGGAAAACCGCAAGAATTTTATAAACCTATTATCATTTTTAAAAATAAAATTTGCGATTTTCTCGTGATATGATGTGTGTGGTGTCTACCATGACTTTTTTCGATTCTTGAGCTGTATCATATACCCGATTCGAGGAGGGGGATACACCGTCTGCGGGTACATGGTGGACCCGGTACGGTACCCCGGGACAAGAGGATTACAGATGATGGCATTAAGCCCGGCAGGGAAGCACTACCTACCGGTTATTTGTGGCGCGGCGGATATCCGGAGGATATTGACCGTAGTCATGAGATTTGATGATATGGGACGATCCGAACTGACGGAGCCCGAGATATTGAGACATTGAGATATTGAGATATCGAAATATTGAGATATTGAGATATAAATATGTAACAACCCTAAATTTCCTATACAGGTTTTTACAAAAAAAATTCGAAAATCCATAAAGGGGTATTTATTGCCTGAGCACAAGACTTAAGTAATTAATTAGCGATTTAATTACAAGAAAGAGCTTGTAGCTCACTGGTAATACCTTGCATTGCTGAACCAAGCCACCAGAGTTCAAATCCCATGCCCACATTATTTTTAATATTTTTTTTGTTTTAAATTTTATAGAAGCCCAACAGCCAACACGTGATAACTCCAGAAAATCCCACTACACAAAAAAAACTAAATATACCAGTGAGTACACCTGATGACCCCCCACCTCCCCATGCCCTGACTGGGCCCGACTCGGACCGGCGCCGACGGCCGGACTCGGCCGGACGGCTGAGTCCCCAACTGCAAACTTGTGCCTTTTCACCTTCTCATACCCCCTGCACACTTTATTTCCCTAGATCATTTCCAGAGAGCCCATTAACACTCATTTACTCCATTTTTAATACATTTTCCCTACATTTTTACATTTTTTTTAAACTAAAACCCTTCATCTATCCTAACTCATAGGATTCACTGCTGATTTTTCTGCATATTTTTAATTTCGAAAAAGACCAGATTTCAGAAAAAGTACAGAGAGCATTTTGGAAATGGGATTTCGGTTCGATCGGACTTCAAACTTCGTCTAGACTTCGCCTAAAGCTCTAGCTTGGCTCTGATACCACTGTAGGGTTGCTAGGCATTCGTACAAGGGTCTACGAGGCATCAACCATGCCCGATTAAATATTTAGCCGTGCCGAAAAACCCGAATACGGATCTTTAAACTAGAGATTAGGCGAAAACTAGCATGTTAACAACTTTAACACTAAGTGAGAGGGATTACAACCTTTGTAGATCCGGTCCTTCACTTCATATGCTCCGTGTTGTGGTCCCTTCGCTGCGATCATCGGGTTCCGGACTCTCGAGAGGTTCCACGAAGAGAAAGATGCAACCTTTGCTTCCGATCTTCGATACTAAGATGATCTACCTTGAAGTTTCTTTAACACAAGCTAACACTCATGAAATGATGTGAACACACTCATCTAAATGGCAAGGGAAGATGGGGATGATGAAGTAGGATTTTTTCTCTCTTTATTTATCTTTTTCTCATATTTATTCATCACCTTTTGAAAAACTAGTAAGCTTTTTCATGAAAGAATGAAGGAAGAAGAAGATGAACAATATCAAAAAAATGATATATTTTCTTTTTGTGATGAATAATAGAAAAGAGATAATGATGAATAATGCAACCATGGTTGACCAAACCTTTGTAGAGAATTAACCAAGGCTAGGGTTTGGGTTAGGTTAAGAATGAGTCACACACAAATATCTTTATCATGACAAAATGAAAAGCTTCTAGAATCAACTAGAAGACTTAACCCTAATCCAAACCCTAATCATGTTTAAACTCCACAAAACATGTTGCATTAGTTATCATATCATGTTACAATATTATATATCACATATATAATATTTATTGTAACCAAATAAAATAATACAATTAACATATATCGCATATATATCAATGTATTACCCGAGTGAGAAAAAGAATCTTTTAGTGAGCTAATATTAGTTAATGCAATTTAATATATCATATATATATATATATATATATATATATATTATTATACATTAAATTATCGAATCAACACTTGATCCGACAATCCGGCTATATCGCATATAACCGACTAACATTTATCCGTACCGATTCATCGAATCAACACTTGATCCGATGAGCCGGTTGATACCAAATATTGCGAGAATAGAATACGGTATCTCATATCGTATTATCCTCGGTCTCGCACATATCACATATGTGCCCCTACTCCGTTTTGCCTGAGCCAAGAAACCTCTGTGTAGGACTCTACAGAATCGTCAATACGCCGGCAGTAGGTGATGATCATATCAAACACCCACAAGCTGCAAGCGGTCAGCTAAACGTAACAGCTACCCAGGTATTGAGTGCTCAGAAGATCAACAAGCAAGCCTGTACATTCTCCTGTGAATCCAAACAGTAACACTCCCGTACAGTCCGGTCTCGTCGTCTGATATGTCGCATATCTCGCCTAGGGGTGGTAAACGTCAGACCCCAGTAGCTCGATAAGTCGTGTCGATTTGAGGTCTATAACAGTTCGAGAAACTACTGATAACACTTACCAGTAAATCTCAGCAACCCTGGCCAGGGATTTCCGGTTATAGCCAATCGAACACAGCACAACATCAACTCCCTATACCGGGAGAGACGAATCCCCTCCTATCGCTCATTGCCTCCATGTGATTCGAGACTGTACCCAAGAGCCACCTTTCTGCACGCCCTCTTGGACATGGTATGATGGAAATCAAAGCACAGTAGGAATCACACAAGGCTCTATGACGATCTCGGGTCAACATACTACTATGTACCAGTGTCACCGGAGAACTGCCATCTGACGTGAGGTATAATACCATCTGGGAGTTCTCGGCGAGTCCGTCCAGTGTACCCAGTCTCCACTGAGCACCCGTACACCATCCTTGATGTCAAACACCGATGGATATGGGATCATCCATCGCCCATCATATGGGTCAAGATGCGTATACGCTAGTCTACTCTGGTGTATCGATGCCCTGTCTCGATACACCCTCGACTAGGAACAGTTGTAGGATGTACTCGTCGACTACCGTGGCCCCACTAGTATGATCTCATCATAGTCCCAGTAGTCGAGTACACATCCTAAGGGCTTTATCAACATATAACATAGAGACAATCAGAGTACATGTTAAGATAAAGTACAACCAGATAGCATACTATCATGTCGAGCAAGAAAGTCCTCCCTATATATGTCCTAGCATCCACTACAATATGCATCGTATGTACAGTAATGGCCTCTAGGGCATACATATAACTAACAATTTTGCACAGTAATTCATAGTTTCTAGTGCTGTATTTTCTGGAATATTTTAATATTTATTATACAGTTGAGTTTTCTGGGGTTGTTTAGGGATTCGATGATTCGATTGAATTGTCTAATTTTGTCTATGTGTTTTCTGGATAACTTTTAGAAACTGTTAAAAAGTTCGGGCGGATATCAATAACTCACTTTTTCCCCTGTCGGAAATTTTTTCAAAAGTTGGATTTTTCCTCGTGTTTAAGAACGTTCTAAGTCGTGCAAGTAACGCGGTGGACTCTCTAGAAGACAACAAACCTTAACTCGATTATGTGACCGTCTTGAACTGCCTTTTGAACCTTAGGGTTTGGGGCAGTACGGCGTGCCACATGTGAGGCGTTGGCTTGACCCTTCTACGGCTGGACCATTGGTACTGTGGCATGTGATGGATGTTTTTAAACTGATTTCAAGTGTTGAGATATATTGGGGAAATCTTGGGTGTTTGATTATTCGATCGGAAAGTTTAACTTTGTCTATTTATCTGGAATGTGATACAATATTTGGAATCCACATATAGTTATGAGATAACTAATTTGAATATTATAAACATAGCAGTTTAGTCTCAAATGATCGGTTGCCACGGAATTTTGACGTGATCAAAAGTCCGTCGCAATCACGTAGCGTACGCGGATACTCGCCGGATAAACTTAATAGACAGCTACACCTCTTAGCCCCGACCAAGTGACTGTAGGAGAACCCCGTCGCCGAAAGCATCCGTTCGGGTGCTCGCGGCAGCGGTGTTCCGCCTTAGTTCACTTTGTCGACGGCGTCAGGGGGTGCGGCCGTCTACTAAAGTTTGCGACGAGCATTCGATCATAATGTCGGGAATCTTGTTGAATTGCCCGACTTGACATTGAAAAGAGTTTTCGATAAAGAGACTAAAATGCGGGGTTTATAATTCTTAGGCATGTGATGTCTAAGGAATTCATTTGGTTAGGCATGCGATGTCTAAGGAGATTGCGGATTCCAACTGTTGTAGTTTTACACTTTCTTTTCTGTGACCGTAAGCGTAGTATGTGGTGTATCGCCGGCTTCGTTGCTATAAATCAACGACAATCGGGATACGCATACTTGCTTACGTTGATGATATGAGATATTATGTGTTGCTGTGATATGTTGTATTGGATCGTCGCGTTTGAATAGCCGGGGGTTTTATGTGAGATGAGAGTTTTTCTTTTTCATTCATGTAAAAAATTTGTATGTAATATTCTTTTATTGGGGCACTTCCAGGTTGCGGAAGATGTCACCGTTGTATATTATTTACTTTTCCGCATTAGGTAGACCCAAGGAGGGGAGCACAAGTAACCGGGTTCTAGGGTCCAGTGGGAGACCATCTCGAGGAGTCGAGACCGGGTCTCCTAACCCTAGATTTGGCAGTGTTACTTGCCGCTCTCGTAGGGGTCTAGGGATGTGGGTTTGGCTATTCATCGCGACCGTGGAATCCGTGTTTTATACAGGCTCGTATTAAAAACACGGACGTCCTAGTATATCCAATATTTCATATATGTTCTTCTGCTGCAATGTTCTGTGATGAGATCATATTACTGCCTGAGACGAATGTTTATATTTTATATATATATGAGATATATGTTATATTGCAGATTTCGTTTAAAAAGAGATGCTTGTGAAGCATAATAAAATGGGACTTCATTAATGAGATTAATGAAACTAAAAGAAACCTAAGATGTTGTAGAAACTTGTTTAATAAAAACTGGTAGCTACAGTTCTTGCTTTGCATCGCGGTGTTCCTTGTAGAACATCCAGCACCTTATTCGATAAGGAAAGGACCGAGTTCCCTTCACCGGGAGTGACTCCTTTAGCAATAACTGGCAGATGCTACAAACCCTCGGTTTGTCTTTTGATTGCTTCTATAGTTTCTGCTTTGCACAGTGATATATATGATATATCCCGCACCTTATTCGAAGAGGAAAGGGCCGACGATCCCTTCACCGGGAGTGACCCCTTTAGCAAAACTAGAAAAGCCTCAAAAACACTCCATTTAAAATCACTCGATTCTACAACGATATCAAGTTCATTACGCAAAGGGTTTTCATAAAAACCTGTCGTAGCCCTCCGTCATTTTAGGAAGTAGAGTACTTAGTATTCGTGCTGCGTATGTCGACTTTAGTTGAGGCGTAGTGTACGGTAGCTAAGTGATGTCTTCCTACACAGCATATGATGCGATTAGTTAGGACATTCATGTGATTATGTCGACCATAGTTGAGGGTCATGTAGGGTGGGTCTGATTAATCATGAAATGACGGGTAGAACTTGACTAGTGCTTATGATATGTTGACCTTAGTTAAGGTCATAAGTGCTAGGGGTAAAATATTATCGGGAATTTCAAGTGTTGAAATTTGCAATGAGATTGTATACCTTCTATGAGATAGTTGGATCCCGATACCCGCTGCGAGTAAGAGTTACTCCTGGGAGAGTTTTACACATTACAATTAGCCGATCAAGTAGGTGTCTAGAAAGGTGTCAACGGGGTTACGCCCCTGGGAAAACGAGGTTTACTTTAATTAGGTTCGTGCGAAAGCACGGGGGACCTCCCTCAAAGTACCGACACTGGCCTGGCTGAAAGATTAGCGAACTTGTAGCGTGTAATTAATCCCGGCTAGTCTTTCCTTTTAGGGTTTGAAGGAAGATTTGATTAAAACAGTGGGAGACATCCTGATTAGATATATTATATAACCAATCTAATCTTGCAAGAGCATACGCTGAGTGTTTTCTTCTCTCTCTCCAGGTAGCGACCATATCACGCCTTAATCAAGATAATAATACGGATATTTTGACCGAACCCGCTTGTTATACTGAGCTGGGGAACGTTGGTCCCGCTCCAACTTATAATTGTTATAAGACAGAGCAGGAAATTAGAGAATACCATATTTCCCGTGCCGCCCAAACGAAGAAAGTGCATGCTGATGCATCTTCTTCGGGTGTGTTCATTACATAGAACTGTTTCTCAGTATCCTTTACGTCCTGGGTATGAGATACCGGATCAGGATCCCGCATATGTAATCTGTTACATAAAGCTACAGATAGGTAGAGAACTGAGAACGGATGATAAGTTTCATGAGATAGAAAACGGTGCAAGTGTTGCAGCCAAGTCTGTTAGTCACTATCACCCTGTATTACCTGAATACATTGATTCTGAACGAATATTGTTAGCTACCGAACCTGATATAAAAAATCATATCAGTCTCTTTATTAGTAAAGAAAGGATATAATTTTGTATTGTTGGATAATGTTTTGAACATTTCCTATATCAAGAGTTGATCGGTTCAGGCACGTTATCTAAAAGCATTGACGTTCTAAATCAAACTACAGTTCTTAGTATGAGGAACACACACAAGAGGAAGAGTTAAGAAATGAACAAATCCTTCTTGAGGTATTGTAGACTAGGTCATATCAATGCGACCCGACTGGCTGAAGTTACATATAGATGCATATTTAAATTAGTTTGAATTTACATCTTGTGAAACTTGCCAGTCATGTCACAAAGATAAAATGACAACAGCTCTGTTTATTGGAAACAGAGAAAGAGTTAGTGAACTCTTGGGATTGATACATGCTGATGTATGAAGGTCCCCTGTCTACACATGCCAAGACCGGTTCTTTGTACTTCATTACATTCTCTGATAATCTCTCAAGATTCAGACATATGTTCCTGTTGAAACACAAGTCTGAAGCTTTTGAGATATTCACAGAATATAAGTTAGAAGTAGAGAACCAAAATACGGGTATAAGTATTATATCCTTTGATGCGATCAAGGAGGAGAATACTTGAGCACGGAATTCCTGGACTATTCTACAGGAGAATGAGATTCTCTCTCAGCATTACTCCTCTGTATACACCACAGCACGTCGGTGTATCGAGGCAGAGCAACAACACCCTATTTGATATGGTGTGCTCTATGATGAGTACTACTGAGTTTCCTATTTCCTTTTGGGAGTTATGCACTTGTGAAGCTGCATACCTATTGAATAAGGGTTCCAATCAAATCAGTTGCCTACCACTTCATATGTGATATGAAAAGGGAAGAGCCCGTATCTTAAGCTTGTTAAGATTTGGGGTTGTCCGGCCTATGTCTAAAAGCAAAATCCGGACAAGCTCGAGGCAAGGTCTGTTATGTAGAACTGGAATGGTTCCAGCTATACAAACTGCAACTGATGATTTGGTAGAACCAAAGGATTCAATAGTTTCCAACGAACCTCAGCCTCTCCGCCGATCTAGTAGGGTTCCTCACCCACCTGAGAGATACTTCGGTTTCTCTATGACAGTGGGAGCGAGGATTGCATCATGAGATGATGACCCAACTAGTTTCGAGCTGGCCATCAGGAGTGGGACTCTGTAAGAATGGCTGGATGCTTATCGATCTGAGATGGAATCCTTATACACCAACAAAGTATGGACTTTGGTTGCTCTATCTGAAGGGTTAAATCCCCATCAGGAGCAAGTATATCTTGAGAAGATTACTTGGTGTACATAGAAAAGTTGAGACTTTCAAAGCTGTGCTTAAGTCCATCCAGATCCTACTTGCCACGGCTACATACCATGACTACGATATCTGGTGGTTGGGTGTCATGACTGCTTTTCTAAATGATGTTTTAGAAAAGAGCGTCTATAAGTACACAGCCAGAGGGCTTCGTAGACAGTGGGAGCAGCGGAAACGTGTGCAAGATGTTTTATATAATAAAACAGGCATCGCGGAGTTGGAACATCTGTTTTGATGTGGTAGTCAAAGAGTTTGACTTCATCAAAATGGTATATGAACCTTGTATATACAAAAAGGTAGTAAGGAGTATGGTGGTGATCCTCGTAGAGTACGTGGATGACATACTCTTGATAGGGAAGGAGTTTCCGATGCTACGCTCGGTCAATCTCCGCTTATCACAAGGATTCTCCGTATAGGATCAAAGTGATACCTCCTAAATCCTGGTTTTTGGATCTATGTGATAGATCTAATTGGATGTTAGGATACTCACTAGTTGTAGTGAGATGGTATCAATCGATCCTGGGGAGAATCACTGGAAAGGTTCCAGGGTGATAAGGACGACTGAATGTCAGTCGCAGGCATTGTCTACACCCTCAGTGGAGGGACAGTATGTTGGAAGAGTTCCAAGCTAGATACCGTGACATACTAGACGATTAAAGGCAAGATACATCGTTACTAAGGATACTACCAAAGAGGCAGTCTGGATACATATAAGTTCATGAGATGAACTTCGTTCCTACCATTGTGTGGCAATGGAGTTGTGGCTTTAGCCAAGGAACTACAGTCCCATCAGACATCCAGATATAATTCTTAGGCAGTATCACCTGATCATGGAGATGGTTGATCTCCAGGGAGATCAAGGTTAGGAGAGTAGACACAGAGGACAACAGCGCGGATCCACTCACAAAGGCCTTTTTCCCAGTAGATACTTTCATGGGATGGTTGAGTATGAGATACTTCAACCGCAGCTAATTGTTGGGTATGCGATACCATAACAGATGGCCCTAGTGCAAGTGGGAGATTGTTAGTTATATGTATGCCCTAGAGGCCATTACTGTACATACGATGCATATTGTAGTGGATGCTAGGACATATATAGGGAGGACTTTCTTGCTCGACATGATAGTATGCTATCTAGTTGTACTTTATCTTAACATGTACTCTGATTGTCTCTATGTTATATATTGATAAAGCCCTTAGGATGTGTACTCGACTACTGGGACTATGATGAGATCATACTAGTGGGGCCACGGTAGTCGACGAGTACATCCTACAACTGTTCCTAGTCGAAGGTGTATCGAGACAGGGCATCGATACACCAGAGTAGACTAGCGTATACGCATCTTGACCCATATGATGGGCGGTGGATGATCCCATATCCATCGGTGTTTGACATCAAGGATGGTGTACGGGTGCTCAGTGGAGACTGGGTACACTGGACGGACTCGCCGAGAACTCCCAGATGGTATTATACCTCACGTCAGATGGCAGTTCTCCGGTGACACTGGTACAGAGTAGTCTGTTGACCCGAGATCGTCATAGAGCCTTGTATGATTCCTATTGTGCTTTGATTTCCATCATACCACGTCCAAGAGGGCGTGCAGAAAGGTGGCTCTTGGGTACAGTCCCGAATCACATGGAAGCAATGAGCGATAGGAGGGGATTCGTCTCTCCCGGTATAGGGAGTTGATGTTGTGCTGTGTTCGATTGGCTATAACCGGAAATCCCTGGCCAGGGTTGCTGAGATTTACTGGTAAGTGTTATCAGTAGTTTCTCGAACTGTTATAGACCTCAAATCGACACGACTTATCGAGCTACTGGGGTCTGACGTTTACCACCCCTAGGCGAGATATGCGACATATCAGACGACGAGACCGGACTGTACGGGAGTGTTACTGTTTGGATTCACAGGAGAATATACAGGCTTGCTTGTTGATCTTCTGAGCGCTCAATACCTGGGTAGCTGTTACGTTTAGCTGACCGCTTGCAGCTTGTGGGTGTTTGATATGATCATCACCTACTGCCAGCGTATTGACGATTCTTTAGAGTCCTACACAGAGATTTCTTGGCTCAGGCAAAACGGAGTAGGGGCACATATGTGATATGTGCGGGACCGAGGATAATACGATATGAGATACCGTATTCTATTCTCGCGATATTTGGTATCAGCCGGCTCATCGGATCAAGTGTTGATTCGATGAATCGGTACGGATAAATGTTAGTCGGTTATATGCGATATAGCCGGATTGTCGGATCAAGTGTTGATTCGATAATTTAATGTATAATAATATATATATATATATATGATATATTAAATTGCATTAACTAATATTAGCTCACTAAAAGATTCTTTTTCTCACTCGGGTAATACATTGATATATATGCGATATATGTTAATTGTATTATTTTATTTGGTTACAATAAATATTATATATGTGATATATAATATTGTAACATGATATGATAACTAATGCAACATGTTTTGTGGAGTTTAAACATGATTAGGGTTTGGATTAGGGTTAAGTCTTCTAGTTGATTCTAGAAGCTTTTCATTTTGTCATGATAAAGATATTTGTGTGTGACTCATTCTTAACCTAACCCAAACCCTAGCCTTGGTTAATTCTCTACAAAGGTTTGGTCAACCATGGTTGCATTATTCATCATTATCTCTTTTCTATTATTCATCACAAAAAGAAAATATATCATTTTTTTGATATTGTTCATGTTCTTCTTCCTTCATTCTTTCATGAAAAAGCTTACTAGTTTTTCAAAAGGTGATGAATAAATATGATAAAAAGATAAATAAAGAGAGCAAAAATCCTACTTCATCATCCTCATCTTCCCTTGCCATTTAGATGAGGGTGTTCACATCATTTCATGAGTGTTAGCTTGTGTTAAAGAAACTTCAAGGTAGATCATCTTAGTATCGAAGATCGGAAGCAAAGGTTGCATCTTTCTCTTCGTGGAACCTCTCGAGAGTCCAGAACCCGATGATCGCAGCGAAGGGACCACAACACGGAGCATATGAAGTGAACGACCGGATCTACAAAGGTTGTAATCCCTCTCACTTAGTGTTAAAGTTGTTAACATGCTAGTTTTCGCCTAATCTCTAGTTTAAAGATCCGTATTCGGGTTGTTCGGCACGGCTAAATTTTTAATCGGGCATGGTTGATGCCTCGTAGACCCTTGTACGCGTGCCTAGCAACCCTACACTAACCCTATAAATATCACCCCTACCCTCTACCCTCTCACCACAAACTCTGAGCCAACTCTTTAGAATTTTCAAGAAACTTTTGTGTGCAATCGAAGTGAGCGAAAGGCGAAGCTCTGGCGAATTCTTCGGCGGATTTTCCGGCAACGTCCGTAGAAACTCCCAACGACGAAACGACGCACCGCCGACTCCTTCCGAACCATCTCCCTCTTCTAGTTGTCAAAAACCTGTAAGTCCCCAAATTTACATTCCATTTACATGATCATCCAATTTACATGATTCTCTAGTTGCATACATGATTCTATAGTTACATCCGTTTACTGATATCATGATTTCGGTCAGTCATCTAATTATACAATCAATACAATTTACAATACAACAATACAATCAAGATAACATGGGGTTTAAGGGGTAGATCGGTACGGAAGGTGTTAAAAGTGGAACGAGACTGCAAGATTAAGACACCTAACATGAATCCAATTACCGTTGTTCCGGGTTGTATAACGGAGCCTTGTACTTCCATTTGCCTCTAGTCTCTGGCATATAGAGACTCCTCTCGTATACACCGGCATCTTTCTATACCAAGCTACAAAAAACAGCGTTAACACTAAATACAACATTATAACAATATAATACAACATTAAAAGCTACTCTCTCTCTCTCTCTTACTCTCTGTCTTTTCTACTTCTCCCTTCTCTTTGGGACTTACCGAGCGATTTGTTCGCTGACGACATTCTATTTCCTTCTTCTTTGAATGTCGTTAGGTGATCTAGACACGGCAGAGATCGAGCCCACTGCTGAAGACTTGGACCAATCCAGTGAAAACCCCGAGCTCTAGTTCATTATACATTTTCCATTCAGTACTTTTCATTTCTGTTATGCCATTGTTTAGGCATTGCTTTATTCTAGATGTATTTACTTTTCCATGCATTGTACAAAAAGAATGTGAATAAATAAAGTTGTTGTTTTATTATATCTTGTCTCTTGTGCTTTTACTTTTATATTGCTTAGATATGCTTAGCGTATTTACTTCACAGTAAATACGTCGCGGACCAGTCACGTCCTCCGCCCGTATACCGGGAAGCGGGGCGTGACAGGTTTTGTTGGTGGCCCATGCAGGTCAGAGCTGTATGAAACTTTATCATGCAGTTTTGTTCTGCGTGAACAACCTAAGCAGTATAAAAACAAGAACCGGCAATTAAAACATTATTTACAATTCATACTCCTTGAATCCTATCATTTCATATTCTTTGAATCGTATACTTTGAATCTGTCCTAACCTAAATTTTTTATTCAAGGTTATGGATTCCCCAAACAACACCAGCGCTAACTTCAACAACACTCCACCCACCGAGTAAATAGTTCTGCTTAAGGCGATCCGCAGCCTCCTTGAGGGACAACAACATCTCTTGAACCGTCCCGAGACTGAAGCACCTAGGGTGAAGCAATTCAGAGCTTTGCATCCCAAACGGTTCTCAGGAAAGTGAAGCCCACTGGAAGCTGAAGAATAGGCACAAAGTATAGAAGATGATCTGGCGGTAGCACAAGTGCCAGATATAGCTTGGATTCGTGTGGCAAAATTACAGCTCACGGACAATGCACGGGTTTGGTGGAAGGCGGAAGAAAGACGACTTCATCAGCCTATTGAATGGAAGACTTTTCGCGATAGGTTAGACGCGAAGTACTTCCCTGTGACTGCCAGGTTCGACATAGAACAACAATTCATTCATCTACAACAAGGTTCGATGTGGATCAAATCGGTAGATGAGTATGACGCTGAGTTCACCAAGCTCAGTCGGTAAGATATGCCACAATATTTCAAATTTTTAATATCACATACTACATAGCTAACGCATGACCGTAACAGATTTGCGGCACACCTGATACCGACGGATGAGATCAGAGCCCGTCGATTTCAACAGGGTTTGGACACGGAAATCCAGGCTGCACTAGCCACAGGGAAATTTCCGAAGCATGAAGATGCTTTGGAAGTTGCTAGCAGTTATGAGGCAGTGATAAAGGCGAGGGGCGAACTCCAATCTGCCAGTTTGAAACGCCCTGCCACTCAAATGGCAGGAGGAGCCTCTTCCAGGCCATCGTTTGAACCCAGGAGAACTAAAGAAATTTGCCACTACTGCCATAGAAAGGGACACTTGTGGAAGGACTGTAGGCGCGCAAAAGGCCCATGTCTAATTTGTGGCGCATCCAACCACGGAATTGGGAATTGTCCATATAATAGCAAACCAGCTCACACACCTACCAACTATCCGCAGCGGCCAGCTATCCAAGCTCCTGCAACTCGTCTTGCACTCCCGGCACCACCTCCACATAGAACTCCTGCACAGCCTACTCGCCAATTCCAACAGACAATGAGGAACAAACCTCGAGGACAGAGAAATAGGCCCCAAGGACAGAATGTGCCTCCAGCTAAAAGGAATGTACTACGGCGACAGACTTTCACATTAGCAGCCGTAGAAGCCGAGACAGTTGACCAAGGTAACACCGGTAAGCCTTTTTCACATTTTTTTTAAACCCTTGCACCACCTTGTTATACATTATCTATACTCGAGTCACCAAACTTTCCTTGAATTTGTTACACTTTTCTTTTACAAATTTCGAGAACGAAATTTTTTAAGGATGGTAGAATGTAACAACCTTAAATTTCCTATACAAATTTTTACAAAAAAAATTCAAAAATCCATAAAGGGGTATTTATTGCCTGAGCACAAGACTTAAGTAGTTAATTAGCGATTTAATTACAAGAAAGAGCTTGTAGCTCACTGGTAATACCTTGCATTGCTGAACCAAGCCACCAGAGTTCAAATCTCATACCCCACATTATTTTTAATATTTTTTTGTTTTAAATTTTATAGAAGCCCAACAGTCAACACGTGATAACTCCAGAAAATCTCACTACACATAGAAAACTAAATATAGCAATGTGTACACCTGATGACCCCCCACCTCCCCATGCCCTGACTCGGCCCGACTCGGGTCGGCACCGCCGGCAACTTGTGCCTATTCACTTTCTAATACCCCTGCACACTTTATTTCCCTAGATCGTTTCCAGAGAGCCCGTTAACACTCATTTACTCCATTTTTAATACATTTTCCCTACATTTTTACATTTTTTTAAATTAAAACCCTTCATCTACCCTAACCCTAGCCTAACCCTATAAATACCACCCTTACTCTCTACCCTCTCACCCCAAACTCTGAGCAACTCTCTAGAATTTTCAAGAAACTTTTGTGTGCAATCGAAGTGAGCGAAAGGCGAAGCTCCGGCAAATTCTTCGGCGGATTTTCCGACAACGTCCATAGGAACTCCCGGCGACGAAACAACGCACCGCCGACTCCTTCCGAACCATCTCCCTCTTCTAGTTGTCCAAAACCTGTAAGTCCCCAAATTTTACCACTCTTTTCTTTTCTAAAATACGTATTTACAAACCCGACGGAATCGGAACCAATCCGATTTCCGATTCGGTTTCTTTATAAAACTTCACTTCTCGTTAATACAATTATGCTTAAACTCTCTCATGTTGACTATTAAACACCAATCAACCAAATTGATCAAGTTTCATATCACAAAATAATTGCTAGTTCCTTTTACCGTATTTTTTCATTTAAATACCACATAGTTCCTTTTTGCGACATTTAAACCATTAAACTTGTTATACCTTTAAGTAGATCACGAGGTAACGACCTACCTCCTCACACACTCATATGCAACCTAGCATGATACCCTCGGGAACAAAGCATACGGGAAATCGACATCTTTACAAATAAATAACCTTTGAGCTAATAAAAAAAATATCTAGACTCAGCCAATTAAGGACTGTCGCGCTCATTAGGACAGAGGAAGGTTGTGGGTATTCAGTCGTTTATCTAAACCTGACTTTGTGGTGTCTAGGCTAGACAAGTGAGAAAGGTAACTTTAAAAAGCCCGTCTCACAGTGATTCGTGAGCGGAACCCTTCTTTCTTCACTTGTACTTACCTGGCCACAATTGGCGGTGAAGAGGCGATTTGAGGGATATCTCATAACTTGTCGCTTTGGACCAGTTAGAAGCAGTCTAGTTGATTTAGGAGACCCTAGAATATAGAATACGGGAAATCGACATCTTTACAAATAAATACCATAATTAATAAAATCGTTTTTCTTTAATGATTAGTATTTATACAAATCTTTGCAAAGCGCAGCTACAACCCATTTGGGGAACCCGTTCGGGATGGTGTGGATTATCGTACATCCCTGGGCTTAGTAGTGCGAGATGCAGATCTCCGCAAGGAGCATTCGGTCTCGAAAGATTTAAAATACGACATCTTAAGAAAACGAGATTTCTAGAATATTATATATATACCAAAATTATTTTCATATAAATATATGTATATGTAACATAAAAATATCTATTTTGAAGTATAATAAATATTCCACTTTTTCTAAAAATATCACAAGAATCAATTTTACACTAAAATACCATGAATTCCATACAAAACCAATATTACAAATAAATACCTTTATTTATGAATTTAGGATATTCTCATTAGAATTATCACAATATAAACTCTACATTCATTACAACTCTAAAGATGAATAATGAATACTTGGGGTGTATTTTGAAAAGTATATAAAAGTATTTTTACATAAAACCCCCTCAAGTTCTATAAATTACCCTGAGGACCCTAGTAAACATAGGTTTAAGCGGGACCAATCTCTTGAGCCTCGGGGAGCCGTAGAAGTGGGTGCTTGCCTATTTAAGGTAGAAAACTTAATAATGGTGTTACTAATACGGTAATCGTCTTTGAAAAAGACACAAATCATGCCGTCCATGTGCAGCGGTTACCGATAACATCAAAACAATCAGGACTTCAATTTACTTTTCTAATTGTCTGAATCGGATTGAGTCTCTCTATAATCTGACTTGAATATAATTCAAGTAAAATCTACAATCTACAATCTACAGTATTATAATTCAACACGAATCCATGAATCCATTATTCCATATATTCAATCTATCAATCTATACAACTTGACTGAACCGAACCATGGATATACATTTCATTTATATGATCATCCAGTTTACATGATTCTACAGTTACATCCGTTTACTGATATCATGATTTCGGTCAGTCATCCAATTATACAATCAATACAATTTACAATACAACAATACAATCAAGATAACACGGGGTTTAAAGGGTAGATTGGTACGGAAGGTGTTAAAAGTGCCACGAGACTGCAAGATTAAGACACCTAACATGAATCCAATTGCCGTTGTTCCGGGTTGTATAACGGAGTCTTGTACTTCCATTTGCCTCTAGTCTCTGGCATATAGAGACTCCTCTCATATACACCGGCATCATTCTGAACCAAGCTACAAATAACAGCGTTAACACTAAATACAACATTATAACAATATAATACAACATTAAAAGCTACTCTCTCTCTCTCTTACTCTCTGTCTTTTCTACTTCTCCCTTCTCTTTGGGACTTACCGAGCGATTTGTTCGCTGACAACATTCTCTTTCCTTCTTCTTTGAATGTCGTCAGGTGATCACGGCGGAGATCGAGCCCACTGCTGAAGACTTGGACCAATCCAGTGAAGACCTCGAGCTCTAGTTCATTATACACTTTCCATTCAGTACTTTTCATTTCTGTTATGCCATTGTTTAGGCATTGCTTTATTCCAGATGTATTTACTTTTCCATGTATTGTACAAAAAGAATGTGAATAAATAAAGTTGTTGTTTTATTATATCTTGTCTCTTGTGCTTTTACTTTTATATTGCTTAGATACGCTTAGCGTATTTACTTCTCAGTAAATACATCGCGGACCAGTCACGTCCTCCGCCCGTATACCGGGAAGTGAGGCGTGACAACATATTTTGTGTCGATATTTGACACGGATTTCTGTTGATTTCATTGATAATACTTCAGTTATTTCACAGGAATTTTACTGAGATAAGAATACAGATTTTCTCGTACCAAACATATTCAGGATTCGTGTTGATTATGCATTCATGTTGCATACATACTAGTGTATCACGTCATATCGGTATATGTAGGTTGTAACGCATTTGCGTGCATGCTTACGATAGCCTTATTAGATATTACTTACTACTCACGAATTGGCAACTCATCCCGTTGTGCCACAGTATATTGCAGGTCTGACCCGTCAGCACAGTAGTGGCGGGCGTACTTTCTTTTCTGCTTCGTTTGCATCATTTTGCAGCTTTGCTCATAGGTGGGTTGCGAGGATACTTTGTTCCATATTGTATTATTATTTGTATCTAGTATACTCTATCTACCCTTATATATTGGACTAGACGGTGAGACTCGTGAGACTTGTATTTGTGGTTTTTAGTGTCGATACTCACTTGAGCCGACGTGGTGTTTCTTATTTCTTGATTTCGGATGCTTATTTTCATGCTTTTGATATACATATTGTATGTGGTTGTGATTCCACCTTGGGCGAAGTGCTAGCTCCCGCTTGGGGATGCCTTTATTCATTATATATATGTATTTTCATGTGTTGTATCCGTTTGGGGGCAGTATTTACAAAGGAGACTCTGCCGAAATTTTCGGGAAATTTGGATATTTTAAAAATGTTTAGTGCGACTTATTTTGTTTAAAATTGCTTTCTTTAACTAAGTTTTCCTTCACTCTATTTCTTTAAATGGTTTAGATTTCTGGGCGTTGGCTTACTTAGATTACGTTACGTCTTGAGACGTTTCGAAATTTAAGTGCTAGTCGCGTTTCGTACCTTCGGGTCGTGACAATAGATGTGTCCCACCTGAGCCGATGGGTTTGAAGTTGTGGGAGGCCACACAAGGTTTCAGTAATGTTGTTTTCGGGAAGACGATAGAGAATAAAATTCCACGGGTTGTTGACAGTCACTGGAGAAAAATCCCATTTTCAACGAGCTAGTTTATTGGCACAATCTCAATCTGCGTCATAACTTAGACTTCATGCATATCGCGAAGAACGTATGCGGGCTATTTCTTAATATCTTATTGAATGTAAAATCCAAATCTTAGGATACGCTTGCAGTTCGATAGTGGTTCTTGTAAGAGAGATTGCGTCCTAAATCGCATCTACGCAAAGCGGGGAACGGTAGATGGTCAATTCCTGCAGCTAAATACACGATGTCTGCTAGCAAGAAGTGTGATTTCCTCAGATTTTTTTGAGAAAGGGGCCCCATACAAGCAAATGATATATAGGCTCGCGATCGAGACGACCCGAAGAACGAGGTGCATATGTCGGCGATTAGGGATTTCGTTGATCCCAGGGCAAACAAGCTAAAGAAATTATGTGTCTCGATCTGAAATAACGAAAAACACATGCCACGTTGATGAAAATACAAGTTCAGTTATGTCCCGGTGGACTGGACGTCGAAAACTTTAGAGGCCAAGAAGAAAATGACCTTAGATGAGATTTTGGTAAGCTTATTTAATTAAACATTCGTTTATTACTTTCGCATATATATGTTTGACGCTAATATTTTTTCTGTGTTTCTTTGTAAGCGTGCTTTTCCGTAGTCTAGTGGATTGACAGCTCTCCCATACCTCTGCACGTCGTTCGAGGCCGACTGTTTATATACATATCGGGGAGTTGGCATGATCATAAACACGTGGTCCACAAGAAATGGAGGGACGCTTCCACCGATGAGGCGAAATGGGCGGTGAAGCCCGTGAATTGGACGGACGAGTATTGGGCCGTTGTGATTCATCACTTCAGTTCGGATGAATTTAGCGTATGTATATCGTCGAGAACTATAAAAGTATTAGACATTAATCCTTTATTAGTATGAGAAGTTATATCATATGTAAATGGAAGGCGAGGAGCGAGCGAGGATCAATTGCGCAGTCATAACACTGATCGTTGGTTGGACGGAGGGATAAACTCCTACCAATATGGAGTTGCTCATGTAAGAACAAATCAAATATTCTGAATTTTTCAACTTCCTAAGCTTGATCTAAATCAATTTTTTGTCTAAATGACAGGTAAGACAGACGAGAGAAATGCCCAGTCGCGTGGTGTTCACACCAGAATATTGCATTTAATACTGCTCATTCTTCTGCTCATTTATTTATAGGTAGGTGCTTTTGATCCGTATTTGCTATATAATTACAGGTTACAGGTTCCTAATCAAAATAACGCAAATCACGCAAAATCTCCATAATTATACCAAAATCCAGAACATCTGCCAAAAACAGATAAAATCCGGGTTCCGATCATCTACACCCGTCCAGTGCCGCTTACCAGTTCAAGAGATAAGACGAAAAACAGTGGTCATTCCTGTCTTGGTCAAGCACAGGGTACGAGAAGGGAGGCACAAAGATCAAGAGGTGCGCGAAGCTCGAGAGAGATCAAAGTCAAAAAGTTTAAAAGTGTAGCCATTTTGGACTGTTGAAAATCTAAAAATATTTTGGAACCATTTTGCAATTTTAAACCTGTCAAATAGAAGGCAAAAGCAACACGAGGACACCAAGAAAAACGACATGCCAAAGCCTCTAAGTGACCGCGGAACCGCGGCCAATAGGCCTTTTTGGCAGCGGTTCCGCGGCCGTGTCTTGTCTTCTCCTGACCAATTTTCATGGATAGTTTGGTAATTATGGATGGGCTCAGAATATGGCCTTAGGGTTTCAGTTCTCTGCCTATAAATACCTCAGTTTTGAGTCAAGCCAAGAATGCATTTCTTTACTAGGATTTAGTGTAGTTTAGTTGTAGTTTCTTCTTCATTTATTCTCCATGAAAATTGTAGTGAGAGCTTTTTTGAGTGGAAGATTAATGAAGATGAGAGTATTTTTTTATCTTGTATCTTTCATTTCTTGTATTGTAATTTTAATTCTTAATGTAACTTTTATTTATTATTGTTAAAGTAGTTGTTGGATTTCTTTTCTTGTTTTGTATTTCTTTTCTTCTTATCCGTATTTTTCAAGTCATGATACTCAATGAAGTCCCTTTCTTAGGTGAGGGTCCAAGTAGTTCGCTTGCTACCATTTGTTAAAACCATATTTTCCTTTCTTTCTTTTCTTCCTTCTTATTTTATTTTTCTTTTAAATGTGTGAATAATTTCCACACTGGCCAAGGTAAGGAAGGTTGGTATGAGGGATGGAAAAATCCATTGTGCTTCTCTTCGCTAAACACCTTAAAATGAATCTAGACAAAACAAACACAACCCCCTCACTTAGGCGCGTTATAAGTGACATATAACTACGACCTAAGTCGAGAATTCCTTTGGGCGCACTACAACGTGACATATAGTTGTGATTTAATCGGAGACATGGTTGCATATGTTTGGCCTAGGGTTAGAAATAAGCGCATGTAGCGGACGGACAAGGGGTATTAGGAATGGATTTAGCGCAGGAAAGCTTGCTTAAACTCGCAAATCCCATTCCTATGTCCTCTTAATCCCCACTACTTTCGATTATCCCAACATCATTTCAAGAATTGCAAAAGAAAAGCACAAGACTAATCCTAACTCTACTAACCAATCCTAACTCTAACAAGTTTATTTGAACATACACATATACATTCGTTAATTGACTCGTCTAAAGCACAAACGGAAAACACACCATCTCCCTGCGGATGACCCTTAACCGGCTAGCTGCAAAGCGACACCGTCTTGATTGCGGTAAGTAGGACATATAGAACGCTTAGCGTAGTTGTAACACCTTACAATGCAATTAGTGTTAATTAAGCGATAATGCGGGTTTTTAGTAAAAAGTTTACCAAAATAGTTTTCTCGCATTTTATTAAGATTAATCAATATTTTATTATTATTTGTTTTGGCTTGCACACACTTGTGCATGTTCACATGGGGGTTGTTTAGTGTTAACCTTGTTTAGTGACCATGACACTTTAAACAAATCCATGCCATGATTAACTTGCACTTAGATATTTGTGTGAGTTATCCATGTGTTTTGGAATAGGGGGAGGTGGCAAGGTGACTCATGGATGAGTATGCTTGCATTAATGATGGAGAGGGAGAGAGTAAGTGTAAGGGTACACCCACCCTACACTCACCCTCTCATCCTTATCACACCTCACACTCTCATTCTCTTTCGCTCTCATCTCACTCTATCTCTTTCTCAATTATTTCTTCATCTCCTCTTCCCTCAACTGAAACCCTCACCATCTCATCACTAAAACCTTGTAAAACTTCATTTAACACCACCAAAACACTTCTCATGTCATGTTGTAGCCACTAGGATCACTTGGAGCTTGGAAAGCTGGGATCTTTTGAGCAAGTGTGGATAGGTATAACATCTAAACTGTAAAGTAGGTGTTTTTATTGATGTGTTGCCTTGTAGTTGTTGTCTAGAACACTAAAGGTATAGTTTTTGTGCACATATTGTATTTTGGTATAGATTTGGGTTCGGATGAATCTGCTATCAAACCAGGTGTTTGTTGGAAAAGTTGCCATCACAGTGACCTAATTTTGTGACCTAGAAGCTACCCTAAAAACCTGAGACCATTCCCTAAAAACTTGGCCGCAATTTTATTGCTTCTGGCCGCAATTTGCGGCCAGACTGGGGAGTGATGGGTTGTGTCTTGGTCTAGGGATCTCTGGGGTTGTATGTGATCTCGTGGAACTTGCAACTTTCACCAATTGTTTGTGTAGCAAAATCTGGGATCACTTTGCTTGTTTCTAGTGTTTCGACTACGCGCGTTATGTTATCCGACACGGTTCGTTTTGTTTGTGTAGCTGTTGCTCTTAGGTTGGTTTTGTAATGTCGCTACACACGTTAGCCACTAAACGAACACTTGAGAGTTTGTTTGGAGTTGGTGCGTCGCTCAAACGTAGTTTGTACGTGTTATTGGTCGATTTCTAATATACACTTCGTGCCAAGGTTGGGCCAAGAGCTGTGTTTGCTAGATCATCCATTTGTTGTGATTACTCATGTTGGCGATTCTTTTGTTGCGCGACACGTGTTCGGTCATGTGCCAATCGGATAAGAGATAGAGATTCGTCCGTCGATTTGATCCTTCTAGGTATGTTGGACTTTGAAGTTCTCCTGGGCACGGACTGGTTAGCTACGTGCTATGCATCTGTGGACTACCGCGAGAAGACGGTCAGGTTTTGTTTTCCCGGTGAGTCAGTTCTTGTTGTGTAGGGGGACCGTGGTGCCGCCCCTCACAGCTTGATTTCAGCCTTTTTCGCTAGTCGGCTTTTGAGGAGAGGATGTCGAGAATTCTTAGCTTCCATTCGTGAAACCAGAGCCACAGTAGATTCATTGGACCGGGTTCCTATCGTGCGAGAGTTTTCTGACGTTGTTCCAGATGGGCCGGCGGAGCTTAGGGAGCTTAAGGATCAGCTGCAAGAGTTGCTTGTTGGGGGACTTGTACATCCAAGTGTTTCTCCTTGGGGAGCTCATGTTCTGTTCGTCAAGAAGAAGGACAGCAGTTTGAGCTTGTGTATTGATTTCGTAAATTGAACCGAGTTACGGTGCGGAGTAGATATCCTTTACCTCGCATTGACGATTTCCTTGATCAGCTCCAGGGTGCGGGACATTTTTCTAAGTTTGATTTATGATCAGGTCATTATCAGTTGCGGGTTCGGAATGATGATATTCCAAAGACTGCTTTTCGTACGCGCTATGAGCATTATGAGTTTTTGGTGGTGTCGTTTGGACTCACCAATGCCCCAGCAGCGTTCGTGGATGTGATGAACCAAATTTTTCAGGTCGTTCCTCGACCAGTTTATTATTGTGTTATTGATGACATTCTGGTCTATTCCAAGAATCGAGAGGAACATGAGCAGCACTTGAGGATAGCTTTGCAGACATTGAGAGAGCACCAGCTGTTTGCTAAATTCTCGAAGTGTTCCTTCTGGCTTGATAGTGTTGACTTCTTAGGTCATGTGGTTACGGGAGACGGTATTCGTATGGACCCGAGGAAGATCGAGGCCGTACAGCTTTGGCCCAGACCTGTATCAGTGACAGAAGTCTGCAGCTTTTGGGCTTAGCCGGTTTTTACCGCCGTTTCGTGCAGGATTTCTCGAGTCTCGCTGCATCGCTGACCGGACTGACCAGGAAGGGGGTTCCTTTTCTTTGGACTGAGGCATGCGAGCTGAGTTTTCAGCAGTTGAAGACTCGGTTGACGACTGCACCAGTTCTATCTTTGCCTTCTGGATCCGGCGACTTTGTCGTTTACTGTGATGTTTCGTGAGTAGGGCTCGATTATGTTTTGATGCGGCATGATAGAGTTGTCGCTTATGCTTCCCGACAGTTGAAGGAGCACAAGCAGAATTATTCCACTCATGATCATGAGATGGTCACGGTGGTCTTGCGCTGAAGATTTGGAGACACTACTTGTACGGAAAGTCGTGTCATATTTTCACGGACCACCGGAGCTTAATGTACATCTTCCTGTAACGGGATTTGATTTTGAGACAGCACCGTTGGATGGAGCTTGTGAAGGATTATGATTGTGAGATCCTTTGTCACCCGGGCAAGCGAATGTGGTAGCTGATGCTTTGAGTCATAGGTCCGGGGGTAGCTTGTTCCAGTTGAACGCAGTTCAGAAACAATCTTCTGCAGAATTACAGTTCTTGTGAGACAGCCGAGTACAGTTTAAGTTCACCTTCACTGGGGGACAGCTTGCTCATGTCCGCGGCCGTCCACTTCTACTTAATCGTTTTCGTGAGGCACAACTCGCCGATACCCATTTGTCTGAGATTCTTGAGCATGTTCAGCTGGGTAGAGATTCGAAGTTCTTGATTTATGACCAGGGTATGCTATGTTTAGGGACTCGTTTGTTTGTACCTGATACCGATGGATAGGGACGCGAGATCCTAGAGCAAGCACATCAGTCAGCTTTTAGTGTTCACCCAAGTTCCACCAAGATGTAACATGACTTGAGAGATAATTACGGGTGGGCATGGATGAAGAGCGATGTTTCGGATTTCGTTTCAAGGTGTCTGACTTGTCAGCGAGCTAAGGCTGAGCATTTGAGACCGGCAGGAGAGTTGCAATCTTTAACCATTCCGGAGTGGGAATGGGAGAAGATCTTCATGAATTTCGTTGTGGGTCTATCTAGGTCTTGTCAAGGGTATGACTCCATTTAGGTGATTGTTGTCCGGTTAACGAAAGCGGCTCACTTCCTTCTAGTGAAGATTACTTTCGGTTATGCTCAGTATGTTCAGTTGTACTTTGTTTAGTTTGTGCGTTTGCACGGAGTTTCTTCATGTATTGTATCCAATAGAGGCACCCAGTTCACTAGCCGTCCTTGGCAGAAGCTTCAGGAAACCTTGGGTACTGGTTGAGCTTTAGCACCGCTTTCCATCCGTAAACCGAAAGTTAGTCAGAGCAGACTATACAGACTCTGGAGGATATACTTCATGCGTGCGTGCTTAATTTTGTTGGCAGTTGGGATCGTCACTTGCCATTGATGGAGTTCTCCTGCAATAACAGTTATCAGGAGACGATTCAAATGGCACTTTTTTAGGCTTTGTATAGTAGATTGTGTCGATCGCCAGTCTGTTTGACCGACTCTGGGAGAGCGGGATTTTTGGACCCCAGCTAGTTCAAGAGACTACGGAGAAGATCCAGTAGATTCAGGACAGGATGAGAGCAGCCCAGCACAGACAGAAGTCTTATGCCGACCGTCGTCGTCGCAGACTTGAGTTCGCAGTGGGAGATCATGTATTCCTATGGATTTTTCCGATGAAGGACGTGATGAGTTTTAGGAAGAAGGGGAAGTTTAGTCCCAGAATTGTAGGTCCTTTTAAGATCCTTAAGCGAGTTAGTACCGTTGCCTATTGTTTGGCACTTCCGCCCAGATTTCGGATATTCACCCCATATTCCTTGTGTCGATACTTCGCAAATACCTTCATGACCCTTCTCACGATTCAACACCAGACCATTCAACTAGGACGCGAAATTTTCGTTCACCAACAGCCGACAGTTATAGTGGATCGGAAGGTGGAGAAACTTCGGTCAAAGGTCTTTCTATCTGTTAAGGTTCTTTGGCGTAGCCCGTCTAGTGATGAGATCACTTGGTAAGCTGCGAGCGAGATGCGGAAGTTTTCACTCATTTTTTTGAAGGCACGCATAGTAAGAATTTTAAATTCGGGGATGAATTTCTTTAAGGAAGGAGATTGTAACACCTTAGAATGCGATTAGTGTTAATTAAGAGATAATGCGGGTTTTTAGTAAAAAGTTTACTAAAATAGTTTTCTCGCATTTTATTAAGATTAATCAATATTTTATTATTATTTATTTTGGCTTGCATACACTTATGCATGTTAACATGGGGGTTGTTTAGTGTTAACCTTGTTTAGTGGCCATGACACTTTAAACAAATCCATGCCATGATTAACTTGCATTTAGATATTTATGTGTGAGTTATCCTTGTGTTTTGGAATGGGGGGAGGTAGCAAGGTGATTCATGGATGAGTATGCTTGCATTAATAATAGAGAGGGGGAGAGAGTAAGTGTAAGGGTACACTCACCCTACAGTCACCCTCTCATCCTTATCACACCTCACACTCTCATTCTCTCTCGTTCTCATCTCACTCTATCTCTTTCTTAATTATTTCTTCATCTCCTCTTCCCTCAACTGAAACCCTCACAATCTCATCACTAAAACCTTGCAAAACTTCATTTAACACCACCAAAACACTTCTCATGTCATGTTTTAGCCACTAGGATCACTTGGAGCTTGGAAAGCTAGGATCTTTTGAGCAAGTGTGGATAGGTATAACCTCTAAACTGTAAAGTAGGTGTTTTTATTGATGTGCTGCCTTGTAGTTGTTGTCTAGAACACTAAAGGTATAGTTTTTGTGCACATATCATATTTTGGTATAGATTTGGGTCTCGGATGAATCTGCTATCAAACCAGGTGTTTGTTGGAAAAATTGCCATCACAGTGACCTAGTTTTGTGACCTAGAAGCTACCCTAAAAACCTGAGACCATTCCCTAAAAACTTGGCCGCAATTTTATTGCTTATGGCCGCAATTTGCGGCCAGACTGAGGAGTGATGGGTTGTGTCTTGGTCTAGGGGTCTCTGGGGTTGTATGTGGTCTTGTGGAACTTGCAACTTTCACCAATTGTTTGTGTAGAAAAATCTGGGATCACTTTGCTTGTTTATAGTGTTTCGACTACGCGCGTTACGTTATCCGACACGGTTCATTTTGTTTGTGTAGCTGTTGCTCTTGGGTTGGTTTCGTAGTGTCGCTACGCACGTTAGCCACTAAACGAACACTTGAGAGTTTTTTTGGAGTTGGTGCGTCGCTCGAACGTAATTTGTACGTGTTATTGGTCGATTTCTAATATGCACTTGTTATGTTGTTATATGATTTTAGGATCGCAGGCGGGGACTTCGGATTCTGCGAAGAAGGGAAAACAAGTAGTTGGCTTTACTTAGCCCATGATCATCTGTGAGTAGATTTAACATCTACAGGGGAATCGCCCGCATGGCGTTATGCGTCTGGGCTAGATTCAATGACATGATTATTAGTTATAAGTATATGGACATTGATTGTGCATGTGTACCATTGTTGCATACCTCATTTTCCTATTGCATATGGACATAGTATTAATGAGACACAACACCATTACTGACGATTCATGTTGCACGAGCACTAATTGTATGCTACACACACACCGTCGGTAATTGCCATGACACGCACAACACATATACATATGTGATATTGTATTGATTAGGGACAATTGAGACATTGATTCTTATTCCATTGTGCATATGAAATATAGCATACACATATACCTTGCTATACCTACATGCTTACGCATATACCTTGCTATACCTACATGCTTGCACATATACCTTGCCAGAGCTACATGTTCACCTTTGTAAGTCTACGCTAGCGCCCCGGCAGTCTACAGACGCCAGATGCGGAACAAAAAACTTTTAACTGGCGCTATCGTATACTTTAACCCGGATCTGCCATTATTGCTAAACTAACAAACTGTAAAGAGTGTAGAATGGTTATACCGAACGATCCGAGTCCTTCGTTCTTCAACCATCATCCCACGCTCCGTTGCGGCTGCTCCGATCTCGTCGATCTCCGATGTCCTTCGTCGAGGTGGCACCACATGATTGGTTCTTTAAACGGGCTCCCGCCTCTGACTCGAGGCAACTCGATCGTCAAGTTTGCTAAAAGAGACGACCAAGATTGATGTAGAGAATGAGTAGATGACTTTGTCTCACTTCGTCCAAATCCGTGGACGATCGGTTAATGAAGTTGCCGTGGAAATTGGGTGATGGAATGAAATGAACTGTGAATTCCATACACCCCAAAACTATCATATCTTTTCTAACCGAAATGAAACCTCAAGTGAGATGAGATTGATCAAGAGAGAGAGAGGGGCCGGCCACCTTATAAGGAAGAGGGAGGTGACCGTAGGAGGAGGGAGGTGACCATAAACCAAAAGCTTCTCACTTAAATATCTTTAGCCAAAACAAAATGCATTAACTACAAAGCATGAGTCATTAAGCATAGTCACCACTTAATAAATGCAACCAATGAAAACCCTACACCAATAAGCCTAGTCACCTCATCTAGAATATTCTAGAACACTGACTCACCTTATCTGTAGAAAAGATAAATCCGTCTCTAACCAAATGTTAAAAGACGGTTGATAGAAAACTGGAAACTGGCAACTTCCAAAAGTGATCCTGAAACGAATTTCAGGACAACCCCGAAACTGTATAAATATACCCGCATTTGTATTACGACCGAATACAAATGCAACTGAGACAAAGATATTATACCTACTCAATATAATACTCGGATGCGGCTTAAACCAAAGCCGACCAGTATCACCTGTCCGAAAATCGACACGTGCGTAAACGCACGTGCATTTTCCGAACCCTGCCATAAAACCATACGGCCTCTACAACGTTTCGCCCGAACTTGGGAAACTGTCTGTGGGGAACTCTAATGACTCGTCAGTACCCTGGCAGTGGGTTTAACCACAAACCGTCAGCGGCACTAGCTATGCATAACGGCTGCCCATGGACTGACCTCAAGGGTGGCCGAGGAGCGAACTCAAGGGAGACCGATGAGCGAACTCCTCCGAAAACCCTACTGAGCCTAACAGTGACAATGTATATACAGTCCGGTCCGTTCGTCAATGAGTATCGCATATCTGCCTAGGGGGCTAGTAACGTCAGACCCCCAATAGCAGTATAAGTCGTGTCGGAGTGAAGCCTCAATACACCCTGAGATACTACTGGAGTACCTACCAGTAAATCTCCTACCATGGCCATGGATTTGTGTAATGGCTCTCCTAGACACAGCACGATCTCGCCCCCAATACCGGGAGAGACGAATCCCCTGCCGATCCGCTCACGTGCCTCCATATGGCTCGGGACTGTACCCAAAAGCTACCTGTTTGCACGACTCCTTTGAGCCGTGGTAGGGTAGAAATCAAAGCACAGTGGGAACTCACACGAGACAAATGACGACCTCAGGTCGATGAACTAACCTGTACACATGTCACCAGGGAACTGCTATCTGACGGTAGATATAATACTAACTAGCAGATTCCCGGCGAGTCCTGTCCGGTGTACTCATAACCCAATGAGCACCTGTATACATCTTAGGTGATCCAACTGACACCAGTGGCTTGTGAGACCGGCCACCGCCCCTCGTCGGGGTCTCGACTGTACACACTAGTCTACTCCGGAGTATCGATGCCCTGTCTCGAAACTCCCACGACTAGGGACAACAATTAAGGATATGCATATAAACTACCCAACTCTCACGTATATGATCGCCATCATACTGTTGGTAGTAAAGCAAGATCCTAAGGGCTTTATCAAAGTGTAACATGCAATCAGTCACCTGAACATGTACACGATTGATAAAGGCAAACCAGATAGCATACTATCATCTCGAGTAAGACTGTCCTACCGGGATAGGTCCTCCGCAATCATTGCAATCACGTACCTGCGATCCAATAATTGACTATGAGGGCACTATCTCCAACAATCTCCCACTTGCACTCAAGGCTAATATTGCGATGTCGACTACTCACAGCCCGTGTGAAACCGAACATCCAACTCCTCTACTAATCAGTTTCACAAAGCCCGTTTGTAAAACTATTGTGTTCGAGAAATAGCCTCGGTGAGTGGATCCGCCTAGAAGTTTCTTTCTGTATCTCTCTTAATCTCAAGTTCGTGGAGAAAACCATCTCCCGAATTAAGTAGTACCTGTCTTAGAATATGTCTGGATATCTGATGGGACCTTAGTTCATAAATGAACTCCATATCCAAACTTCTTAGACTGAATCGATCACTGAACCTAATCAGTATCGGGCACCATGCCACCCACAGTATCCTCTGGAACCACCTGTCCATAATACTGTCCCTCGTCAGAGGGAAAACTAAAAACTCTGACAATCATTCTGTCATCCATGTCACCTTTGAAGCCTGGAATGATAACCGTCTCCCGAAAGAGGCTGCCGTTATCAAATCCGTAGAACATGTACCAATGTTCTAAAACTGCTTCCTTATATTTCTCCAGGATTGGATTAATACAAACTTATTGCATCTAGTGCAAAACCAACATTTGGTGTGGTACTTGACATCTCATGATTGACTCAATTGCCTAAGCAAGTGATCTGCCAATCATGCACATCCCTCTCCCCTTTAGTCTATACGACACCTTTAGAGAGGGTGACTCCATCACCTGCAGGTACACCACCATGCTAAGAGTCAACTATTCCAAAAACCATTAGAATATCTGTCAAAGTACCCATATTGGGAAACTACCCAAATCTAGATCTAAAACCATAGATCCAGAAACCAGAATGTCAAATATTATATCCATGTCCTGTCTGGAGAAACAACTGTGTGACGACCACAGTTCAACCGATCGTAGTATAGGAATTTTACTTCCTACTCTGTGTATGTCATCCAGATACCATGACATCACACCCTACTACCTTCTTAACTGATCCATCCCCTATTCTGATTGAAGTCAAACCCATGACTGTCATATCAAAATTAGATGATCTATCTCCGCTATCACTGCTCAAGTCTATAAATAGATATAAGCATCTTGCCCACTATGCTTCCGCTGCTCCCACTGACTATGACAACCCTCCTACCGGGTCTCAAAACCTGGAACAACAGTAGTGTCAAATCTGGGTAGATAAGAACCTCCCTGTCACCGTCTCTGAGGCTACCGAAGTACCTCTCGGGCGTCTGAGGTTACCTACCATACCTGCGGAGTGGCTATTGGAATGTCAAACTTGATTGAATGTATAGGTCCTATTAAATATTCCGTAATCGTTCGCGGTTCTGGAATCACTTCCAGTTCTACCATACTCCCACTACTGTTTTCTAAAAAAGATCCATTTTACTAAAACTGTGGCGAGTCAAGAACAATATCACTATTGATCTTCCAAATGGTAGAATATCAACCCTCGTCATAGCCAGGGTCAACCCACAAACAGCCATTACAGAAACGTGCCCTGAGTTATCCAGTGTCTGGTTTTAATCATAAGCTGGACAACTCCCCGTACCTTAATTTCTTCTAAGGTACGAACTATTCTATATCCAATATAGAAAATTTGGCACTTATTTAATTGGAACCATATTCAAATCATGCAGCTGTCTCCAGTGCATATCTACTTAATGGAAAGAGGCTAATCAGCATTACTCAACTTAGGAATCCATCCAATTATGAGTAACCTGAAAGAGAAACACGTTTCTCATAACCATCACTATCATCTGAATACCAATCACAAGAATCTACATCTTCGATCTCTTTGAAGAATCCCGATACTTGTGATACCTGGTTCTCTACTTTATTCTTATACCCACAACTTCTCAAAACTTAGACCTTGTATTTCTACGAAACACTCGTCTAAATACTAGAGAAGTTATAAGTAAACAGAACATAGTGCGAGGACCTACCCTTTTGTCCTGATGGACACTTGGACAACATACAATACTCTGTATAAGTCCGCTGAGTTAAACAACTCATAACTTGTGCATCGTAGGTAGAAAACTGTACCCTGGCGATTTCCTCAAATATCACCAATTACAACGAATTCCGATATAATGAGGATGATCACCTAATTCCCAATATCTTACTCCCACTCATCATCTGTAAAACCATACAGATATGAGAATGAAACCTGGTAAATACATACCCTTGGAGTAAGTGTCTAATCGGGAAAACAGTTTTTCCTTTAACAATGCACTGAAACATGAAAATGTTTCGTAGGGGTATCCTGGTATTCATAGCAATGCCTCTTCCATAATCCAATTCATGACTTTAACCGTATATTTTATTGCCGTCTCTCCAAATCCCTTTATTTGTCTTTAGTCGTTACCTTCTGTACACCATCGTTAGGCTAAATGGTTTTCTTCCTTCCCTACCGTTCGGCACCAGCCTATGGTTTGGAAGAAGACTATCCAGTAAGCATAATAGGTGTACCCTCCTAAACCAAGGAGTACTCGCATTTCGAGAGAAGGTGACGATAAAAGACAACTGAATAATACCTTATTCTTTTAAAGGTGAAATAGGAGTGGCGATGAAGTACGCGGCTTTGGTCGTGAATGATATCAGTCGCAATTTACTTTGCCCTCTTTCTAATCCCTTTATTTTGTCTTTACATATTACCTTCTGCACACCCTACTTAGGCTAATTGGTTTTCTTCATTCCCTACCTTTCGGCACCAGCCTATGGTTTGGAATAAGACTATCCAATAGGCGTAATAGGTGTACTTTCCTAAACCAAGGAGCTCTCGCAACCTGAGAGAAGGTGATAATAAAAGACAACTGAATAAACCAATTCTATTTCTCCTGAACCTGGATCCATCCCCGAAGAAGTCCCTTCGAGTTCGTATATAACCATACGATGGATCTATCCAATGGAAGTGGATATCCGTAGTAATACGGGTGTTCTGAGAAATTCAAAGGGTAAAAGAAGGAGTGGCAATGACTTATGCAACTTAGACAATCCAAAAGCCAGTATTTTAAGAAGGTTCGGTCAACCTGGTCACTGAGTCATAGTCTAAGGTCGGTCAAAGGTCGCTGCCAAAGAGAGAGAGAGAAAAGAAACACTCTGCGTGCACTCTAACCTAGATCAGAATGGTCATCAATTTATCTAATCCGGAAACCTCCCACTGTCCTGTCAAATTCTCCTCCAAACCTAAAGAAGAATCAATCGGGATCACCCGAAGAGTAAACCAACTCATCAGTGGGAATCAGGATCCAACTCTCATCGCATGATAACGTGATGGAATGCATCCACGTTACTCATACTCCAGAAGGTATGCGCATACTCGGCAAGTTTCAGTTTCTTTAGAAACTCCTGATATTGTTTTTGCCCCATGCTCTTATAACCTTGGCGTTAGGTCAAAATGTCATAAGTCACATGCCAAGTTCTACCCATCACTATCTTGTTAATTTGAACCCACCCGCACATGCCCTTGGCGTTAGGTCAAAATGGCAGAACGGCTGTCCCAAACCAACTCATCTATCTATGCAACAATTGAATACCCAGCAGCTACCAAACACTATGCCTTGGCGTTAGGTCAAAATACATAGCTTGAATACTACTGAATACCCAAAAGAAGTGACGGAGGGCTACGGCTGATTTTTTGCGAAAAACCTTTAGCGTAGTGAACTTGATATCGCTGAAGGAACCTGATAGCTTTTTAAAATATAGTGGCGAAAACCTTTTGCTAAAGAGGTCACTCCCTGTAAAGGGATCTCGGCTCTTTCCTCGTGGAATGAGGTGCAGGATATTCCACTGAATACCGCTATGCAAAGCAACTTGTAATCGACTATAGTGAAGTTATTACGCTGACGTAAACTTCTGCCCAAGGGGTCAGTCCCGGTGAAGGGATATCAGCCCTTGCCCCGTCGAATGAGGTGCAGGATATTCCACTGAATACCTCTATGCATAACAAAAGGAAACGTCTTTGCAATAACACTTTTTAAATTGTTCCAACAACTGTATACAGGTTTGTTTTTACTTTGCGTTGATCAGAATCAACGCAGTCCAATTAATTATCACACCAGAAAAGAACGAAAATAAAATGTACGTATATGCCATCCGCATTCGTCACTGGGTCCCGTCATCACCCGTTAGGTTACTTAACTAACGACAGAGCGGGAGCTGGACTAGCGCGGGTGTAAAACATATACAACATCTAATAGTATATAAACCAATATACATAATCGCTCCAGGCGTGATAATATGCAACATTACAGAAAAGTAATAAGCATCACAGAACAATACAGATATCTGGGATCCCCGAGTTTCACAGAGCCGCTGCTGAAACTCGACGTTCCCCTGTCGTGTGGATAGCCTGTGCAATGAAACCTAGACCCCTACGGGTGCGGCAAGTTACCCGCCAAAACCTGAAGCGAGGTAGTCCCCACAGCATAGTGAATGGAACACCCGGCACTTCACGGAATCCGGTAAATTGAGCACCCCTCCTTGGGTCAACCTGTACCCCCTACGAGTGCGGCGAATAGTCTGCCAATTTTAGAGTGGGGCCCCTCTGCCTCTCAAAGCCATGAGATGCGGACCCGTTGCCCTCCAGAACCCGGCTATCCGTGCACTCCGTCTCGGGGCAAAACCTAGTACAGTAATGAAAAATAGTACAATAGGTACATCGACCGAAACCTGGTCGTGCCCCAAAAAGAATATTATACAACAGGCAGTGACGGCAGTCCACATGTTGGACGCTCGCCCCGCAATATCAAATGTACAAATAAACTCAAACTGTACTACCATTGCACACTGCTATCCACCACGACAAATCCGCAACATCACAGCACAAAACAGAACATCAACGCGAATGTCACGTTCGCAAACCCGTCTAAAAGAACTATAGCAATCAGACGCAGTTTACCGATCAAATGACATTCCCGGTCGGAGATATAAAGTAAGCACTGTAAACTAACGTGTTTAAATTTCGATCGACCAAAGACCAAATATTAAAAAGTGGGCCCCACAGCTTACTGGTGAACAGTAACAAAATCTGGGCCAAAACTAAATATACCAAAAATCCCAAAATCCTACATAGAACCCACTGGAAAAAATTGGACGCACGTGCTCCTCACATGGCCGCGGAAGGGCGGCCAAACCATGGGTTTGGCCGCTCTTCCGCGGCGACTTGGAGGAGTCACGACTCCAAATTTTGTCGTGGGTCTTCAAATCTCCTGCACGGATTTTTAAGACATCCAGAAATCAATTTTGACACTGTTCAAAATCAACAGAAACTGTCGGGCATGGATTTTGCAATTTTCGATTTCCGGTCGGATCGATGTTTTAAACGCGTTAGCACAAGTTAGTATAGCAAAATGGTTAGGCTCTGATACCACTGTAAGTCTACGCTAGCGCCCCGGCAGTCTACAGACGCCAGATGCGGAACAAAAAACTTTTAACTGGCGCTATCGTATACTTTAACCCGGATCTGCCATTATTGCTAAACTAACAAACTGTAAAGAGTGTAGAATGGTTATACCGAACGATCCGAGTCCTTCGTTCTTCAACCATCATCCCACGCTCCGTTGCGGCTGCTCCGATCTCGTCGATCTCCGATGTCCTTCGTCGAGGTGGCACCACATGATTGGTTCTTTAAACGGGCTCCCGCCTCTGACTCGAGGCAACTCGATCGTCAAGTTTGCTAAAAGAGACGACCAAGATTGATGTAGAGAATGAGTAGATGACTTTGTCTCACTTCGTCCAAATCCGTGGACGATCGGTTAATGAAGTTGCCGTGGAAATTGGGTGATGGAATGAAATGAACTGTGAATTCCATACACCCCAAAACTATCATATCTTTTCTAACCGAAATGAAACCTCAAGTGAGATGAGATTGATCAAGAGAGAGAGAGGGGCCGGCCACCTTATAAGGAAGAGGGAGGTGACCGTAGGAGGAGGGAGGTGACCATAAACCAAAAGCTTCTCACTTAAATATCTTTAGCCAAAACAAAATGCATTAACTACAAAGCATGAGTCATTAAGCATAGTCACCACTTAATAAATGCAACCAATGAAAACCCTACACCAATATGCCTAGTCACCTCATCTAGAATATTCTAGAACACTGACTCACCTTATCTGTAGAAAAGATAAATCCGTCTCTAACCAAATGTTAAAAGACGGTTGATAGAAAACTGGAAACTGGCAACTTCCAAAAGTGATCCTGAAACGAATTTCAGGACAACCCCGAAACTGTATAAATATACCCGCATTTGTATTACGACCGAATACAAATGCAACTGAGACAAAGATATTATACCTACTCAATATAATACTCGGATGCGGCTTAAACCAAAGCCGACCAGTATCACCTGTCCGAAAATCGACACGTGCGTAAACGCACGTGCATTTTCCGAACCCTGCCATAAAACCATACGGCCTCTACAACGTTTCGCCCGAACTTGGGAAACTGTCTGTGGGGAACTCTAATGACTCGTCAGTACCCTGGCAGTGGGTTTAACCACAAACCGTCAGCGGCACTAGCTATGCATAACGGCTGCCCATGGACTGACCTCAAGGGTGGCCGAGGAGCGAACTCAAGGGAGACCGATGAGCGAACTCCTCCGAAAACCCTACTGAGCCTAACAGTGACAATGTATATACAGTCCGGTCCGTTCGTCAATGAGTATCGCATATCTGCCTAGGGGGCTAGTAACGTCAGACCCCCAATAGCAGTATAAGTCGTGTCGGAGTGAAGCCTCAATACACCCTGAGATACTACTGGAGTACCTACCAGTAAATCTCCTACCATGGCCATGGATTTGTGTAATGGCTCTCCTAGACACAGCACGATCTCGCCCCCAATACCGGGAGAGACGAATCCCCTGCCGATCCGCTCACGTGCCTCCATATGGCTCGGGACTGTACCCAAAAGCTACCTGTTTGCACGACTCCTTTGAGCCGTGGTAGGGTAGAAATCAAAGCACAGTGGGAACTCACACGAGACAAATGACGACCTCAGGTCGATGAACTAACCTGTACACATGTCACCAGGGAACTGCTATCTGACGGTAGATATAATACTAACTAGCAGATTCCCGGCGAGTCCTGTCCGGTGTACTCATAACCCAATGAGCACCTGTATACATCTTAGGTGATCCAACTGACACCAGTGGCTTGTGAGACCGGCCACCGCCCCTCGTCGGGGTCTCGACTGTACACACTAGTCTACTCCGGAGTATCGATGCCCTGTCTCGAAACTCCCACGACTAGGGACAACAATTAAGGATATGCATATAAACTACCCAACTCTCACGTATATGATCGCCATCATACTGTTGGTAGTAAAGCAAGATCCTAAGGGCTTTATCAAAGTGTAACATGCAATCAGTCACCTGAACATGTACACGACTGATAAAGGCAAACCAGATAGCATACTATCATCTCGAGTAAGACTGTCCTACCGGGATAGGTCCTCCGCAATCATTGCAATCACGTACCTGCGATCCAATAATTGACTATGAGGGCACTATCTCCAACAACCTTTATATGATATTACATTAACTTTGGAGAAATTTGAAATCGCATAATATATTTAATAACTTGATGCATTTAAATAGCGTTTTTCCCTTGTTATGATCATATTACTGTTTTATACTGCATATATCTTATTTCATGGATTTACGCATTAAGATATGGATTTCATGTGATTTTATGGATTTGAGGACTGTGGTATTTCAAGAAATTATGTATTGTTTGAAAACCCCGGTATGATATTTCAGTGCGTCCACCATGAGTTTTCTCGATTCTGAGATTGGCGTGTGAAACCCGATTCGAGGAGTGGAGGAACCGTCTGCAGGTACATAGTGGGACCGGAGATACCCCGGGGCAAGAAGACTCGTATTGTTAGGCGGTGAGCCCGAGGCAGGGGAGTACTACCTTACCGGTGATAGTATTTGGACTCGGCGGATATCTGGAAGATACCGACCGGAGTTGTGAGATGGACATGGACCGACCGTTCTGCCGAAGTCCGCGGGCCGATCCCGCAGACGAAGCCCATGATATGAGTATGTACGTGTCGATATTGGACACTAGTTTTCATGATGTTTTCGAGTGTCGATATTGAACACTCGGGTTCCATGAGACTTACAGGATATGAGGGCCGATCTGAAGATGCGGTGCCTGAGGTATTGGGATTTGGAGTGTCGTTAATGGACACTGGTTTTTCCACAATGAGAATTCTGTGATGATGATATGTTTTATCCCATACTCAACTTTCATTTGATATGCATTGCTTCATGTTTTAGCAGTACTCGATAGAGTACCTTTCATGATTGTTGCATATATATATTTCCATATTATACTATCAGTTTGCATGTGATAGATTATCACAGTACGTGCATACCTGCGATTATCTGCATGATGTTATTTACTATTCACGAGTTGGCAACTCACCCCCGTTGTGCCACAATGTTTTGCAGGTTGTCCCTCAGAGCAGTCGCAGCAGAGTTTTTTCTTATCGTATCATCTTTTGCAGCGGATACCGCTACGGCTGACTGTGAGCAGTTTTGCTATAGGTGGGTTTTGCGGTTATCCGATGATGCTCATTGTATATCTTATTGTATCTACTACTCTCCATCTACTACTTTCATGTATTGACTTAGAAATGAGATATGATGACGATATTGTATATTATTTTGTGACTCTGGGTGTCATGCTCGTGTGAGCCGGCCTTTTTATGCAGCTTTATCTTTTATGATGTTTTCACTTTATATCGTCTATTTCTTCGCTACGGCGTCGTATATCTATTTGTGATGGTTGTTTCCGCCTTGGGGCAAGATTTGCTCCCTTTTGGGGATGCTATACTTATATCCTATGTTTGTATCCTTTTCGGGGCTAGTTTTTACAAAGGAGGTGCTACCAAAATTTTAAAGAAAGTAAATTTGGATTTTAAAGAATTTTTACTTGAAATTCCCAAAAAAATTTCACAAATTCTTATCACTTACTACTTTTGATGGTTTAGATTTCTGGGTTTTCGGCTTACTTGAATTGCGTTACGCCTGTAAATGTTACGTGGTTTAAGTGTCGTCACGTGCCAAATTTCGGGTCGTGACAGTAGTGCATAAAAATGCGGTTCAATCACGTGGACATTTATCATATGAGGTTTGTGCGTGACTCCAGGTGCCCCGGCATACAAAAGACGGCTGAGCACTATGTAAGTATGCTCTTATACGGTTTTCTTGTAGTTATTTAAATTGCTTAATTTCTTTTTCAAAAATTGACTTAACTTGGTTCATCTTGTAATTTCGAGCAGCAAGAGATGAGCAGAGAGATTGAGATGCAGGTAGCGGCGTTTTTCGAGGAGCACGACCGAGATCCTACTTCCGAGAAGCTTCATGGGATCAACGAGGATGTCATTCAACGACCCAACTCGAACCGGCACGGGTGAGTTCATCTGGACAGCCAAGGCATTTCACTTACAGTATATCATGCCCATCACAGTCCGGAATTGCATACTCCTCAAATACGCGTAGGGATATTCGTTCTGGAGCCAGCGCCCACTGCGGCACCCATGCTGCCTACGGCCACATCCGCATCTCCATCCACTCCGGTATACTATCCAGAAAGCCCGTCTCCTCATACTCCCGCGGATTCTCGAGCACACATCTTCTCGTCTTTTTCTACATCTAATCCCGCGCCGGCTTCGAGTTCACAAAAGAGTTTGTCTGCAGAAGAAGTCCAAGCCGATATTGAGGCAAGGAGAGTGATGATCCGGAGCTTCATCTCTCAAGGAAGGAAAGTACCGGATGTAAGTTTGATAATCATTTGTTCAATACAATTTTTATATAGTTATCGAGAATATTGTGTACTAATACTTGTCTATTGATAACACTATAGCACCTGCTCGATTTCCCTCACTATCTGGCTAGCGGCGGCGGCGCCGAGTGAGGTAGAGATGGAGTGAACTCGAAGAAGTATGGGTCTTGATGAGAAAAAGCGATAAATACGTTTACTGAAGCTGGAGATTGCAAAATCTTTCTTATGAGCCTTGAAGCTGGAGGTGTGGCTCGAGATGGAGTGGAAAAGCACAAAACGCACGCGCATCGACGAATCATTCTAGTTCGTACGTTTTCTCGTTTTAAAAAGCTGTAAATTACGATTTTATGAAAGAATTTTTAATTGAATTTAATTGCATTTGTGGTTGTTTGTATATCAATATTCAAATTGAATTGAATTGAATTGTGTTGTGTCGTAGTTGTTTGTATATCAGTAATTGAATTGAATTTGTATCAAATGCTCGAAAACGATCCAGAATCTGCTCTATTTTTCTGTGTCTGTAGCTTATTTTGTCGGGTAATATCCGACGAATAACTTATTCCGTCGGTTATTATCCGACGAAATAAGTTTAAAACAGGAAAATATGCCCCGGGTTTTTTGACCTTATTCCGTCGGTCTATATTTGACGAAATAAATCATGTACCCGACGAATAAACATTTTTTCGTCGCATTTTATTTCGTCGGCCATCGGTCGACGGAATAAGTTTATTTCGTCGGGCATCCATTTGTTCCATCCGATGAGGCACAACGAAATAAATTGGTTTATCCTGTAGTGAAACTAATGCCAGGGTGATTCCTCGTATACACAATATGCACGAATTAGGTTCATCTAATCAATTGATGAAAATGGTAATGTAAATAAGAAGACAAATAATAGTAGTTTCATCTGATGATGCCGGATATCGTCAGTTTTTCAGATCGTGACACGTGGCGGATGACGTGTCCCGAAGCTAGTAAAAAATGACCAGGAACGGTACGTCGGTAGAATACCCTGGGTCTGCGGCCCATGAACGTGGCCAACTTTCTGCAACCGTCCACATCACTCATGTGCCTGTCTTACAAACAACCGTTGGCTCACCTCCGAGCCCTCTGCACAACTGGTCTTCTCGGCCCTCCCGCTCGTGCCTGGGCTTAGCAGAACCAGGATACCTCGGTCTCCCGCTCATGCCTGAGCCTCCCGCCGAGCTCATCCTTCTCGGTCTCATCCTGATCGACTCGCGGCACTGATCACAGGCTCCCACGCCACGGCTCCGCGAATCTCGCCACGCCCGAGATATCCGCCGCCCACGATCCCATGTTCCACGCCATCACGATCCCCCATTAACGAGCATGTCTCGCCATTAATGCGGGATCCCGCTTATCACGCGGGCGTGACATCGGGAGCGTAACGGCCGGCGTGATTCTCGCGCCTGCCTGCCCATCGCTGCCGCTATATAAACCCCTCTCTCAGACGATCCAGGTACGCGATTTTCTCCTCACTGGGCCATTACTCTGCCCAAATATCCGGTCTAACTTGATCGTCGGAGGGTCTTCGGTGGTACAACCATCCCGGGACTTCCTTGCAGGTAGCTCGGTCTCAACCGTCTCAAACCCATTGAGATCCACACGCTTTAGGAGGCAACCCCCAACTCAATCTCAGCCGTCCATCATCGCTTGCAGCAGATCTACGGAAGGTAACATCTTGACGAGATCAGACATCCGTCAGTCTCATTTTCAAAATTTTTAAAGGATATATATAGACGAAACGATTCTATATGGATTTAATAGGCATGCGGTATACTGCAGGCCCACTCTTTGTGTTACGCAGAGAACATACTAGGCGGGTGGAGTCCCCCCAATTTAAAACAAGATGGCGAGCTCCCATGTCTCTTCCCTCTTCCTGTTTTCATGTTCTAGATCTGCGGGCCACAGCTAATTCGCTACGGTAAACCACAAACCCATTACCCTCATTATTTATAATAGATTCAATTTCTTCGCTAATATATATCTTTTCTGAAATCAACCTTTTTAGGAATTGAACTTGAGACCTCTTCTGTTATATTAGTTGTATGTCACAAAGTTATGATCTTGTCACAATTCTTACGGGCTATCAACTCTTCCATCTTTCAGGGGTTGGTAAATACTTTAGGTTCCAGATGGTACCATTTTCTAGGGCGATTCTTTGGTGCTTCCAAAGAATTTTCTCTCTCTCTCACTCACTCCTTCTTCGGAATTTTCTCTTTCTCTCTCTCTCTCTCACTCTCTCCTTCTTCGGAAGCACCAAAGAATTTCTTCATTTTCTAAGGGCTTTCGCCCAAAAAGGAAAAATAACCACACCACAATTGGGTGCAAACACTTGGATGATACGAATTGGATTAGGATGCAAGTATCCTTGCCTCAAGTCCAGTAAAGATCATCACCTATCCTCAGTTACTCTCAATCAGTGAGTCAAGTACAAATTAGAGACCATACATTATTACAAACATCCCTGTCAATTAGAACTAAGCAATGCATTTTGCCTAGATGAGATTGTAAAAGGAGTCCCAAAAAAGGCCATAAAAAGCTTTAATTCCCCAAGTCAACAAAGCCAATGGTCACACGTTTGCATCGTGAGGCAAGGTCATTGTCCATGGATATTTGTTGCTCTCTCCTTTCTTTTTGCTTTTCTAGGCCATTCAAGACTTTAAAGAAAATTGATGAGGGAAAATGCATTCTTGAGCTAAAATTTGGAAGCAATAATTTTAGACCAATTAAAACCTCAAAAGTTGATCTCTCTAAATAAAACGGAATTGTGCCAATGGAGTAATTTTACAAATATGCTACTTTCATCAATTAAAAGTATATTTATGTGTGGGCTAAAAGAAAACTAGTAATGCGCATATGTATGTGTTTGTTTCATGGACAACAAATTTAATAAGATTGTTAAATTATTTTAGTTAAAATAATGAAGATTCTTGGAATACTTCTAATTGAGAAGTTTTAAATTTGGGAAAAATAGGACTAACTTCCTAAGCTTGAAAAGCATTAACCCGGCCAAAAAAATCAGTGAAAAACTCCCTAAATTCAAAAGATTATAGGTTTAAGTCTCTATAGTACAACCAACTATTTTTTTTACCTTCTAATATTCTTATATTACCCTTTTCAATTCTAGCAGATATACATTTAGCATGTAAACTGCTACATTTAGCAGGTAAACCTCTACATTAACTGCTACACTTAGCAGATAACTGCTACATTTATCAGATGAATCAGTTTACCAGCTAAATATAGCGGTTATATATTAGAAGTTTACAAGGGTAATATGAAAATATTAAAAAGTAATAAGTGGTTGGTTGTACTACAGGGACTTAATCTTATACTTTTGGATCTAAGAAGTTTTTCACTGGATCTTTTTGCTGAAATTTCATTATTGGTTTCTGGACCCAAAGAGTGAGACCCATTTTTCCATTTAAATTTTGATATGATTTCAAAATAACTAGTCATGATTTTTTAAACATTTTTCTCAAAATTATTTAAGTTTTTCTTACCAGGTATCAAATTGCCGATTTCAATTTCAAGTTATGACCCCTTCCTTTTAACATTAATAGTAAAATAAATAACTTTAAAATTATGTGCTTATCCATTAGTTTACTTTCCATCCAAATTGAAGGGAAGAAAATTTTGGAAGTAACCATGTCACCTATGATTCATCTCATCACCGTGAAATAACTTCCGAACATTAATTCCGTCAAAACAAACAACTGAAGTACCGAAATTAAACATGTTACTTCCGTGCAAACAAACATACCCTTAATGTAGGAGCAATGTAGTTACTCAAGTTATCAAACCAAAGATATTGTGGGTGGTTTTTAGGTGTGTTATTGGCATAATAGCACACTTACGGTCAAATTGGCATAATAGCATCCATGACATTAGGGTCTTTTGATGAGCATTAAGTGGTTAGGATTATCGGAGCATGGAAAATAATATTAGAGACCCCCAATTCCGTAGCATGCAATAAGCATCCATGCCAAGCATTTTTTCCCTCTAAACTGGCCCGTAAACCTAACACACACACATATTACACACTCATCGAGGAGTCACACGGATTTACGCCGAACACGTTAAATCATGAACATTTACCCTCTTTGGGAGTGTGTGTGGATCGATAGGTAATGTTAGGCAAAGATTAAATCTTGGACAAAGACAGTGCCTATTATCTAATGACTGCAAGTGGGCACTATAAGACCAGGTACATTCTCTCTCTCACTCACCAAAGCTAAGCAATGGGCCTACTGTGGCTCTTCCTGCTGCTTTGCAAACAAAAAAGGCCTCTTTCAAGCAAACGATTTAACAAACAACTTGACAAATCACATGATCCTGCTCTTTTTATCTAATCACATGTATGAAAACTGCATGTTCATGCCATTATTTAAAATCACATGACAGGCCTGGAGCTTTCTTGATTTTCTTGAAGTCTAATTTTCTTCCAAGACATCTCAAGAATGGTTCCATTGCCACACCTCATGAGTTCAAGTTAACAAACAAACAAACAAACATCACTTAATCCAATTTTCAACACTGTTTGATACATGAGTACAATCTGTTTAAACTCCCTAATACAAATGTCAAAATAGAAGAGCATGAACCAACAAAACAGAGATTAAAATAAAAAGCAAGCAAACAACAAAAGACCCACATTCCAATAATAAGCTCATATGCTCTATTATTATTCTCAAAAAAGGCATAAAATAAAGAGAGACAAAAGAAACTGAAACAGAAGAGAGAAGGTTCTTTCTTCCAATCCCAGAGAGCCTCCCACCAAAAGACAAGAAGATCTAACAAACCCAAAGAAATTGCCCGAAACCTCTTTCTCATTTCATCATCACACAAAAAGGATTTAACCCCTAGATTCAATTTTTACCCCATTACACTTTCCAATCCCAGAGAGCCTCCCACCAAAAGACAAAAAGATCTAACAAACCCAAAGAAATTACCCAAAACCTCTTTCTCATTTCATCATCACACAAAAAGGATTTAACCCCTAGATTCAATTTTTACCCCATTACACTTTCCAATCCCATCCTCATCCTCATTTGGGCTCTCTAGTGCTCTCTTCTCCTGCTCTTCTTCCTCTTTCACCTCATCATTCTTCTTCTTCTTCGCCTCGATTCTCCCTTTCAAGACCTCAACCAGCTCTCCCAATGCTCTCTCCCTCTCTAACCTCCGATTCTTGATCAAAACCTCGCTTATATCCGCGGGTGTCATCTCTGCATTGTCAATCACTTCCTCCAATTCTTTCATCACTTCACTATCAACCAACTCGCCGTCCTTGATCCCCAGGTAATTCTTCAGCAAAATCTTCAACGCAGGAAACGAACAATAGCTCATAAATATGTGCATATCCATTCTCCCCGATCGAAGCAGCGCGGGATCAAGCTTTTCGATATGATTCGTCGTAAAAACAAATATCCTTTCGCTCCCACAACACGACCACAATCCATCTGTAAAATTCAACAGACCCGATAGAGTTATAGATTTTGGCCCTGAATTTGATTCCTCCATCGAATCACTCGTCGGCGGCGGTGTGGGTTTATTCCCACCTTTACCCGAAACACGATTGGTTAAATTGATCGAGCAATCGATATCCTCAATGACAATGATTGACTTAGAACAAGTCTTCATCAAAAGCTTTCGAAGCTCCGAATTCGTATGGACCTCAGTAAGCTCGAGATCATATATATCATACTTGAGAAAATTGGCCATTGCAGCGATCATACTCGATTTGCCTGTGCCCGGGGGCCCATAAAGTAAATACCCCCTTTTCCAAGCTCTACCGGTTTTCTCATAAAAAGCTTTCCCTTCGGCGAAATCTCTTAAATCATTCATAATCCCTTCTTTTCTCATTGGCTCCATCGCTAAAGTATGGAATGTGCTCGGATGCTTAAACGGAACAGATTCCCAAGGATGCCCTCTTGTATCCATGGCCCCACCTCGGGAATTCGTATATAAAAGCCTATCTTCGTTCTTCCTCCGAATTTCTATAGCTTTTTCCAAAATGTGATCAAGATAGGATTCAAGAATCAATGGCTTGTCCTTCTTCTTGATCTTTAGAATAAACCCCCGTTTCTCTTCGGGCATAGGGCGCCATGAAAAAGTTTGCGCCTGCCTTTGGGTTACCACATGCTCCCAAACCACGGTGGTGCTTCTGTAACTATCGATGAGGTGGTCGTTGTTTGATAAGCCGAAGGTGAAGACTGAGGAATTCAAAGCTCGAGTTAAAGACAAGCGCGATCCCGAAACCGAAGCGGAGCTGCTTAGATAGACTTGGACTGCATTGTAGAGCTCATTTGTGTTGACCCCGTCGATTTCAGTGATATCGAAATAGCAATAGGAAGAGAATGAGTTGAAGAGGCCATGGATGAGTTTTGTTGTGGCGAAGCGAAGATCGGGAGGGAAAATTGATTGAAGGAGAGTTTGGCAAAAGGCAAAGACTCCCAATAGAGAGGCTAGTGAAGTCCAAAACTCCTTCATGATTTCTTTTTCTTCTCTTGATTTCTTTTTTGTTGAGTTTGAGAAAGAGAATTTGGGGGTTTTATAAAGGAAAAAGGTTGTGTGTAGGGTGTGGACTGTGGGGTTTTATCTAGGCTTCTTGCTCTTCAACTTTGGTAGAGACTTTGAATAATGGCTTCAAAGATCTGCTGGAAAAAGACAAGAGATGAGTTGGAGATTTGTTGTAGACCCATACCCTATAAACAGAACATTATAATCAAGAAAGAAAAATCAATTATCTCTTTAACCCACAAAAAGAAAAGCATGCATGTGAACAAAATAAAACACTGAACAATTGAGAACAGGGGAATATAAGCATGAAACAGAGCAGCTGCTATGCTTTGCTTTGTTTTTCTCACCTCTGAGACTCAGCTCTTTTATTCACCACCTCAATTCCCTGCTCTCTAAATTCTTCTCCCCTTGATTCCAACAAAATTAGAGCGTTAGGGGGAATTAACATAAAGACTGACTAAATCTTTCATATTTATTGCACTTACAAACCCCCTTGGTTTTAATTCCAGGTGTGAAATGAGATTTTACAGGCCTGGGATGGATTGAATTTTGTTTAATTAATTCGTCCCAATCTTAGCTTACAGCAATATTTTAATAAACTTGATTTAACTATAGATTAATTAAGCAACCCATTCATGAGCATTTTAATGGATTAAAGAAAGATAGTTATAGAGGTTAGTCTTAATCACTAAAAGAGATACATAGAAATGTGTCAGATCTTGATACAACAGACATTTGTATAAAGATTAAACTAATGGTTTAAATCGTCTTTTAGTGATCCAATTTCATAAGGCAGAGCTAACCATAGACCCCATCGTCCATATTTTTACTAAAATTTTTATCTCAAGGCTTAATATCCATGCAATTTAGGATTTCAAATCAAACAGAGGAGCTGATATCATTTCCATCACCTCGCCTATCTTTTCCAAGGCTCTTCATCCAATGAATTGTGGGGCTCTTTTAAATATCTGACTCAATTCATCATTGTCCCCAAGCTAGCAAACCCCCATGCAAGAGCAAGCAAGGCAAGTAAACCTCAGTCTACAAGTTATCCTAGCCAGAGAGAGAGAGAGTAGTAGTAGGAATTTTTAACACTTGAGTAGGAATAATAAACAAGGGGCAAATGCTTCAACCAAGAAAAGTTCTAACTAAAAGTTAATGGGCTCAGAAGTTGAGGAAGCAGAGAGGCCATTGGATTAATACTAGCAAAATCTGAAAGCGTTTTCTCCTATCAAAGAAACCTACCCTACACATTAAGAATTTTTAAGGAGAACTAACAGCATTTTGACCGAGTTCCCAAAATCCCTGGAGCCTTCAGATAACAAAAGGTGAGAAACGAGTAATAGGCTTTTAAAAGACTGATAATGATGCCATGTCTATTCCCCTGGTATCTATTCCCCTTTCTCTAGTAAATCATGAACTAAGTTAGTGCTAAGTTTTCTTTCTTTTCTTTTTTTTTTGGAACTTTATAGGGACCCAAGCAAGCCCGTTGTTTATTAAAAGCAAAGATTAAATAGGTAAAGGTTTCATCAACTCAAAAAAGAAGTACAAGTAAGAATAAAAGGAACTCGGGGTTCCTCTTCCTCCTCCAAAATTCTCCATGCCTATAAGATCTATATGTATAACTAAGATCTGGCAAAAGATCCAGCCTTTTGTAAAGACAATCAGCCAGCCATCAGTGCACAAATTCCTGCTAACCCTTATTCGAGGCAGACTTGATAGACCCAGATCAAGCCATCACGCTTTGTCCCAATGTAAGTACAACAAACCTTGTTCATTCGAGCATGACCAATCTGCAGCTCCATTATTCTCCCTGAAAGTGTGGCAAAAAAACCGCTTCAATAAGCTTTGCAAGAGATTGAATGGCTTTGATAATATTGAGAAGAAACGGAGGCGGCTGATTTTTGCCATTTATACTATCCACCAGAACTTTAGAATCAAATTCCACAAGTATTTTCTTAACCCCAGTAAATAACATTGTAAAAGACAATCTAAAATAGCTCTTGCAAAGATTATTGAAGCAGAATATGCCCTTTTCCATAGAAAAATTTGGAGGCAAATCTAATTTCGCCCATATTATTCCTCAAAATAGCTCCACCGGATATCAAATTTGTTTGATTCTCTTTAGCTCCATCAGCATTAAGCTTTGAGTAAGGTACCGGAGGTTTAGTCCTAGCTGTGAGGATGATATTTAGAGCAGGAGTTGTATTTATGTTCATATTTGCCAAACCATGCTGCTCCAAACTTGAACTGTGAGAACCAAAGGTAATCTTCTTTGCTTCCACAACATTTTTTATATCTAAAATAATTTGCATCCAAATAGAGTTCCCAGAGATTCTCTCATCATTAAACTAAAATTTGCATCCTTCCATATTAAAGCGTCTAGACTATCTCTGAGACTATAATTGTTGTCCAAAATTCCATCTATTATTTCCTGTGATAGAGAAGTTTGAATTGAAGTGAAATACCATATATTATCCTTCAAAATAGAATTGACAGGAAGATCATTAATGGAGGTAGAAGCTAAATCTTTTAAAGGACAATCCTGATGCCAAACATCCCTCCAAAAATCTATATTTCCTTGACCAAGTAGCCATTTAGTAGCGTTTTCTATAACTGGAAGCACATCATATATTTCTTCCAAGCCATTAAAGAAGTTGAGGGCACTGTAGGAACCTTGTTTTTGAAATATTTAGCTTTTAAGAACTAGGCTCATAAACTATCGCCTTTAAACAATTTCCAGGCTCTCTTAAGAATATGAGCTTTAGCAATATCAGAGATTAACCTGATGTTAAGCCCTCCTTCATACATTGGTTTACAAATCTTATCCCATGAGATCCAATGATGATGCTTTATATCAGTGCCATCATTCCGGAAAAATTTTGCAAAGTAGAAATTCTGTCAAGACCTGCAGCAGGGGGATTACATGTAGAAAGAATATGCAAGGGCATGGACATGAGGACATGCTTTATGAGTATAAATCTTCCAGCCTGAGATAAGAATCTTTTTTGCCATCCAGCCAGCTTACATTTGATTTTCTCCACCAAGCTTTCTGAGTACACTACTTTACATCTTGCATGATATATTAGAGCACCCAAATATATAATAGACCGATTGCCCTTGGAAATCTCAGAATATTTGCATATATTGCTACCAACATCACTTGGGCGTGTATTAGCCATGTAGAATACACTTTTTTGTTTATTTAGCTTTTGGCTAGAGAAAGTTTCATCTTGTTGAAGAAAATTAAAGAGGTTTTGAATATTCCTTTTACTTCCATTGGTGAAGATCATTGTGTCATCTGCATATGGTAGATGGGATATCTCAGGACAATTACTGCTGCTCTTGTATGGAGCAAGTTTCAATGATAAGCCTCTGCTGAGGTATTCTGAGAACAAAATAAACAAGGCAAGAGATATCGGATCACCCTGCCTAATACCTCTAGATCCTGCAAAATAACCCCCTTCCTGACCATTTAGAATTACTGAAAAGTGCTGAGATTTCAAACAGCCTTGTATCATTTTAACAAATTGAGTAGAGAAGCCAAAGATGGTGAGAATTTGAAACAAGAAAGCCCATTCAACTCTATCAAAAGCTTTTTCCATGTCAAGTTTAAAAATCACATTGTTACCTCTAGTTTTCTTATTCAAATCCTGAGTTATCTCCTGAGCAAGTAATATGCTTTCTGAGATTTCTCTGCCTTCAACAAAAGCTCATTGCTCCAAGGAGATGATTATTGGCAAAATCAGTGTAAGTCTATCAGAAAAAAATCTTTGTAAAGACTTTGTATATAAAATTACAAAGGCTTATTGGCCTGTAATCAGTCATAGCATTGCATTGAGACTTCTTAGGAATGAGACATATCAGTGTGGAGTTCACCGCTCTGGGCATCTGCCCCTTTTTGAAGAAGTTACAGCATCATACAAGTCATTTCTGATAATATCCCATGCAGAAGTAAAAAAGCTTCCAGTAAAGCCATCTGGACCAGGGGCACTTTGTCATGCAGAAGTAAAAAAAGCTTCCAGTAAAGCCATCTGGACCAGGGGCACTTTGTCTCTCCATAGAAAAAATAGTTTTCTTAATTTCGTCCATCGAGGGGGTAGTGATAAGAAAATCATTATCATCTACAGTAACTATAGGAGGTATTATATCATTGAAGTATGGCATATTGTCCCCTAGTTTCTAGTGCATGCCAAAGTAGCTGGGTCAATAGAGAGCAAAGAACCAATTGGCTTCACAATCGATTTCAACTTATCTTTATGAAAGAAATTTGGAAGCAAGACAACCCAAGCTGCACCAAAGAAGATTCCTTTTTGGTAGTGAAGAATGGAAGCCACTTAAAGAATCAGAATAGGAAATCCTTGATGTAAAGCACCTCTTTTAACCACAAACTGATGTAATCATTAGAATTTTGAAAGCACAGCAAGAGATGTCTATAATCTAAAAAGGTGATAGAAAAATCTCCTTTAAACTTCATATAAAGTTGGTGCTAAGTTAAAATATAGTTATGTAGCAAATTGGCATATGGCTCTTAATATAAAAGTACATCGTTAAATTCGTTATACCACAATATTAATCGTTGAATTTCTACAATCCAACAAATGTTTCCAAATTGGAACACACGTAAGTAAGCAAGCATCTGTCAAATACTTAACCCTTCTCCTAACATCAAAAATGATAGCAATGCCCTTCTCTTCACACCAAATTCTTCAATTAATTTGTAAGACCCCAGATTAGTTCAAGATAAAGGTTACTAGTCTGTAATGGTAGCTCGAATTAGACTACGGTGTGTATTAGAGGAGGAAAAAACTTACATGATAACTTTAAAGGCTTGTTACAAGTGAACTTTATATAAGCTCTCTGCATCAAACATTATAAGTCACTAAACCTGGAAGAAAACAAATATATCTGTGCATACACGTAATCCCAAGTGGATAATTTAGTCTGTTCTTACAAAAGAGAGAATCGAATCCACTGAGGGAAAAAAAGAGTGAAAAGGTCTGAGAACTGAGAAGTAAAACACAAAAGGCAGAACAAATCTAAACCTCACATGTGTCCCTGAATGTTCTGAGTGATTGAAGGGGGCGGGGGGCATATATTACCCACCCCTCAATATTTCATTTCTTAAGAAATTAATATCTATGATTCTTCTCCAACCTGTAGCTGTGTAGTTGTTGCATAATGCCAAATACCAAGCAAGGTGGATCACAACGGCCTAAGCCCTACCAACACATGCTATGGGTCTTAGGTTCTTTTTGAATTTTTGGACTACTAAGAATCAACCCAAATTTGGACTACCAACACATGCCAAAAACCCACCGTTGCCGGTCCCAAGTCCGGATGAGAAAGGGTGAGAGTTGTGGTAGGCTTGTGACAGCCAACGTAAAACTTTGTCACATTCTGACATGAACCATAATAAGAATATCGTTGGGGCGTCCCCTACTCAGCGACGCGCTACATCGGATTCCGGGTGTAGTGTTAAATATGTAAGGGCTTCTAGGTCGTCGTCCAGAAACGGCATGCTGCATCAGACCCCGAGTGTAGTGACAAATAAGTAAGGGTCGTCGTCCAGAAACAGCGCGCTACATCGAACCCCTGGTGTAGTGACAAATAAACAAGGGTTTCATAGAATCCGTCTAGCTTCCTAGAACATAGGTTCCCTTACGGGTAGACTAATAGAATTAGTGGAGGTGATGATTAGGAGGAGAGTTGGTATTATGTGTTTGCAAGAAACTAAGTGGGTAGATGAAAAGAGTAGAGTCATAGAACCTTGGGGTTATAAGTTTTGGTACACGGGTAGAGATAAAAATCGTAATGGGGTAGGCATAATCGTAGATAGACGGTTGCTTGAGGATGTAGTTGAGATTAGGAGAAAAGGTGATAGAATTTTACTGGTTAAGCTTATTCTAGGTGGAGAGATCTTTAATGTTATTAGTGCTTATGCACCACAGATAGGTCTTGATGGCACTAGTAAGTATCTATTCTGGGAGGATTTAGACGAGATGGTGCAAAGTATACCTAATAGAGAGAAGTTATTTATTGGTGGTGATCTTAATGGACATGTAGGTACTAGTCGTAGTGGGTTTGATACTATCCATGGAGGTTTTGGTTTTGGACAAAGGAATGAAGTAGGTGCCTCGATTTTATATTTTGCCTTATCTTATGACTTGATCTTAGCAAACACCTGGTTTAGAAAAAGAGAGTCTCACCTTATCACTTTTAGGAGCGGATCAAGTGCTAGTCAAATAGACTTTTTTCTGACGAGAAGAATAGATAGAAGTTGTTGTATCGACTGTAAGGTAGTGCCAGGTGAGTGTAACCACTCAATATAGACTTTTAGTTCTAAATTTTCGATTTAGAAAAGAACCTAGGAAGATTAGACGTAAGGTAGAACCTAGAATTAAATTGTGGCGATTGAAAGAAGGTAACCAAAAGGCTTTTATAGATCGTATAATCCAAGAAGCGGATTGGCAGTCGGAAGATGATTCAAACAGAACATGAAACAAAATGGCTAGTTGTATTAAGAAGATAGCTAGAGATCTACTTGGTGAGTCGAGATGTGGTGCTCCACCATCTAAGGACACATCATGGTGAAATGAAGAAGTAAAGGCTATTATTAAAATTAAAAGGGATTCATATAAAAATTTGAAGAAAAATAGAGATGTGGAGAGATTTGAGAAATATAAAATGGCTAAAAAGGTAGTTAAGAAAGCTGTTCGGGAAGCTAAATCTAAGGCCTACAAGGAGGTGTACGAGAAATTAGACACTAAAGAGACTAAAAATGATATATACCGGATTACTCGAATGCTGGAAAGAAAGACTAGAGACTTATGTGCGGTGAAGTGTGTCAAAAATGAAAATCTGAAGGTTTTAGTTCGAGATGAGGATATCAAGGAAAGATGGAGAAATTATTTCGACAAATTATTCAATGAGAGCTTTACTAAGAATTTGGATGGACTTGTCATTCAATCTCAAGATATAAACCGTGATTTCATGCATAAAATAAGACTACCTGAGGTTAAAAAAAGCTTTGAACAGAATGAGTTTAAGAAAAGCGGTTGGTCCTGACGGGATTCCTATCGAGATTTGGAGATGCTTAGGAGAAATAGGAGTTAAATGGCTGACAGATCTGTTAATAAGATTTGGCAGACAAAAAAGATGCCAAATGAATAGAGGAAAAGTATCCATGTATCTATCTACAAGAACAAGGATGATATTCAAAGTTGCTCAAACTACCGTGGAATAAAACTTATGTGTCACACCATGAAACTTTAGGAGAGAGTGATTGAACACAGACTAAAGAAGGATATTAAGATAACAGAGAACCAGTTTGGGTTCATGCCTGGACGATCGATGACAGAGGCTATTCATTTGCCTCGTCAACTTGTCGAGCGTTTTCGAGAGAGGAGAATAGATTTGTATATGATATTTATTGATTTAGAAAAAGCGTACGACAAGGTGCCTAGAGAGGTATTATGGGGGACAATGATGAAGAAGGGGGTCCCCGTCAAGTATATTGACATAATCAAGGATATGTACGATAGAGTAGTGGCAAATGTCAGAACTTGCGGCGGCTTAACGAGTGATTTTCCGATTACAATTGGTTTACATCAAGGATCTGTATTAAGTCCATTCCTGTTTACCATCGTGATGGATGAGCTTACTAGAACTATCCAAGATGAGGTACCTTGGTGTATGCTATTCGCTGATGATATTGTTCTAGTAAATGAGATGAAAGCAGGGGTTAATGCCAAATTGGAATTATGGAGGCAAATATTGGAATCTCGAGGATTCAGATTGAGCAGGTCCAAGACAGCATATTATGCATTGCAAATTTAGTAACTAGATAAGTCAAAACCATATTGGTATAACATTGGAAAGGCAAGAGATATCACCGAGCGACCACTTTAGATATCTAGGTTCTATCATCCAAAAGATTGGGAAGATCGATAGTGATGTTAATCAAAGGATCCAAGCTGGTTGGTTGAAATGGAGTGCAACAGGGATTTTATATGACTGTAACTTTCCATTAAAATTGAAAGGGAAGTTTTATCGGAGCGCTATTCGACCTGCCTTATTATATGGTACAGAATGCTGGGCTCCTAAGAAGCATCATACACAGAAGATGCACATAGCGGAGATGTGCATGCTTCGTTGTATGTGCGGTAACACTAGAAAATGTAAGGTGCGAAATGAGGATATTCGTGCAAAAGTTGGTGTAGCACCTGTGGAGGAGAAGATGCGGGAAAACCGGCTAAGATGGTTTGGTCATGTGCGGCGCAGACCTATGGAAGCACCGGTTCAACGAATAGATACTCTCGATATGGGCAATGGCAAAAGGGCAAAAGAGAGACCGAAGAAAACATGGATGAAGGTGACACGAAACGATATGGTTGCCAAAGGACTCAATGAAAGTATATTATTCGATAGGAGTGAGTGGAAGCGGAGGATTCATGTGCTGGACCCGGCGTGATTCTCATGTTGGTTCATGTAGCCTACTCCATATACTTGAGATAAAAGGCTCAGTTGTTGTAAGAATCACCCAAATGTACCATCACCTAGTACTTCGATTTATCCACACAACAAGAATATCAACATCAATTCTTTATATTGATATTCATTTTGGAGTATCAAGCAAGCATATATTGTGAAGCTGGTGGCCATTTTTTTGGTTTTAAACACTATAACATGTGAGCTTACAAAGTTTTTTATCAAGAGATTAAGAGAGTATTATGTAAAATTTAATGTAAGCCATGCTTGCTTACCATATTTTCATGCAAGTAACTTGATAATTCCATCCACTGTCAGTTCAAATTGCAAATTTTTATGATAACCTTTTGGAATTTGACACCATCTTACATATACCAAGCAAACTATAGCATCTTGATGACAAAAAAGAACATGACTATTTAAGTATAAAAAGAAATTGATAAAAAAACATAGGATATTGGTAAACACTTGCATGAGGAAAATATTACGCAGATACACGCACAAGGGTGCAAAGTGGTGCATTTCTGCACATTTAATAGTAAATCCTAAAAGATTAGGACATAATATGGCAAGCAATGATGTGCCATATATTACTTTACTAAATTTGATATGCAACTTTCCCCTAAATCATTAGATTTGATAGGTTTAAATGATTTGTCATAATAGATCTAGGCATTTAGACTTCAACTTTTCGGAAAGATCCAGGACAGGTTGATTTCGATCTCTGTAGCAAAGTGTTCTATATCTCTGTAATTTTTAATAGACGTTCCCAATATTATGGCCCAGTATTATGCCTTGAAGAGACTTGGACCTGCATGCTCTTTAACACGTGATTTTGAGACTCACTTGTCTACCATTTCACCATCAAGGCATCTGAAAAGTGAATCGTACTCCATAAATATGATATTTGTCTAGTGTGATATATGGAATATACAACGGAGATGGATGGAGTGAGTATTTCTAACGATTGGTCATATCATTCAGGTCAGAGTCAGACATCAAATTGTGTCGATTTGAATTATTCATAAGATATCATGTATATTTTTTTAAAATGTACAATCAACGTATTTCTCGATTCAATCGAAGCCCAAAGAAGTGAATAGGGTACCAAATAACTATAGCTACGTCAAAACAGGTCTGATTTCGTTTATTCCTAATCCTATTTAGAATGTAACATCATAGGGATCAATATGAAAACAGAGTGTCTATGACTCTATTTGCATATGCTCGAACGGCCCCTTCTCATAATAAGAATGTATATAGCCCTAATTAACCCTATTCCAGTGTCTGATAGGAATAAAACTTATAGTCTAATGATCGAATCAATTCCATGATTATAAGCTCAGAGCACGTCTTAGGTTCAAATAAATTTTAGATTTACCTTTGTAGTAATTCAAGCTATTATGTTGACGCATTTTTTATGACATTATAACTGCACGTTAAAAGTGAGAAAATCACAATCCTATATGTTATTCATGTCGAGGTACCTTAGCCAAAGTATGAAAGAAATATGAAATAACCTATAAATACATCTCCTTATGAAATCGGGGTCACTAAAAGGAAGTGTCCTGCATATCCAAGGTGTATCCAAAAAATGACGTGTGTATAAATATATTGCTTAACAATACAAGTATCAAGTAAATAATAGCAAAACGATTTATAACCGGAGAACTGCTAGATTCTATAATCCACAACAACCTACAGTTTCTCTACAAAATATCACCAAGGATCATAAAAACTTGTCCGACTGAATAAATATCCAAATAACAGCAAATCAAATAATATAGTTAACTAGAAATCGCATGAAGACATCATTCTATACCTGCATGTGGCTTGGTGATTGATTATAAGAGATGCACGTGTTGCTTGTAAATAGGGTCAACCCTGCAGCTTAATATGGCAACAATAAAAAAGACCGAGGCTTTCAACGAAGTTTATGTGCCCAATAGAAGGAAGGACAGTTATCGTCGTAGTGATGAGCATCGGCAGCAGGAACAGTGAAAGGAAATAGAAAACACTTCGAGCTGGCAAGGTTAAGGAGGCGAGTTAGTGTCAATGCGTGTAAATTAGTAAAAAGCAATTATTCAGCTGAACAGTAAAATCAACCAGGGAATATATAAAACAGATTATCCGATGAGAAATCATGCGGTGTGCCGGGTGTAATACACCCGGGAAAGGGGTGAGAAAGAGAGGGAGTTTCGGTCAGCCTTGGGCAGCGTATGGGCCCCACACTTCTATTTCTGCTCTTTGTGTATACGACCGGCACATGGAATAATTTTTCTTATCCCATGATGCAACAGCGTCATCTTCTCCATAAGAAAACGGATCAATATAGAGATTTCAAAAGCTAGCATATCCAAATAAAGAAAAGGAGAAAAATTTTGTAATAGGAGTGTAATTGGACGTGGAAAGAGCTTTGATCAAGCCAGGCCGAGCTCAGAATTCTGTACAATGACAGTAACATACAGAAAACCAAGATATGGAAACATTTAAAAGATTCTAGCTTGCGCTTTAATTATTTCATCAATATTTTTGCCCTTGGTTAGATAACCAGAAAACCATTAATGTCCTTCTAATTATTTTAACCATGAGTTTTAAATAAAATTCACATTAATGTCCTACTAATTATTTAACTGAGTTTTAAATAAACTTCATTAATTCAAATGATTGTAATTTGTGAACAATAAGATACTCAATGGATTCGAGTCCTTAAAAGAGGCTTTTACTCTCGGACGCGGTGGGAGGAGAGGAGGGGTTGTGTGCGCGCACGCGCGTTCGTGGGGTTGGGGGAGGGGGAAGCGGTGTGCTGCATTCATTTGAAGCATGATAACTATTTGCGCGGAACCTTTTTCTTTTAGATGAACCATGCATATGAAAGTTTCTATTCTGCTTTGAGCAAGAAACTATCCTTACATGTAAGATCCTACATGGCTCAAGAAGTATGTATCGGGGAAGGCATGCTCACTTGCTAGCAAGAAATGACACTTGGTGAGGCAAGTAATTGCAACAATAGAAGAAGAAAAATTCTACATCTAAGGAGATAACAATTCTGTTACTGTTTAGGTTTTGTCAATTCTATTGATCAACTTCAATTCATTAATCGTTCTTTTTATTGGTGATGCATATACGACGCTGAGAAAATATTATCAAAATTATAAACACAATTTTTTCTTACAGTTTCTCTAATTTGAGTAAACAGATTTGTCATTACCTTTATACAGATAAGATAATAGGATAGACAAAATAGAAGAGATAGCAAATCTGCTACTATATTTGTTTGCTGTGGCAAATAAAGGGCAAACTGCATCAGAACAGCATACTGGTATTTATAACCGCATTATTTTGTGTGGGGGGTGCGGCAGGGGGGGGGGGGGGGGTTGTTTAAGCTAAACAAAGGTAACAAGTTTGGTTTCCATACTTTTGTGATCCAATAATTGGCGAGCGTACTACGAGAAGTTCACAATATAGTTGAATGTGATCATACGCAGCCATTGTCTTCTCTTTTCAAATGACTGTTCAACTGAAAAAAATAAACATAGAAGTATTATAATGCTCAGATCTAATGCAAGTCACCAAAAATCAATTCAGATAAGTTGACACCTTTATTTCCTCAATAATAAGGAAAAAGATATATCTTTGTTAATGCTTTCTGCATTATATATATAGATATATATATAGATAAGAATCATGAAGAAATGAGGGCACAGGAGGCTTTTTCCGTTTGGTGGCGTCAAAAATCTATATCCTCCACAATTTTTTTCGACGATAGGCACCCATCATCATCATCTTTATCATGTAAGATGTGGATATACCAAATTTCATGTGATTTCACTACTTTTTCACCGTTGAATTAGCAGTGTAAAAAGTTCTATTGTCAGTAAACCGTTAATTATGCACCCACTAAATCAACGGTGAAAAAGTGATGGAATCACACGAAATTTGGTGTATCCACATCTTACATGATAAAGATGATGATGATGGGGACGATCGTTGAACAAAATCATGGAGGGTGTATTTTTTCGACGCCATAGAAAGAAATTGTCTCATGTGGCATCTTTCCTCCATTATCCTCCTATATATATATATAATAACAACAACAATAATAATAATAATAATAAATTTACTACCATTTGAACCAACAGCATCGTTATATGGTACGCCAGATCCTTTGCAATGTCAACATGCAGTGGTAACAGGAGATCTTTATGACAATCCCTTAGCTTGAACAAACTATTGAAAATGTGGATACACACACCCTGAGGCATGCAAGACTCAAGAAAATCCAAGTACAAGTAAATGAATTAGCATGATTATGGTGCCTCAGACCATATCACTCTAACACTCCTTATCTCTGAATTTAAAGGATCGGCAAGTGCAGATAGCGACATGGTTAGCAGTATACAATATTTCTTTAAAAAGACAACAGTGCTCAGCCAAGCTGAAATCGGGTAATATTGGTCCGTTTTATCACTCTAATACCAAATTGGACACAACTCGTCGCAATGAGCCATATGATACGATAGACAATCGGATCTCTGCATCTTACTTGGTACTGTACCTTTCTCTTTTTTTACTGTGGTCAGTGATGGTTCTTGTGTTATAATTACAAGCTCAGCTCAATAGAATTCTCAGGCATGCAAACCTAAGAAAAAAAATTATTGATGCCAAGCTGTTATCGCCTAACTGTCAGTACTGAACCTATAATGGCACTTCAATAATCAATCTTAACATGTCAGCTCAAATCATGAGGCCATGGGTGAATCCCTCCTTTTCTCCAAAATAATGAATGACCGCAACAATACGTGGCGCTACCGTCATGTAAAAATATCAACTGGAGTTATTATCTGAGCAATATAAAGCACACTCAAACCAAAAGTGATATAGCCTGATCTAATCAGCTTTCGCTTTTTATAATACTAGCAGCTCATAACAAGACCTGAAGAAACCAATAATTGAACCATAATCTCCTTGTGAACAGCCCGTTCCAGCAAGAAAAACTAGTGTGTGCCCATTTATTTATTTACTTATTTTTGACAAAAATGGCCCCATTTATATAAAAATGTGGGTAAGCCTCCATTAGAGATTTGCAAAATGTCATATTGTAACACAATTCCCTTCTCAATAAAAAAAACTAAACATAATTATAGGGAGTAAATGATGGCATAAGAGAACAGAAGGGCTTATATGGTGTCTAGATGGTTAGAAGATGTCCGTCCTCAAAATTAGTCTCGAACTATGCATTGTCAGATTTCCATTTGTTGAGCCGTTTAGGTTTCTTGCTAAGATTATGAAGCTTTAAAAGAAGTTAATGTCAAAGGAATAATTATAAGCCTACCATCAACTTAGTAAAAGGGAGGATTGAAGTTGCAATACAGTCGGCAAGAAGGTCATATAAAGCAAAAAAAACATTGAAAAAAACAAAAATCCTCGTATGTTATTGGCCATTGAAATCACAAATTCAACATCGCATAAAGATAATCAGCCGCAGCCACTAAAACTAAATGCATTACCAATATGGCATTTCACAGTAATGTACAAAGGCCCTGGGTGGTAAATTCTTTGGATGCAATTATGCGGTTAACATGATGAATTAATTTGGGTGGGCCGGGGTGGGTGTGTGTGTGTGTGTGTGTGTGTGTGTGTGAGAGAGAGAGAGAGAGTAATCAGAGTGTGACACTGCTGGCATAGAAAAAGCTATTTCTCTGCTTTCTCGATCAGAATTTGCTTCACAAGAGGGGAAGAGGAATCATGGATCAAGATTTAATCATCACGAAAAGGTTAAGGTGAATATCTCGACTTCGAATTCTGTATTTTTTTATAACAAAATATTAGTATTCTTATTAGGGTTGATGGCACAGAACCCCTGTAGTTGACTCCATATAGCACGTGTACCCCTTCAAGTGATTTATTAATGCAAACACCCATCTGTTAATCAACCAAACCTCTAGAAACCACTCAAATTTAACTCCCAACATCTCAAATGAATTAATCTTCACATCACGGTAATAACCTTTTATAATATAATTGCTTTGTATCAAACATCAATGCAGAGGTATTCATGGCTCTATATACCCCTTGCATATACTAAAGTCCATTATCTAAAACATGAACTATAGATTTCAAGATGAGAGGAAATTCTCTCAGCTCCATTGACTACGGTTCTCCCTCGTTATATCTACAATGCTAATAGTTACGACCAAAGGAATATTATCCTGGCCCTGATAATAGCTGTTTAATAAGTACATGATTCACTCTTGTTTCTTTATTATGCATTTTGCATGTCCAGGCTCTATGCCCTGCTCAAAGATTGTTGTGCATATTGATTCTTAATTGGCTATAATAAACTGTTAGTGATTTTCCTTAATCTTCATGGATACTTTAATACTACAATACAACTATCGATTGAGATTCTATATATAGCATACTCAATCTGAATATCATGGTTAGTAAATGGCCCTAATTCTTCTTTTCCAAATTCACATTTTTCGTATTTTATTTTAGGGTAATATATATATAATACCATGAACTTCAATCTTTTTCTCAGATAAATACCATGAGCATTATAAATTACATTTAAATACCATGAACTATCCATGGTTGTTGCATGAAAATACCACGCGTTTTTTATCTTATCAAAACCGTTAATATAGAAGTCAATTGACCATTAGGTGACTAATATATCACTGCTTCATCCTTATAACTTTTTCCAAAATTACAGTTTGCAGGTTTTTGATGTAATTTCTCAAACAAACTGCATTTGTGAATGGAGTAGACAATGTACTTATAATTTTAATATAGCACAAAATTTTATGTGAAACGCTACCACACTTTCGCTGATTTCATCCTAATAGTATGATCACAAAGAAATAAGAATTTATAAAATTCATCAGTGCGCGGGTTTAAAAAATCCCCAAACCTTATCGATTTTATTGGATCCCTAAGATTTTCAAATGTGCTGTGATAAATTGAAGAGATACCTTTTTGGAGTCCAGAAGCAGCACCAACTACAGGTTGTTGAGGATCCGACCCGCGTCCCATCGTATCGGGCGCGGGTCCGAAGCCGACGGAAACAATGCAGCAGAATAAGGGGTCGAATCCAAACCCGAACCCGATATCGGTATCCTAACACGAGACGATGAGGTTATCGATCTCGTCGATGTCGAGTTGCGAGGAGATGGCCGGTGGAGCGATGTGGACATTGGGATCCGATAAGGGAAGTGGGGAGAGGGGGAGAGGGGGAGGGAGGGAGGGATCCGAAATGAGAAGATGAAATGGGAGAAGACCCGATAAGAAAGAGGGATTCTGGGAGAAGAACAATGGCGGGCCTTAAAAACATTTGGGCCCAATTACTTTTCTTCGTTAGTGAAGGTTTGTTCGTTAAAAGAAGGCTTGAATAGTTCAACTTACAAAAACCTGCGCTTTATTTACCCTAATAAAAACCCTAAAGGGGGCGCTTGCTAGATGCTAGGCTATGAAAAAACCTACATTCCCACGGAATGGAATGAAGAAATAAACGAGTTATATGCTAGCTAGCCGATATTAAACTGACTCGGGGCCTATTACATTCTTTTAGATGAACCATTTGTATGAAAGCTTCTATTCTGCTTTGAGCAAGAAACTATCCTTACATGTAAGATCCTACATGGCTCAAGAAGTACGTATCGGGGAAGGCATGCTCACTTGCTAGCAAGAAATGACACTTGGTGAGGCAAGTAATTGCAACAATAGAAGAAGAAAAATTCTACATCTAAGGAGATAACAATTCTGTTACTGTTTAGGTTTTGTCAATTCTATTGATCAACTTCAATTCATTAATCGTTCTTTTAATTGGTGATGCATATACGACACTGAGAAAATATTATCAAAATTATAAACACAATTTTTTCTTACAGTTTCTCTAATTTGAGTAAACAGATTTGTCATGACCTTTATACAGATATGATAATAGGATAGACAAAATAGAAGAGATAGCAAATCTGCAACTATATTAGTTTGCTGTGGCAAATAAAGGGCAAACTGCATCAGAACAGAATACTGGTATTTATAACCGCGTTATTTTGTGTGGGGGGTGCGGCCGGGGGGGGGGGGGGGGTAGGGGGTAAGCAAAACAAAGGTAACAAGTTTGGTTTCCATACATTTGTGATCCAATAATTGGCGAGCGTACTACGAGAAGTTCACAATATAGTTGAATGGGATCATACGCAGCCATTGTCTTCTCTTTTCAAATGACATGTTCAACTGAAAAAAAATAAACATAGAAGTATTATAATGCTCAGATCTTATGCAAGTCACCAAAAATCAATTCAGATAAGTTGACACCTTTATTTCCTCAATAATAAGGAAAAAGATATATCTTTGTTAATGCTTTATGCATTATATATATATATATATATATATATATATATAAGAATCATGAAGAAAAGAGGCCACAGGAGGCTTTTCCGTTTGGTGGCGTCAAAAATCTATATCCTCCACAATTTTTTTCGACGATAGGCACCCATCATCATCATCTTTATCATGTAAGATGTGGATACACCAAATTTCATGTAATTTCACTACTTTTTCATCGTTGAATTAGCAGTGTAAAAAGTTCTATTGTCAGTAAACTGTTAATTATGCACCCACTAAATCAACGGTGAAAAAGTGATCACATGAAATTTGATGTATCCACATCTTACATGATAAAGATGATGATGATGATGGAGCCGATCGTTGAACAAAATCATGGAGGGTGTATTTTTTCGACACCATAGAAAGAAATTGTCTCCTGTGGCACCTTTCCTCCATTATCCTCCTATATATATAATAACAACAACAACAATAATAATAATAAAATTACTACCATTTGAACCAACAGCATCGTTATATGGTATGCCAGATCCTTTGCAATGTCAACATGCAGTGGTAACAGGAGATCTTTATGACAATCCCTTAGCTTGGACAAACTATTGAAAATGTGGATACACACACCCTGAGGCATGCAGGACTCAAGAAAATCCAAGTACAAGTAAATGAATTAGCATGATTATGGTGCCTCAGACCATATCACTCCAACACTCATCATCTCTGAATTTAAAGGATCGGTAAGTGCAGATAGCGACATGGTTAGCAGTATACAATATTTCTTTAAAAAGACAACAGTGCTCAGCCAAGCTGAAATCAGGTAATATTGGTCTGTTTTATCACTCTAATACCAAATTGGACACAACTCGTCGCATTGAGCCATATGATACGATAGACAATCGGATCTCTGCATCTTACTTGATACTGTACCTTTCTCTTTTTTTACTGTGGTCAGTGATGGTTCTTGTGTTATAATTACAAGCTCAGCTCAATAGAATTCTCAGGCATGCAAACCTAAGAAAAAAAATTATTGATGCCAAGCTGTTATCGCCTAACTGTCAGTACTGAACCTATAATGGCACTTCAATAATCAATCTTAACATGTCAGCTCAAATCATGAGGCCATGGGTGAATCCCTCCTTTTCTCCAAAATAATGAATGACCGCAACAATACGTGGCTCTACCGTCATGTAAAAATATCAACTGGAGTTATTATCTGAGCAATATAAAGCACACTCAAACCAAAAGTGATATATCCTGATCTATTCAGCTTTCGCTTTTTATAATACTAGCAGCTCATAACAAGACCTGAAGAAACCAATAATTGAACCATAATCTCCTTGTGAACAGCTCGTTCCAGCAAGAAAAACTAGTGTGTACCATTTATTTATTTACTTATTTTTGACAAAAATGGCCCCATTTATATAAAAATGTGGGTAAGCCTCCATTAGAGATTTGCAAAATGTCATATTGTAACATAATTCCCTTCTCAATAAAAAAAACTAAACATAATTATAGGGAGTAAATGATGGCATAAGAGAACAGAAGGGCTTATATGGTGTCTAAAAGGGTTTGAAGATGTCCGTCCTCAAAATTAGTCTCGAACTATGCATTGTCAGATTTCCATTTGTTGAGCCGTTGAGGTTTCTTGCTAAGTTTATGAAGCTTTAAAAGAAGTTAATGTCAAAGGAATAATTATAAGCCTAACATCAACTTAGTAAAAGGGAGGATTGAAGTTGCAATTACAGTCGGCAAGAAGGTCATATAAAGCAAAAAAAACATTGGAAAAAACAAAAATCATCGTATGTTATTGGCCATTGAAATCACAAATTCAACATCGCATAAAGATAATCAGCCGCAGCCACTAAAACTAAATGCATTACCAATATGGCATTTCACAGTAATGTACAAAGGCCATGGGTGGTAAATTCTTTGGATGCAATTATGCGGTTAACATGATGAATTAATTTGGGTGGGCTGGTGTGTGTGTGTGTGTGTGTGAGAGAGAGAGAGAGAGAGTAATCAAAGTGTGACGCTGCTGGCATAGAAAAAGCTATTTCTCTGTTTTCTCGATCAGAATTTGCTTCACAAGAGGGGAAGAGGAATCATGGATCAAGATTTAATCATCAAGAAAAGGCTAAGGTGATTATCTCGACTTTGAATTCTGTATTTTTTTTATAACAAAATATTAGTATTCTTATTAGGGTTGATGGCACAGAACTCCTGTAGTTGACTCCATATAGCACGCGTACCCCTTCAAGTGATTTATTAATGCAAACACCCATCTGTTAATCAACCAAACCTCTAGAAACCACTCAAATTTAACTCCCAACATCTCAAATGAATTAATCTTCACATCACGGTAATAACCTTTTATAATATAATTGCTTTGTATCAAACATCAATGCAGAGGTATTCATGGCTCTATATACCCCTTGCATATACTAAAGTCCATTATCTAAAACATGAACTATAGATTTCAAGATGAGAGGAAATTCTCTCAGCTCCATTGACTACGGTTCTCCCTCGTTATATCTACAATGCTAATAGTTACAACCAAAGGAATATTATTCTGGCCCTGATAATAGCTGTTTAATAAGTACATGATTCACTCTTGTTTCTTTATTATGCATTTTGCATGTCCAGGCTCTATGCCCTGCTCAAAGATTGTTGTGCATATTGATTCTTAATTGGCTATAATAAACTGTTAGTGATCCTTAATCTTCATGGATACTTTAATACTGCAATATAACTATCGATTGAGATTCTATATATAGCATACTCAATCTGAATATCATGGTTAGTAAATGGCCCTAATTCTTCTTTTGCCAAATTCACATTTTTCATATTTTATTTTAGGGTAATATATATATAATATCATGAACTTCAATCTTTTTCTCAGATAAATACCATGAGCATTATAAATTACATTTAAATACCATGAACTATCCATGGTTGTTGCATGAAAATACCACGCGTTTTTTATCTTATCAAAACCGTTAATATAGAAGTCAATTGACCATTAGGTGTCTAATATATCACTGCTTCATCCTTATAACTTTTTCCAAAATTACAGTTTGCAGGTTTTTGATGTAATTTCTCAAACAAACTGCATTTGTGAATGGAGTAGACAATGTACTTATAATTTTAATATAGCACAAAATTTTATGTGAAAGGCTACCACACTTTCGCTGATTTCATCCTAATAGTATGATCACAAAGAAATAAGAATTTATAAAATTCATCAGTGAGCGGGTTTAAAAAATCCCCAAACCTTATCGATTTTATTGGATCCCAAAGATTTTCAAATGTGCTGTGATAAATTGAAGAGATGCCTTTTTTGAGTCCAGAAGCAGCACCAACTACAGGTTGTTGAGGGTCCGACCCGCGTCCCATCGTATCGGGCGCGGGTCCGAAGCCGACGGAAGCAATGCAGCAGAATAACGGGTCGAATCCAAACCCGAACCCGATATCGGTATCCTAACACGAGACGATGAGGTTATCGATCTCGTCGATGTCGAGTTGCGAGGAGATGGCCGGTGGAGCGATGTGGACATTGGGATCCGATAAGGGAAGTGGGGAGAGGGGGGAGGGAAGAGAGAGGGAGGAAGGGATCCGAAATGAGAAGATGAAATGGGAGAAGACCCGATAAGAAAGAGGGATTCTGGGAGAAGAACAATGGCGGGCCTTAAAAACATTTGGGCCCAATTACTTTTCTTCGTTCGTTAAAAGAAGGCTTGAATATAGGAAACCGTTCAACTTACAAAAACCTGCGCTTTATTTACCCTAATAAAAACCCTAAAGGGGGCGCTTGCAAGGTGCTAGGCTAGGAAAAAACCTGCATTCCCACGGTACGAAGAAATAAACGAGTTATATACTAGCTAGCTGATATTAAACCGACGTCGGCTAGCCTATTACATAACCCAATCTGACTGTCAAACCGACAATCCGTTCCGGCCATCTTCTTTCACACATGGAGTGAGCTATGTGTGTGAAATCTTAATCCATATGATGCATTACAAGTCACGGATCAAGCATTTACAAAATGGACGGTTGTTAAACACAATAAAAATGTCATATATTGGGACACTTGATTGAAGACTGGATGCCAACGCGATTAAAAATTTATACACATAGATCACTCTATGTGTGGAACAAAATGGCCGGAACGGATCGTCGATTTGACGGTCGGTTTGGGATATATAATGGGCTGGCTGGCGGTTTAATATCAGCTCGCTGGCTAATAACCCGTTTACTCCCCACTAAATATACCCATATTTATTTTGACTCATATAATATTCCTGAAAATTTATGATTTTTCCGGACATTAGATTTACTCAAATCATGAGTTTCCTATTCCTACCAATAGCCCTCTATTCTTATATTACCTCATGCTTAAAACAACTAATAACATGATTGTCTGTCAGTAGGTCGCCGTTTGTCGCTCGCCACCCCCGTAACGGCCATTATCGCCACTCGTCACCGGACTCTGCCCATGCCTGTCGCCAACACCGTCCACCACCAATGCTCATTGAAGCCTGCCGCTGCCGTCCCTCACGTCGGCCATCGCCCTCCATCGTCGATCGCCACTAGAAGCCGTCACCCTCCGCAGCCAGGCAGCACCCTCCATCCTTGACCACAATGCCAAGCTCCACCCGTTACTCCATCGTCAACCACCGCCTTGCATCACTCGTCGCCACCCGCTCGTCTTATGTTTTTGAGATATCCATATATTCCCTTTTATTTTTCTCTTTTTGCTTATAGGTCTTATATTTTTTATGGAAAATATCCTAAGATTTTCTTCTTATTATTTTCTGGCTAAATAGATAAAAAAAAAATGGGGTAGGGATAGATAAATGCGGATCAAAGATATGACGTCCCGCTTTCCAAAAACGAGAAATGAGAACGACAAGTCCGCAACGTATTCATATCGAGAAGCACTCTTTCTCAACATGAATACGCTAAGCGTCTATATAAACAGTAAAAGAAATTATAATAAAATAATTTTAAAACTTATAAAATATCCAACAATATTTATAATAGTCCATAAAACGATAACTGAATACAGTTCGAAAATTTAAGAAACTATGAAAGAAATATATCATTGAACAAGAGACATGCTTACTGAAAAGGAAAACTAGAGCTCGACATGACTTGAAAGATATTGACGGTCCTCCTCGATTGGCACCACCTTGTACTTAGCCTCATTACCTGTCCCAAAGTCGTCTGAAGACATTTTCAGAAAAAGAAAACATGAAAACAGGAATACCATCAGCGAACTAAAGTTTGGTAAGTCCCCATTTTATATAAAAAAAAATATTTGAAATGAAACATGATATATATATAATACTAGGCATGAGAATAACCGTGTACAGTAACTATAATATGCATGTCAAATAAGTAACATGTATTAATCGGTGTAAGATAACTAAAGTATCATGACATTCTGTATTTCAGCAGTGTTATTTACTTTAATAATAGGAATAAGTATAGGCATAAATACACGTATAAGTATAATTATAAGCTCGATTGTGGGAGTTTTATTATGTAACCAGGATATTCCGTAGTGCCACGGAACAACAACACGAGATTCACATGATTCTATATATATATATAATGCAATGTACCATTTTTTTGTACCACGAGAAATAAGATATGATCCTCCACTACACATATATACCTCCATTTTCGAGCTACCCCATCCCTGTGATATATATATCCAATAAACAATGTGCATGTCATATTCACGAAATTTAAGATATTCATTATATTACGATATTCACGAGATTCAAAATTTACGGATCCATACCAAGATAATATAATCTATCTCAAGAGTATTCACAAGTCCAAGAATATCATCCAGGGGAAAGAAAACACGGACCCATTCATGAGTTAGTAATGAGACTCCTGAGGAGTTCAGGTCTAGATAGTATAATCTAACCGTTCAATTGTTTGAGTATACAGTCATAATATTTGTTACAATTATTAAAAGACATTATAGTGATAAGCATAAATTAAACTCATATGTATGATTTTGAATTATTGTCATACATGAAATTTTATTATAAGTATAGTAAGAATAATCACTATTAATATATTATGAGAATTCAATTATTTTAATAATGATGTAAATATTGCTATTAGCACAATAGTATATTAACTACTACAATAAAGGGATGCCCCTACGGCTACAGGAATCCGTAGGGCCAACGTTTTATTGTCCCTACGGATTAATCCGTAAGTCCCCATGGTTGTCCCTACGGTGCCCTACGGATTAATTTAAAAATATTAAAACGTTATTTGTTATTTGGCCCTACGAAGTCGCAAAAGAAGGCCCTACGGATTAATCCACAGGGGCATATATGGGTTATTAATAAAAAAATAAAGCACAGAAAACTCCTCGTTCCCAAAATTTCCTCGCTCTCACTCGTCTCCCGCGCGCGCCTCGTCGCCACCGCACTCCCGCGTGCGCCTCGTCGTCCCCGACATCACCGTCGACTTCCTCGTCGACGTTAGAAACTCTCTCATCGCCGATTGAGTCGTCATCACCGTCTCCGGTCTTATCCATTTCCGACTTAAGGTTAGTAAATTTCATATTTTAACTTCTAATTATGCATTTATTTCTGTTATTGTTGATTATTGGGTTACTACTTGAGCTAGGATTAGGGTTAGGGTTCAGTGTATGGTTAGGGTTCGGTTCAGTTAGGGTTAGGGTTAATTAGTTGGGGTTAGGGTTCAGTTTAGGGTTAGGGTTCATTTTAGGGTTAGGGTTAGGGTCAGGGTTCGGTTCGGTTAGGGTTAATTAGTTGGGGTTAGGGTTAGGGTTAGAGTTAATTAGTTGGGGTTAGGATTTAGGGTTAGGGTTAGAGGCTAGGGTTAATTTGGGTTAATTACGTAAAATAGATAGGGTTAATTGGGTTAATTAGTGATAATTTGAAAGGGTTAGGGTGTTGATTAGGGTTAATTTGGTTAATTTGGGTAAATCAGGTTAAGTTTGGGTTAATTAGGGATAATTTGTGTTAGGGTAACAATTATGGTTAATTGGGGTTACTTAGGGTTAGGGTTTAGGGTACACTGGTTCATTCAGTAGGATACTCTATGATAACGTAAACATATAATTTTAACGTAAACGTAAGAAAAATTTACCCCAAACTAAAAACTTCAAACCCTTAATAACGAAATATAAATGTAAAACCTATTCAAGTTAAAACCAATATATGATACCCGATGATAATATGAAACTTTCATATTCTCATCGATACTCATATATGAAAATCAAAGCGCGACTTAGTTCCCGTCTATCGGTTAACATACGTTCGATATTCGTCGTGATATAGAACTATACGAAGGTTGTTAAATATCGAACGGTATAGTTCGGTACTAACAACCGTCGTGTAGTCTATGTGATGAGAAGATTCAATCGTATGATAACCGATAGATTTGTCCAGTGTGGACAAGTTAGGAATGTATAAAGAAAACACCTGCATTCACTTATGTTTTCATTCGTTTCGAGTTATTTCGTCGGTACTTTTTCACCGGTTCTCCGTATACAAAGATAGATTTGATGTTCATTTCAACGTCGTTTCACAGCTTTGAAATGATTATCTATTCTATTACAGTGTATTCGGAGAACAGCGGGGAGGTGCTGCCGAAATTTACTCAAAACGGTTGAAAGCACAAGCGAATGGGTGTCTACTCTATACATTCTTAATGGGATAGAAGCCTTACCCCCGACAGCCGAAACACACACATACAACACGAATACACAACAAACGCACATACAACATATACACACTAACAACCCTATACTTAAGCGAAATCATAAATTGAAACACACATATATAGAATACAACTCATACTTGGGTATCCTCAAATCTAACTTTGTTTATCAATAATTTATTCTTTTCAACGACAAACGCACATACAAAGCACATACACGAATTTTCTCTTTTGTCGGTAACCATCTCGTTCTTAGATTTCTCAATATAGTCATCATAACCTACAATTTATATGTTATACAGTCTAACATGGCCCATGAGTACATCAGAGTTAAGGACTGGATGTATGTGGATTGGCAACAACGTATGCAACCTAAGTTTATCGCAGGAGTTTCTGCTTTCATTGAATTTGCACGCGCACATAATAAGATCGTGTTAGAGAAGATTATCTGCCCGTGCGATAGATGTGGGAATAAGTACTGGCAGAAGGTAGAATTCGCAGAGCTTCATATCGTTAAACATGGTTTTACTAGATTTTATACAACTTGGCTATATTACGGGGAAGGAGAAGAAGACAGTAATGCGGCAGAAGAAGAAGGAGAAGACGGTAATGCGGCAGAAGAAGAAGACGGTAATTTCTTTCCAGAAGAAGAAATGGAGAATATGGTAGAGACTTACCTAGGTGAATCTATTCGTACCGAAGACGACATTCCTTCCGGTCAAGGACCGCGTGCGGATAAGTATGCAAAGTTCATGAATGATGCTAGAAAACCAATTTATGATAATGCAAAGTATTCCACCCTCTCATAGTTTGTCCAACTTTTCTAGATTAAGTGCCTAAATGGATGGAGCAACAAGTCATTCACAATTCTTCTTTCGTTCTTGAAAGATTCTATGCCCCCGGGAAATAACGTCTGATTTGGGTATGAAGTGTGAGAATATTCAAGTATGTCCTAAAAATTGCGTGTTATACCGGAAAGAGAATTCAGATTTGAAAAAGTGTCCAACATGCGGAGAGGCCAGGTATAAGCCGAAAGATTCTGATAAGAAGCCCGATATACCTGTCAAGATAGCATGATACTTTCCCATAACACAGAGGCTGCAGAGGCTATTCAGATCCAAGAAAACAACCGAGGCAATGATTTAGCATCACCGTGCTCCTCCAAGATAAGATGGAAAAATAAGTCATCCAAAAGATTCACCGGCATGGAAGGATTTCGATAGGAGGCATGAAATATTCAGTAGCGATCCTCGCAATGTCAAGCTCGGACTCGCTAGTGATAGCTTATGCCCATTCAACTATATGGCTGGAAGCCACAGCACATGGCCCGTTGTAATGATAGTTTATAATCTGTCGTCTTGGTTGGCTATGCATCAATCATATTTTATGATGACTCTTCTTATTGACAGACCAAACTCACCGGTAAACAATATCGATGTCTATCTCCGACATCCGATCGATGAGTTAAAATCTTTATTCATTGATAGTATAGAGACTTACGATGCAAACACAAATACAACCTTCATACTGCGTGTGGCTTTAATGTGGACAATTAATGACTTTCCTGCGTATGGAATGCTATCAGGTTAGTCCGTACATGATCACAAAGCATGTCCTTATTGCCATCAACATACAACATCGAAATTCTTAAATTTTTGCAAGAAGGTTTGTTATTGCGGCCATCGACGTTTCCTGCTTCTAGACCATCCCTACAAGTTAGACGCTGTTCACTTTGATGGTCACAAGAGCATCTTGGACCTCCGACCCCATTGTCCGGAGAGGACATGACTATTCAGTGGGATGGTTACAATGACCTTCGAGATAGATCCGACAAAACAAGTCAAACCACCATTCTGGAACAAGTTAAGCATTTTCTTCGAACTTCCGTACTGGTCAACAAATTTAGTGCGTAATTTTCTGGACGTCATGCACATAAAGAAGGGAGTATCCGAGCACGTACTCAACTTGCTTCTTTGTAAAGACGGGAAATCGAAAGACAACCTCCATGCTCGGATGGATCTACAGGACTGGGAAATTATAAGTGAATTGCATCCTAAACCGATAGCGGGTAAACCAGGCAAGTTTGTACTTCCCAACACCGCGTATCACATGTCACGACCGGAGAAGAAAAGATTTCTGCAGGTGTTGCATGATTTGAAAGTTCCCACAGATTTCTCAGGATTATTTAGCAAGAAAAAAAAATTGTGAAAGGTAAGATCGATGGGCTGGAAAGTCATGATCACCATGTTATTATGGAGCATCTTCTCCCATTAGCCCTCAGGACTTCCTTTTCCGAATCGGTTGGTCTAGTAATCAATGACCTATGTTGCTTTTTTAGAGAATTATGCGCTAAAACACTGGATGTTGTGACGCTGGAGAAACTAGAAAATTCTATTTCGTTGATACTTTGCAAGTTTGAGCGTATTTTCCCACCGTCATTTTTCGATATCATAATACACCTGACGGTTCATCTTGCAACTGAGGCTAAGTTAGCCGGACCGGTACAATATCGATGGATGTATCCCGTCGAAAGGTACGTGGAATTTTTCGTTTCGCGCAATTTGTAAAATTATTGTTGTCCTGTATGCCCGTATTTATTTATTTAACATATTTTTCTTTAGGTACCTCTACACTCTAAAAAAGTATATACGCAATAGAAATCGACCAGAGAGTTCTATCATACAAGGTTATCTTCTAGATGAAGCAACCATATTTTGTTCCCGCTATCTGGACGAGAACATTGAGACGAAACTTAACCGGCCTCGAAGAATTCAGAACGGGCCATATGGTAAAGCTGATTATAAGAGAGTAGACACTATGTTTATCAACAAGATATATCAGTTTATCCTTCTCAATAGCGCATATCTTGAAAAAATTAGAGAGTGGGTTTTTTTGGATTAATTGTTATATTTGTGTTTGTGAGTGTATGAAATTATATAATATTAATGTCATAATTTATTGTTGAGAACAGAATTCATTTTAACGAGCTACGTCCTGATTGGAACGATGAACGATTGGAAAAATATCATCAGGATAGTTTTTGCGATTGAGTTGCAGATAATGCAAGTTATTCGAATAACATGTTATTGCTACCAGTTTTAATCTAAACTTATATCGTTATGTATATGTCGTAAAATTTGTTTTGTTAGATCCACGATCCAAACTTGTCTACATCATTAGAGAGTGATTCAAGATGTTTAACTCAGTTTCTTATTATGGAAGTTGCATATTATAAAGGATTCGGTGTCCTTGGATACAAATTCGAAGTTAAGGACATAGAAACATCTAGAACCACTCAGAATAGTGTGATTGCGACGGTAGGATTGGATGGTGTGATATATTAAGGATACTTAAATTGTATACTATGCATCCAATATCCCGGACGATCAGAACCGTTTTATATATTTCAGTGTACTTGGTACGATACACGAACCAATACGGAAAAGTGGAGAAACAATCTCGGGACTTGGAAAGATGAATATGGATTGACCAGTGTGAACACACTTCGATTTTACGGTCATGACGATCCGTTTATCTTTCCGAACCAAGCGTTCCAAGTATACTACTCACAGTGTTTGAAGCATCCGGGATGGAGTGTCGTATGCCGTTGGAAACCCAGAGATGTTTACGATGTCTATGTTCGCCGCCGAAAACAGAGATGGAACCGCGTAGGTCGCCTTACCTGAATTTGGGGTCAAATGCTATTTGGTTTTATCCGTCCACCTCTCCGAAGATGCCAAGTTGATTTATGGCACTATGTATCGAAGGTTTAGACGGATGCGGTCGATGTAGCAGGCTTCGTCAGATTCCCCCTCATTGTGAGGGTTTTTTTGATTGTGGGGACGCTCTTCCCTGCAGGCGCAAGCCCTTGCAGTTAATTACGCTACCGCATCGCGGTAACCACTTTCTCCTTCTCCAGATGGTCACTTCGTGTCGTGTTTGTTTATTTTATTTTTGGTTGCCCGTGGATTGTATACGGAGACTAATTTATGTTATCGCCCGTAGAGCGTGGATTAGTCCAAATCCGTATTTTCTTAAATTTGGTTTTAGGTTGGGTTTAAGGATCGTTAATCTCATTTGAGACTAAGATCAACTTAAACGTTTGTTAAGCATACATTAGTCTAATTTTAGACTGAGATCTACTTAACGGTATCATTTAGATCCAACAAAATAGCATTTGGACTCTATTATTTTAGTTTAGGGACATTGCGGTCCATTAGGTTTAAGGACATCATAGTCCATGACAGTTTACAGACGCCATAGTCTGTAAAGTTTAAAAACATCATAGTCTATGAGTTTAAGGACCTCACAGTCCATGAAGTTTAAGGACATCATAGTCCATGAGTTTAAGGACCCCATAGTCCAGTCTAAAGACGTCATAGTCTGTGTGGTTTTGGTTCAACCGTTTGGGGATACACCAAAAGTTATTGGTTATTGGGACCCTCCATCTCTCTGAAGACGTTGAAGAATTACAACGACATATATCAGAGGTATGAAGAGATGTACCTTTGAACCAATATTGGTTGGGAGATCTATAGTCAAGTTTGGGACTAAGATCAGTCAAAAAGATTTATGAGCATATGGACTCAATTAATCTGAATTAGGGATCTGTGGCCAACTTGGGCTCGGCCCACTCAGTTAAAATGTTGTACATTTAATTAGGCTCAGTCCTTTTTCATTTAACAATGTTGAGTATTGGTTTGGGTTCTGACAACCTTTTTGTCTTTTATTGAGTGTTGAGCCCTCATTATGGCTTTCGGGCTTTATTTGAAGAACAGTTTATGTTCCCTCAGTGCACACGTGAGGAGCACGTGGCGCGCTTGGCGCTGAGCGCTGGACTTAGAGCGCTAAGGCGCTTCCTGTGAGATAGAGCACACGTGAGGAGCACGTGGCGCGCTTGGCGCTGAGTGCCAGTTAATAAGTACAGAGCGCTCTTTATAAAATAGCGCCCACGTAAGGAGCACGTGGTGCGCTTGGCGTTGAGCGCTAACCTTGAAGCGCTGGGCGCTTCACTTAAAATAGCGCTTGGAGCGCTGGGCGCTGAGTGCCAGATTTGGAGCGCTAAGGCACTTCTTTAAATTGGAGCGCTAAGGCTCTTTTTAGGAAACTTTGATCCGTTCTGCGCTCTGAGAATTAAATTCTCGTTTATAAGAGACTTTGTCTCGTGGCTTTAAGAACAAGGTTCTTATTTTTATAGGAGATGTTACAATCTCTTATGTTTTTGTGAAAGACTTTGTCTTTGTGGATCTGTGATCCGAAGAGAATTAAGTTCTTCTCCCCCCCTTTTATGATGAGATGCTATGATCTCTTTTTGTGAAAGACGTCTGTCTTATAGATCTATGATCTAGAAAGAGAACTAAGTTCTTCTTCTCTTATGAGATGATTTTATCTCTCTGTTTTATTTACCTTGAAGAAATTCTTCTTCTTCCGAGAGCTTGCTCTTCTCTTTGAAATTTCTCAAAGTTTATGGGAGGTTTTTCTCTGTACAAGACTTGAAGTCTTCGGTCCTTTATATAGGGGAGGCTGATTTGTTGAATCAGTTGAAGAGATCTTTTCTCTAATTGATTTGGGAATGTTTCACACTGTTGGATCTTTGATCCAAGGGCTTCTGTTTTACAGAAAGCAATTTTCTTGTTTTTAACAAGATTGGGAAAATCTTTTCCCATACAGAACTTATTCTGTATCTTGGTGATTTTTAATCACCATTGGATCTTTGATCCAACGGTGCTCTAATTTTCAGAGGTAATTTAATGATTTTTAGTCATCTTTGTTGGATCTTTGATCCAAGGGTGGGGAACATTTAGTTCCTGTGCTAGCGCTCTCGTGCTTTATACGTGAGCGCTGCATCAGAGTCTTTGACTCTTGGTGCTAGCGCACTTAGCGCTAGCGCTCTCGTGCTTTGCACGTGAGCGCTGCATCAGAGTCTTTGACTCTTAGCACTGGCGTTGTTAGCGCTTGCGCTGCTAGCGCTAGCGCTCTCGTGCTTTGCACGTGAGCGCTGCATCAGAGTCTTTCACTCTTAGTGTCGGTGTATTTAGCGCTAGCGCTTTTATGAAGCTCTGCTTCATTTCAAATTTCAAAATTTGAACAGAGCTTTACTCTGATTGGGGGAAACAAATTCCCCCCCCCCCACCGTTGCGCTCATGTGGCTTACACGTGAGTGCAGCGGTGACAGCATCTGTGCCATTAGATCAACTTAGAAGTTGAAACGGCTCTCAGTGTCTATAAATAGGGCCTTTGGCCCTTGAGATGACCTCTATTAATCTTCTTTCTTATTTTTCTGAGAATTAATTTTCTTTCAGAGCATAGCTCTCTGCCTCAGAAACTCCTTTAGAGTTAAAACTCTGTCAAATTTTTGGTAAGATTTAAACCCATTAACAGAGATTTGCTCTATTTAGATCATAGATCTTTAAAGATTTTTAAGTTTTCTTAACCCGTTAATTAAAAAACAGAGCTTTGCTCTCTCTAGATCATGGGTCAGAAAAAAAATCCTTTTTAAGATTTCTTTTAACCCATTAACGAAGAACTCTTAGAGTTCGCTTTGCAGATCTTAATGATCCCGAAGTTTTTACTTCTGTAGAAAACTTTGCTTTTAGGGTTTCTGATGGATTATTCCATCTTCTTCACAGAGCATTGCTCTTTAGAAATTTTGGGGGGAATTTTATTCCCTTCATGATTAATTATGACAGATGTCATATCTGTTGCAGATCACTGCTCTCAAGGGAGATTTACTCCTTGGACCAAGGGGCGCTCATTAAATGAGAATTCTTTTAGGATTTCCTCATTTAGCGACTGTCTCATTAAATGATGAGACTGTTTTATTAATGATGAGCCATCATCTAGATTGTGTGGGTCCCCCTTGGTCCCTTTCCACTACATTGCAGTGCGGTACGAATTTAATGTACCAAGTGCCAGAACTTAAATTGTAGCATGTTCGCCGCCGAAAGACGTACCAGGACGTTGGGACGTCTGGCCTGAATTTTGGGGGCAGATGCTGTTTGGTTTTATCCGTCCACCTCTCCGAAGATGCCAAATTGATTTATGACACCGTGTATCGGAGGTTTAGACGGATGCGGCCGATGTAGCAGACTTCGTCAGATTCCCCCTCATTGTGAGGGGTTTTTGATTGTGGGGACATTCTTCCCTGCAGGCGCAAGCCCCTGCAGTTAATTACGCTACCGCATAGCGGTAACCACTTTCTCCTTTTCTAGATGGTCACTTCGTGTCGTGTATGTTTGTTTTGTTTTTGGTTGCCCGTGGATTGTATACGGAGACTAATCTATGTTGTCGCCCATAGGGCGTGGATTAGTCCAAATCCGTATTTTCTTAGATTTGGGTTTGGGTTGGTTTAAGGATCGTTAATCTTATTTTAGATTAAGATCAACTCAAACGTTTGTTGAGAATACGTTAGTCTAATTTTAGACTAAGATCTACTCAACAGGATCATTTAGATCCAACAATAGTCCATGAGTTTAAGGACCTCATAGTCCATGAGTTTAAGGACCCCACGGTCTGTAAAGTTTAAGGACAATAGTCCAGTTTAAAGACGTCATAGTCTGTAAAGTTTAAAGACATCATAGTCTATGAGTTTAAGAACCTCACAGTCCATAAAGTTTAAGGACATCATAGCCCATGAGTTTAAGGACCCCACAGTCCGTAAAGTTTAAGGACATCATAGTCCAGTTTAAAGACGTTATAGTCTATGTGGTTTTGGTTCAACCGTTTGGGGATGTACCAAAAGTTATTGGTTATTGGGACCCTTCGTCTCTCTGAAGACGTTGAAGAATTACAATGACATATATCAGAGGTACGAAGAGATGTACCCTTGAACCAATATTGGTTGGGAGATCTGTAATCAAGTTTGAGACTAAGATCAGTTAAAAAAGATTCATGAACATATGGGCTCAATTAATCCAAATGATGGATCTGTGGCCAACTTGGGCTCGGCCTACTCAATTAAAATGTTGGACATTTAATTAAACTCAGTCATTTTCATTTAACAATGTTGAGCATCGGTTTTGGGTTCTGACAACCTTTTATCTTTTATTGAGTGCTGAGCATTCATTATGGCTCTGGGGCTTTATTTAAAGAACAGTTTATGTTCCTTCAGCGCACACGTGAGGAGCACGTGGTGCGCTTGGCGCTGAGCGCCAATCAATGAATGCAGAGCGCTCCTTGTGAAAGAGCGCACACGTGAGGAGCACGTGGTGCGCTTGGCGCTAAGCACCAGTAAATAAGTGCAGAGCGCTCCTTGTGAAAGAGTGCACACGTGAGGAGCACGTGGTGCGCTTGGCGCTTAGCTCCAGTAAATAAGTGCATAGCGCTCCTTGTGAAAGAGCGCACACGTGAGGAGCACGTGGTGCGCTTGGCGCTTAGCGCCAGTAAATGAGTGCAGAGCGCTCCTTGTGAAAGAGCGCACACGTGAGGAGCACGTGGTGCGCTTGGCGCTGAGCGCCAGTTTTGGAGCGCTGAGGCGCTTCTTTTTAATTTGGAGCGCTAAGGCTCTTTTTAGGCAACTTTGATCAGTTCTGCGCTCTGAGAATTGAATTCTCGTTCATAAGAGACTTTGTCTCGTGGGTTTAAGAACAAAGTTCTTATTTTTATAGGAGATGTCACAATCTCTTATTTTTTGTGAAAGGCTTTGCCTTTGTGGATCTGTGATCTTAAGAGAATTGAATTCTTCTTCCCCCCTTTTATAATTAGATGTCATGATCTCTTTTTGTGAAAGACATCTGTCTTATAGATCTATGATCTTGAAGAAAAATTAGGCTCTTCTTCTTTTGATGAGATGCTTTGATCTCTCTGTTTTATTTACCTTGAAGAACTTCCGAGAGCTTGCTCTTCTCTTTGAAATTTCTCCAAGTTTATGGCGGGGTTCCTCTCTCTCAGACTTGGAAGTCTTGGGTCCTTTATATAGGGGAAGCTGATTTGTTGTATCAGTTGAAGAGATCTTTTCTCTAATTGATTTGGGAATGTTTCCCACCATTGGATCTTTGATCCTAAGACTTCTGTTTTACAGAAGACATTTTTCTTGTTATTAACAAGATTGGGAAATTATTTTCCCATACAGAGATTATTCTGTATCTTGGTGATTTTTAATCACCATTGGATCATTTATCCAATGGTGCTCTGATTTATAGAGCACAATATTTCCTGTTTGGAAATATTTGAGGAGTATTTCCTTAAAATAATTTTATTATGAATTTTGATGATTTATCATCTTTCTTGGATCTTTGATCCAACGGTTGAGAACACTTAGTTCTGGTGCTTGGCACTCTCGTGCTTTGCACGTGAGCGCTGTTTTAGAGTCTTTGACTCTTTAGCGCCGGCGCTCGGCGCTCTCATGCTTTGCACGTGAGGCGCTGCCTCATAGTCTTTGACTCATGGCGCCGGCGCTCGGCGCTCTCGTGCTTTGGACGTAAGGCGCTGCCTCAGAGTCTTTGACTCATGGCACCGACGCTCGGCGCTCTCGTGCTTTGCACGTGAGGCGCTGCCTCAGAGACTTTGACTCTTTAGCGCTGGCGTCAGCGCTTTCGTGCTTTGCACGTGAGACGCTGCCTCATTACTGAAGGTGTCTTTTCACCTTCCTTCTCCACTTTTCCCAAGTCAAGCTTCTTTCCCAGAGCTTGGAAATAGTTCCATCATGCACAACATTTTCTGTGCCTAGACTTAAATGTCTCCCTTCATAATCTGAAGCAATGCTTCTTTTCTCTCTCATTTTCAGAGAACCATTTTAACAGAGAAGAGCTATGGCTTGTAATCGCCCACATGCTCATCGTCAGCCATGGGAGGTGCCCATTGAGGAAATTGTTCCTCGTTTTGCTGCGCGCTTGGTGAACCCTACTCTTACGGATAACCAATGCGACACGGTGCTGCACGAGCTCTTGACTCGTATAAGATCTCCTCTCCCCATCGGCTCCATTTGGCTTAGGATGGTTTTCTTGTCTGTGATCAATGATATTCCCCCTCCTCCGGCGGAGATGACTCCGGCAATGCTCGACGCCGCGGAAGACAAGATCGAGTGTTTCCACGAGGCACTTTTAATCACCACAGCTCTGAGGGATCGCTCTGTCCGGCTGGTAAGCCAGATACGGGCTCAACGGGTCGTCATGTCTGCCTTTGCTGATGGGTGCGGTGCTGACCGATGGGTAGCTACACTTCGTGAAGATCGCCACTTTGTCATGGTGGAGAAGGCATAGAGGGAGTTAGATAATTTTATCCATAGTTTTGTGAATCCCTGTACTTTCGATTCCATGTTTGGTGATCTATTTCCTGTAGAATAAAATGTTCAATTAAATGCTTTGTTTTTGTCGTTGAATACCTGTTCTTCCTCTGATGTGTGCATGTGCGTATATGAATGAGCCAGGTTTCACACATATCTGTAAACGAAACTTAAGCCGGCATAAACGGGAACTAATAGCTCTTGGCCGAAGATTTTGGCGGGAACAAATTCCCCCCACTACTTTGCCCACGTAAGTATATACGTGGGTGAAGTAGTGCAGAGTAATTCATAGCGTATGACCAGTTTCGGGTTGATATATAACTTTCAGAATCTTGATCTGAGAAGATAACGAGCGGACACAAGCATCGTCATTTATCATTGACTCAAATCTCGACTCTTAAGGGATATAGTTCCATACCCTCAGCCCCATGAGCCGCACCCTTCTATTTCTCTATGTCTTACTCTAGCATGAAGTAGTTTATATGCTCATGAGTAACTTCTCCATTTCAGTGGCATGTAGCTTTGGCAAGTGTGGCCCATAGATGGTAGATAACAGTTCATCCTGAACTCTTTATAAGGCAGCGATGGCTTAGGAAACAGGGTTAGGATCTGTTGCCTAAGACTTTCCAACTTTATGAGCCGTGAGGGTCTCATATAGACTTTTCTCCCTACGAGTCGTGAGAATCTTGTAGGTGTATTTTCTCCTTAGGAATTGTAAGGATTCCTAAGTGCGTTTTCTCTTGAGAGTCGTAAGGATCTCACAAGAGAATTTTCTCCCTTACAAGTCGAGAGGACTCGTAAGTGGTTGTTTCCCCATTGTCGATATTCGACTTGGGAGAGTGTAGCCCGTGAATAATGTACAAGAGTCAGTTTGGACCTGCTTGTAGGGCAGCGATGGCTTAGGAAACAGGGTTAGGATTTGCCACCTAAGACTTTTCAACTTTATGAGCCGTGGGGGTCTCATAAAGACTTTTCTCCCTTCGAGCCAAGAGGATCTCGTAGGTGTATTTTCTCCTTAGGGGTCGTGAGGAATCTTAAGTGCGTTGTCTCTTGAGAATCGTATGGATCTCACAAGAGAATTTTATTTTCATGTGCGGGGACACTAATTTCCCTGCCGGTCGAGACGAATCGAGAGATTCTCGCAAAGACACCGATTTCCTTCCGGATCGAAACGGATCGAGAGATTCTCGCCAAGGACACTGATTTCCCTGAACCGAGAGGTTTTGCCAAGGACACTGATTTCCCTGGAGGTCGAGACGAGTCGAGGTATTCTTGCAAAGACACTGATTTCTCTGCGGGTCGACGCGAATCGAGATGCTCTCGTCAAGGACGCTGATTTCCCTAAATCGAGGTTTTTGCTAAGGACACTGGTTTCCCTGGGGTTGAAATGAATCGAGGTATTTCTGCAAAGACACCGATTTCTCTGTGGGTCGACGCGAATCGAGATGTTCTCGTAAAGGACACAGATTTCTCTGAATCGAGATATTTGCCAAGGACACTTATTTCCCTGAGGGTTGAGACGAATCGAGGTATTCTTGCAAAGACACTGATTTCTCTGCGGGTCGACGCGAATCGAGATGTTCTCGTCAAGGACACTGATTTCCCTGAATTGAGATATTTGCCAAGGACACTGATTTCCTCGGAGTTGAGACGAATCGAGAGATTCCTGCAAAGACACTGATTTCCTTGTGGGTTGACGCGAATCGAGATGCTCTCGTCAAGGACGCTGATTGTCACGCCCCGCTTCCCAGAGTACGCAAGATTTGGGCACGTGACATAGCCAACCATGCTACCTGTGGGAAGGAAGTATCCATCCACAGTCACATTACGGTTGTAAAGATATCAAGAACAAGATAATAAGCTAATCTAATACATGTCCAAATCCATAATAACAAGAATCAATAAACAATAAGTGCGGAAGCTAATGATCCAATACAATGAATACACAGTATGTCCCATAATGCGGGCTCACATCTGGAAATAAAATGACATGAATAAACTGAACTCTAAAGAACTCACAGTTCAGCCTGCTGGCTGAAGTACTCCTGCTCGGTCGACGACAAAGGTACGGAATCTGGGCCATGCAAAACCCAGACGTCAGCGCGTCATGATATCAAGTATATAACATAAACATGGTAATAAACAATGCAAGCATGAACATGAATGAAGCAGCAATAAGAAGTAATAAACAGGGTAATGTGCAGTGGTGACTAAACTGTCCTATCAGGTTTTCTACTCTACAGTCTTTGAAACCAATTGATGAATCGTCGATGTAACTCAATAGTATCCCGTACATACCCGGGATCACGGCCACAATATTCTCGGCTGAAACCGAGACATGCCGTAAGGCACAGAAAGGGAAGTGTACACTCGGTATTACCCCGTACATACCCGGGATCACGGCCACAATATTCTCGGCGGCAGCCGAGACATGCCGTAAGGCACAGAAAGGAAAGTATCAGTATCCCGTACATACCCGGGACCACGGCCACAATATTCTCGGCTGAAACCGAGACATGCCGTAAGGCACAGAAAGGGATGTGTACACTCGAACGGTAGTGAACTGTCGAGTTACCAGTCAGGTTCATCTTTGATTTCCCCATACCCCCAAGCTATGTATGTCAGGTCAGGTATTCAAGAGTCAAGGACTAATGCCAACACGAGGTCGAGTAAAAGTAGGTCTGTCTGGATCGACAGCAGGAATGGTTAGGTTGTCGGCACTAGGCATGAAATCAGGTAACAGGTCAGGTTACCTTCAACAGGTAGAGTCGATATGCACAGGGTGGCAAGTCCGGTGCATCGGTACATGTGTCATGTGTATCAAGATCGATCAATAAGTAATGCAATCAGGTGTGTGCTCACAACAGGTATGCAATCAATAATGAACAGTAGCAGGAAACAGTAAATAACAATATTAATCTAGGTAAACACGGTGATGTTTCGTATTCTCTTATTAATCCGGTTCACGCACCTTTGAGGTACAAAGCCACAAGACGAACAATATCGATAAAATACGTAATGGAGTTACATGCATTTGAACTAAGCATAATAATCGTCTCATGAGTGTTTTAACAAATGAAGTGGGGATGATCAACTTGGTTTGATTAGTTAAGTATGAATTAATAGCAGACCGGTTAATGCGAGCAATGATTTCATTAACTTAAAGTTACGGATAATTGTGACTAGCAATTCTAAGTTATAAAGGTATCGATGGTATAATAGTTGTGTGGTTATAATATGATGATTAAGTTGTAGCATGTTAAAGCAAGTATTCGGATACTTGCCTCGGCGGTTCCGCAAACCGAAACACGGATGCGATGTCGGCAGAAACTGCGATACGGAAGCACGGGCCACGGATCGAGTCCCCACAGAGATCAACGGGATCACACGGACCAGGGGACTTCGCTGGAGCGTCGGGTTCGTCAGACGGCACAGTCGGATTCCGGCAAAATGTCATCGGTAACAAGTTAGCAACAAGATACGATACACGCAAAATAACGACCAGCGGGGGTTGTACCAAAAGGAAGGAGAAGGAAACTTACAGGGAGACACCAGGGGGTGACCACGGCGGGTTCGACGGCACTGGAACGCCGGCGAGGCCGCGACGGTGGCTGCGAAGGCTGGAACAGCCGCTGGGCTTGCGGAGAGGGGTGCGACGAGTGGAGGAGGGTGGTGGTTGGCTCAGGTGGTCGAGGGGACAGGGAGGTGGTCGGAGTGGCGTCGACGAGGTCGCCGGCGCGCTTCTCCGGCGAACAGGGGAGGTGCAGGAGAAGGATGAAGGCTCGGGTTTGCTGTTCCGGCGAGGGGAGGAGGTAAACGACGACGAGGTCTCGACGAGGAGGGTGAGAGGGTGCCGCGGGGGTCGTCGACGACGATGGGTGGCGTCGACGGCGAGGTCTGCGAGGTTGGAGGCGTCGGGGAGATGGGTGCAGGCGCGGGAGAGAGAGGAGGAAGGAGGGAGGAGGTGCGGCGGTCGAGGAGGCGCTGCCGGCGGCGACGGCGAGGTCGCGGGGAAGTCGGCGATGGGATCGCGAGACTAGGGTTAGGGTTAGGGTTCGCGTCGAGTTCTCGTGAAGAAAGAGAATGGTGAGGGGCGGCTGCGTGCATGAGATTAATATAGGAGGAGAGAGAGAGAGGCTTATGACGAGGGGAGAGAGAAAGATTCCTGAGGATGAGAGAGAGAGAGAGAGAGAACGAGGAGAGAGACAGAGATGGGAAAAAGAGGCGGGGCCCACGATAAGGAGAAATCGAAGCTCGCGATTGGCTGAGGCAGGTGGAGAAAAATATTTGATTAAGGATTTTAGGGGATTTGCACAGTAAAAGTTGTATTCGTATATATATATAAAGTTTTATATTAAATTAAAATGGGCCCTTTTTGGCGCGAAATGAAACATTTCCAAATCGCGCCCGGGTTGCGTCCAAATGTTCCAAATTCAAATTATAGGATTTTAAGCGGGTTCCAAATTTTGAGAAGAGGTGTTTAGTGATTAAAATGTATGCCCCCAAGTCGGACACTTGCACGCGCGCGTAGTCGCCCAAACTTGCCCGTTTAGCCAAACGGAACGGAATCTCGACACGCGGACGCTACCACGCGACTAGTGGCGACGAGTAGGCTAACATGGACATCTTAAATTTCATTTTAGGAGTTAAAATTTGTTATGTGCCAAAATGACTTAACCGGGTAAAATTTAGCAATAAACACCAGAAAATCAGGAAGATTGGAATGAGCAATAAATAACCCTCAACTAGTAATATACATAGTATTATTGGGCTCAGGTGTTACATCATACCCAACTACAAAAGAATTTCGTCCTCGAAATTCCAAGAATACAAGATAACTAACTACTGGAAAAGATGAGGGAAATTCTGCCGGATCTCGTCTTCTCGCTCCCAAGTAGATTCTCCATGCGATCGATTACCCCAAGAAACTAGCATAAGAGGGATAACCTTGTTCTCAAGAACCTTTTCTCTTCGATCCTTGATCTCGACTGGCCGCTCCTCAAAAGTCAGGTCCTCCCGTACGGTCAACTCCGAATGATCCAAGACATGAGTCTCATCACGAACATACCTCCGTAGTTGAGACATATGAAACACATCGTGAACTCCTGCTAATGACGGTGGTAACGCCAACCGGTACGATACCTCTCCAATACGCTCCAATATCTCGAAGGGTCCAACGAATCGGGGACTAAGCTTTCCCCGACTTCCGAAGCGAATCACCCCTCTAGTCGGTGATATCTTCAGGAATACCAAATCACCCACGGCGAACTCTAGAGGTCTTCTTGACGTGTCGGCCCAACTTTTCTGTCTGCCTTGAGCTGCCTTCATATGCTTCCTGATTGTATTCACTTTCTCGACTGTCTGTACCACCAAATCTGGTCCTAGTAACCTTCGTTCACCCACATCATCCCAACAAACCGGTGAACGGCACTTACGACCATACAGTGCTTCAAACGGGGCCATCCGAATTGTCACTTGAAAGCTGTTGTTGTACGAAAACTCCACCAGGTGTAGATGATCTTCCCAAGAACCTTTGAAATCCCACATGCAAGCCCTCAACATATCTTCAAGGGTCTGGATCGTTCTCTCTGATTGTCCATCAGTCTGGGGATGATAAGCTGTGCTAAACTTCAATCGAGTCCCCAAACTTTCTTGTAAACTCCTCCAAAAGTGTGACAAGAATCGAGTGTCCCGACCGGACACGATGCTTACCGGTACTCCATGCAATCTGACACTCTCCTGCATGTACCACTCTGCCGAAGTCTCTGTCGATTGACCAACCCGGAAAGGAATAAAGTGAGCTGCCTTGGTCAACCGATCGACAATCACCCATACAGCAATGTTGCCCTTTGGACTCCGCTGCAAAGCCGTCACGAAATCCATGGCTATATGTTCCCACTTCCATTGAGGAATCGGAAGTGGTTGCAACAAACCAGCAACCCTTTGGTGTTCAGCCTTGACTTGCTGACACACCAAGCACTTAGCCACGAAGCGAGCAATTTCCCGTTTCATACCTTCCCACCAGAAATGCTGCCGAATATCTCGGTACATCTTTGTCCCTCCTGGATGTACAGAGTAAGCGGAACTGTGTGCCTCCTTCCTAAGCTCTTCACGCACATCTCCTTTTGGCACACACACACGGCTACCATATCTCAACGAACCGTCTTCATGGATCAGTAAATCGGTTCGCAGTCCGGCTCCAACCATCTGCGTCGACTCATGTTCAACTCCTTCTGGGTGAACACATAATTCAAACTCTTGTGATCCGTAAGGACTTCAACTCTCTCGCCCATAAGATGGTGCCTATCTTCAGGGCGAAGATCACGGCTGCAAGCTCCAAGTCATGGGTCGGATAGTTCTTCTCATGAGTCTTCAGTTGTCTTGATGCGTAAGCGACGACTTTCCCGTTCTGCACTAATACACATCCCAAACCCTTTCCAGATGCGTCGCTATGAATCACCAGTCCTCCTGAATTATCCGGTACGGTCAGGATCGGGGCGGTTATCAACTTCTGCTTCAACGTCTCGAAGGCCAATGCACATCCGTCCCGTGCCATCCTTCTTCTTTACTAAGAGAACTGGAGCTCCCCAGGGTGAGTTGCTGCTTCGAATCCATCCCTTCTCGAGTAATTCGCTCCCTCGTTTCTTAACTTCTTCCAATTCCACCAGTGCCATCGGATAATAAGATTTTGATACTGGCGCTGCACCAGGAGTAAGGTCAAACGCAAACTCCCCATCTCGCTTCGGCGGTAAGCCCGAAACATCTTCAAACACCTCCATAAAGTCGCGGACAACTGCCGGCTCTTCATCACTCTCCACTACCATAGCCGCAAGAACACTGTTCGTCGGCCTTGCCCTAAACTCGACTGACCCGACAGAATTGCTTTCTCCAATGAAAGTAAACTTAGGATGTCCGGGAATCTGGAAATTACCTTCCTTGCCCTACAGTCAAGATGGGCGTGGAAAGTGCCAAGAAAATCCATTCCCAAGACAACCTCATAACTGCCCGTATCTATCACCAAGAAACCTGCAAAAGCTCCCGTCCGCAAACAACAACAGTACAATCTCTACCTTCCTTACTAGCTATGATTTTCCCATTCCCAGTGTGTATGTCCCAGAAACTAGACAGGGTCGTGCAGGTGATCGAGTGTGTAGTTATAAATTTGGATGACATAAACAATGGGATGCTCCGAAATTAAGTAATGCCAAAGCGGGAAAACCATGAACGAGTAAATTACCTGAAACCGCTTCTCCTGATGCCTTGGCTTCCTCAGCTGTCAAAGTGAAAGCTCGACCCTGGTTGGGTCCTTGTGTCAGCTGCTTCTGCCCTTGGAACGGTCTCTGCGGAGGCTTCTGTATCTCATCCCTCGTGCGAAGCTTCGACGGACAAGCACTCACTGCGTGATCGGCTGCTCCACAAACCAGACAAAGTCCCAGTCTCCTTCGACAATCCCTTTGCATGTGGCCCGGTAAATTGCAGTAGTTACAACTTATGCTCTTTCTTCGATCCACGACCACAGGCTTCTTCATTGGCGCTACACCTCGACGGTCCACTGGAATACCCTTGCGCCCATGATCTCGGTTAGGTACAAATGTAGGCTTCCTGGCCGCAACTGCTGTCTGGTGAAGGTTCCCTTTCGATCCTGATAAACTCTGCTGCTCTCTGGCTGCCGTAAGAACCTGTGAGAAAGTGGTCAAACCCAGGGAGACAATCTGCCTCTGGATGTCCACATCCAAACTGCGCAAGAACCTTCGCGCCCTGTCTGCCTCCTTGGCGACTAAGGGTCCAGCGAAACGGCTGAGTCTCGTCCATTCCGCTGCGTGTACATCCACCGCTGCTCCATTTTGTTTCAGCCCAATAAATCTCTCCTCCATTTCCTCCCGTGCATTCCGCGGGAAGAACTTTTCAAAAAAACTTTTGGAGAAATCCGCCCAACTGATTGGCTTGGACAAGCGGGTCTCCTCCACAAGCCACCACTCTCGGGCGTAATCCACCAGCTGAATGCGCACCACATCAACTCTCTTGTCTTCTGGGATCTGTGCCGCAATCAATAAATTCTCTGTGTCCACAAGCCACTGCTCGGCTGGCAACGGCTCCTCCAAGCCAGTGAAAGTAGTAGGACCCAACCGTCTGAAATCTGCCACGGTCCCTACTCGGTCGACTGGCTTCGCTACGGCGGTGTTTACAGACTGCTGCATAGCCTGCAAACCCTCCTGAAATGAATCCGCTTGCTGCTGGATCAGCTCAGTTTGCCTCTTCTGATTTTCCAACATCCCTCGTATCACTCCTAACATGGCGGCTTCATCCACACGCCTCTGATACGTCTTGGAATTCTTATCTGCCATGGTCCTGAAATCAAAACAAACAACATTAGCATGATGATAGATTCAATATATATAAATCAAGGCTAGAACTCCAAGATACTTAAATAGAGTGTTGCATTGTAGCTATGCCGCGGTATCATAGCCGCAATTACTTAACTCCACCCAAGTCGCCTAAGTCCTAGAGATAACAAGAAGTTAGGTTTTCGAGTTAACAATGCAAAGTAAGTTTGCACGTCGACATGATCTGGAAGAATGATTCAAGGACGGTAAAACGGTCAAGGTGGCAGGACATGTTTCCTAATCACAGGTATTACGATTCGTGTATCGGGTGCGGTACCCAACTACAAAGAATCAACCCAATTAACCTATGGCTCTGATACCATAAAACCATGTCACGCCCCGCTTCCCAGAGTACGCAAGATTTGGGCACATGACATAGCCAACCATGCTACCTGTGGGAAGGAAGTATCCATCCACAGTCACATTACGGTTGTAAAGATATCAAGAACAAGATAATAAGCTAATCTAATACATGTCCAAATCCATAATAACAAGAATCAATAAACAATAAGTGCGGAAGCTAATGACCCAATACAATGATTACACAGTATGTCCCATAATGCGGGCTCACATCTGGAAATAAAATGACATGAATAAACTGAACTCTAAAGAACTCACAGTTCAGCCTGCTGGCTGAAGTACTCCTGCTCGGTCGACGACAAAGGTACGGAATCTGGGCCATGCAAAACCCAGACGTCAGCGCGTCATGATATCAAGTATATAACATAAACATGGTAATAAACAATGCAAGCATGAACATGAATGAAGCAGCAATAAGAAGTAATAAACAGGGTAATGTGCAGTGGTGACTAAACTGTCCTATCAGGTTTTCTACTCTACAGTCTTTGAAACCAATTGATGAATCGTCGATGTAACTCAATAGTATCCCGTACATACCCGGGATCACGGCCACAATATTCTCGGCTGAAACCGAGACATGCCGTAAGGCACAGAAAGGGAAGTGTACACTCGGTATTACCCCGTACATACCCGGGATCACGGCCACAATATTCTCGGCGGCAGCCGAGACATGCCGTAAGGCACAGAAAGGAAAGTATCAGTATCCCGTACATACCCGGGACCACGGCCACAATATTCTCGGCTGAAACCGAGACATGCCGTAAGGCACAGAAAGGGATGTGTACACTCGAACGGTAGTGAACTGTCGAGTTACCAGTCAGGTTCATCTTTGATTTCCCCATACCCCCAAGCTATGTATGTCAGGTCAGGTATTCAAGAGTCAAGGACTAATGCCAACACGAGGTCGAGTAAAAGTAGGTCTGTCTGGATCGACAGCAGGAATGGTTAGGTTGTCGGCACTAGGCATGAAATCAGGTAACAGGTCAGGTTACCTTCAACAGGTAGAGTCGATATGCACAGGGTGGCAAGTCCGGTGCATCGGTACATGTGTCATGTGTATCAAGATCGATCAATAAGTAATGCAATCAGGTGTGTGCTCACAACAGGTATGCAATCAATAATGAACAGTAGCAGGAAACAGTAAATAACAATATTAATCTAGGTAAACACGGTGATGTTTCGTATTCTCTTATTAATCCGGTTCACGCACCTTTGAGGTACAAAGCCACAAGACGAACAATATCGATAAAATACGTAATGGAGTTACATGCATTTGAACTAAGCATAATAATCGTCTCATGAGTGTTTTAACAAATGAAGTGGGGATGATCAACTTGGTTTGATTAGTTAAGTATGAATTAATAGCAGACCGGTTAATGCGAGCAATGATTTCATTAACTTAAAGTTACGGATAATTGTGACTAGCAATTCTAAGTTATAAAGGTATCGATGGTATAATAGTTGTGTGGTTATAATATGATGATTAAGTTGTAGCATGTTAAAGCAAGTATTCGGATACTTGCCTCGGCGGTTCCGCAAACCGAAACACGGATGCGATGTCGGCAGAAACTGCGATACGGAAGCACGGGCCACGGATCGAGTCCCCACAGAGATCAACGGGATCACACGGACCAGGGGACTTCGCTGGAGCGTCGGGTTCGTCAGACGGCACAGTCGGATTCCGGCAAAATGTCATCGGTAACAAGTTAGCAACAAGATACGATACACGCAAAATAACGACCAGCGGGGGTTGTACCAAAAGGAAGGAGAAGGAAACTTACAGGGAGACACCAGGGGGTGACCACGGCGGGTTCGACGGCACTGGAACGCCGGCGAGGCCGCGACGGTGGCTGCGAAGGCTGGAACAGCCGCTGGGCTTGCGGAGAGGGGTGCGACGAGTGGAGGAGGGTGGTGGTTGGCTCAGGTGGTCGAGGGGACAGGGAGGTGGTCGGAGTGGCGTCGACGAGGTCGCCGGCGCGCTTCTCCGGCGAACAGAGGAGGTGCAGGAGAAGGATGAAGGCTCGGGTTTGCTGTTCCGGCGAGGGGAGGAGGTAAACGACGACGAGGTCTCGACGAGGAGGGTGAGAGGGTGCCGCGGGGGTCGTCGACGACGATGGGTGGCGTCGACGGCGAGGTCTGCGAGGTTGGAGGCGTCGGGGAGATGGGTGCAGGCGCGGGAGAGAGAGGAGGAAGGAGGGAGGAGGTGCGGCGGTCGAGGAGGCGCTGCCGGCGGCGACGGCGAGGTCGCGGGGAAGTCGGCGATGGGATCGCGAGACTAGGGTTAGGGTTAGGGTTCGCGTCGAGTTCTCGTGAAGAAAGAGAATGGTGAGGGGCGGCTGCGTGCATGAGATTAATATAGGAGGAGAGAGAGAGAGGCTTATGACGAGGGGAGAGAGAAAGATTCCTGAGGATGAGAGAGAGAGAGAGAGAGAACGAGGAGAGAGACAGAGATGGGAAAAAGAGGCGGGGCCCACGATAAGGAGAAATCGAAGCTCGCGATTGGCTGAGGCAGGTGGAGAAAAATATTTGATTAAGGATTTTAGGGGATTTGCACAGTAAAAGTTGTATTCGTATATATATATATAAAGTTTTATATTAAATTAAAATGGGCCCTTTTTGGCGCGAAATGAAACATTTCCAAATCGCGCCCGGGTTGCGCCCAAATGTTCCAAATTCAAATTATAGGATTTTAAGCGGGTTCCAAATTTTGAGAAGAGGTGTTTAGTGATTAAAATGTATGCCCCCAAGTCGGACACTTGCACGCGCGCGTAGTCGCCCAAACTTGCCCGTTTAGCCAAACGGAACGGAATCTCGACACGCGGACGCTACCACGCGACTAGTGGCGACGAGTAGGCTAACATGGACATCTTAAATTTCATTTTAGGAGTTAAAATTTGTTATGTGCCAAAATGACTTAACCGGGTAAAATTTAGCAATAAACACCAGAAAATCAGGAAGATTGGAATGAGCAATAAATAACCCTCAACTAGTAATATACATAGTATTATTGGGCTCGGGTGTTACACTGATTTCCCTGAATCAAGATATTTGTCAAGGACGCTGATTTCCCTGCCGGTTGAGACGAATCGAGGTATTCCTGCAAAGACACTGATTTCCTTGCGGGTCGACGCGAATCGAGAGGTTCTCGTCAAGGACGCTGATTTCCTTGAACTGTTTTTTTTTCAAGGACACTAATTTCCATGTCGGTTGAGATGAATCGAGGTATTCCTGCAAAGACACTGATTTCCTTGCGGGTCGACGCGAATCGAGAAGCTCTCGTCAAGGACGCTGATTTTCCTGAATCGAGATTGTTTTCCAAGGACGCTGATTTCCCTGGGGTTGGTTGACTTATTTCCGAGACGGAGCTTTGATCCGGCGGGGAGGTCATTGGTTGACTTGTTTCCGAGACGGAGCGTTGATCCGGCGGGGAGGTCATTGGTTGACTTGTTTCCGTTTTCTACGGTGTCGGGATCGGCTTTCTCCGTTTTCTACGGTGTCGAAGGTTGACTTTCTGGTGTCCGTTAACCGCAAAGTCTTGGAACTAGGGACTTTGTCGTGGCTCCGATTGGTGGTGTCGCGTCCGTATCCTGCTGGAATGAGGGGGAAACGTCGTTGATGATCTCTAGGCTGTAGATGTCGCCGTCGAGATTTGACTCTCCGTTTAAAAGAGCCTGATGGGGAAATGTGGTTCCCTTTTTGTTTATGCCCATGGATTGTATACAGGGGTCGGTATAGACTCGCCTGTAGGGCAAAAGTTTCATTCTTTCTTTATTTTTTATTTCTTTCCACGATACTCTATCATTTCAGCTTTTTATATCGCGAAAGTCGCGATTGCCCAATCATTTCGGCTATTTTTATATGCACATATTTTACTTGCTGATTTCTATTGCGAGTTGCCCAAACATTTTGGCTATTTCATATGCATTTTTTCTCGAGTATGAAACTCATGGTCTGATACCAATCTTGCATCAGTATCGCTGTGACTGGAATGTTGCCATGAGCGAATCATCATTTGCCATGAAAGGACTTGGAATTTGATACCGATTTAGGCATCAGCATCGCTACAACTGGGATATTGCCAGGAGCGAATCATCATCTGCCTTTGTCGGTTCGAACAAAGATGTCTTATCAAACAGGGTTAAGATCCTGTCGATTAAGGCTTTTGACTTCATGAGCCGTAAGGTTCTCATAAAGGTGTTTCTCCCTACGAGTCGTGAGGATCTCGTAGGTGCGTTTTCTCCTTAGGGGGCGTGAGGACTCCTAAGTGTGTGTTCTCTTATAAGTCGTAAGGATCTTACAAGATTATTTTCTCCTTATAAGTCGAGAGGACTTACAAGGGTCATTCACCATGTGAGGACATTCCTTGTTGCTGGTGGGACTCTGTTGGGGAAATATTTATTCGTGCCCGTGGATTGTATACAAGGGTCAGCATTGAACCGCTTGTAGGACAGTCTGGGAAAGGTGATGGCTTAAGAACAGGTTCAGATCCCTGTAGCTTAAGGCTTTTGAATCTTATGAGCCGTGAGGGTCTCATAAGAGGGTTCTCCTTACGAGTCGTGAGGATCTCGTAAGTGTAATTTCTACTTAGGAATTGTGGGGATCTCTAAGTGTGTCGCTCATTTGTGAGTCGTAAGGATTTCACGCAGGTAGTTTTCTCCTTACAAGGTCGAGAGGACCTTGCAAGTGTCTATTAACGAGATTGCGCCCTTTCGGGTTTTCACAAACTCGCCGGTAGCCCTGCTGTTTTTACTCACGGAGCCCTTTCGGGTTTTCATCCATGCCCATCTTGCTTACGGACGTACCGTTTTTTTTTGTTTTTTTTTCTTTACGAGTTTGCGCCCTTTCGGGTTTTCACAAACATCACCGGTAGCCTTGCTGTTTTTACTCACGGAGCCCTTTCGGGTTTTCATCCATGCCCATCTTGCTTATGGACGTACCATTTTTTTAATTTTTTTTATTTTTTTAGTCATCAGCCTAAAGATGTTGCGGGTTTGCAGCAGTTTAAAGATGTTGCGGGTTTGCAGCAGTTTAAAGACGTTTCGGTCAGTTGTTCGTAGGTCCGGGATTTTTCCCGGGCAACGTACGATTACGCAGCTAGATGTTCTTGCAAGTCTTCGTATCTTTTGTGTCGGAGGTGGATGTTCCCCTCCGAATGGCGGCCAAGACATGGACGTCTTGCCTGAGATTCGGGGCAGATGCTATTTGGTTTTATCCGTCCACCTCTCTGAAGATGCCAAGTTGATTTATGGCACCGTGTATCGGAGGTTTAGACGGATGCGGCCGATGTAGCAGACTTCGTCAGATTCCCCCTCGTTTGAGGGGTTTTTGATTGTGGGGACGCTCTTCCCTGCAGGCGCAAGCCACTGCAGTTAATTACGCTACCGCATCACGGTAACAACTTTCTCCTTCTCTAGCTGGTCATTTCGTGTCGTGGGTGTTTGTTTTATGTTTGGTTGCCCGTGGATTGTATACGGAGACTAATTTATGTCGTCGCCCGTAGGACGTGGATTAGTCCAAATCCGTATTTTCTTAGATTTGGGTTTGGGGTTTTGGTTTAAGGATACGTTAGCCCTGTTTAAGGCTAAGATCAACTTAAACGTTTGTTAAGGATACGTTAGTCTAGTTTGAGACTAAGATCAACTTAACGGGATAGTTTAGATCCGACAAAAGAGCGTTTGGGCTCTATTGTTCCAGTTTAGGGACATAGTGGTCCATCATTCCCATTTTGGGAACGGATGTTGGTTTAAAGATGCATAAGTCCATGAGTTTAAGGACCCCACAGTCCGTATTAATGTGTGGTTGTCGGGACCCGTCACCTCCCTGACGACGTTGAAGGATTACAACGACAAATATCAGAGGAGTTCAGAGATGTACCCTTGAACCAAAGTTGGTTGAGAGATCTATAGTCCAATTTGGGACTAAAGTATGTTTGAAGGTTTGATTTAAGGACACGTTAGCCATATTTGAGGCTAAGATCAACTTAAACGGGATCGTTTAGATCCGACAAAAGATCGTTTGGGCTCTATTGTTCCGGTTTAGGGACATAGTGGTCCATTTCCAGTTTAGGGACATGGTGGTCCAATACCAGTTTAAGGACATTGTGGTCCATCATTCCAGTTTAGGGACGTGGTGGTCCATTTCCAGTTTAGGGACGTGGTGGTCCATAGATAGTTTAAGGACGCATAAGTCCGTGGGTTTAAAGACCCCACAGTCCGTATTTTAGTTTAAGGACGCATAAGTCCGTGGGTTTAAGGACCCCACAGTCCGTCTTGATGTGTGGTCGTCGGGACCCGTCACCTCTCTGAAGACGTTGAAGGATTACAACGACAAATATCAGAGGAGTTCAGAGATGTATCCTTGAACCAATGAGTTGGTTGAAAGAGCAGATGTGCTCAGTTCAAGATGATTTGAGGACTTATGGCCAGTTTGGGCTAAGTCCAATTATGTTTGAAATATTGGCCTTCTGTTGGTCTATTGAAGGAGAGGCTTTGCCTCTAGAAACTTAGCCAATTGGGCTAAAGCTATTGTTAAACACTAAAGACCAACAGTGTTGAACACTGGGAATAAGATTAGCAAGTTAGTGTTAAACACTAAAAGATAACCAGTGTTAAACACTAGCAACAGGGCTTTCAAATTAGTGTTAAACACTAAAGCAAATCAGTGTTAAACACTGGTAATCAAAGATTTCAAATTAGTGTTAATCACTAAAGCAAATCAGTGTTAAACACTGGAAACAAAGTCTTCAGATTAGTGTTAAACACTAAGGAGAGAGGGGTCACGTGTGGACACGTGAGAGCGCCCTAATTTCCCTTATTTTATTCTGCAGATCAGTGTTTAACTCTTTTAATTCTGACGGCCATCACGTATGAGCACGTGATGGAGGCCCCCGCTCTGGTCTGTTAGAATGCTCATTAGGGGTCACGTGGTGACACGTGAGGGCGCCCTAAATGTGGAGCCAGATCTCCTTTTGGTTTATCCTCAAATCTGCGAATAAGTGTTAAACACTTTTGTTTTTATTTTAGAGCATCACGTGTTGGCACGTGATGGGGATCTGTGCGCCAATTGTTAAAGCATTTGCTGAGGGGTCACGTGATAACACATGAGAGCGCCCAAAGCTTTCATTTCCTTTGCTTTTTCTTTCTGCATTTTGGGAGTCGCGTGGGAGCACGTGAGGTGATGCTTCAAAGTTCTTTGCAGGGGATCTTTTCAAGGGTCACGTGGGGGCACGTGACCCTGGTTCTTTTCATGAACATAGATCTTTTAAGAATTGAATTCTTTGTAGGGTTAAATCCTAATTATGATTTTGGAGGAATTAAATTCCTATCGTGAAAGAATTAAATTCTTATTTAGGATGAAACCCTTATTTCTTTTCAAAGGAATTAAATTCCCAGATATGTAAAATAATTAAATTCTTGATTAGGGTTAAACCCTAGTTTCATTTTAGGAGGAATTAAATTTCTGTGAGTTTGGGAGAATTAAATTCTCAAAACTCAATTCCTCCTCTGTGTTTAAGATCTGCATGGCAGGATCTCAACCCAATGAGAATTAAATTCTCAATTCATGGGGAGATGTGCACTTTGCAGATCCTCAACCAGAGAAAGAACTAAGTTCTTTTCTTTATATAAGAGTAAAACTCTTTTGAGAATTAAATTCTCTTTTTAAGTCTCTCTTTTCTTACCTAGGGTTTTTTCTTTTGCAGAGAATTAAATTCTCCTCTCTTTTCTTTTTTCTCTTGAGAATTAAATTCTTCTCTCTCTGTTTCTTCTCTCCAAAAAAAGTAGATCCGTTCTCTTCTTTTCTTGGTTCCTATTTATAGGAGAAGGAAGAGAATCAATTTGTTTAGCAAATCTCTCATTGAAAGATTTGATTTGATTTCATGAGAGATTTGATTTACTTTCATCATTAATATGATCATTTAGATCATTCAGTGAATTTTATTCACCGTTGGATTTTAAATCCAAAAGATATTCTGTTTGTTATTTCGGTGAGATTTGGGGAGATCTTTCCTTGTCTAGGATTTTTCCATAAATTGGTGATATTTATTCACCCTTAGATCTTTAATCCAACGGTCCCCATAATCCTTTTCCATTTGGAAAGATTTAGAAGCTTTTAGAATTTTAATTCTATTTCGAAAGATTTTAGAGAAATTTAGAATTTTAACTCTATTAACCGTAAGGCTTTCAAGCCTATCACGTGCTGGCACGTGACCCTTGATCACGTGTGAGCACGTGACCCCCAAATTGGTTCCTTTAACAGCCGCTTGTTTATGTTGTTGTTTTAACCATCACGTGTCAACACGTGACCATTGGTCACGTGTAAGCACGTGATACCTCGTTGATGTATTTTCTGACTTTTAGAATTAAATTCTATTCATTATTTTAGAGACTTTAAAAGTCCATCACGTGTCTGCACGTGACCCATGGTCACGTGTGAGCACGTGATGCCCCATTGGGGTCTTTTCTGAGTTTTTATTATATCTTTTAACTCCTCCAGCGGGTTCTTAAAGGTCCATCACGTGATGCCTCATAACTTTTATTATAACTTTTGATCTCGAATCGAAGGGTTTTTCGAGATGCTTCCAATACCATCAGAATTTAATAGTTCCTCCTTCGGGAACTTATCAAAATACAGACCGGAAGATATTGGTTCGCATTTCCTTAAGCGTATCGCTGCCATTTGATACCTTGGACTCTTCTGCGCAGAAATTTTTGGCGGGAACAAATGCCCCCCACTACTTTGCCCACGTAAGTATATATGTGGGTGAAGTAGTGCAAAGTAATGCATAGCGTATGACCAGTTTCGGGTTGGTATATTATTTTCAGAATCTTGATCTGAGAAGATAACGAGCGGACACAAGCGTCGTCATTTATCATTGACTCAAATCTCGACTCTTAAGAGATATAGTTCCAAACTCTTAACTCCATGAGCCGCACCCTTCTATCTCTTTATATCTTACTCTGGCGTGAAGTAGTTTATATGCTCATGAGTAGCTTTTCCATTTCAGTGGCATGTAGCTTTGGCGAGTGTGGCTCATAGATGGTCCATCTTGACCTCTTTGCAGGGCGGTGATGGCTTAGGAGACAGGGTTAGGATCTGCCACCTAAGACTTTTCAACTTTATGAGCCGTGAGGGTCTTATAAAGACTTTTCTCCCTACGAGTCGAGAGGATCCCGCAGGTGTATTTTCTCCTTAGAGGTCGTGAGGACTCCTAAGTGTGTTTTCTCTTGAAAGTCGTAAGGATCTCACAAGAGAATTTTCCCTCTTACGAGTCGAGAGGACCCGTAAGCGGTTGTTTCCCTCCTTGTCGAGATTCGACTTTGGAGAGTGTGACCCGTGGATGGTATGCAAGAGACCGTTTTGGATCGCCTTGCAGGGCCCCAGTGCTTAGGAAACAGGTTTTTTAATCCCTACTGCCTAAGGCTTTATGTCACGAGTCGAGACGAATCGAGAAGTTCTCGCAAAGACATCAATTTCCTCACGAGTCGAAACGGATCGAGCAGATCTCACAAGAATATCCTAACGTCACAGTTAACCTCTGCTCTTTACGACAGAAGTCCGTTAGGGTCTGTGGTACTTAGGGTTTTGGCCGTCGTACCGTCGCATGAGTTGATATATTCCTCGATAGGCAATCGTGCTGTTCGAGTAGCCCTGCGACTGCCGTGTCTCTGATCCCTTCGGGGGCTTACAAGACGTCTTCAAGCAATCCTCCTTGGCAGTTTGACCGTCGGAAGAGCAAGCGTTAGGAATTTGCCATGCCGCTTTTTACATGAGGTTAGGCTCATTTTGGAGAGCCCCAATGAGTCATAACCACTCCGCGCTGGTGTGGGATGATCTCCGATAGTCTTTCAGGCTTTATATGACTTGCCGTTAAGACCCTGAAGCTAGGAATTTGGCCTTTGCTTCGTTTGCTGGCATTGCGTCCTCTGTATCGAGACGAATGTCGTGGTTATCTTTAGGTTGCTGATGAACCGTCGAGGTTTGGAACTAGGGATTTTGCCGTGGCTCCTTTTGGTGATGTTGCGTCTGCTGTATCGAGACGAACATCGAGGTGGTGACCACTCCGCACTGGTGCGAGATAATCTTCGATTGTCTTTCAGGCTTTATATGACTTGCCGTTAAGACGCATGAAGCTAGGAATTTGGCCTTTGCTTCGTTTGTTGGCATCACGTCCGCTGTATCGAGACGAATGTTGTGGTGGTGACCACTCCATGTGGGATGGTCTCTGATTGTCTTTCCGGTTTTATATGAGTTACCGTCAAGACGTTGAAGCTAGGAATTTGGCCTTCGCTTCGTTTTCTTTGGTGTGTCCTAATCCTGTTGGAGGAAGAACGTTGTTGTTGACATCTCGTCTGCTGTATCGAGACGAATGTCGTGGTGGTGACTACTCCATGTGGGATGATCTCTGATTGTCTTTTCGGTTTTATATGAGTTACCGTCAAGACCCTGAAGCTAGGAATTTGGCCTTCGCTTCGTTTGCTTTGGCGCGTCCGAATCCTGCTGGGGGAAGAACGCTGAGGTGACATTTCATCTGCTGTATCGAGACGATCGTCGAGGTGGTGACCACTCCGCGCTGGTGTGAGATGATCTCCAATTGTCTTTCACGCTTTATATGACTTGCCGTCAAGACCCTGAAGCTAGGAATTTGGCCTTCGCTTCGTTTGCTTTGGCGCGTCCGAATCCTGCTGGGGGAAGAACGCTGGGGTGACATTTCATCTGCTGTATCGAGACGATCGTCAAGGTGGTGACCACTCCGCGCTGGTGTGAGATGATCTCCGATTGTCTTTCAGGCTTTATATGAGTTGCCGTCAAGACCCTGAAGCTAGGAATTTGGCCTTTTGCTTCATTTGCTTTGGCGCGTCCGAATCCTGCTGGGGGAAGAACGCTGTAGTGACATTTCTTCTGCTGTATCGAGACGAACGTCGAGGTGGTGATCACTCTATGCCGGTGTGAGATGATCTCTGATTGTCTTTCCGGTTTTATATGAGTTACCGTCAAGACGTTGAAGCTAGGAACTTGGCCTTTGCTTCGTCTGCTTTGACCGTAAGGTCTTTTGTTGACGCTGCGTCCGCATCCTGTTGGACCACGAAGGAACGCTGCTGTTGAAATTGTATCTACTGTAACGAGACGAATGCTGAGGTGGAGCTAGGATTTTGTCGTCACTCCGCTTTGCTGACCATGGGGTCTTTCATCGATGTTGCATCTGCATCCTGCTGGACTGCGGAGGAACACCGTCGTGGACATCTCGTCTGCTGTAAAGAGACGAATGCTGAGGTGGAGCTGGGATTTTGCCGTCACTCCGCTTTGTTTCGACCATGAGGTCTTTTGTTGACGTTACATCTGCGTCCTGCTGGACTGCGAAGGAACGATGGTGTTGCCATCTCGTCTGCTATAACGAGACGAATGCTGAGGTGGAGCTGGGATTTCGCCGTCACTCCGTTTGATGGTGTAACATCTGTGTCCTGCTGGAATGAGGAGGCACACCGTTGTTGGTCTCCAGGCTGCAGATGTGGCCATTGAGATTTGGAACTAGGGCCTTTGCCATGGCTCCGTTTCGTTGCGACTCTGAGGTCGGTTGTTGACGTCATGTCTGCATCAGGTTGGAAGGACAAAGCATGCCGGTGTTGATCTCTAAGTTGTCGATCTTGACGTCGAGACCCTGAAGCTAGGGATCTTCCTTTGCTTCATTTGCTGACATTGTGTCTGCAATATTGCGACAAATGTCGAGGTTGTCTCTATGTTGTCTATGAACCGTCGAGATTTGGCTTCGCTTTCTGATGGAGCCTATTGGGAAGGTATGGTTCCCTCTTTGTTTGTGCCCCTGGATTGTATACAGGGATTGATGTGATCTCACCTGTAGGGCAAAAAATTTCATTCTTTCATTTTTTTTTATTCTTTCCGCGATGCTCTATCATTTCAGCTTTTTATATCGCGAAAATCGTGATTGCCCAATCATTTCGGCTATTTTTCGCGGTGCCCAATCATTTCGGCTATTTTTCTTTTTACTCGCTGCTTTTTATTGCGAGTTGCCCAATCATTTCGGCTATTTTGCATGCATACATTTTTACTTGCTGATTTTTTTTGCAAGTTGCCCCATCATTTCGGCTATTTCGTATGCATTTTTTTTTCTCGCTGATTTTTTTTTGCGAGTAGGAGATTTGGGATCTGATACCAATCTTGGCATCAGCATCGCTGCGACTGGAATATTGCCAGGAGCGAATCATCATTTGCCGTGAAAGGACTTGGAATTTGATACCGGTTTAGGCATCAGCATCGCTACCACTGGGATATTGCCATGAGCGAATCATCATTTGCCTCTGTCGATGTCGAACAAAGGTGGCTTAGCGAACAGGGTTAGGATCCCGTCGACTAAGGCTTTTGACTTCATGAGCCGTAAGGGTCTCACAAAGGTATTTCTCACTACAAGTCGTGAGGATCTCGTAGGTATGTTTTCTCCTTAGGAATCGTGAGGATTCCTAAGTATATTTTCTCTTATAAGTCGTAAGGATCTTACAAGAGTGTTTTCTCCTTACAAGTCGAGAGGACCTACAAGTGTTTGTTCACGGTGTGAGCATATCCCTAGTCGTTGGTGGGACTTTGTTAGGGAAATGTTTATTCGTGCCCGTGGATTGTATACAAGGGTCAGCATTGAACCATTTGTAGGGCAATATCGAAGGTTGTGGGGGTTGCTTAAGAACATGTTAAGGTTTCTGTAACTTAAGACTTTCAAATCTTATGAGCCGTGAGGGTCCCATAAGAGAGTTCTCCTTACGAGTCGTGAGGATCTCGCAAGCGTATTTTCTCCTTAGGAATCGTGAGGATCCCTAAGTGTGTTGCTCCCTTGTGAGTCGTAAGGATCTCACGCGGGTGGTTTCTCCTTACAAGGTCGAGAGGATCCTGTAAGTGTCTTTTAACGAGATTGTGCCCTTTCGGGTTTTCACAAACACTCGCCGGTAGCCCTGCTGTTTTTACTCACGGAGCCCTTTCGGGTTTTCATCTGTGCCCATTTTGCTTATGGACATACCATTTTTTTTATTCTTTTTATTCTTTTTTTTCTAACGAGGTTGCGCCCTTTCGGGTTTTCACAAACACTCGCCGGTAGCCCCGCTGTTTTTACTCACGGAGCCCTTCCGGGTTTTCATCCATGCCCATTTTGCTTATGGGCATACCGTTTTCTTTCTTCTTTTTTTTGATTTTGTTTATTCTTTCTTTTTTTTATTATTCTAACGAGGTTGCGCCCTTTCGGGTTTTCACAAGACTCGCCGGTAGTCCTGCTGTTTTTACTCACGGAGCCCTTTTGGGTTTTCATCCGTGCCCATTTTGCTTGTGGACATACCGTTTTTTTTACCACGCCGGCCTGAGGATGCCGCGGGTTGATAGTAGTTTAACGACGTTTCGGTCATTTGCAAGTTTTAGGACATTGCGGTCCGTCGTTAGTTTAGGGACGTTTCGGTCCGACGCCAGTTTTAGGACATAGTGGTCCGTCGTTAGTTTAACGACATTTCGGTCTAGCGTCGCCGTATTTGAGGCGAATCTCTAGTTTACTGACCTTTCGGTCTATGGGGCTTTCTCTATGAAAGAGCACGATGCCCCCGGCATGTCCATCTTTTTCGGAGCATGTGGTTGTGGCGGGCTCACCTTCCAGTTGTCAGACAACGCGAACTTGCCCTGTTGGTATTCATCCTCAATCCAGCCTTTGAAGACATAGCAATTTTCGAGTGGGTGACCCATTACTCTGTGGTAGGGACAATAGTTAGGATTGTCAACGTCACCTGGCTGCAACGGACGTTTTGGATCCGGCAGAGTGATGAGCCCGCTGCGCACCGCTAGCTCGAACAGTCTCTTTGTTTTATCTCTGGGAAACGAGTAAGGACGTTTCAACTTCTCATTGAGGTATCGCGGCTTGTTGTTTTGACGACCAAACGGTTTCGGATCACTCGGCTGTTGTTGAGCATTGGCGACGGAGGTTTCTTTTCCATTCCCCTTATCCATTTTGTTCGATCCCTTGTTTGCGGGTCCGAGATTCTTTTCGGGTAGCGTGCGATTGCGCAGCTGAATGTTCTCGCAATTCCTCAATTCTTTCGTTTCACAGATGGATTCCTTGAAGAGAGGACCGTGGGCTACTTTTTCGTCGGAGTCGCTCCCGAAGGTGAGAACTCGCGATCCCCCAGGATCAACCCTATGACAATTGCCGGCAATTCTTTTACGCTCGTCTGTCGTATTTTTCCGCTGTCTACGAACTTCACGCTTTGTCCTGTTGAAGTGTTGCCTGTGAGCGACATACCCTTGCTACCAACACTTAAAGGAGTTGCAGTCTTCAGTAGGATGTGCAATCTTCTGATGATATAAGCAGAAGTTAGGATGTACGTCCGCTTCATCAAGATGTATACCGCCAGGAGAATTTTCTCTGAAAGAGGGCAGTTTCATCCCCATCGATATGGCTTTGGCAAATCGTTTCCTTGTCTTGATCCTGCTTTCATTTGCGGCGGATGTACTTTGACCTGGTAGGAGTGTTTCGACCCTTTCATCTAGTCGTCGGCGTTTGGCTTTCTCGAATATGGCCATCTCGCGCTCTCGATTAGCTTTGCTTTTAAGACGGACTTCGTTCAGGAATGCATCAATCATTTCGTCTGATGGTCTTAGAAGTTCTGGCTCAGGATCTGCCCCCAGTTTCTCTGTGTAAGGAGCTTCTTCGTCATTTATTGACGAGTGAGAGATCACATGGCATCTTTCCACATAATCTTCAGATTCATCCGACGAGTCTTCTCCATTGTCATCATCTTCGTCCTCAAGGATGTGGCTGAGAAATTCTTGGAGTGTGACTGGGGTCCGCGCCTTCTGATTATATTCTTCTAACGCGTCAATCTGTTTTTGCAGGTCCGTGCGCTTGTCACCAGGCTGCACGGGCTTTTTGGTCTTCTTCTTCTTCTTCGAAGACTTTGACGGCTGGGTGTGAGCGCTTTGGCTATCATCACCGATCTTTGGAATTGGGCGCGGTTTCAGCATTCCCTCGATGATTTGAGGTTCGAGCGGGTTCTTCCATCTGACCGCCGGGCGCGTATGAAGATCACTCAGCATCCTTTTGATTTTGGATGAAAGCACGACCTCCCATGGGGCTTCTTCAACAAAAGAACAAGTTGCCCCCGGTGTGTCTGTCTTCTTAGGAGTGTGCGGTTGTAGTGGGTTTACTTTCCACTTCTCAGACAGCGCAAACTTGCCTTGTAGGTACTGATCCTCGATCCATCCCTTAAAAACGAAGCAATCCTCGATCGGGTGGCTTACCGCTTGGTGGTAAGGGCAGCAATTTGGATCGTTGACATCGCCTGGCTGCAATGGACGCTTTGGACTCGGCAGATTGATGAGTCTGTTGCGCACTGCCAGCTCGAACGGTCTTCTCATTTTATCCTGAGGAAATGAGTAAGGACGTCCCAGTCTCTCCTCGAGGGATGGGCGTGAAATCATATTGTTTTGACGGACAACCGGCTTCAAGTTGCTCGACTGTTGTTGAGTATTAGCGATGAAAGTTGCTTTCCCTTTCCCCTTTTCATGCCGAGGATCCGTCTTTGAATGAGATGGTGTGTGACTCATCTGATCCATTTGGGCCAACTTATCAATTAAAGCCTGGAACGTGGTCGGTTTGAAGAACATCATGAATTGCGAGATGGTTGTTTGCGGATCAAGAGTGCCCACGAACATACCTACCGCAGGTGCTTCTTCGATCCGATGTTCGCATTTTGACCACAGATTCCGCCATCGTGTTGCGTATTGAACCCACATTTCGCCTGGCCTTATCCTGGCGTTTATCAGTGCTGTTATCGGGGTGCGTTCACTAGCACTCGCTAATCTTTGTGTAAACAGCAACTCCATCTCCGCAAATGTTTTGACAGAGTCGTTAGGTAGCTCCGAATACCATTCGAATGCCGTTTCCGCTAAGCTGCCGACAAATTGTCGAAGCAACAGTCTGTCATCGCCTACAGTATTGCCGCATAAGGCCCTGAATTGAGCGACATGCTGATGTGGGTTCCCTGTCCCTTTATATACGTGGAACTTAGGGATAGTATATCCCGGCGGGTAACTGATTTGGTTATACCAGCCCGGATAGGGTCGTCCAGTTCTAACAATTTGCGCAGCCGCTTCATTCACTTGATGAGCCCGTATTTGATGAGCTATATAGTCATCCAGCGCAGCCTTGGAAATGGTTTCATCTTTGGCTGTTGAAAGAGTCGGAGGAGGATTAGATGTCTCTCCTCTATCGTCTTCAGTAATGATCGGAGGGTCTTCAACTGGAGGGTCCGGCTGTAGCATCATCCCTACCATATCTTGGAAGAGGAGCGCCATTTGCTTTATGTTAGCCGCTTGCTCTGCGGCTTCTCTGTCTTTCTTTTCGAGGACTCTGCGTAAGAAGTCAGCATCGGTTTCTTGTTCGTGACGCTGCTCTGATGATGCATCCGGGCTTTCTTTTGGCCCGGTGAGTGCGGCCATTGCAATCATCATCTCCTGAAGCTTCTGTTGCCGCTCCTGGGTTTTCGTCACGGATCGGGTGAGCGGTCGGTGACCCGTCGAAGCACGGCTTTCCTCCTTTCCAGAAGCCATGTATACGGTGTGCACCACCATGCCCCCAGACTTGGGGCGTTTGGGCTTAGCGTCTTTGTGGTCTGCCACATTTACTGGGGCTTTCTCTGGCCTCCTTCTTTTCTAAGTGGTTGACGTTGAGGGGGCCGCTGTCGTGAGCAACCAAGTAGTCGTCATCTTTTGTGGCTTAACAGGACGGTTTTCTTCCTGCCGGACCTTCAGCTTCTTCTGCTGGCGGGAGAAATTTCGATCAATCACCGAGTCTTGGACTTGGCGCCAGACCTTGTAGATTTTAGAGGACAGCCGCTGAGAGGACTGTTCTGGCTTGGCTTTCGCAACATTTCCCACCGGAGGAGGGGATCTTTTTAGTACGGCAGTAAGAGAGTTTCTGCGCACCGTGTTCAACAATTCAAAGCTGTTTCCGGTTGGAACAGCAGCATCGATCCCCACCGTTGGAGCTGGCGGAGTAAGTCCAGACGGAGAGATGCCCCCAGCCTTTCTTACTCGGTGCCAGTGACGACGTCGAGCATGTCGTGCGGATGAGATCACCTCCGTTGTTGAATAAGCTTCTTCATGCCCCCTGCTTTGAGGAGAGACTGTTATTGGTGCTAGCCTATTGAAGACTAACGCCCGTTGAGAAGCAATGTTTAATCTGTCAAAGACAGACCTCTGAGCAGGGGAAGCAGCTTTAAGGACCTCGTCTGGAGCAGCAACCGGAATAGCCAGCCTTGTAAAAACTGACTTCTTGGAAGGAGGAGCCTTTCCAATGATTTCGTCCGCTTGAGCCGGGATAGCTATCCGCTTTGGGATGGCAGCTTCGGGTATCGCGGGTTTGCAGACGTTCTGGCCCAGTCTGTTGAAAACTGAGGTATTGAAGCTGGGCGACCCATTGAGAGGGGTCGCGGCAGTGGTAAGCCGATCAAAGACCGGCTTCTTTGGGGCTTCTTTCAACGTCATTGTGGAATTGAAGCTCAACGGTGGGAGCATGGTCCCGAAGAATAATCCAGTGGTGTCCTGAGTTACCTGCTCCACTGGCATCTTGAAAAGGGAGGCCGCTTGGGGCCCATAAGTCACTCCTCCAGCAAGGAACGAGCGAGAGTTGCAGTTGCAGGCAGTGCAGTTCGAAGCCATTGATCTTCTATTTTCTGCACGGAGCAAGACACCAAATCTTAGTACCTCGAATCCACAGGCAACCACAGTAAACCGCGATTCGTTCGCGAACACGACACACGAAGTGTGGAGTGGAAAATGGAAAAGGTCCCACCGGGCGTGCCAGAATCTGTTCCCCTCCGAATGGCGGCCAAGACATGGACGTCTTGCCTGAGATTCGGGGCAGATGCTATTTGGTTTTATCCGTCCACCTCTCCGAAGATGCCAAGTTGATTTATGGCACCGTGTATCGGAGGTTTAGACGGATGCGGCCGATGTAGCAGACTTCGTCAGATTCCCCCTCGTTTGAGGGGTTTTTGATTGTGGGGACGCTCTTCCCTGCAGGAGCAAGCCCCTGCAGTTAATTACGCTACTGCATCGCGGTAACAACTTTCTCCTTCTCCAGCTGGTCACTTCGTGTCGTGGGTGTTTGTTTTATGTTTGGTTGCCCGTGGATTGTATACGGAGACTAATTTATGTCGTCGCCCGTAGGACGTGGATTAGTCCAAATCCGTATTTTCTTAGATTTGGGTTTGGGGTTTTGGTTTAAGGATACGTTAGCCCTGTTTAAGGCTAAGATCAACTTAAACGTTTGTTAAGGATACATTAGTCTAGTTTGAGACTAAGATCAACTTAACGGGATCGTTTAGATCCGACAAAAGAGCGTTTGGGCTCTATTGTTCCAGTTTAGGGACATAGTGGTCCATCATTCCCATTTTGGGGACGGATGTTGGTTTAAGGACGCATAAGTCCATGAGTTTAAGGACCCCACAGTCCGTATTAATGTGTGGTTGTCGAGACCCGTCACCTCTCTGACGACGTTGAAGGATTACAACGACAAATATCAGAGGAGTTCAGAGATGTACCCTTGAACCAAAGTTGGTTGAGAGATCTATAGTCCAATTTGGGACTAAAGTATGTTTGAAGGTTTGATTTAAGGACACGTTAGCCATATTTGAGGCTAAGATCAACTTAAACGGGATCGTTTAGATCCGACAAAAGAGCGTTTGGGCTCTATTGTTCCGGTTTAGGGACATAGTGGTCCATTTCCAGTTTAGGGACATGGTGGTCCAATACCAGTTTAAGGACATAGTGGTCCATCATTCCAGTTTAGGGACGTGGTGGTCCATTTCCAGTTTAGGGACGTGGTGGTCCATAGGTAGTTTAAGGACGCATAAGTCCGTGGGTTTAAAGACCCCACAGTCCGTATTTTAGTTTAAGGACGCATAAGTCCGTGGGTTTAAGGACCCCACAGTCCGTCTTGATGTGTGGTCGTCGGGACCCGTCACCTCTCTGAAGACGTTGAAGGATTACAATGACAAATATCAGAGGAGTTCAGAGATGTACCCTTGAACCAATGAGTTGGTTGAAAGAGCAGATGTGCTCAGTTCAAAATGATTTAAGGACTTATGGCCAGTTTGGGCTAAGTCCAATTATGTTTGAAATATTGGCCTTCTGTTGGTCCATTGAAGGAGAGCCTTTGCCTCTAGAAACTTAGCCAATTGGGCTAAAGCTAGTGTTAAACACTAAAGACCAACAGTGTTGAACACTGGGAATAAGATTAGCAAGTTAGTGTTAAACACTAAAAGATAACCAGTGTTAAACACTAGCAACAGGGCTTTCAAATTAGTGTTAAACACTAAAGCAAATCAGTGTTAAACACTGGTAATCAGAGATTTCAAATTAGTGTTAATCACTAAAGCAAATCAGTGTTAAACGCTGGGAACAAAGTCTTCAGATTAGTGTTAAACACTAAGGAGAGAGGGGTCACGTGTGGACACGTGAGAGCGCCCTGATTTCCCTTATTTTATTCTGCAGATCAGTGTTTAACTCTTTTAATTCTGACGGCCATCACGTATGAGCACGTGATGGAGGCCCCCGCTCTGGTCTGTTAGAATGCTCATTAGGGGTCACGTGGTGACACGTGAGGGCGCCCTAAATGTGGAGCCAGATCTCCTTTTGGTTTATCCTCAAATCTGCGAATAAGTGTTAAACACTTTTGTTTTTATTTTAGAGCATCACGTGTTGGCACGTGATGGGGATCTGTGCGCCAATTGTTAAAGCATTTGCTGAGGGGTCACGTGATAACACGTGAGAGCGCCCAAAGCTTTCATTTCCTTTGCTTTTTCTTTCTGCGTTTTGGGAGTCACGTGGGAGCACGTGAGGTGATGCTTCAAAGTTCTTTGCAGGGGATCTTTTCAAGGGTCACGTGGGGGCACGTGACCCTGGTTCTTTTCATGAACAGAGATCTTTTAAGAATTGAATTCTTTGTAGGGTTAAATCCTAATTATGATTTTGGAGGAATTAAATTCCTATCGTGAAAGAATTAAATTCTTATTTAGGATGAAACCCTTATTTCTTTTCAAAGGAATTAAATTCCCAGATATGTAAATAATTAAATTCTTGATTAGGATTAAACCCTAGTTTCATTTTAGGAGGAATTAAATTCCTGTGAGTTTGGGAGAATTAAATTCTCAAAACTCAATTCCTCCTTTGTGTTTTAGATCTGCATGGCAGGATCTCAACCCAATGAGAATTAAATTCTCAATTCATGGGGAGATGTGCACTTTGCAGATCCTCAACCAGAGAAAGAACTAAGTTCTTTTCTTTATATAAGAGTTAAACTCTTTTAAGAATTAAATTCTCTTTTTAAGCCTCTCTTTTCTTACCTAGGGTTTTTTCTTTTGCAGAGAATTAAATTCTCCTCTCTTTTCTTTTTTCTCTTGAGAATTAAATTCTCCGCGTTCTATTTCTTCTCTCCAAAAAAAGTAGATCCATTCTCTTCTTTTCTTGGTTCCTATTTATAGGAGAAGGAAGAGAATCAATTTGTTTAGGAAATCACTCATTGAAAGATTTGATTTGATTTCATGAGAGATTTGATTTACTTTCATCATTAATATGATCTTTTAGATCATTCAGTGAATTTTATTCACCGTTGGATTTTAAATCCAAAAGATATTCTGTTTGTTATTTCGGTGAGATTTGGGGAGATCTTTCCTTGTCTAGGATTTTTCCATAAATTGGTGATATTTAATCACCCTTAGATCTTTAATCCAACGGTCCCCATAATCCTTTTCCATTTGGAAAGATTTAGAAGCTTTTAGAATTTTAATTCTATTTCGAAAGATTTTAGAGAAATTTAGAATTTTAACTCTATTAAACTGTAAGGCTTTCAAGCCTATCACGTGCTGGCACGTGACCCTTGATCACGTGTGAGCACGTGACCCCCAAATTGGTTCCTTTAACAGCCGCTTGTTTATGTTGTTGTTTTAACCATCACGTGTCAACACGTGACCATTGGTCACGTGTAAGCACGTGATACCTCGTTGAGGTATTTTCTGACTTTTAGAATTAAATTCTATTCATTATTTTAGAGGCTTTAAAAGTCCATCACGTGTCTGCACGTGACCCATGGTCACGTGTGAGCACGTGATGCCCCATTGGGGTCTTTTCTGAGTTTTTATTATATCTTTTAACTCCTCCAGCGGGTTCTTAAAGGTCCATCACGTGATACCTCATAACTTTTGATCCCGGATGAATTATGAGGCCCATAATATATCGAATCGAAGGGTTTTTCGAGATGCTTCGAATACCATCAGAATTTAATAGTTCCTCCTTCGGGAACTTATCAAAATACATGCCGGAAGATATTGGTTCGCATTTCCTTAAGCGTATCGCTGCCATTTGATACCTTGGACTCTTCTGCGCAGAAATTTTTGGCGGGAACAGTGGATTCCTTGAAGAGAGGGCTGAGGGTTATTTCTTCATCAGAGTCGCTTCCAAAGGAGAGAACTTGAGATCCCTTGTTGTCAACCATGTGAAAGTTGCCGGCAGTTCTTTTGCGCTCATCTGTCGTGCTTCTCTGTTCCCGACGAGTCTTGCGCTTCACTCACTGGACGTGTTGTCGGTGGGCAACATATCCATGCCACCAGTTTTTAAAGGACATGCACTCTTCGGTAGGATGCATGATCCTCCGATGGTATAAACAGTAATTTGGATGTGCATCCGCTTCGTCAAGGTGTATGCTGCCAGGAGTATTTCCTTTAAAAGGCAACAATTTCATTCCCATTGACAAGGCTTTGGCTAATTGTTTCCTTGTCTTAAACCTGCTTTTGTCTATTGTAGGCGTGCTTCGATCTGGTTGGGGTACTCCACGGTTTCTTAATACCGAAGCTTCTTCAACTTGACGCCGACGCTTGGCCCTTTCGTACATGGTCGTTTCCCGCTCTCTGTCAGCTTTGCTTTTTTGAAGAGCTTCGTTTAGCAGCATGTCAATCAACTCATCGGGCGGTTCCAAGGATTTTGGTGCCGATTTTGCCCCCAGCTTCTCTGTATCAGGAGCTTCTTTATCATCTATTGACGAGTGAGAGATCATGTGACAACCTGCCACGTAATCTTCGGATTCTTCTGACGCACCGTCTCCCTCGTCATTGTCATTGCCTCTGTTCTCAAGGATATGGTTGAGAAATTCCTGGAGTGTGACTGGGGTCCGCGCCTTCTGGTTGTATTCCTCCAGCGCGTCAATATGCTTTTGCGGATCCGTACGCCTGTCGTCAAACTGCGCGGGCTTTTTGGCCTTCTTCTTTTTCTTCGAAGACTTTGACGGCTGGGCCTGGGTGTTTTGCCCATCGCTATTAACTCCCAGTGTTGGGCGTGGTTTTAGCATTCCCTCAATGATCTCAGGCTCTAGCAGGCTTTTCCACCTGATTGTCGGGCATGCTTGAAGATCCTTCAGCATTCTTTGCGTTTTTGCCGAAAGAACTACTTCCCGTGGAGCTTCCTCTATAAATGAGCATAATGCCCCCGGCGTGTCCACCCTTTTAGGGGTGTGCTGTTGTGGCAGATTTACCTTCCAGTTTTCGGACAGCGCGAACTTGCCCTGTTGATACTGGCCTTCAACCCAATTTTTGAAGACGTAGCAGTCTTCGATCGGATGGCCCAATACTCGGTGGTAGGGGCAGTAATTGGGATCGTTGACATCGTTCGTTTGTAGTGGGTGTCTTGGCTCCGGTAGAGTGATGAGCCCGTCACACACTGCTAGTTCGAACAGTCTCCTTGTTTTATCCCGGGGAAACGAGTAAGGACGTCTCAACTTCACATCGAGAGATTGCCGCTTGCTACTTTGGCGAACAACCGGTCTCGGGCCACTCGGTTGTTGTTGAGCGTTGGCGACGAAGGTTGCTTTCCCTTTCCCCTTCTCATTCCGAGGATCCGTCTTTGAGGAGGACAGTCTATGGCCCATCTGGTCCATTTGGGCCAGCTTGTCGATCAAGGCCTGGAAGGTGGTCGGCTTGAAAAACATCATGAATTGGGATATGGTCGCCTGAGGATCGAGGGTTCCCACAAACATGCCCACAGCAGGAGCTTCCTCTATGCGCTGTTCACACTTCGACCACAGATTCCGCCACTGAATGGCGTATTGGACCCAGGTTTCTCCCTGCTTCACTCTAGCGTTAATTAGTGCGGTGATCGGAGTGCGCTCGCTAGCGCTCGCGAATCTTTGTGTAAACAGTAGCTCCATTTCTGCAAATGTCTTAACGGAGTCATTCGGGAGCTCAGAGTACCATTCAAACGCTGTCTCCGACAAGCTGCCGACAAGCTGCCAACAAACTGGTGAAGCAGCAGTTTGTCGTCACCCCCAGTATTACCGCATAGAGCCCTGAATTGAGCAACGTGCTGGTGTGGATTACCCGTCCCCTTATACACATGGAATTTAGGGATTGTATATCCTGGCAGGTACTTTATTTGATCGTACCAACCCGGATAGGGTCGTCCAGTCTTGACGATTTGGCCAGCCGCTGAGCTCGCCTGGTGAGCTCGTATCTGTTGAGCTATATAGTCATCAAGGACGGCTTTGGAGATGGTCTCTTCCTTGGCTGCTGATAAAGCTGAAAGAAGATTTGATGTCTCCCCTCTGTCGTCTTCAAGGACAATCGGAGGGTCTTCAGCTGAAGGATCCGGCTGTATCATCATTCCGGCATGTCTTGAAACAAAAGCGCCATTTGTTTTATGTTGGCCGCTTGTTCCGCGGCCTCTTTTTCTTTCCTCTCGAGCATTCTTCGGAGGAATTCGGCATCAGTTTCCCTTTCCTGACGCTGCTCTGAAGATATTTCTGGGCTTTCTTTTGGCCCAGTGAGCACGACCATCTTCGTTAGCATTTCTTGGAGCTTTTGCTGTTGCTCCTAGTCTTGTGTCATAGATCGAGTGAGTGGTCGATGACCCGTAGAAATACGGCTACCCTCCTTCCCGAAAGCCATGTAGATGGTGTGCACCACCATGCCCCCAGACTTGGGGTGTTTCGATTCAGCACCTTTGAGCTTTGTCGTGGACACGAGGACTTTCTCCGGCCTTCTTCTTTTGTGCGCGGTCGAAGTTGAGGGGGCCGTTGCAGCGGGTACCCAAGTAAATGACACCTTCTGTGGTATGACAGGGTGGTCCTATTCTTGCCGAACCCTCATTTTCTTTGGTTGGCGGGAGTAGTCTTGGTTGATGACCGAGTCTTGGACCTGTCGCCAGACCTTGTAAATTTTAGAGGACAACTGCTGAGGGAGTTGTTCTGGCTCTACCTTTGTAACATTTTCCACAGGTGGAGATCTTTTTAGTACAGCAGTCGGAGAGTTCTTACGCACCCTCCTAAGCGGTTCAAAGCTGTTCCCAGTTGGAACAACAACATCAACTTCCACCATTGGAGGTGGCGGAGTCAGTCCAGAAGGGGAACTGCCTCCAGCATTCCTCACTCGGCGCTAGTGACGACGTCGAGCATGCCTTGTAGACGGTATTGATTCAACTATGGGGGTGGCTCCCTCATGCCCCATGTCCTGATGAAGGGTTGTCGTTGGTGCCAGCCTATTGAAAACTAACATCCGTTGAGTGGGGATAGCCAACCTGTCGAAAGCAGAATTCCGAGCAGGGGAAGCAGCTTTGGTGACTTCGTCTGAAGCGGGAGTTGGAGCGGACAGTCTAGCGAAGACTGATCTCATAGCAGGAGAAGCCTCTCTGATGACTTCGTTCACTGGAGCAGGGATGGCTATCCATTTCGGGATAACCCTCTTAGGTATCTCGGGCTTCTTCACGGGCCCATTGGATTTTTGGCCCAGTCTGTCAAAGACTGAGGCGTTGGATTTAGGCAACCCATTGAGAGGAGCCACGATAGTTGCAAGCCGATCGAAAACCGACTTCTTTGGAGCTTCTTGCGATGGCACTGGGGCGTTAAAGCTCATTGGTGGGAGCATGGTCCCGAAGAACAGTCCATTGGTGGCCTGAGTCACCTGTTCCACTGGCATCGTAAAAACGGAGGCCGCTTGAGGCCCATAGGTTACAACTCCAGCAAAGGCGGAGTGGGAGTTGTTGCAGCTAGTGCAGTTGGAAGCCATTCTCTCTTGACGGAAGCAAGACACCAAATCTTAGTACCTCGAATCCTGGGGAAACCATAGCAAACTGCGATTCATTCGCGAAACACGACACACGAAGTGTGGAGTGGAAAGAGGAAAAGGTCCCACCGGGCGTGCCAGAATCTGTTCGCCGCTGAAAGACGCGACCGGGTCGTTGGGACGTCTGGCCTGAATTTTGGGGGCAGATGCTATTTGGTTTTATCCGTCCACCTCTCCGAAGATGCCAAATTGATTTATAACACCGTGTATCGGAGGTTTAGACGGATGCGGCCGATGTAGCAGATTTCGTCAGATTCCCCCTCATTGTGAGGGGTTTTTGATTGTGGGGACGCTCTTCCTTGCAGGCGCAAGCCCCTGCAGTTAATTACGCTACCGCATCGCGGTAACCACTTTCTCCTTCTCCAGATGGTCACTTCGTGCCGTATATGTTTGTTTTGTTTTTGGTTGCCCGTGGATTGTATACGGAGACTAATCTATGTTGTCGCCCATAGGGCGTGGATTAGTCCAAATCCGTATTTTCTTAGATTTGGGTTTGTGTTGGTTTAAGGATCATTAATCTTATTTTAGATTAAGATCAACTCAAACGTTTGTTGAGGATATGTTGGTCTAATTTTAGACTAAGATCTACTCAACAGGATCATTTAGATCCAACAATAGTCCATGAGTTTAAGGACATCATAGTCCATGAGTTTAAGGACCCCACAGTCCGTAAAGTTTAAGGACATCATAGTCCAGTTTAAAAATATCATAGTCTGAAAAGTTTAAAGACATCATAGTCTATGAGTTTAAGGACCTCACAGTCCATAAAGTTTAAGGACATCATAGTCCATGAGTTTAAGGACCCCACAGTCCGTAAAGTTTAAAGACATCATAGTCTGGTTTAAAGACGTCATAGTCTATGTGGTTTTGGTTCAACCGTTTGGGGATGTACCAAAAGTTATTGGTTATTGGGACCCTCCGTCTCTCTGAAGACGTTGAAGAATTACAACGACATATATCAGAGGTACGAAGAAATGTACCCTTGAACCAATGTTGGTTGGGAGATCTGTAATCAAGTTTGAGACTAAGATCAGTTAAAAAAGATTCATGAACATATGGGCTCAATTAATCCAAATGATGGATCCGTGGCCAACTTGGGCCCGGCCCACTCAATTAAAATGTTGGACATTTAATTAAACTCGGTCCTTTTCATTTAACAATGCTGAGCATTGGTTTTGGGTTCTAACAACCTTTTATCTTTTATTGAGTGCTGAGCATTCATTATGGCTCTGGGGCTTTATTTAAAGAACAATTTATGTTCCCTCAACACACACGTGAGGAGCACGTGGTGCGCTTGGCGCTGAGCGCCAGTTAATGAGTGCAGAGCGCTTCTTGTGAAAGTGCACACACGTGAGGAGCACGTGGTGCGCTTGGCGCTGAGCGCCAGTAAATAAGTGCAGAGCGCTCCTTGTGAAAGAGTGCATACGTGAGGAGCACGTGGTGCGCTTAGCGCTGAGCGCCAGTAAATAAGTGCAGAACGCTCCTTGTGAAAGAGCGCATACGTGAGGAGCACGTGGTGCGCTTAGCGCCAGTAAATGAGTGCAGAGCGCTCCTTGTGAAAGAGCGCGCATGTGAGGAGCACGTGGTGCGCTTGGCGCTGAGCGCCAGTCTTGGAGCGGTGAGGCGCTTCTTTTTAATTTGGAGCGCTAAGGCTCTTTTTAGGCAATTTTGATCAGTTCTGCGCTCTGAGAATAGAATTCTCGTTCATAAGAGACTTTGTCTCGTGGGTTTAAGAAAAAAGTTCTTATTTTTATAAGAGATGTCACAATCTTTTTATTTTTTGTGAAAGGCTTTGCCTTTGTGGATCTGTGATCTTAAGAGAATTGAATTCTTCTTCCCCCCCTTTTATAATGAGATGTCATGATCTCTTTTTTGGAAAGGCATCTGTCTTATAGATCTATAATCTTGAAGAAAAATTAGGTTCTTCTTCTTTTGACGAGATGTTTTGATCTCTCTGTTTTACTTACCTTGAAGAAATTCTTCTTCTTCCGAGAGCTTGCTCTTCTCTTTGAAATTTCTCCAAGTTTATGGCGGGGTTCCTCTCTCTCAGACTTGAAGTCTTGGGTCCTTTATATAGGGGAGGCTGATTTGTTGAATCAGTTGAAAAAATCTTTTCTCTAATTGATTTGGGAATGTTTCCCACCATTGGATCTTTGATCCTAGGGTTTCTATTTTACAGAAAACATTTTTCTTGTTATTAACAAGATTGGGAAATTATTTTCGCATACAGAGATTATTCTGTATCTTGGTGATTTTTAATGACCATTGGATCATTGATCCAATGGTGCTCTGATTTACAGAGCACAATATTTCCTGTTTGGAAAGATTTGAGGAGTATTTCCTTAACAGATTTTTATTATGAATTTTGATGATTTATCATCTTTGTTGGATCTTTGATCCAACGGTGGAGAACATTTAGTTCTGGCGCTTGGTGCTCTCGTGCTTTGCACGTGAGTGCTGTTTCAGAGTCTTTGACTCCTTAGCGCTGGCGCTCGGCGCTCTAGTGCTTTGCACGTGAGGCGCTGCCTCAAAGTCTTTGACTCATGGCGCTGGCGCTCAGCGCTCTCGTGCTTTGCACGTGAGGCGTTGCCTCAGAATCTTTGACTCTTTAGCGCTGGCGCTCAGCGCTCTCGTGCTTTGCACGTGAGGCGCTGCCTCATTATTGAAGGTGTCTTTTCACCTTCCTTCTCCACTTTTCCTGAGTCAAGCTTCTCTTTCCCGGAGCTTGGAAATAGTTCCATCATGCACAGCATTTTCTGTGCCTAGACTTAAATGTCTCCCTTCATAATATGAAGCAATGCTTCTTTTCTTTCTCATTTTCAGATAATCATTTTAACAGAGAAGAGCTATGGCTTGTAATCGCCCACATGCTCGCCGTCAGCCATGGGAGGTTCCCATTGAGGAAATTGCTCCTCGTTTTGCTGCGTGCTTGGTGAATCCTACTCTTACGGATAACCAATTCGACACTGTGCTGCACGAGCTCTTGACTCGTATAAGATCTCCTCTCCCCATCGGCTCCATTTGGCTCCGGATGGTTTTCTTGTCTGTGATCAATGATATTCCCCCTCCTCCGGCGGAGATGACTCCGGCAATGCTCGACGCTGCGGAAGACAAGATCGAGTGTTTCCACGAGGCACTTTTGATCACCACAGCTCTGAGGGATCGCTCTGTCCTGCTGCTAAGCCAGATACGGGCTCAGCGGGTCATCATGTCTGCTTTTGCTGATGGGTGCGGTGCTGACCGATTGATAGCTACTCTTCGTGAAGATCGCTGCTTTGTCATGGTGGAGAAGGCAGAGAGGGAGTTAGATAATTTTATCCATAGTTTTGTGAATCCCTGTACTTTCGATCCCATGTTTGGTGATCTATTTCCTGTAGAATAAAATGTTCAATTAAATGGTTTGTTTTTGTCGTTGAACACCTGTTCTTCCTCTGATGTGTGCATGTGCGTATATGAATGAGCCTGATTTCACACATATCTGTAAACAAAACTTAAGCTGGCATAAACGGGAACTAATAGCTCTTGGCCGAAGATTTTGGCAGGAACATAGCATTGACGGCTAATTTTTTGTTCTTTTTCGCGCAGGTACTATGTCTTTCGACATTTCTTTCCCGTCCGTCCGTTCCGAAAGCGGATTCCCTGAAGCGCCTGTGGACAAGGAAGTCTTTGCGTTGATCAAATATCACGACCCGGAGCAAAAGAATCTTCATTTATGGGGAACATGGTACATTCAGATCATCAGAGGTCGGCAGAGCTTTTCTTGCACGGCACCTTCGGATCCTATTTCGACGATCCCTTATGCTGACGCACCTCCGGTGAACTACGCCGTGGAGGAGGTCAACTGGACCTCAGAGGGTTGCCTTCAACCCTCTATGGATGCGATACCCGTACAGCCGCCGCCAGCTTTGGATACTCTGGGGCGGCGTATATGTCAGGGCGAGTCGCGCCCGTGGCGATAGCCGTACATGATAGTCCTAACTCCTCGCCATCCAGCCGGGTATTTGCAGCGGGCCCGCTATATTTTGTCGGCCAAGAAGTTGCAGATGCTGAAGCTCGAGTTGTATCCCGCGATTTACGCTTCCCTTTTCCAATATTCCACACCCCCTGCATGGTGGGTCAAGGCTTTTCTGGAGCAATGGAATATTCTGACCCACACTTTCCTTCTGTCGGATCGAGAAGTCTTAGTATCTTTAGAGGAGTTTGCAGAGATCTCTGGATTACCCGTTAGGGGAGAGCACTACGAGGAGTTGCTTCCTCCGGACGAGTACATCTTTGCCACCAAATCAGTGGTAATAGGACTTACCTCGGAGAACGCCATTCAACACCAATTTCCAAGCCTGATCAAGGTGTTGAATATATACGAAAGTCTATTTCTGGAGTCCGGAGGGCATGGAGTTAGCTACGCAGACTTCATCGCTCGCTTTCTTCATCCGGAAGCCTTATCGAAGCAAGCTGCGCTGTTCGCCAAGCTTGACGACCCGTTTGGTTTTAGTTCGGATAACCAACCGACGGCGGAGGCGGATTTAAAAAGATTCTTTATTCCGATTGCTCCTGTTGTTCCTTTCGCGGAGCTTGCTGCTCCGGACGTCGATGAAGAGACGTTCGTGCTGGGGTTCATTGGCTTATGGCTGAACTGGTTCGTGCTTCCAATGCACCCTCGTTATATGAGGCCATCAGTCTTTTACCCAGCCCATCGTATGGTTGCGGGAATGCAAGTAGCTATCGGAATTGCTGGGTTGGTGTTCATATCAGAATTTTGCATTATTATAATCCCCATTCTTAATCATATTGCAAATAAATAGGTGCTTTTGATCCATGTCTGCTAAATAGTTGCAGGTTACAGGTTCTTAGAACAAATACAGTGAAAATGGTGAAAAGACGCTATAAATGTGAGACTACGACCAATAAATAGATGAATCTGTATGATTCCGCATACCAGTTTAAGAAACAAATGAAGATCAATGAACTGTTCGATTGCACAACGTATGAAGGCAGCACAAGATTCAAGACTTCAACACGAAACTAACGGTAAAAGTCCACAACATTCTGCACTGTGGAAATCTGGAAGAAAATAGAAGATATTCTGAGAAACTAAGTGAAGAAAGCAGAAGTAAAATGCAACATGAAGCAGCCCTAATGAAATGAGCCCAATAGCCCATCAAACGGCCGCGGAACCGTGTCCAAACAAGGCTTCTGGCCGCGGATCCGCGGCCGTTCAATGCACATGTCGGTAGATAAGACGGTGCGTTGACCGGGTCTTCTTAGGGTAGATCTATAAATTTATGAATGGATCAGAATGTAACCTAGGGTTTCCTGTATCTATAAATAGGAGAGCAAAAGGCTAATAATTCTCGTGCCTCTTTTTGGGTGCCTCTTTTGAGATGCCTCTTTCAATTTCTAAATCTTAGATTTTCAACTCCTTGTAATCGTCAAAGAGTGCATCAATAAAGAAGTAAGTTTTTTTTTATCTTGCCTTAGTTTAAATTCTTTTCTGCCCTAGTTTAAATTTCTTTTCTGCCCTAGTTATAAATTTTATTTATCTGCTGTAGTTATAAATTTTATTTATCTGCCGTAGTTGTTAAGTTAAAATCATAAAAATATCTCTTTTTATCAATTTCCTAATGAGTGAGTAGTTCCTCACTTGTTAGGGTTAGGTTTGGGGAAGGTTTGAGAGATGAAAATCTCACACCCCTTTCTTGCCCATCATACATTTTAATAGGACTCTATGCATACATACACACCCCACTCACTATGGCACCCTATCCCACGAGGTAGCGGTGATACCATAGTTCAAGACCGGTTGTGTATGTTTTCCATGGAGGTTAGGGTAAGAGTTAAGAAAGGACGGACAAGGACCTAGAGGAAGAAACCTAGTTTCTTTCCGATGGTGCTAATCCCCTTTGTTAATTATTACCTTAACACCTAAACAGATCTTAATTAGGGCAAAGAAAGCGGTGAGACATATTGAGTTTCCAAACTTAACCTAATCTTAACCCTAGCAAGCTTTTTATAAACTTTTATCTCATTCTTAGATCATAAAATAAAAACACCATTTCTTGGACTTAACTCGTTAGAACACAAAGAATAGGAATCCATCTCCCTGTGGATCGACCCGTACTCAACCAGCTAGCTACCAAGCGACACCGTTCTTGATTGCGGTTAATTCTTTGATTCAAAAACGCGTAAGCACAAACCTCCACCAATCAGTTGGCACACCTATACCATGGTCTTAGCTTAGCAGTGGATACCACTCAGCCAGGGGTACAGCCCGTCACTTTCTCGCTGCATTATTTTATGTCATGGATCGAGCTGCACGTACTTGGCGCTTTTGGTGTCCATAAACGACCTCGTTTTTACGACATTTACAACTTCCCTCGGATTATGCGCCTAGTTGACGCGTCTGTTGTAAATCCGTCACAGCGGGATGCTAGGGGTGTGCTCCTTCGTCCGTGTATGGTTGGAGATGGCATGACCTTTGTCGATAAGGTTTTAACCATCGGCAAAGAATCCGCAAAAACGGTGCAGCCTCTGCGCAATACTTTTAAAGATGGGGCCTCTACCTTGAAAGCTCGGGAGATTCTTCATTTATACTCCATCAGGCCGGGCTTTCTCGTGTTTAGACAGAATGATTCGGCGTTGTTCATGAGGTACAACCCGCACCATTTCGCCCAGCAATCAAGCTATAATCAAGGTGTCCCGCTCGAAGCCTTCTTAGCTGAGCCTACTTCCACAGAAGAAGGTATTCGTAACGCATTACACCATTTTATGCGGTTGAATACCAGCTCCAATTTCTTTATCAGTGAGCCGAGTTGCGTTCCGCGAATCTTGAACGCATATGTGGCGTGGTATCAACATTCGATGGACGCCATTTTTAGGGAAGAAAAGCGATTATTCCTTGATCGCAAGGGCACCGCCCCCACTGGTAATCCAGCTGTTCCCTTGAAGCGAAGGACCATCGTCCGTCCTCTCTTGAGAGAATCTGCTGAGGCTGTGATACCACATGTTATGCCCGAGCTGCCCTTACCCCGCGTGCCTGTAGAAGCGGTAGCTGTGGCGTCTCCCGAGTCTGGTGTGGGTGCGGAGATCGGGACTCGCCACCTGAAGTTTCCCGCCAAGTCGCAAGCTCGTATTATCGGTCGTCGGCACTCGCTCGCAGAAGAAAAAGAAGTCAATACTTTCTGCAGACGTTGTATTTGGCCAGGAGCCTCATGCTCCTTACAGCGAGGACATAAGTGAGTATGGGACAAAAGAAGGTTTATTTATGGCGCCGGATGATACCGATCTAGAGTCTTCCATCGCGGTTTCAAGGCAACTAGCTCACGATGAAGCAGCAATAATCACCATCGCACAATCAGGTATCCTTCGGTCATATCTTTCCACGGCTATTTTAATTATTATGCTTTGACTGACGCTTTCTTCTTCAACAGGTATCTCTGCCGAAGTGGCCCTCGTAGCTTCCCTCAAGAGTTTTGAAGAGGAAGAGAGGCTCCGCGCTTCCTTAGGCCTCGGTATATTTCGGCTCATTGTGTCTTCATTCCCTTTTTCTTCATAGGTAGCCTGACCCATCCTTTTCATCTTATTATAGGGACTACTTCGATTCAGGTTATCCCGAGTGCAGTGCCAATCCCGCATGGTGGCGCGGCGACGCTTCCAGGGCCGGCTGCCGAAGTCCCAGCTCCCCCAGTATTGCCAAAAGAGGTTTCGCTTAAGCAGCCGATGACGGACGCCGTGACGGCTCCAGAGGTAGCTCCTGGCTTGGACGATGACGTCATTTTGACGGAGGTCTTGAGAAGGTCTTTTTGTAAGTCGATGTACAACACCCCACGAGTTGCGGGGAGGCGGAAATATGAAAAACGATCTTGTTCTATGAGTTAACATCGACTAACCGAAGAATCTTTGCTAAACTATAACTAACACATGCATAGGAGTTCTTAACTACTATGAAAAGAGATTATACCTAGTGAACCTAGTCCTTCTTCTTTTCGTCATCCACCTCCTCCTCGGCCTCCTCTACGTAATAGACGATCCACCCGAGAGCTTCTATTCCAAGCTTCACCTCTAAACTTGAGGTAACTAGGTTTCTTTAGTTGCTAATCAAAGGTACCTAGGTGATATAGAGTGAAGTTATGGATTAATTAGTCTATCTAATCCTTGATCTCAACACATGAGAGGGGCGGATTAGGGTTTGAAGAGAGAGAGCTTGAGGAGATAGAAGGTGAGCAAGAGAATAAGAAGAAATAATGAACTCATTTGAATATATGAAGCATTATCTTTTAACAAAAAAAATAAAATAAATGATTTAACAACCATGCTTCATTTATTCATATGAGTGATTCATCTCATGAGTCATTAGATCAATTAATGAAGCATTAACTCCATGGATGAATCACACAAATGAGACATTAAAACAATAAATGCAAATGCCACCTAAACCCCCAAGTCACCATCCTTCTAGAAGCTTCTCGCGAAATTACGAGAACGCCCTTCCTATCTGTGAAAACACGGAAAAACTTTAGACTGTATAAATCTAATAACCCGATACTAGAAACTGGCTTAAACCAAAGCCGGCTAGTAAAAACTGTCCGAATGTCGTACGTGCGTAAACACACGTATGCGTTCGAACCCTTGTCGTAAAACCATACGACCTCTATATCGTTTCGCCTGGAGCAGGGAAACTCTCTGTGTGGGACTCTAAAGACTCGACTACTACGCTGGCAGTTGGTTTAACCACAGACCGCAAGTGGCACTAGCTGTACGTAACGGTCCCCAGGTAGATGTCAATAAGAAGGCCGATGAGGAAACCCATCCGAACTCCTACTGAGCCTGATGTGACAATCTCCGTACAGTCCGGTCTGTTCGCCTAAGACTATCGCATATCGGGCCTAGGGGGCGGCAAGGTTCAGTCCCCTAATAGCGGTATAAGTTGTTGGAGATAGTGCCCTCAGAGTCAATTATTGGATCACAGGCACGTGATTGCAATGATTGAGGGAGGACCTATCCCGGTAGGACAGTCTTACTCGAGATGATAGTATGCTATCTAGTTTATCTTTATCATCGTGTACTGCTTTAGGTGACCTGACATGTCGCTATTACACGTTGATAGAGCCCCTAGGATTCTTGCTTGACTACCAGCAGTATGATGGCGATCATATACGTGGGAGCTGGTAGTCTATAAGCACATCCTTAAAAGGTCCCTAGTCGTAGGAGTTTCGAGACAGGGCATCGACACTCCATTAGTAGACTAGTGTATACAGTCGAGACCCCGACGAGGGGCGGTGGCCGGTCTCATAAGCCACTGGTGTCAGTTGGTTCACCTAAGATGTATACAGGTGCTCATTGGGTTATGAGTACACCGGACAGGACTCGCCGGGAACCTGCTAGTTGGTCTTATACCAGATGTCAGATAGCAGTTCCCTGGTGACATGTGTACAGGTTAGTTCATCGACCTGAGATCGTCATTTGTCTCGTGTGAGTTCCCACTGTGCTTTGATTACTACCCTACCACGGCTCAAAGGAGTCGTGCAAACAGGTTTTAGTTGGGTACAGTCCCGAGCCACATGGAGGCAGTGAGCGGATCTTCAGGGGTTCGTCTCTCCCGGTATTGGGGGTGAGGTCGCGCTGTGTCTAGGAGAGCCATTACGCAAAGCCCTCGGCCGAGGCAGGAGATTTACTGGTAGGTATTCCAGTAGTATCTCAGGGCGTTCTGGGCTACACTCCGACACGACTTGTACCGCTTTTGGGGGTCTGACTTTTACCAACCCCCTAGGCCCGACATGCGATGCTCATAGACGAACGGACCGGACTGTACGGATATTGTCACTGACAGGCTCAGTAGGGTGTCAGGATGAGTTCGCTCATCGACGTCCCATTTGGTCAATAGCTGGTGGCCCGTCACGTATTGGCTTATACCTCTGACGTGCTAGTGGTTAAATCCACAGCCATAGTATTGACGAGTCTTTAGAGTCCACCACACTTTCAGTTACTCAAGCTTTCGGGCAAAACGCTGTAGAGGCCGTATGGAGATATGGCAGGGTCCGATCAGATACGTGCGGTATTGCATGGATCAGGATCGGACAGTTTTGTACTAGTGGCCGTATAGTTATATGGCAGGGTTCGATCTGATACGTGCGGTATTGCACGGATCAGGATCGAACGGATATTACTAGCCGGCTTTGGCTTAAGCCGGTCCTAGTTTAGTACAGTGTAGATTTTGTCTCATTGCATTTGTATCCGGTCGGAATACAGATGCGGGTGTGTATGCACAGTATGGGGTTTTCCTGTAATTTATTACGGGACCAGTTTTCTGGAGTTGCCAGTTTGCATTCCGTTCCGGCCGGTTTTCCTTTGTTCTTTCCCGGCCGGACTTTTCCGATGGAGGGGGTAATTTGCAGTTTTGCAAATTACATTTGAGGAGGGGGTTTCTTGCATATGGATTGATTATGATAGCATCTTTAGATACCATTCTTTTCCTTCATCATTTCTTGCTTTATTAAGATTAGAAATGAGATGAAAGATGATATGACTTTGTGATCATGGTTTTTGGATGTGGTCACCTCTTGCTTTATCCTACACTCACCTCCCTTCATGAGTTTGGTTTTTTCCCTCCACCATTTTGCTCATATCATATTGGCCGGCCACTTTTAAAAGGGGGGAGAGAAAATGAGAGGTTTCATTTTTGGTGAGGAAAATTCATCATCTCATTCCATGCTTGATAAATGAGAGTTCCACTTGAAAGTTCCAATCCATTCCTCCATCAAGGCAACATAACCCCAAAGAGACAAGCATCATCTACACTACATTCTACAGCACACCTTGGGCACGTCGACTAGCCAGCTTCGTGCCCGAGTTGCCTCGGTATTGAGGTGGGAGCCCGTAAAAGATGCAGACGATGTGGTGCCCTTCCGGCAAGGATGCGACGACCGGATTTTCCGCGGGAGATCGGGACGACGACGAGAAGACCGGAGGACTCGGATCACTCGGTATATCTCTCACTCTTTCTCTTGTTAGCTAGTATCGGTTAATGGTTACGATCCGGGTATATTGTCCGCGGTAGCGCCAGTTTCCAAGTAAGGAAATTTTTTGATTCCGCATTTTGGCCTCGGATAGACGGCCGGGGCGCTGCCGTGGCGCAACATAAGTCGTGTCGGAGCGTAGCCCATTACACCCTGAGAAACAACTGGAACCTACCAGTAAATCTCACTTTCCCTGGCCAGGGACTTTGCGTAATGGCTCTCTGACACAACGCGATATCAACTCCCAATACCGGGAGAAACGAATCCTGTCTAACCGCCACTGCCTCCAAGTGATCGGGACTGCACCCAACTGCTACCTGTTTGCACGACTCCTTTGAGCCGTGGTAGGGTAACAATATAAGAACAGTGGGACACACTCGAGGCGAAGTAGCAGTGTCAAGTCTGCGGACTATGCTGTACTCATGTCACCTGGGAACTGTTAACTGACGACGGGTATAATACCAACCAACAGTTCCCCGCGAGTCCTGTCCGGTGTACCCGTAACCCAATGAGCACCTGTATACTATCTCCAGTACGACGTACTGATGGCTTTGGGACAGACCATCTCCCCAACTGGGATGAGAAGCGTACACACTAGTCTACTCCGGAGTATCGATGCCCTGTCTCGATAATCCTACGACTAGGGACCTGGAAAAGGATGTGCTTGTAGACTACCCAGCCCCCACTAGTGTGACTGCCATCACAACGCTGGTAGTCAAGCAAGATCCTAAGGGCTCTATCAATACGTATACTAACATATTAAGATAGAAAAAAACCAAGTAGCAAACTACCATGTTTAGCAAGACTGTTATATAACTGTGAATATCCCAAGCTTCCATTAAGTAATATACAAACTAGTATGATACAATAATGGCCCCTAGGGCATATACACTAACACTTTTCTCACTGCCAAGGCTGACAAGAAGCGCAGAAAGCGTGCGGCGAGGGAACTTGATGTCAGCTTGGCCGTGGGTGCAGGTTCAACCACCATTCCATCCGTCACTAGACACCCCAGCTACCCTGTCTACCGTCCATAGACAAATGATGCGCGCGGCTCGGGAAGAAGCCGAAAAGTCACTCCATGGTAACGTACTACTGGGTCTTTTTATTAGAATTTGATCTTCAAATTCTTATATACCATATCTTGCAGGGCCAAGTCCTGACGATGAGGTGGCAGGTGAGATGACGGCAACCACCGATCCTGAAGTGGCTACTCTCTCTCGGGAGTCCGGGACTGTCCAAACTGCCGCTATTTCCCTCTGCGGTTCTCCGCCATCGCCTGGCATTGCGAGTGTCACGACGGCTCTTATAGAATCAGGGGATAAAGCCACTGGAGCTGAAACCGTTCCATTGAAGGAGAGCGAAGAAACCGCAACGCCCAATGATGCTTCCGTCGCAATTTTGACTGATGACCCATCATGTAGGTCTCGAGTTGTTGTTTACTTTTATTTTGCAATCCTTTTCAGCTTTTTCTAACGGTATTCTATTTGTAGGTGTAGTGAACATTGAGATTGTGTCATCTGAAACACTTGCGGTCGATGCCATGACGGTTACTCCCTCACCTTCTCCTATGTCCTCCAAGATGCTGGAAGGTATAGATTTGCGATCCATTTAATTGAACTATGACCACCGTCTTTCTTGTACCTACCATGTATCATCGCAACCTTGCAGGAGTTCTCTTTGATCATCTGTATCAGGTGCTGAACCCGCATTTCTCTTTCCAGTCGGAAGTCACTTTACCTGCTGGTGTCGGTGAGTATAGTTTTTAACCGACATCCTTTCCTTTCCTCTATGGGCAACCATGTCGTTGTTAATTCTTTTTTGAATTGATTGCAGCGTTACAGATTGGAGGAGGGGATGAGAGAATAGTCGTGCCACCGGTACTCCCAACTCTGCCACCTGTCGTAGCCGGTATAGTAGCCTTCACCGCTCTTGCATCTTCTTTATCTCTTGAGTCGACATTTGATCACAATTCATTTTGCAGCAATCGCACCGGTTCCTGCTCCGTTCGAATCTCGCATCCTAATGCCGGCAGGGCCCTTTTCTAGACATCCATCTTCCAAAGGCGCTGTGACCAGCCTGCGTATGTTGAATGAATACATCAAGGAGCTTGATGCGGAGGCCCCTGCACTCATTGCTGATTTTGCTGCCGAGGTTAATCCAATGCTGGCGACACATGTGAACTTCCATAGCGAAGATGTCGTCAAGTCATGGGTTAACTACTATAGGAAAATTGAGGCCTGTCTGCATAAGATTGAGCTTAGGCGTACCGCTCCGGAAATGTTGGCTTTGAACTCCCAACGGGCTGCATGGGTTGAGCAGAGCGTTCCCTTCCTCCGCCATTTTGAACAAGAAGCGACCTTAAGACGGAAGGAACGCGAAGAGGCTTCAGGTGAATCCGCCCGGCTACGCGCCCAGGTTGAAGCAAACGCTGCGCAACTGAGAGCCGTCTTCGAAAATTTGCAATGATGCATTTCGGACGGGCTAGCGCTAAGGCAGAAGCTCGACTTCCTAGAGCGGGTTACACAGAATCGCGAAGTTGCTCAACGGGAGATCGATGAGAAACTTTCGTCTTGTTTGCAGCAACGGGCTCAAGTCAAAGCGGAGCTGGCCGCAGCGGCCGACCATGAAAAGGAGTTGAGAGGAATGCGCGAACAACTGTCTGATTTATTGAAAATGCTTCCTTCTCAGTAGCTGCCTTTGTATCGATTGTACATTTGTAATCTTTGAATAACATGTATTCAATTTTTATTCTTTATGATGTACCTTGTATTCGACTGACTCCATGAATAAAGACACATTTTCCTTATCTCCCACTGTCGCTTTCTTCTCTTTACTGTATTGTTGACATGTGATTTTAGCAAATTTGGCCTGTAGATAGTAGATAGCAGTCCATCTTAGTCTCTTTGTAGGGTAGCGATGGCTTGGGAAGTAGGTTCGGGTCTGTTGTCTAAGACTTTTCAACATTATGAGCCATGAGGGTCTCATGAAGACTTTTCTCCCTACGAGTCGAGAGGATCACGTAGGTGTATTTTCTTCTTAGGAGTCGTGAGGACTCCTAAGTGCGTTTTCTCTTGAGAGTCGTAAGGATCTCACAAGAGAATTTTCTTCCTTACAAGTCGAGGGGACTCGTAAGTCGTTAATGAGTTGACTTGTTCCCGAGTCGAAGCGTTGCTTCGACAGGAAGGTTGAGGGTTGACTTTCTCCATTTTCTACGGTGTCGGGGATCGACTTTCTCCGTTTTCTACGGTGTCGGAATTGACTTTCTTCCTTTTCTACGGTGTCGGGGATCGAATTTCTCCGTTTTCTACGGTGTCGGGGATCGAATTTCTCCGTTTTCTACGGTGTCGGGGATCAACTTTCTCCGTTTTCTTCGGTGTCGGGACTCTACTTTCTCCGTTTTCTACGGTGTCGGGGGTCGACTTTCTCCGTTTTCTACGGTGTCGGGGACGACTTTCTCTGTTTTCTACGGTGTCGGGAATCGACTTTCTCCGTTTACTACGGTATCCTTTCTCCGTTTTCTACGGTGTCGGGGGTCGACTTTCTCCGTTTTCTACGGTGTCGGGGATCGACTTTCTCCGTTTTCTACGGTGTCGGGGATCGATTTCTCCGTTTTCTACGGTGTCGGGATCGATTTCTCCGTTTTCTACGGTGTCGGGATCGACTTTCTCCATTTTCTACGGTGTCGGGGATCGACTTTCTCCGTTTTCTACGGTGTCGGGATCGACTTTCTCCGTTTTCTACGGTGTCGGGGATCGACTTTCTCCGTTTTTTAGGGGGTCGGGGAACGACTTTCTCCGTTTTCTACGGTGTCGGGGATCGACTTCAGGTTGTCTGTGAACCGTGGAGTCTTGGAATTAGGGAATTTGTCGTGGCTCCGATTAGTGGTGTCGCGTCCGTGTCCTGCTGGCATGAGGAGGAACGCCGTTGCGGGTCTTCTGGGATGCAGATATTGCCGCTGAAACTTGACTCTTCCTTTTGACAGAGTTTGTTGGGACATGTGGTTCCCTTTCGTTTATACCCATGGATTGTATACAGGGGTCAGTATAGACTTACCTGCAGGGCAAAAAGTTTCATTTCATACGTATTTTGTTTTCTTTCCGCGATGCTCTATCATTTCAGCTTTTTTTATCGCGCAAGTCGCGATTGCCCACTCATTTCGGCTATTTTTCGCGGTGCCCAATCATTTGGGCTATTTTTTCTCTTTACTCGCTGCTTTTTATTGCGAGTTGCCCAATCATTTTGGCTATTTTGTATGCATATATTTTACTTGCTGATTTTGTTGCAAGTTGCCCCATCATTTTGGCTATTTCATATGCATTTTTGGCTCGCTGATTTTTATCGCAAGTTTAGACTTGGAATTTGATACCGATTTAGGCATCAGCATCGCTACCACTGGGACATTGCCAGGAGCGAATCATCATTTTCCTTTGTCGATTCGAACAAAGGTGGCTTAACCAACAGGGTTAGGATCCTGTCGACTAAGGCTTTCGACTTAATGAGCCGTAAGGGTCTCATAAAGGTACTTCTCCCTACGAGCCGTGAGGATCTTGTAGGTCCGTTTTCTTCTTAGGGGTCGTAAGGACTCCCAAGTGTGTTTTCTCTTATAAGTCGTAAGGATCTTACAAGAGTGTTTTCTCCTTATAAGTCGAGAGGACTTACAAGTGTTGTTCACCAAGCGGGGAAATCTCACGCCATTGGCGGGAACTTGGTGGGGGAGACGTTTATTTGTGCCCGTGGATTGTATACAAGGGTCAATATTGAACCGCTTGTAGGGTAGTCTGTGGGGTGTATGACGGCTTAAGAACAAGTTTAGATCCCTGTAGCTTAAGGCTTTTGAATCCTATGAGCCGTGAGGGTCTCATAGGGGAATTCTCCATACGAGTCGTGAGGATCTCATAAGTGTAATCTCTCCTCAGGAATCATGGGGATCCCTAGGTGTGTTGTTCCCTTGTGAGTCGTAAGGATCTCACGCAGGTATTTTCTCATTACAAGGTCGAGAGGACCTTGCAAGTGTCTTTTAATGAGGTTGCGCCCTTTCGGGTTTTCACAAACTCGCCGGTAGCCCTGCTGTTTTTACTCACGGAGCCCTTTCGGGTTTTCATCCGTGCCCATTTTGCTTATGGACAGACCGTTTTTTTGTGTCAGCCTTAGGATGTTGCGGTTCGTAGTAGTTTGCAGACATTTCGGTCAGGCGTAGTATTTTTCACGAACCGACCGTTTATTGGCCTAAAGGGTCTTTCGCCATGCATATTCATGAGCAAGTAAGCCCCACCTTGGTAGACCTTGTCTATGATATACGGGCCCTCATTGTTTGGCTCGAATTTCCCCCGGTTGACACGATTAGGGATCATAGGTCTTTTTACGACTAGCACGAGTTTGCCTTGGCGGAATGTTCTCGGCCTAGTCAATCTTTCGTACGAGCGTGTCATCCTTGGTTTGTAAGCCTCCAGGTTTTGCTGCGCCATGAGCCGGGTTTCGTCAAGGGCGTCGAGCTCCTCCAGGCGAAGATGAGCATTCTCTTCGTCCGTTAGCTTATAATGAACTGCCACTCGTAGAGAGGGTAGCTCTATCTCCAAAGGGAGTACTGCTTCAGCGCCGAATACCAATGCATACGGCGTTGTGTTTGTGGTTGTTTTGAACATAGTTCGATACGCCCAGAGAGCATCATGCAATCTCTCGTGCCAGTCATTTTTGTTTTTGGACACCGTCTTCTTTATAATCTTCGTCAAGGTCTTGTTGAAAGTCTCAGCCAAACCGTTAGCTCGGGGATTATAGACCGAAGAGTATCTCCAGTCTATGTTATGCTGTTGTGCGAAGCGGCAGATTTTGTGACTTTTGTTGGCCGGCCCGTTATCGGAGATAATTCGTCGCGGAGTGCCGAACCGATAGATGACGTGTGTATTGAAGAAATGGAGAATATTCTCCGTCTTTACTTCTCTTAGCGGTACTGCTTCTGCCCACTTAGAGAAGTAATCGGTTGTCGCCAATATGAACCGATGTCCTCTGGACGATGCTGGTTTGATGGGCCCGATTATGTCAGTTCCCCATATTTCGAACGGACAGCTAGCCACTATTGGGTGTAGAGGATTCGGATGCTGGTGGATGAAATCCCCGTGAATCTGGCACGAGTGGCACTGCTTCGCGTATTCGAGGCAGTCTTGAATCATCGTGGGCCAATAGTAGCCCATCCTTTTGATCTTCAGCTTCATCTTCGGCCCAGCTTGATGAGAACCACAGAATCCGTCGTGAGTTTCTTGGACGACTTTCTTTACTTCTTCCGGTCCTAGGCATCTTAGCCACAGAGAGTCAAATGACCTCTTATACAGCGTATCATTGACAAAGACGAAAGACAGAGCTCGTTTCATGAGCTGATGTCTTGAGGACGCGTCTTTAGGTGTTCGACGGGATTTGAAGTAGTCTATAAAGACTTCCCTCTAATCCTTAGCCTTTTCCTGGTCTTTTATTTGTAGGACCATTTGCTTGGTCGCTCCCTTTTCTTCGAACGACTCTAGAGATATTTCTGCCGGTGCAAGAACCCGACGGCTTTGTACCACGATCCTTACGTCATCGAGGTTTTCGTCAGCCAGTTCTTTATCGAGTTTGGCTAACGCGTCTGCTTTGCTATTCTCCGCTCGTGGTATGCTTTCTAGGGCGTAAGAAGGGATTTGAGTCAGTAATTGTTGCACTCTCTCACCGTACTTTACCAACTCTGCTTTGCACGTTTGATAGTCGCCATTTACTTGACTAACGACCAACTGGGATTCTCCGTATATGAGGAAGTTTTCGATTCTCATGTCGACAGCGATCTCAAGACCTGCTATCAAAGCTTCATATTCGGCTTCATTGTTCGTCCTCGGCTCTGTTAAGGAGAAGGCAAAGCGCATTATCCCTCCTTGTGGAGTCACAGAGATGAGGCCTACCCTCGATTTGATTATAGGGGAGTTGTGCTTTCGCTTCTTCATGGAAGATGCTCCGTCGAAATAGAGTTCCCATCGGGTATCATTCTCTCTTCTCCACCCGTCGATCGTGTCAAACGCGTGCTCATCTGGCAGTTCGCAATTTAGGGGTGAATCGGCAGCTATCGGATGCTCAGCGAGGAAGTCGGCGATGGCCTGGCCTTTCACTGCCTTGAGGGGACGATAAGTTATCGAGAACTCCATCAAGAGGAGGGCCCATTTAGCGAGCCGTCCTGCTAGTATGGCTCTTGACATCAAATATTTGAGAGGATCCACTTTTGATATGAGGTGGACCTCATGCGCCAATGTGTAGTGTCTGAGCTTCATTATCACGAAGATTAACGCCAGGCAGTGTTTTTCGATGGGGGAGTAGTTGTTTTCTGCCACCAGGAGAACTCGACTCAAATAGTAGAGGGCTCTCTCTTTCCCTTGGTCATTTTCTTGTGCCCATAACGCGCCTAAAGAATCTTCAAGGGCTGTTGTGTACAGGATGAGAGGCCTTCCTTTGATTGGAGCGGTCAGTACTGGCAGATTCTGCAAGTATTGCTTGATTTCGTCCAGTGCGCGTTGACATTTGCAATCCCAGACGAAAGGGGTCCGCTTCTTCATTAAATGGATGTAAGGGCGGGATTTACCGGAGAGATTTTCTATGAACCGCCGAATATACGCAAGCTTCCCTTGGAGAGATCGCAGTTGCTTGAGATTTCTTGGCGGAGGCATTTCCATGATTGCCTTGATCTTTGACGGGTCTATTTCGATGCCCCGATGTCGTACGATGAATCCTAGGAATTTGCCGGAGGAAACTCCGAACGTGCATTTGAGAGGGTTCATCTTCAGATTGTATTTCCAAAGACGTTGAAACACAATTTTCAGATGCTCCCAATGTTCCTCGTGCGATTTGCTTTTCACCACGAGGTCATCGATATAACATTCGACAATCTCGTGTATAAGGTCATCAAATATCTTTGTCATGGCCCTCTGATAGGTGGCGCTGGCGTTCTTCAGACCAAAAGGCATCACTTTATAGCAGAATATGCCCAAAGGAGTTCGGAAAGCGGTATGCTTCTGGTCCTCAGGATGCATCTTTATTTGATTGTACCCTGACGAGCCGTCTATGAAGGAGAAGACTTCGTGAGTGGACGTGTTGTCTATCATCAACTCGGTGACTGGTACGGGAAAATCGTCTTTCGGATAGGCTTTGTTAAGGTCCCGAAAGTCTACGCAGATGCGCACCGTCCCATTTTTCTTCATTACTGGGACAATGTTGGCAATCCAGTCGGGGTATTGAACTTCTTGGACGAAGCCGGAGTCGATTAGCTTCTTGACCTAGGCGTTGATGCTCATCTCAAGTTCGAGCCGCATTCTTCTCGGCGCTTGTTTGACCGGCTTGACGTCCGGAGAAATCGCCAATTTGTGGACGGCTATTTCTGGATCTAATCATGGCATCTCGGAATAGTTCCATGCGAAGCAATCTTTATACTGCATAAGCACGTCCTTGAGCGTAGCCACCTTTTCTTCAGAAAACATCTCACTGACGAACGTCGGTCGTGGGTCGTTTGCCGTTCCCAAGTCAATTTTTCTGAGGTTATCTGCAGTAGTATGTATCCCATCTTCCAGCTATTTTGGCATTTATGGAAACTCTGAGATCACCTCGTCATCATCGTTTTCGAAGCACCAGGGGACGTCAGCCATATCCTCGCGTACTCCTTGTTCTCGCCAAAGATTTCTGCGCAAAAGAGTCCAAGGTATAAAATGACAGCGATACGCTTAAGGAAATGCGAACCAGTATCTTCCGACCTGTATTTTGATAAACTCCCAAATTAGGAACTGTTAAATTCTGATGGTATCGAAAGCATCTCGAAAAATCCTTCGATTTGATATATTATGGGCTTCATAATTCATCTGGGATCAAAAGTTATGAGCAAATATGCTATGCAATATTCCCTGATTAAAAAATCAGGAATTACCTCAATGAGGTATCACGTGCTCACACGTGATCAATGGTCACATGTTGACACGTGATAATTAAAACATAAATAAAAACAACGGCTGAAGAAGGACCCAATTGGGGGTCACGTGCTGACACGTGACCAATGGTCACGTGCTGACACGTGACAATCAAAACAGAAATAAAATAACAAACGGCTGAAGGAAATACCTCAATGAGGTATCACGTGCTCACACGTGATCAATGGTCACGTGTTGACACGTGATGGTTAAAACTGAAGCGTAAATAAACGCTGAGAAAAGGACTCAATTGGGTATCACGTGCTCACACGTGACCAAGGGTTCAAAGAGTGACCCGCGTTCCACGTGACCAGGAATTTTGCTCTGGATGCTTCCCACGGGTTCACTGCCGTGTTCGGCGAGGACCAGGCTCCGCTCTGGATGCTTCACACGGGTTCACTGCCGTGCTCTGCGAGGACCAGGATCCGCTCTGGACGTTTTCCACGGGGTCAAAGAGTGACGTTATCCGTGTTCCACGTGACCAGGAATTTGTTGATTGTATCCGCATTTCACGGAGTTGGGATTCGACTCTCAGTGGGAGTACATCACCGAGTCATGGAACTGGGAGTTGCCGCTGTTCCTCTTTGCTTGATGTTGTGTCTGCTGCAACGAGACGAACGCCGAGATGATCTCTAGGCTATCTACGACTCATCGAGATTTGGCCTCTTCTTCTGATGAAACCTGGGCGAGAAGGAGTGCGATTCCTTCTTTGTTTGCGCCCCTGGATTGTATACAGGGATAGATGTAATATCACCTGTAGGGCGTAAATTTCATTTTTATTTTATTTCTTTTTCCGCGATGCTCTATTATTTCAGCTTTTATATCGCGAAGGTCGCGATTGCCCCATCATTTCGGCTATTTTTCGCGGTGCCCAATCATTTCGGCTGTTTACTTTATTTTTACTCGCTGCTTTTTATTGCGAGTTGCCCAATCATTTCGGCTATTTTTCATGCATACATTTTTACTTGCTGATTTTATCGCAAGTTGCCCCATCATTTCGGCTATTTCTCGCATGCATGTGTGGCTTGTTGGCTTTTCGCTGCAAGCTTGGATTTATACACCGATTTTGGCATCAGCACCACTACAACTGGGATGTTGCCAGGAGCGAATCATCATTTGCCTCTGTCGTTGTTGAACAAAGATGGGTTAGTAAACAGGGTTAAGGGTCCTGTCGACTAAGGCTTTTGACTTCATGAGCCGTAAGGGTCTCACAAAGGTATTTCTCCCTACAAGTCGTGAGGATCTTGTAGGTTTGTCTTCTCCTTGGGAATCGTGAGGATTCCTAAGTGCATGTTCTCTTTCTAGTCGTAAGGATCTTACAAAAGGGTTTTATCTTTATAAGTCGAGAGGACTTACAAGGGTTGTTCACCATATGAACATATCCCTAGTCACGGATGGGACTTGGTTAGGGAAATGTTTATTCGCGCCCGTGGATTGTATACAAGGGTCAGTATGAGCCACTTGTAGGGCATAAATTGAAGGTTGTGGGGGTTGCTTAAGCACAGGTTTAGGTCTCTGTAACTTAAGACTTTCAAATCTTATAAGCCGTGAGGGTCCCATAAGAGAGTTCTTCTTACGAGTCGTGAGGATCTCGCAGGTGTAATTTCCCCTTAGGAATCGTGAGGACTCGTAAGTGTGTTGCTCCCTTGTGAGTCGTAAGGATCTCACGCGGGTGGTTTCTCCTTACAAGGTCGTGAGGACCCTGCAAGTGTCCTTTAACGAGGTTGTGCCCTTTTGGGTTTTCACAAACACTCGCTGATAGCCCTGCTGTTTTTACTCACGGAGCCCTTTCGGGTTTTCATCCGTGCCCTTTTTGCTTATGGACATACCGTTTTTATTTTTTTTATATCGGCTTTGAGATACTGCAATCCACCGTAGTTTATCGACATCTCGGTCAACAGCCAGTTTTAGGGCATAATGGTCCATTGTTAGTTTACGGACGTTTCGGTCCGTTATTAGTTTAAGGACGTTTCGGTCCGCCGTTAGTTTAAGGACATTTCGGTCCGTCGTTGAAGAAGGCCGGTTACTACTTAGAGTTCGGGCATAGTCGTCATCTATCATTGACCTAGGCCTTGACCCATTAAGCGTAGTATTTCTTCAGTAAGCGACCATTTACTGGCCTGAAAGGTCTTTCACCGTGCATATCCATGAGTAGATACGCTCCACCCTGGTAGACCTTGTCTATGATGTACGGGCCTTCATAGTTTGGCTCGAATTTTCCCCATTTGGCGCGATTGGGGATCATAGGTCTTTTGACCATTAGCACGAGTTCGCCTTAGCGGAACGTCCTCGGCCTGGTCAATCTTTCGTATGAGCGCGTCATCTTTGCTTTGTAAGCCTCCAGATTTTGTTGCGCTATGAGCCGGGTTTCATCAAGGGCGTCAAGCTCCTCAAGCCGAAGGTGAGCATTTTCTTCGTCCGTCAGCTCGCAGTGGACTGCCACCCGTAGAGAGGGTAGCTCTATCTGGAAGGGGAGTACCGCTTCCGTACCGAATACCAACGCGTATGGCGTTGTGTTCGTGGCCGTCTTGAACGTAGTCTGATACGCCCAAAGAGCTTCTTGCAGTCTCTCGTGCCAGTCCTTTTTGTTTCGGGACACCGTCTTCTTCACGATCTTTGTCAAGGTTTTGTTGAAAGCCACGGCTAGACGGTTAGCTCGTGGATTATAAACTGAGGAATATCTCCAGTCTATGTTGTGTTGCTGCGCGAAGCGACTAATCTTGTGGCTTCTGTAGGCTGGACCGTTATCGGAGATGATCCGTCGCGGAGTTCCAAACCGATAAATGACGTGCGTCTTGAAGAAATGGAGAATATTATCCGTCTTCACTTCCCTTAACGGTACTGCTTCTGCCCACTTGGAGAAGTAATCGGTGGTCGCTAGGATGAAACGATGTCCCCTGGACGATGCCGGTTCAATGGGGCCGATTATGTCAGTCCCCCACATTTCGAACGGCTAGCTAGCCACCGTTGGATGGAGTGGATTTGGATGCTGGTGGATAAAGTCCCCATGGATTTGGCACGAGTGACATTGCTTCGCATACTCGAGGCAGTCATGGATCATCGTAGGCCAATAGTATCCCATTCGTTTAATCTTCAACTTCATCTTCGGGCCTGCTTGGTAAGAACCGCAGAGTCCGTCGTAAACTTCCTGAACGACTCTTTTCGCTTCGTCAGGTCCCATACATCTCAACCACAAAGAATCAAATGACCTCTTGTACAGAGTATCGTTGACGAAGGCGAAAGATAGGGCTCGTTTCATGAGCTGATGTCTTGAGGACGCATCTTCAGGCGTTCGACGAGATTTGAAGTAGTCTATAAAGACTTCTCTCCAATCTTCAACTTTCTCTTGGTCTTTTACTTGTAGGGTCGTCTGTTCAATCGCTTCCTTTTCCTCAGATGATTCCGGAGATACTTTTGCTGGGGCAAGTACCCGACGGCTTTGTATCACGATTCTTATGTCATCGAGGTTCTCATCGGCTAGCTCCTTGGCGAGCTTGGCCAACGCGTCCGCCTTGCTATTTTCTGCACGCGGTATGCTTTCCAGAATGTAATAGGGGATTTGGGTCAACAGTCGCTGCACCCTTTCGCCGTACTTTACCAACTCTGGTTTGCACGTCTGGTAGTCGCCATTTACTTGACTGACGACCAGTTAAGAATCTCCATATATGCGGAGGTTTTCAATTCCCATGTCGATGGCGATCTCGAGGCCTGCTATTAAAGCTTCGTATTCGGCTTCATTGTTTGTCCTCGGCTCTGTTAAGGAGAAAGCAAAGCGCATTATCCCTCCTTGTGGAGTTACGAAGATGAGACCCACCCCTGATTTGATTATGGGGGTGCTTTGTTTACGCTTCTTCATGGAAGACGCTCCATCAAAGTAAAGTTCCCACCGGTTACCACCACCGTCGATTGCATCAAACGCGTGTTCGTCTGACAGTTCGCAATTCAGAGGGGAATCGGCCGATATCGGATGCTCAGCGAGGAAGTCGGCAATGGCCTGGCCTTTCACCGCCTTAAGAGGCTGATAGGTTATCGAAAACTCCATTAAGAGCAAGGCCCATTTAGCGAGTCGTCCCGTCAATATGGCTTTTGACATCAAATATTTGAGAGGGTCCACCTTCGAAATGAGACGGACTTCATGCGCCAACGCATAGTGCCTGAGTTTCGTTATCGCGAAGATCAACGCCAGGCAATGTTTTTCAATGGGGGAATAGTTTCCTTCTGCCCCCAGTAGGACCCGACTCAAGTAATAGAGAGCTATTTCTTTCCCTTGGTGATTCTCTTGTGCCCATAATACGCCTAAGGAACCTTCAAGGGCGGTTGTATACAGAATGAGAGGTTTTCCCCTGACCGGAGCAGCTAACACTGGCGGGTTCTGCAGGTACTGCTTGATCTCATCCAGTGCACCTTGGCATTTGTGATCCCAGACGAAAGGAGTTCCCTTATTCATCAGGTGGGTATAAGGACGGCACTTGCCTGAAAGATTGGCTATAAATCGTCGGATATACGCGAGCTTCCCTTGGAGAGACCGCAATTGTTTGAGAGTCCTTGGCGGTGGCATTTCCATGATCGCCTTGATCTTCGACGGATCTATCTCAATACCCCGGTGCCGGACGATGAACCCTAGGAATTTGCCTGAGGAAACTCCGAATGCACACTTGAGAGGGTTCATCTTCAAGTTGTATTGTCAAAGGCGTTGAAATACGGTCTTCAGATGTTCAAGGTGTTCCTCGTATGATCTGCTTTTCACCACGAGGTCGTCGATGTAACATTCGACGATTTCATGTATGAGGTCATCGAAGATTTTCGTCATAGCCCTCTGATAGGTGGCACCGGCGTTCTTTAGACCGAAGGGCATCACCTTGTAGCAGAATATACCCAAAGGGGTCCGGAAAGCGGTGTGCTTCTGGTCTTCGGGATGCATCTTTATCTGATTATATCCTGATGAGCCGTCCATGAAGGAGAAAACCTCGTGAGTGGACGTGTTATCTATCATCAGCTCAGTGACTGGTACTGGGAAATCGTCCTTCGGGCAAGCTTTATTGAGATCCCGGAAGTCCACACATATGCGCACTGTCCCATTCTTCTTCATTACCGGAACAATGTTGGCGATCCAGTCAGGATACTGAACTTCCTGGATAAACCCAGAATCGATTAACTTCTTGACTTCGGCGTTGATGCTCATCTCAAGTTCGAGCCGCATTCTTCTTGGCGCCTATTTGACTGGCTTAACGTCCGAGGATATCGCCAATTTATGTACAGCGATTTCTGGATCTAGTCCTGGCATTTCAGAATAGTTCCATGCGAAGCAATCCCTATGCTGCATAAGCACGTCTTTTAACGCAGCCACCCTTTCTTCAGATAGCAGCTCGCTGACGAATGTCGGTCGCGGGTCATTCGTCGTTCCCAGCTCAATTTTCCTGAGGTTATCTGCAGTAGTATGTATGCCATCTTCCAGCTCTTTTGGCGCTGGCGGAAATTCTGAGATTACCCCGTCGTCATTGCTGTTTTCAAAGCACCAGGGAAAGTCATTCATGTTCTTGGGCTCTTCTTTTGATACCGTTATCATATGACAGGCACGAGCTCGCTTCCAAGACCGATGTGGATCTTGTTTTGCTCTTGTGGCTTTGGGTTCGTGCTTTTGTGGCGGCGTTACCTTCCAGTTGCTGGATAGAGCAAACCTGCCTTGCTGGTACTGGTCTTCGACCCAATTCTTGAAGGTGAAGCAGTCTTCGATAGGGTGTCCTATGGCTCGGTGATAAGAGCAATATCCCGGATGAGAAACCTCGTTAGCTTGCTCAGGATGCTTAGATTCCGGAAGTGTAATCATTCGATGTTTTAAAGCGAGATCAAGTATCTTCTTTGTCTTGTCTTGAGGGAAAGAATACGCTCGACTCATCTTCCTCATGAGGGACAAATCCAGACCGCGCAATACCTGGTCACATGACTCTTTGATCCTGCGTTGTCGTTGTCGGCCTCCTTTTCCACTTTTTGACTTACTCCTGCCTCTGCGTCGGGCCTTTTACGCAACGGGTTGACAGGGAGGAGCATTTTCGTCTTTTGCAACCTGTTGAAGCAGACGTTGCGTCCTGGATTTCTCGTAGATGGCCATCTCACGATTATGGTCGTCCCAAGATTTTTGACCCGCTTTCCTGATAAGATTGTCCATTCGTTCTTCAAACGACGGACTCGGCACTTCGATTGCGGGATCTAGTTTTGATAAGGGGTCGGCGTTTTCTGACAGGGCATCCTCTTCTTCGTTGAAGTTATATATGGCGTAGCTACCGTGGATTGGTTCCCGTTTCTCGGATCTTACATACCCAAGCCCAAGCGTTTCCATTTTCCCGTTGGGCAATTTGCGCTGAGTCCCAGGGACATCCCAAATCTTGTTGTAGAACCGAGCTTGTCGAATAGTCTGTTTTAAGGGTACCCATTGGCGCTTCAATAGACTTTTTAGTCCGTTCGTGTAATAACTGGGTAAACGGATGGGTTGGAGCCTGTCGAGGGTAGAATCCGCGCCATACCAGATTTCTTTCTCTACTCTTGTTTCCGTGGACCGGTAGAACAGGATCGCCTTTTCACCTTTTCGTTTGGGAGGGACGTAAAACGTCTGCAGGTCTTGCACATTGTAAGCTTCAAGCGCGTCAAGATCTTTGTAGTGCTCCCGCGGAATCATGGTGATTTGCAAACTCTGATCATCACCAGGGAGTTCTTGTATTGGCGGCCGACTGGAGAACACAACATTAACCTCATCTTCCGAATCGCTTCCGAAGATCAATATGGGGGTGGACGGTCCCGGGTTGCTGCGTCGAGACGGCCCAGCGTAAACTATCTCTTCCTCTTCTTCGGTATCACTCCCGAAAACAGGAATGGTGGCGGCGGCTTCGTTCTCCGGTTTGCGATACCTCTCCGTGTCCTCGAAATCTGGTAAAAAGTACTTTGCATCTTCGTATTTGCGAACTTCGTTCACGGAGAATGGGTTCAGCTCGCCTGTCACGGTGTACTCGAGACCATCCTTGAAATACTTCATACACTAATGTTGCGTAGAAGGGATGATGTTGTACTCGTGTAACCAAGGACGACCGAGCAGGTCTTGGCATCAATGACGTGAAACTTAATGTCTGTGACGAGTAGTCCGAAGCGTAATGTTAGTATCACCGATCCGAGAGTCCGTGATGACTGGGAGTCGAAACCGGAGATGGTAATTTTTTTGCGAGCAAGGTGCTGAACGCTCATGCAGTTTTCCTTCAACACCCGAACATTAAGGAGATTGATTGAGGATCCATTATCAACCAGGATTTTGCCTATCTTGATATCGTGGCAGTATCCAGAGACGTATAGGGGACGGTTGTGGTCGCACGTCCCAAGGAGAAGGTCTTCATCACCAAACGTGACATCGGCTGTGCGCACTTCTTCCAGTTCATCTTTCATCCTTTCTTCGGTGATAAAGGCTTGGAATTGCTCGGGCTCTTGCAGCGCCTTGATTAATGACTCTCTCGCTTCTTTTGATAATAAGAGGGCGTCAAGAATGCTGAGCTGCGAGGGTAGCTTCCTCAGGTGCGCTAGGATGTTGTAGTCCACCTTACTTTTCTTAGGCGGGTCCTTAGCAGTCAGCTCTTTCATAACTTGGTCATCTAAGGCGATATCCTCAGCGACCTTTTCCTTTCCCTTATCTTTTCTAGTTGCGGGTCCGAAGTTCTTTTCGGGAAGCGTGCGATTGCGCAGCTGAATGTTTTCGCAGGCCTCTGGTTCTTCCTCTTTTCCTGAGGTGGACTCTTTAAAGAGGGGGCTAAGAGCCAGCTCCTCGTCAGAATCGCTCCCGAACGTGAGCACTTGCGGTCTCCCGGCGTTGACCGTGTAACAGTTACCGGTAGTTCTTTTGTGTCCTTCGGTCGTATTTCTCTGCTCCCGACGAGTTCTGCGTTTCATTCGCTTAAAATGTTGTCGGTGAGCAACATATCCCTGCCACCATATCTTAAAAGCGCCGCACTCCTCAGTGGAGTATGAAATTTTCTGATGATATGAGCAGTAATTAGGGTGCCTTTCCGCCCCATTGAGCGTGTTTTCTTCCGAGGGTGGTAATTTCATTCCCATTGACATGGCTTTGGCAAACCTTTTCCTCGTCTTGAATATGTTTTTATCCGCATCGGATGTCTTTCGATCTGGCGGGAATGCTTCAACTCTTTCGTTTAGTCGCCTGCGTTTGGCTCCTTCTGATGCGGCCATCTCACGCTCCTGGTCGGCTTTACTTTTCAAACGAATCACGTCTAGAAAGGCGTCGATCATTTCGTCTGTCGGCCACACCAGTTTTAGTTCAGGCTGTGCCCCCAGTTTCTCAGTGCCAGGAGTTTTTTCATCGTCCGTAAACGAGTGGGAAATCACATGACAACTCACCACATATCCCTCGGATTCATCCGACGAGCTCTCTTCATTATCTTCCTCCCGAAAGACGTGGTTGAGGAACTCTTGGAGTGTGATGGGAGTCCGCTCCTTTTGATTGTACTCCTCCAGCGCGTCAATCTGTTTCTGCAAGTCCGTGCGCTTGTCGCCAAGCTACCCGGGCTTTTTGGATCTCTTCTTCTTCTTCTTTGAAGATTTCGACGGCTGGGTGTGAGTGCTTGGGCCATCACCACCGATCTTCGGGGTTGGGCGTGGCTTCAGCATCCCTTCAATGATCTGGGGTTCCAGCGGGTTCTTCCACCTGATCGCCGGGCATGTTTGAAGATCGTTCAGCATCCTCTTTGTTTTGGCTGAAAGCACGATTTTCCATGGAGCTTCTTCAATGAAAGAACAAGTTGCCCCCAGTGTGTCCGTCTTCTTGGGAGTGTGAGGTTGTGGCGGGTTCACCTTCCACTTCTCGGACAGCGCAAACTTGCCCTGTAGGTATTGATCTTCAATCCATCCTTTGAAGACGAAACAATCCTCAATCGGATGGCTTACCGTTTGATGGTAAGGGCAATAATTGGGGTTATTCACCTCATTGGGTTGCGGCGGTCGCCTTGGATTTGGCAGGTTGATAAGCCTGTTGCGTACCGCCAGCTCGAATAGCCTTTTCGTCTTATCCCGCGGGAATGAGTAGGGGCGCTTCATTTTCTCATTATAATACCGTCGTCTTTCTTCCAGTTGATCCGCTAGCTTTGGGGTACTGGGTTGCTGTTGAGCGTTCGCAACGAAGGTTGCCTTCCCTTTACCCTTGTCATTCCGGGGTTCCGGCTTCGGGGGAGGCGGTCTGTGACCCATCTGGTCCATCTGGGCTAACTTGTCGATCAAAACCTGGAACGTGGTTGGCTTTAAGAACATCATGAACTTTGAGATAGTTGCATGAGGATCTAGGGTACCCACACATGCCCACCGCGGGTGCTTCCTCGATGCGTTGTTCACATTTTGACCACAGGTTTCGCCAGCGTATAGCGTACTGGACCCACGTCTCACCTGGTTTTACCCTGGCATTAATCAATGCCGTTATCGGAGTGCGTTCGCTGGCGCTCGCGAATCGCTGCGTAAATAGCAGCTCCATCTCCGCAAATGTTTTGACGGAGTCGTTCGGGAGCTCAGAGTACCAATCGAACGCCGTTTCTGACAAGCTACCGACGAACTGGCGAAGCAACAATTTATCATCACCGCCGGTGTTGCCGCAAAGCGCCCTGAACTGGGCCACATGTTGATGGGGATTGCCTGTCCCCTTATAGACATGAAATTTCGGTATTGTATAGCCCGGCGGGTACTTGATTTGATCATATCAGCTCGGATATGGTCGCCCCGTTTTTACGACCTGACCGGCTGCCTCAGTCGCCTGGTGAACCCGTATCTGCTGAGCTATATATTCGTCCAAGTCAGCTCTGGAGATTGTCTCCTCCTTGGCTGTTGAAAGAGCCGGAGGTGGATTTGATGTCTCCCCTCTATCGTCCTCAACAATGATCGGAGGGACTTCAGCGGGAGGATCTTGTTGGATCATCATACCCACCATATCCTGAAACAGAAGGGCCATTCGTTGTATATTGGCTGCTTGTTCCGCAGCCTCTTTATCCTTCTTTTCCAGTATCTTACGAAGGAATTCAGCGTCAGTTTCCTGCTTCTGGCGTTGATCCGAGGATGCTTCGGGGCTTTCTTTTGGCCCAGTGAGTGCGGCCATCGCATTCATCATTTCTTGGAGCTTCTGCTGCTGCTCCTGAGCTTTAGTCACCGATCGCGTAAGCGGTCTGTGACCTGTAGATGTACGGCTGTCCTCTTTCCCTGGCGCCATGTAAACCGTAAGCACCATCATGCCCCCAGACTTAGGGCGTTTAGGCTTATTGTCCTTGACATTTGCTGCAGGAGTGGGTACTTTCTCCGGCCTCCTTCTCTTTTGAGTAGTCGACGTGGAGGGAACCGTTGCAGCGGGAACCCAAGCGGTTGTTGTCCTTTGTTGTTTGACATGACGGTTCTTTTCTTCCTGAACCTTCCCCATCTTCTGCCGGCGAGAGTGATCTTGGTCGATTACTGAGTCTTGGACCCGTCGCCCGACCTTATAAATCTTGGAGGACAGCCGTTGAGGGGGCTTCTCCGGCTTTGCATCCGTAACACTCTCCGCAGGTGGAAGAGATCTTTTTAGCGTGGCAGTCGGAGAGTTCTTGCGTACCCTCCTTAGTGGTTCAAAGCTGTTCCCAGTTGGAACAGCAGCGTTAACTTCCACCACTGGAGCAGGCGGAGTTAGCCCTGAAGGGGAGTTGCCCCGGGCTTTCCTTATTCGGCGCCAATGACGACGTCGAGCGTGTCGAGCTGTTGGGGCTGATCCGGTGACGGGGATGGTTTCGTCTTGCTCCCTGTCTGGATGAGACGTCGCTGGTGCCAGCCTCTTGAAGACTGATGTCTTTTGAGTGGCGGTGTCCAATCTGTCAAAGACAGGCCTTCGAGCCGGAGCGGGAGCTGGGACAGCCAGTCTTGCAAAGACCGACTCTTTGGCAGTAGAAGCCGCCTTGACGACTTCGGGAGCAGCTGTCTTCTTTGGGATGGCCTTCTCAGGTATCATAGGCTTTTTGGCGAGCCCTTTGGAGTTCAGGCTCAGTCTGGTGAAGACCGAGGAGTTGGATGACCCGTTGAGAGGGGCCGTGGGAGTAGCAAGTCGATCAAAGACCGACTTCTTTGAAGCTTCCGGTATGGGCATTGGGATGTTAACGTTCATCGGCGGGAGCATGGTCCCAAAGAACAGACCGGTGGTAGCTTGAGTCAGTTTTTCTACAGGCATAGTAAACAGGGAAGTAGCCTGCGGTCCATAGGCTACACCTCCAGGTGAGGCGGAGCGTCGGTTGCTTTTGCAGTTGGAGCAGCTTGAGCGGTTGCCAGCCATTGATCCTTTTGGTTTCTGCAGAAAACGAGACACCAAATCTTAGTACTTCGAAACCCAAGGGAAACCATTAACAAACCGCGATTCGTTCGCGAAGACGACACACGAAGTGTGGAGTGGAAAGAGGAAAAGGTCCCACCGGACGTGCCAGAATCTGTTCCCCTCCGAAAGACGGCCAAGACATGGACGGTCTTGCCTGAAATTCGGGGCAGATGCTAATTGGTGCTATCTGTCTACCTCTCCGAAGATGCCAAGTTGATTTATCGCACCGTGTATCGAAGGTTTAAACGGATGCGTCCGATGTAGCAGACTTCGTCAGATTCCCCCACGCTTGAGGGGTTTTTGATTGTGGGGACGCTCTTCCCTGCAGGCGCAAGCCCCTGCAGTTAATTACGCTACCGCATTTCGGTAACAACTTTCTCCTTCTCCAGATGATCACTTCGTGTCGTGTGTGTTTGTTTCGTGTTCGGTTGAACGCGGATTGTATACGGAGACTGAGTTATGTCGTCGCCCGTAGAGCGTGGACTAGTCCAAATCCGTATCTTTCTTAGATTTGGGTTTGGGGGTTGTGTTTAAGGATACGTTAGCCTCATTTGAGACTAAGAACAACTTAAAAGTTTGTTAAGGATACGTTAGTCTAGCTTTCAGACTAAGATCAACTTAACGGGATCGTTTAGATCCAACAAGAGAGCAATTGGGGGAAGGGGCTCTATTGTTTAGTTTAATGACATTACGGTCGATAGGTAGTTTAAGGACATTACGCTCCAATGTTAGTTTTAAGACGTTGCGGTCAAGGTTAAGGACATCATAGTCCGTGGATTTAAGGACTCCACAGTCCAGCGTTAGTTTTAAGACATTACGGTCAAGGTTAAGGACGTCATAGTCCGTTGTTAGTTTTAAGACGTTCCGGTCAAGGTTAAAGACGTCATAGTCCGAGGGTTTAAGGACTCCACAGTCCGGCGTTAGTTTTAAAACATCACGGTCAAGGTTAAGGACCTCATAGTCCATGAGTTTAAGGACCCCACAGTCCGGCGTTAGTTTTAAGACATCACGGTCAAGGTTAAGGACCTCATAGTCCATGAGTTTAAGGACCCCACGGTCCGTATCAATGTGTGGTCATCGGGACCCGTCACCTCTTTGAAGACGTTGAGGAATTACAACGCCAAGTGTCAAAGGAGTGAAGAGATGTACCCTTGAACAAAGATAGATTAAATAGTCGTTGACCTAATTTGGAACCAAGACCAATTAATTATATTATGAGCCCATTAGCCCAGTTAAGTTTGAATTGAGGACTTATGGCCATCTTGGGCTAAGTCCAATCATGTTTAGAATATTGGCCCTCTGTCGGTTCATTGAAGGAGAGGCTTTGCCTCTAAATCTTAGCCAATTGGGCTAAAGCTAGTGTTAAACACTAGAGACCAACAGTGTTGAACACTGGGAATAAGATTAGCAAGTCAGTGTTAAACACTAAAAGATAATCAGTGTTAAACACTGGTAACAGAGTTTTCGAATTAGTGTTAAACACTAAGCAAAATAGAGTTTTCCAAATTAGTGTTAAACACTAAGAAAATCAGTGTTAAACACTGCAAATAGAGTTTTCCAATTAGTGTTAAATACTAAGAAAATCAGTGTTAAACACTGGGGACAAAGTCTTCAGATTAGTGTTAAACACTAAGGAGAGAGGGGCCACGTGTGGACACGTGAGAGCGCCCTGATTCCCCTTATTTTATTCAGCGGATCAGTGTTTAACACTTTAATTCTGACGGCCATCACGTGTGAGCACGTGATGGAAGCCCATGCTCTGTCCATTATAATGCACACTAGGGGTCACGTGGTGACACGTGAGGGCGCCCTAGAGCTCTTTTCTATTCCTTTTGCCTTTTTCTTTGTGTGCTTCAGAGGCCACGTGGGGCACGTGAGGCATTGCCTCAAAGTTCTTTTCTATGGGTCTTTGCAGGAGTCACGTGGTAATACGTGAGGTGATGCTTCAAAGTTCTTTTCTGTGGATCTTTGCAGGGATCACGTGGTAGCACGTGACTCTGACTCTTTGCATATTTCAAAGATCTGTTCATCTTTTAAGAATTAAATTCTTCATAGGGTTAAACCCTAGCAATAAACTTTAAAGGAATTAAATTCCTACTTTTTTTGAAGAATTATATTCTTAGATAGGGTTAAACCCTAATTTCTTTTCTGTAAAGAATGAGATTCTGGTATAGGGTGGAACCCTAATTCTTTTTTCTTTAAGGGAATTAAATTCCTGTGAGTTTGAGAGAATTAAGTTCTCAATTAGGGTTAAACCCTAGTTCTGTCCATTCTGAAGGAATTAAATTTCTAGGGTTAAACCCTAATTTTATCTCAAAGGAATTAAATTCCTGTAATTCTGTGAGAATTAAATTCTCAAAACTCAATTCCTCCTCTATATTTTAGATCTGCATGGCAGGATCTCAACCCAATGAGAATTAAATTCTCAATTTATGGGGAGATGTGCACTTTGCAGATCTTCAACCAGAGAAAGAACTAAGTTCTTTTTTTATATAAGAGTTAAACTCTTTTGAGAATTAAATTCTCTTTGTAGCCTCCCTTTTCTTTTCTTACCTAAGGTTTTTCTTTTGCAGAGAATCAAATTCCTCCTTATGAATTTTCAATATTCCAAAGCTCTATATCTCTCCCTCTGTATATGTCTCAAGGTCCTTTTAAACTCTCTCCTTTGGCTCCTATTTATAGAAGAAGGAAAAGAATCAATCAGTTTTAGTGAATCTTTCATTGAAAGATTTGACTTGTTTATTGAGAGATTTGATTTATGTTTATCATTAATCTGAGCCTTTAGATTATTAGGTGAATTTTATTCACCATTGGATTTTAAATCCAAACATATCTCTTTGTTATTTCGGTTAGATTTAAGGGGAATTCTTTCCAAGTCCAAGATTTTTCCATAAATTGGTGATATTTAATCACCTTTAGATTTTTAATCCAACGGTTTCAGATAATCCTTTTTCATTTTGGAAAGATTTGAAAGATCTTCCCTCAGAATTTAATTCTGTCAAAGAATAAGGCTTTTAAAGCCGGTCACGTGTGGCCACGTGACCCCTGGTCACGTGTAGGCACGTGACCCCTGGAATGAGCTTCTCTTCTTCTGCGCTCTTTTTCCTTGCCGCTGCTTAACCATCACGTGCCGACACGTAACCACTGGTCACGTGTGAGCACGTGATGCCTCTTCTGAAGCTTCTTCTTGACTTTTAATTAGAGAACAAATATGCTCTGTGCCGCTGCTTAACCATCACGTGCCAACACGTGACTACTTGTCACGTGTGAGCACGTGATGCCTCTTCTGAATCTTTTCCTGATTTTTAATCAGGGAACAGTCTTTAGTGAATTGCTTCCTTGTCTTAAACCTGATTTTGCTGGCGGCAGAAGTGCTTCTATCCGGTTGGGGTACTCTATGGCTTCTCAATACTGGAGCTTCTTCAACGTGATGCCGACGCTTGGCCCTTTCATATATGGCTGTTTCACGCTCTCGGTAAGATTTGCTTTTTTGACGGGCCTCGTTCAGCAACATGTCAATCATCTCATCTGACGGTTCTAGGAGTTCCGGTTCGGGATCTACCCCCAGTTTCTCTGCATCAGGAGCTTCTTCACCATCTATTGACGAGTGAGAGATCATGTAGCAGCTCGCCACATAGTTCTCAGGTTCATCTGACGAGTCTTCTCCCCCATCATCATCATCATCTCCGTCCTCAAGGATGTGGTTGAGAAACTCTTGGAGCGTGACCGGGGTTCGCGCCTTCTGATTATATTCTTCCATCGCGTTAATGTGTCTTTGCTGGTCCGTGCGCTTGTCATCAGGCTTCACGGGCTTTTTGGTCTTCTTATTCTTTTTTGAAGACTTTGACGAACGGGCATGGGCGTTTTGACTGTCACTACCAACTCTTAGCGTCGGGCGCGGCTTCAGCATTCTCTCGATGACCTCGGGTTCCAGCAGACTTTTCCACCTGATCGCCGGGCATGTTTGGAGATCCTTTAGCATTCTTTTTGTTTTGGCTGAAAGAGTGACCTCCCATGGAGCTTCTTCTATAAAAGAGCACGATGCCCTCGGCGTGTCCACCTTTTTAAGAGCCTGTGGCTGGGGCGGGTTTACCCTCCAGTTTTCAGACAACGCGAATTTGCCTTGCTGGTACTGGTCCTCAATCCAGTTTTTGAAGATGAAGCAATCTTCGATTGGATGGCCCTTTATTCGATGGTAGGGGCAATAGTTGGGACATTGACGTCACCGGGCTACAGTAGGCATTTTGGATCCGGCAAGGTGATGAGTCTGTTGCGCACTGCCAGCTCGAACAGTCTCCTTGTTTTATCCCAGGGAAACGAATAAGGGCACTTCAGCTTCTCGTTAAAGAATCGTTGTTTATCGTCTTGGCGATCAGTTGGTTTTGGACCACTGGGTTGCTGCTGAGCATTGGCGACGAAGGTCGCTTTCCCTTTTCCTTTTTCATTTCGAGGCTCCATCTTCGAAGAAGACGGTCTATGACCCATCTGACCCATTTGGGCTAGCTTGTCAATCAAGGCCTGGAAGGTAGTGGGCTTGAAAAACATCATGAACTGGGATATGGTCGCCTGCGGATCAAGAGTTCCCACAAACATGCCCACTGCATGAGCTTCCTCTATGCGTTGTTCGCACTTCGACCATAGGTTCCACCACCGTATCGCGTAATGAACCTATGTTTTGCCTGGCTTCACCCTGGCATAAATTAGTGCGGTGATCGGGGTGCTCTCGCTAGCGCTTGCGAATCTCTGTGTAAACAGTAGCTCCATTTCTGCAAATGTCTTAACGGAGTCATTCAGGAGTTCAGAGTACCATTCAAACGCCGTCTCCGACAAGCTGCCAACGAACTGGCGAAGCAGCAGTTTGTCGTCACCCCCAGTATTACCGCACAAGGCCCTGAATTGAGCAACGTGCTTGTGTGGATTCCCCGTCCCCTTATATACATGGAATTTAGGGATCGTATATCCCGGCGGGTACTTTATTTGGTCATACAAACCCAGATAGGGTCGTCCAGTCTTAACAATTTGGCCGGCCGCTTCGCTCGCCTGATGGGCTCGTATCTGTTGAGCGATATAGTCATCCAGGGCGGCTTTGGAGATCATCTCTTCTTTGGCTGCCGATAGAGCCGGAAGAGGGTTCGATGTCTCCCCTCTGTCGTCTTCAAGGATAATCGGGGAGTCTTCAGCTGGAGGATCCGGCTGTATCATCATCCCGACCATATCTTGGAATAAAAGCGCCATTCGTTTTATGTTGGCCGCTTGTTTCACGGCCTCTTTGTCTCTTTTCTCGAGGATTCTACGGAGGAACTCAGCATCGGTTTCTTGTTCTTGACGCTGCTCTGACGACATCTCCGGGCTTTGTTTTGGCCTAGTGAGTGCGGCCATCTGTGTTAGCATCTCCTGGAGTTTTTGCTGTTGTTACTCCTGGGCCTTTGTCACTGATCTGGTGAGAGGCCGATGGCCCGTAAAGATACGGCTATCCTCTTTCCCGGATGCCATATAAACAGTGTGCACCACCATGCCCCCAGACTTGGGGCGTTTAGGTTCAGTGCCCTTTAGATTCGTCGCAGACACGGGGATTTTCTCCGGCCTTCTTCTTTTGTAAGCGGTCGAAGTTGAGGGGGCCGTTGCAGCGGGCACCCAAGTAGGCGACACCTTCTGTGGTACAAGAGGGCGGTCCTTCTCTTGCCAAACTTTCATCTTCTTCGGTCGGCGGGAATAGTCTTGGTTGATCACCGAGTCTTGGACCTGTCGCCAGATCTTGTGAATTTTAGAGGACAGCCGCTGAGGGGGCTGTTCTGGCTTTGTCTTTGTAGCATTCTCCACAGGTAGAGGAGATCTTTTCAGGACGGCAGTCGGAGAGTTCTTGCGGACCCTCCTGAGTGGTTCGAAGTTGTTCCCAGTTGGAACAGCAGCGTCAACTTCCACCGTTGGAGCCGGCGGGGTAAGTCCGGATGGGGAATTGCCCCCAGCTTTCCTCACTTGGCGCCAGTGGCGACGTCGAGCATGCCTTACGGACGGGACCACCTCTGCTGTTGGATGAGCTTCTTTATGCCCCCCGCTCTGATGAGGGGTTGCTGTTGGTGCCAGCCTATCGAAGACTGACGTCCGCTAAGAGGGAATGATCAATCTTGAAAAGATCGAGTTTTTGGCAGGGGAAGCAGCCTTGGTTACTTCGTCTGGAGCAGGAGATGGAACGGCCAGTCTTGCGAAGACCGACCCCTTAGCAGGAGAAGCAACTTTGGAGGCTTCAGGAGCAGAAATGGCTATTCGTTTTAGGATAACCCCCTCAGGTATCGCGGGCTTCTTCATGGGCCCATTGGAGTTTTGGCCCAGTCTGTTAAAGACTGAGGCATTGGATTTGGGTAACCCGTTGAGAGGGGCCGCGGTAGTCGTAAGCCGATCAAAGACCGACTTCTTCAGAGCTTCTTGCGACAGTAGTGGGGCATTGAAGCTCATGGGTAGGAGCATGGTCCCAAAGAACAGCCCAGTGGTGGCTTGCGTTACCTGTTCCACTGGCATCTTGAAAACAGAGGCCGCTTGAGGCCCATAAGTCACTCCTCTAGCAGGGAGGGAGTCGGAGTTGTTGCAGTTGTTGTAGTTGGTGCAGTTGAAATCCATTGATCTTCTGTTTTCTGCATGGAGCAAGACACCAAATCTTAGTACCTCGAATCCAAGAGCAGCCATAGCAAACCGCGATTCGTTCGCGAAACACGACACACGAAATATGGAGTGGAAAGAGGAAAAGGTCCCACCGGGCGTGCCAGAATCTGTTCGCCGCCGAAAACAGAGACGAAACCGCGTAGGTGGTCTTGCCTGAATTTGGGGGCAGATGCTATTTGGTTTTATCCGTCCACCTCTCCAAAGATACCAAGTTGATTTATGGCACCATGTATCGAAGGTTTAGACAGATGCGGCCGATGTAGCAGACTTCGTCAGATTCCCCCTCATTGTGGGTTTTTTTTATTGTGGTGACGCTCTTCCCTGCAGGAGCAAACCCCTGCAGTTAATTACGCTACCGCATCGCGGTAACCACTTTCTCCTTCTCCAGATGGTCACTTTGTGTCGTGTATGTTTATTTTATTTTTGGTTGCCCGTGGATTGTATACGGAGACTAATTTATGTTGTCGCCCGTAGGGCGTGGATTAGTCTAAATTCGTATTTTCTTAAATTTGGTTTTGGGTTGGGTTTAAGGATCGTTAATCTCATTTGAGACTAAGATCAACTTAAACGTTTGTTAAGGATACGTTAGTCTAATTTTAGACTAAGATCTACTTAACAGGATCATTTAGATCCAACAAAAGAGCATTTGGACTCTATTGTTTTAGTTTAGTGACATTGCGGTCCATTGGGTTTAAGGACATCATAGTCCATGACAGTTTACAGACGCCATAATCTGTAAAGTTTAAAGACGTCATAGTCTATGAGTTTAAGGACCTTACAGTCCATAAAGTTTAAGGACATCATAGTCCATGAGTTTAAGGACCCCACAGTCCGTAAAGTTTAAGGACATCATAGTACAGTTTAAAGACGTCATAGTCTGTGTGGTTTTGGTTCAACCGTTTGGGGATGCACCAAAAGTTATTGGTTATTGGGACCCTCCATCTCTCTGAAGAAGTTGAAGAATTACAACGACATATATCAGAGATATGAAGAGATGTACCCTTGAACCAATGTTGGTTGGGAGATCTGTAGTCAAGTTTGGGATTAAGATCAATCAAAAAGATTTATGAGCATATGAGCTCAATTAATCTGAATTAGGGATCTGTGGCCAACTTGGGCTCGGCCCACTCAGTTAAAATGTTGGACATTTAATTAGGCTCGGTTCTTTTTCATTTAACAATGCTGAGTATTGGTTTGGGTTCTGACAACCTTTTTGTCTTTTATTGAGTGTTGAGCCCTCATTATGGCTCTGGGGCTTTATTTGAAGAACAGTTTATGTTCCCTCAGCGTACACGTGAGGAGCACGTGGCGCTCTTAGCACTGAGCGCCAGACTTAGAGCGCTAAGACGCATCCTGTAAGATAGCGCACACGTGAGGAGCACGTGGCGCGCTTGGCGCTGAGCGCCGGTTAATGAGTGCAGAGCGCTCTTTATAAAATAGCGCCCACATGAGAAGCACGTGGTGCGCTTGGCGCTAAGCGCCAACCTTGAAGCGCTGGGCGCTTCTCTTAAAATAGCGTTTGGAGCGCTGAGGCGTTTCTTTAAATTGGAGCGCTACTGCTCTTTTTAGGCAACTTTGATCAGTTCTGCGCTCTAAGAATTAAATTCTAGTTTATAAGAGACTTTGTCTCGTGGCTTTAAGAACAAGGTTCTTATTTTTATAGGAGATGTTACAATCTCTTATGTTTTTTTGTGAAAGACGTTGTCTTTGTGGATCTGTGATCCGAAGAGAATTAAGTTCTTCTCCTCCCCTTTTATGGTGAGATGCTATGATATTTTTTTGTGAAAGACGTTTGTCTTATTGATGTATGATCTAGAAAGAGAACTAAGTTCTTCTTCTCTTATGAGATGATTTTATCTCTCTGTTTTATTTATCTTGAAGAAATTCTTCTTCTTCCGAGAGCTTGCTCTTCTCTTTGAAATTTGTCAAAGTTTATGGGGGGCTCCTCTGTGCAAGACTTAAAGTCTTCGGTACTTTATATAGGGGAGACTGATTTGTTGAATCAGTTGAAGAGATATTTTCTCTAATTGATTTAGGAATGTTTCCCACTGTTGGATCTTTGATCCAAGGGTTTCTGTTTACAGAAAGCAATCTTCTTGTTTTTAACAAGATTGAGAAAATCTTTTCCTATACAGAACTTATTCAGTATCTTGGTGATTTTTAATCACCATTGGATCTTTGATCCAACGGTGCTCTAATTTTCAGAGGTAATTTGATGATTTTTAGTCATCTTTGTTGGATCTTTGATCCAAGGGTGGGGAACATTTAGTTCCAGCGCTAGCGTCGCGCTTTGCCCGTGAGCGCTGCATCAGAGTCTTTTACTCTTGGTGCTAGCGCACTTAGCGCTGGCGCTCTCCTGCTTTGCACGTGAGTGCTGCATCAGAGTCTTTGACTCTTAGAGCTGGCGCTGTTAGCGCTTGCGCTGCTAGCGCTAGCGCTTTCGTGCTTTGCAGGTGAACGCTGCATCAGAGTCTTTGACTCTTAGCACTGGCGCATTTAGCGCTAGCGCTTTTATGAAGCGCTGCTTCATTTCAAATTTCAAAATTTGAACAGAGCTTTGCTCTGATTGGGGGAAACAGTCCCAGAATTCGAGAACAGCGATGAGGATGAAGAAGAGAGAAGACTTAGAGCGCTCCGACCGTCTGTTTCAAAAGACGGGTTGTCTTCGGCTGATCATGAAGTTACGTGGGTTAGAAATGATATCGATGATGAAATCCAAGTAGATATGTCTAATGCGTCCACGAAACGAAAAAGGTTATCTGTAATGTTATATTATTACTTCATATTTTATGATCTATACATATATAGCATGCATATATAATGATTGTCTAATGCGTCCCCGAACCGTTTTATCTAGATTTGATGACGATGACGGGAGCAGCGAGGGGCGGCAGGAGCTCTAGCCGCGGCACCGACAGAGGCAGAGGCAGAGCGGTTCTACCGCCTGGAGAACTGCGTAGGGAGCTTCAGAGGGCCGGTCTTGCACACCGATCGAAGACCCCTTCGAATGCCTCCTTCCGTGTGGACTTTGCCACACCTCCAGGTATATTGCACGCATATTCATTTTGAATGTAATAGTATAGATATACATACATATTTATGTCAAAATTACTTATATATTCAATATTTTATTCTCTAGCTGTTGGTGGTGCGTCCACATCAGGGACATAGGTCACTCCCGCACCTCCAGGTATGTTTATATATTCTATAGTGCGTGCATATTGATTTAGAATGCTATATCATAAATATACATACATTTTTTTTTGCTCTTACGTACTTAGATAATCATTTTTTAATTGTCAAGCTGTAGGTGGTACCTCCACATCTCGGGCAGAGGCCACCACCGCACCTACGGGTATGTTTATATATCTTATAGTGTATACATGTTGATTTAAAATGTTATATTATTGATATACACATTCTTTTTGCAATTACTTATATAGTCAATGTTTGATTGTCTAATTATAGGTGGTGCGTCCACGTCTGGTGCAGGGGTCACTCCCGTCACTTCCATACCTTTCACTCAGTCTGCAGGTTAGTATGAATAAATATAAAATATTTATTCATTTTACATATCCTTTATGAATAAATATGAACTTCATGTAATTTTATCGATATTTATTTTCTAGTTGGAGGGGATGCGTCCACGTCCGGGTCACCTGTTGTTCCTCACCGGAGGAACTATCGTCCCACTCGTGCTGCTTCCCGGGCCCAGGCTCGTGCTTCTGTCGCCGGAGGTATATATCACAGTTCAATTTTCGTTAAACCTTGACTTCTTAATACCACTTTTTCTTAATATTGATTGTCTTGATATTTCTTGTAGATACGGGGCATCCCCGTCCCGAGAGGGGGACTCGAGGCCCGAATCAGTCCCACAGGCTGAGGCCCGACAGAGCTAGGGGGAGGCAGCGTTCCCCCTCTTCTTTACCCTTGATTAACGCTATACCGGCGATTATGCCGAGAGGTTCGGCCGGTATATGGAGGATGAGAGCCGCCTCGTGAAGAAGTATCCACTTCACGTTGAATGGGGCGACCAGCACCGGCGCTCATTTTCCCTCTTCTGGGATCAGGCTCGGGTATTAATATATATTTTCATTTGAATTATCTAATATATTTATTATTATTTAACACTTGGAATTTAATAACATTTTTTTTGTATTTGCAGTTAGATTACGACTTTCAGCCTGTACCCGACCCTGATCATCCTGAGAGAGTGCTCGATCTTCAAGCTCTGTACCATGGCCTGATGAAGAACATGCAATCAAAGGTCCGATACAATAGGAACGAGCTGAAGATCGACTGCTATTCCCTATGGATGGCGACCCCCGAGGCAGAGAGAGCGACTCTCCTACACACTCCGGCCTTTGCGAGAGTCAACGTAGATACATGGCCTCTCTTGTGCCAATATTTCGACTCTCGGCGCAAACAGATTTGTATTTTAAATGTAATTCATTGTTTAGTATATAATTTATTTTTTGTGTTGCTTAATTAGAAAACTAAATCTGAATGTGTTGTGCAGAAACAGGCCGATCAAAATAAAGAGAATAGAAAGTCGGCGAAAAGGGGTCACCCCACTTATACAGGTGGCTCGAAGAATATTACTCGTGCCATAGAGGCATCGGTAAATTACAATAGATCTACTCTGATATAATGTAATACTAAGAGTTGTTTTATAATATATGTAATTTTTTTGCGAATTGCAGAGAGCTCAGACCCTGGCGCAGGGTGGTACACCGAGCGTGCTGACCGCGTATCTTGCCGTCCACGGCACCTCGACAGATCCCGCCACGGGCGAGCTTCGATTCCCCGACACCGCTACCCAGGAGTATTGCGTAAGTGTTAATATTTATTCTAACAGGTTTGAAATTTTTATTTTGAAAAGTTCAAATTTAAATGATATACTTTTATTTTACTGGTTAATGTGGGTGTAGGAGCGGGTGGTGGAGCAGGCGAAAGCATCGAGGATCGATTTTACTGGCCAGAACGATCCGATACTGCTGACCCCAGTCATAGATGCCGCACACGGAGGGCACCACGGAGGTTGGGAGAGAGGCCAGGGTCTGAGTCCTAGTAGGGCCCATATGTGGTTGAACTCTACTCCGGCGGTTACTTCCCCTACCCCCGTGAACGACGTCTAGAGTAAGATGTTGCCACCTTGAAGACTACCGTCCAGGAGTTGAAGGAGATGATGGTATGTATACTACTTAATAGTAAAATATTATATTATATTATATTATAGACAGTAACATATCCAATATTAGTAGCCTAAGCTTATTTGGTTGTAGACTTTGCTTTGATTAATCATACTTACATAGAACTGTCTAATTAAAATAAACTACGGTTTTCCAAACTAGATATCCAAACGAGGCCTAAGTTCCTACGTATTCTTAGATTGGGGTTTCGTAATAACCTGATTATGATACGAATTCGACTAATACACAGTTCTTACTCGTTTATTACACACAAAAATGAACAGATGTGACAGAGTACTTCGGCTGTGGCTCCACATGCATCTCCTTCAGTTGCGGCTCCGCAAGCCACTACCTCGGTTGCGGTTGCGCAGACCACTCCTGCAGCTCCACAGCCCGCTTAGACTCCCGCACAGTCCGCTCCTTCATTGGTCGAGTTTTTGACGACTCAGGGCTGCACCGAGGAGCAGATGCGCCAGATTACGGCGTTTATCAGAGGTGGAGGATCTGGACCGAGGTAGGGTAGCTTTTTTTTATATTTTAAGCATGTATGTACTTATATGATACATATTGTATATATTTTGGACGATATTGGTGGTGTTTGCGTGTTCACGATAATTTAGATTGATATCGTATTCTGTTTGTTGATTTCTTTTATATATTATCCGTGAGATGTTGATTATGAATACTGTGGTATTTGGTTATATGTTGTATATATTATTGTGCACAGGGCGAGGAAAAAACAGGAAGCCCCTTTTTAAAAAAACCCTGATATTTGTCCCTACGGATTAATCCGTAGAGCCATACGTTGCACCTACGGATTAATCCGTAGGTCCATAGTTTGCCCCTACAAATTTATCCGTAGGGACAAAATATCAGGATAACTGATATTTTGCCTCTATAGACTCAGTAACAGGCGTTACACTTGCCCCTACGAATATATCCGTAGGGGCTTTTGTCTATCCCTACGGATTACTCCGTAGGGGCCTAAAGTTGGACCTACGAAGAAATCCGTAGGGGCTTATATCTGGACCTACGAATAACTCCGTATGGGCATGTCTTTGCCCCTACGGATGTATCCGGATGGGCAAATATTTTATTTTATAAATCAATGAATTAAATAAATATTTTGGCTTTCGTAGGGGCATGTTCAGGGCAAAGACTTGCACCTGCGGTCTTTGCACCTACGATGTATTTTTGTGCCCCTACGAATATATCTGTAGGGGCGGTGAGTTGCCCCCACGGATTTATCCGTAAGGGCAACCCCTTATTGTAGTAGTGATTATTAGTTATTAAAAGTTCATATAAGTTGGTAATAGGAATGCTACAACGCATGAATATAGATAAACATGTTTACAGTATATATTAATAAGTAGTTTTAGTATTATCTAATATGACAATATATTAGGGCAGTGTCATAAGTCCTAAAGCACTAACAATGAATAAAGTAATAATAGTTAATGTAAAAATTAAAGTTAAACTAGTTGTTATTAATGTAAGGGTTAGTTGAAATTCAAAGGTGTATTCATAACGATTAGATTAAATTAATGTATTTTAGTATCAATGATACTATATTATTAAGTATTAATAATTTCAAGAAACTATTAGTGATATTAGAGTAAGTATAAACAAGAGCATAAGTTATGAAGTAAGCTAACGAATATAAGTAGTATATACAATTGTAGTGTCTGCAATGTTTATGACAATTATATATTATGATAAATAAATAGATATTAGTCAAATAAAATGTGATTATAATAACTCTGATTATATCACTAGTATGAAGTGGTTCCGATGGTTTATATAGGTTAATTAGTTGTGTGTCGCGTTATCATGATTAATACTATATGTGGCATCAAGTAGTTAATTTAAGTGCGCATAATCATTAGAGATAAATTTATCATCAAATTATTTATATGGTATACGTAAGTATTTGGGTGCAGAGGTAGCGGTGTATCACGTTTTATGTTATGCTCAAACTAGGATTTGAGAATAGATCAAGAGTTCCTTCAAACTTTTCAGGGTTACCTTTTGTTTTGTACATCTAAATAGCATTAATTATAGGAGCACATTCTCAAACATTTTTCTTGATTTTCTAATAACAGTGGCACCTTGAAACTCAAAAATGTATTCAAAAGGACTAGTAAATTGGAATGGATGGAGTAAATGATAAATGTAAAATATCAGTAGTCCATGCAGTTATAATCATTCACAATATTAAATATCATGCTACTATGGGAACGAAATCATAAAATTTATGGCAGGAATTTCCAGCGTGAGGTTTAAATAAAAATATGTAGTAATATTAAAGTACAATATAAAATTTAAAAAATTAAATTCTAACGATGAAGATCGATGGAAAACAGAAGATGGACTTACAAAGCAGGATCTAAAAAACGATTGTGGTCGCATACCCATAACAGCATTAGATGGATCTGAAACGACGCCGTACTGAGATCAGACGGCGGTGACACCGGCTGGGGCTCAGTTTTGGATCGGGATTGGACGGCGGAGGGAGAGCCGAAGAGGCTGGAGGCTGCTCGGATTTGAATCTGGCCGAGAGATGGAAGATGGAGGCAACGACGGCGTTGAAGGCGACGGTGAGGTCTAGGGTGTGGGGTTTTGTTGATAGTGATCGGTCTCGGTAGCGAGAGGAAGAAGACGATGGTGAAGATGAGTCGAGGATGCGGGCAAGATGAGGTTGGCGGCGGAGATGAAGTCTCGGATCTGGGTTGGTGGTCGAGTAGGGGAAGCAGGCGATGGGGATGAGGATGGTGGTGAGGTAATGGCTGTGGAGTCGGGATCATGGGAGTCATGGGTTTTCGGTGATGGTGGTCGAGGGTTGATGATCGTTCGGTTAGGGTTAGGAGTTCTCGGATGTTCATAGGAGAAGAAGATAACCAGAGAAAGATTAATATATGAGAATAATGGAGGAAAGATGCCCTCCTATGGCGTCAAAAAAATACATCCTCTCTCGTTTTTTTTTTACGATCGGCACCCATCATTTTCATCGTTATCATCTAAGATGTGGGTACACCAAATTTCATGTGATTCTATAATTTTTTCACCGTTGATTCAGTGGGTTCAAGATTAACGATTTACTAACAACATAACCTTTTGTTTTGCTAAATCAACGGTGCAAAAGTTGTAGAATCACATGAAATTTGGTGTACCCACATCTTAGATGATAACGATGAAGATGATGGATGCCGATCGTCGGAAGAAACGAGGGAGGATGTAATTTTTCGACGCCATAGGAGAAAATTTTCTTCTATGGCCTCTTTCCTCCATTATTCTCTTAATATATATAGGTTTAGTAAAATATAAATATAGTTAAATAGATGTGTGTGGTTGTTTGTTAGAAAAGAGAGAGTGAAAGAATATAATAGAGGGAGAGATATAGATTGGAGAGAGATATGAGTTTGGGTTTTAAAACAGATATAGTATATTCAAATTAGTTAGTTTAGATTGATATATATGCACAATATATACACTAATAACAGTATATAAACACATATCATATTAAATTAAATAGATAATAAAAACAACCATAAAATTATCTTCTCGAAAATATATACCAATTAAAACTAATATACGATATAAAATATTCATATAAAAATATAAGTTACAATTGTAAAACGATCAGAAATAATATAATACATTTAATCTCTACCTAATAAGAATATTTCAAATAAATAATAAATTAAATTTATATAATAAAATCAACAATATGATCATTATATACTTAATTCAATAAATAAGGATTTATTAAAGAAGGGAAAATATAAAGATGGTATATGGATTTTACGGTTGTTACGATCTATCTTCCTTAAAATAATTTCGTTCTCAAAATTACTTAAGAAAGATGTTGTAACAATGCAAGGAAAAAAGTCACTGTAACATTGTTACGTCTCGTCGTCGCTTCTCATCTGTCGGTACTATAATCAGTAAGAAGATGTGCAGATGGAGCACATTGCGAGAGAATCAAGAATAGAAGAACAAAGGAAGCGAGAAATTCCGAGTCAAATAGCTAATTTGGAGGCCGATACAAGATTTTCAGGAATATTTTCAAAGCTGAAAGTTGATGATTGAGAATCTTGAGCACTGCTCTCCTCTGACGATAGCCAATGGTAGCATAGAAAGTCCTCTGCTAGTCCACGCCTAGTGATTCCGACAAGAGGTAATCGCCATTTGATAAGGTAGTTTGCAGGCGTCATCACGTATATGTTCGACCGACTGGCGCTCCAACAGGTAAGAAAATGATGGTTACCGTCAGACGTGCTTGAATACAGCTTTAAAGGAACCATTAGTCATGAGTCAAAGAGGTTTAACTATTGGTCCAAACTTTCTAGAATAATTCATAGGTTAAGACAAAAGGTTTCGTAACACATGCAAAAGAGAGTCAAACAGGTAAAGAGCTACTGATTGGGAATTTAAGAAATCATACAGCTTATAAAAAGGATGGAGACGGAGATCTAGAGCTCACATTTTGGTTCCCTTTTCTTTCGAGACATGATTATTAGAAGAGAAATGAAAGATTCAAGAGTAAAGGGTTCAAAAAGGAATCACCGTGCATTCATTATAAATAGGGATACAAATAGGGATTTAAAATTCAAGAATAAAATCGTAGTGCAAACTGCCCCCTTTAAAAGAATTTCGTCCCCAAAATTCTCTCAAGGAGTATATCATAGCAGGGTAAGAAAAATAATGTCATGCAAGCTACCTTCGCGCCCCCAATTGTCACTCCCATGCATTGATGCTTCATCCGAACGAAAGAAATACGATTGGGATAAAGAGAAACACCAAGAATTGAAAAAGGCAAGAGTAATGATAGATTCAATGAAATAAGATGGGAAACAGATAATAAAAAAAACCATAAAATTATCTTCTCGAGAATATAAACCAACTAGAACTAATATACGATATAAAATATACATATAAAAATATAAGTTACAATTGTAAAAATGATCATAAATAATATATTACACTTAATCTCTATCTAATAAGACTATTTCAAATAAATAATAAATTAAATTTATATAATAAAATCAACAATATGATCATTATATATTTAATTCAATAAATAAGAATTTATTAAAGATGGGAAATTATAAAGATTTACCGTGCATTTTTTAGGAGAAAAAATAATGAAACAAAACCAGTGAACTAGATTACTAGATTGCATGTGGTATTATTTAGGATCGACGGAAAAGAATTTGTCAAATCACAAAACAAAATCAGCCATCGCCAATGATTACTCTGTAAATTAAAAGGAAATGTATGAAAATTCTTCTTCTTTCAATGCATATTTTTATTATGAAAGCTAAATTTGTTTATATTTATTTCTTGGGCTAAGATACCATGAATTTCCTACAGGATTCTGCACAGAATATGTGATCGATATGTGAAGGGTTATTGGGAAGCCATGTAAAAAATAAAAATAAAAATAAAAATAGAATAAATCTTTCCATAATCAACTATGATATCATGAGATGGATTTGATCAAGAGATAATGTTTTCTAAGCAGGGAAAGATCAATCCAAATGTGTATTCTTCAAAGTTTATGACTATTTTTTCTGAAGCAATCTTGGCTTTAAACAACATGTTATAATTGCTATAGTTGCATGTTGCATCACCAATATGAGATGAAGCGACAATTAATCCACAAGGTTGATTTCTATGAAATTTCAAGTCTGATGCATGCCCCCAATATAGGGATGCGGTAGCTAGTTCATCGTAATATCGATCGGTATGAAATTGCATTTCTATATGGCAGTAATTCTTGAAATTGTATTTTTCTTTTTTAATTGTCCATACAAAGGACAATGCATTAAATATATTGTCATGTTGCCTAAAGGCTCATCGAATCCAACGGCCTTGCATACTAAAAAATATAAATTCATAAGGTTTGTGTGTGGTTTTTTTTAATGACAGGTGGGATAAATTAGTCATCCATCCCGGTTCGAATCCAGGTCTTCTCCTGCAAATCCCAACACCCCCATCATTGGGCTATTTTTTCTGAAGCAATCTTGGCTTTAAACAACATGCTGTAATTACTATAGTTGTATGTTGCATCACCGATATGAGATGAAGCAGATAATTAATCCACAAGGTTGATTACTATGAAATTTTGTACGTCGAAGTCGAAATCAAGTGTGATGCATGCCCCCTATAGTGGGATGCGATACGTAGTTCATCATAATATCGTTCGGTAATAAATTGCATTTTCTACATAGTAGTAGCTCAAGAAATTGTATTTTTAGATGGATGGGATAAATTAGGGGACCATCCCAGTTCGAACCGGGTCTCCTCCCCCAAATCCCAACACCTCCACCGCTGGGCTATTTTTTCTGAAGCAGTCTTGGCTTTGAACAATATGCTATAATTGCATGTTGCATCACCGACATGAGATGAAGCAGACAATTAATCCACAAGGTCGAAATCAAGTCTGATGCACGGGGCATAGGGATGTGATATGTAATATCGATCGGTAAGAAATTGCATTTCTATAGAATAGTAGTTCATGAAATTGTATTTTTCTTTATTAATTCTCTGTATATATCTTCGTACAAAGGAATCAATTGTCTGTATATCTGCATACAAAAGACAAATGTATTAAATATATTGTCATGTTGCCCACCGGCTTATCGAATCTAGTGGCCTTGCTATAAATAGGTAGAATAAATTAGACATCCATCCTAATTCAAACCCGGGCCTCCTTCCCTAAATTCCAACACCCCACCAGTGGGCTACTCCAAACCCCTCTTATATGTAGTTTTTGTAACTATAACAGCTGTATATTGTCGATCATTATTCTTCTTTTCAAATTGTGTAAGCTTTATATTATTATAAAAATGAATCGCATGTCCATGAGAGGGCGGGGAATCCCATCATTAACAAAGCATCCCACGTATAATGCAGCCGAATATGCTAATTTGTCACTTCATGCAGTTAATTTGATATTAAAAAATATTATTATTTGAATAAACACGTGATCAGCTTTCAGGTCTTTAATTTAACTTCCAAAGCTTTATTATATTAATGTACTAATCGACAAGATTTGTCACGTAGAGTTTTAGTTTGGTTAAGACAGAATTAAAAACTTTAAGGCGTGTACGATACACTTTTCAAAAGGTGATATTGCCTCAACTATGGAAGTACAGTAGAAGGCAATCGCCCCCAAGATACAACAAAACCCTTGAAACTCTCTTAGAAGATGATGAGAAGAAGATGAACAAACTGTGAAGAGCAAGACTTAATTTATATAGTTGAATAGACACAACTGTTTGGATGGTTGTGACTAGAGTTGAATAGACACAACTGTTTGGACGGTTGTGACTGTTCAGACAACAAAACTGTAGTGGACAGTTTTTTAGACAGCCTTTGAATTTGAAATTCAAAAAGGCAAACTCTGTTATTAAGTCAACCCAAGATGCCCCAAGTGCCATATCAAAGATAATAATAAATAAATATTAGAAGCCTGCTAGAAATCAGGCCCACTTGGCTCATAACCCTTTTTGTTTAAGATATTACTTAAATATTGGGAATTATTATAAAGGCTGGGGCATTCGTCTCTCTATCCGATATGGGACTATTTCCCGCATACAAATGCTACCAATAGATTCAAACTACGAACAATCCCCCACTAGTTTGTATATATTGGCTGCAACCACATCTCTCTCGTGACAAATATTATGCATAAAACAAAGGCATCTCTCGATTTAAACCTTCCATTAGTGTATATATATCAACCGTCTAACAAATTTATTGGTGTCCGCAGATTAAACCAAAAATTTTATTATTAAAATTTAAAATACAACACACACAATATTTATCTTATTTTCTAAGAGCTTTATAACTGCTTTAGCACTATTATGGTCATGTGCTACTTTTGTACTTCATAAGGATTTACAAGAGAATACTTAATATCTCTTGTTGAAGCAGCACCACTTCTATGCTAATATAGATGGAGTTTCCTTTATTATATCCCTGTTATTATGGGTATTTAAAAATTAAATAACTCCATTGTGAGCTTTCGCTCATCCTCTTTATCGTAACAGACAGCACTAGATACTTATTTATATAAGAATGAGACGTCTAGTGCAATACATGCACATAACAGTAACTTGTTATTACCAATTGAACTATTAAAATTAGTTTTTACTAATTAAAGTTGGGTTACCATTACTGGTGCCAAATTGTAAATATTTAAGTCCCATTTCGATTGATGTATTCTTTACCAGATCTCTAGATAATGCCTTGGTAAAGTGATGGAAGTCCTTTTCGGGTCTCCGTCAGATGTTGTCTTCCGTCGATCTTCCGGTGGATCTTGAAGGTGATCTCCTGTTGCGTGTGGGTCTCAATAGGTTTTGAGGAGATTGGTGGTTTTGAGGAGTTTGCGCCGAATACCTGCAAGGAAGTCCCGGGGTGGTTTGGTACCACCGAGGACCCTCCAACGATCAAGTTAGCATAAGATCCGAGCAGAGTAACGGCTAAGTGGGGTGAAAAAGCTTACTTGACCTCTCTGTGATGGGGGTTTATATAGTGGCGGCGGCACGCAGTAGCAGGCGCGAGAATCTCGCCGGCAGTTACGCTCCCGACGTCACACCCGCGTAATATACGGATCGCCAGTTAACGGGGATCGTGATGGCGTGGCGGGATGTTGCCGGCGGAGAATCCGCGCATGGCGAGATTTGCAGAGCGGCGGTTATGCCTATGGAGTGGTGGAGTTGGTCGGTCGGAGGGACCGAGGAAGATGGCCTCAGCGGGAGAGCTCGGGAACGAGCGGGAGGGCCGAAGCATCTCGGTCCTGTGGTAGCTCGGGGCGAGCTGAGAGGCCGAGGAGGCCAATTTGCAGGGGGCTCTGAGGAGAGCCAGCTTGTGCTTGTAGGTCGGGTACATGGGAGGCCTGGTCGGCCCCTGTGGGCTCTTTCTTCTGAGCTTTGGGACACGTCATCTGCCACGTGTTCCGATCTGGGAGATCGCCAATATAGAGCATCATCATTAGCCCCCCACTCTTGTCCCGACCAGCTGACGGGTCGGGTCAAGAGTGGACTATCGGGCCGCCCGGGGTGACCTCCCTCCTAAGATTTCGTCGGGACGCATCCCCGGGCTGTCAGTTGTCTTTTCTACCAGCGAATCAGGGCGAGATCTCTGCATTTAAGGAAGGTGCGCCGGTTCATGCATCCTGTCACTGAAGCGACGGTCTGCGTGTCAAGCGTCGGTTGGCCGACGCGACGTGTGCAGACCCGCGGTGTCTGATGGGATGCGGCCCAGTGTGGGAACGACAAGTGGAGCGATCGGAGCCGTTGGACGCGATGAGGCCCTTTGGCGGGAGATGAAGGGCACCGTTGGATGAGGGCGATTGCGGTGATAAATAGGGGTGGGGCCCACTCCAAGGCCCCTATTTCTTCATATTTTTCTTCCTTCTAAGTCTTGGCTGCTCGGCGCTCTTCCTCTTTTGGGTTGGATACATGGTTCGTTCCTACTCTTTGGATTTCTCGTTCCGGAGGGAGACCAGCGGTGCGGCCGTGCCCCCGTCTGGCTCGTGCCCTGCGCCAAATGTTCCGCCGGCGGCAGGGTCGTCCGCTTCGCTGAGGGTTCCTGGTGATTGTTCCGGCGGCGGCCAGAGACGTCCATGGTTATCCGAGCCCCAGACGAGGGACGCAGGGGAGGGTAAGGACGGGGTCCCCCTTAAGGGGAAAAGGACAATCTCTCGTGCGCCGCCGTCGAGGGTCCCTGAAGGGTTCCCGTGCAGGAGGGGGATGCCGTCTTCATGGTTCCATCTGGGATTTCCGTCGCTGCCGGCCTGCTTACCGGAATGGAAGAGTCGGCCGAGGGGAGGCTTCCGCATTGCACCCTGAGGGTCCAAATGGAGGCCATAGCCCAAGGGACGGTCCAGGTATGAACTCCTCCACGCGTTGTTTTTTGACCTTCCTTTCTTTGGCTCGAGCGTCTCTAAATTTCTCATTTGTTTCCCGTCAGGTCCTTCAACACTGCCGAGGGGGCGTTCCACGCACCGATGCCGGTGGAAGCGTTTCCTTCAGAGGTCAAGGTCCTGCGACGTGACCTGCATCTGGAGAGGACGAGGGCCGATGTCTTGGCAGCCCGAGCGGAGGTTGCGGAGCTCGCCATCTCAGCGAACCGGGGTGCTTATCGTCGCCTGAGTGCATCCCACCGAGTTGCTAAGGCGAAGCTGGTGGATTTGGCCGATCGTTTCGCGGCTATGGAGAAGGAGAGAAACGCCAGCAGGGGGATGCCGAGGCGGCGCTTCGAGGGACCGGGATTACCGAGATTTGGGCGAGGAAGGCTGTGGCCGATTACAAGGTGTCAGAGCAGTTTCACGCCGAGCTTGGCGAGCATTCCGCCATCGCGTGGAATAAGGCTCTAGATGCCGTGAAGGAGCAGCTTCCTGAGTTCGTCGATGGAGAGCTCCGTGCTCGGGTCCCACTCTCGGTGGCAAAGCCTCCGCCAGACAGCGATAAGGGAAGCGAGGCGTACCCCTGGTGGCAAAGCCTCCGGTGGTGAAGCCTCCCGCAGACTGCGATGACAGTGATGAGGGAAGCGAGGCGCAGGAGGGGGTTTGTGACTTAGGCCTTTTTGATATTTCCACGTCCCTCTTTTGTAAGCGTCCGGAACTTTGTAAGGTTAGGGAGCCCCCAATACCCCTGTAAAAACATTTTGCTTGTGCGAGTAAAACTCTTGCTGTTTCATTGTTTTGCACTTTATCTTTTGGATGTGAAGAGTACTCGTAGAATATCCTTGCTTGCACTGTTGGGCTTCCATGTCAGGTGATCGCACGTCGATTTGATTTCGATCACTTGTCAAGCGTGCCAAGTGCTGCCGAGAAGGAGGTATCCCCATGGCCCCGGAGTCGAGGGGGATTGCTCAGACTTGAACATACCTGATGTCTCTCAATGGAGTTTCGGGTCTGCGGCATTTGATGAGCAGCATGCTGCCCGCCGCAGATTTGCCGAGCAGAAGGGAGCTCAGTGGCCTCGTTATGAAGGCTTCAAACCAGCAGCGTCTGGTGGGCAGGAGGATGCCCACTGGGGATGACCGAGCAGGGAAGCTGCTCGGTTGCCTCTTGGCGAGGGCTTTGATCCCTGTCGGTTGTGGTGGGAAGTTACCGGCCGGGGATAGCTGAGCAAAGGTCGGGCTCGACTGCCTCTGGGATGACTTTGATCCTTAGCATTGGAGGGGTCGTAGGAGGCCTGCTAAGGATAACTGGGCAGTGAAGCTGCGCAGTTGCCTTTTGGCAAAAGTTTTGATCTTTGGCGTCGTGGGTAGGCAACTACCAGCCGGGGATGACCGAGCGGGGTAGCCGTTCAGATGCCTCTTGCGAGGGTTTTAATCCCTGGCGTCATGGGTAGGGAGCTACCAGCCGGAGATGACCGAGCAGGGTAGACGCTCGGCTGCCTCTAAGGAGGGCTTCGATCCTTAGCGCGGGAGGGGCTGTAAAAACGTACTAAGGATAACCGGGCAGTGAAGCTGCACGGTTGCCTCTGGGCGAGGGCTTTGATCTCTGGCGTCGTGGGTAGGCAACTACCAGCCGGGGATGATCGAGCTGGGTAGCCGCTCAGATGCCTCTTGCGAGGGCTTTGATTCCTGGCGTCATGGGTAGGGAGCTACCAACCGGAGATGACCGAGCAAGGGTTGGGCTCGGCTGCCTCTTGCGAGGGCTTTGATCCTTCAGGACGGGGACCGAGCAGGTTTACTGCCCAGTGCCTCTTGGCGAGGACTTTGATCCCTGTCGGTTGTGGTAGGAAGCTACCAGCCGGGGATAGCCGAGCAAGGGTCGGGCTCGACTGCCTCAAAGGAGGACTTTGGTCCTTAGCGCGGGAGGGGCTGTAAGAAGCCTACCAAGGACCCTTGGCCGAGCAGGGTTACTGTCCGGTGCGTCTTGGCGAGGGCTTTTGTCCTGAAGGATAGCCGAGCGAGGGTCGGGCTCGACTGCCTCTGGGAGGACATTTTGATCCCTGTCTGTTGTGGTAGGAGGCTACCAGCCGGGGATAGCCGAGCAAGGGTCGGGCTCGACTGCATCTGGGAGGACTTTGATCCTTAGCGTTGGAGGGGCCGTAGGAGGTCCGCTAAGGATAACCGGGCAGTGAAGCTGCGCGGTTGCCTCTTGGCGAGGGCTTTGATCCCTGGCGTTGCGAGTAGGGAAGATACCGACCAGAGATAGCCAAGCAGGGTTGCTGCTCGGTTGCCTCTAAGGAAGACTTTAATCCTTAGCGTTGGAGGGCCATAGGAGGCCTGCTAAGAATAACCGGGCAGTGAAGCTGCGCGGTTGCCTCTTGGCGAGGGCTTTGATCTCTGGCGTTGCTTGTAGGGAAGCTACCGGCCAGGGATAGCCGAGCAGGGTAGCTGCTCGGCTGCCTCTAGGGAGGACTTTGACCCTTAGCGTTGGAGGGCCGTAGGAGGCCTGCTAAGGATAACCGGGCAGTGAAGCTGCGCGGTTGCCTCTTTGGTGAGGGCTTCGGATCACAAAGACAGAACTCTATTTGCAATGTTCTGACGTTCCTGTTGAAGTCAAAATTTGCACCCCGGTTGACCAAGTCAAAGTCAAGGTCAACCCCAAGCCAGGTGGGCCCAAGCCCAAGCAAGTGGGCCAATGCCCAGGTCGAGCCCGAACACGAAGCGTCCGGCCTCCCGCCATGTCAACAAAAAAATCATGTAATAAATAATTTTTATGTAATTGTTTATGCATGAATGTAAACAAAATGGGCATAAAGCCAATATTTTGTAAGCCCATGGCTTATGTGCAAAAATGAAATGGCACATGAGCCATGGGATGGCTAAAATGCCATTTTTGTAAAGCCCAAGGGGCTATAAGTAAATATGTAAGCCTATAAAAAGCAACATGATGAATAAAAAATAACAACTTTTCATTCCCCCAAAAATAGGGTTCTTTGTGCCTCCTGCTCCTTCTCCAAGGTTCTAAACCTTCCCATTTCTTTTGAATTAAATCAAGAGTTTTACTCTTTCTTTTCCAAAACTAAGTAGTTTTCCACCACAAAACCCATAAAGGGGAACTCAGATCTCCCATCAGATCTCAAAAAGGAGAGATTTTGAGATCTCACATCTCTCGATCTTCAAGATCCGGCCAAACAACAGGAGGAAGAAGAAGAACCCCTTTCATCAGCTTCAAAACATCCTAGGAGTTTAACTCCATACATATATACATAACAAATATTTTCTTTCTGAAGCATAGCTTCTGTTTCTTAGGCTAAAAGCCTCTTTTCCTCGCCGGCGCTCAAGCGCAGAGCGCCCACGTGCCGACACGTGGCGCGCTTGCGCTCGAGCGCAAGTCGCCCTCGTGCCGACACGTGGCGGTCTTGCGCTCAAGCGCAAGCGCTCGAGCGCAAGTCACCCCGGTGCCGACACGTGGCACTCTTGCGCTCCAGCGCAAGCGCTCAAGCGCAAGCGCTCAAGCGCAAGTCGCCCCCGTGCCAACACGTGGCGCTTGGCGCTCTTACGCTCGAGCGCAGAGCGTTCGAGCGCAAGTCGCCCCCCGTGCCGACACGTGGCGCTCTTGCGCTCAAGCGCAAGCGCTCGAGCGCAAGTCGCCCCCGTGCCGACACGTGGCGCTCTTGCGCTCAAGCGCAAGCGCTCGAGCGCAAGTCGCCCACGTGCCGACATGTGGCGCGTTGCGCTCCAGCACTCTGCGCTCGAGCGCAAAGCGCCCACGTGCCGACACGTGGCGCGCTTGCGCTCAAGCGCCTAGGCGCTGGCCCCACGCATCCTTTGGATGTATTTTTCCTCTTTATTTATATATACATGTATATATACACATATGTATACATATTTACACACACACATACTCTACGACACTGTCCCTGTTAGAAAAAAATTTCTAACGGGGCGCTGCCCCGCACCCCGCAAGGGGGCTGCTAGCCCCCTTGACCCCCAGCCCGCTATCCGGGTAGCGGGACCCCCGTAAAAACTCTGCGTGGCTCCCGATATATCCAAAACCCCTCTTTCAAAACACAACACACGCACACTGCATATTGAGTTCGCATGACCAATTTAACCCGTCAATCGGAGGTTCCCTCGCTCCAAAGGCGAGGGGTAATTAACGGCAGCTTAGTCCACGGCTGCCGGAGATTCGGATCCCCACAATCATTAAACCCCGGCCTACCCTAGGCAGGGGGAATATGTAGTACACCTGACAAGCGTGCGCGTATTCCCATCTCAATGGGGTGACGAAAAACACCCTACAGATTCTGGCACGCCCGGTGGGACATATCTCTCCTCCCATATTTCGGGTTAAACGTTCATGCGAACTCAGTCAATATATATACCTATATTTATACTGAAATAATGCTCTTTCATGCAGATTTTCAAACAATCACCTTCTGACGATGTCTTCGATGATGAACTCAGCTCCCGTCTCCTATACGATGAAGATAGACTCCAGGACGGTCCTTCCAGCCAGTCTCGGGCGACAATGGGAGGAGCCGCTGCTACCATTCGGCTCTATTATGTTCATGCCAGTTGGCGCCATCCCAGCTCCTCAAGCCCCGGTGGCAGACAAACCAGTCTCGAAAGGCAGGAGGCCAAACGTGGTGATCTCAAGGGCGCCCCAATCCAAACGCAAGTCGGTATCTGAACGACTTTCCTTGGCCACAGCTGGGGGCAAGGCCATCAACACCAACAAAGCTACAACGCGTCCCGAGCAAGCTCCAGCGGCGCCCCTGACAAATGCTCGATCGGGTGTCTTCTCTAAGCTCCCCGCTGATCAACTCACAACGGCTTCCCGGATAGAGGATACCCGCCAAGCCTTCAAGATCGAGAAGTTGAGGCAGAAGCGGCTCAGATGTAGAGCCAACAAAAGGGCTAGGGCTCTGGCCATGTTAAAACTTATAAATTTCCAAAGCCCAGACCGCTCCGTGAAACCAGCCGCTAGTGATGAAAGAATGGCTGAATGTGTTATCCACACTGTCTACATAGCCGGACATGAAGAAATGAACCCTCTTCTTCTTCACAGCCATGGTGATGATATGGTTGACGCTACCCAGCGTCGGCTCGATCTAAATGATGAAGAGCCCGCTCAGGCCAATAAGCCAGTGGAGCCCGTGGTTCCTCCGGAATTGAGCTCAGGCAATAAAGATTACCCGGTTGTCATAGCCAGAACTACAGAACAAGCATTATTCCAATGGCTTCAAAGGCAATTTCAGGACAGGGATGAGAAGATGGCCGAGGTCTATTCCAAAATCGACGAGCTGGCAAACGTCGTGGCAGATCTCGCGACCCAAGTCGCCCAATTGCAATTACAGCAGAATCAAATTTTGGCTCATGAACCAGGGATTGATACCCGGGGGCAGCCAACTGATATCCCTTCCAACCTAAAAGCGGAGCGCCTTAGAGAAAAACGGCCGCAATCAGCCTCCAGTCCCTCCGATACATACGCCGGGGGGGAATCGCCTCTGAAAGCGAAGCTGGAAAAGGTCTATTCCTTCAAAAGGGAAAAAGTCCACAAGATATTCAGGGACGCCCTAAGAAACGGTCTACAACTGCCGGAATCAAAGAGACCGCAAGAAGCGAATATGACCGACGACCCAGAATATTGCCCCTATCACAGGGTGATAGGTCATGCCATTGAGGACTGCTTCGTCTTCAAAGATTGGGTCGAAAGGCAATACATGGCGGGAGAGATAGAACTGTCTAAAGACGCGTTAGCAAGCAATCAAGCTACGACCGCCGATTTCATGCAAATGGAGACCGAAGCCTTTCGGGAACCTAATCCTCCCAGACATGTGCCTCGAGGACCAGCATCAGTAAAGGCACCTACTCCAATGGAGGGAAAGAAGAAGGTATACTCCTTCAGGAGGGATGAGGTCCGCAAAATATTCATGGACGCCTTGAACAACGGTCTGCAACTGCCTGTTCCAAAGAGGCCACATGAAATAAACATGACCGGCAATCCCATATACTGCCCATATCATAGAGTGGTGGGTCATACCATCGAAGATTGCTATATTTTCAAAGATTGGGCAGAGGACCAATATAAGCTGGGAAAAACCTCACAATCCTCGGATGTGTCGGCAAGCCACAGAGCTAGGTCATCAACACAGCTCTGCCAAGATTAAAGTGCAAGGAGCTGGGATAAGCGAAAAGGACCACCACGTCGTTAAACTGGGAACACCCGCTGACCACCACGTCGTTAAACTGGGGATGACAGACTACCAAGTCTTTAAACTGCGAATAATCGACCACCACGTCATTAAACTGGGAACAATCGACTACCACGTCATTAAACTGGGAACAGTCGACCTCTAAGTCGTTAAACTGGGAATGTAAAAAAATGTAAATAAAAAATGTGTAAATAAAAGAAAAATAAAAAAAAGCCGAAATGATGGGGCAACTCGCAATAAAAATCAGCGAGTAAAATAAAGATGAAATAAAGCCGAAATGATGGGGCAACCGCGAATAAATGCCGAAATGATGGGGCAATCGCGACCTTCGCGATAAGAAAAGCTGAAATGATAGAGCAATCGCGGTAAAACAAAAAAAAACAAAAACAAAAAAAAAACAAAAACAAAAAAAAACAAAACAAAACAACGGCGAATGATGAGTCGCTCCTGGTACCATATTCCAGTGCAGCGATGCAGACGCCAACCAAAATCCAATTTTCCAAAATTCTTCCGGCCCAACGGCTAGTCCCCAAATTGACTGCCGTATACAATCCACGGGCTCAAATAATTCTTATCACCCTCATGCCCCACCGTAATCACCGGTTACGCGGCTGGTCTCCGCCTTTGGAATTGTGCTCCATTGAGAAGACCCACTCATGTGTCCTCACGATACATGAGGAGAACAAACCTTTGTGAGATCCTTACGACTCACAAAGGAAAAACACACTTAGGAGTCCTCACGACTCCTAAAGAGAATATACACCTGCGGGATCCTTACGACTCGTAGGGAGAAAATGCTTTTATGGGACCCTCACGGCCCATAAAATTGAAAAGTCTTAGGTGATAGGGATCTAAACCTGTCTCCTAAGCCATCGCTCCCCAATCTCCAAGCGGCGAATGATGAGTCGCTGCTGGTACTACATTCCAGTACAGCGATGCAGACGCCAACCAAATTCCAACTCCCATACCCCAACGACGAATGATGAGTCGCTCCTGGTACCATATTCCAGTGCAGCGATGCAGACGCCAACAAAGTCCCAAAATTTTTACGGCCCTACGGTCTGGATCATACATCCTGCAAAACCGTATACAATCCACGGCGTAAAACGATCCCAATCTCTCCCAAGCCCTACCGGCGAGACCACATTCAAAGTCCCACCGGCAGGGAAGATTCCAAAAGAAAAAGAAAAGGAAATGAAAAAAAAGAGAAAAAAAAAGAAAAAAAATAGGGAAAACAAAAAAAAGAAGAACGGTATGTCCACAAGCAAAATGGGCACGGATGGAAACCCGAAAGGGCTCCGTGAGTAAAAACAGCAGGACTGCCGGCGAGTTTGTGAAAATCCGAAAGGGCGCAAACTCGTAAAAAAAAAGAAGAAATGAAATGCACTCGCAAAGTCCTCTCGACTTTGTGAGGAGAAAATTCCCGCGTGAGATCTTTACGACTCACAAAGGAGCAATACACTTAGGAGTCCCCACGACTCCTAAGGAGAAAATACACCTACGAAATCCTTTCGACTCGTAGGGAGAAAATGCTTTTATGGGACCCTCACGGCCCATAAAATTGAAAAGCCTTAAGGTGACAGGGATCTAAACCTGTCTCGTAAGCCACCAATTCCTAAATCCTCTCGGGGCGCATGATGAGTTACTCCTGGCATTATTCCAGTGCAGCAATGCAGATGCCAAACAAACCAAATCCAAATCCTCTCAGGGCACATGATGAGTTGCTCCTGGCATTATTCCAGTGCAGCAATGCAGATGCCAAACAAAAAAAAAACCAAATCCAAATCCTCCCGGGGTAAATGATGAGTTGCTCTTGGCATCATTCCAGTGCAGCAATGCAGATGCCGACAAAAAAAATCCTCAAACCCTCCCGGGGCACATGATGAGTTGCTCTTGGCATTATTCCAGTGCAGCAATGCAGATGCCAACAAAAAAAAAATCCCCAAATCCTCCGGGGGCACATGATGAGTTGCTCCTGGCATCATTCCAGTGCAGCAATGCAGATGCCAACAAAAAAAAATCCCCAAATCCTCCCGGGGCAAATGATGAGTTGCTCCTGGCATTATTCCAGTGCAGCAATGCAGATGCCGACAGAAAACCAATTCCCAAATCCTCTCAAGACAGATGATGATTCGCTCCCGGTACCATATTCCAGTGTAGCGATGCTGATGTCAACCTAAATCAAATCAAACCAACCTCTATGGCGGAATCATGCTCCGTCCCAGAATTTACCCCGTGTCGAAATCATGCTTCGCCTCGGGATATCTACCTTCCCTGCCGGAATTATGCTCCACCTCGGAATAAAGTCAACCCGCCACTCCGTGCCGGGGAAAAGTCCATCAGCGACACTCCGTGCCGGGGAAAAGTCAACCCGACACTCCGCGCCGGGGAAAAGTCTATCAGCGACACTCCGTGCCGGGGAAAAGTCAACCCGACACTCCGCGCCGGGGAAAAGTCCATCAGCGACACTCCGTGCCGGGGAAAAGTCAACCCGACACTCCGCGCCGGGGAAAAGTCGATCAGCGACACTCCGTGCCGGGGAAAAGTCAACCCGACACTCCTCGGCGGGGAAAAGTCCATTAGCGACACTCCGTGCAGGGGAAAAGTCAACCAGCGACACTCCATGCCGGGGAAAAGTCAACCCGACACTCCGCGCCGGGGAAAAGTCGATCAGCGACCCGCCGGGGAAAAGTCGACCCGACACTCCGCGCCGGGGAAAAGTCCATCAGCGACACTCCGTGCAGGGGAAAAGTCAACCAGCGACACTCCGCGCCGGGGAAAAGTCGATCAGCGGCACTCCATGCCGGGGAAAGGTCAACCCGACACTCCGCGCCGGGGAAAAGTCCATCAGCGACACTCCGTGCCGGGGAAAAGTCAACCCGACACTCCGCGCCGGGGAAAAGTCGATTAGCGACACTCCGTGCCGGGGAAAAGTCAACCACCGACACTCCGCGCCGGGGAAAGTCAACCCGACACTCCGCGCCGGGGAAAAGTCCATCAGCGACACTCCGTGCAGGGGAAAAGTCAACCAGCAACACTCCGTGCCGGCGAAAAGTCGATCAGCGACACTCCGTGCCGGGGAAAAGTCAACCCGACACTCCGCGCCGGGAAAAAGTCGATCAGCGACACTCCGTGCCGGGGAAAAGTCAACCACCGACACTCCGCGCCGGGGAAAAGTCCATCAGCGACACTCCGTGCCGAGGAAAAGTCAACCACCGACACTCCGCGCCGGAGAAAAGTCCATCAGCGACACTCCGTGCAGGGGAAAAGTCAACCCGACACTCCGCGCCGGGGAAGAGTCCATCAGCGACACTCCGTGCCGGGGAAAAGTCAACCTCCGACACTCCGCGCCGGGGAAGAGTCCATCAGCGACACTCCGTGCCGGGGAAAAGTCAACCACCGACACTCCGCGCCTGGGAAAAGTCCATCAGCGACACTCCGTGCCGGGGAAAAGTCAACCCGACACTCCGTGCCGGGGAAAAGTCCATCAGCGACACTCCGTGCCGGGGAAAAATCAACCACCGACACTCCGCGCCGGGGAAAAGTCCATCAGCGACACTCCGCACCGGGGAAAAGTCAACCACCGACACTCCGTGCCGGGAAAAAGTCCATCAGCGACACTCCGTGCCGGGGACACGTCAACCAGCGACACTCTGCATCGGGGAAAACGTCCAACACAGATACTCCGCATCAGGGAAACGTCAACCAACCGATACTCCGCCTCGGGGAAACGTCAAGCAGACACTCCGTGCCGGGGGCACATCGACAACAGACACTCCGCCTCGGGGAAACATCGACCAGCGACACTCCGTGCCGGGGACACGTCTACCAAATCGCTTCGGATCAGAGCGTCGACCGTCTATGTCGCAAAAAGGGCAGTGCAGGCTCCCGCAAATTGGGAACCCAAATTGCTCCGTAACAGAGCATCGACCGTCTATGTCGCAAAAAGGGCAGTGCAGGCTCCCGCAAATTGGGAACCCAAATCGCTTCGTAACAGAGCGTCGACCGTCTACGTCGCAAAATGGGCAGTGCAGGCTCCCGCAAATTGGGAACCCAAATCGCTCCGTAACAGAGCGTCGACCGTCCATGTCGCAAAAAGGGCAGTGCAGTCTTCCTTCAAAGCCGGAACCAGATCGCTCTGGGCCAGGGAAACGTCTACCACGGACACTCCGTCCCGGAGACGCGTCAAGCGTCGACCGTCCACGTCGTAAAAAGGGTAGTGCATCCCAAAATGTGGGGACCAAAGCAAGTCGCCTCCACGTGAAAGAAGATCCATCAATTTCATGCACACGACTCACATATGTAGTGTGTATTTATTGATGGGGGGCACTTTGTTGAAGTCAAAATTTGCACCTCGGTTGACCAAGTCAAAGTCAAGGTCAACCCCAAGCCAGGTGGGCCCAAGCCCAAGCAAGTGGGCCAATGCCCAGGTCGAGCCCGAACACGAAGCGTCCGGCCTCCCGCCATGTCAACAAAAAAAGCATGTAATAAATAATTTTTATGTAATTGTTTATGCATGAATGTAAACAAAATGGGCATAAAGTCAATATTTTGTAAGCCCATGGCTTATGTGCAAAAATGAAATGGCACATGAGCCATGGGATGGCTAAAATGGCATTTTTGTAAAGCCCAAGGGGCTATATGTAAATATGCAAGCCTATAAAAAGCAACATGATGAATAAAAAATAACAACTTTTCATTCCCCCAAAAATAGGGTTCTTTGTGCCTCCTGCTCCTTCTCCAAGGTTCTAAACCTTCCCATTTCTTTTGAATTAAATCAAGAGTTTTACTCTTTCTTTTCCAAAACTAAGTAGTTTTCCACCACAAAACCCATAAAGGGGAACTCAGATCTCCCATCAGATCTCAAAAAGGAGAGATTTTGAGATCTCACATCTCTCGATCTTCAAGATCCGGCCAAACAACAGGAGGAAGAAGAAGAACCCCTTTCATCAGCTTCAAAACATCCTAGGAGTTTAACTCCATACATATATACATAACAAATATTTCCTTTCTGAAGCATAGCTTCTGTTTCTTAGGCTAAAAGCCTCTTTTCCTCGCCGGCGCTCAAGCGCAGAGCGCCCACGTGCCGACACGTGGCGCGCTTGCGCTCGAGCGCAAGTCGCCCTCGTGCCGACACGTGGCGGTCTTGCGCTCAAGCGCAAGCGCTCGAGCGCAAGTCACCCCGGTGCCGACACGTGGCACTCTTGCGCTCCAGCGCAAGCGCTCAAGTGCAAGTCGCCCCCGTGCCGACACGTGGCGCTTGGCGCTCTTACGCTCGAGCGCAGAGCGTTCGAGCGCAAGTCGCCCCCCGTGCCGATATGTGGCGCTCTTGCGCTCAAGCGCAAGCGCTCGAGCGCAAGTCGCCCCCGTGCGGACACGTGGCGCTCTTGCGCTCAAGCGCAAGCGCTCGAGCGCAAGTCGCCCACGTGCCGACACGTGGAGCGTTGCGCTCCAGTACTCTGCGCTCGAGCACAAAGCGCCCACGTGCCGACACGTGGCGCGCTTGCGCTCAAGCGCCTAGGCGCTGGCCCCACGCATCCTTTGGATGTATTTTTCCTCTTTATTTATATATACATGTATATATACACATATGTATACATATTTACACACACACATACTCCACGACACTGTCCCTGTTAGAAAAAAATTTCTAACGGGACGCTGCCCCGCACCCCGCAAGGGGGCTGCTAGCCCCCTTGACCCCCAGCCCGCTATCCGGGTAGCGGGACCCCCGTAAAAACTCTGCGTGGCTCCCGATATATCCAAAACCCCTCTTTCAAAACACAACACACGCACACTGCATATTGAGTTCGCATGACCAGTTTAACCCGTCAATCGGAGGTTCCCTCGCTCCAAAGGCGAGGGGTAATTAACGGCAGCTTAGTCCGCGGCTGCCGGAGATTCGGATCCCCACAATCATTAAACCCCGGCCTACCCTAGGCAGGGGGAATCTGTAGTACACCTGACAAGCGTGCGCGTATTCCCATCTCAATGGGGTGACGAAAAACACCCTACAGTTCCCTTTATTTGAATGGAAAGGATTTTTAGAAAACATTTACATCGTCTTCACGAAAGGAGGGGTACACACTCGTTGGCCTTGACCTCATTGGTATAGCTTGAGCTTCTCGGCATTGTAAGGCCGCGGGAACTTGCGTCCGTCCGCGTCTTGTAGGCGATAGGCTCCGCCGGGGAGTATATCAGAGACGAGGAAAGGACCGTCCCACTTTGGGGAGAACTTGTGTAGCCTGCCTTGATCGATGAACTCGTTCCGCCGTAGGACCAGATCTCCGGTCTTGAAGGAGCGGCGCTTGACCCGAGCGTTGTAGTATCGGGCCGTTTGTTGTTGATAAGCAGCAGCCCTGATCTGAGCCCGGTCTCTCTTCTCCAACAAGATGTCCAGGTTGGTCCGTAGCGCCGTGGTTTTCGCATCGTCGTCGAAGTGCTCGACCCGATGACTGGGTAGCCCGATCTCCGCTGGGACCATTACCTCGGTCCCGTAGCAGAGGCTTGAAGGGGTTTCCCCGGTGGGGGTCTTCTTTGTCGTGCGCAGGGCCCATAAGACCCGGGGCAGTTCTTCGACCCAACTGCCTTGTTGCCCTTCTAGGCGGGTCCGGATACCTCGGAGGACGTCTTGGTTAGCGACTTCAGCCTGCCCGTTGCATTGGGGATGCGCGAACGCGGCGAATTTCATGAGGATATGGTATTCCTTGCAGAAGTCCTTCACTTTCTCGTTCTCGAAGTTCGTCCCGTGGTCGGTGTTGATACACCTCGGGATGCTGAACCGGAGTATCAGATTGTTTTGCAGGAACCTGATGGTCGTGGCGGCATCCGGTTTCCTGATCGGAACGGCCTCGATCTACTTGGTGAAGTAGTCTACCGCGACGAGGACATATTTGTGCCTGCCCGTACCGGTAGGGAACTGGCTGATCATATCCAATCCCTACTGGGCGAACGGCCATAGGGATGTTAGGGCGGTCAACTCGGTAGCGGGGAGGCGAGGGATGCTGCCGTGGAGTTGGCAACTCTTGCATCTTCTGACGGGCTTCTGGGCGTCCTCGTGAACAGTGGGCCAGTAGTACCCCTGGAGCAACGCCTATTGGATCAAGGTTCGGGCCCCTTGGTGCGCGCCGCCAACCCCCTCATGGATTTCACGGAGGACGTAGTCGGCTTCATGGGGGTCGATGCACCGGAGCAGGGGCTGAGTGAAGGATTTCTTGTCGAGGTTCCCATTGCTCCAGATGAAGTGACGGTCTTTGGCCCGGAGACGGCGGGCGGCTCCCCGATCTTCTGGGAGCATACCGTCCTTCAGGAATTCCACGAGGGGTTTCCTCCAGTCTTGGTCGCCTTCCTGCGCCGCATATACGTGGAGTGTTGTTGCTCCGTCTTCCACACTGGGTTGAGGCAAGGTTTCGAAGAGGATAAACCGCTTATTGTTGGCCGAGTATGACGAAGCCAGCTTGCTTAGGGCGTCGGCTTGGGCATTCAGCTGCCTGGGTATTTGTTCTACTTGGACTTCGTCAAAGTTCCTCCGGAGTTTCCTTACCTTGTCCAGATACTTCATCATCAGAGGCTCCCGAGCTTCAAAGCGGCCGGTCACTTGGCCGACGACTAGGGCCGAGTCGCTACGGATTTGAATTGTCTTTAGCCCCAGCCCGGCGGCCATGCGCAGTCCAGCCAGGAGGGCCTCGTACTCTGCCGCGTTGTTCGAGGCTTTGAAACCGAGCTTCAGAGAGTACTCCATTTCTGCCTCGTTCGGGCCCCGGATAATGAGGCCGGCACCACGGTTGAAGACCCGTCAACGTAGACGACCCACTCATAAACCGAGCCAGGCCTTTCCACGATGGGACACTGAGTTGCGAGGGTCGGCGTGGGCTCCGGTTCCTTGCTAGGGATGGTGCATTCAACGATGAAATTGGCCAGGGCCTGCGCTTTGATGGCCTGCCTTGGGCGATATTTTATGTCAAACTGAGATAGTTCCCACCTCCACTTCTCTAAGCGGCCCGAGGATTCCGGTGATGCAAGGATAGCCCCCAACGGGCGCTCAGTGAGGACGAGGATGGTGTGTGCTTGGAAGTAGTGCCGTAGCTTTCTTGAGGCCGCCACGAAGGCCAAGACAATCTTCTCTATGGCTGGATATCTCGTTTCTGCGTCCTTAAATACATGACTCACATAGTACACCGGCTTCTGCACTCCACCGAACTCTCGGACGAGCACCGAGCCCGCTGCTTGGTCGGATACCGTCAGATACAGCGACAGCTCGTCTCCTTCAACTGGTCGGGTGAGCAGTGGTGGCGTCGCGAGGTGCTTCTTCAATTGGTCGAAGGCGGCCTGGCACTCCTCCGACCATTCGAATCTCGGGATCTTCCTCAGATTTTTGAAGAACGGGAGGCATTTCTTCCCCGACCTGGACATGAAACGGCTCAGAGCAGCGACTCATCCCGTGAGCCGCATGATCTCGACGTTGGTCTTGGGCGCGGCCATGTTGAGAATAGCGTTGATTTTCTCTGGGTTAGCTTTGATTCCACGGTGAGTGACTGTGAAACCGAGGAACTTTCCCCCGGTGACTCCGAATGCGCATTTGGCGGGGTTTAGCTTCATCTTGAACTTGCGGAGCACTTCGAAGGCCTCGCCCAGATCCTTGACGTGATCGGCCGACGAGACGGATTTGACGAGCATATCGTCAACGTAGACCTCCATATTCATGCCGATCTGTGGCTTGAACATGCGATTGACCAACTGTTGGTACGTGGCCCCGGCGTTCTTGAGACCGAAGGGCATCACCTTGTAGCAGTATACCCCCCGGTCCGTTGTGAATGCGGTAAGATCATCATCTTCCGGATTCATACGGATATGATTGTAGCCGGAGAAAGCATCCATGAAACTCAACAGCTCGTTGCTGGCCGAGCTGTCGACGAGCTGATCTATCCGAGGGAGAGGATAGTTGTCCTTGGGGCAGGCCTTATTGAGGTCGGTGAAGTCGACGCACATGCGCCACTTCCCGCTTGACTTCTTGACCAGAACTACGTTCTCCAGCCACTCCAAGTAGGGTACATTCCGGATGAAGTTGGCGGCAAGAAGTCGATCAACCTCGTCTTCGATAGCCTTCTGTTTGACCGGGGCGAAGCTTCGCTTTTTCTGTCTGACGGGTCGGGACGCAGGATCAACCCCAACTTGTGAGAAATGATTTTGGGGTCGATCCGAGGCATGTCAGCAGGCGCCCAGGCGAAGACGTCGGAGTTATTTATGAGGAAACCGACCAGGTCATCTCGCTGAGTTCCTGTCAGGAGTGATCCGACCTGGACGGTTTTTTCATCGTCCCCCTCTGTCAGGGGCACGTCGGTCAGTGGTTCGACCGGGGTCCCCCGGACCTCCTTCTGCTCGTCTCGGGTGTCCAGAGAACCCTTGATGTCGTCTTTTACCTCAGCGTCGTCGGCCGGCTGCTCGGACGAAGATGTTTTGGTAAGGCATACCTTCGCAACACGTTGGTCTCCGTAGACCCGACCTATCCCGCCCTGATTGAGAGGGAAATTCATCGCCAGGTGGTAGGTCGATATCTGGGCCTGGAGGGAGTTCAGCGTCGGGCGGCCGAGGAGGACGTTGTAGGCCGATGGGACCTTTGCTACGATGAAGTCCACAGGCAACGTATGGGTGCGGCCGGGCTCCCCGACGTTTAACTGCAGAGTGACCACCCCTTCCGCCGGGATGGAGTGGTTGGTGAACCCTGAAAGGACGTGGGAGGTCGGTTTCAAGTCTGCTGGGGTGAGCCCCATGCGCAGAAAGCAGTCATGGAAGAGGATGTCTGCCGAGCTGCCCGAGTCGACAAGTATCCGGTGGACCTCGTATCGGTAGATTCGGGCCGTGATCACCAGAGGGTCGTTGTGGGGCGTGGATATGCCGTGGAGATCCCCGTCGCCAAAGGTGATAGGCTCGTGGTCCCTGGCCTTTTTGCTCGAGCGGCCGTTGGCCTCCGTTGCCGGCGTGGGGTGCTGAGTCTCGCAGGCACTCGACTGACCCCATGTCGTCATGACCATAGTTCTTGATGGGCCTCGGTTCCTTCCAGCGAGGTCCCTTTGGCCCCGTGGTGAGGTTGTCTTCGAGCTGCCTTGGCGGGCCTCGTGGGCGCGACCTCATAGAGGGAGGGGGTGCCGGTCATGCCTCGAAGCAGGCAAGTTGACCGCCACTGCCTTGTAGGGACAGGGGTGTGACGAGGCTCGAGGCGAGGCTCTCCGACGTAGGACCTCGAGGTTGAATGGGACGGATCGATGGACCTGCGACCGCTTGAGTCTGCGAGGCGGTGGCCGGCGGAGGGGTTGATGACATTCGGCGGAGGTTCATCCGCGCCTCCGTTGAGGGGGAGGCGGCGGCGGGTGCTTGGATCTTCAGGGTGATCGCTTGCCATGTGGATGGAGATCGGAAGACCAACTTTGTTTTTTGTGGAGTTTAGTTTCCCACAGGCGGCGCCAACTGATGGAGGTCCTTTTCGGGTCTCTGTCAGATGTTGTCTTCCGTCGATATTCCGGTGGATCTTGAAGGTGATCTCCTGTTGCGTGTGGGTCTCAATGGGTTTTGAGGAGATTGGTGGTTTTGAGGAGTTTGCGTCGGATACCTGCAAGGAAGTCCCGGGGTGGTTTGGTACCACCGAGGACCCTCCGACGATCAAGTTAGCACAAGATCCGAGCAGAGTAAAGGCTAAGTGGGGTGAAAAAAGCTTACTTCACCCCTCTGTGATGGGGGTTTATATAGTGGCGGCAGCACGCAGTAGCAGGCGCGAGAATCTCGCCAGCAGTTACGCTCCCGACGCCACGCCCGCGTAATAAGCGGATCGCCAGTTAATGGGGATCGTGATGGCGTTGACGTGGGATGTTGCCGACGGAGAATCCGCGCATGGCGAGATTTGCGGAGCGGCGGTTACGCTTGTGAGTGGTGGAGTTGGTCGGTCGAAGGGACTGAGGAAGATGGCCTCGACGGGAGGGCCGAGGCATCTCGGTCCTGTGGTAGCTCGGGGCGAGCTGAGAGGCCGAGGAGGCCAATTTGCAGGGGGCTCTGAGGAGAGCCAGCTTGTGCTTGCAGGTCGGGTACAGGGGAGGCCTGGTCGGCCCCTGTGGGCCCTTTCTTGTGAGCTTTGGGACACGTCATCTGCCACGTGTTCCGATCTGAGAGATCGCCAATATAGAGCATCATCATAAAGGGATCTGCTAAATTCTTTGCAAATCTCACATAAATTATGGTAATTATTCCATTAGTAATTAAATCTCGAACATAATCATGCCTTAAACTAATATGTCTAGATTTACCATTATAAACATTATTATAAGCTCTAGACATAGTCGTCTCACTATCGCAATGCAAGAAAATAGACGGCATTGGTTGTGGCCACAACTCTATATCCAATAATAAATTTCTCAGCATTTCCGCTTCCTTACCGGTAGCAGCCAAAGCGACAAATTCAGATTCCATTGTTGAATGTGTGATGCGGGTTTGTTTCTTAGAGGCCCAACTAATGGCACCGCCTCCAATTATAAATACCCAACCTGTTGTGGATTTATTATCACTTGCACTTGTGATCCAACTTGCATCCGAATAACCTTCTAGTACTGCAGGATAATTGGAATAAAATAGACCAAACTCTTTTGTTCTTTTTAGATACCCAAGAACTCTACTGATGGCCTTCCAATGATTAGTACAGGGTTTACTGGTGCATCGTGATAATTTGCATACTGCAAAAGCTATATCAGGCCTTGTACAATGCATCGCATACATAAGGCTTCCAATAGCGCTGTTATATTCTAATTGTGCAATTACATTGTCACAATTCTCATTTAATTTCATACTCGGATCATACGGAGTAACACTTTCTTTAATATTAAGATGTTGGAATTTATTTAATAATTTCTCTATATAATGAGATTGGTTTAGCACAAACCCTTCACTGTGTTTTTTCACCTTTATTCCTAAAATAGTATCCACTTCATTAAAATCTTTCATTTTGAATACTAAAGTTAAATACTTTTTTGTTTCATTTATTCCAATCATGTTTGTACCAAATATCAACATGTTGTCTACATAGAGACATATGATTACCCCATAATTCTGATTGAATTTGGAATATATACATTTATCCGCACTATTATGCTTAAAACCATTTGATATTATTGCTTTATCAAAATTCTCATGCCATTGTTTAGGGGTCTGTTTTAAACCATATAGCGACTTAGTTAATTTACAAACTTTGTTCTCATTTCCAGAAAGTATGAAACCTTCGGGTTGTTTCATGTATACTTCCTCATTTAATTCGCCATTTAAAAATGTTGTTTTTACATCCATTTGATGCACATATAAATTATATATTGAAGCCAAAACTATAAGAACTCTAATGGATGCTATTCGAGCCACAAGTGAATAAGTATCAAAATAATCTATGCCCTCCTTTTGTGTGAATCCTTTAGCCACTAATCTTGCCTTGAAAGTTTGTATAGAGTCGTATGTATTTTGTTTTCTTCTAAATACCCATTTACACTTTATAGGCTTAGATTCTTGAGACAAGTCAACCAATATTCAAGTATTGTTAGACATTGTTGAGTCCATTTCGTCATCAATGGTCTCTTTCCAAAATGCAGTATCTCTTGACGATATTGCTTCACTAAATGTTTTAGGATCATCTTCTATATTAAGTAGAATAAGTACTTTATTAAGCACTTTGGTTCTATCTCCTTCAACGAGAAGGAATATTGAACGCTAATCAATAAAATCAGGACCAAAAGATTTTTCTTTCCTGATTCTTTGACTTTTTCTTGGTTCAATATTTTCATTACTTTCTCTTCTTTTCTCATTGGTAATTTTCTTAGAAGTTGCTGCATTTTCCTTATTATAAAAATTAGAATCAACATTGTCATGCATAAATTTATTTTCAAAAAATTCAACATGTATCGATTCAATTATGACATTTGATTCTAAATTTAGAAGTTGATATGCTTTAGAATTTTGTGCATATCCAACAAATATACTTCTAATACCTCTCGGCCCTAATTTAAATTTATATGGATCAGTCACTTTATAATATGCTATGCATCCCCATACTTTAATATAGTTTAAATTGGGTTTTCTACCATTCCAAATTTCATATGGTGAAACATGAGTTTTCTTGGATGGTATTCTATTATGAATATAACATGTTGTTAAAAGTGCCTCACCCCAAAAATTAAAAGATAATTTAGCATTTAAAAGCATAGCATTTACCATTTCAACTAAAGTCCTATTTTTTCTTTCGGCTAATCCATTGTGTTGAGACGTATAAGGTGCAGTTCTTTGATGAATAATACCATGCATTTCGCAGAATTGAGAAAAAGAATCAGAAAAATATTCCCCCCCTCTATCACTTCTAAGGATTTTAATCCTTTTATCTTTCTGATTTTCTACAACTGACTTATACTCTTTAAATTTCTCAAATGTTTCATCTTTTGTTCTTAATAAATATACATATGTAAAACGAGAATGATCATCAGTAAAAGTTATAAAATATCTCTTTTCTTCTCTAGTTAATTGACCATTTAATTCACAAATATCAGAATGAACAAGTTCTAATAAATTGGTATCTCTTTTGATTTTAGGGAAATGTTTTCTAGTCATTTTTGTTTCTACGCAAATCTCACATTTATCATTATGATCATTCTGACATGTAATGTAACCATGTTTAGACATATATTTTAAAGAGCGAAAATTTAAATGACATAATCTAGCATACCACAAAGAAAAATAATACTCAACAACATAAGCAAACACACAATTTATTTCATTAATACTGAGTTTGAACATGCCATCATAGGAATATCTCTTTCCTACAAATATACCATTTTTTGATATTACAACTTTGTCAGACTCTAAAACAATTTTAAATCCCTTCTTGTACAACAGATTTGCAGATACAAGATTTTTCCTCAAACCAGGAACATGAAATACATTAAGCAAAGTAAGTTTCTGTCCAGATGTAAACTTCAATTCAACACTTCCTTTACCGAGCACTTTAGCCGAAACGTGGTTTCTCATTAACACTTCTTCAGGTTCTTTCTGATCCGTGTAGGTTTTAAACATTGCTTTGTTATTGCATACATGGATGGTTGCGCCAGAATCCAGCCACCAATCTGCAGTTCTAGTTACCGCAGCCATATGCAATTCCGTAATCATGCCTATCTGCATGTCAGAAACCATAGCAATAAGTTCTTTGGCTTCATTTTCTATTAGATTTGCCTTGTTGCTATTTTCTGATCCGAAACCAAGTTTTTTTCCGGTATTTTTGAATTTGCAATCTTTAATATAGTGGCCTTTCTTTCCACACTTATAACAAAGTCATTTCTTCTTTGCAAAATTAGATTTCTTAAAATCATTTCATTTCTTCTGGAATTTGAAATTGTTCTGAAATTTTCTATGACCATTTTCACCGACATGATTCACTTTAGAGTAGATTTAGAACTAATAAAAATCATGTCACGTGCACGGTTCTCTGCCTCAATCTGTAGATGCGTCTGAAATTGCTCTATGGTAAAATTTTCAGGAGAGTGCAGAATTTTCTTTCTGTACTCATTCCAAGTAGGAAGAATTTTAGATAGAATCGCTCGAACTTGAAACGAATCAGAGACTTTAATTTCAAGTTCGCTCAGTTTAGAGACGAGAATTTGTAATTCATGCACTTGATCCATGATTGGCATGTCATCAGTCATCTTAAATTCAAAATATTTAAGCGCTAGAAATTTATCCGTACCTCTCTTCTCATTTTTGTACTTTGTTTCAAGGACGCTCCAGATTTCCTTTGGTGTCTTCATATTTCTGTAAAGATCATACAGACGACCGGTGAGGGAATTGAGAATGTACCCGCGACAAACTAATTCATCTTCTTCACGCTTGTTTTTCTCTGTTCTGGCACTCTTGGCATCATTTGAAGTTGTGGCTGAATCTAGAATTGGCGGCAAGTTCGGATCAAGCACGTAAAATATCTTCAAGACGGTCAACAAGAACACCATCTTGTCTTTCCATCTAGTGTAATTGCTCTCATCGAATCGATCCAGTTCGATAACATCTTGGTTATAGAAATGAACCTTGACACTTGAATTTAATTCTGTCTCCATGGTATCACCTTTCGATTGTAGAGTTTTAGTTTGGTTAAGACAGAATTAAAAACTTTGAGACGTGTATGACACACTTTCCGAAATGTGATATTGCCCCCACTATGGGAGTACAGTAGAAGGCAATCACCCCCAAGATACAACAAAGCTCTTGAAACTCTCTTAGAAGATAATGCACTTGAAACTCTCTTAGAAGATAATGAGAAGAAGATGAACAAACTGTGAAGAGCAAGACTTAATTTATAGTGTTGAATAGACACAACTGTTTGGACGGTTGTGACTGTTCAGATAACAAAACTGCAGTGGACAGTTTTTTAGACAGTCTGTCATTAAGTCAACCCAATATGCCCCAAATGCCATATCAAAGATAATAATAAATAAATATTATAAGTCTGCTAAAAGTCAGGCCCACTTGGCTCATAACCCACTTTGTTTAAGATATTACTTAAATATTGGGAATTATTATAAAGGTTTAGGCATTCGTCTCTCCATCCGATGTGGGACTATTTCCCACATACAAATGCTACCAATAGATTCAAACTACTAACAAAGCATATGCAGAGTCCGCCCATGCCCACCTTCTATCTTTTTCAAATGTTCAAATAGAAATTAAAATACACAAAACCGTTGGCCCCTCTATTTTACCCTATATATGGCTGGCATGAAATAACTTGGGCAAAATACTAGCATGAACCCGGAAAAAGAAGGGATGAAACATATTCGTCTTGATTAGACAATCTTTAATCTATTGCTATAACTAAGCATTTTTATTATTTCAATATTTTATCAATTTAATTACGCGCATCGCAACGATATGCGTCAAAACATAGCTAGTCAATAAGCTTATGCGATGCAGCGATGGGGTTTGAACTTTGAACTCCATATCTCTTGCTCAACAACAATAGATTTTAGCACTACGCTGTGGTGACACCGACGGAATTATAAATGTCACCTTTATACACACAACACACACACACCCCTCAATATCCTCGATATCCTGAAGGCAAAATCTTTGAAGTGCCTATAGGGTGGTAGCTAGATTCAATTATCTCATTGGATGCTAGTTAAGAATTATTTAATGTAATTAGAAACTTGCTGGCGCCGCAGCACAAAAACCTAAGTTTCAACTTTTATAGTATTACATAAGAAAATTGTTTATATGAAGGGATGGTCGGTTATACTTATTTTAGAATTATTGCCAACGGAGTCGTATATCCATTGTATCATTCAGCATATCATTAGAATTCTCTGTCATTTTACAATTTATAAAATCAGGATACCAGCTTACAATTTCAGCATTATATATATTAAAAGACAATTCCAGATCAATATCAGCATTAAATTTTTTTTAAATCAGATACTAAAATAGAGGTAGAGGAAAAATGCCGCAGTCTGTCATAGTCCTTCGTGTGTTTGGATATTTAAAAATAAATAAAAATCATAATTAATAATAATATCGTGAAAATCAAGAGGGTGAAACTGAAATTGCATGAATCTTAATATTTAAGGTGTTTTTCTTTATTGGTGGGCGCAAGCCAATCGATGAAACAAATGAGAATGCTCGGAAATGGGCCGACCAATTTTTTTAAAAGGTTTGATTGATAACTTTTAGAAAATATAAATATGGGTTCGTACCAAAGCTTCGAGAGGCATTAAACAAACTTCTCTTTCTCTAATCTCATCTTAATTTATCGGTTGATTTTGGTCTTGGATTTTAATATAGAAGGAAAATGGAGGGAGATGGTGCGATTGGCTTGGAGGCGATCAAGAATGAGAATGTTGATCTTGTGAGTATTACCACCGCCAATTTCCACTCTTCTTTTTAGTCTGCATAAGGTTATAATTTGTACGAGTTTGTGTGCTAAGATTTGAGATACAAAAGATTAATAGTTTAAGATATGCAGCTCGGAAAAGAAGATTTAGTGGCCGATGTTACGTTATATGAGTGTTTAATTAATGAAATATAGATTAGGATATAGTTGAGTACAAATGCTAGTCTCATCAATTCATATGAAAACCAAATATCAGGAGGAAAAGAAGCGAGCCAAGTCCATAGGCCTTCAAATATATTTTTTGTGGTCCATTTGATATCCTTTCTTTGATTATCAGTTAACTTCATACACTTTGATTGTATTAATCTGACTGTACTTATTTGTGTTGAACCTGACTATGATCTATTCAAATTGATCAACTACAATATACTGAATTTGCCAGCACATTAAATAAATTTGAGTAAAATTATATCACATAAAATTGATCACAGACCAAAACGAAACGCCAAGTAAAAACAGCATCTGCAAAATTAAAAGAAAAAGGGCATAAGAGCTTAGCAACCGTTAAGCCAAAAAAATGCAAGGACTTAAGTATAAGTTTCCCAAAATAAAGTAGGGTAGATTGCAAAATTATGAACCATAAGAGCCAATTGATACAATTTCCAAAACAAGGGGGAAAACAAGATTAAGCAAGAAAAAGCAAAAACTAACTTCTTTTCATTAGAATCACAACCTAGGGTTTGTAGATATCTTACAGCATCAAGATCATTACTGGTGATTGATTCGCAAATTTGTTTTGGGGGTTTTGGAAAATTTCAGGAAAGGATTCCAGTAGAGGAAGTGTTTGAGCAGCTGAAATGCACAAAGGAAGGTCTCTCTACAGAGGAAGGAAACAACAGGCTCCAACTCTTTGGGCCCAACAAGCTCGAAGAGAAGAAGGTATAAATTTTGGCCAATTTTTCTGTGTTTTTTTTAAAAATTAAAAACAATAGAAGGTAGAGTGATTAAAATGTGTAATGATTTTGTAACAGGAAAGCAAATTTTTGAAGTTTTTGGGGTTTATGTGGAACCCTCTGTCATGGGTCATGGAGATGGCTGCGATCATGGCCATTGCTTTGGCCAATGGTGGAGGCAAGCCCCCGGATTGGCAAGACTTTGTGGGTATTGTTGTGCTTCTTGTTGTGAACTCGACCATTTCGTTTATCGAAGAGAACAACGCCGGCAATGCAGCTGCTGCTCTCATGGCTGGTCTTGCTCCCAAAACTAAGGTATAATTTTGATAAGAACTATTGTTGTCGTACTAGAAGTTTTCTTTTAAAAACTAAATAAATCAGTTCCTACCAAATATATGCCACAAAGGTCTAGAATTTGGATATCAACATACATAATTATTAATGATCGTATCATTTCAATTAGCTGTATATCTTCATTCATTGATCTAAGGAACCGAGTCAATGAATTATCTCAGAATTCTACAAGTTTTGATGCCTATTGTGTTTCCGACTGCTTAACACCTTAAGGTTTTCGAGCTAAGTGTGTGGTGTTGAGTAAATTATAATATTTAGGCATGTAAACTGGCTATAAAGATGAAACTGTGCTTATAGTTGTTTGAGATTTCTCACTTTTGTGATTTCACTCATCACAAAAGCAGATTCTCTAATTGGAACAACTTTGATTGATGTTCCTTGTCCATTGAAGTGTGATTAGAAAAGTAGTACATCTGGCGATGAGCCAAAAAGGAAGTTACCAGAATTTGACACTAAATCATGTTTTACACTATACCAATAAAGTCAAGAAATTTGAAACTAATATCATGTGTTAAACTAACCCAACAATGGTCGAGAAATTGAGACTAATATCATGTGTTATGCTATTGCAACAACCCCTTCTCTTTCTTAAGGCATCCATCGCTAAATATTTTGTTCTTGAAGTCAAGCTAACTAATAATTCTTATATCTAAAGAGTTTCTCACACCGGTTTGAAATCGAAACAAAAGATTCAGGACTCTAGACATGTCCTCCCTTCACCATAATCATTCATAAGAAACAACAAATCAAGAATAAACAAACTCCATTTGTAAGAAACCAGCTAGAATAGTGAATGAAAGTTTCACGGTAGCGTGAATCATTTCTACCCATATAACCTCCTAACTTTCACTGCTATAAAGAGATTTACGATCATTATATCTCTTGTTTTACCACTAAAGGTGCTCAGAGACGGCCAATGGAGTGAGCAAGATGCAGCAGTTCTAGTACCAGGTGACATCATCAGCATCAAATTGGGTGACATCGTCCCTGCTGATGCCCGGCTTCTAGAAGGAGACCCGTTAAAGATTGACCAATCTGCTCTCACCGGAGAATCCCTCCCCGTGACAAAAAACCCAGGCGATGAAGTTTTCTCTGGCTCCACATGCAAACAAGGAGAGATCGAGGCCATCGTTATCGCCACTGGGGTCCACACCTTCTTCGGTAAAGCAGCTCATCTAGTGGATAGCACAAACCAAGTCGGTCACTTCCAAAAGGTCCTGACCGCCATCGGTAACTTCTGCATCTGCTCAATTGCTTTTGGGATGATCATTGAGATCATCATCATGTATCCAATTCAGAAGAGAAAGTATCGACAAGGGATTGATAACCTTTTGGTCCTATTGATTGGTGGCATACCAATTGCTATGCCGACTGTTCTTTCGGTTACTATGGCTATTGGATCCCACCGGCTCTCGCAGCAAGGTGCTATTACTAAGAGGATGACTGCAATTGAGGAGATGGCTGGCATGGATGTGCTTTGCAGTGACAAGACAGGAACTTTGACACTTAACAAATTGAGTATCGATAAGAATCTTATTGAGGTGTTTGCGAGAGGTGTAGAGAAAGATTATGTAATGCTTTTGGCAGCTAGAGCTTCGAGGACTGAGAACCAAGATGCTATTGATGCCGCCATGGTTGGGATGCTCTCGGACCCTAAAGAGGTACAGCTTCATATTTTGTCAAAAAAATACTATTTTCCTGAAATCAAATAAAATAAACTTCTAAAAGCAGTCGCTTTGTTTGTGAACTCAACCAGGCGAGATCTGGTATTAGGGAAGTGCATTTCCTCCCCTTTAACCCAGTTGACAAGAGAACAGCTCTAACTTACATCGATGCTGATGGCAATTGGCATCGTGTAAGCAAAGGCGCCCCAGAACAGGTAGAATGCAATGTTTTTCATAATACAAATCCTAGTTGCAATCTTTGTGCTCGTATCTCATATCATTTATGCTTGGATCAGATATTAAGCCTTTGCAATTGCAAAGAGGATGTCAGGAATAAGGTTCACATTGTGATTGAAAAGTTTGCTGAGCGCGGGCTTCGATCACTTGCTGTTGGAAGACAGGTTTGCCAATTCATCTCTCCTTGGATATATTTTGTGTATGTTTGATAAATAAAAAATTATTTACCTTATAATAATTTATTAACAGGAAGTTCCTGAGAGAAGCAAAGAAAGTCTCGGCGGGCCCTGGCAATTTGTTGGGCTGTTACCTCTTTTTGATCCCCCAAGGCATGACAGTGCTGAAACTATTCGTCGGGCTCTCAATCTTGGTGTTAATGTGAAGATGATTACTGGTATATCATAGAAAATTTGTTTCGAAACTTTGACAAACTCGATTTGATGCTACATCTTCTCGGGTAACCTGAATCAATAACTTACAACAATCTTCAGGGGATCAACTTGCTATTGCTAAGGAGACAGGTCGCCGGCTGGGAATGGGAGTAAACATGTATCCTTCGTCTGCATTGCTTGGGCAGAACAAAGATGAATCGATAGCTGCTCTTCCAGTTGATGAATTGATCGAAACGGCTGATGGGTTTGCAGGAGTTTTTCCAGGTCAAGGCTTTACCTTTTATTATCAGATACCACTACATTTGAAATCCTTAGACTGTCTTGGTATTGATTTTGTTTGTTTCATTTGGAACAGAACACAAATATGAAATAGTGAAGAAGCTACAAGAGAAAAAACATATATGTGGAATGACTGGAGATGGTGTAAATGATGCACCGGCTTTAAAGAAAGCCGATATTGGAATTGCAGTTGCCGATGCCACTGATGCTGCTCGAGGCGCTTCTGATATTGTCCTCACGGAGCCTGGACTTAGTGTGATCATTAGTGCCGTTCTTACGAGTAGGGCCATTTTCCAGAGAATGAAGAACTACACGGTTAGTTCTATTTATCGTCTTTATAGTTTCCCAATACATTGTGATAACTTTGAGTAATTATTGTTTTTTTGGTTTATCGTTTCACAGATCTATGCTGTCTCCATTACTATCCGAATTGTGGTAAGTAGTAGTATCCAGAGCTTCTAAATTTCATATGGCAAGATTGCTTTTGCGGTGTACTCATCTTCCTCTCTCAAATTGTTGCAGTTGGGGTTCATGCTCATTGCACTTATATGGAAATTCGACTTCTCGCCTTTTATGGTCCTGATTATTGCCATCCTTAACGATGGTAGGTTTAGTGTGTTAAACTAGAAGAGGCAATATTACATAATCGTGCTTGTGGTATAACATTGTTGATATCTTGTACATGGTAATTTCAGGAACAATTATGACGATCTCAAAAGATAGAGTGAAGCCATCTCCAGTGCCTGACAGTTGGAAGCTTAGAGAAATTTTTGCTACTGGCATAGTTCTTGGTGGCTATTTGGCTACGATGACTGTTATCTTCTTTTGGATTATGAAAGACTCTGACTTTTTCATGGTGAGCTCTCTTTGTTTTTTCATCTAAATATTGATACGGGAGATATTTTTCTACGGAATAAATAAAACTAAGCAATCAGAGTGTTTGGACAGCAATAAGTTGAGGTTTAAAAGAGAACTCCAAGAAAGAAGGGGCATAAAGTCCATATTGTTTGGAACAGAGATGGGTCTGAAAAATTAAGGCTCTCACTGCTTCATAGTGCGCATTTATCCTACTGGATAATGTCATACAACTAGGATTCTATAATACATAACTTAATTTGTATATTTTCTTGATTATCACTTGTTATATTAAGTCCTGTCTAAAATATATGGGTTATTACCGTCATGATTATATAATCCCAACACAACTACTGATTGATCTTAAAACTAATTAAACATGTTTGGATGCCATGATGCAGGACACATTCAAAGTTAGATCACTGAGGGATAGCGAATTTGAGATGATGGCTGCTCTATATTTGCAAGTCAGTATTGTGAGCCAGGCCCTCATATTCGTGACTCGATCTCGCAGCTGGTTCTTCGTTGAACGCCCAGGGCTTCTGTTAGTCACCGCCTTCTTTGTTGCACAACTCGTGAGATCCTCTTCCTTGTAACTTTTTTTCCTTTTCTTTTCAAAGCACTTACCCGAATTCCCAACAGCAGATCAATTTTGCGAAAGACATCCAAAAAAGATTTCTATTAGCATAGAGTTGTTCCTACGATTATTGATTATAGTTAATCTATCGGGGTTCCTTTCTACTAATATTTACTCCCATATAGTAAATGCTTTTGTTATTAATTGAAAATTGCAAACTGATCAATATTTTCTTTTCACAGGTGGCAACTCTTATAGCAGTTTATGCCGACTGGGGCTTTGCCAAAATCAAAGGCATCGGGTGGGGTTGGGCTGGACTTATATGGCTCTACAGTATTGTGTTCTTTGTCCCTCTCGATCTGTTTAAGTTTCTCATTCGATACGCTTTAAGTGGAAAGGCTTGGGATACTCTCATAGATGGCAGGGTTAGTTTAAATCTCAAAAATTTCCACCACTTTTCTACATTTGCGCGGTGTACCAATATGTTTACATCTGTTTGTTCACAGGTCGCATTCACCACAAAGAAAGATTATGGAAGAGAAGAAAGAGAAGCACAATGGGCTACGGCACAAAGAACACTTCATGGCCTTCAACAACCTATTGAGGCCAACGCCCTCTTCTCTGATAAGAGCAACTCCCGCGAGTTATCAGAAATTGCAGAGCATGCCAGAAAACGAGCAGAGATTGCAAGGTTTATATCCTGATATAAAATCTCTCACTAGAAACCAAGGAAATATTGAAATTACATGTTTTCAGGATGAAGAAATCAAGAGGAAAATATTTATTGGCTCAAGAAAAATAGTAATACATAAAACTCTATATATAAAGAGTTCTAGACCACCTCTCCTAAGAAATATATAATAACTTATCAAACAGATTAACTAAATATAACAACTAAATATATCAATAACAATATTCATAACTCCTCCGCAAGCTGGAGTGTAGATGTCAATCATACCAAGTTTAGACAGAAAACGAGCGAAAACTGGTCGAGAAAGAGCTTTGATAAGAATATCTGCTAGTTGAGTTGCAGAAGAAATATGCTGGAGTACAACCATCTTATCTGTAACTTTGTCATGAATGAAGTGACAATCCATCTCGATATGTTTGGTCCGCTTATGAAAAACTGGATTCTCAGAAATATGAATTGTGGTCTTATTATCATATAAGAGTGTAGTCGGAAGAGAAGAAAGAACTCCAAAATCTATTAAAAGAGATAAATCATACTAATTCAACTACTGTATGCGCTATAGATCTATACTTAGCCTCTGCAGAAGAACGAGCAATTACATTTTGTTTCTTACGTTTCTATGTAACCAGGGTTCCTCCCAAAAAGTCACAATAGCCACTCGTGGAATGCCGATCATCAACAGATCTAGCAAAGTCAGCATCCACAAAGAGAGTGAACGATAATATAGATGATGGTTTGTAAAGAAGACCATGTCCTGAAGAACTTTTGATGTATATGAGAATATGCTCAACTGTCTTAAGATGAGTGGTCAAAAGATTCTGCATATATTGACTCACTCTGCTGATGACAAAAGCAATGTGTAGCCGAGTGACAGTGAGGTAAATAAGCTTCCCAACTAAACGTCGATATCTTCCTAGGTAGGTAGTGGAAGATCCGAGAGAGAGCTTAATCGAGATAGTTTGACTGAGAAATCAATAGGATTGTTTGCTGGTTTACATCCCAGAAATCCTGTCTCAGATAGAAGATCAAATGCATACTTGTGCTGAGAGAGCCGCAATCTACCAGAATTCCGTGATATTTCAATTCCAAGAAAATATCTAAGTGGACCAAGATCTTTGGTACGAAAGTATGAAACCAAATGTTCTTTCACCTTAGACATGCGAGCAGAATCATCTTCAGTGATGATAATATCATTAACATACACCAACACAATTACCCTGCCCTGAAGACGATAATGTGTAAAAAGAGACGTGTCGGCGTGACTACGTTCGAAACCAATCTGTCGTAAAATCATGCTAAAATTTTCAAACCAGACACGTGATTGCTTCAGTCCATATAACGATTTGTGTAGAAGACAAATCATAGACCTCCGATCTCCCAAAACCAGGAGGCTGCTGCATATAAAGGCTCCGATAGATCGCCATTAAGAAAAACATTCTTCATATCAGGCTGAAGAAGAAATTGTGCCTTAGAAACAACCACGGATATAAGAATATGAACCGATGGTAATTTGGCAACTGGTGAGAAGGTCTCAACATAATCCAGATCATACTGTCGAGTAAATCCTTTGGCCACAAATCGAGCTTTGAGACAGTCAGTCGTCCCATTTGGATTTTTCTTGACGGTAAAAATCCGTCTACAGCCAACAACCTTCTTATCTGAAAGCGGAGGTACCAATTTTCAAAGTCTGATTAGAGCGTATTGCGGCAATCTCCCTTAATATAGCTGCATGCCAACTTGGGTGTTGAAGTGCTTCCTGAACAGAGCAAGGAAGAGTGATGACATACAAGGAACAAACAAACTGACGAGCGGATGGGTCAGTCTATGATAGAAAACAAAGTTAGAAAGCGGGTGAGCAGTAATATAAGAACGCTTACTCTTGCGTAAGGCAATAGGAAGAGAGATTTTCTTCAGGAGGCAACGGCGATAGAGAATCGGGAACAATGGACTATATTGGAGTACCTGCAGAAGAATCGTTAGAAGAATCATTGGCGGGAGGTGGCGGGACACCTTTCTTACGACGGTGGTACACTTGTGGATAAAAGACTACATGTTGATCATTAAGGAGCACATGTTGAATAGATGAATCAAACTCTGAGGAAGGTAAGTGTGGACAGGAATAGTAGAAGTAGGGTCTTTAACAGGTGGTGGAAAATAGGCTTGATTTTCTAAGAAGGTCACATTACACGAAGTACAAATTTTGGATGTGGCGGGGTCAAAGCATACATATCCTTTTGGGGATCTAGAGTAACCTACAAATACCATACGGGTAGCTCTAAGATTAAGTTTGTCAATATAGGATCTAGAATATGGGGATAATATAGTCAACCAAACACTTTAAGAGAAACAGGAAAACGGTTGCCTTGTGTAAACAAAATAAAGAAAGGGGACTGGTTGCTTAGGACCGGAGAAGGCATGCGATTAATATAAAAACGGGCAGTTAAGACTGCAAAATCCCACAATCGTTTAGGTACATGCATATGCAAAACAAAAGAATGAGCTATCTTAAGCAAATGTTGGTTCTTTCGTTCAACAATCTTATTTTGTTGAAGATTACAAGAACATGAAGTTTGATGTAATATACCCTCGGTTTGACAAAATGCAGTAAACTCCGTGCTAATATATTTCTTAGTATTATCTGAACGAAAAATCTTTACCGAAATATCAAATTGATTAGTAATCTCAGCTACTAATATTTTAGAGGTAGAGAAAAGTTCAGACCTATTACGTAGAAAATACAACCAAGTCATACATGAATGATCGTCGATAAAAGTCACAAAATATGTATAACCGAACACACTAGGAATTTTAAACGAACCCCAAATATCAGAGTGAACTAACGCGAAGGGTAAATCATGTTATTTATTAACTGGAGGAAAAAAGGAGTGATGATATTTATCAAGAATACATGATTCGCAACTGAATTCCGATAAATCAAGAGAAGGCGGTATATTACGTAAATAAGAAAGAGGAGGATGACCTAGTCGTCGTTGCCACTGGATAGTAGAAACAGCTGCAGATGTACTGAGAAGCTGATCAACATAATGCAGTCCATTCTGTTTATGTCCCCTGTCAATCCGCTGGATCGTCAGAAGATCTTGTATCACAAAGTGAGATGGATAAAAAGTTACGGAGCAGTCAGAATCATTTGTAAGCCGACAAATACAAAGTAAGTTTTGTTTTAAAGATAGCACAATTAAAGTTTATTTAACGCTGAGAGAGTGATAAGCTTTTTATAGATACACGTGGACCTTTGATAAGTGGGTTCTAACAATAAGACTCAAGCCTTGTTGAGGTGTGACTCATTTTATATTTTATACCCATGTGTTTCTTTTGTTGTTGCTGGGCGAGGGCTGGTGAGTGTTGAGGGGCGTTGAGGAGGGGTTCACTGGCGCGGGTTGTCGATGGCTTCATTGGATCGATGTGTGTTTACTGTTGGTGGGATGGGTGTTTGCTATATGGTGGGTATTTGTTGATGGTGAGATGGGTGTTCGACGTTGAGCGCCATGGAGACTTTTTTCCCTTTCTTTTTGATTTTTTTAACGCTCTGATGCCATCAAGAAATCTAGAGGAAAATATTTATTGGCTCAAGAAAAATGGCAGTCCATACAACTCTATATATAGAGACTTCAAGATCACCGCTCCTAACAAATATATAAACTAATCGAACCGATTAGCTAAATATATCAATAACAATATTCATAACATAGGAAAATTATGAATTTTTTATTTTATTTTGTTAAATGTTTATATTCAAAAAAATATTTCTATAAAAAAATATCATGGTTACATATAAGTTTGTTTCCTTGTGTTCTATGTCATGAAAAGATGGCTTATGGAACCCAAGTAATCCCGTATTATACAAATCTTAAGTTGCAGACTCTTACATGGGATTTGCATTATAATAGAAGAAATATAGAATTTTAAGATATTTTGAATATTTTGGTAATGTATGTCGATATTGCGATATTTTGCAGGCTGCGGGAGCTTAACACATTGAAAGGTCACGTCGAGTCGGTGGTCAAGCTGAAAGGTCTAGACATCGACACAATCCAACAAAATTACACAGTCTAATCCGATATAGAGGAGACCGAAGGAATCAAGAAGAGAGAGAGAGCAGATTTTGTTGCTGGAAATTCTTTAGAGGCGCCCTTTGCATTGGATTTAGGCACCTTTCATTTCTCCAATTATAATTTCTTTTTTCCCCCTTAAATTTGTGTTTGTTTGTTTGTTTCTCATAATATTGAGAGCTGTGGAAACGGCCTCTATTTGTTTTCCGTCGTTATCTCTACTAGTCGTTATCTCTACTCTTATAGGGCAAAAAGAAGGGGTCATTTTATTTTGAAATTGTTTGATGATGAAATTGTTTGATGATGTGGCTTATTATTATTTTGGAGAAATCAAACAAAAAAAACACCATTGATTTATGTGTAATGCACATTATACGTCATGTCATTATTATTTTTAAAGTCCAATGTATGTAGTTAAATTGCTATGTCATTATTATGTTTATATGAGGGATGCATGTAATTAAATTAATAAAGAAAATTTTCATCAAAATTTATAGTGCCACAAACGCTTGTAAATGTAAAATGGAAGGAATAATGTGAAGATAATGTGTTATGGTTTCTCCATTTAATATAATTCTAAAAATTTCATGTGATATATGTTGAGCACTCAGTTTTCTGATGCAAATTAACAAGGCTTTGAAGTCTAGTATTGGTGTGGTTTATATGAATGTTTTGTTGGTCCAGTTTGATGATGGTTTTGATTCATAGCAGCCGTTAATACTTATGCATATTTCAAGATTCCCCTATGTCACAATGCATGAATGAAACGAAATTTATTGAAAGAACAAATAAATAAAATTGAAATAGAATCTAAAAGCCAATAAAACTTGACGATATGGCTTAAATACAAGAAAATTGGGTATATCATATGACACATGCGAGAATTTCTCTTTAAGATCGCTCAAAAATTGAACTCTCAAAAGTTTTTGTCACGCCCCGCTTCCCAAAATACGGGATACGAGGGATGACTAGGCCAGCCATGCTCCTACGATCAGGGAATAATCCCGCCGTAGTCACACTTCGGCTTCTAGCATTACATGGTAGTCAATAAACAGTGCTTGAGTAAAGGAAAAATTATAGTTCACCACTTTATTACATTGCAATTTAAAAGAGTTCGAAGTACATTTATTTCACAGAATAACAACTAACCAATAAAACAAATGCTGAAATCAAAGAAAGTAGCGCTGGTGATGCAGTCTAGATCTCCGCAATCTCGAAGGATAAGTCCTGCTCCTGGGCTGGATCCACTCCGTCCTCTGAGCATGCACACTCAAGTCGTCAGGGCGACACATATAGCAATAATTATATATAATGGGCGTGCAGTATTATTGAACATGAGGAGTACAATGAATTGCAGAACATGTGTATAATAACATCAAGTGAATATAAATAATGCAAAATGAGTATCATGTCAGTGAACTAGGCAATGCATATGTCACTACTTAACGGTCGCTAAGTCAATGAAATCAAATGGTGGAGAGGATGTTCGTGTTTAACAAGGGTATCGTGCATACCCGAGACTACGGTCCACTGTGCCCGGGACATAACCCTGTCAGCCGTATCGCTAGGCCCACGACCTAAAGTATGTATATATATATATATATAAATATCACTGATAGCGAATGATCATCCTCTAAATCACTGTACCTCGCTAAATACGAGTTCAATTCCACCTTGATTTCCCCATTCCCCAGGTTATGGTATGCATTCATGTATTGAATAGGTCGTGGACAAATACGTATCACTGTCGCTTTCAATCATTTTTCCACTTATCAATATCACTATCTTATTTGCCACAACCCAATCACTAACATTAATATATCGACAATGCAGATGATCACTATGCAACAGGTATAACTCAAGCATGAAACATATACAGAAATGCACTGAACAGGTATTCATTATTCTAGAACGACCAATGCCATGTAATTGGTAAAATTCACGATAAATTATACGCATAGAATCTACCAAAACAGTATAAAGGGCGTATGAAGTACACTGGATTATCTAACCAGTAAAATTTATTTCAGGTCAAACGGAGTTCAGATTAGGGAGTTATCATCATTTGAAGGCAGCGATCAATTTCTGGAATTCCAGTTTCACAATTGGAATCCCAACTTCGCGCGCATTTTACCAGTAATTGTGTTCAGATTCAGCTATTGCCCTAGTTGAATAAAATTTTGTTCTGCCAGTTAAGTTTCCAATGCACCAAACGGATTATCAATTGCACCTCTACATCAGAAGTTATGTCCAGGTTAATGTGTCAATATAACGAACATTTCTGCAGAAACTGCAGAACGCAATGACATTCTAAAATACAATTTCAATACCAAACGACCGTAAAAATGCACGGGACCAATTTCAGGTGTTATCTAATTAAGTTATCTACGCTACCATATGGGGCTCCGTGCATTTTCAGTTTTAAGCAGGTGTGTACAGGTGCTTAGAATTCAGTTTCCCCCATAGATTGCTACCCTGGACTGTAGTCCAGAATTGCGTTCCTCATCATTTTTCAGGGTCATGGGATTGCATTATTCCAAAAATAATTGCATAGGGTTATAGGCCATCTCGTTAGGTTCGATACGAGCCCTGGAGTATCATGATTGGAATTATATTCAAATAACTACAAATTTTACAACGTGGTATGTACGTTGATTTTCAGATTTGACGTAACCAATAGGGATTTCATTTTACATTCGATGCCTTAACGATTTGATGCCGATATCTTATATGTCACTCGTTAACATCAATCGGAACTTCTAATAATGAAACTTGGGGATTTAATAGGGTAAACGCATCGAGCACTCGATACGTGTACTAGGATGCTATCTATTTGTTCATACAAGCATCATATATTATACCCATTTAAACCGTTAAACTGCAATTTCTAATTACAAAATTACGTGGCATGAATTGAACAAGTGAAAGGGGCTTCACTTGCCTGTGACGAAGTCAATGGTAAGGAAACGACGGCAATGGAAATGGCATGACACGGGCACGATCGCTGCACGATGCGCGCTCGACTTGGCTAGATCAGAGTACTCGGCTCAGCACTGGCGTGGAGGCGGCCACGGCAGGGGATTTCCAGCGACTACGTCGGAGTGCTCGGGTGCAGAGGGGCTGCCGGTGGTGAGCTCAGGCGGCTCAGGGGATTGGAGCTGGTGAGTCGGGGAGCTCGGGGCTGCAGGGGACCAGTGCAGTGGGTTCTGGCTCTGGCGAGGTCGGCTGATGCGCAGGGGCGATGGGGTCGGAGCTCCGGTGAGGTGCAGCGACGAGGGAGTTGGGTTCGTCGGTGAGATGCAGGGGTTGGTGTTGATGTTGGTGGGTGCTCGGTTTGGTGGGTCTTAGAGATGAGTGTTGGCTATAGTGCCCTCAAGGCAATTATCGTAGTCGCATGCACGTGATTATGATAATTGAGGTAGGACCTATATCGATAAAACCGTCTTACTCAAAATGATAGTATGCTATCTGGTTTGTCTTTATCATCATGTACATATTGATAGAGCCCATAGGATTCTTGCTTGACTACCAGCATTGTGATGGCGATCACATACGTGGGAGCTGGGGGTCTATAAGCACATCCTTAAATGTCCCTAGTCGTGGGAGTATCGAGACTGAGCATCGATACTCCAGTGTAGACTGGTGTGTACTTATCTAGACCCCGACGAGGGGCGGTGGCCGGTCTCACAAGCCATTGGTGTCAGTTGTTCATCTAAGATAGTATGCAGGTGCTCATTGGGTTATGAGTACACTGGACGGACTCGCCGGGAACATACTAGTTGGTATTATACCTATAGTCAGATAGCAGTTCCCTGGTGACATGTGTACAGGTTAGTCGGTCGACCTGAAATCGTCATTTGTCTCGTGTGAGTTCCCACTGTGCTTTGATTACTACCCTACCACGGCTCAAAGGAGTCGTGCAAACAGGTTTTAGTTGGGTACAGTCCCGAACCACATGGAGGCAGTGAGCGGATCGTCGGGGATTCGTCTCTCCCGGTATTGGGGGTTGATGTCGCGCAGTGCACGGGTGGCCATCACTAGAAATCCTCGGCCGGGGTATGTGAGAACTACCGATCCAGGATCGATAGTTTCTCAGGTAGTGATGGGTTTCATACCGACACGAATTATCGCGTTGTTAGGGGTCTGACTATATCCACCCCCTAGACTCGATATGCGATACTCTTAGACGAACAGACCGGACTGTACGGATATTGTCACCGACATGCTCAGTAGGGGTTCGGATGAGTTTGCTCGTCGGCCTTCCTTTCGCTCAATACCTGGGTAGCCGTTACGTACAGCTAGTGCCGCTGACGTGCTTGTGGTTAAACCCACTGCCAGCGTATTGACGAGTCTTTAGAGTCCCACATTGAGGGTTTTCTCGGTTCAGGCGATATGGTGTAGGTGACGTATGTTGATACATACAGGTGTCCGATTAAATATATGCATGGACTGCACAGAATTTAATCGGGCGGTTGATAATACTAGCGGCTTAGGATTAAGCCAGATTGTTAAATCAAGTTTTGATTTAATAATTTACATATGTATTTATATATATGTATTCTAGTATTATTGCCCACTATTTATTTTCTCTCTTTGGCTATTCGTATTTTCGTACGAATACGCGTATGTGTATTTCGATACATGTACCGGGAAGCATTCCGTATTTATACGGAATGGCTTCTAGATGATGCCACCTCATTATTGATTTTCTTTAGAAAATCATTTGTTTTAGATGAGGTGGAAATGATGACTTGGCATGGGTATGGGTTTTTTGTCAAAGCATGGCTTCTGTGCTATGTAGAGATTGGTATGGTATTTGTTTAATGAAATTGGAAATGACTTTTTTTTTGTGGGCATGAGAGGGGGGGCCGGCCATGACATGGTGGCAATTGGGCTTGCTCATTTTCTTGATTCACTTGGTGCTCTCTCACTCTCATGATCACACAAAATACTTAGCCATTTTCATGCCTTGCCATCATCACCCTCTTCATCTTCTTCTTGAGATGCTAACTTGAGCTCATGGTTGAGAGAAAGTTTTAGTGACACTATCCTACACTCCCCACTCTCCACTACTAGCAATTTTGAAGAGTCGGTTGGTTCGATTAGCGAACCTGAAGCGTGCGCCGTTTCTCTCGGGTGGATCATCGGAGATGAAGGAAGACCGGCGACCAAAGTCGATCCGCATCGCTAGGAGCTTGGAAATGGTTGAAGACCCGAAGGACTTGGTTCATTAGGTATAACCATTCTATCTCCTTTTGTTAGCTTGCTAGTTTTAGGGTTAATGGTTTCGATCTTGCAAATCGGGTAATGGTAGCGTCGGGTTTTAAGAAATTTTTGTTCCGCATTTGGCCACGGTTCGATGGCCGGGGCGCTCCCACTACCCAACAATGGTATCAGAGCCACCCATTAACCCCTACTAGTTAGTTTACACAAGCTTAAAATCTCGATCGATCAAAATTTCGAAAACAATTTTCTGTATTGTCAAGTTTCTGTCGATTTCTGAAAGTGCTCCAAAAATTATTTCCAGAGGCCTAAAAATCCGTGCAGGCGATTTTATGAATGCAGAAAAAATTTGGACTCCTGAAGCCTCTAAAGCGCCGCGGAACCGCCGCACTAACCACCTATTGGCGGCGGTTCCGCGGCCGTTTAGTAGCGATGGGCCATGAAATTTTTCCTGTAGCTCAGAACATTGAATTGTAAGTTTTTGTGATATATGGTTTTGGCCCAGAATCTTTTGTGTACTGGATTTGCTTTTGGGGCCTTTGTGGATAAATTTAGTCGATCGAAATTTTAACTGTGTAATTTTTCAGTACTTTACATTTCTATCTGTGGCCGTGAATGTCATTTGATCGGTAAACCCGTCTAATTGCTATATGTTCTTTTAGACGGATTTGCGAACGTGACATTCATGTTGATGTTCTGTATTGTGCTGTGATGTTGCGGATTGTCGTGGTGGATAGCTTGTGTGCAATGGTAGTGCAGTTCGGATTTATTTGTACATTTGATATTGCGGAACGAGCGTCCGACATGTGGACTGCCGTCACTGCCTGTTTGTATATTATTCTTTTGGGGCACGACCGGGCTGAGGTCGATGTCACCCTTGTATATTATTTTCTTTTCTGTACTAGGATTACCCCAAGGTGGGGTGCACGGATAGCCGGGTTCTAGAGGGCAACGGGCCCGCATCTCATGGCGTTGAGACGGAGGGGGCTTCACTCTAGAATTGACAGGCTATTCGCCGCACTCGTAGAGGGTACAGGTTGACCCAAGGAGGGGTGCTCAAGTTACCTGATTTCGTGAAGTGTAAGGTGGTCCATTCACTTTGTTGAAGGGGGCTGCCTCGCTTCAGGTTTTGGCGGGTAACTTGCCGCGCTCGTAGGGGTCTAGGAGTTCATTGCACAGGCTATCCACACGACCAGGGGAACGTCGGGTTTTCAGTTGTGGCTCGAAGGAAACCCGGGGCTCTCAGATTATCTGTATTGTTCTGTAATGCTTATTACTTTTCTGTGATGTTGCATTTATCATGCCTGGGACGATTGTTATATATATTTATATATACTAGTAGATGTTGTATATGTTTTGCACCCGCGCTAGCCCAGTCCCCGCTCTGTCGTTAGTTAAGTAACCTAACGGGTGATGACGGGACCCAGTGGCGAATGCGGGTGGCATATACGTACATTTTATTTTCGTTCTTTTCTGGTGTGATTAATTGATGGGACTGTGTTGATTCTTATCAATGCAAAGAAAAACAAACCAATATAAAAATGATGTTGTTGGAACCAAGTTTTTAAAACTGACATTACAGACGTACGCTTTTGCTTTGCACAGTGGTATTCGGTTATGAATATCCAGCACCTCATTCGACGAGGCAAGGGCCGAGATCCCTTCATCGGGAGTGACCCCTTGGGCAGGAGTTTGCGTCAACATAATAACTTCACTATAGTCGATTACTTTTTACTTTGCATCGTGGTATTCAGTTTGGAATATCCTGCACCTCATTCGACGGGGAAAGAGCCGAGATCCCTTCACCGGGAGTGACCTCTTTAGCAAAAATTTTCGCCACTATACTTTTATAAAACCACTTGGATTCCTTCAACGATATCAAGTTCTTACGTTAAAGATTTTTCACCAAAAACCAGCTGTAGCCCTCCGTCATTTCTTATGAGTATTATTTAGTATTCGTGCTGCGTTTGTTGACCTAGTCAAGACGTAGTGTTCGGTAGCTAAGTAGTGCTTGTTTGTGGCATTTTAAATGCGATTGGTTAGGACAGTCGTGCGGCCTTGTTGACCTAGTCAATGGCACGTGCGGGTGGGTTTAATGCAATCCAGGATAATGACGGGCTGAACTTGACTAGCGGTTTATGGTTTGTTGACCTAGTCAAGGTCATAAACCGTTTGGGGTAAAAATCATATCGGGAGTTTCAAACATACTGGAAACTTGCCAGGCATGCGCATACCTTCTGGAGTGTGGTGACTTGAGTGGCTTCCATCAAGTTATCATGCGATGATAGTTGGATCCCGATTCCCACTGATGAGTAGGATTACTCCTCGGGTGATTCCGACTAATTCTCCTTTTAGGTTTGGAGGAGAATTCGATGATACAGTGGGATCCATCCAGATTAGATAAAGTGATTATCCATTCTGATCTAGGTTAGAGTGCACGCTGAGTGTTTTCTTTTCTCTCTCTCTTTGGCATCGACCATGCCGACCTTAAACATTGACTCAGTAATCAAGTTAACCGAACTTTCTTAAAAACACTGGCTTTTGGATTGTCCAAGTTGCATACATCATTGCCACTCCTTCTTTTAACCTTTGCTTTTCTCCAGAACACCCCGTATCAGTACGTATATCCACTTCCATTGGATAAAACCATCGTATGGTTATATACGAACTCGAAGGAACTTTTTCGAGGATGGTTTCTGGTTCTGGAGAAAATGAATAGGACTATTCAGTTGTCTTTTTCTTTTACCTTCTCTCACTTATACAAAGTATTGTATGTTGTCCAGTGTCCATCAGGACAAAGGGGTTGGTCCTCGTACTTTATTCTGTTTACTTGTGACTTCTCAAGTTTTGGACAAGTGTTTCGTATAAATACAAGGTCCAAGTTTGAGGAGTTATAGGTACAAGAATAAAGTAGAGAACCAGGTGTCGCAAGTATCGGGATTCTTCAAGGTGATCGAAGATGCAGATACTTGTATGAGGTATTCAGTTGATAGTAATGGTTTTGAGAAACTTGTTTCTCTTTCAGGTTACTCATAATTGGACGCACTCCTAAGTTGAGTAATGTTGATCAGCCTCTATCCATTTAGTTGACATGCACTGGAGACAGCTGCATGATTTGAATCTGGTTCCAATTAAATTAGTGCCTTTGTTTCTATATTAGATATATATATAGAATCAATTTATATCTTAACGATGTTAAGATATAGGGAGTCGTCCGGCTGATGCTTAAAACCAGAATCTGGATAAACTCAGAGCACGTTTCAGTAATGGCTGTTTGTGGGTTATCCCGGGCTTTGACGAGGGTTAACTTTTTACCATCTAGAAGATCAATAGTGATATTGTTCTTGACTCGCCACAGTTTTAGTAAAATGGAATTTTTTTCAGAAAACAGCAGTAGGAGTATGGTAGAACTGGAAGTGATTCCAGAACGACAAACGATTACGGAAAATTTAATAGGACCTAAAGATTCAATCAGGATTGACATTCCATTAGCCACTCCGCAGATATGGAGGGTAACCTCAGGCGCCCGAGAGGTACTTTGGTATCCTCAAGGACGGTGACATGGAGGTTCTTGTTTACCCAGACTTGACACTTGTTCCCCTCCGAACGGCGGCCCGGACTTGGCGTCCGCGTTTGAGGTTCGGGGCAGATGCTATTTGGTTTTATCCGTCTATCTCTCCGAAGATGCCAGGTTGATTTATGGCGCCGTGTATCAGAGGTTTAGACGGATGCGGCCGATGTAGCAGACTTCATCAGATTCCCCCTCAGGGTGAGGGGTTTTTGATTGTGGGGACGCTCTTCCCTGCAGGCGCAAGCCCCTGCAGTTAATTACGCTACCGCATCGCGGTAACAACTTTCTCCTTCTCCAGAATTTCACTTCGTGTCGTGTGTGTTTGTTTTGTTTGTGGTTGCCCGTGGATTGTATACGGGGACTGAGTAATGCCGTCGCCCGTAGGACGTGGATTAGTCCAAATCCGTGTTTGCTTAGATTTGGGTTTGGCGTTTTTAGTTTAAGGATACATTAGTCGCGTTGCGGCTAAGATCAACTTAAACGTTCGTCAAGGATACGTTAGTCCTGTTTTGGACTAAGATCGACTTGACGTAGTGATCGATTTAATATCTGGCCGTCGGGACTCGTCACCTCTCTGACGTCGTTGAGGGATTACAACGACAGGCGTCAGAGGAGTTCAGAGATGTACCCTGGAACCAAAGTTGATTTGGAGTTTTATCGTTTATTTAAATATCTAAGGACACGTTAACCGTATTTGGGGCTAAGATCAACTTAGACGGGACCGTTTAGATTCGACAAAAGAGAGCATTTGGGGCCTATTGTGCCAGTTTAGGGACGTGGTGGTCCGATATTAGTTTAGGGACATCTCGGTCCGATATTAGTTTAGGGACGTCTCGGTCCGATATTAGTTTAGGGACGTCTCGGTCCGATATTAGTTTAAGGACGTTTCGGTCCGATATTAGTTTAGGGACGTCTCGGTCCATCGCCAGTTTAGGGACGTGGTGGTCCATGTTCCAGTTTAGGGACGTGGTGGTCCAATATTAGTTTAAGGACGTTTCGGTCCAACATTAGTTTAAGGACGTTTCGGTCCACGAGTTTAAGGACCCCGCAGTCCATATGGGTGTGTGGTCGTTGGGACCCGTCACCTCTTTGACGTCGTTGAGGAATTACAACGATGGATGTCAAAGGAGTTCGGAGATGTACCCTCGAACCGGACGTAAATCGATTTAGGGGAGCCATTTTGCTCAGTCAATTTAATTTAAGGACTTATGGCCACGATTGGGCTAAGTCCATTGCTTTTGCATTTCTTTTGCTTTTATTTGGGCTTTGCCCAATGGGGATGTAGAGCATCAATTTTATTTGGACTCTGTTCTTTATAAATGATGCAGAGCATCAATTTGATTTGGGCCCAGCCTTTTTATTGCTTTGCAATTTATTTTGGCTTGCTAGGTCTTTTTTGATTTGGGCTTGGCCCTTTAGGAAATGCATTGCATTTGTGCAGAGCACTAAGAATCTTTTTAGATTCAAAAAAAAGAAGTGCTGAGCACTTTTTGATTTCTTGATCTAAATTTAGATCAGAGAAAAGAAAGAAATCTTTTCTTTCTTTCTGTTTCAGAGAACCAAGGGTTCATAGCAAGTGCAAAGCACTATTTTTATTATTTTTATTTATTTGTTTATCTATTGAAGATCACTGATCTTGTTTTCTAGATCAATGATCTATTCTTTAAGAGAATTTTCTCTTATCTCAAAGGTTTTTACCTTCTTTTTTTGTGTTCTCAGAAATTCTCAAGAGTTCTCCCTTTTTTTTTTAGCCAATTCTCTATCTCCAATTGTCTCCCCTTTGAAATGGGGTCTGGGGTTCTTTTATAGTGCTCAAAGATCAGTTAAATTTGTTAAAAAGATCTTTTCTGAGTGATTCGGGGAATTTTCCCCACCGTTGGATCTTTGATCCAAAGGCCCCTGTTTTACAGAAGAAATCTTCTTGTTTTAACAAGAACAGAAAAGATTTCCTTAAATCTTCATTCTGTTGTTGCGCAACTCACCAGCGCGTGACACGTGTCGCGCAGTAAGGCGCTTGCGCAACAGCGATTGTGCAACTGCGCAGACACGTGTCGCGCAGTGAAGCGCTTGCGCAACTGCGCAGACACGTGTCGCGCAGCCGTGCGCTTGCGCAGTTGCGCTTGCGCAACTGCGCAGACACGTGTCGCGCTGCTTGCGCGCTTGTGCAACTGCGCAGACACGTGTCGCGCTGCCGTGCGCTTGCGCAGTTAAGTGTTACTTATGTTTTTTAAAGAGCCTTGCTCTGATCGGACGTATCGCCTTCAGCGTTGTGCTGCCGTGTCAACTTCTGACACGTGGCGCATTGCGCGCAGCGCACGAGAACCGAAGCGTTGCTTCAAAATTTGAATTTTCAAAATTCAAACAGAGCCTTGCTCTGATTGGGGGAACAAATGCCCCCCCACTGTTGCGCTCACGTGGCGCGCACGTGAGTGCAGCGGTGGCAAGATCCCGACCATTGGATCATGGGGGTCAGTTGAAGGGGCGCAGGCGCCTATAAATGGGACCCTTGGTCCTTAGAATTTTTTACCATTTCAAGAACTTTTACTTCAGAGCCTTGCTCTTACTTAAAAACTCACAGAGCCTTGCTCTTGCTTCTTCCCAAGAACTTTAAAGTTCGGAACTTAGAATCATTCTAGGTAAAAATTTAATTAAATTAAATTAATTTTAATTAACAGAGCCTTGCTCTTGTAGATCTTTGATCTAAAGGAAAAACCCCTTTGGGGTTTCTTCAACAGAGCCTTGCTCTCATAGATCTTTGATCTAAAAAAAACCCCTTTGGGGTTTCTTCAACAGAGCCTTGCTCTCAAAATTCTACAGAGATCTTGTTCCTGGGTTTTAACCCATGAACAGAGCCTTGCTCATGGATCAAATAGAGAACTTCTAAAAGTTTTTCATGGATCTTTAAGATCCCAAAAAAAAAAATTTAATTCTTAGGAGTTATAATTTTTTACTACAGAGCTAGGCTCTTTTTAAGAAGTTTTATTCCTTTGAGACCAGAGTTTGACAAATGTCACTCTGTGACAGAGCTTTGCTCTAAAAAGAGGAGATTTTCTCCTTGTCTCTAGGGATTTCCCCCCCAATGAGGATATTCTCTTGGGGGTCTTTTTTGCTGACTGTCAGTCTCATCCAATGATGGGATTGTCTTATCAAATGATGCACCGTCATCTTGATTTTGTGGGTCCCCCTTTGGTCCCCTACCCACTGCATTGTAGTGTGATGTAGGCCTTTGAAATGTGAAGCATTGGAACACTAACGGTTATGTTTTTTTTTCTACAGGAAACATGTCTGAAGATTTGTCTTTCCCTTTTGTTCGCTCAGAAGGAGGGTTCCCACATGCACCAGTGGACCGGGTGGTGTTTGCTCTGATCAAAGATCACGATCCCGAGTGCAAGAGACTTCACTTATGGGGAAGGTGGTACAGCCAGATTATCCAAGGCCGTCGCAGCTTTAGCTCCACCTCACCCTCCGAGCCCATAGTTACGATCCCTTATGCGGACAAACCCCCGGTGGAGTATGCCGTGGAGGTTAAAAATTGGAATTCCGACGACCTCCTTCAGCCTGCAATCGGTGCCATTCCGGTGCAGCCGCCGCCGGCTATAGACATTTTGGGGAGGCGAATCTGTCAGGGTGAAGCACGCCCTTGGGGACAGGCTTATAATATTGGATTGATCCCGCGGCCGCTTGCCGGATATTTGCAATGGGCCCGTTACATTTTGGCGACGAAGAGGGCTCACCTGACGAAGATTGGTTTATACTCCGCCGTCTACGTCTCGCTTTTCGAGTATCCCTCTCCTCCGACGTGGTGGATAAAGGCTTTCATCGAACAATGGAATATCCCCACCCATACCTTCCTGACAGCGGATAGGGAAGTCTCCATCTCTCTAGAGGAATTTGCTGAGATTTCGGGTTTGCCAATGAGGGGAGAACACTACGAGGAGCTGCTTCCTCCTGACGAGTATGTCTTCGCCACCAAGCAGCTAGTACTTGACTTATCTCCGGCAAATGCCATTCAGCATCAGCACCCGGGCTTAGTGAAGGTGTTGGAGATTTATGAGGAACTCCATTTGGAATCGGACGACCGGGGCGTCAGTTTCCCGGATTTCATTGCTCGTTTTATCCGCCCGGAGCTCCTATCAGAGCAGGGCGAGAAGTTCGCTCAGCTTGCTGACCCCTTTGGTTTCGGCTTGGACCGCCGACCTTTATCGGAGAATGACCAACGGGATTTTTATCTCCCTGGCACTGCCAGCGTCCCTTTTTCAGAGATCGCCGTTCCTGGCATGGACGAGGAGACTTTTTTTATAGGGTTCTTGGGTCTATGGCTATGCAGCTTTGCGCTCCCCATGCATCCACGCCTCATGCAGTCTTCCGTCTTTTACCCGGCGCATCGAATGGCGGCTGGTTTGCAGCTATCCGTAGGGATTGCCGGGCTGGCTTACCTTTATAATGGACTTAGCGTAGCGGCGGACGCTAATGAGCCTGGGGTACAGCCTGCTAACTTTCCGATGCACTACTTCACTTCTTGGATGGAGCTGCATGTGCGAGGGGTGTTTGGTGCCCATAAGACTCCTCCGTTCTTTGAGAAATTCAAACTCCCGAGAATCATGCGGTTGGTCGGGGCTTCAATCGTGGTTGCACCTCCGTGGGAGTCTAGGGGACTGCTCCTGCGTTCACATCTAGTCGGAGCGAAGACCTCTTTTGTGGATAAGGTCATCACCATGGGCTCCGAGACCGCTAAGTCAGTGGTGTCGCTGCGTGATGACTTTAAGGGCGGGGTTTCTGTACTGAAGTCTCGGGAAATCCTTCACCTTTACTCCATTCGGCCGGGCTACCTAGTATTTAGGCAGAATAAGACGGCTCTCTTTATGAGGTATAACCCACATCGATTTTCCCGACAATCGAGTTACAATCAAGGGATCCCGATGGAGGCCTTTCTGGAAACACCCGCGGTCGGCCCGGAGGGGATAAGGAATGCGATGCATCATTTCACCCGGCTCAATACAGGCTCCTATTTTTTTATCAGTGAGCCTAGCTGTGTCCCTAAAATAATCCATCCGTATGTAGCCTGGTATGCGCATGCTATGGGCCCAATCATCATAATGGAGAAACGCCTGATGGTCGACCGTAGGGCTGCGCCTCCTGGCGGTGATCGCAAGGCTCCCTTGCAGCTAAGGATCCAGGTCATCCCCCCGATAAAAGATGCCAGAGTTGACCGACCGCGCGTGTTGAGTCCCCCGCGTGGATTGCCATTGCCCATTACGGTGGATGCACCGCCGGCGCCCCGTGCTCCCACGAAGACGGTTAATGTGGTATCACCAGGATCTGGCGGAGGGACAGAGATCGGGACTCGCCGCCCTAAAGTGGCTGCCAAGCGCAAATCCGCTCCGGGTGGATCTAAAGCTGGTGGACAGCAGAAAAAGAAGAAGTCCGCCCCTTCCCTCGATGCGATCCTTAGCCTAGAGCCTGCGGCTCCTCCCAACGAAGGCATAAGTGAATATGGCAGCAACGAGGGCTTCTTGGTAGACCCTGCAGACACTAATTTGGCTGCCGCCATTGCAGCTTCGGAGCGATCGGCGAGGCTCGAAGCGATGTTAAGTAAACTCGCCGAGTCAGGTAATCATCAGCCACTTTCTTCGTCATTTTATTGCACTTTTTATTATTATCTTTAACTAATATTCGCCCGATTTTCAACAGGTGTCTCTTCTGAAGAGGCTATTGCTGCCTCTTTGAAAACCTTCCAAGAGGAGGAGGAGAAGCGCGCTCTAGCAGGCGTTGGTATGTCCCACCCCTTTTTCTTTTATAAGGAAAGTTTGTCATCTTTTCTGATGGTCAAGCTAACCTTCTTTCGTTTCTTTGCAGGGGTTATATCAGTTGACGCGGGGATCCTTCCTGAGCCTGTTACCGAAGTCCCAGCTTCGTCGAAGTTGCCGCAAGAACCTCAGCTTGACAAAACGACGAGGGATGCCCTGAAGAACCTAGAGGCCTCCCTATTCACGGACGAGGACACCTCCATTAGGGAAGCTCTAGTGGCATCCGTCTCAATGGCTCGGGAGGAGCGGAAGCGGTTGAGACGTGCAGCAAAGGCACGCAGAGCTGCTTTGGCTGCGGGAGCGGGCCCTAGCACTATTCCTCGTGCCGACACTCCTTCTGAAGAGGCCCCTGCCGCCCTGTCTACTGCTCATAGGCAGGTGGCGCGCACGGCTCGGGATGCAAACGATAAGTCCTCTTCAGGTAACATTTCTTTCAGAGCTTTGTTGTAAGAATTATAAAGCCATTGGCTCATATGCGTTTCATCTTGCAGGGCCAAGTCCGACTGAGGGGGAGGCGGAGACCGTCGAACCCAGGGGAATGGAGGAAGCGGTACTTGCCGAACCCGAGCCGACAGTGAGCACCGTCGTCGGGGCCACGGCGCCTGAAACAGAAGTTGAAGGATCCGCTGCCGAGAAGGTCATCGATGCCGCATCTGAAGTGGCGGCAGATGAGATGATTGTCGAGCCGAAGGCAGTAGAAGTCGAGGCGCTTGAGGCTGGAGATGTCACGGTGCCGATGGATGAGACAACTGTGACCGCAGGACCCGAAGGAGTAGCGGGTGAGGTGGCCACGATTCCTGAGGATGAGCCAGCCGCTCCTTCTCTGGAATCTGGCAATACTCCAATCATAGCCCTCCCCGAGTATGGTTCCTTGCCGTCTCCCGGGCTTGCGAGCACAACAACGGTTCCCATCGAGTCGGGTGACGAGGCTACGGGTGGTGGCCTGATGTCAATGGAGGAAGGGATTGCCTCAGTCTCGGCTGGCAGTTCGTCGGGTAAGTTTCGGGTTACTATCGTTTCCCCCTTTTGTTATATATCTTGCGATCTCTTCTAACAAGCTTGTCTCTGCAGGTGCGGCCAGTGCCGACACTCCATTGCTTGAAGGAGCACCGTCAACTACTGCTTTGGCGGTGGTCACTTCCCTGTCTTCCCTCGTGCCATCGCGGATGTTGGAAGGTATGGATTTGCGACTCACAAGTTAATCTTTTAAACGTGTGGTTCATGGACTAACGCCATACCACTGCATCTTTCCAGGAGTGCTCTTTGATCACCTATATCAAGTGTTGCTCCCACACTTCTCCTTCCCATCCGAACTTGCTTCTCCTTCTAGTGGCGCTGGTGAGTGTACGTTCAATACAATATCTTTGTTCATCCCCTTTTTCTAGCAATTGAATGATTTCTGACTTTTCCCTTTCTTTATTGCAGTGCCACAAATCGAAGGAGGGGATACCAGACCTGCCGCGCTACCGGCCCTTCCGGCTCTGCCGTCCGTTGCTGCTGGTATAGCAAATTCCTTTTTTGGTAACCCTTAAATATCTCTTGAACCATCGTTTGACCATGTTTTGTTTTGCAGCTATTGTTTCGGCTCCGGTCCCTTTTGAGTCTCGCGTCCTTCTACCGGCAGGCCCTTTCTTGAGACGCCCGTCTTCAAAGGGTGCTGTGATGAGTTTGGACATGCTGAGCGGGTACATCGAAGAGCTCAACATGGATGCTCTCCCTTCTGCCGTAGATTTCGCTGTGGATGTTAATCCAATGTTGGCAGTGCTCGTAACTTTTCATAACGAAGGCGTCGTCGGATCTTGGGTTAATCACTGCAGGGAGATCGAGGCCTGTCTATACCGGCTGGAGTCGACGCGCCCTTCTCCCGAAGTTTTAGTCCTGAGCACCCAACGCACAACTTGGCTCGAGCAAAGCACTTCGCACTCCCGCCACTTGGAGCAAGAAGCAGCTCTAAGACTAAGGGAATGCCAAAAGACCTCGAACGAAACGGCCCATCTGCGCGCTGAGGTTGAGGCAAATGCTGCCCAAGTGAAGACTATCTTTGAGGGTCTCTTGGAGCGCATCTCCCACGGGCTAAACTTGAAGAGGAAGTTTGACGTAGCTGAGCGCGATATCCCAAGTCGGGAGGCTGCCTATCAAGTCGTGAGGGAGCAGCTTGCGTCGGTCTTGCAGCAACGAGCCCAAGTGGAGGCAGAGCTGGCGGTGGTAGCCGAGCAAGAGAAGGCATGGAAGGACATATGCGAGCGATTGCTACATCTGTTCAAGACGCTTCCTTCCTAATAATTCTCCTTGTATCATTTGTCTTTGTAAAGTATATGTATATATTTTTTATTCTTTAGCACAATGTATCCTGTACTCGATCAATATTTATGAATAAAATATACACATTTTGTAATGTCTTGTGTCATTTCTCCGTCTTTTCTTTCTTTTATTATCAGTATGCCACCTTAGTAACCATGATTAGGACGAGTATCCCGACCTTCTTAAGAAATAACGATGGCTTAGGCCGCAGGTTCAGATCTGCTGCCTAAGGCTTTTCAACTCTATAAGCCGTGAGGGTCTCATAGAGACTTTTCTCCCTACGGATCGAGAGGATCTCGCAGGTGGATTTTCTCCTTAGGAATCGTGAGGATTCCTAAGTGTGGTTTTCTCTTATAAGTCGTAAGGATCTTATAAGAGAATTTTCCCTCTTACGAGTCGAGAGGATTCGTAAGTGGTTATTTCCCTCTTCGTCGAAATTCGACTTCGGAGAGTGAGACCCGTGAATAGTATGCAAGAGACCAGTTCGGATTGACTTGCAGGGCCCCATTGCTCAAAAAGCAAGCTTTCCTTGCTGTCTGAGACTTCTTCTTACAAATTGAGACGAATCGGGGATCTGTCTGCGGTTGTAGCGGAACAGTTGACATGAGTTAAGAAGCTCTCATCACGGAGTGTTTGTATCCGTGAGTCGAGGAGTTTGCTAGGGATTATTTGTTTCCCAAGCGCCAAGGATTATTTGTTTCCTTGGGGTTTGAAACGAGTCGAGGGTTCCCACGGGGGCTCTGGTGGCTCTGCGGGTCGACGCGGATCAGAAGGCTCTCGTCAAGGAGTGTTTGTATCCGTGAGTCGAGGAGTTTGCTGGGATTATTTGTTTCCCAAGCGCCAAGGATTACTTGTTTCCTTGGGGTTTGAAACGAGTCGAGGGTTCCTACGGAGGCACTGGTGGCTCTGCGGGTCGACGCGGATCAGAAGGCTCTCGTCAAGGAGTGTTTGTATCCGTGAGTCGAGGAGTTTGCTGGGATTATTTGTTTCCCAAGCGCCAAGGATTATTTGTTTCCTTGGGGTTTGAAACGAGTCGAGGATTCCTACGGAGGCACTGGTGGCTCTGCGGGTCGACGCGGATCAGAAGGCTCTCGTCAAGGAGTGTTTGTATCCGTGAGTCGAGGAGTTTGCTGGGATTATTTGTTTCCCAAGCGCCAAGGATTATTTGTTTCCTTGGGGTTTGAAACGAGTCGAGGGTTCCTACGGAGGCACTGGTGGCTCTGCGGGTCGACGCGGATCAGAAGGCTCTCGTCAAGGAGTGTTTGTATCCGTGAGTCGAGGAGTTTGCTGGGATTATTTGTTTCCCAAGCGCCAAGGATTATTTGTTTCCTTGGTGTTTGAAACGAGTCGAGGATTCCTACGGAGGCACTGGTGGCTCTGCGGGTCGACGTGGATCAGGAGGCTCTCGTCAAGGAGTGTTTGTATCCGTGAGTCGAGGAATTTTGCTGAAGTCATTGGCTTCTTCGGTTGAAATGAACCGGTGAGGTTTGGGGTTCGTCGTCTGACGGAATCCGCTGGGAAAGTATGGTTCATTCTTTGTTTACGCCCTTGGATTGTATACAGGGATCGATGTGATCTTAACTGTAGGGCCAAAGTTTTATCATTTCTTCTTTTTATTTTATTTTATTTCCGCGATGCTCTATCATTTCAGCTTTTATATCGCGAAGGTCGCGATTGCCCGATCATTTCGGCTATTTTTCGCGGTGCCCAATCATTTCGGCTATTTGTTTTTTTTTTATTTTTACTCGTTGCTTTTTATTACGAGTTGCCCCATCATTTCGGCTATTTTGCATGCATATATTTTACTTGCTGCTTTTTATTGCAAGTTGCCCTATCATTTCGGCTATTTCGTATGCATGTGCGGCCTACCGGTTTTTTGCTGTAGACCTGAAATTGGACACCGATTTCGGCATCAACACCGCTACAACTGGGATATTGCCAGGAGCGAATCATCATTTGCCTCTGTCATTGTCGAACAAAGGAGGCTTAGCGACCAGGGTTAGGGTCCTGTCGGCTAAGGCTTTTGACTTCATGAGCCGTAAGGGTCCCGTGAAGGTATTTCTCCCTACAAGTCGTGGGGATCTTGTAGGTGTATTTTCTCCTTAGGAATCGTGAGGATTCCTAAGTGTTTGTTTCCTCTGTAAGTCGTAAGGATCCTACAGGGGGGTTTTCTCCTTGTAAATCGAGAGGACTTACAAGGGTTATTGCGAACATATCCCCAGTCATGGATGGAACTAAGTTAAGGAAATGTTTATTCGCGCCCGTGGATTGTATACAAGGGTCAGTATTGAGCCACTTGTAGGGCAATGTGGAAAGTTGTGGGGGTTGCTTAAGCACAGGTTTAGATCTCTGTAACTTAAGACTTTCAAATCTTATGAGCCGTGAGGGTCCCATAAGAGAGTTCTCCTTACGAGTCGTGAGGATCTCGCAAGTGTATTTTCTCCTTAGGAATCGTGGGGATTCCTAAGTGTGTTGCTCCCTTGTGAGTCGTAAGGATCTCACGCGGGTGGTTTCTCCTTATAAGGTCGAGAGGACCCTATAAGTGTCTTTTAACGAGGTTGCGCCCTTTCGGGTTTTCACAAACACTCGCCGGTAGCCCTGCTGTTTTTACTCACGGAGCCCTTTCGGGTTTTCATCCGTGTCATTTTTGCTTATGGACATACCGTTTATTTTATTTTATTTTTATATGTTTTTTTTATATCTCGTCAGCCTAAGGATGCTGCGGTATTAGTTTAAAGACGTTTCGGTCTGCTATTAGTTTAAGGACATTTCGGTCCATTGTCGAGAAGGTTGGCTATTCTTTATGGAGCTTGAGCTTAGGAAGATAGCGAGCGGACATAGTCGTCGTCGTCTACCATTGACCTAGGCTGTGGCTCATTAAGCGTAGTATTTCTTTAGGAAGCGACCGTTTATTGGCCTGAAAGGCCTTTCACCGTGCATGTCCATGAGTAGATAGGCCCCACCCTGGTAGACCTTATCTATGATGTACGGTCCTTCATAGTTTGGCTCAAACTTTCCTCGCTTGGCGCGATTGGGGATCATAGGCCTTTTGACTACTAGCACGAGTTCGCCTTGGCGAAATGTCCTCGGTCGGGTCAGTCTTTCATATGAGCGCGTCATCTTTGCTTTATAGGCCTCCAGATTTTGTTGTGCTATGAGCCGGGTTTCATCAAGGGCGTCAAGCTCCTCAAACCGGAGGTGAGCATTTTCTTCGTCCGTCAGCTCGTAGTGGACTGCCACTCGTAGAGAAGGTAACTCTATCTCGAGGGGAGTACTGCTTCCGTCCCAAATACCAACGCGTACGGCGTTGTGCTTGTGGTCGTCTTGAACGTAGCTCGATATGCCCAGAGAGCTTCTTGCAGCCTCTCGTGCCAGTCTCTCTTATTTCGGGACACCGTCTTTTTCATGATTTTCGTCAAGGTCTTGTTGAAGGCCTCAGCTAGGCCGTTAGCTCGCGGATTATAAACTGAGGAATATCTCCAGTCTATATTGTGCTGCTGTGCGAAGCGGCTAATTTTATGACTTCGGTAGGCTGGCCCATTATCAGAGATGATCCTTCTCGGGGTTCCAAACCGGTATATGACATGCGTTTTGAAGAAATGGAGGATGTTCTCTGTCTTCACTTCCCTCAACGGTACCGCCTCTGCCCATTTGGAGAAGTAGTCAGTCGTCGCTAGGATGAAACGATGTCCCTTAGACGATGCTGGTTCGATGGGGCCAACTATATCAGTCCCTCACATTTCGAAAAGCCAGTTAGCCACTGTTGGGTGTAGCGGATTTGGATGCTGATGGATGAAGTACCCATGAATTTGGCATGAGTGGCATTGCTTCGCATATTCGATGCAGTCCTGAATCATCGTGGGCCAATAGTAGCCCATCCGTTTTATTTTCAACTTCATCTTAGGGCCTGCTTGGTGGGAACCGCAGAGTCCGTCGTGAACTTCTTGGACGACCCTTCTCGCTTTGTCAGGTCCTAGGCATCTCAACCACAGAGAATCGAATGACCTCTTGTATAGAGTATTGTTGACGAAGGCGAAAGACAGAGCTCGTTTCACGAGCTGATGTCTTATGGACGCTTCTTCAGGCATTCGGTGGAACTTGAAGTAATCTATGAAGACTTCTCTCCAGTCCTCGGTATTTTCCCAGTCTTTTATTTGCAGGGTTGTCTCCTCGTTCGCTCCTTTTTCTTCAGACGATTCCGGAGATACTTCTGCTGGGGCAAGCACTCGACGGCTTTGTACCACAATTCTAACGTCGTCGAGGTTCTCATCAGCCAGTTCTTTAGCAAGTTTGGCTAGTGCGTCCGCTTTGCTGTTTTCCGCGCGCGGTATGCTCTCCAAAGTATAGGAGGGAATTTGGGTTAGCAGTTGTTGCACTTTTTCACCGTATTTAACCAATTCCGGCTTGCATGTTTGGTAATCGCCGTTCACTTGACTGACGATTAGCTGGGAGTCCCCATATATGAGGAGGTCTTCAATTCCCATGTCAATGGCGATCTCGAGGCCTGCTATCAAAGCCTCATATTCAGCTTCATTATTCGTTCTTGGCTCTGTTAAGGAGAAGGCGAAGCGCATTATTCCTCCTTGTGGGGTCACAAAGATGAGTCCTACCCCCGATTTGATCATTGGCGTACTTTGCTTGTGCTTTTTCATGGAAGATGCTCCATCGAAATAAAGTTCCCAACGGGTATCACCACCGTCGATTGCGTCAAATGCATGTTTGTCTGGCAAATCGCAATTCAGAGGGGAATCGGCAGGTATCGGGTGCTCAGCAAGGAAGTCGGCTATGGCCTGACCCTTCACTGCCTTGAGGGGTTGATATGTTATCGAGAACTCCATTAAGAGCAGAGCCCATTTAGCGAGTCGTCCCGTCAAGATGGCCTTTGACATTAAATATTTGATAGGGTCCACCTTTGAAATGAGATGGACTTCGTGCGCTAATGCATAGTGCCTAAGCTTTGTTATTGCGAAGATCAACGCAAGGCAGTGTTTTTCAATGGGAGAGTAGTTGCTTTCTGCCTCCAGCAGAACTCGACTTAAGTAGTAGAGTGCTCTTTCTTTCCCTTGATCGTTCTCTTGTGCCCATAATGCGCCTAAAGAACCTTCGAGGGCGGTTGTATAAAGAATGAGAGGCTTTCCCTTAACCGGAGCAGCCAACACCGGCGGGTTCTGCAGGTATTGCTTGATCTCGTCCAGTGCGCCTTGGCATTTTTGATCCCAAACGAATGGGGTTCCCTTCTTCATCAGGTGACTATAAGGACGGCACTTTCCTGAAAGGTTGGCTATAAATCGCCGTATGTATGCGAGTTTCCCTTGGAGAGACCGCAGCTGTTTGAGAGTACTCGGCGGAGGCATTTCCATGATCGCTTTAATCTTTGACGGATCTATTTCAATCCCTCGGTGTCGAACAACGAATCCCAAGATTTTGCCTGAGGAAACTCCGAATGCACACTTAAGAGGGTTCATCTTCAAGTTGTATTGTCGAAGGCGTTGAAATACAGTCTTCAGATGTTCGAGATGTTCCTCGTATGATTTGCTTTTAACCACGAGATCGTCGATATAGCATTCAACGATTTCGTGTATAAGGTCGTCGTAGATCTTTGTCATGGCCCTTTGATAAGTAGCATCGGCGTTCTTCAAACCGAAGGGCATCACTTTATAACAAAATATACCAAGAGGAGTCCTGAAGGCTGTGTGCTTCTGGTCTTCTGGATGCATTTTTATCTGGTTATACCCCGATGAACCGTCCATGAAGGAGAAAACTTCATGAGTGGATGTATTGTCTATCATCAGTTCGGTGACTGGCACTGGGAAATCATCTTTTGGGCAGGCTTTATTAAGATCCCGAAAATCTACGCATATGCGTACCGTCCCATTTTTCTTCATCACCGGGACGATGTTAGCGATCCATTCAGGGTATTGAACTTCATGGATAAAGCCGGAGTCGATTAACTTTTTGACTTCGGTATTTATGCTCATCTCAAGCTCGAGTCGCATTCTTCTCGGCGCCTGTTTGACTGGTTTGACGTTTAGGGATATCGCTAGTCTATGTACAGCGACTTCTGGATCTAGTCCTGGCATCTCGGAATAGTTCCATGCGAAGCAATCTTTATGCTGCACAAGGATGTCTTTTAACGCAGCCACCCTCTTTTCAGACAGCGGCTCGCTGACGAATGTCGGTCGCGGATCATTTACCGTCCCCAACTCAATTTTCTTGAGATTATCTGCAGTGGTATGGATTCCATCCTCCAGTTCTTTCGGAGCTGGGGGAAATTCTGAGATTATCTCATCGCTGCTGTTTTCAAAGCACCAAGGAAGGCTGTTCATGTCCTCGGACTCTTCTTTTAATATTGTTATCACATGGCAGGTGCGAATTTTCTGCCAATCCCAATGCGGAGTTGGTTCTATCCTTGTGTTTTCGGGTTCGTGCTTTTGCGGCGGCGCTACCCTCCAGTTGTCAGACAACGCGAATTTGCCAAGCTGATATTGGTCCTCAACCCAATTCTTAAAGGTGAAGCAATCTTCAAGCAGATGCCCTACTACTCGATGGTAAGAGCAATAATTTGGGTTGGAGACTTCGCCTGCTTGCTCAGGGTGTTTAGACTCTGGCAGTGTAAGCATTTGATGTTTTAGAGCAAGATTAAGTATTTTCCTTGTTTTGTTCCGGGGAAATGAGTATGCTCGACCCATTTTCTTCATGAGGGCTAGGTCAATAACGCTCGACTCTCGGATGCGTGGCTTCCTAGCTCTGCTTTGTGGTTGTTGAGCGCCTTTCTTGCCTTTCGACTTGTTTTTGCTTTCGCGTCGAACCTTTTTTGTAGCAGGTTGACAAGGAGCGGCATTTTCATCCTTCACCGCCTGTTGAAGGAGGCGCTGTGTCTTGGCTTTCTCATAGATTGCCATTTCACGATTGTGATCATCTCGGGCTTTTTGACCCGCATTCCTTATAAGTTTGCACACCTAGTCTTCAAATGATGGACTGGGCGGTTTTGCATCAGGGACTTTTGCTGGCTCAGGATTAGCGTCCTCCCATTGAGCGTCCGCCTCTTCATCGAAGTCATACATAACATAACAGCTGTTTACTAGCTCCCGTTTCTTTGACCGGATGTACCCAAGCCCTTTTGTTTCTATTCTCCCGTTAGGCAGTTTGCATTGAGTCCCGGGAACGTTCCAGACCTTGTCATAGAATTTGGCCTTTCTAATGGTTTGTTCGAAAGGTATTCCCTGGCGCTTCAACAGTCTCCTCAAGCCTTCCGTATAATATCGGGGAAGACGGATAGGCTGAAGCCTGTCGAGCGTAGGATCCACGCCATGCCAAATTTCTTTTTCCACCTTGTTTTCTTCAGAACGGCAGAATAGGATTGCCTTCTCGCCTTTTCGTCCGGGAGGGATATAGAATGTCTGCAATTCTTCTACGCTGTTGGTGTCAAGTGCATCCAGTTCTTTGTAATGTTCAAGCGGCACCATGGTTATCTGCAGACTTCGCTCTTCATCAGCGGAAACCCGTATTGAAGGCCGAGCAGGGAATACAGCATGAACTTCATCCTCTGAATCACTACCGAAGATCAATGAAGGAACAGATGGTCCTGGCCTGGTGGATTGGGATGGACCTGAATAAATTATATCCTCCTCCTCCTCGGTGTCACTGCCGAAGACAGGGATGGTGGCGTTAGTTTTGTTCTCCGGTTTGTGACACCTTTCCGTGTCTTCGAAACTCGGTAAGAAGTATTTGGCATCTTCATACTTGCGAACTTCATTCACGGAAAACGGATTCAACTCTCCCGCCACAGTGTACTCGAGGCCATCCCTAGAATACTTCATGCACTGATGCTGTGTAGAAGGGATGATATTGTACTCGTGTAGCCATGGTCGGCCGAGCAGAGCATTGTAGCACGTCTTGGCGTCTATAACATGGAATTTGATGTCTGTGACGAGCAACCCGAAGCGTAACGTCAATATCACAGATCCAAGAGTTTTTGATGATTGGGAGTCGAATCCGGAGATGGTGATTTTGTCTCGGGCGAGGTGTTGGACACTCATGCAAATCTCCTTTAACACTCGCACATTGAGTAAATTGACAGACGATCCGTTATCGACCAAGATTTTACCTATCTTTATGTCATGGCAATATCCTGAGACATAAAGGGGGCGATTGTGTTCACACGTCTCGAGGAGAAGGTCTTCATCACCAAAAGCAACGTCGGCTGTGTGCACTTCTTTTAATTCGTCTTTCATCTTTTCTTCGGCTAAGAAGGCTTGGAACTGGTCCGGATCTTGTAGCGCCTTAATCAAAGAGTCTCTCGCCTCCTTTGATAGTAACAAGGCATCAAGGATGCTGAGCTGAGAGGGCAATTTCCTCAGATGTGCCAGAACGTTGTAATCCACCTTACTTCTCTTCGGCGGGTTTTCGGCGTTTAGCTCTTCCAGAACTTGGTCATCTAAGACGATGTCTTCAGAGACTTTTTCTTTCCCTTTATCTTTTCTATTCGAGGGTCCGAGGTTCTTTTCAGGCAGTGTCCGATTCCGCAGCCGGATATTTTCGCAAACCACTGGCTCCTCTTCTTTTCCCGAAGTTGACTCTTTAAAGAGAGGGGCAAGTTCTAGCTCCTCATCAGAGTCGCTCCCAAATGTAGGCACTTGTGACCCGGTAGTGTTAACTATGTGACAATTGCCAGTAGTTCTTTCAAGCTCTTTGGTCGTGTTTCTTTGCTCCCGACGAATTTTACGCTTTTCCCGTTTAAAGCGTTGTTGATTAGCGACATATCCTTGCCACCATCTATCGAAAGCCTTGCATTCTTGAGTGGGATGCGAGACCTTTTGATGATATAAGCAATAAGAGGGGTGCATTTCTACCACACCAGTAATTTTTCCTTCAGAGGATGGTAGCTTCATGCCCATCGATATGGCCTTAGCAAACCTCTTTTTTATCTTGAATTGGCTTTTGTCAGCAGTGGAGGCATTTCGCTCCAGCGGGATCATCTCAGCTCTTTCCTCAAGTCGCTGGCACTTGGCCCTTTCGAATATAGCCACCTCGCGTTCTCGATCAGCTTTACTTTTCAATCGAGCTTCACTAAGAAACGCGTCAATCATTTCGATTGATAACTCCGGAACCCTTGACTCAGTATTTGCCCCCGGCGTTTTAGTGCCAGAAGTCCCTTCATCGTTCGTGGTCAAATGAGAGATCATATGACAGCTCGCCACATATTCCTCGGATTCATCCGACGAACTTTCTCCCCCATCTTCTTTTTGAAAGACGTGATCAAGGAAATCTTGGAGCGTAATGGGGGTCCGCGCCTTTTGGTTGTATTCATCCAGTGCGTCGATTTGCTTTTGTAAGTCCGTGCGCTTGTCACCAGGCTTCACGGGCTTCTTAGATTTCTTTTTCTTCTTTTTCGAAGATTTTGGCGGCTGGCTATGAACGCTTGAACTACCACCATCGGTCCTCGGAGTCAGACGTGGCTTCAACATCCCCTCAATAACCTGCGGTTCCAAGGGGTTCTTCCACTTGACTGCTGGACAGGTCTGAAGATCATTTAGCATTCTCCTCATTTTGGCTGATAATACAACCTCCCAAGGAGCTTCCTCAATGACGGAGCATGTTGCCCCCGGCGTATTCGTCCCTTTAGAGGTGTGGGGCTGCGGGGGATTCACCTTCCATTTGTCGGACAGCGCAAATTTACCCTGGCGGTACTGATTCTCAAGCCAATTTTTGAAAACGTAACAGTCTTCGATCGGATGTCCTAGCACTCGATGATAAGGGCAGTAATTAGGCTCGTTGACGTCACTTGGTTGCGACGGGCGTTTTGGATCTGACAGATTTATGAGTCTGTTGCGCAATGCCAGCTCGAATAGCCTCCTCGTTTTATCACGGGGGAAGGAGTAAGCACGTCCCATCCTGTCCTCAAGGGGTATGTATGGGCGCGTATTGTTTGGACGAGCAATCGGCTTCGAGTCGCTCGGTTGTTGTTGGGCATTAGCGACAATGATCGCTTTTCCCTTTCCTTTATCGTTTCGGGAGTCCGGCTTCGGGAGAGGGGGTTTATGGCCCATCTGGTCCATCTGCGCTAATTTGTCGATCAAAGCCTGGAAGGAAGTCGGCTTGAAGAACATCATAAACTGTGAAATGGTTGCTTGTGGATCAAGGGTTCCAACAAACATTCCCACCGCAGGGGCTTCTTCTATGCGCAGTTCACACTTCGACCATAGATTACGCCACCGTATAGCGTACTGAACCCACGTCTCGCCGGGTTTTACCCTGGCGTTAATCAACGCCGTCATCGGAGTACGCTCACTGGCACTTGCAAAACGTTGGGTGAAGAGCAGCTCCATCTCCGCAAAGGTTTTAATAGAGTCATTGGGGAGCTCAGAATACCATTCGAACGCCTTATCTGATAGGCTTCCAACAAACTGGCGAAGCAGAAGCTTGTCGTCGCCGCCGGTGTTACCGCAAAGCGCCCTGAACTGGGCAACATGTTGATGGGGATTGCCGGTCCCTTTGTAGACATGAAACTTGGGAATTGTATAACCCGGCGGATATTTGATTTGGTCATACCAGCCTGGATACGGTCGCCCCGTTTTTACGACGTGGCCGGCTGCTTCGGCCGCGTGATGAACCTTTATTTGCTGGGCTATATATTCGTCCAGATCAGTTTTAGAGATTGTATCCTCTTTAGCCATTGATAGAACGGGCTGAGGGTTTGATGTCTCTCCCCTATCATCCCCAAGGACGATCGGTGGTTCTTCAGTCGGGGGATCTTGTTGTATCATCATCCCTATCATGTCCTGGAAGAGGAGGCCCATACGCTGTATATTGGCTGCTTGTTCAGCAGCCTCTTTGTCTCTCTTTTCCAGTACTCGGCGGAGGAACTCGGCGTCGGTCTCTTCCTCTTGGCGTTCATCTAAGGACGTCCCAGGGTTCTCTTTTGGCTCCGTGAGTGCAGCCATTGTAGTCATCATCTCCTGGAGCTTTTGTTGCTGCTCCTGAGCCTTGGTCACTGACCGGGTAAGCGGTCGGTGACCCGTAGAAGTACGACTTTCTTCCTTTCCAGAAGCCATATAGACCGTATGAACTGTTATGCCCCCTGACTTGGGGCGTTTAGGTTCACCGCTTTTAAACTTTGTCATTGTCACGGGAGCTTTCTCTGGCCTTTTCCTTTTGTGGACCTTTGAGGTTGAAGGAGCCGTTGAAGTGGGCATCCTAGCATTTGTTGCCCCCTGTTGTTTAATGGGGCGGTTTTTGTCCTTTTCCACCTTTGCCTTTTTCTGGCGACGAAAGCGGTCTGGGTCAATCACGGAGTCTTGAACCTTCCGCCAAACTTTATAAATTTTTGACGACAGCCGTTGAGGGGGCTGTTCCTGCTTTGTCTCCGGAGCTTTTTCCATAGGCGGAGTAGATCTTTTCAATGTAGCAATCGGAGAGTTCTTTCTCACCTTCCTCAGCAATTCAAAGCTGTTCCCAGTTGGAACAGCAGCGTTGACCTCCACCACTGGAGCAGGTGGGGTTAGCCCTGAGGGGAGTTTCCCCCTGCTTTCCTTACTCGTCGCCAATGGCGACGTCGCGCACGACGAGCCGTTGGGGCTGGCTCGGAAATCGAGATGGTTTCTTGTTGCCCCCTGTTTGAGCGTGGGGTAACTGCCGATGTCAGCCTATCGAAGACTGATGCCTTTTGACCAGCTGGGGGAGGAGTGGGAACCGTCAATCTTGTGAAGACTGACTCTCTGATGGGAGAAGCCGCTTTAACGACTTCCAAAGCAGCGGCCGTTGCCCTCTTTGGGACGGCCACTTTATAGTTCTGACCTAGCCTGGTGAAAACGGAGGCTGTCGGTTTGGCAGCGGACGACCCGTTGACAGGGGCCGTGGTAGCAGTGAGCCGGTCGAACACCGACTTCTTGTTCGCTTCCGGTGCGGATATCGGCATAGAGAAGCTTGTAGGTGGGACCATGGTCCCGAAAAACAGGCCGGTGGCGGCCTGGGTCACCTGTTCAACCGGCAGAGTGAGGAAAGAGGCCGTTTGGGGCCCATATGTCACACCTCTCGGTGAGGTGGAGCGTCCGTTGCAGTGGCATTTCGAGCAGTTGGTGCAGTTGGTGGCCATTGAATCTTGAATTCTGCGCCAGGTAAAAGACCAAATCTTAGCAACTTGAAATCCGAAGACAACCATTTAACAAACCGCAATTGGTTCGCGAAGACGACACACGAAGTGTGGAGTGAAAAGAGGAAGAGGTCCCACCGGGCGTGCCAGAATCTGTTCCCCTCCGAACGGCGGCCCGGACTTGGCGTCCGCGTCTGAGGTTCGGGGCAGATGCTATTTGGTTTTATCCGTCTATCTCTCCGAAGATTCCAGGTTGATTTATGGCGCCGTGTATCAGAGGTTTAGACGGATGCGGCCGATGTAGCAGACTTCGTCAGATTCCCCCTCAGGGTGAGGGGTTTTTGATTGTGGGGACGCTCTTCCCTGCAGGCGCAAGCCCCTGCAGTTAATTACGCTACCGCATCGCGGTAACAACTTTCTCCTTCTCCAGAATTTCACTTCGTGTCGTGTGTGTTTGTTTTGTTTGTGGTTGCCCGTGGATTGTATACGGGGACTGAATAATGCCGTCGCCCGTAGGACGTGGATTAGTCCAAATCCATGTTTGCTTAGATTTGGGTTTGGTGTTTTTTGTTTAAGGATACATTAGTCGCGTTGCGGCTAAGATCAACTTAAACGTTCGTCAAGGATACGTTAGTCCTGTTTTGGACTAAGATCGACTTGACGTAGTGATCGATTTAGTATCTGGCCGTCGGGACTCGTCACCTCTCTGACGTCGTTGAGGGATTACAACGACAGGCGTCAGAGGAGTTCAGAGATGTACCCTGGAACCAAAGTTGATTTGGAGTTTTATCGTTTATTTAAATATCTAAGGACACGTTAACCGTATTTGGGGCTAAGATCAACTTAGACGGGACCGTTTAGATCCGACAAAAGAGAGCATTTGGGCCCTATTGTGCCAGTTTAGGGACGTGGTGGTCCGATATTAGTTTAGGGACATCTCAGTCCATTATTAGTTTAAGGACGTTTCGGTCCGATATTAGTTTAAGGACGTTTCGGTCCGATATTAGTTTAAGGACGTTTCGGTCCAACATTAGTTTAGGGACGTCTCGGTCCGATATTAGTTTAGGGACGTCTCGGTCCGATATTAGTTTAGGGAAGTCTCGGTCCGATATTAGTTTAGGGACGTTTCGGTCCGATATTAGTTTAAGGACGTTTCGGTCCGATATTAGTTTAGGGACGTCTCGGTCCATCGCCAGTTTAGGGACGTGGTGGTCCATGTTCCAGTTTAGGGATGTGGTGGTCCAATATTAGTTTAAGGACGTTTCGGTCCAACATTAGTTTAAGGACGTTTTGGTCCACGAGTTTAAGGACCCCGCAGTCCATATGGGTGTGTGGTCATTGGGACCCGTCACCTCTTTGACGTCGTTGAGGAATTACAACGATGGATGTCAAAGGAGTTCGGAGATGTACCCTCGAACCGGACGTAAATCGATTTAGGGGAGCCATTGTGCTCAGTCAATTTAATTTAAGGACTTATGGCCACGATTGGGCTAAGTCCATTGCTTTTGCATTTCTTTTGCTTTTATTTGGGCTTTGCCCAATGTGGATGCAGAGCATCAATTTTATTTGGACTCTGTTCTTTATAAATGATGCAGAGCATCAATTTAATTTGGGCCCAGCCCTTTTTTTGCTTTGCAATTTATTTTGGCCTGCTAGGTCTTTTTTGATTTGGGCCTGGCCCTTTAGGAAATGCATTGCATTTGTGCAGAGCACCAAGAATCTTTTTAGATTCAAAAAAAAGAAGTGCCGAGCACTTTTTGATTTCTTGATCTAAATTTAGATCAGAGAAAAGAAAGAAATCTTTTCTTTCTTTCTGTTTCAGAGAACCAAGGGTTCATAGCAAGTGCAAGGCACTATTTTTATTATTTTTATTTATTTGTTTATCTATTGAAGATCACTGATCTTGTTTTCTAGATCAATGATCTATTCTTTAAAAGAATTTTCTCTTATCTCAAAGGTTTTTACCTTCTTTTTTTGTGTTCTCAGAAATTCTCAAGAGTTCTCCCTTTTTTTTAGCCAATTCTCTATCTCCAATTGTCTCCCCTTTGAAATGGGGTCTGGGGTTCTTTTATAGTGCTCAAAGATCAGTTAAATTTGTTAAAAAGATCTTTTCTGAGTGATTCGGGGAATTTTCCCCACCGTTGGATCTTTGATCCAAAGGCCCCTGTTTTACAGAAGAAATCTTCTTGTTTTAACAAGAACAGAAAAGATTTCCTTAAATCTTCATTCTGTTGTTGCACAACTCACCAGCGCGTGACACGTGTCGCGCAGTAAGGCGGTTGCGCAACAGCGATTGCGCAACTGCGCAGACACGTGTCGCGCAGTGAAGCGCTTGCGCAGTTGTGCTTGCGCAACTGCGCAGACACGTGTCGCGCAGTGAAGCGCTTGCGCAGTTGCGCGACACGTGTCGCGCTGCCGTGCGCTTGCGCATTTGCGCTTGCGCAACTGCGCAGACACGTGTCGCGCTGCCGTGCGCTTGCGCAGTTAAGTGTTACTTATGTTTTTTAAAGAGCCTTGCTCTGATCGGACGTATCGCCTTGGGCGTTGTGCTGCCGTGTCAACTTCTGACACGTGGCGCATTGCGCGCAGCGCACGGGAACCGAAGCGTTGCTTCAAAATTTGAATTTTCAAAATTCAAACAGAGCCTTGCTCTGATTGGGGGAACAACACTACTGTTGTTCCAGACTATGAAACCCAGCAGGAGGATGAGTATAGCGTCATTCTAAACTCGCTTTAGAAGTGCACGTGTATATGACTCTGCCAGAGGGTTGTAGTAATCAGTGGGAGCAGCGGAAGTGTAATGGACAAATAGCTTGTGTCTATTTATAGACTAAAGCGGATATAGCGGAGATAGAACATCTATTTTTTATGTGACAGTCATAAGTTTTTGACTTCATCAGAATAGGAGATGGATCTGTTAAGAAGGTAGTAGGGTGTATTGTCCTGGTATTTGGATGACATACACATAGTAGGAAGTGAAATTCCTATACTACGATCGGTTATACTTTGGTTGTCACACAGTGTTTTCTCCACATAGGACATGGATATTATATCAAGCATTCTGGTTACTAGATCTATGGTTTTAGATCTAGATTTGGGAAGTGTCCCAATCTGGGTACTCAGACAGTATTCTAAAGGTGTTTTAGAATGGACGACTCCTGGCAAGGTGGGGTACCTGCAGGTGATGGAGTCACCCTCTCTAAAGGTGTCTTACAGACTAAAGGGGAGAGGGATGTGCATGATTGGCATATTGTCACGCCCGCTTCCCAGAGTACGCTAGATTGGGCACGTGACATAGCCAACCATGCTACCTGTGGGTAGGAAGTATCCATCCACAGTCACATTACGGCTGTAGAGATATCAAGAACAGGATAAAACTATCTAAAAACATGTCCATAATCCAGAATAACAGGAGTCAATAATAAATAAATGCGGAAGCAAATGATCCAATACAATAACTGAAAAGTATGTCCCATAATGCGGGCTCACATCAGGAAATAAATGCAGGAAATGAAACTAACACTACTGAACTCACAGCTCAGCCTGCTTGCTGAAGTACTCTTGCTCGGACTGCGACAGCGGTACAGAATCTGGGCCATGCAAAACCCAGACGTCAGCGCGTCATGTCAACAAGTAAAATAATATGAACACTATAACAGGCAGTGCAAAATAAAACGTGAATAAAGCAATAATGTGAAACAAGCAATGCAGGGTAGTGTGCAGTGGGTAACTAAACTGTTCTATCAGGTTTTCTAGTCTAAAGTCTTTGAAATCAATGGATGAATCGTCGATGTAACTCAATAGTATCCCGTGCATGCCCGGGACCACGGTCAAGATCCTCGGGGCTGAATCCGAGACGTGCCGCTAGGCAGTAACAGGTAGCAGGATGGGCGAGTGATGTCAGCATCATCACTCCGGGGCTGGCCGAGCCCGTAAGACTGATCAGAACAGATATCGAACTGTTGAGTTACAAGTCGGTTTCACCTTTGATTTCCCTATACCCCCAAGTTATGTATGTCAAGTCAGGTATTCAGTAATCAAGAACTAATGCCAACACAGGATCAGGTAAAGCAGGTTTTGTGTGGATAGACAACAGGAACGGTCCATGAGGACTACATGTCAGGTTTGTTGGTATTAGGCATGAGATCAGGTAACAGGTCGAGTCATGGTACATCAAGTCAACAGTATATGGTACCATATCAGGTGTAACGATATATATATATATGTGTAGCCATGTTAGGTCAAGATGTAAGCAATATCGTGAGTGTGCTCCCAATCAGATGTATAAACAAACATGGGTATTAACAACATGAAATAAGCAATGCATTAAATAATAAGCATGTTTCCTTCAATCACAAGAGTGCAGTAATACAATGTAGCCGTTTAGTCATGTTAACAGGTTTAAGCACCCTTAGCGGTGCAATAAATTATGTAACGGTCCAATATAGTTATTTCAGGTTAATGCATGCGAGTGTCCAAATATAACAGAACTACAGGGATAATTACTACCAGCTATTTTAACAGTAAAATGTGATTGAATCCGGTAGATTTGATTATTGGGTTGCAACCGTAAATTCCATTTTTAATAGTAAAAAGATATAATGCAACATTGTAACTGGAATGGGAAAACGATTGTACCAAGCTAAGTTTTACAGGTTTAGGGTGTCAAAACATAAATAAATATATTGTATAGCATGTAGCAAGGGGTACTTGCCTTGACGGGTCGCGAACCGGGAAAAACGGAACGTAACGTCGGCGGGGAAACTCGCGACGGACGCACGGTTCACGGATTGAACCCAAACAACGAACACTGGGACCACGTGGATCGGGGTACCACGCTGGAACGTCGGATCACGTCGTCGGCATCGCCGGATTCCGGCGAGAAAAGAACAGTGAGCAAGACAACAAGATATGAAACAAGAAAAACGAGAAATACAAGGAAAATACAAGGGAAGGGGGAGGAGGATCTGAGAGGGTGCTTACGAAGACCAGCAGAGGGGTTGCGAGGGTTGATGACGCCACCGGAGCTCCGGCGGTGAACAGTGATCGCAGGGAAAGAGAACTGTCGATGAAGAAAACATTAGCCAAGAAGGAAGGAAGAAGGGAAAGAGGAGGGAAATATCTTACCGAGGTGTTCTGGAGTGGTCGGGATCGTCGGCGACGGCCAGGGGCGGCGCAGGTGGTCGCCGGCGATGAGCAGGGAAGATGCAGGAGGTTGCAGAGGGTCACGGCTGCGCAGGGTGCGCGGGGATGGAAGAAAGAAGGTGTGGGCGAGACGAGGCTGACGAGGCGAGGGTGCTGGTGGTGTCGGCGTCGGCGTCGGGGCTGCGGCGGCGAGGATGGAGGCGTCTAGGGTTGAGGCTCGTGATGGGTTCTGTTCTCGTGGGGAAAAGAAATGAGGGGGGAACAATTTAAAAAGAGAGAGAGAAAGATTATGGGGGAGGGAGAGAGAGATCTGTGGGATAAGTGGGGCCCAGGGGAGCCTCGTGATTGGCTAAGCAAACATTTAGAGGTTTTTAAAAAAATATACTAACAGATTAGTATAACGGTAAAGATTTATATGTTAACGAAAAATATATGGTTTTAAATATAATTAAAATCTGGGATTTTGGCGCTAAATAAAACATTTCCAAATCGCTCCCGGGTTGGGTCCAAAAATTTGAAATTTAAATAATAGGATTTTAAGCAGGTTCCAAATTTTAAAATGAGTTGTTTTATGATTAAAAAGCATACCCCCAAGACGGACACCTATACGCGCGCGTAGCCGTCCAAACTCGCCCGTTTCACCGAACGGGACGAGAACTCGATACACGGATGCTACCGCAAGGCTAGGGGTGTCGAGTAGGCCAAGATGGATATTATTAATTTCACTTTAGATGCTAAAATTTGTTATATGCAGAAATGATTTTGCCAGATAAAATTTTACAGTAAGTGACAAACAGGCAGGCTAAATGAACTGAGTACTACATTAATGCTCAAACAGTAACGGAAAATAGTAGTATTGGGCTCGGGTGTTACATTATACCCAACTACAAAAGAATTTCGTCCTCGAAATTCCAAGAATACAAGATAGAAAACTACAGAAAAAGGTGAGGAAACTTCTGCCGGATCCCATCTTCTCGTTCCCAAGTGGACTCTCCATGCGATCGATTACCCCAAGAAACAAGCACAAGGGGGATAACCTTGTTCTTAAGAACCTTTTCCCTTCGATCCACAATTTCAACCGGTCGCTCCTCAAAAGTCAAGTCTTCTCGTACTGCTAACTCCGAATGATCCAAAACGTGTGTTTCATCTCGAACATACCTTCGTAGTTGAGATACGTGAAACACATCGTGCACACCTGCCAAGGACTGCGGTAACGCCAAACGGTACGCTACCTCTCCAACACGCTCCAAGATCTCAAAAGGTCCAACGAATCGAGGACTAAGCTTTCCTCGACTCCCAAAACGAATCACCCCTCTAGTCGGTGATATCTTCAAGAATACCAAATCACCCACGGCGAACTCTAGAGGTCTTCTTGACGTGTCAGCCCAACTCTTCTGTCTGTCTTGAGCTGCCTTCATATGCTTTCTGATAGTGTTAACCTTCTCAACTGTCTGCACCACCAAATCTGGTCCCAACAATCTTCGTTCACCGACATCATCCCAACAAATAGGTGAACGGCATTTACGACCATACAAAGCTTCAAACGGAGCCATCTGGATAGTTGCCTGAAAACTGTTGTTGTAAGAAAACTCCACCAAGTGTAGATGATCCTCCCACGAACCCTTGAAGTCCAACATGCATGCTCTCAACATATCTTCAAGAGTTTGGATCGTTCTCTCTGACTGACCATCAGTTTGAGGATGATAAGCTGTGCTAAACTTCAATCGAGTACCCAAACTTTCCTGTAAACTCCTCCAGAAGTGTGATAAGAACCGAGTGTCCCGATCGGACACGATGCTCACCGGTACTCCATGCAATCTTAAAATCTCCTGCATGTACCGCTCTGCCAAGGTCTCCATTGATTGACCAACCCGGAAAGGAATAAAGTGAGCTGCCTTGGTCAACCGATCGACAATCACCCATACTGCATTGTTGCCCTTTGGTCTCCGCGGTAAAGCCGTCATGAAATCCATGGTTATATGTTCCCACTTCCACTGAGGAATCGGAAGTGGTTGCAATAAACCAGAAACCCGTTGATGTTCAGCCTTAACTTGCTGACACACCAAGCACTTAGCCACAAAGCGAGCAATCTCCCGTTTCATGCCTTCCCACCAGAAATGCTGTCGAATATCACGGTACATCTTTGTGCCTCCTGGATGTACAGAATAAGCCGAACTGTGTGCCTTCTTCATAAGCTCTTCACGAACATCTCCCTTTGGCACACACAAACGGCTACCATACCTCAATGAACCATCCTCGTGGACCAGTAAATCTGTTCGTAGTCCGGCTTCAACCTGCTCTCGAAACTTTTGCAGTCTAGGATCCTGCGATTGTGCTGCTTTAATTTTCTCAACCAAAGACGACTGCACTCGTAACTGCATCAACTGTCCTGTAGAACGTGGTAGCACGACCTCCAAGTCAAATCTTCGAAAATCTGCAATGATCTCCTTCTGCGTAGTTAACACCTGAATTGCTGGTAACCGACTAAGCGCATCCGGCACAACATTAACCTTCCCCGGATGGTACTTAAGATCAAGATCGTAGTCAGCCATCAGCTCCAACCATCTACGCTGCCTCATATTCAGCTCCTTCTGAGTGAACACATACTTCAAGCTCTTATGATCTGTAAAAACTTCGACCCTTTCGCCCAAAAGGTAGTGTCTCCAAATCTTCAAAGCGAAAATCACAGCCGCAAGCTCCAAGTCATGAGTTGGATAATTCTTTTCATGGGTCTTCAATTGTCTCGATGCGTACGCTACAACTTTCCCATGCTACATCAAAACGCATTCCAATCCTTTCCCTGATGCGTCGCTGTGAATCACCAATCCTCCGGAATTGTCTGGCACGGTCAGAATAGGGGCGGTTACCAACTTCTGCTTCAACGTCTCAAAAGCCAACGCACATTTATCCGTCCATACAAAAGGTACCTCCTTGCGCGTAAGCTTGGTCAATGGCTCTGCCAGACGAGCAAAGTTCTCCACAAATCTCCTGTAGTATCCAGCTAATCCAAGAAAACTTCTTATCTCAGCAACATTCTTTCGAATAGGCCAATCTCGAACTGCTGCAATCTTTTCGGGATCGACGGCGATTCCATCGCCCGACACAACATGCCCCAAGAACTTCACTTCCCCCAGCCAAAACTCGCACTTACTCATCTTTGCATACAATTTCTCCTGTCTCAACGTCTGCAGTGCGATCTTCAAATGCTCAGCATGCTCCTCAAAGCTCTTCGAGTAAACCAGAATATCGTCAATGAAGACTACGATAAACTGGTCCAAGAACGGTGAAAAGATTCGGTTCATCAAGTCCAAGAATACTGCCGGCGCATTCGTTACTCCGAAGGGCATCACTAAGTACTCGTAATGTCCATACCGAGTTCGGAACGCCGTCTTGCAAATATCTTCTGCTTTCACTCGGACCTGATGATATCCGGATCGCAAATCCAGCTTCGAGAATACCCTCGCGCCACTAAGCTGCTCAAAAAGTTCTCCAATGCGAGGGATCGGGTACTTGTTCTTAATAGTCACCCGGTTTAATTCTCGATAGTCAATGCACATTCTTCTTGTGCCATCCTTCTTCTTTACTAGAATAACTGGAGCTCCCCAAGGCGAGTTACTGCTTCGAATCCAACCCTTCTCAAGCAATTCAGCAACCTATTTCTTAACTTCTTCCAATTCTACTGGTGCCATTGGATAATACGCTTTAGATACTGGCGCTGCACCAGGAATAGGATCAATTGCGAACTCCACATCTCGCTTCGGCGGTAAACCCGTTATATCTTCAAATACGTCCATAAAATCGCGAACAACCGCCAGCTCTTCACCACTATCAACTTCCATTGCTGCAAGAATATTGTTCATCGGCCTAGCCCTAAACTCGACTGGCCCGACAGAACTGCTTCCTCCAGTGAAGGTAAACTCGGGATGTCCGGGAATCTGGAAAATTACTTTCTTTGCCCTACAGTCAATGTGAGCGTGGAAAGTGCCAAGAAAATTCATTCCCAAGACGACTTCATTGCTGCCTGTATCTATCACCAAGAAATCTGCAAAGTGTTCCCGTCCACACACAACAACTGTACAATCTTTACACTCCCTACTAGATATGATTTTCCCGTTCCCAGTGTGTATGTCCCAGAAACTAGACAGGGTCGTGCAGGTAATTGAGTGTGTAGTTATAAATTTGGATGACATAAAACAGTGGGATGCACCAGAATCAAATAACGCCAATGCGGGAAAACCATGAACGAGTAAAGTACCAGAAACGACTTCTCCTAATGCCTTGGCTTCCTCGGCTGTCAAGGTAAAAGCTCGAGCCTGATTAGGTCATTGAGTCAGCTGTTTCTGCCCTTGGAACGGTCTCTGCGGAGGCTTCTGAATATCATCTCTCGTACGAAGCTTCGACGGACAGGCACCAACTGCGTGATCAGTCGCTCCACAAACCAAACAAAGTCCCAGCCTCCTTCGACAATCCTTCTGCACGTGCCCAGGTAAACGACAGTAGTCACAAATCACGCTCTTTCTTCGATCAACAATCACAGGCTTCTTCATTGGTGCTACACCTCGACGGTCCACTGGAATACCCTTGCGACCATGAGCTCGGTTAGGTACAAATGCGGGCTTCCTGGCCGCAACTGCTGTCTGCTGCAAGCTCCCTTTCATCCCAGATAAACTCTGTTGTTCCCGAGCTGCTGTAAGAACCTGTGAGAAATTGGTCAAACCCAAGGAGACAATCTGCCTCTGGGATGTCCATATCCAAACTGCGCATGAACCTTCGTGCCCTGTCTGCATCGTTGGCGACTAAAGGTCCAGCGAAACTGCTGAATCTCGTCCACTCTGCTGCATGCACGTCCACGAGTGCTCCATTCTGCCTTAGCCCAATAAACTTCTCTTCCATTTCCTCCCGTGCAGTCCGCGGGAAGAACTTCTCCAGGAAACTCTTAGAAAAATCCGCCCAACTGATCGGCTTGGGCAAGCGGGTCTCTTCCACAAGCCACCACTCTCGGGCGTAGTCCACTAACTGAATGCGTACCACGTCAACTCTTTTGTCATCTGGAATCTGTGCCGCAATCAGCAAGTTCTCCGTGTCAACTAGCTACTGCTCGGCTGGCAACGGCTCCTCCAAACCAGTGAATGTAGACGGACCCAAACGTCTGAAATCTGCCACAGTTCCAACTCGATCAACTGGTTTAGCTCCAACGTTGTTTACAGACTGCTGAACGATCTGCAAACCTTCCTGAAACGAATCTGCTTGCTGCTGGATCAGCTCGGTCTGTCTCTTTTGATTCTCCAGCATTCCCCTTATCACTCCAAGCATGGCGGCTTCGTCTACACGCCTCTGGTACGTCTTGAAATTCTTATCTGCCATATTCCTGAAATCAAAACACCCAACATTAGCATGATGATAGATTCAATATATAGATCAAGGTTAGAACTCCAAGATACTTAAATAGAGTACCGCATTGTAACTATGCCGCGGTATCATAGCCACAATTACTTAACTCCACCCAAGTCGCCTTAGTCCTAGAGATAACAAGAAATCATGTTTTCGAGTCGACATGTAAAGTAAGTTTGCACGTCGTAAAAGATATATTCAGGAAGAATGTGATTCAAGAATGGTAAACGGCAAGGTGGCAGGACATGTTTCCTAACACGGGTATTCTGATTCGTGTATTGGGTACAATACCCAACTACAAAAGAATCAACCCAACTAACCTATGGCTCTGATACCAAAAGAGCCATGTCACGCCCCGCTTCCCAGAGTACGCTAGATTGGGCACGTGACATAGCCAACCATGCTACCTGTGGGTAGGAAGTATCCATCCACGGTCACATTACGGCTGTAGAGATATCAAGAACAGGATAAAATTATCTAAAAACATGTCCATAATCCAGAATAACAGGAGTCAACAATAAATAAATGCGGAAGCAAATGATCCAATACAATAACTGAAAAGTATGTCCCATAATGCGGGCTCACATCAGGAAATAAATGCAGGAAATGAAACTAACACTACTGAACTCACAGCTCAGCCTGCTGACTGAAGTACTCTTGCTCGGACTGTGACAGCGGTACAGAATCTGGGCCATGCAAAACCCAGACGTCAGCGCGTCATGTCAACAAGTAAAATAATATGAACAATATAACAGGCAGTGCAAAATAAAACGTGAATAAAGCAATAATGTGAAACAAGCAGTGCAGGGTAGTGTGCAGTGGGTAACTAAACTGTTCTATCAGGTTTTCTAGTCTAAAGTCTTTGAAATTAATGGATGAATCGTCGATGTAACTCAATAGTATCCCGTGCATGCCCGGGACCACGGTCAAGATCCTCGGGACTGAATCCGAGACGTGCCGCTAGGCAGTAACAGGTAGCAGGATGGGCGAGTGATGTCAGCATCATCACTCCGGGGCTGGCCGAGCCCGTAAGACTGATCAGAACAGGTATCGAACTGTTGAGTTACAAGTCGGTTTCACCTTTGATTTCCCCATACCCCCAAGTTATGTATGTTAAGTCAGGTATTCAGTAATCAAGAACTAATGCCAACACAGGATCAGGTAAAGCAGGTTTTGTCTGGATAGACAACAGGAACGGTCCATGAGGACTACATGTCAGGTTTGTTGGCATTAGGCACGAGATCAGGTAACAGGTCGAGTCATGGTACATCAAGTCAACAGTATATGGTACCATGTCAGGTGTAACGATATATATATGTGTGTAGCCATGTCAGGTCAAGATGTAAGCAATATCGTGAGTGTGCTCCCAATCAGATGTATAAACAAACATGGGTATTAACAACATGAAATAAGCAATGCATTAAATAATAAGCATGTTTCCTTCAATCATAAGAGTGCAGTAATACAATGTAACCGTTTAGTCATGTTAACAGGTTTAAGCACCCTTAGCGGTGCAATAAATTATGTAACGGTCCAATATAGTTATTTCAGGTTAATGCATGCGAGTGTCCAAATATAACAGAACTACAGGGATAATTACTACCAGCTATTTTAACAGTAAAATGTGATTGAATCCGGTAGATTTGATTATTGGGTTGCAACCGTAAATTCCATTTTTAATAGTAAAAAGATATAATGCAACATTGTAACCGGAATGGGAAAACGATTGTACCAAGCTAAGTTTTACAGGTTTAGGGTGTCAAAGCATAAATAAATATATTGTATAGCATGTAGCAAGGGGTACTTGCCTCGACGGGTCGCGAACTAGGAAAAACGGAACGTAACGTCGGCGGGGAAACTCGCGACGGACGCACGGTTCACGGATTGAACCCAAACAACGAACACTGGGACCACGTGGATCGGGGTACCACGCTGGAACGTCGGATCAAGTCGTCGGCATCGCCGGATTCCGGCGAGAAAAGAACAGTAAGCGAGACAACAAGATATGAAACAAGAAAAATGAGAAATACAAGGAAAATACAAGGGAAGGGGGAGGAGGATCTGAGAGGGTGCTTACGAAGACCAGCAGAGGGGTTGCGAGGGTTGACGACGCCACCGGAGCTCCGGCGGTGAACAGTGATCGCGGGGAAAAAGAACTGTCGATGAAGAAAACATTAGCCAAGAAGGAAGGAAGAAGGGAAAGAGGAGGGAAATATCTTACCGAGGTGTTCTGGAGTGGTAGGATCGTCGGCGACGGCCAGGGGCGGCGCAGGTGGTCGCCGGCGATGAGCAGGGAAGATGCAGGAGGTTGCAGAGGGTCGCGGCTGCGCAGGGTGCGCGGGGGTGGAAGAAAGAAGGTGTGGGTGAGGCGAGGCTGACGAGGCGAGGGTGCTGGTGGTGTCAGCGTCGGCGTCGGGGCTGCGGCGGCGAGGATGGAGGCGGCTAGGGTTGAGGCTCGTGATGGGTTCTGTTCTCGTGGGGAAAAGAAATGAAGGGGGAACAATTTAAAGAGAGAGAGAAAGATTATGGGGGGAGAGAGAGAGAGAGATCTGTGGGATAAGTGGGGCCCAGGGGAGCCTCGTGATTGGCTAAGCAAACATTTAGAGTTTTTTTTAAAAATATACTAACAGATTAGTATAACAGTAAAGATTTATATGTTAACGAAAAATATATGGTTTTAAATATAATTAAAATCTGGGATTTTGGCGCTAAATAAAACATTTCCAAATCGCGCCCGGGTTGGGTCCAAAAATTTGAAATTTAAATAATAGGATTTTAAGCGGGTTCCAAATTTTAAAATGAGGTGTTTTATGATTAAAAAGCATACCCCCAAGACGGACACCTGTACGCGCGCGTAGCCGTCCAAACTCACCCGTTTCACCGAACGGGACGAGAACTCGATGCACGGATGCTACCGCAAGGCTAGGGGTGTCGAGTAGGCCAAGATGGATATTATTAATTTCACTTTAGATGCTAAAATTTGTTATATGCAGAAATGACTTTGCCAGCTAAAATTTTACAGTAAGTGACAAACAGGCAGGCTAAATGAACTGAGTACCACATTAATGCTCAAACAGTAACAAAAAATAGTAGTATTGGGCTCGGGTGTTACACATATCACTCGCTTAGGCAATTGAGTCAATCATGACATGTCAAGTACCACACCAGATGTTGTTTTAGCACTAGATGCAATAAGTTGATATATTAATCCAATCCTGGAGAAAAATGAATGGAAGCAGTTTATGAACATAAGTGGATGTTCTAGGGATTTGATAACGGCGGCCTCCTTTGGGAGACGGTTATCATTCCAGCCTTCCAAGGTGACTTGGATGACAGAGTGACCATCAGAGTTATAGTTTTCCCTCTGACGAGGGGCAGTATTTTGGACAGGTGGTCCAAGCGGATACTGAGGAAGGCATGGCGCAGTATACTGATTAAGTTCAGTAGTCGATACAGTCTAAGAAGTTTGCTGGATTTGGAGTTCATTTATGAACTGGGTCCCATCAGATATCCAGAAATATTCTAAGACGGGTATTGCTCATTTCGGGAGATAGTTTTCTCCGCGAAGTTGAGATAAAGAGAGACGTAGAAAGAAACACTGGAGCGGATCCACTCACTGAGGCTATTTCTCGAACGCAATAGTTTTACAAATGAGGTTTGTGAAACTTATTAGTAGAGGAGTGGGTGTTCGGTATCACACAGGCTGTGAGTATGTTACGTCGCAATAATTAGCCTTAAGTGCAAGTGGGAGATTGTTGGCTATAGTGCCCTCAAGGCAATTATCGTAGTCGCAGGCACGTGATTATGATAATTGAGGTAGGACCTATACCAATAAAACAGTCTTACTCAAAATGATAGTATGCTATCTGGTTTGTCTTTATCATCATGTACATGTTGATAGAGCCCATAGGATTCTTGCTTGACTACCAGCATTGTGATGGCGATCACATAAGTGGGAGCTGGGGGTCTATAAGCACATCCTTAAATGTCCCTAGTGGTGGGAGTATCGAGACTCGGCATCGATACTCCAGTGTAGACTGGTGTGTACTTATCTAGACCCGGACGAGGGGCCGTGGCCGGTCTCACAAGCCATTGGTGTCAGTTGTTCACCTAAGATAGTATGCAGGTGCTCATTGGGTTATGAGTACACTGGACGGACTCGCCGGGAACATACTAGTTGGTATTATACCTATAGTCAGATAGCAGTTCCCTGGTGACATGTGTACAGGTTAGTCTGTCGACCTGAAATCGTCATTTGTCTCGTGTGAGTTCCAACCGTGCTTTGATTACTACCCTACCACGGCTCAAAGGAGTCGTGCAAACAGGTTTTAGTTGGGTACAGTCCCGAGCCACATGGAGGCAGTGAGCGGATCGTCGGGGATTCGTCTCTCCCGGTATTGGGGGTTGATGTCGCGCAGTGCACGGGTGACCATCACTAGAAATCCTCGGCCGGGGTATGTGAGAACTACCGATCCAGGATCGATAGTTTCTCAGGTAGTGATGGGTTTCATACCGACACGAATTATCGCGTTGTTAGGGGTCTGACTATATCCACCCCCCTAGACTCGATATGCGATACTCTTAGACGAACAGACCGAACTGTACGGATATTGTCACTGACAGGCTCAATAGGGGTTCGGATGAGTTTGCTCGTCGGCCTTCCTTTCGCTCAATACCTGGGTAGTCGTTACGTACATCTAGTGCCGCTGACGTGCTTGTGGTTAAACCCATTACCAGCGTATTGACGAGTCTTTAGAGTCCCACATTGAGGGTTTTCTCGGTTCAGGCGATATGGTGTAGGTGACGTATGTTGATACATACAGGTGTCCGATTAAATATATGCATGGACTGCACAGAATTTAATCGGGCGGTTGATAATACTGGCGGCTTAGGATTAAGCCAGATTGTTAAATCAAGTTTTGATTTAATAATTTACATATGTATTTATATATATATATGTATTCTAGTATTATTGCCCACTATTTATTTTCTCTCTTTGGCTATTCGTATTTTCGTACGAATACGTGTATGTGTATTTCGATACATGTATCAAGAAGCATTCCGTATTTATACGGAATGGCTTCTAGATGATGCCACCTCATTATTGATTTTCTTTAGAAAATCATTTGTTTTAGATGAGGTGGAAATGATGACTTGGCATGGGTATGGGTTTTTGGTCAAAGCATAGCTTTTGTGCTATGTAGAGATTGGTATGGTATTTGTTTAATGAAATTGGAAATGACTTTTTTTTTGTGGGCATGAGAGGGGGGGCCGGCCATGACATGGTGGCAATTGGGCTTGCTCATTTTCTTGATTCACTTGGTGCTCTCTCACTCTCATGATCACACAAAATACTTAGCCATTTTCATGCCTTGCCATCATCACCCTCTTCATCTTCTTCTTGAGATACTCACTTGAGCTCATGGTTGAGAGAAATTTTTAGTGACACTATCCTACACTCCCCACTCTCCACTACTAGCAATTTTGAAGAGTCGGTTGGTTCGATTGGCGAACCTGAAGCCTGCGCCGTTTCCCTCGGGTGGATCATCGGAGATGAAGGAAGACCGGCGACCAAAGTCGATCCGCATCGCTAGGAGCTTGGAAATGGTTGAAGACCCGAAGGACTTGGTTCATTAGGTATAACCATTCTATCTCCTTTTGTTAGCTTGCTAGTTTTAGGGTTAATGGTTTCGATCTTGCAAATCGGGTAATGGTAGCGCCGGGTTTTAAGAAATTTTTGTTCCGCATTTGGCCACGGTTCGATGGTCGGGGCGCTCCCACTACCCAACAATGAGGCAAGGGTGTTGGGAAAGAGGAGAGGGAATGTTGGGGTGCTCGGCGGCGGTGGTCGGATCTTCGGAGGAGTTTGGTGACGTGAGGTGGAGGTTTGGCTTGGAGGAGAACAAGAATGAGAGAGAAAGCGAGTGAAGCAGCGAGGGGAGATGAGGGAAGAGAACGGGGGAGATGCAGAGATGGAGAGTGAGAAGGAGACGTTGGAGAGAAGAGGGGGTCGTGGCTGTTGGAGATGGCCGGTTCTTATGCGAGCGCGGGGAGCGGGGAGTCGTGGAGAGAGCCGTTAGGCCTTGGAGCTGTTGGGGGTGAGCTGGTCGAGTGGAGGCGGGCGAGAGGAACACGTGTAATGACCCCAAAATGTTTATACATTTGTATTATCCATCTACAATAAGATACTGTATTTATTTGTACTTGGTATTTTCCTTTTTCTATTAAATTTATTATTATTTTATTCCACAATCTATTATGTATTTTTCTGTGTACAATTTCTTTTTCTTATATTTAAGTTTTTAACTTCTCATTCTTATTTTTCTTTCATAAATATTTAACCCAAATCCATTATTCTTATTCTCTACAGCCCATCTGGAAAGCCCACTTTCTTTTTAAGCAACATATATTTAATTCTAATTAAATATGTGCATGAACAACCTTGTAGCTTATTGGTTAAGTCCTTGCATTGTTATTCCATAAGTCACATGTTCAAATCCTCATTTTTGCAATTATTTTTTATCATTTTTTTAAATTCTTCTCATAACCTACAAATGAGACCTTAATTTCCAAAATGAATGGCGGTCTTTCATTTCTCTTTTAATTCTCATGTTAAATGCATATATTATTATTCATCATTACATCATCTTTATTTGTCATCCTCTATCTTTTCCTCCCTCATATTTTTTATCTCTCACTTCTCCTTCTTCACCTAGAGTCCAAGAAAAAGAACATGAGGAAGTCTTCAAGAAGGTCTCGCTAGTAACGCGAGGCTATCGACGGATAGACAAGCCCGGTGACAATACCGGCTTGTGTATGTAAGTCTCTTCTCTCTTTCCTTCCCTCCATCCCTTTCTTTTTCTCTTTATATTTCTCTTGTTTTATATTGCCATTAAAAAACTTCCCTTGACATATCATAGTTCCTAAATAATTAATTAAATGGATACATATATAAATAATGAACACAAACACATACACACATATATAGTTTGTAAAGTCTTTTTCATTACTCTCAATTCACATGTTAAGATTTCATAGTGACCAATTAGGATTGCATGTTTGTTGTTTATTTTAAATCACTTTATTTAAAGTTTGTAAAAAAAAAATGAAGTTACGAATAAATACCATGGTTTTCTCATTTTCTCACATATGACATATCAATATCTTTAGTTTTAAAATAATTTTTATAAATTAATTTTTAATTCAGAAAATTTCAGGAAATTTACATATGATAGAATATATTATTTTGTACACGCAGTAAAAGTTTTAGATCGAACCGCATAACGGTTTAGGAATTACATCGGTTTTATTCACTGATCGTAAAATAGAAAACTGCAGTTATCGGTCAATTTCTAGGACACATAACTTAGTATACCGGTATCCAAATTGAGCAAACTCAGGTGTTTTTGATATCTACATCGAATGATATAGATTTTATTAGTTTTATAGTTTTACTGAAAACCCATCTAAGATAAAGAAAACTGCGTTATAATATTAAGTGACGGATCTGGACAGAATATGTCCTGATTCGCATACTGTTTTTAAATTAGACATAACTCAAACTCCCGATGTCCGTTCGTGACAAAATTTAGATGTGTAGATGTACAATTGATAGAACTATAATTTTATGTATATTTGATTACTTATAACTGCATGAAACACCCCGATATAGGTTTTGCAATACAATATATAGTTGCTATCCAGAAATCTGAATTTTGTTTTAAACGCTGATATTAAAATGATCATAACTAGAGCTTCAGAAATCCAAATCGTATGAATCTTGGTGTTTTGGATAATTAAATCAAAATACCTACAATTTTATAATAATCTTCATAACCTAAAACCTGATGGAAATTAACTCAAACTGTGTTTTAAAAATATGTGACGGTGCTGAACAGATTCTAATCTGTTTTGCGCAATGATACGAAAATAGATATATCTCTCAAACCGGTAGTCGTATTTAGGTAAAACTGGAACTCACGCATGCAAAATACTTAGAGCCATATTTTTGTTTATATTCCGCATTCGTTTGACTTCATTAATTAGTAGTACATAAAATTTCTTTATAGCATTGTTTTTGGTAATTACTCGTATAATATACTTGACTCATTTCATGCTGTTCGAACATGTATACATATTTATCTTGATCATTAAATTGTTGTATGTACATAAATACGATAATTAAATATTTGAGTTGTATTTTGAAAACCATAAAAATTAATTTTACATAAAAACCCCTCAAGTTATATAAATTACAATAAGGACCCCGGTAAATATAGGTTTAAGCGGAACCAGTCTCTTGAGCCTCAGGGAGCCGGAGATATGGATGCTTTCCTATTTAAGGTAGACAATCTAACAAACGGTGTTTTCAACACGGTAATCGTCTTTGAAAAAGACACAAGTCCTGCCGCCCATGTGCAGCGATTACCGATAACACCAAAACCTAATTCAGAATTTTAATTTCTTTTCTAATTTTTCTGACTCAGACTGAGTCTCATTTTAAATAATCTGTCTTGAATATGATTCAAGTCAATCTATAATCTACAAGATTCCAATTCAATATGAACACATGAATCCATGAATACAATTATCAATTAATCTTGACCGAACTGAACCATGGATATATATTCCTTTTACATGATTCTCAGTATTCTATTTACACGACTCTACGGTTACAACTGTTACCTGATATCATGGTTTTGGTCAGTCAATCAAACTTACAATCAATACAATTTACAAGATAACAATACAAACAAGACATCGCGGGGTTTAAGGGGTAGATTGGTACGGAAGGTGTTAAAACTGGCACGAGACTGTAAGACTTAATAAATCTAACATGAATCCAGTTGCTGTTGTACCGTGGCATAAACGGTTCCTTGTACTATACGTGTCTCTAGTCTCTGGCATATAGAGACTCCTCTCGTATACACTGGCATTCTTCTGTACCAAGCTACAAACAACAGCGTTAATACGACATTACTACAAGATAATACAACTTTAAATGATATCTTCTTATTCTATCTTTTTCTACTTTCCTCTTACCTTTGGGACTTACCGAGCGACATGTTCGCTGACGACATTCTGTTCTTTCTTCTTTGAATGTCGTCAGGTGATTTGGACCCGGCAGAGATCGAGCCATCGCAAGAAGACTTGGAGCAGTTTGCTGAAGACCCTGCACTTTAGTTTCATTGTACACTTTTCCTCTCTGTACTTTTCATTTCCTGTTATGCCACTGTTTAGGCATCTTTTACTTCAGTTGTATTTCCTTTCATGTATTGTACAAAGAATGTTAATAAATAAAAGTTGATGTTCTTTTTATTTCTTGTCTTGTGTTTTTTATTTATATTGCTTAGATACGCTTAGCGTATGTACTTCTGAGTATATACGTAGCGGACCTCGTCGCGTCCCCTTCGCCGTACACTGGGAAGCGGGGCGCGACAGGTTTTGTTGGTGGCCCATGCAGGTCAGAGCTGTATGGAACCCTAAGCAATATAAAACACAAAAAACAGCAACTGAAAACATTCTTTACAGTACATATTCCTTGAATCCATCTTGAACTCCACCTTTGGCTTCCTTGAAGTCTATCTCAAGACTTTTGAATTCTTAACTCTTATTCACCCTTTCTATTTGTATCTCGTTGGCATATTGCTCAATTGGTTAGAGTATCAATCGACGGAGCTCGAAAACGACATCATCCTAATCCTGTTTCTTTACTCTGTTACATCATTCTTCTTGAGTAATTTCGAGGACGAAATTATTTTTAAGGAGGGTAGAATGTAATGACCCCAAAATATTTATACATTTGTATTATACATCTACAATAATATACCGTATTTATTTGTACTTGGTATTTTCCTTTTTCTATTAAATTTATTATTATTTTATTCCTCAATCTATTATGTATTTTTCTGTGTACAATTTCTTTTTCTTATATTTAAGTTTTTAACTTCTCATTCTTATTTTTCTTTCATAAATATTTAACCCAAATCCATTATTCTTATTCTCTACAGCCCATCTGGAAAGCCCACTTTCTTTTTAAGCAACAGTATATATTTAATTCTAATTAAATATGTGCATGAACAACTTTGTAGCTTATTGGTTAAGTCCTTGCATTGTTATTCCATAAGTTACATGTTCAAATCCTCATTTTTGCAATTATTTTTTATCATTTTTTTAAAATTCTTCTCATAACCTACAAATGAGACCTTTCATTTCCAAAATGAATGGCGGCCTTTCATTTCTCTTTTAATTCTCATGTTAAATGCATATATTATTATTCACCATTACACCATCTTTATTTGTCCTCCTCTAGCTTTTCCTTCCTCACATTTTTTATCTCTCACCTCTCCCTCTTCACCTAGAGTCCAAGAAGAAGAACATGAGGAAGTCTTCAAGAAGGTCTCGCTAGTAACGCGAGACTATCGGCGGATAGACAAGCCCGGTGACAATACCGGCTTGTGTATGTAAGTCCCTTCTCTCTTTCCTTCCCTCCATCCCTTTCTTTTTCTCTTTATATTTCTCTTATTTTATATTGCCATTAAAAAACTTCCCTTGACATATCATAGTTCCTAAATAATTAATTAAATGGATACATATATAAATAATGAACACACAAACATACACACATATATAGTTTGTAAAGTCTTTTTCATTACTCTCAATTCACATGTTAAGATTTCATAGTGACCAATTAGGATTGCATGTTTGTTGTTTATTTTAAATCACTTTATTTAAAGTTTGTAAAAAAAAATGAAGTTACGAATAAATACCATGGTTTTCTCATTTTCTCACATATGACATATCAATACCTTTAGTTTTAAAATAATTTTTATAAATTAATTTTTAATTATAAAAATTTCAGGAAATTTACATATGATAGAATATATTATTTTGTACACGCAGTAAAAGTTTTAGATTGAACCGCATAACGGTTTAGGAATTACATCGTTTTTATTCACTGATCGTAAAATAGAAAACTGCAGTTATTGGTCAATTTCTAGGACACATAATTTGGTATACCGGTATCCAAATTGAGCAAACTCAGGTGTTTTTGATATCTACATCGAATGATCTAGATTTTCTTAGTTTTATAGTTTTACTGAAAACACATCTAAGATAAAGAAAACTGTGTTATAATATTAAGTGACGGATCTGGACAGAATCTGTCCTGATTCACATACTGTTTTTAAATTAGACATAACTCAAACTCCCGATGTCCGTTCGTGACAAAATTTAGATGTGTAGATTTAAAATTGATAGAAATATAATTTTATGTATACTTGATTACTTAGAAATGCATGAAACACCCCGATATAGGTTTTGCAATACAATATATAGTTGCTGTCCAGAAATCTGAATTTTGTTTTAAACGCTGATATTAAAATGATCATAACTAGAGCTTCAGAAATCCAAATCGTATGAATCTTGGTGTTTTGGTTGAGTACTTCAAAATACCTACAATTTTATAATAATCTTAATAACCTGAAACCTGATGGAAATTAACTCAAACTGTGTTTTAAAAATATGTGACGGTGCTGAACAGATTCTGATCTGTTTTGCGCAATGATACGAAAACAGATATATCTCTCAGACCGGTAGTCGTATTTAGGTGAAACTGGAACTCACGCATGCAAAACACTTAGAGCCATATTTTTGTTTATGTTCCGCATTCGTTCGACTTGATTAATTAGTCGTACATAATATTTCTTTATAGCATTGTTTTTGGTAATTACTCGTATAATATACTTGACTCATTTCATGCTATTCGAACATGTATACATATTTATCTTGATCATTAAATTGTTGTATGTACATAAATACGATAATTAAATATTTGAGCTCTATTTTGAAAACCATAAAAATTAATTTTACATAAAAAACCCTCAAGTTATATAAATTACAATAAGGACCCCGGTAAATATAGGTTTAAGCGGAACCAGTCTCTTGAGCCTCAGGGAGCCAGAGATATGGGTGCTTGCCTATCTAAGGTAGACAATCTAACAAACGGTGTTATCAACACGGTAATCGTCTTTGAAAAAGACACAAGTCCTACCGCCCATGTGCAGCGGTTACCGATAACACCAAAACCTAATTCAGTATTTCAATTTCTTTTCTAATTGTTTTGACTCAGACTTAGTCTCATTTTAAATAATCTGTCTTGAATATGATTCAAGTCAATCTATAATCTACAAGATTCCAATTTAATATGAACACATGAATCCATGAATACAATTATCAATTAATCTTGACCGAACCGAACCATGGATATATATTCCTTTTACATGATTCTCAGTATTCTATTTACATGACTCTACGGTTACAACTGTTACCTAATATCATGGTTTTGGTCAGTCAGTCAATCAAACTTACAATCAATACAATTTACAAGATAACAATACAAATAAGACATTGCGGGGTTTAAGGGGTAGATTGGTACGGAAGGTGTTAAAACTGGCACGAGACTGTAAGACTTAATAAACCTAACATGAATCCAGTTGTTGTTGTACCATGGCATAAACGGTTCCTTGTACTATACGTGCCTCTAGTCTCTGGCATATAGAGCCTCCTCTCGTATACACTGGCATTCTTCTGTATCAAGCTACAAACAACAGCGTTAATACGACATTACTACAAGATAATACAACTTCAAAACATATATTCTTATTATGTCTTTTTCTACTTTCCTCTTACTTTTGGGACTTACCGAGCGACCTGTTCGCTGACGACATTCTGTTCTTTCTTCTTTGAATGTCGTCAGGTGATTTGGACCCGGCAGAGATCGAGCCATCGCAAGAAGACTTGGAGCAGTTTGCTGAAGACCTTGCACTTTAGTTTCATTGTACACGTTTCCTCTCTGTATTTTTCATTTCCTGTTATGCCACTGTTTAGGCATCTTTTACTTCAGTTGTATTTCCTTTCATGTATTGTACAAAGAATGTTAATAAATAAAAGTTGATGTTCTTTTTATTTTTTGTCTTGTGTTTTTTATTTATATTACTTAGATACGCTTAGCGTATGTACTTCTGAGTATATACGTAGCGGACCTCGTCGCGTCCCCTTCGCTGTACACTGGGAAGCGGGGCGTGACAACACGGAGGCGAGCGGGCATGGGTTCGGGTCTCGCGGCGCGGGCGCGAAGAGCGCGGAGGCGTGGGATGACGCGAGGGAGAAAGGCGGGAAAACGAAGACGAGGGAGGAAGATGAGGGAAGCGGGTCAGGTCGGGTTGGCGTGGGTCGGGTCGGGTAGAAATAGGATTGGGTTAGGGAATTTAGTTTTAGGATTAAGAGTTTAGGAAATTAGTTTAAATAATAAAAAATATATATAAAAAATGAAATAAATTTGGATTAAATTTTGGAAAAATACGGAAAATTTTATTCGAAACTGGGGATTTACATCATACCCTGCTTACAAAAATTTCGTTCTCGAAATTAAAACAAAAACAACGGGACAACACACTATACAAATAAATGCGCAAAAAGTGTACGGATGTCCTCCTCGCGTTCCCAGGTAGACTCCCTTGGAGAACGACCACCCTAAGAAACTCGAACCAGCGGAATGACCCTGTTCTTCAGCACTTTATCCTGACGATCGAGAATGGTGGTAGCCTGCTCCTCGTAGGACAGATCAGTGCCCAAAGTTAACTTCGAATGGTCCAGAACATGGCTGTCATCCCGAACATAGCGCCTCAACTGAGAAATATGTAAAGTGTTGTGCACACCAGCTAACGATGGAGTTAAGGCAAGTCGATAAGCCACCTCTCCCACTCGCTCTAGCACCTCAAAAGGTCCGATGAATCGGGGACTGAGTTTTCCACGACCTTCAAACCTGATAACACCGCGGGTAGGAGAAATCTTCAGAAATACATGATCTCCAACCTCGAATTCTAGCACTCTCCTGCCGGCATCCGCCCAACTCTTCTGTCGCTCCTGGGCCATTTTAATGCGCTGTCTGATCATCTGGACCTTGTCTACCATCTGAACAATAAGTTCGGGTCCCAGTAATCTCCGTTCTCCCACGTCATCCCAACAAACAGGAGATCGACATTTCCGTCCGTAAAGTGCTTCGAATGGAGCCATCTGGATGCTAGCTTGGAAACTGTTGTTATGAGAAAACTCCACCAGATGAAGGCGATCCTCCCAAGAACCCTGGAAGTCTAGCATGCAAACCCTCAACATGTCCTCGAGCGTCTGAATAGTACACTCGGAATGTCCGTTCGTCTGGGGATGATAAGCCGTGCTGAACTTGAGATGTGTACCCAGACTCTCCTGTAAGCTCTTCCAAAAGTGTGAAACAAATCTGGTGTCTCGATCCGACACTGTACTGATCGGGACTCCGTGAAGTCGCACCACTTCTTGCATGTACTTCTCCGCGAACGACTCTGTCGACTGGCCCACACGAAAGGGTATAAAATGTGCAGCTTTCTTAAGACGGTCGACGATAACCTAGACCGCGTTGTTGCCCCTTGGACTCCTTGGTAAGGCAGTCACAAAATCCATAGTGATGTGCTCCCACTTCCACTCGAGTATCGGAAGCGGTTGCAACAGTCCAGTCGTCCTCTGGTGCTCTGCTTTTACTTGCTGGCATATCAAACACCTGGATACGAACCGTGCAATCTCTCGCTTCATCCCGTTCCACCAAAAGTGTTGCCTTAGATCCTGATACATTTTCGTGCCTTCCGGATGCACAGAATAAGCCGAACTATGAGCCTCAGCTAATACATCTTCTCGAACATCTCCCTTGGGAACGCAGAGCCTGCTACCGAATCTTAAAGAACCATCCTGATGTATGAGTAAGTCCGTCCTCAGCCCGGCTTCCACCTGCTTTCTGAACTTTTGCAATCGAGGATCCTTAACCTGCGCCGCCTTAATGCGATCGATAAGAGAAGATTGCACCTGTAACTGCCAGAATTTCCCGATTGCACTCGGTGTAACAACTTCTAGTTCGAGCTTCTGAAAATCCTCAATGATGCTCTTCTGACTGGTCAACATCATGACTGCTGGCTTGCGACTGAGAGCGTCTGGTACGACATTTACCTTCCCCGGATGATACTGTAAATCTAAGTCATAGTCCGCCATTAATTCTAGCCACCGGCGTTGCCTCATATTCAGTTCTCTCTGAGTGAACACGTACTTCAGACTCTTGTGATCCGTGCACACTTCCACCTTTTCGCCCAACAAGTAATGTTTCTAGATCTTCAATGCGAAAACCACTGCGGCTAACTCCAAGTCGTGCGTTGGGTAGTTCCTCTCATGATTCTTCAGCTGGCATGAGGCATAAGCAACTACCCGACCGTGCTGCATCAGGACGCAGCCTAAGCCTTTCCCCGAAGCATCGTTATGTATCACCAACCCACCTGAATTATCTGGCACTGTAAGAATAGGCGTCGTGGTCAACTTCTGCTTTAGTACCTCAAAAGCCCGAGTACACTCCTCCGTCCATACGTACGGTACTTCCTTCCGCGTCAGCTTCGTCAAAAGTTCAGCGACTCGTGCAAAGTCCTGAACGAACCGCCGATAATATCCTGCCAATCCCAGGAAGCTTCTGATCTCGGCCATTGACTTCGGAGTCGGCCAATCTCTAACAGATTCAATCTTTGCTGGGTCTACTGAGATGCCTTCGCCCGAAACAACGTGTCACAAGAACTTCACATTGTCGAGCCAGAACTCACACTTGCTCAATTTTGCATATAGCTTCTCTCCCTGAAGAATTTGTAATATTGTCTGCAGGTGTTCAACATGCTCCTCCTGGGTCTTAGAGTAGACTAGAATGTCGTCGATGAATACAATGACAAACGTGTCCAAGTACTTCGCAAATACTCTATTTATCAGATCCATAAATATAGCTGGAGCATTGGTAACACCGAACGACATCACAAGAAACTCATAATGCCCGTATCGTGTCCTAAAAGCCGTCTTGCATATATCTTCAGCCGTTACTCTGATCTGGTGATAGCCCGAACGAAAATCCAGCTTCGAAAATACCTTGGCCCCACCCAACTGATCAAATAGATCGTCGATGCGCGGAATGGGGTATTTGTTCTTTATCGTAACCCTGTTCAGCTCCCGGTAATCTATGCACATCCGTAGCGATCCGTCCTTTTTCTTCACCAACAAGACTGGTGCACCCCACGACGAAGCGCTTGGGCGAATAAATTCTCTCTCCAGGAGTTCTCCAATTTGTTTCTTCAATTCTGCCAACTCAACTGGCGCCATCCTGTAAGGAGATTTGGAAACTGGCGCCATCCCTGGAATCAAGTCAATAGAGAATTCCAAAACGCGGGGAGGTGGTAAACCTGGTAAATCTTCCGGGAACACATCAAGAAAATCCCGAACAATCTATGGGGCTGGACTCTCATCAATCTCCATAGCTGTCAACGCTTTTGGCTTGGCTCTAAACTCGGCCGGTTCCAAAGACTCATTTTCGCCTTCGAAAACAAACTCAGGATGATTGGGAATGCAAAAAATCACCTTCCTTGCTAGGCAATCAATAATTGCATGGAATGTACTCATCCAATCCATTTCGAGAATCGCATCATAACTGCCTGTCCTGATTAAAAGGAAATTCGCATAGAATTCCCTGCCGCATACTACCACCGGACATAAGCTACACTCTTGGTTAGACACAATAATACCGTTACCCGTATGTATCTTCCAACCCTTAGTCAATGACTCGTGAGGTATAGAGTGTGTGTGGACAAACCGCGTGGAAATAAAACAATGCGAAGCACCCGAATCGAAAAGAACTCTAGCTGGTACAGAATAAACGAGGATGGTACCTGTAACCACATCTCCAGAAGCCTCTACCTGCTCGGCGGATAGGGTGAAAACCCGTCCCTGATTCCGACCTGAAATAGTCTGCCTCTGATTGAAGGACCGCTGCTGGGGCACCCGAGGTGGACCCCTCTGAGCCGATGTGCCATACAACGGTTGTTGTTGCTCGAACCCTCCCTGTAGCTCAGATCTCTGTGGACACCCATTGATCCTGTGCTCACAGGATCCGCAGATCATACACTTCCCCTTAGCTCTGCGGCAATCCCTCTGCATGTGTCCTGGCCTCTGGCAATAATCGCAAAATAGGGCCCTCCGCTGCGGCTGCTGAGGTGAGAAGCTACGCTTCATCTGTGTGACACCCGGCCTGTGAACTGGGATCGCTCCACGGGCAGAATGGTAGGCCATGCCGGAACCACATGGGGTCTTCTGTCCATCGATCGTTGGCCCTTGGCCTTCTCTGCCAACCTTTCCTGTACTCGGGCAGCATTCAAAACTTGTGCGAATGTTGGTAGGTCGAGAGACGCGATGAGTTGTTGCAGTTCAATATCGAGCCATTGCTGGAAACGTCTTGCCCTGGCGTATTCGGTGGCTACCATGTACGGTGCGAAGCGACTCAGCCGATTGAACTCTGCGGCGTAGAATCCACTGAGCGTCCATTTTGCTTTAACATAATAAACTTTTCCTCCATCTCGGCCTTGGCAGTAGCCAGAAAGTAATGATCCAGGAAGCACGTGGAGAACGTGTCCCATCCAATAGGCTTCTCTAGCCGGCTCTCCTCTACGGACCACCACGTGCGGGCCCCGTCTTCTAGTTGAATCTTCACTACGTTCACTCTGTCGTCATCAGGAATTCGAGCGGCAGTCAGGAGGTTCTCTACGTTGATGAGCCATTGTTCGGCCTCAAGTGGACTTGCTGATCCCGTGAACACTGCTGGATGGAGCCTCCTGAATTCTGAAACGGTACCAACCCTAGCCTGTGTAGTCGGTACGAGCGCACCCTCGGGAGGGCGGAAACAACCATAGATCTCTCCAGGGCGGTAATTGCGGTATCCTGTACTGCCTTCAATCCCTCGGCCAGAAGATTGGTCTTTCTCTCTTGAGCTTGGGCCAGGGTCGTCAGTGTGCTAAGAATCTTCTCGGTACGATCGTGGTGACCGGCACCTGAGGAGTTGCCTGAGGATTCCATATTCCTGAAAGATCAAAAGAAATCAGATTCAAGCAAAGCTTCATAATGATTCAACGATGATTAGGAAGTGAGGAAAAATGCAATAAAGCATACGCTAAGGGTGTAACTCAATCTAGAGGTCCCTCCACGGAACTGTAATTTCATCCAAAACCTTTGGCTCTGATACCAACAAAACCATGTCACGCCCCGCTTCCCAAAATACGGGATACGAGAGATGACTAGGCCAGCCATGCTCCTACGACCAGGGAATAATCCAGCCGTAGTCACACTTCGGCTTCTAGTATTACATGGTAGTCAATAAACAGTGCTTGAGTAAAGGAAAAATCATAGTTCGCCACTTTATTACATTGCAATTTAAAAGAGTTCGAGGTACATTTATTTCACAGAATAACAACTAACCAATAAAACAAATGCTGAAATCAAATAAAGTAGCGCTGGTGATGCAGTCTAGATCTCCGCAATCTTGAAGGATAAGTCCTGCTCCTGGGCTGGATCCACTCCGTCCTCTGAGCATGCACACTCAGGTCGTCAGGGCGACACATATAGCAATAATTATATATAATGGGCGTGCAGTATTATTGAACATGAGGAGTACAATGAATTGCAGAACATGTGTATAATAACATCAAGTGAATATAAATAGTGCAATATGAGTATCATGTCAGTGAACTAGGCAATGCATATATCACTACTTAACGGTCGCTAAGTCAATGAAATCAAATGGTGGAGAGGATGTTCGTGTTTAACAAGGGTCTTGTGCATGCCCGATACTACGGTCCACTGTGTCCGGAACATAACCCTGTCAGCCGTGCCGCTAGGCCCACGACCTAAAGTGTGTGTGTGTGTGTGTGAATATCACTGATAGCGAATGATCATCCTTTAAATCACTGTACCTCGCTAAATACGAGTTCAATTCCACCTTGATTTCCCCATTCCCCAGGTTATGGTATGCATTCATGTATTGAATAGGTCGTGGACAAATACATATCACTGTCGCTTTCAATCACTTTTCTACTTATCAATATCACTATCGTATTTGCCACAACCCAATCACAAATATTAATATATCGACAATGCAGATGATCACTATGCAGCAGGTATAACTCAAGCATGAAAAATATGCAGAAATGCACTCAACAAGTATTCATTATTCTAGAACGACCAATACCATGTAATTGGTAAAATTCACGATAAATCATACACATAGAATCGACCAAAACAGTATAAAGGGCGTATGAAGTACACTGGATTATCTAACCAGTAAAATTTATTTCAGGTCAAACGGAGTTCAGATTAGGGAGTTATCAGCATTTGAAGGCAGCGATCGATTTCTGGAATTCCAGTTTCAGAATTGGAATCCCAACTTCGCACGCATTTTACCAGTAATTGTGTTCAGATTCAGCTATTGCCCTAGTTGAATAAAATTTTGTTCTGCCAGTTAAGTTTCCAATGCACCAAACAGATTATCAATTTCACCTCTACATCAGAAGTTATGTCCAGATTAATGTGTCAATGTAACGAACATTTCTGCAGAAACTGCAGAACGCAATGACATTCTAAAATACAATTTAAATACCAAATGACCGTAAAAATGCACGGGACCGATTTCAGGTGTTATCTAATTAAGTTATCTACGCTACCATATTGGGCTCCGTGCATTTTCAGTTTTAAGCAGGTGTGTACAGGTGCTTAGAATTCAGTTTCCCCCATAGATTGCTACCCCGGACTGCAGCCCATAATTGCGTTCCTCATCATTTTTCAGGGTCATGGGATTGCATTATTCCAAAAATAATTACATAGGGCTATAGTCCATCTCGTTAGGTTCGATACGAGCCCTGGATCATCATGATTGGAATTATATTCAAATAACTACAAATTTTACAACGTGGTATGTACGTTGATTTTCAGATTTGACGTAACCAATAGGGATTTCATTTTACATTCGATGCCTTAACGATTTGATGCCGATATCTTATATGTCACTCGTTAACATCAATCGGAACTTCTAATAATGAAACATGGGGATTTTAATAGGGTAAACACATCGAGCACTCGGTACGTATACGAGGATGCTATCTATTTGTTCATACAAGCATCATATATTATACCCATTTAAACCGTTAAACTACAATTTCTAATTACACAATTACGTAGCATGAATTGAACAAGTGAAAGGGTCTTCACTTGCCTGTGACGAAGTCAATGGTAAGGAAACGACGGCAATGGAAATGGCACGACACAGGCACGATCGCTGCACGATGCGCGCTCGACTTGGCTAGATCGAAGTACTCGGCTCAGCACTGGCGTGGAGACGGCCACGGCAGGGGATTTCCAGCGACTACGTCGAAGTGCTCGGGTGCAGAGGGGCTGCCGGCGGTGAGCTCAGGCGACTCAGGGGATTGGAGCTGGTGAGTCGGGAAGCTCGGGGCTGCAGGGGACCAGTGCAGTGGGCTTTGGCTCTGGCGAGGTCGGCTGAGGCGCGGGGGCGACGGGATCGGAGCTCCGGTGAGGTGCAGGGACGAGGGAGTTGGATTCGTCGGCGAGATGCAGGGGTTGGTGTTAATGTTGGTGGGTGCTCGGTTTGGTGGGTCTTGGAGATGAGGCGAGGGTGTTGGCGGTTGAGGTTTTGGGAAAGAGGAGAGGGAATGTTGGGGTGCTCGGCGGCGGTGGTCGGAGCTTGGGAGGAGTTCGGTGACGTGAGGTGGGGGTTTGGCTTGGAGGAGAACGCGAATGAGAGAGAGAGAGTGAAGCAGCGAGGGGAGATGAGGGAAGAGAACGGGAGAGATGCAGAGATGGAGAGTGAGAAGGAGACGTTGGAGAGAAGAGGGGTCGCGGCTGTTGGAGATGGCCGGTTCTTACGCGAGCGTGAGGAGCGGGGAGTCGTGGCGAGAGCCGTTAGGCCTTGGAGCTGTTGGGGGTGAGCTGGTCGAGTGGAGGCGGGCGCGAGGAACGCGGCGGCGAGCGGGCGTGGGTGCAGGTCTCGCGGCGTGGGCGCGAAGAGCGCAGAGGCGTGGGGTGACGCGAGGGAGAAAGGCGGGAAAACGAAGATGAGGGAGGAAGATGAGGGAAGCGGGTCGGGTTGGGTTGGCATGGGTCGGGTTGGGTAGAAATAGGATTGGGTAGGGAATTTAGTTTTAGGATTAAGAGTCTAGGAAATTAGTTTAAATAATAAAAAAATATTAAAAAATGAAATAAGTTTGGATTAAATTTTGGAAAAATACGGAAAATTTTATTCGGAACTGGGAATTTACAGTTTTCTTTTTTCGGTCGGTCGAGGTATTATTTATCTTGACCTAATAGTTTAAAGCGTATGTGTGTGTGTGTGTGTAGAGAGAGAGAGAGAGAGAGAGAGTCATTTTACATATGATTTTGATACTCTTTGGCCCTTTATTTGGTTATGCAAAATGTTATATTAGGAGACTATTGAACAATGTCATATTTGGAGATTATTAAATGCTTTCGGTCATTAAAGCAAACCGATAGATCATTGAATTTTTTGACGGATTGGAAGAGTTTTTAATCCAATTGATAGTTGACCCTCATGTTTCTCTTTAAATATAAGCACATATCGTAGTTTGATCCTTCTACTATTTCACAATTCCCGTAAACCTGAGTGTGGGAAGCTCTATAAAATTCTACACAATAGAAATCTATAACAGTCGACCGCATTTCTTTTTTCCACACGTATATGTCAATTTATTCTATTTTTTCTCCTGTAAATCTCTATCATTATAATGCTAACTTTAATAGAACCCATGTTGTATAGCTTACATGATGGACTCTCCTTTTAAGAAAGTTTATAAGAAAGAGAAAAAATTCTTAATAATTTATAGCACTCTTGAAAATCCATACCGACCTTTTCTTGTTTTAAAATATTAAATGGTATTATATCTCTTTTTGGAAAACTTTTCCGCGGAATAAAATCTCTTTCCCCTTCTCCCAACCCATGCCGCACCCCCCATCACCCAACCCCAAATAAAACAATTCTCTTTCTCCTATGTTTTTATATTTCAAATATATATTTCCATATAAAAACAATTAATTTGTACACGGTTATCAATCCAGATACAAAAAACCAATACAAATAAAATTAACCGATTGAACCGTTTTGATTCAATGTTGCATGTTTAACAATACAGTTGACTATAAAAATAAAAAAAATGAACGAAAGGAAAAATTAAAGTTAGTACTGATTGAGATATTTTCCCTTAATTTTGACCGAAGTAAGGATAAAATACCTTTTATTTGCAACGGACGGTACACAACTCCATAGCAAACTATGTTTTCCCTTGATATCCCACCTCCCGCCCCGCCCCGCCAAATGAATAGCACAACCCGCCCTCACTTATCTCCACCAATCAAATACAGGAGCCTAAAATCGAACGGCTTGAAACACACGTCTCACCTTGATGGAGGTCGGAATCTCCCTCAGATGTTGTCCTCCGTCGATCAGGTAGTGAGCAAGATGAAGGGCTAAGATTTGGAGAGAGGCTAAGATTTGGAGAGAGAGTGTGGATCTCAATGGGATTGCTCGTCGGTGTTGTCGCTAAGCCACCTGCAAAAAAGTCCCAAGGTGGGAAGCCACTTTAGGACCCTTCGACGATCAAGTTAAAACCGGGAATATTTGGGCAGAGTGGCGGTGTATTGGATTGTCTTACTTGAATCGTCTGGAGCAGAGGTTTATATGGGGGTCGCATTGAGCGAGCCTTTGCGAGATTCTCACCGTCAGTTCCGTCCACGCATCACGTCCGCATTAATGGCGAGATACGTTCACGTGAGACGCGAGACGTGGGGTGGTTGATCCCGTCGTGGCGGGAGATGCGAAGCCATTATGAAGGTGCTGTTACGAAGGAGCTTGATAAAGGGGAAGTTGACGAAACTCAATCCGAGAAAGCTCGGGTTTTACGCTACCGGTCCCGAGTTGGTCAGGACGGCAAAGAGGTTGAGGAAGCTCGGCTCTAAGATCGCTTAGAGACGAGCTATTGACCGATGGTTGATTGAAGAAGGAATGTACCCAGGGGAGGCCCCGAGAGGTCGGAGCCTATTCCTCGAACTGAGCCTCGGAGGTGAGATATTGAGGAATGTTCCCTTCGCATCACACTTATTCCAGTTCAGCAGCCTCTAAGAATTTGGTTGGCATACATGGGTGACACGTCATCTGCCACGTTCCGCGATTGGGGGAATCCCCACTTACGAGTATCATCATTAGCCCACCACTCTCGTTCCGATCTATTTGTAGGTCGGGCTGAGAGTGGTCTGCTTGATCTTCTCTGTTCAGCTTGGTGCCAAGGAATCTTTACGGTGGATTGTCCGGGAACGACATGGCGTTTGGCGGTTGTGTCTCTTAGACCTTCATTCCACGTGGCGTTCACCGTGCGCCTTAATTTTCACATGTATTTTCGGATGATGTCAGCGGATTGCTAAAAGGACGGCGCCATCATGCGACGTAGTTTCGTTTGCTCAGGTCACCGTGGCGAAGGGCTGACCATCAATCTTGTGCCACGCGGCGGCATTTGGACCGCAGATGTGGGACGACGCTTCGGTTATTCGAATCTGCGTGATAGGAAGGCAGCCAATAGTTAGCTGCGACGTGGTGTCGTCTGGACCGTCGGATCATTTTTGCTGAGAGTATAAATAGGGGTGCCCAGCCTTCAGCAAATATTTTTGCTCATTTGTACTTCCACTCTTTCCAGATTGCTCGGCGCTCTTGATTTTAGGTCGGCTTCCAGTCCCTTCGTCAGCTTTCTCTTTCTTTGAATTAGGTCAGATGTGTTCCTCTGAACCCATAGAAAATGTAGTTAGGATAGAGTCCAGCGATGAGACATCGTCCTCTGAAGCCGAATTTAGTGAGTCTTCTTAGTCTTTCTCGGTTTCTGATAGACGAGAAAGATCTCCTTCTACCGTGTTGGGTTTGCCTCCAATGGGTGGCGATTCCCCTGTTCCCCAACGCCGAGGGGCCAAGAAGGCCTCTAAGGTGCGTATCGAGAATGTCCGAGACGTTGCCTCGGTGTTGAGCGGGGAGAATGGGCTCACGGATATCCGAGCTCGCTTTCACATCCTAACCGACTATACGCTTTGTTTGGACGGGAAGGATGAACGGGCGGACCAAGTGAGGGACAAAAAGATTTTCCTGTATTTGGAAGCATTCCTAGGAGGGATGCGTCTTCCTTTTCCCTCCGAGATTTGTTAAGTCCTCGATTTCTTCCAACTCGCCCTGAGCCAGTTAGTACCGAACTCGTGGAGGATTCTCCTCGGGTTTTTGGTCCGGCTAAAAATTGAAGAGATCCCTTTTATCCTCGAACTCCTCCAATCTTTCCTCTGTTACAAAAATCACCCCGGGACTGGCAAAGATGAGCTGAGCTGGGTGTACTTTTCATTTAGGAAGCTTAAGGGTAGGGGGCCAGGTCAGAAGTGTTGGCCGTCCCTTCTTCCATCCATGAATGGAAGGAGAAGTTCTTTTTTTCGGCCTTCCCAAGGGAGAGAATTGGTCGGTGCCGACAAAATGGTACCGGGCAGACTATCCGAAGGCTCGAGTGTCGAACACGCCGGAAGCCGGGGCCGTGTCTCAGTAGGAGCCGCTCCAGAGAACCGATGTCCTTCTTTCCGAGTAGGTCTTGAGCTAGACGGGGTTTAGCCCCGCGCAATACCTGGGTGAGTTTAGTTTAGCCGTCCAATCCAGACTTTACATTACTGCTGTTTAGTGTTGCTAATTATTCCTCGTTCTTTTTTGCAGAGCATATGGACCACTCGAAGATTATGGCCGCCTTGACTGCTAAGGTACAGACCAAAAAGGGCGACGACGCTAGCTTATCCAGGTTCACGCCGAGCAGAAGCATCCAGGTGCCAGCCCCGAAGAAGACAACTGCCCCGGTCCCTGTCCCCAAGGAGTCAGGGGGAAATGGGAGGCGGCAACCTCGGGCTCTAGTTCCCCGGGCGAGGTTGGAAGTGCCTTCCTTGGCTGCGCCCCAGTCCAAGAGGCAGAAGAAGTCGGCTCCTCTGCGGGATTCAGCCGGGGAGCAAGCCCTTGAGAGCGGGCTCAACTACGAGGTACCGTTAGGGCTATCCGTCGCCGATAGCCTCTTGATGGAGGTGGAAAAGAGTGCGTAAGCCAAGATCCCGAGGGGAACCGTGCGCGTCCAGGCCGCGGCTATTGCTCAGGAAGCCGTCCAGCTAGGTAAATTCGTGCTTAAATTTCTTTCAACTTATTTTTCCTCTGTTCTGTTCCCGACTAATATTTTTGTTTCTTTTCGCAGGTCCTCCATGCGCTCTGTTGGTTGCCACGGAGGCTGAAGAAGTCACCCCGGCGATGAAGAGGGCGGAGGAGGCTTCGTCAAGCGAGGAACAACTCCTCGCCGAGTTGAAGGCGCCTGAAGAAAGTGCCGCCTCCCTTGAGTTGCTGAAGGTTTCGGAGGAACTGAAGTCCGCGAAGCTCGACGAGGCCAACCGAGCTCTCTAGGTCCAAGTCGGCATAATCACAGAGCTAATCAACGTGATGAAAAGGCAGCGGGATTGGCAAATAGGAAGGCTCGGGCTGCAGAGGATGCGGCGAAGCAGGCCATGGAGATAGCGAAGAAGGATATGGAGAACTATAAGTCGTCCGACCAGTTCAATCTCGACCTAACCGATGCCACGGCCGTAGGGCGGCACAATGCCCTCAACGCCGTTAAGAAGATTCTGCCCGAGCTCGACGACAAGGAGTTCCGCTGCGCGGTACCATCTTCCTGAGGAAGAGCCTAGGGGCGGAGACGGAAATTCGGTCGCCGTCGAGACTGTTGTTGCTGCTCCTCCGCAGTCCAATGAGGTCGCGGCCCTGGAAGCCGCCATCGAGTAGGCTCAAGTGGTCGACGACGAATATTGGTGAGCGGGCCATCCCTGAGGAGAAACCCGAAGCCCCTGTTCTCTTTATTTTTCATTTTTGTTTTCTTTTGTAAGTCTCCAGGCAGTTTTGTAAAGCTGAAGAGCTCACAATATGTACCGTTTTGGTTCTAGGGCCGTGACATTCACAGACCGCGGTGGAAATAGAAAATAATAATTTTTCAAACATAGAACCAAAACCTAACTAAGATCATCAAATAGATGCAATTGCAAAAATAAAAGAGAGGTAGTTTAAAGTGCTACGACATTTGTAACGCATTAGCCACCTCTCCTTGGACTCCAGCTAGTCTCCACGAAGCTCGAAACAAGCTTGCTCGATGATCTCCTTGTCGAAAATGATCAATCTTGAGATAACTCCAACACAAGTTTTAGTTTCAAATTGATCTCATCAAAATAAAGCAACCCACTACTTAAACTTGCTAAGGATGATTAGTAGGAGATGTAGAATAATTAGCTCACTAAAATTCTTCTCATTTCTTTTCTTTCCTAACTTGAGAAAAACTCAAGAGAAGTGCCATGAAGACGAGAGTATGAAGATGATAAGAATGGCTTTAGATGAGAACAAATCCATATCCAAAAATAACGAGTCATTCAAAATGAGTCACTAAAAATGAGTCATAAAAAAAACACCTCAAGAAGTCTACAAGTATCCAATATTCATGCCTCATTCTCTTTTAAGAAATAAATAAAAGAATAAATATGTTCTATTTAATCCATACAGGTCTTATACATCCATCTCAAATGTATCAATATACATGTCACAATATTTATATCAAATATAAATATTAATAAAGATAAGAAAATAATAAAGTGAGCATGATATTATTTAATATATAAATATATAAATATACATTTAATTATTAAATCAATATTTGATTTAATAATCCGGTTATATCATATATATACCGGCTAATACCAATAAACACCCGATTAAAATATGTGTATCAAATACACGTGTTTAATCGAACTCCTGCACGTATCCCTATACCTGCCTTACATCGTTTTACATGTGTTGGGAAATCTCTGTGTGAGACTCTAAAGACTCGACAATATGCTGTCAGTAGGTTAGGATCATATCCATAGCCCACAAACACATCAGCGATACTAGCTGCACGTAACGGCTATCCAGGTATTGATCGAAAGAAGATCAACGAGCAAGCTCATCTAATCCTTGCAAAGTCTATCAGTGATATCACCGTACAGTCCGGTCTTTTCGTCTAAGAGTATTGCATATCGGGTCTAGGGCTTGGAATCTGTCAGAGCCCAATAACTCGATAAGTCGTGCGATAGAGGACTCATAACCAACCGGAGATACAACCAATAACACTTATCAGTTTATCTCCATCGCGGTGGCCACCGACTTATGTTTGTAGTCATGTCCTGCACAGCGCGATATCAACTCCCTATACTGGGAGAGACGAATCCTCTCGACCGCTCACTGACTCCACGTGCTTCGGGACTATACCCAACAAAGACCTGTTTGCACGACTCCTTTGAGTCATGGTAAGGTAGAAATATAAGTATACTGGGAACACATATGAGACACTATGTCAATCTCAGGTCCTAGGGACTAGCATGTACTTATGTCACCAGAGAACTGGTATCTGACATTGGTATATAACCAACTAGGAGTTCTCGGTGAGTCCGTCCAGTATAACTTATCTGATGAGCATCTGTATACAATCCTCGGTATCAAACACCAATAGCTATGGGACCAGCTATCGCCCTCCAACCGGGTTAGAAAACGTACACACTAGTCTAAACTGTAGTACCGATGCCTAATCTCAATACTCCTACGACTAGGAACATTTAAGGATATGCTTATCGACTACCCAGGCCCTACTAGTATGATTTTCATCATTGTCCTGGTAGTCAAGCAAAATCCTAAGGGCTTTATCTCATATCTAAACGATACGTGATAATGAATAAAATGAATCACATGAAAGATAAAGAAAAACTAGATAGCATGGTATCATCTCGAGAAAGATTGTTCTCTCGGATATGTCCACCTTCAATTACAATAATTGTCTTGAGGGCACCTATATCCAACACAATATCTTGTACTTCAATTTTGAATTCAATGAAGACCTTTTTGCTCATCTGCAACGTGTTTGCATCTTTTATTCGGACTCGCTTTTTTCAATAAAAATTTCATTTTTATTTTCCAAGTGTAGATAGACCGGTGTCCCCTCTTTACCCCCGGAGACGAGGTAATGTGAGTAGAGCAAATATTAGGTCGGTATCCCCTCCCTTCACCTTTTGGAGACGAGGTAAGATGAGGAGAGGGCTTATGATTCATCAGCTCAAGTCGGTCTGAGAATAAATGCGCCTATGAGCCGAGCAGAAATCTACCCGCGTGAGGACTTAGGGTACACGGTTTAGGTCGGGTAGGAATCTACCCACCGTGAATGGGTGCGACGAGCAGGATGCTGTCCTCCGGCCTCGTGTGAGGTCTTAAGATTCATAACTTAGGTCGGGCATGAATCTTTCCGCTATGAATGGGTGTGCCTTCGAACCGAGCAGGAGTCTACTCGCGCGAGGACTTAGGTGTCATGACCCGGAATTGGCACGTGACCGGCACTTGAATCACGTGAAGCCTACATGACCCCACCGTAACCCAAGTAAACCGAAAGCCCATAAATCTAAACCTTTTTAGGAACATAATGGATGTGAAGTTTTAAATAAAGGTATAATGAAATCAAGTTCTTCTTAGAAAAGCATAAGTGATGTTGTATGAAAATACAAGTAGGTTGTATACTATTTTTTAAAACATTTTCGTCAATTGGAAATTGGGCAGCACCTCCTTTGTAAATTTAATCCAAAAATCAATACATAACAACAATATAGGCATCTCCAAGCGGGAGCTTGCTGTTCGCCAATTGGCGGAATCACAACCACACAAATAAATATATACGACACCCTAAGGCAAAGATCAAACACAGAAAAGAAGATAAAGAAAACCAAGTATCACCAAAAACCCATAAATAGAGAATAGATACATATCCGTAACTCTATGTCCGAAAGAATATACAATCTGTGGTTCCTAAGTCTACCAATATACATAGTCTGGTTGATGGAGCTTTTAACTAGATACAACTGAATAAATATATACAAATGGTGGTCACGATCCAATATGTACCCTACCTACCAATGCAAATCACCCAGAAGGAAGCTGTGTGCCGGCAAGCCGCTACTGAATCCGTGCGATCAATCGTGCAAGAAAACTGTGGCACAATGGGGGTGAGTTGCCAACTCGTGAGTAGAATACATCATCAGGTAGAAATCGAATGTATGACGATCTCCTAGGTCATACAGTAAGATAATAATATCAAGTGGTAACAAGGGTGATAATGTAAAAATAAGTATAATAATACTAATAAAATCGTGCATGTGTCATAATCCGGTACCATGTCATCTGTATCATATATGTGTGTATAGGTGTATCATCCAACGTGTGTCCATCAACGACACACCAAATCATCATAAAAACCTGAGTGTCCAGTATCGACACTCGAAAACATCATAAAACCCGTGTCCAGTATCGACACGTAAATCCTCATATCTCGAGCGTCGTCTCATCGGATCGGCCCTCATATCCATCTGATCACACGACTCCGGTCGGTATCCTCCGGATATCCGCCGAGTCCAGTACTATCATCGGTCGGTAGTGCTCCCCTACCGGGCTTAACGTCTCTCTATACGATCTTCTTGTCCTGGGGTACCGTACCGGGTCCACCATGTACCCGCAGACGGTGCCTCCTCTCTCCTCGAATCGGGTATACACATAACTCAGAACCGAGAAAACTCATAGTGGACGCCACACATCATATCAATAGAAAACACGTTTTTAAAACAATCATAAGTTTTCAAAATGTATCCGCGGTTTCTCAAATCCAGAAATCTCATGAAAACCAGAATCTCATAAGCATGAACCAATAATAAAACAACGATTACAGGCACAGAACAAATCCGTAATGCATAACCAGTGTGTTTATATGAGCGTGGTATCTAACTAGGTAAGAAAATGCGATAACTGAACTAGTAAGTGTGGTATGGATACTAAACAATAACTAAAAACCTACAGGTTACTAGGTTATATGGTGAAGTAATGATTTCTAATGTGTACGTGGCATGGCAATTACAGATGATGAGTGTGTGAGCCGGCGAGTATGTGTACGTGCAACATGCACATCATTGGTAATGGTGCGTGTGTCCTAGTAGACGATGTCATACAAGATAAGGAAAAGAACGTGGTATGTATACCTCAAAACGAGAATAATACGAGCATAGCAGAAAAAGGAAATTGTAAATGCAACATTATAAAATACATAGCTATATATGAGCCATACAGTTATAGTTTAAAATGGTAGAATCGTTGTTTTAGAAAAATAGGGGCTACGGTGTTTTTGAGAAAAAAGATACCATTTGAAAATCCGTAGCGTCACTTAAGGTTGTCATTTAAAAATGCATAACGATTCGTTAGTTTTGAAAATATGTATGGCTCTAATTATATCCTAATATCTACTTGAGTGATTAGAAAACAATAATTTCCCGAGACGATACATCCATAAGTCGGCGATCCAGCCTCATAGTATCACGTACGGTATAATCCATCGTACAACATCATCACGTCAAGAGTGCGGATCAATCAATCATGTATATCATATCACTGTTTACCGCCGGAAACCGGGAAGATGGACTGTCTTCCCTGAATCTAGGGGCAGATGCTAATTGGTGCTATCCGTCCACCTCTCCGAAGATGCCAAGTTGATTTATGGCATCGTGTATCGGAGGTTTAGACGGATGCGGCCGATGTAGCAGACTTCGTCAGATTCCCTCTCGTTCGAGGGGTTTTTGATTATAGGGACGCTCTTCCCTGCAGGCGCAAGCCCCTGCAGTTAATTACGCTACCGCATCGCGGTAACAACTTTCTCCTTCTCCAGATGGTCACTTCGTGTCGTGGGTGTTTGTTTTTGTTTGTGGTTGCCTGTGGATTGTATATGGAGACTAATTTATGTTGTCGCCCGTAGGACGTGGATTAGTCCAAATCTGTATTTTCTTAGATTTGGGTTTGGGGTTTTGGTTTAAGGATACGTTATCCATATTTGAGGCTAAGATCAACTTAAACGTTTGTTAAGGATATGTTAATCTAATTTGAGACTAAGATCAGCTTAACAGGATCGTTTAGATCCGACAAAAGAGCGTTTGGGCTCTATTGTTCTAGTTTAGGGACATAGTGGTCCATTGCCAGTTTAGGGACATGGTGGTCCAACATTCCCATTTTGGGGACGAATATTGGTTTAAGAACATCATAGTCCATGAGTTTAAGGACCCCACAGTCCGTAGCAATATATGGTTGTCGGGACCCGTCACCTCTTTGACGACGTTGAAGGATTACAACGACAAATGTCAGAGGAGTTCAAAGATGTACCTTTGAACCGGGTGTAAATTGATTTGAGAGAGCAGTTGTGCTCGGTTCAATTTAATTTGAGGACTTACGGCCAGAATTGGGTTAAGTCCACTTGAAAATGTTTAACATTTTGTTCATGATTGGCCTGTTTAGGCCTTTGCTTGAGCTCTGCCCTTTTTTTTAAAAAAATGCATAGCATTAGGCTTTTTAATTAAATGCACAGCATTTAGATTAGGCCTATTAGGCCTTTAATTGGGCTCTGCCCTTTTTAATAATGCACAACATTTGTTTTGGTCTGTTAGACCTTTTAATTGGGCTTTGCCCTTTTTTAATAATGCGCAGCATTTAATGATCTGACAATGTGCCACGTGGCCTGTCAGGCGCTTTGCGCCAATTAAAGAGCGCAAGGCGCCAGCGCATGCGGAGGTGACACGTGCCACGCTCTGGTGAGCGCAAGTCTGTTAGTGCAGTGCGCTGCGCTAGTACGCTGCTGACACGTGGCGCGCTCTGGTGACCTGCGCCAATCCAAGAGCGCAGTGCTCTGTTTTAGAAGCGCAAGGCGCAGGTTGTTCTGTGATTGACACGTGGCGCTCTCTGGTGACTTGCGCCAGTCCAATGAGCGCAACAGCGCAAACTAAGAGTGCAGGGCACTGTTCAATAGCGCAGAGCGCATCTTGATCTAATTAAGATCAAAGAAAAGAATCTTTTTTAATTCTCAAGAGATTCTACCTCAAATTTCAAGAACCAATGGTTCATCAAAAGTCTGTGCCTTTATATAGATCAAAAGATCTAATAATGAAGTAAATTACTTCTTTTTTTTTATTGGATTTTCTTTGGTCTTTTTCTTTTTATTGAAAATCTTGATCTTGTTCTTAGATCATTGATCTTTTTAGAAGAAATTTTTCTTTTTTCAAAGGTTTACCTTTTTTTCTCTTTGAGTTTTTTCTCAAAGTTTTTGGAGGAGCTCTGTATATCTGAGACTTGGAGTCTAGGGGCCTTTATATAGGGCCAATTGGTTTGTTAGGTTAGTTGCAGAGATCTTTCTCTGATTGATCTGGGGATATTTCCCAACCGTTGGATCTTTGATCCTAAGGCCTCTGTTTTACAGAAGATAATCTTCTTATTTTAATAAGATTAAAAAGATCTTTCTGGAATTTTAATTCTGATTAAATAATTCATTATTTAAGTTTTAGTGCCGGCACAGTTGGCGCAAGTGCACCTGCGCTTGACACGTGTCGCACAGCGCAACGCAACTCCGCTGACACGTGTCGCGCAGCGCAGAGCGCAAGTTATCTGAAGCGTTGCTTCCCTTTTATTTTTAAAGTTTAAATTTTAAAACAGAGCCTTGCTCTGATTGGGGTACGCTGCCTTGGGCGCAGCGCCCCTTGCGCTGGCGTGTCTGCTTTTGACACGTGGCGCTCTGCGCGCAGCGCAAGGGATCTGAAGCGTTGCTTCACCTTTTGAATTTGAAATTCAAACAGAGCTTTGCTCTGATTGGAGGAAACAAATGCCCCCCCACCGTTGCGCTCACGTGGCGCACACGTGAGTGCAGCGATGGCAAGATCTGATCCGTTGGATCAACTCAGGAGTTGAAGGGGCGCTTAAGCGCCTATAAATAGGACTCTTGGTCCTCAGCAGATGATTATCATCTTCAAGAATTTTATTTTCAGAGCCTTGCTCTTGTTTTCCAGAACTCCAAGAGTTAAACTCTAAAAAAAATTTAGGTAAAAATTAACTTAAATTAAATTAAATTAATTTTAATTAATAGAGCCTTGCTCTCATGGATCTTTTGATCCAAAGAAAACCCTTTTGGGGTTTCATAAACAGAGCTTTGCTCTCAAGAATTTGTTTCAGGGTTTCTTAACCCATGAACAGAGCCTTGCTCATTGACAAAATATAGATCTTTTGATCTTTTGATGATGAACTCTTAAGAGTTCTTCATGGATCTTTAAGATCCCAAATTTTAATTTTTAGAAATTAATTTTTCCTTTGATGGATTATTCCATCATTATTACAGAGCTAGGCTCTTTTAAGGAATTTTATTCCCTTGTGACCAGAGTTTGACAAGTGTCACTCTGTGACAGAGCTTTGCTCTGAAAAGGAAGATATTCTCCTTGTCTTAAGGGATTTCTCATTTAATGAGAATATTCTTTTTGAGGATCTACTCATTAATTGACAGTCTCATCCAATGATGAGGCTGTCTTATTAACTGATGCATTGTCATCTGGATTTTGTGGGTCCCCTTTTGGTCCCTTTTCCACCACATTGCAGTGTGGTATAAATTTTAAAATACCAAGCGTGAGAATTTTTTTTTTAAATTAACTTATGATGCTGATAACTGAATTTCACTTTTTCTTGCAGGCACCATGTCTGCTGATCTTTCATTCACATTCTTCCGCTCAGAGGGAGGATTCCCTGAGGCGCCGGTGGACCGTGAGGTTTTCGCTCTCATTAAGGATCACGACCCAGAGTATAAGAACCTTCATCTATGGGGCAGATGGTACAGTGAAATCATCAAGGGTCGCCGAAGCTTCTCTTGCGCGACGCCGTCAGAGCCAATCTCGTCAATCCCGTATGCGGATGCACCCCCGGTGAACTATGCCGTGGACGTCATAAATTGGAATTTGGAGGATCTTCTTCAGCCTTCGATTGCTGCCATCCCCGTGCAGCCGCCGGCAGCCGTGGACATTCTGGGGCGGCGCATATGCCAGGGTGAGGCACGCCCTTGGGGACAACCTTATAACATCGGATTGACCCCTCGACAACCGGCCGGGTATTTGCAGTGGGCCAGGTACATCCTATCAGCGAAGAGGACACATTTGATGAAGATTGGTCTGTACTCCGCAGTCTACGTCTCATTGTTCAAGTACCCTGCTCCTCCGACGTGGTGGGTTAAGGCATTCATAGAACAATGGAACATCCCCACCCATACCTTTCTTTTGTCGGACAGGGAAGTCTCTATCCCCCTCGAGGAATTTGCTGAGATTTCGGGTTTGCCGGTGAGGGGGGAGCATTATGAAGAGCTACTTCCTCCTGACGAGTACGTCTTCGCCACCAAGCTGCTGGTAATGGGCCTAACGCCGGAGAATGCTATTCAGCACCAGTTTCCAAGTCTGGTAATGGTGCTGAATATGTATGAAGGTCTCTACTTGGAATCGGGAGGCCGGGGAGTCAGTTTTGCGGATTTCATCGCCCGCTTTCTTCGACCGGAGATTCTATCGCAGCGGAGTGAAAAGTTCGCCAAGCTCGACAACCCCTTCGGCTTCGGCTTAGATCGTCGACCAGCATTGGAAGCCGATCAAAAGGGTTTTTACCTTCCTGATGCTGCGATCATGCCCTTATCAGAAATCGCCGCACCGGGCATCGACAAGAGACCTTCTTCCTCGGGTTTCTGGGGTTATGGTTATGCTGGTTCGCGCTCCCCATGCACCCGCGTTACATGAGGCCATCTATCTTCTACCCAGCACATCGGATGGTGGCTGGTATACAGTTGTCAATCGGAATCGCCGGGCTGGCTCACCTGTATCATGGACTCAGTGTGGCGGCGGACGCAAATGAACCTGGGGTGCAACCTGCCAATTTCCCGATGCACTACTTCACTTCATGGATGGAAATGCATGTGCTCGGGGTATTTGGCATTCATAAGAGCCCCTCGTTTTTCGAGAAGTGCAGACTCCCAAGAGTTATGCGGCTGATTGGCGCCTCGATTGTGAATCCGTCTCCGTGGGAGGCTAAGGGGTTGCTTCTTCGTCCGCACATGGTCGGGGCAAGATTTTCTTTCATGGACAAAGTCGTGACCATCGGCCCGGAGACCTCCAAGGCGGTGTTGGCGCTGCGTGATGGTTTCATGGACGGGGCCTCCGTATTGAAAGCCTGGGAAATTCTTCACTTATACTCCATCCGGCCGAGCTTCCTGGTGTTCAGGCAAAACGACATGGCGCTCTTCATGAGGTACAACCCCCATCGGTTCGCCCAACAATCAAGCTATAAACAGGGGGTCCCACTGGAGGCGTTTTTGGAAGAGCCTACGGCCACCAGGGAGGGGATACGGAGCGCGCTGCACCACTTTATGCGGCTGAACACGGGCTCCCACTTCTTTATCAGCGAGCCGAGCTGCGTCCCACGGGCCTCAACGTGTACGTGGCTTGGTACGCGCACGCGATGGGTGCTGTTATCCGGGAAGAAAAACGGTTGTTTGTTGACCGCAAGGGTGTGCCCCCCGGCAGCGACCGCAAAGCTCCCCTGAGGCCAAGGATCCCTGTCGTTCCTCCGCTGAGAGATGCTGGAGCGGAGCCACCACGCGTGCTGAGCCCTCCGCGTGGATTGCCCCGTGATTCTGTGAACGTGCCCTCAGCGCTCCGTGCCCCGGTGGAGACGGTGAACGTGGTTTCTCCTGAGTCCGGCGTGGGCTCGGACATCGGGACCCGCCGTCCCAAGGTGCCCACGAAACGTAAGTTGATTTTGGGTGCATCCGGGGTTCGCGCGCAAAAGAGGAAGAAGAAGTCGGTTCTTTCTCTTGATGCCATACTCGGCTTAGAGCCTCAGGCCCCTCTTATCGAAGGCCTAAGTGAGTATGGAACCAACGAGGGTTTCGTCGTGGCACCAGAAGACACCAACCTCGACGCCGCTATTGCGGCTTCTGAGCGATCGGCAAGGCTAGAAGCGTGGTTGGCTAAACTCGCGCAATCAGGTAATCACCAGTTGTATTCTTCATCATTTTATCATTGTTTTTTACTAACGCTTTTCCTTTTTAAACAGGTATTTCTACCGAAGAAGCCATCACTGCTTCCCTCAAAACCTTCCAGGAGGAAGAGATGAAACGCACTCTATCGGGTGTTGGTATGTCTCGGCTCACTGAGTCTTTGTTCTCCTTTTTATGGCCAATCTAATCCTTTCTCTGTCTCTTTGCAGGGGCCGCGAGATCTACTGCGCAAGCCGATGCGGGGATTCTCCCCGGGCCAGCTACCGATGTTCCGGCCTCTTCGGAATTGCCGCAAGAGACCCGACTCAAAAAGCCGATGATGGATGCCTTGAAGGCTCTGGAGGCAAGTCTAAACGCTGACGACGACGCCTTGCTGAAGGAGGCCTCCAAGAGGTCCGTCGTGACGGCCCGGGAGGAGAGGAAGCGCTTGAGGCGTGCAGCAAAGGAGCGTAGCGCTGCTTTGGCCGTTGGAGCGGGCCCAAGTGCCGTTACTCCCGCTGCTACTCTTTCCGAGGAGCTACCGGTCGCCTTGTTTACTGCTTATAGACGGGCGGTGCGTGCAGCTCGAGAAACCAACGATCAATCCACCTCAGGTAACGTGTTTTTCGAGGCTTTGTTGTAAGAGTTGTAAAACTATCGGTTCTTACACATCTTGTCCTGCAGGGCCGAGTCCAACTGAAGGAGCGGCGGCGACCGTCGAGCCTGAGGGGACGGTGGAGAAGGCATCAGCCGAAACCGAGGCGACGGTAGGCGGTGCAGTCGTAGTTGCCGGGCCCGAGCTAGTGGCTGACGAGACAGTCACGCCTACTATGCCTGAGAAAGTTGCCGATGCTGAGCCTGAGGGGGTGGTAGGTGGGACGGCTGCTATGACTGAGCCTGGGGCAGTAGAGGATAGAGCGGCTGCGACCGATGAACCTATGGCAGCGGTGGACGAGACGGTCGAGACCGCTGAGCCCGAGGGGGTAGCAGGTGAGACGGGCATGATCGCTGATGGCGAGACGGCCGCTCTTTCTCAAGAGTCGGGCGCCGCTCCGATCATCGCTCTCCCCGCTTACGGCTCCTTGTCGTCTTCCGGCGTCGCGAGCGTGACGACGGCTCCCGTAGAGTCTGGCGATGAGGCAACGGGAGGTGAACTCATGCCAATGGAGGAGGGAGACGCCGCCATTTCGGCTGGTGACTCATCAGGTAAATTTTGGGTTACCGTCCTTTTTTTATTCTGCAATCCTTCCTGACAGGTGCAGCTAGTGCTGATGCCCTTTTACTCAAGGGAGCGCCGTCAGTTACTGCCCCTGACGGTGGCCACATCTCTACCCTCTCTCGTACCGTCGCAAATGCTGGAAGGTATAGATTTATGACTTATCAGCTTCATTTTTGTGTTGCATAATCTATGTACTGACGTTGTACTATTGCGTCTTTGCAGGAGTGCTTTTTGATCATCTTTACCAGGTGCTGCACCCACACTTCTCCTTCCCGTCGGAGCTTGCTTCCTCCAGCGGCGCTGATGAGTATAGTTTTCAATTAATTCCCTTTCTTTTTTCAATAATGGAATTATTTCTGATCTTTCCTTACCCTGATTGCAGTGCTACAGCTCGAAGGAGGAGATGTAAGATCAGTCGCGCCACCGGTCCTCCCGGCTTTGCCGCCTGCTGCAGCCGGTATAGTAGACCCTACTGTTCATGAGTCGCATGTATTTTTAGGTACGTCATCTGATTGTGATTTGTTTTGCAACTATCGCTCTGGTTCCGGTCCCCTTCGAGTCTCGCGTCATGATGCCGGCAGGCCCATTTTCCAGACGCCCATCCTCAAAGGGTGCTGCGATGAGTTTGAGCATGCTGAGCGGATGTGTCGAGGAGCTTGACGCAGAAGCTCCCACATCCGCCGCAGATTTTGCTGCCGAGGTTAATCCGATGCTGGCGACGCTTGTAAATTTCTATAATGAAGGCGTCGTCGAGTCTTGGGTTAATCACTGCAGGGAGATCGAGGCCCGCCTGCATCAGCTGGAGCTTATGCGCCCTGCCCTCGAGGTTTTGGCCACGAGTACTCAACGGGCGGCATGGATCGAGCAGAGCGCTTCTTACTTCCAACATCTGGAACAAGAATCGGCTTTGAGGCGGAGGGAATGCCAAGAGACCTCAAGCGAATCTGCTCGACTGCGTGCTGAGGTCGACGCGAACGCTGCCCGGGTGAGGGCTGTCTTCGAGGGCCTTCTGCAAAGTATTTCTGATGGGCTAACACTGAAGCAGAAGCTCGATGCCGTTGAGCGTGATGCCCAAGGTCGCGAAGCAGCTCAGCGAGCCGTTGAAGAACAACTTTCATCTTACATGCAGCAGCGGGCCCAGGTGGAAGCAGAGTTGGCTGCGGCAGCCGCTCAGGAGGAGGCGTTGAAGGAAGTGCGAGAGCAGCTTGCGGATTTGTTGAAGACGCTTCCTTCTCCATGAACATCGTGTATCATTTGTAATTGTAAATAAAATGTATTTGTTTCTTTTATTCTTTAACACAATGTATCTTGTACTCAATCGAATTTATGAATAAAAGATATACATTCTTCATAATGTTTTGTGTCATTTCTCCGCTTTCTTCTTTCTTTTATTATTAGTATGTTATCTTAGTAAACATGGTCGACAGATGATAGAGCGAGCATCCTGTCTTGGCTTCTTCAAGAGGTGGTGATGGCTTAGGAGGCAGGTTCAGATCTGCTGCCTAAGGCTTTTCAACTTTATGAGCCGTGAGGGTCTCACAAAGACTTTTCTCCCTACGGATCGAGAGGATCTCGTAGGTGTATTTTCTCCTTAGGAATCGTAAGGATTCCTAAGTGCGTTTTCTCTTATAAGTCGTAAGGATCTTATAAGAGAATTTTCCCTCTTACGAGTCGAGAGGACTCGTAAGCGGTTGTTTCCCTCCTTGTCGAGATTCGACTTTGGAGAGTGTGACCCGTGAATAGTATGCAAGATTCTATTTTGGACCGACTTGCAGGGTCCCAGTGCTTAGGAAACAGTTTTTTTTTATAAATCCCCGCTGCCTAAGGCTTTATCTCATAAGACGAGACGAATCGAGAAGTTCTCGCAAAGACACTAATTTCCTCACGAGTCGAGACGAATCGAGCAATTCTCGCAAGAATATCCTAACGTCACAGTTAACCTCTGCTCTTTACGACAGAGGTCCGTTAGGGTCTGTGGTACTTAGGGTTTTGTCCGTCGTACCGTCGCGTTGGCTGATGTATTCCTCGATAGGCAATCTTGCTGTTCGAGTAGCCTTACGACTGTCGTGTCTCTGATCCCTTCGGGGGCTGGACAAGACGTCTTCAAGCAATCCTCCTAGGCAGTTTGACCGTCGGAAGAGCAAGCGTTAGGAATTTTGCCATGCCGCTTTTTACTTGAGGTTAGGCTCATTTTGGAGAGCCCCGATGAGTCATAACCACTCCGCGCTGGTGTGGGATGATCTCCGATAGTCTTTCAGGTTTTATATGAGTTGCCGTCAAGACCCTGATGCTAGGAATTTAGCCTTCGCTTCGTTTGCTGTCATTGCGTTTGTTATATCTAGACGAATGTCATGGTTGTCTCTAGGTTGTTGGTGAACCGTCGATGTTTGGAACTAGGGATTTTGTCGTGGCTCCGTTGTTTGATTGTCGCGTCTGAATCCTGCTGGAGGAAAAAACGCTGTGGTGACATCTCGTCTGCTGTATCGAGACGGATGTCGAGGTGGTGACCACTCCGCGCTGGTGCGAGATGATCTCCGATGGTCTTTCCGGTTTTATATGAGTTACCGTCAAGACCCTGAAGCTAGGAATTTGGCCTTCACTTCGTTAGCTTTGGTGTGTCCGAATCCTGTTGGAGGAAGGGTGCTGTAGTGACATCTCGTCTGCTGTATCGAGACGAACATCGAGGTAGTGATCACTCTATGCTGGTGTGAGATGATCTCTGATTGTCTTTCCGGTTTTATATGAGTTACCGTCAAGACGCTGAAGCTAGGAATTTGGCCTTCGCTTCGTTTGCTTTGGTGTGTCCGAATCCTGTTGGAGGAAGGACGCTGTAGTGACATCTCGTCTGTTGTATCGAGACGAATGTCGAGGTAGTGATCACTCTATGCTGGTGTGAGATGATCTCTAATTGTCTTTCCGGTTTTATATGAGTTACCGTCAAGACGCTGAAGCTAGGAATTTGGCCTTCATTTCGTTTGCTTTGGTGTGTCCGAATCCTGTTGGAGGAAGGACGCTGTAGTGACCTCTCGCCTACTGTATCGAGACGAACGTCGAGGTAGTGATCACTCTATGCTAGTGCGAGATGATCTCCGATTGTCTTTCAGGTTTTATATGAGTTGCCGTCAAGACTTGGCTCCATTTTCTAATGGAGCATGGGGAGGGAAGATGTGTTTCCTTTTGTGTTTGTGCCTCTGGATTGTATACAGGGATTGCTGTGATATCGCCTGTAGGGCATAAATTTTATTATATATATTTTTCATTTTATTTCTTTCCGCGATGCTCTATCATTTCAGCTTTTTATATCGCGAAAATCGCGATTGCCCAATCATTTCGGCTATTTTTCGCGGTGCCCAATCATTTCGGCTATTTATTTTATTTTCACTCGCTGCTTTTTATTGCGAGTTGCCCAATCATTTCGGCTATTTTTCATGCATACATTTTTACTTGCTGATTTTGTTGCAAGTTGCCCTATCATTTCGGCTATTTCGTATGCATGTATAGCTTGTCGTCTTTTCGCCGCAAGCTTGGGATTAGACACCGATTTCGGCATCAGCACCGCTACAACTGGGATGTTGCCAGGAGCGAATCATCATTTGCCTCTGTCGATGTCGAACAAAGGTGGCTTAGCGAACATGGTTAGGGTCCTGTCGACTAAGGCTTTTGACTTCATGAGCCGTAAGGGTCTCACAAAGGTATTTCTCCCTACAAGTCGTGAGGATCTCGTAGGTGTGTTTTCTCCTTAGGAATCGTAGGGATTCCTAAGTGTATGTTCCTTATAAGTCGTAAGGATCCTACAAGAGTGCTTTCTCCTTATAATTCGAGAGGACTTACAAGGGTTGTTCACCGTGCGAACATATCCCCAGTCACGGATGGGACTTGGTTAGGGAAATGTTTATTCGCGCCCGTGGATTGTATACAAGGGTCAGTATTGAACCACTTATAGGGCAATATCGAAGGTTGTGGGGGTTGCTTAAGAACAGGTTCAGGTCTTTGTAACTTAAGACTTTCAAATCTTATGAGCCGTGAGGGTCCCATAAGAGAGTTCTCCTTACGAGTCGTGAGGATCTCGCAAGTGTAATTTCTCCTTAGGAATCGTGAGGATCCCTAAGTGTGTTGCTCCCTTGTGAGTCGTAAGGATCCCACGCGGGTGGTTTCTCCTTACAAGGTCGAGAGGACCCTGTAAGTATCTTTTAACGAGGTTGCGCCCTTTCGGGTTTTCACAAACACTCGCCGGTATCCCTGCTGTTTTTACTCACGGAGCCCTTTCGGGTTTTCATTCGTGCCCATTTTGCTTATGGACATACCGTTTTCTTTCTTTTTATTCTTCTTCTTTCTTTTTTTTTTATATAACGAGGTTGCGTCCTTTTGGGTTTTCACAAACACTCGCCGGTAGCCCTGCTGTGTTTACTCACGGAGCCCTTTCGGGTTTTCATCCGCGCCCTTTTTGCTTATGGGCATACCGTTTTTATTTTTATTTTATTTTTATTCTTTATATATATATATATATCGGCTTTGGGATGTTGCAATCCACCGTAGTTTATCGACATCTCGGTCAACAGCTAGTTTTAGGACGTAGTGGTCCGTCATTAGTTTAAGGACGTTTTGGTCATCAGTCAACGCACGATTACGCGGCTAGATTTTGTCGCAAATCTTCGCATGTTTTGTGTCAGAAGTGGATTCCTTAAAGAAAGGGCTGAGGGCGATTTCTTCGTCAGAGTCGCTTCCAAAGGTGATAACTTGCGATCCCTTGGTGTCGGCTATGTGACAACTGCCAGCAGCTCTTTCACGCTCACATGTCGTGCTTTTCTGTTCCCGACGAGCCTTGCGCTTCACTCGTTGAACGTGTCGTCGATGGGCAACATATCCCTGCCACCAGTTTTTAAAGGCTATGCACTCCTCGGTAGGGTGTGCAATCCTCTGATGGTATAGGCAGAAGTTAGGATGTACTTCCGCTTCATCTAGATGTATATTGCCAGGGGAATTTCCTTTGAAAGAGGGCAACTTCATTCCTATTGCCAGGGCCCTAGCGAATCGTTTCCTTACTTTAAACTTGCTTTTGCTGGTGATAGGGATGCTTTGCTCCAGTTGGGATGTCTCGACCTTTTCCTCCAGTCGTCGGCGTTTGGCCTTTTCAAATATAGCCAGTTCACGCTCTCGATTGGCTTTGCTTTCCTGACGGGCTTCGTTTAGGAATGGATCAATCATTTCGTCTGATGGTCCTAGAAGTTCTGGTTCGGGACCTGCCCCCAGTTTCTCTGTGCAAGAAGCCTTTTCATCGTCTGTAAACGAGTGAGAGATCACATGACAACTTGCTACGTAACCCTCAGATTCATCCGACGAGCTTTCTCCATCATCTTCCTCCTGAAAGACGTGGCTGAGGAATTCTTGGAGCGTGATGGGAGTCCGCGCCTTCTGATTATATTCCTCCAGCGCGTCGATCTGTTTTTGCAGGCTCGTGCGCTTGTCACCAGGCTTCACGGCCTTTTTGGACTTCTTCTTCTTTTTCGAAGATTTTGACGGCTGAGTGTGAGCATTTTGGCTATCACCAATCTTTGGAGTTGGGCGCGGCTTCAGCATCCCCTTGATGATCTCAGGTTCCAACGGGTTCTTCCATCTGATCGCCGGGCATGTCTGGAGATCATTCAGCATCTTTTTGGTTTTGGCGGAAAGCACGACCTCCCATGGAGCTTCTTCAACAAAAGAACAAGTTGCCCCCGGCGTGCCCGTCTTCTTTGGAGTGTGCAGCTGTGGTGGGTTTACTTTCCACTTTTCAGACAGCGCAAACTTGCCTTGTAGGTACCGATCCTCGATCCATCCCTTAAAGTCGAAGCAATCCTCGATCGGGTGACTTACCGTTTGGTGGTAAGGGCAATAATTGGGATTATTCATCTCGCTGGGTTGCGGTGGTCTCCTTGGATTCGGGAGATTGATAAGCCTATTGCGCATCGCCAGCTCGAACAGCCTCTTCGTTTTATCCCGCGGGAATGAGTAAGGGCGCTTCATTTTCTCATTATAATACCGCCGTCTCTCTTCCAGTTGATCCGCTAGCTTTGGGGCACTGGGCTGCTGTTGGGTGTTCGCAACGAAGGTCGCCTTCCCTTTACCCTTGTCGTTTCGGGGTTTCGGTTTCGGAGGAGACGGTTTGTGACCCATTTGATCCATCTGGGCTAGCTTATCAATTAAAGCCTGGAACGTGGTCGGTTTAAAGAACATCATGAACTGTGAGATGGTCGCTTGCGGATCAAGAGTGCCCACGAACATGCCTACCGCAGGTGCTTCTTCGATGCGTTGTTCGCATTTCGACCACAAGTTCCGCCATCGGATTGCGTATTGAACCCACGTTTCGCCTGGCCTTACCCTGGCATTAATCAGTGCTGTTATCGGGATGTGTTCACTAGCACTCGCGAATCTTTGTGTAAACAATAGCTCCATCTCCGCAAATGTTTTGACAGAGTCATTAGGTAGCTCCGAATACCATTCAAAGGCCGTTTCTGCTAAGCTGCCGATGAATTAGCGAAGAATCAGTTTGTCGTCGCCTCCAGTGTTGCCACATAAGGCCCTGAATTGAGCGACATACTGATGGGGATTCCCCGTTCCTTTATATACGTGGAACTTAGGGATCGTATATCTCGGCGGGTAACTGATTTGGTCATACTAGCCCGGATAGGGTCGTCCGGTTCTAACAATTTGCTCAGCCGCTTCATTCGCCTGATGAACTGGTATCTGCTGAGCTATATAGTCGTCTAGTGCAGCTTTGGAAATTTTCTCCTCCTTGGCTGTTGAAAGAGCCGGAGGAGGATTAGATGTCTCCCCTCTATCGTCTCCAATAATGATTGGAGGGTCTTCAGCTGGAGGGTCCGGCTGTAACATCATCCCTACCATATCTTGGAAGAGAAGTGCCATTTGCTTTATGTCAACCGCCTGCTCTGCAGCTTCTTTGTCCTTCTTTTTGAGGACTCTGCGTAAGAAGTCAGCATCGGTTTCTTGTTTGTGACGCTGCTCTGATGAAACCTCCGGGCTTTCTTTTGGCCCGGTGAGTGCGGCCATTTGTGTCAGCATTTCCTGAAGCTTCTGTTGCTGCTCCTAGGCTTTTGTCACGGATCGGGTGAGCGGTCGGTGACCCATCGAAGCGCGGCTATCCTCTTTCCCGAATGCCATATAAACAGTATGGACCACTATGCCCCCGGACTTGGGGCGTTCGTGCTCAGCGCTTTTACGGTTCGCCATGTTCACAGGGGCTTTTTGCGGCCTCCTTTTCTTTTGAGTGATTGACGTTGAGGGAACCGTTGCAGTGGGCACCCGGCCAGCTGTTGCTTTTTCTGGCTTGACAGAGTAGTCCTTCTCCTGCCGAACCTTCATTTTTTTCTGTTGGCGGAGATAGTCTTGATCCATTACGGAGTCTTGGACTTGATGCCAGACCTTGTAAATTTCAGAGGACCGCCGTTGAGGGGGCTGCTCCAACTTCTTCTCTGGAGCATTCTCCACAGGTGAAGGAGTTCTCTTCAGCACTGCAGTAGGAGAGTTTCTGCGCACCTTGTTGAGCAGTTCAAAATTGTTCTAGGTTGGAATAGCAACATCGATCCCCACCGTTGGAGCTGGTGGAGTAAATCCAGAGGGAGAGCTGCTCCCAGCCTTCCGTACTCGGCGCCAGCGACGACGGCGAGCATGTCGCGCGATTGGAGTTGGTTTAGCCGTAGGGGCGACCCCTTCATGCCCCCTGTGTTGGTCAGAATTTGCTGGTATCAGCCTTTTAAAGACCGACGTCCGTTGAATGGGGATGGTCAACCTATCAAAAGCAGACTTCCGGGTAGGGGAAGCAACCTTGGTGATTTTGCCTGGAACGGGAGTAGGGATGGCTATCCGCTTCGGGATAACGCCTTCCGGTATTGCAGGCTTCTTCATGGGCCCGTTGGATCACTGGCCTAATCTGTTAAAAACTGAGGCAGTGGAGTTGGGCGACCCATCGAGAGGGGCCGCGGTAGTAGTGAGTCGATCAAAGACCGACTTCTTTTGCGCTTCCTGAGGCGGCGGGATATTAATGTTCACTGGCGGGAGCATGGTCCCGAAGAACAGACCGGTGGTAGCCTGAGTCACTTGTTCCACCAGCATAGCGGAGATGGAGGCCTCTTGAGGCCCGTAAGTCACTCCTCCAGACGGGACGGAGCGAGAGTTGCAGTTGCAGTTAGTGCAGTTTGAAGCCATTGATCTTTTGTTTTCTGCACGGACCAAGACACCAAATCTTAGTACCTCGAATCCACAGGCAACCACAGCAAACCGCGATTCGTTCGCGAACACGACACACGAAGTGTGGAGTGGAAAGAGGAAGAGGTCCCACCGGGCGTGCCAGAATCTGTTTACCGCCGGAAACCGGGAAGACGGACTGTCTTCCCTGAATCTGGGGGCAGATGCTAATTGGTGCTATCCGTCCACCTTTCCGAAGATACCAAGTTGATTTATGGCACCGTGTATCGGAGATTTAGACGGATGCGGCCGATGTAGCAGACTTCGTCAGATTCCCCCTCGTTCGAGGGTTTTTTGATTGTGGGGACGCTCTTCCCTGCAGGCGCAAGCCTCTGCAGTTAATTACGCTACCGCATCGCGGTAACAACTTTCTCCTTCTCCAGATGGTCACTTCGTGTCGTGGGTGTTTGTTTTTGTTTGTGGTTGCTCGTGGATTGTATACGGAGACTAATTTATGTTGTCGCCCGTAGGATGTGGATTAGTCCAAATCCGTATTTTCTTAGATTTGGGTTTGGGGTTTTGGTTTAAGGATACGTTAGCCATATTTGAGGCTAAGATCAACTTAAATGTTTGTTAAGGATATGTTAGTCTAATTTGAGACTAAGATCAGCTTAACAGGATCGTTTAGATCCGACAAAAGAGCATTTGGGCTCTATTGTTCTAGTTTAGGGACATAGTGGTCCATTGCCAGTTTAGGGACATGATGGTCCAACATTCCAATTTTGGGGACGAATATTGGTTTAAGGACATCATAGTCCATGAGTTTAAGGACCCCACAGTCCGTAGCAATATATGGTTGTCGGGACCCGTCACCTCTCTGACGACGTTGAAGGATTACAACGACAAATGTCAGAGGAGTTCAGAGATGTACCCTTGAACCGGGTGTAAATTGATTTGAGAGAGCAGTTGTGCTCGGTTCAATTTAATTTGAGGACTTACGGCCAGAATTGGGTTAAGTCCATTTGAAAATATTTAACATTTTGTTCATGATTGGCCTGTTTAGGCCTTTGCTTGGGCTCTGCCCTTTTTTTAAAAAAAATGCACAGCATTAGGCTTTTTAATTAAATGCACAACATTTAGATTAGGCCTGTTAGGCCTTTTAATTGGGCTCTGCCCTTTTTAATAATGCACAGCATTTGTTTTGGTCTGTTAGACCTTTTAATTGGGTTCTGCCCTTCTTTAATAATGCGCAGCATTTAATGATCTGACAATGTGCCACGTGGCCTGTCAGGCGCTTTGCGCCAATTAAAGAGCGCAAGGCACCAGCGCATGCGGAGGTGACACGTGTCATGCTCTGGTGAGCACAAGTCTGTTAGCGCAGTGCGCTGCTGACACGTAGCGCGCTCTGGTGACTTGCGCCAATCCAAGAGCGCAGTGTTCTGTTTTAGAAGCGCAAGGCGCAGGTTGTTCTGTGATTGACACGTGGCGCTCTCTGGTGATTTGCGCCAGTCCAATGAGCGCAACAGCACAAACTAAGAGTGCAGGGCACTGTTCAATAGCGCAGAGCGCATCTTGATCTAATTAAGATCAAAGAAAAGAATCTTTTTTAATTCTCAAAAGGTTCTACCTCAAATTTCAAGAACCAATGGTTCATCAAAAGTCTGTGCCTTTATATAGATCAAAAGATCTAATAATGAAGTAAATTACTTCTTTTTTTTATTGGATCTCCTTTGATCTTTTTCTTTTTATTGAAGATCTTGATCTTGTTCTTAGATCATTGATCTTTTTAGAAGAAATTCTTCTTTTTTCAAAAGTTTACCTTTTTCTCTTTGAGTTTTTTCTCAAAGTTTTTGGAGGAGCTCTGTATATCTGAGACTTGTAGTCTAGGGGCCTTTATATAGGGCCAATTAGTTTGTTAGGTTAGTTGCAGAGATTTTTCTCTGATTGATCTGGGGATATTTCCTAACCGTTGGATCTTTGATCCTAAGGCCTCTGTTTTACAGAAGATAATCTTCTTGTTTTAATAAGATTAAAAAGATCTTTCTAGAATTTTAATTCTGATTAAATATTTCATTATTTAAGTTTTAGTGCTGGCACAGTTGGCGCAAGTGCACCTGCGCTTGACACGTGTCGCGCAGCGCAGAGCGCAGCGCAACTGCGCTGACACGTGTCGCGCAGCGCAGAGCGCAGGTTATCTGAAGCATTGCTTCCCTTTTATTTTTAAAGTTTAAATTTTAAAACAGAGTCTTGCTCTGATTGGGGTACGCTGCCTTGGGCGCAGCGCCCCTTGCGCTGGCGTGTCTGCTTTTGACATGTGGCACTCTGTGCGCAGCGCAAGGGATCTGAAGCGTTGCTTCATCTTTTGAATTTGAAATTCAAACAGAGCTTTGCTCTGATTGGAGGAAATAATCACGTACGGTATAATCTATCGTACGATATCATCAAATCAAGTGTGTGGCTCAATCATCATGTACAACATATCATGTACGGTATAATCCATCGTACAATATCATCATATCAAGAGTACGGATCTATGGTCATGTACATCCTATCATCTCATCTAGTCGCATATCGTCACATGTTATATCATCTCGTATCGTATTATGAACATATATATTGTCTAATCTTTATATAATATAATATATCAAATCGTATCCTGCCATCTCATCTCATCTCATAAGGCAGATAATAGTCATCACAACAGATAAAATCATCACAAGCATGCAAACAACAATATGGAATAGCGGATAATCTAGGAGCCCCGCGTTTCATTTGAGCCATAAATGAGACGCGACGTTCCCCGGTCGTATGAATTTCCAGTGCAATGAAGATCCTAGACCCCTACGAGTGCGGCAAGTTACCCGCCAATCCCCGAAATGAGGCAACCCCAATCAACAAAGTGAGTGGGTCACCCAGCACTTCACAAAATCCGGTAACTTGAGCACCCCTCCGTGGGTCAACCTATACCTCCTATGAGTGAGGCAAATAGCCCACCAATTCTAGAGTAAGACGCCCCTGGTCTCAACTCCATGAGATGTGGGCCCGTTGCCCTCTAGAACCCGGCTATTCGAGTCCTCCGAGGGGTATTCCTAGTACAGAAAAGAAAAATATATATACAACGGCGACATCGACCTCGACCCGGTCGTGCCCCAATCAAAGAATATACAAACTAGCAGTGACGGCAGTCCACATTTTGGACGCTCTCCCTGCAACAAACAATATACAAATGAATCTGAACTGTACATCTAATATTGCACACGAGGCTATTCATCACGACAATCCGCACAAACCATAGCCAGATATATATATAACCGTAGAAGTAAGCAACGCCAGAATGGTGCAACCCCGTCTAAATGAACATATAGCAACTAGACGACGTTCAGCAGCACATATACAACATCATAGATACCGACGATGCAAAAGTTTCGAGTTTTTAAAACTCCCGAGTTGTCCTTAAGCTAAGATGACACAAAGTGAAATCCGGGACAAAACAATCAATACCAAAAATACCAATTTACAAAACGCAGCACACACCATGAAAACGAGCCCCATACATGAACAGTAAACGGGTGGGGCCGACCATTTTGGGAATCTCGCCGGGCCAAACATGATGGAATCATCTCGTTTTCATTGTGTGTCTCTATCTAGTCTAGATGAAGCTTCTGCACTTCTTTAAAAAAATTTCAGAGACCAAAAATATTTCGACAGAAACTGGGTTCTCGAAATCGGTATTTTCGGTTTTGAAACTTAAGCATCGTCAAACACTAGTTTATGGTGTTTGGGTGGCTCTGATACCATGTTGGGATCCGGCGCCCACACCGCGCAGGCCGCGGGTGGTGCGGAAGCGAAAACAAAAACTTTTTGCGGACACCGGACGCTCACACCCGAGGATACGAATCAAACAACCTAAACTTGTAAGCTAAAACATGCAAGGTTGAGAAATACAACGTTTGTCACGTGTCCACCCAATTGTGGAAGACCCCTCCAAGCTTAAAGCCGCCGGGAACGCGCTTGGGTATCGATCACCCTTGCCGAAGACGATCCACCTAAGGGAAGGCGGAGGAAGCTCTAACCGACGGTCTAAAGTTGCTACGTTTGGATGGCCGGTGATATAAGAATACTTCACTATATTTTTCTCTCTAGAATCTTGCTTAAAAATGATAGCAAGAAGAAGAAAGAGATGAGCTAGAGGAAGCATGATCCATGGTGGAGGAGATGAAGAAAAATCCTCAAGTTATGAAGTAGAAAAGAATGGCTACTAAAAATCAACCATTATGCAATAGTGCATCCAAATCAAATAATCATTTAAAACACCAAGCCATGCCTTGCTGCTAAGTAGCACCCATGCTTCAATGTCTCCACTTGCCACCTTATTTTCCCATTTAATTTTTCAAAAAAGGAAATCAAATATGAGGTGTCATTCTTCTAAAAGTACTCCCGTACAAATACGGAATACTTCACCTGGTATATGTATCGCTACATATACGCGTATCCATATAAAAATACGGATAGAACCAAAGAGAGAAAACGAATAGTGAACAATAATACTAAAATATATGTATCAAAATACATATATAAATTATTAAATCAAAACCTGATTTAATAATCCGGCTTAATCCTAAGCCGGCTAGTTTTATCAACCGTCCGATTAAAGCCAGTGTATCGCGTACACATATTTAATCGGACCTCCTGCACGTACCAATGTATGTCTCCTACATCTGTCGCCTGAATCGGGAAAACCCTCTGTGTAGGACTCTAAAGACTCGACAATACGCTGACAGTGGGTTTAACCACAAGCACGTCAGCGGCACTAGCTGTACGTAATGGCTACCCTTGCTATACCTTTAAGTAGATCACGAGGTAATGACCTACCTCCTCACACACTCATATGCAACATAGCACAATACCCTTGGGAACATAGAATACGGGAAAACGATATCTCTACAAATAAATACCATAATTAATAAAACCGTTTTTTCTTAATGATTTATATTTATACAAATCTTTGCAAAGCGCCGCTACAACCCATTTGGGGAACCCGTTCGGAATGGTGAGGATTATCGCACATCCTCTGGCTTAGAAGTGCGAGATGCAGACCTCCGCAAGGAGCATTCGGTCTCGAAAAGTTTAAAATACGACATCTTAAAAAAACGAGATTTTTAGAAATATAAAATATATATTAAAATTATTTTTTATATAATTATATATATATGTAACATTAAGATATCTATTTTGAAATATTATAAATATTCCAACTCTTTTCAAAAATCACAAGAATCATTTTACATTAAAATTCCATGAATTCCATACAAGTCAATATTACAAATAAATACCCTTTATTATGAAATTATGATATTTTCACTAGAAATATCACAATATAAAATCTACATTTATTACAACTCTAAAGACGAATAATAAATACTTGGGGTGCATTTTGAAAACTATACAAAAGTATTTTTACATAAAAGCCCCTCAAGTTCTGTAAATTACACTAAGGACCCTAGTAAACATAGGTTTAAGTGGGACCAATCTCTTGAGCCTCAGGGAGCCGGAGAAATGGGTGCTTGCCTATCTAAGGTAGACAGCTTAACAACGGTGTTATCAATACGGTAATCGTCTTTGAAAAAGACACAAATCCTGTCGCCCATGTGCAGCGGTTACCGATAACATCAAAACAATCAGGACTTCAATTTACTTTTTTAATTGTCTGACTCGGTTTGAGTCTCATTATAATCTGACTTGAATATGATTCAAGTGCAATCTACAATCTATAATCTACAATATTACAATTCAACATGAATCCATTATTACATATATTCAATCTATCAACTTGACTGAACCGAACCATGGATATACATTCCATTTACATGATTATACAGTTACATCCATGATTCTACAGTTATATACATAATTCTCCAGTTACATCCGTTTACTGATATCATGGTTTCGGCCAGTCATCCAATTATACAATCAATACAATTTATAATACAACAATACAATCAAGATAACACGGGGTTTAAGGGGTAGATTGGTACGGAAAGTGTTAAAAATGGCACGAGACTGCAAGATTAAGATACCTAACATGAATCCAATTGTCGTTGTTCCGGGTTGTATAACGGAGCCTTGCACTTCCATTTGCCTTTAGTCTCTGGCATATAGAGACTCCTCTCGTATACACTGGTATTCTTCTGTATCAAGCTACAAACAATAATGTTAACACTAAATATAACAGTATAACAATATTATACCACTTTAAAAGCTACATCTTATTCTGTCTATTCTATTCCCTCTTATCTTTGGGACTTACCGAGCGATCTGTTCACTGACGACATTCTCTTTCTTTCTTCTTGGAATGTCGTCAGGTGATCTGGATACGTCAGAGATTGAGCCCTCTGCCGAAGATTTGGACCAATTCAGTGAAGACCCCGAGCTCTAGTTCATTGTACACTTTCCATTCAGTACTTTTCATTTCTGTTATGCCATTGTTTAGGCATTGCTTTATTTCAGTTGTATTTATTTTTCCATGCATTGTACATAAAAAATGTGAATAAATAAAGTTGCTGTTTTTTATTATAACTTGTCTCTTGTGCATTTACTTTTATATTGCTTAGATACGCTTAGCGTATTTACTTCACAGTAAATACGCAGCGGCCTCGTCCCGTCCCCTTCGCCGTACACCGGGAAGAGGGGCGTGACATTGGGAGAGAAAGGAGCGCGACGGGCCTCGGGGTAGGGAGCCCTTTCACGAGACATTGGCGTGCAGCTGTGAGGAGCCCAGCGGGTCATTGAATCAGTTGTCGCGGGGGACCTGTGGCCGCCGGAGATAGCAAGACGTTGTTCAGTGGTGCCGGCGTAGAGGTCGTGATCCCGAGGAGGGGGAACGGCGACCTAGGGGCTTGTCCCGCTGTTTGGACGCAGACAAGGGCATCCACAATGGATGTGAGCCTGTCGATCCGCGTAGAGAGGACGTGAATGGCGTTTGGGGGGAGTGGACCCGCCCGCGCCTCAGTTGTGGGGAAGGCGGCGGCTTGCTTGGATCATCACGGTGATCACTCACCATGAGTTCGAGATTGGAAGATCAACTTTCAATGAGTGGAATTTTTCGAATTCCCACAGACGGCGCCAACTGATGGAGACTAAGATCTCCTTCAGATGTTGTCCTCCGTCGATCTGTCGCGAGCGTTGGTGAACGGCTGATGCTGGTGTTGAGGGTTGTCTCCTTGAGCGTGTGGATCTCAGTGGGCTTGATTTAGGGTAAAGTCGAGCTACCTGCAAAGAAGTCCCGGGGTGGTTGTACCACCATGGACCCTCCGACGATCAAGTTAGCCGAGGTATTTGAGAAAAATAGCGACTTATTGGGTTAAAATTGCGTTACCTGAGTCTTCTGGGAGAGGGGTTTTTATAGCGGTCGCTTGGAGCGAGCTGGCGTGAGATATCCGCCGTCGGTTACGCCCCTGGCGTTACGCCTGCGTGAATGACGGGATCCCCCCCGTTAATGACGAGATACGCTCGTTAATGGGGGATACGACGGCGTGGAACGCGGGATTGTGGGGCGGTGGATATCTCGCTTCTGGAGAGATACGCGGAGCTGTGGCGGAGGCGCTTGGGTTCTGCGTTTTTGGTTGCTCGGTCGAATCGGGAATGCTTGGCTCGGCGGGAAGCTCGAAGGCGAGCGGGAGGCCGGGAAGCTCGGTTCTGTGATAGCTCGGAGGCGAGCGTGAGGCCGAGGAAGCTCGGCGTGTAGGAGGGCTCGGAGGCGAGCCAATGGTTATTTACATGGCGAGCACATGAGTGTTCAGGGACCCCTCGGAGGTCGGGTCTTGCCTCGGGACGATAACCCCGGGGATGCCTCCAATGTGTAGCGCTTGCCCTGTTTCCGTGAGCCCCGGGACACGTCATCTACCACGTGTCATGATCCGGAGTGTTCCCACTTATGAGCATCATCAGAGATAGATTGTTATGATATTGCAATAAATTATAGGTGCCAATCACGGCGGAGCCAGGAATTAATTACTCGGGGGCAAAACAAAATTTATATCAAATGCTGAAGAGCTCTTAAGTATAAATATTAAGTTATCAATTATATATAAGCGTTTTATATATTTGATGTTATTGAAATTCTAGATATTCGCTGAAAAAAATTTAGCCGGTTTATCACAATCTCAACTGAAAAGAAAAATCTAGTAAAACCATGATTAAATGCCCCGTCAATTACTTTTGTAGTAAAAGCAAGAAGTTTATTTATTTGTTTTTAGATATTAATATAATGCTCTATTGATATATCCATCTATAGTTTTATACTAAGAAAAGAATTTGAAAAGATAGCAAATTATTTATGGTAGATTTTGAATGAAGTATTAGTAATAATAATTTGAATATAAAAGTTGAGCAGAAAATTATTCGAGAAAAGCAATAACTTATTTTAAGAAATGAAAAAAAAAATTACACTGCCCATTTGTACATATGTATTTCCTCTCATAATTTTCGTGCAAAAGACTTGATTTTATAAGGTAAAAATATGACAATAAACAAAACAAACAAACTAAAGAAGGCTGTTTGACTTTTTATTTTAGCACAAACCAGTCCAAATAATTTTACGCCATCAAAATGATTGCTTTCAAAACAATTAAAATTTAGAAAGTGTATAAACAAATAAAATGATAACAAGGAATTGAATATATAAATCTATAGGATTTTAGGGGAATTTTCCTAACATACTAGTCAAGAAAGGGAAAAAAATGTTGGCTGGGCAGTTCGCAGCCATGAACTTGACTCGAAGATTCCCAAGCATTTAACAGGATGCCACCTTTTTTTGTCATTGAAAGTGTTACAATAAATTAATGGCTAAATTTTAACTTGCTAACACGAACTATATACGTTTTTTTCTGATGATACCGTGAACTTTCAAAATGATGTTGTGATACCATGAACTTTGAAAATATCCAAAAAAAAACGTCGGCCGAGTTAATAGAAAATTATAAAACTACTAAAATACCCCTCTCATATAATAAAAAAGAACATATTTGCCAAAAAAAAGAGGGGTGTTTTGGTAATTTTGTAATTTTCCGTTAACACCGTCAGGAGCTACTTCGATACTTTTGAAAGTTCATGGTATGAATCCATCCTTTTGAAATCTCATGGTATCATTTGGAGAAAATGGTTACAGTAGTTCATGATAGTAAGTTGAAATTTAGTGTATATGTTCTTATTTGTGTAGTTGCATTCCTAATCTTTGATTGATTTTATGTTATATTTTGTTCAAGGATAAAAATAGGTCAGTGCTTCAAAATTATGAACGGTTTGTTGTAAAATATCGAGCATGTACGGGTTGTGACATCGAAATATTTATATATTTTTTATAAAGCATCTAATTATATATTAAACAGAATATCAGCCCATATTTTTATGAAGTTTATTTTTAGGATTTTTTATCCGTAGCCCCTCTAAAATATAGCAAATTCTTTTCTATCCAAAAACTTGGTATTTACTTTTTACCCCCCAAAACTGCTAAGCTACGTCATTTTACTCTCTTTACGATTTCTATTAATTTTTAACGGTATAATATCAGGTTTTTCTTTAAAACATTCGAACATCTCTTATTATTTGGAAATACACAATTTCTTCTCCATATTGAAATTAAAGTTAAGGCTTCTGCTGCACCTTTTTCAAAATCAGCCATGAAATCAGGAGTATCTTCAACATCCTTCTGTAGCTATGAAGAAATTAAATATTTCTGCGTTCTTACTTATTGTATTCGGGTAAATGGTAAACCTAAAATTTATGGAAAAAAATTAAAGTTAAAGTTAACGTGGTTTTTTTCTGACGGGGATCGCAAAGAGGGTAAAATGATGTATCTTATTAGTTTAGGGGTAAAAAGTAAATCCAAGTTTTAGAAGGTTAAAAAGAAATTTGCTATGTTTTGAAAGGCCTACGGGTAAAAAACCCCTTATTTTTTTTTATGGGTTGCTAACTTTTTTGAGCTTAACACTCAAATATCTATAGAGAAGAAAATAACATGATTTAGTGGTTGGAGATTCCCCAATGCGTCTCAAGGGTTATTGGTTTTGGATTATTAGGGCGTACCATCAACTCCCAGCCTAAGTAAGGGACGATTGCAGAACACAAACAGCGATGAAATTTTCTCATATTCGAGTTGACGAAGAGACCATTGATGGATGTGAGGCCCCACCGACTGAGGGCGGATTTGAACTTCTTCCAAAACTTTAATTTTTAGTGTAATTGGTTATAGTCTCGGATTTGGATTTTAAAATCAAGCGTTATTGACATAAGTAAGTCCATGCTAGCCGTTTAAATTCAAATTCAAGTCCAAAACGAAAGTCTAGTTCAAAATCAAAATCCGAAAAATTATCGGGCAACAATTGTCTGACTTGTATGGTATTATCCAAGTTCAATTAACACCCAATTTTTCAATATTGTATTTGACTGTAGATGAACATAGATGAGGTGGATTGCAAATTTACTTAAAATACATGGGGCCTAGTCTAAATTACCATCATTAACCAATCAATTACCATTCATTAGAAAAGAGGGGCCAAATACCAATTTCCTTAAGAAGGGAGGGGCTAAGAATGATTTTCCGGAGAAAATGAACAAAAAGAGCTTGAATCTGCCCCAACGGACGGCTGAAAGGATAATTTTCCGGAGAAAATGACAAAAAAAACTTGAATCTGCCCCCAGCCCCCAATAAGGCTTTCTATATATATATATATATATATATATATATATATAATGGCATATGTGAAGCATGCAAAAATATATTTTGGCATCATTAATCAAAGAATGACTGAATATTGTCTAAGCATAAATTTCATTAAAGGGAAATTCAATACCCTTTTAGTCAAACCCCCTCCCCAATAGGAAGTCTAAAAAATCCGTTTTATTAAATGACAATTTAGCGACACTATATCAAAACCTTTTAGTTTATGCAACACTTCACCATTTCATTGTGTAAAGCATATGTTGATCGAGCTGCAGCCTCTCATGAATCCAACGCTATTGTCTAAACTACCAAATGTTAGGATTTTCTAAAGCTAGGTAAAATCGTTGCGGCAGTGTTGGAGAATGGAGTTGAGATTAGATAATTAGAGTTTCATAAAGTTATCTAAACTTAATTAACTATAAAATCTTATACCATGTTTAGGATGGTATTTAAAGTTTAGAAAATCATGCATGTGTAAGCTTCAAAATTGAGATAACCGCAGTTTATCGAACTCCAATCCAAAAAAAAAATTTTAAAACTGAAAGTTTCTGCACAAAACACTTGTTTGGGATAAGTACAAAACCAAACGTTCCATCATGCAAAGTTAAAGTTTTAAATAGAGTTCGGGCTTGCAAATCATAGTTTGTATATCCTCTATTTCCGTTTTAAAAAACTCCGGTGGGTGGCAATCTTTCTTCTTAGGTGTTATCACATACATATCCCCGTCGAGAGCCTTTCTGATGATATACGGGCGGGCCAGAGGCGAATCTTTATCTTTGAAGATATGATGTTTTAGTACTGATTCATCTATGATGTACTTCTCTTGATTTCGGTTCTTGCCCTGCTCAGCCTCCGGTGAGACATCATGTATATACGGTTCTGTTATGTAATCATCCTACAAAGCGTCTCTTGAACTACACATAGTTTGGTGTTTAGAAGGCATACTGTGGTTTGAGCTATCCAAAAGGACGTCCATGTTGATTGTCGTCGGCTTCCTATTGGTTTCACAGTATCATGAAAGTTCATCCTATAATGCAATCCTAGCCTCTCATCTTCCATCAAGAAAAACACTAGTCGCAGGCCTCCTTATTTTACCCATTTCCTTCCGCTCGACCAAACGACGGGGAATAGGAGGGGCTAAATAATAACACCCGCCCCGAATCCTCGAGAGACGGCATATGCAATTGAAGCAAACCCATATGCAGACTCTTAAAATTGGAAACTTGGAGACTACCGACCGTGATAACAGGAACTAAAGTATTATATGTTGCTTGAGTATCTTTGTTACTGCAATACAAACTCCAAGGAGACAGCTCACTTTATCAGTTCATGTCCTATCTCCTTAAAAAAAAAAAAGAAAAAAAAAAGAAAAATCCCCAAATGAGTTCTCTAATTTGAACCATCGCGTCATCACCTTTTCCAAATTTTAAATGGCACAGCATAAGAAAAAATCATATATTTTATTGCAAGGAAAAATAAATTTAAAATTTAAAATATACTATCATACGTAGGATAATTTCCACAACAAGGGATGAAAAAAGTTTAAGCGAGTAAAATATCAAGATATATTTCTGCAATTTTACCAGAGTTTCAAAAGAAGAAAGATTTACTCGCAAATCGCTCCAGACAAAACTGTGTTTCCTTGCCTTCGAACCACGATCCGCGCTCACTCGTCTCCACCAATCAAACTGAAGAACCCAATATCGAACGGTTCAAAACACTACTCACCCACTCACGCGGATCGACACCAAATCCAACGGTCCGTACGAAACCAAACCGTCTGCCCTCAATAGCCCCACCAAACTCCTATAAAATGAAGCAGCCACCCGCTCTCAATCCCCATCACAGCCACGAAATCCCCAAATATAAAAAATCTAAAAAAAATCAAAAGAAGGAAAGAGAGAAAATGTCAGGTAGAGGAAAGGGCGGTAAGGGGCTCGGCAAGGGTGGGGCGAAGCGGCACCGGAAGGTCCTCCGCGACAACATCCAGGGGATAACGAAGCCGGCGATCCGCCGCCTCGCCCGCCGTGGCGGAGTGAAGAGGATCAGCGGCCTCATCTACGAGGAGACCCGCGGCGTCCTAAAGATCTTCCTGGAGAACGTCATCCGCGACGCCGTCACCTACACAGAGCACGCCCGCCGTAAGACCGTCACCGCCATGGACGTCGTCTACGCCCTCAAGCGCCAGGGACGCACCCTCTATGGCTTTGGGGGTTAGGGCTAGGGCTAGGGCTTCTGTGATTGGGGTTGGTGCAAAGGTTTGTGTTTGGGAATGGAAAGTGTTTTTTTTTGTCTTGTTGCTTTAGCTGAAAAATGTTGGGTCCTGATCGTTGATTTCAATTAAATTTGAGCTCTTATGTTGGGTTGATCTATTGTTGATTAAAGATTTGTGGTGCATACTGGGCTAGATCATTGATGCAATACTTTGAAAAGTAGTCCTTGATGACGGTTTTTTTTAGCTAATTATATTTGCTTTTGACGAAAATGTTGAATCTTGAAAGTTGATATCTATGAATGTAATTGTTCTTTCCCCCTTTTCCTTCCCTAATTCGAGTTCTTATGTTGGATCCATCTATTATTGATTAAAGATTTATGGTGTTTATTTGATGCAATAGTTTGGGGATTAGAATTGTGGGTTTTCTGTAAGCTTGAAGGGGAGAATGTTTTAGTTAATTATATTTCAAAGCAGGTCTTGTGCATGGAATTGTTTTAGATTTTATCTTCTTTTGACGAGGTACATTCAATCTATAAATTCATCAGTCTATTCCTTTGTCTGAGTGTCTTTAATTCCCCCAGGGAATTTAGCGCCACAATTTATCGATGTTATTATGAAAATTCGATTTAAATCGACTCTAAAAATTTCTTTGTATTCTCAATTTATGGGTACTAACTCCGTTTCAAAATCCAAGTACTTTTTTGATCTGTCTTTTTTGTTTTAAAATTTCAACTCTTTTACAAGTATCAGCAAGTTATTTTTGTTGCTTGAGTTACTGATCTAAATCTCAATAAATTCCTTACTTTGATCCATTATTATTCAAATACAAATAAAATAATGAAACATAATAGGGCTGAAGTGGGCAATTGCATTCAAATGGTCATAGGTTTAAACCGTCTTAATGGGTGTCTAAAAGTTAAAATGGATTTACATATCGAAACGGCTAAATTGACACAAATAAAATTGTTTTTTTACAAATTTAATATTGTTTGGTTCATACCTTTCTTCTCTGTATGACTTCATCGAAATTGAAATACCACATTAATTATTATGCATTAAACTATAATTAATTATCTTATGGTTTGTTCAATTGGCCCTTTTACCCCTAAAATTTACTTTGTACTTTTGGAATATTTATTATAAATTGTTTGAGAATCTATTTTCATAGTTCCAATTTGGATAAATAGAATATTTTCATAGCATTTGCACACCATGGCCTTGCAATGAAAGCGGTTCAATCATTTGAAGAAATGCAAAGAAAGAATTTCAAGCCAAATGATGCAACTTACGTGGAGTTGTTGTCGGCTTGTAGCCACTCGGGTCTAGTCGATGAAGGACTCATGCTATTTAGAACAATGGTTAGTGATAAGTCTATTGAGGTGAGAGAAGAACATTACATTTGCTTGGTTGATCTCTGCAGTTGAGCCGGGTGGCTAAACGAAGCTATGAATCTAATCAATGGGCTTAAGACTAAGCCGTCAGCGTCTATATAGGGAGCGCTTCTTGGGGGATGTAATAACCATGGAAACGTGAAGATTGCAGATGCAGCAGCAAAGAAATTGTTGGAGGTTGAACCAGATGATGCGGGAACTTATACATTGTTGTCTAATGCATATGCTTCAGCTGGGAAATGGGATGAAGTGAAGAAAATTAGGTTGGCGATGAAACATAGAGGATTGAAGAAGCAACCTGGATGGAGTTGGATTGACGTTGGGAGAGGGTCACATGTCTTTCTCGTGCGAGATAAATCTCATAAAGACCGTGATTTGATTTATAGCATAGTAAAAGATATCCATCGTAAGATGAAAATGGTAGGATATATACATTTTTTGGGTGATGATACAGTAAATGACGTTGATTTCATGGATGCATAAACCATCTGCGGCTTTTATTTATATCACAATTGGGGATGATCAGAAGAATTGTAGAATTGTCAAATTATTTGGGCAAGAGCTTTGTGACATCAAGTAATTTGGTCAGGGACAAGAATTCTGGCATCTGAAGTTACACTGGTGACTAATATAGGAGGAACGGAAGGAAAGAATGATGATTGGAGCGAAGGGGATTACACAGGTCATTCATTCATTTTTAATATATTGAGCCTTTTGATTGTTTTTGCTATCAAAACCATCTCTGGCTTTTATTTATATCATAGTTGGGGATGATCAGAAGAATTGTAGAATTGTCAAATTATTTGTGCAAGAGCTTTGTGACATCAAGTAATTTGGTCAAGGACAAGAATTCTGACATCTGAAGTTACACTGGTGACTAATATAGGAGGGACAGAAGGGAAAGAATGATGCCGAGATTGAAGCCAAGGGGATTACACAGGTCATTCATTCATTTTTAATATATTGAGCCTTTTGATTGTTTTTGCTATCAAAAGTTTTATTTACCTTTTCGGAGAGAATTGACATTAATATATGAGAATAATGGAGGAAAGATGCCATAGGAAGGAATTTCCTCCTATGGCGTCGAAAAAATACCCCCTCTCTCATTTTTTCCGCCGATCGGCATCCACCATCTTCATCGTTATCATCTAAAATGCCGGTACACCAAATTTCATGTGATTCTACAACCTTTTCACTGTTGATTTAGCAATGTAAAAAGTTCTATTGTCGGTAAACCGTTAATTTTGAACCCACTAAATCAACGGTGAAAAAATTGTAGAATCACATGAAATTTGGTGTACCTACATCTTTAGATGATAACGATGAAGATGGTGGATGCCGATCGTCGGAAAAAATGAGGGATGGTGTATTTTTTCGACGCTATAGGAGGAAATTCCCTCCTATGGCCTCTTTTCTCCATTAATCTCATAATATATTCATATTTTTTCAAGAAATAATTGCTTCAAACCTGAAACATGTTTCCCTTTTTATACTCTGCCATTTAGAAACTAAGCTCTTCTTATCTGGTTGTGTGTGTATTCAATGTAGAAACTTAAGTTTTATCATAAATATTTAATTTGCTGAAGGGTGTATAGCTGGAGATCATTAGTTCAAGTTAATAGACGCCTGTGCCTTATTCGTCTTTGTTTTCTCTAATTCAATGTAATTTGATAAATAATACATCAACATACATTAGTGCATTAAGCCTAAAACAAATTAAATTATAAGTTTTTGAAAATCTGCCACATTGAGTGGAGATTATTTTAGAACCTCTGCAATCTCAATTTCAGAAATTCCTGCTCCTATAACTGGACATACAGCCTGTAATGTCTAAAGTGTAAAGAGATTTTTATTGCATTAGAGCTTTGTTGGATCAACTATTTTCGGCAAAGGATAAGAATTCTGTAGTTAAAAGCGAAGATGATGAATGATACTTAAAGGCAAATAATGATGCTCAGGCTGACTCCAGGGGATTTCTTAGGCCATTCATTTATGCTATTAATCATTTTGATATTGGCTCTGTAAACAGGTATTCTCTTCGAAACCGCTGACACTAGATTTTAGTTTTTCTTAGAAACAGGCGTGTCGAATTTTTCTCCGTGTTATTGTCTCCTATTAAGCAACTCAACTCTTTTAGCTATTGTTATTTGATATATAACTTATCCTAAACACAAACAGTTTCTTGTATCCTAAACCTGAACAATCCTTTTGTAGGTTTATCTACCATAGATAATTTCGGTTGTTCTTCCTCTAAACATGAACAATTCATTATCCTTGTAGGTTTATCTAGCATGGATAATTTTGGTTGATTCTTATCCTAACATGAACAATTTGTCATGCATTACTTTCCTTATCACAATATTTCAACAAAATGAACAGTTAAACTGTTTTTTCATGATCCCGAAAGTTACTAGTTCACATTTTGTCCCTCAAAATGATAGTTATGATTAGTTCTTGAGTCCATTATACATATTATACCAAGCATTCTCAAACACACATGCAATGTGGGGCTACCTCGACATTTGGGTTTAAAACAGTGAAGATTGAATGTTTGATCATGGATAAAAAAATGAGATTCACAGAATTGATTTCTGTAGAATTATTTAACATCGAAACACAACAGTACCTATTTTTTGTAGGCAAGGACACACCATGTTAACCTAACAATATACTTAGATGTTAGATATGCAACAGTGCCTTTTCAAAAGGTCCTAGTACAATCAGTTGATATTTGGTGGAGTTTAACGGAGTATAGGATAATCTACTTTGGTTTTGTTAATTGATTGAGAATTGAGATCATAACTCTATAAATTTCAATGCCATTGCTATTGGATTACAGGGAATTTACCTTATTTGAAAATGCCAGATATTACAACAGTCGAGTTGATTGCATCCTCTCTATAATTCAACTTGTGGATGGATATATGTATATTTTCACTTTTCTCCTTTTCCCCACTCTTTTCTTTTTTTATTCTTTTTTTTGTTCTCCTTTTCATTGATGAAGCTCTTGCTAGGAACTCATGCACACTAGCAAGCTAATTTTACAATATAGCAACATGGATTTTAAAAATTTCTAGTTTGCTAAGGTTCAAAAACCATGAATCAAAACTTAAGAGCTAGAACTTATAAACAAAAACCTAGTGAGCTAAACTAATTTACTATGCGTAGAATACTCACATCCTCAAACATTCTTTAAGAGCTCCAATGTTGTGAACGCTAGCTAGCTCTCAAGAGTTCCTGATCGTGCTTGCAAGCCGGTCCTCCTTTGTAAAAAATGATCCACCCGGAAAAACCGGTTCAAAGCTCCAGCTCCATACTAGAATCTGAATGAAGCAACTAGGAAACATAACTTGCTAGGAAGTGAATCATAAGGATGCAATTTGAGTGTTCTAGTATTTTTCTATCCCATTTTCTTCTTAATTCTCATCACATGAGAGGGTAGAAGAAAAGATTGAAGAAGGGGTTCAAGAGCAAGAGTATGAGAAGAAAGATGCCATGGGTAACAAAAAATATGAAACCCACACCTAAATTCAAGCATAGCCATTTTCTTTTTGATAAAAGAATTTTTCCAAATAAAAATTCCAACCATGCTTGAATAGTGACGACAAATGTATTAATTAATTCATTTGCCATCCCTCTCACCATAACCCCTGCCACCTTGCATGCCATCTCATTTTCATTTAAAAATAAATAGAAAAATCTATATGAGGTGTTTTCCTTCTAGAAGTATTTTTGTATGAATACAAAAATACGTTTCCGCCAATATATTCCTGTATTTGCATCAAAATACGAATACTCAAGAGATAGAAAAATATAATGAACATAATACTAGAATATAAATATCAAAAAATATATATAAAAATTATTAAATCGGTACTTGATTTAATAATCCGGCTTAATCCTAACCCGGCTGGTATTATCATCCGTTCGATTAAAGTCAGTGTAACTAGTACACTTATTTAATCGGAACCCTGCACGTATTAATATACGACCACTACATCATTTCACCTGAACCGGGAAAATCCTCTGTATGGGACTCTAAAAACTCCACAATACGCTGACAGTGAGTTTAACCATAAGTAGGTCAGTGGCAATAGCTGTACATAACGACTACTCAGGTATTGAACGAAAGGAAGGCCGACAACCAACCCATCCGTATCCCTACTGAGCCTGTCTGTAACAATCTCCGTACAATCCGGTCTGTTCGTTTAAGAGTATTGCATACCGGGTCTAGAAGGTTGGATAAAGTCAGACCCCTAATAATGCGATAAGTTGTGTCGGTGTGAAGCCCATCATCCACTGAGAAACTACTGATCCAAATCAGTAAATCCCGTCCACCTTGGCAAATGATTTTTGGTGATGGCCACCCATGCACAACGCGACATCTACTTCCAACACCGGGAGAGGCGAATCCCTGACGATCCGCTCACCGCCTCCATGTGGCTCGGGACTGTACCTAACTAAAACCTGTTTGCACCACTCCTTTGAGCCGTTGTAGGCTAGTAATCAAAGCACAGCGGGAACTCACACGAGACAAATGACGATCTTAGGTCGACAGACTAAGCTGTATTCATGTCATCTAAGAACTGCTATCTGACAATAGGTATAATACTATCTAGCATATTCCCGGCGAGTTCGTCCAGTGTAACTCATAACCCAATGAGCACATTTATACAATCTTTGGTGACTAACTAACACCAATGGCTGTGAGACCGGCCATCGCCTCTCGTCAGGGTCAAGAAACGTATACACCAGTCTACTGTGGAATATCGATACACAGTCTTGATATTCTCACGACTAGGGACATTTAAGAATTTGCTTATAGACTACCTGGCCTCACTTGTATGATCGCCATCATAACCCTGGTAGTCAAACAATAATTCCATAGGCTCTATCAACATGTAATATTGATCTGTAATACCTCATAATGCATGTACATGATGATAAATTCAAACCGGATAGTATACTATCATCTCGAGTAAGACTGTTCTATCTGTATAGGTCCTCTCTCAATCATCATAATCGCCTGCCTGCGATTACAATAATTGCCTTGAGGGCATTATAGCTAATAATCTCTCACTTGCATTTAAGGCTAATTATCGCGGTATCGTGTACCCACAGCCCGTGTGCTACCGAATACACAACTTCTCTACTATTCAGTTTCGCAAATTATATTTGCGAAATATTCGCGTTCGAGTTAGTGAGTGGATCCGCTCCAATGTTTATATCTTTCTTTCTATATCTCAACTTCGTGGAGAACGACCATCTCTTGAAATGAGCGATACTTACTTTAGATTTTGTCTGAATAGCTGATGGTACCATGTTCATAAATGAATATTCAAATCCAACAAACTAGTTAGGTTGTATCCATTTACTGATGTAATCAGTATCCAGCGACATGACTACCTCAGTATCCTGCTTGGAAACCTATCCAACATACCGCATCTCAATTGAGATCAAACTATTAGCTCTGACAGCCGCTCTATCATCCATGTCACTTTGGAAGCCTAAAACGATAAACGCCTCTCACAGGAGGCTGTTGTTACTATATGCCAAGAACATCCTTTTATATTCATAACTGCTTCTCAATATTTCTCCTGAATTGGATTAATATCTGTTTATTGCAGGTAGTGCAAAAGCAATATCTGGTGTGGTACTTGATATTTCATGATTGACTCAATTGCTTAAGCAAGTGATATGTCAATCATGCAAATAACTCTCTTCATCAGTCTAGAAGACATCTCTTTAAAGAGAGTGACTCCATCACCTGCGGGTACACCACCACGCCAGGTGTCATCCATTCTAAAATACTTTAGAATAGTGTCAAAATACCTAAATTGGGACACTTTTCAAATCTAGATATAAAACTATAGATCTAGTCATCAGAATCCCTGATATTTTGTTCAGATCCTATGTGGAGAAATACATGTGACAGCCACGGTATAACCGATTGTTATATAGGAACATCGTTTCTTTTTCAAGAACAAGTCATCCAAATACTAGGACAACACTCCCTACTAGTTTCTTACCAGATCCATCTGTTGTTCTGATAAAATCAAACTATATAATTGTCATATCAAAAATAGATGATTTATCTTCTCTATACTTGCTTTAGTCTATAAATAGATATAAGCTACTGGCCTACCACGCTTCCGCTGCTGCCACTGACTACAAAAATCCTTTGGCAGAGTCATATACACGTGCACTTCTATAGCTAATTTAGAACGACGTTATAGTCATCCACCTGTTAGATCTCATAGTCTAAGACAACAGTAGTGATAAACTTGGGTCATCAAAACCTTCCTGCCACCATCTTTGAGAAGACCGAAGTACCTTTCGGATGACTGAGATTGCCTACCAAATCTATGGAGTGGATAATTGAATATTGAATCCAATTGAATTCTTGGGTTCTACTAAAAATTCAAAAACCGTTTGCGCTTCTAGAACCACTTCCAGTTCTACCATACCCCCACTAATGTTTTTTGAAAAGAATTTATTTTACCAAAACGTGTGGCGAGTCAAGAACAATATAACTATCGTTCCTGCAAATGGTAGAATGTTAACCCTCGTCAAAGCCCGGGATAACCCATAAACTGCCATTACTGAAACGTGCCTTGAGTTTATCCGGATTCTGGTTTTAATTATAAACCGGAAAACTCCTTATACCTTAACATCGTTAAGATATGAATCCATTCTATATCTAATATAGAAAATAAATCCACTAATTTAATTGAAACCAGATTCAAAAATCATGTAGCTGTTTTCTATGCATATCGACTAAATGGAAGAAGGGCGTGCAATATTACTCATCAAGAAGCACACCCACAGATGAGTAACCTGAAAGAGAAGCAAGTTCTTAAATATATTACTTACGACGGGATATCTAGCATAAGTATCTACGTCTTCGACCACCTCAAAAAATCCTGATACTTGCAACGTATGGTTCTCTAATTTATTCTTATACTTATAACTTCGTAAAATTTTGGACCTTATATTTCAACGAAATGCGTGTATAAAACTAGAAAAGTTATAAGTAAACGGAATATAGTACGAGTACTTAGCCCCCTGTCCTAATGGACATCACACAACCTATAATACTTTGTATAAGTCCTCCGAATTTAATAACTCAAACCCTGTGCGTTGTAAATTGAAAACTATGTTATGCTTAAGAAGAATTACACCATTGTTGAATGCACCTTACGTAATCATCAACTGATAAAGGTAAATGTCATAAATATAATTTCAAAAACTTATATCTCATTTTATAAAATAAACATACAGATATATCAGTTTGAAATTGGTGTATAACAATGGATATTCAAAACCAAATATTTGCCGTTAGGCAAAACTCTGGTGATTTCCTCAAATATCACCAATTACAAAGAATTTTGATATTGATGATCTAATCACCTAATTCCCAATATTCTACTCCACTCAGTATCCGTAACGCCATATAGATGTGAGAATCAAGTCTGATAAATACATACCTTGAAGTTAGAAACTAATTGGGAAATCAGTTTTCAATTAACACCGCACAGTAAATCTGAAATATGAAAATGTTTCGAGGGGGTGGCCGGGTATTCCTAATATTGCCGCTTCCACCATCCAGATTCAAGACAGTTAGTCGCAATTTTCTTTGTCCTCACTTCAATCCCTTTATATGTCTCTATATCTTACCTTCTGTACAACATAATTATGCTAATTGGTTTTCTTCCTTCCCTACCTTTCGACACCTGCCTAATATTTGGAAGAATACTATCCAATAAGCATAATATGTGTACTCTCCTAATACTAGAAACCCTCGCAACCTGAGAGAAGGTAAAGAGAAGGACAACTGAATAATTCTATTCAATTTCTCCTTAACCGGAATCTATTCTCGAACCGAAAACAAGTTTTTTGGAGTTCGTATGTAACTATACGATGGTATGTCCAAATAATATGGATCTTCGTAGTGATACGAAGTGTTCTGGAGAAATACAAAGGGAATGTAGGAGTTGCAGGGATATATGCGATTTTGTCGTGAATCAATCTAAAAGCCAATGATGTGTAAGAAGGTTTGGTTAACTTGGTTCATGAGTTTTAATTTAAGGTAAGTTATGGTCGCAAACCAGAGAGAGAAAAGAAACACTCAGCGTGTACTCTATCAAGATTAGATTAGTTAATCACTTTATCTAATCAGGATGACTCCCACTGTTTTCTCGAATTTTCCTTCAAGGAGAACTAGTCAGGATCATATACACCTTACAAGTTTGCTAACCGTTCAACCAGACTAGTGTTGGTACTCCGAGGGATGCCCCCGTGCTTTCGCACATACCCAATTAAATAACCCCGTTTCCGCAGAGGCGTAAACTCGTTAATACTTTCTAGACATCTAATAGCTTAGGTAATTGTGAAGTGAAAATCTCCCGAGAAGTAATGCCTACTCATCAGTGGGAATCGGGATCCAACTATCATTGTATGATTTTTGACGGAAGCCGACCAAAATTACTACACTCCAGAAGGTATACGCAAACTTAGCAAATTTTCCTTATATTTGAAACTCCCGATATGATTTTTGCCCCAAGCGCTTTTGATTTTGACAAAGGTCAAAAGATCTTAAGTCGGAAGTCAAGTTTAACCCGCTATCGTCCTGATTAATCTAGACCCATTCATACTAGCCCTTGGCGAAGGTCAAAACAGTTGTACGTCTGTTCTACATTAATGCATCTATTTATGCTACAGACAAGTATCCCCTAACTACTAAACACTATGTCTTGGTGAAGGTCAAAACATATAGCATGAATACTAGTTGATACCCATCTGAAATGACGGAGGCATACGACTGGTTTTTGGCGAAAAACCTTTAACGTAATGAACTTGATATCATTGAAGGAACTCGAGGGCCTTTGAACATGAGTGGTTTAGGCTCCGCAATTTTAAAACAAGTAGTTTTGTAGAAAACCGATAGTTTTGAAGAAAACCGAGTAATTTATAATCACGTAAATTTTTGCCAAAAAGGTCACTCCCTGCGAAGAAATCTAGGCTCTTTCCTCATTGAATGAGGTGCAGAATATTCCTAACTGAATATCTCGACGCACAGCAAAAGGAAATGCCTTTAGTTTTCAAAAATTGGTTCCAACATCATTTAGCTTTATTTTTCTTGTATTAATTAGAATTAATGCAGTCCCATCAATTATACATATCATGCCAGAAAGAAACGAAAATAGACACACACATATATGCCGTCTGCATTCACCACAGAGTCTCGGGTCTTCACCGTAAGGTTACTCAACTTACGGCAGGACGAGTACATGACTAGCGTTGATGCAAAACATTTATAGTGTCTAATATATATAGCAACATTCGTCTCACGCATGATAATATCGCAAACATAGAATCACAGCGGAAGCAAATACAATATGGAAATGCGGATAAACTAGGAAAATTATATTTCAATGAAGACAAATATGAAATGTAATTTTTCGATCGTATGAATAACCCGTAATATCGGATCCTAGACCTCTATGAGTGCGGCAAGCCACCCGCCAATCCTAGAAGCGAGGCAACTCCAATCAACAGAGTGAGTGAGCCATCCAGCACTTCCAAAATCCGGTGACTTGGGCATCCCTCCACGGGTCAATCCTATACCCTCTACGAGTGCGGCGAATAATCCGATAATTCTAAAGTAAGGCACCTTGATCTCAACGCCATGAGATGGAGGCCCGTTGCTCTCTAGAATCCGGCTACTCGAGCACTCCGCTGCAGGGTAATCCTAGTGCATGTACTAAAAACCTGAATATACAACTGTGACTACATCCGCAATCAGGACACGCCCCAAAAAATAATACAAGCCGCGATAACGGCAGTCCACATGTCGGACGCTCGCCACATAATATGAATATACATAACATCATCCATCACGACAATCCAACACAACCATAATCACAGTGCAATACAGAATATCAACGTGAATATCATGTTCGTAAATCCGTCTGATTGTACATATACCAACCAGTTGGATTATACCGCTCTATGATATTAACAGTCGCAGAAATAAATACACAGAATAACATAAATTTAAAATTTCGATCGATTAAAACTTTCTGCAATGACCCCAAGCACTAACAGTATTCAAACATATCTAAACATATCTGGGCCAAAACAAAACATGCCAAAAATCACAATTCCAAGTGCCGGACCCCCGGAAAAAATTTGGCGGCCTAAACCCAAAATTTGGCCGCTATTTAAACCCAAAAATCCCTATTTAACGATGGTTTAGCTCCCAAATTTTGTCTCCAGGCTCCCAAAATTTTTCCGGGGGCCATAAATAACCTGCATATATTATTAAGGGTCTCAGAGATTTTTTTAAGCACCTTTGAACATCCAAACAACAAGCACTAAAACTAAATTGTGAATCGGAAAAATTCTTCGATAGATATTTTAATTTCGTGCAAACAAGTCTATTCTCTAGCCCGGCTCTGATACCATTTTTAGGAACTCATGCACACTATCAAGCTAATTTTACAAGATAGCAACATGAATTTTAAAATTTTCTAGTTTGCTAAAATTCCAAAACCATGGATCAAAACTAAAGAGCTAGAATTTGTAAACAAAAAACCTAGTAACCTAAATTAATCTGCTATGTGTAGAATACTCACATTCTCAAGCATTCTTCAAGAGCTCCAATGTTGTGGACTCTAGCTAGCTCTAAAGAGCTCTGGATTGAGCTTGCAAGTCGGTCCTTCTTCTCCGAAAATGATCCATCCGGAAAAACCGGTTCAAGGCTGTAGCTCCATACTGGAAACTAAATGAAGCAATTAGGAATTACAACTTGCTAGGAAGTGAATCCTAAGGATGTAGTTTGAATGTTCTAGTATTTTTCTATCTCATTTTCTTCTTGATTCTTATCACATGAAAGGGTAGAAGAAAATATTGAAGAAGGAGCTCAACAGCAAGAGCAATTGAAGAAAGATACCGTGGGTGACAAAAAAATATGAAAGCCACACCTGAATTCAAGCATAGCCATTTTCTTTTCGATAAAAGAATTTTTCCAAATAAAAATTCCAATAATAGTGATGACAAATAAATAAATTAATTCATTTGCCATCTCTCACACCAAACCCCTTGCCACCTTGCATGCCACCTCATTTCCATTTAAAAATAAATGGAAAAACTATATGATGTGTTTTCCTTCTAGAAGTATTTTTGTATGAATACAAAAAATACGTTCCCGCAAATATATGCCCGTATTCGTATCAAAATACGAATACCCAAGAGATAGAATAATATAATGAACATAATATATATATATATATATATATAAATTATTAAATCAGCATTTGATTTAATAATCCGGTTTAATCTTAAGCCGGTTAGTATTATCATCCACCCGATTAAAATTCGTGTAACTAGTACACTTATTTAATCGGAACCCCGCACGTATCAATATACGGCCACTACATCATTTCGTTTGAACCGGAAATACTCTTGCCTGCGATTACAATAATTGTCTTGAAGTCATTATAGCCAACAACTCTTTTATTGCATTATATGATTTCAGTTGCTGTCCATAAGAATTACTACTGGAACTTCTATTTGCAGCTATTCTGAGAGCTGTTCCTGCCGCTTGGTTGTTCATGCTGGGCAATTGGATTGCATTTGGGTAAGGATCTATTGCATTCCACTTTTTCTTTTGTTCTTTGAATGGGATATGCTTTATATTGAGTTCGTTTTTCAACTGCAACATTCATATTTAAGTTGGAATTAAGCAAGCATTTTCTCTGTTGATGTGCAACTTCTAGTTTCTATCTAAGATCTCGTCCTTATTTTCCTTCATCGCCCTAAATATGTCATGCCAGTTCTCCGTTCAGCGGTATCATCTCACTTTTATAATCATCCGGAAGTCTGTTAATACTAGAATAGATAGTATGTGCCCGAAAATAGAACAGATGTCTACCATGCAACCTAATTGGATGTTATGATGTGCATATTTCCCATATTTTTTTTGCCAAAGACGAGGGCGAAAAGCCCAAATTTTTATATTTCACTTTGCCATAACAAAAACACACAACCAAACACCCTCCAGCCCACCCTGTACAGCACTTATATCCTAGCAAGTGATTTGTTAGCGCAAATTCCCCTTCTGTTTATATGCCAAAATCCTTGGAACATTAATTTCAACTTTATACAACTCATGATGCCTAATTAGCTCTGGAACTTGCTTGTGTCGTTTAGAGTGTAATTTGATCATTTAGAGGGTTTTGTTCGATGAACAGATGAGTGTAGAGTGTTTTTCATCATCTTATTGAGATATGAATGCACGCGCTTGTCAGATATGTACAGATTCCCACTGTCTGGTGTAGGTTGGGGTTTAATGATTGTGGAGATTCAAATCACCGGCAGTCGCGGACTAATTTGCCGTTAGCTACCCCTCGTTTTTGGAGCGAGAGAACCTCCGAATGACAGGTCAAACATATCATGTGAATTCAATGCACGGTATGCGATATGTGTGTATTTTTGAAAAGAAAAATAATGCGAAAATGCGTGCTCATTTCTTTTCATTTATTTTTATTAATGAATATTTACAAAAAAAGACTTTAAAGTAAGATTTCCATAAACATATTTTTTTCTTTATAATTAAATTTTGTAAATAAAAAACAAGTGTGGATGTGAAGCGTGCACACGCGTGGCGTGCGGGCGTGCTCGCGCGTGAGGGGCACGTGCGCAGCGAACCGGCGAGCGTGCACGCGGGCGTGGACTCGGGTTGTGTGGACCGAGAGGGCTAAACCGTCGGATTTGGAGTTAGACTTCTTTGATTTTTAATAGAGTTAAACTCCCAAAAGAATTTTTATTATGGAGTTAAACTCCAAAATATTTTAAAATATGGAGTTGAACTCTCAAATTTTTTTTAATAGAGTTAAAGTCTCAAAAGAATTTTTAATATGAAATTAAACTCTAAGAAATTTTAAAATATGGAGTTGAACTTGAAAAGATTTCTAATAGAGTTAAACTCGAAAAGATTTCCTCTTTTCTCTTTTGAGAAGAAAGCCAAATGTTCTCTTGAAACTCCAAGATTTGGATATTGGGTGATGAAAAGAGATCCCGTTTTTTCTCTTGATGGAGTCTTTGGAGGTGGATTTCCCTTCTTCTCCATCTCTCAAATTGGATCTTGAGGAGAAAAAAGAAGATAGCAAAAATCTATTCTTTTTGGACTTGATGTGAGGGTTAAACTTCCCTTCAATGAGTTTATGGTGAAATTTTATTTAGTTTTGAGAAAAAGAGAGCTAAGCTTTTGATTTAATTGGAAATGAAGAGGAAGAGGAATAACTTGAGAGAGAGAAGATTGAGACACAAACATAATATTTTTTTAAGGGGAATGAATATATTTCATTTCTTCATAATATTGTTTTATATAGGCTTACAAATTTACACATTGCCTCTTGGGCTTTACAAAGTGGCAATTTGCCCATCCCATATTCATGTGCTTGTTTCTATTTTCACATGAGCTACGGGCTTTACAAATATTTGGCTTTTACCTATTTATTTCACATTTTGCACATTTATATAAATATTACATTTATTTGTTATACTTTCTTGGCATGGGGCCGGTCTGGGCTTGGGCCCACTTGCTTGGACTTGGGTTCGGGCATTGGCCTGGCTTGGATTCGACAGTAGGGTCCATTTGCTTTGGCTTGTGCCTACTTGTCCGCAGTTTGATTTTGACTTTTGGTCAACGGGGTGTAAATTTTAACCCCAACAAAGTGCCCCCATCAATGAATGCACACTACATATATGGGTCGTATGCATGAAATTGATGGATCATTTTTCGCGTGGATGTTGACTTGATTTGGTTCCGCTTTTGGGAGGCTGACATTATTCTTTTTATGACATGGACGGTCGATGCTTGACGTATCTCCGAGACAAAGTGTCTGCTGTTTGACGTATCCTCGGCACGGAGGGTCTGTTTGACGTTTTCCCGAGACGGAGTGTCGGCGTATGACGTATCCCCGAGGCGGGGTGTTTGTATGACGTATCCCCGAGACGGAGTGTCGGCGTATGACGTATCCCCGAGACGGAGTGTCTGTTTGACGTTTTCCCGAGACTGAGTGTCACTGTTTGACGTTTCCCCGAGACGGACTGTCGGCGTATGACGTATCCTTGAGGTGGAGTGTCTGTTTGACGTTTCCCCGAGATGGAGTTTCGGCGTATGACGTATCCCCGAGGCGGAGTGTCGGTTTGACGTTTCCCCGAGACGGAGTGTCACTGTTTGACGTTTCCCCAAGACGGAGTGTCGGCGTATGATGTATCCCGAGGCGGAGTGTCACTGTTTGACGTTTCCCTAAGATGGAGTATCGGCTATGATGTATCCCCAAGACGGAGTGTCTGTTTGACGTTTCCCCGAGACAGAGTCACTGTTTGACGTTTCCCCAAGACGGAGTGTCGGCGTATGACGTATCTCCGAGGCGTAGTGTACGTTTCTATAAGACAGAGTGTCTGTTTGACGTTTCCCTAAGACGGAGTGTCAGTTTGACGTTTTCCCGAGACGGAGTGTCACTGTTTGACGTTTCCCCAAGACGGAGTGTTGGTTTGACGTTTTCCCGAGGTGGAGTGTCACTATTTGATGTTTCCCTAAGACGGAGTGTCGGCATATGACGTATCTGTTCGTTATATGTATGCCCTAGAGGCCATTACTGTACATGAGATGTATATTGTAGTGGATGCTTGGATATATATATGGAGGAATTTCTTGCTCGATATGATAGTATGCTATCTGGTTGCTCTCTGTTTTCACATGTTGACTTGTATATGTGATGCTGTCTTGCTCTCACATGTTGACAAAACCCTTAGGATGTGTACTTGACTACTAGTGGGGCCAAGGGTACTCCACAAGTACACCCTTCAATTGTTCCTAGTCGTGGGAGTATCGAGACAGGGCATCGATACTCCAGAGTAGACTAGCGTATACAATTCTCGACCCATATGATGGACGATAGATGATCCCATATCCATTGGTGTTTGACATCAGAGAAGGTATACGGGTGCTCAGTGGAGACTGGGTACACTGAACGGACTCGCCGGGAACTCCTAAATGGTATTATACCTATCGTCAGATAGCAGTTCTCTGGTGACACCGGTACAGGTTAGTCTGTCGACCCGAGATCGTCATAGAGTCTCGTGTGATTCCCACTGTGCTTTGATTACTACTATACCACGGTCAAGAGATCGTGCAAAAAGGTGGTTTTTGGGTACAGTCCCGAGTCACATGGAGGCAATGAGCGATAGGAGGGGATTCGTTTCTCCCGGTATTGGGAGTTGATGTTGCGCTATGCTCGATTGGTCATAACAGGAAATCCCTGGCTAGAATTGCTGAGATTTACTGGTAAGTGTTATCAGTAGTTTCTCGAACCGTTATGGATCTTGCATCGGCTTGACTTATTAGGCTATTAAGGTCTGACGTTTTACCACCCGAGGCTGTTGATATGTGCAATATCTGACGAAGAGACCGGACTGTACGGTAGTGTTACTGATTGGATTCACAGGAGTACGAGCATGCTTGCTTGTTGATCTTCTGATCGCTCAATACCCGAGCGGCCGTTACGTTTAGCAGACCGCTTGCGGCTTGTGGGTGTTTGATATGATCATCACCTACTGCCGGCGTATTGACGAGTCTTTAGAGTCCTACACAGAGCTTTCCTGGTTCATGTGAAACGAAGTAGGAGCACATATGTGATATGTGCGGGACCGAGATTAATACGCGTATGTGATACCGCATTCTATTCTCGCGATATATGATATCGGACGGTTATATGAGATATAGCCGGGTTATCGGATCAAGTGTTGATTCGATAGATTGTTACATTTGATATTAGTCGGTTGTATATGATATAGCCGGATTATTAAATTAAGTGTTGATTTAATAATTTAATGTATAATTATATATTTGATATATTATCTTAGATTAACTAATATTAGTTCACTTAAGAATTCTTTTCTCACCAGTGTACGCTTGGTATATATGTGATATATATTAATGTACATTATTTTGTGTCATGCTTGATGTAACGACCCTAAAATCTTTATACATTTGTATTATCCCTCTTCAATAATATACCGTATTTATTTGTACTTGGTATTTTCCGTTTTCTCCTAAATTTATTATTATTTATTTCTCAATCTATTATGTATATTTTTTTAGGTACAATTTCTTTTTCTTATACTTAAGTTTTTAACTTCTCATTCTTATTTTTCCTTTCATAAATATTTAACTCAAATCCATTATTCTTATTCTCTACAGTCCATCTGAAAAGCCCACTTTCTTTTTAAGCAGCATCATATATTTAATTCTAATTAAATATGTGCATGAACAACCTTGTAGCTCATTGGTTAAGTCCTTGCATTGTTATTCCATAAGTCACATGTTCAAATGCTCATTCTTGCAATTATTTTTTTATTACTTTTTTATTCTTCTCATAACCTACAAATGAGATCTTTCATTTCCAAAATGAATGGTGGCCTTTCATTTCTCTTTTAATTCTCATGTTAAATGCATATATTATAATTCACCATTACACCATCTTTATTGTTCTCTTCTATCTTTTCCTTCCTCGCATTTTTCTATCTCTCACTTCTCCCTCTTCACCTAGAGTTCAAGAAGAAAAACATGAAGAAGTCTTCAAGAAGGTCTCGCTAGTAACGCGAGGCTATCGGCGGATAGACAAGCCCGGTGACAATACCGGCTTGTGCATGTAAGTCCCTTCTCTCTTTCCCTCCCTCCATCTCTTTCTTTTTCTCTTTATATTTCTCTTGTTTTATATTGCCATGAAAAACTTCCATTGACATATCATAGTTCCTAAATAATTAATTAAATGGATACATATATAAATAATGAACACACAAACATACACACATATATAGTTTGTAAAGTCTTTTTCATTACTCTCAATTCACATGTTAAGATTTCATAGTGATCAATTAGGATTGCATGTTTGTTGTTTTATTTTAAATCACTTTATTTAAGGTTTGAAAAAAAAAATGAAGTTACGAATAAATACCATGGTTTTCTCATTTCTCACATATGACATATCAATACCTTTAGTTTTAAAATAATTTTTATAAATTAATTTTTAATTCTGAAAATTTCAGGAAATTTACATATGATAGAATATATTATTTTGTACGCGCTGTAAAAATTATAGATAGAACCGCATAACGGTTTAAGAATTATATCGTTTTTATTCACTGATCGTAAAACAGAAAACTGCAGTTATCAATCAAGTTCTACGACACATAACTTGGTATACCGGTATCCAAATTGAGCAAACTCAGGTGTTTTTGATATCTAAATCGAATTATCTAGATTTTCTTAGTTTTATATTTTTACTGAAAACCGACGTAAAATATAGAAAACTGTGTTACAACATTAAGTGACGGATCTGGATAGAATCTGTTCCGATTCGCACACTGTTTATAAATTGGACATAACTCGAACGCTCGATGTCTGTTTGTGACAAAATTTAGATGTGCAGATGCACAATTGATAGAAATATAATTTTCTGTATATTATATTACTTAGGAATGCATGAAACAACCTGATATAGGCTTTGCAATACAATATATAGTTGCTGTCCAGAAATCTGAATTTCTGTTTTAAACGCTGATATTAAAATGATCATAACTAGAGCTTCAGAAATCCAAATCATATGAATCTTGGTGTTTTGGATAAGTACATCGAAATACCTATAATTTTCTAATAATCTTCGTAACCCGAAACCCGATAGAAATTAACTCAAATTGCGTTTTAAAAATATGTGACGGTGCCGAATAGATTCTGATCTGTTTTGCGCGACGATACAAAAACATATATATCTCTCAAACCGGTAGTCGTATTTAGGTGAAACTGGAACTCACGTATACAAAACACTTAGAACCATATTTTTGTTTATGTTCCGCATTCGTTTGACTTGATTAATTAGTCGTACACAATATTTCTTTATAGCATTGTTTTTGGTAGTTACTCGTATAATATACTTGACTCATTTCATGCTATTCGAACATGTATACATATTTATCTTGATCATTAAATTGTTGTATGTACATAAATACGATAATCAAATACTTGAGGTGTATTTTGAAAAGTATATAAAAGTATTTTTACATAAACCCCCCCTCAAGTTTTATAAATTACCCTAAGGACCCTAGCAATTATAAGATTTTGATTCACATTTCTGATTGTCTGACTCGGGGTTGAGTCTGATTAATCTGACTTGAATATGATTCAAGTCAACCTACAATCTACAAGATTCCAATTCAATATGAACACATGAATCCATGAATACAATTATCAATTTATACAATTTGACTGAACCGAACCATGGATATATATTCCTTTTACATGATTCCTAGTATTCCATTTACATGACTCTACGGTTATAACCGTTTCCTGATATCATAGTTTCGGTCAGTCAGTCAATCACTCATACAATCAATACAATTTTACAAGATAACAATACAAACAAGACATCACGGGGTTTAAGGGGTAGATTGGTACGGAAGGTGTTAAAGGTGGCACGAGGTGGTCAGATTTAATACACCTAACATGAATCCAGTTGCTGTTGTACCGTGGCATAAACGGTTCCTTGTACTATACGCGCATCTAGTCTCTGGCATATAGAGACTCCCCTCATATACACTGGCATCCTTCTGTACCTAGCTACAAACAGCAGCGTTAACACAACATTACAACAATAGTATACAATTTTAAAAGATATCTTCTGATTCTGTCTATTCTACTTTCCTCTGACCTTTGGGACTTACCGAGCGACCTGTTCGCTGACGACATTCTGTTTCTTTCTTCTTTAAATGTCGTCAGGTGTTTCGGACCCGGCGGAGATCGAGCCATCGCAAAAAGACTTGGAGCAGTTTGCTGAAGACCCTACACTTTAGTTTCATTGTACACTTTTCCTTTCTGTACTTTTCATTTCCTGTTATGTCACTGTTTAGGTATCTTTTTATTTCAGTTGTATTTCCTTTCATGCATTGTACAAAGAATGTTAATAAATAAAAGTTGCTGTTCTTTTTATTTCTTGTCTCTTGTGTATTTATTTTATATTGCTTAGATACGCTTAGCGTATGTACTTCTGAGTATATACGTAGCGGACCTCGTCGCATCCCCTTTGCCGTACACTGGGAAACGGGGCGTGGCACTTGATGCCACATGCAACATGCGTGAATAAACCGGGCACCACTTCCACCATTTGATGTATGAGACTTACACCATGCTTATAATAATGTGAGGGTTTTATTTATCTTGGTAATTCACAAAATTAGTGGTAATTAGTCACATGGTTGAAACTTGTAGAAGCTTGTGGAATCATTGACTAAGTCCACTCATTTTGTTTTACTTGGACATATTTATTAACCCAACCATTATTGTTAACCTATGGTTTATTCTCTACATGAGTTAGTGTATGACACTAACTCACCCATGGTTGCTATTCTCACATCATAAGTTTATTCTCTCTTCCTTCTTCATCTTCCTCTTCATGAGAGAAAAAGCTTACTAGCTTTTTCTATGCTGAGAAAATATTGTGAGAAAAATAAAACTAAAGAGAGCCCATTTCCTACTTCATCATTCTCTACTATTATCCATTTAATTTAGGGTGTTTGCTTCAGTAAACCCTAATTTAGTGAAGAGCTAGCATGGGCTTGAGTCTCCTCGACGTAGATCATCTTCGGCCTCGAAGATTTCGAGCAAGCTTGTTCATTTCTTCAAGGGAACCCATACTAGAGTTCGGGAGATCACAACTCACAGCGAAGGGACTACTACACGGAGCTTTAGAAGTGAAGGACCGGTCTTCAAAGGTTGTATTATTTATACACTTTAGATGTAAAGATGTTTGCATGATGTTTGTTTAAATCTTTTGTTAAGATTCTAGGATTAGAGTTATTTAGAACGACAATTTTTTGAAAACGGCATGGACGATACCTCCCAAAACCTTGCTGCCGTCCTAGGTAACCCTACAGTGGTATCAGAGCTAAGTTAGAGATTTAAACGATGTTTGTTAGATTACGAAACCGAAACTGCTCCGAAACTTGAAACACGATGATCTAGTTTCTGTTGAAATTTTAAAGGCTTCTAAATTTTTTTTAAACAACTACAGAATGTTGTATATGATATAACATGAACACTGGAAAAATTTTAGGCATTTTTGTGCAATTTTGGCCGGCCACAACCCCCCATACCGGCCAAAATCCGAGCAAACCCCTTCAAATTTTGTTTGTGTTCCAGTCTCTGGGTTTTTGTGTTTCAGGTGTTGTCTGTTTTTGCTAAATTTTCATATGATGTTAACTTTCTGTAAAAACAACTCGGAGTGTTTCGTAGTCATAATTCTAACATGTATTCGGGTTATTTAGACGATATTAAAATTTTTGAACGGATATCAATAATCCAGTTTTTCCCTCCTGGAAATTTTCCAAGTGTTGTACTTTTTCCGAGTTCAAAATTTTCAGAAAATCATGCAAGCGATTCTGTGGACCCTTTAGAAGAACGATACCCAAACTCGACTTTTTGGATCGCGGAACCGCGGTGATACCCTAGGGTTTGCCGCAGTTCCGTGGCGACATGAGTGAGGCATCGGTCGGCCCTTCAACGGATGGTCATATGAGCTGTGGCAGTTTCTGGGTACTTTTTGAACTCCGCTCAAGTGTTGAGCTTGTCGGGAAAGTTTGGGTGTTTAATTATTCGATCGAAAAGTTTAACTTCGTCTAGCTATCTGTGATTGTGATACAATATTTGGAATCCACATAATTAGTTATGAGATAACTAGTATGAATTTTATATATCTAGCAATTTAGTCTTATTTGATCGGTTGCCACGGGATTTTGATGTGATCAAAAATCCGTCGCAGTTACGTAGTGTACGCGGATACTCGCCGGGTAACCTTACTAGATAGCGACGCCCCATAGCCCCGACCAAGTGACTATAGGAGGACCCCGTCGCCAAAAGCATCCGTTCGGGTACTCGCAGCAGCGGCGTTCCGCGTTAGTGCACTTCGTCGATGGCATCGGAAGTGCGGTCATCTACTTAAGTTTCTGACGAGCATTCGATCAGGTTATCGGGAATCTTGCTGAATTACCCGACATATTATTGAAAAGTGTTTTCAATATCGAGACTAAAATGCAGGGTTTATAATTGTTAGGCATGTGATGTCTAAGGAATTCATTTGTTGGGCCTGAAATCCAAAGTATGTGATATATTGGGTTTATGATGTCTGAGGTGGTTGCGGATTCCAATTGTTGTAATTTTTCACTTTATTTTTTGCGACCGTAAGTGTAATATGTGGTGTATCGCCGGTTTCGTTGCTATACGTCAACGACAATTGGGATACGCATATTTACTTACGTTGATGACATGTGATGTTATGTGTTGCTGTGATATGTTATATTGGATCGTCGTGTTTTGAATAGCTGTTTTTTATGTGATATGATAGTTTTTCATTTTCATTCATGTAAAAGCTTGTATGTAATATTCTTTTATTGGGGCACTTCCGGGTTGAGGATGATGTCACCATTGATGTATATTATTTACTTTTCCGCATTAGGATAGACCCAAGGAGGAGAGCACAGGTAACCGGGTTCTAGGGTCTAGTGGGAGACCATCTCGAGGAGTCGAGACCGGGTCTCCTAACTCTAGAATTGGTAGGGTTGCTTGCCGCTCTCGTAGGAGTCTAGGGATGTGGGTTTGGCTATTCATCGCGACCGTGGAATCCGTGTTTTATACTGGCTTAAATTAAAATACGGAATTCATAGTATATCCAATATTTCATATATGATTCTTCTGCTGCTGATATTTTGTGATGTGATCACTTGATATGTTCTGAGACGAATGCCTATATTATATATATGAGATATAATTAATATTGTTGCTTTCGTCTCTTATGTGATACTTGCGAAGCATATATGATGGGAATTCAATAATGAGATTAATGAAAGAAAAGAAACCTAAAGATATTGTAGAAACTTGTTTGTAAAAACTGGTAGCTCTAGTTCTTTCTTTGCATAGCGGTATTCCTTATAGAATATCCGACACCTTATTCGATAAGGAAAGAGCCGAGATCTTTTCACCGGGAGTGACCTCTTTAGCGAAACTAGCAGATGCTACAACCCACTCGGTTTGTCTTTTGATTGCTTCTATAGTTTTTGCTTTGCATAGCGGTATTTGTGAAATATCCTGCACCTTATTCGATAAGGAAAGAGCCGAGATCCCTTCACCGGGAGTGACCACTTTAGCGAAACTAGTAAAAGCCTTAAAACCACTCCTTTTCAAAATCACTCGATTCTACAACGATATCAAGTTCATTACGCAAAAGGTTTTCATAAAAACATGTCATAGCCCTCCGTCATTTCAGATAAGTACCACTTAGTATTCGTGCTACGTTTGTTGACCTTGTTAAGGCGTAGTATGCGGTAGCTGATTAGTGCTTATCTGCTTAAGCATATGATGCGATTGGATTAGGGTAGTCATACGACTTTGTTGACCTTGTTAAGGGTCGTGCGGGTGGATTTAATTCAATCAGGAAATGACGGGTTGAACTTGACTAGCGCTTATGATTTGTTGACCTTGTTAAGGTCATAAGTTGCTAGGGGCAAAATATTATCGGGAATTTCAAGTGTTGAAATTTGCAATGAGATTGCATACCTTCTATGAGATAGTTGGATCCCGATACCCACTGCGAGTAAGAGTTACTCATGGGAGAGTTTTACACATTACAATTAGCCGATCAAGTAGATGTCTAGAAAGATATTAACGGGGTTATGCCCCTGGGAAAACGAGGTTTATTTTAATTAGGTCCGTGCGAAAGCACGGGGAACCTCCCTCAAAGTATCGACACTGGCCTGGCCGAAAGATTGGCGAACTTGTAGGGTGTAATTAATCCCGGCTAGTTTTACCTTTTAGGGTTTGAAGGAAGATTTGATAAAAACCGTGGGAGCCATCCTGATTAGATAAAATAATAACCAATCTAATCTTACAAAGAGCGCACGCAGAGTGTTTTCTTCTCTCTCTCCTGGTAGCAATCATGTCACGCCTTAATCAAGATAATAATATGGATGCATTGACCGAACCTGCTTATTATACTGTGCTAGGGAACGTTGATTCCGCTCTATCTTATAATTGTTATAAGTCCAAGCAGGAAATAAGGGAATATCCAGATTCCCATGCCACCCAATCGAAGAAAGTGCATGTTGATGCATCTTCTTCAGGTGTGTTCATTACCGAGAACTGTTTTTCAGTATCCTCTACGTCCTGGGTATGTGATACCGGATCAGGATCCCGCATATGTAATATGTTACATGGGCTGCAGATAGGTAGAGAACTGAGAATGGGTGATATGTCTCTAAGTGTTAGAGAATGATGCAATTGTTGCAGCCAAATTAGTTGGCAAATATCACCTTGTATTAATACATTGATTCTGAACGAATGTTATTACATACCAAACCTGATATACAACATTACATCGGTTTCTTTATTAAGTTAAAGAATATAATTTTGTATTAGCGGATAATGTTGTGAACATTTTCCTTGATCAAGAGTTGATTCGATCAGGCACGATATATAATAGCATATACGTTCTAAATCAAAATACAGTTCAAAGTATCTAGAACACACACAACAGGAGTAGTTCAGAAATGAACGAATTCTTCTTGTGGCATTGTAGACTAGGTCATATCAATGCGACACGACCAGCTAAGTTACATAAAGATGAATATAAGAATCTGTTCGAATTTTCATCTTATGATACTTGCCAGTCTTGTCTCAAAGGTAAAATGACCAATACTCCGTTTACTGGAAGCAGAGAAAGAGTTACTAAACTCTTGGGACGGATACATGATGTATACGGTCCAATTTCTACAAATGCCAAGGTTGGTTCTTCATGCTTCGTTATATTCACTGATCATCTCTCAGAATTCAGACATATGTTCCTGTTGAAACACAAGTCTGAAACTTTTGAGAAATTCAAGGAATATAAGTTTGAAGTTGAAGAACCAGACGGGTAGAAGTATTAAGTCCTTCGATAAGATCGAGGAGCAGAATGTTTGGGCATGGAGTTCCTGGATTTTCTCAATGGAGAATGTGATTCTCTCTCAGCTTACTCCTTTGTATACACTACAGCACAACGGTGTATCGGAGCGGAGGTATCGCATCTTATGAGATATGGTGTGCTCTATGATGAGTACTGCTGAGTTACCTGTTTCCTTTTGAAGTTATGCACTTGAGAAGCTGCATACCTATTGAATGTGGTTCCATCCAAATCAGGGCCTACCACTACATATGTGATATGAAATGGGAAGAGACCATGTCTTAAACGAGTTAAGATATGGGGTTGTCCGGCCTATGTTGAAAAGCAAAATTCGGACAAACTCGAGGCAAAAGTCAGTTCTATAAGTTTGTTAGGATATCCCAAAAAATTTGTGAGGGTATATCTTCTACCTAACTGAGGAGCAAAAGGTGTTTTGTTTCTCAGCATGCCACATTTTTAGAAAAGAGATTTTTTGTGAGGAAATTAGTGGTCATGAGGTAGAACTGGAAGGAGTTCCAGCTAGACAAACTAATAGCTGATGATTTGGTGAAACCAAAGGATTCAATAGTTCCCAACGAAACTCAGCCTCTCCGCGAATCTGGTAGGGTTCCTCATCCACTTGAGAGATACTACGGTCTTCTCGGTGACAGTAGGAGCGAGGATTGCATCATGGAAGATGATGACCCAACTAGGTTCAGGCAGGCCATCACGAGTGGAGACTCTGTGAAATGGCTGGATGCTATGCGATCAAAAATGGAATCCATGTACACCAACAAAGTATGACTTTGCATGTTGCACCTGAAGGGATAAAACCTATTGGGAGCAAATGGATCTTGAGAAGATTATTGGTGTAAATGGAAAAGTTGAGACTTTCAGAGCTATGCTTAAGTCCATCAGGATTAATGCAAGCATCGCGAAGTTGGAACATCTGTTTTGATGTGGTAGTCAAAGAGTTTGACTTCATTAAAATGGTAGATGAACCTTGTATATACAAGAATGTTGTAGAGAGTGAGGCTGTCTTACACGTATTGTACGTAGATAACACACTCTTGATAGGAAAGTGTTTCCTATGCTACACTCGGTCAAGTTCCTCTTATCACGAAGATTCTCAATATAAGATCTGGATGATACCTTCTACATCTTATGGATTATGATCTATGAGATAGATCTAAGTGGATATTGGGAGTGTCCCAAATCCAGGTACATTAACACCATACTAAAAGGGTTTAGTGTGGAGGATTCTAAGCGCGATGGTTCGTCCACTTACTCAGGAATCACCCTCTCCAAAAAGATGTCATCCAAGACTGATTTGGAGAGAGCTCGCGTGCAAGGGATAACCTATGCTTCGGCAGTAGGCTCTATCAGAGTATGCGATGTTATGTACCATACCAGATGTAGATGACTCACTAGGTGTAGTGATCAGGAATCAATCGGATCTTGGGAGAATCACTGGACAGTTATGGAGGACATTCTTAAGTACTTGAGAAGCACCAAAAGAAAGTTCTTGGTTCCGGCTTCCAGAGTGATAAGTTCGACTGAAAGTCAGTCACATGCATTGTTTTTACCCTCAGTAGAGGGATGGTATGATTGGAAGAGTTCCAAGCTAGATACCGTGGTATACTAGACGATAAAGGCTGAATACATTGCTACTAACGATGCTACCAAAGAGGTTGTCTGGACAATACTTGTTCATGAGATGAACAAGGTTCCCACCATTGAGCGTCCAATAACTGTTATTGTGACTACAATGGAGTTGTGGGTTTAGCTTAGGAACACCTGTCCCATCATTCTGAGGACAGTATCACTTGATCAGGGAGATGGTTGATCTCCAATGGATCGAGGTCAGGAGAGTTGAAACGAAGAACAACACGGCAGATCCACACACCAAGGCCTGCTTCCCCAAATACTATTTGAGAGATTTTGGGATGGTTGAGAATGTGATACTACAACCACTGCTAAAATGTTTGGTATTGGATACTACAACAGATGGCCTTAGTGCAAGTGGGAGATTGTTAGTTATATGTATGCCCTAGAGGCCATTACTGTACATGAGATGTATATTGTAGTGGATGCTTGGACATATATAGGGAGGACTTTCTTTCTCGATATGATAGTATGCTATCTGGTTGCTTTTTGTCTTAACATGTTGACTTGTATATATGATGATGTCTTACTCTCACATGTTGACAAAGCTCTTAGGATGTGTACTTGACTACCATGACTATGATATAGATCATACTAGTGGGGCCAAGGGTAGTCCACAAGTACACCCTTCAATTGTTCCTAGTCGTGGGAGTATCGAGACAGGGCATCGATACTCCAGAGTAGACTAGCGTATACGATTCTCGATCCATGTGATGGGCGATAGATGATCCCATATCCATTGGTGTTTGACATCAGAGAAGGTATACGGGTGCTCAGTGGAGACTGGGTACACTGAACGGACTCGCCGGGAACTCCTAGATGGTATTATACCTATCGTCAGATAGCAGTTCTCTGGCGACACCGGTACAGGTTAGTCTGTCGACCCGAGATCGTCATAGAGTCTCGTGTGATTCCCACTGTGCTTTGATTACCACTATACCACGGTCAAGAGATCGTGCAAAAAGGTGGTTTTTGGGTACAGTCCCGAGTCACATGGAGGCAATGAGCGATAGGAGGGGATTCGTTTCTCCCGGTATTGGGAGTTGATGTTGCGCTATGCTCGATTGGTCATAACAGGAAATCCCTGGCCAGAATTGCTGAGATTTACTGGTAAGTGTTATCAGTAGTTTCTCGAACCGTTATGGACCTTGCATCGGCATGACTTATTAGGCTATTGGGGTCTGACGTTTTACCACCCCCACGCTATTGATATGCGACATATCTGACGAAAAGACCGGACTGTACGGTAGTGTTACTGATTGGATTCGCAGGAGTACGAGCAGGCTTACTTGTTGATCTTCTGATTGCTCAATACCCGGGTGACCGTTACGTTTAGCAGACCGCTTGCGGCTTGTGGGTGTTTGATATGATCATCACCTACTGCCGGTGTATTGATGAGTCTTTAGAGTTCTACACAGAGGTTTCCTGGTTCATGCGAAACGGAGTAGGAGAACATATGTGATATGTGCGGGACCGAGATTAATGCGCGTATGTGATACTGCATTCTATTCTCACGATATGTGATATCGGACGGTTATATGAGATATAGCCGAGTTATCGGATCAAGTGTTGATTCGATGGATTGTTACATTTGATATTAGTCGGTTGTATATGATATATCCGGATTATTAAATCAAATGTTGATTTAATAATTTAATGTATAATTATATATTTGATATATTATCTTAGATTAACTAATATTAGCTCACTTAAGATTTCTTTTCTCACTAATGTACACTTGGTATATATGTTATATATATTAATGTACATTATTTTGTGTCATGCTTGATGCCACATGCAACATGGGTGTATGGGACTTACACCATGCTTATAATAATGTGAGGGTTTTATTTATCCTGATAATTCACAAAATTAGTGGTAATTAGTCACATGGTTGAAACTTGTAGAAGCTTGTGGAACCATTGATCAAGTCTACTCATTTTGTTTTATTTGAAGATATTTATTAACCCAACCATTATTGTTAACCTATGGTTTATTCTCTACATGAGTTAATGTATGATACTAACTCACCCATGGTTGCTATTCTCACCTCATGAGTTCATTCTCTCTTCCTTCTTCATCTTTCTCTTCATGAGAGAAAAAGCTTACTAGCTTTTTCTATGGTGAGAAAATATTGTGAGAAAAAGAAAACTAAAGAGAGCTCATTTTCTACTTCATCATTCTCTACTATTAGCCATTTTGTTTAGGATGTTTGCTTCACTAAATCCTAATTTAGTGAAGAGCTAGCATGAGCTTGAGTCTCCTCGACGTAGATCATCTTCGGCCTCGAAAACTTCGAGCAAGCTTGTTCATTTCTCCAAGGGAACTCATACTAGAGTTCGGGAGATCACAACTCGCAGCGAAGGGACTACTACACAGAGCTTTAGAAGTGAAGGAACGGTTTACAAAGGTTGAATTTCTCATTCACTTTAGATGTAAAGATGTTTGCATGATGTTTGTTTAAATCTCTTGTTAAGATTCTAGGTTTAGAGTTATTTAGAACGACAAATTTTTGAAAACGGCATGGATGATTCCTCCCGAAATCTTGCTGCCGTCCTAGATAACCCTACAGTATCCCCGAGGCGAAGTGTCTGTTTGACATTTCTTCGAGATGATGTCATTGTTTAATGTTTCCTCAAGACGGAGTGTCGGTTTGACGTTTCCTCGAAACGGAGTGACACTGTTTTTGACGTAGAGGTCATTGTTGGAATTAGTTGATTTGTTTTGTTTTGGGAGGTTCTCATCTGTCTGGCGGGACTTCTGAGCTTGGAAACATTTCAGGGTGGGACTTTAGTTTGATTTGTCCGATTCCTGCCTCGTTTGGAGGACCTTTGAATTTGGGGCATTGCAATGTAGGATTTGGAATTTGGGATTTGGATTTTTGTTTAACATCAGCATCTCTACACTGGATATGGTACCAGGAGCGGATCATCATTAACCGTGAAGGGATTTTCTTCGTTCCCAGTTTAACGACTTAGGAGTCATTCCCAGTTTAACGACCTAGGTGTCCCTGCTCCCAGTTTAACGACCTAGGGTTCTCTTGGATTTGAAAGCTTGGAATTTTGGGGTTGGGGCCAGCATCAACGTTGCTAACACTGGAGCACAGGTGCCAGGAGCAATTCATCATTTGCCTTTACCCGTTGGGGAGAGATGGATTAAAAGGCAGGTTTAGGTCCATGTCATCTAAGGCTCTTCAATTTTGCGAGCCGTAAGGATCTTATAAAGGCATTTTCTCCCTACGAGTCGAGAGGATCTCGTAAGTGTATATTTTCCTTAGGAATTATGGGGATTCCTAAGTGTGTTGCTCCTTTGTGAGTCGTAAGGGTCTCATGCGGGGATATTCTCCTCACAAGGTCGAGAGAACTTTGCGAGTGTATTTTCGTCTCTTTCTCACAAGTTTACGCCCTTTCGGGTTTTCACAAACTCGCTGGCAGTCTTGCTGTTTTTACTCACGGAGCTCTTTCGGGTTTTCATCCATACTCGTTTTTCTTGTGGACATACCGTTTTTTACATTATTTTTCTTTTATTTCCCAGTTTAACGACTTAGAGGTCATTGGCGTTTGCTTATCCAAGCTTCTCGAACGTTGATCTTGGCGGAGCTGAGTTGATGACCATAACTTTGTGGTTTGCTGGTACATCCTGGGACGGTAAGGTTTTCCCTACCTTGTATTGGATCTCCACCCAATTTTCGAAAATATAGCAGTTTTCGATGGTATGACTCACCATCCCATGATATTGGCTGTATATGGGATTGTCGGTTATGTTCATTTCATGTGGCCTCTTTGGAATAGGCAGTTGCAGACCGCTGTTCAAGACGTTCTCGAATATTTTGCGGACTACGTCCCTCCTGAAGGAGTATACTTTCTTACTTCTCTCCATTAGAGTCGGCGCCTTTCCTGATGATAGTCCTCGAGGTCGATCGGTCTTTGGTTCGCCTACTGTTCGCTTACCTTGTTCAGTGTACGTATCGGAAGGACTGGAGGCTGATCGCGGCCGTTTTTCGCAAAGGTGTTCCGCTCTTAGGCTGGTGGGAGTATTGGTTGGCTGTTTCAGGATATTAATCCCTGGCTCGTGAACCAAATTTTGATTTTGCTGTAATTGCAATCGGGCGACTTGGGTCGTGAGATCTGCCACGACGATTGCCAGCTCATCGACTTTGGAATGGACCTTGGCTAACTTCTCGTCCATGTCCTGAAGCTGCTTTTGAAGTCATTGGAATATTACTATTTCTATAGTTCTGGATATGATAACCGGGTTATTCTTACTGCCTGAGTTCGATTCTGCAGGAACCACGGGCTCCTTTTGCTTAATGGCTTGAGCGGGGTCTTCATCATCTGCACTGAGCCGGTGTTGGGTTGCAACAACCACGTCATTGTCATGGGTATGATGCGTATAAGGACATGTTCTTCTGGGCTCCACCATGTATATCGTATGGGTTGTGTACCCGTCTACCGCCTTTTCATTGGTAATTTTGCTTGTTGGGCTTTTGGCTTGTTGCCTTGGTCCGCTCCTTTCAGAGAAAGGCAGGCGACTCAGAGCAGCAGATTCCTGAAGGGCCTCGGTCTCTTTTTGTATGAAATTGGCGGTCGCAGCTTGATTGTTCGTCAACACGCCAGGGGACAATGAGATTTCTCCCGCCTTGTATTGTTTCTCGACCCAATCCTTGAAAATACAACAGATTTCAATAGTGTGTCCCAACACTTGGTGGTATGGGCAATAATTGGGATGACCGGCCCTGTTCATTTCACTTAACTTTTTTGGTTCTGATAGCTGCAGGCCATTCTTCAGAGTATCTTTGAATATTTTATGGACTTTGTCTCTTCTGAAAGGGTATACCCTATTTCTTCTTTCATCCAAAGTTGGCTCTCTGGGTTTGTTAGTCTTCGCTCCGTCCGCTCTCTTCTTGTTGAGAGAATCGGTGCTATTAGAACTTTCGCCTTTTCTGTTATCGTCCCTCCGGCGTCTCGGTCTGTTTGTGAATTGGAGATTTTGAGTGGACTCGGGTTTTGAGCGTTCCAACATTTGAACCTTCTTGGTCAGCTTTTGAAATGTTTTGAGGCCTGCGGTGTACATGAAAGGTTTCATCTAGTTGTTCAGATTTTCTATAAGAAGACCAACGGATTGGTATTTGTTCCAACGGCAGTTCACATTTGACAGAGAGATTGCGCCACCAGACTATAAAATCCGTGTTGCTTTTGTTTTTCTTTGGCTCGGTGCTCACAAGGTCGGCAATGGTGATTTTATCGCTGACACTCATGAACCATTGCTTGAACAGGGATTCTATTTAAGCGAACGTCGTGATCGAGTCATCCTGTATGCTTGCATACCAATCGAAAGCAATATCGGTCAAGTTATTGACAAACCGACGGAGAAGGAGCTCATCATTGCCCCCAGTATTCACGCATGATGCTTTAAATTAGGCAATGTTGCGGCACGCATTTCCCGTCCTCGAACCTTTTGAATTTGAGGATGACATAGTCACTGAGAAACTCCATAAGATCGTATTGTGTAGGGTATGGTCTCCCACTGCTGCCGACCTTTTTCCTCGTCTCGGCCTTGGCCACCAATGTTTTGACTTTGTTGGTGATCAAATCCATGATCTGATTATGCGTTGCCGGGCAGCTGTCATCAGTAGTCAATACTTTTCTTGAGGCAGAATATGACCAACTTTCATGCGGCTCACCCACATTTGGATTTGAGGGAATAGGCATCGGCTGATTCAGGACACAGTTTCCCGGTTCATGAGCAGAGCCCTGCGCTTGATTGGGCGGCTGAGAAGCAACTTAGACCGTGAGCTGTAAAACGACGTTTGTCAAGTCGTCAATCATTGAGTAGAACTTGGCCATCTCCTTGTCTTTGTTTCTGAGCTGCTTCTGGAGCTCTTGAAGAATTTGCTGCTCTGCGGTCTTGGGACGGAAGATTGGCTTCTCTTTGCTTTCCAAGTCCGACTCCTTATGAACTGAGAGATCTCTCTGCTTTTTAGCTTCACTGGAAGGGTTTTCATTATCTTCCAAAAGAGGCTGGTCTTGAGAAGTGGCAGCCACATTCAAACCAGATTGGATTTGAGATATGGTGGCCCCATCCTTGCTCTTGCTGTGTATGCCCGCCATAGCCAGTGTGGACCACATATCCAGCCATCTCTTTATCTTTGGCGGCTGATCTTTCGGACTGTCGTAGTGGCCCTTCCTGTTCGGGAGAGGACAAGCGATTGAAGACAGTTGGCCTAGCTGGGTCCTTTGGTGGTATGGTCCGGATCGCAGTTTTCTTGACTCATGCAGTCATGGCATTCTCCTGAACCAATTTCAGCGGCTCAAAAGAGATAGCGAGCTTTACAGCCGATTCAGTTGTTATTGCGGGGTAATCTTGTTCTTTGAGCCTTACGAAGTTCAGCCTAGCAAGAGCCCTATCGATTTTTTTGGCTCTATATCTGAGCTTTTTCTGTCTTAGTTTCTCTATTTTTAGGGCCTTTTGCCTTTTGCCTTTTGCCTTTTGAGGTCAGTTTATCCGTCACCAGAGCTTAAGGGGCAGGAATGGTGTTAGCTGAGTTAAATAAAATAGAGCTAAATGGTAGTAGCGGTTCCTTCCACCACCTCCCGAGACTTGCCGGGAGAATCGTTCGAGCGTCCGTCTTCATTGTGTAGGAGACGGGAGTTGCCTTGAGTGTCGAGTTCATCTTTGGAGACATTGTTGAGAATTGATTGCTTGAAAACTGTATGAAAGAGCATTCTTTCAGTATAAATATCGATATGTATGTTGATTGTGTTTGCATGATCGTTTAAACCCGAAATATGGAAGAAAAGATAGATCTCATCAGGCGTGGCGGAATCCGTAGAGTGTTTTTCGTCACCCTATTGAGATAGGAATACGCGCGCTTGTCAGGCGTGTACAGATTCCCCCTGTCTGGTGTAAGCTGAGGTTTAATGATTGTGATCCTCTAAATCTCCGACAGCCGCGGACTAAGCTGTCGTTAATTACCTTTCGCTTTTGGAGCGAGAGAATCTCCGATTGATAGGTCAAACATATCATGCGAACTCAATGCGCGGTATGCGTTATGTGTGTATTTTTTAAAAGAAAAACAATGTGTAAAGACGTGCTCATTTCATTTTTTATATTCTTACTTATGAATATTTACAAAAAAAAGATTTTAAAATAAGATTTCAATAAACATATTTTTTCTCTTTATAATTATTTTTTTAAAAATAAAAACATCAAGTGTGGAGGTGAAGCGCAAGCGCGCAACCCACGCACGTGGCAGGCACGCGGCACGCGCGCGGCGTGCGGGGCACGTGCGCATCGAGCTGGCGCGCATGTTCGCGACACGCGGGAGTGGACTCGGGTTGCGTGGATCGAGAGGGCTAAACCCTCAGATTTGGAGTTGGACTTCTTTGATTTTTAATGGAGTTAAATTTCCAAAAGAATTTTTATTATGGAGTTAAATTCTAAAAGATTTTAAAATATGGAGTTGAACTCTCAAAGATTTTTAATGGAGGTAAACTCCTAAAGGAATTTTTATTATGTAGTTAAACTCTAAAAGAATTTAAAATATAGAGTTGAACTCCCAAACATTTATAATGGAGTTAAACTCTAAAAGATTTACTCCTTGCTATTTTGAGAAGAAACCCAAATGAGTTCTTTTGAAACTCGAAGATTTGAATATTGGGTCATGAAAAATGATTTCTTTTCTTCTCTTGATGGAGTCTTTGGAGATAGATTTCCCTTTTTCTCCCTCTCACAAATTGGATCTTGAGTAGAAAGAAGAAGATAGCAAAAAACTTTACCTTTTGGACTTATTGTGAGAATTAAACTCTCCTTTAATGGGTTTATTGTGAAACTTTATTTAGTATTGAGAAAAATAGAGCCAAGCTCTTGATTTAATTGGAAATGAAGAGGAAGAGGAAGAACTTGAGAGAGAGAAGATGGAGGCACAAACTCTAATATGTTTTTAGGGGCATGAATATGTTTCATTTCTTCATAATGTTGCCTTATATAGATTTACAAATTTATTCATAGCCATGTGGGCTTTACAAAGTTGCATTTTGCCCATCAAATGCTCATGTGCTTATTTCTTTTTGCACATGAGCCACGAGTTTTACAAAAACTTGGCTTTTCGCCAATTTATTTCACATTTTGCATATTTATTTAAATATTACATTTATTTGTTGTGCTTTTTGGCATGGGGCCGGTCTGGGCTTGGGCCCACCTGCTTGGACTTGGATTCGGGCGTGGACCAGGCTTGGGTTCGGGCGTGGGCCCGGCTTGGATTCGACAGTATGTTCCGTTTGCTTTGCCTTCGGCCTTCTTGTCCGCGGTTTGACTTTGATTTTGACTTTGATTTTTGGTGAACGAGATGTAAATTTTAACCCCAACAATGAAAGGGTTGCAATTGAGGGTTTTGTGCAATTAGTAAACATTGACGATATTTATTTTTTAAAGCTTAAGCTTTGACTTCCTTCATCGCTGTCCTATTCTTTGTACTTTTGGGTGAGGATGCAAGTTGATATAGGCATTACTATATTTGTATCCCATAGGCGTAAACGGATTCAATTGCGGACGTGGTTAGTCATAGATAATGAAAATTACTATCCGTATTTGGTGAAAATTGGGTACGGATATGTAATGAATATTGGAAAAGTATACCCGATAAAATCACGCATTACTATTTTTGATTATTGTTTTTGATATAGGATATGGATTGGGATGGTGTTACCATATCCATATCCGGTGGCCATTGGCGGGTGCGAATACGATACGGATATGGATAAATGCAGTAATCGAGTTTGAAAAGTACTATCCGATAAAAAATCAGATATGGATATGCAATCAATTAGGATCGTTGGTATCCCTTACATCCCTACTTGGGACCTTTTTCCACATGAAATACTGATCAATAGGATTCAAATTAGAAAAACGCAGACGATATATATGGTTATGGCTTAAGCTAAGCTTAGATTAATGGCACTGGTCTAAGATAACTATATATGCTACAGCTGCCAACCGCCTACACGATTCTTGATTTTGCCAACTCATGTACATAAAATAAATAGGATCGCAAAGTTTTTCAGCAACAGCAAGGAGACGGTGTTCACTGTAACAAAACCAAGGCAGCTCCAATCCCATCAACGGAGATATTAAAAAAAAACTAGGCTTAGAGCTAGCTAGGCATGTGAGACTTGACGTTACATGAGCCACACGTGCGGTCCCCTCGTGCACACCTCGGGCTCTTCTGCTTTCACAAGGACCCATGGGGTTGCAATTTGTAAACCACGTGCAATTTATTAAATGGTGAAAGAACATGAATCTGTAAGGTAAAAACACAACCCCAGCATAGTGCTACTGGGTTATTTTTCATGCTATGATAAGTGTATTGCCCCGCATCATATATCAAAATAATCCAAACCTGTAGATCCTCCTATTTTTACCTTCGTTGGATCTAATGGCAGGGGGACAACAATATTTGGCCCCCGGATCTTTACGAGCCTCAAGCATTTGTTCATCTTTAAAAAGAACTTACTATCAGCCTATAGTGGCATCCAAAGATAACTATTCATGCATGTAGTTAATTATTTGAATGAACTCGTTCAAAGGCTAGGTTTTTTCAAAAATAGATGATAATAGAACAACAAATAGCAATTTTTTTTAAAATAGCAGACCTATGTTGATATGTCTCTTATATTTAAGAAGAAACTATGAAAAAGAAATTAAGAAAGGCAAAAAAGTGGGCAATATTTGTGTGGCCTTTTCCTTCTTGTTTTGTTTGATTAAAATTATGATGTGCAAATATGGTTTTATGTAAAGAAACATATGTGAAAAGATGAGTAGTAGTGTGGAAAACAGGTTGGAGAGTCAAACGCCGAATCGTTCGGCGACCGCAGCGGCCGTCTCTTAATTATGGCCCATAGATTACTAATTAATTAGAAATCTCACGAAACCCATACGCATTTTATTAATCAATTTGAGATTAATAATCAGAGAACACACCCCCATGCTTCACTCTCACATCACCAAACACTCACTCACGAATTAACCCTTTTTGGAGACTTTAAAAAAAAGCAATACTTCGCCTCCTATTCATATGTCCATGGAGAGACTAATTAACAAATGGCCGTAATTAATCGAGGTTTAGAGTCTCCAAAAAGGGTAGGAAAATCCAATGGTCGGTGAGAGTGGAAAACACGGACAATGGGGTTGTGATGTGTGATCAGAGTCGATGGATAGAGCACGGTATAGAGACTTCCTATCATTATTGTTGAGTCCACCATGCATATCTAAAGCGCATTCGGTGTTTGCAAAATACCAGTGTGGTATTTGCTTGTAATGGTATGGATCTCTCATCTTCTTAGGATAGATATTTTCTTTTTTAAAGATATGATGACGGACAGTTTGAAAATTGTGGGATAAAGGTTTGTTGTGCATTGCTGTCTATATTTATATCTACATCAATTAGTTACGGTTATGTGAGTGGTCAGCTATATCGTGCTGGATAATATATGTTAAGTAAAACATTTTTCAGTGATAATATGCTCCATATATATTAGTCTACATCCTAATATAGTTTTTTTTCCCAACAATGTTTAATTATCATTGATTTCACAGCTCATAGTTTTTCCTTTTTGGTTGCTAATCCACAACTCACATCTCTCTACTTCTCTTTTTCCCTTGCAAGCCACAACAGCTATGCCCACCCTTGACCGTCCCTAATTCTCTTTCTCTTTATAAACCCTAGACCCTCGTTACACTTCCCTCTCCCTACTCTCTCTCTCTCTCTCACACACACACACACACACACACACATGGACACAGTAAACACCCTAAAGAAGAGATTACGGTGGAGCGATAACTCCCTTCTCTCGCTTCCGACCCCCAACAAGCTTCTCGCTCTCTCCACCGCCGAATCTGACGTGACATCCACCGTCGTGCCGCCCGTCACGGTCGTTCTTGAAGGTCGGTCAATATGTCAACGCATCCAGCTCAGCAGGCATGCCAGCTACCAGAGCCTAGCCGTCGCGCTGCACCGGATGTTTGTTGACGTGGATGGTGAGGATGAGGCCGGAGAGAAGACGATGGACGGCGTGGATCTGTCGAATGCGGTGCCGGGGCACATGGTGGCTTATGAGGACATGGAGGATGATCTGCTTCTTGCTGGTGATCTCAATTGGAAGTGAGCACTTCGATCACACACACACACACTAATTTTTTCCCTTTTAAATAATAGAGATTAACAATAGTTTTATTACTGAATTTAGTGATACTAAATATAAATAATAATTAAGTATTATAGGATAGCTAATCACAAAATTTTACTCCTGGTTCATGAAATTGAAAGTAATTTGACAACAGTCAAACTGTATTCGGTGGACCTTTGGTTGGTTGTAACATTTATCAGCATCTTGCTTTGCGTTTTCTACCACGGTGCTAAAACTTCGATGTTTGACGGCGTGCTTAATCCACTTTACTAAAATACATTAGAAGATTTGGGGATGTTTAGTTGTAATTATTAGCGAATTAATTAACTGATTTGATTTGATTTATTTTGTTTCGGACAGGGATTTTGTTCGTGTGGTAAAGAGAATTCGGATAATCCCGGTAAAAGCAAGCAGGAGAAAACAGCGTAGAGATTACTGCCGGGCATGAATGTGATTGAGATGCTGCATTATTAACCATATCGTACTCTGTGTTAATTTCTCGCTTTATATCATATCTCCCTCTAATTAATTTATATAAAGGCCAACAAATTATATATAATGGTTTATTAAAAACAATTTATGTGTTATGAAAAACGTTGTGAGAGAGAACTTTGAATATTGGAAATGAATGAATATCTGTTAAAGCCCAAAAATGCTCAAGTTGGAGTTAAAGGCAAATTGATATATATCGTACGCTGTTAAATTTTTTGTTGCATATGATCTCATGGTTCACAAATCACAGCCGATTGATTTTCAGTAAGTTTCATGTGTGTATTTGAGTACTGTTAATTTTTTTTTAACTGAAGATTTGTCTAACAAATTTTGTCCTCATTTCTGTGATTGCTCTGCGGAAAAGCCTTTTTGTAGATCAGCTGAGTGAGTGAGTGAGTGAGTGGAGGGTTGACATGGGAACGAGCATGTTATGAGGAAATAATAGTATTGGTGCTTTTACTCGAGCCTGGCCATAATTCATACGTGTAAAGCACGTGCAAGACATCCATACCTAATGTCTCTGTTTTACGCTAATCCTCACCGTTGATTTTTATAGAGAGAAAATCTTGACCATTGATTTTGACAGCAAGTATAGCAGGGAGCTGAGATTTCGAATCCGTTGATATGTGTGGAGATCAGCTGCATTGCACATTACAATAAATGCCAAACTCTACTATACTAGACTCAAATTTATCAAATCAGAAGATCTCTTGCCACCTTTCTGCAAAATGAACAAGATGAGAATGACAACAAAACTCACTAATGGAAACTTCTCTATATCTGTACTATTATAGGACAAAAGGGAGGGAGTCTCTAATTTCGAAATCAATTTGGTAACGTGGCATTCCTATTTATAAGAAAAATCAATTAAATACTATCCAAATTAAAGTCCAACTCCAATCAAAGAATCCAAAACCATTGAAACCTCCCGCCCTTAAAAAACGCTAAAAATCAAATCAAATTTCATAACCGTATCTACTAAACTTAGTGGATGAAATTTATTTTATTTTTAATAAAACTTCTCCATAGACCCTTCTTTATTTATAAAATGACCGTATCTATTAAATGTGAAACACTAGTTTTTCTAATACTAACAGTATAACTTATATCATTAATTGATGGTCTATATTTTGTAAAAACGGTTATAGAAAGTAAGAAAAGTTCTCAAATAAATTAGCACATTTCAATATAAACCACAGTAACGTTTCAAATTTTACAATTTCACTCCGGCTTTTTACTAATTTTTCTAAGCTATCAATATATCACCCTTTTTAGTTAAAATGTCTCCTTTTAATTTTTTTGACATCCAATTCCCGTCCCGCCACCCTCTTCCCTCTCTCCTTCACAAACAAAATATTGCATGGAAATGTTTATTTTCTGCACGCGTATCATACGCGATGGGAAAAAAAATAGTGAGCGTAAATGCAACTCAAAGGTACATGCATGAAGCTAACTAAATTATCCACGTATATTTGTTCAAATCAATGCCCTAACCACCATACTTAGTAGACTTAGTTGCATGTAATTTTCAAAGTCCATAGAAAAAAGAAGGTTTTAATGTATTGAGTCATGTTGGCAATCTTTTCGTACGAAGAGAGCTATAGATGTTAAAAACATATCCCTATTGTTATGAATTAATAGCAGAAAAAGAAAGGTTTCAATGTACAATGTCATGTCGGCAACCGTTTGTACGATGATAGCCACAGAGGTTGGATGCATCTTGGATTTAGAGTCTCTACTATTATGAATTAATTGCAGGGATACTATATATTATACCGATTGGTCAACTACCTAATAATGGAAAACGAATAGAGCTCATATTATAGGTTGTTTTGAATTTATGATGAACAGACGAAGGGTTGAGATCATCATATCATATCATATCATGGAAAACACAATGAGGAATCTCAATTTATTCATGTGCTATCGTTTAGTGCCAGTAGTCTTGTGGTACAAGACTACAACAAAACCATTCAAAAATATTTACAATATATAAATGCGAATGAGAAAGATGCAATTAAAAAAATCTCACATTTGGTTAAGTATAAAAGATTGAAGGAAAAAACGAGCCTTTAAATTTCATAGATATTTAAATAGGGTAATAAAACATGGATATATTTAAATTTCAGAATTAACAATCCTTTTTTTCTTTACTATTTTATTATTAAATAATTTAATCATGAGCATTGCATGTTTTGGCCAGCGACTGACCAGGGTTGCATCCGGATCGGGTACAGAGCAGATATGAGCATCATCATATTCGTTTTTGTTTTCTAGTAACGAATATGAATATAGCTCAATAATAAAAAGTCATATCTGTATTTTGCTATGAGACCTATTTTTAACAAAATCGAATACAAATAAGAAGCGGATCTTAAAGAAACGCATACTAATATCCGACCGAATTCGAAAATTCGTATTCCTGACTAGGGATGAAAGTCAGGCAGGTTTAAACTCGACCCCGACCCCGATCCGACCCGCTCAAAAATTTAGGGTTTTATCATATAAAATACCTGTTAAACCTGTTCGGGCAGATTTAAACGGTTTCAAGAAATTTCCGGGTTCGAGATTTGGACTAAGGTCTAAACTCGCCTCCCGAACCTGTAAGTTGATCTTGCTCGCACCTGAACGCAAACCCGCCCCCACCCGTTCTAAAACAATACAGTTTCTATAAACCTAATCTTAATCACCAATTGATCAACATATTCTCGCAAGAGGTAGTTACTTCTAGATTATTTTTTTCATTCTATTAGAAAAGTTGTAATTTTTTAATTACCGATTTCTTTAGTGTAGAATATTTTGCAGTGTATTATGATATTTTGTTTTGTAATTGGATATATTAGAAGTATATTTATAAATGGGTAATCTGAAAACTTGATACAACCCGACTCATCCGTTGAAAACTCGAAACTCTCCCAAACCCGAAATTGAATGATTGGATACATTGATTTGTAAACCCATATGATTCAGGCTGGTTTTGGGTTTAATATTTGGGCCAGGCATATTTTAGATGAAACCCGCCATCCGGCCCAGTTTCACCCCTACATGGATCTGGATCTGGATGCAACCCTTCCAGTATTAATATGTACTCAATAAAAATGAAATTCATATTTAGAAAAAAAAATTGAATAGCGGGGCGAAAGGCGAGGGAACAGCGGGGGGAATGCGATAAGTCTTGAAGGATGACCCGGTTATCATCCCTTCCATTGAAGTTGTAACGACTCTGAAATCTCTGTACAAAATTAATTTTTTATTATATAGAAAGGGTATTTCAGCCTGTCGTAGAGTTATAAGTTAAATTTGTTTAATAAAATTCAAAAGTAATTTGTAGCTCACTGGTAAAGCATCTACACAACTGTGACATAGCCTGTGTATTCGAATCTCTTCAGTCCCAATTATTTTTAAGATTTTTTCTTTTTAATTTTCCGGAAGCCCAAGAGTTGTACGTGCAATTCACGGAGAATCGAAAGGTTTCAGAAAAATCAAACAGGCGCAATAAGGAGTAAACACATATTAAACCACATGGCACGAATCTCGAGGCATTTGACAAAAATCGGACCGCCCATTTTCCTCTAATTACCGCCCCCGACGGTCCACCTTGCACCAATCATCTCCGTTCTTTGCACACAAGTCCCTTCGACTCCACTCTACTCCCATGCACTGGTTGATTTCCTTGCAATTAAACCGTGACCATTCAAATCATCATGTAACACCAATTTTAATTTTTTAATCCAATTTTTAATTCCCAAACCCTAAATTCTTCATTATAAATACCATACCATTTTCCTAGCTCTTCTCTATTCTGAAATTCTGTAAAAAATTCTCAAAACTCTCTAAGTATAAGTGGAGTTAAGACTAGTCAAAGAGGAGTTAGCGATCAAGCCTCTTTCGTTGAAAATTGGAGTTGCTTCCAGAGTTACGACGATGCCACGGAGCTTCCTATCCCATCTTTACCTTCTTCCTAGCACCACTCAACTGGTATGTCCCTTCATCTCTCTCACTTTTCACTTCAAAATAATTTTTAAAATATATCGAAAAAAGCGGAGTTAACATATAATCTAACCATTTAAACTTATTTTTATCACTTTACCATGTTTAAAAGTTCATACGGATTCTCTAATAAATATAATATGCACATCAATTGCCTTATCATGCAACGAAAATTTCATGTCCAATGATCATGTAAATGAACATTTTCAGAAAAATACCATGAGATTTTATATAACTGTATTATCGATAACTAGCATATGTGCCTGTAGAACATTCACGGGGTAATGACCTATCCCACACGCACACTTTTTCCTAGCACAAGATTTAGATGTATGGTTAATTTAAGAGAATACGTTTTTTCAAATAAATACCATCACTTTTATAAAAAAATACGTTTTTATCGATATTTAATCTTTGGCAATTGCGCTTCTACAACTCTCATTAGGAGATCCGTTAATGGATAGTGCGGATTATCGCACATCTTTGGGATAGTAGAGTGAGATGCAGAGTTCCTCACAGAGTATTCTGTAATGACTCTGAAATTCCTGTACAAAAATTTCTTGTATTTCACAGTAAAGGGGTATTACAGCCTGTGTATGAGTTAAAAATTAAAATTGTTTAATAAAAGCAAGAAACAACTTGTAGCTCACTGGTAAAGCCCATGCACTGCTGTGACATAGCCTATGCGTTCGATTTCCATCAGACCCAATTATTTTTAGATTATTTCTTTTTAATTTTTCGGAAGCCCAAGAGTTGCACACGCAATACATGGAGAAAAGAAAACTTTCAGAAAAATTAAACAGGCTCAATGAGGTGTACACACCCAACTTGACACATGGCACGAATCTCAAGGCAATGCCTCAAGATCCGACCGTCCAAACCTATGATAAGGCCAGCGCCAACGGTCGATATAGCCCCAAATCCCTCCGTGTTTTGCACACTTGTCTCTTCGACTCCCCTTAACTCCCCTGCAACGGTCGATATAACCCCAAATGCCTCCGTGCTTTGCACACTTGTCTCTTCAACTCCTCTGCACTGTTTGATTTTCCTGCAATCAAATAGAGACTCTTCAATTCATCATTTAACACCTTTTTAATGCATATTAATCCAAAATTTTAATTCCTAAACCTTAATTCTTCACTGTAAATACCATCCCATGTCCTAGCTCCCTTCTATTCTGAAAATTTCTAGCAAAATTACTTCAAAAGTTCCTAAGTGCAAGTGGAGTCAAGTGGAGTTAGCAACCAAGCTTCTTTCATCGAAGATTGAAGCCGTTTCCGGAGCTCCCGCGACGCCACGAAGCCCCTCCCTTTTTTCCTTACTCCCTTCTCAAAATTATAAAGCCGTAAGTCCCTATCATCTTTTCTTCTTTTCATCTCAATTCATCTCCTAAAAGTATATCGGTAAAGTGGAGTTACCTCCGATACATTTTTTAAAACATGGAACTCTCTTTTCCTTAATCCATAGGTCAAACTAATTTTACCATCCTACTTATAATTTTGATTACAATATTTTAGTTTTGAGTTTAACCAAAATTCCATATGAAACTATCATAAAATGAAATTTTCATTAAAATACCATGAACTTTCGTATGACCCCCATTTTTCAATAATTGTTAACTACCTTTAGGAAAAATTTCACGGGGTAACAACTTATTCCCCCCCCCACACTATGATTCTATAGCACGGTACTCTAAATATATAGCTATTTTAAAGAATAAGCTTTTCATTAAAATACCACACCTTTTCAAAATGAGTTTCTCTTAATCAGTATTTTGTAATTATTGGCAAATACGTCTCTACAACCCTCATTAGGGGACTTGCTAATGGATGGTGTAGATTATCGCACATCCTTAGGACAGTAGAGCGAGATGCAGAACTCATAGAGTATTCGGTCTCGAAAGGAAATAAAAATACGGTTTTTAAGAAATACGGATTTTCTAAATAAAAAACTAAATTTTGGAAAATTATATAAAACTATGAATTCGTATTTTCAATAAAAACATGTTATGAAAATATATTTTTAAAAATTAAGATTTAAATTTTTTAATAAAATATTATCAAGTTTCCAAAAGAGCTAGTTTTTAATAAAATACTACCAACTTTTAAAAATGATAAGTTTCATCACCAAAAATACCATTTAAATTGAAATCCATGTTCATGAAAACCCTAAATATTATAAATCACCATCGAGATTTATTTTTAAACTATATTAAAGAATTTTTCATAATTCCCCCTCGAGATATGCAAAACAATATTTTAAGGACTCTAGTTTAATATAGGTTTAAGCGGAATCAATTCTCTTGAGCCCCAGGAAGCCGGAGAAAATGAGTGCTTGCCTATTCAGGTTAGACAACTTAACGGAGTTATCAATGGAAATTGTCTTGGAAAAAGACACAAATCCTGCCGTCCATATGCAGCAGTTGCCGATTACTCCCGAACTTAAGATGTTGCAAGAACAAAGTCCTTTCATAAGATTCTAACTCCAATATGAATCCAAACTCAAACCAGAATCCAAAATCAAACACAAGCTTGAATACTTGATCATGAACCTGAACACTCGAATTCAAATATCAAACTCAAATTTGAATACTTGACTCGACTTGACCGAACAATGGTTATAACTGGACATAAATTTGACATGATTACCTGAATACATGATTACATCTTGAGCATGAACCTGTACATTTTATATCCGTGGATTCGGCCAAGACCTATAATCTTAATCTATACAATACAATACGCGGGGATAAAAGGGTAGATTGGTACGGAATGTATATCGTGGCATGAGATGTCACTTTAAAAGACACCTACATGAATTCACGTGCCGTTGTCCCGTGGGTTATGACGGGATCTTGTACTCCATATTACCATAGTCTACGGGGTAAGATGGACTCCTCTCGTATACATGAATACCTTCCTTATCAAGCTACAAGTAACTACGTTAGAATAACTATTTTATACCTGTGAACGATCATACACAATTTTACATGTTCATTTCACATTATATACTATCTTCTCTTACTTCTTTTGAGACTTATCAAGCGCTAGTTCGCTGATGACATTCCTTTCTGTTTTCTTTCTTTAGAATGTTCGTTAGGAGGACCGGACTCTGAAGACGTAGAGATGAGCCTGGAGGACTTGAACCAGATTGCAGCTCAGCTTGACTACTAGCTCCTTCCGGTCTGTACTTATTTTCAGTATGCCATTGTTTAAGCATTTGCTTTTATTATTGTATCTTTTATTTTCAGACAGTTGTATGTAAAGTTGAATGTAAATAAAGTAGCTGTTTTATTTTATTACTCTTGTCATTCTTGTTTATTTTATTTTGCTTAATTACACTTAACGTATTTATTTTTATAGTAAATACGTTGCGGGCTTACCACGTCACCATTTCCGTCTATTAGGAAGCGAGACGCGACATGTTTTGTTGGTGGCCCATACATGTCCGTTCTGTATGAAGTCTTAAGCAATATATTACAAGAGTTATAGGAATCAACAACTATACATTCCTTGCATTTCAAATTTCTTGAATCTATCCTAACCTTTCCTTTTCTATCAAGGTGATGTATTCTTCCAACAACAACAATACCAACGTCAATGGCAACACACCACCACCTCCCCCTACCGTTGCTGCTCCAATAAACGAACATACGGTGGTTCTAGAAGCCATCAAAAGTCTTCTGGAGGGCATGCAGCAGTAGACTGCTATTCTCATGAACCGCCTGGAAGCGAAGCACCTGGAGTAAAACAATTTCATGCGTTGCATCCAAGGAACTTTTCAGGGAAAGAGAGTCCTCTTGAGGCTGAAGAATGGGCCCAGAGTATAGAGTATGATCTTGCCGCAACACAGGTACCAGGCATAGCTTGGGTTTGTGTGGCCAAGCTCCAGCTCACCGACAATGCATGAGTCTGGTGGAAAGCTGAGGAAAGCCGTCTCACACAGCCAATAGAGTGGAAGACGTTTCACGATCTGTTCGATGCAAAGTTTTTCCTCTAGACTGCTTGATTTAAGATGGAGCAACAGCTCATCCTCCTGCAACAAGACTCCATGTAGGTAAAATCAGTGGATGAATATGATGCCGAATTCATCATGCTTAGAAGGTAAAGAATTCATATCAAATTCTGTTATGTAAAACACATCACTATCCTGACATCAACATCTTATCAGGTTCGCGGCACACTTGATCCCGACCGATGAGATTTGGGCTAGACGATTCCAACAGGGCTTAGACCCGGAGATTCAAGCGGCTTTAGCCACAGGAGACTATCCAACTCATGAACTCGCCCTGAAGGCAACACGCCGTTATGAAGCTGTGGTCAAGAAGAAGGGTAAGTCTCAATCAGCCGGAATCAAACTCCCTGCTACCCAGATGACAGGAGGAGCCTCTTCAAGACCGACTTTTGCACCCAAGAGGCTAGGAGGAACATTTAACCGATTCAGTCCAGATTTCTGTTTCTACTGCAAGAGAACTGGTCACTTGGCGAAGGACTGCAGACGTGCAAATATCCCGTGTTTAATTTGTGGCTCATCTACTCACGCGATAGAAGCATGCCCATATCATATTAACACAGCACCGGCACCCAGACCCGAAATTACAGCTCCACAGAGGCCAGCCATCCAGGCTCCTGCACCTCGCCTAGCTCTTCCTGCACCAGCTCCAAACAGCCTCATCATCAATTCCACCAGGCACAGAGAAACGTGCCTCAAAGGCAAAGGAATGTGCCTTCGGCAAGGAGGAATGTACCGAGACGACAGGCTTTTACAATGACGGTCGAGGAGGCCGAAGCCACAGGACAAGTCATCACTGGTAAAATCCCCTATCCTTTCAATCTTTCAATCCTTGTGTATCGTTATACTGTTCCTATATCTAAACACAAGCTCACACAACTTAGGTACTATACTAGTAGCCACCCTTCCCACACTCGCACTTTTCGACACTGAAGCTTCACACTGCTTCTTGTCAAAATGATTGTAAGAACGCACGCGATTCCCATGAAGCCACTCATTTTAAGCTGGAATGTCAGTTCCGGGAATGGAGTCTTGAAGGAAACTTTGGGGTATGATCAATGCCCAGTTGTAGTTTGCGGTCGAGAATTCTACGCAAATTTCAAAGTATCGGAATACCAAATTTCGATGTTGTGTTGGGAATGGATTGGCTAGGAGTATTCTATGCTACTATTGATTGCCATCAAAGGATGGCAGTATTTAAGATACCAGATCACCCAGTTTTCTATTTCAAAAGTGAAGATAGAACTTTGGAGCCAGGAAGCTATCATGCTAAACTAAAGAATGCAAGAGTGTTTTCTCTACCCGCGGAAGAAGAAAAGCCTGAAGTAATTCGAGAGTTCGAGGATGTGTTCCTTGAAGACATATCAGGTTTGCCTCCCGATTGAGCTCTTGAATTTAGTATTGATTTACAATATGGTGTACAACCTGTAATCAAAGCTCCATACTTATTAAGTCCGGAGGGACTGAAGGAGATCCGCATTCAGTTGGACGAACTATTGCAGAAAGGTTGCATCCGACCGAGTACTTCAAGTTGGGGATCTCCGGTGTTACTCGTGAAGAAGAAAGAAGGTTCTTACAGGATGTGTGTGGATTATCGGGCTCTGAATAAAGTCATGATTAAGAACAAGTATCCACTACCGCACATCGATGACCTTTTCAATCAATTAAGGGGGTATTGTGTCTTTTCAAAGCTAGATCTTCGTTCAGGTTATCATCAGGTGAAGGTCAAAGAGTCCAACATTCCGAAGATGGCGTTTAGGACCCATTTGGCCATTATGAATATCTCGTAATGCCATTTGGAGTGACCAATGCACCTGCTATCTTTATGAACCTAATGAATCAAGTTTTCCGAGAGTAATTAGACAGGTTTGTTGTTTTATTCATCGACGACGTGTATTCAAAGAATTGGAAAGAACACGATGAGCACTTATGGATTGTCCTAGAGACATTACGACAACATCAGCTCTACGCCAAATACAACAAGTGTGAATTTTGGCTAGATCAATTCGGATTTCTCGGACATATTATTTCAGGCGAAGGAATCTCTGTGGATCCAGCTAAGGTGTCAGCTGTCAGCGAGTGGCCGACACCAAAGACGGTGAAAAATATAAGTTTCTTGGGCTTAGCAGGATACTACAGACGGTTCATTGAAGGCTTCTCAAAGATCGCAGCACCCTTGATCAAGCTCACACGTAAAGACGAAGTATTCGTGTGGTCAAAATCATGTGAAAAGGCTTTCGCAGAACTCAAGTCGAGATTAACCTCTGCTCCTATCCTCGTAATACCGGATCAATCTGGTGATTTCTTCGTACATTGTGATGCGTTTGGTAAAAAATTAGAATGTGTTCTACACCAGCATGGAAAGGTTGTGGCTTTTGCATCAAGACAACTAAAGGTTCATGAGCTCAACTATCCAACACATGATCTGGAATTGGCAGCCGTCATCTTCGTACTCAAGATTTGGCACCACTATCTTTTGGGAGAACGAGTGGATATATACACTGACCACAAAGTCTGAAGTATGTATTTACTCAGAAAGAACTCAACATGTGGCAGATAAGATGGCTAGAACTCATGGTGGACTTCGACACATACCTACAATATCATCCTGAAAAGGTGAATATAATTCCTGATGCACTTAGTCGCCAGCTGTAACAAGCCTAAATTTCCTATACAAAATTTTTCAAATATTTTTTTCAAAAATCCACAAAGGGGTATTTTAGCCTGAGCACAAGATATAGGTAATTATTTTGTTTTTAATTACAAGCTATAAGAATGTAATAACTCCATTTTCAGTGTACAAGAAATTAATTTAAATTTAATGTATACTTGGAGTATTTACTCTTGCTGCTATCATTTTAAGTAATTAAATAACACCATAATTACAAGAAAGAGCTTGTAGCTCATTGGTAATACCTTGCACTGCTGAACCAAGCCACCAGAGTTCGAATCCGATGCCTCACATTATTTTTAGAATATTTTTCTTTTAAAATTCTTGGAAGCCCAACAGTCCACAGGACATAACTTCCAAAAGTTGAACTGAACCCTAAAAAGTGAATATACCAGAGTCTACGTCAGAAGAAACCCCACCCAACGGAACCCCGACTCGGCCGGCGGACCGGCCAACTCGAGCCGGCGCCGCCGGCCTGACTCGGCCGGACGGCCGAGTCGTCTAAACGAAAGAGATGTCGTTTCGTCTTCTCAACTCCCCTGTATATACCATTTTAATGGATCGGTTCCCGAATGTTAAATACACCCTATTTAATACAAATTTTAATGATTTTTCTATTATTTTTACAATTTTTTTAAAAATAAAAACCTTTCACCTACCCTACCCTACCCTATAAATAGACCCCCTACCCTCTACCCTCTCATCCCAAAACACTAGGTTTACTCTTTCAAAATTTCTACAAGAAGGGTGTACTTTGAAATTGAGTTCACGGCGAAGCGCTGACGGAATTCCGGCGACGTTTTTTGAAACAACCGGCGACGAAACAACACCTCGGCCACTCATCTAGTTCCTCTATACTCTTTAGTATAGATCGAAATCCGTAAGTCCCATTCTTCCCTTCTTTCTACTTCTCAAAAATACGAACTTACGAAACCCGACGGAAATCGGAACAAACCGATTTCCGATTCGGTTTTTCTATAAAATCTCACTTGTCACCAATTCCATAATACCTAAACTTATTCTTGATGACTATTAATCACATAACAATTAATTTGGACAAAGTTTCTCACATGAAATGATAGCTTTTGCAATATCGTATTCTTTTTCACATTAATACCATAATATTTATTTTTCTTCTTCTAATCAATTCAATCATTCCTAAACATCTTCATCTTGACCATTAAACTTGTAAAAATCAATTTGAATAAGTTTTCACACATGAAATGATAACCTTTTCAATTTACCGTATTTTTCACTTTAATACCATGAAGTTTCAATTTCACATTTAACCCCTTAACCTTAATATACATTTAAAATAGAGCACGAGGTAATGACCTACCTCCACACATACACAAATACAACCCTAAAATGATATCATCAAAACTTAGAATACGATAAAACGAAATTTTCATTAAAATACCATAATCTTCATAAAACCATTCTTAAAGGTTTTAGATTTGTTACACTTTTAAGTAAATATTTCTTACTAGGAAAATACGATAAGTTGTGGACATCGATCGTTTATCTAAACTGACTTTGTGGTGTCTAGGCAAGTGTGTCTAAGGCAAGTGGTTACTTAATTAGGGCCACTACTTGTAGTGGAGAGCCTTCCACTTACTTGGCACTTACCTGGCTGCAATTGGGGGTGAAGAGGCGATTTGAGGATTCTAACGACTTGTCGTTTAGACCATTTAGAAACAGGCTAGTTGGCTTAGGAAACCCTAGAACTTAAAATACGGAAAATTACACTTTTCAAATAAATACCTTTTACTTTATAAAAACCGTTTTCTAAAGGGTTAATATTTTACAATCTTTGCAAAGCGCCGCTACAACCCATCTTTGGGGTACCCGTTTGGGATTGTGCGGTTTATCGCGCACCCTTGGGCTAGTAGTGCGAGATTCAGACCTCCGCAAGGAGCATTCGGTCTCGAAAGGTTTAAAATACGACATCTTAAGAAAATGAGATTTTTGAAATATAAAATATTTATTAAAATTATTTTTTGTATAAACATATGTATATCTATCTTTTAAACACCTATTTTATTATAATATAAATTTTCCACCTTTTTCTAAAAATCACAAAAGAATAAAGGTTACACTAAAATACCATGAACTTCAAATAATCAATATTACAGATAAATACCATTATTTATGAAACTAGGATATTTTCATTAGAAATGTCACAACATAAAATCCACAACTCTAAAGACGAGTAATAAATACTTGAGGTGTATTTTGAAAAGTATATAAAAGTATTTTTTACATAAAACCCCCTCAAGTTTATAAATTATCCTAAGGACCCTAGCAGTTATAAGACTTCGTTTCACATTTCTGATTATCTGACTCGGGTTTGAGTCTGATTAATCTGACTTGAATATGATTCAAGTAAATCCATAATCTACAAGTTTCCAATTCAATATGAACACATGAATCCATGAATACAATTATCAGTTTATACAATCTGGCTGAACCGAACCATGGATATGTTCCTTTTACATGATTCCCAGTATTCCATTTACATGACTCTACGGTTATAACTGTTTCCTGATATCATGGTTTCGGTCGGTCAGTCAGTCAATCAATCATACAACCAACACAATTTACAAGATAACAATATAAACAAGATATCGCGGGGTTTAAGGGGTAGATTGGTACGGAAGATGTTAAAAGTGGCACGAGACTGTAAGACTTAATACACCTAACATGAATCCAATTGCTGTTGTACTGTGGCATAAACGGTTCCTTGTACTAAACGTGCCTCTAGTCTCTGGCATATAGAGACTCCTCTCGTATACACTGACATTCTTCTGTACCAAGTTACAAACAACAGCGTTAACACTAAATACAACAATATGATAATATAATACAACTGTAAAAGCTACTCTCACTCTCTCTTACTCTTTGTCTATTCTCCCTTATCTTTGGGACTTACCGAGCGACCTGTTCGCTGACGACATTCTATTTTTTTCTTGTTTGAATGTCGTCAGGTAGTTTGGACCCGGCGGAGATCGAGCCATCTCAAGAAGACTTGGAGCAGTTTGCCGAAGACCCTGCACTTTAGTTCATTGTACACTTTTTCTTTCTGTACTTTTCATTTCCTGTTATGCCACTGTTTAGGCATCTTTTTATTTCAGTTGTATTTCCTTTCATGTATTGTACAAAGAATGTTAATGAATAAAAGTTGCTGTTCTTTTATATCTTGTCTCTTGTGTATTTATTTTATATTGCTTAGATACGCTTAGCGTATGTACTTCTGAGTATATACGTAGCGGGCCTCGTCGCGTCCCCTTCGCCGTATACCGGGAAGCGGGGCGTGACAGGTTTTGTTGGTGGCCCTTTCAGGTCAGAGCTGTATGAATCCCTATCATGCAGTTCTGGTCTGCGTGAACAACCTAAGCAATATAACACAAGAACCAGCAACTAAAACATTCTTTACAATTCATGTTCCTTGAATCTTGCCATTTCATATTCCTTGAATATTATCATTTCATGTACTTGAATCTGTCTTAACCCAAATTTTTCTTCAGGGTTATGGATTCTCCGAACAACACCAGCACCAATGTCAACAACACACCTCCACCACTACCACTCACACCTGCTGTTCCTGCTCCACCCAACGAGCAGACGGTTCTACTTGAGGAAATCCGAAGCCTCCTGGTTGGACTGCAGCAGCAGACTGCTATATTATTGATCCGACCAGAAGCAGGAGCAACCGTAAAGAAACGCACTGCCACCCAGATGGCAAGAGGAACCTACACTATACAACCTGCAAAACCCAAGAGACAGAAGGAAATAATTAACCAGTCAAGTTCAGGATTTTGCTACTACTGCCATACGAATGGACACTTGTGGAAGGACTGTAGGTGCGCAAAAGGCCTGTGCCTAGTTTGCGGTGCATCCGATCATAGAATTGGAGACTGTCCCTATAGACGCAACTCAGCCCACACACCCACTATCTACCCGAAGCAGCCAGCTATCCAGACTCCTGCACCTAGTCTTGCACTCCCAGCACCACCTCCACATGGACCATCCCTACCTAGTCAGGCATCGATGTATCGGCTTACACAGAAAAATGTGTCGAGACGTCAAGCCTCCACCTTAACGGCCTTAGAACCTGAGACTAAGAACCAAGGCAACCCAGGTAACTCACTCACTTTGACCAAAACATTTTGTAATATTTCTTCCTTCTAAATATTTTCATACACTACCAATAGTTCTGTCACAAAACCTTCTTCGAAACTGTTACACCTTTCTTTTATAAATTTCGAGGACGAAATTTTTATAAGGAGGGTAGAATGTAACAATCCTAAATTTCCTATACAAAATTTTTCAAATATTTTTTTCAAAAATCCACAAAAGGGTATTTTAGCCTGAGCACAAGATATAGGTAATTATTTTGTTTTTAATTACAAGCTACAAGAATGTAATAACTCCATTTTCAGTGTACAAGAAATTAATTTAAATTTAATGTATACTTGGAGTATTTACTCTTGCTGCTATCATTTTAAGTAATTAAATAACACCATAATTACAAGAAGAAGCTTGTAGCTCATTGGTAACACCTTGCACTGCTGAACCAAGCCACCAGAGTTCGAATCCTATGCCCCACATTATTTTTAAATTATTTTTCTTTTAAAATTCTTGGAAGCCCAACAGTTCACAGGCCATAACTTCCAAAAGTTGAACTGAACCCTAAAAAGTGAATATACCAGAGTCTACGTCAGAAGAATCCCCACCCAACGGCACCCCGACTCGGCCGGCCGACTCGGGCCGGCGCCGCCGGGCTGACTCGGCCGGACGGCCGAGTCGTCTAAACAAAAGATATGTCGTTTCGTCTTCTCAACTCCCCTGTATACACCATTTTAATGGATCGGTTCCCGAATGCTAAATACACCCTATTTAATACAAATTTTAATAATCATTCTATTATTTTTACAATTTTTTTAAAAATAAAAACCTTTCACCTACCCTACTGATTGATACGAAAAAAGTTTTTGTAGTTTAACCGCAATCAATAACGGTGTCGCGTATAGCTAGACCGAGATGAGTACGAGTCATCTTCTGGAAAACGTGGAACCTTTTACTTTTAGTTTAGATGTGTTGAGAAAGAGAGGAGGGATAAAGAATTTTATAGAATGGTTTCTAGATCTACGTTAAACAAGAATGTAAAATATAGATCTAGATTATTTTAGAGACTTAGATAATATAATAAGAAGGCTTGTAGGGTTCGTTAGGATTTAGTAGTTATGGACGATTAATTAAAAGTTACCATTTTTATCCATTAATAGATTTAGAACTAGGACGACGGTGATGCGTGTAGATTAGAGTTTCTGGAGGGAAAAGGAATCCCACTCTTAACCCTCATCTCGTCACGGAACTCCGTTCATATCTAGTCTTTACCAAAACAATCATTAATCTAATCTCTAATCGCGGTCGGAACTAGCAAAGAATTGCTAGCGCGCCCGATTAGGATGTTAGTGATTCTTTTGATAAAGTTCCTAAACTTTATAGGACTTAAAAAGAGTTTAATTATTTTCATCGTTCATTAGCCTACCCTAATCCTACGAACCCTAACAAGCGGAGAATTACTCGCGCATGTTGGGAGAAGAAGATGAAAAGAAAGAGAGGGAAAACATAATGTAAAAAAAAACAATTAAATAAAAAACTACCTTTATTAATCAACTCCTTCAAACTACACTTTTAATCCATAGAAAATGATTACAAAACTTGATTTGCTTCTCGATCTTTCCTAAGGAGGTAGTCGAACAGTCGATGATCAGCCTGGATGCGTGAGCGTCGGGAGCTTCGTGATCTCTTCGGCTTGATGATTTTTCCAAGAGGCTCTCGGTCTTTATTTATAGTCACAGAGCCAGAACCCTAGTTTCCTAATATGGAAACTAGTTGTTAGGATCCTAACCACCACAATCCCATATCTCAACTCTTCAAATCCGCGGCGGAACCGCGACCATTGGATAGGTTTGGCCGCGGATCCACCCCCTTTTGGTGAGATCATGGCCTCTAATTTTTGTAGCTTCATATCTGTAACACTTGGTAATCTTTTGAGTATCTAGACTTTGGAAATCTTTTCTACATTTCTACCAGAATTAGTTTCTTGAATATCTTTGGTAGATTTGATTTGCCAACTTTGATTTTCTTGATTTTAGCCCTGCAAATTCTGCACAATATCTCAACAAATAATATTTAGTAGAGTTTGTTATATTGAGATATTAACTTAACCATTAAGAATTGGTCAAAGGTATTTAATAAGGTAAGCATATTTAAATGGGCCAAATGTTACATGGATATTATATGCTTACTTTTTCCTACAAAATGTTATTTATAATATATAAACACATGAAAATAGTATTTTTACAGATAAACCCTCATATGTATCATATATTATAATAAACACCTTTTATTATATAATAATAGTAGGAAAAATGTCATATTAAATGTGCTGTTTTATCAACTGAACAAATACCCCCAAACTTATCTTTGATCGTCCCGAGCAAACTAGTTTATTCAAGAGAAGGAGAAAAAGAAAGGAGAAAGCTAAGCACACTTTCTAGGCAACACGATTGCACTGAGCACGTGCAACAAGCCGTTAAACCTCTAGGTGTCCCTAGTAGGAGGAGTGTTGTCTCCTGAGGGTTTTCAGCGGATTACACCCACAAAATCCTATAACAAAAGAGAGATGGTGAAATTTACATATAAAGATAAGAACCATAAAAGAAAGACCTTGAAAAGAAGAGTTTCCAACTATTCTAGCTTTTCAGTTGTCATGAGCCCTATCTTAATAGTCATGAAAAAATGTTAGAAATCACATCATCCCTCAATAAAACATCGTCTTTATTCTTCATTCCTACCTTTCATCCAAACATTGATCATATAACCCCACGTGTGTGAAATGGACATCCCTACACTCGGTGAATTCAATTCAAGCTATCATACTCTTGTCTATCTACCTTAGTACTTTTTAATTTGATGAATATTAAGATTCGCTCACAACTTTTCATGCGACCGTTAATACTTCTTGAGGTACTAACCGACCGATTACTCATGTGCTTGCTAATTAGGTGATAATATTTTCCTCGTCTTGCACTACCTAAGGCTTAGCAGTGACTCCCAGACCAGTTGGCCTTAGGGCACTAAGTGAAGAGGCACCCTCGCTATATTTTTTTATTGCTGCCTTGGCGATACAAAACCAGTGTTCATTTTTTTCTTTTCACCATTTTTATATTTTCTTCATTTTTTTTCACTTCCTTCATACTTTGGCTTTTAGACAAGAGCATTTCAAGGTATCCTCTACTATCCCGAGTTTCAAGACGTGTGTAAGTGCATATAGTAGGGTATCAACATTCAAATGTTTGGCTTCCAGAATAGAAACTATTTTTCAGACTTATTTTTATCCTCAGATTAGTGACTTCCTTCATCTTACTAACCCTTGGGACAACAGCTCATAACTACTTATTACTAGTTCGTTTAAGAAAACTTCTAATTTTCTTGGTTTTCTTAAACTATTCCTATCTTTTGGATGTAATTTTTCACTTTCTACTCTTTTGTTATAATTTTTTTTTTTTTTGAAAATGTTGTGCTTATGCAAAGTATGATGCAAATTGATGTGTAAATAAGCACAAACCTCCCCCAAACCTGTTTTCAGCAGTGTCCTCACTGATGTCATCCGTTAAGCTCAAAAAACCTGTAGACTTGGGAGGAAATTATTAATGGGGGAAAGAATATATGAAAGTGAAAATCCTCCCCCTAACTTATTTTAGACTCACAATTTTGTAAAAATCATTTTCTTTTCAAGAGCCAAAATATACCACCCCCCAAACTTTAAACAATTTTAATCTTTTAAAATCACACGAGGGGGTCAAGGTTATTGGTCAATGCCAAGCTTTGCAAAGACCGAAGGTCAACATCAACCATTCAAAAATTTTATCGATGAAGCACCAAGGTTGGTGGAAGAATATGTCACCTTTCGACGAGAAGAAGTGGGGAGGTGACAAGAGGTGTAATGGAAAAGGATTGCGTCTCAATTTGGAGAGACGACACAGTGATAGTGATGATGGATTACTCGCATTATCATAATTGTCCAAAAGAGGGGGTGGAGGTCCAATTTCTTCATCTTGGAGTTGATTCATATCAACACCCGTGTCTAGTAAAAATGCGAGTTCATCAGCGAAAATTTCCTCAAAGCTTTCATCGATACCCCGAAAAATAATGTCATCAGAAAAAATGGGGTGATCGTCAGACTCAATATAAAGTTCCTCATTAGATGTTGACCTGGACAACTCGGTGGAAGAGTAAATGGTTGGGTCAAACAACAACATATGAAAAGAGTCTGTATCATGAGGTTGATCAAATTCGCTGCTGTCGACATCCATTAATTCGACAGAACACACATGAGCATAGGGTTCGGAGGGTTCACTTCCCAACTTGTAAATGTTAAGCTCAATTGACTTCTTTCCAAAGGATAGGGTCATAGAGCCGTTTCTACAATTAATTACTGCGTTGGAAGTGGCCAAAAAGGGTCGACCGAGTATCACCGGGATTTGATTGCGTGGGTTCGCTACAGGTTGTGTATCTATAACGATAAAGTCTACAGGGAATATGAATTCCCCGACTTTGATTAACACATCCTCTAGCTCACCCCTTGGTTGGGTGATAGATCGATCGGCCATCTGAAGAGTGCAATGCGCAGGTTTTAACTCTCCGATCCCTAATTGCTCATACACAGAATACGGAAGCAAGTTAACACTGGCACCTAGATCGAGTAGAGCACGATAAATATTTTTACCCCCAATGGAAATAGAAATTGTAGGACTTCCGGGGTCCTTTCGTTTCTTGGGTAGTTGTTGTGTAAAAGCAGTGCTCACATTACTCGCAAGGAAAACTTTTTTAGGTACTTGAACTTTTCGCTTCCTAGTGCACAAGTCCTTTAAGATTTTTGCATATGACGGAACTTGTTGAATAGCATCTAGGAGAGGAATGTTTATGTTAACTTGCTTAAAAATTTCCACAATTTTCTCCATTTGTGGACTTGGTCTGTTGCTCCTCAACCTGTTTGGATAAGGTACTTGATCAATAAGTTTTGGGTCCAACGCTTGTGGAGAAGACTGTGGGGATGGATTCGATCCCAAAACTGGAGTGGGAATCGACTTAGATAGATTTGGCGAAATGGGCGAAGGGTTCGAGCCTTGGGGAAAATGGAGAATATGCTCGGATGAAGGTGGGAGACTAGACGAATTAGGGGAAGAAGAAGAAGAAGAAGGGGTATCAAATGTGTCACTATCATCAAATTGCTCACCCACTTGGTTATTCAGCACTCTCCTCGATCTCAACGTAGTAATGGCATTCACATTATGACTTTGTGAATGGCCAGGATTCGGTAGGGGTTGAGATGGAAGTTTCCCTTTCTCTCTTGCACTCATTGCGGCGTTTAACTGTGCGATTTGGTTTTCTATTGATTTAATACTCTCACCATGGGAGGAGGGGTTTTTCGTTAGGGTATCAATAGAAGACCTTATCTCAGCCGAATTTTGCATGGATTGTTTCATGAACATATCCAAAGTTTGTGCAAGTGAGTTGTCAGTACCGGCCACTTGTGGTGTAGAAATGTTGGCCGGATTTTGGAAATTTTGTGACTGAAAGGGGGGCTGATTCTGTGGTTGTGGTTGCTGTGGAGGAGGTCTTTGATAATTACTTTGTTGGTTTTGATTCCAAGCAAAGTTAGGATGATTCCTCCATCCTTGATTGTATGTGGAAGAATAAGGGTCGTTTCTAGGTCGCTGCTGAAAAGCAGCATTAGCTTGAAACAATGCATTCATAGGACATTCTTCCGTTAAGTGTGAAGGATCCGAACAGCAACCACAGACAGTCTTAGGAAGCGTGACCTGATTTAGGGAGAATGTTGAGAACTTGTTTTCAATAGCATCGAGTTTCTTCTGTATCGCTGCCATTTCGGCTTTTACTGCGATAGAAACATCGAGCTGGTGAATACCTCCCTTAGTTGAAGGCTGTCTTACGCTTTCCCACTGCAACGTGTGTTCAGCAAGGTCTTCCAGATATTTCCAAGCTTCACCGTCATCTTTAGACATGAAATTGCATTGACACATTGTTTCAAGCATCTGCTTTGTCGCTGGATTAATGCCCTCATATATAATCCGACATAAATCCCATCTTTGTATTCCGTGATGGGGGCATTGGACAAGCAGATCTTTGAAACGTTCAAAGCACTTCCAAAATGGTTCATTGGAAAGCTGGGTGAACTGGTTGATCTCGCTCCTAACACGTGCAGTCTTATGGTTTGGGTAAAACTTCTTAAGAAATGCTATGAAGAATTCATCCCAATTAGTGATAGAGTGTGCGGCAATATTGTAAAGCCATTTTTCTGCCAAGTCACACAGTGTGAATGGAAGAAGACGTAAGCGCATAGCATCTAAAGTCAATTGTGAAGTACCCATCATTGCGCATACGTTTTCGAATTTGGTGATTAAAACGTACGCGTCTTCCGACTCAAGCCCGTGAAATTTGGGCAGCAGATTGATGTAGTGGGGTTTAATTTCGAAATTATCCCCGTTAGGTGGTGGAAGAGATAGACAAGTGGGAAGAGGACCACGGATAGGATAGCATCTCTCTTGGAGAGAGATGCGCGGTGGATTCTGCGCACCTTCGGGCGGTGGCAGCGTGGTGTTATAATTTGATGGAGTGCCGTCCATCTCGGTTGTGGTGTGTAGTGGTGGAAAAGAAGATGAAGAAGTACCGACTTCGGCATCGATAGCAGGAACGCGGACAAGACGGGCACTAGGATCCCGTGTCCAGCCGAGCATGCACTAAGCGGGTTTAGTGCAAGTGGCAGCGTGTGTGTGATTTTAAAATTGGCTTGTTTTGAAAATGTGGGACTCAAGACAAATCTCCCTAAGATGCACAAGCAACCCTAGAACTAAGGTTACCTAGGTCCAGTCTCTAGACCGCTCCTAGACTTCCAAAGGACAAGCCGCAGGATTAATTCTCTACCGCCTCCGTACTACCCTTGTAGCCAGGTAAGTGCCAGGTAAGTGGGAAGGAACCACGTCGTGGGCCTAATTAAAAACCACTAGCTTTTGTCACACTTGCCTAGGCACTACAAAAGTAATGCGGATAAACGATAGATTACCCACGACCTTCCTCTGTCCTTATTGAGCGCGACAGTCCTTAGAGTCTGGTCTAGATATTTTTTAAATTATTGTAGGGTTGATGCAGATGCTCGGTTTGTGATTTGTGGGGATTAGGAAGGGTGATGAAATCCCCACCTAATCTTGATTTGGTCTTTGCCCCTTAGAGTCCGTATTAAAATATGCAAAACAAAACCAATCACAAAACTTTTGCAAAAAGATTTTTTAGCGGCGCGATTTTGCAAAGAATCCTGCAGAAAATAGATTTTATTGGATTTGAGGAGAGAGAGAAGGAGTTGAGAAAGATACCAGAGAAGTGTGAACCCTAGATCTCCTGTTTCCTCAAGTCCGTGACTCCAGATTTCCTCGCAAAAATTCACACACAAATCGTTAAATATGCAATTTGCAGTTTTGTTTTAATATTGATATGACTCGTCTAAGAATTCAACACAAATAATAAGAATAAAAAATTACGCACGTATCCCCGGCAACGGCGCCATTTGATTGATGTAAAAAAGTGTGTTTGAAGTTTAACCGCAATCAATAACGGTGTCGCGTATACCTAGACCGAGATGAGTACGAGTCGTCCTCTAGGAAATGTGGAACCTTTTACTTTTAGTTTAGATGTGTTGAGAAAGAGAGGAGGGATAAAGAATTTTATAGAATGGTTTCTAGATCTACGTTAAACAAGAATGTAAAATATAGATCTAGATTATTTTAGAGACTTAGATAATATAATAAGAAGGCTTGTAGGGTTCGTTAGGATTTAGTAGTTATGGACGATTAATTAAAAGTTACCCTTTTTATCCATTAATAGATTTAGAACTAGAACGACGGCGATGCGTGTAGATTAGGGTTTCTGGAGGGAAAAGGAATCCCACTCTTAACCCTTATCTCGACACGGAACTCCGTTCATATCTAGCCTTTACCAAAACAATCATTAATCTAATCTCTAATCGCGGTCGGAACTAGCAAAGAATTGCTAGCGCGCCCGATTAGGATGTTAGTGATTCTTTTGATAAAGTTCCTAAACTTTATAGGACTTAAAAAGGGTTTAATTATTTTCATCGTTCATTAGCCTACCCTAATCCTACGAACCCTAACAAGCGGAGAATTACTCGCGCATGTTGGGAGAAGAAGATGAAAAGAAAGAGAGGGAAAACATAATGTAAAAAAAACAATTAAATAAAAAACTACCTTTATTAATCAACTCCTTCAAACTACACTTTTAATCCATAGAAAATGATTACAAAACTTGATTTGCTTCTCGATCTTTCCTAAGGAGGTAGTCGAACAGTCGATGATCAGCCTGGATGCGTGAGCGTCGGGAGCTTCGTGATCTCTTCGGCTTGATGATTTTTCCAAGAGGCTCTCGGTCCTTATTTATAGTCACAGAGCCAGAACCCTAGTTTCCTAATATGGAAACTAGTTGTTAGGATCCTAACCACCACAATCCCATATCTCAACTCTTCAAATCCGCGGCGGAACCGCGACCATTGGATAGGTTTGGCCGCGGATCCACCCCCTTTTGGTGAGATCATGGCCTCTAATTTTTGTAGCTTCATATCTGTAACACTTGGTAATCTTTTGAGTATCTAGACTTTGAAAATCTTTTCTACATTTCTACCATAATTAGTTTCTTGAATATCTTTGGTAGATTTGATTTGCCAACTTTGATTTTCTTGATTTTAGCCCTGCAAATTCTGCACAATATCTCAACAAATAATATTTAGTAGAGTTTGTTATATTGAGATATTAACTTAACCATTAAGAATTGGTCAAAGGTATTTAATAAGGTAAGCATATTTAAATGGGCCAAATGTTACATGGATATTATATGCTTACTTTTTCCTACAAAATGTTATTTATAATATATAAACACATGAAAATAGTATTTTTACAGATAAACCCTCATATGTATCATATATTATAATAAACACCTTTTATTATATAATAATAGTAGGAAAAATGTCATATTAAATGTGCAGTTTTATCAACTGAACACCTACCCTACCCTATAAATAGACCCCCTACCCTCTACCCTCTCATCCCAAAACACTAGGTTTACTCTCTCAAAATTTCTACAAGAAGGGTGCACTTTGAAATCGAGTTCACGGCGAAGCGCTGACGGAATTCCGGCGACGTTTTTTGAAACAACCGGCGACGAAACAACACCTCGGCCACTCATCTAGTTCCTCTATACACTTTAGTATAGATCGAAATCCGTAAGTCCCATTCTTCCCTTCTTTCTACTTCTCAAAAATACGAATTTACGAAACCCGACGGAAATCGGAACAAACCGATTTCCGATTCGGTTTTTCTATAAAATCTCACTTGTCACCAATTCCATAATACCTAAACTTATTCTTGATTACTATTAATCACATAACAATTAATTTGGACAGAGTTTCTCACATGAAATGATAGCTTTTGCAATATCGTATTCTTTTTCACATTAATACCATAATGTTTATTTTTCTTCTTCTAATCAATTCAATCATTCCTAAACATCTTCATCTTGACCATTAAACTTGTAAAAATCAATTTGAATAAGTTTTCACACATGAAATGATAAACTTTTCAATTTACCGTATTTTTCGCTTTAATACCATGAAGTTTCAATTTCACATTTAACCCCTTAACCTTAATATACATTTAAAATAGAGCACGAGGTAATGACCTACCTCCACACACACACAAATACAACCCTAAAATGATATCATCAAAACTTAGAATACGATAAAACGAAATTTTCATTAAAATACCATAATCTTCATAAAACCATTCTTAAAGGTTTTAGATTTGTTACACTTTTAAGTAAATATTTCTTACTAGGAAAATACGATAAGTTGTGGACATCGATCGTTTATCTAAACTGACTTTGTGGTGTCTAGGCAAGTGTGTCTAAGGCAAGTGGTTACTTAATTAGGGCCACTACTTGTAGTGGAGAGCCTCCCACTTACATGGCACTTACCTGGCCGCAATTGGCGGTGAAGAGGCGATTTGAGGCTTCTAACGACTTGTCGTTTAGACCGTTTAGAAACTTGCTAGTTGGCTTAGGAAACCCTAGAACCTAAAATACGGAAAATTACACTTTCCAAATAAATACCTTTTACTTTATAAAAACCGTTTTCTAAAGGGTTAGTATTTTACAATCTTTGCAAAGCGCCGCTACAACCCATCTTTGGGGAACCCGTTCGGGATCGTGCGGTTTATCGCGCACCCTTGGGCTAGTAGTGCGAGATTCAGACCTCCGCAAGGAGCATTCGGTCTCGAAAGGTTTAAAATACGACATCTTAAGAAAATGAGATTTTTGAAATATAAAATATTTATTAAAATTATTTTTTGTATAAACATATGTATATCTATCTTTTAAACACTTATTTTATTATAATATAAATTTTCCACCTTTTTCTAAAAATCACAAAAGAATAAAGGTTACACTAAAATACCATGAACTTCAAATAATCAATATGACAGATAAATACCATTATTTATGAAACTAGGATATTTTCATTAGAAATGTTACAACATAAAATCCACAACTCTAAAGACGAGTAATAAATACTTGAGGTGTATTTTGAAAAGTATATAAAAGTGTTTTTACATAAAACCCCCTCAAGTTTATAAATTATCCTAAGGACCCTAGCAGTTACAAGACTTCGTTTCACATTTCTGATTATCTGACTCGGGTTTGAGACTGATTAATCTGACTTGAATATGATTCAAGTAAATCCATAATCTACAAGTTTCCAATTCAATATGAACACATGAATCCATGAATACAATTATCAGTTTATACAATCTGGTTGAACCGAACCATGGATATGTTCCTTTTACATGATTCCCAGTATTCCATTTACATGACTCTACGGTTATAACCGTTTCCTGATATCATGGTTTCGTCCAGTCAGTCAATCAATTATACAACCAACACAATTTAGAAGATAACAATATAAACAAGATATCGCGGGGTTTAAGGGGTAGATTGGTACGGAAGGTGTTAAAAGTGGCACGAGACTGTAAGACTTAATACACCTAACATGAATCCAATTGCTGTTGTACCGTGGCATAAACGGTTCCTTGTACTAAACGTGCCTCTAGTCTCTGGCATATAGAGACTCCTCTCGTATACACTGGCATTCTTCTGTACCATGCTACAAACAACAGCGTTAACACTAAATACAACAATATGATAATATAATACAACTGTAAAAGCTACTCTCTCTCTCTTACTCTTTGTCTATTCTCCCTTATCTTTGGGATTTACCGAGCGACCTGTTCGCTGACAACATTCTATTTCTTTCTTCTTTGAATGTCGTCAGGTAGTTTGGACCCGGCGGAGATCGAGCCATCTCAAGAAGACTTGGAGCAGTTTGCCGAAGACACTGCACTTTAGTTCATTGTACACTTTTTCTTTCTATACTTTTCATTTCCTGTTATGCCACTGTTTAGGCATCATTTTATTCCAGTTGTATTTCCTTTCATGTATTGTACAGAGAATGTTAATGAATAAAAGTTGCTGTTCTTTTATATCTTGTCTCTTGTGTATTTATTTTATATTGCTTAGATACGCTTAGCGTATGTACTTCTGAGTATATACGTAGCGGGCCTCGTCGCGTCCCCTTCGCCGTATACCGGGAAGCGGGACGTGACAGGTTTTGTTGGTGGCCCATGCAGGTCAGAGCTGTATGAATCCCTATCATGCAGTTCTGGTCTGCGTGAACAACCTAAGCAATATAACACAAGAACCAGCAACTAAAACATTCTTTACAATTCATGTTCCTTGAATCTTTCCATTTCATATTCCTTGAATCTTATCATTTCATGTACTTGAATCTGTCCTAACCCAAATTTTTCTTCAGGGTTATGGATTCTCCGAACAACACCAGCACCAATGTCAACAACACACCTCCACCACTACCACTCACACCTGCTGTTCCTGCTCCACCCAACGAGCAGACGGTTCTGCTTGAGGAAATCCGAAGCCTCCTGGTTGGACTGCAGCAGCAGACTGCTATATTATTGATCCGACTAGAAACAGGAGCAACCGTCAAGAAATGCACTGCCACCCAGATGGCAAGAGGAACCTACACTACACAACCTGCAAAACCCAAGAGACAGAAGGAAACAATTAACCAGTCAAGTTCAGGATTTTGCTACTACTGCCCTAGGAATGGACACTTGTGGAAGGACTGTATGCGCGCAAAAGGCCTCTGCCTAGTTTGCGGCGCATCCGATCATAGAATTGGAGACTGTCCCTATAGACGCAACTCAGCCCACACACCCACTATCTACCCGAAGCAGCCAGCTATCCAGACTCCTGCACCTAGTCTTGCACTCCCAGCACCACCTCCACATGGACCATCCCTACCTAGTCAGGTATCGATGTATCGGCTTACACAGAAAAATGTGTCGAGACGTCAAGCCTCCATCTTAACGGCCTTAGAACCTGAGACTAAGAACCAAGGTAACCCAGGTAACTCCCTCACTTTGACCAAAACATTTTGCAATATTTCTTCCTTCTAAATATTTTCATACACTACCAATAGTTCTGTCACAAAACCTTCTTTGAAACTGTTACACCTTTCTTTTATAAATTTCGAGGACGAAATTTTTATAAGGAGGGTAGAATGTAACAATCCTAAATTTCCTATACAAAATTTTTCAAATATTTTTTTTAAAAATCCACAAAGGGGTATTTTAGCCTGAGCACAAGAAATAGGTAATTATTTTTTTTTAATTACAAGCTACAAGAATGTAATAACTCCATTTTCAGTGTACAAGAAATTAATTTAAATTTAATGTATACTTGGAGTATTTACTCTTGCTGCTATCATTTTAAGTAATTAAATAACACCATAATTACAAGAAGGAGCTTGTAGCTCATTGGTAATACCTTGCACGGCTGAACCAAGCCACCAGAGTTCGAATCCCATACTCCACATTATTTTTAGATTATTTTTCTTTTAAAATTCTTGGAAGCCCAACAGTCCACAGGCCATAACTTCCAAAAGTTGAACTGAACCCTAAAAAGTGAATATACCAGAGTCTACGTCAGAAGAATCCCCACCCAACGGCACCACGACTCGGCAGAGTCGGCCGGCGGACCGGCCGACTCGGGCCGGCGCCGCCGGCCTGACTCGGCCGGACGTCCGAGTCGTCTAAACGAAAGATATGTCGTTTCATCTTCTCAACTCCCCTGTATACACCATTTTAATGGATCGGTTCCCGAATGTTAAATACACCCTATTTAATACAAATTTTAATGATTTTTCTATTATTTTTACAATTTTTTTAAAAATAAAAACCTTTCACCGACCTTACCCTATAAATAGACCCCCTACCCTCTACCCTCTCATCCCAAAACACTAGGTTTACTCTCTCAAAATTTCTACAAGAAGGGTGTACTTTGAAATCGAGTTCACGGCGAAGCGCTGACGGAATTCCGGCGACGTTTTTTGAAACAACCGGCGACGAAACAACACCTCGGCCACTCATCTAGTTCCTCTATACTCTTTAGTATAGATCGAAACCCGTAAGTCCCATTCTTCCCTTCTTTCTACTTCTCAAAAATACGAACTTACGAAACCCGACGGAAATCGGAACAAACCGATTTCCGATTCGGTTTTTCTATAAAATCTCTTGTCACAATTCCATAATACCTAAACTTATTCTTGATGACTATTAATCACATAACAATTAATTTGGACAAAGTTTCTCACATGAAATGATAGCTTTTGCAATATCGTATTCTTTTTCACATTAATACCATAATGTTTATTTTTCTTCTTCTAATCAATTCAATCATTCCTAAACATCTTCATCTTGACCATTAAACTTGTAAAAATCAATTTGAATAAGTTTTCACACATGAAATGATAACCTTTTCAATTTACCGTATTTTTCGCTTTAATACCATGAAGTTTCAATTTCACATTTAACCCCTTAACCTTAATATACATTTAAAATAGAGCACGAGGTAATGACCTACCTCCACACACACACAAATACAACCCTACAATGATATCATCAAAACTTAGAATACGATAAAATGAAATTTTCAATAAAATACCATAATCTTCATAAAACCATTCTTAAAGGTTTTAGATTTGTTACACTTTTATGTAAATATTTCTTATTAGGAAAATACGATAAGTTGTGGACATCGATCGTTTATCTAAACTGACTTTGTGGTGTCTAGGCAAGTGTGTCTAAGGCAAGTGGTTACTTAATTAGGGCCACTACTTGTAGTGGAGAGCCTTCCACTTACCTGGCACTTACCTGGCCGCAATTGGCGGTGAAGAGGCGATTTGAGGCTTCTAACGACTTGTCGTTTAGACCATTTAGAAACAGGCTAGTTGGCTTAGGAAACCCTAGAACCTAAAATACGGAAAATTACACTTTTCAAATAAATACCTTTTACTTTATAAAAACCGTTTTCTAAAGGGTTAGTATTTTACAATCTTTGCAAAGCGCCGCTACAACCCATCTTTGGGGAACCTGTTCTGGATCGTGCGGTTTATCGCGCACCCTTGGGCTAGTAGTGCGAGATTCAGACCTCCGCAAGTAGCATTCGGTCACGAAAGGTTTAAAATACGACATCTTAAGAAAATGAGATTTTTGAAATATAAAATATTTATTAAAATTATTTTTTGTATAAACATATGTATATCTATCTTTTAAACACCTATTTTATTATAATATAAATTTTCCACTTTTTTCTAAAAATCACAAAAGAATAAAGGTTACACTAAAATACCATGAACTTCAAATAATCAATATTACAGATAAATACCATTATTTATGAAACTAGGATATTTTCATTAGAAATGTCACAACATAAAATCCACAACTCTAAATACGAGTAATAAATACTTGAGGTGTATTTTGAAAAGTATATAAAAGTATTTTTACATAAACCCCCCTCAAGTTTAAAAATTACCCTAAGGACCCTAGCAGTTACAAGACTTCGTTTCACATTTCTGATTGTCTGACTCGGGTTTGTGTCTGATTAATCTGACTTGAATATGATTCAAGTAAATCCATAATCTACAATTTTCCTATTCAATATGAACACATGAATCCATGAATACAATTATCAGTTTATACAATCTGGCTGAACCGAACCATGGATATGTTCCTTTTACATGATTCCCAGTATTCCATTTACATGACTCTACGGTTATAACCGTTTCCTGATATCATGGTTTCGGTCAGTCAGTCAATCAATCATACAACCAACACAATTTACAAGATAACAATATAAACAAGATATCGCGGGGTTTAAGGGGTAGATTGGTACGGAAGGTGTTAAAAGTGGCACGAGACTGTAAGACTTAATACACCTAACATGAATCCAATTGCTGTTGTACCGTGGCATAAACGGTTCCTTATACTAAACGTGCCTCTAGTCTCTGGCATATAGGGACTCCTCTCGTATACACTGGCATTCTTCTGTACCAAACTACAAACAACAGCGTTAACACTAAATACAACAATATGATAATATAATACAACTGTAAAAGCTACTCTCTCTCTCTCTCTTACTCTTTGTCTATTCTCCCTTATCTTTGGGACTTACCGAGCGACCTGTTCGCTGACGACATTCTATTTCTTTCTTCTTTGAATGTCGTCAGGTAGTTTGGACCCGGCGGAGATCGAGCCATCTCAAGAAGACTTAGAGCAGTTTGCCGAAGACCCTGCACTTTAGTTCATTGTACATTTTTTCTTTCTGTACTTTTCATTTCCTGTTATGCCACTGTTTAGGCATCTTTTTATTTCAGTTGTATTTCCTTTCATGTATTGTACAAAGAATATTAATGAATAAAAGTTGCTGTTCTTTTATATCTTTTCTCTTGTGTATTTATTTTATATTGCTTAGATACGCTTAGCGTATGTTCTTCTGAGTATATACGTAGCGGGCCTCGTCGCGTCCCCTTCGCCATATACCAGGAAGCGGGGCGTGACAGGTTTTGTTGGTGGCCCATGCAGGTCAGAGCTGTATGAATCCCTATCATGCAGTTCTGGTCTGCGTGAACAACCTAAGCAATATAACACAAGAACCAGCAAATAAAACATTCTTTACAATTCATGTTCCTTGAATCTTTCCATTTCATATTCCTTGAATCTTATCATTTCATGTACTTGAATCTGTCCTAACCTAAATTTTTCTTCAGGGTTATGGATTCTCCGAACAACACCAGCACCAATGTCAACAACACACCTTCACCACTACCACTCACACCTGCTGTTCCTGCTCCACCCAACGAGCAGACGGTTCTGTTTGAGGAAATCCGAAGCCTCCTGGTTGGACTGCAGCAGCAGACTGCTATATTATTGATCCGACCAGAAGCAGGAGCAACCGTCAAGAAACGCACTGCCACCCAGATGGCAAGAGGAACCTATACTACACAACCTGCAAAACCCAAGAGACAGAAGGAAACAATTAACCAGTCAAGTTCAGGATTTTGCTACTACTGCCATAGGAATGGACACTTGTGGAAGGACTGTAGGCGCGCAAAAGGCCTCTGCCTAGTTTGCGGCGCATCCGATCATAGAATTGGAGACTGTCCCTATAGACGCAACTCAGCCCACACACCCACTATCTACCCGAAGCAGCCAGCTATCCAGACTCCTGCACCTAGTCTTGCACTCCCAGCACCACCTCCACATGGACCATCCCTACCTAGTCAGGCATCGATGTATCGGCTTACACAGAAAAATGTGTCGAGACGTCAAGCCTCCACCTTAACGGCCTTAGAACCTGAGACTAAGAACCAAGGTAACCCAGGTAACTCCCTCACTTTAACCAAAACATTTTGCAATATTTCTTCTTTCTAAATATTTTCATACACTACCAATAGTTCTGTCACAAAACCTTCTTTGAAACTGTTACACCTTTTTTTTTATAAATTTCGAGGACGAAATTTTTATAAGGAGGGTAGAATGTAACAACCCTAAATTTCCTATACAAAATTTTTCAAATATTTTTTTCAAAAATCCACAAAGGGGTATTTTAGCCTGAGCACAAGATATAGGTAATTATTTTGTTTTTAATTACAAGCTACAAGAATGTAATAACTCCATTTTCAGTGTACAAGAAATTAATTTAAATTTAATGTATACTTGGAGTATTTACTCTTGCTGCTATCATTTTAAGTAATTAAATAACACCATAATTACAAGAAGGAGTTTGTAGCTCATTGGTAACACCTTGTACTAATGAACCAAGCCACCAGAGTTCGAATCCCATGCGCCACATTATTTTTAGATTATTTTTCTTTTAAAATTTTTGGAAGCCCAACAGTTCACAGGCCATAACTTCCAAAAGTTGAACTGAACCCTAAAAAGTGAATATACCAGAGTCTACGTCAGAAGAATCCCCACCCAACGGCACCCCGACTTGGCCGAGTCGGCCGGCGGACCGGCCGACTCGGGCCGGCGCCGCCGGCCTGACTCGGCCGGACGGCCGAGTCGTCTAAACGAAAGATATGTCGTTTCGTCTTCTCAACTCCCCTGTATACACCATTTTAATGGATCTGTTCCCGAATGTTAAATACACCCTATTTAATACAAATTTTAATGATTTTTCTATTATTTTTACAATTTTTTTAAAAATAAAAACCTTTCACCTACCCTACCCTACCCTATAAATAGACCCCCTACCCTCTACCCTCTCATCCCAAAACACTAGGTTTACTCATTCAAAATTTCTACAAGAAAGGTGTACTTTGAAATCGAGTTCACGGCGAAGCGCTGACGGAATTCCGGCGACGTTTTTTGAAACAACCGGCGACGAAACAACACCTCGGCCACTCATCTAGTTCCTCTATACTCTTTAGTATAGATCGAAACCCGTAAGTCCCATTCTTCCCTTCTTTCCACTTCTCAAAAATACGAACTTACGAAACCCGACGGAAATCGGAACAAACCGATTTCCGATTCGGTTTTTCTATAAAATCTCACTTGTCACCAATTCCATAATACCTAAACTTATTCTTGATGACTATTAATCACATAACAATTAATTTGGACAAAGTTTCTCACATGAAATGATAGCTTTTGCAATATCGTATTCTTTTTCACATTAATGCCATAATGTTTATTTTTCTTCTTCTAATCAATTCAATCATTCCTAAACATCTTCATCTTGACCATTAAACTTGTAAAAATCAATTTGAATAAGTTTTCACACATGAAATGATAACCTTTTCAATTTACCGTATTTTTCACTTTAATACCATGAAGTTTCAATTTCACATTTAACCCCTTAACCTTAATATACATTTAAAATAGAGCACGAGGTAATGACCTACCTCCACACACACACAAATACAACCCTAAAATGATATCATCAAAACTTAGAATACGATAAAACGAAATTTTCATTAAAATACCATAATCTTCATAAAACCATTCTTAATGGTTTTAGATTTGTTACACTTTTAAGTAAATATTTCTTACTAGGAAAATACGATCAGTTGTGGACATCGATCGTTTATCTAAACTGACTTTGTGGTGTCTAGGCAAGTGTGTCTAAGGCAAGTGGTTACTTAATTAGGGCCACTACTTGTAGTGGAGAGCCTCCCACTTACCTGGCACTTACCTGGCCGCAATTGGCGGTGAAGAGGCGATTTGAGGCTTCTAACGACTTGTCGTTTAGACCATTTAGAAACATGCTAGTTGGCTTAGGAAACCCTAGAACCTAAAATACGGAAAATTACACTTTTCAAATAAATACCTTTTACTTTATAAAAACCGTTTTCTAAAGGGTTAGTATTTTACAATCTTTGCAAAGCGCCGCTACAACCCATCTTTGGGGAACCCGTTCTGGATCGTGCGGTTTATCGCGCATCCTTGGGCTAGTAGTGCGAGATTCAGACCTCCGCAAGGAGCATTCGGTCTCGAAAGGTTTAAAATACGACATCTTAAGAAAATGAGATTTTTGAAATATAAAATATTTATTAAAATTATTTTTTGTATAAACATATGTATATCTATCTTTTAAACACCTATTTTATTATAATATAAATTTTCCACCTTTTTCTAAAAATCACAAAAGAATAAAGATTACACTAAAATACCATGAACTTCAAATAATCAATATTACAGATAAATACCATTATTTATGAAACTAGGATATTTTCATTAGAAATGTCACAACATAAAATCCACAACTCTAAAGACGAGTAATAAATACTTGAGGTGTATTTTGAAAAGTATATAAAAGTGTTTTTACATAAAACCCCCTCAAGTTTATAAATTATCCTAAGGACCCTAGCAGTTATAAGACTTCGTTTCACATTTCTGATTGTCTGACTCGGCTTTAGGTCTGATTAATCTGACTTGAATATGATTCAAGTAAATCCATAATCTACAAGTTTCCAATTCAATATGAACACATGAATCCATGAATACAATTATCAGTTTATACAATCTGGCTGAACCGAACCATGGATATGTTCCTTTTACATGATTCCCAGTATTCCATTTACATGACTATTGTATAGTTTTTCTTGGATGTGTGTATCAAATCAAATAGTCCCCGGCAACGGCGCCATTTGATTGTAAGAGATTTCGGATTGTGTAGTTGGAAAATTGTAAAGAAATCACAACCAAAAATTTATTTTGACCGCAATCAAACTACGGTGTCAATTGTAGTTCATGAATGAGTGCGGATCGTCCACAGGGATTGCACGATTCGTTTGTCTTATGATATGCTTGAATTGAAAAGTTAAGCTAAGATAAACGAAAACATGATTTAAGAATTTTGATTTTAGAATTTTGATTTTCAAGTGTCACTATTCTATTCAAGAATCAAGAAAATGATAAACAATCAAGAATCGGTGTATCGATGATATTTCCAATCAACAGTCAAGAATCTAAAAGAGGCTCGTAGGAATCAATCGGATCTATAGACGTGATGTAATCTCAAGATTTCGTTTTCTTGTCCTTCGAAGGATTGATACTAGATTGATGATAATCGACGAGAGTTTGGGCTTTCTTGATGAAACTAGGATTTCATCTTTTAACCCTTGTTCTTTCGTCGATATCATTCCTTTTCTAGCCTCTACCAAATTCAAGAAACGATCGTAACTCTCCAATTTCGAACGATATCAATCAAGAAAGCATCGAAACAAAATGGGTCGTCGTTTCTTGAACTTGCTAGGGTTTTCAAAACACGTAGGACTCAAGAATCGATTAAAGCTATGTTACATCATCATTCTATTGACCGTCTCGACTCCTCTACGAGCGGAGTTTTATTCACACATCACCACACAGAAAATATTTACGAATTGTAAAGATATCATGATGCAGAATTTAAAGAAAATAAGATAAAAGAATATCACCTTTATTTATCTCAACAATTTTGATTACATTCGCTTCAAGAACTACAAGAGGAAGAATCTAAATTGTTGATCGGGCGTCGCTCGGCTTCGTGAGTCGTGGATCGGCTCGGATCGCTTGCTCCGTTGAAGATCGGCTTCGCTCATAATGGTTGTAGGGCTTCTTGCTTAATAGGTACTCGGGATCTTGATTTTAATTGGAATTAGGGTTAGGGTTTCCCACAAGCCCTCTCACTAGACTTGTGGAGGAAGGAGATGAAGAAGGAGATTGGCTAAAAAATGAACTAAAATGAATCACACAAGTAATGGTTTGATTCTATCTATCTCCACATGATATCTCACCCTAGGTCTAGGCTTCTATTTATAGACTTCCCAAACCCTAGGTTTAGATTTGAAATGGTAGTTCCCTCCAAAAGTTTGTTGAGTCTTCTAGAAGGTAGTTTGTTAGGAGCTAGCTTAGGGTTTAAGCTAGGTTTAATTAGGCTTGGAAACCCTAGTTTGCTGATCTGGCAGAAACCTCTGGAGTCTTCTAGAACTTGTTGTATCTTTTTGAAGTCTTTAAGCTTGCACATGAGTTATGGTACAAAATTGGAGTGATGATCTCTCAAGGCCGCTGCGGAACCGCGGCACAAGCTGGCTTAGGCCGCGGTTCCGCGGCCAAGTAGGTTCCTTATGGCTTGGTTCTTCTGGTGTTGTCTTGGCATGCTATTTGGAGCTTAATTTGATATGTTGAATTTTACTTTGCCTTTTTGATTGGTACCAGAACTGTAATCGTTGAGTTGGCGTAATATTTGATCGGTACCGTATAAACTTTGGCCTTTCTTCTGGATTTTCCTGCACAGATCTCAAAACAAGTGTTGCGCAATATACAGATGATGCGATGCCATGAATTGTGGTCAATTTCCTTTATAGTGTCGGTTTTAGAGTCTAATACATGTAATCTGATATTTTGCGATAGTTTTGCTAATATGTAGAATATGAATGCCGAACACTTCTATATGAATGCAAATGATGAGGAAATTGCCGGTAAAAATATACAATATTTTCGACTAATCAATGACTCTACGGTTATAACCGTTTCCTGATATCATGGTTTCGGTCAGTCAGTCAATCAATCATACAACCAACACAATTTACAAGATAACAATATAAACAAGATATCGCGGGGTTTAAGGGGTAGATTGGTACGGAAGGTGTTAAAAGTGGCACGAGAATGTAAGACTTAATACACCTAACATGAATCCAATTGCTGTTGTACCGTGGCATAAACGGTTCCTTGTACTAAACGTGCCTCTTGTCTCTGGCATATAGAGACTCCTCTCGTATACACTGGCATTCTTCTGTACCAAGCTACAAACAACAGCGTTAACACTAAATACAACAATATGATAATATAATACAATTGTAAAATCTACTCTCTTTCTCTTACTCTTTGTCTATTCTCCCTTATCTTTGGGACTTACCGAGCGACCTGTTCGCTGACGACATTCTATTTCTTTCTTCTTTGATTGTCGTCAGGTAGTTTGGACCCGGCGGAGATCGAGCCATCTCAAGAAGACTTGGAGCAGTTTGCCGAAGACCCTGCACTTTAGTTCATTGTACACTTTTTCTTTCTGTACTTTTCATTTCCTGTTATGCCACCGTTTAGACATCTTTTTATTCCAGTTGTATTTCCTTTCATGTATTGTACAAAGAATGTTAATGAATAAAAGTTGCTGTTCTTTTATATCTTGTCTCTTGTGTATTTATTTTATATTGCTTAGATACGCTTAGCGTATGTACTTCTGAGTATATACGTAGCGGGCCTCGTCGCGTCCCCTTCGTCGTATACTAGGAAGCGGGGCGTGACACCAGCCATTAGCAATGAACTTCATCGCTCAGTGGAAACTACAACAAGAATTGCATGGATTGGAGATTGAAGTAGTTGTGCCAGGTAGCGCTTCATATTTGATGAACTTACAAGTCCAGTCCACTCTTGTAAATCAGATTAAGGTAGCTCAAGCAAATGATGCCAAGCTACAAAAGATCCGAGAACAAGTAGAAAGTGGACTACGAACTGACTTCATCATCCATGAAGATGGATCTTTGCGATATGGAAGCCGTTTATGTGTGCCAATCGGCCCTGTTCGAGAAGAGTTGATAAAAGAAGCTCACAGCTCTCCGTATTCGGGTACACCCCGGTGGTACAAAGATGTACAAGGATCTACGACAACACTACTGTTGGTATGGAATGAAGCGCGAAGTAGTTAGAAACGTAGCAAAGTGTTTGGTGTGTCAGCAAGTGAAGGCCGAACATCACAGAACTGCTGGTCTACTTTATCCGTTACCAATTTGTTCAGTTGAAAATATCGCACATTTGATATAACATTTTCCTTACTTTTCTTAAATATTTAAAGGTGTTTATTATAAATATGAAACACATGAGGGATTGTCTGCAAAATAATATTTACCATATGTTTATATATTATAATTAATATTATGAAGGAAAATATATGTATATAATAATTATATAATATTTTTATTATGCATATCATATCAAATAATCTTAATCAAATTGCTTAAAAAATATAATATCATACAAATGGTTAGGATAATATCTCAAGATATAACAAATATTACTACTATTATAAATTGAGATATTGTACAGATTTGGCTCAGGTCTGGAGATCGGGATATCCGAGATGCCGGGAATATTCAATCTGCCGATGAAATTAAATAAATTCGCAAAATCAATAAAGGCAGAGACTCAGAAGAAGATATGAAGAATCAAGAAATCACATAAATCCCAACGTGTCAACACCAGGCAGCACCAGAAGATTGAAGCGACGATCTCATAAAACTGCCGCCTTTCCACGGCAACTATCCCATAGACGCGGCGGATCCGCGGCCATTCTGAGGAGTTAAGGTTTCGTTTTTTTGGGTAGGACCGTCTCAACAAACCTTCACATATGACATCTAGGATTTTTATCGTCTGTGACTATAAATAAGACCGAGAGCTTCACTTGGAATGGCATCAAACCGAAGAGATCATGAGGTCACAAACGATCCACGCATCCGGGTTGATCATCAGCTGTTCATCTACCTCCTTCAAGAGAGATCGAGAAGCAAACTAGAGTTTTGTATTCCACTTTCTAAAGGGTCAAAAAGTGTAATTGATTTAGCTGATTAATAAAGATAGTTGTTTTATTCTTATCGCATTTTTACTTTCTGCATTTTACAATATGATCTCCTTCTCTATCTTTTCTTCTTCTTCTCAAAATATGCGCGAGTAATTCTCCGCTTGTTAGGGTTCATAGGATTATGGTAGATTAATGGATGATGAAAATTCATAACTTCTTTTATGTCTTATATAGTTTATAAACTTTACCAAAAGAATTGTTAACATCCTTATCGGGCGCGCTATAAATTATTGAAAGTATCGACCCCGATTTGAGATTAGATTAACAATTGTTTTGGTAAAGGCTAGACATGAATAGAGGTCAATAAAAAGATAAGGGTTAAGAGCGGAGACCCTAGTTTCTTCCAAGAACCCTAATCCTCATTCACAACTATCTATCTAGTTTTAAATCTATTAAAAGATAAAAGGAGTAATCTTTTATATTCATCCATGACTACTAAATCCGATGAACCCTACAAGCTTTTTTCCATATAAATTCTATATACGTGTTTAACATAGATCTAGAAACTAATCTCCTTTCATCTTTTATTTTATTAAACTCGTCTAAAGTAAGATTAGAAATTCCACGCATCCCTACGGATGACCCGTATTCACCATAGCTAGCTACATGTGACGCCGTGTTGATTGCGGTTAACTACTAATACATTTTCAAGATCAATCAAATGGCGCCGTTGCCGGGGATACGTGCATAATTTTTTTTCTTGCTATTTGGGTTGATTTCTTATCCGATCCATATAAATACTATAAAAGAGAACCAAAACCGCATATTGTGTATTTAACAATTAGTGTGCGAATTTTCGCAAGGGAATCTAAAGTCACTGTAGCGAGGAGATAATGATTCAGAGACATTCATCAAGACCCATAGAAACTTAGAAGGCTACTGAAGAAAAATCATCAGAAGAAAGCACCATAGTGCGGCGGAACCGCAGCAATATTGATCATTTAGCCACGGAACCGCGTCCACTTGGTGGACTTGCTTAGCCAAAATCCTCTGGTAACTTCCATAACTTTTCCTCTCTCCTCTGGAAACCCAATAATATATTTTTCTTCAGGATTCTTTGCAAATTTAGCCGCTCAAAAAAAAAATTCTTTTGCGTGTTTTGAAAGTGGTTTGTTTGTGCATATTTTAATACGGACTTTAAGGGGCAAGACTAAAATTCAGATTAGGTGAGGATTTCATCACCCTTCCTAGGCCCCAAAAATCATAAAACGAGCATCCGCATAACCCTATATTAATTAAAAAAATATCTAGACCAAAACTATAAGGACCATCGCGCTCAATTAGGACAGAGAAAGGTCGTGGGTAATCTATCGCTTATCCGCATTTATTTTGTGGTGTCTAGAAAAGTGTGTCTAGGAAAGTGGTTACTTAATTAGGCCCACTATTTTCGGTGATTCATATAGCGGATACCTCCCACTTACCTGGCACTTACCTAGCTACAAGAGCGATAAAGAGGTGGTAGAGGATTGATCCTGCGGCTTGTCCTTTGGAAGTCTAGGAGCGGTCTAGTGACTTGACCTAGGTGACCTTAGTTCTATGGTTGATTGTGCATTTTTTGTGTGATTTTTCTCACGTCCGATATTTTTCAAAGCAAACCATTTTAAATAGTTCTCACACACGCAGCCACTTGCGCTAAACCCGCTTAGTGCATGCTCGGCTGGACACGGGATTCTAGTGCCCGTCTTGTCTGCGTTTCTGCTATCGACTCCGAAGTCGGTACTTCCTCATCTTCTTTTTCCTCTCCACCCACCACATCCACCGAGATGGACGGTTTTCCATTAGATTTTACCAACACACCTCTGCCACCACCCGTAGGTGTGCAGAATCCACCGCGCATGTCACGCCGCGCTTCCCAAAATACGGAATACGAGGGGTTGACAAGGCCAGCCATGCTCCTATGGTCGAGAAAATATCCCTCCGTAGTCACACTTCGGCTTCTATCTTTACGTGGTAATTAGTAATCAATGCACAGGTAATGAGAAATGCAGTAACTAAATCAAAAGAACTAACCAGATGGAGATCAAGGAAGTATAGCTCTGGGTCGCTGATCAAGATGCCCGCGATGTCCTCGAGGTACGTCAGGTCCTGGTCCAAGCTAGATCCACTTCTCACTCTGAGCATGCATACTCAGGTCGACACGATAACAATACACACACACACACACACACACACACACATATATATATATATATACATACATATACATATACATACACACACACACACAAATGTGAACACGTGCAATAATGATGAATATGAAACAGTAAGCATGGAATAATGACGTAGGCATGAAGTAGCCAATACAGGTAGCTAATAGAGCAGGTAAACAGTAAAGCAGTAAACAGTATGGCAGGTATGTTGAATCAATAAGCAATGCATGTCAATGTCACTAACCTTATCAGTCTCTAAGTCTCACTGTACAGGTCGCTAAGCCCATCGTCGGTCCAAGTGTGAGAGTCAACCACTCGTGAGTATCCCCCACCCAAGGGTATGACCCAAGGGCAAGGGAACACGGGCCCGAGTCGCTCACTAATAATCAGTAATATCCCCATATATCTCCAGAATCGCTGTATGTGCCGGCAATGGGACTCCCGAGATTCTGTTGAACTCATACTCAGACTACCCCACACCTCGTGGTCTACATCAAACGCCAACCATAAATTCAAATACCAGTCGGTCCATGACAAGTCTACGCGAGAACTGGAGACAGGATCTCCATCAAGCATGTCTCGACTGATACCCAAGATAAATGGACAGTGTTTGGTGCCTTAACTATGACACCCATATAAACGCTTCCATAATCGTCCCATACCAATTATAGTTACACTTATACATGTCTCATAGACGTCGACAATACAATAAAATCAATAGGGTCCGCTAATTGTGTACAAGTACGTGTCACTTTCACTTATCCATTCATGCTTAACACTAACGTACTTGCCACAATCAAACACTAATACCTAATACTGGGTAATGCACACGATCACTAGGTTACCAATGCAACGACAACTACACAATATGATGAGAAACAAGATATGAATAGAATATCATCAGCCAGTGCCCTACCACTTGCATAATTTACTATAAATCATACATGCAGAATTGAGCAAGATAATGAAAAGGGGGTAAGCGGTATGTTTAATTATCTATCCATCAAAATTGGTTTCACGTCAATCGGGTTTCAGGTTCGCTAGATATGACCATTTCATTTTAAGTGTTCACTGCCGGAAATCCGGTTTCAGAATCGGAAGTCCGTTTCGTAACACATTTTAATCTCAGTTGGGATCGTAATTAGGCAACGCTATAGTTGAACAATATTTAGGGTTATCAGTTAGGTTTCTACCGTAATTGGCGGATCAGTAATATCCTATATCAACTGGAAGTTATGATCATGTTATGTTCAATGTGTAAAATCTGTCGCTGCAGAATTCAGCAAAACATATTGACATTATAAAGTGTGTTAAAAATATCATACAGTTGAGGAATCCAGTGAGACCAGTAGGATAAGGAAGCTAACTCAATTTTCTTCGTAACGATATAGAGTTACACACAATTCCACATTTGAGCAAGGAAATACAGTAGGTTAAAAACATAGGTTATCTGGAATTACCGCTCTGGACTGCAGTCCCGAACCGTAATTCGCCACAGTTTTCTCTATCGTAACCAGTTCAATTTTTGATATCAACTATGGGGTTCTACTTCATCAAGTCAGCTTCGATATGAGCCCTCGAACGCAACATTCCGGTGGGTAACCAATTAACTATGATTTTCACAAAATTTAGGTACGTGAGTTTTCAGGTTCGACGGACCTAAATTAGGGTGGCATATCCCGTTGTTAAAGTCCGTATTTTCAAGACAAAACTTAACGCCGTATTCGTTATCACTCGGGCCATCTGTTACTTTTAATTTCTGTCATTTTAAGGTGGCTTGTAGGTCATGGTTTATATCGAACCCTTGTAATAGTATCAGATCGCAATCGAAAAGAATATATGTAGCATGAAGTAAGTATTTAAAATTTGCCTGACGACGATCGATGGTCACAAAGGCGATGATGGCGGCAGCCTGCAGCGACGACACGGTTAGCACAGCGACATGCACACGGCACGGCAGTAAATGGCCAGGTTTGAGTTTGGCTAGGCTTTGGTGAAGCTCGGCGACGACGACGGGGCTCGCTGGAATTGGTAGCTGCGGGGCTCAGGTGGCACTGGCACCGGCGACGACGTCGTCGGAGGCAGGCGACGAGCTTAGGGAGTAGTCGCAGTGACAAGCGGTGGCAGCAGCGTGTTCGGGGGCGGCCGGAGGTGATGGATGCAGGGTCTCGGCAGCAGGAAGGAGGCGGTCAGTAGTGGTGCTGGTGGTGATCGGCCCTGGCTGTGATGGGTTTGCAACGGCTGAGAGAGGGAGAAGAGAGAGGTGGGGTAGTGGAGTCGGTGGCAAGAGCAGAGGGTTATGATTGCGACAGAGGAGGTGGGGGCTGGCGTCGGGTTCCGGTGTGCAGGCGATAGGTAGGGGAGCTAGGCGAGTGGAGGAGGAGGTCGAAGGCGAAGGTGTGGTTGTCGTGGACGGCAGCGCCGGCGAGAAGGAGAGAGAACGGGAAGTTGAAGGAGGCGCTCGGGGGAGGCGATGGTGAGGGGTGGAGCTCCGACGAGGTGATCGAGGTGGGTCGTCAGGGAGATGCAGAGGGTGACGACAACGAGGTCACAGGCGATCGACGGTGAGGATGCAGGCGTTGGCGATGGGCAGGAGCTCGGGAAGGCGATGAGTTTTCTCGGTGCAGGGTTCGTCGTCGGGGATGGGAGGAGGAAGGCGGCAGCGAGGTAAGGAGGAAGGTAAGAGAAGAAGGTCGTCGGAGAAGGTGGCCGGTGATGGTCGGTGATGCAGGTTCTAGCGTGGGGAAAGATGATGGAGAAGAGGGAGAGGCGTGAGAAGGAGGAGGGAGTGGGGGTGAAGGGAGAGAGCCGTTGAGGGGAGCGGGTCGTGGGAGAGAACGCGCGTGCGGGCGAGGTCGTGGGTAGCGGTTGCGTCGAGGAGCGGCGACGTGGGAAACGAAGAAGAAGAAAGAAGCGGGAAAAAGGGAAGTGGGGAGAGGGAGGGATGGAGCGGGCCAGTTATTTGGGGAAGGTGGGCCGGGCTTGGGCCGGAGGAAAAATAAAAGGGAAATATAGAGAGTGGGCTGGCTGGAAATTGGAAAATAAAAGAAATAAGGTTTGGGTTTGGGTTATGAGTTTAAAAGGTTTTAAAAGAAATGGAATGGGAGTAGGCTAATGGATTGGGTAAAATTTGGGAAAATAAATATAAGGGGTTAGGGTTTTATAAATAAATAAAATACTTATAAATATAAATAAATTTTTTTTGCAAGTAACCAAAAATACGGTTATTGGTGTATAAAAGAACTGGGTATTACAGCGCATCTCTCTCCAAGAGAGATGCTACCCGATACGCGGCCCCCTCCCTACTTGCCTATCCCTTCTACCAACCAATGGGGATAATTTTGAAATTAAACCCCACTTCATCAACTTTTTGCCCAAATTTCACGGGCTTGAGTCTGAAGACGCATACGTTTTTATCACCAAATTCGAAAACGTATGCGCAATGATGGACACTTCACAACTTTCAGTGGATGCTGTGCGCTTACGTCTTCTCCCTTTTACTTTGCACGATCTAACAGAAAAATAGTTTTATAATACTGCCGCACACTCTATTTCCAATTGGGATGAATTCGTTATAGCATTCCTTAAGAAATTTTATCCCAATCATAAGACCGCCTGTGTTCAGAGCGTGATCAACCAGTTTACCAAGCTTCCCAACGAACCATTTTGGAAATGCTTTGAACGGTTTAAAAATCTGCTTGTCCAATGTCCTCATCACGAATCAATAGATGGGATCTATGCCGAATTATATATGAGGGTGTTACTCCAGCGATAAAGCAGATACTTGAAACCATTTGTCAATACCATTTCATATCTAAAGACGATGGGGAAGCTTGGCAATTCTTGAAAGATCTTGTTGAACAAACTTTGCAGTGGAAAAGCGTTAGAACAATATCGTCTAGGGGGGTATCCATCAGCTCGACATTTCCATCGCAGTGAAAGCCGAAATGGCCGCGATACAAAAGAAACTTGACGCTATCGAAAACAAATTCTCATCTGCCTCCATAAACCAAGTTACGCTTCCCAAAACCGTGTGTGGATGTTGTTCTGACCTATCACATTTGACGGAAGAATGTCTTTTGAGTCCACCGTTTCAAGGTCAAGAAAAAATTAATGCTACTTTTCAGCAACGACCTAGAAACGATCCTTATTATTCCACATACAATCAGGGATGGAGGAATCATCCTAATTTTGCCTGGAACCAAAACCAAACTCAAACTCAAAATACGTTTCCAAGCTAAAATAACTATCAAAGACATCCTCCACAGCAACAGCAGCCACCACCACAGAGTCAGCACCCCTTTCAATCGCAACCGTTTCAAAATCCGGCCAACAATTCTACATCTTATAATAATTCTTTCCAAACGGCTGGTACCGAAAACTCCTCTGCCCTCGAACGAAGCTTGGATACTTTTATTAAACATTCCATGCAAACGACGGCTGAATTAAAGTCTTCTATCCAAACGTTAACGCAGAACATCACCTCCCACGGTGAAAGTATAAAATCGATAGAAGCACGACTTGCACAATTAAATGCCGCGATGAGTGTGAGTGAGAAAGGGAAACTTCCATCTCAACCCCTACCAACTCTTGGCCACTCACAAAGTCATAATGTGAGTGTCGTTACCATGTTGAGATCAGGAAGAGTGTTGAACAATCAAGTCGGTGAACAGGTTAATGATGAGGAATCAATTGAAACCCCGGCTTCTTCTTCTAACCTTAATTCGTCTAGCCCACTATCTACGTTTGAGCCTATTCTACGTTTTCCACTAGGCTCAAACCCTCCGTCCACTCCCTTGAGTCAACCTAAAATGATTCCAACTCCAAGACTGGGATCGATTCATCCCCACAAACTTCTCCTCCAATGTTGGACCCAACCCTTATTGATAAAGCTCCTTTTCCCAACAGGTTGATGGCAAACAAACCTAATGCACAAATGGAGAAGATTGTGGAAATGTTTAAGCAAGTCAACATAAATATTCCTCTCCTAGATGCTATTCAACAAGTTCCGTCTTATGCGAAAATCCTTAAGGACTTGTGCACCAGGAAGAGGAAAACTCAAGTGCCTAAAAAAGTTTTCCTTGCGAGTAATGTAAGCACTGCTTTTACACAACAACTACTCAAGAAACGAAAAGACCTCGGAAGTCCTACAATATCTATTTCTATTGGGGGTAAAAGCATAAATTGTGCTCTACTTGACCTAGGTGCTAGTGTTAACTTGCTTTCGTATTCTGTTTATGAGCAGCTAGGTATTGGAGAGTTGAAACCTACACACTGCACTCTCCAAATGGCCGATTGATCTATCATCCAACCTAGGGGTGAGATAGATGACGTGTTAATCAAATTCGGGGAATTTATATTCCCTGTAGACTTTATTTTTTTAGATACACAGCCTGTGGCGAACCCACGAAACTAAATCCCGGTGATATTAGGTCGGCCTTTTCTAGCTACTTCCAATGCTATAATTAATTGTCGTAACGGTTCTATGAACTTATCCTTCGAGAAGATGACAATTGAGCTTAATATTTACAAGCTAGGAAGTCAATCATCTGAACCTTCTGCTCATCTAATCGATGTCTGTTCTGTCAACGGGATAGCTTTCGACAGCTGCGAAGTTGAGGAACTTTGCTATAATGATCTCGACGACACTAGTGCAACATTGTTTGATTTAGTAAATAATTATAGTGAGGACACTTTCGACGAGTCCACCCCCGAGTTCAAATCCTTTGACTCGTCGCAAAAGTCAGTAGCGCTTTCCGAGTCAATATCCTACGCAAGTTATGAACCTCTTAGGGAGTCCGAGTATCATTCCCTTACGCCACCTTCTATCGTCTCTCCACCGATACTAGATCTCAAACCGCTACATTCTCACCTTAAATATGTATATTTAGGTGAGAATGAGTCTTTGTCCGTGATCATATCCGCTTCTCTAGTTTTAGAGCAAGAGAACGCTCTTTTGACGGTCTTGAGATCAAATCGGCATGCATTTGATTGGACAATGGCGGACATTAAAGGGATTAGTCCATTGATTGTTGAACATCATATACATTTGATGGATGAAGCCAAACTAGTCCGAGATCCACAAAGACGGTTAAATCCCATCATTAAGGAGGCGGTAAAGAAGGAAATCGTCAAATGCCTAGACAACGGTATAATTTACCCAATATCTGATAGACAATGGGTAAGTCCTATTCATGTAGTCCCTAAAAAGTTTGGCATCACGGTCATAACTAATGAGGCTAATGAGTTGATCCAAACACGCACCCAAACTGGGTGGCGCGTATGTATTGATTATAGGAAACTCAATACCGCAACGAGGAAAGATCACTTCTCTCTACCTTTCATTGACCAGATATTGGAACGATTAGCTGGACATGAATACTATTATTTCTTGGACGGATACTCTGGTTATAACCAGGTCCCCATCGCCGAAAAAGATCAAGATAAAACAATATTTATTTGTCCTTCGGTACTTTTGCTTATAGACGCATGCCCTTTGGGTTATGCAACGCTCCCACTACATTTCAGCGGTGTATGATGGGGATATTCTCAGACATGGTCGAGAATTTTCTGGAGATAATTATGGACGATTTCTCTATATTTGGGGACTCCTTTGAGAATTGCCTATGTCATCTTGACGCGGTTCTTACCCGCTGTAAGGATAAGAACTTAACTCTAAATTGGGGAAAATGCCATTTCATGGTCCAAGAAGGTATTTTCCTTGGACATATCATTTCACGAAAAGACATTGAGGTAGACATAGCTAAAATAGATGTCATCCATAACCTTCCTCCTCTGAAATGCGTCAAAGATATACGATCTTTTCTTGGTCATGCAGGATTTTATAGGAGATTCATTAAGGGCTTTAGCAAAATTGCTAGACCTTTAACCCTTCTCTTGGCCAAGGATACAACATTTCACTTCGATTCGGATTGCGAGGCTGCTTTTGAATCACTTAAAATTTCTCTCACTACAGCCCCCGTTCTATCCTCTCCGAATTAGAACCGCCCGTTCGAGCTTATGTGTGATGCATCAGATTTTTCTATTGGTGCAGTCTTAGGATAACACATTTATAAGATACCACATGTAATTTATTATGCAAGTAGGACCTTCAACGATGCCCAAACTAATTACACAACTACCGAGAAAGAACTCTTGGCAGTTGCATTTGCATTAGAAAAATTCAGTCCTTACTTGATTGGCTCGCCAATAGTGGCTTACACCGATTACTCCGTCCTAAGACACCTTTTATCAAAGAAGGATGCTAAAGCTAGGCTAATACGTTGGATCCTGTTGTTACAAGAATTTGATCTTGTCATACGAGACAAGAGTGGATGTGAAAACATCGTAACCGACCATCTTTCACGCATCAATTCTTCACCAACGTTGACCTTGCCAATAAATGAATCCTTTCCTGACGAACAGCTCTTGACCGTATCCTACGAACCTTGATTCGTGGATATTGTGAATTATCTAGCGACGGAACTTATTCCCAGCGATTGGTCGAAACAAGACAGTCATCGATTTCTATCCTAAGTAAAACACTTTTACTGGGATGAACCTTATTTGTTTAATTATTGTCCCGATCAAATCATTCGCAGATGTGTCCCTAATGATGAATTCAAGAGTATATTGTCTTTTTGTCATGATCAGGCATGTGGCGGTCACTTTGGTCCACGTAAAACGGCGGAGAAAGTTTTGCAATGTGGTTTTTATTGGCCAACATTATTTAAAGATGCATATGATCATTGCAAAACTTGCCTATGGTGTCAACGCATGGGTCGAATTTCATGAAGAAATGAGATGCCGCTCCAACCTTGTGGAGATATTCGATGTTTGGGGTATTGATTTTATGGGCCCATTTCCCAATTCTTTTGGGAATTTATATATCTTGCTAGCGGTTGATTATATCTCAAAATGGGTAGAAGCAATACCGTGTCGCACTAATGACAACAATGTTGTTATTAAGTTCCTAAAAGAAAATATTTTTCCGCGATTCGGACACCCTCGCGCTATAATTAGCGACAACGGGACGCATTTCTGTAATCGGTATTTCGAGGTTTTGATGCGGAAATATTCAATCAACCACAAACTTTCTATGCCCTATCATCCCCAAACGAGCGGGCAAGCTAAGATTTCCAATAGACAGATCAAACAAATTTTGGAGAATACGGTTTCGAAGAACCATAAAGATTGGTCAACCAAATTGACGGATCCTCTTTGGGCATTTCGTACCGCTTATAAGACTGATCTTGGTATGTCTCTATTTATCGCCGGAAACCGGAAAAGACCGACGTCTTGCCTGAATCTGGGGGCAGATGCTATTTGGTTTTATCCGTCCACCTCTCCGAAGATGCCAAGTTGATTTATGGCACCATGTATCGGAGGTTTAGACGGATGCGGCCGATGTAGCAGACTTCGTCAGATTCCCCTTCGCTTGAGGGGTTTTTGATTGTGGGGACACTCTTCCCTGCAGGCGCAAGCCACTGCAGTTAATTACGTTACCGCATCGCGGTAACTACTTTCTCCTTCTCCAGAATTTCACTTCATGTCGTGGGTGTTTGTTTTGTTTGTGGTTGCCCGTGGATTGTATACGGAGACTAATTTATGTCGTCGCCCGTAGGACGTGGATTAGTCCTAATCCGTATTTTCTTAGATTTGGGTTTGGGGTTTTGTTTTAAGGATACGTTAGCCATTTTTGAGGCTAAGATCAACTTAAACGTTTGTTAAGGACACGTTAGTTTGATTTAAGACTAAGATCGACTTAACGGGATCGTTTAGATCAGACAAAAGAGCATTTGAGGGCTCTATTGTTCCAGTTTAGGAACGTAGTGGTCCATTTCCAGTTTAGGGACATGGTGGTCCATCATTCCCGTTTGGGGACGAACATTAGTTTAAGGAAATTTCGGTCCAACGTTCCCATTTTGGGACGAATATTAGTTTAAGGACATTTCGGTCCACGAGTTTAAGGACCCCGCAGTCCATATCGATGTGTGGTTGTCGGGACTCGTCACCTCTCTGACGTCGTTGAAGGATTACAACGATAGGTGTCAGAGGAGTTCAGAGATGTACCCTTGAACTGGATGTAAATTGATTTAGGAGAGCAGTCTTGCTCAGTCAATTTAATTTGAGGACTTACGACCATGATTGGGCCAAGTCCAGTTGAGAATGTTCAACGTTTTTATCTTTGGCCTATTAGGCCTGTGCTAGGGCTTTGCCCCTGTTTAATAATGCACTGCATTTTCTTTTGGCCTGCTAGGCTTTTTGATTTGGGCTCAGTCCCTTTATAAATGATGCAGAGCATCTGTCATTGTTGGGGCTCTGCCTATTTTTTTTAAAATAGTGCATAGCATTTTATTAGGCCTGTTAGGCCTTTTTTAATTGGGCTTGGCCCTTCTGTAAATAATGCAATGCATTAATTATCTGACAGTGGCTTGTCAGGCGCTTTGCGCCAATTATTGAGCGCAAGCGCATGTGGGGGTGACACGTGTCACACTCTGGTGAGCGCAAGCGCAACAGCGCAGTGCGCTGCGCTATTGCGCTGCTGACACGTGGCGCGCTCTGGTGAGTTGTGCCAACCTCAGAGAGCAATGCTCTGTCCTAAAAGCGCATAGCGCAAGTGGTTATGGTGCTGACACGTGGCGCTCTCTGGTGGCTTGCGCCAACCCAGGAGCGCAACAGTGCAGATTTACAAGTGCAAGGCACTGTTTTTAATATCTTAATCCAATTTTGGATTTAAGATTCCAGAACCAATGGTTTATAAAAAAGTGCAAGGCACTGTTATTATTTTTTTATTTATTGAAGATCATTGATCTTGTTCTTAGATCAATGATCTATTCAGAAGAAATCCTTCTTTTATAAAGGTTTTTACCTTTTTTCTCTTCTTGAGTTCTTCTCAAAATTCTTCAGAGTTCTCTCTATTATCTGTGTTGTTGTTTTTGATCTTGATGATGATCCTCTTTGAATTTGGGTCTAGGGCTTTATATAGTGCCCATTAATTGGTTAAATTTGTTAAAGAGATCCTTCTCTGAGTGATTTGGGGAATTCTTCCCACCGTTGGATCTTTGATTCAAGGGCTTCTGTTTTACAGAAGACAATCTTCTTGTTTTAACAAGAACAGAAAGATCTTACTGGAATTTTAATTCTGTTTGGCGCAGATGCACCAGCGCTTGACACGTGTCACTCAGCGTACTGCGCTGACACGTGTCGCGCAGCGCAACTGCGCTAGCGCGACTGCGCCGTCACGTGTCGCGCAGCACAGAGCACAGCGCAACTGCTCTAGCGCGACTGCGCCGCCACATGTCGCGCAGCGCAGATCATCTGAAGCGTTGCTTCTTTTAATTTTGTTTTAGATAGAGCCTTACTCTGATTGGGCGCGCTGCCCCGGGCGTTGCATTCCCTGCGCTGGCATGTCTGATTTTGACACGTGGCGCTCTGCGTGCAGCGCAGGGAATCTGAAGCGTTGCTTCATTTATTTTAATTTTAATTTTCACTTTAATTTTCAAAAAAGAGCTTTGCTCTGATTGGGGGAAAAAGAAGCGTTGCTTCGTTTCCCGCCTTGGAATTTGAACAGAGCATTGCTCTGATTGGGGTAAACAAATGCCCCCCCACCGTTGCGCTTACGTGACCCCCAAACGTGAGCGCAGCGGTGGTAGAATTCCAACCGTCGCGACAACTCTTGGAAGTTGAAAGGGCATTTGATGCCTATAAATAGGACCTTTGGTCCTCAACAGATGATCATCATCTTTTAAGATTTTTACTTTCAAAACTTCAGAGCCTTGCTCTTGCCTTCAAGAACTCCAAGAGTTAGAATTTCTTTAGAAAGCACTTTTTAGGTAAATTTTTTAATTTAAATTAAATTAAATTAATTTTCATTGACAGAGCCTTGCTCTCCATAGATCCCTGATCTAAAGAAAACCCATTTAGGGTTTCACTTAGCATAGATTTGCTCTAAGGGGGTCTAAAGAGAACTAAAGGGAATCCTATTAGAGTTCCATTAATAGAGTTCTGCTCTCTGAAAGATTTTTTCTTGTATATTCCTGATTCACCAATGGAGCTTTGCTCCTTCCAAATCATATAGAAGATCTCTTAAGAGTTTTTCACAGATCCTGGTGGTTAGAGACGACGTTCTATTTTTTAATGAATTATACTGTCTTGCTTAATCTTGCCGTCTGCTAATTTTGTTAGGTTTCTTTTACAGAAGTAATGGACACCCACATGTACGACCTTGACGAGATCATTTCTTATGGGGACATCCGCCGACTCAGCCGTTCTCAGAACCGAGAATTTACCAACGCCGAGTGTGCCGAATCATGAGCCGCTTCGACGCATACAATGGCCAACTGCTTCCTTGGCGCTCCCCTCTCCTGAAGCTTATTGTGGGAGCAATTTGGGAAGCGCTTCCTCTATTCTGTACTGGTGTACCACTTGGGGCATTGGATGCCGCCGAGGATAAGATGCACTCGGTGTATCTGATGAGCCTAATCTCAAAGAGGAGGCGAGATAACCTTATGGATCTTCTACACCAAGTTTTTCAACAGTCTGCAATACTTGCTGCCTATCGGAGGGAGGGGGACATCAGTGGGGATCCCGACGCTCGTGCTCACAAAAGGAGGCACACTAGGATGGTTCACCAGGCTTGGAAAGTCTTGGACAGGGTTACTTTTGAGTTCCTCAATCCATGTCCTGGATTTGAGGTTTTTCCATTGTAATCATTTGGATAATATCTTTGTTTATTGCCTTTATTGATGTAAAAACTTTCCAAGTATGAATGACAAATCTTTTGCCTCCTTCTTTTTATTTTCTGGTTTGTTACTGGCACATTCTTTAAATAAGCATAGCCTGTAAGCGATATAGAACATTCTGTCTTGAACATCTTGGGGAGTAGTGATGGCTTATGAAGCAGGTTCAGGTCTGCTACCTAAGACTTTTCAACTTCATGAGCCGTGAGGGTCTCATAAAGACTTTTCTCCCTACGAGTCGTGAGGATCTCGTAAGTGTATTTTCTCCTTAGGAATCGTGAGGGTTCCTAAGTGCGTTTTCTCTTGAGAGTCGTAAGGATCTCAAAAGAGAATTTACCCTCTTACGAATCGAGAGGACCCGTAAGCGGTTGTTTCCCTCCTTGTCGAGATTCGACTTCGGAGAGTGAGACCCGTGAATAGTATGCAAGAGACCGTTTTAGACCGACTTGTAGGGTCCTGATGCTTAGGAAATCGGTTCTTATCCCGATTGTCTAAGGCTTTGCCTTACGAGTCGAGACGAATCGAGAAGTTCTCGCAAAGACATCAATTTCCTCACAAGTCGAGATGAATCGAGCATTTCTCGCAAGAATATCCTAACATCACAGTTAACCTCTGCTCTTTAGGACAGAAGTCCGTTAGGGTTTGTGGTACTTAGGGTTTTGGCCGTCGTACCGTCGCATCAGCTGATATATTCCTCGATAGGCAATCGTGTTGTTCGAGTAGCCCAGCGACTGCCGTGTCTCTGATCCCTTCGGGGGCTGGACAAGACGTCTTCAAGCAATCCTCCTTGGCAGTTTGACCGTCGGAAGAGCAAGCGTTAGGAATTTTTCCATGCCGCTTTTTACCTGAGGTTAGGCTCATTTTGGAGAGCCCCGATGAATCATAACCACTCCGCGCTGGTGTGGGATGATCTCCGATAGTCTTTCAGGTTTTATGTGAGTTGCCGTCAAGACCCTGAAGCTAGGAATTTGGCCTTCGCTTCGTTTGCTGGCATTGCGTCTGCTGTATCGAGACGAATGTCGTGGTTATCTCTAGGTTGCTGGTGAACCGTCGAGGTTTGGAACTAGGGACTTTGCCGTAGCTCCGCTGTTCGATGATGTTGCGTCTGCTGTGTCGAGACGAACGTCGAGGTGGCGACCATTCCGCACTGGTGTGAGATGATCTCCGGTTGTCTTTCAGGCTTTATATGACTTGCCGTTAAGACCTTGAAGCTAGGAATTTGGCCTTCGCTTCGTTTGCTGGCACTGCGTCTGTTGTATCGAAACGAATGTCACGGTTGTCTCTAGGTTGTTGGTGAACCGTCGAGGTTTGGAACCAGGGACTTTGCCGTGGCTCCACTGTTTGATGATGTTACGTCTGCTGTGTCGAGACGAACGTCGAGGTGGTGACCATTCCGCACTGGTGTGAGATGATCTCCGGTTGTCTTTCAGGCTTTATATGACTTGCCGTTAAGACCTTGAAGCTAGAAATTTGGCCTTCGCTTTGTTTTCTGGCACTGCGTCTGTTGTATCGAGACGAATATCGCGGTTGTCTCTAGGTTGTTGGTGAGCCGTCGAGTTTTGGAACTAGGGACTTTGCCGTGGCTCCGCTGTTTGATGATGTTACGTCTGCTGTGTCGAGACGAACGCCGAGGTGGTTACCATTCCGCACTGGTGTGAGATGATCTCTGGTTGTCTTTCAGGCTTTATATGACTTGCCGTTAAGACCTTGAGGCTAGGAATTTGGCCTTCGCTTCCTTTGCTGGCATTGCGTCTATTGTATCGAGACGAATATCGCGGTTGTCTCTAGGTTGTTGGTGAACCGTCGAGGTTTGGAAATGGGGACTTTGCTGTGGCGCTGCTGTTTGATGATGTTACGTCTGCTGTGTCGAGACGAACGTTGAGGTGGTGACCATTCCGCACTGGTGTGAGATGATCTCCGGTTGTCTTTCGGGCTTTATATGACTTGCCGTTAAGACCTTGAAACTAGGAATTTGGCCTTCGCTTCGTTTGTTTTGTCATACCCAAATCCTGTTGGAGGAAGGACATTGTTGTTGACATTGCGTCTGCTGTAACGAGACGAATGCTGAGGTGGAGCTGGGATTTTGCCGTCACTCCGCTTTACTGACCATGGGGTCTTTTGTTGGCGTTGTGTCTGCATCCTGCTGGACTACGAAGGAATGCCGTTGTTGACATCTCGTCTGCTGTATCGAGACGAATGCTGAGGTGGAGCAGGGATTTTTCCATGACTTCGTTTGATGGTGTAACATCTGTGTCATGCTGGAATGAGGAGGCCCACCGTTGTTGGTCTCTAGGCTGCAGATGTGGCCATTGAGATTTGGAACTAGGGACTTTGCCATGGTTCCGTTTCGAAACGCCGTTGGTGATCTCTAAGTTGTCGATGTTGACGTCGAGACCTTGAACATAGGGATCTTCCTTTGCTTCATCTGTTGACATTATGTCTGCAATATTGCGACAAACGTCGAGGTTGTCTCTGGGTTGTCTATGAACCGTCGAGATTTGACTTCGCTTTCTGGTGGAGCCTGTTGGGAAGGTATGGTTCCATCTTTGTCTGTGCCCCTGGATTGTATACAGGGATCGATGTGATCTCACCTGTAGGGCAAAAAGTTTCATTCTTTCATCATTTTTTTTATTCTTTCCGTGATGCTCTATCATTTCAGCTTTTATATCGCGAAGGTCGCGATTGCCCAATCATTTCGGCTATTTTTCGCGGTGCCCAATCATTTCGGCTTTTTATTTTACTTTCACTCGCTGCTTTTTATTACGAGTTGCCTAATCATTTCGGCTTTTTTGCATGCATACACATTTTTTTTAACTTGCTGATTTTTATTTGCAAGTTGCCCCATCATTTCGGCTATTTCGTATGCATATATGGCTCGTTGATTTTTCTATCGCGAGTGTGGAACTTGGAATCCGATGCCAATCTTAGCATCAGCATCGCTACAACTGGAATATTGCCAGGAGCGAATCATCATTTGCCATGAAAGGACTTGGAATTTGATACTGGTTTAGGCATCAACATCGCTACAACTGGGATATTGCCAGGAACGAATCATCATTTGCCTCTGTCGATGTCGAACAAAGGTGGCTTAGCGAACAGGGTTAGGATCCTGTCAACTAAGGCTTTTGACTTCATGAGCCGTAAGGGTCTCACAAAGGTATTTCTCCCTGCGAGTCGTGAGGATCTCGTAGGTGTGTTTTCTCCTTAGGAATCGTGAGGATTCCTAAGTGTATATTCCCTGTAAGTCGTAAGGATCTTACTAAAGGGTTTTCTCCTTATAAGTCGAGAGGACTTACAAGGGTTGTTTACCGTGCGAACATATCCCTATTCATGGGTGGGACTTTGTTAGGGAAATGTTTATTCGCGCCCGTGGATTGTATACAAGAGCCAGTATTGAACCGCTTGTAGGGCAATATCAAAGGTTATGGGAGTTGCTTAAGAACAGGTTAAGGTTTCTGTAACTTAAGACTTTCAAATCTTATGAGCCGTGAGGGTCCCATAAGAGAATTCTCCTTACGAGTCGTGAGGATCTCGCAAGTGTAATTCTCCTTAGGAATCGTAAGGATCCCTATGTGTGTTGCTCCCTTGTGAGTCGTAAGGATCTCACGCGGGTGGTTTCTCCTTACAAAGTCGAGAGGACCCTGTAAGTGTCCTTTAACGAGGTTGCGCCCTTTCGGATTTTCACAAACACTCGCCGGTAGTCCTGCTGTTTTTACTCACGGAGCCCTTTAGGCATCCGTGCCCATTTTGCTTATGGACATACCGTTTATTTTTTTTATCTTATTCTTTTTATTCTCCTTTTTTTACGAGGTCGCGCCTTTTCGGGTTTTCACGAACACTCGCCGGTAGCCCTGCTGTTTTTACTCACGGAGCCCTTTCGGGTTTTCATCCGTGCCCATCTTGCTTATGGACATACCGTTTATTTTTTCTTTTATCTCTTTTTTTTATATCGGCTTTGTGATGTTTCAATCCACCATAGTTTATCGACATCACGATCAACAGCTAGTTTTAGGACGTAGTGGTCCGTCATTAGTTTAAGGACATTTCGGTCCGCCATTAGTTTAAGGACATTTTGGTCCGCCGTCGCCGTATTCGAGGCGAATCTCTAGTTTACCGACTTTTCGGTTTATAGGGCTTTCTCTATGAATGAGCATGATGCCCCCGGCGTATCCATCTTCCTCGGAGCGTGCGGTTGTGGCGGGCTCACCTTCCAGTTTTCGGAGATGATGAACTTGCCTTGTTGGTATTGGCCTTCAACCCAGTTTTTGAAGATGTAGCAATTCTCGATTAGGTGACTTACCGTTTGGTGGTAAGGGCAATAATTGGGATCGTTGACATCGCCTGGTTGCAACGGACGTTTTGGAATCGGCAGATTGATGAGTCCGTCACGCACTGCCTGCTCAAACAGTCTCCTTGTTTTATCTTGAAGAAACGAGTAAGGATGTCCTAGCCTCTCCTCGAGGGATATGCGTGGACGCATATTGTTATGACGAACAACCGGTCTAAGGCCACTCGATTGTTGTTGATTGTTGGCGACGAAGGGCATTTTCCCCTTTCCTTTATCCTTTTTGTTCGCTCCGTTGTTTGCGGGGCCGAGATTTTTTCTGAGTAGCGTGCGATTGCACGGCTGAACGTTCTCGCAACTCCTCAATTCTTTCATTTTTGAAATGGATTCCTTGAGGAGAGGGTTGAGGGCAACTTCTTTGTCAGAGTTGCTTCCAAAGGTGATAATTTGCGATCCCTTGGAGTTGGCTATGTGACAGTCGTCGGCGGCTCTTTTGCGCTCATCTATCGCATTTTTCTGATGTCTACGAGCTTCACACTTTGTCCTGTTGAAGTGTTGCTTTTGAGCGACATACCCTTGCCACCAACACTTAAAGGAGTCGCAGTCTTCGGTAGGATGTATGATCTTCTGATGATATAAGCAGAAGTTAGGATGCATCTCTACTCCACCGAGAGTATTTTCTTCAGAGGATGGTAGCTTCATTCCCATTGATATAGCCTTAGCACACCTTTTCCTTGTCTTGAATTTGTTTTTATCGGTAGTGGATGTCTTTTGATTTGACGGGAGTGCCTCGACTCTTTCGTTTAGTCGGCGGTGTTTGGCTCCTTCCAGTATGGCCATCTCACGCTCTTGATTGGATTTAACTTTCAGACGAATCTCATTCAGGAAGGCATCGATCATCTCGTCTAACGGTCGCAGAATTTTTGGTTCAGGGTCCGCCCTCGGTTTCTCGACGCAAGGAGCCTCGTCATCATCTATCAATGAGTGAGAGATCACATGACAACTCGCTACGTAGTCTTCGGATTTGTATGATGAGTCTTCTCTATCGTTTTCGTCCTCAACAAAAGAACAAGCTGCCCCCGGCGTGTCCGTCTTCTTTGAAGTGTGCGGCTGTGGTGGGTTTACTTTCCACTTTTCAGACAGCGCGAACTTGCCTTGTAGGTACCGATCCTCGATCCATCCCTTAAAGACGAAACAATCCTCGATCGGGTGACTTACCGTGTGGTGGTAAGGGCAATAATCGGGATTATTGAGATCGCCTGGCTGCAACAGACGTTTTGGACTCGGCAGATTGATGAGTCCGTTGTGCGTGGCCAGCTCGAACAGTTTCCTTGTTTTATTCTGAGGAAACGAGTAAAGACGTCCCAGTCTCTCCTCGAAGGATGGGCGTGGACGCACGTTATTTTGGCGAGCAACCGGCTTTGATTTGCTCGGCTGTTGTTGAGTATCGGCAACGAACTTTCCCTTTGCCCTTTTCATTCTAAGGCTCTGTCTTTGAAGAGGAAGGCCTATGGCCCATCTGGTCCATTTGGGCCAGCTTGTCAATCAAGGCCTGGAAGGTGGTCGGCTTGAAGAACATCATGAATTGGGATATAGTCGCCTGCGGATCGAGAGTGCCTACGAACATGCCCACCGCTGGCGCTTCTTCGATGCGCTGTTCGCATTTCGTCCACAAGTTCCGCCATCGTGTTGCATATTGGACCCACGTTTCGCCTGGCCTTATCCTGGCATTGATCAGTGCTGTTATCGGGGTGCGATCGCTAGCGCTCGCGAATCTCTGTGTAAACAGCAGCTCCATATCCGCAAATGTTTTGACAGAGTCGTTAGGTAGCTCCGAATACCATTCAAAGGCTGTTTCTGCTAAGCTGCCGACGAATTGTCGAAGCAAAAATTTGTCATCGCCTCCAGTATTGCTGCATAAGGCCCTGAATTGAGCGACATGCTGATGTGGATTCTCTGTCCCCTTGTACACATGGAATTTAGGGATCATATATCCCGGCGGGTAACTGATTTGGTCATACCAGCCCGGGTAGGGTCGTACGGTTTTAGCAATTTGCCCAGCCGCCTCATTCGCCTGATGAGCTCGTATTTGCTGAGCTATATAGTCATCCAGTGCGACCTTGGCTGCTGAAAGAGCCGGAGGAGGATTCGATGTCTCTCCTTTGCCACCTTCAAGGACAATCGGAGGATCTTCAGCAGGAGGATCTTGCTGGATCATCATCCCTACCATATCTTGGAAGAGAAGCGCCATTTATTTTATGTTAGCCGCTTGCTCTGCGGTTTCTTTGTCCTTCTTTTCGAGGACTCTGCGTAGGTAGTCAGCGTCAGTTTCTTGTTCATGACGCTGCTCTGATGATGCCTCCGAGCTTTCTTTTGGCCCGGTAAGTGCGTCCATTGCAGTCATCATCTCCTGAAGTTTCTGTTGCTGCTCCTGGGCTTTCGTCACGGATCGGGTGAGCGGTCGGTGACCCATTGAAGCACAACTTTCCTCCTTTCCAGAAGCCATATAAACAGTGTGCACCACCATGCCCCCAAACTTGGGGTATTTGTGCTCAGCGCGTTTACGGTTCGCCATGTTCACAAGGGCTTTTTGCGGCCTCCTTTTCTTTTGAGTGGTTGAAGTTGAGGGGGCCGTTGTAGTGGGCACCTAAGTAGCCGTTGCTTTTTGTGGCTTGACGGAGTAATCCTTCCCATGCCAAACATTCATCGCTTTCTGTCGGCGGAGATAGTCTTGATCAATCACCGACTCCTGGATCTGTCGCCAGACCTTGTAAATTTTAGAGGGTAGCCGTTGAGGGGGCTACTCCAGCTTCTTCTCTGGAGTATCCTCCACAGGTGAAGGAGTTCTCTTCAGCACCGCAGTAGGAGAGTTTCTGCGCATCGTGTTCAGCAATTCAAAGCTGTTCCCGGTTGGAACAGCAGCATCTATCCCCACCGTTGGAGCTGGCGGAGTTATCCCAGAGGGGGAGTTGCCCCCAGCCTTTCTCACTCGGCGCCAGTGGCGACGTCGAGCATGTCGTGCGGATGAGATCATCTCCGTTGTTGGATAAGCTTCTTCATGCCACCTCTGAGCAGGGGAAGCAGCTTTGAGGACCTCGCCTGGAGCAACAACCGGAATGGCCAGTCTTGTAAAAACTGACTTCTTGGAAGGAGGAGCCTTTCTAATGATTTCGTCCGCTTGAGCCGGGATAGCTATCCGCTTTGGGATGGCAGCTTCGGGTATCGCGGGTTTGCAGACGTTCTGGCCAGTCTGTTGAAAACTGAGGTATTGAAGCTGGGCGACCCGTTGAGAGGGGTCGCGGCAGTAGCAAGCCGATCGAATATCGACTTCTTGGGAGCTTCTTGTGACGGTACAAGGGCGTTGAAGCTCATGGGTAGGAGCATGGTCCCGAAGAATAATCCCGTGGTGGCCTGAGTTACCTGCTCCACTGGCATCTTGAAAAGGGAGGCCGCTTGGGGCCAATAAGTCACTCCTCCCGCAAGGACCGAGCGAGAGTTGCAGTTGCAGGCAGTGCAGTTTGAAGCCATTGATCTTCTGTTTTCTGCACGGAGCAAGACACCAAATCTTAGTACCTCGAATCCACAGGCAACCACAGCAAACCGCGATTCGTTCGCGAACACGACTCACGAAGTGTGGAGTGGAAAGAGGAAAAGGTCCCACCGGGCTTGCTAGAATCTGTTTACTGCCGGAAACCGGGAAAGACTGACGTCTTGACTGAATCTGGGGGCAGATGCTATTTGGTTTTATCCGTCCACCTCTCAGAAGATGCCAAGTTGATTTATGGCACCGTGTATCAGAGGTTTAGACAGATGCGGCCGATGTAGCAGACTTCGTCAGATTCCCCTTCGCTTGAGGGGTTTTTGATTGTGGGGACGCTCTTCCCTGCCGGCGCAAGCCCCTGCAGTTAATTATGTTACCGCATCGCGGTAACAACTTTCGCCTTCTCCAGAATTTCATTTCATGTCGTGGGTGTTTGTTTTGTTTGTGGTTGCCCGTGGATTGTATACGGAGACTAATTTATGTCGTCGCCCGTAGGACGTAGATTAGTCCAAATCCGCATTTTCTTAGATTTGGGTTTGGGGTTTTGTTTTAAGGATACGCTAGCCATTTTTGAGGCTAAGATCAACTTAAACGTTTGTTAAAGACACATTAGTTTGATTTGAGACTAAGATCGACTTAACGGGATCGTTTAGATCCGACAAAAGAGCATTTGAGGGCTCTATTGTTCTAGTTTAGGGACGTAGTGGTCCATTTCCAGTTTAGGGACATGGTGGTCCATCATTCCCGTTTGGGGACAAACATTAGTTTAAGGACATTTCGGTCCAACGTTCCCATTTTGGGACGAATATTAGTTTAAGGACGTTTCGGTCCACGAGTTTAGGGACCCCGCAGTCCATATCAATGTGTGGTTGTCGGGACCCGTCACCTCTCTGACGTCGTTGAAGGATTACAACGATAGGTGTCAGAGGAGTTCAGAGATGTACTCTTGAACCAGATGTAAATTGATTTAAGAGAGTAGTCTTGCTCGGTCAATTTAATTTGAGGACTTACGGCCATGATTGGGCTAAATCCAGTTGAGAATGTTCAACGTTTTTATCTTTGGCCTATTAGGCCTGTGCTAGGGCTTTGCCCCTGTTTAATAATGCACTGCATTTTCTTTTGGCCTGCTAGGCTTTTTGATTTGGGCTCAGTCCCTTTATAAATGATGCAGAGCATCTGTCATTGTTGAGGCTCTGCCCTTTTTTTTAAAAATAGTGCATAGTATTTTATTAGGCCTGTTAGGCCTTTTTTAATTGGGCTTGGCCCTTCTGTAAATAATGCAATGCATTAATTATCTGACAGTGGCTTGCCAGGCGCTTTGCGCTAATTATTGAGTGCAAGCGCATGTGGGGGTGACACGTGTCACACTCTGGTGAGCGCAAGCGCAACAGCGCAGTGCGCTGCGCTATTGCGCTGCTGACACGTGGCGCGCTCTGGTGAGTTGCGCCAACCTCAGAGAGCAATGCTCTGTCCTAAAAGCGCATAGCGCAAGTGGTTATGGTGCTGACACGTGGCGCTCTCTGGTGGCTTACGCCAACCCAGGAGCGCAACAGTGCAGATTTACAAGTGCAAGGCACTGTTTTTAATATCTTAATCCAATTTTGGATTTAAGATTCCAGAACCAATGGTTTATAAAAAAGTGCAAGGCACTGTTATTATTTTTTTATTTATTGAAGATCATTGATCTTGTTCTTAGATCAATGATCTATTCAGAAGAAATCCTTCTTTTATAAATGTTTTTACCTTTTTTCTCTTCTTGAGTTCTTCTCAAAATTCTTCAGAGTTCTCTCTATTCTCTGTGTTGTTGTTTTTGATCTTGATGATGATCCTCCTTGAATTGGGGTCTAGGGGCCTTTATATAGTGCCCATTAATTGGTTAAATTTGTTAAAGATATCCTTCTCTGAGTGATTTGGGGAATTTTCCCCACCGTTGGATCTTTGATCCAAGGGCTTCTGTTTTACAGAAGACAATCTTTTTGTTTTAACAAGAACAGAAAGATCTTACTGGAATTTTAATTCTGTTTGGCGCAGATGCACCAGCGCTTGACATGTGTCACTCAGCGCACTGCACTTGCGCAACTGTGCTGACACGTGTCGCGCAGCGCACAGCGCAGCGCAACTACGCTAGAGCAACTGCGCTGACACGTGTCGCGCAGCGCAACTGCGCTGACACGTGTCGCGCAGCGTAAAGCGCAGCGCAATCTGCGCTAGCGCAACTGCGACGCCACGTGTCGTGTAGCGCAGAGCAACTGCGCTGCCACGTGTCGCGCAGCGCGGAGCGCAGATCATCTGAAGCATTGCTTCTTTTAATTTTGTTTTAGATAGAGCCTTGCTCTGATTGGGCGTGCTGCCCCGGGCGCTGCACTCCCTGCGCTGGCGTGTCTGATTTTGACACGTGGCGCTCTGCGCGCAGCGCAGGGAATCTGAAGCGTTGCTTCATTTATTTTAATTTTAATTTTCACTTTAATTTTCAAAAAAGTGCTTTGCTCTGATTGGGGGAAACAGAACCGTTGCTTCGTTTCCCGCCTTGGAATTTGAACAGAGCATTGCTCTGATTGGGGTAAACAGTCTACATACCGACTTGTGTTTGGGAAGGCCTGCCACCTTCCTGTCGAGATCGAACATAAAGCTATGTGGGCTATTAAAGAGCTTAATTTCGATTTTGATCAAGCCAGCAGCTGTCGGAAGCTGCAATTAAATGAGCTAAGCGAACTCCGCGATGAAGCTTACGATAATGCAATTATAGTAAAGAACCGGACTAAAGTATTCCACGATAAAAACATTTTTAGAAAACCTTCACACCGGGACAACAAGTCCTTCTTTACGATTCTCGTCTCCATCTTCATCCGGGTAAGCTAAAATCTCGTTCGAAATGACCTTTTATGGTGCGGTATGTGTACCCGCACGGGGCAGTAGAAGTTGAAAATATTAAAATCGGTTCTATTTTTAAAGTAAATGAGTATAGATTAAAACCGTATTTTTCCGTTGACCCAGCGGAGGAGCTCCTATTTTTACAGGAGCCGCTTTATCATAACTAAATTTCCTCCGCCCCACCTCCATGTTTCGGTAACATTGTCTCATCTTAAGAATGGAAGTGAGTGAAAAATGACTTAACTGAATATCCATGCGTGCCAAAGTACAAGTTTGGGGTAGTTTTCATTTAACTATTATTTTACCCCTATTATTTTCTCTTCCAAGTCTACAGGTCTATGCGTTCAAAGAACAACATCAGTGAGGAAACTGCTGAAAACAGGTTTGGGGGGGGGGGTTGTATTTACTGAATTATCTTTTGGCACTAGACACTATAAAAAAAATGTTTTTTGATAATAAAAGATTAGAAAGCGAAAAATTATATATGAAAAATATGAATAGTTTGAGAAAAACAAGAAAGTTAGATGCTTTCTTAAACGAAACTAGTAATAAGTAGTTATGCGCCGTTGTCTCAAGGGTTAGTAAGATGAAGGAAATTGCTAATCTTAGGATAAAAATAAGTCTGAAAAATAGTCCCTATTCTTGAAACCAAACAATTGAACGTTGATACCCTACTATACGCACTTTCACACATATTGAAACTTGGGATAGTAGTGGATATCTTGAAATGCTCTTGTCTAAAAGCCTTAGTATGAAAAATAAAATAAAAAAAATATAAGTGGTGAAGAAAAAAAAATGAACACTGGTTTTGTAATTACTTAAAGCAGCATAAAAAAAATATAGCGAGAGTGCTTTATCACCTAGTGCCTTAGACCAACTGGTTTGGGAGCCACTGCTAAGACTTAGGTGTTGCAAGACGAGATTTTAGGCCTTAATACGCGAGCACATTTAGTAGTCGATCGGTTAGTACCTCAAGAAGTATTAACGGTTGCATGAAGGATGTGTGAGCAACTTCATCGAAATTATTTACCGACTATAAAGTACTTTGGAAGATGGACAAGAGTATGATAGCTTGAATTGAATTCTCTAAGTGTAGGGTTGTCTTTTACACACACGTAGGGGTTATATGATCGATGTTTGGATGAATGGTAGAAAGGAAGACTAAATGCGATGTTTTATTGAGGAATGATGTGATTTCTAACATCTTTTCACGACCATTAAGATAGGGCTCATGGCAACTAAAAAACTGGTGTAGTTGGAAACTCTTATTTTCAAGTTCTTTCTTTTATAGTTCTTATCTTTATACGTAACTTTTATTCTCTTATAGGATTTTGTGGGTGTAATTCGCTGAAAACCCTCAGGAGACAACACACCTTCTACTGGGGACACCTAGAGATTTAACGGCTTGTTGCACGTGCTCAGTGCAATCATGTTACCTAGGAAAGTGTGTTGCTTAGGTTTTTCTTTTTCTCCCTCTCTTGAATAACTAGTTTGATCGGGATGATCAAAGTTAAGTTTGGGGGTATTTGTTCAGTCGAAAATATCGCACATTTGATATAACATTTTCCTTACTTTTCTTAAATATTTAAAAGTGTTTATTATAAATATGAAACATATGAGGGTTTATCTGCAAAATACTATTTAGCATATGTTTATATATTATAATTAACCTTATGAAGGAAAATATATGCATATAATAGTTATATAATATTTTTATTATGCATATCATATCAAATAATCTTAATCAAATTGCTTAAAAAATATAATATCATACAAATGGTTAGGATAATATCTCAAGATATAACAAATATTACTAATATTATAAATTGAGATATTGTGCAGATTTGGCTCAGGTCTGGAGATCGGGATATCCGAGATGTCGGGAATATTCAATCTGCCGATGAAGTTAAATAAAATCGCAAAATCAATAAAGGAAGAGACTCAGAAGAAGATATGAAGAATCCAGACATCACATAAATCCCGACGTATCAACACCATGCGGCACTAGAAGATTGAAGCGACGATCTCACAAAACCGCCGCCCTTCCGCGGCAACTACCCTATAAACGCGGCGGATCCACGTCCGTTCTGAGGAGTTAAGGTTTGGGATTTTGTGGGTAGGATCGTCTCAACAAACCCTCACATATGACATCTAGGGTTTGTATCTTCTGTGACTATAAATAAGACCGAAAGCTTCACTTGGAATTTCATCAAACCGAAGAGATCACGAGGTCACAAACGATTCATGCATCCAGGTTGATCATCAGTTGTTCATCTACCTCCTTCAAGAGAGACCGAGAAGCAAACTAGAGTTTTGTATTCCACTTTCTAAAGGGTCAAAAAGTGTAATTGATTTAGCTGATTAATAAAGATAGTTGTTTTATTCTTATCTCATTTTTACTTTCTACATTTTACAATATGATCTCCTTCTCTATCCTTTCTTCTTTTTCTCAAAATATGCGCGAGTAATTCTCGGCTTGTTAGGGTTCATAGGATTAGGGTAGATTAATGGATGATGAAAATTCTTAACTCCTTTCACGTCTTATATAGTTTATAAAATTTACCAAAAGAATTGTTAACATCATTATCGGGCTCGCTGCAAATTATTGATAGTATCAACCCCGATTTGAGATTAGATTAACAATTATTTTGGTAAAGGCTAGACATGAATAGAGATCAATAAAAAGATAAGGGTTAAGAGTGGAGACCCTGGTTTCTTCCAAGAACCCTAATCCTCATTCACAACTATCTATCTAGTTTTAAATCTATTAAAAGATAAAATGAGTAATCTTTTATATTCATCCATGACTACTAAATCTGATGAAGCCTACAAGCCTTTTTCCATATAAATTCTACATCCGTGTTTAACATAGATCTAGAAACTAATCTCCTTTATTCTTTTATTTTATTAAACTCGTCTAAAGCAAGATTAGAAATTCCACGCATCCCTACGGACGACCCGTATTCACCACAGCTAGCTACACGCGTCGCCGTGTTGATTGCGGTTAACTCTAAGTCCACGGTAGCGCCCCGGCCTTCTAACAGACGCCAAATGCGGAACAAAAACTTTTACAACTAGCGCTATCGCGTACTATAACCCGGATCTGCCATTAAAGCTAAACTAACAAATTACAAAGCGGGTAGAAATGTTATACCGAACGATCCGAGTCCTTCGGTCTTCAACCATCATCCCATGCTTTGTTGCGGCTGCTCCGATCTCCTGAATCTCCAGTCTTCTCGTCCAGGTGACACCATGTCGACGGATCTTTAAACGGGCTCCCTCCTCTGAACCGAGGCAACTCGATCATCAAGTTTGCTAAAAGAGATGACCAAGATTGATGTAGAGAATGAGTAGAACACTTTGTCTCGTTACGTCCAAGGCTATGGACGAACGGTTAATGAAGTTTCCTTTTGAATCGGGGAAATGAGAAATGGGCATATGAAATTTCCATGAAACAAATTCCTAATCTTTTTCCCAAATTGAACAACAACCATAATCTCTCTCTCACTCATGGGCCGGCCATATATAGGAGAGGGGGGGTGAGTGTAGGAGGAGGGAGTGGTGACCACAAAGCAAAAGAAAGAAGGAGTCACAATAACACTTTGTATGAGCACAATTAATGCAAATGATGAATCATTAACCCTAGTCATCAAACATCATTAAATGCACTAATGGGTCACAAAGATGCATGAACCTAGTCACCACCTTCTAGAAGCCTCTAGAAACTTCCACACTCATCTCAAGAAAAGATAAATCTGTATTTAACCGAATGTTAAATACGGCTGATAGAAAACTGGAAACTGACAACTTCCAAAAGTGATCCTGAAACGAATTTCAGGATAACCCCGTAACAGTATAAACATACCCGCATTTGTATTATGACCGAATACAAATGCAACTGAGACAAAGATATTATATCTACACAGTATAATACTGGGTTTCGGCTTAAACCAAAGCCTACCAGTATTATCTGCCCGAAAAATGACACGTGCGAAAACGCACGTGCGTTTTCCGAACCCTGCCATAAAACCATACGGCCACTACAACATTTCGTCCGAACTTGGGAAAGTGTTTGTGGGGGACTCTAATGACTCATCAACACACTGGCACTGGGTATAACCTCTAGCACGTCAGAGGTACAAGCTGTACGTAACGGTTGCCTATGTATTGATTGGAAGGGAAGCTGACAAGCGAACTCATCTATAAACCCTACTGAGCCTGACAGTGACAATATACATACAGTCCGGTCCGTTCGTCTATTAGTATCGCATATCTGCCTAGGGGCTGGTAACGTCAGACCCCCAATAGAAGTATAAGTCGTGTCAGAGAGTGGTCCAGAACACCCTGAGATACTACTGGAGTACCTACCAGTAAATCTCCTGCCTCGGCCGAGGGCTTTGTGTAATGGCTTTCCTAGACACAGCGTGATCTCACCCCCAATACCAGGAGAGACGAATCCCCTGCCGATCCTCTCACTTGCCTCCATGTGGCTCGGGACTGTACCCAAAAAAGACCTGTTTGCACAACTCCTTTGAGCCATGGTAGGGTAGAAATCAAAGCACAGTGGGAACTCACACGAGACAAATGACGACCTCAGGTCGATGAACTAACCTGTACACATGTCACCAGGGAACTGCTATCTGACGCTAGGTATAATACCAACTAGCAGATTCCCGGCGAGTCCTGTCCGGTGTACTCATAACCTAATGAGCACCTGTATACATCTTAGGTGATCCTACTGACATCAATGGGTTATGAGACCGGCCATCGCCCCTCGTTGGGGTCTCGACTGTATATACTAGTCTACTCTGGAGTTTCGATGCCCTGTCTCGAAACTCCCACGACTAGGGACACTTTAAGGATGCGCTTATAAACCCCAGCTCCCTCGTATATGATCGCCATCATACTGCTGGTAGTCAAGAAAGAATCCTATAGGCTCTATCAATATGTAATAGCGAACTAAAGCATGTATACGATGATAAAGAAAAACCAGATAACATACTATCATCTCGAGCAAGACTGTCATATCGGTATAGGTCCTGCCTGAATCATTACAATCACGTACCTGCGATCCAATAATTGACTTTGAGGGCATTATCTCCAACAATCTCCCACTTGCACTTAAGGCTAATTATTGCGATGTCGCATACTCACAGCTCGTGTGATACCGAACATCCAACTCCTCTACTAATCAGTTTCACAAAGCTAGTTTGAAAAACTCTTGTGTTCGAGAAATAGCCTCAGTGAGTGGATCTGCCCTGATGTTTCTTTCTATGTCTCTCTTAATCCCTAGTTCGCGGAGAAAGCCATCTCCCGAATCGAGTAATACCTGTCTTAGAATATGTCTGAATATCTGATGGGACCTAGTTCATAAATGAACTCCAAATCCAAACTTCTTAGACTGTATCGATAACTGAACCTAATCAGTATCCAGCACCAAGCCTCCCACAGTATCCTCTTGGACCACCTGTCCATAATACTGTCCCTCGTCAGAGGGAAAACTATAACTCTGACAATCACTCTGTCATCCATGTCACCTTTGAAGCCTGGAATGATAACCGTCTCCCGAAAGAGGATGCCGTCATCAAATCCGTAGAACATTCACTTATGATCCAAATCTGCTTCCTTATGTTTCTCCAGGATTGGATTAATATTAACTTATCGCATCTAGTGCAAAAACAACATCTGGTGTGCTACTTGGCTTTTCACGATTGACTCAATTGCCTAAGCAAGTGATCTGCCAATCATGCACATCCCTCTCCCCTTTAGTCTGTAAGATACCTTTAGAGAGGGTGACTCCATCACCTGCAGGTTCATTACCATGCCAGGAGTCATGTATTCTAAAATACTATTAGAATACTGTCAAAGTACCCTGATTGGGAAACTACCCAATACTAGATCAAAAACCATAGATCTAGTAACCAGAATGTCAGATATTATATCCATGTCCTTTGTGGAGAAACAACTGTGTGACAACCAAAGTACAACCGATCGTAGTACAGGAATTTTACTTCCTACTCTGTGTATGTCATCCAAATACCAGGACATCACACCCTACTACCTTCTTAACAGGACATCAGCCGGTAGAAATCGAATTAACAACGATCTCTATGTCCTACTGTAACATGAAGGTAATACTATGATATCTAGGGTGACCATGTATGCATATATATCAACAATAGAGTTAATGCCAATGACATGTAAAACCAAACATCTGAAATCATATTCCTAGATGCATGTGGATATCATCCATGTGTGTTCATCAACGACACATCAACTTCATGGAACCTGAGTGTCCAACACCAACACTCGAAACATCATGAAACCCTTGTCCAGCATCGACACGTAAATCCTCATATCTCAGGCATCACATCCTCATATCGGCCCTCATATCTATCTCACGACTCCGGCCGGTATCCTCCGGGTCCAAACTATCACCGGTAGGTAGTGCTCCCCCTTCTAGGCTCATCATCATCCCCATGATCTTCTTGCCCTGGGGTACCTTACCCGGTCCACCATGTACCCGCAGACGGTTCGTCCACCTCCTCGAATCGGGTCTCGAAAACAAGCTTAGAACCGAGAAAACTCATGGTGGACACAAAATATCATATCAAGAGAAACCGGGTTTTTAAAACAATACATAATTTTCTTTGAAATATAACTATGGTTCTCAAATCCAGAGATCTCATGAAAACATCATCTCAATGAATGTAACCATAAAGTACGGTATATGCAAATATAGAACAGTAATGTGAGCATATCAAGTATATCATGCAAGCATGTCATGTGATAATATTGAACAATGAATGTACTTTATAGTTAAGAATAATACCATGATATAGCAGTTCTATCGTGTAAGTGGCATAGCAATTACCGATGATGAATGTGTGTGAGCCGGCAGATCTGTGTAAGTGTAACATGCGCATCATTGGTAATGGTGCATGTGTACTAACATTCGAGATCATAACAACTAATGAAAGAAAATGTAGATATATAAAATGCAATGAGAGTAATATGAACGTAGCAGAAAGGTAAATAGTAAACGCAACAAGATAAGATATGTATCGATATACGAGTCAAAAAGTAAATAGAAAACGAACGCATTTCCGAGTCGATATATTTAGTAGTTTGTGATCCAGCTTCATAGCATCACGTACGGTATAATCCATCGTACGACATCCTCGAGTCAAGAGTGTGGATTAATCATCATATATATATATATATCTCGTACGGTACAGTCAGTCATACGGCATCCTCAAAATCGAGGGTACATGCCAATATCATATATCTCATATTTCGTACGGTATCATCCGTCGTATGATATCATAAACAAGGGTACAGATCTAAGCTCACGTACATTCTATTATATTATCAAATCACATGTTATGTGTATATCGCTCAACAATCCTTTAATATATCACATCATAAACGATGTCTCAACTCAATCATATATCGTAATATCTTGACATCCCGTTCGATCGTATGGAATCATGCCAAGTGTGTGTGTGCGCACAACAAAATAAACAAACAACTCATGACTAAGGAAATAAGACTAAGGTATACCTTCCTGCACGTATTCTTAATCTAACCTATAGTCTCCTAGGACCCTACTTGCTATGTATCCAAAACTCGTCTTGAAATATATATAGATATATGTAGGTATATATATAAGTACTCTAATCTACGGTTGCAGGGGTACTATACGCTATCCACCCGACTTCCCCCGTAGATATACATCTACTTACCTGCAATCTTCTTGTTTATCCGAAGTCGATGTGCTTCGTCATCTTGGAAATCCACGCGAAGGTACCTACAATCAATACACAATCGGAATGCTATTAAAACCAAGTCCGAAAAACCGATACGGCATACGAAGTGCTCATAGGTTAGAACCTATAGCTTACGCATGCAAAAACAACAAAATACTATCTGACGTCAACGTGCGAACGTCGAACAACCAAATCACATCAAGAAATCCAAAAATCCAAGATTCAAATATCGGAAAACATTTTCAAAACCAACTCAAAATGCTCCCAGATTTTTGCACAGGTAGTTTAGGACAAAACTAATAATACAGTAGCTAAGTTATAAGGAGTGTGAGCTACAGACCAAACCCCAACATCAAACTCCAAAATTTGGCGGGCGGGTAAAGCTATAGTAACCAGCGGCGACGGTTGTCCTTTGGAGTTTCGGTCTCGTTCTTCTGTGGTGGTCTTCTAGTGGTCTAACTAGGTCAATGTAGTTGTTTGTTTTTTTATAAAGACCCCAAGTTGCTCCAGATTTCATCTGAGCATAAAAAATCAATGAAAACCGACATCAAGAAAATTCTAATTTCGTGTTTTGGGTTCTAGTCTCTGGTCTTGGCCAGTAAAATATCACTAAGTTCATGTAAACACTCACTACACCTCAATTACAACTCCACAAGTCCAAACTTGCACTAAACATCAACTTAGAAATTTCTAAGATCACAATCTATACTAAATTGAGTTCTAAACTAAACTAGAAGGTTAAGAAATAATTAACAAGATGAGAAAAAAAGGTTATACCTCTTGGAAGCAACTCAAGAAAAATCCTAGATGCTCTAAGTGTTCAAAATTCGAATTTGATTCAACCATGGGGTGTAGGGTGAGATTGTGTGCATTTTTTATGAAGGCGGAATGATGTTTTGGTAAGGTTTTGGAGATAGTTTATGGAGGTAGAGGAGGGTGAAGGAGGAGGAGAAGAAGGAGTTGAAGAATGAACGAAGTGGGAAATGAAATGAAGAAGAAGTTAAGTGTAGGAGCCTTACCCCCCCTCTCTCATACTCTCATATGCCCATGCCTCCATGTTGCCCCCCTTCTATCATCAATCATGTCTTCTCTTTTTCTTTTCTTTTTCCCCCTCTCATCTAAATAAAAACCAATACCACAAATACAAATCAAACAAACAAGCAACAAAATGCAACATGTCATGGTGCACTAGCCATGGTTAATTAAAAATACGGATTTGGCTTAATCTTGATTAGTAGTGCACTAATCAAGTTTAATTTAAATTTGCATATAATTAATTATAAAATTCCCAAATCCAATAAATACCTTTTTAATAAATAATACATATTAATCTCCAATTATTTTTCAAATATTGGTATATAATTGTACCATTTTACAAAAACCCCAATTCGCAAATCGAATAGTTTTCGTGAAATATATTATTTTAATATTTAAATTCTAAAATAATATTTTATTTTTTTTTCTGAAATGTTACAAGACGAGTCTGAAATTCTGCATGGCGTATCATCCACAAATAGATGGACAGTCCGAGCCAACAATTCAAATTCTGGAAGACATGCTAAGAGCATGCATGTTAGACTTCGGAGGTTCGTGGGAAGATCACCTACACCTTATGGAGTTTTCATAAAACAACAACTATCAGACAAGAATTAGGATGTCACTATTCGCAGCACTCTACGGACGGAAGTGTCGTTCACCGCTAAGTTGGGATGACGTTGGAGATCATGAACTCCTTGGACCAGAGATGATCGTGGCAACTGTGGACGTGGTTCGCACGATCAGGGAAAAGATGCGCATAGCCCAAGACCGACAAAAACATTGGACAGATGCAAAGCGTCGACATCTGTAGTTCCAACCTGGAGACCATGTATTCCTGAAGATCTCTCCAAACAGAGGAGTGATCTCTTTTGGCAAGAGGGGTAATTTAAGTTCAAGATATATAGGATTGTTCGACATACTCGAACGACTTGGAGAAGTGGCATACCATTTACCACTACCACTCTTATTAGAAGGAGTGCACAATGTATTCCACATATCCCATCTACGACGATATGTGAGCGACCCTAGCCACATACTTGATCACTTAGAGCTCACAGTACAAACCGACCTAACCTACGAGCAATAACCAGTTGAGATCCTGGAACGAAAGGTGAAAACATTACGGAACAAGGAAGTAAACTTGGTCTGAGTGATGTGGAGAAAGGATTCGCCAGGAGAATCAACTTGGGAAAGAGAAGAAGATATGCATGCACGATACCCTTACCTTTTTGAAAATTAGTCCCTATATAATTGTAAATTTCGAGGAGGAAATTTTTATAATGAGGGTAGAATATAACGACTCTGAAATTCCTGTACAGAAATTTCTTATATTTCACAGTAAAGGGGTATTACAGCCTGTGTAAGAGTTAAAAGTTAAAATTGTTTAATAAAAGCAAGAAACAACATGTAGCTCACTGGTAAAGCCCCTTCACTACTGTGACATAGCCTATGCGTTCGATTTCTATCAGACCCAATTATTTTTAGATTTTTTCTTTTTAATTTTTCGGAAGCCCAAGAGTTGCACGTGCAATACACAGAGAAACGAAAAGTTTCAGAAAAATCAAACATGCGCAATGAGGTGTACACACCTAACTTGATACTTGGCACGAATCTCAAGGCAATGCCTCAAGATCCGATTGCCCAAACCCATGATAAGGCTGGCGCCGACGGTCGATATAGCCCCAAATCCCTCCATGCTTTGCACACTTGTCTCTTCGACTCCCCTTAACTTCCCTGCACTGTTTGATTTTCCTGCAATCAAACAGAGACTCTTTAATTCATCATTTAACACCTTTTTAATGCATATTAATCCAAAATTTTAATTCCCAAACTCTAATTCTTCACTATAAATACCACCCCATGCCCTAACTCCCCTCTATTCTGAAAATTTCTAGCAAAATCACCTCAAAAGTTCATAAGTGCAAGTGGAGTCAAGTGAAGTTAGCAACCAAGCTCCTTCCATCGAAAATCAAAGACGTTTCCGGAGCTCCTACAACGCCACGAAACCCCTCCCTTTTTTCCTTACTCCCTTCTAAAAATTATAAAGTCATAAGCCCTCCCATCTCTTCTTCTTTTCATCTCAATTCATCTCCTAAAAGTATATCGGTAAAATGGAGTTACCTCCGATACATTTTTTAAAACTTGGAACTCCCTTTTCCTTAATGCATAGGTAAAACTAACTTTACCATCCTACTTGTAATTTTGATTAGAATCTTTTAGCTTTGAGTTTAACCAAAAGTTCAATGTGAAACTATCATAAAACGAATTATTAAAATACCATGAACTTTAGTATGACCCCCATTTTTCAATAACTGTTAACTACCTTTAGGAAAACTTCATCGGGTAACGACCTACCCCACACACACACCATGGTTCCATAGTACAGCACTCTAAAAATATAGCTATTTTAAACAATAAGTTTTTCATTAAAATACTACACCTTTTCAAAACGGGTTTCTTTTAATCATTATTTTGTAATCCTTGGCAAATACACCTCTACAACTCTGGTTGGGGGACCCGCTAATGGATGATGTGGATTATCGCACATCCTTGGGACGGTAAAGCGAGATGCATAACTTCTCACGGAGTATTTGGTCTCGAAAGGAAATAAAAATACGGTTTTTAAGAAATACGAATTTTCTAAATAAAAAACTAAATTTTGGAAAAATATATAAAACCATGAATTTGTATTTTCAATAAAAACATGTTATGAAACTATATTTTTAAAAATGAAGATTTAAAATTTTTAATAAAATATCATTAAGTTTCCAAAAGAGCTAGTTTTCAATAAAATACCACAAACTTTTAAAAAGGATAAGTTTCATCACTAAAAATACCATTTAAATTGAAATCCATGTTCATGAAAACCCTAAATATTATAAATCACCATCGAGGTTTATTTTTAAACCATATTAAAGAATTTTTCATAATTCCCCTTCGAGATATGTAAAACAATATTTTAAGGACTCTAGTTTAATATAGGTTTAAGCGAGATCAATTCTCTTGAGCCCCAGGGAGCCGGAGAAAGTGAGTTCTTGCCTATTTAGGTTAGACAACTTAACGGAGTTATCAATAGCAATTGTCTTGAAAAAAGACACAAATCCTGCCGTCCATGTGCAGCAGTTGCCGATTACTCCCGAACTTAAAATGTTGTAAGAACAAAGTCCTTTCATAAGATTTTAACTCTAACATGAATCCAAACTCAAACCAGAATCCAAAATCAAACACAAGCTTGAATGCTTGATCATGAACCTGAACACTCGAAATCAAATATCAAACTCAAACTTGAATACTTGACTCGACTGGACCAAACCATGGTTATAACTGGACATGAACTTGACATGACTACTTGAATACATGATTACATCTTGAACATGAACCTGTACATTTTATATCCATGGATTCGGCCAAGACTTATAATCTTAATCTATTCAATACAATACGTGAGGATAAAGGGGTAGATTGGTACGGAACGTATATCGTGGCACGAAAGGTCACTTTAAAAGACACTTACATGAATTCACGTGCCGTTTTCCCGTGGTTATGACGGGGCTTTATACTACATGTTACCATAGTCCACGGGATAAGATGGACTCTTCTCGTATACATAAATACCTTCTTTATCAAGCCATAAATAACTACGTTAGAATAACTATCTTATACCTGTGAACGATCATACACAACTTTACCTGTTCATTTCACATTATATACTATCTTCTCTTTTTTGTTTTGGGACTTACTGAGCGCTAGTTCGCTGACGACATTCCTATCTGTTTTCTTTCTTTGGAATGTTCGTCAGGAGAACCAGACTCTGAAGACGTAGAGCCGAGCCAGGAGGACTTGGACCAGATTGGAGCTCAGCTTGACTATTAGCTCCTTCTAGCCTGCACTTATTTTCAGTATGCCATTGTGTAGGCATTTGCTTTTATTATTGTATCTTTTATTTTCAGGTAGTTGTATGTAAATAAAGTTGTTGTTTCATTTTATTACTCTTGTCATTCTTGTTCATTTTATATTGTTTAATTACGCTTAACGTATTTATTTTCATAGTAAAGACGTTGTGGGCTTGCCACGTTACCGTTTCCGTCTATTGGGAAGCGGGGCGTGACATATTCGGTCTCGAAGGAAATAAAAATACGATTTTTAAGAAATACTACTTTTTCTAAAGAAAACAATCTTTGAAAAATTTATATCGTATTTTCAATAAAAACAATTTGTGAAAATATTTTTTTAAAATGAAGATTGAAATTTTAATAAAATACCGTCAAGTTTCCAAAAGAGCTAGTTTTTATAAAATACCATAAACTTTTAAAAACTAGGTTTTATCACTAAGACACCATCTAAATTAAAATATATGTTCATAAAAAACTCTAAATATTATAAATCACCCTCGAGATTTATTTCTAAACAATATTAAAGTATTTTTCACAAAACCCCCTCGAGAAATGCACATAATATAAATACAAAGTAAACAAAAAAATTTTAAGGACTGTAGATTAATATATGTTTAAGCGGTATCATTTCTCTTGAGCCCCAGGGAGCCGGAGAAAGTGAGTTTTTGCCTATTCAGATTAGACAAGTTTAACGGAGTTATCAGTAGCAATTGTCTTGGAAAAAAACACAAATTCTGCCGTCCATGTGCAGCAGTTCCCCGATTACTCCCGAACTTAAGAAATTCAAGAACTAAATCCTTTCATAAGATTCTTACTCCAATCTAAATCCAAACTCAAACCATAATCCAAAATCAAACACGGACTTGAATACTTGATCATGAACCTGAAAACTCGAATTCAAATATCAAAATCAAACTTGAATACTTGACTCGACTTGACCGAACCATGGTTATAACTTGACATGAACTTGACATGAATACATGAATATACCTGAATACATGATTACATCTTGAACATGAACCTGTATATTTTATATCCATGGATTTAGCCAAGACCTGTAATCTTAATCTATACAATACCATACGCAGGGATAAAGGGGTAGATTGGTACAGAACGTATATCGTGGCACGAGAGGTCACTTTAAAAGACACCTACATGAATTCACGTGCCGTTGTCTCATGGGTTATGACGGGGCCTTGTACTACATGTTACCATACTCCATGGGGTAAGATAGACTCCTCTCATATACATGAATACCTTATTTATCAAACTACAAATAACCACGTTAGAATAACTATTTTATACCTGTGAATGATCATATACAATTTTACCATCCACGGTTCATTTGGTTTCTATTCACATTATACTATTTTCTCTTACTTCTTTTGAGACTTATCGAGCGCTAGTTCGCTGACGACATTCCTCCCTGTTTTCTTTCTTTGGAATGTTCGTCAGGAGGACCGGACTCTGAGGACACAAAGCCGAGCCATGAGGACTTGGATAGTTTGCTACTCAGCCAAACTACTAGCTTCTTATTACCTGTATTTACTTTCATTATGCCATTGTTTAGGCATTTGCATTATTATTGTATCTTTTATTTCCAGAAAATTGTATGTAAAGTTGAATGTAAATAAAGTTGTTGTTTCATTTTATTACTCTTGTCATTCTTTCTCATTATTATATTGCTTAATTACGCTTAACGTATTTTCATAGTAATACGTTGTGGGCTTGCCACGTCACCGTTCCGTCTACTGGGAAGCGGGGCGTGACAGGTTTTGTTGGTGGCCCATGCATGTCAGTTCTGCAAGAAGTCTTATTAAGCAATATATCACAAGAATTATAAGAATCATCAACTATAAATTCTTTGCACTTCAAATTTCTTGAATCTATCATAACCTTTTCTTTTCTATTAAGGTGATGGATTCTCCCAACAACACCATCACCAACGTCAATTGCAATACACCACCACCTACTTTACCATCCCCCCGACCATTGCTGCTCTGATCAATGAACAGACGGTGCTTCTAGAAGCCATCAAAAGTCTTCTGGAGGGCCAGCAGCAGTAGACTGCTATTCTTATGAACCTCCATGAAGCCTAAGCACCTGGAGTAAAGAAATTTCGGACGTTGCATCCTAAGAACTTTTTAGGGAAAGAGAGTTCTCTTGAGGCTGAAGAATGGGCCCAAAGTATCGAGGACGACCTTGCAGCAGCGCAGGTACCAGACCTAGTTTGGGTTCGTGTGGACAAGCTCTATCCTACCGACAATGCAAGAGTCTGGTGGAAAGCCGAGAAAAGCCATCTCACACAACCAATAGAGTGGAAGACGTTCCGCAATCTGTTCGAAACGAAGTTTTTCCCCAAGACTGCTCGTTTTGAGATGTTACAACAGTTCATCCACCTGCAACAAGGGTCTATGTGGATAAAATCAGTGGATGGATATGATGCCGAATTCATCATGCTCAGCAGGTAAAGAATTCATATCAAATTCTATTCCGTAAAACACATCACTATTCCGACATCAACATCTTATCAGGTTCGCAACACACTTGATCCTGACCGATGAGATTCTGGCTAGACGATTCCAACAGGTCTTAGACCCGGAGATTCAGGCGGCTTTAGCCACATGCGACTATCTAACTCATGAACTCGCACTGAAAGCAGCACGCCGTAATGAAGCTGTGGTAATGAAGAAGGGCAAGCTTCAAGCAGCCGGAATCAAACGCCCTGCTACCCAGATGACAGGAGGAACCTTTTCTAGGCCGAATTTTGCACCCAAGAGGTCAGGAGGATCGTTTAACTGGCCCAGTCCATATTTCTGTTTTTACTGCAAGAGAACTGGACGCTTGGTGAAGGACTGCAGGCATGCAAATGGGCTATGTTTGATTTGTGGCGCATCTACTTACGCTATAGGAGCATGCCCATATCATAGTAATATAGCACCAGAACCCAGACCCGCAATTCTAGCTCCGCATAGGCCAGCCATTCAGGCACCTGCACCCCGCCTAGCTCTTCCTGCACCAGCTCTACGTGGACCACCTGCACAGCCTCAGCGTCAATTTTATCAGGCACAGTGAAACGTTCCTCAAGGGCAGAGGAATGTGCCTGCGGAGAGGAGGAATGTACCGAGATGACAGGCTTTTAAATTGACGGTCGAAGAGGCCGAAGCCATAGGACAAGTCATCACCGGTAAATTCTCCCTTCCTTTCAACCTTTCAATTCTTATGCATCGTTATATTTTCCCTATATTTAAAAACAACCTCACATAACTTAGGTACTATAATAGTAGCCTTCTTTCCTACACTCGCACTTTTCGACACTGGAGCTTCACACTGCTTCATGTCACAACGATTCGTGAGAACGTGCGCGATTCATGTGAAGCCACTTATTTCAAGATGGAATGTCAGTTCCGGGAATAGAGTCTTGAAGACAACTTTAGGATATGATCAGTGCCCGGTTGTAGTTCGCGGTCGAGAATTCTACGCAAATTTCAAAGTACCGGACATACCAAATTTCGATGTTGTGTTGTGAATGGATTGGCCGGGAGTATTTTATGCTAGCATTGACTGCCGTCAAAAGAGGATAGTATTTGAGATACTAGATCACCTAGTTTTCTATTTCAAAAGTGGAGATAAAACCTTGGAGCCAGGAAGCTACCGTGCTAAACCAAAGAATGCAGAAGTGTTCCCTCTACCGGCTGAAGAAGAAAAACCTGAGGTAGTTCGAGAGTTCGAGAATGTGTTCTCTGAAGACATATCAGGTTTGCCTCCCGATCGAGCTCTTAAATTTAGTATTGATTTACAACCTGGTGCACAACCTATAATCAAAGGTCCATACCGGTTAAGTCCGGAGGGATTGAAGGAGATCCGTATTTAGTTAGACGGACTACTGAAGAAAGGTTGGATCCGACCCAGTACTTCAAGTTGGGAATCTCCGGTGTTACTAGTGAAGAAGAAGGAAGGTTCCTACAGGATGTGTGTGGATTATTGAGCTCTGAACGAAGTGACAATTAAGAACAAGTATCCACTACCGTGCATCAATGACCTTTTTCACTACTTAAGTGGATCTTGTGTCTTTTCAAAGCTAGATCTTCATTCGCGTTACCATCAGGTAAAGGTCAAAGAGTCCGATATTCCGAAGACGACATTTAGGACTCGTTATGGCCATTATGAATATCTAGTAATGCCATTTTAAGTGACCAATACACCTGCAATCTTTATGAACCTGATGAACCAAGTTTTCCGAGAGTACTCAGACAAGTTTGTTGTTATCTTCATCGACGACATCTTGGTGTATTCAAAGAATCGGAAAGAACACGCCGAGCACTTACGCATTGTCCTGAAGAAATTATGACAACACCAGCTCTACGCAAAGTATAGCAAGTATGAATTTTGACTAGATCAAGTCGGATTTCTCGAACACATCATTTTAGGCGAAGGAATTTCGGTGGATCCAGTTAAGGTGTCAGCAGTGGCCGACACCAAAGACGGTGAAAGATATAAGAAGTTTCTTGGGCTTAGCAGGATATTACCGACGCTTCATCGAAGGATTCTCAAAGATCGCAGCACTCCTGACCAAGCTCATACGTAAAGATGAAGCATTCGTGTTGTCAGAAGCATGTGAGAAGGCTTTTGTAGAACTCAAGTCGAGGTTAAACTCTGCACTTATTCTTGTAATACCGAATCAATCTGGAAGATTCAATGTGCATTATGATGCGTCTGGTAAAGGATTAGGATGTGTTCTATATCAGCATAAAAAAGTTATGGCTTTTGTATCAAGGCAGTTAAAAGTTCATGAACGCAACTATCCAACACATGATCTGGAATTGGCAGCCGTCATCTTCGCCTTCAAGATTTGGCGTCACTACTTATTGGGAGAGCGAGTGGATATATACACTGACCACAAAAGTCTGAAGTATGTATTTATTCAGAAGGAACTCAACATGCGGTAGAGAAGAAGTCTCGAGCTCATGGAGAATTTCAACATCAACCTACAGTATCATCCTGAAAAAGTGAACGTAGTTCCCGATGCACTTAGTCGCCAGCCATTAGCAATGAACCTCACCGCTGAGTGGAAGCTATAGTAAGAACTGCATGGATTGAGGATTGAAGTAGTTGTGTCAGGTAACGCTTCATCTTTGATGAACTTACAAATTCAGTCTACTCTTGTCAATCAGATCAAGACATCTCAAACAAATGCTACCAAGCTATAAAAGAACCGATAACAAGTAGAAAGTGGTCTTCGAACTGACTTCATCATCCACAAAGATGGATCCGTGCGGTCTGTGAGCCGTTTATGCGTGCTAGTCGTACCTGTTCGAGAAGAGTTGATGAAAGAAACTCATAACTTTCCTCATTCTGTACACCCCGGCAGCACAAAGATGTACAAGGATCTATGGAAACACTACTGGTGGTATGGAATGAAGCGAGAAGTAGCAAGGAGCATAGTAAAGTATCTAGTATGTTAGCAAGTGAAGGCTGAATATCACAGAACTGCTGGTCTACTTCAGCCGTTACCAATCTCGGAATGGAAATGACAACACATTACCACGGACTTTGTGACTTCTCTCCCTCACAGCACGAAGGGTAATGACGTGATTTGCGTTATTGTGGATCGACTCACCAAGTCGGCTCACTTTATTCCATTCCGAGTTGGCCAGTAAACCGAGACGTTAGTAAAGAAGTACATGGAGGTGAGTATAAACTTAAAGATGATTTACCTTCAAGATGTACCATATTTGATACCCATAAACTCATGCAGGAGATCGTGAGATTACATGGAGTACCTGTTTGCATCGTCTCCGATCGTGATACGAGATTCCGATCACAGTTCTGGCAGAGTCTGTAAGCTAGCTTCGGAACGAGTCTGAATTTCCCTACGGCGTACCATCCACAAACAAACGGACAGTCCGAGCGAACAATTCAGATCCTGAAAGACATGCCGAGAGATTGTATGTTAGACTTCGGAGGTTCGTAGGAAGATCACCTACACCTTATGGAGTTTTCATACAACAACAGCTACCAGGAAAGTATTAGGATGGCACCATTCGCAGCACTTTTGTTTACCACCGAAAGACCGGACTAAGACATTGGGATGTCTAGCCTGAATTTGGAGGCAGATGCTATTTGGAACATATCCATCCACCTCTCCGAAGATACCTAGTTGATTTATGACACCATATATCGGAGGTTTGGATAGATACGATCGTTGTAGTAGACATTATTAGATTCTTCCTCATTTGTGAGGGGTTTTTGATTGTGGAGACGCTCTTCCCTGCAGGCGCAAGCCCCTGTAGTTAATTACGTTATCGCGTTGCGATAAACACTTTCTCCTTCTCCATTAGTTCACTTCGTGTCGTGTGTATTTTTTTTTATTTTGGTTGCTCGTGGATTGTATACAGAGACTAATTTATGTCATTGCCCGTAGGGCGCGGATTAGTCCAAATCCGTATATTTATGAATTTGGGTTTTGAACTTAGGTTATATTTTCCTTTAGTTCAAAAATATTTTGTTTTATTTAAGGACCGTTAATCTAATTTGAGATTAAGATCTACTTAAATATATGAGCATTGGGGCTCAATTTATTTTTAACTAAATAAGACTGAGATCAACTTAGCAATATTTTTAGGATCATAAAATTTAGTTGAGATCCAAACAACAGAGCATTTGGGATCCGCTGCAAGAAACTTCAGAGAGACTTTTAGCTAATTTGGGCTTGGTCTGCTCAGTCTTTTCTTCTTCTTCTTTTTTCTAAAAGTGCTAAGCACTTATTTGTGATTCTGTTTGCTCAGCTCTTTTCCTCTATGCAGAAGTGCTAAGCACTTGTTTGGAGCTCTGGCGCTTACATGTGTTTCACGTGAGGCGCTCAGACATGGGCGTCGCCCAATCAGTGCAAAGCACTCGGTCATTCTTACTGAATATGAAGTGCTAATCACTTTTACTCAGCGCTCAAGTGTCTTTCACGTGAGGCGTTGGACCTTTTATTTTGAGCGCCCACGTGGAAAGCATGTGAGGCGCTGAGTCTTTTGTTTGGGACGCCCACGTGGGAAGTACGTGAGGTGCTGAGTCCTTTGTTTTGAGAATCTTTTCGACGCTCACGTGTTTTTCACGTGAGGCGCCGAGTTCCTTTTCTTTTTTAGAGATTGAATCTCTGTTAATTGCATTTTGACCATTAATGATCACCAAGATCTTTGTTTTTGAAGATCTGGGATCTTTTCTTTCTTTTTATTGGAGAACTAAGTTTCTTTTCATATTAAGTTCTTTTATATAGGGTTAAACCCTGCTTGCAGAGAAATTAAATTCTTAGAACCATAAGTTCTCGTCTCTTTTTTCTTTTAATCTAGTTCTTTCCCCTAAATTTTGAGTTTGAAGAACAAAATCTCCCCGATGAGAATTAAATTCTCAACTTGTGAGGAGATTTGCTTTGTAAATCTCAGATCAGAGGAAGAACTAAGTTCTTTTTATGAAAGGTTGAACCCTTATTTTCTTTTTGATAGGCAAAAGAGATACATTTTATCTATACTTTTTCTTTACCTAGGGTTTAAAAGAACATGTGGATTTTCTTTGAAATAGAATTCAATTATCAGTTGCAGCTTCTATCTTTCTGTTTGCAGAAGCTTATGGGGGGTTCCTCCTGTTTTGCGTTTGTTCTTTCTCTGTGTGTGTGACTTGAAGTCTCAGGTCCTTTTTATGGACAAGTCAAATTGTTGATTAGTTTTGAGAAAATCTCTCATTGAGAGATTCCAATTGATTTTATTGGTCTCAAAAATTATTTGGGGAATTTTATCCACCGTTGGTTTTTTGATCCAATGATTTCTGTTTTTACAGACTATATTTTCTTGTTTTTAACAAAATTGGGAAAATATTTTCCCATATATAGAATTTAATTCTGTCAAACGGTGATTTTTAATCACCATTGGATTTTAATCCAAGGGTGCTCTGTTTAACAGAGCACAATCTTTTTTTGCTTAGAATGATTGGGGAAATATATTCCCATTTCATTGGATCTTTGATTCAACAACTTTCTGTTTAACAGAAAATATCCTTCTCATTTAGAAATATTAGGGAGATATTTCCTCCCCAATAGAATTTAATTCTATATTTGGTGATTTATCATCACCATTGGAATTTTTATCCAACGATTCTATGTTAACAGAGAATATCTTTCCCTTTTAGAAAGATCAAGAGAGGTATTTTCCAAAGAATAGAATTTAATTTTATATAGGGAGGCGCTCTCACGTGTTTAACACGTGACCCCGATGTGGGTTTTAGCCTGTTTGATTTAGTGTCCATATGCCTTGCATATGAGCGCTCATGTGTTTAACACGTGTGTCCAGTTTGGCCTTTAGCCACGTACTCTTATTGCTTATATGCTTTGCATACAAAATAGAATTTAATTCTATGTATAGAGTTTAACTCCATCTGAAGCTAATGCTTCAAAAGGGTGTTCTCACGTGTTTAACACGTGATCCCAATGTGGGTTTTAATCAGTTTATTTAGTACTTATATGCTTTGTATATAAGCGCTCACGTGTTTAACACGTGAGGCCTGTTTAGCCTTTATTTGTTTACTTTCAGCACTTAGATATTTTGCATATAAGCGCTCACGTGTTTTAACACGTGAGGCTTAAAACGTGGGGAATTCTCTTTTTTTTCTTTCTCCCTTTTTTTTATAAGGAAACAACTCTACGGACGGAAGTGTCGTTCCCCGCTGAGTTGGGACGATATTGAAGATCGTGAACTCCTTGGACCAGAGATGATCGTGGCAACTATGGATGTAGTCTGCACGATCAGGGAAAAGATGCGCATAGCCCAAGACCAACAGAAACATTTGGCAGATGCAAAGCATCGACACCTGGAGTTCCAACCTAGAGAGCATGTGTTCCTGAAGATCTCTCCGAACAGAGGAGTGATACGTTTTGGTAAGAGGGGTAAACTCAGTCCAAGATACATCGGACCGTTCGATATACTTGAACGAGTAGGAGAAGTGGCATACCGTTTGACACTACCACCCTCATTGGAAGGAGTGCACAATGTGTTCCACATATCCCAACTACGACGATATGTGAGTTATCCTAGCCACATACTTGATCACTCAGAGCTCATTATATAGACCGATCTGACTTGTGAGCAGCAACCAGTCGAGGTCTTGGATCGAAAGGTGAAGACCTCACGGAATAAGGAAGTGAACTTGGTCCGGATGATGTGGAGAAAAGACTCGCTAGGAGAATCGACATTGGAGTGAGAAGACGATATGGGTGCACGATACCCTAAGATATTCAAAAATTAGTCCTTTATGTAAATTTCGAGGAAGAATTTGTATAAGGAGGTAGAATGTAATGACTCTGAAATCCATGTACAAAATTAATTGTTTATTGTATAGAAAGGGTATATCAGGCTGTTGTAGAGTTATAAGTTAAATTTGTTTAATAAAAGCAAGAATCAATTTGTAGCTCATTGGTAAAGCATCTACACTACTGTGATATATCCTGTGTGTTCGAATCCCCTTAGTCCTAATTATTTTTAAGATTTTTTCTTTTTAATTTTTCGGAAGCCCAAGAGTTGTATGTGCAATTCATGAATAATCGAAAGGTTTCAGAAAAATCAAACAGACGCTATGAGGAGTAAACACGGATTAAATCACATGGCACGAATCTCGCTGCATTTGGCAAAAATTGAACCGCCCATTTTCCTTTAATTACTGCCGCCGATGGTCCACCTTGCACCAATCGCCTCCGTGCTTTGCACACAAGTCCCTTCGACTCCCCTTTACTCCCTTGCACTGCTTGATTTCCTTGCAATTAAACAGTGACCATTCAATTCATAATTTAGCACCGATTTTATTTCTTTTAATCCAATTTCTAATTCCCATACCCTAAATTCTTCACTATAAATACCACACCATTTTCTTAGCTCTCCTCTATTATGAAATTCTATCAAAAATCCTCAAAACTCTCTAAGTACAAGTGGAGTCAAAACTAGTCAAAGAGCGGTTAGCGATCAAGCCTCTTTCGTTGAAGATCGGAGTTATTTTCGGAGCTACCGCGACGCTATGGAGCCCCCTATCCCTTCTTTACCCTCTTCTTAGCACTACTCAACCGGTAAGTCCCTTCATCTCACTCTTTTTGCACTTCAAAATAATTTTAAAAATATATCGACAAAAGCGGAGTTAACATATATTCTAAACATTTAAACTAATTTTTGTCACTTGTTCTCCGCAGAAAATAGAGACGAACTGGGATAGATCGTCTTGCCTGAATTTTGGGGCAGATACTATTTGGATTTATCCGTCCACCTCTTCGAAGATACTAAGTTGATTTATGGCACTGTATATCGGAGGTTTGGACAGACGCGACCGTTGTAGCAGACTTTATCAGACCCCCCTCATTTTATGAGGGGTTTTTTGATTGTGAGAATGCTCTTCCCTGTAGGCACAAGCCCCTGCAGTTGATTACGTTACCGCATTGTGATAACCACTTTCTCCTGCTCCGGAAGTTCAGTTCGTGTCATGTGTGTTTTTGTTTGTTTTGGTTGCCCGTGAATTGTAAACGAAGACTAGTTTATGTCGTCACCCGTAGGGCGCGGGTTAGTCCAAATCCGTATATCTTAGATTTGGGGCTTAGGTTTATTTAAGGACCGTTAATCTAGTTTGAGATTTAGATCAACTTAAATATATGAGCATTTGGGCTCAATTTGTTCTTGCTAAAGATGCGTTAGTCTAATTTGAGATTAAGATCAACTTAGCAAAATTTTAATGATCATTTTTATTTAAGATCCAGCAAAAGAGCATTTGGGTTCAGCTGTGAGAAAATTTCAAAGATTTAGACAATTTGGGCTAAGTCTACTTAGCCTTTTGTTTTATTCAAAAGTGCTAAGCACTTATTTGGGCTCTGTTTGGTCAGCCATTTTCTTTTCATATAAAAGTGCTAAGCACTTATTTAAGCTCTGACGCTCACATGTATGTTTGAAGCATTCAGCCGTGGGCGCTGCCCAATAAATTTTGAGTACTTTTAGTCATTTTGACTAAATGTGAAGTGCTAAGCATTTTTTATGGCGTCCACATGAGGTGCACGTGCGGCACTGGGCGCTGCCCAATCAGTGCTAAACATTTAGTCGTTTTGGCTGCATATGAAGTGCTAAGCACTTTTATTCAGTGCCCACGTGTGTTTCACGTGAGGCGCTGGCCTTCTGTTTTGGACGCCCGCGTGATTTTCACGTGAGGCGCTAGGCGCTGTTAAAAGGGTGTGCCCACGTAAGGCGCACGTGAGGCGCTAGTCTTTTTTCCTTTTTAGAGATTAAATCTCTATTAATGGCATTTTGACCATTAACGATCACCAAGATCATTATTTTGAGGATCTGGGATCATGTTCTTTATGAACTAAGTTCTTGATTTCAAGGAACTAAGTTCCTGGAATATTATGAACTTCATGTTTTCCATGTTCATGTTTTCAAAGAGGTTAAACCTCTTCTAATGGTGTTTTGACCATTAAGGATCACCAAGATCACTATTTTGAGGATCTTGGATCGGGTTCTTTGAAGAACTAAGTTCTTGATTTGGAGGAACTAAGTTCCTGGAGTATTATTTTCTCCACGTTCTTATATCCATGTTCCCCTCTGAATCTTTGATTCTCAAGAAAAAGATCTTCCCGATGATAATTAAATTCTCAACTTGTGGGGGACTTGTCTTGTGGATCCCAGATCCAGAGAAAGAACTAAGTTCTTGAGAAGGATTAAACCCTTAGATATGCTATGATAGGTAAATGAGATGTTTTGATCTTTGTCGTTTCTTTACCTAAGGTTTGAGAGAAGGAAAATCTTCTTCTTTTTTGAGAATTAAATTCTCTGTTGTTTTGAGAACTTTCTATTTTTTTACAGAAGCTTATGGGAGGTTTCCTCTATCTGAGACTTGAAGTCTCGGATCCTTTATATAGTGGAGGCAAATTTGTTACTTAATTATGAGAAAATCTCTCATTAAGAGATTCCAATTAATTTAATTGGACTCAAAATTGAGTTGGGGAATTTTACCCACCATTGGATTTTTGATTCAATGACTTCTGTTTTTACAGAATATAATTATTGTTGTTAACGAGATTGGGGAAATATTTTTCTCTATACAGAATTTATTCTGTAAAATGGTGATTTTTTAATCACCATTGGATTTTTAATCCAAGGGTTCTCTATTTTACAGAGAGCAATCTTTCTTATTTAGAAAGATTGAGGGAATATATTTCAAAATAGAATTTTATTGTATAATTGGATTTTTGATCCAACCGAGAGTATCTTTCTTATTTTAGAAAGATTTGGGAAATGTTTTCTTCCAACAGAATTTAATTCTGTATTTTGATGATTTATCATCTCCATTGGATCTTTGTTCCAATGTCTCTGTTCAACATGGAGTATTGTAGAATTTTAATTCTGCCTGGACGCCGGCGCTCACGTATTATGCACGTAGGCGCTACTTAAGAATTTAATTCTTATAATGGGTATTTATGTGCTTTGCACATTGGCGTCCGCGTGAGGAGCACGTGCGGCGCCATCTAAGAGTTTAACTCTTATGTGATGAACTCTTATGTGCTTTGCACATTGGCGCCCGTGTGAGGAGCACGTGCGGCGCCGCCATAGGATTTAATCCTATAAGATTGGCTCTGGCGCTGGCGCCCTCATGGAGATCACGTGAGACGCTGCCTCATTGAATTCAATATAGTTTTGCTCTTTTATTAGGTTAAATATATTGTGGAAACAAATGCCCCCCACCATTGCTCTCACGTGGCTTGCACGTGGGTGCAACGGTGTCACCTTTTCCATCATTCGATCTCCTAGGAAGTTGAATTGTCCCTTCACGTCTTATAAATAGGGGTTTTGGCCCTTGAGATGACCGTCGTTTCGTCATCTTCCATATTCTTCTTTGAGAATTTGATTCTCTTCTCAGACCTTAGATCTCTGCCCAAAGAAACTCTGTTTAAGAAAATTGGTAAGAATTATGACCATTTTCCTCTTAAAAGAGACTCCTTTTGTCTTTGATTTTTAACCCATTAACAGAGCTTGACTCCTTTTCTTGAAATGATCTCTTAGAGATCTTAAAAAATTTATTTTACGTAGACCGTTGGTTTCAGAGATCTTAGGGTTTTACCCTATTAGTGACTTTGATCTTTGAGAGTTGTTTGGAATTTAATTCCATTTCCCGTGGGGATTTCAGGGATTTAATCCCATTAGAGGATTTTAATTCTGGGTTGTTCTACAGAGCTTAGCTCTGAGAAAATTTCTTTTTTAAGAAATTCTTTTGGAAATTTTATTCCCCTTCTCTTTCTTTCTAGGGTTTTTCTTGCAGATTTGAATCTGCTGTTGAACTCATTTTTCGAGGCCATTAGGAGTCTTGAACTCCACTGTTCAATGAGATTTTTCATTAAATGAGAATCCTTTCGGATTCTTACCCTGAGTGCCTGCCTCATCATTGATGGGGCATCACCTTGATTTTGTAGGGGCTACTTTTTTTCCTTTTAGATTGTAATGATTATGGTATTTTGATTGCTAAACCTTTTACTGGTTTCTCTTTTCAGATACTATGGCTTCTCATCTGTATTATTTTAAGCAGATTATCTCTTATGAGGAGATTAGCATCCAAGGCTGTTCACCGCCGGAAGACGGACCGGGACGTCGGGACGTCCGTCCAGAATTCTGGGGCAGATGCTATTTGTATTTATCCGTCCACCTCTACGAAGATACCAAATTGATTTATGGCACCGTATATCGTAGGTTTGGACTGATGCGACCGTTGTAGCAGACTTTGTCAGATTCCCTCTTGTTTGTGAGGTTTTTTTTATTGTAGGGACGCTCTTTTCTGCAGGCGCAAGCCCCTGCAGTTAATTACGTTACCCCATCGTGATAACCACTTTCTCCTACTCCGGAAGTTCACTTCGTGTCGTGTGTATTTTTTTTTTGTTTAGGTTGCCCGTGGATTGTATACAGAGACTAATTTATGTCGTCACCTGTAGGGCGTGAATTAGTCCAAATCCGTATATTTTTAGATTTGGGTTTGGGTTGATTTAAGGATCGTTAATCTGGTTTGAGATTAGGATCGACTTAAACATATGAGCATTTGGGCTCGATTATTTTAGTTTAAGGGCATCGCGGTCCATTATTGCCATATTTGAGGCGAAATGTTAGTTTAAGGACGTTTCGGTCCTTTGTTGCCGTATTTGGGGGCGAATATTAGTTTAAGAACATTTCAGTCCATTATCGCCATATTTTGGGGCGAATATTAGTTTAGGGACATTTCGGTCCGTTATCGCCGTATTTGGGGGCGAATATTAGTTTAGAGACATTTCGGTTCGACATTCATCTTTTGTGTACGTGTATTTTTTACATGGCGAAGTGAACAATGGTGACATGGAATGCGCCCAGTTTGGGGTGCGATCCGATTTGAGGTGTGCACATCAATTTGGAAGTGCATCAATATGGGATGAAAGGAGTTGTTGGTCGTCGGGACCCGCCACCTCTCTAAAGACGTTGAAGAATTACAACGACATATATCAGAGGTGTGGAGAGATGTACCCTTAAACCAAATCCCTTATTTGAGGAAAAAGGGGGCTGTTGTAGACCTAATAAATGTTAGTCATGTTTGAGACTAAAATTATCTTAGGAGATATAAAATGAATATCATTTGGGATATCATCAATGGGAGACCACTAGTCATTTTTGAGACTAAGGTCAGTTTGGGAAAACATGAGCAATATGAGCTCGATTGTTTTAGAATCAAAGAGGTTTAACCTCAGGAAACTTAGCCAATTTGGGCTGAGATTGGGTTTCCATAATTACTCAACAGTGCTAAGCACTGAGGCATACAGTGCTAAGCATTGACGCATACAGTGCTCACGTGCATTTCACGTAGGCACTGGATTAGTGTTAAACACTAGAGTTTTGTGGAGCTCACGTGACACACGTGAGGCACTCAAATATGGGCACTGCCCATTGGGTTTTATCTCCCATTCTTTTTTTTACATAAGTGCTAAGCACTTGGCTAACGTTCTCGTGCAAAACACATGACTGCCCTTTTTTTGATACTGGGGTGCTTTAACACTCACGTGAGAAACACATGAGGCAGTTTTAGTTGCTATCTTTGTTCGTTTGAAACACTCACGTGGGAAACACGTGAGGCTTCAAAATAGTGTTAAGCACTAACGATTCTGGTTTTGAAGATCTTGGATCATCATCACCGTTTTTTATGGAAGAACTAAGTTCTCTATATATAGGGTCAAACCCTAATTTTTGGAGGAATTAAATTCCTATATATTCTCGTTCTTCTTCTCTCTCTTTTTTATAACTTAATTCTTTTCCTCTAGGTTTTGAATCTGCAAACCAAAATCTCCCCGATGAGAATTAAATTCTTAACTTGTGGGAAGATTTGCTTCTGTAAATCTTAACTAGGGAGAGAACTGGGTTCTAAAATGAAAGGTTAAACCCTTAGATAGGTAAAGGAGAGACCATATGATCTCTGTTTTTTTACCTCTGGTTTCAATGAGGAAAGTCTTCTTCTCTGAGAATTAAATTCTCTTGTTCTCTGAAGATCTCACTGTACTCTTTTTTGCAGAAGCTTGTGTCAAGTTCTCTCTTTTTTGTTTTCCTTTCTATTTATAGGATAAAAGAAAAGATCAATTTGTTAGGAAAATCTCTGATTGAGAGATCATGATCAATCCAAAATGATCTCCCAGATTACTTGGTAAATTTTATTCACCATTGGATTTTTAATCCAAAGGCTCTCTGTTTAACAGAGAAGTTTTCTTGTTTACTTAACCGGATTAGGAAATATCTTATCCTAGGATAGAATTTTTATTCTATCAGATGATCGGTGAGTGATTTTATAATCACCGTTGGATCTTTGATCCAATGGTCCTCTGTTTAACCGAGAAGATCTTTCTAGTTTGAAAAAGATCAAGGAAATATTTCCCATATATAATTTAATTCTATCTTGCCAAAGAGTGCAGCAAAAGAACTCACGTGTTTAACACGTGACCGCTAGCATGGGTTTCAGTATGCTTTATTTTCAGCACTCATATGCATATAAATTCTCACGTGTTTAACACGTGAGGCCTGTTTGGCTTGCCAATTATTTGATTGCATCGCCTATATGTTCTGTATATAGGCGCTCACGTGTGGCTCTTTTAGCCCATTTTTTTTAACTGCAGCGTCTACATGCTTTTGCATATAGGTGCTCATGTGTTTAACACGTAAGACTCTTTTAGCCCATTTATTTTAACTGCAGCGCCTATATGCTTTTGCATATAGGTGCTCACGTATTTAACACGTGAGGCTTTAATAGTAGGAAATTTCTCCATTTTCTCTTTTTTTATGAGGGAACAAATGCCCCCCAACGTTGCCCTCACGTGGCTTGCACGTGAGTGTGATGCTGTCCACCCTTACAACCGTTGGATTGCCTAGGGGAACGGGGAGATGAACCGCTCCCCATCACGTCTTATAAATTGGTCCTTTGGCCCATGAGAGGACCACCGTTTCTTTATCTTCCTCTCTAATTCTTTCCTTGAGAATTTAATTCTCCTTCCAGAGCTTAGTTCTCTGTCCTAGCATTTCAGAGTTAAACTCTGCAAACACTTCTTTTGGGTAAGAATCATGAACGTCATTCACCTCTTAGAAAACCCTTTTCGTTCTTTTCTTGGATTTTAAATCCATCAACAGATCTCTACTCTTTTTTTGAACTGATCTCTTAGAGATCTATAAACTTTTTCTTTCAAGTAGACTCCGGGGTCTTGAAGATTGTTAGTTCTCCTCTTAGGGTTTTCCCTATCACCGATCTTTGAGGATCCTTGGAATTTAATTCCATTTTCTTTACCTCCCCACCGTGGGGGTTTTCTGCGATTTAATCCCTTTATTAAAGGAATTTAATTTCATATCACAGAGCTTAGCTCTGAAAGACTCAGAGACTTTTGGGAATTTTATTCCCTGGCGTTCTTGAGCGTTTTTCCCTTTTTAGGGTTTTAATACCCTTTGACACAGATTTGAATCTGTTGTGCATTTTAAAAGAACTCATTTTTCGAGGATGTTAGGAGTTATTTAAACTCCACTATTTATTTGATGAGAATCCTTTTGGATTCTCACAATGATTATCTTTCCTCATCATTGGTGGGCCGCCATTTGGATTTCGTGGGGCCTAGTGGCTTTGTAGTTAGTGGACCCATGAAACGAATTCATATATATATATATATATATACATACATACATATATATATATACATACATACACATATATATATATATACGTATACATACATACATATATATATATATACGTATACATACATACATATATATATATGTATATATATATATGTATATATATATATATATATGTTTTTATTAATGGGTCCCCCCTTTTTTTATTAGGTACGATGGAATCACTTCCCCATTTTCCATACACACGCTCGGAGGCCGCTTTCCCACAGTCGCCGTCGGACGAGGAGGTTATGGCGATGATTAGGGAACATGATAAGGATAATAAAAGCCTTCTTTTATGGGAAGTCTGGTATGGTCAAATTATCACGGGTCATCGTAGTTTCACGTGCGAAGTGCCAGCAGAGTCCATTCGCTCGATATCATTGACAAAGCGTCCGCATACTGCTTATGCGGTGGAAGCAGTTAATTGGACCACTGAGGGCCGGCTTGAGCCATCAACGACAGGGATCCCCAATCAACCTATGATGGCTATCGATATCTTAGGGCGCCGAATATGTCAGGGTGAAGCTCGATCCTGGGGTCAGATCTATAAAGTAGGTGTTACCCCGCGTCATCCAGTGGGTTATCTTCCTTGGGCCCGGTACATTCTTTTGTCCCAACGCTCACGGCTGCAGAAAGTTAGGCTGTACTAAGCGGTGTATGCGTCACTGTTCTACTACCATGCTCCCCATATTTGGTGGGTCAATGCTTTTTTTAACTAATGGAACCTTCCGATGAATACTTTTTTACTGGGGGACCGTGAAATCTCTATTTCATTGGAGGAGTTCCGCGAAATTTCAGGGCTGCCGATCAGGGGAGAACACTATGAAGAATTATTACCCCCGACGAGTATGTATTCGCTACGGTTCCAGCCGTGCTTGAAGGCTTGACGACTGAAAATGCTGTTCGGCACAAGTACCCGAGTCCGATCAAAGTCTTGGGTATTTTCAAGAAACTATTCGTGGCGTCGGAAGGGCAAGATGTCACTTTTGACGATTTCATTGCTCGCTTTCTCCGCGAGGATGTCTTATCCAAGAAAGCTCCAAAATTCGCAAAGTTTGAGGACCCCTTCGGTTTAGGCTTGAAGAAATTGCCGACCAAAGAAGAAGACCCGCCACAGGTTTTACATTCCAATTTTATCAGCCGTGGCTTTTGATGTGATTGCTGCCCCCGGAATGGACGAAGAAACTTTCTTTATCGGCTTCATCGGTCTCTGGCTTAGATGGTTTTCCATACCGATGCATCGCCGTTTTATGAGAGCGTCCGTCTTCTATCCCGCCCATCGCATAGCCGAAGGAGCGCGATTGGCTGTTGGTGTTGCAAGACTATCACACCTATATCACGGTCTAAGTATTGTCGCCAACACTTCAAGCCAGGGTACAGACACCGTGAATTTCTCCCTTCACTACTTCACGTCATGGATCGAGATGCACGTGTTAGGTGTATTTGCTGCACACCGGCGCCCCGCTTTCTATGAAGCATATACCTTCCCGCGGGTGATGTGTCTGTTCGATGCTTCTGCTTCTGATCTGACTCAGTTGGGGGCTCTACGGGTGCTTCTTAATCCATATTCCAATGAAGACGGGATGGTTTTCAGTGATCGAGTCCTTTCTGCTCCAGCAGGGCTCATTCAACAATTGTTCGATTTGTCAAAGAGTGGAGCTCCGGTTTTAAAGCCCAAAAAGATCATGCATCTATATTCAATCTGGCCGGGGCACCTAGTGTTCCGTCTAAATGATACTGCTCTCTTCATGCGGTACAATCCATATCGCTTCGCCCATCTGTTAGGTTACAATCAGGGCGTCCCCCTCGAATCCTTTCTAGTTGAGTCCACTTTCTCACTGGAGGTCACTCGCGATGTTATCCACCACTTCATGCGGTTGGGTACTGGTTCCGTCTTCATGATTCCCGAGCATGATTATCTTCTGAGGCCTGTGGGACCCATCAAGGGCTGGTATCGCCACCAGGTTGGTCCCATCATTGCATAGGAGAGAAGGGTGCTCTTTAAATGTAAATCCCCTGCTTCCACTCAAGCCGTCAGTGCCTCGTTGCGGCCACGGTCAGTTGTTTGCCTTTCTCTGAGGGACAGCGACTTGGTACTTATTCCTAAGGCTGCCCGGGCGGAATCGATCACCCGCACTGCTGGTATGCCGATTCTCCCTAGGGCTGCGACAGAGATTCCTGAGAAGGCACTGGCAGTAGCATCACAAAGAATAGACACCGAAGGTACGGTTGGGCAACACCGTGCAAAATTTCCGAAGGGGAGGAACCGCCCTTCTTCTAGTGCTGGCTCGGGCCCTAAAAGGAGGAAGAAATCGTTCGCCAGTTTACTCGATATGTTGCTTGAGTCCGATCCTTTTCACGATGAGCCTATATCTGTACATGAACCAGACGACGGTCTTCTCTTTCCTGGCACATCTGCTAAGGAAGCCGCTCAGTTAGCCAAAGCCCTAAAGCGGTTGCAGGATGAAAATGAAAATGTGCGTCCCAGGAAGGGAGGCTTTCCCCCTGTTGTATTTTATGACGTCGATCCGTTATTACCTAGGTTACTAATGGGTCCTATGACGATGGAAGAAGAATGGGCTCTCCAACAGCCCATCTCGGCCGTTTCTGAGGATGAGGCCACTCTGAAGACGGGCATGCATTTGCTTTCAATCGAAGCCCACCGAGCGCGATTGAACAGAAAAGAGCAGCAGCTCGAAAATGCCATACTCCAGGCTCCATGGCGTATTGGTATGCATATTTTTTTTACGTTTCATTTGGTAATTAATTTGTATTACTTTCACCTCATATTATCTTTACAAAAATTTTGTAAGGCCTTCTACAGCGGGCGTAATCTTGAGCCCTGATCGCGTCATGGAGCCTCCAATGATGGATTCTATTTCTCCAGTGGAGACTACCAACCTGGTTATAGATCCCATGAATATCTCCAGTGACTCACCGGAGGGTGTAGAGGAGATTACCGAGGCTGCCATCCGCACCTTGGACCCGAGATCGTCATAGTGTCTTTTGTGATTCCTACTATACTTTGATTTTCTCCCTACCACGGCTCTATTGAGTCGTGCAAATAGGTGGACTTTGGGTACAGTCCCGAATCACATGGAGACAGTGAGCGATAGGAGGGGTTTCGTCTCTCCCGGTATAGGGAGTTGATGTCGCGCTATGTTTGATTGGCTATAACACCTAAATCCCTGGCCAGGGTTCTCGAGGTTTACTGATAAGTGTTATCAGTAGTTTCTCGAACTGTTATGAGCCGTAAATCAGCATGACTTATAAAGTTGCTGGGGTCTGAAATTTACCACCCCTAGACTTCATATGCGACGTATCAGACGAAAAGACCGGACTGTACGGTAAGTGTTGCTTGCAGGCTCGTAGGGGTTGTGATGAGTTCGCTCGTCGGCCACCTTTTCGTCATGTAACTGGGTAGCCGTTACACACAGCTAGTGCCGCTGACGTGCTTGTGGTTAAACCCACTGCCAGCGTACTGTCGAGTCTTTAGAGTCCTACACAGAGGGTTCCCTCGTTCAGACGAAAGATGAAGAGGCTGTAAATTGTTATGGCAGCCGTAAGCTGTTACGGCAGGGTTTCGATTATGTTCGTGTAATTGTTACATGAATAATAATCGGAAGGATAATACTGGTGGGCTTTATTTTAAGCAGGATACCGGTATTATATTATTGGATCAGTGGTATTCGTATTTTTCGGAACTCGGATACGGGTATACGGTATACGGAGGATGGGTATTCTTGTAATTGTTACAAGAATACCTTCTAGAAGGTGCCACCTCATAATGACATCATTTATTTTGTGAAAATAAATAAATGAGGTGGAAATTAAAAAGTACAAGCATGGTTGAGATAATGGGTTGCTGTTATGGAGTTACTATTGAAGCATGGTGCTAATTTTTATAATGCATGCTTCAATTATTTCTTTTAGTGCTATATCCTTTTTCATCATGCTTGAACTCTTTCATTATGACAAACACTTACTCTCTCCTTCTTATCTCCTTCTTCTTATATATAGCTTAAACCTTCACATGAGATGTGGATGAAATGAAGAAGAAAATGCTAAGGATTTTAAGTTAATCCAATACACTAATCTCTACATAATCCTAGTGACCTCTTCTAGCAAAATTGGTCTCTAGGTTAAACTCTTGTGAAGAGTTTCTTGCTTGCACGATAACTCTCGGGTGGATCATCTAGGTCTTGGGTGGCCGGAGATCGAAAACATCGGCAACATCATCAAAAGAGAAGACAAGAAGCAAAGGAGTTGCATCAAAGAGAAGGCCCGAAGGACTGTATCATCAAGGTATAATCCCTAACATAGTAGATAAGATCTCTAGTTAGGGTTATCTAGTTGTGGTTTAGACAAGATCTTCGGTTAAGTGCCTGTTGTATGTCAAAAAAAATTTCGTTCATCGCTTCCGCCGCGTCACAAGAGTTGTGGGAGCATGCAACATGAACTAACACGGTATCAGAGCCTAACTAAACCATAATTAGATTGTTAGCCAAAAGTTAGAACCTCAATCGACAATTTTTTCTCCCGAAAACATGTTTTCTTCCCCTGCTGCTATCAATTTTTTAAAGTGTTCAAAAAATCTTTTCCGAGGCCTTAAAAATACATGCAGGGTTTTCTAAGAATCTTGTAGAAAACGAGACTCTAACTCGCCAGGAATGCCGCGGATCTGTGGCCAAACCCAGTGTTTGGCCGCTGATCCGCGGCCGAGTCATGGCCGAGTTGACTCGTTTTTCAGCAGTGTGCTTAGATTAATGAAATAGGATTTCTGGGATATCTGGAATTTTCACAAAGTTGTTTGTGTACTGGAACATGTCAAGTGTTGGCATGGTTTAAAATTATCGATCGAAATTCTAAGTGCTTGGCTAATCGGGTTTACTGTTTTTCGATATGTGTTTGAAACGTCCACTAATTGCTATATGGCGATTAGTGGGGGTTGCACATATGTATATGATGAGATGGTATGTGTATATGAATGTGTTGGATCGTCGTGATGAATGGCCGGGGGATATGAGAAGAGCGTTTTTCCTTTTCTTTCATTCAATGTAATTCGTAAAAAGCAATGTAATATTATTTTGCGGGGTACATCCGGGATGAGGTTGTAGCCACCGTTGTATAATTTCTTTTTACTGTTTTTGCTCCTAGGATAGACCCAAGGTGGGGTGCACAAACTACCGGGTTTTCGAAGTACCTAGTGACCTACTCACTTTGTTGAGGGAGGTTGCTTCACTTCGGGAATTTGGCGGGTAGTTTGCCACACCCGTAGGGGTTTAAGGGAGGGGGGGTTGGCTATTCATCATGACCGTGGAACCCATCTTTCATTAAGGGCTTGAATGAAACACGGAATTCCTAGTATATCCAATGTATTCATCTGTGATCTAAAATGGCTATATTTATATATGAGATATATAATAAACATTGCTTATGTTTTGCACCAACGCTAGTCCAGCCCCCGCTCTGCCGTTAGTTAAGTAACCTAACGGTGCATGACGGGGCCCCGTGGCGAATGCGGATGGTATAAGCGTACGTTCTATTTTCGTTTCTTTTCTGTGATATTTAGAAAACGTAAATGATGGGACAACATTAATGTGATTAATGTTTAATAAAAAGAAACCTAAAGATATTGTAGAATCAAACTTTTTAAAAAGGGTAACTTTAGCTTTTGCTTTGCATAGTGGTATTCTTGTATATCTTGCACCTCATTCGATGAGGAAAAGGCCGAGATCCCTTCACCGGGAGTGATCCCTTTAGCGAAACTGGCAAATGTTACAAAGAACTCGATTTAATTTATAGTTGATCTAATTTTGCTTTGCATCGTGATATTTACATATCCAGCACCTTATTCGATAATGAAAGAGCCGAGATCGCTTCATCGGGAGTGACCTCTTTAGCAAGATTAGAAAAATGCTATAAAACCATTCGATTTTTAAAACTGGAGCTTAAACCACTCCTTCTCACTCGATTCTACAACGATATCAAGTTCAAAACGTGAAAAGGTTTTCATAAAAACCATCTGTAGCCCTCCGCCATTTTAGCAGAGTACTTAGTATTCGTGCCACGTTTGTTGACTATAGTTAAGGCGTGGTGTACAGTAGCTAAGTGATGTCTTCCTACAAAGCATTTGATGCGATCGATTAGGACATTCGCATGACTTTGTTGACCATAGTTAAGGGCCATGCGGGTGGGTCTAAATCAATCCCGAAATGGCGGGTAGAACTTGACTAGTGCTTATGATTTGTTGACCATAGTTAAGGTCATAAGACACTAGGGGTAAAAATCATATCGGGAATTTCAAGAGTTGAAATTTGCAATGAGATTGCATACCTTCTATATGATAGTTGGATCCCGATCCCACTGTGAGTAAAAGTTACTCCTGGGAGAGTTTTGCACTTTACAATTAGCTAATCCAGTAGGTGTCTAGAAAGGTGTCAACGGGGTTACGCCTCTAGGAAAACGAGGTTTATTTTAATTAGGTCCGTGCGAAAGCACGAGGAACTTCCCTCGGAGTACCGACACTGGCCTGGCCGACCGGTTAGCGAACTTGTAGATTGCAATTAATCCTGGCTAGTTTTTCTTTTTAAAAGATTTGAAGGAAAATTTGATAAAAAGCAGTGGGAGACATAAATTAGATAAGATTAATAACCAATCTAATTATATAAGAGCAATCGCTGAATGTCTTCTTTTCTCTCTCCTAATAGCAGATACCTATGTCGGGTCTTAAGCTTTTATTAGACAAAAATAAACTCACAGGACCGAATTACAAAGATTGGCTAAGGAACGTGAATATTACCCTGACCTATGATAAGGTCGGATACATCCTGACTACTCCAGCCCCTTCTAGCCCAGGCCCTGATTCTTCAGTTGCGGATAAAGAAATCTGCAAGACATGGGATATAGACTGCGCAACAGCCAAGTGCCTCGCGCTTGCTTCTATGAACAATGAACATCAGAAGCAGCACGAGAAGATGGATGTTCAATCCATCTTTCTCAATACAAAGGAGTTTATGGAGAGCAATCTCGTACTCTCCGATACGAGGCATCTCGAAAGTTGTTTCAAATGCGGATGGCTGCTGGCACGTCTGTAGGTGACCATGTATTGAAGATGATTGGACTTATTGAAGAACTTGAGGACCTGGGTTGGACCCTGGAGAACGAGCAGTATGTTGATATTGTTCTACAGTCCCTTTCCCCTGCCTTTGCTCAATTCATTGTAAACTTCAACATGCACAACATGGAGAAGTCTTTACCTGAACTCCTCAATATGTTGAGGAGTGCAAAGAGCACACTAAAGGTAGCGAAAACTCCCGCTCTTATTGCTGGGCCATCTTCTTCCTCCGTCCCAAAAGCCAAGGCCAAGGGAAAGAAGAAGAAGAATCCCATCAAGCAGAGAGGCGGAGTGAAAAAGGCACCGGGAAGGGACAAGAATGGGGCTGCTGCGACAGGACAAGGAGAATGTTTCTACTGCCACCAGACTGGGCACTGGAAGAGAAATTGCGTTAGATACTTGGCCGACCTCAAGAAGAAGAAGCATAGTGATGCTTCTACTTCAGGTGTGTTTGTAACAGAAAACTGTTTTTCAATTAACTCTGCTTCCTGGGTATTAGATACTGGGTCAGGATCTCACATCTGCAATTGTCTGCAGGTTTTTGAAGAAAGGTGATCACACTCTCTGGGTTAGGAATGGTTCCTCGGTACATGCTACCGCAGTGGGAGAGTATCATCTTGGTTTGCTGTCGGGTTGTATATTGGTTTTGAACCCATGTTATTTTGTACCTTCGATGTTATGTAATATTATATCTGTATCGTTGTTGGACAATGCTGGATATAATTTTGTATTGCAATATAATATTATGAACATTAACCTTAATCAAGAGTTGATTGGGTATGGTACATTAAATAACGGGATATACGTCCTAAATCAGCATACAGTTTTTCATATACAACACGCAAAAAAAAAGAAAGGTTTCAGACATAAATGAAGCTTTCATTTGGCAATGTAGACTTGGTCATATTAACGAAACAAGACTAACCAAGCTACATAAAGATGGATATTTAAACTCGTTTGAATATAAATCTTATGCGGCTTGCCGGTCTTGCATCAAAGGTAAAATGACCAAAACTCCGTTTACTGGACATGGAGAGATAGCTACAGAACTCTTAGGCCTCATACATAATGATGTATGTGGACCAATGTCTACACATGCGATAGGTGGTTTTTCGTACTTCATAACCTTCACTGATGATTTATCGAGATTCGGGCACGTGTTCTTGTTGAAACATAAGTCCGAAGCCTTCGAAAAATTCAAGGAGTATAAATCTGAAGTAGAAAAACAAACAGGCTTAAGTATCAAGAAACTTCGATCAGATCAAGGAGGTGAGTATCTAAGCTCAGAGTTTCTAGATTTCCTAAAAGAGAATGGGATTCTATCTCAGCTCACTCCTCCGTACACACCACAGCACAACGGTGTTCGGAAAGGAGGAATCGTACCTTATTAGATATGGTACGATCTATGATGAGTGATGCTGAGTTACCAATATCATTCTGGGGGCACGCATTGGAGACTGCGATTTATCTATTGAATAGGGTTCCGACCAAAACCGTGTCTACCACTCCATATGAGATATGGTATGGGAAGAGACCATCTCTTAAAAGAGTTAAGATATGGGGTTGTCCGGCTTATGTGAAAAAGCAGAATCTGGACAAACTCGAGACACGATCGGTGTTGTATAGATTCGTATGATATTTAAATCACTCGTATGGATATCTTTTCTACCACAAGGAGGAACAAAGGGTGTTTGTTTCTCAGTATGCCATATTTTTAGAAAATGAATATTTTACAAATGATACTGTTGGCAATGCGGTAGAACTGGAAGAAATTCCAGATACACAAATAATTACCGATGATTTGGTTGAGCCTGAGGTTTCAATAGAACCTGACGTACCTCAGCCACTCCGTAGATCTAGTAGGACTTCTCGCCCGCCTGATAGATACTATGGTTTTCTAATTGATGGTGATAGAGAAGATTGCATCATAGATGATGATGACCCTACTAGTTTTCAGCAAGCTATCACGAGTGGTGACTCAGTGAAGTGACTGGATGCCATGAGATCCGAAATGGAATCCATGCACACTAACAAAGTATGGACTTTGGAGGCTACACCTTCTGGAGTAAAACCCATAGGGTGCAAATGGATCTTTAAAAGAAAGATCGGTGTGGATGGTCAGGTGGAGACCTATAAGGCTAGGCTGATAGCAAAAGGATTTCGTCAAAGACCGGGCTTGGACTATGATGAAACCTTTTCACCAGTCGCGATGCTCAAATCCATTCGGATCCTGCTCGCTATAGCTGCTCACTATGATTATGAGATCTGGCAGATGGATGTTAAAACGGAATTTCTAAATGGTAATTTAGATGAATGCGTATTTATGGATCAGCCAGAGGGCTTCATTGATAGTGGGAGCAGCGGAAAAGTATGCAGGCTGCTTAAATTCATCTATGGATTAAAGCAGGCATCACGGAGTTGGAACATCTGCTTTGATGATACAATCAAAGAGTTTGGTTTTATCAAAAATGTGGATGAACCATGTATTTATAAAAGGATTGTAGAGAGTACTGTTACATTCCTCGTATTGTACGTGGACGACATTCTCTTGATAGGAAATAATATTCCTATGCTCCAATCGGTCAAACTATTCTTATCGCAGAGGTTCTCCATGAAAGACCTGGGCGATGCCTCGTATATTCTGGGGATTAAGATCTATAGAGATAGATCTAAGAAATTATTGGGATTGTCCCAATACTAAAGAGGTTTAGTATGGAAGATTCCAAGAGTGGTAATTTACCCTCTTGTCACGGGATCACCCTCTCCAAAGAGATGTCTCCAAAGACTGATGAGGTGAGGGCTCGCATGAGCATTATACCCTACGCTTCGGCAGTAGGATCTATAATGTATGCGATGTTATGTACTCGTCCAGATGTAGCTTATGCACTGAGTGCAGTAAGCAGGTATCAATCAAACCCAGGGGAGAAACACTGGACTGCTGTGAAGATCATTCTGAAGTACTAAAGAAATGTTCTTAGTGTATGGTAACGGAGATCTCCAAATGGAGGGCTTTACCGACTCCAGCTTCCAGAGCGACAAAGATGATAGTAAGTCCATCTCTGGGTTTGTATTTACCCTAAATGGAGGAGCGATATGTTGGAAGAGTTCCAAACAAGATATTGTCGCTGACTCCACGATGGAAGCTGAGTATATTGCTGCTAATGATGCCGCAAAAGAGGCAGTCTGGATGAGGAAGTTCATTTCCGAACTTCAAGTGGTTCCATCCATTGCTAATCCAATATCTTTGTATTGCGATAACAATGGAGCCATGGCTTTGGCAAAGGAACCGAGGTCCCATCAGAAATCCAGACATATCTTGAGGCGGTATCACCTCATCAGGGAGATAGTGGATCTCCAGGATATCGAGGTACGGAGAGTAGACACGAAAGATAACACAGCTGATCCATTCACCAAGGCCATCTCTCAAGTACAGTTTGAGAAACTGTTTGAGCAGTTGGGCATGCGGTACGCCGGCAACTGGTTCTAGTGCAGACAGTCGGTACTTATTGCATCAACTACAGGCCTTAGTGCAAGTGGGAGATTGTTAGATATGTATGCCCTAGAGGCATGTATTGTATAGGATGCTAGGCATGTATATGTACAGAAACAATCTTTGCTCGAAATGATAGTATGCTATCCGGTTTATCTTCATCTTAACATGTGCATGTTGATGAAGCCCTTAGGACTATGCTTGACTACCAGAATTATGACGACATCACACTAGTGGGGCCTGGGCAGTCTACAAGCATATCCTTTAATTGTTCCTAGTCGAGGGTATATCGATACAGGGCATCGGTATTACCAGATTAGAATAGTGTATACGTTTCTTTATCCTGGGGGCGATGGTTGATTCCACAACCATTGGTGTTTGACATCAAAGATAGTACACAGGTGCTCATTGGAGAATGGGTACACCGAACAGGACTCGCCGAGAACTCCTAGATGGTATATATACCTATTGTCAGATAGCAGTTCACTGGCGACACTTGTACAGGTTAGTCTGTTGACCCGAGATCGTCATAGTGTCTTTTGTAATTCCCATTGTACTTTGATTTCCTCCCTACCACGGCTCTATTGAGTCGTGCAAACAGGTGGACTTTGGGTACAGTCCCGAATCACATGGAGACAGTGAGCGATAGGAGGGGTTTCGTCTCTCCCGGTATAGGGAGTTGATGTCGCGCTATGTTTGATCGGTTATAACACCTAAATCCCTGGCCAGGGTTTTCGAGGTTTACTGATAAGTGTTATCAGTAGTTCCTCGAACTGTTATGAGCCGTAAATCAGCATGACTTATAAAGTTGCTGGGGTCTGAAATTTACCACCCCTAGACTTCATATGCGACGTATCAGACGAAAAGACCGGACTGTACGGTAAGTGTTGCTTGCAGGCTCGTAGGGGTTGTGATGAGTTCGCTCGTTGGCCATCTTTTCGTCATGTACCTGGGTAGCCGTTACGCACAGTTAGTGCCGCTGACGTGCTTGTGGTTAAACCCACTGCCAGCGTACTGTCGAGTCTTTAGAGTCCTACACAGAGGGTTCCCTCGTTCAGACGAAAGATGAAGAGGCTGTAAATTGTTATGGCAGCCGTAAGCTGTTACGGCAGGATTTCGATTATGTTCGTGTAATTGTTACAGGAATAATAATCGGAAGGATAATACTGGTGGGCTTTATTTTAAGCAGGATACCGGTATTATATTATTGGATCAGTGGTATTCGTATTTTTCGGAACTCGGATACGGGTATACGGTATACGGAGGAGGGGTATTCTTGTAATTGTTACAAGAATACCTTCTAGAAGGTGCCACCTCATAATGACATCATTTATTTTGTGAAAATAAATAAATAAGATGGAAATTAAAAAGTACAAGCATGGTTGAGATAATGGGTTGTTGTTATGGAGTTACTATTGAAGCATGGTGCTAATTTTTATAATGCATGCTTCAATTATTTCTTTTAGTGCTATATCCTTTTTCATCATGCTTGAACTCTTTCATTATGACAAACACTTACTCTCTCCTTCTTATCTCCTTCTTCTTATATATAGCTTAAACCTTCACATGAGATGTGGATGAAATGAAGAAGAAAATGCTAAGGATTTTAAGTTAATCCAATACACTAATCTCTACATAATCCTAGTGACCTCTTCTAGCAAAATTGGTTTCTAGGTTAAACTCTTATGAAGAGTTTCTAGCTTGCACGATAACTCTCGGGTGGATCATCTAAGTTCTTGGGTGGCCGTAGATCGAAGACATCGGCAACATCATCAAAAGAGAAGACAAGGAGCAAAGGAGTTGCAACAAAGAGAAGACCCGAAGGACCGTATCATCAAGGTATAATCCCTAACATAGTAGATAAGATCTTTATTTAGGGTTATCTAGTTGTGGTTTAGACAAGATCTTCCGTTAAGTGCGTGTTGTATGCCAAGAAAATTTTCGTTCATCGCTTCCGTCACGTCACAAGAGTTGTGGGAGCATGCAACATGAACTAACATTTACTTCAGATTTCCTTGCAAAACCCGCACAAGAATCGTTAAAAACACAAAATGCGGTTTTGGTTATCTTTTTATTTCTATTTTTCTGGTTTTTATAAGAAATCAACTCGATTAATAAGAAAAATATTACGACCGTTTCTCCGGCAACGGTGCCATTTGATTGGTGTCAAAAACTGAGTTTTTATATGTCATAAATACCGCAATCAATAACGGTGTCGCAATAGCTAGCCGATAGTGAGTACGGGTCGTCCACAAGAAAATGGTGAACTATGTTTATTATTTTAGACGAATTAATAAAGAAAGGTGAGATTTTTATCGTTTTATACTAAAGAGATTTGAAAATTTTATAAGAGAAGGGCATGTAGGGTTTTTCGGATTGAGTAGTTAAAGGATGGAGTTTTAAAAATAATTCTTTTTATCTTTTACTTATTTAATACTAGAGAAATAACGATGAATGTGGATTAGGGTTCTTGGAGGGAATCAGGGTTTCCCTCTACTGACCCTTGTCCTTCCATTGATCCCTATTCATCTCAAGCCCTTAAAAAAACAATTATTAACGAATCTCAAATCGTAGTCGTGACTATCATGAATGGATAGCACGCCCGATAAGAGCGTTAATATTCATTTTGCTAAAATTTATAAAAATTAAAACTTTAAATAGAATTTAAGAGATATTGTTCATCCATTATTTTATCCTATCCTACAAACCCTAACAAGCGAGAATTTACTCACCCATTAAGATAACTGAAGTAAGAAAGGTGGAAGAAAACAAAACCCATAATTAAAGTTAAAAATGCAGAAAGTAAATACAGAATGTAATTGCGAAAATTAAAAATGCAGAAAGTAATTGCGGAAAGTAAATGCGACAAAATTAAAGAAAGAACTACATTTTATTGAATAACTATTGCATTACAAAAGTTGCTAGCTGAAAAACCAAATTATAAAACCTTAGTTTTCTCTAGATTGCTTGATTGGTAGGTCAGTCGATTCTTCGATGGATTGATAGATAACCCTAAATTTCTCTTAGTCCTTTATATAGATTTTGGAACTTGAAACCCTAGACGTCATCTTGAAGTATGTGAAAAGACGATCAAGTCCCTGAAAATTCATATCCAACGACCACTAGATGACCGCGGAACCGCCGCCATTTGCTCCTTTCCACCGCGGATCCGTCGTCCTTTGGTGGAGTTGTGTCATCAGATTTTTCGTGCTTTCTTCTCTTGATATTAAGAGCTCCTTATGATGAATATATTTTGAAAATATATTTTTCTTTCCGCAGTTGCGAAGTTCTTCAATTTTCTTCTAAAATTCGGCAGATTTGGTTTGCTAACTCGATTTGATGTGCATCTCCTACTTATATTTGTAGCCCTGAACTGATTTATTATTTTAATACCTGCGCAATATGTCAAATCAAATTATTAGTAGCATTTGTTTTATTTGAGATAATATTCCAACTAATTTTAATTAAATTACTTAATAGATATGATATGATATGCACATCTTAATAATAATTGTTAAGAATTTTTGATATGATATACATATTTTCATAATTAAGAATCACATGGATATTTCATTTAAATATGATATGCATATTTTCCCTCAATTATATTAATTATAAATTAAGAAACATATGACAAAATCTTTTTACAAATAAACCCACACGTGTTCTTAAATTATAAATAACACCATTTAGTAATTAATAATAATAGAAAAAATGACCGTAAAATGTGCAATAAATATGACTAATCAATAATGTTAGAGCCCAGATAAATAACATATGCAGTCGTTGATGACCTTTCATCTAGATTTCCACCCCAATTTGCATCACTAAATGCAGTTAAGCGCAGAAAAGAACTTTTCTTTAAGAATAACCCATGAAATATCGTGCCTTTTAAATAATGAACCACCCTTTCAAGTGTCTGCAAATGAATGATGCTAGGTTTGTTCATATATTGAGAGAGCCAGTTGACGGCGAAGGAGATATACAGATGAGTTAGGGATAAGTATTGAAGCGCCCAACTAATTGGCAGTACAAGGCGGTATCGGCCGGTGGAGTACCATCATGCAACTTGAGAGAAGTAATTGTAGAGAGTGGAGTGACAACTTTATTGGCACTATCAAGGTTGAATTTTGTCAAAGTATCACGTACATATTTTTGTTGAGACAAGAAGCAACCATGAGGTCCATTAATTACCTCAACACCCAGAAGGTAATTCAGTAGTCCAAGATCTCTGAGGGAAAACCGAGTAGAAATTTTTGCAAAAAAGATTCATTGAAACTTATTGTTATTGCATGTGATGATGCTGTCATCAACATACACAAGCATATAAACCTGGATATCATCTTTGTTGTAGATAAATAGATAAGCATCAGACATTGCATTAATACATCCAAATTCAAGAAGAAAAGAACTGTTGGCTATAGTGTCCTCAAGGCAATTATCATAGTCACGGACAGATGATTATGATGATTGAGGCAGGACCTATACCGATAAAACAGTCTTACTCAGGATGATAGTATGCTATTTGGTTTGTCTTTATCATCATGTTGATAGAGCCCATATGATTTTTTGCTTGACTGCCAGCATTATGATGGCGATCATATATGTGGGAGCTGGGGTCTATAAGCACATCCTTAAATGTCCTTAGTCGTAGGAGTATCGAGACCGGGCATCGATACTCCAGTGTAGACTAGTGTATACTGATTGAGACCCCGACGAGGGGCGGTAGCCAGGTCTCACAAGCCATTGGTGTTAGTTTGTTCACCTAAGATAGTATACAGGTGCTCATTGGGTTATGAGTACACTGGACGGACTCGCCGGGAACCTGCTAGTTGGTATTATACCTATTGTCATATAGCAGTTCCCAGGTGACATGTGTACAGGTTAGTCTGTCGACCTGAGATCGTCATTTGTCTCGTGTGAGTTCTCACTGTGCTTTGATTACTACCATACCACGGCTCAAAGGAGTCGTGCAAACAGGTTTTAGTTGGGTACAGTCCCGAGCCATATGGAAGCAGTGATCGGATCGTCGGGGATTCGTCTCTCCCGGTATTGGGGGTTGATGTCGCATTGTATACGGGTGGCCATCACCAGAAATCCATGGCCATGGTGAACGAGAATTACCGATCCAGGATCGATAGTTTCTCAGGTGGTGATGGGTTACATACCGACACTAAATATCGCGTTGTCAGGGGTCTGATTTTATCCACCCCTAGACTCGATATGCGACACTCTTAGATGAACAGACCAGACTGTACAGATATTATCACTGACAGGCTCAGTAGGGGTTCAGGATGAGTTTGCTCGTCGGCCTCCCCTTCGCTCAATACCTGGGTAGCCGTTACGTACAGCTAGTGCCGCTGACGTGCTTGTGGCTAAACCCACTGCCAGCGTATTGACGAGTCTTTAGAGTCCCACACAGAGGGTTTTCACAGGTTCAGGAAATATGGTGTACATGAGGTATGCTGATACATACAGGTGTCTTATTAAATATGTGCATGTGTGGCACAGACTTTAATCGGACGGTTGATAATACTAGCGGCTTAGGATTTAGCCGGATTATTAAATCGGGTTTTGATTTAATAATTAATATATGTATTTGTATATACATATTCTAGTAGTATTATTCACTATTCATTTTCTCTCTTGGCTATTCGTATTTTTGTACGAATACGCGTATATGTATTTCGATACATGTACCGGAAAGTATTCCGTATTTTATACGGGATAGCTTCTAGAAGCTTTGCCACCTCATTATTTGATTTTCCATTTATGGAAATTCATTTGTTTAATAATGAGGTGGAAGGTGTGAGGTGGCATGAATATGGAACATGGTATGAGCTTGAGTATGGTTGATTTGTTTAATGCAAAATGACGGGTATGAAATATTTTATCATATTTTTTGTGGGAATGAGGGGGAGGGGCCGACCACTTCCTTGAGGGGGGTTCATTTTCATTTGGTTCATCACACATCACTCCCTCACTCTCTCATGCTCTCAAGAAAAAGACTTAGCCATTTTTGTTGCCTCATACCAAGGTTTCATCACCTCCTTCATTCATCTTCTATGGATGCTCTCTTGAGCTCATGGGATGAGAGAAAATATAGTGACACACTACTACACTCCCACTCTCCATCGCTAGTGACTTTGGAGCGTCGATTATCTCATTCGACGAGCTTGGAGCTTACGCCATTTCCCTCGGGTGGATCATCGGTGACCGAAGGACACGGATCAACTCGGTATAATGATTCCAACTCTTAGTTTAGCTTGCTAGTTTTGGGTTTAAGGTCGATCCGGGAATCGGGTAGCGGTAGCGCCGGTTTAATAAATTTTTGTTCCGCATTTTGGGCGCATTTCGACGGCCGGGGCGCCACCGCGACCCAACATGGTATCAGAGCCACCCTTTAAACCCCTTACTAGCTTGTTTAAACGTGCTTAAAAGATCGATCGACGGAATTTACAGAAATCACGATTCCATTTTCACAGTTCCTATCGATTTTCAAAATTGTTCAAAAAATTATTTCCAGAGGCTTAAAAATCCGTGTAGGCTTTTTTTAGGGTACAGAAAAAATTTGGGCTCTTGATGCCTCCAAAGCGCCGCGGAACCGCCGCACTTACCACCTATTGGCGGCGGTTCCGCGGCCATTTAGTGGCTACGGGCTTCGAAATTTTTCCTGTGGCCCTTTGACTTGGAATTGTGATTTTTGTGATATTCTGTTTTTGCCCAGTTTTCTGTGCAGTGCTGTTTTTGCTATTGGGGCCAATTTGGAAATTTAGTCGATCGATATTTTAAGTGGGAGTTTAACAGTACATACATTTCTATCTACGACCGTGAATATCATTTGATCGGTAAACCCGTCTAACTGCTATATGTTCTTTTAGACGGGTTTGCGAACGTGACATTCACGTTGATATTCTGTGTTGTGCTGTGATGTTGGTTGGATCGTCGTAGTGGATAGCTAAGGTGCAATGTTAGTACAGTTTATTTTATTTGTATATTTGATATTACGGGGCGAGCGTCCGATATGTGGACTGTCGTCACTGCCAGTTTGTATATTATTCTTTTGGGGCACGACCGGGCTGAGATCGATGTCACCCTTGTATATTATTTTCTTTTCTGTACTAGGATTACCCCGCGGAGGAGTGTACGAATAGCCGGGTTCTAGAGGGCGACTGGTCCGCATCTCATGGCGTTGGGACGGAGGGGACCTTACTCTAGAATTGGCGGGCTATTCGCCGCACTCGTAGGGGGTATAGGTTGACCCAGGAGGGGTGCTCAAGTTACCGGATTCCGTGAAGTGCCGGGTGGCCCATTCACGTTGTTGAAGAGGGCTGCCTCACTTCTGGTCTTGGCGGGTAACTTTCCGTGCTCGTAGGGGTCTAGGTTTCATTGCACAGGCTATCCACATGACAGGGAACGTTGGGTTTCGTTTGCGGCTCAAATGAAACCCGGGGCTTCAGATTATCCACCATTCTGTGATGTTGTTTTATATCATGCCTGGGACGATTGTTATATATTTATATATATAATAGTAGATGTTGTATATGTTTTGCACCCGCGCTAGCCCAGTCCCCGCTCTGTCGTTAGTTAAGTAACCTAACGGGTGATGATGGGACCCAGTGGCGAATGCGGATGGCATATACGTACATTTTATTTTCGTTCTTTTCTGGTGTGATTAATTGATGGGACTACGTTGATTCTTATCAATGGAAGGATAAAACAAACCTGTATATGATGTTGTTGGAACCAAGTTTTTAAAAACTGACATTACAAACATTCTCTTTTGCTTTGCATCGTGGTATTCGATTGGGAATATCATGCACCTCATTCGACGAGGCAAGGGCCGAGATCCCTTCATCGAGAGCGACCCCTTGGATAAAAGTTTGCGTCAATGTAATAACTTCACTATAGTCGTTTCCTTTTTGATTTACATCATGGTATTCAGTTTGGAATATCCTGCACCCCATTCGACGGGGAAAGAGCCGAGATCCCTTCACCGGGAGTGACCTCTTTAGCAAAAGTTTTCGCCACTATATATTTATAAAACTACTCGATTCCTTCAACGAGATCAAGTTCATTACGTTAAACGTTTTTCGCCAAAAACCAGCCGTAGCCCTCCGTCATTTCCTACAAGTAGTACTTAGTATTCGTGCTGCGTTTGTTGACTCCGTCAAGGCGTAGTGTGCGGTAGCTGAGTGGTGCTTGTTTGTAGCATGGATATGTGATTGGTTAGGACAGTCGTGCGGCTTTGTTGACTCCGTTAAGGGCTCGTGCGGGTGGGTTTAATGCAATTAAGATAACGACGGGTTGAATTTGACTAGGACTCTTTGATTTGTTGACTTCGTCAAGCTCACTTGGGTCCTTAGGGTAAATTTCATATCGGGTGTTTCAAGCATACAGGAAACTTGCCAGGCCTGCGCATACCTTCTGGAGTGTGGTGACTTGAGTGGCCTCCATCAGGTTATCATGCGATGATAGTTGGATCCCGATTCCCACTGATGAGTAGGATTACTCCTCGAGTGATTCCGATTAATTCTCCTTTTAGGTTTGGAGAAGAATTTGAGAAAACAGTGGGAGCCATCTAGATTAGATAAAATGATTAACCATTCTGATCTATGTTAGAGTGCACGCCGAGTGTTTCTTCTCTCTCTCTATGGCTGCGACTATGACCCGACCTTTGACTAAAACTCATGAAACCAAGTTGACCGAACCTTCTTAAAACACTTTGACTTTTGGAATGTCACGGTGTCGCATACATCATTGCCACTTCTACATCACCTTTTGCTTTTCTCCAGAACTCCTCGTATCATTACGAACATCCACTTCCATTGGATAAATCTATCGTATGGTTATATACGAACTCGAAGGAACTTTTTCGAGGATGGATTTTGGTTCTGGAGAGAATGAATATGATTATTCGGTTGTCTTTTCTCTTTACCTTCTCTCAGGTTGTGAGGGCTCCTAGGATTAGGAGAGGGTACACCTATTGAGCTTATTGGATAGTCTTCCTCCAGACCGTAGGCAGGTGCCGAACGGTAGGGAAGGAAGAAAACCAACAAGCTTAACTGTGGTGTACAGAAGGTAATAAGTAAAGACATATAAAGGGATTAGAATAATGACAAAGAAAATTGCGATCACCATCATTCACGACAAAGACCATGTATACCCCTGCCACTCCTACATCCACTTTGCATTTCTCTAGGACACTTCGTATCACTACGGATATCCACTTCCATTGGATGAATCCATCGTATAGTTACATACGAACTCGAAGAAATTTTTCGAGGATGGATTCTGGTTCTGGAGAGATTGAATAGGATTATTCAGATGTCTTTTCCCATTACCTTCTCTCAGGTTGCGAGGGCTCTTAGGATTAGGAGAGTACACCTATTACACTTAATGGATAGTCTTCTTCCAAACCTTAGGATGGTGCCGAAGGGTAGGGAAAGAAGAAAACCAATTAGCCTAAAGAAGGTGTACAGAAGATAATAAGTAAAGACATAATAAAGGGATTGGAGTGAGGGCAGGTAAATATATGGTTACTGTCGTGAATTAGGATAATGGAAGAGGCGTTACTAGGAATACCAGTTAACCCTTTTGAAACATTTTCATGTTTCAGTTTGACTGTGCGATGTTAATTGATAACTGTTTTTCCAGTTGGAATCTAACTCCAGGGTATGTATTTACCAGATTAGTTTCTCACATCTGCATGTTATTGCAGATGGTGAGTGGGAGTAAGATATTGGGAATTGGGTGATTAGATCCTCATTAAATCGGAATTCGTTGTAATTGGTGATGTTTGAGGAAATCATCTGGATTTTGCTGGACGACAAATATATGGATTTGAATATCCGTTGTTATGCACCAATTTCAAACTGATATATCTGTACGTTTATTTTTATAAAGTGAGATATAACTTTTTGATATTATGTCTGTGACATTTACCTATATCAGTTGGTGATTAGGTAATGTGCATTCAACATCGGTGTAATTCTTCTTAATCATAGTACAGTTTTTCAACCTACGACGCACAGGGTTTGAGTTATTGAACTCAGGGGACTTGTACAAAGTATTGTATGTTGTCCAGTGTCCATTAGGACAATTGGGTTGGTACTCGTACTATATTCTTTTTACTTGTGACTTCTCCAGTTCTAGACAAGTATTTCGTAGAAATGCAAAGTCCAGATATTGAGAAGTTATAAGTATAAGAATAAAGTAGAGAACCATTTGTTGGAAGTATCAGGATTCTTCGAGGAAGTCGAAGATATAGATACTTGTGTTTAGTATTCCGTTGATAGTAATGGTTTTGAGAACTTGTTTCTCTTTCAGATTACTCATATATGGATGCACTTCCAGATGAGTAATGCTGAATGGCCTCCTTCCATTTGGTTGATATGCACTGGAGATAAATGCATGATTTTGAATCTGATTCCAATTAAATTAGTGCTTTTGTTTCTATATCAGATATATATAGAATCAATTTATATATTAACGATGTTAAGGTATAGGGAGTTGTCCGGCTGATGCTTAAAACCAGAATCCGGATAAACTCAAGGCACGTTTCAGTAATGGCAGTTTGTGGGTTATCCCGGGTTTTGACGATGGTTAATTTTCTACCATCAGGAAGATCAATATTTATATTGTTCTTGACTCGCTACAATTTTAGTAAAATGGATTTTTCAGAAAAATAGTAGTGGGAGTATGGTAGAACTGGAAGTGATTCCAGAACCACAAACGATTACTGAAGATTTAATAGAACCTGAGGATTCAATTGATTTCAACGTTCCATTAGCCACTCCGCAGATTTGGTTGGTAACCTCAGGCACCGGAGAGGTACTTCGGTATTCTCAGAGACGGTGACAGGGAGGCTTTTGTTTACCCAGACTTGCCATTGCTGCTGTTCTAGACTATAAGACCCGGCAGGAGGATGAATATAGCGTCGTTCTAAACTAACTTTATAAGTGCACGAGTATATGACTCTGCCAGAGGGTTGTTGTAGTCAGTGGGAGCAGCGGAAGTATAGTAGGCAAGTAGCTTATGTCTATTTATATACTAAAGCAGGTATATCGGAAATAGATCATCTATTTCTGATGTGATAGTCATAGGCTTTGACCTCATCAGAATAGGAGATGGATCTGGTAAGAAGGCAGTAGGGTGTGATATCCTGGTATTTGGGATGACATGCACTTATAGGAAGAGATATTTCTATACTACGATCGGTTATATTATGGTTGTCACACAGTTGTTTCTCCACATAGGATATTGATATAATATCAGGTTTTCTGGTTACTGGATCTATGGTTTTAGATCTGGATTTAGGAAGTATCCCAATTTGGGTAATTTGACATTATTCTAAAGATATGATTCCTAGCATGGTGGTGTACCTGCAGGTGATGGAGTCAACCTCTCTAAAAGTGTCTTACAGATTAAAGGGGAGAGAGATCTGCATGATTAGCATATCACTTGCTTAGGCAATTGAGTTAATCATGAAATGTCAAGTACCACACCAGATATTGTTTTTGCACCAGCTGCAATAAAGATATATTAATCCAATCCTGGAGAAACATTGGGAAGCAGTTATTGAACATAAATGGATGTTCTAGGGATATGATAACGGCAGCCTCTTTCGGGAGACGGTTATCATTTCAGGCTTCCAAGGTGACCTGGATGACAAAGTGACTGTCAGAGTTATAGTTTTTTCCTCTTTTGAGGGACAGTATGTTGGACAGATGGTCCAAGCGGATACTGAGGAAAGGCATGGCACAAGATACTGATTAAATTCAGTGGACAATATAGTCTAAGTTGTTTGTTGGATTTGGAGTTCATTTATGAACTGGGTCCCATCAGACATCCAGACTAATTCTAAGACAAGTATTGCTCATTTCGGGAGATAGTTTTCTCCACGAAGTTGAGATATATAGAGCTACAGAAAGAAACATTGGAGCGGATCCACTCACTGAGGCTATTTCTCGAACGCAATCATTTTCGCAAACGGGCTTTGAGAAACTGATTAGTAGAGAAGTTGGGTGTTCGGTATCACACGGGCTGTGAGTATGCGACATCGCAATAATTGTCCTTAAGTGCAAGTGGGAGATTGCTGGCTACAGTGCCCTCAAGGCAATTATCATAGTCGCGGACATATGATTATGATGATTGAGGCAGTACCTATAACGATAAAACAGTCTTATTCAAGATGATAATATGCTATCTGGTTTGTCTTTATCATCATGTTGATAAAGCCCATAGGATTTTTTGCTTGACTGCCAGCATTATGATGACGATCATATATGTGGGAGTTGGGGTCTATAAGCATATCTTTAAATATCCATAGTCGTAGGAGTATCGAGACCGGGCATCGATACTCCAGTGTAGACTAGTGTATACTGATCGAGACCCCGACGAGGGGCGGTGGCCAGGTCTCACAAGCCATTGATGTTAGTTTGTTCACCTAAGATAGTATACAGGTGCTCATTAGGTTATGAGTACACTGGACGGACTCGCCGGGAACCTGCTAGTTGGTATTATACCTATTGTCAGATAGCAGTTCCCAGGTGACATGTGTACAGGTTAGTCTGTCAACCTGAGATCGTCATTTGTCTCGTGTGAGTTCCCACTGTGCTATGATTACTACCCTACCACGGCTCAAAGGAGTCGTGCAAACAGTTTTTAGCTGGGTACAGTCCCGAGCCACATGGAGGCAGTGATCGGATTGTCGCGGATTCGTCTCTCCCGGTATTGGGGGTTGATGTCGCATTGTGTACGGGTGGCCATCACCAGAAATCCATGGCCATGGTGAACGAGAATTACCGATCCAGGATCGATAGTTTCTCAGGTGGTGATGGGTTACATGCCGACACTAAATATCGCGTTGTCAGGGGTCTGATTTTATCCACCCCCTAGACTCGATATGCGATACTCTTAGACGAACAGACCGGACTGTACGGATATTGTCACTGACAGGCTCAGTAGGGGTTCAGGATGAGTTTGCTCGTCGGCCTCCCTTTCGCTCAATACCTGGATAGCCGTTACGTACAGATAGTGCCGCTGACGTGCTTGTGGCTAAACCCACTGCCAGCGTATTGACGAGTGTTTAGAGTCCCACATAGAGGGTTTTCACGGTTCAGGCGATATGGTGTACATGAGGTATGTTGATACATACATGTGTCCGATTAAATATATGCATGTGTGGCACAGACTTTAATCGGACGGTTGATAATACTAGCGGCTTAGGATTAAGCCGGATTATTAAATCGAGTTTTGATTTAATAATTAATATATGTATTTGTATATACATATTCTAGTATTATTGTTCACTATTCAGTTTCTCTTGGCTATTCATATTTTTGTACGAATACGCGTATATGTATTTCGTTACATGTACCGGAAAGTATTCCGTATTTTATACGGGATGGCTTATAGAAGCTTTGCCACCTCATTATTTGATTTTCCATTTATGGAAATTCATTTGTTTAATAATGAGGTGGAAGGTGTGAACATGGAACATGGTATGGGCTTGAGTATTGTTGATTTGTTTAATGCAAAATGATGGGCATGAAATATTTTATCATATTTTTTGTGGGAATGAGGGGGAGGGGCTGGCCACTTCCTTGAGGGGGCTTCATTTTCATTTGGTTCATCACACATCACTCCCTCACTCTCTCATGCTCTCAAGAAAAAGACTTAGCCATTTTTGTTGCCTCATGTCAAGGTTTCATCACCTTCTTCATTCATCTTCTATGGATGCTTTCTTGAGCTCAAGGGATGAAAGAAAATATAGTGACACACTACCACACCCCCACTCTCTATCGCTAGCGACTTTGGAGCGTCGGTTATCTTGTTCGGCGAGGTTGGAGCTTGCGCCGTTTTCCTCGGGTGGATCATCGGAGATGTAGGAAGACCGGCGATCAAACCACATCAAGGAGCCGCTAGGAGCTTGGAATGAAGACCGATGGACACGGATTAAGTCGGTATAACGATTCTAACTCTTAGTTTAGCTTGCTAGTTTTGGGTTTAAGGTCGATCCGGGAATCGGGTAGCGGTAGCGCCGGTTTAATAAATTTTTGTTCCGTATTTTGGCCGCGTTTCGACGGCCGGGGCGCTGCCGCGACCCAACAAGAACTAAGCTCACGGTATCGGTATCAGGCCTTGGGTGCTTGTTTAAGATCATAGAGTGCCTTCTTGAGTTTACGATTAAATATCATAAGGAAATTGGTTGTCAATGAGGTTGTGTCATGTAAACTTCATCCTCCAACGTGCCTTGCAAAAAGGCATTATTTACATCTAGCTGTTTGAGAGGCTATCCATTCGTGATTGCAATGCAGAGAACTACTCGAATAGTAGTAGGCTTCACGATGGGGCTGAATGTTTCTGTAAAATCAATCCCCGGGTCGCTGATGAAAACCTTTTGCAACAAATCTGATTTTGTATCGGTCAATGGAGCTACCCGAGCTTCTTTTGATCCTAAACACCCATTGTCATCCAACAAGATTTTTAGTGCATGCCATTATCTGGAACAAGCTCCCACATGCCATTGTGTAAAAGTGCATTTAATTCACTAGTCATCGTTTCTCACCAATGGGTTTCTTTCATAGCTGAGTTGTAATAGTAAGTTCAAGTGACTTGGAAACAGGATGTTTGGAAGCAATATAGGAAAATGGGTGTTTAGGTTTGAAAATATTATTTTGGGATCGAGTAAACAGAGGGGAGGGTGGCATGGTATTTAGGGAAGTATCATTTGAGTTGGTGGCGAGTTCAGGCACATGAGTTGCTACCGAGGGAGGAGAAGAAGATGATGTCTGCTGCACAGCCAGATTAGAGACTGAAGATGAAATAGGAATTCACAAGACATGAGGCATATCAGTTCCAGGAGAATAAGAAAACCAAATATGTAGAGACTTATTTTTAATAGAAGAGACGCTATTGATCTTAGCAAAAAGAAAACCATGCTCTATAAATTTAACATCAAGACACTTAAAGGCACTCTCAGTGGTAGAATAATCCAGGAAGACACAAGGAAGAGACTTGGGATGAAGTTTTGTTGCTGCATAGGGGTGAAGCCATGGGTAACATAAGCAACCAAACATTCGCAGCTTAGAGTAGTTTGGTTTGTGCTGAGATAAACATGCATATGGGGTTTGATTCTGCAATACTTGAGTTGGTAACCTATTAATTAAATATGAAGCAGTAACAAAAGCATAGGACTAATAACAATGAGGCATTTGAGCATGATGCATGAGAGCTAAATCGGTTTCAACAATACATCTATGTTTACGCTCAGAAGTACCATTATGCTATGGAGTATGTGGAGGTGTAGTAAAATGAGAAACACCATGGAAAGATAAAAAATGAAAAAGTTTTAGATATTCACCCTCATTATCATTGTATATAGAAATTAGAGATGTATTGAAGTAATTTTCAACTAAAGCTTTAAATTTTGGAAATATCAAGGAAACATCATATTTGCGTTTGATAGGATAAAGCTAAACATATTTGGTCCAGTGATCAACAAATATTAAATAATAACGGAAACCATCAATTGAAATGACGGGAGCAGGACCCCAAACATCTGAGTACACAAGCTGTAAAGGCTTTGAACTTGTTAACATGTTTTCTGCAAAGGTTAGCTTTGTACTTTTATTGCAAAAACAAGAATCCCAATGAAGAGAAGTAAAGTCTTTAACAGAAGATACTAGGTTATTAGAATTCAAAATATAACGAAGAGTGCGAGAGTTGGGATGACCAACTCGCTTGTGCCAAACATCAAGCAGTGTTTTTATTCCTACAAAAGTATTAGCAGAAGAGGGCAACGAAGACTGTGCAGTTTGAGGTAACATGTGGACATAATTTTGATTCTCCTCTCGCAGCAGAGTCACTCCCGTGCCTAAGTTCTTCACCAACAAAGAGTGAGGGAGAAATTCAATAGACACATGATTACTTTTGTAGAATTTGGAATCTGATAATAAATTTTATTTAATTGAAGGTACACAGAGAACATTATCAAGTTTCAAAGATCGAGTAGAAGAGGGTATAGAAGTAGAACCAATTTTGGAAATTTTCAAACCTGAACCATCACCTCTGCAGCAATGGTTGCAGAGCTGATTTGTGCCATAGTTTCAGGTGAACTGGACGCAATGATCGCATTTTGTAGAAGTTGATCTTGCCGCTCCCAAAATGCGAACGGCGGATTGGGTGTCTCATCTTCGAGTAGTTGAGATGGACACGGGGTTGTTCTATCAAGGTAACCGGTGAGATCATGGCCCTTCACAGCAGTGAGGCATTGTTTTCGCCACACAGGGTAATTGGTGGATGTGAGTTTTAGAGGGAGTTGAGTAGTAGCGTCGATGGAGATGAGAACTTGGGAATTAGGATTAATGATGTAGGAAGTGGAGGAGGATTGATCGAAGGCCATGAAGGATCAGATGATGTAAGGCTAGAACAACTCTGATACCATAAAAAGTTTTTATTCAAAGAATCTTTTCTTGAATAATTTACAATCAGGTAATACAATTGGTATTTATAGAACTTTTACATTTGAGGTGGTTAGCTATAAATTAGAAACTAATTAAAAACTTATTTAAATTAGTTAATTTGGTGGAGAACGTTGAGATTCTTTAGTTTTGAATAGGTCCTTTTACACGGCGGAGGTTGGAGGATGTGGAGAAGAAGAAGAGGAGGAGGAAGAAGAGAAGGTGGGGGTCGTGGAGGCGGTGGAGGTAGGGACGGGGGTCGTCGAAGGAGGAGAAGAAGAAGAAGGAAAAAGATGATGATGATGATGAAGACGAAGAAGAAGAAGAAGAAGAAGAGGAGGAGGCGGTGGTAGCAGTGGGGGTCGAGGATGTCATAGAAGAGAGGCATGAGGTCTCCGGAAGAGGGTGTAAGGGGGCGGGGGTCGCCGGAGCTGGAGGATGAGGAGGAGAAGAAGAAAGAAGAAGATGATGAAGAGGAAGAAGTAGAGATGGTAGGGGTCGAGGAGGCGGTGGAGGGAGACGGCGAGGGAGTCGTGGTACCGGCATCGGCACGGCGATGATGGTAGCCGGAGGAGGGAGGAGGAAGGAGATGTTTTTATTTGTTTTATTTTTAATTTTTATAAAAGGGTTAAATTATTGTGGGGGTATTTTGGGGTTTTAAATTTTTTTTAGCTGACGTGGCAACCTAATATTTGGTAGTTTCTTGATAGTTTTAAAAGTGGCTCAATCTTGTTGGGAGTTGTCAGTAAATAAGCAAAAAGATAAATATTGAATATCATCGTATTTCGCAAGCTTTTCATTACCCAGCTATATCTTTTCTAGCAACCAAGCCTTAATAAAAAAAAAGGGGAGAGAGAAAGAAAAGAAAAGGGAAAATGAAATCAGAATCCTACTGAATCACAATCAAAATGCAGATGAATAAACCAAACGGGCTTTATCTGGATTTATTCTCGGCCCACGACCTTACTTTCCAATCCTTGAACCCTAAGACAATTCCCTCTTTCGCTTGAGCCCGCCTTCATTATTTATTTGTTTATGCGCTAAAAATCGCTGGTGTTTTCTCTTGCTTCTCTCTTCGCTCCAATGGCGGTGAGCGCGCTCTCTCTCTCTAATTCAATTTGAATAATTCCTCTTTCTTGAACTATGCTGTAATTTTTTCCACCTCTTTATCAAATGATAGGTGCAAGTTTGTTTCAATAGTTCTGTTGATTTTTGCATTGTGTAACTTGAAATGTTGTTGTTAAATTTAATATTGATATAGTTTACTGTCTATTGATCCTCTCATTTCGATCATAATTCTATAATCCACAACCCGTTTCAGCTTTCAGATAGGATGATACATTTGCATTGGCTCCTAATTGAATCATATTAGACCAAAATAAATCCATTTGCGGAATTTTATGAAGTGGATCCATCAACCTAATTATCCATTAGTTGCGTCCGCTGTACCTTCGACCCAATCTCGTGTCGCAGCTGGCTTTTTATTTCTGTATCTCCTTGATTTCAAGTTGCTCATAAAGTTGATGGTGGAAAATATGGCATCAATATTGATCAGAAACTACAAACTCAATTGAAGTTTTTTGGAATAAGCAAATGTAGCTCAAGATGAACTTAATTACATGTGGTTTTGGCTAGATTTGAATTTACGTTCAGCGATTTGATGATTGCAGTCATATAGCGCGAGTGGTCCTCTTTATGGGGTTTGCAAGGGATTTGAGTTTGGACTAAACAAGCTCTTATGTAACAAGGAGTTCAAGAGTTTTTTTAATAAATTTTTTAACTTATTCCGATTGTGGTGCTTGGAAGGTTGGTATGATGCCTCTAATAGTATAGGAACGACTGTGACTTCATTAACATTGAGGTTTCAGCCCAACTACTATCATTATTGTAGCTTCTATGAGTTTTTTCAAGTTTGGTGTTGAGTTGAACATCCATCTCTTTTATTTAAGCAACTGTTCTCGCATTTTTATAGACATGTTGACGAATAACCGAAATCATGAGGATCAGGATTGCTTTTGTACCAAGCTTAGTAACCATAGTTGTTAATATCCTATGATCAAATCCTACAATTTGATATGATATGGAGGGATTTTGATACATATCGGAGGATCATATCGAATTATGACTGTATCCCGCGATTTACGATTCGATACAAAAAGTACGATTTGCGATACAGAACGGAGTCGGGTCTGCACTTTATCGGATTGGGTTTTAAAGGTTGATAGCCTATAATATATAAAGATACATGGGATTTCTTTCCGAAAGTGTTGGTTTCCCTTTCTATGCCTCCCTTACAAGATTTTCCTTTCGACGCCTCCCTCACAAGGGGATCTCCTTCAATGCCCCACCTTGCGCGCGCGCGCACACGATACATATCACGATTTGACAACTTTCTATATGACCCTTGGTTTCAAAACTAAAAAAGATTAACAGTTGTGGTTTTCAAGTGATTCAATTTTGATTAAATAATATTACCACTTGATAGAGATGAAAACAAGAAAGAGAAGGAGGCAATAGGAATTTTAGAGTTAGAGAAGAAGATTCTAAGCCCACAGTCTTCAAAGCAAACATGTAATCTCTTGCACGTAGTCGCCAGTGGTCTATTCTGTTAATTCGTTCCAGGGCTGGACAGCCTATTCTTCTCTAAGACCTCCGTCTTCAAAGAAAACATATATTCTATTCATCATCATCATCCACTACATTTCAATCAGATTCAACATTGAAGACATCATAGCTTTACAGCGGTAATCTCTATTATGAATCACTATTCCAAGTTTCCAACCATCTATGGTTCTTTGTAGATAACACTTTAGTAGTGTGCTGAATGACATGCATCTTTTGTACTAGGTTATGCATGAAAGCATATTGTTTAAGTTTGTAGATTCCTAGATTAATGGTATCGGTGTGCCATTCATTCATACTTCATTCATCGGTGATCCAAAGATCAATGCATCAGCTTAGGACATTATATTGCTCGTCTGGCTGGAATATAATAAGATTTCCTTTGGGGTTTCTACATTCAACATTCTCCACTTTTACATATAAACAAATTAGTGCACTTATATTTTAAATTAATTAGCGTGAGAAGTTCTCTTTCCAATTTGAGATAGCTTTGTCTAATTTTAGAATTTACGTCTTAAATTGATCACTCAACAAATTATTGTATCTTCAACCCTGTCGTAATAAGCTGTATCTGTCATTTTTGAAGCAACACTTGGCTATAGTGTTAGTTCAAATCTTTGGGTACATACTTAATGCTTTTGTTTACCTGTGGCTTATACCTACAATAAACCTTGCCATCTCCCTCATCATCCAAGTCAAGTGGATCTTGGAGAGTAACATCTTTGTTGCATCATGCTTCAATCGTGTGACAAAAGGGTTTGTTTCTTCTTATAGCTTGTCTCTTTACCAAGAAATAAGAATCTCGCATCCAACTCATCGGGATTGATATCAAACTTTAGCTATGTGTAAAAATCTGCTTAATATTTCCATGGTGTTTTGTTCATTAATTCCCAGCAACATCTAATGGTACTCTGCTTTAGATGAGCGGCATTAGGTTTATATAAGCACGACTTTATCATTTGCTTCAATATATTCATTATCTTTCTATGCAGGTGCGTGCAAACCTTTTCTGATTAATTTTTTTCCAATTTGAAAATGATTTAAGTTTGATCAACTCCGATGACCGTTGTTGATATTAATGGTACTTTATTGATATTGCAGGCTATACCCGTTAACCCGAAACCTTTCCTAAACAATTTAACCGGGAAACCGGTGATTGTGAAACTCAAGTGGGGAATGGAGTACAAAGGTAACAAGGTCGTTTTCTTTCTCTTCAAACACCCACCCCTCCTCCTCTCTGCAATTGATACTACCCTTTGAAGCTTAATTTTCTAAATTATTAACATATATATTTGTTGTGCATTCTTTCCCAGGTTATCTTGTTTCTGTGGATTCCTATATGAACTTGCAGGTACTGCTTTGAGCTGCGGCTCCTTGGAAGTTATGCTTATTCACTTATTATTAGCTTCTTTTTATATTGTAATTATTTTGAATTTTGAAGTAGAATTATTTTTTCGCAGCTTGCCAACACTGAAGAATACATCGATGGGCAGTTCACTGGAAACCTTGGAGAGATACTGATAAGGTAAAAGTAGCTCTACTTGTGGTTCCAAATTGCTCAAATTCTTCGGAATCTTAGCATGTCTTTTAGCTAAACAGAAAGTGATATAAAAAGAAGAATTTATTATAGAGAAAGCAATGTGAAAGAGAAGTGCCGTAGTATATTCACTTCCACTGACTTCTAGCGAGGAAAATTTTCAGCTAGAAGAGAAGTACAACTTGTTCAAAGTTAATCTCTTTGTCGATTTTTCTCCCTTCTCTTAAGCATGGCATCTATCCGTAAATTGCAGGTGCAACAATGTGCTATACCTACGAGGTGTGCCTGAAGATGAAGAGATTGAAGATGCCGCCGATTAAGATAAAATTCGAAAGTAAGTTGTGATTTGCTTCACTGTTTCCAGCATCATGGTATTTTAAACCGAATGAATCTATTATGTTCTGTTTAATACACAATTAACTACATTTATTCATCGTCTAGCATATTATGATTTTAATTTCATAATTTGTATACTATAATTTTCTCATCAAAAAGTAGAGGTGTGTGATGACATGATATTACCTGTTTTGTTGTCAGCGTCTAACGTCCGATTTCATTTCTACGCCTAGATATTTGTTTCTTTCGGTTTGTTAGGGTTAGGATGTGTATTTTTCCTGTCATTACTTTCCTCGGTCAAGAAGTTATTAACAATAGCTGTAAAACTTTATCAAAATTTGTCAATAAAAATACTAGTTGCACCTATTCACGTGGGCGTACAGGTGCTTAGAATTTGTTTGTATCTTTTGAAAAGCCCGTTCAAGAAGAGCTAGCTGCTTGTCATGACTATGAGAAACTGACAATTGACAAGGGCCTCTCTTCTTTTCCCATGAAGAGAATTTTAAACCTAAACAGATAAAATTATTTTATTCTCAGCTTCAACAATCTGTCCTGTCGATGCAAAACCAAGAGAAAATCTTTTCATTGAGGATGGCTTTTGAAAATCAAATGATTAGAATTTGATAGGATTTGAAAAAGAGCATTAGGTGTTAGTCGTACTGTATAATTAAAATGCTTGGATTAGATTTCTAAATATTTATTTAATACCCTCTCGAAATCTAAAACTCTTTAAACATTTAGTTGTGAGGGTACCATCAATTGCAACTCTCGAAATCTAAAATTCTTTAAACCATTAGTTGTGAGGGCACCATCAATTGCAAATTCAACCATCTGCGCATGCAATTGTCTCCGGCGGCATACCGTCGCCGGCCCGATTGTTGCCAGCAACCGATTGTCGCAAGCAACCGACAACTGTTTGCCGACTGCAACCGGCAACCTGCTGTCGACACTCACCGTCGACAATGACTAGCCGCCGGTGAATAGCCACCGACAACCACGGCACATTGCCTCTAGCAACCAGAAGTCGCACTCCGACGACCTTGTTCGGCAATTGCCCCTGGCGACTGTCATCTGCATACTGCAGTCGATTGACGACTGCCACATGCAGTCCGGCGCCCATCCGCTGGCAATCGACAACCGCTCATTGAACCGCCAGCTACATTCTGCTGTCGCCGGCAACCTACAACCGTCAGTTGATGTTCGCCGGTTTTGGTTGTTGACAACTAGCCACTGACAACTGTCTCCAGTAATCGCATGCTACGATCGTTGTCGGCAATCGTCTGCTGGCAACGGACGATCGCTGCTGCAACAGACCAATGATTGCCGGATGCCGTCCGCCATCGCCGTAGTCCTCCTCCATAGACCGTCGACCGCCACCGACGATCGGCATCTTCATCGTCTGCCGCCGTTGTTCACCCGACCATCAACCCCCGTCGGCAACCGTCAACGATCATCTGTCGGGACTGTCTCTGCGATTGCTCGTGGATGACGATCACCAACTGGCGATATCGTTGGCAACCGTCCACCAACTACTGGTTGGCCACCGCCACTGATCACAGTCGTCGACCGTCGCAGTCCGCTGATGACCGTTGTCAGCAATCACCACCGACGATTGTCTGTCGATTACAGTGGCCGACCACCGCCTGCCGAGGTTCACTGTGGTGGGAACTGCTCACCAATCACTTCCGCCACCTAAAGGCGCTGTCGACCGTTGCTGAAACCGTTTGCCAATGCTCGCCATCAGCAACCGCTAATCTATTGACACCAACGTCCTACCGTTGTCGACTGCGTTCATGCCTTCATCTATTCAAGATTAATTTAATTTCGTTTATTTGAAAACATATTGATTTCAAAATCAAATTATCATACCGGCAATTGAAAATGAAGAGGAAGTATGGCAAAATGATATCATTTTGATTTTGAAATTCAAGATTCTCGAATTATCCGGGCTAGCACCCCCTCAGAGAATTTTATAGACCTCCTGCAGTCTGCTTGAAACAATGGTATAATTACAGGTTAAGCTTTTTATTTGTGGTGTTTAAACTATATATTTGTATTTATGAATCATTTTGAAGACAGGGAGGGGCTGTGAGTTTGGAAAATTTGTGCAAAGAATGAAACATTTATGAAATTATATTAATACTTGAAATACAAAAATACTTTATTTAAAAGTTTTTTTTGAGATAATTGATGAGATAAATTAGCCGTCCCTTATAAATGGTAAGGGAATCCCGGGTCTTCACTTTAGGCTGCTCTAAGTCCCACCGATGGGAAAAAACTAGTATGTAAGGGCTTGCACCATGCAAGCCACTTGCAAACCCTTAGATGTATTTGGATTTTGTGTAAGGAAAGCCATCCAAAAGGTTTGCAAGTGGTTTGCACCATATAATTTCTTACAAAGAAGTTTTTTCCCACCAATGGGCTACTCCAAGACTGCTTACTTAGAGTAGTTTAGGAGGAAGGCTCAGGTTCGAGTCCGGAGTATCCCATTAATAAGAAGGGGATATATAATTTTTCTCACCTATCATTCCGTGATTGTGCCCCGGATCTCAATTTTTTACTTTGTTTAAAAGTTTCCCATATTATATATAACAAATCCTCCATTGCAACTTATCCATAAATAAATTTGTAGGAAAATCGTGAGGTTTGGTCCTAAACAACTATAGAAGTCGGGAAGAATCATATTCCTCTTTAAACTCTTTGTCGAATGCATGATATTTTTGTATACACTGCGTATTGCAAATCACATGCTTCAACAACTATATACACCGTAAACAAGCGGAAGATGGCAGTATGATTTCTGCTGTAAAACTTTTCTTCTTTGGTGTGTGGGTGTGTGAGAGAGGTGGTGATTCCGTTTCTGTCTTTTTTTGCTTGAACCAATCAAAGATTCCAGTTTTGTCTTAATTGCTTAATTTATGGTGATCCAAAGCATGAAACAGGCTTCAAAAAATGCTTCTTATTTGCTTGAACTAATCAAAGATTCCAGCTTTGTCTTAATTGCTTAATATTCAATGGCGATCCAAAGCATGAAACAGGCTTCAAAAAATGCGCAGCCACAATTGAAATCTGGAACCTTTTTTACTCAGGATAACCCCTAACTAAGATCCAAACCGGAATCTCTAGCTAGCCGGCTCTCGAACTGACATATGTCGTGCTTCAAACGAAATGGGTCTCATTGGATGGGCTCTAAAGACTAAACCCCATGCAAAGCGGGTCAAAACCAACTATTTCAATGTGGACCCGTTAATTTTGGCGGATTCGGGCACAAGACGTGAGCAGTGGTCCATGTGAAACAGTGCAAAGCAAAGAGATAAGGCACGTACTTTTCGCGTGATTTGCCTCTGAAAATATTGAAAGCGAATCCTGTTATTTGTTTCCACAACTTTATTTACTTACTAATCTCTGTATAGTCCGTGGAATTAATTTATATATAAGGAATCATAGGTGGGGTCATGCATTATGAGCATTCTAGAGGGTTGAGGTTGACTTGGTGACCCTAACCCAACTCTAGATATTCCTAGATGTAAAGTCGTTGATGGTAGTGTTTGAGGTGAACATAATATATCGGTATACCAATATGTATATATATGGATCAAATATGTATCGACTGCTATAACGATGTTCTAAATTGTTATATTTATTATTATATTACTTTGCAAAAGATAATTTAAATAGTTAAATATGTATTTTATATTACCAAATTGATTTTCAATCATTTTATTATACCGGTATATAAGGCATTGTGCTCGGTACAGTTTATACTGATTCCGGCTGTGTTTATTTTAATCTTTTATTATTTTATTTTCCTCCTATAAGAACATGTAGTTTATGATAACTTTTGTGATAACAAATACCTTTGGACCTAGATTGATGCCTAACAATTAAATGCATAGTCATAATCATAGCTTTTTTTTTTGTTGAAAAGTACTTATAAATAAATAAGTTTTATATATGAAAGGAGCCATGTGTGGCTGGATCGATCATAACTGATTAGCTGGGGTCAGCTTCTAAAATATACAGTCTAACAGGGTTGGGACCTTGGACCCGTAGGCCGTGAGTGTTAGCCATAGCCATTTGGCCATGGCCCACCCCCGGATACATTAGACACACATATCAAAGAGAGATACAAAGTAAAATATATGGGGCCGTGCATGTTTGATTTCAAAGACGATAGAAAAATCAAGTGTTGCATTTCATGTAAACTTTATGTTGGATATATGTGTTCTCAAGGCAATTATCGTAGTTGTGGGAATGCAATTACTGAATTCGAGGAGGGCCTATACTAAGAACAGTCTTATTCGAGATGATAGTGTGCTATCTAGTTTGTCTTTATCTGTCATGTGAATGTGTGTTACTAGTTATCGCGTATCGATAATACATGAGATAAAGCCCAAAGAATCTTTGCTTGACTACCAGCATTGTGATAAGGATCATACTAGTGGGTCCTGGTAGTTTATAAGCACATCCTTAAATATCTCTAGTCGTGGGAGTATCGAGACAGGGCATCGGTACTTCAGTTTAGACTAGTGTATACGTTTCATGACCCTGTTCGGGACAATAGCCATTGGTGTTTGACACCGATGATTGTATGCAGGTGCTCATTAGATGAGTTATACTGGACGGACTCGCTGAGAACTCCTAATTGGTATTATACCAATGTCAAATAGCAGTTCTCTGGTGACACGAGTACATGGTAGTCCCTAGACCTGAAATCGCTACAGTGTCTCGTGTGTATTCCCACTGTACTTTGATTACTACCTTATCACGGCTCTACTGAGTCGTGCAAACATATTTTAGTTGGGTACAGTCCCGAAGCACATGGAGGTAGTGAGCGGTCGAGAGAATTCGTCACTCCTGGTATTGGGAGTCGATATCGCACTGTGCAGGATACGACTAGAACCAGAAGTCCGTGGCCACGGCAGTAAAGATAAACTGATAAGTGTTACCAGTTGTACCTCTTTGGTTATGAGTCCTCTGTCAGCACGACTTATCGGGTTATTGGAGGTGTCACAGATTCCACTCCCCAGACCCGGTATGTGATACTCCTTGACGAAGAGATCGGACTGTACGGTGACTGTCACTTATAGACTTTGTTGGGTCCGGATGAGTTTACTCGTCGGCTTGCCTTTATCTTGTTCACACCCGGGTAGCCGTGATTGATTGGAAAAAGTGTTTGTAGTAATTAACCGCAATCAATAATGGTGTCGCGCGTAGCTAGACCGAGATGAGTACGGGTCGTCCTCTGGGAAACGTTGAATCTTTTATTCTTACTTTAGATGTGTTGAAAAAGAGAGGAGGGATAAAGAATATTGTAGAATGGTTGTAGGATCTAGATCTTCGTTAAACAAGAATGCAAAATATAGATCTAGATTAACTACGGATGTAAGTTTATATAAGAAGAGGGCTTGTAGGGTTCATTAGGATTTAGTAGTTATGGACGATTAATTAAAAGTTATCCTTTTTATCCTTTAATAGATTTAAAACTAGAACGACGGTGATGCGTGTAGATTAGGGTTTCTGGAGGGAAAAGGAATCCCACTTTTAACCCTTATCTCGGCACGGAACTCCGTTCATATCTAGCCTTTACCAAAACAATCATTAATCTAATCTCTAATAGCGGTCGGGACTAACAAATAATTGTTAGCGCGCCCGATTAGGATGTTAATGATTCTTTTGATAAAGTTCATAAACTTTATAGGACTTAAAAAGGGTTTAGGGATGTTCATCATGTAGGGTTCCTAGGCACGCTAATGAGGTCTCACAAGGCATCAGCCATGCCAATTTCAAATTTTACAAGTGCCGAGAAACCCTAATACGGATCGTTAACTAGAATTTTAGGCGAAACAAGAACTAGTAAACTACTTTACTAAAAGAAAGAGGCTACAACCTTTGTAGATCCGGTTCTCCACTTCCTTAGCTCCACGTAGACGTCCCTCCGCTGTACAAATCGGATCTTGGACTCTAGTGTCGGCTTCATCGGAGAAATGGGCGGGCTAGGTCATCGACTACGATGCCGAAGATGATCTACGTCGAGGCATCACAAGATCAAGCTCCCACTTCACCAAGTCATGAAACTTGTGAAGAAAACACCCTATACTACTTGGCAAGAGGTAGAGGATGAAGAAATAGGAAGTGGGTTCACTTTAGAATTGGATTTCTCACTCTTTTTCTCAAGTTGCCATTGATGGAGGCAAGCTTTTCTTCTTGATCAAGATGAAGAAGAAGATGATAGAATATCATAAGTATATCCAAAAAGAATAATAAAATGAATACTTATCATATCCTAACCTTGGTTAAGTGTAGAGAATGAACTAGGGTTAGTTTGAATGGTTAGGGTTAAGCATGAAGACAAAATGGTCACTTAGTCAAAGATGCTTTGAAGCTTCAAGAAGCTTCAAGCAAAGAACAAAGAAAGCCACCATTTTCTCTTTATCATTTTCTTTTGCCAAAATGAACAAAAGAAATAAATAAATGAATAAGAAAATGAAAACCCTAACCATTACATAACCATGGTTTAAACTTTACACAAACCCAAGTGAGCATGTATCATCAAACATGATACAAACAAGTGCACAAAAGTATATCACATATACAACTTGTGAACTTGAAGTGAGAAAATCCATTTAAAATGAACCAATACTAGTTAATGCAAAGTAATATATCAAATATATAATTATACATTAAATCATTAAATCAACACTTGATTCAATGATCCGGTCATGTCGCACATAACCGACTAGTATACAATGTATCGACTTATCGAATCAATCTTCGATTCGATAACTAGGTTATATCGTATACAACCAATCGAAACATTCATCGCGAGAATGAAATACGGTATCACATACACGCATTATTCTCGGTCCCGCACATATCTCATATGCACTCCTATTTCGTTTCGCTTGAGCCAGGAAACCTCTGTGTAGGACTCTAAAGACTCGTCAATACGCCGGCAGCAGGTGATGATCATATCAAACACCCACAAGCCGCAAGCGGTCTGCTAAACGTAACGGCCACCCGGGTATTGAGCGATCAGAAGATCGACGAGCAAGCCCGCTCATACTCCTGTAAATCCAACCAGTAACACTTACCGTACAGTCCGGTCTGTTCGTCTGATATGTCGCATATCTCGCCTAGGGGTGGTAAATGTCAGACCCCAGTAGCTCGATAAGTCGTGTCGATATGAGGTCTATAACAGTTCGAGAAACTACTGGTAACACTTACCAGTAAATCTCAGCAACCCTGGTCAGGGATTTCCGGTTATAGCCAATCGAACACAGTGCAACATCAACTTCCTATACCGGGAGAGACGAATCCCCTCCTATCGCTCATTGCCTCCATGTGATTCGGGACCGTACCCAAAAGCCACCGTTTTGCACGCCCTCTTGGACGTGGTAAGGTGGAAATCAAAGCACAGTGGGAATCACACAAGACTCTATGACGATCTCGGGTCTACAGACTAACCTGTACCAGTGTCACCAGAGAACTGCCATCTGACGTGAGGTATAATACCATCTGGGAGTTCTCGGCGAGTCCGTCCAGTGTACCCAGTCTCCACTGAGCACCCGTATATCATCTCCGATGTCAAACACCAATGGATATGGGATAATCCATCGCCCATCTGTATGGGTCGAGAAGGTATACGCTAGTCTACTCTGGTATATCGATGCCCCGTCTCGATACACCCATGACTAGGGACCTTGAAGGATGTACTTATAGACTATCATGTCCCCACTAGTATGATCTGCATCATAGTTCAGGTAGTCAAGTACACATCCTAAGGGCTTTACCAACATGTAACAGAGAGACAAACAGTATGCACGTTAAGGTAAAGTGTAACCAGATAGCATACTATCATGTCGAGCAAGAAAGTCCTCCCTATATATGTCCCAGCATCTACTACAATATACATCATATGTACAGTAATGGCCTCTAGGGCATACATATAACTAACACATCATCCATTAGCCCACCCTAATCCTACGAACCCTAACAAGCAGAGAATTACTCGCGCATGTTGGGAGAAAAAGAGATGGAAAGAAATTGCATAATTAAACTACAAAGAAATAGAATAAGAAAAAGAACTACCTTTATTAATCAACAATATTCATTACACTTTGATTCCTTAGAAAATGATTACAAATACTAGTTTGCTTCTCGATCTCTTCTAAGGAGGTAGATGAACCGTTGATGATCAGCCTAGATGCGTGGGCCGTCTTAGACTTCGTGATCTCGTCGGCTTGATAATTTTTCCAAGAGGTTCTCGGTCCATATTTATAGTCCCAAAGCCAGAACCCAAGCTTCTAAATTAGGAAGAAAGCAACAAAGATTTTCCCCAGAAAGGCGCAGCCCCTAACTCCCTAACATTGCCGTGGATCTGCGGCCCAATGGGGGGTATGGCCGTGGATCCGCGGCCATTTAATCAGAGCCTTTGATTTTATTTCAGTAGCTTCTCTCTACTTGGCACGTGGACTTCTCTGGAATCTTTGGATCTTTGAAATCTTCTCGTAGTTGCTGCCAGACTTGATCTCCAAATTTTGCTTTCTTAATTAGGCAGATTTTCTTTGACAACTTGATTTCCTTGATTTTAGTCTTGGAAAAATTCTGCACAACAACTCAAATGATATTTAGTAGACTTTGTCTTCATAAGATTTGGTCAATGATATTTTATTGCATACATTTTCCTACCAAATGCTAATTATAATATATCAATACATGGAAAATATTATTTTTACAGATAAACCCTCATATGTATCATATATTATAATAAACACCTTTTCTAATATAGAAATAGTAGGAAAAATGTAATAACAAATGTGCAGTTTTATCAACTGAACAAATACCCCCAAACTTATCTTTGATCGTCCCGAGCAAACTAGTTTATTCAAGAGAATGAGAAAAAGAAAGGAGAAAACTAAGCACACTTTCGTAGGCAGACACGATTGCACTGAGCACGTGCAACAAGCCGTTAAATCTCTAGGTGTCCCTAATAGGAGGAGTGTTGTCTCTTGGGGGTTTTCAGCGGATTACACCCACAAAATCCTATAATAAAAGAGAGATTGTGAAATTTACATATAAAGATAAGAACCATAAAAGAAAGACTTTGAAAATAAGAGTTTCCAACTACACTAGCTTTTCAGTTGTTATGAGCCCTATCTTAATAGTCATGAAAAGATGTTAGAAATTACGTTATCCCTCAATAAAACATCATCTTTATTCTTCATTCCTACCTTTCATCCAAACATCGATCATATACCCCTACGTGTGTGAAATGGACATCCCTACAATCGGAGAATTCAATTCAAGCTATCATACTCTTGTCCATCCACCTTAGTACTTTTTAACTTGATGAATATTTAGATTTGCTCACACATTTTCATGCGACCGTTAATACTTCTTGAGGTACTAACCGATCGATTACTCATGTGCTTGCTGATTAGGTGATAATATTTTTCTCGTCTTGCACCACCTAAGGCTTAGCAGTGACTCCCAGACCAGTTGGCTTTAGGGCATTAGGTAATGAATCACCCTTGCTATATTTTTTTATTGCTGCCTTGGCGATACAAAACCAGTGTTTATTTTTTTCTTTTCACCATTTTTATATTTTCTTCATTCATTTTTTTTCATTTCCTTCATACTTTGGCTTTTAGACAAGAGCATTTCAAGGTAACCTCTACTATCCCGAGTTTCAAGACGTGTGTAAGTGCATATAGTAGGGTATCAACATTCAAATGTTTGTCTTCCAGAATAGAAATTATTTTTCAGACTTATTTTTATTCTCAGATTAGTGACTTCTTTCATCTTACTAACCCTTGGGACAACAGCTCATAACTACTTATTACTAGTTCGTTTAAGAAAACTTCTAATTTTCTTGGTTTTCTTAAACTATTCCTATCTTTCATATATAATTTTTCACTTTCTATTCTTTTATTATCAAAAAAAAATAAATTTGTGCTTATATATAGTATAATGCAAAGTATGCGTAAATAAGCACAAACCTCCCCCAAACTTTTTTTCAACAGTGTCCTCATTGTTGCTATCTGCTGGATCACAAAAACCTGTAAGCTTGGAAGGACATTATTAATGGGGGCAAGAATATATGAAAGTGAAAATCCTCCCCCAAACTTATTTTTGGCTCACAAATTTGAGGACAAAAGTTATGTTCAAGAGCCAAAAATATACCCTCCCTCAAACATGAGTTAGACAATACGAAGCATTTTAAGAGGGGGTGAGTCATTTGGTCAAAGTAAGACTTTACAAAGACCAAAAGTTAACACCAACCATTCAAAAATTTTATCAGTATAGCGTATATGTTGGTGGAAGAATGTGTTGTATCGAGTCAAGAAAAAATGGGGAAGGGATAAGAGGTGGTCTGGAAAGGGTTTGAAATTAGAGAAAAGAAAGAATGAGGATGAATGTGAATGATTAGAAAGAAGGAATGGTGACGGTTCAATCTCTATAGGTGAAGATTGATTAATCACAAAATCCGTATTGTTTAAAAATTCAAGTCGTCAGCAAAAAGTTCTTCAAAACTTTTATCAATGGTGTGATTGAATATTTTACTGTCAAAGAGTTTTGTGCCAGAATTTATCCTACTTGATTCAAAAATTATTGAGGTAGAGGACTCGAAAAACTCATCTACCTCATTTTCAAAAATATCCAAATCAAGTTGAATTTCTGGTATTATTGAACTTGAATTAACGGATTGTGATTCATCAAAACTCACTGAAACTATAGGAACAAAGAAAAACCGGAGAAAGTAGAAGGTGAAATGGGTAAACAAATTGGTGTGTCGAGTGTTGCTGAACCAGATATGGAAGATGGAGGCTGTATTTCGGTCTGATCTTCGGGTATACCATCATCATCAACTTCAAGACATATTTGGGGTTCGGGAAGAATTAAAGGCTCAAGATGATGACCACAAGGAAGTGAAAGGATTTGATGAATTGGTGGGACAAAATCATCCAAAATTTCGGGTTCATCAATCAATATATCCCCAACGTCAATCACCTCATTCAAGCGAAGGTTAAAATTCTCAAACACCTCATCAAAAGTATGGTTTTCAATCAGTTTTGGTTCAAGAGTGGAGGTGTAGAGATCACAAGGGTTGGGTATGGTTTCACTTGAAATGGACCCTTCACAGTCAGGTAAATCAAACACTACAAAGTCACACAACTTATCAGACATTCTATTTGGTGTACTTGATGAATCTATGAAACTGGAGTTGTGGATTTCAGTTTGGAATGGTGAGGTTTGATTAGGAAGGGTGTACAGTTCTGTCTCACTACCCAAATTCTCATTTTGTCCTATGCCCGAATCATATACTGAAATTTTTTAGGCAGGTTTGAAATTCTTTGCTTGCATCCACTCTGTTGTTTCCTTCCTAATTTGGTTTGACAATTCCAGAAATTTTTCTAATGTCTGCTCCAGACTAGTCTTGGGTTGATAAGGGGTTTCAGTATAAGATTGAAATTCCTGTGGATAATTAAAACTCCCAAATGACTGATTAGAAGAACTGTCTAAAGAAGGTGGAAAAGTCGGATTGGATTGATAAGAATAGAATGGTTGCGAAAATTGGGTGGGAGTAGGGTCAACATTGTGATAAGAAGAATATTGATATGGATTGGTCGGTTGGCTATCAAACTCTTCTTTGTAAAGTGGAGGTGATGGTTGATATTGGTCCGGGTTGAAACTTTGGCCTCTAGCCCTAACTATGTGCTCAGCAATGAACATTCGTCTGGGGGCTTCCTCATTCTGGGTATCAACTGAAACAGGTGTAGGATTAGGATACGGTTGATAAGACCCAGACTGAGGTGGCCAACTATTTCTTCCCGCTTGTTCTATATGATCTTTTAAGGACATGGAAGAGCCGGACGGTATACCTAAGGGATTACGAAAACAAGAGATATCTGGTTGTGGACAGCAAAGATCGGCAAGTGTTCTTCTGTTTAGGTCACCCATTATAAGAAGAGAAGAAGGGGGAATGAGAGAAAATAATTGGTTTGTTTTGAAAAATGACGGATTTAGACAAATCACACAAAAATGCACAAACGACCCTAGAACTATGGTTACCTAGGTCTAGTCTCTGGACCGCTCCTAGAATTCCAAAGGACAAGCCGTAGGATCAATTCTCTACCGCCTCTTTACTACCCTTGTAGCCAGGTAAGTGCCAGGTGAGTGGGAGGCTCCCCACTACGAAAGTAGTGGTCCTAATTAAATAACCACTCGCCTTAGACACACTTGTCTAGACACTACAAAAGTAATGCGGATAAGCAATAGATTACCCACGACCTTCCTCTGTCCTTATTGAGCGCGACAGTCCTTAGAGTCTGGTCTAGATATTTTTTAAATTAATGTAGGGTTGATACAGATGCTCGGTTTGTGATTTGTGGGGCTTAGGAAGGGTGATGAAATCCCCACCTAATCTGGATTTTGGTCTTGCCTCTTAAAAATCCGTATTAAAATATGCAAAAACAAACTGTAAAATAAAACTTTGCAAAAAGATTTTTGAGCGGCGATATTTTGCAAAGAATTCTGCAGAAAAGATATTTTATTGGATTTTAGAGGAGAGAGAAAGAGGTTAGAATCTTACCAGAGAAGTTTTGAGCCCTAGATCCTCTAACTAGCCGCGCTTCCGCCGCCGATGTGCACTTCCGGCCGCGGTTCCGCCGCAAGAGAGAGAGATCACTTGATGAAATTTGCTACGTGGCCTTCTGTACTCCTCTGGATCTCTAAGAATGTCTCTGTCTCTCTGTTTCCTCAATTCTGTGACTCCAGATCCCCTCGCAAAATTCACACACAAATCGTTAAATATACAATTTGCTGTTTTGTTTTAATTATGATATAGATCGAATAAGAATTCAACACAAATAGTAAGAATAAAAAAATTACGCACGTTTCCCCAGCAATGGCGCCATTTGATTGATTGGAAAAAGTGTTTGTAGTAATTAACCGCAATCAATAACGGTGTCGCGTGTAGCTAGACCGAGATGAGTACGGGTCGTCCTCTGGGAAACGTTGAATCTTTTATTCTTATTTTTGATGTGTTGAAAAAGAGAGGAGGGATAAAGAATATTGTAGAATGGTTGTAGGATCTAGATCTACGTTAAACAAGAATGCAAAATATAGATCTAGATTAACTACGGATGTAAGTTTATATAAGAAGAGGGCTTGTAGGGTTCATTAGGATTTAGTAGTTATGGACGATTAATTAAAAGTTACCATTTTTATCCTTTAATAGATTTAAAACTAGAACGACGGTGATGCGTGTAGATTAGGGTTTCTGGAGGGAAAAGGAATCCCACTCTTAACCCTTATCTCGACACGGAACTCCGTTCATATCTAGCCTTTACCAAAACAATCATTAATCTAATCTTTAATCGCGGTCGGGACTAACAAATAATTGTTAGCGCGCCCGATTAGGATGTTAATGATTCTTTTGATAAAGTTCATAAACTTTATAGGACTTAAAAAGGGTTTAGGGATGTTCATCATCCATTATCCTACCCTAATCCTACGAACCCTAACAAGCGGAGAATTACTCGCGCATGTTGGGAGAAAAAAAGATGGAAAGAAATTGCATAATTAAACTACAAAGAAATAGAATAAGAAAAAGAACTACCTTTATTAATCAACAATATTCATTACACTTTGATTTCTTAGAAAATGATTACAAATACTAGTTTGCTTCTCGATCTCTTCTAAGGAGGTAGATGAACCGTTGATGATCAGCCTGGATGCGTGAGCCGTCTTGGACTTCGTGATCTCGTCGGCTTGATAATTTTTCCAAGAGGCTCTCGGTCCATATTTATAGTCCCAAAATCAGAACCCAAGCTTCTAAATTAGGAAGAAAGCAGCAAAGATTTTCCCCAGAAAGGCGCAGCCCCTAACTCGCTAACATTGCCGCGGATCCGCGGCCCAATAGGGGGTATGGCCGCGGATCCGCGACCATTTAATCAGAGCCATTGATTTTATTTCAGTAGCTTCTCTCTACTTGGCACGTGGACTTCTCTGGAATCTTTGGATCTTTGAAATCTTCTCGTAGTTGCTGCCAGACTTGATCTCCAAGTTTTGCTTTCTTAATTAGGCAGGTTTTCTTTAACAACTTGATTTCCTTGATTTTAGTCTTGGAAAAATTCTGCACAACAACTTGAAAAAATTCTGCACAACAACTCAAATGATATTTAGTAGGCTTTGTCTTCATAGGATTTGGTCTATGATATTTTATTGCATACATTTTCCTACCAAATGCTAATTATAATATATCAACACATGGAAAATATTATTTTTACAGATAAACCCTCATATGTATCATATATTATAATAAACATCTTTTCTAATATAGAAATAGTAGGAAAAATGCAATAACAAATGTGCAGTTTTATCAACTGAACAAGCCGTTACGTACAACTAGTTCCACTGATGAGCTTGTGGGTTAACCCAAAAGGGGGTTGAATATGAAAGTGTTTCAGATTCAATCGGATACGATCATGTATAATCTACTGCCGGCGTATTGACAGGTCTTTAGAGTCCCGCAACGAAAGCGCCTGTCCGGGCAAAACGTGATGTGATGTACGCATAGGGATACGTACATGAGTTCGATAAAACATGTATACTAGATATACGTGTTTAATCGGACGACTGTTATACTAACCGAATTCATAGCCGGAATACTAAGTCAAGTGTTGACTTGATAACCGTATTGATACGGTTTCTAGTATAATGTATATGATACACACACTCTCTACAGTATATGATACTGAGAAGATATTGATGGCATTTCGTGTATATGATACATGATGTGTACGTGTATAGGATACATGTACTAATACTTATTTAATATATATATTAATTCCCACCATTATAAATTAAGTATAAATAAATGTACAAATGTAAATGTGTGTCTGTGTGTATATATATATAAATAATTTATTTAATATATTTAATTAGGTGGTGGGGTCCACCCTCTCTCTTATGTGATGACGTGAGTGAGAGTGGATAGTGAGGGTATGTGTCATGATACATGAGGAAGTTGAAAAAAATGATATGACACAATTTCATTTTTTCTAACAAGCCATTTCTTTTTCAAAAACATTTTCTTCTTTCTCATCGCTAGAAAAATGGTAAGTGTTGCAATAGTGAGGATTTCCAAAAAAAAATAGAGAGTACCTATTATTCGCATCGTTTTCCTCCACGCCCGGCAAGCCTCTGGAGGAAGTTACTCCAACCGGTGACGGAGTTAGAGCTCGGGCAGCTTCCTTTCAACGCGGATCATCTATGGCGAGGCAGTCGGCATGCAGACGCATTCGAGAGCCCACGGCGTTTAGACGGGGTCTTCCGGGATCATCCGGACACGCTACAAAGATTGTAGCACCTCTGAACTTTTCTTTTTGTTCTTTACTATTTGCTAGAAACTAGTGTTTGGATGATTTTTGGTGTACGGCCGATCGCGCTTCTACGGAATTTTCGTTTTTCGACCGTTCCCGCTTCCGCTGCGCGCACGCGTGGAAACCGTCCGGCCTTACACTTTATTAGGAAATCACAATTCTATATTTGGTTGCAAGCAGTATAACAAATACATTCAGAGAGTAGATTATCAACTATATGTTTGTTCTGTCCAAAGAATAAAATAGGAATTGAAAGTTTAATTTGAATATCAACTTGTAAGCATAAAACTAAGAAAAGCAATTAACTTGTATGCTCTTGGCTTTGTTGGTGTTTTCTGAATATCGGTATCGCGGCTTAGAAAATCTTTAGAAACAAACACAAGCTATGATCGAACTACATAAGAATTTGCAACTTTTAACTTCCCAGTAATAGAAAACAAACACGCTCTAATTAGAATAATTCAACGGCTAAGTAGGACACCTGGTGACTTTTGAGACAAAATCCTTTATAATGCCTGGTATAAAATATCTACACTTAGTTAGATATTTTCGAAATACCAAGTATTTTAAATGAATTTTAAGAATATTATTGGAGTGGTCCAAACCTACAAATACACATGGCATCATTTTCATCATCATTTTCACCTATTTTACTAAGCTGAAACCATGCATCTAGCTAGGGTTTCTTATCCCATGCATGTCAATCTCTAGGGCCCACAGATAGCATCTACATCCATGGGTCAAGCATGGCAATCACATGCTTACCATAATGCCAGTCACTGTTAAAATAGTGGAGAAACTTCCCGGAGAAGTCTGATGTGAGGAGTACAGACGTCTGGACATGTACGAGAGCCATGTTAGAAATCCAGAGCAACGCCAGACGTCTGATGGAGAGAATGCAAACGTCTGTTCAAGTTGAAGCCAAAAGAACAGAGTCTAGCCAGACGTCTGTGGCAGACGTCTGAAGATGCTGAAGTTCGATCCAAAGCAACGGCAAACGATTGCCCAAGGTGCTGAAGAGAAGCAGAGGCAAACGTCTGACCAAGTCTTGATCAGATGTCCGTCGACGGATTTTTATGTCGAATCGAATATTTCAGATTTGGTTTATCTCTTATTTTAAGTAGGATTAGGGTTTGCCTCTATATAGGGACCTCTCATATGAATAATGTACTGCTATTAGGAGAGACTATTATATTAAGAGGGTGACGACTTAGATCTAGAGAGATTTAAGAGAAATCTTCTGTTGCTCGTGAGTGCACTTGATTCGAGATTATAGTAAACTTTGTAGATTCCGTTCTGTCGGGGACTAGCCATACGGTGGGATAATCTCGTTAACAAATCTCTCGTCTTTTCTCGTTTGGTTTGTTATTCTATTTTTTTATTCTCACACTTTATTATTATTTATGATTTTTCGTCGATATCACGTTTGTTGTTGTATGATTATTTGTTCGATTGGCACGACACCTAATCTTACTGCTCTTTGTCATGTGTGTGCGTGCACACACACTTGACTAGAAACAACCATTGTCCTAATCACGGTCAATACCCACGCATATATTTGTACGCTGCTTAACTAGAAACAACCATTGTCCTAATCACGGTCAATTTGCATATTTTGCTCTTACATCATGTATCAAACGGGCCCTTGCATCTTTGCATCATGATTTTTTACATATCTTGATGCAAGTATCTTCTTGGGAGCTCTTTGCAATTTAGTTTCGGCATATAGTATTTTTTGTAAGAATTAACCATTGCAGCGGAAAAAACCAGTGTTTTATTGGGAATTTTGGTGTATAAGAATCGGAAAATAAGAGTGAACAATAAAATCGATTTATTAAATCCGAGACGCAATTGAATTTCTTTAAGGATTTACTTGTCCCAACTGAAATGGATTTGACAAGGGTTCTTCAGGATACAACAAAATTCGAAGTTCATGCGAAGCAAAATAGAATGAACTTCGAAATTCTATTTGAATCAGAAGAGAAGAATATGTAGTGTTCTATAGATCAGTAATCACAACTATTTGAAAATTATGATTATTGGGAAAACCAAGCAGAGTTGATTGTTTGGAGAACCTTTGAAAATTTAAAATTTAAAAGTAAAGGGACAGAATTTTCGAAATTCAAAAATTTATAACGAATTATGGTTTCAAGTTGCCCCAAGTTCCCAGATACCCAACCAAGCCTATAAATAAATAGTAATATATATTATAAGCCCTCTCCAAATAAGCTCACTTGATCCATAACACATTTAGTCCAACTTATAAGAAAGAGTTGACGTTTTTGCTCGTGCCGTAAACTTGCGGCCAAGACGTAATACAAAACAAAATTTTTAATAACAAGAGCACAAACTATTAAGACTTAGAATCGAATTCAAACACTATACTAGCAAACCAAAAAGCAGTTTAGCTACTCGGTTAGTAATTACAACCTTTGTAGTTGTGTCTTTCGTCTTCAAATCCACTTCTTACACTCGTAGGTCGTCGAGAACGAGCTTGAGAGTCGGCCTTCCTTGTCGAAGGTGATCCATCCAAAAGAATCCTAACAAAGACTCTAGCATTACACTAAAAAGCTAAGTGAAGTAACTAGTGAACAAAACTTTCTAAGAATTGATCACTAGATATATAGTGGTGGTTACCTCTAAGTTTTCTCTCCTTTTCTTTTTCCTTTTTTAATTTTGAAAACACAAGAGAAGAAATGAAGAAGAAGTTAAGGATGAAGATGAAGCAAGCATGGCTTAAAAATAATAATCCTTCATTTTTTCTTTTCTTTTTTCTTTTGAAGTATGAAGTGGGTGGAATTGTGACTCACAAGTGTGAGTCACAAATCCACACACTTCTACTTGAATCAAGAAAAATTGAGAAGAGAAAAATAGCCATGTCATGTGTACACACACATATATACATACACTAATATAAGTATATGCTACAAATATATCATCCGTATTCGTATCAGAATGCGAATATCGTATTCGTATAAAATATTAATACCCGTATTTGTATCAAGATACTAATACCCGTATTTGTGTCAAGATACAAATACACGTATTTATACAAATACCCGTATTCATACAAATACCCGTATTCGTATAAATATCATATTTTGTTAAAATACAAATACAAAAAAGAGAGATACCAAAAAGAGATATATAATACTATCTCACATTTTATCCAAATGTGATAATCTATTTATCTTTCAAATTGGCTAGTATTAACAAAATATCCAATTAAAAGTACGTGTACAAAAACACGAATTTAATCGAACCTCCGTACATATCAAAATACGTACACTACATCGTTTCATCTGAGATGGGAAACTCTCTGTGTGGGACTCTAAAAACTTGACAATACGCACGTCAGTGAGTTTAACCACAAGCAAGTCAGCGGCACTACCTGTACGTAACGGTTACCCAGGTATTGAACGAAAGGAAGGTTGACAAGCAAACTCATCTGTATCCCTACTGAGCCTGAAAGTGTCAATCTTTGTATAGTCCGGTCACTTTGTCTAAGAGTTTTGCATATCGGGATGGTGGAATACGTCAGACCCCTAATAACATGATAAGTCGGGTCGATGTGGCTCAAAAAGAGAAACTACTGATCTCACTATCAGTAAATTTCATCTGCCTTGGCCAAGGTCTTATGGTGATGACCAATCGAATATAGCGCGATATCGACTCTCTATATCGGAAGAGATGAATCCTTTCTATTGCTTACTGCCTCTAAGTGCTTCGGGACTATACCCAACTAAAACTTATTTGCACGACTCTTTAAAGCCATGGTAAGTTAGAAATTAAGTACAGTGCGAACACACTCGAGACAAATGACGATGTTAGGTCTAAAGACTACTATGTACTTATGTCACATGAGAACTTCTATCTGACGATAGGTATATTACCATCTAGAACTTCTCGGCACGTCCGTCTAGTGTAACTCATAACCTAATGAACACATGTATACTATCTTTGGTTCCATACACCAATGGCTATGGGACCAACCATCGACCCTTATCGGGGTCAAGATACGTATACATTAGTCTACTCTGGAATATCGATACCCAGTCTCGATACTCCTACGACTAGGGACATTTAAGGATGTGCTTATAGATTACCCATCCCCCACAAGTATGATCGCCATCACAATTCTGGTATTCAAGCAAAAACTCCTTTAGGCTATATCAACATGTACTAGCGATATGTAATAAATAGTAAAACATATACACATGATAATATATAGACAAACCAAATAGCATACTATCATATCGAGCAAGATTGTCATGTACATAATCCCTAGCATCCTATACAATAAAGGCCTCTAGGGCATACATATCCAACAATCCCCCACTTGCACTAAGGCCTGTTATTGGCGTATCGAGTGCTTAATGTCTGCTCTAAGGCCATTTGTTGGCGTATCACATACCCAACATGTCAAAAAGTCGCTTGAACTGTGTTTGAGGGAGGGCTTTTGTGAATAGATCCGCCGTGTTCTCTTTCGTCTCTACTCTCCGGACCTCAATCTCCTGACGATCAACAATCTCCCTGATCCGGTGATAACGCCTCAAGATGTGTCTGAATTACTGATGAGACCGTGGTTCCTTCGCTAATACCATAGCCTCATTGTTATCACAATACAAAGATATTGGATCAACAATGGACGAAACCACCTCAAGTTCAGTAATGAACTTCTTCATCCAGAACGATTCTTTTGCGGTATTGTTTGCAGTAATGTATTCATCCTCCGTCGAGTCTTCTACGGTGTCCTATTTGGAACTTTTCCAATATATCGCCCCTCCATTGAGGGTAAACACATAACCCAAGACAAACTTGCTGTCATCCTTTTCAGTCTGGAAGCTCGAATCGGTAAAAGACTCCATTTGGAGGTCTTCATTACCGTATACTAAGAATATCTCCTTAGTTCTTCTCAGGCACTTTAGAATGTTCTTCACAGGCATCCAATATTTATTTCCTGGTTTTGATTGATACCTGCTTACCATGCTAAGTGCGTAAGCTACATCTGATCTGGTATATAATATCGTATACATTATAGATCCTACCGTCGAAGCGTAAGGTATAATGCTCATGCGAGTCCTCTCCTCATCAGTCTTAGGATACATCTCTTTGGAGAGGGTGATTCCGTGACAAGCGGGTAAATTACTGTGCTTGGAATCTTCCATATTAAACCTTTTTAGTATGGTGTTAATGTATATGGACTGTAAAAGTCCCGACATTCTCTTGGATCTATCTCTATATATTTTTATTCCTAGAATGTAGGAGGTATTACCTAGGTCTTTCATAGAGAACTTTTGTGACAATAACAACTTTACCGACTGCAACATAGGAATTTCATTTCCTATTAGGAGAATGTCATCAACGTACAAAACGACAAATACGATAGCTCTCCCTACAATCTTCTTATATATATAAGGCTCATCAACGTTTTTGATGAAGTCAAATTCCTTGATTGTTTCATCAAAACAGATGTTCCAACTCCACGATTCCTATTTTAATCCATAAATGGATTTAAGTAACTTGCACATCTTCCTGTTGCTTCCACTGTCCACGAATGCCTCTGGCTGATCCATATAGACATACTCTTCTAAAGCGCCATTTAGAAAAGCGGTCTTTACGTACATCTGCCAGATCTCATAGTCATAAAAGACAACAATGACAAGTAGGATCCGAATGGATTTTAGCATAGCCACTGGAGAAAATGTTTCGTCATAGTCCACACCTTGTTTTTGACAAAAACCTTTTGCAACAAGTTTAGCCTTATAGGTTTCACCCTGTCCATCTGTCCATCTGTACCTACCTTCTTCTTGAAGATCCATTTGCAACCAACGTCTTGCTGGTGCAACGTCCAAAGTCTAAACTTTGTTGGTGTACATGAACTCCATTTCGGATCGCATATTATCCAGCTATTTTAAATAGTCCATTCTGTTAATGGCCTGCTCGAAACTAGCAGGATCATTTTCTTCCAAGATGCAATCATCTTGATCCCGGTCTATGAGAAAACCGTAGTATCTCTCGGACGGATGAGAAATCCTACTAGATTTGCGGAGTGGCTAAGGTTCGTCCGGGACTATTGAATCCTGTGGTTCTACCAAATCTTCAGTTACAGTTTGTGGTTTTTGAATTTCTTCCAATTCTACCGTGCTCTCACTAATTTCTTTTGTAAGAAATTTCTTCTCTAAGAAATTTCTTCTCTAAAAAGACAGCGTGCTGAGCAACAAACACCTTCTGTTTCTCGGTGTGGCAGAACAGATATCCATAACTATTCTTTGGATATCCCACAAACTTACATATAACTGACCGTGCTTCTAGTTTGTCCGGATTATGCATTTTAACGTAAGCCAGACAACTCCATATCTTAAATCGTTTAAAATATAATCTTTTACCATTCCATATTTCAAATGGTGTCTTAGGCACGGATTTGGACGGAACATCATTCAATAGAAATGCCGCTTTTTGAAGCGCATGTACCCAAAATGAAAGAAATAATTCAGCACTACTCATCATGGAGTGAACCATATCCAAAAGGGTCCGATTCCTTCCCTCCGATACACCGTTGTACTATGGTGTATACTGAGAAATAAGATGAGAGAGAATTCCATTCTCTTTTAGAAAGTCAAGAAATTCGTTGCTCAAGTATTCATCTCCTCAATCAGATCGTAGGACCTTGATACTTTTTTCTAGTCTATCTAATGCGTTTGTCGCCAAAACTCACTTGAGTTCTCTACTTCGTTTTTAACTTCTTTGAATTTCTCAAAAGTTTCAGATTTATTTTTCATTAGAAATACATATCCAAACGTAGAGAGATCATCAATGAATGTAATGAAGTATGAGATCCCACCCTTCACATGTGTTGACATTGGACCACACACATCACTATGTATGAGTCCCAAGAGCTTCGTAGCTCTTTCTCCGTGTCCTGTGAACGGGGTTTTGGTCATCTTTCTTTTGAGACAAGGCAGATAGATTTCATAAGATGTAAATTTGAAAGAATCCAAATATCCATCTTTATGCAACTTAGTTAGTTTGGTCTCATTGATATGACCAAGTCTACAATGCCATAGGTAGGCTTCATTCATGTCTGAACCTTTTCTTTTGCGTGTGTGTTTTATTGAAAGCCGTGTTCAGATTAAGAACGTATATACCATTACATAATGTACCTTCTGCAACTAATACCTGATTGAGGTAAATATTCATGATATTTCTATTTAGAACAAAATTATATCCTTTTTTATCTAATAAAGAAACAGATATAACATTGCAAAGCATGGATGACACATTGTAACAGTTGTTCAAACTCACAGTGTTGCCATTTAGAAATACCAGGTGATATTCGCCGACGGCAGCAGCATTAATTGTGCTTCGTTCTCTATTTTGAGGGACATATCACCCGGTATGACCATCCTATTTTTTCTTATTCCCTGTAATAAATTACAGGTATGAGATCCCGATCCGGTATTTAGTAGCCAGGAGGCAGGATTGACCGAAAAACAGTTCTTAATAACCAATACACTTGAAAAAGATGCATTAGAATGATTCTCCTTCATTAAGATCTTCAAGGAATTCATTTAATCATCTTTCCCTTACTCATACTCGTGACATTTGTCACAAGTCAGAGCCGAACCTATGTTCCCCAGTCATGAATAAGAATCCGGGTCGGTCAAGTCATACATTTTATTATCTTGATAAAAGCGTGACATGGTAGCTGCAATTAGGAGAGAGAAAAGAAACACTCGGTGTATGCTCTTAAAGATTTAGATTGGTTATTAATTTATCTAAATATAGCGGCTCCCACTGTTTTCTCAAATTCTCCTTCAAACCTTTAAAGTAGAACTAGTTGGGATCATGTACGCTCCACAAGTTCGTTAATTGTTCAGCCAAGTAAGTGTTGATACTCCGAGGAAGGCTCCCCGTGCTTTTGCAGGGACCTAATTAAATGACCCCGTTTCTGCAGAGGCATAACCCCGTTAACACCTTTCTAGACACCTAATCGGTTAGCTAGTTGTAAAGTGAAAATCTCTTTGGAGTAATCGTACTCACAGTGGGAATCGGGATCCAACTATCATCGTATGATAATCTTGATGGAAGCCACTCAAGAAACCACACTCCAGAAGGTATGCACTTACCTTGCAAGTTTTCCTTATATTTGAAACTTCCAATATAGTTTTTACCCATAACGGCTTATGATCTTGACTAGATCAACAAACCATAAACCGCTAGTCAAGTTTAACCCGTCATTTTTTTGATTGCATTAAATCCACCCGTACGAGCCCTTGACTAGCTCAACAAGGCCTTACGACTGTCCTAACCAATCACATCTCTATGCACAGAAAAACACTACTTAGCTACCGTACACTACGTCTTGACTAGGTCAACAAACGCAGCACAGACACTAAACACTACTAATCTGAAATGACGGAGGGCTACTGCTAGTTTTTGGTGAAAAAATTTAACGTAATTAACTTGATATCGTTGAAGGAATCTAGCGATTTCGAAACGAGTAGTTCAAGCTTAATTTTGAAAACATGTGGTTTTGTGGAAAACCGAGTAGTTTTGAAAAGAACTGAGCGGTTTGAAATTTGATTCTAATAACATCTTTTTAGGTTTATTTTCTTGCATTAATTAAAATTAATGCGGTCCTATCATTTAAGTTCCTATATATCATAAAAACAACCAAAATAGAATGTACTCATATAAATACCGTATTTTGTCAAAATAAAAATACCAAAAAGAGAGATACCAAAAAGAGATATATAACACTAGCTCATATTTTATCCAAATGTGATAATCTGGTTATCTTTCAAATCGGTTAGTATTAATAAAATTTCCGATTAAAAGTATGTGTACAAAAACACGTATTTAATCAAACCTCCGTATGTATCAAAATACGTATACTATATCGTTTCTCCTGAGCTGGCAAACCCTCCATGTGGGATGATTGCACGCTTTTGGCATGTCGAGTTTTAAAGTTCTAAAGTTAACCGCAATCAGGACGGTATCGTTTTGCATTTAACCGCGATGAATACGGGTCGTTCGCATGGAGACGGAGCGTTTTACGTTCTCGTTTTTACAAGCTAATGCGCGTGGCGGAATGTTTGTATCTAACCTATGTGTTTATATGCAAAGTAAGCGCTTGTTAGGATTAGATAGGATATTGTAAGTTAAGAAAATCCGTACTCAATCCTTTGAGCTGAGCTCGACCACTAAAGCTAGAGCAATCGGCAACAACGTGGATTAGGGTGCTTAAGCACGGTATTTGTGAAATCCGGCTTATTGACCCTTGTCCGTCCGTTCTTGTTTCTTGCTTTCGCCTCCGGTTAATCCGAACGCAACCGGTCACGGTTAGGAATCACCGATACCTTGGTAGCGTAGGGTGCCTAACGGAGCGCTTGTGTAAGATTTGGGCGGAGTTTAATGGAAAAGATCGGGAAAAGGAAATGAGAAAGGAAATCTTAACTTACAATATCGGTTTCTTTCCTGACAACAACATATTCACAACCAATCACAACAACAAACAAAAAGAGCAAAGAAAAGAGAAAAGAAAAGAAAAGCAATACAAGTAAGTAAATGGCATGGTAATTAAATTTAAAGTAAGTAAATGGCATGGAATGGAAATGCAAGTAAGTAAAAGAGATAGATACTAAGAACTCAAGTGCAAATGAAAGCTTTATTATGTCCAAGTGATACAACCTTGAGTTCAATAACCTTGCAACCTCAATGAAGAGTTAGCAAGATCAAGAGAAGGTAAGGAGCTCAAGAGAAACTAAGCTATGTACAAGAACAAAAGAGAAACAAAAAGAAAACTTGAGTGGAACAAAATGAAGAAATCTAAGACAAAGAATGACCCCCTCTCTCTTGCTCACTGGTCTGCTTTTATAGGCACAAAAGAAAAATAAACAAGCAATAAAAATATGATGACGTGGCAGCAAGGGAGGGACCACAGAAGACTGGGGCTCATTGGGTAGGGGGGCCGGCCAGCTCGGCCAAAATGAGAATGTGGCCGGTCATGGTCCGAGCTCCTGGGCTCGTATTTGTTGTGTGGTCTTATGTATTCTCTCATATCACTCTGGTGCAGCTAGATTTCTCTATATTAACCTGGTTTGCACTCATGGATTTGAAGGGAAACTTGATGCTATACATCACATCATATCTTTTTGCATTAACTCACACATCACTTCTTGTGTGCCCACTTGCTCCTCTTGCATCATGGCAGCCCCCCTTTAGGTCCATGCACCAACAAGCTAGTGCCAAAGAGCATGTGTACACTTGCATTGTGTTGGACCAATATTGTGTGCACACATTTATTAGCAAAAACTCTTTGAATATCGGTCGGTTTCCAGTTCTTGTTGCAGTGTCGGCTCACAAACATTATATCCGTGATTTTGAGTGTATTTCCAGTATTTTGTCACGGATACCTATAATCTGTAATTACTGAGCAGACACCGTTAATAGTACCGATATATAACAAAACAGATAATGAATGAGTGGTATTGAAATACAGTTTTCTGTGATAAACAAATACCTCCAAACTCATCTTTTGCTCGTCCTGAGCAAAACAAAATCCTAGCCTCACTTTCGCAGGGAACGCGATTGCACTGAGCTCGTGCAACAAGTCGTTAAACCTTTAGGTGTCTCTAGTAGGAGGAGTGTTGTCTCCTGAGGGTTTTCAGCGGATACTACCCACAAAATCCCGTCAAGCTAGTTTCATAAGTTAACGTTGATTCTACTCCTACAGTTTAGTATCTAGGTTAGAAATTCTATTATCCTAAATTTAGAAATATCCAACCCTTATGTTTCACGCCTCTTATTTATTCAACCTCAGATCCTATACGTTTTACAGTTTAGAAAGATCTCGGTATCTCTTGAGTTTTCCTTCTAAAGTGCGGTCTCCAATCAGAAATTTTTATCAACTTTACGAAAAACATAAGTCTTATTTTTTATTCCTATCTTTCCTCGAAATATCGATTGTATACCCCTGCGTGTGTGTAAAATTTCACCCCTACACTCAAGAATTCAATTCAAGCTATAGTACCCTTGCCCTAATACCTAATACTACTTCTTTTCGTTAATGATGGACGGTGTTGCTCACATACCTTTCATGCGACTATTAATGTTTCTTGAGTCACTAACAACCGATTACTGAATGTGTGGGCTTTAAAGCGTAAATAACAGTTTCTAGGTCTTGACTTTATTTATTTTTTTCCTTATTTTTTTCTTTTTCAAGACCGGATATATTTTTCAATATGCTCTTTTGGTGTTTAGCTTTAAATACCGTTTTTTCTTTCATACTAGGTTTTCAGGCAAGAGTATTTCTAGGTATCCTCTACTATCCCAAGTTTCAAGGTGCGTGTATGTGCAGTTTGTAGTTTATATATTTTCTAAGTTTGGACTCAAGAATAGAAACTATTTTTCAGACTTATCCTTCAGTAAAGCTTTCAATACTTTCCCTTCATCTTGACTTAACTCAAGAACTGAACTCAAGGTTACCTACTTCTATAAAAAAAACCTGTAAAGACGTATAATTACTAAGGTTAAACAGAATGAGGGTTATTTTTAGGGTTTTCAATTCCTAGGCCTAGGATTTAGTTATTTCAAACGTATCAACTAAACTTTCGGAATAAAAATCTAAGTTACCCTATTAGCTAACTTGACGACAAAGTTTTTATATTTTTGTAATTTTTTTTGATTTTTGTGCGTTTTAATAAGGTATGCAAATGCAGAATATACATATGAATACGAAGGAAGAAAGCTTACCGAGCATATCCCAAACTTAAACTTGACAGTGCTCGCATTGTCAGGCTACACCAAGAGGGTCAAAATTGTCGGCGCTCCCTAAAAAAAATTTATACAAACAAAAAACAAACCAAAAATATATACACAAAAACGTCCTCCCAAACTTAAGTGAAACAGTGTTTCCACTGTTAAGCGTTGAAGTTCAGGATTAGGGGGGAGAGAATAGTATCCATCTATATAAGGCCTTACACAGGCCAAAAGTGAGCACCAACCATTCAAAAATTTTATCGCTATAATGTGCAGGTTGGTGAAAGAATGTGGAGAAGAAAGAAATAGAAAATACGTGAGACTGTATGGGGATAGAAGTGGTATACGGTGTTGGTAGAGGAGAAGAATGGCGGAAGGGAAAAATAAATAGAGTACGAACTTAAGGGTGAAAATGGAGTGAATAAATTAGTACAATTTGTGATGACCGATGTGTAGCAAGAGATTGTACTAATCTATCAATTTGTTGAGAAATGGGGTTAAATCCCTCAAGATTCGTGAGGAAATATGGGTAGACCGAACTTGGTAAACCGGACATAGGAAATGAAAGTGATACAGTGTCTTGTAAGGTCGGAACGATGGAAAGGATGGAGGGGAGTGATCGAGAAAGGGTATCAGTTAAAGGTTCATGAGGGTGTACACAATCAATGAAAGGGATATGATGAATTGGAAAATCCGACTCATCAAGTAAAACTGGTTCATCCTAAAAAATTTCATCAATATTCTTCTCAAAAATTAACTCATCCATGCTTTTATCATCAATTTCCATACGCATATGGAGTTCGGGAAAGACAGTCAATGACTCGGGATGATATCCATACGGAAGTGAAAGTAAATGATGAATTGGTGAGAAAAACTCATCCAAAGCAGCGGGTTCATCATCCAAAATATTCCCAGCGTCAATATTCTCAATCAAGTGAAAGTCAAATTTCTCAGACACCTCATCAAAATCATGGATTTATATTAATTGTGGTTCTAGGATAGAGATGTAGAGGTCAAAGGGATTGGGTGTGGTTTCACTTGACAGGGTCCCTTCACAATCTGGTAAATCAAACACTACAAAGTTGCATAACTCATCAAATATTCTGTCTTCAATTGGTGTATCTTTTGGGACACTTGATCGACTTTCAAAACCGGAGTTGTGGAATTCAATTTGAAATGGGTAGGTTTGATTTGGAAGGGTGTACCGCTCACTCTCACTACTCAAATTCTCAATCTGTCCTATCGCCTCATCATACATTGGAAAATTTGGAGCTAGTTGGAAACTAGCTACCGGTTCGTTAGGTTGAATGAGGGAGGCCATGGACCCATTCAAATCCATTATCTGTTGACATGACGCTACCTGAAATTCTTCCAACGACTGTTCAAGACTAGACATGGGTTATGAAGGGGTTTCAGTAAAAGATTCAAAGTTGTTTGGATACTGGAAACTCCCAAATGGCTGTATAGAAGCAATATTTAGGGAAGGTGTAAAAGTCGGGTAGGATTGATAGGAATAGAATAGTTGGACAGGGTTAAGATCAATGTTATGATAAGAAGGTGAATGGAATTGTCGATCCAAAGAATTAGAAGTGGTGAAAAGATTAAAAGATCGGCTACGGGATTATTCAATACATTCAGCAATAGACATAGGTCTTGGAGTTACAACAGAACTCTTAAAAGGGGTATCAACGTAAGATGGTGGGGAAGATTAAAACGGTTGATACAAGGTGGAGTGCGGAGTCCAGTTGTTTGTTCCAGACGCGTTTATCTGATCTTTCAAAGAAATTTTGGGCATGGAGGGATCGTTCAACGTTCGACCAAAGCAAGAACCGTACGAAAAAATATCTGGTTGTGGGTACCAAAGTTCGGCAAGAGTTTTTCGAGATGGGGTACCCATGCTATGAAGAGAGAAAGGAGAGGAAAAAGAATGTGAGGTTTTTTTAATGTTATTTTATTTATTTTTAGTTATCACCAAAAGAATGAAACATACAAAACGAATCTGGACAAAAAAAACAATCGCGACACAAAAATACCACGCACCTAATCGGTATAGGGTTCACCTAGGTCAACTAGATCTGCTCAAGAACTTTATTGTTGAAGTAAAACTGTGTCGAGAAACGGGCTCAAGATATACTGATCACGAGGCCAGATAAGTGCAGAGATAAGGGGAGATTTTTCAACGCTTTCGCGAAGGTCCTTAATTAGATAACCCTTTCTCTTTTGGCGGTTTCACCGTAAACACTATTCTAGACACCCCGTGAACGATATACCTTTAAGAGGTATTCTAAACACAGTTAATTTCTCCTAATGAGCGTAAAGTCCTTAAAGGCTTAAAGTCTAGTTTCTTTTAAAATTTGTGCGGGTAAACGTTATGCTCAATTTCGTGATTTGTGGGCCACGGAAAAGGGGATGAAATCCTTTACCGTATGTTGTGGGGTTCGCTTGCCCTTAAGTCCGTATTAATGGATGCAATGCGCAATTCAATAAAAATTATTCAAAGAATCAAACAATCATTTTTTTACGTTTATGCACAGCACTGCAACAAATACGGGTTAGTCATTTTTTAGCGTTTGCTAGCGAACTTGCAAAGAATCCTGCAAAGATAGTATATTAGATGCATCAGATTTGAGAAAGAAGGTGTTAGTAAAATACGTACCGATAAATTTTCGAATTAAGAAACCCTCGTTGAATTGAATCCGAATAGCTTGGAAAGTTCGCTTGCGCGGGTCAAACTATCCGGATCTTTGGCACTGTACTTCACAATCACCTTAACCTTGAACGCACACTTTGCTCCCCACGATCGCAGTTCACAAATCTGCAAAAATCTAAAAATGTCGGAAAAAACGGATTTTAGTGCGAAAAAGCGATATGAATGCCTAAATACCTGCACACACAAAATTATAAAAAATAAACAATAAAAATGGGACAAAAACAGAACAATACAGCAGAGAACAAAATTTTGGAGCAAATGGAGGCAAGAGGGCCGGCGAGCTCGGAATTCTGGTGGGTCTCGCCGGTTTTGCCTTGGAGTTGGGGCTCCAAATTTCTTCAGGTGTCTCATTGTTCTACTAGTGTTTCAATGTTCTTGCTTATCTTTTCTTTGAGATCCAGAGTGCTAGAAGGTCAAAATTCCAGAGAACAAAACAGTTAGTTTTGTTAATTTTTGTTTTGGTTTTGAATTTTTTGAATTTTTTTGGTTTTTTTAGAATGGTGTTAGATGGTATTAACAAGATTAACCCGAAATAATAAGAATAAAAACGTTACCGTCTTCCCGGCGCCATTTGATTGCCCACTTTTGGCGTGTCGAGTTTTAAAGTTCTAAAGTTAACCGCAATCAGGATGGTATCGCTTTGCAGCTAACCGCGATGAGTACGGGTCGTCCACATGGAGACGAAGCATTTTACGTTCTTGTTTTCACGAGCTAATGCGCGTGGCGGAATGTTCGTATCTAACCTATGTGTTTATATGCAAAGTAAACGCTTGTTAGGATTAGATAGGATATTATAAGTTAAGGAAATTCGTACTCAATCCTTTGAACCGAGCTCGATCACTAAAGCCAGAGCAATCGGCAAAAACGTGGATTAGGGTGCTTAAGCACAGTATTTATGAAATACGGCTTATTGACCCTTGTCCGTCCGTTCTTGTCGCTTGCTTTCGCCTCCGGTCAATCCGAACGCAACCGGTCACGGTTAGGAATCACCGATAGCTTAGTAGGGTAGGGTGCCTAACGGAGCGCTTGCGTAAGGTTTGGGAGGAGTTTAATGGAAAAGATCGGGAAAAGGAAATGAAAAAGGAAATCTTAACTTACAATATCGGTTTCTTTCCTGACAACAACATATTCACAACCAATCACAACAACAAACAAAAAGAGCAAAGAAAAAAGAAAAGCAATACAAGTAAGTAAATAACATGGTGATTAAATTGCAAGTAAGTAAATGGCATGGAATGAAAATGCAAGTAAGTAAAAGAGATAGATACTAAGAACCCAAGTGCAAATGAAAACTTTATTATGTCCAAGTGATACAACCTTGAGTTCAATAACCTAATCTTAAATTTGCAAGCTCAATGAAGAGATAGCAAGATCAAGAGAAGGTAAGGAGCTCAAGGGAAACTAAGCTATGTACAAGAACAACAGAGAAACAAAAAGAAAACTTGAGTGGAACAAAATGAGGCAATCTAAGACAAAGAATGACCTCCTCTCCCTTGCTCACTGGTCTGCTTTTATAGGCACAGAAGAAAAATAAACAAGCAATATATGATGATGTGGCAGCAAGGGAGGAACCACAGAAGACTGGGGCTCGTTGGGTAGGGGGCCGGCCAGCTCGGCCAAAATGAGAATGTGGCCGGTCATGGTCCGAGCTCTTGGGCTCGTATTTGTTGTGTGGTCTTGTGTGTTCTCCCATATCACTCTGGTGCTGCTAGATTTCTCTATATTAACCTGGTCTGCACTCAGGGATTTGGAGGGAAACTTGAAGCTATATATCACATCATATCTTTTTGCATTAACTCATACATCACTTCTTGTGTGCCCACTTGCTCCTCTTGCATTATGGCAGCCCCCTTTAGGTCCATACACCAACAAGCTAGTGCCAAAGAACATGTGTACACTTGCATTGTGGTGGACCAATATTGTGTGCACACATTTATTAGCAAAAACTCTTTGAATATCGGTCGGTTTCCAGTTCTGGTTGCAGTGTCGGCTCACAAACGTTATATCCGTGATTTTGAGTGTATTTCCAGTATTTTGTCACGGATACCTATAATCTGTAATTACTGAGTAGACACTGTTAATAGTACCGATATATAACAAAACAGATAATGAATAAGTGGTATTGAAATGCACTTTTCTATGATAAACATGGGACTTTAAAGACTCGAAAATAAGCTGGCAGTGTGTTTAACCACAGGCACGTCAGCGGCACTAGCTGTACGTAATGGCTACCCAAGTATTGAATGAAAGGAAGGTCGACAAGCAAACTCGTCCGTATCTCTACTGAGCCTGAAAGTGACAATCTCCGTACAGTCCGGTCTCTTTATTTGAGAGTATCGCATGTCGGGTCTAGAGGGTGGAATACGTCAGACCCCTAATAACCTGATTAGTCGTGTCGATGTGGCTCAAAACCATCCCTAGAAACTACTGATCTCACTATCAGTAAATCTCATCTGCCTTGGCGAAAGTCTTATGGTGATGACCAATCAAACACAGCGTGACATTGACTCCCTATACTGGGAGAGAGAAATCCTTTCTATCGCTTACTGCCCTCAAGTGCTTCGGGACTGTACCCAACTAAAATTTATTTGCACGACTCTTTAAAACCATGGTAAGGTAGAAATCTAAGTACAATGGGAACACACTCGAGACAAATGACGATGTCAGGTCTAAAGACTACCCTGTATCTATGTCACGTGAGAACTGCTATCTGACAATAGATTTATTACCATCTAGAAGTTCTCAGTGAGTCCGTCCAGTGTAACTCATAACCTAATAAGTACCTGTATACTATCTTTGGTTCCATACACCAATGGCTGTGGGACCAACTATCGCCCTTCGCCGGGGTCAAGATACGTATATACTAGTCTACTCTGAAATATCGATGCCCAGTCTTGATACTCCCATGACTAGCGATATTTAAGGATGTGCTTATAGACTACCCAGTCCCCATAAGTATGATCTCCATTACAACGCTGGCAGTCAAACAAAAAATCCTACAGGCTATATCAATATGTACTACCGATATGTAATAAACAGTAAAATATATACACATGTTAAGATACAGAAAAATCAAATAGTATACTATAATATCGAGCAAGATTGTCTTGTACATACATATCTCTAACATCCTATAAAATAACGGCTTCTAGGGCATACATATCCAACAATTAATATATACTTGCAGACTTTCTACTTTCAATTAATACAACATGGAACGAAATTTTAACTCGCAAAGCTCAAAAAATCCAACATGTTTTAGGATAGACACAAAAAGACCATCAATGAATACTAAACAGAACGAAAAGCACATCAACACGAGAGGCACAAGATTTACCCACTTTCGGCGCAACTTTACATCTACTCCTGCATCTATGATAAGAAGTTCCACTATGAGAGAAAGATTTACACGAGATTACACGAACTCTCTCCGAAAAAATAAACCTCACAAATCCCCCCTCTCTCAACCGCACATTGCCACAACCCCTATCTTCTCTGTTTTCAAAGGAGGATGCAAAAAACCCTAGGAATAGGAGGATATATAAAGGAGATGACTTATAAAGTCTAAAAAGACTTGGATTCAAAATATTAAACAAAATATATAGAACTTGGAAACGGGTCTGGACACCGTGCTTACATTTGCAACCCATACTCATGCTCGCACACCAACACCAACGCATGCCTTGGGCCCGCCCAGCATGGGCCTTCCTTGCCTGGTCGCCCTTGTTCACCTGCACTCTGGGCTTTTCCTTAGGCTAGATTTTGTATAAAAACCAACATACTCCATCTTGATGTAAAATTCGCGATGCTCTCTCCACATTTTGAAAACCTAAAAAATCCGTTCTTATCGTTTTTGTGTCCTTAGGCACCGCCTCAACAATCAATTAGGTCGATCAAGCCCAAACAATTACTGAACATGAAAACCAAAACCAGCCGTTTCAACAAATTTTTCGGACTATTATGGGTTCCAATTTTCGTAAGAGTCGCAATCATCTTGTCCTCCAAGTAGAAATCTTAACCTCCTGTGGAATACCCAAATCATCAAAGAATCTCTGCAAATAGATGACCTCCCTAACTATCTCAAGGGCGGGCATCAACTCTATTTCCATTTTCAATAGCGTGGCAACAGACTGAAGCGTTGAACTCCATGACGCTGCGTACATACCAAATGTAAACACGTAACCCATCGTCGATTTCCGTCTGTCCTTATCACCAGTTGTCCTTGATGATAATATCGCCGAAACATGAAGTGCGCCTTTAAAATAGTAGTCACGAGCTTAACCTTCTCCATCCTATATCCAGCGAGAACCTTTTATATATACGTCTTCTGTAATAGATGCAACTTATCACTCTTTCTATCCTTGAAAATTCCAATGCCAAGAATCTTCTTGCAGCCCCTAGATCCATCATGTCTAACTACCAACTCAATTATTGTTTCAACCTGTTGTCCTCCAACACTTCAGTTGCCAACATAAACCGAACAAATCGTTGACTTAGAGACTTATTCATAGTCTTTCTATAATTGAACAGTTCCTCATGTTTAATAGTCAATGTATATGATACCACATTGTCGAAACTAAATGTGGTTATATCTTCAAAGTCATACCTTATCGGCAGATGTCTAACTCTTATAGACCTCCTCTCTGCTGGCTGTACTCTAGATCATAGTACTAACCACCTCATCTCTACTAGTAATCGAGACTAGAACTTCAAAGTTCATCTCACTCGGTAATGTACATGTTCTCTGTTCAACATCTAACCAAGCATGTTTTCCTCGAAGCATCACAAAATTGTGGACAAATGTCATATGCCGACTGATTACTTCTTTCTTGGTCACAAGACACCATAACTTGTACCCCTTGGCTCTATCCATATAGCTGACAAGAATACACTTCCTTGCCTTTGACTTTAAGTTATCATTCCTCTTTTGAACATAAGCGATGCACCCTAAAATGTGAAGCCTTGTGTAATCTCCGGCTTTTCTAGTCCATACTTTCTCAGGAATTTTCATGTTTATCGTCGTCGATAGTGATCAGTTGATGAATTATGTAGCGGTAGATAAGGCCTTTACCTAAAACACTTTCGGAAGTCCAGCCATAAACCGTAAGCTTCTGGTCTTCTCAAGAAATATATGATTCATTTAATGCAACACTTTTAGACTAAGAATCTTCTGGATTGGTGTAACTACGCATAATCCTCTCTGATTTGCAAAATCCAACAAACTCGTGCGAACATAACTCTCCGAAATTATCGCACCAAGGAACCTTTACTACCTCCTGGTTTGCTTCTCCACAATGGCCTTCCATATCTTGGACTTCTCGAAAGTCTCGGCTATAGACTTGAGATTATACACCCCACAACTTTCTCAAGAAGTTATCAAGCAACAAACAAACTATTTGGCTCCATCTAAGAAAGAATAGATGCGGGACCTCAAGTATTGTTGTAAACATAGTTTAAAATACCCTTGGTATCGTGAACTACCGTCCTGAACTTCCCTATTGTCTTCTTTCCTAAAACAAAGCCCTCATAGAAATCTAGCCTTCCGAACGCTACATCTTCAAGTAACTGCTTCTTGCGAAGCACCTCCAAACGTTTCTTACCAATATGGCCCAATCATAGATGCCAAAATATGATGGAGTTTGAACCACCTGAATTGGTAGAGATTGCAGTAACTTCTTATAAGTCTGTCTATCCGAGTAGAAAAATATAAGGTACTCACCTTCTTCTTCTTTATGACAATAAGAGCATTCTTAGAAATTTGCATGGAACCTCGATCGATCACACATTTGCAACCTTTCCTATCCAAAACGTCTAATGAAATTAAGCTCTTTCTTAGATTTGGCACGTGCTTGACATCAGTCAAACTCTGAAGTTGTAAGCATGCAATAGACTCAATAGACGGTTTTGAAACGAGCAGAAGCAACAAATTGTAAAAATTATGAGAACAATAGCATGCTAACCCTGGAATCATTACCGAAAACATAAAATTGACACTAAAAAGGAGAGAGCTAGGCTAAAAGATTAATGGCTACAACATTTGCAGCGCGTTCTCCTTCTCTCCTTAGACTCCAGTTTCGCTCCTAGACTACGGGATCGAGATTTAGTGTGGTCCTCCTTATCAAAGATGATTCATCTTGAAGTTTCTCTTACATAAGCTCTCACTTCACAAACTAAATATGTATGTGAAGAAGTATCAACACTAATTTGCTAGGTTACTGAAGATAGAAATGATGTAGAATTTGTTTGCTCACTAAATTCTTCTCTTTTTTTCTCTTTTTTTCTCAAAACTTAAGAGAGAGAGAGAGAGAGAGAGAGAGAGGGGATGAGAACAAAAATCAAGCCATTCTTATCTCAAAGTCAAGACAAAAAGATAAGTCTAAAGAATTCTACAAGTTTCTTTAGAAAATGACTCATTTCTTTTATTTAAAAAAATAAACAAATAATTTTTTTCTCATTCCATTCTATGTAAGTCTTATATACACAACAAACATGTATCAACATACATGACAAAGTGTATATAAATATATTTATATCATATATAAATATAAATAAAGAGAAGAAAATAATAAAGAGAGCATGATATTAGTTCATATATATATATATATCATATATAAATATATATATATCATATATAAATATATATTTAATTATTAAATCAACAATTGATTTAATAATTCGGTTATATCAATATATATACCGACTAATATCATAAAACGCCCGATTAAAATATGTGTATCAAATACACGCGTTTTAATCAAACTCCTGTACGTATCCTTATATGTACTCTACATCATTTCACTTGAACTGGGAAACCTCTGCGTAGAACTCTAAAATCTCATCAATACGCTGGCAGTAGGTCAGGATCATATCCATAACCCACAAGCATGTCAACAGTACTAGCTGTACGTAACGGCTACCCAGGTATTGATCGAAAGGAAGATCGACAAGCAAGCTCATCCGAAATCCTACAGAACCTATAAGTGACATTCTCTATACAGTCGGGTCTCTTCGTCTGAAAGTGTCGCATACTGAGTCTAGAGGGTGGAATCCTTCAGACCCCCAATAACCCGATAAGTCGTATCGATCACATAACTCATAACCATCCGAGAAACTACCGATAACACTTATCAGTAAATCTCATCTGCCTTGACCAGGGAATTGTGGTTATAGTCGATCAGGCACTGCATGAAATCAATTCTCCATACTGGGAGGGATGAATCGTCTCGATCGCTCATTGCTTCCATGTGCTTCCGGACTGTACCTAACTAAAATCTGTATGCATGGCTCTTTAAAACCGTGGTTGGGTAGTAATCAAAGCACATAGGGAAAACACATAAGACACTATGTTGATCTTAGGTCTACAGACTACCCTATTCTCATGTCATCATAGAACTGCTATATGATAATAGGTATAATACCATTTAGGAGTTCTCGGTGAGTCCGTTCGGTGAAACTCATTCTCCAATGAGCACCTGTATAAAATCTTTGGTGTCAAACACCAATGGCTGTGGCAACAACCATCGCCCCGGTCGAGGTCAAGAAACTTACAGACTAGTCCCTATCTCGATACTTCCACGACTATGAACATTTAAGGATGTGCTTATAGACTATTCAGGCCCCACCAGTATGATCCCTATCATAATCCAGCTAGTCAAGCAAAGATCTTATGGGCTTTATCAACATGTATTAGCAACAGTAATAACAAGTAAAACTATACACATGAATGATAAAGACAAACCAAATAGTATACTATCATATCGAGCAAAACTGTCATGTACATCATATGTCCAAGTATCCACTATAATATACAATAATGGTCTTTAGGGCATACAAATCTAAAAATTTCCCACTTGCACTAAGGCCAATTGTTGCAGTATCGCATACCCAATATCTCAAAAAGTCTTTCGAACTGTGTCTGAGGGAGGGCCTTGGTGAGTGGATCCGCTGTGTTGTCCTTTGTGTGTACTCTTCGAAGCTCAACCTCATGGTGATCAACTATCTCCCGGATTAGATGATACCGCCTTATAATATGTCTGGATCGCTGATGAGACCGGGATTCCTTGGCTAGCGCTATAGCCTTATTATTATCACAATACAAGAGTATTGGATCAACAATAGTTTGAACAACTCCAAGCTCAGTAATGAACTTCCTCATCCGAACAATCTCTTAGGCAGTATCATTAGCAGCGATGTATTCTACTACGGTATCCTATTTGGAACTCTTCCAACAGACCGTCCCTCCATTGAGAGCAAACACATAATCCGAGACAGACTTGCTGTCTTCTATATCACTTTGGAAGCTTGAATCAGTAAAGGCCTCCATTTGGAGATCGCCATTATCATATACCAATAACATTTCTTTAGTCCTTCGCAGGTATTTAAGAATGTTCTTCACAGCTGCCCAATACTTTTTCCATGGGTTCGATTAAGACCTACTTACCATACTAAGTGCGTAAACTACATCCGGTCTGGTATATAATATCGCATACATGGTAGGATCCAACCGCCGAAGCGTAGGGTATATCATTTATGTGAGCCCTCTCCTCATCAGTAATAAGAGACATCCTTTTAGAGGGTGAATCCATGATAAGCCGGTAAATTACCGCGCTTTGAATCTTCCATACTAAAACTCTTTAGTATGGTGTCTATGTACCTAGATTGGGACAATCCCAACATCCTTTTGGATCTATCCCTATATATTTTAATCCCCAGGATGTAGGAGGCATCATCCAGGTCTTTCATGAAGAATTTCTGTGACAAGAAGAGTTTAACCGATTATAGTATAGAAATATCATTTTCTATCAAGAGAATTTCATCCACGTACAATACGAGAAATACGACAACGCTCCCTACAACCTTTTTATAGATACATGGTTCATATATATTTTTGATGAAGTAAAACTCTTTGACTGCAGTATCAAAACATATGTTCCAACTCCACGATGTCTGTTTTAATCCATAAATTGATTTGAACAGCCTGAACAACTTTCCGCTGCTCCAACTGTCTATGAAGCCTTCTGGTTATATCATGTACATGCTCTTCTAAATCACCATTTAGAAAATCTATCTTGACATCCATCTGCCAGAATTAATAGTCATGGAAGGCAGTAATGACAAGTAGGATTCGGATGGACTTAAGTATAGCCACTGGAGAAAAAGTTTCGTCATAGTCCATATCTGGTCTTTGACGAAATCCCTTTGCTACAAGTCTAGCTTTGAAGGTCTCAACCTTTCCATCTACACCGATCTTCTTTTTGAAGATCCATTTGCTCCCAATGGGTTTTACCTCTTCAGGAGCATCCTTAAAAGTGCATACTTTGTTGGTGTACATGGATTCCATCTCAGATCGCATAGCATCCAGCCATTTCACAGATTTCCAACTTGTGAGGCCTGCTGGAAACTAGTAGGGTTATCATCTTTCATGATACAATCTTCACTACTACAGTCTATGAGAAAACCATAGTTTCTCTCAGGTGGATGAGAAACCCTACTAGATCTGCGGAGTGGCCGATGTTCGTTCGTGTCACGCCCTGCATCCCAGTAGACGGTGACGGCATGTGACAAGCCCGCAACGTATTTATTTAAAGAAGGTCACTTCCCGGCGTAAATATGCTAAGCGTAAAATAAGTAATATAAAATGACAAGAAATTAACATGAGATTTAAATTTCAACAACTTTATTTACATTCAAACTTGATACAATTACAATACATGAGTTCAAATGAAAAGGAAACTACAGGAACAGAAATGCCTAAATAGGCGGCATACATAAACTGAAGGAAAAAGGTAACTAGTCTAGGCCTGAGTCACGATATGATCATGCTCCTCCTCTGTGGTGTCCACCTCCTCAGTCTCCACAGTATCCGACGAATATTCCAAGAAACAAAGATGGGTGGAATGCCCGTTAGCGAACTTTCGCTCGGTAAGTCCCCAAGAAAAAGGGAGTGAAGTATAAAAGTATAATGACAAAGAAAAAATGGATATCATGAAGCAATGGACTATGAGATACAGTGTTTAAACATGTCATTTAATGTAAGCATAGCAATTCTATTTAACATGAAGTTTTACATATATATCATGGCAAAATAGTATAAGCATAATATAGCATGGCCGTATAGTGTAGATATAGTGAACATGAAGTGCATGTAAGTGTCCTAAAAGATCTCTTTATGGGTAAACTAATTTAACGTAAGTTCAAGGATGAATGTCAACCAATCTCAAGAGTGTTCTCGAACTCAACAGGCTGTAACCTAGGAGTAAGGAACCACGGGCTTGAATCAAGTGTTAGTAACGGGATTTCAACTTAGTGTTGAAATATTCCAAACTCAACAGGCTATAATCCAGTAGTAAGGAAACAAAGGTCCTCATGATAGCTTGCTTGTGTTAGTAGACATGGATTTTATGATCTTGGGGGACTCCTGAGATTTCGTTGGATTCACACTTGAACTATCCTAACACCCGTGTATTCTAGGTTACAGTTAAAATTACCAGCTTTACTCGAATCCATGAATATATCAAGTTGCAAGATTGAGTTCATGTCAAAGTCAAGTATTCGTGTCAAGTGTTCATGTATTCATATCAAGTTGCATTCATGGTTCGAGTCAAGTCAGTTTCAATAGTAGCCATCGTGTTTTGGTATTCATGTTAAGTTCATGTCCAGTCATAGCATTCTATTCAAGTTCAAGTGTTCTGGTTCATGATCAAGGGTTTAAGTTTATGTTAAAGTTTGGATTCTGGTTAAGTTTGTATTCATGATAGAGTAAATATCTTATGAAAGCATTTAGCTCTTGAATTCTTAAGTTCGGGAGTAATCGGACAACTGCTGCACATGGACGGCAGGACTTGTGTATTTTTCTAAGACAATTGCCATTGATAATTCCGTTAAGTTGTCTAACCTGAATAGACAAGCACTCACTTTTTTCGGCTCTCCGGAGTTCAAGAGAAATGATACGGCTTAAGCCTATATTAATCTAGAGTCCTTAATATTTAATATTGTGGTTTACATTGTATTTATTTTGTTTGCATTTCTCGAGGGGTTTTTATAAAAATGGTTTAAAAATAAACCTCAAGAATGATTTATAATATTTAGAGTTTTTATGAATATATATTTTTGTTTTAGTGGTATTTTAGTGATAAAACCTAGCTTTTAAAAGTTTATGGTACTTTTATGAAAACTACTACTTTTGGAAATTTGTTGGTATTTTATTAAACTTTTAATCTTTCATTTAAAAAAAAAATAGTTTCATAATTTGTTTTTATCTAAAATACGGATTCATAGTTTTATATAATTTTCCAAACTTTAGTTTTGTTTAGAAAAGTCGTATTTCTTAAAAACCGTATTTTTTATTTCCTTTCGAGACCGAATATTCTGTGAGGAGTTATGCATCTCGCTCTACTATTCTAAGGATGTGCGATATTCTACATCATCCATTAGCGGGTCCCCTAACGAGGGTTGTAGAGACGCAATTTCCAAGGATTCAAAAATATCGATTAAAAGAAACCCTTTTTGGTATTTTAATGTAAAACCTATTCTTTAAATAAAACCTATATTTAGAACCTCGTGCTTTGAAACCATAGTGTGCGTGTGGGGTAGGTCGTTACCCCGTGAATGATCTAAAAGTATATAATCTAGTTATTGAAATTACGGTTATATTAAAGTTCATGGTATTTTAATGAAAATTTTGTTATATGATCGATTTTTTTTGTTAAACTACAAGCTAAATGATATACATAAGGTTAAGAGTGGTGTTAGGATATTAGTTTGACCTATTTTGCTTGTAAAGTGGAGTACAATTGTTAAAAAGAAAATTATATCGGAGCTAACATTACTTTGTCGATGTGTTTTTAGAAAGCGACTTGAGATGAAAGAATTGGAGAGAGAAGGGAACTTACTCGACAACTCCTCGTACTCATACGAGCGATGGAATGGACAGAAGTAGCCTCGGTTTGAAGAACCGAGACTGACGGCACACGAAAAGATGTTCCGGTTGATTACAAGAAAGATAGGTTTCGATGCGTGGTTGTTATGGATTCTACGACGGCGACGTCGTTGGTGATGATGATGAGGAGCTAGAGGATGCTGGGCCAAGGTACATTGTCGTCATCGTAGAACGGAGCTTCGATATCTATGGCGATGGTTCCACTAGGACTTGAGAGGAAAATAGTTTTGAGAAGGATTTTCAAGGTGGAATTTCTGTTTAATTCAGAGGGGGAGAGGTTGGAATGGACTAGGGTATTTATAGGAGAAAGTATGGGGGTAGGGTGAATTAAAATGAGATATTAAAATGATATAAAAGAGTGTTAATAGGGTATATAAAAGGTTGAGAGCTCTCTGTTTAATTTCAGGAAAATCAAATAGGAAAAAGGAGTAGTGGGGAGCTGAAGGGATGCACAGGAAAAAAATGGGGTGATTTGGGGCCACTCCAACTGCCGGTGGAGGTCAAAATGAGAAAACCGGCGGTCCAAAACTGGAGGTTGGTTTCGGGGTTCATGCAGTGCATTCATATGGGTATTTATGTATCATTTATATTGTTTGATTTATTTGCAACTCTTCGCTTCTTCGTGTAATGCACGTGCAACTCTTGGGCATCCGAAAAATTTAAAAAAAATATTAAAAATAATTGGAACTGATGGGATTCGAACTTGCAGGCTATTGGACAGCAGTGCGGAGGCTTAACCACTGAGCTATAAGGAGTTTCTTGTACATAAGTTATCAAAAATAACTTATAACTTGAAACCAGGACAAATTGTTGTTAGTGTATATGCCCTAGAGGCCATTACTGTATCATACTAGTTTGTATATTACTTAATGGAAGCTTGGGATATTCACAGTTGTATAGACAGTCTTGCTCAAAATGGTAGTATGCTACTTGGTTTGTTTCTACTTTAATGTGTGCATGTGTTTCTTTTAGCATATCGCTTATACATATTAGTAGAGCCCTTAGGATCTTTGCTTGATTACCAGCGTTGTGATGGTAGTCACACTTGTGGGGGCTGGGTAATCTACAAGCACATCCTTATACAGGTCCCTAATCGTAGGATTATCGAGACGGGGCATCGATACTCCGGAGTAGACTAGCGTATACGCTTCTCATCCCAGCAGGGGAGATGGTCTTTCCCACAGCCATTAGTACGTCGTACTGGAGATAGTATGCGGGTGCTCGTTAGGTTACGAGTATACTGGACAGGACTTGTCGGGAACTGTTGGTTGGTAATATACCTATTGTCATATAACAGTTCCGAGGTGACAGGAGTACAGTTTAGTCCGTCGACTTGATACTTCTACTTCGCCTCGAGTGTGTTCCCACTATACTTTGGTTACTACCCTACCACGGCTCAAAGGAGTCGTGCAAACAGGTAGTAGTTGGGTGCAGTCATGAAGCACTTGGAGGCAGTAGCGGTTAGATAGGATTCTTCTCTCCCGGTATTGGGGTTCATATCGCATTGTGTTTTGGAGAGCCATTACACAAAGTCCCTGGCTAGGGCAAGCGAGAATTACTGGTAGTGTTTCCAGTAGTTTCTCAGGGTGTTCTGGGCTACACTCCGGCATGACTTGTACCGCTATTAGGGGTCTGACGTTTACCGCCCCCTAGGCCTATGCGATACTCTTAGACGAACAGACCGGACTGTACGGAGATTGTCACATCCAGGCTCAGTAGGAGTTCGGATGGGTTTACCTCATCAGCCTTCTTATCGACATCTACCTGGGGACCGTTACGTACAGCGAGTGCCGCTTGCTGTCTATGGTTAAACCCACTGCCAGCGTAGTGTTGAGTCTTTAGAGTCCCACACAGAGAGTTTTCCTGCACTGGGCAAAAGGTTAGAGGCCGTATGGTTTTACGGCAGGGCTACGATCGCTTACGTGCACTTGTGCGCGTATGATGTTCGAGAAGAAAATACTAGTGGGCTTTGGTTTAAGCCGGATCCTAGTATTGTACAGATTGATCAGTTTTGTCTTCTGAGTATTCGTGTTTTACGGAATGCGGATGCGGGTGTGTATACACGGTTGTAAGGAGCGAAGAAAGAGGTGCCTCATTAGGATTTGACCATTGAGTTGGTCAAAACCATTATGAGGTGGAGGAAAATATTTACTAATCTTTTTGATGATAATTGTGTTATGGCTAATTGGTTTGACCATTTGACCTAGTTGAGTATTGTTGACTTAGATATTTTATGAGCACTAGATTCTTCTTTTGGGTTTGGATTTTTCATGACATGATAATGGTCAAATCAAGGTAACCATCACAATTCATCATAATAAAAGATATGTAATTATTTTTCTTATGCATCATTATCTCCTTCTCATTCTCTCTCATCAAATGAGAGCTCCCATGGTTTTCCTCTTCTTCCTCCTCACTACAAATTCCTAATAGTCTCATGTGTTGAGCAAATTAGGTTCTAAATAGACAAACAAATCCATCTTCTTCCTCTACATCATCTAGGACATCAAGAATAGCAAACTTGTTACCCTAGTTACCTCGGCTTGAGGTGGAGCTCGGACTATAGACTCTCGGGTGGATCGTCTTCGACTCTAGGAGGCCGCGGAGGTGACCAAGATTCGGATCGATCCTCGGAGCTCACATGGACGAGGAGGACAGCGGAGAAAAGAACCGAATGACCGTTTTCGTGAGGTATAATCGTCTATCACAGTAGATTAAACCTCGCGTAGTTTCGTTAGTAATGGTTTGGTAAAGATCCTTTAGCTTTAGTCTATGTTGCTATGTAAGAAAGTTTCGATTTTTACTTGTTCCGCCTCCTCGCTAGCTTGCGGTGTGAGCGACATAGACTTACAGTGGTATCCGAGCTAGGATAAACCATCACTAACAGTTTAAACAACAGTTAAAACTACGGAACCAAAAACAACGAACCCCAGGATTCAAGTTTCTGTCGAAATTTTATTGGCCTCTGAAAATTTTTTAAACAAGTACAGAGTGTCATTTAAGCAGTGAAAAGGCCACAGAACAAAATTGGAACAATTTCTCACTGGGGGGCCGGCCACAGGGCGTAGAATTATGGTGAGGCCGGTTTTGTAGTGGAGGAAATGGTTCAATTTTTGTATTTGGCTTTCTGACTTATATCTTAGGTTTCAGGAGTTGTTTGCTTTCACCGATTTTGACTTTACTGAAAGTTATTCACTATAGCACTGCGGGTGTTTCGAAATCGTAACATTAACGCCGTTTAATGTTCTGTGTTTGTGAAATGATATATGTAATGAACGCCTACTAATCGCTATACGTCGATTAGTGGGGGTTGTGCATATCTGTGATCTGTGATGTTGGTTTGTGGATATGAACTTGTTGGATCGTCGTGATGAATAGCCGGGGATGTGAGATGGGGGTTTTCATTTTTCATTCAATGTAATATTTGTAATTTGATGTAATATTATTTTATGGCCGCACGTCCGGGTTGAGCTTGTAGCCGCCATTGTATATTATTTCTTTTACTGTTTTTGCTCCTAGGATTGACCCAAGGTGGGGTGCACAAACAACCGGGTACTTTGAAGTGCCGAGTGGCCTACTCACATTGTTGAGAGAGGTTGCTTCACTTCGGGTATTTGGCGGGTAGTTTGCCGCACCCGTAGGGGTCTAGGGTGGGGTTTGGCTATTCATCGCGACCGTGTAATCCGTCTTTCGTTGCAGGCTCAAACGAAACGCGGATTCCTAGTATATCCAATGTGTTCATCTGTGATCTGGAATGGCTATCATTGCATCTGACGAATGTATATATCTATATATAATATATAGTAGGCATTGCTTATGTTTTGCATCCGCGCTAGTCCAGCCCCCGCTCTGTCGTTAGTTAAGTAACCTAACAGGTAATGACGGAGCCTAGTGGCGAATGCGGATGGCATAAGCGTACGTCATATTTTCGTTGTTTTCTGCAATGGTAGGATTAATTGATGGGACGCATTAAATTAATGCAAAGAAAACAAACCAAAGCTGAATCGTTGGAACAATTTCAAAACCACTTGGTTTTTTTCAAAACAGCAAAACTTTTAAAAACGCGGAGCTTAAACCACTCCTTTTAAAAGCTATTAGGTTCCTTCGATTATATCAAGTTCACTACGTTCACGGTTTCGCTAAAACCATTCGTAGCCCTCCGTCATTTCAGTTGAATGTTCAGTAGTATTCAAGCAATGTATTTTGACCTTCGCCAAGGCATAGTGATTGGTAGTTGCTGAATATTTATCTGTAGTATAGATAGATGCGTTGGTTTGGGACAGTCGTACTACTATTTTGGCCTTCGTCAAGTGTATGTACGGGTGGGTTCAAATTAACTTGGATAATGACGGGTAGAACTTGACATGTGACTTATGATATGTTGTCCTTCGTCAAGGTCATAAGAGCATGGAGCAAAAATCCACATCGGGAGTTTCTAAGGAAATTGAAACTTGCTAGTGCTGCATACCACTTGGAGTTTGATAATGTTGGTAGGATTCCTTCAGTATTATCACACAATGATATTTGGATCCCGATCCTACTGTGAGTATCCGCTACTCCTCGGGAGAGTTTTTCACTTAATGATCAATGCTATAAACCAAGTAGGTGTCTAGAACAGTGTTAGCGGGGCTACGCCTCCAGGGAAAAGAGATTATTTAATTAAGGAACTTTGTGAAAGCGTCGTAAAACCTCCCTCGAAGTACCGACACTAGCCTGGCTGAACGGTTAAGCAAGTATTGTATGGTGAGATTAATACTGACTAATTCTTCTTTTATGGTTTGAGGAAGAATTCGAGAAACAGTGGGAGCCATCCTGTTTAGATAAACTAAAAACCAATCTAAACTTGCAAGAGCATCATGCTAAGTGTTTTCTTTTCTCTCTCTCTTAATTGCAGCGACCCAGTGACCAGACATAGGTTACATCTAGATAATAAAATGACTGAATCTGACTGTAATGACTGGCAAAGGTCTGTCCAGATGTCCATTACCCATGACAAACTGGGACACCTCTTCACTAATCAAACCTCTGCCGTCTCAGGACCAATTTCCATCGTCATGGATACTGAATCCGTAAGACATCGGAAAAAGACTGTGCGAAAGCCAAGTGTCTCGTGTTGGCCTCAGTTGATGGTACATACCAGAGGCAGCACGAGAAGATGGACTTAGTTTCTGTCTTCCTCCATAATAAATATTTATATAGAGAGAAATCTCGTATCGCAAGATATGAGACCTCGAACGAATTGCTTCAAGCGAGGTTGGCTGTCGGGTCATCTATAGGGGACAACGTCCTTACAGAGACTAGCTATTTTGATGAGCTCATGGATCTGAAGACCACGTTGAAGAACAGGTCAAGTACTGACTTGATTCTACAGTCTCTGCCCTCTACTTACACCCTGAAGGAAACCAGGGAAGTAGAAGGAAAGGGCAAAAGTTTTGGGACTAGATATAGGGAAGGAGGGATGTCCCTATTGTTACGGGAAATGACATTGGCAGAGGGATTGCAGGGCTAGCAAAGCCAGTAGCCAGGATTCGAAGCATGTTGTGGCTTCGGCTTCAGGTGTGTTTGTAATAGAAAACTGTATGTCAATTAACTCTACTTCCTGGGTACTAGATACCGGATCAGGATCTCATATCTGTAATTCATTACAGGCTTTGAGAAACCATAGAGTTATCAGGGTAGGTGATATGACTCTCAAAGTTGCGAACGGAATGAGCGTGAACGCTGAATCCGTAGGGGAATATCACCTAGGATTGACAAGTGGGCAGATATTGATTCTACGTCACTGTTTATATGTACCTAGTCTAGCTTGTAATATCATATCTGTATCCTTACTCTCTAAGGAAGGATATGATTTTACATTTGTAAACGATATGGTCCACATCCACCTAAATCAAGTTCTGATTGGGTCAGGTACATTAGATAACGGTATATACGTACTGAATCAAGCTCAGGTTTTCAATGTCCAGAACACACTTAAAAGAAAGTCTCCGGAATTAAATCAGGCTTTCTTATGGCATTGTAGACTGGGTCACATCAATGAGACACGGTTAACAAAGTTATATAAAGAGGGATATTTGGATCCGTTCGAATATCAATCTTATGCCACTTGTGAATCTTGTCTCATGGGAAAGATGACAAAGACTCCGTTCACTGGACACGGAGTAAGGGCGAGCGAGCTCTTGGGACTTGTACACAGCGATGTATGCGGTCCAATGTCTACACATGCACAAAGTGGTTTTTCCTATTTCATTACTTTTACGGATGATTGCTCCAGGTATGGACATGTCTTCTTGATGAAGCATAAATCCGAGGCCTTTGAAAAATTCCAAGAATACAAGAATGAAGTATAAAAACAAATAGGCAAAAATATCAAGTCACTGAGATCTGATCGAGGTGGTGAATACTTAAGTGCCGAGTTTCTGTACTACTTAAAAGAGAATGGAATTCTCTCTCAGCTTACTCCTCCATACACACCACAACACAACGGTGTATCTTAAAGGCGAAATCGAACCCTATTGGATATGGTTCGTTCCATGATGAGTAAGGCTGAGTTACCGCGATCTTTCCAGGGTTATGCACTAGAATCAACTGCATATCTTTTGAACAAGGTTCCTACCAAGACTGTGCCTACCATACCATATCAGATGTGGTGTGGGAAGAAATCCTATCTTCAATATCTGAAGATATGGAGATGTCCAGCTTTTGTTAAAAAGAAGAATGCGGACAAACTCGAGGCACGCTCAGTACTGTGTAAGTTTGTGGGATACCCAAAGAACTCCAGGGGGTATCTTTTCTATTACGCAGAGGAACAAAAGGTTTTTGTTTCTCGTCATGCCCACTTTCTGGAACATCAGTTTTTAGAAAAAGAAACAAGTGGGAGTGCAATAGAACCGGAAGAAATTCCAGAACCACAAGCTATTGCTGAAAGCTTGGTAGAACCAGTTTCAGGGGAACCGGACATCCCAGAGCCACTCCGCAGGAGTAGTAGGCAGTCTCATCCGCCCGAGAGATACTACAGTTTTCTAATAGACGGAGATCGAGAGGATTGCATCATTGAAAATGATGAGCCTACTAGCTTCTAGCAAGCCATTCAGAGCGGTGACTCAGTAAAATGGCTGGATGCAATGCGGACCGAAATGAAGTCCATGTACACCAACAAAGTTTGGACTTTGGACATTGCTCCAGAAGGGGTAAAACCCGTAGGCTGCAAATGGATCTTCAGAAATAAGATTGGTGTAGATGGGCAGGTTGAAACCTATAAAGCTAAACTTGTAGCAAAGGGTTTTTGACAAAGACCTGGTTTGGACTGTGACGAAACCTTTTCTCCAGTGGCTATGCTTAAATCCATTCGGATCCTTCTTGCCATTGCTGCCTTCCACGACTATGAGATCTGGCAGATGGACGTAAAGACGGCTTTTCTAAATGGTAATTTGGAAGAGTGCGTCTATATGGATCAGCTGGAGGGTTTCGTTCAGAGTGGGAGCAGCGGTAAAGTGTGCAAGTTTCTTAAGTCCATTTATGGGCTGAAGCAGGCGTCACGGAGTTGGAACATCTGCTTTGATGATACTGTCAAAGAATTTGACTTTATCAAAAATCCAGATGAACCATGCATTTACAGTAAGATTGTAGGGAGAACTGTGGTATTCCTCGTCTTGTACGTGGATAACATTCTCTTAATAGGAAATGACATTCCTATGCTACAGTCAGTCAAAGGATTCTTGTCACAGAGGTTCTCCATGAAGGACCTGGGCGATGCTAACTACATTCTGGGGATCCAGATCTATCATGATAGATCTAAGAGGATGTGGGGACTTTGGCAGCCCAAGTACATCGAAACCATACTGAAACGATTCAGTATGAAAGATTTAAAGCGCGGTAACCTACCGGCTTGTCACGGAATCACCCTATCTAAAGAGATGTCTCCAAAGACTGATTTGGAAAGGGCTCGCATGTCATCTATACCCTACGCATCTGCGGTAGGCTCTATAATGTATGCGATGTTGTGTACCAGACCAGATGTAGCATACGCACTGAGAGTTGTGAGCCAGTATCAGTCTGACCCAGGGGAGAAACACTGGATAGCAGTAAAGAACATTCTCAAGTACCTGAGAAGGACTAAAGAGATGTTCTTGGTGTATGGCAGAAAAGACCTCCAGATCGAGGCCCTTGCTGACTCCAGCTTCCAGAGTGACAAGGATGACTCCAAGTCCATGTCGGGTTATGTCTTTACCCTCAATGGAGGGGCAGTTTGCTGGAAGAGCTCCAAGCAGGAAACCGTTGCTGACTCAACGATGGAAGAGGAGTACATAGCTGCTTGCGATGCCGCAAAGGAAGCTGTCTGGATGAAGAAGTTCCTCACGGAGCTTCAGGTGGTTCCTACCATTGTTGATCCAATACCGCTGTATTGCGACAACAATGACGCTATAGCTTTAGCGAAGGAACCCAGGTCCCATCAGAAATCCAGACACATTTTGAGGCGGTACCACCTGATCAGGGAGATCGTAGATCGCCGGGAGATCGAGGTGAAGAGAGTACATTCAGAGAATAACACTGCAGATCCACTCACGAAGGCTATACCCCAGACTCAGTTCGAGCGGCTGATCGAGATGATAGGTCTTCGATACGCCAGTACATGGCCCTAGTGCAAGTGGGAGATTGTTAGTGTATATGCCCTAGAGGCCATTACTGTATCATACTAGTTTGTATATTACTTAATGGAAGTTTGGGATATTCACAGTTGTATAGACAGTCTTGCTCAAAATGGTAGTATGCTACTTGGTTTGTTTCTACTTTAATGTGTGCATGTGTTTCTTTTAGCATATCGCTTATACATATTAGTAGAGCCCTTAGGATCTTTGCTTGATTACCAGCGTTGTGATGGCAGTCACACTTGTGGGGGCTGGGTAATCTACAAGAACATCCTTATACAAGTCCCTAGTCGTAGGATTATCGAGACGGGGCATCGATACTCCGGAGTAGACTAGCGTATACGCTTCTCATCCCAGCAGGGGAGATGGTCTGTCCCATAGCCATTAGTACGTCGTACTGGAGATAGTATGCGGGTGCTCGTTATGTTACGAGTACACTGGACATGACTCGTCGAGAACTGTTAGTTGGTAATATACCTATTGTCAGATAAAAATTCCCAGGTGACAGGAGTACAGCTTGTTGCGCCACGGCAGCGCCCCGGCCGTCTATCCGAGGCCAAAATGCGGAATCAAAATTTTTCTTAACTTTAAACCGGCGCTACCGCGGACAATATACTCGGATCGTAACCATTAACCTATACTAGCTAACTAAAGATGGGGTGAGAGATATACCGAGCGATCCGTGTCCTTCGGTCTTCTCGTCGTCGTCCCGATCTCCCGCGGAATCACCATTCGTCGTCTTCTCGTCGGAAAGGGCACCACGTAGCCGGATTCTTTTACGGGCTCCCACCTCTGGACCGAGGCAACTCGGGCGCGAAGTTGGCTAGCCGACGCGTCCAAGGGTACCGTAGGTTGTAGTGTAGAACCTTGTCTCTTGGGGTTTATGAAGTTGCCATGATGGAGGAATCAAAGAATGAACTATGGAGAGATGTGTGGAATCATTTTTCTAGCCAAGGAAAAAATGAAAAATGAGATGAAGATATCACTCTACAAAATGAATCCCCCTCCCTTTCTCAAGTGGCCGACCACACAAAAGAATGGGGTGGGTTTCAACAAGGGAGGTGAGTGTCGGAGATCAAAGAGGTGACCACATCCAAAAGCAAGCCTCACATTAACTCTCATCTCATTTCTAATCTAATCCTTTTCAAATCCAATCACAATAAATGCTAACCATTATGAAGGAAAAAGCAAAGATGCTTAAACCATCATAATGCCTCATAAAGCAAGAAACCCCCTCCACAAATGTAATTTGCAAAACTGCAAATAACCCCCTCCATCGGAAAGTCCGGCCGCGAAGGAACAAAGGAAACCGGCCGGAACGGAATGCAAACTGGCAACTTCAGAATACTGATCTCATAATAAATTACGGGAAAACCCCGCGACTGCATATACATGTCCGCATTTGTATTCCCACTGAATACAAAAGCAAAGAGACAAAATCTACACTTTCTAATACTAGGATCCGGCTTAAACCAAAGCCGGCTAGTAAAATCCGTCCGATCACGATACGTGCAATGCCGCACGTATCTGATCGAACCCTGCCATATCTCCATACGGCCTCTACAGCGTTTCGCCCGAAACCTGAGTAACTGAGTGTGGTGGACTCTAAAGACTCGTCAATACTATGGCTGTGGATTTAACCACTAGCACGTCAGAGGTATTAGCCATACGTGACGGGCCACCAGCTATTGACCAAAAGGGACGTCGATGAGCGAACTCATCCTGACACCCTACTGAGCCTGTCAGTGACAATATCTGTACAGTCCGGTCCGTTCGTCTATGAGTATCGCATGGCGGGCCTAGGGGGTTGGTAAAAGTCAGACCCCCAAAAGCGGTACAAGTCGTGTCGGAGTGAAGCCCAGAACACCCTGAGATACTACTGGAATACCTACAAGTAAATCTCCTGCCTCGGTCGAGGGCTTTGTGTAATGGCTTTCCTAGACACAGCGCGACCTCACCCCCAATACCGGGAGAGACGAACCCCTGCAGATCCGCTCACTTCCTCCATGTGGCTCGGGACTGTACCCAACTAAAACCTGTTTGCACGACTCCTTTGAGCCGTGGTAGGATAGTAATCAAAGTACAGTGGGAACTCACACGAGACAAATGACGATCTCAGGTCGATGAACTAACCTGTACACATGTCACCAGGGAACTGCTATCTGACGTCTGGTATAATCCCAACTAGCATGTTCCCGGCGAGTCCTGTCCGGTGTACTCATAACCTAATGAGCACCTGTATACATCTTAGGTGAACCAACTGACACCAGTGGCTTGTGAGACCGGCCACCGCCCCTCGTCGGGATCTCGACTGTATACACTAGTCTACTAATGGAGTATCGATGCCCAGTCTCGAAACACCCACGACTAGGGAGCTTTTAAGGATGTGCTTATAGACCCCAGCTCCCACGTATATGATCGCCCTCATACTGCTGGCAGTCAAGCAAGAATCCTAGGGGCTCTATCAACGTGTAATAGCGACTCGTAAGGTCACCTAAAGTAGTACACGATGATAAAGATAAACCAGATAGCATACTATCATCTTGAGTAAGACTGTCCTACCGGGATAGGTCCTCCCTCAATCATTGCAATCACGTGCCTGTGATCCAATAATTGACTCTGAGGGCACTATCTCCAATAATCTCCCACTTGCACTCAAGGCTAATTATTGCGATGTCGCATACTCACAACCCGTGTGATACCGAACACCCAACTCCTCTACTAGTCAGTCTCACAAAGCTCGTTTGCGAAACTATTGCGTTTGAGGAATAGCCTCAGTGAGTGGATCCGCTGTGATGTTTCTTTCTATGTCTCTCTATATCTCAAGTTCGCGGAGAAAGCCATCTTCCGAAATGAGCAATACCTGTGTTAGAGTATGTCTGGATATCTGATGGGACCTAGTTCATAAATGAACTCCAAATCCAAACTTCTTAGACTGTATCATCAACTGAACTTAATCAGTATCCTGCGCCATCCTTCCCTCAGTATCCACCTGGACGACCTGTCCAAAATACTGCCCCTCGTCAGAGGGAAAACTATAACTCTGACAGTCACTCTGTCATCCATGTCACCTTGGAAGCCTGGAATGGTAACCGTCTCCTAAAAGATGCTGCTGTTATCAAATCCCTAGAACATCAACTTATGTTCTAAAACTGCTTCCGATCGTTTCTCTAGGATTGGATCAATATCAACTTATTGCACTTACTGCAAGAACAACATCTGGTGTGGTACTTGACATCTCATGATTGACTCAATTGCCTAAGCAAGTGATTTGCCAATCATATGTATTCCTCTCCCCTTTAGTCTGTAAGACACCTTTAGAGAGGGTGACTCCATCACCTGCAGGTACACCACCATGTCAGGAGTCGTCCATTCTAAATACTCATAGAATGCTGTCAAAGTACCCAGATTGGGAAACCACCCAAATCTAGATCTAAAACCATAGATCCAGTAACCAGAATGTCTGATATAATATCCAAGTCCTATGTGGAGAAACCACTGTGTGACAACCAAAGAATAACCGATCGTAGTGTAGGAATTTTACCTCCTACTCTGTGTATGTCATCCAAATACCAGGACATTACACCCTACTACCTTCTTAACAGATCCATCCCCTATTCTGATGAAGTCAAACTTATGACTGTCACATCAGAAATAGATGATCTATCTCCGCTATATCTGCTTTAGTCTATAAATAGACATAAGCCACCTGTCCACCAATCCTTCCGCTGCTCCCACTGACCACGACAACCCTCTGGCAGAGTCATATACACGTACACTTCTAAAGCAAGTTTAGAACGACGCTATACTCATCCTCCTGCCGGGTCTCACAGTCTGGAATCAACAACAATGGCAAGTCTGGGTAAACAAGAACCTCCCTATCACCGTCCTTGAGCATACCGAAATACCTCTCGGGTGCCTGAGGTTACCCACTTTATCTGCGGAGTGGCCAATGGAATGTCAAACCAGATTGAATCTTTAGGTTCTTATCAAATTTTCAGTAATCGTTTGCGGTTTTGGAATTACTTCCAGTTCTACCATACTCCCACTACTGTTTTCTGAAAAAATCCACTTTTATTTAAAACTGTGGCGAGTTAAGAACAATATCACTATTGATCTTCCAGATGGTAGAAAGTCAACCCTCGTCATAGCCTGGGTCAACCCACAAACAGCCATTACAGAAACGTGCCTTGAGTTGTCCAGTGTCTGGTTTTAAGCATAAGCCGGACAACTCCCCGTAGCTTAACAATGTCAAGATATGAACTGTTCTATATCCAATATAGAAACAGAGGCACTGATTTAATTGGAACCAGATTCAAATCATGCAGCTGTCTCCAGTGCATGTCAAGTAAATGGAGAGAGGCCGATCAGCGTTACTCAACTTAGGAATACTTCCAATTATGAGTAACCTGAAAGAGAAGCTTAGTTCTAATCATTACTATCAACTGAATACCATTCACAAGTATCTACATCTTCGATCACCTTGAAGAATCCTGATACTTGAAACATCTGGTTCTCTACTTTATTCTTATACCTATAACTTCTTAAAACTTAGACCTTGCATTTCTACGAAACACATGTCTAAGAACTAGAGAAGTCATAAGTAAACAGAATATAATACGAGGACCAACCCCTCTGTCCTAATGGACACTGGACAATATACAATACTCTGTATAAGTCCCCTAAGTCTAGTGACTCATTCACTGTGTGTTGTAGGTTGAAAACTGTACTTTATGGTTAAGAAGAATTACACCGCTGTTCAATGCTCCTTACCTAACCATCCACTGATATAGGTAAATGTCATAGACATAATTTCAAAAAGGTACATCTCACTCTATAAAAATAGACGTACAGATGTATCAATTTGAAATTGGTGCATAACAACGGATATTCAAAACCAAATATTTGCCGTCCGGCAAACAACCCTGGTGACTTCCTCAAATATCACCAATAACAACGAATTCCGATATAATGAGGATGATCACCTAATTCCTAATAATTTACTCCCACTCATCATCTGTAAAACCATACAGATGTGAGAATCAAACCTGATAAATACATACCCTGAAGCAAGTGTCTAATTGGGAAATCAGTTTTCTTTTAACAGTACACAGTGAAACTGAAACATTGAAATGTTTCGATGGGGTATTCCGGTATTCCTAGTAATGCCTCTTCCATTATCCAGATTCACAACTATAACCGTATAATTCTTTGCCACCTCTCAAAATCCCTTTATATGTCTTTAGTCATTACCTTCTGTACACCCCTTTAGGCCAAATGGTTTTCTTCCTTCCCTACCGTTCGGCACCAGCTTATGGTTTGGAAGAAGACTATCCAATAAGCTTAATGGGTGTACTGTCCTAATCCTAGGAGCACTCGCAATGCAAGAGAAGGTGAAGATAAAAGACAACCGAATAAACCTTATTCCTATTTCTCCTGAACCAGAATCCATCCCCGAACTGGAACAAGTTCCTTTCGAGTTCGTATATAACCATACGATGGAATATCCAAATAAACTGTGGATCTTCGTAGTGATACGGAGTGTCCAGGAGAAATACAAAGGTGATTTAGGATTGGCGAAGAAATACTTGGTTTGGTCGTGAATAGCAGTCGCAGTTTACTTTGCCCTCTTACTAATCCCTTGCTTTGTCTTAACTTAATACCTTCTGTACACCATTTAGGCTAATTGGTTTTCTTCATTCCCTACCGGTCGGCATCAGCCTATGGCTTAGAAGAAGACTATCCAATTTGCGTAATAGGTGTACTATCTCCTAAACTAAGGAGTACTCGCAACCTGAGAGAAGGTAAAAGGAAAAGACAACTGAATAATCCTATTCGTTTTCTCCAGAACCAGAAACCATCCTCGAATTCCTTCGAGTTCATATATAACCATACGATGGTTTTGTCCAATGGAAGTGGACGTTCGTAGTAATACGGGGTGTCCCGGAGAAAAGGGTAAAAGTAGGAGTGGCAAAGAGGTCTGCAACTCTGACAATCCAAAAGCCAGTGTTAAAGAAGGTTCGGTCAACTTGGTCACTGAGTCATAGTCTGGGGTCGGGTCAATGGTCGCTGCCAAAGAGAGAGAGAAAAGAAACATTCAGCGTGCACTCTAACCTAGATCAGAATGGTTATCACTTTATCTAATCTGGAAATCTCCCACTGTAACGTCAAATTCTTCCCTAAACCTAAAAGAAGAATTAGCCGGGATCACCCGAGGAGTAAACCAACTCATCAGTGGGAATCGGGATCCAACTATCATCGCATGATAACTTGACGGAATCCACTCAAGTCACCACACTCCAGAAGGTATGCGCATGCCTGGCAAGTTTCAGTTTCTTTAGAAACTCCCGATGTGATTTTTACCCCTAGGACCCAAGTGACCTTGACGAATAATCAACAAATCAGAAGGTCCTAGTCAAGTTCAACCCGTCATTATCTTGATTGCGTTAAACCCACCCGCACGACCCTTGACGAATAATCAACAAAGTCGTACGACTGTCCTAACCAATCTACATATCCATGCGACAGAAAGCATTACAGAGCTACCGCACACTACGCCTCGGCGAATAGCAACGACAAACGTAGCGCAAATACTAAGCAATACTAATCCGAAATGACGGAGGGCTATGAATGGTTTTTGGCGAAAAACCTTTAACGTAATGAACTTGATATCGTTGAAGGAACTGCATAGTTTTTATAAAAATATAGTGACGAAAACCTTTGCTAAAGAGGTCACTCCCGGTGAAGGGATCTCGGCTCTTTCCCCGTAGAATGAGGTGCAGGATATTCCAACTGAATACCACGATGCAAAGGAAAAGTAATCGGCTATAGTGAAGTTATTGCTCTGACGCAAACTTCTGTCCAAGGGGTCACTCCCGGTGAAGGGATCTCGGCCCTTGCCTCGTCGACTGAGGAGCAGGATATTCCAACCGAATACCACGATGCAAAACAAAAGAGAACGCCCTTGCAATAACAGCTTTTTGAAAAATGTTCCAACAATATCAGAATAGGTTTGTTTAACCTGCATTGATCCGAATCAATGCAGTCCCATCAATTGATCACACCAATAAAGAACGAAAATAATGATGTACGTATATGCCATCCGCATTCGCCACTGGGTCCCGTCATCACCCGTTAGGTTACTTAACTAACGACAGAGCGGGGACTGGACTAGCGCGGATGCAAAACATATACACCATCTACTAGTATATATACAATATATAATTTTCGCTCAAGGCGTGATAAAATGCAACATCACAGAAATGTACAGCATCACAGAACAATACAGATATCTGGGATCCCCGGGTTTCATAGAGCCGCTACTGAAACCCGACATTCCCCTGGTCGTGTGGATAGCCTGTGCAATGAAATCCTAGACCCCTACGGGCGCGGCAAGTTACCCGCCAAAGCCTGAAGCGAGGCAGCCCCCTTCAGCAACGTGAATGGATCACCCAGCACTTCACGGAATCCGGTAACTTGGGCACCCCTCCTTGGGTCAACCTGTACCCCCTACGAGTGCGGCGAATAGCCCGCCAATTCTAGAGTAAAGCCCCCTTCGTCTCAATGCCATGAGATGCATGCTTGTTGCCCTCTAGAACCCGGCTATCCGTGCACCCCTCCGCGGGGTAATCCTAGTACAGAAAGTAAAAATACACATACAACGGGTACATCGACCTCGACCTGGTCGTGCCCCAAAAGAATAATACAAACAGGCAGTGACGGCAGTCCACATGTCGGACGCTCGCCCCGCAATATCAAATGTACATATAAAACAAAACTGTACTAATATTGCATCTAGGCTATCCCCCACGACCAATCCGCAACATCACAGCACAACACAGAATATCAACGTGAATGTCACGTTCGCAAATCCGTCTAAGAGGGCTATAGCAGTTATACAGGATTTACCGATCAAGTGACATTCACGGTCGCAGATATAATGTAAATACTGTGAACTAGCGTGTTTAAAATTTCCGATCGAACAAATTTACCAAGTGGGCCCCAAAGCATTACTGTAGCACTTACAGAAAATCTGGGCCCAAAAATAATATTCCAGAAACCCTATTTTCTAGTGTAAGACAATCTGGAAAAATTTGGTGCAGTGAGGAGCCTAAGTGGCGGCGGAACCGCGGCCCAAGCATGGCTTTGGCCGCGGTTCCGCGGTGGGATGATGGATTCAGGTGACCAAATTTTACCAGAATTCTATACTACCCTGCACATCATTCTGAAACTACCTGAAAAATTTTTAGAGTCCAAAAAATTTCGACAGAAACCTGATGCACACGAAATACGGTTTTTGGGATTTTTGTTCGATCGGGTCTTTAAACATACTAGAGGAAGCTAGACTATGTTAATGGCGTGGCTCTGATACTATGTTGCGCCACGGCAGCGCCCCAGCCGTCTATCCGAGACCAAAATGCGGAATCAAAATTTTTCTTAACTTTAAACCGGCGCTACCGCGGACAATATACCCGGATCGTAACCATTAACCTATACTAGCTAACTAGAGATGGGGTAAGAGATATACCGAGCGATCCGTGTCCTTCGGTCTTCTCGTCGTCATCCCGATCTCCCGCGGAATCACCATTCGTCGTCTTCTCGTCGGAAAGGGCACCACGTAGCCGGATTCTTTTACGGGCTCCCACCTCTGGACCGAGGCAACTCTGGCGCGAAGTTGGCTAGCCGACGCGTCCAAGGGTACTGTAGTTTGTAGTGTAGAACCTTGTCTCTTGGGGTTTATGAAGTTGCCATGATGGAGGAATCAAAGAATGAACTATGGAGAGATGTGTGGAATCATTTTTCTAGCCAAGGAAAAAATGAAAAATGAGATGAAGATATCACTCTACAAAATGAATCCCCCTCCCTTTCTCAAGTGGCCGGCCACACAAAAGAATGGGGTGGGTTTCAACAAGGGAGGTGAGTGTCGGAGATCAAAGAGGTGACCACATCCAAAAGCAAGCCTCACATCAACTCTCATCTCATTTCTAATCTAATCCTTTTCAAATCCAATCACAATAAATGCTAACCATTATGAAGGAAAAAGCAAAGATGCTTAAACCATCATAGTGCCTCATAAAGCAAGAAACCCCCTCCACAAATGTAATTTGCAAAACTGCAAATAACCCCCTCCATCGGAAAGTCCGGCCGCGAAGGAACAAAGGAAAACCGGCCGGAACGGAATGCAAACTGGCAACTTCAGAAAACTGATCTCATAATAAATTACGGGAAAACCCGCGACTGCATATACATGCCTGCATTTGTATTCCCACTGAATACAAAAGCAAATAGACAAAATCTACACTGTCTAATACTAGGATCCGGCTTAAACCAAAGCCGGCTAGTAAAATCCGTCCAATTACGATCCGTGCAATGCCGCACGTATCTGATCAAACCCTGCCATATCTCCATACGGCCTCTACAGCATTTCGCCCGAAACCTGAGTAATTGAGTGTGGTGGACTCTAAAGACTCGTCAATACTATGGCTGTGGATTTAACCACTAGCACGTCAGAGGTATTAGCCATACGTGACGGGCCACCAGCTATTGACCAAAAGGGACGTCGATGAGCGAACTCATCCTGACACCCTACTGAGACTGTCAGTGACAATATCCGTACAGTCTGGTCCGTTCGTCTATGAGTATCGCATGGCGGGTCTAGGGGGTTGGTAAAAGCCAGACCCCTAAAAGCGGTACAAGTCGTGTCGGAGTGAAGCCCAGAACACCCTGAGATACTACTGGAATACCTACCAGTAAATCTCCTGCCTCGGCCGAGGGCTTTGTGTAATGGCTCTCCTAGACACAGCGCGACGTCATCCCTAATACCGGGAGAGACGAACCCCTGCAGATCCGCTCACTGCCTCCATGTGGCTCGGGACTGTACCCAACTAAAACCTGTTTGCACACTCCTTTGAGCCGTGGTAGGGTAGTAATCAAAGTACAGTAGGAACTCACACGAGACAAATGACAATCTCAGGTCGATGAACTAACCTGTACACATGTCACCAGGGAACTGCTATCTGACGTCTGGTATAATCCCAACTAGCATGTTCCCGGCGAGTCCTGTCCGGTGTACTCATAACCCAATGAGCACCTGTATACATCTTAGGTGAACCAACTGACACCAGTGGCTTGTGAGACCGGCCACCGCCCCTCGTCGGGGTCTCGACTGTATACACTAGTCTACTAATGGAGTATCGATGCCCAGTCTCGAAACTCCCACGACTAGGGACCTTTTAAGGATGTGCTTATAGACCCCAGCTCCCACGTATATGATCGCCCTCATACTGCTGGCAGTCAAGCAAGAATCCTAGGGGCTCTATCAACGTGTAATAGCGACTCGTAAGGTCACCTAAAGTAGTACACGATGATAAAGATAAACCAGATAGCATACTATCATCTTGAGTAAGACCGTCCTACCGGGATAGGTCCTCCCTCAATCATTGCAATCACGTGCCTGTGATCCAATAATTGACTCTGAGGGCACTAGCTCCAACACAGCTTAGTCCGTTGACTTGATACTGCTACTTCGCCTCGAGTGTGTTCCCACTGTACTTTGGTTACTACCCTACCACGGCTCAAAAGAGTCGTGCAAACAGGTAGTAGTTGGGTGCAGTCCCGAAGCACTTGGAGGCAGTAGCGGTTAGATAGGATTCGTCTCTCCCGGTATTGGGGGTTGATATCGCGCTGTATCTAGGAGAGCCATTACACAAAGTCCCTGGTCAGGGTAAGCGAGAATTACTGGTAGTGTTTCCAGTAGTTTCTCAGGGTGTTCTGGGCTATACTCCGGCATGACTTGTACCGCTATTAGGGGTCTGACGTTTACCACCCCCCTAGGCCCGGCATGCGATACTCTTAGACGAACAGACCAGACTGTATGGAGATTGTCACATTCAGGCTCAGTGGGAGTTTGGATGGGTTTACCTCATCGGCCTTCTTATCGACATCTACCCGGGGACCGTTACGTACAGCTAGTGCCGCTTATGGTCTGTGGTTAAACCCACTGCCAGCGTAGTGTCGAGTCTTTAGAGTCCCACACAGAGAGTTTCCCTGTACTGGGCAAAAGGTGTAGAGGCCGTATGGTTTTACGGCAGGGCTACGATCGCTTACGTGTACTTGTGCGCGTATGATGTTCGGGCAGACAATACTAGTGGGCTTTGGTTTAAGCCGGATCCTAGTATTATACAGATGGATCAGTTTTGTCTTCTGAGTATTCGTGTTCTACAGAATGCGGATGCGGGTGTGTATGCACGGTTGTGAGGAGCGAAGAAGGAGGTGCCTCATTAGTGTTTTGACCATTGACTTGGTCAAAACCATTATGAGGTGGAGGAAAATATTTACTAATCTTTTTAATGATAATTGTGTTATGGCTAATTGGTTTGACCATTTGACCATGCTTGACCATTGACCTAGTTGACTATTGTTGACTTAGATATTTTGTGAGCACTAGATTCTTCTTTTGGGTTTGGATTTTTCATGACATGATAATGGTCAAATCAAAGCAACCATCACAATTCATCATAATAAAAGATATGTAATTATTTTTCTTATGCATCATTATCTCCTTCTCATTCTCTCTCATCAAATGAGAGATCCGATGGTTTGCCTCTTCTTCCTCCTCACTACAAATTCCTAATAGTCTCATGTGTTGAGAAAATTAGGTTCTAAATAGACAAACAAATCCATCTTCTTCCTCTACATCACCTAGAACATCAAGAATATCAAACTTGTTGCCCTAGTTACCTCAACTTGAGGTGGAGCTCGGACTATAGACTCTCGGGTGGATCGTCTTCGACTCTAGGAGGCTGCGGAGGTGACCAAGATCCGGATCGATCCTCGGAGCTCAGATGGACGAGGAGGACAGCGGAGAAAAGAACCGAAGGACCGTTTTCGTGAGGTATAATCGTCTATCACAGTAGATTAAACCCCGCGTAGTTTCGTTAGTAATGGTTTGGCAAAGATCCTTTAGCTTTAGTCTATGTTGCTATGTAAGAAAGTTTTCGATTTTTACTTGTTTCGCCTCCTCGCTAGCTTGTGGGGTGAGCGACATAGACTTACAATTGTTAGTCATATGTATGCCCTAAATGTAATTATTGTACATAATTGTATATTATAATGGATGCTTGGACACATACACACACACACACAGATATATATATGAGAATAATGGAGGAAAGAGGCCATAGGAGAGAATTTCCTCCTATGGCGTCGAAAAAATACGCCCCCATCGTGTTTTCCGATGATCGGAATCCATCATCTTCATCGTTATCAACTAAGATGTGAGTACGCCAAATTTCATGTGATTCTACAACTTTTTCACCGTTGATTTAGCAATGTAAAAAGTTCTATTGTCGGTATACCGTTAATTTTGAACCCATTAATTCAACAGTGAAAAAGTTGTAGAATCACATGAAATTTGGTGTACCCACATCTTAGATGATAACGATGAACATGATGGGTTCCGATCGTCGGAAAAAAAGACGGAGGGCGTATTTTTTCAAGGCCATAGGAGGAAATTCCCTCCTATGACATCTTTTCTCCATTATTCTCTCTCTCTCTCTATATATATATATATATAGGATTTTCTTGCTCGACATGATAGTATGCTATCTGGTTGCTCTTTATCTTAACATGGACACTTGTATTATTATACTGTCTCTCTGATACATGTTGATAAAGCCCTTAGGATATATACTTGACTACCAGGACTATGATGCAGATCATACTAATGGGGCCAGGGTGGTCCACAAGTACATCCTTTAATAGTTCCTAGTCGAGGGAGTATCGAGACATGTCATCGATATTCCAATGTAGACTAGTGTGTACGTTTCTTGACCTTGTATGAGGTGATGGTTGATCCCGTAACTATTGGTGTTTGACATCAGAGATTGTACACAGGCGCTCATTAGAGAATGGGTACACTGAACAGGACTCGCCGAGAACTCCTAGAAGGTAACATACCTATCGTCAGATAGCAGTTCTCTGGTAACACTGGAACATGTTAGTCTGTAGATCCGAGATCGTCATAGAGTCTTGTGTGGTTCCCACTGTTCTTTAATTTCCTCCCAACCACGGCTCAAAGGAGTCGTGCAAACAGGTGGATTTTGGCTACAGTCCCGAGTCACATGGAGGCAATGAGCGATAGAAGGGGTTTTGTCTTTCCCGGTATAGGGAGTTGATGTTGTGCTATGCTTGATTGGCTATAACAGCAAGTCCCTGGCCATGGACGATGAGATTTACTGGTAAGAGTTATTAGTAGTTTCTCGAAAGGTTATAGACCACACATCGGCATGACTTATCAAGTTAGTGGGGTCTGACGATTCCACCCCTAGACTTGATATGCGACATATCAGACGAAGAGACTGGACTGTATGGTAAGTGTTGCTTATAGGCTTTGTGGGTGTTTGGACAAGTTACTTGTTGATCTTCTATTCACCCAATACATGGTTAGCCGTTACATCCAGCTAGTATCGCTGATGGCTTGTGGGTGATTGATGTGATCATTACCTACTGCTGGCGTATTGACGAGTCTTTAGAGTCCCACACAGAGGTTTCCTAGCTCAAGCGAAACGAAGTAGGGCACATATGTGATATGTGTGGAACCTTGATTAAATACGTGTATGCGATACCGTATTCTAATCTTGCGATATATAATATCGGTCGGTAATATATAATATAACCGGGTTATTGAATCAAGTGTTGATTCGATAAATTGATATACATATAAATGATATTAGTCGGTTATATATAATATAGCCGGATTATTGAATCAAGCGTTGATTTAATAATTTGATATATAATTATATATATTTGATATATTAATATATATTAACTAATATTAGCTCACTAAATAATTTCTTCTCTTGATGTATATATATATGTTGATATATATATATATATATGATTATGTGATATATATATATATATATATATATATATATATATATATATATATATATATATTTGTGTGTGTGTGTGTGTATTACATATACTATTGTGTCATGCTAGATGATACAATGGACATAGGTGTATGATATTCATGCCAAACCAAGGATAATGTTGGGTTTTATTATTTAAAGTAAATCCAAAATTAAGTGGAAAATGAGCATGACTTGGATGCTTGAAGAAGCATGTAGAAACCATGACTCATTCCACTAATTTTGTTTTACTTAAGATATTTTATAACCTAACCATTATGCTTAGCCCATGGTTAAGTCTCTATATATATCTTTGAGATATTTTCCTCACCCAAGTTTTATACAAGCCTCATCTTCTTCCTCCTCTTGAAAATTCTAGAGTGAAAAAGATAAAGAGAAGCAATATTCTAAAGTGAGAAAAATTCCTACTCCATTAACCTACTCTCATCTAGCCCATTAGTGTAGTTTGTTTGCTTCACTAATTTCTTAATTAGTGAAGAGGTAGCTTGAGTTAGTGATACTTCAAGGTGGATCATCTTCGGCTTCGAAGATCCTTAAACAAGCTCGTTCCTTTCTCCAAGTGGAGCCTACGAAGAGTTCTAGGGACTACTACTTGGAGCTTTATAAATGAAGGACCGGTCTACAAAGATTGTATTCACTTTTCACTTAGTGTAAAGTTTGTTTACTAGCTTATAAACCCTAATTCTCTAGTTCGATTCTAGCTTAGTATAGCTTAGCCCACTAGATTTTTTTAAATTGCATACTTGATGCCTCTAGAAACTTAGTAGTGGTGCTAAGACATACTTTCAGAAAAACACTCTTTTATTAATATTGGATCAATAAAAGTGTATAGGACTTTTAGGATCATTACAGTTCGGGACTATCGAATCCTGTTGTTCTACCAAATCTTCTAAAAAAGTGGCGTGGCGCACAACAAACACCTTATGTTTCTCAATATGGTAGAATAGATATCCAGACAAATGCTTTGGATATCCCACAAACTTACATAGAACTGAACATGCCTGAAGTTTTTCCGGATTTTGTACTTTAACATAGGTCGGATAACCCCATATCTTAATACGTTTAAGATATGTTCTTTTACCGCTTTATATCTCATATGGAGTCTTAGGCACGGATTTGGATGGAACATCATTCAATAGATATGTTGTTGTCTCAAGAGCATATCCTCAGAATGAAAGAGGTAACTCGGCACTACTTATTATAGAGCGAACTATATCCAATCGGGTTCGATTCCTCCGCTCCGACGCACTGTTGTGCTATGGTGTATACGGAGGAGTAAGCCGAGAGAGAATACCATTCTCTTTTAATTAGTCAAGAAATTCCTTACTCAAGTATTCTCTTCTCGATCAGATCGAAGGATTTTGATATTTTTACTCGTCTTGTTCTCTACTTCGCTTTTATATTCTTTGAATTTCTCAAAAAATTCAGATTTTTGTTTCATCAGGAATACATACCTGAACCTAGAGAGATCATTAGTGAATGTAATAAAGTATGAGAATCCACCCATTGCATGTGTAGATATTGGACCACATATATCACTATGTATCAGTTGCAAGAGCTCTGTAGCCCTTTCTCCGTGTCCAGTAAATAGAGTTTTGGTCATTTTCCTTTAAGACAAGACTGGCAAGTTTTATATGATGTAAATTCAAACGAATCCAAATATCCTTTCTTATGTAACATAGCTAGTCTGTTCTCATTGACATGGCCAAGTCTATAATTCCACCGGTAGGCTTCATTCATTTCTGAACTCTTCCTCTTGTATGTGTCTTTTATATTGAAAAATGTATTTTGATTTAGAACAACTAAACCATTACATAACATACCAAATCCAATCAACACTTGATTCATGAAAATGTTCATAACATTTTTCTGTAAGGTAAAGTTATATCCATTTTTATCTAATAAAAAATGGATATTATGCTGTAAAGAATAGACGGTACATAGTAATAGTTTTTCAAAATCAACGTATTGTCATTTGGTAACATAAGGTGATATTCGCCAACGACATCAGCAGCAACAAATGCTCTGTTCCCTATTTTGAGGAACATATCATCCTTTTCCAATACTCTACTTTTTCTTAACCCTTATAACGTATTACAAATATGTAATCCTGACCCGGTATCTAATACCTTGGTCATAAAGCAAACTGAGAAATAGTTCTCAATAATAAACACCCCCGAAGAGGATGCATCAGAATGCTTATTCTTTATCATGGTTTTGTGGAAATCCTTGCATCCCTATTTCTCATGCCCATACTCATGACTGTTGTCACAAGTTAGAGAGAAACCAACGCTCCCCAGCTCAGTATAATAAGCGGGTTCGGTCAAGTCATACATATTATTATCTTGATTAAGGCATGACATGGTCTCTACCTGAAGAGAGAGAAAAGAAACATTTAGCGTATGCTCTTACAAGATTAGATTGGTAAATTAATTTATCTAATTAGGTTGGCTCCCACTGTTTCATCGAATTTTCCTTCATACCCTAAAAGGAGAATTAACCAGGATCATTTACACCTTACAATTTCTCTAACTGTTCAGCCAAGCCAGTGTTGGTACTCCGAGGGAGGCTCCTTGTGCTCTTATACGGACCTAATTAAATAATCCATTTCCGTAGAGGTATAACCCCGTTAATACCTTTCTAGTCACCTGATGGGTTAGCGAGTTGTGAAGTGAAAATCTCCCGGGAGTAACACTTACCCACAATAGGAATCGGGATCCAACTATCACATAAAATGTATGAAATCACATTGCAAGTTTCAACAATTGAAACTCCCGATATGCTTTCTACCCCCAACAGTTTATGACCTTGACTGAGCCAACATATCATAAAATGCGAGTAAAGTTCAACCCGCCATTATTTTGATTAATTTAGGCCCACCTGACTGAGCCAACATGGCTATGCGATTGTCCTAAATAATCGCATCTCTATGTAACAGACAAACATTACTTAGCTACCGTTTACTATGCCTTGACTGAGCAACATATGCAGAACGAATACTAAGAACTACTTATCATAAATGACGGAGGGCTACGACTGGTTTTGATGAAAATTATGGACGTAATAAACTTGATATTGTTGAAGAAACCGTCTGATTTTGAAAAGGAGTAGTTTAGGCTCCGCTTTTCGAAAGAGTAGTTTTTAAAGAAAACAAAGTGGTTTTGAAATTGGTTTCAACAACATCATTCTAAGTTTATTATCTTTACATTAATCAAATTAATACAGTCCTATCATTTAAGTTCATAGTCATACCAGAAATAACGAAAATAGAATGCACATATATACCATCAGTATTCGCCATGGGACCCTGGGTTTTCACTGTAAGGTTACTTAAATTAAGTCAGGGAGGGGGCAGGGCTAGCGCAGATGCAAAACAAATAAGAGAAAGAGAGAGAGTAGTCATCTCAAGCATGATAAAAATATCACATAAAATGGAAAAACAGATATACTAGGAATTCTTGTGCTTCATTTTAGCCGCAACCGAAACACGAGTTTCTACGTTCGTGTGAATAGCTCAAATGTGATCGATCCTAGACCCCTACGAGTACGGAAAGCTATGCGCCAATTCTAGAGTTAGGTAATCTGGGCTTAACTCCTTGAGATGACCAACCGCTGAATTCTAGAACCTGGTAACTTGAGCACCCCTCCGCGGGTCAATCCTAGTAAATGAAAAGAAAAATATATACAACGGTAGCAACGACCGCCTCTTGGCCGTGCCCCAATAAAGGAATATACATTTATCCTCATATGAATACATGAATATACATCAAAAGAATCATCCGCTATCATACAAGGCTATTCATCATGACATTCCGTCCAATCCATCACAACCACAACAACAACAACACAAATATCTAATGCGCAATCTCGACTAATTGAACATATACCAGTTAGCGAAATTTACCAACGCTTTCCTTAGATGCGAAAAATAAAACAACGCAATAGTTTTGATCAAAAACTTTCCGAACTTCCCAAATCACAATATGTGAATTTTTTGAAATACCCTAAAAAACCCAATTCCAAAAGTGTAACTCCCTGGATGAATCTGGGGGAAAACTGATGCCTCATGGCAGACCCAGGCGGTCAAAAGGCCGACTTGGGCAGCCAGGAAGCTTCAGTTTGCTTCCAGGCTTCATCGGTGTCATTTTAGTGAAGAAAAGAGGCCATTTTCATACTCCGAAAAATTTTCAGGTGTCGTTTTGTAAGGTCCCTAATGCTCGCACTACAAGACTCGCGGTAAAGACAGAAGCGAAAAAAAAAACTTTTAAGTAAGCACTAGCGACCAAAACCTTAGAATCGATTCCAAATACTAAAATAGATAACATAACATACAAGGTTAGGGGGATAGCTACCTTTATAGCGTGTCCACGCAATTGTGGAAGACCCCTACACCGCTCCATAGAATCTAGCTCGGCTCCGAAGTTATCGGGAACTAGCTTGGTAACTGATCTTCTTCGTCAAAAAGGATCCACCCAAGAGAATCCAGATTCAAGCTATAGTCTCACACTAAATATCAAGTGAAGCTACTCACGATCACAAGTTGCTAATTTGTGATGCTAAGAGATGTAGTGAAGTGTTTATCTCAAATTTTCTCTCTCTTTGCAACTTTCCTCTCAACAATAGAAGATAACATCAAAGAGCAAAAGAGAATAAGAGAAGAGGATAATGTTGTAAAAAAACCTTAAGCATAAAAATTCATCTCTCTCTTCTCTTATCCCCTTGTGTAAGTGTGGGTGGAATTGTGACTCACACTAGTGAGTCACAAGCCCCCACACATCTCACACCTTCCATTCTTGAAAAGAAAAGAGTGTGTATATAAAACATACATAAACACACACACACACACACACACACATACATACTCCTGTATATGTACAAATACATATACCCGTATTCGTATCAAAATACGAATACCGTATTCGAATAAAAATACGAATACACATATTCGTATCGAGATAAAAATACCCGTATTCGTATTAATAAACAAATACCCGTATTTATACAAATACTCGTATTTGTATAAATACCATATTCGTATAAAAAATTCAAATACCCAAAAGAGAGAACATAATAAATATAATACTAGCTCACAAAAATCTGGCTATCTTTCAAACCTGCTAGTATTATCAAAACGTCCCGTTAAAGTATGTGCACAAAATATATGTATTTAATCGAACCTGAGTGCGTATCAAAATACACACGCACAATATCATTTTGCCAGGATCGGAAAACTTTCTGTGTGGGACTTTAAAGACTCGACAACACGCTGAAAATGGGTTTAACCACAAGCACGTCAGCGTCATTAGCTGTACGTAATGGCTATCCAGGTATTGAATGAAAGGAAGGTCAACAAGCAAGCTCGTCCATATCCCTACAGAGCCTGTAAGCGACAATTTCAGTACAGTCCGGTCTATTCGTCTAAGAGTATCGCATAACGGGTCTAAGGGGTGGATAACTTCAGATGCCTAATAACCTGATAAGTCGTGCCGGTGTCAAGCCCATTACCAACCAAACTACTGATCTTCGATCAGTAAATCTCATCCGCCTTGTCCAGGGACTTATGGTAATGGCCAACCGAACACAGCGCGACATTGACTCCCTATAACGGGAGAGACGAATCCCTGACGATCGCTCACTGCCTCCATGTGGTTCGGGATTGTACCCAACTAAAATATGTTTGTACGACTCAATAGATCCGTGGTAGGGAAGCGATCTAAGTATAGTGGGAACTCACGCGAGACAAATGACGATCTCAGGTCAACAGACTATCTGTACTCATGTCAACTAAGAGCTGCTATCTGACGATAAGTATAGTACCATCTAGAAGTTCTCCGTGAGTCTGTCCGGTGTACTCACCTCCAGTGACCACCTGTATACACTTTTAGATGCAACACACCAATGGCTATGAGACCGCCACCGCCCCTCGTCAGAGTCTAGAAATGTATACACTACTCTACTCTGGAATATCGATGCCCAATCTCGATACTCTCTCGACTATGGACATTTAAGGATGTGCTTATGAACTATCCAGCTCTCATATATATGATCGCCATCATAATGCTGGTAGTCAAGCAAGAATCCTACGGGCTTCATCATTATGTATTAGCGACACGTAATAATAAGTAAAACGTATACACATTAATGATAAAGACAAATCAGATAGTATACTATCATCTCGAGTAAGAACGTTCTAACCATATAGGTACTCCTTCAATTACCGTAATCGCCTACTTTCAATTACAATAATTGCCTTGATGGCACTATAGCCAACAATCTCCCACCTGCACTTAAGGCCAATTATTGCGGTATCGCATACCCACAGATGGTGTGCTATCGAATACCCAACTTCTCTACTAACAGATCATGCGTTTGAGAAATAGTCTCAGTGAGTGGATCCGCTACAATGCATCTAACTTTCTATCTCTATATCTCAAATTCGAGGAGATCAAATATTTTCCGAACTAAGCACTACCTTACCTTAGAATTTGTCTGGATATCTGATGGGACTAAGTTCATAAATGAACAATTTTATTCAACAAACTTCTTGTGCTATATCATCCACCGATCATAATCAGCAACCTGCGCCATGTCTACCTCAGCATTCTTCTTGGAACCCCGTCCAACATACGGCTCCTCAGAAGAGGATAAACTTATAATTTTGACAGCCACTCTATCATCCAGGTCACCTTAGAAGCTAGAACTGGTAATCGCCTCCTAAAGGAGGCAGCCATTACTACATCCTAAGAAAATCCTGACACGTTCTCCACTGCTTCTTTTTGTTTCTTCAGGATTAATATTTGCTTACTATACTAAGTGCAAAAACAACTTCTGGTCTAGTACTTGATATTGCATGATTAACTCAATTGACAAAGCAATTGGTATGTCATTCATGCGAGTCCCTCTCCTTATCAGTCTAGAAGACATCTTCTTAGAGAGGGTGACTCCATCACCTGCGGGTACACCACCATGCCACGAGTCCTCTATTCTAAAATCCCTTAGAATGGTGTCCAAATACCCAAATAGGAATATTTCCCAAATCTAGATCTAAAGACATAGATCTAGTTACCATAATCCTTGATATATTATCCAGATTCAATATGGAGAAACTTTTGTGACAACCACAGTTTAACCGATTGTAGTATAGGAATTTTACTTTCTATCAGGTGTATATCATCCAAATCTCAGGACAGTACTCCCTAAAACCTTCTTACTAGGTTCATCGGTTCTTTTGATGAAGTCAAACACCTTGACTATCACATCAAAACAGATGATTCTTCTCCGCTATGACCGCTTTAGTTTATGAATAGACATAAACAACTTGCACACCTTCTGCTGCTCCCACTGACTACGACAACCCTCTGGCAGAGTTATATACATGCGCACTTCTAAATTTCCATTTAGAAAGATATTATAGTCATCCACCTGCCAGATCTCATAGTCATGAACAGCAGCAACGATAAGTAATATAAGTATGGATTTCAGCATATACATTGAAGAAAAAGTTTCATTACAATCCACAACGGGTATTTGATGAAAACTCTTTACTATAAGTCTAGCCTTATTAGGTTACTACCTTTCCACCAGCACTGATCTCAAAAAATCTACTTGCTCCTAATATATTTTACCCCTTCAGGAGCACCCAGCAAATTACATTATTTGCTGAAGTGCGTGGAGTACAACTTGGATATCTCGTATCTGGTCATCATCAGAATGTCACCACTTTCCAATGGCCAGTTGATAAGTAGTAGGGCCATCATCATCAATATGATTCAAACCTCCTTGTCACTGTCTACGAGAAAACCTAAGTACCTCTCGGGTGGCTGAGGTTACCTACTAAATTCCGTGGAGTGACCGTTTTATCGAATCCAAATGAATTCTTAAGTTCAACTAAATTTTCAGTAAACGTTTTTGGTTTTGGAATCGCTTCCAGTTCTACCATACTCCTATTAATTTCATTTGAAAAAAGAAGTCATTTTTTATAAAAAGATGGCGAGTTAGAACAATGCAACTATTGATCTTGCAAATGGTAGAAGTTAAACCCTTACGAAAACTTAGGATAACCTACAAACTGCCATTACTGAAATATGCCTTGAGTTTGTCCGGATTCTTCTTTTAAACAAAAACAGGATAACTCCATATCTTAACTACTATAAGATATTCTACCATTCTATGTTCATATAGAATCAAAAACACTAATTTAGATGGAGCCAGATTAAAAAATTATGTAATTGTGTCTAGTGCATATCCCTTAAATGGAAAAAAGCCATACAACATTACTCATCAAGGAGCATACCTATGGACGAGTAACCTGTGAGAGAAATAATATTCTCATTATTACTATGATGAAATACCAATCATAAGTATCTAAATTTTCGATCACTTCGAAGAATCTTGATACTTTCAACGTTTGGTTCTCTAATTTATTCTTATACCTATGAAATTCTCAAAATCTTTGGACTTTATATCTCAACGAATACGTGTCTAAAACCATAGAATTCATAGATAAACCAGAATGAATTAAGATTACCATCCCCTTGTCCTAAAAGACACCGAGTAACATACATTACCATATATAAGTCCCAAGAGTATACTAAATCAAACTCCGTGTGTTGTAAAATGAGAACAGTATTTTGGTTAAGAACGTCGATATCGTTATTCAATGCATCTTACTTTATCCTCAACTGATAAAGGTAAACATTTAGAACACAATTTTAAAAAAATCATATCCCACTTTATAAAAAAAGATACTGATATATTATTTTAAAAATTGGTGTGTAACAACGGTTATTGAAAAATCAAATATTTATCGTTAGGCAAAATCAAGCGATTCAATCCAATATCACCAATTGCTACAAATTTCGATATTGAGGATCAAATCATCCATTTTCTAATATTCTGCTTCTTCTCAGTATCTGTAACGCCCTACAGATGTGAGAACCAAATCTGGTATACATATTCCCAGGAGTCAGAAATAATTGGGAATTTTTTCAATTAAAACTACATAGGAAAACCGAAACGTTAAATGGTTTTAAGGGGGTGGCCGGGTATTCCTAGTAATGCCTTTTCCAATGCCCAGATTTACGACAGTACTTGCAATTTCCTTTGCCCTCATTTCGATCCCTTTATGTCTCCGGTTCTTACTTTCTGTATACCATACTTATGCTAGTTAGTTTTCTTCTTTCCCTACTTTTCAGCACCAGCCTAAGATTTGGAAGAAGACTATCCAATAAGAGTAATTGGTGTACTCTCCTAATACAAGGAGCTCACAACTTGAGAGAAGTTGAAGAAGGGGAGACATCCGAATTATTCAATTCAATTTCTTCAGAACCCATGGCCATTCTTGAACTGAAATAAATTTCTTCGAGTTCATATGTAACTATACGAGATGATTATTCTAAGAAATATGGATATCCGTAGTGATACAAAGTGTTCGGGAGAAGGAAAAAGGTAAATTAGGAGTGATATGGATATATGCAACTTTGTCGTGAATCGTGACAATCCAAATCCAGATGTAAAAAGATTCGGTTAACTATGTTTATGAGTTATAGTTCAAGGTCAGTCATAGTCACTACCAAAGAGAGAGAAAAGAAACACTCAACGTGTACTCTATCAAGATTAGATTAGTTAATTACTTTATCTAATAAGTATAACTCCCACTGTTTTCTCAAATTCTCTTTCAAACCCTAAAAGGAGAACTAGCCGGGATCATTTACACCTTACACGTTCACTAACCATTCAGCCAGTCCAGTGTTGGTACTCCGAGGGAGGCTCCCCTTGCTTTCGCACGCACCTAATTAAATAACCCCGTTTCCACAGAGTCATAACCCTGTTAACACCGTTCTAGACATCTAATGGGTTAGCTAGTTGTGAAGTGAAAATCTCCCGAGAGCAATACCTATTCATCAGTGGGAATCGGGACCCAACTATCATTGTGTGATAACTTTGATGGAAACCGACCAAAATCACCACTGTAACGTTTTAAAAAAATCGTTTAGGTTAATTGTTCGAAAATTAGTAATACAACACGTGTTTTCGATAAAACCTAATTATAATTATTTTTCCACATAAACACAATTAAACCTACTTTAATTATGTAATGGTTTATGTATGGGTATTTTGTTAGTTACATATTTAATTGCTGGTTTATTTAATTATTTTCCCTTAGTATTTATTTTAAATATTATTTTAATCATGCACTTACACATTTAATTAGTGTTAATTACAAATTAGTAAGGGTTAATTATATGTTAGTGCACCATGACAACTTAACACTTATTGTGTAACATGTTTTTTGTTCATTTCTAAAATTTTCTAAATGGTTATAGACTTTTCTAAGTGTAAAACTAGGAAAATAAAATAATTAAGAAATGAAATAATAAATGAGGAAATGGGGGAGTCTTGACTTGACACACACACACATCCACTCACCTCTCCCCTCACCCTTAGCTGGCCAAAAATTCCAGCAGCCCCTCTCCCCATTTCTCCATCTTCTTTTCATCTCAAAACCCCTCTTTTTTCCCATTAAAATCCACAAAACCCCCCCACTAATTCCTAGTTAAATCTTCACCAAAATTCCTTGGCCTAAATTAGCTTAGATTTTGAAGCAAGATAGCATTTTTGGGTGGCCAAGTTAGTAAGTTAGATCTCCAAATTCTTGAGGTATAAATCTTAACCCAATGGTTACTTTGTTGATTAATTTATTTATTTTAATTTTATTTAGGTGTTAAAATAGTTTCTATTTGCAAGATTTGAGTTTTAAAGAGAAAGGTTTGGGTTAAAGTTAGGGTTTTTACCATTTAATTAAGTTAGCTAAGTGTAGTTTACCATCTAGTGGCTTTACAAATCTAATCTAGTTGATTGCCTTGCTAAAGTGACTTTTAATCATCCTAACTAAGTGTTTATGCAAATAAATTTCATGATTAGTGTGTGTTTATATGAGATTATATTTAAATTAGTGAAGCATAGCTTAATTAGGATGTTTACTTGTGATTGTGGTCACTAGGTTGCTAATCCATCTTGTTTTGCACTAAAATGGCTAAAGGTTGCTTACTAGGTTTTAAAAGAAAACGGTTTTAATTAAGTTTGAGGTTATGATGATCCACGACCTATTTTCCTGAATTAAAGTGCGATGTGAATGCGCGTTTAGTGTGATTAAATTCTAGTTATGGTGTTTGCTACGCATAACAACCCCTAGTTGTGGTTGTGGCGATGTCGCGCGCGCGTTTTGTGCACCAAGTGCATACGCGTATAGTTAGTGCGCGTTAGTTACTTGTATCGTCTTGACTTCATGTATATTTAAATGTTTAATCTTGTATATACTAATTGTGCGATTCTAGGATCGGTTGCGGAGACGTCGGACGCGGCAAGGAAAGGAAAGGCCGTGATTGGATCAGATTAGCCGAGACATCCCGGTGAGTAGATGTACACATCTACGGGGGGATCGTCTGGATGGCGAAAGGCACCCGATAGTTAGGATTTTTAGTAGTTGTTGCATCTATATGCGGGGTCTCAAAGCATTTATATCATAGCATTGCATCCCCTTACATATGATATTGTTACTTAGGACACTTGCACCATCACCATTGGTTCATGCCGCACGCGCACTATTTATGCGCACGCCATTGGTAATTGCTATGTCATGAACACTATAAAACTTGCTTAAATCAGTATGTGAGTATTTGCATTATATATGATATGTAAACATGTAGTTGTATATTCATTTCATCAGGATGGACACGTAGGATTTCAAGTTATACATACCTCATCGTATCATCATTCATACATGGTTTTCTAGTCATACATTGCATAACATATTATTGATATCATAGACATTCATCATTACCGACATGTTCATATATTGTGATTCTTCATGGAGATTTCAGTGTTTATGAGATTTATGGATTTTGGGGAAATCCGCAAGAATTTTATGAACCTATTATCATTTTAAAAATGCAAGTTGCGTTTTTCTCGTAATAAGATGTATGTGGAGTCCACCATGAGTTTTCCTGATTTGAGTTGGTTTTTAAGACCCGATTCGAGGAGGAGGATGAACCGTCTCGGGTACATGGTGGACGCGGTGAGGTACCCGGGGCGAGAAGCTCGAGTTGTAGACGATGAGCCTGGCAGGGGAGCATGACCTACCGGTTATGATTATTGGCTCGGTGGTTATTCGGAGGATACCGACCGGAGTCGTGGGATGTGATAGATTGAGAGCTGATCTGAGAGACGGCTATTGAGATATTGAGATATTAAGGTATTGAGATACAAATATTGTGTCGATGCTTTACATGGATTTTTTGTCGATTTCATTGATGATACTCTAGCTATATTATACAAAGGTTTTACTGAGATATGGATATGGATTTTCTCACACCAGATTTATCCGGATTTCGTGTTGATTATTCATTCATGTCGTATTCATACTAGTGCATCGCATCATAATTTTATATGTAAGTTTTTGACGCAATTGCGTGCATGTTTACGATAGCCTTATTAGATGTTACTTACTACTCATGAGTTGGCAACTCACCCCCGTTGTGCCACAGTATCTTGCAGGCCCGACCCGTCAGCATAGCAGCGGCAGGCACATTTCTTCTTCTACTTTCTTTGCATCGAATTGCTTGTAGGTGGGTTGTGAGGATATTATTTTGTTCCACCCATGTATATATTTATTTTGTATCTAGTATACTCCATTTATCTTTTGTATATTGGACTAGACAGTGAGACTGTGAGACTTGTATTTTTGGTATCTGGTGTCGAGCTCGTGTGAGCTGACTTATATTTAGTTTCCGTTTTCTTGCTTTTAAATGTTGGTTTCACTCATGGATAATATCTTACTTGTGGTTGTGATACCGCCGTTCGGCGAAGAGCTAGCTCCCGCTTAGGGATGCCTTTATTCAGTTCTTGTATATATTCATGTTTGTACCCTTTTGGGGCCAGTATTTACAAAGGAAACTCTACCGAAATTTTTATAAAAAGTTGAGCTTATTATAAAGACTTTCAAAGTGATCTTCTATATTAGCTTAACTTTTAATCAAGTTTTCCTTCACCCTAGTTTCTTTAAATGGTTTAGATTTCTGGGTTTTGCTTACTTAGATTACGTTACGCCTCTAGAAGTTGCGTAATTTAAGTGCCAGTCACGTTCCACATATTCGGGTCGTGACAAAGTTGGTATCAGAACGATAGGTTTTACCTTTCGGGGTATAGGATGACCCTTGTTAGATGGAGTAGGTTACTTAATCAGAGTGACGTAGCGTGTGTATGTTCCGTGGCATACTTACGATATGATACTCCGTCTAAGTGACCTTAAGATATATATAATTGCTTGTACTTCCTTCCTTGATTCCATATGTCCTCTTGTTTCGATCGCAATGTTCTTATCAATCCTGTTTCTTACTCCAGCCACTATGCCGCCGATGACTATGAGGGCCCAGAATGCTGCCGCCAGGGATGAGATTAGAGCGGGCTTGTCTGAGACGAGGATCAGGACGGTACGCCTACCCCTCAGAGACAGAGTGATCTGCCTTCTCCAGGCCGGATAGCTAGGCTGGAGTCGAGTATTCAGGACTTACGACAGATGGTTGGATCATTACTCGAGGCTAGCCGAGCTCCGATGATGTCCCTCCTACTGTTAGGACTGTGATTGTACCTCCTGCTCAGACAGCTGTTCCTACTCTTACCAAGACTATCCCCGTATCCTTGCAGGAGTTTATGAGGCTGAAGCCTCCAATTTTTACCGGCACAGATGCAGCGGAGGATCCGCAGACATTCCTCGACAGGATGGCTAGGATTTGTTATTCACAGAGATGTTCTGACGAGAGATGGGTTGAGCTTGTGAGTTTTCTTCTAGAGGGTCTTTCTCAGACGTGGTGTGAGTCGGTGGAGAGAGGCCGAGCTGCAGGTCTACCTCCTATGACTTGGGATGAGTTCACAGCTATATTTCTTGCCCGTTTCCTTCCGGAGAGAGTTCGAGATGCCCAATGTCGTAGTTTCGAGTCTTTGCGCAAGACTTCAGGGATGACAGTGTCCGAGTACGACATTCAGTTTACTCAATTGTCCCGATATGCTCCTTACCTGGTGGACACTGAAGTGAAACGCATAAAGAGGTTTGTACGGGGACTGGACATGCAATTATTTCTTGCTATCGGCACCCAGCGTTTTGACACTTACGCCAATGCTATGGATGCGGCCTTACTTTCGGAAGAGCGCATTTCTGAGACTTTGGTTGTTTCTGGACCGAAGCGGATTCATACCGGCATGCTAGCTCAAAGGCGGTTGGGTAGATGTCGTGATAGGTTCTTTCCGGGAGATGGTGGTAGCAGAGGATAGAAACGAAGTCAGTTGTATGGCTCTTACCCACAGGGTCAGCAGTCGTCACCAGGTTGTTTTCGGTGCGGGAGTCAGTACCACCGTATCAGAGACTGTACTATGGGGCACCAGGGCACAGCGACGGTTCCACATGTGACCTTACCACCATCACCCCTTCCTCAGAGAGCCTTACTTCCTACCTCTGATGATGTTCCATGCCAGGCAGATGCTCCTAGAGGCTGTGGGCGTGGCGGTCCTGTTCTGAGAGGACGAGGCAGCAGAGGCAAAGGACAGCCGGCTACTGGTGGGGGATAGGTCCGAGTGTTCGCTTTGACTCCACAGGATGCGCAGGCATCTAATGTCGTTGTGATAGGTACTCTTCCAATATGTTCATTCGACGCATGAATATTATTTGATCCGGGTTCCACACATTCTTATGTATCTATACACTTTGCACCGAGGTTGGGCCGAGAGTCGACTTCGCTAGATCTGCCACTCTTTGTTATTACTCCATTAGGTGTGTCATTTGTCCCTCGATATGTGTTTCGATCGTGTTCCGTTCGTATCGGGGGAGGGATTCTTCTGTTGATTTGATTCTCCTCAATATGCTGGACTTCGATGTTCTTCTGGGCATGGATTGGCTAGCCACGTGTTATGCGTCCATGGACTGCCGCGAGAAGGCAGTCAGATTTAGTTTTCTGGGTGAGCCAGTTCTTGTTATTCGGGGAGACCGTAGCGCCACCCTTCCCAGTTTGATTTCTTCTCTTCGCGCTAGTCAGCTCTTGAGGAAAGGATGTCAGGGATTATTGGCGTATTTTTATGATGTTAGAGCCGTAGAGGTCCCATTAGAACAGGTCCCGATTGTGAGGGAATTTCCAGATTTCTTTCTTAATGAGTTGCCCGGTTTGCCACTTGAGCGCGATATTGAGTTCTGCATTGACTTGATCCCCGGCACGGGGCCTATTTCTATACCGCCTTATCGGATGGCCTCGGCGGAGATTAAAGAGCTTTGGATCAGTTGAAAGATTTGTTGGATAAAGGGCTTGTTCGTCCGAGTGTGTCACCTTGGGGAGCTCCTGTCTTGTTCGTTAAGAAGAAAGACGGCAGTTTGCGTTTGTGCATCGATTATCGTTAGTTGAATCGAGTGACTGTGCAGAACAGATATCCCCTACCTCGTATTGACGATTTATTTAATCAGCTCCAGGGTACGGGGCACTTCTCGAAGATTGACTTGTGATCAGGTTACAATCAGTTGCGGGTTCGAAAGGATGATATTCCGAAGACTGCTTTTCGCACGCGCTACGGGCATTATGCGTTCTTGGTGATGTCGTTCGGACTCACCAATTCCCCAGTAGCGTTTATGGATTTGATGAACCACATATTCATGCCGTTTCTTGATCAGTTTATCATCATGTTCATTGATGACATCTTATTATACTCCTGGAGCCGAGAGGACCACGGGCAGCAATTGAGGATCATATTGCAGACATTGAGAGAGTATCAGCTGTTCGCTGAATTCTCCAAGTGTACTTTCTGGCTAGATAGTGTTGATTTCTTGGGTCACTTGTTAACAAGAGATGGCATACGTGTGGACCCGAAGAAGATTGAGGCCGTTCAGCACTGGCCCAGACCTGTATCAGTGACGGAGGTTCGCAGCTTTTTGGGTTTGGCCGGATACTATCGACGTTTCATACAGGATTTTTCTCGTATAGCTGCACCGTTGACCGGGTTGACCCGGAAGAGAGTTCCGTTTCTTTGGACCGAGGCATGCGAGCAGAGCTTTCAGCAGTTGAAGACTCGTCTGACTACTATGCCAGTATTATCTTTGCCTTCAGGTGCAGGCGGTTTTGTTGTTTATTGCGATGCTTCTCGAGTGGGGCTAGGCAGTGTGTTGATGCAACACGGTAGGGTCATTGCTTATGCTTCTTGGCAGTTGAAGAAGCATTATCCCACTCATGACTTAGAGATGGCTGCGGTGGCTTTTGCACTCAAGATCTGGAGACACTACTTATACGGTGAGTCATGCCAGATATTCACGGACCACAATAGCTTAAAGTACATTTTTCAGCAGCGAGATATGAATTTGAGATAGCGCCGTTGGATGGAGCTAGTAAAGGACTATGACTGCGAGATTCTTTATCATTCGGGAAAGGCGAATGTTATGGCAGATGCTTGAGTTGGAGGCCTGGAGGTAGCTTGTCTTATTTGAGCACAGTTCAGAGACAGTCGACGGCAGATTGGCAGATTCTATATGACAGCCAAGTACAGTTCGAGTTTACGTCGACCGGGGGACAACTTGCCCATGTCTGTGCATGTCCACAGTTACTTGACCGTGTCCACGAGGCACAGCCCGGTGATGCCCGTTTGTCAGAGATCATGGATTAGGTTCGACAGGGCAGATATTTAGAGTTCGTGATCGATAATTAGGGAGTACTACGATTTGGGACTCGACTATGTATGCCAGATCCCGATGGGTTAAGACGCGAGATTTTAGAGGAGGCACATCAGTCGACATATAGTGTTCATCCCGGTTCTACCAAGATGTACCACGACTTGAGAGATGTCTTCTGGTGAGAAGGGATGAAGAGAGATGTCACGGATTTTTTTCGAGATGCCTGACTTGTCAGCAAGTCAAGGCTGAGCATCAGAGGCCAGCAGAAGAATTACAGCCTTTGCCCATTTCGGAGTGGAAATAGGAGCAGATTTCTATGGATTTTATCGTGGGTCTACCTAGGACCAGACGAGGGAATGACTCTATTTGGGTGATCGTAGACTGACTGACGAAAGAGGCTCACTTTCTGCTAGTGAAGACCACTTTCGGATTCGCTCAGTACGCTCAGATTTATATCGACGAGATTGTGCGACTACATGGAGTTCCGACTTGCATCGTGTCCGACAGAGGCACTCAGTTCACTAGTCATTTTTGGCAGAGACTTCAGGAGGCTTTGGGCACCCGATTGAGTTTTAGTACAGCTTTCCATCCGCAGACCGACGATCAGTCCGAGTGGACCATACAGACTCTTGGAGACATGCTCCGAGCTTGCGTTCTAATTTTTGGTGGCAGTTGGAATCTTCATTTGCCCTTGATAGAGTTCTCCTACAATAACAGCTTCCAGGAGACGATTCAGATGGCACCCTTCTAGGCTTTATATGGGAGGAGATGTCGATCGCTGGTTTGTTGGACAGAGCTCAGTGAGAGCAGTGTTTTGGGACCGCAGATTCTGTAGGAGATGACCGAGAAGATCCAGTTGATTCGGGATAGGATGAGAGCGGCCCAGAGCAGGCGGAAATCTTATGCGAATAGACATCGTCGCAGACTGGAATTTTCTGTAGGTGATCACGTTTTCTTGCGAGTTTCTCCAATGAAGGGCGTAATGAGATTCGGGAAGAGAGGAAAGCTTAGTCCCATATTTGTGGGTCCCTTTGAGATTCTCGAGCGTGTCGGCCCAGTTGCTTATCGTTTGGCTCTTCCACCCAGCTTCCCAGATGTTCACCTCGTGTTTCACGTATCGATACTCCGCAAGTACCTTCATGACCCCTCTAACGCGATTCAGTATCAGACAATCCATGTAACAACCCTAAATTTCCTGAACAACTTTCTGTAGAATTTTTTCAAAATTTGAAGAAAGGGGTACTTTTGCCTGAGCACAAGTTAAATATTTGTTTTGAAAATTAATTACAAGAAGGAGCTTGTAGCTCATTGGTAATACCTTGCACTGCTGAACCAAGCCACTAGAGTTCAAATCCTATACCCCACATTATTTTTAATATTGTTTTATTTTGAATTTTTACAATACCAAGGATTTACACATGCATAACTCACAAAAACCCCACTACACCCAAAAACCTAACAATACCAGAGGCTATATGAACCGACGAAGGATTTTCCGGCCACCTGACTCGTCCGGAATCGGCCGGCGGACCGGCCGACTCGGGCCGCCGGCGCCTGCCGGACTCGGCCAGACCCGGCCAGACCGCCGAGTCATTAACAACAAAGTACTGCCTTTTCACCTTCCCTGTACACCTGTATACTTTAAATTCTTGGACCAGTACCCGAGCCTCTTTAAAATCCTAATTACCCCATTTTAATACATTTTAATACAATTTATCACATTTTTTCATTTTAACCTTTCACCTATCCTAACCCTAGCCTAACCCTATAAATACAATCCCTACACACTACCCCCTCACTCCAAAATTCTGAGCAAACTCTCAAGAAAATTTCCTAGAACCCTAGTGTACTTTGGAAGAAGCGAAAGGCGAAGATCCGGCAATTTTTCCGGCGACAACCCTAGGAGAACCCGGCGATGAAACGACGCACCGGAAGTTACGTCCACTCCCTCTCCCTCTCCTCTTTAAGCTAAACCCGTAAGTCCGCCTCCATCTTCTCTAATCTTGTTCTAAAAAAACATAATTTCAAAACCCGACGGAATCGGAGTTAAACCGGTTTCCGATTCGGTTTCTTTCTCAAAATCCAACGTTTTCTTAGATACAATCACACAAAACTCTTATATGTTGACTATTAAATATTAATAAACATGTTGAACAAGTTTCATGACAATCTAATTCATTTTGTCACTTTTATCGTACTTTTTCACTAAAATACCACGTGGTTTCATTTCGACATTTAAATCACAAACTTGCTGTAGCTTTAAGTAGATCACGAGGTAATGACCCACATATTCACAACACTCATATGCAAAAAAACACAATACCTTTTGAGAACTTAGAATATGGGAAAACGAAATATTTTAAATAAATACCATGAATTAATAAAACCATTTTCTAAAGGATTAAGTATTTTACACAAATCTTTGCAAAGCGCCGCTACAACCCAATTTGGGGAACCCGACTGGGATGGTGCGGATTATCGCACATCCCTGGGCTTAGTAGTGTGAGATGCAGACCTCCGCAAGGAGTATTCGGTCTCGAGAGATTTAAAATACAACATCTTAAGAAAATGAGATTTTTAGAAATATAAAATATATATTAAAATTATTTTTATATAAATATATGTATAAGTAACATTAAAATATCTATTTTGTAATAATATAAATATTCCAACTCTTTTCAAAAATCACAAGAATCACCTTATATTAAAATACCATGAATTCCATACAAGTACAATATTACAAATAAATACCATATATTATGAAAGTAGGTTATTTTCACTAGAAATATCACAAATATAAAATCTAAAATTATTACAACTCTAAAGACGATAATTAAATACTTGGGGTGTATTTTGAAAAGTATATAAAAGTATTTTTACATAAAACCCCCTCAAGTTCTATAAATTACCCTAGTAAACATAGGTTTAAGCGAGACCAATCTCTTGAGCCTCAGGGAGCTGGAGAAGTGGGTGCTTGCCTATTTAAGGTAGACAACTTAACAATGGTGTTATCAACACGGTAATCGTCTTTGAAAAAGACACAAATCCTGCCGCCCATGTGCAGCGGTTACCGATAATATCAAAACAATTAGGAATTCAATTTTCTTTTCTAATTGTCTGACTCAGATCGAGTCTTCTCATTAATAATCTGACTTGAATATGATTAAAGTACAATTTACAACATTACAATTCAACATGAATCCATGAATCCATCTATTCAATTTATATTGACTGAACCGAACCATGGATATACTTCCATTTACATGATTCTCCAGTTACATCCATTTACTGATATTATGGTTTCGGTAATTCACCCAATTATACAATCTATACAGTTTACAATACAAGACAATACAATACAACTATACAACAAGACATCTCAGGGTTTAAGGGGTAGATTGGTACGGAAGGTGTTAGAAGTGGCACGAGATAGTAAGATTGAATACACCTAACATGAATCCAGTTGCTGTTGTACCGTGGCATAAATGGTTCCTTCTACTACATTTGCTTCTAGTCTCTGGTATATAGAGACTCCTCTCGTATACACTGGTATCTTTCTGTACCAAGCTACAAACAACAGCGTTAACACTAAAACAATGTAATACAACTTTAAAAGCTACCTTCTCTTTCTGTCTATTCTATTTCTCCCTTATCATTGGGACTTACCGAAAGATTTGTTCGCTGACGACATTCTCTTTCTTTCTTCTTTGAATGTCGTCAGGTGATCTGGACACTCCGGAGATCGAGCCCACTAGTGAAGACTTGGACCACTTCATTGAAGACCCAGAGCTTTAGTTCATTATACACTTTTATTTCAGTACTTTTCCTTTTCTGTTATGCCATTGTTTATGCATTGCTTTCATTCAGTTGTATTTACTTTTCCATGCATTGTACAGAAAGAATGTGAATAAATAAAGTTGCTCATTTATTTTTATATTGCTTAGATACGCTTAGCGTGTTTACTTCATAGTAAATACGTAGCGGCCTCGTCGCGTCCTCTGCCCATATTCTGGGAAGCGGGGCTGACAGGTTTTGTTGGTGGCCCATGCAGGTCAGAGCTGTATGAAACTCTATCATGCAGTTCTATTCTGCGTGAACAACCTAATCAATATAACACAAGAACCAGCAACTAAAACATTTTTTACAATTTATGCTCCTTGAATCTTATCATTTCATATTCTTTGAATCATATACTTTGAACATGTCCTAACCCAAAATTTTCTTCAAGGTTATGGATTCCCCAAACAATACCAGCACCAACTTCAACAACACTCCACCACCACCACTCACACCTGCCGTCCCTGCTCCGATCAACGAGCAGACGGTTCTGCTTGAGGCAATCCGAAGCCTCCTAGTTGGACTGCAGCAGCAGACTGCTATATTAGTGAACCGATCAGAAGCAGAAGCAACCGGTATAAAGCGCTCTGCCACCCAGATGGCAGGGGGAGCCTACCTTATACAACCTTCTGAACCCAAGAGACAGAAAGAAGCAATTAACCAGTTGAGTCCAGACTTTTGCTACTACTTCCATAGAAAGGGACACTTGTGGAAGGGCTGTAGGCGCGCAAAAGGCCTGTGCCTAGTTTGTGGCCTATCCAATCATAGAATTGGAAACTGTCCCTATAGACGCAACTCAGCTTACACACCCACCAACTACCTGCAGCGGCCAGCTATCCAGGCTTCTGCAGCTCGTCTTGCATCATTCCAGTCGCCACCTACACATGGACCACCTCTACCCAGTCAGGCATCGAGTTACCGACATACACAGAAAAATGTGCCGAGATGCCAAGCATACACCTTAGCAACCGTAGAAGCCAAGACAGTTGACCAAGGTAACATTAGTAAGTCTCTTTCACATTTTTAAAACTCTTGTATCACTTTGTTATTTTTCATACACCGTCAGTACTTCAGTCACCAAATTTTCCTTGAATCCATTACACTTTCCTTTTCAAATTTCGAGGACGAAATTTTTATAAGGAGGATAGAATGTAACAACCCTAAATTTCCTGTACAACTTTCTGTAGAATTTTTTCAAAATTTAAAGAAAGGGGTACTTTTGCCTGAGCACAAGTTAAATAATTGTTTTGCTAATTAATTACTAGAAGGAGCTTGAAGCTCATTGGTAATACCTTGCACTGTGAACCAAGCCACCAGAGTTCAAATCTCATACCCCACATTATTTTTAATATTGTTTTATTTTGAATGTTTAGAATACCAAGAGTTTACACGTGCATAACTCACAAAAAACCCACTACACCCAAAAACCTAACAATACCAGAGGCTATATGAATCGACGAGGGATTTTCTGGCCACCTGACTCGGCCGGAATCGGCCGACTCGATCGGCGGACCGGCCGAATCGGGCCGCCGCCGCCGGCCGGACTCGGCCGGACCGCCGAGTCATCAACAGCAAAGTCCTGCCTTTTCACCTTCCCTGCACACCTGTAGACTTTAAAGTCTTGGACCAGTACCCGAGCCTATTTAAAACCCTAATTACCCCATTTTTAATACATTTTAATACAATTATCACATTTTTTCATTTTAACCTTTCACCTACCCTAACCCTAGCTTAACCCTATAAATACAACCCCTACACACTACCCCCTCACTCCAAAATTCTGAGAAAACTCTCCAGAAAATTTCCTAGAACCCTAGTGTACTTTGGAAGAAACGAAAGGCGAAGCTCCGGCAATTTTTCCGACGACAATCCTAGAAGATCCCGGCGACGAAACGACGCACCGGAAGTTACGTCCACTCCCTCTCCCTCTCCTCTTTAAGCTAAACCCGTAAGTCCCCCTCCCTCTTCTCTAATCTTGTTCTAAAAATACATAATTACAAAACCCGACGGAATTGGAGTTAAACCGGTTTCCGATTCAGTTTCTTTCTCAAAATCCAACTTTTTCTTAGATACAATCACACAAATCTCTTACATATTGACTATTAAACATTAATAAACATGTTGAATAAGTTTCATGACAATCTAATTCATTTTGTCACTTTTATCGTACTTTTTCACTAAAATACAATGTAGCTTCATTTCGACATTTAAATATCACAAACTTGCTATACCTTTAAGTAGATCACGAGGTAATGACCTATCTCCTCACAACACTCATATGAAACATAGCACAATACCTTTTGAGAACCTAGAATACGGGAAAACGAAACATTTCAAATAAATACCATGAATTAATAAAACCATTTTCTAAAAGATTAAGTATTTTACACAAATCTTTGCAAAATGTCGCTACAACCCAATTTGGGAAACCCCACTGGGATGGTGCGGATTATCGCATATCCCTAGGCTTAGTAGTGCGAGATGCAGACCTCCGCAAGGAGCATTCGGTCTCGAGAGATTTAAAATACAACATCTTAAGAAAATGAGATTTTTAGAAATATAAAATATATATTAAAATTATTTTTATATAAATATATGTATAAGTAACATTAAAATATCTATTTTGTAATAATATAAATATTCCAACTCTTTTCAAAAATCACAAGAATCACCTAAGATTAAAATACTATGAATTCCATACAAGTACAATATTACAAATAAATACCATATATTATGAAAGTAGGTTATTTTCACTAGAAATATCACAAATATAAAATCTAAAATTATTACAACTCTAAAGACGTTAATTATATACTTGGGGTGTATTTTGAAAAGTATATAAAAGTATTTTTACATAAAACCCCCTCAAGTTCTATAAATTACCCTAAGGACCCTAGTAAACATAAGTTTAAGCGGGACCAATCTCTTGAGCCTCAGGGAGCCGGAGAAGTGGGTGCTTGCCTATTTAAGGTAGACAACTTAACAATGGTGTTATCAACACGGTAATCGTCTTTGAAAAAGACACAAATCCTGCCGCCCATGTGCAGCGGTTACCGATAATATCGAAACAATCAGGAATTCAATTTTCTTTTCTAATTGTCTGACTCAGACCGAGTCTTCTTATTAATAATCTGACTTGAATATGATTCAAGTATAATTTACAACATTACAATTCAACATGAATCCATGAATCCATCTATTCAATTTATATTGACTGAACCGAACCATGGATATAATTCCATTTACATGATTCTCCAGTTACATCTATAATTCTCCAGTTACATCCATTTACCGATATCATGGTTTCGGTAAGTTACCCAATTATACAATCTATACTGTTTACAATACAAGACAATACAATACAACAAGACATCTCGGGGTTTAAGGGGTAGATTGATACGGAAGGTGTTAGAAGTGGCACGAGACAGTAAAGATTTAATACACCTAACCTGAATCTAGTTGCTGTTGTACCGTGGCATAAACGATTTCTTGTACTACACTTGCCTCTAGTCTCTGGCATAAAAAGACTTCTCTCATATACATTGGTATCCTTCTGTACCATACTACAAATAACAGCGTTAACACTAAAACAATATAATACAACTTTAAAAGCTACCTTCTCTTTCCGTCTATTCTATTTATCTCTTATCTTTGAGACTTACCGAGTGATTTGTTCGCTGATGACATTCCCTTTCTTTCTTCTTTGAATGTCGTCAGGTGATCTGGACACTCCGGAGATCGAGCCCACTAGTGAAGACTTGGACCACTTCATTGAAGACCCAGAGCTTTAGTTTATTGTACACTTTTATTTCAGTACTTTTCCTTTTCTGTTATGCCATTGTTTAGGCATTGCTTTCATTCAGTTGTATTTACTTTTCCATGCATTGTACAGAAAGAATGCGAATAAATAAAGTTATTGTTTTATTATATCTTGTCTCTTGTGCATTTATTTTTATATTGCTTAGATACGCTTAGCGTGTTTACTTCATAGTAAATACGTAGCGGCTTCGTCGCGTCCTCTGCCCGTACTCTGGGAAGCGGGGCGTGACAATCCATCTGGAGCGTGATCTTTCCTTCACTGAGAAGCCGATAATCATTCTGGATCGGCAGGTGAAAAAACTGAGGTCTAAGGTCATACCGTCTGTAAAGGTTCTTTGGCGTGGCCCGAACAGCAAAGAGGTCATGTGGGAAGCCGAGGACGAGATGAAGAAGAAATATCCACATCTCTTCGAAGGTACGCGTAGTTAGATTTTAAATTCGGGGACCGAATTTCTTTAAGGGGGGAAGATTGCATCGACTTTCTTGTAGGTGGGTTGTGAGGACATTCTTTTGTTCCACCCATTTATATATTTATTTTGTATCTAGTATACTCCATCTACCCCTTGTATATTGGACTAGATAGTGAGACTGTGAGACTTGTAATTTTGGTATCCGGTGTCGAGCTCGTGTGAGCCGACTTATATTTGTTTTCCGTTTTCTTGCTTTTAAATGTTGGTTTCACTCATGGATAATATCTTACTTGTGGTTGTGATTCCGCCGTTCGGCGAAAAGCTAGCTCCCGCTTGGGGATGCCTTTGTTCATTTCCTGTATATATTCATGTTTGTACCTTTTGAGGCCATTATTTACAATGAAAACTCTGCCGAAATTTTTATAATAACTTGAGGTTATTATAAAGACTTTCAAAGTGATCTTCTATGTTAACTTAACTTTTAATCAAGTTTTCCTTCAACCTATTTTCTTTAAATAGTTTAGATTTCTGGGTTTGGCTTACTTAGATTACGTTACGCCTCTAGACGTTGCGTAATTTAAGTTCCAGTCACATTCCACATATTCGGGTCATGACAAAGTTGGTATCAAAGCGATAAGTTTTACCTTTCTGAGTGTAAGATGACACTTGTTAGATGGAGTAGGTGACTTAAGCAGAGTGACATAGCGTGTGTATGTTCCGTGGCATACTTACGATAAGATACTCCTCCTAAGTGACTCCAGCTATATTATACAAAGGTTTTACTGAGATATGGATATGGATTTTCTCATACCAGATATATCCGGATTTCGTGTTGATTATTCATTCATGTCGTATTCATACTAGTGCATCATATCATAATTTTATATGTAAGGTTGTGACGCATTTGCATGCATACTTACGATAGCCTTATTAGATGTTACTACTCACGAGTTAGCAACTCACCCCCGTTGTACCACATAATCTTGCAGGTCCGACCCGTCAGTATAGTAGCGGCGGGCACATTTCTTCTTCTGTTCTTTTTTGCATCGACTCGCTTGTAGGTGGGTTGTGAGGATATTCTTTTGTTCCACCCATGTATATATTTATTTTGTATCTAGTATATTCCATCTACCCCTTTTATATTAGACTAGACAGTGAGACTGTGAGATTTGTATTTTTGGTATCTGGTGTCGAGCTCGTATGAGCCGACTTATATTTGGTTTCCGTTTTCTTTCTTTTAAATGTTTGTTTCACTCATGGATAATATTTTACTTGTGGTTGTGATTCCGCCGTTCGGCGAAGAGCTAGCTTCCGCTTGGAGATGCCTTTGTTCATTTCTTGTATATATTCATGTTTGTACCCTTTTGGGTCCAGTATTTACAAAGGAAATTTTGCGGAAATTTGTATAAAAACTTGAGCTTATTATAATGACTTTCAAAGTGATCTTCTATGTTAACTTAACTTTTAATCAAGTTTTCCATCACCCTATTTTCCTTAAATGGTTTAGATTTCTGGGTTTGGCTTACTTAGATTACGTTACGCATCTAGACGTTGCGTAAGTTAAGTGCCAGTCACGTTCCAACATATTCGGGTCATGAAAAAGTTGATATCAGAGCGATAGGTTTTACCTTTCTGAGTGTAGGATGACCCTTGTTAGATGGAGTAGGTGACTTAAGCAGAGTGACATAGCGTGTGTATGTTCCGTGGAATACTTACGATACGATACTCTGCCCAACTATCATTGTGTGATAACTTTGACGGAAGCCGACCAAAATCACCACTGTAACGTTTTAAAAAAAATCGTTTAGGTTAATTGTCCGAAAATTAGTAACACAACACGTGTTTTCCGTAAAAACCTAGTTATAATTATTTTTCCACATAAACACAATTAAACCTACTTTAATTATGTAATGGTTTATATATGGGTGTTTTGTTAGTTACATATTTAATTGCTAGTTTATTTAATTATTTTCCCTAAATATTTATTTTAAATATTATTTTAATCATGCACTTACACATTTAATTAGTGTTAATTACAAATTAGTAAGGGTTAATTACATGTTAGTGCACCATGACAACTTAACACTTATAGTGTAACATGTTTTTGTTCCTTTCTAAAATTTTCTAAACGGTTCTAGACTTTTTTAAGTGTAAAACTAGGAAAAAAAATAATTAAGAAATGAAATAATAAATGAGGAAATGGGGGAGTCTTGACTTGACACACACACACATCCACTCACCTCTCCCCTCACCCTTAGCTGGCCAAAAATTCCAGCAGCCCCCTCCCCCTTTCTCCATCTTCTTTTCATCTCAAAAACCATCTTTTTTCCCCATTAAAATCCACAAATAAAACCCACTAATTCCTAGTTAAATCTTCACCAAAATTCCTTGGCCTAAACTAGCTTGGATCTTGAAGCAAGATAGCATTTTTGGGTGGCCAAGTTAGCAAGTTAGATTTCCAAATTCTTAAGGTATAAACATTAACCCAATGGTTACTTTGTTGATTAATTGCTTTAATTTAATTTTATTTAGGTGTTAAAATAGTTTTATTTGCAAGATTTGAGTTTTAAAGAGAAGGGTTTGGCTTAAAGTTAGGGTTTTTACCATTTAATTAAGTTAGCTAAATGTAGTTTACCATCTAGTGTCTTTACAAATCTAATCTAGTTGATTGCCTTGCTAAAGTGGCTTTTAATTATCCTAATTAAGTGTTTATGCAAATAAATTTCATGATTAGTATGTGTTTGTGTGAGATTATATTTAAATTAGTGAAGCATGGCTTAATTAGGATGTTTACTTGTGATTGTGGCCACTAGGTTGCTAATCCATCTAGTTTTGCACTAAAATGGCTAAAGGTTGCTTACTAGGTTTTAAAAGAAAAGGGTTTTAATTAAGTTTGAGGTTGTGATGATCTACGACTTATTTTCCTAAATTAAAGTGCGATGTGAATGCGTAATTAGTGTGATTAAATTCTAGTTGTGGTGTTTGCTACGCATAGCAACCCCTAGTTGTGGTTGTGGTGATGTCGCGCGCGCGTTTTGTGCACCAAGTGCTTGCGCGTCTAGTTAGTGCGTGTTAGTTACTTGTATCGTCTTGACTTCACGTATATTTAAATGTTTAACCTCGTATATACTAACTGTGCGATTTTATGATCGGTTGCGGAGACGTCGGACGCGGCAAGAAAAGGAAAGGCTGTGATTGGATCAAATTAGCCGAGGCAACCCGGTGAGTAGATGTACACATCTACGGGGGGATCATCTGGACGGCACAAGACACCCGTTAGTTAGGATTTTTAGTAGTTCTTGCATCTATATGCAGGGTCTCAAAGCATTCATATCATGGAATTGCATCCCCTTACATATGATATTGTTACCTAGGACACTTGCACGATTACCATTGGTTCATACCGCACGTGCACTATTTATGCGAACACATACGCCATTGGTAATTGCTATGTCATGAACACTATAGAACTTGCTTAAATCAGTTTGTGAGTATTTGCATTATATATGATATGTAAACATGTAGTTGTATATTCATTTCATCAGGATGGATACGTAAGATTTCAAGTTATATATATATCTCATTGCATCATCATTCATACATGGTTTTCTAGTCATACATCACATAGCATATTATTGATATCATAGACATTCATCATTACCGACATGTTCATATATTGTGATTCTTCTTGGAGATTTCAATGTTTATAAGATTTGTGGATTTTGGGGAAATCCGCAAGAATTTTATGAACCTATTATCATTTTAAAAATGCAAGTTGCATTTTTCTCGTGAAATGATGTATGTGGAGTCCACCATGAGTTTTCCTGATTTGAGTTGGTTTTCGAGACCCGATTCGAGAAGGAGGATGAACCGTTTCGGGTACATGGTGGACCCGGTGAGGTACCCGGGACGAGAAGCTCGAGTTGTAGACGATGAGCCTGGCAGGGGAGAACGACCTACCGGCTATGATTATTGGCTCGGCGGTTATCCTGAGAATACCAACCGGAGTCGTGGGATGTGATAGATTGAGAGCCAATCTGAGAGACGACTATTGAGATATTGAGATATTGAGGTATTGAGATACATATATTATGTCGATACTTGACACGGATTTTCTGTCGATTTCATTGATGATACTCCAGCTATATTATACAAAGGTTTTACTGAGATATGGATATGGATTTTCTCATACCAGATATATCCGGATTTCGTGTTGATTATTCATTCATGTCGTATTCATACTAGTGCATCGCATCATAATTTTATATGTACGGTTGTGACGCATTTGCGTCCATGCTTACGATAGCCTTATTAGATGTTACTTACTACTTACGAGTTGGCAACTCATCCCCGTTGTGCCATAGTATCTTGCAGGTCCGACCCGTCAGCATAGCAGCGGCGGACACATTTCTTCTTTTGCTTTCTTTGCATCGACTTTTGTGTAGGTGGGTTCTGAGGATATTCTTTTGTTCCACCCATGTATATATTTATTTTGGATCTAGTATACTCCATCTACCCCTTGTATATTAAACTAGACAGTGAGACTTGTATTTTTGATATCTGGTGTCGAGCTCGTGTGAGTCGACTTATATTTGGTTTCCGTTTTCTTGCTTCTAAATGTTGGTTTCACTCATGGATAATATCTTACTTGTGGTTGTGATTCCGCCGTTCGGCGAAGAGCTAGCTCCCGCTTGGGGATGCCTTTGTTCATTTCTTGTATATATTCATGTTTGTACCCTTTTGGGGCCAGTATTTATAAAGGAAACTCTGCCGGAATTTTTATAAAAATTTGATCTTATTATAAAGACTTTCAAAGTGATATTCTATGTTAACTTAACTTTTAATCCAGTTTTCCTTCACTCTATTTTCTTTAAATTGTTTAGATTTCTTGGTTTGGCTTACTTAGATTATGTTACGCTTCTAGACGTTGCATAATTTAAGTGCCAGTCACGTTCCACATATTCGGGTCGTGACAACCACACTCCAGATGGTATGCACACACTTAGAAAGTTTCCCGTGTATTTGAAACTCCCGATATAGTTTTTTCCCCAAGCTGCTTATGACCTTATCTTAATCAACAAATTATAAGTTGCAAGTCAAGTTCAACATGTCATTATCTTGATTACCCTAAACCCACCCGCACGATCCTTAACTTAGTCAACAAGGTCGTACCGCTGCCTTAATTAATCGCATCACTTGCTACAAGCAAGTACCACTTAGCTACCGTACACTATGCCTTAACTTAGTCAACAAACGTTGCACGAATACTAAGAATACTCGTAGGAAATGATGGAGGGCTACGACTAGTTTTTAGCGGAAAAAACTTTAACATAACGAACATGATATCGTTGAAAGAACTCGAGTGGCTTTGAAAAGGAGTGGTTTAGACTCCGGTTTTAAAACAAGTGGTTTTGAAGAAAACTGAGTAGTTTTAAAATTTATTCTGAAAACATCATTTAGGTTTGTTTTCTTTGCATATAATGCAGACCTATCATTCAAAGTTTCCACCCATAATGGAAACAACCAAAATAGCATGCTTTTATATGCCGTCCGTATTCGTCACGGGGTCCCGGGTCTTCACAATAAGGTTAACTTACGGCAGGGCAGGGACATGGCAAGCTTGGATGCAAAACATATAGAAACATATAATATATATATATATATATATATATATATATATATATATATATATATCATTATCACAGGCATGCGATAAACAACAAACAATATGGAATAGTAGATAAGCTAGGAGCCTCGTGTTTCGTTTGAGCCGCAAACGAAAACCAACGTTCTTCGGTCGTGTGGATAGCCCGTACAAACTCGAACCAAAACTCTACGAGTTCGGCAAGTTACCCTCCAAATTTAAAAGTGAGGAAACCTGCACTTAATATCATGAGTAGGCCACCCAACACTTCTTGAAATCCGGTAACTTGAGCACTCCTCCGGGGGTCATAGCTATATCCTCTATATGTGTGGCAATCAACCAGCCAATTCAAGAATGAGGTGGCTCGGATCTCAACTCCATGAGATGACCATCCTTTTCATTCTCGAATTCGGCTACCCAAGCACTCCATCGCGAGGTATCCTAATACAGGTAATGAAATATATACAACGGTGATGTTCATATCAGAATTTTTCACTTTTATACCACTCATTCTTGATCGCATTGCATGTAGATAGGTCTTTTTGATCTATGTTTGCTCAATAAGTGTAGGAAAACAGGTACTAGCGCAATTGACATACTTGTAAGCTTAAAATGTAGCAATTTGGAGTAGTCAAGGTCAACAAGTCAACGGTCAAACCCCTGGAGATATCAATGAAGCCTAAATAAAAATATCAGGAGCTCAAAAACCAAGAAATATAGCCATAAGATCATTGAAGAAAAATGGTGCCTCATTCCTCAAAAGCGCGGTGGATCCACGACCATTTGAATAGGCTCGCGGCGGATCCACAGTCGTACGGGCACCACTCACCCCATAATTTCAGGCGCCGCTTTGTCTTGTCAAGTTGGGTCTTCTCACTGATACAATTTCCTATTCCAGCTCCTATAAATACTCTAGATCTGAATTGAAAGAACCATGTATATTTTTCTTAAAAATAGTGAAAAATAGTGTAGTTTTCTTCTTCTTCTTCTTCTTTTATCCATTGAAATCGTAGTGAGAGAATTTGAGTGGATGATAAATGAAGACTGAGAGTTATTTCTTGTCTTGTCTCATTTAGTAACTTAGTTGTATTTATTGCTGTGCTATTTTCTTTGATAAGTAGTTGTTGGTTTTTATTGCCTTCTTTTTCTTCTTCTCTTTTCTTTTATCCTTGCAATTATGATGCTCAAGTGTGATCCATGTTTAGGTAAGGTTCCAAGTAGCTAGTTGTTTTTTTCTACCCTTCATTCTTTTCTATCTTCCTCTCCACTCCTTGTTTTCTTTTTAAACACGAGTGAGTAGTTTTCTCACTTGTTAGGATAGGATATGAAAGTTTGAGAGAAGAAAATCTCCCTCGCTCTGTCCTTTGTCCAACAACTTAAGTTGAACTCCCGTCAAAGTATCCACAATATGCTTCCTATGGCACCATATTCTATATGATAGTGATGACACCCTAGTGAGACCGGTTGTGGGTGAATTGACCGGAGGTTATGGCTAAGAGCCAAAAATGGGCGGATAAGGACCAAAGGGAAGGGACTAAATGTTGCAAACCCTAGCTTATACTCGCAAGCATCCTTACTAGTCGTGCTAATCCCCGTTATTGCCGATTACCGTAACATCAATATCAAGAGTGGCAAATGGAAGAAGTAAGCGAATTCCTAACTCAATCTAACCTAATCCTAACCCTAACAAGCTTTCTTTAACTTACTTAACTAAACACATAGTTAGTTTTGAACAAACTTGACTTAACTCGTTAAAATATAAAGAAAAAGACTCCCATCCTTTCATGGATCGACTCGTACTCAACCGGCTAGCTACCAAGCGAACCCGTCTTGATTGCGGAATAGGAATTTAAAAACTTAGGTGAAAAAAATAACGCCGTTGCCGGAGAGATGGTAGTTTATTTCTTTTTGTAGTTTTGGGTTAATTTGTGAATAAAAAATACAAAACCATAAAATCATCTTGTTATTCTTTAATTTTTTTGTGTGAGTGTGCAGTATAGGGAGAAGGGCAAATTCAGTGCCAAAATCGTGGGAAGTTAGACTCACATCTCGCGGCTACATCGCGGCAGATCAAGACGAAACCGCAGCTAACTGTACTAAAATCTGGAGCAAATGCAGTGACCAAATCAAGAACCAAAGGCCAAAAATCAGAAGAGGGGATTAATTTTAGTGCACGGAAGAAATTTGGAGGTCTAAGTCTCCAACTCCACCGTGAAACCGCGGCTTATAATGGTGTTTGACCGTGGATCCGTGGTCAAAAGATTGCTTCAGGGTCCAAAAAATTTTGTGAGTACTTCTTTCTTCCAGAAACCCCCTCTTAACTCCACTAAATTGCCTTTTCTGCAGTGTTCTTTGCACAAACTCTTTCATCCTTTCTAATAAACTGTTTTTATGTAGGATTTTTTGCGCCGACGCCAAATAAAATTTTTGCAATTGTTTTAAATTTTTTTTGTTATTGTTTTGCATAAATAACACGGACTTTAAGGGGCTATAACACTGTAACGACTCTGAATTTCCTGTACGAAAATTTTCAATTTAATGTACAGAAAGGAGTTTACAGCCTGAGTACAATTTATAAGTTAATTTTGTTTAAGAACATCAAGAAACAACTTATAGCTCACTAGTAAAGCCTTGCACTGCTGTGACGTAACCCCTGTGTTCGAACCCCATCAAACACATTATATTTTTTTCCGATTTTTCTATTAAACTTTTTGGAAGCCCAAAAGTTTACACGTGCAATGCACATAAAAATGAAAAGTCTGAAAAAATAAACATGTGGAAAAGGGTTTATATACAGAGATGTACACATGTCTTCAATCCACCGGCTTTCCCTCACAAATCGACCGGTAGAAATCATCTTTGAGCCGGTACCGACGGTCCAACCGTGGACAATAAGCCCCGAGCTTTGCACACAAATCTCTTGGCCTATCCTAACTCCTCTACACCGTTTGATTACTCTACAATCAAACAAAGGCCCCTCAATTCCCCATTTACCACCTTTTTAATGCATTTTAATTCATCTTTTTAATTCCAAAACACTAATTCCATACTATAAATAATATCCCATGTTCTAGCCCTTCCTCATTCTAAAAGTTATAGCAAAAATTCTCAAAGTTTTCTAAGTACAAGAAGAGTTAGCAAGAGTTCAACTTCCGACGAGTATCGAAGAAAGTTCCCGCGACCCCGCAACGCCAAGAAGTTAAACACTCTCTCTTCTTTCTTTTCTTAGGATATCTAGCTAGTAATTCCATCCCAATCTCTCTTCCTCCTTTTTAAAAATCTTTTTTTTTCAAATCATGTCGGTAAGTGGAGTTAATACCGACATTTTATTCTAAACCCTAGAAATTACACTTTTTTATTAAGTATTGCTCATTCATATTTCTACACCTTTCTTGTTAACATAAATCTAATATTTAGAACCAACTTTCACTCAAAAATATCATGAACATAACTTTAAATCAGCTTTTACATTAAAATACCATGAAATTTGTATCTACCATATTTAATTGTTTTGCTTAATTATATCTTTAGAAAACCTCACGGGTAATGACCTACTCCTCACATACATACATGGTTTCCATAGCACAATACTCTTTGAACGTATTTTTAGTTACGAACACAATATTTCCTTAAAATACCATCTACTATAAAAACGGTTTTATTTGGAATTGTATTTTAAAATTCCTTTGCAAATAAGTCTCTACAACCCGTTTTAGGGGACCCATTATTGGATAGTGTGTATTATCGCATATATTTGGACTAGTAGAGCGAGATGCAGACCTCCTTACGGAGCATTCGGTCTTGAAAGGTTTTTAATACGATTTTTAAGAAAAACAAAATTTTCAACTTAATAAAATTAATTTTTAATAATTATATAAATATTATAAAATCCATATTTTTCTAAATAAAATAACCTTATATTTTTTCAAAGGAAATAATTACAAGTTTCATCAAAATACCATCAAGATACCAACGAAAGTCAAGCTTTACAGTAAAATACCATGAAATATTCAAGTTAAGATAATTATCACTAAAATAACTCAAACTTTTAAAATTCATATCCATGAAAACCCTAAATAATATAAATAACTTCTCGAGATTATTTCGAAACTATATATTAAAAATATTTTTCCTAAAACCCCCTCGAGCTATATAAAACACTGTTAAAGACTTTAGTAAATATAGGTTTAAGCGGGATCAATTCTCTTGATCCCTTAGGAGCCGGAGAAAGACAGTGCTTGCCTATTTAAGGTAGAAAAACTTAACGGTGTTATCAATGGTAATTGTCTTGGAAAAAAACACAAATCCTACCGTCCATGTGCAGCAGTTACCGATAACTTCCGAACCTAATTCAAGATCTAAATCAGTTCTAAGTGTCTGACTCAAGTCTGAGTCTAAATCAAAATTGAATTCAAACTCAAACCAGAATCCAATTCAAACATGAATCCAAACCCTAACGTGTATACTTGAACCTGAACCTGAATATCAAACCTGAATACAAGACTTGACTTGACCGAACCATGGCTATAACTTGACATGACTAGAAGCTTATATCCTGAACCTGACGACATGAACAACTTATATCCATGGTCTCGACAAGCCATATAATCAATACAACACATTACGGGGTTAAAGGGGTAGATTGGTACGGAATGCATTAAAAGTGGCATGAGATGATCACTAAAAGACACCTACATGAACTCTTATACCGCTGTCCCATGGGTTTTGATGGGGCCTTGTACTACATTTTACCATAGTCCACGGGGTAAGATGGATTTCTCTCGTATACACTAATACTTTCTGTACCAAGCTACAAACAATTACGTTAGAATATCAATCTTATACCTGTACACCTTAACAGTTCAATTCTCAATACTTGCTATATTCCTCTCTTTCTTTTGGGACTTACCGAGCGCTACTTCGCTGAAGAGATTATTATCTTTTCTTTCTTTGGAATGTTCGTCAGGAGGACCGGACTCTCTCGAGATCGAGCCTAGCCAAGAGGACGTTGACCATTTCACCGAGCAACAGGATTTCTAGTTTTCCTTATACTTACTTTTCATTTCATATGCCACTGTTTAGGCATTACTTTATATCATTGTACTTTCCTTTTCAAAGCAGTGTATTATAAAGATGAATGTTAATAAAAGTTGTTGTTCATTTTATATCTCTTGTCATTTCTTGTGCATTTTATATATTGCTTATTTACGCTTAACGTATTTATTTATGAGTAAATACGTCGTGTGCCTGCCACATCTCCGTCTCCGTATACCGGGAAGCGGGGCGTGACAGGTTTTGTTGGCGGCCCATGCAGTTCAGTTCTGCATGGAATCCTAAGCAATATATCACAAGAATAATAAGAATCAACAACTATACATTCTTTACATTTCAAATTTCTTGAATCTATCATAACCTTTCTTTTTCTATCAATATCATAGATTCACCGAACAACACGAGTACCAACGTCAATGGAAACACTCCACCTCCTACTCTACCACCACCACCTACCATTGCGGCTCCCATCAACGAGCAAACGGTACTACTTGAGGTAATCAAGAGCCTCTTGGAGGGTCAGCAGCAGCAGACTGCTATCCTCATGCACCCTCCAGAGATCGAAGCACCCAGAGTCAAGCAATTCCGGGCACTGCACCCGAAACATTTCTCTGGGAAAGAAGCCCACTAGAGGTAGAGGAATGGGCTCAGTTTATCGAAGATGATCTGGCAGCAGCATAAGTGCCAGAGATTGCTTGGGTAGGAGTTGCGAAGCTGCAACTAACGGATAACGCCAGAGTCTGGTGGAAGACCGAAGAAAGCCGACTCGCCCAACCAATTGAATGGAAGAAATTTCGCGATAAGTTCGATGCGAAATATTTTCCTGAGACTGACTATTTCGACACGGAATAGCAGTTCATTCACTTACAACAAGGCTCGATGTGGAGCAAATCCGTGGATGAATACGATGCTGAGTTTACCATGCTTAGCAGGTAAGATATTTTCTAAAATTCAATTTCCTGATATCACATACTACACTGCTAACACAAAGTCATAACAGGTTTGCGGCACACCTGATCCCGACTGCTGAGATCCGGGCATAAAGATTTCAATAAGGGTTGGACCCGGAAATCCAAGCTGCACTCGCTACAGGGAATTTTCCAACCCATGTTCTTGCTCTGAAGGCTGTCCGACGCTATGAGGAAGTCATGAAGAAGAAGGGCAGACCTCAGATTTCCGGTGTGAAATGCCCTGCCACTCAGATGGCAGGAGGAGCCTCTTCCAGGCCAACTTTTGCACCCAGGAGTTCGGGAGTAACCTTTAACCGGCCCAGTCCAAACTTTTACTTCTACTGCAAGAAAAATGGACACCTGGAAAAAGACTGCAAACATGCAAATGGCCTGTGCTTAGTTTATAGCGCATCCACCCACGCTATTGGAGCTTTTCCATATCGTCTCAACCGAGCTCCAGCACCTAGACCCGCGATCACCGTTCCGCAGCGGCCGGCTATTCAGGCTCCTGCACCTCATCTTGCTCTCCCTGCTCCACCTCCACTTGACCTCCTGCATAACCACCTCATCAGTTCTATCAGGCCTAGAGGAACATGCTTCAAAGGTAGAGGAACATGCCCCAGGGACAAAGGAATGTGCCTCCGGCTAGGAGGAATCTACCCCGGCGTCAGGCTTTCACCATGACAGTTGAGGAAGATGAGGCCACTGGCCAAATTATTACTGGTAATTCCCAATCCTTTCATCTTTTTAAATCCTTGTATATCTCTATATTTTTCCTGTATCTAAACCAACCCACACAACTTAGGTACTATACTAGTAGCCACCCTTTCTGCACTAGCACTGTTCGACACTGGAGCATCGCACTGCTTCATGTCGTAAAGATTTGTGAGAACACATGCGATTCCTGTAAAGCTACTCATTTCAAACTGAAATGTCAGTTCCGGGAATGGAGTATTGAAGGCAACTATGGGATTGGATCAGTGTCCAGTTGTAGTTTGCGGATGAGAATTCTATGCGAATTTCAAAGTACTGGACATCCCAAACATTGATGTTGTATTGGGAATGGACTGGTTGGGAGTTTTCTATGCTACAACTGACTGCCGTCAAAGGAGGGTAGTATTTGAGATACCAGATCACCCAGTCTTTTACTTCAAGAGTGGAAACATAACTTTGGAGCCAGGAATCTTCCGTGTCAAGCCAAAGAATGCAGAAGTATTTACTCTACCGGTGGAAGAAAAAAAGCCAGAGGTAGTTCGAGAGTTCGAGAATGTGTTTCCTGAAGATATAAAAAGTTTGCCTCCCGATCGAGCTCTTGAATTCAGCATTGACTTACTACCTGGTGCACATCCGGTGATCAAATCTCCGTACCGGTTAAGTCCAGAAGGATTGAAGGAGATCCGTACTTAGTTGGATGAACTTCTGAAGAAAGGTTGGATTTGTCCTAGTACTTCAAGTTGGGGATCTCCAGTTTTGCTTGTGAAGAAGAAAGAAGGTTCATACAGAACGTGTGTAGATTACCGAGCTCTGAATGAAGTGACGATAAAGAAAAAGTATCTACTACCGCGCATCGATGATCTTTTCGATCATCTAAGTGGGTCTTGTGTATTCTCAAAGCTAGATCTTCGTTTGGGTTATCATTAGGTGAAGGTCAAAGAGTCTGATATTCCGAAAACAGCATTCAAGACTCGCTATGGTCATTACGAATATCTCGTGATGCCATTTGGAGTGACCAATGCACCTGCTATATTCATGAATCTGATGAACCAAGTTTTCCGAGAGTACTTAGACAGGTTCGTTGTTATTTTCATCGACGACATCCCGGTGTATTCAAAGAATCGGAAAGAGCACGCCGAGCATTTATGGATTGTCCTGGAGACATTGCGACAGCATCAAATCTATGCCAAGTACAGAAAGTGCGAATTTTGGTTAGATCAAGTCGGATTTCTCGGACACATTGTTTCAGGCGAAGGAATTTCAGTAGATCCAGCTAAGGTGTCAGCTGTTAGCGAATGGCCAACACCAAAGACGGTGAAGTATATTTGAAGTTTATTGGGTTTAGCAGGATACTACCAAAGATTAATTGAAGGTTTTTCAAAGATTGCAGCACCCTGACCAAGCTCACACGTAAAGATGAGGCATATTTGTGGTCAGAAGCATGTGAACAAGCTTTTATAGAACTCAAGTCGAGATTAACTTCAGCTCCTATTCTCGTAATACCGGATCAATCTGAAGGTTTCTTCGTACATTGTGATGCGTCCAGTAAGGGATTAGGATGTGTTCTACACCAGCATGGAAAAGTTGTAGCCTTTGCATCAAGACATCTGAAAGTTCATGAGCGTAACTATCCATCACATGACTTGGAGTTGGCAGACGTTATCTTTGCACTTAAGATTTGATGCCACTATCTTTTGGGAGAACGAGTGGATATATACACTGACCACAAGAGTCTGAAGTGTGTATTTACTCAGAAGGAATTGAACATGCGACAGATAAGATGGCTAGAACTCATGGCGGACTTCGACATCAACCTAAAATATCATCCTGGAAAGGTGAATGTAGTTCCTGATACACTTAGCCGTCAGCCATTATCAATGAATCTCACCGCATAGTGGAAACTACAGCAGGAATAGCACGGGATGGAGATCGAAGTAGTTATGCCAGGTAACACATCATATTTGATAAACTTACAAGTTCAGTTTACTATTGTCAATCAGATCAAGGCAGCTCAAGCAAATGATGCCAAGCTACAAAAGATCCGAGAACAGGTAGAAAGTGGACTCCGAACGGACTTCATCATCCACGAAGATAGATCCTTGAGATATGGAAGTAGATTGTGTGTACTACAAGGTCCTGTTCTAGAAGAGTTGATGAAAGAAGCTCACAGCTCTCCATACTCAGTACACCCCGGTGGTACCAAAATGTATAAGGATCTATGACAACACTACTGATGGTATGGAATGAAGCGTGAAGTAGCCATAAGCGTAGCTAACTGTTTCGTGTGTCAGCAAGTAAAGGCTGAATATCACAGAACTGCTGGTCTACTTCAGTCGTTACCTATCCCAGAATGGAAATTGCAGCACATTATCATGGACTTCGTGACTGCTCTTCCTCCCAGCACGAAGGGTAACGATACAGTATGGGTTATTGTGGATCGACTCGCCAAGTCGGCTCACTTTATTCCCTTTCGAGTTTTCCAGTCTACCGAGACGTTAGTAAAGAAGTACATGGAGGTAAGCATGAATCTAAAGTAAGATTTAACCTCAAAGTGTACTATTTTTGATACTCATGAACTCATGCAGGAGATCATGAGATTACATGGAGTACCGGTTTGCATCGTCTCCGATCGTGACACCAGATTCCGATCATAGTTTTGGCAGAGTCTGCAAGCTAGATTGGGAATGAGTCTGGACTTCAGCACGGCTTACCATCCAAAAACGGACGGACAGTCTGAGCGAACAATTCAAATTCTGGAGGACATGCTAAGAGCTTGTATGTTAGACTTCGGAGGTTCGTAGAAAGATCACCTACACCTTATGGAGTTTTCATACAACAACAGCTATCAGGCGAGCATTGGAATGGCACCATTTGTAGCTCTCAATGAAAGGAATTGTCGTTCACCACTAAGTTGGGACAATATCGGAGATTGTGAACTCCTTGGACCAGAGATGATCGTGGCAACTGTGGACGTAGTTCGCACGATCAGGGAAAGAATGCGTATAGCCCAAGACCGAAATAAGCATTGGGCTGATGCAAAGCGCCGAAACCTGGAGTTCCAACCTGAAGATCATGTTTCTTAAAGATCTCTCCAAACCGAGATGAAATATGCTTTAGCAAGAAGGGTAAGCTCAGTCCGAGATATATAAGACCGTTCGACATTCTCGAACGAGTCAGAGAAGTGGCATATAGTTTGGCACTACCACCCATATTGGAAGGAGTGCATAATGTGTTCCATATATCCCATCTATGAAGATATGTGAGCGACTCCAGCCACATTCTTGATTACTCCGAGCTCACTGTACAGACAGACCGAACTTGTGAGCAACAACCTGTTGAGATCCTAGACAGAAAGATGAAGACACTGCGGAACAAGGAAGTAAACTTGGTTCGAGTGATGTGGAGAAAAGATTCACCAGGAGAATCAACTTGGGAACGAGAAGATGACATGCGTGCAATATATCCTTATTTATTTGTAAATTAGTTCTTATGTAATTGTAAATTTCGAGGAGAAATTTTTTTAAGGAGGGTAGAATGTAAAGACTCTGAATTTACTGTACGAAAATTTTTAATTTAATGTACAGAAAGGAGTTTACAAGCCTGAGTACAATTTATAAGTTAATTTTGTTTAAGAACAGCAAGAAACAACTTCTTGCTCACCATTAAAGCCTTGCATTGCTGTGATGTAGCCCCTGTATTCGAACCCCATCAGACACATTTGTTAGTTGTATGTATGCCCTAGAGGCCAGTATTGTACAGATGATGTATATTATATTGGATGCTTGGACATATATAGAGATGACTTTCTTGCTCGATATGATAGTATGCTATCTGGTTGCTCTTTATCTTAACATGTATACTTGTCTCTTTATACTGTCTTATAGTTACATGTTGGTAAAGCCCTTAGGATGTGTACTTGACTACCTGGACTATGATGCAGATCATACTAGTGGGGACATGGTAGTCCATAAGTACATCTTTCAAGGTCCCTAGTCGTGGGTGTATCAAGACAGGGCATCGATATACCAGTGTAGACTAGCGTATACGCTTCTCGACCCATGAGATGGGTGATGGATGATCCCATATCCATTGGTGTTTGACATTAGAGATGGTATACGGGTGCTCAGTGGAGACTGGGTACACTGGACGGACTCGCCGAGAACTCCCAGATGGTATTATACCTCACGTCAGATGGCAGTTCTCAGGTGACACTGGTGCAGGTTAGTCTGTAGACCCGAGATCGTCATAGAGTCTTGTGTGATTCCCACTGTGCTTTGATTTCCACCTTACCACGTCCATGAGAGCGTGCAAAACGGTGGTTTTTGGGTACAGTCCCGAGTCACATGGAGGCAATGAGCGATAGGAGGGGTTTCGTCTCTCCCGGTATTGGGGGTTGATGTTGCACTGTGCTCGATTGGCCGTAACAGGGAAGTCCCTGGCCAGGGCTGATTAGAGATTTTCTGGTAAGTGTTACCAGTAGTTTCTCGACCCGTTATGAGCCTCATATCGGCATGACTTATCGGTTATTGCGGTCTGATGTTTACCACCCCTAGAGTTGATATGCGACATATCATACGAGGAGACCGGACTGCACGGGTAGTGTTGCCGGTTGGCTCGACGGGAGTTGTAGCAGGTTCGCTTGTTTTCTTCTGATCGCTCAATACCCGGGTGGCCGTTACATTTAGCTGACCGCTTGCGGCTTGGGGGTGCTTGATATGATCATCACCCACTGCCGGCGTATTGACGAGTCTTAGAGTCCCACAAAGGAGTTACCTAGTCCAGGCGAAACGTTGGGGTGCGCGTATGCGATATGCGCAAGGACCCGGTTAAAATGCGCGTATGAGATACCGTATATTAATTGGGCGGCTTGCTTTTGGTCGGGTCGTATGTGATATGACCGGATTGATAAATCAAGTGTTGATTTATCATTTAACCATTAGCTTCTCACTAAGAATCCTATCTTGTTTCTTTTGGATGTATGCATGCATGTATGCATTCATTCTTGTTCATGCAAATATAGATGTGCATGCACACATGCATACATATATCATTCTATCATGGTTGCTTATACATGGAAAATGATGGTAATATAAGACTCACACCATGATTTTATTTATATGTGTTATTATTTCATTTGTTTTAAAACAAAGGAAAAAGAAAAGGATAATTCATGGATGAGTTCTACTCTCTTCTTGACCTAACCATGCTTACCTACCTTCTAACCATGAGTTAATCTTTTCTTTTATGTTTTAACTCAAGTGAAATAATATCCATATGATTTAACCATGGTTTGAGATGAGAAGTGATAAATATATATACATATATTTTCATTTTCTTTTGATGAGTTTATCTTTTCTCTTCTTCTAAAAAGTTATCATCTTCTTCAACCTTGATCTCTTGCTCTCTAGACTTTTCAAGTGAGCAAAATACTCAAAAAGATAGGATTTTGAAGTGAGAAAGAGAACCACAACACCATTCTACAAAAGTCTAGCCCACTTGTTTAGAGTGTTAGCTTCATTTCATCTTCTTGTTAAAGTGAAGTTGCTAGCTTGGACAAAGCGGACTCCGGGTGGATCATCGTTGACCTAGAGGAGTTCAAGCGGACCTTTTTCCAAACCCCAAGTAGCCGAGGAGTCTAGCATAGGGAGCTACAAAGGTTGTACTCTCAAAACCCTAGCATTTCTTTCATGTGATGAAGTGTAGTTTATGAAACCCTAATTTTTCTAGGATTGATTCATTGTGTGTTCACTTAGCACCCTAAAATTGTAATCTTTGGTACATGTGATGCTTCCAATATCTTCATGAGGTGCTAGGTTAACCCAACAACATTATATGTTTTTATGATTTTTCTTTTAAACATTTTGGAAGCCCAAAATTTTACACGTACAATGCACTTAAAAATTAAAAGTCTGAAAAAATAAACATGTGGAAAAGGGTTTAAATACAGAGATGTACACGTGTCTTCCATCTAGAGGCTTCCCCTTACAAATCGACCGGCGGAAATCATCTTCGAGCTGGCACCGACGGTCCAACCATAGGTAATAAGCCTCGGGCTTTGCACACAAGTCTCTTGGTCTACCCCTAACTCCCCTGCACTATTTGATTACTCCACAATCAAACAGAGACCCTTCAATTCCCCATTTATCACCTTTTTAATGCATTTTAATTCATCTTTTAAATTCCAAACCTAATTCCACACTATAAATACTACCCCATGCCCTAGCCCTTCCTCATTATGAAAATTTTAGCCAAAATTCTCAAAGTTTTCTAAGTACAAGAAGAGTACAAGTGGAGTTAGTAAGAGATCAACTTTCCGAGAATCGAAGCAAGTTCCGACGACCCCGCGACGCCACGAAATTCAAAACTCCATATTCTACCTTTTCTTAGGATAACTAGCTAGTAAGTCCCTCCCAATCTCTCTTCTTCCTCTTTAAAAATCTTTTTTTATCAAAACATGTCAGTAAGTGGAGTTAATACCGACATTTTATTCTAAACCCTAGAAATTACACTTTTTCTTAAGTATTGCTCATTCATATTTCCACACCTTACTTGTTAACATAAATCTAATGTTTAGAACTAACTTTCACTCAAAAATATCATGAAACATAACTTGAAATTTTATTTTACATTAAAATACCATGAACTTTGTTTCTACCATATTTAATTGTTTTGCTTAATTATACCTTTAGAAAACCTCATTGGGTAACGACTTACCCCTCACATACACATAAGGTTTCCATTGCACGATACTTTTCGAACATATTTTTAGTTACTAACACAATATTTCATTAAAATACCATCTACTATAAAATGGTTTTCTTTAGAATTGTATTTTAAAATTCCTTTGCAAATAATCCTCTACAACCCTTTTTACAGGACCAGCTATTGGATGGTGCAGATTATCGCACATCCTTAGACTTATAGAGCGAGGTGCAGACCTCCTCATGGTGTATTCGGTCTCGAAAGGTATTTAATACGATTTTAAGATAAAAGAAATTTTCTACTTAATAATAAAATTAATTTTTAATAATTATATAAATATTATAAAATCCATATATTTTTAAAATAAAATAACCTTATATTTTTTCAAAGGAAAGAATTACAAGTTTCATCAAAATACCATCAAGATACCAACGAAAGTCAAGCTTTACAGTAAAATATCATGAACTATTCAAGTTAAGATAATTATCACTAAAATATCTCAAATCCTTAAAATTCATATCCATAAAACCCTAAATAATATAAATAACTTCTCGAGATTATTTTTAAACTATATATTAAAAATATTTTTCATAAAACCCTTCGAGCTATATAAAACACTGTTAAGGACTTTAGTAAATATAGGTTTAAGCGGGATCAATTCTCTTGAGCCCCACAGAGCCGGAGAAAGTGAGTGCTTGCCTATTTAAGCTAAAAAAAACTTAACGGTGTTATCAATGGTAATTGTCTTGCAAAAATACACAAATTCTTTCGTCCATGTGCAGCAGTTACCGATAACTTTCGAACCTAATTCAGGATCTAAATCAATTCTAAATGTCTGACTCAAGTCTAAGTCTAAATCAAACTTGAATTCAAACTCAAACCAGAATCCAATTCAAACATGAATCTAAACCCTAACATGTATACTTGAACCTGAATATCATACCTGAATACAAGACTTGACTTGACCGAACCATGGCTATAACTTGACATGACTACAAGCTTATATCCCGAACCTGACTACATGAACAACTTGTATCCATAGTCTCGGCAAGCCATATAATCAATACAACATATTACGGGGTTAAAGGGGTAGATTGGTACGGATTGTATTAAAAGTGACACAAGATGATCACTAAAAGACACCTATATGAACTCTCGTGCCGTTGTCCCATGGCTTTTGACGGGGCCTTATACTACATATTACCATAGTCCATGGGGTAAGATGGACTTCTCTCGTATACACTAATACATTATGTACCAAGCTACAAACAACTACGTTAGAATAGCAAACTTATACCTGTACACCTTAACAGTTCAATTCTCAATACTTATTATATTCCTCTATTTTTTTGGGACTTACCGAGCGCTAGGTCGCTGAAGACATTCCTGTCTTTTCTTTGTTTGGAATGTTCATCAGGAGGACCGGTCTCTCTCGGGATCGAGCCTAGCCAGAACGACGTGGACCAGTTCACCGAGCAGTCCTTGTACTTACTTTTTTATTTCATATTCCATTGTTTAGGTATTACTTTATATCATTGTACTTTCCTTTTCAAAGCAGGTATTGTAAAGATGAATGTTAATAAAAGTTGTTATTCATTTTATATCTCTTGTCATTTCTTGTGCATTTTATATATTGCTTATTTACGCTTAACGTATTTATTTCTGAGTAAATATGTCGCGTGCTTGCCACGTCTCCGTCTCCGTATACTGGGAAGCAGGGCATGACAAACACCAATTCAGATCAGGTGTGGATTTCATCACCCTTTCTAAGACCCCAAAAATCATAAAAAGCATACGGATTACCATCGAACTTAATTAAAAAATATCTAGACTCCCAATTAAGCATTTGTCGTGCTCAATAGGATAGAAGAAGGTTGTGGGCATTCGGTCGTTTATCTAAACTTGAATTTGTACTGTTTAAGCTAGACAAGTGAGGAGGTAATTTTAAAAGGTCCGTCTCACGGTGATTCGTGAGCGGAACCCTTCTTATTTCATTTGTGCTTACCTGGCCACAATTGGTAGTAAAGAGGTGATTCGAGGGTTATCTCATAATTATTCGTTTAGGAACAGTTAGGAGCAGTCTAGTTGGACTTTAGGAACCATAGCTCTGGGTGTGATTGTGCATATTGTGATTGTGATTATTTGAAGTTGTGTCCTTAATTCCGTATATTTTTTCAAAACTCTATAAAAAATAAAAACAAAAAAATAAAAAAACCCAAAAACTTTCATAAAAACTTGCCATTTGTCGCCAAATTTCCATTCTACCTACCTTTCACCTACATTTCTCATAATCTTTTTCTTACCCTCACATTCTACCAACACGCTTTGACAACATTAAATGTGTTTAGTGTATGTCCGCTTGGATACGGGACACTAGTGCCCGATTAGTCCGCGTTACGCTGGTCCATACCGACTACACGATCAACTCCGAAATCGATTCTTCTTCTCCTACGCAGACCTTATCTTTACCGGTCAATACCGATATTGACCGAGATTCTTTTCACACATCTTCATCTTCTTTATCCCGTACCTCTTCTCGTGAAATGTCGGGACCTCCACCTTTTCTCGACCAAACCAATCCCGCATTTCCCAATTTGATTCTACTGCCTCTTGGTGCGAATAAGCCACCTCCTTCGGGAATGATTCCACCTCCTTTTGGTGCGAATAATCTACCACCTCCCGTAGGAGCACCGCCATGCATCGCGTTATAAGACCAATGCTATCCTATCCGTATAGCTCCTCCCACTTGCATTTCTGTACCACCAGCCAATGGGGATAATTTTGAGATTAAGCCCTATTTTCTTAACATTTTGCTAAAAGTTCACGGGTTTGATTCTGATGACCCGTACGTCTTCATCAACAAATTTCAGCAAGTTTTTCAGATGCTCAGCTTTCTGATGATGCGATCCGCTTAAGGATGATCCCTTTCACCCTTTGCGATTTAGCGGAAAAATGGTTTTATTCCACCGCATCTCATTCCATATCCAGTAGGGATGGGCTTGTAAAAGCCTTTTTAAATAATTTTTATCCAAATCATAAGACTGCGCGCATCAGAATTGAAATCATTCAATTCACCTAGCTTCCTAATAAACTATTTTGGAAGTGTTTCGAACGGTACAAGGATCTCCTTGTGCAGTTTTCTCATCATGGTTTTGAAAAATAGCAACTTTTCCACACTTTATATGAGTTTCTTCTTCCAGAAATTAGACAGTTACTGGAAACCATTTGTCAAGACCACTTCCTACCTAAATCCGACAAGGGAGCCTAGCCATTCTTGGAAGATCTCGCTGAGCAAAATTTGCAATAGGAAAGCATCCGACCGACCTCTTCATCTTCTACATCTTCTTCCGGTCAACCTAGGGAGGAGTTCACCATCTGGACGTCTCAATTGTGATGAAAGACGAACTGGCCTCAATCACGTGGAAGCTTGAAGCGATTGAGAGCAAATTTTCATCCCTGCCCTTAACCATGTTGCTCCTCTCCGCGCTATTTGTGCTTGTTGTTCAGATCCATTACACTTGACAAAAGGGTATCTTTATAATCCACCATTTCAAGGAAAGGATTAGGTTAATACTGCATTTTAGAAAAGGCCAACGAACGATCTATACTCTTCCACATATAACCCCGGTCGGAGAAACCACCCTAATTTTGCCCGGAACCGGAATCAAAACCAAAACCAGTTTGAAGACCAAAATAACTTCCAGAGGGTCCCTCCACAACAACAACCACAACAGCAACAATTTCAGCAACCTTTCCAACCGCAACCTTTTCAAAACCCGATGAACCATGCTACTCTGTACAACAATTCGTTCCCTCTGAACAATAACTTTGCTGCGTCTGGTACTGATAAGGTTTCCGCTCTCGAATGAAGTATGGAAGCTTTTGTTAAGCTATCCACACAATCCACCACAAACATCCAATTTTCGTTCCAAACGCTGGTGCAACACACAGTTTCTTATGAACAGAGCATAAAATCTATCAAGACCCAGATTGCATAACTAAACGTTGCGATACGCGAGAGGGAGAAAGGAAAGTCCCATCTCAATCCTTACTAAATCCTGGTCACCCATAAAATGCGCATGTTGTTTTTGAATAACAGACCCATAATATGAGTGTTATTATTATGTTGAGATCAGGGAGACTACCGAACAACCACGTTGATGTCCCAATTGCTGATGATGACACCCCGGCTGCTTCTTCTTCCATCCCACTTTCTTCTTCTTCTTCTTCTGAACTCGTTCTCTATAATTCACAGAGCACTTCTTCAAAAACTGTTGCTTTGAATGGACCCACATCTCACTCCACTTAAACTCTAGTTTTGGGTTCCGTTTCATCTCTACAATCTCCTCCAAAAATATTAGACTCAAACAATTTAAATAAAGTTCCATTTCCAAACCGGTGAGGTCCAATAAACAAAGTCCACAAATGGAGAAAGTTGTGGAGTTATTCAGATAGGTTAATATAAACATTTCTTTATTAGATGCAATCCAGCAAGTCCCCTCTTATGCAAAAATCTTGAAAGACTTATGCACTAAGAAGAGAAAATCTCAGATACCGAAGAAAGTTTTCTTGGTTAGTAACGTGGGTGATACTCTTACCCAAGATTTACCACAAAAATGGAAGGACCCTGGCTATCCTACGATTTCAATTACCATTAGAGATAAGAACATCAATCGCGCTCTTTTGGATCTCGATGCCAGTATTAACCTTCTTCCTTATTCAGTTTATAAGCAACTCGGTGTAGGAGAATTGAAACCTACACATTGTACTCATCAAATGGCAGACCGATATATCACACATCCTAGAGGTGAGCTAGAGGATGTGTTGATTAAGGTCGGGGACTTTATATTCCATGTGGATTTCATTGTTTTAGATACATAACCTCTAACCAATCCCCAGAATCAAATTTCGGTGATTCTCGGTCACCCATTCCCTGCAACCTCAAATGTGGTGATCAATTGTCGAAATGGTTCCATGAACCTATCTTTTGGTAACATGAAAATTGAACTCAACATCTTCAGGTTAGGGAATCGGCCATCTTAACCGAGTGCTCATATACTAGACATCTGTTCCATCCAGGAGATCGCCCCTGAGGATTGTGAATTTGAAGAATTTCTGTTTGATCATGGTGATCTTGATGCCACTAGTGCGTTCCTCTTCGATCCTGCTGCTTCTGACTACGAATACGAGTGCTTCACTTTGCTGAACAATCTTGACACGTCACAATCCGAGTTGGAATCTTTTGAATTTTGGGATGAGTTAGTTAAACCATTCGACTCTGTTGCATATACTCACTTTGAGCTCCTCTTGGAGTCCTTTGAATTCGAGACACGTTCTCCGATCTTACTATCACGCCCCGCTTCCCAGAGTACGCTAAGATAGGCACATGACATATCCAACCAAGCTACCTGTGGATAGGAAAAATCCTTCCAGAGTCACATTGCGGCTTTAGAGATATCAAGAACAGGAAAGTAAACTAAACTATCTAGTACATGTCCATAAGCCAGAATAAATGAGTCAAGAAATAATATAATATGCGGAAGCAAAAGATCTAATAAATAAAACACCTGGAATAGTAAATCTGGATACCAACAGGGTCCTCACCGCTCGTTCTAACAGCGGCAGTACTCCTGAACAGTCTGCAACAAAGTAGAGGATCTGGGCCATGCAAAACCCAGACGTCAGTGCGTCATAATATCAAGAAATACTATAAATAGGGGTAGCAAGATATACAGATATGTGTATGAACAGTAAAACAGGTATAACAGTAATATAAATGAGGACAGTGAGGGTAATGTGTAGTGAGTAATCTAAACTGATCTATTGGGTTAACTACTCTAAAGTCTTTGAAATCAATTTGATGAATCATCGATGTAACTCAATAGTATCCCGTGCGTGCCCGGGATCACGGTGAAGATTCTCGGGCTGAATCTGAGACGTGCCGCTAGGCAGTAAAAAGGATAGTATGTAACGACGAGTGATGTCAGCAGCATCACCCCGGGGCTGGCCTAGCCCGTAAGACTGATCAGTAAAGGTATCGAACTGTCGAGTTACAAGTCAGGTTTCATCATTGATTTCCCTATACCCCCAGGTTATATGTTCAAGTCAGGTATTGATAAATCTGGAGCTAATGACAACACAGGATCAGCAGGTAAAGGTTTGTCTGGATAGACAACAGGAAATGTCCGTAGGGACAACAGGTCAAGTTTGTTGGCATTAGTAACAAGATCAGGTAACGGGTAAAGCCATGGTACATCAGGTCAAGTCAGGTAATATATAGGTATCATGTCATGTTAAGAAGTGCACGGTACCAAGTCGGGTCAAGTAGTAGGTGTATCAAGTCATGTCAGGGGTACACAAAATGTCACATGGGTGCTCATAATCAAACTAAAATAACCATGGATATACAAAACAAGTATGGGGTACTACTGAAATAGTAAAAATGGAACATTGTGATGCGGTATGCAAATAGGTACAAATTAAAGCTTATGGATGCACAGTTATCGATTAGGGTTACATTTAATAGTTCTAAAAACTAATTAGATTACACTTTATTAAGCATGGGGTATTAAAACAACAGTATTGGGTTATTAATAAGATCTGTAAATGGAGCTATATGTATTCTATTCGATATGGATGCCGATGGATATCATATAACCTTTAAATGATAAACTATTTAATGCACGATGTTCAATTAAACAATGTGAATGGTTATATTCAATTTGATGCGGTATACTATAGTATGATATGTGACAAGATAGGTTTGCATATGTTAGATATGAAATGATAAGAATGGATGCATATGGTCATTGCAACACTGTGAAACAAGTACTTTAGATGCACGGTTTGAAATTCAAATATTATATTCATTAAAATAGATGCATAAAATATAATGTAGCATGTAGCAAGATAAACTTGCCTCGGGGATCCACAGATGCACGGCACGCAGCAAGAATGCGAGAAACGACGGAAAATCTTCATTGGGGCATTTCGTCGAACACTTTGCGCACACAAATACAGAACAGCACCAGGCATTGCAAGAATGTAACTACGCAGGTAGGGAACGTCCACAGGGTCGTCAGAAACGGCAGCCACGGTCACAGCTCCGGCGCGGTAGTCGGAAAACACTAATCCAAGAAGTAAAGAGAAGAAAAGAAAGCGAGAAGAAGAAAGGAGAAGAAGAATAAGGATGGGGTTTGATGATTTGGGGTTTAATGTTTCTAGAGTCAGAGGAGGCGAGGAGGCGTCGACGGGGGTTTTCCGGCGATGGGCAGTGAGGTGTTAAGGTTCTTGATGTCAGGATCAAAGGTTGCAGCTGAGGAAAGAGGAAGGAGATCACACTGTCGATCGGTTAGGCGATGATGGTGACGAGGGTTTCTGTTGGTTTGGGAGAAGAAGGCTGCCGGCGATGTCTCACTGGTTGGGCTGCAGGTGTGGGGAGAAGAAGATGGTGATGATGCTAAGGTTTGGCTGGAGTTGGGTTGCAGCGACTATGGAGAGGAGAAAGATCAGGGAGGATGATGGTGGGGTTTTTAGTCGATAGTGAGGAAGGTGAGAAGACGCCGGTGATGTGAAGGTGAGGGGTTGCTCGATGGAGGAAGGGCTCGGGGGTTATTTTTGGAGGAGGGAAGTTGATGGGTTCTCGTGTTTTGAGGATGGCGGTGACGAAATCTCAGCGATGATGATGGCGTTGGGTTTCAGTTAGGCTATTGAGTGGAGGGTGGAAGGGTTAGTCGAAGGAAGAAGATGAAGTCGATGATGGAAGATTGGGGGCGAGACGGGTTGGAGCAAGAGGTGGCGAGAACGAGGAGGTGTAGGTTTCCCTGGTGGCACGAGGACTGGAACGAGGAAGAAGATGAGGAAAGAGGAGAGAGGTGAGAACGATGATGAGGGTCAACGACGGCGAGATGTGTGTGTTAGGGTTTTCGTCGTCGCGGCGTGCAGGGAGATTTTAAGGAAGAAGAAGAAAAGAAATGAAGAGGGATGTGATTATAGCGATGAATGGAGGTGATTAGAATCGAGGAACAGTGAATGCGAGAGGTGTGAGAAAGAGGGGGAGAGAGAGAGAGAGGAGAGAGAGAGAGATTGAGGAGACTCTGCATGTTTGTAAAAGAATTAACAAATAAAGAAAGAGAGAGGAAAGAGAAAAGAAAGAGAAAGAAAGAGTGAGCTGAGGTGTGGGGCCCAGAGGCAGTAGAAGGAGAGAGAGAGAGAGCAGTTGAAATAGTTTAGATTTTATATTTAGAAAATTTCGTTTGTTATTCAAATTTTAACTGTTGAATTAAAAATAAATATTATATTAATTAAATTTGAATTTTGGCGGGATACAAAAATATTCCAAAATGCGCCCGGGTCGGGTCTAAAATTTCAGATTTAAAATACGAAAAGTATATGTGACTTTCAAAATTCAAAATGAATGCTCAGCTAACGAAAATGCATACCCCCAAGAACGGATGCACATACGTACGCATAGCCATCCAAACACGTCCGTTTCACCGAATGGGACGAGAACATGATGCGCGGGTGCTACCACGGGGTTAGGGGTATCAAGAAGGCCATGTCATGTAATTTTAAATTATTTTCTGTGACCTAAAATGTTATATGATAAAAGATACAATGCCAGATGAAATGCCAGTATGCACTAAACATGAAAATATACAGTCTACGTAACAAGTCAGGGTAATTCATAAATATGAATCAAACAAGCTCAAGCAAGCGGGTCGGGTCGAATGCAAAGTAAAATGTAAAATACCATTCGCACCCAAAACACGATAAATCAAGAAATACCACAATTAAGAAAATACGGGAACTGGAATTGGTATAAATGGACTCGGTTGTTACATTATACCCAACTACAAAAAGAATTTCGTCATCGAAATTCCAAGAACAAGAAAGGATAAACAATCAAGAAACTACATGAATAGATGTGGAAACTTCTGTCGGATTTCATCTTCTCGTTCCCAAGTTGATTCTCCACGTGTGCGGTTTCCCCAAGAAATAAGTACAAGAGGGATAACTTTGTTCTTAAGAATCTTTTCCCTTCGATCCACAATCGACATATGTCGCTCCTCAAAAGTCAAATCTTCTCGTACAGTCAGCTCCGAAAGATCTAACACATGTGTTTCATCTCGAACATACTTACGGAGTTGAGATACGTGAAACATGCCATGAACATTCACCAAGGATTGCGGTAACGCCAATCGATACGCCACTTCTCCAACACGCTCCAAAATCTTAAAAGGTCCAACGAATCGAGGACTAAGCTTTCCTCGAATTCCGAAACGAATCACCCCCTAGTTGGTGATATCTTCAAGAATACCAAATCACCAACGGCAAACTCTAGAGGGCTTCTCTATGTATCTGCCCAACTCTTTTGTCGGTCTTGTGCTGCTTTCATATGATTCCGGATAGTGTTAACCTTCTCAACTGTTTGCACGATCAAATCTGGTCCCAACAATCTTCGTTCTCCAACATCGTCTCAACAAACAGGTGAACGACACTTGCGACCATAAAAAGCTTCGAATGGAGCCATCTGAATAGTTGCCTGAAAACTATTATTGGAAGAAAACTCCACCAAATGTAGATGATCCTCCCAAGAACCCTTGAAGTCTAACATGCAAGCTCTCAACATGTCTTCAAGAGTTTGGATCGTTCTCTCCGACTGGCCATCTGTCTGAGGATGATAAGCTGTGCTAAACTTTAATCACGTCCCCAAACTTTCCTGTAAACTCCTCCAGAAGTGCGATAAGAATCGGGTGTCACGGTAGGACATGATGCTCACATACTCCATGCAATCTCACAATCTTCTACATGTACCGTTCTGCCAATGCTTCTGTTGATTGACCAACTCGAAATGGTATGAAATGAGCTACCTTGGTCAATCGATCAACAATCACCCAAACTGCATTGTTACCCGTTTGGACTCCGCGGTAAAGCCGTTACGAAATCCATGGTTATATGTTCCTACTTCCATTGAGGAATCGGAAGTGGTTGCAATAAACCAGCAACCCTTTGATGTTCAGCCTTAACTTGCTGATATACCAAGCACTTTGCTACAAAGCGGGCAATCTCCCGTTTCATGCATTCCCACTAGAAATGCTGTCGTAGATCACGGTACATCTTCGTGCCTCCTGAATGTACGGAATATGCGGAACTGTATGCCTCCTTCATAACTTCTTCGCGAATATCTCCTTTTGGCACACACAAACGGCTACCATATCGCAACGAACCATCTTCATGAATTAACCAGTCCGTTCGAAGTCCAGCTTCAACCTGTTCTCGAAACCTTTGCAATCTAGGGTCCTGCAATTGCGATGCTTTAATACTTTCGATCAACGACGATTGTACTTGCAGTTGCATCAACTGTCCCGAAGAATGCGGTAGCACAACCTCCAAATCGAATTTTCGAAAGTCTTCAATAAGTTCCTTCTGTGCAGTCAACACGTGAATTGCTGGTAACCGACTAAGCGCATCCGGCACAACATTAACTTTCCCCGGATGGTATTTAAGATCAAGATCGTAGTCAGCCATCAGCTCCAACCATCTCCGCTGCCTCATGTTAAGCTCCTTCTGCGTGAACACATACTTCAAGCTTTTATGATCGGTGAATACTTCGACTCTTTCGCCCACTAAGTAGTGTCTCCAAATCGTCAAAGCGAAAATCACAGCTGCTAGCTCCAAGTCATGAGTTGAGTAATTCTTCTCATGGGTCTTTAACTGTCTCGATGGGTAAGCTATAACCTTCCCATGCTGCATCAAAACACATCCCAATCCTTTCCCAGATGCGTCGCTGTGAATCACCAATCCTCCGGAACTGTCTGAAACGGTTAAAATAAGAGCGGTTATCAACCTTTGTTTCAACACCTCAAAAGCTGACGCACACTTATCTGTCCACACAAATGGTACCTCCTTGCGCGTAAGCTTGGTCAAGGGCTCCGCCAGACGAGCAAAGTTCTCCACGAACCTTCTGTAATACCCGGCAAGTCACAGAAAACTTCTGATCTCTGCTACATTCTTTGGAATTGGTCAATCTTGAACTGTTGCAATCTTCTCAGGATCAACGGCGATTCCATCTCCGGATACGACATGCCCCAAAAACTTCACTTCTTCAAGCCAAAACTCGCACTTGCTCATCTTCGCATATAATCTTTCTTGCCTCAATGTCTGCAGTGCGATCTTCAAGTGTTCTGCATGCTCTTCTAGGCTCCTCGAGTAGACTAGAATATCATAGATAAACATCACTATAAACTGGTCCAAGAATGGTGAAAATATTCGGTTCATCAAGTCCATAAATATCACCGGTGCATTCGTTACTCCGAAGGGCATCACTAAATACTCGTAATGTCCATACCGAGTTCGAAACGCAGTCTTGCAAATATCCTCTGATTTAACTCGGAACTGATGATATCCAGATCGCAAATCCATCTTCTAGAATACCCTCGCACCACTGAGTTGCTCGAACCATTCGCCAATGCGAGGGATCGGGTACTAGTCCTTAATAGTCACCCGGTTTAATTCTCGATAATCGATGCGCATCCTCCTTGTACCATCTTTCTTCTTTACTTGAAGAACTGGAGCTCCCCAAGGTGAATTACTGCTACGAATCCAACCCTTCTCAAGTAATTCGGTAACCTGCTTCTTGACTTCTTCCAATTCCACTTGTGCCATGGGATAGTACGCCTTTGAGACTGGCGCTGCACCAGGAACAAGATCAATCGCGAACTCCACATCTCGTTTTGGCGGTAAACCTGAGATGTCCTCGAACACGTGCATAAACTCTCGAACTACAACTGGCGCTTCCTCCTTATCAACTTCCATTGAAGAAAGAACATTGCTTGTCGGCCTAGCCCTAAACTCGACTAGCCCGACAGAACTGCTACCTCCAGCAAAACAAACTTCGGATGTCCGGGAATCTGGAAAATCACTTTCTTTGCCCTACAATCAATATGAGCGTGGAAAGTGAGACCATCAATTTCCAAGACAACTTCATAACTGCCGGTATCGGTCACCAAGAAATCTGCAAAATATAAACTGGTAAGCAATGAAACGGAGAGAACCAAGGTAATAGAACGACCATGAAACAAGGAAATGAAACAAGACCAGGACTCCAAGTTACTTAAATAGAGTACCGCATTATAACTATGCTGCAGTTCATAGTTATAATCACATAACTCTACTCAAGTCGCCCAAATTCTAGTATCAGAATCAAGGAACAGGGAGAAACAATAGGGAACCAAAAGGTTTCAAGTCGAGATGCAAAGTGGTTTGCATATCGTCAAGGCAAAGGATAAAAAGAAAGATATGATTCAAGAATCACGATAACAAGGTGGCAGGACATGTTCCTAATCACGGATTTTACGATTCGTGTATTGGGTCCAATACCCAACAACAAAAGAATCAAAGCCGGTTAACCTATATCCTATGGCTCTGATACCAAACAAACCATGTCACACCCCGCTTCCCAGAGTACACTAAGATAGGCACGTGACATAGCCAACCATGCTACCTGTGGATAGGAAAAATCCTTCCACAATCACATTGCGGCTGTAGAGATATCAAGAACAGGAAAGTAAACTAAACTATCTAGTACAGGTCCATAAGCCAGAATAAATGAGTCAAGAAATAATATAATATGCAGAAGCAAAAGATCCAATAAATAAAACACCTGGAATAGTAAATCTGGATACCAACAGGGTCTTCACCGCTCAGTCTAACAGCGGCAGTACTCCTGATCAGTCTGCAACAAAGTAGAGAATCTGGGCCATACAAAACCCAGACGTCAGTGCGTCATAATATCAAGCAATACTATAAACAGGGGTAGCAAGACATACAGGTATGTGTATGAACAGTAAAACAGGTATAACAGTAATATAAATGAGGACAGTGAGGGTAATGTGTACTGAGTAATCTAAACTGGTCTATTGGGTTAACTACTCTCAAGTCTTTGAAATCAATTTTATGAATCATCGATGTAACTCAATAGTATCCCGTGCGTGCCCAGGATCACGGTGAAAATTCTCAGGCTGAATCCGAGACGTGCCGCTAGGCAGTAAAAAGGGTAGTATGTAACGATGGGTGATGTCAGCAGCAACACCCCGGGGCTGGCCTAGCCCGTAAGACTGATCAGTAAAGGAATCGAACTGTCGAGTTACAAATCAGGTTTCATAATTGATTTCCCCATACCCCCAGGTTATATGTTCAAGTCAGGTTTTGATAAATCTGGAGCTAATGCCAACACAGGATCAGCAGGTAAAGGTTTGTCTGGATAGACAACAGGAAATGTCCGTAGGGACAACAGGTCAAGTTTGTTGGCATTAGTAACAAGATCAGGTAACAGGTAAAGCCATGTTACATCAGGTCAAGTCAGGTAATATATAGGTATCATGTCATGTTAAGAAGTGCACGGTACCAAGTCGGGTCAAGTAGTAGGTATCAAGTCATGTCAGGGGTGCACAAAATGTCACATGGGTGCTTATAATCAAACTAAAATAAGCATGGGTATACAAAACAAGTATGGGGTACTACTGAAATAGTAAAAATGGAACATTGTGATGCGGTATGCAAATAGGTACAAATTAAAGCTTATGGATGCACAGTTATCGATTAGGGTTACATTTAATAGTTCTAAAAACTAATTAGATTACACTTTATTAAGCATGGGGTATTAAAACAACAGTATTGGGTTATTAATAAGATCTGTAAATGCAGCTATATGTATTCTATTCGATATGGATGCGGATGGATATCATATAACCTTTAAATGATAAACTAGTTAATGCACGATGTTCAATTAAACAATGTGAATGGTTATATTCAATTTGATGCGGTATACTATAGTATGATATGTGACAAGATAGGTTTGCATATGTTAGATATGAAATGATAAGAATGGATGCATACGGTCATTGCAACACTGTGAAACAAGTACTTTAGATGCACGGTTTGAAATTCAAATATTATATTCATTAAAATAGATGCATAAAATATAATGTAGCATGTAGAAAGATAAACAAGCCTCGGGGATCCATAGATGCACGGCACACAGCAAGAATGCGAGAAACGATGGAAACTCTTCATTGGGGCATTTCGTCGAACACTTTGCGCGCACAAATGCAGAACAGCACCAGGCAATGCAAGAATGTAACCACGCAGGTAGGGGACGTCCACAGGGTCATTGAGAACGGCACCCACGGTCACGGCTCCGGCGAGGTAGTCGGAAAACACTAATCCAAGAAGTAAAGAGAAGAAAAGAAAGCGAGAAGAAGAAAGGAGAAGAAGAATAAGGATGGGGTTTTGATGATTTGGGGTTTAATGTTTCTGGTGTCAGAGGAGGCGAGGAGGCGTCGACGGGGGTTTTCCGGCGATGGGCAGTAAGGTGTTAAGGTTCTTGATATCGGGATCAAAGGTTGCAGCCGAGGAAAGAGGAAGGAGATCACACTGTCGATCGGTCAGGCGATGATGGTGACGAGGGTTTCTGTTGGTTTGGGAGAAGAAGGCTGCCGGCGATGTCTCACTGGTTGGGCTACAGGTGTGGGGCGAAGAAGATAGTGATGATGCTAGGGTTTGGCTGGAGTTGGGTTGCAGCGACTATGGAGAGGAGAAAGATCAGGGAGGATGATGGTGGGGTTTTGGTCGATGGTGAGGAAGGTGAGAAGACGCCGGTGATGTGAAGGAGAGGGGCTGCTCGATGGAGGAAGGGCTCGGGGGTTATTTTTGGAGGCGGGAGGTTGATGGGTTCTCGTGTTTTGAGAATGGCGGCGACGAAATCTCAGCGATGATGATGGCGTTGGGTTTCAGTTAGGCTATTGAGTGGAGGGTGGAAGTGTTAGTCGAAGGAAGAAGATGAAGTCGATGATGGAAGATCGGGGGCGAGACGGTTTGGAGCAAGCGGTCCCGAGAATGAGGAGGTATGGGTTTCCCTGGTGGCACGAGGACTGGAACGAGGAAGAAGATAAGGAAAGAGGAGAGAGGTGAGAACGATGATGAGGGTCAACGACGGCGAGATGTGTGGGTTAAGGTTTTCTTCGTCGCGGCGTGCAGGGAGTTTTTAAGGATGAAGAAGAAAAGAAATGAAGAGGGAGGTGATTATAGCGATGAAGGGAGGTGATTAGAATCGAGGAACAGTGAATGCGAGAGGTGTGAGAAAGAGGGGGAGAGAGAGAGAGGAGAGAGAGAGATTGAGGAGACTGTGCATGTTTGTAAAAGAATTAATAAATAAAGAAAGAGAGAGGAAAGAGAAAAGAAAGAGAAAGAAAGAGTGAGCTGAGGTGTGGGGCCCAAAGGCAGTAGAAGGAGAGAGAGAGAGAGCAGTTGAAATAATTTGGATTTTATATTTAGAAAATTTCGTTTGTTATTCAAATTTTAACTGTTGAATTAAAAATAAATATTATATTAATTAAATTTAATTTTTGGCGGGATACAAAAATATTCCAAAATGCGCCCGGGTTGGGTCTAAAATTTCAGATTTAAAATACGAAAAATATATGTGACTTTCAAAATTCAAAATGAATGCTCAGGTAACGAAAAAGCATACCCCCAAGAACGGATGCACGTACGTGCGCGTAGCCATCCAAGCACGCCCGTTTCACTGAACGGGACGAGAACATGATGCGCGGATGCTACCACGGGGTTAGGGATATCAAGCAGGCCATGTCATGTAATTTTAAATTATTTTCTGTGACCTAAAATGTTATATGATAAAAGATGCAATGCCAGATGAAATGCCAGTATGCACTAAATATGAAAATATACAGTCCACGTAACAAGTCAGGGTAATTCATAAATATGAATCAAACAAGCTCAAGCAAGCGGGTCGGGTCGAATGCAAAGTAAAATGTAAAATACCATTCGCATCCAAAACAAGATAAATCAAGAAATACCACAATTAAGGAAATACGGGAACTGGAATTGGTATAAATGGTCTCGGTTGTTACACTTACCTTATGTTGTTTCTCCTCCAACGCTCGAACTCAAATCTCTGCCGTCTCACCTCAAGTATGCTTACTTATGTGAAAACGAGACTCTCCCGGTAATCATTTCTACTTATCTAGCTGTAGAGCAAGAGAAAGAACTTCTTTCGGTCTTGCAATCAAATCGACAAGCTTTTGACTAGACGATGGAGGACATCAAGGGGATTAGTCCCTTAATCGTTGAACACCACATTCATATGATCAATTATGCCAAACCAGTTAGGGATCCACAGAGACGATTAAATCCAGTCATGAAGGAGGCTGTGAAGAAGGAAAACGTCAAATGTCTTCATAGTGGTATCATTTCCCCGATATTCGACAGTCAATCGGTCGGTCCAATACATGTTGTCCCTGAGAAATAGGGCATTACGGTCATCAAAAACGAAGCAAGAGAGTTAATCTCCACTCGCACCCAAACCGGGTGGTGAGTATGCATTGATTATCGAAAACTCAACGCCGCAATATGGGAGGATCACTTCCCGCTTCCATTCATTGACCAAATGCTCAAAAGACTAGATGGATATGAGTTCTACTGTTTTCTGGATGGTTACTCAGCTTATTACTAGATTCCCATTGACGAAATCCCTTTGCTACAAGTCTAGCTAAGAAGGTCTCAACCTTTCCTTCTACACCGATCTTATTTTTGATGATCCATTTTCTCTCAATGGGTTTTACCTCTTCAAGAGCAACCTCCAAAATGCATACTTTGTTGGTATACATGGATTCCATCTCAGATCGAATAGCATCTAGCTATTTCATAGAGTCCCTACTTGTGAGGCCTGTTGGAAACTAGTGGGATCATCATCTTTCATGATACAATCTTCACTACCACAGTCTATGAGAAAAATTTTCTTAGGTGGATGAGTAACCCTACTAGATCTACGGAGTGGCTGGGGTTTGTTCAAGACTATCGAATCCTGTTGTTCTACCGAATCTTCTAAAAAAGTGGTGTGACGAGCAACAAACACCTTCCATTCCTCGGTGTGGTAGAAAATATATCCAAATAGGTGATTGTTTATCGTTACGGATATACTATGGATAGAAGATTTATAAAGAAGTGGCATGTAGGGTTCATAGGATATAGTAGTAATGGATGATGTTGAATTCACCTGCACGCGCAAACGCGAATGTTTTGAAAACGGATATGATTTTAGGGAAATGGAATGCCCACGCGAGATCGTTCTCGTTTTAAAATTTATAAACCGTAAGTGCACGGCGCGTTGTAGCCAGTAGACAGGTACGGGTCGATCTGCAGGGAATTGTGTATTAGGTCTTGTTGATTAAGGTTCAACAAATAACGAATGGTTGGTTTGTCAAAAAGAATAGAAAGAATACGAAAACAAGAAAACCAAGAAAAGAAGATAAAAAAGAAGTGGTTGTGAGTTTGGCTCGGAAGGTTTAATCGCGACAATTCTTTCGACGCTCCCTTGATCATGAGTTGTTCGTCCTTACGTCGATCCCGGCATGAAGCATGACTTGTCAAGACGGTTGCGGAGCACAAATCATCAAATTTCGATATTCGCCATAAAACACGAAACTGTTTCGTTTTGTTCATTTACCGTTTGTATGTCCGAGCTTGGGGTATCAACACTAAGCACGAGGGTTAGCAAGCTTACCACAACATAAAAACACAAATTAGTTAATGAGAGCAAATGATTTCAGTGTTAAGTATGCTAAGTGTTTATGATGGTATATGGTATATGAAACCAAGAGATTTATCAATTCACTTAATCCCAAAATACCACATCCAAACTTAGCAAACTTATTACTAAATTTATTCTAACCTTAGGCTTGCAAGATGGGGCTTGTGGGGAGAATATGGTATGTGATGAGGTTACAAACTAACCATGGAATCAACATACCATATCAACCCATCCAAGTTACAATACTAAGTTTATAATCATATTAAAGCACATTAAACATTAATAAGAGGGGGAGGATGTAAAGCTTTTCATCTCACTCCCTTACCATTACCACAACCAAAGATATTACTTAAGCATAATAAAGAAAAGTAAAGCAAATAAAGAAAGGAAAGAAAATAAAAAAAGCAATATATTAACACTTGAAGTTGAGTTACAAGATATTGGTAACTTTTTCAACCTTCATAATGAAGCTCTCAAGAGAAATCTTTAAGAGGAAAGAAGAAGAAGAGACCAAGTTAAAGCCCACTCACTCTCAAGCCTAAACCAAAAACAAAAGAAACTATCAAAATGTATGCATCTATGTGAATATGAGAGGTAGTATGAGAGAGAGCCCTTCCCTTGCTCACTGATCTGGCTTTTATAGGCACCAAAAAAGATTAAACAAATAATAAAAATAAGTTGATGTGACTGCAAGGGAGAGATAGAAAAAAGATGGGGACAAACGGGGAAAGGGGGGCTGGCGAGCTCGGATATTTAGAGGGCGTGTCCGGCCAAAATCCGAGCTAATGGGCTCGTGTTGGTTGTGTGGTCTTGTGTTCTCTTGACAACTCCACTGGTGCTACTTGATTTGTTTACATGAACTTGGTCTGCACTCAGGGATTTGGAGGGAAACATGATGCTTTTGGTCACATCACAATTTTTTGCATTTATTACTCTTGTCCCCCATGTGCCCAATTCATCATATCTTGTGTGCCATAGGCAGCCCCATCATGGTCCTAGTGCCAAAAAGCATGTGTACACTTGCATTGTGTTGGACCAAAATTGTGTGCACACATTTATTTGCAAAAGAACTCTTTGGATATCGGTCGGTTTCCTGTTCTGCTTGCAGTGTCGGCTTCCAAACGTTCTATCCGTGATTTTGAATGTGTTTCCAGTATTTTATCATGAACACCTGTAAACTGTAATTACTGAGCAGACACTGATTAATAGTACCGATATATAACAAAATGGATAATGAATGAGCGGTATTAAAATGCAGTTTTCTGAGATGAACAAATACCTCCAAACTTATCTTTTGCTCGTCCCGAGCAAAACAAAATCATAGTCTCACTTTCGCAGGGAACACGATTGCACCGAGCATGTGCAACAAGCTGTTAAATCTCTAGGTGTCCCTAGTAGTAGGAGTGTTGTCTTCTGAGGGTTTTCAGCGGATTACACCCACAAAATCCAGTCAAGTTAGCGTTGCGAAGAAACTGTTGATTTTAATCTTAAGGTTAGAGATCAAAACTAGAAGTTCTATTACCCTAATTTAGAAACGGCAAACCCTTTTTTTCACTTCTCACAATTTGTTTAACATAAGCTTATATGCGTCTTTACGTGATTGTGCGGATAGTGTCCACATGTTTTTAAGAATTTGATTAGGGTCATCATGTTATAATTACAGACCAGAATAGACTTCTAAAGGATCACACGAGTTTGAAAGGAGTTAAGATTTTCTCAAGTTTTATTCTCCAGTTAGGTTTCAAGTCAGAATATATCATTTTTAATAGAGAGCCTAAGTCTTAATTTTCACTCCTACCTTTCACCTGTTGTTGTTCATACATATCCTTTGTTAGCGGGCAAAATGTCTTTATAAATATAAAGCTTCATATCTCCGAGAAAAAAACTGTTTTAAAAGAAAACTCGTCTCTGCCAAGATTATTCTTCCACAAAGAACCGTGAGGGCTTTTAACTCGGGAAGAACACTTTCTTAACTTGTTTTATTTGACGATTGAAACTTAGCGAGCTTTGGGTCAATGACTCCCAAACCATATGGTTTTAGGGAATTAGGTTTGGAGACACCCCAAGGACTTAATTATCCAAGTTACCAAGGACACAAAACAAAAGACTCATTTTAAAAATATTCTGAACTCAGTGAAAACGGAGATATAGCCAGCTTTTCTTTTAAATCCGAAGACGTTACATGTGGATAAGATGTGTAATCACTCCGACAAGATTCCAGATGGGTTATTTTTCAGACTTATAGTTTCTATTAAAACCTCAATAAAATCATTCATATCTACTTCATTGTATGAACTATTCTTAATATTGCTTAACTCAGAACAAACATGTTTGATCCTAAAGGTATTTATCAATTTTAAGAAGTTTTTCAGATATGTCAGACTTTGATAAATTTCTCAAAAACATAAGATGCGTGTAAGTGATATAAAATACGTATATTAGCAATGGTTAAACCAAAAGAGGGTTATCTTTCTGGTCAACAATCTCACGAAAAGGATTTAGTTATTTCTATCTTATTAACCGAACCGTCAGACTTCGAGTCTAAGTTCCCCCGCTAGCTAACATGACGAAAAAGTTTTTATATTTTTGTAGAATTTTTTTCAATTTTTATGAGTTATTTAATATGTATGCAATGCAGAATATACACATGATGCAGCAAAATAAACGCAGTGCTCACCCCCAAACCTGAGTTTTACGATGTCCTCATCGTTGCCCCCGTCTCCGGTAGCTAGACTTAGACATCAGGGTGAGAATTTTATTCAAAGAAAAGAAAAAAACCTAAGACTAATTACAGCATATACAAGTTAAATGATTGGGTTAGTCCAGAAATTAATACCAGCCATTTAAAGATTTTGTCTATATAGTGCAATGGCTGGTAAAAGAATATGTATATAAAGAAGAAAACGAAAAAGAATAGGTATATGTTAGATATTAGTGAAGGGCATGGGCGTGTGTATGTAGGGATCGGAAGACGTTGAAAGTGAAGATGAAGTTTTGAAGAGATCAAAGAATTGTTTTCTGAATAAATTGAATGTTCAAAAATTGTATGTTGAGTTCCGAAGTCAAATTCGTTTAAAAACTGGAGTTCATCCGTAAAAAGTTCAGCAAAAGAAAGGTTTTTAGGATGTTCTTAAATTGATCCTGACTTAAACCCACCAAAAATATCAAGTTCATCCGCAAAAATTTCTTCAAACTCTGTATGAAAGACTGGTTTTCAAGGCTGTCTTCCTCCCTATAATTCTGCCCAATCCTATACTCACTGCTATAGCTTACAATTCCCAAAGCATGTTCTTCTTTATCACATTCATATATGGGTAGGTTCATGTTATTTGAAAAGGTAGGTTCCTACCCTAACGTTTCTTCCGAAAAAATATCACTAGTTGATACAAAAATTGTGGGTTCCTGATCATTGATCTCTTCTAACAACATATTCAAACCATCCCCGTCAAAATCACAAGATTCCTCCTCTAAAATAGGAATGCAAAAATCATTCAGTGGTTTTTCTTGTGTGTCCTGATAACACTTAGTCAATTCAATTGCATCGTCATTCATGAAATCATCAAAATTCAATTGATCGTTTATCTTACTCGGGTGACTTCCTAGATGACAGATATCAACACTATGTTGTTCTAATTGACCGTGTTCACTCTTTAGAATCACTACAGCTACATGCTCTTCAATTCTAGCCAAAGATTGAGCTTGAGCGTGAAACAATTGCTCAGACTGCTGTATACACAGGGCTAGCGTTGCAGCTGTTTGATTCTCAACCGCAATCATCACTTCAATACCTTTCTCTAAAGCGGTCAATCTAGCATCTATCTCACCATTATTCCCTAAAGATGTGTCGGTTGTTTCAGGAAGAGAGGATTGTAACGGTGGTGATGCTAAAGTAGTCAATCTGTCGACCTCTTTCTCTAAATCATCAATCATTAGGTCTCTAATTGAAGTGGGACTGGGTTCAAGAGTGATAGGTGGGTGACCATTATCAAAAATCTGTTATGATTCATCACCCCCTAGAGAAGGACAATTTTCGTGAATATGGAAAGAATCGTGGCAATTTGAATAAATGAATTGGGACTGAGTATAAACAAAGAAATAAGAATTGTGAAAAATTGAATTAAATCGTGTATCACCCATATAACAAGAATTCGCAAATATCATAAAAACAAAGAATATCACACCCTAGCAGTTTATGTTATACTATGTCAACTAGACCTGCTCAAGAACCTGATTGTCGAAATAAAACTGTGTCGAGAAACGGGCTCAAGATATACGGATCACGAAGCCAAGTAAGTGCAAGAGAGAAGGGGAGGTTTTCCAATGCTTTCGCGAAGTTCTTTAGTTAGATAACCCTTTCTTTTGAACACTTGCCTAGATACCCAGTGAACGATATACCGTTAAGCGGTGTTCTAAACACAGTTAACTTCTCATAATAAGCGCGATGTCCTTAAAGTCAAAGTTCTAATTGATTTTAAATTACTGTGGGTATATAAGAATGCAGTTTTGTGATTTATGGGCTACGGAAAAAGGTGATGAAATCCTTTACCGTATTTTGTTTGGTCTTTTTGCCCTTAAATCCGTATTAAGATGCAAATGCACAATTAATAAAAGAATTCAAGACATCAAGAAATTTAAGCAATTCTTTTTCATTTAAATTTAAGCGCTGCAAAAATACGGTTAGTTCTCTGTTCAATTGGTGGCAAGTTTGTGCGAAGAATCCTGCAGAAGAAAGAATAGTGGAATGCGTCGGATTCAAGAGGAATGTGTTAGGAAATACGTATCGATATGATTTGGTTAAGAAAAACACTTTGAAATGATCCGAGTCTTTGATTGTTCGCTTGCGCGGGTCAAACTATCCAGATCTTTGGCACTACACTTCACTAACGTCTTGAAATTGAGTTTGAGCCTTGCTTCGCATGATTGCTGGTCGTAATTTCATGAAAAAACTGAAATGTCGGAAAATACGATATTTAGTGTCAAAAAGCGATATATATACCCCAATTCCTGCATACTCAAAATTATAAAAATCAAACAATACCACTAGAGTACTGACAACACACTGGAGATCACACAAAAAGAAAAAATCAAAACCCACACACTTAACCCAGCGAGCTCGGATTTTTCATTGATGTCGCGGATAAATGAAGTTGGTTTGTGCTCGAATTTTGTGTGAGTTCTCTATGCTAACTAAGTGATCTTTTGGTATAACTTGATTTTTAAAATAAATATCATGGTGTTAGCAGGTCTGAAGGACAGAACAAGTTAGAAAAAAAATCGTATTGTTAGTTTAGAAAAAATTGAGTTAAAAGTTAGTTTTGTTAGTAAGAACCAGAAATAACAATATTCAATACTACCAAGTCCCTGGCAACGGCGCCAAGAACTTGTTGGGAATTCACCCGCGCACTCAAACGCGTATGTTTTGGAAAATGATATAATTTTAAGCAAATGGAATGTGTACGCGAGATCGTTCTCGTTTTAAAATTTATAAACCGCAGTGCACGGCGCGTTGTAGCCAGCTGGCAGGTACGGGTCGATCCGCAGAGAATTGTGTATTAGGTCTTGTTGTTTAAGGTTCAACAAATAACAAATGGTTGGTTTGTCACAAAGAATAGAAAGAATACGAAAACAAGAAAACCAAGCAAAGAAGATAAGAAAGAAGTGGTTGTGTCTTTGGCTCGGAAGGTTGAATCGCGACAATTCCTTCAACACTCTCTTGATCATGAGTTGTCCATCCTTATGTCGATCCTGGCATGAAGCATGACTTGTCAAGGCGGTTGCGGAGCACAAATCATCAAATTCCGATATTCATCATAAAACACGAAATTGGTTCGTTTTGTTCACTTACCGTTTGTATGTCCGAGCTTGGGGTATCAACACTAAGCACGAGAGTTAGCAAGCTTACCATAACATCAAAAATATAAATTAGTTAATGAGAGCAAATGATTTCATTGTTAAGTGTGCTAAGTGTTTATGATAGTATATGGTATATGAAACCAAGAGATTTGTCAAGTCACTTACTCACAAAATACCACATCGAAACTTAGCAAACTTAACACTAAATTGATTCTAACATTAGGCTTGCATGATAGGGTTTGTGGGGAGAATATGGTATGTGATGAGGTTACAAAATAACCATGGAATCAACATACCATATCAACCATTCAAGTTACAATACTAAGTTTATAATCATATTAAAGCACATTAAACATTAACAGGAGGAGGAGGAGGCAAAGCCTTTCATCTCACTTCCTTACCATTACCACAACCAAAAATATTAGTTAAGCATAATAAAGAAAAGCAAAGCAAATAAAGAAAGGAAAGCAAATAAACAAAGTAATATATTAACACTTAAAGTTGAGTTACAAGATATTGGTAACTTGTTCAACCTCCACAATAAAGCTCTCAAGAGAAAGCTTCAAGAGGGAAGAAGAAGAAGAGACCAAGTTAAAGCCCACTCACTCTCAAGCTTAAACCAAAAACAAAAGAAACTATCAAAATGTATGCATCTATGTGAATATGAGAGATAGTATGAAAGAAAGCCCTTCCCTTGCTCACTGATTTGGCTTTTATAGGCACCAAAAAGATTAAACAAGTAATAAAAATAAGTTGATGTGACTGCAAGGGAGGGACGAAAAAAAGATAAGGACAAACGGGGAAAGGGGGGCCGGCGAGCTCGGATATTTAGAGGGTGTGGCCGGCCGAAATCCGAGCTAATGGGCTCGTGTTGGTTGTGTGGTCTTGTGTTCTCTCGACAAGTCCACTGGTGCTACTTGATTTGTTTACATGAACTTGATCTGCACTCAGGGATTTGGAGAGAAACATGATGCTTTTGGTCACATCACAACTTTTTGCATTTATAACTCTTGTACCCCCTGTGCCCAATTCATCATATCTTGTGTGCCATGGGCAGCCCTACCATGATCCTAGTGCCAAAGAGCATGTGTACACTTGCATTGTGTTGGACAAAAATTGTGTGCACACATTTATTTTCAAAAAAACTCTTTGGACATCGGTCGGTTTCCTGTTCTGCTTGCAGTGTCGGCTTCCAAACGTTCTATCCATGATTTTGAATGTGTTTCCAGTATTTTATCACGAACACATGTAAACTGTAATTACTGAGCGGACACTGATTAATAGTACCGATATATAACAAAATGGATAATGAATGAGCGGTATTAAAATGCAGTTTTCTGATATGAACAAATACCCCCAAACTTATCTTTTGCTCGTCCAGAGCAAAACAAAATCCTAGCCTCACTTTCGCAGGGAACACGATTGCACTGAGCACGTGCAAAAAGCCGTTAAACTTCTAGGTGTCCCTAGTAGGAGGTGTGTTTCAGTGGATTACACCCACAAAATCCAGTCAAGTCAGCATTGCAGAGAAACTGTTGATTCTAATCTTAAGGTTAGAGATCAAAGCTAGAAGTTCTATTACCCTAATTTAGAAACGTCAAATCCTATTTTTCACCCCCTCACAATTTGTTTAACATAAGCTTATACGCGTCTTTACGTGATTGTGTAGATAGTGTCCACAAGTTTTTAAGAACTTGATTAGGGTCATCATGTGATAATTACAGATCAGGATAGACTTCTAAAGGATTACACGAGTTTGGAAGGAGTTAAGATTTTCTCAAGTTTTATTCTTCAGTTAGGTTTCAATTCAGAATATATCATTTTTAACAAAGAGCCTAAGTCTAAATTTTCACTCTTACCTTTCACCTGTTATTGTTCATACACATCCTTCATTATCGTGCAAAACGTCTTTATAAATATAAACCTTCATATCTCCAAGAAAAAAACCGTTTTAAAAGAAAACTCGTCTCCGTCAAGATTATTCTTCCACAAAGAACTGTGAGGGCTTTTAACTCATGAAGAACACTTGCTTAGCTTGTTTTATTTGGTGATTGAAAACTAAGCGAGTTTTGGGTCAATGACTCCCAAAGCAGATGGTTTTAGGGAATTAGGTATGGAGACACCCCAAGGACTTAATTACCCAAGTTACCAAGGCTACAAAACAAAGAATCGTTTTTAAAATATTCTGAACTCAGTGAAAACGGAGATATAGCCATCTTTTCTTTTAAATCCGAAGACGTTATATGCGGATAAGGTGTGTAATCACTCCAACAAGATTCCAGATAGGTTATTTTTCAGACTTATAGCTTCTATTAAAACCTCAATAAAATCCTTCATATCTACTTCACTGTATGAACTATTCTTGATATTACTTAATTCAGAACAAACCTATTTGATCCTAAAGATATTTATCAATTTTAAAAAGTTTTCAGACATGTCAGACTTTCATCAATTTCTCAAACACATAAGACACGTGTAAGTGATATAAAAGACGTATATTTGAAATGGTTAAACCAAAGGAGGGTTATCTTTCGGTTCATCAATCTCACGAAAAGGATTTAGTTATTTCTATCTTATTAACCGAACCATCAGACTTCGAATCTAAGTTCCCCCGCTTGCTAACATGGCGATTTTTTTAAATATTTTTGTAGAAATTTTTTCAATTTTTATGGGTTATTTAATATGTATGCAATGCACAATATACACATGATGCAACAAAATAAACGCAATGCTCACCCCCAAACCTGAGTTTTACGATGTCCTCATCGTTGCCCCCATCTACGGTAGCTAGATTTAGACATCAGGGTGAGAATTTTATTCAAGAAAAGAAAAAACCTGAGACTAATTACAACATATACAAGTTAAATGATTAGGTTAGTCCAGAAATTAATACCAGCCATTTAAATATTTTGTCTATATAGTGCAATGGCTGGGAAAAGAATATGTATATAAAGAAGAAAAAGAAAAAGAATAGGTATATGTTAGATGTTAGTGAAGAGCATGGGCGTGTGTATCTAGGCATCGGAAGACGTTGAAGGTGAAGATGATGTTTTGAAGAGGTCAAATAATTGTTTTCTAAATGAATTGAATGTTCAAAAATCGTATGTTGAGTTCCGAAGTCAAGTTCGTTTAAAGACTGGAATTCATCCGCAAAAATTTCAGCAAAAGAAAGGTTTTTAGGATGTTCATAAATTGATCCTGACTTAAACTCACCAAGAATATCAAGTTCATCAGCAAAAATTTCCTCAAAACTCTGTATGAAAGACTGGTTTTCAAGGCTGTCTTCCTCCCTATAATTCTGCACAATCCTATACTCACTGCTATAGTTCACAATTCCCAAAACACGTTCTTCTTCATCACATTCATATCTGGGAAGGTTCATGTCATTTAAAAAGGTAGGTTCCCACCCTAACGTTTCTTCCGAAACATTATCACTAGGTGATACAAAAATTGTGGGTTCCTGATCACTGATCTCTTCTAACAACCTATCCCATACCCGTCAAAATCACAAGATTCCTCCTCTAAAATAGGAATGCAAAAATCAGTCGATTGTTTTTCTTGTGTGTCCTAATAACACTTAATCAGTTCAATTGCATCGTCATCCATGTAATCATCAAAATTTAATTGATCGTTTATCTTACTTGGGTGACTTCCTAGATGACAGATATTAACATTATGTGGTTCTAATTGACTGTGTTCACTCTTTAGAATCACTACAGCTACATGCTTTTCAATTCTAGCCAAAGATTGAGCTTGAGCGTGAAACAATTGCTCAGACTGCTGTGTACACAGGGCTAGCGTTGCTGCTGTTTGATTCTCGACCACAATCATCACTTCAATACCTTTCTCTAAAATGGTCAACCTAGCATCTATCTCACCATCATTCCCTAAGGATGTGTAGGTTGTTTCAGAAAGAGAGGGTTGTAACGGTGGTGATGCTAAAGTAGTCAATCTATCGACCTCTTTCTCTAAATCTTCAGTCGTTAGGTCTTTAAGTGAAGTGGGACTGGGTTCAAGAGTGATAGGTGGGTGACCATTATCAAAAATCTTGTACGATTAGTCACCCTCTAGAGAAGGACAATTTTCGTGAATGTGGGAAGAATCGTGGCAATTTGAACAAAAGAATTGAAACAGAGTATAAGCAGAGGAATAAGAATTATGAAATTTGAATTAAATCATGTATCACCCATATTAACAAGAATTCGCAAATATCACAAAAACAAAGAATATCACACCCTTAGCAGTTTATGTTATGCTATGTCAACAAGACTTGCTCAAGAATCTGATTGTCGAAGTAAAACTGTGTCTAGAAACGGGCTCAAGATATACGGATCACGAAACCAGGTAAGTGCAAGAGAGAAGGGGAGGTTTTCCAACACTTTCACGATGTTCCTTAATTAGCTAACCTTTTCTCTTGAATACTTGCCTAGACACCCCGTGAACGATATACCATTTAGCGGTGTTCTAAATACAGTTAACTTCTCCTAATGAGCGTGATATCCTTAAAGTCAAAGTTCTAATTGATTTTAAATTACTGTGGGTATGCAAGAATGCAGTTTTATGATTTGTGGGCTACGGAAAAAGGTGATGAAATCTTTTAACGTATCTTGTTTGGTCTTTTTGCCCTTAAATCCGTATTAAGATGCAAATGCGCAATTAATAAAAGAATTCAAGACATCAAGCAATTTAAGCAATTCTTTTTCGTTTAAATTTAAGCGTTGCAAAAATACAGTTAGTTCTCTGTTCAATTGGTGGCAAGCTTGTGTGAAGAATCCTGCAGAAGATAGAATAGTGGAATGCGTCGGATTCAAGCGAAATGTGTTAGGAAATATGTATCGACATGATTTGGTTACGAAAAACCCCTTGAAGTAATCCGAGTCTTTGATTGTTCGCTTGCGCGTGTCAAACTACCCGGATCTTTGGCACTACAATTCACTAACGTCTTGAAATTGAGTTTGAGCCTCGCTCCGCACGATCGCTGGTCGTAATTTTGTAAAAAACCTGAAATGTCGGAAAATACGATATTTAGTGTCAAAAAGCGATATATATACCCCAATTCCTGCACACTCAAAATTATAAAAATCAAACAATACCACTAGAGTACTGACAACACACTGGAGATCACACAAAAAGAAAAAATCAAAACCCCCACACTTAACCCTGCGAGCTCGGATTTTTCATTGATGTCGCCGGCCAAATGAAGTTGGTTTGTGCTCGAATTTTGTGTGAGTTATCTAGGCTAGCTAAGTACTTTTATGGTATAACTTGATTTTTAAAATAAATATCAGGGTGTTAGAAGGTCTGAAGGACAGAGAACAAGTTAGAAAAAAAATCGTATTGTTAGTTTAGAAAAAATTGAGTTAAAAGTTAGTTTTGTTAGTAAGAACCAGAAATAACAATACCCAATACTACCAAGTCACCGGCAACGGCGCAAAAAAATTGTTGGGAATTCACCCGCGCGTGCAAACGCGTATGTTTTGGAAACAGATATGATTTTAAGGAAATGGAATGTGCACGTGAGATCGTTCTCATTTTAAAATTTATATACTGCAAGTGCACGGCGCGTTATAGCCAGCCGGCAGGTACGGGTCGATCCGCAGGGAATTGTGTATTAGGTCTTGTTGTTTAAGGTTCAACAAATAACGAATCGTTGGTTTGTCATAAAAAATAGAAAGAATACGAAAACAAGAAAACCAAGCAAAGAAGATAAGAAAGAAGTGGTTGTGGCTTTGGCTCGGAAGGTCGAATCGCGACAATTCTTTCGACGCTCTCTTGATCATAAGTTGTCCGTCCTTACGTCGATCCCAGCATGAAGCATGACTTGTCAAGGCGGTTGCGGAGCACAAATCATCAAATTCTGATATTCGCCGTAAAACACGAAACTGGTTCGTTTTTTTCACTTACCGTTTGTATGTCCGAACTTGGGGTATCAACACTAAGAACGAGGGTTAGCAATCTTACCACAACATCAAAAACACAAATTATTTAATGAGAGCAAATGATTTCAGTGTTAAGTGTGCTAAGTGTTTGTGATGGTATATGGAATCAAGAGATTTGTCAAGTCACTTAATCACAAAATACCATATCCAAACTTAGCAAACTTAGCACTAAATTGATTCCAAAATTTTGCTTGCAAGATGGGATTTGTGGGGAGAATATGGTATGTGATGAGGTTACAAAGTAACCATGGAATCAACATACCATATCAACCCATCCAAGTTACAATACTAAGTTTATAATCATATTAAAACACATTAAACATTAACAAGAGGAGGAGGAGGCAAAGCCTTTCATCTCATTTCCTTACCGTTACCACAATCAAAGATATTAGTTAAGCATAATAAAGAAAAGCAAAGCAAATAAAGAAAGGAAAGCAAATAAACAAAGCAATATATTAACACTTGAAGTTGAGTTACAAGATATTGGTAACTTGTTCAATCTCCATAATGAAACTTTCAAGAGAAAGCTTCAAGAGGGAAGAAGAAGAAGAGACCAAGTTAAAGCCCACTCACTCTTAAGCCTAAACCAAAAACAAAAGAAACTATCAAAATGTATGCATCTATGCGAATATGAGAGATAGTATGAGAGAGAGCCCTTCCCTTGCTCACTGATCTGGCTTTTATAGGCACCAAAAAAGATTAAACAAGTAATAAAAATAAAGTAATGTGACTACAAGGGACGGACAGAAAAAAGATGGGGACAAACGGGGAAAGTGGGGCCGGCGAGCTCGGATATTTAGAGGGTTTGGCCGCCAAAATCCGAGCTAATGGGCTCGTGTTAGTTGTGTGGTCATGTGTTCTCTCGACAAGTCCACTGGTGCTACTTGATTTATTTACATGAACTCAGTCTGCACTCAGAGATTTGGAGGGAAACATGATGCTTTTGGTCACATCACAACTTTTTGCATTTATAATTCTTGTCCCCCATGTGGCCAATTCATCATATCTTGTGTGCCATAGGCAGCCCCACCATGGTCCTAGTGCCAAAAAGCATGTGTACACTTGCATTGTGTTGGACCAAAATTGCGTGCACACATTTATTTGCAAAAAATTCTTTGTATATCGGTCGATTTCCTGTTCTGATTGTAGTGTCGTCTTCCAAACGTTCTATCCGTGATTTTGAATGTGTTTCCAGTATTTTATCACGAACACCTGTAAATTTTAATTACTGAGCAGACACTGTTTATTTGTACCGATATATAACAAAATGGATAATGAATGAGCGGTATTAAAATATAGTTTTCTGAGATATACAAATACCCCCAAACTTATCTTTTGTTCGTCCCGAGCAAAACAAAATCTTAGCAATAAAATTTTTACACATAAATCCTCATATGTTCTATAATTACAATAAACACCTTTTAGTACTTAACAATAATAGGAAAAATGTTTATTCAAATGTGCAATATTTTAGACTAATCAAATACCCCCAAACTTAACTTTAATCGTCCCGAGCAAACTAGTTATTAAAGAGAAGAAGAAGAAAAAGAAAAACCTAGCACATTTTCGTAGGCAACACGATTGCACTGAGCACGTGCAACAAGCCTTTAAACCTCTAGGTGTCTCTAGTAGGAGGAGTGTTGTCTCTTGAGAATTTTCAGGGGATTACACCCACAAAATCCTATAATAAAAGAAAGATGATGAAAATTACATACAAAGATAAAGAACATTTAAAAGAAAGAACTTGAAAATAAGAGTTTCAAACTACACTAGTTTTTTAGTAGCCATGAGCCCTATCTTAATAGTCATGAGATGATGTTAGAAATCACATCATCTCTTAATAAAACATCGCCTTTAGTTTTCCTCCCTACCTTTCTTCCAAATATCGATCATATAACCCTATGTGTATGTAAAAAATATCCCTACACTTAAAGGATTCAATTCAAGCTATCACACCCTTGTACATCTTCCTTAGTACTTTTTAGTCGGTGAATGTTTTAGATGGAATTGCTCACACATTTTTCATGCGACCGTTAATAGTTCTTGAGGTACTAACCAATCGATTACCAAATATGCTCACTCATTAAGGCGTAATTAGCAATATCCTAGTCTTGCAATACCCTAGGCTTAACAGTGGCTCCCAAACCAGTTGGTCTAAGGCACTTGGTGATAAGGTACCCTCGCTATATTTTTTTATGCTGCCTTAAGTAATTACAAAAACCAGTATTCATTTTTCTTCACCATATTTTTTCATTTATATTTTTGTTTGTATATTTTTTTCTTCATACCAAGGCTTTTAGACGAGCATTTCAAGGTATTCTCTACTATCCCAAGTTTCAAGATGTGTGCAAGTGTATATAGTAGAGTATCAGCGTTTAGATGTCTCAAGAATAGGGACTATTTTTCGGACTTATTTCTATCCTCAGATTAGTGATTCCCTTCATCTTACTAACCCCTGGGACAACAGCTTATGATTATCTATTACTAGCTTCGTTATAAAACATCTAATTTTCTTGCTTTTCTTAAACTTTTCCTTCCTATCATATGTATTTTTCACTTTCTATCTTTCATTGTCAAATTTTTTTTGTTCTTTTATTTAGTATAATGCAAAAAAATGATGCGTGAATAAGCATAAATCTCCCCCAAAGCTATTTGCAGCAGTGTTCTCACTGATGTTATCTGTTAAGCTTAAAACCTGTAGACTTAGGAGGAAAAGTTAGTAAAGTGGAAAAGAATTAATGACAGTGAAATCCTCCCCTAAACCTATTTTTGTCACACAATTTTAAAAAAAATTGTTTTTTCTTTCAAGAGCCAAAATATTTTTCTCCCCCCAAACTTAAGTGAAACGGTGTTAAGTATTTAAAATTATAAGAAGGGAGGGTAAATTATTGTCTATGCAATACTTTACAAAGACCAAAAGTCAACGCCAACCATTCGAATAATTTATCGATGTAACAATATAGTTGGTGGAAGGTCATAGATGTGAAGAAGTGGGGAGATAAGAGGCGTAATCGACCGGGTTTACGTCTCGGTTGGTAGAGACGAAACAGTGATGGTGCAATACTCCCATTCTCGTTCTTGATAAGAAGAAGGGGCGATGGTTCAATTTCTTTGGGTGGGGGTTGATTCATCACAACTCCCATATCTTCTAGGAATGCGAGTTCTTTGACAAAAATGTCTTCAAAACTTTCATCGATATTCCGAATGATAATCTCATCGAAAAGGATGTTATGATACTCGGATAGCTTGACTAAATCATTCGACAAATTAAAGGGTTCGAACTTAGGTGTGGACTTTTCAATAGAAGGGTCTTCAAGTGTATAATAAATAGTAGGATCAAACAATAATGCACAAGTGGCGTCGAGATCAGTATCGTGAAACTCCTCAAATTCGCAATTTTCGGAAGCTATCTTTTCGACAGAACATACATCAACTATCTGAGCATAGGGTTCGGAGGGTTGACTTCCTATCTTGTAGATGTTAAGCTCAATTGTCATCTTCTCAAAGGACTGGTTCATAGAACCATTACGACAATTTATTATCGCGTTTGAAGTTTCTAGAAAAGTTCGACCTAGAATCACCGGAATTTGGTTTCGTGGATTTGCCACAGGCTGTGTATCTATAACTATAAAGTCCAAAGGGAATATAAATTCCCTGACTTTGATTAACACGTTCTCTAGCTCACCCCGAGGTTGGGTGATAGATTGATCAACCATCTGGAAAGTGCAAAGCACATGTTTCAACTCTCCTATGCCTAATTGCTCATAAACAGAATTCGGAAGCAAGTTAACACTAGCACTAAAATCGAGTAGAGCACGATTGATATTCTTACCCTCAATAGTTATAGATATTGTAGGACAACCGGGGTCCTTACGTTTCATAGGAACTAATTGGGTAAGAGAATTGCTCATATTACTCGCTAAGAAAACTATTTTAGGCACTTGAATTTTTCTTTTCCTAGTGCACAAATCCTTTAAAATTATCGCATAGGAAGGAACTTGTTTAATAGCATCTAGGAGAGGAATATTTATGTTACCTTGTTTAAAAATTTCCACAATCTTCTCCATTTGGGGACTTGGTCTGTTGACCCTCAACCTGTTTGGAAAAGGAGCTTAATCAATAAGGGTTGGATCCAACTTTTGAGGAGAAGTTTGTGGGTATGGAATGGATCCCAAAATTGAATTTAGGATGGACGTAGATGGTAATTCCTTCAAGGAAATGGGCTGAAGGTTCGAGCCTAGTGGAAAACAAAGAATAGGCTCGGAAGAAGATGTTGGATTAGACGAAGTAGGAGTAGAAGTAGTAACCGGGGTTTCATTAATGTCGTCAACTTCAACTTTTTCACCAATATTGTTATTCAGCACTTTTCCCGATCTCAACGTGGTCATGGCACTCACATTTTGATTTTGAAGGATAAGATTCGCGCTTTGTGAGTGGCTGGGATTTGATAAAGGTTGAGATGGAAGTCTCCCTTTCTCTCTCTCACTTATTGCGGCATTTAACTGTGCAAGTTGTGCTTCTATCAATTTTATACTTTTACCGTGGGAAGCAGTGTGTTGCACTAACATTTGGATAGAAGATGTTAAATTAGCCGTCGTTTTTGTGGATTGTTTAATAAACGTTTCTAAGTTTCGGTCGAGAGCAGAGGTTTTATCGGTACCGTCCGTTTGGAAAGAATTATTATAAGGTGCAAAGTTGTTGGCCGGATTTTGAAGAGATTGCGATTAAAAGGGGTGCTGAATTTGGTGTGGTAGCTGTTGCTGTGGAGAGAGTCTTTAATAGTTATTTTAGCTTGGGAATTTATTTTGATTTTGAGACTGGTTTTGGTTCCAAGCGAAATTAGGGTGGTTCCTCCATCCCTGATTATATGTGGATGAATAAGGGTCATTTCTAGGTTGTTGCTGAAAAGCAGCATTGGTTTGTTCATGACATTGAGACGGAGGATTCAAAAGACATTCTTCCGTTAAATATGATGGGTCAAAACAGCAACCACACACGGTTTTGGGGAGCGTAACTTGGTTTAGAGAGGTTGGCGAGATTTTGTTTTCGATAGCTTCGAGTTTCTTTTGCATCGCGGTCATTTCGGAGTTAATTGCGATGGAAACGTCGAGCTGATGGATACCTGCCCTAGATGAAGATGGTGTTGGTCTAGTGCTCTCCCATTGTGAGGTTTGTTCGGCGAGATCTTCCAGAAATTGCCAAGTTTCGCCATCTTCTTTTGACATGAAATGGAATTGACAAATGGTTTCAAGTATTTTTTTCGTGGCAGGATTAACACCCTCATATATAATTCGGCAAGCCATCTATCAATTCCGTGATGGGGGCATTGTACAAGAAGATTTTTAAACCGTTCAAAGCATTTCCAGAATGGTTCGTTGGGAAGTTGGGTAAACTGGTTGATCTCGCTTCGAACACGGGCGGTTTTGTGATTAGGATAAAATTTCTTAAGGAATGCTATAACAAATTCGTCCCATTTAGCAATAGAATGTGCGGCAGCGCTATAAAGCCATTTTTCTGCTAGACCGTACAAGGTAAAATGGAGAAGACGTAATCGCATAGCATCCACAGAAAGTTGTGTTTTGCTCATCATTGCACATACGTTTTCGAATTTGGTTATAAAAATGTATGCGTTTTCGGATTCAAGCCCGTGAAATTTGGGAAATAAATTGATGAAGTGGAGTTTAATTTCGAAATTACTCCCATTGGCTACTGGAAGAGAAAGACAAGTAGGAAGGGGTCCACGTATGGGGTAGCACTTTTCTTGGAGAGAAATGCGCGGTGGATTCTGTGCACTTACGGGTGGTGGCAGGATGGTATTGTTAAAATCGTATGAGGTTCTTCCATCACGGAAGATGTGGTGGGTGGAGGGGAAATAGAAGATGAAGAAGTACCGACTTCGGAGTCGATAGAAAAAATGCGGACAATACGGGCACTAGAATCCCGTGTCCAGCCGATCATATACTAAGTGATTTTAGCGCATGCGGAAACGTATAATATGTGAGAACTATTTTAATAAGGGTTGTTTTGAAAAAATTCGGACTTAAGGCTTGACTCAACAAATCACGAAATATATAATCAAACCCTAGAACTAGGGTTAACTAGATCAAGTCACTAGACCGCTCCTAGACTTCCAAAGGATAAGTCGCAGGATCAATCCTCTACCACCTCTTTATCACTATTGTGGCCAAGTAAGTGCCAGGTAAGTAGGAGGTATCCGCTATACGAATCACCGAAATAGCGGGCATAATTAAGTAACCACTTTCCTTAGTCACACTTGCCTAGACACCACAAAAGAAATGCGGATAAGCGATAGATTACCCATGACCTTCCTCTGTCCTAATTGAGCGCGACAGTCCTTAGAGACTTAGTCTAGATATTTTTTAATTAATGTATTGTGAGAGTATGCTTGTTTTGTGATTTGTGGGGCCTAGGAAAGGTGATGAAATCCCCACCTAATCTGGATTTGGGTTATTGCCTCTTAATGTCCGGTTTAAATATGCACAAACAAACCGATATCAAAACACGCAAAAAGATTTTTGAGCGGCGATATTTGCAAAGAATCCTGCTGGAAAGATCAGATTTTTGGATCTTAGAGGAGAGAGAAAGATACTAGGAAATTACCTGAAAATTTTGGCGCCACAATTCCCCCAAACCGCCGTGGTTCTGCCGCAAGGTAGAAGGATCGTTTGCCAAATTTTCTTCAGTGCTCCCATCTGCTCCTCTGGGCTACGTTGAAAATCTCTGAATCTCTATTTCGTTGCTCGAGTTACTCCAGAATCCTTTGTAAACCTCGCACAATAATCGTTAAATACGCAAGATGTGGTTTTGGTTCTCGTTTATAATATGTTTGCTGGATTTAATAAGAAATCAACCCGAATAACAAGAAAAAAAATTACAGTCGTTTCCCCGGCAACGGCGCCATTTGATTGATGTGATGCTAAAAAAGTGTGTTGTAAAGTAACCGGAATTAAGACGGTGTCGCTAGTAGCTAGCCACGATGAGTACAGGTCGTCCGCAGGGAAACATGAACCTTGTTCTTGCTTTAGACGAGTTGATTGAAGATGGGTGATTGTTTGTCGTTACGGATATACTACGGATAGAAAACTTATAAAGTAGAGGCTTGTAGGGTTCATAGGATTTAGAAATAATGGATGACTAATTAAAAATGACTCATTTTATCTTTTAATAGTTTAAAACTAGATCGATAGTGATGAATGTAGATTAGGGTTCTCTTTTGGAAGAAATTAGGGTTTCCCCACCACTAACCCTAGACCTTATATTGATCTCTATTCATGTCTAGCCTTTAACAAAACAAGTGTTAAACCAATCTCAAATCGTGGTCGTGACTAGCAATAAATTGGTAGCGTGCCCGATAAGAATGTTAACATTTATTTTGCTAGAGTTTATAAACTTTAAAATGTATAAAATATGTTAAAAGATTTTATCATCCATTGATCTACCTTATCCTATGAACCCTAGCAAGTTAGGAATTACTCGCTCATGGTTTAAGATTTAGAAGAAATGTTGAAGAATGAAAATATGATTAAGATACAGAAAATAAGTGCGGAAAGTAATTGCAAAAAGAACAATAAAAACACTACCTTTATTAATTAACTATTGCATACAACTTTTGAAAGTAGAGTACAAGAACCCTAGTTGCTATAGATCTCTATCTTATTGGAAGTAGATGGCTAGTTGATGATCACTTGGATGCGTGGATCGCTTTGGACCTCTTGATCTCTTCAGTGATGATTTTTGATGTGAAACTCTCGATCCTATATATAGTCCCAGAAACTATAAACCCTAGATGCTATAAATGAATATACGCTGTTACAATAAAATCACCAAAATCTCTCATCAGATGGCCCTAGAACCGCCGCAGAATCGCCACATATAGGCCTGTTTGGCCGCGTTTCCGCCGCGGTTTGGTGGCTTTAGTTTTTGGTACTATTTTATCTTGATTTTTGGAGATCATCTCGATGTCTAGATTTTGAAAATATTGCACTGAGTCTCTGTCATTGCTAAATCTTACGATTTGCTTCTATATTCTGACAGAATTAATTCCGACATCCTGATTTAATTTGGATCTCCTGGATTCCAGACCTGAGCTAATATCTGCACAATATCTCAAGTCATAGTGTTAGTAGTATTTGGTATTTTTGAGATATTATCCTAACCATTTTATATGATATTAGATCTTAAGAATATTGATTAGAAATATTTGATATGATATGCATATTTTAATTACAATATTTCATATAAATATTATATGCATATATTTTCCCTCAATATGTTAATTATAATGTAGAAATATATGATAATAAACTTTTTACACATAAACCCTCATATGTTCTATAATTACAATAAACAACTTTTAGTACTAAACAATAATAGGAAAAATGTTCATTTAAATCTGCAATATTTTAGACTAATCAACTGTCCTAAATAATCGCATCTCTATGCAGCAGACAAACATTACTTAGTTACCATTCACTATGCCTTGACTTAGCCAACATACGCAGAACGAATACTAATCATTACTTATCAGAAATGAAGGAGGGTTACGGCTAGTTTTGATGAAAATTATGAACGTAATAAACTTGATGTCATTGAAGAAACCGTGTGATTTTGAAAAGGAGTAGTTTAGGCTCCGCTTTTCGAAAGAGTGGTTTTTAAAGAAAACAGAGTGGCATTGAAATTGGTTTCAACAACATCATTCTTGGTTTATTATCTTTACATTAATCAAATTAATATAGTCCCATCATTTAAGTTCCGAAATAACGAAAATAGAACGCATATATATACCATCCGTATTCGCTATGGGGCTCTGGGTCTTCACCGTAAGATTACTTAACTTACGGCAGGACGAGAATAGGGTTGGAGCAGATGCAAAACATATAAGAGAGAGAGAGAGAAAGAGAGAGAGAGAGTGTGTGTGTGTGTATAGTCATCTCAAGCATGATAAAAAACATCACATAAAATGGAAAAACGGATATACTAGAATTCTTGCACTTCGTTTGAGCCGCAACCGAAACACGAGTTTCCACGTTCATGTGAATAGCTCAAATGTGATCGATCCTAGAACCCTACGAGTACAGCAAGCTTGCGCTAATCCTAGATTTAGGTGATCCGGGCTTAACTCCTTGAGATGACCACCCGCTGAATTCTAGAACCTGGTAACTTAAGCACCCCTCCACGGGTCAATCCTAGTAAATGAAAAGAAAAATATATACAACGATAGTAACGACCGCCTCCTGGCTGTGCCCCAATAAAGGAATATATATTTATCCTCAAATGAATACATGAATACACATCAAAAGAATCATCCGCTATCATACGAAGCTATTCATCATGATGATCCGTCTAATCTATCACAACCACAACAACAACAACAACAACGCAAATATCGAATACACAATCTCGACTTATTGAACATATAGCAATTAGAAAAATTTACCAACGCATTTCTATTGATGCGAAAAATAAAACAACGCTACAGTTTTGATCAAAAACTTTCTGAACTTCCTAAATCACAATCTGGGAATGTTTTGAAATACCCCAAAAAAACCAATTCCAAAAGTGACTCCTGGATGAATCTGGGGAAAAACTGATGCCTCTTAGCCGACCCAAGTGGTCAAAAGGCCAACTTGGGCGGCCAGGAAGCTTCAGTTTGCTTCCAGGCTTCATCAGTGTCATTTTAGTGAAGAAAAGTGGCCATTTTCATACCCTGAAATTTTTTCAGGTGTCGTTTTGTAAGGTCCCTAGTGCTCGCGCCACAAGACTCGCGGTAAAGATAGAAGTGAAAACAAAAAACTTTTAACCAAGCGCTAGCGATCAAAACCCTAGAATCGATTCCAAACACTAAAATAGATAACATAACATACAAGGTTAGGGTGTTGGCTACCTTTATAGCGTGTCCGCGTAATTGCGGAAGACCCCTATACCACTCTATAGAATTTAGCTCAGATCCGAATTTATCGGGAACTGGCTTGGTCACCGATCTTCCTCATCGAAGATGATCCACCCGAGAGAATCCGGATTCAAGCTATAGCCTCATACTAAATATCAAGTGAAACTACTCATGATCACAAGTTGCTAATTTGTGATGCTAAGAGATGTAGTGAAGTGTTTATCTCAAGTTTTTTCTCTCTTTGCAATTTTCCTCTCAACGATACGAATACGTGTATTCGTATTTTTATTCGAATACGGTATTCGTATTTTGATACGAATACGGGTATATGTATTTGTACATATACGGGAGTATGTATGTGTGTGTGTTATGTTTATGTATGTTTTAAATACACACTCTTTTCTTTTCAAGAGTGGAAGGTGTGAGATGTGTGTGGGCTTGTGACTCACTAGTGTGAGTCACAATTCCACCCACACTTACACAAGCGGATAAGAGAAGAGAGAGAGGGAGGGATTTTTATGCTTAAGATTTTTTTTACAACATTATCCTCTTCTCTTCTTCTCTTTTGCTCTTTGATGTTAGCTTCTGAGAAAACAATACCCGTATTCATATTAATATACAAATACCCATATTTATACAAATACTCATATTTGTATAAATACCGTATTCGTATCAAAATACAAATACCCAAAAGAGAGAACATAAGAGATATAATATTAGCTCACAATGATCCGGCTATCTTTCAAACCTGCTAGTATTATCAAAATGTCCGGTTAAAATACTGTAGGGTGTTTTTCGTCACCCCAGTGAGATGGGAATACGCGAGCGCTTGTCAGGCGTACTACAGATTCCTCCTGCCTAGGGTAGGCCGGGGTTTAATGATTGTGGGGATCCGAATCTCCGGCAGCCGCGGACTAAGCTGCCGTTAATTACCCCTCGCCTTTGGGGCGAGGGAACCTCCGATTAACGTGTTAAATTGGTCATGCGAACTCAATGTGCAGTGTGCGTGTGTTTTGTTTTGAAAGGGGGTTTTGGATATATCGGGAGCCACGCAGAGTTTTTACGGGGGTCCCGCTACCCGGATAGCAGGCTGGGGGTCAAGGGGGCTAGCAGCCCCCTTGCGGGGTTCGGAGCTCTTGGAGAAGTGGTGGCTTGAAGGTTGTTGCTCTGCGGTCTTAGGACGGAAAGTTGGCTCATCTTCGCTTTCCGAGCCTGACTCCTCATGAATTGAGGGCTCTCTTTGCCTATCAGCCTCATCGAGAGGGCTTTCATCATCCAGCGGAGGCGGCTGTTCTTGGGAAGCGGCCACCACATTCAAGCCAGATTGGGTTTGAGATGTGGTGGCCCCGTCCTTGCTCTTGCTACGCGTGCCCACCACGTAGACAGTGTGGATAACACATTCAGCCATCCCCTCATCTTTGGCGGGGTAACCCTGTTCTTCGAACCTCATGAGGTTTAGCCTGGCAGGAGCCCTAGCCCTTTTGTTGGCTCTATATCTGAGCCTTTTCTCCCTCAGCTTCTCGATTTTGAAGGCTTGGCGGGCATCCACTACCCGGGGAGCCATTGTGAGTTGATCAGAGGGGAGCTTAGAGAAGACACCCGATCGAGCAGTGGTCAAGGGCACCGCTGGAGCTTGCTCGGGACGCGTTGTAGCTTTGTTGGTGTTGATGGCCTTGCCCCCAGCTAGAGCCAAGGAAATTCGTTCAGACACCGACTTGCGTTTGGGTTGGGGCGCCCTTGAGATCACCACATTTGGTCTCCTGCCTTTCGAGACCGGTTTGTCTGTCACCGGGGCTTGAGGAGCTGGGATGACGCCAACTGGCATGAACATAATAGAGCCAAATGGTAGCAGCGGCTCCTCCCATTGTCGCCCGAGACTGGCCGGAAGGACCGTCCTAGAGTCTATCCTCATCGTGTAGGAGACGGGAGCTGAGTTCATCATCGAAGACATCGTCGGAAGGTGATTGCTTGAAAATCTGCATGAAAAAAACATTATTTTTAGTATAAATATAGGTATGTATATTGATTGAGTTCGCATGAACGCTTAACCCGAAATATGGGAGGAGAGATTGGTCCCACCGGGCGTGCCAGAATCTGTAGGGTGTTTTTCGTCACCCCAGTGAGATGGGAATACGCGAGCGCTTGTCAGGCGTACTACAGATTCCCCCTGCCTAGGGTAGGCCGGGGTTTAATGATTGTGGGGATCCGAATCTCCGGCAGCCGCGGACTAAGCTGCCGTTAATTACCCCTCGCCTTTGGGGCGAGGGAACCTCCGATTAACGGGTTAAATTGGTCATGCGAACTCAATGTGCAGTGTGCGTGTGTTTTGTTTTGAAAGGGGGTTTTGGATATATCGGGAGCCACGCAGAGTTTTTACGGGGGTCCCGCTACCCGGATAGCGAGCTGGGGGTCAAGGGGGCTAGCAGCCCCCTTGCGGGGTTCGGGGCAGCGCCCCGGCCCGAAAATTTTTTGGAGGGGGAGAATGTGGCGGAGTATGTATATGTGTGAATTTGTATACATATGTATATGTATATATATGTACATAAAAAGAGGGGGGAAAGGCATCCAAGGGATGCGTGGGGGCCAGCGCCTTGAGCGCTGTGCGCTCAGGTGCTGTGCGCTGCGGCGCAAGCGCGCCACGTGTCGGCACGTGGGCGCTTTGCGCATGAGCGCTGCGCGCAGGTGCGCAAGCGCGCGCGCGCCACGTGTCGGCACGTGGGCGCTTTGCGCAAGAGCGCTGCGCGCAGGTGCGCAAGCGCGCGCGCCATGTGTCGGCACGTGGGCGCTTTGCGCCCTTGCGCAAGCGCGCGGTGCGTAAGCGCGCGCGCCACGTGTCGGCACGTGGGCGCTTTGCGCACTTACGCTGCGCGCTGGAGCGCAAGCGCGCGCGCCACGTGTCGGCACGTGGGCGCTTTGCGCACTTGCGCTGCGCGCCGGAGAGGACAAGAGGCTTTTAGCCTAAAAAAAGATTTCTCAAAAGAGAAATCAGAGAGGAGTCGGGCTCCTGAATGTGTTTTGGGTTTAATGGAAGTGGTTCTTCTTCTTCCTCCTGTTGCTTGCTGGATCTTGAAGATCAAGAGATGTGAAATCTCAAAATCTCTCCTTTTTAAGATCTGATGACAGATCCAAGTTCCCCTTTGTGGGTTTTGTGGTGAAAAACTATTTTGTTTTATAAAAAGAAGAGTAAAACTCTTGATTTAATTCAAGAGAAACAAGAAGGTTTTGGAACCTTGAAGAAGAAGGAAAGATCTCAGATCTGGAAACTTTTTTTTTTTTAGAGAGAGAAAAAGTTGTTGGGATATTTCATTATTCTTGCCTTTATAGGCCATACATTTTACACATAGCCCCTTGGGCTTCACAAAATGGCATTTTGCCTATTTCATGGCTCATGTGCCATTTCTTTTTGCACATAAGCCATGGGCTTACAAAATATTGGCTTTATGCCCGTTTTACATACATTCATGTATAAAAAATTACATAATAATTATTTATTACATGATTTTGTCGTTGCCATGGGGAGGCTGGTCGTGGGCTTGACTTGGGCATGGGCCCGCTTGACCTGGGCTTCGGCCCACCTAGCTTGGGGTTGACCTTGACTTTGACTCGGTCAACGGGGGTGTAAATTTTTACCCCAAAAAATACGTGCACTAAATACAAGTATTTAATCGAACCTGAGTGCGTATCAAAATACGCACACACACTATTGTTTCGCCTGGACTGGGAAACCCTCTGTGTGGGACTCTGAAGACTCGAAAACACGCTGAAACTGAGTTTAACCATAAGCACGTCGGCGGAATTAGTTGTACGTAATGGCTATCCAAGTATTGACGAAAGGAAGGTCGACAAGCAAGCTCGTCCCTATCCCTATAGAGCCTGTAAGCGACAATCTCCATACAGTCTGGTCTCTTCGTCTAAGAGTATCGCATACCGGGTTTAGGAGGTGGATAACGTTAGATGCCTAATAACTCGATAAGTCGTGCCGGTGTTAAGCCCATTACCAATCGAGAAACTACTGATCTTCGATTAGTAAATCTCATCCGTCCTGGCCAGGGACTTATGGTGATGGTCAATCGAACACAATGCGGCATTGACTCCCTATACCGGGAGAGATGAATCCCTGACGATCGCTCACTGCCTCTATATGGTTTGGGGCTGTACCCAACTAAAACCTGTTTGCACGACTCAATAGATCCGTGGTAGGGAAGTGATCTAAGTATAGTGGGAACTCACACGAGAAAAATGACGTTCTCAGGTGAACAGACTACCTGTACTCATGTCAACTAAAAACTGCTATTTGACGATAGGTATAGTACCATCTAGACGTTCTCGGTGAGTATGTCCGGTGTACTCACCTCCAGTGACCACCTGTATACAAGATGCAACACACGAACGACTATGAGACCTGCCACCGTCCCTTGTCAGGGTCTAGAAACGTATACACCACTCTACTCTGGAATAGCGATGCCCAATCTTGATACTCTCTCGACTAGGGAAATTTAAAGATATGCTTATGAACTACCCTGCTCTCACGTATATGATCGCCATTATAATGCTGGTAGTCAAGAAAAAATCCTACAGGCTTCATCATTATGTATTTACAACACGTAATAACAAGTAAAACGTACACACATCAATGATAAAGACAAACCGGATAGTATACTATCATCTCGAGTAAGACTGTTCTAACCGTTTACGTCCTCCCTCAATTACTGTAATCATCTACTTTCAATTACAATAATTGCCTTGAGGGTACTATAGCCAACAATCTCCCACTTGCACTTAAGGCTGATTATTGCGGTATCTCATACCCACAGATCGTGCACTATCGGTTACCCAACTTCTCAACTAACAGATCGTGTGTTCGAAAAATAGTCTCAGTGAGTGGATCCGCTACAATGCATCTAACTTTCTCTCTATATATCTCAATTTCACGGAGATCAAATATCTTCCGAACTGAGCGCTACCCTAACTTAGAATTTGTCTGGATACCTGATGGGACTAAGTTCATAAATGAACAACTTTATCCAACAAACTTCTTATGCTGTATCATCCGCTGATCATAATCAGCAACCTGCGCCATGTCTACCTCACCATTCTTCTTGGAACCCCGTCCAACATATTGCTGCTCAGAAGAGGATAAACTTATAACTTTGACATCCACTCTGTCATCTAGGTCACCTTGGAAGCTAGAATTGGTAATCACATCGTAAAGGAGGCATCCATTACTACATCCTAAGAAAATCCTGACACGTTCTGCACTGCTTCCTTTTGTTTCTCCAGGATTAATATCTGCTTACTATACTAAATGCAAAAACAACTTCTGGTATGCTAATTGACATTGCATGATTGACCCAATTGGCAAAGCAATTGGTATTTCATTCATGCGAGTCCCTCTCCTTATCAGTCAAGAAGACATCTTTTTAGAGAGGGTGACTCCATCACCTGCGGGTACACCACCATACTAGGAGTCCTCTATTCTAAAATCCTTTAGAATGGTTTCCAAATACCTAAATAGGAATATTTCCCAAATCTAAATCCAACGATATAGATCTAGTTACCGGAATCTCTGATATATTATCCAAATTTAATATGGAGAAACTTTTGTGACTACCACAGTTTAACCGATTGTAGTATATGAATATCACTTTCTATCAGAAGTATATCATCCAAATCTCAGGACAGTACTCCCTATAATCTTCTTAGTAGGTTCATCAGTTCTTTTGATGAAGTCAAACACCTTGACTTTCACATCAAAACAGATAATCCATTTCTGCTATGCCCACTTTAGTTTATGAATAGACATAAACAACTTTCACACCTTCCACTGCTCCCACTGACTACGACAACCCTCTGGCAGAGTTATATACACGCGCACTTCTAAATTCCCATTTAGAAAAACATTATAGTCATCCACCTGCCAGATCTCATAGTCATGAATAGCAGCAGTGGAAAGTAATATAAGTTTGGATTTCAACACAGACATTGAAGAAAAAGTTTCATCACAATCCACAACAGGTATTTGATGAAAACACTTTACTATAAATATAGCCTTATTAGGTTACTACCTTTCCACCTGCACTGATCTCGAAAAATCTATTTGCTCCTAATGGGTTTTACCCCTTCAGGAGCACCCAGCAAATTACATAATTTGCTGAAGTACGTGGAGTCCAACTTGGATATATGGTATCTGGCCATCATCCAGAAGTCACCACTTTCCAATGGCCACCTGATAAGTAGTAGGGGCATCATCATCATCATGATGCATACCACCATGTCACCGTCTATGAGGAAACCGAAGTACCTCTTGGATGGCTGAGATTACCTACTAAAATCTGCGGAGTGACTAAGTTTTGTCGAATCCAAATGAATTTTTAAGTTCAACTAAATTTTCAGTAAACGTTTGTCGTTCTAGAATCATTTCCAGTTCTACCATACTTCTACTAATTTCATTTGAAAAAAGAAGTCCTTTTTTTATAAAAAAGTGGCGAGTCAAGAACAATGCAACTATTGATCTTACAAATGGTAGAAGTTAAACCCTTGCAAAAACTTGGTATAACCTACAAACTGCCATTACTGAAATGTGCCTTGAGTTTGTCCGGATTCTGCTTTTAAACAAAAACCGGATAACTCCACATCTTAACTACTATAAGATATTTTACCATTCTATGTTCATATAAAATCAAAGGCACTAATTTAGATGAAGCCAGATTCAAAAATTATGTAATTATGTCTAGTGCATGTCCCCTAAATGGAAAAAGACCATAAAACATTACTCATCAAGGAGCGCACCCATGGATGAGTAACATGTGAGAGAAATATTATTCTCATTATTACTATGACGAAATATCTAGCATAAGTATCTACATCTTCGATCACTTCGAAAAATCTTGATACTTCCAATATTTGGTTCTCTACTTTATTCTTATACCTATGGAAATTCTCAAAATCTTTGGACTTTACATTTCAACGAATACGTCTTTAAAACACGAGAAATCATAGATAAAACAGAATGAAACAAGATTATCATCCCCTTGTCCTAAAAGACACCGGACAACATACATTACCATGTATAAGTCCTAAGAGTATACTAAATCAAACACCGTGTGTTATAAAATGAGAATTGTATTTTGGTTAATAACGTCGATATTGTTATTCAATGCACCTTATTTTATCCTCAATTGATAAAGGTAAACGTTTAGAACAAAATTTTTAAAAAATCATATCCCACTTTATAAAAAAAAGATACGGATATATTATTTTAAAAATTGGTGTATAACAACGGTTATTCAAAAACTAAATATTTGTCGTCAGGCAAAACCAGGCGATTCAATCCAATATCACCAATTGCTACAAATTCCGATATTGAGAATCAAATATTCCATTTTCTAATATTCTGCCCCTTCTCAGCATCTGTAACGCTCTTCAGATGTGAGAACCAAATCTGGTATACATATACCCAGGAGTCAGAATTATTTGGGAAATTTTTTTCAATTAAAATTACACAGGAAAATTGAAACATTAAAATGTTTCAAGGGGGTAGCCGGGTATTCCTAATAATGCGCTTTCCAATGCCCAGATTTACAACAGTATTTGCAATTTCCTTTGACCTCATTTCGATCCCTTTATATGTCTCTGCTTCTTACCTTCTGTACACCATACTTATACTGGTTGGTTTTCTTCTTTCCCCACCTTTCAGCACCAGCCTAAGATTTGGAAGAAGACTATCCAATAAGCGTAATATGTATACTCTCCTAATACAAGGAGCTCGCAACTTGAGAGAAGTTGAAGAAGGGGAGACAACCGAATTATGCAATTCAATTTCTCTAGAACCCGTGGCCATTCTTGAACTGAAATAAATTTCTTCGAGTTCGTATGTAACTATACGAGATGACCATTCAAAGCATAATGGATATCCGTAGTGATACAGAGTGTTTTGGAGAAGGCAAAAGGTAAATTAGGAGTGATATGGATATATGCAACTTTATTGTAAATCATGACAATTCAAATCTAGATTTAAAAAGGTTCGGTTAACTTGGTTTACGAGTTATAGTTTAAGGTCAGTCATGGTCGCTGCCAAAGAGAGAGAAAAGAAACACTCAGCGTGCACTCTATCAAGATTAGTTTGGTTAATTACTTTATCTAATCAGTATAGCTCCCACCGTTTCCTCAAATTCTCCTTCAAACCCTAAAAAGAGAACTAGCCGAGATCATTTACACCTTATACGTTCGCTAACAGTTCAGTCAAGCCAGTGTTGGTACTCCGAGGGAGGCTCCCCGTGCTTTCGCACGTACCTAATTAAATAAACCCCTTTCCACATAGGCATAACCCTGTTAACACCTTTTTAGACACCTAATGGGTTAGCAAGTTGTGAAGTGAAAATATCTCGAGAGTAATACCTATTCATCAGTGGGAATCGGGACCAAACTATCATTGTATAATTTTGATGGAAACCAACCAAAATCACCACACTTCAGAAGTTATGCGCATATTTGGAAAGTTTCTCTTATATTTGAAACTCCTGATATAGTTTTTGCCCCAAGCTGCTTATGACCTTAACTTAGTCAACAAATCATAAGTTGTAATTCAAGTTCAACCTGTCATTATCTTGAATACCCTAAACCCACCCGCACAATCCTTAACTTTGTCAACAAGGTCGTATGACTGTCCTAATTAATTGCATCACTTGCTAAAAACAAGAACCACTTAGCTACCGTACACTATGTCTTAACTTAGTCAACAAATGTAGCACGAATACTAAGAATACTCGTAGGAAATGAAGGCTACGACTAGTTTTTGGTGAAAAAACTTTTAACATAATGAACTTGAAATCGTTGAAGGAACTCGAGTGGCTTTGAAAAGTAGTGGTTTAGGCTCCGATTTTAAAACAAGTGGTTTTAAAGAAAACCGAGTAGTTTTAAAATTTATTCCGACAATATCATTTAGGTTTATTTTCTTTGCATATAATGCGGTCCCATCATTCTAAGTTTCTAGCCACAATGGAAACAACCAAAATAGCATTCTTTTATATGTCATCCACATTCGCCACGCGGTCCCGGGTTTCACCATAAGGTTACTTAACTTACGGCAGGGCGGGGACGGGGTTTGCGTGGATGCAAAACATATAGAAGCATTTAATAATATATATATATATATATATATATATATATATATATATATCATAGGCATGCGATAAACAACAAACAATATGGAATAGCGGATAAGCTAGGAGCCCTGTATTTCATTTGAGTCTAAACGAAAACCAACGTTTCTCGGTCGTGTGGATAGCCCATACAAACTCAAACCAAAACCCTACGAGTGTGGCAAGTTACCCTCCAATTCTAGAAGTGAGGCAACCTGCACTTAATATCATGAGTGGGCCATACAACACTTCTTGGAATCCGGTAACTTGAGCACTCCTCCATGGGTCATAGCTACACCCCTATATGTGCGGCAAGCAACCCGCCAATCCAAGAATGATGTAGCCCGGATCTCAACTCTATAAGATGACCACCATTTTCATTCTCGAATCCGGGTACCTGAGCACTCCATCGCAGGGTATCCTAGTATATATAATGAAATATATACAGCGGTGATGTTTATATCATAATTTTGCACTTTTATACCACCCATTCTAGATCGCATTGCATGTAGATAGGTATTTTTGATCTGTGTTTGCTCAATAACAGGAGAACGGGTATTGGAGAAATTGACGGACTTGTGAGCTTAAAATGTAGCAATTTGGACTAGTCAAAGTCAACAAATCAATGGTCAAACCCTTGGAGATATCAATGAAGCCTAAATAAAAATATCAGGAGCTCAAAAAACTATAAATATGGCCATAAGAACACTGAAGAAAATTAGCGCCTCAATTCCTCAATAGCGCGGTGGATCCGCGGCCATTTGAATAGGCTTGCGGCGGATCTGCGGCCATACGGGCGCCGCGCACCCTATAATTTCAGGCGCCTCTTGGTCTTGTCAAGTTGGGTCTTCTCACTGCTACAGTTGCTCATTCCAGCCCCTATAAATACTCCAGATCTGAATTGAAAGAACCATATATATTTTTCTTAAAATTAGTGATAAAATAGTGTAGTTTTCTTCTTCTTCTTCTTCTTCTTCTTCTTTCCTCCATTTAAATTGTAGTGAAGGAATTTGAGTGGATGATAAATGAAGATTGAGAGTTATTTCTTGTCTTGTCTTCTTTAGTAACTTAGTTGTATTTATTAATTTATTATTTTCTTTGATAAGTAGCTGTTGGTTTTTATTACCTTCTTTTTCTTCTTCTCTTTTCTTTTATCCTTGCAACTATGATGCTCAACTGTGATCCATGCCTAGGTGAGGTTCTAAGTAGCTACTTGTTCTTTTCTACCCTTCATTCTTTTCTATCTATCTCTCTACTCCTTTTTTTCTTTTTGAACATGAGTGAGTAGTTTTCTCACTTGTTAAGGTAGGATAATGAAAGTTTGAGAGAAGAAAATCTCCCTCGCTCTTTTTTTGCCCAATAACTTGAGTTAAACTCCCATCAATGGATCCACAATCCGCTCCCTATGGCACCCTATGCTCTATGATAGTGATGACACCCTAGTGAGACCGGTGTTGGGTGAATTGACCGGAGGTTATGGATAAGAGCCAAGAACGGACGGATAAGGACCAAAGGGAAGGGACTAAGCATTGGAAACCCTAGCTTATACTCGCAAGCATCCTTCCTAATCGTACGTGCTAATCCCTGTTGTTGCCGATTACTGTAACATCAATATCAAGAAAGGCAAATGGAAGAAGTGAGCGAATTCCTAACTCAAACTAAACTAATCCGAACCCTAACAAGCTTTCTTTAACTTACTTAACTAAACACATAGTTAGTTTTGAACAAACTTGGACAAACTTGACTTAACTCATTAAAATACAAAGAAAAAGACTCTCATCTCTCCATGGATCGACTCGTATTCAACTGGCTAGCTACCAAGCGAACCCGTCTTGATTGTGGAATAAGACTTTAAAAACTTGGGTGAAAAACCTTTTAATCAGATGGCGTCATTGCCGGGGAGACGGTAGTTTATTTCTTTTTGTAGTTTCGGGTTAATTTGTGAATAAAAAAAAACAAAACCATAAAATCATCTTGTTATTCTTTAATTCTTTTTCTGTGAGCGTGTAGTATAGGGAGAAGGGCAAGTTCAGTGTCAAAATCGTAGGAAGTTAGACCCACATCTCGCGGCTACACCGCAGCGGATCAAGGCGAAACCGAGGCTAACTGTACTAAAATCTGGAGCAAATGCAGTGACCAAATCAGGAACCAGAGGCTAAATATCAGAAGAGGGGATCAATTTTAGTGCACGGAAGAAATTTAGAGGTCTAAGTCTCCAACTCCACTGTGAAACTACGGCCTAAAAGGGTGTTTGACCGCGGATCTGCGGTCAAAAGATTGCTTCAGGGCCCAAAAATTTTTGTGAGTACTTCTTTCTTCCAGAAACTCTCTCTTAACTCCACTGAATTTCCTTTTCTATAGTGTTCTTTACACAAACTCTCTTCCCTTTCCAATAAACTGTTTTTGTGCAAGATTCTTTGTGCCGCCGCTAAATAAAAATTTTGCAAGTGTTTTAAATTTTGTTTGTAAATGTTTTGCATAAATAATACGGATTTTAAGGGGCTACAACACCAATTTAGATTAGGTGGGGATTTCATCACCCTTCCCAAGACCCTAAAAATCATAAAAATATACACATTACCATCGAACTTATTTAAAAAATATCTACTCAGCCAATTAAGGACTTGTCGTGCTCAATAGGACAGAGAAAGGTTGTGGACATTCAGTCGTTTATCTAAACTTGACTTTGTAGTGTCTAGGCTAGACAAGTGAGGAGGTAACTTTAAAAGGCCCGTCTCACGGTGATTCATGAGCGGAACCCTCCTTAGCTCATTTGTGCTTACCTGGCCACAATTGGCAGTGAAGGGGCGATTCGAGAGTTATCTCACAACTTGTTGCTTTAGAATAGTTAGGAGCAGTCTAGTTGGACTTTGAGGACCATTGCTCTATCTGTGATTATGCATATTGTGACTGTGATTATTTGAAGTTGTGTTCTTAATTCCGTATATTTTTTCAAAACTCTATAAAAAATAAAAATAAAAAAAAAAAAACCCAAAAACTTTCATAAAAACTTGCCATTTGTCATCAAATTTCCATTCCACCTACCTTTCACCTACATTTCTCATAATCATTTTCTTACCCTCACATTTTACAAACACGTTTTGACAACACTAAACATGTTTAGTGTATGTCTGCTTGTAATCGGGACACTAGTGCTTGTTTACTCCGCGTTACGCTATTCCCTACTGACTACGCGATCGACTCCGAAATCGTTTCATCTTCCCCTACGCACATCTTACATTTACCGGTCAACACCAAGATTGACTAAGATTCTGTTCACACATCTTCATCTTCTTTATCCCATACCCCTTCTCGTGAAATGTCGAGACCTCCACCTTTTCTCAACCAAACCAATCCCGCATTTCCCAACATGATTCCACCACCTCTTAGTGCGAATAAGCCACCTCCTTTGGGAATGATTCCACCTCTTCTTGGTGCGAATAATCTACTGCCTTCCGTAGGATCACATCCACGCATCGTGTTATAAGATCGATGCTATCCTATCGGTACAGCTCTTCCCACCCGCCTTTCTGTAACGCCAGCAAATGGGGATAATTTTGAGATTAAGCCCTGTTTTCTCAACATTTTGCCAAAATTTCACTGGTTTGATTCTGATGACCCGTATGTCTTCATCAACAAATTTCAGTAAGTTTGCCAAATGATAAAAATAACTCAGCTTTCAGATGATGCGATCCGCTTAAGGATGATCTTTTTCACCCTTTGCGATTTAGCGGAAAAATGGTTTTATTCCACAGCATCTCATTCCACATCCAGTTGGAATGAGTTTGTAAAAGCCTTTTTAAAAAAGTTTTATCCAAATCATAAAACTATGCGCATCAGAAATGAATTTCGACTGCGCGCATCAGAAATGAATTCATTCAATTCACTCAGTTTCCTAATGAACCATTTTAGAAGTGTTTCGAACGGTACAAGGATCTCCTTGTGCAATGTTCTCATCATGGTTTTGAAAAATGTCAATTTTCTGCACTTTATACGAGGGACTGCTTCCAGAAACTAGACAGTTACTGGAAACCATTTCTCAAGGCCACTTCCTATCTAAATCCGACGAGAAAGCCTGGCTATTCTTAGAAGATCTCATTGAGCAAACTTTGCAATAGGAAAGCACCCAACCGATCTCTTCATCTTCTACATCTTCTTCCGGTCAACCTAGAGCAGGAGTTCACCATTTAGATGTCTCAATTGCGATGAAAGCCGAACTGGTCTCAATTACGCGGAAACTTGAAGCGATTGAGAGCAAATTTTCATCCCCTGCCCCAAGCCCTGTTTCTCCCCTTCGCACCATTTGTGCTTCTTGTTCGGATCCGTCACACTTGACGGAAGAGTGTCTTTATAATCCACCATCTCAAGGAAAGGATCAGGTTAATGCTGCATTTCAGAAAAGACCAAGAAACGATCCATACTCTTACACTTATAATCCCGGTTGGAGGAACTACCCTTATTTTTCTTGGGACCAGAATCAAAACCAAAACCAGTTCGAAGGCCAAAATAACTTTCAGTGGGCCCCTCCACAACAACCACCACCACAACAACAAATTTAGCAATCTTTCCAACCGCAACCTTTTCAAAACCCGACGAACCATGCTGCTCCGTACAATAATTCGTTCCCTACGAACAATAATTTTGTTGCGTCCGGTACTAATAAGGTTTCCGCTCTCGAATGAAGTATGGAGGCTTTTGTTAAGCTATCCACACAATCCACTGCAAACATCCAATCTTCGATCCAAACGCTGGTGCAACACACAACTTCTCATGGACAGAGCATAAAATCCATCGTGGCCAAGATTGCACAACTAAACACTGCGTTGAGCGAGAGGGAGAAAGGAAAGCTCTCATCTCAACTCTTACCAAATCCTGGTCACCCACAAAATGTATATGTTGTTTTTGAACAACATACCCATAATGTGAGTGCTGTTGCTATGCTGAGATCAGGGAGACTGCTGAACAACCACGTTGACGCCCCAATTGCTGATGATGAAACCCCGGCCGCTTCTTCTTCCATCCAACTTTCTTTTTCTTCTTCCGAACCCGTTCTCTATAATTCACAGGGCTCTTCATCAAAAACTGCTACTTCGAACGGACCCACATCTCACTCCACTCAAACTCCGGTTTTACAAATATTAGACTCAACCAATTTAAATAAAGTTCCATCTCCACTCCATCTCCACAATCTCCTCCACAAATATTAGACTCAACCAATTTAAATAAAGTTCCATTTCCAAATCGGTTGAGATCTAATAAACAAAGTTCATAAATGGAGAAGGTTGTGGAGTTGTTCGAAGAGGTTAACATAAATATTCCCCTATTAGATACAATCCAGCAAGCCCCCTCTTATGCAAAAATCTTGAAAGACTTGTGCACTAAGAAGAGAAAATCTCAGGTACTGAAGAAAGTTTTCTTGGCTAGTAACGTGAGTGATACTCTTACCCAAGATTTACCACAAAAACGGAAGGACCCTGGCTGTCTTACGATTTCAATTATCATTAGGGATAAGAACATCAATCACGCTCTTTTGGATCTCGGTGTCAGTATTAACCTTCTTTCTTATTTAGTTTATGAGCAATTTGGTGTAGGAGAACTGAAAGCTACACATTGTACTCTTCAAATGGCAGTCTGATCTATCACCTATTCTAGGGGTGAGCTAGAGGATGTGTTGATTAAGGTCGGGGACTTCATATTCCCTGTGGATTTCATTGTTTTAGATACACAACCTATAGCCAACCCCCAGAATCAAATTTCAATGATTCTTGGTCGTTCATTCCTTGCAACCTCAAATGCAGTGATCAATTGTCAAAATGGTTCCATGAACTTATCTTTTGATAACATAACAATTGAACTCAACATTTTCAGGTTAGGAAATCAGCCATCCGAACCGAATGCTCATATACTAGACATCTGTTCCATCCAGGAGATCGCCCCTGAGGATTGTGAATTTGAAGAATTTTTGTTTGATCATGGTGACCCCACTAGTGCGTTTCTCTTCGATCATGCTGCTTCCGACTACGACAAAGAATATGAGTGCTTCACATTCCTGAATGATCTTGACACATCACCAACCGAGTTGGAATTTTTGAATTTTTGGATGAGTTAGTTGAACCATCCAACTATGTTGCATACACTCACTTTGAGTCCTTCTTAGAATCCTTTAAGTTCGAGACACGTTCTTCGATCTTATCTTCAGTTGATTCTCCTTCAACGTCGAACTCAAGCCTCTGCCGTCTCACTTCAAGTATGCTTACTTATGTGAAAACGATACTTTCCCGGTAATCATTTCAACTTTTCTAGCTGTAGAGCAAAAGAAAGCTCTTCTTTCGGTCTTGCGATCAAATCGGCAAGTTTTTGGCTGGATGATAGCAGACATTAAGGGGATTAGTCCCATGATCGTTGAACACTACATTCACATGATGAATTAGGCTAAACCAGTTAGGGATCCATAGAGAGAATTAAATATAGTCATGAAGGAGGCTGTGAATAAAGAAATCGTCAAATATCTGGATAGTGGTATCATTTCTCTGGTATCCGACAGTCCATGGGTCAGTCCGATACATGTTTTCCTTAAGAAGTGGGCATTACGGTTATCACAAATGAAGCAAGTGAGTAAATCCCCACTCGCACCTAAACCGGGTGGCGAGTATGCATTGATTATCGAAAAATCAAAGCCACGACGCGGAAGGATCAATTCCCGCTTCTATTCATTGACCAAATGCTCAAAAAACTAGCTGGACATGAGTTCTACTATTTTCTGGACGGTTACTCGGGTTATAACCAAATTCCTATCGCCAAAAAAGGCTAGGACAAAACCACTTTCACTTTTTATTTCGGCACGTTCACATATCGTCGCATGCCCTTTGGGTTATGCAATGCTCTCACTACATTTCAGCGGTGTATGATGGGTATATTTTATGACATGGTCGAGAAATTTCTGGAGATAATCGTGGACGATTTCTCCATCTTTGGAGATTTCTTTGACGAATTTTTACAACATCTTGACGCTTTCCTTACCCGGTGTAAGGATAAAAATCTCATTTTAAATTGGGAGAAATGCCACTTCATGAGAAGGTATTGTCTTAGGGTATATCATTTCACGAAGCGGTATCGAGGCTGACAAAGTAAATATTGATGTCATTTCCAACCTCCCTCCTCCAAAATGCGTCAGAGATATCAGATCTTTTCTTAGCTATGCCGGTTTTTATAGATGGTTCATCAAGGATTTTAGCAAAATTGATAGACTCTTGACTCTTCTTCTGGCTAAGAACACAACGTTCAATTTCAACTCGGATTGTTTGACTGCTCTTGAATCACTACGAAGCTCTCTCAGTACATCTCCTGTTCTTTCTTCCCCTGACAGGACGCATGTTTTTGAGATTATGTGTGATGCATCAGACTTTGCCATCGGTGCGGTCTTAGGATAACATATTAATAAGATGCTGCACGTGATCTACTACGCGAGCTGGACCTTGAATGACACCCAAATGAACTATACAACAACCAAGAAAGAGTTCTTGGCGGTTGTATTCTTTTTAGAGAAATTTAGGCCATATTTCATTGGCTCCCCAGTCGTTGTTTACACAAATCATTCTGCTCTGAGGTATCTCTTTATGAAAAGGATGCTAAATCTCGGCTGATACGTTGGATCCTCCTATTACAAGAGTGTCATTAAAGACAAAAGTGGATGTGAAAACATAGTGGCTGATTATCTTTCACGACTTCCTTCTTCGCCAACGCTTCCTCTCCCGATAAACGATTTTTTTCCGGATGAACAACTCTTGATTGTATCTTACAAACCTTGGTTTGCAGATATTATGAACTATTTAGTGACAGGACTCGTACCAAGCGAATGGTCGAGTCAGGATAAACTTAGATTTTTATCCTAAGTAAAACAATTTTACTAGAGACGAACCTTACTTGTTCATGTATTGTCCAGACCAAATTATTCGTCGGTGTGTCTCAGACAATGAGTTCAAGAGTGTGTTGTCATTCTGCCATGATCAAGCGTGTGGCGGGCATTTTGGCCCAAGAAAGACAGCTGAGAAAGTCTTGCAGTGTGGCTTTTATTGGCCAAAACTTTTCAAAGATGTACATGATCACTGCAACACTTGCTCCTGGTGCCAAAATTTGGATCGGATCTCCAGGAGAAATGAAATGCCGTTCCAATCAATTTTGGTTGTTAAGATGTTTGATTTTTTGGGGATAGACTTCATGGGCTCGTTTCCCAACTCTTTTAAGAACTTGTACATTGTTTTAGCTGTTGATTATGTCTCCAAATGGGTCGAGATAGTAACGAGCCGGACGAACGACAATAAGGTTGTCGTTAGATTCCTAAAAGAAAACATCTTCTTCTGATTCGGGCATTCTCGCGCTATCATTAGCGACAATGGGACTCATTTCTGCAATCGGTCTTTTGAGGCCTTGATGCAGAAATACGTGATTAATCACAAGCTATCAACGCCCTATCATCCCCAAACAAGCGGGCAAGCCGAACTTTCAAATTGACAAATCAAGAAAATTTGGAGAAAACGGTTTTCAACAACCGTAAAGATTGGTCTTTGAAATTAACTGATGCCCTTAGGACATTCCGAACTGCTTACAAGACTGATCTTGGCATGTCTCCTTATCGGCTTGTTTACTGAAAGGCTAGCCACTTCCATATTGAGATAGATTATCGCGCATTGTGAGCGATCAAAGAGCTGAACTTCAATCTTGATCATGCGGGCAGCTATCGAAAGCTGCAAATCAATGAATTAAACGAGTTTCAGGATGAAGCTTATGAAAACGCGGTTGTTATAAAGAACCGAACAAAGGTGTTTCATGATAAACACCTTATGCACAATACTTTCACCCCTGGTAAATAGGTACTTCTTTACAACACCAGTCTCTATTTTCATCCTGGTAAGCTTCGATCTCGCTGGATAGGACCTTTTCTTGTGCGGTGTATATACCAGCACGACACAGTGGATTTGGAAAATTCAAAGGACGGTTCGGTTTTCAAAATAAACGGACACATATTGAAACCGTTCTTTACCGAAGAACAATCGGAGGAGTTTCTATTGTTGCAAGAGCCGGTATATAACGAGTGATGTTCCTCCGTTTACCACAAAATTTCAGTTATCCAGCCTTAAACAGTGGAAACACTATTTCAGATAAGTTTAGGGTTATGTATATACATATATTTTTTTTAATTAGTTATCCTTGTCTTGTGAATATTTGTTTTCTTCTTTAGGAAATTTCTTATTTGGTGAAATTCCCTTGTTAAAAAAAAGGCTATCCGACATGTTTTTGTTGCCTCCATAATTTTGATCTTATTTGTATAGCATGAAAATGAGGACGCTTTTCGATTTAAGTTTGAAGGTATGCTCGGTAAGCCTTTTATCCTTACATTCATTTGTAAATTCTGCATTGGCATACATATTTGAAAAACCCATAAAATCTAAAATTTTCCAAAAAAACATAAAAACATTGTCGTCAAGTTAGCTAATGGAAAAGCTTAGATTCAAAATAGCGACGGTGTAGTTTGATGAGATATGAATAACTAAATCCTATTTCTAAATATTTAAAACTCAAAAGTTAACTCTCCTATGAGTTTAATCGCTAATATACGTCTTTACATCACACAACGCATTCGATGAAAAGTCTGATATGTCTGTAAAACTTTTAAAAATTGATAAATTTTATGATCAAACATATTTGTTTTGAAATAAGTAAGATCAAGAATAGTTTATAAAGAAAAGTGGATATAAAAAGATAATATTGATAGTTTAATAGGAACTAAGTCTAAAATATAACCCATCTCGAACTTGATTGGAGTGATTGCACACCTTATCTACACAAACACATCTTTTATCTTAAAAAGAATTGAACAGCTGGTTATATTTCCGTTCGCATTAAATTGTTACGATTTTCATGCCAAAATAAGTCTTTTGTTTTAGGGACTAGGTAACTTGGGCAAATATGTCACGACCCGGAAATGGCACGTGACAAACACTTGGATTATGTGATATCTATAGGACTCCACCATAACCCAAGTAAGCCGAAAATCCAGAATCTAAAACTTTTTAAGAAAATAATGGAGGTGAAGTTTTGAAATATAGGTATAATTGAAATCAAGTTCTTTCTTTTAAAGTATAAACAATTTTATAGAAATACAAGTATGTATTATACTAAAGTTTGAAGACGTTTTCGTCATTTGAAATTTGGGTAGCACCTCATTTGTAAATTTTGATCAAACCAATACATAAAAATATAATATAGGCATCCCCAAGCGGGAGCTAGCTCTTCCCCAACCGATAAAAACACAACCACACAACAAGAATATACGACGCCCAAGGTAAAGATCAATCACAGAAAAAGGGTAAATAAAAATCCTAACATCATCAAGTCCAATACGAAGAATATGTATACAAGTCTCGTTACTAAATCCAAAGAATATATAACAGGTATCTAAGTCTACCAAATATACATAGTCTGGTTGATGGAGCTTTTAACTAGATACAATGAATATAAAAGTAAACAATGGTGGTTACGCTATGAACTGTAATCCACCTACCAATGCAAATCACCCAGAAAGAAGCAATGTGCGAGCAAGCCGCTACTGAATTCGAGCGGTCGGTCCTACAGGAAAATTATGGCACAACGGAGGTGAGTTGCCAACTCGTGAGTAGAAGACATTATCAGGTAGAAATCGAATGTATAACGATCTCCTAGGTTATACTGTAATATAATATAATGTCGTATGGAATAGAAGGTGATCGTGTATACATATATGTATAAATATATAATATCGTGCATGTATCAATATATGGTACCATGTCATCTGTGTTATATATATGTATATGTCATCCAACATGTGTCCATCAACGACACTGTTCTCCTCCGAATCACGGAGACGCGATAAACGTCTCGCCTGAGATTCGGGACAGATGCTAATTGTTGCTATCCGTCCACCTCTCCGAAGATACCAAGTTGATTTATGGCACCGTGTATCGGAGGTTTAGACGGATGCGGCCGATGTAGCAGACTTCGTCAGATTCCCCCTCGTCTGAGGGTTTTTTGATTATGGGGACGCTCTTCTCTGCAGGCGCAAGCCCCTACAGTTAATTACGCTACCGTATTGCGGTAACAACTTTCTCCTTCTCCATATGGTCACTTTGTGTCGTGTGTATTTGTTTTGTTTGTGGTTGCCCATGGATTGTATACGGAGACTAATTTATGTTGTCGCACATAGGACGTGGATTAGTCCAAATCCGTATTTTCTTAGATTTGGGTTTGGGGTTTTGGTTTAAGAATACGTTAGCCATATTTGAGGCTAAGATCGACTTAAACGTTAGTTAAGGATACGTTAGTCTAATTTTAGACTAAGATCAACTTAACGGGATCGTTTAGATCCAACAAAAGAGCATTTGGATTCTATTGTTTAGTTTAGGGACATTGCGGTCGATTTCCAGTTTAAGGACATGGTGGTCCAACATTCCCATTTTGAGGACGAATATTAGTTTAAGGACATTTCGGTCCAACATTCCCATTTTGGGGACGAATATTAGTTTAAGGACATTTCGGTCCAACATTCCCATTTTGGGGACAAATATTAGTTTAAGGACATTTCGGTCCATGAGTTTAAGGACCCCACAGTCCGTAACAATGTATGGTTGTCGGGACCCGTCACCTCTCTGACGACGTTGAAGGATTACAACGACAAATATCAGAGGAGTTCAGAGATGTACCCTTGAACCGGGTGTAAATTGATTTGGGAGAGCAGTTATGCTCAGTTCAATTTAAAGTGAGGACTTATGGCCAGAATTGGGCTAAGTTTATTTGAAAATGTTTAACATTTTATTTATATTTGGCCTGTTAGGCCTTTGTTTGGGCTCTGCCCTTTTTAAACAATGCATAACATTGGGCTTTTTATTTAAATCCATGTCATTTATATTAGGGCTGTTAGGCTTCTTAATTGGGCTCTGCCCCTTTTTTTTTGATAATGCGTAGCATTTGTTTTGGTCTGTTAGACCTTTTAATTGGGCTCTGCCCTTTTTAATAATGCACGGCATTTGTTTTTCTGACAGTGCGCCACATGGCCTGTCAGGCGCTCTGCGCCAATTAAAGAGCGCAAGGCGCCAGGGCATGTGGAGGTGACACATGTCACGCTCTGCTGAGCGCAAGTCTATTAGCGCAGTGTGCTGTGCCAGTGCGCTGCTCTAGTGCGCTGCTGACACGTGGCGTGCTCTGGTGAGTTGCGCCAGTCCAAGAGCGCAGCGCTCTGTTTTTAGGAGCGCAAGGCGCAGATTGACACGTGGCGCTCTTTGGTGACTTGCGCCAGTCCAAGAAGCGCAACAGCGCAAATTAAGAGTGCAAGGCACTGTTCAATAGCGCAGAGCGCATCTTGATCAAATTTAGATCAAAAAAAAGAATCTTTCTCGTTCTAAAGAGGTTTTACCTCAAGATTCAAAAACCAATGGCTCTGATTCTCATTAAAAGGCAATGCCTTTATAAAGATCAAAAGATCTAATAATGAAGTAAATTACTTCTTTTATCTTTTATGATTGGATCTTTTTTGATTTTTTATTTTTATTGAAGATCTTGATCTTGTTCTTAGATTATTGATCTTTTTAGAAGAAATTCTTCTTTTTTTCAAAGGTTTACCTTTTTTTCTCTATGAGTTTTTTTCTCAAAGTTTATAGAGGAGCTCTGTATATTCTCCCTCTGTATCTCTGTGTCTATCATACTTGGAGTCTAGGGGCCTTTATATAGGGCCAATTAGTTTGTTGAGTTAGTTACAGAGATCTTTCTCTGATTGATCTGGGGATATTTCCCCACCGTTGGATCTTTGATCCTAAGGCGTCTATTTTACAGAAGATAATATTCTTATTTTAATAAGATTAAAAAGATCTTTCTAGAATTTTAATTCTGATTAATTAAATAATTCATTATTTAAGTTTTAGTGCTGGCATAGTTGGCGCTAGCACAACTGCGCTTGACACGTGTCGCGCAGCGCGGAGCGCAGCGCAACTGCGCTGACACGTGTCGCGCAGCGCAGAGCGAAAGTTATCTGAAGTGTTGCTTCCTTTATTTTTAAAGTTTAAATTTTAAAACAGAGCCTTACTCTGATTGGGGTGCGCTGCCTTGGGCGCAGCGCCCCTTGCGCTGACGTGTCTGCTTTTGACACGTGGCGCTCTGCGCGCAGCGCAAGGGATCTGAAGCCTTGCTTTACCTTTTGAATTTGAAATTCAAACATAGCTTTGCTCTGATTGGGGGAAACAAATGCCTCCCCACCGTTGCGCTCACGTGGCGAACACGTGAATGCAGCGGTGGCAAGATCCAGACCGTTGGATCAACTCAGGAGTTGAAAGGGCGCTTAAGCACCTATAAATAGGACCCTTGGTCCTCAGCAGATGATTATCATCTTCCTAAGATTTTTATTTTCAGAGCCTTGCTCTTGTTTTCCAGAACTCCAAGAGTTAAACTCTAAAAACTTTTAGGTAAAAATTAACTTAAATTAAATTAAATTAATTTTAATTAATAGTGCCTTGCTCTCATAGATATTTTGATCTAAAGAAAACCCCTTTGGGGTTTCATAAACAGAGCTTTGCTCTCAAGAATTTGTTTCAGGGTTTCTTAACCCATGAACAGAGCCTTGCTCATTGACAAAACCATAGATCCTTTGATCTTCTGATGATGAACTCTTAAGAGTTTTTTCATGGATCTTTTAAGATCCCAAACTTTAATTTTTTAGAAATTAAATTTTTTTTCTTTGATGGATTTTTCCATCATTATTACAGAGCTAGGCCCTTTAAGGAATTTTATTCCCTTGTGACCAGAGTTTGACAAGTGTCACTCTGTGACAGAGCTTTGCTCTGAAAAGGGAGATTTTCTCCTTGTCTCAAGAGATTTCTCATTTAATGAGAATATTCTTTTTGAGGATCTCCTCATTAATTAATAGTCTCATCCAATGATGAGGCTGTCTTATTAACTGATGCATTGTCATCTGGATTTTGTAGGTCCCCCTTTGGTCCCCTTTCCACTGCATTGCAATGTGGTATAAAATTTAAAGTACCAAGTGTGGGAATTTTTAAAATTAACTTATGGTGCTGATAACTGAATTTTGCTTTTTCTTGCAAGCACCATGTCTGCCGATCTTTCATTCCCATTCTTCCGCTCAGAGGGAGGATTCCCTGAGGCGCCGGTGGACCGGGAGGTTCTCGCTCTCATTAAGGATCACGACCCGGAGTATAAGAACCTTCATCTGTGGGGTAGGTGGTACAATGAAATCATCAAGGGTCGCCGAAGCTTTTCTTGTGTGACGCCGTCAGAGCCGATCTCATCGATCCCATATGCGGATGCACCCCCGGTGAACTATGCCGTGGAGGTCGTAAATTGGAATTCGGAGGATCTTCTTCAGCCTTCGATTGCTGTCATTTGATACCTTGGACTCTTTTGCGCAAAAAAAATTTTTTGGCGGGAACAAATGCCCTCCACTACTTTGCCCACGTAAGTATATACGTGGGTGAAGTAGTGCAGAGTTATGAATAGCATATGACCAATTTCGGGTTGGTATATAACTTTCAGAATCTTGATCTGAGAAGATAACGTGCAGACACAAGCGTTGTCATTTATCATTGACTCAAATCTCGACTCTTAAGAGATATAGTTCCAAACTCTCAACTCCATGAGCCGCACCCTTCTATTTCTTTATGTCTTACTCTGGCGTGAAGTAGTTTATATGCTCATGAGTAAGTTCTCCATTTCAGTGGAATGTAGCTTTGGAAAGTGTGGCTCATAGATGGTCCATCTTAACCTCTTTGTAGGGCAGTGATGGTTTAGAAGACAGGGTTAGGATCTGCCACCTAAGACTTTTCAACTTTATGAGCCGTAAGGGTCTCATAAAGAATTTTCTCCCTACGGGTCGAGAGGATCCCGCAGGTGTATTTTCTCCTTAAGGTCGTGAGGACTCCTAAGTGTGTTTTCTCTTGAAAGTCGTAAGGATCTCACAAGAGAATTTTTTCCGCTTACAAGTTGGGAGGACTTGTAAGTAGTTGTTTCCCTCTTTGTCGATGTTCGACTTCGGAGAGTGTGACCCGTGAATAGTATGCAAGAGTCTGTTTTGGACCAACTTGCAGGGCCCAGTGCTTAGAAAATAGGTTTTTTAATCCCCGCTGCCTAAGGCTTTTCCTCACGAGTCGAGACGAATCGAGCATTTCTCGCAAGAATATCTTAACGTCACAGTTAACCTCTGCTCTTTACGGCAAAGGTCCGTTAGGGTTTGTGGTAATAGGGTTTTGTCCATCGTACCGTCGTGTTGGCTGATGTATTCCTCGATAGGCAATCTTGCTTGTTCGAGTAGCCTTGCGACTGTCGTGTCTCTGATCCCTTCGGGGGCTGGACAAGACGTCTTCAAGCAATCCTCCTAGGCAGTTTGACCGTCGGATGAGCAAGCGTTAGGAATTTTACCATGCCACTTTTTACTTGAGGTTAGGCCCATTTTGGAGAGTCCCGATGAGTCATAACCACTCCACGCTGGTGTGGGATGATCTCTGATAGTCTTTCAGGTTTTATATGAGTTGCCGTCAAGACCCTGAAGCTAGGAATTTGGCCTTCGCTTCGTTTGATAGCACTGCGTCTGCTGTATCGAGACGAATGTCGCGGTTGTCTCTAGGTTGCATGTGAACCGTCGAGGTTTGGAACTAGAGATTTTGCCATGGCTCCGTTGTTTGATTGTCGCGTCTGAGTCCTGTTGGAGGAAGAATGCTGTGGTGACATCGCGTCTGCTGTGTCGATACGAACGTCGAGGTGGTGACCATTCCACGCTGGTGTGGGATGATCTCCGATGGTCTTTCAGGTTTTATATGAGTTGCCTTCAAGACCCTGAAGCTAGGAATTTGGCCTTCGCTTCGTTTGCTTTGGCGCGTCCGAATCCTGTTGGAGGAAGAACGTTGTGGTGACATCGCGTCTGCTGTATCGAGACGAACGCCGAGGTGGTGACCATTCCGCACTGATGTGGGATGATCTCCAATAGTCTTTCAGGTTTTATATGAGTTGCCTTCAAGAGCCTGAAGCTAGGAATTTGGCCTTCGCTTCGTTTGCTTTGGCGCGTCCGAACCCTGTTGGAGGAAGGGCGCTGTAGTGACATCTCGTCTGCTGTATCGAGAAGAACGTCGAGGTAGTGACCGCTCCACGCTGGTGTGGGATGATCTCCGATAGTCTTTCAGGTTTTATATGAGTTACCGTCAAGACTCTGAAGCTAGGAATTTGGCCTTTGATTCGTTTTCTTTGGCGTGTCCGGATCCTGTTGGAGGAAGAACGCTGTGGTGACATCTCGTCTACTGTATCGAGATGAACGTCGAGGTGATGACCACTCCGCGCTAGTGTGGGATGATCTCCGATAGTCTTTCAGGTTTTATATGAGTTACCGTCAAGACCCTGAAGCTAGGAATTTGGCCTTTGCTTCATTTGCTTTGGCGCGTCCGAACGCTGTTGGAGGAAGGACGTTGTAGTGACATCTCGTCTGCTGTATCGAGACAAACGTTGAGGTGGAGCTGGGATTTTGCCGTCACTCCGCTATATTTCAACCATGAGGTCTTTTGTTGATGTTGCATCTGCATCCTGCTGGACTGCGAAGGAACGCCGTTGTTGACATTGCATCTGCTGTAACGAGACGAATGCTGGATGGAGCTAGGATTTTGCCATCACTCCGCTTTGTTTTGACCATGAGGTCTTTTGTTGACGTTGCATCTGTATCCTGTTGGACTGCGAAGGAACGCCATTGTTGACATCTCGTTTGCTGTATCGAGACGAATGCTGAGGTGGAGCTGGGATTTCGCCGTCACTCCGCTTTGTTTCGATCGTGAGGTCTTTTGTTGATGTTGCGTCCACATCCTGCTGGACTGCCGAGGAACGCCGTTGTTGACATTGTGTCTGGTGTAACGAGACGAATGCTGAGGTGGAGCTGGGATTTTGCCGTCACTCTATTTGATGGTGTAACATCTGCGTCCTGATGGAATGAGGAGGCACACCGTTGTTGACATCTAGGCTGTAGATGTGGCTATTGAGATTTGGAACTAGGGACTTTGCCATGGCTCCGTTTCGTTGCAACTCTTAGGTCAGTTGTTGACGTCACGTCTGCATCTGGTTGGAGTGAAGAGAAACGCCGTTAGTGATCTCTAAGTTTTCGATGTTGACGTCGAGGCCCTGAAATTAGGGATCTTCCTTTGCTTCATTTGTTGACATTGTGTCTGCAATTTTGAGACAAATGTCGAGATTGTCTCTAGGTTGTCTATGAACCGTCGAGATTTGGCTTCGCTTTCTGATGGAGCCTGTTGGGAAGGTATGGTTCCCTCTTTGTTTGTGCCCATGGATTGTATACAGGGATCGATGTGATCTCACCTGTAGGGCAAAAAGTTTCATTCTTTCATCATTTTTTTATTCTTTCCGCGATGCTCTATCATTTCAGCTTTTTATATCGCGAAAATCGCGATTGCCCAATCATTTCAGCTATTTTTCGCTGCGCCCAATCATTTCGGCCATTTTTCTTTTTACTCGCTGCTTTTTATTGCGAGTTGCCCAATCATTTCGGCTGTTTTTGTATGCATACATTTTTACTTGCTGATTTTGTTGCAAGTTGCCCCATCATTTCGGCTATTTCATATGCATTTTTTTTGGTTCACCGATTTTTTCTCGCGAGTAGGGGATTTGGGATCTGATACCAATCTTGGCATCAGTATCGCTGCGACTGGAATATTGCCAGGAGCGAATCATCATTTTCCGTAAAAGGACTTAGAATTTGATATCGTTTTAGGCATAAGCATCGCTACCACTAGGATATTACCAGGAGCGAATCATCATTTGCCTTTGCCGATGTCGAACAAAGGTGCCTTAGCAAACATGGTTAGGATCCTGTCGACTAAGGCTTTTGATCTCATGAGCCGTAAGGGTCTCATAAAGGTATTTCTCCCTACAAGTCGTGAGGATCTCATAGGTGCTTTTTCTCCTTAGAAGTCGTAAGGATTCCTAAGTGCATGGTCTCTTATAAGTCGTAAGGATCTTACAAAACTGTTTTCTCCTTGCAATTCGAGAGGACCTACAAGTATTTGTTCACCGTATGAGCATATCCCTAGTCGCTGGTGGGACTCTGTTAGGGAAATGTTCATTCGTGCCCGTGGATTGTATACAAGGGTCAATACTGAACCGCTTGTAGGGCAGTATTGGAGGTTGTGGTGTCCGCTTAAGAACAGGTTCAGATCCCTGTAGCTTAAGACTTTTGAATCTTATGAGCCGTGAGGGTCCCATAAGAGGGTTCTCCTTACGAGTCGTGAGGATCTCGCAAGTGTAATTTCTCCTTAGGAGTCGTGGGGACCCATAAGTGTGTTGCTCCTTTGTGAGTCGCAAGGATCTCACGCAGGTGGTTTCTCCTCACAAGGTCGAGAGGACCTTGCAAGTGTCTTTTAACGAGATTGCGCCCTTTCGGGTTTTCTCAAAACTCGCCGGTAGCCTTGCTGTTTTTACTCACGGAGCCCGTTCGGGTTTTCATCCGTGCCCATTTCGCTTATGGACATACCTTTTTTTTACGAGTCTGCGCCCTTTCGGGTTTTCACAAATATCGCCTGTAGTCCTGCTGTTTTTACTCATGGCGCCCTTTCGGGTTTTCATCCGTGCCCATTTTGCTTATGGACGTACCTTTTTTTCCCCCCGAGTCTGCGCCCTTTCGGCTTTTCACAAACATCGCCGGTAGTCCTGCTGTTTTTACTCACGGCGCCCTTTCGGATTTTCATCCGTGCCCATTTTACTTATGGACGTACCATTTTTTTTACTACCACGTCAGCCTAAAGATGCCGCGGGTTGGTAGTAGTTTAACGACATTTCGGTCATCATCCAGTTTTAGGACATAGTGGTCCATCGTTAGTTTAACGACGTTTCGGTCTTCAGCCAGTTTTAGGACATAGTGGTCCATCGTTAGTTTAACGACGTTTCGGTCTATCGTTGCCATATTTGAGGCGAGTTTCTAGTTTACGGACTTTTTGGTCCATGGGGCTTTCTCTATGAAAGAGCACGATGCCCCCGGCATGTCCATCTTTTTCGGAGCATGTGATTGCGGTGGGTTCACCTTCCATTTTTCAGACAGCGCGAACTTGCCCTGTTGGTACTGGTCTTCAACCCAGTTTTTGAAGACGTAGCAGTTATCGATCGGATGGCCCAATACTTGGTGGTAAGGGCAGTAATTAGAATTGTTGCTATCATTCAGTTGTAGCTGGTGTTTCGGCTCCGGTAGAGTGATAAGCCTGTTGCGCACTGCTAGTTCGAACAGCCTCCTTATTTCATCCCGAGGAAATGAGTAAGGACGTTTCAACTTCTCATAGAGGGGTTGCCGCTTATTGCTTTGGCGAACAACCGGTCTAGGGCCACTCGATTGTTGTTGAGCGTTGGCGACGAAGGTCGTTCTTCCCTTCCATTTATCCTTTTTGTTCGATCCCTTATTTGCGAGTCCGTGATTCTTTCCGAGTAGCGTGCGATTGCACGGCTGAATGTTCTCACAACTCCTCAATTCTTTCGTTTCAGAGATGGATTCCTTGAAGAGAGGACCGTGGGCTACTTTTTCGTCGGAGTCGCTCCCGAAGGTGAGAACTCGCGATCCCCAGGGATCAACCCTATGACAATTGCCGGCAATTCTTTTACGCTCATCTGTCGCATTTTTTTGCTGTCTACGAGCTTCACGCTTTGTCCTGTTGAAGTGTTGCCTGTGAGCGACATATTCTTGCCACGAACACTTAAAGGAGTTGCAGTCTTCAGTAGGATGTGCGATCTTCTGATGGTATAAGCAGAAGTTAGGATGTACGTCCGCTTCATCAAGATGTATACCACTAGGAGAATTTTCTCTGAAAGAGGGTAGCCTCATCCCTATCGATATGGCTTTGGCAAATCGTTTCCTTATCTTGATCCTGCTTTTATTTGCGGCGGATGTACTTTGATCTGGTGGGAGTGTTTCGACCCTTTTGTCTAGTCGCTGGCGTCTGGCCTTTTCAAATATGGTCATCTCACGCTCCCGATTAGCTTTACTTCTCAGGAGAGCTTCGTTTAGGAATGCATCGATCATTTCATCTGACGGCCCCAGAAGTTCCAATTCAGGCTCTGCCCCCCGTTTCTTCGTGTAAGGAGCCTCTTCATTATTTGGCGACGAGTGAGAGATCACATGGCAGCTTGCCACATAATCCTCAAATTCATCCGATGAGTCTTTGTCATCATCTTCGTCCTCAAGAACGTGGCTGAGGAACTCTTAGAGCATGATTGGAGTCCGCGTCTTCTGGTTATACTCTTCCAGCGCGTCAATCTGCTTTTGTAGGTCCGTGCGCTTATCGCCAGGCTTCACGGGCTTCTTAGATTTCTTCTTCTTTTTCGAAGATTTCGTCGGCTGGGTGTGAACGCTTTGGCTATCACCACCAATATTTGGAGTTGGGCGCGGCTTCAGCATCCCCTTGATGATCTCAGGTTCCAACGGGTTCTTCCATCTGATCGCCGGGCTTGTCTGAAGATCATTCAGCATCCTTTTGGTCTTGGCCGAAAGAGCCACCTCCCATGGAGCTTCCTCAACAAAAGCGCACGTTGCCCCCGGCATGTCCACTTTTTTAGGGGTATGAGGTTGTGGCGAGTTCACCTTTCAGTTTTCGGATAATGTGAACTTGCCTTGTTGGTATTGGTCCTCAATCCAGCCTTTGAAAACGAAACAATCTTCGATTGGATGGCTTACTACTTGGTGGTAAGGGCAATAATTAAGATCGTTGACATCGCCTGGCTGCAACGGACGTTTTGGACTCGGCAGATTGATGAGTCTGTTGCGCACTGTCAGCTCGAACAGTCTCCTCTTTTTATCCTGAGGAAACGAGTAGGGACGTCCCAGTCTCTCCTCGAGGGACGGGCGTGGATGCACATTGTTTTGGCGAACAACCGGCTTTGAATTGTTCGGTTGTTGTTGAGTATTGGCGACGACGATCGCCTTCCCTTTTCCTTTCTCATTTCGAGAGTCTGGCTTTGGAGGAGATGGTCTGTGACCCATCTGGTCCATTTGGGCCAGTTTGTCGATCAAGGCCTGGAAAGTAGTTGGCTTGAAGAACATCATGAATTGTGAGATGGTCGCTTGCGGATTAAGAGTGCCCACGAACATGCCTACCGTAGGTGCTTCTTCGATGCGTTGTTCGCACTTCGACCATAAGTTTCGCCACCGTATTGCGTATTGGACCCACGTTTCGCTTGGCTTCACCCTGGCATTAATCAGTGCCGTTATCGGGGTGCGTTCACTAGCGCTTGCAAATCTTTGTGTAAACAGTAACTCCCTCTCCACAAATGTTTTGACTGAGTTGTTAGGTAGCTCCGAATACCATTCAAAGGCCGTTTCTGCTAGGCTGCCGACGAATTGGCGAAGCAATAGTTTGTCGTCGCCTCCAGTGTTGTCGCATAAGGCTCTGAATTGAGCGACATGCTGATGTGGATTCCCCGTCCCTTTATATACATGGAACTTAGGAATCGTATATCCTTGCGGGTAACTGATTTGGTCATACCAGCCTGGATAGGGTCGTCCGGTTCTAACTATTTGCCCAGCCGCTTCATTCGCCTAATGAACTCGTATCTGCTGAGCTATATAGTCGTCTAGTGCAGCTTTGGAAATGGTTTCCTCCTTGGCTGCCGAATGAGCCGGAAGAGAATTAGATGTTTCCCTTCTATCATCTTCAATAATGATCGGAGGGTCTTCAGCTGGAGGGTCCGGCTGTAACATCATTCCTACCATGTCTTGGAAGAAAAGTGCCATTTGTTTTATGTTGGTAGCTTGTTCTGCTGCTTCTCTATCCTTCTTTTCGAGGACTCTGCGTAGGAAGTCAGCGTCAGTTTCTTGTTCGTAACGCTGTTCTGATGATGCCTCCGAGCCTTCTTTTAGCCCGGTAAGTGCGGCCATTGTAGTCATCATTTCCTGAAGCTTCTGCTGTTGCTCCTGGGCTTTTGTGATGGATCGGGTGAGTGGCCGGTGCCCCGTAGAAGCACGGCTATCCTCCTTCCCGGATGCCATATAGACAGTGTGCACCACCATGCCCCCAGACTTGGGGCATTTAGATTCAGTGTCTTTGCGATTTGCCAAAAACGCAGGGATCTTCTCCGACCTCCTTCTTTTGTGAGCGGCCGAAGTTGAGGGAGCCGTCAAGGTGGGCATCCAGACAGCTTTTCGTGGCTTAGCAGGATGGCCGACTTCCTGTTGGACCTTCAGCTTCTTGTGCCAGCGGGAGAAATTTGGATCGATCACCGAGTCTCGGGCCTGCCGCCAGACTTTATAGATTTTGGAGGACAGCCGTTGAGGGGATTGGGGTTGTTCTGGCTTTGCTTCTACAGCCTTTTCCAGCAGAGGGGGAGACCTCTTCAGTACAGCGGTAAGAGAATTCCTACGCATTTTATTTAGCAGTTCAAAGCTGTTCCCAGTCGGAACAACAGCATTAACTTCCGTCATCGGGGCTGGTGGAGTTAACCCAAAAGGGGGACTACCTCCGGACTTCCTCACTCGGCGCCAGTAGCAATGTCGAGCATGTCGAGTTGATAGAATTGGCTTGATGACGGGGACGGCCTTGTCCTGCCCCCTGTTCAGGTGAGGGGCTGTAGCCGGTGTCAGCCTAGTAAAGACTGATGCCTTTTGAGTAGCCGGAGCGGGAGTAGGAGTTGGGACGGTCAGTCTTGTGAAGACCGACCTCTTAGCGGGAGAAGCCTCTTTGACGACTTCAAGAGCAGGTTTGGGTACTCTCTTTTGAATAACCTTCTTTGGGACCACAAGCTTCATCGTGGGCCCGCAAGAGTTTTGGCCCAATCTGGAGAAGACCGAGGCACTGGTGTTGGTCGACCCGTTGAGAGGGGCCACAGCAGCTGTAAGTCGATCAAAGACCGACTTCTTGGGAGCTTCTGGTACGGGCACTGGGGCAGTGAAGCTCATTGGCGGGAACATGGTCCCGAAAAATAGTCCAGTAGTAGCCTGGGTGATTTGTTCCATCGGCATCGTGAACAGTGATGCCGCCTAAGGTCCATAGGCTGCACCTCAAGGTGAGACGGTGCGTCGGTTGCAGTTGCAGTTGGAGCAGTTCGAGTAGTTGAACGCCAATGCTGTTTGCTTTCTGCGCCAAGCAAGAGACCAAATCTTAGTAACTTGAAACCCGAGGGCAACCATTAACAAACCGCGATTCGTTTGCGAATACGACACACGAAGTGTGGAGTGGAAAGAGGAAAAGGTCCTACCGGACGTGCTAGAATCTGTTCCCCTCCGAATCACGGAGACGCGGTAAACATCTCGCCTGAGATTCGGGGCAGATGCTAATTGTTTCTATCCGTCCACCTCTCCGAAGATGCCAAGTTGATTTATGGCACCGTGTATCGGAGGTTTAGACGGATGCGGCCGATATAGCAGAATTCGTCAGATTCCCCCTCGTCTGAGGGGTTTTTGATTGTGGGGACGCTCTTCCCTGCAGGTGCAAGCCCCTACAGTTAATTACGCTACCGCATCGCAGTAACAACTTTCTCCTTCTCCATATGGTCACTTCGTGTCGTGTGTGTTTTTTTTTTGTGGTTGCCCGTGGATTGTATACGGAGACTAATTTATGTTGTCGCTCGTAGGACGTGGATTAGTCTAAATCCGTATTTTCTTAGATTTGGGTTTGGGGTTTTGGTTTAAGAATACGTTAGCCATATTTGAGGCTAAGATCAACTTAAACGTTAGTTAAGGATACGTTAGTCTAATTTTAGACTAAGATCAACTTAACGGGATCGTTTAGATCCAACAAAAGAGCATTTGGACTCTATTGTTTAGTTTAGGGATATTGCGGTCGATTTCCAGTTTAAGGACATGGTGGTCCAACATTCCCATTTTGAGGACGGATATTAGTTTAAGGACATTTCGGTCCAACATTCCCATTTTGGGGACAAATATTAGTTTAAGAACATTTTGGTCCATGAGTTTAAAGACTCCACAGTCCGTAGCAATGTATGGTTGTCGGGACCCGTCACCTCTCTGACGACGTTGAAGGATTACAACGATAAATATCAGAGGAGTTCAGAGATGTACCCTTGAACCGGGTGTAAATTGATTTGGGAGAGCAGTTATGCTCAGTTCAATTTAAAGTAAGGACTTATGGCCAGAATTGGGCTAAGTCTATTTGAAAATGTTCAACATTTTATTTATATTTGGCCTGTTAGGCCTTTGTTTGGGCTCTGCCCTTTTTAAACAATGCATAGCATTGGGCTTTTTATTTAAATGCATGGCATTTATATTAGGCCTGTTAGGCTTCTTAATTGGGCTCTGCCCCTTTTTTTTTAATAATGCGTAGCATTTGTTTTGGTTTGTTAGACCTTTTAATTGGGCTCTGCCCTTTTTAATAATGCAGAGCATTTGTTTTTCTGACAGTGCACCACGTGGCCTGTCATGCGCTCTGCGCCAATTAAAGAGCGCAAAGCGCCAGCGCATGTGGAGGTGACACGTGTCACGCTCTGCTGAGCGCAAGTCTGTTAGCGCAGTGCGCTGCGCCAGTGCGCTGCGCTAGTGCGCTGCTAACACGTGGCGCGCTCTGGTGAGTTGCGCCAGTCCAAGAGCGCAGCGCTCTGTTTTTAGGAGCGCAAGGCGCAGATTGACACGTGGCGCTCTCTGGTGACTTGCTCCAGTCCAAGGAGCGCAACAGCGCAAATTAAGAGTGCAGGGCATTGTTCAATAGCGCAAAGCGTATCTTGATCAAATTTAGATCAAAGAAAAGAATCTGTCTCGTTCTAAAGAGGTTCTAGCTCAAGATTCAAGAACCAATGGTTCTGATTCTCATCAAAATGCAATGTCTTTATATAGATCAAAAGATCTAATAATAAAGTAAATTACTTCTTTTATCTTTTATGATTGGATCTTTTTTGATCTTTTTCTTTTTATTGAAGATCTTGATCTTGTTCTTAGATCATTGATCTTTTTAGAAGAAATTCTTCTTTTTTCAAAGGTTTACCTTTTTTCTCTTTGAGTTTTTTTCTCAAAGTTTATAGAGGAGCTCTGTATATTCTCTCTCTGTATCTCTGTGTCTATCAGACTTGGAGTCTAGGGGCCTTTATATAGGGCCAATTAGTTTGTTGAGTTAGTTACAGAGATCTTTCTCTGATTGATCTGGGGATATTTCCACACCGTTAGATCTTTTGATCCTAAGGCCTCTGTTTTACAGAAGATAATCTTCTTATTTTAATAAGATTAAAAAGATCTTTCTAGAATTTTAATTCTGATTAATTAGATAATTCATTATTTAAGTTTTAGTGCTGGCATAGTTGGCGCAAGTGCACCTGCGCTTGACACGTGTCGCGCAGCGCAAAGCGCAGCGCAACTGCGCTGACACGTGTCGCGCAGCGCACAGCGCAAGTTATCTGAAGCGTTGCTTCCTTTATTTTTAAAGTTTAAATTTTAAAATAGAGCCTTACTCTGATTAGGGTGCGCTGCCTTGGGCGCAGCGCCCCTTGCGCTGACATGTCTGCTTTTGACACGTGGCGCGCAGCGCAAAGGATCTGAAGCGTTGCTTCACCTTTTGAATTTGAAATTCAAACAGAGCTTTGCTCTGATTGGGGGAAACAAATGCCCCCCTCCACCGTTGCGCTCACGTGGCGCACACGTAAGTGCAGCGGTGGAAAGATCCCGACCGTTGGATCAACTCAGGAGTTGAAGGGGCGCTTAAGTGCCTATAAATAGGACCCTTGGTCCTCAGCAGATGATTATCATCTTCCTAAGATTTTTATTTTCAGAGCCTTGCTCTTGTTTTCCAGAACTCCAAGAGTTAAACTCTAAAAAATTTTAGGTAAAAATTAACTTAACTTAAATTAAATTAATTTTAATTAATAGAGCCTTGCTCTCATAGATCTTTTGATCCAAAGAAAACCCCTTTGGGGTTTCATAAACAGAGCTTTGCTCTCAAGAATTTGTTTCAGGGTTTCTTAACTCATGAACAGAGCCTTGCTCATTGACAAAACCATAGATCCTTTGATCTTCTGATGATGAACTCTTAAGAGTTTTTTCATGGATCTTTTAAGATCCCAAACTTTAATTTTTTTAGAAATTAATTTTTTTTCTTTGATGGATTTTTCCATCATTATTACAGAGCTAGGCTCTTTAAGGAATTTTATTCCCTTGTGACCAGAGTTTGACAAGCGTCACTCTGTGACAGAGCTTTGCTCTGAAAAAGGAGATTTTCTCCTTGTCTCAAGAGATTTCTCATTTAATGAGAATATTCTTTTTGAGGATCTCCTCATTAATTGACAGTCTCATCCAATGATGAGGCTGTCTTATTAACTGATGCATTGTCATCTGGATTTTGTGGGTCCCCCTTTAGTCCCCTTTCCACTGCATTGCAGTGTGGTATAAATTTTAAAGTACCAAGCGTGGGAATTTTTAAAATTAACTTATGGTGCTGATAGCTGAATTTCGCTTTTTCTTGCAGTTACCATGTCTGCTGATCTTTCATTCCCATTCTTCCGCTCAGAGGGAGGATTCCCTGAGGCGCCGGTGGACCGAGAGGTTCTCGCTCTCATTAAGGATCACGACCCGGAGTATAAGAACCTTCATCTGTGGGGTAGGTGGTACAGTGAAATCATCAAGGGTCGCCAAAGCTTTTCTTGTGCGACGCCGTCAGAGCCGATCTCATCGATCCCATATGCGGATGCACCCCCGGTGAACTATGCCGTGGAGGTCGTAAATTAGAATTCGGAAGATCTTCTTCAGCCTTCGATTGCAGCCATTTGATACCTTGGACTCTTTTGCGCAAAAATTTTTTTTGGGCAGGAACAGACACATTAAAATCATCATAAAATCCTTAGTGTCCAATATCGACACTCGAAATCATCATAAAACCCGTGTCCAGTATCAACACGTAAATCCTCATATCTCAGGCGTCGTCTCATCGGATCGGCCCTCATATCTCAGGCACCGCCTCATCAGATCGGTCTTCATATCCATATGTCTCATATCACTCCGGTCGGTATCCTCCGTATATCCGCCGAGTCCAATACTATCACCGGTAGGTAGTGTTTCCCTGCCAGGCTCAATGCCTTTCTATACGATCTTCTTGCCTCGGGGTACCATACCGGGTCTACCATATACCCACAGATGGTGACTCCTCACTTCTCGAATCGGGTAATCATCATAGCTCAGCATCGAGAATTCTCATGGTGGACGTCGAAATATCATATCAAAAGAAACCGCGTTTTTTTAAAACAATCATAAGTTTTTAAATAATATCAGTGGTTTCTCAAATCCAGAAATCTCATGAAAACATAATCTCATAAAAGCATGGCAGTAATGAAATAATATGTACATGCATAGAAAAACACTGTAATGCATAACAAGTGTGTTCATATGAGCGTGTCGTGTAGTAAGGTAAAGAAAGTGCAATATCTACAATAATATGGGGTACCGTGTACTAATCAGAAACTAAAATATTAACAGGTTATAAGGTGATACTGACATAGCGATTTCTAATGTGTACGTGGCATGGCAATTACCGATGATGTGTGTGTGTGAGCCGGCAAGTAGGTTTACGTGGAACATGTGCATTATCGGTAATTGTGCGTGTGTCCTAGTAAACGAAGTCACGTACCGATAGGGTATAAAACGCGTTATATATATATATATATATCGTACACGAAATAATGCGAGCATATGCAAAAATAAGAAATCATAGTGCGAGCGTAAACAGAATAAAGAAATCATAAATATGAACAAGTATAAAAAAATACGCAACTACGTTTGACCCATACAGTTATAGTTTAAAATAGTACGACCGGAGGATTCAATAGTCCACGACGAACCTTAACCACTCTGCAGATCTAGTTGGGTTTCTCATCCACCTGAGAGATACTACGGTTTTCTCATCCACTTGAGAGATACTACGGTTTTCTCATAAACGGTAGGTACGAGGATTGCATCATGGAAGATGATGACCCAACTAGTTTCGAGCAAACCATCACAAATGGAGACTCTGTGAAATGTCTGGATGCTATGCGATCTGAGATGGAATTCATGTACACCAACAAAGTATAAACTTTGGAAGTTGCTCCTGAAGGGGTAAAACCCATTGGGAGCAAGTGGATCTTTAAGAAGAAAATTGGTGTAGATGGAAAAGTTAAGACTTTCAAAGCAAGACTTGTAGCAAAATGTTTTCATCAACGACCAGATGTCGACTATGATGAAACATTTTCTCCTGTCGCTATGCTTAAGTCCATCAGGATCCTACCTGCCATTGTTGCATACCAGGACTACGAAATCTGGAAGATGGATGTCAAGACCGCTTTTCTAGATGGTAATTTAGAAGAGAGCGTGTACATGACACAGCCAGAGAGCTTCATAGATAGTGGGAGCAGCGGAAGCATGTGCAAGCTGCTTAAATCAATTATGGATTAAAGCAGGCATCGCGGAGCAAGAACATCTGTTTCGATGAAGCTATCAAAGAGTTTGACTTCATCAAAAATGTAGATGAACCTTGTATATACAAGAAGGTTGTAGAGAGTAAGGTTGTCTTCCTCGTATTGTACGTGGATGATATACTCTTGATAGGAAACGATGTTCCTATACTACACTCGGTCAAGCTCTTCTTATCATATAAGTTCTCCATGAAAGATCTAAGTGATGCCTCCTACATCCTGGGGATTAAGATCTATAGAGATAGATCTAAAATGATGTTAGGATTGTCCCAATACAGGTACATTGACACCATACTAAAGAGATTTAGTATGGAAGATTGTAAGCGTGGTAATTTACCCGCTTGTCCAGGAATCATTTTCTCCAAAGAGATATCTTCTAAGACTGATTTGGAGAGGGTTCGCATGCAAGGGATACCCTATGCTTCGGCAGTCAGTTCTATCATGTATGCGATGTTATGTACCAGACCGGATGTAGCTTACTCACTGGGTGTAGTGAGCAATCAGATCCTGGGGAGAAACATTGGACAACTGTGAAGAACATTCTTAAGTACTTGAGAAGGACTAAAGAAATGTTCTCGGTATATGGTAACGGTGAACTCCAGGTGAGTCCTTTACCGATTCGAGCTTCCAGAGTGATAAGGACGACAGTAAGTCGGTCTCGGATTTTGTCTTCACCCTCAATGGAGGGGCGGTATGTTGGAAGATTTCCAAGCAAGATACCGTAGCAGACTCGACGATGGAGGCTAAATACATCGCTTCCAAAGAGGCTGTATGGATAAAGAATTTCATTATTGAACTTAGTGTGGTTCCATCCATTGATCATCCAATACCTGTGTATTATGATAACAATGGAGCTGTGGTTTTGGCCAAGGAACCCCGGTCCTATCAGAGATCCAGACATATTCTTAGGCGGTATCACCTGATCAGGAAGATAAAAGATTGCCGGGAGATCGAGGTCAGGAGAGTTGACACGAAGGATAACACAGCGGATCCACTCACAAAGGCCCTCCCCCAGACACAGTTTGAGAGACATTTTGGGATGTTGGATATGAGATACTAAAACAACTGGTCTTAGTGCAAGTAGGAGATTGTTAGAAATATGTATGCCCTAGAGGCCATTATTGTATGATATAGTGCATGCTTGGACATATATATAGAGGGCTTTCTTGCTCGAGATGATAGTATGCTATCTGATTGCTCTTTATCTTAACATGTACACTTGTATTATTATATTGTCTCCCTGATACATGTTGATAAAACTCTTAGGATATTTGCTTGACTACCAGGACTATGATGCAGATCATACTACTGGAACTTGTGTAGTCTACAAGCACATCCTTTAACAATTCCTAGTCAAGGGGGTATCAAGACAGGGCATCGATATTCCAGAATAGACTGGTGTGTACGTTTCTTGACCCTGTAGGGGGCGATGGTTGATCCCATATCCTTTGGTGTTTGACCTCAAAGATTGTACACAGATGCTCATTAGAGAATGAGTACACCGAACATGACTCGCCGAGAACTCCTAGATGGTACTATACCTATCGTCAGATAGCAGTTCTCTGATGATACTGGTATAGGTTAGTCTATAGACCCGAGATCGTCATAGAGTCTTGTATGGTTCCCACTGTGCTTTGATTTCCTTCCTACCACGGCTCAAAGGAGTCGTGCAAATAGGTGGATTTTGGGTACAGTCCCGAGTCACATGGAGGCAATGAGCGATAGGAGGGGTTTCGTTTCTCCCGGTATAAAGAGTTGATGTTGCGCTATACTCGATTGGCTATAACAGGAATTGTTAGTGTATATGCCCTAGAGGCCATTACTGTATATACTAGTTTGTATATTACTTGATGGAAGCTTGGGATATTCACAGTTGTATAGACAATCTTGCTCAAAATGGTAGTATGCTACTTGGTTTGTCTCTACTTTAATGTGTACATGTGTTTCTTTTAGCATATCGCCTATACACATTAGTGGAGCCCTTAGGATCTTTGCTTGATTACCAGCGTTGTGATGACAGTCACACTAGTGGGGGCTGGGTAATCTACAAGCACATCCTTATACAGGTCCCTAGTCGTAGGATTATCGAGACGGGGCATCGATACTCCGGAGTAGACTAGCGTATACACTTCTTATCCCAGCAGGGGAGATGGTCTGTCCCACAGCCGTCAGTACGTCGTATTTGAGATAGTATGCGGGTGCTCGTTAGGTTACGAGTACACTGGACAGGACTCGCCGGGAACTGTTGGTTGGTACTATACCTATCGTCAGTTATCAGTTCCCAGGTGACATGAGTACAGCTTAGTCCGCTGACTTGACACTGTCACTTCTCCTCGAGTGTGTTCCCACTGTTCTTAGATTGCTACCCTACCACGGCTCAAATGAGTCGTGCAAACAGGTAGCAGTTGGGTGCAGTCCCGAAGCACTTGGAGGCAGTGACGGTTAGACAGGATTCGTCTCTCCCGGTATTGGGGGTTGATATCGCGCTGTGTCTAGAAGAGCCATTACACAAAGTCTCTGGCCAGGGCAAGCGAGATATACTGGTAGCGTTTCCAGTGTTATCTCAGGGTGTTCTGGGCTACACTCCGACACGACTTGTACCACTATTAGGGGACTGACGTTTACCGCCCCCTAGGCCCGCCATGCGATATTCTCAGACGAACAGACCGGACTGTACGGAGATTGTCACATACAGGCTCAGTAGGAGTTCGGATGGGTTCACCTTATCAATCTTCTTATCGGCATCTACCTGGGAACCGTTACGTACAGCTAGTACCGCTTGCGGTCTGTGGTTAAACCCACTGCCAGTGTAGTGTCGAGTCTTTAGAGTCCCACACAGAGGGTTATTCGCCTTTGGGCAAAACAGAGTAGAGGTCGCATGGTTTTGCGACGGGGTTCGTTCACATCCGCGCACTTGTGCACGTTTGGTGTCCGGACAGTTATTACTAGCGGGCTTTGGTTTAAGCCAGATCTTAGTATATGTTTTGGGATTGTTTTTATCTCATTGTATTCGTGTTCCTCGGAACATGGATGCGGGTGTGTATGTACAGTTGACTGAGGCAGAGGCAGAGGATTCTCATTAGGGTTGATGACCGTTGTCTTTTTCCAAACCCTAATGAATATGTGAAATATGATTAATAATATTAATTAAAGAAAATTGTGTTATGGTTAGGGTTGTTGACCATTTGACCATGGTTAACTTGTTGACCCAAGTTGAAAAGTTGACCATCATCATTTCACACAAAAGATGCTCTTTGATCTTAGCAAATTTCATTAAATGTGAAATGATAATGGTCTTTTCAAATCAACCATCACCTTTTTATTTTTTGATTAATATTGTTAATTGATAATTCACATATATGTGAATATGGTTTCTAATTTCATTCATTCTCTCATTCTCATTCTCTCTCATCCTCTTCCTCTCTCTCAAGGCAAAAATCTCTCATGAGTTGAGAACTATTTGCCTTTGAGATAAAACACCAAAACTCATCTCTACTCATCCTAAGGTTCTAGGTTTAGCAAACTTAGCACCTTAGTTACCTCAAGTTTGAGGAAGGAGCTCAAGGTAAAGGCCCTCGGGTGAATCTTTCTTCGGCAAGAGAAGGCGACGAGAAGAACCATTCAACCCACTCCAAGGAGAAGAAGAGAAGGAGTTCAAGACTAGGTATAACCCTCTAACCGAGTAGGTAAAACTTATAGTTAGTTGCTAGTGTGTTGTTTAGCAAAGATCCGTTTTCTAGTCCATGTCACTCTAGCCCAAAAATCGTTTTTTACCGTTTCCGCAACCCCGAAAGAACCGGGACGGGTAACGTGGACTTACAGTGGTATCAAAGCCTAGCTAAACACATACTAGCATGTTAGCAAAGTATCTAGAATTTCGATCGGAGAAAAAACCGCAAAACACGAACAAAATGTGAACTTTCTGCCGATTTTTATATCTGTTCAAAAAATAATTTAACATACACTAAAAATCGGCTCAGGGTTTTTAAAGAACACACAAGAAAAATGGTCCACTGACTCGGTCAACGCGCCGCGGAACCGTGGCAAGAACATGCTTCTTACCGCGGATCCGCGGCCGAGTTGACCCGGCCGTGGCTCAATTTTCCTGTAGTGTTCTTAGAATGGTGTTTTGGGATTTTTAGGATGGTTTGTTTCTGCCCAGAATTTCCAGAGAACAAATTTGTGTTTGAGGTAATTACAAATCATTATTTTGATCGAACTTCTATAGACTTTGGCTAATGGGTTGTATCTTTGATGTGATATATGTATTGAACGTCTGCTAATCGCTATACGTCGATTAGTGGGGGTTATACATATCTGTCATCTGTAATGTTGATGGTTTGTGTATATGAATTCGTTGGATTATCGCGGATGAATAGCCGGGGGGTTGTGAGATGAGAGTTTTATTTATCTTTCATTTGATGTAATATGTAAATTGATGTAATATTATTTGTATGGCCGCACATCCGGGATGAGGTTGTATCCGCCATTGTATAATTTCTTTTTACTGTTTTTGCTCCTAGGATAGACCCAAGGTGGGGTGCACAAACTACCGGGTACCTCGAAGTGCCGAGTGGCCTACTCACGTTGTTGAAGGAGGTTGCTTCGCTTCGGGTACTTGGCGGGTAGTTTGTCGCACCCGTAGAGGTCTAGGGTGGGGTATTGGCTATTCATTGCGACCGTGTAATCCGCTTTTCGTTGCAGGCTCGAACGAAACGCGGATTTCTAGTATATCCAATGTGTTCATCTGTGATCTGGAATGGGTATCATTGCATCTGACGAATGTATATATCTATATATGATATCTATTTAGGCGTTGCTTATGTTTTGCATCCGCGCTAGTCCAGCTCCCGCTCTGTCGTTAGTAAAGTAACCTAACGGGTGATGACGGGGCCCCGTGGCGAATGCGGATGGCATAAGCGTACGTCATATTTTCGTTGTTTTCTGTAATGGTAGGATTAATTGATGGGACGCATTAAATTAATGCAAGAAAATAAACCAAAGTAAAGTCGTTGGAACAATTTCAAAACCACTCAGTTTCTTTTCAAAAACCAACTTTTAAACGCGGAGCTTGAACCACTCCTTTTTAAAAGCTATCTTGTTCCATCGATTATATCAAGTTCACTACGTTCACGGTTTCGCCAAAACCATTCGTAGCCCTCCGTCATTTCATATGGATAGTCAATAGTATTCAAGCTGTATTTATTGGCCAAAGTTAAGGCATAGTGATTGGTCGCTATTCGGTATTCATATATAGCATAGATAGATGCGTTGGTTTGGGACAGTCATACTGCCTTGTTGGCCAAAATCAAGGGTAGGTACGGGTGGGTTCAAATTAACCTGGAAAATGACGGGTAGAACTTGACATGTGACTTATGATTTGTTGGCCAAAGTCAAGGTCATAAGAGCATGGGGCAAAAATCCACATCGGGAGTTTCTAAAGAAACTGAAACTTGCTAGCGCTGCATACCATTTGGAGTGTGATGATTCTGGTAGGATTCCTTCAGTTTTATCACACGATGATATTTGGATCCCGATCTTACTGTGAGTATATGCTACTCCTCAGGAACTTTCTCACTTAACGATCAGTGCTATAAACCAAGCAGGTGTCTAGAAAGGTGTTAGCGGGGCTACGCCCACAGGGAAAAGAGGTTATTTAATTAAGGAACTTCACGAAAGTGTTGGAAAACCTCTCTCGAAGTACCAACACTGGCCTGGCTGAACGGTTAAGCAAGTATTGTATGGTGAGATTGATCCCGACTAATTCTTCCTTTTTGGTTTGAGGAGGGATTTGAGAGACAGTGGGAGACATCCTGTTTAGACAAACTACAAACCACTCTAAACTTGCAAGAGTATCATGCTAAAGTGTTTCTTCTCTCTCTCCTAATTGCAGCGACCAAGTATCATGACCGGACTTAATTTACTACTAAATAAAAACATACTGACAGGGCCAAACTATAAGGATTGGCTCAGGAATGTCAAAATGGCAATCACTTATGACAAGTTGGGGTATCTCCTTACCACCAAAGCTCCCCCTGTCCCAGATCCCACCTCCAGCGTCGCGGATAAGGAAATCTGTAAGACCTGGGAGATTGATTGCGCGAAGGCCAAGTGCCTCGTGCTTGCCTCTATGGACAATGAACATCAGAGGAGGCACGAGAATATGGACCTCGAATCCATATTTCTCCATACTAAGGAACTATATGGAGAGCAATCCCGTATCGCCAGATACGAAGTCTCAAAAAAGTTGTTTTCGGCGAGATTGGTGATCGACACGATTTATTACATTTTAATACCACTCAATTCCTATCATTTTTATCAATAAACAGTGCTATTAATCTCTTTCTGCTCAATAGTACAGAACACAGGTACACAGGCAAAAACACGGGAGCTAGTACACAACATGAACAAAAACGACGGTTTTTTACCATAACTGCAGACGGGCAGAATACAGATCAAGGTTGCAACAGAAAAATGGTGAAACCAAGTGTAAACATGGACTTTAACATGAGATGCTCTCTGTTCATCACTACAGAATCCACCCATGTGAGAAATAGACAAAATTGTAATTACTGGGAGACACTCAACTAACTAGAAGACTAATGTAACAAGGTGGGCCCCACACTCCTCAAGCCGGCCGCAGATATTGCCAAAATGGCCGCAATTTGCGGCCTGATCACTGGCAAAGTGGCTCGTTTTCTTTTCATGGGTCCCCCATGGTGCATTTGGTCCACCTGTGGTTCTATTTTTGTAATTTGAGTTGCCTATAAATAGCAGATCTGAGAAGTAGTTAAGGTGTGTAATTTTTGACAAGAAATTCTGATATCCTGATATTTGTGCACCTTTGTAAAAATTCCTGTTTCTCTTGGATTTTGGTTGAGTTCTTTGCTATCCTCTGGTCTTGCAACCTCTAATTTTGAGCTTGCAAGAGTAGATTTTAGTATTTGAACTCATTACATGTATTTTGAAGTGTTGCAATAAATCTCTATTATCAAGTTTGACCTTGTATCTCTTTTTCTTAATTATGTCACTTTTTCTCATTATTCAGTTGTGTATGGATATGATAATGTGTGAGTAGTTATTCTTAGGCGATGGTGAGGTAGGATGTGGAACGACTTTACCTCCAACCCCTCCCTTTTTGATTCTTGCACTTTTTCACTTCTTTTCTTAACATAGCAAGTTTATTATGTTTTGCTTGATAGGATATATCGTTTTGAATAGTTGCAAATCAACCTTTAAACATATATCTTATCCTTTCTTTACATTTCATCTTTGCTTTGTTACGATTTGAAGTGGGCGTGAATACGGAATCAAGTTATGTGTCACAACTAGCTAGATAGGATATATAGCATTCTTGCATATATTCTATACTTGCTACTTCACTTAACTAATTCCATATCCACTCATTATCAATTTCATTCTTGTTAGTTTCTGTTTTTCTACCCTTGATATCATATTTCATCCCGATACATTTTTCGGATAAATACGGTATGCTTTCGGTATTCTAATGGAAACTAAAAAGAAATAAATCTTGAATCAAAAAATGGAGAGTTGGGGGTAAAAGTCATAATTCAATCTTACTGAACCATTAGCTTAAGTTTTTATATCCCAAACCTTGTTCCTTTTTAGGCAATACACTAAACGTGACAAAACACCATCTTCCAACCTTTGATTTATAACTCAAATTGATGTCGTGATATCCACTCCTTGTGGTTCGACCCGTGCTTGCCGGCTTGCTTCAACGCACTGTGCACTTGCGGTATTTTTAAAACTCGATACACACGTCGTGCACTATTTTCCGACAAAAACCGACATATCCGATATTGACCTTATTTTCCAAAAAGCACGTCACCGTGGGTTTCGAACAAGTTTTTGGCGCCGTTGCCGGGGAGTGGCAACACCACGAAGATTATTTTGAGTTATCTCTGTATATACTTTGTATGAAACATAAAAAAAAAACACAAAAAACAAAACACCTCAAATATCCGACTTGTTGCTCTCTGTGTTTTCTTTTCTGCTGTAGATATAATTGTGCTAAAATTATTCTGGATATAGAAAAGGTTTACTAACAGAAATAAAGAGCACACAAAAAAAGATGGAGCAATAACACCAAGACCTGGCCGCCAAAATGCTCAAAACAGCCGCAAATTGCGGCCTGAACCTGATGTTTTGCCCCAAATTTTCTGTTACATCTCTAAATTTCTGTTTTTAGTCCATTTCTATATTTAGAATTATTTAATTATATATCTACAGAAATTTGGCAATAAATATCGTATTATGCACTAAATATCGTATTTTTCTCAAATTCCAGATTGCAACTGAAATACGAACTACGATTGTGCGGAGCTGAGAATAGAATTCTGGAGAAAGGCGTTACGAGGTTAACAGTGCCAAAGATCCGGGTAGATCGACCCGTACAAGCGAACGCTCAAGCGATCACGGATCAAGCCAACGGAAGTTTCTAACTTCATAAATTCAAGGTACGTATTTTTCATCACCCTTCTCCTCAAACCCGACGCTCCAATACTTCAATTTTGTGCAGGATTTCTTTCGCAAACTCCGCTGCACAAGTGCCAAGCACAACTGCCAAAAGAAACTAACCGTATTTTTTGCAGCGCACCGCTTATAACATAAAAAACGATTGATTGATGATTTGAACAACTTTTATTGTTTGCGCATTGCATGAATTTAATACGGACTTAAGGGCAAAGAACCCCAACAAGATACGGTAAGGGATTTCATCACCCTTCTCCGTGGCCCACAAACCACAAAGAACGAGTATTTTCACACCCTCATTAACTTTAAAAGAAATTAGACTTTCAGCCTCTAAGGACTTCGCGCTCATTAGGGTAAGTTAAGTGTATTTCGAACACCGCCGATCGGTACATTGTTCCTGAAGTGTCTAGGAAAGTGTGAAAGGCGCAACCGCCGAAAGAGAGAAGGTTACTCTAATTAAGGAACCTCGCGAAAGCGAGGGAAAACCTCCCTTCCTCTCTGCACTTACCTGGCTTCTCGATCAGTCTATCTTGGGCCCGTTTCGCAGTACATTTTTACTTCAAAAAGCAAGTTTTTTTGAGCAGGTCTAGTTGACCTAGGTGACCCTAGACTGATTAGGTGTGTGCAGTGTGTCTTGTTTGTGATCTTGTATTATCTTGTGAGCGATATTTGTGGTTGTAAATATTTTGGTTGAAAAACATTTTTTTTCTCTTCTCTTTCTCAGTCGTTTCCCTACCACTCCCGAATAGTGCATGTCAGCTTGGACTAGAGATTCACAATCTCGATTAGTTCGGTTTGTGCCTATATCTTCCGATTCTTCTTCACCTTCTGATTCCTCGGAATCCTCTGAGACCTTACCTTCTGCCTCATCGGAGCCGTCCGATTCTTCACCTTCACCTTCACTTTCTTCTCCTACACCACCAACAATGACGGAGCAAACAATCGTTGAGCAACAGGAAGTGGCATTACAGGACAGATGTTATCCACACCGATCATCCCTTCCTTCATGCATAGTACTGCCCACCATTGCGGCAAACAACTATGAAATCAAACCGCAGTTCATACCACTACTCCCAAAATTCCACGGACTCGAGTCCGAGGATGCATACCTGTTAATCAGTGAATTTGAAGGAGTATGTGCAATGATGAAGATCCAAGGAGTGGGAGAGGATGTCGTTAAGCTCAAATTCATTCCCTTTGCGCTTAAGGATAATGCGAAAAGCTGGTTAAACAGTTTACCAGCTAGATCGATCACGACATGGGATGACTTTGTGAAAGTTTTTCTTAAAAAATTTTACCCTATTCATAAAACCGTGCGAATTCGCAATGAACTCCACAATTTTAAACAAAAAGAGGGTGAAATTTTTTGGAAATGCTTAGAAAGATTTAAAGACATCTTAATCAAATGTCCCCATCACGGGTTAGAACAGTGGAGGTTATGTCAGATTGTCTATGAAGGGTTAGATTCCAGTTCACGTATGATGCTAGAATCCATGTGTCAGTGCAAATTCCTGAGCTATGGTGCTAAGGACGCATGGAACTTTTTGGAAGAACTGGCTGACAAAACCATCCAGTGGGAGAGTGTGAGTGAGAAACCATCCGTGACTAGGAGTGGTGCACACATAGTTGACACCTCTATAGCTGCCGAAGCCAAAATCGCCGCTCTTGTACGGCGAATGGAAGCTTTAGAAGGGAAAAATTCACCGCTACCAGTCAATCAAATTTCTCCAACTTTGTGCGCTAACTGTCAGCATCCTAGCCACATATCGGAAGAATGCCCGTTTCTCGTTGGGTCCCAGGGACCTGAAAACGTTAATGCACTGTATCAGAACCAGCGCCCCAGGAACGACCCTTTTGCACCAACATACAACCCTGGTTGGAAGAATCATCCCAATTTTGCTTGGAATCAGGCTCCTTTTCAAAACAACAATTCAAACCCGCCTTTCCAACAATTTCAAAATTCAAATTTTCAAAACCAAAAATTGGGATATTCGACTAACCAGCCCCAGCAGCCCCAACAGCCAAATCAGCACAACCCTACCTTTACACCCCCTGGGTTCGCCCAAGACGACAAGAGGATAACATCCATCGAAAAAGGGTTGGAAGCTTTGATTAAAACTTCTGCGCAGACTTCATCTAGTCTGGCTACTTTTATGCAAACATCCGGTCAGTTGCATAGCGCTAACACTCAAGCGATAGCCAGATTAGAAATCCAAATCAGTCAACTGGCTGCAGCAGTTAATGAACGTGAGAAGGGAACATTTCCCTCTCAACCTGTGATAAACCCAAGAGAACAGAGAAACAACAACGCTCATATTGTTCAGACGAACGATATTGAGAATGCGAACTCCGTCACTGTCCTCAGATCAGGACGAACGCTTGACAACAAGGTTGTCAACCCTAGCGAATCATCCAAGCGTGCGGTTGTCAGTTTGCCAGCACGTAGTTCATCTCCTGCCCCTCTTTGTGATCCGTCTTCATCTTCATCACCTTCTTCTTCTTCTTCTTCCCCGTCATCTGCTGCACATCCTTCAAACCAACATGAGAATTCTCCACACGACCACATTGATGATCCAGCAAGAACATTCCCGTCTTCTGCACCTATTCCATCTGCAGCTTTGCCAAACTCAGTGTTTGGACCTAAGGCTCCCTATCCTAATAGGTTAAAATCAAAGAAGCCTTCTGCAAACATGGAAAAGGTGTTGGAAGTTTTCAAACGCTGTGAGGTCAACATTCCTTTGTTGGACGTTGTCCAACAAGTTCCGGCATACGCAAAATTTCTGAAGGACTTGTGCACCCAAAAACGACGCACAAATGTCCCCAAAACCGTCTTCTTGGCTGCCACTCTGAGCGATGTTTTGTCCAAGTCCATTCCTGTGAAATATAAGGATCCAGGCTGTCCAACTATTTCTTGCACCATTGGGGACAAACAAATTAACCGAGCCTTGTTAGACCTGGGGGCAAGTGTGAACCTCCTTCCCTACTCAGTTTACAAACAACTGGGATTGGGAGAGCTCAAGCCGACCAGAGTGACTCTGCAACTGGCAGATCGTTCGACAAAAGTACCAAGGGGAGAAATTGATGATGTTCTAATCAAGGTCGGGGAATTCATATTCCCTGTAGACTTCATTGTGTTGGAGACTGAGCCCGTCACCAATCCCAGCGGACAAATTCCAGTCATACTGGGGCGGCCATTCCTAGCCACATCCAACGCGTTGATAAACTGTCGTAATGGGTCCATGAAACTTTCTTTTGGGAACATGACAGTAGACCTCAATATTTTCACGCTAGGAAACCAGGCGAGTGAAAAACACGATGATACTTTTGAAGTCAACGCTGTATACGATATGTCTGAGGAGGGGACATTTGACTTCAAAAATGAGTGTCTGGACGAGACTTTTGAAGAACTATTTTCTGAGGAGCTTCTTTTCCTTGACAAGCTAAATCCTGAACAGGCATCCTACGCACATTGGGGACCCCAATTTGAACCTCTTCGAAACGAACCAGCCCCTGAAGTGCGACCATCTGTGGAGGAGCCACCGAAACTCGACCTCAAAGTTCTTCCTGACCACCTCAAGTATGCGTACTTGGGAAATGATAAAACGCTTCCAGTAATAATTGCAACCGACCTTGCGCCTGAGCAAGAGTCGGCCCTCATGGATGTTCTGAGAAAGAACATGGAAGCAATTGGGTGGTCAATGGCTGATATCAAAGGAATCAGCCCTGCTATCTGCCAGCACAGAATCCATATGACTGATGATTCCAAACCCTTCAAGGATCCTCAATGCCGGCTTAACCCGGTAATGAAAGAAGCGGTAAGGAATGAAATGCTGAAGTGTCTGGACAATGGGATCATCTATCCCATATCTGATAGCAAATGGGTAAGCCCCATTCACGTAGTACCAAAGAAATCGGGACTCACCGTTGTCACGAATGAAGCAAATGAGCTCATCCCAACCCGTACACAAACAGGGTGGAGAGTCTGTATTGATTACAGAAAGCTCAACGCAGCAACTCGCAAGGACCATTTCCCGCTGCCCTTCATTGATCAAATACTTGAACGCCTAGCCGGACACGCCTATTATTGCTTCTTAGATGGGTATTCCGGCTATAATCAGATCCCGATTGATCCAGAGGATCAGGACAAAACAACCTTCACTTGTCCTTTTGGTACCTTCGCCTACTGCCGCATGCCCTTTGGGCTGTGCAATGCACCCGCAACATTTCAGCGGTGCATGGTGAGCATATTCTCTGATATGGTAGAGCGATTTCTAGAGGTTTTCATGGATGATTTCTCCGTCTTTGGAGATTCATTTTCTGAGTGTTTGAGGCATCTAGAGCTAGTAATGCTACGATGTAGAGAAAAGCACCTCACACTCAACTGGGAGAAGTGTCATTTTATGGTCAAACACGGCATCGTGTTAGGCCATATCATTTCTGAAAAAGGAATCGAAGTCGATAAAGCAAAAATCGACGTTATCTCAAGCCTCCCACCTCCACGAACTGTCCGTGATATTAGGGCATTCTTAGGCCACGCCGGGTTTTACAGGCGTTTCATCAAGGATTTTAGCAAACTGGCTAGACCCTTGACTTCTTTGCTGGCCAAAGAAACACCCTTTGACTTCAACTCTGAGTGCCTTCACGCGTTCAAGCTTTTAAAATCAGAACTCACTTCCGCTCCGATTTTAAGCGCACCAGACTGGAGAGAACCTTTTGAACTAATGTGCGACGCTTCTGACTTTGCAATAGGAGCTGTCTTAGGACAGCGATTTGAAAAGAAGCCGCATGTTATCCATTATGCGAGCAGGACGTTGAATGACGCACAGCTAAATTACACCACGACTGAAAAGGAACTCTTAGCTGTTGTGTTCGCACTTGAGAAATTCCGTCCTTACTTGATCGGAACCCACGTCACTATTTACACGGATCATTCTGCGCTCAAGCATCTCTTTGCAAAAAAGGATGCCAAGGCCAGACTGATACGTTGGATCCTCCTTCTTCAGGAATTTGACCTAACCATCAAAGATAAGAAGGGGACCGACAATGTTGTAGCCGATCATCTGTCTCGCATACCAAATGCACCAAATGAGAAAATTCCAATCAATGAGCACTTTCCGGATGAACAACTTCTCTCCGTATCAAGCGAACCATGGTTTGCTGATATCGTGAACTTTCTAGTCACCGGAGAAACACCATCTTTTTGGTCAAATCAGGACAAGTATAAATTTCTTTCCCAGGTCAAATTCTTCTACTGGGATGAACCATACCTGTTTAAATACTGTCCTGATCAGATCATTAGACGGTGCATCTCTAATTTTGAGACAAGAAGTGTTTTGTCCTTCTGCCATGATCAAGCTTGCGGGGGCCATTTCGGACCCAGAAAAACAGCGGAAAAGGTTTTGCAGAGCGGCTTCTACTGGCCGACGCTTTTTAAGGATGCTTTCGAATATTGCAAAACCTGCAACCGATGTCAACACATGGGCAAGATTGGAAAAAGGAATCAAATGCCCCTACAGTCCATTCTGATTGTAGAAATTTTTGATGTCTGGGGCATTGATTTCATGGGACCATTTCCAAACTCTTTCGGGAATGTGTACATTTTGCTGGCTGTGGACTATGTGTCCAAGTGGGTGGAGGCCATCCCTTGTCGAACCAACGACAACAAGGTTGTCGTAAAATTCTTGAAAGAAAACATTTTTTCCCGGTTCGGTACGCCTCGCGCCATCATTAGTGATAATGGAACGCATTTCTGCAACAGATCTTTTGAATCACTAATGAAAAAGTATTCCATCAGCCACAAATTGTCAACACCCTACCATCCTCAAACTTGCGGTCAGGTTGAAATTTCCAACAGACAAATTAAACAAATTTTGGAAAAGACTGTCAACAATAACCGCAAGGATTGGTCGTTGAAGTTAAGTGACGCGCTCTGGGCATTCCGCACCGCCTTCAAAACAAACCTAGGTATGTCCCCATACCGACTCATCTTTGGAAAGGCATGTCACTTGCCTGTCGAATTAGAACACCGTGCTTTCTGGGCAATCAAACAGCTCAATATCGATTTGGAAAAAGCCGGCGAAGAGCGTAAACTTCAATTAAATGAACTTGATGAAATACGCAATGATGCTTATGAGAATGCCAAACTGTACAAGGAAAAGACGAAAGTCTTTCATGACAAAGCGATTCTCAGAAAAACATTCACCGTAGGGCAAAAGGTTCTGCTCTACGACTCCCGACTTCATATGTTCCCCGGGAAATTGAAATCACGATGGACAGGTCCATTTCTTGTGCGCACCGTTTTTCCGCACGGTGCTGTCGAAATTGAAAATCAGCAAACTGGCAGCACATTCAAGGTTAATGGCCAACGGCTAAAACCATTCTTAGAATTGCCCGCGGAAACGGGGGAGCTCATGTTTTTGCATGAGCCGAGTTACATCGATTAAAACACCCCCATGTTCTCATGTATATACGTTTTCTTTTGTAATTTTAAGTTTTCTTTTGCTAATTCTTTTTATAAAGGGGTGTTTTTGTAAATAACCCTTTATAACCCTCCCAACCCCAACCCGAGACTTCATTTCTGATTTTAACAAAACACCAAACCCCTCTCTTCATCAGCAACCCAATCTCAAAGACGCAGCCCCAGATCCACAACTCTGGCCGCCAAAAATCCCCAGGAAGCCGCAAATTGCGGCCTGATCAGACCCAACAGCCCCGATCTTCTTTTTACTCTGTAAGATTTCATCTCCCCTGGTTTAATTTCCATCTAGAATTTCAGATCTACAATGGTAGCTTTCGATTGTGAGAAAAATTTCTTCGAGATTTTCTCCGACGAAACCTATGGACAGTATTTCTACAATGAGATCTGTCAAAGAGGGTGGGAATATCTGGTTTACAAAGGAAATAATTTATTTGCTGTGAGAGAATTGGTCGAAGATTTTTATGAAGCGTTAAGAAATGGCAAACAGGAAGAGAATTTCATAGAATTCTTTTTCCAAGGACGACGTAGGATCTTTCAGGCCAAGACCATCTCTAGGGTAACAGGTATCCCCATGAGACCCGGGAATCAAGAACCGCAAGAACTGGCGGCTTATAGATCATTGATGGGGGACTTTGTTGAATTGAAAGATAAGGGGTTGAATCCAGCACAGATGTACCGAAACGTTCTTGCGGTTTGCCGATGGGCAAATCGCAACATCAGGGGAAAAAGCCGTGTTTCTTCCTTCCCGGCTGGGATGGGTCATATTGCGCATTGTTTAATGGAAAGGGAACAATATTTCTGTGTTATAAGACAATTATTCAACACCATCATGGAAGGGGTGACGCAGAACAAACTCCTGTTGCCAGTACTAGTCACCCAGCTCGCAAAGTACTATATTGATATTATTGAGTTTGAAGGATATGCGACTGTTTACACAAACTGGCCGGTCGAAAAAGAGCGAATTTCACATGGTTATACCGGCAGCCACTACGAGCAAAAAGTCTGGTCAAGGAAGGACCCAAGCGAACATCCAGGTCCGGAGAGCTCGACGGAGGCACTCTTGAATGAGCCAGAGCCAGATAACGAGAAGGATCTGCAGCGCCTGACATTTAGGAGTATTCGCCATATACTCAAGAAACAACAAAAGATGCAGGAGCAGCTTGACAGGATTGAAGCTACTCAACAGGAATTGCAAAATGAGGCCAGCGGAAGCAGGAAAGGGAAAGGAAAAGCAAAGCGACAATGAGGACATTGTCTGGCTCAAGTTTGGGGGTGGAGCTGAACATCAGGGGAGGTAGCATATAGACTGCATTTGCATATTTCCTGCATTTCAGCATTTACTTATTGTATTTTTCTTTTCTTTTGCATATAGTTGCATTTCATATCTGCTTTTGTACTGCATTGTATAAAAATGTTCAGGGGAGGTAGCATATAGACTGCATTTGCATATTTCCTGCATTTCAGCATTTACTTATTGTATTTTTCTTTTCTTTTGCATATAGTTGCATTTCATATCTGCTTTTGTACTGCATTGTATAAAAATGTTTTTTTTTACTGCATTGAAAAAAAAAATTTGAAAAAAAAATATATAAAAAAATGAAAAATTTTGTCAGGCTTGCTAGCAGGGGATGGTGATTCAAAATCTAATGGTTAAATTGAGAAAATAGAAATAACTAAATCCAAGAATTGAGATTGACGACCTGAAAAATAACCCGCCTGTATGTTTAATCTGAGCTGATACACGTCTTTTATATCACTTACACGTGTCGTATTTTTTCAAATGAATGTATGACATGTATGGAAAAAAAAACTCTTAAAGTATTAAAACATCCTTAAGATCAAATAGGTTTGGCTGAGTTAAGTAATATCAAGAATAATTCATACAAGGAAGTAGATATGAAGAATTTTATAGAAGTTTTGATAGAAGCTACAAGTCCGAAAAATAACCCATCTGGAACCTGGTGAAGTAGTTACACACCTTATCACATGTAAACGTCATAAAAAAAATGGCTATATCTCCATCGTACTAATGTGCTAAAAATTTAAAATGAGTCTTTTTGTTTTGTGGTTTTGGTAACTTGGGTAATTAAGTTCTTGGGGTGTCTCAACACCTAATACCCTAAAATCATCTGGTTTGGGAGTTATTGACCCAAAGCTCGCTAAGTTTCCAATCGCCTGATAAAACAAGCCAAGCAAGTGTCCTCTCCAAGTTAAAAGTCCTTATGGTTCTTAGTGGGAGTATAATCTTGGCGGTGACAAATTTTCTAGTAAAACAGTATTTCGCGGAGATATGAAGACTTGTGTTTATTAAGACGTTTTGTACAATATTAGAGGGTGTGTATGAACTAAAACAGGTAAAAGATAGTAGTGAACATTACGACTATGGTACTCTGTTAAAATTAATATATATTCTGACTTGAAGCCTAACTGGAGAATAAAAACTTGAGAAAATCATAACTCTTTCCAAACTTATATGATCCTTTGAATGTTTACCTTGGGCTGAAACTTTTGACATGATCAAATTCTTAAAAACACGACGACACCAACGCACTAACACGAAGAGACGCCTATCAGCTTATTAAACAAATTGCGAGGAGTGAAAGATAGGGTTTAATGTTTCTAACTTGAGTGATGGAAATTCTAGCTTTGAGACTTAAACTTTAGGTTTGGATCAACTATTTTCTAGCAAAACTAACTTGACTGGATTTTGTGGGTGTAATCCGCTGAAAACCCTCAGGAGACAACACTCCTCCTACTAGGGACACCTAGAGGTTTAACGGCTTGTTGCACGCGCTCAGTGCAATCGCGTTCCCTGCGAAAGTGCTGTGAGGATTCTCTTTTGTGAATAAATGGTTTTGCTCGGGACGAGCAAAAGATAAGTTTGGGGGTATTTGATCGACACGATTTATTACATTTTAATACCACTCAATTCCTATCATTTTTATCAATAAACAGTGCTATTAATCTCTTTCTGCTCAATAGTACAGAACACAGGTACACAGGCAAAAACACGGGAGCTAGTACACAACATGAACAAAAACGACGGTTTTTTACCATAACTGCAGACGGGCAGAATACAGATCAAGGTTGCAACAGAAAAATGGTGAAACCAAGTGTAAACATGGACTTTAACATGAGATGCTCTCTGTTCATCACTACAGAATCCACCCATGTGAGAAATAGACAAAATTGTAATTACTGGGAGACACTCAACTAACTAGAAGACTAATGTAACAAGGTGGGCCCCACACTCCTCAAGCCGGCCGCAGATATTGCCAAAATGGCCGCAATTTGCGGCCTGATCACTGGCAAAGTGGCTCGTTTTCTTTTCATGGGTCCCCCATGGTGCATTTGGTCCACCTGTGGTTCTATTTTTGTAATTTGAGTTGCCTATAAATAGCAGATCTGAGAAGTAGTTAAGGTGTGTAATTTTTGACAAGAAATTCTGATATCCTGATATTTGTGCACCTTTGTAAAAATTCCTGTTTCTCTTGGATTTTGGTTGAGTTCTTTGCTATCCTCTGGTCTTGCAACCTCTAATTTTGAGCTTGCAAGAGTAGATTTTAGTATTTGAACTCATTACATGTATTTTGAAGTGTTGCAATAAATCTCTATTATCAAGTTTGACCTTGTATCTCTTTTTCTTAATTATGTCACTTTTTCTCATTATTCAGTTGTGTATGGATATGATAATGTGTGAGTAGTTATTCTTAGGCGATGGTGAGGTAGGATGTGAAACGACTTTACCTCCAACCCCTCCCTTTTTAATTCTTGCACTTTTTCACTTCTTTTCTTAACATAGCAAGTTTATTATGTTTTGCTTGATAGGATATATCGTTTTGAATAGTTGCAAATCAACCTTTAAACATATATCTTATCCTTTCTCTACATTTTATCTTTGCTTTGTTACGATTTGAAGTGGGCGTAAATACGGAATCAAGTTATGTGTCGCAACTAGCTAGATAGGATATATAGCATTCTTGCATATATTCTATACTTGCTACTTCACTTAACTAATTCCATATCCACTCCATTATCAATTTCATTCTTGTTAGTTTCTGTTTTTCTACCCTTGATATCATATTTCATCCCGATACATTTTTCGGATAAATACGGTATGCTTTCGGTATTCTAATGGAAACTAAAAAGAAATAAATCTTGAATCAAAAAATGGAGAGTTGGGGGTAAAAGTCATAATTCAATCTTACTGAACCATTAGCTTAAGTTTTTATATCCCAAACCTTGTTCCTTTTTAGGCAATACACTAAACGTGACAAAACACCATCTTCCAACCTTTGATCTATAACTCAAATTGATGTCGTGATATCCACTCCTTGTGGTTCGACCCGTGCTTGCCGGCTTGCTTCAACGCACCGTGCACTTGCGGTATTTTTAAAACTCGATACTCACGTCGTGCACTATTTTCCGACAAAAACCGACATATCCGATATTGACCTTATTTTCCAAAAAGCACGTCACCGTGGGTTTCGAACAATTGGCCGTCGGATCATCGGTAGCGGAACACGTGCTTAAGATGATTGGCTACATTGAAGAGCTCGCGGACCTTAGGACCACGTTAGAGAACGAGCTCTACACTGACTTGATTCTCCAGTCCCTTCCTTCCACTTACGCCCAGTTTATCCTGAACTTCAACATGCAAGGAAAAGAAGTTGAACTTCCGGAACTCCTCAACATGTTGAAGAGTGCAGAGGGCACCCTACAGAAAGGTAGGAAAACATCTACTTTGTTTGTTGGAGGACCTTCCTCTTCTAGGTCCAAGGCGAAAGCCAAGGAAAAGAAGAAGAAAACACCCACCAAACCAAGGGGCGGTGTTAGTAAAGTGGAAACGAAGGGAAAGGCAAAAACAACAAAGGTAGTGGGAAAGCATGTGGGAAAGGAAGAGTGTTTTTACTGTCACAAGAGTGGACACTGGAAAAAGGATTGCGGGCTTGGAAGGCCAGAAACCAGGACCCGAAGCAAGTTGTGGCTTCGGCTTCAGGTGTGTATGTTATTGAAAACTGTGTATCGGTAAACTCTACTTCCTGGGTATTGGATACCGGATCAGGATCTCATATCTGTAATTCCTTGCAGGCACTGAGAAAGCGTAGGGTTTTGAAGGCAGGTGATATGACCCTCAGAGTTGCAAACAGAGCTAGCATGGATGCTGAGTCCGTGGGGGACTATCACTTGGGGTTGTCAGATGGACATGTTTTGGTTTTGCGTGATTGTTATTTTGTACCCAATGCAACTTGTAATATCATATCTGTATCTTTAATGTTTAAAGAAGGTTATGAATTTGCATTTGTAAGCAATGTTGTAAACATTCACCTTAATCAAGTTCTGATTGGGTCGGGTACATTAAGCAATGGTATATACGTATTAAACCAACCATAGATTTTCAATGTCCAGAATACACACAAAAGAAAGTCTCCAGAAATAAATCATGCTTTCTTATGGCATTGTAGACTGGGTCACATCAATGAGAGAAGGTTGACTGAGTTACATACAGAAGGATATTTGGATCCCTTCGAATATCATTCATATGCAACTTGTCAGCATCTATTTGAGTTGATTCCCTTGGTTTAGTCCCTTGAAGAAGGTAGGTTAGAATTATATTGGTTTAGGATCAATCCTGTCTCAAAGGAAAGATGACAAAGACTCCGTTCACTGGACACGGAGTAAGAGCGAGCGAGCTCTTGGGGCTCGTACACAGTGATGTGTGCGGTCCAATGTATATACATACGCGAAGCGGTTATTCTTACTTCATTACTTTTACGAATGACTTTTCGAGGTACGGATATGTCTTCTTAATAAAACATAAATCTGAAGCCTTCGAAAAATTCCAGGAATACAAGAATGAAGTAGAAAAACAAACAGGCAAAAGTATCAAGACACTAAGATCTGATCGAGGTGGTGAATACTTAAGTGCCGAGTTCCTGGATTACCTAAAAGAGAATGGAATTCTCTCTCAGCTTACTCCTCCATACACTCCACAAAATAACGGTGTATCGGAGAGACAGAACCGAACCCTATTGGATATGGTACGTTCCATGATGAGTGACGCTGAGTTGCCGCGATCATTCTGGGGATATGCACTCGAATCAGCTGCATACCTTTTGAACCGAGTTCCAACTAAGACTGTGCCTACCACACCATATCAGATGTGGTGTGGGAAGAAACCCTATCTTAAGCATATTAAGACATGGGGATGTCCAGCTTTTGTCAAAAAGCAGCATGCGGACAAACTCGAGGCACGCTCAGTACAGTGCAAGTTTGTGGGATATCCAAAGGACTCCAAGGGATATTTCTTCTATTGCGAAGAGGAACAAAAAGTTTTTGTTTCTCGTCATGCCTACTTCTTGGAAACTGAATTTTTGGAAAATCAGATAAGTGGGAGCGCAATAGAACTGGAAGAAATTCCAGAACCACGAGCTATTACTGAAAGCTTAGTAGAACCAGAGGGTTCGAAAGAACAGGACATTCCTAAGCCGCTCCGCAGGAGTAGTAGGCAGTCTCATCCGCCCGAGAGATACTACGGTTTTCTCATAGACGGGGATAGAGAGGATTGCATCATTGATAATGATGAGCCCACTAGCTTCCAGCAGGCCATTCAGAGCGTTGACTCGGTAAAATGGCTGGATGCAATGCGGACCGAAATGGAGTCCATGTACACCAACAAAGTATGGACTTTGGACGTTGCTCCAGAAGGGGTAAAACCCGTAGGATGCAAATGGATCTTCAAGAGGAAGATTGGTGTAGATGGGCAGGTTGAGACCTATAAGGCTAGACTTGTTGCAAAGGGTTTTCGTCAAAGACCTGGTTTGGACTATGACGAAACATTTTCTCCAGTGACTATGCTCAAATCCATTTGGATCCTTCTTGCCATTGCTGCTTTCCACGATTATGAGATATGGCAGATAGACGTAAAGACCGCTTTTCTAAATGGAAATTTAGAGAAGTGTGTCTATATGGACCAGCCGAAGGGTTTCATTCAGACTGGGAGCAACGGAAATGTGTGCAAGTTGCTTAAGTCCATTTATGGACTAAAGCAGGTATCGCGGGGTTGGAACATCTGTTTTGATGAGACGGTCAAAGATTTTGGCTTTATCAAAAATCCAGATGAACCGTGCATCTATAGTAAAATTGTAGCACGAATTGTCGTATTCTTCGTTTTATACATGGATGACATTCTCTTGATAGGAAATGACATTCCTATGCTACAATCTGTCAAAGGGTTCTTGTCACACAGGTTCTTCATGAAAAATCTGGGTGATGCCTCTTACATTCTGGGGATCCGGATCCATCGTGATAGAACCAAGAGGATATTAGGACTTTCACAGTCCAGGTACATCGACACCATACTGAAAAGATTCGGTATGGAAGATTCCAAGCGCGGTAATCTACCGGCTTGTCATGGGATCACCTTCTCCAAAGAGATGTCTCCCAAGACTGATTTGGAAAGGGATAGCATGTCTATTATACCCTACGCTTCTGCGGTAAGCTCTATAATGTATGCGGTGTTGTGTACCAGACCAGATGTATCTTATGCACTGAGTGTAGTAAGCCGGTATCAGTCAAACCCTGGGGAGAAGCACTGGATAGCGGTAAAGAACATTCTCAAGTACCTGAGAAGGACTAAGGAGATGTTCTTGGTGTATGGCGGAAAAAACCTCCAGATCGAGGCCTTTGCTGACTCCAGCTTCCAGAGTGACAAGGATGATTCCAAGTCCATGTCGGGTTATGTCTTTACCCTCAATGGAGGGGCGGTGTGTTGGAAGAGTTCCAAACAGGAAACCGTTGCTTACTCGACGATGGAAGCGGAATATATCGCTGCTTCTGATGCCGCAAAAGAAGCCGTCTGGATGAGGAAGTTCTTGAAAGAACTTCAGGTGGTTCCGTCCATTGTTGATCCAATACCTCTGTATTGTGACAACAACGGGGCTATAGTTTTAGCGAAGGAACCCAGTTCCCATCAGAAGTCCAGACACATCTTAAGGCGGTATCACCTGATCAGGGAGATCGTAGATCGCTGGGAGATCGAGGTTCGGAGGGTTGCTTCAGAAGATAACACTGCAGATCCACTCACCAAGGCCTTACCCCAGACTCAGTTCGAGCGGCTGATCGAGATGATAGGTCTTCGATACGCCAGTACATGGCCTTAGTGCAAGTGGGAGATTGTTAGTGTATATGCCCTAGAGGCCATTACTGTATCATACTAGTTTGTATATTACTTGATGGAAGCTTGGGATATTCACAGTTGTATAGACAATCTTGCTCAAAATGGTAGTATGCTACTTGGTTTGTCTCTACTTTAATGTGTACATGTGTTTCTTTTAGCATATCGCCTATAAACATTAGTGGAGCCCTTAGGATCATTGCTTGATTACCAGAGTTGTGATGGCAGTCACACTAGTCGGGGCTGGGTAATCTACAAGCACATCCTTATACAGGTCCCTAGTCGGAGGATTATCGAGACGGGGCATCGATACTCCGGAGTAAACTAGCGTATACGCTTCTCATCCCAGCAAGGGAGATGGTCTGTCCCACAGCCGTCAGTACGTCGTACTTGAGATAGTATGCGGGTGCTCGTTAGGTTACGAGTACACTGGACAGGACTCGCCGGGAACTGTTGGTTGGTACTATACCTATCGTCAGTTATCAGTTCCCAGGTGACATGAGTACAGCTTAGTCCGCTGACTTGACACTGTCACTTCGCCTCGAGTGTGTTCCCACTGTTCTTAGATTGCTACCCTACCACGGCTCAAATGAGTCGTGCAAATAGGTAGCAGTTGGGTGCAGTCCCGAAGCACTTGGAGGCAGTGACGGTTAGACAATATTCGTTTCTCCCGGTATTGGGGGTTGATATCGCGCTGTGTCTAGGAGAGCCATTACACAAAGTTCCTGACCAGGGCAAGCGAGATATACTTGTAGCGTTTCCAGTGTTATCTCAGGGTGTTCTGGGCTACACTCCGACACGACTTGTACCGCTATTAGGGGACTGACGTTTACCGCCCCCTAGGCCCGCCATGCGATATTCTCAGACGAACAGACCGGACTGTACGGAGATTGTCACATACAGGCTCAGTAGGAGATCGGATGGGTTCACCTCATCAGTCTTCTTATCGGCATCTACCTGGGAACCGTTACGTACAGCTAGTGCCGCTTGAGGTCTGTAGTTAAACCCACTGCCAGCGTAGTGTCGAGTCTTTAGAGTCCCACACGGAGGGTTATTCGCCTTTGAGCAAAACAGAGTAGAGGTCGCATGGTTTTGCGACGGGGTTCGTTCACATCCACGCACTTGTGCACGTTTGGTGTCCGGACAGTTATTACAGCGGGCTTTGGTTTAAGTCAGATCCTAGTATATGTTTTGGGATTGGTTTTATCTAATTGTATTCGTGTTCCTCGGAACATAGATGCGGGTGTGTATGTACAGTTGACTGAGGCAGAGGCAGAGGATTCTCATTAGGATTGATGACCGTTGTCTTTTTCCAAACCCTAATGAATATGTGAAATATGATTAATAATATTAATTAAAGAAAATTGTGTTATGGTTAGGGTTGTTGACCATTTGACCATAGTTGACTTGTTGACCCAAGTTGAAAAGTTGACCATCATCATTTCACACAAAAGATACTCTTTGATCTTAGCAAATTTCATTAAATGTGAAATGATAATGGTCTTTTCAAATCAACCATCACCTTTTTCTTTTTTGATTAATATTGTTAATTGATAGTTCACATATATGTGAATATGGTTGCTAATTTCATTCATTCTCTCATTCTCATTTTCTCTCATCCTCTTCCTCTCTCTCAAGGCAAAAATCTCTCATGAGTTGAGAACCATTTGCCTTTGAGATAAAACACCAAAACTCATCTCTACTCATCCTAAGGTTCTAGGTTTAGCAAACTTAGCACCTTAGTTACCTCAAGTTTGAGGAAGGAGCTCAAGGTAGAGGCCCTCGGGTGGATCTTTCTTCGGCAAGAGAAGGCGACGAGGAGAACCATTCAACCCACTCCAAGGAGAAGAAGAGAAGGAGTTCAAGACTAGGTATAACCCTCTAACCGAGTAGGTAAAACTTGTAGTTAGTTGCTAGTGTGTTGTTTAGTAAAGATCCGTTTTCTAGTCCATGTCACTCTAGCCCAAAAATCGTTTTTTACCGTTTCCGCAACCCCGAAAGAACCGGGATGGGTAACGTGGACTTACAGGAAGTCCCTGGCCAGAGCTGTTGATGAGATTTACTGATAAGAGTTATCAGTAGTTTCTCGTACCGTTATAGGCCACACATCGGCATGACTTATCAAGTTATTGGGGTCTGACTATTCCACCCCCAGACTTGATATGCGACATATCAGACGAAGAGACCGGAATGTACGGTAAGTGTTACTTATAGGCTTCATGGGATTTTGGACAAGCTTGCTTGTTGATCTTCTAATCACTCAATACCTAGGTAGCCGTTACGTCCAGCTAGTACCGCTGACGGTTTGTGGGTAACTGATGTGATCATTACCTACTGCTGGCATAATGACGAGTTTTTAGAGTCTCACACAGAAGTTTCCTACTTCAAGCGAAACGAAGTAGGGTATATATGCTGATATGTGCAGGGGCCTGATTAAATACGAGTATGTGATACTGTATTCTAATCTGGCGGTTATTTGATATCAGTTATGTTATATGTAGTATAACCAGATTATAGAATTAAGTGTTGATTTGATAATGTGATATACAGATAAATGATATTAGTCGGTTATATGTGATATAACCGGATTATTAAATCAAGTGTTGATTTAATAATATGATATATATTTATATTTGATATAATTATATATTAACTAATATTATTTCTCATTAATTATTTGCTTATCTTTATATATATTAATATATATGTGATATATATATATATATATATATATATATATCTGTGTGTGTGTGTGTGTGTGTGTGTGTGAAGCATGTTTGATTTTCTATTTTTAGAAAATAGAAAATGTGAGGTGGAAAAGAGGAGATTTTTGAGGAATGGGGTGAAGCATGGCTTGATGAATATTTTATTGATCTTACTTCACTATTGAAGTATGGCTTCATTTTATTATTGAGAAAAATTGATGCTTCAATAAGTGTGAGTTTGTAAAATCCATTCTACACTTGGATTTTCTTGATTTGATCAATCTTTCTTGACTTGAGCTCATATGATGAGTTCTCCTCTCTAGCTCTCTCCATCTTCTTCCTCACCTTCTCTAAGCTCAATCCCTCACATGAGTTGTGAAACCTTGAGCTTGTGAGAACCTCAGTGAGCAAACAAAACCTCTACTTCACCATCCTACACTTGATTAGCAATTAAGTGTAGTGTGTTTTCTTCATTAAAGAGTTTAGTGAAAAGGTAGCTTGGATTAGCGGAGCTTCGGGTGGATCATCTTTGGCACAAAGATCGCAAAGGAAGCTCGATCCAATTTCAAGTGGAACCTAATGGAGTCGCGTGGACTACTACACGGAGCTTGAGAAGAGAAGGACACGGTCTACACAGGTTGTAGCCTCTTTCTCTTAGTTTAGTTTTATCACATCATCATAGTTAACCCTAATAATGTAGTTAGATTCTTGGTTAGTGTTCCTTAGCACACCGAATTTTTGAAAATTGCATGATCGATGTCTGTTTTAACCCTAGGGTGCTGTTAAGAAACACTTTCATCTCCATGATATAGCAAAGTTGTATAAAATATAGTAAAATCATGTTTAACGATGTGAAGCTCTACGATTTCTACCTTCTGTCAGAACTTATTCCCACATCTATCGCACAGACAGAGAATCTTCTCTAACACGATCTTATTACGTGCGCATGTAAATTCAATGAAAGCAGCAATTCCTGCGATAAACTTAGATTGCAGGCGTTGTTGCCAATCCACGTACATCAAGTCCTTAACTCTGATGTACTCATGGGCCATACTAGACTGTATAACATATAAATTATAGGTTATGGTGACTATATTGAAAAATCTAAGAACGAGATGGTTGCTGATAAAGAAGAAAATACATATAGAAAAGTTTGTCATTGAAAAGAATAAATTATCGATTAACAAAGTTAGATTTGAAGATACCCAAGTATGAGTTGTATTCTGTGTATGCGTGTTTCAATTTATGATTTCACTTAGGTGTAGGGTTGTTAGTGTGTATGTGCTTTGTGTGTGTGTTTGTTGTGTATTCGTGTTGTATGTGTGTTTCGGCTGTCGGGGGTAAGACTTCTATCACATTAAGAATGTGTAGAGTAGACACCCATTTGCTTGTGTTTTCATCCGTTTCGAGTAAATTTCAGCAGCACCTCCCCGCTATTCTCCCAGTACACTGTAATAGAATAGATAATCATTTCAATACTGTGAAAAAACGTTGAAATGAACATCTAATCTATCCTTGTACACGGAGAACCAGTGGAAAAGTACCGACGAAATAAATCGAAACGAATGAAAATACAAATGAATGCAGGTGTTTGCTTTATACATTCTTAACCTGTCCACACAGGACAAATCTATCGGTTATCATACAATTGAATCTTCTCATCACATAAACTACATGACGGTTGTTAGTACCGAACTATACCGTCCGATATTTAACAACCTTCGTATAGTTTTATATCACGACGAACATCGAACGTATGTTAACCGATAGACGGGGACTAAGTCTCGCTTTGATTTTCACATATGAGTATCGATGAGAATATGAAAATTTCATATTATTATCGAGTATCATATATTGGTTTTAACATGGACATTTAATTTGAATAGGTTTTACGTTTACGTTTCATTTTTAAGGATTTGAAGTTTTTAGTTTAGGGTAAACTTTTCTTACGTTTACTGTAAAATTTTACATTTACGTTATAATCGAATATTCTACTGAAGAAACTAGTGCACCCTAAACCCTAACCCTAATTAACCCAAATTAACCTAATTAACCCTAATCATCACCCTAACTCAAATTATCCCTTATTAACCTAAAATTAAGCTAATTAAACCAAATTAACCCTAATCAACACCCTAACCCAAATTAACCCTATTTTACCTAATTAACCCAAATTAACCCTAACCATTAACATCACCCAAACCCTAACCCAAATTAACCCTAACCCAAACCAAAATTAACCAAAATTAATCTAATTAACCCTAACCCTAATCATCACCAACCCTATTTTACCTAATTAACCCAAATTAACCAACCCTAACCCAAATCATTACACAAACTCTAACCCTAATTAACCCTAACCTAAACTAAAATTATCCCTACTTAATCTAATTAACCCTAATCATCACAAACCCTATTTTACCCAATTAACCCAAATTAACCTTAACCCTAACCCTAATCATCACCCAAACCCTAACCCTAACCCTATTTTACCTAATTAACCTAAATTAACCCTAACCCTAATCCTAATCATCACCCAAACTCAAAATCTAAGCCTAACCCAAATTAACCCCTAATTAACCCGGCCCTATAACCCTAACCCTAAAATCAACAACAATAACACCAAAAACAACAAATTATAAATTAAATTCCTAATTAATTTATAGAAATAAAAAACACAACTAATTAGTAAAATTCAATTTCAAATTATATATATAAATTCATCTTGCAGCCAAAGACTGACTGACGGCAAAGAGGTCGAGGAGGTGGAGGTTAAGAGCTCGAAGAGATGAAGGAGACCGGGAAGATGGAGCTCGAAGAGGTGGAGGCGGCGACAAGGACCTCGATGTCGATTTGCGGCGACAAGAAACTCCACGACGAGCTCGATCGACGGCGATGGAGTAGGAACTCGTCGACGAACTTGATCGGCGATGAGGAAATCCATGACGAGGGGCGAGAGAGTCAACGACGACATTGACGAGGCGCGGGAGAGATGAGTTGGTAAGAAATTTGGAGGACGGTGGGAAATTACCGAGCTTTATTTTTTTTAAATAACCTTTTGTTGCCTATACGGTTCAATCCATATGGATTTCTTTTGCGGCACCGTAGAGCTAAATAAAGAGATTATAACTTAATATTTTTTAATTTATTTATGACCATATTATGGGCACCATAAGGGCAAACAATACCCCTACGGAGGAAACCGTAAGTGCAATACATGTTCTATTTCACTCCTCGATGGGGGTCCCTACAAATTCATCTATCCGTAGGGACAACCTCTCATTGTAGTAGTGGTTATCTGCCACTTAATTAATTAGTTGAATGATTACACAATTAATCGTTGTGGAAATTTCTTTTTTCCTAAACATTTGAAATTTAAGCAATAAATTCTGGTAATTTAGAACTAAGAATCTATCCTATTTTTACTTGCAAAAAGGATTCACATGCAATGTCCATATTTTCGTAATTTCATATATAGAAGAAGAAGATGAAGAATAAAAGAATTCAAACCATATTAATAGTAGTATTTTCTTCAATTTTCTACAGAGAAAGCGTAGAGTTAACATCGGACCACAAGGACTCAAGATATAAGAAAAAGAAGAAAGAAAGAAAAGAAGAAACAAATGAAAGAAAGGAATTTTCTACAGGGTTAATTTGTGTGTACGTGGGGCTCTCATTGTGGCCATCAATAACATCGAAAAAACATCTCTAAAATGGTTTATAGCGAAAATTTCTCTACAAGTCTCTTGTTGGTCTTTGGATGAGCTTTGAGATTTATGCAATTTCTTTTTGCTTTGTGCTAATCTCAAAACCAATCTAAAGACTGGACTTGTAGAGAAAATTCTCAACAAACCCTGTTGATGAGAAGATTTTTCCCAACAACATAGCGCATTCTTGTACCCACACAGTTACCACAACGGGGCCCCATGTATCTTAGCCATCTGAACTGTATATAAAACCCCAGAAGCCATCTCTAGATCTATTCATCTAATAAACAGTGATTCTTGTAAATTAGAGCTAAATAATTTGTAAAATGTCTGGGGTTTGGGTGTTCAAGAAAGGAGGAGTGGTAAAGCTCGTCGAAAACCCTGGCGAATCGAGCGCGCAGGCACGGCGAAAGATCTTGGTGCATGTCCCAACTAATGAAGTGATCACATCAAATGAGATGCTTCAAAGTAGGCTTGCACCTCTTGGTTGGGAGAGGTACCCAACTGCTGATCCAAGTTTGCTTCAATTTCATCAAAGGACGTCGGTGCATCTAATCACTGTCCCGAGAGATTTCTCGAGGATTAGCACGGTGCATATGTACGATATCGTGGTCAAGACTCGTAACGTCTTTGAGGTCAGGGATGCTCCAGATCATGGAGGTCAGGGGAGGGCTAACTAATTATTATATAGTATATAATTAAGAACATGGCTTGGATATAATTACTGTTACTTAAATTGTTTGATATTTAAATTATTTGGGTTTGTGTTGGTGGCTAATTAGGAGTGTTTGAAATGATTTTGGGGGGTGCATGTGTGAGTATTGTGGTTTTTTAAATAATAGTGTGATTGCTTTTGGTATTGTGAACTATTTATGCTTTTGCCATGATCCAGTACTAAAAGAGGATTGCTTATTTATTAATGGGATTTGCATCAAAAAGAAAACTATTAATGGGAATTGAGATTAAGATCAGTCCAATATATGGGCATGCAATAACTAGGCATTTTATCCTTTAGCAAAACCCTAGTTAATAAATCGATTAGATTGATAGTAAATGTTAATATGCAATCAATCGTCTTAAGATTCTTGGTAAAATGGTTTCTTGCGGCTTATGAAAACACATTGATGATTTCAAGATACACAATTGATTAAAACCATATTGTCGACAGCTACTCCAAATTATTTTCTTTATTCATATTAATTTAGATGCCCATATGAAAGTGATTATTAGTTGTTAACTTTTTTCTTGTCCATTAATTATTAGTCTAGAACTCAACAGCTAAATCAAGTTGTTTTGTAAATCAAGGGGTTCTTGATAAGAATCTAAGTTTCTCAAATCGACTGAATCCTTTTTCTTTTTTTGGTACTATAAATAACTTGGTTTCTTGTAGTACTATATCTATTTGACCATCCCTAGATAAGTAAAATTAAGAATAGTATTTATATGTTGAAGTGATTTTATTTTGGTATATATGCAACCCTTTTTTTCCAACTTTTGATCTTGAAGTTAATTACTTCTCTTGCACGAAGGCGATTACTGCTTCTTCTTCTTTTTTCCTTTGTTTATCTTTTGTGTTGCATGATATATAAGAACATTTAGCTAAATATAGAAGTTTCTTACTTAATTATTAGCTCCAAATTACAGATCAGCAATTGAAGGAATAGAATACTGAATATGGAGGGAAGCCGTACTGATCGAACCTAGTAAAACATAATGAATTCATGTTAATTAGATAAATTAAGAGGCACCATATCCAATAATATAAGTCCTGTTTACAAGAGTATCGGAAGACATGATCATAATTTCAGGAGGAATAATTTAGGGCATCAATGGATGTTACCTCATCTCCTTATATTACTCTTTATATCTTTCCTTATCTAGCTAATTAATTAGACTTGCAATATTGCTAATTAATTAGACATTGAAAATCATACTATTACATAGTTTTGTTGGTTATCATGATTTGATGCACTACTTAGTTTTAACTAGGATGACACCTCTTCACTTTGTATGTTGCTTGTTGTCTTTAAGTTTTGAGAAGCACATGATTCTTGAGTCGGTTCAGCTGTCTAAGAGTTGTTTGTGGGTCTAGCGTTGATACTTGGTTGCTTCAAATTATGAGTTCATATATGCTTTTTCTAATTTATTCAAAATTTAAATGTGGGGTATCCCATATATATATATAGTGATTCAATTTCTTTCTATATATGTTTTTTTTAAATTTAAAAATCCTGTTAGTTAAATTGTGTTAGGAATTAGGGTAAAGTTACACCAACATGGCCTATATCTACTTAGCTCATCATCTTCCTCCTCTTTGCCATAGGCGAAAGCAAAAAGCCCAAATTTATATATATTTAAGATAAAAGGTAATTTCAAAACGAAAACAAAATACTGGAGAAAAAAATCAAGGCTATTGCAAGACAATAGCTTAAGATTGAGGCTAGTGCACTCTAATTTCGAGCAATAATTGGTCTATTTATACCAAGATCCGTGGTATCAAAAAGTTTAGCCGTCGTATCAAAGATAACATCATGAGGAATAATCTCTTTAATTTGGCTCATCTTAATTAGCTCGTTAATTTGGCCATCATGGAAATGAATTTGTTGAGATTAAGTATTAAAAATAAATATTCTTGTAACTTGATGAACAATGTTGCAAGTGCTACTATATATAGGTCCTAGATTGCAGACGTACGTACTTTTTATTTTCTGGGAAAATTTCAGACGTACTATCCCCACATCTAGCATTAACTAGTTTGCATTATTGCATGTATAAAAGACAAATTAATCCACATGTTCATATTAATTATGGGGGGGGGGGGGGGGGGGAGGCGGGGGGGAGTTGAAACACTTCAAAGGTTTGGTTCTTTCTAAACCAGAAACTCATGTTCTTTAATAATTGCTTGAAGACGTACATAGATGAATACTAAGGTATGCATGATAGTACTGTTTTTAATTAATTATTTTTTTCTCACTCTGCATGGTACTGTTACCGTTCAATCTCCAGAGCTAGCCACCTTCCTTACTCAAATATGATCATGTCTTGAAATCCTAGTAGCAATTCCCACAAAAACTATTTATGGGCATCGTATAAATTAAGTCCCTCAAAACTGAAATAATTGCATATTATGGCATTAAGGGCCCAGCTGTATCATTGATTTGGGGCTTGAGTCAACCTCAGATCCGCATCAGAGAACATCTCCCACTCCCTCGAGTGGGAGAGCACCGACGCGGCGTGTCCCCTCCGCCGTCCGCGATGTCGCCCGACTCTGTGAAGACACCGTCCAGCTCCGATCCGCCGTGGCTTCCATCTTGCACAATATCAAGCAGGTCCCTCCATTGATTTGCTTATTTATTTGACCATTTTGTAAAATTGTTAGGTTTTTAGGGCTGTGCTGCAAAAAGAAATTCCCAAATAGCTGCAGCAATTTGCATATAAAATAAATAAAATTGGTCCAAATTATGAAGCTTTTGCACCATCAAATCTTTTAGCTGAACATTAAGATGCAGTAGTGTGGTTTCTATGCATTGGAATGCGTTTGATTGATTGAAATTAGCTGCAGGATTTAGAAGACTGATTGAATTAGTGCAGTTTTGTTTTAGTTTTGGATGATTTGGTTTGTTTGATATAGAGCTCCATGCCTTGTTTGCTGCAAAAGTGCAAAATTATATATGCCTAATATTGCAGCCCATTATATATATACATGAGAATAATTACGTCGAAAATATAAAAAAAAAACCCTTATTTTTTTCGACGATTGGCACCCACCATCTTCATCGTTATCATCTATGATGTGGGTACACCAAATTTCATATGATTTTACAATTTTTTCACCGTTGATTTAGCAATATAAAAAATTCTATTGTCGGTAACCGTTAATTTTGAACCCACTAAATTAACGGTGAAAAAATTATAGAATCACAGGAAATTTGGTATACTCACATCTTAGATGATAACGATGAAGTTGATGGGTGCCGATCGTCGGAAAAAAATGAGGGAGCGGGTATTTTTTCGACGCCATAAAAAGAAATTCGCTCCTATGGCCTATTTCCTCCATTATTCTCTCACTCTCTCTCTCTATAATAATAATGATGATGATGATGATGATGAAGGAAAGAAGCCACCCTCCTATGGCGTCGAAAATACATCCTTCATCGTGTTTTCCGACGATCGGAATCCTTCATCTTCATCGTTATCATCTAAGATGTGAGTACACCAAATTTCATGTGATTCTACAACCTTTTCACCGTTGAAATAGTGAAAAGTTCTATTGTCGGTAAACCGTTAATTTTGAGCTCACTATTTCAACGGTGAAAAAGTTGTAGAATCACATAAAATTTGGTATACCCACATCTTAGATGATAACGATGAAGATGATGGATTCCGATCGTCGGAAAACACGATTGAGGGCGTATTTTTTCGAATATATATATATATATATATATATATAGAGAGAGAGAGAGAGAGAGAGAGTGTCAAAGATTTTTTTCGACGATTGGCATACATCATCTCCATCTTTATCAGCTAAGATATGGATACACCATATTTCATGTGATTATACCATTTTTTCACCGTTGATTTAGTTGGTGCAAAATTAATGGTTTACCGACAATAAAACTTTCTACATTGCTAATTCAACGGTGAAAAAGTGGTGGAATCACATGAAATTTGGTGTATGCATATCTTAGATGATAACGATGATGATGATGAATGCCGATCGTTGAAAAAAAAATGATGGAGCTTGTATTTTTTTCGACGCCATTGGAGGAAATCCCCTCCTATGGTCTTTTTCCTCCATTATTCTTATATATATATATATATATATATATATATATATATATATATATATATATATATAACCTATGGTCTCTTTTCTCCATTATTCTTATATATATATATATATATATATATATATATATATATTTTGAAAAGTCGTCAGAAATGTATCTATAATTCCCAATAATGGATCTAGCCAATCACTAATTATTGCACTAAAAATTTGTACGTAAATTTTGCCTTGCAAACATCAAGCAGTAATTTTGAGCTAATTTCGTACAAAAAATGTTACATCAACAAATGCTCAATTACCCTTTACAACAAACCAAACTACCTTGGTAATATTTTTACAAGAAAATCGGATTTTCATAAAATTATCTAAACTCTAAAATGCATCTCATTATCAGCAATGTATATGAACTTCAGTCTCCATCATTCCTGGACAAAATTTCTAGATTCGCCACTGCTTGATGGGACAACGCTAGTCAAGCCGGTGTTGCTAGTTGGGTGTTGTTTATTTGAGACTTGTGTTGGGAAGTTTTTCTCCTCGATCTTTTACATCATCTCTTTTTATTGATGTGTTACGTATGATCGAGATAAATATAGATAAATAAAACATAAAACCAGATATAAGAATCAACACTGTGAAACACAAAAAAAATTTACGTGTAAAACCCAAATGGGAAAAACCATGGGCACAGCAGAGATCGTTTTCAAGCAAGAGAGAACCGTGACAATATAGCCCTAATATTTGTGAGAGTTTTCTTTCCTTTTTGGAGATAAATCTGTGAGTGCGGGAGTTTATTTTGTATTCTCCATGTAAAGTTTCTCATCTGAATTAATGAAAACGATTTCTATTGTGCCCGTGATTTTTTCCGTTTGGGTTTTCCACGTAAAATTCTTTGTGTCTATTTGAGTTGATCTTTTTTTCTTTTTGTTTTCTGCGTTTGATTTATTCCCCTTTTCCGTGTTTATCTCGATCATCCGTAACATGACAACATGATGACCAAGGTTTGAAGCCATATATTTCTAACTTGGAGTTCGGCTTCAACTTAGCTTTTAATATTTTTAAATTGGGGATTGAGTTTGGATACCTTCTTCCTTCCATTTTTATGTTTTTTTTGGCGTGGGGCTGGGGGTGTGGGTTGGGGTTTTTTGAAAATTGTATGCTTAATTACCTTGGCGATCACATCCCGAATCAGAAGTAAAACTCAATACCCAATTAGTTGCACAAAACAAACATTGGACTTAAAACACCCCAACTCAACATTTTCAAACTCAGCAAAACAAATCAGCATTAAACTCACTCACCCAAACAAATTAGCACTAAACTAATCTTCCGCTACTACAAATAGGGGCTGTCGACAATCCACTGTCCCTACGGTCAGGACCGTAAGGACAAAAAAGCCATCCATAAGTCAAAAGGCTGTAGGGATGTAACAATATATTTGAGAGATTGTGTATGATTGATCTGGTTGTAACAAATGATTCTTATAATACAATATTAAAAAAAGCCAAAATAGAGAGATCAATTCTCTAGGTTTCTTCTTCCTATTAATCTCTTCTCTCTTCCTCTTCCTTTACTATTTCTTTATGGCAAAGCATATAATGAAGAAGATCATTAATCATGTAAGATCTTACTTCCTATCGATTAACCATCTTGCTATATCCAAATATGAAGTATTACCTTCACTAAATGCAAGCAAATGTAGAGTGATTCTCCACGAGAAGCTTCAAGTGGAAAACATAAATCTTTTTTTTTGGCACTGGACCATAAAGTTTAACCTATACAGACAATAATGTACATAAGGGACGATCCACGAATTTTTCCCAAAAACGTTAATTTATGACCACTCCTTCTCCTTGAGTTAGATCCATTCACTCTGAGAAGTGTCCATACCAATTGAGCTATTGATCATTGGTGCGGAGAACATAATTAACCTTTTTGTTTTGTGCGAGTGTGATCATAAATCAAGAGAGAAGCACCTTAATTTAAAACAATTAATTAGGGGGCAAATTATACTTTGCCATAACTTTGTGTCTCCTCAGGACATGATGACAGGCTCATATTGATGCCTACATTTATCTTGAATGTTTCCAATCTCCTTCACCATGCATTGGGACATGTCACCAACTATCCAAGCTATCCAATCTCTCACCATACCTCAACATGCATTCTGTTTTTAGAAAATGGATAGGGTGACCCTATAGCCTAATACCTCAACATGCATATGGAATCTATTTACATTACTAATTCTTTGTTTTCTACTGTTACCTTTTTCTTATTCTTTACTTTTTTTGGTTGAATCTTCACTTCTATCTGGCAAGCACTTTCTTTGGAGATGAATGCATATGCTGTAACAGCACTATTCTCCTTGTGAAACTTTCTGATGCTATTATTTGTTTAGCATTTTTTAAAAACATGAGACTTGTAAATTTTGAAAACTTAGCTAAAACTTAATTTATCGGAATTGTTTGCTGTTAATCAAAGCCATAAGTTACGGTAACTATCTAGGGTTGATCTTATGGAAGTAAAAAGTAACCCGATGAGCCCGATGAAATATATAAGCTTTTAAATCATATTACTCACTTTTATTCTGTTTAATTGACAGCTAGTAATATGGTAGAATTTTTTTAGGTAATTAAGAATATGTCAAAAGGGTGACATGCCGCCAAATTCTTTTAAATTTAATTCTAACTCAGGATTGATAAAAAGAAAATTTGGGTTTTTGTGTGTGCATTGCATAAGCATGTTGTATAACTGGCCTTGTGCCTTTTCGTTTATAAGATATCTTTTGATATATATCTTTGTGTCCTTTTGATATCTTCATTGTCTATCAGTTGATTCTAATATTGCTAAGCTGGGAATCTATATACCAAGTAAATGTGTTTGTTGCAACAATTCAGCACAAGAAAAGACTGAACATCTTTTTTTAAATAGTGAAGCAGGAAGCGGTGTATGGAAGAAAATGCATGAGGCATTCAATATAAAGCATGCAGATACTCAGTACATCTTTATTTTATCTTGCAATGATTTTTGGCAGAACAAGTTACATAAGTTTAAAATTTCAAGCCGGGTTCCTCACATAGTCAATTGGAACATTTGGAAATTTAGGTGTGAGAAAATTTCACAATAGATCTTCTTCTGCTGAAGGCATTTGATACAAAATTATCAGTGATCTCAGACTTATGCTTTCTTGCTCAAAAGTTCAACTTTTTTCTAAATCCCAACAGATTTTTTTTTGGAAAATTGGGTATTATTGATCTGCTTGACACTAACTTTCTCAGAAAAAGTAACATAATTCTTACCAATTCGAGCAAACCCTTAATTGATCAGAACAAACTAAATGTTGATGGAGCAGCTCAAATTAATCAACAAAAATCATCACGAGGAGCAGTTCTCAGAGACTATGATGGCAATATTTTCTTTGCTTCCAAATTTTACTATGGGAAAAGTGATAGTTTGCTAGCGGAAGCTCGAGTTTTGCTTGATGGACTTCTATGGTGTTACTTTATGAAAATAAAAGGTTTAAAGGTGGAAATTGTCCTAAGATCCTAGTAGAATGCATCAAAGTTGAAAAGACCACATCTTGAAAAATAAAATATGTTGTTCAGATAATAAATTTCATTGTAAGACAAGTTGATACCGAGATCTCACATACTTACAAAGAGAATAATAAGATCACTGAGTTCCTTTCTCATGAAGCTCAACTTATTGAGACGAGTTGCTTGTATCCAAGGTTTACTGTACCAAAGATGCTCCAAATCATTGCAAGACTAGATCTTTCTGTGCTATCTCGAGTTTGTCTTCGTCGATAGCAGCGAAAAGATGCAGGATATGTTCTATGTTGAGTGATGATGATAGAATATAAGATTTGAAAAGAATTTTGCCCTAATTTGAGAGAGGAGGAGAGAGTTTGAGATCTGTGTTGATCTTATCCCTTCGCCCACCCCTTGAGATGTTTTGTAAAACCCTTTCCCTCGTTTTTACCCTCTTAAGGGTTACTTTTGTACTGGGCCTAGCCCATTAAACATTTATCTTATATAAAATTAACCGGGGCCTTTCTCCTGGTTTCACTAAGAAAAGATATCTTCATTGTATTTTTTATATCGACATATCTTTTAAGATTTGTAACTGCAGCAAATTAAATATACCGAGGGGAGGATTTAAATCATTCATCGTCATGAATATTATGTCCGCAACTCGACGCAATAATTTAATATATCACTACTACGAATATGGCTTGTCCCTACGATTGGAATCGTAGGGGCAAACCGGCAAACCACTGAACCTACGGTTCCAACCGTAAGGTCAAAATTTTGACCCGAAGGGGATGATAATTACCCATACGGTTCTAACTTTTCCATTACAATGGAACCTGTAACAACCAAAAATTTCATGTACCGTCCTTTTTGTTTTAATTAAGAAAAGGTGTTGTTATCTGTTCTGATTTCGAGTTATAAATAATTCTTGTTAAATAAATGCAAGAATTAACTTGTAGCTCATTGGTTAAAGCTCTACGCTACTGTCCCATAGCCTATGAGTTTGAATCCTTGCATCCACATTTATTATTATTTTTTTTGACGTTTTGGAAGACCAAGAGTTTGCACGAGCATTGCATGGGATTTCGAAACATTTAATAGAAAATATAGGTATTTATATGCTTTTAAACCCAAAACGAGCCTACAACCCTTGACATGGTCCCATTCGATGACTTCGGGCCGATCCAAGCGGCCATTGGGTGGTTCGGGCGGCCCAACCGTCACCAACAGTGCCCCCCCATGACCATGCATCTTTTGACTCCCAAAAGTTCATTTTCATACTTTAAAACTTCCCCATTGACCCACAGAGCTGTCGGCTCCATCATCTACCTTATTAACACCTTTTAAATACATTTTTAATTCTTTTTTTAAAATTCTCATACCCCATTTCCGTCTCTTATAAATACTAGGTCATCTTAGTTCCTTCCCCTCTTCAAAATATTCTGAAAATCCTCTCCCAAAATCACTTGAAGACCTTTCCCAAACTCTTCGAAATCGAAGCTCCGTGAAATCGTACCCTCATTCCCTCAAATCCAAGTATTTATGAAACTAATGCCTTTCTCTATGTTACTCCACGTGTCGCCGAAGGACGTCAGTAGTTCTCCATCCTCCCTGCGTTACCGTTTCGGTTCTTCAAACCGAGACTCCTTCCTTTTTTCCGTCGCACGTAGTCTTACGAACGGTTTCGGGTAAGTCCCTCTCTTTTTAATCTCTTCTATGGTCATGTCACCGAATCACTCTAGGATTTGTATTTCGTAGGTAACTCCTCTCTTGATATCTCTCTTTTCTCCTTTTCTCATCCATCGTTACATATTAGGTCAAGTGTGTAAATAAAAAATAATATAATTCACTACTACAAATAGAGGTTTGTTCCCGCCAAAATTTTGGCTCACAACCTGCTCCCTTATAATATATATATATATATATATATATATATATATATATATAATAAAATAAAAAATAATAATAAAATAAAAAATGAAGGGAAAAACTCCACATGCAAAGAATGTAACAAATGCCTCAAAACCAAGAGTTAAAACATTGTGAAGCAATGCTTCAGATGCAGCGCCAAGTGCGCTGCGCCCTAAACAGCGCACCACGTGCAAAGCACGTGTGCGCTAGCGCTAGGTGCGCTGCGCTCCAAGCAGCGCATCACGTGTCATACACGTGTGCGCTAGCGCAATGTGCGCTGCCTTTTAAGCAGCGCACCACATGCAAAACACGGGTGCGCCAGCGCTGGAACCTAAAAGCTCCCCAACCGTCAGATCAAAAATCTAATAATAATGATAAATCATTAATCAGAATTAAAATTCTGTTATGGAAAGATTTTCTCAATCTTGTTAAAAAAACAAGAAGATTGCCTTCTGTAAAACAGAAGCCCTAGGATCAAAGATCAAACGGTGGGAAATATTCCCCAATTAATCAGAGAAAGATCTCTTAAAACTGATTTAACAAATCAATTGGCCCTATATAAAGGCCCCAAGACTTCAAGTCTCATAGAGAGAAACCCCCCAACAAACTTTGAGAAAACTCAAAGAAAGAAGAGAAAGCTCTTAGAAAGAGAAGATCATTTCTTCAAGGTAAAGAATGATTCTTGAACAATGAACACAGAGATGAATCCATCTCATAAAAAGAAGAACCATCTTCTAAAAAGATCTTAGATCTATAAAAAAGACGAAAGGTCTTTTGATTTAAAAGAAAAGATCAAAAAGTTCTAATCATAAAAAAAATAAAAAGAAGTAAAATACTTCACTCACAGATCTTTTGATCTATAAAGGCAGAGCCTTTTATAAAAACAAGAACTTTTGTTCTTTAATCTTGAGGCAAAGCCTCCTTTGAAGAACATAAATTTGTTCTCTGATCATAAATTTGATCAAGTGCGCTTTGCGCCTTTGAAAAGTGCCTTGCACTCATGAACTGCACCCTTGCGCTCCTTGGACCGGCGCTCAGCGCCAAAACCTGCCACGTGTCAACCAGAGACACAATCTGCGCTTTGCGCTTCTAAAAACAGAGCACTGCGCTCAGCGCCAAGCGCGCCACGTGTCGCTCACTGGCGCTCCAACAGACTAGCGCAACGCGCTCATACACTAAAAGCGCAATGTGCCAACAAACTAGCGCTAAGCGCAACACGTGTCTTCCTCGTGTGCGCTATCCAACAGAAGCGCAATGCGCTCTTTCCTTGGCGCAAAGCGCCTGACGCGCCACGCGGCGCACTGTCAGAACATACTTTGTTCTGATAAATGCTATGCATTATTAAAAGGGTCGAGCCCAGATGAAGGCTCAATAGCCAGAACAATAAAATGTTCAACTCATATCAACTGAGCCCATATGCTCATAAACCTGCAAACAGACTTTAGTCCCAAATTGGACTTTAGATCTCCCAACCAAAATTGGTTCAAGGGTACATCTCTGAACTTCTCTGATATTTGTCGTTGTAATCCTTCAACGTCTTCAGAGAGATGACGGGTCCTGACAGCCATACATTCCACAGACTAAGATGTCTTTAAACTGGACTGTGGGGTCCTTAAACCCACGGACTATGATGTCCTTAACCTTGACTGTGGTGTCTTTAAACTCACGGACTTTGATGTCCTTAACCTTGACTGTGAGGTTTTTAAACTCACGGACTATGATGTCCTTAACCTCGACCGTGATGTCTTTAAACTAACCATGGACCACCATGTCCTTAAACTGGTAATGGACCACCATGTCCTTAAACTGGTAATCGACCGAAATGTCCGTAAACTAAACAATAGAGTCTAAATGCTCTTTTGTTGGATCTAAACGATCATGTTAAGTTGATCTTAGTCTAAAATTAGACTAACGTGTCCTTAACAAACCGTTAAGTTGATCTTAGTCTACAATTAGACTAACGTATCCTTAACTAACGTTTAAGTTGATCTTAGTCTCAAATGAGACTAACGTATCCTTAAACCAAAACCAAAACCCAAATCTAAGAAAATACGGATTTGGACTAATCCACGTCCTACGGGCGACGACATAAATTAGTCTCCGTATACAATCTACGGGCAACCAAACACAAAACAAACACCCACGACACGAAGTGACCATCTGGAGAAGGAGAAAGTTGTTACCGCGATGCGGTAGCGTAATTAACTGCAGGGCCTTGCGCCTGCAGGGAAGAGCGTCCCCACAATCAAAAACCCCTCAAACGAGGGGGAATCTGACGAAGTCTGCTACATCGGCCGCATCCGTTTAAACCTTCGATACATGGTGCCATAAATCAACTTGGCATCTTCGGAGAGGTGGACGGATAGCACCAATTAGCATCTGCCCCGAAATTCAGGCAAGACGTTCGCCGCGTGATCGCGCTTCTTTCGGAGGGGAACAGATTCTGGCATGCCCGGTGGTACCTCTTCCTCTTTCCACTCCACACTTCGTGTGTCGTGTTCGCGAACGAATCGCGGTTTGCTATGGTTGCCTGTGGATTCGAGGTACTTAGATTTGGTGTCTTGCTCCATGCAGAAATCAGAAGATCAATGGATTCAAACTGCACTAACTGCAACTACAACTCTCGCTCCGTTCTGTCCGAAGGAGTGACTTACGGGCCTCAAGCGGCCTCCATCTTCGCTATGCCGGTGGAACAAGTGACTCAGGCCACCACTGGGCTATTCTTCGGAACTATGCTCCCACCGATGAGCTTCAACGCCCCACTACCATTGCAAGAAGCCCCGAAGAAGTCGGTCTTTGATCGGCTCACCAATACTGCGGCCCTTCTCAACGGGTCGTCCAAATCCAATGCCTCGGTTTTCAATAGACTGGGCCAAAACTCCAACGGGCCCATGAACAAGCCCGCAATATTTGAAGCAGCCATCCTAAAGCGGATAGCCATCCCGGCTCAAGCAGACGAAATCATCGGAAAGGATTCTCCTGCCAGGAAGTCAGTTTTCACAAGGCTGGCCACTCCGGCTCCCGCTCCAGGCAAAGTCACCTCTTCCTAGAGGTCTATATTCGATAGACTGGACATTACTTCTCGGCGAACGTCAGTCTTCAAGAGGCTGGTACCAGCAGCGCCTAACCAGAGCAGGGGGCATGATAAAGCCATCCCCATAGCTGAACCAACACCATCTGTGCAACATGCTCGCCGTCGTCACTGGCGCCGAGTACGGAAGGCTGGGGGCAGCTCTCCGTCTGGATTCACTCCATCAACTCCAACGGTGGAGATCGACGCTGCTGTTCCAACCGGGAACAACTTTGAGCTGCTGAATAAGGTGCACAGGAACTCTCCTACCTCCGTGCTGAAGAGATCTCCTCCAATGGTGGAGACAGTCACAGAAATGAAGCCAAAGCAGTCCCCTCAACGGCTATCTTCCAAAGTTTACAAAATCTGGCGACAAATCCGAGAGTCGGTGGTCGATCAAGACTATCCTCGCCGATAAAATAAGCTAAAGGTTCAGCAGGAAGAGGATTGTCCTAGCAAGCCACAAAGGATGACGACTGCCTGGGTGCCCGCTGCGACGACCCCCTCAACATCAACTGCTCAAAGAAGAATGAGGCCAAGGAAAGCCCTTATGAATACGGCAGAACGTAAAGACGCCGAGACCAAACGCCCCAAGTCTGGGGGCATAACGGTCCATACTATTTACATGGTGTCCGGAAAAGAGGATAGCCGCGCTTCGACGGGCCACCGACCGCTCACCCGATCAATAACAAGGGTTCAAGAACAGCAACAGCAGAAGCTTCAAGAGATGCTGATTACAATGGCTGCACTTACCGAGCCAAAAGAAAGCCCGGAGGCATCATCAGAACAGCGTCACGAACAAGAAACTGACGCTGACTTCCTACGCAGAGTCCTCGAAAAGAAGGACAGAGAAGCAGCAGAACAAGCGGCTAATATAAAGCAAATGACGCTTCTCTTCCAAGACATGGTAGGATGATGTTACAGCCGGATCCTCCAGCTGAAGACCCTCCGATCATTGTTGAAGATGATAGAGGGGAGACAACTAATCCTCCTTCGGCTCTTTCAGCAGCCAAGGAGGAAACCATCTCTAAGGCCGCACTCGATGATTATATAGCTCAGCAAATACGAGCTCACCGAGCGAATGAAACGGCTGGCCAAGTTGTCAAGACCAGACGACCTTATCCGGGATGGTATGACAAAATAAGTTACCCGCCAGGATATACGATCCCTAAGTTCCATGTGTATAAAGGGACGAGGAATCCACATCAGCATGTCGCTCAATTCAGGGCTCTATGCGGCAACACTGGAGGTGAAGACAAACTGTTGCTTCGCCAATTCGTCGGCAGCTTAACGGAAATGGCCTTCGAATGGTATTCAGAGCTACCTAACGACTCTGTCAAAACATTTGCGGAGATGGAGCTGCTGTTTACACAAAGATTTGCAAGCGCCAGCGAGTGCATCCCGATCACCGCATTGATCAACGCCAGGGTAAGGCCAGGTGAAACGTGGGTTCAATACGCAATACGGTGGCGAAACTTATGGTCGAAGTGCGAACAACGCATCAAAGAAGCACCTGCGGTAGGCATGTTCGTAGGCACTCTTGATCCACAAGCGACCATCTCGCAATTCATGATGTTCTTCAAGCCAACTACTTTCCAGGCCTTGATTGATAAGTTGGCCCAATGGATCAGATGGGTCATAGACCATCTCCTTCAAAGACGGATCCTCTGAATGAAAAGGGGAAAGGAAAAGCAACTTTCGTTGCCAATACTCAACAACGGCCGAGCAACTTAAACCCGGTTGTTCGCCAAAACAACGTGTATCCACGCTCATCCCTCGAAGTGAGACCGGGACGTCCTTACTCGTTTCCCCAGGATAAAACGAGGAAACTGTTCGAGCTGGCAGTGCGCAACAAGCTCATCAATCTGCCGGATCCAAAACGTCCGTTGCAGCCAGGCGATGTCAACAATCCTAATTACTGCCCTTACCACCAAGCAGTAAGCCATCCAATCAAAGATTGTTTCGTCTTCAAAGGCTGGATAGAGGACCAATACCAACAAGGCAAGTTCGCATTATCCGAAAATTGGAAGGTGAAACCACCACAACCTCACGTCCCTAAAAAGGTGGACATGCCGGGGGCATCGTGCTCATTCATAAAGGAAGCCCCATGGGAGGACGTTCTTTCAGCCAAGACGAAAAGAATGCTGAAGGATCTCCAAATATGCCCGGCGATCAGGTGCAAAAATCCACAGGAACCCGAGATCATCGAGGGAATGCTGAAACCGCGCCCAACTCCAAAAACTGGTGATGATGGTCAGAGCGCTCATACCCAGCCGTCAAAGTCTTCAAAGAAGAAGAAGAAGACCAAAAAGCCCGTGAAGCCTGGTGACAAGCGCACGGACCTGCAAAAACAGATTGACGCATTGGAAGAATATAATCAGAAGGCGCGGACCGCAGTCACACTCCAAGAATTTCTCACCCACGTCCTTGTGGACAAAGATGATGATAATGGAGAAGACTCGTCGGATGAGTCTGAGGATTATGTGGCAAACTGTCATGTGATCTCTCACTCGTTAATAAATGGTGAAGAAGCTTTGGATGTAGAAAAACCAGGGGCAAATCCTGAGCCTGAACTTTTAGGACCATCAGACGAAATGATTGATGCATTCCTAAACGAAGCCGTCAGGAAAGTAAAGCCAATCGAGAGCGTGAACTGGCTATATTTGAAAGTGCTAAACGCCAACGACTGGAGGAAAAGGTCGAGACACCCCGACTGGAGCAAAACATCCCTATCGCCAGCAAAAGCAAGCTTAAAGTAAGGAATCAATTCGCTAGGGCCCTGGCAATAAGAATGAAGTTTCCCTCTCTCAAAGGAAATTCCCCTGGTAATATACGTCTTGATGAAGCGGACATACATCCTAACTTCCGCCTATACCATCAGAAGATTGCACACCCTACCGAGGAGTGCATAGCCTTTACAAACTGGTGGCAGGGATATGTTGCCCATCGGCGACACGTTCAACGAGTAAAGCGTAAGGCTCGTCGGGAACAGAAAAGCACGACAGATTAGCGTGAAAGAGCTGCTGGCAACTGTCACATAGCCGACACCAAGGGATCGCAAGTTATCACCTTTGGAAGCGACTCTGACGAAGAAATCGCCCTCAGCCTTCTCTTCAAGGAATCCACCTCTGGCACAAAACATGCGAAGATTTGCGGCAAAATCTAGCTGCGTAATCGTACGTTGACAAATGACCGAAACGTCGTTAAACTACTACCAACCCGCGGCATCCCCAGGCTGACGTGGTAAAAAAAAAGGTACGTCTACAAGCAAGAGGGGCACAGATGAAAACCCTAAAGGGCTCCGTGAGTAAAAACAGCAGGACTACCGACGATGTTTATGAAAACCCGAAAGGGCGCAGACTCGTATAAAAAAAAGGTATGTCCACAAGCAAAATGAGCACGGATGAAAACCCGAAAGGGCTCCGTGAGTAAAAATAGCAAGACTACCGGCGAATTTTGTGAAAACCCGAAAGGGCGCAGACTCGTAAAAAAAAGAGAACGGTACGTCCGTAAGCAAAATGAGCACGGATGAAAACCCGAAAGGGCTCCCGTGAGTAAAAACAGCAGGACTACCGGCGAGTTTTGTGAAAACCCGAAAGGGCGCAATCTCGTTAAAAGACACTTGCAAGGTCCTCTCGACCCTGTAAGGAGAAACCGCCTGCGTGAGATCCTTACGACTCACAAAAGAGACCATACACTTAGGAATCCTCACGATTCCTAAGAAGAAATTACACTTACAAGATCCTCACGAATCGTAAGGAGAACCCTCTTATGAGACCCTCATGGCTCATAAGATTCAAAAGCCTTAAGCTACAGGGATCTGAACCTGTTCTTAAGCAGTCATACCCCCCGATTTTGCCCTACAAGCGTTTCAATATTGAGCCTTGTACACAATCCATGGGCACGAATAAACATTTCCCTAACAAAGTCCCACCAGAGACTGGGGATATGCTCGCATGGCGAACAACCCTTATAAGTCCTCTCGACTTATAAGGAGAAAAAAACTCTTGTAAAATCCTTACGACTTATAAGAGACCATGCACTTAGGAATCCTTACGACTCCTAAGGAGAAAACGCACCTATGAGATCCTCACGACTTGTAGGGAGAAATACCTTTATGAGACCCTTACGGCTCATGAAATCAAAAGCCTTAGTCGACAGGATCCTAACCCTGTTTGCTAAGCCACCTTTGTTCGACATCGACAGAGGTAAATGATGATTCGCTCCTGGTAATATCTCAGTGGTAGCGATGCTGATGCATAAAACGGTATCAAATTCCAAGTCCTTTTACGGCAAATGATGATTCGCTCCTGGCAATATTCCAGAAGCAGCGATGCTGATGCTAAGATTGGTATCAGATCCCAAATCCTCTACTCGCGAGAAAAAATCAGCGAGCCCAAAAAAAAATGCATATGAAATAGCCGAAATGATGGGGAAACTTGCAACAAAATCAGCAAGTAAAAATGTATGCATACAAAAACAGCTGAAATGATTGGGCAACTCGCAATAAAAAGAAGCGAGAAAAAAGAAAAATAGCTGAAATGATTGGGCACCGCGAAAAATAGCCGAAATGATGGGGCAATCGTGATTTTCGCGATATAAAAAGCTGAAATGATAGAGCATCGCGGAAAGAATAAAAAATGAAGAATGAAACTTTTTGCCCTACAGGTGAGATCACATCGATCCCTGTATACAATCCAGGGGTACAAACAAAGAGGGAACCATACCTTCCCAACAGGCTCCGTCAGAAAGCGAAGCTAAATCTCGACGGTTCATAGACAACCTAGAGACAACCTCGACATTTGTCGCAATATTGCAGACACAATGTCAACAAATGAAGCAAAGGAAGATCCCTAGCTTCAGGGTCTCGACGTCAACATCGACAACTTAGAGATCACCAACGGCGTTTCTCCTCACTCCAACCAGATGCAGACGTGATGTCAACAATCGACCTCAGAGTCGCAATGAAATGGAACTATGGCAAAGTCCCTAGTTCCAAATCTCAATGGCCACATCTGCAGCCTGTAGACCAACAACGGTGGGCCTCCTCATTCCAGCATGACACAGATGTTACACCATCAAACGGAGCCATGGCAAAATCCCAGTTCCGTCTCAGCATTCGTCTCGATACAGCAGACGAGATGTCAACAACGGCGTTCCTTCTCAGTCTAGCAGGATGCAGATGCAACGTCAACAAAAGACCTCACGGTCGAAACAAAGCGGAGCGACGGCAAAATCCCAGCTCCACCTCAGCATTCGTCTCGATACAGCAGACGAGATATCAACAATGGCGTTCCTTCGCAGTCCAGCAGGATGCAGATGCAACGTCAACAAAAGACCTCACGGTCGAAACAAAGCAGAGCGACGGCAAAATCCCAGCTCCACCTCAGCATTCGTCTAGATACAGCAGACGAGATGTCAACAACGGCGTTCCTTTGCAGTCCAGCAGAATGCAGATGCAACGTCAACAAAAGACCTCACGGTCGAAACAAAGCGGAGCGACGGCAAAATCCCAGCTCCACCTCAGCATTCGTCTCGATACAGCAAATGAGATGTCAACAACGACGTTCCTTCGCAGTCCAGCAGGATGCAGATGCAACGTCAACAAAAGACCTCACGGTCGAAACAAAGCGGAGCGACGACAAAATCCCAGCTCTACCTCAGCATTCGTCTCGATACAGCAGACGAGATGTCAACAATGGCGTTCCTTCGCAGTCCAACAGGATGCAGAAGCAACGTCAACAAAAGACCTCATGGTCGAAATAAAGCTGAGCGACGGCAAAATCCCAGCTCCACCTCAGCATTCGTCTCGTTACAGCAGATGCAATGTCAACAACGGCATTCCCTCGCAATCCAGCACGATGCAGATGCAACGTCAGCGAAAGACCCCATGTTAGAAACAAAGCGGAGTGACGGCAAAATCCCAGCTCCACCACGACATTCGTCTCGATACAGCAGACACAGTGCCAGCAAACGAAGTGAAGGCCAAATTCCTAGCTTCAGGGTCTTGACGGTAACTCATATAAAACCTGAAAGACTATCTGAGATCATCCCACATCAGTACGGAGTGGTCACCATCTCGACGTTCGTTTCAATACAGCAGATGAGATGTCACTACGGCATCCTTCCTCCAACAGGATTTGGACACGCCAAACCAAACGAAGCGAAGGCCAAATTCCTAGCTTCAGGGTCTTGACGGTAACTCATATAAAACCTGAAAGACTATCGGAGATCATCCCACATCAGCGCGGAGCGGTCACCACCTCGACGTCCATCTCGATACAGCAGACAAGATGTCACCACAACGTTCTTCCTCCCGCAGGATTCAGACGCGACAATCAAACAACGGAGCCACGGCAAAATCCCTAGTTCCAAACCTCGACGGTTCACCAGCAACCTAGAGACAACCGTGACATTCGTCTCAATACAGCAAACGCAATGCCAGCAAACGAAGTGAAGGCCAAATTCCTAGCTTCAGGGTCTTGACGACAACTTATATAAAACCTGAAAGACTATCGGAGATCATCCCACACCAGCGCGGAGTGGTCACCACCTTGACGTTCGTCTCGATACAGCAGACGAGATGCTAATACAGCGTTCTTCCTCCAGCAGGATTTGGACGTGCCAAAACAACGAAGCAAAGGCCAAATTCCTAGCTTCAGGGTCTTGATGGAAACTCATATAAAGCCTGAAAGACAATCGGAGATCATCCCGCATCAGCGCGGAGTGGTCACCACCTCGACGTTCGTATAGATACAGCAGACAAGATGTCACTAAGAGCGTTCTTCCTCCATCAGGATCCAGACGCGACAATCAAACAATGGAGCCATGGCAAAATCCCTAGTTCCAAACCTCGACGGTTCACACGAAACCTAGAGACAACCGCGACATTCGTCTCGATACAACAAACACAATGCCAACAAATGAAGCGAAGGCCAAATTCCTAGCTTCAGGGTCTTAACGACAACTCATATAAAACCTGAAAGACTATCGGAGATCATCCCACACCAGCGCGGAGTGGTTATGACTCATCGGGGCTCTCCAAAATGAGCCTCACCTCAAGTAAAAAGCGGCATGGCAAAACTCGTAACGCTTGCCCTTCCGACGGTCAAACTGCCTAGGAGGATTGCATGAAGACGTTTTGTCCAGCCCCCGAAGGGATCATAGACACGACAGTCGCAAGGCTACTCGAACAACAAAATTACTTATCGAGGAATACATCAGCCAACGCGACGGTACGACGGACAAAACCCTAGTACCACAGACCCTAACGGACCTCTGTCGTAAAGAGCAGGGGTTAACTGCGACGTTAGGATATTCTTGCGAGAAATGCTCGATTCGTCTCGACTCGCGAGGAAATTAGTGTTTTTGCGAGGACTTCTCGATTCGTTTCGACTCGTGAGGAAAAGCCTTAGGCAATGGGGATAAGAACCGGTTTCCTAAGCACTGGGGCCCTGCAAGTCGATCCAAAATGAACTCTTGCATACTATTCACGGGTCACACTCTCCAAAATCGAATCTCGACAAGGAGGGAACCAACCGCTTACGGGTCCTCTCGACTCGTAAGAGGGATAATTCTCTTATAAGATCCTTACGACTTATAAAGAAAAACGCACTTAGGGATCCTCACGATTCCTAAGGAGAAAATACACCTGTGGGATCCTCTCGACTCGTAGGGAGAAAAGTCTTCATGAGACCCTCACGGCTCATGAAGTTGAAAAGCCTTAGGCGGCAGATCTGAACCTGTCTCCTAAGCCATTGCTACCTTATAAAGAGTTCAGGATGAAATGTCATCTACCATCTATGGGCCAGCATTGCCAAAGCCACATTCGCCGCTGAAGTAAAGAAGCTACTTACGGGTCCTCACGATTCGTAAGGAAAAATACCTGAGCGAGATCCTTACGACTCACGGAGGAAATGAACACTTAGAAATCCTCACGATTTCTAGGGAGAATTTGCACCTACGAGATCCTCTCGACTCGTAGGGCGAAAAACCTTCTTGAGACCCTTACGGCTCATCAAGACAAAGAAAGTCTTAGACTACAAGGACCCTAAACTTGTCTCCTAAGCCCTTAATTCTTTGGCCGTGCATAACTCTGCACTACTTCACCCACGTACGTACTTACGTGAAAAAGTAGTGGGGGGCATTTGTTCCCGCCAAAATTTTGGCTCACAACCTGCTCCCTTATAATATATATATATATATATATATATAAATAATAAAATAAATAATAAAATAAATAATAATAATAAAATAAAAAAGGAAAGGAAAAACTCCACATGCAAAGAATGTAACAAATGCCTCAAAACCAAGAGTTAAAACATTGTGAAGCAACGCTTCAGATGCAGCGCCAATTGCGCTGCGCCCTAAACAGCGCACCATGTGCAAAGCACGTGTGCGCTAGCGCTAGGTGCGCTGCGCTCTAAGCAGCGCACCACGTGTCATACACGTGTGCGCTGCCTTTTAAGCAGCGCACCACTTGCAAAGCACGGATGCGCCAGCGCTGGAACCTAAAAGCTCCCCAACCGTCAGATCAAAAATCTAATAATAATGATAAATCATTAATCAGAATTAAAATTCTGTTATGGAAAGATTTTCTCAATCTTGTTAAAAAAACAAGAAGATTGCCTTCTGTAAAACAGAAATCCTAGGATCAAAGATCCAACGGTGGGAAATATTCCCCAATCAATTAGAGAAAGATCTCTTAAAACTGATTTAACAAATCAATTGGCCCTATATAAAGGCCCCAAGACTTCAAGTCTCATAGAGAGAAACCCCCCTACAAATTTTGAGAAACTCAAAGAAAGAAGAGCAAGCTCTCAGAAAGAGAAGATCATTTCTTCAAGGTAAAGAATGATTCTTGAACAATGAACACAGAGATGAATCCATCTCATAAACAGAAGAACCATCTTCTAAAAAGATCTTAGATCTATAAAAAGGCCAAGGTCTTTTGATTTAAAAGAAACGATCAAAAAGTTCTAATCATAAAAAAATAAAAAAAAGTAAAATACTTCACTCACAGATCTTTTGATCAATAAAGGCAGAGCCTTTTATAAAAACAAGAACTTTTGTTCTTTAATCTTGAGGCAAAGGCTCCTTTGAAGAACATAAATTTGTTCTATGATCATAAATTTGATCAAGTGCGATTTGCGCCTTTGAAAAGTGCCTTGCACTCATGAACTACGCCCTTGCGCTCCTTGGACCGGCGCTCAGCACCAAAACCTGCCACGTGTCAACCAGAAACACAATCTGCGCTTTGCGTTTCTAAAAAAAGAGCACTGCGCTCATGGGCTGGCGCTCAGCACCAAGCGCGCCACATGTCACTTACTGGCGCGCCAACAGACTAGCGCAATGCGCTCATACACTAAAAGCGCAATGCGCCAACAAACTAGCGCTAAGCGCGACACGTGTCCTCCTCATGTGCGCTATCCAACAGAAGCGCAATGCGCTCTTTCCTTAGCGCAAAGCGCCTGACGCGCCACGTGGCGCACTGTCAGAACAAACTTTGTTCTGATAAATGTTATGAATTATTAAAAGGGCCGAGCCCAGATGAAGGCTCAATAGCCAGAACAATAAAATGTTCAAATCATATCAACTGAGCCCATATGCTCATAAACCTGCAAACAGACTTTAGTCCCAAATTGGACTATAGATCTCCCAACCAACATTGGTTCAAGGGTACATCTCTGAACTCCTCTGATATTTGTCATTGTAATCCTTCAACGTCTTCAGAGAGGTGACGGGTCCCGACAACCATACATTCCACAGACTATGATGTCTTTAAACTGGACTGTGGGGTCCTTAAACCCACGAACTATGATGTCCTTAACCTTGACTGTAGGGTCTTTAAACTCACGGACTATGATGTCCTTAATCTTGACTGTGAGGTTTTTAAACTCACGGACTATGATGTCCTTAACCTCGACCGTGATGTCTTTAAACTAACCATGGACCACCATGTCCTTAAACTGGTAATGGACCACCATGTCCTTAAACTGGTAATCGACCGAAATGTCCGTAAATTAAACAATAGAGTCTAAATGCTCTTTTATTGGATCTAAACGATCCTGTTAAGTTGATCTTAGTCTAAAATTAGACTAACGTGTCCTTAACAAACCGTTAAGTTGATCTTAGTCTACAATTAGACTAACGTATCCTTAATTAACGTTTAAGTTGATCTTAGTCTCAAATGAGACTAACGTATCCTTAAACCCAAACCAAAACCCAAATCTAAGAAAATACGGATTTGGACTAATCCACGCCCTACGGGCGACGACATAAATTAGTCTCCGTATACAATCCACGGGCAACCAAACACAAAACAAACACCCACGACACGAAATGACCATCTGGAGAAGGAGAAAGTTGTTACCGCGATGCGGTAGCGTAATTAACTGCAGGGGCTTGCGCCTGCAGGGAAGAGCGTCCCCACAATCAAAAACCCCTCAAACGAGGGGGAATCTGACGAAGTCTGCTACATCGGCCACATCCGTTTAAACCTTCGATACATGGTGCTATAAATCAACTTGGCATCTTCGGAGAGGTGGACGGATAGCACCAATTAGCATCTGTCCCGAAATTCAGGCGAGACGTTCGCCGCTTGATCGCGCGTCTTTCGGAGGGGAACAAGGTTGCCCCTACGGATAAAGCCGGAGGAGCAAACCACTGCCCCTATGGCTATATTCGTAGGGGCACAAAATTACACCGTAGGTGTACATGCCGCAGGTGCAAGTCTTTGCCTTAAATATGCCCCTACAGAGTACTAATTGCCCCTACGGATTTATGTGTAGGTCTATATGTCCCTACGGATTAATTCGTAGGGACAAAATATTTATTTAATTTATCGGTTTATAAAATAAAATTGTTGCCCCTCCGGATAACTCCGTAGGGGCAAATACATGCCCCTACAGAGTAATGCGTAGGGCCAGATATATCCCTCTGTAGGTCTATCTTTATGCCCATACGAATAAATGTGTAGGGATAAATATGTAGGGGCAAAATATCAGGTATCCTGATATTTTGTCCCTACGGATAAATGTGTAGGGGAAAAGTTTCTGCCCCTACGGATTAAGCCGTAGGGACAAGTTTAACACCTGTTATTGAGTCCATAGGGGCAAAATATCAGGTATCCTGATATTTTGTCCCCACGGATAAATGTGTAGGGGAAACATTGCCCCTACGGATTAATCTGTAGGTGCAACATTTGGCCCTATGGATTAATCCGTATGGACAAATTATCAGGGTTTTTTTTTAAAAAAACGGCTGTCTGTTTTTTCCTCGCCCTGCGCACAATAATATATACATCATATATGAAAGAAATCAACAAGCATAATATATACCGCAGTATTCATAATCATCTCACGCATAATATATAAAAGAAATCAACAAGCAAAATACGATATCAATCTTAAATATAAAAATCAACAAGCAAAACACGCAAACACCACCAATATCGTCCAAAATATATACAATCTGTATCATATAAATATATACATGCTTAAAATATAAAAATCAAAAGCTACCCTAGCTTGGTCCAGCTCCACCTCTGATAATCGCCGTAATCTGGCGTATCTGCTCCTTGGATAAACCCTGAGTCAACAACTCGACCAATGCGGACTGTGCGGGAGTCTGAGCGGGCTGTGGAGCTGTAGGAGTGGTCTGCGCAACCGCAGCCGAGGTAGTGGCTTGCGAAGCCGCAGCCAAAGGAGATGCATGTGGAGCCGCAGCCGAAGGAGATGCATGTGGAGCCGCAACCGAAGTACCCTGTCGCGTCTATTCAGTTTTGTGTGTAATAAACGAGTAAGAACTGTGTATTAGTCGAATTCTTATCATTATCAGGTTATTGCAAAACCCCAATCTATGAATACATAGGGACTTAGGCCCCGTTTGGGTATCTAGTTTGGAAAACTGTAGTTTATTTTAATTAGACAGTTCTATGTATGTATGATTAATCAAAGCTAAGTCTATAACCAAATAAGCTCAGGCTACGTACTAATATTGGATATATTTCTATCTATAATATGATATAATATTTTACTATTAAATAGTATACATACCATCATCTCCTTCAACTCCTGGACGATGGCCTTCAAGGTGGAAACATATTGCTCTAGACGTCGCTCACGGGTGATAGAGGAAGTAACCGCCGGAGTGGAGTCCAGCCTCATATGGGCCCTGCTAGGATCCAGTGTCCGGCCTCTCTCCCAACCTCCGTGGTGCCCTCCGTGTGCGGCGTCTAGGACTGGGGTCAGCAGCATTGGATCGTTCTTTCCAGTAAAATCGATCTCTGATGCCTCCGCCTGCTCAACCACCCGCTCCTACACCCACATTAACCAGTAAAATATAAGCATATCATTTAAATTTGAACTTTTCAAAACAAAAATTTCAAATAGGGGTTGAATAAATATTAACACTTACGCAATACTCCTGGGTAGCGGTGTCGGGGTATCGAAGCTCGCCCGTAGCGGGAACTGTCGAGGTGCCGTGGACGGCAAGATACGCGGTCAGTACGCTCGGTGTACCACCCTGCGCCAGGGTCTGGGCTCTCTGCAATTTGCAAAAAATTTACATATATTATAAAATAACTCTTAATATTAAATTATATCACAGTAGATCTATTATAATTTATCGATGCCTCAATGGCACGAGTAATATTCCTCAAGCCTTCTATATAAGTGGGGCGACCCCTCTTCGCCGACTTCCTATTCTCTTTATTTTGATCCGCCTGTTTCTGCACAACACATTCAGATTTTGTTTTCTAATTAAGAAACAAAAAAAATAAATTATATACTAAACAATGAATTACATTTAAAAAACAAACATGTTTGCGCTGAGAGTCGAAATATTGGCATAAGAGAGGCCATGTATCTACGTCGACTATTGCAAAGGCCGGAGTATGTAGGAGAGCCGCTCTCTCTGTCTCGGGGGTTGCCATCCACAGGGAATAGCAGTCAATCTTCAGCTCGTTTCTATTGTATCGGACCTTTGATTGCATATTCTTCATCAGGCCATGGTACAGAGCGTGAAGATCGAGCACCCTCTCAGGGTGATCAGGGTCGGGTATAGGCTGAAAATCGTAATCCAACTGCAAATACAAAAAAAAACAATGTTATTAAATTGCAAGTGTTAATATAAATATATTGGATAAATCAAATGAAAATATATATTAATACCCGAGCCTGCTCTCAGAAGAGAGCGAATGAGCACCGGTGCTGGTCACCCCACTCAACGTGAAGTGGATACTTCTTCACGAGGCGGCTCTCATCCCCTATATACCGGCCGAACCTCTCGGCATAATCGCCGGTATAGCGATAATCAGGGGTAAAGAAGAGGGGGAATGCTGCTTCCCTCTAGCTCTGTCGGGCCTCAGCCTGTGGGACTGATTCAGGCCTCGAGTCCCCCGCTCGGGATGGGGATGCCCTGCGTCTACAAGAAATATCAAGCCAATCAATATTAAGACAAAGTGGTATTAAGAAATCAAGATTTAACAAAAATTGAAGTGTGATATATACCTCCGGCGATAGAAGCACGAGCCTGGGCCCGAGCTGTAGCACGAGCGGGATGATAGTTCCTCCGGTGAGGAACAGCCGGTGACCTGGACGTGGACGCATCCCCTCCAACTAAAAAATAAATATCGATAAAATTACATGTATTTCATGTTTATTCTTACAGGATATGTAAAATGAATAAACATTTTATATTTATTCATACTAATCTGCAGACTTAGCGGCGGGTATGGAAGTGGGAGTGGCTCTTGCACCAGACGTGGACGCACCACCTATAATTAGACAATCAAACATTGACTATATAAGTAATTGCATTCTAAATCAACATGTATACAATATAGGATATATAAACATACTCGCAGGTGCGGTGGTGGTCTCTGCCCAAGATGTGAAGGCACCACCTATAGCTAGACAATTAAAAAATGATTATCTAAATACGTAAGAGCAAAAAGAATGTATGTATATTTATGATATAGCATTATGAATCAATATGCATACACTATAGGATATTTAAACATACCTGGAGGTACGTGAGTAGCCTCTGTCCTTGATGTGGACGTACCACCAACAGCTGGACAATCAAATATTGACTATATAAGTAATTTTGACATAAATATGCATGTATATCTATAATATTACATTCAAAATGAATATGCATGCAATATACCTGGAGGTGTGGCAAAGTCCACACGGAAGGAGCCATCCGAAGGGGTCTCCGATAGGGGTGCAAGACCGGCCCTCTGAAACTCCCTACGCAGCTCTCCTGGCGGAAGAACCGATCTGCCTTTGCCGGTGCCGCGGCTGGAGCTCCTGCCGCCCCTCGCTGCTCCCATCATCGTCATCAAATCTAGATAAAACGGTTTGTGGATGCATTAGTCAATCATTACAAACATTGACTATATATGTATAGATCGTAAAATGTGAAGTAATAATATAACATTACTGATAACCTTTTTCGTTTCGTGGACGCATTAGACATATCTACTTGGATTTCATCATCGATATCATTTCTAACCCACGTAACTTCATGATCAGCCGAAAACAACCCATCTTTTGAAACAGACGGTCGGAGCACTCTAAGTCTTCTCTCTTCCTTATCCTCATCACTGTTATCGAATTCTGGGACATCGTAAACATCCCTGGGTTTCCAACGGCATACGAAACTCCATCCCGGATGCTTCAAACACCGTGAGTAGTATACTTAGAATGCTTGGTTCGGAAAGATAAACGGATCGTCATGACCGTAAAATCGAAGTGTGTTCACACTGGTCAATCCATATTCATCTTTCCAAGTCCCGAGATTGTTTCTCCACTTATCCGTATCGGTTCGTGTATCGTACCAAGTACACTGAAATATATAAAACGGTTCTGATCGTTCGGGATATTGGATGCCAAGTATACAATTTAAGTATCCATAATAAATCACACCATCCGATCCTACCGTCGCAATCCCACTATTCTGAGTGGTTCTAGATGTTTCTATGTCCTTAACTTCGAATTTGTATCCAAGCACACCGAATCGTTTATAATATGCAACCTCCATGCTAGGAAACTGAGCTAAACATCTTGAATCAGTATCTAATGATGCAGACAAGTTCGGATCCTGGATCTAACAAAACAAATTTTACAAAAAATACATAACGATATAAGTTTAGATTAAAACTGGTAGCAATAACATATTATTTGAATAATTTACATAATCTGCAAACCAATTGCAAAAATTATCCTGATGATGTTTTTCCAATCGTTCATCGTTCCAATCAGGATGCCCCTCACAAACCTCGTTAAAATGAATTCTGTTCTCAACAACGACATATGACATTAATATTATATCATTTCATACACACACAAACACAAATATAACAATTAATCCAAAAAAAACTTACCTCTCTAATTTTTTCAAGACATACGCTGTTGAGGAGGATAAAGCGATAAATCTTGTTGATAAACATAGTGTCTACCCTCTTATAGTCAGTTTTACCATATGGCCCGTCCTGAATTCTTCGAGGCCGGTTAATTTTCATCTCAATGTTTTCGTCCAGATAGCGGGAACAAAATGTGGTTGCTTCATCTAGAAGATAATCTTGCATGATAGAACCCTCTGGTCGATTTCTATTGCGTATCTACTTTTTTAGAGTGTAGAGGTACCTAAAGAAAAATATGTTAAATAAATACGGGCATACAGGACAACAATAATTTTACAAATTGCGCGAAACGAAGAATTTCACATACCTTTCGACGGGATACATCCATTGATATTGTACCAGTCCGGCTAACTTAGCCTCAGTTGCAAGATGAACCGTCAGGTGTATTATGATATCAAAGAATGACGGTGGGAAAATACACTCAAACTTGCAAAGTATCAACAAAATAGAATTTTCTAGTTTCTCCAGAATTACAACATCCAGTGTTTTAGCGCATAATTCTCTAAAAAAACAATATAAGTCATTGATTACTAGAACAATCGACTCGGGAAGGGAAGTCCTGAGGGCTAATAGGAGAAGGTTCTCAATAATAACATGGTGATCATGACTTTTCAGCCCATCGATCTTGCCTTTCACAATTTTTATTTTCTTGCTAAATGATCCTGAGAAACCTATGGGAACTTTCAAATCATGCAACACCTGCAGAAATCTATTCTTCTTCGGTTGTGAATATGATACGCTGTATTGGGAAGTACAAACTTTTCTGATTTACCCGCTATCGGTTTAGAATGCAATTCACTTCTACTATTCCAGTCCTGTAGATCCATCCGAGTATGGAGGTTGTCTTTCGATTTCCCATCTTTACAAAGAAGAAAGTTGAGTACGTGCTCGGATACTGCCTTATCTATGTGTATAACATCCAGACAATGACGCACTAAATTTGTTGACCAGTACGGAAGCTTGAAGAAAATGCTTAACTTGTTCCAGAATGGTGGTTTGACCTGTTTTGTCAGATCTATCCCGTAGGTCACATTATTGTAACCATCCCACTGAGCAGTCATGTCCTCTCCGGACAATGGGGCTGGAGGTCCAAGAAGCTCCTGATGACTATCAAAGTGAACAGCGTCTAACCTGTAGGGATGGTCTAGATGCAAGAAACGCCGATGGCCGCAATAACAAACCTTCATGCTAAAATTCAAGAATTTCGATGTTGTATATTGATGGAAATAAGGACATACTTTGTGATCATGCACGGACCAACCTGATAGCATTCCATACGCAGGAAAGTCATTAATTGTCCACATTAAAGCCGCACGCAGTATGAAGGTTGTATTTGTGTTTGCATCGTAAGTCTCTACACCATAAATGAATAACGTTTTTAACTCATCAATCAGAGGTCGGGGATAGACGTCGATATTGTTTTTCGGTGAGTTTGGTACGTCGATAAGAAGAGGCATCATAAAGTATGATTGATCCATAGCTAACCAAGGCGACAGATTATAAACTATCATTATAACGGGCCATGTGCTGTGGTTTCCAGCCATATAGTTGAATGGGCAGAAGCCATCACTAGCGAGTCCGAGCCTAATATTGCAAGGATCGCTACTGAATATTTCGTGCCTCCTATCGAAATCCTTCCATGACGGTGAATCTCTTGGATGACTCATTTTTCCATCTTCACTTGGAGGAGCACGGTGATGCCAAATCATTGCCTCGGCTATTTTCTTGCATGTGAATAGTCTTTGCAGCCTCTGTGTTATGGGAAAATATCGTGCTACCTTAACAGGTATATCGGGCTTCTTATCAGATTCTTTCGGCTTATACCTGTCCTCTCCGCATGTTGGACACTGTTTCAAATCTGAATTCTCTTTCCGGTACAATACGCAATTTTTAGGACATGCATGAATCTTCTCATACTTTAGACCCAAATCAGACATCATCTTCTGGGCTCCGTACCAGCTGTCGGGCACGTTATTTCCCAAGGGCATAGAATCTTTCAAGAACGAAAGAAGCATTGTGAATGACTTATTGCTCCATCCATTTAGGCATTTAATCTGGAAAAGTTGGACGAATCATGAGAGGGTGGAATACTTTACATTCTCATAAATTGGTTTTCTAGCATCATTCATGAACTTTTCATATTTATCCGCACACGGTCCTTGACCGGAAGGAATATCATCTTCGGTATGAATAGATTAACCTAAGGTAGTGTTCAGTTGATAAAACTGCACACTTGTATTACATTTTTCCTACCATTTTCATATTAAAAAAAGACTTTATTATAATATATTATACATATGAGGGTTTATGTGTAAAAACATTATTTTCTATGTGTTAATATATTTTAATTATTATTTGGTAGGAAAATGTATGCAAATAATATTATTGACCTAATCCTAGTAGAACAAAGTCTACTAAAATCTTATTTGAGTTGTTGTGCAGAATATTTCCAAGTTGTTATGAAGGATTTAACAAACAAATCAATTTATTGAAGAAAACTTGCCAAATTAAGAAGCAAACTTGGAGACCAAGTCTGGAAGCAACAGAGAAAAGATTTTCAGATTCTGAAGATGCCTAGGATTGCCACATGTCACCAGATGAAAGCCCAAGAAAAATAAGCAATTGATCACATCCCTTGAGCGCGGATCCGCCGCAATAATGACGAGTTGGAAGGCAATATTTTGGGAGATTGACAACTGCTGAATTTTACCAACTTCTCAACAATAAGATTCTGGGTTTGCACTATATAAAGGCACCGAGAGCCTCTTGGAAAAGCCATCAAGCCGACGAGATCACGAAGTCCAAGACGGCTCACGCATCCAGGCTGATCATCAACGGTTCATCTACCTCCTTAGAAGAGATCGAGAAGCAAACTAGGTTTTTGTAATCATTTTCTAAGGAATCAAAGTGTACTTGATCTTGTTGATTAATAAAGGTAGTTCTTTTTCTTATTCTATTTCTTCGTAGTTTAATTATGCATTCTCTCTCCATCTCTTTTTCTCCCAACATGCGCGAGTAATTCTCCGCTTGTTAGGGTTCGTAGGATTATGGTAGGCTAATGGACGATGAAAATAATTAAACCCTTTTTAAGTCCTATAAAGTTTAGGAACTTTATCAAAAGAATCATTAACATCCTAATCGGGCGCGCTAGCAATTCTTTGCTAGTTCCGACCGCGATTAGAGATTAGATTAATGATTGTTTTGGTAAAGGCTGGATATGAACGGAGTTCCGTGTCGAGATAAGGGTTAAGAGTGGGATTCCTTTTCCTTCCAGAAACCCTAATCTACACGCATCACCGTCGTTCTAGTTCTAAATCTATTAATGGATAAAAAGGGTAACTTTTAATTAATCTTCCATAACTACTAAATCCTAACGAACCCTACAAGCCCTATTATTATATTATTTAAATCTCTAAAATAATCTAGATCTATATTTAACATTCTTGTTTAAAGTAGATCTAGAAACTTTCACAAAATTCTTTATTCCTCCTCTCTTTCTCAACACATCTAAAGTAAAAATAAAAGGTTCAACGTTTCCCAGAGGACGACCCGTACTCATCTCGGTCTAGCTACACGCGACACCGTTATTGATTGCGGTTAAACTACAAAAACACACTCTTTCGTATCAATCAAATGGCGCCGTTGCCGGGGAAACGTGCGTAATTTTTTTATTTTTACTATTTGTGTTGAATTCTTAGACGAGTCATATCATTATTAAAACAAAACTGCAAATTGCATATTTAACGATTTGTGTGTGAATTTTGCGAGGGAATCTGGAGTCACGGACTTGAGGAAACAGGAGATCTAGGGTTTCACAATTCTCTGGTATCTTTCTTAACTCCTTCTCTCTCTCTTCAAATCCAATAAAATCTATTTTCTGCAGGATTCTTTGCAAAATCGCGCCGCTCAAAAAATCTTTTTGCAAAAGTTTTGTGATTGGTTTTGTTTTGCATATTTTAATACGGACTTTAAGGGGCAAAGACCAAATCAAGATTAGGTGGGGATTTCATCATCCTTCCTAAGCCCCACAAATCACAAACCAAGCATATAGATCAACCCTTCATTAATTTAAAAAATATCTAGACCGGACTCTAAGGACTGTCGCGCTCAATAAGGACAGAGGAAGGTCGTGGGTAATCTATCGTTTATCCGCATTATTTTTGTAGTGCCTAGGCAAGTGTGTCGAAGGCTAGTGGTTTCTAATTAGGCCCACGACGTGGTTCCTTCCCACTTACCTGGCACTTACCTGGCTACAAGGGTAGTACGGAGGCGGTAGAGGATTTATCCTGCGGCTTGTCCTTTGGAAGTCTAGGAGCGGTCTAGAGACTGGACCTAGGTGACCTTAGTTCTAGGGTTGCTTGTGCATCTTAGGGAGATTTGTCTTGAGTCCCACTTTTTCAGAACAAACCAAATTTTTAAATCACACACGCTGCCACTTGCGCTAAACCCGCTTAGTGCATGCTCGGCTGGACACGGGATTCTAGTGCCCGTCTTGTCCACGTTCCTGCTATCGACTCCGAAGTCGGTGCTTCTTCATCTTCTTTTCCCCCACCACCCACCACGACCGCGATGGACGGATATCCATCAAACTTTAACACCACTCTGCCACCGCCCGCAGGTGCGCAGAATCCTCCACGCATTTCTCTCCAAGAGAGATGCTACCCTACACGTAGTCCCCTTCCTACCTGTCTTTCCATTCCACCAGCCAATGGGGAAAATTTCGAAATTAAACCCCAATTCATCAAACTGTTGCCCAAATTTCACGGTCTTGAATCTGAAGACGCATACGTTTTTATCACCAAATTTGAAAACGTATGTGCTTTGATGGGTACTTCACAACTGTCTATGGATGCTCTGCGTTTACGTCTTCTCCCATTCACTTTGTGCAATTTAGCCGAGAAATGGCTTTATAACACACCCGCACATTCTATTTCAACATGGGACGAATTCGTTGCAGCATTCCTGAAGAAATTTTATCCCAATCATAAGACCAGCCGTGTTCGGAGCGAAATCTTCAAATTTACCCAACTTCCCAATGAACCATTTTGGAAATGCTTTGAACGGTTCAAGGATCTTCTTATCCAATGTCCTCATCACGGAATCCCTAGATGGGATCTGTGTCGAATTATCTATGAGGGTATTGATTTCACGACAAAACAGATGCTTGAAACCATGTGTCAATGCCAATTCCTATCTAAAGATGATGGTGAAGCTTGGAAATACCTGGAAGATCTTGCTCAAAACACTTTACAATGGGAAAGTGTTAGTCACTCATCGTCTAGGGAAGGTATCAATCAGCTCGATGTTTCCGTCACAATGAGAGCCGAAATGGCCGCTATACAAAGGAAACTCGACGCTATAGAAAACAGAATCTCTTCAACCTCCCTAAACCAATACACACTTCACAAAACCATGTGTGGATGCTGTTCCGACCCATCACATTTGCCGGAAGAATGTCCTTTGAATGTACCGTTTCAAGGTCACACTAATACTGCATTTCAGCAACAACCTAGAAACGATCCTTCTTCCTCCACATATAATCAAGGTAGGAGGAATCACTATGATTTTGCTTGGAACCAACACCAAACTCAAAACACGGTTTCAAACCAGAATGATTTTCAAAGGGTCCCTCCACAACAGCAACCACCACAACTGAGTCAGCTCCCCTGTCAACCATAAAAGTTTCAAAACCCGGCCAACAACTTTGATCCTTCTTTTGCCGGTACTGCTACACCCTCTGCACTCGACATGTTCATTGTACATTCCATGCGAACGAATGATATTTTAACGTCTTCTATCCAAACGTTAGTACAAAATTCTGCCTCCCATGGTGAGAGTATTAAATCGGTAGAAGCACAAATCGCACAACTGACTGCTGCAATGAGTGCTAGAGAGAAAGGGAAACTTCCAACTCAACCCTTACCTGATCCTGGACCCTCGCATTATAACCATGTGAGTGCTATTTCTACGTTGAGATCTGGAAGAGTGCTGGATAACCATGTGGGTGAACAGATTGATAATGATGAATTGATCATCAACACCCCGGCTTCCAATTCCACTTCCACTTCTACTTCTTACCCTACTTTGTCTAGTCTCCTACCTTCATCCGAGCCTATTCTCCGTTTTCCCCAAGGCTCGAACCCTTCGCCCATTTCGCCAAATTTATCTAAGTCGATTCCCACTCCAGTTTTGGGATCGAATCCATCCCCACAGTCTTCTCCACAAACGTTGGACCCAAAACTTATTGATCAAGCACCTTATCCAAACAGGTTGAGGGGCAGCAGACCAAGTCCACAAATGGAGAAGATTGTTGAAATTTTTAAGCAAGTTAACATAAACATTCCACTCCTAGATGCTATTCAACAAGTTCCGTCATATGCGAAAATCCTAAAGGACTTGTGCACTAGGAAGAGAAAAGTTCAAGTACCTAAAAAAGTTTTCCTTGCGAGTAATGTGAGCACAGCTTTTACACAACAACTACCCAAGAAACGAAAGGACCCCGGAAGTCCTACAATTTCTATTTCCATTGGGGGTAAAAATATTAATCGTGCTCTACTCGATCTAGGTGCCAGTGTTAACTTGCTTCCGTATTCTGTTTATGAGCAATTAGGGATCGGAGAGTTAAAGCCAGCGCATTGCACTCTTCAGATGGCCGATCGATCTATCACCCAACCTAGGGGTGAGCTAGAGGATGTGTTAATCAAAGTCGGGGAATTCATATTCCCTGTGGACTTTATCGTTATAGATACACAACCTGTAGCAAACCCACGCAATCAAATCCCGGTGATACTCGGTCGACTCTTTTTGGCCACTTCCAACGCAGTAATCAATTGTAGAAACGGCTCTATGACCCTATCCTTTGGAAAGAAGTCAATTGAGCTTAACATTTACAAGTTGGGAAGTGAACCCTCCGAACCCTATGCTCATGTGTGTTCTGTCGAATTAATGGATGTCGACAGCAGCGAATTTGATCAACCTCATAATTCTGAGTCTGACAATCACCCCATTTTTTCTGATGACATTATTTTTCGGGGTATCGATGAAAACTTTGAGGAAATTTTCGCTGATGAACTCGTATTTTTACAAGACACGGGTGTTGAGATGAATCAACTCTAAGATGAAGAAATTGGACCTCCACCCCCTCTTTTAGACAATCATGATAATGTGAGTAATCCATCATCACTATCACTGTGTCGTCTCTCCAAATTGAGACGCAATCCTTTTCCATCACACCTCTTATCACCTCCCCACTTCTTCACGTCGAAAGGTGACATGTTCTTCCACCAACCTTGGTGCTTCATCGATAAAATTTTTGAATGGTTGGTGTTGACCTTCGGTCTTTGCAAAGCTTGGCATTGACCAATAACCTTGACCCCCTCATGTGATTTTAAAAGATTAAAAATGTTTAACTCAAGTTTGGGGGAGGGGTGGTATATTTTGGCTCTTGAAAGAAAATGATTTTTACAAAATTGTGAGCCTAAAATAAGTTTGGGGGAGGATTTTCACTTTCATATATTCTTGCCCCCATTAATAATTTCCTCCCAAGTCTACAGGTTTTTTGAGCTTAACGGATGACATCGGTGAGGACACTGCTGTAAACAGGTTTGGGGGAGGTTTGTGCTTATTTACACATCAATTTGCATCATATTTTGCATAAGCACAACATTTTCAAAAATTTTAAAAAAAAAATTCTTTTATAACAAAAGAGTAGAAAGTGAAAAATTACATCTAAAACATAGGAATAATTTAAGAAAACCAAGAAAATTAGAAGTTTTCTTAAACGAACTGGTAATAAGTAGTTATGAGCTGTTGTCCCAAGGGTTAATAAGATGAAGAAAGTCACTAATCTGAGGATAAAAATAAGTCTGAAAAATAGTTTCTATTCTGGAAGCCAAACATTTGAATGTTGATACCCTACTATATGCACTTACACACGTCTTGAAACTCGGGATAGTAGAGGATACCTTGAAATGCTCTTGTCTAAAAGCCAAAGTATGAAGGAAATGAAAAAAAAATGAAGAAAATATGAAAATGGTGAAAAGAAAAAAATGAACACTGGTTTTGTTATCGCCAAGGCAGCAATAAAAAAAATATAGCGAGGGTGCCTCTTCACTTAGTGCCCTAAGGCCAACTGGTCTGGGAGTCACTGCTAAGCCTTAGGTGGTGCAAGACGAGGAAAATACTATCACCGAATCAGCAAGCACTTGAGTAATCGGTCGGTTAGTACCTCAAGAAGTATTAACGGTCACATGAAAATGTGTGAGCAAATCTTTAATATTCATCAAATTAAAAAGTACTGAGGTAGATGGACAAGAGTATGATAGCTTGAATTGAATTCTCCGAGTGTAGGGATGTTATTTACACACACGTGGGGTTATATGATCAATGTTTGGATGAAAGGTAGGAATGAAGAATAAAGACGATGTTTTATTGAGAGATGATGTGATTTCTAACATTTTTTCATGACTATTAAGATAGGGCTCATGACAACTGAAAAGCTAGTATAGTTAGAAACTCTTCTTTTCAAGGCTTTTCTTTTATGGTTCTTATCTTTATATGTAAATTTCACCATCTTTCTTTTGTTATTGGATTTTGTGGGTGTAATTCGCTGAAAACCCTCAGGAGACAACACTCCTCCTACTAGGGACACCTAGAGGTTTAACGGCTTGTTGCACGTGCTCAGTGCAATCGTGTCTGCCTACGAAAGTGTGCTTAGTTTTCTCCTTTCCTTTTCTCCTCTTGAATAAACTAGTTTGCTCGGGACGATCAAAGATAAGTTTGGGGGTATTTGTTCAGTTGATAAAACTGCACACTCGTATTACATTTTTCCTACCATTTTCATATTAAAAAAAGACTTTATTATAATATATTATACATATGAGGGTTTATGTGTAAAAACATTATTTTCTATGTGTTAATATATTTTAATTATTATTTGGTAGGAAAATGTATGCAAATAATATTATTGACCTAATCCTAGTAGAACAAAGTCTACTAAAATCTTATTTGAGTTGTTGTGCAGAATATTTCCAAGTTGTTATGAAGGATTTAACAAACAAATCAATTTGTTGAAGAAAACTTGCCAAATTAAGAAGCAAACTTGGAGACCAAGTCTGGAAGCAACAGAGAAAAGATTTTCAGATTCTGAAGATGCCTAGGATTGCCACATGTCACCAGATGAAAGCCCAAGAAAAATAAGCAATTGATCACATCCCTTGAGCGCGGATCCGCCGCAATAATGACGAGTTGGAAGGCAATATTTTGGGAGATTGACAACTGCTGAATTTTACCAACTTCTCAACAATAAGATTCTGGGTTTGCACTATATAAAGGCACCGAGAGCCTCTTGGAAAAGCCATCAAGCCGACGAGATCACGAAGTCCAAGACGGCTCACGCATCCAGGCTGATCATCAACGGTTCATCTACCTCCTTAGAAGAGATCGAGAAGCAAACTAGGTTTTTGTAATCATTTTCTAAGGAATCAAAGTGTACTTGATCTTGTTGATTAATAAAGGTAGTTCTTTTTCTTATTCTATTTCTTCGTAGTTTAATTATGCATTCTCTCTCCATCTCTTTTTCTCCCAACATGCGCGAGTAATTCTCCGCTTGTTATGGTTCGTAGGATTATGGTAGGCTAATGGACGATGAAAATAATTAAACCCTTTTTAAGTCCTATAAAGTTTAGGAACTTTATCAAAAGAATCATTAACATCCTAATCGGGCGCGCTAGCAATTCTTTGCTAGTTCCGACCGCGATTAGAGATTAGATTAATGATTGTTTTGGTAAAGGCTGGATATGAACGGAGTTCCGTGTCGAGATAAGGGTTAAGAGTGGGATTCCTTTTCCCTCCAGAAACCCTAATCCACACGCATCACCGTCGTTCTAGTTCTAAATCTATTAATGGATAAAAAGGGTAACTTTTAATTAATCTTCCATAACTACTAAATCCTAACGAACCCTACAAGCCCTATTATTATATTATTTAAATCTTTAAAATAATCTAGATCTATATTTAACATTCTTGTTTAAAGTAGATCTAGAAACTTTCACAAAATTCTTTATTCCTCCTCTCTTTCTCAACACATCTAAAGTAAAAATAAAAGGTTCAACGTTTCCCAGAGGACGACCCGTACTCATCTCGGTCTAGCTACACGCGACACCGTTATTGATTGCGGTTAAACTACAAAAACACACTCTTTCGTATCAATCAGGTAGCCTCTACCATATCCTCCATTTCTTCTCCTAGAAAAAAATTACCGTCTTCTTCTGCCACATTACCGTCTTCTTCTTCTTCTTCTGTCGCATTACTGTTTTCTTTTCCTTCCCCGTGATATAGCCAAGTTATATAAAGTCTAGTAAAACCATGTTTAACGATATGAAGCTCTTGGAATTCTACCTTCTGCCAGTACTTATTCCTACATCTATCGCACGGGCAGAGAGTCTTCTCTATCAAGATCTTATTATGTGCGCGTGCAAATTCAATGAAAGCAGCAACTCCTGCGACAAACCTAGGTTGCATATTTGTTGCCAATCCACATACATCCAGTCCTTAATTTTGATGTACTCATGGGCTATGCTAGACCGTATAACATATAAATTGTAGGTTATGAGGACTATATTGAGAAATCTAAGAACGGAGTGGTTACTGACAAAGAAGAAAATCCGTGAATGTGCTTTGTGTGTGCGTTTGTCGTTGAAAAGAATAAATTATCGATAAACAAAGTTAGATTTGAGAATACCCAAGTATGAGTTGCATTCTATATATGTGTGTTTCAATTTATGATTTCGCTTCAGTGTAGGGTTGTTAGTGTGTATGTGTTGTGTGTGCGTTTGTTGTGTATTCGTGTTGTATGTGTGTGTTTCGGCTGTCGGGGGTAAGACTTCTATCCTATTAAGAATGTATAGAGCAAATACCCATTCGCTTGTGCTTTCAACCGTTTCGAGTAAATTTCGGAAGCACCTCCCCGCCGTTCTCCGAGTACACTGTAATAGAATAGATATTCATTTCAAAGATATGAAACAACGTTGAAATGAACATCTAATCTATCTTTGTACACGGAGAACCAGCGGAAAATTATCGACGAAATAACTCGAAACGAATGAAAACACAAGTGAATGCAGGTGTTTGTTTTATGCATTCCTAACTTGTCCACACTGGACAAATCTATCGGTTATCAGACGATTGAATCTTCTCGTCACATAGACTACATGACAGTTGTTAGTACCGAACTATACCGTCCGATATTTAACAATCTTCGTATAGTTCTATGTCACGATGAACATCGAACGTATGTTAACCGATAGACGTGGACTAAGTGGCGCTTTGATTTTTATATATGAGTATCGATGAGAATATGAAAGTTTCATATTATCATCGAGTATCATATATTGGTTTTAACTTGAACATTTAACTTGAATAGGTTTTACGTTTACATTTCGTTATTAAGGGTTCGAAGTTTTTAGTTTAGGGTAAATTTTTCTTGCGTTTATGGTAAAGTTGTACGTATATGTTATCATCAAGTATCCTACTGAATGAACTAGTGCGTCCTAAACCCTAACCCTAAATAACCCAAATTTACCTAATTAACCCAAATTAACCATAATCGTTACCCTACACAAATTATCCCTAATTAACCCAAACTTAACCCAATTTACCAAAATTAACCTAATTAACCCTAATCAACACCCAAACCCTTTCAAATTATCACTAATTAACCCAAATTAACCATAGCCTCTAATTAACCCAAATTAACCCTAGCCTCTAACCCTAAACCTTAACTCTAATTCTAAATAACCCAAATTAACCTAACTAACCCAAATTAACCCTAGCCTCTAATTAACCCAAATTAACCCTAGTCACCCTAAACCTGAACCAAACCCTAACCCTAACCCTAGCCCAAGTCTTACCCTAACCCTAACACTAACCCTAGCCCAAGTCTTACCCTAACCCTAACACTAACCCTAGCCCAAGTCTTACCCTAACCCTAACCAAACCCGAACCCTAACCCTAACGCAAACACTAACTGACCAGAACCCTAACTAACCCTAACCCTAACTGACCCGACCTCTACACAGTAAACTGAACCCTAACCCTAACCCTCAACCTAATCAATAAAAACAGAAAAAATGAATAATTAGAAGTAAAAATAAGAAATTTAATTACTAACCTGTAGTGTAGATGAGGCGATGGCGACGAGGCGCAATTGGCGACGAGGCGCGGGCGGTGGCGAAGAGGAAGTCGACGGTGATGTCGGGGACAAAGAGGCGCGCGCGAGAGGGCGGTGGCGACGAGGCGCGGGTGGTGGCGACGAGGTGCGGGCGGTGGCGACGAAAGGTGCACTCGGGAGAGAGAGAAAGTATTGTTTTTGGGAACTAGGACTTTATTGTGCTTTAATTTTTATTATTATCCCTTTTATCTGCCCCTACAGATTAACCCGTAGGTCCTTCTTTTGCGGCTCCGTAGGGCCAACTAACAAATTACGTTTTAATATTTTTAAATTAATTCATATAGCACCGTAAGGACAACTAAAAGGACCTATGGATTAATCCGTAGGGGCAACATTTTATTTCCCCTACGGATAACGTTATCCGTAGGGGCAACCCCTTATTATGGTAGTGATTATATGTTTTTATATATATTTCACTTAACAAAAGTAAAAACATTATATTATTTTTGTTATTGTGCCTTACATAACTTTTGTTAATCTTATATGACCTTAAAACGATTTTCTATGATATCATAAAAAATCATTTATTGATATCGCAATTATTAAAATAGTTTGAAAAGAAAGTAACCAAACAAATAAATACCATGTTCTTTTATTAATCATTATGGTAGTTTATTGTTAAAAGATTGTAGATTATGCACGGGGTAACGACTTACCTCACACTCACACTTTTGAATTATAGCACGATCATATGATTATTTTTATTTTTCCTAAAGAATCGAAATTCATAAAAATACCCTCAAGTTCAAAATATAGTTTTTAATCGATAATTCTTTTTCGTTGACAATTTTTCCCCTCACAACCCTCTTTAGAGAAGCCCTGTTGAAGATGGTGCTGATTATCGCACATTTCGGTCTAATAGGTGAGATCGGAGCTCTTCACGGACCGCGTTCTTGTAAGAAAAGAAAATAAATTTTTTAAAACAAAGTAAAACAAATTTTATAAAATAACTTAAATATCATATATTTTTAACTTCAAGAAAACAAATTTGTAAAATTAGATTTTAAATAAAAATATCCTAAAATAAAAAGATTTAAGTTTCTAATAAAATATCTCAAGTTTTCCAAAAAATAGATTTTTCATTAAAATACCATAAACTCTTAAAAGCTAGATTTTGTCACTAAAATACCACGAAATCCAAAAAAATATTTTTTTATTAAAAACCCTCGATATTCTAATCAAAATATTTTTCCTAAAACACCCTCGAGTTTCAAAATAAAGCATTTTACATAAAAACCCCTCGAGCTTTTAATGGCTAATTTGCATAAATACTTTAAAATTGCTAAATGATATATTTTCATATAATATCAAGATCTATAAAACTACTAGCTATCTAGTATTTAGGTAGCAGATGGGTTTAAGTGACCCATTCTCTCTCTAGTCTCGGGTAGCCGAAGACAATCAGTCTTATCACTTACTTATCTCCCGATATAAAATTCATATATTCATAGAAATCGTATTACTTTAATATTGAATCAAACCCGACCCAACCCATGAGTACAACTTGACTTGTATACTTTCACTTGACATGACTATTTGGTCTTAACATGAATTCAATTGTATTTATATGATTTACTCGATCAAACCTATTACATGCTTGACTATATTTGAACTAAATTATGAATACGTAATGACTTAACATGAACACTTGACATGAATAATTGAACTTGACATAAATATATAAACTCGACTTGAACTATGAACTTGTACTCTTCTTATGTATTCACCGATTCAGGCAAGACTTGTGACTATAATAGTAAATTAGATTACGCGGGTTGTTGAGGTAGTTTAAGTGTGAATCTAACGAAATCTCAAGAGCCTCCCTAATTCATGAATCCATATAAACTAACACATGCAATCTATCATGAGGGCCCATATTTTCTTGCCCCTGAATTATAACCTGTTGAGTTTGGAATACTTCAACACTAGGTTGAAGTCCCACCACTAACACTTGATTTGGGCCCGTAGTTCTTTACCCATGGATTACTGCATGTTGGGTTCGAGAACACTCATGATATTGGTTGACATTCACCCTTGAACTCACGTTAGTTAGTTTACCCTAATAGAGACCTTTTAAGACACACTTACTACTTACTTCATATTCACCAACACACACTTATCACCTGTTTAGATTAACCAATACTTAACCTGAACTGTCATGTTTACTTAGTTTTCCATGTTTAATTAGTTTCCATGTTTACTTAACATGTCATACTTGTCTTATAACTGTTAACACACCACCATAATTTTATAATCTCACCGTTCTTGAGGACTTACCGAGCACAAGTTCGCTGACGGGAATTCCACCCATCTCTCTGTTTCTTGGAATATTTGTCAGGCGGTCTAAGAAACCCACCGTTGTCGGTCCTAATTCCGGATGAGAAAGGGTGAGGGTTGTGGTAGGCTTGTGACAGCCAACGTAAAACTTTGTCACATTCTATGATATGAATCATAATAAGAATATCGTTGGGGAGTCCCCTACTCAGTGACGCGCTACATCGGATCCCGAGTGTAGTGTTAAGTATGCAAGGGCTTCTAGGTCGCCGTCCAGAAATGGCGCGTTACATCGGACCCCGGGTGTAGTGACAAATAAGCAAGAGTTTCATAGGATCCGTCTAGCTTCCTAGAACATAGGTTTCCTTACGGGTAGACTAATAGAATTAGTGGGGGTAATGATTAGGAGGAGAGTTGGTATTATGTGTTTGTAAGAAACTAAGTGGGTAGGTGAAAAGTGTAGAGTCATAGAGCCTTGGGATTAGAAGCTTTGGTATACGGGTAAAGATAAAAATCGTAATGGGGTAGGCATAATCATAGATAGACGGTTGCTTGAGGATGTAGTTGAGATTAGGAGAAAAGGTGATAGAATTTTACTGGTTAAGCTTGTTCTAGGTGAAGAGATCCTTAATGTTATTAGTGCTTATGCACCACAGATAGGTCTTGATGACGCTAGTAAGCGTCTATTCTAGGAAGATTTAGACGAGATGGTGCAAAGTATACCTAGTGGAGAGAAGTTATTTATTGGTGGTGATCTCAATGGACATGTTTGTACAAGTTGCAGTGGGTTTGATACTATCCAAGGAGGTTTTGGTTTTGGACAAAGAAATGAAGTAGGTGGCTCGATTCTAGATTTTGTCTTATCTTATGACTTGATCTTAGCAAATACCTGGTTTAGGAAAAGTCAGTCCCACCTTATCACTTTTAGGAGCGGATCAAGTGCTAGTCAAATAGACTTTTTTCCGACGAGAAGAATAGATAGAGGTTGATGTATCGACTGTAAGGTAGTGCCAGGTGAGAGTGTAACCACTCAACATATACTTTTAGTTCTAGATTTTCGATTTAGAAGAGGACCTAGAAAGATTAGACGTAAGGTAGAGCCTAGAATTAAATGGTGGCGATTGAAAGAAGCTAACCAAAAGGCTTTTATAGATCGTGTAGTCCAAGAAGCGGATTGGCAGTCGAAAGATAATTCAGACAGAATATGGAACAAAATGGCTAGTTGTATCAAGAGGGTAGCTAAAAATCTACTTGGTGAGTCGAGAGGTGGTGCTCCACCATCTAAGGACACATCATGGTGGAATGAAAAAGTAAATGCTACTATTAAAATTAAAAGGGATTATTATAAAGATTTGAAGAAAAGTGGATATGTGGAGAGATTTGAGAAGTATAAAATGGCTAAAAAGGAAGTTAAGAAAGCTATTCGGGAAGCTAAATTTAAGGTCTACAAGGTGGTGTATAAGAAATTAGACACTAAAGAGGCTGAAAATGATATATACCGGATTGCTCGGATGCGGGAAAGGAAGACCAGAGACTTATGTGCGGTAAAGTGTGTCAAAAATGAAAATCAGAAGGTTTTAGTTTGAAATGAGGATATCAAGGAAATGTGGATAGATTATTTTGACAAATTGTTCAATGAGAGCTTTACTAAGAATTTGGATGGACTTGTCATTCAATCTCAAGATATAAACCATGATTTCATGCGTAAAATAAGACTACTTAATGTTAAAGAAGTTTTGAACAGAATGAGTTTAAGAAAAGCAGTTGGTCCTGACAGGGATTCCTATCGAGATTTGGATATGCTTAGGAGAAATAGGCATTAAATGGCTGACAGATCTGTTTAATAAGATTTGGCAGGAAAAAAAGATGCCAAATGAATGAAGAAAAAGTATCTTTGTACCTATCTACAAAAACAAAGGTGACATTCAAAGTTGCTCAAATTACCGTGGAATAAAACCTATGTGTCACACTATGGGGACAGTGATTGAACACAGGCTGAGGAAGGATATTAAGATAACAGAGAACCAGTTTGGGTTCATGCCTGGACGATCGACGACAGAGACTATTCCTTTGCTTCGTCAACTTGTCGAGCGTTTTCGAGAGAGAAGAAGAGATTTGCATATGATATTTATTGAATTAGAGAAAGCGTACGACAAGATACCTAGAGAGGTATTATGGGGGACAATGATGAAGAAGGGGGTCCCCGTCAAGTATATTGACATAATCAAGGATATGTACGATGGAGTAGTGGCAAATGTCAGAATTTGCGGCGACCTAACGAGTGATTTTCCAATTACAATTCGTTTACATTAAGGATCTGCATTAAGTCCATTCCTGTTTACCATCGTGATGAATGAGTTTACTAGAACTATCCAAGATGAGGTACCTTGGTGTATGCTATTCGTTGATGATATTATTCTAGTAAATGAGACGAAAGCAGGGGTTAATGCCAAATTGGAATTATGGAGGCAAACATTGGAATCTCGGGGGTTCAGATTGAGCAGGTCCAAGACAGCATATATGCATTGAAAATTTAGTAAACAGAGAAGTCAAAACCATATTGGTATAACATTGGAAGGGCAAGAGATATCACCGAGCGATCAGTTTAGATATCTAGGTTCCATCATCTAAAAGGATGGGGAGATCGATAATGATGTTAATCAAAGGATCCAAGATGGTTGGTTGAAATGGAGGAGTGCAACAGGAATTTTGTGTGATTGTAAATTTCCATTAAAATGGAAAGGGAAGTTTTCTCAGAGCACTATTCGGCCTGCCTTATTATATAGTACAGAATGCTGGGCTCCTAAGAAGCATCATACACAGAAGATGCACGCAGCGGAGATGCGCATGCTTCGTTGGATGTGTGGTAACGCTAGAAAAGATAAGGTGCGAAATGAGGATATTCGTGCAAAATTTGGTGTAGCACCTGTATAGGAGAAGATGCGGGAAAACCGGCTAAGATGGTTTGGTCATGTGCGACGCAAACCTATGGAAGCACCGGTTCGACGAATAGATACTCTCGATATGGGCAATGGCAAAAGGGCAAAAGGAAGACCGAAGAAAACATGGATGGAGGTGATACGAAATGATATGGTTGCCAAATGCCTCAATAAAAGCATATTGTTCGATAGAAGTGAGTGGAGGCGGAGGATTCATGTGCTGGACCCGGCGTGATTCTCATGTTGGTTCATGTAGCCTACCCCACATGCTTGAGATAAAAGGCTCAGTTTTTTTTGTTGTTGTATTTGTTAGGTGACCTAAGGATCGAGAAAGTGGAACAGACAGTAGAGGACTACGACCAGTTCCCAGCACAAGCCAACTCTTAGATTTTCTTCCAGTTTTCAGTACCAGTTTACCACTTGTTTAGGCATTTTATATTATTGTATTTTTGTTTTCAAACATCGTAATAATGTTTTGTAATTATGAAAGTTGAATATAAATAAAACAGTTTATAGAAAAATTTCATTCTCTGACTTATTCTTGTACTATGTATATTGCTGTTTACCGCCGAAAACTGGAAAGATGAACGTCTGGCTAAATTTGGGGGTATATGTTATATGGAACATATCCATCCACCTTTTTGAAAATACCAAGTTGATTTATGACACCGTCTATCGGAGGATTGAATAGATACGACCGTTTTAGCAGACTTATCAGATTCCCCTTTATTTGTGAGGGGTTTTTGATTGTGAGAACGCTTTTTCCTGCAGGCTCAAGCCTCTGCATTACTTCATATCGTGTTATATTTATTGTTTATTTTGGGATTGCCCTTAGATTGTATACGGAGACTAATTTTATCACCCGTAAGGCGCGAATTAATCCAAATTCGTAAATCTCAGATTTGGGATAAACTTAGGTATTTTCTGCATTGGTTCAAGAGTTTAAGGATCATTAATCTTCTTTTAGATTAAGATCGACTTAAAATATGGTTAAGGATTGCTGATCTTATTTTAGATTAAGATCGACTTATATTTACTTATGTTTTGATCAGTGGGTCATACATGAGAAGCAAAAGCTTATGTACATAGTTTATTTTTGACTAAATAATCAAGCAAAAGCTTGTTGTTCCAAGTGCGCAAGTGTATGTGATATGCGTATGCATATTTATTCTTTTGGAAAGGGTGCGCATATGCCTTTCACGTGTTGTCAGGTCAAACTTCTATGTGTGCACATATATATGTGCGCATCTGACTAAATCAACATCTTTGACTTGCGCACACATTCTTTTCACGTGATGCACAAGCGCTCATTAGGCAGCATCAGTCATCTGCGCTCACGTAGATATCACGCGATGCACATGCTTTTATAGGAATTATTTGTCAAGTGCGCACACGTTCCTTTTACATGATGCACAAGTCTGCAGGGTCGTTATATATTTTTTTATGCGCGCACGCGATGCGCAACTCTGTATGATTTTATCAAGTGCGCACTTAATTTTGGGTGTGCATATCTTGAACAGAAAGCAAAAGCTTTCAAGAAGAAGCAATGGTTTCTGTTCTTTGATTTTTTTTTCTTTTCTTTTCTCCTTTGTTTCTTTTCCAGAAGCAAAAGCTTCAATTTTTATGATGCCTTGGCATCTTTGATAGGGTTTTTTTCTAAAAAATTTAGGACTAATTTCTCACAAAAGTTGATACTTTTGTAGAAAGAGAGATCAACCCTAAGATCTCTCGATCTTTTTCAAGTGAATCGATGGATTCATTAAAAGAAGCAAAGCGTTCTGTGTAAAGAAACCGTTTTAATATTTTTGTATGAAATCCATGGCTTTTTTAAGATGGGAGAAGTTTTTCTTCTTATTTTTTATCTTGTTTAAGGAGGAAGAAAATTAGATTTTTCTCGAGCTTATGGGGGGTATATTTTTTTTTCATTCTGTGAATGAGGCTCCTATTTACGGAAGAGAGAAAATTAGGGTTTGTTGGGGTTTGTTCCCTTCAAATCAGGTTTGTTTTGATTTTATTTTAAATTAATATAATCTTATTTTGATTTAATTTGATTCATGTCAATTACGGGGCATGTGCGCACCGTTGGATTGATCCCTAATGCATGCGCACCGTCGGATCTGATGATCTTGTATCAATTTAGTTTGATTTGTTAAATATGTTTTAATGAAGAAGATTTTATTTCTTCATATAGAATCATCTGCTTCGTTTGCGTGGCTGCGCACTTCAAGATAGTGCACACGTACATTGCACGTGTCGCTGCTATCTCGTGATCATATGTGCGCCTGTTTGGAGATGGATTTTAGCCCTGTGCACATCTGTTGATTCATTAATAGGTGTTCATTTGAGTCACTTGGCTGTTGTTATAGGTGCGCATTAGTGCCTTCGCATGTTTTCTTGGTAGCGACCAGATGTCAAGCTGCAATCCGTCGAATTTTACTCGAGATTCGTAGGGATGTGAACCGTCTTTTAAACCCTATAAATAGGGGTTAACTCCTTCATTGATGTGCACCATTCCTTTTCTCTCTCTTAATTCCTTTTAGAATTGCACCTTTTCTGAAGACTTTGCTTCCTGTTACAAGCCCTTGCTTCTTTATTCACTTGGTAAGTGCGTATGTGCATCTCTGCCTTTGTTTTGTCAATGCGTACCCTTAAGCTTGCGCACTCTTTGGGTTGCGTACTTTTCTTAACTTCAAACATGTGACTTAATTTTGGTTTTAATCAACCAATTTTATCTTTTAGCTCCGAAGTTAGATATTCCACCCATTCATAGGACTTCTCAAATTTCCGGACTGACGCATTTCAGGTTTCTTTTCTTTTAGGTACCATGGCTGGTCATTTGTATGGCATCAGGGGTATTGTGTTTCATGATGATTTTTACTGGTACGACCCCAGCTATTCTACAACTCAACGCGAGGCCGTACTTCGTCGTTTCTAGGATCACCGTGGGCGGTTGCTTCCACGTCGGTTTTATTTTCTGCAACTGCTCTTTCATGCGATGTGAAGGGCCACACATGGGCTTTTTAGTGCGATGCCACAACGTGCACTGGATCAGGATGAGGATAAAGCGCATTCGGTCTATCTGATGGGCTTAATCATCAAGGATCGGAGGGATTTTTTTTATAGATATCTAGCATCAGATCCACCAGCTAAAGTTGATCATATCCTCTCATGCTAGAGCTGAAGATTTTAGTGACAACCCTGGTGCTCATGATCGTGAACGAAACCACAGGAAGAGGGGGCTGCTGCTTGGGAGGCCTTGAAAAATCTTGTTTTTGATTTTCATAACCAATGTGCTAGCGATGATATCATGCCCTTGTTGTAACTATTGTGAGTTAGGATTTGTATTTTCTTGTTGTTTTGTGAAGCTTGTATCGGGTTGGTAGATTGTAATTCATCTTTCAAAATATTAACGGAGCATAGCTTTTCCTTTTATATTCGTACATCTTTTTCGTTTTGTGCTGAATTGGCTTAGCTTAGTTTATTTACTCGTTTTGGAGTTTACTCTTAGGCTCATATGTACGCACGTGTTTTGCACATGTGCATGACATTTAGTGATTTTGCTAAGTGTGCATGGCAAGGAAGCGCACGTGTCACTGCCTATGTCATGCATCAGCCATCATATGCACACGTTTATAAGTGCGCACATCACCAAAGTTGTCATTCTTTTAAGTGCGCACTTGATATTGATGCGCACTAAAATATATGCGAACAAATGCTCCCCATCGATTGCGCATACGTGACCTTCCCGTGAGTGTGATCGGTACTAAAATGCCAACCGCTAGATTGCCTCAAAATTCATGGGAAATGAACCAACATTCGACCCCTATAAATAGGGCCTTACTCCCCTTACCGAAGTGTGTCATTTTTTATTTTCTCCTTTACACTTTTAAGAACTTTATGGCGCACCTGTCCCTTCAGTGCTTATGAACTTGTTGAAGCTTTCGCTTCCTTCAGAAGCCTTTACCTTTTTAATCGTCAACTGGTAAGTGCGATGTGCACCTCTGCCCTTGATGCAAAACTTTTGCTTCCATTTACTTAGTGCACATTTTATAGGTCACGCATTCCATACCTAGAAAAAACCTTTTGATTATTCATAAGATGCATGGTTCAAGTCTTGATTCTTCCCTCTGTTTTGCAAACTAACGCTCCCTGGTTTCCTTTTCAGGTAGTATGGCCGGCTGTTTGTATTCTATTGAGGAAATTGTCTCTGACGAAAAGATACACATTTAGGGTCGCCTTCAAGGCTGAGAGTACACTGCCACTCAATGTGCTGATGTGATACGTCGCTTCCATGATCACAACGGCCGATTACTCTCTCATCGCATTTCCCTTTTGAAGATCATCGTTGGGTCGATCTGGGAAGATTTACCTGGGATTTTTGAGGCTATGCTGCTCCAGGCACTCGATGGTGCTGAAGACAAGGTGCATTCAGTATATCTGATAGGCCCGATCTCTAAGAAACGAAGAGATGAACTCGTCACTATCTTACATCACGTCTTCCAACAGAAAATAATAATATCCTCGTATCAGAGGATGGAGGATATCGGCGGTGATCCCGAAGCTTGCATCCGAGAGAAGATACATGGCAAGATGGTCGCTGAAGCTGAAGATGCTTTGTCGAACTTGCTTTTAAGTTCGAGAATCCATGTCCCGATTTTAGCGTTTTGCCACTTTAGCTCATGAATGATTTTATTGCGAATGCTTTTAATTTTGTCTTTTGTTTTCTTTGTAGTCGTCCTCAGCTAACAGTATATAATTTCTCTTTTTGAAGTATGAATGAAAAGTATCTTTTCTTTTTATATCTGCATTTCTCTTTTCATTTTGTGCTGAAATGACTTAGATTAGTTTATTTACTCGTTCCGCGTTTAGTTTATCCTTTCCTTAGGCATGTGGAAAACTCATCCTAATGTGGCATACATAACCCCTATTGATATAAGCGTCCGTTAGGTTCGTGGTGCTGGGTTTAGTCCATCGCATCGTTACGTCAGCAGGTTTCTTCTTAATCCACGTCTACTCGGGTCACTGGATCCAGTATCCGCATATTTGTTGTATCGTCCAACCCTACGATTCTCCTCCGAAAGACGCGACCGAGACGATGGGACGTTCGGGCCTGAATTTTGGGGGCAGATGCTATTTGGTGCTATCCGTCCACCTCTCCGAAGATGCCAAGTTGATTTATGGCACCATGTAGCGAAGGTTTAAATGGATGCGGCCGATGTAGCAGACTTCGTCAGATTCCCCCTCATTTGAGGGGTTTTTTTTATTGTAGGGACGCTCTTCCCTGCAGGCGCAAGCCCCTAAAGTTAATTACGCTACCGCATCGCGGTAACAACTTTCTCCTTCTCCAGATAGTCACTTCGTGTCGTGTGTTTTTGTTTTATTTTTGGTTGTCCGTAGATTGTATACGGAGACTAATTTATGTTGTCGTCCGTAGGGCGTGGATTAGTCCAAATCCGTGTCTTCTTAGATTTGGGTTTGGGGTTGGGTTTAAGGATGCGTTAGTCTCATTTGAGACTAAGATCAACTTAAACGTTTGATAAGGATACGTTAATCTAATTTTAGACTAAGATCAACTTAACGGGATCATTTAGATCCAACAAAAGAGCATTTGGGCTCTATTGTTTAGTTTAGGGACATCGCGGTCCATAATTAGATTATGGACGTTACGGTCCAAGGTTAAGGACATCATAGTCCATGGGCTTAAGGACCCCACTGTCCAAGGTTAAGGACATCATAGTCCATGGGTTTAAGGACCCCACAGTCTGACGTTAAGGACATCATAGTCCATGGGTTTAAGGACCCCACAGTCCAAGGTTAAGGACATCATAGTCCATGGGCTTAAGGACCCCACAGTCTGAGGTTAAGGACATCATAGTCCATGAGTTTAAGGACCCTACAGTCCATGGAATGTCTAGTTGTCGGGACCCGTCACCTCTCTGAAGACGTTAAAGGATTACAACGACAAATATCAGAGGAGTGAAGAGATGTACCCTTGAACCAATGTTGGTTGGGAGATCTGTAGTCCAATTGGGACTGAGATCAAAAGATTTATGAGCATATGGGCTCAATTAATCTGAATGACGGGTTTATGGCCAACTTGGGCTCGGCCCACTCAATTAAAATGTTAAACATTTAGCAATGCTGAGTATTGATTTGAGTTCTGACAATATTTTTGTCTTTTACTGAATGCTGATCATTCATCATAGCTCGGGCTTTATTCATAGGACAATTTATATTCTTTTAGCGCACACGTGAGGAGCACGTGGCGCGCTTTGCGCCAGTCAAATAGCGCAGAGCGCTTCTGCTGGGTAGCGCACACGTAAAGAGCACGTGGCATGCTTGGCGCTAAGCGCCAGATAATGGGCGCATTGCGCCAGTTTATGAGCGCAAAGAGCTATTTGTTCAGTGGCGCACATGTGAGGAGCACGTGGTGCGCTTGGCGCTGAGCGCCAGTCCAAGAGCGCAAAGCGCTATCTGTTAAGTGGCGCACAAGTGAGGAGCACGTGGTGCGCTTGGCGCTGAGCGCCAGTCCAAGAGCGCAAAGCGCTAGTTTATGAGCGCAAAGCGCTATTTGATCAACTTTATGATCTGAGAAAATAAATTCTAGTTCATAAGATACTTTGTCTTAAGATTCTAAGAACAAAGTTCTTATTTTATAGGAGATGTTTCAATCTTTTATTTTGGTGAAAAGCTTTGTCTTTATGGATCTATGATCCTATGAGAATTGAATTATTCTCCCCCCTTATAATGAGATACTATGATCTCTTTGTGAAAGACCTTACTCTTATAGATCTATGATCTGTGAGAAGAATTATATTCTTCTCTTTATTTTATGATGAGATCCCTTGATCTCTTTGTGAAAGACCTTGGTCTTGTAGACCTATGATCTTAAAGAAAGAAGTGAATTCTTCTTTTTATATGAGACGATTTCATCTTTCTGTTCTTTTTACCTTGAAGAAAAGTTCTTCTTCTACCGAGAGCTTGGCTCTTCTTTCTGAGATTTCTCAAAGTTTAGGGGGGGGGGAGTTCCTCTGTATGTTTTTCTATTTTCGAGACTTGAAGTCTTGGGGCCTTTATATAGGGCGAGCTGATTTGTTCAATCGGTTAAGGAGATCTTTTCTCCAATTAATTTGGGGATTTTCCCATCGTTGGATCTTTGATCCAAGAGCTTCTGATTTACAGAAGGCAATCTTCTTTTTTTAACAAGATTAGGAAATCTTTCTCCACACAGAATTTATTCTGTATTTTAGTGATTTTTAATCACCGTTGGATCATTGATCCGACGGTGCTCTGATTTATAGAGCACAATCTTTTTGTTTGGAAAGATTTTGAGGAATCTTTCCTTAACAGAATTTTATTCTGATCAATTGATGATTTTTAATCATGTTCGTTGGATCTTTGATCCAACGGTTAGGAATATTTAGTTCCAGCGCTAGCGCTCCCGTGCTTTGCATGTGGTGCGCTGCTTAGAGTGCAGCGCACTTAGCGCTAGCGCTTACGGGCTTTGCACGTAGTGCGCTGCTTAGAGTGCAACGCTCTTAGCGCTAGAGCTTATGTGCTTTGCACATGAGTGCTGCCTCAGAGTCTTTGACCCTTTCAGTGCTGGCGCTGCTATGAAGCACTGGCGCTGCTATGAAGCGCTACTTCATTTCAAAATTTGAAATTTTGAACAGAGCTTTGCTCTGATTGGGGGAAACAAATTCCCCTCCACCGTTGCGCTTACGTGGCCCATACGTGAGTGCAGCGGTGGCAGCATATCTGCCATTGGATCAACTCAGAAGTTGAAACGGCTCTCAGCGCCTATAAATAGGACCTTTGGCCCTTGAGATGATTTCTGTTCATCTTCTTTCTTGTTTTATGAGAATCAATTTCTCCTTTAGAGCATAACTCTCTGTTTTAAGAACTTCTCTAAGGACAGAACTTTGTCAAAATTTAGGTAAAGATCAAATCTTTTAAAGGATTATTTAAGAATCTAGGGTTTCACCTATTAACAGAGCTTTGCTCTTCACATATCTTCGATCTAAACAAAACCTTTTTAAGGGTTTATTAACTGAGCTTTGCTCTCTTGAAATTATAGATCTAAAGAGATCTTTCTTAGGGTTTCTTAACCCATTAACAGAGCTTTGCTCTTCTTAGATCATAGATCTTCAAGAAAACCTTTGTAGGGTTTCTCAACAGAGCTTTTCTCTTGTTAGATCTTAGATCTTAACAGATCCTTTTCAGGGTTTCTTAACCCATTAACAGAGCTTTGCTCTTTTCAAATCATATAGATTTATTAATCTTTCATAAAGAACTCTTAAGAGTTTGTTCATGGATCTTGAAGATCATGGAATTTTATTCCATTTAAACTTTACTTTAAGTTCTCTGATGAGTTATTCCATCATTTTTTCAGAGCAAGGCTCTTAGAATTTTCTTGAGGAATTTTATTCCTTCATCATTAAAATCTGACAGGTGTCATTCTATCACAGAGCACCGCTCTCAATGGGAGATTTACTCCTCTGCCCGAGGAACCTTTTCATTAAATGCGAAATCCTTTTTAGGATTCCTTCCTTAATTGCACAAAATTAATTTCATTGAGTGATTTAATTAGTACTTATTTCCTCCTCGGGGGTATCATGAGTTGTTTAAATCTCGTGTCTATTTTTAATAAGGACTTTCTTAATCAGTCTGTCCACTAACTCCCGCCGATTTTCTTTTTCAGGCGTTATGGACGCTCATATGTATGATCTCGCCGAAATTATTTCTTACGGAGACATTCGCACAGTCGGCCGTTCTCAAAACCAGGAATTCACAAACGCCCAGTGTGCTGAAATTATGGGTCGCTTTGATGCATACAATGGTCGCCTGCTTTCTCGTCGTTCCTCTCTCTTGAAGCTTATTGTGGGAGCGATCTAGGGGGCACTTCCTCTATTCTATGCCAGCATGTCGCTTAAGATATTGGACGACACCGAAGATAAGGTGCACTCGGTGTATCTGATGGGCTTAATCTCAAAGAAAAGACGAGACAACCTTGTTGATATCCTGCATCATGCTTTTCAGTAGGAGGCGATACTCGCTGCTTATCGAATGGTGGAGGACATCAGTGGGGATCTTGACGCTTGTGATCATGAAAGGATGTATACAAAGATGGTCCGAGAGGCCCGAATATTTTTGGATGGACTCACTTTTGAATTTTTTAATCCATGTCCTGGATTTGATGTCTTACCTTTGTAAAAAAAAAATTAATGGCGTTTTTATTTACTATTTTCATCAATTTAGTAATTTTCTAAAGTATGAATAGTAAACTTTCCCATTTCCATATGTTTATTTTATGCATTAAACCTTTCCGCACATGCATGAATGGGTACGCTTTGAACGCTTAACTGAATGCGAATCAAATGCTCTCCTTACTGTCGCTTGCTTCTCTTTGCCGTGTTGTTTCCATGTGATTTTAGTAAGTGTGGCCGGTAGATAGTGAGTGACGGTCCATCTCGGACTCTTTGCAAGGTAACGATGGCTTAGGAAATAGGTTCAGGTCTGTTGCCTAAGACTTTTCAATTTTATGAGCCGTGAGAATCTCATAAAGACTTTTCTCCTTATGAGTCGAGAGGATCTCGTAGGTGTGTTTTCTTCTTAGGAATCGTGAGAATTCCTAAGTGTGTTTTCTCTTGAGAGTCGTAAGGATCTCCCAAGAGAATTTTCTCCTTACAAGTCGAGAGGACTCGTAATTGATTGTTTCCTTTCTTGTCGGAGAGTGTGGCCTGTAGAAAATTTACAATGACCTTTCTGCAAGGCAATGATGGCTTGGGAGACAGGGTTAGGATCTGTCACCTAAGACTTTTCAACTTTATGAGCCGTGAGGGTCTCATAAAGAATTTTCTCTCTACAGGTCGAGAGGATCCCGTAGGTGTATTTTCTCTTTAGGAATCATGAGAATTCCTAAGTGCGTTTTCTCTTGAGAGTCATAAGGATCTCACAAGAGAATTTTCTCCTTACAAGTCAAGAGGACTCGTAAGTGATTGATGAGTCGACCTGCTTCCGAGTCAAAGCATTGCTTTCGGCGAGGAGGTTGAGGGTTTGCTCTGGCTGTTTCTCACGGGGTCAGGATTGACCTTTGTCGTGTTTTACGGGGCCAGGAGGGGTTGACTTTATCCGCATTTCACGGAGTCAGGGGTTAACTTTATCCGCATTTCACGGAGTCAGGGGTTGACATTATCCGCATTTCATAGAGTCAGGGGGTTGACTTTATCTGCATTTCACGGAGTCAGGGGGTTGAATTTATCCGCATTTCACGGAGTCAGAGGTTGACTTTATCCGCATTTCACGGAGTCAGAGGTTGACTTTGGGTTTTCTGTGCGCCGCCGAATCCTGAAACTGGGAACTTTGCCACGGCTCCGCTTTGCTGACGTCGTATATCCCTCCAGAGACAATGATTTCTCTGCAGGTTGGCGCGAATCAAGATATTCTCGTCAAGGACGCTGATTTCCCTAAATCGAGGTTTTGCCAAGGACGCTGATTTTCCTGGGGGTTGAGACGAATCGAGAGATTCCTGCGAAGACACTGATTTCTCTGCGGGTCGACGTGAATCGAGATGCTTTCGTCAAGGATGCTGATTTCCCTGAATCGAGATTTTTGCCAAGGACACTGATTTCCTCGGAGTTGAGACGAATCGAGGTATTCCTGCAAAGACGCTGATTTCTCTGCGGGTCGACGCGACTCAAGATGCTCTCGTCAAGGACGCTGATTTCCCTGAATCGAGATTTTTTTCCAAGGACACTGATTTCCTCGGAGTTGAGACGAATCGAAGTATTCTTACAAAGACGCTAATTTCTCTACGGGTCGACGTGAATCGAGATGCTCTCGTCAAGGATACTGATATCCCTGAATCGAGGTTTTTTCCAAGGACACTGATTTCCTCGGAGTTGAGATGAATCGAGGTATTCCTGCAAAGATGCTGATTTCTCTGCGGGTCGACGCGAATTGAGATGCTCTCGTCAAGGACGCTGATTTTCCTGAATCGAGGTTTTTTCCAAGGACACCGATTTCCCTGGGGTTGAGACGAATCGAGGTATTCCTGCAAAGACACTGATTTCTTTGCGGGTCGACGCGAATCGAGATGCTCTCATCAAGGACGCTGATTTCCCTGAATCGAGGTTTTTACTAAGGACGCTGATTTCCTCGGAGTTGAGATGAATCGAGGTATTCCTGCAAAGACGCTGATTTCTCTACGGGTCGACGTGAATCGAGATGCTCTCGTCAAGGACGCTGATTTCCCTGAATCGAGGTATTTGCCAAGGACGCTGATTTCCCCGGAGTTGAGACGAATCAAGGTTTTCCTGCAAAGACACTGATTTCCTTGCGGATCGACACGAATTGAGATGCTTTTGTCAAGGACGCTGATTTCCATGAATCAAGGTATTTGCCAAGGACACTGATTTCCTCGGAGTTGGTTGACTTGTTTCCGAGACGGAGCGTTGATCCGGCGGGGAAGTCATTGGTTGACTCTAGGTTGTCTGTGGGCCGTAGAGTCTTGGAACTAGGACTTTGCGGTGGCTTTGCCTTGTTGACGTCGCATCCGAATCCGTTGGAGGAAGAACGCTGGGGTGACATTGCGTCTGCTGTATCGAGACGAACGTCGAGGTGGTCTCTAGGTTGTCTGTGAACCTTCGGGACCTGGAACTAGAGACTTTGCCATGGATCCGTTGTTTCGTGTCGCGTCTGCGTCCTGCTGGGGGAAGAACGCTGGGGTGACATCGCGTCTGCTGTATCGAGACGAACGTCGAGGTGGTCTCTAAGTTGTTGGTGAACCGTCGGGACCTGGAACTAGGGACTTTGCCGTGGCTCCGTTGTTTCGTGTCGCGTCTGCATCTTGTTGGAGGAAGAACGCTGTTGTTGATCTCTAGGTTGTAGAGATGGCCATCTAGATTGGGATCTAAGGACTTTTCTGTGGCTCCGCTTTGTTGACGTTGCGTCTACTGTAACGAGACGCATGTCGAGGTGGTCTCTAGGTTGTTTGCGAACCATCGAGACTTGGCTCTTTTTCTGATGGAGCCTGGTAGGATGATATGATTCCCTCTTTGTTTGTGCCCCTGGATTATATACAGGGATCGATGTGATCTCATCTGTTGGGCAAAAGTGTCATTCTTTCATCATTTTTTTTATTTCTTTCCGTGATGCTCTATCATTTCAGCTTTTTATATCGTGAAAGTCGCGATTTCCCAATCATTTCGGCTATTTTTCGCGGTGCCCAATCATTTCGGCTGTTTTTTTTACTCGCTGCTTTTTATTGCGAGTTGCCCAACCATTTCGGTTATTTTGTATACATATATTTTACTTGCTGATTTTATTGCAGTTGCCCCATCATTTCGGCTATTTCATATGCATTTGTGGCTCGCTGACTTTTCACTGCGAGTTTGGGATTTAATACCGATTTAGGCATCAGTATCGCTACAACTGGGATATTGCCAGGAGCGAATCATCGTTTGCCTCTGTCGATGTCGAACAAAGATGGCTTAGCGAACAGGGTTAGGATCCTATCGACTAAGGCTTTTAACTTCATGAGCCGTAAGGGTCTCATAAAGGTATTTCTCCCTACGAGTCGTGAGGATCTCGTAAGTGCGTTTTCTCCTTAAGAATCGTGAGGATTCCCAAGTGTATGGTCTCTTATAAGTCGTAAGGATCTTACAAGAGTGTTTTCTCCTTATAAGTCGAGAGAACTTACAAGGGTTGTTCACCATTTGAGCATATCCCCGGTCTCTGGTGGGACATTATTAGGGAAATGTTTATTCGTGCCCGTGGATTGTATACAAGGGTCAGTATTGAACTGATTGTAGGGAAGCATTGGAGGTTGTGATGGCTTAAGAACAGGTTCAGATCCCTGTAGCTTAAGGCTTTTGAACCCTGTGAGCCATGAGGGTCTCAAAGGGGAATTCTCCTTACGAGTCATGAGGATCTCGCAATTGTAATTTCTCCTTAGGAATCGTGGGGATCCCTAAGTGTGTTGCTCTCTTGTGAGTCGTAAGGATCTCACGCAGGTATTTTCTCCTCACAAGGTCGAGAGGACCTTGCAAGTTTCTTTTAACGAGATTGTGCCCTTTTGGGTTTTCACAAAACTCGCTGGTAGCCTTGCTGTTTTAACTCACGGAGCCCTTTCGGGTTTTCATCCGTGCCCATTTCGCTTATGGACATACCGTTTTCTTTCCCTTTTTTTCGTGTCAGCCTTGGGATGCTGCGGTCCGTAGTAGTTTATAGACGTCTCGGTCAATAGCCGGTTTTAGGACATAGCGGTCCATCGTTAATTTAAGGACGTTTTGGTCCTTCGTTAGTTTAAGGACGTTTCGGTCCATAGTAGCTTTGAGGAAAAAGTTTCACCGGATACTTTATGAACAAGTAGGTTTCTCCTTGATAGACCTTGTCACATAATCCAAGGATTTTGGCACTGCTCCTGCCCCCATCTCCTCTACGTTATCTTCTAACACCGAGTGAGCTTCTTTGTTACTTAGCGACAAATGAGAGGTCACGCGGCAACTCGCCACATAATCTTCGGGTTCTTCTGATAAGTCGACTCCCTCATCATCGTCGTTATCTTCACTTTCAAGGATGTGATTGAGAAACTCTCGAAGCGTGATTGGGGTTCACTCCTTCTGGTTGTATTCCTCTAGCGCATTAATATCTTTTGCAGATCCGTGCGCTTGTCGTCGGACTGCGCGGGCCTTTTGGTCTTCCTCTTTTTCTTCGAAGACTTTAACAACTGGGCCTGGGTGTTTTGCCCATTGCTACTAACTTCCGACGTTGGGCGTGATTTCAGCATCCCATCGATGATCTCCGGCTTTTGCGGGCTTTTCCACCTGATCGCCGGACATGTTTGAAGATCTTTCAGCATTCTTTTAGTTTTTGCTGAAAGAACAACTTCCCATGGAGCTTCCTTTATGAATGAGCACGATGCCCCCAGCATTTCTATCTTTTTCAGAGCATGTGGTTATGACGGATTTACCTTCCAGTTTTCGGACAGCGCGAACTTGCCCTGTTGATACTGGTCTTCAACCCAATTTTTGAAGACGTAACAGTTTTCAATCGGATGGCCCAATACTCGGTGGTAGGGGCAGTAACTAGGATCGTTGACATCGTTCGGTTGTAGTAGGTGTCTCGGCTCCGGTAGAGTGATGAACCCGTTGCGCACTGCTAGATCGAACAGTCTCATTGTTTTATCCCGGGGAAACGAGTAAGGACGTCTCAACTTCTCATCGAGGGATTGCCTCTTGTTGTTTTGGCGAACAACCGGCCTCGGGCCACTCGTTTGTTGTTGAGCGTTGGCGACGAAGGTTGCTTTCCCTTTGCCCTTTTCATTCCGAGGCTCCGTCTTTGAAGAGGAAGGCCTATGGCCCATCTGGTCCATTTGGGCCAGCTTGTCGATCAAGGCCTGGAAAGTGGTCGGCTTGAAGAACATCATGAATTGGGATATCGTTGCTTGCGGATCAAGAGTACCCACGAACATGCCTACCGCAGGAGCTTCTTCGATGCGTTGTTCGCATTTCGACCATAGATTTCGCCGCCGTATTGCATACTGCACCCATGTTTCACCTGGCTTTACTCTGGCGTTAATTAACGTGGTGATCGGGTTGCGCTCGCTAGAGCTGGCGAACCTCTGTGTAAATAGTAATTCCATCTCCGTAAAAGTTTTGATGGAGTCGTTAGGAAGCTCTGAGTACCATTCGAAAGCTGTCTCCGCTAAGCTGCCGACGAATTGGCGAAGCAGTAGCTTATCATCCCCTCCAGTGTTGCCGCAGAGAGCCCTGAACTGAGCGACGTGTTGATGGGGATTGCCTGTCCCCTTGTACACATGGAATTTAGGAATTGCATATCCTGGCGGGTACTTTATTTGATCGTACCAACCCAGATAGGGTCGTCCAGTTTTAACAATTTGGTTAGCCGCTTCGCTCGACCGATGAGCTCGTATCTGTTGAGCTATATAGTCATCCAGGGCGGCTTTGGAGATCGTCTCCTCTTTGGCCGTTGATAGAGCCGGAAGAGGGTTCGATGTCTCCCCTCTGTCGTCTTCAAGGAAAATCGGAGAGTCTTCAGCTGGAGGATCCGGCTGTATCATCATCCTGACCATATCTTGGAATAAAAACGCCATTCGTTTTATTTTGGCAGCTTGTTCCGCTGCCTCTTTGTCCTTCTTTTCGAGGATTTTGCGAAGGAATTCAGCATCAGTTTCTTATTCTTGACGTTGCTCTAATGACGTTTCCGGGCTTTCTTTTGGCCCTGTGAGTACGGCCATCTGTGTCAACATTTCCTGGAGCTTCTGTTGTTGCTCCTGGGCCTTTGTTACAGATCGCGTAAGCGGTTGATGACCTGTGGAGATACGGCTATCCTCTTTTCCAGATGCCATATAGACGGTATGCACCACCATGCCCCCAGACTTAGGGCGTTTAGGCTCAGTGCCCTTGACATTTGTCGCAGACTTGGGAATTTTCTCTGGCCTTCTCCTCTTATAGGCGATCGAAGTTGAGGGGGCCGTTGCAGTGGGCGCCCAAGTAGCTGTCACCTTCTGTGGCTTGACAGGGTGGTTCTCTTCATGCCAAACCTTCATCTTTTTCTGTTGGCGGGGATAGTCTTGATCAATCACCGAGTCTTGGACTTGACGCCAGACTTTGTAAATTTTAGAGGACAGCCACTGAGGGGGCTGTTCGAGATTCACGTTTGTGGCATTCTCCACAGGCGAAGAAGACCTTTTCAGAACAGCGATCGGAGAGTTCATGCGGACCCTCCTAAGTAGTTCAAAACTTTTCCCGGTTGGAACAGCAGTATCAACTTCCACTATTGGATTTGGCGGAGTCAGTCCAGAGGGTGAACTTCCCCCAGCTTTCCTCACTTGGCGCCAGTGGTGACGTCGAGCATGTCGTGCGCCCGGGATCATCTCCATTGTTGGATGAGCTTCTTCATGCCCCCTGCTTTGAGGAGAGACTGTTATTGGTGCTAGCCTGTCGAAGATTGACACCCGTTGAGAAGGGGTAGTCAGTCTTGCGAAAGCCGACTTTCGAACAAGGGAAACAGCCTTCATGACTTCACGTAGAGTAGGAGATGAAATGGCCAGTCTTGTGAAGACCGACCCCTTAGCAGGAGAAGCCGCCTTGGGGACTTCAGGAGTAGGAATGGTTATCCATTTTGGGATAACCTCTTCAGGAAATGTGGGCTTCTTCACAGGCACATTTGAGCTTCGACCCAGTCTGTTGAAAACTGAGGCATTGGAGTTGGATGACCCGATGAGAGGGGCCACAGTAGTTGCAAGCCGATCAAAGACCGACTTCTTCGGAGCTTCTTGCGATGGTACAGGAGCACTGAAGCTTGTTGGCGGGATCATGGTCCCGAAGAATGGTCCCGAAGAATAGCCCCGTGGTGGCTTGGGTCACTTGTTCCACCGGCATTGTAAAAAGGGAGGCCGCTTGGGGCCCGTAAGTCACTCCTCCGGATAGGACAGAATGAGAGTTGTTGTTGCAGCTGGAACAGTTAGAGGCCATTGATGTTCTTTTTTCTGCATGGGAGCAAAACCAAATCTTAGTACCTCAAACCAAAGGGAAACCATATCAAACCGCGATTCGTTCGCGAATACGACATACGAAGTGTGGAGTGGAAAAAGGAAAAGGTCCAACCAGGCGTGCCAGAATCTGTTTTCCGCCGAAAGACGTGACCGGGACGTTGGGACGTCCGAACCTGAATTTTAGGGGAAGATGCTATTTTGGTGCTATCCGTCCACCTCTCCGAAGATGCAAAGTTGATTTATGGCACCATATATCGAATGTTTAAACGGATGCGGCCGATGTAGCAGACTTCGTCAGATTCCCCATCATTTGAAGGGTTTTTTTTATTGTGGGGACGATCTTCCCTGCAGGCGCAAGCCCCTGCAGTTAACTACGCTACCGCATCGCGACAAACACTTTCTCCTTCTCCAGATGGTCACTTCGTGTCGTGTGTTTTTGTTTTGTTTTTGGTTTCCCGTGGATTGTATACGGAGACTAATTTATGTTGTCGTCCGTAGGGCGTGGATTAGTCCAAATCCGTGTCTTCTTAGATTTGGGTTTGGGGTTGGGTTTAAGGATGCGTTAGTCTCATTTGAGACTAAGATCAACTTAAACGTTTGTTAAGGATAAGTTAGTCTAATTTTAGACTAAGATCAACTTAACGACATCATTTAGATCCAACAAAAGAGCATTTGGGCTCTATTGTTTAATTTAGGGACATTGCGGTCCATAACTAGTTTAAGGACGTTACGGTCCAAGGTTAAGGACATCATAGTTCATGGGCTTAAGGACCCCACAGTCTAAGGTTAAGGACATCATATTCCATGAGTTTAAGGACCCCACAGTCCGAGATTAAGGACATCATAATCCATGGGTTTAAGGACTCCACAGTCTGAGATTAAGGACATCATAGTCCATGAGTTAAGGACCCCACAGTCCAAGGTTAAGGACATCATAGTCCATCGGCTTAAGGACCCCACAGTCCGAGGTTAAGGACATCAGAGTCTATGAGTTTAAGGACCCCACAGTCCATGGAATGTCTGGTTGTCGGGACCCGTCACCTCTCTGAAGACGTTGAAGGATTACAACGATAAATATCAGAGGAGTGAAGAGATGTACCCTTGAACCAATGTTGGTTGGGAGATCTGTAGTCCAATTGGGACTAAGATCGATTTATGAGCATATGGGCTCAATTAATCTGAATGAGGGGTTTATGGCCAACTTGGGCTCGGCCCACTCAGTTAAAATGTTAAACATTTAGCAATGCTGAGCATTGATTTGAGTTCTGACAATATTTTTGTCTTTTACTGAATGTTGAGAATTCATCATAGCTCTGGGCTTTATTCATAGAACAATTTATGTTCTTTTAGCGCACACGTGAGGAGCACGTGGCGCGCTTGGCGCTTTGCGCCAGTCAAAGAGAGCAAAGCGCCTCTGCTGGGTAGCGCACACGTGAAGAGCACGTGGCGCGCTTGGCACTAAGCGCCATATAATGGGCGCATTGCGCCAGTTTATGAGCGCAAAGCGCTATTTGTTCATTTGCGCACATGTGAGGAGCACGTGGTGCGCTTGGCGCTGAGCACAAGTCCAAGAGCGCAAAGCGCTATCTGGTAAGTGGCGCACACGTGAGGAGCACGTGGTGCGCTTGACGCTGAACGCCAGTCCAAGAGCGCAAAGCGCTAGTTTATGAGCGTAAAGCGCTATTTGATCAGTTTTATGATCTGAGAAAATAAATTCTCGTTTATAAGAGATTTTGTCTCAAGATTCTAAGAACAAAATTCTTATTTTATAAGAGATGTTTCAATCTCTTGTTATGGTGAAAGGCTTTGCCTTTGTGGATCTGTGATCCTAAGAGAATTGAATTATTCTCCCCCCTTATAATGTGATACTATGATCTCTTTGTGAAAGACCTTAGTCTTATAGATCTATGATCTGTGAGAAGAATTATGTTCTTCTTCTTATTTTATGATGAGATCTCTTGATCTCTTTGTGAAAGACCTTGGTCCTGTAGACCTATGATCTTAAAGAAGAAGTGAATTCTTCTTTTTATATGAGACGATTTCGTCTTTCTGTTCTTTTTACCTTGAAGAAAAGTTCTTCTTCTACCGAGAGCTTGGCTCTTCTTTCTGAGATTTCTCAAAGTTTAGGGGGGGTTTCTTTGTATGTTTTTCTATATTCGAGACTTGAAGTCTTGTGGCCTTTATATAGGGCGAGCCGATTTGTTCAATCGGTTAAGGAGATCTTTTCTCCAATTGATTTGGGGATTTTCCCATCGTTGGATCTTTGATATTTCTACGGATTTGATACAGATCTTTTCTCAAAATTTGATATCTTTTGTGCTAAAAAATTTCAAATATCCATATATAAAAAACTAGTTGTTTTAATTCAAATTTAAATGTATATGGAAATATTTGAGTAAAAATAGTAATCATACAAAAGAACCCAAAAGAAAAACTGCAGAAAAATACATCCAGACTTCGCACGGTCGAGTGGACCGATCGAGTGACTTCTTGAACGGTCGACCGTCCAGTCGTCTCTGGATATTCAAATAAAAATACAGTGTGCAAACGGTCGAGTGACCGGTCGACCGACAGCTGTCCGCTCGAAGCATATCAGCACAAAAACAACAGATTTTAGCAATTCTGATTTTCTCAGAAAATTAAAATAGAATAAGGAAATAATTTGAGAATAAATTAGCTTAGAGATTTGAATAGAAGTAATTCCAAAAATAAAAAACAAAAATCTCTCAATTATAAATCCAAGAAATCAAATATTCAATCATTTATATTAATAAGGAAAAGATTTGAAAAATTCTCAATCAATTATTCAATTAGAGATTTGAATTTAAAAAATAATTTCAACCGTAGATTCCCACAAATCTTTCAATCACAAAAACCATGGAATCAAATATTTAATCATATCCTTTTTAATAAAGAGAATATTTGAATTCTCTCAATCAAAACTTTCATGGGATAATCAACAAAATCATTGAGATATTTTCCAGAAAACTCAACAAACATGATAAGAATTTTTTTAGAAATAATCTTGTAAAATATATCATTTAAAATTACTTTGTGCATGAGGATTTTACTTTAGGAAATACTTAGTAGAATGAAACAAATTGTTTTATATTCAAACATAATTATAGAAAACATAACTTAAAACTCCTTTTTTCTAAAAATAAAGTATCATATTATTTTAGAAAAATATTTTTCATATTAGACCCTTAACTTATATATTTGCAAAATCAAAAGAGATTCACAAGTCATACATATTCCCCACTCAAAACCTAACCCAAATTACAAGCACTTTAAATTTTAAGTCTTGAATTCTTCAAGCTTCTTTTTCCATTTGATACGAAGTGTTTGTAGCATGTTCAAGCTTGTGGAGTTTCCATCTCTTCCATCTCCTATTGTATATTTTGCCTAACTGAAATGTATAAACTTACACTTGTACACAATATAGGGTTAGCTCATAAATATACATCATTAATAATATGAGCTAAAAATATTATCACAATTTATAAAGTGATCACAATTATAGATTTGTTAATTATCAAAACTAATAACAAGTGAAGCTTTTTAGGGTCAACAATCTCCCCCTTTTCTTATGATAACAAAACTATAATCATTGATACAGGAAATATGATAGAAATTGTGATAAGATTTTGTTACCAAAAAAATATACTCTCCATTTGTCGAAGAAGTGCTGTCCCCTTTAAACCATGAATACCTTGATCAAATGTCCATGTCTTCCCCTAAACCAATGAGTCTCTATCTCTCTTCCTTTTTGTTATAATCAAAAAGAGATAGCACAAATATAATGTTGCACATATATCCGTAAAAATAATGATCATAGTTAAAAACCAACAACTAATAATATGCAAAAACCAACAGCTAATAATTAAAACGATCAACGATCATACGAATAGAGTTTAACAAGTCCAAAAAAATATAAAAGCAACATAGAAAATATTTCCCATCATAACCACCAAGAGAATCAACCAACCTAAAAAACTAACTAATAGCCACCACTGCCACTATGGAAATTTTCTTCCATCTTTCTACGATTCTCAAGAAGTTCCTCCATAATTCGTTGCTGCTGCTCATCCAAGATATGATATTGCTCGACAGGTTGCCGATAGTGTTTGTTATTTGCGAGATTATGGTTAGTGAATCATTCGTCCAAATTTTCCCAAAATTGCACCGATCCGTCGAAGTATGAAGAATGGGGAGCTTTTCTTGAGTTTTGTGGAGGAGGAGAAGAAACACGTGGGCTATCGCTTTGTCGACGTTTCTGTGCACTCTGTTAGAGACCCATCAACGACAAAGTTGTCGTATTAAAATCACCCTCGACTAGTGGTTCATATTTTTCCATCTCAATCCCAAAATACTTGAAAATCTCAGTTAAAGCGCATCCATAAACCAAACCCTTATTCTTCTTTTGATAGGTATCTATAATAGTGGAGATGAATAATTTTGGCAAGTTTACGGGAATATAATCTAAAGTCAAGAAAGTAATTATTTTAGTCACATTACGAGCTGCATCTTTTTCCCCTTACTTGGGAAACATGTTATGAATTACGACCCTTGTTATGAATTGCCCATCATTGCAAAAAGTATTAAACTTGTCACTATCATGATGATCGTCTATAGTAAATATCATATCTCTTGCACGCTTTATGTTAGACTCATATTTATCAGAAGGAAACTCAGTTAATGATACTCTATATGGGTTAAATCCTCCATAAGGTACTCCGAGAATTTCATTCCCAAGGATCGGGTGAAGCTCAATTTCTTTTCCACAAACATAACTAGTTAATGTGCCATCTTCCTCAACATTTAGATTTGAATAGAAATACTTAATCAAGAGAGGGTATGCGGGAACTTTTAGGGATGGAAAATTTACCCATTGTTGATTTGAAAAGCAGTGGATGACATTTGGAAATCGTTCGAGATCATGGAAATTGATGTACCGGCCACATCGAATGGTTTTTTCATGGAAATCTGTGAGAAAATCTTCTTGTGCTTGTTTAGATCGGAAGAGATCATCATCAAAGTCAATTTGTTTCTTCTGCTTCTTAGATGCAGCAACTTTTGTTCTTGGTGTCATGGATGAGCTTGGAAAGATGAGAGATGAACCAAAAAAGGAACAAGAAACCCAAAAATACCAACCTTGAAATCCAAAAACTAGAAAATATGCAAAGATATTTGAAGAGATTTGAGAAAATTTTGAGGAAATTTTGTGATATTTTTTTAAGAAAAGAGATTTTAAGCAAAAAAAGTTTTGAAGATATAAATTTAAATCTACAAAGCCCCAATTATAGAAGACCAAGCCTGTGTGGTCGACTGATCAGTCAACCATTTAGTTGACCGTTTTGAAAAACTAACATCCAGAGACGAATGGAAAATGTTTCGGTCGATCGGTTACCTGACCGTTTTCAGAAATAACCGTTTTCTAGAAACGCAGAAAAACAAATCATCAAAAACAATATTTAAAACAGGAAATTTCAGTCGTGCAAAAAAATTAAATGTCATAAATTTTTAACTCACGATGAATAAACTCAAATCTTTGTAAATCAAGCGGCTTTGTGAAAATGTCAGCAAGTTGAAATTTAGTAGAAACATATTCAAGAATAATATCACCGGATAAAAAATGCTCTTGAATAAAATGATATCGGATATTTATATGCTTAGTTTTACTGTGTTAATCAGCATTCTTATTCATGTGGACAGTACTTGTATTGTCACACATGATAGAAATATGATCAATTTTAAGATTATAGTTTAGTAATGTATTTTTCATCCATAATACCTGAGCGCAACATGCTCCAGATGCAATATAATCCACTTCAGCGGTTGATAGAGCTATGGAGTTCTGCTTTTTAGATGATCACGACACTAGACAATTTCCTAAAAATTGGCATGTCTCGCTTGTGCTTCGTCTATCAACTTGACTCTCTGCATAGTCTGCATCTAAATAGCTTGTTAGATCAAAGCAACCATCTTTAGGATACAGCAAGCCTAGGTTTTGTATATCTTTATGATATCTAATTATACGTTTAACAGCAACCAAATGACTTTCTTTAGGGTTATATTAAAATCATACACAAAGAGATACAGAGTGCATAATATCGGATCTACTTGCAGTAATGTATAACAAACTTTCGATCATAGCTCTATATATTTTAACATCAAATGATTTACCATTTTCATTTTTATTGAGTTTGGTAATGGTTGCCATTGGTGTGCCGCATTCTTTAGTGTTTTCCAATTCAAACCTTTTGACGAGTTCTTTAGCGTATTTTGCTTAACTAATGAATATCCCTTCTTTTAATTGCTTGATTTGAAGCCCAAGGAAGTAGTTCAATTTCCTCATCATGCTCATTTCAAACTCGTTCTGCATTAACTTAGAAAAATCATCATTCATTTTGGCGTGAGTAGAACCAAAAAAAATATTATCCACATAAATTTGAACAATTAGGATATTATTATCCAAGTTCTTTATAAATAGTGTTTTGTCAACCTTACCTTTGGCAAATCCGTTATTTATAAGAAATGAACTTAACCTATCATACCATGCCCTCGGTGCTTATTATTTTAAACTTTATAAAACTTTATCAAGTTTTAAAACATGATAAGGAAGAGTTGGATTTTCAAAACCAGGGGGTCGTTTGAAAAAACTTCTTCCTTAATAAAACCATTTAAAAATGCACTTTTAACATCAATTTGATAAAGTTTAAAATCATTAAAACAAACACAAGATAAAAGAAATCCTATGGTTTCGAGTCTAGCTACCGGTGCAAAGGTTTCTTGAAAATCGATTCCTTCTTGTTGAGTGTAACCTTGAGTCACTAAATGGGTTTTGTTACGAACAACATTACCGGATTCATCTAACTTATTCCTAAAAACCCATTTGGTTCCAATGATTTAGGAACTAGTTTCCAAACTTGATTTCTTTCAAATTGGTTAAGTTCATCTTGCATAGTGATAATCCAATTATCATGCATTTCAGCCTCACTAAAAGATTTTGGTTCAATATGAGAAACAAAAACAATATTATCTAAATGACTAATAGAATTAGAGCGGGTGGAAACTCCCTTTGATACGTCACCAATGATTAATTCTTTTGGATGATTTGGATCAAACTTCCAGTCTTTTGGCAAATTTTGAGAGGCTTCACTTTTTTGGTTAACTTGATCATTTTTCTCGTTTTTCTTCTTTGCGTCATCTATCTCTTTTGATTGTAAGTTATCTATATCTTCATTCACAATAGCTTTCTCACAAGATTTGTTAGATTCATCAAATTTTACATGTATGGACTCTTCTACTACTAAAGTTCTTGTGTTATAGATACGATACGCTTTGCTAGCAAAAGATTAACCAAGAAAAATTCCAACATCACATTTAGCATCAAATATTTCCAAGGTGTTCTTGGTATTGAGAATAAAATACTTGCATCCAAAATTTTTGAAGAATCCAATAATTGGTTTCTTCTCATAAGGAGTTTTATTTTCAAATTTACGAATAATAACTTTATTAATAATTGAACAAGCGGTATCAGCAGTTTCAGCCCAAAAATAACGTGGCAAAAAATATTCATTAATCATTGTTCTTACTATTTCCTGTATGGATCTATTTTCTCTCTCGAAAACACTATTCTGTTGCGGAGTTTTAGCACAAGAAAATTCGTGTTTAAAACCATTTTCTAAACAAAAAATTTCGAACTCATTGTTTTCAAACTCACCCCCATGTTCACTTTGAATTTTTAAAATATGAGATACCTTTTATATCACGCCCCGCTTCCCAGTATACGAGCAGAGGATGCGACGAGACCGCTACGTATTTACTGTGAAGTAAATACGCTAAGCGTATCTAAGCAATATAAAAGTAAACCACAAGATACAAGATATAATTAAAACAGCAACTTTATTTATTCACATTCTTTCTGTACAATACATGGAAAGTAAATACAACTGAAATAAAAAACAATGCCTAAACAATGGCATAACAGAAAAAGAAAAGTACTGAAATGGAAAGTATACAATGACTAGAGCTCGGGGTCTTCACTGAACTGGTCCAAGTCTTTAGCAGTGGGCTCGATCTCTAACGGGTCCAGATCACCTGACGACATTCAAAGAAGAAAGAAAGAGAATGTCGTCAGTGAACAGATCGCTCGGTAAGTCCCAAAGATAAAGGAGAAGTAGGATAGACAGAATAATAGGTAGCTTTTAAAGTTGTACTATATTGTTATACTGTTGTATTCATTAACGCTGTTGTTTGTAGCTTGGTACAGAAGGATGCCGGTGTATACGATAGGAGTCTCTATATGCCAGAGACTAGGGCAAATGGAAGTACAAGGCTCCGTTATACAACCCGGAACAACGGCAATTGGATTCATGTTAGGTGTCTTAATCTTGCAGTTTCGTGGCACTTTTAACACCTTCCGTACCAATCTACCCCTTAAACCCCGTGTTATCTTGATTGTATTGTTGTATTGTAAATTGTATTGATTGTATAATTGGATGACTGACCGAAACCATGATATCAGTAAACGGATATAACCGTAGAATCATGTATGTAACTGTAGAATCATGGATGTAACTGTATAATCATGTAAATAGAATGTATATCCATGGTTCAGTTCGGTCAAGTTGATAAATTGAATATATGGAATAATGGATTCATGAATTCATGTTGAATTGTAATCTTGTAAATTTTAGATTGTGAATTGTAGATTGTAGATTGTACATTATAGATTGTACTTGAATCATATTCAAGTCAGATTATAATGAGACTCACTCTGAGTCAGACAATTAGAAAAGTAAATTGAAGTCCTGATTGTTTTGATGTTATCGGTAACCGCTGCACATGGACGGGAGGATTTGTGTCTTTTTCAAAGACGATTACCGTATTAATAACACCATTATTAAGTTTTCTACCTTAAATAGGCAAGCACCCACTTCTCCGGCTCCCTAAGGCTCAAGAGATTGGTCCCGCTTAAACCTATGTTTAATAAGGTCCTTAGGGTAATTTATAGAACTTGAGAGAGTTTTCTGTAAAAATACTTTTATATACTTTTCAAAATACACCCAAAGTATTTATTATTCGTCTTTAGAGTTGTAATGAATGTAGATTTTATATTGTGATATTTCTAGTGAAAATATCCTATTTTCATAATAATTGGTATTTATTTGTAATATTGGTTTTGTATGGAATTCATGGTATTTTAAGGTAAATTGATTCTTGTGATTTTTAGAAAAAGATGGAATATTTATATCATAAGAAAATAACTATTTTAATGATAAATATATATATATTTATACACAAATAATTTTAATATATATTTTATACTCTAAAAATCTCATTTTCTTAAGATGTCGTATTTTAAATCTTTCGAGACTAAATGCTCCTTGCGGAGGTCTGCATCTCGCATTACTCAGCTCGAGAATGTGCGATAATCCGCACCATCCCTAGCGGGTTTCCCTAATGGGTTGTAGTGGCTCTTTGCAAAGATTTTTGTAAAATACTAATCATTAAGAAAAACGGTTTTATTAATTATGGTATTTATTTGTAAAGGTGTCGATTTCCCGTATTCTGTGTTCTAGGGTCTCCTAAGTTAACTAGACTGCTCCTAACCGGTTCAAAGCGACAAGTTGTGAGATATCTCTCAAATCGCCTCTTCACCGCCAATTGTGGCCAGGTAAGTACAAGTGAAGAAATGAGGGATCCGCTCACGAATCACCGGGAGACGGGCCTTTTAAAGTTACCTTTCTCACTTGTCTAGCCCAGACACCACAAAGTCAGGTTTAGATAAACGACTGAATGCCCACAACCTTCCTCTGTCCTAATGAGCGCAACAGTCCTTAATTGGCTGAGTCTAGATATTTTTTTATTAGTTCAAAAGTTATTTATTTGTAAAGATTTCGATTTCCTGTATTTTATGTTCCCGGGGGTATCGTGCTATGTTGCATATGAGTGTGTGAGGAGGTAGGTCGTTATCTCGTGATCTACTTAAATGTATAACAAGTTTAATGGTTTAAATGTCGCAAAAGGAACTATGTGGTATTTAAATGAAAAAAATAAGGTAAAAGAAACTAGCAATTATTTTGTGATATGAAACTTGATTAATTTAGTTGATTAGTGTTTAATAGTCAACATGAGAGGTTTAAGTATAATTGTATTAACGAGAAGTGAAGTTTTATAAGAAACCGAATCGGAAATCGGATTTGTTCTGATTCCGTCGGGTTTGTAAATCCGTATTTTTAGAAAAGAAAAGAGAGGTAGAATTTGGGAACTTACAGGTTTCGATCAAAGATAAGAGGAAGGTGGATCGGGAGGAGTCGCCGGTGCGTCGTTTCGTCGCCGGGAGTTCCTACGGTCGTTGCCGGAAATTCCGCCGAAGAATTCGCCGGAGCTTCGCCTTTCGCTCAATTCGATTGCACACAAGAGTTCTTGAGAATTTTAGAGGGTTGGCTTAGAGTTTGGGGTGAGAGGGTAGAGGGTAGGGGTGGTATTTATAGGGTTAGGCTAGGGTTAGGGTAGGTGAAAGGTTAAAATGAAAAATGTGATAAAATGTATTAAAAATGTATTAAAAGTGGAGTAATTGGGGTTTTAAAAGAGCTCTGGAAATGGTCTGAGGCTAAAATTTTGCAGGTGCATAGGGAATGTGAAAAGGCACAATTTTCATGTTGGGGTCGTCACCGGAATCGGCCGACTCGGCCGTGGCGCGGCCATGACTCGGTCGAAGGACTGAGTCGGCTGAGTTGAGGCCGATTTGGCCGATTCCCGGCCGAGTCAGGAGGCCGGGATCCCCACCGACGGTTCATATAACCTCTAGCAATGTTACATTTTGGGTTGTAGTGGGGGTTTTTGTGAGATATGCACGTGTAAACCCTTGGTATTCTAAAGGTTTTAAAAAAAATCAATATTAAAAATAATGTGGGGTATGGGATTTGAACTCTGGTGGCTTGGTTCAGCAGTGCAAGGTATTACCAATGAGCTACAAGCTCCTTCTTTTAATTAAATTACTAATTAATTACTTAAGTCTTGTGCTCAGGCAATAAATACCCCTTTATGGATTTTTGAATTTTTTTTGTAAAAACTTGTATAGGAAATTTAGGGTTGTTACATTTTACCCTCCTTAAAAAAATTTCGTTCTCGAAATTTGTAAAAGGAAAGTGTAACAAATTCAAGGAAAGTTTGGTAACTGAAGTACTGATAGTGCATGACTAATAATAAAGTGGTGCAAGGGTTTAAAAATGTGAAAAAGGCTTACCGGTGTTACCTTGGTCAACTGTCTCGGCTTCTACGGCTGCTAATGTGAAAGTCTGTCGCCGTGGTACATTCCTTCTAGCTAGAGGCACATTCTGTCCTTGGGGCTTGTTTCTCTGCCCTCGAGGCATGTTCCTCATTGCCTGTTGGAATTGGCGAGTAGGCTGTGCAGGAGTTCTATGTGGAGGTGGTGCTGGGAGTGCAGGACGAGTTGCAGGAGCCTGGATAGCTGGCCACTGCGGGTAGTTGGTAGGTGTGTGAGCTGGTTTGCTATTATAAGGAAAATTCCAAATTCCGTGGTTGGATGCGCCACAAATTAGATACAGGCCTTTTGCGCGCCTACAGTCCTTCCACAAGTGTCCCTTTCTATGACAGTAGTAGCAAATTTCTTCAGTTCTACTGGGTTCAAACGATGGCCTGGAAGAGGCTCCTCCTGCCATTTGAGTGGCAGGGCATTTCAAACCGGTAGATTGGGGTCTGCCCCTCGCCTTTATCACTGCCTCATAACTGCGGGCAGCTTCCAAAGAATCTTCATGAGTCGGAAATTTCCCTGTGGCTAGTGTAGCCTGGATTTCCGTGTCCAAACCCTATTGAAATCGACGGGCTCTGATCTCATCCGTCGGTATGAGGTGTGCCGCAAATCTGTTACGGTCCTGTGTTAGCTATGTAGTATGTGATATTAAAAATTTGAAATACTGTGACATATCTTACCGACTGAGCATGGTGAACTCAGCGTCATACTTATCTACTGACTTGATCCACATAGAACCTTGTTGTAGATGAATGAACTGTTGTTCTATGGCAAACCTGGCAGTCACAGGGAAGTACTTCGCATCGAACATATCGCGAAAAGTCTTCCATTCAATAGGCTGATGAAGACGGCTTTCTTCCGCCTTCCACCAGTTGCGAGCATTGTCCGTGAGTTGTAATTTTGCCACACAAACCCAAGCTATATCTGGCACTTGTGCTGCTGCCAGATCATCCTCGATACTCTGAGCTCATTCCTCAGCTTCCAGTGGGCTCCCCTTTCCTGAGAACTGTTTGGGATGTAAAGCTCTGAATTGCTTCACCCCAGGTGCTTCAGCCTCGGGACGGTTCAAGAGCTGCTGCTGTCCCTCAAGGAGGCTGCGGATCGCCTCAAGCAGAACTGTTTACTCGGTGGGTGGAGCAGGAACAGTAGGAACGATTGGTAGTGGAGGTGGAGTGTTGTTGAAGTTGGCGCTTGTGTTGGTTAGGGAATCCATAACCTTGAACGAAAAAATTTAGGTTATGACAGATTCAAAGTATATGATTCAAGGAATAGGAAATTGATAAGATTCAAGGAACATGGATTGTAAAGAATGTTTTAGTTGCTGGTTCTTGTGTTATATTGCTTAGGTTGTTCACGCAGAACAGAATTGCATGATAGGATTTCATACAGCTCTGACCTGCATAGGCTGCCAACAAAACCTGTCACGCTCCACTTCCCAGTATACGAGAAGAGGACGCGACAAGGCCGCTACGTGTTTGCCCCTACGAATTTAGCCGTAGGGGCATAAATAAATTAAAAAAATATTAAAATGCAATGCCTTTATTTGGCCCTGTAGTGCTGCAAAAGTGAGCCCTACGGATTAATCTATAGGGGCAAAAAAGAGATATTTAAAAAAATTTAAACTAAGAATTTTCCAACTGTCCCCCAAATTTTCCCACCTACCCCCACGCCAAATATTCCCATCGTCGCCTATCGTCCGTCGCTGCCAGCCCACTCTCGTCGCCACCTTCTTCGTCGCCGAGTTCCTCCTCCATCGCTGTCGATCGAGCTTATCGTGGAGTTCCTCGTCGCCGCTAATCGTTCTCGTCGCCGCCTCCACCACTTCGAGCTCTATCTTCCCGGCTTTCTCCACCTCGTTGAAGTCTTGCTCTGCACCTCATCGAGGAACTTTACTCGTCGGCGGCTACGGTGAGTTAATTTTGAATTTAATTTATAATTTTTTTGATGTTAAATTTGTGTTATTGTTGTTGATTTTAGGGTTAGGGTTACCAGGCCGGGATAATTGGGGGTTAATTTGGGTTAGGGTTAGTTTTTGGGTGATGATTAGAGTTAGGGTTAGGGTTAATTAGGTAAAATAGGGTTAGGGTTAGGGTTATAGGGCCGAGTTAATTGGGGTTAATTTAGGTTAGGGTTAGGCTTTAGGTGATGATTAGGGTTAGGGTTAATTAGGTAAAATAGGGTTTGGGTGATGATTAGGGTTATAGTTAGGGTTAATTAGGTAAAATAGAGTTGGTGATGATTAATGTTAGGGTTAATTAGATTAATTAGGGTTAATTTTGGTTTGGGCTAGGGTTAATTTGTGTTTGGGTTAATTTGGGTTAGGGTTTGGATGATGATTAGGGTTAATTAGGTAAAATACGGTTAATTTAGGTTTGGGTGATGATTAGGGTTAGGGTTAGGGTTAATTTGGGTTAATTAGGTAAAATATGGTTAATTTGGGTTAGGGTACTGATTAGGGATAATTTAGTTTAATTAGCTTAATTTTGGGTTAATTAGAGATAATTTGAGTTAGGCTGATGATTAGGGTTAATTTGGGTTAAATAGGGTAATTTGGGTTAATTAGGGTTAGGGTTTAGGGTGCACTAGTTCTTTCAGTAGGATACTCGATGATAACGTAAACGTACAATTTTACCGTAAATGTAAGAAAACTTTACCCTAAACTAAAAACCTCGAACCCTTAAAAACGTAACGTAAACGTAAAACCTATTCAAGTTAAATATTCAAGTTAAAAACAATATATGATACTCGATGATAATATGAAACTTTCTTATTTTCATCGATACTCATTTGTGAAAATCAAAGCGCGACCTAATCCCCGTCTATCGGTTAACATGCGTTCGATGTTCGTCGTGACATAGAACTATACGAAGGTTGTTAAATATCGAACGGTATAGCTCGGTACTAACAACCGTCTTTTAGTCTATGTGACGAGAAAATTCAATCGTATGATAACCGATAGATTTGTCCAGTATGGACAAGTTAGGAATGTATAAAGCAAACACCTGCATTCACTTGTGTTTTCATTGGTTTCGAGTTATTTCGTTGGTACTTTTCTGCTGGTTCTCCATGTATGAAGATAGATTATATGTTCATTTCAACGTTGTTTCACAGTATTGAAATGATTATTTATTCTATTACAGTGTACTCAGAGAACAGCGGGGAGGTGCTGCCGAAATTTACTCGAAACGGATGAAAGCACAAGCGAATTGTTGTCTGCTCTATACATTTTTAATGGGATAGAAGTCTTACCCCCGACAGTCGAAACACACACATACAACACGAATACACAACAAACGTATACACAAAGCACATACACACTAACAATCTAACATTTAAGCGAAATCATAAATTGAAACTCACATACACATAATACAACTCATACTTGGGTATTTTCAAATCTAACTTTGTTTATCGATAATTTGTTCTTTTCAATGACAAACTTGACTCTACGGATTTCCTTCTTTGTTAGTAACCATCTCGTTCTTAGATTTCTCAATATAGTCACCATAACCTACAATTTATATGTTATACAGTCTAACATGGACCATGAGTACATCAGAGTTAAGGATTGGATGTACGTGGATTGGTAATAACGCATGCAATCTATGTTTGTCGCAGGAGTTGCAGCTTTCATTGAATTTGCACGCGCACATAATAAGATCGTGTTAGAGAAGATTCTCTGCCCGTGCGATAGATATGGGAATAAGTTCTGGCAGAAGGTAGAAATCGTAGAGCTTTATATCGTTAAACATGGTTTTACTAGACTTTATACAACTTGGCTATATCACGGAGAAGGACAAGAAGAAGACAGTAATGCGGCAGAAGAAGAAGAAGATGATAACTTCTTTTTAGGAGAAAAAATGGAGGATATGGTAGAAGCCGCCATAACTGATGGTATTCCTACCGAAGATGACATTCCTTCCGGTCAAGGACCGTAAGAGGATAAGTATGAAAAGTTCATGAATGATGCTAGAAGACCAATTTATGAGAATGCAAAGTATTCCAACCTATCATAGCTCGTCCAACTCTTCCAGATTAAGTGCCTAAATGGATGGAGCAACAAATCATTCATGATACTTTTGAAGTTCTTGAAAGATTCTATGCCCCAGGAAATAACGTGCCTGACAGCTGGTACGGAGCCCAGAAGATGATGTCTGATTTGGGTCTGACGTGTGAGAAGATTCATACACGTCCTAAAGATTGCGTGTTGTACTGGAAAGAGAATTCAGATTTGAAAAAGTGTCCAACATTCGGAGAGGACAGCTATAAGACGAAAGAATCTGATAAGAAGCCCGATATACCTGTCAAGATATCACGATACTTTCCCATAACACAGAGGCTGCAGAGGCTATTTAAGTGCAAGAAAACAGCCGAGGCAATGATTTGGTATCACCGTACTGCTCCAAGTGAAGATGGAAAAATGAGTCATCCAAGAGATTCATCGGCATGGAAGGATTTCGATAGGAGGCACGAAATATTCAGTAGTGATCCTCGCAATGTCAGCCTCGGACTCGCTAGTGATGGTTTCTTCCCATTCAACTATATGGATAGAAGCCACATCACATGACCTGTTGTAATGATAGTTTATAATCTGTCGTCTTGGTTGGTTTGGATCAATCCTACTTTATGTTGGCTCTTCTTATTGACGGACCAAACTCACCGGGAAAAAATATCTACGTCTATCTCCGACCTCTGATCGGTGAGTTAAAATCTTTATTCATTGATGGTGTAGAGACTTACGATGCAAACACAGATACAACCTTCACACTGCGTGCGGCATTGATATGGATAATTAATGACTTTCCCACATATGGAATGCTATCAGGTTGGTCCGTACATGGTTACAAAGTATGCTCTTATTGCCATCAATATACAACATCGAAATGGTTCAATTTTTGCAGGAAGGTTTGTTATTGCGGTCATCGGCGTTTCCTGCCACTAGACCATCCTTACAGGTTAGATGCTGCTCACTTTAATGGTCATCAGGAACTTCTTGGGCCTCCATCCTCATTGTCCGGAGAGGACGTGACTGCTCAGTGGGATGGTTACAATAATGTGACCTTCGGGATAGATCCGACAAAACAGGTCAAACTGCCATACTGGAACAAGTTAAGCATTTTCTACGAGCTTCCGTACTGGTCAAAAAATTTAGTGTGTCATTGTCTGAACGTCATGAACATAGAGAAGGGAGTATCCGAGCACGTACTCAACTTACTTTTTTGTAAAGACGGAAAATTGAAAGACAACCTCCATGCTCGGATGGATTTTCAGGACTAGAAAATTAGAAGTGAATTGCATCCTAAACCGATAGCGGGTAAATCAGGCAAGTTTGTACTTCCTAATGCCACGTATCATATGTCACTACCGGAGAAAAAAAGATTCCTACACGTGTTGCATGATTTGAAGGTTCCCACATGTTTCTCAGGATCATTTAGGAAGAAGATAAAAATCATGAAAGGCGAGATTGATGGGCTGAAAAGTCATGATCACCATGTTATTATGGAGCACCTTCTCCCATTAGCCCTTAGAAATTCCCTTCCCGAATCGGTTGGTCTAGTAATCAATGACTTTTGTTGTTTTTTTAGAGAATTGTAGATTAAAACCCTGGATGTTGTGATGCTGGAGAATCTAGAAAATTCTATTTTATTGATACTTTGCAAGCTTGAGCGTATTTTCCCACCGTCATTCTTCGATATCATAATACACCTGACGGTTCATCATGCAACCGAGGCTAAGTTAGCCGGACCGGTACAATATTGATGGATGTACCCCGTCGAAAGGTACGTGGAATTTTTTGTTTCACATAATTTGTAAAATTATTGTTGTTCTATATGTCTGTATTTATTTATTTAACATATTTTTCTTTAAGTATCTCTACACTCTAAAAAAGTATATACGCAATAGAAATCGACCAGAACGTTCTATCATGCAAGATTATCTTCTAAATGAAGTAACCACATTTTGTTCCCGCTATCTAGACAAGAACATTGAGACGAAACTTAACCGGCTTCGGAGAATTCAGGACGGGCCATATGGTAAAGCAGATTATAAGAGAGTAGACACTATGTTTATCAATAAGATATATCAGTTTATCCTCCTCAATAGCGTATGTCTTGAAGAAATTAGAGAGTATGTTTTTTTGGATTAATTGTTATATTTGTGTTTGTGTGTGTATGAAATGATATAATATTAATGTCATAATTTATTGTTGAGAACAAAATTTATATTAATGAGGTACGTGAGGGGCATCCTGATTAGAATGATGAACGATTGGAAAAATGTCATCAGGATAATTTTTGCGATTTGATTGCAGATCATGTAAGTTGTTCGAATAACATGTTATTGCTACCAGTCTTAATCTAAATTTATATCGTCATGTATTTATCATTAAATTTGTTTTGTCAGATCCATGATCCGAACTTGTTTGCATCATTAGAAAGAGATTCAAAATGTTTAGCTTAGTTTCCAAATATGGAGGTTGCATATTATAAAGGATTCGGTGTCCTTGAATACAAATTTGAAGTTAAGGATATAGAAATATCTCGAACCACTCAGAATAGTGGGATTGCGACGGTAGGATCGGATGGTATGATTTATTATGCATACTTAAATTTCATACTTGGCATCCAATATTCCGGACTATCAGAACCGTTTTATATATTTCAATGTACTTGGTACGATACACGAACCGATACTGATAAGTGGAGAAACAATCTCGGGACTTGGAAAGATGAATATGGATTGACTAGTGTAAACACACTTCGATTTTACGGTCAGGATGATCCATTTATCTTTCCGAACCAAGTGTTCCAAGTATACTACTCACAGTGCTTGATGAATCCGGGATGGAGTGTCGTATGCCGTTGGAAACCCAGGGATTTTTACGATGTCCCAAAATTCTGGGATCGTATGGAGGACAGCGATGATGATGAAGAAGAGAGAAGATTTAGAGTGCTCCAACCGTCAGTTTCAAAAGACGGGTTGTCTTCGGCTGATCGTGAAGTTACGTGGGTCAGAAATGATATCGATGATGAAATCCAAGTAGATATGTCTAATGCGTCCACGAAATGAAAAAGGCTATCAGTAATGTTATATCATTACTTAACATTTCTACTATCTATACATATATTGCATGCATATGTAATGATTGTACTCTTATCTAGGTTTGATGACGACGATCGGAGCAGCGAGGAGCAGCGGGAGCACCAGCCACGGCAGCGATAGAGGCAGAGGCAGAGCGGTTCTGCAGCTCGAAGAGCTGCGTAGGGAGCTTTATAGGGCCGGTCTTGCACCCCGATCGGTATCCCTTTCGGATGACTCCTTCCGTATGGACTTTGTCACACCTCTAGGTATATTACACGCATATTCATTTTTAATTTAATATTATAGATATACACGCATATTTATTTCAAAATTACTTATATAATCAATGTTTAATTGTCTAGCTGTTAGTTGTGCGTCCAAATCAGAGGCAGAGGCCACTACCGCACCTGCAGGTATGTTTATATATCCTATAGTGCATGCATATTAATTTAGAATGTTATATCATAAATATACACACATTCTTTTTGCACTTACTTAGATAATCATTTTTTTATTGTTTAGCTGTAGGTGGTGCCTTCACATCTCGGGCAGAACCCACCACCGCACCTGCGGATATGTTTATATATCCTATATTGCATGCATATTGATTTAGAATGTTATATTATTGATATACACATTCTTTTTGCAATTACTTATATAATCTATTTTTAATTGTCTAATTATAGGTGGTGCATTCATATCTGGCGCAGAGACCACTCCCACCATTTCCGTACCCTCCACTCAGTCTGCTGGTTAGTATGAGTAAATATAAAATATTTATTCATTTTAAATATCCTCTAAGAATAAAAATGAACTTCATGTAATTTTATCGTCGATATTTATTTTCTAGTTGGAGGGGATACGTCTACGTCCAGGTCATCGGCCGTTCCTTACTGGAAGAACTATCGTCCCGCTCGTGCTGCTGCTCGGGCCGAGGCTCGTGCTGCTGTCGCCGGAGTTATATATCACACTTTAATTTTCGTTAATCCTTAATTTCTTAATACCACTTTATCTTAATATTACTTGTCTTGATATTTCTTGTAGATGCAGGGCAACCCCATCCTAAGAGGGGGACTCGATGGCCGAATCAGTCTCACAGGCTGAGGCTCGATAGAGTTAGGGGGAGGCATCATTCCCTCTCTTTTTTACCCCCGATTATCTCTATACTGACGATTATGCTGAGAGGTTCGGCCGGTATATGGGGGATGAGAGCCGCATCCTAAAGAAGTATCCACTTCATGTTGAGTGGGACAATCGGCACCGGCACTCATTTGCCCTCTTCTGGGATCAGGCTCGGGTATTAATATATATTTTCATTTGACTTATCCAATATATTTATTATTATTTAACACTTGCAATTTAAATACATTATTTTTTGTATTTGCAATTGGATTACGACTTTTAGCTTGTATCCGACCCTGGTCACCCTGAGAGAGTGCTCGATCTTCACGCTCTGTATGAGGGCCTGATGAAGAACATGCAATTAAAGGTCCGATACAATAGGAACGGGCTGAAAATCGACTGCTATTTCTTATGGATGGCGACCCCCGAGGCAGAGAGAGCGGCTTTCCTATATATTCCGGTCTTTACAAGAGTCGAAGTAGAGACATGGCCTCTCGTATGCCAATATTACGACTCTCAACGCAAACAGGTTTGTAATTTAAATGTAATTCATTGTTTAGTATATAATTTATCTTTTTGTGTTTCTTAATTAGAAAACTAAATCTGAATGTATTAGGCAGAAACAGGCCGATCAAAATAACGAGAATAGAAAGTCAGCGAAGATGGGTTGCCCCACTTATATAGGTGTCTTGAGAAACATTACTCGTGCCATGAAGGCATCGGTAAATTACAATAGATTTATTTTGATATAATGCAATATTAAAAGTTTGTAGGGTGTTTTTCGTCACCCCATTGAGATGGGAATACGCGCGCGCTTGTCAGGCGTATACTACAGATTCCCCCTGCCTAGGGTAGGCCGGGGTTTATTGATCGTGGGGATCCAAATCTCCGGCAGCCGCGGACTAAGCTGCCGTTAATTACCCCTCGTCTTTGGGGCGAGGGAACCTCCGATTAACGGGTTAAAATGGTCATGCGAACTCAATGTGCAGTGTACGTGTGTTGTGTTTTGAAAGGGGGGTTTAGATATATCGGGAGCCACGCAGAGTTTTTACGGGGGTCCCGCTATCCGGATAGCGGGCTGGGGGTCAAGAGGGCTAGCAGCCCCCTTGCGGGGTGCGGGGCAGCGCTCCGTTAGAAATTTTTTTTCTAACAGGGACAGTGTCGCGGAGTATGTGTGTGTGTAAATATGTATACATATGTGTATATATATGTATATATGTATATATATATATATATATATATATATATATATATATAATAGAAAGAGGGGGAAAAGGCATCCAAAGGATGCGTGGGGACAACGCCTTGAGCACTGTGCGCTTAGGTGCTGTGCGCTCAGGCGCAAGCGCGCCATGTATCGGCACGTGGGCGTTTTGCGCTTGATCGCAGTGCGCTTGAGCGCAAGCGCGCCACGTGTCGGCACGTGGGCGCTTTGCGCTCGAGCGCAGTGCGCCTGAGCGCAGCACGCCACATGTCGGCACGTGGGCGCTTTGCGCTCGAGCGTAGTGCGCCTGAGCGCAAGCACGCCACGTGTCGGTACGTGGGCGTTTTGCGCTCGAGCGCAGTGCGCCTGAGCGCAAGCGCGCCACGTGTCGGCATATGGGCGCTTTGCGCTCGAGCGCAGTGAGCCTGAGCGCAAGCGCGCCACGTGTCGGCACATGGGCGCTTTGCGCTCGAGCGCAGTGCGCCTGAGCGCAAGCGCGCCACGTGTCGGCACATGGGCATTTTGCGCTCGAGCGCTGGGCGCTGGCGAGACAAAGGGACTTTTAGTCCCAGAACCAGAAGCTATGCTTCAGAAAGAAAATATTTATTATATATATATATATATATATATATATATATATCTATGTAAATATATGGAGTTAAACTCCTAAAATGTTTTGGTTGATGAAAGGGTTCTTCCTCTTCCTCCTTTGTTGGCTGGATCTTGATGATCAAGAGATGTGAGATCTAAAAATCTCTTCTTTCTGAGATCTAATGGTAGATCCAAGTTCCCCTTTGTGGGTTTTGTGGTGGAAGACTTCTTAGTTTTTGAAAAGAAAGAGTAAAACTCTTGATTTAATTCAAAAGGAATGAGAAGGTTTAGAACCTTGGAGAAGGAGCAGGAGGCACAAAATATCTCAGATCTAAAATTTTTGTGGAGAGAATGAAAAGTATTACTTTATTCATTATCATGTTGCCTTTTATAGGCTTATATGTTTACATATAACCCCTTGGGCTTCACAAAAATGGCATTTTGCCTATCCCATGGCTCATGTGCCATTTCATTTTTGCACATAAGCCATGAGCTTACAAAAATTTGGCTTTATACCCATTTTGCATACATTCATGTATAAAAAATTACATAAAAATTATTTATTACATTATCTATATTTTGGCATGGAGGAGGCTGGCCGCGGGCTCGACTTGGGCATGGACCCGCTTGACCTGGGCTTGGGCCCACCTGGCTTGGGGTTGACCTTGACTTTGACTCGGTCAACAGGGGTGTAAATTTTTACCCCAACAGAGTTATTTATAATATATGTAAATTTTTGGCGAATTGCAGAGAGGTCAGACCCTGGCGCATAGTGGTACACTAAGCGTGCTGACCACGTATCTTGCCGTCCACGACACCTCGACAGATCCCGCCACGGGCGAGCTTCGATTCCCCGATACCGCTACCTAGGAGTATTGTGTAAGTGTTAATATTTATTCTAATTCGAATGAAAATTTTGTTTCGAAAAGTTCAAATTTAAATGATATAGTTATATTTTAATGGTTTATGTGGGTGTAGGAGCAGGTGGTGGAGCAGGCGGAGCTATCGGGGATCGATTTTAGTTGACAGACCGATTCGATGCTACTGATCCCAGTCCTAGACACCGCACACGGAGGGCACCACGGAGGTTGGGAGAGAGGTCAGGGACTGGGTCCTAGCAGGGCCCATATGAGATTGGTCTCCACTCCGGCGGTTACTTCCCTAACTCCCCGCGAGCGACGTTTGGAGCATGATGTTGCCGCCCTGAAGACCACCGTCGAGGAGTTGAAGGAGATGTTGTTACGTATATTACTTAATAGTAATATATTATATCACATTATAGATAGTAACATATGCAATATTAGTAACTTGAGCTTATTTGGTTGTAGACTTATTTTTGATTAATCATACTTACATAAAACTATCTAATTAAAATAAAATACGGTTTTCCCAACTAAATACCCAAACGAGACCTAAGTCCCTAAGTATTCTTAGATTGGGGTTTCGCAATAACCTGATAATGATACAAATTCGACTAAAATCTAACACACCGTTCTTACTCGTTTATTACACACAAAATTTAACAGATGCAACATGCTACTTCGACTGCGGCTCCGCAAGTCACTACATCGGCTGCGGTTGCACAGACTACTCCTGCAGCTCCACAGCCCGTTCAGACTCCCGCACAGTCCGCTCCTTCATTAGTCGAGTTTTTGACGACTTAGGGCTGCACCGAGGAGCAGATGCGCCAGATTACGGCGTTTATCAGAGGTGGAGGAGCTGGACCGAAGTAAGGTAGTTTTTTTAAATATTTTTGAGGATGTATGTATTTATCTGATACATATTGTATATATTTTGGACGATATTGGTGGTTGTTTTCTTGTTCACGATGATTTAGATTGATATCGTATTCTGTTTGTTTATTTCTTTTATATATTATGCGTGAGATGTTGATTATGAATATTTCTGTATTTGGTTATATGATGCATATATTATTGTGCATAGGACGGGAAAAAAAGGAAGCCCATTTTTAAAAAAAACCCTGATATTTTGTCCCTACGGATTAATCCGTAGGGCCATCTGTTGCACCTGCGGATTAATCCGTAGGTGTAATGTTTGCCCCTACACAGTTCGCCGTAGGGACAAAATATCAGGATACCTGATATTTTGTCCTTATGGACTCAGTAACAGGGGTAAAATATGCCCCTACGAATTAATCCGTAGGGGTATTTATCAGGCCCTACGGATAAATCCGTAGGGATAAGTATCAGGCCCAATGAATAAATCCGTAGGGTTAAGTATTTTATTTTATAAACCAATAAATTAAATAAAGATTATGTCCTAACAGAGTACTCCGTAAGAATAAATATTCCTACGGAGTAAGGCGTATGGGCAATTATTACTCCGTAGGGGCATTTTCAGGGCAAAAACTTGCACCTACGGGGGAATTTTATGTTCCTACGGACATATCCGTAGGGGCAGTGGTTTGCCCCTATTGCTAAATCCGTAGAGGCAACCCATTATTGTAGTAGTGGGGACGGCGGGAAATTACTTAACTTTATTATTTTTTTAAATAACCCTTTGTTGTCCATACGGTTCAATCCGTAAGGTTTTCTTTTGTGGCACCGTAGGTCCAAATAAAGAGATTACATTTTAATATTTTTTAATTTATTTATGCCCTTACGGTAGGCACCGTAGGAGCATTGCACCTACGGTGCCCACTGTAGGGGAAATAAAAAGTTGTCCATACAAATTCCTCCATCCGTAGGGGCAATCTCTCATCGTAGTAGTGGTTGTCTGCCCCTTAATTAATTAGTTGAAAGATTACACAATTAAAGTTGTGAAAATTTCTCTTTTCCTGAACATTTGAAATTTAAGCAATAAATTCTGGTGATTTAGAACTAAGAATCTATCCTATTTTTACTTGCAAAAAAGGGTTTCACATGCAATGTCCATATTTTCGTAATTTCATATATCGAATAATAATAATAATAATAATAATAATAATAATAATAATAATAATAATAATAAAAGAATTCAAACCATAGTAATTGTAGTATTTTCTTCAATTTTCTGCAGAGAAAGCGTAGAGTTAACATCTGACTACTAGCACTCATGATATAAGAAAAAGAAGAAAGAAAAAGTAGAAAAAACAAATGAAAGAAAGGAATTTCTACGGGGTTAATTTGTGTGTACGTGGGCTCTCATGGTGGCCACCAACAACACTGAAAAAACTTCTCTAAATGGGTTTATAGCCAAAATTTCTCTACAAGCTTCTTGCTGGTCTTTGGATGAGTTTTGAAATTCATGCAATTTCTTTTTACTTTGTGCATATCTCAAAACCCATATACTTGATGAGAAATTTCTCAAAAACCCAACCCTGGTTGAGAAGATTTTTCCCAACAACACAGCGCATTCTTGTACCCACACAGTTACCACAACTGGGCCCCTTGTATGTTAGCCATCTGAACTGTATATAAAACCCCAGAAGCCTTCTCTAGATCTATTCATCTAATAAACAATGATTCTTGTAAATTAGAGCTAAATAATTTGTAAAATGTCTGGGGTTTGGGTGTTCAAGAAAGGAGGAGTGGTAAAGCTCGTCGAAAACCCTGGCGAATCGAGCACGCAGGCACGGAGAAAGGTCTTGGTGCATGTCCCAACTAATGAAGTGATCACTACTATAATATGCGGTTGCCCCTACGGATAAAGGAATCCGTAGGGGCAACTATTTATTGCCCCTACGGATTGAACCGTAGGTCCATATACTTGGCCCTACGGTTCTCTACGTTTTAATTTAAAAATATTTAATCGTAATTTGATGTTTGGCCCTACGGAGCCGCAAACAAATTAGTCCGTAGGGGCATGTATATAGGTTAATTAATAATAAAAAAATGGCACAGAAAATCCCTCTGTTCCCAAAATCTTTATCATCTTCTCTCGCGCATCGCGATCGATTTCCTCCCGCGCCTCATCGACTTCCTCATCGCCTCCTCCGTCGTCTTCTCATAACATCCTCGTCGACTTCCTCCAGCGCCTCGATCCCGAGCCTCGTTGACTTCCTCGTCGCTTCCTCCGTCGTCTCTTCCACCGCTCAACAGGTAAGTAAATCTCCAATTTTTACTTCTAATTTAATACTTTTATTTCCCTCTTTTGATGATGTTAGGTTCAGGGCAGGGTTCGGGTACGGGTGAGGGTTAGGGTTAGGGTTAGGCATCGGGTCAGTTTAGGTTAGGGTTAAGTTTAGGGTTAGGGTTAGGGGTCGGTTGGGGTTGGGGTTAGGGTTCTGTTGCGGTTGGGGTTGAGTTTAGGGTTGGGGTTGGGGTTGGGGTTAGGGTTAGGGTTCAGAATTGGGGTTAGGGTTCGGAATTGGGGTTAGGGTTGTTTTTTCTAGAAAACAACTCTAATTAAAGGCTATGGTTAATTTGGGTTTAGTGTTAGAGGCTAGGGTTAATTTGGGTTAATTAAAGGGTAGGGTTAATTTGGGTTAATTAGTGATAATTTGAAAGGGTTATGGTGTCGATTAGGTTTAATTTGGTTAATTTTGGGTTGATTAAGGTTAATTAGGTTAATTTGGGTAAATTGGGTTAAGTTTGGGTTAATTAGAGATAATTTGTGTTAGGGTAACGATTATGGTTAATTATGGTTAATTAGGTTAATTTGGGTTATTTTGGTTTATGGTGCACTAGTTTATTTAGTAGGATAGAATAGTTCATTGCAGTAGGATACTCGATGATAACGTAAACGTACAACTTTACCGTAAACGCAAGAAAAATTTACCCTAAACTTGAAATTTCGAACCCTTAATAACAAAACGTAAACGTAAAAACAATTCATGTTAAATGTTCAAGTTAAAACCAATATATGATACTCGATGATAATATGAAAATTTCATATTCTCATCGATACTCATATATGAAACTAAAAGCGCCACTTGGTCCCCGTCTATCGGTTAACATACGTGCGAAGTTCGTCGTGACATAGAACTATACGAAGGTTGTTAAATATCGGACGGTATAGCTCGATACTAACAACCGTCGTATAGTCTATGCGACGAGAAGATTCAATCGTATGGTAACAGATAGATTTTTCCCGTGTGGACAAGTTAGGAATGTATAAAGCAAACACCTTCATTCACTTGTGTTTTCATCCGTTTCGAGATATTTCGTCGGTACCTTTCCGCTGGTTCTTCTTGTACAAAGATAGATTAGATGTTCATTTCAACGTTGTTTCACAGCTTTGAAATGATTATCTATTCTATTACAATGTACTCGGAGAACAGCGGGGAGGTGCTGCCGAAATTTACTCGAAACGATTGAAAGCACAAGTGATGGGTGTTCGCTCTATACATTCTTAATGGGATAGAAGCCTTACCCCCGACAGCCGGAACACACACATACAACAAGAATACACAACAAACGCATCATTAGAGAGTGATTCAAGATGTTCAAGTTAAAACCAATATATGATACTCGATGATAATATGAAACTTTCATATTCTCATCGATACTCATATATGAAACTAAAAGCGCCACTTAGTCCCCGTCTATCGGTTAACATACGTGCGATGTTCGTCGTGACATAGAACTATACGAAGGTTGTTAAATATCGGACGGTATAGCTCGATACTAACAACCGTCGTATAGTCTATGCGACGAGAAGATTCAATCGTATGGTAACCGATAGATTTGTCCCGTGTGGACAAGTTAGGAATGTATAAAGCAAACACCTTCATTCACTTGTGTTTTCATCCGTTTCGAGATATTTCGTCGGTACCTTTCCGCTGGTTCTCCTTGTACAAAGATAGATTAGATGTTCATTTCAACGTTGTTTCACAGCTTTGAAATGATTATCTATTCTATTACAGTGTACTCGGAGAACAGCGGGGAGGTGCTGCCAAAATTTACTTGAAACGGTTGAAAGCACAAGTGATGGGTGTTCGCTCTATACATTCTTAATGGGATAGAAGCCTTACCCTCGACAGCTGGAACACACACATACAACAAGAATACACAACAAACGCATAATTAGAGTGTGATTCAAGATGTTCAAGTTAAAACCAATATATGATACTCGATGATAATATGAAACCTTCATATTCTCATCGATACTCATATATGAAACTAAAAGCGCCACTTAGTCTCCGTCTATCGGTTAACATACGTTCGATAATTTATTCTTTTCAACGACAAACGCACACACAAAGCATATACACGGATTTTCTCCTTTATCAGTAACTATCCCGTTCTTATATTTCTCAATATAGTCACCATAACCTACAATTTATATGTTATACAGTCTAACATGGCCCATGAGTACGTCAGAGTTAAGGACTGGATGTATGTGGATTGGCAACAACGTATGCAACCTATGTTTGTCGCAGGAGTTGTTGCTTTCATTAAATTTGCACGTGCACATAATAAGATCATAATAGAGAAGATTCTCTGTCCGTGCGATAGATGTGGCAATAAGTACTGGCAGATGGTAGAATTGGCAGAGCTTCATATTGTAAAATATGGGTTTACTAGACTTTATACAACTTAGAAATATCACGGGGAAGGAGAAGAATGCAGTAATGCGGCAGAAGAAGAAGGAGAACACGATAATACGGCAGGAGAAGAAGGAGAATTCGGTAATGCGGCAGAAGAAGAAGACGGTAATTTATTTTCATCAGAAGAAATGGAGGATATGGTAGAGCCTGCCCTAGGTGAATCTATTCGTACCGAAGATGACATTCCTTCCGGTCAAGGACCGCGTGCGGATAAATATGAAAATTTCATGAATGATGCTAGAAAACCAATTTATGAGAATGCGAAGTATTCCACCCTCTCATGGTTCGTCCAACTTTTCCAGAATAAGTGCCTAAATGGATGGAGCAACAAGTCATTCACAATGCTTCTTTCATTCTTGAAAGATTCTATGCCCCCGGCAAATAACGTGCCCGGCAGCTGGTACGGAGCCCAGAAGATGATGTCTGATTTGGGTCTAAAGTGCGAGAAGATTCAAGCATGTCCTAAAAATTGCGTGTTGTACCGGAAAGAGAATTCAGATTTGAAAGAGTGTCAAACATGCGGAGAGGCCAGGTATAAGCCGAAAGATTTTGATAAGAAGCCTGATATACCTATCAAGATAGCACGACACTTTCCCATAACACAGAGGCTACAGAGGCTATTCAGGTGCAAGAAAACAGCCGAGGCAATGATTTGGCATCACCGTGCTCCACCAAGTGAAGATGGAAAAATGAGCCATCCAAGAGATTCACCGGCATGGAAGGATTTCGATAGGAGGCATGCAATATTCAGTAGCGATCCTCGCAATGTCCGGCTCGGACTGGCTACTGATGGCTTCTGCCCATTCAACTATATGGATGGAAGTCACAGTACATGGCCCGTTGTAATGATAATTTATAATCTGTCGCCTTGGTTGGCTATGGACCAATCATACTTTATGATGCCTCTTCTTATCAACGGACCAAACTCACCGGGAAACAATATCGACGTCTATCTCCGACCTCTGATCGAGGAGTTGAAATCTTTGTTCATTGATGGTGTAGAGACATACGATGCAAACACAAATACAACCTTCATACTGCGTGCGGGTTTAATGTGGACAATTAATGACTTTCCTGCGTATGGAATGCTATCAGGTTGGTCCGTACATGGTCACAAAGCATGTCCCCATTGCCATGAATACACAACATCGAAATTTTTGAATTTTAGCAGGAAGGTTTGTTATTGTGGCCATCGACGTTTCTTGCCTCCAGACCACCCCTATAGGTTAGACACGGTTCACTTTGATGGTCATCAGGAGTTTCTTGGACCTCCATCCTTATTGTCCGGAGAGGACGTGACTGCTCAATGGGATGGTTACAATAATGTGACCTTCGGGATGGATCCGACGAAACAGGTCAAACCACCATTTTGGAACAAGTTAAGCATTTTCTTCGAGCTTCCGTACTGGTCAACAAATTTAGTGCGTCATTGTCTGGACGTCATGCATATAGAGAAGGGAGTATCAGAGCACATACTCAACTTGCTTCTTTGTAAAGACGGGAAATCGAAAGACTACCTGAATGCTTGGATGGATCTACAGGAGTGGGGAATAAGAAGTGAATTGCACCCTAGACCGGTAGCGGGTAAACCGGGCAAGTTTGTACTTCCCAATGCCGCTTATCATATGTCACAACCGGAGAAGAAAAGATTCCTCACTACTACAAATAAGGGTTGCCCCTACGGATTTACCCGTAGGGGCAAACCACTGCCCCTATGGATTTATCCGTAGGGGCGAAAAAATAACATGTAGGTGCAAACACCGTAGGTGCAAGTTGAAGCCCTGAACTTGCCCCTACGGGAAAAAACTTGCCTCTACGGATTTCTGTGTAGGTTCATTTGCACCTACGGAGTGGGCCGTAGGGGGAAAAAGTTATTTTATTTACGAGTTTTTAAAATATATTGACTGTACCTACGGATGTATCCGTAGGGCCAAGTACTATCCCCTACGGATACATGCGTAGGTACATATCCGTAGGGGCAAAATATCAGAAATCCTGATATTTTGCCCCTACGGATAACTTCATAGGGGCGTTTGTGTGCCTCTACGGATATATCCGTAGGGGCAAAATATCAGAAATCCTGATATTTTGCCCCTACGGATAACTTCGTAGGGGCGTTTGTGTGCCTCTACGGATATATCTGTAGGGGCAATCCCAACCCCCTGATACTGAGATCAGGAGGGAAATATCAGTTAATGCTGATATTTTGCCCCTACGGTTTAAGCCGTAGGGGCAATATGTGTACCTACGGATTAATCCGTATGTACATATTATCAGTTTTTTTTTAAAAAAAAGGGCTGCCTGATTTTTTCTCGCCCTGTGCACAATAATATATATATATCAATCAAATATAAAATTAATCATCACGCAACATATATCACAGTATTCATAATCACATCTCACGCATATAATATACAAAAGAAACCCAAAAACTGAATATGATATAAATATAAACCAATATCAATATCAATATCGTTTCAAAATGTAGTACAATATGTATCATATAAATAAATACATGTTTCAAAAAATAAGAATCAAAAAGCTACCCTAGCTCGGTCCAGCTCCACCTCTGATAAACGATAGAATCTGGCGCGCCTTCTCCTCGGTCAATAAACCATGCAATTCGGCGTGTGCGGGAGTCTGAGCGGCCTGTGGAGCTGGCGATGTGGTCTACGCAGCCGCCGTCGAGATAGTAGCTTGCGGAGCCGCGGCTGCGGGAGTCTGAGCGGGCGGTGGAGCTATAGGAGCTGTCTGCGGAACCTCAGCCGATGTAGTGGCTTGCGGAGCCGCAGCCGAAGGAGATGCATGTGGAGGCTCGGCCGATGTACCCTGTCGCGTCTAGACCTAACATGAGTAAGAAGCGTGTAAGAACTGTGTATTATTCGAATTCGTATCATTATCAAGTTATTTCGAAACCCCATTTGGATATCTAGTTTGGAAAACCGTTGTTTATTTTAATTACATATGTATGTATGATTAATCAAACCTAAGTCTAAAACCAAATAAGCTCAGGCTACGTACTAATTATGGATATGTTGATATCTATAATATGACATGATATTTTACTATAAAGTAGTATACATACCAGCATCTCCTTCAACTCTTGAACGGTGGCCCTCAAGCTCTCCAGTTCCTGCTGGACACGTCGCTCACTGGAGACGGAGGAAGTAACCGCCGGGGTGGAGTCCAACCTCATATGGGCCCTGCTAGGGCCCAGTCCCCGGCCTCTCTCCCAACCTCCGTGGTGCCCTCCGTGTGCGGCGTCCAGAACTGGGGTCAGCAACCTCGGATCGCTCTATCCGGTAAAATCGATCCCCGAGGCCTCGGCCTGCTCAACCACCCGCTCCTACACCCACATTAAGTAGTAAAGTATAAGTATAAAATTTAAATTTGAACCTTCCAAAACTAAAATTTCAAATATGGGTAGAATAAATATTAACACTTACGCAATACTTCTGGGTAGCGACGTCGGGATATCGAAGCTCGCCCGTGGCGGGATCTGTCGAGGTGCCGTGGACGGCAAGATATACGGACAGCACGCTCGGTGTACCACCTTGCGCCACGGTCTGAGCTGTCTGCAATATTAGAAAATAACTCTTAATATTAGAAATATTAGAAAATAACTCTTAATATTGCAGAATATCACAAAGGTCGGTCTATTGTAATTTACCGATAACTCCATGGCTCGAGTAATATTTCTCGAGCCACCTATGTAAGTGGGGCGACCCCTCTTCGCCGACTTCCTGTTCTCTGTATTCTGAGCGGCCTGTTTCTGCACAATGCATTAACATTTAGTTTTCTAATTAAGGAACACAAAAAAATAAATTATATCCTAAACAATGAATTACATTTAAAATACATACCTGTTTGCGTTGGGAGTCGAAATATTCGCATAATAGAGGCCATATCTCTACGTCGATTCTCGCAAACGCCGGAGTAGATAGGAGGGCCGCTTTCTTTGCATCGGGGGTCGCCATCCACAGGGAGTAGCAGTCGGCCTTCAGCTCATTCCTGTTGTATCGGACCTTGGTCTGTATATTCTTCATCAGGCCATTGTACAGAGCATGAAGGTCGAGCACCCTCCCAGGGTGATCAGGGTCGGGTACAGGCTGAAAATTGTAATCCGACTGAAAATACAAACAAAAACATTGTTATTAGATTGCAAGTGTTAATAATAAATATATCGGATAAATCAAATGAAAATATATATTAATACGTACCCAAGCCTGATCAAAGAAGAAGGCGAATGAGCGTCGGTGCTGCTCTCCCCACTCAACATGAAGTGGATAGTTCTTCATGAGCCAGTTCTCGTCCTCCATATACCGGACAAACCTCTCGGCATGAGGACCGGTATAGCGATAGTCAAGGGTAAAAAAGAGGGGGAATGCTGCCTCCCCCTAGCTCTGTCAGGCCCCAGCCTATGGGACTAATTCGGGCCTCGAGTCCCCCTCTGGGGATGGGGAGGCCCTACGTCTGCACGAAATATCAAGACAATCAAAAGTTGTATTAAGAAATCAAGCTTAAACGAAAATTGAAGTGTGATATATACCTCCGGTGACTAACGCACGAACCTGGACCCGGGCAGCTGCACGAGCGGGACGATAGTTCCTCCAGTGAGGAACAGCCGGGGTCCCGGATGCGGATACATCCCCTCCAACTAGAAAATAAACATTGACGCTAAATTTACGTGAAGTTCATATTTATTCTATAGAGCATATGTAAAATGAATAAATATTTTATATTTATTCATACTAACCTGCAGACGATGCGGAGGGTATGGAAGCGGCAGGAGTGGCCCCTGCGGAAGATGTGGACGCACCACCTATAATTAGACAATTAAAAATATATTATATAAGTAATTGCAAAAAGAATGTGTAGATCAATAATCTAACGTTCTAAATCAATATGCATGCACTATAGGATATATAAACATACCCGCAGGTGCGGTGGTGTCACCACCTACAGCTAGATAATAATAAAAATTGTTAAGTAAGAGCAAAAAGAATGTGTGTATATTTATGATATAGCATTCTAAATCAATATACATTCACTATATGATATATAAACATACCTGGAGGAGCGGGAGTGGCCTCTGTCCCAGATGTGGACGCATCTCCAACAACTAGACAATCAAACATTGACAATATAAGTAATTTTGACATAAACAGGCATGAATATCTGTAATATTACATTCAAATTGGATATGCGTGCAGTATACCTGGAGGTGTGGCAAAATCCACACGGAAGGAGGCATCCGAAGGGGTCTCCGATCTGGGTGTAAGACCGGCCCTCTGAAGCTCCCTACGCAGCTCTCCGGGCGGCAGAACCGCTCTGCCTCTGCCTCTGCCTCTGCCGCGGCTGGAGCTCCTGTCGCCCCTCGCTGCTCCCGACATCGTCATCAAATCTAGATAAACGGTTCGTGGACGCATTAGACAATCATTAAAAGTATTGACTATATATGTACAGATCGTAAAATGAGAAGTAATAATATAACATTACTGATAACCTTTTTCGTTTCGTGGGCGCATTTTACATATCTACTTGGATTTCATCGTCGATGTCATTTCTAACCCACGTAACTTCATGATCGGTCGAAGACAACCCGTCCTTCGAAACAGACGATCGGAGGACTCTAAGCCTTCTCTCTTCTTCGTCCTCATCGCTGTCCTCGAATTCTGGGACATCGTAGACATCTCTGGGTTTCCATCGGCATACAACACTCCATCCCGGATGCTTCAAACACTGTGAGTAGTATACTTGGAATGCTTGGTTCGGAAAGATAAACAGATCTTCCTGACCGTAAAATCGAAGTGTGTTCACACTGGTCAATCCATATTCATCTTTCCAAGTCCCAAGATTGCTTCTCCACTTGTCCGTATCGGTTCGCGTATCGTACCAAGTACACTGGAATATATTAAAGGGTTCTGATCGTCCGGGATAGTGGATGCCGAGTATACAATTTAAGTACCCATAATAAATCACACCGTCCGATCCTACCGTCGCAATCCCACTATTCTGAGTGGTTCTATATGTTTCTATTTTCTTAACTTCGAATTTGTATCCAAGAACACCAAATCCTTTATAATATGCAACCTCCATATCAGGAAATTGAGCTAAACATCTTGAATCACTCTCAAATGATGCAGACAAAATCGGATCGTGGATCAAACAAAACAAATTTTACGACAAATACATAACAATACAAGTTTAGATTAAAACTGATAGCAATAAAATGTTATTCGAATAACTTACATGATCTTTGACCCAATCACAAAAATTATCCTGATGATATTTTTCCAATCGTTCTTCGTTCCAATCAGGATGCCCCTCACGTACTTCTTTAAAATGAATTCTGTTTTCGACAAATAATGGTGACATTAATATTATATCATTTCATACACACACAAACACAGATATAACAATTAATCCAAAAAAACTTACTCTCTAATTTGTTCAAGACATGCGCAATTAAGCAAGATAAACCGGTATATCTTGTTGATAAACATAGTGTCTACCCTCTTATACTCGGCTTTACCATATGGCCTATCTTGAATTCTTCGTGGCCGGTTAAGTCTTGTCTCAATGTTCTCATCCAGATAGCGGGAACAAAATATGGTTGCTTCATCAAGAAGATAATCTTTCATGATAGAACCCTCTGGTCGATTTTTATTGCGTATATACTTCTTAAGAGTGTAGAGGTACCTAATGAAAATATGTTGAATAAATAAATACGGGCATACAGGACAACAATAAATTTATAAATTGCGCGAAACGAAAAATTACACGTACCTCTCGACGGGATACATCCATCGATATTGTACCGGTCCGGCTAACTTAGCCTCAGTTGCAAGATGAATCGTCAAGTGTAATATGATATCGAAGAATGACGGTGGGAAAACACGTTCAAACTTGCAAAGTATCAACGCAATAGAATTTTCTAGTTTATCCAGCGTCGCAGCCTCCAGTGTTTTAGCACACAACTCCCTGAAAAAACAACATAGGTCGTTGATTACTAGACCAACCGATTCGGGGAGAGAAGTCCTGAGGGCTAATGGAAGAAGGTGCTCCACGATAATATGGTGATCATGACTTTTCAGCCCATCGATCTTGCCCTTCACAATTTTTATTTTCTTGTTGAATGATCCTGAGAAACCTGTGGGAACTTTCAAATCATGCAACACCTGCAGGAATCTTTTCTTCTCCGGTTGTGACATATGATAAGCGGCATTGGGAAGTACAAACTTGCCCGGTTTACCCGCTACCGGTCTAGGGTGCAATTCACTTCTTATTCCCTACTCTTGTAGATCCATCCGAGCATTCAGGTTGTCTTTCGATTTCCCGTCTTTACAAAGAAGTATGTGCTCTGATACTCCCTTCTCTATATGCATGACCTCCAGACAATGACGCACTAAATTTATAGACCAGTACGGAAGATCGAAGAAAATGCTTAACTTGTTCCAAAATGGTAGTTTGACCTGTTTCGTCGGATCCATCCCGAAGGTCACATTATTGTAACCATCCCATTTAGCAGTCATGTCCTCTCCGGACAATGGGGATGGAGGTCCAAGAAGCTCCTGATGACCATCAAAGTGAACCGTGTCTAACCTATAGGGGTGGTCTGGAGGCAGGAAACGTCGATGGCCGCAATAACAAACCTTCCTGCTAAAATTCAAGAATTTCGATGTTGTGTGTTCATGGCAATGAGGACATGCTTTGTGACCATGTACAGACCAACCTGATAGCATTCCATACGCAGGAAAGTCATTAATTGTCCACATTAGAGCCGCACGCAGTATGAAGGTTGTATTTGTGTTTGCATCATATGTCTCTACACCATCAATGAACAAAGATTTCAACTCCTCGATCAGAGGTCGGAGATAGACGTCAATATTGTTCCCCGGTGAGTTTGGTCCGTCGATAAGAATAGGCATCATAAAGTATGATTGATCCATAGCCAACCAAGGCGACAGATTATAAATTATCATTACAACGGGCCATGTGTTGTGACTTCCAGCCATATAGTTGAATGGGCAGAAGCCATCAGTAGCCAGTCCGAGCCGGACATTGCGAGGATCGCTACTGAATATTGTGTGCCTCCTATCGAAATCCTTCCATGCCGGTGAATCTCTTGGATGGCTCATTTTTCCATCTTCACTTGGAGGAGCACGGTGATGCCAAATCATTGCCTCTGCTGTTTTCTTGCACCTGAATAGCCTCTATAGCCTCTGTGTTATGGGAAAGTATCGTGCTATCTTGACAGGTATATCAGGCTTCTTATCAGAATCTTTCGGCTTATACCTGGCCTCTCCGCATGTTGGACACTCTTTCAAATCTGAATTCTCTTTCCGGTACAACACGCAATTTTTAGGACATGCTTGAATCTTCTCGCACTTTAGACCCAAATCAGACATCATCTTCTGGGCTCCGTACCAGCTGTCGGGCACGTTATTTCCCGGAGGCATAGAATCTTTCAAGAACGAAAGAAGCATTGTGAATGACTTGTTGCTCCATCCATTTAGGTACTTAATCTGGAAAAGTTGGACGAATCATGAGAGGGTGGAATACTTCGCATTCTCATAAATTGGTTTTCTAGCATCATTCATGAAATTTTCATATTTATCCGCACGCGGTCCTTGACCGGAAGGAATTTCATCTTCGGTACGAATAGATTCACCTAGGGCAGCCTCTACCATATCCTCCATTTCTTCTGATGGAAATAAATTACAGTTTTCTCCTTCTGCCGCATTACCGAATTCTTCTTCTTCTACTGCCGCATTATCGTGTTCTCCTTCTTCTTCTGCCGCAGTACTGCATTCTTCTCCTTCCCCGTGATATTTCCAAGTTGTATAAAATCTAGTAAACCCATATTTTACAATATGAAGCTCTGCCAATTCTATCTTCTGCCAGTACTTATTGCCACATCTATCGCACGGACAGAGAATCTTCTCTATTATGATCTTAATATGTGCGCATGCAAATTCAATGAAAGCAGCAACTCCTGCGACAAACTTAGGTTGCATACGTTGTTGCCAATCCACATACATCCAGTCCTTAACTCTGACGTACTCATGGGCCATGTTAGACTGTATAACATATAAATTGTAGGTTATGGTGACTATATTGAGAAATATAAGAACGGGATAGTTACTGACAAAGGAGAAAATCCATGTATATGCATTAGACTTAAGCTCCTATGGAGAACATATCTCCTTTTAATATTATTAAATGTTCTCCTGTAGTGCGCACGTGCATTGCACGTGGTGCGCGCATAGCGGGCATACGTGCGTTGCACGTAGCGCACATGGCGCTTGCGCATATGCGCATTATGGGGAGGAGCAGGCTCCTAACTTGGAGAACTAAGCTCCTTTTAATATTATTGAATATTCTTATGTGGTGCGCACGTGCATTGCACGTGGTGTGCGCATGGCGGGCACACGTGCGTTGCATGTAGCGCACATGGCGCTTGCGCGTATGCGCATTATGGGGAGGAGCATGCTCCTATCTTGGAGAACTAAGCTCTTATGGAGAACTAAGCTCCTTTTAATATTATTAAATATTCTCATGTGGTGCGCACGTGCATTGCACGTGGTGCGCGCATGGCGGGCACACGTGCGTTGCACGTAGTGAACGTGGCGCTTGCGCATATGCGCATTATGGGGAGGAGCATGCTCCTATCTTGGAGAACTAAGCTCCTATGGAGAACTAAGCTCCTTTGAGAATTGAGCATTAAAGAACTAAGATGCATTAGACTTGAGATTGAGATACATACCTGCAATATAGAAAAGAAATCAATAAACAAGATGAATATAATATAAATTTAAGTTGAAAGAATATATATCCTCCTTTCAAATGCAATTAAGTCTCGATGATGCTGAAGATGTTACCAGAAAAACATCTTCTGCCAACCTTCATGTGTGAAGGAGTGTGTGTGGGAAAATTGGGTACACGGTGTCAGAAAAGTTTTCTCGCGATATGTGGCAATCAAAATTCAATTTTTCGTTAATTTTTTTATAACCACCGACACTGTTCAATTGACCTTCATGGAGTAGCACATACATATCGAACTTTCTTCCTTTCTATTTATCTAATGATATACAGATAGAAATCTGCCCCTACGGATTTCAATATCCGTAGGGGCAACCCCCTATTTTAGTAGTGGGAACGCGACGGTCATAACCGTCCAAAGGTTTGGTCTTAGACATAAAGAGTGGCATAAGTAGAAACAAAATCGAATTCTAAGTCGTGTTTACCTCCGCACATTTTGTAACCAATCAACATCATCTATAAAAAGCGGGTGGAATCCGCATTCGAAAGTATTTCTCAAGAAGCATCACGATGTTTTCAAGCTGCATGACTGCCAACACTTCTTTATGGATCGAAATGTCTAAAAATGAGTGTAGTGGAAATGAGAATGTTAAGACGAATGAGTTGTAAATTTGTAATATACTAAAAGAAAGGATAAGAAAGGAATAGCTTCGTAACACGTTGGTTGGTCTCATACAAAATATAATGAGAGAGAGCCGATTTAGATGGTTTGCACATATGCAATGGAACACAATAAATTCCTTAGAAGAAATGACAAAATTGTAGTTTATGGCACAACTAAGTGTATGAGTGGACCTAGGCGAATATGGATCAAGGCAATTAAGAACGATAATTTAATTGTTAACCGAGGAGACGATCCTTAACGATTTGGAATGGAAGAAATAGATTCATACAACCAACCCCAAAAGTTTGGTATAAAGGCTTGTTGTTGTTGTGTATAGATATTTTTTTAAGGATTCCTTATTTTCTTTACCCTGTACTATCGATGATATAATTTAAACATCTGTGCTATTCATGGAAATGCTCCAATTCTTGTTGATTGATTTTAAGGTGGAACAGTTAGGCGATTCAAAGGTATCCTGGTTGTTCATGCTTTATAACTGCAGGCTACCAAATTGCTGAACCTCATAGACATTTTCTGATTTTTGAATCAGCATTTATTTTTTTTCTTTTACCTTGATGAGATACTTTATCTAAGTTTGCTATCTCAAAGCACCTTGATTTTCATTAACTGTACCCTTTTTTCTCCAGTCCATTGTAGCTGGCTTCGATGCTAATTGCCTTCCTTTCTTTTTTGCAGGATTAACGAAGTTTGAACATTCCCTAACCCCAGCCCCAGCCCCAGCCCTAACCCTAACCCCAACCCCAACCCCAACCGCAACCCTAGCCGAACCCAACCCCAACCGCAACCTTAGCTGAACCCCAACCGCAACCCCAACCCCAACCCCTAAAATAATCAAAAAATACTTTAATTGAAGATTTAATTACTTACCTGTTCGGTGGAGGAGACAATCGACAATCGGCGACGAGGAATAACAGCGACGGGAACGGGAACGAGAGAGAGAGAACGGCGACGAGATCGGTGAGATCGGCGACGAGATTGGCGAGATCGGCGACGCGGTGACGAGAAAAGGGGATTTGGGAGGTTTCGCGGGCACGAGCGAGGAGAGAGGATAATCGGCGCGTAGGGAAATTATGTGCCTTTTCTATTAAATCCATATTTAGATGCCCCTACGGATTTGTCCGTAGGTCCTTGGTTTGCGGCTCCGTAGGGGCAAACACCAAATTAAGATTTAATATTTTTACTCTTGAACGTCTTGGACCGTATGGGCAACCTTCTGGCCCTACGGCTTAATCCGTAGGGCTAACATAAATCTGCCCTTACGGATTTCAATATCCGTAGGGGCAACCCCCTATTTTAGTAGTGCCTGCAGGTGTTGCATGATTTGAAAGTTCCCACATGTTTCTCAGGATCATTCAGAAAGAGAATAAAAATTGTGAAAGGCAAGATCGATGGGCTGAAAAGTCATGATCACCATATTATCGTGGAGCACCTTCTTCCATTATCCCTCAGGACTTCTCTCCCCGAATCGGTTGGTCTAGTAATCAATGACCTATGTTGTTTTTTCAGAGAGTTGTGTGCTAAAACACTGGAGGTTGTGACGCTGGATAAACTAGAAAATTCTATTGCGTTGATACTTTGCAAGTTTGAGCGTATTTTCCCACCGTCATTCTTCGATATCATAATACACTTGACGGTTCATCTTGCAACTGAGGCTAAGTTAGCCGGACCGGTACAATATCGATGGATGTATCACGTCGAGAGGTACGTGTAAATTTTCGTTTCGCGCAATTTATAAATTTATTGTTGTCCTGTATGCCCGTATTTATTTATTCTACATATTTTCATTAGGTATCTCTACACTTTTAAAAAGTATATACGCAATAAAAATCGACCAGAGGGTTTTATCATGCAAGGTTATCTTCTTGATGAAGTAACCACATTTTTTTCCCGCTATCTGGATGAGAATATTGAGACAAGACTTAACCGGCCTCGAAGAATTCAAGACGGGCCATATGGTAAAGCCGAGTATAAGAGGGTAGACACTATGTTTATCAACAAGATATACCGGTTTATCTTGCTTAATTGCGCATGTCTTGAACAAATTAGAGAGTAAGTTTTTTTGGATTAATTGTTATATTTTTGTTTGTGTGTGTATGAAATGATATAATATTAATGTCACCATTATTTGTCGAAAACAGAATTCATTTTAACGAGGTACGTGAGGGGCATCCTGATTGGAACGAAGAACGATTGGAAAAATATCATCAGGATAATTTTTGTGATTGGGTCACAGATCATGTAAGTTATTCGAATAACATTTTATTGCTATCAGTTTCAATCTAAATTTTTATCGTTATGTATATTTCGTAAAATTTGTTTTGTTAGATCCACGATCCGAACTTGTCTGCATCATTTGAGAGTGATTCAAGATGTTTAGCTCAATTTCATAGTATGGAGGTTGCATATTACAAAGGATTTGGTGTCCTTGGATACAAATTCGAAGTTAAGGACATAGAAACATCTAGAACCACTCAGAATAGTGGGATTGCGACGGTAGGATCGGACGGTGTGATTTATTATGGGTACTTAAATTGTATACTCGGCATCCACTATCCCGGACGATCAGAACCCTTTTATATATTCCAGTGTACTTGGTACGATACACGAACCGATAAGGATAAGTGGAGAAGCAATCTTGGGACTTGGAAAGATGAATATGGATTGACCAGTGTGAACAAACTTCGATTTTACGGTCAGGAAGATCCATTTATCTTTCCGAACCAAGCGTTCCAAGTATACTACTCACAGTGTTTGAAGCATCCGGGATGGAGTGTTGTATGCCGATGGAAACCCAGAGATGTCTATGATGTCCCAGAATTCGAGGACAGCGATGAGGATGAAGAAGAGAGAAGGCTTAGAGTGCTCCGACCGTCTGTTTCGAAGGACGGGTTGTCTTCGGCCGATCATGAAGTTACGCGGGTTAGAAATGACATCGACGATGAAATCCAAGTAGATGTGTATAATGCTCCCACGAAACGAAAAAAGTTATCAGTAATGTTATATTATTACTTCACATTTTACGATCTATACATATATAGTCAATACTTTTAATGATTGTCTAATGCGTCCACGAACCGTTTATCTAGATTTGATGACGATGTCGGGAGCAACGAGGGGCGGCAAGAGCTCCAGCCGCGGCACCGGCAAAGGCAGAGGCAGAGCGGTTCTGCCGCCCGGAGAGCTGCGTAGGGAGTTTCAGAGGGCCGGTCTTGCACCCAGATCGAAGACCCCTTCGGATGCCTCCTTCCGTGTGGATTTTGCCACACCTCCAGGTATATTGCACGCATATCCATTTTGAATGTAATATTATAGATATTCATGCCTGTTTATGTCAAAATTACTTATATTGTCAATGTTTGATTGTCTAGTTGTTGGTGATGCGTCCACATCAGGGACAGAGGCCACTCCCGCTCCTCCAGGTATATTTATTTATCATATAGTGTATGTATATTGATTTAGAATGCTATATCATAAATATACACACATTCCTTTTCCTCTTTCTTAGTAATTTTTATTATTGTCTAGCTGTAGGTGGTGACACCACCGCACCTGTGGGTATGTTTATATATCCTATAGTGAATGCATATTGATTTAGAACGTTATATTATTGATCTACACATTCTTTTTGCAATTACTTATATAATCTATTTTTAATTGTCTAATTATAGGTGGTGCGTCCACATCTGACGCAGGGGCCACTACTGCCACTTCCGTACCCTCCGCATCGTCTGTAGGTTAATATGAATAAATATAAAATATTTATTCATTTTACATATGCTCTATAGAATAAATATAAACTTCATGGAAATTTAGCGTCAATGTTTATTTTCTAGTTGGAGGGGATGCGTCCGCATCCGGGACACCGGTTGTTCCTCACCGGAGGAACTATCGTCCCGCTCGTGCTGCTGCCCGGGCCCAGGCTCGTGCTTTAGTCACCGGAGTTATATATCACACTTCAATTTTCGTTTAACCTTGATTTCTTAATACAACTTTGTCTTAATATTGATTGTCTTGATATTTCTTGCAGACGCAGGGCCTCCCCATCCCTAGAGGGGGACTCGAGGCCCGAATCAGTCCCATAGGCTGAGGCCTGACAGAGCTAGGGGGAAGGAAGCATTCCCCATCTTTTTTACCCTTGACTATCGCTATACCGGTCCTCATGCCGAACGGTTCGGCCGGTATATGGGGGATGAGAGCCGGCTCGTGAAGAATTATCCACTTCACGTTGAGTGGGGCGAGCAGCAACGGCGCTCATTCGCCCTCTTCTTTGATCAGGCTCGGGTATTAATATATATTTTCATTTGATTTATCCAATATATTTATTATTAACACTTGCAATCTAATAACAATGTTTTTTTTTGTATTTTCAGTTGGATTACGATTTTCAGCCTGTACTCGACCCCGATTACCCTGGGAGGGTGCTCGACCTTCATGCTCTGTACAATGGCCTGATGAAGAACATGCAGACCAAGGTCCGATACAACAGGAATGAGCTGAAGGCCGACTGCTACTCCCTATGGATGGAGACCCCCGAGGCAGAGAGAGCGACCCTCCTATCTACTCCGGCCTTTGCGAGAGTCGATGTAGAGACATGGCCTCTATTGTGCGAATATTTCGGCTCGCAACGCAAACAGGTATGTATTTTAAATGTACTTCATTTTTTAGGATATAATTTATTTTTTTGTGTTCCTTAATTAGAAAACTAAATGTGAATGCGTTGTGCAGAAACAGGCCGCTCAAAATACAGAGAATAGGAAGGCGAAGAGGGGTCGCCCCACTTATACAGGTGGCTCGAGGAATATTACTCGAGCCATGGAGTTATCGGTAAATTACAATAGACCGGCCTTTGTGATATAATGCAATATTAAGAGTTATTTTCTAATATATCAAATATTAAGAGTTAGTTTCTAATATTGTAGACAGCTCAGACCCTGGCGCAAAGTGATACACCGAGCGTGCTGTCCGCATATCTTGCCGTCCACGGCACCTCGACAGATCCCGCCACGGGCGAGCTTCGATATCCCGACGTCGCTACCCAGGAGTATTGCGTAAGTGTTAATATTTATTCAACCCCTATTTGAAATTTTAGTTTTGGAAGGTTCAAATTTAAATTTTATACTTATACTTTACTGCTTAATGTGGGTGTAGGACCGGGTGGTTGAGCAGGCCGAGACATCGGGGATCGATTTTACCGGACAGAGCGATCCGAGGCTGCTGACCCCAGTCCTGGACGTCGCACACGGAGGGCACCACGGAGGTTGGGAGAGAGGCCGGGGAACGGGCCCTAGCAGGGCCCATATGAGGTTGGACTCCACCCCGGCGGTTACTTCCTCCGTCTCCAGTGAGCGACGTGTCCAGCAGGAACTGGAGAGCTTGAAGGCCACCGTTCAGGAGTTGAAGGTGATGCTGGTATGTATACTACTTAATAGTAAAATATCAAGTCATATTACAGATATCAACATATCCAATATTAGTACGTAGCCTGAGCTTATTTGGTTGTAGACTTAGCTTTGATTAATCATACATACATATCTAATTAAAATAAACTACGGTTTTCCAAACTAGATATCCAAATGGGGTTTCGAAATAACTTGTTACTGATACGAATTCGAATAATACACAGTTCTTACACACTTATTACACACGTTAGGTCCAGACGCGACAGGGTACATCGGCCGAGCCTCCACATGCATCTCCTTCGGCTACGGCTCCGCAAGCCACTACATCGGCTGCGGTTCCGCAGACAGCTCCTATAGCTCCACCGCCCTCTCAGACTCCCGCAGCCGCGGCTCCGCAAGCCACTCCCTCGTCGGCGGCTGCGCAGACCACATCGCCAGCTCCACAGCCCGCTCAGACTCCCGCACGCTCCGAATTGCATGATTTATTGACCGAGGAGCATGCGCGCCAGATTCTATCGTTTATCAGAGGTGGAGCTAGACCGAGCTAGGGTAGCTTTTTGATTCTTATTTTTTGAAACATGTATTTATTTATATGATACATATTGTACTACATTTTGAAGGATATTGATATTGGTGGTCCTACGGTGTTTATATTTATATTATATTTTGTTTTTTGGTTTCTTTTGTATATTATATGCGGGAGATGTGATTATGAATACTGCGATATATGTTGTGTGATGATTAATTTTATATTTGATTGATGTATATATTATTGTGCACAGGACGAGAAAAAATAGGCAGCGCATTTTTAAAAAAAAAACTGATAATATGTACCTACAGATTAATCCGTAGGTACACACGTTGCCCCTACGGATTAATCAGTATGGGCAAATTATCAGAATAACTGATATTTTCCCCTGTGGTCTCAGTATCAGGGGGTTGGGCTTGCTCTTACGGATATATCCGTAGGGAGAAACTAATGCCCCTACCCAGTTATCCGTAGGGGAAAAATATCAGGATTCCTGATATTTTGCCCCTACGGATATGTACCTACGCATGTATCCGTAGGGGCTATCACTTGGCCCTACGGATTCATCCGTAGGTACAAGTAATCTATTTTAAAAAACCGTAAATAAAATGAATTTTTTTTGCCTCTACGGGCTATTCCGTAGGTCAAACGGGACCTACACAGAATTCCGTAGGGGCAAGATTTTGTCCGTAGGGGCAAGTTCAGGGTTCCAACTTGCAATTACGGCGTTTGTACCTATAGGGTATTTTCTTGTTCCTACGGCTATATCCGTAGGGGCAGTGGTTTGCCCCTACGGATAAATCCGTAGGGCTAACATAAATCTGTCCCTACGGATTTCAATATCCGTAGGGGCAACCCCCTATTTTAGTAGTGATTGCATGTATAAAAAAGACAAATTAATCCACATGTTCATATTAATTATGGGGGAGAGGAGGGGAGAGAGAGTTGAAACACTTCAAAGGTTTGGTTCTTTCTAAACTAGAAACTCATGTTCTTTAATAATTGCTTGAAGACGTACATAGATGAATACTAAGGTATGCATGATAGTACTGTTTTTAATTAATTATTTTTTAATCACTCTGCATGGTACTGTTACCGTTCAATCTCCAGAGCTAGCCACCTTCCTTCCTCAAATATGATCATGTCTTGAAATCCTAGTAGCAATTCCAACAGAAACTATTTATGGGCATCATATAAATTAAGTCCCTCAAAACTGAAATAATTGCATATATTATGGCATTAAGGGCCCAGCAGTATTATTGATTTAGGGGTTGAGTCCCTTGACATGATGGCAGGGGCGGATCCACGCATAGCCTGTGGAGGCGGTCGTCCCCCTAAACCCTCGCCTCTCGAACCCCCGTCTTGCAAGCGGGGCTCACTCCTCATTGCCGATGCCTTCGACCGCTTCTTATCAGATCTCGAGGAGAACCTCAGATCCGCATCCAAGAACATCTCCGATTCCCTCGAGAGGGAGAGCACCAACGTGGCGTGTCCCCTCCGCCGTCTGTGGTGTCGCCTGCCTCTATGAAAACGCCGTCCAGCTCCGATCCGCCGTCGCTTCCATCTTGCACAAGATTAAGCAGGTCCCTCCATTGATTTGCTTATTTAATTGACCCTTTTGTAAAATTGTTAGGTTTTTAGGGCTGTGCTGCAAAAAGAAATTCCCAAATAGCTGCAGCAATTTGCACATAAAATAAATAAAATTGGTCCAAATTATGAAGCTTTTGCACCGTCAAATCTTTTAGCTGAACATTAAGATGCAGTAGTGTGGTTTCTATGCATTGTAATGCATTTGATTGATTGAAATTAGCTGCAGAATTTAGAAGACTTATTGTATTAGGGTAGTTTTGTTTTATTTTTGGATGATTTGGTTTGTAAGATATAGAGCTCCATGCCTTGTTTGCTGCAAAGTGCAAAATATATATTATGCCTAATATTGCATCCCATTATATATATATATATATATATATATATATATATATATATATATATATGATGCTCTATATTGGCGATCTCCCATATCAGGACACGTGGCCGATGACGTATCCCGGAACTCGGAAGAAAGGGCCCACAGGGGCCGATCAGGCCACCCCTGTACCCGACCTGTAAGCACAAGCTGGCTCTCCTCAGAGCCCCTTGCAAATTGGCCTCCTCGGCCTCTCAGCTCGCCCCGAGCTACCACAGGACCATGATGCCTCGGCCCTCCCGCTCGTTCCCGAGCTCCCTCGCCGAGGCCATCTTCCTCGGTCCCTCCGACCGACCAACTCCACCACTCACAGGCGTAACCGCCGCTCCGCAAATCTCGTCATGCGCGGATTCTCCGCCGGCAACATCCCATGTTCCATGCCATCACGATCCCCATTAACGGGCGATCCGCTTATTACGCGGGCGTGACGTTGGGAGCGTAACTGCCGGCGAGATTCTCGCGCCTGCTACTGCGCGCTGCCGCCACTATATAAACCCCCATCACAGAGGGGTCAAGTAAGCTTTTTTCACCCCACTTAGCCGTTACTCTACTCAGATCTTGCACTAGCTTGATCGTCGGAGGGTCCTCGGTGGTACCAAACCATCCCGGGACTTCCTTGCAGGTACTCGGTGCAAACTCCTCAAAACCACCAATCTTCTCAAATCCCATTGAGACCCGCACGCAACAGGAGATCACTTCCAAGATCCACCGGGAGATCGACGGAAGACAACATCTGACGGAGACCCGAAAAGGACCTCCATCAGTTGGCGCCGTCTGTGGGAACTAAACTCCACAAAAAACTAAGTTGGCCTTCCGATCTCCATCCACATGGCAAGCAATCACCCTGAAGATCCAGATACCAGTCGCCGCCTCCCCCTCAACGGAGGCACGGATGAACCTCCTCCAGCGACCGTCATCAGCGACCGTCATCAACGCCCGCCGGCCGAATAGACCGACTATAGTCCATCGTGGAGGCGCTCATCCTCATCCAAACGGCCGGTCCAGGGCCCCAGATCGTCGACACGGCTGACCATCGGCAGGCCACGTCCCATGGCCACAGATCTCACGGGCCGATACTCTCTGAGGCCCGCTGGGCGCCCCACAGCTCCACACCAAGATCCGCCGCCAGAGTGCCTCACCTCGAGCCTCCCCGCGACCCCCACCCCCCTGAGGAGATGTCGGTCACCTTGCTTGTCCCCAGGCATGACCGACACCTCCTCGCTCGACGGGGTCGCACGGAAGGGGCTCGCCACAGCGGCTCGAGGGCCACCTCTCCCGGAGATCTAAGGAACCTCAGCAAGAGGAACCGGGGTCGCGCCCAGACGCAGATCTCCCACAGCAGGGGCCGGGGATCATAAGGCGCCGAATCCTCGGGGTACCACGGCCGACTTGACGCCCTCAAGAAGAAGATCGAGGGTTTACGTCGAGAAGGCCACCTCTCGGGTGACGGGGCTAAGTACGCCGCCGGCTCGCTCACTAAGCCATTTACCGAGGGACTGCTCGCTGTTCACTTCTCCTCGCGCAATAAGCCCCTGAAGGTCTCTCTGTTCGACGGGAAAACCGACCCGATAGACCATTTGGATGCTTTCATCGTGGGGATGAGCTTCCAGGACCATTCCGACGCCGCTCAGTGCAGAGCCTTCCCAGCCACCCTCATCTGCTCTGGTCAGGATTGGTTCCGAGGACTCGAGCCTCACTCAATCTCGACTTTTGACGAGCTGGCTACTCAGTTCCTCAGCTACTTCGTCGGGAACCGTCCGCAGAAACGCACGGTCGACTACCTCTTCACAATTAAGAGCGGGGAAAAGGAGACGTTCAAAGCTTACGTCACCCGCTTCTACAACGCCCTTCTCGAAGTCCCCGAGCACCGGGACGAGAACGTCATCACGGCGCTCAGATATGGTCTTAGGCAGAAGGAGTGGTTGCACTCCTTCGCATTACCACAGCCTAAGACCATGGCCGAGGTCAAGGCGTGGACCGAGCGCGAGGTTCAGCTGGAGTCCGAGGTGAACGCAAAACTCCCTCGAGTAGAACGGTCCGACCAGAAGAAGAGGGCTCGGGAAGAGAGGCTGGAGCGTCAGCAGCCCTATCACCCGAAGTTCCAGGAGTACACCCTGCTCAATGTCTCCCTCGCAGTGTTACTAGAGGAAGCCCAGGGCAAGGGGTTCTTCAAGTTCCCTCCAATCCCGCGTCAGGCCTCCAATCAAACCCGGGGCCCCTACTGCGCCTTCCACCGGACGCTGGGCCATGCCACGGAGGATTGTAAGCAACTCCGAGACTACATCGAGGAGCTCATCCGATCGGGGCACCTCGCCGCCTACTTGAGGGACAAACGGCAGGCCAACCGCGAGCAGGAGCAGCGTCCCCCTCCCGCCGAGCTGACCATCGGTCAGATCATGCTCGTTTCGGCAGATGACCAGTCCGGCGCCCAGGGAGCCCCGTACCCGGCACCGAGCACGGAAACAACAAGCCTTCGAGGAGCTCGGGCCACGCTAATAAGGTCATCTATTAGCATGTACTTTTTTTTAAGGGCAATATAAACTCTTCCTAGGGTCTATTGTTAATTTAATAAAAGATCAATGGAATATTATGAAAAAGAAGGAAATGTCTTATTTATTCAAAAAGATATTATGGGCTCCTCAGCCATACATACAAAAAGAAAAAGAAAATTACAGCAGCGGGGGAAGGGGGTTGCAGAGAGCACTGCTCATGGTACTCAGATCTCCTCCAGCCGAGACCTCGCGAGATCCAGCCTCTGCCCTCGATTCCCCCTGCGTGCGTTGACCTTGAGCCACAGTTCGTAGCACTCACGGACGAGCGCCACTGAACGAGCCAGCCGACTCGCGGAGATCAGGCCGAAGCGCCTCAGAGACCGCAGCTTGCCCACGGCCTCGTCGTAGAGCTTCTCGGATAAGGGGTTGTAAAGCCCCGACGACGCCCTCCAGATGGAGTACATCAGCAGCTGCAGCAGGGGGGAGCGCCGGGGGAGCAGCCGGCCGAAGTGGTCTTCGATGCTCCCATAGACCTACTAGACCGTGTCCTCGGTGCAGTTCTGGTCGTAGAGGTATACATCTTCGAAGTGGATGATGTCGGGGATGGTAAAGGGGAATTCTTCCATTCTCAACGATCTGTTTACGAAGAAAGGAAGGACCAGTGCTCCCACGGCCTTATATAGCCCACTGCGCCCCAACGGAACCCAACAGTCGCCCGTTTTCGCCCACAAAGTCGCTACCACACGGCGATCATTGAGCCTTCTCTGGCAGAATCGAAACGACGCGACTCTGGCGCTTCGCCTCCCCGCACATTCAATGCGCATGCTACACGCACGTTTGCCGCGACCGTTCCTGTTCCCCATACCTGCCACGGGATGGTCGGGCGAAACCTCATGAAGAATCGGCCAAGCATCTACCATGCTCGGCCATCTCTGGCCGGTAGCTTCCCTACACGCAACGCAGGGGATCAAAGCCCTCGCCGAGAGGCAACCGCGCAGCTTCACTGCCCGGTTATCCTTAGCAGGCCTCCTATGGCCCCTCCAACGCTAAGGATCAAAGTCCTCCGTAAAAGCAGCCGAGCGACTTCCCTGCTCGTCTATCCCTGGCCGGTAGCTTCCCTACTCGCAACGCCAGGAATCAAAGCCCTCGCCAAGAGGCAACCGCGCAGCTTTACTGCCCGGTTATCCTTAGCAGGCCTCCTACGGCCCCTCCAACGCTAAAGGATCAAAGTCCTCCTTAGAGGCAGCTCAGCAGCTACCCTGCTCGGCTATCCCTAGCCGGTAGCTTCCCTACTCGGAACACCAGAGATCAAAAAGTCCTCCCATAGGCAGTCAAGCCCGACCCTCGCTCGGCTATCGCCGGCTGGTAGCTTCCTACCACAACCAACAGGGATCAAAATCCCTCCCAGAGGCAGTCGAGCCCGACCCTCGCTCGGCTATCCTTCAGGACAAAAGCCCTCGCCAAGAGGCACCAGGCAGTAACCCTGCTTGGCTAAGGGTCATTGGTAGGCTTCTTACAGCCCCTCCCGCTCTAAGGACCAAAGTCCTCCTTTGAGGCGGTCGAGCCCGACCCTTGCTCGGCTATCCCCGGCTGGTAGCTTTCTACCACAACCGACAGGGATCAAAGTCCTCGCCAAGAGGCAATGGGCAGTAACCCTGCTCAGTCCCTGTCCTGAAGGATCAAAAGCCCTCGCAAGAGGCAACCGAGCCCGACCCTTGCTCGGTCATCTCCGGCTGGCAGCTCCCTACCCATGACGCCAGGGATCAAAGCCCTCGTAAGAGGCATCCGAACGGCTACCCTGCTCGGTCATCCTAGGCTGGTAGTTGCCTACCCACGACGCCAGAGATCAAAGCCCTCGCCAAGAGGCAACCGCGCAGCTTCACTGCCCGGTTATCCTTCATAGGCTTCTTACAGCCCCTCCAACACTAAAGATCAAAGTCTTCCTTAGAGGCAGCCGAGCGGCTTCCCTGCTCGGTTATCCCCGGCCGGTAGCTTCCCTACTCGCAACGCCAGGGATCAAAGCCCTCGCCAAGAGGCAACCGCGCAGCTTCACTGCTCGGTTATCCTTAGCAGGCCTCCTACGGCCCCTCCAACGCAAAGGATAAAAGTCCTCCCAGAGGCAGTCGAGCCCGACCCTCGCTCGGCCATCCCCGGCTGGTGGTTGCCTGCTCGCAACGCCAGAAATCAAAGCCCTCGCCAAGGGGCAACCGAGCAACTTCCCTGCTCGGTTATACCCCGCAGGCATCCTCCTGCCCAACAGACGCTGTAGGTTTGTAGCCCTCATAACGAGGACAATGAGCCCATTTATGCATGGCACAACTAAGGCAGACATCCCTCTGCCCATCACATGCAGCGGATCCGAAGCCCCAACAAGGGACATCAGGTCTATCCAAGTCTGAGCGATCCCCCCTTGACTTCGGGGCCATGGAGATGCCTCCTTCCCAGCAGCGCTTGGCACACTTGGTAAGTGATTGAAATTAACTCGACGAACGATCGCTAGAAAGATAGCCGACCTGACATGGAAGCCCAATAGTGCATGCAAAGATATTTTACGAGCATCCTTCACAAACAGAAGATAAAGTGCAAACTGATGAAACCAAAAAAGTTTTACTACCAAAAGCGAAGTCTTTACAAAGGGTATTTTGGGTTCCCCAGCCTTACAGACTGCCCGGAGGCTTACAAAAATTCCAGATGCGGCAAAATAAAAGGAGGAGGAAGACGTGGGCTTTAGGCCTCGGGGCCAGGCACGACCTCGGGGTCTTCGATATCTGCCATGAGTCGAGCAGGGTCCTCAGCCAACTCCTCGTCAGGAATCTCTTCCCTCTGCTCATCGGCGTCCGCGACGGGGTATTCGGCTCGGAGCTCTTCATCGGCGAACTCTGGCATCCGGGCCTTAACGGCGTCGAGGGCCTCGTGCCAGATGCGGGTGGTGGCCACGGCTAAGTCATTATAGAAGTCCTTCGACTTCTTATAGTCCTCCACCGTCTTTGCCGCCGAGAGGTCGTCCTGCTCCGCCGCCTTGACCGCCGCCCCCAACTTTTTCCGGAGGGTCGTCACCGTCTTGTTCAGATTGCCGGCGAGCGCCTGAGAGTCCTCAAGCTTGACCTCGGCAGCCACGGCGGCCTCGCGGTGCCGGGCAACCTCCCGTTTCCCAGCCTCCACCTCGCCCTCCAGGGCGGCAACCCTCGCCATCGCTGTCTCCAGCTCCCGCTTAGAGCTTTCTTCCACCGAGGCAAGCTGGTCCACGGCCTTTATCGCCAGGCTATTACCTCGGCCTCCATGCGTAAGGAAAGGGAGACGTGCTGGAGGACCTGAAAAAAATAAGAAAGAGATCAGGAAGACAAAGGAAGTACCAAATCTCACAAGCAACCGAGCACTTGCCTGCACGGACTCCTAGGCGATGGACGCCATCTGGGCCCTGAAGGTCCCCCCGGGGACCCTGCCCCCTGCCGACCTCTCTATTTCGTGCAGCAGGCTATCCACGACAGATAGCCCCGAGGGCACCGTGAACCAGAGGCCCCCCTCCTCCACCATGATCGGCGAGGGCGGGCCCCGAGGAGACCTCCGGGAACCCCTCTTGAGTGGCTCCGATGGAGAGCCGGTCTCCTCTTCCGAGACCGGGTCCTCCAGAATTCGAGCCCGCTTTCAGCCCGGCGCTCTGCTAGGCCCCGGGGCGGGATCCTCCCCCGAACGCTCAAGGGACGCGGCCACCGGAGGCACCAGGACGGAGGCCGAAGGAGCCGGGGCAGGGTTTGAACGGGAAGAGCTGGCGCCTCCAGCCTTCGTGACCTTCCTCGGCTGGCGCATGGAGGCTCGGAGCTCGTCCATATCCATGGGTCCTGCACAAAACCAAATGCAAAGAAGTCAGCGACACATGCAATATACAAGCCAAAAAGCAATCCTAACTTACCGACGAATTCGACGGGGCTGAGCTCGGCCCAACTCAGGACCCTTTCAGACAGCAGCACGTTAAATCGGGGGACGAGCTCCCACGACGCCACTCTCACCACGGCGGGGTCATTGGACTGGTTCCCGGCAAGCATTTTTCCTTCGACCACTTGGTGGGAACGGGCCAGTCCTCGCTCTTGGGTGGCGCGATGAAGAAAAACTTCTTCTTCCAGTCGTGAATGGAAGAAGGCAGGGCTACAACCCCTGTCCCGGCGGTGCCCCTCTGTCGCTTTCTAAAAGAGAGGTAGACCCACCTCGGGTCGCCCGCTCGGCCCCCAGGATGATTTTTGAAAACAAGGGAAGAATTAAGGATGGAGAGGCTGAAGGGAACCGATTGTAGCTTCAGGCAGATCTGGAACCCGAGAAGAATCCTCCATGAGTTCGGCACTAGCTGGCCAGGGGCTAACCCGAAGAAGTTCAGCGCTTCGACGAGCTCGGAAGAGAAGGGCAGACGCATTCCACCCCAAAAAGCTTCCAAATATAGGGCGATCTCCTTACCCCGTACTTGGTCTGCTCTCTCTCCCTCCTTGGCCAGACGAAGCGTATAACGTGAGGGGATGTGGAAGCGAGCCTGAGCATTGGCAAGCTCGTCCTCATGCCTCACCCAACACGACGCGTTGGGGTAGCGTCTACCGCCTCCTCCCTGGGGGCTGCCCCCGCCGCACGATCCCGGGAAGAGGATCTGATCCCTGCTCCCTAGGAAGACTCAGGCTTAACTAGAGGGTCCCTAGAACCTACTCCTATGACATCTACAGATTCTACGAAAGAAGACATCTAATCTGGATAAGAGGAAATCCTCGGGAAACGAAAATAGAAGAAAGAAGACGAGCGCCGAGCAACCAGGACTTAGAGCGAGGAAATATGAAGGAGTAGGGGCCCTAGAGTGGGCCCCACCCTTATTTGTCACTGCAATCGCTCTCATCAACCGGCACCCTTCATCTCCCGCCAAAGCGCCTCCTCGCGTCCAACGGCTCCGATCGCTCCACTTATCGTTCCCACACTGGGCCGCATCCTATCAGACGCCATAGGTCTGCACACGTCGCGTCGGCCAACCGACGCTTGACACGCGGACCATCGCTTCAGTGAAAGGCTGCACGAACCGGCGCACCATCCTTAAATGCAGAGATCTCGCCCTGATTCGCTGGCAGAAAAGACAGCTGACAGCCCGGGGACGCGTCCCGACGAAATCTTAGGAGGGAGCTCACCCCGGGCGGCCCGACGGTCCACTCTTGACCTGACTCGCCAGCTGGTCGGGACAAGAGTGGGGGGCTAATGATGATGCTCTATATTGGCGATCTCCCAGATCAGAACAGGTGGCAGATGACGTGTCCCGGAACTCGGAAGAAAGGGCCCACAGGGACCGACCAGGCCACCCCTGTACCCGACATGCAAGCACAAGCTGGCTCTCCTCAGAGCCCCTTGCAAATTGGCCAACTCGGCCTCTCAGCTCGCCCCGAGCTACCATAGGACCAGGATGCCTCGGCTCTCCTACTCGTTCTCGAGCTCCCTCGCCGAGGCCATCTTCCTCGGTCCATCCGACCGACCAACTCCACCACTCACAGGCGTAACCGCCGCTCCACAAATCTTGTCATGCACGGATTCTCCGCCGGCAAAATCCTATGTTCCACGCCATTACGATCCCCATTAACGGGCGATCCGCTTATTACACGGGCGTGACGTCGGAAGCGTAACTGTCGGCGAGATTCTCGCGCCTGCTACTGCGCGCTGCCGCCACTATATAAACCCCCATCACAGAGGGGTCAAGTAAGCTTTTTTCACCCCACTCAGATGTTACTCTGCTCGGATCTTGCACTAACTTGATCGTCGGAGGGTCCTCGACGGTACCAAACAACCCCGGGACTTCCTTGCAGGTACTCGGCGCAAACCCTCAAAACCACCAATCTCCTCAAAACTCATTGAGACCCGCACGCAACAGGAGATCACCTCCAAGATCCACTGGGAGATCGACGAAAGACAACATCTGACGGAGACCCGAAAAGGACCTCCATCAATATATATATTATATATATATATATATATATATATATATATATATATAGAGAGAGAGAGAGAGAGAGAGAGAGGGTGGGGGGGGTTAATGGAGGAAAGAGGCCATAGGAGGGAATTTCCTCCTATGGCGTCAAAAAAATACATCCTCCCTCATTTTTTCCGACGATCGGCACCAACCTTATTCATCGTTATCATCTAAGATGTGGATACACCAAATTTCATGTTATTCTAATACTTTTTCACCGTTGATTTAGTGGGTTCAAAATTGACGGTTTACCGACAATAGAACTTTTTACATTGCTAAATCAACGGTGCAAAAATTATAGAATCACATGGAATTTGGTATACCCACATCTTAGATGATAACGATGAAGATGGTGGGTTCCGATCGTCGAAAACAATAAGGGAGGGGGTACTTTTTCGATGCCATAGGAGGAAATTCTCTCCTATGGCATCTTTCCTCCATTATTCTCATATATATATATATATATATATATATATAGAGAGAGAGAGAGAGAGAGAATAATTGAGGAAAGATGCCTTAGGAGGGAATTTCCTCTTATGGCGTCGAAAAAATACATCCTCTCTTGTTTTTTCCGCTGATCGGCACCCATCATCTTCATCGTTATCATCTAAGATGTGGGCATACCAAATTTCATGTGATTCTACAACCTTTTCACCGTTGATTTAGCAATGTAAAAAGTTCTATTGTCGGTAAACCGTCAATTTTGAACCCACTAAATCAACGGTGAAAATTTTGTAGAATCACATGAAATTTGGTGTACCCACTTCTTAGATAATAATGATGAAGACGGTGGGTGCCGATTGTCAGAAAAAATGAGTGAGGGTGTATTTTTTCGACGCCATAGGAGGAAATTCCCTCCTATGGCCTCATTCCTCCATTAACCTCATATATATATATATATATATATATATATATAGAGAGAGAGAGAGAGAGAGAGAGAGAGAGAGAGAGAGAGAGAGAACGGATCCTTACGCAGCTCTCCGGGTGGCAGAACTGCTCTGCCTCTGCCTCTGCAGTTGCCACGGCTGGTGCTCCTGCTTCCCCTCGTTGCTCCGGTCGTCGTCATCAAACCTCGATAAGAGTACAAATATTACATATGCATGCAATATATGTATAGATCGTAGAAATGTGAAGTAATAATATAACATTGCTTATAACCTTTTACGTTTCATGGACGCATTAGATATATCTACTTGGATTTCATCATCGATATCATTTCTAACCCACGTAACTTCACGATCAGCTGAAGACAACTCGTCTTTTGAAATAAACGGCCGGAGCACTCTAAATCTTCTCTATTTTTCATCCTCATCGCTGTCCTCCATACGATCCTCGAATTCTGGGACATCGTAAACATCCCTGGGTTCCAACGACATATGACATTCCATCCCTGATGCTTCAAGTACTGTGAGAAGTATACTTGGAACGCTTGGTTCAGAAAGATAAATGGATCGTCCTGACCGTAAAATCGAAGTGGGTTCATACTAGTAAATCCATGTTCATCTTTCCAAGTCCCGAGATTGTTTCTCTTCGTGTATCGTACTAAGTACACTGAAATATATAAAACGGTTCTGATCGTCCGAGATATTGGATGCTGAGTATGCAATTTAGTTATCCATAATAAATTACACCATGATCCTACCATCGCAATCCCACTATTATGAGTGGTTCGAGATGTTTTTATGTCCTTAACTTCAAATTTGTATCCAAGGATACCGAATGCTTTATAATATGCAACCTCCATACTAGGAAACTGAGTTAAACATCTTGAATCTCTCTCTAATGATGCAAACAAGTTTGGATCGTGGATCCGACAAAACAAATTTTAAGACAAATACATAACGATATAAGTTTAGATTAATACCGGTAGCAATAACATGTTATTCGAACAAGTTACATGATCTGCAACACAATCGCAAAAATTATCCTGATGATATTTTTCCAATCGTTCATCATTTCAATTAGGATGCCCCTCACGTACCTCATTAATATGAATTTTGTTCTCAACAATAAATCATGACATTAATATTATATCATTTCATACACACACAAATACAAGTATAACAATTAATCCAAAAAAATTTACTCTCTAATTTCTTCAAGACATACGCTATTGAGGAGGATAAACCGATATATGTTGTTGATAAACATAGTGTCTACTCTTTTAAAATCAGTTTTACCATATGGCTCATCCTGAATTCTCCGAGGCCGGTTAAGTTTCGTCTCAATGTTTTCGTCCAGATAGCGGGAACAAAATGTGGTTACTTCATCTAGAAGATAACCTTGCATGATAGAACCCTCTGGTCGATTTCTATTGCATATATACTTTTTTAGAGTGTAGAGGTACCTAAAGAAAAATATATTAAATAAATAAATACGGGCATATTGGACAATAATAATTTTACAAATTGCGTGAAACGAAAAATTCTACGTACCATTCGACGTGATACATCCATCGATATTGTACAGGTCCAGCTAAATTAGCCTCGGTTGTAAGATGAACCGTCAGGTGTATTATGATATTGAAGAATGACGGTGGGAAAATACGCTCAAGCTTTCAAAATATCAATGAAATAGAATTTTCTAGATTCTCCAGCGTCACAACATCCAGGGTTTTAGCGCACAATTCTCTATAAAAATAACAAAGGTCATTGATTACTAAACCAACTGATAAGGGAAGGGAAGTCCTGAGGGCTAATGGGAGAAGATGCTCCATAATAATATGGTGATCATGACTTTTCAGCCTATCGATCTTGCCTTTCACAATTTTTATGTTCTTACTAAATGATCCTGAGTGGGAACTTTCAAATCATGGAACACGTGGAGAAACCTTTTCTTCTCCAGTTGTGACATATGATATGCGGCATTGGGAAGTACAAACTTTTCTGGTTTACCCGCTATCGGTTTACGATGCAATTCACATCTAATTTTTCAGTCTTGAAGATCTATCCGAGCACGGAGGTTGTCTTTCGATTTTCCGTCTTTACAAAGAAGCAAGTTGAGTACGTGCTCGGATATTCCCTTCTATATGTGCATGACGTCCAAACAACGACACACTAAATTTGTTGACCAGTACGGAAGATCGTAGAAAATTCTTAACTTATTCCAGTAAGGTGGTTTGACCTGTTTTGCCGGATCTATCCCGAAGGTCACATTATTGTAACCATCCCACTGAACAGTCATGTCCTCTCCAGACAATGAGGCTGGAGGCCCAAGAAGCTCCTGATGACTATTTAAGTGAGCAGCATCTAATCTGTAGGGGTGGTCTAGTGGCAGGAAACGCTGATGACCGCAATAACAAACCTTCCTGCTAAAATTCTACCATTTTGATGTTGTATATTGATGGCAATAAGGGCATAATTTGTAACCATGTATGGACCAACCTGATAGTATTCCATACGCAGGAAAGTCATTAATTGTCCATATTAAAGTTGCATGCAGTGTGAAGGTTGTATCTGTGTTTGCATCGTATGTCTCTACACCATTAATGAATAAAATTTATAACTCATCGATCAGAGGTCGGAGATAAATGTCGATATTGTTTCCCGGTGAGTTTGGTCCGTCAATAAGAAGAGGCATAATAAAGTAGAATTGATCAATAACTAATTGTTACGTTTTTGCCGTGTCGTATTTTAGAAAGAGTTTAGAAATTACCGCAATCAAAACGGTGTTGCGTGTAGCGAGCCGCGAAGAGTACGGGTCGTCTGCAGGGAGATGGTAAGTTTTTAGGCTTATATTAACGAGTTAACAACGTATTTTGATTTGTTGATTAAACTAAAAGTCGCAACAAGGATATGCATAATGAAAGGACTTGTTAAGGGTAGTAATAGGTTATCTTGTATGAAGGTGAAGTTTGCCGAATCCTTATAAACCCAACTTTGGTATTGACACTAAAGCAATAGGTAACAACGTGGATTAGGGAACTTGAAATACGGTATTTTTGGTATTTCGCTAAATCCGTCTTTCTTGTCCCTTGTCCTTCCGTTGTTATCTCTTGATTCTAGCCTCCGGCAAACCACTAGCAATCCGGTCACGATTAGGAATCATCGCTATCGGGGTAGGATAGGATGCCTAGCGGAGCGGAATTGCGAGTGATCTGCATGAAGTTTCAATTGCAAAGTTTAAGGTTTTTAGCAAATAACATCTTCAAATATAATCTAACCATATTCCATCCTTAACAAGTATAGCGACTACTCACACATATTTACAAAGTAAAAATAAGAAAAAGGGAAAAGAGTAAGGAACATAATGAAAAATACGAGTAAAGAAAGAAAAAGAGAGAACCAATGAATCCAAGTGCGAATATCTCCAAGTGTTCATAAGCCCAGTGAAGTGTGAAATCCAAACACAAAACTTTAAGGTTGCAAGCTCACTTAAGAGGTTGCAAGATCAAACTAAAACGAGAATTTCACAAGTTCAAATATGTAAACATAGAACAAGACATGGTAATAAAAAAATGAGAACTTTGTATTGAATCACAAACAAGTTACACTAATCTTGAAGTCAAGAACCTAAACCTTAAGCTTGCAAGTTCAATGAAGAAGTTGTAAGGTCAAGCCAAAGGGGCAAGAGCTCAAGAATTACAAAAGAAAGCAAGCTTACAAATTATAAGAGTTTTGATACAAAACTAAACAAAAGGTATCTCACTCCTTTGCCCTCTGTTCTATATTTATAGGTTCAAAAACTAAATAAATAAACAATAACAAAATGATGACAGGCAACAAGGAGGGGCCAGTAGAAGAATAGGGCCCACAGGAGGTGGTGGGGCCGGCCTGCTCGGCTCAAGGAGGAAAGGGCTCGGCCAAAATCCGAGGTCCAGGTCTAGGACTTGGTGTGTGGTCTTTTGTTGTCCCCAGTGTCATTTTGGTGGTGTTTATTTTTTCTGTAAAGGCTTTGGATGTACCTAGGTTTTGTAGGGAACTTGTAGCTTCAAATCACATCAACTATTTTTGCGTTAAATGCGCCATTAATGCACATCACACCATGCCCACTTGCACTAGCCATGATTCATGGCTGCTCACCTAGGTCCATGGTTCAAGCTCCAAGAGTTTAGTGTGTACACATGTTATGTGTTGGACCAAAATGTTGTGCACACACTAGTTTGCAAAATAACTCTTGGGATATCATTCGGTTTGCAGTTCTGGCTGCAGTGTCGGCTCACAAATGATATATCCGTGATTCTGGATGTATTTCTTGTATTTTGTCACAGACACCTGTAATCTGCATTACTGAGAAAACACCGGTTAATGGTACTGATATATCAAAAAATAGACAATGAATGAGCGGTATTAAAATGCAATATTCCAGTATGAATAAATACCCCCTAAACTTATCTTTTGCTCATCCCGAGCAAAACAAAAAGAAAAGAATTCTGACCTCACTTTCGCAGGGAACGCGATTGCACTGAGCTTGTGCAATAAGCCGTTAAACCTCTAGGTGTCCCTAGTAGGAGAAGTGTTGTCTCCTGAGGGTTTTCAGCGGATTGCATCCACAAAATCCCGTCAAGCTAGTTTTGTGGAATAACTATGATTCTAATCCCAAGATTTTGTTTTAAAGCTAGCAATTCTATTATCCTGAATTTAGAACTATCGAACCTTTAGTTTTCACACCTCGTTTCTTATTTAACTTAAGATTCTATATGTCTTTACGTGCAGTGCAGATAGTGTCGTTAAGTTTCAAAAGGATCGATTAAAGTCGTCATGTCATAAAATAAAGCCCAGATAAAAACTTAAAAGGATCACACAAGTTTTATAAAGAGTTAAGTACATCTCAAGTTTCGTTTTCCAGTTAGATTTCAAATTCAGACTTTCTATCTTCCTTAACAGGAAACTAGGTCTTATTTTTCACTCCACCTTTTTCTTGTTTTCGTTTCATACACACCACTATGAACGTGCAATAGTATTTATCATAGGATAAAACCTTCATATCTCCGTTAAAAATATTTTTTATAAAAATCCTGTCTTTTGTCAAGATTATTCTCACAAAAAGAACCGTTAGGAATTTAACTTGGGGAGAACACTTGCTTGACTTTGTTTTAATCTGGACTTTCTAGGCTTCTTAGCGAGCTTTGGGCCAATGCACCCAAACTAGTTGGTTTTAGGGCATTAGGTGTATAGACACCCCAGCGAACTTAATTACTCAAGTTACCTAGGCCCTAAAACAAAAGACCAATTTTAGCGTGAAAATCATGATGATTTAATGCGAACGGAGATATAACCGGCAGTTCAAATTTTTTTTGGATAAAAGACGTGTTTAGTGGATTAGGTGTGTAATCACTCCAATCAAGTTTCAGATGGGTTATTCTTCAGAATTCGTTCCAATTAAGGCATCAATAATATCCCTTCATATCCACCTTTCTTTATAAACTCGTCTTGATATTACTTATTTCAGAAAAAACTTATTTGATTCTCAGAAAATAGTTTATCAATTTAAACGTTTTTAGACATAAAAGACCTGTCATCTACTTTTCAAAACTCACGACACGTGTAGTGTGATGTAAAGATGTATATTAGCTATAGTTAATATCAAAGGAGAGTTATCTTTCAGCTTTTCAAAATCTAAAAATGGGATTTAGTTGTTCCTATTTTATTAAACAAAACCGTCGAAATATTGAATCTAAGTTCTCCCACTAGCTAACTTGACAACAAAGTTTTTATGTTTTTAGAAAATTTTCTGATTTTTATAGGTTTTAATAAGTATGCAGATGCAAAATATACACATGAATGCGAAGGTTAGAAATGCGTACCGAGCGGACCCCCAAACTTAAACTGGACAGTTCCCTCACTGTCTTTGTACATTAAGAAGGCAAATTTATTGAAGGGTCAAAATCGTCGCCAATTTTTTTTTGAAATGAAAATGAGCATCACCAGACAAGATCGCTCGTCAAAAATGGATATGTACCGGACAAGAATATCCAAATATAGATACAAAAAGCAGTATATACATACCCTCAAACTTATTTGAAACAGTGTCCACTGTTTTTGGCTGGATAACTAAAGTTTGGTGATAGACAGAGGAAGATTATGCAGGGTAAACTGGCTCCTGCAAGACCAGGAGCTGGTCTGATAGTTCAGCGCTAAAGTACGGTTTCAGTCTGTGTCCGTTTACTTTGAAAAACGAACCGTCCTTTGGATTCTCCAAATCCACCGCGCCGTGCGGGTATACAGTCCGCACAAAAAATGGCCATTTCCAGCGAGATCTGAGCTTACCTGGATGGAAATGTAGCCGGGTGTCGTAAAGCAGTACCTGTTGACCAGGTGCGAAAGTTTTGCGCAAAAGGTGTTTATCGTGAAACACCTTCGTTCGGTTCTTAACGACAACCGTGTTTTCGTAAGTCTCATCCCGAAGCTCGCTCAATTCGTTTAACTGCAGTTTTTGATGGCTGCCCGCATCTTCGAGAGATAGATTAAGCTCCTTTATCGCCCAAAATGCGCGATGCTTTATTTCCACTAGAAGGTGGCAAGCCTTTCCGTAAACAAGCCGATAGGGATACATGCCAAGATCAGTCTTATAAGCAGTTCGAAATGCCCAAAGGGCATCAGTGAGTTTTAAACACCAATCCTTATGGTTCTTGGAAACCGTCTTCTTCAATATCTGCTTGATTTGTCGATTTGAAATCTCGGCTTGCCCACATGTTTGGGGGTAGAAGGGCGTTGATAGCTTATGATTAATGGAATACTTCCGCATCAAGGCCTCGAAAGTCCTATTACATAAATGAGTTCCATTGTCACTAATGATCGCGCGGGGGTGCCTAAACCGGGAAAAGATGTTTTCCTTAAGAAATCTAACGACAACCTTGTTGTCGTTAGTCCGGCTGGGCACAGCCTCGACCTACTTAGAGACATAATCAACAGCGAGAAGGATGTACAACTTCCCAAAAGAGCTGGGAAACGGTCCTATAAAATCAATCCCCCAAACATCGAAAATCTCCACAACCAAAATTGGTTAGAGCGGAATCTCGTTTCTCCTGGATATCCGGCCCAAGTGTTGGCACCGGGAGCAAGTCTTGCAGTAGTCATGAGCGTCTTTGAAGAGTTATGGTCAGTAGAAACCACACCGCAAGATCTTCTCGGCTGCCTTTCTGGGGCCAAAGTTCCTGCTACATGCTTGATTGTGGCAAAACGATAGCACACTCTTGAATTCATTGTCAGGGACACACCGACGAATAATCTGGTTGGGACAGTACTTGAACAGATAGGGTTCGTCCCAGTAAAAGTGTTTTACTTGGGATAAGAATCAAAGTCTGTCCTGACTTGACCATTCAGTCGGTAGTAATCCTGTGGCCAAATAGTTCACAATATCTGCGAACCAGGGTTCGCAAGATAATGTCAAAAGCTGTTCATCTGGAAAAACGTCGTTGATCGGAAGTTGAAGCGTTGGTGAAGAAGGGAGTCGTGAAAGATGGTCGGCGACTACGTTTTCACATCCTCTTTTGTCCTTGATGACAAGGTCAAACTCTTGCAGTAAGAGGATCCAACGTATCAGCCGAGAATTTGCGTCCTTCTTCGCAAAAAGATGGCAAAGAGCTGAATGGTCCGTATAGACGATGACTGGAGAGCCGATCAAGTAAGGCCTGAACTTTTCTAAAGCGAACACAACAGCCAAGAATTCCTTCTCGGTTGTTGTGTAGTTCTGTTGGGCATCGTTCAGGGTTCGGCTAGCATAATAGATTACGTGCGGCATCTTATCGATGTTCTGTCCAAGGACCGCACCGATGGCAAAGTCAGATGCATTGCACATAATCTCAAATGGATACGTCCAGTCAGGAGAAGAAAGAACGGGAGTATAAGTGAGTGAACTTTTTAATGACTCGAACGCAGTCAACTTGATTTGAAGTCAAATGTCGTGTCCTTGGCCAGCAAAAGATTCAAGGGCTTAGCAATCTTGCTAAAGTCCTTGATGAACCGTCTATAGAAACCGGCATGACCAAGGAAGGCTCGAATGTCTCTGACGCTTTTGGGAGGAGGGAGATTGGAAATGACTTCAATCTTTGCTTTATCCACCTCAATACCATTTTGCGAAATGATATGTCCTAGGAAAATACCTTCGCGTACCATGAAGTGTCACTTCTCCCAGTTTAAAGTGAGGTTATTATCCTTACACCGGGTAAGGACAGCGTCCAGATGCAACAAACACTCATCAAAGGAATCGCCGAAAATGGAGAAATCATCCATGAAGATCTCCAAGAATTTTTCCACAATGTCTCAGAAGATTCCCATCATACACCTCTGGAAGGTAGTAGGCGCATTGCATAACCCAAAGGGCATGCGACGATATGCAAACGTGCCGAAAGGACACGTGAATATGGTCTTGTCCTGGTCTTTTTCGGCGATGGGAATCTGATTATAGCCGGAGTAGCCATCCAGAAAGCAGTAGTACTCGTGTTCATCCAATCGTTCAAGCATTTAGTCAATGAAAGGTAGCGGAAAGTGGTCTTTCCGCGTTGCGGCGTTGAGTTTTCTATAATCGATGCATACTCGCCACCCAGTCTGGGTGCGAGTAGGGATTAACTCGTTCGCCTCATTGGTTATGACCGTTATGCTCAACTTTTTGGGAAAAACGTGAATGAGGCTAACCCACTGGCTATCAGAGATAGGGTAAATGATACCACTATCTAGACACTTTACGATCTCCTTTTTTACAGCCTCCTTCATGACTGGGTTGAGTCGCCTTTGTGGATCTTGGCTGGTTTGGCATCATCCATCAAATGAATGTGATGTTCAACGATCAGGGGACTAATCCCCTTGATGTCCGCCATTGACCAGCCAAAAGCTTGCCTATTGTTGTGCAAGACCGTAAGATGGGTTTTCTCTTGCTCTGGAGTTAGAGAAGCCGAGATGATAACAGGGAGGGTCTCATTCTCACCCAAGTAAGCATACTTAAGATGAGACGGCAATGACTTGAGTTCGAGCGTTGGCAGTGAAACGATTGAAGGCAAGATTGGTGAAAAGGTCTCAAACTCAAAGGATTCCAGCAGAGGTTCAAAATGAGTGTAAGCGACCGAGTTGGATGGTTCAGCTAACTCATCCAGAAATTCAAAGGATTTAAACTTGGGTGGTGACTGGCCAAGATCGTTCGAGAAAGTGAAACACTCGTAATCACAGTCGGGAGCAGAAGCAACAACAGGTTCGAAGAGTAACACACTAGTGGCATCAAGATTGCTATGATCGAACAAAAACTCCTCGAATTCACAGTCATCAGGGGTGATCTCCTGGATCGAACAGACGTCTAGTATATGAGCATTAGGTTCAGAGGGCTGATTCCCTAACCTGAAAATGTTGAGTTCAATTGTCATGTTTCCAAAATATAGGTTCATCGAACCATTTCGACAATTGATCACAGTATTAGAGGTTGCATGGAGTGGACGTCCGAGTATAACTGGAATTTGATTCCGGGGATTAGCTACAGGCTGTGTGTTTAAAACAATGAAGTCAATGGCGAATATGAAGTCCCCAACCTTGATTAACACATGCTCTTGCTCACCCCTAGGATGGGTGATAGATCGGTCGGCCATTTGAAGAGTATAATGTGTGGGTTTCAGCTCTCCTATACCTAGTTGTTCATATACTGAGTACGGAAGCAGGTTAACACTGGCACCAAGATCCAAAAGTGTGCGGTTGATGTTCTTATCCCCAATGGTGATTGAAATCGTAGGACGGCCAGGGTACTTCCGTTTTTGAGGTAAAGATTGGGTAAGAGCATCACTCACGGCACTAGCTAAGAAAACTTTCTTGGGTACCTGAGATTTCCTCTTTTTCATGCACAATTCCTTTAAGATTTTTCCGTAGGAAGGGATTTGTTGGACAACATCTAAAAGGGGAATGTTGATGTTAACCTGCTTAAACAACTCCAGAATCTTCTCCATTTATGGATTTTGTTTATTGGACCTCAACCGGTTTGGAAATAGAACGTTTTTAAAATTGGTTGAGTCCAATGCTTGTGGAGGAGATTGTGGAGTAGGAACGGATCCCAGAGCTGGAGTTTTCGTGGAGTGAGAAGTGGGTCCGTTCAGAGCAGAAGAAGAAGAGCTTTTTGAAGAAGGGAGAATAGGCTTAGAAGATGAAGAATAAGAAGAAGAAGAAGCGGCCGGGGTGTCATCATCTATCCGCGTCCCAATGTTGTTGTGCAGCATCCTTCCAGATCTCAATGTAGTCACGGCACCCACATTATGGTTCTGTTGTTCTATAGCAACATGTACATTATGTGGGTGATCAGGATTTGGGAGTGGTTGAGATGGAAGCTTCCCCTTCTCTCGCTCACTTAAGGCAGCATTCAGTTGTGCAATCTGGGCTTCGATGGTCTTGATGTTCTGCCTTTGTGCAGCAATGTGTTGCACCAAAGACCGAATGGAAGACTGGATGTTGGCGGTGGATTGAGTCGATTGCTTTACAAACGCCTCCAGAACCTGTTCTAGCGAGGAAACCTTATCGTTGTGTGTAATAACAAAGTTGTTTCGAGGAAAAGAATTGTTGGGTGCAAAGTTGTTCGTCGGATTTTGAAAATGTTGGGGTTGGAAGGGCTGCTGAAATTGATGTTGAGTTTGTTGCTAAGCTTGTTGTTGCGGAGGAGGAGGCCTCTGGAAGTTGTTGCTGCCTTGGAATTGATGCTGGTTCTGATTCCAGACGAAATTGGGGTGGTTCCTCCAACCGGGATTGTAGGTGGAAGAGTATGGATCATTTCTTGGTCTTTGCTGAAAGGCAGGATTGACCTGATCCTTTCCTTGAGCAGGTGGGTTGTAAGGACAATCTTCGGTCAAATGGGATGGATCAGAACAACAAGCGCAGATGGTACGAGGGGGAGGAGCAGGGGCAGGAGAAGGAGACGAGAATTTACTCTCAATTGCTTCCAGTTTCCGTGTGATAGCTGCTATCTCGGCCTTCATTACAATTAAGATATCGAGTTGATGAATGCCTGCCCTAGACTGACAGGAAGAAGTGGAAGAAGAAGAAGAAGAAGAAGTACTCGGTCTGGTGCTCTCCCACTGAAGCGTCTGTTCCGCAAGATCGTCGAAGAATTGCCAAGCTTCCTCGTCAGATTTGGATAGGAAGTGGCCTTGACAAATGGTTTCCAACAACTGCTTCGTTACTGGGTTCAGGCCTTTGTATAAGGTTTGGCAAAGTTTCCATCTCTCAATACCGTGATGAGGGCACTGAACAAGAAGGTCTTTGTATCGGTCAAAGCACTTCCAAAAGGGTTCGGTAGGAAGCTGGGAAAATTGGTTAATTTCGTTTCGGATTCTCGCAGTCTTGTGGTTCGGTTAGAACTTTTTAAGAAGCGCTTTTACAAACTCATCCCAACTGGTTATGGAATGCGATGTGGTACTATACATCCACTTCTCAGCAAGGTCACAAAGAGTGAAGGGAATAACTCATAGCCGTATAGCATCGTCGGACAGTTGGGTTGTCTTCATCATTGCACAGACATTCTGGAATTTGTTGATGAAGATATAGGCATCTTCGGATTCCAGCCTGTGAAATTTGGACAACATGTTGATGAAGTGGGGTTTAATTTCGAAATTATCCCCATTGGCCGGCTGAAGTGAAAGACAGGTAGGAAGTGCAGAGCGGGTGAGATAGAAACGATCCTGGAGCGCGATTCGCTGTGGAGCTACAACAGGAGGTGGTTGCGGGTTATTCGCATCCAGATGAGGTGGAATCAGTCCCGAGGGAGGTAAAGGGATATTAGGAGGAAATCCTGACATGTCAGAAGAAGAATTTGGTGATAGTGAAGGTGAGGATGCATGAACAGACTCCCGGTCAACATCGGAGTTGGCCGGCAAAGGTAGGGGGGAAAAAGGCATGGAAGGAGTTTCGACTGCGGTGTCGATCGCGTAGTCCATAGGGACTAACGAAACGCGGACTAAATGGGCACTAGGGTCTCTAGTTCAAGCGGACATACACTAAACGAGTTTAGTGTAGTCAAAGCGTAGAATGCGAGGGTAAGAAAACGAAAGTGGAGAAAAATCGGGTGATGGCGGTAAAAATGGCAGATTTGTGTTTGTTTCAAAAAATGGGAAAATGACAAGATAGTTCAACAAACACAATCATAAATGCACAATCAACACCTAGACTAAGGTCCTCTAAGTCTACTAGACCTGCTCCTAACTGTTCCAAAGCGACAAACTGTGAGATAACCCTCAAATCGCCTCTTCACAGCCAGTTGTGGCCAGGTAAGCACAAGTGAGGTAAGGAGGGTTCCGCTCACGAATCACCGTGAGACGGGCCTTTTAAAATTACCTCCTCACTTGTCTAGCTTAGACACCACAAAAGTCATGTTTAGACAAACGACCAAATGCCCACAATCTTCCTTTGTCCTATTGAGCGCGACAAGTCCTTAGTTGGCTGAGTCTAGATATTTTTTTATTAATCTTGAGGTGACACTTTTGCAATTAGTGATTTTCAGGGTCTTAGGAAGGGTGATGAAATCCCCACCCAATCTGGATTGGTGTTAGAGCCCCTTAAGTCCGTATTAATTGATGCAATGCGCAAATCAACAAAGTTTTTGTTTTCAAACAATCAATTCGTTTTTTACTTTAAATGTGGCGCTGTAACAAATACGGTTAGTCTTTTCTTTTGGCTTTTTCGGCGATGTTGCTAAGAATCCTGCAAAGACAAGGATATTGGAGCGTCGGGTTTGAGAAGAGGAAGTGTTTAGAGAAATACGTACCCAAAGTGTCGAGTTTAAGAAAACTCGTGTCGATATTGCCTCCGAGAGGTCGAATGGTTCGCTTGCGCGGGTCCAACTACCCGGATCTTTGGCACAAAGTGTTCACTCCCCTTGTACTTGAAAATGCCCCCTTGTTCCGCACGATCGCTGCTCACAATCCGTCAAATCTGCAAATGTCGGAAAAATACGGAAATTTGAGCCAAAAAACGATATGGATAGCAAAAATTCTGAACACAAATAATTAAGAAAATCAAATATAAAAATGGGATTCTATTAGAACACTGAAGGCAACACAAAAAACCACAAGTGAAAAGAGCACCAAACGGCCGGCGACCTCGGAAAACAAGGGTTTGTCGCCGGTTTTTGTGTGAGGGAATGGGCTCAAATTTTGTGTGTTGTCTCAGTGAAGTAATATCATTCCACTTTTATAACTTGATTTTTTTCTTTAAACCTCAGAGTGTTAGCAGATCACAAATCCAGAGAAGAAAAAAGAATATTTTTGTATTTGTGTTGGTTTTGAAAAAAAATGGTTTTATCCATTTGAATGTGTTAGAAAGTTAATTTTTATACAAAATATGCACAAATTAACCGAGATTACAAGTATAAAAGCGTTACCGTCTCCCCGGCAACGGCGCCATTTGATTGTTATGTTTTTGCCGTGTCGTATTTTAGAAAGAGTTTAGAAGTTACCGCAATCAAAACGGTGTTGCGTGTAGCGAGCCGCGATGAGTACGGGTCGTCCGCAGGGAGATGGTAATTTTTTAGGCTTATATTAACGAGTTAACAACGTATTTTGATTTGTTGATTAAACTAAATGTCGCAACAAGGATATGTATAATGAAAGGACTTGTTAAGGGTAGTAATAGGTTAGCTTGTATGAAGGTGAAGTTTGCCGAATCCTTATAGACCCAACTTTGGTATTGACACTAAAGCAATAGGTAACAACGCGGATTAGGGAACTTGAAATACGGTATTTGCGGCATTTCGCTAAATCCGTCTTTCTTGTCCCTTTTCCTTCCGTTGTTATCTCTTGATTCTAGCCTCCGGCAAACCACTAGCAATCCTGTCATGATTAGGAATCATCGCTATCATGGTAGGATAGGATGCCTAGCGGAGCGGAATTGTGAGTGATTTGCATGAAGTTTCAATTGCAAAGTTTAAGGTTTTTAAGGTTTTTAGCAAATAACATTTTCAAATACAATCTAACCATATTCCACCCTTAACAAGTATAGCGACTACTCATACATATTTACAAAGTAGAAATAAGAAAAAGGGAAAAGAGTAAGGAACATAATGAAAAATAAGAGAAAAGAAAGAAAAAGAGAGAACCAATGAATCCAAGTGAGAATATCTCCAAGTGTTCGTAAGCCCGGTGAAGTGTAAAATCCAAACACAAAACTTTAAGGTTGCAAGCTCACTTAAGAGCTTGCAAGATCAAAGTAAAGCGAGAATTTCACAAGTTCAAATATGTAAACATAGAACAAGACATGGTAATAAAAAATATGAGAACTTTGTATTGAATTACAAATAAATTACACTAATCTTGAAGTCAAGAACCTAAATCTTAAGCTTGCACGTTCAATGAAGAAGTTACAAGGTCAAGGCAAAGGGGCAAGAGCTCAAGAATTACAAAAGAAAGCAAGCTTACAGATTACAAGTGTTTTGATACAAAACTAAACAAAAGGTATCTCACTCCTTTGCCCTCTTTTATGTATTTATAGGCTCAAAAACTAAATAAATAAAAAATAACAAAATGATGACAAGGCAGCAAGGAGGGGCCAGTAGAAGAATGGGGCCTACAGGAGGTGGTGGGGCCGGCCTGCTCGGCTCAAGGAGGAAAGGGCTCGGCCAAAATCCGAGGTCCAGGTCTAGAACTTGGTGTGTGGTCTTTTTTTTGTCCCCAGTGTCATTTTGGTGTTTTCTATTTTCTCTGTAAAGGCTTTGGATGCACCCAGGTTTTGGAGGGAACTTATAGCTTCAAATCACATCAACTATTTTTGCGTTAAATGCACCATTAATGCACATCACACCATGCCTACTTGCACTAGCCATGATTCATGGCTGTCCCCTTAGGTCCATGGTTCAAGCTCTAAGAGTTTAGTGTGTACACATGTTATGTGTTGGACCAAAATGTTGTGCACACACTAGTTTGCAAAATAACTCTTGGGATATCGGTCGGTTTGCGGTTCTGGCTGCAGTGTCGGCTCAAAAATGATATATCCGTGATTCTGGATGTATTTCTAGTATTTTGTCACAGACACCTGTAATCTGCATTACTGAGCAAACACCGGTTAATAGTACCGATATATCAAAAAAATAGACAATGAATGAGCGGTATTAAAATGCAATATTCCAGTATGAACAATAACTAATCAAGGCGACAGATTATAAACTATTATTATAACGGGCAATGTGCTGTGGCTTCGAGCCATATAGTTAAATGGGCAGAAGCCATCACTAGCGAGTTCGAGTCTGACATTGCGAGGATCACTACTGAATATTTCGTGTCTCCTATCGAAATCCTTCCATGACTCTAAATCTCTTAGAGGACTTATTTTTCCATCTTCACTGGAGCATCACGGTGATGCCAAATCGTTGCTTCGGCTATTTTCTTGCACCTGAATAGCCTCTGCAGCCTCTATGTTATAGAAAAGTATCGTGCTATCTTGACAGGTATATCGTGCTTCTTATCGGATTCTTTTGGCTTATACCTGGCTTCTCCTCATGTTAGACACTCTTTCAAATCTGAATTCTCTTTCCAGTACAACACACAATCTTTAGGACATGCATGAATCTTTTCACACTTTAGACCCAAATCAGACATTATCTTCTGGGCTTCGTAGCAGCTGTCGGGCACGTTATTTCTCGGGGGCATAGAATCTTTCAGGAACTTCATAAGTATCGTGAATAACTTGTTACTCCATCCATTTAGGCACTTAATCTGGAAAAGTTGGACAAACCATGATAGGGTGTAATACTTTGCATGCATTCTCATAAATTGGTCTTCTAGCATCATTCATGAACTTTTCATACTTATCCGCATGCGGTTCTTGACCGGAAGGAATGTCATCTTCGGTAGGAATACTATCACCTAGGGCAGTCTTTACGATATCCTCCATTTCTTCTTCTGGAAAGAAGTTATCGTTTTCTTCTTCTTCTGCCGCATTACTGTCTTCTTCTTGTCCTTCCCCGTGATATAGCCAAATTGTATAAAATCTAGTAAAACCATATTTAATGATGTGAAGCTCTACGATTTCTACCTTCTACCATAACTTATTCCCACATCTATCACACGGGCAGAGAATCTTCTCTAACTCGATCTTATTATGTGCGCGTGCAAATTCAATGAAAGCAGCAACTCCTGCGACAAACTTAGATTGAATGCATTGTTGCCAATCCACGTACATCCAGTCCTTAACTCTGATATACTCATGGCCCATGTTAGACTGTATAACATATACATTTTAGGTTATGATGACTATATTAAGAAATTTAAGAACATGATGGTTACTGACAAAGAAGAAAATCCGTAGAGGAAAGTTTATCGTTGAAAAGAATAAATTATCGATAAACAAAGTTAGATTTGAAGATTCCCAAGTATGAGTTGTATTCTGTGTATGTGTGTTTCAATTTATGATTTCGCTTAGGTGTAGGGTTGTTAGTATGTATGTGCTTTGTGTGTGCATTTGTTGTGTATTCTTGTTGTATGTGTGCGTTTCGGCTGTCGAGGGTAAGGCTTCTATCCCATTAAGAATACGTAAAGCAGACACCCATTCACTTGTGCTTTCATCCGTTTCAAGTAAATTTCAGCAGCACCTTCCCGCTGTTCTCCGAGTACACTATAATAAAATAGATAATCATTTCAATATTGTGAAACAACGTTGAAATGAACATCTAATTTATCTTTATATATGGAGAACCAGCGGAAAAGTACCGACGAAATAACTCGAAACGAATGAAAACACAAGTGAATGCAGATATTTGCTTTATACATTCCTAACTTGTCCACACTGGACAAATCTATCGGTTATCATACGATAGAATCTTCTTGTCACATAGACTACACGACGGTTGTCAGTACCGAACTATACTGTCCGATATTTAACAACCTTCATATAGTTCTATGTCACGACGAATATCGAACGTATGTTAACCGATAGACGGGGACTAACTCGCGCTTTGATTTTCACATATGGGTATCAATGAGAATATGAAAGTTTCATATTATCATCGAGTATCATATATTGGTTTTAACTTGAACATTTAACTTGAATAGGTTTTACGTTTACGTTTCGTTTTTAAGGGTTCGAAGTTTTTAGTTTAGGGTAAAGTTTTCTTATGTTTACGTTATTATCGAGTATTCTACTGAAAGAACTAGTGCACCCTAAACCCTAACCCTAATTAACCCAAATTAACCCTAATCATCACCCTAACTCAAATTATTCCTAATTAACCCAAAATTAACCCAAATTAACCTAAATTATCCCTAATCATCACCCTAACTCAAATTATCCCTAATTAATCCAAAATTAAGCTAATTAAGCCAAATTAACCTTAATCAACTCCCTAACACAAATACACTCTATTTTACCTAATTAACCCTAGCCCAAACTCTAACCCAAATTAAACTAACCCTAATCATCACCCAAACCCTAACCCAAATTAACCCTACCCCAAACCAAAATTAACCCTAACCCTAATCATCACCAACCCTATTTTACCTAATTAATCCAAACCAACCCTAACCCTACCTAATTAACCTTAACCCTAACCCTAAACATCAACCGAACCCTAACCCTAACCCTAATTAACCCCCAGTTAACCCGACCCTAGCTATAACCCTAACCCTAAAATCAACAACAAAAATATAAAAAACAACATAATTATAAGCTCAAAATCAAAATTAACTCACCTCAGTAGTCACTGGCCGACGGCAAAGAGCTTGACGAGGTGGAGGAGGTTGGGGATAGAGCTCGACGAGACTGTGGTGGCAGAAAATAGCTCGACGAGGTCACGGCGGGACTGTGGTGGCGATGATGAGAGTGTGGTGGTGACGAGGAAGTCGATGACGATGGGTGTGGTGGCGACGAGTGTGGTGGCGACGATGCGCACGCGGGTGATCGATCGGGAGTTTGGGAAATTTTGGGGACGGTGGGAAATTACTTAGCTCTATTTTTTAATATAAATAACCCTTTGTTGCCCTACGGATTAATCCGTAGGGATTTCTTTTGCGGCACCGTAGGGCCAAATAAAAGATTATATTTTAATATTTTTTAATTTATTTATGCCCTTACGGTAGGCACCGTAGGGGCAAACTGATGGCCCTACAGATTAATCTATAGGGGAAATAAAAATTTGCTTCTATGAATTCCTATATCCGTAGGGGCAACCCTTCATTGTAGTAGTGTCCGTAAGTCAAAAGGCCATAGAGGCAAGTTTTTGCCTCTACGGATGAAAATTTGCCCCTACGGATATAACCTTCGGGACAACTGCCCTTACGGTTTTCAATATAGGGATTGTTATTTTTTTATAATTTATGGAAAAAATAGTTATTTCTTGTCCTTACGGTCGAAACCGTAGAGGAAAATTAAAATAATCCGTAGGGCCAGATTTTGATTTTAATAAAAAAATTAGAAATTTATGACCCTACGGTTGTCACCGTAGGGGCATAAATTTAGCCCTATGAATTACCCTATAGGGCCAGACTTTCATTTTAATAACTTTTTTAAAAAACAATTTGTAATTTATGCCCCTACGGTTGTCACCGTAGTAGTATAAATTTCGACCTACGGATTCCACCGTAGGGACAAAATATCAGTTTTTAATGATATTTTGCCCTACGACTACAGCCTCAGTGGCATCTATTGCCCCTACGGTGTAAACCATAGGGGGAAAATTTCATATATATTTTTTAAAAATGCTTTCCCCGTTTTCCTCTGCCCTATACACTATAATATATATATCGCACAGTATATTATATAACCAAATACAGAAATATTTATAAACAACATTCCATGCATAATATATAACGAAATAAACAAAACAATATGAAATCAATCGAAAGTAATGATCATAAATATCATATACAATAATCGATGTTCAAAATAAAAAATATGTATCAAATATATGTAACATTTCGGAAAAAAATTTAAATGTTATTTTAGAATTTTAAATAATAATAGAATTTTAAATAATACTAAAAAGAGGTTTATTAAAAATTATGGTAGTTAAATGTAGTAGTAATTAATTATAAAAGGTTTTTATTTGTAAAAATGGGTTTTATTTGCAAAAGGGTTTTATTTGCAAAAAGGTTTTTAATTTTAATAAGGGGTATGTTATATGATAAGGGAATTGATTATGAACATATATTACAACACCTCACACTCTCATATCCTTCCACCTCATACTCACCCTACACACACCTCCTCTTTATGATTTTCTCATTATTCATTTGGATAAATCATTCTAACTGAACTATTCCTATCTCAAAATTCTTTACTCAAACAAAAATAAACACTAGTTCATCACCTAGCCAAGACAAATGAGTTATTCATGAAGTTTTTCTCAAAAACTCAAGATAAAGCAAGTACCAAATTCAAGATGATCCAAGTTTGCACCCATGAGCTTGGCAGTTCTGTAACCTCTATTTAATTAGGTAAAAATTCATCTTTTACTAGTTTTTAAGTGCTTTAAGTTTCAAAGTTTTGGTATAATATCATAAAAAGTTAAGTTTTGTAGGATTTTTGATATTAAATTGGTATCTGCTATAACTAATGAAATCTAGAAAATAATTTGAGAATGTTCTGAGATGGTGAGAACAATTAGAGACGACACCCAAAACCCGTATCCAATTGGACCCCTCTTGGCCGCTAATTAATTGCGTTTGGCTGCAAATTGCTGCTGGAACTTGGAGTTAGGGTATGGGATTTTTACAGTGGTTTCATGACATATTAACTAGACTACTGTATACTCTATTTTGTCCCGGGTCACTTGTATCAAAATCCGGAACAAATATCCTATAAAAGTTCAATGTTTTACGTCTTAGAAACTTCAGTTTTGATTTTCGTAATCTCCAGGGGTAGTTCGATACTCATAAAACACGTTAAAATACGCCAATCATACGTTTTGGTCTTTTTGCAGCAGAAGTGTAGTAACGTTTGCGTTTCGATTCTTATATATATACGCTTGGGTTAATATATAGGCTCGGTCATGGAGACGTCCGACATGGCGTGGAAGGGCAAGGCATTCGCGAGCTTCGTCTAGTGCGTAATGATACTAGGTGAGCAGGGGGACATTTACAAGCGGGATCTCGAGTGAATGGCATATAGCACCTCCGACTACCAGAAGCTTTATAAAACTCTGTATCGGTTTCTAAACACTATTTGTGATACATAACCATATTTTTCTTATATGCATTACATTGAGTACCATGCCATCTTTATTGTATATCATACTTGCTGGAATAGATATATTGAATAGAATATAAGCACAAATACCAACAATTGTCATGTTGCACAATCATATATACATATACTACACTACACATCGTTGGTATTGGCATGACACTTAGAAACTGCTTTGCTATTAGTATTTTAACAGCATCCATGCTAGTCGAAATGATTGTGTACTATAGTTTTGATGTTTGAATATTATTTTCATATATATCCATGTGTTCATTATTGATATCATAGATTTGATGTTTGTATGGATTTGAGAAACCGCGGGTATCTTTTATAAAACGAATTATGTTTTCAAAAGTGCAGTTTTCTGATGATATGATGATTTGGCGTCCACCATGAGTTTTGGTTTTCATGATGAGGTATCCGAATCAAGAGAGGGGTTAACCGATTACGGATACATGGTGGACCCAGTACGACTCCGAGGGGCAGGAAGATCATAGGGAGGTACGGGGAGTCTAGTGGGGATGATCGATACCGGAGGTGATATTGGAACATGGAGGATATCCGAAGAATTCCGACCGTGGCTGAGTTGATATCAGGAGAGGAATGATCGGTTGAATGGTGCCTACGATATTCAAATTTTGTATCGATGATGGACACGAGTTTTATGAGGATTTGATGATGATGCATATTATTATTATGAGATTTTATTCATATGGTACTTACATTCATTATTACACATGTCATATTATATCTTGTGATGCATACTTCTATTCACTCAGTTGGAAACTCACCCCCGTTGTGCCTTAACTCCTTGCAGGATAGACCGCACGGATGCATAGCAACGTCAACGATTCATACATTGGAGTACATCGAAGATTTTACTAGGTAGGTTATATGTATAGTAACCGCCTCTTTTGTTGATATTGTATATTGTATCTAGCGTCACTCCATCAGACCACCTGTATATTATTTTGACTTAGATCGAGTTTTTGAATTTATGTATATTCTTTTGGGTCGAACTCGGATAGAGTCGACTAGTTAGTTTTATTGCACAGTTGATTTTATATTTGCTTGTGATCCTCGTCTTCGAGCGTCATATATAACTGTATGGTTATGATTCCTCCATTGGGCGTTGAGATAGCTCCTAAGCGGGGTTTCCCTTATAATTATATATATATATATATATATATATATATATATGTTTTTATCAGTAATTACAAAGGAGGTGCTGTCGAAATTTCAAATAACGAAAACATTTTTACTCTATTTTCAAATCACTTGACATATGTTTTTAAGTAAACAAATTTTGTAAATAAATTGTGTTTCATATTAAATAACATTTTGAAAACTTTACCTTCTTTATTATTTAAAAAGATTTAGATCTTGGTTTTTGGCTTAGTTGGCCGCGTCGACATCTCTAGACGTCATGTGATATAAGTGTCGGTCACTTGCCAATTGGGACCGTGACAATAAAGTACATACATCCTCAAGAAATCCAAAAATTACAAATAAATCTATGTTAGCTTCATCTAGGTACTCTACTTCCAATTATCTGGAAAATCTGACGCATCTGCTCCTCGCTGCAGCTCTGTGCCGACAAAATCTCGAGTAATAAAGGAGTGGCCTGTGCAGGAGTGGGCTGTGGAGCCGAATGAGTGGCATGCACAGAAGAACCTGGATGAGTAGCCCGTGGAGCTGGATTTGTAGGAGTTGCCTGCACATCCACAGTCGAAGTAGTGGCTTGCGGAGATGCAACTGAATGAAGGGCATATGGAGCCGCAGCCGAATAAGGAGCCTGTCGAATCTCTAAAGTTTTTAAGTTTGTGTAATAAACGAGTAAGGAACGGTGCACTATATTTATTCTATATGTATAGTTATGAAATTCTAAGTCTAGAAATCAAGTCTTGCGAATTGAAATGATGTGTTATTGATTTATAAGCTTGTCTCTCAGGTTTGTTTTTGTGCCTTTTGTTGTGTTGTTATTGTTGTTGTATGTATGTGTGTATGTGTCTCTGTCTGTGCGTGTATGTGTGTGCGACCGAGCGCTTATGTGTATATGTGTGTCTATAACATACGTACCATCATCTCCTGCAATGCCTTGAATTTAGTTCGACGCGTCGAACAGCTGCTCGTCACTCGCGGTGGGTAGAAGAAGTAACCGCCGGAGAGGAAGTCAACTTCAGATGGGCCTTGCTGGGAATAAGTCCCCGGCCCTTCTCCCAACCACCATGGTGCCCTCTGTGTACGGCGTCTAAGACAGTGATCAACACAGCCGGATCATTCTTTGTGGTGAAATCAATCCCTGATGACTCTTCCTGCTGTACTACCCGCTCCTACCCCATATAAAGTATTGAACCGTAAGTAAACCATTTAAATTTAAACTATTCAGAACAAAATTTCAATCGAATTAGAACAAATATTAACATTTATGCAATACTCCTAGGTAACAGTGTCGGGATATCGAAGCTCGCTCGTTTCCCGATTTGTCGATGTGGCGTGGATGGATAAATAATCCTTCAACACGCTCGGTATACCACTCTGAGCCATGGTGCGAGCTCTCTGCAATTCACCAAAAATTTACATATATAATAACATAAATTTTCATATTGCATTATATCAAAATAGATATTTTGTACTTTACCGCTTTTTTCATGGCACGACTAATGTTCTTCGATCCATCCGTATAGGTAGGTCGACCCTTTTTCGCGGACATCCGATTCTCATTATTTTGAGCGGCATGTTTCTGCAGAACACAAACAGATTTAGCTTTATAATTAAGTAATAAAAAATTAAATCATATGCTAAACACTGAATTACATTTAAACTACAAACGTTCTTGCGCTAACACACAAAAAACTGGCACAAGAGAGGCCGTGTATCTATATCGACCCTGCTTAAGGCCGAAGACTGCAGGAAAGCCTCTCTCTCCTCCTAGGGGGTCGTTCGCCATAGCTCATAGCAATCATTCTTTAGCTCATTCCTATGATACCAGACCTTAGTCTGCAAGTTGGTCATGAAGCCCTAGTAAAGAGCGTGACGATCGAGCGCTCTATCAAGGTGATCGGGATCGAGTACGGGATAAAAGTTGTAATCCAACTGCAAATACAAGAAATTAAATTTTTTAATTTATAAGTTCAAATGATAGTAAATTTATTTGATAAATCAAATTAAAATATATAATAATATCTAGGCTTGCTCCCAGAACAAGGCAAAGGAGCGGGTGTGTTGCTTGCCCCAGTCAATGTGAAGAGGATACTCCTTTTGGATATGGCTCTTATCCCCCATATACCGGCCGAACCTTTCGGCATTATCGCCAGTGTAGCTATGATCAGAGGTAAAGAAGAGGGGGATGGTCCTTGCCCCTTAGTAGTAGCGGGCCTCATCTTATGGGACATCTTATGGGACTGATTGGGCTCTCGAGTCCCCTTCTCTGGCCGTAGCTGCCATGCATCTACAAAATATACATATATACAAGCAATATCAAGACAAAAAAATATTTAGAATGCAATAATTAACGAAAAGTGAAGTGCAATATATACCTCCGTCGACATCTCCACGAGCCTGAGCTCGGACAGCAGCATGAGCGGGACAATAGTTCCTCCAGTGAGGAATAGCCGGTGAGCCGGACGTGGATGCATCCCATCTAACTAGATAATAAATAATGACGATATAAGTAACTTCTGAATAAAATAATACATAATCAATTTGATGTATTAAAATAATACTAACCTGCAGACTGCGCGGAGAGCATGGATTGTGCAGGAGCGGTCTCTGTCCCAGATTAATATGCGTGTATATCTATGGTAAGCAACTTGCGTTTATATATAATATAACATTCAAAATGAATATGCGTGCAATATAGAATATATAAACGTACCTGCTGCAGGTGTAGGAACGGCACGTGCTTCGGATATGGGAACGTCCTGTGCCCCGAATGTGGAGGCACCCCCTCTAATTAGACAATAAAAAATGATTATATAATTAACTTCAAAATGAATATGCGTGTATATATATAATTGTTCAGTTGATAAAACTGCACATTTGTATTACATTTTTCCTACCATTTTCATATTAAAAAAGGACTTTATTATAATATATTATACATATAAGGGTTTATGTGTAAAAACATTATTTTCCATATGTTAATATATTTTAATTATCATTTGGTTGGAAAATGTATGCAAATATTATTGACCTAATCCTGGTAGAACAAAATCTACTAAAATCTTATTTGAGTTATTGTGCAGAATTTTCCAAGTTGTTATGCAGAATATATCAAAGAAATCAAGCTGTTGAAGAAATCTTGCCAAATTAAGAAGCAAAACTTGGAGACTAAGTCTGGAAGCAACCGAGAGAAGATTTCTGAATTATGAAGGTGCCTAGGATTGCCACATGTCACAAGATGTAAGCACAAGAATTTTGATCAAGAGATCTCACCCGTTGGCAGCGGATCCGCGGCCTTAGCCCCCATTTGTCGCGGATCCGCCGCAATATTATGGAATTAGAGAAAAAGATTTTTTGGGGTAAATCTATGCTATATTTTAGCAAGTTTTCAACAATAAGATTCTGGCTTTGCACTATAAAAGAGCACCGAGAGCCTCTTGGAAAAGGTATCAAGCCGACGAGATCACGAAGTCCAAGACGGCTCACGCATCCAGGCTGATCATCAACGGTTCATCTACCTCCTTAGAAGAGATCGAGAAGCAAACTAGGTTTTTGTAATCATTTTCTAAGGAATCAAAGTGTACTTGAATCTTGTTGATTAATAAAGATAGTTCTTTTTCTTATTCTATTTCTTTGTAGTTTAATTATGCATTTTCTCTCCATCTCTTTTTCTCCCAACATGCGCGAGTAATTCTCCGCTTGTTAGGGTTCGTAGGATTATGGTAGGCTAATGGATGACGAACATCCCTAAACCCTTTTTAAGTCCTATAAAGTTTATGAACTTTATCAAAAGAATCATTAACATCCTAATCGGGCGCGCTAACAATTCTTTGTTAGTTCCGACCGCGATTAAAGATTAGATTAATGATTGTTTTGGTAAAGGCTAGATATGAACGGAGTTCTGTGTCGAGATAAGGGTTAAGAGTGGGATTCCTTTTCCCTCCAGAAACCCTAATCTACACGCATCACCGTCGTTCTAGTTTTAAATCTATTAAAAGATAAAAATGGTAACTTTTAATGAATCGTCCATAACTACTAAATCCTAACGAACTCTACAAGCCCTCTTATTATCTTAACTACATCTTTAAAATAATCTAGATCTATATTTTACATTCTTGTTTAACGTAGATCTAGAAATCATTCTATAAAATTCTCTATCCCTCCTCTCTTTCTCAACACATCTAAAGTAAAAGTAAAAGGTTCCACGTTTCCCAGAGGACGACCCGTACTCATCTCGGTCTAGCTACGTGCGACACCGTTATTGATTGCGGTTAAACTACAAACACACTTTTTCGTATCAATCAAATGGCGCCGTTGCCGGGGATACGTGCATAATTTTTTATTTTTACTATTTGTGTTGAATTCTTAGACGAGTCATATCATTATTAACACAAAACTGCAAATTGCATATTTAACAATTTGTGCGTGAATTTTTGCAAGGAGATCTGGAGTCACAGAATTAAGGAGAACAGGAACAGAGACATTTTTAGAGATCCAGAGGAGCACAGAAGGCTATAAAAAAAATTTATCAAGTGATCCCTCTGCCACGCGGCGGAACCGCGGCAAAAGTACCCCTTCTGCGGCGGAATCGCGGCAGGTTGGAGGAGTTAGGGCTTCAATCTTCTCCGGTATCTTTCTTAACTCCTTCTCTCTCTCCCCAAATCCAATAAAATCTATTTTCTGCAGGATTCTTTGCAAAATTGCGCCGCTCAAAAATCTTTTTGCAAAAGTTTTGTGATTGGTTTTGTTTTGCATATTTAATACGGATTTCTAAGGGGCAAAGACCAAATCAAGATTAGGTGGGGATTTCATCACCCTTCCTAAGCCCCACAATCACAAACCGAGCATATAGATCAACCCTTCATTAATTTAAAAAATATCTAGACCAGACTCTAAGGACTGTCGCGCTCAATAAGGACAGAGGAAGGTCGTGGGTAATCTATCGTTTATCCGCATTACTTTTGTAGTGCCTAGGCAAGTGTGACAAAGGCTAGTGGTTTTTAATTTGGCCCACGACGTGGTTCCTTCCCACTTACCTGGCACTTATCTGGCTACAAGGGTAGTACGGAGGCGGTAGAGGATTGATCCTGCGGCTTGTCCTTTGGAAGTCTAGGAGCGGTCTAGAGACTGGACCTAGGTAACCTTAGTTCTAGGGTTGCTTGTGCATCTTAGGGGTGATTTGTCTTGAGTCCCACTTTTTCAAAAACAAGCCAATTTTAAAATCACACACACGCTGCCACTTGCACTAAACCCGCTTAGTGCATGCTCGGCTGGACATGGGATCCTAGTGCCCGTCTCCACTATACTACAACGACCGAGATGGACGGCACTCCATCAGAGTATAACACCACGCTGCCACCGCCCGCAGGTGAGCAGAATCCACCGCGTATCTCTCTCCAAGAGAGATGCTATCCTATTCGTGGTCCTCTTCCTACTTGTCTATCTCTTCCACCACCTAACGGGGATAATTTCGAAATTAAACCCCACTATATCAATCTGCTGCCCAAATTTCACGGGCTTGAATCGGAAGACGCGTACGTTTTCATCACCAAATTCGAAAACGTATGCGCAATGATGGGTACTTCACAATTGACTTTAGATGCTATGCGCTTACGTCTTCTCCCATTCACACTGTGCGACTTGGCAGAAAAATGGCTTTACAATACTGCCGCACATTCTATCACTAATTGGGATGAATTCGTCGTAGCATTTCTTAAGAAGTTTTACCCAAATCATAAGACTGCACATATTAGGAGCGAGATCAACCAGTTCACCCAGCTTCCCAATGAACCATTTTGGAAGTGCTTTGAACGTTTCAAAGATCGGCTTGTGCAATGCCCCCATCACGGAATACAAAGATGGGATTTATGTCGGATTATATATGAGGGCATTAATCCAGCGACAAAGCAGATGCTTGAAACAATGTGTCAATGCAATTTCATGTCTAAAGATGACGGTGAAGCATGGAAATATCTGGAAGACCTTGCTGAACACACGTTGCAGTGGGAAAGCGTAAGACCACCTTCAACTAAGGGAGGTATTCACCAGCTCGATGTTTCTATCGCAGTGAAAGCCGAAATGACAGCGATACAGAAAAAACTCGATGCTATTGAAAACAAGTTCTCAACATTCTCCCTAAATCAGGCCACGCTTCCTAAGACTGTCTGTGGTTGCTGTTCAGATCCTTCACACTTAACGGAAGAATGTCCTATGAATGCATCGTTTCAAGCTAATGCTGCTTTTCAGCAGCGACCTAGAAACGACTCTTATTCTTCCACATACAATCAAGGATGGAGGAATCATCCTAACTTTGCTTGGAATCAAAACCAAAAAAGTAATTATCAAAGACCTCCTCCACAGCAACCACAACCACAGAATCAGCCCCCCTTTCAGTCACAAAATTTCCAAAATCCGTCCAACATTTCTACACCACAAGTGGCCGGTACTGACAACTCACTTGCACAAACTTTGGATATGTTCATGAAACAATCCATACAAATTTCGGCTGAGATGAGGTCTTCTATTGATACCATAACGAAAAACTCCGCTTCCCATGGTGAGAGTATTAAATCATTAGAAAACCAAATCGCATTGTTAAACGCCGCAATGAGTGCGAGAGAAAAAGGGAAACTCCCATCTCAACCCATACCTAATCCTGGCCACTCACAAAGTTATAATGTGAGTGCTGTTACCACGTTAAGATCGGGAAAAGTGCTGAATAACCGAGTGGGTGAGCAATGTGATGATAGTGACACCAATGATACCCCAACTTCTTCTTCTTCCCCTAATTCGTCTAGTCTCCCACCTTCACCCGAGCCTATTCTCCGTTTTCCCCAAGGCTCGAACCCTTCGCCCATTTCGCCAAATCTATCTAAGTCGATTCCCACTCCAGTTTTGGGATCGAATCCATCCCCACAGTCTTCTCCACAAACGTTGGACCCAAAACTTATTGATAAAGCACCTTATCCAAACAGGTTAAGGGGCAACAGACCAAGTCCACAAATGGAGAAGATTGTGGAAATTTTTAAGCAAGTTAACATAAACATTCCTCTCCTAGATGCTATTCAACAAGTTCCGTCATATGTAAAAATCTTAAAGGACTTGTGCACTAGGAAGAGAAAAGTTCAAGTACCTAAAAAAGTTTTCCTTGCGAGTAATGTGAGCACAGCTTTTACACAACAACTACCCAAGAAACGAAAGGACCCCGGAAGTCCTACAATTTCAATTTCTATTGGGGGTAAAAATATCAATCGTGCTCTACTCGATTTAGGTGCTAGTGTTAACTTGCTTCCGTATTCTGTTTATGAGCAATTAGGGATCGGAGAGTTAAAACTTGCGCATTGCACTCTTCAGATGGCCGATCGATCTATCACCCAACCTAGGGGTGAGCTAGAGGATGTGTTAATCAAAGTCGGGGAATTCATATTTCCTGTGGACTTTATCGTTATAGATACACAACCTGTAGCAAACCCACGCAATCAAATCCCGGTGATACTCGGTCGACCCTTTTTGGCCACTTCCAACGCAGTAATCAATTGTAGAAACGGCTCTATGACCCTATCCTTTGGAAAGAAGTCAATTGAGCTTAACATTTACAAGTTGGGAAGTGAACCCTCCGAACCCTATGCTCATGTGTGTTCTGTCGAATTAATGGATGTCGACAGCAGCGAATTTGATCAACCTCATGATACAGACTCTTTTCATATGTTGTTGTTTGACCCAACCATTTACTCTTCCACCGAGTTGTCCGGGTCAACATCTAATGAGGAACTTTTTATAGAGTGGGACGATCCCCCCATTTTTTCTGATGACATTATTCTTCGGGGTATCGATGAAAGCTTCGAGGAAATTTTCGCTGATGAGCTCGCATTTTTACAAGACACGGGTGTTGAGATAAATCAAATCCAAGATGAAGAAATTGGACCTACACCCCTTCTTTTGGACAATCATGACAATGTGAGTAATCCATCATTACTATCACTACGTCGTCTCTCCAAATTGAGACGCAATCCTTTTCCAATACACCTCTTGTCACCTCCCCACTTCTTCACGTCAATAGATGACATGTTCTTCCACCAACCTTGGTGCTTCATCGATAAAATTTTTGAATGGTTGGTGTTGACCTTTGGTCTTTGTAAGGCTTTACTTTGACCAATAACCTTGACCCTCTCGTGTGATTTAAAAAAAAAATATTAAAATTGTTTAACTCATGTTTGGGGGGGATATTTTGGCTCTTGAAAGAAAATGATTTTTACAAAATTATGAGCCTAAAATAAGTTTGGGGAAGGATTTTCACTTTCATATATTCTTGCCCCCATTAATAATTTCCTCCCAAGTCTACAGGTTTTTGAGCTTAACAGATAACATTAGTGAGGACACTGCTGTAAATAGGTTTGGGGGAGGTTTGTGCTTATTTACATATCAATTTGCATCATATTTTGCATAAGCACAACTTTTAAAAAATATAGAAATTTTTTTTTTGATAACAAAAGAGTAGAAAGTGAAAAATTACATCCAAAAGATAGGAATAGTTTAAGAAAACCAAGAAAATTAGAAGTTTTCTTAAACGAACTTGTAATAAGTAGTTATGAGCTGTTTTCCCAAGGGTTAGTAAGATGGAGGAAGTCACTAATCTGAGGATAAAAATAAGTCTGAAAAATAGTTTCTATTCTGGAAGCCAAACATTTGAATGTTGATACCCTACTATATGCACTTACACACGTCTTGAAACTCGGGATAGTAGAGGATACCTTGAAATGCTCTTGTCTAAAAGACAAAGTATGAAGGAAATAAAAAAAAAATGAATGAAGAAAATATAAAAATGGTGAAAAGAAAAATGAACACTGGTTTTGTTATCGCCAAGGCATCAATAAAAAAATATAGCGAGGGTGCCTCTTCACCTAGTGCCCTAAGGCCAACTGGTCTGGAAGTCACTGCTAAGCCTTAGGTGGTGCAAGACGAGGAAAATATTATCACCTAATTAGCAAGCACATGAGTAATCGGTTGGTTAGTACCTCAAGAAGTAATAACGGTCGCATGAAAATGTGTGAGCAAATCTTTAATATTCATTAAATTAAAAAGTACTAAGATAGATGGACAAGAGTATGATAGCTTGAATTGAATTCTCCGAGTGTAGGGATGTCCATTTCACACACGTGGGGTTATATGATCAATGTTTGGATGAAAGGTAGGAATGAAGAATAAAGACGATATTTTATTGAGGGATGATGTGATTTCTAACATTTTTTTATGACTATTAAGATAGGGCTCATGACAACTGAAAAGCTAGTATAGTTGGAAACTCTTATTTTCAAAGTCTTTCTTTTATGGTTCTTATCTTTATATGTAAATTTCACCATCTCTCTTTTATTATAGGATTTTGTGGGTGTAATCCGCTGAAAACCCTCAGGAGACAACACTCCTCCTACTAGGGACACCTAGAGCTTTAACGGCTTGTTGCACGTGCTCAGTGTAATCGTGTCTGCCTACGAAAGTGTGCTTAGTTTTCTCTTTTTCTTTTTCTCCTCTTAAATAAACTAGTTTGCTCGGGACGATCAAAGATAAGTTTGGGGGTATTTGTTCAGTTGATAAAACTGTACATTTGTATTACATTTTTTCTACCATTTTCATATTAAAAAAGGACTTTATTATAATATATTATACATATGAGGGTTTATGTGTAAAAACATTATTTTCCATGTGTTAATATATTTTAATTATCATTTGGTTGGAAAATGTATGCAAATATTATTGACCTAATCCTAGTAGAACAAAGTCTACTAAAATCTTATTTGAGTTGTTGTGCAGAATTTTCCAAGTTGTTATGCAGAATATATCAAAGAAATCAAGCTGTTGAAGAAATCTTGCCAAATTAAGAAGCAAAACTTGGAGACCAAGTCTGGAAGCAACCGAGAGAAGATTTCTGAATTATGAACGGATTGCCACATGTCACAAGATGCAAGCACAAGAATTTTGATCAAGAGATCTCACCCGTTGGCCGCGGATCCCCGGCCTTAGCCCCCATTTGCCGCGGATCCGCCGCAATATTATGGAATTAGAGAAAAAGATTTTTTGGGGTAAATCTATGCTATATTTTAGCAAGTTTTCAACAATAAGATTCTGGCTTTGCACTAATAAAGGGCACCGAGAGCCTCTTGGAAAAGGTATCAAGCCGACGAGATCACGAAGTCCAAGACGGCTCACGCATCCAGGCTGATCATCAACGGTTCATCTACCTCCTTAGAAGAGATTGAGAAGCAAACTAGGTTTTTTTAATCATTTTCTAAGGAATTAAAGTGTACTTGAATCTTGTTGATTAATAAAGGTAGTTCTTTTTCTTATTCTATTTCTTTGTAGTTTAATTATGCATTTTCTCTCCATCTCTTTTTCCCCCAACATGCGCGAGTAATTCTCCGCTTGTTAGGGTTCGTAGGATTAGGGTAGGCTAATGGATGACGAACATCCCTAAACCCTTTTTAAGTCCTATAAAGTTTATGAACTTTATCAAAAGAATCATTAACATCCTAATCGGGCGTGCTGACAATTCTTTGTTAGTTCCAACCGCGATTAAAGATTAGATTAATGATTGTTTTGGTAAAGGCTAGATATGAACGGAGTTCCGTGTCGAGATAAGGGTTAAGAGTGGGATTCATTTTTCCTCCAGAAACCCTAATCTACACGCATCACCGTCGTTCTAGTTTTAAATCTATTAAAGGATAAAAATGGTAACTTTTAATGAATCGTCCATAACTACTAAATCCTAACGAACCCTACAAGCCCTCTTATTATCTTAACTACATCTTTAAAATAATCTAGATCTATATTTTACATTCTTGTTTAACGTATATCTAGAAACCATTCTATAAAATTCTTTATCCCTCCTCTCTTTCTCAACACATCTAAAGTAAAAGTAAAAGGTTCCACGTTTCCCAGAGGACGACCCGTACTCATCTCGGTCTAGCTACGTGCGACACCGTTATTGATTGCGGTTAAACTACAAACACACTTTTTCGTATCAATCAAATTATATATAATATAACATACAAAATGAATTAATCTGCATGCAATATACCTGGAGGTGTGGCAAAGTCCATATGTAATGGGAGATTTAAAGGGGGTACGGACGGGGGTGCAACAGAATTGCTCTTCCGTAGGATCTGCTCCCTACGCAGATCCCCGGACAGCAGAATCACCCTGCCGGTGCCCCTACCTCTAGTGTCCCTCGTTGTTCCTGACGTCGTCATCAACTCTAAATAAAAGTACAATCATTACATATGCATGCAATGCATGTATGTAAGAGAAATAGTAACAACAATACATGTTAAACTTCTATACGTCTAACCTTTTTCGTTTCGTAGACGCATTAAAAATATCTACTTAGATTTCATCATCAATTACATTCCTAACCCACGTAATTTCATGCTCAACCAAAGATAACCCGTCTACGGAGACAGACGGTTGGAGCACTCCGAGTCTTCTTTCTTCTTCCTCTTTCATCGTTGTCGTCCATGCGATTCTCGAATTCTGGGACATCATAAACATCCCTGGGTTTTCATCGGCATATGACATTCCATCCTGGATGCTTCAAACACTCTGAGTAGTATACTTGAAATGCTTGTTGTGGAAAAATAAATGGATCATCCTAACAGAAAAATCAACGTGTGTTTACACTAGTCAATCCATATTCATCTTTCTAAGTCTTGAGATTGTCTCTCCACCTATTCGTATCGGTTCATGTATCGTACTAAAAACACTGAAATATATAAAACGGTTCTAATTGTTCGAAATATTGGATACCAAGTATGCAACCTAAGTACCCATAATAAATCACACCATTCGATCCTACGGTCGCAATCCCACTATTCTGAGTGGTTCGAGATTTTTCTATGTCATTAACTTCAAATTTGTATCCAAGGACATTGAATCCTTTATAGTATGTAACCTCCATGCTAGAAAACTGAGCTAGACATCTTGATTCTTTCTCTCATGATGCAAACATGTTCGGATCTTAGATCTGAAAAAACAAATTATGTAGTAAATACATACCGATATCCATTTAGATTAAGAATAGTCACAAAAAGAAGAGATTCGAACATTTTACATAATCTGCAAACCAGTCGCAGAAAATATCCTGATAATATTTTTTGAATAGATCATCATTTTAATCAGGATGCCCCTCACGTACTCCATTGTTATGAATTCTGTTATCAACATTAAATTTTGACGTCAACATTATATTATTTCATATATATAAATATATAAAGAACAATTAATGCAAAACAGACATCCGCTATTGAGAAGGATAAACCGATATATCTTGTTGATAAACATGGGTTCTACTCTCTTGTAATCTGCTTTATCATACAGTCCGTCCTGAATTCTCCAAGGCACGTTAAGTCTTTTCTTAATGTATTCATCCAGATAGCAGGAACAAAATGTGGTTATTTCATCTAGGAGATAATCTTTTATGATAGAACTCTCTGGTCGATTTATATTGCGTATATAATTTTTTAGAGTGTAGAAGTACTAAAGAAACATATGTTAAATAAATAAATAAATAAAATCATATAAGAAAGCAAAAATTGTTAGTGTATATGCCCTAGAGGCCATTACTGTATCATACTAGCTTGTATATTACTTGATGGAAGCTTGGGATATTCACAGTTGTATAGACAATCTTGCTCAAAATGGTAGTATGCTACTTGGTTTGTCTCTACTTCAATATGTGCATGTGTTTCTTTTAGCATATCGCTTGTATACATATTAGTAGAGCCCTTAGGATCTTTGCTTGATTACCAGCGTTGTGATGGCGCTCACACTCGTGGGGGCTGGGTAATCCATAAGCACATCCTTATACAGGTCCCTAGTCGTTGGACTATCGAGACAGGGCATCGATACTCCGGAGTAGACTAGCGTATGCGCTTCTCATCCCAGCGGGGGAGACGATCTGTCCCACAGCCGTCAGTACGTCGTACTTGAGATAGTATACGGGTGCTCGTTAGGTTACGAGTACATTGGACAGGACTCTTCGGGAACTGTTGGTTGGTATTATACCTATCGTCAGTTATCAGTTCCCAGGTGACATCAGTACAGCTTAGTCCGCTGACATGACACTGTCACTTCGCCTCGAGTGTGTTCCCACTGTACTTAGATTACTACCCTACCACGGCTCAAAGGAGTCGTGCAAACAGGTAGTAGTTGGGTGCAGTCCCGAAGCACTTGGAGGCAGTGACGGTTAGACAGGATTCGTCTCTCCCGGTATTAGGGGTTGACATCACGCTGTGTCTAGGAGAGCCATTACACAAGTAGTCCCTGGCCAGGGCAAGAGAGATATACTGGTAGGTTTCCAGTGTTATCTCAGGGTGTTCTGGGCTACACTCCGACACGACTTATACCGCTATTAGGGGACTGACGTTCATCGCCCCCCTAGGCCCGCCATGTGATGTATCAGACGAACAGACCGGACTGTACGGAGATTGTCACATACAGGCTCAGTAGGAGTTCGGATGGGTTTACCTCATCGGCCTTCTTATCGACATCTACCTGGGGACCGTTACGTACAGCTAGTGCCGCTTGCGGTCTGTGGTTAAACCCACTGCCAGTGTAGTGTCGAGTCTTTAGAGTCCCACACAGAGAGTTTCCCTGCATTGAGCGAAACGTGTAGAGGCCGTATGGTTTTACGGCAGGGCTACGATCACTTACGTGCACTTGTGTGCGTATGCTGTTCGGGCAGGCAATACTAGTGGGCTTTGGTTTAAGCCAGATCCTAGTATTGCACAGATGGATTTGATTTGTCTTCTGTGCATTCGCATTCTACGGAATGCGGATGCGGGTGTGTATGCCCAATTTTGAGGAGAGATGAAGGAGGAGGTGCCTCATTAGGGTTTTTCCAGTTGGTTCGGCCAAAACCGTAATGTGGCACACTCATTAGGGTTTTGACAATTCGTTTGGTTAAAACCGTTATGAGCCGGAGACATTGTTTACTAATCCTTTTAGTGATAGATTTGTGATGGCTAATTGCATTGACCATTTGACTACTTAGACCTCTCTTGACTTTGTTGACCCGTTGACCATGTTGACCATTGACCTTCAAGAGAGGTCTACACTCTTCTTTGATTTTCATTTTAATTTTTGAGTTATGATAATGGTCAATTCAATGTGCCATCAACTCTTTCATGATAGGATTAGTAATGATGATTCTTGTGTATTATTGCAACCATGGTTCATTTCATTTGGCTTAATCCTTTCATTATTCTCTTCTCATTCTCTCTCTTGAAATGAGAAGAAAAGAAAAGCTCCATGGTTGCTAACCTTTCTCCTTCTTCTTCCTCCTCTTGATCTTATCTTTTGATCTCATGTATTGAGAGAAGAAGATCCCACATAGACAAACACTTCCATATCTCTCTTCTACACAACCTAAGGCATTTAGATTAGCAATCTCTTTGCCCTAGTTGCCTTGGCTTGAGGCGAAGCTTAGTGTACAACTCTCGGGTGGACGTCTTCGACTCAAGAAGGCCGCGGAGGTGCCCAAGGTCCGGATCGATGCTTGGAGCTTGGATGGACGAGTGGGACAGCGGGATGAAGACCCGAAGGACCGGTTCCGTGAGGTATACTTCCTACAACATAGTAGCTAAAACCTCTAAGTGTTTACTAGTTTCTAGTTTAGCAAAGATCCGACTTTTAGTCCATGTTGCCTTGCGCTAAAATCATTGTTTTTTGCCGTTTCCGCCTCCCCGTAAGAACCGAGGTGAGCAACGTGGACTTACAGTGGTATCAGAGCCTAGCTAAACATAAACTAGTAAGTTAGCAAAGTGTTAAGAACATCGATCGGAAAAAAAAAGTCGCAAAACACATCCGCAAAACCTCAAGTTTCTGTCGATCTTTATACTGTTCAAAAAGTGTTTTAAAATATATGAAAAATCATCTCAGGGTTTTGTGAAAACACTGCAGAAAAACGATCCAGTGATTCGATCAAACGACCGCGGTTCCGCGGCAATGACATGCTCATTGCCGCGGTTCCGCCGCCGTTTTGACTCGGCACTGGATCGGGTTTTGTGCAGTGTTTTAGTTTGGATGTTTTGGGATTTTTTATACATGTTTTTTCTACCCAGTTTTTCCAGAGAGCAAATTGACTTTTGGGGTGGTTAAAAATCCGTATTTTTGATCGGTATTCCGTACACTTGGCTAATGGATATTTTCTGTGATGTAATATATGTATTGAACGTCCGCTAATCGCTATACGTCGATTAGTGGGGGTTATACATATCTGTGATCTGTAATGTTGATGGTTTGTGTATATGAACTCGGTGGATTGTCGTGGATGAATAGCCGGGAATAGGTGTGAGATGAGAGTTTCTTTTTCTTTCATTCATTGTAAAATTTGTAAATTGATGTAATATTATTTATTTGGCCGCACAACCGGGTCGGGGTTGTAGCCATCATTGTATAATTTTTTTTTACTGTTTTTTCTCCTAGGATAGACCCAAGGTGGGGTGCACAAACTACCGGGTATCTCGAAGTGCCGAGTGGCCTACTCACGGTGTTGAGGGAGGTTGCTTCGCTTCGGGTACTTGGCGGGTAGTTTGCCGCACCCGTAGGGGTCTAGGGTGGGGTTTGGCTATTCATCGCGACCGTGTAATCCATTTTTCGTTGCAGGCTCGAACGAATCGCGGATTCCTATTATATCCAAAGTGTTCATCTGTGATCTGTAATGTCTATCATTGCTATATATTTATATATGATAACTATTTAGGCGTTGCTTATGTTTTACAGCCGCGCTAGCCCAACCCCCGCTCTGTCGTTAGTTAAGTAACCTAACGGGTGATGATGGGGCCCCGTGGCGAATGCGAATGGCATAAGCGTACGTCATATTTTGGTTGTTTTCTGCAATGGTAGGATTAAATGATGGGACGCATTAAGAGAACTAATGCAAGAAAATAAACCAAGTGAAAGTCGTTGGAACACTTTGAAAACCACTCGGTTCTTTTAAAAAACAAGCATTTTAAACGCGGAGCTTGAACCACTCCTTTTAAAAGCTATCTCGTTCCATCGACTATATCAAGTTCACTACGTTCACGGTTTCGCCAAAACCATCCGTAGCCCTCCGTCGTTTCATATGAATATTCAACAGTATTGGTTTCGCCAAAACCATCCGTAGCCCTCCGTCGTTTCATATGAATATTCAACAGTATTCAAGCTGTGTTTGTTGGCCTTAGTCAAGGCACAATGTTTGGTAGCTGGTGGGTATTCATATGTTGCATAGATAGAATGCGTTGGTTTGGGACAGTCGTATTGCTTTGTTGGCCATAGTTAAGGGTATATACGGGTGGGTTCAAATTAACCTGGATAACGACGGGTAGAACTTGGCATGTGACTTATGATTTGTTGGCCTTAGTCAAGGTCATAAGAGCATGGGGCAAAAATCCACATCGGGAGTTTCATAAGCACTGAAACTTGCTAGCGCTGCATACCATTTGGAGTGTGATGATTCTGGTAGGATTCCTTCGGTTTTATCACGCGATGATATTTGGATCCCGATTCTACTGTGAGTATATGCTACTCCTCGGGAACTTTCTCACTTAACGATCAATGCTATAAACCAAGTAGGTGTCTAGAAAGGTGTTAGCGGGGCTACGCCCCCAGGGAAAAGAGGTTCTTAAATTAAGGAACTTCGCGAAAGCGTTGGAAAACCTCCCTCGAATTACCGACACTGGCCTGGCTGAACGGTTAAGCAAGTATTGTACGGTGAGAAAGATCCCGACTAATTCTTCCTTTGTGGTTTGAGGAGGGATTCGAGAGACAGTGGGAGCCATCCTGTTTAGACAAATTAAAAACCAATCTAAACTTGCAAGAGCATCATGCTAAGTGTTTTCTTCTCTCTCTCTTAATTGCAGCGACCCAGTGACCGCACCTAGGTTACATCTAGATAATAAAATGACTGAATCTGACTGTTATGACTGGCAAAGGTCTGTCCAGATGTCCATTGCCCAGGACAAGCTGGAACACCTCTTGACTGATCCAACCCCTGCCGTCTCAGGTCCAGTTTCCCCTGTCACGGATATTGATATCCGTAGGACATCGGAAGAAGACTGTGCGAAAGACAAGTGCCTCGTGTTAGCCTCAGTTGATGGTATATACCAGAAGCAGCACGAGAAGATGGACTCAGCTTCTATCTTCTTCCATAACAAAGTTTTATATGGAGAGCAATCTCGTATCGCAAGATATGAGACCTCGAACGAATTTCTTCCAGCGAGGTTGGCTATCGGGTCATCTATAGGGGGCAACGTCCTTACAGAGACCAGCTCTTTTGAGCTCTCGGACCTGAAGACCACGTTGAAGAACGGGTCAGATGCTGACTCAGTTCAACAGTCTCTACCTACTACCCTAAAGGAAACTAGGGAAGTAGAAAGAAAGGGAAGGGCAGAAGTTTCAGGAACAGATGTAGTAAAAGAGGGATGTTCCTATTGTTACGGGAATGAACATGGGCAGAAGGATTGCAGGGCTTGTAAAGCCAGTAGCCAGAATTCAAAGCATGTTGTGGCTTCGGCTTCGGGTGTGTTTGTGATAGAGAACTGTATGTCAGTTAACCCTACTTCCTGAGTATTGGATACCGGATCAGGATCTCATATCTGTAATTCGTTACAGGCTTTGAGAAACCGTAGGGTTATCTGGAAAGGTGATATGACTCTCAGGGTTGCTAACGGAATGAGCATGCATGCTGAATCCGTAGGGAAATATCATCTAGGACTGACAACTGGGCAGATATTGATTCTACGTGACTGTTTTTATGTACCAGGTGTGATTTGTAACATCATATCTGTATCCTTACTTTCTAAGGAAAGATATGATTTTACTTTTGTAAGCGATGTAGTAAACATCCACCTAAATCAAGTACTGATTGGGTCAGGTACATTGAAATACGGTATATACATTTTGAATCAAGCTCAGGTCTTCAGTGTCCAGAACACACTTAAAAGAAAGTCTCCGGAATTAAATCAGGCTTTCTTATGGCATTGTAGACTGGGTCACATTAATGAGACACGGTTGACAAAGTTACATAAAGAAAGATACTTGGATCCGTTCGAGTAGCAGTCTTATGCCACTTGTGAATCTTGTCTCATGGGAAAGATGACAAAGACTCCGTTCACTGGACACGGAGAAAGAGCGAGCGAGCTCTTGGGACTCATACACAGTGATGTGTGTGGTCCAATGTCCACACATGCGCCAAGTGGTTATTCATACTTCATTACTTTCACAGATGATTTCTCTAGGTATGGGCATGTCTTCTTGATGAAGCACAAATCCGAGGCCTTTGAGAAATTTCAGGAATACAAGAATGAAGTTGAAAAACAAACAGGCAAAAGTATCAAGACACTGAGATCTGATCGAGGTGGCGAATACATGAGTGCCGAGTTTCTGGGCTTCTTAAAAGAGAATGGAATTCTCTCTCAGCTTACTCCTCCATACACACCACAACACAATGGTGTATCGAAAAGAAGGAATCGAACCCTATTAGATATGGTTCGTTCCATGATGAGTAAGGCTGAGTTGCCGCGATCCTTCTGGAGATATGCACTAGAAACAGCTGCATATCTTTTAAACCAAGTTCCTACTAAGTCAGTGCCTACCACACCATATCAGATGTGGAGTGGGAAGAAACCCAGTCTTAAACACTTTAAGACATGGGGGTGTCCAGCTTTTGTAAAAAAACAGCATGCGGACAAGCTCGAGGCACGTTCGGTACAGTGTAAGTTTGTGGGATACCCAAAGAACTCCAAGGGGTATCTTTTCTATTACGCAGAGGAACAAAAGGTTTTTGTTTCTCGCCATGCCCGCTTCTTGGAAACTGAGTTTTTAGAAAATCAGATAAGTGGGAGCGCAATAGAACTGGAAGAAATTCCAGAACCACGAACTATTACTGAAAGCTTAGTAGAACCAGAGGGTTCGAAAGAACAGGACATTCCTACGCCACTCCGCAGGAGTAGTAGGCAGTCTCATCCGCCCGAGAGATACTACGGTTTTCTCATAGACGGGGATAGAGAGGATTGCACCATGGATTATGGTGAGCCTACAAGCTTCCAGCAAGCCATCCAGAGCGGCGACTCGGTAAAATGGCTGGATGCAATGCGGGCCGGGATGGAGTCCATGTACACCAACAAAGTTTGGACTTTGGACTTTGCTCCAGAAGGGGTAAAACCCGTAGGCTGCAAATGGATCTTCAGAAAGAAGATTGGTGTAGATGGGAAGGTTGAGACCTATAAAGCTAGACTTGTTGCAAAGGGTTTTCATCAAAGACCTGGTTTGGACTATGACGAGACCTTTTCTCCAGTGGCTATGCTGAAATCCATTCGGATCCTTCTTGCCATTGCTGCCTTCCACGATTATGAAATCTGGAAAATGGACGTAAAGACGGCTTTCCTAAATGGAAATTTGGAAAAGTGCGTCTATATGGATCAGCCAGAAGGATTCATTCAGAGTGGGAGCAGCGGTAGAGTATGCAAGTTGCTCAAGTCCATTTATGGACTTAAGCAGGCATCACGGAGTTGGAACATCTGCTTTGATGATACTGTCAAAGAATTTGACTTTATCAAAAATCCAGATGAACCATGCATTTACAGTAAGATTGTAGGGAGAACTGTGGTATTCCTCGTCTTGTACGTGGATGACATTCTCCTAATAGGAAATGATATTCCTATGCTATAGTCAGTCAAAGGATTCTTGTCGCAGAGGTTCTCCATGAAGGACCTGGGCGATGCCAACTACATTCTGGGGATCCAGATCTATCGTGATAGATCTAAGAGGATGTTGGGACTTTCATAGTCTAGGTACATTGAAACCATACTGAAAAGGTTCAGTATGGAAGATTCCAAGCGTGGTAATTTACCGGCTTGTCACGGGATCACCCTCTCCAAAGAGATGTCTCCCAAGACTGATTTGGAAAGGGATCGCATGTCTATTATACCCTACGCTTCTGCGGTAGGCTCTATAATGTATGTGATGTTGTATACCAGACCAGATGTAGCATACGCATTGAGCGCTGTAAGCCGGTATCTGTCAAACCCAGGGGAGAAACACTGGATAGCGGTAAAGAACATTCTCAAGTACCTGAGAAGGACTAAGGAGATGTTCTTGGTGTATGGCGGAAAAGATCTCCAGCTCGAGGCCTTTGCTGACTCCAGCTTCCAGAGTGACAAGGATGACTCCAAGTCCATGTCGGGTTATGTCTTTACCCTCAATGGAGGGGCGGTTTGCTGGAAGAGTTCCAAGCAGGAAACCGTTGCAGACTCAACTATGGAAGTGGAGTACATAGCTGCTTGCGATGCCGCAAAGGAAGCTGTCTGGATGAAGAAGTTCCTCACGGAGCTTCAGGTAGTTCCTACCATTGTTGATCCAATACCGCTGTATTGCGACAACAACGGAGCTATAGCTTTAGCGAAGGAACCCAGGTCCCATCAGAAGTCCAGACACATTTTGAGGCGGTACCACCTGATCAGGGAGATCGTAGATCACCGGGAGATCGAGGTGAAGAGAGTAAATACGGAGAACAACACTGCAGATCCACTCACGAAGGCCCTACCCCAGACTCAGTTCGAGCGGCTGATCGAGATGATAGGTCTTCGATACGCCAGTACATGGCCTTAATGCAAGTGGGAGATTGTTAGTGTATATGCCCTAGAGGCCATTACTGTATCATACTAGCTTGTATATTACTTGATGGAAGCTTGGGATATTCACAGTTGTATAGACAATCTTGCTCAAAATGGTAGTATGCCACTTGGTTTGTCTCTACTTCAATATGTGCATATGTTTCTTTTAGAATATCGCTTGTATACATATTAGTAGAGCCCTTAGGATCTTTCCTTGATTACCAGCGTTGTGATGGCGCTCACACTCATGGGGGCTGGGTAATCCATAAGCACATCCTTATACAGGTCCCTAGTCGTTGGACCATCGAGACAGGGCATCGATACTCTGGAGTAGACTAGCGTATGCGCTTCTCATCCCAGCGGGGGAGACAGTCTGTCCTACAGCCGTCAGTATGTCGTACTTGAGATAGTATACGGGTGCTCGTTAGGTTACGAGTACACTGGACAGGACTCGTCGGGAACTGTTGGTTTGTATTATACCTATCGTCAGTTATCAGTTCCCAGGTGACATGAGTACAGCTTAGTCCGCTGACTTGACACTGTCACTTCGCCTCGAGTGTGTTCCCACTGTACTTAGATTACTACCCTACCACGGCTCAAAGAAGTCGCGCAAACAGGTAGTAGTTGGGTGCAGTCCCGAAGCACTTGGAGGCAGTGACGGTTAGACAGGATTCGTCTCTCCCGGTATTGGGGGTTGACATCGCGCCGTGTCTAGGAGAGCCATTACACAAGTAGTCCCTGGCCAGGGCAAGCGAGATATACTGGTAGGTTTCCAGTGTTATCTCAGGGTGTTCTGGGCTACACTCCGACACGACTTGTACCGCTATTAGGGGACTGACGTTCACCGCCCCCTAGGCCCGCCATGCGATGTATCAGACGAACAGACCGGACTGTACGGAGATTGTCATATACAGGCTCAGTAGGAGTTCGGATGGGTTTACCTCATCGACCTTCGTATCGACATCTACCTAGGGACCGTTACGTACAGCTAGTGCCGCTTGCGGTCTGTGGTTAAACCCACTGCCAGCGTAGTGTCGAGTCTTTAGAGTCTCACACAGAGAGTTTCCTTGCATTGAGCAAAACGTATAGAGGCCGTACGGTTTTATGGCAGGGCTACGATCACTTACGTGCACTTGTGTGCGTATGTTGTTCGGGCAGGAAATACTAGTGGGCTTTGGTTTAAGCCAGATCCTAGTATTGCACAGATGGATTTGATTTGTCTTCTGTGCATTCTCATTCTACGGAATGCGGATGCGGGTGTGTATGCACAGTTTTGAGGAGAGATGAAGGAGGAGGTGCCCCATTAGGATTTTGGCAGTTGGTTCAGCCAAAACCGTAATGTGGCACACTCATTAGGGTTTTGACAATTCGTTTGGTCAAAACCGTTATGAGCCGGAGACATTGTTTACTAATCCTTTTAGTGATAGATTTGTGATGGCTAATTGCATTGACCATTTGACCACTTAGACCTCTCTTGACTTTGTTGACCCGTTGACCGTGTTGACCATTGACCTTCAAGAGAGGTCTACACTCTTCTTTGATTTTCATTTTAATTTTTGAGTTATGATAATGGTCAATTCAATGTGCCATCTACTCTTTCATGATAGGATTAGTAATGATGATTCTTGTGTATTATTGCAACCATGGTTCATTTCATTTGGCTTAATCCTTTCATTATTCTCTTCTCATTCTCTCTCTTGAAATGAGAAGAAAAGAAAAGCTCCATGGTTGCTAACCTTTCTCCTTCTTCTTCCTCCTCTTGATCTTATCTTTTGATCTCATGTGTTGAGAGAAGAAGATCCCATATAGACAAAGACTTCCATATTTCTCTTCTACACAACCTAAGGCATTTAGATTAGCAATCTCTTTGCCCTAGTTGCCTTGGCTTGAGGCGAAGCTTAGTGTACAACTCTCGGTTGGATCGTCTTTGACTCAAGAAGGCCGCGGAGGTGCCCAAGGTCCGGATCGACGCTTGGAGCTTGGATGGACGAGTGGGACAGCGGGATGAAGACCCGAAGGACCGGTTCCGTGAGGTATACTTCCTACAGCATAGTAGCTAAAACCTCTAAGTGTTTACTAGTTTCTAGTTTAGCAAAGATCCGACTTTTAGTCCATGTTGCCTTGCGCCAAAATCATTGTTTTTTGCCGTTTCCGCCTCCCTGTAAGAACCGAGGTGAGCAACGTGGACTTACAAAAATTTTACAAAATGCGTGAACCAAAAAATTCAAGGTACATTTTGACAGGATACATCAATCGATATTGTACCGGTTCGCATGTTCAGCCTCGGTTGCAAGATGAACCTTCAGGTGTATTATGATATTAAAGAACGACGGCGGGAAAATCCACTCAAGCTTGCACAGTATCAAGAGAATCACATTTTCTGGCTTCTCTAGCGCGTCAATCTCGATATTTTTAGCGCATAATTTCCTAAAGAAGCAACAAAGATCATTGATTATTAGACCAACTGATTCATGAAGGGAAGTCCTGAACGCTAATAGGGGAAGGTACTCCATAATAATATGATGATCATGACTTTTCAGCTCATCGATCTTTCCATTCACAATCTTTATTTTCTTACAAAATGATCCTGAGAAATTTGTGGGAACTCTCAAATCGTGTAACACCTTCATGAAGCTTTTCTTCTTCGGTTGTAACATATGATATGTGGTATTGGGAAGTAGAAACTTTCCTTATTTATCTGTTATCGTTTTAGAATGCAAATCACTTCTAATTTCCCAGTCTTGAAGATCCATGCGAGCATGGAGTCTGTCTTTCAATTTTCCATCCTTACAAAGAAGCAAATTAAGTACGTGCTCGGACACCGCCTTCTCAATGTGCATAATGTCTAGAAAATGACCTATTAAATTTTTTGACCAGTACGGTAGCTCATAAAAAATACTTAACTTGTTCCATCCGGGTGGAGTGTCCTATCTTTACCGGATCTACCCCAAAGATCATGTTCATATCAGAAAACTGCAATTTAATACCGCTCATTCACTATCTATATTGTGATATATCGGTACTATTAATCAGTGTCTGCTCAGTAATTATAGATTACAGGTATTCATGAAATAATACTGGAAACACACTCAAAATCACGGATATAACGTTTGAGAGCCGACACTGCAATCAGAACAGAAAACCGACCGATATTCAAAGAGCTCTTTTCCAAATAAACATATGTGCACAAAATTTTGGTCCAACACAACACAAGTGTGCACATAGCTCTTTGATGACTTAGACTATGGTGGGGCTACCCATGGCACTAATGGGCACATGTGGGATGGTGACATGAGTTAAATGCTAAAAGTTTTGATGTGATATGTATCATCATATTTCCCTCCAAAATCCCTGAGTAGTAACCATGAATTTATATAGAAATCAAGCAGCACCAGGATGATGTTGGAGAGCACTCGAGTTCACCATGCCAGTACGAGCATCAATGCTCGGATTTGGACCGGCGAGACCCCCCATAAATCCGGCGACACCGGTCCCCCTAGCTCTTTTCCCCCCATTTTTCTTCTGGCACTTTATAGGCATCACATCATCCATTTTATATTGTTTGTTTATTCTATTTTGATGCCTATAAATACCAGAATAGATTTGAGCCAAGGGGTGCATAGATATATACCATTTTCATTTTTCTTTTGTTTTGGTTTAGTTTGAGAGTTGAGTGGGCTTCAACTTGGTTTCTTCTTCTTCTTCCCTCTTGAAGCTTTCTTTTGAGAGCTTTATTATGGAGGTTGAATAAGTTACCAATATCTTGTACCTAAACTTTTTCAAGTGTTAATAATATTTCTTTTGTTTTGTTTACTTGTTTCTTTCCCTTACTTGCTTTCTTTTGCTATTATTATGTGTAACTAATCTTTTTTTGGTTGTGGTGATGGTGAGGAAATGTGATGAAAGATTTCGCCTTCCTTCTCCTCTTGTTTATGTTTAATGTTCTTATATTTGTGATTCTAACTTAAAAATTGTTTGTGTATTGATGTGATATGGTATTTTGAAACCATAGTTACTTGTAACCTCTTCATATACCATACTCACTTCCTTTTCCCATTTCACAATGTTTAAGCTAAAATCAAATTGGTGTTGAGTTTGCTAAGTTTAGATACGGTATTTTTTGACCAAGTGCTTGACAAACCCTCGGTTTTCATATACCCTGTACTATCACAAACACATAGCGAAGTTAACACTAAAACTAATTGCTCTCATTCGCTAACTTGTAATTTTGATGTTGATGTATGCTTGCTAACCCTTGTGTTTAGCGTTGATATTTCAAGCTTGGACATACAAACGGTAAGTGAACTATACGGAATCGTTTCGTGTTTTGCGTGATTTGTGCTTCGCAACTGCCTTGACAAGTTATGCTTCACACCGGGATCGACACAAGGACAGATAACTTATGAGCAAGGGAGCGTCGAGGCAATCATCGCGATTCGACCATCCGAGCCAAAGCCACGGCCATTTCTTTCTTAACTTGTTTTCTTTGCCTTCGTGTTTTATATTTTTGTGACAAACCAACCAATTCATTATTTGTTGAACCTTAAACAACAAAACCTAATACACAATTCCCTGTGGATTGACCTATACTTACCGGCTTGCTACAACGCACCGTGCACTTGCAGTTTATAAATTTTAAAACGAGACCGAGCTCGCGTGCGCATCCATTTTCTTAAAACGATTCCATTTTCAAAACATACGCGTTTGCGCACGTGGGTAAAGTCCTAACAAGTTTTTAGCGCCATTGCTGGGGACTTGGTATTCATTAGGAATTGTTATTTCTGATTCATACTAACTCACTAACTTTTAACTCAATTTTTTCAAAAATAACACAATAAACATTCTTTTTACTTTGTTCTCTATCCTTCAGACCTTCTAACACCCTTAAATTTATTTTAAAAATCATGTTATACCATAAGAACACTTAACTAACCTTGAGAACCCATAAAATATTACAGCATCTAACTCCTAAAAAAGACCAGCGACATTGCTCATATATCCGGGGCCGCCGGGTAAATGGTGATGTTTTGGGATTTTTTCTTTTGAGGTGTCTCCAGTTTCTTGTTGGTATTCTAGTGGTATTGTTTGATTTTTATAATTTTGAGTGTGCAGGAATTGGGGCATACATATCGCTTTTTGACACTAAATATCGTATTTTCCGATATTTCAGGTTTTTAAGGAATTACGTCAAGCGATCGTGCGGAGCAAGGACCGAATTCAATTCCAAAATGTTAGTAAAGTACAGTGCCAAAGATCCGGGTAGTTTGAACCGCGCAAACGAACATTTAAATACCCGTAATCACTTCAAAAGGGGTTTCTAAAATCCAAAATCGCATCGGTACGTATTTTCTAACATCTTCGCTCAAATCCGACGCATTCCAATACTCTATATTCTGCAGGATTCTTCGCACAAATTTGCCACCAATTTCACAAAGAACTAACCTGTATTTGTTGCAGTGTTTAAGCCTAAACAGAAAAAGAATTGCTTTATTGATTGAATTATTGAATTCTTTTATTGATTTTCGCATTTTCATCTTAATACGGATCTTAAAGGCACGAAACCAAACAAGATACGGTAAAAGATTTCATCACCTTTTTCCGTAGTCCACAAATCGCAAAACTGCATTCTTGCATACCCACAGTAATTTAAAATCAACTAGAACTTTGATTTTAAGGACTTCGCGCTCATTAGGAGAAGTTAACTGTGTTTAGAACACCGCTTAACGGTATATCGTTCATGGGGTGTCTAGACAAGTGTTCATGAGAAAGGGTTATTCTAATTAAGGAACTTCGCGAAAGCGTTGGAAAACCTCCCCTTATCTCTGCGCTTACCCGGCTGTGATCCGTTTATCTTGAGCCCGTTTCTCGACACAGTTTTATTTTGACAATCAGGTTCTTGAGCAGGTCTAGTTGACTTAGCATAACATAGACTGCTAGGGGTGTGATACTCTTGTTTTTGTGATTTTCGTGAATTCTTTTTAATATGGGTGATACACAATTCAATTCAATTTTTCACGATTCTTATTCCTTTGTTTATACTCAGTCCCAATTCTTTTGTTCAAATTGCTACGATTCTTCCCACATTCATGAAAATTGTCCTGTTCTAGGGGGTGACCAACCATCCCAGAGTTTTGCTAACAGTCACCCATCTAACAATCTTGAACCTAGTCCCACTTCAATTATAGACCTAATGATTGAAGATTTAGAGAAAGAGCTCAACATGGTAACTGCTTTAGCATCACCACCATCACAACCCTCCCTACCTGACACAATTGAGCTATCATTATGGAATGATAGTGAGATGGATGCTAGGTTGACCGCTTTAGAGAAGGTTATTGAAGTGATAATTGCGGTCGAGAATCAAACAGCTGCAACGCTAGCCCTGTTTATACAACAGTCTGAGCAATTGTTTCACGCTTATGCTCAATCTCTGGCTAGAATTGACGAGCAGGTAGCTGTAGTGATCCTAAAAAGTGAACGCGGTCAATTAGAACCACACAATGTCAATATTTATCACCTAGAAAGTCACCCAAGTAAGATAAACGATCAATTGAATTTGGATGATTTCATAGATGATGATACAAATGAATTGACTAAGTGTTATCCGGACACACAGGAAAGCCCTCTAAGTCAGTCCACCATTAACCTTCAGGTACCCATTGAACCTCCTGCCACTTGTGATTTTGAGGTTGATTTAACTGAAACATTACTTGAAAAAGAAATTCATGAACCGACTGATTTTTGCATTCCAATTTTAGAGGAGGAAGCTTGTGATTTTCATGGGTATGGTTAGGATAAAGTATTAGAGGAAATCAATGATCAGGATCCCACAATTTTTGTATCACCAGTTGATATTGTTTCAGAAGAAACGTTAGTGTAGGAACCTATTTTTTTAGATGACATATAATTACCCATTTGTGAATGTAATAAGGGAGGACTTGTATTAGGAGAGTTAGGGGGCTGTAACGATAAGAATAGGATTATGCAGGATTATAGGGAGGAAGGCAGCCTTGATAAATATAATTTCTGGCAAAGTTTTGAGGAATTATTTGTGGATGAACTTGATATCCTAGGTGTGTTTGAGTCAGGATCAATTAGGGAAAATCCCATGAACCTTTCCTTTTCTAAATTTTTTGCAGATGAACTTCAGTTTTTAAACAAGGTTGACTCTGAAACTCAACACGTTCTTCTTGAAAATTCAATTCATTCGAACAAAAATTCTCTTGCTTCTTCAAAACTTCATCTTCACCTTCAGCGTCTTCCGATCCCTACTCACACACACCCATGCCCTTCACTAACAACTAACACATTCTTTTTCTTTTTTATATACGTATTCTTTTACCAGCCCTTGCATTATATCGATAAAATTTTTGAGTGGTTGGTATTAATTTCTGAACTAACATTGTCGTTTAACTTGTGAATACTGTAATTAATCTTAGTTTTTCTCAGTTTTTTGAAAATAAGATCTCACCCATTAGAGGGTGAGTGTTGAATTTTTGGGGATAGCACACTGATTAAACTTCTGGTTTGAGTAAATATGTAATGAGTGGGGTTTCTTTTTTTTTTTGATGGTTTTTTTTTGTAAAAAGTCCATTATATAGTCACAACATCCCTGACCTAACCTCTTATTCTCATTTCTCAAACATCACTATATCCTTTCTCCGCTCTCCCCAAACCTTCCTCCAAAACCCTAGATCCATCACCTCTGTTCCGATCGGCGATACTCCCAGGAAATCCGGCACCACCGGTCTCGACATCTCCGATCGTCGTTTGCCTTCGACTGCTCCGTAAGATTTTCTCTCTCCCATTTCCCGTATTGTTTAAATTTTCAGAAAACTTCACTAACCCACAGATCATGGCCCCTTTTGAATTAGAGAGAAATTTTTTCGATGTGTTCACACACGAGGTGTTTGGGAGCTATTTTCATGACGCTATCTGACAGTTGGTTTGGGAGTTTTTGCTGTATGGGGATGATGGGTTGTGTGCTTGTGAGCATTTGGTAGATGAGTTCTACGACGCTCTAAGAAATGGTGAAATACTCCAAGATCGTATTCGATTTCACTTTCAGGGTAGGAGGAGGGTATTCTCAGTAGAGACGATATCCAATGTCACCAACATCCCTACCCGACCTGGTTTCCAGAGACCGTTAGAGCTTGCCTAGTATAGGACGATCATGGGGGCACGATGTGAGTTACGACATGCTGGGCTAAATGCCCAGCAAATCTACCGAAACGTCTATACGGCTTGCCGCTGGGCTTACCGTAATATCAGAAGGATCATTCGAGTTTCCTCGTTTCCAGCGATTGTGGGGCATATTGTTCATTGTTTAATGACCAAGGATTATCAATTTTGCATGGCGAGCACGCTATTTGCCACAATCAAGGAGAGTGTCGCGACACACAAATATTACTTCCCGTCCTCATCACCCAAATTTGTCGCTACTACATGGAGGACGATGATTTCGCGGCCTGCATCACTATGTACGACACCGTCCCGGTGGAGATTGTGAGGATCTCACCAGGTTATACTGACGGCAGGAGTGAGCAGCAGATCTGGTCACCCACTGACCCCAATGAGCATGCGGCACCACAGACTTCCTTAGAGATTTACTTGGGAGACGACGTTCCTACTGATCTATATGACCTACACAGGATGGAGGTCCGTTGCATCAAAACTTTGATCAGGCAGAATAAGGAAATAAAAGAACAACTAAGCCAGATTTTAGCGAACCAGGATGAAGCAAGTGGGAGCAGCAGGACCAAGGGCAAAGCCAAGCGATGATGAGGACATCGTCATCTTCATTTTGGGGGTGTATCTATTTTGGATGCATATTGTATCAGCATATAGTTTGCATGTGCATATTTCCTGCATTTCAGCACTTTATATTATGTATTTTTCTTTTCTTTGCATGTAGTCGCATTTCATATCTGCTTTTGTATTGCATTGTATTGAAAAACTTATAAAAATTGAAAAAAATTCAAAAACATAAAAACTTGATTATCATGTTAGCTAGCGGGGGAACTTAGATTCGAAGTCTGACGGTTCGGTTGATAAGTTAGAAATAAATAAATCCTTTTTGTGAGATTGACGACCCGAAAAATAACCCTCCTTTGTGTTTAACCAGAGCTGATATACGTCTTTTATAACACTTTACACGTGTCGTATTTTTTTGAGAATATGATGAAAGTCTGACATGTCTGTAAAACTTTTAAAATTGATAAACATCTTTAGGATCAAACAGGTTTGTTCAGAGTTAAGTAATATCAAGAATAGTTCATAAAGTAAGGTGAATATAAAGGGTATTATTGAGGTTTTAATAGAAGCTATAAGTCTGAAAAATAACCCATCTGGAACCTTGTTGGAGTAATTACACACCTTATCCACATGTAACGTCTTCGGATTTAAAAGAAATGCTGGCTATATCTCCGTTTTCACTAAGTTCAGAATATTTTAAATAAAATGAGCCATTTGTTTTGTGGCCTTGGTAACTTGGGTAATTAATTCCTTGGGGTGTCTCCACACCTAATGCCCCAAAACCATCTGGTTTGGGAGTCATTGACCCAAAGCTCGCTAAGTTTCCAATCACCAAATAAAGCAAGCTAAGTAAGTGTTCTCTCCGAGTTAAAAGTCCTGATGGTTCTTTGTAGGAGAATAATCTTGGCGGAGACGAGTTTTCTATTAAAACAGTTTTTTGCCGAGATATGAAGGTATATTTATAAAAGAGGTTTTGCACGATAACTTGAGTGTGTATGAACAAAAACAGGAGAAAGATAGGAGTGAAGAATAAGACTTAGGTTCTTTGTTAAAAACGATAGAAATTCTAACTTGAAACCTAACTTGAGAACAAAAACATGAGAAAATCTTAACACCTTTTCAAACTCGTGTGATCCTTTAAATGTTTATCTCTGTCCGTACTTATGACATGATGACTCTAATCAAGTTCTTAAAAACTTGTGGACACTATCCGCACAATCACGTAAAGACGCGTATAAGTTTATGTTAAACAAATTGTGAGGAATGAAAAATAGGGTTTAACGTTTCTGACTTAGGTGATAGAACTTCTAAACTTTGATCTTTCACTTAAGATTAAAATCAACAGTTTCTCCATGGCGCTAACTTGATTGGATTTTGTGGGTGTAATCCGCTGAAAACCCTCAGGAGACAACGCTCCTCCTCCTAGGGATACTTAGAGGTTTAACGGATTGTTGCACTTGCTAAGTGCAATCTCGTTCCTTGCAAAAGTGAGGCTAGGATTTTTTTTGTTTTTCTCGGGACGAGCAAAAGATAAGTTTGGGGGTATTTGTTTATCTCAGAAAACTAAAATCTAATACCACTCATTCATTATGTATATTGTGATATATCGGTACTATTAATCAGTGTTTGCTCAGTAATTACAGATTACAGGTATTCGTGACATAATACTGGAAACACACTCAAAATCATGGATATAACGTTTGGGAGCCGACACTGTAATCAGAACAGAAAACCGACCGATATTCAAAGAGCTCTTTTGCAAATAAACATATGTGCACACAATTTTGGTCCAACACAACACAAGTATGCACATAGCTCTTTGATGACTTGGACCATGGTGGGGCTGCCCATGGCACTAATGGGCACATGTGGGATGGTGACATGAGTTAAATGCTAAAAGTTTTGATGTGATATGTAGCATCATATTTCCCTCCAAAATCCCTGAGTAGTAACCATGAATTTATACAGAAATCAAGCAGCACCAGGATGATGTTAGAGAGCACTCAAGCTCACCATGCCTGTACGAGCATCAATGCTCGGATTTGGACCGACGAGACCCCCCATAAATCCGGCGACACCGGTCCCCCTAGCTCCTTTTTCCTATATTTTTCTTCTGGCACTTTATAGGCATCACATCATCCATTTTATATTGTTTGTCTATTCTATTTTGATGCCTATAAATACCAGAACAGATTTGAGCCAAGGGGTGAATAGATATATACAATTTTTATTTTTCTTTTGTTTAGTTTTAGCTTGAGAGTTGAGTGGGCTTCAACTTGGTTTCTTCTTCTTCTTCCCTCTTGAAACTTTCTTTTGAGAGCTTCATTATAGAGGTTGAACAAGTTACCAATATTTTGTACCAAAACTTCCTCAAGTGTTAATAATATTTCTTTTGTTTTGTTTACTTGTTTCTTTCTCTTACTTACTTTCTTTTGCTATTATTATGTGTAACTAATCTTTCTTTGGTTGTTGTGATGGTGAGGAAATGTGATGAAAGGCTTTGCCTTTCTCTTCCTCCTGTTTATGTTTAATGTGCTTATATTTGTGATTCTAACTTAATGATTGTTTATGTATTGATGTGATATGGTATTTTGAAATCATGGTTACTTGTAACCTCTTCATATACCACACTCACTCCCTTTCCCCATTTCACAATGTTTAAGCTAAAATCAAATTGGTGTTAAGTTTGCTAAGTTTAGATAAGGTATTTTGTGACCAAGTGCTTGACAAACCCTCGGTTTTCATATACCCTATATTATCATAAACACTTAGCAAAGTTAACACTAAAACTAATTGCTCTCACTCGCTAACTTTTATTTTTGATGTGATGTATGCTTGCTAACCCTTGTGTTTAGCGTTGATACGTCAAGCTTGGACATACAAACGGTAAGTGAACAATACAGACTTGTTTCATGTTTTGCGTCAAATAGCGGTATTTTGATGATTTGTGCTTCGCAACCGTCTTGACAAGTCATGCTTCACGCCGGGATCGACACAAGGACGGACAACTCATGAGTAAGGGAGCATCGAGGAAATCATCACGATTCGACCATCCGAGCCAAAGCCACGGCCATTTCTTTCTTAACTTGTTTTCTTTGTTTTCATGTTTTATATTTTTGTGACAAACCAACCAATTCATTATTTGTTGAACTTTAAACAACAAAACCTAATACACAATTCCCTGCGGATCGACCCGTACTCGCCGGCTTACTACAACGAGCCATGCACTTGCGGTTTATAAATTTTAAAACGAGACCGAGCTCGTATGCGCATCCATTTCCTTAAAACGATTCCATTTCCAAAACATACGCGTTTGCGCGGACGGGGAAAGTCCCAACATGTCACGTTATTGTAACCGTCTCTGAAGGACATGTTATTGTAATCATTCCACTGAGCAATCGTGTCCTCTCCAGATAATGGGGAGAGTGGTTCAAGAAGCTCTTGATGATCATCAAAGTGAACGGTGTCAAACCTGTAGGGATGGTCTAGTGGCAGGAAACACCGATGACTGCATTAATAAGGCTCTTTTGCTAAAATTCAACCGTCTCGATATTGTAACTGTAATTTCGTTATACTTTCTACAATAGGGTTTAAAATATGGCGGAAGTGGTAATTTTAAAAATCTAGAGAGCCACAACAAGAAAATATAGGATCAATAACAACAACTATAACATGCAACAAAACTAGTAAGCTAATACAAAGAAGTTGGCGAATTACAACCTTTGTAGCGCGTTAGCCACCTCTTCTTGTACCCCGGCTAGTCTCCATGAAGACCGGAACAAGCTTACTCGATGATCTCCTTATCGAAGCTGATCCACCTTGAGATAACTCCAACTCACTCTATAGCTTTAAATTAATCTCATCAAAATGAAGCAACCCACTAATTAAACTTGCTAAGAATGATTAGTAGGAGATGCAGAATAATTAGCTCACTAATTTTTTCTCTTTCCACTTTCTCACTTGAAGAAATAACTCAATAGAAGAAGCCATGGAGATGAGAGTATGATGAAGATAAGGTTCTAAGATGAGAACAAAAACCAAATGATAAATGAGTCATCCAAAATGTGTCACTAAAAATGTGTCATCAAAGCAAACACCTAAAGAATTCTACCACCATCTAAATTTCCATGACTCGTATCATTTAAGAATGTTCGCATCTAACCAATAGAAGTCTCATACACCCATCTCAAATGTATCAACATACATGTGACAAAATTTATATCAAATATAAATATTAATAAAGTGAAGAAAATAATAAAGTGAACATGATATTACTTAATATATAAATATATCAATATATAAATATACATTTAATTATTAAATCAACACTTGATTTAATAATCCGGTTATATCATATATATACCGACTAATATCAATTAACACCCGATTAAAATACGTGTATCAAATACACGTGTTTAATCGAACTCCTGCATGTATCCCTATATGTACCCTACATCGTTTCGCCTGTACTGGGAAACCTCTGTATGGGACTCTAAAGACTCGATAATACGCTGGCAGTAGCTTAGGATCATATCCATAGCCCACAAGCACGTCAGCGGTACTAGCTGCACGTAACAGCTACCCATGTATTGATCGAAAAAAGGTCAACGAGCAAGCTCATCTGAATCCTGCAAAGTCTATCAGTGACATTTACCATACAGTCCGGTCTTTTCGTTTACGAGTATCGCATATCGAGTTTAGGATTTGGAATCTGTCAGACCCCAATTACTTGATAAGTCGTGCGACAGATGACTCATAACCAATCAGAGATACAACTGATAACATTTATCAGTTTATCTCCACTGCAGTGGCCACCAAATTATGGTTGTAGTCATGTCTTATACAGCACGACATCAACTCCATATACCGGGAGAGACGAATCCCATCGACCATTTAGTGCCTCCACGTGTTTCGGGACTATACTCAACAAAACCTGTTTGCACGACTCCTTTAAGCTGCGATAGGATAGAAGTCTAAGTATAGTAGGAACACACATGAGACATTATGGAGATCTCAGGTCCTTGGGACTACCATGTACTCATGTCACGAGAGAATTGCTATTTGGTATATTACCAACTAGGAGTTAACGGCGAGTCCGTCCAGTATAACTCATCCAATAAGTACCTGTATACAATTTTCGATGTCAAATACTAATAGCTGCAGAATCATCTATCGCCCTCCAACCGGATCAGGAAACATACACACTAGTCTAAACTGGAGTACCGATGCCCAGTCTCGATACTCCTACGGCTAGGGATATTTTAGGATGTGTTTTTTGACTACACATGCTTCACTATTATGATCTCCATCATCGTCCTGGTAGTCAAGCAAAATCCTAGGGTTTTATCTCATGTCTAAACGATACGTGATAGTGAATAAAATGCATCACATGAAAAATAAAGACAAACCAAATAGTATACTATCATCTCGAGTTAGATTGTTCTCTCGTATAGGTCCTCCTTCAATTACAATAATTGCCTTGAGCATATCTATATCCAACAGTATCTTAGTAGCAGTAAGGGCATGCTTTGTAATCATGTACCGACCAACTTGATAGCAGTCCATATGCAGGAATGTCATTAATTATCCACATTAAAGCCATACGCATCATGAAGGTTGTATCTGTATTTGCATCGTATGTCTCCACACCATCAATGAATAAGGATTTTAACTCATCGATCAGTGGTCAAAGGTAGACGTCGATATTATTTCTCGGTGATTTCGGTTTGTCAATAACAAGTGGAATCATAAAGTAGGACTGATCCATAACCAACCACGGGGATAGATTGTAAACCATCATAGGCTATGTATTGTAGCCTCCACCCATATAGTTGAATGGGAAGAATCCATCACTAGACAGTCCGAGCATGACATCATGAGGATCACTACTAAATGTTTTGTGCCTCCAATCGAAATCCTTCCATGCCGGCAAATCTTTTGAATCACTCATTCTTCCGTCTTTGCTTGGTGCAGTACGGTGATGCCAAATCATCGCCTCCACTGTCTTCTTATACCTGAATAGCCTCTGCAACCTTTGTGTTATGGAAAATTATCGTGCTACTTTGACAGGCATATCTGGTTTCTTATCAGATACTTTCGGTTTATTCCTATTCTCTCTATAGGTGGGTCACTAATTGAAATCTGAGTTCATTTTCTGGTACAACACACAATTTTTGGGATATGCATGAATCTTTTCACAGTTCAGATTCAAATCAGACATTATCTTCTGGGTTTCATACCAGCTCTCAGGCATGTTATTTCTCGGGGGCACAAAATCTTTCAGGAACTTGAGAAGTATCGTGAATGATTGTTGATCCATCTATTTAGGCACTTAATCTGGAAAAATTGGACAAACTATGATAGTGTGGAATATACTTTGCATTCTCATAAATTGGTCTCCTGGTATCATTCATGTATTTCTCATACTTATCCGCACGCTGTCCTTGACCGGAAGGAATGACTTCTTCGGTAGGATTACTATCATCAAGAGCAGCATCTACTATATCCTCCTCTTCTTCTCCTGGAAAGAAGTTATCTTATTTTTCTTCCGCCACATTACCTTTTTCTTCTTCTACTTCCGCCGCATTATCGGCTTCTTCTTCTCCTTACCCATGATATAGCCAAGTTGTATCAAATCTTGTAAAACCATACTTAACGATGTGAAGCTCTATGATTTCTATTTTCTGCCAAAACTTGTTTCCACATCTGTCGCACGGAAGAAAGATCTTCCCCAACATGATGTTATTATGTTCACGTGCATATTCGATGAAGGTAGCAAATCCATCAACAAACTTAGGGTTCATGCGTTGCCGCCAATCCACGTACATACTGTCCTTAACTCTAATGTACTCATGGGCCATGTTAGACTGTATAACATATAAATTGAAAGTTTCATAAATTGAATAAAGTAATGAAGTTATGGAAGTTGGTTTTTGATAGTGACTTGAGAAATCTATGAACGAGATGGTTATTAACAAAGAAGAGAATGGGAAGGGCAAGTTTGTCTTTGATTTCAATTTATCATTTGGCTTAGGTGTAAAGTTCTTATTGTGTATGTGCTTTTTGTATGTGTGTATTGTGTATACGTGTTGTATGTGTGTGTTTGGCTATCGAGGGTAAAGATTCTATTCCGTTAAGAATTTATAGAGCAGACACCCATTCGTTTGTGTTTTCATCCGTCTCGAGAAAATTTCGGCAACATCTTTCCACTGTTCTACTAGTACATTGTAATAGAACAGATAGTCATTTCAATGTTGTGAAACAACATTGAAATGAACATCTAATATGTCTTTTCACAAGGAGAACCAGCAGAAAAATACCGACGAAATAACTTGAAACGAATGAAAAAACAAGTGAATGCAGGTGTTTGTTTTATACATTCCTAATTTTTCCATATTGTAAAAATCTATCGGTTATCATACGATTGAACTTTATCATAATATAGACTACATGACGATTGTTAGTATTGAACGATACCGTCCGATATTTAACAAGCTTTTCTAGTTTTATGTCATGGCGAAAATCGAACGTATGTTAACCGATAGACGGGGATTAAGGCGCGCTTTGATTTTCATATATGATTATCGATGAGAATATGAAAATTTCATATTATCATCGAGTATCATATATATAATTAGTGTAAGATTTAATTTGAATTGGTTTTACGTTTAAGTTTCAATTTCACGGCTTTGAATGTTTTAGTTTAGGGTAAAAGTTTTTTACGTTTATATTATCATCGAGTATCATACACTTAAATATTGTTTTTTTTTCACTAAACCGGTTTAAAAATTTTCCTAAGCAATTTATTTCTTCAATTTTACTAACTTACACTAAAATACCCTAAACTATTGTTGGTTTTCACTAAAGTACTATCTTAACCAATTTAACTAAACGATTCATCTTTTTAAATTAACTATATAAATTACTATAAATTTCACTAAAATACCCTTAACTATTGTTGTTTTTCACTAAACTATCATTAAAAAAATTTAGTAAAAAATCCATTGCTCAATTTTATTTTTTTACAATAAAGTACCCTTAACTATTGTAGGTTTTTCACTAAAATACCCTAAATTATAGTTGTTTTTCACTAAACTTCCCATAACAATTCACTACATTACCCGAACATAACAGTTAAATCTAATAATAAGTTTAACTATAACCCAAACCCTAATTAACCCAAACCCTAATTCATAACCCTAACCCTAACCATACCCTAACCCAATACCTAATCATAACCCTAACCCTAACTCGGCCATAACCTTAACATCAATAACAATAACACCATCACCAACAAAACTATTAAATAAATTCTTAAAATAAAAGAAATCAGAAACAAAATTTAGAAAAATTAAAATTAAAATGGAAGAAATTAACCTCTAACAATGGAAAATCGAGGGTGGCGACAAGGTGGCTACGTTTGGAGGCGACAAGGTTGCAAATCGAGGCTAGCGGTAATGAAGAGCTATGGCTCGACGAGCTGGGGAAGGCCGGGAAGGAAGGGGCGGCGATGAGGAGTTCGAGGTTGATCAGCGGTGATGGAGAACCTCGACGGCGGCGATGGAGGAGGAAAGACAGGAAGAGGGGTCGGGGGAAATTTTTTGGGAGCGGACGGGAAGGATAACGGGAGGAGGAGGTTAGGGTTTTTTTAGGCGTCGACGGGGTGGAAGAGGAGGCTGCGACGGGGAGGAGGAAGTGGAGGATTCTTTGAGATGGAGACGACAGTGGATGCGATGGTCGATTGGGGGCTTGGAGACGGCGGTGGAGGAGTACGACGGTCGATTAGGGGCGGAGGAGTAGGTTAGGGGTGATTTTTTGGGCGGTGGAGAGTGGGTCGATTGAAAGGGGAAATTTTTTGATGGGAAAGATATTAGGTGTTACGGGAAAACGATAAGGATAATTTTCTATTTTATTTTTTTTAAATACCCTTACTTGGCCCCTATGGTGTCATCCGTAGGGATTTCTTATGCGGCACCGTAGGAACAATTAAAAATGTGAATTTTTAATAATTATTTATTTATATATATATATATATATATATATATATATATATATATATATATGCATTTACGGTTGTAACCGTAGGGACATTGTTTGCCTCTACGGCTGTGACCGTAGGGGCAAACTAAAATTGCCCCTGCGGATTTTGCCATCCGTAGGGGCAAACCATATTTGAACTAGTGTTCAAGGGAACTAAAAAACACTTAATTTTTCATACAAATCAATTCAAGAATTTTTACCTTTTGCAACCAAACATGCCCCAAGTAAAAAGGATCCAAAACCACCAAATCCAGAAGACAGACGTTTGGACTCATCAAGTCAGACGTCTGTGAGTGCTCCAAGAGCTGCTCCAGATCGTCTCCAGACATCTTAACCTTAGGGTTTAGATGTATGAACTTTCCAAACATGATTTATAGATCGTAGCCTGACGTCTGACTTGTATCGAGTCAGACGTCTGGACATGTTATGCTTAAGACACATATCTCAGCCAGACGTCCGCCCCTATATGGGTCAGACGTCTGTCCCTGTCAGATGAGGATGCCAGTGCCAAGAGTTAAAAACTGTTAGATATATAAGCCCTAGAGGCCAGTATTGTATATGTATACATATGGATGCTAGGGATATGTATGTACAAGACAATCTTGCTCAGTTTTATAGTATATTATTTGACTTGTCTTTGTCAGGATATGTGTATTTATTTCTATTGTTGTTATATCTAGTTTGCACATATTGATAAAGACTCGATACAGTAGTATACTATTATGGTTTTTCTTTATCTTAACATGGCATATGTCATACTAGTTATTACATATTGAGGTTACATGTTGATAAAGCCCGTAGGATCTTGCTTGACTACCTGCGTTGTGATGGGGATCATACTTGTGGGAGTAGGGTAGTCCATAAGAACATCCTTAAATGGTCCCTAGTCACATGAGTATCGAGACTGGGCATTGATACTCCAGAGTAGAATAGTGTATACGTTTCTAGCCCCGTCGGGGGATGGTTGATCGTGCAGCTATTGGTCTGATGCACCTAAGATCATATACAGGTGCTCACTGGGTGTGAGTACACTGGACGGATTCGCCGAGAACTTCCAGATGGTATTATACTTATCGTCAGATGGAAGTTCTCAGGTGACATGTATACAGGTTAGTCTTTGGACATGAGATCGGCATTTGTCTCGTGTGAGTTCCCACTGAGCTTTGATCACTATCCTACCACGACTCTACTGAGTCATGCAAACAGGTTTTGGTTGGGTACAGTCCCGAGCCACATGGAAGCAATGAGCGATTGTTGGGGATTCGTCTCTCCTGGTATTGGGAGTTGATATCGCACATTGATCGATTGGTCAGGACAATAAGACCTTAGCCAAGGCAGTTGGGATTTACTGATTGGTTGATCAGTAGTTTCCCGGATTGGTCTTGAGCCACATCAACACGATTTATCAGTTTATTAGGGTCTGACGTTTACCACCCCCAGTCCCGGTATGCCATACTCTTTAATGAAGAGACCGGACTGTACGAACATTGTCACGGATACGCTCAGTAGGAATTCAGACGAGTTTGCTCATCGGCCTTCCTTTTCGATAGGTACCTGGGTAGCCGTTATGTACAGCTAGTGCCGTTGATGTACTTATGGTTAAACCCACTGCCAGCGTAGTGTCGAGTCTTTAGAATCCCACACAGAGAGTTTCCCTGCACTGGGCGAAAGGTGTAGAGGCCGTATGGTTTTACGGCAGGACTTCAATCACTTACGTACACTTGTGCGCGTATGATGATCGGGCGGATAATACTAGTGGGCTTTGTTTTAAGACAGATCCTAGTATTATATTGATGGATTGGTTTCGTCTCTTTGTATTCATGTTTCTCGGAACATGAATGCGGGTATGTATATACGGATGAGAGGAGCATAGAAGGAGACACCTCATTAGGGTTTTGACCATTTACTTGATTAAAACAATTATGTGGTGGAGGAAAGTATTTGTTATTTTGATAAATGATAATTAAGGCATTGCTACTAGTTTTGACTACTTGATTTTTTTTGACATTTTGACTTGGCTTGACCAGTTGACTTGGTTTGACTATTTGACCTAGATATTTTGTTGAGATATTTTTGACCTAGATATTTTGGTGAGATATTTTGTGACCTAGATATTTTTGGTGCCATTCTTGTGGTCATGTCAAGGGAGCTATCTCATTTATCATTTATCTTTATCATTTGTCAAAATGATTTCTATCTCCTCAAGTGAGCTCTCATGTTAGCTCTCTTCTTCTTCCTCACTACAAACCCTAAAATCTCTCATGTGTTGAGAATCCTAGGGTTTCAAGAGACAAATAAATCCATCTTCATACTCTACACACGCTAGTCTACTTAGATTAGCAACCTAAGTATTCTAGTTACCTCAATTAGGAGGTAGGAGACTCTTGTTAGGCACTCTCGGGTGGATCATCATTGACGCGATGAGGCCAAAGTTCAAGCATGATCCATACTTCCATTGAGGAGCTTAAGGAGAGGATCAAAGATCCGAAGGACTTGGTTTCTTTAAGTATATTTCCTATCATAGTAGATAGAATCCTTACATGCTAGTTAGGTTTATGGTTAAGATCCGGTTTAGGTTTTATTCTAGCGCCAAGTTTCTAATTGTAGAAAAAAATTTGTTCCGCATTTGGCCACGAAAGTTGGCCGGGACGCTAGCGCAACCCTTCATGGTATCAAAGCCAGCCCATAAACCCTACACTAGCAAGTTTAAACAATGTTAAAATAACGAAACCGAAACAACTCCGTAACAATGAAACCAAACTGCAGTTTCTGTCGAATTTTTAAAGGCTTCAAAATTTTTTTTAGCAAGTGCAGAGTGAAATTTACACTAAGAGATGAACACTGACCAAAACCGACACAATTCGCACCACTTTTGGCCGGCAAAACCCCTTCCAAAACCAAGCTCACCGGTTTTATTACAGAGAATTTCATCGATTTTTGGCCAGTGTTCTTGTCTCTTGATGTTTGGGTTTCAGGTGTTGCTAGTTTTTGCCCAAGTTTGATTTTCTGTTGTTTTTCTGTTCAGGGCAATTTGGAGTGTTTTGAAGTCGTTATATTTGAAACTGTTTAATAGTTTACAGTATATTCACTTTTATCTATGACCGTGAATGTCATTCGATCGGTACAACTCATCTGATTGCTATATGTTCTTTTAGACGAGTTTGCGAACGTGACATTCACTTTGATGTTTTGTGCTTGTGCTGTGATTGTGGATGGATGGTCATGGTGGATAGCATGTTGTGTAATGTTAGTGGTACAATTTAAGATTCATTTGTATATTCATATTGCGGGGCGAGCGTCCAACTTGTGGACCACCGTCTTTGCCGGGTTGTATATTATTTGATTGGGGCACGACCGGGTTAAGGTCGATGTCACCATTTGTACATATTATTTTATTTTTCTGTACTAGGATTACCCCGCGGTGGAGTGCACGAATAGACGGATTCTAGAAGGCAACAAGCCCGCATCTCATGGCGTTGGGACGGAGGGGACTTCATTCTAGAATTGGCGGGCTATTCACTGCACCCGTAGGGGGTATAGTTTGACCCACGGAGGGGCGCCCAAGTTACCGGATTCCGTGAAGTGCCGGGTGGCCCATTCACTTTGTTGAAGGGGGTTGCCTCACTTCTGGGATTGGCGGGTAACTTGCCGCGCTCGTAGAGGTCCAGGTTTTCATTCCACAGGCTATCCACATGACCGAGAACGTCGGGTTTTATTTGCGGCTCAAATGAAACCCGGGGCTCCAAGATTATCCACAATTCTGTATTGTTGGTTGTGATTATATGATGTTGCTTATTATCATGCCTGGGATGAATGTGATATATACTTATATATATACTAGTAGATGTTGTATATGTTTTGCACCCGCGCTAGTCCAGCCCCTGCTCTGTCATTAGTTAAGTAACCCAACGGGTGATGATGGGGCCCAGTGGTGAATGCGGATGGCATATACGTACATTGTATTTTCGTTCTTTTCTGATGTGATAGGATTAAAATGATGGGACTGCATTAATTTTGATTAATGCAAGAAAAGAAATCTAAAAGATGTTGTTGGAAGAAATTTCGAAAAACTATAGCTATATTCTTTCGCTTTGCATAGTGGTATTCGGTCATGAATATCCATCACCTCATTCCAGGAGGAAAGAGCCGAGATCCCTTCGCGGGGAGTGACCTCTTGAGCAAAAGTCTATACTGTAGATTACTCGGTTTTTTTTTCAAAACCAAAAGTTTTCAAAAGCGGAGCCTAAACCACTCCTTTTCTAAACTACTCAGGTTCCTTCGACGATATCAAGTTCATTACGTTAACGGGTTTTTCGCCATAAACCCAGACGTAGCCCTCCGTCATTTCGGGTTGGTATTGCTTAGTATTCGTGCTACGCATTTCGATCTTTAGTCGAGGCATAGTGTTCGGTAGCTATGTAATGCTTTTCCGTTGCATATGCGATTGGTTAGGACAGTCGTGCGATCATTTTGATCTTTAGTCAAGGCTCGTGCGAGTGAGTTTAATGCAATTAAGATAATGACGGGTAGAACTTGACTAGGACCTTTTGACATTTTGATGTTTAGTCAAGGTCACTTGGGTCCTAGGGGCAAAAACCACATTGGGAGTTTCAAACATACAGGAAACTTGCAGATTCAGCATACTGATTGATAATCGATTTCCGTGTCGTATTTTGAAAAGTGTAAAGATCACAACCAAAGAAATTTGTAAACCGCAATCAATAGCGGTGCATTTTGTAGGTTCGTCGGTGAATGCGGATCGTCCACTGGGAAAGTGAGATTTGATCGATCTTGTTTTAGTTGAGTTGAAAATTAAAAGAATAAAGGAAAATGATTCAAAAGTTGTGCAGTTTAGTTTCAAGAATCATAAAGAACTAGATCTAAAATCAAGAATTACTAAAGATCATGAAAATGTCTAAATCGAATGAATTATCAAGATTTGTAAAGAGGCTTGTAGGAATCGATCCAATCGACAGTGATGATGAATACTTATGATTACAAATTCTTATCTATTGAAGATTTTTTGCTAGATCGATGACAATCAACAAGGTTTAGGGATCTATTGAAGAAACTAGGGTTTCTTCATCATCATCCCTTATCCTTTCGTTGATTAGCATTCAAATTCTAGCCTCTAGGAAATTCAAGCAACGATCGTTGATCTCTAATTTAGAGCGAAAATATTCAAGAAAGCATCTCGCTCAAAACTAGGTCGTCGTTGATTCAATTTCCTAGAGTTTACAAAACTCATAAGACTTAAGAATCGTTCAAGAATTTAATCATCATCATCTATCTATTTTCTCGATTCCTCCACAAGCGAAGTTTTCACTCAAACATCATGAAAAAGAAAACAATCAAGAATTGGTAACTCATCATAATGCTCAAATGTAAAGAAAAGCAAGATCAAGAATTTTCACATTTTATTATTCGATGTTTCGTTATAATTCACTCAAAGACTACAAGAATTGAGGAGGAACTAAATCATCGAACTAGCTTCGCATCGTCTTCTTGAGTCGCGGATCATCGTGGATCACTTGCTCGGATGAAGATCGGCGTTGCTTCAAAAAGGCTCTTTGAATTCTTGCTCAATTTGGTACTCGATGAATCTTGATTTGGCTTTTGAATTGGATTCGGGCTAGGGTTTTGAGTTGCAAGTTGTGTCACTCAACTTGCGGAATTTTTTCTCAATTTTCAACAACCTTTGTAATGATGCCCTAGGTTCCTTTTTATAGCTTTCCCCTTTAGCTTCCCCTAGAAGCTAGGTTTAACTTCCTTTAGAAGCTTGGTTAGGTTTAGCATCCCTTGAAAGCTTGGTTGTTATGAATCTTGGATAGGAAGCTAGGTAGTTGTAAAGAAGCCTCTAGATTAAGCTAGTTAGCTAGCTTCCATGAGAAGCTTGGTAGGTATTTAGCTTGCATAAGAAACTTGGCTGTTAGAAGGGAAGCTTCTGGAGATCTCTGGGAACTGAAGTGTCTTGAAGAAGTTTTACCATTGAAAAGAAACCTCGGGAAATTACCAATTGCCACTGAGTCAACGCGGCCGCGGATCCGCGGCGGATCGCCTGACTCGGCCGTGGATCCACGGCCGTTTAGGGAGATCACTGCATTATTTTTCCATGGTAATTCTTATGTTGGTTTTATGTCACTTTTCTGATGTTTGGAATATTTTTATACTGCCAGATTTCAAGTCTTGGACTTGGCGTATTTTATCAGCACTTTTAGCAGTTCCGGCTCTTTTACCTGGAGAATTTCCTGCACACAATCTCGAGACAAGTGTTTGATACACAAAAGATCACGTATGCAATAATAAACACACAATTTCCATCATAATGCTGGTTATAATGTATAACACATGTTATTTGGTATTTTTGCAGACAAATTGCTAATATGTGCTATATTTATACCAAACACCTTTAGATGATTGCAAATAGTAAGGAAATTGATGTGTTAAAAATGCAATATTTTCGACTGATCAAATTCCCCCAAACTTAATTTTGGTTGTCTCGAGCAAACTTGTTTTATTAGAAAGAGAAGGAGAAAATAAAGAAAAAGAAAAACTAACTAGCACACTTTCGTAGGCAACACGATTGCACTGAGCACGTGCAACAAGCCTTTAAACCTCTAGGTGTCCCTAGTAGGAGGAGTGTTTTCTCCTGAGGGTTTTCAGCGGATTGCACCCACAAAATCCAATAATAAAAGGAAGACCGTGAAAGTTACATATAAAGATAATAATTGTAAAAGAAAAACTTTGAAAATTAGAGTTTCCAACTATACGAGCTTTTCAGTTGTCATGAGCCCTATCTTAATAGTCATGAAAAGATGTGTAACATCGTCTTTATTCTTCATTCCTATCTTTCTTCCAAATATCGATCATATACCCCTACGTATGTGTAATAGACATCCCTACACTCGGAGAATTCAATTCAAGCTATCATACTCTTGTCCATCTACCTCAGTACTTTTAATTAATGAATATTTAGATGGATTTGCTCATACACTTTTCATGCGACCGTTAATACTTCTTGAGGTACTAACCGAACGATTACTCATGTGCTTGCTTATTAGGCGTAAGTAGCATTTTCCTCGTCTTGCACCACCTAAGGCTTAGCAGTGACTCCCAAACTAGTTGGTCTAAGGCACTAGGTGATGAAGCACCCTCGCTATATTTTTATTGCTGCCTTGGTGATAACAAAACCAATGTTCATTTTTTTCTTAACACCATTTTATTTCTTTTCATTTATTATTTCCTTCATACTTTGGCTTTTAGACAAGAGCATTTCAAGGTATCCTCTACTATCCCGAGCTTCAAGACGTATGTGGGTGCGTATAGTAGAGTATCAACGTTCAAATATTTGGCTTCCAGAATAGAAACTATTTTTCAGACTTATTTTTATCCTCAGATTAGTGACTTCTTTCATCTTACTAACCCTTGGGACAACGGCTCATAACTACTTATTACTAGTTTCATTTAAGAAAACTTCTAATTTTCTTGGTTTTCTTAAATTCTTCTAATCTTTTGGATGTAATTTTTCACTATCTAATCTTTTATTATCTTATTTATGTACACAATTTTTTAATTTTTTTTTCATTATATGTTTTGTGCTTATGCAAAGTATGCGAAGTGATGCATAAATAAGCACAAAGCTCCCCCAAACTTGTTTTCAACAGTGTCCTCACTGTTGACTTCTGCTGAATCACAAAAACCTGTAAGCCTGGGAGGAAATTATTTATTAATGGGGAAATGAAATATGCTCGTGAAAATCCTCCCCTAAACTTATTTTTGGCTCACAATTTTAAGTAAAATTTTTATTTTCAAGAGCCAGATTATACCCCCCCAAACTTGAGTTAAACAATGTTAAGCTTTGAAAATCACAAGAGGGGGTCAAAGTTATTGGTCAATGCCAAGCTTTGCAAAGACCGAAAGTCAACACCAACCATTCGAAGATTTTATCCGTGTAGTGCACCGGTTGGTGAAAGAACATGTTGTATGGAGACATGACGAAATGGGGAAGAGATAAGTGGTGGGATAGAATGTGTTTGCGTCTTGTTTTGGAGAGACAACACAGTGATTGTGATGGATTATTCGCATTCTCTTTATAGTCCAAAAGAGGAGGTGGAGGTTCAATTTCTTCGTTTTGGAGATGATTCATCTCAACACCCGTGTTTGCTAAAAATGCGAGCTCATCAGCGAAAATTTGCTCAAAACTCTCATCGATACCCCGAAGAATAATGTCATCAAAAAGCGCGTGGTGATCTTCAGACTCCAAAAACGGTTCATAATCAGTGTTAGTTGTTGACCCGGACAACTCGGTGGAAGAGTCCGTATGTGTATGATACATAGTTGGGTCAAACAACAACATATGAAAAGAGTCTTGATCAGTATTATGAGGCTGATCAAATTCGCTGCTGTCGACATCCATTAATTCGACAGAACAAACCTGAGCTGTAGGTTCGGAGGGTACACTTCCCAACTTGTATATATTATGCTCAATTGACCTATTCCCGAAGGATAGGGTCATAGAGCCATTACGACAGTTGATTATAGCATTGGAAGTGGCCAAAAAGGGTCGACCAAGAATCACCGGAATTTGATTACGTGGGTTTGCTACAGGCTGTGTATCAAGTACAATAAAGTCCACTGGGAATACAAATTCCCCGATTTTTATTAACACATCCTCCAGCTCACCCCTAGGTTTCGTGATTGATCGGTCGGCCATCTGGAGAGTGCAGTGAGCTGGTTTCAACTCTCCGATTCCTAACTGCTCATAAACCGAGTAAGGAAGCAGGTTAACACTTGCACCAAGGTCAAGTAGAGCACGGTTAATGTGTTTATCCCCAATAGAAATAGAAATAGTAGGATAGCCAGGATCCTTACGTTTCCTAGGTAATTGTTGGGGAAAAGCTGTGTCTACAGTCTTTGGCATGAATACCTTCTTTGGCACTTGAGTCTTCCTCTTCCTAGTGCACAAGTCTTTGAGAATTTTCGCATAAGCGGGGACTTGTTGTATTGAATCTAGAAGAGGGATATTGATGTTAACCTGTTTAAAGATTTCAGTGATATTCTCCATTTGCGGACTTGGTCTGTTTCCCCTTAACTGATTCGGATAAGGAGCTTTAGCAATAAGAGCGGGGTCCAACATTGGAGAATATCGTGTGGGTAGGAAAGATCCAAGAATAGGAGTGGGGATCGTCTTTGGTGGACTAGAAGAGGTATGCTGAGGGTTCGAGCCTTGGGGAAAACAGAGAATAGGCTCGGAAGAAAATGGTGGGGTAGACGAACTGGGGTCAGAAGTAGAAGCAGAAGTGGAAGGAAAAGTCTCAGCCGGGGTATCATTGATTGATTATTCATTATTATCAATCTCTTCACCGACATGGTTGTCAACCACTATTCCAGATCTCAACGTTGTAATGGTATTCACATGATATAAATAGCCAGGATTGGGTAAAGGTTGAGCTGGAAGTTTTCCTTTCTCTCTAGCACTCAATTCGGCATTTATAGGGGCAATTTGTGCTTCCATCGATTTAATACTCTCACTTTGGGAGTCAGAATTTTTCTGTATTTTATCGACGGAAGACTGAAAATTTGCCGTAACTTGCATGGAATTTGTCAGAAGCAAATTCATGGTTTGTTCGAGTGAAGAGGAGTTATCAGTACCGGTCAATTGCAAAGAATTGTTGTGCGGTGCAGAAGTATTGACCGGATTTTGAAAATTTTGTGATTGATATGGGTGCTGACTCAGTTGTAGTGGTTGCTGTTGTGGTGGAGGAGCCCTTTGGAAATTATTTTGATTTGGAACCGTGTTTTGATTTTGTTGTTGGTTCCAAGAAAAATTAGGGTGATTCCTCCAACTCTGATTATAAGGGGAGGAATACGGATCGTTTTTAGGTCTTTGTTGGAAAGAAGCATTGATATGCTCTTGACCTTGAAACGGAGAATTCAATGGACATTCTTCCATAAGATGTGATGGATAAGAACAGCATCCACAGACAGTTTTGGAGAGTGACATCTGATTTAGGGCGGCTGCTAAAAATTTATGTTCCATAGTTTCGAGTTTCTTTTGCATTGCTGCCATTTCAGCTCTAACTCCTATGGAAACATCAGATTGGTGAATGCCACCCCTAGATGATGACTGGTTTACACTCTCCCACTGTAAAGATTTTTCAGCGAAATCTTCTAAAAATCTCCAGGCTTCACCATCATCTTTAGTCATGAAGGTGCCTTGACACATGAACTCAAGGGTCTGTTTTGTGGTAGGATTAATGCCCTCATATATGATTCTGCACAGATCCCATCTAGGAATTCCGTGATGAGGACATTGAACTAACAGATCCTTGAAGCGTTCAAAACACTTCGAGAATGGTTCATTTGGAAGCTGGGTACATTGATTTATTTCGCTACGGACTCGAGCTGTTTTATGATTGGGGTAGAATTTCTTTAGGAAAGATGTTACGAATTCTTCCCAGTTAGAAATAGAATGTGCGGCTGTGTTATAAAGCCACTTCTCGGATATATCGCACAAAGTAAATGTGAGAAGACGTAGACACATAGCATCCACAGAAAGCTGTGAAGTACCCATCATAGCGCATACATTTTCAAATTTGGTAATAAAGACATATGCGTCTTCAGACTCGAGACCGTGATATTTGGGTAGAAAATTGATGTATTAGGGTTTTATTTTAAAGTTGTCCCCATTGGCTGGTGGAATGGTGAGACAGGTCGAAAGAGGACCTCGCATAGGATAGCATCTCTCTTGGAGAGAGATGCGGGGCGAATTCTGCGCATCTGCGGACGGTGACAGAGTAGTGTTAAAGAAGTTCGATGGAGAATTGTCCATCGATGTGGGTGTGGTGGGGGATAAAGAAAAAGTAGACGTAGAAATATCGACTTCGGAGTCGATAGGAGGAACGCGGACAAGACGGGCACCAGAATCCCGTGTCCAGCCGAGCATGCACTAAATGGTTTAGCACAAGTGGTAGCATTGCGATAATTAAGGAAAAGATAAGCTTGGTGTTTGTTTTGAAAAAGACGGATTTTTTTTTTGAAAAATCAAATCACATACAATGCACAAGCAACCCTAATTCTAGTGGTCACCTAGGTCAAGTCTCTAGACCGCTCCTAAACTTCCAGAAGACAAGTCGCAAGATAGATCCTCTACTGCCTCTTTGCCCTTCCTGTGGTCAGGTAAGTGCCAGGTAAGTGGGAGGTTCTCCACTACATAAGTAGTGGGCCTAATTAAGTAATCACTTGCCTTAAACACACTTGCCTTAGACACCACGAAAGAAACGCGGATAAGCAAAAGATTACCCACGACCTCCTTCTGTTCTAAGTGAGCACGACGGTCCTTAGAGTCATGTCTAGAAATTTTTTAGTTAATGAGGGTGATGCGGATGCAAGTTTGTGATTTTTGGGGCTTAGGACGGGTAATGAAATCCCCACCTAATCTGAATTTGGTTTTTTCCCCTTAATTTCCGTGTTAAAAAATGCAAACAGCCAAGATCAAACACGCAGAATTTTTCTTTTTGCGGCGCTGCGAATTTTTGCAAAGAATCCTGCAGAAATTGGTTAATGGACAGAGCAGGGAGGACATAAGAAAGACAGAAATAGACCTGAGAAGTTTGGTGCACTGAAGCCCTAATCACGCCGCGGAACCGCCACGATATGCAACACTTTGCCGCGGAAGCGCGGTCTGAAGAAGGGATCTCTGCACAAAAATCTCAGGAACTACTCCTGTTCACTCACTGAACTCTCTGGAATATCCTGAAATTTTTTCCTTTTGCTCCGATAATTCCAGATTTCCTCGCAACAATTCACAACAAATCGTTAAGCTTTTGTGCGAATTTTGATCTAAAAAACTGATGGAATAATAAATTTTTCAACTCAAATTACAAAAACGAACAAATTAGGACACTATTCCCCGGCAACGGCGCCATTTGATTGATAATCGATTTCCGTTTCGTGTTTTGAAAAGTGTAAAGATCACAACCAAAGAAATTTGTAAAACGCAATCAATAACGGTGTCTTTTGTAGGTTCGTCGGTGAATGCAGATCGTCCATAGGGAAAGTGAGATTTGATCGATCTTGTTTTAGTTGAGTTGAAAATTAAAAGAATAAAGGAAAATGATTCAATAGTTGTGAAGTTTAGTTTCAAGAATCATAAAGAACTAGATCTAAAATCAAGAAATACTAAAGATCACGAAGATGTCCAAATCGAATGAATTATCAAGATTTGTAAAGAGGCTTGTAGGAATCGATCCAATCGATAGTGATGATGAGTACTTATGATTACAAATTCTTATCTATTAAAGATTTGTTGCTAGATCGATGACAATCAACGAGATTTAGGGATCTATTGAACAAACTAGGGTTTCTTCATCATCATCCTTGTCCTTTCGTTCATTAGCATTCAAATTCTAGTCTCTAGGAAATTCAAGCATCGATCGTTGATCTCTAATTTAGAGTGAAAACATTCAAGAAAGCATCTCGCTCAAAACTAGGTCGTCGTTGATTCAATTTCCTAGAGTTTACAAAACTCATAAGACTTAAGAATTGTTCAAGAATTTAATCATCATCATTTATCTATTTTCTCGATTCCTCCACAAGCGGAGTTTTCACTCAAAAATCATGAAAAAGAAAACAATCAAGAATTGGTAACTCATCATAATGCTCAAATGTAAAGAAAAGCAAGATCAAGAATTTTCACCTTTTATTATTCGATATTTCGTTATAATTCACTCAAAGACTACAAGAATTGTGGAGGAACTAAATCATCGAACTAGTTTCGCATCGTCTTCTTGAGTCGCGGATCGTCATGGATCACATGCTCGGATGAAGATCGGCGTTGCTTCAAAAAGGCTCTTTGAATTCTTGCTCAATTTGGTACTCGATGAATCTTGATTTGGCTTTTGAATTGGATTCGGGCTAAGGTTTTGAGTTGCAAGTTGTGTCACTCAACTTGCGGAATTTTGGCTCAATTTTCAACAACCTTTGTAATGATGCCCTGGGTCCCTTTTTATTGCTTTCCCCTTTAGCTTCCCCTAGAAGCTAGGTTTAGCTTCTTTTAGAAGCTTGGTTAGGTTTAGCTTCCCATGGAAGCTTGGTTGTTATGAAGATTGCATAAGAAACTAGGTAGTTGTAAAGAAGCCTCTAGATTAAGGTAGTTAGCTTGCTTCTATGAGAAGCTTGATAGGTATTTAACTTACACAAGAAGCTTGGCTGTTAGAAGGGAAGCTTCTGGAGATCTCTGGGGACTGAAGTGTCTTGAAGAAGTTTTACCATTGAAAAGAAATCTTGGGAAAAATTACCAACCGCCACTGAGTCAACGCGGCCGCGGATCCGCGGTGGATCGCTTGACTCGGCCGTGGATCCGCGGTCGTTTAGGGAGATCACTGCATTATTTTTCCATGGTAATTCTTATGTTTCTTTATGGCACTTTTCTGATGTCTGGAATATTTTTATACTTTCTTGTTCACTGCCAGATTTCAAGTCTTGGACTTGGCGTATTTTATCAGCACTTTTAGCAGTTCCGGCTCTTTTACCTGGAGAATTTCCTGCACACAATCTCGAGACAAGTGTTTGATACACAAAAGATCATGTATGCAATAATAAACACACAATTTCTCTCATAATCCTGGTTATAATGTATAACACATGTTATTTGGTATTTTTGCAGACAAATTGCTAATATGTGCTATATTTATACCAAACACCTTTAGATGATTGCAAATAGTAGGGAAATTGATGTGTTAAAATTGTAATATTTTCGACTGATCACATACCTTCTGGAGTGTAGTGACTAGAGTGGATTCCATCTAGTGCATCAGACAATGATAGTTGGATCTCGATCCCACTGATGAGTAGGATTACTCTCGGGAGATTATTTCACTTAACAATTAATGCTATAAACCAAGTAGGTCTCTAGACCGGTGTTAGAGGGGCTACGTCTCCAGGGAAAAGAGCCCCTCGAAGTATCGACACCATCCTGGCCGAAAGGTTAAGCAAGTATTATGACGTGCGATTAATCTCAACTAATTCTTCTTTTTAGGTTTGAAGAAGAATTCGAGAAAACAGTGGGAGCCATCCTGGTTAGATAAATTAATAAACCAATCTAATCTAGCAAGAGCGCACGCTGAGTGTTTCTTTTCTCTCTCTCCAGGTTGCAACCATTTCACGTCCTAATCAAGATGATAAAATAGATCGCTTGAACAATCCGAATTCTTATTCGGGGCTGAGGAACGTCGATTTGGCTCCAACCTACGACAACAGTCATGAGTATGAGTAGAGGAAATAGGAGAACATGAATTCCTTAATAACTTCATCGATGAAGAATCACACTATTGCGTCTTCTTCAGGTGATTTTGTTATTGAGAACTGTTTTTCGGTCAGTCCTACCACCTGGGTACTTGATACCCGATCAGGATCTCATATCTGTAATTTATTGCAGGGACCAAGGAAAAGTAGGATAGCTGGACCGGGTGATATGTCCCTCAGAGTAGGGAATGGAGCACAAATTGATGCTGCTGTCGTCAGTGAATATCACCTAGTATTGCCAAGAGGTAACACTATGATTTTGAACAATTGCTACTATGTACCTTCCATGGTTTGCAACATAATATCAGTTTCTTTACTTGATAAAGATAGATATAAGTTTGTTCTTGATAGAAATATCATGAACATTTACCTTAATCAGGTATTGGTTGCAGAAGGTACACTGCGTAATGGTATCTATGTTCTTAATCAAAACACAGTTCTCAATATACAAAACACACGCAAGAGGAAGATTTCAGATGTGAACGAATCCTACTTGTGGTATTGTAGACTTGGTCATATCGGAGAGAAAAGACTGAGTAAATTGTATAAAGATAGACTTTTGGATACGTTTGAATTTTCATCTTATGAAACTTGTCAATCTTGTCTCAAAGGAAAGATGACCAAATCTCCGTTCACCGGACACGGAGAAAGAGCAACATAGCTCTTGGGACTCATACACAGTGATGTATGTGCTCCAATGTCTATACATGCAAGGGGTGAGTTCTCGTACTTCATCACATTCACTAACGATCTTTCTAGGTTCGGATATGTGTATCTTATGAAACATAAATCTGAAGTTTTTGAGAAATTCAAAGAATTCAGAAATGAAGTAGAGAACCACACTGGCAAAAGTATCAAGATCCTCCGATCTGATAGAGGAGGGGAGTACTTAAGCACGGAATTCCAAGTTTACCTAAAAGAGAATGGAATTCTTTCTCAGCTTACTCCTCCGTATACGCCACAGCACAACGGTATATCGGACAGGAGGAACCGCACCCTATTAGACATGGTTCGCTCCATGATGAGTAATGTCGAGTTACCTCTTTCATTCTTGGGATGTGTGCTTGAATCAGCAGCCTACCTATTGAATCAGGTTTCGTCTAAATCTGTGGCTAAGACTCCATGTGAAGTATGGAGTGGAATGAAACCATGTCTTAAATTCATTAAGATATGGGGTTGTCCGGCCTATGTGAAAATGCAGAAGCCGGAAAAACTAGAGACACGATCAGTTTTATGTAAATTTATAGGATATCCAAAACATTCAATGGGATATCTGTTCTACCACACCGAGGAACAGAAGGTGTTAGTTACTCGCCACGTCACCTTTTTAGAGCGGCAATTTCTTGCAAAAGAAATAAGTGGGAGTGTGGTAGAACTGGAAGAAATTCCAGAGGGACAAACTATAACTGAGGATTTGGTAGAACCAGAGAATTCAATAATCCCAGACGAACCTCAACCACTCCGCAGATCTGGTAGGATTTCTCATCCGCCCGAGAGATACTACGGTTTTCTCAAAGATGTGGATCGAGGGGATTGCATCTTGGAAGAAGATGATCCTACTAGTTACAGACAGGCCATTATCAGTAGGGACTCTGATAAGTGGCTGGATGCTATGCGATCCGAAATGGAATACATGTACACCAATAAAGTGTGGACCTTGGATATTGCTTCACCTGGGATAAAACCCGTTGGATGCAAATGGATCTACAAAAGGAAACTTGGTGTAGATGGGCAGGTGGAAACCTATAAGGCTAGACTCGTTGCAAAAGGTTTTCGTCAAGGACCAGGTGTGGACTATGACGAAACCTTTTCTCCAGTGGCTATGCTCAAATCCATTTGGATCCTACTTGCCATTGCTTCCATCCATGACTATGAGATCTGGAAAATGGACGTAAAAACGGCTTTTCTGAATGGAATTTTTGAAGAGTGCATTTATATGGATCAGCCAGAAGGTTTCGTAGACAGTGGGAGCAGCGGGAAGGTGTGCAAGTTGCTCAAATCCATTTATGGATTAAAGCAAGCATCACGGAGCTGGAACATATGTTTTGATGAAACAGTCAAGGAATTTGACTTCATCAAGAATGAGGATGAGCCTTGTATTTATAAGAAGATTGTAGGATGAACTGTCGTGTTCCTAGTCTTGTGCGTGGACGATATTCTTTTGATAGGAAATGACATTCCTATGCTACAATCGGTCAAGCTATTCTTATCACAAAGGTTTTCCATGAAGAACCTGGGTGATACCTCCTACATTCTGGGGATCAAGATCTACAGAGATAGATCTATGAGATTATTGGGACTTTCGCAGTCCAGGTACATAGAGACCGTACTAACGAGATTAAGTATGGAAGATTCCAAGTGCGGTAATATACCCGTATTGCATGGAATCACCCTCTCCAAGGAGATATCTCCCAAGACAGACGAGGAGAGGGTTCGCATGAGCACTATACCCTACGCTTCGGCGGTAGGATCTATAATGTATGCGATGCTATGTACAAGGCCAGATATAGCTTATGCGCTACGCGTGGTGAGCCGATATCAGTCGAACCCAGGTGAGGACCACTAGAAAGCAGTAAAGAACATTCTCAAGTACCTAAGAAGGACTATGGAGATGTTCCTGATTTACGGTAATGGAGACCTCAGGGTCAAGTCCTTTACCGACTCAAGCTTCCAGAGTGACAAGGATGACAGCAAGGCTGTCTCGGGTTTTCTGTTTACCCTCAACGGAGAGGTGGTGTGTTGGAGGAGTTCCAAACAGGACACCGTCGCAGACTCAATGATAGAGGCTGAATACATTGCTGTAAGCGATGCCGCAAAAGAAGCGGTCTGGATGAAGAAGTTCATAGCTGAACTTCAGGTAGTTTCGTCCATTGTTGATCCGATACCTGTGTATTGTGCTAACAATAGGGCTATAGCTTTAGCGAAGGAACCACAGTCCCATCAGAAATCCAGGAACATCTTAAGGTGGTATCACCTGATCGGGGAGATCATAGATCGGCAGGAGATCGAGGACCGGAGAGTGGATACAAAAGAGAACACGGCGGATCCATTTACAAAGGCCCTCCCTCAAGCGCAATTTGAGCGACTTTTTGAGATGTTGGGTATGCGGTACGCCAGCAGCTGGCCTTAGTGAAGACGTTGGGTATTCGGTATGCCAATTACTGGCCTTTAGTGCAAGTGGGAGATTGTTTGATAAATATGTCGTAGAGGACAGTATTGTATATGTAGACATATGGATGTTAGGGATATGTATGTACAGGACAATCTTGCTCAGTTTTATAGTATATTATTTGACTTGTCTTTGTCAGGATATGTGTATTTATTTCTATTGTTGTTATATCTAGTTTGCACATATTGATAAAGACTCGATACGGTAGTATACTATTATGGTTTGTATTTATCTTAACATGGTATATGTCATACTAGTTATTACATATTGTGGTTACATGTTGATAAAGCCTGTAGGATCTTTCTTGACTACCTGCGTTGTGATGGCGATCATACTTGTGGGAGCAGGGTAGTCCATAAGCACATCCTTAAATGGTCCCTAGTCGCGTGAGTATCGAGACTGGGCATTGATACTCCAGAGTAGACTAGTGTATACGTTTCTAGCCCCGTCGGGGGATGGTTGATCCCGCAACCATTGGTCTGATGAACCTAAGATCATATACAGGTGCTCACTAGGTGTGAGTACACTTGACGGACTCGTCGAGAACTTCCAGAAGATATTATACCTATCATCAGATGGAAGTTCTCAGATGATATGTGTACAGGTTAGTCTTTGGACCTGAGATCGGCATTTGTCTCGTGTGAGTTTCCACTGAGCTTTGATCACTACCCTACCACGGCTCTACTGAGTCGTGCAAACAAGTTTTGGTTGGTTACATTCCCGAGCTACATCGAGATAGTGAGCGATTGTTGGCGATTCTTCTCTCCCAGTATTGGGAGTTGATATCGCACAGTGATCGATTGGCCAGGACCATAAGACCTTGGACAAGACAGTTGGGATTTACTGATAGGTTGATCAGTAGTTTCCCGGATTGGTCCTGAGCCACATCAGCATGACTTATTAGGTTATTAGGGTCTGACATTCACCACCCCCAAGACTCGGTATGCGATACTCTTTGACAAAGAGACCGGACTGTACGGATATTGTCACGGGTAGGCTCAGTAGGAGTTCGGACGAGTTTGCTCGTCGGCCTTCCTTTTCGACAGGTATCTGGGTAGCAGTTACGCACAGCTAGTGCCGCTGACGTGCTTGTGGTTAAACCCACTGCCAGCGTAGTGTCGAGTCTTTAGAGTCCCACACAGAGAGTTTCACTGCACTGGGCGAAAGGTGTAGAGGCCGTATAGTTTTATGGCAGGGCTTCGATCACTTACGTACACTTGTGCGCGTATGATGATCGGGCGGATAATACTAGTGGGATTTGGTTTAAGCCAGATCCTAGTATTATATTGATCGATCGGTTTTGTCTCTTTGTATTCGTGTTTCTCGGAACACGAATACGGGTATGTATATACGGATGAGAGGAGCAAAGAAGGAGACACCTCATTAGGATTTTGAACATTTACTTGATTAAAACAATTATGAGGTGGAGGAGTGTATTTGTTATTTTGATAAATGATAATTGAGGCATAGCTACTAGTTTTGACTACTTGACTTTGTTTGACATTTTGATTTGGCTTGACCACTTGACTTGGTTTGACTATTTGACCTAGATATTTTGGTGTGATATTTTTGACCTAGATATTTTGGTGAGATATTTTGTGACCTAGATATTTTTGGTGCCTTGCTTGTAGTCATGTCAAGGGAGCCATCTCATTTATCATTTATCTTAATCGTTTGTCAAAATGATTTCTCTTACCTCAAGTGAGCTCTCATGTTAGCTCTCTTCTTTTTCCTCACTTCAAACCCTAAAAACTCTCATGTGTTGAGAATCCTAGAGTTTCAAGAGACAAATAAATCCATATTCATACTCTACACACTCTAGTCTACTTAGATTAGCAAGCTAAGTATTCTAGTTACCTCAATTAGGAGGCAGGAGCTCTTGGTAGGCATTCTTGGGTGGATCATCATTGACGCGAGGAGGCCGAAGTTGAAGCACGATCCATACTTCCATCGAGGAGCTTAAGGAGAGGATCAAAGACCCGAAGGACTTGGTTTCTTTAGGTATACTTCCTATCATAGTAGATAGAACCCTCACATGCTAGTTAGGTTTATTGTTAAGATCCGGTTTAGGTTTATTCTAGCACCAAGTTTCTAATCGTAGAAAAAAATTTGTTCTTCATTTAGCCACAAAAGTTGGCCGGGGCACTAGCGTAACCCTTCATGGTATCAAAACCAGCCCATAAACCCTATACTAGCAAGTTTAAACAATGTTAAAACAACGAAACCGAAACAACTCCTTAACAATAAAACCAAACTGCAGTTTCTGTCGAATTTTTAAAGGCTTCAAAATATTTTTTTAGCAAGTGCAGAGTGCTATTTACACTGAGAGACGAACACTGACCAAAACCGACACAATTTGCACCACTTTTGGCCGGCCAAACCCCTTCCAAAACCGAGCTCACCGGTTTTATTACAAAGAATTTCATCGAGTTTTGGCCAGTGTTCTTGTCTCTTGAAGTTTGGGTTTTAGGTGTTGCTAGTTTTTGCCCAAGTTTGATTTTCTGTTGTTTTTTCTGTTTGGGGAAATTTGGAGTGTTTCTAAGTCGTTATATTTGACACTGTTTAACAGTTTACAGTACATTAACTTTTATCTGTGACCGTGAATGTCATTCGATCGGTACAACTCGTCTGATTGTTATATGTTCTTTTAGACGGGTTTGCGAACGTGACATTCACGTTGATGTTTTGTGCTTGTGCTATGATTGTGGTTGGATGGTCGTGGTGGATAGCATGTAGTGCAATGTTAGAGGTACAGTTTAAGATTCATTTGTATATTCATATTGCGGGGCGAGCGTCCGATATGTGGACTGTCGTCTTTGCCGGGTTGTATATTATTTGATTGGGGAACGACCGGGTTGAGGTCGATGTCTCCATTTGTATATATTATTTTCTTTTTCTGTACTAGGATTACCCCGCGGTGTAATGCAAGAATAGATAGGTTCTAGAAAGCAACAAGCCCGCATATTATGGCGTTAGGACGGAGGGGGCTTCATTCTAGAATTGGCGGGCTATTCACCGCACTCGTAGGGGGTATAGTTTGACCTACGGAGGGGCGCACAAGTTACCGGATTCTGTGAAGTTCCGGGTGGCCCATTCACTTTTTGAAGGGGGTTTCCTCGCTTCTGGGATTGGCAGGTAAATTGCCCCGCTCGTAGGGGTCCAGATTTTCATTCCACAGGCTATCCACATGACCGGGAACGTCGGGTTTTATTTGCGGCTCAAATGAAACCCGGGGCTCTAAGATTATCCACCATTCTGTATTATTGGCTATGATTCTGTGATGTTGCTTATTATCATTCCTGGGACGAATGTTGTATATACTTATATATATGCTAGTAGATGTTGTATATGTTTTGCACCCGCGCTAGTCCAGCCCCCGCTCTGTCGTTAGTTAAGTAACCTAACGGGTGATGACGGGGCCCAGTGGCGAATGCGGATGGCATATGCGTACATCGTATTTTCGTTCTTTTCTGATGTGATAGGATTAAAATGATGGGACCACATTAATTTTGATTAATGCAAGAAAAGAAACCTAAAAGATGTTGTTGGAACAAATTTCGAAAAACTATAGATATATTCTTTCGCTTTGCATAGTGGTATTCGGTCATGAATACGCAGCACCTCATTCCAAGAGGCAAGAGCCGAGATCCCTTCGCGGGGAGTAATCTCTTGAGCAAAAGTCTATACTGTAGATTACTCAGTTTTTTTTTCAAAACCACAAGTTTTCAAAAGCGGAGCCTAAACCACTCCTTTTCAAAACTACTCAGGTTCCTTCAACGATATCAAGTTCATTACGTTAACGGGTTTTTCGCCAAAAACCCAGCCGTAGCCCTCCATCATTTCGGATTGGTATTGCTTAGTATTCATATTATGCATTTCGATCTTTAGTCGAGGCATAGTGTTCGGTAGCTATGTAATGCTTTTCCGTTGCTTATGCTATTGGTTAGGACAGTCGTGCGATCATTTTGATCTTTAGTCAAGGCTCGTACAGGTGGGTCTAATGCAATCAAGATAATGACGGGTAGAACTTGATTAGGACCTTTTGACATTTTGATCTTTAGTCAAGGTCACTTGGGTCCTAGGGGCAAAAACCACATCGGGAGTTTCAAACATACAGGAAACTTGCAGATTCAGCATACCTTCTGGAGTGTGGTGACTAGAGTCGATTCCATCTAGTGCATCACATAACGATAGTTGGATCTCGATCCCACTGATGAGTAGGATTACTCTCGGAAGATTATTTCACTTAACAATCAATGCTATAAACCAAGTAGGTGTCTAGAACGGTGTAGCGGGGTTTCGTCTCCAGGGAAAAGAGGTTACGTAATTAAGGAACTTTGCGAAAGCGTTGGAAAACCTCCCTCGAAGTACCGACACCAGCCTGGCTGAAAGGTTAAGCAAGTATTGTGACGTGCGATTAATCCTAACTAATTCTTCTTTTTAGGTTTGAAGAAGAATTCGAGAAAGCAGTGGGAGCCATCCTGGTTAGATAAATTAAAAAACCAATCTAATCTTGCAAGAGCGCACGCTGAGTTTCTCTTTTCTCTCTCTCCAGGTAGCAACCATTTCACACCCTAATCAAGATAATAAAATGTATCGCTTGACCGATCTGAATTCTTATTCGGGGCTGGGGAACGTCTATTTGGCTGTAACCTATGACAACAGTCATGAGTATGAGCAGAGGAAAGAAGAGAGCATGAATTCCTTGATAACCTCATCGAAGAAGAATCACACTATTGCATCTTCTTCAGGTGTTTTTGTTATTGGGAACTGTTTTTCTGTCAGTCCTACCTCCTAGGTACTAGATACCGGATCAGGATCTCATATATGTAATTTATTGCAGGGACTGAGGAAAAGTAGGATAGTTGGACCAGGTGATATGTCCCTCAGAGTAGGGAATGGAGCACAAATTGATGCTGCTGCCGTTGGTGAAAATCACCTAGTATTGCCAAGAGGCAACACTATGATTTTGAACAATTTCTACTATGTACCTTCCATGGTTTGCAACATAATATCAGTTTCTTTACTTGATAAAGATGGATATAAGTTTGTTCTTGATAGAAATATCATGAACATTTACCTTAATCAGGTATTGGTTGCAGAAGGTACACCGTGTAATGGTATCTATGTTCATAATCAATACACAGTTCTCAATATACAAAACACACGCAAGAGGAAGAGTTCAGATGTGAATGAATCCTACTTGTGGTATTGTAGACTTGGTCATATCGGAGAGAAAAGACTGAGTAAGTTGCATAAAGATGAACTTTTGGATACGTTCGAATTTTCATCTTATGAAACTTGTCAATCTTGTCTCAAAGGAAAGATGACAAATCTTCGTTCACCGGACACGGAGAAGGAGCAACATAGCTCTTGGGACTCATATACAGTGATGTATGTGGTCCAATGTCTATACATGCAAGGGGTGGGTTCTCGAACTTCATCACATTTACTGACGATCTCTCCAGGTTCGGATTTGTGTATCTTATAAAAAACAAATCTGAAGCTTTTGAGAAATTCAAAGAATTCAGAAATGAAGTAGAGAACCAGACTGACAAAAGTATCAAGATCCTCCGATCTGATAGAGGAGGGGAGTACTTAAGCACGGAATTCCAAGATTACCTAAAAGAGAAAGGAATTCTCTCTCAGCTTACTCCTCCGTATACGCCACAGCACAACGGTGTATCGGAGCGGAGGAACCACACCCTATTGGACATGGTTCGCTCCATGATGAGTAATGCCAAGTTACTTCTTTCATTCTTGGGATTTGCGCTTGAATCAGCAGCCTACCTATTGAATCAGGTTCCGTCTAAATCTGTGCCTAAGACTCCATATGAAGTATGGAGTGGAAAGAAAGCATGTCTTAAATTCATTAAGACATGGGGTTGTCCGGCCTATGTGAAAATGCAGAAGCCGGAAAAACTAGAGACACGATCAGGTTTATGTAAATTTATAGGATATCCAGAACATTCAATGGGATATCTGTTCTACCACATCGAGGAACAGAATGTGTTAGTTTCTCGCCACGCCACCTTTTTAGAGTGGCAATTTCTTGCAAAAGAAATAAGTGGGAGCGTGGTAGACCTGGAAGAAATTCCAGAGGGACAAACTATAACTGAAGATTTAGTAGAACCATAGAATTCAATAATCCCAGACGAACCTCAACCACTCTGCAGATCTGGTAGGATTTCTCATCTTCCCGAGAGATACTACGGTTTTCTCATAGATGGGGATCGAGAGGATTGCATCTTGGAAGAAAATGATCCTACTAGTTATAGGCAGGCCATTATCAGTAGGGACTCTGATAAGTGGCTGGATGCTATGCGATCCGAAATGGAGTACATGTACACCAATAAAGTGTGGACCTTGGATATTTCTCCACCTGGGGTAAAACCCGTTGGATGCAAATTGATCTACAAAAGGAAACTTGGTATAGATGGGCAGGTGGAAACCTATAATGCTAGACTCGTTGCAAAAGGTTTTCGTCAAGGACCAGGTGTGGGCTATGACGAAACCTTTTCTCCAGTGGCTATGCTCAAATCCATTTGGATCCTACTTGCCATTGCTTCTTTCTATGACTATGAGATCTGGTAGATGGACGTAAAAACGGCTTTTCTGAACGGAAGTTTAGAAGAGTGTGTTTATATGGATCAGCCGGAAGGTTTCGTAGACAGTGGGAGCAGCGGGAAGGTGTGCAAGTTGCTCAAATTCATTTATGGATTAAAGCAAGCATCACGGAGCTGGAACATCTGTTTTGATGAAACGGTCAAGGAATTTGACTTCATCAAGAACGAGGATGAGCCTTGTATTTATAAGAAGATTGTAGGACGAACTGTCGTGTTCCTAGTCTTGTACGTGGACGGCATTCTTTTGATAGGAAATTACATTCTTATGCCACAATCGGTCAAGCTATTCTTATCACAAAGGTTCTCCATGAAGGACCTGGGTGATGCCTCGTACATTCTGGAGATCAAGATCTATAGAGATAGATCTAAGAGATTATTAGGCTTTCTCAGTCCAGGTACATAGAGACCGTACTAAAGAGATTTAGTATGGAAGATTCTAAGAGCGGTAACATACCCGTATTGCACGAAATCACCAACTCCAAGGAGTTGTCTCCCAAGACTGACGAGGAGAGGGTTCGCATGAGCACTATACCCTATGCTTCGGCGGCAGGATCTATAATGTATGTGATACTATGTACAAGGCCACATGTAGCTTATGCGCTAAGTGTGGTGAGCCGGTATCAGTCGAACCCAGGTGAGGACCACTAGAAAGCAGTAAAGATCATTCTCAAGTACCTGAAAAGGACTAAGGAGATGTTCCAGGTTTACGGTAATGGAGACCTCAGGGTCAAGTCCTTTACCGACTCAAGCTTTCAGAGTTACAGGGATGACGGCAAGTCTGTCTCGGGTTTTGTGTTTACCCTCAACGGAGGGGCGGTGTGTTGGAGGAGTTCCAAATAGGACACCGTCGCATACTCGACGATGGAGGCTGAATACATTTCTGTAAGCGATGCTGCAAAAGAAGCGGACTGGATGAAGAAGTTCATAGCTATACTTCAGGTAGTTACGTCCATTGTTGATCCGATACCTATGTATTGTGATAACAATGGGGCTATAGCTTTAGCGAAGGAACCACGGTCTGGAGAGTGGATACAAAAGAGAACACGGCGGATCCATTTACAAAGTCCCCCCTCAAGCGTAGTTCGAGCGACTTTTTGAGATGTTGGGTATGCGGTACGCCAGCAGCTGGCCTTAGTGAAGACGTTGGGTATTCGGTATGCCAATTACTGGCCTTTAGTGCAAGTTGGAGATTATTGGATATATATGCCCTAGAGGCCAATATTGTAGATGTAGACATATGGATGCTAGGGATATGTATGTACAGGACAATCTTGCTCAGATTTATAGTATATTATTTGACTTGTCTTTGTCAGGATATATTTATTTATTTCTATTGTTGTTATATCTAGTTTGCACATATTGATAAAGACTCGATACGGTAGTATGCTATTATAGTTTGTCTTTATCTTAACATGGCATATGCCATACTAGTTATTATATATTGTGGTTACATGTTGATAAAGCCTATAGGATCTTGCTTGACTACCTGCGTTGTGATGGCGATCATACTTGTGGGAGCAGGGTAGTCCATAAGCACTTCCTTAAATGGTCCCTATTCACGCGAGTATCGAGACTGAGCATTGATACTCCAGAGTAGACTAGTGTATACGTTTCTAGCCCTGTCGAGGGATGGTTGATCCCGTAGCCATTGGTATGATGCACCTAAGATCATATTCAGGTGCTCAGTAGGTGTGAGTACACTGGACGGAATCGTCGAGAGCTTCCAGATGGTACTATACCTATCGTCAGATGGAAGTTCTCAGGTGATGATTGAAATGATTTCCGGTGTGTAGTTGGAAAATGTATAGAAATCACAACCAAAAATATTTGACCGCAATCAATAACGGTGTTGAATGTAGCGCGTTAGTAAGTGCGGATCGTCCACAGGGAAAGTGTAATCGTTCGTCTTTCGAATTAGATGAGTCAAAAATTAAAGAAAAGAGAAAAGAAACAATTCATGATTTGTAAATTGAATTTCAAGAATTAGAAAAATCAAGAAACAATAAAATCAAGAATTGAGAATTTGTGATTTCCAAACCAACAATCAAGATTCAAAATGAGGCTCGTAAGAGTCGATTGGATCTATAGATGTGATGAGATCTAATGATTACATACTCTTATCCATTAACGAATTGATACTAGATTGATGAAAATTTATCGAGGTTAAGGATCTTGCGAAGAAACTAGGGTTTCCTCATCTCATCCTTTGTCCTTTCGATGAATCTTATTCACAAACTAGCTTCTAGTAAATCAAATGATCGATCGTTGATCTCTAGTTTCGAGCAAATACAATCAATAAAGCATCGCATCGAAACTAGGTTATCGATCATTCGATTTTCAAGAATTTACAAACGATATAGGATTTAAGAATTGTAAAAGAATCTAAATCATCATCATTCTATCGATCGTCTCGACTCCTTTACGAGCGGAGTTTTACTCAAACATTATCACAAAGCAAACATTCAAGAATCTAGATTGAATCATAATGCTTGAATTCAAAAGATAAGCAAGATAAAAGAATTGTCACCTTTATTTATATCAACAATTTGTTACACTTTGCTCAAAGACTACAAGAAATTGAGAAGGGAACGAGATCGTCGGTCGCATCGTCTCCGTGAGTCACGGATCGGCTTGGATCACTTGCTCGGATGAAGTCCGGCTTCGCTTCTAAAGGCTTTGAAGGATTCTTGCTTTGATTGAACTCGGAATTCTTGATCTTGGATTGGAATTAGGGTTAGGGTTACAAGTTGTGTCACTCAACTTGTATTAGAAATGGTGGAAGAATGAACAACTTTCAACAACCTTTTAGAGTGAAGCCTAGGGTCCTTTTTATAGGCTTAAGAATGATTAGCTTCCTTAAGAAGCTTGGATTAGGTTAGCTTCCCTTGTAAGCTAGTTAGTTAGGTAGAAGCCTCTAGAACTAGTTAGTTAGGGTTTAGCTTCTACCTTAAGCTAGGAGGTTAGGGAGAAGGTTCTAGGCTTAAAGGTAGTTAAGGAGAAGCTTGCTTTGGAAGCTAGGACATCATTAGCTTGTACAAGTAACCCTTTCTGATCTGGCAGAAGCTTCTAGAGTTATCTGGAGATTGCAGTGGCTTAATGAAGTGTAAAACTTGAGAGAATACTTCTGCAGTAAAAATCAGCTGATAACGTGGCATATCAACCGCGGATCCGCGGCACGTGACTGCTCAGGCCGCGGATCCGCGGTCACGTGAGCGCTTCTCTGTGCACACTTTCTTGTATTGCTTGTTGATATCTTCCTGGTATTTTTCTGATATATTGAATCTTACAATTCCTTCTAGATTACTACCAGATCTCAAGTCCTTGACTTGGCGTCTTTTTAACAGCACTGTTCACAAATTTGGCCTTTCTCCTGAAATTTCCTGCACAGACTTCGAAACAAGTATTGCGCAATACAAGGATGATGCGATGCCATGATAAACAGTCAATTTCCCTAAAAATGCGGGTTTTAGAGTATAACACATGTAATCTTGTATTTTGCAGCTGTTTTGCTAATATGTGTAATATGCAAACCGAACACCTCTAGATGAATGCAAAAGATAGGGAAATTGACGTGTTAAAAATACATTATTTTCGACTGATCAAATTCCCCCAAACTTATTTTCGGTCGTCTCGAGCGAACTGTTTTATTAAAAAGAGAAGGAGAAAATAAAGAAAGAGAAAAAACTAACTAGCACACTTTCGTAGGCAACACGATTGCACTGAGCACGTGCAACAAGCTTTTAAACCTCTAGGTGTCCCTAGTAGGAGGAGTGTTATCTCCTGAGGGTTTTCAGCGGATTGCACCCACAAAATCCAATAATAAAAGGAAGACCGTGAATATTACATTTAAAGAAAAGAATTGTAAAAGAAAAGCCTTGAAAATTTGGGTTTCCAACTAAGCTAGCTTTTCGGTTGTCATGAGCCCTATCTTAATAGTCATGAAAAGATGTCAGAAATCACATCATCTCTCAATAAAACATCGTCCTATTCTTCATTCCTATCTTTCTTCCAAACATCGATCATATAACCCTACGTGTGTGTAATAAACACTCCTACACCCGGAGAATTCAATTCAAGCTATCATACTCTTGTCCATCTGCCTCGGTACTTTTTTTAATTAATGAATATTTAGATGAGATTGCTTACACACTTTCATGCGACCGTTAATACTTCTTGAGGTACTAACCGACCGATTACTCATGTGCTTGCTTATATGGTGTTTTTCCTCGTCTTGCACCACCTAAGGCTTAGCAGTGACTCCCAGACCAGTTGGTCTTAGGGCACTAGGTGAAGAGGCACACTCGCTATATTTTTTTATTCTTGCCTTGGCGATAACAAAACCAGTGTCCATTTTTCTCTTCACCATTTATATTTTATTCATATTTATTATTATTTTTATTTCCTTCATACTTTGGCTTTTAGACATGAGCATTTCAAGGTATCCTCTACTATCCCGAATTTCAAGACGTGTGTAAGTGCGAATAGCAGGGTATCAACATTCAAATTGTTTGGCTTCCAGAATAGGAACTATTTTTCAGACTTATTTTTATCCTCAGATTAGTGACTTCCTTCATCTTACTAACCCTTGGGACAACGGCTCATAACTACTTATTACTAGTTCGTTTAAGGAAACTTCTAATTTTCTTGCTTTTCTTAAATTTTTCTAATCTTTTGGATGTAAATTTTTCACTATAATCTTTTATTATCTTATTTATGTACAAAAATATTTTTATTTTTTGAAAATTTTTAAATTTTTATAGATTTTGAAAATGTTTTGTGCTTATGCAAAGTATGATGCAAATGATGCGAAAATAAGCACAAACCTCCCCCAAACTTGTTTTCAACAGTGTCCTCACTGTTGCCATCCGCTATATCTACAAAAAAAACTGTAAGCCTGGGAGGAATTTATTAGTGGGGGCAAAATATTTAAGTGAAAATCCTCCCCGAAACTTATTTTTGGCTCATTATTTTGTGTAAAAAAATTTCATTTCAAGAGCCAGATTATACCCCCCTAAACTTGAGTTAAACAATGTTAAGCTTTGAAAATCACATGAGGGGGTCAAAAATCATTGGTCGATGCCAAGCTTTGCAAAGACCGAAGGTCAACACCAACCATTCGAAAATTTTATCAATGTAGTGCTCAGGTTGGTGGAAGAAGAAGTGGGGAAAAGGTAAGTGGTGGAATAGAATATGTGTGCGTCTCATTTTGGAGAGACGATGCAGTGAATGTGATGGATTACTCGCATTCTTTTTACAGTTCAAAAGAAGGGGTGGAGGTTCAATTTCATTGTTTTGGAGATGATTCATCTCAACACCCGTGTTGTTCAGAAATGCGAGTTCATCAGCGAAGATCTCCTTAAAAGTTTCATCAATACCCCGAAGAATAATATCAACACAAAGCGCGGGGTGATCTTCAGACTCAAAAAATGGTTCATAATCAGTGTTAGTTGTTGACCAGGACAACTCGGTGGAAGAGTCCGTATGTGTATGATACATAATTGGGCCAAACAACAACGTATGAAAAGAGTCAAGATCAGTATCATGAGGATCGTCAAATTCGCTGCTGTCGACATCCATTAAGTCGACAGAACATACCTGAGCAGTAGGTTCATAGGGTACACTTCCCAACTTGTAAATGTTCAGCTCAATTGACCTATTCCCGAAAGATAGGGTCATAGATCCATTACGACAGTTGATGATAGCATTGGAAGTGGCCAAAAAGGGGCGACCTAAAATCACCGGAATTTGATTCCGTGGGTTCGCTATAGGCTGTGTATCAAGTACAATAAAGTCCACAGGGAATACAAATTCCCCGATTTTTATTAACACATCCTCCAGTTCACCCCTAGGTTTGGTGATTGATCGGTCAGCCATCTGGAGAGTTATGCTCGAGGGCTTTAACACTCCGATACCTAACTGCTCGTAAACCGAGTATGGAAGCAAGTTAACACTAGCACCAAGGTCAAGTAGAGCACGGTTAATGTGTTTTTCCCAATAGAAATGGAAATAGTAGGACAGCCAGGGTCCTTACGTTTCTGTGGTAATTGTTGGGGGAAAGCCGTGTCTACAGTCTTTTCCATGAATATTTTCTTGGGCACTTGAGTCTTCCTCTTCCTAGTGCACAAGTTCTTAAGAGTTTTTGCATAGGACGGAACTTGTTGTATAGCATCTAGAAGAGGGATGTTGATGTTAACTTGCTTAAACATGTCCACAAGCTTCTCCATTTAGGCATTGGGTTTGTTGGGCCTCAACCTATTTGGAAATGGAGCTCTACCAATAAGTGTTAGGTCCAACATTTGTGGAGAAGGTTGTGGGGGTGGGAAGGATGAAGTGGGTGGAGGGTTCGAGCCTTTGGAAAAACGGAGAATAGGCTCGGAAGAAGACGGTAAATTAGACGAAATAGGGTAAGAAGTAGAAGTGTGAGTGGAAGTGGAAGCCTGGGGTTCACTTGATTCCTCAACATCAATCTGTTTACCCACATGATTGTCTAGCACTCTTCTAGATCTCAACGTGGTAAGTGCATCCACATTTGTGTAATGTGAAGGTCCAGGATCAGGTAGGGGTTGAGCTGGAAGATTCCCTTTTTCTCTTGCACTCATTTCGGCTTTTAATCTTGCAATTTCTGCTTCCATCGATTTAATATTCTCCGCTTGGGAGGTGGAGTTTTTCTTTATATCATCGACGGAAGTCTTTATTTCAGCCGATACTTGCATGAGATTTGTCAAAAGCAAGTTTATGAATGAAGAGGATTCATCAGCACCGGTCAACTGCAAAGGATTATTTGGTGCAGGTGTTTTGACCGGATTTTGAATGTTTTGTGATTGGAAGGGGTGCTGACTCAATTATGGTGGTTGCTGTTGCTGTGGAGGGACCCTTTGGAAAGTGTTCTGGTTTAGATCCATGTATTGAGGTTGGTGTTGGATCCAAGAAAAATCAGGGTGATTCCTCCAATCTTGATTATATGAGGAAGAAGAAGGATCGTTTCCAGGTCTTTGCTGAAATGCAGCATTAGTGTGACCTTGAAATGGTACATTCAAAGGACATTCTTCCGTCAAATGTGAAGGGTTTGAACAGTAGCCACACACGGTTTTGGGAAGTGTGTATTGGTTTAGAGAGGCTGAAGAGATTTTGTTTTCTATAGCGTCGAGTTTCCTTTGTATTGTGGCCATTTCGGCTCTCATTATGACGGAAACATCGAGCTGATTGACATCTTCCCTAGACGGTGGTGGTCTAACACTTTCCCATTGTAAAGTGTTTTGAGCTAAATCTTCTAGATATTTCCAAGCCTCACCATCATCTTTGGTCATGAAAGTGCCTTGACACATGGTTTCAAGCATCTGTCTAGTAGCGAGATCAATACCCTCATAGATAATTCGACACAAATCCCATCTGGAGATTCCGTGATGAGGGCATTGGATAATAAGATCCTTGAACCGTTCAAAGCATTTCCAGAATGGTTCATTGGGAAGTTGGGTGGATTTGAAGATTTCGCTCCGAACACGGCTGGTCTTGTGATTGGGATAAAATTTCTTAAGGAATGCTTTTACAAATTCATCCCATTTTGAAATAGAATGTGCGGTTTTGTTGTAAAGCCACTTCTCGGCTAAGTCGCACAAAGTGAATGGGATAAAACGTAAACGCAGAGCATCCACAGACAGTTGTGACGTTCCAATCATTGCGCATACGTTTTCAAATTTGGAGATAAAAGCGTATGCGTCTTCAGAATCAAGACCGTGAAATTTGGGTAACAGTTCGATGAATTGGGGATTGATTTCCCGTTGGAAGGTGGTATAGAAAGACAGGTGGAAAGAGGAACACGTGAAGGATAGCATCTCTCTTGGAGAGAAATGCGTGGAGGATTCTGCGCACCTGCGGGCGGTGGCAGAGTGGTGTAAAAGTTTGATGGATAACCATCCATCACGGTGGTGGTGGGAAAAAGAAAAGGTAGAAATACCGACTTTGGGGTTGATAGGGGAAAACGCGGACAAGTCGGGCACTAGAATCCCGTGTCCAGCCGAGCTTGCACTAAAGGGTTTAGTATAAGTGGCAGCGTTGATATAATTAGGGGAAATGAATGAAGTGGTGTTTGTTTTAAAAAATATACGGATTTTTGAAAAAATGCAAATCACAAAAATGCACACACAACCCTAAGTCTAGTGGTCACCTAGGTCAAGGCACTAGACCGCTCCTAACTGCCAAAAGACAAGTCGCAGGATCAATTCTCCACTGCCTCTTTGTCTCTCCTGTGGCCAGGTAAGTGCCAGGTAAGTGGGAGGTTCTCCACTACGTAAGTAGTGGGCCTAATTAAGTAACCACTTGCCTTAGACACACTTGCCTTAGACACCACAAAAGAAACGCGGATAAGCAATAGATTATCCACGGCCTTCTCCTGTCCTAAGTGAGCGCAACAGTCCTTAGAGTCATGTCTAGATATTTTTTTACTTAATGAGGGTAATGCGGATGCAGTTTTATGATTTTCGGGGCTTAGGAAGGGTAATGAACTCCCCACCTAATCTGAATTTGGTCTTTGCCCCTTAATTTCCGTATTAAAAATGCAAATAACCAAGATCAAACACGCACAATTTTTTTATTTTTGCGGCGCTGCGAATTTTTTGCAAAGAAACCTGCAGCAAATTTGTTATTGGAGCAGACAGAAAAGGAGATAAGAAAGTCAAGAAGTCACCTGAGAATTTTCGTACAGAGACCAAGCAAGGCCGCCGCGGATCCGCCGCGGGAGGTAGGTATTTGCCGCGGAAACGCGGTCCAAAGAGGAGATCACTGCACAAATTTTCTAGGCACTGCTTCTGTTCACCCCCTGAGTCCTCTGGAATACTCCAAAATTTTTTCCAATTGCACAGTAGATTCCAGATTTCCTCGCAACAAATCACAACAACACGTTCAGGGTTTGTGCGAATTTAGATCTAAAAATATAGATGGAATAAATTTTTCAACTCAAATTTCAAAAACGAACGAATTAGCGCACTATCCCCGGCAACGACGCCATTTGATTGAAACGATTTCCGGTGTGTAGTTAGAAAATGTATAGAAATCACAACTAAAAATATTTGACCGCAATCAATAACGGTGTCGAATGTAGCGTGTTAGTAAGTGCGGATCGTCCACAGGGAAAGTGTAATCGTTCGTCTTTCGAATTAGATGAGTCAAAAATTAAAGAAAAGAGAAAAGAAACAATTCATGATTTGTAAATTGAATTTCAAGAATTAGAAAAATCAAGAAACAATAAAATCAAGAATTGAGAATTTGTGATTTCCAAACCAACAATCAAGATTCGAAATGAGGCTCGTAAGAGTCGATTGGATCTATAGATATGATGAGATCTAATGATTACATACTCTTATCCATTAACGAATTGATACTGGATCGATGACAATTTATCGAGGTTAAGGATCTTGCTAAGAAACTAGGGTTTCCTCATCTCATCCTTTGTCCTTTCGATGAATCTCATTCACAAACTAGCTTCTAGTAAATCAAATGATCGATCGTTGATCTCTAGTTTCGAGCGAATACAATCAAGAAAGCATCGCATCGAAACTAGGTCATCGATCATTCGATTTTCAAGAATTTACAAACGTTATAGGATTTAAGAATTGTAAAAGAATCTAAATCATCATCATTCTATCGATCGTCTTGACTCCTTTACAAGCGGAATTTTACTCAAACATTATCACAAAGCAAACATTCAAGAATCTAGATTGAATCATAATGCTTGAATTCAAAAGATAAGCAAGATAAAAGAATTGTCACCTTTATTTATATCAACAATTTTTTACACTTTGCTCAAAGACTACAAGAAATTGAGAAGGGAACGAGATCGTCGAATCTAGCGTCGCATCGTCTCCGTGAGTCGCGGATCGGCTTGGATCACTTGCTCGGATGAAGTCCGGCTTCGCTTCTAAAGGCTTTGAAGGATTCTTGCTTTGATTGAACTCGGAATTCTTGATCTTGGATTGGAATTAGGGTTAGGGTTAGAAGTTGTGTCACTCAACTTGTATTAGAAATGGTGGAAGAATGAACAACTTTCAACAACCTTTTAGAGTGAAGCCTAGGGTCCTTTTTATAGGCTTAAGAATGATTAGCTTCCTTAAGAAGCTTGGATTAGGTTAGCTTCCCTTGTAAGCTAGTTAGTAGATAGAAGCCTCTAGAACTAGTTAGTTAGGGTTTAGCTTCCACCTTAAGCTAGGAGGCTAGGGAGAAGGTTCTAGGCTTTAAGGTAGTTAAGGAGAAGCTTGCTTTGGAAGCTAGGACATCATTAGCTTGTATAAGGAACCCTTTCTGTTCTGGCAGAAGCTTCTAGAGTTATCTGGAGATTGCAGTGGCTTAATGAAGTGTAAAACTTGAGAGAATACTTCTGCAGTAAAAATCAGCTGATGACGTGGCATATCAACCAGGGATCCGCGGCACGTGACTGCTCAGGCCCGGATCCGCGGTCACGTGAGCGCTTCTCTGTGCACACTTTCTTGTATTGCTTGCTGATATCTTCCCGGTATTTTTCTGATATATTGAATCTTACATTTCCTTCTAGATTACTACCAGATCTCAAGTCCTTGACTTGGTGTCTTTTTAACAGAACTGTTTCACAAATTTGGCCTTTCTCCTGAAATTTCCTGCACAGACTTCGAAACAAGTGTTGCGCAATACAAGGATGATGCGATGCCATGATAAACAGTTAATTTCCCTAAAAATGCCGGTTTTAGAGTATAACACATGTAATCTTGTATTTTGCAGCTGTTTTGCTAATATGTGTAATATGCAAACCGAACACCTCTAGATGAATGCAAAAGATAGGGAAATTGACGTGTTAAAAATACATTATTTTCGACTGATCAGGTGACAAGTGTACAGGTTATTCATTGGACCTGAGATCGTCATTTGTCTCGTGTGAGTTCCCACTGAGCTTTGATCACTATCCTACCACGGCTCTACTGAGTCGTGCAAACAGGTTTTGGTTGGGTACAGTCCCGAGCCACATGGAGGCAGTGAGCGATTTTTGGGAATTCGTCTCTCCCGGTATTGGGAGTTGATATCGCACAGTGATCGATTGGTAAGGACCATAAGACCTTGGCCAAGGCAGTTGGGATTTACTAATAGGTTGATCAGTAGTTTCCCGGATTGGTCCTGAGCCACATCAGCACGAATTACCAAGCTATTAGGGTCTGACGTTCACCACCCCTAGACCCGGTATGCGATACTCTTTGACGAAGAGACCGGACTGTATGAATATTTTCATGGATAGGCTCAGTTGAGTTCGGATGATTTTGCTCGTCGGCCTTTCTTTTCGACAGGTACCTGGGTAGCCGTTACGTACAGCTAATGCCGCTGACGTGCTTGTGGTTAAACCTACTGCCAGCATAGTATCGTGTCTTTAGAGTCCTACACACAGAGTTTCCCTGCATTGGGCGAAAGGTGTAGAGGCCGTATGGTTTTACGGCAGGGCTTCGATCACTTACGTACACTTGTGCATGTATGATGATCGGGCGGATAATACTAGTGGGCTTTGGTTTAAGCCATATCCTAGTATTATATTGATGAATAGGTTTCGTCTCTTTGTATTCGTGTTTCTCGGAACACGAATGCGGGTATGTATATACGGATGAGAGGAGCACAGAAGGAGACACCTCATTAGGGTTTTTACCATTTACTTGATTAAAGCAATTATAAGATGGAGGAAAGTATTTATTATTTTGATAAATGATAATTGAGGCATGGCTACTAGTTTTGCCTACTTGACTTTGTTTGACATTTTGACTTGGCTTGACCACTTGACTTGGTTTGACTATTTGACCTAGATATTTTGGTGAGATATTTTTAACCTAGATATTTTGGTGAGATATTTTGTGACCTAAATATTTTTGGTTCCATTCTTGTGGTCATGTCAAGGGAGCCATTTCATTTATCATTTATCTTTATCTTTTGTCAAAATGATTTCTCTCTCCTCAAGTGAACTCTCATGTTAGCTCTCTTCTTCTTCCTCTCTACAAACCCTAAAAACTCTCATTTGTTGAGAATCCTAGGGTTTCAAGAGACAAATAAATCCATCTTCATACTCTACACACTCTAGTCTACTTTGATTAGCAAGCTAAGTATTCTAGTTACTTCAATTAGGAGGTAGGAGCTCTTGGTAGGCACTCTCGGGTGGAGAATCATTGACGCGAGGAGGCTGAAGTTCAAGCAGATTCATACTTCCATCGAGGAGCTTAAGGAGAGGATCAAAGATCCGAAGGACTTGGTTTCTTTAGGTATACTTCCTATCATAGTAGATAGAACTATTATATGCTAGTTAGGTTTATGGTTAAGATCCGGTTTAAATTTATTCTAGCGCCAAGTTTCTAATCGTACAAAAAATTTTGTTCCGTATTTGGCCACGAAAGTTGGCCGGGGCGCTAGCGTAACCCTTCAAAAACTCTGAGGCAGCTCTTCACGTGCTTCGCACAAGGGCGCCAACGCCGGAACCAAATCTCTCTGTTAAACAGACCCGTCAGATCAAAAACCCAACGGAGATGATAAATCATCAGAGTGCAGAATTAAATTCTATTGAGGAAATATTCCTCAAATCTTTCTAAACAAGAAAGATTATTCTCTGTAAAATAGAGCACCGTTGGATTAAAAATCCAATGGTGATTAAAAAATCACCAAGCTACAGAATAAGCTCTATACGGGAAAATATTTCCCAATCTTGTTAAAAACGAGGAAAATATCTTCTGTAAAACAGAAGTCCTTGGATCAAAGATCCGACGGTGTATAAAATCCCCAAATCAATCAAAGATCTCTCAATGAAAGATTTCTTTAACCAAATCAACAAATCTGCCTCCACTATATAAAGGACCCAGGAATTCAAGTCTTATAGAGAGAAACCCCTCATAAGCTTTGAGAAAAAAAAAGAAGAAAGCTTTAAGAAGGAAGAAAGAAGAATACCTTTCTTCGAGGTAAATAAAAAAATAGAGATTAGAGCGTCTCATCTGTATACCCAAGAGTTTAACTCTTCTTAAAGAACATAGTTCTTTATCTGGACCTGAGATCCATGAGACAAGTCTTCCATAAATGAGAATTTAATTCTCATGGAGATGAACTTGTTCTTAGGGTTCAAAGATCCAAAGGAGAACAGAGAATTGAACTCTTCAGAACAGAACACTCAAAGAAAAAAACCTAGCGCCAAGTGCCTCACGTGTCTCTCACGTGGGCGTTGCTCAATAAAGAGTGCTTAACACTCAATGGTTGGTGCTCAGCGCCAAGCGCCTCACGTGTCCTTCACGTAGGCGCTGCTCAATAAAGAATGCTTAGCACTCAATGGTGGGCGCTCAGCGCCAAGCGCCTCACGTGCCCCTCACGTGGACGCTGTTCAATAAAGAGTGCTTAGCACTCAATAGTTGGCGCTCAGTGCTAAGTGCCTCACGTGCCCATCACGTGGGCGCTTGTAACAACTCCAATTTTATTGTACATAAATTTTTTTAAAAGTTAATGTACACTTGGGGTATTTACAATTCCTGTGAGTACTATAAGTATTTGGTTCAATTTTGAACAGCAAGATGGAGCTTGTATCTCTCTTGTAAGGCTTTGCACTGCTGAGACATAGCACCAGAGTTCAAATCCCATCAGCCAAAATATCTTTTTATTTAAAATTCTTTTAATCTTTTAGAAGCCCAAGAGTCTACACGTGCACAACCCGTAAAACCAAGAGTCACTGTCTAAATAAACATGTGCACGAGGCTACACTAAGCGTCAGGGTCACGTGGCACCAATACGAGCGCCCACCTCATGAATCGGGTCGGCGGCGCCAGTCCAACTCGGACCAAACCCAAATTTTTTTAAACCATAGTGACTCTTGGACTCCTCCCATAACCCCAGTATTGTTTATTCTCTGCACATTTACAGAGAATAATAAAATCCCTTTAAATCCCATTTTAATGCAAATTTAAATGCCTTTTTATCACACCCTAACCCTAATTTTCCCTATAAATAACCACTATATTTTTACACCCCTTCACACTGAAATTTCCTACAAAAAATCTCAAGAAAATTCCAAGTTCTTTTTGTGTGAAAGTGGAGTTAGCAAAGGGCGAAGCTCCGACGAACTTCCGGCGACAACTCAAGGAGTTTCCGACGACGAAACGACACACCGGCAACTCCCACATCTTCCTCTTTCTCTACTCTAGCCAATATTCTAGTAAGTCCCTACTTCTCCTTCTTTTCTCTATTCTAAAAACATTCAAAACTGAAACCCGACGGAAGTGGAGTTAATCTGACTTCCGATTCGGTTTTTCCTTAAAAAGTTCTATTTTTCTTAAACAAAATAATACCAAACTCTTATTTCATGAACATTAAATATTAACGAAGACAATAGAACAAGTTTGACATCAAAATAATAACCATAGCATGTTTTATTCCACTTTTACATTAAAATATCTTCATGTTTCATTTCGACATGCTTAAACTTTTAAAACCGTATTATCTTAGAAAACTCACGAGGTAATGACCTACAACCTCACAACACACATATCTAAAATAGAATGATGGAATTTGGGAACATAGATTTGGAAAAAATACGACCTTACATATAACTACCTTCAACTTATAAAACATTTTTCTATAAGAAGTGTATTTAACAAATCTTTGCAATTGTGTCTCTACAACCCATTTTGGGGAACCCGTTCAGTATGGTGTAGATTATCGCACATCCTCGGGCCTTGTAGAGTGAGATGCAGACCTCCGCAAGGAGCATACGATCTCGAAAGATTTTTAATGCATTTTTCTTTAGAAAATGTGATTTCTATTGTCAATAAAACTTATATTTTTAATAAATAAATATATATGTAATTAATATCAAAATATCTATTTTTAATATTTATAATATTCCATATTTCAAAAATTCAAGAAAAACACTCCATTTACAAGAAAATACCATAAAATTCCAATATTTCAAATAAATACCTTATACTTTAAAAACCATGCCATATTCACAAGAAAATTCACATTGAATAAAAGAAACATCTATGAAAAATCTAAAGACGATAATTAAATACTTGAGGTATATTTTGAAAGTATAACAAAACTATTTACATAAAACCCCCTCAAGTCATACTAAATTACAATAAGGATCTTAGTAAATATAGGTTTAAGCGGGACCAGTCCCTTGAGCCTCAGGGAGCCGGAGATATATGTGCTTGCCTATTTATGGTAGAAAAATTAACAAACGGTGTTATCAACACGGTAATTGTCTTTGAAAAAGACACAAATCCTGCTGTCCATGTGCAGCAGTTACCGATAGCACCAAAACATAATTCAGGACTTCAATTTCTTTTCTAATTGTCTGACTCAGACTGAGTCTCAATATAATCAATCTGACTTGAATATGATTCAAGTATCAAACTACAATTTAACATGAATCCATGAATCTATATATTCAATCTGTTCAATCTAATCAATGTATATTGATTGACCCGAACCATGGATATATTCCATTTACATTATCATCCATTATATCCGTTCCATTACTGGTATCATGGTTTCGACAATTCATCCGTCTATATTCAATATACAATACAAATAATACAACAATACAATGAAGACATTGCGTGGTTTATAAGGGGTAGATTGGTACGGAAGGTGTTAGAAGTGGAACGAGACTGCAACCATAAGACACCCAACGTAAATCTCCATTGTCGTTGTACCGTGGCTGAACGGTTCCTTGTATTCTGTATACCGTAGTCTCTGGTATAGTGAGACTCCTCTCATATACACTGGCCTCTTCAGTACCAAGCTACAAACAACATCGTTAATAAAATAATACAACTTTAAAAGTTGCATCATCTCTCTGTTTATTCTATTTCTCCTCATCTTTGGGACTTACCGAGCAATTGTTCGCTGACGACATTCATTTTCTTTCTTCTTTGGAATGTTGTCAGGTGGATCGGACCTTCAGGAGATCGATCCCACCAGTGAGGACTTGGACCAACTAGTTTTCGACCCAGAGCTTTAGATTCCTTGTACATATTTACATTTCTGTATTTTTCATTTCTGTTATGCCACTGTTTAGGCATTGTTTTCCATTCCATATATTTACTTTTCAGATGTATTGTAAAAAAGAATGTTAATAAATAAAGTTGCCTTTCTTTCACATTTTTCTCCTGTGTACATTTACTTTTATATTTCTTAGATACGCTTAGCGTGTTTACTTCTGAGTAAATACGTAGCGGCCCGTCGCGTCCTCGGCCCGTACACCGGGAAGCGGGGCATGACAGGTTTTTTTGGTGGCCCATGCAGGTCAGCTCTGTGTGGACATACAGGTCAGCTCTGTATGGACATGCAGGTCAGCACTGCGTGGACAACATAAGCAATATAACACAAGAACCAGCAACTGAAAATATTCTTTACAATTCATATTCCTTGAATTTTATCATTTCATATACTTTGAATCTGTCCTAACCCAAGTTTGTCTTTCAAGGTTATGGATTCCCCAAACAACACCAGCACGAATGTCAACAACACTCCCCCACCACTACCACTCACACCTTCCGTCGCTGCTCCAATCAACGAGCAGACGGTTCTACTTGAGGAATCCGTAGCCTCCTAGAAGGACAGCAGCAGTAGACTGCTATCTTGATGAACTGACCAGAGGCAGAAGCACCTGGGGTGAAGCAATTCAGGGCCTTGCACCTCAAACAGTTTGCAGGAAAAGAGAGCCCTCTAGAAGTTGAGGAATGGGCTCAAAGCATTGAAGATGACCTGGCAGCGGCATAAGTGCCAGAGATAGCTTGGGTTTGTATTGCGAAGTTGCAGCTCACGGACAATGCACGGGTTTGGTGGAAAGCGGAAGAAAGCCTTCTCACCCAGCCGATTGAATGGAGGACCTTTCGCGATATGTTTGACACGAAGTACTTCCCTGAGACTGCCAGATTCGACATGAAACAGCAGTTCATCCATCTGCAACAATGCTCAATATGGACCAAGTCAGTAGATGAATATGACGCTGAGTTCACCATGCTCATTCGGTAAGATACGTCTTACTATTTCGATTTTGAAATATCATATATTACATAACTAACACAATACCTTAACAGATTTGCGGCATACTTGATACCGACGGATGAGATCATAGCCCGTCGATTTCATCAAGGGTTAGATTCGGAGATCCAAGCTGCATTAGCCACAGGAGATTTTCCAACTCATGAATCAGCTCTGAAAGCTGCCCGCCGTTATGAGGCAGTGGTAAAGATGAGGGGCAGACCTCAGTTTGCCAGAATGAAGCGCCCTGCCAACCAGATGGCAGGAGGAGTCTCTTTAAGGCCACCATTTATGCCAAGGAAACCGGGAGTACCAATCAACCGGACCAGCCCAGCATTTTGCACATACTGCAGGAGAGATGGACATCTGATGAAAGACTGCCGGCGTGCAAATCGCCTTTGCTTAGTCTGCGACTCAGCTACTCATGATATTGGGTCTTGCCCTCGTAGAAAAAACCCATATGCTGCACCCAGGCCAGCAATCACATACCCGCAGCGTCCAGCCATTCTGGCACCTGCTCCAAGACTCGCTCTCCCTGCTCCACCACCCAGAGGACCACCGACTGCACCTCCTCCTCGTCAGTTCCAACAAGCTCAACGGAACGTTCCGAGGAATGCTCCTCTGGCCAGGAGGAATGTACCACGGCGATAGGCTTTCACGATGACCGTGGAAGAAGCTGAGGCCACTGTCCAAGTCATTACCGGTAACCCTTTCTTCTCAAGCTTTTCTTTCATTCTTAACACCTACCTACATACTTTTCCCTATACCTAAAACATATCCCACATAACTTAGGTACAATCTTAGTAGCCCCACTTCCTGCACTAGCACTATTCGATACTGGAGCATCTCATTGCTTTATGTCGCAATGATTCGTCTGAACTCTTGCGATTCAAGTCACACAGTTTGTATCTAGCTGGAATGTCAGTTCAGGAAATGGCGTTCTAAAGGCAACAATAGGATATAGCCTATGTCCAGTGGTCGTCTGCAGCAGAGAATTCTATGCTGACTTCAAGGTGCTAGACATACCAAACTTCGAGGTGGTTCTAGGTATGGATTGGCTCGGAATATTGTATGCTACCATTGACTATCGTCAAAGGCGGGTAATATTCGAGATTCCCGAGCATCCGATCTTCTATTTCAAAAGTAGAGACCGTACCATGGAGCCAATTGTTAGTGTATATGCCCTAGAGGCCATTACAGTATCATACTAGTTTGTATATTACTTAATGGAAGCTTGGGATATTCACCTTGTATAGACAATCTTGCTCAAAATAGTAGTATGCTACTTGGTTTGTTTGTACTTTAATGTGTACATGTGTTTATTTTAGTATATCACCTATACACATTAGTGGAGCCCTTAGGATCTTTACTTGATTACCAGCGTTGTGATGGAAGTCACACTCGTGGGGGCTGGGTAATCCACAAGCACATCCTTATGCAGGTACCTAGTCGTAGGACTATCGAGACAGGGCATCGATACTCCGGAGTAGACTAGCGTATGCGCTTCTCATCCCAGCAGGGGAGACGGTCTATCCCACAGCCGTCAGTACGTCGTACTTGAGATAGTATGCGGGTGCTCGTTAGGTTACGAGTACACTGGACAGGACTCATCGGGAACTGTTGGTTGGTACTATACTTATCGTCAGTTATCAGTTCCCAGGTGACATGAGTACAGCTTTGTCCGCTGACTTGACACTATCACTTCGCCTCGAGTGTGTTCCCACTGTACTTAGATTACTACCCTACCACGGCTCAAAGGAGTCGTGCAAACAGGTAGTGGTTGGGTGCAGTCCCGAAGCACTTGGAGGCAGTGATGGTTAGACAGGATTCGTCTCTCCCGGTATTGGGGGTTGATATCGCGCTGTGTCTAGGAGAGCCATTACACAAAGTCCCTGGCCAGGGCAAGCGAGATATACTGGTAGGTTTCCAGTGTTATCTCAGAGTGTTCCGGGCAACACTCCGACACGACTTGTACCTCTATTAGGGGACTGACGTTTACCGCCCCCTAGGCCCGCCATGCGATATTCTCAGATGAACAGGCCGGACTGTACGCAGATTGTCACATTCAGGCTCAGTAGGAGTTCATATGGGTTTCACCTCGTCCGTCTTCTTATCGGCATCTACCTGGGGGCCGTTACGCACAGCTAGTGCCGCTTGCGGTCTGTGATTAAACCCACTGCCAGCATAGTGTCGAGTCTTTAGAGTCCCACACAGAGAGCTATTCGCCTTTAGGCAAAAGAGTATAGGTCGCATGGTTTTACGACAGGGTTCAGTCACATCCATGCACTTGTGCACGTTTAGTGTCCGGGCAGTTATCACTAGCGGGCTTTGGTTTAAGCCAGATCCTAGTGTACATTTTAGGATTGGTTTTATCTCGTTTGTATTCGTGTTCCTCGGAACGCGGATGCGGGTGTGTATGCTCGGTTGACAAAGACAGAGGCAAAGGATTCTCATTCGGGTTGTTGACTGTTGACTTTTGCTAAACCCTAATGAGAATAAGAAATATGATCAATGATAAGATTAATTAAGTATTATTGTGCCATGGTTGGGTTGAAAGGTTGACTTTGTTGACTTGTTGACTTAGTTGACCGGTTGACTAGGTTGGACTTGTTGACCATCATCATTACAATGGCTATCTTTTCATGGCAAAGACTTTTGCTTGTTTGTTATTCTTTACAAAATGAGTGCATGAAATGATATTGCCATTTTGACTTGAACCATCACACAATACTCAATTACTATTATTGTTATGATTATTTTGGATTATGAGAGCAAGGGTGAGAAAAGTCTTGCTCATTCTATCATTCTCATTCTCTCTCATCCTCAAGCTCTCCCTCTTCCTCTTGCTCTCTCTAGTTCATGGTTCTATTGTCTCATGTGTTGAGAAGCAAGAACCATAGAGATAAAGCCCAACACACTCCTCTACTCATCCCAGTATACAAGGTTTAGCAAACCAAGCGTTCTAGTTTCCTCAAGATTGAGGTTGAAGCCAAAGGTAGAAGCTTTCAGGTGGATCCATCTTCGGCACAAAGAGACGACGAGGAGAGAACCATCCGACCACCACAAGGAGTCCAAGAGAAGGAGTTCAAGTTAAGGTATAACCCCTAACCGAGTAGGTAAAACTCCTAGTTAGGTTGTTAGATAGTTGTTTAACAAAGATCCGTATTTTTAGTCCATGTTACCACCAAAAGAAAAATCGTTTTTCATCATTTCCGCAAGCCCGAAAGAACCGGGAGAGGTAACGTGGACTTACAGTGGTATCAGAGCCTAGTTAAACACTATCTAACATGTTAGCAAAGTAACTAGAAGTTCGATCGGAGAAAAAGTCACGAAACATGCCCGGAACATGAACTTTCTGTCGATTTTTAAACTGCTGTAAAAATTATTTAACATATACCAAAAATCGACTCAGGGTTTTTAGAGTACACTGCAGAAAAACGATCCACAGAACCGACCAACTCACCGCGGAAACGCGGAAAGAACAGCTTCTTGCCGCAGATCCGCGGCCGAGTTGACTCGGCCGTGGATCGGTTTTGCTGCAGTGTATTTCTGAGGGTGTTTTGGGATTTTTGGAATATGATTTTTCTGCCCAGATTTTCTAGAAAGCAAAATTTGTTTTTGGGGTTTAAAAATCCGTATTTTGATCGAACTTCTAAAGACTTAAGCTAACGGGTTATATCCGTGATGTGATATATGTATTGAACGTCTACTAATCGCTATTCGTCGATTAGTAGGGGTTATACATATCTGTGATCTGTAATGTTGATGGTATGTGTATATGAATTCATTGGATTGTCGCGGATGAATAGCCGGGGGGTTGTGAGATGAGAGTTTTCTTTTTCTTTCAATTCATGTAATTTGTAATTGATGTTATATTATTTATATGGCCGCACAACTGGGATGGGGTTGTAGCCGTCATTGTATAATTTCTTTTATTGTTTTTGCTCCTAGGATAGACCCAAGGTGGGGTGCACAAACTACAGGGTATCTCGAAGTGCCGAGTGGCCTACTCACGGTGTTGAGGGAGGTTGCTTCGCTTCGGGTACTTGGCGGGTAGTTTGCCGCACCCGTAGGGGTCTAGGGTGGGGTCTTGGCTATTCATCGCGACCGTGTAATCCGCTCTTCGTTACAGGCTCGTACGGAATGTAGATTCCTAGTATATCCAATGTGTTCATCTGTGATCTGGAATGGCTATCATTGCATGTGACGAATGTGTATATCTATATATGATATCTATTTAGGCGTTGCTTATGTTTTGCATCCGCGCTAGTCCAGCCCCCGCTCTGTCGTTAGTTAAGTAACCTAACGGGTAATGACGGGCCCCCGTGGCGAATGCGGATGGCATAAGCGTACGTCATATTTTCGTTGTTTTCTGCAATGGTAGGATTAAATGATGGGACACATTAAATTAATGCAAGAAAATAAACCAAAGTTGAGTCGTTGGAACACTTTCAAAACCACTCGGTTTCTTTTCAAAAACAACTTTTAAACACGGAGCTTAAGCCACTCCTTTTAAAAGCTATCTCGTTCCATCGATTATATCAAGTTCACTACGTTTACGGTTTCGCCAAAACCATTTGTAGCCCTCCGTCATTTCACATGGATAGTCAATAGTATTCAAGCTATGTTTGTTGGCCAAAGTCAAGGCATAGTGATTGGTACCTATTGGGTATTCATGTGCAGCATAGATAGATGTGTTGGTTTGGGACAGTCGTACTGCCTTTTTGGCCAAAGTCAAGGGTAGGTACGGGTGGGTTCAAATTAACCTGGAGAATGACGGGTAGAACTTGACATGTGACTTATGATTTGTTGGCCAAAGTCAAGGTCATAAGAGCATGGGGCAAAAATCCACAACGGGAGTTTCAAAAGAAACTGAAACTTGCTAGCGCTGCATACAATTTGGAGTGTGATGATTCTGGCAGGATTCCTTCAGTTTTGTCACGCGATGATATTTGGATCCCGATCCTACTGTGAGTATATACTACTCCTCGGGAACTTTCTCACTTAACGATCAATGCTATAAACCAAGTAGGTGTCTAGAAAGGTGTTAGCGGGGCTACGCCCCCAGGGAAAAGAGGTTATTTAATTAAGGAACTTCGCGAAAGCATTGGACAACCTCCGTCGAAGTACCAACGCTGGCATGGCTGAACGGTTAAGCAAGTATTGTACGGTGAGATTGATCCCGACTAATTCTTCCTTTTTGGTTTGAGGCGGGATTCGAGAGACAGTGGGAGCCATCCTGTTTAGACAAACTACAAACCACTCTAAACTTGCAAGAGCATCATGCTAAAGTGTTTCTTCTCTCTCTCCTAATTGCAGCGACCAAGTATCATGACCGGACTTAATTTACTACTAGATAAAAACATACTGACAGGGCCAAACTATAAGGATTGGCTCAGGAATGTCAAAATGGCAATCACTTATGACAAGTTGGGGTATCTCCTTACCACCAAAGCTCCCCCTGTCCCAGATCCCACCTCCAGCGTCGCAGATAAGGAAATCTGTAAGACCTGGGAGATTGATTGCGCGAAGGACAAGTGCCTCGTGCTTGCCTCTATGGACAATGAACATCAGAGGAGGTACGAGAATATGGACTTTGAATCCATATTTCTCCATACAAAAGAACTGTATGGAGAGCAATCCCATATCGCCAGATACGAAGTCTCAAAAAAGCTGTTTTCGGCGAGATTGGCTGTCGGATCATCTGTAGCGGAACACGTGCTTAAGATGATTGGTTTCATTGAGGAGCTCGCGGACCTTGGGACCACGTTAGAGAACGAGCTCTACACGGACTTGATTCTCCATTCCTTTCCTTCCACTTACGCCTAGTTTATCCTGAACTTCAACTTGCAAGAAAAAGAAGTTGAACTTTCAGAACTCCTCAACATGCTGAGGAGTGCAGAGGGCACCCTACAGAAAGGTAGGGAAACATCCACTTTGTTTGTAGGAGGATCATCCTCTTCTAGGTCCAAGGCGAAAGCCAAGGGAAAGAAGAGGAAAGCCCCCACCAACCCAAGGGGCGGTGTTAGTAAAGTGGATACGAAGGGAAAGACAAAGGCAACAAAGGTAGAGGGAAAGCTTGTGGGAAAGGAAGAATGCTTTTTATTGTCACAAGAGTGGACACTGGAAAAAGGATTGCAGGGCTTGGAAGGACAGAAACCAGGATCTGAAGCAAGTTGCGGCTTCAGCTTCAGGTGTGTATGTTATTGAAAACTGTCTATCAATAAACTCTATATCCTGGGTATTGGATACCGGATCAGGATCTCATATCTGTAATTCTTTACAGGCACTGAGAAGGCGCAGGGTTTTGAAGGCAGGTGATATGACCCTCAGAGTTGCAAACGGAGCTGGCATGGATGCTGAGTCCGTGGGGGACTATCACCTGGGGTTGTCAGATGGACACGTTTTGGTTTTGCATAATTGTTATTTTGTACCCAATGCAACCTGTAATATCATATCTGTATCTTTATTATCTAAAGAAGGTTATGAATTTGCATGTGTAAGTAATGTTGTGAACATTCACCTTAATCAAGTTTTGATTGGGTCAGGTACATTAAGCAATGGTATATACGTATTAAATGTTGGATATATGTATAACCTAGAGGCCATTATGTGATAGTGGATGTATCTATACATGTATATATATATATTCAGTTTGCATTCTTGCTCGACATGATAGTATGCTATCTGGTTCTTCTTTATCTGACATGTTTATTTGATCATGCTTCTATTCATTCATACATGCTGATAAAGCCCTAAGGATATCGGCTTGACTACTCTGATTTTGATGGAGATCATACTAGTGGGACATCTGTAGTCTATAAGCATATCCTGGAACGTCCCTAGTCGTAGGTATATCGAGACGGGGCATTGATATACCAGAGTAGACTAGCGTATATGATACTAGACCCATACGATGGGCGATGGATGTTCCCACATTCATCGATGTTTGACATCAAGATCATATGCGGGTGCTCAGTGGTGACTGGGTACACTGGACGGACTCACCGAGAACTCCTATATGGAATTATATCTATCGTCGGATAGCAGTTCTCAGGTGACACTGGTACAGGTTAGTCTGTAGACCCGAGATCGTCATGGAGTCTTGTGTGTTCTCCCACTGCACTTTGATTGCCACCCTACCACGGCTCTACTGAGTCGTGCAAACAGGTGGCCGTTGGGTACAGTCCCAAGACACACGAAGACGATGAGCGATAGGAGGGGTTTCGTCTCTCCCGGTATTGGGAGTTGATGCTGTGCAGTGCCCGACTGGTTATAACAGCAAGTCCCTGACCAGGGCTGCTGAGATTTGCTGATAAGTGTTATCAGTAGTTTCTCGATCTGTTATAGACCATTCACCGACACGACTTATTGAGTTATTGGGGTCGACGTGACCATCCCTAGGCTCGATATGCAGCATATCTGACGAAGAGACCGGACTGTACGGTAGTGTTGCCGGATGGCTCGACGGGAGTTGTAGCAGGTTCGCTTGTTGTCTTCTGATCGCTCAATACCCGGGTGGCCGTTACGTTTAGCTGACCGCTTGCGGCTTGAGGGTACTTGATATGATCATTACCCTCTGCCGGCGTATTGACGAGTCTTAAAGTCCCACAGAGGAGTTACCCAGTCCAGGCAAAACGTTGTGGTGCGCATATGCGATATGCGCATGCACCCGATTGAAATGTGCGTATATGATACCGAACATTGATCGGGTGAACTGCTTTTGGTGGGGTCATATGAGATATGACCGGATTGATAAATCAAGTGTTGATTTATCATTTAACCATTATTTTTCTCACTTAAAACTTTTTCTTGGATGATGGATGTGTGCATGCATGTGTGCTTTTCTTTCTTTCTTTCATGCTAGTTTCATGCACATGTGAATGTGCATACATGCATACATACATACACCCATCCATCATGGTTGTTAGCATATGGAAATAGTGGCAATGCAAGACTTACACCATGGATTAAATAATGGATAATTATTTAATTTTGGTTTTAAAGTTAAATGAAAAAGAAAGAGATAATCATGTTAGTTTCCACACTTTTCTTCTAACCTAACCTAGCTCAACTACCACTAACCTATGGTTATCCTTCTCTTTATCATTCTAAACCCAAGTTAAATTAACTATCTATCATTTAATCATGGTTGAAGTCAAGAAGGAATTAAATATATATAGTGATATATATTTCTTTCTCTTGCTTAACTCAAGGTTATCTTTTTACCTCTTGCAAAGAAAGGCCACCATCTTCATCTTCCTTCATCTTTTCCTCTCTAGGTTTTTCTAGTGAGTTAAATACAATCAAAGAAAGGTTTTTGAAGTGAAATCCAAAGCCACAACACCATTCTACTCAAGTCTAGCCAACTTGATTAGAGTGTTTCCTTCGATTTTACAAAGTAGCGAGCTTGGACGGAGATCTCCGCGGTGGATCGTCGTGGACACAAGGGGAGTTCAAGAGGACCTCGATTCAACACCCAAGACATCAAGGAGTCTTGCAAAGGGGAGCTACAAAGGTTGTAGCCTTCAAACCCTAGTCTTTACTAGCTTAAAGTTTTGATAACCCTAATTTTCTAGGATCTATCCTTTGCATGTTAGCTTAGCACCTTAAAAATACAAACTTTGAGACATGTGATGCTTCAAAACTCTTCATAGGGTGCTAGACTAACCTTACATTGGTATCAGAGCCGACCTAGAACATTAGGCGACCTTTTTACGGAGTCAAAACTCCGATCGAACCGAAATACGGTTTCTTTAGGTGCTCTCTGGAAATTTTCTAAAACTTGACATTTTGCAGAATTAAAAATATGTAAAAATCATAGCAGGAAAATATAAGGATTACGGCAGAAAAATAATCCCATGAACAGTTAGAACGACCGCGGAAACGCGGCCTAAGCTTGCTTAGGCCGCGGTTCCCCGGCTATATGTATAAATTGATGGATCATTTTTCTTCTGTAATTCACTAATCTGCTTGTATATAATTTTGGATATTTTTGATCTGTATTTAGTTTAGAAAAATTCTGGAGATAATTTTAGACCCGTCGATTCGATCGGAATTTTGTTTTCGTAGCTTTTCCGGGTAAATTAGAAAGTATTGGAGTGTTTGAACAAATATCATTTGCTCACTATTCACGGGGTTTAAATACTTTGGAAATACGTGTAAGTCTTTTTGTGGTGGTCCCTCTAGAAGACAACAAACCTTAACTCGATTATGTGACCGTCTCGAACTGCCCTTTAAACCTTAGGTTTTGGGGGAGTACGGCGTGCCACATGTGAGGCGTTGGCTTGAACCTTCTACGGCTGGACCGCTACACTGTGTCACACTCCAGATTTTTAACCCTGCTCAAGTGTTGAGCTTTAGTGGATCTTGGATGCTTGATCGTTCGTTCGAAAACTTTAATACTGTCTGTTTATCTGGAATGTGATACAATATGTGGAATTCATATAGTGTAGGCATGAAATACGAAATATGTGATATTTCGCATTTATGATGTCTAAAGAGAATCTGGATTCCAAATATTGTAGTTTTACACTTTTTTTTCTGTGACCGTAAGTGTAGTATGTCAGATATCGCCGGTTTCGTTGCTATACATCAACGACAATCGGGATACGCATACTTACTTACGTTGATGATATGTGATATTATGTGTTGCTGAGATATGATGTGCAGGATTGTCGCGATCGAATAGCCGGGGGGTTTTTGTAAGATGAGAGTTTTATATTTTCATTCATGTAAATTCAAATGTAATGTAATATTCTTTTATTTGGGGCACTTTCAGGTTGCGGTTGTGTCACCAGTGTTGTATATTATTTACTTTTCCGCATTAGGATGGACCCAAGGAGGGGAGCACAGGTGACCGGGTTCTGGGGTTCAGTGGGAGGCCATCTCGAGGAGTCGAGACCGGGTCTCCTAAACTCCAGGATTGGTAGGGTCACTTGCCGCTCTCGTAGGGTTCCAGGGTGTGGGCTTGGCTATTCATCGCGACTGTGGAATCCGTATTTTCTATTCTGGCTAAATACTAAATACGGACGTCCTAGGATATCCCACGTTATATCTATGTTTCTGCTGCCTGTGTTCTGTGATATCTGAGACGAATGACATATTATATATATGATATATAGTAGACGTTGCTTATGTTTTACACCCGTGCTAGTCCCGTCCCGGTATGCCGTTAGTTAAGTAACCTAACGGTGCATAACGGAACATTGCGGCGAATGCGGATGGCATAAGCGTACGTGTTATTTTCGTTTCTTTTCTGTGATTGGCTTAAGGACTTAAATGATGGGATTACATTAATGTGATTAATGTAAAGAAAATAAACCTAAAAAGATGTTGTAGAATTGGATTTAAAAACTACTCGGCTATTTGTGAAAAAGCTACATTTCAAAACTGCGGAGCTTAAGCCACTCCTTTTGAAAACTGTTTTGATTCTACAACGATATCAAGTTCAAAGCGTTAAAGATTTTCTTAAAAATCATTCGCAACCCTCCGTCATTTTAGTAAGTAGAGTACTTAGTATTCGTGCTACGTTTGTTGACTTTAGTTAAGGCGTAGTGTACGGTAGCTAAGTGATGTCTTCCTACACTGCATATGATGCAGATTAATTAGGACATTCATACGACTTTGTTGACCATAGTTAAGGTTCATATGGGTGGGTCTAATTGATCAAGATATGACGGGTAAAACTTGACTGGTACTTATGATTTGTTGACTATAGTTAAGGTCATAAGTACTAGGGGTAAAAATTACATCGGGAATTTCAAGTGTTGAAATTTGCAATGAGATTGCATACCTTCCATATGATGGTTGGATCCCGATCCCACTGTGGGCAATAGTTGCTCCTAGGAGAGTTTTACAGTTTACAATTAGCTAACTCATTAGGTGTCTAGAAAGGTGTTAACGGGGCTCCGCCTCTGGGAAAACGAGGTTTACTCTAATTAGGTTCGTGCGAAAGCACGGGGAACCTCCCTCAAAGTACCGACACTGGCCTGGCTGAACGGTTAGCGAAGTTGTAGACTGTAATTAATCCTGGCTAGTTTTTCTTTTTAAGGTTTGAAAGAAAACTTGATAAAAAGCAGTGGGAAACATCGATTAGACAAGATAATAAACCAATCTAATCTGTGCAAGAGCTTTCGCTGAGTGTATTCTTTTCTCTCTCTTAATGGCAGATACCAATGACTGGACTTAAGCTTCTACTAGATAAGAACAAACTGAATGGGACCAACTATAAAGACTGGCTAAGGAATCTGAAGATCGCCTTGACTTATGATAAAGTATCATATGTCCTCATTGCTTCAGCCCCGCCCGTCCCAGGCCCAAAATCCTCAGTTGCGGACATTGAAGTCCGCAAGACATGGGACGCTGACTGTGCCACGGAAAAATGCCTCGCGCTTGCATCGATGGACAACACACATCAAAAGCAGCACGAGGACATGGACATTCACGGGATATTGCTCCATACAAAGGAGTTGTATGGGGAACAGTCCCGCGTATTACGATACGAAGCATCAAAGAAACTGTTTCACATGCGGATGGCCCCTGGCACACCAGTAGAAGACCATGTTTTGAAGATGATAGCTCTTATAGAAGAGCTTGAGGACCTCGGATGGACAATGGACAATGAACAATATATAGATATTATTCTGCAGTCCCTCCCCTCCACCTTTGCTCAGTTCATAGTGAACTTTAACATGCATGGCATGGAGAAGGAACTCCCTGAACTCCTTAATATGTTAAGGAGTGCAGAGAGCACTATGAAGTCAGCAAAGACTCCCGTTATGACTATTGGACAGTCTTCTTCTTCTCGCCCGAAAGCTAAGGCCAAGGGAAAGAAAAAGAAGAAACCGACTAATCCTAAGGGCGGAGTCAAAAAGGTGAAGGGAAAGGGAAAGTCCACGGCTGGAGACCCAGGGAAAGGCGAGTGTTTTCATTGCCACAAGACAGGACATTGGAAGCGCAACTGCACAGAGTACCTAAGTCTCAAGAAGAAGCATGGTGATGCTTATGCTTCAGGTGCGTTTGTGACTGAAAACTGTTTTTCTATAAATTCTGCTTCCTGGGTATTGGATACCGGTTCAGGTTCTCACATTTGCAATTCTATGCAGGGGCTGAGAAATAGCAAGGTTTTGAAGACATGTGACCATACTCTCCGCGTTGGAAATGGTTCCAATGTACATACAGTCGCAGTGGGAGAGTATCACTTGGGGTTGCCGTCTGGATGTATTTTGATTTTGAATCCATGTTATTTTGTACCTGATATGCTATGTAATATAATATCCGTTTCTTTGTTGGACAATGAAGGGTATAATTTTGTATTGCAAAACAATGTTATGAACATTCACCTGAATCAAATGTTGGTTGGGTATGGTACGCTTAATAACGGAATATATGTCCTAAATCAACACACAGTTTTCAGTATACAACACACTAATAAAAGAAAACTTTCAGAATTAAATGAAGCTTTTATTTGGCACTGTAGACTTGGTCATATTAACGAAACAAGACTAAACAAGTTACACAAAGATGGATATTTAAATTCTTTTGAATATAAATCTTATGCGACTTGCCAGTCTTGTATCAAGGGTAAAATGACCAAAACTCCGTTTACCGGACACGGAGAAAGAGCTACTCAGCTCCTGGGCCTCATACATAGTGATGTATGTGGGCCTATGTCTACACAGGCTAGAGGCGGTTTTTCATACTTCATTACATTCACTGATGATTTCTCAAGATTCGGTCATGTATTTTTATTAAAGCACAAGTCCGACGCTTTCGAGAAATTCATTGAATATAAACAAGAAGTAGAAAAACAAACCGGCTTGAGTATTAAGATGCTTCGATCAGATCGAGGTGGAGAGTATCTCAATACAGAATTTGCAAACTTCCTAAAAGAGAATGGGATTCTCTCTCAGCTCACTCCTCCTTACACACCACAGCACAACGGTGTGTCAGAACAACGGAATAGGACCCTATTAGATATGGTCCGGTCCATGATGAGTGACGCTGAGTTACCAGTCTCGTTTTGGGGACATGCATTGGAGACTGCAGCGTTTCTGCTAAACAGGGTTCCAACCAAAGCCGTGTCTACCACGCCATATGAGATATGGAATGGGAAGAGACCATCTCTTAAAAGAATTAAGATTTGGGGTTGCCCAGCCTATGTTAAAAAGCAGAATCCGGACAAACTCGAGACACGGTCGGTCATGTGTAACTTTGTGGGATATCCAAAGAATTCTTATGGATATTTGTTCTACCACAAAGAGGAACAAAAGGTGTTTGTTTCTCAGTATGCCACATTCTTGGAAAAAGAGTTTTTCACAGATAAAGATGATGGCAAGGTAGTAGATCTGGAAGAGGTTCTGGAGACACAAACTACAAATGACGATTTGGTTGAACCGGCTGTTGCAACAGAAACTGAAGAACCTCGGCCACTCCGTAGGTCTGGTAGGACTTCTCGCCCACCGGAGAGGTACTACGGTTTCCTCATTGATGGTGACAGAGAAGACTGTATCATGGAAGATGATGATCCTACCAGTTTTCAGCAAGCTATCATGAGTGGTGACTCTGTGAAGTGGCTGGATGCCATGAGATCCGAAATGGAGTCTATGTACACCAACAAAGTATGGACTTTGGACGTTGTACCCCCTGGGGTAAAACCTGTAGGGTGCAAATGGATCTTTAAAAGAAAGATTGGTGTGGATGGGCAGGTAGAGACCTATAAGGCAAGACTTGTGGCGAAAGGTTTTCGTCAAAGACCAGGTTTGGACTATGACGAAACTTTTTCGCCCGTAGCCATGCTTAAATCCATTCGGATCCTACTTGCTATTGCTGCTCACTACGACTATGAAATCTGGCAGATGGACGTTAAAACAGCATTTCTGAATGGAGATTTAGAAGAATGCGTTTATATGGATCAGCCAGAGGGCTTCATTGACAGTGGGAGCAGCGAGAAAGCATGTAGATTGCTTAAATCCATATATGGGTTAAAGCAGGCATCTCGGAGTTGGAACATCTGTTTCGATGATGTTATCAAAGAGTTTGATTTCATCAAAAATCCAGATGAACCTTGTGTTTATAGGAAGGCTGTAGGAAGAGCTGTCACATTCCTCGTATTGTACGCGGATGACATTCTTCTGATAGGAAATGATATTCCTATGCTGCAGTCGGTCAAATCATTCTTATCACTGAGGTTCTCCATGAAGGACCTGGGTGATGCCACATACATCCTGGGCATAAGGATCTATAGGGATAGATCCAAAAAGTTATTGGGACTGTCCCAAACCAGGTACATCAACACTATCCTAAAGAGGTTTAGTATGGAAGTCTCCAAGCGGGGTGCCTTACCCGCTTGCCATGGAGTCACTCTCTCCAAGGATTCTTGTCCAAAGACCGATGAAGAGAGAGCTCGCATGAGCATTATACCTTATGCTTCGGCAGTAGGATCTATAATGTATGCGATGTTATGTACATGCCCAGATGTAGCTTATGCACTTAGTGTTGTAAGCAGGTATCAATCCAACCCAGGGGAGAACCACTGGACAGCTGTGAAGAACATTCTTATGTACTTACGAAAGACTAAAGAATTGTTCTTGGTGTATGGTAATACAGACCTCCAAATGGAGGCCTTTACCGATTCGAGCTTCCAGAGCGATAAGGATGACAGCAAATCTATCTCAGGGTTTGTATTTACCCTCAATGGAGGGGCGGTAAGTTGGAAGAGTTCCAAACAAGATACCGTTGCAGACTCTACGATGGAAGCTGAGTACATTGCTGCAAATGATGCCGCCAAGGAAGCCGTCTGGATGAAGAAGTTCGTCTCGGAGCTAGGAGTAGTTCCAACCATTATTAATCCAATACCTTTGTATTGTGACAATAATGGGGCAATGGCGTTAGCCAAGGAGCCCAGATCCCATCAGCGGTCCAGACATATCCTGAGGCGCTTTCATTTGATCCGGGAGATTGTAGATCGCCGCGAGATCGAGATTAAGAGAGTAGACACAAAGAACAACGCCGCGGATCCACTCACCAAGGCCCTCCCTCAGCCACAGCATGAGCGACTTTTTGAGATGTTGGGTATGAGATACGCCAATAACTGGCCTTAGTGCAAGTGGGAGATTGTTGGATATATGTATGCCCTAGAGGCCATTATGTGATAGTGGATGTATCTATACATGTATATATATATTCAGTTTGCATTCTTGCTCGACATGATAGTATGCTATCTGGTTCTTCTTTATCTGACATGTTTATTTGATCATGCTTCTATTCATTCATACATGCTGATAAAGCCCTAAGGATATCGGCTTGACTACTCTGATTTTGATGGAGATCATACTAGTGGGACATCTGTAGTCTATAAGCATATCCTGGAACGTCCCTAGTCGTAGGTATATCGAGATGGGGCATTGATATACCAGAGTAGACTAGCGTATATGATACTAGACCCATACGATGGGCGATGGATGTTCCCACATTCATCGATGTTTGACATCAAGATCATATGCGGGTGCTCAGTGGTGACTGGGTACACTGGACGGACTCACCGAGAACTCCTATATGGAATTATATCTATCTTTGGATAGCAGTTCTCAGGTGACACTGGTACAGGTTAGTCTGTAGACCCGAGATCGTCATGGAGTCTTGTGTGTTCTCCCACTGCACTTTGATTGCCACCCTACCACGGCTCTACTGAGTCGTGCAAACAGGTGGCCGTTGGGTACAGTCCCGAGACACACGAAGACGATGAGCGATAGGAGGGGTTTCGTCTCTCCCGGTATTGGGAGTTGATGCTGTGCAGTGCCCGACTGGTTATAACAGCAAGTCCCTGGCCAGTGCTGTAGAGATTTGTTGATAAGTGTTATCAGTAGTTTCTCGATCTGTTATAGACCATTCACCGACACGACTTATTGAGTTATTGGGGTCGACGTGACCATCCCTAGGCTCGATATGTAGCATATCTGATGAAGAGACCGGACTGTACGGTAGTGTTGCCGGATGGCTCGACGGGAGTTGTAGCAGGTTCGCTTGTTGTCTTCTGATCGCTCAATACCCGGGTGGCCGTTACGTTTAGCTGACCGCTTACGGCTTGAGGGTACTTGATATGATCATTACCCTCTGCCGGCGTATTGATGAGTCTTAGAGTCCCACAGAGGAGTTACCCAGTCCAGGCGAAACGTTGTGGTGCGCATATGCGATATGCGCATGCACCCGATTGAAATGTGCGTATATGATACCGAACATTGATCGGGTGAACTGCTTTTGGTGGGATCATATGAGATATGACCGGATTGATAAATCAAGTGTTGATTTATCATTTAACCATTAGTTTTCTCACTTAAAACTTTTTCTTGGATGATGGATGTGTGCATGCATGTGTGCTTTTCTTTCTTTCTTTCTTTCATGCTAGTTTCATGCATATGTGAATGTGCATACATGCATACATACATACACCCATCCATCATGGTTGTTAGCATATGGAAATGGTGGCAATGCAAGACTTACACCATGGATTAAATAATGGATAATTATTTAATTTTGTTTTTAAAGTTAAATGAAAAAGAAAAGGATAATCATTAGTTTCCACACTCTTCTTCTAACCTAACCTAGCTCAACTACCACTAACCTATGGTTATCCTTCTCTTTATCATTCTAAACCCAAGTTAAATTAACTATCTATCATTTAATCATGGTTGAAGTAAAGAAGGAATTAAATATATATAGTGATATATATTTCTTTCTCTTGCTTAACTCAAGGTTATCTTTTTACCTCTTGCAAAGAAAGGCCACCATCTTCATCTTCCTTCATCTTTTCCTCTCTAGGTTTTTCTAGTGAGTTAAATACAATCAAAGAAAGGTTTTTGAAGTGAGATCCAAAGCCACAACACCATTCTACTCAAGTCTAGCCAACTTGATTAGAGTGTTTCCTTCGATTTTACAAAGTAGCGAGCTTGGACGGAGATCTCCGCGGTGGATCGTCGTGGACACAAGGGGAGTTCAAGAGGACCTCGATTCAACACCCAAGACATCAAGGAGTCTTGCAAAGGGGAGCTACAAAGGTTGTAGCCTTCAAACCCTAGTCTTTACTAGCTTAAAGTTTTGATAACCATAATTTTCTAGGATCTATCCTTTGCATGTTAGCTTAGCACCTTAAAAATACAAACTTTGAGACATGTGATGCTTCAAAATTCTTCACAGGGTGCTAGACTAACCTTACATTAAACCAGCCACAGATTTTCAATGTCAAGAATACACACAAAAGAAAGTCTCCGGAAACAAATCAGGCTTTCTTATGGCATTGTAGACTAGGTCACATCAATGAGAGAAGGTTGAAGAAGTTACATACAGAAGGATATTTGGATCCGTTCGAATATCAATCATATGCAACTTGTCAATCCTGTCTCAAAGGAAAGATGACAAAGACTCCGTTCACTTGACACGGAGTAAGAGCAAGCGAGCTCTTGGGACTCGTACACAGCGACGTGTGTGGTCCAATGTCTACACATGCGCGAAACGGTTATTCTTACTTCATTACTTTTACGGATGACTTTTCAAGGTACGGATATGTCTTCTTAATGAAACATAAATCCGAAACCTTTGGAAAATTCCAGGAATATAAGAATGAAGTAGAAAAACAAACCGGCAAAAGTATCAAGACACTGAGATCTGATTGAGGTGGTGAATACTTGAGTGCCGAGTTCCTGGATTACCTAAAAGAGAATGGAATTCTCTCTCAGCTTACTCCTCTATACACTCCGCAACATAACGGTGTATCGGAGAGACGGAACCGGACCCTATTGGATATGGTACGTTCCATGATGAGTAACGCTGAGTTACCGCGAACATTCTGGGGATATACACTAGAATCAGCTGCATACCTTTTGAACCGAGTTCCAACTAAGACTGTGCCTACCACACCATATCAGATGTGGTGTGGGAAGAAACCCTATCTTAAGCACATTAAGACATAGGGATGTCCAGCTTTTGTCAAAAAGCAGCACGCGGACAAACTCGAGGCACGCTCAGTACAGTGCAAGTTTGTGGGATATCCAAAGAACTCCAAGGGGTATTTCTTCTATTGCGAAGAGGAACAAAAGGTTTTTGTTTCTCGTCAGGCCCACTTCTTGGAAACTGAGTTTTTGGAAAATCAGATAAGTGGGAGCGCAATAGAACTGGAAGAAATTCCAGAACCACGAGCTATTAGTGAAAGCTTAGTAGAACCAGAGGGTTCGAAAGATCAGGACATTCCTGCGCCGCTCTGCAGGAGTAGTAGGTAGTCTCATCCGCCCGAGAGATACTACGATTTTCTCACAGACGGGGATAGAGAGGATTGCATCATTGATAATGATGAGCCGACTAACTTCCAGCAGGCCATTCAGAGCGTTGACTCGGTAAAATGGTTGGATGCAATGCGGACGGAAATGGAGTCCATGTACACCAACAAAGTATGGACGTTGGACGTTGCTCCAGATGGGGTAAAACCCGTAGGATGCAAGTGGATCTTCAAAAGGAAGATTGGTGTAGATGGACAGGTTGAGACCTATAAGGCTAGACTTGTTGCAAAGGGTTTTCGTCAAAGACCTGGTTTGGACTATGGCGAAACTTTTTCTCCAGTGGCTATGCTGAAATCCATTCGGATCCTTCTTGCCATTGCTGCCTTCCACGATTATGAGATTTGGCAGATGGACGTAAAGACCGCTTTTCTAAATGGAAATTTAGAGGAGTGTGTCTATATGGACCAGCCAGAGGGTTTCATTCAGAGTGGGAGCAGCGGAAAGGTGTGCAAGTTGCTTAAGTCCATCTATGGACTAAAGCAGGCATCGCAGAGTTGGAACATCTATTTTGATGAGACGGTCAAAGAATTTGGCTTTATCAAAAATCAAGATGAACCATGCATCTATAGTAGATTTGTAGCAAGAACTGTTGTATTCCTCGTTTTATACCTGGATGACATTCTCTTAATATGAAATGACATTCCTATGCTATAATCTGTCAAAGGGTTCTTGTCACACAGGTTCTCCATGAAAGACCTGGGTGATGCCTCTTACATTCTGGGGATCCGGATCTATCGTGACAGATCCAAGAGGATATTAGGACTTCCAAAGTCCAGGTATATCGACACCATACTGAGGAGATTCAGTATGGAAGATTCCAAGCATGGTAATCTACCGGCTTATCACGGGATCACCCTCTCCAAGGAGATGTCTCCTAAGACTGATTTGGAAAGGGATCACATGTCTATTATACCCTACGCTTCTGCGGTAGGCTCTATAATGTATGCGATTTGTGTACCAGACCAGATGTAGCTTATGCACTGAGTGTGGTAAGCCGGTATCAGTCAAACCCTGGGGAGAAGCACTGGATAGCAGTAAAGAACATTCTCAAGTACCTGAGAAGGACTAAGGAGATGTTCTTGATGTATGGCGGAAAAGACCACCAGATCGAGGCCTTTGCTGACTCCAGCTTCCAGAGTGACAAGGATGATTCCAAGTCCATGTCGGGTTATGTCTTTACCCTCAATGGAGGGGAGGTGTGTTGGAAGAGTTCCAAACAGGAAACTGTTGCTGACTCGACAATGGAAGCGGAATATATCGCTGCTGCTGATGCCGCAAAAGAAGCCGTCTGGATAAGGAAGTTCTTGACAGAACTTCAGGTGGTTCCATCCATTGTTGATCCAATACCTCTGTATTGCGACAACAACGGGGCTATAGCTTTAGCAAAGGAACCCAGGTCCCATCAGAAGTCCAGACACATCTTGAGGCGGTATCACCTGATCAGGGAGATCGTGGGTCACCAGGAGATCGAGGTTCGGAGAGTTACTACGGAAGATAACACTGCTGATCCACTCATAAAGGCCTTACCCCAGACTCAGTTCGAGCGGCTGATCGAGATGATAGGTCTTCGATACGCCAGTACATGGCCTTAGTGCAAGTTGGAGATTGTTAGTGTATATGCCCTAGAGGCCATTACTGTATCATACTAGTTTGTATATTACTTAATGGAAGCTTGGGATATTCACCTTGTATAGACATTCTTGCTCAAAATAGTAGTATGCTACTTGGTTTGTTTGTACTTTAATGTGTACATGTGTTTATTTTAGTATATCACCTATACACATTAGTGGAGCCCTTAGGATCTTTGCTTGATTACCAGCGTTGTGATTGCAGTCACACTCGTGGGGGCTGGGTAATCCATAAGCACATCCTTATGCAGGTCCCTAGTCGTAGGACTATCGAGACAGGGCATCGATACTCCGGAGTAGACTAGCGTATGCGCTTCTCATCCTAGCAGGGGAGACGGTCTGTCCCACAGCCGTCAGTACGTCGTACTTGAGATAGTATGCGGGTGTTCGTTAGGTTACGAGTACACTGGACAGGACTCGTCGGGAACTGTTGGTTGGTAGTATACCTATCGTCAGTTATCAGTTCCCAGGTGACATGAGTACAGCTTAGTCCGCTGACTTGACACTATCACTTCGCCTCGAGTGTGTTCCCACTGTACTTAGATTACTACCCTACCACGGCTCAAAGGAGTCATGCAAAAAGGTAGTAGTTGGGTGCAGTCCCGAAGCACTTGGAGGTAGTGACGGTTAGACAAGATTCGTCTCTCCCGGTATTGGGGGTTGATATCGCGCTGTGTCTAGGAGAGCCATTACACAAAGTCCCTGGCCAGGGCAAGCGAGATATATTGGTAGGTTTCCAGTGTTATCTCAGGGTGTTCTGGGCTACACTCCAACACGACTTGTACCGCTATTAGGGGACTGACGTTTACCGCCCCCTAGGCTTGCCATGCGATATTCTCAGACGAATAGACCAGACTGTACGCAGATTGTCACATTCAGGCTCAGTAGGAGTTCAGATGGGTTTTACCTCGTCCGTCTTCTTATCGGCATCTACCTGGGGGCCGTTACGCACAGCTAGTGCCGCTTGCGGTCTGTGGTTAAACCCACTGCCAGCATAGTGTCGAGTCTTTAGAGTCCCACACAGAGAGCTATTCGCCTTTAGGCAAAAGAGTAGAGGTCGCATGGTTTTGCGATAGGGTTCGGTCACATCCATACACTTGTGCACGTTTAGTGTCCGGGCAGTTATCACTACCGGGCTTTGGTTTAAGCCAGATCGTAGTGTACGTTTTGGGATTTATTTTATCTCGTTTGTATTCGTGCTCCTCGGAACGCGGATGCGGGTGTGTATACACGGTTGACAAAGACAGAGGCAGAGGATTCTCATTAGGGTTGTTGACTGTTGACTTTTGCTAAACCCTAATGAGAATAAGAAATATGATTAATAATAATATTAATTAAGTATTATTGTGCCATGGTTGGGTTGAAAGGTTGACTTTTTTTGACTTGTTGACTTAGTTGACCGGTTGACTAGGTTGGACTTGTTGACCATCATCATTACAATGGCTATCATTTCATGGCAAAGACTTTTGCTTGCTTGTTATTCTTTACAAAATGAGAGCATGAAATGATATTGCCATTTTGACTTGAACCATCACACAATACTCAATTACTATTATTGTTATGATTATTTTGGATTATGAGAGCAAGGGTGAGAAATGTCTTGCTCATTCTATCATTCTCATTCTCTCTCATCTTCAAGCTCTCCCTCTTCCTCTTGCTCTCTCTCTAGTTCATGGTTCTATTGTCTCATGTGTTGAGAAGCAAGAACTATAGAGATAAAGCCCAACACACTCCTCTACTCATCCTGGTATACAAGGTTTAGCAAACCAAGTGTTCTAGTTTCCTCAAGATTGAGGTTGAAGCCAAAGGTAGATGCTTTCAGGTGGATCCATCTTCGGCACAAAGAGACGACCAGGAGAGAACCATCCGACCACCACAAGGAGTCCAAGAGAAGGAGTTCAAGTTAAGGTATAACCCCAACCGAGTAGGTAAAACTCCTAGTTAGGTTGTTAGATAGTTGTTTAACAAAGATCCGTATTTTGAGTCCATGTTACCACCAAAAGAAAAATCGTTTTTCATCATTTCCACAAGCCCGAAAGAACCGGGAGAGGTAACGTGGACTTATACCAAGTACTTACAAGGCGAAACCAAAGAAGGCAGTGATTGCAGCAATTCAAGCAGAGGAAGGATCAAAGCCATAAATGGTTCGAAAGTTCGAAGATGTGTTTCTTGACGATATATCAGGTTTGCCTACCGATCGAGCTCTTGAATTCAGCATTGATTTAGTACCAGGAGAACAACTGGTAATCAAAGCACCGTATCGACTAATTCTGGAAGGTTTAAAGGAGGTCCGAACTCAGTTGGAAGAATTATTGGTGAAAGGATGGATTCGTCCCAGCACTTTAAGTTGGGGATCTTCAGTTCTGCTCGTGAAGAAGAAGGAAGGTTCATACAGAATGTACATTGATTATAGAGCCTTGAACGAAGTAACAATAAAGAACAAGTATCCACTTTCACGCATCGACGATTTATTCGATCAGCTAAGTGGATCTTGTGTTTTCTCCAAGTTAAATCTTCATTCAGGTTATCATCTGGTGAAGGTCAAGGAGTCTGATATCCATAAAACGGCATTCAGAACTCGCTATGGTCATTACGAATTTCTTGTGATGCCATTTGGAGTGACCAACACACCAGCAATATTTATGAACCTAATGAATCAAGTTTTCCGCGAATACCTAGACCGATTTGTTGTCATCTTTATCAACGACATTCTGGTGTATTCAAAAAGTTGGAAAGAACATGTCAAGCACCTACGAATTGTCCTTGAAACTCTACGACAACATCAACTCTACGCCAACTATACCAAATGCGAATTTTGGCTAAATCAAGTTGGTTTCCTCGGACATATTGTATCAGGCGAAGGAATCTCTGTGGATCCAACGAAAGTTTCAGCAGTAAGCGAATGGCCGACACCAAAGACAGTGAAAGACATTCGAAGTTTCTTGGGTCTAGCTGGATATTACAGAAGGTTCATTGAAGGATTTTCCAAGATAGCAACACTCCTGACCAAGCTTACATGTAAAGATGAACACTTTGTGTGGTCAGAAGCATGCGAGCAAGCTTTCGTAGAACTCAAGTCAAGGTTGACATCAGCGCCTATTCTCGTCATACCGGACCAATCTGGAGGTTTCGAAGTGCATTATGATGCATCCGGTAAGGGATTAGGATGTGTTCTACATTAGCACGGAAGAGTTGTGGCTTATGCATCAAGACAGCTGAAGATTTATGAGCGCAATTACCCGACGCATGATTTAGAGTTGGCGGCCGTAATCTTTGCTCTTAAGATTTGGTGCCATTATCTTCTCGGTGAACGGGTTGACATATACACAGATCACAAGAGTCTAAAATATGTGTTTACTCAGAAGGAGCTTAATATGCGGCAGAGAAGATGGTTAGAATTGATGGAGGATTTCGACATCAACCTGCAATATCACCCAGGGAAGGTGAACGTAGTATCTGATGCACTTAGTCGCCAACCATTATCGATGAATCTCACCGCCCAGTGGAAGCGTCAACAAGATTTGCATCAGATGGAGATTGAAGTAGTCATGCCAGGTAACGCTTCAAGTTTGATGAATTTACAAGTTCAATCTACCATTGTCAATCAGATCAAAGCAACTCAAGCAAGTGATGCCAAGTTGCAGAAGATCAGGGAACAAGTAGAGAATGGACTCAGAACAGACTTCATCATTCATGAAGACGGATCTTTAAGATATGGCAGCAGACCGTGTGTACCAAACGGTTCTATTCGGGAAGAGTTAATGAAATAAGCTCACAGCTCTCCCTACTCAGTACACCCTGGAGGTACAAAGATGTACAAGGATCCATGTCAAAATTATTGGTGGCATGGAATGAAGCGTGCAGTAGCCAGAAACGTTACTAAATGCTTGGTGTGTCAGTAAGTAAAGGCTGAACATCACAGGACTGCTGGATTACTTCAACCGTTACCTATCCCAGAATGGAAATGGCAACACATCATGATGGATTTTGTGACTGCACTTCCTCGAAGCACAAAAGGTAACAATGCAGTATGGGTCATTGTGGATCGACTCACAAAGTCGGCCCACTTCATCCCATTTCGAGTTGGTCAATCAACTGAGACATTAGCAAAGAAGTAAATGGAGGTAAGAATCTACTTAAGATTTAAACTCTTCATAGTGTACTATCTCTGATATCCATGAACTCATACAGGAAATTGTGAGACTTCATGGAGTACCGGTCTGCATTGTCTCCGATCGTGACACCAGGTTCCGATCACAATTTTGGCAAAGTCTGCAAGCGATCTTGGGAACAAGTCTGAACTTCAGCACGACTTATCATCCACAAATAGATGGTCAGTCTGAGCAAACTATTCAAATCTTGGTAGATATGCTAAGAGCGTGTATACTGGATTTTGGAGGATCGTGGGAAGATCACCTACATCTTGTGGAGTTTTCGTATAACAATAGCTACCAAGCAAGCATAGGAATGGCACCTTTTGCAGCACTTTATGGAAGGAAAGTGTTGATCGCCATTAAGTTGGGACGACATCGGAGATAGAGAACTTCTTGGACCTGAAATGATAGTGGAAACTGTAGATGTGGTCCGCACTATCAGGGAAAGAATGCGAATAACCCAAGATCAATAGAAGCATTGGGCTGATGCGAAGCGACGTCATTTGGAGTTCCAGCCGGGAGATCACGTATTTCTGAATTTATCTCTGAACCGCGGAGTGATTCGTTTTGGAAGACGGGGTAAGCTAAGTCCGAGATATATTGGACCGTTCGACATACTCGAACAAGTCGGTGAAGTGGATTACCGCTTGACACTTTCACCTTCATTAGAAGGAGTGCAAATGTGTTCCGCATATCCCAACACAGAAAGTATATGAGTGACCCTAACCATATTCATGATCATTTCGAGCTCACTGTACTGCCCGACTTATCTTGTGAGCAGCAACCTGTTGAGATCCTGGACAGGAAAGTGAAGTCACTTCGGAACAAGGATGTCAAATTGGTTCCAGTGATGTGGAGAAAAGACACTCCAGGAGAATCGACATGGGAAAGAGAAGAAAAGATGCGTGCAAGATATTCTCACTTATTTGTAAACTAGTCCTTAAAATAAATTGTAAATTTCGAGGACAAAATTTTTGTAAGGAGGGTAGACTGTAACAACTCCAATTTTAATATACATAAAATTGTTTAAAAGTTAATGTACACTTGGGGTATTTACAATTCCTGTGAGTACTATAAGTATTTGGTTCAATTTTGAACAACAATAAGGAGCTTGTAGCTCAATGGTAAGGCCTTACACTGCTGAGACATAGCACTAGAGTTCAAATCCCATCAGCCACAATATCTTCTATTTAAAATTCTTTTAATCTTTTAGAAGCCTAAGAGTCTACATATGCACAACCCATAAAACTAAAAGTCACAGCCTAAACAAACATGTGCACGAGGCTACACCAAGCGTCAGGGACACATGGCACCAATACTAGCCCCCACCATACGAATCGGGCCGACGAGATGGTGACTCGGGCCAGCGCCGCCGGTCCAACTCGGACCAAACCCAAATTATTTTAAACCATAGCGACTCTTGGACGCATCCCTAACCCCAGTATTGTTTATTCTCTGCAAATTTACAGAGAATAATAAAATCCCTTTAAATCCCATTTTAATGCAAATTTAAATGCATTTTTATCACACCCTAACCCTAATTTTCCCTATAAATACGCACTCTATTTTTACACCTCTTCACACTGAAATTTCCTATAAAAACTCTCAAGAAAATTCCAAGATCCTTTTGTGTGGAAGTAGAGTTAGCAAAGGGCGAAGCTCAGACGAACTTTCGGCGACAACTCAAGGAGTTTCCGACGACAAAATGACGCACCGGCAACTCCCACCTCTTCCTCTTTCTCTCCTCTAGCCAATCATCTAGTAAATCTCTACTTCTCCTTCTTTTCTCTATTCTAAAAACATTCAATGTTAGTTATATGTATGCCCTAGAGGCCATTACTGTACATGAGATGTATATTGTTGTGGATGCTGGGACATATATAGGGAGGACTTTCTTGCTCGACATGATAGTACGCTATCTGGTTGCTCTTTATCTTAACATGTATACTTACTGTCTCTCTGTTACATGTTGATAAAGCCCTTAGAATGTGTACTCGACTTCCAGGACTATGATGCAGATCATACTAGTGGGGTCGGGGTTGTCCATGAGTACATCCTTCAATGTTCCTAGTCGCGGGAATATCGAGACGGGGCGTCGATATTCCAGAGTAGACTAGCGTATATCTTCTCGACCCATGTGATGGGCGATGGATGATCCCATATCCATTGGTGTTTGACATCAGAGATGGTATACGGGTGCTCAGTGGAGACTGGGTACACTGAACGGACTCGCCGAGAACTCCCAGATGGTATTATACCTCACGTCAGATGGCAGTTCTCTGGTGACACTGGTACAGGTCAGTCTGTCGACCCGAGATCGTCATAGAGTCTTTTGTTTCTCCCACTATGCTTTGATACCAAGTTGGGATTCCTTAGCACCTAGCCTAGGGTTTGCAAGCATCACACATGCCACAACAAAAATTTTAGGGTGTGCTAAGCAATCTAACTCAAGATCGAACTAGAAAACTAGGGTAACATAACTTGTAATCCAACATTACAAAAGGAAGTGAATGAAAATACAACCTTTGTAGATCCGGTCCTTCACTTCTAAAGCTCCGTGTTGATATCCCTTCGCTGCGATCATCGAGATCCCGAACTCTAGAAAGGATTTCCTCGGAGAAATAATCAAGCTAGCTCGTTGACTTCGAGGCCGAAGATGATCTACGTCGAGGAGACTCAAACTCACGCTCCATCTTCACTAGGTCAAGAACTTTGTGAAGAGAAAACCCTAAACTAAATGGAAAGTAGTAGAGGATGATGAAATAGGAAGTGGGTTCACTTTGGATTTTGATTTCTCACTTTATTTCTTCACTTTAAAAAAATCTAGCAAGCTTTTTCTTCTTGATGAAGAAGAAGAAGAAGAAAGAAAATGAATAATGAGAAAAGAAAAATAAGTGAAGATTATCATCATGCAACCATGGGTGAGTTAACCTTTGTAGAGACTAAACCATAGTTAATTATAATGGTTAGGTTAATAAATATCTTAATCAAGACAAAGTGAGTGGACTTTGTCAAAGATGCTTTAAGCTTCATGAAGCTTTAAGCCATGACAAAAGAAGCCACTATTTTGAATAATTAAGATAAATAAAAACCTAAATTATAATTAGCATGGTGTAAGTCATACACACACCCAAGTTTGCATGTATCATCAATCATGATACAAACATGTACACAATTATATATCACATATACATTATGTGTACATCAAGTGAGAAATGCAATCTTAAGTGAACCAATACTAGTTAATGTAAAGTAATATATCAAATATATAATTATACATTAAATCATTAAATCAACACTTGATTTAATTATCCGGTCATATCGCATATAACCGACTAATATCTAGTGTATCAATATATCGAATCAACACTTGATTCGGTAACCCGGCTATATCACATATAACCGACCGATGATACAAATCGCGAGAATAGAATACAGTATCACATACTGGTATTATTCTCGGTCCCGCACATATCTCATATGCGCTCCTATTTCGTTTCGCTTGAGCCAGGAAACCTCTGTGTAGGACTCTAAAGACTCGTCAATACGCCGGCAGTAGATGGTGATCATATCAGTCACCCACAAGCCGCAAGCGGTCTGCTAAATGTAACGGCCACCTGGGTATTGAGCGATCAGAAGATCAACGAGCAAGCTTGCTCACACTCCTGCGAATCCAATTAGTAACACTTATCGCACAGTCCGGTCTGTTCGTCTGATATGTCGCATATCTCGTCTAGGGATGGTAAACGTCAGACCCCAGTAGCTTGATAAGTCATGCCGATGTAAGGTCCATAACGAGCGCGAAACTACTGATAACTCTTACCAGTAAATCACATCAACCCTGGCCAGGGATTTCCAGTTATGGCCAGTCGAGCATAGCGCAACATCAACCCCCAATACCGGGAGAGACGAATCCCCTCCTATCGCTCATTGCTTCCATGTTTATCTACAAAGGTTGTATTTTCATTCACTTCCTTTTGTAATGTTGGATTACAAGTTATGTTACCCTAGTTTTCTAGTTCGATCTTGAGTTAGATTGCTTAGCACACCCTAAAAATTTTGTTGTGGCATGTGTGAAGCTTGCAAACCCTAGGCTAGGTGCTAAGGAATCCCAACATGGTATCAGAGCCTAACTAAAAACTTAGACGATGTTAAGATAATCCGAAAACAAAAAACCCCGCAAAATACGATTTTGGAAACCCCATGGATTTGCTCTCTGGAATTTTTTTAAAAAGTGGCCTGAAAATTATTTAAACAACTGCAGAGTGATGTACTGAAGATTCTAAGAACACAGAGGGAATACGAGGGGGGGTGCTCGGACCTAGGCCGGCGACAGAGCCAATTTTTCCTGCGTCGCCGACCCCTTAGGCTCCCCTCCCCCTCGTATTGCACCTGTGATCTTTTACTCCTATTCTGGGGTTTCTGGTATTGTTTGTTTGGTCCAAATTTTCATGTGATGATAATTGTGTTATGGACTCTTTGCGGAATATTTCGTATTCGTATATTTTAGCATTGTAATAGGTAACCTAGACCATGTTTAACACTTCGAACGAAATTCAAACTTCACCCCATGACCCCCTCTGAAATTTCCAAGTGTTGGAATTTTTCCCAAGTTAATTATATTCAATGTTCGTGCAAGTAACTCTATGGAACCTCTAGAAGAATATAAACCTTAACTCGATTCTATGCCCTCGTAATCGCGGTTTGAACCATAGAATTTGCCGTGGTTCCGCGGTGTCATAGGTGAGGTATTGGTTTACCCCTTCTACGGCTGGATCATAGGTACTGTGGCACGTTTTGGATACTTTAACTTCGCTCAAGTGTTGAACTCATTGGGAGTTGTGGGGATTAGTTGATTCGATTGAAATGTTTAAACATGGTCTAGTATATTGTGATACAATACTTGGAATCAACAACGTTTGAGTTTTATAAGTCTAGCAATTTAGTCTCATTTGATTGGTTGCCACGGGATTTTGATGTGATCAAAAGTCCGTCGCAATAACTTTGTGTGTTCGGATACTCGCCGGGTAACATTACTAGATAGCCACGCCCCATAACCCCGACCAAGTGACTATAGGAGAACTCCGTAGCCAAAAAGCATCCATCCGGGTGCTCGAGGCCGCGGTGTTCCGCCTAAGTACACTTCGTCGTCGGTATCGGAGGTCCGACCGTCTACTAAAGTTTCCGACGAGCATTCGATCGGGATGTCGGGAATCTTGTTGAATTGCCCGACTGAATATTGGAAAGTGTTTTCAAAATTGAGACTAAAATGCGGGGTTTAAAATTGTTAGGCATGCGATGGCTAAGGAATTCATATTGTTAGGCATGAAATCCGCAATATGTGATATTACGGGTTTATGATGTCTAAGGTTGTTGCGGATTCCAACTGTTGTAGTTTTTTATTTCCTTTTCTGCGACCGTAAGTGTAATATGTGGAGTATCGCCGGTTTCGTTGCTATACGTCAACGACAATTGGGATACACATATTTACTTACGTTGATGACATGTGATGTTATGTGTTGTTGGATATGTTATATTGGATCGTTATGTTTGAATAGCCGGGTTTTTTTTATGTGAGATGGGTATTTTTCATTTTCATTCATGTAAAAACTTGTATGCAATATTCTTTTATTGGGGCACTTCCGGGTTGAAGAAGATGTCATCGTTGATGTATATTAGTTACTTTTCCGCATTAGGATAGACCCAAGGAGGAGAGCACAAGTGACCGGGTTCTAGGGTCCAGTAGGAGACTATCTCGAGGAGTCGATTCTGGATCTCCTAACTCTAGAATTGGTAGGGTTGCTTGCCGCTCTCGTAGGGGTCTAGGGATGTGGGTTTGACTATTCATAACGACCGTGGAATCCGTGTTTTATATAGGCTCAAAATAAATCACGGACATCCTAGCATATCCAATATTTCATATGTTGTTTTCTGCTGCGTTATCTGTGATGTGATCATGTGATATGTTCAGATAGATACTGCATATATTATATATGATATATTATATAGACGTTGCTTATGTTTTACACCCGTGCTAGCCCTGCCCCGCTATGTCGTTAGTTACCTAACCTAACGGTGCATAACGGGACATCGAGGCGAATGCGGATGACATAAGCGTACGTTGTATTTATCTGTGATGTTTAGGTAATTTAAATGATGGGACATTCATTAATGAGATTAATAAAAGAAAATAAACCTAAAATAAGTTGTGGAATCGAATTTCAAAAATCAGGTTGCTCTAGTTGTTGCTTTGCATAGCTGTATTCCTTGTAGAATATCCAGCACCTCATTCGATGAGGAAAGAGCCGAGATCCCTTCACCGGGAGTGACCTCTTTAGCAATAATTAGCAGATGCTACAACCTTCGGTTTTTCTTTTGACTGCTTTTCTAGTTCTTGCTTTGTACAGTGGTATTGTGAATATCCTGCACCTCATTCGACGAGGAAAGAGCCGAGATCCCTTCACCGGGAGTGACCTCTTTAGAGAAACTAGCAAAAGCCTAAAAAACACTCTATTTAAAATCATTTGATTCTGCAACGATATCAAGTTCAAAGCGTTCAAGGTTTTCTTAAAAACCATCCGCAACCCTCCGTCATTTTAGGAAGTAGAGTACTTAGTATTCGTGCTGCGTTTGTCGACCATAGCCGAGGCGTAGTGTACGGTAGCTAAGTGATGTCTTCCTACACAGCATACGATGCGATTAGTTAGGACAGTCATGTGACTTTGTTGACCTTAGCCAAGGGTCATGTGGGTGGGTCTAATTAATCACGAAATGACGGGTAGAACTTGACTAGTGCTTATGATTTGTTGACCATAGCTAAGGTCATAGGTGCTAGGGGTAAAAACCATTAGAGTTTCAAGTGTTGAAATTTGCAATAAGATTGCATACCTTCTATGAGATAGTTGGATCCTGATACCCACTGCGAGTAATTGTTACTCCTGGGAGAGTTTTGCACTTTACAATTAGCCGATCAAGTAGGTGTCTAGAAAGGTGTCAATGGGGTTACGCCCCTAGGAAAACGAGGTTTATTTTAGTTAGGTCCGTGCGAAAGCACGGGGAACCTCCCTCAAAGTACCGACACTGGCCTGGCTGAAAGATTGGTGAACATGTAGAGTGTAATTAATCCTGGCTAGTCTTTCCTTTTAAGGTTTAAAGGAAGATTTGATAAAAACAGTGGGAGCCATCCTGATTAGATAAAATATATAACCAATCTAATCTTGTAAAAGTGCACGCAGAGTGTTTTCTTCTCTCTCTTTCTAGGTAGCGACCATGTCACGCCTTAATCAAGATAATAATATGGATGTATTGACTGAACCCACTTGTTATACTGAGCCGGGGAACATTGGTCCAGCTCCAACTTATAATTGTTATAAGACCGAGCAGGGATTAGGGGAATACCAGGATTCCCATGCCGCCCAAACGAAGAAAATGCATGATGATGCATCTCCTTCGGGTGTGTTCATTACATAGAACTGTTTCTCAGTATCGTCCTAGGTATTTGTTACCGGATCAGGATCCTGAATATGTAATCTGTTACATGGGCTACAGATAGGCAGAGAACTGAGAACGGGTGATAAGTTTCAAGAGTTGAAAATGGTGCAATTGTTGCAGCCAAGGTGTTAGCAGTTATCACCCTGTATTACCAAATACATTGATTCTGAACGAATGTTATTAGATATCGAACCTGATATACAACATCATATCAATATTTTTATTTATTAAAGAAGGATATAATTTTGTATTGTTGGATAATGTTTTGAACATTTCCTATATCAAAAGTTGATCGGTTCATACACGTTATCTAAAAACATATACATTCTAAATCAAACCACAGTTCCTAACATACAGAACACACACAAGAGGAAGAGTTCAGAAATGGACGAATCCTTCTTGAGGCATTGTAGACTAGGTCATATCAATGTGACCCGACTAACTAAGTTATATTAAGATGCATATTTAAATCAGTTTGAATTTACATCTTGTGAAACTTGCCAGTCATGTCGCAAAAATACGATGACCATAGCTCCGTTTACTGGAAACAGAGAAAGGGTTAGTGAACCCTTGGGACTGATACATAGTGATGTATGAAGGGCCCCAGTCTACATATGCCAGGACTAGTTCTTTGTACTTCCTTACATTCACTGATGATCTCTCATGATTCGGACACATGTTCCTATTGAAACACATGTCTGAAGCTTTTGAGAAATTTAAAGAATATAAGATAGAAGTAGAGAACCAATATAGGTATAAGTATTATGTCTTATGATGTGATCAGGGAGGAGAATAATTAGGAATGAAATCCCGTGGCTATTCTAAAGGAGAATGAGATTCTCCCTCAGCATTACTCCTCCGTATACACCACAGCACAACGGTGTATCGGGGCGGAGCAATCACACCCTATTAGATATGGTGCGCTCTATGATGAGTACTACTGAGTTACCTGTTTCCTTTTGGGGGTTATGAACTTGAGAAGCTGCATACCTATTGAATTGGGTTCAAATCAAATCAGTGCCTACCACTCCATATGAGATATAGTGTGGGAAGAGCCCATCTCTTAAGCAAGTTAAGATTTTGGGTTGTCCAGCCTATGTCTAAAAGCAAAATACGGACAAGCTCGAGGCAAGGTCAGTTCTGTGGAACTGGAAGGAGTTCCAGCTATACAAACTACAGCTGATGATTTGATAGAACCGGAGGATTCAATAGTTCCCGACGAGCCTCAGCCTCTCCGCCGATCTGGTAGGGTTCCTCATCCGCCTGAGAGATACTTCGGTTTCTCGATGACAGTGGGAGCGAGGATTGCATCATGAGATGATGACCCAACTAGTTTCGAGCAGGCCATCAAGAGCGGGGACTCTGTAAGAATGGCTGGATGCTTAGCGATCTGAGATGGAATCTATATACACCAACAAAGTATGGACTTTGGTTGCTATATCTGAAGGGTTAAATCCCCATCAGGAGCAAGTATATCTTGAGAAGATTACTTGGTGTAGATAGAAAAGTTTAGACTTTCAAAGCTAGACTTGTTAAAGGTTCTCGTCATCGACCAGGTGTGAATAATGATGAAACCTTTTCCAGTGGCAGTGCATAAGTCCATCCGGATCCTACTTGCCATTGCTACATACCATGACTACGATATCTGGTGGTTGGGTGTCATGACTGCTTTTCTAAATAATGATTTAGAAGAGAGCGACTATAAGTACACAGCCAGAGGGCTTTGTAAACAGTGGGAGCAGCGGAAACATGTACAAGTTGCTTTACAGGTTAAAGCAAGCATCGCGGAGTTGGAACACCTATTTTGACGTGGTAGTAAAAGAGTTTGACTTCATCAAAATGGTAGATGAACCTTGTATATACAAAAAGGGTAGTAGAGAGTAAGGTGGTCATCCTCGTATTGTACGTAGACGACATACTCTTGATAGGAAAAGAGTTTCCTATGCTACACTCGGTCAATCTCCACTTATCACAATGATTCTCCATATAGGATCTAGGTGATACCTCCTAAATCCTGAGTTTTGGATCTATGAGATAGATCTAAATGGATGTTAGGATTCTCACTAGGTGTAGTGAGATGGTATCAATCGATCCCAGGGAGAATCAACGGATAGCTTCCAGGGTAGTAAGGACGACTGAATGTCAGTCACAGGCATTGTCTTTACCCTCAGTGTAGGCACGGTATGTTGGAAGAGTTCCAAGCTAGATACTGTGGCAGACTAGACGATAAAGGCTGGTGACAACGCTATCAAAGATACTACCAAAGAGGCAGTTTGGGTGTATATTAGTTCATGAGATGAACTAGGTTCCTACAATTGTGTGACAATGGAAGTGTGGCTTTGGCCCAAGAACCCCGGTCCCATCAGTGACCCAAACATATTCCAAGGCAGTATCACCTGATCATGGAGATAGTTGATCTCCAGGGAGATCGAGGTTAGGAGAGTAGACTCAGAGGACAACACGGCGGATCCACTCACAAAGGCCTTTTCCCAGAGAGAGACTTTTATGGGATGGTTGAGTATGAGATACTGCAACCACTGCTACAGATGGCCCTAGTGCAAGTGGGAGATTGTTAGTTATATGTATGCCCTAGAGGCCATTGTAAGTGCACGGTGGCGCCCCGGCCGTCAATCCGACGCCGGAATGCGGAAGCGATGGTTAACTTTAATTTTCTGAACCGGCACCACCGCGCACTATAAACCCGGATCGTGCCATTAACTAGTCCTAGCAAACTACAAGATGGGAAGTGAGATATACCGAGTGATCCGTGTCCTCTGGTCTTCTCGTCATCGTCCCGATCTCCCGCGGAATGTCCGGTTTCCACTTCCTCGCCGGAAGGGCACCACGTCGCCTGCATCTTTTACGGGCTCCCGCCTCTATACCGAGGCAACTCGGGCACGAAGCTGGCGAGTCGACGTGCCCAAGGTTTGCTATAGAATATAGTGTAGAACCATGTCTCATTTTAGGGTTATGGAGTTTGCCATTTGGTTGAGGAATCAACTATGCCTTTTGGAGGAGGAGCTAAATGGATTTTGTGAAGCCAAAAGAACAAAATTTCCCTCCCCAAAAATTTGGGACAGCCCACTACTTGGCCGGCCTTTCCATGGTGAGGGGAGAGTGAGAATGGAGTGTGTGGTGTATGGATGATGGAACCACTATCATAATGCAAGAAAAGAATGGTGATAAGAAACAATCATCACAAACAAATCCATACTCCACCAACAACCATCATCAAGACCATGATGATAAAGAAAGTCAAGCAATCATGAGGTTATGATGTCAATGGTGGAGCAACAATCATGATGTCACAATATGCAAAGACCACCCTCCACAAATGCTTATTTGCACAAATGCAAATAAGCCCTCCTCCACCAATTTTCGGCCAATGAACGATACAAAGAAATATGGCCGAAACGGAAAGCAAACTGGCAACTCCAGAAAACTGGTCCCATAATAAATTACAGGAAAACCCCGATACTGTGCATACGCACCCGCATCTATATTCCGACCGAATACAAATGCAATGAGACAAAATCTACACTGTACTATACTAGGATCCGGCTTAAACCAAAGCCGGCTAGTAATATCCGTCCGTTCCTGATATGTGCAATACCGCACGTATTTGATCAAACCCTGCCATATATCCATACAGCCTCTAGTACAAACCGTCCGATCCTGATCCGTGCAATACCGCACGTATCTGATCGGACGCTGACATATCTCCATACGGTCTCTACAGCGTTTCGCCCGAAATCTTGAGTAACTGAATGTGGGGGACTCTAAAGACTCGTCAATACTATGGCTGTGGATTTAACCACTAGCACGTCAGAGGTATTAGCCATACGTGACGGGCCACCAGCTATTGACCGAAAGGGACGCCGATGAGCGAACTCATCCTGACACCCTACTGAGCCTGTCAGTGAAAATATCCGTACAGTCCGGTCCGTTCGTCTATGAGCATCGCATGGCGGGCCTAGGGGGTTGGTAAAAGTCAGACCCCCAAAAGCGGTACAAGTCGTGTCGGAGTGTAGCCCAGAACACCCTGAGATACTACTGGAATACCTACCAGTAAATCTCCTGCCTCGGCCGAGGGCTTCGTGTAATGGCTCTCCTAGACACAGCGCGACCTCACCCCTAATACCGGGAGGGACGAACCCCTGAAGATCCGCTCACTGCCTCCATGTGGCTCGGGACTGTACCCAACTAAAACCTGTTTGCACGTCTCCTTTGAGCATGGTAGGGTAGTAATCAAAGTACAGTGGGAACTCACATGAGACAAATGACGATCCCCAGGTCGATGAACTAACCTGTACACATGTCACCAGGGAACTGCTATCTGACGTCAGGTATAAGACCAACTAGCATGTTCCCGGCGAGTCCTGTCCGGTGTACTCATAACCCAATGAGCACCTGTATACATCTTAGGTGATCCAACTAACACCAATGGCTTTTGAGACCGGCCACCGCCCCTCGTCGGGGTCTCGACTGTATACACTAGTCTACTCTGGAGTATCGATGCCCTGCCTCGAAACTCCCACGACTAGGGACCTTTTAAGGATATGCTTATAGACCCCAGCTCCCACTTATATGATCGCCCTCATACTACTGGTGGTCAAGCAAGAATCCTAGGGGCTCTATCAACGTGTAATAGCGACATGTCAGGTCACCTAAAGCAGTACACGATGATAAAGGTAAACCAGATAGCATACTATCATCTTGAGTAAGACTGTCCTACTGGGATAGGTCCTCCCTCAATCATTGCAATCACGTGCCTGTGATCCAATAATTTACTCTGAGGGCACTATCTCCAACAATCTCCCACTTGCACTCAAGGCTAATTATTGCGATGTCGCATACTCACAGCCCGTGTGATACCGAACACCCAACTCCTCTACTAGTCAGTCTCACAAAGCTCGCTTGCGAAACTATTGCGTTCGAGGAATAGCCTCAGTGAGTGGATCCGCCTTGATGTTTCTTTCTATGTCTCTCTATATCCCAAGTTCGCGGAGAAACCCATCTCCCGAAATGAGCAATACCCGTCTCAGAATGTGTCTGGATGTCTGATGGGACCTAGCTCATAAATGAACTCCAAATCCAAACCTCTTAGACTGTATCGTCAACTGAACTTAATCAGTGTCCTGCGCCATGCCTCCCTCAGTATTGCCTTGGACCACCTGTCCAAAATACTGCCCCTCGTCAGAAGGAAAACTATAACTCTGACAACCTCCTTATCGTACGGGTCACCTTGGAAGCCTGGAATGATAACTGTCTCCCGAATGAGGCTGTTGTTATAATATCCCTAGAACATCCACTTATGTTCTAAAACTGCTTCCGACTGTTTCTCCAGGATTGGATCAATGTCAACTTATTGCATCTAGTGCAAGAACATCATCTGGTGTGGTACTTGACATCTCATGATTGACTCAATTGCCTGAGCAAGTGATCTGCCAATCATGCACATCCTCTCCCCTTTAGTCTGTAAGACACCTTTAGAGAGGGTGACTCCATTACCTGCAGGTACACTACCGTGCCAGGAGTCGTCCATTCTAAATACTCTTAGAATGCTGTCTAAGTACCCTGATTGGGAAACCACCCAAATCTAGATCTAAAACCATAGATCTAGTAACCAGTATGTCTGATATAATGTCCAAGTCCCATGTGGAGAAACCACTGTGTGACGACCAAAGTATAACCGATCGTAGTATAGGAATATCACTTCCTACTCTGTGTATGTCATCCAAATACCATGATATCACACCCTACTACCTTCTCAACAAATCCATCCCCTATTCTGATGATCTTTCTCTGCTACATCTGCTTTAGTCTATAAATAGACATAAGCCACCTGTCCACCAATGCTTCCGCTGCTCCCACTGACTACGACAACCCTCTGGCAGAGTCATATAAACGTACACTTCTAAAGCAAGTTTAGAACGACGCTATACTCATCCTCCTGCTGGGTCTCACAGTCTGGAACAACAGCAATGGTAAGTGTGGGTAAACAAGAACCTCCCTGTCACCGTCCTTGAGGCTACCGGAGTACCCCTCGGGTGCCTGAGGTTACCCACCTTATCTGTGGAGTGGACAATGGAATGTCAATCCAGATTGAATCCTTAGGTTCCTATCAAATCTTCAGTAATCGTTTGTGGTTCTGGAATCACTTCCAGTTCTACCATACTCCCACTACTGTTTTCTGAAAAAAAATCCATTTTTATTAAAACTGTGGCGAGTCTAGAACAATATTTCTATTGATCTGCCAGATGGTAGAAAGTCAACCCTTGTCATAGCCTGGGTCAACCCACAAACAACCATTACAGAAACGTGCCTCGAGTTGTCCAGTGTCTTGTTTTAATCATAAGCCGGACAACTCCCCGTACCTTAACATCGTTAAGATATGAACTGTTCTATATCCAATATGGAACCAGAGGCACTGATTTAATTGAACCAGATTCAAATCATGCAGCTGTCTCCAGTGCATGTCAACTAAATGGAAGGAGGCCGATCAGCGTTACTCAACTTAGGAATGCTTCCAATTATGAGTAACCTGAAAGAGAAGCAAGTTCTCTTAATCATTACTATCAACTGAATACCATACACAAGTATCTACATCTTCGATCACTTTGAAGAATCCCGATACTTGCAATACCTGGTTCTCTAATTTATTCAAATACCTATAACTTCTCAAAATTCGGACCCTGTGTTTCCACGAAACACCTGTCTAAAAACTAGAGAAGTCATAAGTAAACCAAATATAGTACGAGGACTAACCCCTCTGTCCTGATGGACCCTGGACAACATTCAATACTTTGTATAATTCCCTTGAGTCTGATAACTCATTCACTGTGTGTCGTAGGTTGAAAACTGTACTTATGGTTAAGAAGAATTACACCGCTGTTTAATGCTCCTTATCTAACCATCCACCCACTGATATAGGTAAATGTCACAGACATAATTTCAAAAAGATATATCTCACTCTATAAAAATAGACGTACAGATGTATCGATTTGAAATTGGTGCATAACAGCAGATATTCAAAACCAAATACTTGCCGACTGGTAAACAACCCAGGTGACTTCCTCAAATATCACTGATTACAACGAATCCCGATATAATGAGGATGATCACCCAATTCCCAATAACTTACTCCCACTCATCATCTGTAAAACCATACAGATGTGAGAATCATACCTGGTAAATACATACCCTGGAGTAAGTATCTAATCGGGAAATCAGTTATTCTTTAACAGTACACAGTGAAACTGAAACATTGAAATGTTTCGATGGGGTATCATGGTATTCCTAGTAATGCCTCTTCCAGATTCACGACTGTAACCGTATAATTCTTTGCCACCTCTCCAAATATCTTTATATGTCTTTAGTCATTACCTTCTGCACACCCCTTAGGCCAAATGGTTTTCTTCCTTCCCTACCGTTCGGCACCAGCCTATGGTTTGGAAGAAGACTATCCAATAAGCATAATGGGTGTACTGTCCTAATCCTAGGAACACTCGCAATGCGAGAGAAGGTGAAGATAAAAGACAACCGAATAAACCTTATTCCTATTTCTCCTGGACCGGAATCCATCCCGAACTGGAACAAGTTCCTTTCGAGTTCGTATATAACCATACGATGGAGTATCCAATAAACTGTGGATCTTCGTAGTGATACGGAGTGTCCTGGAGAAATACAAAGGTGATTTAGGATTGGCGAAGAAATACTTGGTTTGGTCGTGAATAGCAGTCGCAATTTACTTTGCCCTTTTACTAATCCCTTGCTTTGTCTTAACTTAATACCTTCTGTACACCATCGTTAAGCTAATTAGTTTTCTTCATTCCCTACCGGTCGGCACCAGCCTAAGGTTTGGAAGAAGACTATCCAATTTGCGTAATAGGTGTACTATCTCCTAAACCAAGGAGTACTCGCAACCTGAGAGAAGGTAAAAGGAAATGACAACTGAATAGTCCTATCCATTTTCTCCAGAACCGGAAACCATCCTCGAATAAATTCCTTCGAGTTCGTATATAACCATACGATGGTTTTGTCCAATGGAAGTGGACGTTCGTAGTAATACGGGGTGTCCTGGAAAAAAGGGTAAAAGTAGGAGTGGCAATGAGGTTTGCAACTCTGACAATCCAAAAGCCAGTGTTTAAGAAGGTTCGGTTAACTTGGTCACTGAGTCATAGTCTTAGGGTCGGGTCAATGGTCGCTGCCAAAGAGAGAAAGAGAAAAGAAACACTCAGCGTGCACTCTAACCTAGATCAGAATGGTTACCAATTTATCTAATCTAGAAACCTCCCACTGTCACCTCAAATTCTCCTCCAAACCTGAAAGAAGAATTAGTCGGGGTCACCCGAGGAGTAAACCAACTCATCAGTGGGAATCGGGATCCAACTATCATCGCATGATAATGTGATGGAATCCGCACACATCATCACACTCCAGAAGGTATGCGCATATCTGGTAAGTTTCAGTTTCTTTAGAAACTCCCAATATGATTTCTGCTCCATGCTCTTATGACCTTGACTTTGGCCAACATATCATAAGTCACATGTCAAGTTCTACCCGTCATTTTCCAGGTTAATTTGAGCCCACCCGTACATACCCTTGACTTTTGCCAAAATAGTAGTACGACTGCCCCAAACCAACGCATCTATCTATGCTGCATATGAATACCCCAATAGCTACCAATCACTGTGCCTTAACTTTGGCCAACATACACAGCTTGAATACTATTGACCACCCATATGAAATGACGGAGGGCTACGAATGGTTTCTGGCGAAAACCTTTAACGTAATGAACTTGATATCGTTGAAGGAACGGATAGCTTTTTAAAAATATAGTGACGAAAACCATTGCTAAAGAGGTCACTCCCGGTGAAGGGATCTCGGCTCTTTCCCCGTAGAATGAGGTGCAGGATATTCCAACTGAATACCATGATGCAAAGCAAAAGTAATCGGCTATAGTGAAGTTAATGCCCTGACGCAAGCTTTTTGTCCAAGGGGTCACTCCCGGTGAAGGGATCTCGGCCCTTGCCTCGTCGACTGAGGAGCAGGATATTCCAACTGAATATCACCGTGCAAAACAAAAGAGAGCGTCCTTGCAATAATAGCTTTTTGAAAAGTGTTCCAACAACATCAGATTAGGTTTGTTTTTAACTTGCATTGATCCGAATCAACGCAGTCCCATCAATTGATCACACCACAAACAACGAAAATATACTGATGTACGTATATGCCATCCGCATTCGCCACTGGATCCCGTCATTACCCGTTAGGTTAGCTAACTAACGACAGAGCGGGGACTGGACTAGCGCTGATGCAAAACATATACAACATCTACTAATATATATACCAATATATAATTTTCGCTCAAGGCGTGATAAAATGCAACATCACAGAAATGTACAGCATCATAGAACAATATAGATATCTGGGATCCCCGGGTTTCACAGAGCCACTACTGAAACCCGACGTTTCCCTGGTCGTGTGGATAGCCTGTGCAATGAAATCCTAGACCCCTACGGGCGCGGCAAGTTACCCTCCAAAACCTGAAGCGAGGCAGCCCCCTTCAGCACCGTGAATGGACCACCCAGCACTTCACGGAATCCGGTAACTTGGGCACCCCTCCTAGGTCAACCTGTACCCCCTACGAGTGCGGCGAATAGCCCGCCAATTCTAGAGTGAAGCCCCCTCCATCTCAATTCCATGAGATGCGGGCTTTTTGCCCTCTAGAACCCGGCTATCCGTGCACCCCACCTTGGGGTAATCCTAGTACAGAAAGTAAAATATACATACAACGGGTACATCGACCGCAACCGGGTCGTGCCCCAAAATAATAATACAATCAGGCAGTGACGGCAGTCCACATGTCGGACGCTCGCCCCGCAATATCAAATGTACATAATACAACAAAAACTGTACTAGCATTGCATCCAGGCTATCCCCCACGACCAATCCGAAACATCACAGCATAACACAGAACATCAACGTGAAAGTCACGTTCGCAAATCCGTCTAACCGGGCTATAGCAGTTAGACTGGATTTACCGATCAAGTGACATTCACGGTCGCAGATATAATGTAAATACTGTGAACCAATGTGTTTAAAATATCTGATCGATCAAATTTTACCAAGTGGGCCCCAAGCACTACTGTAGCACATAAAGAAATCTGGGCCCAAAAAATAACATTCCAGAAAACCTATTTTCAAGTCAGGAGGCCTCTGTAAAAAATTGGTGCACTGATCACTCAAAAGAGCGGCGGAACCGTGGCCCAAGCATGGGTTTGGCCGTGGTTCCGCGGTCGAATAATGAGATCTCGAGACCAAATTTTTACAGTAGGCTTATACTTCCCTGCACAGTATTCTGAGACTACCTGAAAAATTTTTCGAGACAAAAAAATTTCGACAGAAAACTGTTGTACTGAAAAACGCGGATTTTGGAATTTTTGATCGATCGGAAATGTAAACACGTTAGACAAAGCTAGACTATGTTAATGGCGAGGCTCTGATACCACTGTAAGTGCACGGCGGCGCCCCGGCCGTCAATCCGACGCCGGAATGCGGAAGCGATGGTTAACTTTAATTTTCTGAACCGGCACCACCGCGCACTATAAACCCGGATCGTGCCATTAACAAGTCCTAGCAAACTACAAGATGGGAAGTGAGATATACCGAGTGATCCGTGTCCTCCGGTCTTCTCGTCATCGTCCCGATCTCCCACGGAATGTCCGGTCTCCACCTCCTCGCCGGAAGGGCACCACGTCGCCTGCATCTTTTACAGGCTCCCGCCTCTATACCGAGGCAACTCGGGCATGAAGCTGGCGAGTCGACGTGCCCAAGGTTTGCTGTAGAATATAGTGTAGAACTATGTCTCATTTTGGGGTTATGGAGTTTGCCATTTGGTGGAGGAATCAACTATGCCTTTTGGAGGAGGAGCTAAATGGATTTTGTGAAGCCAAAAGAACAAAATTTCCCTCCCCAAAAATTTGGGACAGCCCACTACTTGGCCGGCCTTTCCATGGTGAGGGGAGAGTGAGAATGGAGTGTGTGGTGTATGGATGATGGAACCACTATCATAATGCAAGAAAAGAATGGTGATAAGAAACAATCATCACAAACAAATCCATACTCCACCAACAACCATCATCAAGACCATGATGATAAAGAAAGTCAAGCAATCATGAGGTTATGAAGTCAATGGTGGAGCAACAATCATGATGTCACAATATGCAAAGACCACCCTTCACAAATGCTTATTTGCACAAATGCAAATAAGCCCTCCTCCACCAATCTTCGGCCAATGAACTATACAAAGAAATATGGCCGAAACGGAAAGCAAACTGACAACTCCAGAAAACTGGTCCCATAATAAATTACAGGAAAACCCCGATACTGTGCATACACACCCGCATCTGTATTCCGACCGAATACAAATGCAATGAGACAAAATCTACATTGTACTATAGTAGGATCCGGCTTAAACCAAAGCCGGCTAGTAATGTCCGTCAGATCCTGATCCGTGCAATACCGCACGTATCTGATCGAACCCTGCCATATATCCATACGGCCTTTCGTACAAACCGTCCGATCCTGATCCGTGCAATACCGCACGTATCTGATCGGACGCTGCCATGTCTCCATACGGCATCTACAGCGTTTCGCCCGAAAGCTTGAGTAACTGAATGTGGGGGACTCTAAAGACTCGTCAATACTATGGCTGTAGATTTAACCACTAGCACGTCAGAGGTATTAGCCATACGTGACGGGCCACCAGCTATTGACCGAAAGGGACATCGATGAGCGAACGCATCCTAACACCCTACTGAGCCTGTCAGTGACAATATCCGTACAGTCCGGTCCGTTCGTCTATGAGCATCGCATGGCGGGCCTAGGGTGTTCGTAAAAGTCAGACCCCCAAAAGCGGTACAAGTCGTGTTGGAGTGTAGCCCAGAACAGCCTGAGATACTACTGGAATACCTACCAGTAAATCTCCTGCCTCGGCCGAGGGCTTCGTGTAATGGATCTCCTAGACACAGCGCGACCTCACCCCTAATACCGGGAGAGACGAACCCCTGAAGATCTGCTCACTGCCTCCATGTGGCTCGGGACTGTACCCAACTAAAACCTGTTTGCACGTCTCCTTTGAGCGTGGTAGGGTAGTAATCAAAGTACAGTGGGAACTCACACGAGACAAATGACGATCCCCAGGTCGATGAACTAACCTGTACACATGTCACCAGGGAACTGCTATCTGACGTCAGGTATAAGACCAACTAGCATGTTCCCGGCGAGTCCTGTCCGGTGTACTCATAACCCAATGAGCACCTGTATACATCTTAGGTGATCCAACTAACACCAATGGCTTGTGAGACCGGCCACCGCCCCTCGTCGGGGTCTCGACTGTATACACTAGTCTACTCTGGAGTATCGATGCCCTGTCTCGAAACTCCCATGACTAGGGACCTTTTAAGGATGTGCTTATAGACCCCAGCTCCCACTTATATGATCGCCCTCATACTGCTGGTGGTCAACCAAGAATCCTAGGGGCTCTATCAACGTGTAATAGCGACATGTCAGGTCACCTAAAGCAGTACACGATGATAAAGGTAAACCAGATAGCATACTATCATCTTGAGTAAGACTGTCCTACCGGGATAGGTCCTCCCTCAATCATTGCAATCACGTGCCTGTGATCCAATAATTTACTCTGAGGGCACTATCTCCAACAGCCATTACTGTACATGAGATGTATATTGTAGTGGATGCTGGGACATATATAGGGATGACTTTCTAGCTCAACATGATAGTACGCTATCCGGTTGCTCTTTATCTTAACATGTATACCTACTGTCTCTCTGTTACATGTTGATAAAATGTGTACTCGACTTCCAGGACTATGATGCAGATCATACTAGTAGGTCCTGGGTTGTCCATGAGTACATCCTTTAATGTTCCTAGTCGTGGGAATATCGAGACGGGGAATTGATATTCCAGAGTAGACTAGCGTATATCTTCTCGACCCATGTGATGGGCGATGGATGATCCCATATCCATTGGTGTTTGACATCAGAGATGGTATACGGGTGCTCAGTAGAGACTGGGAACACTGAACGGACTTGCCGAGAACTCCCAGACGGTATTATACCTCACGTCAGATGGCCGTTCTCTGGTGACACTGGTACAACTTAGTCTGTCGACCCGAGATGTCATAGAGTCTTGTGTTTCTTACACTGTGCTTTGATTTCCACCCTACCACGACTCTACTGATTCATGCAAACATGTGGCTTTTGGGTACAGTCCCGAGTCACATGGAGGCAATGAGCGATAGGAGAGGATTCGTCTCTCCCGGTATTGGGGGTCGATGTTGCGCTATGCTCGACTGGCCATAACTGGAAATCCCTGGCCAGGGTTGATGTGAATTACTGGTAAAAGTTATCATTAGTGTAACGTTTCAAAAAAATAAAATATTACTTTGGGGAATTTTTATAATTTAATAATAAAATATTGAATATTTTAAATAAGGCGGTATAATTAAAATACCGATAAATTGGGAAATTTTTTGAAAATTATGGAAATTATTAAAAGAGGGTGTTTTATGTGAATTATGCAAATTTTAAGTTTTTATGATTAAATATATGCTAATTTAGTGTTAATCGCGATTAAAAATTACTAATCAGATTTTTAGCATATTTTGTGCAAAACATGCACCATATCATTCTACACTTGTTACATATTTTTCCATGGCTTTCCTTCATGTTTTAAGCATGGTTGTTGATTTATTTGGAAAAGAAAAGAAAAGGAAAAGAATAGAATATGTAGGCATGGGCATGAGAGAGAAAGGTGAGGGATTGTGTTTGACTTGGTCTTGAGCCATCCCCCTTCATCATTTGTTTCCCTCATTTCCTCTCCCCTCCTTTGTTGCTGCTACTGCTGCACCCTCCTCTCCCTCTCCACAAAATCCCCCAAAACACCATGAAAATCAACTCAAAACTCAAATCCCACTTCATTAAAAAGATTCCCAAGCTCAAGGGAAGCACATTGGACTAAGAAAGAAAGGATTTTGGCCACTTGAGGCAACTCAAGAATTTTCTTGAGTTGCCAAATGAGGTATTTTCTGAAGCATAAGCTTAGTGTTTCCATTACTTTTACCCCCATGCTAGAATAGAAACGGTATCGTGTGGTTTGGGTGAACTTGAAAACTCTAGTTAGGGTTTAAGGAAACTTTGGGTTGTAATGTGTAATTAAGCTCAGTAGAGACCACACAAACCCCCTAGTGCTAGAATTCAGACCTAAACCAAAGACTAGAACCCCGGAATACGGATTTAGAAAAGCCGATATCGGAAAATTGTTAATTCTGTGAGGGTTATTTGAAATCTGCTATCACCTGGAGCTTCTGAAAATATACCCTTGGTACATGCAAAATTGTATGATTTGACCTAGGGTAGAATCTGGGACCTTTTTCCTGAGTTGCTGTTTTTATTCGGGGTTTTGTTTTGCGTATTTTGAATTCTGGATTCTCGTATTTGTGTTTTACCTCGATCACTTGATGTTCATACGACGATATCGAGGGTTGTTGATGGTTTTGAAAACGTAGTCCATAGGTTTTAACCTATAGGCCGGAGCGTGTCGTTTTGGTTTTCCGATATGATTTTAATGTGCGTTTGCGATTGTGTTATCTTTGTAGGTACCTTCTCGAGGGCTTCATACGGTAAAGAAGATGAAGGCGACATCGACACCGACACGCAGGATGCAAGGGGAGTAGATTATATCTACAGGGGAAGTCGGGTGAATGGTGTATAGCACCCCCGCAGTTTGATATTTTGTATACTATATATATAATATATTTATATATATATATATATATATATATATGTTTTATAGCATTAGGTGTGATATGGATAATTGAGATGAGATTAGGTGTACTATGGTTAGATTAGGGTGTAGTCATAAAGTAGTATAGTTCCTAGTTGCGAACCCTAGAATAGTTTTACACCCACACGCACACGCATGCTTGCTTGTTATACTTATACCGGGATGATGAAGATAGTGTATGATATTTGGAGATAAGTCGATGAGATTGAGCATAGCGCCATGAGATCGATGATATGATGTGATTCATATTTGGGGATACGACATGAGATTTTAGCGGGCCTTTGGACGTGTGTTTTACACACGCATTTATATTTATATAGATGGTATCGAATTGTACTAGACTTAGATCAGTACCCCAGATCATGAGATACGATGATAAGGATACCAGATAATTGATGAGATGAATGTGATATTGACCCGTACCCAGATTTGGGATGTCGTACGATGATTTACCGTACGAGCTTTATTTGATGATAAGATCCGCACTCATGACTCGAGGATGTCATATGATATTGTATCGTATGCGGTACCTTGAGGCGGGATCACAGACTATAATATTTTACATATATATATTTATATCGACTCAGATTTAGGTGGTTTCCATACCCCTCCAGATTGACTTGTTAGTTAGAGCCGTAGTCTTGCTAGTAGATTTTAGGCTAGGTCGATGTCATACCTATTTCAAAAACTAACGAATCGGGAGTATTTTAAAGACAGGCAAGGGGTTCTACGGATATTTTCAAAAGACGCATCTTTTCTTAAAAACACCGTAGCCCTTATTTTCCTAAAAACCCTGAATCGTCTTATTTCAAATGGCAAAAACAGTATGACATAGATAAATTAATGTAGATTCTACACTGTGGTGTTTATTATTCATTTGCCGCAGATTCTAACTGTTTGTATCTCAATGCATGTTAAATATGTTTATTGTTGTATCAAATCCATGCTGTTAGGACACCAGCACCATTATCGATGATGCATATGTTTCACGTACACCTGCTTGCCGGCTCACACACTTCATCATCGATAATTGCCATGTCACTACACTGTAGTACTGTTGCATTCAGGATATGACCCTTGCATGGCATACTTGTGCACATACCTATTGTACATTCATATTCGTGTACTCACATATTGTACACTCATACTTGTGCACATACCTATTGTACATTCATATTCTTGTACTTACATATTGTACACCCATACTTGTACACATACTCATTTGCACATACATAGATGATTCTCGCTTGATTTGGAGATTTGGGAACCGCACGATACTCTTTAAAAACTGATTCATTTTAAAAGAACGGTTTTCCCTAATATGTGCATATTACTATTCCATGTTGCATGATATACTGATATGCTTACATTTCTTTAATATGTCGCATACATCATGCTTTCAGATTATACGCATTGAGATATGTTGTTTCCATGATATTTCTGGATTTGGGAACCGTGGGTATTTTAAAAGAGAGTATGTATTGTTTTAAAAACCCGGTTACCCTTGATATGATATTTCAGACGTCCACCATGTGTTTTCTCGGTTCTGAGAGTGGCTTGTGAAACCCGATTCGAGGAGCGGTAGGCACCGTCTGCGGATACATAGTGGACCCGGTGAGGTACCCCGGGGCAAGAAGACTCGTATATGTTAGAAGGTGAGCCTGGAAGGGGAGTACTACCTACCAGTGATTGTGTTGAGCTCGGCGGATATCTGGGGGATACCGACTGGAGTTGAGAGATGAGACGGGCCGATCCGGACGGACGGAGCCCTATGTATATGGAGATTTACGTGCCGATGCTAGGCACAGGTTTCATGAGGTTTTCGAGTGTCGATGCTTGACACTCAGGTTCCATGATTTTGATATGTCACGAGCGACACATGTTGATTTACATCCTCATACTTCCATGCACATGTTTATGATATTTACATGCATGATGCTAATTGTCATTGGCTGACACGTGGACGATTTCCACCTACATATATTGACATTGATGATATTGATCATACAGTTGGATGATATCCACATATTCATAGACTTCATGATATAGTCGACATTGATCATACCTCATATTTATGATATGTTATCACCTGAGGCACTGGCACGAGCAATTGGCACTACACTCATGTATAGATGTTACATTGCCACTTTATCATGCTTCAGACTTATTCACTTGAGGTTTATATATATATCTGATCGTATTGACCTAGGATTGTGTCATACATACGATTTCTACTCTGTGATGTTTTCTATTCACGAGTTGGCAACTCACCCCTGTTGTGCCACAGTTTCTTGCAGGTTTTGCCATACAGGTTTCATTGCGGCTTTTCTGGCACACTGCTTCCTTTCTGGGTGATTGCAATGGTAGGTGGGTTCACTCGCATCGTGAGCACCCTTGTATTATTTTATTCAGTTGTATCTAGTAATTCCATCAACCAAACTTGTATATTGTTTCAGACTTAGAAAACCAGTTGTGTATTATTTCGACCTTAGAGTCGCGCGGTGTAGTATTATGGTTTTCATGCTGATTTTGGGTTTCCTTTTTGAGTTTTGATCCTCGCCATTCGGCGTTGTATATTATACTGCTTGCATGGTTGTGACCGTCGATTGACGAAGAGCTAGCTCCCGCTTGGGGATGCCTTTTATCATTGTATATATATTATTCATATTGTACCCCGTTTGGGGCCAGTATTTATAAAGGAAACTCTGCCGAAATTTTCAGAAAAGACTATATATTTTAAAAATGCATATTCGGCTTACTTATTTAAAAACCTTGCTTTTAAAACATGTTTTCCTTACTTCTTAAAAACTAGTTCTCTTTATTTACTCCTTAAAATGGTTTTAGATTTCTAGGCTTTTGGCTTACTTGAATTAGATGGGGTCCTATAGACTTCATATGATTCAAGGGCCAGCCACGTGCTATTTCGGGTCATGACAAAGTTGGTATCAGAGCGCTAGGTTAACCTCTGTTCGAGTCTAAGTTTGACTATGCGGAGCCTAGAGCGTTTATATATATACGGAACTTAGGCTTGACCTTATGGAACTTAGACTTAGTCGAAAAGGTATTATACCCGAACTTTCATCGCGTAGGATGACCCTTGGTTGATGGAGTAGGTAGCTTGAGTAGAGTGACGTACCGTATGTATGTTCCGCGGCATACTTACGATACGCTACTCCGCTTAAGAAACCTTAGGATGTACATTTCCTTGCATAGTATTATATTCATTCCTATGATCTATCCTCATCGATACTGGTTATGATTTTGCTGCCACGATTACACGGGCAGAGAGAGCTACGGCTAGAGTTGCGTCAGCATGAGCTCGTCATGGATGAGGAATGACCAAGGCGTGATTCCAGAGGCATACGATTGCTTAGAGTCTTCGTTTTATTGTGTTTTCGCGCCATGAGCGTTAACAGATCGCTTTTACGAGATTTCTCGGACGTGCAGATCAGCACCAGAGGATCAGGCTACTGCTAGAGGCCAGCCAGGATGTGATGACCATTGACATATCTCTTATTCATGATGATTGAGGCGCTGTTCAGTATACAGACGAATGAGCCTGTTATTGCTGCAAATGACGAGATATCACCCAGATGATTGGAGCTACTGCAGCTTGAGCATATGCTCAGAGATATAATGGAAGGTCGCTAGTCACCCGAGGATGAACGACTAGGACATGTGGTCGTTCGTTTACCCCGATGCGAGGTCATCAGATAGAGTGATTCCAGCTAGAGACGACTTCACGCAGATTCGTTGAGAGTCGATAGAGACGATCGAATGTCAGGAACCCATTTCCAAGTTTAAAGTATTCGGGAGAAAATGCAAGTAATGCTATGGTCCCTCTAGAAGAATGAAACCCTAACTCGACGTAATTACCATGGAACGCCTTTGAACCTTAGGGTTTGCGACAGTTTAGCGGTGCCATTTGTGAGCCTTGGGTTTGCTCTTCTACGGTTGGTCCACAGGTGCTGTGGTATGTACTGGAATACTATTAAACTGTACTCAAGATGTTGATCTCTTGGGGGATTATGAGGTTCTGACAAATCGATCGGATGATTCGACATCATTCGGATATCATGTGATGGGACACATTGCTTGGGAGACTCCAGATACGAGTATAGCCGTTAGAGCGCAGTCCACGCAGCCACGAGAAGACAAGTCCGAATCAGTTGACATTGGAGCATAGTGGAGTAAAGAATTCGCACGAGATTTCGACGAAATGACGTTCCACTCCGTTGACATCAGAGATGTGATACGCATGCAGAGGCGTTGTATATAGATATACCTTCCAGAAGGAGTCGCGATGAGTATGCAGCCGTTCCGGCACAAGAAACAGATATAGTGAAGAATGGTAACTTCCGGGCAATTCGGCAGAAATGAGATAGTTGACCAGGTTCGTTTAGAGGACCTCACCAAGATGCGTTGTGAATTGATCAAGAACGGACGGGTATGGAGTATATCTCCGCAGGTTGGGACGAGTTCCTGAGGACGTGTTCGGCTAGATAACTTCCACAGAGTGATGAAAATACCGGGTTCGTGATTTCGAGTCCGTCTAAGAGACTTCGGATTGACCGTAGCCGAGAACATTTGCAGTGCGCAGATAGAGACATGACGTCGAAGTAGACGACGATACAGACAAATAGGACAAGAAGTTCGTGCGAGATGCTAACGAGCTGTTGTTTCTCCCCGTTAAGATTAAAGGTCGTATATGTCTACAGAGGCGTTGGGATGCGACCAATTTTCGAGAAAATGCTGTGCTAAGGACGCAGATGTCCATAGAGCGAGAAGAGATTATGCAAGAGTACCAGCCTCCGTATAGTTCGGCATAGGCGAGATCGGAAGAGACCTTGAGCAGGATTCCTTCCAGGACACAGCTGCGATAAGATTTGTACCCAGGATCAGATGTGTGATGCGTATTCAGAGGACCAGAGGTCGACACCAGTGACGTGCTTCTTTACGAGTGGTCGTGAGAATTGACTGAGAGATGACCAGAGAAATGCCAGAACGGAATCGTCCCCGTTAACACACCTGACAGGGCTGATGAGCCGATGGATTACGAAATTGGCAATCCACAGAGAAGATAAGGGCCCAGAGACAGAGGACGCCAGACCGTGAGCAAGAGACAAGTAGATATCTTGCGTCGCTAGTATTGGATGCACCGACACCTTCTCGACTTTGAAGGAGGATATACTGACGACAGTATTTATGATTTGTGATTTTTTGATTCGATTATCACGTATCCGTCAGCTTGGATTTCGGTATTTTGGGCGATCTATTCGCATGATTTTGTCTTGATGGCTGAGTTCCATGATTTCTGTTTTCGTGCACCATGGTTGCACCTACTGGGTATTCATATTTATGCACAGGATGCACCAGTTTTATACTTTGTGCGTTTGTCGCACCAGTTTTATGTTTCATGCGTTTCTCGCACCGGATTTATATTTTGTGCACTACGGTTGCACCTGACTTCGATTTGATGTCATTCGATATGTTGATTTTGATTTCATGCCTATGTTATGCATGTGATTTGACTTATGCTTTCGGCATAGTTTTCATACACTTTTAGTGTTTTGATTTGATTTGTGCATGCTGATGCATATGGTTGTGAGATTATATACCGCGGTATACCTGATTGGATTGAGCCGTATTATATACTGTCGACTTTGATTTTGATATTGATGTTGATTTCGTGCACTCTGTGCACTTCTTTTGGATTCGTGCGCATGATCGACGCTTGATATTGGATTTCGTGATTTCGTGCATGTTGGATGCACATGATTTAGATTTTATTCGTGCATGATGGATGCACCCGATTTGGATTTTCACGGGTGTTGAGCGCATGCTTTGAGATGCGATTTTCGTGCACACCAGATGCACTAAATCGGGATTCTTTGTGCATGTCAGATGCACCTGATTTTGCTTTCAGGCACACACGTTGCCTATGACAGATATTTCGTGCACACCCGTTGCACCTAGATATTGTTTCTGTGCACATGTATGGCACATATATGGATTTTAATTTCCGTGCGCACCAGACGCACAGGGTATTCTTATATACATTTTGGATCTTGATTCCTTATGGAGCAGTACATTTTTATGATATTTGCTATATGTTTTCGTACTGAGCAGGACTAGTCAGAGGACGGTACCTGGATATATTTTGCATGCATTGATAGTAATCGAAGGGATTTCCAAAAAGCGAGCTATAGTTTCAGTATTTACCTACGTGTCTGATATGACACGACGCGTTTAAAACAAGGAAACCCTTCTAAATTGTTTTCAAAACGGCGGGACGTACATATTAAACAAGGATAAGTATACATATATGATTATTTTCTTATAATAGACGTCCGCCACTGTGCAGTGTTATGTGCATCGCACAACAACATGAAAGGTTTGGCAAGCATTTCTTTTAGTTATTTACATGTATAGATTTGATGTCAACATGTATGATTATGATGTATATCATATCGGTTTTGTTTTGGATTTGACCTTTGTGTCTTTACCCTGACTCCGATGATTGCGGGATACTTGACGGAGCTTGTCTTTGAGTTATTTGCTCATTACTCATTGGCATGCATTGCGCCATGATGCGTTTTATCTATTGATGATTTCGAAGCACCGACGACTTGGACTTTTACTGAAATGTTACAGTATTTGAGGGATTTAAATTTAAATTTGGGGACCGAATTTCTTTAAGGGGGGAAGATTGTAATATTTCAAAAAAATAAAATATTATTTTGGGGAATTTTTATAATTTAATAATAAAATATTGAATATTTTAAATAAGGCTGTATAATTAAATACCGATAAATTGGGATTTTTTTTGAAAATTATGGAAATTATTAAAAGAGAGTGTTTTATGTGAATTATGCAAATTTTAAGTTTTTATGATTAATTATATGCTAATTTAGTGTTAATCGCGATTAAAAATCGCTAATCGGATTTTTAGCATAATTTGTGCAAAACATGCACCATATCATTTTACACTTGTTACATATTTTTCCATGGCTTTCCTTCATGTTTTAAGCATGGTTGTTGATTTATTGGGAAAAGAAAAGAAAAGGAAAGGAATAGAATATGTAGGCATGGGCATAAGAGAGAAAGGTGTGGGATTCTGTTTGACTTGGTCTTGAGCCATCCCCCTTCATCATTTGTTTCCCTCATTTCCTCTTCCCTCCTTTGTTGCTGCTGCTGCTGCACCCTCCTCTCCCTCTCCACAAAATCCCCCAAAACACCATGAAAATTAACTCAAAACCCAAATCCCACTTCATTAAAAAGATGCACAAGCTCAAGGGAAACACATTGGACCAAGAAAGAAAGGATTTTGGCCACTTGGGGAAACTCAAGAATTTGCTTGAGTTGCCAAATGAGGTATTTTCTGAACCATAAGCTTAGTGTTTCCATTACTTTTACCCCCATGCTAGAATAGAATCGATATCGTGTGGTTTGGGTGAACTTGTAAACTCTAGTTAGGGTTTAGGGAAACTTTGGGTTGTAATGTGTAATTAAGCTCAGTAGAGACCACACAAACCCTCTAATGCTAGAATTCAGACCTAAACCAGAGACTAGAACCTCGGAATACGGATTTAGAAAAGCCGATATCGGAAAATTGTTAATTCTGTGAGGGTTATTTGAAATATGCTATCACCCGGAGCCTCTGAAAATTGTTTTGCAAGGGCAGTGATACATGCTGGCACCTAGGAAGCTACCACCAAAACCCCAGCCCCTGAATCCCTTACGAGGCCGCAAATTTAATCCCTCTGGCCGCAAATTACGGCTAGATCTGGGCCTTTTGGTCTCGTTCTTGTTATGTGGTCCCCTCATCAGTAAAATAGACCCTTGGTATATGCAAAATTGTCTGATTTGATCTAGGGTAGAATCTGGGACCTTTTTCCTGAGTTGCTGTTTTGATTCAGGGTTTTGTTTTGCGTATTTTGAATTCTGGATTCTCGTATTTGTGCTTTACCTCGATCACTTGACGTTCGTACGACGATATCGAGGGTTGGTGGTGGTTTTGAAAGCGTAGTCCATAGGTTTTAACCTATAGGCCTTAGCGTGTCGTTTTGGTTTTCCGATATGATTTTAATGTTCGTTTGCGCTTGTGTTATCTTTGTAGGTGCCTTCTCGAGGGCTTCATACGGTGAAGAAGATGAAGGTGACATCGACACCGACACGCAGGATGCAAGGTGAGTTGATTATATCTACGAGGGAAGTCGGGTGGATGGCGTATAGCACCCCCGCAGTTCGATATTTAGTATACTATATATATATGTTTGATAGCATTAGGTGTGATATAGATAATTGAGATGAGATTAGGTGTACTATGGTTAGATTAGGGTGTAGTCGTAAACTAGTATAGTTCCTAGTTGCGAACCCTAGAATAGGTTTACACCCACACGCACACACATGCTTGCTTGTTATACTTATACCGGGATGATGAGGATAGTGTATGATATTTGGAGATGAGTCGATGAGATTGGGCATAGCACCATGAGATCGATGATATGATGTGATTCGTATTTGGGGATACGACATGAGATTTTAGCGGGCCTTTGGACGTGTGTTTTACACACGCATTTATATTTATATAGATGGTATCGATTTGTACTAGACTTAGATCAGTACCCCAGATCATGAGATATGATGATAAGGATACCGGATAATTGATGAGATGAATGTGATATTGACCCGTACCCAGATTTGGGATGTCGTACGATGATTTACCGTACGAGCTTTATTTGATGATAAGATCCGCACTCATGACTCGAGGATGTCATATGATATTGTATCGTACGCGGTACCTTGAGGCGGGATCACCGACTATTATATTTTACATATATATATATATTTATATCCACTCAGATTTAGGTGGTTTCCATACCCCTCCAGATTGACTTGTTAGTTAGAGCCGTAGTCTTGCTAGTAGATGTTAGGTTAGGCCGATGTCATACTTATTTCAAAAACTAACGAATCGGGAGTATTTTAAAGACAGGCAAGGGGTTCTCCGGATATTTTCAACAGACACATCTTTTCTTAAAAACATTGTAGCCCTTATTTTCCTAAAAACCCTGATTCGTCTTATTTCAAATGGAAAAAATAGTATGACATAGATACATTGATGTAGATTCTACACTGTGGTGTTTATTATTCATTTGCCGCAGATTCTTACTGTTTGCATCACATTGCATGTTAAATATGTTTATTGTTGTATCAAATCCATGCTGTTAGGACACCAGCACCATTATCGATGATGCATATGTTTCACGTACACCTGCTTGCTGGCTCACACACTTCAACATCGATAATTGCCATGTCACTACACTGTAGTACCGTTGCATTCAGGATATGACCCTTGCAGGCATACTTGTGCACATACCTACTGTACATTCATATTCGTGTACTTACATATTGTACACTCATACTTGTGCACATACCTATTGTACATTCATATTCGTGTACTTAAATATTGTACACACATACATGTACACATACTAATTTGCACATACATAGATGATTCTCGCTTGATTTGGAGATTTGGGAACCGCACGATACTCTTTAAAAACTGATTCATTTTAAAAGAGCGGTTTTCCCTAATATGTGCATATTACTATTCCATGTTGCATGATATACTGATATGCTTACATTTCTTTAATATGTCGCATACATCATGCTTTCAGATTATACGCATTGAGATATGTTGTTTCCATGATATTTCTGGATTTGGGAACCGTGGGTATTTTAAAAGAGAGTATGTAATGTTTTAAAAACCCAGTTACCCTTGATATGATATTTCAGTGCGTCCACCATGTGTTTTCTCGATTCTGAGAGTGGCATGTGAAACCCCATTCGAGGAGTGGTAGGCACCGTTTACGGGTACATGGTGGACCCGGTGAGGTAACCCGAGGCAAGAAAACTCGTATATGTTAGACGGTGAGCCTGGCAGGAGAGTACTACCTACCGGTGATTATGTTGAGCTTGGCGGATATCTGGGGGATACCGAACGGAGTTGAGAGATGAGACGGGCCGATCCGGACTGACGGAGCCCTATGTATATAAGGATTTACGTGTCGATGCTAGGCACAGGTTTCATGAGGTTTTCGAGTGTCGATGCTTGACACACAGGTTCCATGATTTTGATATGTCTCGAGCGACACATGTTAATTTACATCCTCATACTTCCATGCATTTGTTTATGATATTTACATGCATGATGCTTATTGTCATTGGGTGACACGTGGACGATTTCCACCTATATATATTGACATTGATGATATTGATCACACAGTTGGATGATATCCACATATTCATTGACTTCATGATATTGTCGACATTGATCATACCTCATATTTATGATATGTTATCACCTGAGGCACTGGCATGAGCACTTGGCACTACACTCATGTATAGATATTACATTGCCACCTTATCATGCTTCGGACTTATTCACTTGAGGTTTATATATATATCTGATCATTTTGACCTAGAATTGTGTCATACATACGATTTCTGCTCTGTGATGTTCTCTATTCACGAGTTGGCAACTCACCCCCGTTGTGCCACAGTTTCTTGCAGGTTTTGCCGTACTGGTTTCATTGCGGCTTTTCTGGCACACTGCTTCCTTTCTGAGTGATTGCATTGGTAGGTGGGTTCACTCGCATCGTGAGCACCCTTGTATTATTTTATTCAGTTGTATCTAGTAATTCTATCAACCAAACTTGTATATTGTTTCAGACTTAGAAAACCAGTTGTGTATTATTTCGACCTTAGAGTCACGCGCTGTAGTATTATGGTTTTCATGCTGATTTTGAGTTTTCTTTTTGAGTTTTTATCCTCGCCATTCGGCGTTGTATATTATACTACTTGCATGGTTATGACCGTCGATTGACGAAGAGCTAGCTCCCGCTTGGGGATGCCTTTTATCATTGTATATATATTATTCATGTTGTACCCCGTTTGGGGCCAGTATTTACAAAGGAAACTCTGCCGAAATTTTCAGAAAAGACTATAGATTTTAAAAATGCATATTCGGCTTACTTATTTAAAAACCTTGCTTTTAAAACATGTTTTCCTTACTTCTTAAAAGCTAGTTCTCTTTATTTACTCCTTAAAATAGTTTTAGTTTTCTGGGCTTTTGGCTTTCTTGAATTAGATGGGGTCTTATAGACTTCATATGATTCAAGGGCCAGTCACATGCTATTTTGGGTCATGATAAGTAGTTTCACGCTCGTTATGGACCTTACATCGTCATGACTTATCAAGCTACTGGGGTCTGACGTTTACCACCCCTATGCGAGATATGCGACATATCAGACGAACAGACCGGACTGTGCGGTATGTGTTACTGATTGGATTCGCAGGAGTGTGAGCGGGCTTGCTCATTGATCTTCTGATCGCTCAATACCCAGGTGGCCGTTACGTTTAGCAGACCGCTTGCGGCTTGTGGGTGACTGATATGATCACCACCTACTGCCGGCGTATTGACGAGTCTTTAAAGTCCTACACAGAGGTTTCCTGGCTCAAGCGAAACAAAATAAGAGCGCATATGAGATATGTGCGGGACCGAGAATAATACCAGTATGTGATACTGTATTCTATTCTCGCGATTTGTATCATCGGTCGGTTATATGTGATATAGCCGGGTTGCCGAATCAAGTGTTGATTCGATATATTGATACACTAGATATTAGTCGGTTATAGCTATATGACCGGATCATTAAATCAAGTATTGATTTAATGATTTAATGTATAATTATATATTTGATATATTACTTTATATTAACTAGTATTGGTTCACTTAAGATTGCATTTCTCACTTGATGTACACATAATGTATATGTGATATATAATTGTGTACATGTTTGTATCATGATTGATGATACATGCAAACTTGGGTGTGTGTATGACTTACACCATGCTAATTATAATTTAGGTTTTTATTTATCTTAATTATTCAAAATGGTGGCTTCTTTTGTCATGGCTCAAAGTATCATGAAGCTTAAAGAATCTTTGACAAAGTCCACTCACTTTGTCTTGATTAAGATATTTATTAACCAAACCATTATAATTAACTATGGTTTAGTCTCTACAAAGGTTAACTCATCCATGGTTGCATGATGATAATCTTCACTTATTTTTCTTTTCTCATTATTCATTTTCTTTCTTCTTCTTCTTCTTCATCAAGAAGAAAAAGCTTGCTAGATTTTTTAAAAGTGAAGAAATAAAGTGAGAAATCAAAATCCAAAGTGAACCCACTTCCTATTTCATTATCCTCTACTACTTGCCATTTAGTTTAGGGTGTTCTCTTCACAAAGTTCTTGACCTAATGAAGATGGAGCTTGAGTTTGAGTCTCCTCGACGTAGATCATCTTCGGCCTCGAAGTCAACGAGCTAGCTTGATTATTTCTCCGAGGAAATCCTTTCTAGAGTTCGAGATCTCGATGATCGCAGTGAAGGGACGTCAACACGGTGCTTTAGAAGTGAAGAACCGGATCTACAAATGTTGTATTTTCATTCACTTGCTTTTGTAATGTTGGATTACAAGTTATGTTACCCTAGTTTTCTAGTTTGATCTTGAGTTAGATTGCTTAGCATACCCTAAAATTTTGTTGTGGCATGTGTGATTCTTGCAAACCCTAGGCTAGGTGCTAAGGAATCCCAACATTCAAAACTGAAACCCGACGGAACCGGAGTTAATCCGACTTCCGATTCGGTTTTTTCTTAAAAAGTTCTATTTTTATTAAACACAATATTGCCAAACTCTTATGTCATGACCACTAAACATTAACGAAGACAATAGAATAAGTTTTACATCAAAATAATAACCGTAGCATGTTTTATTCCACTTTTACATTAAAATACCTTCATGTTTTATTTCGACATGGTTAAACTTTTCAAACCGTATTAACTTAGAAAACTCACGAGGTAATGACCTACCTCCTCACAACACACATATCTAACATAGCACGATGGAATTTTGGAACATAGATTTGGAAAAAATACGACCTTACATATAACTACCTTCAACTTATAAAACCTTTTTCTATACGAAATGTATTTACCAAATCATTACAATTTTTCCTCTACAACCCATTTTGGGGAACCCGTTTGGTATGGTGCAGATTATCGCACATCCTCGGGCCTAGTAGAGTGAGATGCAGACCTCCGTAAGGAGTATACGATCTCGAAAGATATTTAATGCATTTTCTTTAGAAAATGTGATTTCTATTATCAATAAAAATTATACTTTTAATAAATAAATATATATTTAATTAATATCAAAATATCTATTTTTAATATTTATAATATTCCACATTTCCAAAATTCAAGAAAAACATTCCACTTAGAAGAAAATACCATACAATTCCAATATTTCAAATAAATACCTTATACTTTAAAAACCAGGCCATATTCACTAGAAAATTCACATTGAATAAAATAAACATCTATGAAAACTCTAAAGACGATAATTAAATACTTGAGGTATATTTTGAAAGTATAACAAAACTATTTTACATAAAACCCCCTCCAGTCATACTAAATTACAATAAGGACCCTAGTAAACATAGGTTTAAGCGGGACCAGTCTCTTGAGCCTCAGGGAGCCGGAGATATGGGTGCTTGCCTATTTATGGTAGAGAACTTAACAAACTGTGTTATCAACACGGTAATTGTCTTTGAAAAAGTCACAAATCCTGCCGTCCATGTGCAGCAGTTACCGATTGCACCAAAATATAATTCAGGACTTCAATTTCTTTTCTAATTGTTTGACTCAGACTGAGTCTCAATATAATAAATCTGACTTGAATATGATTAAAGTATCAAACTACAATTCAACATAAATCCATGAATCTATATATTCAATCTGTTCAATCTAATCAATCTATATTGACTGACCAGAACCATGGATATATTCCATTTACATTATCATCCATTATATCCGTTCCATTACTGATATCATGGTTTCGGCAAGTCATCCGTCTATTTTTAATATACAATACAAATAATACAACAATACAATCAAGATATCGCGGGGTTTATAATGGGTAGATTGGTACGGAAGGTGTTAGAAGTGGCACGAGACTGCAACCATAAGACACCTTACCTAAATCTCCATTGCCGTTGTACCATGGCTGAACGGTTCCTTGTACTCCGTATACCGTAGTCTCTGGTATAGTGAGACTCCTCTCATATACACTGGCCTCTTCTGTACCAAGCTATAAACAACAACGTTAACAATATAATACAACTTTAAAAGTTCCATCCTCTCTTTGTTTATTCTATTTCTCCTCATCTTTGGGACTTACCGAGCGAATGTTCGCTGACGACATTCGTTTTCTTTCTTCTTTGGAATGTTGTCGGGTGGATCGGACCTTCAGGAGATCAAGCCCACCAGTAAGGACTTGGACCAACTAGTTTTCGACCTAGAGCTTTAGATTTCTTGTACACATTTACATTTCTGTATTTTTCATTTCTGTTATGCCACTGTTTAGGCATTGCTTTCCATTCCATGTATCTAATTTTCAGATGTATTGTAAAAAAGAATGTTAATAAATAAAGTTGCTATTCTTTCACATTTGTCTCTTGTGTACATTTACTTTTATATTGCTTAGATACGCTAAGCGTGTTTACTTCTGAGTAAATACGTAGCGGCCTGTCGCGTCCTCGGCCCGTACACTTGGAAGCGGGGTGAGACAGCGCTGCTCAATAAGGAGGGCCTAGCACTAAGTGGTTGGCGCTCAGCGCCAAGCGCCTCATGAGTTCCGTACGTGGGCGCCATGAAGAGTGTTTAACACTCCATAAAGAACAAAAATAGGAGGGGAAAGTAAAGCAAAACATTTTTTGCACAGAAAAAGGACTGAACCCAAGCAAGTGTTTAACACTTTATTCAAAGACTGTGAAGGTTGAGTCTAAGTTGACTAAATCCCCAATTCAGATCAACCGAGTCCTTGTGCTCATCATTTTCCAAATTGGTCTTAGTCCCAAACACGACTGCTGATTTTCCAACGGACATTAGTTCAAGGGTTCATCTCCTCACACCTCTGATACATGTCGTTGTAATTCTTCAGCTTCTTCAGAGAGGTGGTGGGTTCCGATAACCAATAACTCTTTGGTGCACTTGATTGATACGTTTTCACCGTGTCGTATTTAGAAAGAATTTTGAAATTACCCCAAGATAAAACGGTGTCGCGTGTAGCTAACCGTGATGAGTACGGGTCGTCCGCAAGGAGATGGTAGGTTTTGAGGCTTGTTTTAACGAGTTAACAATGTGTTTTTAGTTTGTTGTTTATACTAAGTGTTGAAATAAGGATATGTTCAATTAAAGGACTTGTTAAGGGTAGTTTTAGGTTAGTTTGTGCGAGGATGGTGTTTGCTGTTTTCTTATAGACCCAACTTTGGTATTGACACTAAGGTAATAGGCAACAACGTGGATTAGGGAACTTGAAATACGGTATTTGCGGTTTTGAGCTAAATCCGTATTCCTTGTCCTTTTTCCTTCCGTTGATGTCTCTTGATCTTAGTCTTCGGAAAACCACTAGCAATCCGGTCACGATTAGGATTCACCGCTATCTTGGTAGGATAGGATGCCTAACGGAGCGGAATTGCGAGTGGTTTGCTCGGAGTTTCAATTGCAAAGTTAAGGTTTTAAAGGTTTTAGCAAAAACACATCTTCAAACACAAACTAACCATATTCTACTTTTAATAAGTGAATCGATTACTCGCACATATTCATAACACAAAAATGAAAAAGAAAAGAGCAAGGCAACATTAAAAAAAATAACAAGAAAAGAAAGATAAAGAAAGAGAACCGATAAATCAACATGCAAAACCATAGGGGCGTTCTTCGATCCCGTATCAAAGTGAAATCCAAATACCAAATTTTAAGGTTGCAAGCTCACTTAAGAAGTTGCAAGATCAAAGTAAAGCAAGGATTTCACAAGTTCAAGTATGTAAAGAGCAAGACATGGTAATAAAATGAGAACTTTATTATTGAATTTCAAACAAGTTACAGGTCTTCTTGAAGTTAAGAACCTAAGCCTTAAGCTTGCAAGTTCAAATGAGAAGTTGCAAGGTCAAGACAAAGGGGCAAGAGCTCAAGTGTTCAAAGAGAAACAAGTTACAAATTACAAGAGTTCTAACACAAAACCAGAGCAAAAAGTATCCTTTTCCCTTGCCCCTTGGCCTGGTATTTATAGGCACAAAAGAAAATTAAACAAAAAATAAAAATAGGGCGACGTGGCTGCAAGGGAGGGTCTGTGAAAAACTGGGGCCCACTGGAGCAGGGGGGCTGGCCAGGCCGGTTTTGGTGGCCAAGTGCTCGACCAAATTCCGAGGGATGATGCTCGTATTTGGTGTGTTGGTTTTTGTGCTTCCCAATATTCCTCTGGTACTGCTAGATTTCTCTGTAAAGGCCTTGGATGCAATCAGGGATTTGGAGGGAACTAGATGCTTCAAATCACTTCATAATCTTTAGCATTCAATGCATATTTAATGTACATCACTTCTCATGCCCACTTGCCTTGCATCATGGCAGCCCCCATCCCACGGTCCATGCTCCAAGAGTTGTGTTCACACATGCTATGTGTTGGACCAAAATTGTGTACACTTTATTTGTTTGCAAAATAACACTTGGATATCGATCGGTTTTCAGTTATGGATGCAGTGTCATCTCTCAAATGTTATATCTATGATTTTAAGTGTATTTCCAGTATTTTTTCATGGATACCTGTAATCTGTATTACTGAGCAGACACTGGTTAAAAGTACCGATATATAACAAAACAGATAATGAATGAGCGGTATTAAAATGCAATATTCTGGTATGAACAAATACCCCAAAACTTATCTTTTGCTCGTTCCGAGCAAAAAAAAAGAATCCTGACCTCATTTTCGCAGGGAGCGTGGTTGCACTGAGCTTGTGCAACAAGCCGTTAAACCTCTAGGTGTCCCTAGTAGGAGGAGTGTTGTCTCCTGAGGGTTTTCAGCGGATTTCACCCACAAAATCCCGTCAAGCTAGTTTTGCGAAATAGCTATGATTCTAACCCTAAGGTTTTGTTTCAAAATTAGAAATTCTATTATCCTATGGTTAGAAATATCGAACCTTTATTTTTCACACCTCGCTTCTTATTTAATTTAAGATTTTATATGTCTTTACGTGTAGTGCAAATAGTGTCGTTAAGTTTCAAAAGGATCGATTAAAGTTTGTCATGTCACAAAATAAAACTAAGATAAAAACTTAAAAAGGATCACACAAGTTTTATAAAGAGTTAAGTACTTCTCAAGTTTTGTTTTCTAGTTAGGTTTCAAATTCGGAATTTCTATCTTCCTTAATAGAAAACTAGGTCTTATTTTTCACTCCACTTTTCACTTTTTTTTCATACACACCTTCGTGAACGTGCAATAGTTTTCATCATCGAATAGAAGCTTCATATCTCTGTTAAAAATATTTTTATCAAAAAAATGCCTTTTTTCAAGATTATTCTCACATAAAAAACCGTTAAGACTTTTAACTTGGAGAGAACACTTATTTGACTTTGTTTTAATTTGGACTTTCTAGGTTTCTTAGCGAGTTTTGGGCCAATGCTCCCAAACCAGTTGGTTTTAGGGAATTAGGTATAGAGACACCCCGGCGGACTTAATTACTCAAGTTAGCAAGGCCCTAAAACAAAAGACCAATTTTAGCATGAAACTCATAATGATTTAATGCGAACGGAGATATAACTAGTTGTTCAATTATTTTTAGGATAAAAGACGTGTTTAGTGGGTTAGGTATGTAATCACTCCAATCATGTTCCAGATGGGTTATTCTTCAGAATTAGTTCTTACTATGGCATCTATAATATCTTTTCATATCCACTTTACTTTCGAAACTATTCTTGATAGTGCTTATTTCTGAACAAACCTATTTGATCCTCAAAAAATAGTTTATTAATTAAAATGTTTTCAGACATATTAAACTTGTCATCTAATATTCAAAACTCACGACACGTATAGTGATCTTAAGACGTATATTAGCTATAGTTAACTTCAAAGGAGGGTTATCTTTCAGGTTTTCAAAATCTAAAAATAGGATTTACTTGTTCCTATATTATCAAACAAAACCGTCGAAATATTGAATCTAAGTTCTGATTTGTATGTCAAAAACTATTTCTAAACCGCAATCAAGAACGGCTTCGCATGAAGCTAGCCGGTGAGTACGGGTCGGTCCACAGGGATTTTGTGAATTTCCTAGTCGCGCTAACGAGTTAATTCCGAAGGGTGTTCGGATTGATTATTACTAAAAACCTAATTATTCTACCTAGGGCAATTAATTGAAAGTTATAACTAGGGCAGATAAATAAAATCTATACTAGGGCAAGAAAATAAATTTAATCTAGGGCATGAATTGAAATTACCTAGGGCAAGAAAATAAACAAATCTACTTACTTTACAGATGGATCTCTCCAAACATTTACGCAGGGTTGTCAGATCTGAATAGATGCATTGAAGAGAGGCACCGATGCTCTCCATAAAGAATTCTGGAATTTATTATTAAAGGGAGGCATAAGAAATTACAATGATTAGAGTTCCTATTTATAGAAGATAGGAAACCCTAGGGTTACAATGACTCGCATGTCTACATTTACCAAAATAGCCCTTAGGAAGACCGGTTAAAGTCATAAAGAATTATAGTAAAAAATTTATTCCATACAGGCTCCATACGGCCGCGGAACCGCGGCCTGGGTAGGGTTTGGGCCGCGGTTCCGCGGCCCATTGATCGGTTCATGCGCTGGGGTTTTGTGGGCTGGCTCTGGTGATCTTTATCTTCTTATTTCTTTATGTCTTTTCTCAATTTAGCTTCTGGTTCTCTTCCAGATTTTCCAGTGAACATTGTAGTGGACTTCTACCCATTCGCTTTGAGTCGATGCCTTGAATCTTACTTTATGAATTGTTCCTTATGTAAGCTTGATCAAGAGTCTTCAGTTTATTGGCTAAAGTCCACTTTTGCATCGTCTTTTCATTGTTTTCACTGTTTTCGCTTCAAGAACCTGTAACCTGTAACATGTAGCAGACATGGGTCAAAAGCACCTGTTTTCATTATAAAATGCATAAGAATGGGGATTGCAAAATGCAATGTTATGATATGAACAAATACCCCCAAACTTATCTTTTGCTCGTCCTCGAGCAAACTTATTTTTTTATTCTCTAAAATCCTAACCGCACTTTCGTAGGGAAACGCGATTGCACTGAGCTCGTGCAACAAGCCGTTAAACCTCTAGGTGAACCTAGTAGGAGGAGTGTTGTCTCCTGAGGGTTTTCAGCGGATACTACCCACAAAATCCTATCAATTCGGCCCATTGACTTTTGTTCTCCAATTAGGTTTTCCAACAAGGAATTCTATTATCTTTTGACTCACAAATTATCCACCCATATTCTTCATACTTCCTCATCATCTAACTTAAGATTATATATGTTCTATAGACTTACTTAGCTTTCGGCATTTCTTAAGTTTTCCTTATAAGGTTCCATCTCCACTTAGGAATTTTTCTATCAACTCTACTAAAGATACAAGTTCTATTCTTCATTCCTTTCTCTTATCTAAACTCTAATCACATATCCCCACGTGTGTGTATAAATCACCCCTACACTTGGAAATTCAAATCAAGCAATCATGCCCTTGTCCGTTGTCCAAAGTACTTATTAGTAGGTGAATTTTTAATTGAATTTTTTTTGCTTACACATCCTTCATGCGACCGTTAATACTTCTTGAGGTACCAACAACCGATTACAAGATGTGTTTGCATATTAAAGCGTAATTCCTAATCTTGCAACACCTAAGACTTTAGCAGTGACTCCCAAACCAGTTGGTCTAAGGCACTAGGTGATGAAGCACCCTCGCTAAATATTTTTCTATTTTTGCAGCCTTAAGTAATCACAAAAACCAGTGTCCATTTTTTTATTCTTTATTCACACTTATATTTTTTTTTATTGTACTAAGGACTTTAGATAAGAGCATTTCAAGGTCTCCTCTACCATTCCAAGTTTCAAGGTGCGTGTTAGTGCAATTTGTAGGGTATACATTTTCATAATCTAGACTTAAGCTAGGAATTATCTTTCAAATTTATACTCTAATAAAAACATCAATACTTTTCCTTTGTTTCGACTTAGCCCAAGAAGTGAACCCAAAATTTGCCTATCTCTAAATAAACTACAAGGCATATACTTTCTATCGTTAAACTTTAAGGAATGTTATTTTTAGGGTTTTTAATTCACTAAGTCTAAGATCTAGTTGTTCCTAGCCAGTTAACCTATTTGTCAAACTCAAGTCAATTAGCCAAAATTGAATACATTAATTTTTATAATTTTTGAAAATTTTCAATTTTTTATGGGTTTTCAAATAAGTATGCAAATGCAAAAAATATGTACAAATGAATGCGAAGGAAAAAGACGTACCGAGCATACCCCCAAACTTGAACTTGACAGTGTCCTCACTGTCATGCTAAACCAAGAGGGTCAAAATTCCGGCACTCCCCTGTTTATTTATTTATAATTTTATTTATATTTTTTAATGTTTTGAATTTTTTTTTATATATTTTTATAGAAAAAGAAAACAAAAATATATATACATATATACAACAAGGTTCCCCCCAAACTTAAGCTTGGCCTTACACAAGCCAAAGGTTAGCACCAACCATTCAAAAATCTTATCGTGGTAATGGTATAGTTGGTGCAATAATGGGGTGTAGAAGAAAGAAATGAGAAACACGCGAGACCGAATGGGAAGAAGAGTGGAATATGGTCTCGGTAGAGGAGAAGAAGGGCGGAAAGGAGAAGGGTCGCGCGATCTTGAGGGTGTAAATCGAGTGAATAAATTAGCGCAATATGTGATGACCGATATGTTATAAGCGATTGCGCTAACCTATCAACCCGTCGGGAAATGGGGTCAAATCCCTCAAGATTCGCAAGAAAACATGGGTACGCCGAACTTGGTATAGGAGATGAAAGCGTAACGGTCACTTGTACGGTCGGAACAATAGGAAGGACGAAAGGAAGTGAATTAGGGATAGTATCTTTCTCACCGTAGTAAGCTGTTTTGAACTTGAAAGATTCCATTAATGGTTCGAAACTACTATAATCAACCGAGTCTGATGGCTCATCTGAAAATGTAAAGGACTCAAACTCGGGCGGTGAGTCATCAACATCATCCGAACACTCGTAGGTGTTATCGTCTGTGAGAATTGTGTCAGATTCAAAGGAAAAGGTTTCAAGCTCACAGTCTTCAAGCGGGGTCGAACGATGGGAAGGAGGGAGGGTGATATAACAGTCAAAGGTTCAGGAGGATGAATTGGAAAATCAGACACATCAAATAAAAATGGTTCAATCTCGATATGGTCCTCAAAACTCTCCTTATTATTCTCCTCAAAATTCAACTCATCCATGCCATTATCATCAAAATCTAGACGCATATGAAATTCAGGAGAGACATCTAATAACTCGAGATGATGATTTGAACATAAAATTTCAATTAAATCGACAAGTTCATCATCCGAAATATTCCCGGCGTCTATATCCTCAATCAAGTGAAAATCAATTTCCTTAGACACCTCATCAAAAGCATGGATATTTATCAATTTAGGTTCTAGAGTGGAGATGTAAAGGTCAAACGGATTAGGTGCGGCTTCACTCGAAAGGGGTTCTTCACAATTTGGCAAATCAAGCACTACAAAATCACACAACTCATTTTTATTTTCAACAGGTGAACTATTTAGGGCAATCGATGGAAAACAAGAGTTGTGGGCTTCAATTGGGTACGGGTAGGTTTGATTTGAAAATCCTCTCTCATTCTCACTCTGTCCAACCGCCTCCTTATACATTAAAAAATTTTGAGCTAGCGGGAAACTAGCTACCGGTTCACTAGGTTGCATAAGGGCGGCCATGGACGCTTCCACATTTCTAGTCATTTTATTTGTTGCTGCAATATAAGTTTCCAACGAATCTTCCAAACTAGACTTGGGTGGTAAGGGGGTTTCGGTAAAAGATTCAAAATTGGTTGGATATGTGAAACTCCCTAATGGCTGTGTAGAATCAATGTCTAGTAGAGGTGGGAAGGTCGGGTATGACTGGTAGGAAGTGGGTGATTGGACATAGGTAATGTCAACATATGGATAAAAAGGTGAATAGTCGTGTGGATCTTTAGAACTAGATGAGTGGAGATGGGTGAAAGATCGGCTGCGAGATTGAGCAATATGCTCAGCAATGGACATCGGCGTAGGAGTGACAGAAGGACTTGAAAAAGTAGTATCAACATATGGAGGTGGTAAAGGTTGACTTGGTTGACACAAAGTGGGTTGAAAAGTTGAACTGTTTCTCCTAGACGCCTCTATTTGATCTTTCAAAGATATTTTGGGCATGGAGGGGTCTTCCTTAAATCGACCGAAACAATTGACGTACGACGCAAAGTTAGGTTCGGGATACCAAAGTTCGGCAAGAGATTTATGATGTGGGGTACCCATGAGAAAGAAGGTAGGTGAGAAAGAAGGTGGGTGTAAGTAGGGTGCAAGGATTTTACGCGACAAGTTGCAAGTTTTTTTTTATAAAAGATTTTTTTTCTTTTTCTTTATTTGTTTTGCAAAAGTTTTCGATAAAAGGTCTTAGACACAAATGCAATCTACCAGAAATGCACAATCAGGCTTAGATCTAGGGTCACCTAGGTCAGCTAGACAGCTCCTAACTGTTCCAAAGGGCTAGAAATAGGACCTCAAACCGCCTCTTCACCGCCAATTGCGGCCAGGTAAGTGCCAGGTAAGTGGGAGGCTCCCCGCTACAAGTAGCAGTCCTAATTAAGTAACCAATTGCCTTGACACACTTGCCTAGACACCGCAAAGTCAGGTTAGGATAAACGGCTGATGCCTATAACTAGTCCTCTGTCCTACTGAGCTCGAAGTCCTTAGGGCTGAGTCTAGTATTTTTTTAATTAATAAATGGTCAATTCATATGCCTTATGTGATTTCTGGGGTCCTGGGAAGGGTGATGAAATCCCCACCCAATTCGAATTGGTCAAAAGCCCCTTAAAGTCAGTTTTAAAGATATGCAAAACAGAAAAATCACTTGCAATCAAATCTTTTTATTTTATGCGCGGCGCAAAGAATCCTGCACAAGATTGTTATTCGGAAGGGGGAATATTTTTGAAGCGCAAAGAAATCCTGCAGGCAAATTTACAGAAGATATATCAAGATTTACAAAGAAGGAGAGAGAAAACTCACCGAGATTTGCAGTTGCGGAACAGTTTTTTTTATCGCGCTTCTGCCTTTTTTTCAAGCCCTGAATCGACCAGTTTGCGGCGGTTCCGAGGCTAAAAGGGGGTTCCGGCGGCGGTTCTGCGGCCGAAATGACGGTTCAGAGGTTTTTTTTTTTGGTCACCAGATCTCCGCGGTTAACTTGTAGACTCGGTCCTCCAAATTTTTTCTGTTCCTCGGTTGTTGTGATCTTCTGTTTATTCGGATTTGATATTTGCCGTTCTGATCTCTGTAGATTTCCAGATCCGAATTTCTTTGTAGATCTTGCAAAAATTCTCACAAGAATACCCTTTCCAAAAATAACAGATGATATATTTTTATATTTTTTTTTATTTTTCATATTTTTATGATTTTTTAATTTTGATTAACCCGAAATTTCAAAAAGGAAATAGCACGCCATCCCCGGCAACGGCGCCATTTGATTTGTATGTCAAAAACTATTTCTAAACCGCAATCAAGAACGGCATCGCATGAAGCTAGCCGGTGAGTACGGGTCGGTCCACAGGGATTTTGTGAATTTCCTAGTCGCGCTAACGAGTTAATTCCGAAGGGTGTTCGGATTGATGATTACTAAAAACCTAATTATTCTACCTAGGGCAATTAATTGAAAGTTATAACTAGGGCAGATAAATAAAATCTATACTAGGGCAAGAAAATAAATTTAATCTAGGGCATGAATTGAAATTACATAGGGCAAGAAAATAAACAAATCTACTTACTTTACAGATGGATCTCTCTAAACATTTACGCAGGGTTGTCAGATCTGAATAGATGCATTGAAGAGAGGCACCGATGCTCTCCATAAAGAATTCTGGAATTTATTATTAAAAGGAGGCATAAGAAATTGCAATGATTAGAGTTCCTATTTATAGAAGATAGGAAACCCTAGGGTTACAATGACTCGCATGTCTACATTTACCAAAATAGCCCTTAGGAAGACCGGTTAAAGACATAAAGAATTATAGTAAAAAATTTATTCCATACAGGCTCCATACGGCCGCGGAACCGCGGCCTGGGTAGGGTTTGGGCCGTGGTTCTGCGGCCCATTGATCGGTTCATGCGCTGGGGTTTTATGGGCTGGCTCTGGTGATCTTTATATGTTTATTTCTTTATGTCTTTTCTCAATTTAGCTTCTGGTTCTCTTCCAGATTTTCCAGTGAACATTGTAGTGGACTTCTACCCGTTTGCTTTGAGTCGATGTCTTGAATCTTGCTTTGTGAATTGTTCCTTATGTAAGCTTGATCAAGAGTCTTCAGTTTATTGGTTGAAGTCCACTTTTGCATCGTCTTTTCATTGTTTTCACTGTTTTCGCTCCAAGAACCTGTAACCTGTAACATGTAGCAGACATTGGTCAAAAGCACCTGTTTTCATTATAAAATGCATAAGAATGGGGATTGCAAAATGCAATGTTATGATATGAACAAGTTCTCCCACCAGCTAACTTGATGACAAAGTTTTTATATTTTTGTAAAAATTTTCGATTTTTATGGGTTTTTAAATAAGTATGCAAATGCAAAATATACATATGAATGCGAAGGGAGAAAGCATACAGAGAGTACCCCCAAACTTAAACTGGACAGTGTCCTCACTGTCAATGTACATCAAGAGGGCAACAATAGGGTCAAAAGTGTCGGCTCTCCCACCTTTTTTTATGAACAAAAACTGAGCATCATCAGACAAGATTGCTCGTCAAAAATGGATATGCACCGGACAAGAATATCCATATATATATACAAAAAAATAGTATATACATACCCCCAAACTTAATTGAAACAGTGTCTCCACTGTTTTTGGCTGGATAACCGAAGTTTGGTGGTAAACAGAGGAAGATTATGCAGGGTAAACCGACTCCTGCAAGATCAGGAGCTCCTCTGATGGTTCTGCGCTAAGGTATGGTTTTAGTCTATTTCCGTTTACTTTGAAAAACGAACCGTCCTTCAGATTCTCCAAATCCACAGCGCCGTGCGGATACACACACCGCACAAGAAAAGGTCCCTTCCACCGAGATCTAAGCTTACCGGGATGGAAATGGAGTCGGGTGTCGTAAAGAAGTACATGTTGTCCAGTTGTGAAGGTTTTGCGCGTAAGGTGTTTATCATGAAACACCTTCGTTTGGTTCTTAATGACAACTGCGTTTCCATAAGCTTCATCCCGAAGCTCGTTCAGCTCGTTGAGTTACAGCTTTCGATAGCTGCCCGCATTTTCAAGGGTTAGGTTCAGCTCTTTAATCGCCCAAAATGCGCGATGCTCGATTTCCACAGGAAGGTAGCAAGCCTTTCCATACACAAGCCGATAGGGAGAAATTCCAAGATCTGTCTTATAAGCCATGCGGAATGCCCAAAGGGTATCAGATAGTTTCAAAGACCAATCTTTACGGTTCTTAGAAACCATTTTCTCAAAAATCTGCTTGATTTGCCGATTTGAAATTTCGTCTTGCCCACATGTTTGGGGTGGTAGGGCATGGATAGCTTATGATTAATGAAGTATAACCACATCAAGGCCTCGAAAGTCCTATTACAGAAATGCGTCCCGTTGTCGCTAATGATCGCGCGGGGGTTCCCGAACCGGGAAAAGATGTTTTGTTTAAGGAATTTAATGACAACCTTTTTGTCGTTCGTCCGGCTTGGCACCGTCTCGACCCATTTAGAGACATAAGAAACAGCTAAAAGAATATACAGGTTCCCAAAAGAGCTAGGAAATGGCCCCATGAAATTAATTCCCAACACATCGAAAATCTCAACAACCAAGATTAGTTGGAGCGTCATCTCGTTTCTCCTGAAAATTCGGCCTAAGTATTGGCACTGGGAGCAAGTATTGCAGTAATCATGGGCATCTTTGAAGAGTTGTGCCCAGTAAAAGCCACACTGCAAGAATTTCTCAGCTGTCTTTCTTGTGCCAAAATGTTCGCCATACGCTTGATCGTAGCAAAACGACAGCACACTCTTGAACTCATTATCAGGAATATATCGACGAATAATCTGTTCGGGAAAGTACTTGAACAGGTAGGGTTCGTCCCAGTAAAAGTTTTTTACTTGGGATAAAAATCTAAGTCTGTCCTGACTTGACCATTCGTTCGGTAGTAATCCTGTCGCCAAATAGTTCACAATATCTGCGAACCAGGGTTCGCACGATACTGTCAAGAGTTGTTCATCAGGAAAAACATCGTTGATTGGGAGTGGAAGCGTCGGCGAAGAAGGAAGTCATGAAAGATGGCCGGCCACTACATTTTCACATCCTCTTTTGCCCTTAATGATAAGGTCAAATTCTTGAAGTAAGAGAATACAACGTATCAACCGAGATTTTACATCCTTTTTCGCAAAAAGATGTCGCAGAGCTGAATGATCAGTGTAGACAATGACTGGAGAGCCGATCAGATAAGGCTTGAATTTTTCTAAAGCAAATACAATAGCCAAGAACTCTTTCTCGGTAGTTGTGTAATTCATTTGGGCATCATTCAGGGTCCAGCTTGCGTAGTAGATTACGTGCGGCATTTTATCGATGTGCTGTCCTTGGACTCCACTGATAGTAATGTCCGATGCATCGCACATAATCTCAAAGGGATACGTCCAGTCAAGTGAAGAAAGAACGGGAGCAGAGGTGGGTGAGCTTTTTAGTGATTCGAACGCAGTTAAATAGCTCGAGTTGAAGTCGAATGTGGTATCCTTGGCCAGCAGAAGAGTCAATGGTCTAGCAATCTTGCTAAAGTCCTTGATAAACCATCTGTAAAAACCGGCGTGGCCAAGGAAAGCTCGGATATCTCTGACGCATCTGGGAGGAGGGAGATTAGAAATGACTTCAATTTTCACTTTGTCAACCTCAATGCCATTTTGTGAAATGATATGTCCTAGGACAATACCTTTGCATACCATGAACTGGCACTTTTCCCAGTTTAAAGTGAGGTTTATATCCTTACATCGGGTAATGACAGCGTCGAGATGTTGCAGACACTCGTCAAAAGAATCGCCAAAGATGGAGAAATCACCCATGAATATCTCCAAAAATTTCTCAACCATGTCAGAGAAAATTCCCATCATACACCGCTGGAAGTTAGCGGGAGCATTGCATAATCCAAAGGGCATGCGGCGATATGCAAACCTGCCGAAAGGATAGGTGAACGTGGTTTTGTCCTGGTCTTTCTCGGCGATGGGAATCTGGTTGTAGCCTGAGTAGCCATCCAGAAAATAGTAGTACTCATATCCAGCTAATCTTTCGAGCATTTGGTCAATGAAAGGTAGCGGAAAGTGGTCCTTCCGTGTAGCGGCGTTGAGTTTTCTATAATCAATGCATACTCGCCACCCAGTCTGGATGCGAGTAGTGATCAACTCATTCGCCTCGTTTGTAATGACCGTAATGCCCGATTTCTTAGGGACAACGTGTATAAGACTGACTCATTGGCTGTCTGAGATAGGGTAAATGATACGATTATCCAGAAATTTGACGATTTGCTTCTTCACAGCCTTCTTCATGACTGGATTTAACCGCCTCTGTGGATCCCTAGCTGGTTTGGCATCATCCATCAGGTGAATATGATGTTCAACGATCAGGGGTCTAATCCCATTGATGTCCGCCATTGTCCAGTCGAAAGCTTGCCGATTGCTTTGCAAGACTGTGAGAAGGGCTTTCTCCTGCTCTGGAGCAAGAGAAGCCAAAATGATGACAGGGAGGGTCTCGTTCTCACCTAAGTAAGCATACTTGGGGTGAGATAGAAGAGGCTTGAGTTCGAGCGTCGGAGGTGAAACGATTGAAGGTAAGATTGGTGAAAATATCTCGAACTCAAAAGATTCCAACAGAGGCTCAAAGTGAGTGTAAGCGACCGAGTTGGATGGTTCAACTAACGCATCCGAAAATTCGAAAGATTCAAACTCGGGTGGCGACAAGCCAAGGTCGTTCGAAAACGTGAAACACTCATAATCATTGTCGGGAGCGGAAGCAACAACAGGTTTAAAGAGGAACGCACTAGTGGCGTCAAGATTGCTGTGACCGAACAAGAATTCCTCAAATTCACTGTCCTCTGGGGCGATCTCTTGGATGAAACAAACATCGAGTATATGAGCACTTGGTTTAGATGGCTGATTCCTTAACCTAAAAATGTTGAGTTCAATTGTTATGTTGCCAAAAGATAGGTTCATAGAACCATTTCGACAATTGATCACAACATTTAAGGTTGCAAGGAATGAGCGACTGAGTATCACCGGAATTTGATTCCGGGGATTAGCTACAGGTTGTGTATCTAAAACAATGAAATCAACGGGGAATATGAAGTCCCCAACTTTTATTAACACATCCTCTAGCTCACCCCTAGGATGGGTGATAGATCGGTCAGCCATTTGAAGAGTACAGTGTATGGGTTTCAGCTCTTCTACACCTAGTTGCTAATATACAGAATACGGAAGCAGATTAACACTGGCACCAAGATCCAAAAGAGCGCGGTTGATTTTCTTATCCCCAATAATTATAGAAATCGTAGGACAGCCAGGGTCCTTCCGTTTTTGAGGTAAAGTTTGGGTAAGAGCATCACTCACGGTACTAGCTAAGAAAACCTTCTTTGGTACCTTAGATTTTCTCTTCTTAGTGCATAAGCGCTTCAAGATTTTTGCGTAAGACGGGACTTACTGGATTGCATCTAAGAGGGGAATGTTGATGTTAACCTGCTTGAAAAACATCAGAACCTTCTCCATTTGTGGATTTTGTTTATTGGACCTCAAACGGTTTGGAAATGGAACGTTTTTGAAATTGGTTGAGTCTAATGCTTGTGGAAGAGATTGTGGAGTTAGAACGGATCCTGAAACTGGAGTTTGAGTGGTGTGAGAAGTGGATCCGTTCGGAGCAGCAAAAGAAGAAGATGAGCCTTTTGAAGAATGGAGAATAGGCTCAGAAGAAGGAGAAGAAGAAGAAGGAGCAGAAGAAACGGCCGGGGTGTCATCATCTATCCGTTTGCCAGTTTTGTTGTGCAGCATCCTTGTAGATCTCAATGTAGTCACAGCACTCATATTATGGTTCTGTTGTTCAAGAGCAACATGTACATTATGTGGGTGACATCGATTTAGGAGTGGTTGAGATGGAAGCTTCCCTTTCTCTCGCTCGCTTAAAGCCGCGTTCAGCTGTGTAATCTGGGCTTCGATGGCCTTGATGCTTTGCCCGTGTGCCGCGGTGTGTTGCACCAAAGACTGAATAGAAGACTGGATGTTGGCGGTAGATTGAGTCGATTGGTTCACAAACGCCTCCAGACTCCGTTCTAGCGAGGAAACCTTATCGTTGTTTGACGGAACAAATTTGTTTTGGAGAAAAGAATTGTTACAGGTGCAAAGTTGTTTGTCGGATTTTGAAAAGGTTGGGGTTGGAAGGGCTGCTGAAATTGTTGAGTTTGTTGCTAAGCTTGTTGAGGAGGAAGAGGAGGCCTCTGGAAGTTGTTGTGGCCTTGGAATTGTTGCTGGTTCTGATTCCAAGCGAAATTGGGGTGGTTCCTCCAACCGGGATTGTAAGTGGAAGAGTATGGATCGTTTCTTTGTCTTTGCTGAAAATGCAGTATTAACCTGATCATGTCCTTGAGATGGTGGATTATAAGGACACTCTTCGGTCAAATGAGATGGATCCGAACAACAAGCGCAAATGGCACGAGGGGGAGGAATAGGGGTAGATGAAGGAGATGAAAACTTGCTCTCAATTGCTTCCAGTTTTCGCGTGATTGCAGCCATCTCCGCCTTCATTGCAATTGAGATATCGAGTTGATGAATGCCTACCCTAGACTGACCGGAAGAAGTAGTAGAAGAAGAAGAACTGCTCGGTCTGGTGCTCTCCCATTGAAGCGTTTGTTCCGCAAGATTATCGAAGAATTGCCAAGCTTCCTCGTCAGATTTGGATAGGAAATGGCATTGACAAATGGTTTCCAACAACTGCTTAGTTGCTGGATTCAGACCCTCGTATAAGGTTTGGCAAAGTTGCCATTTCTTAATATTGTGATGAGGGCACTGAATAAGATGGTCTTTGTATCGGTCAAAGCACTTCCAAAAAGGTTCGATAGGAAGCTGGGAAAATTGGTTAATTTCGTTTTGAATCCTCACGGTCTTGTGATTTGGGTAGAATTTCTTAAGAAACGCTTCTGGTTATCGAGTGGGATGCGGTGCTATACAACCATTTTTTAGCAAGGTCGCATAAAGTGAAAGGAATGACTCATAGCTGTATAGTATCATTAGACAGTCGGGTTGTTCTCATCATCGCACAAATGTTTTGAAATTTATTGATGAAGATATATGCATCTTCGGATTCAAGCCCGTGAAATTTAGGCAACATGCTGATGAAGTGGGGCTTAATTTCGAAATTATCCCCATTGGCCGGTGGAAGTGAAAGACAGGTAGGGAGTGCGGCGCGGGTGGGACAGAATCAATTTTGAAGCGCAATTCGCTGTGGCGCTTCAACAAGAGGTGGTCGCAGGTTATTTGCACCTAATGGAGGTGGAATAATTCCCGGGGGAGGTAAAGGGATGTTAGGAGGAAATCCCGACATCTCCGAAGAAGAGTTTGGTGAAAGTGAAGGTGAAGAAGTATGAACAGAATCACAGTCAACGTCGGAGTTGGCCGGCAAAGGAAAGGGTGAAAGAGGCGTGGAAGGAGTTTCGACAGCGGTGTCGATCGCATAGTCCGCAGCGACTAACGAAACATGGACTAAACGGGCACTAGGGTCGCTAGTCCAAGCGGACATACACTAAACGAGTTTAGTGTAGTCAAACCGTAGAATGTGAGTGTAAGAAAACAAAAGTGGAGAAAAACTGGGCAAATGTGGTAAAAATGGAGAATTTGTGTTTGATTTCAAAAGAATGGGAGAATGAAAAGACAGTTCAACAAACACAATAACAAAAGCATAGTCACAAATGCACAATCAACACCTAGACTTGGTTCCTCTAAGTCCACTAGACTTGCTCCTAACTGTTCCAAAGTGACAAATTGTGAGATAGCCCTCAAATCGCCTCTTCACAGCCAGTTGTGGCAAGGTAAGCACAAGTGAGGTAAGGAGGGTTCCACTGAAAAATCACCGTGAGACGGGCCTTTTATAGTTATCTCCTCACTTGTCTAGCCTAGACACCACAAAAGTCATGTTTAGATAAACGACCGAATGCCCAAAATCTTCCTTTGTCCTATCGAGCACGACAAGTCCTTAATTGGCCGAGTCTAGATATTTTTTATTTAGCTTGAGGTGACACTTATGCAATTAGTGATTTCCGGGGTCTTAGGAAGGGTGATGAAATCCCCACCCAATCTGGATTAGTGTTAGAGCCCCTTAAGTCCGTATTAAATGATGCAATGCACAAATCAACAAGGTTTTGTTTTCAAACACTCAATCAATTTGATTTTACTTTAAATGTGGCGCTGCAAAAAATACGGTATGTTTTTCTTTGGCATTATGCGGAGAATTTGCAAAGAATCTTGCAAAGATATTATATTGGAATCATCGGATTTGAGAAGGAAGGTGTTAAGGAAATACATACCGATAATTTTGCGGGTTAAGAAACCCCTGTTGAAATGAATCCAAGTAGCTTGAAAAGTTCGCTTGCGTGGGTCAATCTTTGGCACTGTACTTCTTAATCACCTTAGCTTGGAATATACACTTTGCTTCCCGCAATCGCAGTTCGCAAATCCGTTAAAATCTGAAGATATCGGAAAAACAGATATTAGTGCAGAAAAGCGATATTAGTTCCCAAATACCTGCACACTAAAAATTATAAAAAACAAGCAATAAAAATAGGACAAAAACAAAACATTGGAACACAGGGAAAAAATTGGGAGCTGAAGGAGGCAAAGGGGCCGGCGAGCTCGGATTTTTAGGGGAAGTCACCGGTTCCAAATTGTAGTTTGGGATCCAAACTTCTTCTGCGATCTCAGTGTTCCACTAGTGTCTCGCTTTTCTTACTTATTTTTTCTGTTGAGATTCATACTGCCAGCAGGTAACAAATCTAGAGAACAAAAAAAATAAAAAAAATAAAAAATTGTTAGGCCATTTGATTGATATGTTTTCACCATGTCGTATTTAGAATGAATTTTGAAATCACCACAATAAAAAACGGTGTTGTGTGTAGCTAACCGTGATGAGTACGGGTCGTCCGTAGGGAGATGGTAGGTTTTTAGGTTTGTTTTAACGAGTTAACAACTTGTTTTTAGTTTGTTGTTTATACTAAGTGTTGAAATAAGGATATGTTCAATTAAAGGACTTGTTAAGGATAGTTTGAGGTTAGTTTGTGCGAAGATAGTGTTTGCCGTTTCCTTATAGACCCAACTTTGGTATTGACACTAAGGTAATAGGAAACAACGTGGATTAGGAAACTTGAAATACGATATTTACGGTTTTGAGCTAAATCTGTATTCCTTGTCTCTTGTCCTTCCGTTGATGTCTCTTGATCTTAGTCTTCGGCAAACCACTAGCAATCCGGTCACGATTAGGATTCACCGCTATTGTGGTAGGATACGATGCCTAACTGAGCGGAATTGCGAGTGGTTTACTCGGAGTTTCAATTGCAAAGTTAGGGTTTTTAAGGTTTTAGCAAAAACGCATCTTCAAACACAAACTAACCATATTCTACCTTTAACAAGTGAATCGATTACTCGCACATATTCATAACACAAAAATGAAAAAGAAAAGAGCAAGACAACATTAACAAAAATAACAAGAAAAGAAAGACAAAGAGAGAGAACCGATAAACCAACGTGCAAAACCTTAGGTGTGTTCTGTAAGCCCACGTTACCCGTCTTGGTTCTTTCGGGGATGCGGAAATGGTGAAAAACGATTTTTTCGATGAAGGTAACATGGACTAGAAACCGGATCTTTGCTAAACAAACTATCTAACAACCTAACTAAGAGTTTAGCTACTATGTTAGGGGTTATACCTAATCTTGAACTCCTTCTCTTCGACTCCTTGTAGTGGTCGGATCGGCCTCACCTCGTCGTCTCCTTGTGCCGAAAATGGATCCACCCGAAAGCTTCTACCTTTGGCTCCAACTTCAATCAAGAGGAAACTAAAATACTTGGCTTGCTAGACCTTATACTCTAGGATGAGTAGAGAAGTGTTTTAGGGTTTTATCTCAATGGTTCTTGTTTCTCAACTCATGAGACAAGAGAACCATGAGCAATAGGAAGAGCAAGAGGAAAAGGGAGAGCTTGGATGAGAGAGAGTCAAAATGATAGAATGAGAGAAGACCTTTACAACCATGCTCTCAAAAACAAAAATAATCATGATAATAACAATAATTAAGTATTTTGTGATGGTTCATGTCAATGGAATTATCATTTCATGCATTTAATGTATTTTGTAAACAAACAAGCAAGCAAAAGTCATAGCCATGAAATGATAGCCATTGAAATGATGATGGTTAACAAGTCCAAACTAGTCAACCGATCAACAAAGTCAATAGGTCAACAAAGTCAAACTTTCAACCCAACCATGTTACAATAATAGTTAATTAATATTATTATTAATCATATTTCTTATTCTCATTAGGGTTTAGAAAAAGTCAACAGTCAACAACCCTAATGAGAATCCTCTGCCTCTGTCTCGGTCAACCGTGCATACACACCCGCATCCACGTTCCGAGGAACCCGAATACAAATGAGATAAAACCAATCCTAAAAAGTATACTAGGATCTGGCTTAAACCAAAGCCCGCTAGTAATAACTGCCCGGACACCAAACGTGCACAAGTGCGCGGATGTGAACGAACCCTGTCGCAAAACCATGCGACCTCTACTCTGTTTTTCCCAAAGGCGAATAGCTCTCTGTGTGGGACTCTAAAGACCCGACACTACGCTAGCAGTGGGTTTAACCACAGACCGCAAGCGGCACTAGCTGTGCGTAACAGCCCCCATGTAGATGTCGATAAGAAGACTGATGAGGTGAAACCCATCCGGACTCCTACTGAGCCTGAATGTGACAGTCTCCGTACAGTCCGGTCTGTTCGTCTAAGAATATCGCATGGCGGGCCTAGGGGGCGGTAAACGTCAGTCCCCTAAGAGCGGTACAAGTCGTGTCGGAGTGTAGCCCAGAACACCCTGAGATAACACTGGAAACGTACCAGTATATCTCGCTTGCCCTGGCCAGGGACGACTATGTGTAATGGCTCTCCTTGACACAGCACGGTATCAACTCCCAATACCGGGAGAGACAAATCCTGTCTAACAGTCACTGCCTCCAAGTGCTTCGGTACTGCACCCAACTACTACCTGTTTGCACGACTCCTTTGAGCCGTGGTAGGGTAGTAATCTAAGTACAGTGGGAACACACTCGAGGCGAAGTGACGATGTCAAGTCGGCAGACTAAGCTTTACTCATGTCATTTGGGAACCGATAACTGACGATAGGTATAGTACCAACCAACAGTTCCCGACGAGTCCTGTCCAGTGTACTCGTAACCTAACGAGCACCCGCATACTATCTCAAGTACGACTTACTAACGGCTGTGGGACGGACCGTCTCCCCTGCTGGGATGAGAAGCGCATACGCTAGTCTACTCCGGAGTATCGATGCCCTTTCTCGATAGTCCTACGACTAGGGACCTGTATAAGGATGTGCTTATGGATTACCCAGCCCCCACGAGTGTGACTGCCATCACAACGCTGGTAATCAAGCAAAGATCCTAAGGGCTCCACTAATGTGTATAGGTGATATGCTAAAAGAAACACAAGTACACATTGAAGTAGAAATAAACCAAGTAGCATACTACTATTTCGAGCAAGATTGTCTATACAAATGTGAATATCCCAAGCTTCCATCAAGTAATATACAAACTAGTATTATACAGTAATGGCCTCTAGGGCATATACACTAACAATCTCCTACTTGCACTAAGGCCATGTACTGGCGTATCGAAGACCTATCATATCGATCAACCGCTCGAACTAAGTCTGGGGTAAGGCCTTCGTGAATGGATCTGCAGTGTTATCTTCCGTAGCAACCCTCCGTACCTTGATCTCCTGGCAATCCACGATCTCCCTGATCAGGTGATACTGCCTCAAGATGTGTATGGACTTCTGATGGGACCTGGGTTCCTTCGCTAAAGCTATAGCCCCGTTGTTGTCACAATACAGAGATATTAGATCAATAATGGACGGAACCACCTGAAGTTCTTTCATGAACTTCCTTATCCAGACGGCTTCTTTTGCGGCATCAGCAGCAGCGATATATTCCGCTTCCATCGTCGAGTCAGCAACGGTTTCCTGTTTGGAACTCTTCCAACACACCGTCCCTCCATTGAGGGTAAATACATAACCCGACATGGACTTGGAATCATCCTTGTCACTCTGGAAGCTGGAGTCAGCAAAGGCCTCGATCTGGTGGTCTTTTCCGCCATACACCAAGAACATCTCCTTAGTCCTTCTCAGGTACTTGAGAATGTTCTTTACCGCTATCCAGTGCTTCTCCCCAAGGTTTGACTGATACCGGCTTACCACACTTAGTGCATAAGCTACATCTGGTCTGGTACACAACATCGCATACATTATAGAGCCTACCGCAGAAGCGTAGGGTATAATAGACATGCGATCCCTTTCCAAATCAGTTTTGGGAGACATCTCTTTGGAGAGGGTGATCCCGTGACAAGCCGGTAGATTACCGCGCTTGGAATCTTCCATACTGAATCTTTTCAGTATGGTGTCGATGTACCTGGACTGTGAAAGTCCTAATATCCTCTTGGATCTATCACGATGGATCCGGATCCCCAGAATGTAAGAGGCATCACCCAGGTCTTTCATGGAGAACCTGTATGACAAGAACCCTTTGACAGATTGTAGCATAGGAATGTCATTTCCTATCAAGAGAATGTTGTCCATGTATAAAACGAGGAATACGACAGTTCGTGCTATAATTTTTCTACAGATGCATGGTTCATCTGGATTTTTGATAAAACCAAATTTTTTGACCGTCTCATCAAAACAGATGTTCCAACTCCGCGATGCCTGCTTTAGTCCATAAATGGACTTAAGCAACTTGCACACTTTTCCACTGCTCCCACTCTGAATGAAACCCTCTGGCTGGTCCATATAGACACACTCCTCTAAATTTATATATAGAAAAGCGGTCTTTACGTCCATCTGCCAAATCTCATAATCATGGAAGGCAGCAATGGCAAGAAGGATCCGAATGGATTACAGTATAGCCACTAGAGAAAAGGTTTCGTCATAGTCTAAAACAGGTCTTTGACGAAAACCCTTTGCAACATGTCTAGCCTTATAGGTCTCAACCTGTCCATCTACACCAATCTTCCTCTTGAAGATCCACTTGCATCCTACGGGTTTTACCCCATCTGGAGCAACGTCCAAAGTCCATACTTTGTTGGTGTACATGGACTCCATTTCGGTCCGCATTGCATCCAGCCATTTTACAGAGTCAACGCTCTGAATGGCCTGCTGGAAGCTAGTTGGCTCATCATTATCAATGATGCAATCCTCTCTATTCCCGTCTATGAGAAAACCGTAGTATCTCTCGGGCGGATGAGACTGCCTACTACTTCTGCGGAGCGGCGCAGGAATGTCCTGTTCTTTCGAACCCTCTGGTTCTACTAAGCTTTCAGTAATAGTTTGTGGTTCTGGAATTTCATCCAGTTCTATTGCGCTCCAACTTATTTCTTTTTCTAAGAACCGACATTCCAGAAAGTGGGCATTACGAGAGACAAAAACCTTTTGTTCTTCTGCGTAATAGAAAAGATACCCCCTGGAGTGCTTTGGGTATCCCACAAACTTGCACTGTACTGAGCGTGCCTCGAGTTTGTCCGCATGCTGCTTTTTGACAAAAGCTGGACAACCCTAAATCTTTAGATATTGAAGATAGGGTTTCTTCCCACTCCACATCTGATATGGTGTGCTAGGCACAGTCTTAGTTGGAACTCGGTTCAAAAGATATGCAGCTGATTCTAGTGCATATCCCCAGAATGATCGCGGTAACTCAGCGTTACTTATCATGGAACGTACCATATCCAATAGGGTTCGGTTCCATCTCTCCGATACACCGTTATGTTGTGGAGTGTATGGAGGAGTAAGCTGAGAGAGAATTCCATTCTCTTTTAGGTAATCTAGGAACTCGACACTCAAGTATTCACCACCTCGATCAGATCTCGGTGTCTTGATACTTTTGCCTGTTTATTTTTCTACTTCATTCTTGTATTCCTGGAATTTTTCAAAGGCTTCAGATTTATGCTTCAATAAGAAGACGTGTCCGAACCTTGAAAAATCATCCGTAAAAGTAATGAAGTAAGAATAACCACTTCGCGCATGTGTAGACATTGGACCGCATACATCGCTGTGTACGAGTCCCAAGAGCTCGCTCGCTCTTACTCCATGTCCAGTAAATGGAGTCTTTATCATCTTTCCTTTGAGACATGATTGACAAGTTGCATACGATTGATATTCGAACGGATCCAAATATCCTTCTGCATGTAACTTCGTCAACCTTCTCTCATTGATGTGACCCAGTCTACAATGCCATAAGAAAGCATGATTTATTTCTGGAGACTTTCTTTTGTGTGTATTCTGGACATTGAAAATCTGTGGTTGGTTTAATACGTATATACCATTGCTTAATGTACCTGACCCAATCAGAACTTGATTAAGGTGAATGTTTACAACATTGCTTACAAATGCAAATTCATAACCTTCTTTAGACATTAAAGATACAGATATGATATTACAAGTTGCATTGGGTACAAAATAACAATCCCGTAAAACCAAAACATGTCCATCTGACAATCCCAAGTGATAGTCCCCCACGGACTCAGCATCCATGCCAGCTCCGTTTGCAACTCTGAGGATCATATCACCTGCCTTCAAAACCCTACGCTTTCTCAGTGCCTGCAAAGAATTATAGATATGAGATCCTGATCCGGTATTCAATACCCAGGAAGTAGAGTTTATTGATAGACAGTTTTTAATAACATACACACCTGAAGCCGAAGCCACAACTTGCTTCAGGTCCTGGTTTCTGGCCTTCCAAGCCCTGCAATCCTTTTTCCAGTGTCCTTTCTTATGACAATAAAATCATTCTTCCTTTCCCACAAGCTGCCCCGCTATCTTTGTTGCTTTTGCTTTTCCCTTCGCTTCCACTTTACTAACACCGCCCCTTGGTTTGGTGGGGGCTTTCTTCTTCTTTCCCTTGGCTTTCGTCTTGGACCTAGAAGAGGAAGGTCCTCCAACAAACAAAGTGGATGCTTCCTTACCTTTCCGTAGGGTGCCCTCTGCACTCCTCAGCATGTTGAGGAGTTCTGAAAGTTCAACTTCTTTTTTTTGCAAGTTGAAGTTCATGATAAACTGGGCGTAAATGGAAGGAAGGGACTGGAGAATCAAGTCAGTATAGAGCTCATTCTCTAACGTGGTCCCAAGGTCCGCGAGCTCTTCAATATAGCCAATCATCTTAAGTACGTGTTCCGCTACCGATGATCCGACGGCCAATCTCACCGAAAATAGCTTTTTCGAGACTTCGTATCTGGCGATACGGGATTGCTCTCCATACAGTTCTTTTGTATGGAGAAATATGGATTCAAGGTCCATATTCTCGTGCCTCCTCTGATGTTCATTGTCCATAGAGGCAAGCACGAGGCACTTGGCCTTCGCGCAGTCGATCTCACAGGTCTTACGGATTTCCTTATCCGCGATGCTGGAGGTGGGACCTGGGACAGGGGGAGCTTTGGTGGTAAGAAGATACCCCAGCTTGTCATAAGTGATTGCCATTTTGACATTCCTGAGCCAATCTTTGTAGTTTGGCCCTGTCAGTATGTTTTTATCTCGTAATAACTTAAGTCCGGTCATGACGATTGGTCGCTGCAATTAGGAGAGAGAGAAGAAACACTTTAGCAAGATGTTCTTCCAAGTTTAGAGTGGTTTTTAGTTTATCTAAACAGGATGGCTCCCACTGTTTCTCGAATTTCTCCTCAAACCAAAAAGGAAAAATTAGTCGGGATCAATCTCACCGTACAATACTTGCTTAAACGTTCAGCCAGGCCAGTGTGGGTACTTCGAGGGAGGTTTTCCAACGCTTTCGCGAAGTTCCTTAATTAAATAACCTCTTTTCCCTGGGGGCGTTGCCCCGCTAACACCTTTCTAGACACCTACTTGGTTTATAGCATTGATCGTTAAGTGAGAAATTTCCCGAGGAGTAGCATATACTCACAGTAGGATCGAGATCCAAATATCATCGTGTGATAAAACTGAAGGAATCCTACCAGAATCATCACACTCCAAATGGTATGCAGCACTAGCAAGTTTCAGTTTCTTTAGAAACTCCCGATGTGGATTTTTGCCCCATGCTCTTATGACCTTGACGTAGGCCAAAATATCATAAGCCACATGTCAAGTTCTACCCATCATTTACCAGGTTAATTTGAACCCACCCGTACATACCCTTGACGTAGGCCAAAATGGCAGTACGACTATCCCAAACCAACACATCTATCTATGCAACAGATAAATATCCGTTAGCTACCAATCACTATGCCTTGGCGTAGGTCAAAATACATAGCTTGAATACTATCGAATATTTAACTGAAATGATGGAGGGCTACGAATGGTTTTGGCAAAACCGTGAACGTAGTGAACTTGATATAATCGATGGAACGTGATAGCTTTTAAAAGGAGTGGCTTAAGCTCCGCGTTTAAAAGTTGTATTTGAAAAGAAACCGAGTGGTTTTGAAATTGTTCCAACGACTTTACTTTGGTTTATTTTCTTGCATTAATTTAATGCGTCCCATCATTTATTCCTACCATTGCAGAAAACAACGAAAATATGACGTACGCTTATGCCATCCGCATTCGCCACGGGGCCTCGTCATTACCCATTAGGTTACTTAACTAACGACAGAGCGGGGGCTGGACTAGCACGGATGCAAAACATAAGCAACGCCTAAATAGATATCATATATAGATATTTACATTCGTCAGATGCAGTGATAGCCATTCCAGATCACAGATGAGCACATTGGATATACTAGGAATCCACGTTTCGTTCGAGCCTGCAACGAAAAGCGGATTACACGGTCGCGATGAATAGCCAAGACCCACCCTAGACCCCTACGGGTGCGGCAACCTCCCTTAACAACGTAAGTAGGCCACTCAGCACTTCGAGGTACCCGGTAGTTTTTGCACCCCACCTTAGGTCTATCCTAGGAGCAAAAAAGTAAAAGAAATAATATACAATGGCGGCTACAACCTCATCCCGGATGTGCGGCTATACAAATAATATTACATCAATTACATATTACATCAAATGAAAAGTTAAAGAAAACTCTCATCTCACAACCCCCGGCTATTCATCCGTGACAATCCAACGAATTCATATACACAAACCATCAACATTACAGATCACAGATATGTATAACCCCCACTAATCGACGTATAGCGATTAGCAGACGTTCAATACATATATCACATCACAGATATAACCCGTCAGCTAAAGTCTATAGAAGTTCGATCAAAATACGGATTTGTAACCACCCTAAAACACAAATTTGTTTTCTGGAAAATCTGGGCAGAAACAACATATTCCAAAAATCCCAAAACACCCTTCTTTAAACACTGCAGGAAAACAGATCCACGGCCGAGTCAACTCGGCCGCGGATCCGCGGCACGAAGCTTTTTCTTGCCGCGGTTCCGCGGTGAGTTGGTCGACTCGTTGGATCATTTTTCTTGTGTGTTCATTAAAAACCCTGAGCCGATTTTTGGTATGTGTCAAATAATTTTTAGAGCAGTAAAAAAAAATCGAAAGAAAGTTTATGTCTCGGGCAAGTTTTATGATTTTTTCTCCGATCGAACATCTAGTTACTTTGCTAACATGCTAGATAGTGTTTAGCTAGGCTCTGATACCACTGTAAGTCCACGTTACCTGTCCCGGTTCTTTCGGGGATGCGGAAATGGTGAAAAACGATTTTTTCGATGAAGGTAACATGGACTAGAAACCGGATCTTTGCTAAACAAACTATCTAACAACCTAACTAAGAGTTTAGCTACTATGTTAGGGGTTATACCTAATCTTGAACTCCTTCTCTTCGACTCCTTGTAGTGGTCGGATCGGCCTCACCTCGTCGTCTCCTTGTGCCGAAGATGGATCCACCCGAAAGCTTCTACCTTTGGCACCAACCTCAATCAAGAGGAAACTAAAATACTTGGCTTGCTAGACCTTGTACTCTAGGATGAGTAGAGAAGTGTTTTAGGGTTTTATCTCAATGGTTCTTATTTCTCAACTCATGAGACAAGAGAACCATGAGCAAGAGGAAGAGCAAGAGGTAGAGGGAGAGCTTGGATGAGAGAGAGTCAAAATGATAGAATGAGAGAAGACCTTTACAACCATGCTCTCAAAAACAAAAATAATCATGATAATAACAATAATTAATTATTTTGTGATGGTTCATGTCAATGGAATTATCATTTCATGCATTTAATGCATTTTGTAAACAAACAAGCAAGCAAAAGTCATAGCCATGAAATGATAGCCATTGAAATGATGATGGTCAATAAGTCCAAACTAGTCAACCGGTCAACAGAGTCAACAAGTCAACAGAGTCAACAAGTCAACAAAGTCAAACTTTCAACCCAACCATGGTACAATAATACTTAATTAATATTATTATTAATCATATTTCTTATTCTCATTAGGGTTTAGAAAAAGTCAACAGTCAACAACCCTAATGAGAATCCTCTGCCTCTGTCTCGGTCAACCGTGCATACACACCCGCGTCCGCGTTCCGAGGAACATGAATACAAACGAGAAAAAACCAATCCCAAAACGTATACTAGGATCTGGCTTAAACCAAAGCCCGCTAGTAATAACTGCCCGGACACCAAATGTGCACAAGTGCGCGGATGTGAACGAACCCTGTCGCAAAACCATGCGACCTCTACTCTGTTTTTCCCAAATGCGAATAGCTCTCTGTGTGGGACTCTAAAGACTCGACACTACGCTGGCAGTGAGTTTAACCACAGACCGCAAGCGGTACTAGCTGTGCGTAACGGCCCCCAGGTAGATGCCGATAAGAAGACTGATGAGGTGAAACCCATCCGAACTCCTACTGAGCCTGAATGTGACAGTCTCCGTACAGTCTGGTCTGTTCGTCTGAGAATATTGCATGGTGGGCCTAGGGGGCGGTAAACGCCGGTCCCCTAATAGCGGTACAAGTCGTGTCGGAGTGTAGCCCAGAACACCCTGAGATAACACTGGAAACGTACCAGTATATCTCGCTTGCCCTGGCCAGGGACGACTATGCGTATTGGCTCTCCTTGACACAGCGCGATATCAACTCCCAATACCGGGAGAGACGAATCCTGTCTAACCGTCACTGCCTCTAAGTGCTTCGGGACTGTACCCAAATACTACCTGTTTACATGACTCCTTTGAGCCGTGGTATGGTAGTAATCAAAGTACAGTGGGAACACACTCGAGGCGAAGTGACGATGTCAAGTCGGCAGACTAAGCTGTACTCATGTCACTTGGGAACTGATAACTGACGATAGGTATAGTACCAACCAATAGTTCCCGACGAGTCATGTCCAGTGTACTCGTAACCTAACGAGCACCCGCATACTATCACAAGTACGACGTACTGACGGCTGTGGGACAGACCGTCTCCTCTGCTGGGATGAGAAGCGCATTCGCAAGTCTACTCCGGAGTATCGATGCCCTATCTCGATAGTCCTACGACTAGGAACCTGTATAAGGATGTGCTTGTGGATTACCCAGCTCCCATGAGTGTGACTGCCATCACAACGCTGGTAATCAAGCAAAGATTCTAAGGGCTCCACTAATGTGTATAGGTGATATGCTAAAAGAAACACATGTACACATTGAAGTAGAAACAAACCAAGTAGCATACTACCATTTCGAGCAAGATTGTCTATACAAATGTGAATATCCCAAGCTTCCATCAAGTAATATACAAACTAGTATGATACAGTAATGGCCTCTAGGGAATATACACTAACACGTTCTTCGATCCCGTATCAATGTGAAATCCAAATACCAAACTTTAAGGTTGCAAGCTCATTTAAGAGGTTGCAAGATCAAAGTAAAGAAAAGATTTCACAAGTTCAAGTATGTAAAGAGCAAGACATGGTAATGAAATGAGAACTTTATTATTGAATTTCAAACAAGTTACAGGTCTTCTTAAAGTCAAGAACCTAAGTCTTAAGCTTGCAAGTTCAAATGAGAAGTTGCAAGGTCAAGACAAAGGGGCAAGAGCTCAAGAGTTCAAAGAGAAACAAGTTACAAATTACAAGAGTTCTAACATAAAATTAGAGCAAAAAGTATCCTTTTCCCTTGCCCCTTGGCCTGGTATTTATAGGTACAAAAGAAAATTAAACAAACAATAAAAATATGGCGACGTGGCAGCAAGGGAGGGTCTGTGAAAAACTGGGGCCTACTGGACCAGGGGGGCCGGCCAGGCTTATTTTGGTGGCCAAGTGCTCGGCCAAATTCCGAGGGATGATGCCCGTATTTGGTGTGTTGTTTTGTGTGCTTTCCAATATTCCTCTGGTACTGCTAGATTTCTCTGTAAAGGCCTTGGATGCACTCAGGGATTTGGAGGGAAACTAGATGTTTCAAATCACTTCATAATCTTTAGCATTCAATGCATATTTAATGCACATCACTTCTCATGCCCACTTGCCTTGCATCATGGCAGCCCCATCCTATGGTCCATGCTCCAAGAGTTGTGTTCACACATTCTATGTGTTGGACCAAAATTGTGTACACTTTATTTGTTTGCAAAATAACTCTTGGATATCGATCGGTTTCCAGTTCAGGATGCAATGTCGGATCTTAAATGTTATATCCGCGATTTTAAGTGTATTTCCAGTATTTTGTCACGGATACCTGTAATCTGTATTACTGAGCAGACACTGGTTAATAGTACCGATATATAACAAAACAGATAATGAATGAGCGGTATTAAAATGCAATATTCTGGTATGAACATCACTCCCAAATCGACAAGCACATCCCTATAGACCACAACTTCCTTAAACTAGCTATGGACCGTAACGTTCTTAAACTGACCGAAACGTCCTTAAACTAGCAACGGACCGTAACGTCATTAAACTAAAACAATGGAGCCCAAATTCTCTTTTGTTGGATCAAGATGATCCTAAACCATTGTTAAGTAGGTCTTAGTCTATAATTGGACTAACGTAACCCCTCGCAAACGAGGGGGAATCTGACGAAGTCTACTACAACAGCCGCATCCGTTCAAACATCCGATGTACGGTGCTATAAATCAACTTGGAATCTTTGGAGAGGTGGATGGATAAATCCAAATAGCATCTGCCCCCAAATTCAGACAAGGCGTTTGTCTTCCCTACAAAAAAAAACCCGGTGAGCTCATTTGGAGCGGTAAACAGATTTTGGCACGCCCGGTGGGACCTCTTCCTCTTTCCACTCCAAACTTCATGTGTCGTGTTTCGCGAACGAATCGCGGTTTAATATGATTGCCCCTGGATTCGAGATACTAAGATTTGGTGAATTGCTCCATGCAGAAAAGGAGATAACATCGATGGCCTCCAGCTGCACTTCCTGCAACAACAACGCTCGCTCCGCCCAGACTAGAGAAGTGATTTATGGGCCCCAAGCGGCCTCCATCTTCGCAATGCCAGTGGAACAGGTGACTCAGGCCACCACTGGACTGTTCTTTGGGACCATGATCACACCATCAAGCTTCAGCGTCCCGATGCTACCACAAGAAGTTCCCAAGAAGTCGGTCTTTGATCGAATTGCAACAACCATGGCCCCTCTCAACGGGACGTCCAGGTCTGCCAACTCGATCTTTGACAGACTGAGCAAAAGCTCCAGTGGGCCTGCAAAGAGGCTCGCGATACCTGAAGGGGTTATCCCGAAGCCGATAGCCATTCCAGTTCCGGCAGATAAAGTCGTCGAAAGGTCTTCTCCTACTAAAGGATTGGTCTTCACAAGACTGGTCGTTCTAACTCCTGCTTCCGGCGAAGTCATCAAGACTGCTTCCCCTATCAAAAGGTCGGCCTTTGAAAGATTGACCGTTGCCTCCCAACGGACGTCAGTCTTTGACAGGCTGACACCAACTGTAGCCCTTCATCAGAGCAGGGGGAATGACGAAGCCATACTAATAACGGAGGCAATCCCATATGCACGACATGCTCGACGTCGCCATTGGCGCCGGGTGAGAAGAGCTAGGGGTAACTCCCCATCCGGACTTACTCCACTAGCTCCAATGGTTGAAATTGATGTTGTTGTTCCAACTGGGAACAACTTTGATCCACTCAGGAGGGTGCGAAAGAACTCTCCAACCGCTGTACTGAAGAAGTTGCCTCCGCCGGCTGAAAACATGACACAGGTGAAGCCGGAGCAGCTCCCTCAGCGGCTGTCTTCCAAAATCTACAGGGTCTAGCAAAAAGTCCAAGATTCTGTAATTGACAAAAATTACTCTCGCCGACTAAAGAAAAAGAAGATTCGGCAGGAGGAGGACCACCCCCGCCGTCATACCACGGAAGGTATAGTCCACGTGGGTACCTGCTGCAACGGCCCCCTCAACTTCAACCTCCAATAAAAGGAGAAGGACAGAGAAGATCCTCATGCCTGCGGTGAATTTCAAAGGCAGTGGACCCCAAACGCCCCAAGGCTGGGGGCATGGTAGTACACACAGTATACATGGATTCCGGAAAGAGAAATGCCGTACTTCTACGGGTTATCAACCATTCACACGGTCTGTGAAGAAAGCTCATGAGCTGCAGAAAAAGCTCCAAGAAATGCTAATGAGGATGTCAACACTCACTGGGCAAAAAGAAAGCCCGGAAGCATCGTCTGAACAGCTCCAAGATCAGGAGACCGACACCGAGTTCCTGCAGAGGGTGGTAGAAAGAAAGGATAAAGAGGCCGCAGAACAGGACACTAATATAAAACAGATGGCGCTTCTATTCCAAGACATGGTTGGATGATGATCCAGCCGGAACCTCCAGCCGAAGACCCTCCGATAATCATCGAAGACGACAGAGGGGAAACGTCAAATCCCCACCGGCTTTCTCGGCAGCCAAAGAAGAAACGATCTCCAAGGCCGCCCTTGACGACTATATAGCTCAAAAAATACGAGCTCATCAGGCAAGCGAAGCGGCTGGCCGAGTCGTCCGAACTGGGCGACCTTATCCAGGTTGGTATGATCAAATCAAGTACCCGCCCGGATATACGATCCATAAATTCCACGTGTATAAGGGGACAGGCAATCCCCATCAGCACGTCACTCAGTTCAGAGCTCTATGCGGCAATACTGGAGGCGACGACAAACTGCTGCTTCGCCAGTTTGTGGGCAGTTTGGCAGAGACAACATTTGAATGGTATTCGGAGCTTCCTAATGATTTCATCAAAACATTTACAGAAATGGAGCTACTATTCACAAAGCGGTTCGCAAGCGCAAGAAAGCGCACCCCAATCACGGCATTAATCAATGTCAGGGTGAAGCCGGGAGAAACCTGGGTTCAATACGCAATTCGGTGGCGGAACCTATGGTCAAAATGCGAACAACGCATAGAAGAAACTCCTGCCGTGGGTATATTCGTAGGGACCCTTGATCCTCAGGCGACTATATCCCAATTTATGATCTTCAAGCTGACCACCTTCCAGACCTTGATTGACAAGATGACCCAAATGGACCAGATGGGTCATAGGCCGTCCTCTTCAAAAACGGATCTCCGGAATGAAAAGGGCAAAGGGAAAGCGACCTTCATTGCCAATGATCAATAACAACCGAGTGATCCGAAACCGGTTGCTCTTCAAAGCAACACAAGCCGATCCCTCGAAGAGAATTTGAGACGTCCTTACTTGTTTCCCCTGGATAAAACGAGGAGACTGTTCGAACTGGCGGTGCACAACAAGCTCATCACCCTGCCGGATCCGAGGTACACACTACAGCCAGGTGACATCAACAGTCCCAACTGCTGCCCCTACCACAGAGTAATGGTCCACCCAATCGAAAATTGGTTCATCTTCAAAAACTGGGTTGAGGACCAGTACCAATTAGGTAAGTTCGCGCTGTCCGAAAACTGGAAGGTAAACCCGCCACACCAGCACTCTCCTAAAAAGGTGGAACGCCGGGGGCATCGTGCTCATTTATAGAAGAAGCTCCGTGGGAAATTTTCCTTTCGGCTAAAACTAAAATAATGCTGAAGGATCTTCAAGTATGCCCAGCAATTAGGTGGAAAAGCCCGCTGGAGCCCGAGATCATTGACGGAATGCTGAAACCGCGCTCAACACCGAAAGTTGGTAGCGATGGGAAAAACACCCAGGTCAGGCCTTCAAAGTCTTCGAAGAAAAAGAAGAAGACCAGGAAGCCCGTGCAGCTCGACGACAATCGTACAGATCTGCAAAAATGCATCGACGCACTGGAGGAATACAACCAAAAGGCGCGGACCCCAGTCACATTTGAAGAGTTCCTCAAGAATAGTCTTGAAAACAGAGACAGTGACATTGAGGAAGGAGACGTCTCGTCGGAAGAACCCGGGGATTATGTAGCGAGTTTCCACATGATCTCTCACCTGTCGTTAAAAGACAAAGAAGCTCCTTCGGCGTCGGAAAGCAACGCAAAGAAACTGAGGGCAGGACCGGCATCAAAATCCCTGGAACCGTTAGATGACCTGATCGATAAACAGCTGAACGAGGCCCTTCAAAAGAGCAAAGATGACCGAGAGCGTGGCCATATACGAAAAGTTCAAGCGTCAACGTCAGGAAGAAGAAGATGCGGCGAGGAAGAGTCACACGGTACTCCAACCAGGTCGAAGCACACCCACGGCAGACAAAAGCAGGTTTAAGATGGGGAAACGGTTTGCCAAAGCCCTGTCAATGGGAATGAAGCTACCACCTTTCGAAGGAAATCCTCTCGGGAGTACGTGCCTTGACGAAGCAGATGAACATCCGACCTTCTGTTTATACCATCGGAGGGTCACACACCCCACCGAAGAGTGCAATGCCTTCAAGAAATGGTGGCAAGGATACGTTGCCCACCGACAACACTTCAAGCGTATGAAGCGTAAAGCTCGTCGACAGCGAAAAAGTATGACAGATGAGGGCGGGAAAATGACTGGCAGCTGTCATATGGTTGACACCATTTCGACAAAAGTGAAAACCCAAGTTCTCACGTTCGGAAACGATTCTGAGTATGAAGTAACCCTCAGCCCTCTCTTCAAAGAATCCAACTCTGGAAAAGAAGAAGAGGTGAAGAACTGCGAGAACATTCAGCTGCGCAACCGTACGTTGCCTGAAAAGAACCTTGGGCCTACAAACAAGGGTCCGAACAAAAGAGACAAGGGGAAGGAAAAATTCCCTGAGGAAATTGCCCTCGATGATAGAGTCGTCAAAGAGTTTACAGCCAAAGACCCCCTAAGAAAAACAAGGTGGATTACAATGTCCTAGCACACCTGAGAAAGATACCCTAACAACTGAGCATACTGGATGCTCTCCTTCTGTCCAAAGAGGCACGAGTTCAATCAACGCGCTACAAGAGCCTGATCAGTTCCGAGCTTTCTTTGCGGAAGAAAAGATGAAGGACGAGCTGGCAGAGGTTCATACAGCTGACATCATATTCGGCGATGAAGATCTTATCCTCGAAACGTGCAAGCACAACCGTCCTCTGTATGTCATTGGGTACTGCTACGACATCAAGATAGGGAAGATCCTGGTTGACAACGGATCCTCCGTTAACCTTCTTAATGTGAGAGTGTTGAAGGCGATTTGCATGAACGTTCAACATCTGGCTCGGGATAAAATTACTATCTCCGGGTTCGAATCGCAGTCATCACGGACGCTTGGGTCCGTAATACTAACGTTACGCTTCGGGATGCTCGTCACTGACATCGAGTTTCATGTCATCGACGCCAAAACTTGCTATAACGCTCTGCTCGGCCGACCTTGGTTACACGAGTACACCATCATCCCTTCTACACAACATCAGTGTATGAAGTATTTCAAAGACGGCCTCCAGTACACGGTTACAGGGGAGCTAAACCCATTCTCCATAAATGAAGTCCGCAAATATGAAGACGCCAAGTACTTCCTACCAGACTTCGAAGACACAGAAAGATGTCGTAAACCGGAGAACCAACAAAAAGTCGTCACCACTATCCCGGTCTTTGGGAGCGATACTGAGGAAGATGAAGAGATAGTCTACTCGGAGCAATCCCAAGGCAGCAGGCTAGGACTATCTACTCCTATTTTGGTCTTTGGCAGCGACTCTGAAGACGAAGTCAACGCAGTGTTCTTTGTTCGTTCATCAATGCAGACCTTCACTGAAGCCGATCAGAGTTTGCAAATCACCATGGTTCTGCGGCAGCATTACATGGAACTTGATGCGCTCGATACATGCGGCAAGCAAGAGATGCAGACCTTCTATGTTTTTCCTAAGCGGAGAGATGAAAAGGCAATCCTCTTCTATCAATCCACGGAGACCAAAGTGGAGAAAGAAGTCTGGCATGGTGCCGATCTTGCGCTAGACAGGCTTCAACCAATCCGGGTGCCTAGATACTACGCAGAGGGATTGGACAGATCATTAAGATGCCAATGCGTACCCTTTAAACAAACCGCTCGACAAGCCCTATTCTACAACAAGATTTAGGACGTTCCCCGGACTAAGAGAAAGATGCTCAATGGGAGGATGGAGACGACCAGACTTGGATACGTTCAGTCCAAGAAACGAGAGCGATTCCATGGCTGCCATGTTGTAAATAACTTCGGTGGAGAAGCGAATGCATTTCTAAATAGTGCCGATATTGAGCTACAGCGGGATTCTGCCATAAAAATCCCAAACCCGTCATTCGAAGAACAAATTGACAAGCTAATAAGGGAAGCGGGTCAAAAGGTTCGGGATGACCACAGCCGCGAAATGGCCATTTATGAGAAAGCTAGGACACAACCTATCATTTAGCGGGCTACGGAGGATGACGATACCCTTCACCCTCAGCCCGCTGTGCGCTCTCGTGGTAAGAAGAAAGCCCGACGCAGAGGCAACAACAAGGGGAAGAATGAGAATGCCGATCGAAAATAGCGAAGCGGATTCAAGAAGCCACGCGATCGAGAAAAAGTCAGCTGGAATCCTTCTTTTATGAAAAGATGGATCGAGAGTACTCGCTCCCCCAAAACAAGACAAGGAAAATATTCGACCTTTTCATGAAGCATCAAATGATGACGCTCCCGGAGTCTCGATACCATGAACAGATAAATGAGGTCCATCACTCGGATTATTGCTCCAACCACCGAGTAATAAGACATCCGCTTGAAGATTGCTTCACCATCAAAGACCGGGTCGAAGACCAGTATCGGTAAGGCAGGTTTGCTGTAACACCCGAGTTCATTTATACCAATTTCAGTTGAAGTATTTACTTATTTATGGTAGTTTCTTGGTTTACTGTGTTTTGGGTGCGATTAGTATTTTGACATTTGTATTTGCATTTTACCCGACCCGCTTGCTTGAAACCTGTCTTGATTCATATTTATGATTTATCCAGATCTGTTACATGGATTCGTGCATTTTTATTTTTTACTGGATACTGGCATTTTATCTGGCATCTGTATTTTTTTAAAATAACATTTAAAGTCAAGTAAAATATTTTAAAAATATCTAGCATGGCCTGCATGATACCCCTGACCCTGTCGTAGCATCCGCGCATCTTGTTCTCGTCCCGTTCAATGAAACAGACTTGTTTGGATGGCTACATGCACGTACGTGCATCCGTTCTTGGGGTATGCATTTTCTTTACCCGGACATCCAATTTGAGTTTTGGTCGACATGTATATTTTTTATATTTTTGAAACTGAATTTTAGACCCGACCCGGACGTATTTTGGACTAAATTTGTATTTACCAGAAAATCCAATTTTATTTCATCTAATATCTTTATTAAAATTTAAAAGTTCAAAATATTTATAACTTACAAAATCTTTTTAAATTAAAATCTAAACCTTAATAACAACCCCTTTCTCTCTCTCTCTCTCTCCTCTGCATATATATATTTATATATATATATATATTTATTTATTTAATACACAGTCTCTTCTTCTTCTTCCTTCTTTCTTTTCTTGATCTTGTTTCTTGATTCCGGTGATCACCGCCGGAGCCGTGTTCGTCGTTGACGATCCGAGTGATCCAGTGAACGTACCTTGCCTGTGTGATCACCCTCTTGCCTTGTCTGGACCCGTCCCGCGTTCCGCGTGTGCGTTGCGACGATTTACCGACGTCGGACGTGCCGTACGTATCCGTCGCGTGATTCGATCGAGGAAAGTTTACAACTTGCTACATGCTATGCTTTATGTAATTTATTTATATGTTTCCGTATTATTATCTTCATCATCATCATCATACAGCTATATCTATATAATTTATACACCGTAGTTATTTAACGTTAATCGGTTTTATAATATAAAATGTATGAAAGTTTACAACTTGCGACATGCTATAATTATATCTATAAAATTTATATCGTCGTAATATTTCTTATTATTATATTTAATTAGTTTATAATCAGCATTTTATAATGCTATACAAAATATAGTTTGAAAATATTATAGTTTATACATGAAACGTCGTTGCAAAGCGCATACGACAAATCTGAAATTTATTGTACACCTTACCTTATAATATTCATTATAAATCATAGAAAAATCATTAGTATACTTTCTTTAGTTCGTTACGAAACTAACTCAGAATACTATAACTCTATGAAATATTTACTTGCAAAATAAATTGTTTAAATAACGTAAAATGCAAATGAAAATATCTCTAAACTGCTGTCCAGAGAAATTCCAGCAGCAAACTTTCAATTTCGAATGTTCATAACTTTTTGTAGAAACAACCTGAGATACTTCAACTTATAAAAATGAAAACTTTATTTAATTATCTTTGTTTTGGTATAAGACACGTCCCTTTTGGAGAACGTTTGTTATTTTTAAGCTATTTTACTAATCAGGGTAACGCTGAATTTCTGAACGGAACTTTCTTATGCATGGTTAATCAATACCACTTTTATAGTTATTAATCGGTTTGAATATGTTATCCATGTTAATATTATTAAATCACTATTTACATATCTAGTCGCATGCTAATTCATCTTGCTACATGCTAGGTATATTATTATGCATCCATATGAGTAAAATGTTACCTGTTTATCATATTATACATCCATACTAAAAGTTTACTGTTTTCGGATACCAGTTTGCATCCATATCATTTAAAATATATATAACTGTATTTATAGATGACATTAATTCATATTATTATTGTAGTAACACCCCATACTTAATAATGTGCATCCCATTTAGTCTTGAAACTGTAAATATAACCCTAATAGTTAATTATGCATCCATGTTTTATTGTGCATCCATACCATTAATTATATACCAATTTGCATACCATGGTACATTATTATATATTGTTGTTATATCGACACCCCATGCTTGATATTGTACACCCTACATAGTCATGATGTAACCCTAATCGATAATTATGCATCCATACCATTTATTTTTATACCTATTCGCATACCATGTTACAATATTTCATTTTATTGTCATATTAATACTCCATACTTGATTGTGTGCACCCATATTTACTACAGTTTGATTATGAGCACCCACTTGATACCTGTGCACTACTTGACATAACCTGATACACAATTTGACATGACTTAATATATGTGCACTACCTGACACGACCTGATGTAACACAACCTGACTTGATACCTGATCTTGTTACTAATGCCGACAATCTTGACCTGTTGTCCCTAAGGACTTATCCTGCTGTCTACACAGACAAACCTGTACCTGCTTAATCCTGTATTGGCATTAGCTCCAGATTTATCAATACCTGACTTACACACATAACCTTGGGGGTATGGGGAAATCAAGAATGTAGCCGAACGTAACTCAAAGGGCTATTACATCATGTTATCGTGGTCCCGTGGGGAATGAACGGGACATAGACTCACAGTCTATTATATCATTTTATTGTGGTCCCGTAGGGAATGAACGGGGCATAGACCGATGGATTACGCTGAGGATTACATTAATTGATTTCGAATAATTTTAGAGTAGATAATCCTGTAGCACGGCTTAGACTACTCACTGCACTTCACCTGTATATATCTTGTTCACTGATCTATATTCATGTTATTGCTTATTTCCTGATAAGTTGTTACTGTTTATACTTCATGCCTGCATGTCTCATTATATCCTGCTTGCTTAGAATTATTGATATTATGACGCACTGACGTCTGGGTTTTGCATGGCCCAGATCCCTTATCCTTGTCACAAGCTGCCCAGGAGTATTTTGATCAACAGGCTGAGCAGTGACGACCTATTATTAGTTTAGTTTAGCTTTCCTTTCAGTATTTTATTCTTGATGTGAGCCCGTATTATGGGACGTACATTCCAGATCATTATTGTATTTGAATCTTTTGCTTCCGCGTTATTTTATTTCATGACTCATTTATTCTGGCTTATGGACATGTATTAGATAGTTTATTACTGTTCTTGATATCTCTATAGCCGTAATATGACTGTGGAGGGATATTTCCTATCCACAGGTAGCATGGTTGGCTCTGTCACGTGCCGATCTTAGCACACTCTGGGAAGCGGGGTGTGACAGGGTTTTTTTTGTATCAGAGCCATTGGATTTAGGTTAATCGGATTTGATTCTTTTTTGTAGTTGGGTATTGGATCCAATACACGAATCGTAACACTCGTATTTAGGAACATGTCCTGCCACATTGTTATCGTGATTCTTGAATCATATCTTTCTCTTGACCCTTGTCTTGACGATATGCAAACAAATTTGCATCTCGGCTTGGAACCTTTGGTTCCCATTGTTTCTCCCTGTTCTTTTGATTCTGATACTAGGATTTGGGCGACTTGAATGGAGTTATATGATTGTAACTATGAACTGCAGCATGGTTACAATGCGGTACTCTATTCAAGTAACTTAGAGCCCTGGTCTTGATTCATTTCCTTGTTCCATGGTCATTTTATTACCTTGGTTCTTTCAGTTTCATTGCTTACCAGTTCATGTTTTGCAGATCTCTTAGTGATCGATACCGGCAGTTATGATGTTGTCTTGGGAATGGACTTTCTCGGCACTTTCCACGCTCATATTGATTGTAGGGAAAAGAAAGTGATTTTCCAGATTTCAGGACATCCAGAGTTTGTTTTGGTGGAGGAAGCTGTTCTGTCGGGCCAGTCGAGTTTAAGGCTAGGCCGACAAACAATGTTCTTTCGTCAATGGAAGTTGATAAGGAGGAAGCGCCAGCTGTAATTCGAGAGTTTATGGACGTGTTTGAGGACATCTCGGGTTTACCACCAAAGCGAGATGTGGAGTTTACGATTGATCTTGTTCCTGGAACAGCGCCAATCTCAAAGGCGTAGAATCCGGATTGGAACGATTTTCCGTTGTGTGTTGGTTTTTAGAAAATTGTATTTAGAAATCATAACCAAAAAATTATTTGACCGCAATCAACTACGGTGTCGGATGTAGATCGTTAGCGAGTGCGGATCGTCCACAGGCAAAGTGTAATCCGTTCAATTTCCGAATTAGACGAGTTGAAAATTTAAGGAAAAGAAAAGAAAACAATTCATGATTTGTAATTGAAGATCAAGAAATAAGAAAAATTTAGATCTAAAAGAAACATTAAAAGCAAGAATTGAGATGTGTGATAATTTCCAACCAACAATCAAGATTAGAAGTATGGCTCGTAGGAGTAGATCGGATCTATAGATGTGATGAGATCTAATGGTTACTCATTCTTATCCATTAAAGAATTGATACTAGATCGATGCAAATTCATCGAGGTTTAAGGATCTTGCGAGGAAATTAGGGATTTCGCAACTAATCCTTTGTCCTTTCGATGGATCGTATTCAAATTCTAGCTTCTAGTTAATCAAATGTTCAATAGTTGTTCCCTAGTTTCGAGTGAACACGATCAAGAAAGCATCATCTCGAAACTAGGTCATTGATCATTTGATTCACTAGAATTTCCAAACATTATAGGATTTAAGAATTGTAAAAATATCTAAATCATCATCATCTAAAGATCGTCACAACTCGTACACGAGCGGAGATTACTCAAACATCATGATCACAAACACAATCACAAATTGAGATCTAATCATTATGCTTGAATTAAAAGATAAACAAGAATATAGAAAATTCACCTTTATTTTTCGACAATTTTTGTTACAACTCTCTTGAATTTACAAAAGGATGGAACTAGATCGTCGATTTCGGCTTCGCTCGGCTCCTTGAGTCACGGATCGGCGTGGATCTCTTGCTCTGTTGAAATCCGGCGTCGCTTGCTAAAAGTTGAAGGCTCTCTTCCTTGAATTGCTCTCGGGATCTAGATCTTGAAGTTGAATTGGAATTGGGGTAAGGGTTTGGCATAAGTTTTGTCACTAAACTTGTGGGTGGAAGAAGATGAGTGAATTCTCGAACAACTTTCACCCTAGCTCTAGGCTCTCTTTTATAGACTCCCAAAACCCTAGAGCTAGGATTTGAATTTGAATTTTCCCTCCACAAGTTAGTTAGCCAATATTTGAATTTCCCTCCAAAAGAGTCTTCTAGAAATAGTTTGTTACGCCGAGCCTTCTAGATGCGCCACGTGGAGCTTCTGGGGTCTTCTGGAAGCTTTGGCCGTTAGAGGTAAGCACATGGGAAAAAATGAGCCAATGATGACGTCATCACGCCGCGGTTCCGCGGCTTAAGCCAGCTCCCGCCGCGGAACCGCGACGGTTTGGAAGCCTTAGGGCTTGAAACTTCTACTGTGGCCTTGGGCTGATATGTGGGCCTCTTTCTGATGTGTGGATTTTTATTTGGCCTTTTGTATCACTACCAGATCATACATCTTTTAGTTGGCGTATCTTTTATCAGTCTTTCCCCAATTTTGGGCTTTGCTTCTGGAATTTCCTGCATTAGACCCCAAGACAAGAGTTGCGTAATACAAGGGTGATGCGATGCCATGAAAAACACACAATTTCCCTAAAAGTGCCAGTTTTAGTATACAGTACAAGTAATCCAGTATTTTACATGTGTTTTGCTAATATGTGCGATATGAATGCCGGATACCTATTCATGAATGCAAAAAGGTAGGGAAATTGCCGTGTTAGAAATGCAGTATTTTCGACTGATCAAATTTCCCCAAACTTATTTTCGATCGTATCGATCGAATTGTTTTATTAAAAAGAGAAGGAGAAAATAATGAAAGAGAAAAGCACACTTTCGTAGGCAACACGATTGCACTGAGCACGTGCAACAAGCTTTTAAATCTCTAGGTGTCCCTAGTAGGAGGAGTGTTGTCTCCTTAGGGTTTTCAGTGGATTGCACCCACAAAATTCAATAATAAAAGGAAGATCATGAATATTACATTTAAAAACAAGAATTGTAAAAGAAAAGCCTTGAAATTTAGAGTTTCCAACTAAGCTAGCTTTTCGGTTGTCATGAGCCCTATCTTAATGGTCATGAAAAAATGTTAGAAATCACGTCCTCCCTCAATAAAACATCGTCTTATTCTTCATTCCTATCTTTATTCCAAACATCGATCATATCACCCTGCGTGTGTGTGAAGACATCCCTACACCCGGAGAATTCAATTCAAGCTATAATACTCTTGCCCATCAGCCTCAGTACTTTTTAATTAGATGTGCTTACACACTTTCATGCGATCGTTAATACTTCTTGAGGTACTAACCGACCGATTACTTATGTGCTTGCTTATTTGGTGTATTTTCCTCGTCTTGCACCACCTCAGGTATAGCAGTGACTCCCAGACCAGTTGGCCTTAGGGCACTAGGTGAAATGGCACCATCGCTATATATTTTTTTTATCATTGCCCTTGGTGATAACAAAACCAGTGTCCATTTTTCTCACCACTTTCTTCATTTTTTTCCTTCATATATCGGCTTTAAGACAAGAGCATTTCAAGGTATCCTCTACTATCCCGGGCTTTAAGATGTGTGTGAGTGCGAATAGCAGGGTATCAACGTTCAAAATGTTTGGCTTTCCAGAATAGAAACTATTTTTCAGACTTATTTTTATCCTCAGATTAGTGACTTCCTCCATCTTACTAACCCTTAGGACAACGGCTCATAACTACTTATTACTAGTTCGTATAAGAAAACTTCTAATTTCTTGGTTTTCTTAAATTTTTCTAATCTTATGGATGTAATTTTTCACTATCTAATCTTTTATTATCATAAATATTAAATATTTTTATATTTTGAAAATTTTTAAATTTTTATGAGTTTTGAAAATTTTTGAATTTTTATAGGTTTTGAAAAAAATTATTTACAAAAAATGATGAGCCAAAAGAAAAATATTTACAAAAATTTTTTATGGGTTTTGAGAATTTTTAAATTTTTATGGTTTTTTAAAGAAATGTTTTGTGCTTATGCAAATGATATGCACATGATGCAAAACTAAGCACAAACCTCCCCCAAACTTGTTTTCAACAGTGTCCTCACTGTTGCCAACGGCTATATCTACAAAACCTGTAAGCCTGGGAGGAATTTATTAGTGGGGGCAAAATATATAAGTGAAGATCCTCCCCCAAACATACTCTTTTCACTCACCTCCATTAAAAAGATGATGCAATGATATACTGGACATGAAGGTGGGACGGAAGAATTTTAATCAAGATAAACTGTCTCCTGTAAGAACAGGAGCTCCTCCGTGGGGTCAGTGGAAAAATACGGCTTTAGTCTGTGTCCATTCACTTTGAAAAATGTGCCGTTTTTAACATTTTCTACCTCTACTGCCCCGTGCGGGTATACAGACCGCACAACAAAAGGTCCCTTCCACCGAGATCGAAGCTTTCCCGCGTGAAGGTGTAATCGTGAATCATAAAGAAGGACTTGTTGACCAGGTGAAAATGTTTTCCTAAAAATGTTTTTATCATGAAAAACCTTGGTCCTATTCTTTATGATTACAGCGTTATCATAAGCTTCATCGCGGAGTTCGCTTAGCTCATTAAGTTGCAGCTTCCGAAAGTTGCAGGCTTGGTTTAGATCAAAATTTATTTCCTTAATAGCCCATAATGCTTTATGCTCAATCTCGACGGGTAAATGGCATGCCTTTCCAAACACTATCCTATATGGAGACATCCCTAGGTCGGTTTTAAATGCAGTTCGGAATGCCCAAAGAGCATCCGTCAGTTTGGTCGACCAGTCTTTTCTATTTTTAGCAACAGTCTTCTCCAGGATTAGTTTGATCTTTCTATTTGAGATCTCAGCCTGCCCGCTCGTTTGGGGATGATAGGGTGTAGAAAGTCGGTGGTTGATTGAGTATTTCCGCATCAGAGTCTCGAAAGACCTGTTGCAGAAATGTGTCCCATTATCGCTAATGATAGCGCGTGGGTGTCCAAATCGCGAAAAGATATTCTCTTTCAAGAACTTAATGACAACTTTCCTGTCATTAGTGCGACATGGAATGGCTTCTACCCACTTTGAGACATAATCAACCGCATGCAGTATGTATAAATTCCCAAAGGAGTTAGGAAAGGGACCCATAAAATCAATGCCCCAAACATCGAAAATTTCAACAACCAAGATGGGTTGCTGAGGCATTTCATTTCTCCGGGAGATTTTACCCTTGTACTGGCATTGTGTACAGGTTTTGCAATAGTCAAATGCATCCTTGAATAAGGTCGGCCAATAAAATCCACATTGTAGAACCTTCTCCGCCGTCTTTTTAGGACCGAAGTGACCCCCACAGGCCTGATCATGACAAAAAGAAAGAACACTCTTGAACTCTTCTTTCGGGACACACCGGCGAATGATCTGATCAGGACAATACTTAAACAAATATGGATCATCCCAGTAAAAGTGTTTTACTTGGGATAGAAAACGGTATTTGTCCTGTTTTGACCAATCGCTGGGTATAAGTCCCGTGACAGGATAGTTTACAATATCCATGAACGATGGTTCATTGGATACGTTCAAGAGTTGTTCGTCGGGAAATGAATCATTGATCGGCAGGGTCATAGGGGAAGAAGAGATGCGTGAAAGATGGTCAGCTACTACGTTTTCACATCCTTTCTTATCTTTGATAAGAAGATCAAATTCTTGTAACAGAGGGATCCAACGTATTAGCCAAACTTTTGCATCTTTCTTCGCCAGAAGATGTTTCAAGGCGGAATGGTCTGTGTACAAAATTATTGGAGAGCCGATTAAGTAAGGCCTGAATTTTTCTAAAGCAAATACAACCGCTAAAAGTTTCTTTTCGGTGGTTGTATAATTGATTTGTGCATCATTCAGGGTCTTACTTGCATAGTATATCATGTGTGGCATCTTTTCAATGTGCTGTCCTAAGACTGCACCTACTGCAAAGTCAGATGCGTCACACATCAGCTCAAAGGGGTAGTCCCAATTTGGAGACGAAAGAACGGGGGCTGAAGTGAGTGAGTGTTTAAGTGAGTCGAAAGCTGTCTCACAGTCCGAGTCAAAGTGGAAGGTCGTATCCTTGGCCAGGAGAAGAGTTAAAGGTCTAGCAATTTTGCTAAATTCTTTAATGAATCTCCTATAAAAGCCCGCATGGCCAAGGAAAGATCGAATATCTTTGACGCTTTTGGGATGATGGAGGTTTTGAATGACATCTATCTTAGCTCTGTCAACCTCAATGCCTTTCTGTGAAATGACATGTCCAAGAACAATTCCTTCTTGAACCATGAAATGGCATTTTTCCCAGTTCAAAGTTAAGTTCTTCTCTTTGCAACGAGTAAGAACAGCGTCAAGATTCGATAGGAAATTGGAAAAAGAGTCTCCAAAAATCGAGAAATCGTCCATAAAGATCTCCAGAAAATTCTCTACCATATCATAGAATATCCCCATCATACACCGCTGAAAGGTAGCGGGAGCATTGCATAACCCATAGGGAATGTGACTGTAAGCAAAGGTACCAAAAGGACAAGTAAAAGTGGTTTTATCTTGATCCTTTTTGGCGATGGGGACCTGATTATAGCCAGAGTATCAGTCCATAAAGCAATAATACGCACGTCCAGCTAAGCGTTCCAGCATCTGATCAATGAATGGTAGAGGAAAGTGGTCTTTCCTCGTGGCGGCATTGAGTTTTCTGTAATCAATACATACACGCCACCCAGTTTGGGCGCGTGTCTGAATCAACTCATTTGCCTCATTGGTAATAACAGTGATGCCAGATTTCTGAGGGACGACATGTATAGGACTCACCCATTGGCTATCGGAGATTGGGTATATGATACCACTATCAAGGCATTTGACGATCTCTTTCATCACCGCTTCCTTCATGATGGGGTTCAACCGTCTCTGTGGTTCTCGGGTTGGTCTGGCATCATCCATCAAGTGTATATGATGTTCGACAATCAAGGGACTAATCCCTTTCATGTCCGCCATGTTCCAACCAAACGCCTCCATATTAGATCTCAATACCGATAAGAGTGCATTCTCTTGCTCTGATGCTAGAGAAGCGGAAATGATAACCGGTAAAGATTCATTCTCACCTAAATATGTATATTTAAGGTGAGAGGGTAAAATTTTGAGATCTAATGCTGGCGGAGAAATAATAGAAGGTGGGATCATCGAGTGATTTTCGGAGTCACAAAGAAGCTCATAGCCTGTAAAAGATACAGACTCGGATGGTGATGAGTCAGGAGTGGCAGACTCAAGCGTGGAAATGGTGTCCTCACTAAGATCATGTGTCAGGTCAAACAGTGATGTGGCAGTGTCGTCGAGATCTGTAAAGCAAAGTTCCTCAACTCCGCAACTTTCGGGAGCAATCTCGTGGACATAGCACACATCGAGGATATGAGCAGAGGGTTTTGATGGCTGACTTCCAATTTTATAGATGTTTAGTTCAATGGTCATATTTTCAAATGATAAGTTCATTGAACCATTTCTACAGTTGATGACAGCATTGGAAGTGGCAAGGAATGGTCGACCCAGAATCACCGGAATTTGGCTCCGGGGGTTTGCTACAGGCTGTGTATCGAGAACAATGAAGTCTACAGGAAATACAAATTCCCCTACCTTTATCAACACATCGTCTAGTTCACCCCTAGGTTTGGTGATAGATCGGTCTGCCATTTGGAGAGTGCAGTGAGCAGGTTTCAACTCTCCAATCCCTAGCTGCTCATATACAGAATATGGAAGTAGGTTAACACTTGCGCCAAGGTCTAAAAGAGCACGGTTGATGTTTTTACCCCCAATAGAAATTGATATCGTAGGACATCATGGATCCTTACGTTTCTTTGGTAGCTGGGGGATAAAAGTAGTGCTAATGTTATTGGACATGAAGACCTTCTTCGGCACTTGAGTCTTCCTCTTCCTAGTGCACAAGTCCTTAAGAATTTTCGCATAAGCGGGGACTTGTTGAATCGCATCTAGGAGAGGGATGTTGATGTTAACCTGCTTGAACATTTCCATGATTTTCTCCATATGAGGACTCGATTTGTTAGCCCTTAACCGGTTCGGGTAAAGTGCTTTAGCAATGAGCGCTGGGTCCATCATAGGAGAAGGAAGAGGAGGTAGACGAGATCCCAAAAGAGGAATGGGGATCGTCTGTGGAGGAGTAGAAGAGGTGGGGTGAGGTGTCGAGCCTAGTGGGAAATGGAGAATAGGCTCGTGAGAAGGCGGTGGGGTAGAATGACAAGGAGCAGAAGTAGAAGTGTGTGTGTGAGGAAAGGTCTTAGCCAGGGCGTTGATAGGATTTTCAGTATCATCAACTTCTTCCCTAACATGGTTATCCAGCACTCTTCCAGATCTCAACGTTGTGACGGCATTTACATTGTAATGCCCCGGATTCGGTAGGGGTTGAGACGGAAGTTTCACTTTTTCTCTCGCGCTCATTTCGGCCTTAAGTCATGCAATCTCAGCTTCCATCGTTTCGATACTCTCAGCTTGGGACGCTGAATTTTTCTTTATCTCATCGACGGAAGACCTAACCTCGGCCGACACTTCCATGAAATTTGAAAGGAGTGATTTCATGGTTTGAGCGACTTGAGAGAACTCGTCAGAACAGGTCGACTGCATAGGATTAGACGGTGCAGGAGTGTTGACCTGGTTTTGGAAATTTTGTGACTGGTAGGGGTGCTGGGTGAGATGAAGTGGTTGCTGTTGTGGAGGAAGAGCCCTTTTGAATTGATTCGGGTTTGGAACCGTGTTTTGGGATTGGTTCCAAGCAAAATTCGGGTGATTCCTCCAACCCTGATTGTATGTGGAAAAAAAAGGGTCGTTTCTAGGTCTTTGAAATGCGGCATTGGTATGCTCGAGACCTTGAAACTGAGAGTTTAATGGAAATTCTTCCGTCAAGTGAGAAGGATCAGAACAGCACCCACAAACAGTTTTGGGGAGCGACATTGGGTTTAGGGAGGCTGCTAGGAATTTGTGTTCCATAGCGTCGAGCTTCTTTTGCATTGCTGCCATCTCAGCTCGAACACCTATGGACACGTCTATTTGGTGTACGCCACCCCTACTCGATGGCTGGGTTCCAGTCTCCCACTGAAGTGACTTTTCAGCGAACTCTTCTAAATATCTCCAAGCTTCCCCATCATCCTTGGTCATAAAGGTGCCTTGACACATATTTTCAAGGTTTTGTTTAGTGGTAGGGTTACTGCCCTCATATATGATTCGGCAAAGGTCCCATCTCGGGATGCCATGATGTGGGCATTGAACCAAAAGATCCTTGAATCGTTCAAAGCATTTTGAGAATAGTTCAGCTGGGAGCTGGGTGAATTGATATAGTTCGCTACGGATTCGAGCTGTCTTTTGCATAGGGTAGAATTTCTTAAGGAATGCCTCCACGAATTCTTCCCAATTCATAATGGAATGTGCGGTGGTGTTATACAGCCACTTCTCGGCTATATCGCACAAGGTAAATGGAAGAAGTCGTAGACGCATGGCATCCACAGAAAGTTGTGATGTACCCATCATTGCGCATACGTTTTCAAATTTGGTAATGAAAACGTAAGCGTCTTCAGTCTCGAGACCGTGGAATTTGGGTAGAAGGTTGATGTACTGGGGCTTAATCTCAAAGTTATCCCCATTGGCTGGTGGAATGGATAAGCAGGTCGAGAGAGGACCTCACAAAGGGTAGCACCTCTCTTGCAGAAAGATGCAGGGAGGATTCTGCGCACCAACGGACGGCAGCAGAGCAGCGGTAAAGAAGTTCGATGGAGACTGATCCATCGGTGTGGGTGTGGTGGTGGGTAAAAGAAAGGTAAATGGAGAAATACCGACTTCGGAGTCGATTGTGGGGACGCGGACAAGTCGGGCACTAGAATCCCGTGTCCATCATATCTTGCACTAAAAGGGGTTAGTACAAGTGGCAGCGTGATTTATAATTAGGGGAAATGAAATGAATGCGGTATTTGTTTTGAAAATGATACGGATTTTGAAAAGATGATGCGATCACAACAAATGCAACAAGCAACCCTAAAATTTATGGTCACCTAGGTCAAAGCTCTAGACCGCTCCTAACTTCCAAAAGACAAGTCGCAGGATAAAATCCTCCACTGCCTCTTTGTTTCTCCTGTGGCCAGGTAAGTGCCAGGTAAGTGGGAGGTTCTTCACTACGTAAGTAGTGGGCCTAATTAAGTAACCACTAGCCTTTGACACACTTGCCTTAGACACCACAAAAAGAAACGCGGATAAGCAATGAATTACCCACGGCCCTCTTCTGTCCTAAGTGAGCGCGATGGTCCTTAGAGTCATCTCTAGATATTTTTTAATTAATGAGGGTAATGCGGATGCAGGTTTGTGATTTTTGGGGCTTAGGAAGGGTAATGAACTCCCCACCTAATCTGGATTTGGCCGTGCCCCTTAATATCCGTATTAATTATGCAAACAACCTCAAAATAAAAAAACAAGCACAATTTATTTTGCTTTTTGCGGCGCTGCGATTTTTGCAAAGAATCCTGCAACAAATTGTTAATTGGAGCAGATTTTAGGAAGGAGATAAGAAAGATAGAAGTTACCTGCTAAAAGTTTTCCAGAGAACCCCTTGAACAGCCGCGATTCCACCGCAATTGTCGCCTTATACCGCGGTTCCGCCGCGCCTCAAGCTCTTCTCTGCACCAAAATTAACCAGAGCACTCCTGATATCTTCCTTAGCTCTCTGGAATTCTCCAAATAATTTTCCAATTTCACAGCAAGCTCCAGATTTCCTTGCAATTAACCACAACAACTCGTTTAGTGTTTTGCGCGAGTTTTGATCTCAAAATTTTAGATGGAATAAACTTTTCAACTCAAATTTCAAAAAATGAACAAATAGCACACGATCCCCGGCAACGGCGCCATTTTGATTGGAACGATTTTCCGTTGTGTGTTAGTTTTTAGAAAATTGTATTTAGAAATCACAACCAAAAAATTATTTGACCTCAATCAACTACGGTGTCGGATGTAGATCGTTAGCGAGTGCGGATCGTCCAGAGGGAAAGTGTAATCCGTTCAATTTCCGAATTAGATGAGTTGAAAATTTAAGGAAAAGAAAAGAAAACAATTCATGATTTGTAATTGAAGATCAAGAAATAAGAAAAATCTAGATCTAAAAGAAACATTAAAAGCAAGAATTGAGATGTGTGATAATTTCCAACCAACAATCAAGATTAGAAGTATGGCTCGTAGGAGTAGATCGGATCTATAGATGTGATGAGATCTAATGGTTACTCATTCTTATCCATTAACGAATTGATACTAGATCGATGCAAATGCATCGAGGTTTAAGGATCTTGCGAGGAAATTAGGGATTTCGCAACTAATCCTTTGTCCTTTCGATGGATCGCATTCAAATTCTAGCTTCTAGTTAATCAAATGTTCAATAGTTGTTCTCTAGTTTCGAGTGAACACGATCAAGAAAGTATCATCTCAAAACTAGGTTATTGATCATTTGATTCACTAGAATTTCCAAACATTATAGGTTTAAGAATTGTAAAAATATCTAAATCATCATCATCTAAAGATCGTCACAACTCGTACACGAGCGGAGATTACTCAAACATCATGATCACAAACACAATCACAAATTGAGATCTAATCATTATGCTTGAATTAAAAGATAAGCAAGTATATAAAAAATTCACCTTTATTTATCGACAATTTTTGTTACAACTCTCTTGAATTTACAAAAGGATGGAACTAGATCATCGATTTCTGCTTCGCTCGGCTCCTTGAGTCGCGGATCGGCATGGATCTCTTGCTCTGTTGAAATCCGGCGTCGCTTGCTAAAGGTTGAAGGCTCTCTTGCTTGAATTGCTCTCGGGATCTTGATCTTGAAGTTGAATTGGAATTGGGGTAAGGGTTTGGCGCAAGTTTTGTCACTAAACTTGTGGGTGGAAGAAGATGAATGAATTCTTGAACAACTTTCACCCTAGCTCTAGGCTCTCTTTTATAGACTCCCAAAACCCTAGAGCTAGGATTTTAATTTGAATTTTCCCTCCACAAGTTAGTTAGCCAATATTTGAATTTCCCTCCAAAAGAGTCTTCTAGAAATAGTTTGTTACGCCGAGCCTTCCAGAAGCGCCACATGGAGCTTCTGGGGTCTTCTGGAAGCTTTGACTGTTAGAGGTAAGTACGTGGGAAAAATTGAGCCAATGATGACGTCATCACGCCGCGGTTCCGCGGCTTAAGCCAGCTCCCGCCGCGGAACCGCGGCGGTTTGGAAGCCTTAGGGCTTGAAACTTCTACTGTGGCCTTGGGCTGATATGTGGGCCTCTTTCTGATGTGTGGATTTTTATTTGGCCTTCTGTATCGCTACCAGATCATACATCTTTTAGTTGGCGTATCTTTTATCAGTCTTCCCCCAATTTTAGGCTTTGCTTCTAGAATTTCCTGCATTAGACCCCAAGACAAGAGTTGCGCAATACAAGGGTGATGCGATGCGATGAAAAACACACAATTTCCCTAAAAGTGCCAGTTTTAGTATACAGTACAAGTAATCCAGTATTTTACATGTGTTTTGCTAATATGTGCGATATGAATGCCGGATACCTATACATGAATGCAAAAAGGTAGGGAAATTGCCGTGTTGGAAATGCAGTATTTTCGACTGATCAAATCCGATGGCACCGGTGGAGTTGGAAGAAGTAAAGAAGCAGATTACTGAATTGCTAGAGAAGGGTTGGATTCACAGCAGCAATTCACCTTGGGAGCTCCAATTCTTCTAGTCAAGAAGAAAGATGGCACAAGGAGGATGTGCATCAACTATCGAGAATTAAACCGGATGACTATTAAGAACAAGTACCCGATCCCTCGCATCGGCGAAATATTCGAGCAACTTAATGGCGTGAGGGTATTCTTGAAGCTGGATTTGCGATCCGGATATCATCCGGTCCGAGTTAAATCAGAGGATATTTGCAAGACTGCGTTCCGAACTCGGTATGGACATTATGAGTATTTAGTGATGCCATTCGGAGTCACGAATGCACCGGCGATATTTATGGACTTGATGAACCGAATATTTTCACCGTTCTTGGAACAGTTTATAGTAGTGTTCATCGACGATATTCTGGTCTACTCGAGGGGCCAAGAAGAGCATGCAGAACACTTGAAGATCGCACTGCAGACATTGAGGCAAGAAAGATTATATGCAAAGATGAGCAAGTGCGAGTTTTGGCTTGAAGAAATGAAGTTTTTGGGGCATGTCGTATCCGGAGATGGAATCGCCGTTGATCCTGAGAAGATTGCAGCAGTTCAAGATTGGCCGATTCCGAAGAACGTACCAGAGATCAGAAGTTTTCTTGGACTTGTCGGTTATTATAGAAGGTTCGTGGAGAATTTTGCTCGTTTGGCTGAGTCTTTGACCAAGCTTACGCGGAAGGAGGTACCGTTCGTATGGACGGATAGATGTGCGTCAGCTTTTGAGGCATTGAAGCGAAGATTGATAACCTCTCCTATTTTGACCGTACCAGATGGTTCCGGAGGATTGGTGATTCACAGCGATGCATCTGGGAAAGGTTTGGGATGTGTTTTGATGCAGCATGGGAAAGTTATAGCTTATGCATCACGGCAGTTGAAGACCCATGAGAAGAATTATCCAACTCATGATTTGGAGCTAGCAGCTGTGATTTTCGCTTTGAATATTTGGAGACACTACTTATTGGGCGAAAGGGTCGAAGTATTTACCGATCACAAAAGCCTAAAGTATGTGTTCACACAGAAAGAGCTTAACATGAGACAGCGTAGATGGTTGGAGCTGATGGCTGACTATGATCTTGATCTTAAGTGCCATCCGGGGGAAGTTAATGTAGTGCCGGATGCGCTTAGTCGGTTACCAGCAATTCGGATGTTGACTGCAGAGAAGGAGCTTATCGAGGATTTTCGGAGATTCGAGTTGGAGATTGTGTTACCGCATTCTTCGGGACAGTTGATGCAGCTGCAAGTACAGTCGTCATTGATCGAGAGTATTAAAGCAGTGCAGTCATAAGACCCAAGATTGCAGAAGTTTCGAGAACAGGTTGATGCAGGACTTCGAACGGACTTGTTGATTCATGAAGATGGTTCGTTGCGATATGGTAGCCGTTTGTGTGTGCCGAAAGGGGACATTCGTAAAGAGGTTATGAAAGAGGCACACAGTTCCGCATATTCCGTACATCCAGGAGGCACGAAGATGTACCGCGATCTAAGACAGCATTTCTGGTGGGAAGGCATGAAAAGGGAGATTGCTCTCTTTGTAGCGAAGTGCTTGGTGTGTCAGCAATTTAAGGCTAAACATCAAAGGGTTGCTGGTTTATTGCAACCACTTCCGATTCCTCAATGGAAGTGGGAACATATAACCATGGATTTTGTGACAGCTTTACGGCGGAGTCCAAAGGGTAACAATGCAGTTTGGGTGATTGTCGATCGATTGACCAAGGCAGCTCATTTCATACCATTTCGAGTTGGTCAATCAACGGAAGCGTTGGCAGAACGGTACATGCAGAAGATTATGAGATTGCATGGAGTACCTGTGAGCATCGTATCTGATCGTGACACCCGATTCTTATCGCACTTCTGGAGGAGTTACAGGAAAGTTTGGGGACGCGATTAAAGTTTAGCACAACTTATCATCCTCAGACAGATGGCCAGTCGGAGAGAACGATCCAAACTCTTGAAGACATGTTGGGAGCTTGCATGTTAGACTTCAAGGGTTCGTGGGAGGATCATCTGCACTTGGTGGAGTTTTCGTACAATAACAGCTTTCAGGCGACTATTCAGATGGCTTCATTCGAAGCATTGTATGGTCGCAAGTTTCGTTCACCTGTTTGTTGGGACGATGTTGGAGAACGAAGATTGTTGGGACCGGGTTTGATCGTGCAAACAGTTGAGAAAGTTAATACTATCCGAAATCACATGAAGACAGCACAAGATCGGCAGAAGAGTTGGGCCGACACATCGAGAACACCTCTAGAGTTCGCTGTTGGTGATCTTGTGTTCTTAAAGATATCACTGACTAGAGAAGTGATTCGTTTTGGGAGTCGAGGCAAGCTTATTCCTCGATTCGTAGGGCCTTTTGAAATTTTGGAGCGTGTTGGAGAAGTGGCTTATCGATTGGCTTTATCATAATTTTTGGCGAATGTTCATGACGTGTTTTATGTATCTCAACTTCGTAAGTATGTTCGAGATGAAACACACGTGCTGGATCATTCGGAGCTGACTGTAAGAGAGAATTTGACCTTTGAGGAACGACTAATGATCGAAGAGAAAAGTCCTTAAAAACAAGGTTATCCCTCTCATACTTGTTTATTGGAGAATCGCTCGCACGGAGAATCGACCTGGGAACGAGAAGACGGGATTCGATAGAAGTTTCCAGATCTCTTCCTCTAGTTTCATGATTGTTTATCTTTTCTTGTCTTGGGAATTTCGAGGACGAAATTCTTTTTGTAGTTGGATGTAATGTAACACCCTAGTTCATTTATACCAATTCCAGTTGAAGTATTTACTTATTTATGGTAGTTTCTTGGTTTACTGTGTTTTGGGTGCGAATAGTATTTTGACATTTGTATTTGCATTTTACCCGACCGGCTTGCTTGAAACCTGTCTTGATTCATGTTTATGATTTATCCTAATCTGTTACATGGATTCGTGCATTTTCATTTTTTACTGCATACTGGCATTTTATCTGGCATCTGCATTTTTTTAATATAACATTTAAATTCAAGTAAAATATTTTAAAAATATCTAGCATGGCTTGCATGATACCCCTGACCCTGTCGTACCATCCGCGCATCTTGTTCTCTTCCCGTTCAGTGAAACGGACTTGTTTGGATGGCTACGCGCACGTACGTGCATCCGTTCTTAGGGGTATGCATTTTCGTTACCCGGACATCCAATTTGAGTTTTGGTCGACATTTATATTTTTTATATTTTTGAAACTGAATTTTAGACCCGACCCGAGCGTATTTTGGACTAAATTGGTATTTACCAGAAAATCCAATTTTATTTCATCTAATATCTTTATTAAAATTTAACAGTTTAAAATATTTATAACTTACAAAATCTTTTTAAATTAAAATCTAAACCTTAATAACAACCCCTTTGTCTCTCTCTCTCTCCTCTGCATATATATATATATATATATATATATATATATATATATATATATATATATATATATATATTATTTATTTATTTAATACACAGCCTCTTCTTCTTCTTCCTTCTTTCTTTTCTTAATCTTGTTTCTTGATTCCGGTGATCACCGCCGGAGCTGTGCTCATCGCTGACGATCCGAGTGATCCAGTGAACGTACCTTGCCTGTGTGATCACCCTTTTACCTTGTCTGGACGCGTCCCGCGTTCCGCGTGTGCGTTGCGACGATTTACCAACGTCGGACGTGCCGTGCGTATCCGTCGCGTGATTCGATCGAGGCAAGTTTACAACTTTCTACATGCTATGCTTTATGTAATTTATTTATATGTTTCCGTATTATTATCATCATCATCATCATTATCATACAGCCATATCTATATAATTTATACACCGTAGTTATTTAACGTTAATCGGTTTTATAATATAAAATGTATGAAAGTTTACAACTTGCGACATGCTATAATTATATCTATAAAATTTATATCGTCGTAATATTTCTTATTATTATCTTTATTTAATTTATAATCTGCATTTTATAATGTTATACAAAATATAATTTGAAAATATTATAGTTTACACATGAAACATCGTTGCAAAGCGGATACGATAAATCTGAAATTTACCGTACACCTTACCTTATAAAATTCATTATAAATCATAGAAAAATCATTAGTATACGTTCTTTAGTTCGTTACGAAGCTAACTCAGAATAATATAATTCTATGAAATATTTACTTGCAAAATAAATTGTTTAAATAACGTAAAATGCAAATGAAAATATCTCTAAACTGCTGTCAAGGGAAATTCCAGCAGCAAACTTTCAATTTCGAATGTTCATGGCTTATTTTAGGAACAACCTGAGATACTTCAACTTAAAAAAATTAAAATTTTATTGAATTATCTTTGTTTTGGTATAAGACACGTCCATTTTAGAGAACGTTTGTTATTTTTAAGTTATTTTACTAATCAGGGTAACGCTGAATTTCTGAACGTAACTTTCTTGTGCATGGTTAATCAATACCACTTTTATAGTTATTAATTGGTTTGAATATGTTATCCATGTTAATATTATTATATCACTATATACATATCTATTCGCATGCTAATTCATCTTGCTACATGCTAGGTATATTATTATGCATCCATATGAGTAAAATGTTACCCGTTTATCACATTATACATCCATACTAAAAGTTTACTGTTTTCGGATACCCGTTTTTATCCATATCATTTAAAATATATATAACTGCATTTATATATCACATTAATTCATATTATTATTGTAGTAACACCCCATACTTAATAATGTACATCCCATTTAGTCTTGGAACTGTAAATATAACCCTAATAGTTAATTATGCATCCATGTTTTATTGTGCATCCATACCATTAATTATATACCAATTTGCATACCATGGTACATTATTATATATTGTTGTTATATCGACCCCCATGCTTGATATTGTACACCCTACATAGTCATGATGTAACCCTAATCGATAATCGTGCATCCATACCATTTATTTTTATACCTATTCGCATACCATGTTACAATATTTCATTTTATTGTCATATTAATACTCCATAGTTGATTGTGTGCACCCATATTTACTACAGTTTGATTATGAGCACCCACTTGATACCTGTGCACTACTTGACATGACCTGATACACTGTTTGACATGACTCGATACATGTGCACTACCTCACACATCCTGACAGCCTGACTTGATACCTGATCTTGTTACTAATGCCGACAATCTTGACCTGTTGTCCCTACGGACATACCCTATTTTCTACACAGACAAACCTGTACTTGCTTGATCCTGTGTTGGCATTAGCTCCAGATTTATCAATACCTGACTTACACACATAACCTTGGGGGTATGGGGAAATCAAGAATGTAGCCGAATGTAACACAAAGGGCTATTATATCATGTTACCGTGGTCCCGTGGGGAATGAACGGGACATAGACTCATAGTCTATTATATCATTTTACCGTGGTCCCGTGGGGAATGAACGGGGCATAGACCGATGGGTTACGCTGAGGATTACATTAATTGATTTCGAATAACTTTAGAGTAGATAACCCTGTAGCACGGCTTAGACTACTCAGTGCACTTCACCTGTATATATCTTGTTCACTGATCTATATTCAGGCTTAGAATTATTGATATTATGACGCACTGACGTCTGGATTTTGCATGGCCCAGATCACTTATCCTTGTCACAAGCTGCCCTGGAGTATTTTGATCAACAGGCTGAGCAGTGACGACCTGTTATTAGTTTAGTTTAGCTTTCCTTTCAGTATTTTATTCCTGATGTGAGCCCGTATTATGGGACGTACATTCCAGATCATTATTGTATTTGAATCTTTTGCTTCCGCATTATTTTATTTCATGACTCGTTTATTCTGGCTTATGGACATGTATTAGATAGTTTATTACTGTTCTTGATATCTCTACAGCCGTAATGTGACTGTGGAGGGATATTTCCTATCCACAGGTAGCATGGTTGGCTCTGTCACGTGCCGATCTTAGCACACTCTGGGAAGCGGGGTGTGACATTTGCTCTATCTGACAGTTGGAGGGTAGCCCCATCACGAAAGTATGAGCCAAAAGCGACCTACATTGCGAGGGTAAGTCCATATCAATATTGAGCTTGGAAACAATATCGTACCTTCCACATGATAACATTCTCAAAGGAGGGAGAGCGTGAGAATGTGGACGACCTCTCCCAGTGCTTCGCAAATGAAGATGAAGACGAGGTAATCTCAGAATTTCAACCGGCGCCAAAAGAGCTGGTGGATGGGATACATACCACGGCAGACAATCTGAGGAAAATCGACTTGGGGACGACAAACGATCCAAGGTCAACATTCGTCAGCGAGCTGCTGTCTGAAAAGCAGGTGGCCACGCTAAAAGACGTGCTTATGCAGTTTAAAGACTGCTTCACATGGAACTATTCCGAGATGCCAGGACTAGATCCAGAAACAGCAGTGCATAAACTGGCTATATTGCCGGACGTTAAGCCAATCAAGCAAGCGCCAAGAAGAATGCGGCTCGAACTCGAGATGAGCATCAATGCCGAAGTCAAGAAACTAATAGACTCCGGCTTCTTCTAAGAAGTTCAATATCCTGACTGGATCACCAACATTGTCCCAGTGATGAAGAAAAACGGGACAGTACGCATTTGCGTGGATTTCCGGGACCTCAACAAAGCTTGCCCGAAGGATGACTTCCCAGTACCGGTTACCAAGCTGATGATCGATAAAACGTCCACTCATGAGGTCTTCTCCTTCATGGACAGATCTTCAGGGTGCAATCAAATAAAGATGCATCCCGAAGACCAAAAGCACATAGCCTTCCGGACTCCGCTAGGCATATTCTGCTATAAAGTAATGCCCTTCGGCTTGAAGAACGCAGGCGCTACCTACCAGAGGGCCATGGCGAAGATCTTTGATGACCTCATTAATGAGATAGTCGAATGCTATATCGATGAACTCGTGGTGAAAAGCAAATCATATGAGGAGCACCGGAAGCATTAGAAAATAGTGTTCCAGCGTCTTCGGAAATATAATCTGAAGATGAATCCTTTAAAATGCGCGTTCGGAGTCTCTTCAGGTAAATTCTTAGGATTCGTCATACGACACCGAGGCATCGAAATAGACCCATCAAAGATCAAGGCGATTATGAAAATGCCGGCGCCAAGAACTCTCAGGCAACTGCGGTCTTTCCAAGGGAAGCTTGCGTATATTCGACGGTTCATAGCTAACATCTCCGGCAAATGCCTCCCCTACAGCCATCTAATGAAGAAGGGGACCCCATTCGTTTGGGATCATAAATGCAAAAGTGCACTGGACGAAATCAAGCAATACTCGCAGAACCCACTGGTACTAACCACTCCAGTCAAGGGAAAGGCTCTCATCCTGTAAACAACAACCCTTGAAGGTTCTTTAGGCGCATTATGGACACAGGAGAATGACCAGGGGAAGGAGAGAGCTCTCTATTATTTGAGTCAAGTTCTCCTTGGGGTAGAAAACAACTAGCCCCCATCGAAAAACATTGCCTGGCACTGATCTTCGCGATAATGAAGCTTCGACATTATGCCCTGGCACATAAGGTCCATCTCATATCAAAGGTGGATCCTCTCAAATATTTGATGTCAAGAGCCATATTAACAGGAAGGCTTGCCAAATGGGCCCTCCTCTTGATGGAGTTCTCGATAATATATCGACCCCTCAAGGCAGTGAAAGGCCAGTCCATCGCCGACTTTCTCGCTGAGCATCCGATACCAGCCGATTCTCCCTTAAATTGCGAACTGTCAGACGAACACGCGTTTGACACAATCGACGGGGAGAAAGAAGGGAATATTGCCCGATGGGAACTCTACTTCAACGGAGCGTCTTCCTGTAACATTTCAGAAATATAAATATTATTTTTGGAAATTTAATATTAAAATAATATATTTCGCGAAAACTATTCGATTTGCGAATAGGTTTTTTTTTAGTAAAATGGTATAAGTATATACCAATATTTGGAAAATAATCAGAGATTAAAATGATTTATATATTATAATGATATTTATCGGATTTTTGCATTTTTATAATTAATGATATGCAAATTTAAATTAAACTTGATTAGTGCACTACTAATCGTGATTTGGCCAAATCCATATTTTTACATTTTTCCATGGCTAGTGCACCATATCATGTGCATGTTATGCATTGTGTTTGTGACTTGTGAGTTTGTGAGACTTAGAAAAGAAAAGCAAAGAGAAAAGAGTAGTTATGAGTGTAAAACAAAATGAGAAAGAAACAGAAGAGATATTCGAGAGAGTGAGTGTAGGAGATATTTTAGAGTGAGAGAGTGAGCATAAGAGAGAGAGGGAGAGACTTGGCTGCTCCTTCATTTCCCTTTGTTTCTTCACCATTTCTTCATGCCTCCCTTACTACCTCCATTCATCATTTCCAAATTCTTTCCAAAACCTCATGCCACCTTCACAATAAAGATACACAAGCCTATCCTAAACCCTTTAGACCTTTCAAGTTTGGATTTTGAAGACTTTGGGCAACTCAAGAATTTTCTTCAGTTGCTAATGAGGTAAATCCCTTCACTTTTATATTAGTATTTGTGTTTATATATTCTAGTTTAGTTTAGAAATCGATTTGGTTAGGTTATGCGATCTTCGAAATTTCCAAGTTGTTGTTAAGTGGTAAAGTGAGGTGTAGTGAGTGTTTGCAAGACTTGAGTGATGATTTCTGGTCCAAGACCTGAGACTAGAACCCAAAACACAGAGTTAGAATTCCCCCGATATCGTATTTTGTGAGGGGATACTAAGATCTGCTATAACCCGGAGACACTAAAAATTATTTAGCGAACACAGAGAGTCGTGCAGGCAACCAAGAACCTACCCTAGAAACCTGAGCCCTTTCCCTATTGTTATGGCCGTAGATTTAATGCATGAGGCCGCAAATTTCGGCCAAGACATGGTGAAATGTGTTGATTTTTGGTGTGTGGAATTGTTATCTGATATCTAGAGCAACCCCATATGCAAAATAGCCTAGTTTGGCCTAGGGTAAAATCTGGGAGTGAATTCTCATGTTGCTGAATTTCGTTTTCCGATTTCTGAAACGTGGGTTTTGGTATTTGAGTTTGGATTCCGTCGTTGGACGTTTGTACGTCAACGGACGAGGGTAATTGGTTGATCTTGCATACGTAAGCTATATGTTCTAACCTATGAACACTTCGTGTGCCGTATCGGTTTTCCGAACTTGGTTTTAATTGCATTTTGATATGTGTTGAATTGTAGGTACCTTCGCGTGGACTTCCGAGACGACGAAGAACATCGACTTCGGCTAAGCGTTTAGCAGGTGAGTAGATTTATATCTACGGGGAAATTCGGGTGGATAGCGTATAGCACCCCCGCAACCATTGATATGGATGATCGTTTTATAACTTATAATTTTGATAAAGGATATGCTACGAACTTAAGATAACATGATTATAGGATTTAGAAAGAGTTGATATGATAAAAGTTGACACTAATAAATATATATTCGATTGATAATATGATATAGGTATATAAGACAACATGATGTGAGATATTGAGGTGATGGATATAGATGAATCAGATTGATATATGAGAATATGAAATCAGAAATGAATCATGATAAATATGAATTGAAAGAGGACAAGTATGAGTTGATAATGATAGGATATGAGATCGAGATCGATATGAATTGAGATTAATAAGATATGATGTGTATACACGATGACATGATATAAGATTGATATAGATGCGTCATGTGATTGATAAGGTATGTCGTACGAGATTATAGATCCGTACCTTTGCTGGTGAATAGGATGATAGATTCCCTACTCTGTTTGTGACACCGTACGATGGATTACCGTACGCGATGCGTTTACCGAATGTTTGATCCGCGCTCATGAATTGAGAATGATGATCGAGAATATTGCAACACTTGATACTATGAGGCGTGATCGTTGACATAAAGAGGCTACCTTATTATAGTTCATATTTATGTTAGATTATTCCTCATGTGATATCTATCATGTTTCCAGTATTTAATGTTATATGATATCAACTTCTAGTACACCTGCACAATTACCGTTGATGCGCATGTTATACGTACCCAGATTGCCGGCTCATACACATTCACCATCGGTAATTGCCATGCTACTTACACAGTAGAACTGCCCTATCATGATATTACTCTTAACCGTAAAAGTACATTCACTGTTTAGTATTACCACTTGACATGCTTGCATGATATACTCGATATGCTCATATTACTACTCTATGTTGCACATCGTACTTTATGGTTATAGGCATTGAGATGTTGTTTTTATGAGATCTCTGGATTTGAGAACCGCAGTTTAATTTCAAAGAAAATTGTGTATTGTTTTAAAAATGCGGTTTCTCTTGATATGATATTTCGAGGTGTCCACCATGAGTTTTCTCGGTTTTGAGAAGTGAGTATACCCGATTCGAGGAGCGGTAAGCACCGTCTGCGGGTACATGGTGGACCCGGTGAGGTACCCGAGGCAAGAAGATTCGTATTTTTAGGCGGTGAGCCTAGCAGGGGAGCACTACCTACCAATGATTGTATAGAACTCGGCGGATATCCGGAGGATAATATTTTGGAGTTATGATATGAGATGGATATGAGGACCGATCTGAGGATGCGGTGCCTGAGATGAGATGGATATGAGGGCCGATCTGAGTATGCGGCGCCCGAGATATAAGGATTTACATGTCAATGCTGGACACGGGTTTTCATGATATTTCGAGTGTCAATGTTGGACACTCAAGTTCCATAATTTTGATGTGTCGTTGATGGACACACGTGGTTGATATCCTCATATATATATATATATATATATATATATATATATATATATATATATATATATATATATATATATAGACATATGTTTTCATGATGTTCGAGTGTCGGTGTGGGACACTCAGGTTCCATGATATTGTTTGTGTCGTGGATGATATCCACATGCACACAGGCATATGATGTCAGATGTTTATTTATTTATATCATTGCATTGACTCGATTGTTGACATTTATGCATATAAGTAAATGGGCCTCTGCTTGAGCTTCCAAAGATAAAGGTACATGAACAACCATTTGGTCCCCATCAAAGTCTGCATTGAAGCCCTTACAAACTAATGCGTGTAAACAAATAGCGCGTCCCTCCACTAAAATAGGTTGGAACGCCTGTATTCCCATTCTATGCAGGGTAGGTGCTCTATTCAACAATACAGGATGCCCCTGCATAACTTCTTAAAGTATTTCCCATACAATCGGTTCTTTTTCCCGAATTTTACTTTTCGCAATCCCTAACATGTTGATTATATAAAAATTACGAAGCACCAATAACTAGAATTCAATATGGGCAGAGACGCAATTGCTGATATAATAACTTCTATAAGAAATGCTGACATGAGTAAAAAAGGAACGGTTCGAATAGCATCCACTAATACACCCAGTCGATTAGACTTGAGAAAATTTTGTCGCTATTTTCACAATCATACGATTCATGGGGAAATAAAGAAATATTAAAGTGAAGTATAGTACTTAAGAAAAATAAAGTTCAATGAGTATGTTCCCCTCCAAATGGCGGCCAAGGCATGACTGTCTTGCCTGAGATTCGGGGCAGATGCTAATTGGTACTATCCATCCACCTCTCCGAAGATGCCAAGTTGATTTATGGTACCATGTATCGAAGGTTTAAACGGATGCGGCTGATGTAGCAGACTTCGTCAGATCCCCCCTCGTTTGAGGGGTTTTTGATTGTGGGGACGCTCTTCCCTGCAGGCGCAAGCCCCTGCAGTTAATTACGCTACTGCATCGCGGTAACAACTTTCTCGTTCTCCAGAAGGTCACTTCGTGTCGTGGGTGTTTGTTTTGTTTGTGGTTGCCCGTGGATTGTATACGGAGACTAATTTATGTCGTCGCCCGTAGGACGTGGATTAGTCCAAATCCGTATTTTCTTAGATTTGGATTGGGGGTTTTGGTTTGAGGATACGTTAGACATATTTGAGGCTAAGATCAACTCAAACGTTTGTTAAGGATACGTTAGTCTAATTTGAGACTAAGATCAACTTAACGAGATCGTTTAGATCCGACAAAAGAGCATTTGGGCTCTATTGTTCTAGTTTAGGGACATAGTGGTCCATTGACAGTTTAGGAACAAAGTGGTCCAATACCAGTTTAAGGACATAGTGGTCCAATACCAGTTTAAGGACATAGTGGTCCATTGAATGTATGGTCGTCGGGACCCGTCACCTCTCTGACGACGTTGAAGGATTACAACGACAGATATCAGAGGAGTTCTGAGATATACCCTTGAACCAAAGTTGGTTGGGAGACCTGTAGTCCAATTTGGGACTAAACTCTGTTTGAGGGTTTAAGGATACGTTAGCCATATTTGAGGCTAAGATCAACTTAAACGTTTGTTAAGGATACGTTAGTCCAGTTTGAGACTAAGATCAACTTAACGGGATCGTTTAGATCCGACAAAAGAGCGTTGGGGCTCTATTGTTCCAGTTTAGGGACATGGTGGTCCATTGCCAGTTTAGGGACATGGTGGTCCATCTTAAGTTTAGGGACATGGTGGTCCAATACCAGTTTAAGGACATAGTGGTCCATTTCCAGTTTAAGGACATAGTGGTCCATTGAATGTATGGCCGTCGGGACCCGTCACCTCTCTGACGACGTTGAAGGATCACAACGACAGATATCAGAGGAGTTCAGAGATGTACCCTTGAACCAATGAGTTGGTTGAAAGAGCAGATGTGCTCAGTTCAAGATGATTTGAGGACTTATGGCCAGTTTGGGCTAAGTCCAATTATGTTTGAAATATTGGCCCTTTGGGCCATTAGACATTTGTCTGGGTTCAGCCCCTCGTCATTCAGTAGTGTTAAACAGAGGTTTGGGGGCTCTGACAACTTTTTGTCTTTTATTTCCTCAATTTTGAGATTCATTTGGAGGAGGGACTTTTGCCTCTGGAAAATTAGCCAATTTGGGTAAAAGTAGTGTTAAACACTAGAGGACAACAGTGTTAAACACTGGAGATTGAACTCTCAAATTAGTGTTAAACACTAAAAGACAATCAGTGTTAAACACTGGAAATATAATCCCCAAATTAGTGTTAAACACTAAAGACAGAGGGGTCACGTGTGGACACGTGAGAGCGCCCAAAGGGGGGACCAGATCCCTTTTCTTCGTTCTGCAATTAAGTGTTAAACACTTTTCATTTCCTGGCCATCACGTGTGGGCACGTGATAGGCATCTATCCATCAGATATTAAAGGGATTTGTTAGGGGTCGCGTGGGGACATGTAAGGGCGCCCTAAATGTGGAGCCAGATCTCCTTTGTTTTATTCTCAAATCTGCGAATAAGTGTTAAACACTTTTCATTTTTATTTCGAGCATCACGTGTTGACACGTGATGGGGATTTATGCGCTGAATGTTAAAACGTTTGCTAAGGGGTCACGTGGTAACACGTGAGAGCACCCAACCCTTCATTTCCTTTGATTTTTATTTCTGCGTTTTGGGAGTCACGTGGGAGTACGTGAGGCATGGCTTTAAAATTCTTTTCTGTGGATCTTTACAGGGGTCACGTGGTAGCACGTGACTTTGGTTCTTTGCATGTTTGAAGATCTCTTTATCTTTTTAAGAGTCAAACCCTTCATAGGGTTAAACCCTAGCAATAATTTTAAAGGAATTAAATTCTCACTTTTCTTTTGAAGAATTATATTCTTAGATAGGATTAAACCCTAATTTCTTTTCTGTAGGAATGAAATTCCCCATATATGTAAAGAATTAAATTCTGGCATAGGATGAAACCCTAATTTCTTTTTTAAGGGAATTAAATTCCTGTGAGTTTGAGAGGATTAAGTTCTCAATTAGGGTTAAACCCTAGTTCTGTCCATTTTGAAGGAATTAAATTCCTATAATATAGGGTTAAACCCTAATTTTATCTCAAAGGAATTAAATTCCTATAACTCTTGTGAGAATTAAATTCTCAAAACTCAATTCCTCCTCTATGTTTTAGATCTGCATGGCAGGATCTCAACCCAATGAGAATTAAATTCTCAATTTATGGGGAGATGTGCACTTTGCAGATCTTCAACCAGAGAAAGAACTAAGTTCTTTTCTTTATATAAGAGTTAAACTCTTTTGAGAATTAAATTCTCTTTTTGAAGTTTTGATTCCCTTTCTTTTCTCGCCTAGGGTTTTCTTTGTTGAGAATTAAATTCTCCTCTTTTTTCTCTTGAGAATTAAATTCTCCTCTCTCTGTTTCTCTCCAAAAAGGTTTTTTCCTCTTCTTTTCTTGGTTCTTATTTATAGGAGAAAAAAAAGAATCAATTTGTTTTGTGAATCTTTCATTGAAAGATTTTAATTGATTTCATAATTAATATGATCCTTTAGATCACACAATGAATTTTATTCACCGTTGGATTTTAAATCCAAAGATATTCTGTTTGTTATTTTCGGCGAGATTTAGGGGAAATCTTTTCTTGTTTAAGATTTTTTTCCATAAATTGGTGATTTTTAATCACCCTTGGATCTTTAATCCAACGGTCCCCATAATCCTATTCCATTTGGAAAGATTTAGAAGCTTTTAGAATTTAATTCTACTAATCTGTAAGGCTTTCAAAGCCTGGCACGTGCTGGCACGTGACCCTTGGTCACGTGTGAGTACGTGACCCCCAATTGAGTCATTTTCTCAGCATTTACTTACGGTTTAGTTTTAACCATCACGTGTCAACACGTGACCATTGGTCACGTGTGAGCATGTGACACCTCATTGAGGTATTTCCTTCAGCCGTTTGTTATTTCATTTCTGTTTCGATTGTCATGTGTGAGCACGCGACCCCCAATTGGGTCCTTCTTCAGCCGTTATTTTTATTTCTGTTTTAACTATCACATGTCAACACGTGACCATTGGTCACGTGTGAGCACGTGATACCTCATTGAGGTAATTCCTGATTTTTTTAATCAGGGAACATATTTTAGAATTTAATTCTATTCATTATTTTAGAGGCCTTAAGAGCCCATCACGTGTATGCACGTGATCCATGGTCACGTGTGAGCACGTGATGCCCCATTGGGATCTTTTCTGAGTTTTTATTATATCTTTTAACTCGTCCAGCGGGTTCTTAAAGGTCCATCACGTGTGGACACGTGATGCTTCATAACTTTTGATCCCGGATGAATTATGAGGCCCATAATATATCAAATCTAAGGGTTTTTCGATACGCTTTCAATACCATCAGAATTTAGCTGTTTCTCATTTGGGGGTTTGTCAAAATACAGCCCGGAAGAAACCGGTTCCCATTTTCTTAAGCGTACCGCTGCCATTTGATACCTTAGGCTCTTTGCGCAGAAATTTTTGGTGGGAACAAATGCCCCCCACTACTTTGCCCACGTAAGTATGTACGTGGGTGAAGTAGTGCAGAGTTATGCATGGTCACTGAATTGAGGGCTCAGGAGGCAAGTTTAGGGTCCTTGTAGCCTAAGACTTTTCAACTTTATAAGCCGTGAGGGTCTCACAAAGACTTTTCTCCCTACGGATCGAGAGGATCTCGTAGGTGTATTTTCTCCTTAGGGGTCGTGAGGACTCCTAAGTGTGTTTTCTCTCATAATTCATAAGGATCTTATAAGAGAATTTTCCCTCTTACGAGTCGAGAGGACCCGTAAGCGGTTGTTTCCCTCCTTGTCGAGATTCGACTTTGGAGAGTGTGACCCGTGGATAGTATGTAAGAGACCGTTTTGGATCGCCTTGCAGGGCCCCAGTGCTTAGGAAACAGGTTTTTTAATCCCCGCTGCCTAAGGCTTTTCCTCACGAGTCGAAACGAATCGAGCATTTCTCGCAAAGACACTAATTTCCTCACGAGTCGAGACGAATCGAGCATTTCTCGCAAAAATATCCTAACGTCACAGTTAACTTCTGCTCTTTACGACAAAGGTCCGTTAGGGTCTGTGGTACTAGGGTTTTGCCCGTCGTACCGTCGCGTTGGCTGATGTATCCCTCGATAGGAAATCTTGTTGTTCGAGTAGCCTTGCGACATGTCGTGTCTCTGATCCCTTCGGGGGCTGGACAAGACGTCTTCAAGCAATCCTCCTAGGCAGTTTGACCGTCGGAAGAGCAAGCGTTAGGAATTTTGCCATGCCGCTTTTTACTTGAGGTTAGGCTCATTTTGGAGAGCCCCGATAAGTCATAACCACTCCGCGCTAGTATGGGATGATCTTCGATAGTCTTTCAGGATTTATATAACTTGCCGTTAAGAACCTGAAGCTAGGAATTTGGCCTTTGCTTCGTTTGCTGGCATTGCGTCCTCTGTATCGAGACGAATGTCGTGGTTGTCTCTAGGTTGCCGGTGAACCGTCGAGGTTTGGAACTAGGGATTTTGCCATGGCTCCTTTTGGTGATGTTGCATCTGCTGTATCGAGACGAATGTCGAGGTGGTGACCACTCCGCACTGGTTCGAGATGATCTCCGATCTTCTTTCAGGCTTTATATGACTTGCCTTTAAGACCCTGAAGCTAGGAATTTGGCTTTCGCTTCGTTTGCTTTGGTGTGTCCAAATCCTATTGGAGGAAGGACGATGTGGTGACATCGCGTCTACTGTATCGAGACGAACGTCGAGGTGGTGACCACTCCGTGCTGGTGTGGGATGATCTCCGATAGTCTTTCAGGTTTTATATGAGTTGCCTTCAGGACCCTGAAGCTAGGAATTTGGCCTTTGCTTCGATTGTTTTGTCGCGTCTGAATCCGGTTGGAGGAAGGACGCTGTAGTGACATCTTGTCTGCTGTATCGAGACGAATGTTGAGGTGGTGACCACTCCGCGCTGGTGCGAGATGATCTCCGATTGTCTTTCAGGCTTTATATTACTTGCCGTCAAGACCTTGAAGCTAGGAATTTGGCCTTTGCTTCATTTGCTTTGGCGTTGCGTCTGCTGTGTCGAGACGAACGTTGAGGTGGTGACCACTCCGCACTGGCGCGAGATAATCTCCGATTATCTTTCAGGCTTTATATGACTTGCCGTTAAGACCCTGAAGCTAGGAATTTGGCCTTTTGCTTCATTTGCTTTGGCGCGTCCGAATCCTGCTGGGGGAAGAACGCTGGGGTGACATTTCATCTGCTGTTTCGACACGATCGTCGAGGTGGTGACCACTCCGCGCTGGTGCGAGATGATCTCCGACTGTCTTTAAGGCTTTATATGAGTTGCCGTCAATACCTTGAAGCTAGGAATTTGGCCTTTGCTTTATTTGTTTTGGCGCGTCCGAATCCTGCTGGGGGAAGAACGCTGGGGTGACATTTCATCTGCTATATCGAGACGATCGTCGAGGTGGTGACCACTCCGCGCTGGTGCGAGATGATCTTTGATTGTCTTTCCAGTTTTATATGAGTTACCGTCAAGACGTTGAAGCTAGGAATGTGGCCTTCGCTTCGTCTGCTTTGGTGTGTCCGGATCCTGTTGGAGGAAGGACGCTGTAGTGACATTGCGTCTGCTATATCGAGACGAATGCTGAGGTGGAGCTGGGATTTTGCCATCACTCCGCTTTACTGACCATGGGGTCTTTTGTTGACGTTGCGTCTGCATCCTGTTAGACTGTGAAGGAACGCCATTGTTGACATCTCGTCTGCTGTATCGAGACGAATGCTGAGGTGGAGCTGGGATTTTGCTGTCACCCCGTTTTGTTTCGACCGTGAGGTCTTTTGTTGACATTGCATCTGCATCCTGCTGGAGTGTGGAGGAATGTCGTCATTGACATCTCGTCTACTGTATCGAGACGAATGCTGAGGTGGAGCTGGGATTTTGCCGTCGCTCCGCTTTGTTTCGACCGTGAGGTCTTTTGTTGACGTTGCATCTGCATCCTGCTGGACTGTGGAGGAACGCCGTCGTTGACATCTCGTCTACTGTAACGAAACAAATGCTGAGATGGTCTCTAGGTTGTCTGTAAACCGTCGAGATTTGGAACTAAGGACCATGCCGTGGCTCCGTTTGATGGTGTAACATTTGTGTCCTGCTGGAATGAGGAGGCACACCGTTGTTGGTCTTCAGGCTGTAGATGTGGCCATTGAGATTTAGAACTAGGGACTTTGCCATGGTTCCATTTCGTTGCGACTCTGAGGTCGATTGTTGACGTCACGTCTGCATCTGGTTGGAGTGAGGAGAAACGCCGCTAGTGGTCTCTAAGTTTTCAATGTTGACGTCGAGACCTTGATGCTAGGGATCTTCCTTTGCTTCGTTTGTTGACATTGTGTCTGCAATATTGCGACAAATATCGAGGTTGTCTCTAGGTTGTCTATGAACCGTCGAGATTTGGCTTCGCTTTCTTATGGAGCCTGTTGGGAAGGTATGGTTTCCTCTTTGTTTGTTTCCCTGGATTGTATACAGGGATCGATGTGATCTCACCTGTAGGGCATAAATTTCATTTTTTCATTCACTTTTTTTTTATTTCCGCGATGCTCTATCATTTCAGTTTTTACATCGCGAAGGTCGCGATTGCCCAATCATTTCGGCTATTTTTCGCGGTGCCCAATCATTTCGGCTATTTCGTATTATTTTTACTCGTTGTTTTTTATTGCGAGCTGCCTAATCATTTCGGCTATTTCGTATGCATACATTTTTACTTGCTGATTTTGTTTGCAAGTTGCCCCATCATTTCTGCTATTTCGTATGCAAGTGTGGCTTGCTGGCTTTTCGCTGCAAGCTTGGAATTAGACACCGATTTTGGCATCAGTATCGCTACAACTGGGATATTGCCAGGAGCGAATCATCATTTGCCTCTGCCGATATCGAACAAAGGTGGCTTAGTAGACATGGTTAAGATCCTGTCGACTAAGGCTTTTGACTTCATGAGTCGTAAGGGTCTCATAAAGGTATTTCTCCCTACAAGTCGTGAGGATCTCATAGGTACGTTTTCTCCTTAGGAGTCGTGAGGATTCCTAAGTGCATGGTCTCTTATAAGTCGTAAGGATCTTACAAGAGTGCTTTCTCCTTATAAGTCGAGAGGACTTACAAGGGCTGTTCACCGTGTAAACATATCCCTAGTCATGGATGGGACTCTGTTAGGGAAATGTTTATTCGCGCCCGTGGATTATATACAAGGGTCAATACTGAACCGCTTGTAGGGCAGTATCGGAGGGTTGTGGGAGTTGCTTAAGAATAGGTTTAGGTCTCTGTAACTTAAGACTTTCAAATCTTAAGAGCCATGAGGGTCCCATAAGAGGATTCTCCTTATGAGTCGTGAGGATCTTGCAAGTGTGATTTCTCCTTCGGAGTCATGGGGACCCCTAAGTGTGTTGCTCCTTTGTGAGTCGTAAGGATCTCACGCAGGTGGTTTCTCCTTACAAAGTCGAGAGGACCTTGCAAGTGTCTTTTAACGAGATTGCGCCCTTTCGGGTTTTCACAAAACTCGCCGGTAGCCCTGCTGTTTTTACTCACGGAGCCCTTTCGGGTTTTCATCTGTGTCCATTTTGCTTATGGACATACCGTTCTTCTTTTTTTTTACAAGTCTGTGCCCTTTCGGGTTTTCACAAACATCGCCGGTAGTCCTGCTGTTTTTCCTGACGGCGCCCTTTCGGGTTTTCATCCGTGCCCATCTCGCTTGTGGACGTACCGTTTTTTTTATTATAAACTACCACGTCAGCCTGACGATGCCGTGGGTTGGTAGTAGTTTAACGACGTTTCGGTCATTTGCAAGTTTTAGGACATTGCGGTCCATTGTCAGTTTAACGACGTTTCGGTCTATATCCAGTTTTATGACGTAGTGGTCCGTTGTTAGTTTAACGACGTTTCGGTCTATTATCCAGTTTTAGGACGTAGTGGTCCGTCGTCTCCGTATTTGAGGTGAATCACTAGTTTACTGACTTTTAGGTCTATGGGGCTTTCCCTATGAATGAGCATGATTCCCTCGGCATATCCATCTTTCTCGGAGCATGTGGTTGTGGCGGGCTCACCTTCCAGTTTTCAGACAGCGCGAGTTTGCCTTGTTGGTATTGGTCTTCAACCCAGTTTTTGAAGACGAAGCAATCTTCGATCGGATGACTTACTGCTCGATGGTAGGGGCAGTAATTAGGATCGTTGACATCGTCTGGCTGTAGCGGACGTTTCGGACTCGGCAGATTGACGAATTTGTTGCGCACTGCCAGCTCAAACAGTTTCTTTGTTTTATCTTTGGGAAACGAGTAAGGACGTTTCAACTTCTCATTGAGGTATCGCGACTTGTTGTTTTGATGACAAAACGGTCTCGGGTTACTCGGCTGTTGTTGAGCGTTGGCGACGAAGGTCGCTTTTCCATTCCCCTTATCCCTTTTGTTCGATCCCTTGTTCGCGGGTCCGAGATTCTTTCCGGGTAGCGTGCAATTGCACGGCTGAATGTTCTCGCAGCTCCTCAATTCTTTCGTTTCAGAGATGGATTCCTTGAAGAGAGGACCGTGGGCTACTTTTTCGTCGGAGTCGCTCCCGAAGGTGAGAACTCGCGATCCCCCGGGATCAACCCTATGACAATTGCCGGCAATACTTTTACGCTCATCTGTCGTATTTTTCCGCTGTCTACGAGATTCACGCTTTGTCCTGTTGAAGTGTTGCATGTGAGCAACATACCCTTGCCACCAACACTTAAAGGAGTTGCAGTCTTCAGTAGGATGTGCGATCTTCTGATGATATAAGCAGAAGTTAGGATGTACGTCCGCTTCATCAAGATGTATACCGCCAGGAGAATTTTCTCTGAAAGAGGGCAGCTTCATCCCCATCGATATGGCTTTGGCGAATCATTTCCTTGTCTTGATCCTGCTTTCATTTGCGTCGGATGTACTTTGACCTGGTGGGAGTGTTTCAGCCCTTTTGTCTAATCGCCTGCGTTTGGCCTTTTCAAATATGGCCATCTCGCGCTCCCGATCAGCTTTGCTTTTTAGACGGGCTTCGTTCAGGAATGCGTCAATCATTTCGTCTGATGGTCCTAGAAGTTCCGGCTTAGGATCTGCCCCCAATTTCTTTGCGTCAGGAGCTTCTTCACCGTTTATTAACGAGTGAGAGATTATATGGCAGCTTGCCACGTAATCCTCAGATTCGTCCGACGATTCTTCTCCATCATCTCCGTCCTCAAGAACGTGGTTAAGGAACTCTTGGAGCATGATTGGAGTCCGTGCCCTCTAGTTATACTCTTCCAGCGCGTCAATCTGCTTTTGTAGGTCCGTGCGCTTGTCACCAGGCTGCACGGGCTTTTTAGTCTTCTTCTTCTTCTTCGAAGACTTTGACGGCTGGGTGTGAGCGCTCTGACCATCACCACCCGTTTTTAGAGTTGGGCGCGGTTTCAGCATTCCCTCGATGATCTCGGGTTCCAGTGGATTTTTCCACCTGATTGCCGGGCACGTTTGGAGATCCTTTAGCATTCTTTTAGTTTTGGCTGAAAGAGCGACCTCCCACGGGGCTTCCCTTATGAATGAGCACGATTCCCCCGGCACGTCCACCTTCTTAGGAGAGTGCGGTTGTGGTGGGCTCACTTTCTACTTCTGAGACAGCGCGAACTTTCCTTGCTGGTACTGGTCCTCGATCCAATCCTTAAAGACGAAGCAATCTTCAATTTGATGGCTTACCGTTTGGTGGTAAGGGTAATAATTGGGATTGTTGACATCGCCTGGCTGCAACGGATGTTTTGGATTCGGCAGATTGGTTAGTTTGTTGCGTACTGCCAGCTCGAACAGTTTCATCGTTTTTTCCTGGGGAAACGAGTAAGGTCGTCCTAGTCTCTCCTCGAGGGATGGGCGTGGATGCACGTTGTCTTGGCGAATAACCGGCTTTAAGTTGCTCGGCTGTTGTTGAGTATTGGCAACGAAAGTTGCTTTCCCTTTGCCCTTTTCATTCCAAGGCTCTGTCTTTGAAGAGGAAGGCCTATGGCCCATCTGGTCCATTTGAGCCAGCTTATCAATCAAGGCCTGAAAGGTGGTCGGCTTGAAGAACATCATGAATTAGGAGATGGTCGCTTGAGGGTCGAGAGTACCCACGAACATGCCCATGGCAGGAGCTTCTTCGATGCGCTGCTCGCACTTTGACCATAGATTACGCCACCGTATCGCATACTGGACCCAAGTTTCTCCTGGCTTTACCCTAGCGTTAATTAACGCGGTAATCGGGGTACGCTCGCTAGCGCTCGTGAATCTCTGTGTAAACAGCAGCTCCATCTCCGTAAATGTCTTGATAGAGTCATTTGGGAGTTCAGAGTACCACTCAAATGCCGTTTCCGACAGGATGCCAACAAACTGGCGGAGCAACAATTTATCATCACCTCCAGTGTTGCCGCACATGGCTCTGAATTGAGCGACGTGCTGGTGCAGATTTCCCGTCCCCTTATATACGTGGAATTTAGGGATCGTATATCCCGGCAGGTACCTTATTTGGTCATACCATCCCGGATAGGGTCGTCCGGTCATAATAATTTGGTCGGCCGCTTCATTCGCCTGGTGAGCTCGTATTTGCTGAGCGATATAATCATCGAGCGTGGCTTTAGAGATGGTCTCCTCCTTGGCTGCTGAATGAGCCGGAAGGGGATTTGATGTTTCCCCTCTATCGTCTTCAATAATGATCGGAGGGTCTTCAGCTGGAGAATCCGGCCGTAACATCATCCCGACCATGTCTTGGAAGAGAAGCGCCATTCGTTTTATGTTGGCAGCTTGTTCTGCAGCTTCTCTGTCCTTCTTTTCGAGGACTCTGCGTAGGAAGTCAGCATCGGTTTCTTGTTCGTGACGCTACTCCGATGACGCCTCCGGGCTTTCTTTTGGTCCGGTGAACGCAGCCATTGCAGTCAGCATCTCCTGAAGCTTCTGCTGTTGTTGTTCTTGAGCCCTTGTTATTGATCGGGTGAGCGGTCGGTGGCCCGTCGAAGTGCGGCTTTCTTCTTTTCCGGAAGCCATGTAGACGGTATGTACCACCATGCCCCCAGACTTGGGGAGTTTGGGTTCAGTGGTCTTACGATTCGTCGCAAACTCAGGGATTTTCTCCGGCCTTTTCTTTTTGTGGACTGGTGACGTTGAGGGGGCCGTTGCAGTGGGCACCCAAGTAGCTGTCGCCTTTTATGGCCTGACAGGATGGTTCTCTTCTCGCTGAACTTTCACCTTTTCCTGTCGGCAAGAGTAACCTTGATCAATCACCGATTCCTGAACTTTTCACCAAACTTTGTAAATTTTAGAGGACAACCGCTGAGGAGGCTGCTCTAGCTTTGCCTTTGGTGCATTCTCCATGGGTACAGGACATCTTTTCAGTATGGCGATAGGAGAGTTCCTGGGCACCTTATTCAGCAATTCAAAGCTATTCACGGTTGGAACAGCAGCATTGACTTCCACCGTTGGAGCCGGCGGAGTCAGTCCAGAAGGGGAATTGCCCCCAGTTTTCCTCACTCGGCGCCAGTGACGACGGCGAGCGTGACGGATTGTTGGGATTGATTCAGCGACGGCTTCGTCTTGCCCCCTGTTCTGGGGAGGGGCTGCTGCCGGTGTCAGCCTATTGAAGACCGAAGTTCGTTGAGAAGCTACGTCCATCTGGTCAAAAACAGATTTCTGAGCGGGAGCGGGAACGGGGGTAGTCAGTCTCACGAAGACCGACCCTCTGGTAGGAGAAGCCGCCTTGACGACTTCGGGAGCAGCTGTCTTCTTTGGGATGGCCACCTCAGGTATCATGGGCTTCTTGGCGGGCCCTTTGGAGTTCAGGCTCAGTCTGGTGAAGACCGAGGAGTTGGACGACCCGTTGAGAGGGGCCGTGGGAGTAGCAAGTCGATCAAAGACCGACTTATTTGAAGCTTCCGGTATGGGCACTGGGATGTTAACTTTCACCGGCGGGAGCATGGTCCCAAAGAACATACCGGTGGTAGCTTGAGTTACTTGTTCCAAAGGCATAGTAAACAGGGAAGCAGCCTGCGGTCCATAGGCTACACCTCCAGGTGAGGCGGAGCGTCGGTTGCATTTGCAGTTGGAGCAGTTCGAGCAGTTGCCAGCCATTGATCCTTTTGCTTTCTGCAGTAAACGAAACACCAAATCTTAGTACTTCGAAACCCAAGGGCAACCATTAGCGAACCGCGATTCGTTCACGAATCACGACACACGAAGTGTAGAGTGGAAAGAGGAAAAGGTCCCACCGGGCGTGCCAGAATCTGTTCCCCTCCGAATGGCGGCCAAGACATGACTGTCTTGCCTGAGATTCGGGGCAGATGCTAATTGGTGCTATCCGCCCACCTCTCCGAAGTTGCCAAGTTGATTTATGGAACCATGTATCGAAGGTTTAAACAGATGCGGCCGATGTAGCAGACTTCGTCAGATTCCCCCTCGTTTGAGGGGTTTTTGATTGTGGGGACGCTCTTCCCTGCAGGTGCAAGCCCCTGAAGTTAATTACGCTACCGCATCGCGGTAACAACTTTCTCGTTCTCCCGATGGTCACTTCGTGTCGTGGGTGTTTGTTTTGTTTGTGGTTGCCCGTGGATTGTATACGGAGACTAATTTATGTCGTCGCCCGTAGGACGTGGATTAGTCCAAATCCGTATTTTCTTAGATTTGGATTTGGGATTTTGGTTAGAGGATACGTTAGCCATATTTGAGGTAAGATCAACTCAAACGTTTGTTAAGGATACGTTAGTCTAATTTGAGACTAAGATCTACTTAACGGGATCATTTAGATCCGACAAAAGAGCATTTGCGCTCTATTGTTCTAGTTTAAAGACATAGTGGTCCAATACCAGTTTAAGGACATAGTGGTCCAATACCAGTTTAAGGACATAGTGGTCCATTGAATGTATGGCCGTCGGGACCCGTCACCTCTCTGACGACGTTGAAGGATTACAACGACAGATATCAGAGGTGTTTTGAGATGTACCCTTGAACCAAAGTTGGTTGGGAGACCTGTAGTCCAATTTGGGACTAAAGTCTGTTTGAGGGTTTAAGGATACGTTAGCCATATTTGAGGCTAAGATCAACTTAAACGTTTGTTAAGGATACGTTAGTCCAGTTTGAGACTAAGATCAACTTAACGGGATCGTTTAGATCCGACAAAAGAGCGTTTGGGCTCTATTGTTCCAGTTTAGAGACATAGTGGTCCATTGCCAGTTTAGGGACATGGTGGTCCATCTCCAGTTTAGAGACATGGTGGTCCAATACCAGTTTAAGGACATAGTGGTCCATTTCCAGTTTAGGGACATAGTGGTCCATTGAATGTATGGCCGTCGAGACCCGTCACATCTCTGACGACGTTGAAGGATTACAACGACAGATATCAGAGGAGTTCAGAGATGTACCCTTGAACCAATGAGTTGGTTGAAAGAGCAGATGTGCTCAGTTCAAGATGATTTGAGGACTTATGGCCAGTTTGGGCTAAGTCCAATTATGTTTAAAATATTGGCCCTTTGGGCCATTAGACATTTGTCTGGGTTCAGCCCATCGTCATTCAGCAGTGTTAAACAGAGGTTTGGGGGCTCTGACAACATTTTGTCTTTGGTTTCCTCAATTTTGAGATTCATTTGGAGGAGGGACTTTTGCCTCTGGAAAATTAGCCAATTTGGCTAAAAGTAGTGTTAAACACTGGAGATAGAACTCTCAAATTAGTGTTAAACACTAAAAGACAATCAGTGTTAAACACTGGAAATATAATCTCCAAATTAGTGTTAAACACTAAAGACAGAGGGGTCACGTGTGGACACGTGAGAGCGCCCAAAGGGGGACCAGATCCCTTTTCTTCGTTCTGCAATTAAGTGTTAAAAACTTTTCATTTCCTGGCCATCACGTGTGGGCACGTGATAGGCATCCATCCATTTGATATTAAAGGGATTTGTTAGGGGTCGCGTGGGGACATATGACGGCGCCCTAAATGTGGAGCCAGATCTCCTTTGTTTTATCCTCAAATCTGCGAATAAGTGTTAAACACTTTTCATTTTTATTTCGAGCATCACGTGTTGACACGTGATGGGGATTTATACGCTATCTGTTAAAACGTTTGCTAAGTGGTCACGTGGTAACACGTGAGAGCGCCCAAAGCCTTCATTTCCTTTGATTTTTCTTTCTGCGTTTTGGGAGTCACGTGGGAGCACGTGAGGCATTGCCTCAAAGTTCTTTTCTGTGGATCTTTACAGAGGTCACGTGGTAGCACGTGTAAGTCAATGTACTTCACCCCAGTACTTGAGGGGAGGCGGAATTTTCAAAAACGATCATGTTTAAAGAACGAACATCGACTAACCGCTTAAATCGAAGCTAAACTATAAATAACCGTACACAAAGTGTTTCTTAACTATTGTGTTTAGGGATTATACCTAATGAAACTAGTCCTTCGTCTTTACGATCTCCTTGTTCTCCTCGGCCTTCTCTAGGTAGTAGACGATCCACCCGAGAGCAAAACTCCAAGCTAAACCTCTAACTTGAGGTAACTAACCTTCTTGGATTGCTAATCAAAGAAACTAGAATGAAATAGAGTGATGGTTATGGATTGATTAGTCTTTCTAATCCTTTGATCTCAACTCATGAGGTGTAAGGATTAGGGTTTGAAGATGAGAGCTTGAGGAGAGAGAAGGTGAGAATAATTATCTAATGAGAATAGTAAATCTATCATAATATATATGAACCTTTAAAATTCATCCATAAAAGAAAAACTAAATGATGAATAATGAAGTTTCATAAATATCTAGTGGTGATTCATAACCATGACTCATTAAGCATTTATCATGCATTAATGATATGCATGAATCACCCTCATGACTCACTAAACTCATTTAATGCAAATGACACCTAAACCTCCTTAGTCACCACTTCTAGAAGCTTCTCGTACAATTACGAGAACGCCCCTCCAATCCGCAAAAATACAGAAAAACTTTAGACTGTAAAAATCTAATAACCGGATACCAGTAACTGGCTTAAACCAAAGCCGACTGGTAAAAACTGTCCGAAAGTCGTACGTGCGTAAACGCACGTATGCGTCCGAACCCTTGTCGTAAAACCATACGACCTCTATATCGTTTCGCCTGGAATAGGAAACTCTCTGTGTGGGACTCTAGAGACTCGACTACTACGCTGGCAGTGGGTTTAACCACAGACCGCAAGCGGCACTAGCTGTACGTAACGGTCCCCAGGTAGTTGTCGATAAGAAGGCCGATGAGAAAACCCATCCGAACTCCTACTGAGTCTGATGTGACAATCTCCATACAGTCCGGTCCGTTCGTCCAAGACTATCGCATATCGGGCCTAGGGGGGCGGCAAGCGTCAGTCCCCTAATAGCGGTATAAGTCGTGTCGGAGGGAAGCCCATTACACCCTGAGAAACTACTGGAACCTACCAGCAAATCTCGCTTGCCCTGGCCAGGGACTTTGCGTAATGGCTCTCTGACACAGCACGATATCTACTCCTAATACCGGGAGGGACGAATCCTGTCTAACCGCCACTGCCTCCAAGTGCTCGGGACTGCACCCAACTGCTACCTGTTTGCACGACTCCTTTGAGCCGTGGTAGGGTAGCAATCTAAGAACAGTGGGACACACTCGAGGCGAAGTAGCAGTGTCAAGTCTGCGGACTACGCTGTACTCATGTCACCTGGGAACTGTTTACTGACGACTGGTATCAAACCAACCAACAGTTCCCTGTGAGTCCTGTCCGGTATACCCGTAACCTAACGAGCACCTGTATACTATCTCCAGTACGACGTACTGACGGCTGTGGGACAGACCATCTCCCCAACTGGGATGAGAAGCGTACACACCAGTCTACTCCGGAGTATCGATGCTCTGTCTCGATAATCCAACGACCAGGGTCCAGAATAAGGATGTGCTTGTAGACTACCTAGCCTCCACTAGTGTGACTGCCATCACAACGCTGGTAGACAAGCAAGATCCTAAGAGCTCTATCAATACGTACACTCACATATTAAGATAGAAAAACCAAGTAGCATACTACCATGTTTAGCAAGACTGTTATATACATGTGAATATCCCAAGCTTCCATTAAGTAATATACAAACTAGTATAATACAGTAATGGCCTTCTAGGGCATAAACACTAACAATCTCCCACTTGCACTAGGGCCATGTACTGGCATATCGTAGACCAATGATCTCGAGTAGCCTCTCGAACTGAATCTGAGGAAGGGCCTTCGTGAATGGATCAGCAATGTTCTCTTCTGAAGCAACTCTCCGAACCTCGATCTCCTGACGATCAATGATCTCCCTGATCAGGTGATACCGCCTCAAGATGTGTCTGGACTTCTGATGGGACCTTGGTTCCTTCGCTAAAGCTATAGCTCCGTTTTTGTCGCAATACAGAGGTATTGGATCAATTATGGTAGGAACCACCTGAAGTTCTGTTAGGAACTTCTTCATCCAGACTGCTTCTTTTGTGGCATCGCAAGCAGCTATATACTCCGCTTCCATCGTCGAGTCAGTAACGGTGTCCTGCTTGGAGCTCTTCCAGCACACCGCCCCTCCATTGAGGGTAAAGACATAACCCGACATGGACTTGGAATCGTCCTTATCACTCTGGAAGCCGGAATCAGCAAAGGCCTCCAACCTGAGGTCTTTTCCGCCATAAACCAAGAACATCTCCTTAGTCCTCCTCAGGTACTTGAGAATGTTCTTTACTGCTATCCAGTGTTTCTCCCCTGGGTCTGACTGATACCGGCTCACCACGCTTAGTGCGTAAGCTACATCTGGTCTGGTACACAACATCGCATACATTATAGAGCCTACCGCAGAAGCGTAGGGTATAATAGACATGCGTTCCCTTTCCAAATCAGTCTTGGGAGACATCTCTTTGGAGAGGGTGATTCCGTGACAAGCCGGTAGATTACCGCGCTTAGAATCTTCCATACTGAATCTTTTCAGTACAGTGTCGATATACCTGGACTGCGAAAGTCCCAACATCCTCTTGGATCTATCACAATAGATCCGGATCCCCAGAATGTAAGAGGCATCACCCAGGTCTTTCATGGAGAACCTGTGTGACAAGAATCCTTTGACAGATTGTAGCATAGGAATATCATTTCCTATCAATAGAATGTCATCCACGTACAAGACGAGGAATACGACACTTCTGGCTACAACTTTACTATATATGCACGGTTCATCTGGATTTTTGATAAAGTCATATTCTTTGACTGTCTCATCAAAACAGATGTTCCAACTCCGCGATGCCTGCTTTAGTCCATAAATAGACTTAAGCAGCTTGCATACTTTCCCGCTGCTCCCACTCTGATTGAAACCCTCTGGCTGATCCATTTAGACGCTCTCTTCTAAATTTCCATTCAGAAAAGCCGTCTTTACGTCCATCTGCCAGATTTCATAATCGTGGAAGGCAGCAATAGCAAGAAGGACCCGAATGGATTTGAGCATAGCCACTGGAGAAAAAGTTTCGTCATAGTCCAAACCAGGTCTTTGACGAAAACCCTTTGCAACAAGTCTAGCCTTATAGGTTTCCACCTGTCCATCTACACCAATCTTTTTCTTGAAGATCCATTTGCATCCTATGGGTTTTACCCCATCCGGAGCAAAGTCCAAAGTCCATACTTTGTTGGTGTACATGGACTCCATTTCGGTCCGCATTGCATCTAGCCATCGTACCGAGTCGCCGCTCTGGATGGCCTGCTGGAAGTCAGTAGGTTCATCATCTTCTATGATGCAATCCTCTCTATCCCCATCTATGAGAAAACCGTAGTATCTCTCAGGCGGATGAGATGGCCTACTACTTCTGCGGAGGGGTGCGGGAACGTTCTGTTCTTCTTGAACTTCCGGTTCTACCAAACTTTCAGTAGTAGTTTGTGGTTCTGGAATTTCTTCCAGTTCTATTTCGCTCCCACTTATTTCCTTTTCTAAAAACTGATATTCTAGAAAATGGGCATTACGAGAAACAAATACCTTTTGTTCCTCTGCGTAATAGAATAGATACCCCTTGGAGTTCTTTGGATATCCCACAAACTTACACTTTACTGATCGTGCCTCGAGCTTGTCCACATGCTGCTTTTTAACAAAAGCTGGACATCCCCATATTTTTAGATACTGAAGATAGGGTTTCTTCCCGCTCCACATCTGATATGGAGTGGTAGGCACAGTCTTGGTAGGTACCATGTTCAAAAGATATGCCGCTGATTCTAGCGCATGACCCCAGAAAGATCGCGGTAACTCAGCATTACTCATCATGGATCGTACCATATCCAATAGGGTTCGATTCCGTCTCTCCGATACACCGTTATGCTGTGGAGTGTACGGAGGAGTAAGCTGAGAGAGAATTCCTTTCTCTTTTAGGTAACCTAGGAACTCGGCATTCAAGTATTCACCACCTCGATCAGATCTAAGTGTCTTTATACTTTTGCCGGTTTGGTTTTCTACTTCATTCTTATACACTTGGAATTTCTCAAAAGCCTCGGATTTATGTTTCATCAGATAAATGAATCCGTATCTTGAGTAATCATCCGTGAAAGTAATGAAATAGGAAAAACCACCTCTCGCATGTGTAGACATTGGACCACATACATCGCTGTGTATGAGTCCTAAGAGCTCGCTCGCTCTTACTCCTTGTCCAGTAAATGGAGTCTTTGTCATCTTTCCTTTGAGACAAGATTGACAAGTGTCATAGGTTTGATATTCGAACGTCTCGAAATATCCTTCTCTATGCAACTTGGTCAACCTTCTCTCATTGATGTGACCCAGTCTACAATGCCATAAGAAAGCTTTATTTAAATCTGGAGACTTTCTTTTTAGTGTGTTCTGGACATTGAAAATTTGGAGTTGGTTTAAAACATATATGCCGTTATTTAATGTACCGGACCCAATCAAACCATGATTAAGGTGGATGTTGACAACATCTCTTACAAACGTGAAATCATAACCTTTATTTGATAACAAGGAAACTGATATGATATTACACGTTAAGCTTGGTACAAAATAACAGTTATGTAAAACCAAAATGTGTCCACTCGTCAATCCTAGGTGATAGTCCCCGACGGACGCAGCTCCCACGCTAGCTCCGTTAGCAACCTTTAGGGTCATATCACCTTCCTTCAGCACTCTACGGTTTCTCAGTGCCTGCAATGAATTGCAAATATGAGATCCTGATCCGGTATCCAATACCCAGGAAGTAGAGTTGATCGACAGACAATTCTCAATTACAAACACACCTGAAGTCGAAGCCACAGCTTGCTTCGGTTCCTGGTTCTTGGCGTTCCACGCCTTGCAATCCTTCTTCCAGTGCTCTTTCCTGTGACAATGGAAGCACTCATCCTGGCCAACTATCGGTACTGCAGTCTTTTTCTTTCCCTTCCCTCTCACCTTACTAACACCTCCTCTAGGTTTGGGTGCGGCCTTCTTCTTCCTTCCTTTGGCCCTAGCCTTGGACCCGGAAGAAGATGCACCGCCAACAAACATAGCGGGTGTTTCCCTTGCCTTCTGCAAGGTGCCCTCTGCACTCCTTAACATGTTCAGGAGTTCCGCAAGTTCAACTTCTTTTCCTTGAAGATTGAAGTTGAGGATAAACTGGGCGTAGGTGGGAGGAAGGGACTGGAGAATAAGGTCTGTATAGAGCTCATTATCCAAAGTCGTCCCAAGGTCTGCGAGCTCTTCAATATAGCCGATCATCTTTAGGACATGTTCACCTACCGATGACCCGACAGCCAACCTCGCTCGAAACAAGTTCTTAGAGGTCTCGTATCTTGCTATACGAGATTGCTCCCCATAAAGTTCCTTTGTATGGAGAAATATGCCATCTAGGGACATATCCTCGTGCCTCCTCTGATGTTCATTGTTCATCGAGGCAAGCACGATGCACTTGGCTCTCGCGCAATCTAAATCCCAGGTTTTGCGGATTTCCTTATCCGCATTGCTGGATTTGGGACCAGGGACAGCAGGTGCCGTAGCGGTGAGGACGTACCCCAGTTTTTCATAGGTCAAAGCCATTTTGACATTCCGCAGCCAATCTTTATAGTTTGGCCCCGTCAGTATATTTTTCTCTAAAAGTAACTTAAGTCCAGTCATTTTCAGGGTCGCTGCAATTAGGAGAGAGAGAAGAAAACTCTTTAGCATGATGCTCTTGCAAGTTTAGAGTGGTTTTTAGTTTATCTAAACTGGATGGCTCCCACTGTTTCTCGAATCCTTCCTCAAACCATAAAAGAAGAATTAGTCAAGACTATTCTCACCGTACAATACTTGCTTAACCGTTCAGCCAGGCTGGTGTCGGTACTTCGAGGGAGGTTTTCCAACGCTTTCGCGAAGTTCCTTAATTAAATAACCTCTTTTCTCTGGGGGCGTAACCCCGCTGACACTTTTCTGGACACCTACTAGGTTTATAGCATTGATCGTTAAGTGACGAATATCCTGATAAGTATCATATACTCACAGTAGGATCGGGATCCAAATATCATCGTCTGATAATGTTGTAGGAATGCTACCAACATTCATAAAACTCAAAATGGTATGCATCTCTTTGCAAATTTCAGTTTCTTTAGAAATTCCCGATATACATTTTTGCCCCATGCTCTTATGACCTTGGCGTTGGTCAAAATATCATAAGTCACATGTCAAGTTCTACCCATCATTATCTTGTTAATTTGAACCCATCCGTACATATCCTTGACGTTGGCCAAAATGATCATACGACTGTCCCAAACTAACTCATCTATCTATGCAACAAATGAATATCCAGCAGCTACCAAACACTATGCCTTGGCGTTGGTCAAAATACATAGCTTGAATACTACTGAATACCCAGATGAAATGACGGAGGGCTACGAATGGTTTTGGCGAAACCGTGAACGTAGTGAACTTGATATAACCGAAGGAACCTGATAGCTTTTAAAAGGAGTGGTTAAGGCTCCGCATTTAAAAATATCTGTTTTTTTAAAATTAACCGAATGGTTTCTTTTAAATTGTTCCGACGATTAAAACTTTGGTTTATTTTTCTTTGCATTATAGATAATGCGTCCCATCATTAACCTATCATTGCAGAAAACAACGAAAATACAACGTCCTCTTATGCCATCCGCATTCGCCACGGGGTCCCGTCATCACCCGTTAGGTTACTTAACTAACGACAGAGCGGGGGCTGGGCTAGCGCGGGTGTAAAACATAAGTGACGTCTAAATAGCTACATTATATATAGATATTTTTACATTCGTCTGAAGCAATGATATACATTCCAGAACACAGATAAACAATATTGGATTTGCAAGCAATCTGTATTTCTTTTGAGCCTGCAAGAAAAGACAGATTACACAGTTGTGATGAATAGCCGTTACCCCACCCTCGACCCCTACGGGTACGGCAAACTACCCGCCCGGCAGTTTGTATACCCCACCTTGGGTCAGTCCTAGGAGCAAAAACAGTAAAATGAAATAATACAACGGTGGCTACAACCGCAACCTGGATGTGCCCCGCAAAATAATATTACAACAAATTACTTTTACAACAAATGAATTAAACAATAACCCATTGCTAAACCCCGGCTAAACACCACAACAGTCCAATACAGTTTATATGCACAAACAGATATAACCATTACAGAAATGTGCAACCCCCTGCCAACCGACATACTAGCAGTTAGGGGAGGTTTACGAACACATTAAACAATCACAGATATAATCCAATATGCAAATACTGTACAATTTCGATCGATTAAACATCTTTAATATTGCTCCAAAATCTGCTCTGTATACTGGAAACCTGAGCAAAATTAAAATATTCCAGAAAACCCCTAATTACACAGAGAAGCAACAGAAGAAAATTGGGTTCCTGACTCGCCAACTCGGCGGCGGAAGCGCGGCGACTCAGTAGGCTGAGGCCGCGGTTCCGCGGCGAGTTAGGCGATTCAGGGGCCTATTTTTCTTGGGTGTTCTACTGGTGTCTTTTCAAGCTCTCTGAACACACCTGAAAAATTTTTGGACTTCATTTTAAATTCGACAGAAACTTGACAATTTTAGGGTTTTCCGGCTTCGTTTTTCCGTTCGAAATTCGTACAAATTTTCAATTGAGTTATTTATTGTTTAGCGAGGCTCTGATACCACTGTAAGTCGATGTACTTCACCCCAGTACTTGTGGGGAGGCAGAATTTTCAAAAACGATCATGTTTAAAGAACGAACATCGACTAACCGCTTAAATCGAAGCTAAACTATAAATAACCGTACACAAAGTGTTTCTTAACTATTGTGTTTAGGGATTATACCTAATGAAACTAGTCCTTCGTCTTTACGATCTCCTTGTTCTCCTCGGCCTTCTCTAGGTAGTAGACGATCCACCCGAGAGCAAAACTCCAAGCTAAACCTCTAACTTGAGGTAACTAACCTTCTTGGATTGCTAATCAAAGAAGCTAGAATGAAATAGAGTGATGGTTATGGATTGATTGGTCTTTCTAATCCTTTGATCTCAACTCATGAGGTGTAAGGTTTAGGATTTAAAGATGAGAGCTTGAGGAGAGAGAAGGTGAGAATAATTATCTAATGAGAATAGTAAATCTATCATAATATATATGAACCTTTAAAATTCATCCATAAAAGAAAAACTAAATGATGAATAATGAAGTTTCATAAATATCTAGTGGTGATTCATAACCATGACTCATTAAGCATTTATCATGCATTAATGATATGCATGAATCACCCTCATGACTCACTAAACTCATTTAATGCAAATGACACCTAAACCTCCTTAGTCACCACTTCTAGAAGCTTCTCGTACAATTACGAGAACGCCCCTCCAATCCGCAAAAATACGGAAAAACTTTAGACTGTAAAAATCCAATAACCGGATACCAGTAACTGGCTTAAACCAAAGCCGACTGGTAAAAACTGTCCGAAAGTCGTACGTGCGTAAACGCACGTATGCGTCCGAACCCTTGTCGTAAAACCATACGACCTCTATATCGTTTCGCCTGGAATAGGAAACTCTCTGTGTGGGACTCTAGAGACTCGACTACTACGCTGGCAGTGGGTTTAACCACAGACCGCAAGCGGCACTAGCTGTACGTAACGGTCCCCAGGTAGTTGTCGATAAGAAGGCCGATGAGAAAACCCATCCGAACTCCTACTGAGTCTGATGTGACAATCTCCATACAGTCCGGTCCGTTCGTCCAAGACTATCGCATATCGGGCCTAGGGGGCGGCAAGCGTCAGTCCCCTAATAGCGGTATAAGTCGTGTCGGAGGGAAGCCCATTACACCCTGAGAAACTACTGGAACCTACCAGCAAATCTCGCTTGCCCTGGCCAGGGACTTTGCGTAATGGCTCTCTGACACAGCACGATATCTACTCCCAATACCGGGAGGGACGAATCCTGTCTAACCGCCACTGCCTCCAAGTGCTCGGGACTGCACCCAACTGCTACCTGTTTGCACGACTCCTTTGAGCCGTGGTAGGGTAGCAATCTAAGAACAGTGGGACACACTCGAGGCGAAGTAGCAGTGTCAAGTCTGCGGACTACGCTGTACTCATGTCACCTGGGAACTGTTTACTGACGACTGGTATCAAACCAACCAACAGTTCCCTATGAGTCCTGTCCGGTGTACCTGTAACCTAACGAGCACCTGTATACTATCTCCAGTACGACGTACTGACGGCTGTGGGACAGACCATCTCCCCAACTGGGATGAGAAGCGTACACACCAGTCTACTCCGGAGTATCGATGCTCTGTCTCGATAATCCAACGACCAGGGACCAGAATAAGGATGTGCTTGTAGACTACCCAGCCCCCACTAGTGTGACTGCCATCACAACGCTGGTAGACAAGCAAGATCCTAAGAGCTCTATCAATACGTACACTCACATATTAAGATAGAAAAACCAAGTAGCATACTACCATGTTTAGCAAGACTGTTATATACATGTGAATATCCCAAGCTTCCATTAAGTAATATACAAACTAGTATGATACAGTAATGGCCTTCTAGGGCATAAACACTAACAGCACGTGACTCTGGTTCTTTGCAAGTTTGAAGATCTCTTTATCTTTTTAAGAGTCAAACCCTTCATAGGGTTAAACCCTAGCAATAACTTTAAAGGGATTAAATTCCCACTTTTCTTTTGAAGAATTATATTCTTAGATAGGGTTAAACCCTAATTTCTTTTCTGTAGGAATTAAATTCCCCATATATGTAAAGAATTAAATTCTGGTATAAGGTGAAACCCTAATTTCTTTTTTTAGGGAATTAAATTCCTGTGAGTTTGAGAGGATTAAGTTCTCAATTAGGGTTAAACCCTAGTTCTGTCCATTTTGAAGGAATTAAATTCCTATAATATAGGGTTAAACCCTAATTTTATCTCAAAGGAATTAAATTCCTATAACTCTTGTGAGAATTAAATTCTCAAAACTCAAATCCTCCTCTATGTTTTAGATCTGCATGGCAGGATCTCAACCCAATGAGAATTAAATTCTCAATTTATGGGGAGATGTGTACTTTGCAAATCTTCAACCAGAGAAAGAACTAAGTTCTTTTCTTTATATAAGAGCTAAACTCTTTTGAGAATTAAATTCTCTTTTTGAAGTTTTGATTCCCTTTCTTTTCTCACCTAGGGTTTTCTTTGTTGAGAATTAAATAATCCTCTCTTTTCTTTTTTATCTTGAGAATTAAATTCTCCTCTCTCTGTTTCTCTCCAAAAAGGTTTTTTCCTCTTCTTTTCTTGGTTCCTATTTATAGTAGAAAGAAAAGAATCAATTTGTTTTTTGAATCTTTCATTGAAAGATTTTAATTGATTTCATAATTAATATGATCCTTTAGATCACACAATGAATTTTATTCTGTTGGATTTTAAATCCAAAGATATTCTGTTTGTTATTTTCGGCGAGATTTAGGGGAAATCTTTCCTTGTCTAAGATTTTTTCCATAAATTGGTGATTTTTAATCACCCTTGGATCTTTAATCCAACGGTCCCCATAATCCTTTTCCATTTGGAAAGATTTAGAAGCTTTTAGAATTTAATTCTCTTAATCTGTAAGGCTTTCAAAGCCTGGCACGTGCTGGCACGTAACCCTTGGTCACGTGTGAGCACGTGACCAGCAATTGAGTCATTTTCTCAGCATTTACTTACGGTTCAGTTTTAACCATCACGTGTCAACACGTGACTATTGGTCACGTGTGAGCACGTGACACCTCATTGAGGTATTTCGTTCAGCCGTTTGTTATTTTATTTCTGTTTTGATTGTCACGTGTCAACACGTGACCATTGGTCACGTGTGAGCACGCGACCCCCAATTGGGTCCTTCTTCAGCCGTTATTTTTATTTCTGTTTTAAATATCACATGTCAACACGTGACCATTGGTCACGTGTGAGCACGTGATACCTCATTGAGGTAATTGCTGAATTTTTAATCAGGGAACAGATTTTAGAATTTAAATCTATTCATTATTTTAGAGGCCTTAAAAGCCTATCACGTGTATGCACGTGACCCATGGTCACGTGTGAGCACGTGATGCCCCATTGGGGTCTTTTCTGAGTTTTTATTATATCTTTTAACTCCTCCAGCGGGTTCTTAAAGGTCCATCACGTGTGGACACGTGATGCCTCATAACTTTTGATCCCGGATGAATTATGAGGCCCATAATATATCAAATCGAAGGATTTTTTATATGCTTTCAATACCATCAGAATTTAGCTGTTTCTCATTCGGGAGTTTGTCAAAATACAGCCCGGAAGATACTGGTTCCCATTTTCTTAAGCGTATCGCTGCCATTTGATACCTTAGGCTCTTTGCGCAGAAATTTTTGGCGGGAACAGAGTATTTGGTTCATCCCACACGTACCCGTCATGGTCATCCTGCTTTTTTATGTTCTATCGACTTGTATGTAACTATTGAGAGTCGAGATATTATACATAGTGTGAATATTCCACCAAAAAGTTTGATTTTAGATAAAAATGATCAATATGTGGAATCTGAACAAGTGATTGCTGAGATTCATTCTGGAACGTCCACTTTTCATTTTAAAGAGAGGGTTCGAAAACATATTTTTTCTGAATCAGAGGGAGAAATGCACTCTTTTGCCTGCCCCTGTCTCGATCGGTGGAAACCAAAGCTCGCATTTTCTGTTGAGTAGCGGTTCGGGTAAGTCTTGAATGAGCCCCTATAAAGGTTGATGCAAATAAACGAATTTTTGTTCAACGTCTCCGAGCTATATATTCGAAGCAATTTGATGTCTGACTCGGGCCTATATGACATGACCGATCGATAGAAATACTCTAACACTCCATCCAACTTTGTCATATGCTGAGTTGGAATCCCATTCATTCTAAGGATTCTTGAGGTTCCGGAGAATCCAGCTACAGGAGAACCAGGAACAGAGAGTTCTCTCCCTTTTTCCGTCCGACTCTTTGGTCTTAAGAATGCTCGTTTTATTGCTTTTTCTTGTGTAGATCCTATTTCAATAGGAACTTGATGAGTCGATCCGCCTACACGCCTTGCTTTTACTGCTATATCGGGAGTTACTCCACGTATTGCTTGACGTAAAACAGATAGTGGATTTATTTCTGTCTTTTGTTGAATATTTTTCACGGCTCGATAGATAATTTGATAAGCCAATGATTTTTTTTTCCGTGTTTCAGAATACGGTTAACCAACATGTTAACTAATCGATTACGATAAATTGGATCGGATTTTGCAGTTTTTTCTTTTGCAGTACCTCGACGTGACATGAGCGTGAAAGAGGTATACAAGCTCACACTCTTTGGCTCTACCAATCAATTATAAAGTAATAGCTCTTTTCACAAAAAAGGCTATCCATACAGTGACGACATTCAATTATGAAAGTTGGCTAGGTAGCTGACCTTGTTAGTCCGTTCTTTCAAGAATTTCCTTTGCATTTTTTAGTTTTCTCTTTTTTTCTATTTTAAAAGTAAAATAATAGGTGTTAAGCTTTTTATCATTCTGGCGTCGAGCTAAGAATCAAAAGAAAGAATCGGAATTGATCAATATGATATCTTTCTTGAAATAAAAAAAAAGGAAACGAAAGATGAAACATAAATCATGGATCAATTAAACCCTCTCGAGGGATTGCTTAAGAATAAGAAAGAGGAATCTTATGGAAATATCATAAAATAAGGTTTGATCCTATTCATGGGGATTCTGGTCACCCTAGATATCATAGTATTACCTTCAGGATATAGTGACCTAGGAAATCATTATTTTATTCGATTTCTACTTGCTGATATTTTCTACTCACGAGTCGGCAACTCACCCCCGTTGTGCCATAATTCTTGCTGGTTTGACCGCTTAGGTTCAGTTGCGGTATTGCTGGCACACAGCTTCATCCAGGGTTCTTTGCTTTGGTAGGTGAGACACATGTTGGATCATGCCCACTCTCGTACTTTATATTTCGTTGTATCTAGATAAACTCTATCAGATCAAATCAGAGACTAGAAATTGTATATTGGTAGACCTAGTCAGACTTGGGTATTGTGCAAGACTTAGAGCAATGGGTTTATGACCACTTTTCTTGAGTTTGATTTCTTGCTTCTTTATTTGTTCTTTCTGGGTTGATCTTCGCTGTTGGGCGTCGTATATATGTTATTGCGTGGTTGAGATTCCGCCAGTTGGCGAAGACTTAGCTCCCGCTTGGGAATGCCTATATATTGTTGTGTATATGGTTTTGGATCAAAATATACAAGGGAGGTGCTGCCCAAATTTTTAAAAGATGAAACATGTCTTCAACAAGTATAATACACTTGCATTTTCATGTTTCATTATCTGTGCATTTAAAGAAACACATGATTCATTATACCATTATTTCAAAACTGCACCCCTACTATTTTCCGCAAAAAGGTTTAGATTTCCTGGGATTCGGCTTACTTGACTTACGTCACGTCTTTAGACGTTACGTAATTTAGGTGCCGGTCACGTGCTAAATTACGGGTCGTGACACTTCCATGAAGAAGTGAAAGTAAGACACCCCCATAATCAAAGCTGGGGTAGGCCTCATTTTCATGACTCCACAAAGAGAGATAATGCGTTTTGCCCTTTCCTTAATGGAGCCAAGAACAAACAACGAAGCAGAATATGAAGCATTGATAGGGTCTTGAGATCGCTATTGACATGAGAATCGAAAACCTCCTCATATATGGAGACTCCCAGCTGGTCGTTAGCCAAGTAAATGGCGACTATCAGACATGCAAGCCAGAACTGATCAGGTATGGTGAAAGAGTGCAACAACTGCTGGCGCAAATCCCCTCCTACATCCTGGAAAGCATACCGCGGGTAGAAAATAGCAAGGCGGATGCGTTGGCCAAGCTCGCTAAAGAATTGGCCGATGAAAACCTCAATGACGTAAGGATCATTGTGCAAAGCCGCCGGATTCTCGCACCAGCAGAAATATCTCCGGAGCCGTCTGGAGGAAAGGAAGCGACCAAACAAGCAGCCTGCCGAATACAAGACGAAGAAAAGGCTACGGATTGGAGAGAAGTCTTCATAGACTACTTCAAATCTCATCAAAGGCTCAAAGATGCGTCCTCAAGACATCAGCTCATGAAATGAGCTCTATCTTTCGCCTTCGTCAATGATACTCTATATAAGAGGTCATTCGACAGTTTGTGGCTAAGGTGCCTAAGACCAGAAGAAGCAAAAAGGGCCGTCCAAGAAACTCACGACGGACTCTGCGGTTCTTATCAGGCCAGGACAAAGATGAAGCTGAAGATCAAAAGAATGGGTTACTATTGGCCCACGATGATTCAGGACTGCCTTGAATATGCGAAGTAGTGTCACTCATGCCAAATTCACGGAGACTTCATCCACCAGCATCCAAATTCGCTACACCCAACATTGGCTAGCTGGCCATTCGAAATGTGGGGAACCGATATAATCGGGCCCATTGAACCAGCGTCATCTAAAGAACATCGGTTCATATTGGAAACAACCGATTACTTCTCTAAGTGGGCAGAGGCAGTACTGCTAAGGGAAGTGAAGACGGAGAACATCCTTCATTTCTTCAGGACACATGTCATCTACCGGTTCGGCACCCCGCGACGAATCATCTCGGATAATGGGCCAGCCTACAGGAGCCATAAGATTAGCCGCTTCATACAGCAGCATAATATAGATTGGAGATATTCCTCAGTCTATAATCCCCGAGCTAATGGTCTAGCTAAGGCTTTCAACAAGACCTTGACGAAGATCATAAAGAAAACGGTGTCCAGAAACAGAAAGGACTGGCACGAGAGACTGCATGAAGCTCTCTGGGAATATCGAACCATGTTCAAAACATCCACGAATACAACGCCATTTGTATTGGTATTAGGCACGGAAGCGGTACTTCCTATGGAGATAGAACCACCCTCTCTATGAGTGGCGGTTCGTTATGAGCTGACAGATGAGGAAAATACCCATCTTCGGCTTGAGGAGCTCGATGCCCTTGATGAAACTCGTCTCATGGTGCAGCAAAACCTGGAAGCTTACAAAGCAAGGATGACGCGCTCATACGAAAGACTAACTATACCGAGAACATTCCGCCAAGGTGAACTTGTACTAGTTGTCAGAGGACCTATGATCCCTAATCGTGCCAAATAGGAGAAATTCGAGCCAAATTATGAGTGCCTGTACATCATAGACAAGGTCTACCAAGGTGGGGCCTTCTTGCTCATGGATATGCACGGCAAAAGACTCTTCCGGCTAATAAACGGCCGGTTCCTTAAGAAATACTACGCCTGACAAGTCACAACTCAGGTTAATGATAGATGACTACACTCGTGTCCACTCGCTATCTTTCCGAGTCAAGAACTCTGTAAGTAGTATCCGGCAAAACTTCACCTCAAAATCCCCATGGACCGAGACATCCCTAAACTAACAACGGACCGAGATGTCCCTAAACTAACAACGGACCGAGACGTCCCTAAACTAACAATGGACCGAGATGTTCCTAAACTAACAATGGACCGTAATTTCCTTAAACTAAGTACATCGTCTCAAACACGGCGACAGTGGAATTCAAGTCCACAGGCCCTAGCAGCGAGGACTGCAAATCAAAATCCCACCGGCAAACAGATGGGTCACCTGCCGGCGAAACTATTTTCGAGAGTTTCATCGCTAAAACAAATGAGGTATGTCCAAAAGCGAAATGGGCACGAATGAAAACTCGAAAGGGCTCCGTGAGTAAAAACAGCAAGACTACCGGCGAGTTTGTGAATACCCGAAAGGGCGCAATCTCGTTAAAATAAAAACACCTGCAGGGTTCTCTGGACCTTGCGACGAGAAAACACCTGCATGAGATCCTTACGACTCACAAGGGGACAACACACTTAGGGATCCCCACGATTCCTAAGGAGAAATTACACTTACGAGATCCCCACGACTCGTAAGGAGAATTCCCCCTGTGAGAACCTCACGGCTCATAGGATTTAAAAGCCTTAAGCTACAGGGATCTGAACCTATTCTTAAGCCATCACATTTCCCAAATTTCCCTACAAGCGGTTCAATATTGGCCCTTGTATACAATCCACGGGCATAAATAAACGTTCCCTCACCTAGTTCCACCAATGGCGCGATATTTCCCCATTTGGTGAATAACACTTGTAGGTCCTCTCGACTTGCGAGGAGAAAATACTCTTGTGATATCCTTACGACTTACAAGAGAAGATATCACTTAGGAATCCTCACGAATCCTAAGGAGAAAATACACCTACGAGATGACTCGTAGGGAGAAATACCTTTATGAGACCCTTACGGCTCATAAAGTCAAAAAGCCTTAGTCAACAGGATCCTAACCCTGTTTGCTAAGCCACTTTTGTTCAAATCGACAAAGGAAAATGATGATTCACTCCTAGCAATATTCCAATTGTAGCGATGTTGATGCCTAAATCGGTATCAAATTCTAAGTCCCTTCACGAAAAATGATGATTCGCTCCTGGCAATATTCCAGTCGCAGCGATGCTGATGCTAAGATTGGTATCAGACCTTGAGTTCCATACTCGCAATAAAAATCAGTGAGCAAAAATGCATATGAAATAGCCGAAATGATGGGGCAACTCGCAGTAAGAATCGGTGAGAAAAATGTATGCATATAAAATAGCCGAAATGTTTGGGCAACTCGCAATAAAAAGCAGTGAGTAAAAAGAAAAGGAGTCGAAATGATTGGGCACCGCGAAAAATAGCCGAAATAATTTGGCAATCGCGACTTTCGCGATATAAAAAGCTGAAATGATAGAGTATCGCGGAAAGAAACAAAAAAAATGAAACTTCTGCCCTGCAGGCGAGTCCACATCGACCCCTGTATACAATCCATGGGCGTAAACGAAAAAGGAAACCACATTTTCCCACCATGATCCATCAGAAGGAGTGCCAGGTCTCGATGGCAACATCTATAGCCTAGAAATCAACAACAGCGTTTCTTCTCACTCCAACAGGATACAGACGCGACGTCAACAAAATAGAGCCATGGCAAATTCCCCAGTTCCAAGACTCGACGGTTCACAGACAAGCTAGAGACAACCTCGACATTCGTCGCAATATAGCAGACACAATGTCGACAAATGAAGCGAAGGAAGATCCCTAGATTCTGGGTCTCGACGGAAACATCTACAGCCTAGAGATCACCACGGCATTCCTTCTCACTCCAGCAGGATGCAGACACAATGTCAACAACCGACCTCAGGGTCAAAACAATGGAGCCATGGAAAAGTCCCTAGATCCAAAACTCGACGGTTCACAGACAACCCAGAGATAACCTCGACATTTGTCGCAATATTGCAGACGCAATGTGTTTATCACAGAAAACTGCATTTCAATACCACTCGTTCAATATCTGTTTTGTTATAGATCGGTACTATTAACCAGTGTCTGCTCAGTAATTACAGATTACAGGTATCCGTGACAAAATACTGGAAACACATTCAAATATACGGATATTACATTGGTGAGCCGACACTACAATCGGAATTGCAAACCGATCAATATTTCAAGAGTTTCTTTTTGTAACATGCATGTGTACACACTTTTTATCTAAATGGTCTAACACCTATAAGTGTGTACACTAGCTTGTTGGTACATGGACCTAGAGAGGGGGCTACCCATGGCACACACAAATGATGACTTGTGCAAGTGGGTGTGTGTGTGAGTTAATACAAAAAAAGTATTGAGGTGATATAAAGCATCAAGTTTCCCTCCAAATCCCTGAGTGCAGACCAGGTTCATATAGGCAAATCAAGCAGTACCAGTGGACTTGTTGAGAGAACACAAACCACAGCACCAACACGAGCCAAGTTGCTCGGATTTGGGCCGGCGACATGCCTAATAAATCCGATCTCGCTGGCACCCCTAGCCCCAATGAGTCCCATTTTTATTTTGGCTCTCCCTTGCTGTCACATCAACTCATTTTTATTACTTGTTTAATTTTATTTTGACCCTCTAAATACAGATCAGTGAGCAAGGGAGAGGGGGTCTCACATTTGCCTCACATTTTCTCATTTTCTTTACACTTCATACTCTTTTTTGTTTTCTTTTGTTCTTGTACATAGCTAGTTTCCCTTGAGCTTCTTTCCTTCTCTTGATTTTGCAACCTCTTCATTGAGCTTGCAAGTTTAAGTTTTGGTTATTGAACTCAAGGGTTGTATTTTCATTTGGAATCAATAAAGCTTTCTTTTTGCCTTCATTTTTCCTTGAGTTCTTAGCCTTCTCTTGATCTTGCAACCTCTTCATTAAGCTTGCAAGTTTAAGTTTAGGCTATTGAACCCATGATTTGTAATGTGTTCTTGGGTTCTTAGTATTTCTTCTCTTTTACATACTTGCTTTACTTACTTTCAATTTTCATTTTTTCCATTTATTAACTTGCATTAACTCGTGATAACAAGAACGTGAAATGCACCGTCTCCCTGCAGAAGACCCGTGCTCATCGCGGCTAGCTACACTCGACGCCGTCCTGATTGCGGTTAAACTTTAGAACTTTAAAAACACGATACGCCAAAAGCGCGCAAATCAAATGGCGTCGTTGCCGGGGAGACGGTAACGTTTTTATTCTTGTTATTTTGGATTAATCTTGTTAATATCATCTAACACCATTTTTAGAAAAACTAAAAATTTCAAAATTTTCAAAAAACCAACAAAAATTAACTTTCTTAACATTTTGTCCTCTGGATTTTTGACCTGCAAGCATTCTGGATCTAAACAGAAAAGATAAGCAATACCATTGAGACACTAGTAGAACACTTAGACACCCTAAGAAATTTGGAGCCCATATGCTCCAAGGAGCCCGGCGACTTTCCCAATAATTCCGGCGCCACCGGCCGTTTCACCCTCTTTTGCTCCAAAACTTTTCCCTGTGCTCCAGTGTTCTAATTTTGTCCCAATTTTATTGCTTGATTTTTATAATTTTGAGTGTTGAGGAGTTTGGGCATTCATAACGCTTTTCGCACTAAAAATCTGTTTTCCAACATTTGTAGATTTTGACGAATTTGCGAATTGCAATCATGTGGAGCAAAGTGTACATTCAAAGCTAAGGTGATTGCGAAGTATAATGCCAAAGATCCGGGTAGTTTGACCCGCGCAAGCGAACTTTTCAAACAAACCGGATTCATTCAAAGGGGGTTTCTTAACCCGAAAATTTATCGGTACGTATTTTCCTAACACCTTCTTCTCAAATCCGATGCATCCAATATACTATCTTTGCAGGATTCTTTGCAAATTCACTGTCAAAAGCTAAAATTGACTAACCCGTATTTGTTGCAGTGCCGTGCTTAACATAAAAAAATGGTTGTTTGATTCTTTGAATAACTTTTTCATTAATTTACGCATTGCATTCATTAATACGGATTTAAGCGCAAACGAACCCCACAACATACGGTAAAGGATTTCATCACCTTTTCCATAGCCCACAAATCACGAATTGAGCACAACGTTTACCCGCACAAAATTTTAAAAGAAACTAGACTTTAAGCCTTTAAAGACTTCGCGCTCACTAGGAGAAGTTAACTGTGTTTAGAACACCGCTTAACGGTATATCGTTCCCGGGGTGTCTAGAAAAGTGTTCACGACGAAACCGCCAAAAGAGAAAGTGTTATCTAATTAAGGACCTTCGCAAAAGCATTGGAAAACCTCTCCTTATCTCTGCACTTACCTGGCCTCCTGATCAGTATATCTTGAGCCCGTTTCTCGACACAGTTTTAATTCGAAAATCAAGTTCTTGAGCAGGTCTAGTTGACTTAGGTGAAGCCTAGACCGATTAGGTGTGTGATATTTTTGTGTCGTGATTATTTTTTTTGTGTTTATATTTCATTCTTTTGTTGATAACTAACTAACAAATAAATAAATAAATAAATAATCACATTCTTCTGCTCCTCTTTTTTTTCTTCTCTTCATATCATGGGTACCCCACCTCGAAAAACTCTTGCCGAACTTTGGTATCTACAACCATACATTATTTCTTAGGGTTCTTGCTTTGGTTGAACTTTGAACGATCCCTCCATGCCTAAACATTCTTTGAATCATCGGATAGACGCGTCTTGGACAAACAACTGGACTCCACACTCCACCATGTATCAACCATTTCATCCTTCCCCACCTTCTTACGTTGATACACCTTTAGAGAGTCCTATTGCAACTCCGAGACCTATGTCTATTGCTGAACGTATTGAACAATCACATAGCCGATCTTTCACTCCTTTCACCACTTCCAATTGTTTTGATCAACAATTCCATTCACTTTCTTATCATAACGTTGATCTTAACCATGTCCAACCATTTGATTCCTATCAATCCTACCCGACTTTTACACCTTCCCTAGACATTGCTTCTGAATAGCCATTTGGGAGTTTCACGTATCCAAACAACTTTGAATTTTTTACTGAAACCCCTCCACAACCTATGTCTAGTCTAGAACAGTCATTGGAAGAATTTCGGGTAGGATCATACCAACAGATGATGGATTTGAATGCGTTCATGCCGCCCTCATACAACCCAACAAACCGGTAGCTAGTTTCCAATTAGCTCCAAATTATCCAATGTATGATGAGGCGATAGGACAGGTTGAGAATTTGAGTGGTGAGAGTGAGCAGTACACCCTTCCAAATCAAATCTACCCGTTCCAAGTTGAATTCCACAACTATGGTCTTGACAATCTATCGAGTACCCTAAATGAATCACAAATTGACGATAGAACAGTTAATGAGTTGTGCGAATTTTTAGTATTTGATTTACCCTACTGTGAAGGGTCCATTCCAAGTGAAACCAATCCCAACCCTTTTGAACTCTACACCTCCACTCTAGAACCTGAATTGATTGAAATCCATGATTTTCATGAGGTGTCTGAGAATATTGATTTTCACTTGATTGAGGATATTGACGCTGGGAATATTTTGGATGATGAACCCACAGTTTTGGATGAGTTTTTCTCACCAATTCATCATGTCCTTTCACTTCCGTGTGGACATCATCCTGAGTCATTTGATATTTTTCTCGAACTTCATATGCGTCTTGATATTGATGATGATAAATGCATGTATGAGCTAATTTTTGAGGAGAATTTTGAGGATATTATTGAGGATGAACCAGTTTTACTTGATAAGTCGGATTTTCCAATTCACCATGTCCCTTTCATTGACTGTGTACACCCTCCTGAATCTTTAACCGATACCATTCCTCATTCACTCCCCTCCATCCCTTCCATCGTTTCGACCTCGCAAGACACCGTATCACTTTCATTTCTAGTGTCTGGTTTACCAAGTTCGGTCTACCCATGTTTTCTCACGAATCTTGAGGGATTTGACCCTATTTCTCGACGGGTTGATAGATTATTACAATCATTTTCTTCACATCGGTCATTAAAAATTGTACCAATTTATTCACTCCATTTTCACCCTCTAGTTCATACTCCATTTCTTTTTCCCTTCCGCCATTCTTCTCCTCATATACCGAGAACGTATCCCGCATCTATCCGCATACGGTCTCGCGTATTCTCCATTTCTTTCCTCTCCGCATTCTTTTACGAACCTGCACATTATAGCGATTGAATTTTTGAATGGTTGGTGTTAACTTTTGGCCTGTGTAAGGCCTTGTATAGATTGATACAGTTCTTTCCCCCCTAATCCTGAACTTCACCGCTTAAACAGACACTGTTTCACTTAAGTTTGGGGAGGATCTTTTTGTGTATATATTTTTGGTTTACTTTTTTGTATAAAAAAACAAAAAAAAACAGGGGAGCGCCGACAATTTTGACCTTCTTGGTGTAGCCTGACAGTGAGGGCACTGTCAAGTTTAAGTTTGGGGGTGTGCTTTGTAAGCTTTCTACCTTCGCATTCATGTGTATATTTTGCATTTGCATACTTATTAAAATCCCGTAAAAATAAAAAAAATTTACAAAAATATAAAAACTTTGTCGTCAAGTTAGCTAATAGGGTAGCTTAGATTTTTATTCCGAAAGTTTAGTTGATACGTTAGAAATAACTAAATCCTATTCTTAGGAATTGAAACCCCTAAAAATAACCTTCATTCTGTTTAACCTTGGTAATTATACGTCCTTGCAGTTTTTCTTAGAAGTAGGTAATCTTGAGTTCAGTTCTTAAGTTAAGTCGAGATGAAGGGAAAGTATTGAAAGCTTTACTGAAGGATAAGGCTGAAAAATAGTTTCTATTTTTGAGTCCAAATTTAAAAAGTATATACCCTACAAACTGCACATACACGCACCTTGAAATTTGGGATAGTAGAGGATACCTAGAAATACTCATGCCTGAAAACCTAGTATGAAAGAAAAAAATGGTATTTAAAGCTAACAACCAAAAGAGCATCATTGAAAAAATATATCCGGTCTTGAAAAAGAAAAATAAAGAAAAGAAAAATAAATAAATAAAGTTAAGATCTGAAAACTGCTATTTACGCTTTAAACTCACACATTCAGTAATCGGCTGTTAGTGCCTCAAGAAGCATTAATATTCGCATGAAAGGTGTGTGAGCAACACCGCCCATCATTAATGAAAAGAAGTAGTATTAGGTATTAAGGCAAGGGTACTATAGCTTGAATTGAATTTTTAAGTGTAAGGATGAAACTATGCACACACGTAGGGGTATACAATCGATATTTGGAGGAAAGATGGGAATAAAGAATAAGACTTATATTTTCCGTAAAGTTGATTAATATCCCTAATTGGAGACCGCACTTTAGAAAGAAAAATCAGGAGAAACTGAGATCTTTCTAAACTGTAAAACGTAAAGGATCTGAGGTTGAATAAATATGAGGCGTAAAAGATAAGGGTTGAATATTTCTAAATTAGGATGATATAATTTCTAACCTAGATACCAAACTGTAGGAGTAGAATCGACGTTAACTTAGGAAACTAGCTTGACGGGATTTTGTGGGTAGTATCCGCTGAAAACCCTTATGAGACAACACTCCTCCTACTAGGGACACCTAGAGGTTTAACGGCTTGTTGCATGAGCTCAGTGCAATCGCGTTCCCTGCGAAAGTGTGGTTAGAATTTTTTGTTTTTCTCGGGACGAGCAAAAGATAAGTTTGGGGGTATTTGTTTATCAAAGAAAACTGTATTTCAATACCACTCATTCATTATCTGTTTTGTTATAGATCAATATTATTAACCAGTGTCTGCTCAGTAATTACAGATTACAGGTATCCATGACAAAATACTGGAAACACATTCAAATGCATGGATATTACATTGGTGAGCCGACACTGCAATCGGAACTGCAAAACGATCAATATTTCAAGAGTTTCTTTTTGCAACATGCATGTGTACACACTTTTTATCTAAATGGTCCAACACATACAAGTGTGTACACTATCTTGTTGGTACATGGACCTAGAGAGGGGGCTGCCCATGGCACACATAAATGATGACTTATGCAAGTGGGTGTGTGTGTGAGTTTATGCAAAAAAATTATTGATGTGATATAAAGCATCATGTTTCCCTCCAAATCCCTTAGTGCAGACCGGGTTCATATAGGCAAATCAAGCAGCACCAGTAGACTTTTCGAGAGAACACAAGACCACAGCACCAACACGAGCCAAGTTGCTCGGATTTGGCCCGGCGACATGCCCAATAAATCCGATCTCGCCGGCCTCCTAGCCCCAATGAGTCCCATTTTTATTCTGGCTTTCCCTTGCTGTCACATCAACTCATTTTTATTACTTGTTTAATTTTATTTTGAGCCTATAAATACATATCAGTAAGCAAGGGAGAGGGGGTCTCACATTTTCCTCACATTTTCTCATTTTCTTTACACTTCATACTCTTTTTTGTTTTCTTTTGTTCTTGTACATAGCTAGTCCACCTTGAGTTCTTTGCCTTCTCTTGATCTTGCAACCTCTTTATTGAGCTTGCAAGTTTAAGTTTTGCATATTAAACTCAAGGGTTGTATCCTTATTTGGAATCAATAAACCTTTCTTTTTGCCTTCGCTTTGCCTTGAGTTCTTAGCCTTCTCTTGATCTTACAACCTCTTCATTGAGCTTGCAAGTTTAAGTTTAGGCTATTGAACCCATGGTTTGTAATGTGTTCTTGGGTTCTTAGTATTTCTTCTCATTTACATACCTGTTTTACTTACTTGCAATTTTCATTTTTGCCATTTACTTACTTTCTCTTTTAATTCCATGCAATTTACTTTCTTTGTATTTTTTCTTTGCTCTTTTTCTTTGTTGTTGTGATGGTTGTAAATATGGTGTTGTTAGGAAAGAGATTGGTTGTGTAAGTTAAGGTTTTCGTTTCTCATTTTCTTTGCCCGATATTTTCTATTGAACTCCGTCCAAACCTTACGCAAGCGCTCCGTTAGGCACCCTACCTTACCAAGATATCAGTGATCCCTAACCGCGACCAGTTGCGTTCGGATTGGCCGGAGGCGAAAGCAAGTGATAAGAACGGACGGATAAGGGTCAATAAGCCGGATTTCACAAATACCGTGCTTAAGCACCCTAATCCACGTTGTTGCCGATTGCTCTAGCTTTAATGGTCGAGCTCAGCTCAAAGGATTGAGTACGGATTTTCTTAACTTACACTAACATATCTATTCCTAACAAATTTATTCGTGCATATAAACACATAGGTTAGAATCAAACATTCCGCCACGCGCATTAACTGGTGATAACAAGAACGTGAAACGCACCGTCTCCCTACAGACGACCCGTGCTCATCGCGGCTAGCTACACGCGGCGTCGTCCTGATCGCGGTTAAACTTTAGAACTTTAAAAACACGACACGCCAAAAGAGTGCCAATCACAATGTCAACAAATGAAGCAAAGGAAGTCCCAAGCTTCATGGTCTTAACGGCAACTCAAATGAGACCTGAAAGTCTATCGGAAATCATCCCACACCTGCGCGGAGTGGTCATGACTTATTGGGGCTCCCAAACTGAGCCTAACCTCAAGTAAAAAGCGGCATGGAAAATCCCTAACGCTTGCTCTTCCGACGATAATATTGTTAGTGTGATATGTCCTAGAGGCTATTATTGTATAGTACTAGTTTGTATATTACATTTTGGAAGCTTGGGATATATACACGGATTGACAGTCTTGCTCGATATAGTAGTATGCTACTTGGTTTGTATCTATCTTAATATGTGTATATGTTTTTTTAATGTAGCGCTAATACATACTGATAGAGCCCTTATGATCTTTGCTTGACTACCAGCGTTGTGATATCAGTCACACTAGTGGGAGCTGGGCAATCTACAAGCACATCCATACACAGGTCCCTAGTCGCAGGATTATCGAGACAGGGCATCCATACTCCAGAATATACTAGTGTATACGTTTCTCTTCCCAGCAGGAGAGATGGTCTGTCCTACAGCCATCAGTACGTCGTACTGGAGATAGTTTGCAGGTGTTCATTGGGTTATGAGTTACACTGGACGGACTCGTAGGAACTGCTGGTTGGTAATATACCTATCGTCTGGTAGCTATTCCTAGGTGACATGGGTACAACTTAGTCCGTCGACTTGACACTGCTGCTTCGCCTCAAGTGTGTTCCCACTGTTCTTAGACTACTACCCTTCCACGGCTCTGCTGAGGCGTGCAAACAGGTAGTAGTTGGGTACAGTCCCGAAGCACTTGGAGGCAGTGGCAGTTAGATAGGATTCGTCTCTCCCGTTAATGGGGGTTGATGTCGCGCTGTGTTCGGAAAGCCATTACACAAAGTCCCTGGCAAGGGCAAGCGAGATTTGCTGGTAGGGATTCCAGTAGTTTCTCATGGTGTTGTTGGCCGCACCCCGACATGACTTATTTCACTATTAGGGGTCTAACGCTTGCCGCCCCCTACGACCGATATGCAACACTCTTAGAAGAACAGACCGCACTATACGGAGAGTGCCACAGACAGGCTCAGTAGGAGTACGGATGAGTTTCCCCGTCGACCTTCTTGTAGAAAGATACATGGGTAGCCGTTACGTACAGCTAGTGCCACTGACGCGCTTGTGGTTAAACCCACTACCAGAGTACTGTCGAGTCTTTAGAGTCCCACACAGAGGGTTTCCCAGCTTCGGGCGAAATGTATAGAGGTCGTATGGTTTTACGACAGGGTTCGATCACATACGTGTACTTGTGTGCATATGATGTTCGGGCGGACAATACTAGTGGGTTTTGGTTTAATCCAGATCCTAGTAATTGGTTATTGGATTAATTATGTCACATTGTATTCGGGTTTCTCGGATCACGGATGCGGGTATGTATATACGATTGCGAGAGGTATTCTTGTAATTATTCAATTTTGCTTAAAGATGATTAAACTTCATTATATGTTTTAGAATTTTAGGTTAAATGCTTAATGAGGTGGATATTTGAGATGAGAGAAACATCATGGTATTTTAGTGAAATTGTGCATGGATTATTGTTGATTTTCTTGGTAAATGAAGACTTAGATATTTGTGGGATATTTATGAGATATTTTTGAGAGATATTTTCTCTTATCATTAAAGTTAAAATAGATGCCATGCTTGATTTATTATTATCATTATCAAAAACATATTCTCTCTCTCCTCTCAAGCTCACTCTCTTCATCTTCCTCAAAGCAAACAATAATTGTCTCATGAGTTGAGAATCCTAGGATTTGAGACATAACTAAATCCTTTAACACTCTCTACTCATTCTAGGATACTTAGTTTAGCACACCAAGTGACCTAGTTACCTTTTCTTGGAGGTTAAGCTCAAGGTTGGAACTCTCGGGTGGATTTTCTACGACTTTGAGAAGCCGACGAGGAGGCGTGATCCTTTCTCTCGATGTGGAACTTAAGATGAGAAGAAGGACAGTGAGATGAAGAAGAAGGACAGTAACTCGAGGTATAATATTCTCACTTTGTAGGTAAACCTCTTTGAATATCGGTTAGTTGGGGTTTAGTATCAATCCTTATAAAAATCGTTTTTTGCAAACTCTGCCTCCCCGCGAACACGTAGGGTGCGTGGCATCGACTTACAGTGGTATCAGAGCCGACTAAACCATAGCTAACAGATTAATTAAATGACAACTAAAACTACGAAACCGAAGTAACTCGTAAACATCGAAACGTAGATCCTAGTTTCTATTAATTTTTCCGAGACTCTAAAAATTATTTTAGCAACTGCAAAGTACTCCTTGAACTATAAAATGAACATTCACAAAAAACGAGACAATCCCCTCAAAAAATGGCCGTCCATATTGAAGAAATTTCCGAACTCACCGGTTCTAATGGAGTGGATTGCTTTGTGTTTTGTTATGTGACTTTGTGACTTGGATCTAGTATTTCAGGAGTTGTTTATTTTTGCCAATTTTGAATATACTGTCAATTCTTCACTGTGGCAATATGGGGTGTTTCGAAGTCGTAGTTTAACGTCGTTTAATATTTCATGTTGTGATAAATATGTTCGTAAACTTCCGCTAATTGCTATAAGTCGGTTTGTTGGGGGTTGCACATTTCTGTGATGTTTGTTTGTGTATATGGACTTATTGGATTGTCGTGAATGAATAGCCAGGGATGTGAGGTGTTATATTCTTTCATTCAAAAGTAAATTGTAAATTGTTGTAATATTTTTTCATGGGGCACATCTGGGTTGAGGTTGTAGCCACCATTGTATTATTTCATTTACTGGTTATTGCTCCTAGGATATACCTAAGGTGGGGTGCACAAACTACCGGGTACTTTGAAGCGCCGAGTGACCTACTTATATTTTTGAGGGAGGTTGCTTCGTTGCGGGTATTTAGCGGGTAGTTTGCCGCACCCGTAGGGGTCTGGGGTGGGCTTTGGCTATTTATCGTGACCGTGGAATCCATCTTTCGTTATAAACGAAACGCGGAATTCCTAATATATCCAATGTGTTCATCTGTGATCTGGAATGCCTATTATTGCGTCTGACGAATGGATATTATTATTATTATTATATATATATATTATTATTATTATATATATATATATATATATATATATTATAATAGACATTGCTTATGTTTTGCATCCACGCTAGTCCAGCCCCCAGTTCTGGCGTTAGTTATCTAACCTAACGGTGTAAGACGGGGCCCCCGTGGCGAATGCGGATGACATAAGCGTACGTTGTATTTTTGTCTTTTTCTGTAATGGTAGGTTAAATGATGGGACTGCATTACATTAATGCGAAGCAAAAAAAACCAAAGCTGAATCGTTGGAACAATTTTAAAACCACTCAGTTTTTCCAAAACAGTAAAACTTTTAAAATACGGAGCTTAAACCACTCCTTTTAAAAGATATCAGATTCTTTCGATTATATCAAGTTCACTACGTTCAAGGTTTCGCCAAAACCATTCGCAGCCCTCCGTCATTTCAGTTGGATATTCAGTAGTATATAGGCTATGCATTTTGACCTTCGCCAATTCATAGTGATTGGTAGCTGCTGAATATTCATCTGTAGCATAGATAGATGCGTTGGTTTGTGACAGTCGTACTGCTATTTTGGCCTTCGTCAAGGGTATGTACGGGTGGGTTCAAATTAACCTGGATAATGACGGGTAGAACTTGACATGTGACTTATGATATGTTGGCCTTCGTCAAGATCATAAGAGCATGGGGCAAAAATCCATATCGGGGGTTTCTAAAAAAACTAAAACTTGCTAGTGTTGCAAACCATTTGGAGTGTGATAATTTTGGTAGGATTCCTTCGACTTTATCACACGATGATATTTGGATCCCGATCCTACTGTGAGTATATGCTACTCCTCAGGAGATTTTTTCACTTAACGGTCATTGCTATAACCCAAGTAGGTATCTAGAACAGTGTTAGCGGGGCTACGCCTCCAGGGAAAAGATGTTATTTAATTAAGGAACTTCACGAAAGCGTCGTAAAACCTCCCTCGAAGTACTAACACTAGCCTGGCTGAATGGTTAAGCAAGTATTGTACGGTGAGATTAATCCTGACTAATTCTTCTTTTCTGGTTTGAGGAAGGATTCAAGAAACAGTGGGAGCCATCCTGTTTAAATAAACTAAAAACCAATCTAAACTTGCAAGAGCATCATGCTAAAGTGTTTCTTCTCTCTCCTAATTGTAGCAACCAAAGATGACGGGCCTTAAGTTACTATAGATAAAAATATATTGACGGTGCCAAACTGCAAAGATTGGTTCAGGAATGTCAAGATGGCAATAACTTATGACAAGTTGGGCTATGTCCTTACTATTAAATACCCCGCCGTCCCAGGTCCAGAATCCAGTGTCGCGGATAGGGAAATCCGTAAGACCTGAGAGATTGACTGCGCGAAGGCCAAGTGCCTCATGCTGGCCTTTATGGACAATGAGCACCAGAGGCGGCATGAGAATATGGATCTTGAATACATATTCCTCCATACTAAGGAATTATATGGAGAGCAATCTCGTATCACAAGATATGGAACCTCGAAGAAACTTTTTCAGGCGAGGTTGGCCGTCGGATCATCTGTAGGGAAACACGTCCTTAAGATGATCGGCTATATTGAAGAGCTCGCGGACCTCGGGACCACGTTAGAGAATGAGCTGTATATAGACTTAATTCTACTGTCCCTCCCTCCCACCTACGCCCAGTTTATCTTGAATTTTAATATTCAAGGTAAAAAAATTTAACTTTCGGAACTCCTCAACATGTTGAGGAGTGCTGAGGGCACCCTGCAGAAAGCCAGGGAAACACCTGCTCTATTTTTTGGTGGAGCTTTCTCTTCTAGATCCAAGACGAAAACCAAAGGAAAAAAGAAGAAGGCCCCCACCAAGCCGAGAGGCGGTGTTAGTAAGTTGGAAGCAAAGGGTAAGGCAAGAGTAGCGAGGCCGACAGTAGGAAAGGAAGAATGCTTCTATTGTCATAAGAAGGGCCACTGGAAGAAAGATTGCAGGGTTTGGAAGGCCAAGAACAAGAACCTGAAGCAAGTTGTGGCTTCAGTTTCAGGTGTGTTTATAATTGAAATCTGTCTGTCAATCAACTTTATTTCCTAGGTATTAGATACTGGATCAAGATCTTATATCTGTAATTATTTATAGGCACTGAGAAGCCGTATAGTTCTGAAGACCGGTGATATGACCCTCATGGTTGCTAACGGAGCGAGTGTGGATGTTGTGTCCGTAGGGGAATATCACCTTGGATTGACGTGTGGACATATTTTGGTTTTGCGCAACTGGTTTGGTGTACCTAGTTTAACTTGTAATATCATTTCTGTATCTTTCTTATCAAAAAAAGGTTATGATTTTACATTTGTAAGCGATGCCATAAACATCCACCTTAATCATGGTCTGATTGGGTCAAGTACTCTAAACAGCGGTATATACGTATTAAACCAACTACAAATTTTCAATGTCCAGAACACACATAAAAGAAAGACTCCAGAAATAAATCATGCTTTCTTATGGCATTGTAGACTAGGTCACATCAACGAAATAAGGTTGGCCAAGTTACATAAAGAAGGATATTTGGATCCGTTCGAATATCAATTTTATGCAACTTGTAAATCATGTCTCAAAGAAAAGATGACAAAGACTCCGTTCACTGGACACAGAGTAAGAGCGATGGAGCTTTTGGGACTCATACACAGCGACGTATGTGGTCCAATGTCTACATATGCAAGAAGTGGTTATTCCTATTTCATTACTTTTACGGATGATTTCTCTAGGTATGGACATATTTTCTTGATGAAAAATAAATTCAAGGCCTTTGAGAAATTCCGAGAATATAAGAATGAAGTAGAAAAACAAACCGGCAAAAGTATCAAGACACTAAAATCTGATCGAGGTGGTGAATACTTGAGTGCCGAGTTCCCGGATTACCTAAAAGAGAATCTCTCTCAGCTTACTCCTCCATACACACCATAACATAACGGTGTATCGGAGAGGCGGAACCGAACCCTATTGGATATGGTACGTTCCATGATAAGTAACACTTAGTTACCGCGATCATTCTGGGGCTATGCACTAGAATCAGCTGCATATCTTTTAAACAAGGTTCCTACCAAGACTGTGCCTACCACATCATATCAGATATGGAGTTAGAAGAAACCCTATCTTCAATATCTGAAGATATGGGGATGTCCAGCTTTTGTTAAAAAGCAGCATGCGGACAAGCTCGAGGCACGCTCGGTACTGTGTAAGTTTGTGGGATACCCAAAGAACTCCAGGGGGTATCTTTTCTATTACGCAGAGGAACAAAAGGTTTTTGTTTCTCTTCATGCCCACTTTTTGGAACATCAATTTTTAGAAAAAGAAACCAGTGGGAGCGCAATAGAATTGGATGAAATTCCAGAACCACAAGCTATTACTGAAAGCTTGGTAGAACCAGAAGGTTCAAAAGAACAGGACATTCCCGCGCCACTCCGCAGGAGTAGTAGGTTATCTCATCTGCCCGAGAGATACTACGGTTTTCTCATAGATGGGGATAGAAAGGAATGCATCATTGATAATGATGAGCCGACTAACTTCTAGCAAGCCATTCAGAGCACTGACTCGGTAAAATGGCCAGATGCAATGCGGACCAAGATGGATTCCATGTACACCAACAAAGTATGGACTTTGGACATTGCTCCAGAAGGGGTAAAACCCATAGACTGCAAATGGATCTTCAGAAAGAAGATTGGTGTAGATGGACAGGTTGAAACCTATAAGGCTAGACTTGTTGCAAAAGTATTTCGTCAAAGACCTGGTTTGGAATATGATGAAACCTTTTCTCCAGTGGCTATGCTCAAATCCATTCGGATCCTTCTTACCATTGCTGCCTTCCATGATTATGAGATTTGGAAGATAGACGTAAAAACCGCTTTTCTAAATAGAAATTTGGAAGAGTGCATATATATGGACTAATCTTCTTACCATTACCATTGCTGCCTTCCATGATTATGATCAGGATACCACCAGCAGCGAGTTCGACAGGAGGATATACCGAGGACAGCTTTCCACACGCGCTACGGCCACTATGAGTTTTTGGTGATGTCGTTCGGACTCACCAACGCCCCAGCAGCATTCATGGATTTGATGAACCGTACATTCATACCGTATCTTGACTTATTCATCATCGTGTTTATCGACGATATCTTGGTGTACTCCCGGAGCAGAGAGGAGCACGAGCAGCACTTGCAGATTACGTTACAGACTCTGAGGGAGCACCAGCTGTTCGCAAAGTTCTCCATGTGTGCATTCTGGCTGGACAACGTCGGATTCTTGGGTCACGTGGTTACGAGAGACGGCATTTGTGTGGACCCGAAGAAGATTGAGGCTGTTCAGCAGTGGCCCCGACCTACATCGGTTACTGAGATCCGTAGTTTTCTAGGCCTGGTGGGCTACTACAGGCGTTTTGTTCAGGACTTCTCCTGTATAGCTGCACCTTTGACCGGTTTGACCCGGAAGGGAGTTCCTTTCGTTTGGACAGAGGAGTGCGAGCGCAGTTTTCAGCAGCTGCGGACATGTTTGACTACGGCGCCGGTATTATCTTTGCCTTCGGGATCAGGCGGATTTGTGGTCTACTGTGATGCTTCGTGAGTGGGGTTAGGATGCGTATTGATGCAGCATGGCCAGGTGATCACTTATGCTTCTCGGCAGTTGAAGAAGCATGAACAGAACTACTCCACTCATGATTTGGAGATGGCTGCAGTGGTCTTTGCACTGAAGATTTGGGGACATTACCTATACGGCGAGTCGTGTTAGATATTCACTGATCACAAGAGCTTAAAGTACATATTTCAGCAGCGAGACCTGAACCTCAGACAGCGTCGTTGGATGGAGTTGGTGAAAGACTACGACTGCGAGATCTTATATCACCCAGGCAAGGCGAATGTGGTGGCAGATGCGTTGAGTAGGAGGCCCGGGGGTAGTCTATCCTTTTTGCGCGCAGTGCAGAGGCAGTCGTCAGCAGATTGGCAGATTTTATGCGACAGACGAATTGAGTTCGAGTTCACTCAGACAGGGGGACAGCTCGCGCATGTTCGTGCACGCCCACAGTTGCTTGACCGTATATATGAGGCACAGCGCAGTGACGACCGTTGCTCAGAGATCATGGCACAGATGGGACAGGGCAGATTTTCCAAGTTCGTGATTGACGATCAGGGGATTTTACGCTATGGATATAGACTGTGCGTACCAGATGCTGATGGATTACGGCGCGACATTCTTGAGGAGGCACACCGATCAGTGTATAGTGTCCACCCCGGTTCTACTAAGATGTACCATGATATGAGAGAGACCTACTGGTGGGACGGGATGAAGAGGGACATTACGGAGTTTGAATCGAGATGCCTGACTTGTCAGCAAGTCAAGGCCGAGCACCAGAGGCCCGCAGGAGAACTACAGCCGTTACCCATTCCGGAGTGGAAATGGGAGCAGATTTCGATGAACTTCGTTGTGGGTCTACCCAGGACCAGTCGAGGGTACGACTCCATCTGGGTGATCGTAGATCGATTGACGAAAGCAGCTCACTTCCTGCCAGTGAAGACGACTTTCAGCTTCGCTCAGTATGCTCAGCTCTACATTGACGAGATCGTGCGACTACATGGCGTACCGACTTGTATCATGTCAGATCGAGGCACCCAGTTCACCAGCCGACTTTGGCAGAGACTTCAGGAGGCTTTGGGCACTCGTTTGAGCTTCAGCACAGCATTTCATCCGCAGACCGACCGACAGTCAGAGCGGACCATTCAGATTCTTGAGGACATGCTCCGAGCGTGCATTTTAGACTTTGGTGGTAGCTGGGATCGTCATTTACCTCTAGTGGAGTTCTCCTACAACAACAGCTTTCAGGATACTATTCAGATGGCACCTTTCGAGGCATTGTATGGGAGGAGATGCAGATCGCCCGTCTGTTGGACAGAGCTCAGCGAGAGCAGCATTTTGGGACCGCAGCTTGTTGAGGAGACGACAGCGAAGATACAGTTGATTCGAGACCGGATGAGGGCAGCTCAGAGCAGACAGAAATCCTATGCAGACAGGCGCCGTCGCAGATTAGAGTTCGCAGTTGGCGATCATGTTTTTCTGAGAGTCTCTCCGATGAAGGGCGTGATGCGTTTTGGGCGAAAAGGGAAGCTTAGCCCTAGATTCGTAGGTCCCTTCGAGATCCTCGAGCGTGTCAGCGCTGTTGCATATCGTTTGGCCCTTCCACCCAGCTTTCCCGATGTTCACCCCGTCTTCCATGTTTCGATGCTCCGCAAGTACCTTCACGAACCTTCGCATGCGATTCAGCACCCGACAGTCCATCTAGAGCGCGAACTTTCGTTTGCAGAGCAGCCGGTGGCCATTCTGGATCGGCAGGTGAAGAAGTTGAGATCGAAGATTATACCAACCGTCAAGGTCCTTTGGCGTAGCTAGAGCAGCTAGGAGGTTACCTGGGAGACCGAGGGCGAGATGAGGAAGAAATATCCCCATCTCTTTGAAGGTACGCGTAGTTATATTTTTAAATTCGGGGACCGAATTCCTTTAAGGGGGGGAAGATTGTAACGCCTTGAAAAGTCGTTTTGGTGTTTTCCTGAAAATCGGTGAAAATTCGGTATTTTTCCGAAAACCGTCCTTTTTTGTTATTTTGCAGTTTAGGACTAATTATACCTAAAATGGATAGGTAATTGCTTGTTTTTAGTAGCTAATGAGTTACTTAGGAAATTTTGGTCATTTAAAAAATTTTCCCTATTTTTCAATTTTTTTATATTATTTTAAGCCGGTAAGAAAATACATTAAATTAGCGATAAATACAAATTTAAATGGGCTAAAATTAAGCTTTAAAATCATGTTAATTAAAATCTAGTTGTAACAAAAATTTTTAGTAATTTATTTTAAGTTTTAGCTAATTTTTATTATGGAAAACGAAATTTATTGAATTTAAGCTTAAACTTGCAATTTTGGACTTGTAGGGGGTCTTTTTGCAAAAAAAATTTTGTGCACTCTCACACACACATCCTCACATCTCCTTGGCTGTCCCAAACTGCAGAAAATTCCCTCTCTCTCTTTTGTTTTAAAATTCTTTTGTTAGGGATGAATTGAGTTGAATGTGTATGCTTAAAATATTGTATGTTGAAGGTATGGTATGGTGCATTGACTTTGAGGGGAGTTGACCAAGACTTTTTTTCCCACACCCACACCATCCCCTCTCCCTCATTTCTGGCCGAATTCCAGCAGCCCCCTTCATCTCCTTGTTCTTTTCATTTTCTTCAAAAAATTCATTAAGTTGCTTCAAAAAATTCCAAATTTAAACCTCACAAAATAACCCCATTCTTCATCCCCTTTCTCTTTAACCTCTCTTGCTTGGAATCATGGTGCTATGAGGCCATCATTGAGGCAAATTCTTCTTGCTAGATCTATAAAAATTTGAGGTATAATTTGTACTCTTTTAAGTTAATATGGTTAGAATTCTTTAATCTAGTTGTTTAGTGTTAATTTAGTGCTATTTTCATTCTAGTGTTGTTTAAAGTTAATGGTTGAGTTAACTAGGGTTTCTTGAAACCATTATTTAGTTAATTAAAGCTAATTAGCTATCTAGTTGTTTGCTAATCTAGGTTAATGAGGTTACTTTATTTGTGTGGGCTTCAAATTAGTGTTAATTTGGTATTGTCATGTTTAGTTTTGGATTGAAATTGCTAATTATGAAAATCAAGAAAGGTTTTGTTTATGGAAATTAGGTTTTTAAGCATAGTTAATGGTTTAAAATTAGTGTAATGGCTAGCTAGTGGGTTAGTTTGGATTGTTGTGTTGGATTGTGTTAACTTTGTCGTTAATTGTCGATGTTTGCACCAAATTTGCAAACTTCTAGCTTACTAGGTTTTTATTATATTATTGTGGCGAATTAATTGCGATATCTAGATTATATTGTTGGCTTATCCTATGACATTTAGGATGCGTGAGTGCGGATTTTTGAGTAATCGGGTTTTAGTTTTGCCGGGCGACCAAATCGGCGATTTTTGCAGTTTTTGCGATTTTCGCGTGTGTTCCGCGCACCTTGTGCACGTTGTACCTAGCTTGTGAACGTTAGTATCTTCGTTTGGGTTTTGCGTCGTTCTTGATATGTAACCTTATGTTTGGTATTGATGTAAATTCCAGGTTCGGTCGCGGAGACGTTAGACGCGGCTCGAAAGGGGAAAGCGGTGATCGGACGTGACTAGCTAGGGATTCCGGTGAGTAGATGTAACATCTACGGGGGACTATCGTTGGATGGCGCAAGTCACCCGATAGTTTTAGTACCTTAAAAAGATTCTTAGTAATGTTAGTAATTCGGGTGTAATACTTGTATGATTATTTGCCACATTCATGCCCTATATTGACATACATATACGAAACCATTTTATAGGACACCTGCACCATTGCCAGGGTTTTTATATGCAGCACGAGCACTATTCATGCTTACACACACACCCTGGTAATTGCCATGCCACCACACTAGATAACCTTTAAATTGAAACCTTTTACTAATTGACACTTAAACTTGTGCTGTTGCCTCTAATTCCTTAAAATGAAATCGTAGGATTGATATTCATGTGCATGTACTTCATCATATTATTTGTTCATGCCTAATCTATTAATCACACATCGCAACTTGATTATTGATACCATACGCATTCATTATCATTGACATATGCACTTATGAGGATTTCTTGAGATTCTATGATATTTCTGGATTTCGGGGGAAAGCCGCAAAATTTCTAAACTTATTATATTTTTAAAATATGTAAATTGCGGTTTTCTAGTGATGTAAGTGTCGTCCACCATGAGTTTGCTGTGGTTTTCGAGACCCGTTTCGAGGAGTTGGATGAACCGTCTCGGGTACATGGTGGACCCGGTATGGTACCCCAGGGCAAGATGAATGTGGTGTTGACGTTGAGCCTGGCAGAGAACGGATTACCTACCGGTGACTGTTTGGCACGGCGGATATCCAGAGGATACCGACCATGGCCGCGAGATAATGAGATTTTGATATTGAGCTGGGTCAGCCGGATGGCTGAGGCCAGAGATACGATGACATGGATATATGAGATTTGTGATAGTTTTGAGGTGTCGTTACTGGACACAGGTTCTTGTTGATTCTATTGGTATTGTGCTGGTATTTCAAAAGAGATTCTTAAAGGGAAAAAACATGATTTCTTATACTTACACATTCAGATCACGAGTTGATTCGCATTGCATTCATACCTACTAGTATATTCATATTGCATACCTACCTGCTATTATGTCCTGCCTAACCTGTATTTTAGATGCTAGGATACTTGTGTGCATGCTTTCGATAGCCTGTATAGATGTTATTTATTACTCACGAGTTGGCAACTCACCCCCGTTGTGCTACAGCCTTTTGCAGGTCCGCTCCGTCAGTACAGTAGCGGCGGGCGCACTTGTTTCTTTTGCCTCCTTTGCCTGGACTCGAGTTTTTGCTCTTAGGTGGGTTATATCATTATTTTTGTACCACCTTGTATATTCTTTGTATCTAGAGTACTCCATCTACTGTATCTACCAGTATTACTGTATATTGACCTAGAGATGAGACTGTGAGGTTTGTGGACTTTTATGCTGTATTTGGGGTAGAGCTCACTTGAGTCGACATATAGTTTTTTTCTCATGCTCTTTATGATTATTTTGCATGTTGTTGTTTTATATTGCGTGGGATTTGTGACCGCCTGGTGGCAAAGAGCTAGCTCCCGCTTGGGGATGCCTTATTTGTTGGATTCATATATATTCTTGTTGTACCCATTTTGGGGGCCAGTATTTACAAAGGAGACTCTGCCGAAATTTTCGGAAAAATTGATATTGTTTTTAAAAAGGCTTTATATGACTTACTTGATAAACTCGCTTTCAATTGATTGGGTTTTCTTCCCTCTTTTGCTTAATTGGTTTTGTTTTCTGGGCTTTGGCTTACTTATTTTACGGATGTCTTGAGACGTTTCGTAACTTAAGTGCCAGTCACGTTCCGTATCCTGCGGGTCGTGACAAAGTTGGTATCAGAGCGTTAGGTTTTACCTTTTTGAGTGTAGGATGACCCTTGGTAGATGGAGTAAGTGACTTAAGTTGGGTAACGTAGCGTGTGTATGTCCGCGGCATACTTGCGATACGGTACTCCGCCTAAGTGACTTTAGGATATACTTGATTGAAAATTCCTTCTTCAATTCCGTGTATCCTATGATCCTATTGCACTGTTCTTAGTATCCGTTTTCCTGTAACAGCCGCTATGCCACCGAAGGCTACGAGGGCACAGAGGGCTGCCGCCCGAGACGAGATTCGAGCTGGCTCGTCCGAGACTAGGACTGAGCAGGGTGGTATGCCTACGCCGTAGGGATAGACCGATCCACCTTCCCCAGGCCGTATGGATAGGCTCGAGACTGGTATGGAGGAGTTGCGACAGATGATGGGGGGCATGCAGGAGCTACGTCAGATGGTAGGATCCCTAGTTGCAGCCAGTCGTACACCGAGGTCGGATGACGCACCTACTACATCACAGACGACCATGATACCTGCTCCTACTACTACCGCCGTGGCCATCCCGGTTTCACTACAGGATTTCATGAGGCTGAGACCTCCAGTATTCACCGGCACCGAGGCAGCGGAGGACCCACAGACGTTCCTTGACAGTTTAGCCAGGATCTGCCGTTCGCTGAGATGTTCGGATGATCGATGGGTGGAGCTTGCGAGTTTCCGACTAGAGGGTCTCGCGCAGACATGGTGGGAGTCAGTCTTGAGAGGTCGAGCTGCAGTTCTACCGCCTATGACGTGGGCCGAGTTTACAGCGGTCTTTCTAGCTCGTTTCCTTCCAGAGAGCGTTCGTGACGCCAGAGCTCGCAGTTTCGAGGCCTTAGTCAAGACACCTGGGATGACGGTGTCTGAGTATGACATCCAGTTTACACAGTTATCCCGATATGCTCCTTATTTGGTGGATACCGAAGAGAAGATGGTGAAGAGGTTCGTACAAGGACTCGATGCCCAGCTATATCTTGCCATTGGCGCCCAGCACTACGACACTTATTCAGCTGCTATGGATACGGCATTACGGATGGAGGCACGCATATCACAGACTTCGGTCGTTTCTGGGCCGAAGAGGATTCGCACCGATGTACCGTCTCAGAGGCAGCGCGCCAGATTTTTTCCGAGAGATAGGCCTGGCAGAGGATTTGGACGGGGACAGTTGTATGGTTCATATCCCCAGGGACAGCAGCCGTCGCCAGGGTGTTTTGGGTGCAGGAGTCCACACCATCTTGTCAGAGACTGTCCGGTGAGATGACAGGGAGCAGCGACAGTTCCGCATGTGACCCTACCACCATCACCACCCCCTCCTCAGAGAGCCCTACTTCCTACCCCAGGCGATGCTCCACGCCAGCTAGGTGCACCCAGAGGCCGTGGACGCGGCGGTCCTATTCAGAGAGGACGAGGAGGCAGAGGCCGAGGTCGAGGTCAGCCCGCTATCGGTGGAGGACAAGCCCGAGTATTTGCTTTGACACCGCAGGATGCGCAGGCATCCAATTCCGTTGTGACAGGTACCTTTCCAGTTTGTTTTTTCGATGCACGGGTGTTATTTGACCCAGGTTCCACACATTCATACGTCTCTACACACTTTGCACCGATGTTGGGCCGTGAGTCGTCGTCGTTAGATCATCCGCTTGTTGTTAGTACTCCGGTAGGCGAGTCGTTTATCGCTCGTTTTGTATTTCGTTTGTGTTCCGTTCGTATCGGGGAGAGGGATTCATCGGTTGATTTGATTCTCCTCGATATTTTGGATTTTGATGTGCTTCTAGGCATGGATTGGCTAGCCACTTGTTATGCTTCGGTGGACTGTCGTGAGAAGGCAGTCATATTTAGCTTTCCGGGAGATCCAGTCCTTGTTATTCAGGGAGACCGCAGCGTCACCCTTCCCAGCTTAATTTTTTCTCTTCTCGCTGGTCAGCTCTTGCGGAAGTGATGTCAGGGATTCTTAGCGTATATTTGTGATACTCGAGCTGCAGAGGTTCCGTTGGACCGGGTCCCGGTTGTTTGTGAGTTCCCTGATGTTTTCCCTGATGAGCTACCTGGGCTACCACCTGAGCGCGATGTTGAGTTCTGCATTGATTTGATTCCCAGCTCGGGGCCTATTTCTATACCGCCTTATCGGATGGCCCCGGCAGAGCTTCAAGAGCTGAAGGATCAGTTGCAGGATTTGTTAGATAAGGGGCTTATTCGACCTAGTGTTTCTCCGTGGGGTGCTCCGGTCCTGTTTGTTAAGAAGAAGGATGGAAGTTTGCGCTTATGTATCGACTACCGCCAGCTGAACAAAGTTACCGTTCGGAACAGATATCCGTTGCCACGCATTGATGATTTGTTCGACCAGCTCTAGGGCGCGGGTTACTTTTCGAGGATCGAATTACGATCAGGATACCACCAGCTGCGAGTTCGACAGGAGGATATACCGAGGACAGCTTTCCTCACGCGCTACGGCCACTATGAGTTTTTGGTGATGTCGTTCGGACTCACCAACGCCCCAGCAGCATTCATGGATTTGATGAACCGTACATTCAGGCCGTATCTTGACTTGTTCATCATCGTGTTTATCGACGATATCTTGGTGTACTCCCGGAGCAGAGAGGAGCACGAGCAGCACTTGCAGATTACGTTACAGACTCTGAGGGAGCACCAGCTGTTCGCAAAGTTCTCCAAGTGTGCATTCTGGCTGGACAGCGTCGGATTCTTGGGTCACGTGGTTACGAGAGACGGCATTTGTGTGGACCCGAAGAAGATTGAGGCTGTTCAGCAGTGGCCCCGACCTACATCGGTTACTGAGATCCGTAGTTTTCTAGGCCTGGCGGGCTACTACAGGCGTTTTGTTCAGGACTTCTCCCGTATAGCTGCACCTTTGACCGGTTTGACCCGGAAGGGAGTTCCTTTCATTTGGACAAAGGAGTGCGAGCGCAGTTTTCAGCAGCTGCGGACATGTTTGACTACGGCGCCGGTATTATCTTTGCCTTCGGGATCAGACGGATTTGTGGTCTACTGTGATGCTTCGCGAGTGGGGTTAGGATGCGTATTGATGCAGCATGGCCAGGTGATCGCTTATGCTTCTCGGCAGTTGAAGAAGCATGAACAGAACTACCCCACTCATGATTTGGAGATGGCTGCAGTGGTCTTTGCACTGAAGATTTGGCGACATTACCTATACGGCGAGTCGTGTCAGATATTCACTGATCAAAACAGCTTAAAGTACATATTTCAGCAGCGAGACCTGAACCTCAGACAGCGTCGTTGGATGGAGTTGGTGAAAGACTACGACTGCGAGATCTTATATCACCCAGGCAAGGCGAATGTGGTGGCAGATGCGTTGAGTAGGAGGCCCGGGAGTAGTCTATCCTTTTTGCGCGCAGTGTAGAGGCAGTCGTCAGCAGATTAGCAGATTTTATGCGACTGCCGAATTGAGTTCGACTTCACTCAGACAGGGGGACAGCTCGCGCATGTTCGTGCACGCCCACAGTTGCTTGACCGTATATATGAGGCACAGCGCAGTGAAGACCGTTGCTCGGAGATCATGGCACAGATGGGACAGGGCAGATTTTCCGAGTTCGTGATTGACGATCAGGGGATTTTACGCTATGGATCTAGACTGTGCGTACCAGATGCTGATGGATTACGGCGCGACATTCTTGAGGAGGCACACCGATCAGTGTATAGTGTCCACCCCGGTTCCACTAAGATGTACCATGATATGAGAGAGACCTACTGGTGGGACGGGATGAAGAGGGACATTGCGGAGTTTGAATCGAGATGCCTGACTTGTCAGCAAGTCAAGGCCGAGCACCAGAGGCCCGCAGGAGAACTATAGCCGTTACCCATTCCGGAGTGGAAATGGGAGCAGATTTCGATGGACTTCGTTGTGGGTCTACCTAGGACCAGTCGAGGGTACGACTCCATCTGGGTGATCGTAGATCGATTGACGAAAGCGGCTCACTTCCTGCCAGTGAAGACGACTTTCAGCTTCGCTCAGTATGCTCAGCTCTACATTGACGAGATCGTGCGACTACAAGGCGTACCGACTTGTATCATGTCAGATCGAGGCACCCAGTTCACCAGCCGACTTTGGCAGAGACTTCAGGAGGCTTTGGGCACTCGTTTGAGCTTCAGCACAGCGTTTCATCCGCAGACCGAAGGACAGTCAGAGCGGACCATTCAGACTCTTGAGGACATGCTCCGAGCGTGCATTTTAGACTTTGGTGGTAGCTGAGATCGTCATTTACCTCTAGTGGAGTTCTTCTACAACAACAGCTTCCAGGATACTAATCAGATGACACCTTTCGAGGCATTGTATGGGAGGAGATGCAGATCGCCCGTCTGTTGGACAGAGCTCAGCGAGAGCAGCATTTTGGGGCCGCAGCTTGTTGAGGAGAAGACAGCGAAGATACAGTTGATTCGAGACCGGATGAGGGCAGCTCAGAGCAGACAGAAATCCTATGCAGACAGGGGCCGTCGCAGATTAGAATTCGCTGTTGGCGATCATGTTTTTCTGAGAGTCTCTCCGATGAAGGGCGTGATGCGTTTTGGGCGAAAAGGGAAGCTTAGCCCTAGATTCGTAGGTCCCTTCGAAATCCTCAAGCGTGTCGGCGCTGTTGCATATCATTTGGCCCTTCCACCCAGCTTTCCCGATGTTCACCCCGTCTTCCATGTTTCGATGCTCCGTAAGTACCTTCACGACCCTTCGCATGCGATTCAGCACCCGACAGTCCAGCTAGAGCGCGACCTTTCGTTTGCAGAGCAGCCGGTGGCCATTCTGGATCGGCAGGTGAAGAAGTTGAGATCGAAGATTATACCAACCATCAAGGTCTTTTGGCGTAGCCAGAGAAGCGAGGAGGTTACCTGGGAGACCGAGGGCGAGATGAGGAAGAAATATCCCCATCTCTTTGAAGGTACGCATAGTTATATTTTTAAATTCGGGGACCGAATTTCTTTAAGGGGGGAAGATTGTAACGCCTTGAAAAGTCGTTTTGGTGTTTTCCTGAAAATCGGTGAAAATTCGGTATTTTTCCGAAAACCGTCCTTTTTGTTATTTTGCAGTTTAGGACTAATTATACCAAAAATGGATAGGTAATTGCTTGTTTTTAGTAGCTAATCAGTTACTTATGAAATTTTGGTCATTTAAAAAATTTTCCCTATTTTTCAATTTTTTTATATTATTTTAAGCCGGTAAGAAAATACATTAAATTAGCGATAAATAAAATTTAAATGGGCTAAAATTAAGCTTTAAAATCATGTTAATTAAAATCTAGTTGTAAAATAAATTTTTAGTAATTTATTTTAAGTTTTAGCTAATTTTTATTATGGAAAATGAAATTTATTGAATTTAAGCTTAAACTTGCAATTTTGGACTTGTAGGGGGTCTTTTTGCAAAAAAAATTTTGTGCACTCTCACACACACATCCTCACATCTCCTTGGCTGTCCCAAACTGCAGAAAATTCCCCCTCTCTCTTTTGTTTTAAAATTCTTTTGTTAGGGATGAATTGAGTTGAATGTGTATGCTTAAAATATTGTATGTTGAAGGTATGGTGCATTGACTTTGAGGGGAGTTGACCAAGACTTTTTTTCCCACACCCACACCATCCCCTCTCCCTCATTTCTGGCTGAATTCGAGCAGCCCCCTTCATCTCCTTGTTCTTTTCATTTTCTTCAAAAAATTCATTAAGTTGCTTCAAAAAATTCCAAATTTAAACCTCACAAAATAACCCCATTCTTCATCCCCTTTCTCTTTAACCTCTCTTGCTTGGAATCATGGTGCTATGAGGCCATCATTGAGGCAAATTCTTCTTGCCAGATCTATAAAAATTTGAGGTATAATTTCTACTCTTTTAAGTTAATATGGTTAGAATTCTTTAATCTAGTTGTTTAGTGTTAATTTAGTGCTATTTTCATTCTAGTGTTGTTTAAAGTTAATGGTTGAGTTAACTAGGGTTTCTTGAAACCATTATTTAGTTAATTAAAGCTGATTAGCTATCTAGTTGTTTGCTAATCTAGGTTAATGAGGTTACTTTATTTGTGTGGGCTTCAAATTAGTGTTAATTTGGTATTGTCATGTTTAGTTTTGGAGTGAAATTGCTAATTATGAAAATCAAGAAAGGTTTTGTTTATGGAAATTAGGTTTTTAAGCATAGTTAATGGTTTAAAATTAGTGTAATGGCTAGCTAGTGGGTTAGTTTGGATTGTTGTGTTGGATTGTGTTAACTTTGTCGTTAATTGTCGATGTTTGCACCAAATTTGCAAACTTCTAGCTTACTAGGTTTTTATTATATTATTGTGGCGAATTAATTGCGATATCTAGATTATATTGTTGGCTTATCCTATGACATTTAGGATGCGTGAGTGCGGATTTTTGAGTAATCGGGTTTTAGTTTTGCCGGGCGACCAAATCGGCGATTTTTGCAGTTTTTGCGATTTTCGCGTGTGTTCCGCGCACCTTGTGCACGTTGTACCTAGCTTGTGAACGTTAGTATCTTCGTTTGGGTTTTGCGTCGTTCTTGATATGTAACTTTATGTTTGGTATTGATGTAAATTCCAGGTTCGGTCGCGGAGACGTCAGACGCGGCTCGAAAGGGGAAAGCGGTGATCGGACGTGACTAGCTAGGGATTCCGGTGAGTAGATGTAACATCTACGGGGGACTATCGTTGGATGGCGCAAGTCGCCCGATTGTTTTAGTACCTTAAAAAGATTCTTAGTAATGTTAGTAATTAGGGGTGTAATACTTGTATGATTATTTGCCACATTCATGCCCTATATTGACATACATATACGAAACCATTTTATAGGACACCTGCACCATTGCCAGGGTTTTTATATGCAGCATGAGCACTATTCATGCTTACACACACCCTGGTAATTTCCATGCCACCACACTAGATAACCTTTAAATTGAAACCTTTTACTAATTGACACTTAAACTTGTGTTGTTGCCTCTAATTCCTTAAAATGAAATCGTAGGATTGATATTCATGTGCATGTAATTCATCATATTATTTGTTCATGCCTAATCTATTAATCACACATCGCAACTTGATTATTGATACCATACGCATTCATTATCATTGACATATGCACTTATGAGGATTTCTTGAGATTCTATGATATTTCTGGATTTCGGGGGAAAGCCGCAAAATTTCTAAACTTATTATATTTTTAAAATATGTAAATTGCGGTTTTCTAGTGATGTAAGTGTCGTCCACCATGAGTTTGCTGTGGTTTTCGAGACCCGTTTCGAGGAGTTGGATGAACCGTCTCGGGTACATGGTGGACCCGGTATGGTTTCCCGGGGTAAGATGAATGTGGTGTTGACGTTGAGCCTGGCAGGGGACGGATTACCTACCGGTGACTGTTTGGCACGGCGGATATCCAGAGGATACAGACCGTGGCCGCGAGATGATGAGATTTTGATATTGAGCTGGGTCAGCCGGATGGCTGAGGCCAGAGATACGATGACATGGATATATGAGATTTGTGATAGTTTTGAGGTGTCGTTGCTAGACACAGGTTCTTGTTGATTCTATTGGTATTGTGCTGGTATTTCAAAAGAGATTCTTAAAGGGAAAAAACATGATTTCTTATACTTACACATTCAGATCACGAGTTGATTCGCATTGCATTCATACCTGCTAGTATATTCATATTGCATACCTACCTGCTATTATGTCCTGCCTTACCTGTATTTTAGATGCTAGGATACTTGTGTGCATGCTTTCGATAGCCTGTGTAGATGTTATTTATTACTCACGAGTTGGCAACTCACCCCCGTTGTGCCACAGCCTTTTGCAGGTCCGCTCCGTCAGTACAGTAGCGGCGGGCGCACTTGTTTCTTTTGCCTCCTTTGCCTGGACTCGAGTTTTTGCTCTTAGGTGGGTTATATCATTATTTTTGTACCACCTTGTATATTCTTTGTATCTAGAGTACTCCATCTACTGTATCTACCAGTATTATTGTATATTGACCTAGAGATGAGACTGTGAGGTTTGTGGACTTTTATGCTGTATTTGGGGTCGAGCTCACTTGAGTCGACATGCAGTTTTTTTCTCATGCTCTTTATGATTATTTTGCATGTTGTTGTTTTATATTGCGTGGGATTTTTGTCCGCCTGGTGGAGAAGAGCTAGCTCCCGCTTGGGGATGCCTTATTTGTTGGATTCATATATATTCTTGTTGTACCCATTTTGGGGGCCAGTATTTACAAAGGAGACTCTGCCGAAATTTTCGGAAAAATTGATATTGTTTTTAAAAAGGCTTTATATGACTTATTTGATAAACTCGCTTTCAATTGATTGGGTTTTCTTCACTCTTTTGCTTAATTGGTTTTGTTTTCTGGGCTTTGGCTTACTTATTTTACGGATGTCTTGAGACGTTTCGTAACTTAACTGCCAGTCACGTTCCGTACCCTGCGGGTCGTGACAGTACTAGTTTGTATATTACATTTTGGATGCTTGGGATATATACACGGATTTATGACAGTCTTGCTTGATATAGTACTATGCTACTTGGTTTGTATCTATATTAATATGTTTATATGTTTCTTTTAACGTATCACTAATACATATTGATAGAGCCCTTAGGATCTTCGCTTGACTACCAGCGTTGTGATGGCAGTCACACTAGTGGGAGCAAGGTAGTCTACAAGCACATCCTTACACAGGTCCCTAGTCGCAGGATTATCGAGACAGGGCATCGATACTCCAGAGTAGACTAGTGTATACGCTTCTCTTCCCAGCAGGGGAGATGGTTTATCCCACAGTCATCAGTACGTCTTACTGGAGATAGTATGCAGGTGCTCATTGGGTTATGAGTTACACTTTGTCACGACCCAAAACTTTGCACGTGACTGGCACTTAAACTACGTGACGTCAACAGGCGTAACGCAATTTATGTAAGCCGAAAACCCAGAAATCTAAACCATCAAAAGTAGTAAGTGATAAAAACATTGTTAAAAACATTTGGAAATCTCAAGTAAAAATCTTTAAACTTAAGTTCATTTTCTTAAAAATTTCGGCAGCACCTCCTTTGAAAAAACTAGCCCCGAAACGAGTACAAATATAAGATATAAGTAAAGCAACATATGATATAAATAAAGTATCCCCAAACGGGAGAAAATCACGCCCAAAGGCGGAAACAACCACCATAAGTATATATACAACGCCTTAGCGAAGAGATAAACAATATAAGTGAAAAACATCATAAAAAGAGATAAAGCAACATAATAAAAGCCGGCTCACAGGAGCTCGACACCCAGAGTCACAAAATATACAATATCGTCCTCAAAACTCGTCTCTAAATCAATACATAAAGGCGGTAGATGGAGAGTACTAGATACAATGAGAGATATACAATAAATATAAACGGATAACCGCAAAGCCCACCTATAGCAAAACTTCTCACAACCAACCTTAGTTGTATCTGCTGCAAAAATATACAATAAGAAGCCCTGCCGCGACTACTCTGAGGGTCAAGCCTGCAAAACACTATGGCACAATGGGGGTGAGTTGCCAACTCATGAATAGTAAGTAACATCGTACAGATAATCGCAAGTATGCACGTACAGCGATAATCTATCACATGTAATCAGACAGTATCAATATGGTAATCTGGATATGCAACAATTATGAAAGGTACACTATCAGGTACTACAAATACATGAAGCGATGCATATCGAATGAATGCTGAGTATGGGATAAAATATATCATCATCAATGAATCATCATCATGGAAAAACTGGTGTCCATCAACGACACCCAAATCCCAATAGCTTAGGCACCGTCACTCTGATCGGCCTTCATACCTGTAAATCTCATGGAACCTGAGTGCCCAACATCGGCACTTGAAAACATCATGAAAACTCTTGTCCAACATCGACGCGCAAATCCACATAACTCGGGCTCCGTCAGTCCGGATCGGCCCACGGGCTCCGTCAGTCCGGATCGGCCCATATCCATCTCATGACTCCGTTCGGTATCTAACGGATAACCACCAGGTCCAACCAATCATTGGTAGGTAGTAGTCCCTCTGCCAGGCTCCTCGTCTACTGCACAACATCCCTTTCTTATCCCGAGGTACCATACCGGGTCCACCATGAACCCGCAAACGGATCATCTAACTCCTCGAATCGGGTTTCTAACACAAGTCTCAGAACCGAGAAAACTCATGGTGGATGCACTGAATTATCATATCAAGAGAAACCGAGTTTTCAAAACAATGCATACTTTCTTGAAATAATACCACGGTTCTCAAATCCATAAATCACATGAAATCCGTATCTCAATGCGTAAATCCATGAAATATGATATATGCAACATAAAACAGTAATTTGAGCATATCAAGGGAAAACCGCTCTTTTAAATGAATCCAGTTTTTAAAATATATCATGCGGTTCCTATTTTCTCCAAAATCAAATGCAACATCATATAAGGGTGTACATGTAGCTATGTATGCACGATGCATTTCATAAGCACAATAGAACAGAATCAATGTATCAATATCAATAACAATATAATACCGCATATGTGTATAGGTTGTGCGTGTCATGGCAATTACCGACGGTGTGGGTGTAGCATACAATTTAGTGCTCGTGCAACATGAACCATCAGTAATGGTGCAGTGTCCACTAGGTACTAAGTCAAGGCACAACAAGTCATGGTATGTAATGATGCTCATGAACAAACAACATATATGAATATAAATATGCGGCTATACTATCATATCAAGCCATGACGCATAACGCCATACGGGCGATTTCCCCATAGATGTTAAATCTACTCACCGGTGATCTCGAACTAAGTAAATACGACCACTTGCTTCCCTTTTCTCGCAGCGTCCGATGTCCCCGCACTCGCCCCTAAAATCACAAAAAACATAGCAAGTGCAACTCAGAAAATGACTAATCATACATACAAGTGACGTTTTGACCGACGCGCCGACTCCAAACAAACCCTCTATTGTTCGCTTAGTGGCTAACGTGTGTAGCAACACCCTAAGCAAACCCAAGTGCAGAAATCACGCGAAACACAGAAACTGAGTCGGACACCGTATCGAGCATCGCCGAAACACTAAAACTAGCAAATTGATCCCATATTTTACCCACTGTCAAAACCTAAAAATCTAGCAGTACCAAACACCCTAAAACAACTGCAGACAGCTACCCTAAAAATTACAACACCCCAGTCCCCTGTACAGCCGAGCTCGCCGGATTTTTCCCCAATGTCGTCGGTTGAACAGTGTCAGGTGGGTTTCGTGTTTCAGGTGTACACTTAGGGTCCCTAATATAACACTACTACACTGCTATTTTTTCCAGTAAAAACACGTGGTCACAGCAGATCACAGACATCCAAAAATGACACTAAAAACACGATGCGTGCACAAAACTATATATTTATCGTTCTAAACAGTGACTACTAAGCTACACAACAATAAAAGAACCTAATTAACAGTGAGAGGTCGTTACCTGTCCACACTTGCTCAAAATCCTAGCTTTCCATGCTCCAAGTGATCTTAATGGCTTAATCTTGACTTGTGAAGGGTTTTAGTGAGTTGTAGTGGAGATTTGGTTTGGGTTTGTGAGGATTTGTGAAGGTTTTGGGTAGGGTTTCAGTTGAGAGTGTGAGGGAGATATGAGGTGAAGAAAATAATGAGAATGAGAGTTGTGAATGGGAGAGTAAGGGAAATGAGAGTGTATGTGTGAGTGAGGGATGAGGAAATGAGGGGGTGAGAGTAGCATGAGCCATGCCTCCCTTTTCTCTCTCCTCATTTAATGCATGGCATGCTTGCCCCATGCTCATCATGCCCTTTCTCTCTCTCTCTCTCTTCCTCTCTCAAGTCAATATATTTTCAAAACCCAAAATTTTAAAACTAAATTATTTAGATAAATACATATTACAACCTAATGGAATGGGGTTGGATGCCATGGCTACTTAAGCATGGTTAACCCCTAATTAACCCTAGGTTAACATGTACAAGTGTGTGCAAGCCCGAAATAAATATTAATAAAATATTAATTAATTTTTATAAAATATTTGAAAACTATTTTGGTAAACTTTTTACTAAAAATCCGCATTATCGCTTAATTAACACTAATCGCATTCTAAGGTGTTACAATCTTCCCCCTTAAAGAAATTCGTCCCCGAATTTAAAAATCTTACTATGCGTACCTTCAAAGAGATGAGGGAATTTCTTCTGCATCTCGCTCTCGGCCTCCCAAGTGATCTCTTCACTATTCGGGCTATGCCAAAGAACCTTCACAGATGGCAAGACCTTTGACCGAAGTTTCTTCACCTGCCGATCCAATATAACTATCGGCTGCTCGGTGATCGAAGGATCGCGCTCTAGCTGAACGGTCTGGTGCTAAATCATGTGAGAAGGGTCATGAAGGTATTTCGATACATGGAATACAGGGTGAACGTCCGGAAAACTGGACGGAAGTGCCAAACGATAGGCAACGGTACCAACTCGCTCAAGGATCTCAAAAGGACCTACAAATCAGGGACTAAGCTTCACTTTATTCCCAAATCTCATCACGCCCTTCATCGGAGAAATCCGTAGGAATACATGATCCCCCACTGCGAACTAGAACCTGCGATGACGACGGTCGGTATAAGACTTCTGTCTGCACTGGGCTGCTCTCAACCTATCCTGAATCAACTGGATCTTCTCTGTAGTCTCTTTAACTATCTGGGGTCCCAAAATCCTGCTCTCGCTGAGTTTGGTCCAACAGACTGGCGATCGACACTTTCTACCATACAAAGCCTTAAAAGGTGCCATATGAATCGTCTCCTGATAAATGTTATTGTAGGAGAACTCTATCAATGGCAAGTGACGATCCCAACTGCCACCAAAATCAATCACGCACGCATGAAGCATATCCTCCAGAGTCTGTATAGTCCGCTTTGACTGACCATCAGTCTGTGGATGGAAAGCGGTGGTAAAGCTCAATCGGGTACCTAAGGCTTCTTGAAGCTTCTGCCAAAGACGGCTAGTAAACTGGGTGCCCCTATCGGATACAATGCATGTGGGAATGCCATGCAAACGCACAATCTCATCAATGTACAACTGAGCATACTGAGCATAACCGAAAGTGGTCTTCACAGGAAGTAAGTGAGCCGCTTTTGTCAACCGGTCAACAATCACCCAAATGGAGTCATACCCTCGACTGGACCTGGGTAGACCCACAGCGAAATCTATGGAGATCTGCTCCCATTTCCACTCCGGAACGGGTAAAGGCTACAACTCTCCTACAAGTCTCTGATGCTCAGCGTTGACTTGTTGACAAGTCGGGCACCTCAAAACGAAATCCGAAACATCACTCTTCATCCCTGCCCACTAGTAGATATCTCTCAAGTCACGGTACATTTTGGTGGAACCTAGGTGAACACTAAAATCTGACTGATGTGCCTGCTCTAGGATCTCGCGTCTCAACCCATCGGTATCAGGTACACATAAATGAGTCCCGAAACGTAGCAACCTGGTCATCAATCAAGAACTCTGAATCTCTACCCTGCCGAATATGCTCAAGAATCTCAGACAAACGGGTATCGGTGGGCTGTGCCTCAGGAATACGATCACGTAGAAGTGGACTGGCGTGGACATGAGCAAGCTGTCCCCCAGTGGAAGTGAACTCAAATTGTACTCTGCTGTCGCACAAGATCCGCCAATCTGCAGAAGACTGTCTTTGAACTGAGCTCAACTGGGACAAGCTACCTCCGGGGCTACGACTCAAAGCATCGGCTACCACATTCGCCTTGCCTGGGTGATAAAGGATCTCACAATCATAATCCTTCACAAGCTCCATCCAACGGCGCTGTCTCAAATTCAGATCGCGTTGCTGAAAGATGTACTTTCAGCTCTGGTTGTCTGTAAAAATCTGACACGACTCCCCGTATAAGTAGTGTCTCCAAATCTTACGCCCAAAGACCACCGTGGCCATCTCAAGATCATGAGTAGGATAATTCCGCTCGTGCTTCTTCAACTGCCGGGATGCATAAGCGATAACTCTATCATGCTGCATCAATACACAACCGAGCCCCACTCAAAAAGCATCACAGTAAACGACAAAGCCGCCCGATCCAGAAGGCAAAGATAAAACTGGTGCAGTCGTCAACCGAGTCTTCAACAGCTGAAAACTCAGCTCGCATGCCTCAGTCCAAAGAAAAGGAACCCCCTTCCTGGTCAGTCCGGTCAGCGGTGCAGCGATACTCGAAAAGTCTTGCATGAAACGTCGGTAATTACCGGCTAAGCCCAAAAATCCGCGGACCTCTGTTACTGATACAGGTCTGGGCCAAAGCTGTACGGCCTCGATCTTCCTTGGGTCCACACGAATACCGTCTCCCGTAACAACATGACCAAGGAAGTCAACACTATCAAGCCAGAAGGCACACTTCGAGAATTTAGCAAATAGCTGGTGCTCTCTCAATGTCTGTAAAGCAATCCTCAAGCTCTGCTCATGCTCCCCTCGACTCTTGGAATAAACCAGAATGTCATCAATAAACACAATAATTAACTGGTCGAGGAACGGCCTGAAAATCCGGTTCATCAAATCCATGAACGCTGCTGGGGCATTAGTGAGTCCGAACGACATCACCAAAAACTCATAATGCCCGTAGCGCGTACGAAAAGCAGTTTTCGGAATGTCATCATTCCGAACCCGCAACTGATGATAACCTGATCTCAAATCAATCTTGGAAAAATGTCCCGCACACTAGAGCTGATCAAACAAATCGTCAATGCGAGGTAAAGGATACCTATTCCGCACCGTCACTCGGTTCAATTGACGATAATCAATGCACAATCTCAAACTGCCGTCCTTCTTCTTGACGAATAGAACAGGAGCTCCCCAAGGCGAAACACTCGAACGTACAAGTCCCCTACCAAGCAAATCTTGCAGCTGATCCTTAAGCTCCTTAAGCTCTGCCGGGGCTATCCGGTAAGGCGTTATAGAAATAGGCTCCGTGCCGGGGATCAGATCAATGCAAAACTCAATCTCATGCTCTGGCGGCAATCCAGGTAACTCATCGGGAAAAACGTCGGGAAACTCTCGCACGATAAGAACCCGGTCTAACGAATCTACTGTGGCTCCGGTATCATGAATGAAAGCTATGAATCCCCGACATCCTCTCCTCAAAAGCCGACTAGCGCAAAAGGCTGAAATCAAAATATGAGGGGCGGCACCACGGTCCTCCTGCACAACAAGAACTGACTCGCCGGGAAAGCAAAACTTGACTGTCTTCTCGCGGCATTCCACAGATGTGTAGCACGTAGCTAACCAGTCCATGCCCAGGAAAACGTCGAAGTCCAATATCTCAAGAAGGATCAAGTCGACGGACGAATCTCTATTTCCAATACGATTTCGCACAATAAACGACTCGCCAAAAGGAGCAGTCAAAACAAGCGGCTGATCTAGAAAACACGACTCTTGGCCCAATCTCGGCATGAAGTGTGTATAAACATACGAGTGCGTAGATCCCGGATCAAACAAAACGTGTGCGTCGAAAGAACATACTGAAAGAGTACCTGAAACCACTGCATTGGACGCCTGCGCGTCCTGATGAGTCAAAGCAAATACTCATGCCTGCACTCTACCTGCAACTGGCTATCCTCCACCTCTGCCACCTCGTCCTCTCTAAACAAACCCTCCGCAATTATGACCTCTCTGAGCATAAGTCTGACGTGGAGAAACAACAGGCGCTAAAGGCAACGCTCTTTGAGGTGGAGAAGGTGGTAAGGTAACATGTGGTATGAATGCCTCGTCCTCACATAGCTCAGTACAATCATTGACGCGATGATAAAAAACTCCCGCACCGGAAACATCCAGACGATGACTGTTGACCTTCCTGGGCATAAGAGCTAAACAACTGGCCTCGTCCCAAGCCTCTTGATCCACATCTCCTCAGTGTCTACCAAATACGGAGCATACACAGATAGCTGGGTAAACTGAACATCGTACTCTGCCACCGTCATACCCGGAGTCTAGCGTAATGACTTGAAACTGCGAGCTCGAGCATCCCTGACGCTCTGCGAAAGGAAACGGGCAAGAAACACCGTCACGAACTCTGCCCAGGTCATAGGAGAAAGACCTGTGGCTCTGCCCCTCTCTAAAGACTCGCACCAGTCTGGGAAAGACCCCCCAGACGAAAACTCGCGACTCCACCCATCTCACGTCGGAGCATCTCAGCGAACGACAAATCCTGGCCATCCGATCTATAAATGACTGGGGATCCTCAGCTGCATCAGTGCCGGTGAAAACCGAAGGCTTTAGCCTCATGAACTCAGATAATGATACGGTGATAACCTCCATAGCTGCAGATACAACTGCCTGAACGGTAGGCACCATCGCAGTCCCAGTAACAGGTGGGACAACCTCCTGTCGCTGCGCTCGATTGGCCTCAACCAACGATCCCATAATCTGGCGCAAATCCTGCATACCGGCCTTTAGCCTAGTAATACGATCTATTGAAGGTGGATCAATATGCTCCTGTACAACGGGCGTACTGCCCTGGTCAGTTCTCATCTCAGACGAGCCGACTTTTACATCGGCTCTCGCGGCCGCTCTCTGCACCCTCGTAATCTTCGGCGGCATAATGGCTGGGAATGAAAACAAGATTCGATAGAAACACGGAAATCAAATCACAAGGATGTATATAATCACGGAAGGAATTTCAACCAACAAGTCCTAAGGTCACTTAGGCGGAGTACCGTGTCGTAAGTATGCCGCGGAACATACACACGCTACGTCACTCTGCTTAAGCTACCTACTCCATCATACTAAGGTCATCCTACACTCCGAAAGGTAAAACCCAGCGCTCTGATACCAATTTTGTCACGACCCAAAATTTGGCATATGACCGGCACTTAAACCATGTGACGTCAACAGGCGTAACGCAATTTAAGTAAACCGAAAACCCAGAAATCTAAACCATCAAAAGTAGTAAGTGATAAAAACATTGTTAAAAACATTTGGAAATCTCAAGTAAAAATCTTTAAACTTAAGTTCATTTTCATAAAAATTTCGGCAGCATCTCCTTTGTAAAAACTAGCCCCGAAACGGGTATAAACATAAGATATAAGTAAAGCAACATATGATATAAGTAAAGCATCCCCAAACGGGAGCAAATCACGCCCAAAGGCGGAAACAACCACCACAAGCATATATACGATGCCGTAGCGAAGATCTAAACAATATAAGCGAAAAACAGCATAAAAAGAGATAAAGCAACATAATAAAAGCCGGCTCACACGAGCTCGACACCCAGAGTCACAAAATATACAATATCGCCCTCAGAATTCGTCTCTAAGTAAATACATAAAGGTGGTAAATGGAGAGTACTAGATACAATGAGAGATATACAATGAATATAAACGGATAACCGCAAAACGGCTCACAGTCAACCGTAGCGGTATCCGCTGCAAAAAGATACAATAAGAAGCCCTGCCGCGACTACTTTGAGGGTCAAGCCTGCAAAATACTGTGGCACAACGGGGGTGAGTTGCCAACTCGTGAATAGTAAGTAACATCATACAGATATTCACAGGTATGCACGTACAGCGATAATGTATCACATGTAATCAGATAGTATCAATTTGGTAATCTGGATATGTAACAATCATGAAAGGTACTCTATCAGGTACTACAAATACATGAAGCAATGCATATTGAATGAATGCTAAGTATGGGATAAAATATATCATCATCAATGAATCATCATCGTGGAAAAACCGGTGTCCATCAACGACACCCCAATTCCCAATACCTCAGGCGCCGTCACTCTGATCGGCCCTCATACCTGTAAATCTCATGGAACCTGAGTGCCCAACATCGGCACTCGAAAACATCATGAAAACTCATGTCTAATATCGACACGCAAATCTACATAACTTGGGCTCCGTTAGTCCGGATCGGCCCATATCCATCTCACGACTCCGGTCGGTATCCTCCGGATAACCGCCAGTCCAACCAATCACTGGTAGATAGTAGCCCGATGCCAAGTTCATCGTCTACTGTACAACATCCCTTTCTTGCCCCAGGATACCATACCGGGTCTACTATGAACCCGCAAACGGATCATCCAACTCCTCGAATCGGGTTTCTAACACAAGTCTCAGAACTGAGAAAACTCATGGTGGACGCACTGAAATATCATATCAAGAGAAACCGAGTTTTCAAAATAATGCATACTTTCTTGAAATAATACCACGGTTCTCAAATCTATAAATCACATGAAATCTGTATCTCAATCCGTAAATCCATGAAATATGATATATGCAACATAAAACAATAATATGAGCATATCAAGGGAAAACCGCTCTTTTAAATAAATCCAGTTTTTAAAAAATATCATGCGGTTCCCATTTTCTCCAAAATCAAATGCAACATCATATAAGGGTGTACATGTAGCTATGTATGCACGATGCATTTCATAAGAACAATAGAACAGAATCAATGTATCAATATCAATAACAATACAATACCGCATATGTGTATAGGTTGTACGTGTTATGGCAATTACCGACGGTGTGGGTGTAGCATACAATTTAGTGCTCGTGCAACTTGAACCGTCAGTAATGGTGCAGTTTCCACTAGGTACTAAGTCTAGGCACAACAAGTCATGGTATGCAATGGTGCTCATGCACAATCAACATATATGAATATAAATATGCGGCTATACTATCATATCAAGCCCTGACGCATAACGCCATACGGGCGATTTCACCGTAGATGTTAAATCTACTCATCGGTGATCTCGAGCTAAGTAAATCCGACCACCTGCTTCCCTTTCTTCGCAGCGTCCGAAGTCCCCGCACTCGCCCCTAAAATCATACAAAACATAACAAGTGCAACTCAGAAATCGACCAATCATAATACAAGTGACGTTTTGACCGACGCACCGACTCCAAACAAACCCTCTAGTGTTCGCTTAGTGGCTAACGTGTATAGCAACACCGTAAGCAAACCCAAGTGCAGAAATCACGCGAAGCACAGAAACTGAGTCGGACACCGTATCGTGCGTCGCCGAAACACTAAAACTAGCAAATTGATCCTAGATTTTACCCTCTGTCAAAACCTAAAAATCTAGCAGTACCAAACACCCTAAAACAACTGCAGACAGCTACCCTAAAAATTACAACACCCCAGTCCCCTGTACAGCCGAGCTCACCGAATTTTTCCCCAATGTCATCAGTTGAACAATGTCAGGTGGGGTTCGTGTTTCAGGTGTACACTCAGGGTCCCTAATATAACACTACTACACTGCTAGTTTTTCCAGTAAAAATTCATGGTCACAGCAGATCACAGACATCCAAAAATGACACTATAAACACGATACGTGCATAAAACTATTTCTTTATCGTTCTAAACAGCGACTACAAAGCTACACAACAATAAAAGAACCTAATTAACAGTGAGAGATCGCTACCTATCCACACTTGCTCAAAATCCTAGCTTTCCATGCTCCAAGTGATCCTAATGGCTTAATCTTGACTTGTGAAGGGTTTTAGTGAGTTGTAGTGGAGATTTGGTTTGGGTTTGTGAAGGTTTTGGGGTAGGGTTTCAGTTGAGAGTGTGAGGGAGATATGATGTGAAAAAAATAATGAGAATGAGAGTTCTGAATGAGAGAGTGAGGGAAATGAGAGTGTATGTGTGAGTGAGGGATGAGGGAATAAGGGCGTGAGAGTAGAATAAGCCATGCCTCCCTCTTCTCTCTCTTCATTTAATGCATGTCATGTTTGCCCCATGCTCATCATTCCCTCTCTCTCTCTCTCTTCCTCTATCAAGTCGAAATATTTTCAAAACAAAAAATTTTAAAACTAAATTATTTAGATAAATACATATTACAACCTAATGGAATGGGGTTAGATGCCATGGCTACTTAAGCATGATTAACCCCTAATTAACCCTAGGTTAACATGCAAAAGTGTGTGCAAGCCCAAAACAAATATTAATTAAATATTGATTAATTTTTATAAAATATTTGAAAACTGTTTTGGTAAACTTTTTACTAAAAATCCATATTATCGCTTAATTAACACTAATCGCATTCTAAGGTGTTACAGTTACACTGGACGGACTCGTGGGAACTGCTGGTTGGTAATATAGATATCGTTAGGTAGCAGTTCCCAGATGACATGAGTACAACTTAGTCCGTCGACTTGACACTGCTATTTCGCCTCAAGTGTGTTCCCACTGTTCTTAGATTACTACCCTACCAAGGCTCTGCTGAGTCGTGAAAACAGGTAGTAGTTGGGTGCAGTCCCGAATCACTTGGAGGCAGTGGCGGTTAGATAGGATTCGTCTCTCCCGATTTTGGCGGTTGATGTCGCGCTGTGTTCGGAAAGCCATTACACAAAGTCCCTGACTAGGGAAAGCGAGATTTGCTGGTAGGGATTACAGTAGTTTCTCAGGGTGTTTTTGGCCGCACTTCGACATGATTTATTGCACTATTAAGGTTCTGACCGATATGCGACACTCTTATACAAATATACCGGATTGTAGGAAGACTGCCACAGACAGGCTTAGTAGGGGTACGGATGAGTTTCCTTGTCGACCTTCTTGTCGACAGATACCTGGATAGCCGTCATGTACAGCTAGTGCCACTGACACGCTTGTGGTTAAACCCACTGCCAGAGTACTGTCGAGTCTTTCGAGTCCCACACAGAGGGTCTCCCAGCTTTGGGCGAAACGTGTGGACGTCGTATGGTTTTACGACAGGATTCGATCACATATGTGTGCTTGTGCGCATATGATGTTCGGGCGGACAATACTAGTGGGCTTTGGTTTAAGCCAGATCCTAGTATTTGGTTATTGGATTAATTATGCCGCATTGTATTCGCGTTTCTCGGAACACTGATGGGGGTATGTATATACGATTGCAATTGTAATTATTCAAGTTTGCTTAAAGATGATTAAACCTCATTATATGTTTTGGCATTTTAGGTTAAATGCTTAATGAGGTGGATATTTGAGATGAAAGAAACTTCATGGTATTTCAGTGAAATTGAGCATGGATTATTGTTGACTTTCTTGGCAAATGAAGACTTAGATATTTGTGGGATATTTATGAGATATTTGTGAGAGATATTTTCTCTTATCTTTAAAGTTAAAATAGATGCCATGCTTGATTTATTATTATCATTATCAAAAACATATTCTCTCTCCTCTCAAGCTCACTCTCTTCATCTTTTCCAAAGCAAACCCTAATTGTCTCATGATTTGAGAATCCTAGGGTTTGAGACATAACTAAATCCTTTAACACTCTCTACTCATTCTAGGCTACATAGTTTAGCACACCAAGTGACCTAGTTACCTCTTCTTGGAGGTTAAGCTCAAGATTGGAACTCTCGGGTGGATCTTCTATGACTTTGAGAAGCCGACGAGCAGGCATGATCCTTTCTCTCGACAAGGAGCTCATGATGAGAAGAAGGACAACGAGATGAAGAAGAAGGATAGTAACTTGAGGTATAACTTTCTCACTTTGTAGGTAAAACTCTTTGAATATCGGTTAGTTAGGATTTAGTATCGATCCTGGAGTTTAGTCGATATTACGAAGCTTATAAAAATCGTTTTTTGCAAACTCCGCCTCCCCACGAACACGTGGGGTGCATGGCATCGACTTACAAATATGACCTGGGAGATTACTTGAAGACGTCTTGTTCAATCCCCGAAGGGATCAGAGACACGACAGTCGTGGGGGGAAAAATCTGTGCGAGATCCTGGCGACTCAACGAGGTGATGAACGCTTGGAAATCCTCACGATTTCTAGGGAGGATGTGCTCCCCTGATGGTAATATGACCTGGGAGATTATTTGAGGACGCCTTGTCCAGCCCCGAAGGGAACAGAGACACGACAACAAGGCTGCGTATCGGGAATGCCTTAGTACTACACACCCTAACGGAATTCTATAGTAAAGAGTAGGGGTCAACTGGGACGTTAGGAAAAGTTTGCCTACAAGCCCAAGGGAGGTAAACTAAACAAACTCCGAAATAAGAATATAAACTACCTCACGACCAGTCAAGACAGAAATGCGCAACCCACAAGCACCTACCATGTACTGTGCAAGGCAGTAAGGAGAGTCTTTGGTTTATACTCCACTAAGTGTTCATTCACGACTGCGTGCCTACTTGAATGTAAATGGTGTCCAAAACATGCTGATTTATGTAAGACACTACAATGGCGCTCGCACTTAAAAAAAATTCCTAAGGGTAAAGTATAAAGCTCATGCACAGAGGTGAGATACATGTATGAATATGTAATGGAAAAGAAGAATTCAACAGGAAACATTCAACAGTCAATAATAAAAGAAATACATTGATGTAAACATCTACTCTACGGGAAAGAGATCACCAAATATGAGATCAGAGATACAGGGGTTGACAAAAAAAATACAAAGTTCTCCAATTCCCTCTCTGCCGTCTCTACCATGTTGAAGCGGCGGCCTTCGTGAGAAGTTTCCCCCCATCGATTAGTACCGTGCTCATCAGCGAAGGCAGACATGATAGCCCGTTGACCCTGTATTTTACTTAACAGCTGAACTGATCGGTCCTTCAAAGACTGGGTAATCAGACGTGCCTCGTGAAAGCACTCGATCTTATCCTCCACCGCATCGAGAATCGCCATAGTCATCCCTGCCGAATGAGGAGGGATGTCGGCAAGCACGGATAGAAAGATCATCCGGAGCCAAATAGAGCCCATAGGAAGATGAGAGCCCCTACGAGCCAGGAGCTCATACATCACCGCGTCACACTGCGCATCAGTAAGAAGAGGGTCTACTAGCCGTGCAGCAAAGCGATGAATCGTTTCCTCGATGGGCACCTCCCATGGTTGCCGACAAGCATGAGGACGATTGCAAGCCATAGCTCTTGGTTTGTTTGATTTCTGTTAGTAGAAATCAGTTTCTCTTTTAAAAGAAGAATGAAGACATAGCTTTGGGTTATAAAGAGAAACAGTCAAATCTACGCACGGAAATTTTTTTGCATGGTGGAACTATTTCCAAGGCCGGAAAAAAGGGGCATGGAGAACAAGATAGTTGACCCATAGGAAACAGTGAAAGAAGGTGAAAAGACCCATTCAGTAATGAGGCAGCGCCTCACGTGCCTTACAAGAGGGCGCCAACGCCGAGAGTTAAAAACTCTGAGGCAGCGCCTCATGTGCCTCGCACGTATAACATGGGGGCCCCGGCATTTTATATATGAGTAACTACTACTTCACATGAAGCACCTATGAGCAGTGGTATAAAAGAAAAGAAAATTTTGTCATTCATACTTGAGAAAATTTATACATCAGTGATAACAACAAAACAAAAGTATCATCAAAATGTTTACAGTGGCAAGACACTGAATCCCGGGCATGGATTTAAGAATTCAGAAGCAAGTCCGAGTAAAATGCTTCTGTCTTATCTGACCATTTTCTTATGCATTTTCTCACGAATACAAGCGTCGAGATTCCCGCTAATATCGTCCGTCCTCTGGTAGGCGGAGATTATCGCCGTTTGTTGGAAGACTTGATGCAAAATATCGACAAGATCATCTCGCCACCTCTTCAAGATCATGCCCATCATATATACCGAGTGCACCTTGTCTTCGGCATCATCAAGTGCCTCAAGCGGCATAGTCTCGTTAAATTCAGGAAGTGCATCCCAAATCGCCCCTACGATAATTTTCAAAAGAGCGGAATGACGGGGGAGTAGTCGACCGTTGTAGTCATCGAAGCGACGCATCACCTCAGCGCATTGGGCATCCGTAAACTCCTGATCTTGACAACCGCCTTGGACGTGAATGTCTTCATAGGAGATAATTTCGTCACGATCATACAGATAAACCGCCATAGTATCTGGAAAGAAAATTCAATAAAAGATTAGAAATTAAGTATCAAGACTCTTAGAGTCTAAAACAAAATCAAGATGACATTCCATCATTGATGGGGTAGTCACTCATTAAGGATGAAATTCTAAGAGGATTCTCATTTAATGAGAAATCTTATTGGGATAAGGAGTTAAACTCTCTCGAGAGCTGTGCTCTGCAAACAGATTTCACATATGTCAATTTAAATTAAGAGGGGAATAAAATTCCCCCAAAAATTTCTAAGAGCTATGCTCTGTCAAAATATTGGTATAATCTACCAAAACCCTTAAAAGAAAAGCTTTTGAACAGAGTAAAACCCTAAGATCTTTAAGATCTGCAAAAAAACTCTAAGAGTTCTTCATAGAAAATGAGAAAAGCTCTGATTAATGGGTTAAGAAACCCTAAAATACATCTTAAGATCTACAATCTAAGAAGAGCAAAGCTCTGTTAAGGGGTTCGATTATGATCCTTACCAAATTTTTGGGCAGAGTTCTAACTCTAGAAGGGATTTTGGCAGAGATCTAAGCTCTGAAAGGAGAATTAAATTCTCAGAAAAAAGAAGAACAAGAGAAGATGAACAACGGTCATCTCAAAAGCCAAAGGCCCTACTTATAGGTACGGGAAGTCGATCCAACTTTCAAGAAAATCCAACGGTGGAAAAGCTGCCACCGCTGCACTCACATGTGAGCCACGTGAGCGCAGCGGTGGGGGGCATTTGTTTCTCCAATAAAAGAGCAAAGCTTTGTTCAAAATTTGAAAGGTAGTGCCAAGAGTTAAAAACTCTGAAGTAGCGTCTCACGTGCCTTGCACGAGGGCGCCAGCGCCAAGAGTTAAAAAACTCTAAGGAGCGCCTCACGTGCCTTGCACGAGGGCGCCAGCGCCAAGAGTTAAAAACTCTGAGGCAGCGCCTCACGTGCCTCGTACGAGGGCGTCAGCGCCGGAACCAAATCTCTCTGTTAAACAGAGCCGTCAGATCAAAGATCCAACGGAGATGATAAATCATCAGAGTATAGAATTAAATTTTGTTGAGGAAATATTCCTCAAATATTTCTAAACAAGAAAGATTATTCTCTGTAAAACAGAGTACCGTTGGATTAAAAATCCTATGGTTATTAAAAAACCACGAAGCTACAGAATAAGCTCTGTACGGGAAAATATTTCCCAATCTTGTTAAAAACGAGAAAAATATCTTCTGTAAAACAGAAATCATTGGTCAAAGATTCGACAGTGGATAAAATCCCCAAATCAATCAAAAATCTCTCAATGAGAGATTTTTTTAACCAAATCAGCAAATCTGCCTCCACTATATAAAGGACCCAAGACTTCAAGTCTTGTAGAGAGAAACCCCTCCCCCCATATGTTTGAGAAAAAAACAAGAAGAAAGCTTTAAGAAGGAAGAATGAAGAATACCTTTCTTCGAGATAAATAAAAAAAATAAAGATCAGAGCATCTCCTCTGCATACCCAAGAGTTTAACTCTTCTCAAAGAACATGGTTTTTTCTCTAAACCTGAGATCCATGAGACACGTCTCCCACAAATGAGAATTTAATTCTTATGGGGATGAACTTGTTCTTGGGGATCAAAGATCCAGAGAAGAACAAAGAATTGAACTCTTCAAAATAGAACACTCAAAGAAAAAACCTAGCGCCAAGCGCTTCACGTGTCCCTCACGTGGGCGCTGCTTAATAAAGAGTGCTTAGCACTCAATGGTTGGCGCTCAGCGCCAAGCGCCTCACGTTTCCCTCACGTAGGCTCTAAACGTGAGGCGCTGCTCAATAAAGAGTGCTTAGCACTCAATGGTTGGCGCTCAGCGCCAAGCGCCTCACGTGGGTGCTGTTCAATAAAGAGTGCTTAGCACTCAATGGTTGGCGCTCGGCGCCTAGCGCCTCATGTGCCCATCATGTGGGCGATACTCAATAAGGAGTGCCTAGCACTCAGTGGTTAGCGCTCAGCGCCAAGCGCATTACGAGTTCCGAACGTGGGCGCCATGAAGAGTGTTTAAGACTCCATAAAGAACAAAAAAAGAGGGGAAAGTAAAGCAAAGCATTATTTGTAAAGAAAAGGGACTGAACCCAGGCAAGTGTTTAACACTTTATTCAAAAACTGAGTAGGTTGAGTCTAAGTTAACAAAATCTCCAATTCAGATCAACCGAGCCCATGTGCTCATCATTTTCCAAATTGGTCTTAGTCCCAAACACCACTATTGATCTCTTAACGGACATTGGTTTAAGGGTACATCTCCTCACACCTCTGATACATGTTGTTGTAATTCTTCAACGTCTTCAGTGAGATGGTGGGTCCCGATAACCAATAACTCTTTGATGCACTCCCAAATCAACAGGCACATCCCTATGGACCGCAACGTCCTTAAACTAGCTATGCACCGCAACGTCCTTAAACTAGTTATGGACCGAAACCTCCTTAAACTAACAACGGGCCGTAACGTTCTTAAACTAAAACAATGGAGCCCAAATGCTCTTTTGTTGGATCAAGATGATCCTAAACCTTTATTAAGTAAATCTTAGTCTAAAATTGGACTAACGTATTCTTAACAAACATTTAAGTTGATCTTAATCTCAAACGAGATTAACGATCCTTAAATCAACCCAAACCCAAATCTAAGAATATTCGGATTTGGACTAATCCACGCCCTATAGGTGACAACATAAATTAGTCTCCATATACAATCCACGGGCAACCAAAAATAAAATAAACACACATGGCACGAAGTGACCCTCTGGAGCAGAAGAAAGTGGTTATCGCTATGCGGTAACGTAATTAACTGCAGGGGCTTGTTCCTGCAGGGAAGAGCGTCCCTACAATCAAAAAGCCCTCGCAAACGAGAGGGAATCAGACGAAGTCTACTGCAACGGCCGCATTCGTTCAAACCTCCGATGCACGGTGCCATAAATCAACTTGGCATCTTCGGAGAGATGGACAGATAAATCCAAATAGCATCTGCCCCCAAATTCAGGAAAGGCATTTGTCTTCCCGGTTTCCGGCGGAAAACACTTGCTATCACCAAATATGAAGTATTACCTTCACTAAATGCAAGAAAATGTAGGGAGATTTCCCATGAGGAGCTTCAAGTGGAAAACATAAAACTTTTTTTTGGCACTGGCCCATAAACCTTAACTTATACAGACAATAATGCACACAATGGACAACTAATGAATTTCCCCAAAAGCGTTAATTTTTGACTCCTTCATCTCCTTGAATTAAATCCATCCATTCTCCCCAAGAGGAGAAGTGCTCATACCAATTGAGTTATTGATCATTGGTGTGGAGAACATAATTAACCTTTTGTTTTGTGCGAGTGTGATCATAAATCAAGAGAGAAGCGCCTTAATTTAAAATAATTAATTAGGGGGCAAATTATAGTTTGCCATAACTTTGTGTCTCCTCAGGACAGGATGACAGGCTCATACTGATGCCTACATTTACCCTGAATGTCTCCAATCTCCTTCACCATGCATTGGGAAATGTCACCAGCTATCCAATCTCTCACCATACCTCAACATGCATTCTATTTTCAGAAAATGGATAGGGTGACCCTATAGCCTAATACCTCAACATGCATATGGAATCTATTTGCTTTACTAATTCTCTGTTTTCTACTGTTGCCTTTTTCTTATTCTTTACCCTTTTTGGTTGAATCTTCACTTCTATCAGGAAGGCACTTTCTTTGGAGATTAATGCATATGTTGTAACAGCACTATTCTCCCTGTGAAACTTTCTGATGCTATTATTTGTTTAGCATTTTTTTTAAAACATAAGACTTGTAAATTTTGAAACTTAGCAAAAAATTAATTTATCGGAATTGTTTGCTGTTAATCAAAGCCATAAGTTACGGTAACTATCTAAGGTTGATCTTATGGGAGTAAAAAGTAAGCCGATGAGACCAATGAAATATGTAAGTTTTTAATATGTATTATTCACTTTTATTTAGTTTAATGGACAACTAGTAATATGGTAGAATTTTTTTTAGGTTATTAAGAATGTGTCAAAAGGGTGACATGCCGCAAAATTCTTTTAAATTTAATTCTAAGTCAGGATTGATAAAAAGAAAATTTGGGTGTGTGCATTGCATAAGCATATTGCATAACTGGCCTTGTGCCTTTCCGTTTATAAGATATCTTTTGATATATATCTTTGTGTCCTTTTGATATCTTCATTGTCTATCAGTTGATTCCAATATTGCTAAGCTGGGAATCTATATGTCAAGTAAATGTGTTTGTTGCAACAATTCAGCACAAGAAAAGACTGAACATCTTTTTTTAAAGAGCGAAGCAGGAAGCAGTGTATGGAAGAAAATGCATGAGGCATTCAATATAAAGCATGCAGATACTCAGTACAGCTTTATTTTATCTTACAATGATTTCTGGTAGAACAAGTTACATAAGTTGAAAATTGCAACTTGGGTTCCTCACATTTTCAATTGGATCATTTGGAAATTTAGGTATGAGAAAATTTCGCAATAGCTCTTCTTCTGCTGAAGGCATTTGGCACAAAATTATCAGTGATCTCAGAATTATACTTTCTTGCCCAAAAGTTCATCTCTTTTCTGAATCCTAATAGAATTTTTTTGGAAAATTGGGTATTATTGATCTCCTTGACACAAACTTTCTCAGAAAAAGCAACATAATTCTTACCAATTGGAGCAAACCCCTAATTTATTAGAACAAACTAAATGTCGATGGAGTAGCTCATATCAATTAACAAAAATCATCAAGAGGAGCAGTTCTCAGAGACTCTGATGGCAATATTGTATTTGCTTCCAAATTTTACTATGGGAAAGGTGATAGTTTGCTAGCGGAAGCTCGACCATTCCTTGATGGACTTCTATGGGGGTACTTTATGAAAATAACATGTTTAAAGGTGGAAACTTTCTTAAGTTCCTAGTAGAATGCATCAAAGTTGAAAAACCACATCTTGAAAAATAAAATATGTTGTTCAGGCAATAAATTTCATTTTAAGACGAGTTGATACTGAGATCTCACATACTTACAAAGAGAATAATAAGATTACCGAGTTCCTTTCTCGTGAAGCTCAACTTATTGAGACGAGTTTCTTGTATCCAAGGTTTACTGTATAAAAGAAGCTCCAAATCATTGCAAGACTAGATCTTTCTATGCTATCTCGAGTTTGACTTCGTCGATAGCAGCAAAGAGATGCATGATATGTTCTTTATTGAGTGATGATGAAAGAATATAAGATTTGAAAAGCATTTTGCCCTAATTTGATAGAAGAGTAGAGAGTTTGAGATCCGTGATGATCTTATCTCTTCACCTATCACTTGAGATGTTTTGTAAAACCCTTCCCCTCGTTTTTACCATCTTAAGGGCCACTTTTGTCTGGGCCTAGCTCATTAAACATTTCTCTTATATAAAATAACCGGGACCTTTCCCTTGGTTTCACGAAGAAAAGATATCTTCATTGTATTTTTTATATCGTTATATCTTTTAAGATTTGTAACTACAGCAAATTAAATATACTAAGGGGAGGATTTAAATCGTTCATCGTCATGAATATATTTTCTGTTTTATTTTTTTAAATACCCTTACTTGGTCTGTATGGTGTCACCCGTAGGGATTTCTCTTGCCGCGCTGTAGGGAAAGTTAAAAATGTGAATTTTTAATAATTTTTTATATGTATGTGCATTTACGGTTGTTACCGTAGGGATATTGTTTGCCTCTACCGTTGTGACCGTTGGGGCAAACAAAAATTGCCCCTATGAATTTTGCCATCCGTACGGATAACCCATATTTTTACTAGTGTTCAAGGGAACTAAAAAAATACTTAATTTGTCATACAACTCAATTCAAGAATTTATCTCTTTTGCAACCAAACATGCCCTGAGTAAAAAGGAACCAAAACCACCAAATCCAGACGACAGACATTTGGACTCATCAAGTCAGACGTTTGTGAGTCCTCCAAGAGCTGCTCCGGATCGTCTCCTGACATCTTAACCTTAGGGTTCAGATGTATGACCTTGCCAAATATGATTTACAGATCGTAGCCAGACCTGACTTGTTCTGAGTCAGACGTTTGGAGATGCTATGCTTAAGATACAGATCTCAGCCAGACGTCCGCCCCTATATGGGTCAGACGTGTGTCCCTATCAGATACGGAAATATATTATGAAGATTTGATTGGAGATACTTGAGGGATTTAGTTGTAACAATATATTTGAGAGATTGTATATGATTGATCTGGTTCTAACAAATGATTCTTATAATACAATATAAAAAAGCCAAAATAGAGGGATCAATTCTCTAAGCTTCTTCCTATTAATCTCTCTCTTCCTTTTTCTCTTACTATTTCTTTATGGCTAAGTATATGATGAAGAAGACCATTAATCCTTGATGTACGATCTTGCTTCCTATCGATTAGCCACCTTTCTATCACCAAGTATGAAGTATTACATTCACTAAACGCAAGCAACTGCAGAGAGATTTCCCACAAGGAGCTTCAAGTGGAAAACATAAATCTTTTTTTTTGCACTGGCCCGCAAACCTTAACCTATACAGACAATAATGCACACAAGGGAAAACCCACGATTTTTCCCCAAATGCGTTAATTTATGACCACTTCTTCTCCTTGAGTTAGATCTATCCACTCTCCCCAAGAGGAGAAGTGCCCATACCAATTGAGCTATTAATCATTGGTGCGGAGAACATAATTAACCCTTTGTTTTGTGCGAGTGTGATCATAAATCAAGAGAGAAGCACCTTAATTTAAAACAATTAATTAGGAGGCAAATTATAGTTTGCCATAACTTTTTGTCTCCTCAGGACATGATGACAGGCTCATACTGATGCCTACATTTATCCTAAATGTCTCCAATCTCTTTCACCATGCATTGGGACATGTCGCCGGCCATCCAAGCTATCCAATCTCTAACCATACCTCAGCATTCATTCTGTTTTCAGATAATGGATAGGGTGACCCTATAGCCTAATACCTCAACATGCATATAGAAACTATTTACATTACTAATTCTCTGTTTTCTACTGTTGCCTTTTTCTTATTCTTTACCCTTTTTGGTTGAATCTTCACTTCTATCTAGCAGGCACTTTCTTTGGAGATTAATGCATATGCTGTAACATCACTATTCTCCTTGTGAAACTTTCTGAAGCTATTATTTGTTTAGCATTTTTTTAAAACATAAGACTTGAAAATTTTGAAAACATAGCAAAAAATAAATTTATGGGAATTGTTTGCTGTTAATCAAAGCCATAAGTTACGGTAACTATCTAGGGTTGATCTTATGGGAGTAAAAAGTTAGCAGATGAGCCTGATATAATATATAAGCTTTTAATACGTATTATTCACTTTTATTCAGTTTAATTGACGGGTAGTAATATGGTAGAATTTTTTTAGGTTATTAAGAATGTGACAAAAGGGTGGCATGCCGCCAAATTCTTTTAAATTTAATTCTAAGTCAGTATTGATAAAAAGAAAATTTGGGTTTGTGTGTGTGCATTGCATAAGCATGTTGCATAACTGGCCTTGTGCCTTTCCGTTTATAAGATATCTTTCGATATATATCTTTGTGTCCTTTTGATACCTTCAATGTGTATCAGTTGATTCCAATATTGCTAAGCTGGGAATGTATATGCCAAGTAATTGTGTTTGTTGCAACAATTCAGCACAAGAAAAGACTAAACATCCTTTTTTAAAGAGTGAAGCAGGATGCAGTGTATGGAAGAAAATGCATGAGGCATTCAATATAAAGCATGCAGATACTCAGTACAGCTTTATTTTATCTTGCAATGATTTCTGACAGAACAAGTTACATAAGTTTAAAATTGCAAGCTGGGATCCTCACAAAGTCATTTGGAACATTTGGAAATTTAGGTGAGAGAAAACTTAAGAATAGTTCTTTTGCTGAAGGCATTTGGCACAAAATTATCAGGGATCTCAGAATTATACTTTCTTGCTCAAAAGTTCAACTTTTTTCTGAATCCCAACAGAATTTTTTTGGAAAATTGGGTATTATTGATCTCCTTGACACAAACTTTCTCAGAAAAAGTAACATAATTCTTACCAATTGGAGCAAACCCCTAATTGATTAGAACAAACAAAATGTCGATGGAGCAGCTCATATCAATCAACAAAAATCATCAGGAGGAGCAGTTCTTAAAGACTCTGACGGAAATATTGTATTTGCTTCCAAATTTTACTATGGGAAGGGTGATAGTTTGCTAGCGGAAGCTCGATCATTGCTTGATGGACTTCTATGGTGTTACTTTATGAAAATAAAAGGTTTAAAGGTGGAAAATTTCCCAAGTTCCTAGTAGAATTCATCAAAGTTGAAAAGACCACATCTTGAAAAATAAAATATGTTGTTCAGGCAATAAATTTCATTGTAAGATGAGTTGATACTGAGATCTCACATACTTACAAAGTGAATAATAAGATTACTGAGTTCCTTTCTCATGAAGCTCAACTTATTGAGACGAGTTACTTGTATCCAAGGTTTACTATACCGAAGAAGCTCCAAATCATTGCAAGACTAGATCTTTCTATGCTATCTCGAGTTTGTCTTCGTCGATAGCAGCAAAGAGATGCAGGATATGTTCTATGTTGAGTGATGATGAAAGATTATAAGATTTGAAAAGAATTTTGCCCTAATTTGATAGAAGAGTAGAGAGTTTGAGATCTGTGTTGATCTTATCCCTTCGCCTATCCCTTGAGTTGTTTTGTAAAACCCTTCCCCTCGTTATTACCCTCTTAAGGGCTACTTTTGTACTGGGCCTAGCCCATTAAACATTTCTCTTATAAAAAATAACCTGGACCTTTCCCTTGGTTTCACTAAGAAAAGATATCTTCATTGTATTTTTGATATCGTCATATTTTTTAAGATTTGTAACTGCAGCAAATTAAATATACCAAGGGGAGGATTTAAATCGTTCATCGTCATGAATATTATGTCCGCAACTTGATGCAATGATTTAATATATCACTACTATGAATCTGGCTTGCCCCTATGGTTGGAACCGTAGAGGAAAACCGGCACTGACCCTACGGTTCCAACCGTAGGGACAAAATTTGACCCGAAGTGGCAGATAATTGCCCTTACGGTTCTAACTTTTCCCTTACAGTGGAACCTGTAACGATAAAAAATTTCATGTACTGTCCTTTTTGTTTTAATTAAGAAAAGGTGTTGTTTTCTATTTTGATTTCGAGTTATAGGTAATTTTTGTTAAATAAGTGCAAGATTTAGCTTGTAGCCCATTGGTTAAACCTCTACATTACTGTCCCATAGCCCACGAGTTCAAATCCTTGCATCCACATTTATTTTATTTTATTTTTCTTTTGAAGTTTTGGAAGACCAAGAGTTTGCAAGAGCATTGCACGAGATTTCGAAACGTTTTAATAGAAAATGCAGGTATTTATATGCTTTTAAACCCAAAACGAGCCTATAACCCATGACATGATCCCATTCGACGACTTGGGGCCGATCCAAGCGGCCATTGGGGGGTTCAGGCGGCCCAACCATCACCAACAATGCTCCACCCATGACATTGCATCTTTTTGACTCCCAATAGTTCATTTTCATACTTTAAAACATCCCCACTGACACAGAGAGATGTCAGGTCCTTTTTCTACCCTATTAACGCCTTTTAAATACATTTTTAATTCTTTTTTTAAAATTCTCATACCCCATTTCCGACTCTTATAAATACTAGGTCATCTTAGTTCCTTTCTTTCTTCAAAATATTCTAAAAATCCTCTCCCAAAATCACTTGAAGACCTTTCCCAAACTCATCGAAATCGAAGCTCCGCGAAATCATACCCTTGTTGCCTTAAGCCAAAGTCTTTGTGAAACTAACTCCTTTCTCTACGTTAGTCCACATGTCGCCGAAGGACATCAGTAGTTCTCCATCCTCCTAGCGTTACGGTTTCGGTTCTTCAAACCGAGGCTCCTTCCTTTTTTCCGTCGCACGTAGTCTTACGAGCGGTTTTCGGGTAAGTCCTTCTCTTTTTAATCTCTTCTATGGTCATGTCACCGAATCATTCTAGGATTTGTACTTCGTAGTTAACTCCTCTCTTGATATCTCTCTTTTCTCGTTTTCCCATGCATCGTTACATATTAGGACAAGTGTGTAAATAAAAAATGATATAATTATATGTTTTTATATATATTTCACTTAACAAAAGTAAAACCGTTATATTATTTTTGTTATTGTGCCTCACATAACTTTTGTTAATCTTATATGACCTTAAAACGATTTTCTATGATATCATAAAACATCATTTGTTGATACTGCAATTATTAAAATAGTTTGAAAAGAAAGTAACCAAACAAATAAATACTATGTTCTTTTATTAATCATTATGGTAGTTTATTGTTAAAAGATTCTAGATTATGCACGGGGTTACGACTTACCCCACACTAACACTTTTGAATTATAGCATGATCATATGGTTATTTTTATTTTTCCTAAAGAATCGAAATTCATAAAAACACCCTCAAGTTCAAAATATAGTTTTTAATCGATAATTCTTTTTCCTTGACAATTTCAGCCTTCACAATCCTCTTTAGGGGAGCCCTGTTGAAGATGGTGCAGATTATCGCACATCTTGGTCTAGTTGGTGAGATCGGAGCTCTTCACAGAACGCGCTCTCGAAAGAAAAGAAAATACGTTTTTTAAAACAAAGTAAAACAAATTTTATAAAATAACTTAAATATCATATATTTGCAACTTCAAGAAAACAACTTTGTAAAATTAGATTTTAAATAAAAATACCCTAAAATGAAAAGATTTAAGTTTCTAAGAAAATATCCTAGGTTTTCCAAAAAATAGATTTTTCATTAAAATACCATAAACTCTAAAAATTTAGGTTTTGTCACTAAAATACCACGAAATCCAAAATATATATTTTTTATTAAAATCCCTCGATATTCTATTCAATATAATTTTCCTAAAACACCCTCGAGTTTTGAAATAAAGCATTTTTCATAAAACACCCACGAGATTTTAATTGACTAATTTTCATAAATACTTTAAAATTGCTATATTTTCATATAAATATCAAGATCTATAAAACTAATTGCTAGCTATTATTTAGAAAGCAGATGTGTTTAAGTGACCTATTCTCTCTTGAGTCTCGGGTAGCCGGAGACAATCTGTCTTATCACTTACTTATCTCCAGATATAAAATTCATATATTCATAGAAATCGTATTACTTTAATATTGAATCAAACCTGATCCAACACATGAGTACAACTTGACTTGTATACTTCCACTTGACATGACTACTTGGTCTTGAAATGAATTCAATTGTATCTACATGATTTACTCGATCAAATATGTTACATGCTTGACTAGAATTAACCTGAATTATGAATACGTAATGACTTGACATGAACACTTGACATGAATAATTGAACTTGACATGAATATATAAACTCGACTTCAACTATGAACTTGTACTCTTCTTATGTATTCACTGATTCGGACAAGAATTGTGACTATAATAGTAAATTAGATTACGCGGGGTGTTGAGGTAGTTTAAGTGTGAATCCAACGAAATCTCAAAAGTCCCCCTTATTCATGAATCCATGTATACTGACACATGCAATCTATCATGAGGGCCCATATTTTCTTGCCCCTGGATTATAACCTGTTGAGTTTGGAATACTTCAACATTAGGTTGAAGTCCCGCCACTAACACTTGATTCGGGCCTGAAGTTCTTTACCCATGGATTACAGCCTATTGGGTTCGAGAACACTCATGAGATTTGTCACGCCCCGCTTCCCAGTGTACGGCGAAGTGGACGCGACGAGGTCCGCTATGTATGTACTCAGAAGTACATACGCTAAGCGTAGCTAAGCAATATAAAATATTACACAAGAGACAAGAGTATAAAAAGAACAGCAACTTTTATTTATTAACATTCTTTGTACAATACATGAAAAGGAAATACAACTGAAATAAAGATGCCTAAACAGTGGCATAACAGGGAATGAAAAGTACTGAAAAGAAAAGTGTACAATGAAACTAACATGCTGGATCTTCGGCAAACTGCTCCAACTCTTCTAGCGATGGCTCGATCTCCGCCGGGCCCAAACCACCTGACGACATTCAAAGAAGAAAGAAATAGAATGTCGTCAGCGAACAGGTCGCTCGGTAAGTCCCAAAGATAAGGGGGAAATAGACAGACAGTAAGAAAGAGAGAGAGAGAGCTTTTACTGTTGTATTATAATATTATAATATTGTATTAACGTTGTTGTTTTTAGCCTGGTACAGAAGATGCCAGTGTATACGAGGGGAGTCCCACTTACACCGGGGACCTTGGTAACCTGTAGTACAAGGCTTCGTCGATAATACCACGTAACAACGGCATGGATGTAATTACGTCTTAAGTGACCACCTCGTGCCACCTTTAACATATTCCGTACCAGTCTACCCCTTAAACCCCGCGATGTCTTGTTTGTATTGTTATCTTGTAAAATTGTATTGATTGTAAGATTGATTAACTGACTGACCGAAACCATGATATCAGGAAACGGCTAAAACCGTAGAGTCATGTAAATGGAATACTGGGAAACATGTAAAAAGAATATATCCATGGTTTGGTTCAGTCAAGTTATATAGATTGTTAACTGGATTCAGGGATTCATGTATTCGTATTGAGTTGGAATATAAAAGAATATAGATTGACTTGAATCATGTTCAAGTCAGAAATAGTCAGACTCAAACCCGAGTCAGACTAAAAGAAGGTAAGTTGAAGTTCAATAATTGTTAGGGGCCCTATTGTAATTTATAAAACTTGAGGGGGTTTATGTAAAAAGTACTATTGTATATTTTTCAAAATAAACCCCAAGTATTTATTATTCGTCTTTATAGTTATAATGAATATGAATTTTATTTGTGTTATTCTAGTGAATATATCCTAATAAAAGTATTAATTGATTTATTTGAAACTCATGGTATTTTAATGTAACTTTTAATCTTGTAATTTTAGAAAAATGGAAACTTTATCTTATGATAAAATAGGTGTTTAAATGATAATTATATATATAAGAATAATTTTAAATAAATATTTTATTTTTCCAAAAATCTCATTTTTCTTAAATGTCGTATTTCAAACCTTTCGAGACCGAATGCTCCTTGCGGAGGTCTGAATCTCGCACTACTAGCCCGCGAGTGCACGATGAACCGTACTATCCCTAACAGGTTCCCCAAAGGTGGGTTGTAGCGGCGCTTTACTTAGGTTTAACAAATACTATTCATTTATAAAAACGGTTTTATAAATATAAGGTATTTATTTGTAAAAGGATATAGATTTCCGTATTTTAGTTTCTAGGGTTTCCTAAGCCAACTAGTCTATTTCTAAGGTCTAAACGACAAGTCATTAGAAGTCTCAAATCGCCTCTTCACCATCATTTACGGCCAGGTAAGTACCAGGTAAGTGGGAAGGAACCACAGTAGTGGGCCAAATTAAAAACCACTAGCCTAGACACATTTGTCTAGACACCACAAAGTCAGTTTAGATAAACGATCGATGTCCATGACATATCGTGCTTTCATTATAAAAGATTTTATTTAAAATTGTGTACAACTTAAAGCTTTCAAGAAAGGTTTATAAAGATAATGGTATTTTAGTGAAAAGTCCTGTTTTTTCGTATTCTATGTTTTGACGTTTATCAATTAGGGTTATATTTGTGTGTGTGTAGAGGTAGGTCATTACCTCGTGACTTATTTTAAGTTTTAATGAAGTTTAGAGGTTAAACATGATATATTAAACTTGAAGGTATTAAAGCGCAAGAATACGGTATTTGAAAACGTTATCATTTCATGTGTGAAAATTCATTCAAATTGATTTCTACAAGTTTAGTGATCAAGACAAACATATTTAGGAATGAGGGAATTGATTAAACAAAGAAAAATAAACTTCATGGTATTTTTATGAAAAGAATACGGTTTTACAAGAAAGCTATCATTTCATGTGAGAAATTTTGTTTAAATTGGTTTTAGTGTGATTAATAGTCAACATGGATATGGGTAGGTATTATGGATTAGGTGACAAGTGGAATTTTGTAGAAAAACCGAATCGGAAATCGGTTTGTTCCGATTTCCGTCGGGTCTCATAAATCCGTATTTTTAAGAAATAGAAAGGTGAGAAGGATGGGACTTACGGGTTTTCAAACTCTTCTAAAGAGTAAAGAGGACTAGGGGAAAGGCCGAGGTGTGGTTTCGTCGCCGGTTGCTTCAAAGCACGTCGCCGGAATTCCGTCAGGGCTTCGCCGTGAACTCGGTTTCAAAGCACACACTTCTTGGAAAACTTTTGAGAGAGTGGCTCAAGATTTTGGGGGGTGAGAGGGTAGTGTGTAGGGTTGGTATTTATAGGGTTAGGGTAGATGAAAAGTTAAAAATAAAAATGTGATAAAATTTAATAAAAATGTATTAAAAGTGGAGTAATTGGGGTTTTTAAAGAGCTCTGGAAGTGGTATGAGGCTGAAACTTTGCAGGTGCGTAGGGAATACGAAAAGACACAACTTTCATGTTGTGACCCTCGCCGGAATCGGCCGAATCGGGGGTGACGCGGCCGTGACTCGGTCGGATCACTGAGTCGGCCGAGTCAAGGCCGAGTTGGCCGATTCCTGGCCGAGTCCGGTGGCCTGGATCTCCCCCGACGGTTCATCTACCCTCTGCAAGTGTTACATCTTTAGTTGTAGTGGGGTTTTTGTGAGATATGCACGTGTAAACTCTTGGTATTCTAAAGGTTTTAAAAAAAATCAATATTAAAAATAATGTGGGGTATGGGATTCAAACTCTGATGGCTTGGTTCAGCAGTGCAAGGTATTACCAATGAGCTACAATCTCCTTCTTGTAATTATTGTGGTATTTAATTACTTAAACTGATAGCAGCAAGAATAAATACTCCTAGTATACATTAAATTTAAAGTAAATTCTTGTACACTAAAAATGGAGTTATTATATTCTTGTAGCTTGTAATTAAAAACAAAATAATTACCTATATCTTATGCTCATGCTAAAATACCCCTTTGTGGATTTTTGAAAAAATATTTGAAAAAAAAATTTTGTATAGGAAAGTTAGGGTTGTTACAAGATTGGTTGATATTCACCCTTGAACCCGCGTTAGTTAGTCAACCCTAATATAGACCTTTTAAGACACACTTACTACTTGCTTCATTTTGCTTAAGTGTAGGATTGTTATGTAAGTCCACGTTAGCTCTCCCGGTTCTTTCGGGCTTGCGGAAACGGTAAAAAACGATTTTTAAGACTTAGGTAACATGGACTACAGAAACGGATCTTTGCTAAACTACACACTAGCAATCTAACTAGAGAGTTGTCTACTCGGTTAGGGGTTATACCTCAATTTGAACTCCTTCTTCTTGACTCTTGATGGTGGTCGGATGATGCTTTCCTCGTTGCCTTCTCTTGTCGAAGATGGATCCACCTGAAGGTTTCATCCTTGAGCTCCTTTCTCGAACTTTGAGAAAACTAAAGTCTCCGGCTTGCTAGACCTTTAACCTTAGGAAGAATAGAGAGTGGCTTAGGGTGTTTTATCTCCAAGGAGATGTTTCTCAACACATGAGAATTATTCTCCTTGAACTAGAGGAGGAAGAAGAAGAAGAGAGGAGAGAGAATGGTTATGATAGAATGAGATGGTTTTTTACAACCATAACAATATAAGTGAATTATCAAATTAATAAAATTAATCAAAATGAAAAAGTTGATGGAAGGTTTGATAAGACTATTATCATTTCACATTAAATGGTATTTGCTAGAATCAAAGAGCATCTTTGATGTGTAATGATGATAGTCAATGTTTCAACCATGGTCAACTAGTCAACCTTGGTCAACAAGTCAACAAACCCAACCATGACACAATTTCATTTAATTAATATTATTAATTGATATATCACAAATTCATTAGGGTTTGGAAAAAGACAACTGTCAACTGTGCATACGCACCCGTTCAAAAACCCTAATGAAAAACCTCTTCCTCCGCCTCAATCAACTGTGCATACACACCCGCATTCGTGTTCCGAGGAACATGAATACTATGAGATAAAACTAACCCCAAAACATATACTAGGATCTGGCTCAAACCGGAGCCCGCTAGTAATGTCTGTCCGGACGCCAAACGTGCACAAGTGCGCGGATGAGAACGAACCCTGTCGCAAAACCATGCGACCTCTACTCTGTTTTGCCCAAAGGCGAATAACCCTCTGTGTGGGACTCTAAAGACTCGACACTACGCTGGCAGTAGGTTTAACCACAGACCGCAAGCGGCACTAGCTGTACGTAACGGTCCCCAGGTAGATGCCGATAAGAAGACTGACGAGGTAAACCCATCTGAACTTCTACTGAGCCTGTATGTGACAGTCTCCGTACAGTCCGGTCTGTTCGTCTGATAACATCGCATGGTGGGCCTAGGGGGGCGGTAAACGTCAGTCCCCTACTAGCGGTACAAGTCGTGTCGGAGTGTACCCCAGAACACCTGAGATAACACTGGAAATCTACCAGTCTATCTCGCTTGCCCTGGCCAGGGACTTTGTGTAATGGCTCTCCTAGACACAGCGCAATATCAACCCCCAATACCGGGAGAGACGAATCCTGTCTAACCGTCACTGCCTCCAAGTGCTATGGGACTGCACCCAAAAACTACGTGTTTGCACGACTCTTTTGAGTCGTGGTAGGGTAGTAATAAAAATACAGTGGGAACACACTCGAGGCGAAGTGACAGTGTCAAGTCAACGGACTAAGCTGTACTCATGTCACCTGGGAACTGATAACTGACGATAGGTATAATACCAACCAACAGTTCCCAACAAGTCCTGTCCTGTGTGCTCGTAACCTAACGAGCACCCGCATACTATCTCAAGTACGACGTACTGACGGCTGTGAGACAGACCATCTCCCAAGCTGGGATAAGAAGCGCATACGCTAGTCTACTCCGGAGTATCGATGCCCTGTCTCGATAGTCCTGCGACTAGGGATCTGCATAAGGATGTGCTTATAGATTACCCAGCCCCCACGAGTGTGACTGCCATCACAACGCTGGTAATCAAGCAAAGATCCTAAGGGCTCCACTAATGTGTAAAGGCGATATGCTAAAAGAAACACATGCACACATTAAAGCAGAAACAAACCAAGTAGCATACTACCATTTTGAGCAAGATTGTCAATACAAGGTGAATATCCCAAGCTTCCATTAAGTAATATACATACAAGTATGATACAGTAATGGCCTCTAGGGCATATACACTAACAATCTCCCACTTACACTGAGGCCATGTACTGGCGTATCGAAGACCTATCATCTCGATCAACCGCTCAAACTGAGTCTGAGGTAAGGCCTTCGTGCATGGATCAGCAGTGTTATCTTCCGTAGCAACTCTCCGAACCTCGATCTCCTGGCGACCCACGATCTCCCTGATCAGGTGATACCGCCTCAAGATGTGTCTGGACTTCTGATTGGACCTGGGTTCCTTCGCTAAATCTTGTAGGGTTCCTAGGCACTCTCAAGAAGACTCACAAGGCATCAACCATGCCAATTTCAAAAAATCTAGGTGCCGAGAAACCCGACTACGGATCGTTGGCTAGAAATCTAGGCGAAAATGAAATCTAGTTAACAACTTAACAAAAGGGAAACGGAAATACAACCTTTGTAGATCCGGTGCTCCACCTCCATAGCTCCGCAACGAAGTCCCCTCGTTGTCCTAGTGAATTCCCGGGCTCTAGCATCGGCTTCGTCGGAGAAATGGCGAGCTAGATCGTCGATGTCCATGCCGAAGATGATCTACGTCGAGGCATCGCTAGATCAAGCTCCACCTTCACCAAGCCATGAAAACTTGTGAAGGAAACACACTCTACTGCTTGGCAAGAGGTAGAGGATGAAGAAATAGGAAGTGTGTAGACTTTAGAATTGGATTTCTCACTTGTTTTCATCAATCACCATTGATGAAGAATGGTTTTCTTCAAGTGAAGAAGATGAAGAAGAAGAAGATTATTATGATAAGTTGTTTTTAAAATAAAAAGTAAATCAATACTTATCATAATAATAACCATGTTCAAGTGTAGAGAGTTAATCATGGTTGAATGGAATGGTTATGGTTAAGCATGAGACAAAATGGTCACTTGGTCAAAGTCTTCATGAAGCTTCAACAAGCTTCTAAAGAAAGCCACCATTTTGCATTATGCTTATCATTTTCCAAAATGAATAAATAAATAAATAAATAGATATGAAAATGAAAACCCTAACCATTACATAACCAAGGTTTAAACTTTACACAAAACACAAGTTAGCATGCATCATCAAACATGATACATACAAGTGCACAAAAATATATCACATATACAATGTGCACAATCCAAGTGAGAAAATCCATTTAAAGTAAACCGGTACTAGTTAATGCAAACTTATATATCAAATATATAATTATGCATTAAATCATTAAATCAACACTTGATTTAATGATCCGGTCATGGCATATAACCGGCTAATATCAACAGTAACAACTTATCGAATCAACACTTGATCCGATAACCCGGCTGTATCGTACATAACCGATCAATGTCACATATCGCGAGAATTGAATACAGTATCACATACTGGTATCATTCTCGGTCCCGCACACATCCCATATGTGCTCCTATTTCGTTTCGCTTGAGCCAGGAAACCTCTGTGTAGGACTCTAAAGACTCGTCAATACGCCGGCAGCAGATGATGATCATATCAAGCACCCACAAGCCGCAAACGGTCTGCTAAACGTAACGGCCACCCGGGTATCGAGCGATCTGAAGATCGACGAGCAAGCCCGCTCACACTCCAGTGAATCCAACCAGTAACACTACCGTACAGTCCGGTCTCGTCGTCTGATATGTCGCATATCTTGCCTAGGGGTGGTAAACGTCAGACCCCAATAGCTCGATAAGTCGTGTCGATATGAGGTCTATAACAATTCGAGAAACTACTGGTAACACTTACCAGTAAATCTCAGCAACCCTGGACAGGGATTTCCTGTTACAGCCAATCGAACACAGCGCAACATCAACCCCCTATACCGGGAGAGACGAATCCCCTCCTATCGCTCATTGCCTCCATGTGACTCGGGACTGTACCCAAAAACCACCGGTTTGCACGCCTTCTTGGACGTGGTGAGATGGAAATCAAAGCACAGTGGGAACCACACAAGACTCTATGACGATCTCAGGTCAACAGACTACTCTGTACCAGTGTCACCTGAGAACTGCCATCTGACGTAAGGTATAATACCATCTGGGAGTTCTCGGCGAGTCCGTCCAGTGTACCCAGTCTCTACTGAGCACCCGTATATCATCTCTGATTTCAAACACCAATGGATATGGGATCATCCATCGCCCATCTGTATGGGTCGAGAAGGTACACGCTAGTCTACTCTGGTATATCGATGCCCCATCTCGACACACCCACGACTAGGGACTTTCAAGGATGTACTTATGGACTACCATGTCCCCACTAGTATGATCCGCATCATAGTCCAGGTAGTCAAGTACACATCCTAAGGGCTTTACCAACATGTAATAGAGAGACAATCTGTATACACGTTAAGGTAAAGAGTAACCAGATAGCATACTATCATGTCGAGCAAGAAAGTCCTCCCTATATATGTCCCAGCATCCACTACAATATACATCCAATGTACAGTAATGACCTCTAGGGCATACATATAACTAACAATCTCCCACTTGCACTAGGGCCATCTGTAGCAGTGGTTGTAGTATCTCATACTCAACCATCCCATAAAAGTCTCTCTCTGGGAACAGGCCTTCGTGAGTGGATCCGCCGTGTTGTCCTCTGAGTCTAATCTCCTAACCTCGATCAGCCTGGAGATCAACCATCTCCATGATCAGGTGATACTGCCTTAGAATATGTCTGGATCACTGATGGGACGGGGGTTCCTGGCATAAGCCACAACTCCATTGTCACACAATGGGAGGAACTAAGTTCATCTCATGAACAAATATACATCCAGACTGCCTCTTTGGTAGCATCTTAAGTAGCGATGTATCCTGCCTTTATCGTCTAGTATGTCACGGTATCTAGCTTGGAACTCTTCCAACATACCGTCCCTTTACTGAGGGTAAAGACAATGCCTGCGACTGACATTCAGTCGTCTTTATCACTCTGGAACACTTCCAGTGATTCTCCCCAGGATCGATTGATACCATCTCACTACTACTAGTGAGTATCCTAACATCCAATTAGATATATCTCATAGATCCAAAAACCAGGATATAGGAGGTATCACATTGATCCTATGTGGAGAATCATTGTGATAATCGGAGATTGATCGAGCGTAGCATAGGAAACTCCTTTCCTATCAAGAGTATGTCATCCACGTACTCTACGAGGATTTTCACCATACTCCCTACTACCTTTTTGTTTATACAAGGTTCATCTACCATTTTGATGATGTCAAACTCTTTGACTAATCCATCAAAACAGATGTTCCAACTCCGCGATGCCTGCTTTAATCCTATAAAGCATCTTGCTCACGTTTCCGCTGCTCCCACTGTCTACGAGGCCCTCTGGCTGTGTACTTATAGACGCACTCTTCTAAATCGGTATTTAGAAAAGCAGTCATGACACCCAACCGCCAGACATCGTAGTCATAGTATGTAGCCATGGCAAGTAGTATCTGGATGGACTTAAGCATAGGTACTGGAAAAGGTTTCATCATTATCCACGCCTGGTCAATGACGAAAACCTTTAACAAGTCTAGCTTTGAAAGTCTCAACTTTTCCATCTACACCAAGTAATCTTCTCAAGATATACTTGCTCCTGATGGGGATTTAACCCTTCAGATATAGCAACCAAAGTCCATACTTTGTTGGTGTATAAGGATCCCATCTCAGATCACTAAACATCCAGCCATTCTTACAGAGTCATACTCTTGATGGCCAGCTCGAAACTAGTTGGGTCATCATCTCATGATGCAATCCTCGCTCCCACTGTCATAGAGAAACTGAAGTATCTCTCAGATGGGTGAGGAACCCTACTAGATCGGCGGAGAGGCTGAGGTTCGTTGGAATCTACTGAATCCTTTGGTTCTACCAAATCTTCTGCTGTAGTTTGTATAGCTGGAACCTTTCCAGTTCTACATAACAGACCTTGCCTCGAACTTGTCCGGATTTTTCTTTTAGACATAGCCCGGACAACCCTAAATCTTAACCAATTTAAGATATGGGCTCTTCCCTTTCCATATCACATATGAAGCGGTAGGCAGCTGATTTGATTGGAACCCTTATTCAATAGGTATGCAACTTCTCAAGTGCATAACTCCCAAAAGGAAATAGGTTACTCAGTAGTACTCATCATAGAGCACACCTTATCAAATAGGGTGTGATTGCTCCGCCCCGATATACCATTATACTATGGTGTATTCAGAGGAGTAATGCTGAGAAAGAATCTCATTCTCCTTTAGAATAATCCAGGATTTCCGTGCTCAAGTATTCTCCTCCCTAATCTCATCATAGGACATAATACTTATACCCGTATTGGTTCTCTACTTCTAACTTTTATTCTGTGAATATCTCAAAAGGTTCTGACATGTGTTTCAACAGGAACATATATCTAAATCTTGAGAGATCATCAGAGAATGTAATGAAGTATAAAGAACCGGTCTTGGCATGTGTAGACAGGGGACCTTACATACATCAACATGTATCATCCCAAAAGTTCACTAACTCTTTCTCTGTTTCCAGTAAACAGAGCTGTGGTCATTTTATCTTTGTGACATGACTGGCGTGTTTCACAAGATGTAAATTCAAACTAATTTAAATATGCATCTTTATGCAACTCCAGCTAGTCGGGTCGCATTGATATGACCTAGTCTACAATACCACAAGAAGGATTCGTTCATTTCTGAACTCTTCCTCTTGTGTGTGTTCTATATACTAAGAACTGTGGTTTGATTTAGAACATCAATGCTTTTAGATAACGTGCCTGAACCGATCAACTTTTGATATAGGAAATGTTCAAAACATTATCCAACAATACAAAATTTTATCATTTCTTTACTAATAAAGAGACTGATATGATTTTGTATATCAGGTTCGGTATCTAATAACATTCATTCAGAATCAATGTATTGGTAATACAGGGTGACAGTGACCGACAGACTTGGCTGCAACACTTGCCCCGTTTTCTGCCTCATGAAACTTATCACCCGTTCTCAGTTTTTCTACCCTTTTGTAGCCCTATGTAACAGATTACATATCTGGGATCCTGATCCGGTATCATATACCCAGGATGCAGAGGATACTGAGAAACAGTTCTTTGTAACGAACACACCCGAAGATGATGCATCAGCATGCACTTTCTTCGTTTGGACGGTACGGAAAATCTGGTATTCCCCAATATCCTGCTCTGTCTTATAACAATTATAAGTTGGAGCGGGACCAACGCTCCCCAGCTCAGTAAAACAAGCGGGTTCGGTCAATAATCCGTATTATTATCTTGATTAAGGCGTGATATGGTCGCTACCTGGAGAGAGAGAGAAGAAAACACTCAGCGTGCGCTCTTGCAAGAATAGATTGGTTATTATTTTATCTAATCAGGATGGCTCCCACTGCTTTTTATCAAATCTTCCTTCAAACCCTAAAAGGAAAGACTAGCCGGGATTAATTACACACTACAAGTTCGCCAATCTTTCAGCCAGGCCAGTGTCGGTACTTTGAGGGAGGTCCCCCGTGCTTTCACACGAACCTAATTAATGTAAATCTCATTTTCCCAGAGGCGTAACCCCGTTGACACCTTTCTAGACACCTACTTGATCGGCTAATTGTAATGTATAAAACTCTCCCAGGAGTAACAATTACTCGCAGCGGGTATCGGGATCCAACTATCTCATAGAAGGTATGCAATCTCATTGCAAATTTCAATACTTGAAATTCTCGATAATATTTTGCCCCAGGCGATCTATGACCTTGACTGAGTCAACAAACCATAGACCGCAAGTAAAGTTCAACCCGTCATTTCCTGACTGAATTAAACCCACCCGCACGACCCTTGACAGAGTCAACAAGGCCGCACGACTACCCTAATCCAATCTGCATCATATGCATAAGCAGATAAATAGTAATCATCTACCGCACACTACGCCTTGACTGAGTCAACAAACGCAGCACGAATACTAACTATTACTTATCTGAAATGACAGAGGGCTACGTCAGGTTTTTAAGAAAACCCTTTGCGTAATGAACTTTATATCGTTGTAGGATCGAATGAATTTTGAAATGGAGTGTTTTTGAGGCTTTTCTAGTTTTGCTAAAGGAGTCACTCCCGGTGAAGGGATCGTCGGTCCTTTCCTCGTCGAATGAGGTGCGGGATATATCATATATATCACTGTGCAAAGCAAAAACTCTTAAAAGCAATCAAAAGAAAAACCGAGTGTGTAGCATCTGCCAGTTATTGCTAAAGGAGTCACTCCCGGTGAAGGGATCTCGGTCCTTTCCTCATCGAATGAGGTGCATGATATATCACATATACCGCTGTGCAAAGCACGAACTATAGCTACCTGTTTTATTTTCGAAATTCGATTCCACAACATCTTAGGTTTCATTTATTTCATTAATCTCATTAATGAAGTCCCATCATTTAAGTACCTAAACATCACAGATAAATACGACGTACACTTATGCCATCCGCATTCGCCTCGATGCCCCTCGTGCACCGTTAGGTTAGGTAACTAACGGCAGAGCGGGGCAGGGCTAGCGCGGGTGTAAAACATAAGTAACGCCTATATAATATATCATATATACTATATACTGTATCTATCACAGAACATCACATGATCACATCACAGATATCGCAGCAGAAGAAACATATGAAATATTGGATATACTAGGACGTCCGTGTTTTCAATACGAGCCAGTATAAAACACGGATTCCACGGTCGTGATGAATAGCCAAACCCACACCCCTAGACCCCTACGAGAGCGGCAAGCAACCCTACCAATTCTGGAGTTAGGAGACCCGGACTCGACTCCTTGAGTTGGTCTCCCACTGGACTCCAGAACCCGGTTACTTGTGCCCTCCTCCTTGGGTCTATCCTAGTGCGGAAAAGTAAATAATATACATCAACGGTGACAACTTCCGCAACCTGGAAGTGCCCCAATAAAAGAATATTACATACAAGTTTTTACATGAATGAAAATGAAAAAACACTCATTTCATATAAAAAAAACCCCGGCTATTCAAACACGACGATCCAATATAACATATCCAGCAACACATAACATCACATGTCATCAACGTAAGTAAATATGTCCATCCCAATTGTCGTTGACATATAGCAACGAAAACGGCGATATCACATATTACACTTACGGTCACAGAAAAGAAAGTGTAAAACTACAACATTTGGAATCCGCAATCTCTTTAGACATCACATGCCTAATCAAATGAATTACTTAGACATCTCATGCCTAACAATTATAAACCCCGCATTTTAGTCTCGTTATCGAAAACACTTTTCAATGCCAAGTCGGGGAATTCAACAGGATTCCCGACATTCTGATTGAATGCTCGTCGCAAACTTCAGTAGGCGGCCGCACCCACGACACCGTCGACGAAGTGCACCAAGGCGGAACACCACTGCCGCGAGCACCCGAACGGATGCTTTCGGCGACGGGGTTCTCCTTCAGTCACTTGGTCGGGGCTATGGAGTGAGGCTGTCTATTAAGTTTATCCGGCGAGTATCCGCGTACGCTACGTGATTGCGACGGACTTTTGATCACATCAAAATTCCGTGGCAACCGATCAAGTGAGACTAAACTGCTATGTTTATAACATTCATTCAGTTATCTCATAACTTCTTGTGAATTCCAATTATTGTATCACATTCTGGATAAATAGAAAATGTTAAACTTTCCGATCGAACAGTCAAACACCCAAGTTTTCCCGAAACAGATCAACACATGAAATAAGTCTAACAACATTCAGTTCGTGCCTCAGTACCAACGGTCCAGCCGTAGAAGGGTCAAGCCAACGCCTCACATGTGGCACGCCGTACTGCCCCAAACCATAAGGTTCAAAGGGCAGTTCAAGACGGTCACATAATCGAGTTAAGGTTTGTTGTCTTCTAGAGGGTCCATCGAGTTACTTGCACTACTTAGAACGTCGTTAAACTACGGAAAAATCCAACACTTGGAAATTTTCCGACAGGGGAAAAATTGGGTATTTATATCCGGTCGAACTTTTTAACATATTCAAAAATTATCCGGAAAGATACATAGACAAAGTTTGACAATCCGATCGAATGTACGAACTCCCAATACAACCCAAAATACTCAACTCTTTATTTCAGATTAAAACTCCCCAGGAAAATCAGCACTGAAAAGTAGGAGTTACTGTGCAAATTTTAATGGGAGATAAGACAAAAGGGCCGCGGAACCGCCGCATTAGCATGCTAATGCCGCGGTTCCGCCGCACTTTTATGGAATTAGGAGCTAAATTTTGCGCCGTAATTCTTAGATTTCCCTGATAATTTTTCTGCATATTTTTAATTTGCAAAAATCCACATTTTACAAAAATGTCCAGAGAGCATTTTAAAGTCGAGGTTTCGGGTCGATCGGACTTCTAACTCCGTCTACGCATCGCCTAAGGCTCTAGTTAGGCTCTGAAACCACTGTAGGGTTCCTAGGCACTCTCAAGAGGTCTCACAAGGCATCAACCATGCCAATTTCAAAAAATCTAGGTGCCGAGAAACCCGACTACGGATCGTTGGCTAGAAATCTAGGCGAAAATGAAATCTAGTTAACAACTTAACAAAAGGGAAACGGAAATACAACCTTTGTAGATCCGGTGCTCCACCTCCATAGCTCCGCAACGAAGTCCCCTCGCTGTCCTAGTGAATTCCCGGGCTCTAGCGTCGGCTTCGTCGGAGAAATGGCGAGCTTGATCGTCGATGTCCATGCCGAAGATGATCTACGTCGAGGCATCGCTAGATCAAGATCCACCTTCACCAAGCCATGAAAACTTGTGAAGGAAACACACTCTACTACTTGGCAAGAGGTAGAGGATGAAGAAATAGGAAGTGGGTAGACTTTAGAATTGGATTTCTCATTTGTTTTCATCAATCACCATTGATGAAGAATGGTTTTCTTCAAGTGAAGAAGATGAAGAAGAAGAAGATTATTATGATAAGTTGTTTTTAAAATAAAAAGTAAATCAATACTTATCATAATAATAACCATGGTCAAGTGTAGAGAGTTAATCATGGTTGAATGGAATGGTTATGGTTAAGCATGAGACAAAATGGTCACTTGGTCAAAGTCTTCATGAAGCTTCAACAAGCTTCTAAAGAAAGCCACCATTGTGCATTATGCTTATCATTTTTCCAAAATGAATAAATAAATAAATAAATAGATATGAAAATGAAAACCCTAACCATTACATAACCATGGTTTAAACTTTACACAAAACACAAGTTAGCATGCATCATCAAACATGATACATACAAGTGCACAAAAATATATCACATATACAATGTGCACAATCCAAGTGAGAAAATCCATTTAAAGTAAACCGATACTAGTTAATGCAAACTTATATATCAAATATATAATTATGCATTAAATCATTAAATCAACACTTGATTTAATGATCCGGTCATGGCATATAACCGGATAATATCAACAGTAACAACTTATCGAGTCAACACTTGATCCGATAACCCGGCTGTATCGTATATAACCGATCAATGTCACATATCGCGAGAATTGAATACAGTATCACATACTGGTATCATTCTCGGTCCCGCACACATCTCATATGTGCTCCTATTTCGTTTCGCTTGAGCCAGGAAACCTCTGTGTAGGACTCTAAAGACTCGTCAATACGCCGGCAGCAGATGATGATCATATCAAGCACCCACAAGCCGCAAGCGGTCTGCTAAACGTAACGGCCACCCGGGTATCGAGCGATCTGAAGATCGACGAGCAAGCCCGCTCACACTCCAGTGAATCCAACCAGTAACACTACCGTACAGTCCGGTCTCGTCGTCTGATATGTCGCATATCTTGCCTAGGGGTGGTAAACGTCAGACCCCAATAGCTCGATAAGTCGTGTCGATATGAGGTCTATAACAATTCGAGAAACTACTGGTAACACTTACCAGTAAATCTCAGCAACCCTGGCCAGGGATTTCCTGTTACAGCCAATCGAACACAGCGCAACATCAACCCCCTATACCGGGAGAGACGAATCCCCTCCTATCGCTCATTGCCTCCATGTGACTCGGGGCTGTACCCAAAAACCACCGTTTTGCACGCCCTCTTGGACGTGGTAAGATGGAAATCAAAGCGCAGTGGGAACCACACAAGACTCTATGACGATCTCGGGTCAACAGACTACTCTGTACCAGTGTCACCTGAGAACTGCCATCTGACGTAAGGTATAATACAATCTGGGAGTTCTCGGCGAGTCCGTCCAGTGTACCCAGTCTCTACTGAGCACCCTTATATCATCTCTGATGTCAAACACCAATGGATATGGGATCATCCATCGCCCATCTGTATGGATCGAGAAGGTACACGCTAGTCTACTCTGGTATATCGATGCCCCATCTCGACATACCCACGACTAGGGACTTTCAAGGATGTACTTATGGACTACCATGTCCCCACTAGTATGATCCGCATCATAGTCCAGGTAGTCAAGTACACATCCTAAGGGTTTTACCAACATATAATAGAGAGACAATCTGTGTACACGTTAAGGTAAAGAGCAACCAGATAGCATACTATCATGTCGAGCAAGAAAGTCCTCCCTATTTATGTCCCAGCATCCACTACAATATACATCCAATGTACAGTAATGGCCTCTAGGGCATACATATAACTAACAAATCTATAGCTCCGTTGTTGTCGCAATACAGCGGTATTGGATCAACAATGGTAGGAACCACCTGAAGCTCCATGAGGAACTTCTTTATCCAGACAGCTTCCTTCGCGGCATCAGCAACAGCGATATATTCCGCTTCCATCGTCGAGTCAGCAACGGTTTCCTGTTTGGAACTCTTCCAACACACCGCCCCTCCATAGAGGGTAAAGACATAACCCGACATGGACTTGGAATCATCCTTGTCACTCTGGAAGCTGGAGTCAGCAAAGGCCTCGATCTGGAGGTCTTTTCCGCCATACACCAAGAACATCTCCTTAGTCCTTCTCAGGTACTTGAGAATGTTCTTTACCGCTATCCAGTGTTTCTCCCCAGGGTTTGACTGATACCGGCTTACCATACTCAGTGTATAAGCTACATCTGGTCTGGTACACAACATCGCATACATTATAGAGCCTACCGCAGAAGCGTAGGGTATAATAGACATGCGATCCCTTTCCAAATCAGTCTTGGGAGACATCTCTTTGGAGAGGATTGTCCGGTGACAAGCCAGTAGAATACCGCGCTTGGAATCTTCCATACTGAATCTTTTCAGTATGGTGTCGATGTACCTGGACTGTGAGAGTCCCAGTATCCTCTTGGATCTGTCACAATAGATACGGATCCCCAGAATGTATGAGGCATCACCCAGGTCTTGTTGGAGATAGTGCCCTCAGAGTCAATTATTGGATCACAGGTACGTGATTGCAATGATTGAGGGAGGACCTATCCCGGTAGGACATTCTTACTCGAGATGATAGTATGCTAACTGGTTTACCTTTATCATCGTGTACTACTTTAGGTGACCTGACAGGTCACTATTGCACGTTGATAGAGCCCCTAGGATTCTTGCTTGACTACCGGCAGTATGAGGGCGATCATATACGTGGGAGCTGGTAGTTTATAAGCACATCCTTAAAAGGTCCCTAGTCGTGGGAGTTTCGAGACAGGGCATCGATTCTCCAGAGTAGACTAGTATATACAGTCGAGACCCCGACGAGGGGCGGTGGCCGGTCTCACAAGTGTCAGTTGGATCACCTAAGATGTATACAGGTGCTCATTGGGTTATGAGTACACCAGACAGGACTCGCCGGGAACATGCTAGTTGGTCTTATACCTGACGTCAGATAGCAGTTTCCTGGTAACATGTGTACAGGTTAGTTCATCAACCTGAGATCGTCATTTGTCTCGTGTGAGTTCCCATTGTGCTTTGATTACTACCCTACCACGGCTCAAAGGAGTCGTGCAAACAGGTTTTAGTTGGGTACAGTCCCGAGCCACATGGAGGCAGTGAGCGGATCTTCAGGGGTTCGTCTCTCCCGGTATTGGGGGTGAGGTCGCGCTGTGTCTAGGAGAGCCATTACACGAAGTCCTTGGCCAAGGCAGGAGATTTACTGGTAGGTATTCCAGTAGTATCTCAGGGTGTTCTGGGCTACACTCCGACACGACTTGTAACGCTTTTGGGGGTCTGACTTTTACCAACCCCCTAGGCCCGCCATGCGATGCTCATAGACGAACGGACCGGACTATACGGATATTGTCACTGACAGGCTCAGTAGGGTGTCAGGATGAGTTCGCTCATCGACGTCCTTTTTGGTCAATAGCTGGTGGCCCGTCACGTATTGGCTTATATCTCTGACGTGCTAGTGGTTAAATCCACAGCCATAGTATTGACGAGTCTTTAGAGTCCACCACACTTACAGTTACTCAAGTTTCGGGCGAAACGCTGTAGAGGCCGTATGGAGATATGGCAGGGTTCGATCAGATACGTGCGGTATTGCACGGATCAGGATCGGACGGATATTACTAGCCGGCTTTGGTTTAAGCCGGATCCTAGTATAGTACAGTGTAGATTTTGTCTCTTTGCATTTGTATCCGGTCGGAATACAGATGCGGGTGTGTATGCACAGTATAGGGGTTTTCCTGTAATTTATTACGGGACCAGTTTTCTGGAGTTGCCAGTTTGCATTCCGTTCCGGCCGGTTTTCCTTTGTTCTTTCCCGGCCGGACTTTTCCGATGGAGGGGGTTATTTGCAAGTTTGCAAATAACATTTGTGGAGGGGGTATCTTGCATATTGGTGGCATCATGATAGTTTTTCATGATGAGATTCTTTTTCCTTCTTATCACTTGCTTTATGGTGATTAGAGTGGATTTGATATTGATTTGAGATGGTTATCATTTCTTTAGGGTTGTGGTCACCTCCTTGCTTTTACTACACTCACCTCCCTTCTTGTTATGGTTTGATATTCATTCCTCCACCATTCTCACTAAGAGAAGAGAGGCTACACTTAAGAGAAGAGAAGGAGAGAGTTTCATTTTTGAGCTTGTGGCATTTTTCTTGATCTCATTTCATGCTAGGAAAAATGCAAGCACCATTTTTCTTATCTTGATTCCTCCATCATCTTCAAAGGCAACAAAAACCCCAAATGAGACATAGCCTCTACACTACATTCTACAGCAAATCTTGGGCATGTCGACTTGCCAGCTTCATGCCCGAGTTGCCTCGGTATTGAGGCGGGAGCCCGTAAAAGACGCAGGCGATGTGGTGCCCTTCCGGCGAGGAGGCGACGACATGGAGACAGGATTTTCCGCGGGAGATCGGGACGATGACGAGAAGACCGGAGGACTCGGATCACTCGGTATATCTCTAACCCGTCTTGTAATTAGCTAAGACTAGTTAATGGTTCGATCTGGGTGTTCATTGCGCGGTGGTGCCGGTTTGCTAAGTTCGCAAAATTAAAGTTTATCACCGCTTCCGCATTTGGCCGTCGGATTGACGGCCGGGGCGCCGCCGTGCACTTACAGGTCTTTCATGGAGAACCTGTGTGATAAGAACCCTTTGACAGATTGTAGCATAGGAATGTCATTTCCTATCAAGAGAATGTCATCCACGTATAAAACGAGGAATACTACAGTTCTCGCTACAAATCTACTATAGATGCATGGTTCATATGGATTTTTGATAAAGCCAAATTCTTCGACCGTCTCATCAAAACAGATGTTCCAACTCCGCGATGCCTGCTTTAGTCCATAGATGGACTTAAGCAACTTGCACACCTTTCCGCTTCTCCCACTCTGAATGAAACCCTCTGGCTGGTCCATATAGATACACTCCTCTAAATTTCCATTTAAAAAAGCGGTCTATACGTCCATTTGCCAGATCTCATAATTGTGGAAGGCAGCAATGGCAAGAAGGATCCGAATGGATTTCAGCATAGCCACTGGAGAAAAGGTTTCGTCGTAGTCCAAGCCAGGTCTTTGACTGAAACCCTTTGCAACAAGTCTAGCTTTATAGGTCTCAACCTGTCCATCTACACCAATCTTCCTTTTGAAGATCCACTTACATCCTACGGGTTTTACCCCATCTAGAGCAATGTCCAACGTCCATACTTTGTTGGTGTACATGGACTCCATTTCGGTCCGCATTGCATCCAGCCATTTTACCGATTCAACGCTCTGAATGGCCTGCTGGAAGCTAGTCGGCTCATCACTATCAATGATGCAATCCTCTCTATCCCCGTCTATGAGAAAACCGTAATATCTCTCGGGCGGATGAGACTGCCTACTACTTCTGCGGAGCGGCGTAGGAATGTCCTAATCTTTTGAATCCTCTGGTTCTACTAAGCTTTCAGTAATAGCTCGTGGTTCTGGAATTTCTTCCAGTTCTATTGCGCTCCCATTTATCTGATTCTCCAAAAACTGAGTTTCCAAGAAGTGGGCATGCCGAGAAACAAAAACCTTTTGTTCCTCTTCGCAATAGAAGAAATATCCCTTGGAGTTCTTTGGATATCCCATAAACTTGCATTGTACTGAGCGTGCCTCGAGCTTGTCCGCATGCTGCTTTTTGACAAAAGCTGGACATCCCCATGTCTTAATATGATTAAGATAGGGTCTCTTCCCACACCACATCTGATATGGTGTAGTAGGCACAGTCTTAGTTGGAACTTGGTTCAAAAGGTATGCAGCTGATTCTAGCGCATATCCCCAGAATGATCGCGGTAACTCAGCGTTACTCATCATGGACTGTACCATATCCAATAGGGTTCGGTTCCGTCTCTCCGATACACCGTTATGTTGCGGAGTGTATGGAGGAGTAAGCTGAGAGAGAATTCCATTCTCTTTTAAGTAGTCCAGGAACTCGGCACTCAAGTATTCACCACCTCGATCAGATCTTAGTGTCTTGATACTTTTGCCTGTTTGTTTTTCTACTTCATTCTTATATTCCTGGAATTTTCCAAAGGCTTCGGATTTATGGTTCATTAAGAAGACATAACCGTACCTTGAAAAGTCATCCGTAAAAGTAATGAAGTAAGAATAACCGCTTCGTGCATGTGTAGATATTGGACCACACACGTCGCTGTGTACGAGTCCCAATAGCGAGCTCGCTCTCACTCCGTGTCCAGTGAACGGAGTCTTTGTCATCTTTCTTTTGAGACAGGATTGACAAGTTGCATATGATTGATATTCGAACGGATCCAAATATCCTTCTGTATGTAACTTAGTCAACCTTCTCTCATTGATATGACCCAGTCTACAATGCCATAAGAAAGTCTGATTTGTTTCTGGAGACTTTCTTTTGTGTGTATTCTGGACATTGAAAATCTGTGGTTGGTTTAATACGTATATACCATTGCTCAATGTACCTGACCCAATCAGAACTTGATTAAGGTGAATGTTTACAATATTACTTACAAACGCAAATTCATAACCTTCTTTAGAAACCAAAGATACAGAAATAATATTACAAGTTGCGTTGGGTACAAAAAAGCAATTACGTAAAACTAAAACATGTCCATTTGACATTCCCAGGTGATAGTCCCCCACGGCCTCAGCATCCATGCTAGCTCCGTTTGCAACTTTGAGTGTCATGTCACCTGCCTTCAAAAACCTACGCTTTCTCAACGCCTGCAAAGAATTACAGATATGAGATCCTGATCCGGTATCCAATACCCGGGATGTATAGTTTATTGATAGACAGTTTTCAATAACATACACACCTGAAGCTGAAGCCGCAACCTGCTTCAGATCCTGTGTTTTGGCTTTCCAAGCCCTGCAATCTTTCTTCCAGTGTCCACTCTTGTGACAGTATAAGCATTCTTCCTTATCCACAAGTTTCCCCGCTACCTTTGTTGCTTTTGCCTTTCCCTTCGTATCCACCTTACTAACACCGCCCCTTGGTTTGGCGGGGGTTTTCTTCTTCTTTCCCTTGGCTTTCGCCTTGGACCTAGAAGAGGAAGATCCTCCTACAAACAAAGTGGATGTTTTCCTACCTTTCTGTAGGGTGCCCTCTGCACTCCTCAGCATGTTGAGGAGCTCTGAAAGTTCAACTTCCTTTTCTTGCAAGTTGAAATTCAGAATGAACTGGGCGTAAGTGGAAGGAAGGGACTGAAGAATCAAGTCCGTATAGAGCTCATTCTCCAACGTGGTCCCAAGGTCCGCGAGCTCCTCTATGTAGCCAATCATCTTAAGCACGTGTTCCGCTACCGATGATCCGACGGCCAATCTTGCCGAAAACAACTTCTTCGACACTTCGTATCTGGCGATACGAGATTGCTCTCCATACAGTTCTTTTGTATGGAGAAATATGAATTCGAGGTCCATATTCTCATGCCTCCTCTGATGTTCGTTGTCCATAGAGGCAAGCACGAGGCATTTGGCCTTCGCGCAGTCGATCACTCAAGTCTTACGGATTTCATTATCCACGACGCTGGAGGTAGGACCTGGGACAGGGGGAGCTTTGGTGGTAAGAAGATACCCCAACTTGTCATAAGTGATTGCCATTTTGACATTCCTGAGCCAATCTTTGTAGTTTGGCCTTGTCAGTAAGTTTTTATCTAGTAGTAACTTAAGTCCAGTCATGATGTTTGGTCGCTGCAATTAGGAGAGAGAGAAGAAACACTTTAGCATGATGCTCTTGCAAGTTTAGAGTGGTTTTTAATTTGTCTAAACAGGATGGCTCCCACTGTCTCTCGAATCCCTCCTCAAACCATAAAGGAAGAACTAGTCGGGATCAATCTCACCGTACAATACTTGCTTAACCGTTCAGCCAGGCCAGTGTCGGTACTTCAAGGGAGGTTTTCCAACGCTTTCGCAAAGTTCCTTAATTAAATAACCTCTTTTCCCTGGGGGCGTAGCCCCGCTAACACCTTTCTAGACACCTACTTGGTTTACAGCATTGATCGTTAAGTGAGAAAGTTCCGGAGGAGTAGCATATACTCACAGTAGGATCGGGATCCAAATATCATTGCATGAAAAAACTGAAGGAATCCTACCAGAATCATCACACTCCAAATGGTATGCGGCGCTAGCAAGTTTCAGTTCTTTTGAAACTCCCGATGTGGATTTTTGCCCCATGCTCTTATGACCTTGACTTTGGCCAAAATATCATAAGTCACATGTCAAGTTCTACCCGTCATTCTCCAGGTTAATTTGAGCCCACCCGCACATACCCTTGACTTTGGCCAAAATGGTAGAACGACTGCCCCAAACCAACACATCTATCTATGCTGCACATGAATAGCCAATAGCTACCAATCACTATGCCTTGACTTTGGCCAATATACATAGCTTGAATACTTATTGACCATTCATGTAAAACGACGGAGGGCTACGAATGGTTTTGGTGAAACCGTGAACGTAGTGAACTTGATATAATCGAAGGAATGAGATAGCTTTCAAAAGGAGTGGTTCAAGCTCCGCATTTAAAAGTTTGGTTTTGAAAAGAACCGAATGGTTTTCAAAGTGTTCCAACGACTTTTACTTGGTTTATTTTTATCTTGCATTAATTCCAATGCGTCCCATCATTTAATCCTACCATTGCAGAAAACAACAAAAATATGACGTACGCTTATGCCATCCGCATTCACCACGGGGTCCCGTCATCACCCGTTAGGTTAATTAACTAACGACAGAGCGGGGGCTGGACTAGCGCGGATGCAAAACATAAGCAACGCCTAAATAGATATCATATAGATATATATAAACATTCGTCACATGCAATGATAGCCATTCCAGATCACAGATGAATACATTGGATATACTAGGAATCCGCAATTCGTACGAGCCTGTAACGAAGAGCGGATTACACGGTCGCGTTGAATAGCCAAACCCCACCCTAGACCCCTACGGGTGCGGCAAACTATCCGCCAAGTACCCGAAGCGAAGCAACCTCCCTCAACTCGTGAGTAGGCCACTCGGCACTTCGAGACACCCGGTAGTTTGTGCACCCCTCCTTGGGTCTATCCTAGAAGCAAAAATAGTAAAAAGAAATTATACAATGATGGCAACAACCCCGACCCGGTTGTGCGGCCATACAAATAATATTACCTCAATTTACATATTACAAGAATTGAAAGATAAACAAAACTCTCATCTCACAATTCCCCCCAGCTATTCATCCGTGACAATCCAACGAATTCATATACACATACCATCAACATCACAGATCACAGATATGTATAACCCCCACTAATCGACGTATAGCGATTAGCAGACGTTCAATACATATAAAACATTACAGATATAACCCATTAGCCAAAGTCTACAGAAAATCGACCAAAATACGGATTTGTAACCACCCCAAAAACAAACTTGTTCTCTGGAAATTCTAGGCAGAAACAAACCATCCCAAAAATCACAAAATACCTCCAGAAACAAACTGCAGGAGAAACGATCCACGGCCGAGTCAACTCGGCCGCGGAACCGCGGCGCGTTGGTCGGCCCGTGCGATCGTTTTTCTTGCCTGTTTATAGAAAAGCCTGAGTCGATTTTTAAGACATGATTTTTTATTTTTAGAGCAGAAAAAAAATCGGCAGAAACTAGGGTTTTCCGGGGTGTTTTGCGGTTTTTTCGTTCGGTCGATATTCCAAATACTTTGCTAACATGCTAGGGTGTGTTTAGTTAGGCTCTGATACCACTGTAAGTCCACGTTACCTCTCCCGGTTCTTTCGGGCTTGCAGAAACGGTAAAAAACGATTTTTAAGACTTAGGTAACATGGACTACAGAAACGGATCTTTGCTAAACTACACACAAGCAACCTAACTAGAGAGTTGTCTACTCAGTTAGGGGTTATACCTCAACTTGAACTCCTTCTTCTTGACTCTTGATGGCGGACGGATGATGCTTTCCTCGTTGCCTTCTCTTGTCGAAGATGGATCCACCTGAGGGTTTCTTCCTTGAGCTCCTTTCTCGAACTTTGAGAAAACTAAAGTCTCCGGCTTGCTATACCTTTAACCTTAGGAAGAATAGAGAGTGGCTTAGGGTGTTTTATCTCCAAGGAGATGTTTCTCAACACATGAGAATTGTTCTTCTTGGACTAGAGGAGGAAGAAGAAGAAGAGAGGAGAGAGAATGGTTATGATAGAATGAGATGGTTTTTTACAACCATAACAATATAAGTGAATTATCAAATTAATAAAATTAATCAAAATGAAAAAGTTGATGGAAGGTTTGATAAGACTATTATCATTTCACATTAAATGGTATTTGCTAGAATCAAAGAGCATCTTTGATGTGTAATGATGATAGTCAATGTTTCAACCATGGTCAACTAGTCAACCTTGGTCAACAAGTCAACAAACCCAACCATGACACAATTTCATTTAATTAATATTATTAATTGATATATGATTGTTAGAGATTCTGCGTGTTCAAGTTTTAGTTAAATACAGCAATCAAGACGGTTTCGCTTGTAGCTAGCCGGTTGAGTACGGGTCGTCCGCAGGGAGATGGGAATCTTTTTCTATGTGCTTTAACGAGTTAAGTCCAGTTTTTTCAGATTTTGTTGTGATTAATTAAGCAGTAAAATGATATGTAAAGAGAGCTTGTTAGGGTTAGGATAAGGTTAGTTTGAGTTAGGAGTCTCCCACATCTTTCGTTGCCCCTCTTAATATCGGTGTTACGGTAATCGGCAACAACGGGGATTAGCACGACTAGGAAGGAACTTACGAGTATAAGCTAGGCTTTCCAACGCATAAGTTCTTCCTTTTGGTGCTTGTCCGTCCGTTCTTGGCTCTTAGCCATAACCTCTGGTTAATTTAACCACAACCGGTCTCACTACGGAATCACCGCTATCATGTAGGATAGGGTGCCGTAAGGAGCGGATTGTGGTTCAATTAACGGGAGTTGAATTAAGCTGTTGGACAAGAAAAGAGTGAGAGAGATTTCCTTCTCTCAAACTTCCCTTATCCTACCCTAACAAGTATGAAACTACTCAAACATCATGATATGGAAAAATAAAACAAAACAAAAGAGGAAGATAGAAAGAAAGAAATTAGAAGATAACAACTAGCTATTTGCGACCTCACCTTGGCAAGGATCAAGCGTAAGCATCATGGTTATGTTAAGGATAAAGAAAAAAGAGAGAAGAAAGAAACAACAAGAAATAACAACAACTAGTTAACAAATTAAAATTACAACAATTAACAAGATAATAAGACAAGCAAAATAATAAACGGTTCTTCTTTATTCATCATTCTTCACTCACAAGCTCACTACAAGTTTTAATGGAGAAGAGATGAGAAGAGGAAGAAGAACATGTATTCTAAAACCTAGAGAAAAAATACAAGATTATGGATCCCTTTCTTCACAAAGTTCTGGGCTATTTATAGGCTGAAATATGAAAACCTAGGGCAACCACCAGAACACAAATAAAATGACCAAAACACCCCTGAAAAGTCTCTGTCTGCGGCACCAGTACGGCCGTGGATCCGCGGCCTAAGCCTCCTTATGCCGCGGATCCGCCGCACTCTGGTGGAGTCAGGGCATGGGTCGATAGGTACTTCCCTGGTCTGCTGTCCCCTCTTGTCTGGTACATGTATTTTCTGAAAATACTTCCACATTTCTTCCAGAATTTCTGTTGAAGGAAAGGTGGACTTTGGACATGGATTTTCTTGAGCTCCGCGTAGATTTCTTGGTCTTGGTATTGCCATTGTGCTTTGTGCATGAAGGTGACAATTGATTTGTCATTTTGTCTCCTAAACTGGTGTGTGGCAACAGACGGATAAAGAGCGGGGACCCGTGTTTTATCTGTGGTTGGCAGGAACTCGGATTTTGTCGTATTTTTCCATGGATTTCACCGTTTAGAGCCGAGAACCTGTATCCTGCAATTAACTAGCAAACACGGCTCAAGAGTACCTACCGATATGCAATGTGATAAAAATTGGGCGGTATAAAAATGCAAAAATCTGATATGAACAAATACCCCCAAACTTATCATTTGCTCGTCCCGAGCAAAGCCAATTTATTCACAAAAAATTTCCTAACCTCACTTTCGCAGGGAACGCGATTGCACTGAGCATGTGCAACAAGCCGTTAAACTTCTAGGTGTCCCTAGTAGGAGGAGTGTTGTCTCCTGAGGGTTTTCAGCGGATACTACCCACAAAATCCGGTCAAGCTAGTTTTGTAAAATAACTAAGATTCAAACCCCTAAAGTTTTGTTTCAGAAAATAACAATTCTATGATTCTAAGTCTAGACTATCGAACCTTTATTTTTCACATCTCGCTTCTTATTTAACTACAGATTTTATATGTCTTTACGTGTAGTGCAAATAGTGTTGTTAAGTTCCAGAAGATCGATTAAAGTCATCATGTCACACAAAAAAGCCCAGATAATAATTTTAAAAGGATCACATAAGTTTTATAAAGAGTTAAGCATTTTTCAAGTTTCGTTTTCCAGTAAAGTTTTAATTTCAGAATTTCTATCTTCCCTAACAGGAAACTAGGTCTTATTCTTCACTCCACCTTTTTCTTGTTTTCATTTCATACACATCTCTGTGAACGTGCAATAGTCTTTATCATAGAGTAAAACCTTCATATCTCCGCTAAATTTTTTTTTATAAAAGCCTGTCTTTTATCAAGATTATTCTCACACAAAGAACCGTTAGGAATTTTAACTCGGAGAGAACACTTGCTTGATTTTTTTTTAATCTGGACTTTCTAGGCTTCTTAGCGAGTGTTGGGCCAATGCACCCAAACCAGTTGGCTTTAGGGCATTAGGTGTAAAAACACCCCGGCAGACTTAATTACTCAAGTTACCCAGGTCCAAAAACAAAAGACAGTTTGGCGTGAAAATCAGATGATTTAATACGAACGGAGATATAACCGGCAGTTCAATTATTTTTTTGGATAAAAGACGTGTTTAGTGTGTGGTGTGTAATCATTCCAATCAAGTTCTAGATGGGTTATTTTTCAGACTTAGTTCCAATTACGGCATCAATAACATTCCTTCATATTCGCTTTACCTCATAAACTATTCTTGACATTACTTATTTCAGAACAAACCTATTTGATCCTCAGAAAATCATTTATCTGTTTAAAAGTTTTTAAACATAAAAGACTTGTCATCTAATTCCCAAAAACTCACGACACGTGTAGTGTAATGTAAAGACGTATATCAGCTATAGTTAACTTCAAAGGAGAGTTATCTTTCAGGTTTTCAAAATCTAAACATAAGATTTAGTTATTCCTATTTTTTCAAACAAAAACCGTCGAAATTTTGAATCAGAGTTCTTCCACAAGCTAACTTGACAGAAAAGTTTTTTATGTTTTTAGAAAATTTTCAAATTTTTATGGATTTCAATATAAAAACAACAAACAACAACAACTGAGCCTTTTATCCCAAGCATAAGGGGTAGGCTACATGAACCAACATGAGAATCACGCCGGGTCCAACACATGAATCCTCTGTCTCCACTCTAGTCTATCGAACAATATACTTTCATTGAGTCCTTTGGCAACCATATCATTTCGTATCACCTCCATCCATGTTTTCTTCGGTCTCCCTTTTGCCCTTTTGCCATTACCCATATCCAGAGTATCTATTCGTCGAACCGGTGCTTCCATAGGTCTGCGTCGCATATGACCAAACCATCTAAGCCGGTTTTCCCGCCTTCTCCTCCACGGGTGCTACACCAACTTTTGCACGGATATCCTCATTTCGTACCTTGTCTTTTCTAGTGTTACCGCACATCCAACGAAGCATGCGCATCTCCGCTACGTGCATCTTCTGTGTAAAATATACATATGAATGCGAAGGTAAGAAATGCGTACCGAGCGTACCCCCAAACTTAAACTGGACAGTGTCCTCACTGTCATTGCATGAAGAGATCATTTGAAGGGTCAAAAATGTCGGTTAGCGATACACAATTTTTTTGTTTTTTTTTTTGGTTTTGTTTTAAAAGGAAAGAAAAGGAAAAAGAATATACACAAATATATACAAAATGGTTTATACATACCCCCAAACTTATTTGGAACAGTGTCCACTGTTCTTGGCTGGATAACCGAAGTTTGGAGGTAGGCAGAGGAAGATCATTCAGGGTAAACCGGCTCCTGTAAGAACAGGAGCTCCTCTGTTGGTTCGGCGCTAAGGTACGGTTTTAGTCGGTGTCCGTTCACTTTGAAAAATGAACCGTCCTTTGGATTTTCCAAATCCACAGCGCCCTGCGGATACACATTCCGCACAAAATACGGCCCTTTCCAGCGAGATCTGAGCTTTCCTGGATGGAAGTGAAGTCGGGTGTCGTAAAGCAGTACCTGCTGACCAGGTACGAAGGTTTTGTGCAAAAGGTGTTTATCGTGAAACACCTTCGTTCGATTCTTAACGACAACCGCGTTATCGTAAGCCTCATCCCTAAGCTCGCTCAGTTCGTTCAACTGCAGCTTCCGATGGCTGCCCACATCTTCGAGAGACAGATTCAGCTCCTTTATCGTCCAAAATGCGCAATGCTCTATTTCGACAGGTAGGTGGCAGGCTTTTCCGTACACAAGCCGATAGGGAGACATGCCAAGGTCGGTCTTATAAGCGGTTCGAAATGCCCAGAGGGCATCAGTGAGTTTCAGCGACCAATCCTTACGGTTCTTGGAAACCGTCTTCTCCAGTATCTGCTTGATTTGCCGATTTGAAACTTCGGCCTGCCCGCAGGTTTGGGGGTGGTAGGGCGTGGATAGCTTATGATTAATGGAGTATTTCCGTATCAAGGCCTCGAAAGTCTTATTGCAGAAATGACTTCCATTGTCGCTAATGATCGCTCGGGGGTGTCCAAACCGGGAGAAAATGTTTTCTTTAAGGAATCTAACGAAAACCTTGTTGTCGTTAGTCCGGCTGGGCACAGCCTCGACCCATTTAGAGACGTAATCAACAGCGAGAAGGATGTACAAGTTCCCAAAAGAGCTGGGAAACGGCCCCATGAAATCTATCCCCCAAATATCGAAAATCTCCACAACCAAGATCGGTTGGAGCGGCATCTCGTTCCTCCGGGATATCCGGCCCAAGTGTTGGCACCGGGAGGAAGTCTTGCAATAGTCATTAGCGTCTTTGAAGAGTTGTGGCCAGTAGAAACCACATTGCAAGATCTTCTCAGCTGTCTTTTTGGGCCCAAAATGCTCGCCACACGCTTGATCGTGGCAAAATGACAGCATACTCTTGAATTCCTCGTCAGGGACACACCGACGAATAATCTGGTCGGGACAGTACTTGAACAAATAGGGTTCGTCCCAGTAAAAGTGCTTTACTTGGGATAAGAAGCGAAGTTTGTCCTGACTCGACCATTCAGTCGGTAGTAATCCCGTGGCCAAATAGTTCACAATATCTGCGAACCAGGGTTCGCAGGATACTGTCAAGAGCTGTTCATCCGGGAAAACGTCGTTGATCGGAATTGGAAGCGAAGGCGAAGAAGGAAGTCGTGAGAGATGGTCGGCAACTACGTTTTCACATCCTCGTTTGTCCTTAATGACCAGGTCAAACTCCTGAAGCAAGAGGATCCAACGGATTAACCGAGATTTTGCATCTTTCTTCGCAAAAAGATGGCGCAGAGCAGAATGGTCAGTGTAGACAATGACTGGAGAGCCGATGAGGTAGGGCCTGAACTTTTCTAAAGCAAATACAACAGCTAAGAATTCCTTCTCGGTTGTTGTATAATTGAGTTGTGCGTCGTTCAGGGTTCGGCTCGCATAATAGATTACGTGCGGCATCTTGTTGATGTGTTGTCCAAGGACAGCACCAATAGCAAAGTCGGATGCATCGCACATAATCTCAAATGGGTGCGTCCAGTCAGGTGAAGAAAGAACGGGAGAGGAAGTGAGTGAGCGTTTTAGTGACTCGAATGCAGTCACACAGCTCGAGTTGAAGTCAAATGGTGTGTCCTTGGCCAGCAAAAGAGTTAAGGGCCTAGCAATCTTGCTAAAGTTCTTAATGAACCGTCTATAGAAACCGGCATAGCCAAGGAAGGCTCGGATATCTCTGACGCATCGGGGAGGAGGCAGATTGGAAATGACCTCAATCTTTGCTTTGTCAACCTCTATGCCATTTTGCGAGATGATATGTCCTAAGACAATACCTTCGCGCACCATGAAGTGGCATTTCTCCCAATTCAAAGTGAGATTATTGTTCTTACATCGGGTAAGGACAGCGTCAAGATGCAGCAAACACTCGTTGAAGGAATCGCCGAAGATGGAGAAATCATCCATGAAAATCTCCAGAAATTTTTCCACCATGTCTGAGAAAATTCCCATCATACACCGCTGGAAGGTAGCGGGCGCATTGCAAAACCCAAAGGGCATGCGACGATATGCAAACGTGCCGAAAGGACAAGTGAAAGTGGTCTTGTCCTGGTCTTTTTCGGCGATGGGAATTTGATTATAGCCAGAGTAGCCATCAAGAAAGCAGTAGTACTCGTGTACGGCCAATCGTTCAAGCATCTGGTCAATAAAAGGTAGCGGAAAGTGGTCTTTCCGCGTTGCGGCGTTGAGTTTTCTGTAATCAATGCATACTCGCCACCCAGTTTGGGTGCGAGTAGGGATTAACTCGTTTGCCTTGTTGGTTATGACCGTGATGCCCGACTTCTTGGGGACAACGTGGATGGGGCTAACCCACTGGCTATCAGAGATAGGGTAAATGATACCATTGTCTAGACATTTTACGATCTCCTTCTTCACAGCCTCTTTCATGACTCGATTGAGACGTCTTTGTGGATCCCGGGCTGGTTTGGCATCATCCATCAGATGAATGTGATGCTCAACGATTAGGGGACTAATCCCCTTGATGTCCGCCATGGACCAGCCAAAAGCTAGCCTGTTGCTGTGCAAGACCACTAGAAGGGCTTTCTCTTGCTCGGGAGCTAGAGAAGCGGAAATGATGACAGGGAGGGCCTCGTTCTCACCTAAGTAAGCGTACTTAAGGTGAGACGGCAAAGGCTTGAGTTCGAGCGTTGGAGGTGAAACGATGGAAGGCAAGATTGGTGCAGAGGTCTCGAACTCAAAGGACTCCAGCAAAGGTTCAAAGCGAGTGTAGGCGACCGAGTCAGATGGTTCAGGTAACTCATCCGAAAATTCGAAAGATTCAAACTCGGGTTGTGCGCGGCTAAGATCGTTTGAAAACATGAAACACTCGTAGTCGTTGTCGGGCGCAGAAACAGCAGTAGGTTCGAAGAGAAACGCACTAGTGGCGTCAAGATTATCGTGATCAAACAGAAACTCCTCGAATTCACACTCTTCTGGGATGATCTCCTGAATCGAGCAGACGTACAGTATATGAGCATTAGGTTCGGTGGGCTGATTCCCCAACCTAAAAATGTTGAGTTCAATCGTCATGTTTCCAAAAGAGAGGTTCATCGAACCATTGCGACAATTGATCACAGCATTTGAGCTTGCAAGAAATGGGCGACCGAGTATCACCGGAATTTGATTCCGGGGGTTAGCTACAGGCTGTGTGTCTAATACAATGAAGTCAACGGGGAATATGAAGTCCCCGACTCTTATTAACACATCCTCTAGCTCACCCCTAGGATGGGTGATCGATCGGTCGACCATTTGGAGAGTGCAGTGCGTGGGTTTCAACTCTCCGACGCCTAATTGCTCGTATACTGAATACGGAAGCAGGTTAACACTGGCACCAAGATCTAATAGTGCGCGGTTTATGTTCTTATCCCCAATAGTAATAGAAATCGTAGGACAGCCAGGGTCCTTCCGTTTTTGTGGTAAAGATTGGGTAAGGGCATCACTCACAGCACTAGCCAAGAAAACTTTCTTGAGTACCTGAGACTTCCTCTTTTTCGTGCACAAGTCCTTTAAGATTTTCGCGTAGGACGGGACTTGTTGGACAGCATCTAAAAGAGGAATGTTAATGTTAACCTGTTTAAATAACTCCAGAATCTTCTCCATTTGAGGATTTTGTTTATTAGACCTCAACCGGTTTGGAAATGGAACATTTTTAAAATTGGTTGAGTCTAATGCTGGAGGAGGAGATTGTGGTGTTGGAACAGATCCCAGAACAGGTGTTTTCGTGGAGTGAGAAGTGGGTCCGTTCAGAGCAGAAGAAGAAGCAGAAGGGGAGCCTTTTGAAGAATGGAGAATAGGCTCAGAAGACGAAGAAGAAGAAGAAGAAGAAGAAGTAGAAGAAGAAGAAGCAGCGGCCGGGGTGTCATCGTTGATCCGTGTGCCAATGTTGTTTTGCAGCATCCTTCCCGATCTCAATGTGGTCACGGGACTCACATTATGGTTCTGTTGTTCAAGAGCAACATGTGCATTATGTGGGTGACCGGGATTTGGGAGTGGTTGGGACGGGAGCTTCCCCTTCTCTCGCTCGCTTAAGGCCGCGTTCAGCTGTGCAATCTGGGCCTCGATGGTCTTGATGCTTTGCCCGTGTGCGGCAGTGTGTTGCACTAAGAACTGAATGGAAGACTGGATATTGGTAGTGGATTGGGTCGATTGTTTAACGAACGCCTCCAGACTTCGTTCAAGCGAGAAAACCTTATCGTTGTTTGACGGAACAAAGTTGTTTGGTGGATAAGAATTGTTGGGTGCAAAGTTGTTCGTCTGATTTTGGAAAGGTTGGGGTTAGAAGGGCTGCTAAAACTGAGTTTGTTGTTGCGCTTGTTGTTGTGGCGGAGGGGCCCTTTGGAAATTGTTGCCTTGGAATTGATTCTGATTCTGATTACAGGCGAAATTGGGGTGGTTCCTCCAATCGGGATTGTAGGTGGAAGAGTATGGATCATTCCTCGGTCTTTGCTGAAATGCAGCATTAACCTGATCCTGTCCTTGCGAGGGTGGATTGTAAGGACACTCTTCGGTCAAGTGAGAAGGATCGGAACAACAAGCGCAAATGGTACGAAGGGGGAGAACAGGGGCAGGAGCAGAAGAAGAAAATTTGCTCTCTATCGCTTCAAGCTTTCTTGTTATTGCAGCCATTTCAGCTTTCATCGCAATAGAGACATCAAGTTGGTGAATTCCTACCCTAGACTGACCGGTAGAAGTGGAGTTAGAAGAAGAAGAAGTCGGTCTGGTGCTCTCCCATTGTAGCGTTTGCTCCGCAAGGTCGTCAAAAAACTGCCACGCTTCCTCGTCAGATTTTGATAGGAAGTGGCCCTGACAGATGGTTTCCAACAACTGCTTCGTTGCTGGGTTCAGGCCCTCATATAAGGTTTGGCAAAGTTGCCATTTCTCTATACCGTGGTGAGGACACTGAACAAGAAGGTCTTTGTACCGGTCAAAGCACTTCCAGAAGGGTTCGGAAGGAAGCTGAGAGAATTGGTTGATTTCATTTCGAATCCTTGCGGTTTTATGATTCGGATAGAATTTTTTTAGAAACGCTTTAACAAACTCATCCCAGCTGGTTATTGAGTGGGAAGCGGTGCTATACAGCCATTTTTCAGCAAGATCGCATAAAGTGAACGGAATGACCCGTAGACGTATAGCATCGTCCGACAGTTGGGTGGTTTTCATCATGGTACAGACGTTTTGAAATTTATTGATGAAGATATAGGCATCTTCAGATTCAAGCCCATGAAATCGTGGAAGCATGTTGATGAAGTGGGGCTTAATTTCAAAGTTATCCCCATTGGCCGGAGGAAGAGAAAGGCAGGTGGGAAGTGCAGAACGGGTGGGATAGAAACGATCCTGGAGCGCGATTCGCTGCGGCGCTACAACAGGAGGTGGAGGTGGGATATTGGTCTCCGTAGGAGGTGGAGCCAATCCAGCGGCAGTCAAAGAGATGTTCGGATTAAATTCCGACATCGCGGAAGAAGAGGTTGGTGAAGGTGAAGGCGAAGATGTATGAACAGAATTCCGGTCAACATCGGAGTTGGCCGGCAAAGGAAGGGGTGAAAGAGGAGTGGACGGAGTTTCGACTTCGGAGTCGATCGCGTAGTCGGTAGCGACTAACGTAACGCGGACTAGACGGGCGCTAGTGTCCCGAGTCCAAGCGGACATACACTAAACGAGTTTAGTATAGTCAAAGCGGAGAAGGTGAGGGTAAGAAAACGTCAATGGAGAAAGGTGATGGGTGGTGGGTGAAAAATGGATTTTGGCGACAAAAGGGCAAGTTTTTATAAAAGTTTTTGATTTTTTTCTTTTTTTTCTTTTTTTTCTTTTTTTTTTTAGAAAGAGATTTACAGAAATATGTACGGACTTACGGCTTTAAGTAAACACAAACAAGATATGCACAATCTCACCTAGATCTACGGTCGCCTAGGTCAACTAGACCTGCTCCTAACTGTTCCAGAAAGCTAGAAAAAGGACCTCAAACCGCCTCTTCTCGGTCTAATGCGGCCAGATAAGTGCCAGGTAAGTGGGAGGTTGTCCAACGCTTTCGCGAGGTTCCTTAATTAAATAACCACTTGCCTTCGTCACACTTGTCTAGGCACCGCAAAAGTCAGATAGGATAAACGGCCGATGCCTGTAACTAGTCCTCTGTCCTAATGAGCGCGAAGTCCTTAGGGCTGAAGTCTAGTATTTTTTAACTTTTAACAGTGGTCAATGCATATGCTTTTTGTGATTTTTGGGGTCCTGGGAAGGGTGATGAAATCCCCACCCAATCTGAATTGGTTTCAAGCCCCTTAAGTCCGTATTAAGAAATGCAAAGCAGTAACAAATCAACTGCAAACAATTTTTATTTTTTAGCGCGGCGCAAAGAATCCTGCACAAGAATAGTTTATTGGAAGGGGGAGAATAGTTTACGCAAAGAAATCTGCAGAAAACACAATTTATTGGAGTCCAGAGGAGTGGGAGAGAGGAGAGAGACTTACAGAGAGATTTTGGCCCACTGAATCTACCAAGTGGCCGCGGATCCACGGCCTAAGCTTCCTTATGCCGCGGAACCGCGGCAATATGGTGGGATTGGGACATAAAATTTTTGTTGTGTGCTTCTGTGGTTGTCCTCTGCTTGTCTGGATTTGCTGAATCTTGATTTGCTTACTGTATATGCTCCAGATTTTTACAGTAGACTGTTTGCTTCGTTTTGATCCGTCGCGGTATAGCCGCGAAATGTGGGTCTATCTTCCCACGTCTTTGGCACTGAACTCGAACTCCGTATTATCCTGCACACTTGCACAAAAACTAATCAAAAATAACAAGATGATTTTTTTACAAAGTATATATATATTTTTTTTTGTTGTTTTTCGGTTGTTTTTATATTCACAAGTTAACCCGAAATTACACAAAGAAATAAACTACCGTATCCCCGGCAATGGCGCCATTTGATTGTTAGAGATTCTGCGTGTTCAAGTTTTAGTTAAATACCGCAATCAAGACGGTTTCGCTTGTAGCTAGCCGGTTGAGTACGGGTCGTCCGCAGGGAGATGGGAATCTTTTTCTATGTACATTAACGAGTTAAGTCCAGTTTTTTCAGATTTTGTTGTGATTAATTAAGCGGTAAAATGATATGTAAAGAGAGCTTGTTAGGGTTAGGATTAGGTTAGTTTGAGTTAGGAGTCTCCCACATCTTTCGTTGCCCCTCTTAATATCGGTGTTACGGTAATCGGCAACAACGGGGATTAGCACGACTAGGAAGGAACTTGCGAGTATAAGCTAGGCTTTCCAACGCATAAGTTCTTCCTTTTGGTGCTTGTCCGTCCGTTCTTGGCTCTTAGCCATAACCTCTGGTTAATTCAACCACAACCGGTCTCACTACGGAATCACCGCTATCATGTAGGATAGGGTGCCGTAAGGAGCGGATTGTGGTTCAATTAACGAGAGTTGAATTAAGCTGTTGGGCAAGGAAAGAGTGAGAGAGATTTCCTTCTCTCAAACTTCCCTTATCCTACCCTAACAAGTATGAAACTACTCACACATCATGATATGGAAAAATAAAACAAAACAAAAGAGGAAGATAGAAAGAAAGAGATTAGAAGATAACAACTAGCTATTTGCGACCTCACCTTGGCAAGGATCAAGCGTAAGCATCATGGTTTTGTTAAGGATAAAGAAAAAAGAGAGAAGAAAGAAACAACAAGAAATAACAACAACTAGTTAACAAATTAAAATTACAACAATTAACAAGATAATAAGACAAGCAAAATAATAAACGGTTCTTCTTTATTCATCATTCTTCACTCACAAGCTCACTACAAGTTTTAATGGAGAAGAGATGAGAAAAGGAAGAAGAACATGTATTCTAAAACCTAGAGAAAAAATACAAGATTATGGATCCCTTTCTTCACAAAGTTCTGGGCTATTTATAGGCTGAAAAATGAAAACCTAGGGCAACCACCAGAACACAAATAAAATGACCAAAACACCCCTGAAAAGTCTCTGTCTGCGGCGCCAGTACGGCCGTGGATCCGCGGCCTAAGCCTCCTTATGCCGCGGATCCGCCGCACTCTGGTGGAGTCAGGGCATGGGTCGATAGGTACATCCCTGGTCTGCTGTCCCCTCTTGTCTGGTACATGTATTTTCTGAAAATACTTCCACAATTCTTCCAGAATTTCTGTTGAGGGAAAGGTGGACTTTGGACATGGATTTTCTTGAGCTCCGCGTAGATTTCTTGGTCTTGGTGTTGCCATTGTGCTTTGTGCATGAAGGTGACAATTGATTTGTCATTTTGTCTCCTAAACTGGTGTGTGGCAATAGACGGATAAAGAGCGGGGACCCGTGTTTTATCTGTGGTTGGCAGGAACTCGGATTTTGTCGTATTTTTCCATGGATTTCACCGTTTAGAGCCGAGAACCTGTATCCTGCAATTGATTAGCAAACACGGCTCAAGAGTACCTACCGATATGCAATGTGATAAAAATTGGGCGGTATAAAAATGCAAAAATCTGATATGAACAATATATCATAAATTCATTAGGGTTTGGAAAAATACGACTGTCAACTGTGCATACGCACCCGTTCCAAAACCCTAATGAAAAACCTCTTCCTCCGCCTCACTCAACTGTGCATACACACCCGGATTCGTGTTCCGAGGAACATGAATACTATGAGATAAAACTAACACCAAAACATATACTAGGATATGGCTCAAACCAGAGCCCGCTAGTAATGTCTGTCCGGACGCCAAACGTGCACAAGTGCGCGGATGAGAACGAACCCTGTCGCAAAACCATGCGACCTCTACTCTGTTTTGCCCAAAGGAGAATAACCCTCTGTGTGGGACTCTAAAGACTCGACACTATGCTGGCAGTGGGTTTAACCACAGACCGCAAGCGGCACTAGCTGTAGGTAACGGTCCCCAGGTAGATGCCGATAAGAAGACTGACGAGGTAAACCCATCTGAACTCCTACTGAGCCTGTATGTGATAGTCTCTGTACAGTCCGGTATGTTCGTCTGATAACATCGCATGGCGGGCCTAGGGGGGCGGTAAACGTCAGTCCCCTACTAGCGGTACAAGTCGTGTCGGAGTGTAGCCCAGAACACCTGAGATAACACTGGAAACCTACCAGTCTATCTCGCTTGCCCTGGCCAGGGACTTTGTGTAATGGCTCTCCTAGACACAGCGCGATATCAACCCCCAATACCGGGAGAGATGAATCCTGTCTAACCGTCACTACCTCCAAGTACTTCGGGACTGCACCCAAAAACTACCTGTTTGCACGACTCCTTTGAGCCGTGGTAGGGTAGTAATCAAAATACAGTGGGAACACACTTGAGGCGAAGTGACAGTGTCAAGTCAACGGACTAAGCTGTACTCATGTCACCTGGGAACTGATAACTGACGATAGGTATAATACCAACCAACAGTTCCCAACGAGTCCTGTCCAGTGTACTCATAACCTAACGAGCACCCGCATACTATCTCAAGTACGACGTACTGACGGCTGTGGGACAGACCGTCTCCCAAGCTGGGATAAGAAGCGCATACGCTAGTCTACTCCGGAGTATCGATGCCCTGTCTCGATAGTCCTGCGACTAGGGACCTGCATAAGGATGTGCTTATAGATTACCCAGCCCCCACGAGTGTGATTGCCATCACAACGCTGGTAATCAAGGAAAGATCCTAAGGGCTCTACTAATGTGTAAAGGCGATATGCTAAAAGAAACACATGCACACATTAAAGCAGAAACAAACCAAGTAGCATACTACCATTTTGAGCAAGATTGTCAATACAAGGTGAATATCCCAAGCTTCCATTAAGTAATATACATACTAGTATGATACAGTAATAGCCTCTAGGGCATATACACTAACATGTTAGTGTGTATGTGTTTTGTGTGTAAATTTGTTGTGTATTCATGTTGTATGTGTGTGTTTCAGCTGTCAGGGGTAAGCCTTCTATCCCATTAAGAATGTATAGAGCAGGCACCCATTCGCTTGTGTTTTCATCCGTTTCGAGTAAATTTCGGCAACACCTCCACGCTGTTCTCCGAGTACACTGTAATAGAATAGATTATCATGTAGTCTATGTGACGAAATAACTCGAAACGAATGAAAACATAAGTTAATGCAGGTGTTTGCTTTATATATTCCTAACTTGTTCATACTGGACAAATCTATCGGTTATCATATGATTGAATCTTCTCGTCACATAGACTACATGACAGTTATTAGTACCGAACTATACCATCCGATATTTAACAACCTTCGTATAGTTCTATGTCATGACGAACATCGAACGTATGTTAATCGATTGCCGGGGACTAAGTCGCGCTTTGATTTTCACATATGAGTATTGATGAGAATATGAAAGTTTCATATTATCATCGAGTATCATATATTGGTTTTAACTTGAACATTTAACTTTAATAGGTTTTACGTTTTCGTTTCGTTTTTAAGGATTCGAAGTTTTTAGTTTAGGGTAAAGTTTTCTTACGTTTATTGTAAAGTTATACATTTACGTTATCATCGAGCATCCTACTGAAGGAACTAGTGCACCATAAACCCTAACCCTAATTAATCCAAATTAACCTAATTAACCCAAATTAACCTTAATCATCACCCTAACTCAAATTATCTCTAATTAACCCAAAATTAACTCAATTAACCAAAATTAACCAAATTAACCATAATCATCACCCTAACTCAAATTATCCCTAATTAACCCAAAATTAAGCTAATTAAACCAAATTAACCCTAATCAACAACCTAACACAAATACACTCTATTTGACCTAATTAATCCTAGCCCAAACCCTAACCCAAATTAACCTAACCCTAATAATCACCTAAACCCTAACCCAAATTATCCCTAGCCCAAACCAAAATTAACCCTAATTAATCGAATTAAGCCTAACCCTAACACTAATTATCACCAATCCTATTTTACCCAAATTAGCCATAACCCTACCTAATTAACCCTAACGCTAAACATCAACCGAACCCTAACCCTAACTAACCCCCAGTTAATCCGGCCCTAGCTATAACCCTAACCTAACCCTAAAATCAACAACAATAACATAAAAAATAGCATAATTATAAGCTCAAAATTGAAATTAACTCACCTCAGTAGTCACTGGCCGGTGGCAAAGAGCTCGATGAGGTGGAGGAGGCCGGGGATGGAGCTCGACGAGACTGTTGCGGTGGAAAATAGCTCGACGAGCTCGCGGCGAGGCTGTGGTGGAGACGATGACAGTGTGGTGGCGATGAGGAAGTCGACGACGATTAGTGTGGTGGCGATGAGGACGTGGACGACGACGAGTGTGGTGGCGACGATACGCGCACGGGTGATCGATCGGGAGTTTGGGAAATTTTGGGGACGGTGGGAAATTACTTAGCTTTATTTTTGTTAAAAATAACCCTTTGTTTCCCCTACGGATTAATCCGTAGGGCTTTTATTTGCGATACCGTAGGGCCAAATAAAAGATTACATTTTAATATTTTTCAATTTATTAATGCCCCTACGATGGGCACCGTAGGGACAAACCGATGGCCATACAGATTAATCTGTATGGGCAATAAAAAGTTTTCCCTATGAATTCCTATATCTGTAGGGGCAACACATCATTGTAGTAGTATCCGTAAGTCAAAAGGCCGTAGGGGCAAGTTTTTGCACCTACGGATGAAAATTTGCTCCTACGGACAAAACCGTCTCGACAACTACCCCTACGATTTTCAACGTAGGGATTTTTTTTTTAAATAATTTATGGAAAAAATAGTAATTTCTTGTCTTTACGGTCAAAACCGTAGAGAAAAATTTAAATAATCCGTAGGACAAGAATTTGATTTTAATAAAAAAAATCAGAAATTTATGCCCCTACGGTTGTCACCGTAAGGGCACAAATTTAGCCCTACAGATTATCCCGTAGGGCCAGAATTTAATTTTAATAATTTTTTTTAAAAAAAAATTGTAATTTATGCCCCTACGGTTGTCACCGTAGGAGCATAAATTTCGACCCACGGATTCCACCATAGGGGCAAAACATCAGTTTTTTTTATAATTTGCCCCTACGATTGCAGCCTCAGGGCCATCTCTTGCCCCTGCGGTGTAAACCGTAGGGGCAAATTTTCATATATTTTTTTAGAATGCTTTCTCCGTTTTCCCCTACCCTATACACAATAATATATATATCGCACAGTATATTATATAACCAAATACAGAAATATTTATAAACAACATTCCACGCATAATATATAACGAAATAAACAAAAAAATATGAAATCAATCTAAAGTCATGATCATAAATATCATATACAACAATCGATGTTCAAAATAAACAATATGTATCAAATAAATGTAACATTTCGAAAAAAATTAAATGTTATTTTAGAATTTTAAATAATAATAGAATTTTAAATAATGCTAAAAAGAGGTTTATTAAAAATTAGTTAAGTGTAGTAGTAACTAATTATAAAAGGTTTTTATTTGTAAAAACACGTTTTATTTGCAAAATGGTTTTTAATTTTAATAAGGGGTATGGTATATGATAAGGGAATTTATTATGCACATATATTACAACACCTTACACTCTCATATCCCTCCACCTCATGCCCATCCTACACACACCTCCTCTTTATGATTTTCTCATTATTCATTTGGATAGATAATTCTAACTGAACTATTCTTTTCTTAATATTCTTTACTCAAACAAAAATAAACACCAGTTCATCACATATCCAAGACAAATGAGTTATTCAAGAAGTTTTTCTCAAAAACTCAAGATAAAGCAATTACCAAATTCAAGATGATCCAAGTTTGCACCCATGAGCTTGGAAGTTTTGTAACCTCTGTTTAATTAGGTAAAAATTCATCTTTTACTAGTTTTTAAGTGCTTTAAGTTTCAAAGCTTTGGTATGATATCATAAAACGTTAAGTTTTGTAGGATTTTTGATATTAAATTGGTATCTACTATAACTAATAAATTCTGAAAAATGTTTTGAGAATATTCTGAGATTGTGAGAACAATTAGAGACCACACCCCAAACCGGTATCCAATTGGACCCCCTTGGACGCCAATTAATTGCGTTTGGCTTCAAATTGCTACTGGAACTTGGAGTTAGGGTGTTGGATTTTTAAAGTGGTTTCATGACATCTTAACTAGGCTACTGTATACTCTATTTTGTCCAAGGTCACTTGTATCAAAATCTGGAACAAATATCCTATAAAAGTTCAATGTTTTAAGTTTTTGAAACTTATGTTTTGATTTTTATAATCGCCAGGGGTAGTTCGATACTGATAAAACACGTTAAAATACGCCAATCGTACGTTTTGGTCTTTTTGCAGTAGAAGTGTAGTAACGTTTGCGTTTCGATTCTTATACACACACACGCTTGGGTTAATATATAGGCTCGGTTGTGGAGACGTCCGACACGGCGAGGAAGGGCAAGACATTCGCGAGCTTCGTCTAATGTGTTCTGATATTAGGTGAGTAGGGGGACATTTACATGTGGGAATTCGGGTGAATGGCGTATAGCACCCCTGACTACCAGAAGCTTTATAAAACTCTGTATCGGTTTCTAAACACTATTTATGATACATAACCATATTTATCTTATATGCATTACATTGAGTACCATGCCATCCTTATTCTATATAATACTTTCTGGAATAGATATATTGAATAGAACATAATCAAAAATACCTACGATTGTCATGTTGCACAATCACATATATATATACTACACTACACATCGTTGGTATTGGCATGACACATAGAAACTGCTTTGCTATTAGTATTTTAACGGCATCCATGCTAGTCAAAATGATTTTGTACTATAATTTTGATGTTTGAATATTATTGTCATATATATCCATGTGTTCATTATTGATATCATAGATTTGATGTTTTTATGGATTTGAGAAACTGCGGGTATCTTTTATAAAATGGATTATGTTTTCAAAAGTGCGGTTTTCTCATGATATGATGATTTGGTGTCCACCATGAGCTTTAGTTTTCATGATGAGGTATCTGAATCAATAAAGGGGTTAACCGATTATGAATACATGGTGGACCCAGTACTACTCCGAGGGGCAATAAGACTGTAGGGAGGTACGGGGAGTCTAGCGAGGATGATCGATACTGGAGGTGATATTGGAGCGTGGTGGATATCCGATGGATTTCGACCATGGCTGAGTTGATATTAGGAGAGGAACGATCGATTGAACGGTGCCTACAATATTCAGATTTTGTATCGATGATAAACACGTGTTTTATGAGGATTTGATGATGATGGATATTATTATTATGAGATTTCATTCATATGGTACTTGCATTCATTATTACACATGTCATATTATTTCATATGATGTATACTTCTATTCATTGAGTTGGCAACTCAGCCATGTTGTGCCTTAGCTCCTTGCACGATGGACCGTATGGATGCATAGCAGCATCAACGATTCATACTTTGGAGTACATCGCAAATTTTGCTAGGTAGGTTACACGTATAGTAACCGCCACTTTTGTTGATATTGTATATTGTATCTTACGTCACTCCATCAGACCACCTGTATATTCTTTTGACTTAGATCGAGTTTGTGAATTTATGTATATTATTTTTGGTCAAACTCGGATAGAGTCGACTAGATAGTTTTATTACGCTGTTCATTTTATATTTGCTTGTGATCCTCGCCTTCGAGCGTCGTATATAACTGCGTGGTTATGATTCCGCCATTGGGCATTGAGATAGCTTCAAAGTGAGGGTGTCCTTATAATTATATATATATATATATATATATATATATATCTTATTTTATCAGTAATTACAAAGGAGGTGCTGTCGAAATTTCAAATAACGAAAACCTTTTTACCCTATTTTCAAATCACTTGACATATATTTTTAAGTAAACAATTTTTGTAAATAAATTTTGTTTCATATTAAATAACCTTTTGAAAAATTTACCTTCTTTATTATTTAAAAAGATTTAGATCTTGGTTTTTGGCTTAGTTAGGTCGCGTCGACATCTCAAGACGTCATGTGATATAAGTGTCGGTCACGTGCCAATTTGGGTCGTGACAATAAAGTATATACATCCTCCATAAATCCAAAAATTACAAATAAATCTATGTTAGCTCCATCCAAGTACTCCAGTTCAAAGTATCTGGAAAATTTGATGCATCTGCTCCTCGCTGCAGCCCTGTGCTGACAAAATCTCGAGTAATAATGGAGTGGCCAGTGCAGGAGTAGGAGTGGGCTGTGGAGCCGAAGGAGTGGCATGCATAGAAGAACCTGGATGAGTGGCCTGCGGAGCCGGATTCGTAGGAGTTGCCTGCACAGCCGCAGTCGAAGTAGTGGCTTATGGAGATGCAGCCGAAGGAGGGGCATATGAAGCCGCAGCCGAATAAGTTGCCTGTCAAATCTCTAAATTTTTTAAGTTTGTGTAATAAACGAGTAAGGAACGGTGTACTAGACTTATTCTATATGTATAGTTATGAAATTCTAAGTCTAGAAATAAAGTCTTGCGAATTGAAATGATGTGTTATTGATCTATAAGCTTGTTGCTCAGGTTTGTTTTTGTGCTTGTTGTTGTGTTGTTGTTTTTGTTTTCTGTATGTGTGTATGTGCCTTTGTCTCTGTGTATGTGTGTGTGTGTGTTTATAACATACGTACCATCATCTCCTGCAACGCCTTGAATTTGAAGTTCGACGTGTCAAACCGCTGCTCCCGACGTCACTCACGGAGGGTAGGAGATATAACCGCCGGAGAGGAGGTCAACTTCAGATGGACCTTGCTCGGAACAAGTCCTCGGCCCATCTCCCAACCACCGTGGTGCCCTCTGTGTACGGCGTTTAAGAAAAGGATCAACACGGCCGGATCAGTCTCTATGGTGAAATCAATCCCTGATGACTTTGCCTGCTGCACCACCCGCTCCTACCCCATATAAAGTATTGAAACGTAAGTAAACCATTTAAATTTAAAATATTCATAACAAAATTTCATTCGAATTAGAACAAATGTTAACATTTACGCAATACTCCTGGGTAATCGTGTCGGGATATCGAAGATCGCTCATGGCCCGATCTGTCGATGTGGCGTGGACGGATAGATAATCCTTCAACACGCTCAATATACCGCTCTGAGCCAGGGTCCGAGCTCTCTGCAATTCACCAAAAACATTACATGTATAATAACTTAAATTTTTAAATTGCATTATATCAAAATAGATATTTTGTAATTTGCCGTTGTTTTCATGGCACGAATAATGTTCCTCGATCCATCCGTGTAGGTAGGTCGACCTCTTTTCACGGACTTCTGAGTCCTTATTTTGAGCGGCATGATTCTGTAGAATACAATCAGATTTAGTTTTCTAATTAAGCAATAAAAAATAAATTATATGCTAAACACTGAATTACATTTAAACTACAAATGTTCTTGCGCTCAGACACAAAAAACTGGCACAAGAGAGGCCATGTATCTATATCGACCCTGCTAAAGGCCGAAGACTGCAGGAGAGCTTCTCTCACCGCTTCGGGGGTCGTTTTCCATAGCTCACAGAAATCATTCTTTAGCTCATTCCGATGATACCAGACCTTAGTCTGCAAGTTGGTCATGAAGCCCTGGTAAGGATTGTGAAGATCGGGCTCTCTATCAAGGTGATCGGGATCGAGTATGGGATAAAAGTGGTAATCCGACTACAAATACAAGAAATTAATTTTTTTAAATTATAAGTGCCAAATTATAGTAAATTTATTGATAAATCATATTAAAATAAATAATAATACCAGGGCTTGTTCCCAGAACAAAGGAAAGGAGTAGGTGTGTTGCTCGCCCCAGTCAACGTGAAGAGGATGCTTCTTTTGGATGTGGCTATTATCCCCCATATACCGGCAGAACCTCTCGGAATTATCTCCAGTGTATCTATGATCAGAGGTAAAGAAGAGGGGGATGATCCTTGCCCCTTAGCAGTATCGGGCCTCATCTTGTGGGACTGATTGGGCCCTCGAGTCCCCTCTTAGGCCGTAGCTTCCCTGCATCTACAAAATATACAGATATACAAGCAATATCAAGACAAAAAAAATAATTATAATGAAATAATAAACAAAAAGTTAAATGCAATATATATACCTCCGGCGACATCACCACGAGCCTGAGCCCGGACAGCAGAATGAGCCGAACGATAGTTCCTCCGGTGAGTAACAGCCGGTGAGCCAGACTTGGATGCATCCCATCCAACTAGATAATAAATAATGACGATATAAGTAACTTCTGAATAAAATAATACATAATCAATTTGATTTATTAAAATAATACTAACCAGCAGACTGCGCGGAGAGTACGGATCGTGCAGGAGCGGTCTCTGTCCTGGATTAATATGCATGTATATCTATGATAAGCAACTTCAAAATGAATATGCGTTTATATATAATATAACATTCAAAATGAATATGCGTGCAATATAGAATATGTAAACGAGCCTGCTGCATGTGTGGGAACGACATGTGCTTCGGATGTGGGAACGTCATATGCCCTGAATGTGGAAGCACCCCCTTTAACTAGACAATAAAAATGATTGTATAAGTAACTTCAAAATGAATATGCGTGTAAATCTATAATATAAAATTTAAAATGAATTAATATGCATGCAATATACCTGGAGGTGTGGCAAAATCCATATGTAATAGGAGATCTAGATGGGGGTACGGACGGGGGTGCAACAAAATTGCTCTTCCGTAGGATCTGCTCCCTACGTAGATCCCCGGGCAGCAGGATCCCTCTGCCAGTGCCCCTTCCTCTGGTGCCCCTCACTGCTCAGACGTCGTCATTAACTCTAGATAAAAGTACAATCATTACATATGCATGCAATGCATGTGTGTAAGAGAAATAGTAATAACAATACATGTTAAACTTCTATACTTATAACCTTTTTCGTTTCGTAGACGCATTAGAAATATCTACTTAGATTTCATCATCAGTTACATTCCTAACCCACGTAACTTCACGCTCAGCCGAAGATAAGCCATCTACGGAGACAGATGGTTGGAGCACTCTAAGTCTTCTTTATTCTAGGACATCATAAACATCCATGCGTTTTCATCGGCATACGACATTCCATCCCGGACGCTTCAAACACTCTGAGTAGTATACTTGAAATGCTTGTTGTTGAAAAATAAATGAATCATCCTGAGAGCAAAATCAACGTGTGTCCATACTAGTCAATCCATATTCATCATTCTAAGTCCCAAGATTGTCTCTCCACCTATTCGTATCGGTACATGTATCGTATCAAATACACTGAAATATATAAAACGGTTCTGAACGTTCGAAATACTGGATACCAAGTATGCAACCTAAATACCCATAATTAATCACACCATTCGATCCTACGGTCGCAATCCCACTATTCTGGGTTGTTCGAGATTTTTCTATGTCATTAACTTCAAATTTGTATCCAAGGACACCGAATCCTTTATAGTATGTAACCTCCATGCTAGAAAACTGAGCTAGACATCTTGATTCTTTCTCTCATGATGAAAACATGTTCGGATCTTGGATCTGAAAAAACAAATTATGTGGTAAATACATACCGATATCCAATTAGATTAAGAATAGTCACAAGAAGACGAGATTCGAACATCTTACATAATCTGCAAACTAGTCCCAAAAAATGTCCTGATGATATTTTTCGAATAGATCATCATTTGAATCAAGATGCCCCTCATGTACTCCATTGTTATGAATTCTGTTATCAACATTAAATTTTGACATCAACAATATATTATTTCAAATACACACACACACACACACACATATACATATATAAAGAACAATTAATGCAAAACAGACATCCGCTATTGAGAATGATAAACTGATGTATCTTGGTGATAAACATGGGTTCTACTATCTTGTAATCTGCTTTATCATATAGTCCGTCCTGAATTCTCCGAGGTATGTTAAGCCTTGTCTCAATGTATTCGTCCAGATAGCAGGAACAAAATGTGGTTACTTCATCTAGGAGATAATCCTACATAATAGAACCCTCTGGTCGATTTATATTGCGTATATAATTTTTTATAGTGTAGAAGTACTAATGAAACATATGTTAAATAAATAAATACAATCATATAATAAAGTAAAAATTTTACAAAATGCGTGAACCGAAAAATTCACGGTACGTTTCGACAGGATAGATCTATCAATATTGTACTGGTTCGCATGCTCATCCTCGGTTGCAAGATGAACCGTCAGTTGAATTATGATATCGAAGAACAACAGTGAGAAAATCCACTCAAGCTTGCACAGTATCATGGGAATCACATTTTCTAGCTTCTCCAGCGCGTCAACCTCGAGAATTTTAGCGCACAATTTCCTAAAAAGAAACAAAGACCATTGATTATTAGACCAACCGATTCGTGAAGAGAAGTCCTAAGGGCTAATTGAAGTAGGTACTCCATAATAATATGGTGATCATGACTTTTCAGCTCATCGATCTTGCTATTCACAATCTTTATCTTCTTACTAAATGATCCTGAGAAATTTGTAGGAACTCTAAAATCGTGTAACCCCAGCATGAAGCTTTTCTTCTTTGGTTGTGACATATGATATGTGGTATTGGGAAGTAGAAACTTTCCTTATTTATCCGTTATCATTTTAGAATGCAAATCACTTCTAATTTTCCAGTCTTGAAGATCCATACGAGCATGGAGGTTGTCTTTCAATTTTCCATCCTTACAAAGAAGCAAATTAAGTACGTGCTCGGACACCTCCTTCTCAATATGCATAATGTCCGGAAAATGACCCACTAAATTTTTTAACCAGTACGGTAGCTCATAAAAAAATGCTTAACTGGTTCCATCCGGATGGAGTGTCCCGTCTTACCGGATCTACCCCGAACGTCACGTTATTTTAACCGTCTCTGATGGTCATGTTATTATAATCATTCCACTGAGCAATGGTGTCCTGTCCAGATATTGGGTTTAGTGGTCCAAGAAGCTCTTGATCATCATCAAAGTGAACGGTGTCAAACCTGTAGGGATGGTCTAGTGGCAGGAAAAGCCGATGACTGCAATAACAAGGTTTTTTTGCTAAAATTCAACCGTCTCGATATTGTAACTGTAAGTTCGCTATACTATCTACAATAGGGTTTATAATTAGGCGGAAGTGATAATTTAAAAAATCTAGAGAGCCACTACAAGAAAACATAGGATCAAGAACAACAACTATAACATGCAACAAAACTAGTAAGCTAATACAAAGAAGCTGGCGAACTACAATCTTTGTAGCGCGTTAGCAACCTCTTCTTGTACCCAAACTAGTCTCCACAATAACCGGAACAAGCTTACTCGATGATCTCCTTACCGAAGATGATCCACCTTGAGATAACTCCAACACAAGCTATAGCTTTAAATTGATCTCATCAATATGAAGGATCTCACTAATTAAACTTGCTAAGAATGATTATTAGAAGATGTAGAATAATTAGCATACTAATTTTTTTCACTTTTCTTTTTCCACTTTCTCACTTGAAGAAATAACTCAAAAGAAGAAGCCATGGAGATGAGAGCATGAAGAAGATAAGGTTCTAAGATGGGAACAAAAACCAAATGATAAATGAGTCATCCAAAACACGTCACTAAAAATGAGTCATCAAAGCAAACACCTAAACAATTCTACCATCATCTAAATGTCCATGACTCATACCATTTATGAATGTTCTCATCTAAACCATATAAGTCTCATACACCCATCTTAAATGTCTCAACATACATGTGAGAATATTTATACCAAATATAAATATTAATAAAGAGAAGAAAATAATAAAGTGAGCATGATATTACTTAATATATAAATATATCAATATATAAATATACATTTAATTATTAAATCAACACTTGATTTAATAATCCGGTTATATCATATATATACCGGCTAATATCAATTAACACCCGATTAAAATACGTGTATCAAATACACGTGTTTAATTGAACTCCTGCACGTATCCCTATACGTGCCCTACATCGTTTCACCTGTACCAGGAAACCTCTGTATGTGACTCTAAAGACACGATAATACGCTGGCAGTAGCTTAGGATCATATGCATAGCCCACAAGCACGTCAACGGTACTAAGTGCACGTAACAGTTACCCATGTATTGATCGAAAGAAGGTCAACGAGCAAGCTCATCTGAACCCTGCAAAGTCTATCGGTGACATTTACCATACAGTTCGGTCTTTTCTTCTACGAGTATCGCATATCGAGTTTAGGGTTTGGAATCTGTCAGACCCTAATAACTTGATAAGTCGTGCGACAAAGGACTCATAACCAATCAGAGTTACAACTTATAACACTTTTTAGTTTATCTCCATGGCCACCGACTTGTGGTTGTAGTCATGTCTTGCACAACACGACATCAACTCCCTATGCCGGTAGAGACAAATCCCCTCGACCGCTTAGTGCCTCCACGTGTTTTGGGACTATACCCAACTAAAACCTGTCTACACGACTGTTTTGAGCCGTGGTAGGATAGAAGTCTAAGTATAGTGGGAACACACATGAGACATCATGGCGATCTCAAGTCTTTAGGACTACCCTATACTCATGTCACGAGAGAATTGCTATTTGGTATATTACCAACTAGGAGTTCTCGGAGAGTCCTTCCAGTGTAACTCATCCAATAAGCACCTGTATACAATCCTCGATGTCAAACACCAATAGCCGCAGGATCAGCAATCTCCCTCCAACCGGATCAGGAAACATACATACTAGTCTAAACTGGAGTACCGATACCCAGTCTCAATACTCCTACGACTAGGTATATTTAAGGATGTGCTTATCGACTATAAATGCCTCACTATTATGATCTCCATCATCGTCCTGGTAGTCAAGCAAAGTCCCAGGGTTTTATCTCATGTCTAAACGATACATGATAGTGAATAAAATACATCACATGAAAAATAAAGACAAACCAAATATTATACTATCATCTCGAGTTAGATTGTTCTCTCGTATAGGTCTTCCTTCAATTACAATAATTGTCTTGAGCACATCTATATCCAACAGTATCATGGTAGCAGTAAGGGCATGCTTTATAATCATGTACGGACCAACCTAATAGCAGTCTATATGCAGGAAAGTCATTAATTGTCCACATTAAAGCCACACGCATCGTGAAGATTGAATCTGTATTTGCATCGTATGTCTTCACACCATCAATGAATAAGGATTTTAACTCATCGATCAGTGGTCGAAGGTAGACGTCAATATTATTTCTCGGTGATTTCGGTCTGTCAATAACAAGAGGAATCATAAAGTAAGACCGATCCATAGCCAACCACGGCGACAGATTATAAACCATCATGGGCTATATGATGTAGCCTCCACCCATATAGTTGAATGGGAAGAATCCATCACTATCCAGTCCGAGCCTGATATCGCGAGGATTACTAATAAATATTTTGTGCCTCAAATCATAATCTTTCCATGCCGGCAAATCTTTTGGATCACTCATTCTTCCGTCTTCGCTTGGAGCAGTACGGTGATGCCAAATCATCGCCTCTACTGTCTTCTTACACCTGAATAGCCTCTGCAACCTCTGTGTTATGGAAAAATATCGTGCTTCCTTGACAAGTATATCTGGCTTCTTATCAGATACTTTCGGTTTATACCTATCCTCTCTATAGGTGGGTCACTATTTCAAATCTGAGTTCTCTTTCCGGTACAACACATAATTTTTGGGACATGCATGAATCTTCTCACAGTTCAGATTCAAATCAGACATCATCTTCTGGGCTTCTTACCTGCTCTCAGGCATGTTATTTCCCGGGGGCACAAAATCTTTCAGGAACTTGAGAAGTATCATGAATGATTGTTGCTCCATCTATTTAGACACTTAATCTGGAAAAATTGGACAAACTATGATAGTGTGGAATACTTTGCATTCTCATAAATTGGTCTCCTGGTATCATTAATGTATTTCTCATACTTATCCGCACTCTGTCCTTGACCAGAAGGAATGACTTCTTCGGTAGGATTACTATCATTAAGAGCAGCATCTACCATATCATCCTCTTCTTCTCCTGGAAAGAAGTTATCTTCTTTTTCTTCCGCCGCATTACCGTTTTCTTCTTCTACTTCCGCCGCATTATCAGCTTCTTCTTCTCTTTACCCATGATATAGCCAAGTTGTATAAAATCTGGTAAAACCATACTTAACGATGTGAAGCTTTATGATTTCTTTTTTCTGCCAAAACTTATTTCCACACCTGTCGCACAGACAAAACAACTTCCACGACACGATGTTATTATGTTCGCGTGCAAATTCAATGAAGGTAGCAAATCCATCAACAAACTTAGGGTTCATACGTTGTCTCCAATCCACGTACATCCAGTCCTTAACTCTAATGTACTTATGGGCCATATTAAACTGTATAACATATAAATTATATGTTTCATAAATTGAAGGAAGTAATGAAGTTATGGAAGTTGGTTTTTGATAGTGACTTGAGAAATCTAAGAACGAGATGGTTATTGATAAAGAAGAGAACGCGAAGGGCAAGTTTGTCGTTGATTTCAATTTATGATTTGGCTTAGGTATAGAGTTCTTATTGTATATGTGCTTTTTGTATGTGTGTATTGTGTATGCGTGTTGTATGTGTGTGTTTCGGCTATCAAGGGTAAAGCTTCGATTCCGTTAAGAATGTATAGAGCAGTCATCCATTCGTTTATGTTTTCATCCGTTTCGAGAAAATTTCGGCAACACCTCTCCACTTTTCTCTGAGTACACTGAAATAGAACAGATAGTCATTTCAATATTGTAAAACAATATTGAAATGAACATCTAATCTGTCTTTGCAGATGGATAACCAGCGGAAAAATACCGACGAAATAACTTGAAACGAATGATAAAACAAGTGAATGCACGTATTTGTTTTATACATTCCTAATTTGTCCATACTGGAATAATCAATCGGTTATCATACGATTGAATTTTCTCGTAATATAGACTACACGATGGTTGTTAGTATCGAAGGATACCGTCCGATATTTAACAATCTTGCCTAGTTTTATGTCACGTCGAAAATCGAACGTATGTTAACCGATAGACGGGGATTAAGGCGTGCTTTGATTTTCACATATGATTATCGATGAGAATATGAAAATTTTATATTATCATCGAGTATCATATATATAATTAGTGTAAGATTTAATTTGAATTGTTTTTACGTTTATGTTTCAATTTCACGGTTTTGAAGTTTTTAGTTTAGGGTAAAGTTTTATACGTTTACGTTATCATCGAGTATCATACACTTAAATATTGTTGTTTTTCACTAAATTGGCTTAAATTTTTTCCTGAGCAATCTATTTCTTCAATTTTACTAAATTACACAAAAATAGCATAAACTATTGTTGGTTTTTCACTAAAGTACTATCTTAACCAATTTAACTAAATGATTCATCTTCTTAAATAACTATATAAATTACTATAAATTTCATTAAAATACTCTTAACAATTGTTGTTTTTCACTAAACTATCATTAAAAAATTTTAGTAAAAAATCCAGTGCTCAATTTTGTTTTTTACACACTTAAGTATCCTTAACTTTTGTAGGTTTTTCACTAAAATACCCTAAATTGTTGTTGTTTTTCACTAAACTTCCTATAACAATTCACTACATTATCCGAACCCTAACAGTTAAATCTAATAATAAGCTTGACCCAAACCCAAACCCAAACCCAAACCCTAATTAACCCTAACCCTAATTCATAACCCTAACCCTAACCAAACCCTAACCCTATACCTAATCCTAACCCTAACCCGGCCCTAACCCTAACATCAATAAAAAAAACACCACCACCAACAAAACTAATAAATAAATTCCTAAATTTGAAGAAATCGGAAACAAAATTTAGGAAAATTAAAATTAAAATAGGAGAAATTAACCTCTAACAATAGCAAATCGAGGGTGATGACGAGCTGGCTATGTTTGGAGGCGACGAGGTTGCAAATCGAGGCTAACGGTAAGGAAGAGCTAGGGCTCGACGAGCTGGAGAAGGCCGGAAAGGAGGGGGCGGCGATGTGGAATTCGAGGTTGATTAGCGGTGATGCAGCACCTCGACTGCGGCGATGGAGAAGGAAAGACAAGAAGATGGGGCCGGGGGAAATTTATTTGGGAGCTGACGGGAAGGATAACGGGAGGAGGAGGTTATGGTTTTTTTGGGCGTCGACGGGGTAGAAGGGGAGGCTGCGATGGAGAGAAGGAAGTGGAGGATGCTTTGAGGCGGAGACGACAGTCGATGCGACGGTCGATTTGGGGCTTGGAGACGGCGGTGGAGGAGCCCAACGGTCGATTGGGGTTAGAGGTGATTTTTTGGGCAGTGGAGCATGGGGCGATTGATGAGGGAAATTTTTTGGTGGGAAAGATATTGGGTGTAGGGGGAAAACGATAAGGATAATTTCCTGTTTTATTTTTTTAAATACCCTTACTTGGCCTGTATGGTGTCACCCATAGGGATTTCTCTTACAGCACCGTAGGGAAAGTTACAAATGTGAAATTTTAATAATTTTTATATGTATATGCATTTACGGTTGTAACCGTAGGGACATTATTTGCCGCTACGGTTGTGACCGTAAGGGCAAACTAAAATTGCCCTTACGGATTTTGCCATCCGTAGGGACAACCCGTATTTGTACTAGTGTTCAAGGAACTAAAAAAACACTTAATTTGTCATACAACTCAATTCAAGAATTTATATCTTTTGCAACTAAACATGCCCTAAGTAAAAAGGAACCAAAACCACCAAATCCAGACGATAGACGTTTGGACTCATCAAGTCAGACGTTTGTGAGTCCTCCAAGAGCAGCTCCAGATCGTCTCCAGACATCTTAACCTTAAGGTTCAGATGTCTGACATTGCCAAACATGATTTACAGATCGTAGCCAGACGCCTGACTTGTTCTGAGTCGGACGTTTGGACATTCTATGCTTAAGATATAGGTCTCAACCAGACGTCCGCCCCTATATGGGTCAGACATTTGTCCCTATCAGATACGGAAATATATTATCAAGATTTGATTGGAGATACTTGAGGGATTTAGTTGTAACAATATATTTAAGAGATTGTATATGTTTGATCTGGTTCTAACAAATGATTCTTATAATACAATATAAAAAATCCAAAATCGAGAGATCAATTCTCTAAGCTTCTTCCTATTAATCTCCTCTCTCTTCCTCTTTCTCTTACCATTTTTTTATGGCAAAGTAAATGAAGAAGAAGATCATTAATCACTTGATGTAGGATCTTTCTTCTTATCGATTAACCACATTGCTATCACCAAATATGAAGTATTACCTTCACTAAACGCAAGCAAATGTAGAGAGATTTTCCACAAGGAGCTTCAAGTGGAAAACATAAATCTTTTGTTTTGGCACTGGCCCGTAAACCTTAACCTATACAGATAATAATGCACACAAGGGACGACCCACAATCTTCCCCAAAAGCGTTAATTTATGACCACTTCTTCTCCTTGAGTTAGATCTATCCACTCTCCCCAAGAGGAGAAGTGCCCATACCAATTGAGCTATTGATCATTGGTGCCCATACCAATTGAGCTATTGAATCTTCACCTCTATCTAGCAGGCACTTTCTTTGGAGATTAATTCATATGCTGTAACAACACTATTCTCCTTGTGAAACTTTTTGATGCTATTAATTGTTTAGCAATTTTTTAAAACATAAGACTTGTAAATTTTGAAAACTTAGCTAAAACATAATTTATGGGAATTGTTTGCTGTTAATCAAAGCCATAAGTTACAGTAACTATCTAGGGTTGATCTTATGGGAGTAAAAAGTAATCCAATGAGCCCGATATAATATATACGTTTTTAATACGTATTATTCACTTTTATTCAGTTTAATTGATAGCAAGTAATATGGTAGAATTTTTTTTAGCTTATTAAGAATGTGTCAAAAGGGTGACATGCCACCAAATTCTTTTAAATTTAATTCTAAGTCAGGATTGATAGAAAGAAAATTTGGGTTTGTGTGTTTGCATTGCATACGCATGATGCATAACTGGCCTTGTGCCTTTCCGTTTATAAGATATCTTTTGATATATATCTTTGTGTCCCTTTGATACCTTCAGTGTGTATCAGTTGATTCTAATATTGCTAAGCTGGGAATGTATATGCCAAGTAAATGTGTTTGTTGCAACAATTCAGCACAAGAAAAGACTGAACATCTTTTTTTAAAGAGTGAAGCAAGAAGCAGTGTATGGAAGAAAATGCATGAGGCATTCAATATAAAGCATGCAGATACTCAGTACAGCTTTATTTTATCTTGCAATGATTTCTGGCAGAACAAGTTACATAAGTTTAAAATTGCAAGCTGGGTTCCTCACAAAGTCAACTGGAACATTTGGAAATTTAGGTGTGAGAAAATTTCAGAATAGCTCTTCTTCTGCTGAAGGCATTTGGCACAAAATTATCAGGGATCTCAGAATTATACTTTCTTGCTCAAAAGTTCAACTCTTTTCTGAATCCCAACAGAATTTTTTTGGAAAATTGGGTATTATTGATCTGCTTGACACTAACTTTCTCAGAAAAAGCAACATAATTCTTACCAACTGAAGCAAACCCCTAATTGATCAGAACAAACTAAAAGTTGATGGAGCAGCTCAAATTAATCAACAAAAATCATCAAGAGTAGCAGTTCTTAGAAACTCTGATGGAAATATTGTATTTGCTTCCAAATTTTACTATGGGAAAGGTGATAGTTTGCTAGAGGAAGCTCGATCTTTGCTTGATGGACTTCTATGGTGTTACTTTATGAAAATAAAAGGTTTAAAGGTGGAAACTGTCCTATGTTCCTAGAAGAATGCATCAATGTTGAAAAGATTGCATCTTGAAAAATAAAATATGTTGTTCAGGAAATAAATTTCATTGTAAGACGAGTTGATACTGAGATCTCACATACTTACAAAGAGAATAATAAGATTACTGAGTTCCTTTCTCATGAAGCTCAACTTATTGAGAAAAGTTGCTTGTATCCAAGGTTTACTGTACCAAAGAAGCTCTAAATCATTGCTGGACGAGATCTTTCTATGCTATCTCGAGTTTGTCTTCGTAGATAGCAATGAAGAGATGCAGGATATGTTCTATGTTGAGTGATGATGAAAGAATATAAGATTTGAAAAGAATTTTTCCCTAAATTGAGAGAGGAGTAGAAAGTTTGAGATCTGTGTTAATCTTATCCCTTTGCCTACCCCTTGAGATGTTTTGTAAAACCCTTCCCCCGTTTTTACCCTCATAAGGGCTACTTTTAAACATTTCTCTTATATAAAATTAATCTGGGCCTTTCCTCTGGTTTCACTAAGAAAAGATATCTTCATTGTATTTTTTATATCATCATATCTTTTAAGATTTGTAACTGCAGCAAATTAAATATACCAATGGGAGGATTTAAATCGTTCATCGTCATGAATATTATGCCCGCAACTTGATGCAATGATTTAATATATCACTACTACGAATATGGCTTGCCCCTACGGTTGGAACCGTAGAGGCAAACCGAAAAAACACTGAACCTACGGTTCCAACCGTAAGGACAAAATTTTGACCTGAAGTTGCAGATAATTGCCCTTACGGTTCTAACTTTGCCCTTACAAAGGAACCTGAAACGACCAAAAAATTCATGTACCGTCCTTTTTGTTTTAATTAAGAAAAGGTGTTGTTTTCTATTCTGATTTTGAGTTATAAGTAAGTTTTTTTAAATAAGTGCAAGAATTAGCTTGTAGCTCATTGGTTAAACCGCTACGCTGCTGTCCCATAGCCCACGAGTTTGAATCCTTGCATCCACATTTATTTTATTTTATTTTTCTTTTGAAGTTTTGGAAGTCCAAGAGTTTGCACGAGCATTGCATGGGATTTCAAAACGTTTTAATAGAAAATATAGGTATTTATATGCTTTTAAACCCGAAACGAGCCTATAACCCTTGACATGATCCCATTCGACGACTTGGGGCCGATCCAAGCGGCCATTAGGGGGTACGGGCGTCCCAACCATCACCAACAGTGCTCCACCCATAACCATGCATCTTTTTGACTCTCAACAGTTCATTTTCATACTTTAAAACTTCCCCACTGACACAGAGAGATGTCAGGTCCTTCGTCTACCCGATTAATGCCTTTTAAATACATTTTTAATTCTTTTTTTTAAATTATCATACCCCATTTCCGATTCTTATAAATATTAGGTCATCTTAGTTCGTTTCTTTCTTCAAAATATTCTAAAAATCCTCCCCCAAAATCACTTGAAGACCTTTCCCAAACTCTTCGAAATCGAAGCTCCACGAAATCGTACCCTTGTTCCTTTAAGCCCAAGTCTTTGTGAAACTAACTCCTTTCTCTACGTTACTCCACATGTCACCGAAGGACGTCAGTAGTTCTCTATCCTCCTAGCGTTACGGTTTCGGTTCTTCAGACCGAGGCTCCTTCTTTTTTTTTCTGTCGCACGTAGTCTTACGAGCGGTTTTCGGGTAAGTCCTTCTCTTTTTAATCTCTTCTATGGTCATGTCACCGAATCAATCTAGGCTTTTTACTTCATAGGTAACTCCTCTCTTGATATCTCTCTTTTCTCCTTTTCCCATCCATCGTTACATATTAGGACAAGTGTGTAAATAAAAAATGATATAATTATATGTTTTTATATATATTTCACTTAACAAAAGTAAAACCATTATATTATTTTTGTTATTGTGCCTCACATAACTATTGTTAATCTTATATGACCTTAAAACGATTTTCTATGATATCATAAAACATCATTTTTTGATACTGCAATTATTAAAATAGTTTGAAAAGAATGTAACCAAACAAATAAATACCATGTTCTTTTATTAATCATTATGGTAGTTTATTGTTAAAAGATTGTAGATTATGCACGGGGTAACGACTTACCCCACACTGACACTTTTGAATTATAGCATGATCATATGGTTATTTTTATTTCCTAAAGAATCAAAATTCATAAAAACACCCTCAAGTTCAAAATATAGTTTTTAATCGATAATTCTTTTTCCTTGACAATTTCTCCCCTCGCAACCCTCTTTAGGGGAGCCCAGTTGAAGATGGTGCAGATTATCGCACATCTTGGACTAGTAGGTGAGATCGGAGCTTTTCACGGAGCGCGTTCTCGAAAGAAAAGAAAATACGTTTTTTAAAACAAAGTAAAACAAATTTTATAAAATAACTTAAATATCATATATTTTTAACTTCAAGAAAACAACTTTGTAAAATTAGATTTTAAATAAAAATACCCTAAAATGAAAAGATTTAAGTTTCTAAGAAAATATCTCAGGTTTTCCAAAAAATAGGTTTTTCATTAAAATATCATAAACTCTTAAAATCTAGGTTTTGTCACTAAAATACCACGAAATCCAAAATATATATTTTTTTATTAAAATCCCTCGATATTCTAATCAATATATTTTTCCTAAAACACCCTCGAGTTTCGAAATAAAGCATTTTTCCTAAAACACCCTCGAGATTTTAATGGACTAATTTGCATAAATACTTTAAAATTTCTAAATGATATATTTTCATATAAATATCAAGATCTATAAAACTAATTGCTAGCTATTATTTAGGTAGCAGATGTGTTTAAGTGACCTATTCTCTCTTGAGTCTCGGGTAGCCGGAGACAACCAGTCTTATCACTTGCTAATCTCTAGATAAAAAATTCATATATTCATAGAAATTGTATTACTTTAATATTGAATCAAACTTGACCCAACACATGAGTACAACTTGACTTGTATACTTGCACTTGACATGACTACTTGGTTTTGAAATGAATTCAATTGTATCTACATGATTTACTCGATTAAATATGTTACATGATTGACTAGAATTAACCCGAATTATGAATACGTAATGACTTGACATGAACACTTCACATGAATAATTGAACTTGACATGAATATATAAACTCGACTTCAACTATAAAATCGTACTCTTCTTATGTATTCACTGATTCGGGCATGAATTGTGACTATAATAGTAAATTAGATTACGCGGGATGTTGAGCTAGTCTAAGTGTGAATCCAACAAAATCTCAGGAGTCCCCCTTATTTATGAATCCATTTATACTAACACATGCAATCTATCATGAGGGCTCATATTTTCTTGCCCGTGGATTATAACCTGTTGAGTTTGGAATACTTCAATACTAGGTGGAAGTCCCGCCACTAACACTTGATTCGGGTCCGAAGTTCTTTACCTATGGATTATAACCTGTTGCATTCGAGAACACTCATGAGATTGGTTGATATTCTCCCTTAAACTCGCATTAGTTAGTCTATCCTAATAGAGACCTTTTAAGACACACTTACTACTTGCTTCATTTCTCTTAAGTGTAGGGTTGTTAGTGTGTATGTGTTTTATGTGTGTGTTTGTTGTGTATTCGTGTTGTATGTGTTTGTTTCGGCTGTCGGGGGTAAGCCTTCTATCCCATTACGAATGTATAGAGCAGGCACCCATTAGCTTGTGCTTTCATCCGTTTCAAGTAAATTTCGGCAGCACCTCTCCGCTGTTCTCCGAATACACTGTAATAGAATAGATAATCATTTAAATACTTTGAAACAACATAGAAATGAACATCTAATCTATCTTTGTACACGGAGAACCAGCGGAAAAGTATCGACGAAATAACTCGAAATGAATGAAAACATAAGTGAATGCAGGTGTTTGCTTTATACATTCCTAACTTGTCCACACTGTACAAATCTATCGGTTATCATGTGATTGAATTTTCTCATCACATAGACTATATGACAGTTGTTAGTAACGAACTATACCGTTCGATATTTAACAACCTTCGTATAGTTCTATGTCACGACGAACACCGAACGTATGTTAACCGATAGATGGGGACTAAGTCGCGCTTTGATTTTCACATATGAGTATCGATGAGAATATGAAAGTTTCATATTATCATCGAGTATCATATATTGGTTTTAACTTGAACATTTAACTTGAATAGGTTTTACGTTTACGTTTCGTTTTTAAGGATTCGAAGTTTTTAGTTTGGGGTAATGTTTTCTTACGTTTATGGTAAATTTATACATTTACATTATCATCGAGTATCATACTGAAAGAACTAGTGCACCATAAACCCTAACCCTAATTAACCCAAATTAACCAAATAAACCCAAATTAACCCTAATTATCACCCTAACTCAAATTATCCCTAATTAACCCAAAATTAACTCAATTAATCCAAATTAACCAAATTATCTCAAATTAACCACAATCATCATCCTAAATCAAATTATCCCTAATTAACCCAAAATTAAGCTAATTAAACCAAATTAACCCTAATCAACAACCTAACTCAAATACACTCTATTTTACCTAATTAATCCTAGCCCAAACCCTAACCCAAATTAAGCTAACCCTAATAATCACCCAAACCCTATCCCAAATTATCCCTAGCTCAAACCAAAATTAACTCTAATTAATCTAATTAACCCTAACCCTAATTATCACCAATCCTATTTTACCCAAACTAACCCTAACCCTACCTAATTAACCCTAACCCTAAACATCAACCGAACCCTAATTAACCCCCAGTTAACCCGGCCCTAGCTATAAACATAACCTTAACCCTAAAATCAACAAAAATGACATAAAAAAAACATAATTATAAGATCAAAATCGAAATTAACTCACTTTAGTAGTCACTGGCTTGCGGCAAAGAGCTCGATGAGTTGGAGGAGGCCGGGGATGGAGCTCGACGAGCTCGTGGCGAGACTGTGGTGGCGACGATGAAAGTGTGGTGGCGACGAGGAAGTCGACGACGATTGGTGTGGTGGCGACGAGGAAGTCGACGACGAGTGTGGTGGCGACGATATGCGCGCGGGTAATCGATCGGGAGTTTGGGAAATTTTAGGGAAGGTGGGAAATTCCTTAGATTTAATTTTTTTATAAATAACCCTTTGTTGCCCCCAACGGATTAATCCGTAGGGCTTTTATTTGAAGCACCGTAGGGACAAATAAAAGATTACATTTTAATATTTTTAAATTTATTTATGCCCCTACGGTGGGCACCGTAGAGGCAAACCGATGGCCATACAGATTAATACGTATGGGCAATAAAAAATTTCCCCTACGAATTCCTATATCCGCAAGGGAAACACCTCATTGTAGTAGTGTTCGTAAGTCAAAAGGCCGTAGGAGCAAGTTTTTGCCCTTACGGATGAAAATTTGCCCCTACGGACAAAACCGTCTGGACAACTGCCCCTACGGTTTTCAACGTAGGAATTGTTATTGTTTATAATTTATGGAAAAAATAGTAATTTCTTGTCTTTACGGTCGAAACCGTAGAAGAAGATTAAAATAATCCGTAGGGCCAGATTTTGATTTTAAAAAAAAAATCAAAAATTTATGCTCTACGGTTGTCACCGTAGGGGCATAAATTTAGCCCTATGGATTACCCCGTAGGGCCAGACTTTAATTTTAATAATATTTTTTAAAAAAAATTATAATTTATGCCCCTACGGCTGTCACCGTAGGAGCATAAATTTCGACCTACGGATTCCACCATTGGGGCAAAATATCAGTTTTTTCTGATATTTTGCCCCTACGATTGCAGTCTTAGGGCCATCTCTTGCCCCAATAGTGTAAACCTTAGGGGCAAATTTTCATATATTTTTTTAGAATGCTTTCCCCGTTTTCCCCAGCCCTGTACACAATAATATATATATCGCACAGTATATTATATAACCAAATATAAAAATATTTATAAACAACATTCCACGCATAATATATAATGAAATAAACAAAACAATATGAAATCAATCTAAAGTCATGATCATAAATATCATATACAACATTCGATGTTCAAAATAAACAATATGTATCAAATAAATGTAACATTTCGAAAAAAAATTAAATGTTATTTTAGAATTTTAAATAATAATAGAATTTTAAATAATGCTAAAAAGAGGTTGACTAAAAATTAGTTAAGTGTTGTAGTAACTAATTATAAAAGTTTTTATTTGTAAAAACGGGTTTTATTTGCAAAAAGGTTTTTAATTCTAATAAGTGGTATGGTATATGATAAGGGAATTGATTATGCACATATATTACAACACCTTACACTATCATATCCCTCCACCTCATGCCCATCCTACACACATCTCCTCTTTATGATTTTCTCATTATTCATTTGGATAGATCATTCTAACTGAACTATTCCTTTCTCAAAATTCTTTACTCAAACAAAAATAAACACTAATTCATCACATAAGCAAGACAAATGAGTTATTCAAGAAGTTTTTCTCACAAACTCAAGATAAAGCAAGTACCAAATTCAAGATGATCCAAGTTTTCACCCATGAGCTTGGAAGTTCTGTAACCTCTGTTTAATTAGGTAAAAATTCATCTTTTACTAGTTTTCAAGTGCTTTCAGTTTCAAAGTTTTGGTATGATATCATAAAAAGTTATGTTTTGTAGGATTTTTGATATTAAATTGGTATCTTCTATAACTAATGAATTCTGAAAAATATTTTGAGAATATCCTGAGATTGTGAGAACAATTAGAGACCACACCCCAAACCTGTATCCAATTAGACCCCCTTGGCCGCCAATTGATTGTGTTTGGCTGCAAATTGCTGCTGGAAATTGGAGTTAAGGTGTGGGATTTTTAAAGTGGTTTCATGACATCTTAATTAGGCTACTGTATACTCTATTTTGTCCAAGGTCACTTGTATCAAAATCTGGAACAAATATCTTTTAAAAGTTCAATGTTTTACGTTTTTGAAACTTAAGTTTTGATTTTCGTAATCGCCAGGGGTAGTTCGATACTGATAAAACACGTTAAAATACGTCAATCATACGTTTTGGTCTTTTTGCAGTAGAAGTGTAGTAACGTTTGCGTTTCGATTCTTATATATAGACACACACACGCGCGCGCGTGCTTGGGTTCATATATAGGCTTGGTTATAGAGACGTCCGACACGGCGACGAAGGGCAAGACATCCGCGATCTTCTTCTAGTGCGTACCGATATTAGGTGAGTAGGGGGACATTTATAAGTGGGAACTCCGACGAATGGCGTATAGCATCCCTGACTACCAGAAGCTTTATAAAACTCTGTATCGGTTTTTAAACATTATTTGTGATACATAACCATATTTATCTTATATGCATTACATTGAGTACCATTCCATCCTTATTATATATCATACTTGCTGGAATAGATATATTGAATTGAAAATAAGCAAAAATTCCAACAATTGTCATGTTGCACAATCATATATATATATATACTACACTACACATCGTTGGTATCGGCATGACATATAGAAACTGCTTTGCTATTAGTATTTTAACGGCATCCATGCTAGTCGAAATGATTGTGTACTATAATTTTGATGTTTGAATATTATTTTCATATATATCCATGTGTTCATTATTGATATCATAGATTTGCTGTTTTTATGGATTTGGGAAACCGCGGGTATCTTTAATAAAATGGATTATGTTTTCAAAAGTGCGGTTTTCTCGTGATATGATGATTTGGTGTCCACTATGAGTTTTGGTTTTCATGATGAGATATCCAAATAAAGAGAGGGGTTAACCGATTACGGATACATGGTGGACCCGGTACTACTCCGAGGGGTAATAAGACTGTAGGGAGGTACGGGGAGTCTAGCGAGGATGATCGATACCGGATGTGCTATTGGAGCATGGCGGATATCTGAAGGATTCCGACCGTGGCTGAGTTGATATTAGGAGAGGAACAATTGGTTGAACGGTGCCTACAATATTCAGATTTTGTATCGATGATGGACACGTGTTTTATGAGGATTTGATGATGATGGATATCATTATTATGAGATTTCATTCATATGGTACTTGCATTCATTATTACGCATGTCATATTATATCATATGATGTATACTTCTATTCACTGAGTTGGCAACTTACCCCCGTTGTGCCTTAGCTCCTTGCACGATAGACTGTACGGACTTATAGAAGCATCAACGATTCATACTTTGGAGTACATCATAAATTTTGCTAGGTAGGTTACACGTATAGTAACCGCCACTTTTGTTGATATTGTATATTGTATCTTGTGTCACTCCATCAGACCACCTGTATATTCTTTTGACTTAGATCGAGTTTGTGAATTTATATATATTCTTTTGGGCTGAACTCGGATAGAGTCGACTAGTTAGTTTTATTACGCAGTTCATTTTATATTTGCTTGTGATCCTCGCCTTCGAGCGTCGTATATAACTGCGTGGTTATGATTCCACCATTGGGCTTTGAGTAGCTCCCAAGTGGGGGTGTCCTTATATATATATATATTTATATATATATATATATATAAGTTTTTATCAGTAATTACGAAGGAGGTGTTGTCGAAATTTCAAATAACGAAAACATTTTTACCCTATTTTCAAATCACTTGACATATGTTTTTAAGTAAACAATTTTTGTAAATAAATTGTGTTTCATATTAAATAACCTTTTGAAAACTTTACCTTCTTTATTATTTAAAAAGATTTAGATCTTGGTTTTTGGCTTAGTTGGGCCGCGTCGACATCTCTAGACGTCATGTGATATAAGTGTCGGTCACGTGCCAATTTAGGTCGTGACAATAAAGTACATTCATCCTCCAGAAATCCAAAAATTACAAATAAATCTATTTTAGCTCCGTCCAAGTACTCCACTTTCAAGTATCTGGAAAATTTGATGCATCTGCTCCTCGCTGCAGCCCTGTGCCGACAAAATCTCGAGTAATAAAGGAGTGGCCTGTGCAGGAGTAGGAGTGGGCTGTAGATCCAAATGAGTGGCATGCACAGAAGAACATGGATGAGTGTCCTATGGAGCGGATTCGTAGGAGTTGCATGCGCAGCCGCAGTTGAAGTAGTGGCTTACAGAGCGCAGTCGAAGGAGGGGCATATGGAGCCGCAGCCGAATAAGTAGTCTGTCGAATCTCTAAATTTTTTAAGTTTGTGTAATAAATGAGTTAGGAACGGTGCACTAGACTTATTCTATATGTATAGTTATGAAACTCTAAGTCTAGAAATCAAGTCTTGCGAATTGAAATGATGTGTTATTGATCTATAAGCTTGTCGCTCAGGTTTGTTTTTATGCTTGTTATTGTGTTGTTATTGTTGTTTTCTGTATGTGTGTATGTGTCTCTGTCTGTGTGTATGTGTGTGTGAGCACACGCTTGTGTGTGTGTGTGCGCGCGTATGTTTATAACATACGTACCATCATCTCCTGCAACACCTTGAATTTGGAGTTCGACGTGTCGAACCGCTGCTCGAGACGTCACTCGCGGAGGGTAGGAGAAGTAACCGACGGAGAGAAGGTCAACTTCAGATGGGCCTTGCTGGGAACAAGTCCCCGGCCCATCTCCCAACCAATGTGGTGCCCTATGTGTACGGCGTCTAAGAAAAGGATCAACACGGCCGGATCAGTCTCTGTGGTGAAATCAATCCCTGAAGACTCTGCCTGCTGCACCACCCGCTCCTACCCCATGTAAATTATTGAAACGTAAGTAAACCATTTAAATTTAAAATATTCAGAACAAAATTTCATTCGAATTAGAACAAATATTAATATTTAGGAAATACTCCTGGGTAACAGTGTCGGGATATCGAAGCTCGCTCGTGGCCCGATCGGTCGATGTGGCGTGGATGGATACATAATCCTTCAACACGCTCGGTAAACCGCTCTTAGCTAGGGTCCGAGCTCTCTGCAATTCACTAAAAACTTTACATATATAATAACATAAATTTTTATATTGCATTATATCAAAATATATATTTTGTAATTTACCGCTGTTTTCATGGCACGATTATTGTTCCTCGATCCATTCGTGTAGGTAGGTCGACCTCTTTTCATGGCTTTCTGATTCTCCTTATTTTGAGCGGCATGATTCTGCACAACACAATCAGATTTAGTTTTCTAATTAAGTAATAAAAAATAAATTATATGTTAAACACTGAATTACATTTAAACTACAAACGTTCTTGCGCTCAGATACAAAAAACTGGCACAAGAGAAGCCATATATTTATATCGACCCTGCTAAACGCCGAAGACTGCAGGAGAGTCTCTCTCTCCGCCTCGGGGGTCGTTCGCCATAGCTCACAGAAATCATTCTTCAGCTCATTCCTATGATACCGGACCTTAGTCTGCAAGTTGGTCATGAAGCCCTGGTAAGGAGCGTGAAGATCGGGCGCTCTATCAAGGTGATCGGGATCGAGTATGGGATAAAAGTCATAATCCGACTGCAAATACAATAAATTAATTTTCTTAAATTATAAGTGCCAAATGATAGTAAATTTATTTGATAAATCAAATTAAAACATATAATAATACAAGGTCTTGCTCCCAGAACAAGGGAAAGGAGTGGGTGTGTTGCTCGCCCCAGTCAACATGAAGAGGATGCTTCTTTTGGATGTGGCTATTATCCCACATATACCGGCCGAACCTCTCGGAATTATCTCCAGTGTAGATATGATCGGAGGTAAAGAAGAGGGGGATGATCCTTGCCCCTTAGCAGTATCGGGCCTCATCTTGTGGGACTGATTGGGCCCTCGAGTCCCCTCTCAGGCCGTAGCTTCCCTGCATCTACAAAATATACAGATATACAAGCAATATCAAGACAAAAAAATATTTATAATGCAATAATTAACGAAAAGTTAAATGCAATATATATATACCTCCGGCGACATCACCACGAGCCTGAGCCCGGACCGCAGCATGAGCCGAACGATAGTTCCTCCGGTGAGGAACAGCCGGTGAGCCAGACGTGGATGCATCCCATCCAACTAGATAATAAATAATGACGATATAAGTAACTTCTGAATAAAATAATACATAATCAATTTGATTTATTAAAATAATACTAACCTGCAGACTGCGCGGAGAGTACAGATCGTGCAGGAGCGGTCTCTGTCCTGGATTAATATGCGTGTATATCTATGATAATCAACTTCAAAATGAATATGCGTTTATATATAATATAACATTCAAAATGAATATGCGTTCAATATAGAATATGTAAACGTACCTCCTGCAGGTGTGGGAACGACATGTGCTTCGGATGTGGGAATGTCCTGTGCCCTGAATATGGAGGCACCCCCTCTAACTAGACAATAAAAAATGATTATATAAGTAACTTCAAAATGAATATACGTGTAAATTTATAATGTAAAATATAAAATGAATTAATATTCATGAAATAAACCTGGAGGTGTGGCAAAATCCACATGTAATAGGAGATCTAGAGGGGGTACGGACGGGGGTGCAACAAAATTGCTCTTCCGTAGGATCTACTCCCTACGCAGATCCCCGGGCAGCAGAAACCCTCTGTCGGTGCCCCTTCCTCTAGTGCCCCTCGCTGCTCAGACGTCGTCATCAACTCTAGATAAAAGTACAATCATTACATATGCATGCAATGTATGTATGTAAGAGAAATAGTAACAACAATATATGTTAAACTTCTATACGTCTAACCTTTTTCGTTTCGTAGACGCATTAGAAATATCTACTTAGATTTCATCATCAGTTACATTCCTAACCCACGTAACCTCACGCTCAGCCGAAGATAAGACGTCTACGGAGATAGACGGTTGGAGCACTCTAAGTCTTCTTTATTCTAGGACATCATAAACATCCGTGGGTTTTCATCGGCATACGACATTCCATTCCGGATGCTTCAAACACTCTGAGTAGTATACTTGTAATGCTTGTTGTTGAAAAATAAATGAATCATCCTGAGAGCAAAATCAACGTGTGTTCACACTAGTCAATCCATATTCATCTTTCTAAGTCCCGAGATTGTCTCTCCACCTATTCGTATCGGTACATGTATCATATCAAATACACTGAAATATATAAAACGGTTCTGATCGTTCGAAATATTGGATACCAAGTATACAACCTAAGTACCTATAATAAATCACACCATTCGATCCTATGGTCGCAATCCCACTATTCTGGGTTGTTCGAGATTTTTCTATGTCATTAACTTCAAATTTGTATCCAAGGACACCGAATCCTTTATAGTATGTAACCTCCATGCTAGAAAACTGAGCTAGACATCTTGATTCTTTCTCTCATGATGCAAACATGTTCGGATCTTGGATCTGAAAAAACAAATTATGTGGTAAATACATACCGATATCCATTTAGATTAAGAATAGTCGCAAAAAGATGAGATTCGAACATCTTACATAATCTGCAAACTAGTCTTTGAGAATGTCCTGATGATATTTTTCGAATAGATCATCATTTCAATCAGGACGCCCCTCGCGTACTCCATTGTTATGAATTCTGTTATCAACATTAAACTTTGACGTCAACATTATATTATTTCATATATATACATATATAAAGAAAAATTAATGCAAAATAGACATCCGCTATTGTCACGACCCGAAATAGCACGTGACTGGCCCTTAAATCAAATGAAGTTTATAGGACCTCATCTAATTCAAGTAAGCCAAAAGCCCAAAATTCTTAAACCATTTTAAATAATAAATGAAGGAAAACTAGTTTTAAAGAAGTGAAGAAAACATGTTTTAAAAACAAGGTTTTTTTTAATAAGTAAGCCGAATATGCATTTTAAAAATCCCAAGTCTTTTCTGAAAATTTCGGCAGAGTTTCCTTTGTAAATACTAGCCCCAAACGGGGTACAACATGAAAAATATATGCATAATGATAAAAGGCATTCCCAAGCGGGAGCTAGCGCTTCGTCAATCGCCAGTCACAACCACGCAAGCAATATAATATACAACGCTGAAGGGCGAGGATCAAAACTCAAAATCAACAAGAAAACCATAATAATACAACGCGCGACTCTAAGATCGAAATAATACACAACTGGTTTTCTAAGTTTGAAACAGTATACAAGTTTGGTTGATGGAATTACTAGATACAACTGATTAAAATAAATATAAGGGTGGTCACGATGCGAGTGAACCCACCTAGCAAAGCAATCACCCATAATGGAAGCAGTGTGCCAGAAAAGCCGCAATGAAACATGTTCGGCAAAATCTGCAAGAACTGTGGCACAACGGGGGTGAGTTGCCAACTCGTGAATGGAAAACATCACAGAGCAGAAATTGTATGTATGACTCAATCCTAGGTCAATACGATCAGTAATATTATATCCTCAATATGAATAAGTCTGAAACATGATAAGGTGGTAAAGGTAAACATATATACATAAATGTAGTACCAAGTGCTCGTACCAATGCCTCAGGTAGAAACATATCATAAATATGAGGTATCACCAATGTAATCAATGTCTATACGTATGTGGATCTCGTCCACGTGTCAACCAATGACATAACAACATCATGCATGTAAGAGTCATAACAGTATATGCATGAAAGTATGAGGATATAAATCAACATATGTCCCTCGCGACATATCAAAATCATGGAACCTGAGTGTCTAGCATCGACACTCGAAAACATCATGAAATCCGTGCCCAGCATCGGCACGTAAATCCTCATATATCGGGCTCCATCAGTCTGGATTGGCCTACGGGCTCCGTCAGTATGGATCGGCCCATATCATCTCTCGACTCCGGTCAGTATCATCCCGGATATCCGCCGAGCCCAAATACTATCACCGGTAGGTAGTGTTCCCTCTGCCAGGCCCATCGCCTACTGCACGACAGATCCGTTCTCGCCCCGAGGTACCATACCGGGTCCACCATGTACTCGCAATCAGCCTCATCTGCCTCCTCGAATCGGGTTTCACATGTCATACTCAGAACCGAGAAAACACATGGTGGATGTACTGAAATATCATATCAAGAGAAACCGGGTTTTTAAAACAGTACTTACTTTCTTTGAAATAGCCACGGTTCTCAAATCCAGAAATCCCATGAAAACAACATATCTCAATGCGTATAATCATAAAGCATGATGTAGGCTACATATAACGGAATGTAAGCATATCCGTATGTCATATAACATGGAACAATACTATGCACGTATCAAGGGAAAACCGCTCTTTTAAATGAATCCAGTTTTGAAATATATCCTGCGGTTCCCAATTTACTCCAAGTCAAATGCAATATCATATAAGGGTGCATGCAACTATAGCAGACAATTCATGCAAGGTATCATATCAAAATGCAGCAATTCTATAGTGTAGTGACATGGCAATTATCGATGACGAAGTGTGTGAGCCGGTAAGTAAGTGTACGTGGAACATACGCATCATCAATAATAGTGCTGGTGTCCTGACAATATGGTTTTAATATAATAATAAACACATTTAAACATGCAATGCGATGCGAACAGCAAGAATATGCGGAAAAAGAATGATAAACACAACAGTGAAGAATCTACATCAATATATATATCATATAGTTTTGCCATTTGAAATAACACGAATCATGGGGTTTAGAAAAATAAGGGCTAAGTGTTTTTAGGAAAAGATGCGTCTTTTGAAAATATCCGTAGAATCCCTTGACCTGTCTTTTAAAATACCCACGATTCGTTAGTTTTGAAATAGGTATGACTCGGGACTAGTCTAACATCTACTAAGTAAACTACAGATCTAACTAACAAGCTAATCGAAAGGGTACGGAAACCACCTAAATCTGAGTCGATATATATATATATATATATACATATATATAATAGTCGGTGATCCCACCTCAATAGTATCACATACGATACATATATAACATGACATCCTCGAGTCTAGAGTGCGGATCAATCATCAATATAAAGCTCGTACGTGAATCCGTCGTACGACATCCTAAATCTGGGTACGGGTCGAATCTCATATTTATCTCATCAATTATCTGGTATCCTTATCATCATATCTCATGAACTGGGGTACTGATCTAAGTCTAGTACAACTGATACCATCTATATAAATATGTGCGTGTATGAAAACACACGCCCAAAGGCCCGCTAAAGTCTCATGTCGTATCTCATCATACGAACCGCATCATATCACTGATCTCATGGCACCATGCCCAATCTCATCGACTCATCTCCAAATATCATCCACTATCCTCATCATCCATGTGTAGGTATACGTGTGTATATATACATAGTCCCATACCTATGTTTGTATATATATACGTATTCCCATATACGCACAAGTATAAAAAAGTAAACATGTGTGTGCGTGTGGGTGAAAACCTATTCTAGGGTTCGCAATTAAGAAGCTATACTAGTTCACTTCTAACACCCTAATCTGACCATTGAACACCTAATGATATCCCGAATATCCATGTCACACATAAAGCTATCATATATATAAAGTATATATAGCATACTAAACATCAAACTGCGGGGGTGCTATACGCCATCCACCCGACTTCCCCCGTAGATATAATCTACTCACCTTGATCTTTGCTTGCCGATGTCGACGTTGCCACGCGCTTGCTTGTCATCTCGAAGCCTTCGCAAGGGTACCTACACATCATAGCGTATCGTATCGCATTAAAAACCAAGTCGAAACCAAAATGACACGCGGAACTCGCATAGGTCAAAACCTATGGTTTGCCCTCACAAAACCACCCGATATCACTCGATATAGACGTACAAACGTCACGTGATCGAGATAAAGCACAAATAAAAAAATTCAGAATTTAAAATACGCAAAACCATAACTCGAATCAAAATAGCAACACATGTATTCAGTCCCAGATTTTGATTAAGGTGCAACCAATGTTCCAAAACAATACTGGAGTGATGTATAAAGTGTAAATGAGCTATAGAAGCAACATGGACCCCTGACTCTACAAGGTGGCCGGCCCCCTACCCTAAAATTCCGGCGACATCGGCCCTGGTAGAGAGTTGGGGTGTCATGTTTGTAGGGTAGTCTCCTGGTAGTCAATATAGGGTAATGGTCTTGCTAGTTTTTCCAGTAAGTGTCTAGGGTCACTCCAGATTCGCTGTAGGCAACCAATCTAACACAAAAACCAAGATTTGGTATATAAAGTTTAAGTCGTAGCAACTCCTGCGAATGACACGCAGGATAAAAAGGGTGTATGTCATAATACTACATTGTAGGAAATTAGTCCAAGATTTCGATGAGGGTGAAAACCATGTGAGCAAACAACACTAGGGTGATATATAGGGTATATGTGATCTACAGAAGAAACCTGGACCCACACCCTCACCAAGTAGCCGAGCCCTCTCTCATGGAAAACCGATCTCGCCGGCCCTGCATGCTCCAGTAGGGTTCGTCTTGCTACAGGGGGTTCTTAGGGTCAATTTTAGTCCTATGGTATTGTTTACTTTTCTAGTAAATTCCCCGGTTCATTCCAGATTTCCCTGCACACTCAAAGTTCACAAACCGACATGAAAGTTCTATTTTTCCGTATTTTGGGTTTCAGTTGGGTTGGTCTGGGTTTCTATCAATTGAGAGGGGTTTAAGGTCACCATTAGGTCTCAATTCACAATCACAACTCAGTTTAAACCCTAGCCCTCTCTAGAAATCTCCAAAGTTCACCAAATCGCACCAAATCACAACTAAACACAAATATGGTTTAAAGTGAATGAAAAACTACACTAAGTGTGAAGAGATTACCTCATTTAGTAACCATAAATTCTCTACAGCGCCAAAATGCAAACTTTCTTTGTCCAATGTGTAGCTAGAGGGCTTGTGCATCTTTTTTGTGAAGAGGAGATGGGGTTTTGAGGTGTTTTGAAGCTTGAGTGAAGGGAAGAAGAAGAAGAAGAAGAAGAAGAGGGAGGGAGGGCTGCTGCTGGAGTCATAGGAGGGAGTGAGGGAAAGACAGAGTGTCCAAGGTCAAGCACCATGCCTTCTAACTACCCCCATACCTCTTGACTTTCTTTTCCTTATTGTTTTCTTTTCTTTTCTTTTCATTTTCCCTTCTTTTCTTCTCTCCTCAATAGTAAACCCAAAACAAAGAATGAAAAATGATAATAAAGCCATGTAGGAAAATGTAACACAAGTGGGAAATGATATGGTGTATGTTTTGCACAAAACACGCTTAAAGCCCGAATAGCGATTTTTAATCGCGATTAGCACTAAAATAGTGTCGATAAATCATAAACTTTCAAATTTTTCATAAATCGCATAAAGCACTCTCTTTTTAATAATTTCCATAATTTTCCAAACTTTTCCCAATTTATCGGTATTTAATTATACCAAAATATTAAAATATTCATTAAAATTAATATTAAATTATAAAAATTCCCAAAAATAATATTTTATTTTTCTTAAATGTTACAGTCTTCCTCCATTAAAGAAATTCGTTCCCCGAATTTAAATTTAAACCCGTCAAATACTAAAACATTTCAGTAAAAAGACCAAGTCGTTGGGGCTCCAAAATCATCAATACATAAAACGCATCATAGCGCAATGCATGCACATGAACAAAGAGCAGATAACTCAAAATCAAAACTTCGTCAAGCATCCCGCAATCATCGGAGTAATGGTGAAGACACCAATGTCAAATCCAATACGAAATCCAACATGTTATACATCAAAACCATACATGTAAACACCAAATTTATACATGTAGATATCTGAAGGAAATGCATGCTAAACCTTTTTAAATCGCTGTGCGATGCGCATAACACTGCACATTGGCGGACGTCTCGAGTAAAAAAATAACTCTCTCTATATATATATCCTTTGTTTAAATGCACGTACCGCCGTTTTGAAAACAATTTAGAAGGGTTTCCTTATTTTAAACGTTTCGTGTCATATCAGACACATAGGTAAATACTGAGACTATAGCTCTCTTTTTGGAAATCCCTTCGATAACTATCAATGCATGCAAAATATATCCAGGTACTGTCCTCTGACTAGTCCTGCTCAGTACGAAAACAAATTGCAAATATCATAAGAACGTACTGCTCCATAAGAAATCAATCCCAAAATGTGCATATGAATGTTATATGCGTCTGGTGCGCATGAAAATCGAAATCCATATATGTGACATACATGTGCACAGAAACAACATCTAAGTGCAACGGGTGTGCACGAAACACCTGTCAGAGACAACGTGTGTGCCTGACAGCAAAATCAGGTGCATCAGATATACACGAAGAATCCCGATTTAGTGCATCTGGTGTGCACCAAAATCGCATCTCATAACATGCGCCCAACATGCGCGAAATCCAATCTGAGCATGCCAAATACGCGCAAGAATCCAAATCAAATGCACAGAGTGCACGAAATCAATATCAATATATCGAATGACATAAGTCAAATCACAAATACGTAACAATGCACTGCAAGCATATGTGAGCTATACCGAGTGCAAAAACCAAAACGTGTGCATATCATATGCCCAAAATATGAATACCCAGTAGGTGCAACCATGGTGCACAAAAACAAATATCATGAAACTCGGTCATCAACACTCAATCATGCGAATAGATCGCCCAAAATACCGAAATCTAAGGTGAGGGATGCGTGATAATCGAATCACCAAATCACAAATCATAAATATCGTCGTCGATAATTCCTCATTCAAGGTCGAGAAGGTGTCGGTGCACCCAATGCTAGCATAGCAAGATATCTACATGCCTCCTGTTCGTGGTCTCTTTCAAATCTCGTTTCTGGCCGAATTGCCCGGAAGTTACCGTCCTTTACTAAATCTATTTCTTGTTCCGGAACGGCTGCATACTCATCGCGACTCCCTCTGGAAGATATATCAATAATCAACGCCTCTGCATGCGTATCGCATCTCTGATGTCAGCGGAGTGGAACGTCATCTCGTCAAGATCTCGTACGAACCTCTTACTCCACTATTCTCTGTTGTCGACTGCTTCGGACTCGTCTCATCGTGGCTGCATGGACTGTGCTCTAACGGCTATACTCGTATCTGGAGTCTCCCAAGCAGTGCATCCCATCACATGATATCCAAAAGATGTCGAACCTTTCGATCGATTCGTCAAAACCTCATAATCCCCCAAGAGCTCAACATCTTGGGTACAGTTTAATAGTATCGAGTACATACCACAGTATCGGTGGACCAGCCGTAGAAGGGCAAACCCAACCCTCACTAATGGCACCACGGAACTGCCACAAACCCAAAGGTTCAAAGGCTCTCACACGGTCATTAGGTCGAGTTAGGGTTTCATTCTTCTAGAGGGTCTATAGAATTGCTTGCACGTCTTTCCGAATACTTTAAACTTAGAATTGGTTTCCTGACATTCGATCGTCTCCATCGACTCTTAACGTACCTGCGTGAAGTCGTCTCTAGCTGGAATCAATCTACCTGATGACCTCGCATCGGGTAAGCGAACGAACCACATGTCCTAGTCATTCATCCTCGGGTGACTAGCGACCTTCTATCATATCTCTTAGTACAAGTCGTACTGCAATAGCCCCAACATCTGGGCGATATCTCATCATTTGCAGCAACAACTAGCTCATTCATCTACACGCTGAACAGTGCCTCAATCATCATGAATAATCGGTCCATCGATGGTCATCACATTCTGGCTGGCCTCTAGCAGTAGCCTGATCCTTGGTGCTGATCTGCACGTCCGAGAAATCCCGTAAAATCGATCCGTCAAACGCTCATGGCGCAAAAACACAATAACATGGTGCATCTATGCAAATCGTATGTCCCTGGAATCACGCCCTGGTCAGTCCTCGTCCGTAACGAGCTCATGCTGACCGCAACTCTAGCCGTAGCTCTCTCTGCCCATGTAATCGTGGCAGCAAAATCATAACCAACAACGATGAGGATAGATCATATGAATGAATATAATACTGTGCAAGGAAATGTACATCCTAAGTCTCCTTAAGTGGAGTAGCGTATCGTAAGTATGCCGCGGAACATACACATGGTACGTCACTCTACTGAAGTCACTTACTCCATAAACCAAGGTCAACCTACGCGACGAAAGTTCGGGTCTAATACCCTCTCGGCTAAGTCTAAGCTCCGTAAGGTCAAGCCTAAGTTCCGTATATATACAAACGCTCTAGGCTCCGCACAGTCAAACTTAGAATCGAACCAAGGTTAACCTAGCGCTCTGATACCAACTTTGTCACGACCCGAAATAGCACGTGACGGGCCTTTGAATCATATGAAGTCTATAGGACCTCATCTAATTCAAGTAAGCCAAAAGCCAAGAAATCTAAAACCATTTTAATAAGAAATGAAGGAAAACTAGTTTTAAAGAAGTGAAGAAAATATTTTTTAAAAACAAGGTTTTTTTTAATAAGTAAGCCGAATATGCATTTAAAAAATCCCAAGTCTTTTCTGAAAATTTCGGCAGAGTTTCCTTTGTAAATACTGGCCCCAAACGGGGTACAACATGAACAATATATGCATAATGATAAAAGGCATCCTCAAGCGGGAGCTAGGTCTTCGTCAATCGACGGTCACAACCACGCAAGCAATATAATATACAACGCCGAAAGGCGAGGATCAAAACTCAAAATCAACAAGAAAACCATAATACTACAACGCGCGACTGTTCCCTGATTAAAAAATCAGGAAAAATCTTCAGAGGAAGCATCACGTGCCTACACGTGACCAGCGGTCACGTGTTGGCATGTGACGTGTAAAGCAGCGGCAAAGAGCAAGCGCAGAAAAGAAGCCCGCTCCTGGTCACGTGCTCACACGTGACCAGGGGTCACGTGGCCACACGTGACCGGCTTTAAAAGCCTTATTTTTTTTAACAGAATTAAATTCTGAGGAGAGATCATTCAACTCTCTCCAAAATGGAGAAGAATTATCTGAAACCGTTGGATCAAGAATCTGAAGGTGATTAAATATCACCAATATATGGAAAAATCTTGGACAAGGGAAGATTTCCCCCTAATTCTAACTGAAATAACAAAAGAATATCTTTGGATTTAAAATCCAACGGTGAATAAAATTCACCTAATAATCTAAAGGCCCAGATCAATGATGAAGACAAATCAAATCTCTCAATAAACAAATCAAATCTTTCAATGAAAAATTCACTAAACAGATTGATTCTTTTCCTTCTCCTATAAATAGGTGCCAAGGGAGAGAGTTAAAAAAAGAAGGGAGAGAAGAAAAAAAGGGAAGAGGAAAAAACAGAGAGAGAGATATAGAGCCTTGGAATCTTGAAAACTCAGAAGGAAGAATTTGATTCTCTGAAAAGAGAAACCCTAGGTAAGAAAAGAGAGGCTTCAAAAGGAGAATTTAATTCTCAAAAGAGTTTAACTCTTCTATAAAAAAAGAACTTAGTTCTTTCTCTGGTTGAAGATCTGCAAAGTGCACATCTCCCCATAAATTGAGAATTTAATTCTCATTGGGTTGAGATCCTGCCATGCAGATCTAAAACATAGAGGAGAAATTGAGTTTTGAGAATTTAATTCTCACAAAGTTATAGGAATTTAATTCCTTTGAGATAGAATTAGGGTTTAACCCTATATTATAGGAATTTAATTCCTTCAAAATGGATAGAACTAGGGTTTAACCCTAATTGAGAACTTAATTCTCTCAACCTCACAGGAATTTATATCCCTTAAAAAGAAATTAGGGTTTCACCCTATGCCATAATTTAATTCTTTACATATATGGGGAATTTAATTCCTACAGAAAAGAAATTAGGGTTTAACCTTATATAAGAATATAATTCTTCAAAAGAAAGAAGGAATTTAATTCCTTTAGAGTTATTGCTAGGGTTTAACCCTATGAAGAATTTAATTCTTATAAGATGAACAAATCTTTAAAACATGCAAAGAACCAGAGTCACGTGCTACCACGTGACCCCTGCGAAGAATTACAGAAAAGAACTTTGAGGCAACGCCCCACGTGCCCCACGTGACCCCTGAAGCACACAAAGAAAAAGCAAAAGAAACAGAAGCTATGGGCACCCTCACGTGCTACCACGTGACCCCTTGGCAAAACCTTTAACAGTCAAATACACACATTCCCATCACGTGACAGCACGTGATGCTCCAAAAGCAATTATAGAATGTATTCAATACTTTTGGCAGAATAAAATAAGGGGAATCAGGGCGCTCTCACGTGCCCACACGTGACCCCTCTCTCCTTAGTGTTTAACACTAATTTGAGACCTTTGTTTGCAGTATTTTACACTGATTTTCTTAGTGTTTAACACTAATTTGAAAACTCTATTTCCAGTGTTTAACACTGATTTGCCTTAGTGTTCAACACTAATTTGAAAACTTTGTTTCCAGTGTTTAACACTGATTTGCTTTAGTGTTTAACACTAATTTGAAAGCCCTGTTGCTAGTGTTTAACACCGATTTTTTTTAGTGTTTTACACCAATTTGCTAACCTTATTCCCAGTGTTCAACACTATTGGTCTTTAGTGTTTAACACTAGCTTTAGCCCAATTGGCTAAGTTCCTAGAGGCAAAGCCTCCCTTTAATTGAATATGTCTAATGTATCAACAGAGGGCCAGTATTCCAAAATTGATTGGACTTAGCCCAAGAAGGCCATAAGTCCTCAATCCAGACTCAACTGAGCCAATGTGCTCATAACCTAATGAATTGGTCTTGGTTCCAAATTGGACTACAGATCACTTAATCTACTTCGGTTCAAGGGTAAATCTCTTCACTCCCTTGATACTTGTCGTTGTAATTCCTCAACGTCTTCAAAGAGGTGACGGGTCCCGACAACCACACATTGATACGGACTGTGGGGTCCTTAAACTCATGGACTATGATGTCCTTAACCTTGACCGGGATGTCTTAAAACTAACAACGGACTATGATGTCCTTAACCTTGTCCGTGATGTCTTAAAACTAACGTCGGACTGTGGAGTCCTTAAATCCTCGGACTATGATGTCCTTAACCTTGACCGGGATGCCTTAAAACTAACAATGGACTATGATGTCCTTAACCTTGACCGTGATGTCTTAAAACTAACGCCGGACTGTGGAGTCCTTAAATCCTCGGACTATGATGTCCTTAACCTTGACCGGGATGTCTTTAAACTAACAATGGACCATCATGTCCTTAAACTGGTAATTGACCGCAATGTGCCTAAACTAAACAATAAAGCCCAAATGCTCTTTTGTTAGATCTAAACGATCCCGTTAAGATGATCTTAGTCTGAAATGAGACTAACGTATCCTTAACAAACCGTTAAGTTGATCTTAGTCTGGAAATTAGAATAACGTATCATTAACAAACGTTTAAGTTGATCTTAGTCTCAAATGAGGCTAACGTATCCTTAAACCCAAACCCCCAAACCCAAATCTAAGAAAGATATGGATTTGGACTAGCCCACGCCCTACGGGCGAAAACATAACTTAGTCTCCGTATACAATCCACGGGCAACCACAAACAAAACAAACACCCACGACACGAAGTGACCATCTGGAGAAGGAGAAAGTTGTTACCATGATACGGTAGCGTAATTAACTGCAGGGGCTTGCGCCTGCAGGGAAGAGCATCCACACAATCAAAACCCCCTCAAGCGAGGGGGAATCTGACGAAGTCTGCTACATCGGCCGCATCCATTTAAACCTTCGATACATGGTGCCATAAATCAACTTGGCATCTTCGAAGAGGTGGACGGATAGCACCAATTAGCATCCGCCCCGAATCTCAGGCAAGACATCCCTGCGTCGCGCCGTCTTTCGGAGGGGAACAGCGACTCTAAGGTTGAAATAATACACAACTGGTTTTCTAAGTCTGAAACAACATACAAGTTTGGTTGATGGAATTGTTGGAGATGGTGCCCTCAGAGTCAATTATTGGATCACAGGCACGTGATTGCAATGATTGAGGGAGGACCTATCCCGGGAAGACAGTCTTACTCGAGATGATAGTACGCTATCTGGTTTACCTTTATCATCGTGTACTGCTTTAGGCGACCTGACATGTCGCTATTGCACGTTGATAGAGCCCCTAGGATTCTTGCTTGACTGCCAGCAGTATGAGGGCGATCATATAAGTGAGAGCTGGAGTCTATAAGCACATCCTTAAATGGTCCCTAGTCGTGGGAGTTTCGAGACAGGGCATCGATTCTCCAGAGTAGACTAGTGTATACAGTCGAGACCCCGACGAGGGGCGGTGGCCGGTCTCACAAGCCACTGGTGTCAGTTGGTTCACCTAAGATGTATACAGGTGCTCATTGGGTTATGAGTACACCGGACAGGACTCGCCCGGGAACATGCTAGTTGGTCTTATACCTGACGTCAGATAGCAGTTCCCAGGTGACATGTGTACAGGTTAGTTCATCGACCTGGGGATCGTCATTTGTCTCGTGTGAGTTCCCACTGTACTTTGATTACTACCCTACCACGGCTCAAAGGAGTCGTGCAAACAGGTTTTAGTTGGGTACAGTCCCGAGCCACATGGAGGCAATGAGCGGATCTTCGGGGGTTTCGTCTCTCCCGGTATTGGGGGTGAGGTCGCGCTGTGTCTAGGAGAGCCATTACACAAAGACCTTGGCCAAGGCAAGGAGATTTACTGGTAGGTATTCCAGTAGTATCTCAGGGTGTTCTGGGCTACACTCCGACACGACTTGTACCGCTTTTGGGGGTCTGACTTTTACCAACCCCCTAGGCCCGCCATGCGATGCTCATAGACGAACGGACCGGACTGTACGGATATTGTCACTGACAGGCTCAGTTGGGTGTCGGGGTGAGCTTCCTCATCGACGTCCCTTTTGGTCAATAGCTGGTGGCCCGTCACGTATTGGCTTATACCTCTGACGTGCTAGTGGTTAAATCCACAGCCATAGTATTGACGAGTCTTTAGAGTCCACCACACTTTCAGTTACTCAAGCTTTCGGGCGAAACGCTGTAGAGGCCGTATGGAGATATGGCAGGGTCCGATCAGATACGTGCGGTATTGCACGGATCAGGATCGGACAGTTTTGTACTAGTGGCCGTATAGATATATGGCAGCGTTCGATCAGATACGTGCGGTATTGCACGGATCAGGATCGGACGGATATTACTAGCCGGCTTTGGTTTAAGCCGGATCCTAGTATAGTACAGTGTAGATTTTGTCTCTTTGCATTTGTATCCGGACGGAATACAAATGCAGGTGTGTATGCACAGTATCGGGGTTATCCTGTAATTTATTACGGGACCAGTTTTCTGGAGTTGCCAGTTTGCTTTCCGTTCCGGCCGGTTTTCCTTTGTTCTTTCCGGGCCGGACTTTTCTGATGGAAGGGGGTAATTTGCAGTTTTGCAAATTACACTTTGTGGAGGATTTATTTGCATAAGGATTAATTATGAAAGCATCTTTTCTTTCCAACCATCACTTGATTTGTATTAATGAGATTAGAAAGGATTTGAGGTTGATAAGAAAGATTGTTATGATGATGTTTAGGATATAGTCACCTTTCTACTTTTCCTACACTCACCTTCCTTCTATGGTTATGCTTCATATTCATTCCTCCACCTTATTCTTCTCACTTGATGAAAAATGGTAGAAAGAAAGAAAGAATAAAAAGAAAAGAGAGAAAGAAAAAGAATGAGAGAGTTCATCTTAGTTTTGGGAGGAATTCTTCATCTCCTTCTTCTTCTTGTTTTGTAAAAATGAAAGTACCATTTTTCCTAATCCGATTCCTCCATCTATGGCAACCAACCCCAAAGTGAGCTATGATTCTACACTACACTTCCTACAGCATATCTTGAGCATGTCGAGTTGCCGGCTTCATGCGCGAGTTGCCTCGGTATTGAGGTAGGAGCCCGTAAAAGTACCCGGCTTCGTGGTGCCCTTTCCGACGAGGAGGAGACGGACGGAGATCCCGCGAGGAGATCGGAGTGGAGATGAAGACCGGAGGACTCGGATCGTATGGTATACTTCTCTACCCCCTCTCTAGATAGCTTAGACTAGTTTAATGGCACGATCCGGAGTTTAGTGCGCGGTGGTGCCGGTTTGCTAAGTCCGCAAATTTTAAAGTTTATCACCGTTTCCGCGTTTGGCCGTCGGATTGACGGCCGGGGCGCCGCCGTGCACTTACAGTGGTATCAGAGCCTCGCCATTAACATAGTCTAGCTTGGTGTAATGTGTTTTTCTGTTTCGATCGATCGAATGTTCCAAAACTGCATTTTAGTTCGAATCAGTTTCTCTTGAAAATTTTTGGTCTCGAAAAATTTTTCAGGTTGTAAAATATTGATGTACTGGAAAATCTAAGAGTTCTGTAAAAATTTGACGAAGTAACTCCACAGTGGGAGCGCGGAAGCGCCGCGAAACCCCCCCTCGCGCGGCCCTTCCGCCGCGCACTATTCACATCACTTCACCAAATTTTTTCAGAGGTCTTCTGGGCTTAAAATATGGGTTTTGGAATATTAAAATTGGGCCCAGGATTTCTGTGAGTGCTACAGTTTTGATTGAGGGCCCACTTGTTAATTTTTGATCGATCGGATATTTTAAACACATTTTTCACAGTATTTACATTATATCTGCGACCGTGAATGTCACTCGATCGGTAAATCCGGTCTAACTGCTATAGCCCGGTTAGACGGATTTGCGAACGTGACTTTCACGTTGATGTTCTATGTTTATGCTGTGATGTTGCGGATCGGTCGTGGGGGATAGCCTGGATGCAATGCTAGTACAGTGTTGGTGTATTATGTACATTTGATATTGCGGGGCGAGCGTCCGACATGTGGACTGCCGTCACTGCCTGATTGTATTATTCTTTTGGGGCACGACCTGGTTGCGGTCGATGTACCCGGTGTATGTATATTTTACTTTCTGTACTAGGATTACCCCGCGGTGGGGTGCACGGATAGCCGGGTTCTAGAGGGCAACAAGCCCGCATCTCATGGCATTGGGACGGAGGGGGCTTCACTCTGGGATTGGCGGGCTATTCGCCGCACTCGTAGGGGGTATAGGTTGACCCAGGAGGGGTGCCCAAGTTACCGGATTCCGTGAAGTGCTGGGTGGTCCATTCACGGAGCTGAAGGGGGCTGCCTCGCTTCAGGTTTTGGCGGGTGACTTGCTGCGCCCGTAGGGGTCTAGGTTTTCATTGCACAGGCTATCCACACGACCAGGGGAACGTCGGGTTTCAGTAGTGGCTCTGTGAAACCCGGGGATCCCAGATATCTGTATTGTTCTGTGATGCTGTACATTTCTGTGATGTTGCATTTCTTTCACGCCTTGAGCGAAATATAATATATTGGTATATATATTAGTAGATGTTGTATATGTTTTACATCCGCGCTAGTCCAGTCCCCGCTCTGTCGTTAGTTAGCTAACCTAACGGGTAATGACGGGACCCAGTGGCGAATGCGGATGGCATATACGTACGTCAGTATATTTTCGTTCTTTGTGGTGTGATCAATTGATGGGACTGCATTGATTCGGATCAATGCAAGTTAAAAACAAACCTAATCTGATGTTGTTGGAACACTTTTCAAAAAGCTGTTATTGCAAGGACGTTCACTTTTGTTTTGCATCGTGGTATTCATTTGGAATATCCTGCTCCTCAGTCGACGAGGCAAGGGCCGAGATCCCTTCACCGGGAGTGACCCCTTGGACAAAAGTTTGCGTCAAGGCATTAACTTCACTATAGCCGATTACTTTTGCTTTGCATCGCGGTATTCATTTGGAATATCCTGCACCCCATTCTACGGGGAAAGAGCCGAGATCCCTTTACCGGGAGTGACCTCTTTAGCAACGGTTTTCGTCACTATATTTTAAAAAGCTATCCGTTCCTTCGACGATATCAAGTTCTTTACGTTAAAGGTTTTCGCCAGAAACCATTCGTAGCCCTCCGTCATTTCAGACGGGTAGCACGTAGTATTCATGCTATGTTTGTTGACCTTCGTCAAGGCATAGTGTATGGTAGCTGCTTGTTACTTTTCTGTTGCATAGATAGATGCGTTGGTTTGGGACAGTCGTATAGCCTTGTTGACCTTCGTCAAGGGCTTGTACGGGTGGATTCAAATTAACCTGGATAATGACGGGTAGAACTTGACATGTGACTTATGATTTGTTGACCTTCGCCAAGGTCATAAGAGCATGGGGCAGAAATCACATCGGGAGTTTCAAAAGAACTGAAACTTGCCAGATATGCGCATACCTTCTGGAGTGTGATACCGTGAGCGGATTCCGTCACGTTATCATGCGATGATAGTTGGATCCCGATTCCCACTGATGAGTTGGTTTACTTCTCGGGTGACCCCGACTAATTCTTCTTTCAGGTTTGGAGGAGAATTTGAGGTACAGTGGGAGGATTCCAGATTAGATAAATTGGTAACCATTCTGATCTAGGATAGAGTGCACGCTGAGTGTTTCTTTTCTCTCTCTCTTTGGCAGCGACCTTTGACCCGACCCTAGACTATGACTCAGTGACCAAGTTGACCGAACCTACTTAACACTGGCTTTTGGATTGTCAGAGTTGCAGACCTCATTGCCACTCCTACTTTTACCCTTTTCTCCGGGACACCCCGTATTACTGCGAACGTCCACTTCCATTGGACAAAACCATCGTATGGTTAGATACGAACTCGAAGGAATTCGAGGATGGTTTCTGGTTCTGGAGAAAACGGATAGGATTATTCAGTTGTCTTTTCTTTTCACCCTCTCTCAGGTTGCGAGTACTCCTTAGTTTAGGAGTAGTACACCTATTATGCAAATTGGATAGTCTTCTTCCAAACCATAGGCTGGTGCCGACCGGTAGGGAATGAAGAAAACCAGTTAGCCTAAACGGTGTACAGAAGGTATTGAGTTCAGACAAAGCAAGGGATTAGTAAGAGGGCAAAGTAAATTGCGACTGCTATTCACGACCAAACCAAGTATCTCTTCGCCAATCCTAAATCACCTTTATATTTCTCCAGGACACTCCGTATCACTACGAAGATCCACAGTTTATTGGATACTCCATCGTATGGTTATATACGAACTCGAAAGGAACTTGTTCCAGTTCGGGGATGGATTCTGGTCCAGGAGAAATAGGAATAAAGTACATTCAGGTGTCTTTTATCTTCACCTTCTCTCGCGTTGCGAGTGCTCCTAGGATTACGACAGTACACCCTTTATGCTTATTGGATAGTCTTCTTCCAAACCATAGGCTGGTGCCGAACGGTAGGGAAGGAAGAAAACCAATTGGCCTAAAGGGGTGTGCAGAAGGTAATGACTAAAGACATATAAAGGGATTTGGAGAGGTGGCAAAGAATTATACGGTTATAGTTGTGAATCTGGATAATGGATGAGGCATTACTAAGAATACCGGGATACCCCATCGAAACATTTTTGTTTCAGTTCAGCTGTGTACTGTTAAAAGAAAACTGATTTCCCGATTAGACACTTACTCCAGGGTATGTATTTACCAGGTATGATTCTCACATCTGTATGGTTTTACAGATGATGAGTGGGAGTAAGTTATTGGGAGTTAGGTGATCATCCTCATTATATCGGGATTCGTTGTAATCGATGATATTTGAGGAGATCATCTGGGTTGTTTGCCGGTCGGCAAATATTTGGTTTTGAATATCCGCTGTTGTGCACCAATTTCAAATTGATATATCTGTACGTCTATTTTTATAGAGTGAGATGTACCTTTTGATATTATGTCGATGACATTTACCTATATCAGTGGATGGTTAGGTAAGGAGCATTGAACAGCGGTGTAATTCTTCTTAACCATAAGTACAGTTTTCAACCTACGACACACAGTGAATGAGTTATCTGACTCAAGGGACTTATACAGAGTATTGTATGTTGTCCAGGGTCCATCAGGACAGAGGGGTTGGTCCTCTTACTATATTCTGTTTACTTTTAACTTCTCTAGTTCTTAGACGTGTGTTTCGTAGAAACACAGGGTCTAAGTTTTGAGGAGTTATAGGTATTTGAATAAAGTAGAGAACCAGGTATTGCAAGTATCGGGATTCTTCAAAGTGATCGAAGATGTAGATACTTGTATATGGTATTCAGTTGATAGTAATGATAAAGAGAAATTGCTTCTCTTTCAGGTTACTCATAATTGGAAGCATTCCTAAGTTGAGTAACGCTGATCGGCCTCCTTCCATTTAGTTGACATGCACTGGAGACAGCTGCATGATTTGAATCTGGTTCAATTAAATCAGTGCCTCTGGTTCTATATTGGATATAGAACAGTTCATATCTTAACGATGTTAAGGTACGGGGAGTTGTCCGGTTTATGCTTAAAACCAGACTCCGGATAACTCATAGGCACGTTTCTGTAATGGCTGTTTGTGGGTTGACCCAGGCTATGACGAGGGTTGATTTTCTACCATCTGGCAGATCAATAGAAATATTGTTCTAGACTCGCCACAGTTTTACTAAAACTGGATTTTTTCAAAAACAGTAGTGGGAGTATGGTAGAACTGGAAGTGATTCCAGAACCGCAAACGATTACTGAAGATTTGATAAGGAACCTAAAGATTCAATCTGTTTTGACATTCCATTGGCCACTCCGCAGATAAGGTGGGTAACTTCAGGCACCCGAGAGGTACTTCGGTAGCCTCAAGGACGGTGACAGGGAAGTTCTTGTTTACCCACACTTGCTATTGTTGTTGTTCCAGGCTGCGAGACCCGACAGGAGGATGAGTATAGCGTCGTTCTAAACTTGCTTTAGAAGTGCACGTCTATATGACTCTGCCAGAGGGTTTTCGTAGTCAGTGGGAGCAGCGGAAGCATTGGTGGACATCAGGCTTATGTCTATTTATAGACTAAAGCAGATGTAGCGGAGATAGATCATCTATTTCTGATGTGACAGTCATAGGTTTGACGTCATCAGAATAGGGGATGGATCTGTTGAGAAGGTAGTAGAAAGTGATATTCTTTTACTACGATCGGTTATACTTTGGTCGTCACACAGTGTTTTCTCCACAAAGGACTTGGACATTATATCAGACATATTAGTTACTAGATCTATGGCTTTAGATCTAGATTTGGGTGGTTTCCCAATCAGGGTACTTAGACAGCATTCTAAGGGTATTTAGAATGGACGACTCCTGGCACGGTAGTGTACCTGCAGGTAATGGAGTCACCCTCTCCAAAGGTGTCTTACAGACTAAAGGGGAGAGGGACGTGCATGATTGGCAGATCACTTGCTCAGGCAATTGAGTCAATCGTGAGATGTCAAGTACCACACCAGATGTTGTTCTTGCACTAGATGCAATAAGTTGACATTAATCCAATCCTGGAGAAACGGTAGGAAGCAGTTTTAGAACATAAGTGCATGTTCTAGGGATATGACAACGACAGCCTCATTAGGGAGACAGTTATCATTCCAGGCTTCCAAGGTGACATGGACGACAGGGTGATCGTCAGAGTTATAGTTTTCCTTCTGACGAGGGGCAGTATTTTGGACAGGTGATCCAAGGCAATACTGAGGGTGGCATGGCGCAGGATACTGATTAAGTTCAGTTGACAATACAGTCTAAGAAGTTTGGATTTGAAGTTCATTCATGAGCTAGGTCCCATCAGACATCCAGACATTCTAAGACAGGTATTGCTCATTTCGGGAGATGGCTTTCTCCGCGAACTTGAGATATAGAGAGACATAGAAAGAAACATCAAGGCGGATCCACTCACTAAGGCTATTCCTCGAACGCAATAGTTTCACAAACGGTTTTTGTGAGACTGACTAGTAGAGGAGTTGGGTGTTCGGTATCACACGGGCTGTGAGTATGCGACATCGCAATAATTAGCCTTGAGTGCAAGTGGGAGATTGTTGGAGATGGTGCCCTCAGAGTCAATTATTGGATCACAGGCACGTGATTGCAATGATTGAGGGAGGACCTATCCCGGGAAGACAGTCTTACTCGAGATGATAGTACGCTATCTGGTTTACCTTTATCATCGTGTACTGCTTTAGGCGACCTGACATGTCGCTATTGCACGTTGATAGAGCCCCTAGGATTCTTGCTTGACTGCCAGCAGTATGAGGGCGATCATATAAGTGAGAGCTGGAGTCTATAAGCACATCCTTAAATGGTCCCTAGTCGTGGGAGTTTCGAGACAGGGCATCGATTCTCCAGAGTAGACTAGTGTATACAGTCGAGACCCCGACGAGGGGCGGTGGCCGGTCTCACAAGCCACTGGTGTCAGTTGGTTCACCTAAGATGTATACAGGTGCTCATTGGGTTATGAGTACACCGGACAGGACTCGCCGGGAACATGCTAGTTGGTCTTATACCTGACGTCAGATAGCAGTTCCCAGGTGACATGTGTACAGGTTAGTTCATCGACCTGGGGATCGTCATTTGTCTCGTGTGAGTTCCCACTGTACTTTGATTACTACCCTACCACGGCTCAAAGGAGTCGTGCAAACAGGTTTTAGTTGGGTACAGTCCCGAGCCACATGGAGGCAGTGAGCGGATCTTCGGGGGTTTCGTCTCTCCCGGTATTGGGGGTGAGGTCGCGCTGTGTCTAGGAGAGCCATTACACAAAGACCTTGGCCAAGGCAAGGAGATTTACTGGTAGGTATTCCAGTAGTATCTCAGGGTGTTCTGGGCTACACTCCGACACGACTTGTACCGCTTTTGGGGGTCTGACTTTTACCAACCCCCTAGGCCCGCCATGCGATGCTCATAGACGAACGGACCGGACTGTACGGATATTGTCACTGACAGGCTCAGTTGGGTGTCGGGGTGAGCTTCCTCATCGACGTCCCTTTTGGTCAATAGCTGGTGGCCCGTCACGTATTGGCTTATACCTCTGACGTGCTAGTGGTTAAATCCACAGCCATAGTATTGACGAGTCTTTAGAGTCCACCACACTTTCAGTTACTCAAGCTTTCGGGCGAAACGCTGTAGAGGCCGTATGGAGATATGGCAGGATCCGATCAGATACGTGCGGTATTGCACGGATCAGGATCGGACAGTTTTGTACTAGTGGCCGTATAGATATATGGCAGCGTTCGATCAGATACGTGCGGTATTGCACGGATCAGGATCGGACGGATATTACTAGCCGGCTTTGGTTTAAGCCGGATCCTAGTATAGTACAGTGTAGATTTTGTCTCTTTGCATTTGTATCCGGACGGAATACAAATGCAGGTGTGTATGCACAGTATCGGGGTTATCCTGTAATTTATTACGGGACCAGTTTTCTGGAGTTGCCAATTTGCTTTCCGTTCCGGCCGGTTTTCCTTTGTTCTTTCCCGGCCGGACTTTTCTGATGGAAGGGGGTAATTTGCAGTTTTGCAAATTACACTTTGTGGAGGATTTATTTGCATAAGGATTAATTATGAAAGCATCTTTTCTTTCCAACCATCACTTGATTTGTATTAATGAGATTAGAAAGGATTTGAGGTTGATAAGAAAGATTGTTATGATGATGTTTAGGATATAGTCACCTTTCTACTTTTCCTACACTCACCTTCCTTCTATGGTTATGCTTCATATTCATTCCTCCACCTTATTCTTCTCACTTGATGAAAAATGGTAGAAAGAAAGAAAGAAGAAAAAGAAAAGAGAGAAAGAAAAAGAATGAGAGAGTTCATCTTAGTTTTGGGAGGAATTCTTCATCTCCTTCTTCTTCTTGTTTTGTAAAAATGAAAGTACCATTTTTCCTAATCCGATTCCTCCATCTATGGCAACCAACCCCAAAGTGAGCTATGATTCTACACTACACTTCCTACAGCATATCTTGAGCATGTCGAGTTGCCGGCTTCATGCGCGAGTTGCCTCGGTATTGAGGTAGGAGCCCGTAAAAGTACCCGGCTTCGTGGTGCCCTTTCCGACGAGGAGGAGACGGACGGAGATCCCGCGAGGAGATCGGAGTGGAGATGAAGACCGGAGGACTCGGATCGTATGGTATACTTCTCTACCCCCTCTCTAGATAGCTTAGACTAGTTTAATGGCACGATCCGGAGTTTAGTGCGCGGTGGTGCCGGTTTGCTAAGTCCGCAAATTTTAAAGTTTATCACCGTTTCCGCGTTTGGCCGTCGGATTGACGGCCGGGGCGCCGCCGTGCACTTACAGGAATTACTATCTACAACTGATTAAAATAAATATAAGGGTCGTCACGATGCGAGTGAACCCACCTACCAAAGCAATCACCCATAAAGGAAGCAGTGTGCCAGAAAAGCCGCAATGAAACCTTTACGGCAAAACCTGCAAGAACTGTGGCACAACGGGGGTGAGTTGCCAACTCGTGAAAAGAAAACATCACAGAGCAAAAATCGTATGTATGACTCAATCCTAGGTCAATACGATCAGTAATAATATATCCTCAATATGAATAAGTCTGAAGCATGATAAAGTGGCAAGGGTAAACATATATACATAAGTGTAGCACCAAGTTCTTGTGCCAGTGCCTCAGGTAGCAACATATCATAAATAGGATGTATCGTCAATGTAATCAATGTCTATATGTATGTGGATCTCGTCCACGCGTCAACCAATGACATAACAACATCATGCATGTAAGAGTCATAACAGCATATGTATGAAAGTATGGGGATATAAATCAACATGTGTCCCTCACGACATATCAAAATCATGGAACCTGAGTGTCTAGCATCGACACTCGAAAACATCATGAAATTCGTGCCGAGCATCGGCACGTAAATCCTCATATATCGGGCTCCGTCAGTCCGGATCGGCCCACGGGCTCCGTCAGTCCGGATCGACCCATATCATCTCTCGACTCCGGTCGGTATCCTCCGGATATCCGCTGAGCCCAAATACTATCACCGGTAGGTAATGGTCCCTCTGCCAGGCTCATCGCCTACTGCACGACAGATCCGTTCTCGCCCCGGGGTACCATACCGGGTCCACCATGTACCCGCAATCGGTCTCATCCGCCTCCTCGAATCGGGTTTCACATGTCATACTCAGAACCGAGAAAATGCATGGTGGACGAACTGAAATATCATATCAAGAGAAACCGGGTTTTTAAAACAGTACTTACTTTCTTTGAAATAGCCACGGTTCTCAAATCCAGAAATCTCATGAAAACAACATATCTCAATGCGTATAATCATAAAGCATGATGTAGGCTACATATAACGGAATGTAAGCATATCCGTATGTCATATAACATGGAACCATACTATGCACGTATCAAGGGAAAACCGCTCTTTTAAATGAATCCAGTTTTGAAATATATCCTGCGGTTCCCAATTTACTCCAAGTCAAAAGCAATATCATATAAGGGTGCATGCAACTATAGCAGACAATTCATGCAAGGTATCATATCAAAATGCAGCAATTCTACAGTGTAGTGACATGGAAATTATCGATGATGAAGTGTGTGAGCAGGCAAGTAATTGTACGTGGAACATACACATCATCGATAATGGTGCTGGTGTCCTGACAGCATGGTTTTAATATAATAATAAACACATTTAAACATACGATGCGATGCGAACAACAAGAATATGCGGAAAAAGAATGATAAACACAACAGTGAAGAATCTACATCAATATATATATATATATATATCATATAGTTTTGCCATTTGAAATAACACGAATCGTGGGGTTTAGAAAAATAAGGGCTACGGTGTTTTTAGGAAAAGATGCGACTTTTGAAAATATCCGTAGAATCCCTTGACCTGTCTTTTAAAATACTCACGATTCGTTAGTTTTGAAATATGTATGACTCGGGACTAGTCTAACATCTACTGAGTAAACTACAGATCTAACTAACAAGCTAATCGAAAGGGTACGGAAACCACCTAAATCTGAGTCGATATATATATATATATATATATATATATATATATATATATATATATATATATATATATATATACATATAATAGTTGGTGATCCCGCCTCAATAGTATCACATACGATATATATATAACAAGACATCCTCGAGTCAAGAGTGCGGATCAATCATCTGTAGGGTTACTAGGCACTAGAACAAGGTTCTACAAGGCATCAACCATACCAAAATCAAACTTTTCATGTGCCGAACAACCCTAACCAAGATCTTAGACTAGAGATTAGGCGAAACAAAGTATGTAAACAACTTTACATCTAAGAGTTTGGGATTACAACCTTTGTAGTCCGTTCCTTCACTTCTAAAGCTCCGTGTTGAGGTCTCTTCACTGCGATCATCGAGTACCCGGACTCTAGAGAGGCTCCATGAAGAGAAAGATGCAATCTTGCTTCCGATCTTCAATAACAAAGATGATCTACCTTGAAGAAACTCAAACCCAAGCTCGTGCTTTGCTAATCAAGTATTAGCAAAGCAAACACCCTAATATAAGTAGCAAGAATAGATGAGGATGATGAAATAGGAATTTAGCTCTCATTTGTTTTCAATTTCTCACTTATTTTCATCACACATGAAAAAGCTAGAAAGCTTTTCATCAAAAGAAGAAGGAAGAAGAAGAAGAAGAATCTCTTTTGTGATGAATAATGAAACTTATGTGTGTGGTTAGAAATGCAACCATGGGTTAAGAATATAAACTTAACCCTTGTAGAGAATTAACTATGGTAAAGTGTTGGGTTGGGTTAAAGAAATATCTATGCAAAATATCACAAGTAAAAGTCAAAGCTTCAAGAAGCTTCTTGAAAGCTTCATGCAAGCTTAACCCTAATCCAAACCCTAACCATATTTAAACTCCACAAAACATGTTGCATTTATAACGCTAACCTGTGACAATATTATATATCACATATACAATATTTATTGTAAACAAATAAAATAATACAATTAAAATATATCACATATATATCAATGTATTACCCGAGTGAGAAAAAGAATCTTTAAGTGAGCTAATATTAGTTAATGTAATTTAATATATCAAATATATAATTATACATTAAATTATCGAATCAACACTTGATCCGATAATCCGGCTATTTCACAAATAACCGACTAATATAATCTGTATCAGTTCATGGAATCAACACTTGATTCGATGACCCGGCTATATCACATATACCCGGTCGATATCTCATATCGCGAGAATCTAATACGGTATCACATACACGTATTGTTCTCGGTCCCGCACATATCATATGTGATCCTACTCCGTTTTGCCTGAGCCAGGAAACCTCTGTGTAGGACTCTAAAGAATCGTCACTACGCCGGCAGTAGGTGATGATCATATCAAACACCCACAAGCTGCAAGCGGTCGGCTAAACGAAACAGCCACCCAGGTATTGAGCAATCAGAAGGTCAACAAGCAAGCCTGTACATTCTCCTGTGAATCCAACCAGTAACACTCCCGTACAGTCCGGTCTCTTCGTCTGATATGTCGCATATCTCGTCTCGGGGTGGTAAACGTCAGACCCTAGTAGCTTGATAAGTCGTGTCGATATGAGGTCCATAAAAGTTCGAGAAACTACTGATAACACTTATCAGTAAATCTCAGCAACCCGGGCCAGGGATTTCTAGTTATAGCCAATCGAACACAGCGCAACATTAACTCCCTATACTGGGAGAGACGAAACCCCTCCTATCGCTCATTGCCTCCATGTGATTCGGGACTGTACCCAAAAGCCACCTTTTTGCACGCCCTCTTAGACGTGGTATGATGGAAATCAAAGCACAGTGGGAATCACACAAGACTCTGTGACGATCTCAGGTCTACAGACTAACCTGTACCAGTGTCACCAGAGAACTGCCATCTGACGTGAGGTATAATACCATCTGGGATTTCTCGGCGAGTCCGTCCAGTGTACTCAGTCTCCACTGAGCACCCGTATACCTTCTCTGATGTCAAACACCAATGGATATGGGATCATCCATCGCCCATCATATGGGTCAAGAAGCGCATACGCTAGTCTACTCTGGAGTATCGATGCCCTGTCTCGGTACTCCCACGACTAGGAACATTTTAAGGATGTACTTGGCGACTACTCTGTCCCCACTAGTATGATCTGCATCATAGTCCCGGTAGTCAAGTATTCATCCTAAAAGGCTTTATCAACATGTGACATAGAGACAATCAGTGTACATGTTAAAATAAAGAGTAACCAGATAGCATACTATCATGTCGAGCAAGAAAGTCCTCCCTATATATGTCCAAGCATCCACTACAATATACAACATATGTACAGTAATGGCCTCTAGGTCATACATATAACTAACAATCTCCCACTTGCACTAGGGCCATCTGTTGTAGTATCTTATACCCAACAATAAGTTGTGGTTGAAGTATCTCATACTCAACCATCCCATAAAAGTCTCTACTGGGAAATAGGCTATTGTGAGTGGATCCGCGCTATTGTCCTCTGTGTCTACTCTCCTAACCTCGATCTCCTTGGAGTTCAACCATCTCCATGATCAGGCGATACTGCTTAAGAATATGTCTGGATCTCTGATGGGAAGGGGGTTCCTAGGCATAAGCCATAACTCCATTGTCGCACAATGGCAAGAACGAAGTTCATCTCATGAACTTATATATATCCAGACCGCCTCTTTGGTAGCACCCTTGGTAACGATGTATCTTGCCTTTAATCGTCTAGTAAGTCACGGTATCTGGCTTAGAACTCTTCCAACATACCATCCCTCCACTGAGGGTAAAGACAATGCCTGTGACTGACATTCAGTCGTCCTTATCACCCTGAAACCTTTCTAGTGATTCTCCCAAGGATCGATTGATACCATCTCACTACAAATAGTGAGAATCCTAACATCCAATTAGATCTATCTCATAGATCCATAACCCAGGATTTAGGAGGTATCACATTGATCCTATATAGAGAATCTTTGTGATAAGAGGAGATTGACCGAGTGTAGCATAGGAAACTCCTTTCCTATCAAGAGTATGTCATCCACGTACTATACGAGGATCACCACCATACTCCCTACTACCTTTTTGTATATACTTGGTTCATCTACCATTTTGATGAAGTCAAACTCTTTGACTACTACATCAAAACAGACGTCCCAACTCCGCGATGCCTGATTTATCACATAAAATATCTTGCACACGTTTTCACTGCTCCCACTTTCTAAGAAGCCCTCTGGCTGTGTGCTTATAGACACTCTCTTTCAAATCATCATTTAGAAAATCAGTCATGACACCCAACCACCAGATATCGTAGTCATGGTATGTAGCAGTGGCAAGTAGGATCTGGACGGACTTAAGCATAGCTTTGAAAGTCTCAACTTTTCCATGTACACCAAGTAATCTTCTCAAGATATACTTGCTTCTGATGGGGATTTAACCCTTCAGATAAAGCAACCAAAGTCCATACTTTGTTGGTGTATAAGGATTCCATCTCAGATTGCTAAGCATCCAGCCATTCTTACAGAGTCCCCACTCCTGATGGCCTGCTCGAAACTAGTTGGGTCATCATCTCATGATGCAATCCTCGCTCCCACTGTCATAGAGAAAACGAAGAATCTCTCAGGTGGATGAGGAACCCTACCAGTTCGGCGGAGAGGCTGAGGTTCGTTGGAAACTATTGAATTCTCCGGGTTTACCAAATCATCAGCTGCAGTTTGTATAGCTGGAACTCCTTCCAGTTCTACCTCATAACCACTAATTTCTTCACAAGAAATTCCCTTTTTCTCAAAAAGTTGTATGCCGAGAAATAAAACATCTTTTGTTCCTCGGTGTGGTAGAAGATATTCCCTTGCTAATGCTTGGGATATGCAACAAACTTCCACGGTCTGACCTTACCTCGAGCTTGTCCGGATTTTGCTTTTGACATAGGCCGGACAACCCCAAATCTTAACATCTTTAAGAGATGGGCTCTTCCCATACCATATCACATATGGAGTGGTAGGCATCTGATTTGGTTGGAACCCTATTCAATAGGTATGCAACTTCTCAAGTGCACAACCCCAAAAGAAAATAGGCAACTCAGTAGTACTCATCATAGAGCACACCATATCACATAGGGTGCGAATGCTCCACTCCGATACACCGACGTGATGTGGTGTATTCGGAGGAGTAATGTTCAGAGAGAATCTCATTCTCCATTAGAATAGTCCAGGAATTCCGTGCTCAAGTATTCTCCTCCTTGATCTCATCAAAGGACATAATACTTATACCCATTTTTGGTTCTCTACTTCTAACTTATATTCTGTGATTATCTCAAAAGTTTCGGACTTGTGTTTCAACAGGAACATATGTCTGAATCTTGAGAGATCATCAGTGAATGTAATGAAGTACAAAGAACCAGTCATGGCATGTGTAGACAGGGGACCTTCATACATCAACATGTATCAATCCCAAGAGTTCACTAACTCTTTCTCTGTTTCCAATAAACGGATCTGTGGTCATCTTATCTTTGTGACATGACTAGCAAGTTTTACAAGATGTAAATCCAAACTAATTTAAATATGCATCTTTATGTAACTTTAGCTAATCGGGTCGCATCGATATGACCTAGTCTACAATGCCTCAAGAAGGATTCGTTCATTTCTGAACTCTTCCTCTTGTGTGTGCTCTGTACGTTAAGAACTGTGGTTTGATTTAGAACGTCTATGCTTTTAGATAACGTGCCTGAACCGATCAACTCTTGATATAGGAAATGTTCAAAACATTATCCAACAATACAAAATTATATCCTTCTTTACTATTAAAGAGACTGATATGATGCTGTATATCAGGTTCGGTATCTAATAACATTCGTTCAGAATCAATGTATTCTGGTAATACAGAGTGATAACTGCCAACAGACTTGGCTGCAACACTTGCATCATTTCCAACTTTTGAAACTTATCACCCGTTCTCAGTTCTCTACCTATCTGTAGCCCATGTAACAAATTACATTTGCGAGATCCTGATCCGGTATCTCATACCCAGGACGTAAAGGATACTGAGAAACAGTTCTCGGTAATGAACATACCCGAAGATGATGCATCAACATGCACTTTCTTCGTTTGGGCGGCACGGGAATTCTGGTAATCCCTTATTTCCTGCTCTTTCTTATAACAATTACAAGTTGGAGCGGGACCAACGTTCCCTAGCGCAGTATAACAAGCGGGTTCGGTCAAAACATCCATATTATTTGTTAGTCTACGGTAGCGCCCCGGCCGTCTGTCCGAAGCCAAAATGCGGAAACGAAAACTTTTTCAAAACCTGAAACCGACGCTATCGTATGCTTAAAACCCGGATCGAACCATTAACCTACAACTAGCAACTAGAGAAAGGGTTGGAAAGCTATACCGATCAATCCATGTCCTTCGGTCTTTGGCCACCATCCCAAGCTCTTCGCGGCACTCCGGTCTCGGTCTCCTCGTCAGAAAGAGCACCACATCTTCGAGTCTTTTTACGGGCTCCCGCTTCATCCGAAGCAAATCGGGCACGAAGTTCGCTAGCCGACGTGTCCAAGGCGAAATAGAGAATGTTTGTGACAACTTTGTCTCTTGCATCCATTGCATGGATGGAGGTTAGAGATGATGCCATTAATGGAGGTTGTGAGCTAGAGGAAGAAGAAGAAGAAGGAGCTTTTCTTTCTTATCTTTTTGTGTGATTAAAATGAGAGAGAGTGTTAAGAAAAATACAAGAGCAAAAGACTCATATGGCTGCCCTTCCTCTCTCCTCCTCTCATTTCATCCACAAATCAATAACAAAAAAGTGACATATGCACAAGAAATGATACCATGAGTTACCTATGAAGTACATGTATCATTTAATGCACAAAATGATGGCTTAAGCTCACAATTTCCATTTGTAAACATTAACCCAAATGTTTACAACAATAAAAAGATACGGCAACATCTAAAGTAAACTTGTGACGGATCACAAGGATACCCCTCACCTATATATACATACCTGCATCCGCATTCCGACTGAATGCGAATGCGATGAGACTAAAGTAATCCAACAAATCTAATACTAGGATCCGGCTTAAACCAAAGCGTACTAGTATGATCCGCCCGATCATGATCCGTGCACTACCGCACGTATATGATCGAACCCTGCCATATATCATACGGCCTCTACAACGTTTCGCCCGAAACTTGAAAACTGTCTGTGGGAGACTCTAAAGACTCGCCAATACATTGGCTGTGGATTTAACCACTAGCACGTCAGAGCTACTAGCCGTACATAACGGGCCACCAGGTATTGACCAAAAGGGAGGTCGATGAGCGAACTTATCCTGACACCCTACTGAGCCTGTCAGTGACAATATCTGTGCAGTCCGGTCTGTTCGTCTATGAGTATCGCATGACGGGCCTAGGGGGTTGGTAAAAGTCAGACCCCTAAAAGCGGTACAAATCGTGTCGGAGTGTAGCCCAGAACACCCTGAGATAGTACTGGAATACTTACCAGTAGATCTCCTGACTTGGCCAAGGACTTCATGTAATGGCTCTCCTAGACACAACGCGATCTCACCCCCAATACCGAGAGAGACTAAAGCCCTGCCGATCCGCTCACTGCCTCCATGTGGCTCGGGACTGTACCCAACTAAAACCTATTTGCACGACTCCTTTGAGCCGTGGTAGGGTAGTAATCAAAGCACGGTGGGAACTCATACGAGACAAATGATGATCTCAGGTCGATGAACTAACCTGTACACATGTCACCAGGGAACTGCTATCTGACGTCTGGTCTAATACCAACTAGCATGTTCCCGGCGAGTCCTGTCCGGTGTACTCATAACCCAATGAGCACATGTATACATCTTAGGTGAACGAACTAACACCAATGGCTTGTGAGACCGGCCACCACCCCTCGTCGGGGTCTCGTTTGTATACACTAGTCTACTAACGGAGTATCGATGCCTGGTCTCGAAACTCCCACGACTAGGGACCACTTTAAGGATGTGCTTATAGACCCCAGCTCCCACGTATATGATCGCCATCATACTGTTGGCTGTCAAGCAAGAATCCTAAGGGCTCTATCAATATGTAATAACGACCTGTAAGGTTACCTAAAGCTGTACACGATGATAAAGATAAACCAGATAGCATACTATCATCTTGAGTAAGACTGTCCTACCGGTATATGTCCTACCGGTATATGTCCTCCCTCAATCATTGCAATCACGTGCCTGTGATCCAATAATTGACTCTGAGGGCACTATATCCAACAATCTCCCACTTGCACTCAAGGCTAATTATTGCGATGTCGCATACTCACAGCCCGTGTGATACCGAACACCCAACTCCTCTACTAATCAGTCTCACAAAGCCCGTTTGCGAAACTATCGCGTTCGAGGAATAGCCTCAGTGAGTGGATCTGCCCTGAAGTTTCTTTTTATGTCTCTCTTTTTCTCAAGTTCGTGGAGAAAGCCATCTTCCGAAATGAGCAATACCTGTCTTAGAATATGTCTGGATATCTGATGGGACCTAGTTCATAAATGAACTCCAAATCCAAACTTCTTAGACTGTATCGTTAACTGAAATTAATCAGTATCCTATGCCACACCTCCCTCAGTATCCGCTTGGACCATCTGTCCAAAACACTACCCGTCGCCAGAGGGAATACTATAACTCTGACAGTCACCCTGTCATCCAGGTCACCTAGGAAGCCTGGAATGATAACCGTCTCCTAAAAGAGGCTGTTGTTATCATATCCCTAGAACATCCCTTATGTTCTAAAACTGCTTCCGACCGTTTCTCCAGGATAGGATTAATATCACAACTTATTGTATCTAGTGCAAAAACAACGTCTGGTGTGGTACTTGATATTTCATGATTGACTCAATTGCCTAAGCAAGTGATCTGCCAATCATGCACATCCTTCTCCCCTTTAGTCTATAAGACACCTTTAGAGAGGGTGACTCCATCACCTGCAGGTACACTACCGTGCCAGGAGTCGTCCATTCTAAAACACCTTTAGAATGCTGTCAAGTACCCAGATTGGAAAACTACCCAAATCTAGATCTAAAACCATAGATCTAGTAACCAGAATGTCTGATATTATATCCAAATCCTATGTGGAGAAACCATTGTGTGACAACCAAAGTATAACCGATCGTAGTATAGGAATTTTACTTCCTACTCTGTGTATGTCATCCAAATACCAGGACATCACACCCTACTACCTTCTTAACAGATCCATCCTCTATTCTGATGAAGTCAAACCTATGACTGTCGCATTAGAAATAGATGATCTATCTCCGCTATATCTTCTTTAGTCCATAAATAGACATAAGCTACTTGTCCACTATGCTTCCGCTGCTCCCACTGACTACGACAACCCTCTGACAGAGTCATATACACGTACACTTCTAAAGCTAGCTTAGAACGACACTATACTCATCCTCCTGCCGGGTCTCACAGTCTGGAACAACAGCAATGGCAAGTCTGGGTAAACAAGAACCTTCCTGTCACCGTCCTTGAGACTACCGGAGTACCTCTCGGGTGCCTGAGGTTACCCACCATATCTGCGGAGTGGCCAATGGAATGTCAAACCAGATTGAATCTTTAGGTCCTATTAAATTTTTAGTAATCGTTTGCGGTTCTGGAATCACTTCCAGTTCTACCATACTCCCACTACTTTTTTCTTAAAAATCAATTTTAGTAAAACTGTGGCGAGTCAAGAACAATATCACTATTGATCTTCCAGATGGTAGAAAATCAACCCTCGTCATAGCCCGGGTCAACCCACAAACAGCCATTACAGAAACGTGCATTGAGTTATCCAGAGTCTTGTTTTAAGCATAAGCCGGACAACTCCCCGTACCTTAACAATGTTAAGATATGAACTATTCTATATACAATATAGAAATAGAGACACTGATTTAATTGGAACCAAATTCAAATCATGCAGCTGTCTCTAGTGCATGTCAACTAAATGGAGAGAGGCCGATCAGCATTACTCAACTTAGGAATACATCAAGATATGAGTAACATAAAAGAGAAGCAGGCTCTCTTAATCATTACTATCAACTGAACACCATAAAAAAGTATCTACATCTTCGATCTCTTTGAAGAATCTCGATACTTGCAACACCTGGTTCTCTACTTTACTCTTATACTTATAACTTATCAAAATTTAGACCCTGCATTTCTACGAAACACATGTCTAAGAACTAGAGAAGTCACAAGTAAACAGAATATAGTACGAGTACCAACCCCTCTGTCCAAATAGACACTGGACAACATACAATACTCTGTATAAGTCCCTTGAGTCTAATAACTCATTCCCTGTGTGTCGTAGGTTGAAAACTGTACCTATGGTTAAGAAGAATTACACCGCTGTTTAATACTCCTTACCTAACCATCCACTGATATAGGTAAATGTCATAGACATAATTTCAAAAATTTATATCTCACTTTATAAAAATAAACGTACAGATATATCAATTTGAAATTGTGCATAACAACGGATATTCAAAACCAAATATTTGTCGTCCGGCAAACAACCTAGGCGATTTCCTCAAATATCACCAATTACAACGAATCCCGATATAAAGAGGATGATCACCCAATTCCCAATAACTTACTCCCACTCATCATCTGTAAAACCATACAGATGTGAGAATCAAACCTGGTAAATACATACCCTGGAGCAAGGACTAATTGGGAAATCAGTTTTCTTTTAACAATACACAGTGAAATTGAAACATGAAAATGTTCCGAAGGGGTATCCTGGTATTCTTAGTAATGCCTCTTCCATTATCAGATTCACAACTGTAACCGTATATTTCTTTGCCATCTCTCCAATTCGCTTTATATGTCTTTAGTCATTACCTTCTGTACACCCCTTTAGGCTAAATGGTTTTCTTCCTTCCCTACCGTTCGACACCTGCCTATGTTTGGATGAAGACTATCCAATAAGCGTAATAGGTGTACTGTCCTAATCCAAGGAGCACTCGCAACCTGAGAGAAGGTAAAAGAAAAAAAAGACAACTGAATAAAACCTCATTCCTATTTCTCCTGAACCAGAATCCATCCCCGAACCGGAACAAGTTCCTTCGAGTTCGTATATAACCATACGATGGAGTATTCAAATAACTGTTGATCTTTGTAGTGATACGGAGTGTCCTGGAGAAATGCAAAGGTGAAGTAGGAGTGGCGATGAAATAATTGGTTTGGTCGTGAATAGCAGTCGCAATTTACTTTGCCCTCTTACTAATCCCTTTATTTGTCTTTACGTAATACCTTCTGTACACCTTCTAGGCTAAATGGTTTTCTTCATTCCCTACCATTCGGCACCTGCCTATGGTTTAGATGAAGACTATCTAATAAGCGTAATAGGTGTACTGTCCTAATCCAAGGAGCACTCGCAACCTGAGAGAAGGTAAAAGGAAAAGACAACTGAATAATCCTATTCATTTTCTCCAGAACCAGAAACCATCCTCGAATCTGGAACAATTTCCTTCGAGTTCGTATATAACCATACGATGGTTTTATCCAATGGATGTGGATGTTCGTAGTAATACTGGGTGTTCTGGAGAAAAGGGTAAAAGTAGGAGTGGCAATGAGGTATGCAACTCAGACAATCCAAAAGCCAGTGTTTTAAGAAGGTTCGGTTAACTTGGTCACTGAGTAATAGTCAAGGGTGGGATCATGGTCGCTGCCAAAGAGAGAGAGAAAAGAAACACTCTGCGTGCACTCTAACCTAGATCAGAATGGTTATCAATTTATCTAATCAGGAAACCTCCCACTGTAACCTCAAATTCTCCTCCAAACCTGAAAGAAGAATTGGTCGGGATCACCCGAGGAGTAAACCAACTCATCAGTGGGAATCGGGATCCAACTATCATCGCATGATAACGTGATGGAATCTACTCACGTTATCACACTCCAGAAGGTATGCGCATGCCTGGCAAGTTTCAGTTTCTTTAGAAACTCCCGATGTATGTTTTTACCCCTAGGACCCAAGTGACCTTAACAATGCCAACATATCAAAGAGTCCTAGTCAAGTTCAACCCGTCATTATCTTGATTGCGTTAAACCCACCCGTACGAGTCCTTGACAATGCCAATATAACCGTACGACTGTCCTAACCAATCCACATATCCATGCGACAGAACAGCATTACAGAGCTACCGAACACTACGCCTCGGCAATGCACGACAAACGTAGCACGAATACTAAGCAATACTAATCTGAAATGACGGAGGGCTACGGCAGTTTTTTGGCGAAAAATCTTTAACGTAATGAACTTGATATCGTTGAAGGAACCGGATAGCTTTTTATAAATATAGTGGCGAAAACCTTTGCTAAAGAGGTCACTCCCGGTGAAGGGATCTCGGCTCTTTCCCCGTAGAATGAGGTGCAGGATATTCCAACTGAATACCATGATACAAAGCAAAAAGTAATCGACTATAGTGAAGTTATTACCCTGACGCAAACTTCTGTCCAAGGGGTCACTTCCGGTGAAGGGATCTCGGCCCTTGCCTCATCGACTGAGGTGCTGGATATTCATAACCGAATACGCAATAACAGCTTTTTGAAAAAATGTTCCAACAACATCAGAATAGGTTTGTTTAGCATGCATTGATCCGAATCAATGCAGTCCCATCAATTAATCACACCACAAAAGAACGAAAACATGATGTACGTATATGCCATCCGCATTCGCCACTGGGTCCTGTCATCACCCATTAGGTTACTTAACTAACGACAGAGCGGGGACTGGACTAGCGCGGGTGTAAAACATATACAACATATACTAGTATATATATCAATATATAATAATCTCTCATGGCGTGATAAAATGCAACATCACAGAAATGTAATAAGCATCATAGAACAATACAGATAATCTGGGATCCCCGGGTTTCATAGAGCCGCTACTGAAACCCGACGTTCCCATAGTCGTGTGGATAGCCTGTGCAATGAAATCCTAGACCCCTACGGGAGCGGCAAGTTACCCGCCAAAACCTGAAGCGAGCAGCCCCCTTCAACAAAGTGAATGGACCACCCAGCACTTCACGGAATCCGGTAACTTGAGCGCCCCTCCTTGGGTCAACCTGTACCCCCTACGAGTGCGGCGAATAGCCCGCCAATTCTAGAGTGAAGCCCCCTCCGTCTCAAAGCCATGAGATGCGGGCCCATTGCCCTCTAGAACCCGGCTACCCGTGCACCCCTCCGCGGGGTAATCCTAGTACAGAAAGTAAAATATATATACAACGGGTATATCGACCTCAGCCCGGTCGTGCCCCAAAAGAATAATATACAAACAGGCAGTGACGGCAGTCCACATGTCGGACGCTCGCCCCGCAATATCAAATGTACAAATACAACCAAACTGTACTACCATTGCATCCAGGCTATCCACCTTGACAAATCCGCAACATCACAGCACAACACAGAACATCAACGCGAATGTCACGTTCGCAAATCCGTCTAAAAGAGCTATAGCAATTAGACAAGATTTACCGATCAAATGACATTCACGGTCGCAGATATAATCTAAATATTGTGAACTAACATATTTAAATTTTCGATCGACAAAATTTCCCGAAGTGGGCCCCAAGTACAATTCCTAGTACTCAAAATAATCTGGGCGAAAACAAAAATTACCAGAAACCCCATTTCCAAGTCAGAGATCTCTGTAGAAAGTTTGGTGCAGAGAAGACAAAATTGTGGGGCGGAACCGCGGCCAAAACAGGGTTATTGCCGCGGTTCCGCGGTGTAACAGTAGTAACATGCAACCAAATTTTCACAGATCTCTCAGAAAAGCCTGCCTGATTTTTTGCATTACCCAAAATAATTTTTCGACGACAAAAAAAATTCGACAGAAACTCAGAATTAGAAATGCAGTTTTTGGAAATTTCGTCCGATCGAAGTTCTAAACACGCTAGAGCAAGCTAGTAAAGGTTAATAGCGTGGCTTTGATACCATGTAAGTCTACGGTAGTGCCCCAGTCATCTGTCCGAGGCCAAAATGCGGAAACGAAAACTTTTTCAAAACTTGAAACCGGCACTATCGTATGCTTAAAACCCGGATCGAACCATTAACCTACAACTAGCAACTAGAGAAAGGGTTGGAAAGCTATACCGATCGATCCATATCCTTCGGTCTTTGGCCACCATCCTAAGCTCCTCGCGGCATCTCCAGTCTCGGTCGCCTCGTCGGAAAGGGCACCACATCTTCGAGTCTTTTTACGGGCTCCCGCTTCATCCGAAGCAACTCGGGTATGAAGTTCTCTAACCGGCGTGTCCAAGGCGAAGTAGAGAATGTTTGTGACAACTTTGTCTCTTGCATCCATTGCATGGATGGAGGTTAGAGATGATGCCATTAATGGAGGTTGTGAGCTAGAGGAAGAAGAAGAAGAAGAAGGAGCTTTTATTTCTTATCTTTTTGTGTGATAAAAATGAGAGAGAGTGTTATGAAAAATACAAGAGCAAAAGACTCATATGGCTGCCCTTCCTCTCTCCTCCTCTCATTTCATCTACAAATCAATCACAAAAAAGTGACATATGCACAAGAAATGATACCATGAGTCACCTATGAAGTACATGTATCATTTAATGCACAAAATGATGGCTTAAGCTCACAATTTCCATTTGTAAACATTAACCCAAATGTTTACAACAATAAAAAGATACGGCAACATCTAAAGTAACTCGTGACGGATCACAAGGATACCTCTCACCTATATATACATACCTGCATCCGCATTCCGACTGAATGCAAATGCGATGAGACTAAAGTAATCCAACAAATCTAATACTAGGATCCGGTTTAAACCAAAGCCCACTAGTATGATCCGCCCGATCATGATCCGTGCACTACCGTACGTATATGATCGAACCCTGCCATATATCATACGACCTCTACAACGTTTCGCCCGAAACTTGAAAACTGTCTGTGGGGGACTCTAAAGACTCGTCAATACATTGGCTGTGGATTTAACCACTAGCACGTCAGAGGTACTAGCCGTACGTAACGGGCCACCAAGTATTGACCAAAAGGGAGGTCGATGAGCGAACTCATCCTGACACCCTACTGAGCCTGTCAGTGACAATATCCGTACTGTCCGGTCCGTTCGTCTATGAGCATCGCATGGCGGGCCAAGGGGGTTGGTAATAGTCAGACCCCCAAAAGCGGTACAAGTCGTGTCGGGGTGTAGCCCAGAACACCCTGAGATACTACTGGAATACCTAACAGTAGATCTCCTGCCTTGGCCAAGGACTTCGTGTAATGGCTCTCCTAGACACAATGCGATCTCACCCCCAATACCGGGAGAGACGAAACCCCTGCCGATCCGCTCACCGCCTCCATGTGGCTCGGGACTGTACCCAACTAAAACCTGTTTGCACGACTCCTTTAAGCCGTGGTAGGGTAGTAATCAAAGCACAGTGGGAACTCACATGGGACAAATGACGATTTCAGATCGATGAACTAACCTGTACATATGTCACCAGGGAACTGTTATCTGACGTCAGGTATAATACCAACTAGCATGTTCCCGGCGAGTCCTGTCCGGTGTACTCATAACCCAATGAGCACCTGTATACATCTTAGGTGAACCAACTGACACCAATAGCTTGTGAGACCGGCCACCGCCCCTCGTCGGGGTCTCGACTGTATACACTAGTCTACTAATGGAGTATCGATGCCCAGTCTCAAAACTCCCACGACTAGGGACCACTTTAAGGATGTGCTTATAGACCCCAGCTCCCACGTATATGATCGCCATCATACAGCTGGCTGTCAAGCAAAAATCCTAAGGGCTCTATCAATGTGTAATAGCGACCTGTAAGGTCACCTAAAGCTGTACACGATGATAAAGATAAACCAGATAGCATACTATCATCTTGAGTAAGACTTTCCTACCGGTATAGGTCCTCCCTCAATCATTGCAATCACGTGCCTGTGATCCAATAATTGACTCTGAGGGCACTATATCCAACATTATTATCTTGATTAAGGCGTGGCATGGTCGCTACCTAGAGAGAGATAGAAGAAAACACTCAGCGTATGCTCTTGCAAGATTAGATTGGTTATTAATATATCTAATCAGGATGTCTCCCACTATTTTAGTCAAATCTTCCTTCAAACCCTAAAAGGAAAGACTAGCCGGGATTAATTACACCCTACAAGTTCGCTAATCTTTCAGCCAGGCTAGTGCCGATACTTTGAGGGAGGTTCCCCGTGCTTTCGCACAAACCTAATTAAAATAAACCTCGTTTTCCCAGAGGCATAACCCTGTTGACACCTTTCTAGACACCTACTTGATCGGCTAATTGTAATGTGTAAAACTCTCCCAGGAGTAACTCTTACTCGCAGCGGGTATCGGGATCCAACTATCTCATAAAAGGTATGCAATCTCATTGCAAATTTCAACACTTGAAATTCCCGATAATATTTTACCCCTAACCTCCTATGACCTTGACAAAGGCCAACAAACCATAGGATGCTGGTCAAGTTCAACCCGTCATTTCCTGATTGAATTAAACCCACCCGCACGACCCTTGACAATGGCCAACAAAGTCGCAGGACTACCCTAACTCAATCACATCATATGCTTATACAGATAAGCAGTAATCAGCTACTGCACACTACGCCTTGAGAAAGGCCAACAAACGCAGCACGAATACTAAATACTACTTATCTGAAATGACGGAGGGCTACGACAGGTTTTTAAGAAAACCCTTTTCGTAATGAACTTGATATCGTTGTAGAATCGAGTGATTTTAAATGGAATGTTTTTAAGGCCTTTTCTAGTTTTGCTAAAGAGGTCACTCCAGGTGAAGGGATCTCGGCTCTTTCCTCATCGAATAAGGTGCAGGATATTTCACAAATATCAATATGCAAAGCAAAAACTATAAAAACAATCAAAAGCCAAACCGTGTTTGTAGCATCTGCTAGTTTCGCTAAAGAGGTCACTCCCGGTGAAGGGATCTCGGCTCTTTCCTTATCGAATAAGGTGCTGGATGTTCTACAAGGAACACCGCTATGCAAAGCAAGAACTAGAGCTACCAGTTTTTGAGACAAGTTTCTACAACATCTTTAGGTTTCTTTTAGTTTCATTAATCTCATTAATGAAGTCCCATTTTATTATGCTTCACAAGCATCACATTTGAAACGAAATCAGCAATATAACATATATCTCATATATATAATATAAACATTCGTCTCAGGTGGTAATATGATCTCATCACAGAACATTGCAGTAGAAGATAACATATGAAATATTGGATATACTAGGATTTCCGTATTTTATGAGAGCCTGTATAAAACGTGGATTCCACGGTCGCGATGAATAGCCAAACCCACATCCCTAGACCCCTACGAGAGCGGCAAGTAACACTGCCAATTCTAGGGTTAAGAGACCCGGTCTCGACTCCTCGAGATGGTCTCCCACTGAACCCTAGAACCCGGTTACTTGTGCTCCCCGTCTTGGGTCTACCTAATGCGGAAAAGTAAATAATATACAATGGTGACATCATCCTCATCCCATAAGTGCCCCAATAAAAGAATATTACATACAATGAATTTTACATCAATGAAAATAAAAACCCTCATCTCACATAAAACCCCCGGCTATTCAGAACACGACGATCCAATATAACATATCACAGCAACACATAACATCACATATCATCAACGTAAGTAAATATGCATATCCCAATTGTCGTTGATGTATAGCAATGAAACCGGCGATACACCACATATTACACTTACGGTCGCAAAAAAGAAAGTGTAAAACTACAACAGTTGGAATCCGCAACCTCCTTAGACATCTCATGCCTAACCAAATGAATTCCTTAGACATCTCATGCCTAACAATTATAAACCTCGCATCCTAGTCTCATTATCGAAAACACTTTTCAATATTAGTCGGGAAATTCAACAAGATTCCCGACAACTTGATCAAATGCTCGTCGAAAACTTTAGTAGACGGCCGCACCCCCGATGCCGTCGACGAAGTGCACTAAGGCGGAACACCGCTGCCGCGAGCACCCGAACGGATGCTTTTGGCGACGGGGTTCTCCTACAGTCACTTGGTCGGGGCTATGGGGCGTGGCTATCTATTGAGTTTACCCGGCGAGTATCCGCGTACGCTACGTGATTGCGACGAACTTTTGATCGCATCAAAATCCCGTGGCAACCGATCAAATGAGACTAAACTGCTAGATTTATAACATTCAAATTAGTTATCTCATAACTACTTGTGGATTCCAAATATTGTATCACATTCCAGATAAATAGACAATGTTAAACTTTCCGATCGAATAAACAAACACCCAAGATTTCCCAAAAAGCTCAACACTTGAGCGGAGTTCAAAAATCCCAGAACATGTCACCGCCCCAATGAACCAGCCGTAGAAGGGTCAAACCAACGCCTCATATGTGGCAACGCTAAACTACCACAAACCCAAGGGTTCAGTAGAAGTTTTGACGGTCACATAATCGAGTTAAGGTTACGTTCTTCTAGAGGGTCCACGGATATGCTTGCATATTTTTCCGAAAGATTCAAACTCAAGAAAAATTCAACACTTGAAAGTTTTTCGTGTCTGGAAAAAGTGAGTTATTGATATCCGTTCGAACATTTTAAAACGTTCTAAATTATCCGGAAAACACTTAAACTAAGTTAAACTTTCTGATCGAATCAACGAATACAAAAGATCTCCAGAAAACTCAACACTTGAGTAGAATTAAAAATTCCCAGAAGCATGCAAAAGTACCTAAGGATGTTACTATGAAAAAAGCTAACCCTAATACCCCTGTACGGCCGCGGAACCGCCGCGCAAGGCATGGTATTGCCGCGGTTCCGCGGCGCTTTAAGGGAATTAGGATGTCGTTTTTCACAGTAATCCTTAGAATTCCCTGCTTAATTTTTTGAGTATTTTTAATACAGAAAAAAATCAAAATTTTAAAAAATTTCCAGAGAGGGGTTCAAAACCGACGTCCGGGGTTCGATCGGACTTTAAACTTCATCTAGACTTCGCCTAAAGCTCTAGCTTGGCTCTGATACCACTGTAGGATTACTAGGCACTAGAATAAGGTTCTACAAGGCATCAACCATACCAAAATCAAATTTTTCATATGCCGAACAACCCTAACCAAGATCTTAGACTAGAGATTAGGCGAAACAAAGCATGTAAACAACTTTACATCTAAGAGTTTGGGATTACAACCTTTGTAGTCCGTTCCTTCACTTCTAAAGCTCCGTGTTGAGGTCCCTTCGCTGCGATCATCAAGTACCCAGACTCTAGAGAGGCTCCATGAAGAGAAAGATGCAATCTTGCCTCCGATCTTCAATAACAAAGATGATCTACCTTAAAGAAACTCAAACCCAAGCTCTTGCTTTGCTAATCAAGTATTAGCAAAGCAAACACCCTAATCTAAGTGGCAAGAATAGATGAGGATGATGAAGTAGGAATTTAGCTCTGATTTGTTTTCAATTTCTCACTCATTTTCATCACACATGAAAAAGCTAGAAATCTTTTCATCAAAAGAAGAAGGAAGAAGAAGAAGAATCTCTTTTGTGATGAATAATGAAACTTATGTATGGGTTAGAAATGCAACCATGGGTTAAGAATATAAACTTAACCCTTGTAGAGAATTAACTATGGTAAAGGGTTGGGTTGGATTAAAGAAATATCTATGCAAAATATCATAAGTCAAAGTCAAAGCTTCAAGATGCTTCTTGAAAGCTTCATGCAAGCTTAACCCTAATCCAAACCCTAACCATATTTAAACTCCACAAAACATGTTGCATTTATAACCCTAACTTGTTACAATATTATATATCACATATACAATATTTATTATAACAAAATAAAATAATACAATTAACATATATCACATATATATCAATGTATTACCCGAGTGAGAAAAAGAATTTTTAAGTGAGCTTATATTAGTTAATGTAATTTAATATATCAAATATATAATTATACATTAAATTATCGAATCAACACTTGATCCGATAATCCTGCTATTTCACAAATAACCGACTAATATAATCTGTATCAGTCCATCAAATCAACACTTGATCCGATGACCCGGCTATATCACATATACCCGGCCGATATCTCATATCGAGAGAATCTAATACGGTATCACATACACGTATTGTTCTCTGTCCCGCACATATCATATATGTGCTCCTACTTCGTTTTGCCTGAGCCAGGAAACCTCTGTGTAGGACTCTAAAGAATCGTCAATACGCCGGCAGTAGGTGATGATTATATCAAACACCCACAAGCTGCAAGCAGTCAGCTAAACGTAACAGCCACCCAGGTATTGAGCAATCAGAAGATCAACAAGCAAGCCTGTACATTCTGCCATGAATCCAACCAGTAACACTCCCGTACAGTCCGGTCTCTTCGTCTGATATGTCGCATATCTCGCCTAGGGGTGGTAAACGTCAGACCCCAGTAGCTTGATAAGTCATTTCGATATGAAGTCCATAATAGTTCGAGAAACTACTGATAACACTTACCAGTAAATCTCAGCAACCCTGGTCAGGGATTTCTAGCTATAGCCAATCGAACACAGTGCAACATCAACTCCCTATACCGGGATAGATGAAACCCCTCCTATTGCTCATTGCCTCCATATGATTCGGGACTGTACCCAAAAGCCACCTTTTTGCACGCCCTCTTGGATGTGGTATGATTGAAATCAAAGCACAGTAGGAATCACACAAGACTCTATGACGATCTCGGGTCTACAGACTAACCTGTAGCAGTGTCACCAGAGAACTGCCATCTGACGTGAGGTATAATACCATCTGGAAGTTCTCGGCGAGTCCGTCCAGTGTACCCAGTCTCCACTGAGCACCCGTATACCTTCTCTGATGTCAAACACCAATGGATATGGGATCATCCATCGCCCATCATATGGGTCAAGAAGCGCATACGCTAGTCTACTCTGGAGTATCGATGCCCTGTCTCGGTCCTCCCACGACTAGGAACATTTGAAGGATGTACTTGGCGACTACTCTGTCCCTACTAGTACGATCTGCATCATAGTCCCGGTAGTCAAGCATTCATCCTAAGGGCTTTATCAACATATGACATAGAGACAATCAGTGTACATGTTAAGATAAAGAGTAACCAGATAGCATACTATCATGTCGAGCAAGAAAGTCCTCCCTATATATGTCCAAGCATCCACTACAATATACAACGTATGTACAGTAATGGCCTCTAGGACATACATATAACTAACATCATCAATATAAAGCTCGTACGTGAATCCGTCGTACGGCATCCCAAATCTGGGTACGGGTCGAATCTCACATTTATCTCATCAATTATCTGGTATCCTTATCATCATATCTCATGAACTGGGGTACTGATCTAAGTCTAGTACAACTGATACCATCCATATAAATATGTGCGTGTATGAAAACACACACCCAAAGGACCGCTAAAGTCTCATGTCGTATCTCATCAGACGAACCACATCATATCACCGATCTCATGGCACCATGCCCAATCTCATCGACTCATCTACAAATATCATCCACTATCCTCATCATCCATGTGTAGGTATACATGTATATATATACATAGTCCCATACCTATGTGTGTGTATATATATATATATGTATTCCCATATACGCACAAGTATAAAAAAGTAAACATGTGTGTGCGTGTGGGTGAAAACCTATTCTAGGGTTCGCAACTAAGAAACTATACTAGTTCACTTCTAACACCCTAATCTAACCATTGAACACCTAATCATATGCCGAATATCCATATCACACATAAAGCTATCATATATATAAAGTATATATAGCATACTAAACATCGAACTGCGGGGGTGCTATACGCCATCCACCCGACTTCCCCCATAGATATAATCTACTCACCTTGATCTTTGCTTGCCGATGTCGACGTTGCCACGTGCTTGCCGTCTCGAAGCCTTCGCAAGGGTACCTACACATCATAGCGTATTGTATCGTATTAAAAACCAAGCCGAAACCAAAACGACACGCGGAACTCGCATAGGTCAAAACCTATGGTTTTCCCTCGCAAAACTACCCGATATCACTCGATATAAACGTACAAACGTCACGTGATCGAGATAAAGCACGAATACAAAAATACAGAATTTAAAATACGCAAAACCATAACTCGAATCAAAATAGCAACACATGTATTCAGTCCCAGATTTTGATTAAGGTGCAACCAATGTTCCAAAACAATACTGGAGTGATGTATAAAGTGTAAATGAGCAATGGAAGCAACCTGGACCCCTGACTGCACAAGGTGGCCGGCCCCCTACCCTAAAATTCTGGCGACATCGGCCCTGGTAGGGAGTTGGGTTGTCATGTTTGTAGGGTAGTCTCCTGGTAGTCAATATAGGGTAATGGTCTTGCTAGTTTTTCCAGTAAGTGTCTAGGGTCACTCCAGATTCGCTGTAGGCTACCAATTTAACACAAAAACCAAGATTTGTTATATAAAGTTTAAGTCGTGGCAATGTCATAATACTACATTGTAGGAAATTAGTCCCAGATTTGGATGAGGGTGAAAACCATGTGAGCAAACAATACTAGGGTGATATATAGGGTATATGTGACCTATAAAAGAAACCAGGACCCACACCCTCACCAAGTGGCCGAGCCCTCTCTTATGGAAAACCGATCTCGCCGGCCCTGCATGCTCCAGTAGGGTCGTCTTGCTACAGGGGGTTCCTAGGGTCAATTTTAGTCCTCTGGTATTGTTTACTTTTCTAGTAAATTACCCGGTTCATTCCAGATCTCCCTGCACACTCAAAGTTCACAAACCGACATGAAAGTTCTATTTTTCTGTATTTTGGATTTCAGTTGGGTTGGTCTGGGTTTCTATCAATTGGGAGGGGTTAAAGGTCACCATTAGGCCTCAATTCACAATCACAACTCAGTTCAAACCCTAGCCCTCTCTAGAAATCTCCAAAGTTCACCAAATCGCACCAAATCACAACTAAACACAAATATGGTTTAAAGTGAATGAAAAACTACACTAAGTGTGAAGGGATTACCTCATTTAACACCCATAAATTCTCTACAGCGCCAAAATGCAAACTTTCTTTATCCAATCTGTAGCTAGAGGGCTTGTGCATCTTTTTTGTGAAGAGGAGATAGGGTTTTGAGGTGTTTTGAAGCTTGAGTGAAGGGAAGAAGAAGAAGAAGAGGGAGGGAGGGCTGCTGCTGGAGTCATGGGAGGGAGTGAGGGAAAGAGAGAGTGTCCAAGGTCAAGCACCATGCCTTCTAACTACCCCCTCCCCCATACCTCTTGACTTTCTTTTCCTTATTGTTTTCTTTTCTTTTCATTTCATTTTCCCTTCTTTCTTCTCTCCTCAATAGTAAACCAAAAACAAAGAATGAAAAATGATAATAAAGCCATGTAGGAAAATGTAATACAAGTGGGAAATGATATGGTGTATGTTTTGCAGAAAACACGCTTAAAGCCCGAATAGCGATTTTTAATCGCGATTAGCACTAAAATAGTGTCAATAAATCATAAACTTTCAAAATTTGCATAAATCGCATAAAGCACTCTCTTTTTAATAATTTCCATATTTTTCCCAATTTATCGGTATTTAATTAAACCGAAATATTAAAATATTCATTAAAATTAATATTATATTATAAAAATTCCCAAAAATAATATTTTATTTTTCTGAAATGTTACAGCTATTGAGAAGGATAAACTGATATATCTTGTTGATAAACATGGGTTTACTCTCTTGTAATCTGCTTTATCATATAGTCCGTCCTGAATTCTCCGAGGCATGTTAAGCCTTGTCTCAATGTATTCGTCTAGATAACAGGAACAAAATGTGGTTATTTCATCTAGGAGATAATCTTGCATGATAGAACCCTCTGGTCGATTTATATTGCATATATAATTTTTTATAGTGTAGAAGTACTAAAGAAACATCTGTTAAATAAATAAATACAATCATATAAGAAAGCAAAAATTTTACAAAATGCGTGAACCGAAAAATTCAAGGTACGTTTCGACAGGATACATCCATCAATATTGTACTGGTTCGCATGCTCATGCTCGGTTGCAAGATGAACCGTCAGGTGTGTTATGATATCGAAGAACGACAGTGAGAAAATCCACTCAAGCTTGCACAGTATCATGGGAATCACATTTTCTAGCTTCTCCAGCGCGTCAACCTCGATATTTTTAGCGCACAATTTCCTAAAAAAACAACAAAGATCATTGATTATTAGGCCAACTGATTCGTGAAGAGTAGTCCTGAGGGCTAATAGGAGAAGGTACTTCATAATAATATGGTGATCATGACTTTTCAGCTCATCGATCTTGCTATTCACAATCTTTATCTTCTTACTAAATGATCCTGAGAAATTTCTAGGAACTCTCAAATCATGTAACACCTGCATGAAGCTTTTCTTCTTTGGTTGTGACATATGATATGTGGTATTGGGAAGTAGAAACTTTCCTTATTTATACGTTATCATTTTAGAATGCAAATCACTTCTAATTTCTCAGTCTTGAAGATCCATGCGAGCATGGAGGTTGTCTTTCAATTTTCCATCCTTACAAAGAAGCAAATTAAGTACGTGCTCAGACACCTCCTTCTCAATGTGCATAATGACCAGAAAATGACCCACTAAATTTGTTGACCAGTACGGTAGCTCATAAAAAATGCTAACTTTTTCCATCCGGATGGAGTGTCCCGTCTTACCGGATCTACCCCGAACGTCACGTTATTGTAACCGTCTCTGATGGTCATGTTATTATAATCATTCTACTGAGCAATGGTGTCCTCTCCGGATAATGGGTCTAGTGGTCCAAGAAGCTCTTGATCATCATCAAAGTGAACGATGTCAAACCTATAGGGATGGTCTGGTGGCAGGAAATGCCGATGACTGCAATAACAAGGCTTTTTTGCAAAAATTCAACCGTCTCGATATTGTAACTGTAAGTTCGCTATACTCTCTACAATAGGGTTTATAATATGGCGGAACTGATAATTTAAAAATCTAGAGAGCCAGTTCAAGAAAACATAGGATCAAGAACAACAGCTATAACATGCAAAAAAACTAGTAAGCTAATAAAAAGAAGCTGGCGAACTACAATCTTTGTAGCGCGTTAGCCACTTCTTCTTATACCCCAGCTAGTCTCCACGACCGGAACAAGCTTACCCGATGATCTCCTTACCGAAGATGATCCACCTTGAGATAACTCCAACACAAGCTATAGCTTTAAATTGATCTCATCAATATGAAGGAACCCACTAATTAAACTTGCTAAGAATAATTATTAGGAGATGTAGAATAATTAGCTCGCTAAATTTTTCACTTTTCTTTTTCCACTTTCTCACTTGAAGAAATAACTCAAAAGAAGAAGCCATGGAAATGACAGCATGAAGAAGATAAGGTTCTAAGATGGGAACAAAAACCAAATGATAAATGAGTCATCAAAAACTCGTCACTAAAAATGAGTCATCAAAGCAAACACCTAAAGAATTCTACCACCATCTAAATGTCCATGACTCATACCATTTAAAAATGTTCTCATCTAAACCATATAAGTCTCATACACCCATCTCAAATGTCTCAACATACATGTAACAATATTTATATCAAATATAAATATTAATAAAGAGATGAAAATAATAAAGTGAGCATGATATTACTTAATATATAAATATATCAATATATAAATATACATTTAATTATTAAATCAACACTTGATTTAATAATCCGGTTATATCATATATATACCAGCTAATATCAATTTACACCCGATTAAAATACGTGTATCAAATACACGTGTTTAATCGAACTCCTGCACGTATCCCTATACATGCCCTACATCGTTTCGCCTGTACCGGGAAACCTCTGTATGGGACTCTAAAATCTCGATAATACGCTGGCAGTAGCTTAGGATCATATCCATAGCCCACAAGCACGTCAGCGGTACTAGCTGCACGTAACAACTACTCATGTATTGATCGAAAGAAAGTCAACGAGCAAGCTTATCTGAACCCTGCAAAGTCTATCAGTGACATTTACCATACAGTCCGGTCTTTTCTTCTACGAGTATCGCATATCGAGTTGAGGGTTTGGAATTTGTCAGGCCCCAATAACTTGATAAGTCGTGTGACAAAGGACTCATAACCAATCAGAGATACAACTGATAACACTTATTATTTTATCTCTATGGCCACCGACTTGTGGTTGTAATCATGTCTTGCACAGCACAACATTAACTCCCTATGCCGGGAGAGAAGAATCCCCTCGACCGCTCAGTGCCTCCACATGTTTCGGGACTATACCCAACTAAAACCTGTCTGCACGACTCTTTTGAGCCGTGGTAAGATAAATGTCTAAATATAATGGGAACACACATGAGACATTATGGAGATCTCAGGTCTTTAGGACTACCCTATACTCTTGTCATGAGAGAATTGCTATTTGGTATATTACCAACTAGGAGTTCTCGGAGAGTCCGTCCAGTGTAACTTATCCAATAAGTACATGTATACAATCCTCGATGTCAAACACCAATAGCCGCAGGATCAGCTATCTCCCTCCAACCGGATCAGGAAACATACACACTAGTCTAAACTGGAGTACTGATACCCAGTCTCGATACTCCTACGACTAGGGATATTTAAGGATGTGCTTATCGACTACAAATGCCTCACTATTATGATCTCCATCATCATCCTGGTAGTCAAGCAAAATCCCAGGGTTTTATCTCATGTCTAAACGATACGTGATAGTGAATAAAATACATCACATGAAAAATAAAGACAAACCAAATATTATACTATCATTTGAGTTAGATTTTTCTCTCGTATAGGTCTTCCTTTAACTACAATAATTGCCTTGAGCACATCTATATCCAACAGTATCTTGGTAGCAGTAAGGGCATGCTTTGTAATCATATAAGGACCAACCTAATAGCAGTCTATATGTAGGAAATTCATTAATTGTCCACATTAAAGCCACACGCATCGTGAATGTTGAATCTGTATTTGCATCGTATGTCTCCACACCATCAATGAATAAGGATTTTAACTCATCGATCAGTGGTCGAAGGTAGACGTCAATATTATTTCTCGGTGATTTCGGTCTGTCAATAACAAGAGGAATCATAAAGTAAGACTGATCCATATCCAACCATGGCGACAGATTATAAACCATCATGGGCTATATGACGTAGCCTCCACCCATATAGTTGAATGGGAAGAATCCATCACTAGCCAGTCCGAGCCTGATATCACGAGGATCACTACTAAATATTTTGTGCCTCTAATCGTAATCTTTCCATGCCGACAAATCTTTTGGATCACTCATTCATCCGTTTTCGCTTGGAGCAGTACGGTGATGCCAAATCATCGCCTCCACTGTCTTCTTACACCTAAATAGCCTCTGCAACCTCTGTGTTATGGAAATATATTGTGCTACCTTGACAGGTATATCTGGCTTCTTATCAGATACTTTCGGTTTATACCTATCCTCTCTATAGGTGGGTCACTATTTCAAATCTGAATTCTCTTTCCGGTACAGCACACAATTTTTGGGACATACATGAATCTTCCCACAGTTCAAATTCAAATCAGACATCATCTTCTGGGTTTCATACCAGCTCCCAGGCATGTTATTTCCCTGGGGCACAAAATCTTTCAGGAACTTGAGAAGTATAGTGAATGATTGTTGCTCCATCTATTTAGACACTTAATCTGGAAAAATTGGACAAACTATGATAGTGTGGAATACTTTGCATTCTCATAAATTGGTCTCCTGGTATCATTCATGTATTTCTCATACTTATCCCCACTCTGTCCTTGACCGGAAGGAATGACTTCTTCTGTAGGATTACTATCATCAAGAGCAGCATCTACCATATCCTCCTCTTCTTCTCCTGGAAAGAAGTTATCTTCTTTTTCTTCCGCCACATTACCGTTTTCTTCTTCTACTTCCGCCGCATTATCGGCTTCTTCTTCTCCATACCCATGATATAGCCAAGTTGTATAAAATCTCGTAAAACCATACTTAACGATGTGAAGCACTATGATTTATATTTTCTGCCAAAACTTGTTTCCACACCTGTCGCACAGAAAAAAAAACTTCCACAACACGATGTTATTATGTTCGCGTGCCAATTCGATGAAGGTTACAAATCCATCAACAAACTTAGGATTCATGCGTTGTCTTCAATCTACGTACATCCAGTCCCTAACTCTAATGTACTTATGGGTCATATTAGACTGTATAACATATAAATTGTAAGTTTCATAAATTGAAGAAAGTAATGAAGTTATGGAAGTTGGCTTTTGATAGTGACTTGAGAAATCTATGAATGAGATGGTTATTGACAAAGAAGAGAACGCGAAGGGCAAGTTTGTCGTTGATTTCAATTTATGATTTAGCTTTGGTGTAGAGTTCTTATTGTATATGTGCTTTTTGTATGTGTGTATTGTGTATGCGTGTTGTATATATGTGTTTCGACTATCGAGGGTAAAGTTTCTATTCCGTTAAGAATGTATAGAGCAGACACCCATTCGCTTGTGATTTCATCCGTTTCGAGAAAATTTCGGCAACACCTCTCCATTGTTCTCCGAGTACACATTAATAGAACAGATAGTCATTTCAATGTTGTAAAACAATATTGAAATGAACATATAATCTTTCTTTGCGCACAGATAACCAGCAGAAATATATCGATGAAATAACTCGAAACGAATGAAAAACCAAGTGAATGCAGATGTTTGTTTTATACATTCCTAATTTGTCCATACTGGAAAAATCTATCGGTTATCATATGATTGAATTTTCTCGTAATATAGACTACACAATGGTTGTTAGTAGCGAAGGATACCGTCCGATATTTAACAACCTTGCCTAGTTTTATGTCACAACGAAAATCGAACGTATGTTAACTGATAGACGTGGATTAAGGCGTGCTTTGATTTTCACATATGATTATCGATGAGAATATGAAAATTTCATATTATCATCGAGTATCATATATATAATTAGTGTAAGATTTAATTTGAATTGCTTTTACGCTTACGTTTTAATTTCACGGTTTTGAAGTTTTTAGTTTAGGGTAAAGTTTTTTACATTTACATTATCATCGAGTATCATACACTTAACTATTATGTTTTTCACTAAATTGGCTTAAATTTTTTCCTAAGCAATCTATTTCTTCAATTTTACTAAATTACACAAAAATACCATAAACTATTGCTGGTTTTTCACTAAAGTACTATCTTAACCAATTTAACTAAATGATTCATCTTCTTAAATTAACTATATAAATTACTATAAATTTCACTAAAATACCCTTAACTATTGTTGTTTTTCACTAAACTGTCATTAAAAAAATTTAGTAAAAAATCTAGTGCTCAATTTTATTTTTTTTTACACTAAAGTACCCTTAACTATTGTTGGTTTTTCACTAAAATATCCTAAATTATTGTTGTTTTTCAGTAAACTTCCTATAACAATTCACTAAATTACCCGAACCCTAACAGTTAAATCTAATAATAAGTTTAACCCTAACCCAAACACTAATTATCCCTAACCCTAATTCATAACCCTAACCCAACCCTAATCATAACCCTAACCCTAACCCGGCCCTAACCCTAACATCAATAATAATAACACCACCACTAACAAAACTATTAAATAAATTCCTAAATTTGAAGAAATCAGAAACAAAATTTAGGAAAATTAAAATTAAAATGGGAGAAATTAACCTCTAACAATAGCAAATCGAGGGTGGCAACGAGGTGGCTACATTTGGAGGCGACGAGGTTGCAAATCGAGGCTAGCGGTAAGGAAGAGCTAGGGCTCGATGAGCTGGAGAAGGCCGGGAAGGAGGGGGCAGCGATGAGGAGTTCGAGGTTGATCAGCGGTGATGCAGCACCTCGACTGCGGTGATGGAGGAGGAAAGACAGGAAGAAGGGGTCGGGGGAAATTTATTTGGGAGCTGACGGGAAGGATAACGGGAGGAGGAAGTTAGGGTTTTTTGGGCGTCGACGGGGTAGAAGAGTAGGCTGCGATGGGGAGGAGGAAGTGGAGGATGCATTGAGGCGGAGACGGCAGTGGTTGCGACGGTCGATTTGGGACTTGGAGATGGCGGTGGAGGAGCACGACGGTCGATTGGTGGCAGAGGAGTAGGTTAGAGGTGATTTTTTGGGCGGTGGAGCATAGGGCGATTGATGGGGGAAATTTTTTAGTGGGAAAGATATTGGGTGTAGGGGGAAAACGATAAGGATAATTTTCTGTTTATTTTTTTAAATACCCTTACTTGGCCTGTATGGTGTCTCCCGTAGGGATTTCTCTTGCGACACCATAGGGAAAGTTACAAATGTGAATTTTTAATAATTTTTTATATGTATATGCATTTATGGTTGTAACCGTAGGGTCATTGTTTGCCTCTACAGTTGTGACCATAGGGGCAAACAAAAATTGCCCTTATGGATTTTGCCATCTGTAGGGACAACCCATATTTGTACTAGTGTTCAAGGGAACTAAAAAACACTTAATTTTTCATAAACTCAATTCAAGAATTTATCTCTTTTGCAACCAAACATGCCCTAAGTAAAAAGGAACCAAAACCACCAAATCCAGACGACAGACGTTCAGACTCATCAAGTCAGACGTTTGTGAGTCCTCCAAGAGCAGCTCCAGATCGTCTCCACACATCTTAACCTTTAGGTTCGGATGTCTGACCTTGCTAAACAAGATTTACATATCGTAGCCAGATGCCTGACTTGTTCAGAGTCAGACGTTTGGACATGCTATGTTTAAGATACAGATCTCAGCCAGACGTCCGCCGCTATATGGGTCAGACGTCTGTCCCTATCAGATACGGAAATATATTATGAAGATTTGATTGGAGATACTTGAGGGATTTAGTTGTAACAATATATTTGAGAGATTGTATATGGTTGATCTGGTTCTAACAAATGATTCATATAATACAATATAAAAAAACCAAAATAGAGAGATCAATTCTCTAGGCTTCTTCCTATTAATCTCCTCTCTCTTCCTCTTTCTCTTACTATTTCTTTATGGCTAAGTATATGATGAAGAAGAACATTAATCACTTGATGTACGATCTTACTTCCTATCGATTAACCACATTGCTATCACCAAATATGAAGTATTACCTTCACTAAAAGCAAGCAAATGTAGAGAGATTTCCCACAAGGAGCTTCAAGTGGAAAACATAAATCTTTTTTTGGCACTGGCCCGTAAACCTTAACCTATACAGAAAATAATGCACACAAGGGATGAACCACGAAATTTCCCCAAAAGCATTAATTTATGACCACTTCTTCTCCTTGAGTTAGATCTATCCACTCTTCCTAAGAGGAGAAGTGACCATACCAGTTGAGCTATTGATCATTGGTGCGGAGAATATAATTAACACTTTGTTTTGTGCGAGTGTTATCATAAATCAAGAGGGAAGCACCTTAATTTAAAACAATTAATTAGGGGGAAATTATACTTTGCTATGACTTTGTGTCTCCTCAGGACATGATGACAGGCTCATACTGATGCCTACATTTATCCTGAATGTCTCCAATCTCCTTCAACATGCATTGGGACATGTCACTAACCATCCAAGCTATCCAATCTCTCACCATAACTCAACATGCATTCTGTTTTTAGAAAATGGATAGGGTGACCCTATAGCCTAATACCTCAACATGCATATGGAATCTTTTTACATTACTAATTCTCTGTTTTCTACTGTTGCCTTTTTCTTATTATTTACCTTTTTTGGTTGAATCTTCACCTCTATCTAGCAGGCACTTTCTTTGGAGATTAATGCATATGCTGTAAGATCTTTATGAAACTTTCTGATTCTATTATTTGTTTAGCATTTTTTTTAAAACATAAGACTTGTAAATTTTGAAAACTTAGCTAAAACTTAATTTATGGGAATTGTTAGCCACTAATCAAAGCCATAAGTTACAGTGTCACGCCCCGCTTCCCAAAGTGCGCTAAAATCGGCACGTGACAGAGCCAATCATGCTACCTGTGGCTAATAAACATCCCTCCATAGTCACATTGTTAGTGTATATGCCCTAGAGGCCATTACTGTATCATACTAGTTTGTATATTACTTAATGAAAGCTTGGGATATTCACCTTGTATAGACAATCTTGCTCAAAATGGTAGTATGCTACTTGGTTTGTTTCTACTTTAATGTGTACATGTGTTTCTTTTAGTATATCACCCATACACATTAGTGGAGCTCTTAGGATCTTTGCTTGATTACCAGCGTTGTGATGGCAGTCACACTCGTGGGGGCTGGGTAATCCACAAGCACATCCTTATGCAGGTCCCTAGTCGTAGGACTATCGAGACAGGGCATCGATACTCCAGAGTAGACTAGCGTATGCGCTTCTCATCCCAGCAGGGGAGACGGTCTGTCCCACAGCCGTCAGTACGTCATACTTGAGATAGTATGCGGGTGCTCATTAGGTTATGAGTACACTGGACAGGACTCGTCGGGAACTGTTGGTTAGTACTATACCTATCGTCAGTTATCAGTTCCCAGGTAACATGAGTACAGCTTAGTCCGCTGACTTGACACTGTCACTTCGCCTCGAGTGTGTTCCCACTGTACTTAGATTACTACCCTACCATGGCTCAAAGGAGTCGTGCAAACAGGTAGTAGTTGGGTGCAGTCCCGAAGCACTTGGAGGCAGTGACGGTTAGACATGATTCGTCTCTTCCGGTATTGGGGGTTGATATCGCGCTGTGTCTAGGAGAGCCATTACACAAAGTCCCAGGCCAGGGCAAGCGAGATATACTGGTAGGTTTCCAGTGTTATCTCAGGGTGTTCTGGGCTACACTCCGACACGACTTGTACCTCTATTAGGGGACTGACGTTTACCGCCCCCTAGGCCCGCCATACGATATTCTCGGAAAAACAGACCGGACTGTACGCAGATTGCCACATTCAGGCTCAGTAGGAGTTCAGATGGGTTTCACCTCGTCCGTCTTCTTATCGGCATCTACCTGGGGGGCGTTATGCACAGCTAGTGCCGCTTGCGGTCTGTGGTTAAACCCACTGCCAGCGTAGTGTCGAGTCTCTAGAGTCCCACACAGAGAGCTATTCCCCTTTAGGCAAAAGAGTAGAGGTCGCATGGTTTTGCGACAGGGTTCGGTCACATCCGTGCACTTGTGCACGTTTAGTGTCCGGACAGTTATAACTAGAGGGCTTTGGTTTAAGTAAGATCCTAGTGTACGTTTTGGGATTGGTTTTATCTCATTTATATTTGTGTTCCTCGGAACGCGGATGCGGGTGTGTATGCACGGTTGACAGAGAGATAGAGGCAGAGGATTCTCATTAGGGTTGTTGACTGTTGATTTTTGCTAAACCCTAATGAGAATAAGAAATATGATTAATGATAATATTAATTAAGTATTATTGTGCCATGGTTGGGTTGAAAGGTTGACTATGTTGACTTGTTGACTTAGTTGACCGGTTGACTAGGTTGGACTTGTTGACCATTATCATTACAATGGCTATCATTTCATGGCAAAGACTTTTGCTTGCTTGTTATACTTTACAAAATGAGTGCATGAAATGATATTGCCATTTGAAATGATAACAACCATCACATAATACTCAATTATTATTATTTTTTATGATTATTTTGGATTATGAGAGCAAGGGTAAGAAAAGTCTTGATTATTCTATCATTCTCATTCTCTCTCAACCTCAAGCTCTCCCTCTTCCTCTTGCTCTCTCTCTAGTTCATGGTTCTATTGTCTCATGTGTTGAGAAATAAGAACCATAGAGATAAAACCCAAAACACTTCTTTACTCATCCTAGTATACAAGGTCTAGCAAACCAAGTGTTCTAGTTTCTTCAAGATTAAGGTTGGAGCCAAAGGTAGAAGCTCTCAGGTGGATCCATCTTCGGCACAAGTAGACGACGAGGAGAGAACCATCCGACCACCACAAGGAGTCGAAGAGAAGGAGTTCAAGTTAAAGTATAACCCCCAAACCGAGTAGGTAAAACTCCTAGTTAGGTTGTTAGATAGTTGTTTAACAAAGATCCGTATTTTGAGTCCATGTTACCACCCAAAGAAAAATCGTTTTTCACCATTTCCGCAACCCCAAAGAACCGGGGACGGGTAACGTGGACTTACAGTGGTATCAGAGCCTAGTTAAACACTATCTAACATGTTAGCAAAGTAACTAGAAGTTCGATCGGAGAAAAAGTCACGAAACATGCTCGGAATTCAAACTTTCTGTCGATTTTTAAACTGCTGTAAAAATTATTTAACATATACTAAAAATCGGCTCAGGGTTTTTAAAGAACAAGCAAGAAAAATGGTCCACTAACTCGGTCAAGGCGCCGCGGAACCGCGACAGGAGCATGCTCCCGCCGCGGATCCGCGGCCGAGTTGACTCCGTCGTGGCACAATTTTCCTGCAGTGTTTTTCTACGGGTGTTTTGGGATTTTTACAATATATTTTTTCTGCCCAGATTTTACAAAAGCAATATTTGTTTTTAGGGTTTAAAAATCCGTATTTTGATCGAACTTCTAAAGACTTAAGCTAACGGGTTATATCTGTGATGTGATATATGTATTGAATGTCTGCTAATCTCTTTACGTCGATTAGTGGGGGTTATACATATCTGTGATCTGTAATGTTGATGGTATGTGCATATGAATTCATTGGATTGTCGCGGATGAATAGCCGGAGGGTTGTGAGATGAGAGTTTTCTTTTTCTTTCAATTCATGTAATTTGTAATTGATGTAATATTATTTATATGGCCGTACAACCGGGATGGGGTTGTATCCGTCATTGTATAATTTCTTTTACTGTTTTTGCTCCTAGGATAGACCCAGGGTGGAGTGCACAAACTACCGGGTATCTCGAAGTGCCGAGTGGCCTACTCACGGTGTTGAGGGAGGTTGCTTCGCTTCGGGTACTTGGCGGGTAGTTTGCCGCACCCGTAGGGGTCTAGGGTGGGGTCTTGGCTATTCATCGCGACCGTGTAATCCGCTCTTCATTACAGGCTCGTACGGAATGCGGATTCCTAGTATATCCAATGTGTTCATCTATGATCTGGAATGGCTATCATTGCATGTGACGAATGTGTATATCTATATATGATATCTATTTAGGCGTTGATTATGTTTTGCATCCACGCTAGTCCAGCCCCCGCTCTGTCGTTAGTTAAGTAACCTAACAGGTAATGACGGGGCCCCGTGGCGAATGCGGATGGCATAAGCGTACGTCATATTTTCGTTGTTTTCTGCAATGGTAAGATTAAATGATGGGACGCATTAAATTAATGCAAGAAATTAAACCAAAGTTGAGTCGTTGGAACACTTTCAAAACCACTCGGTTTCTTTTCAAAAACAACTTTTAAACGCGGAGCTTAAGCCACTCCTTTTAAAAGCTATCTCGTTCCATCGATTATATCAAGTTCACTACGTTCACGGTTTCGCCAAAACCATTCGTAGCCCTCCGTCGTTTCACATGGATAGTCAATAGTATTCAGGCTATGTTTGTTGGCCAAAGTCAAGGCATAGTGATTGGTAGCTATTGGGTATTCATGTGCAGCATAGATAGATGTATTGGTTTGGGACAGTCGTACTGCCTTGTTGGACAAAGTCAAGGGTAGGTACGGGTGGGTTTAAATTAACGTGGAGAATGACGGGTAGAACTTGACATGTGATTTATGATTTGTTGGCCAAAGCCAAGGTCATAAGAGCATGGGGCAAAAATCCACATCGGGAGTTTCAAAAGAAACTGAAACTTGCTAGCGCTGCATACCATTTGGAGTGTGATGATTCTGGTAGGATTCCTTCAGTTTTGTCACGCGATGATATTTGGATCCCGATCCTACTGTGAGTATATGCTACTCCTCAGGAACTTTCTCACTTAACGATCAATGCTATAAACCAAGTAGGTGTTTAGAAAGGTGTTAGCGGGGCTACGCCCCTAGGGAAAAGAGATTATTTAATTAAGCAACTTCGCGAAAGCGTTGGAAAACATCCCTCGAAGTACCAACACTGGCCTGGCTGAACGGTTAAGCAAGTATTGTACGGTGAGATTGATCTCGGCTAATTCTTCCTTTTTGGTTTGAGGAGGGATTCGAGAGACAGTGGGAGCCATCCTGTTCAGACAAATTAAAAACCACTCTAAACTTGCAAGAGCATCATGGTAAAGTGTTTCTTCTCTCTCTCCTAATTGCAGCGACCAAACATCATGACTGGACTTAAGTTACTACTAGATAAAAACATACTGACAGGGCCAAACTACAAAGATTGGCTCAGGAATGTCAAAATGGCAATCACTTATGACAAGTTGGGGTATCTCCTTATCACCAAAGCTCCCTCTGTCCCAGGTCCCAAAACCAGCGTCGCGGATAAGGAAATCCATAAGACCTGGGAAATCGACTGCGTGAAGGCCAAGTGCCTTGTGCTTGCCTCTATGGACAATGAACATCAGAGGAGGCACGAGAATATGGACCTTGAATCCATATTTCTCCATACAAAAGAACTGTATGGAGAGCAATCCCGTATCGCCAGATACGAAGTCTTGAAAAAGCTGTTTTCGGCGAGATTGGCCGTCGGATCATCGGTAGCGGAACACATGCTTAAGATGATTGGCTTCATTGAGGAGCTCGCAGACCTTGGGACCACGTTAGAGAACGATCTCTACACGGACTTGATTCTCCAATCCCTTCCTTCCACTTTCGCCCAGTTTATCCTGAACTTCAACTTGCAAGAAAAAGAAGTTGAACTTTCAGAATTCCCCAACATGCTGAGGAGTGCAGAGGGCACCCTACAGAAAGGTAGGGAAACATCCACTTTGTTTGTAGGAGGATCTTTCTCTTCTAGGTCCAAGGCGAAAGCCAAGGGAAAGAAGAAGAAAGCCCCCGCCAAACCAAGGGGCGGTGTTAGTAAATTGGATACGAAGGGAAAGGCAAAGGCAACAAAGGTAGCGGGAAAGCTTGTGGGGAAGGAAGAGTGCTTTTACTGTCACAAGAGTGGACACTGAAAAAGGGATTGTAGGGCTTGGAAGGCCAGAAACCAGGATCTGAAGCAAGTTGCGGCTTCAGCTTCAGGTGTGTATGTTATTGAAAACTATCTATCAATAAACTCTACATCCTGGGTATTGGATACCGGATCAGGATCTCATATCTGTAATTCTTTACAGGCACTGAGAAGGCGTAGGGTTTTGAAGGCAGATGATATGACCCTCAGAGTTGCAAACGAAGCAGGCATGGATGCTGAGTCCGTGGGGGACTATCACCTGGGAATGTCAGATGGACATGTTTTGGTTTTTCGTGATTGTTATTTTGTACCCAATGCAACCTGTAATATCATATCTGTATCTTTATTATCTAAAGAAGGTTATGAATTTGCATTTGTAAGTAATGTTGTGAACATTCACCTTAATCAAGTTTTGATTGGGTCAGGTACATTAAGCAATGGTATATACGTATTAAACCAACCATAGATTTTCAATGTCTAGAATACACACAAAAGAAAGTCTCCGGAAACAAATCAGGCTTTCTTATGGCATTGTAGACTGTGTCACATCAATGAGAGAAGGTTGATGAAGTTATATACAGAAGGATATTTGGATCCATTCGAATATCAATCATATGCAACTTGTCAATCCTGTCTCAAAGGAAAGATGACAAAGATTCCGTTCACTGGACATGGAGTAAGAGCGAGCGAGCTCTTGGGACTCGTACACAGCGACGTGTACGGTCCAATGTCTACACATGCGCAAAGCGGTTATTCTTACTTCATTACTTTTACGGATGACTTTTCAAGGTACAGATATATCTTCTTAATGAAACATAAATCCGAAGCCATTGGAAAATTCCAGGAATATAAGAATGAAGTAGAAAAACAAACCGGCAAAAGTATCAAGACACTGAGATCTGATCGAGGTAGTGAATACTTGAGTGCTGAGTTCCTGGATTACCTAAAAGAGAATGGAATTCTCTCTCAGCTTACTCCTCCATACACTCCGCAACATAACGGTGTATCGGAGAGACGGAACCGGACCCTATTGGATATGGTACGTTCCATGATGAGTAAGGCTGAGTTACCGCGATCATTCTGGGGATATGCACTAGAATCAGCTGCATACCTTTTGAACCGATTTCCAACTAAGACTGTGCCTACCACACCATATCATATGTGGTGTGGGAAGAAACCCTATCTTAAGCACATTAAGACATGGGGATGTCCAGCTTTTGTCAAAAAGAAGCATGTGGACAAACTCGAGGCACGCTCAGTACAGTGCAAGTTTGTGGGATATCTAAAGAACTCCAAGGGATATTTCTTCTATTGCGAAGAGGAACAAAAGGTTTTTGTTTCTCGTCATGCCCACTTCTTGGAAACTGAGTTTTTGGAAAATCAGATAAGTGGGAGCGCAATAGAACTGGAAGAAATTCCAGAACCACGAGCTATTACTGAAAGCTTAGTAGAACCAGAGGGTTCGAAAGATTAGAACATTCCTGCGCCGCTCCGCACGAGTAGTAGGCAGTCTCATCCGCCCGAGAGATACTACGGTTTTCTCATAGACGGGGATAGAGAGGATTGCATCATTAATAGTGATGAGCCGACTAGCTTCCAGCAGGCCATTCAGAGCATTGACTCGATAAAATGGCTGGATGCAATGCGGACCGAAATGGAGTCCATGTACACCAACAAAGTATGGACGTTGGACGTTGCTCCAGATGGGTTAAGACTCATAGGATGCAAGTGGATCTTCAAAAGGAAGATTGGTGTAGATGGACAGGTTGAGACCTATTAGGCTAGACATGTTGCAAAGGGTTTTCGTCAAAGACCTGGTTTGGACTATGACGAAACCTTTTCTCCAGTGGCTATGCTGAAATCCATTCGGATCCTTCTTGCCATTGCTATCTTCCACGATTATGAGATTTGGCAGATGGACGTAAAGACCGCTTTTCTAAATGGAAATTTAGAGTAGTGTGTCTATATGGACCAGCCAGAGGGCTTCATTCAGAGTGGGAGCAGCGGAAAGGTATGCAAGTTGCTTAAGTCCATCTATGGACTAAAGCAGGCATCGCGGAGTTGGAACATCTGTTTTGATGAGACGGTCAAAGAATTTGGCTTTATCAAAAATCCAGATGAACCATGCATCTATAGTAGATTTGTAGAAAGAACTGTCGTATTCCTCGTTTTATACGTGGATGACATTCTCTTAATAGGAAATGACATTCCTATGCTACAATCTGTCAAAGGGTTCTTATCACACAGGTTCTCCATGAAAGACCTGGGTGATGCCTCTTACATTCTGGGGATCCGGATCTATCGTGACAGATCCAAAAGGATATTAGGACTTTCACAGTCCAGGTACATCGACACCATACTAAGAAGATTCAGTATGGAAGATTCCAAGCGCGGTAATCTACCGGCTTGTCACGGGATCACCCTCTCCAAGGAGATGTCTCCCAAGACTGATTTGGAAAGGGATCGCATGTCTATTATACCCTACGCTTCTGCGGTAGGCTCTATAATGTTTGCGATGTTGTGTACCAGACCAGATGTAGCTTATGCACTGAGTGTGGTAAGCCGGTATCAGTCAAACCCTGGGGAGAAGCACTGGATAGCGGTAAAGAACATTCTCAAGTACCTGAGAAGGACTAAGGAGATGTTCTTGGTGTATGGCGGAAAAGACCTCCAGATCGAGGCCTTTGCTGACTCCAGCTTCCAGAGTGAAAAGGATGATTCCAAGTCCATGTCGGGTTATGTCTTTACCCTCAATGGAGGGGCGGTGTGTTGGAAGAGTTCCAAACAGGAAACCGTTGCTGACTCGACGATGGAAGCAGAATATATCGCTGCTGCAGATGCCGCAAAAGAAGCCGTCTGGATAAGGAAGTTCTTGACAGAACTTCAGGTGGTTCCGTCCATTGTAGATCCAATACCTCTGTATTGCGATAACAACGGGGCTATAGCTTTAGCGAAGGAACCCAGGTCCCATCAGAAGTCCAGACACATCTTGAGGCGGTATCACCTGATCAGGGAGATCGTGGGTCGCCAGGAGATCGAGGTTCGGAGAGTTGCTACGGAAGATAACACTGATGATCCACTCACGAAGGCCTTACCCCAGACTCAGTTCGAGCGGCTGATCGAGATGATAGGTCTTCGATATGCCAGTACATGGCTTTAGTGCAAGTGGGAGATTGTTAGTGTATATGCCCTAGAGGCCATTACTGTATCATACTAGTTTGTATATTACTTAATGGAAGCTTGGGATATTCACCTTGTATAGACAATCTTGCTCAAAATGGTAGTATGCTACTTGGTTTGTTTCTACTTTAATGTGTATATGTGTTTCTTTTAGTATATCACCTATACACATTAGTGGAGCCCTTAGGATCTTTGCTTGATTACCAGCGTTGTGATGGCAGTCACACTCGTGGGGGCTGGGTAATCCACAAGCACATCCTTATGCAAGTCCCTAGTCGTAGGACTATCGAGACAGGGCATCGATACTCCGGAGTAGACTAGCGTATGCGCTTCTCATCCCAGCAGGGGAGAGGTCTGTCCCACAGCCGTCAGTACGTCGTACTTGAGATAGTATGCGGGTGCTCGTTAGGTTACGAGTACACTGGACAGGACTCATCGGGAACTGTTGGTTGGTACTATACCTATCGTCAGTTATCAGTTCCCAGGTGACATGAGTACAGCTTAGTCCGCTGACTTGACACTGGCACTTCGCCTCGAGTGTGTTCCTACTGTACTTAGATTACTACCCTACCACGGCTCAAAGGAGTCGTGCAAACAGGTAGTAGTTGGGTGCAGTCCCGAAGCACTTGGAAGCAGTGACGGTTAGACAGGATTCGTCTCTCCCGGTATTGGGGGTTGATATCGCGCTGTGTCTAGGAGAGCCATTACACAAAGTCCCTGGCCAGGGCAAGCGAGATATACTGGTAGGGTTCCAATGTTATCTCAGGGTGTTCTGGGCTACACTCCGACATGAATTGTACCTCTATTAGGGGACTGACGTTTACCGCCCCTCTAGGCCCGCCATGCGATATTCTCAGACGAACAGACCGGACTGTACGCAGATTGTCACATTCAGGCTCAGTAGGAGTTCAGATGGGTTTCACCTCGTCGGTCTTCTTATCGGCATCTACCTGGGGGCCGTTACGCACAGCTAGTGGCGCTTGCGGTCTGTGGTTAAACCCACTGCCAGTGTAGTGTCGAGTCTTTAGAGTCCCACACAGAGAGCTATTCTCTTTTATGCAAAAGAGTAGAGGTCGCATGGTTTTGCGACAGGGTTCGGTCACATCCGTGTACTTGTGCACGTTTAGTGTCCGGACAGTTATCACTTGTGCGCTTTGGTTTAAGCCAGATCCTAGTGTACGTTTTGGGATTGGTTTTATCTCGTTTGTATTCGTGTTCCTCGGAACGCGGATGCGGGTGTGTATGCACGGTTGACAGAGAGACAGAGGCAGAGGATTCTCATTAGGGTTGTTGACTGTTGACTTTTGCTAAACCCTAATGAGAATAATAAATATGATTAATGATAATATTAATTAAGTTTTATTGTGCCATGGTTGGGTTGAAAGGTTGAATTTATTGACTTGTTGACTTAGTTGACCGGTTGACTAGGTTGGACTTGTTGACCATCATCATTACAATGGCTATCATTTCATGGCAAAGAATTTTGCTTGCTTGTTATACTTTACAAAATGAGTGCATGAAATGATATTGCCATTTGAAATGATAACAACCATCACATAATACTCAATTATTATTATTTGTTATGATTATTTTGGATTATGAGAGCAAGGGTGAGAAAAGTCTTGATTATTCTATCATTCTCATTCTCTCTCATCCTCAAGCTCTCCCTCTTCCTCTTGCTCTCTCTCTAGTTCATGGTTCTATTGTCTTATGTGTTGAGAAGCAAGAACCCTGGAGATAAAACCCAAAACACTTCTCTACTCATCCTAGTATACAAGGTCTAGTAAACCAAGTGTTCTAATTTCCTCAAGATTGAGGTTGGAGCCAAAGGTAGAAGCTCTCAGGTGGATCCATCTTCGACACAAGGAGACGACGAGGAGAGAACCATCCGACCACCACAAGGAGTCGAAGAGAAGGAGTTCAAGTTAAGGTATAACCCCCAAACCGAGTAGGTAAAACTCCTACTTAGGTTGTTAGATAGTTGTTTAACAAAGATCCGTATTTTGAGTCCATGTTACCACCCAAAGAAAAATCGTTTTTCACCATTTCCGCAACCCCAAAGAACCGGGGAAGGGTAACGTGGACTTACACACATTACGGCTGTCTTTAAGATATCAAGATCAATATAAATAAAATATAAACTATCTAGTACATGTCCATATGCCAGAATAAACGAGTCAAGAAATAATATGCGTAAACAATAAATCCAATAAACAATAACATCTGGAAAGTACGTCCCAAATATGGGCTCACACCAGGAAATGAAAGTACGGAAATAAAACTAAACTAAACTGGATACTAATAGGATCCTCACTGGTCTGCCTGACGGCAGAAATACTCCTGATCAGCCTGCGAAAGAGACAGAGGATCCGGGCCATGCAGAACCTAGACGTCAGTGCGTCATAATATCAACAATAATAAATTAACAGGATACACGAGATATGCAGGCATGAATATAAACGATGACATGAATATAACCAGTAAACATAGATATGCAACAGTGAAGTGTATACGTGCAGGTGAAGTGAAGTCAGTAATCTAAACTATACTACCGGGTTATCTATTCTAAAGTCTTCGAAATCAATTAATGTAATCCTTATCGTAACCCATTGGTCTATGCCCCATTCATTCCCCACGGGACCACGGTAACAGGATTATTCCGTAACGCCCGGAAAAATGGCAAACAATATATTCTGTAACGCCCGGAAAAACGGCAAACAATATATTCTGTAACGCCCGGAAAAACGGCAAACAATATAATAGCCCTTTGAGTTACGTTCGGTTACATTCTTGATTTCCCCTTGCCCCCAAGGTTATGTGTTCAAGTCAGGTATTGATAAATCTGGAGCTAATGCCAACACAGGATCAAGTAGGTACAGGTTTGTCTATGCAGACAACAGGATACGTCCGTCAGAACAACATGTCAGGATTGTCGGCATTAGTAACAAGATCAGGTAACATGTCAAGTAGTGGTGTATCATGTCATGCCAGGTAGTGCAAAGGTATCAAACAGATGCTCATAATAAAACTGTAGCAAGTACGGATGCACGATAAAAGTACGGATGCACAGATATCTATCAGGGATTACATCTATAACTTTATGACTACGCATGATGCACATTATTAAGCATGGGGTGCCAAGGTAACAGTAATATGAAATAGTATGACATGGCATGCAACTAGATATATAATAAATTATTGTACGGATGCATAGTAAAACACGGATGCACAAATATCTATCAGAGATTATATCTACAACTCCATGACTACGCATGATGCACAATATAACAGTAACATGAAATAATATGATCTGGCATGCAACTAGATATATAATAAATGATACTGATGCGAACGGATATCGGAGAAACGGTAAAACTGTAACATGGATGCACAATACAATAAATATGCAATATTTTTATTAATATAGATGCAAGTATAATAATATAGCATGTATCAAGCTAACTTGCAAGCAACCAGATATGTAATTAATGATATGGATGTGTACGGATATCCAAAAGCAGTAAAACAATAATATGGATGTACAACGCATTCAACGTGTGATATTTTTATTCATTTGGATGCAAAATATGTATCATAGTATGTAGCAAGGTAAACTTGCATGCGACTAGATATGTAATAAACTGTACGGATGTGAACGGGTATTGTAAAACTGTAAAATTGTAACATATGATGCATAATTAAACGACCTGTAATACTTTTATTCATATGAATATAAATATATTAGTATAGCATGTAACAAGATAAACTTGCTCCAAAATACACCCGGGTCAGGTCTAAAATTACTGTTTGAAAATACAGATAATATATGTATCAATCAAAACCAAAATAGAATATCCGGGTAACGAAAATGCATACCCCCAAGAGCGGATACACGTAGCGTGCACGTAGCTATCCAAACGAGTCTGTTTCACTGAACGGAACGAGAACACGATGTACGGATGCTACAACAGGGTTAGGGGTATAGTAAAGGCTATGCTAGGTATTTTTAAAATATTTTATTTGACTTTATTTGTTTTATTACAAAAATGCAGATGTCAGATATAATGCGGTTATAAAACATGAAAGTGCATGGATCCTCATAACTAGCCGGGATAAATCACAAATAGAAATCAAGATGGGTTTCCAGCAAGCGGGTCGGGTCGGATGCAAATACAGATACCAATTTTATTATTCACATCCAAAACAAAATAAATCAAGAAATAGGCATAAATAAAGAAATACCCAAACCGGTATAAATGAACTAGGGTGTTACATACAGTAACTATCTAGGGTTGATCTTATGGGAGTAAAAAGTAAGCCGATGAGCCCGATATAATATATAATTTTTTAATACGTATTATTCACTTTTATTCAGTTTAATTGACAGCTAGTAATATGGTAGGATTTTTTTAGGCTATTAAGAATGTGTCAAAAGGGTGGCATGCTGCCAAATTCTTTTAAATTTAATTCTAAGTCAGGATTGATAAAAAGAAAATTTGGGTTTGTGTGTGCGCATTGCATAAGCATGTTACATAACTGGCCTTGTGCCTTTCCGTTTATAAGATATCTTTTGATATATATCTTTGTATCCTTTTGATACCTTCGGTGTGTATCAGATGATTCCAATCTTGCTAAGCTGGGAATGTATATACCAAGTAAATGTGTTTGTTGCAACAATTCAGCACAGGAAAAGACTGAACATATTTTTTTAAAGAGTGAAGCAGGAAGCAGTGTATGGAAGAAATTGCATGAGGCATTCAATATAAAGCATGCAAATACTCAGTACAGCTTTATTTTATCTTGCAATGATTTCTGGCAGAACAAGTTACATAAGTTTAAAATTGCAAGCTGAGTTCCTCACAATGTCAATTAGAACATTTGGAAATTTAAGTGTGAGAAATTTCAGAATAGCTCTTCTTCTGCTAAAGGCATTTGGCACAAAATTTTCAGGGATCTCAGAATTATACTTTCTTGCTCAAAAGTTCAACTCTTTTCTGAATCCCAACAGAATTTTTTTGGAAAATTGGGTATTATTAATCTGCTTGACACTAACTTTCTCAGAAAGAGCAACATAATTCTTACCAACTGGAGCAAACCCCAAATTGATCAGAACAAACTAAATGTTGATGGAGCGGCTCAAATTAATCAACAAAAATCATCAGGAGGAGCAGTTTTCTGAGACTCAGATGGAAATATTGTATTTTCTTCCAAATTTTACTATGGGAAAGGTGATAGTTTGCTAGCGGAAGCTCGATCTTTGCTTGATGGACTTCTATGGTGTTACTTTATGAAAATAAAAGGTTTAAAGGTGGATACTGTCGTAAGTTCCTAGTAGAATGCATCAAAGTTGAAAAGACCACATCTTGAAAAATAAAATATGTTGTTCAGGCAATAAATTTTATTATAAGACGAGTTGATACTGAGATCTCACATACTTACAAAGAGAATAATAAGATTACTGAGTTCCTTTCTCATGAAGCTCAACTTATTGAGACGAATTGCTTGTATCCAAGGTTTACTGTACCAATGAAGCTCCAAATCATTGCAAGACTAGATCTTTCTATGCTATCTCGAGTTTGTCTTCGTCGATAGCAGCAAAGAGATGCAGGATATGTTCTATGTTGAGTGATGATGAAAGAATATAAGATTTGAAAAGAATTTTGCCCTAATTTGATAGAAGAGGAGAGAGTTTGAGATTTGTGTTGATCTTATCCCTTCGCCTATCCCTTAAGATGTTTTGTAAAACCCTTCCCCTCGTTTTTACCCTTTTAAGGGCTACTTTTGTACTGGGCCTAGCCCATTAAACATTTCTCTTATATAAAATAACTAGGACCTTTTCCTTGATTTCACTAAGAAAAGATATCTTCATTGTATTTTTGATATCGTCATATCATTTAAGATTTGTAACTGCAGCAAATTTAATATACCAAGGGGAGGATTTAAATCGTTCATCGTCATGAATATTATGTCCGCAACTTGACGTAATGATTTAATATATCACTACTACGAATATGGCTTGCCCCTACGGTTGGAACCGTAGGGGCAAACCGGCAAACCATTGACCCTACGGTTCCAACCGTAACGGTTCTAACTTTTCCCTTATAGTAGAACCTGTAATGAACAAAACTTTCATGTACCGTCCTTTTTGTTTTAATTAAAAAAGGTGTTGTTTTCTGTTTTGATTTCGAGTTATAAGTAATTCTTGTTAAATTAGTGCAAGAATTAGCTTGTAGCTCATTGGTTAAACCTCTACGCTGCTGTCCCATAGCCTACGAGTTTGAATCATTGCATCCACATTCATTTTATTTTATTTTTCTTTTGACGTTTTGGAAGACAAAGAGTTTGCACGATCATTGCACTGTATTTCGAAATGTTTTAATAGAAAATACAGGTATTTATATGCTTTTAAACCCAAAACGAGCCTACAACCCTTGACATGATCCCATTTGACGACTTGGGGCCAATCCAAGCGGCCATTGGGGGGTTCAGGCGGCCAAACCGTCGCCAACAGTGCTCCACCCATGACCATGCATCTTTTTGACTCCCAATAGTTCATTTTCATACTTTAAAAGTTCCCCACTGACACAAAGAGCTGTCAGCTCCTTCATCTACCCTATTAACGCCTTTTAGTTACATTTTTAATTCTTTTTTAAAATTCTTATACCCCATTTACGATTCTTATAAATACTAGGCCATCTTAGTTCCTTTCCCTCTTCAAAATATTCTGAAAATCCTTCCACAAAATCCCTTGAAGACCTTTCCTAAACTCTTCGAAATCGAAGCTTCGCGAAATCGTACTCTCGTTCCCTCAAGCCCAAGTCTTTGTGAAACTAACTCCTTTCTCTACGTTACTCCACATGTTGCCGATGGACGTCAGTAGTTCTCCATCCTCCTTACGTTACGGTTTCGGTTCTTCAAACCGAGGCTCCTTCCTTTTTTCCGTCGCACGTAGTCTTACGAGCAGTTTTCGAGAAAGTCCCTCTCTTTTTAATCTCTTCTATGGTCATGTCACCGAATCACTCTAGGTTTTGTACTTCTTAGGTAACTCCTCTCTTGATATCTTTCTTTTCTCCTTTTCTCATCCATCGTTACATATTAGGACAGGTGTGTAAATAAAAATGATATAATTATATGTTTTTTTTATATATTTCACTTAACAAAAGTAAAACCATTATATTATTTTTGTTATTGTGCCTCACATAACTTTTGTTAATCTTATATGACCTTAAAATGATTTTCTATGATATCATGAAACATCATTTGTTGATACCGCAATTATTAAAATAGTTTGAAAAGAAAGTAACCAAACAAATAAATACCATGTTCTTTTATTAATCATTATGGTAGTTTATTATTAAAAGATTGTAGATTATGCACGGGGTAACGACTTACTCCACACTCACACTTTTGAATTATAGCATGATCATATGGTTATTTTTATTTTTCTTATAGAATCGAAATTCATAAAAATACCCTCAAGTTCAAAATATAGTTTTAATCGATAATTCTTTTTCCTCGACAATTTCACCCCTCACAACCCTCTTTAGGGAAGCCCTGTTAAAAATGGTGCGGATTATAGCACATCTTGGTCTAGTAGGTGAGATCGGAGCTCTTCACAGAGCGCATTCTCGAAAGAAAAAAATACGGTTTTTTTAAAACAAAGTAATTTTTTTTTATAAAATAACTTAAATATCATATATTTGTAACTTCAAGAAAACAAATTTGTAAAATTAGATTTAAAATAAAAATACCCTAAAATGAAAAGATTTAAGTTTCTAAGAAAATAACTCAAGTTTTCCAAAAAAGTAGATTTTTCATTAAAATAACATAAACTCTTTAAAGCTAGATTTTCTTACTAAAATACCACGAAATTCAATATATATATTTTTTATTAAAAACCCTCGATATTTTATTCAATATATTTTTCCTAAAACACCCTCGAGTTTCGAAATAAAGCATTTTACATAAAAAAAAACCCTCGAGATTTTAGTGGACTAATTTGCATAAATACTTTAAAATTGCTAAATGATATATTTTCATATAAATATCAAGATCTATAAAACTAGTAGCTAGCTTGTATTTAGGTAGCGTATGGGTTTAAGTGACCTATTCTCTCTTGAGACTCGGGTAGCTGATGACAATCAGTCTTACCACTTGCTTATCTCCCGATATAAAATTCATTTATTCATAGAATCGTATTACTTTAATATTGAATCAAACCTGACCCAACACATGAGTACAACTTGACTTGTATACTTGCACTTGACATGACTACTTGGTCTTGACATGAATTCAATTGTATCTACATGATTTACTCGATCAAACCTATTACATGCTTGACTAGATTTGACTCGAATTATGAATACGTAATGACTTGATATGAACACTTGACATGAATAATTGAACTTGAAATGAATATATAAACACGACTTGAACTATGAACTTGTACTCTTCTTATGTGTCACTGATTCGGGCAAGACTTGTGGCTATAATAGTAAATTAGATTACGCAGGGTGTTGAGATAGTTTAAGTGTGAATCCAATGAAATCTCAGAAGTCCTCCTAATTCATGAATCTATGTATACTAACACATGCAATCTATCATGAGGGCTTATATTTTCTTGCCCCTGGATTATAGCCTGTTGAGTTTGGAATACTTCAACACTAGGTTGAAGTCCCGCTACTAACACTTGATTCGGGCCCGTAGATCTTTACCCATCGATTACAGCCTGTTGGGTTCGAGAACACTCATGAGATTGGTCGACATTCACACTTGAACTCGCTTTAGTCAGTGTACCCTAATAGAGACCTTTTAATACACACTTACTACTTGCTTCATTTCGCTTAAGTGTAGGGTTGTTAGTGTGTATGTGATTTGTGTGTGTGTTTGTTGTGTATTCATGTTGTATGTGTGTGTTTCGGTTGTCGGGGATAAGGCTTCTATCCCATTAAGAATATATAGAGCAGACACCCATTCGCTTGTGCTTTCATCCATTTCAAGTAAATTTTGGTAGCACCTCCCCTCTGTTCTCCGAGTACACTATAATAGAATAGATAATCATTTCAATGCTATGAAAAAACGTTGAAATTAACATCTAATCTATCTTTATACACGGAGAACCAGCGGAAAAGTACCGAAGAAATAACTCGAAATAAATGAAAACACAAGTGAATGCAGTTGTTTGCTTTATACATTCCTAACTTGTCTACACTGGACAAATCTATCTGTTATCATACGATTGAATATTCTCGTCACATAGACTACACGACGGTTGTTAGTACCGAACTATACCGTCCGATATTTAACAACCTTCATATAGATCTATGTCACGACGAATATCGAACGTATGTTAACCGATAGACGGGGACTAAGTTGCGCTTTGATTTTCACATATGAGTATCGATGAGAATATGAAAGTTTCATATTATCATCGAGTATCATATATTGGTTTTAACTTGAACATTTAACTTGAATAGGTTTTATGTTTATGTTTCGTTTTTAAGAGTTCGAAGTTTTTAGTTTATGATAAAGTTTTCTTACGTTTACGGTAAAATGTACGTTTACATTATCATCGAGTATTCTTCTGAAGGAACCAGTGCACTCTAATCCTAATTAACCCTAATCATCACCCTAACTCAAATTATTCCTAATTAACCCAAAATTAACCCTAATCATCTCCCTAACTCAAATTATCCCTAATTAACCCAAAATTAAGCTAATTAAACCAAATTAACCCTAATCAACACCCTAGCAAAAATACACTCTATTTTACCTAATTAACCTTAGCCCAAACCCTAACCCAAGTTAACCTAACCCTAATCATCACCCAAACCCTAACCAAAATTAACCCTAATCCAAACCAAAATTAACCCTAATTAATCTAATTAACCCTAAGCCTAACCCTAATTACCACCAACCCTATTTTACCTAATTAACCCAAACTAACCCTAACCCTAACCCTAACCATAAACATACCTAATTAACCCTAACCCTAAACATCAATCGAACCCTAACCCTAATTAACCCCCAGTTAACCTGGCCCTAGCTATAACCCTAACCCTAACCCTAAAATCAACAATAATAACACAAAAAGCAACATAATTATAAGCTCAAAATCTAAATTAACTCACCTCAATAGTCACCGGCCGGCGGCAAAGAGCTCGACGAGGTGGAGGATGCCGGGGATGGAGCTCGACCAAACTGTGGCGGCGGCAAAGAGCTCGAAGAGCTCGCGGCGAGACTGTGGTGGCGACAATGAGAGTGTGGTGGCGACGAGGAAGTCGGCGATGATGGGTCTGGTGGCTACGAGGAAGTCAACGCCGAGTGTTGTGGCGACGATGCGTGCGCGGGTGATCGATCGGAGTTTGGGAAATTTTGGGGACGGTAGGAAATTATTTAGCTTTTTTTTTTATAAATAACACTTTGTTTCTCCTACGGATTAATCTGTAAGACTTTCTTTTGCGGCACCATAAAGACAAATAAAAGATTGCATTTTAATATATGTTTTAATTTATTTATGCCCCTACGGTGGGCACCGTAGGGACGAACCGAAGGCACTACGGATTAATCCGTAGGGGAAATAAAAAGTTGCCCCTACGAATTCTTATATCCGTATGGGAAACCCCTCATTGTAGTAGTGTCCGTAAGTCAAAAGGCCGTAGGGGCAAGTTTTTGCCCCTACGGATGAAAATTTGCCACTACGGACATAACCGTCGGGACAACTTCCCCTACGGTTTTCAACATTAGGATTGTTATTTTTTATAATTTATGGAAAAAATAGTAATTTCTTGTCCTTATGGTTGAAACCGTAGAGGAAAATTAAAATAATCCGTAAGACCAGATTTTGATTTTAATAAAAAAATTAGAAATTTATGCCCCTATAGTTGTCACCGTAAGGGTATAAATTTAGCCCTACGAATTACCCCGTAGGGCCAGACATTCATTTTAATAATTTTTATAAAAACAATTTGTGATTTATTCCCCTATGGTTGTCATCGTAGGAGCATAAATTTTGACCTACAGATTCCACCGTTGGGGCAAAATATCAATTTTTTCTGATATTTTGCCCCTACGATTGCAGCCTCAGGGGCATTTATTACCCCTACGGTGTAAACCGTATAGGCAAATTTTCAGATTTTTTTTAAAAAAATGCTTTCCTCATTTTTCCCTGCCCTGTACACAGTAATATATATCGCAGTATATTATATAACTAAATACAAAAATATTTATAAACAATATTCCACGCATAATATATAACAAAATAAACAAAACAATATGAAATCAATCTAAAGTCATGATCATAAATATCATATACAACAATCGATGTTCAAAATAAACAATATGTATCAAATAAATGTAACATTTCGAGCAAAAAATTTAAATGTTATTTTAAAATTTTAAATAATAATAGAACTTTAAATAATGCTAAAAAGAGGTTTATTAAAAATTATGGTAGTTAAGTGTAGTAGTAACTAATTATAAAAGGTTTTATTTGTAAAACGGGTTTAATTTGCAAAAAGGTTTTTAATTTTAATAAGGGGTATGGTATATGATAAAGGAATTGATTATGCCTATATATTACAATACCTCACACTCTCATATCCATCCACCTCATGCTCACCCTACACACACCTCCTCTTTATGATTTTCTCATTATTCATTTGGATAAAACATTCTAACTGAACTATTCTTTTCTCAAAATTTTGTGCTCAAACAAAAATAAACACTAGTCCATCACCTAGCCAAGACAAATGAGTTATTCATAAAGTTTTTCTCAAAAACTCAAGAAAAAGCAAGTACCAAATTCAAGATAATCCAAGTTTGCACCCATGAGCTTGGAAGTTCTGCAACCTCTATTTAATTAGATAAAAATTCATCTTTTACTAGTTTTTAAGTGCTTTAAGTTTCAAAGTTTTGGTATGATATCATAAAATGTTAAGTTTTGTAGGATTTTTGATATTAAATTAGTATCTGCTATAACTAATGAACTCTGAAAAATGTTTTGAGAATATTCTGAGATGGTGAGAAAAATTAGAGACCACACCACAAACCCGTATCTAATTGGACCCCCCTTGGCCGCCAATTAATTGGGTTTTGCCACAAATTGCGGCTAGAACGTAGAGTTAGGGTGTGGAATTTTTTAAGTGGTTTCATGACATCTTAACTAGACTACTATATGCTCTATTTTGTCTCAGGTCACTTGTATCAAAATCTGGAACAAATATCCTATAGAAGTTCAGTGTTTTACGTTTTAGAAACTTATGTTTTGATTTTCGTAATCGCCAGGGGTAGTTCGATACTGATAAAACACGTTAAAATACGTCAATTGTACGTTTTGGTCTTTTGCAGTAGAAGTGTAGTAATGTTTGCGTTTCGATTCTTATATATATATATATATGTGTGTGTGTGTATGTATATATATATATATGTATATATATATATATGTATATATATATACACACACACACATGCTTGGGTTAATATATAGGCTCGGTCGTGGAGACGTCCGACACGGTGAGGAAGGGCAAGGCATTCATAAGCTTCGTCTAGTGCGTACTGATATTAGGTGAGTAGGGGGACATTTACAAGTGGAAACTCGGGTGAATGGCATATAGCACCCTGACTACCAGAAGCTTTATAAAACTCTATATCTGTTTCTAAACACTATTTGTGATACATAACCATATTTATCTTATATGCATTACATTGAGTACCATGCCATCCTTATTGTATATCATACTTGCTGGAATAGATATACTGAATAGAACACAAGCACAAATATCAACAATTGTCATGTTGCACAATCACATATACATATACTACACTACACATCGTTGGTATTGGCATGACACTTAGAAACTGCTTTTCTATTTGTATTTTAACGGCATCCATGTTAGTCGAAATGATCGTGTGCTATAATTTTGATGTTTGAATATTATTGTCATATATATCCATGTGTTTATTATTGATATCATAGATTTGATGTTTTTATGGATTTGAGAAACCGCGGGTATCTTTTATAAAACAGATTATGTTTTTGAAAGTGCGGTTTTCTCATGATATAATGATTTGGCGTCCACCATGAGTTTTGGTTTTCATGATGAGGTATCCGAATCAAGAAAGGGGTTAACCGATTACGGATACATGGTGGACCCGGTATGACTCCGAGGGGTAGTAAGACCGTAGGGTGGTACGGGAAGTCTAACGAGGATGATCGATACCGGAGGTGATATTGGAGCCTAGAGGATATCCGAAGGATTTCGACCGTGGCTATGTTGATATCAGGAGAGGAATGATCGGATGAATGGTGCCTACGATATTCAAATTTTGTATTGATGATGGACACGAGTTTTATGAGGATTTGATGATGATGGATATTATTATTATGAGATTTCATTCATATGGTACTTGCATTCATTATTTGTCACGACCCGGAATTTAGCTCGTGACCGGAACTTAAATCACGCAACGTCTCAAGACGTAACGTAATTCAAGTAAACCGAATCCCAGAAATCTAAATCTTTTTGCGAAAAATAGTGGAGGTGCATTTTTGAAACAAAGGTATAATGAAATCAAGTTTTCTTTAAATGCATAAGTAAAGATATATGAGAATGCAAGTGGATTATATTATAGTTGAAAAAAAATCGTCTTTAAAAATTTAAGTAGCACCTTCCTTATATATTTTGATCCAAAACCACTTACAAACAACACACACACACACACACACACATACAAACATCCTCAAGCGGGAGCTAGCTTTTCGCCAAACGGCGGAATCACAACCATGCAAGTAAGCAATATATGATGCCCAACAACGAAGATCAACACAGAAAGAATAAATAAAGCAAGACATCAAAAACCTCAAAGAAGCGAACATACACCAGTCGCTCTAAGTCTCGCAACACAAGTCTTTCTAGTCTACTAATATACAAGTCTAGTTTCTGATTGATGGAGTTTGAGTAGTTACAATAGAAATAATAAATACAAGAGTGGGCACGATCCATAGTGTCCCACCTACCATAGAAAATACCCTGAATGAAACTGTATGCCAGCGATACCACTACTGATCCAAGCGGTCAAATCTGCAAGAAAACTGTGGCACAACGGGGGTGAGTTGCCAACTCGTGAGTAGAAAACATCAGTAGGTAGAAATCGCATAAAACAACGATCCTTAGGTCATACTATATCATGAAGGTAATACAATGATATCCAGCGTGACCATGTATGCATATGTATCAACAATATAATCAAAGCCAATGACAACATGTAAAATCAAATCATGTGAATCATGTGCCTATATATATGAGGAAATCAACCAACATGTGTCCATCAACGACACATCAACATCATGGAACCTTAGTGTCCAACAGCGAAACTCGAAACATTATGAAACCCGTGTCCTGTATCGACACGTAAATCCTCATATCTCAAGTGCCGCTTCCTCCGATCGGCCCTCAGGCGCCGCATCCTCTGATCGGCCCTCATATCCATCTCATGACTCCGGACGGTATCCTCCGGATAACCGCCGGGTACAAAATATCTCCGGTAGGTAATACATCCCCTGCCAAGCTCATCGTTATCCCCACAAAATCCTTTCTTACCCCGGGGTACCTTACCGGGCCCACCATATACCCGTAGACAATTCATCCAACTCCTCGAATCAGGTCTCGAAAACACACTCAGAACCGAGAAAACTCATGGTGGACACGAAATATCATATCAAGAGAATCTACGTTTTTAAAACAATACACAATTTCCATTGAAATATAAGCATGGTTCTCAAATCCATAGATCTCATAAAAATAGCACCTCAATGCATGTAACCATAAAGTACGATGTATGCAAACATAGAACAGTAATATGAGCATGTCAAGTATATCATGCAAGCATGTCCTATGATAGTGCTGAACAATGAATGTACTTTTACGGTTAAGATGATATAGCAGTTCTACTGTGCAAGTGGCATGGCAATTACTGATGATGAATGTGTATAAGCCTGCAAATTGGTGTAAGTGTAACATGTGCATCATCGGTAATTGTGCAGGTGTACTGGCAGCTGATATCATATAATAAATAATACTGGAAACATGGTACGTATATCATGAAGGATAATCCCACACAAACATGAATAATCAACAGGTATATATATCTAAACGTGAACCATATGGTCATCTTTAAAAGAAACGAATCGTAGATTTGAAAGTGGGGGCTACGGTGTTTTGAGAAAACGACACCATTAGAAAATCTGTAGCGAACCTTGAAATTTCCATTTAAAAGATGCATATGATTCGTCAGTTTTGGAAATAAGTATGGCTCAAGTGGCATCGTTAAGTCGGCGATCCCGTCTCATATCATCCGATATGGTAATATTCTCGATCATCATCCTCAAATCACAAGCGTGGATCATTCATCCGGTATAACTCATCGCGTACGGTAATTCATCATACGGTGGCATCAAACAAAATAGAGATCTATCGTCCTATTCATCAATAAGGGTACGGATTTATGGTCTCGTACGTCATATCTCACCGATCTCATAACTCATCTATTTCAATCTTACCGTATTTATCGATCTCACGCCACATCGATATCGATCTCATATCATATCGATATCGATCTCATATCACGCTACTATAAATCTCATACTTGTCCTCTTTCAATCACATATATATCACGATTCACATCCTAATTTCATATTCTCATATATCAAACCAAGTCATCCTTAGCTATCATACCATCTCACACTAAATCCTTTGATCATATCCATAGGTTCCGGGTATACGTTTCTCCGACTATATTCTATATATAGGTTTCCATTTTATAATTGCGGAGGTGCTATACGCCATCCACCCAACTTCCCCCGTAGATTTAAATCTACTCATCTGCTAATCTTCTCGCTTAGCCGAAGTCGATGTGCTTCATCGTCTCAGAAGTCCACGCGAAGGTACCTACAATCAACACACAATCGTAATACTATTAAAATAAAGTCTGAAAAACCGATACGGCACATGAATTGATTATAGATTAGAACCTATAGTTTACACATGCAAAAACAACCAAATAACCATTTTCGTTGACATACAAACGTCCAACGAACAAATCCAAATTCAAATACTAAAACCAAGTTTCAGAAATTGGAAAATATTGCCAAAACCAACTCAAAATGCTTCCAGATTTTGGCATAGGTAGACTAGGACAAAACAACCAATACAGTAGCTAGGTTATAAGGAGTGTGAGCTATAGGCAAAACCCCATCACCAGAACCCAAAATTGGGCCAGTGAGATATGCTACAGTAACAGGTGGCACTGGCCATATCTTTGAATTCGGGTCTCGTTCTTCTGTGTTGGTCTTCTAATAGTCTAACTAGGTCAATGTAGTTATTTGTTTTTCTTATAAAGACCCCAAGTTGCTCCAGATTCCGTATGAGTATCACAAATCAAAGAAAACCAACATCGGGAAAATTCTAAGTTCATGGTTTGATTTCTAGTCTTCTAGTATTGGCCAGAAAAGCATCTTTAAGGTCTGTAAATACTAAATAAACCTCAATAGCCACTTTACAAGACCATTCTCCCTATAAACATCAACCTAGAAAATTCTATGATCATAAAACCCACTAAAACGAACTCTAAACTACACTAGAAAGGTAGGAAACTAATTAACAAGAATAGAAGTGAAGTTATACCTCTTGGAAGCAACTCAAAAAAAACCCTAGATGCTCAAAGTGCTCAAAATCCAAACTTTAACTTGCCATGGGGTGTAGGATGAGGTGGGTTCATTTTTAAAGAAGGGGTGTGTGGGGGGGGGGGTTTGAGGTGGTTTTGGGGATGATTCATGGGGGTAGAGGAGGGTGAAGGAAGTGAAGAAGATGATGAAGGAGGAGTTGAATAAATTGAAGTGAAGAAAGAATGGGTCAAGGGTCAAGGGTCTCTCTCTCTCTTTCTCACTCTCACTTTCTCTAATAGCCCATACTCATGTCTCATCATGTTGTCCCCTCTCTCTCACCAATCATGCCATCTTTTCTCCTTTTTCTTTTCTTTCTCTTTCTCACAACTAATAAAACCAAATGCAAAAGAATAAACATGTAACAAAATGCAACATATCATGGTGCACTAGCCATGATATTTTAAAAATATGGATTTGGCTTAATCATGATTAGTAGTGCACTAATCAAGTTTAATTCAAAATTGCATATAATAATTGCATAATTATTTATAAAAATGCCCAAATCCCATAAATACCCTTTTTAATAAATAAATCATTTCAATCTCCAATTATTTTTCAAATATTGGTATATACTTATACCATTTTACGAAAAAACCTATTGGCAATTCGAATAGTTTTCGTGAAATATATTATTTTATTATTTAAATTCCAAAAATAATATTTTATTTTTCTGAAATGTTACAATCTTCCTCCCTTAAATAAATTCGGTCTCCGAATTTAAATTTAAACTCCCAAATACTAAAATATTTCAATAATCAGTTTAAATCACGGTGCTTCGAAATCATAGAATACACAAGAATATCACAGCGCATCGAGTGCGTATGAAAACGAATGCAAAACTCAAAACCGAACTCCATCAAGCATCACGCAATCACTGGAGTTAAAATGGAAATACGAATCTCGAAATCCACTACTGAAATCAAAATATACTATAGTCAAAATCATAATACGTATATAGCATGCATCCTTGTAAAATCCTCTAAAAACTGAATAAAACACATGCAAAATCTTTTCCTGAATCGCCGTGCGATGAGTAGCTCACGGTACAAATGGCGGACGCTTATTTGTAAAGAAATAGATATATATCTATATATGTTTTTCCCAAAATATACGTTTCGCGTTTTTGAAATATTCCAAAAGGCTCTCCTCGTAAAAGTTCGTGTCACTTACAGACACATAAGAAATAGCGAGACTATAGCTCCTTTTTAAAAAGCTCTTGGTAATCTTTTTATGCATGCAAAAGTACTTAGGTACTGTCCTCAGATCAGCCTTGTTCGGCTACTATATAATATTGCACCCAACATCAAAATATAATGCTCAAGACCAACATCAAAAATCAACCTCGAAAGGCGTATCCAACATCACGTGCGTCTGGTGTGCACGGAAATCAAAGCCAAATACAAGTGTCACGAATGTGTACAAAATCCAAACTAAGTGTAGCGGGTGTGCACGTAAGCATCTGTCAAGTGCAACAGGTGTGCATAACAACAATATCAAGTGCATTTAAAGCGCACGAAAATCTTAACCAAGTACAAATAACATGCACGAATAAAATCTCGATCAAGTGTATCCGGTTTGCACAAAATCATATCCTTTGCGCCCAATAAGCACGAAAATCCTAATCAAGTGTGTCTGTTCTGCACAAAAACATCCAGTGCAGTAAAGCGCATGAAAACGAACTTCAAGTGCAACGGTGCACGAAAACATAATCTAGTGCAAAAAAATGCACGAAAACTTAAATCAAAGACACTAGATGCCCGAAAAATCATAAATGTCTCAAATGCGCACAAAACAACACCGAGCCTGCCAAGGTATATAAAATCATAAACGTGTGCAACTGCATGCACAAAATCCATATCAATGCACTGCAAGCACATATGAACTATGCCGAGTGCAAAAATCAAATCAAGTGCATACAACATGCACAAAATAAAATCAACTGCTTCGAAAAACATAGAGTCCTAAATACGTGCAGCCAAGACACAAAATCGATATCCAGTGCAATAGATATGAACAAATCATAAACCAATGTAATGGTGTATAATATATAAATCAAGTGCAATAACTGTGCACAAATGGAAATATTTCGTAGGTGCAGCCATGGTGCACGAAAACAATATCATGAAACTCAATCATCGAAACTCAAATCCAAGCGATAAAAGTGTGATACTCAGATCACAAAACAAAAATCGTAATAAATGACATTGAGATACACCTCCTTCAATGTCGAAAAAGCCAGTGCGCCCAAAGCTGGTAGGGAAAGAACATCTACTTTCCTCCTGCTCATGGTTTGGCATCTTCGGTCTTTGGGTCCTTGTTTTATCTATGGATCACCGATCCCATAATCTTCTGCTTGTCAGCCAGGTCAGGTATAATGACAGAACAGTTCCGTTCAGACACTCCTCTGATCATCTCTTGGCCAATCAACATGACTACTCGCAAACGGTACGTTACTAATGGCGGCATCTGGCCCTCTGAATACGCGCAATATAACTGATCCTGGGTGCAAGTCTTTATTGATGCGGTGTTCTTGAAAGAACCTACTCAAGGTCCCTTCCGATCTCACCTATGATAAACCGCACGGAGGTTGGCACTCTATTCTTAACCCTTTTCTCTTATCCGGACAGCTGCGTCCTCATCACGGCTTTCCTCTAGAATTTGGCCGTATCTAATGCCTCTGCATACATATCAAACATCTGGCATCAACGGGGAGTAACAATAGCTCATTAAAATCTAGTACGAACCTATTGTTCCAGCCGTCTTCATTATCGTCCGCTTCAACGTTATAACTTGCTGGCTGCGTACGGCAATTCATTCTCGGCTACCGTTAATCCGGATTCTCTCACACGGACTCGAAATACGAACTCGGGTATCTTCACCACTCCGTTGAAGATATGTAACCGAATACGTCCTCGGGAACTCGTCCCAATCATCGAAGGTATATGCTTCATTCATCCATTCTCGATCAACTCACAACGCATATGGGTGGGGTCCTTCTATCCAAAGCTGATCAACTTACCGATCTCATATCGGGGCATCCAACGAACAATATCCTCTCTTGTTCGATTTACTCTAGATCTGAGTAATATCCTCCAAACTGGAATTCTTCAATTCAACTGAGCCTGTGTCGGTGCATGAAATCAGACGAATCATCTCAGTCACTCTATTGAAGATGGACTAGCTACCTTCTGTCATATCTCTGCCTGAAAGCTCCAGTGGTTTCAGCTCATAACTCTGGATGTGGCATCCCGTTAATCCCAGCAATAGCTGGGTCATCTGTATGCACGGTACACAACATCACAATATCTGGGGTAAGCTGTACATCAACAGTCCTCTCAATCTGGAATTCGCTATCAATGGCCCGATCATCCAGCACAGATCCGAACACTCGCCCCAAACGAGAGATCACAACACAATCGATATACTGATACGTTCCTATGTCACCAGAAAACATCATGGTCAGCCCTCGTCCATAACAAGCTCGCTCTGACCGCATCTCTAGCAGAAGCTCTCTCTGCGCTCAAACCCTGGTGACTGAAACCTCAAGCAGGTATCGATGAAGGTAGATCAAGGAAACGAAAGGAATCTACAAGTCCAAAACGGAAATATGATCATAGGAAAGAATGAAATCAATATGAGTATGATCATAGGAACGAATAGAATCACGGATCTCAAGTAATGTACATCCTAAGATCACTTAAGCAGAGCAGCGTCTCGTAAGTATGCCGCTAAACATACACACGGTATGTCACTCTACTCAAGCTATCTACTCTATCAATCAAGGTCATCCTATAAGGCGAAAACTCGGGTCCCAAAAACCCCTCTTTAGTCAAGTCTATGTTCCGTACGGTCAAGCCTAAACTCGAACCAAGGTTAAACCTAACGCTTTGATACCAACTTTTTCACGACCCAGAATTTAGCTCGTGACCGGCAGTTAAATCACGCAGCGTCTAAAGGCGTAACGTAATTCAAGTAAGCTGAAGCCCAGAAATCTAAACCTTTTTTGCGGAAATAGTAGAGGTGCAGTTTTGAAACAAAGGTATAATGAGATTAAGTTTTCTTTAAATGCATAAGTAAAGATATATGAGAATGCAAGTGGATTATACTATTGTTGAAAATATTTTTCTTCTTTAAAAATTTAGGCAACACATCCCTTATAAATTTTGATCCAGAACCACATACACATAATATATATATACAAGCATCCCCCAGCGAGAGCTAGCTCTTCGCCAAATAGCGGAATCAAAACCACGCAAGTAAGCAATATACGACGTCCAACGGCGAAGATCAACACAGAAATAATAAATAAAGCAAGACATCAAAAACCTTAAAGAAGCGAACATATACCCATCGCTCTAAGTCTCGCAGCATAAGTCTTTCTAGTCTACTAATATACAAGTCTAGTTTCTGATTGATGGAGTTTGACTAGATACAATAGAAATAATAAATACAAGAGTGAGAACGATTCAATGTGTCCCACCTACCATAGCAAACACCCTGAATGAAACTGTGTGCCAGCGATACTGCTACTGATCCCATATAGAAATCGAATAAATCAACGAGGGTGAGTTGCTAACTCGTGAGTAGAAAACATCAGCAGGTAGAAATCGAATAAATCAACGATCCCTAGTTTCATCAATGATATAATATAGGTAATACTAAGATATCTAGGGTGAACATGTATGCATATGTATCAACAATATAATCAATGCCAATGACAACATGTAAAATTAAATCATGTGAATCATGTGCCTGTATGTATGAGGAAATCAACCAACATGTGTCCATCAACGACACATCAACATCATGGAACCTAAGTGTCCAACTGCGACACTAGAAACATCATGAAACCCGTGTCCCGCATCGACACGTAAATCCTCATATCTTTGGCACCGCTTCCACCGATCGGCCATCAGGCGTCACATCCTCTGATCGGCCCTCATATCCATCTCACGACTCCGGCCGGTATCCTCCGGATAACCGCCGGGTCCAAAATATCACCGATAGGTAGTACATCCCCTGTCAGGCTCATCGTCATCCCTACAAAATCCTTTCTTGCCCCGGGGTACCTTACCGGGCCCACCATGTACCCGCAGACGGTTCTTCCAACTTCTCGAATCAGGTCTCGAAAACACACTCGGAACCGAGAAAACTCATGGTGGACACGAAATATCATATCAAGAGAAACTGTGTTTTTAAAACAATACACAATTTCCTTTGAAATATAACCACGGTTCTTAAATCCAGAGATCTCATAAAAACAACACCTCAATGCATATAACCATAAAATACGATGTATGCAAATATAGAACAGTAATATGAGCATGTCAAGTATATCATGCAAGCATGTTCTATGATAGTGTTGAATAATAAATGTACATTTACGATTAAGATTAATATCATGATATAGCAGTTCTACTGTGCAAGTGGCATGACAATTACTGATGATGAATGTGTGTGAGCCGGCAAATTGGTGTAAGTGTAACATGCGCATCATCGGTAATTGTACAGGTGTACTGGCAGCTGATATCATATAATAAATAATACCGGAAACATGGTACGCATATCAAAATGGATAATCCCACACAAACATGAATAATCAACAGGTATATATATCTACACATGAACCATACGGTCAGTTTTAAAAGATACGAATCGTAGTTTTGAAAGTGGGGGCTACGGTATTTTGAGAAAATGACACCATTTGAAAATCCATAGTGACCCTTGAGATTTCCGTTTAAAAGACGCATACGATTCGTCAGTTTTGGAAATAAGTATGGTTCAAATGGCATCTTTACGTCGGCAATCCCACGTTATATCATCCGATATGGCAATATCCTTGATCATCATCCTCAAATCTCGAGCGCGGATCATTCATCCGTTATAAATCATTGCGTACGGTAATTCATCATATGGTGGCATCAAGCAGAATAAGAATTCTATCATCCTATTCATCAATAAGGGTACGGATCTATGGTCTTGTACGTCATATCTCACCGATCTCATAACATATCTATCTTAATCTTACCGTATTTATCGATCTCATGCCACATCGATATCGATCTCATATCATATCAATATCGATCTCATATTTCGCCACTATAAATCTCATGCTTGTCCTCTTTCAATCACATATATATCACGATTCACATTGTCATTTCATATTCTCATATGTCAAACCGAGTCATCCTTAGCTATCATACCATCTCACACTAAATCCTTTGATCATATCCGTAGGTTCTTGGTATATGTTTCTCCGACTATATTTTATATATCGGTTTCCACTTTATAATTGCGTGGGTGATATAGCCATCCACCCGACTTTTCCCGTAGATATAAATCTACTCACCTGCTAATCTCCTCGCTTAGCAGAACGATGTGCTTTGTCATCTCGGAAGTCCATGCGAAGGTACCTGCAATCAACACACAATCGTAATACTATTAAAATCAAGTCCGAAAAACCGATATAGAACACGAATTATTTATAGGTTATAACATATAGCTTACGCATGCAAAATCAACCAAATAACCCTTGTCGTTGACGTACAAACTTCCAATGACCAAATCCAAATTCAAATACTAAAATCCAAGTTTCAGAAATCGGAAAACATTGCCAAAACCAACTCAAAATACTCCCAGATTTTGGCATAGGTAGACTATGACAAAACAACCAATACAGTAGGTAGGTTATAAAGAGTGTGAGCTATACGCTAAACTCCATCACCATAACCTAAAATTGGGCTGGTAAGATATGCTACAGTATCAGGTGGCGCCGAACATATCTTTGAATTTGGGTCTCGTTTTTCTGTGGTTGTCTTCTATTGGTCTAACTAGATCAATGTAGTTGTTTGTTTTTCTTATAAAGACCCCAAGTTGCTCCAAATTCCATCTGAGTATCAAAAATCAAAGAAAACCGACATCGGGAAAATTCTAAGTTCGTGGTTTGGTTTCTAGTCTTCTAGTCTTGGCTAGAAAAGCATCTCTAAGGTCTGTAAATACTAACTAAACCTCAATAGCCACTTTACAAGACCATTCTCCCACTAAACATCAACCTAGAAAATTCTAAGATCACAAAACCCACTAAAATGAACTCTAAACTAAACTAGAAGATTAGGAAACTAATTAACAAGAATAGAAATGAAGTTATACCTCTTGGAAGTAACTCAAGAAAAAACCCTAGATGCTCCAAGTGCTCAAAATCCAAACTTGAACTTGCCATGGGGTGTAGGATGAGGTGGGAATCATTTTTAATGAAGAGAGTGTGGTGTTTTAAGATGGTTTTTGGGATGATTCATGGAGGTAGAGGAGGGTGAAGGAGGTAAAGAAGATGATGAAGGAGGAGTTAATGAAATTGAAGTGAAGAAAGAATGGGTGAAGGGTCAAGGGTCTCTCTCTCTTTCTCACTCTCACTCTCTCTTATAGCCCATACTCATGTCTTATCATGTTGTCCCCTCTCTCTCACCAATCATGCCGCTTTTTCTCTTTTTCTTTTCTTTCTCTTTCTCACAACTAATAAAATCAAATGCAAAAGAACAAACATATAATAAAATGCAACATGTCATGATGCACTTGCCATGATATTTTAAAAATACGGATTTGGCTTAATCGTGATTAGTAGTGCACTAATCAAGTTTAATTCAAAATTGCATATAATAATTGCATAATTATTTATAAAATGCCCAAATCTAATAAATACGCATTTTAATAAATAAATTATTTCAATCTCCAATTATTTTCCAAATATTGGTATATACTTATACCATTTTACGAAAAACCTCTATTCGCAATTCGAATAGTTTTCGTGAAATATATTATTTTATTATTTAAATTCCAAAAATAATATTTTATTTTTCTGAAATGTTACATTATTACACATGTCATATTATATCTTGTGATGAATACTTCTATTCACTGAGTTGGCAACTCACCCCCGTTGTGCCTTAGCTCCTTGCAGGATAGACCACACGGACATATATCAGCGTCAACGATTCATACTTTAGAGTACATCGCAGATTTTGCTAGGTAGGTTACATGTATAGTAACCGCCACTTTTGTTGATATTGTATATTGTATCTTGCGTCACTCCATCAGACTACTTGTATATTCATTTGAATTAGATCGAGTTTGTGAATTTATGTATATTATTTTAGGTCGAACTCAGATAGAGTCGACTAATTAGTTTTATTACGTGGTTCATTTTATATTTTCTTGTGATCCTCGATTTCGAGCGTCGTATATAACTGCGTGGTTATGATTCCGCCATTGGGCGTTGAGATAGCTCCCAGGTAGGGGTGCCCTTATATATATATATATATATATATATATATATATATATATATATATATATATATATATATATATATATATATAATTGTCAGTAATTACAAAGAAGGTGCTGTCGAAATTTCAAATAACGAAAATATTTTTACACTATTTTCAAGTCACTTGACATAAGTTCTTAAGTAAACAATTTTTGTAAATAAATTGTGTTTCATATTAAATAATCTTTTGAAAACTTTACCTTCTTTATTATTTAAAAATATTTAGATCTTGTTTTTTGGCTTAGTTAGGCCGCATCGACATCTCAAGATGTCATGTGATATAAGTGTCGGTCACGTGCCAATTTGGATCATGACAATAAAGTACATACATCCTCCAGAAATCCAAAAATTACAAATAAATCTATGTTAGCTCCGTCCAGGTACTCCACTTCCAAATATCTGGAAATTTGATGCATCTGCTCCTCGCTGCAGCCCTGTGCCGACAAAATCTCGAGTAATAAAGGAGTGGCCTGTGCAGGAGTAGGAGTGGGCTGTGGAGCCGAAGGAGTGGCATGCACAGAAGAACCTGGATGAGTGGCCTTCGGAGCCGGATTCGTAGGAGTTTCCTGCGCACCCGCATTCGAAATAGTGGCTTATGGAGATGCAGCTGAAGGAGGGGCATATGGAGCCGCAATCGAATAAGTGGCCTATCGAATCTCTAATATTTTTAAGTTTGTGTAATAAACGAGTAAGGAACGGTGCACTAGATTTATAATATATGTATAGTTATGAAATTCTAAGTCTAGAAATCTAGTCCTGCGAATTGAAATGATGTGTTATTGATCTATAAGCTTGTCGCTCAGGTTTGTTTTTGTGCTTGTTGTTGTGTTGTTATTGTTGTTGTGTGTATGTGTCTCTGTCTGTGTGTGTATGTGTGTGTGAGCGCGCGCTTGTGTGTGTATGTGTGTCTATAACATACGAACCATCATCTCCTGCAATGCCTTGAATTTATTGTTCGACTTGTCGAACCGCTGCACCAGACGTCACTCACGGAGTGTAGGAGAAGTAACCGCCGGAGAGGAGGTCAACTTCAGATGGGCCTTGTTAGGAACAAGTCCCCGACCCTTCTCCCAACCACCGTGGTGCCCTCTATGTACGGCGTCTAAGACAGGGATCAACACGGCCGAATCAATCTCTGTGGTGAAATCAATCTCTAATGACTCTGCCTGCTGCACCACCTGCTCCTACCTCATGTAAAATATTGAAACGTAAGTAAACCATTTAAATTTAAACTATTCAAAACAAAATTTCATTCGAATTAGAAAAAAATATTAACATTTACACAATACTCCTGGGTAACAGTGTCGGGATATCAAGCTCGCTCGTGGCCCAATCTGTAGATAATCCTTCAACACGCTCGGTATACCGCTCTGAGCCAGTGTCCGAGCTCTCTGCAATTCACCAAAAATTTACATATATAATAACATAAATTTTCATATTGCATTATATCAAAATAGATATTTTGTAATTTACCACTGTTTTCATGGCACGAGTAATGTTCCTCGATCCATCCGTGTAGGTAGGTCGACCCCTTTTCGCGGACTTCTGATTCTCCTTATTTTGAGTGGCATGTTTCTGCAGAACACAATCAGATTTAGTTTTTTAATTAAGCAATAAAAAATAAATTATATGCTAAACACTGAATTACATTTAAACTACAAATGTTCTTGCGCTCAGACATATAAAACTGGCACAAGAGAAGCCATGTATCTATAACGACCCTGCTAAAGGTCGAAGACTGCAGAAGAGCCTCTCTCTCCACCTCGGGGGTCGTTCGCCATAGCTCGCAGCAATCATTCTTCAGCTCATTCATATGATACCGGACCTTAATCTGCAAGTTGGTCATGAAGCCCTGGTAAAGAACGTGAAGATCGAGTGCTCTATCAAGGTGATCGAAATCGAGTACAGGATAAAAGTCGTAATCCGACTACAAATACAAGAAATTAATTTTTTTAAATTATAAGTACCAAATGATAGTAAATTTATTTGATAAATCAAATTAAAATATATAATAATACCTGGGCTTGCTCCCAGAACAAGGTAAAGGAGCAGGTGTGTTGCTCGCCCCGGTCAACTTGAAGAGGATACTTCTTTTGGATATGGCTCTTATCCCCCATAAAACGGCCGAACCTCTCGGCATTATCGCCAGTGTATCTATGATCAGAGGTAAAGAAGAGGGGGATGGTCCTTTCCCCTTAGCAGTATCGGGCCTCATCTTGTGGGACTGATTGGGCCCTCGAGTCCCCCTCTCAGGCCGTAGCTATCCTGCATCTACAAAATATACAGATATACAAGAAATATCAAGAGAAAAAAATATTTAGAATGCAATAATTAACGAAAAGTGAAGTGCAATATATACCTCCAGCGACATCTCCACGAGCCTGAGCCCGGACAGCAGTATGAGCGAGACGATTGTTCCTCCGGTAAGGAACAACCGGTGAGCCGTACGTGGATGCATCCCATCCAACTAGATAATAAATAATGACGATATAAGTAACTTCTGAATAAAATAATACATAATCAATTTGATGTATTAAAATAATACTAACCTACAGACTGCGCGGAGAGTACGGATCGTGCCGGAGCGATCTCTGTCCCAGATTAATATGCGTGTATATCTATGATAAGCTACTTCAAAATGTATATGTGTTTATATATAATATAACATTCTAAATGAATATGCGTGCAATATATAATATATAAACGTACCTGCTGCAGGTGTGGGAACGACATGTGCTTCGGATGTGGGAACGTCCTGTGCCCCGAATGTGGAGGCACCCCTCTAACTAGACAATAAAAAATGATTATAGAAGTAACTTCAAAATGAATATGCATGTATATCTATAATATAACAATCAAAATGAATTTATATGCATGCAATATACCTGGAGGTGTGGCAAAGTCCACACGTAATGGGAGATCTAGAGGGGGTACGGACGTGGCGCAACAGAATTGCTCTTCCATAGGATCTGCTCCCTACATAGATCCCCGGGTAGCAGAATCCCTCTTCCGGTGCCGCTGCCTCTGGTGTCCCTCACTGCTCCTGACGTCGTCATCAACTCTAGATAAAAGTACAATCATTACATATGCATGCAATGCATGTATTTAAGAGAAATAGTAACAACGATACATGTTAAACTTCTATACGTCTAACCTTTTTAGTTTCGCAGACGCATTAGAAATATCTACTTAGATTTCATCATCAATTACATTCCTAGCCCACGTAATTTCACGCTCAGCCGAAAATAACCCATTTATGGAGACAGACGGTTGGAGCACTCTAAGTCTTCTTTCTTCTTCCTTTTCATCGCTGTCATCCATGCGATTCTCGAATTCTGGGACATCATAAATATCCCTGGGTTTTCATTGGCATATGTCATTCCATCCCGAATGCTTCAAACACTCTGAGTAGTATACTTGAAATGCTTTTTGCGGAAAAATAAATGGATCATCCTGACAGCAAAATCAACATGTGTTTGCACTAGTCAATTCATATTCATCTTTCTAAGTCCTGAGATTGTCTCTCTACCTATTCATATCGGTTCATATATCGTACCAAATACACTGAAATATATAAAATGGTTCTGATCGTTCAAAATATTGGATACCAAGTATGCAACCTAAGTACCCATAATAAATCACACTATTCGATCCCATGGTCGCAATCCCGCTATTCTGGGTGGTTCAAGATTTTTCTATGTCATTAACTTCAAATTTGTATCCAAGGACACCGAATCCTTTATAGTATGTATCCTCCATCCTAGAAAACTGAGCTAGACATCTTGATTCTTTCTCTCATGATGCAAAAATGTTCGGATCTTGGATCTGAAAAAGCAAATTATGTAGTAAATACATAACGATATCCATTTAGATTAAGAATAGTCGCAAAAGGACAAGATTAGAACATCTTACATAATCTGAAAACTAGTCGCAGAAAATTTCCTGATGATATTTTTCGAATAGATCATCGTTTCAATCAGGATGCCCTTCACGTATTCCATTGTTATGAATTATGTTATCAACATTAAATTTTCACGTCAACATTATATTATTTCATATATATATATACATATATAAAGAACAATTAATGCAAAGAAACATCTGCTATTGAGAAGGATAAACTGATATATCTTGTTGATAAATATGGGTTCTACTCTCTTATAACCTGCTTTATCATATAGTCCGTCCTGAATTCTCCGAGGCATCTTAAGCCTTGTCTCAATGTAATCATCCAGATAGCAGAAGCAAAATGTGGTTAATTCATCTAAGAGATAATATTGCATGATAGAACCCTCTGGTTGATTTATATTGCGTATATAATTTTTTAGAGTGTAGAAGTACTAAAGAAACATATGTTAAATAAATAAATACAATTATATAAGAAAGTAAAATTTTTATAAAATGCGTGAACCGAAAAATTGAAGGTACGTTTCGAACGGATACATCCATCGATATTGTACTGATTCGCATGCTCAGCCTCGGTTGCAAGATGAACCATCATGTGTATTATGATATCGAAGAACGACGATGGGAATATCCACTCAAGCTTGCACAGTACCAAGGGAATCACATTTTCTAGCTTGTCCAGCACGTCAACCTCGATATTTTTAGCGCATAATTTCCTAAAGAAGCAACAAAGATCATTGATTATTAGACCAACCGATTCGTGAAGGGAAGTCTTGAGGGCTAATAGGAGAAGTTACTTTATAATAATATGACAATCATGACTTTTCAGCTCATCGATCTTGCCATTCAGAATCTTTATCTTCTTACTAAATGAACCTGAGAAATTTGTAGGAACTCTCAAATCATGTAACACCTGCATGAAGCTTTTCTTCTTCGGTTGTGGCATATGATATGTGTTATTGGGAAGTAGAAACTTTCCTTATTTATCCGTTATCATTTTAGAATGCAAATCACTTCTAATTTTCCAGTCTTGAAGATCCATGCGAGCATGGAGGTTTTTTTTCAATTTTCCATCCTTACAAAAAAGCAAATTAAGTACCTGCTCGGACACCCCCTTCTCAATGTGCATAATGTCCAGAAAATGACCCACTAAATTTGTTGACCAGTACGGTATCTCATAAAAAATTCATAACTTGTTCCATCCGGATGGAGTGCCCTGTCTTACCGAATCTACCCGAAGGTCAAGTTATTTTAACCGTCTCCGAAGGTGTCATGCCCCGCTTCCCGGTATACGGCGAATGGGGACGCGACGAGGTCCGCCATGTATTTACTGTGAAGTAAATACGCTAAGCGTATCTAAACAATATAAAAGTAAATCACAAGAGACAAGAGATATAGAAATAACAGCAACTTTATTAATAACATTCTTTTGTACAATGCATGAAAAGTAAATACAACTGGAATGAAAAGCGATGCCTAAACAGTAGCATAACAGGAAATGAAAATACTGAATAGAACAAGGTACAATATCTAGAGCTCTGGGTCTTCGTGAAACTGCTCCAGGTCTTCGTGAAACTGCTTGAAGTCTTCACCGGTGGGCTCGATCTCTGCTGGGTCCAAAGCACCTGACGACACTCAAAGAAGAAAGAAATAGAATGTCGTCAGCGAACAGGTCGCTCGGTAAGTCCCAAAGATAAGGAGGAATTAGAAAGACAGAATAAGAGGTATCTTCTAAAGTTGTATACTATTTGTTGTAATGTTGTATTAACGCTGTTGTTTGTAGCTTGGTACAGAAGAATGCCAGTGTATACGAGAGGGGTCTCTATATGCTAGAGACTAGGGTAAACGGAAAATAGAGTACAAGGCTCCGTTAGAAGGCCCGGAACAACGGCAATTGGATTCATGTTAGGTATCTTAAGTTTGACCGTCTCGTGCCACTTTTAACATCTTCCGTACCAATCTACCCCTTAAACCTCGTAGTGTTTTGATTGTATTGTTGTATTGTATTGTATTGTGTAAGTTGGATGACCGACCAAAACCATGATATCAGTAAACAGATTGTAACTGCATAATCAGGTAAATGGTATAACGGAATAATGGGTGTATATCCATATTTTGGTTCAGTCTAGTTGTATAGATTGTTAACTGGATTCAGAGATTTATGTGTTCATATTGAGTTGGAATATTAAAGAATGTAGATTGACTTGAATCATATTCAAGTCAGAAATAATCAGACTCAAACCCGAGTCAGACCAAAAGAAATGTAAGTCGAAATTCTATAATTGTTAGGGTCCTTATTGTAATTTATAAAACTTGAGGGGGTTTTATGTAAAAATACTTTTGTATAGTTTTCAAGATACACCCCAAGTAATTATTATTCGTCTTTATAGTTATAATGAGTGTAATTTTATTTGTGTTATTTCTAGTGATAATATCCTAATTATATAAATAAAGGTATTAATTTGTAATATTGATTTAGTTGAAATTCATGGTATTTTAATGAAACTTTTAATCTTGTAATTTTTAGGAAAAAGGTGGAAACTTTATCTTATAATAAAATAGGTGTTTAAATGATAAATATACATATGTTTATACAAGAATAATTTTTAATAAATATTTTATTTTCCAAAAATCTCATTTTTCTTAAATGTCGTATTTTAAACCTTTCGAGACCGAATGCTCCTTGTGGAGGTCTGAATCTCGCACTACTAAGCCCGAGGGTGCACGATAAACCGTACTATCCCTAACGGGTTCCCCAAAGGTGGGTTGTAGTGGCGCTTTGCAAAGATTTAATAAATACTAATCATTTAGAAAACGGTTTTATAAAGATAAGGTATTTATCTGTAAAAGGTGTAAATTTCCGTATTTTAGATTCTAGGGTTTCCTAAGACAACTAGCCTATTTCTAAATGGTCTAAACGATAAGTCATTAGAAGCCTCAAATCGCCTCTTCACCGCCAATTGTGGCCAGGTAAGTACAAATGAGAAAAGGAGGGATCCGCTCACGAATCGCGAGACGAGCCTTTTAAAGTTACATTTTCTCACTTGCCTAGCCTAGACACCATAAAGTCAGGTTTAGATAAACGATCGATGTCCACAACTTATCTTATTTTCCTATTAAAAGATATTCACTAGTAAAATAAGGGGTTGCCCTTACGGATAATAACATCCGTAGGGGCAGTTAAAGTTTGGCCCTACGGATTAATCCGTAGGGCAAAACGGTTGCCCCTACGGTCGTTCAATATTTATTTAAAATTTATTAAATCTTAAAATGTTTTTTGCCCCTACGGAGCCGCAAACCAAGCACCTACGGGTATATCCGTAGGGGCATATAAATAGGGATTTAAGAGATCGATCCCTACGCTGATTATTTCTTTTTCTTATTCTCGCGCGAAACCAAATTTTCCCAAATCGAGATCGTCGTCGCCGCCGCGCTACAGTGATCTCGTCGTCGCCGAATCCAAGCCGAAACGTCGTCGCCACACCTGCGCAGTGATCTCGTGGTCGCCACCGTGCTCCGTTCTCGTTGTCGCCACCGCCCTCGTCGTCGCCGATTGCGTCTCCGTCGTCGCCTACAGGTAATTAGTTAAACATTATTATAATGATGTTAGAGTAGCGATCGATGAGGGTTAGGATTAGGTATCGGTTGTGGTTAGGGTTAGGATTAGGGTTAGGGTACGGGTTCGATCGGCGGTTGGGGTTCGACGACTGGTGTTGGGGTTAGGGTTAGGGTTAGGGTTCGGTTAGGGTTTGGTGTTGGGGTTGGGGTTCGGCTGTGGCTGGGTTGGGGTTAGGGTTAGGCCGGGTTAGGGTTTGGTGTTGGGTTGGGGTTCGGCTGGGGCTGGGTTGGGGTCAGGATGAGTTGGAGAGATTGAAGGCGAGCTGGGTTTTGGGAAAAGAGAAGGAAATGGCACTGCTTGCTGCTTCAATTTTTTGATATAGATAGATAAGGTTCTTTTGGAATTTTGGAGGGGTTTTAATTTGGGGGAAATAAATAGCTTTGGAGATGAAATGGGGCATTTCGGTAATTTGATTCTCTGTTGCAAATATTATTTATCAATACATTTAATTATAAATATTAAATAAAATAAAGTAAACTATAAATAATATGAAACCAATATATGATACTCGATGATAATATGAAACCTTCATATTCCCATCGAAACTCATATATAAAACTAAAAGCGCCACTTAGTCCCCGTCTATCGGTTAACATACGTGCGATGCTCGTCGTGACCTAGAACTATACGAAGGTTGTTAAATATCGGACAGTATAGCTCGATACTAACAACCGTCGTATAGTCTACGCGACGAGAAAATTCAATCGTATGGTAACCCATAGATTTGTCCCGTGTGGACAAGTTAAGAATGTATAAAGCAAACGCCTTCATTCACTTGTGTTTTCATCCGTTTCGAGATATTTCATCGGTACCTTTCCGCTGGTTCTCCGTGTACAAAGATAGATTAGATGTTCATTTCAACGTTGTTTCACAGCTTTGAAATGATTATCTATTCTATTACAGTGTACTCGGAGAACGGCGGGGAGGTGCTGCCAAAATTTACTCGAAACGGTTGAAAGCACAAGTGATGGGCGTTCGCTCTATACATTCTTAATGGGATAGAAGCCTACCCCCGACAACCGGAACACACACATACAACAAGAATACACAACAAACGCATAATTAGAGAGCGATTCGAGATGTTCGGGTTAAAACCAATATATGATACTCGATGATAATATGAAACCTTTATATTCCCATCGATACTCATATATGAAACTAAAAGCGCCACTCAGTCCCCGTCTATCGGTTAACATACGTGCGATGCTCGTCGTGACATAGAACTATACGAAGGTTGTTAAATATCGGACAGTATAGCTCGATACTAACAACCGTCGTATAGTCTACGCGACGAGAAAATTCAATCGTATGGTAACCCATAGATTTGTCCTGTGTGGACAAGTTAAGAATGTATAAAGCAAACGCCTTCATTCACTTGTGTTTTCATCCGTTTCGAGATATTTCGTCGGTACCTTTCCGCTGGTTCTCCGTGTACAAAGATAGATTAGATGTTCATTTCAACGTTGTTTCACAGCTTTGAAATGATTATCTATTCTATTACAGTGTACTCGGAGAACAGCGGGGTGGTGCTGCCGAAATTTACTCGAAACGGTTGAAAGCGCAAGTGATGGGCGTTCGCTCTATACATTCTTAATGGGATAGAAGCCTACCCCCGACAGCCGGAACACACACATACAACAAGAATACACAACAAACGCATAATTAGAGAGCGATTCGAGATGTTCGGGTTAAAACCAATATATGATACTCGATGATAATATGAAACCTTCATATTCCCATCGATACTCATATATGAAACTAAAAGCGCCACTTAGTCCCCGTCTATCGGTTAACATACGTGCGATGCTCGTCGTGACCTAGAACTATACGAAGGTTGTTAAATATCGGACAGTATAGCTCGATACTAACAACCGTCGTATAGTCTACGCGACGAGAAAATTCAATCGTATGGTAACCCATAGATTTGTCCCGTGTGGACAAGTTAAGAATGTATAAAGCAAACGCCTTCATTCACTTGTGTTTTCATCCGTTTCGAGATATTTCGTCGGTACCTTTCCGCTGGTTCTCCGTGTACAAAGATAGATTAGATGTTCATTTCAACCTTGTTTCACAGCTTTGAAATGATTATCTATTCTATTACAGTGTACTCGGAGAACAGCGGGGAGGTGCTGCCGAAATTTACTCGAAACGGTTGAAAGCACAAGTGATGGGCGTTCGCTCTATACATTCTTAATGGGATAGAAACCTACCCCCGACAGCCGGAACACACACATACAAACGCATAATTATAGAGCTGCGCTTCCGCAGACAGCTCCTGTAGCTCCACCGCCCACTCAGACTCCCACAGCCGCGGCTCCGCAAGCGACTACCTCGACGGCGGCTGCGCAGACCACATCGCCAGCTCCACAGGCCGCTCAGACTCCCGCTCGTGCCGAATTGCAGAGTTTATTGACCGAGGAGCAGGAGCGCGTTATTCTATCGTTATTCAGAGGTGGAGCTGGACCGAACTAGGGTAGCTTTTTGGTTCTTATTTTTTGAAACATGTATTTATTTATATCATACACATTGTACTACATTTTGAAACGATATCGATATTGGTTTATATTTATATCATATTCAGTTTTTGGATTTCTTTTGTATATTATATGCGTGAGATGTGATTATGAATACTGCGATATATGTTGTGTGATAATTATTTTTATATTTGATTGATGTATATATTATTGTGCACAGGGCGGAAAAAAATCAGGCAGCACTTTTTTTAAAAAAAAATACTGACAATATGTACCTACGGATTAATCCGTAGGCATACATGTTGCCCCTATGGATATATCCGTAGGGGCAAAATGTCAGTAACTGACATTTGCCCCCTGATCTCAGTACCAGGGGGTTGGGAGTGCCCCTACGGACATATCCGTAGGGGCCATTGGTTCGTCCCTACGGAGATATCCGTAGGGGCATAATATCAGGAATCCTGATATTTTGCCCCTACGGATACATACCTACGTAGCTATCCGTAGGGGGTATAATTTGGACCTACGAACATGTCCGTAGGTACAATTAATATATTAAAAATAACCGTAAATAATATAAATTTTTTTACCCTACGGCGTAGTCCGTAGGGGCAACAGGACCTACACAAAAATCCGTAGGGGCAAGAATTTGCCCGTAGGGGCAACAGGACCTACACAGAAATCCGTAGGGGCAAGAATTTGCCCGTAGGGGCAAGTTCACGGCCTCAACTTGCACCTGCGGCCTTTGCACCTACGGGGTATTTTTTCGCCCCTACGCATATATCCGTAGGGGCAGTGGGTTGCCCCTACGGATAAATCCGTAGGGGCAACCCTTATTTGTAGTAGTGATTGTTTTAAAATTGTTTAAAACTTAGAACTTTTAGAAAAGGTTTTATTAAGAAAAGGGTATTTAAATGTAAAATCTTGTATTATCGTATGCTAAGTTTTGATGATATCAATTAGGGTTGTATTTGCGTGTGTGTGGAGGTAAGTCATTACCTCGTGATCTACTTTAAGGTTTAGCAAGGTTAAGAGGTTAAATGTGATAAACTAAACATGGCGGTATTTAAGTGAAAGAATACGGTATATTGCAAAAGCTATCATTTCATGTGAGAAACTTTATCCAAATTAGTTGTTATGTGATTAGTAGTCAACATGAATGTGTTTAAGCATTATGGAATTGATGATAAGTGAGATTTGATGGAAAACCGAATCGGAAATCGGTTTGCTCCGATTTCCGTCGGGTTTGAAAAATCGTATTTTAATGGAAGAAAAGAAAGGTAGAAAAGGGGGACTTATGGGTTTGGACAACGTTAGAGAGTAAGAGAGAGGTAGAGGGTTTGCCGGTGCGTCGAATCGTCGTTGAGAGGTCCTAGCACGATCGTCGGAATTTCGCCGTCGATTTCGTCAGCGCTTCGCCTTTCGCTCATTTTCTCACGTACCAAGTTCTCTTGAGATTTTAGGAGAGTGGACTTAGAAAAAAGAGTGATGAGAAGGTAGAGGGTATGGGGGGTTTATATAGGGTTAGGCTAGGGTTAGGGTTTTAATTAAAAAATATAAAAATATATAAAAATTCATTAAAACTCATTAAACCTAGGATTAAATGGGATTTATTGGCCAAATGATAACCGATCCAAGCATTTAGAGTGTGCAGGAGAGTGGACCAGGTCAAGGGCCAACTTTTCTCTGTTGGTGAATCGGTCGTCCGGCCAAGTCCGGCCGGCGGAGCCGGACGGAGTCGGCCGAGTCGCCGGCCGGCAGCGCCGAGTCGGGCCGAGTCACACCACCAAAGGCCGGGGAAACTTCGGGAGTACAATTTGGTATATTTACTTTTTGTTGTCCAGTACATATTTTGGGAGTTATGGCCTTTTGACCGTTGACTTTCCAAAAATTTAAAACAAAATAAATATAAAAATAATGTGGGGCAGGGGATTTGAACTCCGGTGGCTTGGTTCAGCAGTGCAAGATATTACCAATGAGCTACAAGCTCCTTCTTGTAATTATTGTGGGAAAATAACTGTTTAAAGTGGTAACAGCAACATTAAATACCCCAAGTACACTTTAATTTTAAAACAATTTTATGTACACTAAAAATGGAATTATTTAAAAACAAAATAATTACTTATATATATATTGTGCTCAGGTTAAAATACTCCTTTATGGATTTTTAAAAATTTAAAAAATTTGTATAGAAAAGTGTATAGGAAAATTAGGGCTGTTACAGAAGGTCATGTTATTGTAATCATTCCAATAAGCAATAGTGTCTTTTCAGGATAATGTGCTAATGGTCCAAGAAGCTCTTGATGATCATCAAAGTGAACGGTGTCAAACCTGTAGGGATGGTCTAGTGGTAGGTAACGCCGATGACTGCAATAACAAGGTTTTTTTGCTAAAATTCAACCGTCTCGATATTGTAACTGTAAGATCGCTATACTCTCTACAATAGGGTTTATAATATGGTGGGAGCGATAATTTTATAAATCTAGAGAGCCACTACAAGAAAACATAGGATCAAGAACAACAACTATAACATGCAACAAAACTAGTAAGCTAATACAAAGAAGTTGGCGAACTATAACCTTTATAGCGCGTTAGCTACCTGTTCTTGTACTCCGGCTAGTCTCAACGAAGACCAGAACAGCCTTACTCGATGATCTCCTTACCGAAGATGATCCACCTTGAGATAACTCCAACACAAGCTATAGCTTTAAATTAATCTCATCAAAATGAAGCAACCCACTAATTAAACTTGCTAAGAATGATTAGTAGGAGATGTAGAATAATTAACTCACTAAATTTGTCTCTTTTCTTTTTCCACTTTCTCACTTGAAGAAGTAACTCAAAAGATGAAGTCATGGAGATGAGAGTATGAAGAAGATAAGGTCCTAAGATGAGAACAAAAACCAAATGATAAATGATTCATCCAAAATGCGTCACTAAAAATTAGTCATCAAAGCAAACACCTAAAGAATTCTACCACCATCTAAATGTCCATGACTCATACCATTTAAGAATGTTCTCATCTAAACTATAAGTCTCATACACCCATCTCAAATGTATCAACATAAATGTGACAATATTTATATCAAATATAAATATTAATAAAGAGAAGAAAATAATAAAATGAGCACGATATTACTTAATATATAAATATATCAATATATAAATATACATTTAATTATTAAATCAACACTTGATTTAATAAAGTTCGAAAGAGAATAGTATCCATCCGGTTATATCATATATATACCGGCTAATATCAATTAACACCTGATTAAAATACGTGTATCAAATACACATGTTTAATCTAACTCCTGCACGTATCCCTATACGTGCCCTACATCGTTTCGCCTGTACCGGGAAACCTCTGTACTCTAATGACTCGATAGTACGCTGGCAGTAGCTTAGAATCATATCCATAGCCCACAAGCACGTCAGCGGTTCTAGCTGCACGTAACAGCTACCCATGTATTGATCGAAAGAAGGTCAATGAGCAAGCTCATCTGAACCCTGCAAAGTCTATCAGTGACATTTACCATACAGTCCGGTCTTTTCTTCTACGAGTATCGCATATCGAGTTTAGGGTTTGGAATCTGTCATACCCCAATAACTTAATAATTCATGCGACAAAGAACTCATAACCAATCAGAGATATAATCGATAACACTTATTAGTTTATCTCCATGGCCATCGACTTGTGGTTGTAGTCATGTCTTGCATAGAACGACATGAACTCCCTATGCTGGAAGAGACGAATCCCCTCGACCGCTCAGTGCCTCCACGTGTTTCGGGACTATACCCAACTAAAACCTGTTTGCATGACTCTTTTGAGCCGTGGTAGGATAGAAGTCTAAGTATAGTGGGAACACACATGAGACATTATGGCGATCTCAGGTCTTTAGGACTACCCTGTACCCATGTCACGAGAGAATTGCTATTTGGTATATTACCAACTAGGAGTTCTCGGAGAGTCTGTCCAATGTAACTCATCCAATAAGCACCTGTATACAACCTTCAATGTCAAATACCAATAGCCGCATGATCAGCTATCGCCCTCCAACCGGATCAGGGAACATACACACTAGTCTAAACTGTAGTACCGATACCCAGTCTCGATACTCCTATGACTAGGCACATGCCTCACTATTATGATCTACATCATCGTCCTGGTAGTCAAGCAAAATACTAGGGTTTTATCTTATTTCTAAACGATACGTGATAGTGAATAAAATGCATCACATAAAAAATAAAGACAAACTAAATAGTATACTATCATCTAGAGTTAGATTGTTCTCTCGTATAAGTCTTCCTTCAATTACAATAATTGCCTTGAGCACAGCTATATCCAACAGTATCTTGGTAGCAGTAAGGGCATGCTTTGTAACATGTACGGACCAACCTTATAGCAGTCCATATGCAGGAAAGTCATTAATTGTCCATATTAAATCCACAGAAGTTTGTATCCGTATTTGGATCGTATGTCTCCACACCATCAATGAATAAGGATTTTAACTCATCGATCAATGGTCGAAGGTAGACGTCGATATTATTTCTCGGTGATTTCGGTCTGTCAATAACAAGAGGAATTATAAAGTAGGACTGATCCATAGCCAACCACGGCGAGAGATTATAAACTGTCATGGGCTATGTGCTGTAGCCACTACCCATATAGTTGAATGGGAAGAATCCATCACTAGCCAGTCCTAGCCTGACATCGCGAGGATCACTACTAAATATTTTGTGCTTCCAATCGAAATCCTTCCATGCCGGAAAATCTTTTGGATCACTCATTCTTCCGTCTTCATTTGGAGCAGTACGGTGATGCCAAATCATCGCCTCCACTGTCTTCTTACACCCGAATAGCCTCTGCAATTTCTGTGTTATGGAAAAATATTGTGGTACCTTGACAGGCATATCTGGCTTCTTATCAGATACTTTTGGTTTCTACATATCATCTCCATAGATGGGTCACTATTTCAAATCTAAGTTCTCTTTCCGGTACAACACACAATTTTTAGGACATGCATGAATCTTCTCATAGTTCAGATTCAAATCAGATATCATCTTCTGGGCTTCATACCAGCTCCCAGGCATGTTATTTCTCGGGGGCATAAAATCTTTTAGGAACTTGAGAAGTATCGTGAATGATTGTTGCTCCATCTATTTAGGCACTTAATCTGGAAAAATTGGACAAATCATGATAGTGTGGATTGTTTTGCATTCTCATAAATTAGACTCCTGGTATCATTCATATTTTTCTCATACTTATCTGCACGCTGTCCTTAACCGGAAAAAATGACTTCTTTGGTAGGATTATTATCATTAAGAGCAGCATCTACCATATCCTCCTAAGTTATCTTCTCTTAGAAAGAAGTTATCTTCTTTTTCTTCCGCCGAATTACCGTTTTCTTCTTCTACTTCCGACGCATTATCGGCTTCTTCTTCTCCTTAACCATGATATAGCCAAGTTGTATAAAATCTAGTAAAACCATACTTAACGATGTGAAGCTCTATAATTTCTATTTTCTGCCAAAACTTATTTCCACACCTGTCGCACGGACAAAAGATCTTCCCTAACACGATGTTATTATGTTCGCTTGCAAATTCAATGAAGGTAGCAAATCCATCAACAAACTTAGGGTTCATGCGTTGTCGCCAATCCACGTACATCCAGTCCTTAACTCTAATGTACTCCTGGGCCATATTAGACTGTATAACATATAAATTATAAGTTTCATAAATTGAAGAAAGTAATGAAGTTATAGAAGTTGGTTTTTGATAGTGACTTGAGAAATCTAAGAACGAGATGGTTATTGACAAAGAAGAGAACGGGAAGGGAAAGTTTGTTGTTGATTTAAATTTATGATTTGGCTTAGGTGTTGAGTTGTTATTGTGTATGTGTGTATTGTGTATGCGTGTTGTATGTGTGTGTTTCGGCTATCGAAGGTAAAGCTTCTATTCCGTTAAGAATATATAGAGCAGACACCCATTCGCTTGTGTTTTCATCCATTTTTAGAAAATTTCGGCACCACCTCTCCACTGTTCTCCGAGTACACTGTAATAGAACATATAGTCATTTCAATGTTGTGAAACAATATTGAAATGAACATCTAATCTGTCTTTACACACGGAGAACTAGCGGAAAAATACCGACGAAATTACTCGAAACGAATGAAAAAACAAGTGAATGTGGGTGTTTGTTTTATACATTCCTAATTTGTCCATACCGGAAAAATCTATCGGTTATCATATGATTGAATTTTCTTGTAATATAGACTACAGGACGGTTGTTAGTATTGAACAATATCGTCCGATATTTAACAACCTTGCATAGTTTTAAGTCACGACAAAAATCGAACGTATGATAACCCATAGATGGGGATTAAGGCACGCTTTGATTTTCACATATGATTATCAATGAGAATATGAAAATTTCATATTATAATCGAGTATCATACATATAATTAGTGTAATATTTAATTTGAATTGGTTTTACGTTTACGTTTCAATTTCACGGCTTTGAAGTTTTTAGTTTAGGGTAAAGTTTTTTACATTTACGTTATCATCGAGTATCATACACTTAACTATTGTTGTTTTTCACTAAATTGGCTTAAAATTTTTCCTGAACAATCTATTTCTTCAATTTTACTAAATTACACTAAAATACCCGAAACTATTGTTGGTTTTTCACTAAAGTACTATCTTAACCAATTTAACTAAATGATTCATCTTCTTAAATTAACTATATAAATTACCATAAATTTCAATAAAACACCCTCAACTATTGTTGTTTTTCACTAAACTACCATGAAAAAAATTTAGTAAAAAATCCATTGCTCAATTTTATTTTTTTACACTAAAGTACCCATAACTATTGTAGGTTTTTCACTAAAATACCCTAAATTATAGTTGTTTTTCACTAAACATCCTATAACAATTCACTACATTACCCGAACTATAACAGTTAAATCTAATAATAAGTTTAACCCTAACCTAAACCTTAATTAACCCTAACCCTAATTCATAACCCTAACCCTAACCAAACCCTAACCCTATACCTAATCATAACCCTAACCCTAACCCAGCCCTAACCTTAACATCAATAACAATAACACCACCACCAACAAAACTATTAAATAAATTCCTAAAATTGAAGAAATCAGAAACAAAATTTAGGAAAATTGAAATTAAAATGGAAGAAATTAACCTCTAACAATGGAAAATCGAGGGTGGCGATGAGGTGGCTACGTTTGGAGGCGATGAGGTTTCAAATCGCTGCTAGCGATAAGGAAGAGCTAGGGCTCGACGAGCTGGAGAGGGCCAGGAAGGAGGGGGAGGAGATGAGGAGTTCGAGGTTGATCAGAAGCGATGGAGCACCTCGACGGCGGCGACGGAGGAGGAAAGACAGGAAGAAGGGGCCGGGGAAAATTTCTTTGTGAGCGGATGGGAAGAATAACAGGAGGAGGTTAGGGTTTTTTTAGGTGTCGACGGGGTGGCAGAGGAGGCTGCGACGAGGAGGTGGAAGTGGAGGCTGCTTTGAGGTGGAGACAGCAGTGGATGCGACGGTCGATTGGAGGCTTGGAGACGGCGGTGAAGGAGCACGACGGTCAATTGGGGGCGGAGGAGTAGGTTAGGGGTGATTTTTTGGGCGGTGGAGAGTGGGGCGATTGAAGGGGGAAATTTTTTGGTAGGAAAGATATTGGGTGTAGGGGGAAACGATAAAGATAATTTTCTGTTTTATTTTTTTTAAATACCCTTACTTGGCCCCTATGGTGTCACCCATAGGGATTTCTCTTGCGACACCGTAGGGACAATTACAAAAATGAATTTTTAATAATTTTTTATATGTATAGGGACATTGTTTGCCTCTACGGCTGTGACCGTAGGGGAAAACTAAAATTGCCCCTACGAATTTTGCCATCCGTAGGGGCAACCCATATTTGTACTAGTGTTCAAGGGAACTAAAAAAACACTTAATTTGTCATACAACTCAATTCAAGAATTTTTCTCTTTTGCAACCAAACATGCTCTAAGTAAAATGGAACCAAAACTACCAGATCAAGATGAAAGATGTTTGGACTCATCAAGTCAGACATCTGTGAGTCCTCCAAGAGCAGCTCCAGATCATCTCAAAACATCTTAACCTTGGGGTTCAGATGTCTGACCTTGCCGAACATGATTTACAGATCATAGTATGACGTCTGACTTGTTCTCAGTCAGACATCTAGACATGCTATTCTTAAGACATAGATCTCAGCCAGACGTCCTCCCCTATATGGGTCAGAGGTTTGTCCCTATCAGATGCGGAAATATATTATGAAGATTTGATTGGAGATTCTTTAGGGATTTAGTTGTAACAATATATTTGAGAGATTGTATATGATTGATCTGGTTGTAACAAATGATTCTTATAATACAATGTAAAAAAAGTCAAAATAGAGAGATCAATTCTCTAGGCTTGTTCATCCTATTAATCTCCTCTCTCTTCCTCTTTATCTTACTATTTCTTTATGGCTAAATATATGATGAATAAGATCATTAATCACTTGATGTACGATCTTGCATCCTATCGATTAACCACCTTGCTATCACCAAATATGAAGTATTACCTTCACTAAATGCAAGAAAATATAGAGAGATTTCCCACAAGGAGCTTCAAGTGGAAAATATAAATCTTTTTTTTTGCACTGGCCAATAAACCTTAACCTATACAGACTATAATGCACACAAGGGACGACACATGAATTTCCCCCGAAAGTGTTAATTTATGACCACTTCTTCTCCTTGTGTTATATCCATCAACTCTCCTCAAGAGGAGAAGTGCCCATACCAATTGAGCTATTGATCATTGGTGCGGAGAACATAATTAACCTTTTGTTTTGTGCGAGTGTGATCATAAATCAAGAGAGAAGCACATTAATTTCAAACAATTAATTAGGGGGCAAATTATACTTTGCCATAACTCTGTATCTCCTCAGGACATGATGACAGGCTCATACTGATGCCTACATTTATCCTGAATGCCTCCAATCTCCTTCACCATGCATTAGGACATGTCACCAACCATCCAATCTATCCAATCTTTCACCATACCTCAACATGCATTCTGTTTTCAGAAAATGGATAGGGTGACCCCATTGCCTAATACCTCAACATGCATATGGAATCTATTTACATTACTAATTCTCTGTTTTCTATTGTTGCCTTTTTCTTATACTTTATCCTTTTTGGTTGAATCTTCACTTCTATCTGGCAGGCACATTCTTTGGAGATGAATGCATATGCTGTAACAGCACTTTTCTCCATGTGAAACTTTCTGATGCTATTATTTGATTAACATTTTTTTAAAACATAAGACTTGTAAATTTTGAAAACTTAGCAAAAACTTAATTTATCGGAATTTTTTGATGTTAATCAAAGCCATAAGTTACGGTAACTATCTAGGGTTGATCTTATGGGAGTAAAAAGTAAGCCGATGAGCTCGATGAAATATATAAGTTTTTAATATGTATTATTCACTTTTTCAGTTTAATTGACCGCCAGTAATATGGTAGAATTTTTTTTAGGTTATTAAGAATGTGTCAAAAGGGTGACATGCCGCTAAATTCTTTTAAATTTAATTCTAAGTCAGGATTGATAAAAAGAAAATTTGTGTTTGTGTGTGTGCAATGCATAAGTGCTCAGTTGAAAATATTGCATATTTGGTGGAACATTTTCCTTACTTTTCTTAAGTGCTTAAAGGTATTTACTGTAAACATAGAACATATGAGGGTTTATCTGCAAAATATTTATTATCATATGTTTCTACATTATAATTAACATTATGAAGGAAAATATATGCATATAATATTTATATGATATTTTGGTAATTAAAATATGCATATCATATCAAATATCTCTAATCAATATTCTTAATGATTTAATATCATATAAAGTGGTTAGGATAATATCTCTAAAATACCAAATACTATCAACAATTTTATTTGAGATATTGTGCAGATCAGGAATGGAATCCAAAAGATCCGAATCAAATCAAGATGTCGGAATCAAATCTGTCGAAATATTGAAGCAAATTATAAGATTTAGCAAAAACAGAGATTCAGGGCATTAATTTCATAATCTAGACATCTAGAAGATCTACAAACATCAAGATAAAATAGCACAAAAAATCCCAAACTCTGAAGCCACCAAACCGCGGCGGAACCGTGGCCAAATAGGCCAATATGCGGTAGTTCACAGATGATATCTAGGTTTTCTAAGGTCGTTTGATGAGATATTTTTGTGATAGGATCGTAACAGCGTATATTCACAGATGATATCTATGTTTTCTAGTTTCTGTGACTATTTAAAAGATCGAGAGCTTCACTTAGAAAGCATCAAACCGAAAAGATCATGAGGTCCAAGACGATCTACGCATCCAGGTTGATCATCAGCTGTTCATCTACCTCCTTCAAGAGAGATCGAGAAGCAAACTAGAGTTTTGTATTCTACTTTCTAAAAGATCAAAAATTGTAATTGATCTAGTTGATTAAAAAAGGTAGTTGTTTTATTCTTATCGCATTTTACTTTCTGGATTTTACAATATGATCTCCTTCTCTTTCCTTTCTTTTTCTATCTCCATCATGAGTGAGTGATTCTCCGCTTGATAGGATTCATAGGATTATGGTAGATCAATGGATGATAAAAATCCCTTAACTTTTTTTACATCTTACAAAGTTTATAAACTTTATCAAAAGAATCGTTAACATCCTAATCGGGCGTGCTATCAATTTATTGATAGTCTCGACCGCGATTTGAGATCAGCTTAACAATTGTTTTGGTAGAGACTAGACATGAATAGAGGTCAATGAAAAGATAATGGTTAAGAGTGGGAACTCTATTCCCTCCAAAAATCCTAATCTTCATTCATCACTATCGATCTACTTTTAAATCTATTAAAAGATATAAGGAGTAATCTTTATTTAATCATCCATTACTACTAAATTCTAATGAACCCTACAAGCCTTTTCCTTATATATTCTAAATCCGTGTTTAACATAGATCTAGAATCACTCTCCCTTATTTCTAATCAACTCGTCTAAGGAAAGATTAAAAGTTCTACGCATCCTTGCAGACGACCCGAACTCATCTCAGCTAGTTACGAGCGACACCGTTATTGACTGCGGTTACTTTTACTATACAAACACTTTTTGACATCAATCAAATGGCGTCGTTGCTGGGGATACATGCGTAATTTTTTTCTTGTTATTCGGGTTGAATTCTTATTCGATTCACATCATAAAAATAAATCAAAACAGCAACTTGCATATTTAACGTTTATTATGCGATTTTTACGAGGGAATCTGGAGTCACTGTAGCGAGGAGATAAAGTTTCAAAGACTTTCAAAGTATTCCAGAGGAGTATAGGAGGGCACGAGAACAATTTTTTTCAAACAATCCCACCAAGGAGTCACGAAAATGCGGCAATAGGGTTCAATTAGCCGCGTAAGGGTAGCAGTTCTGGGGAGTTGTGCTTCCAAACTCCATTGGTATCTTTCTCTGATTCCTCTCTCCTCTGAAATCCAATAATATATTTTTCTGCAGGATTCTTTGCAAAATATCACCGTTCAAAAATCTTTTTGCGAGTTTTGATTTTCGGGTTGCTTTTGCATATTTTTAACTGGATATTAAGGGGCAAAACCAAAATTCAGATTAGGTGGGGATTTCATCATCCTTCCTAGGCCCCAAAAATCACAAAACGAGCATCTGTATAACCCTACATTAAAAAAAAATATCTAGACCAAGACTCTAAGGACCTTCACGCTTAATTAGGTCAGAGGAAGGCCGTGGGTAATCTATCGCTTATCCGCATTACTTTTGTGGTGTCTAAGTAAGTGTGACTAAGGAAAGTGGTTGCTTAATTAGGCCCGCTATTTCGGTGATTCGTATAGCGGATACCTCCCACTTACCTGGCACTTACCTGTCCATAAGAGTGATAAAGAGGTGGTAGAGAATTGATCCTGCAGCTTGTCTTTTGAAAGTCTAGGAGCGGTCTAGTGACTTGACCTAGGTGACCTTAGTTCTAGGGTTGTTTGTGCATTTTTGTGTGATTTGCCTCAAGTCTGACACTTTTTCAAAACAGACCTTTTTAATAATTCTCATACATGCTGCCACTTGCGCTAAACCCTCTTAGTGCATGATCGGTTGGACACGAGATTCTAGTGCCCGTCTTGTCCGCGTTTTTTCTTTCGACTCCGAAATCGGTACTTCTTCATCTTCTTTTTCCCTTCCAGCCACCACATCGACCGAGATGGACAGTTCTCCATCAGATTATAACACCACCCTGCCACCACCCGTAGGTGTGTAGAATCCACCACGCATCTCTCTCCAAGAAAGATGCTACCCCGTGCGTGGACCCCTATCTACTTGTCTGTCTATTCCACCGGCCAATGGGGATAATTTTGAAATTAAACCCCACTTCATCAAAATGTTGCCCAAATTTCACGGGCTTGAATCCGAAGACGTATACATTTTCATAACCAAATTTGAAAATGTTTGTGCAATGATAGGCACTTCACAACTTTAAGTGGATGTTATGAGATTACATCTTCTCCCTTTGACTTTGTTTAATTTAGCAGAAAAATGGCTTTATAACATTGCCGCACACTCAATTGCTAAATGGGATGAATTCGTTATAGCATTCCTTAAGAAATTTTATCCCAATCACAAAACCACCCGTGTTCGAAGCAAGATCAATCAGTTTACCCAACTTCCCAACGAACCATTCTCGAAATGCTTTGAATGGTTCAAGGATCTTCTTCTACAATTCCCCCATCACTGAATTGATTAATGGAAACTTTGCCGAATTATATATGAGGGTGTTAATCCTGCCGTGAAACAAATGCTTGAAACCATTTGTCAATGCCATTTCATGTCTAAAGACGAAAGTGAAGCTTAGCAATTCCTGGAAGGTCTCAACGAACAGACTTTACAGTGGGAAAGCGTTAGACCAACATCGTCTAGGGGAGGTATCCATCAGCTCGATGTTTCCATGACAGTAAAATTTGAAATGGCAGCGATGCAAAAGAAACTCGACGCTATCGAAACAAATTCTTTTCTGCCTCCCTAAACCAAGTTACTCTTTCCAAAACCGTGTGTGGTTGTTGTTCTGACCTATCACATTTGACGGAAGAATGTCCTTTGAATCCTCCGTTTCAAGGTCAAGAATAAACTAATGCTGCTTTTCAGCAACGACCTAGAAATGATCTTTATTCTTCCACATACAATCAGAGATGGAGGAATCATTCTAATTTTGCTTGGAACCAAAACCAAACTCAAAATCAAAACCAGTTCCCAAGCAACTATCAAAGACCTCCCCCACAGCAACAGCAACTACTGCAACCGAGTCAGCACCCCTTTCAACCGCAACCTTTTCAAAACATGGCCAACAAATTTGGCCCTTATAATATTTTTTTCCCAACGGTCGGTACCGATAAACCCTCTGCACTCTACACGTTCATTAAACAATCTACACAAACAATGGCTGATTAAACGTCTGCTATCCAAACTCTAATGCAGAACACCGCTTCCCACGGTGAAAGCATAAAATTGATAGAAGCACAACTTGCACAGTTAAATACCGCGATGAGTGCGAGAGAGAAAAAAAAACTTCCATCTCAACCCCTACCGAATCCTGGCCACTCAAAAAATTATAATGTGAGCACCGTAACCATGTTGAGATCGGGAAGAGTGCTGAATAACCAAGTGGGTGAACATGTTGATGACATTGATGTTAATGATATTAATGATACCCCGGCTTCTACTTCTTCTCCTATTTTGTCTAGTCCACCATCTTCTTCCGAGCCTATTCTCCTTTTTCCACTAGGCTCGAACCCTCAGCACACTTCCTCGTGTCAACCCAAAACGATCCCAACTCCAATTCTGGGATCGATTCCATCCCCACAAACTTCTCCACAAATGGTGGACCAAACCCTTATTGATAAAGCTCCTTATCCAAACAGGTTAAGGGGCAACATACCAAGTCCACAAATAGAGAAGATTGTGGAAATTTTTAAGCAAGTTAACATAAATATTCTCTCCTAGATACTACACAACAAATTCCATCTTATGCGAAAATCCTAAAGGATTTGTGCACTAGGAAAAAAAAAATTCAAGTGCCTAAAAAAGTTTCCCTTGCGAGTAATGTAAGCACTGCTTTTACACAACAAATACCCAAGAAACGAAAGGACCCCGGAAGTCTTACCATATCTATTTCTATTGGGGGTAAAAATATCAATCGTGCTCTACTCGATTTAGGTGCTAGTGTTAACTTGCTTCCATATTCTGTCTATGAGCAATTAAAGATCGGAGAGTTAAAACCAGTGCACTGCACTCTTCAGATGGCCGATAGATCTATCACCCAACCTAGGGGTGAGCTAGAGGACGTGTTAATCAATGTCGGGGAATTTATATTTCCTGTGGACTTCATAGTTATTGATACACAGCCTGTAGCAAACCCACGAAACCAAATACCGGTGATTTTAGGTCGACCTTTTCTAGCGACTTCGAATGCTGTAATCAATTATCTTAACGGCTCTATGAACCTAACTTTCAGGAAGATGTCAATTGAGCTTAACATTTACAAGTTAGGAAGTGAACCCTCTGAACCCTATGCTCAAGTATGTTCTGTCGAAAGGATGGATTCCGACAGTAGCGAATTTGAACAATTTCACGATACTGATCTTGACTGCGCTAGTACGTTGTTGTTTGACCATACTATTTATTATACACATACGGACCCTTCTATTGAGCTGTTCGGATCAACATCTAACGCTAAATATGAACCTTTTATGGAGTCCGAGTATCATCCCATTCTTTCTGATAAGATTATTATTTGGGATATCGATGAAAGTTTAGAAGAAATCTTCGCTGAAGAACTCGCATTCTTAGAAGATATGGGTATTGTGATGAATCAACCCCCACTCAAAGAAGTTGAACCGCCAACCCTTCTTCTTATCCGGAACAAGAATGCGAGTAATCCACCATCACTGTTCCGTCTTTATAAACCGAGACATAAACCCGTTCTAGTACACCTCTTATCTCATCCCTATTTCTTCACGTTGATAGGTGACATGATGTTCTACCAACCTTGGTGGTACATTGATAAAAATTTTGAATGGTTGGTGTTGAATTTTGGTCTTTTTAAAGCTTTATATTGACCAATAATTTTACCCCCCTCTTTATAATTTTAAAATGCGTAATACTGTTTTACTCAAGTTTGGGGGGAGAAAAAAATATATTTTGGCTCCTGAAAAAAAAATTTACAAAATTGTGAGCCAAAAATAAGTTTGGGAAGGATTTCAATATCATTTATTCATAACCCCGTTACTAACTTTTCCTCCCAAGTCTACAGTTTTTTAGCTTAACAGATGACATCAGTGAGGACACTGCTGCAAACAGATTTGGGGGAGGTTTGTGCTTATTTACGCATTATTTTGCATTATCATAAATGTAAGCACAAAAAAATTTGATAATAAAAGTTAGAAAGTGAAAAATTACATACTATGAGATTGGAAGAGTTTAAGAAAATCAAGAAAATTAGATATTTTCTTAAACGAAACTAGTAATAAGTAGTTATGAGCCGTTGTCCCAAGGATTGGTAAGATGAAGAAAATTGCTAATCTGAGAATAAAAATAAGTCTGAAAAAAATAAGTCCCTATTCTTGAGTACAAACATTTGAACGTTGATACCCTAGTATACGCACTTGCACACATCTTGAAACTTGGGATAGTCGAGAATACCTTGAAATGCTCTTGTCTAAAGGCTTTGGTATGAAAATAGAAAAAAGTATAAGTGGTGAAAAAATGAACACTGGTTTTGTAATTACTTAAGGCAGCATAAAAAAATATAGCGTGGGTGCTTTATCTCCTAGTGCCTTAGACCAACTGGTTTGTGAGCCACTGCTAAGCCTTGGGTGTTGCAAGACGAGGATAATTACGCCTAAATGAGTGAGCACATTTGGTAATCGGTCTGTTGGTACCTTAAGAAGTATTAACAGTCGCATGAAGAATGTGTGAGCAATTCCATCTAAAATATTCACCGACTAAGAAGTACTATGGAAGATGGACAAGAGTATGATAGCTTGAATTGAATTCTCTAAGTGTAGGGATGTCTTTTACACTCATGTAGGGGTATATGATCAATGTTTGGATAACAGATAGGGAGGAAAACTAAAGGCGGTGTTTTTTTGAGGGATGATGTGATTTTTAACATCTTTTCACGGCCATTAAGATAGGGCTCATGGCGACTGAAAAGATAGAGTAGTTGGAAACTCTTATTTTCAATTTCTTTCTTTTATAATTCTTATCTTTTTATCTAACTTTCACCATCTTTCTTTTATGGGATTTTGTGTGTGTGATTCGCTAAAAACCCTCAGGAGACAACACTCCTCATACTAGGGACACCTAGAGGTTTAACGGCTTGTTGCACGTGCTCAGTGCAATCGTGTTGCCTACGAAAGTGTGCTACTTAGGTTTTTCTTTTTCTTTTTCTCTCTCTCTTGAATAACTAGTTTGCTCAGGACGATCAAAGTTAAGTTTGGGGGTATTTGTTCAGTCGAAAATATTGCACTTTTGATATAACATTTTCTTTACTTTTCTTAAATATTTAAAGGTGTTTATTATAAATATGAAACATATGAGGGTTAATCTGTAAAATATCTATTGTCATATGTTAATATATTATAATTAACATTATGAAGGAAAATATATGCATATTATATTTATATGATATTTTGGTAATTAAAATATGCACATCATATCAAATATTCTAATCAAGATTCTTAAGAAAAATATAATATCATACAAATGGTTAGAATATTATCTCTAATTTAACATATATTACTAATATTATTCATGGAGATATTGTTCAGATTTAGCTCAGGTAAGGAGATCGAGATATTCGAGATGCCGGGAATCAAAAATCTACCGATGAAGTTCAATAAAATCGTAGAATCAATACTGGCAGAGACTCAGGAAATATTTCAAAAATTCAGATATCTAGAAGATCTCCACGTGTCAATATGAGGCCTCAGCAGAAAACCTAAACCCTAATACCCCCAAACCGCGGCGGTTGCACGACCAAGTGCTTTTTGTGCGGCAGATCCGCTTCCTTCTTGTAGCCGTTGGATCTGAGATTTTTGGTGGGTGATCATGATTTCATATCCTAATCTATGAGATCTAGGGTTTCTGATTTGAGGGCTATATAAAGGACCGAGAGCTAAAGTTAAATCTATCACCTTTAGCATGAAGAAAATCACCATCAAAGAACAAGAGATCCATGACAGGTCCACGATTCGACGTGATAGAGAGACGTAACTATTAACAGAGCATCTACTTCCAATGAGGCAGAGATCGAGAGCAACTTCGTCTTCTTGTAATATAAACTCGTAGGATTTGTACTTGTGAAGTTGATTAATAAAGATAGATCATTGGCTTTATTATTTCGCATTTAATTTCCACATTTAAATTTCTGCATTATGATTTCCTTCTCTATCCCTTCTTATTCTTCTTCTCATAACATGCGCGAGTAATTCTCCGTTTGATAAGGTTCGTAGGATTATGGTAGATCAATGGATGATAAAATCTCTTAACTGCTTTTACGTCATATAAAGTTTATAAACTTTATCAAAAGAATAGTTAACATCCTAATCGGGTGCGCTATCAATTTATTGATAGTCTCGACCGCGATTTGAGATCAGATTAACAATTGTTTTGGTAGTGGCTAGACATGAATAGAGGTTAATGAAATGATAAGTGTTAAGAGTAGGAACTCTATTCCCTCCAAGAACCCTAATCTTCATTCATCACTATCAATATAGTTTTAAATCTATTAATAGATAAAATGAGTCATCTTTATTTAATCATCCATTACTACTAAATTCTAACGAACCATACAAGCACTCTTTATATATATTTTTTACATCCGTTTTCAAAATAGATCTAGAATCAATCTCCCTGATTTCTAATCAACTCCTCTAAAGCAAGATCAAAGGTTCCATGTATCCCTGCAGATGACCCGTACGCATCTCGGCTAGCAACGAGTGACACCGTTATTGATTGCAGTTACTACAAACACTCTTTCACACAACCAATCAAATGGTTGTTGTGGAGGAACCCTATTATAGTTATTTTTTCTTGACTACGCTAGTACGTTGTTGTTCGACCCTGCTATTTATTATACACATATGGACCCTTCTATCGAGTTGTCTGGATCAACATCTAACGCTAAATATGAAACTTTTATGGAGTCCTAGTATCATCCAGTTCTTTCCAATGAGATTATTATTCGGGATATCGATGAAACCATTGAAGAAATCTTCGCCGAAGAACTCGCATTCCTAGAAAACATGGGAGTTGCGATGAATCAACCCCAAAACAAAGAAATTGAACCGCCACCCCTTCTTCTTATCAAGAACGAGAATGTGAGTAATCCATCATCATTATTTCTGTTCCCCTCCGAAAGACGCGTAAGACGGAGACGTCTTGCCTGAGATTCGGGGTAGATGCTAATTGGTGCTATCCGTCCACCTCTCCGAAGATTCCAAGTTGATTTATGGCACCGTGTATCGGCGGTTTAGACGGATGCGGCCGATGTAGCAAACCTCGTCAGATTCCCCCTCGCTTGAGCGGTTTTTGATTGTGGGGACGCTCTTCCCTGCAGGCGCAAGCCCCTGCAGTTAATTACGCTACCGCATCGCGGTAACAACTTTCTCCTTCTCCAGAATTTCACTTCGTGTCGTGGGTGTTTGTTTTCTTTGTGGTTGCCCGTGGATTGTATACGGAGACTAATTTATGTCATCGCCCGTAGGACGTGGATTAGTCCAAATCCGTATTTTCTTAGATTTGGGTTTGGGGTTTTGGTATAAGGATACGTTAGTCTTATTTAAGACTAAGATCAACTTAAACGTTTGTTAAGGATACGTTAGTCCAATTTGAGACTAAGATCAACTTAACAGGATCGTTTAGATCCGACAAAAAAGCATTTGGGCTCTATTGTTCCAGTTTAGGGACGTAGTGGTCCAACATTCCCATTTTGGGGACGGATGTTGGTTTAAGGATGCATAAGTCCATGAGCTTAAGGAACCCACAGTCCGTATTAATGTGTGGTTGTCGGGACCCGTCACCTCTCTGACGACGTTGAAGGATTACAATAACAAATATCAAAGGAGTTCAGAGATGTACCCTTGAACCAAAGTTGGTTGGGAGATCTATAGTCCAATTTGGGACTAAAGTCTGTTTGAAGGTTTGATTTAAGGACACGTTAACCATATTTGAGGTTAAGATCAACTTAAACGTTTGTTAAGGATACGTTAGTCCAATTTAAGACTAAGATCAACTTAACGGGATCGTTTAGATCCGACAAAAGAGCGTTTGGGCTCTATTGTTCCAGTTTAGGGACATAGTGGTCCATTGCCAGTTTAGGGACATAGTGGTCCAATACCAGTTTAAGGACGTAGTGGTCCAATACCAGTTTAAGGACATAGTGGTCCAATACCAGTTTAAGGACATAGTGGTCCATAAAATGTATGGCTGTCGGGACCCATCATCTCTCTGAAGACGTTGAAGGATTACAACGACAAATATCAGAGGAGTTCAGAGATGTACCCTTCAACCAATGAGTTGGTTGAAAGAGCAGATGTGCTCAGTTCAAGATAATTTGAGGACTTATGGCTAGTTTGGGCTAAGTCCAATTATGTTTGAAATATTGGCCATTTGGACCATTAGACATTTGTCTGGGTTCAACCCCTCATCATTTAGCAGTGCTAAACAGAGGTTTGGGGGCTCTGACAACATTTTGTTCTTGATTTCCTCAATTTTGAGATTCATTTGGAGGAGGGACTTTTGCCTCTGGAAAATTAGCCAATTTGGCTAAAAGTAGTGTTAAACACTTAGAGAACAACAGTGTTAAACACTGGAGATAGAACTCTCAAATTAGTGTTAAACACTAAAAGACAATCAGTGTTAAATACTGGAAATATAATCTTTAATTTAGTGTTAAACACTAGAAACAATCAGTGTTAAACACTGAAAATATAATCCCCAAATTAGTGTTAAACACTAAAGACAGAGGGGTTACGTGTGGACACGTGAAAGCGCCCAAAGGGGGGACCAGATCCCTTTTCTTCGTTCTGCAATTAAGTGTTAAACAATTTTCATTTCCTGGCCATCACGTGTAGGCACGTGATAGGCATCCATCCATTGGATATTAAAGGGATTTTTTAGGGGTCACGTGGGGACACGTGAGGGCGTCCTAAACGTGGAGCCAGATCTCCTTTTGTTTTATCCTCAAATCTGCGAATAAGTGTTAAACACTTTTATTTTTATTTTAGAGCATCACGTGTTGGCACGTGATGGGGATCTGTGCGCCAATTGTTAAAGCATTTGCTGAGGGGTCACGTGATAACACGTGAGAGCGCCCAAGGCTTTCATTTCCTTTGCTTTTTCTTTCTGCGTTTTGGGAGTCACGTGGGGGCACGTGAGGCATTGCCTCAAAGCTTCTTTTCTTCATGGATCTTTTTAAGGGTCACGTGGGGGCAGGCGACCCTAGTTCTTTTCATGAACAGAGATCTTTTAAGTCTCCTTATTTTAATAATTGAATTCTTTGTAGGGTTAAACCCTAATTATGATTTTGGAAGAATTAAATTCCTATTGTGAAAGAATTAAATTCTTATTTAGGATAAAACCCTGATTTCTTTTTAAAGTAATTAAATTCCCAGATATGTAAAAGAATTAAATTCTTGATTAGGGTTAAAGCCTAGTTTTGTTTTAGGAGAATTAAATTTTCAAAACTCAATTCCCCTTCTAAGTTTAGGATCTGCATGGCAGGATCTCGACCTGATGAGAATTAAATTCTCAACTTATGGGGAGATGTGCTCTGTGCAGATCTTCAACCAGAAGAAGAACTAAGTTCGTTTTTTGCAGAAGAGTTAAACTCTTAAATTTTTAGAATTAAATTCTCATTTTGAAGTTGATCTTTTTCCCTTTTCTCACCTAGGGTTTTCTTTGTTGAGAATTAAATTCTCCTTTCTTTTCTTACCTCTTGAGAAATAAATTCTCCTCTCTCTTTTTCTCTCCAAAAAAGATAGATCCCTTCTCTTTTCTTCTTGGCTCCTATTTATAGGAGAGAGAAAAGAATCAAATTATTTAGTAAATCTTTCATTGAAAGATTTTAATTGATTTCATAATTAATATGATCCTTTAGATCATTCAGTGAATTTTATTCACCGTTGGATTTTAAATCCAAAGATATTCTGTCTGTTATTTCCGGTGAGATTTTAGGGGAAATCTTTTCTTGTCTTAGATCTTTCCATAAATTGGTGATTTTTAATCATCTTGGATCTTTAATCCAACGGTCCCCATAATCCTTTTCCATTTGGAAAGATTTAGAGAAATTTAGAATTTTAATTCTATTTGGAAAGATATAAATGATCTTTTTCAGAATTTAATTCTTTTGAACAGCAAGGCTTTTACAGCCAGTCACGTGTTGCCACGTGACCTTTGGTCACGTGTGAGCACGTAACCCACGGACATGTGCAAGCACGTGACCCCTGGAATTGGCTCCTTTTCTGCGCTCTGTCCTTTGCCGCTGCTTTAACCATCACGTGTCAACACGTGACCATTGGTCACGTGTGAGCACGTGATACCTCATTGAGATAATTCCTGATTTTTAACCAGGGAACAGTGCATGACACATTTGCTCATAACTTTTGATCCCGGATGAATTATGAAGCCCATAATATATCAAATCGAAGGGTTTTTCGAGATGCTTCCAATATCATCAGAATTTAGTTGTTTCTCCTTCGGTAGTTTATCAAAATTCAGGCCGGAAGATACTGGTTCGCATTTTCTTAAGCGTATCGCTGTCATTTGATACTTTGGACTCTTTTGCGCAGAAATTTTTGGCGGGAACAAATGCCCCCCACTACTTTGCCCACGTAAGTATGTACGTGGGTGAAGTAGTGCAGAGTAATGCATAGCGTATAAACAGTTTCGGGTTGGTATATAACTTTCAGAATCTTGATCTGAGAAAATAACGAGCGGACACAAGCGTCGTCATTTATCATTGACTCAAATCTCAACTCTTAAGGGATATAGTTCCAAACCCTCATCCCCATGAGTCGCACCCTTCCATTTTTTATGTCTTACTCTGGCGTGAAGTAGTTTATATGCTCATGAGTTGCTTCTCTATTTCAGTAGCATGTAGCTTTGGCAAGTGTGGCTCATAGATGGTCCATCTTGAACTCTTTGCAGGGTAGTGGTGGCTTAGAAGACAGGGTTAGGATCTGCCACCTAAGACTTTTCAACTTTATGAGCCGTGAGGGTGTCATAAAGAATTTTCTCCCTACGAGTCGAGAGGATACCGCAGGTGTATTTTCTCCTTAGGGGTTATGAGGACTCCCAAGTGTGTTTTCTCTTGAAAGTCGTAAGGATCTCACAAGAGAATTTTCCCGCTTATAAGTCGAGAGGACTCGTAAGTGGTTGTTTCCCTCCTTGTCGAGATTCGACTTTGGAGAGTGTGACCCGTGGATAGTATGCAAGAGACCGTTTTGTACCAACTTGCAGGGCCCCAGTGCTTAGGAAACCGGTTCTTATCCCGATTGCCTAAGGCTTTTCCCTACGAGTCGAGACGAATCGAGCATTTCTCGCAAGGATGTCCTAACGTCACAGTTAACCTCTGCTCTTTACGACAAAGGTCCGTTAGGGTCTGTGGTACTAGGATTTTGGCCGTCGTAACGTCGCGTCGGCTGATGTATTTCTCGATAGGCAGTTTTGCTGTTCGAGTAGCCTTGCGACATGTCGTGTCTCTGATCCCTTCAGGGGCTGGACAAGACGTCTTCAAGCAATCCTCCTAAGAATTTTGACCGTCGGAAGAGCAAGCGTTAGGAATTTTGCCATGCCGCTTTTTACTTGAGGTTAGGCTCATTTTGGAGAGCCCCGATGAGTCATAACCACTCCGCGCTGGTGTGGGATGATCTCGATAGTCTTTCAGGCTTTATATGACTTGCCGTGAAGACCCTGAAGCTAGGAATTTGGCATTTGCTTCGTTTGTTGGCATTGCGTCCTCTGTATCGAGACGAATGTCGTGGTTGTTTCTAGGTTGCTGGTGAACCGTCGAGGTTTGGAACTAGGGATTTTGCCGTGGCTCCTTTTGGTGATGTTGCGTCTGCTGTATCGAGACGAACGTCGAGGTGGTGACCACTCCGCACTGGTTCGAGATGATCTCCGATTGTCTTTCAGGCTTTATATGACTTTCCTTTAAGACCCTGAAGCTAGGAATTTGGCCTTCGCTTCGTTTGCTGGCATCGCGTCTTCTGTATCAAGACGAATGTCATGGTTGTAATCACTCCTCGCTGGTGCGAGATGATCTCCGATTGTATTTCAGGCTTTATATGACTTGCTGTCAAGACCGTGAAGCTAGGAATTTGGCCTTTTGCTTCATTTGCTTTGGCGCGTCCGAATCCTGCTGGGGGAAGAACGCTGTGGTGACATCTCATCTACTGTATCGAGACGAACGTAGAGGTGGTGACCATTCCATATGGGATGATCTCCGGTAGTCTTTCAGGTTTTATATGAGTTACCGTCAAGCCCCTGAAGCTAGGAATTTGTCCTTCGCTTCGTTTGCTGTCATTGCGTCTACTGTATCGAGACGAATGTCATGGTGGTGATAACTCCTCGCTGGTGCGAGATGATCTCCGAATGTCTTTCAGGCTTTATATGAGTTGCCGTCAAGACCCTGAAGCTAGGAATTTGGCCTTTGCTTCATTTTCTTTGGCGCGTCCGAATCCTGTGGAGGAAGAACGCTGGGGTAACATCTCGTCTGCTGTATCGAGACGAACGTCGAGGTGATGACCACTCTATGTGGGATGATCTCCGGTAGTCTTTCAGGTTTTATATGAGTTACCGTCAAGACCCTGAAGCTAGGAATTTGGCCTTCGCTTCGTTTGCTTTGGCGTGTCCGGATCCTGTTGGAGGAAGGACGCTGTGGTGACATCTCGTCTGCTGTATCGAGACGAATGTAGAGGTGATGACCACTCCATGTGGGATGATCTCCGGTAATCTTTCAGGTTTTATTTGAGTTACCGTCAAGACCCTGAAGCTAGGAATTTGGTCTTCGCTTCGTTTGCTTTGGCGTGTCCGGATCTTGTTGGAGGAAGGACGCTGTGGTGATATCTCTTCTGCTGTATCGAGACGAATGTAGATGTGGTGACCACTCCGTGCTGGTGCGGGATGATCTCCGATTGTCTTTCAGGCTTTATATGACTTGCCGTTAAGACCTTGAAGCTAGGAATTTGGCCTTCGCTTCGTTTGCTTTGGTGTGTCCAAATCCTGTTGGAGGAAGGACGCTGTGGTGACATCGTGTCTACTGTATCGAGACGAACGTCGAGGTGGTAACCACTCCGCACTGGTGCGAGATGATCTCCGATTGTCTTTCAGGCTTTATATGAGTTGCCGTCAAGACCCTGAAGCTAGGAATTTGGCCTTTGCTTTGTTTGTTTTCATTGCGTCTGCTGTATTAATACGAATGTCATGGTGGAGCTGGGATTTTGCCGTCACTCCGCTTTGTTTCGACCATGGGGTCTTTCGCTGACGTTGCATCTGCATCGTGCTGTATTGCGAGGGAATGCCGTTGTTGACATCGTGTCCGCTGTAACGAGACGAATGCTGAGGTGGAGCTGGGATTTTGCCGTCACTCCGCTTTGTTTCGACCATGAGGTCTTTTGTTGATGTTGCATCTGCATCCTGCTGGACTGCGGAGGAACGCCGTCGTTGACATCTCGTCAGCTGTAACGAGACGAATGCTGAGATGGTCTCTAGGTTGTCTGTGAACCGTCGAGATTTGGAACTAAGGACTATGCCGTGTTTGATGGTGTAGCATCTGTGTCCTGCTGGAATGAGGAGGCACACCGTTGGTGATCTCTAAGTTGTTGATATTGACGTCGAGACCCTGAAGCTAGGGATCTTCCTTTTCTTCGTTTGTTGACATTGTGTCTGCAATATTACGACAAATGTCGAGGTTGTCTCTAGGTTGTCTATGAACCTCGAGATTTGGCTTCGCTTTCTGATGGAGCCTGGGAGAGAAGGAGTGCGATTCCTTCTTTGTTTGTGCCCCTGGATTGTATACAGGGATCGATGTGATCTCACCTGTAGGGCAAAAAGTTTCATTCTTTCATCATTTTTTTATTCTTTCCGTGATGCTCTATCATTTCAGCTTTTTATATCGCGAAAATCGCGATTGCCCAATCATTTCGGCTATTTTTCGCGGTGTCTAATCATTTCGGCTATTTTTCTTTTTACTCGCTGTTTTTATTGCGAGTTGCCCAATCATTTCGGCTGTTTTTGTATGCATACATTTTTACTTGCTGATTTTGTTGCAAGTTACCCCATCATTTCGGCTATTTCATATGTATTTTTTTTGGCTCGCTGATTTTTTCTCGCGAGTAGAGGATTTGGGATCTGATCCCAATCTTGGTATCAGCATCGCTGTGACTGGAATATTGCCAGGAGAGAATCATCAGTTGCCATGAAAGGACTTGGAATTTGAGACTGATTTAGGCATCAGCATCGCTACAACTGGGATATTGCCAGGAGCGAATCACATCATCATTTGCCTCTGTCGATGTCGAACAAAGGTGGCTTAGCGAACAGGGTAGGATCCCGTCGACTAAGGCTTTTGACTTCATGAGCCATAAGGGTCTCACAAAGGTATTTCTCCCTACAAGTCGTGAGGATCTCGTAGGTGTGTTTTCTCCTTAGGAATCGTGAGGATTCCTAAGTGTATGTTCCTCCGTAAGTCGTAAGGATCTTACAAAAGGGTTTTCTCCTTATAAGTCGAGAGGACTTATAAGGGTTGTTCACCATATGGACATATCCTTAGCCACGGGTGGGACTTGGTCAGGGAAATGTTTATTCGTGCCCGTGGATTGTATACAAGGGTCAGTATTAAGCCACTTGTAGGGCCATATCGAAGATTGTGGGGGTTGCTTAAGAACAGGTTAAGGTTTCTGTAACTTAAGACTTTCAAATCTTATGAGCCGTGAGGGTCCCATAAGAGAATTCTCCTTACAAGTCGTGAGGATCTCGCAAGTGTAATTCTCCTTAGGAATCGTGAGGATCCCTAAGTGTGTTGCTCCCTTGTGAGTCGTAAGGATCTCACGCGGGTGGTTTCTCCTTACAAGGTCGAGGGGACCCTGTAAGTGTCTTTTAACGAGGTTGCGCCCTTTCGGGTTTTCACAAACACTCACCGATAGCCCTACTGTTTTTATTCTCGGAGCCCTTTCGGGTTTTCATCCATGCCCATTTTGCTTATGGACATACCGTTTTCCTCTTTTTTTTTCTTTTTATTCTTTTTTCTAACGAGGTTGCGCCCTTTCGGGTTTTCACAAACACTCGCCGGTAGCCCTGCAGTTTTTACTCACGGAGCCCTTTCGGGTTTTCATCCGTGTCCATTTTTCTTATGGACATACCATTTTTTTTTTTTTTACCACGCCAGCCTGAGAATGCCGCGGGTTGATAATAGTTTAACGACGTTTCGGTCATTTGCAAGTTTTAGGATATTGCAGTCCATCGTTAGTTTAGGGACGTTTCGGTCTGACGCCAGTTTTAGGACATAGTGGTCCATCGTTAGTTTAACGACGTTTCGGTCTACAGCCAGTTTAGGGACATGGTGGTCCATCGTTAGTTTAACGACGTTTCGGTCTATCGTTGCCATATTTGAGGCGAGTTTCTAGTCTACGGACTTTTTGGTCCATAGGGCTTTCTCTATGAAAGAGTACGATGCCCCCGGCATGTCCATCTTTTTCGGAGCATGTGGTTGTGGTGGGTTCACTTTCCATTTTTCGGGCAGCGCGAACTTGCCCCATTGGTATTGGTATTCAACCCAGTTTTTGAAGACGTGGCAATTTTCGAGTGGGTGACCCATTACTCTGTGATAGGGACAATAGTTAGGATTGTTAACGTCACCTGGCTGCAACGGACGTTTTGGATCTGGCAGAGTGATGAGCCCGCTGCGCACTGCTAGCTCGAACAATCTCTTTGTTTTATCTTTGGGAAACGAATAAGGACGTCTCAACTTCTTATTGAGGTATCGCGGCTTGTTGTTTTGACGATAAAACGGTATCGGGTTACTCGGCTGTTGTTGAGCGTTGGCGACGAAGGTCGCTTTTCCATTCTCCTTATCCCTTTTGTTCGATCCCTAGTTCACGGGTCCGAGATTCTTTTCGGGTAGCGTGCAATTGCACGGCTGAATGTTCTCGCAGCTCCTCAATTCTTTCGTTTCAGAGATGGATTTCTTGAAGAGAGGACCGAGGGCTACTTTTTCGTCGGAGTCGTTCCCGAAGGTGAGAACTCGCGATCCCCCGGGTTCAACCCTATGACAATTGCCGGCAATTCTTTTACGCTCATCTGTCACATTTTTTCGTTGTTTACGAGCTGCACGCTTTGTCTTGTTGAAGTGTTGCTTGTGAACGACATATCCTTGCCACCAACACTTAAAGGAGTTGCAGTCTTCAGTAGGATGTGCGATCCTCTGATGATATAAGCAGAAGTTAGGATGTACGTCTGTTTCATCAAGATGTATACCACCGGGAGAATTTTCTCTGAAAGAGGGCAGTCCCATCCCCATCGATATGGTTTTGGCGAATCGTTTCCTTATCTTGATCCTGCTTTCATTTGCGGCGGATGTACTTTGACCTGGTGGGAGTGTTTCGACCCTTTTATCTAGTCGCCGGCGTTTGGCTTTCTCGAATATGGCCATCTCACGCTCTCGGTCAGCTTTGCTTTTAAGACGGGCTTCATCCAGGAATGCATCAATCATTTCGTATGATGGTCCTAGAAGTTCTGGCTCAGGATCTTCCCCCAGCTTCTCTGTGTAAGGAGCTTCTTCTTCATTTATTGACGAGTGAAAGATCACATGGCAGCTTGCCACATAATCTTCAGATTCATCCAACGAGTCTTCTCCATTGTCATCATCTCCGTCTTCAAGGACGTGGCTGAGAAATTCTTGGAGTGTGACTGGGGTCCGCGTCTTCTGATTATATTCTTCCAATGCATCAATCTATTTTTACAGGTCCGTGCGCTTGTCACCAGGCCTCACGGGCTCTTTGGTCTTCTTCTTCTTCTTCGAAGACTTTGACGGCTGGGTGTGAGCGCTCTGACCATCACCACCCGTTTTTGGAGTTGGGCACGGTTTCAGCATTCCCTCGATGATCTCGGGTTCCAGTGGATTTTTCCACCTGATTGCCGGGCACGTTTGGAGATCCTTCAGCATTCTTTTAGTTTTGGCTGAAAGAGCGACCTCCCACGGGGCTTCCCTTATGAATGAGTACGATGCCCCCTGCACGTCCACTTTTTTAGGGGCGTGAGATTGTGGCGGGTTCACTTTCCAGTTTTCGGATAATACGAACTTGCTTTGTTGGTACTGATCCTCGATCCATCCCTTAAAGACGAAGCAATCTTCGATTGGATGGCTTACCGCTTTGTGGTAAGGGCAGTAATTTGGATCGTTGACATCGCCTGGCTGCAACGGACGTTTCGGACTCGGCAGGTTGATGAGTCTGTTGCGCACTGCCAGCTCGAACAATCTCCTCGTTTTATTCTGAGGAAACGAGTAAGGACGTCCTAGTCTCTCCTTGAGGGATGGGCGTGGACGCACGTTGTTTTGGCGAACAATCGGCTTTAAGTTGCTCGGTTGTTGTTGAGCGTTGGCGAAGAAGGTTGCTTTCCCTTTTCCCTTTTCATTCCAAGGCTCCGTCTTTAAAAAGGAAGGCCTATGGCCCATCTGGTCCATTTGGGCCAGCTTGTCAATCAAGGCCTGGAAGGTGGTCGGCTTGAAGAACATCATGAACTGTGAAATAGTTGCATGAGGGTCTAGGGTGCCCACGAACATGCCCACCGCTGGCGCTTCTTCAATGCGTTGTTCGCATTTTGACCACAAGTTCCGCCATCGGATTGCATATTGAACCCAAGTTTCGCCCGTCTTTACTCTTGCATTGATCAAAGCTGTTATTGGAGTACGCTCGCTGGCGCTTGCGAAACGCTGGGTAAACAACAACTCCATTTCAGCGAAAGTTTTGACGGAGTCGTTCGGAAGCTCGGAGTACCATTCAAACGCCGTCTCCGACAAGCTGCCGAGGAATTGGCGAAGCAGGAGCTTATCATCGGCGCCAGTGTTGCCACAAAGAGCCCTGAACTAAGCGACATGTTGATAGGGATTGCCTTTCCCCTTGTAGACATGGAACTTCGGGATCGTATATCCCGGCGGGTAACTGATTTGGTCATACCAGTCCGGATAGGGTCACCCTGTTTTGACAACTTGACCGGCTGCCTCGGTTTCCTGGTGAACTCGTATTTGTTGAGCAATATAGTCATCTAGTGCAGCTTTGGAAATGGTTTCCTCCTTGGCTGCTGAAAGGGCCGGTGGTGGATTTGGCGTTTCTTCTCTGTCATCTTCAAGGATAATCAGAGGATCTTCGGCTGGGGGATCCTGCTGGATCATCATACCCACCATGTCCTGGAACAGAAGGGCCATTCGTTTTATATTGGCTGCTTGTTCCGCAGCCTCTCTGTCCTTCTTTTCAAGTATCCTGCGAAGGAATTCGGCATCGGTTTCTTGCTCCTGTCGCTGATCCAAGGATGCTTCTGAGCTTTCTTTTGGCCCGGTGAGTGCGGACATCGCGTTCATCATCTCTTGGAGGTTCTGCTGCTGCTCTTGATCCTTAGTCACTGATCGTGTAAGCGGTCGATGACCTGTGGATATGCGACTATCCTCTTTCCCAGATGCCATGTAGACGGTATGTACCACCATGCCCCCGGACTTAGGGCGTTTAGGCTCACTGCCTTTGACATTTGCCATAGGCGTGGAGACTTTCTCCGGCCTTCTTCTCTTGTGGGCCATCGAAGTTGAGGGGGCCGTTGCTGTGGGCACCCAGGTAGCCGTCGTCTTCCGTGGCTTAACAAGACGGGTTTCTTCCTGTCGGACCTTAGACTTCTTATGCTGGCGGGAGAAATTCGGATCAATCATCAATTCTCGGACTCGTCGCCAAATTTTGTAGACTTTGGAAGATAGCCGTTGAGGGGACGACTCCGGCTTTGTTTCTACGACGGTCTCTACCGGTGGGGGAGATCTTTTGAGCACCGCAGTTGGCGAATTTCTGCGTACCCTGTTCAGCGGCTCAAAGCTATTCCCAGTTGGAACAGAAACACTAATTTCCACCGTTGGAGCTGGTGGAGTTAGCCCAGAGGAGGAGTTGCCCCCGGCCTTCCTTACTCAACGCCAGTGGCGACGTCGAGCATGTCGAGCTGTTGGGGCTGGCTCGGCGATAGGAATAGCTTCGTCTTGCCCCCTGTCCGGATGAGGCACCGCAGGTGCCAGCCTCTTAAAGACTGAGGTTGTCTTTTGAGTGGCGATGTTCAATCTGTCAAAGACAGACCCTCGAGTAGGAGCAGGAGCCGGAATAGTCAGCCTTGAAAAGACCGACTCTTTAACAGGAGAAGCCGCTTTGACGACTTCAGGAGCAGAGGTGGCTTTCTTCCTCGGGACGGCCATTTCAGGGTTCATGGGCTTCTTGGCGGGCCCTTCAGAGTTCTGGTTCAGCCTGGTAAAGACAGAGGCTGCCGGTTTGATATTGGACGACCCGTTGAAAGGGGAGGTTATAGCAGTGAGCCGATCGAAGACCGACTTCTTGTGCGCTTCTGGTGCAGGCACTGGAATGGTGAAGCTTGCAGGCGGGAGCATGGTCCCGAAAAACAGACCGGTGGTGGCCTGAGTCATTTGTTCCATCGGCATGGCAAGGATGGAGGCCGCTTGAGGCCTATAGGCTACACCTCCAGGTGAGGCGGTGCGTCGGTTGCACTTGCATTTTGAGCAGCTCGAGCAGTTGGATGCCATTGATGCTTGATTTCTGCGCCAGGCAAAATTCCAAATCTTAGTAACTTGAAACCCAAAGGCAACCATTAACAAACCGCGATTCGTTCGCGAAGACGACACACGAAGTGTCGAGTAGAAAGAGGAAAAGGTCCCACCGGGCGTGCCAGAATCTGTTCCCCTTCGAAAGACGCACAAGACGGAGACGTCTTGTCTGAGATTCGGGGCAGATGCTAATTGGTGCTATGCGTCCACCTCTCCGAAGATGCCAAGTTGATTTATGGCACCGTGTATCGGAGGTTTAGACGGATGCAGCCGATGTAGCAGACTTCGTCAGATTCCCCCTCGCTTGAGGGGTTTTTGATTGTGGGGACGCTCTTCCCTGCAGGCGCAAGCCCCGCAGTTAATTACGCTACCGCATCGCGGAAACAAATTTATCCTTCTCCAGAATTTCACTTCGTGTCGTGGGTGTTTGTTTTGTTTGTGGTTGCCCGTGGATTGTATACGGAGACTAATATATGTCGTCGCCCGTAGGACGTGGATTAGTCCAAATCCGTATTTTCTTAGATTTGGGTTTGGGGTTTTGGTATAAGGATACGTTAGTCTTATTTGAGACTAAGATCAACTTAAACGTTTATTAAGGATACATTAGTCCAATTTGAGACTAAGATCAACTTAACGGGATCGTTTAGATCCGACAAAAGAGCATTTGGGCTCTATTGTTCCAGTTTAGGGACGTAGTGGTCCAACTTTCCCATTTTGGGGACGGATGTTGGTTTAAGGACGCATAAGTCCATGAGTTTAAGGACCCCACAGTCCGTATTAAAGTGTGGTTGTTGGGACCCGTCACCTCTCTGATGACGTTGAAGGATTACAACGAAAAATATCAGAGGAGTTCAGAGATGTACCCTTGAACCAAAGTTGGTTGAGAGATCTATAGTCCAATTTGGGACTAAAGTCTATTTGAAGGTTTGATTTAAGGACACGTTAACCATATTTGAGGCTAAGATCAACTTAAACGTTTGTTAAGGATACGTTAGTCCAATTTGAGACTAAGATCAACTTAACGGGATCGTTTAGATCCGACAAAAGAGCGTTTGGGCTCTATTGTTCCAGTTTAGGGACATAGTGGTCCATTGCCAGTTTAGGGACATAGTGGTCCAATACCAGTTTAAGGACGTAGTGGTCCAATACCAGTTTAAGGACATAGTGGTCCATAAAATGTATGGCTGTCGGGACCCATCACCTCTCTGAAGATGTTGAAGGATTATAACGACAAATATCAGAGGAGTTCAGAGATGTATCCTTGAACCAATGAGTTGGTTGAAAGAGCAGATGTGCTCAGTTCAAGATGATTTGAGGACCTATGGCCAGTTTGGGCTAAGTCCAATTATATTTGAAATATTGGCCCTTTGGACCATTAGACATTTGTCTGGGTTCAGCCCCTCATCATTCAGCAGTGCTAAACAGAGGTTTGGGGGCTCTGACAACATTTTGTCCTTGATTTCCTCAATTTTGAGATTCATTTGGAGAAAGGACATTTGCCTCTAGAAAATTAGCTAATTTGGCTAAAAGTAGTGTTAAACACTTAGAGAACAACAGTGTTAAACACTGGCGATAGAACTCTCAAATTAATGTTAAACACTAAAAGACAATCAGTGTTAAACACTGGAAATATAATTCCCAAATTAGTGTTAAACACTAAAGACAGAGGGGTCACGTGTGGACACGTGAGAGCGCCCAAAGAGGGACCAGATCCCTTTTCTTCGTTCTGCAATTTAGTGTTAAATACTTTTCATTTCCTGGCCATCACGTGTGGGCACGTGATAGGCATCCATCCATTGGATATTAAAGGGATTTGTTAGGGGTCATGTGGGGACACGTGAGGGCGCCCTAAATGTGGAGCCAGATCTCCTTTTGTTTTATCCTCAAATCTGCGAATAAGTGTTAAACACTTTTATTTTTATTTTAGAGCATCACGTGTTGGCACGTGATGGGGATCTGTGCTCCAATTGTTAAAGCATTTGCTGAGGGGTCACATGATAACACGTGAGAGCGCCCAAAGCTTTCATTTCCTTTGCTTTTTCTTTCTGCGTTTTGGGAGTCACGTGGGGGCACGTGAGGCATTGCCTCAAAGATTATTTTCTTCAGGGATCTTTTAAAGGGTCACATGGGGGCACGCGACCCTAGTTCATTTCATGAACAGAGATCTTTTAAGTCTCCTTATTTTAAGAATTGAATTCTCTGTAGGGTTAAACCCTAATTATGATTTTGGAGGAATTAAATTCCTATTGTGAAAGAATTAAATTCTTATTTAGGATAAAACCCTGATTTCTTTTTAAAGTAATTAAATTCCCACATATGTAAAAGAATTAAATTCTTGATTAGGGTTAAACCCTAGTTTTGTTTTAGGAGAATTAAATTCTCAAAACTCAATTCTCTTTCTAAGTTTAGGATCTGCATGGCAGGATCTCGACCCGATGAGAATTAAATTCTCAACTTATGGGGAGATGTGCTCTGTGCAGATCTTCAACCAGAAGAAGAACTAAGTTCTTTTTTTGCAGAATAGTTAAACTCTTAAATTTTGAGAATTAAATTCTCTTTTTAAAGTTGATCTTTTTCCCTTTTCTCACCTAGGGTTTTCTTTGTTGAGAATTAAATTCTCATTTCTTTTCTTCCCTCTTGAGAATTAAATTCTCCTCTCTCTCTTTTTCTCTCCAAAAAAGGTAGATCCCTTCTCTTTTATTCTTGGCTCCTATTTATAGGAGAAAGAAAAGAATCAAATTGTTTAGTCAATCTTTCATTGAAAGATTTTAATTGATTTCATAATTAATATGATCCTTTAGATCATTCAGTGAATTTTATTCACCGTTGGATTTTAAATCCAAATATATTCTGTCTGTTATTTCCGATGAGATTTTAGGGGAAATCTTTCCTTGTCTTAGATCTTTCCATAAATTGGTGATATTTAATCACCCTTGGATCTTTAATCCAACGGTCCCCATAATCCTTTTCCATTTGGAAAGATTTAGAGAAATTTAGAATTTTAATTCTATTTGGAAAGATATAAATGATCTTTTTCAGAATTTAATTCTTTTGAACAGCAAGGCTTTTACAGCCAGTCACGTGTTGCCACGTGACCTTTGGTCACGTGTGAGCACGTGACCCCCTGAATGGGCTCCTTTTCTGCGCTCTGTCCTTTGCCGCTGCTTTAACCATCACGTGACCATTGGTCACGTGTGAGCACGTGATACCTCATTGAGATAATTCCTGATTTTTAACCAGGGAACATCGCATAGCACATTTGCTCATAACTTTTGATCCCGGATGAATTATGAAGCCCATAATATATCAAATCGAAGGGTTTTTTGAGATGCTTCCAATAACATCAGAATTTAGCTATTTCTCCTTCGGGAGTTTATCAAAATCCAGGCCGGAAGATACTGGTTCGCATTTTCTTAAGCGTATCGCTGCCATTTGATACTTTGGACTCTTTTGCGCAGAAATTTTTGGCGGGAACAGTTTCGTCTCTACAAACCGAGACGTAAACCTATTCTATTCCACCTCTTATCTCCTCCCTACTTCTTCACGTCTATATGTGACATGTTCTTCTACAAATCTTGGTGGTACATTGTTAAAAATTTTGAATGGTTGGTGTTGATTTTTGGTCTTTGTAAAGTTCTATATTGACCAATAACTTTACCCCACTCTTTATAATTTTAAAATGCTTAATACTGTTTTACTCAAGTTTTTTGGGGGGAGAAAATATTTTGGCTCTTGAAAGAAAATAAATTTTTACAAAATTATGAGCCAAAAATAAGTTCGAGGGAGAATTTCACTTTCATTATTTTTTGTCCCTTTTAATAACTTTTCCTCCTAAGTCTACAGTTTTTTTAAAAGCTTAAAAGATGATATCAGTGAGGACACTACTGCAAATAGTTTAGGGGAGGTTTGTGCTTATTCACGCATCATTATACTATGCATTATACTTTGCTTAAGCACAAATTTTTCTTAGATAGTAAAAGTTAGAGAGTGAAAAATTACATACGATAAGATTGGAAGAGTTTAAGAAAAGCAAAAAAATTAGATGTTTTCTTAAAAGAAACTAGTAATAAGTAGTTATGAGCCATTGTCCCAAGAGTTAGTAAGATGAATGAAATTACTATTCTGAGGTTAAAATAAATCTGAAAAATAGTCCATATTCTTGAGTCTAAACTTTTGAACGTTAATACCCTACTATACGCACTTGCACACATCTTGAAACTTGGGATAGTAGAGAATATCTTGAAATGCTCGTCTTAAAGCCTTAGTATGAAGGAAAATAAATATATAAACAAAAATATAAATGAAAAAAATGGTGAAGAAAAATGAACACTAGTTTTATAATTACTTAAGGCAGCATAAAAAAAATAGAGCTAGGGTGTTTTATCACCTAGTGCCATAGACCAACTGGTTTGGGAGCCACTGCTAAGCCTTAGGTATTGCAAGACGAGAAAATTACGCCTAAATGAGCGAGCACAATTATTAATCGGTCAGTTTGTACCTCAAGTATTAACGGTCGCATGAAGAATGTGTGAGTAATTCCATTTAAAATATTCACCGACTAAAAAGTACTAAGGAAGATGGACAAGAGTATGATAGCTTGAATTGAATTCTCTAAGTGTATGGATGTCTTTTACACACACGTAGGGGTATATGATCAATGTTTGAATAACATGTCTAGAGGAAGACTAAAAGTAATGTTTTATTGAAGGATGATGTAATTTCTAACATTTTTTTCACGACCATTAAGATAGGGCCCATGGCAACTGAAAAGCTGGTATAGTTGGAAACTCTTATTTTCAAGTTCTTTCTTTTATAAATCCGTATCTTTGTATGTAACTTTCATCATCTTTCTTTTATTATAAGATTTTATGGGTGTAATCCGCTAAAAACACTCTAGAGACAACACTCCTCCTACTAGAGACACTTAGATGTTTAAAGGCTTGTTGCACGTGCTAAGTGCAATCATCTTGCCTATGAAAGTGTGCTAGGTTTTTTTTCTTTTCTTTTCTTGAATAACTACTTTGCTCGGGATGATCAAAATTAAGTTTGGGGGTATTTGTTCAGTTGAAAATATTGCACATTTGATGGAACATTTTTCTTACTTTTGTTAAGTGCTTAAAGGTGTTTATTGTAAATATAGAACATATGAGGGTTTATCTGCAAAATATTTATTATCATATGTTTCTATATTATAATTAACATTATGAAGGAAAATATATGCATATAATATTTACATGATATTGTGGTAATTAAAGTATGCATATCATATCAAATATCTCTAATCAATATTCTTAATAATTTAATATCATATAAAATGGTTAGGATAATATCTCAAAAATACCAAATACTACTAACAATTTTATTTGAGATATTTTGCAGATCAGGACTGGAATCCAAATGATCCGAATCAAATCGAGATGTCGAAATATTGAAGCAAATCATAAGATTTAGCAACGGCAGAGATTCAGGACATAAATTTCATAATCTAGACATCAAGAAGATCTACAAACATCAAGATAAAATAGCACAAAAAATCCCAAACTCTGAAGCCACCAAACCGCGACGGAACTGCGACCAAATAGGCCAATTTGCGGCGGTTCCGCGGTGGTTCTAGGGCTGTTTGATGAGATATTTTTGTGATAGGATCATATCAGCGTATATTCACAGATGATATCTAGGGTTTCTAGTTTCTGTGACTATTTAAATGACCGAGAGCTTCACTTGGAAAGCATCAAACCAAAGAGATCACGAGGTCCAAGACGATCCATGCATCCAGCTTGATCATCAGCTGTTCATCTAACTCCTTCAAGAGAGATCGAGAAGCAAACTAGAGTTTTGTATTCTACTTTCTAAAGAAACAAAAAATTCAATTGATTTAGTTGATTAATAAAGGTAGTTGTTTTATTCTTATCGCAATTTACTTTCTGCATTTTACAATATGATCTCCTTCTCTTTCCTTTCTTCTTCTATCTCCATCATGCGTAAGTAATTCTCCGCTTGATAGGGTTCATAGGATTAGGGTAGATCAATAGATGATAAAATCCTTTAACTTCTTTTATATCTTATAAAGTTTATAAACTTTATCAAAAGAATCGTTAACATCCTAATCGGGCGCGCTATCAATTTATTAATAGTCTCGACCGCGATTTGAGATCAGATTAACAATTATTTTGGTAGAGGCTAGACATGAATAGAGGTCAATGAAAAGATTAGGTTAAGAGTAGGAACCCTATTCCCTCAAAAAAATCTTAATCTCCATTCTTCACTATCGATCTAGTTTTAAATCTATTAAAATATAAATGAGTAATCTTTATTTAATCATCCATTACTACTAAATTCTAACGAACCCTACAAGCCTTTTCCTTATATATTCTACATTCGTTTTTAATATAGATCTAGAATCACTCTCCCCTATTTCTAATCAAGTCGTCTAAGGCAAAATTAAAAGTTTCACGCATCCCTGGGGACGACCCGTACTCATCTCGGCTAGCTACGAACAACACCGTTATTGATTGCGGTTAGTTTTACTATACAAACACTTTTTCACAGATCAATCAATAAGCATGTTGCATAAATGGCCTTGTACCTTTCTGTTTATATATTTTGATATATATCTTCGTGTCCTTTTGATATCTTCATTGTCTATCAATTGATTCCAATATTGCTAAGCTGAGAATCTATATGCCAAGTAAATGTGTTTGTTCCAACAATTCGGCACAAGAAAAGACTGAACATATATTTTTAAAGAGTGAAGCAGGAAGTAGTGCATGGAAGATAATGCATGAGGCAATTAATATAAAGCATGCAGATACTCAGTAAAGCTTTATTTTATCTTGCAATGATTTGTGGCAGAACAAGTTACTTAGGTTTAAAATTGCAAGCTGGGTTCCTCACATAGTCAATTGGAACATTCGGAAATTTAGGTGTAAGAAAATTTCACAATAGCTCTTCTTCTCCTAAAGGCATTTGGCACAAAATTATCAGTGATCTCAGAATTATACTTTCTTTCTCAAAAGCTCAACTCTTTTCTGAATCCCAACAGATTTTTTTTTGGCAAATTGGGTATTATCGATCTGCTTGACACTAACTTTCTTAGAAAAAGCAATAAAATTCTTGCCAATTGGAGAAAACCCCTAATTGATCAGAAAAAATTGTTGATGGAGCAGCTCAAATTAATTAACAAAAATCATCAGAAGGAGCAGTTCTTAGAGACTCTGATGGCAATATTGTATTTGCTTTCAAATTTTACTATGGGAAAGGTGATAGTTTGCTAGAGGAAGCTCGATCTTTGCTTGATGGACTTCTATGGTGTTAATTTATGAAAATAAAAGGTTTAAAGGTGGAAACTGTCCTAAGTTCCTTGTAGAATGCATCAAAGTTGAAAAGACAATATCTTGAAAAATAAAATATGTGGTTCAGGAAATAAATTTCATTGTAAGACGAGTTGATACTGAGATCTCACATACTTATAAAGAGAATAATACGATTACTATGTTCCTTTCTCATGAAGCTCAACTTATTGAGATGAGTTGCTTGTATCCAAGGTTTACTGTACCAAAGAAGCTCCAAATCATTGCAAGCCTAGATCTTTCTATGCTATCTCGAGTTTTTCTTCGTCGATAGCAGCGAAGAGATGCAAGATATGTTCTATGTTGAGTGATGATGAAAGAATATAAGATTTGAAAAGAAATTTGCCATAATTTGATAGAGGAGTATAGAATTTAAGATCTGTGTTGATCTTATCCCTTCGCCAACCCTTGAGATGTTTTGTAAAACCCTAACCCTCATTTTTACCCTCTTAAAAGATGCTTTTGTACTGGGCCCAGCCCATTAAACATTTGTCTTATATAAAATTAACCGGGGCATTTCTCCTGGTTTCACTAAGAAAAGATATTTTCATTTTATTTTTGATATCGTCATATCTTTTAAGATTTGTAACTGCAGCAAATTAAATATACCAAGGGAAGGATTTAAATTGTTCATCGTCATGAATATTATGTCCGCAACATGACGCAATGATTTAATATATCACTACTACGAATATGGCTTGCCCCTACGGTTGGAACCGTAGAGGCAAACCGGAAAACCACTGACCCTACGGTTCCAACCGTAGGGACAAAATTTTGACCCAAAGGGGCAGATAATTGCCCCTACGGTTCTAACTTTTCCCTTACAGTGGAACTTGTAACGACCAAAAATTTCTTGTACCGTCCTTTTTGTTTTAATTAAGAAAAGGTGTTGTTTTATGTTCTGATTTTAAGTTATAAGTAATTCTTATTAAATAAGTGCAAGAATTAGCTTGTAGCTCATTGGTTAAACCTCTACGCTGCTATCCCATAGCCCACGAGTTCGAACCCTTGCATCAACATTTATTTTATTTTATTTTTCTTTTGACGTGTTGGAAGGCCAAGAGTTTGCACGAGCATTGCATGGGATTTCGAAATGTTTTAATAGAAAATACAGTTATTTATATGCTTTTAAACCCAAAACGAGCCTACAACCCTTGACATGATCCCATTCAACGACTTGGGGCCGATCCAAGCGGCCATTGGGGGATTCGGGCGGCCCAACCGTCGCCAACATTACTCCACCCATAACCATACATCTTTTTGACTCCCAATAGCTCATTTTCACACTTTAAAACTTCCTCAAAGACACAAAGAGCTGTCAGCTCCTTCATCTACCCTAATAATGCCTTTTAAGTATATTTTTAATTCTTTTTTTAAAATTTTCATATCCCATTTCCGACTCTTATAAATACTAGGTCATCTTAGTTCCATTCCCTCTTCAAAATATTCTGAAAATCCTTCCCCAAAATCACTTGAAGACCTTTCCCAAACTCTTCAAAATCGAAGCTCCGCGAAATCGTAGCCTCGTTCCCTCAAGCCCAAGTCTTTATGAAACTAAATCCTTTCTCTACGTTAATCCACATGTGACCGAAGGACGTCAGTAGTTCTCCATCCTCCTTGCATTACGGTTTCGGTTCTTCAAACTGAGGCTCCTTCCTTTTTTCCGTCGCACGTAGTCTTACGAGCGGTTTTCGGGTAAATCCCTCTCTTTTTAATCTATTCTATGGTCATGTCACTGAATCACTCTAAACTTTGTACTTTGTAGGTAACTCCTCTCTTGATATCTCTCTTTTCTCTTTTTCACATCCATCATTACATATTAGGACAAGTGTGTAAATAAAAAATGATATAATTATATGTTTTTATATATATTTCACTTAACAAAAGTAAAACCATTATATTATTTTTGTTATTGTTCCTCACATAACTTTTGTTAATCTTATATGATCTTAAAACGATTTTCTATGATTTCATAAAACATCATTTGTTGATACCGCAATTATTAAAATAGTTTGAATAGAAAGTAACCAAACAAATAAATAACATGTTCTTTTATTTATCATTATGGTAGTTTATTGTTAAAACATTGTAGATTATGCATGGGATAACGACACACCCCACACTCAAACTTTTGAATTATAGCATGATCATATGGTTATTTTTATTTTTCCTAAAGAATCGAAATTCATAAAAATACCCTCAAGTTCAAAATATAGTTTTTAATCGATAATTGTTTTTCCTTGACAATTTCGCCCCTCACAACCCTCTTTAGGGGAGCCCAGTTGAAGATGGTGTGGATTATCGCACATCTTGGTCTAGTAGGTGAGATCGGAACTCTTCACGGAGCGCGTTCTCAAAAGAAAAGAAAATACCCTAAAATGAAATCATATATTAAAACAAATTTTATAAAATAACTTAAATATCTTATATTTGAAACTTCAATAAAACTACATTGTAAAATTAGATTTTAAATAAAAATGCCCTAAAATGAAAAGATTTAAGTTTCTAAGAAAATATCTCAAGTTTTCCAAAAAATAGATTTTTCATTAAAATACCATAATCTCTTTAAAGCTAGGTTTTGTCACTAAAATACCACGAAATCCAAAATATTTTTTTTTTAAAAACCCTCGATATTCTAATCAATATATTTTTCCTAAAATACCCTCGAGTTTCGAAATAAAGCATTTTACATAAAAACCCCTTGAGATTTTAATGGACTAATTTGCATAAATAATTTAAAATTGCTAAATGATATATTTTCATATAAATATCAAGATCTATAAAACTAGTAGCTAGCTAGTATTTATGTAGCAGATGGGTTTAAATGACCTATTCTCTCTTGAGTCTTGGGTAACCGGAGACAATTAGTCTTATCACTTACTTATCTCCCGATATAAAATTTATATATTCATAGAAATCATATTAATTTAATATTGAATCAAAACTGACCCAGCACATGAGTACAACTTGACTTATATACTTGCACTTGACATGACTACTTGGTCTTGACATGAATTCAATTGTATCTACATGATTTACTCGATCAAACCTATTACATGCTTGACTAGATTTGACCCGAATTATGAATACGTAATAACTTGACATAAATAATTGAACTAGATATCAATATATAAACTTGACTTGAACTATGAACTTGTACTCTTCTTATGTATTCACTGATTAGGGCAAGAATTATGACTATAATAGTAAATTAGATTACGCGGAGTGTTGAGCTAGTTTAAGTGTGAATCCAACGAAATCTCAGGAGTCCCCCTAATTCATGAATCCATGTATACTAACACATGCAGTCTATCATGAGGGCCCATATTTTCTTGCCCCTGGATTATAGTCTGTTGAGTTTGGAATATTTCAACACTAGGTTGAAGTCCCGCCACTAACACTTGATTCGGACCCGTAGTTCTTTACCCATGGATTACAGCCTCTTGGGTTCGAGAACACTCATGATATTGGTTGACATTCACCTTGAACTCGCGTTAGTTAGTCTACCCTAATAGAGACCTTTTAAGACACACTTACTACTTGCTTCATTTCGCTTAAGTGTAGGGTTGTTAGTGGGTATGTGCTTTGTGTTTGCGTTTATTGTGTATTCGTGTTGTATGTGTGTGTTTCAGTTGTCGGGGGTAAGGCTTCTATCCCATTAAGAATGTATAGAGCAGACATCCATTCGCTTATACTTTCATCCGTTTCGAGTAAATTTCGGCAGCACCTCCCCGCTGTTCTCCGAGTACACTGTAATAGAATAGATAATCATTTCAATACTGTGAAACAACATTGAAATGAACATCTATTCTATCTTTGTACACGTAGAACCAGCGGAAAATTACCGACGAAATAACTCGAAAGGAATGAAAACACAAGTGAATGCAGGTGTTTGCTTTATACATTCCTAACTTGTCCACATTGGACAAATCTATCTGTTATCATACGATTGAATCTTCTCGTCATATAGACTATATGACGGTTGTCAGTACCGAACTATACCGTCCGATATTTAACAACCTTCATATAGTTTTATGTCACGACGAACATCGAACGTATGTTAACCGATAGACGGGGACTAAGTCGTGCTTTGATTTTCACATATGAGAATCGATGAGAATATGAAAGTTTCATATTATCATCGAGTATCATATATTGGTTTTAACTTGAACATTTAACTTGTATTGGTTTTATGTTTACGTTTCTTTTTTAAGGGTTCGAAGTTTTTAGGGAAAAATTTTCTTACGTTTACGATAAAGTTGTACGTTTATGTTATTATCGAGTATCCTACTGAAGAAACTTGTGCACCCTAAACCCTAACCCTAATTAACCCAAATTAACCTAATTAACCCAAATTAACCCTAATCATCACCCTAACTCAAATTATCCCTAATTAACCAAAAATTAACCCAAATTAACCATAATCATCACCCAAACTCAAATTATCCCTAATTAACCCAAAATTAAGCTAATTAAGCCAAATTAACCCTAATCAACACCCTAACATAAATACACTCTATTTTACCTAATTAACTCTAGCCCAAACCCTAACCCAAATTAACCTAACCTTAATAATCACCCAAACCCTAACCCAAATTAACCCTAGACCAAACTAAAATTAACCCTAATTAATCTAATTAACCCTAACCCTAATCATCACCAATCCTATTTTACCCAAACTAACCCTATTCCTAACCCTACCTAATGAACCATAATCATAAACATCAACCGAACCCTAGCCCTAACCCTAACCCTACCTAATTAACCCTAACCCTAATTAACCACCAGTTAACCCAGCCCTAGCTATAACCCTAACCCTAACCCTAAAATCAACAACAATAACATAAAAAACAGCATAATTATAAGCTTAAAATCGAAATTAACTCAGCTTCGTAGTCACCGGCCGGCGACAAAGAGCTCGACGAGGTGGAGGAGGCTGGGGATGGAGCTCGACGAGAGTGTGGTGGCGGAAAGAGCTCGACGAGCTCGCGACGAGAGCGAGAGTGTGGTGACGACGAGAGTGTGGTGGCGACGACGAGAGTGTGGTGGCAACGAGGAAGTCAACGATTGGTGTGGTGGCGACGATGTGCACGCTGGTGATCGATCGAGATTTTGGGAAATTTTGGGGATGATGAGAAATTACTTAGCTTTATTTTTTTTTTATAAATAACTCTTTTTTGCCCCTACGGATTAATCCATAGGGCTTTCTTTTGCGGCACCGTAGGGCCAAACAAAACATTATATTTTAATATTTTTAAATTTATTTATGCACATACGGTGGGAACCATAGGGACAAACCGATGGCCCTACGGATTAATCCGTAGGGGCAATAAAAATTTGCACCTATAAATTCCTATATCCGTAGGGGCAACCCTTCATTATAGTAGTTTCCATAAGTCAAAAGGCAGTAGGGGGCAAGTTTTTGCCCCTATGGACATAACTGTCTGGACAACTGCCCCTATGGTTTTCAACATAGGGATTGTTATTTTTTATAATTTATGGAAAAAATAGTAATTTCTTGTCCTTAAGGTCAAAACCGTAGAGGAAATTTAAATTATCCGTAGGACCAGATTTTTATTTTAATAAAAAAATCAGAAATTTATGCCCCTACGGTTGTCACCGTAGGGGCATAAATTTTGCCCTACGAATTACCTCGTAGGGCCAGACTTCCATTTTAATGATTTTTAAAAAAAAACAAGTTGTAATTTATGCCCCTACGGTTGTCACCGTAGAAGCATAAATTTCGACCTACGGATTCCACCGTAGGGGCAAAATATCAGTTTTTCCTGATATTTTGCCCTTACAATTGCTGCCTCAGGGGAATCTATTGCCCCTACGGTGTAAACCGTAGAGGCAAATTTTCATATATTTTTAAAAAAATGCTTTCCCCGTTCTCCCCTGCCCTATACACAATAATATATATATCGCACAATATATTATATAACCGATACAGAAATATTTATAAATAACATTCCACACATAATATATAACGAAATAAACAAAACAATATGAAATTAATCTAAAGTCATGATCATAAATATCATATACAACAATCGATGTTCAAAATAAACAATATGTATCAAATAAATGTAACATTTCGGGAAAAAAAAATTAAATGTTATTTTAGAATTTTAAATAATAATAGAATATTAAATAATGCTAAAATGAGGTTTATTAAAAATTATGGTAGTTAAGTGTAGTAGTAACTAATTATAAAAGGTTTTTATTTGTAAAAACGAGTATTATTTGCAAAAAGGTTTTTAATTTTAATAAGGGATATGGTATATGATAAGGGAATTGATTATGCACATATATTATAACACTTCACACTCTCATATCCCTCCACCTCATGATCACCCTACACACACCTCCACTTTATGATTTTCTCATTATTCATTTGGATAAATCATTCTAATTGAACTATTCCTTTCTCAAAATTCTTTACTCTTCATCACCTAGCCAAGACAAATGAGTTATTCATAAAGTTTTTCTCAAAAACTCAAGATAAAGCAAGTACCAAATTCAAGATGATCCAAGTTTTCACCCATGAGCTTAGAAGTTCTGTAACCTCTATTTAATTAGGTAAAAATTCATCTTTTACTAGTTTTTAAGTGCTTTAAGTTTCAAAGTTTTGGTATGATATCATAAAAAGTTAAGTTTTGTAGGATTTTTGATATTAAATTGGTATATGCTATAACTAATGAACTCTGAAAAATGTTTTGAGAATATTCTGAGATGGTGAGAACAATTAGAGACCACACCCCATACCCGTATCCAATTGGACCCCCCTTGACCACCAATTAATTGCATTTGGCCGCATATTGCGGCGGGAACTTGGAGTTAGGGTGTGGGATTTTTACAGTGGTTTCAAGACATCTTAACTATACTGCTGTTTACTTTATTTTGTCCCACGTCACTTGTAAAAAAATCTAGAACAAATATCTTATAAAAGTTCAATGTTTTATGTTTTAGAAACTTCAGTTTTGATTTTCGTAATCGCCAGGGGCAGTTCGATTCTGATTAAACACATTAAAATATGTCAATCATACGTTTTAGTCTTTTTGCAGTAGAAGTGTAGTAACGTTTGCGTTTCGATTATTATTATTATTATTATATATATATATATATATATATATATATATATATATACGCTTGGGTTAATATATAGGCTCGGTTGTGGAGACATCCGACACGGCGAGGAAGGTCAAGGCATTCGTGAGCTTCGTCTAGTGCGTACTGATATTAGGTGAGTAGGGGGACATTTACATGTGGGAACTCTAGATAATGGTGTATAGCACCCCCGACTACCAGATGCTATATAAAACTCTATATCGATTTCTAAACACTATTTGTGATACATAACCATTTTTATCTTATATGCTTTACATTGAGTACCATACCATCTATATTGTATATCATACTTGCTGGAATAGATATATTGAATAGAACATAAGCACAAATACCAACAATTGTCATGTTGCACAATCACATATACATATACTACACTACAAATCGTTGGTATAGGAGTGATACTTAGAAACTGCTTTGCTATTAGTATTTTAACGGCATCCATGCTAGTCAAAATGATTGTGTACTATAATTTTGATGTTTGAATATTATTTTCATATATATCCATGTGTTCATAATTGATATCATAGATTTGATGTTTTCATGGATTTAAGAAACCGCGAGTATCTTTTATAAAATGAATTATGTTTTCAAAAGTGTTGTTTTCTCATGATACGATGATTTGGCGTCCACCTTGAGTTTTGGTTTTCATGATGAGGTATTCGAATCAAGAGAGGGTTAAACGATTACGGATACATGGTAGACCCGGTACGACTCCGAGCGGCAAGAAGACCGTAGGGAGGTATGGGGAGTCTAGCGAAGATGATCGATACCGGAGGTGATATTGGAGCGTGGCGGATATCCGAAGGATTCCGACCGTGGTTGAGTTGATATCAGGAGAGGAACGATTGGTTAACCGGTGCTTACGATATTCAGATTTTGTATCGATGATGGACACGAGTTTTATGAGGATTTGATGATGATCGATATTATTATTATGAGATTTCATTCATATGGTACTTGCATTCATTATTACACGTGTTATATTATATCTTGTGATGTATACTTCTATTCACTGAGTTGGCAACTCACCTCCTTAGCTCCTTCCAGGATAGACCACATGGACGCATAGCAGCGTCAACGATTAATACTTTGGAGTACATCGCAGATTTTGCTAGGTAGGTTACACGTATAGTAACCGCCACTTTTGTTGATAATGTATATTGTATCTAGCTTCACTCCATCAGACCACCTGTATATTCTTTTGACTTAGATCGAGTTTATGAATTTATGTATTTTCTTTTGGGTCAAAATCGGATAGAGTCGACTAGTTAGTTTTATTACGCAGTTCATTTTATATTTGCTTGTGATCCTCGCCTTCAAGCATCATATATAACTGCGTGGTTATGATTCTGCCATTAGGCATTGAGATAGCTCCCAAGTGGCGGTGCCCTTATATATGTGTGTGTGTGTGTGTTTATCAGTAATTACAAAAGAGGTGCTGTCGAAATTTCAAATAACGAAAAAAAATTTACCCTATTTTCAAATCACTTGATATATGTTTTTAAGTAAACAATTTTTGTAAATAAATTGTGTTTCATATTAAATAACCTTTTGAAAACTTTAACTTCTTTATTATTTAAAAAGATTTAGATCTTAGTTTATGGCTTAGTTAGGCCGCGTCGACATCTCTAGACGTCATGTGATATAAGTGTCGGTCACATGCCAATTTGGGTCGTGACAATAAATTACATACATCCTTCAGAAATCCAAAAATTACAAATAAATCTATGTTGGCTCCGTCCAGGTACTCCACTTCCAAGTATCTTGAAAATTTGACGCATATGCTCCTCGCTGTAGCCATGTGCCGACAAAATCTTGAGTAATAAAGGAGTGGCATGTGCAAGAGTAGGAGTGGGCTGTAGAGCCGAATGAGTGGCATGCACAGAAGAACCTGGATGAGTAGCCTGCGGAGCCGAATTCATAGGAGTTGTCTACGCAGCCGCAGTCGAAGTAATGGCTTGCGGAGACGCGGCCGAAGGAGGGGCATATGGAGCCGCAGCCGAATAAGTGGCATGTCGAATCTCTAAAGTTTTTAAGTTTTTGTAATAAACGAGTAAGGAATGGTGCACTAGATTTATTCTATACGTATAGTTATGAAATTCTAAGTCTAGAAATCAAGTCTTGTGAATTGAAATGATGTGTTATTGATCTATAAGCTTGTCGCTCAGGTTTGTTTTTGTGCTTGTTGTTATTGTTGTTGTCTGTATGTGTGTATGTGTCTTTATCTGTGTATGTATGTGTGTGTGAGCACGCGCTTGTGTGTGTATGTGTGTCTATAACATACTTACCATCATCTCTTGCAATGCCTTAAATTTGGAGTTCGACGTGTCGAACCGCTGCTACAGACGTCACTCGCAGAAGGTAGGAGAAGTAACCGCCAAAGAGGAGGTCAACTTCAAATGGGCCTTGCTAGGAACATGTCCCTGGCCCTTCTCCCAAACACCGTGGTGCCCTCTATGTACGGCATCTAAGTCAGGGATCAATACGGCCGGATAAGCCTCTGTGGTGAAATCAATCCCTGATGACTCTGCCTGCTGCACCACCCGCTCCTACCCCATGTAAAGTATTGAAACGTAAGTAAACCATTTAAATTTAAACTATTCAGAACAAAATTTCATTCAAATTAGAACAAATATTAACATTTACGCAATACTCCTGGGTAACGGTGTCGGGATATCGAAGCTCGCTCGTGGCCCGATATGTCAATGTGGCTTGGACGGATAGATAATCCTTCATCACGCTCGGTAAACCGCTCTGAGCCAGGGTCCGAGCTCTCTGCAATTCATCGAAAATTTACATATATAATAACATAAATTTTCATATTGTATTATATAAAAATAGATATTTTTTAATTTACCACTGTTTTAATGGCACGAGTACTGTTCCTCGATCCATCCGTGTAGGTAGGTCGACCCTTTTCGCGGACATCCGATTCTCCTTATTTTGAGCGTCATGTTTCTGCAGAACACAATCAGATTTAGTTTTCTAATTAAGCAATAAAAAAATAAATTATATGCTAAACACTTAATTACATTTAAACTAGAAACGTTCTTGCGCTCAGACATAACAAACTGGCACAAGAGAAACCATGTATCTATATCGACCCTGCTAAAGGCCGAAGACTATAGGAGAGCCTTTCTCTCCGCCTCGGGGGTCGTTCGCCATAGCTCACATCAATCATTCTTCATCTCATTCCGATGATACCAGACCTTAGTCTGCAAGTTGGTCATGAAGCCCTGGTAAGGAGCATGAAGATCGAGCGCTCTATCAAGGTGATCGGGATCGAGTATGGGATAAAAGTCATAATCCGATTGCAAATACAAGAAATTAATTTTTTTAAATTATAAGTGCCGAATGATAGTAAATTTATTTAATAAATCAAATTAAAATATATAATAATACCTGGGCTTGCTCCAAGAACAAGGCAAAGGAGCGGGTGTGCTGCTCGCCCCAGTCAACGTGATGAGGATACTTCTTTTGGATGTAGCTCTTATCCCCCATATACCGACCGAACCTCTCGGCATTATCTCCGGTTTAGCTATGATCGGAGGTAAAGAAGAGGGGGATGATCCTTGCCCCTTAGCAGTATCGGGCCTCATCTTATGAGACTGATTGGGCCCTCGAGTCCCCCTCTCAGGCCGTAGCTGCCCTGCATCTAAAAAATATACAGATATACAAGCAATATCAAGACAAAACAATATTTAGAATGCAATAATTAACGAAAAGTGAAGTGCAATATATACCTCCGGCGACATCACCACGAGCCTGAGCCCGGACAACAGCATGAACGGGACGATAGTTCCTCCGGTGAGCCAGACGTGGATGCATCCCATCCAACTAGATAATAAATAATGACGATATAAGTAACTTATGAATAAAATAATACATTATCAATTTGATTTATTAAAATAATACTAACCTGCAGACTGTGCGGAGAGTACTGATCGTGTAGGAGCGGTCTCTGTCCCGTATTAATATGCATGTATATCTATGATAAGCAACTTCAAAATGAATATGCGTTTATATATAATATAACATTAAAAATGAATATGCGTGCAATATAGAATATATAAACGTACCTGCTGTAGTTGTGGGAAATACATGTGCTTCGGATGTGGGAACGTCCTGTGCCCCGAATGTGGAGGCATCCCCTCTAACTAAACAATTAAAAATGATTATATAAGTAACTTCAAAATGAATATGCGTGTAAATATATAATATAACATTAAAAATGAATTAATATGCATGCAATATACCTGGAGGTGTGACAAAGTCCACACGTAATGGGAGATCTAGAGGGGGTATAGACAGGGGTGCAACGAAATTGCTCTTCCGTAGGATCTACTCCCTATGTAGATCCCCGGGCAGCAGAATCCCTCTGTCGGTGCCCCTGCCTTTGGTGCCCCTCGCTGCTCCTGACATCGTCATCAACTCTAGATAAAAGTACAATCATTACATATACATGCAATGCATGTATTTAAGCGAAATAGTAACAACAATACGTGTTAAAATTCTATACGTCTAACATTTTTCATTTCGTAGATGCATTAGAAATATCTACTTAGATTTCATAATCAATTACATTCCTAACCCACGTAACTTCACACTCAGCCGAAAATAACCCGTCTACGGAGACAAACGGTTGGAGCACTCTAAGTCTTCTTTCTTCTTCCTCTTCATCGCTGTCATCCATGCAATTCTCGAATTCTGGGACATCATAAACATCCCTGGATTTTCATCGGCATACGACATTCCATCCCGTATGCTTCAAACACTCTGAGTAGTATACTTGAAATGCTTGTTGCGAAAAAATAAATGGATCATCCTGACAGCAAAATCAACATGAGTTTACACTAGTCAATCCATATTCATCTTTCTAAGTCCCGAGATTATCTCTTCACCTATTTGTATCGGTTCATGTATCGTACCAAATACACTAAAATATATTTAACGGTTCTGATTGTTCGAAATATTGGATACCAAGTATGCAACCTAAGTACCTATAATAAATCATACCATTCGAACCTACGGTCGCAATCCCACTATTCTGGGTGGTTCAGGATTTTTTATGTCATTAACATCAAATTTGTATCCAAGGACACCGAATCCTTTACAGTATGTAACCTCCATGCTAGAAAACTGAGCTAGACATCCTGATTCTTTCTCTCATGATTCAAACATGTTCGGATCTTAGATCTGAAAAAACAAATTATATGGTAAATACATACCGATATCCATTTAGATTAAGAATAGTCACAAAAAGACGAGATTCGAACATCTTACATAATCTGCAAACCACTCGTAGAAAATGTCCTGATGATATTTTTCGAATAGATCATCATTTCAATCAGGATGCCCCTCACGTACTCCATTGTTATGAGTTCTGTTATCAACATTAATTTTGACGTCAACATTATATTATTTCATATATATACATATATAAAGAACAATTAATGCAAACAGACATTCTCTATTGTGAAGGATAAACTGATATATCTTGTCAATAAACTCTCTTGTAATCTGCTTTATCATACAGTCCGTCATGAATTCTCCAATGCATGTTAAGCCTTGTCTCAATGTATTCATCGAGATAGTAGGAACAAAATGTGATTACTTTATCTATGAGAAAATCTTGCATGAAAGAACCCTCTAGTCGATTTATATTGCGTATATAATTTTTAGAGTGTAGAAGTAATAAAGAAACATATGTTAAATAAATAAATACAATCATATAAGAAAGCAAAAATTTTACAAAATGCGTGAACCAAAAAATTCAAGGTACGTTTTGACAGGATACATCCATCGATATTGTACCGGTTCGCATGCTCAGCCTCGGTTGCAAGATGAACCGTCAGGTATATTATGCTATCGAAAAAAGACGACGGGAAAATCCACTCAAGCTTGCACAGTTTTAAGGGAATCACATTTTCTAGCTTCTCCAGCGTGTCAACCTCGATATTTTTAGCACACAATTTCCTAAAGAAGAAACAAAGATCATTGATTATTAGACCAACTGATTCGTGAAGGAAAGTCTTGAGGTCTAATAGGACAAGGTACTCCATAATAATATGGCGATCATGACTTTTCATCTCATCAATCTTTCCATTCACAATCTTTATCTTCTTACTAAATGATCCTGAGAAATTTGTAGGAACTCTCAAATCGTGTAACACCTGCATGAAGTTTTTCTTCTTCGGTTGTGACATATGATATGGGGTATTAGAAATTAGAAACTTTCCTTATTTATCCGTTATCGTTTTAGAATGCAAATCACTTCTAATTTCCCAGTCTTGAAGATCCATGCGAGCATGGAGGTTGTCTTTCAATTTTCCATTCTTACAAAAAAGAAAATTAAGTACGTGCTCAGACACCCCCTTCTCAATTTGCATAATGTCCAGAAAATTACCCACTAAATTTTTTGACCAGTACGGTAGCTCATAAAAAATGCTTAACTTGATCCATCCGGATAGAGTGTCCCGTCTTACCGAATCTACCCCGAAGGTCATGTTATTATAACCGTCTCCGAAGGTCATGTTATTGTAATCATTCCACTGAGCAATTGTGTCCTCTCCAAATAATGGGGCAAGTGGTCCAAGAAGCTCTTGATGATCATCAAAGTAAACGGTGTCAAACCTGTAGGGATGGTCTAGTGGCAGGAAATGCCGATGACTGCAACAATAAGGCTTTTTTTGCTAAAATTCAACCATCTCGGTATTGTAACTGTAAGATCGCTATACTCTCTACAATAGGTTTTATAATATGGCGGAAGTGATAATTTTGAAAATCTAGAGAGCCACTACAAGAAAACATAGGATCAAGAACAACAACTATAACATGCAACTAAACTAGTAAGCTAATACAAAGAAGTTGACAAACTACAACTTTGGTAGCGCGTTATTCATCTCTTCTTGTACCCCGGCTAGTCTCCACGAAGACCGGAACAAGCTTACTCGATGATTCCTTACCGAAGATGATCCACCTTGAGATAACTCCAACACAAGCTATTGCTTTAAATTGATCTCATCAAAATGAAGCAAACCACTAATTAAACTTGCTAAGAATGATTAGTAGGAGATGTAGAATAATTAGCTCACTAAATTTTTCTCTTTTCTTTTTCCACTTTCTCACTTGAAGAAATAGCTCAAAAGAAGAAGCCATGGAGATGAGAGGATGAAGAAGATAAGGTTCTAAGATGAGAAAAAAAACCCAAATGATAAATGTGTCATCCAAAATGCGTCTCTAAAAATGAGTCATCAAAGCAAACACCTAAAGAATTCTACAACCATCTAAATGTCCATGACTCATACCATTTAAGAATGTTCTTATCTAAACCATATAAATCTCATACACCCATCTCAAATGTATCAACATAAATGTGAAAATATTTATATCAAATATAAATTTTAATAAAGAGAAGAAAATAATAAAGTGAGCATGATATTACTTAATATATAAATATATTAATATATAAATATACATTTAATTATTAAATCAACACTTGATTTAATAATCCGGTTATATCATATATATACCGGCTAATATCAATTAGCACTCGATTAAAATATGTGTATCAAATACACGTGTTTAATCGAATTCCAGCACGTATCCCTATACGTGCCCTACATCATTTTGCCTGTATTGGGAAACCTCTGTGTGGGACTCTAAAGACTCGATAATACGCTGGCAGTAGCTTAGGATCATATCCATAGTCCACAAGTATGTCAACGGTACTAGCTGTACGTAACAGCTACCCATGTATTGATCGAAGGAAGGTCAACGAGCAAGCTCATCTAAACCCTGCAAAGTCTATCAGTAGCATTTACTATACAGTATGGTCTTTTCGTCTACGAGTATCGCATATCGAGTTTAGGGTTTAGAATCTGTCATACCCCAATAACTTGATAAGTCATGCGACAGATGAATTATAACCAATCAGAGATACAACTGATAACACTTATCAGTTTATCTCCATTACAGTGGCCACTGACTTGTGGTTGTAGTCATATCTTGCACAGCACGACATCAACTCCCTATACTGGGAGAGACGAATCCCCTCGACCGCTCAGTGTCTCCATGTGTTTCGGGACTATACCCAACAAAAACCTGTTTGCACAACTCCTTTGAGCCGTGGTAGGATAGAAGTCTAAGTATAGTAGGAACACACATGAGACATTATGGCGATCTCAAGTCCTTGGGACTACCCTATACTCATGTCTCTAGAGAATTGCTATTTTTTATATTACCAACTAGGAGTTCTCGGCGAGTCCGTCCAGTGTAACTCATCCAATAAGCATCTGTATACAATCATCGATGTCAAATACCAATAGCTGCAGGATCAGCTATCGCCCTCCAACCGGATCAGGAAACATACACACTAGTCTAAACTGGAGTACCTACGACTAGGGATATTTAAGTATGTGCTTATCGACTATACTTGCCTCACTAGTATGATCTCCATCATAGCCCTGGTAGTCAAGCAAAATCCTAAGGTTTTAGCTCATGTCTAAACGATACGTGATAGTGAATAAAACGCTTCACATAAAAAATAAAGACAAACCAAATAGTATAATATCATCTCGAGTTAGATTGTTCTCTCGTATAGGTCTTCCTTCAATTACAAAAATTGCCTTGAACACATTTATATCCAACAATATCTTGGTAGCAGTAAGGGCATGCTTTGTAACCATGTACGGACCAAGATGATAGCATTCCATATGTAGGAAAGTCATTAATTGTCCACATTAAAGCCACACGCATCGTGAAGGTTGTATCTGTATTTGCATCGTATGTCTCCACACCATCAATGAATAAGGATTTTAACTCATCGATCAGTGGTCGAAGGTAGACGTCGATATTATTTCTCGGTGATTTCGGTCTTACATTAACAAGAGGAATCATAAAGTAGGACTGATCCATAGCCAACCACGGTGACAGATTATAAACTATCATGGGCTATGTGCTATAGCCTCCACCCATATAGTTGAATGGGAAGAATCCATTACTAGCCAGTCCGAGCCTGACATCGCGAGGATCACTACTAAATGTTTTGTGCTTCAAATCAAAATCCTTCTATGCCGGTAAATCTTTTGGATCACTCATTCTTCCGTCTTCGCTTGGAGCAGTACGGTGATGCCAAATCATTGCCTCCACTATCTACTTACACCTGAATAGCCTCTGCAACCTCTGTGTTATGGAAAAATATCGTGCTACCCTTATAGGTATATCTGGCTTCTTATCAGATATTTTCGGTTTATACCTATCTTCTCCATAGGTGGGTCACTATTTCAAATCTGAGTTCTCTTTCCGGTACAACACAAAATTTTTGGGACATGCATGAATTTTCTCACAGTTCAGATTCAAATCAGACATCATCTTCTGGGCTTCATACCAGTTCTCAGGCATGTTATTTCCCGGGGGCATAAAATCTTTCAGGAACTTGAGAAGTATCGTGAATAATTGTTGCTTCATCTATTTAGGCACTTAATCTGGAAAATTTGGGCAAATCATGTTAGTGTGGAATGCTTTGCATTCTCATAAATTGGTCTTCTGGTATCATTCATGTATTTCTCATACTTATCTGCACGCTGTCCTTGACTGGAAGGAATGACTTTTTCGGTAGGCTTACTATCATCAAGAGCATAATCTACCATATCCTCCTCCTCTTCTCCTGGAAAGAAGTTATTTGCTTTTTATTCCTCCGCATTACCGTTTTCTTCTTCTACTTCCGCCGCAATATCGGTTTCTTCTTCTTCTTAATCATGATATAGCCAAGTTGTATAAAATCTGGTAAAACCATACTTAACGATGTGAAGCTCTATGATTTCTATTTCCTGCCAAAACTTATTTCCACACCTATCGCACGGACAAAAGATCTTCCCCAACACGATGTTATTATGTTCGCGTGCAAATTCGATGAAGGTAGCAATCCATCAACAAACTTAGGGTTCATGCGTTGTCGCCAATCCACGTACATCCAGTTCTTAACTCCAATGTACTCATGGGCCATGTTTGATTGTATAACATATAAATTTTAAGTTTCATAAATTGAAGAAAGTAATGAAGTTATGGAAGTTGGTTTTTGATAGTGACTTGAGAAATCTAAGAACGGGATGGTTATTAACAAAGAAAAGAATGGGAAGGGCAAGTTTGTCGTTGATTTCAATTTATGATTTGGCTTATGTATAGAGTTTTTATTGTGTATGTGCTTTGTATATGTGTGTATTGTGTATGCGTGTTGTATGTGTGTGTTTCGGCTATCGAGGGTAAACCTTATATTCCGTTAAGAATGTATAGAGAACACACCCATTCGCTTGTGTTTTCATCCGTTTTGAGAAAATTTTGGCAACACCTCTTCACTGTTCACTGAGTATACTGTAATAGAACAGATAGTCATTTCAATGTTGTGAAACAATATTGAAATGAACATCTAATTTGTCTTTGCACACGGAGAACCAGCGGAAAAATACCGACGAAATAACTCGAAACGAATGAAAAAACAAGTGAATGCGGGTGTTTGTTTTATACATTCCTAATTTGTCCATACTGGAAAAATCTATCGGTTATCATAAGATTGAATTTTCTCGTAATATAGACTAGACGACGGTTGTTAGTATCAAACGATACCGTCCGATATTTAACAACCTTGCATATTTTTATGTCACGACGAAAATCGAACGTATGTTAACCGATAGACGGGGATTAAGGCACGCTTTGATTTTCATATATGATTATCGATGAGAGTATAAAAATTTCATATTATCATTGAGTTTCATATATATAATTAGTGTAATACTTAATTTGAATTGGTTTTATGTTTACGTTTAAATTTCACGGCTTTGAAGTTTTTAGTTTAGGGTAAAGTTTTTACGTTTACGTTATCATCGAGTATCATACACTTAACTATTGTTATTTTTCACTAAACTGGCTTAAATTTTTTCCTATGCAATCTATTTCTTCAATTTTACTAAAATACCCTAAACTATTGTTGGTTTTTCACTAAAGTACTATCTTAACCAATTTAACTAAACGATTCATCTTCTTAAATTAAGTATATAAATTACTATAAATTTCACTAAAGTACCCTTAACTATTGTTGTTTTTCACTAAACTATCATTAAAAAAATTTAGTAAAATATCCATTGCTCAATTTTATTTTTGTACACTAATGTACCCTTAACTATTGTAGGTTTTTTTTACTAAAATACCCTAAATTATAGTTGTTTTTCACTAAACTTCCTACAACAATTCACTACATTACCCAAACCATAATAGTTAAATCTAATAATAAGTTTAACCCTAACCCTAACCCTAATTAACCCTAACCCTAATTCATAACCCTAACCCTAACCCTATACCTAATCATAACCCTAACCCTAACTCATCCCTAACCCTAACATCAATAACAATAACACCACCACCAACAAAACTATTAAATAAATTCCTAAAATTGAAGAAATCAGAAACAAAATTTAGGAAAATTAAAATTAAAATGAAAGAATTTAACCTCTAACAATGGCAAATCAAGGGTGGCGACGAGGTTGCTACGTTTGGAGGCGACGAGGTTGCAAATCGAGGCTAGCGGTAAGGAAGAGCTAGGGCTCGACGAGCCGGAGAAGGCCAGGAAGGAGGGGCGACGATGAGGAGTTCAAGGTTGATCAGCGGCGATGCAACACCTCGACGGCGGCGATGGAAGAGGAAAGACAGGAAGAATGGGCCGTGGGAAATTTTTTGGGAGCGGACGGGAAGGATAACGGGAGGAGGAGGTTGGTTTTTTTTGGGCGTCGACGGGGTAGAAGAGGAGGCGTCGACGGGGTAGAAGTGAACCCTCCGAACCCTATGCTCAAGTATGTTCTGTCGAAGCGATAAATTCTGACAGCAGCGAACTTGAAAAGCTTCACGATACTGATCTCGACTCCGCTATTACGTTGTTGTTTTACCCTGCTTTTTATTATACACATACGGACCCTTTTATCGAGCTGTCCGGGTCAACATCCAACGTTCAGTATGAACCGTTTATGGAGTTCGAGTATCATCCCGTTCTTTTCGATGAAATTAGTATTCAGGATATCGATGAAAGTTTTGAAGAAATCTTCGCTGAAGAACTCGCATTCTTAGTAAACATGGGCGTTGTGATGAATCAACCCGAACACAAAGAAGTTGAACCGCCACCTCTTCTTCTTATCAAGAACGAGAATGCGAGTAATTCACTATCACTGTTTCGTTTCTATACACCGAGACGTAAACCCATTCTATTCAACCGCTTATCCCCTCCCCACTTCTTCACGTCAGTAGGTGACATGATTTTCTACCAACCGTTGTATTATATTGATAAATTTTTTGAATGGTTGTTATTGAATTTTGGTCTTTGTAAGGCTTTACTTTGACCACTAACTTTATCTTCTCAATATTTTAAATGCTTAATACGATTTTACTCAAGTTTGGAGGGGGTATATTTTGGCTCTTGAACGAAAAGAATTTTTTTACATAATTATGAACCAAAAATAAGTTTGGGAGAGAATTTCACTTTCATTAATTATTGTCCTCATTACTAACTTTTCCTCCCCAGTCTACAGTTTTTTTAAGGTTTAATAGATGACATCAGTGAGGACACTGATGTAAACAGTTTTGGGGGAGGTTTGTGCTTATTCACGCAATATTTGGCATGATCATAAATGTTAGCACAAAAAAATTTTGATAATGAAAGTTAGAAAGTGAAAAATTACATATGAAAGATAGGAATAGTTCGAGAAAAGCAAGAAAATTAGATGTTTTCTTAAATGACACTAGTAATAAGTAGTTATGAGCCGTTGTCCCAAGAGTTAGTCAGATGAAGGAAATTACTAATCCGAGAATAAAAATAAGTCTGAAAAATAGCCCCTATTCTAGAGGTCAAACATTAGAATGTTGATATCTTATTTTACGCACTTGCACACATCTTGAAACTTGGGATATTAGAAGATACCTTGAATTGCTCTTGTCTAAAAACCTTGGTATGAAGAAAAATAAAAATATAAAGAAAATATAAATGGTGAAGAAAAATGAACACTGGTTTTGTAATCATTTAAGGCAACATAAAAAAATATAGCGAGGGTGCTTTATCACCTAGTGCCTTAGACCAACTGGTTTGGGAGTCACTACTAAGCCTTAGGTGTTGCAAGATGAAGAATTACATCTAAATAAGCGAGCACATTTGGTAATCGGTCGGTTAGTATCTCAAGAAATATTAATGGTCGTATGAAGAATGTGTGAGCAATTCCATCTTAAACATTCACCGAGTAAAAAGTATTTTGGCAGATGGACAAGAGTATGATAACTTGAATTGAATTCTTTAAGTGTAGGGATGTCTTTTACACAAACGTAAGGGTATATGATCGATGTTTGGATAAAAGGTAGGGGAAAAGACTAAAGGCAATATTTTATTGAGGGATAATGGTTTCTAATATCTTTTCACGACCATTAAGATAGGGCTCATGGCAACCGAAAAGACAGTGTAGTTGGAAACTCTTCTTTTCAAGTTCTTTCTTTTATATGTTCATATCTTTGTATGTAACTTCCACCATCTTTCTTTTATTATGGGATTTTGTGGGTGTAATCTGCTGAAAATCCTCAGGAGATAACACTCCTCCAACTAGGGACACCTAGTGGTTTAAAGGTTTTTTGCACGTGCTTAGTGCAATCGTGATTGCCTACGAAAGTGTGCTAGGTTTTTTTTCCTGCCTCTCTTGAATAAATAGTTTGCTCGGGACGATCAAAATTTAGTTTGGGGATATTTGTTCAGTCGAAAATATTGCACTTTTGATATAACATTTTCCTTACTCTCCATAAATATTTTAAGGTGTTTATTATAAATTAAGAACATATTTGGGTTTATCTGCAAAATACTATTTACCATATGTTTATATATTATAATTAACATTATTAAGAAAAATATATGTATATAATATTTATATAATATTTTGGTAATTAAAATATGCATATCATATCAAATATTCTAATCAAGATTCTTAAAAGATATAATATCATATAAATGGTTACAATAATATTTCAAAATATATGCATAATATTTTAGTAATTAAAAGATGCATAGCATATCAAATATTCTTAATCAAGTCTCTTGAAGATTTATTACAATATAAAGTTATTAAGATAATCTCTCTAATTTAATAAATAGTACTAACATTATTTATAGAGATATTGTGCAAGATTTAACTCAGGTCAGGAGATCAAGATATTCAAGATGTCAGGATAAAAAATCTGCCAAAACCGTAGAATCAATACTGACAGAGACTCGGGAAATATTCAAAGAATCCAAGTATGGAAAAGATCTCCACGTGTCAACAAGAGGCCACACAAGAAAATCCAAACCCTAACTCCTCTATAGCGCGGCACTTCTGCGGCCAATGTGCTATAAATGCGGCGGATCTGCGGCCAATTGGTGGCCGTAGGATCTGTGATTTTGGAAATTGGATATTTATGGTATATCTAATCCTATGAGTCTAGGGTTTCTGATTTGAGGGCTATATAAAGGACCGAGAGCTAAAGTTAGAATTCATCACCTTTACACTAAGTAAATCACCGTCAAAGAACAAAGAGATCCACGAAATGTCCACGATTCGACGTGATAGGGCGACGTGAAAATCGACGGATCATCTACTATCTAGGAGACAGAGATCGAGAGCAACTTCTTCCTCTTGTAATCTAAATCGTAGGATTTTTACTTATAAAGTTGATTAATAAAAGTAGATCATTTTGTTTAATTATTTATTTTCTTTATTTTTACTTTCTGCATTTTAATTATGATCTCATTCTCTATCATTTCTTCTCCTTCTCACAACATGCGTGAGTAATTCCTAGCTTGCTAGGGTTCATAGGTTTAGGGTAGAATAATGGAAGAGAAAATATTTTAACTTCTTTTAAGTCTTATGAAGTTTATAAACTCTAGCAAAAGAATCGTTAACATCCTAATCGGGCACGCTACCAATTTATTGCTAGTCTCGACCGCTATTTGAGATCAGCTTAACAATTGTTTTGTTAACGGCTAGACATGAATAGAGATCAATGAAAGGACAAGGGTCAATAGTGTGGAAACCCTAGTTTCTTCCAAGAACCATAATCCTCATTCATCTCTATCAATCTAGTTTTAAATCTATCAATAGATAAAAGGAGTCATCTTTATTAGTCATCCATGACTACAAAATTCTAACGAACTATACAAGCCTTCTTCTTATATATTCTATATCCTTATTTAAACTAGATCTGAAAAATATATATTCTACATCCGTATTTACCATAGATCTAGAATCTATTCTTCACTATTCTCTATTCTCCTTTCTCTTTTCTAATCAACATGTCTAAAGCAAGAAGAAAAGTTCCACGAATCCCTGAGGACGACCCGTACTCATCTCGGCTAGCTACACGCGACACTGTTATTGATTGCGGTTATTCTACAAACACTTTTTCATGATCAATCAAAAGGCGCCGTTGCCGGAGATACGTGCGTAATTTTTTATCTTGCTATTCGAGTTGAATTCTTATTCGATCCATGTCATATTAAAACAAAACAGCAAATTGTGCATTTAACAATTATTGTGCGAATTTTGCAAGGGAATCTGGAGTCACTTGAATGAGGAATTTGAGATTCGGAGACTTTCAGAGAGCACCAGAGGGGAAAAGGAGGCCACAGTGGAAATTTTTTCAAAAGAACCCTCATTCATGCGTCGGAACCGCGACAACAAGGAACTTTTGGCGGCGGAACCGCAGCGGGGTTAAACGATCATACACCCAAACTCCTCTGGTATTTTCTACATATGTTTTTCTCTCCTCTGAAATCCAATAAAATATTTTTCTGCAGGATTCTTTGCAAAATATCGCCGCTCAAAAATCCTTTTGCGAGTTTTGTAATTGGTTTTTTGTGCATATTTTAATACGGGCCTTCAGAGGCAAGACCAAAATTCAGATTAGGTGTGGATTTCATCACCCTTCCTAGGCCCCATAAATCACAAAACGAGCATCCCCATCACCCTACATTAATTAAAATATCTAGACCAAGACTCTAAGGACCGTCGCTCTCAATTAGGACAGAGGAAGGTCGTGGGTAATCTATCGCTTATCCGCATTACTTTCGTGGTGACTAAGGTAAGTGTGTCTAAGGCAAGTGGTTACTTAATTAGGCCCGATATTTTCGGTGATTCGTATAGCGGATACCTCTCACTTACCTGGCACTTATCTGGCCATAAGAGTAATAAAGAGGTGGTAGAGGATTGATCCTGCGGCTTGTCCTTTGGAAGTCTAGGAGTGGTCTAGTGACTTGACATAGGTGACCTTAGTTCTAGGGTTGATGGTGCATTTTTGTGTGATTTGTCTCACGTCCGTCTTTTTCAAAACAAACCATATTTTTTTCGTTAACACACTGCCACTTTCACTAAACCCGCTTAGTGCATGCTCGGCTGGACACGGGATTCTAGAGCCCGTCTTGTCCGCGTTCCTTATATCGACTCTGAGGTCGGTAGTTCTTCATTTTCTTTTTCCCCTCCACCCACCACATCGACTGAGATGGAAAGTTCTCCATCAAATTATAACACTACCCTACCACCACCCGTTGGTGCGCAGAATCCACCGCGCATCTCTCTCCAAGAAAGAGTCTATCCTATACGCGGTCCCTTTCCTACCTGTCTATCTATTCCATCAGCCAATGGGGATAATTTTTAAATTAAACCCCACTTCATCAACCCGTTGCCCAAATTTCACGGGCTTGAGTCTGAAGACGCATACGTTTTTATCACCAAATTCGAGAACGTATGCGCAATGATGGACACTTCACAACTGTCATTGAATGCTATGAGATTGCGTCTTCTCCCTTTTATTTTATGAGATTTAGCAGAAAAATGGATTTATAACACTGCCGCACACTTTATTTCCAATTGGGATGAATTCGTTATAGCATTCCTTAAGAAATTTTATCCCAATCATAAGACCGCCCGTGTTCGGAGCGAGATCAACCAGTTTACCCAGCTTCCCAATGAACTATTTTGGAAATGCTTTGAATGGTTTAAAGATCTGCTTGTCCCATGTCCTCATCACGGAATAAATAGATGGGATCTGTGCCGAATTATATATGAGGGTGTTAATCCAGTGACAAAGCAGATTCTTGAAACTATTTTTCAATGCCATTTCATGTTCAAAAACGATGGTGAAGCTTGGCAATTTCTGGAAGATCTCGCTGAACAAACATTGCAGTGGGAAAGCGTTAGACCATCATCATCTAAGGGAGGTATCCATCAGCTCGATGTTTCCATCACAGTAAAAGCTGAAATGGCCGCTAAACAAAGGAAACTCGATACTATAGAAAGTAAAGTTTCTTCTGCCTCCCTAAACCAAATTACGCTTCCTAAAATCGTGTGTGGTTGTTGTTCCGACCCATCGCATTTGACAGAAGAATATCCTTTGAATCCTCCGTTTCAAGGTCAAGAACACACTATGTAACAACTCCAATTTCAATGTATAGAAAATTGTTTAAAAGTTAATGTACAATTTGGGTATTTGCAATCCTGTATATACTATAAGTATTTGTTTTATTTTAGAACAGCAAGAAAGTACTTATAGCACATTGGTAAAGCTTTGTACTACTGTGATGTAACCCCTGTGATCGAATCCCCCCAGCCACATTATCTTTTTATTAAATTTTCTTTTAATCTTTTAGAAGCCCAAGGGTTTGCACGTGCACTACATGTAATATGTTAAGTTATAGATTAATCAAACATAAGCACTAAAGCAAACCAAGTGACACAAACACGTGGCACAAATCCCACCGTCCATCGCCAGATTTGGGTCGGCGACGCATGTATGGGGGACCGGTACCGCCGGGCCGCCCGTAGGGAATGGCCTGCATCTTTTCACCCGAGCACCTCTTCAGCTACCCCACTTCTCTCACATTGTTTATTTTCTCTACACATTTTCCAGAGAACAATAAATCACCTTTAATCCAATTTTTATGCAAATTTTAAATCCATTCATTAACCCTATAAACCATAATTTTCCCTATAAATACCACACTCCATTTCACATATCCTCACTCAGAAATTCCCTGCCAAAACTCACAAAAATTCTCAAGTCCTTTTAGTGTGGAAGTGGAGTTAGCAAAGGGTGAACTTCCGGCGATATTCCAAGGAGGTTCCAGCGATGAAGCGACGCCCCGACACTTCCCTAGCCTCTCTCTCTCTCTCTCTCTTCATTTATTCCCTAGCCAGTAAGTCCCTTCTCCCCCTCTTTTCTTTTATTCTAAAAACATTAAATTCTAAAACCCGACGGAAGCGGAGTTAATCCGCTTTCCGATTCGGTTTTTCCTTAAAAAGGTTATTTTTCTTAAACAATCAATACCATACTCTCATATAATATTTAACAAACATTAAAAATCACTTGAAAACAAGTTTCATCCCAAAAGAAGTTTTTATGCAATTTTTATCGTATTTTTACAGTAAAATAGCACATACTTTATTTCCGACATAAAAAACATAAAACCTGTATTACCTTTAGATAAATCACGAGGTAATGACATACCTAATCACAAAACATATCTTTGACATAGCATGATGAAGTTTCGGGAATACAGTTATGGGATAATACGACATTACAAATAAATACCATCAAACTTGCAAAACCATTTTTTAAAAATTGTATTAATCAATTCCAGGAATTACGCCTCTACAACCCATTTTGGGGAACCCATTCAGGATGGTGTGGGTTATCGCACATTCTCGGGCTTAGTAGAGCGAGATGCAGACCTCCAAAAGGAGTATTCGATCTTGATTGAATTTTTAATGCATTTTTCTTTAAAAAATGAGATTTCTACAAGAATAAATAAAATTTATTTTTATTAAATATATAAATATTATCAAAATATCTATTTTAATTATATTATATAAATATTCCAAGTTTTCCTAATCAAAGCTATCATCATTACATGAAAATACCATCAAAATGCAAAACAATTCCAATATTTCAATAAAATACCAAATACTGTGAAAACTAGGTTTTACTCACCAGAAATTTCACTTATATAAAATATACATCTATGAAAACCATAAAGACAAAAATTAAATGCTTGAGGTGTATTTTTAAATTATACCAAAACTATTTTTACATAAACCCCCGTCAAGTTATACTAAATTACAATAATGGCCCTAGTAAATATAGGTTTAAGCGGGACCAGTTCTCTTGAGCCTCAGGGAGCCGGAGAATATAGGTGCTTTCCTATTTAAGGCAGACAATCTAACAAACGGTGTTATTAACACGGTAATTGACTCGGAAAAAGACACAAATCCTGCCGTCCATGTGCATCAGTTACCGATAACACCAAAACAATCGGGATATCAATTCTGTCTACTCAATTCGAGTCACAGTCTAATCTGAAATCAATCTGACTTGAATATGATTCAAGTATAAACTACAATACAATATGAATCCATGAATCCGTCTATTCAATATATATCAATCTATATTAACCGAACCGAACCATGGATATACTCCGTCTACATGGCTCTCCATTTATATCCATTCCATTTACTGATATCATGGTTTCGGAAAGCCATCCATCTATATAACAAAACAATACAATCAATGCAAAAGACATCGCGGGATTTTAAAGGGGTGGATTGGTACGAAAAGTGTTAGAAGTGGCACAAGACTGTAACCATAATACACCGAACCTGAATATCCATTGCCATTGTACCGTAGCTGAATGGTTCCTTGTGCTCTGTATATCTTAGTCTTCGGAATAGTGAGACTCCTCTCGTATACACTGGCATTTTCTGTACCAAGCTACAAACAACAGCGTTAACATTATAATCAAACATTATAAGTTATATTCTCTTTCTGTCTATTCTATCTCTACTCACCTTTGGGACTTACCGAGCGATTGTTCGCTGACGACATTCCTTTCTTCTTTCTTCGGAATGTTGTCAGGTGTTTCGGACCCATTGGAGATCGAGCCCAGCCCTCAAGATTTGGAGCAGTTAGCATTTGACCCAGAGTTATAGGCACTTGTAGATTTCATTTCAGTTATGCCATTGTTTAGGCATCGCTTTTTATTCATGTATTTACATTTCAGTTGTACCTGTAAAAGAATGTTTAATAAATAAAGTGGTTTTTCATTTACATTCTTGTCTCTTATGTACTTTACTTATATTGCTTAGATACGCTTAGCATGATTACTTCTGAGTAAATACGTCGCGTGACCGTCACGTCTCCTTACTGTATACCTGGAAGCGGGGCGTGACAGGTTTTTGTTGGCAGCCCATGTAGGTCAGCTCTGTGTGGACATGCAGGTCAGTTCTGCATGGACATGCGGGTTAATTCTGTATGAAGTCCTAAGCAATATGGCACAAGAATCGGCAACTAAAAACATTCTTTGCATGTTCCTTGAATCTTACCATTTCATATATTTTGAATCTGTCCTAACCAAATTTTTTTTTCAAGGTTACGGATTCCCCAAACAACACTAATACCAACTTCAACAACACTCCACCTCTACCGCTTTCACCTACCGTCGCTGCTCCGGTCAATGAGCAAAAGGTACTGCTTGAGGCGATCTGCAGCCTCCTGAAGGGACAGCAGCAGCAGACTTTTATTTTAATGAACCGCCCAGAAGTGAAAGCCCTGGGGTAAAGCAATTTCGGGCTTTTCACCCCAAGCTATTCTCGGTAAAAGAGAGCCTTCTAGAAGATGAGGAGTGGGCTCAAAGCATTGAAGATGATCTGGCAGCGACACAAGTGCTAGAGATAGCTTAGGTTCGAGTTGCAAAGTTGCAGCTCACTGATAATGCACGAGTCTGGTGGAAGGCGGATGAAATCCGTCTTGACCAACCGATCGAATGGAGGACTTTTCGCGACATGTTCGACACGAAATACTTTCCAGAGACTGTCCGATTTGACATGGAACAGCAATTTAGTCATGTACAACAGGGTTCGATGTGGACCAAGTCAGTAGATGAGTATGATGCTGTGTTTACCATGCTCAGTTGGTAAGATATGTCTCAATATTCGATTTCCTAATATCACATATTACACAGTTAACACAAGACCTTAACAGTTTCGCGCCACATTTGATACCAACTGCTGAGATCAGATCTAGACGGTTTCAGCAAGGGTTAGATTCGGAAATCCAAGCTGCCTTAGCTACAAGGGATTTCCCAACCCACGAGATGGCCCTGAAAGTTGCTCGCCGATATGAGGCAGTGGTGAAAATGAGGGGCAGACCTCAATCTGCCGGGATAAAATGCCCTGCCACTCAGATGGCAGGAGAAGCCTCTTCAAGGCCACCATTTGTGCCCAGGAGACTAGGAGTACCGAACAACCGGCCCAACCCAGCCTTTTGCAACTACTGCAGGACAGATGGACATTTGTCGAAAGACTGTCAGCGTGCAAATCGCCTTTATTTAGTCTGTGGCTCAGCTACTCATGACATTGGGTCATTTCCTCATAGACACAACCCAAATACTGCACCCAAGCCAGCAATCACTTATCAGCAACGCCCAGCCATCCAGGGACCTGCTCCACAACTCGCACTACCTGCTCCACCTCCTCGTGGACCGACTTCACCTCCTCCTCATCAGTTCCATCAAGCTCAAAGGAACGTACCTCAAGGACCAAGGAACGGACACAGGAATTCTCCTCCAGCATGGAGGAATGTGCCGAGGCGATAGGCTTTCACAATGACTGTGGATGAGGCTGAAGCCACCGGCCAAGTCATTACTGGTAACACTTCCCCATCAAGCTTTATTTTCCATCTATACATACCCATATATTTTTCCTTATACCTAAAACTATCATACATAACTTAGGTACAATCTTAGTAGCCTCACTTCCTGCACTAGCACTCTTCGATACTGGAGCATCTCATTGCTTTATATCGCAACGGTTAGTCCGAACTCATGCGATTCCAGTAAAACCTCTCGTATCCAGCTGGAATGTCAGTTCAGGAAATGGGGTTCTAAAGGCAGTAATGGGATACGATCTGTGTCCAGTGGTCATTTGCAGCAGAAAATTCTATGCTGACTTCAAGGTGCTGGACATACCAAATTTCAATGTCGTTTTGGGTATGAATTGGCTCGGAACATTCAATGCTACCATTGACTGTCATCAAAGGGGGGTAGTATTCGAGATTCCAGAGCATTCGGTCTTTTATTTCAAAAGTGGAGACCGTACCCTAGAGCCAAGTACATACAAGGAGAAACCAAATAAGGCAGTGATTGCAGCACTTCAAGCGGAGGAAGGATCGAAACCAGAAATAGTTCGAGAGTTCGATGATGTATTTCCTGAATACATATCAGGTTTTCCTCCCGATCGAGCTCTTGAATTCAGCATTGATTTAGTACCTGGAGCTCAACCGGTGATCAAAGCACCGTATCGGTTAAGTCCAGAAGGATTGAAGAAGGTCCGTACTCAGTTGGACGAATTATTGGCGAAAGGATGGATTCGTCCCAGCACTTCAAGTTGGGGATCTCCAGTTCTACTTGTGAAGAAGAAGGAAGGTTCATATTGAATATGCATTGATTATAGAGCTCTGAACGATGTAACTATAAAGAACAAGTATCCACTCCCGCGCATCAATGATCTGTTTCAGCTAAATGGATCTTGCGTTTTCTCCAAGTTAGATCTTCGTTCGGGTTATCATCAGGTGAAGGTCAAAGAATCTGATATCCATAAAACGACATTCATAACTCGCTATGGACATTACGAAATTCTTATGATGCCATTTAGAGTGACCAACGCACCAGCTATATTCATGAACCTAATGAATCAAGTTTTCCGAGAGTGCCTAGATAGGTTCATTGTTATCTTCATCGACGACATCCTAGTGTAAACTAAGAGTCGGAAGGAACATGCCAAGCACCTACGAATTGTTCTTGAGACATTACGACAACATCAACTCTATGCCAAGTACAACAAATGCGAGTTTTGGCTAGATCAAGTCGGTTTTCTTGGACATATTGTATCAGGCGATGGAATCTCTGTAGATCCAGCTGAAGTATCAGCAGTAAGCGAATGGCCGACACCGAAGACTGTGAAGGAAATTCGAAGTTTTTTGGGTCTAGCAGGATATTACAGAAGGTTCATTGAAGGATTTTCGAAGATTACAACACCCCTGACCAAGCTTACACGTAAAGATGAAGAATTCGTATGGTCAGAAGCATGCGAACAAGCTTTCGGAGAACTCAAGTCAAGATTGACATCAGCACCTATTCTCGTCATACCGGACAAATCTGGAGGTTTTTTAGTGCATTGCGATGCATCCGGTAAGAGATTAGGATGTGTTCTATATCAGCACGGAAAAGTTGTAGCTTATGCTTCAAGACAGCTGAAGATTCATGAGCGCAATTATCCAACGCATGATTTGGAGTTGGCGGCCGTAATCTTTGCTCTTAAGATTTGGCGCCATTATCTTCTTGGTGAACGAGTGGACATATACACATATCACAAGAATCTAAAATATGTGTTTACTCATAAAGAGTTGAATATGCGGCAGAGAAGATGGTTAGAACTCATGGCGGACTTTGACATCAACCTGCAATATCACCCGGGAAAGGTGAATGTAGTACCTGATGCCCTTAGTCGCCAACCATTAGCATTGAATCTCACCGCACAGTGGAAGCTTCAACAAGACTTGCATCAAATGGAGATCGAAGTAGTCATGCCAGGTAACACTTCAAGTTTGATGAACTTACAAGTTCAATCTACCATTGTCAATCAGATCAAAGCAGCTCGAGAAAGTATTGCTAAGTTGAAAAAGATCAGAGAACAAGTGGAAAGTGGACTTCAAACAGACTTCATCATACATGAAGGCGGATCTTTGAGATAAAGCAGTAGATTGTATGTACCAAAAGGTTCTGTGCAAAAAGAGTTGATGAAATAAGCTCATAGCTCTCCTTATTCAGTACACCCTGGAGGTACAAACATATACAAAGATCTGCGTCAAAATTACTGGTGGCATGGAATGAAGCGTGAAGTAGCCAGAAGCGTCGCTAAATGCTTGGTGTGTCAGCAAGTAAAGGATGAACATCACAGGACTGCTGAATTACTTCAACCGTTACCTATCCCAGAATGGAAGTGGCAACACATCACAATGGATTTCGTGACTGCACTTCTTCGTAGCACGAAGGGTAACGATGCAGTATGGGTTATTATGGATCGGCTCACAAAGTCGGCTCACTTTATTCCATTTCGAGTCGGCCAATTTACCGAGACTCTAGCAAAGAAATACATGGAGGTAAGAATCTAAGTAAGATTTGAAATCTTCAAATACGTACAATCTCTGTTACCCATGAACTCATGCAGGAAATCGTGAGATTACATGGAGTACCAGTTTGCATTGTCTCCGATCGTGACACCAGGTTCCGATCATAAATTTGGCAAAATCTACAAGCGAGCTTAGGAACAAGTCTAAATTTCAGCATGGCTTATCATCCAAAAACAGATGGTCAGTCTGAGCGAACTATTCAGATCATAGAAGATAAGCTCAAAGAGTGTATTCTAGACTTCGGAGGATTGTGGGATGATCACCTACATCTTGTGGAGTTTTCGTACAATAACAGCTAACAAGAAAGTATAGGAATGACACCATTTGCAGCTTTATATGGAAGAAAGTGTCGTTCACCATTAAGTTGGGACGACATCGGAGATAGAGAACTCCTTGGACCTGAGATGATAGTAGTAACTGTCGATGTGGTTCGTACTATCAGGGAAAGAATGCTCATAGCCCAAGATCGACAGAAGCACTGGGCTGATGCAAAGCGCCATCACTTGGAGTTCTAACCGGGAGAACATGTATTTCTGAAGATATCTCCGAACCGTGGAGTGATTCTTTTTGGAAGACGGGGTAAGCTTAGTCCGAGGTATATTGGACCGTTCAACATACTCGAACGAGTCGATGAAGTGGCTTATCGCTTGGCACTTCCACCTTCATTGGAAGGAGTGCACAATGTGTTCCACAGAAGGTATGTGAGTGACCCAGCCATATTTTTTATCACTCCGAGCTCACTGTACATCCAGACTTATCTTGTGAGCAACAACCTGTTGAGATCCTGAATAGAAAGGTGAAGTCACTTCGGAACAAGAAAGTCAACTTGGTTCGAGTGATGTGGAGAAAAGACACACCGGGAGAATCAACATGGGAAAAGGAAGATGAAATGCGTGTAAGATACCCTCATTTATTTGTAAACTAGTCCTTAAAATAATTGTAAATTTCGAGGACGAAATTTTTGTGAGGAGGGTAGACTGTAACAACTCCAATTTCAATGTACAGAAAATTGTTTAAAAGTTAATGTACAATTGAGGTATTTACAATCCTGTGTACCCTATAAGTATTTGTTTTACATTAGAACAGCAAGAAAGTACATATAGCACATTGGTAAAGCCTTGCACTGCTGTGACAGCCCCTGTGATCGAATCCCCCCACCCACATTATCTTATTTTAAATTTTCTTTTAATCTTTTAGAAGCCCAAGGGTTTGCACGTGCACTACACGTAATATGTTAAGTTACAGATCAATTAAACATGTGCACTAAAGCAAACCAAGCGACACAAACACGTGGCACAAATCCCAACGTCCATCGCCGGATTTGGGCCGGCGATGCATGCATGGGGGATCGGTACCGCCGGGCCGCCCATAAGGAATGGCCTCCATCTTTTCACCCGAGCACCTCTTCGGCTACCCCACTTCTCTCACATTGTTTATTTTCTCTGCACAATTTCCAGAGAACAATAAATCACCTTAAATCCAATTTTAATGCAAATTTTCAATGCATTATTTAACCCTATAAACCCTAATTTTCTCAATAAATACCACACTCCATTTCACACATCCTCACTCAGAAATTTCCTGCCAAAACTCTCAAAAATTCTTAAGTCCTTTTAGTGTGCAAGTGGAGTTAGCAAAGGGTGAAGTTCCGGCGACGTGATTCCGGCGACGAAACGATACCCCGACACTTCCTTAGCCTCTCTCTATCTCATCTTTTATTCCCTAGCCAGTAAGTCCCTTCTCCCCCTCTCTTCTTCTATTCTAAAAACTTTAAATTCTAAAACTAGACGGAAGCGGAGTTAATCCGCCTTCCGATTCGCTTTTTCCTTAAAAAGGTTTTTTTCTTAAACAATCAATAACATACTCTCATATAATGTTTAACAAAAATTAACAAACACTTGAAAACAAGTTTCATCCCAAAAGAAGCTTTTATGCAATTTTATCGTATTTTTACAGTAAAATACCACATACTTTATTTCCGACATAAAACAATATAAAATTTGTATTAACTTTAGATAACTCATGAGGTAATGACCTACCTCATCACAACACATATCTTTGATATAGCACGATGAAGTTTTGGGAATACAGTTATGAGATAATACGACATTACAAATAAATACCATCAAACTTGCAAAACCATTTCTTTAAAAAGCGTATTTATCAATTCCTTACAATTACGCCTCTACAACCCATTTTGGGGACCCCGTTCAGTATGGTGTGGGTTATTGAACATCCTCGGGCCTAGTAGATCAATATGCAGACCTCCGAAAGGAGCATTCGATCTCGATGGTATTTTTAATGCATTTTTCTTTAGAAAATGAGATTTCTACAAGAATAAATAAAATTTATTTTTATTAAATATATAACTATTATCAAAATATATATTTTAATTATATTATATAAATATTCCAAGTTTTCAAACTCAAAGGTATCACCATTACATTCAAATACTATCCAAATGCAAAACAATTCCAATATTTCAATAAAATATCATATACTATGAAAACTTGGTTCTACTCACTAGAAATTTCACTTTTGTAAAATATACATCTATGAAAACCCTAAAGACGATAATTAAATGCTTGAGGTGTATTTTTAAATTATACCAAAACTATTTTTACATAAAATCCCCTCAAGTTATACTAAATTACAATAAGGACCCTAGTAAACATAGGTTTAAATGGGACCAGTTCTCTTGAGCCTCAGGGAGCCGGATAATATGGGTACTTTCCTATTTAAGGTAGACAATCTAACAAACGGTGTTATCAACACGGTAATTGTCTTGGAAAAAGACACAAATCCTGCCGTCCATGTGCCGCAGTTATTGATAACACCAAAATAATCAGGACTTCAATTCTGTCTAAAAGTCTGACTCAGTTCGAGTCACAGTCTAACCTGAAATCAATCTGACTTGAATATGATTCAAGTCTAAACTACAATACAACATGAATCCATGAATCCGTCTATTCAATCTATATCAATCTATATTGATTGAACCGAACCATGGATATACTCCGTATACATGGCTCTCTATTTATATCCATTCCATTTATTATGGTTTCAACAAGTTATCCATTTATATAACAAAACATTACAATCAATGAAAAAGACATCGTGGAGTTTTAAAGGGGTAGATTGGTATGGAAGGTGTTAGAAGTGGCACGAGACTGTAACCATAATACACTTAACCTGAATATCCATTGCCATTATACCGTGGCTAAACGGTTCCTTGTGGTCTGTATACCTTAGTCTCCGGAATAGTGCGACTCTTCTCGTATACACTGGCATTTTCTGTACCATGTTACAAACAACAACGTTAACATTATAATCAAACATTATAAATTATATTCTCTTTCTGTCCATTCTATCTCTACTCACCTTTAGGACTTACCGAGCGATTTTTCGGTAACGACATTCCTTTCTTCTTTTTTTTGGAATGTTGTCAGATGTTTCAGACTCATTGGAGATCGAGCCCAGCCCTCAAGATTTGGAAAAGTTAGCGTTTGACCCAGAGTTGTAGGCACTTGTACATTTTCATTTCAGTTATGCCATTGTTTAGGCATCGCTTTCTATTCATGTATTTACATTTTAGTTGTACCTGTAAAAGAATGTTTAATAAATAAAGTTAATGTTCATTTACATTCCTGTCTCTTGTGTACTTTACTTATATTGCTTAGATACGCTTAGCGTATTTACTTCTGAGTAAATACGTCGCGTGACCCATCGCGTCTCTTTACCGTACACCAGGAAGCGGGACGTGACACACTAATGCTGCTTTTCAGCAACGACCTAGAAACGATCCTTATTCTTTCACATACAATCAGGGATGGAGGAATCATCCCAATTTTGCTTGGAACCAAAACCGAACCCAAAATCAAAACCAGTTGCCAAGAAATTATCAAAGTCCTCCAGAGCAATACACCACCACCACAGAGTTAGCACCCCTTTCAATCACAACCTTTTCAAAATCCGGCCAACAATTCTAAACATTATAATAATTCTTTCAAACGACCGCTACCGAAAACTCATCTGCACTCGAATGAAGTGTGGATATGTTTATTAAACATTCCATGCAAACGACAGATGAATTAAAGTCTTCTATCCGAACGTTAACGCAGACCACCACCTCCCACGGTGAAAGTATAAAATCGATAGAAGCACAACTTGCACAAATAAATATCGTGATGAGTGCGAAAGAAAAAGGCAAACTTCCATCTCAACCTATACCAAATTCGGGCCACTCACAAAGTTATAATGTGGGTGTCGTTACCACGTTGAGATCAGGAAGAGTGTTGAACAACCAAGTGGGTGAACATATTGATGATGTTGATGATACCCAGGCTTCTACTTCTTCTCCTATTTCGTCTAGTCCACCTTCTTCTGAGTCTATTCTCCGTTTTCCCCAAAGCTCGAACACTCATCCCGCTTCCTCGAGTCTACCTAAAACGATCCCCAATACAATTCTGGCTCCATTCCATTTCCACAATCCTCTCCAATGTTGGACCCAACCTTTATTGATAGAGCTCCTTATCCAAACAGGTTATGGGGCAACAGACTAAGTCCATAAATGGAGAAGATTGTGAAAATTTTTAAGCAAGTTAACATAAATATTCCTCTCCTAAATGCTATTCAACAAGTTCCGCCTTATGAAAAAATCCTAAAGGACTTGTGCTCTAGGAAGAGAAAAACTCAAGTGCCGAAAAAGGTATTCTTTATGAGTAACGTGAGCACTGCTTTTACACAACAACTACCCAAGAAACGAAAGGACCCCGGCAGTCCTACAATATCTATTTCTATTGGGGGTAAAAATATCAATCGTGCTCTACTCGATTTAAGCGCTAGTGTTAACTTGCTTCTGTATTCTGTCTATCAGCAATTAGGGATCGGAGAGTTAAAACCTACGCACTACACTCTCCAGATGGCAGATCGATCTATCACCCAACCTAGGGGTGAGCTAGAGGACGTGTTAATCAAAGTAGGGGAATTTATATTCCCTGTGGACTTTATCGTTACAGATACACAACCTGTAGCGAACTCATAAAACTAAATTCCGGTGATTTTAGGTCGACCTTTTCTCGCGACTTCCAACGCAATAATCAATTGTCGAAACGGATCTACGACCCTATCCTTCGGGAAGATGTCAATTGAGCTTCACATTTACAAGTTGGGAAGTGAACCCTCCGAACCCTAAGCTGAAGTATGTTCTGTCGAAGCGATAAATTCCGACAGCAGCGAACATGAAAAGTTTCACGATACTGATCTCGACTCCGCTATTACGTTTTTGTTTGACCCTGCTTTTTATTATACACATATGGACCCTTCTATCGAGCTGTCCGCGTCAACATCTAATGTTCAGTATGAAAAGTTTATGGAGTCCGTGTATCATCCCGTTCTTTCCGATGAAATTATTATTCGGGATATCGATGAAAGCATTGAAGAAATCTTCGCTGAAGAACTCGCATTCTTAGAAAACATGGTCGTTGTAATGGATCAACCTCAACACAAAGAAGTTGAACCGCCGACTCTTCTTCTTATCAAGAACGAGAATGCGAGTAATCCACCATCACTGTTTAGTCTCTATACACCGAGACGTAAACCCATTCTATTCCACTTCTTATCCCCACCCCACTTCTTCACGTCAATAGGTGACATGATCTTCTACCAACCATGGTGCTATATTGATAAAAATTTTGAATGGTTGGTGTTGAATTTTGGTCTTTGTAAGGCTTTACTTTGACCACTAACTTTACCCCCCTCTCTATTTTAAATGCTTAATACGATTTTACTCAAGTTTGAAGGGGTATATTTTGGCTCTTGAACGAAAAGAAATTTTTTACATAATTATGAGCCAAAAATAAGTTTGGGGGAGAATTTCACTTTCATTAATTATTGCCCCTATTACTAACTTTTCCTCCCCAGTCTACAGTTTTTTAAAGTTTACCAAATGATATCAGTGAGGACACTGCTGCAAAAAGGTTTGGGGGAGGTTTGTTCTTATTCACGCATTATTTTGCATGATCATAAATGTGAGCAGAAATTTTTTTGATAATGAAAGTTAGAAAGTGAAAAATTACATATGAAAAATAGGAATAGTTTGAGAAAAGCAAGAAACTTAGATGTTTTCTTAAATGAAACTAGTAATAAGTAGTTATGAGCCGTTGTCACAAGGGTTGGTAAGATGAAGGAAATTACTAATCTGAGTATAAAAATAAGTCTGAAAAATAGTCCCTATTCTGGAGGCCAAACATTTGAACGTTGATACCCTATTATACGCACTTGCATACATCTTGAAACTTAGGATAGTAGAGGATATCTTGAAATGCTCTTGTCTAAAAACCTTGGTATGAAGAAAAATAAAAGTATAAAGAAAATATAAATGGTGAAGAAAAATGGACACTGGTTTTGTAATCACTTAAGACAGCATAAAAAATTATAGCGAGGGTGCTTTTTTATCACCTATTGCTTTAGACCAACTGGTTTGGGAGTCACTGCTAAGCCTTAGATGTTGTAAGATGAGGAATTACATCTAAATAAGAGAGCATATTTGGTAATTGGTCGGTTAATACCTCAACAAGTATTAAATGTCGCATGAAGAATGTGTGAGCAATTCCATCTTAAACATTCACCGACTAAAAAGTACTTTTCTAGATGGACAAGAGTATGATAGCTTGAATTGAATTCTCTAAGTGTAGGGATGTCGTATACATACACGTAGGGGTATATGATCGATATTTGGATAAAAGGTAGGGAGGAAAACTAAAGGCAATGTTTTATTGAGAGATAATGTGATTTCTAACACCTTTTCAAGACCATAAAGATAGGGCTCATGGCAACCGAAAAGCTAGTGTAGTTGGAAACTCTTCTTTTCAAGTTCTTTCTTTTATATTTTCATATCTTTATATGTAACTTCCACCATCTTTCTTTTATTATGGGATTTTGTTGGTGTAATCCGCTGAAAACCCTCAGGAGAAAACACTCCTTCTACTAGAGACACCTAGAGATTTAAAGGCTTGTTGCACGTGCTCAGTGCAATCGTGATTGCCTACGAAAGTGTGCTAGGTTTTTTTTCTCCATCTCTTGAATAAATAGTTTGCTCGGGACGATCAAACTTAAGTTTTGGGGTAATTGTTCAGTCGAAAATATTGCACTTTTGATATTAAATTTTCCTTACTTTCCTTAAATATTTAGAGGTGTTTAATATAAATATATAAAATATTTGGGTTTATCTGCAAAATAACATTTACCATATCTGCAAAATAACATTAGGAAGAAAAATATATGCATATAATATTTATATAATATTTTGGTAATTAAAATATGTATATCATATCAAATATTCTAATCAAGATTCTTAAAAGATATAATATCATACAAATAGTTAGAATAATATTTCAAAATATATGCATAATATTTTAGTAATTAAAAGATGCATAGCATATCAAATATTCTTAATTAGGTCTCTTTAAGATTTATTACTATATAAAGTTATTAAGACACTCTCTCTAATTTAATAAATAGTACTAACATTATTTATGGAGATATTGTGCAAGATTTAGCTCAGGTCAGGAGATCAAGATATTCAAGATGTCAGGATCGAAAATCCGCCAAAACCGTAGAATCAATACTGACAGAGACTCGGGAAATATTCGAAAAATCCAAGTATGGAAAAGATCTCCACGTTTCAACAAGAGGCCACACAAGAAAATCCAAACCCTAACTCCTCTATAGCGCGGCACTTCCGCGGCCAATGTGCTATAAATGCGGCGGATCCACGGCCAATTGGTGGCCATAGGATCTGTGATTTTGGAAATTGGATATTTATGGTATATCTAAACCTATGAGATCTAAGGTTTCTGATTTGAGAGCTATATAAAGGACCAAGGGCTAAAGTTAGAATTCATCACCTTTATACTAAGCAAATCACCATCAAAGAACAAAGAGATCCACGACAGGTCCACGATTAGACGTGATAGGATGACGTGAAAATCGACAGAGTATCTACTTCCTACGAGGCATAGATCGAAAGCAACTTCTTCCTCTTGTGATCTAAATTCGTAGGATTTGTACTTGTGAAGTTGATTAATAAAGGTAGATCATTTTGTTTAATTATTTATTTTCTATATTTTTACTTTCTGCATTTTAATTATGATCTCATTCTTTATCATTTCTTCTTCTTCTCACAACATGCGTGAGTAATTCTTAGCTTGCTAGGGTTCGTAAGATTAGAGTAGAACAATGGATGAGAAAATATTTTAACTTCTTTTAAGTCTTATGAAGTTTATAAACTCTAGCAAAAGAATCGTTAACATCCTAAGCGCTACCAATTTATTGCTAGTCTCGACCGCGAGTTGAGATCAGATTAACAATTGTTTTGTTAAGGGCTAGACATGAATAGAGATCAATGAAAGGACAAGGGTCAATAGTGTGGAAACCCTAGTTTCTTCCAAGAACCCTAATCCTCATTCATCACTATCAATCTAGTTTCAAATCTATCAATAGATAAAATGAGTCATCTGTATTGGTCATCCATGACTACTAAATCCTAAAGAACCCTACAAGCCTTCTTCTTATATATTCTATATCCTTATTTAAACTAGATCTGAAAAATATATATTATACATCCGTATTTACCATAGATCTAGAATTTATTCTTCACTATTCTATATTCTCCTTCCTCTTTTCTAATCAACACGTCTAAAGCAAGATTAAAAGTTCCACGAATCCCTAAGGACGACCCGTACTCATCTCGGCTAGCTACACGCGACACCGTTATTGATTGCGGTTATTCTACAAACACTTTTTCACGATCAATCAAGTGTGATCATAAATCAAGAGAGAAGCACCTCTATTTAAAACAATTAATTAGGGGGCAAATTATACTTTTCCATAACTTTGTGTCTCCTCAGGACATGATGACAGGCTCATACTGATGCCTACATTTATCCTGAATGTCTCCAATCTCCTTCACCATGCATTGGGACATATCACCAACCATCCAAGCTATCCAATCTCTCACCATACCTCAACATGCATTCTATTTACAAAAAATGGATAGGGTGACCTTATAGCCTAATACCTCAACATGCATATGGTATCTATTTACATTAATAATTCTCTGTTTTCTACTTTTGCCTTTTTCTTATTCTTTACCCTTTTTGGTTGAATCTTCAATTCTATCTGGCAGGCACTTTCTTTGGAGATGAATGCATATGCTGTAACAGCACTATTCTCCTTGTGAAACTTTCTAATGCTATTATTTGTTTAGCATATTTTTAAAACATAAGACTTGTTAATTTTGAAAACTTAGCAAAAACTTAATTTATCGGAATTGTTTGCTGTTAATCAAATCCATAAGTTAAGGTAACTATCTAGGGTTGATCTTATGGGAGTAAAAAGTAAGCCGATGAGCCTGATGAAATATATAAGTTTTTAATGCATATTATTCACTTTTATTCAGTTTAATTGACATCCAGTAATATGGTAGAATTTTTTATAGGTTATTAAGAATGTGTCAAAAGGGTGACATGCCGCCAAATTCTTTTAAATTTAATTCTAAGTCAGGATTGATAAAAAGAAAATTTGGGTTTGTGTGTGTGCATTTCATAAACATGTTGCATAACTGGCCTTGTGCCTTTCCGTTTATAAGATATCTTTTGATATATATCTTTGTGTCCTTTTGATATTTTCATTGTCTATCAGTTGATTCCAATATTGCTAAGCTGGGAATCTATATGCCAAGTAAACGTGTTTGTTGCAACAATTCAGCACAAGAAAAGACTAAACATCTTTTTTTAAAGAGTGAAGTAGGAAGCAGTGTATGGAAGAAAATGCATGAGGCATTCAATATAAAGCATCAGTACAGCTTAATTTTATCTTACAATGATTTTTGGCAGAACAAGTTACATAAGTTTAAAATTGCAAGCTGGGTTCCTCACGGTCAATTGGAACATTTGGAAATTTAGGTGTGAGAAAATTTCACAATAGCTCTTCTTCTGCTGAAGGCATTTGGCACAAAATTATCAGTGATCTCAGAATTATATTTTCTTGCTCAAAAGATCAACTCTTTTCTGAATCCCAACAGAAATTTTTTGGAAAATTGGGAATCATTGATCTGCTTGACACTAACTTTCTCAGAAAAAGCAACATAATTCTTACCATTTGGAGCGAACCCCTAATTGATCAGAACAAACTAAATGTTGATGGAGCAGCTCAAATTAATCAACAAAAATCATCATAAGGAGCAGTTCTCAGAGACTCTAATAGCAATATTGTATTTTCTCCCAAATTTTACTATGGGAAAGGTGATAGTTTGCTAGCGGAAGCTTGATCTTTGCTTGATGGACTTCTATGGTGTTACTTTATGAAAATAAAAGGTTTAAAGGTGGAAATTGTCCTAAGTTCCTAGTAGAATGCATCAAAGTTGAAAAGACCACATCTTGAAAAAAAATATATGTTGTTCAGGCAAAAATAAAATATTGTCCCATAGCCCACGAGTTCGAATCCTTAAATGAGTCGAACAGGCCCCCTGGCCCCCAAAGGGGTTTGCATCCACATTTATTTTATTTTATTTTTCTTTTGACGTTTTGGAAGACCAAAAGTCTGCACAAGCATTGCACGGGATTTTGAAACTTTTTAATAGAAAATATAGGTATTTATATGCTTTTAAACCCAAAACAAGCCTACAACCCTTGACATGATCCCATTCGACGACTTGGGGCCGATCCAAGCGGCTATTAGGGGGTTCGGGTGGCCCAAATGTCGCCAACAGTGCTCCACCCATGACCATGCATCTTTTTGACTCCCAAAAATTAATTTTCATACTTTAAAACTTTCCCACTGATACAGAGAGCTGTCAGCTCCTTCATCTACCCTATTAACGCATTTTAAATATATTTTTAATTCTTTTTTTAAAATTCTCATACCCCATTTCCGACTCTTATAAATACTAGGTCATCTTAGTTCTTTTCCTTCTTCAAAATATTCTGAAAATCCTCCCCCAAAATCAATTGAAGGCATTTCCCAAATTCTTCGAAATCGAAGCTCCGCGAAATCGTACCTTCATTCCCTCAAGCCCAAGTCTTTGTGAAACTAACTCCTTCCTCCACGTTGCTCCATATGTCGCCGACGAACATCAGCGGTTCTCCATCCTCCTTGTGTTACGATTTCGGTTCTTCAAACTGAGGCTCCTTCCTTTTTTCTGTCGCATGTAGTCTTACGAGTAGTTTTCGGGTAAGTCCCCCTCTTCTTAATCTCTTTTATGCTCATGTCACTAAATCACTCTAGGCTTTATACTTCGTAGGTAACTCCTCTCTTGATATCTCTCTTTTCTCCTTTTCTCATCCATCGTTACATATTAAGACAAGTGTGTAAATAAAAAATGATATAATTATATGTTTTTATATATATTTCACTTAACAAAAGTAAAACCATTATATTATTTTTGTTATTGTGCCTCACATAACATTTGTTAATCTTATATGACCTTAAAATGATTTTCTATGATATCATAAAACATCATTTGTTGATACCGTAATTATTAAAATAGTTTGAAAAGAAAGTAACCAAACAAATAAATACCATGTTTTTTTATTAATCATTATGGTAGTTTATTGTTAAAAGATTGTAGATTATGCACGGGGTACTGATTTAACCCACACTCACACTTTTGAATTATAGCATGATCATATGGTTATTTTTATTTTTCCTAAAGAATCGAAATTCATAAAAATACCCTCAAGTTCAAAATATAGTTTTTAATCGATAATTCTTTTTCCTTGACAATTTCGCCCCTCACAACCCTCCTTAGGGGAGCCCTATTGAAGATGGTGCGAATTATCGCACATCTTAGTCTAGTAGGTGAGATCGGAACTCTTCACAGAGCGCGTTCTTGAAAGAAAAGAAAATACATTTTTAAAAAAAAGGTAAAACAAATTTTATAAAATAAATTAAATATCATATATTTGTAACTTCTGGAAAACAAATTTGTAAAATTAGATTTTAAATAAAAATATCCTAAAATGAAAAGATTTAAGTTTCTAATAAAATATCTCAAGTTTTCCAAATCGATTTTTCATTAAAATACCATAAACTCTTAAAAGCTAGATTTTGTCACTAAAATACCACGAAATCCAAAATATATATTTTTTTATTAAAAACCCTCGATATTCTAATCAATATATTTTTCCTAAAACACACTCGAGTTTCGAAATAAAGCATTTTACAAACAAAAACGTCGAGATTTTAATGGACTAATTTGCATAAATACATTAAAATTGCTAAATGATATATTTTTATATAAATATCAAGATCTATGAAACTAGTAGCTAGATAGCATTTAGATAGCAGATGGGTTTAAGTGACCTATTCTTTCTTGAGTCTCGGGTAGCCGGAGACAATCAGTCTTATCACTTGCTTATCTCCCGATATAAAATTCATATATTCATAGAAATCGTATTACTTTAATATTGAATCAAACCTGACCCAACACATGAGTACAACTTGACTTGTATACTTGCACTTGACATGACTACTTGGTCTTAACATGAATTCAATTGTATCTACATGATTTACTCGATCAAACCTATTACATGCTTGACTAGATTTGACCCGAATTATGAATACGTAATGACTTGACATGAATACTTGACATGAATAATTAAACTTGAAATGAATATATAAACTCGACTTGAACTATGAACTTGTACTCTTCTTATGTATTCGCTGATTCAGGAAAGACTTGTGACTATAATAGTAAATTAGATTACACGGGGTGTTGAAGCAGTTTAAGTGTGAATCCAACGAAATCTCAGGAGTCCCCGTAATTCATGAATCCATGTATACTAACACATACAATTTATCATGAGGGCCCATATTTTCTTGCACCTGAATTATAGCCTATTAAGTTTGGAATACTTCAACACTAGGTTAAAGTCCCATGACTAACACTTGATTCGAGCCCGTAGTTCTTTACCCATGGATTACAGTCTGTTGGGTTCGAGAACACTCATGAGATTGGTTGACATTCACCCTTGAACTCGCGTTAGTTAGTCTACTCTAATAGAGACCTTTTAAGACACACTTACTACTTGCTTCATTTCGCTTAAGTGTAGGGTTGTTAGTGTGTATGTGCTTTGTGTACGCGTTTGTTTTGTATTCGTGTTGTATGTGTGTGTTTTGGCTGTCGGGGTAAGGCTTCTATCCAATTAAGAATGTATAGAGCTGACACACATTCTCTTGTATTTTCATTCGTTTCAAGTAAATTTCGGCAGCACCTCCCCGCTGATCTCCGAGTATACTGTAATAGAATAGATAATCATTTCAATGCTGTAAAACAATGTTGAAATGAATATCTAATCTATCTTTGTAAACGGAGAACCACCAGAAAAGTACCGACGAAATAACTCGAAATGAATGAAAACACAAGTGAATGCAGGTGTTTGCTTTATACATTCCTAACTTGTCCACACTGGACAAATCCATCGGTTATTATACGATTGAATCTTCTCGTCACATAGACTACACGATGGTTGTTAGTACCGAACTATACCGTTCGATATTTAACAACCTTCGTATAGTTCTATGTCACGACGAATATCGAACGTATGTTAACCGATATACGGGGACTAAGTCGCGCTTTGATTTTCACATATGAGTATCGATAAGAATATGAAAGTTTCATATTATCATCGAGTATCATATACTGGTTTTAACTTGAACATTTAACTTGAATAGGTTTTACGTTTATGTTTCGTTTTTAAGGGTTCAAAGATTTTAGTTTATGGTAAAGCTTTCTTACGTTTACGGTAAAGTTGTACATTTAAGTTATCATCGAGTATCTTACTGAAAGAACTAGTGCACCCTAAACCCTAACCCTAATTAACCCAAATTAATCTAATTAACCCAAATTAAGCCTAATCATCTCCCTAACTCAAATTATCCCTAATTAACCCAAAATTAACCCAAATTAACCTAATTAACACAAATTAACCATAATCATCACCCTGACTCAAATTATTAACCTAAAATTAAGCTAATTAAACCAAATAAACCCTAATCAACACCATAACACAAATACACTCTATTTTACCTAATTAACCCTAATTAACCCTAGCCCAAACCAAAATTAACCCTAATTAATCTAATTAACCCTAACACTAACCCTAATCATCACCAATCCTATTTTAACTAATTAACCCATACTAACCCTAACCCTAAACATAACCGAACCCTAACCCTACCTAATTAACCCTAACCCTAATTAAAACCCAGTTAACCCAGCCCTAGCTATAACCCTAACCCTAAAATCAACAACAATAACATAAAAAACAACATAATTATAAGCTCAAAATCGAAATTAACTCACCTCAGTAGACACCGGCCGGCGGCAAAGAGCTCGACGAGAAAGAGGAGGCCGGGGATGGAGCTTGACGAGACTGTGGCGGCGGAAAAGCGCTCGACGAGCTCGCGGCGAGACTGTGGTAGCGACGACGAGAATGTGGTGGCGATGAGGAAGTCGACGACTATGGGTGTGGTGGCGATGAGGAAGTCGACGACGAGTGTGGTGGCGACGATGCACCCGCGGGTGATCGATCGGGAGTTTGGGAAATTTTGGGGACGGAGGGAAATTACTTAGATTTATTTTTTTATAAATAACCTTTTGTTTCCCCTATGGATTAATCCGTAGGGATTTCTTTTGTGGCACCGTAGGGCCAAATAAAAGATTAAATTTTAATATTTTTTAATTTATTTATGCCCCTACGGTGGGCACCATAGAGGCAAAACGATGGCCCTATAGATTAATCCATAGGGGCAATAAAAATTTTCCCCTACGAATTCCTATATCCGTAAGGGCAATCCCTCATTGTAGTAGTGTCCGTAAGTCAAAAAGCCGTAGGGGCGAGTTTTTGCCCCTATGGATGAAAATTTGCAGCTGCGGACATAACCATCGGGACAACTGCCCCTACGGTTTTCAACGTAGAGATTATTATTTTTATAATTTATGGAAAAAATAGTAATTTCTTATCCTTACGGTCGAAATCGTAGAAGAAAATTAAAATAATCCGTAGGGCCATATATTGATTTTAATAAAAAATTAGAAATTTATGCCTCTACGGTTGTCACCGTAGGGGCATAAATTTAGCCCTACGGATTACCCTGTAGGGCCAGACTTTCATTTTAATAATTTTTTGAATTTTTTTTGTAATTTATGCCCCTACGATTTTCACCGTAGGAGCATAAATTTCGACCTACGAATTCCACCGTAAGGGCAAAATATCAGTTTTTCTTATATTTTGCCCCTATGATTGCAGCCTCAGGGCATCTATTGACCATACGGTGTAAACCGTAGGGGTAAAATTTCATATATTTTTAAAAAAAAATAATTTCCTCGTTTTCCCTTGCACTGTACACAATAATATATATATCACACAGTATATTATATAACCAAATACAGAAATATTTATAAACAGCATTCCACGCATAATATATAACGAAATAAAAAAAACAATATGAAATCAATCTAAAGACATGATCATAAAAATCATATACAACAATCGATGTTCAAAATAAACAATATGTATCAAATAAATGTAACATTTCGAGAAAAAAATTTAAATGTTATTTTAGAATTTTAAATAATGCTAAAAAGAGGTTTATTAAAAATTATGGTAGTTAAGTGTAGTAGTAACTAATTATAAAAGGTTTTTATTAGTAAAAACGGGTTTTATTTGCAAAAAGGTTTTTAATTTTAATAAGGGGTATGGTATATGATAAGGGAATTGATTATGCTCATATATTACAACATCTCACACTCTCATATCTCTCCACCTCATGCTCACCTTACACGCACCACCTCTTTATGATTTTCTCATTATTCATTTGGATAAATCATTCTAACTGACTATTCATTTCTCAAAATTCTTTACTCAAACAAAAATAAACACTAATTCATCACCTAGCCAAGTCAAATGAGTTATTCATGAAGTTTTTCTCAAAAACTCAAGATAAAGAAAGTACCAAATTCAAGATGATCCAAGTTTGCATCCATGAGCTTGGAAGTTCTGTAACCTCAATTTAATTAGGTAAAAATTCATCTTTTACTAGTTTTTAAGTGCTTTAAGTTTCAAAGTTTTTGTATGATATCATAAAAAGTTAAGTTTTGTAGGATTTTTGATATTAAATTGGTATCTGCTATAACTAATGAACTCTGAAAAATGTTTTGAGAATATTCTGAGATGGTGAGAACAATTAGAGACCACACCCCAAACCCGTATCCAATTAGACCCCCTTTGGCCGCTAATTAATTGCGTTTGGCCGCAAATTGCGGCTGGAACTTGGAGTTAGGGTGTGGGATTTTTACAGTGGTTTCATGACATCTTAACTAGACTACTGTATACTCTATTTTTTCTCAGGTAACTTGTATCAAAATCGGGAATAAATATCCTATAAAAGTTCAATGTTTTACATTTTAGAAACTTAAGTTTTGATTTTCGTAATCACCAGGGGTAGTTCGATACTGATAAAACGCGTTAAAATACGTCAATCGTACGTTTTGGTCTTTTTGCAGTAGAAGTGTAGTAACGTTTGCATTTCGATTCTTATATATCTACGCATGAGTTAATATGTAGGCTCGGTCATGGAGACGTCCGACACAGCGAGGAAGGGCAAGGCATTCGCGAGCTTCGTCTAATGCATACTGATATTAGGTGAGTAGGGGGACATTTATAAGTGGGAACTCGGGTGAATGGAGTATAGCACCCCTGACTACCAGAAGCTTTATAAAATTCTGTATCTGTTTCTAAACACTATTTGTGATACATGACCATATTTATCTTATATGCATTACATTGAGTACCATGCCATCCTTATTGTATATCATACTTGCTGGAATATATATATTGAATAGAACACAAGCACAAAAACCAACAATTGTCATGTTGCACAATCACATATACATATACTACACTACACATCGTTGGTATTGGCATGACACTTAGAAACTGCTTTGCTATTAGTATTTTAACGGTATCCATACCAGTCGAAATGATTGTATACTATAATTTTGATATTTGAATATTATTGTCATATATATCCATGTGTTCATTATTGATATCATAGATTTGATATTTTTATGGATTTGAGAAACTGCGAGTATCTTTTATAAAATGGATTATGTTTTTAAAAATGTGGTTTTCTTGTAATATGATGATTTGGCATCCACAATGAGTTTTGTTTTCATGATGAGGTATCCGAATCAAGAGAGGGGTTAACCGATTATGGATACATGGTAGACCCGGTACGACTCCGAAGGGCAGGAAGATCGTGGAGAGGTACAGGGAGTCTAGCGAGGATGATCGATACCGGAGGTGATATTGTAGCGTGGAGGATATCCAAAGGATTCCGATCGTGGCTGAGTTGATATCAAGAGAGGAACGATCGGTTGAGCGGTGCTTACGATATTCAGATTTTGTATCGATAATGGACACGAGTTTTATGAGGATTTGATGATAATGGATATTATTATTATGAGATTTCATTCATATGGAACTTGCATTCATTATTTCACATATCATATTGTTTCTTGTGATGTGTACTTCTCTTCACTGAGTTGGCAACTCACCAACGTTGTGCCTTAGCTTCTTGCAGGAGAAACCACACGGATGCATAGTAGCGTCAACGATTCATACTTTGGAGTGCATCGCATATTTTGCTAGGTAGGTTACATGTATAGTAACTGCCACTTTTGTTGATATTGTATATTGTATCTAGCGTCACTCCATCAGACCACATGTATATTCTTTTGATTTAGATCGAGTTTGTGAATTTATGTATATTCTTTTGGGTCGAACTCGGATAGAGTCGACTAGTTAGTTTTATTACGCAGTTCATTTTATATTTTCTTCTGATCCTCGCCTTCGAGCGTCGTATATAACTGCGTGGTTATGATTCCACCATTGGGTATTGAGATAGCTCTCAAGTAGGAGTGCCCTTATAAAACACACACACACACACATTTTTACCCTATTTTCAAATCACTTGACATATATTTTTAAGTAAACATTTTTTGTAAATAAATTGTGTTTCTTATTAAATAACCTTTTGAAAACTATACCTTATTTATTATTTAAAAAGATTTAGATCTTGGTTTTTTGCTTAGGTGGGTCGCGTCGACATCTCTAGACGTCATGTGATATAGTGTCGGTCACGTGTCAATTTGGGTCGTGATAATAAAGTACATACATCCTCCAGAAATCCAAAAATTATAAATAAATCTATGTTAGCTCCATCCAGGTACACCACTTCCAAGTATCTGGAAAATCTAACGCATCTGCTCCTCACTGCAGCCCTGTGCCAACAAAATATCGAGTAATAAAGGATGGGCCTGTGCAGGGGTAGGAGTAGGCTGTGGAGCCGAAGGAGTGTCATGCATAAAAGAACCTGGATGAGTGGCCTACGGAGCCGGATTCGTAGAAGTTTCCTGCGCAGTCGAAGTAGTGGCTTGCGGAGATGTAACCGAAGGAGGGCTATATGGAGCCGCAGCCGAATAAGTGGCCTGTCGAATCTCTAAAGTTTTTAAGTTTGTGTAATAAATGACTAAGGAACGGTGCACTAGATTTATTCTATATGTATAGTTTTGAAATTCTAAGTCTAGAAATGAAGTGTTGCGAATTGAAATGATGTGTTATTGATCTATAAGCTTGTCGCTTAGGTTTGTTTTTGTGCTTGTTGTTGTGTTGTTATTGTTGTTGTGTGTATGTGTGTATGTGTCTCTGCCTGTGTGTGTGTGAATATGTGTGTAAGCGCGCGCTTGTGTGTGTATGTGTGTCTATAACATACGTACCATCATCTCCTGCAACGCCTTGAATTTGGAGTTTGATGCTATCAGATGGACCTTGCTGGGAACAAGTCCCCGACCCTTCTCCCAACCACTGTGGTGCTCTCTGTGTACGGTGTCTAAGATAAGGATCAACACGGCCGGATCAATCTCTGTGGTGAAATCAATCCCTGATGACTCTGCCTGCTCTACCACTTGCTCCTACCCCATGTAAAGTATTGAAACGTAAGTAAACCATTTAAATTTAAACCATTCATAATAAAATTTCATTCGAATTAAAACAAATATTAACATTTACGCAATACTCCTGGGTAACGGTGTCGGGATATCGAAGCTCGCCCGTGGCCCGATCTGTCGATGTGGCGTGGACGGATAGATAATCCTTCAACATGCTCGGTATACCTCTCTGAGCCAGGGTCCGAACTCTCTGCAATTCACCAAAAATTTACATATATAATAATATAAATTTTCATATTGCATTATATAAAAATATATATTTTGTAAATTACCGCTGTTTTCATGTTACGAGTAATGTTCCTCAATCCATCCATGTAGGTAGGTTGGGAGAATGAAAAGTTCTTCTTGAATTTTTCATCATGTTTGTCTTTATAGGCTATACACTTTACATATAGTCCCTTGAGCTTTTCCAAATGGCACTTGTTCCACCTCATGCCTTATGTGCTTATCTCTTTTTGCACATAAGCTATGGGGTTTACAAAATTTTGGCTTTTTGTCCATTTTACATACATTTATTCCTAAAAAAAGAATTACATTAAACTAATTCATGGCTTCATTCTTTTTGTCATGGGGCCGGTCCCTACCATACTTGGTCTTGACCTGGGATTGGGCCCACTTGGTTTGGGGTTGACTTTGATTTCACTTGGTCAACCGGGGTGTAAATTTTGACCCCAACACTATCGTCCTGCTCATGCTGCTATTCGGGCTCAGGCTCGTGGTGATGTCGCCGGAAGTATATATTGCACTTCACTTTTCGTTAATTATTGCATTCTAAATATTTTTTGTTTTGATATTGCTTGTATATCTATATATTTTGTAGATGCAGGGCAGCTACGGCCTGATAGGGGGACTCGAGGTCCCAATCAGTACTACAAGACGAGGCTTGATACTGCTAAGCGGTAAGGACCATCCCCCTCTTCTTTACCTTCGATCATAGCTACACTGGAGATAATGCCGAGAGGTTCGGCCGGTATATGGGGGATAAAAGCCACATCCAAATGAAGTATCCTCTTCACGTTGACTAGGGAGAGCAACACACCCGCTCCTTTGCCTTTTTTTAGGAGCAGGCCTATGTATTATTATATATTTTAATTTGATTTATCAAATAAATTTACTATCATTTGGCACTTATAATTTAAAAAAAATTAATTATTTACAGTCGGATTACGACTTTTATCCCATACTCGATCCCGATCACCTTGATAGATCGCTCGATCTTCATGCTCTTTACCAGTGCTTAATGACCAACTTGCAGACTAAGTTCCAGTATCAGAGGAATGAGCTGAAGAATGATTGCTGCGAGCTATAGAGAACGACCCCCGAGGCGGAGAGAGAGGCTCTCCTATAGTCTTCGGCCTTTAGCTGGGTCGATATAGATACATGGCCTTTCTTGTGCCAGTTTTTTGTGTCTGAGCGCAAGAACGTTTGTAGTTTAAATGTAATTCGTGTTTAGCATATAATTTATATTTTTATTTCTTAATTAGAAAACTAAATCTGATTGTGTTATGCAGAAACATGCCGCTCAAAATAAGGAGAATCGAAAGTCCGCGAAAAGGGGTTGAAAAAAATTCTAGGGTTTGTGCCTTCATCTTCTTTCTTTCAAGTTCTCCCTTTCCTTTTCTTTTAAAATTAAATCAGGAGTTTAACTCTTCTTTTTAAAAAAAGAAATATTTTTTCACCATAAAACCCACAAAATGGGGCTCAGATCTGCCATTGGATCTCTAAAAGGGGAGATTTTTAAGTCTCACCCAACTTTTCTCCAAGATCCAGTCGACAGAGAGAAGGAAGAAGAATAACCATCTCTAAAAATCCCACTTTGGGATGGTTTTGTTAGTGGCCCATGCAGGTCAGAGCTATATGGAACCCTACCATGCAGTTCCGTTCTGCGTGGACAACCTAAGCAATATAACATAAGAACCAGCAACTAAAAACATTCTTTACATTACATATGCCTTGAGTCTTACTATTTCAAATTCCTTGAATCTTATTCATTGAACCTTATTCTTTGAATCTATCCTAACCTATTTTTCATTCAAGGTTATGGATTCCCCAAACAACACCAGGACCAATGTCAACAACACTCCTCCACCCCTACAACTTACTCCTGCCGTCACTGCTCCAATCAATGAGCAGACAGTACTGCATGAGGCGATCCGCAGCCTCCTAGAAGGACAGCAGCAGCAGACTGCTATATTATTGAACCGACCAGAAGCAGAAGCAACCAGTATAAAGCTCTCTGCCACCCAGATAGCAGGAGGAGCCTATCTTATACAACCTTCAAAACTCAAGAGACAGAAAGAAACAATTAACCAGTCAAGTCCAGGTTTTTGTTTCTACTACAAGAGGAATGGACACTTGTGGAAGGACTGTAGGCGCACAAAAGGCCTGTGTTTAGTTTGTGGCGCATCCAATCACAGAATTGGAACATGTCCTTATAGACGAAACTCAACTCACACACCCGCCAACCACCCGCAGCGGCCAGCTATCAAGACTCCTGCACCACGCCTTGCACTCCTAGCCCCACCACTTGCACAGTCTAATTGCCAATTCCATCAGGCACTGAGGAACATGCTTTGAGGGCTGAGAAACATGCCTCAAGGACAGAGGAATGTGCCCCCAGCTAGGAGGAATGTACCACGACGTCAGGCTTTCTTTTTAGCGGCCGAAGAAACAGAGGTCGTAGACCAAGGTAACCCTGATAATTTCCTCAACTCTTTTCAAATCTTTTGCATTATTTCATTCCTTCACACATTTTTTCATACACTACCAATAGTTCTATCATCAAACTTTCCTTGAATCCATTACACTTTCCTTTTACAAATTTCGAAGACGAAATTTTTATAAGGAGTGTAGAATGTAACAACCCTAAACTTTCTGTACCCTAAAATTTCTGTACAATTTTTTTTCAAAAATACAGAAAGAGGTACTTTTGCCTTAGCACAAGTTATAAGTTTGTTTTACTTTTGAACAGCAAGAAGGAGCTTGTACTGCTGAACCAAAGCACCAGAGTTCAAATCCCATCAGCCATATTATTTTTTTAATTAGTTTTCTTTTAATCTTCTTAGAAGCCCAAGAGTCTACACGTGCATAAACTGTAAAACCAAGAGTCACACATAAAACAAACGAATCCACCGCAGTAGTCGAAGCGACGGGGATACGTGATGGCGAGACGCGGCACGACTCAGCCGAATCGGGCCGGCGGCGCCGGTTTGGCTCAGTGGAAACCCCATTTTTTTAACTCCTCTACGACTCTTGAACTACCCCATAACCCCTGTACTATTCATTTTCCCTGCACATTTACAGAGAATTAAAACACCCTTTTTAATTTTTTAAATGCAAAATTAAATACAATTTTTATCACACCCTTTCATTTACCCTAAACCCTAATTTTTCCTATAAATACCACAACTAAACTCACCCCTCTTCGCTTCCAAATATCTGTCCAAACTCTCAAGAAAATTCCATAGGCTTTTTGTGTGCAAGTGGAGTTAGCGAAGGGCGAAACTCCGGCGAACTTCCGACAACGTTCCGAGGAGTTTCCGGCAACGAAATGACGCACCGGTGTTTCCCAAACCTTCCTCTACCTCTTCTCTTGGCTCTAATCCTGGAAGTCCCTATTTCTCTTCTCTTCTATATTCTAAACAATATTCAAAACTAAAACCCGACGGAAGAGGAGTTAACCCGACTTCCGATTCGTTTTTTCCTTAAAAAGTCTATTTTTCTTAACACAATATTACCAAACTCTTATGTCATGACCATTAAACATTAACAAAGGCAAAAGAACAAGTTTGACAATGAAATAATAATCGTAGTAAGTTTTATCCCATTTTTACATTAAAATACCTTTATGTTTCATATCGACATGTTTATACCTTTTAACCATGATAGCTTTAGAAAACTCATGAGGTAATGACCTACCTCCCAACAACACTCATATGTAACATAGCATGATGATCTTTGGGAAAATTGTTTTGGGAAAATATGATTTTACACATAACTACCGGCAACTTATAAAAACCTTTTTCTACAAAATGTGTATTTTAACAAATTTTTGCAATGCGCCGCTACAACCCATTTCGGAGAACCCGTTCGGGATGGTGTGGATTATCGCACATCCTTGGGCTTAGTAGTGTGAGATGCAGACCTCCGCAAAGAGCATACGGTCTCGAAAGATTTAAAATACAAGTTTATTTAGAAAATGTGATTTCTATTATAAATAAAACTTATATTTTTAATAAATAAATAAATATATAATTAATATCAAAATATCTATTTTTATTATTTATAATATTCCATATTTCCAAAATTCAAGAAAAACATCTCATCTACAAGAAAATACCATACAAATTCCAATATTACAAATAAATACCATATATTATGAAAAATAGGTTTTATTCACTAGAAATGCCACAATGATAAAATATACATCAATGAAAACTTTAAAGATGATAAAAATATACTTGAGGTGTATTTTGAAAATTATACAAAATTATTTTTACATAAAACCCCTTGAAGTTATACTAAATTACAATAAGGACCCTAATAAACATAGGTTTAAGCGGGACCAGTCTCTTGAGCCTCAGGAAGCCGGAGATATGGGTGCTTGCCTATTTAAGGTAGAAAACTTAACAAACGGTGTTATCAACACGGTAATCGTCTTTGAAAAAGACATAAATCCTGCTGTCCATGTGCAGCGGTTACCGATAACACCAAAAATCTAATTCAGGATTCAATTTCTTTTCTATTTGTCTGACTCAGACTGAGTCTCAATATAATCAATCTGACTTGAATTAGATTCAAATATATATAACAATTCAATATGAATCCATATATTCAATCTGTTCAATCTATCAATCTATACAACTTGACCAAACCGAACCATGGATAAACATCCATCTACATGATTCTCCAGCTACATCCATTTACTGATATCATAGTTCTGGAAAGTCATCCATCTATACAATCTATAATATAAGACAATACATATTAAAATACAATTTACGATTCAATACAATCAAGATATCGCGGGGTTTAAGGGGTAGATTAGTACGGAAGGTGTTAGAATTGGCACGAGACGGCAACAATTAAGACATCTAACCTGAATTTAATTATCGTTGTACCGTGGCTGAACGGTTCCTTGTATTCCATCCACCGTAGTCTCTGGTCTATTGAGACTCCTCTCGTATACACTGGCCTCTTCTGTACCAAGTTAGAAACAACAGCGTTAACACTAAATACAACATTATAACAATATAATACAACTTTAAAATCTACACACTCTCTCTCTGTCTATTCTACTTCTCCCTTATCTTTGGGACTTACCGAGGGATTTGTTTGCTGACGACATTCTCTTTCTTCTTCTTTGGAATGTCGTCAGGTGATTTGGACCTTCAGGAGATCGAGCCCACCAGTGAGGACTTGGATCAGCTAGCCTTCGACCTGGAGCTCTAGATACTTGTACATTTCATTTTAGTACTTTCCATTTCTGTTATGCCACTGTTTAGGCATTGCTTTTCATTCCATGTATTTACTTTTCAGATGTACTGTAAAAAGAATGTGAATAAATAAAGTTGTTATCAATTATATCTATTGTCTCAATCTCTTGTGCATTTTACTTATATTGTTTATATACGCTCAGCGTGTTTACTTCAGAGTAAATATGTTGCGGCCTCATCGCGTCCTCTGCCCGTATACTGGGAAGCGGGGCATGACGGGTTTTGTTGGTAGCCCTTGCAGGTTAGAGCTGTATGGAACCCTACCATGCAGTTCCGTTCTGCATGGACAACCTAAGCAATATAACACAAGAACCAGCAACTAAAAACATTCTTTACATTACATATTCCTTGAATCTTACTATTTCAAATTCCTTGAATCTTATTCCTTGAAACTTATTCTTTGAATCTATCCTAACCTATTTTTCATTCAAGGTTATGGATTCCCCAAACAACACCAGCACCAATGTCAACAACACTCCTCTACCCCTACCATTTACTCCTGCCGTCACTGCTCCGATCAATGAGAAGACGGTACTATTTGAGGCGATCCGCTGCCTCCTGGAAGGACTGCAGCAGCAGACTGCTATATTATTGAACCGACCAGAAGCAGAAGAAACCAGTAAAAAGTGCTCTGCCAACCAGATGGCAGGAGGAGCCTATCCTATACAACCTTCAAAACTCAAGAGACAGAAAGAAACAATTAACCAGTCAAGTCAAGGTTTTTGTTTCTACTGCAAGAGGAATGGAAACTTGTGGAAGGATTGTAGGCACGCAAAAGGCATGTGTTTAGTTTGTGGCACATCCAATCACGGAATTGAAACCTTTCCTTATAGAAACAACTCAACTCACACACACACCAACCACCTGCAGCGGCCAGCTATCCAGGCTCCTGCACCACGCCTTGCACTCCTAGCCCCACCAAGTGTACAGCCTAATCGCCAATTCCATCAGGTTCTGAGGAACATGCCTCGAGGGCAGAGAAACATGCCTCAAGGAAAGAGGAATGTGCCCCCGGTTAGGAGGAATGTACCACGGCGTCAGGCTTTCCTTTTAGCGGCCGAAGAAACATAGGCCATAGACCAAGGTAACCCTGGTAATTTCCTCAACTCTTTTCAAATGTTTCGCATTCTTTCATTCATTTACACATTTTTTCATACACTACCAATAGTTCTATCACCAAACATTCCTTGAATCCGTTCCACTTTCCGTTTAAAAATTTCGAGGACGAAATTTTTATAAGGATGGTAGAATTTAACAACCCTAAACTTTCTGTACAATTTTTTTTCAAAAATACAGAAAGGGGTACTTTTACCTGAGCATAAATTATAAGTTTGTTTTGCTTTTGAACAGCAAAAAGGAGATTGTAGCTCATTGATAAGACCTTGCACTGCTGAACCAAAGCATGAGAGTTCAAATCCCATCTGCCACATTATTTTTTTAATTAGTTTTCTTTTAATCTTTTTAGAAGCTCAAGAGTCTACACGTGCATAAATCGTAAAACCAAGAGTCATAGATTAAACAAATGAGTCCACTGCAGCAGTTAAAGCGACCAACTCGGCCGAATCGGTCGGCTGCGCCAGTCCAGCTCGGTGGAAACCCCATTTTTTAACTCCTCTATGACTCTTGAACTACCCCCATAACCCATGTACTATTCATTTTCCCTGCACATTTACAGAGAATTAAAACACCCATTTTAATTTTTTAAATGCAAAATTAAATACAATTTTTATCACACCCTTCCATTTACCCTAAACCCTAATTTTTCCTATAAATACCACACCTAAATTCATGCCTCCTCACTTCCAATTCCCTGTCCAAACTCTCAAGAAAATTCCATAGACTTTTTGTGTGCAAGTGAAGTTAGCGAAGGGCGAAGCTCCGGCGAACTTCTGACGACGATCCGAGAAGTTTCCGGCGACGAAACGATGCACCGGTGTTTCCCCAACCTTCCACTTCCTCTTCTCTTGGCTCTAATCCCATAAGACCCTATTTCTCTTCTCTTCTATATTCTAAACAATATTCATAACTAAAATCCGACGGAAGCAGAGTTAATCCGACTTCCAATTCGAGTTTTCCTTAAAATGTCTATTTTTCTTAACACAATATTACCAAACTCTTATGTCATGACCATTAAACATTAATAAAGGTAACAGAATAAGTTTGACAATGAAATAATAATCGTAGTAAGTTTTATCCCACTTTTACATTAAAATACCTTTATGTTTCATATCGACATGTTTATACCTTTTAACCATGCTAGCTTTAGAAAACACATGAGTTAATGACCTACCTCCTCACAACACTCATATGTAACATAGCACGATGATCATTGGAAACATAGTTTTGGGAAAATACGATTTTATACATAACTACCTCCGACTTATAAAAACATTTTTCTACAAGATGTGTATTTTAACAAATCTTTGCAATGCGCCGCTACAACCTATTTCGGGGAACCCTTTCGGGATGGCGTGGATTATCGCACATCCTCGGACTTAGTAGTGCGAGATGCAGACCTCCGCAACGAGCATACGGTCTCGAAAGATTTAAAATACAATTTTCTTTAGAAAATGTGATTTCTTTTATAAATAAAACTTATATTTTTAATAAATATATATATATATATAATTAATATCAAAATATCTATTTTTAGTATTTATAATATTCCACATTTCCAAAATTAAAGAAAAATATCTCATTTACAAGAATATACCATACAAATTCCAATATTACAAATAAATACCATATATTATGAAAAATAGGTTTTATTCACTAGAAATGTCAAAATGATAAAATATACATCAATGAAAACTTTAAAGACAATAAAAATATACTTAAGGTGTATTTTGAAAAATTGTACAAAATTATTTTTACATAAAACCCCCTCAAGTTATACTAAATTACAATAGGGACCCTAGTAAACATAGGTTTAAGCGGGGCCGGTCTATTGAGCCTCAGGGAGCCGGAGATATGGGTGCTTGCCAATTTAAGATAGACAACTTAACAAACGGTGTTATCAACACAGTAATCGTCTTTGAAAAAGACACAAATCCTGCCGTCTATGTGCAGCGGTTACCGATAACACCAAAAACCTAATTCAGAATTCAATTTCTTTTCTATTTGTCTTACTCAGACTGAGTCTCAATATAATCAATCTGACTTGAATTAGATTCAAGTATATATAACAATTCAATATGAATCCATATATTCAATCTGTTCAATCTATCAATCTATACAACTTGACCAAACCGAACCATGGATATACATCCATCTATATGATTCTCCAGTTACATCCATTTACTGATATCATGGTTCCGGCAAGTCATCCATCTATACAATCTATAATATAAGACAATATAATTTACGATGCAATTTACAATTCAATACAATCATGACATCGCGGGGTTTAAGGGGTAGATTGGTATGGAAGGTGTTAGAAGTGGCACGAAACTGCAGCCATTAAGACACCTAACCTGAATTCAATTGTCATTGTACCATGGCTGAACGGTTCCTTGTATTCCGTCCACCATAGTCTCTGGTCAATTGAGACTCTTCTCGTATACACTGGCCTCTTCTGTACCAAGCTACAAACAACAGCGTTAACACTAAATACAACATTATAACGGTATAATACAACTTTAAAAGCTACACTCTCTCTCTTTCTATTCTACTTCTCCCTTATCTTTGGGACTTACTGAGCGATTTGTTCGCTAACGACATTCTCTTTCTTCTTCTTTGGAATGTCGTCAGGTGATTCGGACCTTCAGGAGATCAAGCCGACCGGCGAGGACTTGGACCAGCTAGCCTTCGACCCGGAACTCTAGATACTTGTACATTTCATTTCAGTACTTTCCATTTCTGTTATGCCACTGTTTAGGCATTGATTTTCATTCCATGTATTTACTTTTCAGATGTATTGTAAAAAGAATGTGAATAAATAAAGTTGATGTTCAATTATATCTACTGTCTCTATCTCTTGTGCATTTTACTTATATTGCTTAGATACGCTCAGCGTGTTTACTTCAGAGTAAATACGTAGCGGCCTCGTCGCGTTCTCTTCCCATATACTTGGAAGCGGGGCATGACAAGACCCATATCTAAAAATCCCACTTTGGGAAGATCCAGGGTTCATGGGAGAAGAAAGGGCCCCCCTTTCATCATCTCCGATAATATCTTGGGAGTTTAACTCCGAAAACAAAAAAAAGTCATTCTTTTTAGGAGTTTAACTCCAAAAATCAATTGGGAGTACAACTCCTAGTATAGAAGCTAAGCCCCTTTTTTCTCGAGGGCGCCCAGCGTCTGCGTGCCAAGCACCTGAGGCGCTGACGCCCACGCGTCCTTTAGATGCTATTTCCTTTTTTTAATATATATCCACACTAAATACACGTCCCCACTAGAAAAAAATTTCTAATTGGGCGCTATCCCGCACCCCGTAAGGGGGCTGCTAGCCTTCTTGACCCCCAGCCTGCTATCCGGGTAGCGGGACCCTACTAAACTCTGCAAGGCCCGTGATATACCTAAGACCCCTCCAAAACAAAACACACGCATACCGCACATTGAGTTCGCATGACCAGTTTGACCCGTCAATCGAAGGTTCCCTCGCTTCAAAGGATAGGGGTAATTAACGGCAGCTTAATCGGCGCCTGCTATAGATTCGGATCCCCACAATCAACAAACCCCGGCCTACCCTAGGCAGGGGGAATCTGCAGTATGCCTGACAAGCGACGCGTATTCCCATCTCAATAGGGTGACGAAAAACACCCTACAGATTCTGGCAAGCCCGGTGGGACATTTCTCTCCTCTCATATCTCGAGTCAAGTGTTCATGCGAACTCATTTAACATATATACCAATGTTTGTACTAAAATAATGTTTTTTCCGTGCAACAATCAACTTTCAAAGTCGATGTCTTCTAAGATGAATTCAGCTTCCGACGCGACCCCGATCCAGTATGTGGTCAAGATCAATTCCCGCGTGGTTCTCCCTACAAGTCTCAGCCGGCAATGGGGAGAACCATCCTATCAATTTGGTTCTGTTATCATCTACCTTGCCGGAAGTGCTCATCTTGCGAAGGTCACGGCAAACCAAGCGGCCAAACCGACATCAAGGGGCAGGAGGCCGAACGTTCTGGTCGCCGAAGAATCCCACCCCAAACGTAAATCTGTATTCGAATGGCTATCAACTATTCCGTCTAGGGGCAAGGCCGTCAACACCAATGGAGCCACAAAGCATCTCCAACAAGCTCAGATGGTGACCTTGACAATCACACGAGCAGGCATCTTCACTGGACTTTCTGTCAATCGGTCTACGGCGTCTTCCCAAAGAGCCGAAGTCTGCTAAGTGCTTAAAATAGAAAAGTTAAAGTAGAAGCGGCCCAGGTATCGAGCCAATAAGAGGGCCAGGACTTCGGCCAAGTGGAATCTTATGAGGTTCCAAGATCAGGGTTACTACATGATGACGGCTGAGTCGGCCGTAAAAGTCAGCAATTCCTTCGAACCTCTGAAGTGGGTTCAGAAAAATTCTATGACCGCCAGAATCAAGGAGGAATCAATCCGAACGATGCTACATAGAGACGTGTCCCAACCCCAATAGAGAAAGCATGACACGGTCTCTTTAAGAGTCTATCAAGCGCTCTGTGCCGCACGAAAGTGTAGGGTTCCTATGAACGACAGCAAGGTTTCGGGTTGCATCGTCCATGCCATTTTCAAAAATTTTCCGTGTAACATTTCAGAAAAATAAAATATTATTTTTGGGAATTTTTATAATTAAATAATATTATATTGAATATTTTAACAAGGCGGTATAATTAAATACCGATAAATTGGGAAAAATTTGGAAAATTATGGAATTTACTGAAAAGAGGGTGTTTTATGTGATTTATGCAAATTATAAAATTTTATGATTTATTATACACTATTTTAATGCTAATCGCGATTAAGTATCGCTAATCGTGCATTAAGCGTGTTTTGTGCACATGGTATGCACATGTCATTTTTCACACTTGTTACATTTTCTTATCATGGCTTTTCTTCATTTTCTTTTGCATGGTTTTAAATTTTAAAAGAAAAGGAAAAAGAAAATAGAAAAGAAAACAAGAAAAAGAAACGTCAAGAGGTATGGGCATGAGAGAGAGAGAGGTGAGGGGTTTTTTGACCTTGGCTCCCATTCTTCATCTTCACCATTTCCTCTCCTATTTTCAGCCATGGCAGCACACTCTCCCTCCCCCTCTTCAAGCCACAAAACACCATCAAAATATACTCAAAAGTCCATCTCCTTTTCACAAAAAATGTGCACAAGCTCATTAGCTACACTTTGGACAAAGAAAAATGGGATTTTGATGCTCTAGGGGATTCATGAGTGCCAAATGAAGTAACCTCTTCACCATTTGTGTAATTTTTCTTTCACTTTAGCACCAATACATGTTTAGATGTGACTAAGTGATGTTTTGCGAACTTTGGAAATTCCTAGAAGAGGATTAGGGTTTGAATTGATTCCAAAAGTGTAATTGAGATTAGTAGTGACCCTAAACCCCTGTTAGTGATATCATATTGGACTAAAACCTGAGACTTAACCCCGGAGTATGAACTTAGAAACCCGATATCGATAAAATTGTGGATTCTGTGAGAGTATAATGAAATCTGCTAACACCGGGGTGACCTGAAAAATATTTAGCAAGTACAGTGATGTGTGCAGGTGACTAGAAGACTACCCCTGAAACCCTAGCCCCTAACCCTCTACCCAGGCCGCAGAAAAATTTCTTCTGGACGCAATTTGCGGCCAGACCTGGAGCAATGGGGTTCGTGTTTGGTTCATGCCTCCATCTCTAGTAATCTAGACCCTTCCTGTATGCAAAATTGGCTAGTTTTGCCTAGGGTAAAATCTGATGCTATTTTCAAGAGTTGCTGTTTTGATTCGGGGTTTCGTTTTACGTATTTTGAATTCTGGATTTTTGTAATTGGTGTTGTATTCGATCACTTGACGTTTATACGTTGAAATCGAGTGTTATTTGGTGGTTTTGAAAGGCGTAGTCCATAGGTTTTAACCTATAGGCTTTTTTGCGTGTCGTTTTAGTTTTGAATTGGGTTTTAATGCGGCACGATACGTTATAATGTGTAGGTACCCCACGAGGACTTCGAGACGACAAGAAAGCACGTGGCGACGTCGGCAACGGCAAGCGAGAGCAGATGAGTAGATTTATATCTACGGGGGAAGTCGGGTGGATGGCGTATATCACCTCCGCAATGTCGTAAGAAATGGTATGATGTGATATAGATTTACTTAGATGTGTTATTGAGAGATATGAACACTTAGCAAGAAAAGCATTAGGAGATCTTGGGTTGGTGTTAGCGAGAATTGAAGGAAGGATATAGTTGGTTTCTTAGTCGTGAACCCTAGAGTAAAGTTGTACTCATACATATATACACACGGGATTTGGTTTTGGGTGTATACGTCATATATATATATATATATATATATATATATATATATATATAGGTTTATGTGGATGTTTTGGTGCTTATATATATATATATATACATACACGTATATATGGATATTGAGGATAATATATGATATTTAGAGGCGGGTCGATATGATCGGGCATGATGCCGTGAGTTGTGATATGTATTTAGGTCATGATATGAGATGCGGCAGGATATTATAGTGGATCGTTGGGTGATGTGATTTTATTCACACGAGGACATAAGTATGATGATATTGGTATCAGTTTGTACTAGACTTTAGATCAGTACCTCCCTCTAGTTCATGATATGTGATGATGATACCATAGGGATGTTGTGTTATATGTGATAGTTCATGATTTGTGATGATGATACCATAGGGATGTTGTGTTATATGTGATAGTTCATGATATATGATGATGATACCATATGGATGTTGTGTTATATGTGATATTTGACTCGTACCCAGATTTGGGATGCCGTACGAGATATAATTTTGATGTTAGATCCGCACTCTTGACTTGAGGATGTCATATGATATATTGTATCGTACATGATACTATTGAGGCGAGATCACTGACCACTAGATATATATATAGGTCGACTCAGACTTAGGTGGATTCGCTTACCCTTTTGACTGGGCTCGAGTCATACTAGTTTTCAAAAGTGGAGAATTGTGAGTAAGTTAAATACCAAACTGTATGACTTGTGTATTTGGTAGGTATATTTTTCAGTGTTGCTATTACTACATCACTTTCTGTATATTCATGATGTTTCATCGCATTGCATGCTTGTACATATGTTATCTGTAATTATTATGAAACCCTGCTGTCATGACACCAGCACCATTACCGATGATGCGTATGTTCCACGTACACCTGCTTGCCAGCTCACACACATCATCATCGGTAATTACCATGTCACGTTCACTTTAGAGAATATTATTTCATTGACATAGCTTGCTAGCTGATAGTTGCAATATGTTATAGCTTTCATATGCTAGTTTAATTATTGCATTCATTGCATGATATCAGATGTATTCATATATTCATTGGTTATGCAGTATTATGGAGATTTATGCCGGTTTTCACTGTTTATTGACATTTTGATTTGATGATTTCGGATCCTTATTGAGATTTTCTTGATTTGGAAACCGCACGTGAAAGTTTATTAAACTGATGAATTGTTTTAAAGAGAAAGATGCGGTTGAGTATTGTCCACCATGATGTTTTCTCGGTTCTGAGATGGTTTTCGAGACACGATTCGAGGAGTTGGATGAACCGTCTGCGGGTACATGGTGGACCCGGTATGGTACCCCGGGGCAAGAAGCTCGAGTTGTAGACGATGAGCCCGGCAGGGGCAAACTGCCTACCGTTGATTTTACCTGACGCGGCGGATATCCGGAGGATACTGTTCATGGTCGAGTGATTGATGATATGGGCCGATCCGGACTGATGAAGCCCGAGATATTGAGAAATTGAGATTTGAGACACCGAGATATTGCGATTTGATGATACATGCCAGTCTGGATAGCCGGATGTTGAGATATTGAGATTCATGTTTTGTGTCACTACTTGACACTGATTTCTCTGTTGATTTCATTGAGGATATTTGATTTATATACATACATGAATCTCTTTAAATAAAGAAAACAATTGTATTGCTCATGATGTATTCTGTTTCCATTCGTAATCCATTCATACATCATTTATCTGATATGTTGCTATCTGAAGCACTGACACGAGCATGTGGTATTGCACTTATGTGTAGTTGGATCAGGATATTTATTTGAGGATATTACTTGATATGACCTAGGATAGCGTCATGCATGCGATTTCTACTCGTAGATGTTTTCTACTCACGAGTTGGCAACTCACCCCCGTTGTGCCACAGTTTCTTGCAGGTTTTACCGTATAGGTTTCGTTGCGGTTTTGCGGGCACACTGTTCCTTCCGGGTGATTGCTTAGGTTGGTGGGTTCTTTTGCATCAGGACCATCATTATATATTTGTTATTTCGGTTGTATCTAGTAAAACTCCATCAACCAGACTTGTATATTTGATAGAGATAGATGACCAGTGTATGCTCTTTCGACCTTAGAGTCGTGCTGTATTATTATGGTTTTCTTTGGTTTTCTGGTGGATATGGGCTTTCTTTTGAGTTTTGATCCTTGCCCTTTGGCGTTGTATACTATATTGCTTGTGTGGTTGTGACCATCAGTTGACGAAGAGCTAGCTCCCGCTTGGGGATGCCTTCATTCATTATATATGTTTTATCAGGTTTGTACCCGTTTGGGGTCAGTATTTATAAAGGAAACTCTGCCGAAATTTTCAGAAAATACTTGAGATTTTTAATAATACAAACTTCGGCTTATGTTGTTAAACTTCTTGCTTTAAAATTGGTTTTTCCTTCACTCTACTTCTTTACTTAGTTTGGATTTCTGGGTTTTGGCTTACTTAGATTACGTACGCCTCGAGACGTTTCGTAGTTTAAGTGTCGGTCATGTTCCGTACTTTTCAGGTCGTGACAAAGTTGGTATCAAAGTATTAGGTTTTACCTTCGGAGTGTAGGACGACCCTTAGTTGATGGAGTAGGTGACTCAAGTAGAGTGACGTACCGTGTGTATGTTCCATGGCTTACTTACGATATGATACTCCGCTTAAGAAGCCTTAGGATGTACATTTCTTTGGACAATATTATATTCATTCCCATGATCTATCCTCATCAGTACCAGTTTATGGTTTTGTTATCACGGTTGTATGGGCGTGGAAATCTATGGCTAGAGTTACGGTCAGCACGAGCTCGTCACGGACGAGGACTGACCAGGGCGTGATTCTAGGGACATGATTGCATATAGGCGTCGTTTTATCGCGTTTTCGCGCCATGAGCGTTTGATGGGTCGCTTTTACGAGATTACTCGGACGTGCATATCAGCACCAGAGGATTGGGCCACTGATAGAGGCCATCCAGGATTTAATGACCGTTAAAGAACCGATTATACTTGATGATTGAGGCACTATTCAGCGTGCGGACGAATGAGCCAGTTGTTGCTGCGAATGAGGAGATATCGCCCGAGATGTTTGGAGCTAATGCCGCATGAGTTATACTTCAAGATATGATAGAAGATCGCTAGTCACCAGATATGAAAGACTAGGACATGTGATTTATTGCCTACCCCGATGCGAGGTCATCAGATTGATTGCTTCTAGCTAGAGACGACTTCACTTTGATACGTTGAGAGTCGATATAGACGATCAAATGTCAGGAGCCCATTTTCCAAGTTTAAAGTATTTGAAAAACAATGCAAGTAATTCTACGGACCCTCTAGAAGAATGAAACCCTAACTCGACATAATGACCATGTGAAAGCCTTTGAACCTTAGGATTTGCCGTAGTTCCGCGGTGCCATTAATGAGGCTTGGGTTTTCCCTTCTACGGTTAGTCCATAGGTGCTGTGGCATGTATTCGATACTATTAAGCTGTACCCAAGATGTTGAGCTCTTGGGGGATTATGGAAGCTCGACGAATCGACCGAAAAGTTTGACATCACTCGGATATCATGTGATGGGATACATTGCTTGGGAGACTCCAGATACGAGTATAGCTGTTGGAGCGCAGTCCATGCAGCCACGAGGAGACGAGTCCGAATCAGTCGACATTGGAGAAAAGTAGAGTAAGAGGTTCGTACGAGATCGTGACGAGAGGAAGTTGCACTCCGCTGATATCACAGATGTGATACGCATGCAGAGGCGTTGTAAATGGATATATCTTCCAGGAAGAGTCGTGATGAGTATGCAGCCGTTCCGGAACAAGAAAGAGATATAGTAAAAGATGATAGCCTCCATACAGTTCGGCATAGGCGAGATCGGAAAAGACCCTGAGCAGGTTCTTTCCAGGACACTGCTTCAATGAGATTTGCACCGAGGGTCAGATGTGTGACGTATATTTAGAGGACCAAAGGTCGACGCCAGAGACGTGCTGCTTGATGAGTGGTCGTGCTAATTGGCCATGAGAGGACCAGAGGAGTACTAGAGCGGATCGTTTCCGTTAGTACACCGGACCGGGCCGACGAGCCAAGAGATTGCGAGATCGGTAATCCACAGAGAAATGAGGACCCAAAGACAGAGACGCCAGACCGTGAGCAGGAGGCAACGGATGTTCTTGCTCTTCCAGTTTTTGACGTACCGACACTTTTCGACATTGTAGGAGGTGTACCTCAATGTCAATTGTTGCGATTCGCGTTTGTGATCCGAGTATCACTCTTATATCGCTTGGATTTGAGTTTTGATGATTGGGCTTTATGGTATTATTTTCGTGCACTATGGCTGCACCTACTGAGTATTTACGTTTTGTGCATACTTGTTGCACTTGAGATATGCTTTATACACCGTTATGTTGATTTATGATTTGTGCAGGTTTATTGCACTTGATTCAGTTTTGTGCCTTGGCTGCACATGTTTATGATTTCATGGATTGCATACAGCTGGTTTGATTTTTGTGCAGGTGGGATGCACTCGATTTGGTTTTTGCACTCGGTATAGCTTACATGTGCTTGCAGTGCGTAAATACGTATTTTGTACACAGCAGTTGCACTCAACTTCGATCAATATCATTCGAGATGTTGATTTTGATTCCATGCCTGATATTTTGAGCGATTTATTTGCAAGATTGAGATTTTGTGCACCACAGTAGCACTTGACTTTGATTAGATATCATTCGAGATGTTGATTTTGATTCCATGCCTAATATTTTGAGCGATTTATTTGCATGATTGAGATTTTGTGCACCACAGTAGCACTTGACTTTGATTAGATATCATTCGAGATGTTGATTTTGATTTCATGCCTATGGTATGCATGTGATTTGACTTATGCTTTCGGCATAGTTTTCATACACTTTTAGTATTTTGATTCGATTTTGTGCACGCTGATGCACATGGTTGTGAGATTATATACCACGGTTTACCTAATTTGGATTTGGATTGAGATGTATTGTATACCGTCGATTTCGATTGCGATATTCGATATTGTTTTCGTGCACCTTGTGCACTGGATTTGGATTCTTGCGCATATTTGGGCGCTTGATGCGATTTTGATGCATATCAGATGCACTCAATCGAGATTCTTCGTGCATATCAGATGCACTCAATCGAGATTCTTCGTGCATATCAGATGCACCTGGTTTTGGCTGTCAGGCACACTAGTTGCCCTAGACAGGTGTTCATGCACACCGGTTGCACTTAGATTTTGTTTATGTGCACATGTATGGCATATTTCATTGATTTCGATTTCCGTGCGCACCATGAATACCAGACGCACGTGGCATTCATGTATATATTTTGTATTTGATTTCCCATTGAGATGATGTATATGATATTTACTAATTGGTATAGTAGCTGAGCAGGACTAGTACGAGGACAGTACCTGATTATGTTTTTGCATGCATCGATAGTTATCGAAGGGATTTCAAAAAAAAAGTGAGCTATAGCCTCCGTATTCACCTACGTGCCTGAGATGACACGAAACATTTTATAAAGGAAACCCTTCTAAATTATTTTCGAAAACGGTGGGACGTACATATTAAACAAAGGATAAGTATGGATATAGTTATTTCTTACAATAGACGTCCGCCACTGTGCTGCGATACGCGTATCACACAATAACATGAAAGGTTTGGCATGCATTTCCTTCAGATGTTTACAAGTATAGTTTTGATTTATATCATATTGGTCTTCGTATTGGACTTAACATTTGAGTCTTCACCATGACTCCAATGATTGCGGGATGATTGACGGAGTTTTGATTTGGAGTTATCTGCTCATTGTTCATGTACATGCATTGCGCTATGATGCGTTTTATGTATTGATGATTTCGGAGCCCCGTAGACATGATCTTTTTACTGAAATGTTTTAGTACTTGAGGGGTTTAAATTTAAATTCGGGGACCGAATTTCTTTAAGGGGGGAAGATTGTAACATTTCAGAAAAATAAAATATTATTTTTGGGAATTTTTATATTTAAATAATATTATATTGAATATTTTAATAAGACGGCATAATTAAATACGGATAAATTGGGAAAATTTTGGAAAATTCTGAAAATTACTGAAAAGAGGGTGTTTTATGTGATTTATGCAAATTATGAAATTTTATGATTTATTATACACTATTTTAATGCTAATCGCGATTAAGTATCGCTAATCGGGCATTAAGCGTGTTTTGTGCACATGGCATGCACATGTCATTTTTCACACTTATTACATTTTCTTATCATGGCTTTTCTTCATTTTCTTTTGCATGGTTTTAAATTTTAAAAGAAAAGGAAAAAGAAAATAGATAAGAAAACAAGAAACAGAAAAGTCAAGAGGTATGGGCATGAGAGAGAGAGGTGAGGGGTTCTTTGATCTTGGCTCCCATTCTTCATCTTCACCATTTCCTCTCCTATTTTCAGCCATGGCAGCACACTCTCCCTCCCCCTCTTCAAGCCACAAAACACCATCAAAATCTACTCAAAAGTCCATCTCCTTTTCACAAAAAATGTGCACAAGCCCATTAGCTACATTTTAGACAAAGAGAAATGGGATTTTGATGCTCTAGGGGATTCATGAGTGCCAAATGAGGTAACCACTTCACCATTTGTGTAGTTTTTCTTTCACTTTAGCACCAATACATGTTTAGATGTGATTAAGTAGTGTTTTGCGAACTTTGGAAATTCCTAGAAGAGGATTAGGGTTTGAATTGATTCCAAAAGCGTAATTGAGCTTAGTAGTGACCCTAAACCCTGTTAGTGATATCATATTGGACTAAAACCTGAGACTTAACCCTGGAATACAAACTTAGAAACCCGATATCGATAAAATTGTGGATTCTGTGAGAGTATAATGAAATCTGCTAACACCGGGGAAACCTGAAAATATTTAGCAAGTACAGTGATGTGTGCAGGTGACCAGAAGACTACCCCTGAAACCCTAGCCCCTAACCCTCTACCCAGGCCGCAGAAAAATTCCTTCTGGCCGCAATTTGTGGCCAGACCTGGAGCAATGGGGTTCGTGTTTGGTTCATGCCTCCATCTCTAGTAATCTAGACCCCTCCTGTATGCAAAATTGGCTAGTTTTGCCTAGGGTAAAATCTGGGGCTATTTTCAAGAGTTGCTGTTTTGATTCGGGGTTTCGTTTTATGTATTGTGAATTCTGGTTTTTTTTAATTGGTGTTGTATTCGATCACTTGACGTTTGTACGTCGAAATCGAGTGTTATTTGGTGGTTTTGAAAGGCGTAGTCCATAGGTTTTAACTTATAGGCTTTTTTGCGTGTCGTTTTGGTTTTGAATTGGGTTTTAATGCGGCACGATACGTTATAATGTGTAGGTACCCCACGAGGACTTCGAGACGAAAAGCAAGCGTGTGGCGACTTCTGCAACGGAAAGCGAGAGCAGGTGAGTAGATTTATATCTACGGGGGAAGTCGGGTGGATGGCGTATAGCACCCCCGCAATGTCGTAAGAAATGGTATGATGTGATATAGATTTACTTAGATGTGTTTTTGAGAGTTATGAACACTTAGTAAGAAAAGCTTTAGGAGATCATGGGTTAGTGTTAGCTAGAATTGAGGGAAGGATTTAGTTGGTTTCTTAGTCGTGAACCCTAGAGTAAAGTTGTACACATACAAATATACACACGGGATTTGGTTTTGGGTGTATACGTCATATGTATATATATAGGTTTATATGGATGTTTTGGTGCTTATACACACACATACACACACACGCGTATACACGGATGTTGAGGATTGTATATGATATTTGGAGGCGGGTCGATATGATCGGGCATGATGCCGTGAGTTGTGATATGTATTTGAGTCATGATATGAGATGCGGCAGGATATTATAGTGGATCGTTGGGTGATGCGATTTTATTCACACGAGGACATATGTATGATGATATTAGTATCAGTTTGTACTAGACTTTAGATCAGTACCCCCAGTTCATGATATGTGATGATGATACCATAGGAATGTTGTGTTATATGTGATAGTTCATGATTTGTGATGATGATACCATAAGGATGTTGTGTTATATATGATAGTTCATGATATGTGATGATAATACCATATGGATGTTGTGTTATATGTGATATTTAACTCGTACCCAGATTTGGGATGCCGTACGATAGATTTACCGTACGAGATATAATTTTGATGTTAGATCCGCACTCTTGACTCGAGAATGTCATATGATATATTGTATCGTACATGATACTATTGAGGCGAGATCACTGACCACTAGATATATATATAGGTCGACTCAGACTTAGGTGGATTCCCTTACCCTTTTGACTGGGTTCGAGTCATACTAGTTTTAAAAAGTGCAGAATTGTGAGTAATTTAAATACCAAACTGTATGACTCGTGTATTGGGTAGGTATATTTTTCAGTATTGTTGTTACTACATCACTTTCTGTATATTCATGATGTTTCATCGCATTGCATGCTTGTACATATGTTATCTGTAATTATTATGAAACCCTGCTGTCAGGACACCAACACCATTACCGATGATGCGTATGTTCCACGTACACCTGCTTGCTGGCTCACACACATCATCATCGGTAATTGCCATGTCACGTTCACTTTAGAGAATATTATTTCATTGACATAGCTTGCTAGCTGATAGTTGCAATATGTTATAGCTTTCATATGCTAGTTTAACTATTGCATTTATTGCATGATATCAGATGCATTCATATATTCATTGGTTATGCAGTATTATAGAGATTTATGTCGGTTTTCACTGTTTATTGACATGGTGATTTGATGATTTCGGATCCTTCTTGAGATTTTCTGGATTTGGAAACCGCATGTGAAAGTTTATTAAACTGATGAATTGTTTTAAAGAGAAAGATGCGGTTTTCCTTGATATGATGAGTATTGTCCACCATGATGTTTACTCGGTTCTGAGATGGTTTTCGAGACCCGATTCGAGGAGTTGGATGAACCGTCTGCGGGTACATGGTGGACCCGGTATGATACCCGGAGCAAGAAGCTCGAGTTGTAGACGATGAGCCCGGCAGGGGCAGACTGCCTACCGGTGATTTTACCTGACGCGGCGGATATCCGGAGGATACCGTTCATGGTCGAGTGATTGATGATATGGGCCGATCCAGACTGACGGAGCCTGAGGTATTGAGATATTGAGAAATTGAGATTTGAGACACTGGGATATTGCGATTTGATGATACAGGCCAGTCCGGATAGCCGGATATTGAGATATTGAGATTCATGTTTTGTGTCGATACTTGACACTGATTTCTCTGTTAATTTCATTGAGGATATTCGATTTATGTACATACAGGAATCTCTTTAAATAAAGAAAACAGTTGTCTCGCTCATGATGTATTCTGTTTCCATTCGTAATGCATTCATACATCATATATCTGATATGTTTCTATCTGAGGCACTGACACGAGCACGTAGTAGTGCACTTATGTGTAGTTGGATCAGGATATTTATTTGAGAATATTACTTGATATGACCTAGGATAGCGTCATGCATGAGATTTCTACTCGTAAATGTTTTCTACTCACGAGTTGGCAACTCACCCCAGTTGTGCCACAGTTTCTTGCAGGTTTTGCCGTACAGTTTCATTGCGGTTTTGCTGGCACACTTCCTTCCGGGTGATTTCTTGGGTAGGTGGATTCTTTTGCATCAGGACCACCATTGTATATTTTTTATTTCAGTTGTATCTATTAAAACTCCATCAACCAGACTTTTATATTTGATAGAGATAGATGACCAGTGTATACTCTTTCGACCTTAGAGTCGCGCGCTATATTATTATAGTTTTCCTTTGGTTTTCTGGTGGATATTGTCTTTCTTTTGTGTTTTGATCCTCGCCCTTCGGCGTTGTATACTATATTGCTTCGGTGGTTGTGACCGTCAGTTGACGAAGAGCTAGCTCCCGCTTGGGGATACCTTCATTCATTATATATGCTTTATCAGGTTTGTACCCGTTTGGGGTCAGTATTTACAAAGGAAACTCTGCCAGAATTTTCAGAAAAGACTTGAGATTTTTAATTATGCATACTTCGGCTTATGTTGTTAAACTTCTTGCTTTAAAATTGGTTTTTCCTTCACTCTGCTGCTTTACTTGGTTTGGATTTCTGGGTTCTGGCTTACTTAGATTACGTATGCCTCGAGATGTTTCGTAGTTTCAGTGTCGGTCATGTTCCGTACTTTCGGGTCGTGACATGCCGTTTTAAAGAACCCTAAACTAGAGAATCATACGAAACAAAATGTAAACTACTTTACATGTAAGTGAACTAGAAATACAACCTTTGTAGATCGGTCCTTCACTTCAATAGCTCCTTGTAGTAATCCCTTCGCTGCGACGAAATGATCTTGCGGGCTCTCGAATGGCTCCATGAGAAGAAAGCAACGAACTTGCTTAAAGTCTTCGAGGCCGACGATGATCTACGTCGAGGGGATACTAACTCAAGCTACTACTTCACTAATGAGAAATTAGTGAAGCTAACACCCTATACTAAAGTGCTAATCTAGTAGAGGATGATGAAGTAGAAAGTGGGCTCACTTTAGTTTTATTTTTCTCACAATATTTTCTTTCTTTTTAAAACACTAGAAAGCTTTAGCTCAAGGAAGAAGAAGACGAGCTTAAGAGATGACAATGAACTAATGAGTTGAGAGAAACAATCATGGGCGAGTTTGCATCATATACTAACTCATGTAGAGACATAACCATGGCTAAATTATAATGGTTAGGTTAATAAATATCTTAAGTAAAACAAAACTAGTGGACTTAGTCAAAGCATCCACAAGCTTCATGCATGTGACTAATAATCCACTAATTTAGAATTACTTTAAATACTAAAACCCAACATTATAATAAGTATGGTGTAAGTCTTATACACCCATGTAGTGTGTATCAACAATCATGATACAAAATAAAACACAATTAATATATATCACATATATATTAAGTGTGCACATGTGAGAATAATAAATGCATAAGTGAGCTAATATTAGTTAATGTAAATTAGTATATAAAATATACAATTATACACTAAATTATCAAATCAACACTTGATTTAATAATCCGGCTATATCACATCTAACTGACTAATATTAAATGTACCAACTTATTGAATCAACACTTGATTCGATAACCCGGCTATATCACATATAACCGTCCGATACAAATATCACGAGAATAGAATACGGTATCACATACTCGCATTATTCTCGGTCCCACACATATCACATATGTGCTCCTACTTAGTTTTGCCTGAGCCAGTAAAACCTCTATGTAGGACTCTAAAGACTCGTCAATACGCCGGCAGTGGGTGATGATCACATCAAGCACCCACAAGCCGCCAGCGGTACTAGCTGGACGTAATGGCTACCCGGGTATTGTGCGATCAGAAGATCAACAAGCAAGCCCGCTCTAGCTCCTGTAAAGCCTGTCAGTAACACTACCGTACAGTCCGGTCTCCTCGTCTGATATGTCGCATATCCAATCTAGGGGTGGTAAACGTCAGACCCCAAAACCGATAAGTCATGCCTATATGAGGATCATAACGGGTCGAGAAACTACTATAACACTTACCAGTAAATCTCTAAATCAGCCCTGGCCAGGGAGTTCCCTGTTATGGCCAATCGAGGACAACGCAACATCAACCCCCAATACCGGGAGAGACGAAACCCCTCCTATCGCCCATTGCTTCCATGTGACTCGGGACTGTACCCAAAAACCACCGTTTTGCACTTCCTCTTGAACATGGTAAGGTGGAAATCAAAGCACAGTGGGAATCACACAAGACTCTATGACGATCTCGGGTCAACAGACTAACCTGTACCAGTGTCGCCAGAGAACTGCCATCTGACGTGAAGTATAATACCATCTCGGAGTTCTCGGCGAGTCCGTCCAGTGTACCCAGTCTCCACTGAGCACCCGTATACCATCTCTGATGTCAAACACCAATGGATATGGGATCATCCATCGTCCATCTCATGGGTCAAGAAGCGTATACGCCAGTCTACTCTGGTATATCGATGCCCTGTCTCGATACACCCACGACTAGGAACATTAAAGGATGAACTTATGGACTACCATGGCCCCACTAGTATGATCTGCATCATAATCCTGGTAGTCAAGTACACACCCTAAGGGCTTTACCAACATGTAACCATAAGACAGTATCAAGAGACAAGTATACATGTTAAGATAAAGAGCAACCAGATAGCATACTATCATGTCGAGCAAGAAATTCCTCTCTATATATGTTCAAGCATCCACTATAATATACATCATATGTACAATAATGGCCCCTAGGGCATACATACAACTAACAATCTCCCACTTGCACTAGGGCCAGCTGCTGTAGTATCGCATACCCAGCACCCCGAAGAGTCTCTCGAACTGTATATGGGATATTGCCTTCGTGAGTGGATCCGCAGTGCTGTTCTTCGTGTCAACTCTCCTGACCTCGATCTCCCGGCGATCAACTATCTTCCGGATCAGGTGATACCGCCTCAGAATATCCCTGGATCGCTGATGAGACCTGGGTTCCTTGGCCAAAGCCACCGCTCCATTGTTATCACAATACAAAGCTATTGGATACATAATGGATGGAACCACTCCAAGTTCAGTTATGAACTTCTTCATCCAGATAGCCTCTTTGGCAGCATCGTTGGCAGCAATGTATTCAGCCTCCATCGTCGAGTCTGCCACGGTTTCCTGCTTGGAACTCTTCTAGCATACCGCCCCTCCGTTGAGGGTAAAGACAAATCCCGAGTGCGATTTAGAGTCGTCCTTATCACTCTGGAAGCTTGAATCGGTAAAGGACTCCACTTGGAGTTCTCCATTACCATACACCAAGAGCATCTCTTTAGTCCTTCTAAAGTACTTGAGAATGCTCTTCACAGCTGTCCAGTGACTCTCTCTAGGATCTTCTTGATACCTTCTCACTACAATTAGTGAGTATGCTACATCGGGTCTGGTACATAGCATCGCGTACAAGATAGAGCCTACTACCGAAGCATAGGGTATTCCCTGCATGCGAGCTCTTTCCAAATCAGTCTTGGGAGACATCTCTTTGGAGAGAGTGAGTCCTGAGATCGTGGGTAAAAACCCATGCTTGGATTCTTCCATACTAAACCGCTTTAGTATGGTGTCGATATACCTGGATTGGGACAATCCTAATATCCATTTAGATCTATCTCTATAGATCTTAATCCCCAAGATGTAGGAGGCATCCCCTAGATCTTTCATTAAGAATCTTTGTGATAAGAAGAGCTTGACCGATTGCAGCATAGGAATGTCATTTCCTATCAAGAGTATGCCATCCACGTACAATACGAGGAAGACAACCTTACTTCCGCCACCTTCTTGTATATACAAGGTTCATCTATGTTTTTGACGAAATCAAACTCTTTGATAACGACATTAAAACAGATGTTCCAACTCCGCGATGCTTGCTTTAACCCGTAGATGGATTTAAGCAGCTTGCACACTTTTCCGCTGCTCCCACTGTCTACGAAGCCCTCTGGCTGAGTCATGTACACGCACTCTTCCAAATCACCATTTAGAAAGGCGGTCTTCACATCCATTTGCCAGATTTCATAGTCATGGTATGCAGCGATGGTAAGCATGATCCGGATGGACTTAGGCATAGCAACTGGAGAAAAGGTTTCGTCATAATCGACACCTGGTCGTTGACAAAAACCCTTCGCAACAAGTCTAGCTTTGAAAGTCTCAATTTTTCCATTTACACCAAGTTTCTTCTTGAAGATCTATTTGCTCCCAATGGGTTTTACCCCTTCAGGAGCAACTTCCAAAGTCCATACTTTGTTGGTGTACATGGATTCCATCTCAGATCGCATTGCATTCAGCCACTTCACAGAGTCTCCACTCGTGATGGCCTGCTCGAAACTAGTTGGGTCATCATCCTCCATGATGCAATCCTCGCTCCCACCATCAAGGAGAAAACCGTAGTATCTCTCAGGTAGACGAGGAACCCTACTAGATCGGCGGAGAGGCTAGGGTTCGTTGGGAACTACCGAATCATCTGGTTCCACTAAATCTTCAGTTGCAGTTTGTGCTGCTGGAGCTTCTTCCAGTTCTACCTCTTTACCACTAATTTTTTTTACAAGAAATTCCTTTTCCAAAAATGTGGCATATTGAGAAACAAACACTTTTTGTTCCTCAGCGTGGTAGAAAATATATCCTTGTGAATTCTTTGGATATCCCACAAACTTGCAAAGAACTGATCGTGCCTCGAGTTTATCCGGATTTTTCCTTTTGACATAGGCCGGACAACCCCATATCTTAACTCGTTTAAAATATGGTCACTTCCCACTCTATATCTCATATGGTGTGGTAGGCACTGATTTAGATGGAACTTGATTCAATAGGTATGCAGCTGTCATAATCGCATAGCCCCAGAAGGAAATAGGTAACTCAGCATTGCTCATCATAGAGCGCACCATATCTATAGGGTGTGGTTCCTCCGTTCTGATACACCGTTGTGCTGTGGTGTATACGGAGGAGTCAGCTGAGAGAGAATCTCATTCTCTTTTAGGTATTCCAGGAATTCATTGCTCAAGTATTCACCTCCTCGATCAGATCAAAGGATTTTAATACTTTTACCCGTTTGGTTCTCGACTTCAGACTTATATTCTCTAAATTTCTCAAAAGCTTCAAACTTGTGTTTCATCAGGAACACATGTCCAAATCTAGAGAGATCGTTAGTGAATGTAATGAAGTACGAGGAACTCTGCCTGGCATGTGTAGACATGGGACCGCATACATCACTATGTATCAGTCCCAAGAGTTCAGTAACTCTTTCTCCGTGTCCACTAAACGGAGTCTTGGTCATTTTTCCTTTGAGACAGGACTGACAAGTGTCATAAGATGAGAATTCGAACGAATTCAAATAACCATCTTTATGTAACTTAGCGAGTCGTGTCAGATTTATATGACCTAGTCTACAATGCCACAAGAAGGATTCGTTCATCTCTGAACTCTTCCTCTTGTGTGTGTTTGTTATGTTCAGAACTGTTGATTGATTTAGAACATAAATGCCATTGCACAACATGCTTGATCCAACCAACTTTTGGTTCAGGAAAATGTTCATTACATTATCCTGTACTACAAAATTATATCCTTCTTTACTTAATAAAGAAACTGATATAATATTGCATATCAGGGTCGAAATGTAATAGCATTCGTTCAGAATCAATATATTATTATTTGGTAATATAAGGTGATATTCGCCAACTGCTTTGGCTGCAACATTTGCCCCATTCCCTACTCTTACGGAATGATCACCCATCCCCAGTTCTCTACCTTTCCGTAGCCCATGTAACATATTACATATGTGGTATCCTGATCTGGTATCTAATACCCAAGACGTAGAGTGAACTGAGAAACAGTTCTCAATAACTAACACACCCGAAGAAAACGCATCAACATGTTTCTTCCTCATTTGGGTGGCATAGGAATCCTGGCATTCCCCTATATCCTGTTCATTCTTATAACTCTTATAAGAAAGAATGGAACCAACGTTCCCCAGCACAGTATAACATGCGGGTTCGGTTAATACATCCATATTATTATCTTGATTAAGATATGACATGGTCGCTACCTGGAAAGAGAGAGAAGAAAACACTTTAGCGTATGCTCTTGCAAGATCAGATTGGTTATTATTTTATCTAATCAGGATGGCTCCCACTGTTTTTATCAAATCTTCCTTCAAATCCTAAAAGGAAAGACTAGTCGGGATTAATTACACCCTACAATTTTGCCAATCTTTTAGCCAGGCCAGTGCCGGTACTTTGAGGGAGGTTCCCCGTGCTTTCGCACGAACCTAATTAAAAAACCTCATTTTCCTAGAGGCATAACCCCGTTGACATATTTCTAGACACCTACTTGATCGGCTAATTGTCTTGTGTAAAACTCTATCAGGAGTAACCCTTACTCGCAGTGGTTATCGGAATCCAACTATCTCATAGAAGGTATGCAATCTCATTGCAAATTTCAACACTTGAAATTCCCGATAATATTTTGCCCCTATCAACTTATGACCTTAACATAGTCAACAAATCATAAGCGCTAGCCAAGTTCAACCCGTCATTTCCTGATTGAATTAAACCCACCCATACAACCCTTAACATAGTCAACAAAGTCGTACGACTACCCTAATCAAATCACATCTCATGCTTTAGCAGATAAGAACTAATTAGCTACCGCACACTACGCCTTAACATAGTCAACAAACATAGCACAAATACTAAGTAGTACTTATCTGAAATGACGGAGGGCTACGACAGGTTTTTCTGAAAACCTTTTGCGTAATGAACTTGATATCGTTGTAGAATCGAGTGATTTTGAAAAGGAGTGTTTTTTAGGCTTTTCCTAGTTTTGCTAAAGAGGTCACTCCCGGTGAAGGGATCTCGGCCCTTTTTTTATCGAATAAGGTGCATGATATTTCATAAATATCACTGTGCAAAGCAAGAAACTGTAGCTATCCTTTTTGAAAATTTGATTCTACAACATCTTTTAGGTTTCTTTTTCTTTCATTAATCATAATAATGAAGTCCCATCATTTAAGCTTCCTAAGCATCACAGAAAATGAAACGAAAATACAATGTATGCTTATGCCATCCGCATTTGCCACAGTGTCCCGTTATGCACCGTTAGGTTACTTAACTAACGGCATACCGGGACGAGACTAGCGCGGGTGCAAAACATAAGCAACGTCTACTATATATCTCATATATAATATGTATCCATTTGTCTCAGAATCCACAGTGATCACATCACAAAGCAGCAAAAGAAACATATGAAATATTGGATATACTAGAAGGTCCGTGTTTTATTTTGAGCCTCCTATAAAACACGGATTCCACGGTCCCGACGAATAGCCAAACCCACATCCCTAGACCCCTACGAGAGTGGCAAGCAACCCGACCAATTCTAAAGTTAGGAGACCCGGACTCGACTCCTCGAGTTGGTCTCCCACTAGACTCTACAACCCGGTTACTTGTGCTCCCCTCCTTGGGTCTATCCTAATGCGAAAAAATAAATAATATACAACAATGGTGACATCATTCTCAACCCGGAAGTGCCTCAATAAAAGAATATTACATATATTGAATTTTATATGAATGAAAATGAAAAACTCCCATCTCACATAAAACCCCCGGCTATTCAAAACGCGACGATCCAATATAACATATCACAGCAACACATAACATCACATATCATCAACGTAAGTAAATATGCGTATCCCAATTATCGTTGACTTATAGCAACGAAACCGGCGATACACCATATATTACACTTACGGTCGCATAAAAAACTAGACGATGCTAAACATTCCGATTGAATCAACAAACACCCATAATTACCCAAAAAGCTCAACACTTGAGCGTAGTTTAAAATTATTCAGCACATACTACAGTACCAATGGGCCAGCCGTAGAAGGGTCAACCAACGCCTCACATGTGGCACCGCTGAACCACCACAAACCCGAGGGTCTAGTGGCGGTTCTGACGGTCACATAATCGAGTTAAGGTTTTGTTCTTCTAGAGGTTCCATCGCATAGCTTGCATGATTTTTGAATGCTTTTTAACTACGGAAAAAATCCAACACTTGGAAAATTTTCCGGCAAGGGAAAAAGTGGGTATTTGATATCCGATCGAACTTTTTAATACCGTCTAAAGTAACCCGAAAACAGTTAGAATTACGACTACGAAACACTCCGAGTTGCCTTTGCAGTAAGTTAATCATCACATGAAAAAGTAGCAAAATCAAACAACACCTGAAACAACAAAACCCAGAGCACAGAGCATGAAAAAATTTTGGGACCAGAATACCCCACTGGGGCCAGCCTGCTCGGAAATTCCCCTCATATGCTCGGCCAAAATCCGAGCACTGGGTCCCAATTTTATTCCATGCTCCTATATTCACTCAAATATGATTCTGCACTTGTTTGAAAAATTTTTAGAGCTCATTTAAAAATCGACAGAATGAAGGTTTTAATGTTTCAAGTTTCGGAGTTCGTTTCGATTTCTTAATCTAACACAATCCGTCTAATTATCAGGTTAGGCTCTGATACCACTGTAGGTCAGGCAACCACCCCATCCAATGGGGTCACCGTGGCACCAACGGGTCCCTCAGCAGCTACTTTTTATGCATGCCCCCTCGCGAGGACTACAACCCACCGGAACACCTTCCGTTCTCGGGACACTCTGGGGGTAAGATCCAATGCTTCGCCACCCTGTCACACGGTGAGAACCCCCATAGGTCGAAATCCAATGCCTAGTAGCTCTGATACCACTGTAGGGTTCCTATGAATGACAACAAGGTTTCGGGAGGCATCGTCCATGCCATTTTCAAAATTTTGCCGTTTTAAAGAACCCTAAACTAAAATCGTTAACTAGAGAATCATACGAAACAAAATGTAAACTACTTTACATCTAAGTGAACTAGAAATATAACCTTTGTAGATCGATCCTTCACTTCAATAGCTCCTTGTAGTAGTCCCTTCGCTGCGATGAAATGATCTTGCGGGCTCTTGAATGGCTCCATGAGAAGAAAGCAACGAACTTGGTTGAAGTCTTCGAGGCCGAAGATGATCTACGTCGAGGGGATACTAACTCAAGCTACTACTTCACTAATGAGAAATTAGTGAAGCTAACACCCTATACTAAATTGCTAATGTAGTAGAGAATGATGAGTAGGAAGTGGGCTCACTTTAGTTTTATTTTTCTCACAATATTTTCTCTCCTTTTAAAACCCTAGCAAGCTTTAGCTCAAGGAAGAAGAAGATGAGCTCAAGAGATGAGAATGAACTAATGAGGTGAGAGAAACAACCATGGGTGAGTTTGTATCACATACTAACTCATGTAGAGACATAACCATGGCTAAATTATAATGGTTAGGTTAATAAATATCTTAAGTAAAACAAAACTAGTGGACTTAGCCAAAGCATCCACAAGCTTCATGCATGTGACTAATAATCCACTAGTTTGGAATTACTTTAAATACTAAAACCCAACATTATAATTAGTATGGTGTAAGTCTCATACACCCATGTAGTGTGTATCAACAACCATGATATAAAATAAAACACAATTAATATATATCATATATATATTAAGTGTGCACATGTGAGAATAATAAATGCTTAGGTGAGCTAATATTAGTTAATGTAAATTAGTATATCAATTATACAATTATACACTAAATTATCAAATCAACACTTGATTTAATAATCCGGCTATATCACATATAACCGACTAATATTAAATGTACCAACTTATTCAATCAACACTTGATTCGATAACCCGGCTATATCACATATAACCGTCCGATACAAATATCACGAGAATAGAATACGGTATCACATACTCGCATTATTCTCGGTCCCACACATATCACATATGTGCTCCTACTTAGTTTTGCCTGAGCCAGTAAAACCTCTATGTAGGACTCTAAAGACTCGTCAATACGCCGGCAGTGGGTGATGATCACATCAAGCACCCACAAGCCGCCAGCGGTACTAGCTGGACGTAATGGCTACCCGGGTATTGTGCGATCAGAAGATCAACAAGCAAGCCCGCTCTAGCTCCTGTAAAGCCTGTCAGTAACACTACCATACAGTCCGGTCTCCTCGTCTGATATGTTGCATATCCAGTCTAGGGGTGGTAAACGTCAAACCCCAATAACCGATAAGTCATGACGATTTGAGGCTCATAACGGGTCGAGAAACTACTGATAACACTTACCAGTAAATCTCTAAATCAGCCCTGGCCAGGGAGTTCCCTGTTATGGCCAATCGAGCACAGCGCGACATCAACCCCCAATACCGGGAGAGACGAAACCCCTCCTATCGCTCATTGCCTCCTTGTGACTCGGGACTGTACCCAAAAACCACCGTTTTGCACGTCCTCTTGAACGTGGTAAGGTGGAATTCAAAGCATAGTAGGAATCACACAAGACTCTATGACGATCTCGGGTCAACAGACTAACCTGTACCAGTGTCACCAGAGAACTGCTATCTGACATGAGGTATAATACCATCTGGGAGTTCTCGGCGAGTCCGTCCAGTGTACCCATTCTCCACTGAGCACCTGCATACCATCTTTGATGTCAAACACCAATTGATATGGGATCATCCATCGCCCATCTCATAGGTCGAGAAGCATATACGCTAGTCTGCTATGGTATATCGATGCCCTTTCTCGATGCACCCACGACTAGGAACATTAAAGGATGAACTTATGGACTACCATGGCCCCACTAGTATGATCTGCATCATAATCCTGGTAGTCAAGTACACATCCTAAGGGATTTACCAATATGTAACCATAAGACAATATCAAGAGACAAGTATACATGTTAAGATAAAGAGCAACCATATAGCATACTATCATGTCGAGCAAGAAAGTCCTCTCTATATATGTCCAAGCATCCAATATAATATACCTCATATGTACAATAATGGCCCCTAGGGCATACATACAACTAACAGAAAGCAGCAAGGCAAATCCAGAAAAGAAGCACCAGCACCACTCAAGAATCCGATCAGGCCTGCCATATTCAATCGATTATTCGTTACCAAAACAGAAGGGCCACGACAACGGTCCACGAAATCAGCTGCCAATAATGAAAAGATAGCCGGATATGTTATCCATATGGTCTATATGGCGGGCATGCGGCCCAGCGATAACTTTCGCAGCAAAAGCAAGGATGGAGCCACCACATCCCAAGCCCAATTTGGCTTGAATATGGTTGCCGCTTCCCATGAATAGCTGCCTCCGTTGGATGATGAAAACCCTCTCGATGAGGATGATAGGCAGAAAGATCTCTCAGTCCATGTAGATTCAAGATCGGACAGCGAGAAAGAGCCGACTTTCCGCCCCAGGACCGTAGAGCAAGAGCTACTTCAAGAGCTCCAAAAACAGCTCAGGGGCAAAGATAAAGAGATGGCCAAGCATTACTCCAAAATCGACGACTTGGCGAATATCGTGATGCAGCTCAAGGCACAAATTGCTCGAACACCTTACAATCAGGCACATGTCTCTACTCACGAGCCAGGTGATGACAACCCGAAGCAACCGATGCCTGTCCTTTTGGGTCCAAGATTAGGTGAGCCGCACGAAAGCCGACCACATTCCTCTTCTGGGGACACCTTGGCTCCAGATAGTACTATCCCGTTAACACAAGATCGGATAATGGATTTGGTCACTAGCATGGTTAAAATATTAGTAGCCGAAGCCGAATCTCAGAAAGAAATCGGTAGTAATGGGCGGCCATATCCCGCGCAGTACGATCTGATCGAGTTCCCGAGCGGATACATCATTCCTAAGTTTGGAAGATTTGACGGGACGGGAAACGCAAATCATCACGTCGCCCACTTTAAAGCGTCATGTGGAAATATAGGAGGCAATGATGCACTTCTTATTCGTTAGTTTGTCAACAGCCTGACCAATATCTCTTTCGACTGGTATGCAAGTATACAAGACGGGTCCGTCACTACTTTCACCCAAATGGAGTTTCTGTTTCGGCAAATATTCATGAGTGTTAGTGAAAAAATATTTATTTCTGACCTTCTGAGAACTAAGCCGGGAAAAAATGAAAGCAACACGGACTTTATTTCCCGATGGCGCAACCTCACTGTCAAGTGCGAATCGCCGCTAGAGCAGGACCTGTCCGTTAGCCTTCTCATTGGTAACCTCAGCAATTGGATGGTCCTATTCTTGTGTACAGCAGGCCTTAAGACATTTCAGGAGCTGACCAAGAGAGTTCAAATGTTGGAACGCTCGAAGCAAGAGTCTGCCCCAGACTCTCAGAAAGACAATACTTGGAAATGCAAGAGGGACGACAACCGTAGAAGCGGGAATTCCAGCAATACCAACGTCTTCAATGCGTCCGACAATGAGGACAAGCGAAAGGCAAGCGTATCTAAAACCAACCAGTCTTGAAAGCCAGTGCTGGGGGGAGAAGGGACTTCCCTAGAGGGGAAAAGAACAAGATTTACTCTTTCAGAAGGGACAAGGTTCGCATGATATTCAAACATGTCTTAAACAACGGTCTACAATTACTGGAGTCGAAAAGGCCTCACGAAGCAAAAATGACCGACAATCCCTTGTATTGTCCGTACCATAGAGTAGTAAGCCATGCGATCGACAATTGCTATATTTTCAAAGACTCGGTCGAGAAGCAGTACAAGACTAGGGAGATCGAGTTGTCCAAGAGTGTGTTGGTGAATAATCAAGATGCAACCACCAACTTTATACAAACACAAACTGAAACCTTCTGTGTAACAATCCTAAATTTCCTATACAAGTTTTTACAAAAAAAAATTCAAAAATCCATAAAGGGGTATTTTAGCCTGAGCATAAGATATAAGTAATTATTTTGCTTTTTAATTACAAGTTAAAAGAATGTAACAACTCCATTTTTAGTGTACAAAAATTTGCTTTAATATTAATATATATTTGGAGTATTTACATTTGCTGCTATTACTTTAAGTAATTAATTAGCTCTATAATTACAAGAAGGAGCTTGTAGCTCATTGGTAATACCCTGCACTGCTGAACCAAGCCACCAGAGTTCAAATCCCATACCGCATATTATTTTTAATATTGATTTTTTAAAAACCTTTAGAATACCAAGGGTTTACACGTGCATATCTCACAAAAACCCCACTACACCCAAAAATGTAACATTGTCAGAGGTTAAATGAATCGTCAGGGGGGATCCCGGCTGACTGACGCGGCCGGGAATCGGCCAAATCGGCCTCGACTCGGCAGACTCGGTCCTCAGACCGAGCCACGGCCGAGTCGGCCGATTCCGGCGACGACCAACACAAAAAATGTGTCTTTTGGTCTCCCCTGTACACCTGCAAAATTTTATCCTCAGACCATTTCCAGAGCTCTTTTAAAACCCCATTTACTCCACTTTTATTACATTTTAATATATTTTAATACATTTTAAATTAAAACCCTTCATCTACCCTAACTCTAGCCTAACCCTATAAATACCAACCCTACACACTACCCCCTCAACCCAAACTCTGAGCCAACTCTCAAGAATTTTCAAGAAAACTTGTGTACTTTGAAAACGAGTAAGAAGCGAAGCTACGACGAATTTTCCGACGAACTTCCGACGAACTTCCGACGATCATTCTAGGAGCACCCGGCGACGAAGCAACGCACCGGCGACTCCTCCCATTCTACCTCCCTCTCCTTGTTGTCCTAAACCCGTAAGTCCCCAAAGTCTACCTCTCTTTTCTTTTCTAAAATACGGATTTACAAAACCCGACGGAATCAGAACCAATCCGATTTCTGATTCGTTTTCTTTATAAAACTTCACTTCTCGTTAATACAATTATACTTAAACTCTCTCATGTTGACTATTAAACACTAATCAACCAAATTGATCAAGTTTCATATCACAAAATAATTGCTAGTTCCTTTTACCGTATTTTTTTCATTTAAATGCCACATAGTTCCTTTTGCGACATTTAAACCATTAAACTTGTTATACCTTTAAGTAGATCACGAGGTAACGACCTACCTCCTTACACACTCATATGCAACATAGCACGATACTCTCGGAAACATAGAATACAGGAAATCGACATCTTTACAAATAAATAACCTTTGAACTAATAAAAAAAATATCTAGACTCGGCCAATTAAGGACTGTCGCGCTCATTAGGACAGAGGAAAGTTGTGGGCATTCAGTCGTTTATCTAAACCTGACTTTGTAGTGCCTAGGCTAGACAAGTGAGAAAGGTAACTTTAAAAGGCCCGTCTCACGGTGATTCGTGAGCGGATCCCTCCTTTCTTTACTAGTACTTATCTGGCCACAATTGGCGGTGAAGAGGCGATTTGAGGGATATCTCACAACTTGTCGCTTTGGACCGGTTAGGAGCAGTCTAGTAACTTAGGAGACCCTAGAATATAGAATACGGGAAATCAACATCTTTACAAATAAATACCATAATTAATAAAACCGTTTTTTCTTAATGATTGGTATTTATACAAATCTTTGCAAAGCGCCGCTACAACCCATTTGGGGAACCCGTTCGGGATGGTGCGGATTATCGCACATCCTCGGGCTTAGTAGTGCGAGATGCAAACATCCGCAAGGAGTCGGCCTCGAAAGATTTAAAATACGATATCTTAAGAAAACGAGATTTCTAGAATATTATATATTACTAAAATTATTTTCATATAAATATATGTATATGTAACATAAAAATATCTATTTTGAATTATTACAAATATTCCACATTTTCTAAAAATGTCACAAGAATCATTTTACACTAAAATACCATGAATTCCATACAAATCAATATTACAAATAAATACATTTATTTATGAAATTAGGATATATTCACTAGAAATATCACAATATAAAATCTACATTCATTATAACTCTAAAGACGAATAATAAATACTTGGGGTGTATTTTGAAAAGTATATAAAAGTATTTTTACATAAAAACCCCTCAAGTTCTGTAAATTACCCTAAGGACCCTCGTAAACATAGGTTTAAGTGGGACCAATCTCTTGAGCCTCGGGGAGCCGGAGAAGTGGGTACTTGCCTATCTAAGGTAGACAACTTAACAATGGTGTTATCAAAACGGTAATCGTCTTTGAAAAAGACACAAATCATGCCGTCCATGTGCAGCGGTTACCGATAACATCAAAACAATCAGGACTTCAATTTACTTTTCTAATTGTCTGACTCAGAGTGAGTCTCATTATAATCTGACTTGAATATGATTCAAGTACAATCTACAATCTTCAATATTACAATTCAACATGAATCCATGAATCCAACTATCAATCTATACAACTTGACTGAACTGAACCATGGATATACATTCCATTTACATGGTTCTCCAGTTATTCCATTTACATGATTCTACAGTTACATCCGTTTACTGATATCATGGTTTTGATCAGTCATCCAACTATACAATCTATACAATTAATACAACAATACAATCAAAACACTACGGGGTTTAAAGGGTAGATTGGTACGGAAGGTGTTAAAAGTGGCACGAGACTGCAAGATTAAGACACATAACATGAATCCAATTGCCGTTGTTCCGGGTTGTATAACGGAGCCTTATACTTCCATTTGCCCTAGTCTCTGGCATCTAGAGACTCCTCTCGTATACACTGGCATTCTTCTGTTCCAAGCTACAAACAACAGCGTTCATGAATACAACAGTATAACAATATAATACAACTTTAAAAGCTACCTATTATTCTGTCTATCCTACTTCTCCTTTATTTTTGGGACTTACCGAGCGATCTGTTCACTGACGACATTCTCTTTCTTTCTTCTTTGAATGTCGTCAGGTGATCTGGACCCGTCAGAGATCGACCCCACTGCTAAAGACTTGGACCAGTTCAATGAAGACCCCGAGCTCTAGTCATTGTACACTTTCCATTTCAGTACTTTTCTTTTTCTGTTATGCCATTGTTTAGGCATTGTTCTTTTATTTCAGTTGTATTTACTTTCCATGTATTGTACAGAAAGAATGTGAATAAATAAAGTTCCTGTTTTAATTATATCATGTCTCTTGTGATTTACTTTTATATTACTTAGATACGCTTAGCGTATTCACAGTAAATACGTAGCGGCCTCGTCGCGTCCTCTTCCCGTATACTGGGAAGCGGGGCGTGACAGGTTTTGTTGGTGACCCATGCAGGTCAGAGCTGTTTATAACCATACTATGCAGTTCTATTCTGCGTGAAAAACCTAAGCAATATAACATAAGAACCAGCAACTAAAACATTCTTTACAATTCATGTTCCTTGAATCTTACAATTTCATATTCCCTGAATCTTATCATTTCATAAACTTTGAATCCGTCCTAACCCAAAATTCCTTCACCTCTTTTACAATCTTACCAAAATCTTCGCATTCTTTCATTTCTTCACATTTTTCATACACTATCAAGTACTTCTAACACCTTAGCAGCCATAGAAGCCAAGACAGTTGACCAAGGTAACACTAGTAATTCACTGTCACATTCTAAAACCCTTGCACCACCTTGTTATTTTTTCACACACTGTCAGTACTTCAGTCACTAAACTTTCTTGAATCTGTTACACTTTCCTTTTACAAATTTCGAGGACGAAATTTTTATAAAGAGGGTGGAATGTAACAACCATAAATTTCCTATACAAGTTTTTACAAAAAAAAATTCAAAAATCCATAAAGGGGTATTTTAGCCTAAGCATAAGATATAAGTAATTATTTTGCTTATTAATTACAGGTTAAAAGAATGTAAAAACTCCATTTTTAGTGTACAAAAATATGCTTTAAAATTTTTACAAGAAGGTTGCAGAGAGTAAGGTTGTCTTCCTCGTATTGTACGTGGATGGCATACTCTTGATAGGAAATGATGTTCCTATGCTGCACTCGGTCAAGCTCTTCTTATCACATAGATTCTCAATTAAAGATCTAGGGGATGCCTCATGCATTTTAAGATCTATAGAGATAGATCTAAACGGATATTGGAATTGTCCCAATCCAGGTACATTGACACCATACTAAAGAGTTTTAGTATGGAAGAATCCAAGCGTGGGAACCAACCCACGCTCTCTGGACTCACTCTCTCCAAAGAGATGTCTCCCAAGACTGATTTGGAGAGAGTTCACATGCAAGGGATACCCTATGCTTCGGCAGTAGGCTCTATCATGTACACGATACTATGTACCAGACCCGATGTAGCATACTAAGTATAATGAGTATGTATCAAGCAGATCCTGGAGAGAGTCACTGGACAGCTGTGAAGAATATTCTCAAGTACTTACGAAGGACTAAGGAGATGTTCTTGGTGTATGGTAACGGTGAACTCCAGGTGGAGTCCTTTACCGATTCGAGCTTCCAGAGTGATAATGACGACTCTAAGTCGCACTCGGGATTTGTCTTTACCCTCAATGGAGGGGCGGTGTGTTAAAAGAGTTCCAAACAGGAAACCATTGTAGACTCGACGATGGAGGCTGAATACATCGCTGCCAACGATGCTGCTAAAGAGGCTGTCTGGATGAAGAAGTTCATCACTGAACTTGGAGTGGTTCCGTCCATTGAGCATCCAATACCTTTGTATTGTGATAACAATGGAGCTATGGCTTTGGCCAAGAATCCCAGGTCCCATCAGATGTCCAGACATATTCTGAGGAGGTATCACATGATCCGGGAGATTGTTGATCGCCGGAAGATCGAGGTCAGGAGAGTTGATACGAAGGACAACACTGTGGATCCACTCACGAAGGCCATACCCCAGATACAATTTGAGAGACTCTTCGGGATGTTGGGTATGAAATACTACAACAGATGGCCTTAGTGCAAGTGGGAGATTGTTAGTTATGTATATGCCCTAGAGGCCATTATTGTACATATGATGTATATTATAATGGATGCTTGGATATATATAGAGAGGACTTTCTTGCTCGATATGATAGTATGCTATCTGGTTACACTTTGTCTTGACATGTATTGGTTTACTGTCTTACTCTCACATGTTGATAAAGCCCTTAGGATATGTACTTGACTACTAGGACTATGATGAGATCATACTAGTGGGGCCAGGGTAGTCAACGAGTACATCCTATAACTGTTCCTAGTCGAGGGTGTATCGAGACAGAGCATCGATACACCAGAGTAAACTAGCGTATAAGCATCTTGACCCATATGATGGACGATGGACGATCCCATATCCATCGGTGTTAGACATCAAAGATGGTGTACGGGTGCTCAGTGGAGACTGGGTACACTGAACGGACTCGTCGAGAACTCCTAAATAGTTTTATAACTATCGTCAGATAGCAGTTCTCCGATGACACTGGTGCAGGTTAGTCTGTAGACCCAAGATCGTCATAGAGTCTTGTGTTATTCCCACTGTGCTTTGATTTCCACCATACCATGTCCAAGAGGGCGTGCAAAACGGTGGCTTTTGGGTACAGTCCCGAATCACATGGAGGCAATGAGCGATAGGAGGGGTTTCGTCTCTCCCGGTATAGGGAGTTGATGTTGTGGTGTGTTCGATTGGCTGTAACTGGAAGTCCGTGGCCAGGGATGATATGGAGTGCTACTGGTAAGAGTTATCAGTAGTTTCTCGACCTGTTATGAGCCTCACATCGACACGACTTATCGGTTACTGGGGTCTGACGTTTACCACCCCTAGACTTGATATGCGACATATCAGACGAAGAGACCGGACTATACGGTAGTGTTACTGATTGGATTCACAGGAGAATGTACATGCTTGCTTGTTGATCTTCTGATCGCTCAATACCTGGGTGGCTGTTATGTTTAGATGACTGCTTGCAGCTTGTGGGTGTTTGATATGATCATCACCTACCGCCGGCGTATTGACGATTCTTTAGAGTCCTACACAGAAGTTTCCTGGATCAGGCAAAACGGAGTAGGAGCACATATGTGATATGTCCGGGACCGATAATATTACGATATGAGATACCGTATTCTATTCTCGCGATATATGATATCGGCCGGGTATATATGATATAGCCGGGTCATCGGATCAAGTGTTGATTCGATGAATCGGTACATGTTATATTAGTCGGTTATATGCAATATAGCCGGATTATCGGATCAAGTGTTGATTCGATAATTTAATGTATAATTATATATGTGATATATTACATTACGTTAACTAATATAAGCTCGCTTTATTGATTCATTTTTTCACCGGATAATATATTGATATATATGCGATATATGTTAATTGTATTATTTTCTTTTGTTACAAAATTATATTATATATGTAATATATAATATTGTAACATGTTAGGGTTAAAAATGCAACATGGTTGTTAAGTTTAAACCAAGTTAGGGTTTGGATTAGGGTTAGCTTTTGGGTTAGCTTTTTCACGAAGCTTCATGAAGCTTTCACTTTTGTCATCTAGCTTGATATTTTGTGTAGATATTTGTTAACCCAACCCAAACCCTTAACCTATGGTTTATTCTCTACAAGGATTAAGCCTTTCATTCTTAACTTATGGTTGCAATTGTAACCACAACAATAATTCATTATTCATCACAAAAACTTTCTTCTTCTTCTTCCTCCTTGGAAAAGCTTGCTAGCTTTTTGTGTGTGATGATTTAGTGTGAGAAATTAAAAACAAAAGAGAGCATAATTCCTACTTCATCATCCTCATCTATTCTAGCCACTTAGATTAGGGTGTTCACTTCTCTAATTACTTCATTGGTGAAGTGTAAGCTTGGGTTAGAGATTCTTCAAGGTAGATCATCTTAGATCAAGAAGACTTCAAGCAAGATGTATCATTCACCTCTTGGAGCCTCACGAGAGTCGGAGTTCATGATGATCGCAGTGAAGGGACCTGAACACGGAGCTTATGAAGTGAAGGAACGGACTACAAAGGTTGTAATCCTTATCTCTTTACTTCTTTTTATGTGATACAAACTTTGTTACCCTAGAAATTCTAGCATGATTCATGGTTTGCTTGCTTTGCACCTCTCTAAATTTTAAAGTGGCATGAGTGATGCTACCAAATCCTATACTAGGTGCAATGGAAACCCAACATAACGTTCCCAATCCACCGCCAAACCGTAGCTAAACCTACCTAAATGCGTCGGATCCGCGGCCTCTTTGTGGCCGTTGGATCTGAGAATTGGTGTGTGTGATTGTATCAGAATATCTTAACACAGGGCATATAGGGTTTCTGCTTTGAGGGATATATAAAGGACCGATGGCTAAAATTAAAAAGCAACACCTTTTACATGAAGCAAATCACAGTCAAGAACAAGAGATCCACGATAGGTCCGCGATTCGACGTGATAGAGTGACGTGAATATCGACGGAGCATATACTCCTACGAGGCAAAGATCGAGAGCAACTTCTTCTTGTAATCTAAATTCGAAGGATTTGTACTTGTACGTTGATTAATAAAGTTAGATCATTTGCTTAATTATTTCTTATTTACATTCTGCATCTAAATTCTGCATTTTGATTTCCTTCTCTATTCTTTCTTCTTCTATCCCCATCATGCGTGAGTAATTCTGTGCTTGATAGGGTTCGTAGAATTAGGGTAGATCAATGTATGATAAAATATTATAACTCCTTTTACATCTTATAAAGTTTATAAACTTTTGCAAAAGAATTGTTAACATCCTAATTAGGCACGCTATCGATTCATTGATAGTCTTGATCGTGATTTGAGATTAGATTAACAATTGTTTTGGTAAAGACTACACATGAATAGAGATCCATATAAGGATAAGGGTTACGAGTGGGAACCCTATTCGCTCCAAAACCCTAATCTACATGCATCAACTATCGATCTAGTTTTAAATCTATTAAAAGATAAAGGAGTAATTTTTAATTAATCATCCATTACTATAAATTCTAACGAACCCTACAAGCTCTCTTTTTATATATTCTACATCTGTATTTCACATAGATCTAGAATCACTCTCCCTTATTTCTAATTAACTCGTATAAAGCAAGATTAAAAGTTCCATGCATCCCTACGGACGACCCGTTCTCACCACAGCTAGCTACACGCGACGCCGTGTTGATTGTGGTTATTCTACAAACACTTTTTCACACCAATCATAACTAAAAGAAAATTTTTGTACGATTGTGAGCCAAAAATAAGTTTGGGGGATGATTTCACTGTCATTAATTCTTGTCCTCTTTAATAAGTTTTCCTTTCAAGTCTACAGGTTTTGAGCTTAAAAGATGACATCAGTGAGGACACTGCTGCAAACAGGTTTTGGAGAGGTTTGTGCTTATTTATGCATCATTCTGTATTATACTAAATATAAGCACAAATTTTTTTTATTGATAATAAAAGTTAGAAGTAAAAAAAATACATATGAAAGATAGGAAGAGTTTAAGAAAAGCAAGAGACTTAGATGTTTTAATATGAAGCTAGTAATAGGTAGTCATGAGTTGTTGTCCCAAGGGTTAGTAAGATGAAGGAAATTACTAATCTGAGGATAAAATTAAGTCTGAAAAATAGTCTCTATTCTTGAGTCCAAACATTTGAATGTTGATACCCTAGTATACGCACTTGCACACATCTTGAAACTTTGGATAGTATAGGATACCTTGAAATGCTCTTGTCTAAAAGCCTTAATATGAAGAAAACAGAAAATATAAATGGTGAAGAAAAATGAACAATGGTTTTGTAATCGCTTAAGGTAGCTTAAAAAAAATATAGGGAGGGTGCCTCATCACCTAGTGCCTTAGACCAACTGGTTTGGGAGTCACTGCTAAGCCTTAGGTGTTGCAAAACGAGAATATTTACGTCTTAATGAGCAAGCATATTTGGTAATCGGTTGGTTAGTACATCAAGAAGTATTAACAGCCGCATGAAGAATGTGTAAGCAATTCCATATGAAAATATTCACCGACTAAAAAGTACTAAGGAATATAGACAAGAGTATGATAGCTTGAATTGAATTCACTAAGTGTAGAGATGTCTTTTACACACACGTAGGGGTATATGATCGATGTTTGGAATAAAGATAGGGAGGAAAACTAAAGGCAATGTTTTATTGAGGAATGATGTGATTTCTGACATCTTTTTATGACCTTTAAGATAGGGCATATGGCAACTGAAAAGCTAGTGTAGTTTGAAACTCTTATTTTCAAATTCTTTCTTTTATACGATTCTTATCTTTGTATGTAACTTTCATCATCTTTCTTTTATTATGGGATTTTGTGGGTGTAATCCGCTAAAAATCCTCAGGAGACAACACTCCTCCTACTAGGGACACCTAGAGGTTTAATGGCTTATTGCATGTGCTAAGTGCAATCGTGTTGCATACGAAAGTGTGCTATGTTTTTCTTTTTCTTCTTCTTTTCTTGAATAACAAGTTTGCTCGGGACGATCAAAGCTAAGTTTGGGGGTATTTGTTTAGTCTATAATATTGCACATATGATGGAACATTTTCCTTACTTTTGTTAAGTACTTAAAGGTGTTTATTGTAAATATAGAACATATGTGGGTTTATTTATAAAATATTTATTATCATATGTTTATACATTATAATTAACATTATGAAGGAAAATATATGCATATAATATTTAAATAAATATTTTAGTAATTAAAATATGCATATCATATCAAATAATCCTAATCAATATTCTTTAAGATTTAATATCATATAAAATGGTTAGGATAATATCTAAAATATAACAAATACTACTAACACAATGAATTAAGATATTGTGCAGATATGAGCTCAGGTTTGGAATCCTCGAAATCCAAGATGTCGGAATAAAATCTGCCGATAAAGTTGAATCAAATCATAAAGGGAAGAGACTCAGAGAATGATTTGAAGAATATAAACATCAAAGTGATCTCCAAATGTCAACAGAAGAGAGCACAAGAATGTTCAAAGCATGATCTTACTAGGAAGCTGCGAGTGGGCGGCCGAACCCCATAATTTGCGGCGGATCCGCGGCCCTCTGATGGACATTGGATTTGAGATTTTGTGATTATGATTGTAACAACAAATCATCACACAAGGAAACTACGGTTTCTGCCTCTATGACTATTTAAAGGACCGAGAGATTCATATGAAGGATGATCACCGACAAGATCAAGAGATCCAAGACGATCCATGAATCGACGTGATCAATCGACTGGACATCTACTTCCACACGAGAGAAGATCGAGAGCATCCAGACTTCTTTGTACTCTACTTTCAATGGATTTTTAAATGATATAGTTGATTAATAAAGGTAGACCATTAGTTTAATTCTTTCGCATTTACTTTCTGCACTTATTTCTGCATTTACTTTCTGCATTTACATTATGATCTTTTTCTTCATTTTCTCTTCTATCTCAACCATGTGTGAGTAATTCTAGCTTGCTAGGGTTCGTAGGATTAGGGTAGAACAATGGATGAGAAAATATTTTAACTTCTTTTATATATTTTAAAGTTTATAAACTCTAGCAAAAGAATCGTTAGCATCCTAATCGGGCGCGCTACCAATTTATTGCTAGTCTCGACCGCGATTTGAGATCATATTAACAATTTTTTTGTTAAAGGATAGACATGAATAAAGATCAATGAAAGGACAATGGTTAATGATGGGGAAACCATAATTTCCTCCAAGAACCCTAATCGTCATTCATCACTATCGATCTAATTTTAAATCTATTGAAAGATAAAAGGAGTCATCTTTAATTAGTCATCTATTACTACCAAATTCTATGAACCATACAAGCATCTTCTTCATATATTCTACATCCGTGTTAACTTAGAATCTAAAACCATTCACCTTATATTCAATCAACTCGTCTAAAGCAAATTAAAGGTTCCACGTGTCCCTGTGGACGGCCCGTTCTCATCACGGCTAGCTATTAGCGACACCGTCTTGATTTCGGTTACTTTACACACTCTTAAACAGATCAGTCAATTGTCATTCAAGGCTTCAATCAAAACTGCCAGCAAGTTCTGGGGTCCATAGCTTTGCAGATCGGGTTTGGGGACCTGCAAACCGAAGCTAAGATATACATGATCGACGCCGACATGTCTCATAAAATTCTCTTGGGGTGGCCATGGCTCCACGATTACGGCATTGTTCCGTCAACTCTCTATCAATGCATGAAGTATTCTAAAAATGGCAAAGAAAGACGCATTGACGGAGACATCCAGCTGCTCGGTGTGCATGAAGTCTAAAATGAAGATTCCTGGTACTTTGTGAACCCCCAGAATGCTAAGTCACAGCTGACCGAAAATAGAGCGACCCCGAAACTGAAAAACAAATCTGAGCCGGCTGTCACTTTCAAAAGAAAAAAGCCCCAAGTGCGTCTGTGTTTCGACAGGGACACTGATGAATCTGACGATGGAAGTCCACCCTTTCGTAAAACTCGCTCTCATTTTGGCAGTGATACAGACGAGTCTGATGCTGAAGACCAATCTGACGGCAAAATTCACCCTCATTTCGGTAGCGACACTGATAATTCGGAGGGAGAGGACCCGCCTTACAACAGCTATGCAGATTGGGCCCTCATGAAAAAGAAGAAGCTAAGAGAAACCTTCGAGATTACAGAAGGATCCCTAACTATCACAAGGGTGCCAGAGCAGATGTGCAAAGAGCTCGATGCATTGTCAGTCTCCACCATGGACCAGCTGAAGACCTTCTACGTTCCCGGAAAAAAGAGTGGACAGAGGGACATCCTGTTTTATGGGTCAAATCCTGTCGTGCACACGGACGATTTATCTGTCACGTGCCTTCCCTATGAAAGAGGCATAGGAGCCGTCCTGAACCCCAGATATTATGCGCCCGAGATGCGAGAATACTTTAAAAAGTGCGGATCCCGGTTATATCAAACGGAATCCGAAAAGAAGTTTTATGAGGGGCAATGGCATCCACCTCAGGTCCGAGCACTCATCGATGGACGAATTCCAGATAGACGGGGCATATGTTTCATTCATCCTGATTCCAAAGTGCTACATGATCCATATTGGTGAAGCCAGCGAAAGGTCAAATGATGACGACGATATAGCCGATCCAGAAGAAGCTCCTCGAGAGCTTGAAGATGGCGGAAAAGCAACCTTCGATGAGCTAACCGAGGTTGATTTGGGAATGACTGATGATCCTAGGCCGACCTACATCATCTCACTCTTATCAGAGGAAATGAAAGAGCAGATAGTCGCCATGCTGCATGAGTTCGCCGACTGCTTTGCGTGGACATACAAAGAAATGCCCGGTCTTTCTCATGAGGTAGCCGTGCATAAGCTAGTTATTTCTCCTGATGCCAAGCCAGTCAAACAAGCTCCTCGAAGAATGAGAAGGGAACTAGAAGAAAAGGTCATCAAGGAAACCAAGAAGCTCATCGATGCCGGTTTCATCAGAGAAGGGAAATATGCGGACTGGATCGCATGCATCATCCCGGTGAAAAAGAACAATGGGCAGATCCGAGTCTGCGTCGATTTCAGAGACCTTAACAAGGCATGCCCTAAAGATGATTTTCCGCTACCAGTCATGGAAATGATGGTCGACGATACCTCAATTTATGAGTTGTTCGCCTTCATAAATGGCTCGTCTGGATATAATTAGATCAAGATGTCGCCCGAGGATGAGAAACCCACAACGTTTCGAACCCCGATCAGGATATACTGCTACAAGATGATGTCATTCGGACTAAAGAATGCGGCGCCAAATATCAAAGGGCAATGACCAAAATCTTTGATGACTTAATCCATAAGGTCATTGAATGTTATGTTTTTGATTTAGTTGTCAAGACAAAAGCCAAGGCCGATCACATCCAAGATCTCAGGACCGTTTTCAACAGATTGAGTGAATATGATCTGAAGATGAATCCTTTGAAGTGCACTTTTGGCGTGTCATTGGGAAAATTTCTAGGCTTCATAGTCCGACATCAAGGGATCGAAGTTGACCCATCCAAGTTAAAGGTCATCATGGAGATGCCCCCTCCGAAGAATCTGATGCAGCTAAGATCTTTTCAGGGTAAACTCTCTTACATATAAAGGTTTATCTCGAACCAATCGGGAAGATATCAGCCTTTCTCAAAGCTCATGAAGAAGGGATCTCTCTTTGTTTAGGATGTCGAATGTCAAGAAGCATTTCAAAGTATCAAACAGTACCTATTGCACCCTCTAGTGCTTGCTAATCCTATTCCAAATAAACCGTTGATTTTCAATACTGCCGTGCTAGATGAGTCACTTGGTATGATCCTTTCCCAAAACAATGAGGAGGGAAAAGAAAATGCCCTCTATTACCTCAGTCGAACTTTAGTCGGGGCGGAACACAACTATTCCTGGATCGAAAAGCAATGCCTGGCTCTGATCTTCGCTATGAAGAAGCTGAAGCAATATCTGCGTGCTCATTGGGTTATGCTTATATCCAAGGTTGACCCGCTCAAACACTTAATTACCAAGGCAAGCCTAGTCGGTAGAATGGAAAGATGGGCTGTCATGCTACTTGAGTTTGACAAATTTTATACTCCTCAAAAAGCAGTAAAAGGGCAAGCTTTTACCGACTTTCTCACTGCTCATCCCATACCAGAAGGGTTACCGCTCAATTGCGAGTTACCCGATGAACAAGTGTTGCACCTCGAGAATGATGAGCCATGTTGGGAGCTTTACTTCCATGGGGCCTTATCAATAAGGAGCTTTAGAAAATCAAGAATCCCGCAGATAAAAGTAGGGATTGGATTAGTGTTCATCACGCCATCGGGAGGAACCATACGATGTTCTTTGCCCTCACCAAGCCTCGCACAAACAATGAGGCTGAATACGAAGCTCTGATAGCTGGTCTAGAGCTCGCTATAGAAATGGAAGTCCTTCGGCTATGGGTTTACGGTGATCCCAGATTGTTTTCAACCAAGTAAGCGGCAACTATAAGATATACAAACCCAAGTTAGCTCGGTACAGAAGCCGGGTGGTGGAGCTCATGAAACAATTCACCCACATTGAACTAATGAGAGTCCCTAGGGTATTGAACGGAAAAGTCGACATACTTGCTCGCTTAGCCAAGGAGCAAGATGATCTCGATATGGATGAAATTCTGATAACAGTCAGAAGCCGACAAATTCTTCCCCAGCCTCTTTATGAGAAGAAGAAAGCGCAGAAAAAAGAGCAATCCTTTCGAAGAAGCTCTGATCATTCAAGATGAGCCCGATTGGAGAGAACCCTTCATAGAGTACCTCCGATATGACAAGCCGCCCGAAGAAAAATCGGCGAGAGTTATGTTGAAGAAAAGATCCCTCCGATATGTGTTTGAGAATAATACACTATACTGCAGATCATATGACCAACTCTGGCTCAGGTGTCTGTCATCGACCGAAGCCCAAAAAGTCATGAAAGAAGTTCACTCAGGTGTCTGCGGAGCTCACCAGTCCGGCCCCAAAATGTGGCTTCAAATTAAACATCTTGGATATTACTGGTCTACCATGATAAGGGATTGTGAAGAGCATGCAAAGAAGTGTTATCTCTGCCAAATTCATGGTGATTTCATTCACAAGTATCCCAATCCACTGCATCCTATGGTGGCGTCATGGCCTTTCGAAGTTTGGGGCACCGACATAGTTGGCCCAATTGATCCTCCGTCATCCAAAGGCTACCACTTCATATTGGCTCCAACTGACTACTTCTCCAGATGGGCTGAAGCCGTTCCACTAAAAGAAATCAAGACAGAAGATATTCTGACATTCATCCGGCATAATATTCTATACCTCTTCGGTATGCCAAGAAGAATCATCTCTGAAAACGGGCCTTCATTCAAGAGCTTCAAAGTCTCAAGGTTCGTTACTTAGCACAAAATAGACTAGAGATATTTCTCCATCTATAATCCAAGAGCCAATGGGCTAGCCGAAACCTTTAATAAAACTCTATACAAGCTCCTGAGGAAAAATGCTTCAGCCAACAAGGGATACTGTAATCTCAAGCTCCATGAGGCGTTGTGGGCATATCGTACCATGAACCGCACCCCAACTCAGTCCACTCCATACTCACTACTCTTCGGAGTGGAAGCGATCCTCCCACTCGAAGTCGAAATTCCAAGCCTAAGAATGGCCGTCCAGCACGAGTTGACGGAAGAGGAAAACGTACTTCTTCGTCTCGAAAAGCTCGACGTCCTTGAGGAAAATAGGCTCGCAGTGCAGCAAAATCTGGAGCTATACAGAGCCCAAATGTCACGGGCCTATGAAAAATGACTCATCTATGTGCTTTCAAGAAAGGCGAATTAGTGTTGGTTCTCAAAAGATTGATCATCCCCAATCGATATGCCAAGGGAAAATTCGAGCCAAACTGGTAAGGACTATACGTCATCAAGAAAGTATTTGATGGAGGATCCTACTAGCTGATAAATGCCGAGGGAGAAAAGCCCATGCCACCCATGAATGGCCGATATCTCAAGAAATACTACGCGCGAATGCTCCAAGTCGTAGGAGAATTGAGCACACCGGCCCTACGGTCTGGATCATACATCCTTTAAAACCGTATACAATCCACGGGCGTAAACGGCCCCTATCTCTCCCAAAGTCCTATAGGCGAGACTACATTTAAAGTTCCACCGGCGATGAAGCTAAAAAAAAGGTATGTCCACAAGCAAAACAGGCATGGATGAAAACCCGAAAGGACTCCGTGAGTAAAAATAGCAGGACTGTCGGCGAGTTTGTGAAAATCCGAAAGGGCGCAAATTCGTGAAAAGAGATAAAATACACTCGTAAAGTCCTCTCGTCTTTGTGAGGAGAAAACCCTGCGTGAGATCCTTACGACTCACAAAGGAGCAACACACTTAGGAATCCCTACGATTCGTAGGGAGAAAATACACCTGTGAGATACTCTCGACTCGTAGGGAGAAAATATTTTTATGAGACTCTTACGGCTCACAAAATTGAAAAGCCTTAGGTGACAGGGATCTAAACCTGTCTCCTAAGCCATCGCTCCCCAACGGGCAACGGCAAATGATGAGCCACTCCTGGCATTGCTTCAGTGTTAGCGGTGCTGATACCGACCAAAAACCCAAATCCCAATTCTTTTCACGACAAATGATAAGTCGCTCCTGGCATTGCTTCAGTGTTAGCGGTGCTGATGCCGACCAAAAAACCAAATCCCAAGTCTTCCTAGGGCAAATGATTAGTCGCTCCTGGCATTGCTTCAGTGTTAGCGTTGCTGATGCCAACCAAAAATCCAAACCCCAAGTTTTCCCGAAGGCAAATGATGAGTTACTCCTGGCATTATTCTGGTGCAGCAATACCGATGCCAAACGAAATCCAAATTCCAAGTTCCTCTTAAATTCAAAAGTCCCACCAAACAAGGCAGAAATCAAACAGATCAAATCAAAAGTCACATCCGGCAGCATTTCTAAGCTCGAAAGTCCCGCTAGATAGGTAGGGAACTTCGAAAACAAATCAAATCAAACAAATCAACCCCGACACTGCAAGTAGCGAAGCAATTCAACCTCAACCCCGACACCGCAGAAAGCGGAGAAAGTCAAATCAAATCCCAACACCGCAGAAAGCAGAGCAAGTCAAATCAAACCACGACACCGCAGAAAGCGGAGCAAGTCAAATCAAATCATGACACCGCAAAAAGCGGAGCAAGTCAAATCAAATCTCGACACCATAAGAAGCGGAGCAATTCATCGACCGTCCAAGTCGCAAAAATGGCAGTACCGACCTTCCAAGTCGCAAAAAGGGCAGCACTGACCATCCATGTCGCTAAAATGGCAGTACCGACCGTCCAAGTCGCAAAAATGGCAGCACCGACCATGCAAGTCGTAAAAAGGGCAACACCGACCGTCCAACTCGCAAAAAGGGCAGCACCGACCGTCCACGTCGCTAAAATGGCAGTACCGACCGTCTAAGTCGCAAAAAGGGCAGCACCGACCGTCCACGTCTCAAAAAGGGCAGCAGCATCGACCATCCAAGTAGCAAAAAGGGCAGCACCGACCGTCCACGTCTCAAAAAAGGTAACAACACCGATCGTCCAAGTCGCAAAAAGGGCAGCACCGACCGTCCATGTCACAAAAAGGGCAGTACCGACCGTCCAAGTGGCAAAAAGGGCAGCACAAGTCGCAAAAAGGGCAGCACCGACCGTCCAAGCTGCAAAATGGGCAGCACAAGTCGCAAAAAAGGCAGCACCGACCGTCCACGTCGCTAAAATGGCAGCACCGACCGTCCAAGTCGCAAAAATGGCATTACCGACCGTCTAAGTCACAAAAATGGTAGCACCAACCGTCCACGTTGCTAAAATAACAACATCGACTGTCCACGTCGCTAAAATGGCAGCATACCTTCCACGTCGTCAAAAGAGAACCCAACCAAATCAAGCTCCATATAAAACAAGATCCATCAATTTCATGCATACAACCCACACACGTGGTGTGCATTTATTGATGGGGGCACTTTGTTGGTGTCAAAATTTACACCCCGGTTGACGAAGCCAAAATCAAAGTCAACCCCAAGCCAAGTGGGTCCAAACCCAGGTCAAGACCAAGCATGGAAGAGACCGGCCCCATGAAAAAAAGAATGAAGCAATAAATTAGTTTAATTTAATTCTTTTTTTAGGAATAAATGTATGTAAAATGGGCAAAAAGCCAAAATTTTGTAAACCCTATGGCTTATACGCAAAAAGAGATAAACACATAAGGCATGGGGTGGCAAAAATGTCATTTGGTAAAGCTCAATGGGCTATATGTAATGTGTGTAGCCTATAAAGGCAAATATGATGAAAAAATCAAGAACTTTTCATTCTCTCAAAAAAATTCTAGATTTTGTACCTCCATCTCCTTTCTCTCAAGTTCTCCCTTTCCTTTTCTTTTTCAACTAAATCAAGAGTTTAACTTTTCTTTTTACAAAAAGAAATAGTTTTTAACCATAAAACCCACAAAAGGGAGCTCAAATCTTCTATCAGATCTCTAAAATGGGAGATTTTTAAGTCTCACCCCCTTTCTCCGAGATCCAGTCGACAGAAAGAAGGAAGATGGAGACCCATCTCCAAAAATCCCACTTTGGGAAGATCCTGGGCTCAAGGGAGAAGAAAGGGGCCCCCTTTCATCATCTCCGATAATCTCTTGGGAGTTTAACTCCGAAAACAAAAAAAAGTCTTTCTTTTTAGGAGTTTAACTCCCAAAGTCAATTGGGAATACAACTCCCAGTATAGGGGCTAAGCCCCTTCTTCTCGCCGGCTCCCAGTGCCTGCGTGCTAAGCATGTGAGGCGCTGGCACCCAGCGCCCGCGTGCTAAGAACGTGAGGCGCTAGCGTCTACACAAGAAGGAAGAAGGATGCCCCCGATATACCCAAGATCCCTCCAAAACACAATACACGCACACTGCACATTGAGTTCGTATGACCAGTTTGACCCGTCAATCGGAGGTTCCCCCGCTTCAAAGGATAGGGGTAATTAACGGCAGTTTAGTCCGCGGCTACCAGAGATTCGGATCCCCACAATCAATAAACCCCAGCCAATCCTAGGCAGGAGGAATCTGTAGTAAGCCTGACAAGCGACGCATATTCCCATCTCAATGGGGTGAAGAAAAACACGCTACAGATAGTTTCTCCGGTGAGGAACAGCCGGTGAGCCGGACGTGGATGCATCCCATCCTACTAGATAATAAATAATGACGATATAAGTAACTTCTGAATAAAATAATACATAATCAATTTGATTTATTAAAATAATACTAACCAGCAGACTGCATGGAGAGTACGGATCGTGCAGGAGCGGTCTCTGTCCCGGATTAATATGTGTATATAACTATGATAAGAAACTTCAAAATGAATATGCGTGTATATATAATATAAAATTCAAAATGAATATGCGTGCAATATAGAATATGCAAACGTACCTGCTGCAGGTGTGGGAACAACATGTGCTTCGAATGTCGGAACGTCCTGTGCCCCGAATGTGGAAGCACCCTCTCTAACTAAACAATAAAAACTAATTATATAAGTAACTTCAAAATGAATATGCATGTGTATCTATAATTTAACATTCAAAATGAATTAATATGCATGCAATATACATGGAGGTGTGGCAAAGTCCACACGTAATGGGAGATCTAGAGGGGGTACGGACGGGGTGCAACAGAATAGCTCTTCCGTAGGATCTGCTCCCTACACAGATCCTCAGGCAGCAGAATCCCTCTGCCGGCGCCCCAGCCTCTGGTGCCCTTCGTTGCTCCTGACGTCGTCATCATCTCTAGATAAAAATACAATCATTACATATGCATGCAATGCATATATGTAAGAGAAATAGTAACAACAATATATGTTAAACTTTTATACGTCTAATTTGTTACGTTTCGTAGACGCATTAAAAATATCTACTTGGATTTCATCATCAATTACATTCCTAACCCATTTAACTTCACGCTCAGCCAAAGATAACCCATCTACGGAGACAGACGGTTGGAGCACTCTAAGTCTTCTTTCTTCTTCCTATTCATCGATGTCGTCCATGCGATTCTCGAATTCCGAGACATCATAAACATCCTTGGGTTTTCATCGGCATACGGCATTCCATCCCGGATGCTTCAAACACTCTGAGTAGTATACTTGAAATGCTTGTTGCAGAAAAATAAATGGATCATCCTAACAGAAAAATCAACATGTGTTTACACTAGTACATCCATGTTCATCTTTCTAAGTCTCGAGATTGTCTCTCCACCTATTCGTATCGGTTCATGTATCGTACCAAATACACTGAAATATATAAAACAATTCTGATCGTTCGAGATATTGGATACCAAGTATGCAACTTAAGTACCCATAATAAATCACACCATTCGATCCTACAGTCGCAATCCCACTGATCTGGGTGGTTCAAGATTTTTTTATGTCATTAACTTCAAATTTGTATCCAAGGACACTGAATCCTTTATAGTATGTAACCTCAATGCTAAAACTGAGCTAAACATCTTGATTCTTTCTCTCATGATGCAAACATATTCGGATCTTGGATCTGAAAAAACAAATTATGTCATTAATACATACCGATAACCACTTAGATTAAGAATAGTCGCAAAAAGACGAGATTCGAACATCTTACAAAATCTGCAAACCAGTCACAGAAAATGTCCTGATGATATTTTTCGAATAGATCATCATCTCAATCAGGATGCCTCTCACATACTCCATTTTTATGAATTTTGTTATCAATACTAAATTTTGACATCAACATTATATTATTTCATATATATACATATATAAAGAACAATTAATGCAAAACAGACATCCGCTATTGAGAAGGATAAACTGATATATCTTGTTGATAAACATGGGTTCTACTCTCTTGTAATCTACTTTATCATACAATCCGTCCTGAATTCTACGAAGCATGTTAAGCCTTGTCTCAATATATTCGTCCAGATAGAAGGAACAAAATGTGGTTACTTCATCTAGGAGATAATCTTGCATGATAGAACCCTCTGTTCGATTTATATTGCGTATATAATTTTTTAGAGTGTAGAAGTACTAAAGAAACATATGTTAAATAAATAAATACAATCATATAAGAAAGCAAAATTTTTACAAAATGCGTGAACCAAAAAATTCAAGGTACGTTTCGACAAGATATATCCATCGATATTGTACCGGTTCGCATGCTCAGCCTCGGTTGCAAGATGAACCGTCAGGTGTATTATGATATCGAAGAACGACGGCGGGAAAATCCACTCAAGCTTGCATAGTATCAATGGAATCACATTTTCTAGCTTCCCCAGCGCGTCAACCTCGATATTTTTAGCGCACAATTTCCTAAAGAAGCAACAAAGATTGTCGCGCCCCGCTTCCCAGAGTGCGCTAAGATCGGCACGTGACAAAGCCAACCATGCTACCTGTGGCTAGGAAACATCCTTCCACAGTCACATTACGGCTGTCTATAAGATATCAAGAACAATAGAAATAAAATAAACTATCTAGTACATATCCATATGCCAAAATAAACAAGTCAAGAAATAATATATGCGGAAGAAATAAATCCAATAAACAATAACATCTGGAAAGTATGTCCCAAATACGGGCTCACATCAGTAAATGAAAGTACGGAAATAAAAATAAATTAAACTAGATACTAACAGGATCCTCACTGCTCGGCCTGACGGCGAAAATACTCCTGATCAGCCTGCGAAAGAGACCGAGGATCTGGGCTATGCAAAACCCAGACGTCAGTGCGTCATAATATCAATAATAATAAATGAACATGATACACGAGATATGTAGGCATGAATATAAACGATGACATGAATATAACCAATAAACATGGATATGCAATAGTGAAGTGTATACGTGCAGGTGATGTGCAGTGAGTAATCTAAACTATACTACTGGGTTATTTATTCTAAAGTCTTCGAAATCAATTAATGTAATCCTCATCGTAACCCATCGGTCTATGCCTCGTTCATTCCCCATGGGACCACGGTAACTAGATTATTCCGTAACGCCCGGAAAAACGGCAAACAATATATTCCGTAACTCCCGGAAAAATGGCAAACGATATATTCTGTAACGCCTGGAAAAATGGAAAACAATATAATAGCCCTTTGAGTTACGTTCGGTTACATTTTTGATTTTCCTTTACCCCTAAGGTTATGTTTTCAAGTCAGGTATTGCCAATCGCTATCTAATTCCAACATAGGATCAAGCATGTATAGGTTTTGTCTATACAGACAACAATAACGTCCATAGGGACAACGAGTCAGGGTTGTCGGCATTAGTAACAGAATCAGGTAACATGTCAAGTAGTGGTGTATCAGGTCATGACAGGTAGTGCACAGGTATCAAACAGATGCTCATAATAAAACTGTAGCAAGTACGGATGCACGATAAAAGTACGGATGCACAGTAAAATACGGATGCACAAATATCTATCAGGGATTACATCTACAAATCCATGACTACGCATGATGCATATTATCAAGCATGGGGTGCTAATATAACAGTAATATGAAATAATATGATATGGCATGCAGCTAGATATGTAATAAATGATACGGATGCGAACGAATATCGGAAAAATGGTAAAACTGTAATATGGATGCACAATACAATAAGTATGCAATATTCTTATTAATATAGACGCGAGTATAATAATATAGCCTGTATCAAGCTAACTTGCATGCAACCAGATATGTAATTAATGATATGGATGCGTACGGCTATCCGAAAACAGTAAAACAGTAATATGGATATACAATGCAGTAAACATGTGATATTTTTATTCATATGGTTGCAAAATATGTATCATAGCATGTAATAAGATAAACTTGCCTGAATGGATCTCACGACGGGGTGCGTACGCTGCGTCCGATGTCGGTAACTGTCGCGATGCATACGGGGGCATCCAGAACTGAACCAAGCAAAGTAAGAAGGTGATCACGCTGGCTGAGAACATCCACTGGGTCACCCGGATCGTCGGCAACGGCATGAATCCAGCGGTGATGGGAAACGCAAAATCAAGAAACAAGAAGAGAAGAAGAAGGAAAGGCTGGTGTTCTGGGGTTGTCTCGGGGTCAGAAGAGGTGGCAGGGGAGCGACGACGGCGAGTCGAGGGTTTTCCAACGAGGTGTGCAGGTGACAGTACCAGTGGGTTTGGTTGAGGTCGGGTGTGTAGTCAATGAGCTCGGGGAAGAAGGTAGTGGTGTCAGGTGCGATGGTGGAGAGGAAGAGGAGGCCGTGATGATGAGGGGACGGAGGCGACGACGAGGTCGGAGCTCCGGCAAAGGTGCAGTGACGAGGGCAGGGGCATGGGTTACTTGGGTTGCGGGGAGAGTTGTAGGTGGTGGTGGTGATGAAGGGAAGTGGAGGAGAAGGTGGTGGCGATGGGTGGGCCAACGGCGGCGACGAAGGGGAAGGTGAGGCGATGTGCAGGGTCGGGTCGCAGGCGAGGTTGGCACGAGGTTGCAGGCTCGGGGTTCGTCAGAAGAAAGAAGGAGAGAGGGAGAACTGAAGGTGGTCGACGAGGTGGAGTCGGGGAAGCGGACGACGAGGGGAGGCCGACGAGGGTGGTCGGCCGTGAGGGTGCCGGCAATGGGTTTCGGGTGTGCAGGGTTAGTGGGTTCTTGGGTTGTAAGTTTTCTAGGGGATGTTGGTGCAGGGTGGAGAGGCAGAAGAGTTGAGGAGGTAGAGGTGATGACAACGGGGTTTTGGTGGTCGGTGACGACGAAGGCGAAAGTGGCTAGGTTCGTCGCGAGGTCGGGTTCTTGGGTTTCTTGCGGGGTTGTGGGTTAGATGAAGAGAGAGGTGCGATGGTCGCGGAGAGAACCTGATGTCGAGGGTGGAGGCGATGGTGGCGACGACGGCGAGCTCGGGCAGAGGGTTAGGGTTGGAGGTATGGGTTCGAGCGCGCACAGAAAATGAAAAAAGAAGATGGAAGAAAAATGTGAGGGGGAGAGAGAGGGACTGGGTATTAAAAGGGTTGGTAAAAAAATATTAAATATTTATATATTAAAAGAGAGAGGAGAGAGGCAGGTGAGATTTGGTGAGGGAAAAATATTAAAAATATATTTTTTTGTTAAGAAAATTTATAACGTATATTTTACAGTTTTAATATAAAAAGGATTTTATATTATATATTTTTAGATTTTGGCTAAAACAAAAAATAGTCCAAAACACACCCGGGTCGGGTCTAAAATTATGGTTTGAAAATACGGTTAATATACATATCAACCAAAACCAAAATAGGATATTCGGGTAACGAAAATGCATACCCCCAAGAATGGATACATGTAGCGTGCACGTAGCTATCCAAACGAGTCCGTTTCACCGAACGGGACGAGAACACGAGGTGCAGATGCTACCACAGGGTCAGGGGTAATATGCAAGCCATGCTAGATATTTTTAAAATATTTTATTTGACTATATTTGTATTATTAAAAAAATGCAGATGCCATATATAATGCAGTTATATAACATGAAAGTGCACGGATTCTCATAACTAGCCGAGATAAATCATAAACGGGAATCAAGACGGGTTTCCAGCAAGTGGGTCGGGTCGGATGCAAACACGGATACCAATTACACTATTCGCATCCAAAACACAATAAATTAAGAAATAGCCATAAATAAAGAAATACCCAAAATAAAACTGGTATAAATGAATTACGGTGTTACATTATACCCAACTACAAAAAATTTCGTCATCGAAATTCCCGGAACAAGAAAGAAAAACAAGCATGAATCTAGGAAAAGAGGTGTGGAAACTTCTATCGAATCTCGTCTTCTCATTCCCAAGTCGATTCTCCATGAGAGCGATTCCCCCAAGAAACAAGTACAAGAGGGATAACATTGTTCTTGAGGACCTTTTCTCTTCGATCAACAATCGACATCGGTCATTCTTCATAGGTCAAATCCTCCCTTACAATCAGCTTCGAATGATCTAGCACGTGTGTTTCATCTCGAACATACTTACGAAGTTGAGATACATGAAACACGTCATGAACACTCACCAAAGATGGTGGTAAAGCCAATCGATAAGCCACTTCCCCAACACGCTCAATAATATCGAAAGGCCCCATGAATCGAGGACTAAGCTTGCCTTGACTCCCAAAACGAATCACTCCTCTAGTCGGTGATATCTTCAAGAATACAAGATCACCAACAACGAACTCTAGAGGTCTTCTCGATATATCAGCCCAACTCTTCTGCCGATCTTGTGCTGCCTTCATGTGATTCCGAATAGTATTAACCTTCTACTGTCTGCACGATCAAATTTGGTCCCAACAATCTTTGTTCTCCAACATCGTCCCAACAAATGGGTGAGCGACACTTGCGACCATATAATACTTCGAATGGAGCCATCTGAATAGTCGCTAGAAAGCTGTTATTGTAAGAAAACTCCACCAAGTGTAGATGATCCTCCCATGAGACCTTGAAGTCTAACATGCAAGCTCTCAATATGTCTTCAAGAGTTTGGATCATTCTCTCCGACTGACCATCTGTCTGAGGATGATAAGCAGTGCTAAACTTCGATCGCATCCCCAAACTTTCCTGTAAACTCCTCCAGAAGTGTGATAAGAATCGGGTATCACGATCGGAAACGATGCTCGCAGGTACTCCATGCAATCTCACAATCTCCTGCATGTACTGTTCTGCTAACGCTTCCGTCGACTGACCAACTCGAAACGGTACGAAATGAGCTGCCTTGGTCAGCCGATCAACAATCATCCAAATTGCATTGTTGCCCTTTGGACTCCGCGGTAAAGCTGTCATGAAATCCATGGTTATATGTTCCCACTTCCATTGAGGAATTGGAAGTAGTTGCAATAAACCAGCTACCCTTTGATGTTCAGCCTTAACTTGCTGACACGCCAAGCACTTCACTACAAAGCGGGCAATCTCCCTTTTCATGCCTTCCCACCAGAAATGCCGTCGTAGATCACGGTACATCTTCGTTCCTCCTGGATGTACGGAATATGCGGAACTGTGTACCTCCTTCATAATTTCTTCGCGAATGTCTCCTTTTGGTACATACAAACGGCTACCATAACGCAACGAACCATCTCCATGAATCAACAAGTCCGTTTGAAGTCCCTCTTCTACCTGTTCTCGAAACTTCTGCAATCTTGGATCATGTGACTGCGCTGCTTTAATATTATCGATTAACGACGACTGTACTTGCAGCCGCATCAAATGTCCTGAAGAATGCGGTAACACGATCTCTAACTCGAATCTCCGAAAATCTTTGATAAGCTTCTTCTGTGCAGTCAACATCCGAATTGCTGACAACCGACTAAGCGCATCCGGTACTACATTAACCTTCCTTGGATGGTACTTGAGATCAAGATCATAGTCAGCCATCAGCTCCAACCATCTACGCTGCCTCATGTTAAGCTCTTTCTGCGTGAACACGTACTTTAAGCTTTTGTGATCGGTGAATACTTCGACCGTTTCGCCCAATAAGTAGTGTCTCCAAATCTTCAAAGCAAAAATCACTGCTGCAAGCTCCAAATCATGAGTTGGGTAATTCTTCTCATGGGTCTTCAACTGTCTCGATGCGTAGGCTATAACCTTCCCATGGTGCATCAAAACACATCCCAAACCTTTCCCAGATGCGTCGCTGTGAATCACCAATCCTCCGGAACCGTCTGGTACGGTCAAAATAGGAGCGGTTATCAACCTTTGCTTCAACGCATCAAAAGATGACGCACAACTATCTGTCCATACGAACGGTACCTCCTTTCGCGTAAGCTTGGTCAAAGGCTCAGCTAAGCGAGCAAAATTCTCCATGAACCTTCTGTAATATCCGGCAAGTCCTAGAAAACTTCTGATCTCCGCTACATTCCTTGGAATCGGCCAATCTTGAACTGCTGCAATCTTCTCAGGTTCAACGGCGATTCCATCTCCTGATACGACATGCCCTAAAAACTTCACTTCTTTAACCCAAAAATCGCACTTGCTCATCTTTGCATATAATCTTTCTTGCCTCAACGTCTGTAGTGCGGTCTTCAAGTGTTCTGCATGCTCTTCTAGACTCCTCGAGTAGACCAGAATATTATCGATGAACACCACTATAAACTGGTCCAAGAACGGTGAAAAAATTCGGTTCATCAAGTCCATAAATATCTCCGGTGCATTCGTGACTCCGAATGGCATTACCAAATACTCGTAATGTCCATATCGAGTTCGGAACACAGTCTTACAAATATCCTCTGATTTAACTCGAATTTGATGATATCCAGATCTCAAATCTAGCTTCGAGAATACCCTCGCGCCACTGAGTTGCTCGAATAATTCGCCAATGCGAGGGATCGGGTACTTGTTCTTAATAGTCGCCCGGTTCAATTCTTGATAATCGATGCACATCCTCCTTGTACCATCTTTCTTCTTGACTAGAAGAATTGGAGCTCCCCAAGGTGAATTGCTTCTTCGAATCCAACCATTCTTTAGCAATTCGGTAATCTGCTTCTTGACTTCTTCCAACTCCACTGGTGCCATCGGATAATACGCCTTTGAGATTGGCGCTGCACCAGGAACAAGATCGATCGCGAACTCCACATATCGTGTTGGCGGTAAACCCGAGATGTCCTCAAACACATCCATGAACTCTCAAACTACAGCTGGCACTTCCTCCTTATCAACTTCCATCGACGAAAGAACACTGTTTATCGGCCTAGCCCAAAACTCGACTGGCCCGACAGAACTGCTACCTCCAGCAAAAACAAACTCCGAATGTCCGGGAATCTGGAAAATCACTTTCTTTGCCCTACAATCAATGTGAGCGTGGAAAGTACCGAGAAAATCCTCCCAAGACAACATCATAACTGCCGGTATCAATCACCAAGAAATCTACAAATAACTCCCGTCCGCAGATAACGACCGAACAATCCTTGCACTCACTACTAGATATAATCTTCCCATTTCCAGTATGTATGTCCCAACAACAAGACAGGGCCGTGCAAGCAATCAAGTGTGCAGCAATAAACTTAGACGACATAAAACATTGGTATGCACCAGAATTGAACAATGCTAATGCAGGAAAAATATGAACAAGTAGGATACCCGAATTGACTTCACCTGAAGCCAAACATTGAAGAAGATAAACACGGTAAACAGGATTCAAGCTTGCGATAAAACATGAACTGGTAATCAGTGAAACCGAGAGAAGCAAGGTAATATAACAATCATAAAACAAGGAAATGAATTAAGACTAGGACTCCAAGTTACTTAAATAGAGTACCGCATTATAACCATGCTGCAGTTCATACTTACAATCACATAACTCCATTCAAGTTGCCCAAATCCTAGTATCAGAATTGAAAGAAACAATAGGGAACCAAAAGGTTTCAAGCCGAGATGCAAAGTTGTTTACATATCATCAAGACAAGGTTCAAGAGAAAGATATGATTCAAGAATCACGCTAACAATGTGGCAGGACATGCTCCTAATTACGGGTTTTCTGATTCGTGTATTGGGTTCAATACCCAACTACAAAAGAATCAAACCCGATTAACCTAGATCCTATGGATCTGATACCAAACAAACCCTGTCATGCCCCGCTTCCCAGAGTACGCTAAGATCGGCACGTGACAGAACCAACCATGCTACCTGTGGTTAAGAAACATCCCTCCACAGTCACATTACGGCTGTCTATAAGATATCAAGAATAATAGAAATAAAATAAACTATCTAGTATAAGTCTATATGCCAGAATAAACGAGTCAAGAAATAATATATGAGGAATCAATAAATCCAATAAACAATAACATCTGGAAAGTACGTCCCAAATACGGGCTCACATGCAAAACAGAGGATCTGGGCCATGCAAAACCCAGACGTCGGTGCGTCATAATATCAACAATAATAAATGAACAGGATACACGAGATATGCAGACATGAATATAAACGATGACATGAATATAACCAGTAAACATGGATATGCAATAGTGAAGTGTATACGTGCAGGTGAAGTGCAGTGAGTAATCTAAACTATACTACTGGGTTATTTATTCTAAAGTCTTCGAAATCAATTAATGTAATGCTCATCGTAACCTATCGGTCTATGCCCCGTTCATTCCCCATAGGACCACGGTAACAGGATTATTCCATAACGCCCAGAAAAACGGCAAACAATATATTCCGTAACGCCCGGAAAAACGGCAAACGATATATTCCGTAACGCCCGGAAAAACGACAAACAATATAATAGCCCTTTGAGTTACGTTTGGTTACATTCTTGATTTCCCCTTACCCCAAAGGTTATGTGTTCAAGTCAGGTATTGCCAGTCGCTATCTAATCCCAATACAGGATCAAGCAAGTACAGGTTTTGTCTATACAGACAACAGTAACGTCCATCGGGACAACAAGTCAGGGTTGTCGGCATTAGTAACAGGATCAGGTAACAGGTCAAGTAGTGGTGTATCAGGTCATGACAGGTAGTGCACAGGTATCAAACGGATACTCAAAATAAAACTGTAGCAAGTACGGATGCACAATAAAAGTACGGATGAACAGTGAAACACGGATGCACAAATATCTATCAGGGATTACATCTACAACTCCATGACTACACATGATGCATAGTCATGCGTAGATATGAAATAATATGATATGGCATGCAGCTAAATATGCAATAAATGATACAGATGCGAACGGATATCGGAAAAACGGTAAAACTATAAATATGCACAATACAATAAATATGCAATATTCTTATTAATATAGATGCGAGTATAATAATATAGCCTGTATCAAGCTAACTTGCATGCAACCGGATATGTAATTAATGATATGGATGCGTACGGCTATCCGAAAACAGTAAAATAGTAATATGGATGTACAATGCAGTAAACATGTGATATTTTTATTCATATGGATGCAAAATATGTATCATAGCATGTATAAAAATAAACTTGTCTGAATGGATCTCACGAAGGGGTGCGTACGCTGCGTCCGATGTCGATAACTGTCGCGATGCACACGCGGGCGTACAGAACTGAACTAAGCTAAGCAAGAAGGTGACCACGCTGGCTGAGAACGTCCATTGGGTCACCCGGATCATCGGCGGCGGCACGGCTCCGGCAGTGAAGGGAAACGCGAAATCAAGAAACAAGAAGAGAATAAGAAGAAGAAGAAGAATAAGAAGAAGAAGAACAAGGAAAGGATGGTGTTCTGGGGTTGTCTCGGGGTCAGAGGAGGTGGCAGGGGAGTGACGACGGCGAGTCGAGGGTTTTCCGGCGAGGTGTGCAGGTGACAGTGGAAGTGGGTTTGGTTGAGGTCGGGTGTGCAGGAAAAGAGCTCGGGGTAGAAGGTAGTGGTGTAAGGTGCGATGGTGGAGAGGAAGAGGAGGCCGTGATGGCATGGGGGTGGAGGCGACGACGAGGTCGGAGCTCCGGCGAAGGTGCAGCGACGAGGGCAGAGGCTTGGCGTGGGTTTCTTAGGTTGCCGGGGAGAGTTGCAGGTAGTGGTGGCGATGAAGGGAAGTGGAAGAGAAGGTGGTGGCGATGGGTGGGCCGACGACGGCAACGAAGGCGGAGGTGAGGTGATGTGCAGGGTCAGGTCGCAGGCGAGGTTGGAGTGAGGTTGCAGGCTCGGGGTTCGTCGGAAGAAAGAAGGAGAGTGGGAGAAGTGAAGGTGGTCGACAAGGTGGAGTCGGGGATGCAGACGAGGGGAGGCCGACGAGGGTGGTCGGCGGTGAGGGTGCCGGCACTGGGTTTCGGGTGTGAAGGGTTAGTGGGTTCTTGGGTTGCAGGATTTCTCGGGGATGTTGGTGCAGGGTGGCGAGGAAGAAGAGTTAAAGAAGTGGAGGTGATGACGAATGGGTTTTGGTGGTCGGCGACGACGAAGGCGAAAGTGGCTAGGGTTCGTCGCGAGGTCGGGTTCTTGGGTTTCTTGCGGGGTTGTGGGTTAGAGGAGGAGAAAGGTGTGGTGGTCGTGGAGAGAAGCCGACGTCGAGGGTGGAGGTGACGACGGCGAGCACGGGCAGAAGGCTGGGGTCGGAGGTATGGGTTCGAGCACGCGCAGAAAAGGAAAAAAGAAAATGGAAGCAAAATGTGAGGGGTAGAGAGAGGGACGTGGGTATTAAAAGGGTTGGTAAAAAATATTAAATATTTATATATTAAAAGAGAGAAGAGAGAGGAGAGAGGCAGGTGAGATTTGGTGAGGCAAAAATATTAAAAATATATATTTTTTGTTAAGAAAATTTATAACGTATATTTTAAAGTTTTAATATAAAAAGGATTTTATATTATATATTTTTAGATTTTGGGTAAAACAAAAAATAGTCCAAAACACGCCCGGGTCGGGTCTAAAATTATGGTTTGAAAATACGGTTAATATACGTATCAACTAAAACCAAAATAGGATATTCGGGTAACAAAAATGCATACCCCTAAGAACGGATACACGTAGCGTACACATAGCTATCCAAACGAGTCCGTTTCACCGAACGGGACGAGAACACGAGGTGCGGATGCTACAACAGGGTCAGGGGTAATATGCAAGCCATGCTAGATATTTTTAAAATATTTTATTTGACTATATTTGTATTATTAAAAAAATGCAGATGTCAGATATAATGCAGTTATATAACATGAAAGTGCACGGATTCTCGTAACTAGCCGAGATAAACCATAAACAGGAATCAAGACGGGTTTCCAGCAAGCGGGTCGGGTCGGATGTAAACACGGATACCAATTACACTATTTGCATCCAAAACACAATAAATCAAGAAATAGCCATAAATAAAGGAATACCCAAAATAAAACTGGTATAAATGAACTAGGGTGTTACAAAGATCATTGATTATTAGACCAACCGATTCATGAAGGGAATTCCTGAGGGCTAATAGGAAAATGTACTCTATAATGATATAGTGATCATGACTTTTCAGCTCATCGATCTTGCTATTCACAATCTTTATCTTCTTACTAAATGATCCTGAGAAATTTGTGGGAACTCTCAAATCGTGTAATACCTGCATGAAGCTTTTCTTCTTCGGTTATGACATATGATATGTGGTATTGGAAAGTAGAAAATTTCCTTAATTATCCGTTATCGTTTTAGAATGCAAATCACTTCTAATTTCCCGGTCTTGAAGATCCATGCGACCATGGAGGTTTTCTTTCAATTTTCCATCCTTACAAAGAAGCAAATTAAGTACGTGCTCGGACACCCCCTTCTCAATGTGCATAATTTCCAGAAAATGACCCACTCAATTTGTTGACCGGTACTGTAGCTCATAAAAAATGCTTAACTTGTTCTATCCGGGTAGAGTGTCCCGTCTTACCGGATCTACCTCGAAGGTCACGTTATTGTAACCATCTCCGAAGGTCATGTTATTGTAATCATTCCACTGAGCAATCGTTTCCCCTTCGGATAATGGGGCTAGTGGTCCAAGAATCTCTTGATGATCATCAAAGTGAACGGTGTCAAACCTGTAGGGATGGTCTAGTGGCAGGAAACACCGATGGCTGCAATAACAAGGCTTTTTTGCTAAAATTCAACTGTTTCGATATTGTAACTATAAGTTCTCTATACTCTCTACAATAGAATTTATAATATGGAGGGAGCGATAATTTTAAAAATCTAGAGAGCTACTATAAGAAAACATAGGATCAAGAACAACAACTATAACAAGCAACACAACTAGTAAGCTAATACAAAGAAGTTGGAGAACTATAACCTTTGTAGCGCGTTAGCCACCACTTGTTGTACCCTGGCTAGTTTCCATGACCGGAACAAGCTTACTCGATGATCTCCTTACCGAAGATGATCCACCTTGAGATAACTCCAACACAAGCTATAACTTTAAATTGATCTTATCAAAATGAAGCAACCCACTAATTAAACTTTCTAAGAATGATTAGTAGAAGATGTAGATAAATTAGCTCACTAAATTTTTCTCTTTTCTTTTTCCACTTTCTCACTTGAAGAAATAACTCAAAAGAAGAAGCTATGGAGATGAGAGTATGAAGAAGATAATGTTCTAAGATGAGAACAAAAAATAAATGATAAATGAGTCATCAAAGAAAACACCTAAAGAATTCTACCACCATCTAAATGTCCATTACTCATACCATTTAAGAATGCTCTCATTTAAGCCATATAAGTCTCATACACCCATCTCAAATGTATCAACATACATGTGACAATATTTATATCAAATATAAATATTAATAAAGAGAAGAAAATAATAAAGTGAGCATGATATTACTTAATATATAAATATATCAATATATAAATATACATTTATTTATTAAATCAACACTTGATTTAATAATCCGGTTATATCATATATATACCGGCTAATATCAGTTAACACCCGATTAAAATACGTGTATCAGATACACGTGTTTAATCGAACTCCTGCACGTATCCCTATACGTACCCTACATCGTTTCGTCTGTACAGGGAAACCTTTGTATGGGACTCTAAACACTCGATAATAAGCCGGCAGTAGCTTAGGATCATATCCATAACTCACAAGCACGTCAGCAATACTGTTGGGACTTTACCCGCGCGCGCTTTTAAGGTTTTGAAAAGAAATGGTTTTAGAAATAGTGCGCACGCGAGCTCGGTCTCGTTTTAAAATTTATAAATCGCAAGCGCATGGTGTGTTGTAGCAAGCCGGCAAGTACGGATCGATCCACAGGAAATTGGTGATTAGATATTGTTGCTTATAGTTTGATAAGAAAGAATTTGGGTTTTGTCACAAAAATTAGAAAATACGGAAATATAGAACTAGGTTAAGAAAAGTGGCGTGGCTCTGGTTCGGATGGTTGAATTGCGGTGAATTCTTCGACGCTCTATTGATCATGAATTGTTCCGTCCTTGTGTTGATCCTGACGTGAAGCATGGCTTGTCAAGACATTTGCGAAGCACAAGTCATCAAGATATCAAAGTTCGACGCAATACACGAAACGAATCCGTATTGTCTCACTTACCGTTTGTATGTCTAAAGCTTGAAGTATCAATGCTAAACACAAAGGTTAACAAGCATACATTAATATCAAATACACAAATTAGCATGTGAGAGCTAGTGGTTTTAGCATTAAGCTTGCTAAGTGAATTGTGATAGTATAGGGTATATGAAATGAAAAAGTGTGTCAATCAACTTGTTAACAAAATACCCCATCTAACACTTAGCAACCTTAACACTAAATTGATTCTAACCTTAACCTTGGAAAGTGGTGATCATGAGAGAATAGGGTATGCGATAAAGGTTGCAAGTAACAATCAAAATCAACATACCATATCAAACACATTCATTTAGCAATCTTAAGGATACAATCACAATTTGAGCACATTAAAAATTCACAAGAGATGGAGGAAGGAAAAACCATTCATCTCACATCCTCACCATCACCACAATCATAAGATTACTCAAATATCATACTAAAAAGAAATGAAAAACAACATAAGAAGTTAAGAAGCAAATAAATAAAGAAAGAGCAATTGTATTAACAAATGAAAGAGTTGAGATACATGATATTGATTACTTGTTCAACCTCCTTAATGAAGCACTCAAATGAGAGCTCCAAGAAGGAAGAAAAAGAAGAAAACCATGCTTGAGCTTCACACAACTCTCTTCCAAGATTAAACCAAAAACTTATGCAAAATATTGAACTAAAGAATGGATCTTTCTCTTTGTGCTGAATGTTGTATCTATAGGGGTTTACCCCAATCAGAGCAAAGCTCTGTTCAAATTCCAAGGCGGGAAAAGAAGAAACGCTTCTGTTTCCCCCAATCAGAGCAAAGCTCTGTTTTGAAAATTAAAGTGAAAATTAAAATTCAAAAATTGAAGCAATGCTTCAAATTCCTTGCGCTGCGCGCAACGCGCCACGTGTCAAAACTGATACGTCAGCGCAGCGCCCAAGGCAGCGCGCCTAATTAGAGCAAGGCTCTATTTAAAATCAAAATTAAAAGAAGCAACGCTTCAGATGCGCTGCTCGACACGTGTCAGCGCAGTTGCACTGCGCCTTGCACTGCGCGACACGTGTCAGCGCAGTTGCGCTAGCGCAGTTGCGCTGCGCGACACGTGTCAGAGCAGTTGCGCTAGCGCAGTTGCGCTGCGCGACACGTGTCAAGCGCTAGTGCGTTTGCGCCAAACATAATTAAAATTCCAGTAAGATCTTTCTGTTCTTGTTAAAACAAGAAGATTGTCTTCTGTAGAACAGAAGCCCTTGGATCAAAGATCTAACGATGGGGAAAATTCCCCAAATCGCTCAGAGAATGATCTCTTTAACAAATTTAACAAATTAATGGGCACTATATAAAGGCCCCTAGACCCCAACTCCACAACACAGAGAATAGAGAGATAGAAACTCAGAAACAGAGAAAGAACTCCTCTAAAAAATTTTGAGAAGAAATTCAGAAAGAAAAAAGAAGGTAAAACCTTTTAAAAAGAAGAACTTCTTCTGAATAGATCATTGATCTAAGAACAAGATCAAAGATCTTCAATAAAAAAATAAATAATATCAAAGGCATTGCCTTTTTTATGAACCATTGGTTCTGGAATATTAAAGATTCTTTTCTTGAATCCAAAATTGGATCAAGATAATTAAAGCAGTGCCTTGCACTTGTAAGTCTGCACTGTTGCGCTCCTGGGTTGGCGCAAGCCACTAGAGAGCGCCACGTGTCAGCTCCAAGAATAACTTGCGCTATGCGTTTTTAAAATAGAGCATTGCTCTCTGAAATTGGCGCAACTCACCAGAGCACGCCACGTGTCAGTTTCGCAGCGCACTGGCGCAGCGCACCGCGCTTGCGCTCACCAGAGCATGACACGTGTCACCTCCACATGCGCTTGCGCTCAATAATTGGCGCAAAGCGCCTGACAGGCCACATGGCCACCGTCAGTTTGATTAATGCACTGCATTATTTACAGAAGGGCCAAGCCCAATTAAAAAAGGCCTAGCAGGCCTAATAAAATGCAATGCATTATTTTTAAAAAGGGCAGAGCCCAAACAAAAACAGATGCTGTACATCATTAAAAGGGACAGAGCCCAAATCAAAAAGGCCTAACAGGCCAAAAGAAAATGATGTGCATCATTTAAAAGGGGCAAAGCCCTAGCACAGGCCTAATAGCCAAAGATAAAAACGTTTAATATTCTCAACTGGACTTAGCCCAATCATGGCCGTAAGTCCTCAAATTAAATTGACTGAGCATGGCTGCTCCCTTAAATCAATTTATATCCGGTTCAAGGGTACATCTCCGAACTCCTCTGACACTCATCGTTGTAATTCTTCAACGAAGTCAGAGAGGTGACGGGTCCCGACAACCATACATTTATACGGAATGTGGGGTCCTTAAACCCATGGACTTAGGCGTCCTTAAACTAATGGACTAATGCGTCCTTAAACATATCTATATGGACTATGGGGTCCTTAAACTCATGGACTTATGCGTCCTTAAACTAATATCCATTCCCTAAACTACCTATGGACCACTATGTCCCTAAAATGGAACAATAGAACCCCCAAATGCTCTTTTGTTGGATCTAAACGATCCCGTTTAAGTTGATCTTAGCCTCAAATATGGCTAACGTATCCTTAAACATTCAAACTTATTTTAGTCCCAAATTGGACTATAAGACCCCCAAACAACTTTGGTTCAAAGGTACATCTCTGAACTCCTCTGACACCTGTCGTTGTAATCCTTCAACGTCGTCAGAGAGGTGACGGGTCCCGATGGCCATATATTAAAATGGACCACTATGTCCCAATCTGGAACAATAGAGCCCCTAAATGCTCTTCACGTTAAGTTGATCTTAGTCTCAAATCGGACTAACGTATCCTTAACGAACGTTTAAGTTGATCTTAGCCTCAAACATGGCTAACGTATCCTTAAACTAAAACACCAAACCCAAATCTAAGTAAATACGGATTTGGACTAATCCACGTCCTACAGGCGACGGCATAACTTAGTCTCCGTATACAATCCACGGGCATCCACAAACAAAACAAACACAAATGACACGAAGTGAAATTCTGAAGAAGGAGAAAGTTGCCACCGCGATGCGGTAGTGTAATTAAGCGCAGGGGCTTGCGCCTGCAGGGAAGAGCGTCCCCACAATCAAAAACCCCTCAAGCGAGGGGGAATCTGACGAAGTCTGCTACATCGGCCGCATCCGTCTAAACCTCCGATACACGGTGCCATAAATCAACTTGGCATCTTCGGAGAGGTGGACAGATAAAACCAAATAGTATCTGCCCCCAGATTCAGGCAAGACGTCAGTCTTTCCCGGTTTCCGGCGGTAAACAGATTCTGGCACGCCCAGTGAGACCTCTTCCTCTTTCCACTCCACACTTCGTGTGTCGTGTTCGCGAACGAATCGCGGTTTGCTATGGTTTCCTGTGGATTCGAGGTACTTAGATTTGGTGTCTTGCTCCGTGCAGAAAACAGAAGATTAATGGCTTCAAACTGCACTACCTGCAACTGCAACTCTCGCTTCGTCCTGGCTGGAGGAGTGACTTATGGGCCCCAAGCGGCCTCCCTTTTCAAGATGCCAATGGAGCAGGTAACTCAGGCCACCACTGGATTATTCTTCGGGACCATGCTCCCACCCATGAGCTTCAACTCCCCTGTACCGTCACAAGAAGCTCCCAAGAAGTCGACATTCGATCGGCTTGCTACTGCCGCGACCCCTCTCAACGGGTCGCCCAGCTTCAATACCTCAGTTTTCAACAGACTGGGCCAGAACGTCTGCAAACCCGTGATACCCGAAGCTGCCATCCCAAAGCAGATAGCTATCTTGGCTCAAGCGTACGAAATCATTGTAAAGGCTCCTCCTTCCAAGAAGTCAGTTTTTACAAGACTGGCCATTCCGGTTGTTGCTCCATGTGAGGTCCTCAAAGCTGCTTCCCCTGCTCAGAGGTGGCATGAAGAAGCTTATCCAACAATGGAGGTGATCTCATCCGCACGACATGCTCGACGTCGCCACTGGCACCGAGTGAGGAAGACTGGGGGCAACTCCCCCTCTGGGATAACTCTGCCTGCTCTAACGGTGGGGATAGATGCTGCTGTTCCAACCGGGAACAGCTTTGAATTGCTGAACACGGTGCGCAGAAACTCTCCTACTGCGGTGCTGAAGAGAACTCCTTCACCTATGGAGGATACTCTAGAGAAGAAGCTGGAGCATCCCCCTCAACAGCTACCCTCTAAAATTTACAAGGTCTGGCGACAGATCCAGGAGTCGGTGATTAATCAAGACAATCTCTGCCGACAGAAAGCGATGAAGGTTTGGCAGGGGAAGGATTACTCCGTCAAGCCACGAAAAGCAACGGCTACTTGGGTGCCCACTACAACGGCCCCCTCAACTTCAACCACTCGAAAGAAAAGGAGGCCGCAAAAAGCCCTTGTGAACATGGCGAACCGTAAACGTGCTGAGCACAAACACCCCAAGTCTGGGGGCATGGTGGTGCACACTGTTTATATGGCTTCTGGAAAGGAGGAAAGCCGTGCTTCGACGGGTCACCGACCGCTCACCCGATCCATGACGAAAGCCCAGGAGCATCAACAGAAGCTTCAGGAGATGATGACTGCAATGGCCGCACTTACCGGGCCAAAAAAAAGCTCGGAGGCATCATCAGAGCAGCGTCATGAACAAGAAACTGACGCTGACTACATATGCAGAGTCCTCGAAAAGAAGGACAAAGAAGCCGCAGAGCAAGCGGCTAACATAAAACAAATGGCGCTTCTCTTCCAAAATATGGTAGGGATGATGATCCAGCAAGATCCTCCTGCTGAAGATCCTCCGATTGTCCTTGAAGGTGACAAAGGAGAGACATCGAATCCTCCTTCGGCTCTTTCAGCAGCCAAGGAAGAAACCATTTTCAAGGTCGCACTGGATGACTATATAGCTCAGCAAATACGAGCTCATCAGGAGAGTGAAGCGGCTGGGCAAATTGTTAGGACCGGATGACCCTATCCGAGCTGGTATGACCAAATCAGTTACCCGCCGGGATATACGATCCCTAAGTTCCACGTATATGAGGGACGGAAAATCCGCATCAGCAAGTCGCTCAATTCAGAGCCATGTGCGGCAACACTGGAGGTGATGATAAATTGTTGCTCCACCAGTTTGTTAGAAGCCTGTCGGAAACGGCATTTGAGTGGTACTCTGAACTCCCAAATGACTCTATCAAGACATTTACGGAGATGGAGCTGCTGTTTACACAGAGATTCGCGAGCGCTAGCGAGCGCTCCCCGATAACAGCACTGATCAATGCCAGGATAAGGCCAGGCGAAACGTGGGTCCAATATGCAACACGATGGCGGAACTTGTGGTCGAAATGCGAACAGCGCATCGAAGAAGCGCCAGCGGTGGGCATGTTCTTGGGCACTCTCGATCCGCAGGCGACTATATCCCAATTCATGATGTTCTTCAAGCCGACCACCTTCCAGGCCTTGATTGACAAGCTGGACCAAATGGACCAGATGGGCCATAGGCCTTCCTCTTCAAAGACAGAGCCTTGGAATGAAAAGGGCAAAGGGAAAGCAACTTTCGTTGCCAATACTCAATAATGGCCGAGCAACTCAAAGCCTGTTGCTCGCCAAAACAACGTGCGTCCACGCCCATCCCTCGAGGAGAGACTGGGACGTCCTTACTCGTTTCCTCAGAATAAAACAAGGAAACTGTTCGAGCTGGCCACGCGCAACGGACTCATTAATCTGCCGAGTCCAAAACGTCTGTTGCAGCCAGACGATCTCAATAATCCCGATTATTGCCCTTACCACCACACGGTAATTCACCCGATCGAGGACTGTTTCGTCTTTAAGGGATGGATCGAGGATCAGTACCTACAAGGCAAGTTCGCACTGTCTGAAAAGTGGAAAGTAAACCCATCACAGCCACACACTTCAAAGAAGACGGACACGCCGGGGGCAGCTTGTTCTTTTGTTGAGGATGAAAACGATAGAGAAGTCTTATCATACGAATACGAAGAATACGTAGCGAGTTGTTATGTGATCTCTCACTTATTGATAGGCGATGAAGAGGCTCCTTGCGCCGAGAAACCGAGGGCGGACCCTGAACCAGAAATTCTGCAGCCGTCAGACGAGATGATCGATGTCTTCCTGAATGAGATTCGGCTGAAAGTTAAAGCCAATCAAGAGCGTGAGATGGCCATACTGGAAGGAGCCAAACACCGCCGACTAGACGAAAGAGTCGAGGCACTCCCGTCAAATCAAAAGACATTCACTACTGATAAAAACAAATTCAAGACGAGGAAAAGGTTTGCTAAAGCCCTATCAGTGGGAATGAAGCTACCACCCTCTGAAGAAAATACTCTCGGTGGAGTAGAGATGCATCCTAACTTCTGCTTATATCATCGGAAGATCATACATCCTACCGAAGACTGCGACTCCTTTAAGTGTTGGTGGCAAGGGTATGTCGCTCAAAAGCAACACTTCAACAGGACAAAGCGTGAAGCTCGTAGACATCAGAAAAATGCGATGGATAAGCGCAAAAGAGCCGCCGCCGACTGTCACATATCCGACTCCAAGGGATCGCAAATTATCACCTTTGGAAGCGACTCTGACGAAGAAGCTGCCCTCAACCCTCTCCTCAAGGAATCCATTTCAAAAATGAGAGAATTGAGGAGTTGCGAGAACGTTCAGCCATGCAATCGCACGCTACTCGGAAAAAATCTCGGCCCCGCAAACAAAGGATCGAGCAGAAAGGATAAAGGGAAGGGAAAAACAGACCTCATAGCCAACACTCAACAGCAATCGAGTGGCCCTAGACCGGTTGTTTGCCGAAACAACAAGCGACAACCCCTCCATGAAAAGTTGAAACGTCCTTACTCGTTTCCTCAAGATAAAACAAGGAGACTGTTCGAGCTGACAGTGTGCGACAGACTCATCAATCTGCCGAGTCCAAAACGTCCGTTGCGGCCAGGCGATGTTAACGATCTCAATTATTGCCCTTACCACCAAACGGTAAGTCACCTGATAGAGGATTGCTACGTCTTCAAAAACTGGGTTGAAGACCAAATTCCAACAGGGCAAGTTCGTCATCTCCGAAAACTGGAAGGTTGGCCCGCCACAACCGCACGCTCCGAGAAAGATGGATACGCCGGGGGCATCATGTTCAGTCATAGAGAAGGCCCCATAGACCGAAAAGTCAGTAAACTAGAGATTCGCCTCAAATACGGAGACGATGGACCGAAACGTCTTTAAACTAATGATGGACCGAAACGTCCTTAAACTAATGATGAACCGAAACGTCCTTAAACTAATGATAGACCGAAACGTCGTTAAACTAACAACGGACCACTACGTCATAAAACTCGATAATCGACCGAAAAGTCAGTAAACTAGAGATTCGCCTAAGAAATGGAAACGATAGACCGAAACGTCGTTAAACTAATGATGGACCATTATGTCCTGAAACTGACTGTAGACCGAAACGTCGTTAAACTAACGACGGACCACAATGTCCTAAAACTTGCAAATGACCGAAACGTCGTTAAACTACTATCAACCCGCGGCATCCTTAGGCTGGTGTGGTAAAAAAAAACAAAAAAAAAACAGTATGTTCATAAGCAAAATGGGCACGGATGAAAACCCGAAAGGGCTCCGTGAGTAAAAACAGCAGGGCTACCGGCGAGTCTTGTGAAAACCCGAAAGGGCGCAACCTCGTTAGAATAAAAAAAAAGAAAGAATAAAGAAAAAAAAGAAGAAGAAAACGGTATGTCCATAAGCAAAATGGCCACGGATGAAAACCCGAAAGGGCTCCGTGAGTAAAAACAGCAGGGCTACCGGCGAGTGTTTGTGAAAACCCGAAAGGGCGCAAGCTCGTTAAAAGACACTTACAGGGTCCTTTCGACCTTGTAAAGAGAAACCACCCGCGTGAGATCCTTACGACTCAAAGGGAGCAACACACTTAGGGATCCTCACGATTCCTAAGGAGAAATTACACTTGCGAGATCCTCGCGACTCGCAAGGGGAACTCTCTTATGGGACCCTCACGGCTCATAAGATTTGAAAGTCTTAAGTTACAGAGACCTGAACCTGTTCTTAAGCAACCCCCACAACCTGCGATACTGCCCTACAAGTGGCTCGATACTGACTCTTGTATACAATCCACGGGCGCGAATAAACATTTCCCTGACCAAGTCCCACCCGTGGCTAGGGATATGTCCGTATGGTGAACAACCCTTATAAGCCCTCTCGACTTATAAGGAGAAAACCCTTTTGTAAGATACTTACGACTTACAGGGGAACATACACTTAGGAATCCTCATGATTCCTAAGGAGAAAACACACCTACGAGATCCTCACGACTCGCAGGGAGAAATACCTTTGTGAGACCCTTACGGCTAATGAAGTCAAAAGCCATAGTCGACAGGATCCTAACCCTGTTTATTAAGCCACCTTTGTTCGACATCGACATAGGCAAATGATGATTCGCTCCTGGCAATATCCCAGTTGTAGCGATGCTGATGCCTAAACCGGTATCAAATTCCAAGTCCTTTCATGGCAAATGATGATTCGCTCCTGGCAATGTCCCAGTGGTAGCGATGCTGATGCCTAAATCGGTATCAAATTCCAAGCCCTTTCACGGCAAATGATGATTTGCTCCTGGCAATATTCCAGTCGTAGCGATGCTGATGCTAAGATTGGCACAAAATCCCAAGTTCCATACTCGTGGCGAAAAGTCGACGAGCCAAAAATGCATATGAAATAGCCGAAATGATAGGGCAACTTGCAACAAAATCAGCAAGTAAAAATATATGCATGCAAAATAGCCGAAATGATTGGGCAACTCGCAATAAAAAGCAGCGATTAAAAATAAAACAAATAGCCGAAATGATTGGGCACCGCGAAAAATAGCCGAAAGGATTGGGCAATCGCAACTTTTGCGATATAAAAAGCTGAAATGATAGAGCAACGCGGAAAGAATAAAAAATGATGAAAGAATGAAACTTTTTGCCCTACAGGTGAGATCACATCGATCCCTGTATACAATCCAGGGGCACAAACAAAGAGGGAACCATTCTTTCCCAACAGGCTCCATGAGAAAGCGAAGCCAAATCTCGACGGTTCACAGACAACCTAGAGACCACCTCAGTATTCGTCTCGATACAGCAGATGAGATGTCAACAACGGCGTTCCTTCGCAGTCCAACAGGATGCAGATGCAACGTCAACAAAAGACCTCATGGTCGAAACAAAGCGGAGGGACGGCAAAATCCCAACTCCACCTCAGAATTCGTCTCGATATAGCAGACGAGATGTCAACAACGGCGTTCCTTCGCAGTCCAGCAGGATGCAGATGCAATGTCAACAAAAGACCTCATGGTCGAAACAAAGCGGAGCGACGGTAAAATCCCAGCTCCACCTTAGTATTCGTCTCGATACAGCAGACGAGATGTCAACAACGACGTTCCTTCGCAGTCCAACAGGATGCGGATGCAACGTCAACAAAAGACCTCATGGTCAAAACAAAGCGGAGCGACGGCAAAATCCCAGCTCCACCTTAGTATTCGTCTCGATACAGCAGACGAAATATCAACAACGGCGTTCCTTCGCAGTCCAGCAGGATGCAAATGCAACATCAACAAAAGACCTCATGGTCGAAACAAAGCGGAGTGACGGCAAAATCCCAGCTCCACCTTAGCATTCGTCTCGTTACAGCAGACGCAATGTCAACAACGGCGTTCCCTCACAATCCAGCACGTTGCAGACGCAAAGTCAGCGAAAGACCACATGGTCAAAACAAAGCAGAGTGACGGCAAAATCCCAGCTCCACCTCGACGTTCGTCTCAATACAGCAGACGAGATGTCACTACGGCATCCTTCCTCCAACAGGATTCGGACACGCCAAAGAAAACGAAGCGAAGGCCAAATTCCTAGCTTCAGGGTCTTGACGGCAACTCATATAAAGCCTGAAAGACAATCGAAGATCATCCTGCACCAGCACGGAATGGTCACCACCTCGACGTTCGTCTCGACACAGCAAACGCAACATCATCAAACAGCGGAGCCACGACAAAGTCCTAGTTCCAAACCTCGACATTTCACCAACAACCCAGAGACAACCGCGATATTCGTCTCGATATAGAGGACGTAATGCCAGCAAACGAAGCAAATGCCAAATTCCTAGCTTCAGGGTCTTGACGCCAAGTCATATAAAGCCTGAAAGACTATCAGAGATCATCCCACACTAGCGCGGAGTGGTTATGACTCATCGGGGCTCTCCAAAATGAGCCTAACCTCAGGTAAAAAGCGGCATGGCAAAATTCCTAACGCTTGCTCTTCCGACGGTCAAACTGCCAAGGAGGATTGCTTGAAGACGTCTTGTCCATCCCCCAAAGGGATCAGAGACACGGCAGTCGCAGGGCTACTCAAACAGCACGATTGCCTATCGAGGAATATATCAGCTGATGCGACGGTACGACGGCCAAAACCCTAAGTACCACAGACCCTAACGGACTTCTGTCGTAAAGAGCAGAGGTTAACTGTGACGTTAGGATATTCTTGCGAGAAATGCTCGATTTGTCTCGACTTGTGAGGAAATTGATGTCATTGCGAGAACTTCTCGATGCGGCTCGACTCGTAAGATAAAGCCTTAGGCAGCAGGGATTAAAAAAAAACTTGTTTCCTAAGCACTGGGACCCTGCAAGTCGGTCTAAAACGGTCTCTTGCATACTATCCACGGGTCTCACTCTCCGAAGTCGAATCTCAACAAGGAGGGAAACAACCGCTTACGGGTCCTCTCGACTCATAAGAAGGAAAATTCTCTTATAAGATCCTTACGACTTATAAGAGGAAACATACTTAGGAATCCTCACGATTCCTAGGGAGAAAATACACCTACGAGATTCTCTAGACTCGTAGGGAGAAAAGTCTTTATGAGACCCTCACGGCTCATGAAGTTGAAAAGCCTTAGGTAGCAGACCTGAACCTGCTTCCTAAGCCATCACTACTCCCCAAGATGTTCAAGACAGAATGTTATATATCGCTTACAGGCTATGCTTATTTAAAGAATGCGCCAGTAACAAAGAAGAAAATAAAATGAAGGAGGCAAAAGAGTTGTCATTCATACTTGGAAAGTTTTTACATCAATAAAGAAATAAATAACAACATTATTAAAATGTTTACAACGGTATAACCTCGGACCCAGGACATGGGTTGAGGAATTCGAAAGTAACCTTATCTAAAACTTTCCAAGCCCGGCGAACCATCCTGGTGTGCTTTCTTTCGCGAGCACGAGCGTCGGGGTCCCCACTGATGTCCTCCTCCCTCCAATAAGCAGCAAGTATGGCAGACTGTTGGAAGGCCTGGTGTAGGAGATCGACAAGATTGTCTCGCCGTCTCTTCGAGATTAAGTTCATCAGGTACACCGAGTGCACCTTATCCTCGGCGGCATCCAACGCCCTAAGCGGCACAACGGAACAGAATAAGGGAAGCGCTTCCCAGATGGCTCCCACGATAAGCTTCAGGAGAGAGGAACGTCGGGGAAGCAATTGACCGTTGTATGCGTCGAAGCGGCTCATGATCTTGGCACACTCGGCATTAGTAAATTCTCGATTTTAAGAACGGCCGAGTCGGCGGAAGTCCCCGTAGGAGATAATCTCATCGAGGTCGTACATGTGGGCGTCTATCACTCCTATAAAAGAAGATCGTAAAAAATCAGCAACACTTAAGAGTTCTGCTATATGATTTAAAAGGAGAAAAACTCCATTAATGAATCAAGAAATTATAAATGAAATCTTTCAAAGAGCAGAACTCTATTGATGGAATCCTAACAGGGTTCTCTTTAGTTCTCTTTAGATCCTTTTAGAGTAAAGCTCTGCTAAGTGAAACCCTAAATGGGTTTTTTTTAGATCAGGGATCTATTGAGAGCAAGGCTCTGTCAATGAAAATTGATTTAATTTAATTAAAAATTTTACCTAAAAAGTGTTTTCTAAAGAAATTCTAACTCTTGGAGTTCTTGAAGGTAAGAGCAAGGCTCTGAAGTTTTGAAAGTAAAAATCTTAAAAGATGATGATCATCTTTGGAGGACCAAAGGTCCTATTTATAGGCATCAAATGCCCTTTCAACTTCCAAGAGTTGTCGCGATGGTTGGAATTCTGCAACCGCTGCGCTCACGTTTGGAGGGCCACGTAAGCGCAACGATGGGGGGGCATTTGTTTACCCTAATTAGAGCAAAGCTCTTTTCAAATTCCAAGGCAGGAAAAGAAGCAACGCTTCTGTTTCCCCCAATCAGAGCAAAGCTCTATTTTGAAAATTAAAGTGAAAATTAAAATTCAAAAATTGAAGCAACGCTTCAAATTCCTTGCGCTGCGCGCAACGCGCCACGTATCAAAACTGATACGTCAGCGCAGCGCCCAAGGCAGCGCGCCCAATCAGAGCAAGGCTCTATTTAAAAACAAAATTAAAAGAAGCAACGCTTCAGATGCGCTGCGCCTTGCGCTGCGCGACACGTGTCAGCGCAGTTGAGCTGTGCTCTGCACTGCACGACACGTGTCAGCGCAGTTGCGCTGCGCTCTGCGTGACACGTGTCAAGCGCTGGTGCGTTTGCGCCAAACAAAATTAAAATTCCAGTAAGATCTTTCTGTTCTCGTTAAAACAAGAAGATTGTCTTCTGTAAAACAGAAGCCCTTGGATCAAAGATCCAACGGTGGGGAAAATTCCTTAAATCACTCAAAGAATGATCTCTTTAACAAATTTAACAAATTAATGGGCACTATATAAAGGCCCCTAGACCCCAACTCCACAACACAGAGAATAGAGAGACAGAAACTCAGAAACAGAGAAAGAACTCCTCTGAAGAATTTTGAGAAGAAATTCAGAAAGAAAAAAGAAGGTAAAACCTTTTAAAAAGAAGAACTTCTTCTGAATAGATCATTGATCTAAGAACAAGATCAAGGATCTTCCATAAAAAAAAATAATATCAAAGGAATTGCCTTTTTTTATGAACTATTGGTTCTGGAATCTTAAAGATTCTTTTCTTGAATCCAAAATTGGATCAAGATAATTAAAGCAGTGCCTTGCACTTGTAAGTCTGCACTATTGCGCTCCTGGGTTGGCGTAAGTCACCAGAGAGCGCCACGTGTCAGCTCCAAAAATAACTTGCGCTATGGGCTTTTAAAATAGAGCATTGCTCTCTGAAATTGGCGCAACTCACCAGAGCGCGCCACGTGTCAGCAGCGCAACAACGCAGCGCAACAGCGCAGCGCAACAGCGCAGCGCACTGCACTTGCGCTCACCAGAGCGTGACACGTGTCACCTTCACATACGCTTGCGCTCAATAATTGGCGCAAAGCGCCTGACAGGCCACATGGCCACTTTCAGTTTGATTAATGCACTGCATTAATTACAGAAGGGCCAAGCCCAATTAAAAAAGGTCTAGCAAGCCTAATAAAATGCAATGCATTATTTTTAAAAAGGGCAGAGCCCAAACAAAAACAGATGCTGTGTATCATTTAAAAGGGACAGAGCCCAAATCAAAAAGGCCTAGCAGGCCAAAAGAAAATGCTGTGCATCATTTAAAAGGGGCAAAGCCCTAGCACAGGCCTAATAGGCCAAAGATAAAAACGTTGAATATTCTCAACTGGACTTAGCCCAATCATGGCCGTAAGTCCTCAAATTAAATTGACTGAGCACGGCTGCTCCCTTAAATCAATTTACATCCGGTTCAAGGGTACATCTCCGAACTCCTCTGACACCTATCGTTGTAATCCTTCAACGACGTCAGAGAGGTGACGGGTCCCGACAACCACACATTTATACGGAATGTGGGGTCCTTAAACCCATGGACTTATGCGTCCTTGAACTAATGGACTAATGCATCCTTAAACACATCTATATGGACTGTGGGGTCCTTAAACTCATGGAATTATGCGTCCTTAAACTAATATTCATCCCCTAAACTACCTATGGACCACTACGTCCCTAAACTGAAACAATAGAACCCCCAAACGCTCTTTTGTTGGATCTAAACGATCCCGTTTAAGTTGATCTTATCCTCAAATATGGCTAACGTATCCTTAAACATTCAGACAGACTTTAGTCCCAAATTGGACTATAAGACCCCCAATCAACTTTGGTTCAAGGGTACATCTCCGAACTCCTCTGGCACCTGTCGTTGTAATCCTTCAACGTCGTTAGAGAGGTGACGGGTCCCGACGGCCATATATTAAAATGGACCACTACGTCCCTAAACTTGAACAATAGAGCCCCTAAATGCTCTTCCCGTTAAGTTGATCTTAATCTCAAATCGGACTAACGTATCCCTAACGAACATTTAAGTTAATCTTAGCCTCAAACATGGCTAACGTATCCTTAAACTAAAACACCAAACCCAAATCTAAGTAAATATGGATTTGGACTAATCCACGTCCTACGGGCGACGACATAGCTTAGTCTCCGTATACAATCCACGGAAATCCACAAACAAAACAAACACATACGACACTAAGTGAAATTCTGGAGAAGGAGAAAGTTGTTACCGCGATGCGGTAGCGTAATTAACTGCAGGGGCTTGCGCCTGCAGGGAAGAGCGTCCCCACAATCAAAAACCCCTCAAGCGAGGGGGAATCTGACGAAGTCTGCTACATCGGCTGCATCCGTCTAAACCTCCGATACACGGTGCCATAAATCAACTTGGCATCTTCGGAGAGGTGGACAGATAAAACCAAATAGCATCTGCCCCCAGATTCAGGCAAGACGTCAGTCTTTCCTGGTTTCCGGCGGTAAACAATAGGCCTTGAAATGAAAGTCCATAGGTGTTTTCCAAAGTATTATGAAGTTACCAAACTACCCCTGAAACCCAGAGACATTTGGCGCCAAGATGGCTGTGCTTCCGCCGCAATAATGCACTATATGCCGCGGTTCTACCGCCGTTTCATGGAGTTGGGCTACCAAATTTCTTAGGTAGTCTTCTGACATGATAAGATGATTTTAGGATATGTTTATTTATTCTAACTCATACTGGAACTCTCATATGAAGTTGAAGACAGAGAATGCAAAATACTTTCCAATACTTCACATCATAACTTTTCATACTTGTGCAACTTGCATAAGATTTGATCATGGTTGTCCTAAAAGTGTGCCAACTTGCATATCATATCCATACTTTCCTAATCATGAGCCATGCCCACTTGTGTATCATGTCATGCCCACTTGTGTGCCATGTTCACACATGTATCATGTTGGACCAAAAGGAGAATGAAATGCTTGTACACTGCTTTATTTGATGCAAACACCTTTGACTTGATCTGTATTATGTCCTGTTTGCAATTCTAGCTAAAAACTGTCGTTTCCGTTCATGTTGTGTACTGTCTCCAGTGTTTTTGCCTGTGTACCTGCATTCTGTATTAATGAGCAGACAGAGATATAATAGCACTGTTTATTAACAAAATAATAGGAAATAAGCGGTATTAAAATGTAATAAATCATGCCTACTAAATACCCCAAACCTATGTTTTGCTCGTCCCAAGAAAAACAAAATTCTTACCTCACTTTCGCAGGGAACGCGATTGCATTGAGCCCGTGCAACAAGCCGTTAAACCTCTAGGTGTCCCTAGTAGGAAGAGTTTTGTCTCCTGAGGATTTTCAGCGGATTACATCCATAAAATCCCGTCAAGCTAGTTTCGTGAGAAAACAGTTGATTCTAATCTTAAGTTAAGTATCAAAGCTAGAAGTTCTATTACCTTAGTCAGAAATGTCCAATCCTTATTTTTCACTCCTCACATCTTATTTAACATAAGCTCATACTTAACTTTACGTGATTGTGCGAATAGTGTTTTCATGTTTTTAAGAACTTCGATTAGGGCCATCATGTCATAAATACGGACCAGGATAGACTTCTAAAGGATTAAACGAGTTTGAAAAGACTTAATATTTTCTCATGTTTTGTTCTCCAGTTAAGTTTCAAGTAAGAATACCAATCATTTTTAATAGAGAACTAAGTCTTATTCTTCACTCCCACCCTTCACCGTTTTTTTTTCATACACACCTTTCATGATCGTGCATAAAGTCTTATAATTTAAACCTTCATATCTTTGGTAAAAAACTGTTATAATAGAAAACTCGTCTCCGCCAAGATTATTCTCCTACAAAGAACCGTGGGGATTTTTAACTCGGAGAGAACACTTGCTTAGCTTATTTTATTTGACGATTGGAGACTTAGAGAGATTTGGGACAATGACTCCCAAACCAGATGGTTTTAGGGCATTAGATGTGGAGACACCCCTAAGACATAATTGCCCAAGTTACCAAGGCCACAAAACAAAAACTCATTTTGTTCCGTTTAAAACATTCTGAAAGCAGTGCGAACGGAGATATTGCCAGTTTTCTTTTTAATCCCAAAGACGTGTTCATGTGGATAAGGTGCATAATCACTCTAACAAGGTTCCATATGGGTTATTTTTTAGACTTTTTAGCTTCTATTAAAACATCAATAATATCCCTCATATCCACTTTACTTTATGAACTCTTCTTGATATTACTTAATTCAGAACAAACCTGTTTGATCTTAAAGAAATTTATCAAATTTCAAAAAGTTTTGAAGATATTTCAGATCTTTCATCTAATTCTCAAAAACATATGACACATGTAAAGAGTTATAACAGACGTATATTAGCTACGGTTAAACTCAAAGGAGGGTTATCTATCTCTCGAAAAGGATTTAGTTGTTTCTATCTTATCAACCGAACCGTCAGATATTGAGTCTAAGTTTCCCGAGGTGGCTAACCTAACGACAAAGTTTTTTATGTTTTGAAATTTTTATAAATTTTTATGGGTTTTAAAAATGTATGCCATCCAGAATTTACACATGATGCAGCAAAGTAAACGCAGTGCTCACCCCCAAACCCGAGTTTTACGATGTCCTCATCGTTGCCCCCGTCTCCGGTAATTAGACTTAGACATCAGGGTGAGATTTTATTCACAAAAAATAAAAATTTAAGAGCTAATTACAGTATTTACAGGTTAAAAGATTGCGTTAGTACAGAAATTAGTACCAGCCATTCAAAATTTTTGTCGATATAAGGCCAGGGCTGGTAAAAGAAAAAGTATATGAAAAAGAAAAAGAAAATGTACATAATAGTGGTATGGTTAGATGTCAGTAAAGGGTATGGGTGTATGAAAGTAGGGATCAAAAGATGCTGAAAGTGAAGACGATGTTTTGAAGGAGTCAAAGAATTGTTGCCCGAATGAATTGTATGTTCAAGAAGTATGCGTTGAGTTTCGAGGTCAGGTTTGTTTAAAAACTGGAGTTCATCATCAAAAAGTTCAGCAAAAAAGAGCTCCGTAAGATGTTCCCAAATTGATCCTGACTCAAACTCACAAAGAATATCAAGTTCATCCGCAAATATCTTCTTAAAATTCGGCATGAAAGAATGGTTCTTAAGGCTTTCTTTCTCTCTATAATCCTGCACAATCCTACTCTCATTGTTACAGCTCACATCTCCCAAAACTAGTTCTCCCTCATCATATTCATATATAAATAAGTCCATGTCATCTAAAAATGTAGGTTCCCACACTAACGTTTCGTCCAAAACTATATCAATAGGTGATACTAAAATTGTGGGTTCCTGATTGTTGATTATATCGAACACTACATCGACACCATACCCGTCAAATTCACAAGCTCCTTCCTCTATAATTTTAACGCAAAAATCAGTCGGTGCAAGAGTCTTATCTTCAAGTAGTATATCGGTTAAATCATTGTTAAGATTATAAGTGACAAGAGGCTCATTTGGTACCTGAAGGCTAGTGTTAGACTGACTCAGAGGGTTTCCTTGTTTGTCCTGATAATACTCAGTCAACTTAATTACATCATCATCATCTATGAAATCATCAAAATTTGTTTGATTGTTTATCTCACTCAGGTGACATCTTAGATGATAGATATTGACGTTATTGGGTTCCAATTGATTGTGTTCAGTCTGTAGAATCCTCACAGCTAAATATTTCACTTGTTCGTCGATTCTAGCCAATGATTGAGCTTGAGCATGAAACAATTGGTCAGATTGTTGTATGCACATGGCTAGCGTCGAAGCTGTTTGATTCTCGAATGCAATCATCACTTCAATACCTTTCTCTAAAGCGGTCAACCTAGTATCCATCTCACTCTTATACCCAAATGACGTGTCAATCGTTTCAGGAAAGGAGGGTTGTGATAGTAGTGATGCTAAAGCCGTCATCCTATCGACCTCTTTCTCTAAGTTTTCAATAATTTGATCTATTTTTGAAGTGGGATTCGGTTCAAGAGTGTTAGGTGGGTGACCAATATCAAAATTCCAGGATAGTTGGCCACCCCTTACGAAAGGACAATTTTCATGAATGTGGGAAGAATCTTAGCAATTTGAACAAAAGAATTGGGTATGAGTATGAACAAAAGAATTGGGTATGAGTATAAACAAAAGAATGTGGATCGTGAAGAATCTAATCAAACTGTGTATCACCCATATCAACAAGAACTCATAAACTCACAAAAACAAAGAATATCATACCCCTAGCAGTCTATGTTATACTAAGTCAACTAGACCTATTCAAGCACCTGATTGTTGAAGTAAAACTGTGTCGAGAAACGGGCTCAAGATATACGGATCACAAAGGCAGGTAAGTACATAGATAAGGGAAGGTTGTCCAACGCTTTCGCGAAGTTCCTTAATTAGAATATGCCTTTCTCTTTTGGCGGTTTCGCCGTGAACACTTGCCTAGACACTTCGTGAACAATATAACATTAAGCGGTGTTCTAAACACAATTAACTTGCTCTATTGAGCGCGAGTCCTTAAAGTCAGAGTTCTAATTGATTTTAAAATTACTGTGGGTATGCAAGAATGGAGTTTTGTGATTTATGGAAAAAGGTGATGAAATCATTTACCGTCTCTTGTTTGGTTCTCATGCCCTTAATATCCGTATTAAGATGCAAATGTGCAAATCAATAAAAGAATTTAACCAAATCAATCAAGCAAGCAAATCTTTTTCATTTTAGGCTTAAGCGCTGCAAAAAAATACGGATTAGTTCTCTGTTCTATTGGCGTCAAATTTTTGCGAAGAATCCTGCAGAAGATCTAATAGTGCAATGCGTCAAATTTGTGCGAAGGCGTTAGAAAAATATGCACTGATGCGATTTGGGTTAAGAACCTCCTTTTGAAGTAATCACGGGTACTTGAATGTTCGCTTGCGCGGGTCAAGCTACCCGGATCTTTAGCACTATAGTTCAATAACTCCTTACTATTGAAATTGAACCTTTCTCCACATGATCGCTGCTCGTAAACTGTTGAAATCTGAAAATGTCGGAAAATACGATATTTAGTGTAAAAAGTGATATATCTGCCCAAACTCCTGCACACACAAAATTATAAAAATCAAACAACAACAGTAGAGTACTAAAAAGACACTGGAGACAACCCAAAATGAAAGTTGCAAAACACCCTCAATTTGGCCAGTGGTATCGGGAAATTTGAAGAATCCGCCGGCCAAATTAAAACTGTAGGTGCTCAAATTTTTTGTGGGTTCTCCAGGTTATATTAGTATTCTTATGGTATACTTTTATATTTTAGTTTAATCAAAGAGTGTTAGCAGGTCACAGAGACACAGAACAAAAGTTAGAAATGTTGTTTTGTTAGTTGTGAAAAAAATTTAGTTAAAGTTAGTTTGTTATTTTGAACCAGAAATAACAATCCCTAATGACTACCGCAACCCCGGCAACGGCGCCAAAAACTTGTTAGGACTTTACCCGTGCGCGCTTTTATAGTTTTGAAAAGAAATGATTTTAGAAATAGCGCCTACGCGAGTTCGGTCTCGTTTTAAAATTTATAAACCGCACGTGCACGGCGCGTTGTAGCAAGCCGGAAAGTACGGCTCGATCCATATGGAATTGGTGATTAGAGATTGTTGCTTAAGGTTTGAGAAGAAAGAATTTCGGTTTTGTCACAAAAACTAGAAAATACGGAAATATAGAACTAGGTTAAGAAAAGTGGCTGTGGCTCCGATTCGGATGGTTGAATCGCGGTGAATTCTTCGACACCCTCTTGATCATGAGTTGTTCCGTCTTTGTGTTGATCCCGATGTGAAGTATGGCTTGTCAATGCATTTGCAAAGCACAATTCATCAAGATATCGAAGTTCGACACAATACACGAAACGAATCCGTATTGTCTCACTTACCGTTTGTTTGTCCAAAGCTTGAAGTATCAACACTAAGCACAAGGGTTAGCAAGCATACATCAATATCAAATACACAAATTAGCATGTGAGAGAAAGTGGTTTTAGCATTAAGCTTGCTAACTGAATTGTGATAGTATATGGTATATGAAATGAAGAAGTGTGTCAATCAACTTGTTAACAAAATACCCCATCTAACACTCAGCAACCTTAACACTAAATTGATTCTAAGCTTAACCTTGCAAAATGGTGATCATGGGAGAATAGGGTATGTGAGAAAGGTTACATGTAACCATCAAAATCAACATACCATATCAAACACATTCATTTAGCAATCTTATGGATACAATCACAAGTTGAGTACATTAAACATTCACAAGAGATAGAGGAAGGAAAATCCATTTATCTCATATCCTCACCATCACCACAACCATAAGATTACTCAAACATCATACTAAAAAGAAATGAAAAACAACATAAGATGTTAAGAAGCAAATAAACAAAGAAAGAGCAATTGTATTAACAAATGAATGAGTTGAGATACATGATATTAGTTACATGTTCAACCTCCTTAATGAAGCTCTCAAATGAGAGCTCCAAGAGGAAAGAAGAAGAAGAAAACCATGCTTGAGCTTCACACAACTCTCTTCCAAGCTTAAACCAAAACTTTATGCAAAATATTGAACTAAAGAATGGATCATTCTCTCTGTGCTGAACTGTTGTATTTATAGGCCTTGAAATGAAAGTCCAGAGGTGTTTTCCAAAGAATTATGAAGTTACCAAACTACCTCTGAAACCCAGAGACATTTGGCGCCAAGATGGCCGCGCTTTCGCCGCAATAATGCACTATATGCCGCGGTTCTGCCGTCGTTTCATGGAGTTAGGCTACCAAATTTTTTGGTTAGTCTTCTGACATGAAAAGATGATTTTAGGATATGTTTATTTCTTCTAACTCACACTGGAACTCTCATACGAAGTTGAAGATATTGAATGCAAAATACTTTCCAATACTTCACATCACAACTTTTCATACTTCTGCAACTTGCATAAGACATGAACATGGCTGTCCCAAAAGTGTGCCACCTTGCATATCACATCCATACTTTCCTAATCATAAGCCATTCCCACTTGTGTATCATGTCATGCCGACTTGTGTGCCATGTTCACACATGTATCATGTTGGACAAAAAAGAGAATGAAATGTTTGTACACTACTTTATTTGATGTAAAAACCTTTGACTTGATCTGTATTCTGTCATGTTTGCAGTTCCGGCTAAAAACCGTCGTTTCCGTTCATGTTGTATACTTTCTCCAGTGTTTTTTCCTGTGTACTTGTATTATATATTAATGAGCAGACAGAGATAAAATAACACTATTTGTTAACAAAATGATAGGAAATGAGCGGTATTAAAATGTAATAAATCGTGCCGAACAGGTACTAGCTGCACGTAACAGCTACCCATGTATTGATCAAACGAAGGTCAACGAGCAAGCTCATCTGAACTCTGCAAAGTCTATCAGTGACATTTACCATACAGTTCGGTCTTTTCTTCTACGAGTATCGCATATCGAGTTTATGGTTTGGAATCTATCAAACCCCAATTACTTGATAAGTCATGTGACAGAGGACTCATAACCAATCAGAGATACAATTGATAATACTTATCAGTTTATCTCCACTGCAGTGGCCACCGACTTGTGGTTGTAGTCATGTCTTGCACAATACGACATCAACTTCCTATACCGGGAGAGACGAATCCCCTCGACCGCTCACTACCTCCACGTGTTTCGGAACGATATCCAAAAAAAACTTGTTAGCACGACTCCTTTGAGCCGTGGTAGGATAGAAGTCTAAGTATAGTTGGAACACACATAAGACATTATGGCGATCTCAGGTCCTTGGGACTACCCTGTACTCATGTCATGAGAGAATTTCTATTTGGTATATTACCAACTAGGAGTTCTCGGCGAGTCCGTCTAGTGTAACTCATCCAATAAGCACATGTATACAATCCTCGATGTCAAACACCAATAGCTGCAGGATCAGATATCGCCCTCCAACCGGATCAGGAAACATACACACTAGTCTTAACTAGAGTACCGATACCCAGTCTCGATACTCCTACGACTAAGGATATTTATGGATATGCTTATCGACTACACAGGTCATACTATTATGATCTTCATCATCGTCCTGGTAGTCAAGCAAAATCCTAGGGTTTATCTCATGTCTAAACGATACGTGATAGTGAATAAAATGCATCACATGAAAAATAAAGACAAACCAAATAGTATACTATCATCTCGAGTTAGATTTTTCTCTCGTATAGATCTTCCTTCAATTACAATAATTGCCTTGAGCACATCTATATCCAACGGTATCTTGGTAGCAGTAAAGGCATGCTTTGTAACCATGTACGAACCAACCTGATAGCAGTCCATATGTAGGAAAGTCGTTAATTATCCACATTAAAGCCACACGCATCGTGAAGGTTGTATCTGTATTTGCATCGTAAGTCTCCACACCATCAATGAATAAGGATTTTAACTCATCGATCAGTGGTCGAAGATAGACATCGATATTATTTCTCGGTGATTTCGGTCTATCAATAACAAAAGGAATCATAAATTAGGACTGATCCATAGCCAACCACGGCGATGGCTTATAAACAATCATGGGCTATGTGCTGTAGCCCCCACCCATATAGTTGAATGCGAAGAATCCATCACTAGTCAGTCCGAGCCTGACATCGCGAGGATCACTACTAAATGTTTTGTGCCTCCAATCGAAATCCTTCCATGCCGACAAATCTTTTGGATCGCTCATTCTTCCGTCTTCGCTTGGAGCAGTACAGTGATGCCAAATCATCGCCTCCACTGTCTTCTTACACCTGAATAACCTCTGCAACCTCTGTGTTATGGAAAAATATCGTGCTACCTTGACAGGTATATCTGGTTTCTTATTAGATACTTTCGGTTTATACCTATCCTCTCCATAGGTAGGTCACTATTTCAAATCTGAGTTCTTTTTCTAGAACATGCATGAATCTTCTCACAGTTCAGATCCAAATCATACATCATCTTCTGGGCTTCATACCAGCTCTCAGGAATGTTATTTCCCGGGGGCATAAAATCTTTCAGGAACTTGAGAAGTATCGTGAATGATTGTTACTCCATCTATTTAGGCACTTAATCTGGAAAAATTAGAAAAACCATGATAGCGTGGAATACTTTGCATTCTCATAAATTGGTCTCCTGGTATCATTCATGTATTTCTCATACTTATCTGCATGTTGTCCTTGACAGGAAGGAATGACTTCTTCGGTAGGATTACTATCATCAAAAGCAGCATCTACCATATCCTCCACTTCTTCTCCTGGAAAGAAGTTATCTTATTTTTCCTCTGCTGCATTACCTTTTTCTTCTTATACATTTGCCGCATTATAGGCTTCTTCTTCTCCTTACCCATGATATAGCCAAGTTGTACAATTCTGGTAAAACCATACTTAACGATGTGGAGCTTTATGAATTCTATTTTCGGTCAAAACTTATTTCCACACCTATCGCATGGACAAAAGATCTTCCCTAACACGATGTTATAATTTTCGCATGCAAATTCGATGAAGTTAGAAAATCCATCAACAAACTTAGGGTTCATGCGTTGTCTCCAATCCACGTACATCCAGTTCTTAACTCTAATGTACTCATGGGCCATGTTAGACTGTATAACATATAAATTGTAAGCTTCATAAATTGAAGAAAGTATTAAAGTTATGGAAGTTGGTTTTTGATAGTGACTTGAGAAATCTAAGAACGAGATGGTTATTGACAAAGAAGAGAACGGGAAGGGAAAGTTTGTCGTTGATTTCAATTTATGATTTGATTTAGGTGTAGAGTTGTTATTGTGTATGTGTGTATTGTGCATGCGTTTTATATGTGTGTGTTTCAGCTATCGAGGGTAAAGCTTCTATTCTGTTAAGAATGTATAGATGAGACACCCATTCGCTTGTGTTTTCATCAGTTTCGAGAAAATTTTGGCAACACCTTTCCACTGTTCTCCGAGTACACTGTAATAGAACAGATAGTCATTTCAATGTTGTGAAACAGTATTAAAATGAACATCTAATCTGTTTTTGCATAAGAAGAACCAGCAGAAAAATACCGATGAAATAACTCGAAACGAATGAAAAAACAAGTGAATGCAGGTGTTTGTTTTATACATTCCTAATTTGTCCATACTGGAAAAATCTATCAGTTATAATACCATTGAATTTTCTCGTAATATAGACTACACGACGGTTGTTAGTATCGAACGATATCGTCCGATATTTAACAACCTTGCATAGTTTTATGTCAGGACAAAAATCGAACATATGTTAACCGATAGATGGGGATTAAGGCACGCTTTGATTTTCACATATGATTATCGATGAAAATATGAAAATTTCATATTATCATCGAGCATCATATATATAATTTGTGAGATTTAATTTGAATTGGTTTTACATTTACGTTTCAATTTCACGGCTTTGATGTTTTTAGTTTAGGGTAAAGTTTTTTACGTTTACGTTATCATCGAGTATCATACACTTAAATATTGTTGTTTTTCACTAAACTGGCTTAAAATTTTTCCTAAGAAATCTATTGCTTCAATTTTTCTAAATTACACTAAAATACCCTAAACTATTGTTGGTTTTTCACTAGAGTACTATCTTAACCAATTTAACTAAACGATTCATCTTCTTAAATTAACTATATAAATTACTATAAATTTCACTAAAATACCATTAATTATTGTTGTTTTTCCACTAAACTATCATTAAAAAATTTAGTAAAAAATCCATCGCTCAATTTTATTTTTTTACACTAAAGCACCCTTAACTACTGTAGGTTTTTCACTAAAATACCCTAAATTATAGTTGTTTTTCACTAAACTTCCTACAACAATTCACTATATTACCCGACCCTAACAGTTAAATCTAATAATAAGTTTAACCTTAACCCAAACCCTAATTAACCCTAACCGTAATTCATAACCCTAACCCTAACCAAACCCTAACCTTATACCTAATCATAACCCTAACCCTAACCCGGCCCTAACCCTAACATCAATAACAATAACACCACCACCAACAAAACTATTAAATAAATTCCTAAAATTGAAGAAATAAGAAACAAAATTTAGGAAAATTAAAATTAAAATGGAAGAAATTAACCTCTAACAATAACAAATCAAGGGTGGCAATGAGGTGGCTACGTTTGGAGGCGACGAGGTTGCAAATCGAGGCTAGCGGTAAGGAAGAGCTAGGGCTCGACGAGCTGGAGAAGGCCGGGAAGGAGGGGGCAGTGATGAGGAGTTCGAGGTTGATCATCGGCGATGGAGCACCTCGACGGCGGCGATAGAGGAGGAAAGACAGGAAGAAGGGGCCGAGGGAAATTTTTTTGGGAGCGGACGGGAAGGATAACGGGAGGAGGAGGTTAGGGTTTTTTTGGGTGTCGACGGGGTGGGAGAGGAGGCTACGACGGGGAGGATGAAGTGGAGGATGCTTTGAGGTGGAGACGGCAGTGGATGCGACGGTCGATTGGGGGCGTGGTGATGGCGGTGGGGGAGCACGACAGTTGATTGGGGGTGGAGAAGTAGGTTAGGGGTGATTTTTTGGGCGGTGGAGAGTGGGGCGATTGAAGGGGGAAATTTTTTGGTGGGAAAGATATTGTGTGTAGGGGGAAAACAATAAGGATAATTTTCTGTTTTATTTTTTTTAAATACCCTTACTTGGCCCCTATGGTGTCACCCGTAGGGATTTCTTTTGCGACACCGTAGGGACAATTACAAATGTGAAATTTTAATAATTTTTTATATGTATATGCATTTACGGTTGTAACTGTAGGGACATTGTTTGCCACTACGGTTGTGACCGTAGGGGCAAACTAAAATTGCCCCTACGGATTTTGCCATCCGTAGAGGCAACCCATACTTGTAATAGTGTTCAAAGGAACTAAAAAACACTTAATTTGTCATACAACTCAATTCAAGAATTTCTCTTTTGCAACCAAACATGCCCTAAGTAAAAAGGAACCAAAACCACCAAATCCAGACGACAAACATTTGGACTCATCAAGTCAGACGTCTGTGAGTCCTCCAAAAGCTGCTCCAGATCGTTTCCAGACATCTTAACCATAGGGTTCAGATATCTGACCTTGCCAACCATGATTTACATATCGTAACCAGACGTATGACTTGTTCTGTGTCAGATGTCTGGACATTTTATGCTTAAGACACAGATCTCAGCCAGACGTCCGCCCCTATATGGGTCGGACGTCTGTCCCTGTCAGGTGCGGAAATATATTATGAAGATTTGATTGGAGATTCTTGAAGGATTTAGTTGTAACAATATATTTGAGAGATTGTATATGATTGATCTGGTTGCAACAAATGATTCTTATAATACAATATAAAAAAGCCAAAATAGAGAGATCAATTCTCTAGGCTACTTCTTCCTATTAATCTCCTCCCTCTTCCTCTTTCTCTTACTATTTCTTTATGGCTAAGTATATGATGAAGAAGATCATTAATCACTTGATGTACGATCTTGCATCCTATCGATTAACCACCTTGCTATCACCAAATATGTAGTATCACCTTCACTAAATGCAAGCAAATGTAGCGAGATTTCCTACGAGGAGCTTCAAGTGGAAAACATAAATCTTTTTTTGGCACTGGCCCATAAACCATAACCTATACAAACAATAATGCACACAAGGGATGACCGACAAATTTTCCCCGAAAGCGTTAATTTATGACCACTTCTTCTCCTTGAGTTAGATCCATCCACTCTCCCCAAGAGGAGAAGTGCCCATACCAATTGAGCTATTGATCATTGGTGTGGAGAACATAATTAACCCTTTGTTTTGTGCGAGTGTGATCATAAATCAAGAGAGAAGCATCTTAATTTAAAACAATTAATTAGGGGGAAAATTATACTTTGCCATAAATTTGTGTCTCCTCAGGACATGATGGCAGGCTCATACTGATGCCTACATTTATCCTGAATGTCTCTAATCTCCTTCACCATGCATTGGGATATGTCACTAACCATCCAAGCTATCCAATCTCTCACCATACCTCAACATGCATTCCGTTTTCAGAAAATGGATAGGGTGACCCTATAACCTAATACCTCAACATGCATATGGAATCTATTTACATTACCGATTCTCTGTTTTCTACTGTTGTCTTTTTCTTATTCTTTACCCTTTTGGTTGAATCTTCACTTCTATCTGGCAGGCACTTTCTTTGGAGATGAATGCATATGCTATAATAGCATTATTCTCTTTGTTAAACTTTCTGATGCTATTATTTGTTTAGCATTTTTTTAAAACATAAGACTTGTAAATTTTGAAAAATTAGCAAAACTTAATTTATCGGAATTGTTTGTTGTTAATCAAAGACATAAGTTACGGTAACTATCTAGGGTTGAACTTATGGGAGTAAAAAGTAAGCCAATGAGCCCAATGAAATATATAAGTTTTTAATACGTATTATTCACTTTTATTCAGTTTAATTAAGAGCTAGTAATATAGTAGAATTTTTTTAGGTTATTAAGAATGTGTCGAAAGGGTGACATGCCTCCAAATTCTTTTAAATTTAATTCTAAGTCAGGATTAATAAAAAGAAAATTTGGGGTTGTGTGTGTGCATTGCATAAGCATGTTGCATAACTGGCCTTGTGCCTTTCTGTTTATAAGATATCTTTTGATATATATCTTTGTGTCCTTTTGATATCTTCATTGTCTATCAGTTGATTCCAATATTGCTAAGCTGGGAATCTATATGTCAAGTAAATGTGTTTTTTGCAACAATTCTGCACAAGAAAAGACTGAACGTCTTTTTTCAAATAGTGAAGCAAGAAGCAATGTGTGGAAGAAAATGCATGAGGCGTTCAATATAAAGCATGCAGATGCTTAGTACAGCTTTATTTTATCTTGCAATAATTTCTGGCAGAACATGTTACATAAGTTTAAAATTGCAAGTTGGGTTCCTCACATAGTCAATTGGAACATTTAGAAATTTAGGTGTGAGAAAATTTCACAATAGCTCTTCTCCTGCTGATGGCATTTGGCACAAAATTATCAGTGATCTCAGAATTATACTTTCTTGCTCAAAAGTTCAACTCTTTTCTGAATCCCAACAGAAATTTTTAGGAAAATTAGGTATTATTGATCCGCTTGACACTAACTTTCTCAGAAAAAGCAACATAATTCTTACCAATTGGAGTAAATCCCTAATTGATCAGAACAAACTAAATGTTGATGGTGCGTCTCAAATTAATCAACAAAACATCAGGAGGAGCAGTTCTCAGAGACTCTGATGGCAATATTGTCTTTTCTTCCAAATTTTACTATGGGAAAGGTGATAGTTTGCTAGCGGAAGCTCGATCTTTTCCTGATGCACTTCTATGGTGTTACTTTATGAAAATAAAAGGTTTAAAGGTGGAAACTATCCTAAGTTCCTTGTAGATTGCATCAAATTTGAAAAGACCACATCTTGAAAAATAAAATATGTTGTTCAGAAAATAAATTTCATTATAAGACGAGTTGATACTGAGATCTCACATACTTACAAAGAGAATAATAAGATTACCGAGTTCCTTTCTCATGAAGCTCAACTTATTGAGACGAGTTGCTTGTATCCAAGATTTACTATGCCAAAGAAGCTCCAAATCATTGCAAGACTAGATCTTTCTGTGCTATCTCGAGTTTGTCTTCGTCAATAGCAGCGAATAGATGCAGGATATGTTCTTTGTTGAGTGATGATGAAAGAATTTAAGATTTGAAAAAAAATTGCCCTAATTTGAGAGAGGAGGAGAGAGTTTGAGATCTGTGTTGATCTTATCCCTTCGCCTACCCCTTGAGATGTTTTGTAAAACCCTTCCCCTCGTTTTTTTCCCTCTTAAGGGCTACTGGGCCTAGCCCATTAAACATTTCTCTTATATAAAATAAACCGGGGCCTTTCCCTTGGTTTCACTAAGAAAAGATATCTTCATTGTATTTTTGATATCATCATATCTTTTAAGATTTGTAACTGCAGCAAATTAAATATACCAACGGGAGGATTTAAGTTGTTCATCGTCATGAATAATATGTCCGCAACTTGGCGCAATGATTTAATATATCACTCCTACGAATATGGCTTGCTCCTACGGTTGGAACCTTAGGGGAAAACCGGCAAACCACTAACCCTACGGTTAGGGACAAAATTATAAACCGAAGGGGAAGATAATTGCCTCTACGATTCTAACTTTTCCCATGACCATGCATCTTTTTGACTCCCGACAGTTCATTTTCATACTTTAAAACTTCCCCACTGACACAGAGCTGTCAGCTCCTTCATCTACCATATTAACATCTCTTAAATACATTTTTAATTCTTTTTTTAAAATTCTCATACCCTATTTACATCTTTTATAAATACTAGGTCATCATAGTTCCTTTCCCTCTTCAAAATATTCTGAAAATCCTCCCCCAAAATCACTTAAAGACCTTTCCCAAACTCTTCGAAATCGAAGCTCAGCGAAATTGTGCCCTCGTTCCCTCAAGCCCAAGTCTTTGTGAAACTAACTCCTTTCTCTACGTTACTCCACACGTCACCGAAGGACGTCAGTAGTTCCCCATCCTCCTTGCGTTACGGTTTCGATTCTTCAAACCGAGGCTCCTTCCTTTTTTCCGTCGCACGTGGTCTTATGAACGGTTTTCGGGTAAGTCCTGCCCAAGTATTTGTGAAACTAACTCCTTTCTCTACGTTACTCCACACGTCGCTGAAGGACGTCAGTAGTTCCCCATCCTCCTTGCATTACTGTTTTGATTCTTTAAACTGAGGCTCCTTCTTTTTTCCCGTCGCACATAGTCTTACGAGCGGTTTTCGGGTAAGTCCCTCTTTTTTTAATCTCTTCTATGGTCATGTCACCGAATCACTGAATCACTCTAAGCTTTGTACTTCGTAAGTAAGTCCTTTCTTGATATCTCTTTTTTCTCCTTTTCTCATCCATCATTACATATTATGAAAAGTATGAATAAAAAATGATATAATTATATGTTTATATATATATTTCACTTAAAAAAAGTAAAACCATTATATTATATTTGTTATTATGCCTCATATAACTTTTGTTAATCTGATTTTCTATGATATCATAAAACATCATTTGTTGATACCGCAATTATTAAAATAGTTTGAAAAGAAAGTAACCAAACAAATAAATACTAAGTTCTTTTATTAATCAATATAGCAGTTTATTGTTAAAAGATTATAGATTATGCACGGGGTAACGACTTACCCCACACTCACACTTTTGAATTATAGCACGATCATATGGTTATTTTTATTTTTCCTAAAGAATTGAAATTCATAAAAATACCCTCAAGTTCAAAATATAGTTTTTTATCGATAATTCTTTTTCCTTGACAATTTTGCCCTTCACAACCTTCTTTAGGGGAGTCCTGTTGAAGATGGTGTGGATTATCGCACAACTTGGTCTAGTAGGTGAAATCAGAACTCTTCACGGAGCGCGTTCTCAAAGAAAAGAAAATACGTTTTTTAAAACAAAGTAAGACAAATTTTATAAGATAACTTAAATATCAAATGTTTGTAACTTCAAGAAAACAAATTTTTAAAATTAGATTTTAAATAAAAATACCCTAAAATGAAAAGATTTAAGTTTCTAATAAAATATCTCAAGTTTTCCAAAAAATAGATTTATCATTAAAATATCATAAACTCTTAAAAGCTAAGTTGTCACTAAAATACCACGAAATCCAAAATATATTTTTTTATTAAAAACCCTCGATATTCTAATCAATATATTTTTCCTAAAACACCCTCGATTTTCAAAATAAAGCATTTTACATAAAACCCCCTCAAGATTTTAATGGACTAATTTGCATAAATACTTTAAAATTACTAAAAGATATATTTTCATATAAATATCAAGATCTATAAAACTAGTAGCTAGCTAGTATTTAGGTAGCATATGGGTTTAAGTGACCTATTCTCTCTTGGGTCGGATAGCTGGAGACAATCAGTCTCATCTCTTGCTTATCTCCCGATATAAAATTCATATATTCATAGAAATCGTATTACTTTAATATTGAATCAAACCTGACCCAACACATGAGTACAACTTGACTTGTACACTTGCACTTGTACTTGGTCTTAACATGAATTCAATTGTATCTACATGATTTACTCGATCAAACCTATTACATACTTAACTAGACTTGACCCAAATTATGAATACGTAATGATTTGACATGAACACTTGACATGAATAATTGAACTTGACATGAATAAATAAACTCTACTTGAACTATGAACTTATACTCTTCTTATGTATTCACTGATTCAGGCAAGACTTGTGACTATAATAGTAAATTAGATTACGTGAGGTGTTAGGAGAGTTTAAGTGTGAATCCAACAAACTCTTAGGAGTCCTTCTAATTCATGAATCCATGTATACTAACACATGCAATCTATCATAAGGGCCCATATTTTCTTGCCCCTGGATTATAGCCTGTTGAGTTTGGAATATTTCAACACTAGGTTGATGTCCCGCCACTAACACTTGATTCCGGCCCGTAGTTCTTTACCCATGGATTCAGCCTGTTGGGTTCGAGAACGCTTATGAGATTAGTTGACATTCACCCTTGAACTCGCATTAATTAGTCTACCCTAATAGAGATCTTTTAAAACACACTTACTACTTGCTTCATATTCACTAACACACACTTATTATATGTTTAAATTAACCAATACTTAACCTGAACTGCCATGTTTACTTAGTTTGGCATGTTTAATTAGTTTCCATGTTTACTTAACATGTCATACTTGTCTTATAACTGTTAACACACTACCACAATTTTATAATCTCACCGCTCTTGAGGACTTACCGAGCACAAGTTCGCCGACGGGTATTCCACCCATCTCCCTGTTTCTTGGAATATTTGTCAGGTGATCTAAAGATCGAGAAGGTGGAACAGACGGTAGAGGACTACGACCAGTTCACAGCACAAGCTTGCTCTTAAATTTTCTTATAGTTTTCAGTACCAGTATAACACTTGTTTAGGCATTTTATATTATTTTATTTTTGTTTTCAAACATCGTAACAATGTTTTGTAATTATGGAAGTTGAATATAAATAAAACAGTTTGTAGAAAAATTTCATTCTCTGACTTATTCTTGTACTATATATATTGTTGTTGATCATCGAAAACTGGAAAGACGAACGTCTAGTCTGAATTTGGGGGCAGATGTTATATGGAACATATCCATCCACCTTTTCAAAGATACCAAATTGATTTATGACACCATCTATCGGAGGATTGAATAGATGCGACCGTTTTAGCAGACTTATCAGATTCCCTCTCATTTGTGAGACGTTTTTGATTGTGCGGACGCTTTTCCTGCAGGCGCAATCCTATGCATCACTTCATGTCATGTTATATTTATTGTTTATTTTGGGATTGCTCTTGGATTGTATACGGAGACTAATTTTATAGCTCGTAGGGCACGGTTCTAGAGTTTAAGGATCATTAATCTTTTTTTAGATTAAGATCGACTTAAAATATGGTTAAGGATTATTAATCTTATTTTAGATTAAGATCGAATTATATTGACTTATGTTTTGATCAGTGGGTCAAACATAAGAAGCAAAAGCTTCTGTACATAGTTTATTTTTGACAAAATAATCAAGCAAAAGCGTGTTGTTCCAAGTGAACAAGTTCATGTGAGATGTGCATGCATATTTATTCTTTTGGAAAGGGTGCGCATGTGTCGTTCACGTGTTTACGCACTTGTTGTCCTGTCAAACTTCCATGTGCGCGCGCGCGCGCGCGCGCACACACACACACACACACACACACACACACACACACATATATATATATATATATATATACACGCATCTGACTACGTCAACATCTTTGACTTGCACACGCAATCTTTTCACGTGATTCACAAGCGCTCATTGGGAAGCATCAGTCACCTGCGCGCACGCGGATATCAAGTGACGCGCATGCTTTTATAGGAATTATTTGTCAAGTGCGCACACGTTCCTTTTACATGATGCGCAAGTCTGCATGGTCATTATATATTTTCTATGCGCGCACGTGATGCGCAAGTATGTATGATTTTATCAAGTACGCACTTAATTTTGGGTGTGCATATCTTGAACAGAAAGCAAAAGCTTTCAAGAAAAAGCAATGGTTTCTGTTCTTTGATTTTTTTTCCCTTTTCTTTTCTTCTTCGTTTCTTTTCCAGAAGCAAAAACTTCAATTTTTATGATGCCTTGGCATATTTGATAGGGTTTTTTCTAAAACCTTAGAACTAATCTCTCACAAAAGTTGATACTTTTGTAGAAAGAGAGATCAACCCTAAGATTTCTCGATCTTTTTCATGGTGAATCGATGGATTCGTTAAAAGAAGCAAAGCGTTCTGTGTAAAGCAAAAGTTTTAATGTTTTTGTATGAAAACCATGTCTTTTTTAAGATGGGAGAAGTTTTTCTTCTTCTTCTTTTTTATCTTGTTTAAGAAGGAAGAAGATTAGATTTTTCTCGAGCTTATAGGGGGGTCTGTTTTTTTTCTTTTGTGAATGAGGCTCCTATTTACTGGTTTGTTGGGGTTTGTTCCCTTCAAATCAGCTTTGTTTTGATTTTATTTTGAATTAATTTAATCTGATTTTGATTTAATTTGATTCATATCAATTATGGGGCAAGTACGCACCGTTGGATAGATCTCTAGTACATACGCACCATCGGATCTGATGATCTTGTATCAATTTAGTTTGATTTGTTAAATTTGTTTTAATGAAGAAAATTTTATTTCTTCATTCAAAAGCATCTGCTTCGTTTGCGTGGCTGTGCACTTCAAGATAGTGTGGACGTACATTGCATGTGTCGCTGCTATCTCGTGATCATATGCGCCCCTGTTTGGAGATGGATTTTAGCTATGTGCGCACTTATTGATTCATTAATAGGTGCGCATTTGAGTCACTTGGCCGTTATTATAGGTGTGCATTAGTGCCTTCGCATGTTTTCTTAGTAGCGACCAGATGTCAAGCTGCGATCCATCGAATTTTACTCGAGATTCGTGGGGATGCAAACTGTCTTTTAAACCATATAAATAGGGGTCATCTCCTTCATTGATGTGCGCCATTCCTTTTCTCTCTCTTAATTCCTTTTAGAACTACTCTCTTTCTGAATCCTTTGCTTCCTGTTAGAAGCCCTTGCTTCTTTATTCACTTGGTAAGTGCGTATGTGCATCTCTGCCTTTGTTTTGTCAATGCGTACCCTTAAGCTTGCGCACTCTTTGGGTTGCACACTTTTCTTAACTTCAAACATGTGACTTTAGTTTGGTTTTAATAAACCAATTTTATCTTTTAGCTCCGATGTTAGATATTCCATCCCTTCATAGGACTTCTCAAATTTGCGGACTGACGCATTTCAGGTTTCTTTTCCTTTAGGTACCATGGATGGTCATTTGTATGGCGTCTGGGGTTTTGTGTCTCATGATGATGTTTATTGGTATGACCCTAGCTATTCCGCAACTCAACGCGAGGCTGTACTTCGTCGTTTCGAGGATCACCGCGGGCGGTTGCTCCCACGTCGGTCTTCTCTTCTGCAGCTGCACTTTCATACGATCTGAAGGGCCACACCTGGGCTTTTTAGTGCGATGCCGCAACGTGTACTGGATCAGGATGAGGATAAAGCGCATTCGGTCTATCTGATAGGCTTAATCATTAAGGACCAGAGGGATTGTTTTGTAGATATCTAGCATCATATCCATTAGCTAAAGTCGATCATATCCTCTCATGCTAGAGCTGAAGTTGTTGGTGACAACCCTGGTGCTCATCTCGTGAACAAAACAACAAGAAGAGGGAAGCTGCTGCTTGGGAGGCCTTGCAAAATCTTGTTTTTGATTTTCATAACCAATGTTCTAGTGATGATATCATGCCCTTGCTGTAACTATTGTGAGTTAGGATTTGTATTTTCCTTTTGTTTTGCAAAGCTCGTATCGGGTTGGTAGATTGTAATTCATCTTTCAAAATATTAAAAGAGAATAGCTTATCCTTTTATATTCTTACATCTTTTTCGTTTTGTGCTGAATTGGCTTAGCTTAGTTGATTTACTCGTTTTGGAGTTTACTCTTAGGCTTATATGTACGCACATGTTTTGCACATGCGCATGACATTTAGTGATTTTGCCAAGTGTGCATGGCAAGGATGCGCACATGTCACTGCTTATGTAATGCATCATCCATTATATGCACATGTTTATAAGTGCGCACATCACCAAAGTTGCCATTCTTTTAAGTGCGCACTTGATATTGATGCACGCTAAAATATGTTCGAACAAATAGTCCCCATCAATTGCGCTCACGTGACCTGCGTGTGGGTGTGATCAGTGCCAAAATGCCAAACGCAAGATTGCCTCGAGATTCATGGGAAACGAACCAACATTTGACCCCTATAAATAGGGCCTTACTCCCCTTACCGAAGTGTGTCATTTTTTATTTCATCCTTTACACTTTTAAGAACTTTGTTGCACACATGTCCCCTCCGTGCTTACGCACTTGTTGAAGCTTTTGCCTCCTTCAGAAGCCTTTGCCTTTTTAATTGTCAACTGGTAAGTGTGATGCGCACCTCTACCCTTAATGCAAAACCATTGCATCCATTTTCTTAATGCACATTTTATGGTCCTACATCCCATACCTAGAAAAAAACCTTTTGGTTTTTCATAAGATGCATGGTTCAAGTCTTGATTCTTCCCTCTGTTTTGTGAACTAACGCTCCGTGGTTTCCTTTTCAGGTAGTATGGCTAGCTGTTTGTATTTTATCGAGAAAATCGTCTCTGACGAAGAGATACGCATTTAGGATCGCCTTCAAGGCCGAGAGTACACTGCCACTCAATACACTGATGTGATACGTCGCTTCCATGATCACAAGGGCCGATTACTCTCTCATCGCTTTGCCCTTTTGAAGATCGTCGTTGGGTCGATCTGGGAAGCTTTACCTGGGCTTTTTGAGGCTATGCCGCTCTAGGCACTCGATGATGCTGAAGACAAGGTGCATTCAGTATATCTGATGGGCCTGATCTTGAAGAAATGAAGAGATGAACTCGTCACTATCTTGCATCGCGTCTTCCAAGAGAAAATAATAATATTCTCGTATCAGAGGATGGAAGATATCAGCGGTGATCCCGAAGCTTCCATCCGAGAGAAGATGCATGGCAAGATGGTCACTGAAGCTGAAGATGCTTTGTCGAACTTGCTTTTATGTTTGAGAATCCATGTCCCGATTTTAGCGTTTTGCCACTGTAACTCATGAATGATTTTATTGCGCTTGCTTTTAATTTTGTCTTTTGTTTTCTTTGTAGTCATCCTCAGCTGACAGTATATAATTTCTCTTCCTGAAGTATGAATGAAAAGTATCTTTTCTTTTTATATCTGCATTTCTCTTTTCATTTTGTGCTAAAATGACTTAGATTAGTTTAATTACTCATTCCGCGTTTAGTTTATCCTTCCTTTAGGCATGTGGAAAACTCGTCCTAACGTAGCATACATAACCCCTATCGATATAGCCGTCCGTTAGGTTCGTGGTGCCGGGTTTAGTCAATCGCACCGTTACGTCAGCATATTTCTTCTTAATCCACATCCACTCGGGTCACTGGCTCCAGCAGCCGCATATTTGCTGTATCAGCTAACCCTACGGCCGTAGGATACAACGTCTCAAGTAACCTTCTTAGGCCGGTATATCCGTATTGCCGTCAGATGCTTCAGTATTAGGCGATACCGTGGTGTCTTAACTTGAGGTCAGACTCCTCTCTTTAAGGATTCCTAGGGAAGACAGAGCCGCATACGTCCAATGTGGGTTAACTTCCAATGGTTTCTAGGCTTTTCATGTATTGCCATCAAGACCCGAAGCTAGAAATATGACATCATTTCGCTTTATTTCGACCTTGGGTCCTTGATGACTCCGTAATCATACTTAACCGAAGTGAGTCGGACGTTCATGTAGTCTCTTTACTATGTAAGTGCCATCAAGACTTAGTTATTTATCTGATGGAGCGTGGGTAAACACACCGCTCCTTTACATCCATGAACTGCATACACAAGTCTAGATTCGAACTATCTGCAGCATTTTTTTATTTTATTTTCCGTGATTCTCTATCATTACAGCTTTCCTTATCGTAAAAGTAATGATTACCAAATCATTTAGGCTATTTATTAGCGGTTGTTTCCCCCAATCAGACCAAAGCTCTGTTTGAAATTTAAATTTCAAATTGAAGCAACACTTCAGATGCAGCGCCAAGTACGCTGCACCCTAAGCAGCGCACCATGTGTGCGCTAGCGCTAGGTGCGCTGCGCTCTGAGCAGCGCACCACGTGTCAAACACGAGTGCGCAGCGCTCTGAGCAGCGCACCACGTGTATGACACAGGTGGGCTAGCGCTGGAACTAAAAGCTCCTCACCGTTAGATAAAAAATCTAATAATAATGATAAATCATTAATTAATCAGAATTAAATTCTGTTAAGGAAAGATCTCTCAAATCTTTCCAAACAACAAGATTGTGCTCTGTAAATCAGAGCACCGTTGGATCAATGATCCAATGGTGATTAAAAGTCACTAAAAAATACAGAATAAATTCTGTTTAGAAGATTTCCCAATTTTTGTTGAAAACAAGAAGATTACCATCTGTAGAAGCTCTTGGATCAAAGATCCAACGATGGGAAAATTCCCAAATTAATTAGAGAAAAGATCTCTTTAACCGATCGAACTGATCAGCTTGCCCTACATAAAGGCCCCGAGACTTCAAGTCTTGCACAGAGAAACCCCCCTATAAACTTTGAGAAACTCAAAGATAAAGAGCAAGCTCTTGCAAGAAGATCTTTCTTCAAGGTAAAATTGTTAATGATGAACATAGAGATGAAATCATCTCATAAAAAGAAAAATTACTTCTTTAAAGATCATAGATCTACAAGACCAAGGTCTTTCACAAAAAAATCAAGAGATCTTATCATAAAATAATAATAATAAGAACATAATTCTTCTCACAGATCATGAATCTATAAAGGCAAAGCCTTTAATCAATATAAGAGATTGGAAATATCTCCTGCAAAATAAGAACTGTTGTTCTTGGATCTTGAGACAAAGTCTCTTTTAAAAGAACATAAATTTGTTTCCCAGATCACAAAATTGATCAAATACGCTTTGCGCTCTTGAAGTGCGCCTCTGCGCTCTCTGGACTGGCGCTCGGCGCCAAATACGCCACGTGTCAATCACGTATGCGCCAATTAACAACTTGCGCTTTGCGCTTCTGAAATAGCGCACTGCGCTCATAGGTTGGCGCTCAGCGCCAAGCGCACCACGTGTCACTCACGTGTGCGCCACTAAACTGAAAGCGCAATGCGCTTATCGATTAGCGCTCAGCGCTTATAAACTGGCATCATGTGCTCATCATCTGGCGCCTAGCGCCAAGCGCGACACGTGTCCCTTACATGTGCGCCACGTGGCAGAAGCGCACTGTGCTTTTTGACTGGTGCAAAGCGCCTAGCGCGCCACGTGTTGCGCTGACAGAACATAAATTGTTCTTTAATAAGCCCAGAGCTCTGGTGAATGCTCAGCATTTAATAAAAGACAAAAACGTTGTCAAAAGGGCTAAGCCCAAATAAAGGCTCAACAACCCAAAATAAAATGTTAAACATTTATTGGACTTAGCCCAAGATTGGCCATAAGTCCTCAACTCATACTAATTGGGCTCATCTGCTCATAAATATGTTAACAGATTTTAGTCCCAATTAGACTACAAGTCTCTCAACCTACGTCGGTTTAAGGGTACATCTCCGAACTCCTTTGATGTTTGTCGTTGTAATCCTTCAACGTCTTCCGAGAGGTGACGGGTTCCAACAACCATACATTTCATGGACTGTGGGGCCCTTAAACTCACGGGCTATGATGTCCTTAACCTTGACTGTGATGTCTTTAAACTCACGGACTATGACGTCCTTAACCTTGACCGCAATGTCTTTAAACTAACATTGGACCGAGATGACCATAAACTAACATTGGACCGTAATGTCCTTAAACTAATCGACCGCAATGTCCATAAACTAAACAATAAGGGCCCAATTGCTCTCTTTTTGTATCTAAACGATCCTGTTAAGTTGATCTTAGTCTAAAAATTAGACTAACGTTCCTTAACATACGTTTAAGTTGATCTTTGTCCCAAATGAGAATAATGTATCCTTAAACCCAACCCTTAAACCCAAATCTAAGAAGATGCGGATTTGGACTATTACACGCCCTACGGGCGACAACATAAATTAGTCTCCGTATACAATCCACGGGCAACCAAAAAACAAAACAAACACACATGACACGAAGTGACCATCTGGAGAAGGAGAAAGTGGTTACCGCGATGCGGTAGCGTAATTAACTGTAGAGGATTGTGCCTGCAGGGAAGAGCGTCCCCACAATCAAAACCCCCTCATCAACGAGGGAGAATCCGACGAAGTCTGCTACATCGGCCGCATCCGTGTAAACCTTCGATAGACGGTGCCATAAATCAACTTGGCATCTTCGGAGAGGTGGACGGATAGCACCTATTAGCATCTGCCCCGAAATTTAAGCGAGACGGACCCGCGCGGTCACGTCTCCGCGTCTCGGCGGGAAACAGATTCTGGCACGCCCGGTGGGACCTTTTCCTCTTTCCACTCCACACTTCGTGTGTCGTGTTCGCCAACGAATCGCGGTTTGCTATGGTTGCCCTTGGGTTCGAAGTACTAAGATTTGGTGTCTTGCTCGGTGCAGAAAATGAAAGATCAATGGCATCTACCTGCACAAAATGTTCCAGCTGCAACTGCAACTCCCGTTCCGCCCCATCTGGGGGTTTAACTTACGGCCCCCAAGCGGCCTCCCTTTTAACGATGCCGGTAGAGCAGGTCACGCAGGCTACCACCGGGCTGTTCTTTGGGACTATGATCCCACCCATGAGCTTCAATGCCCCGATGCTGCCGCAAGAAACCCCAAAGAAGTCGGTCTTTGATCGACTTACCACTGCCGCGGCCCCTCTCAACGAGTCGCCCAAGTCTAACGCCTCAGTTTTCAACAGACTGGGCCAGAATGCCAACAAGCCCGCAATACCTGAAGCAGCCATCCCAAAGCGGATAGCCTTCCCGGCTCAAGCGGACGAAATCATTGGAAAGGCTTCTCCTGAAAAGAAGTCAGTCTTTACAAAGTTGGCCACTCCGGCTCCCACTCCAGGCGAAGTCACCTCAGTCCAGAGCTTTGTATTAGATAGGTTGGACATTACTACTCGGCGAACGTCAGTCTTCAAAAGGCTGACACCGGCAACAACCCTCCATCAAGACAGGGGGCATGACGAAGACATCTCCATAGCTGAACCAACTCCATCCGCACGACATGCTCGCCGTCGTCACTGGCGCCGAGTACGGAATGCTGGGGGCAGCTCCCTTTCTGGACTAACTCCGCCAACTCCCATGGTGGAAATCAATGCTACTGTTCCAACTGGGAACAGCTTTGAACCGCTTAGGAGGGTTTGCAAGAACTCTCCGACCGCCAAGCTGAAGAGATCTCCTCCACCTATGGAGATTACCACACAAAAGAAGCCGGAGCAGCCCCCTCCGCGGCTTTCTTCCAAAATTTACAAAGTCTGGCTGCAGGTCCAGGAATCAGTGATTAACCAGGACTACTCTCGCCGGCCAATGAAGCTTAAAACTCATCAAGAAAAGAGCCATCCCGTGGTACCACAGAAGATGTCATCAGTCTGGGTGCCCGCTGCAACGGCTCCCTCAACATCAACCGCTCACAAGAGAAGGAGGCCGGAGAAAACCCCTTTGACCGCGACAAACCGCAAAGACGCTGAGTCTAAATGCTCCAAGTCCGGGGGCATGGTAATACATACCGTTTATATGGCTTCCGGAAAAGAAGAAAGCCGTGCTTCTATGGGTCATCGACCGCTTACCCGATCGATAACGAAAGCTCGGGAACAACAGCAGCAGAATTCAGGAGATGCTGACTGCAATGGCCGCACTCACTAGGCCAAAAGAAAATCCAGAGACCTCAGAGCAACGCCAGGAACAAGAGACTGATGCTGATTTCCTCCGAAGAATGCTCGAGAGGAAAGAAAAAGAGGCCGCGGAACAAGCGGCCAACATAAAACGAATGGCGTTCTTATTCCAAGACATGGTCGGGATGATTTTACAGTCGGATCCTCCAGTTGAAGATCCTCCGATTATCCTCGAAGACGACCGAGCGGAGACATCGAACCCTCCTCCGGCTCTTTCAGCAGCCAAAGAGGAGACCATCTCCAAGGCCGCTCTGGATGACTACATCGCTCAGCAAATACGAGCTTACCAGGAAAATGAGGTGGCCGGCCAAATTGTTAAAACCGGAAGACCATGTCCAGGATGGTATGACTAAATAAGGTACCGCCGGGATATACGATCCCTAAATTCCACGTATATAAGGGGCGGGAAACCCGCATCAGCATGTCGCTCAATTCAGAGCCCTGTGCGGCAACACCGGAGGTGATGATAAACTCCTACTCTGCCAGTTTGTTGGTTTCTTGTCGGAAATGACGTTTGAGTGGTATTCAGATCTTCCCAACAATTCCGTCAAAACTTTTGCGGATATGGAGCTGTTGTTTACGCAGAGGTTCGCAAGCGCTAGCGAGCGTACTCCGATTACCGCACTAATTAACGCCAGGGTGAAGCCAGGCGAAACTTGGGTCCAGTATGCAATACGGTGGCGAAATTTATGGTCGAAATGCGAGCAACGCATCGAAGAAGCGCCGGCAGTGGGCATGTTCGTGGGCACTCTTGACCCTCAAGTGGCCATCTCGCAATTCATGATGTTCTTCAAGCCTACTTTCCAGGCCTTGATTGACAAGCTGGTCCAAATGGATCAGATGGGTCATAAACCATCTCCTCTAAAGACAGACTCTTGAAATGAAAAAGGGAAAGGAAAAGCAACTTTCGTCGCCAATACTCAACAACAACCGAGCAACTTAAAGCCGGTTGTTCGCCAAAACAACGTGCGTCCACGCCCGTCCCTCGAGGAGAGATTGGGACGTCCTTACTCGTTTCCCGAGGATAAAACGAGGAGACTGTTCGAGCTGGCAGTGCGCAACAGACTCATTAATCTGCCAGATCCAAAACGTCCATTGCAGCCAGGCGATGTCAACAATCCTTATTACTGTCCTTACCACCAAGCAGTAAGCCATCCAATCGAATATTGCTTCATTTTCAAAGGCTGGATTGAGGACCAATGCCAACAAGGTAAGTTCACGCTATCTGAAATTGGAAGGTGAACCCGCCACAACCTCACGCCCCTAAAAAGGTAGAGACGCCGGGGGCATCTTTCTCTTTTATAGAAGAAACTCCATGGGAGGTCGCTCTTTCAGCAAAAAGAAAAGAATGCTGAAGGATCTCCGAACATGCCCGGCAATCAGGTGGAAAAATCCACTGGAACCCGAGATCGTCAATGGAATGCTGAAACTGCGCCCAACTACAAAAATTGGAGGTGATAGTCAAAGCGCTCGCACCCAGCCATCAAAATCTTTGAAGAAGAAGAAGACCAAAAAGCCCATGAAGCTTGATGACAAGCATACGGACCTGCAAAAACAGATTGACGCGCTGGAAGAATATAACCAGAAAGTGCGGACCCCAATCACACTCCAAGAATTTCTCAGCCATGTCCTTGAGGACGGAGATGACGACGATGGAGAAGACTCGTCGGATGAACCTGTGGATTATGTGGAAAGCTGCCATGTGATCTCTCATTCGTTGATAAATGGTGAAGAAGCTCCTGACGTAAAGAAATTGAGGGCAGATCCTGAGCCAAAACTTCTAGGGCCATCAGACGAAATGATTGATGCATTCCTGAACGAAGCTCTTCTGAAAAGCAAAGCTGATCGAGAGCACGAAATGGCCATATTTAAAAAAGCCAAATGCCGGAGATCGGATGAAAAGGTTAAAACAACCCAACCAGACCGAGGCATGCCCGCGACAGATAAAAGCAGGTTCAAGACAAGGAAAAGGTTCGCCAAATCCATATCAATGGGAATGAAGTTGCCCTCTTTCAGAGGAAATTCTCCTGGCAGTATACATCTTGATGAAGCGGACATACATCCTAACTTCTGCTTATACCATCAGAGAATTGCACACCCTACCGAGAAATGCATAGCCTTTAAAAACTGGTGGCAGGGATATGTTGCCCACCGACAACACGTTCAACGAGTGAAGCGCAAGGCTCGTCGGGAACAGAAAAGTACGAAAGATGAGCGCAAAAGAGCCGCTGATAACTGTCACATAATCAACACTAAGGGATCGCAAGCTATCACCTTTGGAAGCGACTCTGACGAAGAAATCGCCCCCATCCTTCTCTTCGAGGAATCCACCTCCGAAACAAAAGATGCGAAGATTTGCGAGAAAATCTAGCTGCGTAATCGTACGCTGCCCGAAAAATCTCGGACCAATGACCGAAACGTCGTTAAACTACTACCAACCCGCGCCATCCCCAGGCTAACGTGGTGTTAAAAAAAGCGGTATGTTCATATGCAAGATGGGCACGGATGAAAACCCGAAAGGGCTCTGTGAGTAAAAACAGCGGGACTACCGGCGAGTTTTGTGAAAACCCGAAAGGTGCAATCTCGTCAAAAGACACTTGCAAGGTCTTCTCGACCCTGTAAGGAGAAACCACCTGCGTGAGATCCTTACGACTCACAAAAGAGAAACACACTTAAGGATCCTCACGATTCCTAAGGAGAAATTACGCTTACAAGATCCTAACGACTCGTAAGGAGAATTCCCCTTTGAGACCCTCACGGCTTACAGGGTTCAAAAGCCTTAAGCTAAAGGGATATGAACCTATTCTTAAGCTATCATAATCTCCAATGTGGCCCTAAAAGCGGTTCAACGCTGACCCTTGTATACAATCCACGGGCACGAATAAGCATTTCCCTAACAAAGTCCCACCAGAGACTGGGGATATGCTCCTATGGCAAAAGACACTTATAAGTCCTCTCGACTTATAAGCAGAAAACACTCTTGTAAGATCCTTACGACTTATAAGAGAACATACACTTAAGAATCCTCATAATTTTTAAGGAGAAAACGCACTTATGAGATCCTCACGACTCATAGGGAGAAATACCTTTGTGAGACCCTTACGGCTCATGAAGTCAAAAGCCTTAGTCGATAGGATCCTAACCCTGTTTACTAAGCCACCTTTGTTTGATATCGACAAAGGCAAATGATGATTCGCTCCTGGCAATATCCCAGTTGTAGCGATGCTGATGCCTAAATCGGTATCAGATCCTAAATCCCATACTTGCGAAAAGCCAGCAAATCCACAAATGCATATGAAACAGCCGAAATGATGGGGCAACTTGCAACAAAATCAGCAAGTAAAAATGTATGGATACAAAACAACCGAAATGATTGGGCAACTCGCAATAAAAAGCAGCGAGTAAATAAAAGAAATAGCCGAAATGATTGGGAACCGCGATAAATAGCCGAAATGATTGGGCAATCGCGACTTTCGCGATATGAAAAGTTGAAATGATAGAGCATCGCGGAAAGAAATAAAAAATGAAATGAAATGAAACTTTTTTCCCTACAGGTGAGATCAAATCGATCCCTGTATACAATTTAGGGGCACAAACAACAAGGGAACCATACTTTCCCACCAGGCTCCATTAGAAGAAGAGCCAAGTCTCGACGGCCACACCTACAACCTGAAGACCCACAACGGCGTTCTTTCGCAGTCCAGCAGGATGCAGATGCAACGTCAACGAAAGACCTCACGGTTGAAACAAAGCGGAGTGATGGCAAAATCCCAACTCCACCTCAGTATTCGTCTCATTACAACAGACGCAATGTCAACAATGGCGTTCCTTCGCAGTCCAGCAGGATGCAGATGCAACGTCAACGAAAGACCTCACGGCCGAAACAAAGCGGAGTGATGGAAAAATCCTAACTCCACCTCAACATTCGTTTCGATACAGCAGACACAATGACAGCAAATGAAGCAAAGGCAACATTCCTAGCTTCAATGTCTTGACGGCAACTCATATAAAGCATGAGAGACTATCGTAGATCATCCCACACCAGCGCGGAGTGGTCACCACCTCGACGTTCATCTCGATACAGCAGACGAGATGTCACTACAGCGTCCTTCCTCCAACAGGATTCGGACACGCTAAAACAAACGAAGCGAAGGCCAAATTCCTAGCTTCAGGGTCTTGACGGCAACTTATATAAAACCTGAAAGACTATCGGAGATCATCCCACACCAGCGCGGAGTGTTCACCGCCTCGACGTTCTTCTCGATACAGCAGACGAGATGTCACTAGAGCGTTCTACCTCCAACAGGATTCGGACACGCCAAAGCAAACGAAGCCAAGGCCAAATTCCTAACTTCAGGGTCTTGACGGTAACTCATATGAAACCTGAAAGACTATCGGAGATCATCGTGCATGGAGTGGTCACCACCTCGACGTTCGTCTCGATACAGCAGACGAGATGTCACCACAGCATTCTTCCTCCAGCAGGATTCAGACACGACAATCAAACAACAGAGCCACGGCAAAATCCCTAGTTCCAAACCTCAACGGTTCACCAACAACCTAGAGACAACCACGACATTCGTCTCGATACAGCAGACGCAATGCCAGCAAATGAAGCGAAGGCCAAATTCCTAGCTTCAGGGTCTTGGCGACAACTCATATAAAACCTAAAAGACTATCGGAGATCATCCCACACCAGCGCGGAGTGGTTATGACTCATCGAGACTCTCTAAAATGAGCCTAACCTCAAGTAGAAAGCGGCATGGCAAAATTCCTAACGCTTGCTCTTCCGACGGTCAAACTGCCTAGGAGGATTGCTTGAAGACGTCTTGTCCAGCCCCTGAAGGGATCAGAGACACGACAGTCGCAAGGCTACTCGAACTGTTAGTGTTTATGCCCTAGAAGGCCATTACTGTATCATACTAGCTTGTATATTACTTAATGGAAGCTTGGGATATTCACATGTATATAACAGTCTTGCTAAACATGGTAGTATGCTACTTGGTTTTTCTATCTTAATATGTGAGTGTACGTATTGATAGAGCTCTTAGGATCTTGCTTGTCTACCAGCGTTGTGATGGCAGTCACACTAGTGGGGGCTGGGTAGTCTACAAGCACATCCTTATTCAGGTCCCTGGTCGTTGGATTATCGAGACAGAGCATCGATACTACGGAGTAGACTAGTGTGTACGCTTCTCATCCCAGTTGGGGAGATGGTCTGTCCCACAGCCGTCAGTACGTCGTACTGGAGATAGTATACAGGTGCTCGTTAGGTTACGGGTACACCGGACAGGACTCACAGGGAACTGTTGGTTGGTTTGATACCAGTCGTCAGTGAACAGTTCCCAGGTGACATGAGTACAGCGTAGTCCGCAGACTTGACACTGCAACTTCGCCTCGAGTGTGTCCCACTGTTCTTAGATTGCTACCCTACCACGGCTCAAAGGAGTCGTGCAAACAGGTGGCAGTTGGGTGCAGTCCCGAGCACTTGGAGGCAGTGGCGGTTAGACAGGATTCGTCCCTCCCGGTATTGGGAGTAGATATCGTGCTGTGTCAGAGAGCCATTACGCAAAGTCCCTGGCCAGGGCAAGCGAGATTTGCTGGTAGGTTCCAGCAGTTTCTCAGGGTGTAATGGGCTTCACTCCGACACGACTTATACCGCTATTAGGGGACTGACGCTTGCCGCCCCCCTAGGCCCGATATGCGATAGTCTTGGACGAACGGACCGGACTGTATGGAGATTGTCACATCAGACTCAGTAGGAGTTCGGATGGGTTTACTCATCGGCCTTCTTATCGACAACTACCTGGGGACCGTTACGTACAGCTAGTGCCGCTTGCGGTCTGTGGTTAAACCCACTGCCAGCGTAGTAGTCGAGTCTCTAGAGTCCCACACAGAGAGTTTCCTACTCCAGGCGAAACGATATAGAGGTTGCATGGTTTTGCGACAAAGGGTTCGGACGCATACGTGCGTTTACGCGCGTACGACTTTCGGACAGTTTTTACCAGTCGGCTTTGGTTTAAGCCAGTTACTGGTATCCGGTTATTGGATTTTTACAGTCTAAAGTTTTTCCGTATTTTTTACGGATCGGAGGGGCGTTCTCGTAATTACTCGAGAAGCTTCTAGAAGATGTGACTAAGGAGGTTTCTTTTGGATAAGAGAGTGAGTCATGGTGGTGATTCATTCATTTCATTAATGCACATTTATTGCTTAATGACTCATGCTAATGAATCACCACTAGATATTTCATGAAGCATGCTTATTCATTTCTTTTTATTCATTATTGAAAAATAAGAATGCTTCATAATATTATGATACACTCTCTCTCTTCTCTTATTATCTTATCTCACATTCTCTCTCCTCAAGCTCTCATCTTCAAACCCTAATCCTTAATCCTCATGTGTTGAGATCAAAGGATTAGTTAGACTAAACAATCCATAACCTTTACTCTACATCATCCTTTCATCTTTGATTAGCAATCAAAGTTGATTAGTTACCTCAAGTTAGAGGTTTAGCTTGGAGTTTCGCTCTCGGGTGGATCGTCTACTACCTAGAGAAGGTCGAGGAGAACAAAGGAGGACGTAAAGACGAAGGACAAGTTTCGTTAGGTATAATCCCTAATCACTTGTGAAAAGAAACTCATTGAATACGGTTATTTATAGTTTAGCTTCGATTCAAGCGGTTAGTCGATGTTCGTTGTTTAAACTTGATAAGTTTTGTAAAATCCGCCTCCCCACAAGTACTGGGGTGTACTACATCGACTTACAGTGGTATCAGAGCCTCGCTAAACAATAAATAACCTAGTTGCAAATTTGTACGAATTTCGAACGGAAAAACGAAGCCGGAAAACCCTAATAAAAATCAGTTTCTGTCGAATCCAAAATGATGTCCTAAAATTTTTCAGGGATGTTCAGAAAGCTTGACATGGGTCCAGGAGAACACCCAAGAAAATTGGGCCCATGACTCGGCTAAAGCGCCGCGGAAGCGCGGCGGATCCCACCGATCCGCCGCGGTTCCGCCGCCGAGTTGCCGAGTCATGATCCCAAATTTTTTGTGTGGGTCCCCTGTGATATTTAGTGTTTTCTGGAATATTTAATAATTGCTCAAGTTACTGTTTAACAGAGCAGATTTTGGAGCAATATTGATGTTGTTTGTTCGATCGAATTGTACGGTATTTGCGTATTGGATTATATCTGTGATTGTTTACTGTGTTCGTAAACCTCCCCCAACTGCTAGTATGTCGGTTGGCAGGGGGTTGCACATATCTGAAATGGTTATATCTGTTTGTGCATATAAACTGTATTGGACTGTTGTGGTGTATAGCCGGGATTAGCAATGGGTTATTGTTTAATTCATTTGTTGTAAATGTAATTTGTTGTAATATTATTTTTGCGGGGCACTTCCAGGTTGCGGTTGTAGCCACCGTTGTATTATTTCATTTTACTGTTTTTGCTCCTAGGACTGACCCAAGGTGGGGTACACAGACTGCCGGGTGGGTAGTTTGCCGTACCCGTAGGGGTCGAGGGTGGGGTAACGGCTATTCATCACAACTGTGTAATCTGTCTTTTCTTGCAGGCTCAAAAGAAATACAGATTGCTTGCAAATCCAATATTGTTTATCTGTGTTCTGGAATGAATATCATTGCGTCAGACGAATGTAAAATATCTATATTTATGATAGCTATTTAGACGCCACTTATGTTTTACACCCGCGCTAGCCCAGCCCCCGCTCTGTCGTTAGTTAAGTAACCTAACGGGTGATGACGGGACCCCGTGGCGAATGCGGATGGCATAAGAGGACGTTGTATTTTCGTTGTTTTCTGCAATGATAGGTTAATGATGGGACGCATTATCTGTAATGCAAAGTAAAACAAACCAAAGTTTTAATCGTTGGAACAATTTAAAAGAAACCACTCGGTTATTTTTAAAACAGATATTTTTAAAATGCGGAGTCTTAACCACTCCTTTTAAAAGCTATCAGGTTCCTTCGGTTATATCAAGTTCACTACGTTCACGGTTTTGCCAAAACCAGTCGTAGCCCTCCGTCATTTCATTTGGGTATTCAGTAGTATTCAAGCTATGCAGTTTTGGCCAACGTCATGGCATAGTGTTTGGTAGCTGCTGGATATTCATTTGTTGCATAGATAGATGAGTTGGTTTGGGACAGTCGTATTATCATTTGGCCAACGTCAGGGATATATACGGATGGGTTCAAATTAACAAGATAATGATGGGTAGAACTTGACATGTGACTTATGACATTTTGACCAACGCCAAGGTCATAAGAGCATGGGGTAAAAACTTATATCGGGAATTTCTAAAGAAACTCAAATTTGCAAAGAGATGCATACCATTTTGAGTTTGATGAATGTTGGTAGCATTCCTACAGCATTATCAGACGATGATATTTGGATCCCGATCCTACTGTGAGTATATGCTACTTATCAGGATATTCGTCGCTTAACGATCAATGCTATAAACCTAGTAGGTGTCCAGAAAAGTGTCAGCGGGGTTACGCCCCCAGAGAAAAGAGGTTATTTAATTAAGGAACTTCGCGAAAGCGTTGGAAAACCTCCCTCGAAGTATCGACACCGGCCTGGCTGAACGGTTAAGCAAGTATTGTACGGTGAGAATAGTCTTGGCTAATTCTTCTTTTATGGTTTGAGGAAGGATTCGAGAAACAGTGGGAGCCATCCAGTTTAGATAAACTAAAAACCACTCTAAACTTGCAAGAGCATCATGCTAAAGAGTTTTCTTCTCTCTCTCCTAATTGCAGCGACCCTGAAAATGACTGGACTTAAGTTACTTTTAGAGAAAAATATACTGACGGGGCCAAACTATAAAGATTGGCTGCGGAATGTCAAGATGGCTTTGACCTATGACAAACTGGGGTACGTCCTCACCGCTACAGCACCTGCTGTCCTTGGTCCCAAATCCAGCAATGCGGATAAGGAAATCCGCAAAACCTGGGATTTAGATTGCGCGAGAGCCAAGTGCATCGTGCTTGCCTCGATGAACAATGAACATCAGAGGAGGCACGAGGATATGTCCCTAGATGGCATATTTCTCCATACAAAGGAACTTTATGGAGAGCAATCTCGTATAGCAAGATACGAGACCTCTAAGAAATTGTTTCGAGCGAGGTTGGCTGTCGGGTCATCGGTAGGTGAACATGTCCTACAGATGATCGGCTATATTGAAGAGCTCGCGGACCTTGGGACGACTTTGGATAATGAGCTCTATACAGACCTTGTTCTCCAGTCCCTTCCTCCCACCTACGCCCAGTTTATCCTCAACTTCAATCTTCAAGGAAAAGAAGTTGAACTTGCGGAACTCCTGAACATGTTAAGGAGTGCAGAGGGCACCTTGCAGAAGGCAAGGGAAACACCCGCTATGTTTGTTGGCGGTTCATCTTCTTCCGGGTCCAAGGCTAGGGCCAAAGGAAGGAAGAAGAAGGCCGCACCCAGACCTAGAGGAGGTGTTAGTAAGGTGGGAGGGAAGGGAAAGAAAAAGAAAGCAGTACCGATAGTTGGTCAGGATGAGTGCTTCCATTGTCACAGGAAAGGGCACTGGAAGAAGGATTGCAAGGCGTGGAACGCCAAGAACCAGGAACCGAAGCAAGCTGTGGCTTCGACTTCAGGTGTGTTTGTAATTGAGAATTGTCTGTCGATCAACTCTACTTCCTGGGTATTGGATACCAGATCAGGATCTCATATTTGCAATTCATTGCAGGCACTGAGAAACCGTAGAGTGCTGAAGGAAGGTGATATGATCCTCAGGGTTGCTAACGGAGCTAGCGTGGGAGCTGCGTCCGTCGGGGATTATCACCTAGGATTGACGAGTGGACACATTTTGGTTTTACATAACTGTTATTTTGTACCCAGCTTAACGTGTAATATCATATCAGTTTCCTTGTTATCAAATAAAGGTTATGATTTCACGTTTGTAAGAGATGTTGTCAACATCCACCTTAATCATGGTTTGATTGGGTCCGGTACTCTAAATAACGGCATATATGTGTTAAACCAACTCCAAATTTTCAATGTCCAGAACACACTAAAAAGAAAGTCTCCAGATTTAAATAAAGCTTTCTTATGGCATTGTAGACTGGGTCACATCAATGAGAGAAGGTTGACTAAATTACATAGAGAAGGATATTTGGACACGTTCGAATATCAAACCTATGACACTTGTCAATCTTGTCTCAAAGGAAAGATGACAAAGACTCCATTTACTGGACAAGGAGTAAGAGCGAGCGAGCACTTAGGACTCATACACAGTGATGTATGTGGTCCAATGTCTACACATGCGAGAGGTGGTTATTCCTACTTCATTACTTTTACAGATGATTTCTCTAGGTATGGATATGTTTTCTTAATGAAGCATAAATCAGAGGCCTTTGAGAAATTCCTGGAATTCAAGAGTGAAGCGGAAAACCAAACAGGCAAAAGTATTAAGACACTGAGATCTGATCGAGGTGGAGAATACTTAAGTGCCGAGTTCCTAGGTTACCTAAAAGAGAAAGGAATTCTCTCTCAGCTTACTCCTCCATACACTCCACAGCACAACGGTGTATCGGAGAGAAGGAATCGAACCCTATTGGATATGGTACGATCCATGATGAGTAATACTGAGTTACCGCGATCTTTCTGGGGATATGCGCTAGAATCAGCGGCATATATTTTGAACAGAGTTCCAACCAAAACTGTGCCTACCACACCATATCAGATGTGGAGTGGGAAGAAACCCTATCTTCAGTATGTAAGGATTTGGGGATGTCCAGCTTTTGTAAAAAAGCAGCATGTGGACAAGCTCGAGGCACGATCAGTACTGTGTAAGCTTGTAGGATATCCAAAGAACTCCAAGGGATATTGCTTCTATTACGCAGAGGAACAAAAGGTTTTTGTTTCTCGTAATGCCCATTTTTTAGAACAACAAGTTTTAGAAAAGGATACAAATGGGAGCGAAATAGAACTGGAAGAAATTCCAGAACTACAAGCTGCTACTGAAATTTTGGTAGAACCAGAGGTTCAAGAAGAACAGAACATTCCCGCACCCCTCCGCAGGAGTAGTAGGCCGTCTCATCCGCCTGAGAGATACTACGGTTTTCTCATAGACGGGGATAGAGAGGATTGCATCATAGATGATGATGAACCTACTGACTTCCAGCAGGCCATCCAGAGCGGCGACTCGGTACGATGGCTAGATGCAATGCGGACCGAGATGGAGTCCATGTACACCAACAAAGTATGGACTTTGGACTTTGCTCCAGATGGGGTAAAACCCATAGGATGCAAATGGATCTTCAAGAAAAAGATTGGTGTAGATGGACAGGTGGAAACCTATAAGGCTAGACTTGTTGCAAAGGGTTTTCGTCAAAGACCTGGTTTGGACTATGACGAAACCTTTTCTCCAGTGGCTATGCTCAAATCCATTCGGGTCCTTCTTGCTATTGCTGCCTTCCATGATTATGAAATCTGGCAGATGGACGTAAAGACGGCTTTTCTGAATGGAAATTTAAAAGAGAGCGTCTTTATGGATCAGCCAGAGGGTTTCAATCAGAGTGGGAGCAGCGGGAAAGTATGCAAGCTGCTTAAATCCATTTATGGACTAAAGCAGGCATCGCGGAGTTGGAACATCTGTTTTGATGAGACAGTCAAAGAATATGACTTTATCAAAAATCCAGATGAACCGTGCATATATAGTAAAGTTGTGGCCAGAAGTGTCGTATTCCTCGTCTTGTACGTGGATGACATTCTATTGATAGGAAATGACATTCCTATGCTACAATCTGTCAAAGGATTCTTGTCACACAGGTTCTCCATGAAAGACCTGGGTGATGCCTCTTACATTCTGGGGATCCGGATCTATCGTGATAGATCCAAGAGGATGTTGGGACTTTCGCAGTCCAGGTATATCGACACTGTACTGAAAAGATTCAGTATGGAAGATTCTAAGCGCGGTAATCTACCGGCTTGTCACGGAATCACCCTCTCCAAAGAGATGTCTCCCAAGACTGATTTGGAAAGGGAACGCATGTCTATTATACCCTACGCTTCTGCGGTAGGCTCTATAATGTATGCGATGTTGTGTACCAGACCAGATGTAGCTTATGCACTGAGCGTGGTAAGCCGGTATCAGTCAGACCCAGGGGAGAAACACTGGATAGCAGTAAAGAACATTCTCAAGTACCTGAGGAGGACTAAGGAGATGTTCTTGGTTTACGGCGGAAAAGACCTCAGGTTAGAGGCCTTTGCTGATTCCGGCTTCCAGAGTGATAAGGACGATTCCAAGTCCATGTCGGGTTATGTCTTTACCCTCAATGGAGGGGCGGTGTGCTGGAAGAGCTCCAAGCAGGACACCGTTGCTGACTCGACGATGGAAGCGGAGTATATAGCTGCTTGCGATGCCGCAAAAGAAGCAGTCTGGATGAAGAAGTTCCTAACAGAACTTCAGGTGGTTCCTACCATAGTTGATCCAATACCTCTGTATTGCGACAACAACGGAGCTATAGCTTTAGCGAAGGAACCAAGGTCCCATCAGAAGTCCAGACACATCTTGAGGCGGTATCACCTGATCAGGGAGATCATTGATCGTCAGGAGATCGAGGTTCGGAGAGTTGCTTCAGAAGAGAACATTGCTGATCCATTCACGAAGGCCCTTCCTCAGATTCAGTTCGAGAGGCTGCTCGAGATCATTGGTCTGCGATATGCCAGTACATGGCCCTAGTGCAAGTGGGAGATTGTTAGTGTTTATGCCCTAGAAGGCCATTACTGTATCATACTAGCTTGTATATTACTTAATGGAAGCTTGGGATATTCACATGTATATAACAGTCTTGCTAAACATGGTAGTATGCTACTTGGTTTTTCTATCTTAATATGTGAGTGTACGTATTGATAGAGCTCTTAGGATCTTGCTTGTCTACCAGCGTTGTGATGGCAGTCACACTAGTGGGGGCTGGGTAGTCTACAAGCACATCCTTATTCAGGTCCCTGGTCGTTGGATTATCGAGACAGAGCATCGATACTCCGGAGTAGACTAGTGTGTACGCTTCTCATCCCAGTTGGGGAGATGGTCTGTCCCACAGCCGTCAGTACGTCGTACTGGAGATAGTATACAGGTGCTCGTTAGGTTACGGGTACACCGGACAGGACTCACAGGGAACTGTTGGTTGGTTTGATACCAGTCGTCAGTGAACAGTTCCCAGGTGACATGAGTACAGCGTAGTCCGCAGACTTGACACTGCTACTTCGCCTCGAGTGTGTCCCACTGTTCTTAGATTGCTACCCTACCACGGTTCAAAGGAGTCGTGCAAACAGGTGGCAGTTGGGTGCAGTCCCGAGCACTTGGAGGCAGTGGCGGTTAGACAGGATTCGTCCCTCCCGGTATTGGGAGTAGATATCGTGCTGTGTCAGAGAGCCATTACGCAAAGTCCCTGGCCAGGGCAAGCGAGATTTGCTGGTAGGTTCCAGCAGTTTCTCAGGGTGTAATGGGCTTCACTCCGACACGACTTATACCGCTATTAGGGGACTGACGCTTGCCGCCCCCCTAGGCCCGATATGCGATAGTCTTGGACGAACGGACCGGACTGTATGGAGATTGTCACATCAGACTCAGTAGGAGTTCGGATGGGTTTACTCATCGGCCTTCTTATCGACAACTACCTGGGGACCGTTACGTACAGCTAGTGCCGCTTGCGGTCTGTGGTTAAACCCACTGCCAGCGTAGTAGTCGAGTCTCTAGAGTCCCACACAGAGAGTTTCCTACTCCAGGCGAAACGATATAGAGGTTGCATGGTTTTGCGACAAAGGGTTCGGACGCATACGTGCGTTTACGCGCGTACGACTTTCGGACAGTTTTTACCAGTCGGCTTTGGTTTAAGCCAGTTACTGGTATCCGGTTATTGGATTTTTACAGTCTAAAGTTTTTCCGTATTTTTTACGGATCGGAGGGGCGTTCTCGTAATTACTCGAGAAGCTTCTAGAAGATGTGACTAAGGAGGTTTCTTTTGGATAAGAGAGTGAGTCATGGTGGTGATTCATTCATTTCATTAATGCACATTTATTGCTTAATGACTCATGCTAATGAATCACCACTAGATATTTCATGAAGCATGCTTATTCATTTCTTTTTATTCATTATTGAAAAATAAGAATGCTTCATAATATTATGATACACTCTCTCTCTTCTCTCATTATCTTATCTCACATTCTCTCTCCTCAAGCTCTCATCTTCAAACCCTAATCCTTAATCCTCATGTGTTGAGATCAAAGGATTAGTTAGACTAAACAATCCATAACCTTTACTCTACATCATCCTTTCATCTTTGATTAGCAATCAAAGTTGATTAGTTACCTCAAGTTAGAGGTTTAGCTTGGAGTTTCGCTCTCGGGTGGATCGTCTACTACCTAGAGAAGGTCGAGGAGAACAAAGGAGGACGTAAAGACGAAGGACAAGTTTCGTTAGGTATAATCCCTAATCACTTGTGAAAAGAAACTCATTGAATACGGTTATTTATAGTTTAGCTTCGATTCAAGCGGTTAGTCGATGTTCGTTGTTTAAACTTGATAAGTTTTGTAAAATCCGCCTCCCCACAAGTACTGGGGTGTACTACATCGACTTACACGAACATCAAGATTTCCTATCGAGGAATACATCAGCCAACGCGACAGTACGACGGACAAAACCCTAGTACCACAGACCCTAACGGACCCCTGTCATAAAGAGCAGAGGTTAACTGTGACGTTAGGACATTCTTGCGAAAAACTACTTGATTCGTCTTGACTCGTGAGGAAATTAGTGTCTTTGCGAGAACTTCCCGAATCGTCTCGACTCATAAGGAAAAGCCTTAGGCAGCAGGGATTAAAAAACCTGTTTCCTAAGCACTGGGGCCCTGCAAGTCGGTCCAAAATGGACTCTTGCATACTATTCACGGGCCACACTCTCTAAAGTCAAATCTCGACAAGGAGGGAAACAACCACTTATGAGTCCTCTCGACTTGTAAGAGGGAAATTTCTCTTGTGAGATCCTTACGACTTATAAGAGAAAAACACACTTAGGAATCCTCACGATTCCTAAGGAGAAAATACACCTACGAGATCCTCTCAACTCGTAGGGAGAAAAATCTTTATGAGACCCTCACGGCTCATGAAGTTGAAAAGCCTTAGGCAACAGATCTGAACCTGCTTCCTAATCCATCACTACCTCTCAAAGAATTCAAAACGGAATGCTCTCTCTATCATCTTCAGGCTACGCTTACTAAGGTAACACGCCGGCAACAAAGAAAAGAAGAAAGCAAGAAATGACACAAGATAGTATGAAAGAAATGTACCTTTATTCATAAATTCAATTGAGTACAATTTACATCATGTGAAAGGATAAAAAAAGGGGGGGATACATTTTATTCAAAAGTTACAAGTGGTGCAAAAACAACTATTGAGAGGGAAGCGTTTTCAATAGACCAATCAGCCGCTCGCGCACTCCCCTCAGCCTCTTCTCACGGTCAGTTGCCGCGACCAAATCTGCTTCAACCTGAGCCCGTTGCTGCAAATAGGATGAAAATTGCTCTTCGACGACCCGCTTAGCTACCCCACGATTCTGTGCATCTTGATCGATGAGGTCGAGCTTCTGCCTCAGCCTCAGCCCGTCAGAAATACATCGTAGAAGGCTTTCGAAGATAACTTTCAGCTGTGCAGCGGTTGCGTCAACTTGAGCATGTAATCGAGCAGATTCGCTTGAAGCTTCTTCGCACTCCTTACACTTTAAGGCCGCTTCCTGTTCAAGATGGAGGAAGTAGGGAGTGCTCGCCTCGACCCATGCAGCCTGTTGAGAGTTCATAGCCAGGACCTCGGGAGCGGGACGTCCGACCTCGAGCTCATGCAGACAAGCCTCAATTTTCCTATAGTGATTAACCCAAGACTCAACGACGCCCTCGCTGTGAAAGTGCACGAGCGTCGCCAGGATAGGATTAACCTCAGCAGCAAAATCTGCAGTAAGGGCAGGAGTCTCCGCGTCAAGCTCCTCGAGATGATCGCTCAACATACGTAGACTATTCACAGCGCCTTTTGAAGATGAACGCCTGGAAAAGGGGACTGCTGGCATTATGATTCGAGATTCGAGCGGAGTTGAAGTCGGTATCATCGCTGCAAAACAAATCATAGTCGAGTGACGGTTGAAGAAATAAATGAGCTCATGAACAATGGAGTTTACTATACCGGCTGCAGCAGGTGGCAAGGCCGGGAGTACCGGTGGTGCAACTGTTCTTTCGTCTCCTCCTTCGATCTGTAGGGCTGCAACTAATACAAAGAAGAATTAGAAACGATTTGACTACCCGTCAGAGAAAAGAAGAGACGTTAGCTAAAGGCTGTACTCACCAGCTCCGCTAAAAGAGGCAATCTCTGACTGAAAGGAGAAGTGTAGGTGTAGCACCTGATACAGGTGATCAAAAAAGACTCCTGCAAGGATATAATAATGCAATGTCAGTACATGAAGTATACTGTCTACAATGAAGTTGATGGGTCACAAATCCGCACCTTCCAGCATTTGAGAGGGTATGAGAGAAGGTAAAGGAGCGGTCACCGTCAAAGCAGCAACTGAAGACGCTTCCTCGGATGGCATAACCCCAACGCTCATCACACCTACATTAGAAATAAGAGAAACACTATCAAAAGAAATTGAAAAGGATTGCAGAATAAAGGAGAAAGTAATGACCCAAAATCTACCTGGTGAGTCGCCGGTCGAGACCGCGATAAAGGCGTCACTGGATGCAGCGAATGCTTCACCCTCCTCCATCGGAACGGTCTTGCCACCTGTAGACTCATCTACCGATTCCATGAGAATCGTCATGACACTCGCAGCGCCCAGCAACGGAAAGTAGCCGCAAGGAGAAAGAGCGACGATTGGAGCAGTGCCCGACTCTTGAGAAATAGTGGCTACCTCGGGCTCGGCGATTGTATCCGTCTCACCTACCGCTACCTCAGGCTCGGTGGTTGCCGCCATGTTACCCACCACCTCCTCGGCAAGAATCGGCCCTGCAAGATAGGATATATAAGAGCCTGAGAATTAAAACTTTGACAAAAGAACCCAATGTTACGTTAGCTTGGGTCAGTTTTTCGATTGCCTCCCGAGCCACACGAGCTGCCAGTCTGCGGGCGGTAGACAAGGCAGCCGAAGCATCCTCTGAAGGGGTGAGGGCAGGAGTAGAAGTGCTCGGACCTTCACCCGCCGCCAAGGCAGCGTTACGCTCCCTTGCTGCGCGCACTCTATGCTTCCTTTCCGCTCGGGCCGTGAGAGCGGATCTTCTAAAAACCTCATCAATGGGACGTCATCGTCCGCGCCAAGGATTACCTATGGAGCCGTTATGGCATCCGTCATCGGTTGCTTAAGTGAAGCTTCTTTCGGCAATACCGGCGGAACTGAGACTTCGATAGCCGACCCGGGAAGCGTCTCCGCACCACCCTGTGAAGTCGGTGCCATGCCTGGAATAACCTGAGTAGAGGTAGTCCCTGTAATAAGATGAAAAGGAGGGGTCAGATTACCCATAAGAAACGGGAGCGGAGACGCGATGAACCGAAATATACCTATGCCTAAGGATGCTCGAAGTCTTTCCTCTTCCTCAAAAGTCTTGAGAGAAGCTGCGAGAGCTTTCGGTGGAAATGCCTGTTAAGAAAGAAAAGGGGGAAAAAGTATCAGTCAAAATATGATGATAAAAATATGCTGCAATGACGAAAGATACAGCTGATGGTTACCTGATTGCGCGAGGATAGACAGTCCCGCTTCGTGGCTTGCCAATTGCTCAGAAACTGCAATGGCAGCTGCCAGATCAATATCATCTGGCGGCATGAATAGACCCTCGTTTTTCCCATACTCGCTCAGGCCCTCGCCATAAGGAGCGTGAGGCTCCTGGCCGAGTACAACGTCGGCAGAAAGGATTGACTTTTTCTTCCTCTTCTGCGAGCGAGCTCTGGTCGCAGCTAGCACAAGCTTATGCTTGGTAAGCACCTTAGGACGACGAGTCCCGATATCTGAACCCACGCCAGAATCGGGGGAAGCTACAGTCACCGTTTCAATAGGAGCCCGGGGTATCGGTAGCTCGGGCCTGTCATGCGGGACTTCGATCACGGCAGCTTCTCTTAAGGGAGGTGGGACAATGGTCCGTTGCTTCAGAGGGACGTTTCGATCACCAGCAGGGGGTTCACCTTTACGATCGAGCAGCAGTCGCTTCTCCTCCCTGATGACGGTGCCCATTGAATGCTAATACCATGCCACGTACACGTTAAGGGCCTTCGGGACACAGCTCGGTTCGCTGATAAAAAAGTGGGACCCTGTGTTTTGGCGCATAAAATGATACAGCGCACTTCATATTCCCTCTTCGGTAGCAGTAGGTTCTGCCAGGAAAGCCTCAAGTGGGACGCCCTGATTATAGCTCAGCTGCTGGGCGAAATGATGCGGATTGTATCGCATGAATAACGCCGCATTATTTTTCCGAAATACCAGAAATCCCGGCCTGATGGAGTAAAAGTGATGAATCTCTCGAGCTTTCAGCACAGAGGCCCCGTCTTTAAAGATGTCCTGTAATGACAGCACTGTCTTCGTAGATTCCTGGCCGACGGTTAAAATTTTGTCGGTGAAGGATATGCCGTCTCCAACCGTGCGTGGATGAAGGAACAAACCCCTAGCTTCCCGCGGTGATGGACATACAATGGACGCGTCGACTAGCCGCATTATCCGAGGAAACTTGCATCTGTCATAAAAAGAAGGTCTTCTGTGGATGCCGAAGACCCCGAGCGCGTGCAACTCAAACCATGAGGTGAAATAATGCATTGAAAAGTTGGCAGGCTGCACCCCCGGCTCAGTAGTGTCTGCTGCCAAGCTAAGGCCGTGATACAGGTGGGCTAGCCCAGCAATCCCAATGACCACTTGTATCCCGCCAACCATTCGATGGGCTGGGTAGAAGACAGAAGGCCTCATGTAGCGAGGGTGCATGGGAAGCGCAAACCAGCTTAACCATAAACCGAGAAACCCTAGAAAGAACGATTCCTCATCAATGCCCAGAGCGGCAATCTCTAAAAAGGGAACGATCGCGGCGTTGGGAAGAAAAAAAATCCTTTTGATCGGCTTCAAATATTGGCCGGCGATCTAAGCCAAAACCGAAAGGATCATCAAGTTTGGCAAACTTTTCACCTTGCCGCGACAAAATTTCTAGGAGAAGAAAACGGGCAATGAAGTCCGCAAAGCTGAGCCCCCGGCCTCCGGATTCGAGGAAGAGACTCTCATACATATTCAACACCCTTATCAAACTTGGGAACTGGTATTGAATGGCGTTCTCTGGGGTAAGGCCCATTACCCCCGGGTTAGTGGCAAAAATAGACTCATCCGGAGGAAGCAGCTCCTCATAATGCTCTCCCCTAACGGGTAAACCGGAAACCTCGGCAAATTCCTCTAAGGAGATAGAGACTTCTCGATCCAGGAAGAGGAAGGTATGGGCCGGAATGTTCCACTGCTCTAAAAACGCCTTGATCCACCATGTGGAAGGTGCAGAATATTGGAACAAGGAAGTGTAGATCGCAGGATACAATCCGAGCTTCAGTAGCTGCGGCCTCTTCGCCGACAAAATATATCAGGCCTACTGTAAGTATCCGACAGGGTGACGGGGAGTTAGTCCTATGTTGTAGGGCTGTCCCTAAAGGCGCGATTCACCCTGACATATGCGCCGCCCTAGGGTGTCCAAAGCCACCGGCGGCTGCACGGGAACTGCGGCAATAGAAGGCCGAAGGAGCCCTTTTTACGTCCAATTTACCTCCTCCACAGTATAATTGATCGTGGGTGCATCTGCATAAGGGATCACAGAGATAGGCTCCGAATGCGTCGCACAAAAAAAAGTCCGGCGGCCTCTGATAATTTGATCGTACCATCTACCCCATAGATGAAGATTCTTGCATTCCGGGTCATGATCCTTAATCAGCGCAATAACCTCTCGGTCGACGGGCGCTTCAGGAAACCTGCCTTCCGAGCGGACGGACGGGAAAGAGGTGTCAGAAGACATAGTACCTGCATGGGAAAAGAACAAATTGTCAGCCGCCAGTGCTATAATTTAAAATTCTAAAACTTGGTACTTTAAAATTCGTACCGCACTGCAATGCAGTAGAAATGGACCAAATGGGACCCATATAATCCAGATGATAGTTCATCATTAATCAAACAGTCTCATCATTTGATGAGGCCGTCATTAAGTGAGGAAATCCTCAAAATAAATTCTCATTAAATGAGAGATCTCTCGGTCAGAGGAGTAAATCTCCCTTTGAGAGCAATGCTCTGTGACAGAGTGACACTTGTCAAACTTTGATCATGAAGGAATAAAAGTTCCTCAAGAGCCTGGCTCTATAATAATGATGAAGTAATCCATCAGAAAAGTTGAAATCAATTTTTATAAATTTAAAATTATGGGATCTTCAAGATCCATGAATAAACTCTTAAGAGTTCTTCATAAGAGATTAACAAATCTACATGAGCAAAACTCTGTTAATGAGTTAAGAAACCCTAAAAAAGATCTCTTTAAGATCCATGATTCCAAGAGAGCGAAGCTTTGTCACAGAAACCCCCAAAGGGTTTTCTTTAGATCAAAGATCTATGAAGAGCAAGGCTCTGTTAATGGGTAAAACCCTAGATTATTAAAAGATTTAATCTTTACCTAAATTTTGACAGAATTTTTGTCCTTAAGAAAATTCTTAAGATAGAGAGCTATGCTCTGTGAAAGAATAAAAATTCTCATAAAATAAGGAAGAAGATGAATAGAAATCATCCTAAAGACCAGATGTTGCTACCGCTGCACTCACATGTGGGCCACGTGAGCGCAAAGGTGGGCGGGGCATTTGTTTCCCCCAATCAGAGTAAAACTCTGTTTGAAACTTAAATTTCAAATTGAAGCAACACTTCAGATGAAGCGCCAAGTGCGCTGCACCCTAAGCAGCGCACCATGTGTGCGCTAGCGTTAGGTGCGCTGCTCTCTAAGCAGCGCACCACGTGTCAAACACGGGTGCGCTAGCGCTAAGTGCGCTGCGCTCTAAGCAGCGCACCACGTGTAAGATACAGGTGCGCTAGCGCTAGGTGCGCTGCGCTCTAAGCAGCGCACCACGTGCAAAGCACGGGTGCGCTAGTGATGGAACTAAAAGCTCCTCACCGTTAGATCAAAGATCTAATAATAAGGATAAATGATTAATTAATCAGAATTAAATTATGTTAAGGAAAGATCTCTCAAATCTTTCCAAACAACAAGATTGTGCTCTGTAAATCAGAGCACCGTTGGATCAATGATCCAAAGGTGATTAAAAATCACTAAAAAATACAGAATAAATTCTGTTTAGAAGATTTCCCAATTTTTGTTGAAAACAAGAAGATTACCTTCTGTAAATCAGAAGCCCTTGGATCAAAGATCCAACGATGGGAAAATTCCCAAATCAATTAGAGAAAAGATCTCTTTAACCGATCGAACCGATCAGCTTGCCCTATATAAAGGCCCCAAGACTTCAAGTCTTGCACAGAGAAACCCCCCTATAAATTTTGAGAAACTTAAAGATAAAGAGCAAGCTCTTGCAAGAAGATCTTTCTTCAAGGTAAAAATGTTAATGATGAACATAGAGATGAAATCATCTCATAAAAAGAAGAATTTACTTCTTTAAAGATCATAAATCTATAAGACCAAGGCCTTTCACAAAAAGATCAAGAGATCTAATCAAAAAATAATAAGAAGAAGAATATAATTCTTCTCACAGATCATGGATCTATAAAGGCAAAGCCTTTAATCAATATAAGAGATTGGAAATATCTCCTGCAAAATAAGAACTGTTGTTCTTGGATCTTGAGACAAAGTCTCTTTTAAAAGAACATAAATTTGTTTCCCAGATCACAAAATTGATCAAATGCGCTTTGCGCTCTTGAACTGCGCCTCTGCGCTCTCTGGACTGGCGCTCGGCGCCAAATGCACCACGTGTCAATCACGTATACGCCAATTAACAACTTGCGCTTTGCGCTTCTAAAATAGCGCACTGCGCTCATAGGTTGGCGCTCAACGCCAAGCGCACCACGTGTCACTCACGTGTGCGCCACTAAACTGAAAGCGCAATTCGCTCATGGATTAGCGCTCAGCGCTTATAAACTGGCACATGTGCTCATCATCTGGCGCCTAGTGCCAAGCGCGACACGTGTCCCTTACATGTGCGCCACGTGGCAGAAGCGCACTGCGCTTTTTGACTGGCGCAAAGCGCCTAGCGCGCCACGTGTTGCGCTGACAGAACATAAATTGTTCTTTAATAAGCCCAGAGCTCTGGTGAATGCTCAGCATTTAATAAAAGACAAAAACATTGTCAAAAGGGCTAAGCCCAAATAAAGGCTCAACAACCCAAAATAAAATGTTAAACATTTATTGGACTTACCCCAAGATTGGCCATAAGTCCTCAGCTCATATTAATTGGGCTCATCTGCTCATAAATATGTTTACAGATTTTAATCCCAATTGGACTACAAGTCTCTCAACCCACGTCGGTTTAAGGGTACATCTCTGAACTCCTCTGATGTTTGTCGTTGTAATCCTTCAACGTCTTCAGAGAGGTGACGGGTCCCGACAACCATACATTTCATGGACTGTGGGGTCCTTAAACTCACGGACTATGATGTCCTTAACCTTGACTGTGATGTCTTTAAACTCACGGACTATGACGTCCTTAACCTCGACCGCAATGTTTTTAAACTAACATTGGACCGAGATGTCCTTAAAATAACATTGGACCGTAATGTCCTTAAACTAATCGACCGTAATGTCCCTAAACTAAACAATAAGGGCTCAATTGCTCTCTTGTTGGATCTAAACGATCCTGTTAAGTTGATCTTAGTCTAAAAATTAGACTAACGTATCCTTAACATACGTTTAAGTTGATATTAGTCCCAAATGAGACTAATGTATCTTTAAACCCAAGCCCCAAATCCAAATCTAAGAAGATACGGATTTGGACTAATCCACGCCCTACAGGCGACAACATAAATTAGTCTTCGTATACAATCAACGGGCAAGCAAAAAACAAAACAAACACACACGACACGAACTGACCATCTGGAGAAGAAGAAAGTGGTTACCGCGATGCGGTAGCGTAATTAACTGCAGGGTCTTGCGCCTGCAGGGAAGAGCGTCCCCACAATCAAAAACCCTTCACCAACGAGGGGGAATCTGATGAAGTCTGCAACATCGGCCGCATCCGTGTAAACCTTCGATACACGGTGCCATAAATCAACTTGGCATTTTCGGAGAGGTGGACGGATAGCACCTATTAGTATCTGCCCCGAAATTCAGGCGAGACGGGCCCGCACGGCCGCGTCTCCGTGTTTTGGCGGGGAACAGCGGTGCCCAATCATTTTGGCTATTTCTTTTAATTTTTACTGGATGATTTTTATTGCAAATTGTCCAATCATTTCGGCTTTTAATTTTTACTCGTTGATTTTTATTGCGAGTTGCCTAATCATTTCGGCTATTTCATTTATTTTTACTCACTGCTTTTTCCTACGAGTTGGGAACTTGGAGTCTGGTACCAGCTTTGACATCAGTATCGCTACAACTGAAATATTATCAAGAGCGACTTATCATTTGCCGTGAGAGGGCTTGGGGTTTGATACCTGAGTTGGCATCGGCGTCTATAGAACTGGGAAAGTGTCAAGAGCGACTCATCATTTACCATTGCTTTTTTTTTGAATAGAGGTGGCTTAGAAGACGGGGTTAGGATTCCGTCAACTAAGGCTTTTCAATGTTTACGAGCCGTGAGGATCTCATAAAATCATCTTCTCCATATGAGTTGAGAGGATCCCATAGGTGCATTTTCTCCCTAGAAATCGTGAGGCTTCATAAGTGAATCTTGTAATTCGTAAGTGAAAATCACACGAGAGGGGGATGGATAGGGTGAAAGTAATAAATAAAAATTTAAAACCTCACATAAGCAGTTCTAGCAAAAATGTGTTTACATTAAATAATATTTCAATCACAGAGAAAGATAAATGAAATTATCACATAGCTAATAAGAAGAAGTGCAAGTTACCGAGAGACAAACACCGAGAATTTATCCAGGTTCAGCAACTTTTCCTAGTCCTGTCCCCCACGATTATCTCACCGTCATGAATATTTTCTTTACTAAAACTGATCTTTTTATGCGGGTATAGATCACACCCGAGATTCAAGCACACTAGAACTCCTTGATCGAGCAAATATTTCAAGTTAAGTCTTGGTTTTAAGTGTAAATATTTGAGAAATAGAGTTAAAAAGTTTTCAAGTGAGAAACTTAGTAAAAGAGTTGATAATGGAACATGAAGACCTCTGTTGGGGTCAAAAATTACACCCTGATAGATCAAGTCAAAATCAAAATTAACTCCAAATCAAGTGGGACTAAGCCCATTCAAGTAGGCCCAAGCCCAAGTCGGACCCGAACATGAAGAGGCCAGCCTCCCCCATGCTAAGAAGAAAATTATGTAATAAATAATTTCGATGTAACTTTTATTTAAAAAATGTAAGGAAAATGGGCATAAAACCAAATTTTTGTAAATTCCATGGCTCATGTGCATAAGAAATAAGTACATGAGGCATTGGATGAGCAAAATACCATTTTTTAAAGACCAAAGGGTTATATGTAAACTTGTAAACCTATATAAGGCAACATGATGATGAAATAAAGAAGAATAATTCATTCCACTCAGAAATTAGGGTTCTGTGCCTCCTTAGACTTCCTCAAGGGTCTAAACCTTCCTCCTTTTTTGAATTAAATCAAGAGTTTAATTCTTCTTTTCCCAAAAAGAAATAGTTTTTCACCATAAAATCCTCGAAGGGGGGTTCGAATCTCCCATCAAATCTCTAAAAGGGAGATTTTTAATCTTACCTCCCTTTTTCTCCAAGACCTAGCAAAAAGAGAGGATGAAGAAGAACAACCTCTAAAAGTCCCATTTTGGGAGGATCCAAGGCTCAAAAGAGAAGAAAAGGGTCCCCTTTGATTATCTCCGAAGAACTTTGAGGAGTTCAACTCCAAGACCTAAATTCTCAAAGGAGTTTAACTCCTAATCCAGATCTTATAGGAGGTTAACTCCAAATCCAAATCTTTTGGAGTTTAATTCCAAATCCACGCCCAATTCCTGTTCAGGAGTTCGACTCCAAACCCAATGGCTTAGCCCCTCCTTTCGCTAATGTTTCCAGCGGTCGCGTGCCATGCACGTGACCCGCTGGCGCCCACCGCCCACTTGCCTCGCACGTGGCCTACTGGTGCCCAGCGCCCACGTGCCGGGCGCATGAGGCGTTGGCGCCCAACGCCCACACGCCTCATATGTGACCCGCAGGAGCCCAGCGCTCACATGCCAGGCACATGAAGCGTGGTGCCCAGTGCCAACGTGCCTTGCGCGTGATCTGCAGGTGCCCACGTGCCATCTCAAACATCCTTACGATGCTACATACCCTTCTTTTTCCCTCACGCTCCATACTCAAAACACGTCCCCTTTTAGAAAAATTTTCTAACGGGGCGTTGTCCCGTACCCCGCAAGGGGGCTACTATCCTCCTTGATCCCCAGCCCGCTATCCGGGTAGCGGGACCTCCGTAAACACAGCACAAGCACACCGTATATTGAGTTCGCATGACCAGTTTTACCCGTCAATCGGAGGTTCCCTCGCACTAATGACGAGGGGTAATTAACAGCAATTTAGTCCGCGGCTGGTGGAGATTCGAATCCCCACAATCAATAAACCCCAGCCTACCCTAGACAGGAGGAATCTTTATACGCTTGACAAGCGGCATGTATTCCCATCTTAATAGGGTGACAATAAACACCCTACAGCTTCTGGCATGCCCGGTGGGTCCTTTTCTCTCCTCCCATATTTCGGGTTAAACGTTCATGCGAACTCAATCAACATATACATCGATTGCCTGTACTAAAATCATGATTCTTTATGCAGATTAACAGTTTCTAATTGCAATCTTCGGACGCAGCAAAAATATCTCCAAAGATAAGCTTGGCTCTCAACAAGCTCCCATCTCTTACACGATGAAAATGGATGCCAGGATGATCCTCCTGGCTAGTCTCGGGCGACAATGGGAGGAGCCACCGCTACTATTTAGCTCTATTATGTTCGTGCCAGCTAACGCCATCCCAGCTCTTCAAGCTCTGGTAACAGAAAGACCGGCCTCGAAAGGCAGGAGGCCAAATGTGGTGATCTCGAGGGCACCACTACCCAAACGCAAGTCGGTGTTTGAATGACTTTCCTTAGCCCCAGCTGGGGGCAAAACCGCCGGAACAAAAGAAGTCACCAGAAGTCCCAGGAAAGCTCAGGCGGTGCCTTCGACGAATATTCGATTGAATGTCTTTTCAAGGCTCTCTACCAGCCGACCCACGGTGGCTTCCCGAAGAGCAGAAGCCTGCCAGGCACTCAAAACAGATAAGCTGAGGCAGAAGTGCCTTAGATATAAAGCCAACAAAAGGGCCATGGTCCCATCCAAGTTGAATTTTGTGAAGTTTCAAAGCCCGAAATTCTTCGCGACCACAGCCGTGTCAGCAATGAAAACCCACGATTCTTTCGAACCCTTAAAGTGGGTCCAGAAGAATGCGATGTCTGCCAAGATTAAAAAGGCCACAATTCAAAAGGTGCTATGAAGATATGTGTCCATGCTCCAGCATAAAAGGCATGACACCCTCTCTTCAGGAGTCTACCAAGTACTTCGTTTCATGCGAAAGCAGTGAGGCAGAGCCAAAAAAGTTGTACCGGTGCCACCCGAGAACCCGGTTAGGCACACCGTCTTTAGTCGATTGTCCTTTCTCGAAGCGGAAGGGCTACGATGATGGTCCGAGAAATAAGCCGCCAAAGATAAAGAGATGGATGGATATGAGATCCATACTGTCTATATGGCCGGCATGCACGGCAAGAGCAAGGACAGGGCTACCACATCTCAAGCCCAATCTGTCTTGAATGTGGCCGCCACTTCCCAAGATCAGCCTCCTCTGCAGGATGATGAAAACCCCCTCGATAAGGCTGATAAGCAGAAGGACCCCTCTGTCCATGTGGAATCAAGCTCGGACAGTGAAGAAGAGCCGACTTTCCGTCCCAGGACCACAGAACAGGAGCTGCTCTAAGAGCTCCGAAAACAGCTCAGAAGTAAAGACAAGGAGATTGCCAAGCTTTACTCCAAAATTGACGACTTGACGAATGTTGTGATGCAGCTCACGGCTCAGGTTACCCGGACGCCCTCCAATCAAGTGCAAGTCTCTACTCATGAGCCATGTGACAACGATCTGAAGCAGCCAGCGCCTGCCCCTTTAGGTCCATGGATGGATGAGCCACATGAAAGCCAACTGTATTCCGCTTCTGGGGACACCTTGGCCCCAGGTGACTCCAACCCGCCGACGCAAGATCAAATTGTGGATTTGGTCACCAACAAAGTCAAAACATTGGTAGCCGAAACCGAAGCACAAAAAAATGTCAGCAGTAGCGGGAGACCATATCTCACTTAGTATGATCTGGTAGAGTTTTCTAGTAGCTATGTCATTCCCAATTTCGGAAGATTCGATGGGACGAGAAATGCGAATCAGCACATGACCTACTTTAAAGCTTCATGCGGGAATACTGGGGGAAATGATGCTCTTCTCCTCTGCCAGTTCGTTAATAGATTAACCGATGCCGCTTTCGACTGGTACGCGAGCATACTGGATGGCTCCGTTACTACTTTCATCCAAAGAGAATCTCTGTTTCGACAAAAGTTCATGAGTGTCAGCGATAAGATCACCATTGCTGATCTCATAAGGACCAAACCAAAGAACAATGAAAGCAGCATGGATTTTATAACCCGATGGCGCAATCTCTCCGTCAAATGTAAGTCACCGTTGGAACAAGACCAATCCGTCAATCTCCTCATCGGAAATCTCGGCATCTGGATGAGTCATTTTCTATTCACCGCAGGTCTCAAGACGTTCCAAGAACTGACCAAGAAAGTTCAAATGTTGGAGTGCTCAAATCAGGAATCTTCCTTGGATTCCCAAAATAATAATAAATCCTGGAGAAACCGAAAAGACGTTAATCGCAAATGCAGAAATTCCGACGATATTGAATCTTTTAACACTTTGGCTAACCGAAATAAGCGAGGGATGAGCGGGCCTAATACCAACCAGCCTCGGAAGCCAGTGTTGGGAGGAGGAGAATTTCCCTTAAAAGAGAAGCTGGATAAGGTTTATTCCTTCAGAAAGAACAAAGTCCATAAAATATTTAAAGATTCCCTAAGAAATGGTCTACAACTGCCAGAATCAAAAAGACCACAAGAATAGAATATGACCGACGACCCCAAATATTGCCCCTATCACAGAGTGATGGGTCATGCCATTTAGGACTGCTTTGTCTTTAAAGATTAGGTCGAAAAACAATACAAGGTGGGAGGGATAGAACTATCTAAAAGCGTGTTAACAAATAGTCAAGCTGCAACCGCCAATTTCATACAAACAGAGACCGAAACCTGTCGGAAACCCGCTTCACTTAGTTGTCTGCCATTCTTTGAAAAGAGCGGACCAAGGAAACAAGTCATAAGCCAAACGAGCAATATTGCCAATGAAGAAGCAGTAGAAGGACACAAAACCCATACGGTCTACATGGTGGAGCCCAGAGGAACAAGTCCTCCTACACCTTATAACCATGACAATGACGTGGTTGTAGCCATCCAACACCGGCTCGGTCCAAATGATGAAGAGCCCGCTTGGGCCATTAAGCAAAAGGAGCCCATGGTTCCTGCAGAATCGAGCTCGGGCAGTAAGGATGACCCGGTTATCATACCCGGAACTATAGAGCAAGTATTATTCCAATGGTTTCAAAAGCAACTTCAGGACAGAGAAGAGAAGTTGGCCAAGGTCCATTCCAAAGTCGACGAGCTGGAAAATATCGTGGCAGATCTCACGACCCAAGTCGTCTGATTGCAATTGCAGAAAAATCAAAATTTGGTTCATGATCCAGGGATTGATATCCTGAAATAGCCAACCGATACCCCCTTCAGCCCAAGAGCGGAATACCTTTGCGAAAAACTGCCGTGATCAGTCTCCAGTCCCTCTGATACGTATACTGAACTTGGTAAGAGGACAGTAGGAGAACCAAAGACCGATCAGCCTCGAGGACCAAGATCGGGAAATGCACCGACTCTAATAGAGAGAAGGAAGAAATTCTACTACTTCATGAGGGACGAAGTCTGCAAAATATTCAAGGATGCCTTGAACAACGGTCTGCAGCTGCCTATTCCAAAGAGGCCATATAAAATGAATATGACCGACAATCCCACATACTGCGTATATCATAGGGTGGTGAGTTGTACCATCGAAAACTGCTAGGTTTTCAAAGATTGGGTAGAGAACCAATACAGGGCTGGGAAAAACCTACCGTCCTCGAATGTACTGGCAAACCACCAAGTTACGGTCATCAACTCAGCCCCGCCAAGATCAAAGTTCGAGAGGCTTGGATAAGCAAACACCATTGACCACCACGTCGTTAAACTGTAACAGATGAACTCTAAGTCGTTAAACTAGGAACAGATGACCACCACATCATTAAACTGAGAACAATTGACCACCACGTCGTTAAACTGGGAACATATGACCACCATGTCGTTAAACTGGGAACAGTCGACCCCTAAGTCGTTAAACTGGGAGTGTAAAAAAATTTGTAAATAAAAAAAAAGCCAAAATGATAGGGCAACTCGCAATAAAAATCAGCGAGTAAAATTAAAATGAAAACAAAGCCGAAATGATAGGGCAATCGTGACATTCGATAAGAAAAGCTGAAATGATAGAGCAAGAATGGTAAAAAAAAAGTGTATATAAATAAATATTTCAAACCCCCCCATACGGCGAATGATGGGTCGCTCCTGGTACCATATTCCAGTGCAGCAATGCAGACGCCAACCAAAATCCAAATTCCCAAAATTCTTCTAGCCCTACGATTAGTCCCCAAATTGACTATCGTATACAATCCAGGGACTCAAACAATTCTTATCACACCCATGCCCCACGACAATCACAATCCCCGCGGCCGGTCTCTGCCTATGGAATTATGCACCATTTAGGAAACACCCACTCATGTGTCATCACGATACATTAGGAGGAAAAAACTTAAGAAATCCTCTCGACTCGTAAGAAAACACCTTTGTGGGATCCTTACGGCTCATAAAGGAAAAACACACTTGGGGGTCCTCATAACTCCTAAGGAGAAAATACACCTACGAGATCTTTTCGACTCGTAGGAAGGAAATGCTTTTATAGGACCCTTACGGCTCATAAAATTGAAAAGACTTAGGTGATAGGGATTTAAACCTGTCTCCTAAGCCATTGCGCCCCAAAAGACAAAGGCATATGATGAATTACTCCTGGCACCTGTGCTCCAGTGTTAGTAGCGCTGATGCCGACCCCAATCCCAAAATTCCAAACTTTCGATCTAATAGACCCCTATGTTGTTAAACTGGGAATAGATGACCTCTAAGTCGTTAAACTGGGAACATATGACCCCTAAGTCGTTAAACTGGGAACGAAGGAAATCCCCTCAAGACAAATGATGATTCGCTACTGGTATCATATTCCAGTGTAGCGGTGCTGATGCCAAATCAAAACTAAAATCCTTAAATCCTTTCATGGCAAATGATGATTCGCTCCTAGTACCATATTCCAGTGTAGCGATGCTGACGCCAAACAAAAACCCAAATTCCAAGTCCCAGGCTCAAAAGCCTCGCTGGACGGATAAGAAACTCCCGAATCAAATCAAATCAACAAGTCAACCAACGACCTCCCCGTCGGAATCAAGCTCTGCCTCGGATTTAAGTCGACCAATGACCTCCCTGTCAGAATTATGCTCCATCTCAGAATTAAGTCAACCAAAAATCTCTGTGTCGGAATCACGTTTCATCTCAGAATATACCCTATGTCGAAATCATGCTTCACCTCGATTATCTGTCTTCCCTGTCGGAATTATGCTCCACCTTGGAATTAAGTCAACCAACAACCTCTGCGTCGAAATCATGCTTCGTCTCAAAATATTCCCCGCGTTGGAATCATGCTTCACCCGAAGTATCTACCTTCCATGTCGAAATTATGCTTCGCTTTGGAATCAATATCTGTGTCGGAATCATGCTTCGTCTCAAATGTACCTCGTGTCGAAATCATGCTTCGCCGCAGAGTATCTGCTTTCCATATCGAAATTATTCTTCGCCTTGGAATCATGCTCTGTATCGGAACTATGCTTCGTTCAGAATGTTTATCTCTGCGTCGGAATTAGTTTCGTCTCAGTATATACCCGTCCCGCGTCGGAACTATGCTTCGTTCAGAATGTTTGCCCCTACGAAGAAACTATGCTTCGTCTCTAAATATATCATCCCCCTGGAATTATGCTCCACTTTTCAGAATGATGCTCCAACCCTGGAATTATGCTCCGCACATCAGAATGATGCTCCGACCCCTGGAATCATGCTCCCGGAAAGATGCTCCACCCCCAGAATGATGCTCCACCTCAAAGTCAAACTTCCCACGGAATGAGATCCGTCAATTTTATGCACACAACCCATATACGCGGTGTGCATTTATTGATGGGGGCACTTTATTGGGGTCAAAAATTACACCCCAGTTGATCAAGTCAACTCCAAATCTAGTTGGACCAAGCCCCGGTCATGTGGGCCCATGCCCAAGTCGGACCCGAACATGAAGAGGCCGACCTTCTCCCATACCAAGAACAAAATTATGTAATAAATCATTTCGATGTAATTTTTATGAATAAATGTAAGGAAAATGGGCATAAAACCAATTTTTTTTAAAGCCCATAGTTCATGTGCAAAAGAAATAAGCACATGAGGTATGGGATGAGCAAAATGCCATTTTGTAACGTCCAATGGGCTATGTGTAAACTTGTAAACCTATATAAGGCAACATGATGATGAAATAAAGAAGAACAATTCATTCCCCTAAAAAATTGGAGTTCTGTGCCTCCTTCTCCTTCCTCAAAGTTTTAAACCTTGTACGTTTTTTGTATTAAATCAAGAGTTTAACTTTTCTTTTCCTAAAAAGGAATAGTTTTTCAACATAAAACCCTCGAAGGGGAGTTCAGATCTCCCATCGAATCCCTAAAAGGAAAATTTTTAATCTCACCTCCCTTTTTCTCTAAGACTGATTGATCTAGATTTTTGTGTATGTAGTTAACCGCAATCAATAACGGTGTCGCGTGTAGCTAGACCGAGATGAGTACGGGTCGTCCTCATGGAAACGTTGAATCTTTTAATCTCACTTTAGGCGTGTTGAAAAAGAGAGAGGAAGAATAAAGAATGGTGAAGAATGGTTGTAGGTTCTAGATCTACGTTAAACACGGATGCAAAATATAGATCTAGATTAACTACGGATGTAGGTTTTATAGTAGAAGGGGGCTTGTAGGGTTCATTGGGATTTAGTAGTTATGGATGATTAATTAAAAATTACTCTTTTTATCTTTTAATAGATTTAAAACTAGAACAACAGTGATGCATGTAGATTTAGGTTTCTGGAGGGAAAAGGGTTCCCACTCTTAACCCCTATCTCGACATGGAACTCCATTCATATCTAGCCTTTAGCAAAACAATTGTTAATCTAATCTCTAATCGCGGTCGAGACTAGCAATGAATTGATAGCGCGCCCAATTAGGATGTTAACTATTCTTTTGATAAAGTTTATAAACTTTATAGGACTTAAAAAGAGTTTAAGGATCTTAATCATCCATTAACCTACCCTAATCCCATGAACCCTAACAAGCGAAGAATTACTCACGCATGTTGGGAGAAGAAGAGATGGAGAGAGAAATCATATTAAAACTATAAAGAGATAGAATAAGAAAAAAACAACCTTTATTAATCAACAAAATTCATTTACACTTTGTTTCCTTAGAAAATGTTTACAAAAACCTAGTTTGCTTCTCGATCTCTTCTGAAGGAGGTAGATGAACAGTTGATGACCAGCCTGGATGCGTGAGCAATCTTGGACTTCATGATCTCGTCGGCTTGATGATTTTTCCAAGAGGCTCCCGGTCCTTAGTTATAGTCCCAGAGTCAGAACTCTAGTTTCCTAATTTTGAAACCAGAGGTTAAGATCCTAACAGCGAAATCTAAACTCCCAAATCGTCTGAACAGCGGTGGAACCGCGGCCAATAGGTGGGTTTGGCCGTGGTTTTGTGGCCAAACAAGAAGATCATGTGGTTGTTTTTCTGGGGCTTTATCTATATGACACGTGGTGATCTTTTCACATCTCTAGAACTGAAAATCTTCTCTTCGTAACTGCCAGACTTGATTTCTTTAGTTTACTTTCTTAATTAGGCAGGTTTGTTTCGCCAACATTGATTTCCTTGATTTCAGTCCTAAAAATTCTGCACAACAACTCAACAAATAATATTAGTTTGTTTTATGGAGATATTAACTTAACCATTAAGAATTGGTCAAAGGCTTTTAATAAGGTAAGCATATTTAAATGGGCCAAATGTCACATGGATATTATATGCTTACTTTTTCCTACAAAATGTTAATTATAATATATAAACACATGAAAATAGTATTTTTACAGATAAACCCTCATATGTATCATATATTATAATAAACACCTTTTATTATATAAAAATAGTAGGAAAAATGTCATATTAAATGTGCAGTTTTATCAACTGAACAAAGACCCAGCAAAAAGAGAGGAGGAGGAAGAAGACCCACCTCCAAAAGTCCCACTTTGGGAGGATCCAAGGCTCAAAGGAGAAGAAAGGGGTCATCTTTGATCATGTTCAAAGATCTTTAAGAAGTTCAACTCCATGACCTAAATTCTCAAAGGAGTTTAACGCCAAATCTTTTGGAGTTTAACTCCAAATCCACACTCAATTCCTGTTCAGGATTTCAACTCCAAACCCAAGGGCTTAGCCTGTCCTTCCGTTGTTGTTTCCAGTGGTCGTATACCGCGCGCGTGAACTGCTGGCGTCCGGCGCCCCCCTCCCCCCGACAGCGCGCGTAACCTGCTGCCTCCCAGGGACCGAGCGCCGCGCACATGAAGCACGAGCGCCCAGCGTCCACGTGCCAGGCATATGAAGCGTTGGCTCCAGGGGACCGAGCGCTGCGTGCGTGAAGCACGGGCGCCCAGCGTCTACATGCCAGGCATGTGAAGCGCTGGCTCCCGGGGACCGAGCGCCGCGAGCGTGAAGCATGGGCGCCCAGCGTCCACGTGCCAGGCATATGAAGCGCTGGCTCCCAGTGCCCATTCGCCTCGCGCATGACCCGCGGGAGCCCACGTGCCATCTCACGCGTCTTTAGGACGCTACTCATTGTCCCTCATGCTCCATACCTCGTAAGGGAGCTGCTAACCCTTTTGACCCCCAGCCCGCTATCCAGGTAGCGGTACCCTTGTAAACTCTGCGAGGCCCCCGATACTTCCAAGTCCCCTTCAAAACACAACACACACATCGCACATTAAGTCCGCATGACCAGTTTTACCCATCAATCGGAGGTCCTTGCTCTAATAGCGATGGGTAATTAACAGCATTTAAGTCCGCTGCTGCTGGAGATTCAGATCCCCATAATCAATAAGCCTCATTCTACCCAAGGCAGGGGGAATCTGTATACGCCTGACAAGCGATGTGTATTCCCATCTAAATGAGGTGACAAAAAACACCCTACAACCTCATCTTCTTTTATACTAGAAATTTGATATCCTTTGTGCTAAAAAATTTCAAATATCCATATATAAAAAACTAGTTGTTTTAATTCAAATTTAAATGTATATGGAAATATTGGAGTAAAAATAGTAATCATACAAAAGAACCCCAAAAGAAAAACTGCAGAAAAATACATCCAGACTTCGTACGGTCGAGTGGACCGGTCGACTTAATTCTTGAACGGTCGACCGTTCAGTCATATGTGAATATTCAAATAAAAGTACAGTGTACAGGCGGTCGAGTGACCGGTCAACCGGCAGCTGTCCGCTCGAAGCATATCAGCACAAAAACGACAGTTTTAGGAATCCTGATTTTCTCAGAAAATTAAAATAGAATAAGGAAATAATTTGAGAATAAATCAGCTTAGAGATTTGAATAGAAATCAATCCAAAAATAAAAAAACAAAAATCTCTCAATTATAAATCCAAGAAATCAAATATTCAATCATGTATATTAATAAGGAAAATATTTGAAAAATTCTCAATCAATTAGTCAATTAGAGATTTGAATTTAAAAAATAATTCCAATCGTGGATTCCCACAAACCTTTAAATCACAAAAACCATGGGATCAATTATGCAATCATATCCTTTTTAATAAGGAGAATATTTGAATTCTCTCAATCAAAACTTTCATGGAATAATCAACAAAATCATATAAGATATTTTCCAGAAAATTCAACAAACATGATAAGAAATTTTTTAGAAATAATCTTGTAAAACATATCATTTAAAATTACTTTGTGCATGAGAATTTTAATTTAGGAAATACTTAGTAGAATGCAACAAATTGTTTTATTTTCAAACATAATTATAGAAAACATAAATTAAAACTCCTTTATTCTAAAAATAAAGTATTATATTATTTTAGAAAGATATTTTTCATATTAGACCCTTAACTTATATATTTGCAAAATCAAAAGAGCTTTACAAGTCATACATATTCCCCACTCAAAACTTAATCAAAATTACAAGCACTTTAAATTTTCAGTCTTGAATTCTTTAAGCTTCTTTTTCCATTTGATACGAAGTGTTTGTCGCATATTCAAGCTTGTGGAGTTGCCATCTCTTCCATCTCCTATTGTATATTGTGCCTATCTGAAATCTATAAACTTACACTTGTACACAATATAGGGTTAGCTCATAAATATAAATCATTAATAATACGAGCTAAAAATATTATCAAAATTTGTAAAGTGATCACAATTATAGATTTTTTAATCATCGAAACTAATAACAAGTGAAGCTTTTTGGGGTCAACAATCTCCCCCTTTTTGATGATAACAAAACTATAATCATTGATACAGGAAATAGGATAGAAATTATTATAATATTTTGTTACCAAAAAAATATACTCTCCATTTGTCGAAGAAGTGATGTCCCGTTTAAACCATGATTACCTTGATCAAATGTCCATGTCTTCCCCTAGATCAATGAGTCTCTATCTCTCCCCCTTTTTGTTATAATCAAAAAGTGATACACAAATATAATGTTGCACATATATCCGTAAAAATAATGATCATAGTTAAAAACCAACAACTAATAATATGCAAAAACCAATAGCTAATAATTAAAACGATCATCGAATAGAGTTGAACAAGTCCAAAAAAACATACAAAAGTCCAAAAAAATATAAAAGCAACATAGAAAAGATTGCCCATCATAACCACCAAGAGAATCAACCAACCCAAAAAACCAACTAATAGCCACCACTGCCACCATAGAAATTTTCTTCCATCTTTCTATGATTCTCAAGAACTTCCTCCATAATTCGTTGTTGTTGCTCATCCAAGGTATGATACTGCTCAACAAGTTGCCGATAGTGTTCGTTATTTACAAGATTGAGGCCAGTGAATCATTCATCCAAATTTTCCCAGAATTGCACCGATCTGTCGAAGTATGAAGAATGGGGAGCTTGTCTTGGGTTTTGTGGTGGAGGAGACAAAACACGTGGGCTATCGCTTTGTCGACGTTTTCATGCACTCTATTGGAGACCCATCAACGACAAAGTTTCCGTATTAAAATCACTCTCGACTAGTGGTTCATATTTTTCCATCTCAATCCTTAAAAACTTGAAAATCTCAGTTAAAGCACATCCATAAACCAAACCCTTATTCTTCTTTTGATAGATATCTATAATAGTGGAGATGAATAATTCTGGCAAGTTTACAGGAATATAGTCTAAAATCAAGAAAGTAATTGTTTTAGCCTCATTACGAGCTGCATCTTTTTCCCCTTACTTAGGAAACACGTTATGAATTACGACCCTTAGTATAAATCGCCCATCATTGCAAAAAGTATTAAACTTGTTACTATCATGATGATCGTCTAAAGTATATATCATATCTCTAGCACGATTCATGTTAGACTCATATTTATCAAAAAGAAACTCAGTTAATGATACTCTATATGGGTTAAATTCTCCATGTGGCGCTCCAAGAATTTTGCTACCAAGGGTCGGATGAAGCTCGATTTCTTTTCCACAAACATAACTAGTTAATGTGCCATCTTCCTCAACATTTAGATTTGCATAGAAATACTTAATCAAGAGAGGGTATGAGGGAACTTTTAGGGATAGAAAATTTACCCATTGTTGATTTCAAAAGCAATGGATGATATTTGGAAATCGTTCGAGATCATGAAAATTGATGTACCGGCCACAACGAATGGGTTTTTCATGGAAATCTTTGAGAAAATCTTCTTGTGCTTGTTTAGATCGGAAGAGATCATCATCAAAGTCGATTTTTTTCTTCTACTTCTTAGATGCAGCAACTTTTGTTCTTGGAGTCATGGATGAGCTTGGAAAGATGAGAGATAAACCTCAAAAGGAACAAGAAACCCAAAAATATTAACCTTGAAATCCAAAATCTAGAAAATATGCAAAGATATTTGAGGAGATTTGAGAAAATTTTGAGGAAATTTTGTGATATTTTTGTAAGAATAGAAATTTTGAGAAACAAAAGTTTTGAAAATATAAATTTAAATCTAGAAAGCCCCAATTATAGAAGACCAAGCCCGTGCGGTCAACTGATTAGTCAACTGTTTAGTTGACCGTTTTGAAAAACTAACATCCAGAGACGAGTGGAAAAATGTTTCGGTCGACCGGTTACCTGACCGTTTTCAGAAATAACCGTTTTCTAGAAACGCAGAAAAACAAATCATCAAAAACAACATTTAAAACAGGAAATTTCAGTCATGCAAAAAATTAAATGTCATAAATTTTTAACTCACGGTAAATAAACTCAAATCTTTGTAAATCAAGCGGCTTTGTGAAAATGTCAGCAAATTGAAATTTAGTAAAAATATATTCAAGAATAATATCACCGGATAAGAAATGCTCATGAATAAAATGATATCAGATATTTATGTTCTTAGTTTTACTGTGTTGATCAGCATTCTTATTCATGTGGAAAGTACTTGTATTGTCACACATGATAGGAATATGATCAATTTTAAGATTATAGTTTAGTAATGTATTTTTCATCCATAATATCTGAGCGCAACATGCTCCGGCTGCAATATAATCTGCTTCAGCGGTTGATAGAGCTACGGAGTTCTACTTTTTAAACGATCACTACACTAGGCTATGTCCTAAAAATTGACATGTCTCGCTCGTGCTTCTTCTATCAACTTGACTCCCTGCATAGTCTGCATCTGAATAGCTTGTTAGATCAAAACAATCATCTTTAGGATACAACAAGCCTAGGTTTAGTATATCCTTATGATATCTAATTATGCACTTAACAATAATCAAATGACTTTCTTTACGATTATATTGAAATCATACACAAAGACATACAGAGTGCATAATATCGGATCTACTTGCAGTAATGTATAACAAACTTCTGATCATAGCTCTATATGTTTTAACACCTACCGATTTACCATTTTCATTTTTATTGAGTTTGGTAGTTGTTGCCATTGGTGTGCTGCATTTTTTAGTGTTTTCCAATCCAAACATTTTGACGAGTTCTTTAGCGTTTTTTGCTTAACTAATGAATATCCCTTCTTTTAATTGCTTGATTTGAACCCTAAGGAAGTAGTTCAATTTCCCCATCATGCTCATTTCAAACTCGTTATGAATTAACTTAGAAAAATCATCATTCATTTTGGCATGAGTAGAACCAAAAACAATATCATCCACATAAATTTAAACAATTAGGATATTGTTTTCCAAGTTCTTTATAAATAGTGTTTTGTCTACCTTACCTTTGGCAAATCCGTTGTTTATAAGAAATGAACTTAACCTATCATACCATACCTTCGGTGCTAGTTTTAAACCATATAAAACTTTATCAAGTTTTAAAACGTGATCAGGTAGAGTTGGATTTTCAAAACCAAGGGGGGTTGTTTGACAAAAACTTTTTCCTCAATAAAACCATTTAAAAAGGCACTTTTAATATCCATTTGATAAAGTTTAAAATCTTTAAAACAAGCATAGGCTACAAGAAATCCTATGGTTTCGAGTATAGCTACAGGTGCAAAGGTTTCTTGAAAATTGATTCCTTTTTGTTGAGTGTAACCTTGAGTCACTAAATGGGTTTTGTTATGAACAACATTACCAGATTCATCTAACTTATTCCTAAAAACCCATTTGGTTCCAATGATTTAGGAACTAGTTTCCAAACTTGATTTCTTTCAAATTGGTTAAGTTCATCTTGCATAGTGATAATCCAATTATCATGCATTTCAGCCTCACTGAAAGATTTTGGTTCAACATGAGAAACAAAAATAATATTATCTAAATGACTAATAGAATTAGAGCGGGTGGAAACTCCCTTTGATACGTCGCCAATAATTAATTTTTAGATGATTTGGTTCGAACTTCCAGTCTTTTGGAAAATTTGGAGATGCTTCACTTTTTTATTAATTTGATCATTTTTCTCGCTTTTCTCCTTTACGTCATCTACCTCTTTTGATTGTATGTTATCTACATCTTCATTCACAATAACTTTCTCACAAGATTGGTTAGATTCATCAAATTTTACATGTAAGGACTCTTCTACTACTAAAGTTCTCGTGTTATAGATACGATACGCTTTGCTAGCAAGAGATTAACCATGAAAAATTCCAACATCACATTTAGCATCCAATTTTTCCAAGGTGTTCTTGGTATTGATAATAAAATACTTGCATCCAAAATTTTTGAAGAATCTAATTGTTGGTTTCTTCTCAAAATATAATTCATAAGGAGTTTTATTTTCAAATTTACGAATAATAACTTTATTAATAATTTAACAAGCAATATTAGTAGTTTCAGCCCAAAAATAATGTGGCAAAAAATATCCATTGATCATTGTTCTTACCATTTCCTGTATGGATCTATTTTTTCTCTCGACAATACCATTCTGTTGCGGAGTTCTAGCATAAGAAAATTCGTGTTTAAAACCATTTTCTAAACAAAAAATTTCGAACTCATTGTTTTCAAACTCACCCCCATGATCACTTTGAATTTTTAAAATATAAGATACCTTTTCTTTTTTAACATGTTCTGGAAAAGTTTTTAAAACATTTAAAGCTTAATTTTTGTGTGCTAAGAAATAGATCCAAGTAAACCGGGAATAATCATCTACAATAACAAAAGCATATTTCTTTCCATTCAAACTTGCAGTTTGAGTAGGTCCAAAATGGTCCAAGTGTAGCAATTGTAAAGGATGTGTAGTTGATACCTGATTTTTTGGCTTGAAAGAACATTTTACCTGTTTTCCTTTTTGACAAGCTTCGCACACTTTATTTTTAAGAGATTTGATTTGAGGAAGTCCTCTTACAAGCTTTTTCTTAGATATATTCAAGATATGTCCTATGGAAGTATGCCCTAATTTTTTATTGCAAAACCAAGAATCTTCTTCCATAACATTTAGACATTTAAGCTTTTGACTACAAAATTCGTTTGTCCGAATAATATAAACATTGTTAAATCTATGTGCTGAAAATAAACAATGACCATTTTTCTTATTGTTAATCACGCACATATTTTTATTAAAAAAAACATTATATCTCTTATCACAAAGCTAACTAACACTAAGTAAGTTATGTTTTAAGCCGATAACAAGATGAATATTTTTATTATAATCTTATCAAATTTGATGGTATTTTTACCGATAATTTTATCTTTGCGATCGTCTCCAAAGATTACGGTACCACAGGTTTGTCGTTTGCGAAGAAGTGTTTTGTAAATAACCGCAATCAAGACGGTATCGCTACTAGCTAGCCATGATTAGTATGGGTCAACCGTAGGAAAACGTGAACCCTTTTCTTGTTTTAGATGAGTTGATAAAAAAATGGGTGATTGTTGTCGTTCTACTTTAAAACGGATGTAAAGTTTATAATAAAAAGGCTTGTAGGGTTCATAAGACTTAGTAGTTAATGGATGAATAATTAAAAATGACTCATTTTATCTTTAAATAGTTTAAAACTATATCGATAGTGATGAATGTAGATTATGGTTCTTGGAGGAAATATGGTTTCCCACTCTTAACCCTTGTCTTTTCATAGATCTTTATTCATGTCTAACTTTTAATAAATAAGTGTTTAACCAATCTCAAATCGTGGTAGTGACTATCGATAAATTGATAACGCGCCCGATAAAAAAGTTAACATTTATTTTTCTAAAGTTTATAAACTTTAAAAAATTTTAAAAGAAGTTAAAAAAAATTTCATCCATTATCTTACCCTATCCTACAAACCCTAGCAAGTAAGAAATTACTAGCTCATGATTAGTAAAGAATGGTTGAAGAAGAACGAAATCATAATGCAGAAAAATAATGCGTAAAAAGTAATGTAGAGAAATAAATGCAAAAAGAGAATCTACCTATATTAATCAACTATTGCATTTACAATTTTTTACTTTAGAAAGTAGATTACAAGAACTCTAGTTTGCTCTAGATCTCTCTTTTGAAGGAAGTAGATAAATAGATGATGATCACTCGGATACGTGGATCTCTTGGACCTCTTGATCTCTTCGATGATCATTTTGAATGTACAGCTCTCGGTCCTTTATATAGTATTTGAAACAAGAAACCCTACATTCCATATGTGAGGATATACAGTTACGATCAAGTACAAAAAATCTCACATCTACGGCTCTGATTGCGCCGTGGTTCCGCCGCATATACTCCCTTTTGGCCGCGGATCCGCCGCAACTTGGTGGAATCGGGTTTGGGATTTTTTCTGGTATTTTGCATTGACATTTGGAGATTCTCTTGATGTCTAGATTATGAAAATAATGCTCTGAGTCTCTGCCGTTGCTAGATTTCTCGATTTGCTTCTAAAATTTGGCAGATTCGGTTCCGATATCCCGATTTGACTTGGATCTCTTACTTGGATTCCAGACCTGAGCTAATATCTGCACAATATCTCAAATCAAAGTGTTTAGTAGCATTTGGTATTTTTGAGATATTATTCTAACCATTTATATAATATAATATTTTAAGAATATTGATTACAAATATTTGATATGATATGCATATTTTAATTGCTAATATTTCATTTGAATATTATATGCATATATTTTCCCTAATTATGTTAAGTAAAATGTAGAAACATATGATAATATTCTTTTTACAAATAAACCCACATGTGTTCTATATTTACAATTAACACCTTTTATTTGTTAACAATAGTAGAGAAAATGTTCATTCAAATGTGCAATATTTTATACTAATCAATCACCATCTTCTCTCGATAGGGTTGTGAATAGCTCAATATTTCCAGTCATATATTTTAAGTAATTGCTATTGAGGTACCACCATTCTTCATGTCTTTCCTTGTTGTGTTCCTGTAGATAAGGAAATAATAACGGTTTTTGATACCCAAATCTTTTTGGGTCCTGCAAAGTTAACTTTAGAAAGAGGATTATAATAGGCATTTTTTCTAGCATTACAATTGTGAGATATATGCCCATACTTATTACAATAATTACATATGGTAGGAGTAAAATGTGTTTTATGCAGTTGAGTTTTCTGCATGGGTCTAAGCTTATATTTTTTATGAGTATGCAAAAGAGAATAAGGAGCATCAATAGGGGAGTCATTAGATCTTCTATCATAAGAATTATTTCTACCAGGCGTATACATATAAGCATATGAAACATGAGAAGAATTTTTCCCAGTAACATGTGCATGTTTTCTAGTAGAAGTAGTAGCACCAACACCTTCATAGCCGATACCCTTTCTATTTTGAATCTCTTGAACATTTCCTAGTAAGAGATCTAAATTATTCTTACCTTTAGTAAAATTAGCTAACATAGATTTAAGATCATCAACTTTAGATCTCAAAGATTTATTCTCAACAACTAACACATCAAAAAAACTTTAAGTTTATCATGTATAATACTAAGCAAATCATGCGTGTGCACAGAAGTATTGTGAGTGCGAATAAGTTTGTCATGATCAACAACTAACTTATCATGTTCTACTACAAGATCATTATGAGCATTTTTAATAACGGAAAAATCATTCGATAAAACATCCATATCAGATTTAAGCAAAGTATCGACATTATCAAGGTTAAGAGAGACATTTACTTCTAACAACTTAATTTTCACAGAAACAATTTTTAACACCATTTTATTTTCTTTATATTTTTCCATTAATCTACTAAAGGCTTCATCGTATTCAAAGATAATTTCTTATAAGTCATCGTAAGAGAATTCACGTTCTGACTCGCTTTCACTTGCATCTGAATCTGACCAAGCGGTAGACTTGAGAGCGTTTTTCTTGAAATTCTTGTTGTACTTTTCTCTTTCCATCAATAGACACTCATTTTTCATATGTTCAGACTTTCTGCATTTATAACAGGTTGGTCGGTCAGTTTTATCTTTATTATTGTATGTCCCACCTATGTTGTAGTTGTTTTTCCTCCATTGAAACGCCCTTCGTAGTCCTCTGGTAATAAATGTCATTTCTTCCTCCAAGTAACTCTCTTCTTCTTCTTTTTCATTTGATTTATCCATTACTTGCAGAGCAATGGATTTCTTTGGTGCTTGCTTTGCTTCTTTTTCTTTGTAGGATTTGAGTTCTATCTCGTAAGTTTTGAGTTTTCCTTGAAACTCATTGTAAGTCATCTTGCTTACTTGATAGATATTCTTGAGAGTTGTAGCTTTAACTTCCTAATTCTTTTGTAAGGATCTGAGAACTTTTCGTACATTTTCTGCATCAAAAAGATTCTTTCCAAGACAAGCGAGATTATTTATGATAGTAAAAAAATGAGTAAATATATTATCGATAGGTTCATTTGAAACCATTCTAATGTTCTCATACTTAGTGGACCAAAGATATATCTTAGCATCCTTTACCTCTGAATTGCCTTCACGGGTTAGCTCAAGAGTATGCTAAATATCATAAGCATTAGTACAAGTGAGAACACGATTTAATTCAGTAATAGATAAGCATTCAAAATTAAATTCATAACCTTTACATTTAAGTCTAGAGACTTAAGTTCATTGGCAGACCATTTAGTTTGATCCTCTTCAAAAAGTTTAACATATTTCTGTTAAACCATACTCCAAAACTTCATGACCTTGTGCTCGAGATTGACATCCTTACCTTCCATGCAGGATATTCATTCCCATCAAAATAAGGAGCCCGTGTATATGAGATACTGTGATGGAGGTCTCAAGCGAAGTGTGAGTTGTAAGTCGACGTTACACACCCCACATGAAGCGGGGAGGCGGAATAAGTAAAAACAATCATTTTAAACAAAGTAACATCAACTAAGCATACGGATCCTTGCTAAACCATATCTAACACAACTAAGTAGAGGTATTATCTACTCGGTAAGAAGATTATACCTAAAGTTCCAAGTCCTTCTTCTTTACTTGCTATCCTCCTTGACCACTAGAGCTCCTTTGGAGTAGAAAGGATGGCACCTTCTCATCGGCTCCTCGATATGATAGAAGATCCACCTGAAAGTTCCTATTACAAGCTTTAACCTCTAACCTGAGGTAACTAAGTGGGTAGGATTGCTAATCCAAGTAACCTAGAGGATATAGAGATGGATTAAGGATTGAATAGTCTTTCTAACCCTAGGGTGAGGATTAGGGTTAGTGTGAAGAAGAAAGAGAGCTTGAGGAGAGAGAATATGTTTGTTATTATGAAATGAAATATAAATCATTTGTGTATATTATGAAGCATAAAATATCTTGCACAAATATCTTCATGCTTCATTTAATACAAATGGATGAATCATCTCATGAGTCATAATTTCATTTAATGCAAATAACACATCATCTCCTCCAACTCATTAAGCTTAATCCATAAATGAATTAAAACATAATAAGTCACCATTCTTCTAGAAACTTCTCGAGAAATTACAAGAATGCCCCTCCCATCCGTATTTACGAAAAACACGGATATACCGAGACTGTATAAATCCAATAATGTAATACTAGAATCTGGCTTAAACCAAAGCCCGCTAGTATAATCTGTCTGAACATCGTACGTGTACAAATATACGTATATGTCCGAACCCTGTCGTAAAACCATACGACCTCTATATCGTTTCTCCTAAAGCAGGGAAACTCTCTGTGTGGGAATCTAAAGACTCGACACTACGCTGGCAGTGGGTTTAACCACAGGCCGCAAGCGGTACTAGCTGTACGTAACGGTCCACAGGTAGATGTCGATAAGAAGGCCGATGAGAAAACCCATCCGAACTCCTACTGAGCCTGATGTGACAATCTTCGTACAGTCCGGTCTGTTCGTTTAAGACTATCGCATATCTGGCCTAGGGGGCGGCAAGCGTTAGTCCCCTAAAAGCCTTATAAGTCGTGTTGGAGTGAAGCCCATTACACCTTGAGAAGCTACTGGAAAATCTACCAGTAAATCTCGCTTGCCCTGGCCAGGGACTTTGCGTAATGGCTCTCCAAGCACAGTGCGATATCAACTCCCAATACCGGGAGAAACGAATCCTATCTAACCGCTACTGCCTCCAAGTGCTTCGGGACTGCACCCAACTGCTACCTGTTTGCACGACTCCTTTGAGCCGTGGTAGGGTAGCAATCTAAGAACAGTGGGAACACACTCGAGGCGTAGCAGCAGTCTCAAGTCTACGGACTATGCTGTACTCATGTCACCTGGGAACTGTTAACTGACGACGGGTATAATACCAACCAACAGTTCCCTGCGAGTCCTGTCCGGTGTACCCATAACCCAACGAGCACATGCATACTATCTCCAGTACGACGTACTGATGGCTATGGGACAGTCCATTTTCCCAACTGGGATGAGAAGCGTACACACTAGTCTATTCCAGAGTATCGATGCCCTGTCTCGATAATCCTACGACTAGGGACCTAAAAAAGGATGTGCTTGTAGACTACCTAGCCCCCACTAGTGTGACCGCTATCACAACGCTGGTAGTCAAGCAAGATCCTATGGGCTCTATCAATATGTATTCGTGATATGCTAAAAGAAACATCTACACATATTAAGATAGATATAAACCAAGTAGCATACTACCATGTTGAGCGAGACTGTTAATATAACTGTGAATATCCTAAGCTTTCATTAAATAATATACAAACTAGTATGATACAATAATGGCCCCTAGGGCATATACACTAACTTGAGTTGCCATGTGATCTACTAAAAAACGGTTAAGTTTTAATAATGATGAGCTCTTGCCCTAATACCAATTGAAATCACCCTAGAGGGGGGTGAAAAGGGTGAAGGCGATAAATAAAAATTTAAAATCTCACACAACCAGTTCTAGCAAAATTGTGTTTACACTAAATAATATTTCAATCACAAAAAAAGATAAATGAAATTATCACAGAGCTAATAAGAAAAAGTGCAAGTTACCAAGAGACAAACACCGAGAATTTATCCAGGTTCAACCATTTTGCCTTGTCCTGTCTGTTCCCCTCCGAAACATGAGGACGCGACCATGCAGGTCCGTCTTGCTTGAAATTCGGGGCAGATGCTAATTGGTGCTATCCGTCTACCTCTCCGAAGATGCCAAGTTGATTTATGGCACCATGTATCGAAGGTTTAAACGGATGCGGCTGATGTAGCAGACTTCGTCAGATTCCCCCTCGTTTGAGGGTTTTTTGATTGTGGGGACGCTCTTCCCTGCAGGCGCAAGCCCCTGCAGTTACTTACGCTACCGCATCACGGTATCAACTTTCTCCTTCTCCAGATGGTCACCTCGTGTCGTGGGTGTTTGTTTTGTTTGTGGTTGCCCGTGGATTGTATACGGAGACTAATTTATATTGTCGCCCGTAGGGCATGGATTAGTCCAAATCCGTATCTTCTTAGATTTGGGTTTTGGTTGGGTTTAAGGATACGTTAGTCTCATTTGAGATTAAGATCAACTTAAACGTATGTTAAGGATACGTTAGCCTAATTTTAGACTAAGATCAACTTAACGGGATCGTTTAGACCGACAAAAGAGCAATTGGACTCTATTGTTTAGTTTAGGGACATTGCGGTCGATTAGTTTAAGGACATTACGGTCCATTGTTAGTTTAAGGACATCCCAGTCCGATGTTAGTTTAAGGACATCTCGGTCCAAGTTAAGGATATCATAGTCCATGGCTTTAAGGGGACCCCACAGTCGAGGTTAAGGACATCGTAGTCCATGGGTTTAAAGACCCCACAGTCCGTATTTTAAAGACATCGTAGTCTATGAGTTTAAGGACCCCACAGTCCGTAGTTTAAAGACATCGTAGTCTATGAAGTTTAAGGACATCGTAGTCCATGAGTTTAAGGACCCCACAGTCCTTAGTAATGTGTGGTTGTCGGGACCCGTCACCTCTCTGAAGACGTTGAAGGATTACAACGACAGATATCAGAGGAGTAAAGAGATGTGCCCTCGAACCGGTGTGAATCGATTAGAAGATCTGTAGCTCAGTTTGGGACTAAGATCTGTTGAATATTCGTGAGCAGATGGGCTCAGTTCAATTTAAGTTGAGGACTTATGGACAGAATTGGGCTAAGTCCAATAAGATTAAAATGTTTAACATTTTATTGTTCTGAGCTGTTGAACATTTGTTTGGGCTTAGCCCTTTTAATAATGATGAGCATTAGATCCTGACATTTTTTGTCTTGTATTGAATGCAGAGCATTCATCAGAGCCTTGGCTCCTTAAAGAACAATTTATGTTCATTCAGCACAACATATGGTGCGCTAGGCGCTTTGCGCCAATCAAAAAGTGTAGTGTGTTTCTGCCACGTGGCGCGCATATAAGTGTTGCGCTCTGCGATAAGCGCAGATGCCAGTTTGTGAGCGCTGAGCGCTAATCCATGAGCGCATTGCACTGGCGCATACGTGAATGACACGTGTTGCGCTTGGCGCCGAGCGCCAGCCTATGAGCGCAGTGCGCTGTTTCAGAAGCGCAAAGCGCAAGTTGTATCTGTGGTTGACACATGGCACGTCTTGGCGCTGAGCGTTGGTCCAATGAGCGCAGAAGCGCAATTCATGAGTGCAAGGCACTTTTCAATAGCGCAAAGCGCATTTGATCAAATTTATGATCCGTGAACAAATTTGTGTTCTTTTTAAAGGAGGCTTCGCCTCAAAATTCAAGAACAAAAGTTCTTATTTATAAAAGGGCGCTGCCTTCGTAGATCAATGATCTGTGAATGAAGTAAATACTTCTTTTTTTTTTATGATGAGATCTTTTGATCTCTTTTTTATCAAAGACCTTGGTCTTTTGTAGATCTATGATCTTTTTTAGAAGATAGTTCTTCTTTTCATGAGATGATTTCATCTCTGTGTTCAAGAATTATGTTCTTTACCTTGAAGAAGTGATCTTCTTTTAGTAAAAACTTGCTTTTCTTTTTTTGAGTTTTCTCAAAGTTTGTAGGGAGGTTTCTCTATATCTAGACTTGAAGTCTTGGGGCCTTTATATAGGGCAAATTGATTTGTTAAATCAGTTAAAGAGATCTTTCTCTGATTGATTTGGGGATGTTTCCCCACCGTTGGATCTTTGATCCTAAGGCTTCTGTTTTACAGAAGGCAATCTTCTTGTTTTAATAAGATTGAGAAAATCTTTCCATACCAGAATTTTAATTCTGATTAATTAATGATTTATCATTATTATATATCTTTTGATCTAACGGAGGGGAATTTTATAATTCCAGCACTGGCGCACATGTGCTTTGCATGCGGTGTGCTGCTCAAAGCGCAATGCACTTTGTGCTAGTGCACCTACGTTTGACACGTGGCGCGCAGCGCAGCCTGCGCTAGCGTACACGTGCTTTGCACGTGGTGCGCTACAACAGAGTCTTTGACTCTCAGCGCTGAGACATTTACATTCTTTGCATGTAGAGCTTTTTTTTATTTTATTATTATTATTATTATTTTTATTATTTTATTATTTTATTATTATTATTATTATTTTATTATTTTATTATTATTATTATTATTTTTTTATAAGGGCGCGGGTTGTAAGCCAAAATTTTGGCGGAACAAATATCCCCCACTACTTTGCCCATGTAAGTATGTACGTGGATGAAGTAGTGCAGAGTTATGCATGGCCACAGAATTGAGTGCTTAGGAGACAACTTTAGGGTCCTTGTAGCCTAAGACTTTCTTCGTTTTCATGAGCGGTAAGGGTCTCAAGAAGGTTTTTCTCCCTACGAGTCGAGAGGATCTCGTAGGTGTAAATTCTCCTTAGAAATCGTGAGGATTTCTAAGTGTTCATTACCTCCGTGAGTCCTAAGGATCTCACTCGGGTATTTTTCCTTACGAATCGTGAGGATCCGTAAGTAGCTTCTTCACTTCAGCGGCGAATGTGGCTTTGGCAAATGTGGCCTGTAGGTAATAAAGAGCATTTCATCTTGAACTCTCTGAAAGGTAGTGATGGCTTAGGAAGCAGGTTTAGATCTGCTGCCTAAGGCTTTTCAACTTCATGAGCCGTGAGGGTCTCATAAAGACTTTTCTCCCTACGAGTCGTGAGGATCTCGTAGGTATTTTCTCCTTACGAATCGTGAGGATTCCTAAGCACGTTTTCTCTTGAGAGTCGTAAGGATCTCATAAGAGAATTTTCCCTCTTACAAGTCGAGAGGACTCGTAAGTTGGTGTTTCCCTCCTTGCCGAGATTCGGCTTTGGAGAGTATGGCCCGTGAATAGTATGCAAGAGTCCATTTTGGACTGAATTGCAGGGCCCCAGTTCTTAGGAAACCGGTTCTTATCCCCATTGCCTAAGGCTTTTCCCTACAAGTCGAGACGAATCGAGAAGTTTTTGCAAGGACACTAATTTCCTCATGAGTCGGGACGAATCGAGCAGTTCTCGCAGGAATTTCCTAACGTCACAGTTAACTCCTACTAATAGAAGTTCGTTAGGGCCTGTGGTACTAGGGTTTTGTCCGTCGTACTGTCGCGTTGGCTGATGTATTCCTCGATAGGCGATCTTGCTGTTCGAGTAGCCTTGCGACTGTCGTGTCTCTGATCCCTTCGGGGGCTGGACAAGACGTCTTCAAGCAATCCTTCAAGACAGTTTGACCGTCGGAAGAGCAAGCTTTAGGAATTTTACCTTGTCGCTTTTTACTTGAGGTTAGGCTCATTTTGGAGAGCACCGATGAGTCATAACCACTCCGTGCTGGTATGGGATGATCTCCGATAGTCTTTCAGGTTTTATATAAGTTGCCGTCAAGACCCTGAAGCTAGGAATTTGGCCTTCGCTTCGTTTACTGGCATCGCGTCTGCTATATCGAGACGAATGTCGTGGTTGTCTCTAGGTTGCTAGTGAACCGTCGAGGTTTGGAACTAGGGATTTTTCCGTGGCTCCGTTGTTTGATTGTCGCGTTTGAATCCGGCTGGAGGAAGAACGCTGTGGTGACATCTCGTCTGCTGTATCGAGACGAACGTCGAGGTGGTGACCACTCCGCGCTGGTGTGAGATGATCTCCGATGGTCTTTCAGGTTTTATATGAGTTGCCGTCAAGACCCTGAATCTAGGAATTTGGCCTTCGCTTCGCTTGCTTTGGCGTGTCCGAATCCTGTTGGAAGAAGGATGCTGTAGTGACATCTCGTCTGCTGTATCGAGACGAACGTCGAGGTGGTGACCACTCCGTGCTGGTGTGGGATGATCTCCGATGGTCTTTCAGGTTTTATATGAGTTGCCGTCAAGACCCTGAAGCTAGGAATTTGGCCTTCGCTTCATTTGCTGGCATCACGTCTGCTATATCGAGACGAATGTCACGGTTGTCTCTAGGTTGTCGGTGAACCGTCGAGGCTTAGAGCTAGGGATTTTTCCGTGGCTCCGTTTGGTGATGTTCCGTCTGTTGTAACGAGACGAATGTCGAGGTGATCTCTAGGTTGTTTGTGGACCATCGAGATTTGGAGCTAGGGACTAAGCCGTGGCTCCGTTGTTTTGACCGTGAGGTCTTTCGTTGACGTTGCATCTGCATCCTGCTGGACTGCGAAGGGACGCCGTTGTGGACATTGCATCTGCTGTAATGAGACGAATGCTGAGATGGAGTTGGGATTTTGCCGTCACTCCGCTTTGTTTTGACCGTGAGGTCTTTTGCTGACGTTGGATCTGCATCCTGCTGGACTGCGAAGGAACGCCGTTGTGGACATTGCATCTGCTGTAACGAGACGAATGCTGAGATGGAGTTAGGATTTTGCTGTTACTCCGCTTTGTTTCGACCATGAGGTCTTTTGTTGACGTTGCATCTTCCTGCAGAGACACTGATTTCTCTGCGGGTCGGCGCGAATCGAGATGTTCTCGTCAAGGACGCTGATTTCCCTGAATCGAGGAGGTTGCCAAGGACGCTGATTTCCCTGGGGTTGGTTGACTTGTTTCTGAGACGGAGCGTTGATCCTGCAGGGAGGTCATTGGTTGACTCCAGGTTGTCTGTGAACCGTAGAGTCTTGGAACTGGGGACTTTTCCGTGGCTCCGTTTCATTGTGACTCTAAGGTCGGTTGTTGACGTCACGTCTGCATCTGGTTGGAGTGAGGAGAAACGCCGTTGGTGATCTCTAAGTTGTCGATGTTGATGTCGAGACCCTGAAGCTAGGGATCTTTCTTTGCTTCGTTTGTTGACAATGTGTCTGCAATATTGCAACAAGTGTCGAGATTGTCTCTAGGTTGTCTATGAACCGTTGAGATTTGGTTTCGCTTTCTGATGGAGCCTAGTGGGAAGGTGTTCCCCTCCTTTTTTGTTTGTGCCCCTGGATTGTATACAGGGATCGACGTGATTTCACCTGTAGGGCAAAAAGTTTCATTTTATATTATTTTTTTTATTTTCTTTCCGCAGTGCTCTATCATTTCAGCTTTTATATTGTGAAGGTCGTAATTGCCCAATCATTTCGGCTATTTTTCGCGGTGCCCAATCATTTCAGCTATTTTTTTTATTTTTACTCGCTGCTTTTTATTGCGAGTTGCCCAATCATTTCGGCTATTTTGCATGCATACATTTTTACTTGCTGATTTTGTTGCAAGTTGCCCAATCATTTCGGCTATTTTTATGCATGTGTGGCTCGCTAGCTTCTTACTGCATGCTTGGAATTAGACACCGATTTCGGCATCAGTACCGCTACAACTGGAATATTGCCAGGAGCGAATCATCATTTGGCTCCGTCGATGTCGAACAAAGATGGCTTAGAGAACAGGGTTAGGATCCTGTCGACTAAGGCTTTTGACTTCATGAGCCGTAAGGGTCTCATGAAGGTATTTCTCCCTACGAGTCGTGAGGATCACGTAGGTGCGTTTTCTCCTTAGGAATCATGAGGATTCCTAAGTGTATGTTCTCTTATAAGTCGTAAGGATCTTACAAGAGTGCTTTCTCCTTATAAGTCGAGAGAACTTACAAGGGTTGTTCACCGGGTAGACATATCCCTAGTCACGGATGAGACTCTGTTAGGGAAATGTCTATTCGCGCCCGTGGATTGTATACAAGGTTCAATATTGGACCGCTTATAGGGCAATATTGGAGGTTATGGTGGCTGCTTAAGAACAGGTTCATATCCCTGTAGCTTAAGACTTTTGAATCTTATGAGTCGTGAAGGTCCCATAAAAGGGTTCTCCTTACGAGTCGTGAGGATCTCGCAAGTGTAATTTCTCATTAGGAATCGTGAGAATCCCTAAGTGTGTTGCTCCCTTGTGAGTCGTAAGGATCTCACGCGGGTGGTTTCTCCTTACAAAGTCGAGAGGACCTTGCAAGTGTCTTCTAACGAGATTGCGCCCTTTCGGGTTTTCACAAAACTCGCCGGTAGCCCTGCTGTTTTTACTCCCGGAGCCTCTCGTGTTTTCATTCGTGCCTTCTTCGCTTATGGACATATCGTTTTTTATTCTAACGAGGTTGCGCCTATTCAGGTTTTCACAAAACTCGCCGGTAGCCCTGCTGTTTTTACTTACGGAGCTCTTTCGGGTTTTCATCCGTGCCTATTTTGCTTATGACCATACCGTTTTCTTTTTTTCTTTTTTTTTTCCTTTTATTTTTCTTTTTATTTTTTTACCACGTCAGCCTGAGGATGCCGTGGGTTGGTAGTAGTTTAACGACGTTTCGGTCATAAGTCAACGTACGATTACGCAGCTAGATTTTGCCGCAAATCTTCGCATGTTTTGTGTCAGAGGTGGATTCCTTGAAAAGAGGGCTGAGGGCGATTTCTTCGTCAGAGTCGCTTCCAAAGGTGATAACTTGCGATCCCTTGGTGTCGGCTATGTGACAGTTTCCAGCAGCTCTTTCGCGCTCATCTGTCGTGCTTTTCTGTTCCCGACGAGCCTTGCGCTTCACTCGTTGAACGTGTCGTCGATGGGCAACATATCCCTGCCACCAGTTTTTAAAGGCTATGCACTCCTCGGTAGGGTGTGCGATCCTCTGATGGTATAGGCAGAAGTTAGGATGTATGTCCGCTTCATCAAGACGCATATTGCTAGGGGAATTTCCTTTGAAAGAGGACAACTTCATTCCTATTGCCAGGGCCCTAGCGAATCATTTCTTTACTTTAAGCTTGCTTTTGCTGGCGATAGGGATGCTTTGCTCCAGTTGGGGTGTCTTGACCTTCTCCTCTAGTCGTCGGCGTTTGGCTTTTTTTGAATATAGCCATTTCACGCTCTCGATTGGCTTTGCTTTTCTAACGGGCTTCGTTCAGTAGAAAATCGATCATCTCGTCAGACGCTTCCAAGGGTTTGGGCTTCGATCCTACCCCCAGCTCTTTTGTGCTGTCTTCTATCGCCGAGTGCGTTTCTTCATTAGTTAATGATGAATGAGAGATCATGTGGCAACTTGCCACATAGTCCTCGGATTCTTTTGACGAGTCATCCCTGTCGTTATTGTCGTCATCTCCGTTCTCAAGGATATTGTTGAGAAATACTTGGAGTGTAACCGGGGTCCGCGCCTTCTGGTTGTATTCTTCCAGAGCGTCAATCTGTTTTTGCAGGTCTGTGGGCTTGTTATCAAGCTTCACGGGCTTTTGGGTCTTCTTCTTCTTCTTCGAAGACTTTGACGGTTGGGTGTGAGCACTTTGACTATCACCACCAATTTTTGTAGTTAGGCGCGGTCTCGGCATTCCCTCGACGATCTCGGGTTCCAGCGGATTTTGCCACCTGATTGCCGGGCACGTTTGGAGATCCTTCAGCATTCTTTTTGTCTTTGTCGAAAGAAAAACTTCCCATGGGACTTCCCTTATGAATGAGCATGATGCCCCCGGCACGTCCACTTTTTTAGGGGTGTGAGGTTGTGGCGGGTTCACCTTCCAGTTTTCGGATAATGCGAACTTGCCTTGTTGGTATTGGTCTTTAATCCAGCCTTTGAAGACGATGCAATCTTCAATTGGATGGCTTACTGCTTGGTGGTAAGGGTAGTAATTAGGATTGTTGACATCACCTGGCTGCAACGGACGTTTTGGATCCGGCAAATTTATGAGTCTGTTGCGCATTGCCAGCTCGAACAGTCTCCTCGTTTTATCTTGGTGAAACGAGTAAGGATGTCCTAGTCTTTCCTCGAGGGATGGGCGTGGACGCATATTGTTTTGGAGAACAACCGGCTTTAAGTTGCTCGGCTGTTGTTGAGTATTGGCGACGAAAGATTCTTTTCCTTTCCCTTTTTCATTTCAAAAGTCCGTCTTTAGAGGAGATAGTCTATGACTCATCTGGTCCATTTGGGCCAGCTTGTCAATCAAGGCCTGGAACGTGGTCGGCTTGAAGAACATCATGAATTGGGAGATAGTCGACTGAGGGTCAAGGGTCCACATGAACATGCCCACGGCAGGAGCTTCTTTTATGCGTTGTTCGCATCTCGACCATAGGTTCCACCACCGGATTGCATACCGCACCCACGTCTCTCCCAGCTTTACTCTGGAGTTGATCAATGTCGTGATCGGGGTGCGTTCACTGGCGCTTGCGAACCGTTGAGTGAATAGAAACTCCATTTCTGTATACGTTTTGACGGAGTCGTCGGGAAGTTCAGAATACCACTCGAATGCTGTCTCCGACAAGCTACCAACGAATTAGCGAAGCAGCAGTTTGTCTTCACCTCCGGTGTTGCCGCAGAGAGCCCTGAACTGAGTGACATGTTGATGGGGATTGACCGTCCCCTTATACAAATGGAATTTAGGAATCGTGTATCCTGAAGGGTACTTTATTTGATCATACCAACCCGGATAGGGCCGTCCAGTTCTGACGACTTGGCCAGCCGCTTCATTCGCTTAGTGAGCTTGTATTTGCTGAGCAATATAGTCATCCAGAGCAGACTTGGAAATGGTTTCCTCTTTGGCTGCTGAAAGAGCCGGAGGGGGGTTCGATGTCTCCCCTCTGTCGTCTTCAATGATGATCGGAGGGTCTTCAGCTGGAGGTTCTGGGTGTAACATCATCCCAGCCATGTCTTGGAACAAGAGAGCCATTCGTTTTATATTGGCTACCTGTTCCGCATCCTCTTTTTCTTTCCTCTCGAGCATTCTTCGGAGGAACTTGGTGTCAGTTTCATGTTCCCGACGCTGCTCCGAGGTCTCTGGATATTCTTTTGGCCCAGTGAGTGCGGCCATTGCAGTCAGCATCTTCTGAAGCTTCTGTTATTGTTGTTCCTGAGCCTTAGTCACTGATCGCGTAAGCGGTCGATGACCTGTGGAGATACGGCTATCCTCTTTTCCGGATGCCATATAGACGGTATTCACCACTATGCCCCCAGACTTAGGGAGTTTAGGTTCAGTGGTCTTGCGATTCGTCGCAGACTCAGGGATTTTCTCTGGCCTTCTCCTCTTGTAAGCGGTCGAAGTTGAGGGGGCCGTTGCAGTGGGCACCCAAATAGCTGTCACCTTTTGTGGCTTGCCAGGATGGTCCTCTTCTCGCTGAACTTTCATCTTTTTCTGTCGGCGAGAGTAATCTTGATCAATCACCGAGTCCTGAGCCTGACGCCAAACTTTGTAAATTTTAGAGGACAGCCGCTGAGGGGGCTGCTCTAGCTTCACCTTAGTAGCGTTCTCCATAGGTGGAGGAGACCTCTTCAGCGTGGCAGTCAGGGAGTTCTTGCGGACCCTCCTAAGCGGTTCAAAACTGTTCCCAGTTAGAACAGCAGTATTGATTTCCACCATGGGAGCTGGCGGAGTTAGCCCAGAGGGGGAGTTGCCCCCGACCTTCCTTACTCGGCGCCAGTGGCGACGTTGAGCATATCGTGCGGATGGGATTGTCTCAGCTGTAAGGGTGGTCTCTTCATGCCCCTTGTTCTGGTGTGGCGCCGCTGGTACCAGCCTCTTAAAGACCGACGTCCATTGAGTAGCGGTATCCAATCTGTCAAAGACAGACTTTTAAGCAGGAACGGGAGCCGGAGTGGGAGCCGGAACAGTCAGTCTTGTAAAGACCGACCCTTTGGCAGGAGAAGCCGCCTTGACGACTTCAGGGGTAGGGATGGCTATCCTCTTCGGAACAACCTGTTCTGGAATTGCATGCTTCATCATGGGCCCACAAGAACTTTGGCCAGATCTGGCGAAGACTAAGCCGTTGGAGCTGGACGACCCGTTGAGAGCAGCCGCAGTAGATGTAAATCCCCGTTACCATCATAGTAAAAGTTTTCCTATTTTATAAATCCCAGAGATTTCCTTTCCTTTTCCTCGTATATTTTGGTAGGAATGTGGTTGCTTGAATTCCAATATTTAAAATTTCCCAAACCCTAAAAGTCAAGACCCAGAATTAAAACCAATTTGGAAAACCAAAACTAAAACAAGTAAAATATTTTAGTTTAAACCCTCAGCCTATTTAAACTTTTCCCACTTAAAATTTACCCAGCCCGTTCAAACCTCAGCCATAGAATTTTTCCCACAAAAAGGAAAACAATTAAACTAATTTTCCCTTGGCCCTTTTCTCCTTCCTCAGCCCACAAAATTTGTTTGGAATTTAATTGAAAACTGCCGGCCCAGCATCCTTCATCAGCCCACTATAAAAATTTAAGGAAATTTAATTAATATACCCTTCCCAAGCAAAGCCCACACCTCCAGCCCGCCTCCTCAGCGACCCGACCCGACCCGCTTCTATTTCCTTTCTCCTTCCCCAACGGGTCCCTCATTTCCCGCTCACCCCCTTCAATCCGCGACCCGCCTCCTCCGCCGCAGCTTGCCTTCACGCCCTCGCAGTGCCGTTGCCCCGTCGTTTCCTATCACACCCTCACCTCTCTCTTCTCTTTCATTTTCGAAATCCCTAACTCTCTCCATCCACCAAAAACTCACCGAGCACCCAATTTCCCTCGAACCCACTGCACCCTCGACGCCGGCAATCACCCATCTCTTCGTCGACCCCACTATTCTCCCTCGCTCACTTCTCTCCACAAACTAAGCTCCCTACACTACCCTTCGCCTCCAGCCCTCCATCAACCCAACCCCCTGCACACCAACCCCACACCCGAGCTTGGCCACCTACACTCGACGTCGGCGAAATCCCCACCACATCGCCGACCATCCTACGCCCTCCTCGTCATCAGCATCAACACCCACACCCCCCTAAACCTACACAACCGAGCCCACTATCCCTCTCTCTTTCAAGTCCTAACCACCAAGCCTACGAGCTCACTATGTACATCGCCGGAGCGACGCCGTCGACCATCGTCGACCCCAGCACACTCCCTGAGATCCACAGAGCACCCCTCCGCTTCCAGAAAGCATAAGGCGTCACCGGGCCACTCCGACGTCAAACCAGAATCGCGAGCCAAGCCCGCGTAAATCGTTTCACGACGTACATCGCGCGTTTGTGACGCCGCTGCTGCCGTGCAACCCCGAGACGTTTCCAGGCAAGTGTTTTACTTGTTGCATGCTAATATAATTGTGATACAAACTTAAATCATTTAGTTTATAATTTACCGATTCCCGATATATCTTACGACCTATGTGTTCGATGCTAGACCCCAATGAAAATACTTGCTTAATTTGACGGAAATAAATGTTTTCTGTTGGCCCATATAATGACGAATATCTTGTATAAATCTCACTGGAAAATACGATTGTTAGTGACTAAAATTGATACCCCCAAATATGCCGATAAAACTAGAATTTTTCCGTATCTGAAAATGATTAAAATCACTGTAAATTATGTACATACTGGAATGATACGTTCGAGGGATTAAATCGAAGAATACTCGACGAACTTTAACTCTATGTAAACTTCTAATGATTTCTGTTCTGTAACCGCGATGATATTTAGATCGGAGTGCGACTCTGGACTGCAGTCCAGAGCGACTCTGATTATTGTGTACTGTCCCAAAATGTGTGTCACTTTGTTTCCTGAATTCGTATGTTACGGAACTCTATAGTTTATTAAATATGGATCTGTTAGCTAAACAAAACAAGTGGTTTCATTCCGTTTCATTTCCGTTTGCTATTTTAAATTGTAAATAAAAGGGCAGAACGTATAACTATCCAGAACAGATTCAGAAGTGACATACTGATGTTAAACTGTGTATAACTTTCGACGTACAGACGCGATTGATGATCCGTATATTGAGTTGAATACACTATTGAAAACCCTAGATTTTATTCAACTGTAGCATCGCTAAATTCTGAACCCAACTGGGTGCAATTCATGTCGCGAAACGGACGTTCAGTTCTGAAACTGAATTTCCAGCCGCGAGCACTTAAATTGAAACAGTTGTATCTTGAATACTGGAAACCCGATTGAACTGAAACTAATTTTGATGAATTTCTGACTGAGTGTTCTATTTATCGTACTTGTATCATTTTGTTGAATTCTAAACATATGAATTTATGCAATTTTTGTAAGTTAATGACATGCATATGGATTCATAACATACTTAGCTTATTGATGGCATACATACATATATCATACCCCATTTGCCATATACTTAGTGATAGCGCGTGTTAGAGTCAGTGGACATTGCATTATCGTGCATGATTGATGTTGGTTTAGGAGTGACGAGTACACCAATGGAAAGTGAATATTCGTGACAGTGATTAATACAGTGAACAGTGATAAAATCGTGCCATTGGTATACTTGTACACGACTAAATCAAGATCATAAGTAGTGTAACCTGGGGATAAAGGGGAAATCGAAGTGGAAAGAGAATCGTATTTAGCGGGACTATGTTTTAGAAGATGATCATTCGAGCAGCGATATATATTAGGTAGGATCTAGCGATCCGGCTGACAGGGTTATGTCCCGGGCATGTGGGCCGTTATCTCGGGTATGTACGAGACTCCTGTTAAACATTATCCTCCTTCAACTATATGATTTCAAACATGACCTAGAGACCGATAGGGACACAGATCATATTCTGCATCATATAGTGACATAGTGATTACGCGCATTGTACTTTCACTAGTATTACCTCTCTTTTACATGTTTTATCTTATTATAATAATATTGTTATTGTGTCGCTCTGACGACCTGAGTATGCATGCTCAGATTCCGTGGAAGAACCAGCGCAGGAGACAGATCTACCTTTCGAGCTCACGGAGATATTGTCTGGTGTACTTTCTTCCTTTACTGCTTTCCATAAAAGTGATCGTGAGATTGAACTTGGTTAGTAATTGTTCTTGTTATTTGTAATTTGTGAACAATGGATTTTAATGTAATAAATTAGTGATGCGATTCCTTGACTGTGCTTTATTTACTGATTACCATGTAATGCTAGAAACCGAAGTGTGACTACGGCGGGATGATTCCTTGACCGTAGGAGCATGGCTGGCCTAGTCATCCCTCGTTTTCCTTATTTTGGGAAGCGGGCCGTGACATGGTTTAGTTGGTAACAGAGCCGTGTTTAGTATCAAGGGATAACATTAACCATACTGTATTACGTTATTCTCATTTCACTACTCTTGATTTTCATCCTTGAATCTGATCTTATCCTTTTGAATCTTCCAGTGATATGACGTCCCCGAACGACCCCTCCTCGGACTCCAGCGCTCAGGACCGCACAAAAAGAATACTTAATGCTCTGACCTCTCTCGCGGAAGCTCAGGAAAGGAAGACAGATTTACTCATTGAGGGACTCAGGGCGATTACCGCCGCAGGAGGACCCTCCGCACTCATTACCACTCCCGAGGGCGCTACTCCACCAGCTTATCATGCTAGGGCTGGTACCGTATCAGACTTCCGACGGTTACATCCAGCTGCATTCACAGGGCTAGCTGAACCCCTTGAGGCTGAGCAATGGCTGGTGAACATGGAGAACTTATTGACAGCCGCCAGGGTTCTAGAGGAAGATAGGGTGGACGTGATAAAGATACAATTGGAAGATGAAGCCCATACGTGGGGGTCGGTGGAAGAAAGCAGGCTTGACGGGCCGATTGAATGGGGAAAATTTAAGGAATGTTTCCTAGATCATTATTTTCCTTCCACGGCCAAGGCAGAAATGGAGGAAAGGTTTATTCTTTTGAAGCAGAATGGACGCCCAGTGGACGTATATGCGGCAGAGTTCAACCGTCTGAGCCGTTTTGCTCCATACATGGTTGTCTCAGAGGCCACCATGGCCAGATGCTTCCTTCAGGGGTTAGATTTCAAGTTGCAGCAGTTGATTGCATCGTTGGATTTGCAGACTTTCGCACAGGTACTCAACGCGGCGAGAGTTCAAGAGCAATTGATTAACAAGTTCAGGAGACCCCCAGTCGTTCCAGCACGTACTCACGTGCCTTCTCGAGGAGCCATACCGGTTCACAGGCCAGGAACAACACAAATGAAGCGCCCGTTCGTACCACAACATCGCCCACAGAGACATGGCGTAGTTTGCAGCTATTGCGGTAGAGGTGGGCATACCCAGAAGGACTATCGCCGTGCCAATGGACAGTGTTTGATTTGCGGATCCAGTCAGCACAGGATTAGCGGTTGCCCTGAGCGAGCAGAGATACATGGAGGTTCTGGACCGCCACAACAGAGGCCACAGGAGCAGAGGCAACCCTTTACAGGTCGCGGTCAGGGACGGGCTTTCATTTTGACCGCCGAGCAGGCAGAGGCGTCAGGAGATGTGGTTACAGGTACTCTACTCGTACATTCCTTGCCAGCTAGAGTACTATTTGATTCTGGAGCATCGCATTGTTTCTTGTCTGAGCATTTCACTGATACACACTCCATACCACATGAACCACTAACCAAGGAATGGGAAATACATACGGGTAATGGCATTATAATATCTAGTTGAGAATGTAGGTTATGCCCGGTTGTAGTGTGTGGCAGGGAATTCTATGCGAATTTCCTCCTGATTGGGACAGGTAGTTACGACGCAATTCTCGGGATGGATTGGATGAGCACTTTTCATGCGGTTATCGATTGTCGTGCAAGGAATGTGATCTTCGGCATTCCCAATCACCCGGAGTTTATTTTCGAGGGCGGAAGCGAATCTTTAGAGCCAGCCAAGTACAGAGCAAAGCCCAAGGAGCTGACAGCTATGGAGGTTGATAAGAGCCCAGTCCCAGAAATTGTTCGGGACTTTCTGGACGTATTTCCTGAAGATCTACCAGGTCTACCACCTCCTCGAATTTTGGAGTTCTCAATCGATTTGACTCCAGGTACAGCCCAGTATCCAGAGCCCCATACAGAATGGCGCCAGTTGAGTTGGCGGAATTGAAGAAGCAGGTTGAAGAACTATTGGAGAAGGGATTTATTCGGCCAAGCGCTTCACCGTGGGGAGCACCAGTTCTGTTAGTAAAGAAGAAGGATGGATCGCTGCGAATGTGTATAGATTATCGGGAGCTGAACAAGGTCACAATAAAGAACAAGTACCCAATCCCGCGCATTGACGACCTATTCGATTAGCTAAGTGGAGCCAAGGTATTCTCGAAGTTGGACCTCCGTTCTGGATATCATCAAATCAGAGTAGTAGCCGAGGATGTATGCACGACGGCTTTCAGGACCCGATACGGACATTACGAGTTCCTTGTGATGTCGTTCGGTGTTACCAATGCCCCAGCAATATTCATGGACTTGATGAACAGGGTGTTCGCAAAGTACTTGGACACATTTGTCGTTGTGTTTATCGACGACATACTTGTCTACTCGAAGACCCGGGAAGAGCATGTTGAACATTTGCGCACGGTCCTACAAATTCTTCGGGAAGAGAAGTTGTATGTGAAGCTAAGCAAGTGTGAATTCTGGCTCGACAAGGTTCAGTTTTTGAGACATATTGTTTCGGGCGAAGGCATCTCGGTGGACCCGGCAAAGATAGAATCTGTCAGAGATTGGCCAACGCCGAAGTCAGTGGCCGAGATCAGGAGTTTTCTGGGATTGGCAGGTTATTATCGGATATTCGTCCAAGATTTCTCAAGAATCACTGAACCATTGACGAGGCTGACACGGAAGGACGTACCGTTTACTTGGACAGAGGAGTGCACTCTGGCATTTGACAGACTAAAGCAGAAGTTAACCATGGCGCCTATTCTTACAGTACCAGATGATTCCGGTGGTTTGGTGATACACAGTGATGCCTCAGGGAAGGGTTTAGGCTGTGTTCTAATGCAGCACGGTCGAGTGGTTGCTTACGCCTCTCGACAACTGAGAAACCACGAGAAGAACTACCCTACGCATGACTTGGAGTTAGCTGTGGTAGTCTTTGCGTTGAAGATTTGGAGGCACTATCTATTGGCTGAGAAAGTGGAGGTGTACACAGATCACAAAAGTTTGAAGTATGTTTTCACTCAGAAAGAACTAAATATGAGGCAGCGCCGATGGCTAGTACTGATGGCAGGTTTTGACTTGGACCTTCAGTATCACCCGGGGAAGGTGAATGTTGTACCAGATGCGCTCAGTCGCAAGCCAGCGTTCATGATGTTGACCGATTAGAGGAGCATTATTGAGGACTTTCAGAGACTTGAACTTGAAGTTGTTACGCCGAACGCACTCAGTCAACTTTGGCAACTACAGGTGCAATCTTCTCTGGTAGATCGCATCAAGATTGCACAAGCGGATGATCCCCGATTGCAAAAGTTCAGAGAGCAAGTGGAAGCCGGACTGAGAACGGATTTGATTATACATGAAGATGGCTCTCTGAGATTCGGTAGCAGACTCTGTGTACCCAAGGGAGATGTTCGAGAAGAAGTATTGTCTGAAGCACACAGTTCAGCTTATTCTGTGCATCCAGAAGGTACAAAAATGTATCAGGACCTAAAGCAGCACTTTTGGTGGAACGGAATGAAGCGAGAAATTGCGAGGTTCGTATCCAGGTGCTTGGTTTGTCAGCAGGTGAAGGCGGAACATCAGAGGACAGCAGGATTATTACAACCACTGCCGATACCAGAATGGAAGTGGGAGCACATTACCATGGATTTTGTGACGGCCTTACCACGGAGCCCTAGGGGCAATAACGCCATTTGGGTTATCGTCGATCGCCTCACGAAAGCTGCACACTTCCTACCTTTCCGAGTGGGACAGACGACAGAATCACTGGCAGAAAGATATATGCAGGAGATTGTACGACTTCACGGTGTTCCAGTCAGCATTGTGTCAGACCGGGACACGAAATTCTTGTCGCACTTTTGGAAGAGATTACAGGAGAGCTTGGGTACCCGCCTTAAATTCAGCACAGCTTATCACCCACAGACGGATGGACAATCCGAGCGTACGTTTCAGACGCTCGAGGATATGTTGAGAGCCTGTATGTTGGACTTTCAGGGTTCCTGGGAGGACCATCTGCATCTAGTCGAGTTCTCTTATAATAATAGTTATCAGGCTAGTATTCAGATGGCTCCTTTTGAAGCACTATACGGGCGAAAGTGTCGATCCCCAGTATGTTGGGATGATGTGGGAGAACGAATATTACTGGGCCCCGAACTCATTGTTCAGACAGTCGACAAGGTCCAAATGATCAGGCAGCGTACTAAGACGGCTCAGGATCGACAGAAGAGTTGGGCGGATACCAGCCGGAGGGCACTAGAATTCGAAGTCGGAGATCACGTGTTCTTGAAGATTTCCCCTACCCGTGGAGTTATCAGGTTTGGAGGACGGGGAAAGCTCAGTCCCCGTTTTATCGGACCTTTTGAGGTGCTAGAGCGAGTAGGAGAGGTGGCCTATCGACTTGCCTTGCCTCCATCGCTAGCTAGTGTGCACAATACCTTCCACGTGTCACAGTTGCGGCGTTATGTTCGGGATGAGATCCATGTCCTGGACCATTCGGAGCTAGTTTTGGGTACCGATCTGTCATACGAGGAGCAGCCCACTACCATCCTCGACCGCAGAGATAAAGTGCTGAAGAATAAGGTCATTCCTTTAGTCCGAGTTTCTTGGGGCGGTCGTTCCCCAGGAGAATCCACCTGGGAGTGGGAGGAAGATATCCGTGATCGTTATCCACATATCTTTGTTTAGTACATTGTTTCCTTGTATCCTTGTTAAATTTCGAGGACGAAATTTTGTTAAGGGGAGTATGATGTAAATCCCCGTTACCATCTTAATAAAAGTTTTCCTATTTTTTAAATCCCAGAGATTTCTTTTCCTTTTCCTCGTATATTTTGGTAGGAATATGGTTGCTTGAATTCCAATATTTAAATTTTCCCAAACCCTAAAAGTCAAGACCCAGAATTAAAACCAATTTGGAAAACCAAAACTAAAACAAGTAAAATATTTTACTTTAAACCCTCAGCCCATTTAAACTTTTCCCATTTAAAATTTACCCAGCCCGTTCAAACCTCAGCCATAGAATTTTTCCCACAAAAAGGAAAACAATTAAACTAATTTTCCCTTGGCCCTTTTCTCCTTCCTCAGCCCACAAAATTTGTTTGGAATTTAATTGAAAACTGCCGGCCCAGCATCCTTCATCAGCCCACTATAAAAATTTAAGGAAATTTAATTAATATACCCTTCCAAAGCCCAGCCCACTCCTCCAGCCCACCTCCTCAGCGACCCGACTCGACCCGCTTCTATTTCCTTTCTCCTTCCCCAACGGCTCCCTCATTTCCCGCTCACCCCCTTCAATCCGCGACCCGCCTCCTCCGCCGCAGCTCACGCCCATGCCCTCGCAGTGTCGTTGCCCCGTCGTTTCCTATCACACCCTCATCTCTCTCTTCTCTTTCATTTTCGAAATCCCTAACTCTCTCCATCCACCAAAAACTCACCGAGCACCCAATTTCCCTCGAACCCACTGCACCCTCGACGCCGGCGATCACCCATCTCTTCGTCGACCCCACTATTCTCCCTCGCTCACTTCTCTCCACAAACTAAGCTCCCTACACTACCCTTCGCCTCCAGCCCTCCATCAACCCAACCCCCTGCACATCAACCCCACACCCGAGCTCGGCCACCTACGCTCGACGCCGGCGAACTCCCCACCAAATCGCCGACCATCCTACGCCCTCCTCGACATCAGCATCAACACCCACACCCCCCTAAACCCACACAACCGAGCCCACTATCCCTCTCTCTTTCAAGTCCTAACCACCAAGCCTACGAGCTCACCGTGTACGTCGCCGGAGTGACGCCGTCGACCCCAGCACACTCCCTGAGATCCACAGAGCACCCCTCCGCTTCCAGCAAGCACAAGGCGTCACCGGGCCACTCCGACGTCAAACCTGAATCGCGAGCCAAGCCCGCGCAAATCGTTTCACGACGTACATCGCGCGTTCGTGACGCCACTGCTGCCATGCAACCCCGAGACATTTCCAGGCAAGTGTTTTACTTGCTACTTGCTAATATAATTGTGATACAAACTTAAATCATTTAGTTTATAATTTACCGATTCCCGATATATCTTGCGACCTATGTGTTCGATGCTAGACCCCAATGAAAATACTTGCTTAATTTGACGGAAATAAATGTTTTCTGTTGGCCCATATAATGACGAATATCGTGTATAAATCTCACTGGAAAATACGATTGTTAGTGACTAAAATTGATACCCCCAAATATGCCGATAAAACTAGAATTTTTCCGTATCTGAAAATGATTAAAATCACTGTAAATTATGTACATACTGGAATGATGCGTTCGATGGCTTAAATAGAAGCCGACTCGACGAAGTTTAACTCTATGTAAACCTCTAATGATTTCTGTTCTGTAACTGCGATGATATTTAGATCGGAGTGCGACTCTGGACTGCACTCCAGAGCGACTCTGATTATTGTGTACTGTCCCAAAATGCGTGTCACTCTGTTTACTGAATTCGTATGTTACGGAACTCTATAGTGGATTAAATATGGATCTGTTAGGTAAACAAAACAAGTGGTTTCATTCCGTTTCATTGCCGTTTGCTATTTTAAATTGTAAATAAAAGGGCAGAACGTATAACTGTCCAGAACAGATTCAGAAGTGACATACTGATGTTAAACTGTGTATAACTTTCGACGTACAGACGTGATTGAGGATCCGTCTATTACGTTGAATACTCTATTGAAAACCCTAGATTTTATTCAACTGTAGCATCGCTAAATTCTGAACCCAACTGGGTACAATTCATGTCGCGAAACGGACGTTCAGTTCTGAAACTGAATTTCCAGCCGCGAGCACTTAAATTGAAACAGTTGTATCTTGAATACTGGAAACCCGATTGAACTGAAACTAATTTTGATGAATTTCTGACTGAGTTTTCTATTTATCGTACTTGTATCATTTTGTTGAATTCTAAACATATGAATTTATGCAATTTTTGTAAGTTAATGACATGCATATGGATTCATAACATACTTAGCTTATTGATGGCATACATACATATATCATACCCCATTTGCCATATACTTAGTGATAGCGCGTGTTAAAGTCAGTGGACATTGCATTATCGTGCGTGATTGATGTTTGTTTAGGAGTGACGAGTACACCAATGGAAAGTGAATATTCGTGACAGTGATTGATACAGTGAACAGTGATAAAACCGTGCCATTGGTATACTTGTACACGACTAAATCAAGATCATAAGTAGTGTAACCTAGGGATAAAGGGGAAATCGAAGTGGAAAGAGAATCGTATTTAGCGGGACCGTGTTTTAGAGGATGATCATTCGAGCAGCGATATATATATTAGGTAGGATCTAGCGATCCGGCTGACAGGGTTATGTCCCGGGCATGTGGGCCGTTGTCTCGGGTATGTACGAGACTCCTGTTAAACATGATCCTCCTTTCACTATATGATTTCAAACATGACCTAGAGACCGATAGGGACACAGATCATATTCTGCATCATATAGTGACATAGTGATTACGCGCATTGTACTTTCACTAGTATTACCTCTCTTTTACATGTTTTATCTTATTATAATAATATTGTTATTGTGTCGCTCTGACGACCTGAGTATGCATGCTCAGATTCCGTGGAAGAACCAGCGCAGGAAACAGATCTACCTTTCGAGCTCACGGATATATTGTCTGGTGTACTTTCTTCCTTTACTGCTTTCCATAAAAGTGATCGTGAGATTGAACTTGGTTAGTAATTGTTCTTGTTATTTGTAATTTGTGAACAATGGATTTTAATGTAATAAATTAGTGATGTGATTCCTTTAGTACTGTGCTTTATTTACTGATTACCATGTAATGCTAGAAGCCGAAGTGTGACTACGGCGGGATGATTCCTTGACCGTAGGAGCATGGCTGGCCTAGTCATCTCTCGTTTTCCGTATTTTGGGAAGCGGGGCGTGACAGTAGTTGTAAGCCGATCAAAGACCGACTTTTTGGGAGTTTCCTGAGTTAGTATAGGGGCGCTGAAGCTCGTTGGCGGGAGCATGGTCCCGAAAAACAATCCAGTGGTGGCCTGAGTGACCTGTTCCACCGGCATCGTGAACAGGAAGGCCGCTTGAGGCCCGTAAGCTAGGCCTCCAGATGAGGCGGAGCGTGAGTTGCAATTGCAGTTGGAACACTTTGCGCAAGTAGACGCCATTATTTTCTGTACCCAGCAAGACACCAAATCTTAGTACCTCAAACCCCAAGGGCAACCATATCAAACCACGATTCATTCGCGAACACGACATACGAAGTGTGGAGTGGAAAGAGGAAAAGGTCCCACCGGGCGTGCCAGAATCTATTCCCCTCCAGAACACGGGGACGCGACCGCGCAGGTCCGTCTTGCCTGAAATTTGGGGCAGATGCTAATTGATGCTATCCGTCCACCTCTCCGAAGATGCCAAGTTGATTTATGGCACCATGTATCGAAGGTTTAAACAGATGCAGCCGATATAGCAAACTTCGTCAGATTCCCCCTCGTTTGAGGGGTTTTTGATTGTGGGGACACTCTTCCCTGCAGGCGCAAGCCCCTGCAGTTAATTACGCTACCGCATTGCGGTAATAACTTTCTCCTTCTCCAGATGGTCACTTCGTGTCGTGGGTGTTTGTTTTGTTTGTGGTTGCCTGTGGATTGTATACGGAGACTAATTTATGTTGTCTCCCGTAGGGCGTGGATTAGTCCAAATCCGTATCTTCTTAGATTTGGGTTTTGGTTGGGTTTAAGAATACATTAGTCTCATTTGAGACTAAGATCAACTTAAACGTATGTTAATGATACGTTAGCCTAATTTTAGACTAAGATTAACTTAACGGGATCGTTTAGATCTGACAAAAGAGCAATTGGACTCTATTTTTTAGTTTAGGGACAATGCGGTCGATTAGTTTAAGGACATTACGGTCCATTGTTAGTTTAAAGACATATCGGTCCGATGTTAGTTTAAGGACATCTCGGTCCCAGTTAAGGACATCATAGTCCATGGGTTTAAGGGGACCCCACAGTCGAGGTTAAGGACATCGTAGTCCATGGGTTTAAAGACCCCACAGTCCGTAGTTTAAAGACATCGTAGTCTATGAGTTTAAGGACCCCACAGTCCGTAGTTTAAAGACATCGTAGTCTATGAAGTTTAAGGACATCGTAGTCCATGAGTTTAAGGACCCCACAGTCCGTAGTAATGTGTGGTTGTCGGGACCCGTCACCTCTCTAAAGACGTTGAAGGATAACAACGACAGATATCAGAGGAGTAAAGAGAAGTACCCTCGAACCGGTGTGAATCGATTAGAAGATCTGTAGCCCAGTTTGGGACTAAGATCTGTTGAATATTCATGAGCAGATGGGCTCAGTTCAATATAAGTTGAGGACTTATGGACAGAATTGGGCTAAGTCCAATAAGATTAAAATGTTTAACATTTTATTGTTCTGAGCTGTTGAACATTTGTTTGGGCTTAGCCCTTTTAATAATGCTGAGCATTAGATCCTGACATTTTTTGTCTTGTATTGAATGCAGAGCATTCATCAGAGCCTTGGCTCCTTAAAGAACAATTTATGTTCATTCAGCACAACATATGGTGCGCTAGGCGCTTTGCGCCAATCAAAAAGTGTAGTGCGTTTCTGCCACGTGGCGCGCATGTAAGTGTTGCGCTCTGCGCTAAGCGCAGATGCCAGTTTGTGAGCGCTGAGCGCTAGTCCATGAGCGCATTGCGCTGGCGCATACGTGAATGAAACGTGTTGCGCTTGGCGCCGAGCGCCAGCCCATGAGCGCAGTGCGCTGTTTCAGAAGCGCAAAGCGCTAGTTGTATCTGTGGTTGACACGTGGCACTTCTTGGCGCTGAGCGCTAATCCAATGAGCACAGAAGCGCAGTTCATGAGTGCAAGGCACTTTTCAATAGCGCAAAGCGTATTTGATCAAATTTATGATCTGTGAACAAATTTGTGTTCTTTTTAAAGGAGGCTTCGCCTCAAAATTCAAGAACAAAAGTTCTTATTTATAAAAGGGCGCTTCCTTCGTAGATCAATGATCTGTGAATGAAGTAAATACTTCTTTTGTTTTTATGATGAGATCTTTTGATCTCTTTTTTATCAAAGACCTTGGTCTTTTGTAGATCTATGATCTTTTTTAGAAGATAGTTCTTCTTTTCATGAGATGATTTCATCTCTGTGTTCAAGAATCATGTTCTTTACCTTGAAGAAGTGATCTTCTTTTAGTAAAAACTTACTATTCTTTTTTTTAGTTTTATCAAAGTTTGTAGGGAGGTTTCTCTATATCTAGACTTGAAGTCTTGGGGCCTTTATATAGGGCAAATTGATTTGTTAAATCAGTTAAAGAGATCTTTCTCTGATTGATTTGGGGATGTTTCCCCACCGTTGGATCTTTGATCCTAAGGCTTCTATTTTACAAAAGGCAATCTTCTTTTTTAATAAGATTGAGAAAATCTTTCCATACCAGAATTTTAATTCTGATTAATTAATGATTTATCATTATTATATATCTTTTGATCTAACGGAGGGGAATTTTATAATTCCAGCACTGGCGCACCTATGCTTTGCATGTGGTGCGCTGCTCAGAGCGCAGTGCACTTTGCGCTAGTGCATCTACGTTTGATATGTGGCGCGCAGCGCAGCCTGCGCTAGCGCACACGTGCTTTGCACGTGGTGCGCTACAACAGAGTCTTTGACTCTCAGCGCCGAGACATTTACATTTTTTGCATGTGGAGCTTTTTTATTTTATTATTATCATTATTATTATTTATTATTTTATCATTATTATTATTATTTATTATTTTATTATTATTATTATTATTATTATTATTTTATTTTATTATTATTATTATTTTTTTATAAGGGCTCAGGTTGTAAGCCAAAATTTTGGCAGGAACACTGTCCTCCACGACTATCTCGCCGTTGTGAAGATTTTCTTTACTAAAACCGATCTCTTTATACGGGTAGAGAACACACCTGGACAGAGTATAAACGGTCTCTAACTCTCCTTGAATCTTTACACCCGAGATTCAAGCTCACAACCCAACCTTACAAGTAGAGATTGAATTTACCACCACAGAAGTATAAAAGCGAGAGATGGGTCGCACACTAGAACTCCTTGATTGAGCAAATACTTCAAGTTAAGGGCTTGGTTTTAAGTGTAAATATTTGAGAAATGGAGTGGTTGTAAGCCAAAATTTTGGCGAGAACACTGTCATCCACGACTATCTCACCGTTGTGAAGATTTTTTTTTCTAAAACCGATCTCTTTATACGGGTAGAGAACACACCTGGACAGAGTATAAACGGTCTCTAACTCTCCTTGAATCTTTACACCCGAGATTCAAGCTCACAACCCAACCTCACAAGTAGAGATTGAATTTACCACCACAGAAGTATAAAAGTGAGAGATGGATCGCACACTAGAACTCCATGATTGAGCAAATACTTCAAGTTAAGGGCTTGGTTTTATGTGTAAATATTTGAGAATAGAGTTAAAGAGTTTTCAAGTGAGAAGCTTAGTAAAAGAGTTGATAATGAAACATGAAGACCTCATCTTCTTTTATACAAGAAATTTGATATCTTTTGTGCTAAAAAATTTCAAATGTCCATATACAAAAAACTAGATATTGTAATTCAAATTTAAATGTATATGGAAATATTTGAGCAAAAATAGCACTCATACAAAACAACCCAAAAGAAAAACTGCAGAAAAATACATCCAAACTTCATGCAGTCGAGTGGACCGGTCGACTGACTTCTTGAACGGTCGTCCGTTCAGTCGTCTCTAGATATTCAAATAAAAATACAGTGTGCAGGCAGTCTAGTGACCGGTCGACCAGCAGCTGTCCGCTCGAAGCATATCAACACAAAAATAACAGATTTTAGCAATCTTGATTTTCTCAGAAAATTAAAATAGAATAAGGAAATAATTTGAGAATAAATCAGCTTAAAGATTTGAATAAAAATAATTCCAAAAATAAAAAAAAATAAATCTCTCAAGCATAAATCCGATAAATCAAATATTCAATCATGTATATTAATAAGGAAAATATTTGAAAAATTCTTAATCAATTATTCAATTAGATATTTGAACTTAAAAAATAATTCCAACCATGGATTCCTACAAATCTTTCAATCACAAAAACCATAGAATCAAATATGCAATCTTATCCTTTTTAATATGGAGAATCTTTGAATTCTCTCAATCAAAACTTTCATGAAATAATTAACAAAATCATATGCGATATTTTCCAGAAAACTTAACAAACATGATAAGAAAAATCTTAGAAATAATCTTGTAAAATTCATGATTTAAAATTATTTTGTGCATGATAATTTTACTTTAGGAAATACTTAGTAGAATGCAACAAAGTGTTTTATCTTCAAACATAATTATAGAAACTATAAGTTAAAACTCCTTTATTCTAAAAATAAAGTATCATATTGTTTTAGAAAGATATTTTGCATATTAGACCCTTAACTTATATATTTGCAAAATCAAAAAAATCTTTACAAGTCATATATATTCCTCACTCAAAACTTAACCAAAATTACAAGCACTTTAAAACTTGAGTCTAGAAATCTTCAGGCTTCTTTTTCCATTTGATACGAAGTGTTTGTAGCATGTTCAAGCTTGTGAAGTTGCCATCTTTGTCATCTCCTATTGTATATTGTGCATATCTTAAATGTATAAATTTACACTTATACACAATATAGTGTTAGCTCATAAATATACATCATTAATAATTCGAGCTAAAAATATTATCACAATTTGTAAAGTGATCACAATTATAAATTTGTTAATTATCAAAACCAATAACAAGTGAAGCTCTTTGGGGTCAACAGTAAAGATCCTATAAGAGTACTTTCTCCTTGCAAGTCTAGTGGACATACAAATATAGTCCACCATGTTGAACTTAGGTTTGTTTATATTTATTTGTGCCCATGGATTGTATACAAGAGTCGAGATCGAACTACCTGTAGGGATATTTTATAGGAGTATATGATGGCTTAGGAACAGTTTCAGATCTGTAACCTAAGGCTTTTAAACTCTATAAACCCTAATGGTCTCTTAGAGGGATGTTTTCTTCTTACGAGTCGAAGAGATCTCGTAAGTGTTTATTCTCCTTGGAAATCATAGGGATTCCTAAGTGTCTTTCACCTTTGTGAGTCTCAAGGGTCTCACTTAGGTGTTTTCCTTGCAAGTACCTTTTCAATTAAACCAAATTCGTTAACCAAAATTTTCCACTAAATAAAACCCAAACACTAAGTATATTTTTAATACCAAAACAAAACAAAATACCCAAACCCAACCTCACTCCTTCTTTCCAGGCCAAGCCATTTCTCGTTCTCTTTTATTTTTCCTCCTATTTTCTTACCTCAAGCCCAACACCCTAAACCCTTTCTTACTTTTCTTTCTTCCCTCTTCTTTTACTCTTCCTCTTCTTCCAGTAACCGACCCTTCCACTCCCCACCCCCTCTCTCAACAATTCTCATCAATCCTCATCAATTTCTATCCTTCTTCTCTCTCTCTCTCTCATATATATATATGTGTGTGTGTGTGTGTGTTAGTGGAGGAAAGAGGCAATAGGAAGGAATTTCCTCCTACGGTGTCAAAAAAATACATCCTCCATTATTTTTTACGACGATCGGCACCCACCATCTTCATCGTTATCATCTAAGATGTGGGTACACCAAATTTCAAGTGATTCTACAACTTTTTCACCGTTGATTTAGCGGGTTCAAAATTAACGGTTTACCGACAATAGAACTTTTTACATTGCTAAATCAACGGTGAAATGGTTGTAGAATCACATGAAATTTGGTTTACTCACACCTTAGATGATAACGATGAAGATGGTGGGTGCCGATCGGCGGAAAAAATGAGAGAGGGTGTATTTTTTCGACGCCATTGGAGGAAATTCCCTCCTATGACATCTTTCCTCCATTATTCTCATATATATATATATATATATATATATATATCATTTTCTCTTCCTCCCTCCAAAACCCACCGAGCACCCCATCGCCACCATCGCGTCACCAACCATCGTCGACATCGACTAAGCTCCCCCTCTGCAGCCTACGAACCTCCAAACACCTTCATCGCACCCAACACACACGCATCACACATCATACCCTCAACCGTGTTTTTCCTTTTGTCGCTATTCCGTGATGAGAAGCGAGGCTACAAGGCCGATCCCGAGTCCGTGTGAGTGCCAGGATCGTTTCCACACCTCCGGTCCTTCGTTCTGGCGACATTTCAAATTGCGCCCGGGGTGTTCAATGAAATGACTCAATGAATACTTCCGTCATTTCCTTGCGTTCTAACCACCAGTAAGTCCTTTCCTTCCTCCGTTTCTCTCCCTCCTTAACTCTTGTTAACGATTCCACCGAACCGTTGATCTGTCTCATCGTAATCTGCAAATTGGTATGTGAAGTACTAAATTGAATTAATTTACATGACAAGCATTTGAATCACAAAAATGACTAATGTTATACTCGTTTAAGGAACGTTTGATACAGCACCCATCCTCTTATAATTAATTACATGAATCCACATTAATAACACAGCCTGAAAAATTTAAACTGTGTAATCCTAAATGTGGACCATCATGTAGATAATGTAATAAAATCTTTTAGCTAAAAATCTTATTATACATTTATTATAAGCATTAGAATTATACAAGCAATGTATCCAGGTTCATTAGCAAAATATTTGGGCATGTTTTATTTATATTATTTCAATCATGAATGAGTTTATAAATAATTATTGTCATATCGTTTGTGAATGGTATTTTAGTTGACATGTTTCTATAATAGTAGTTCACTTTAAGTAGAATCATCTTCTCCTGTCTTATAAATTTTGACTTATGCATTTACATTGTTGTATTTTTTGTATAGCATTTTTAAATTCTAAATCAATACATTATCTTATATATATCATATGAGAAGATATTAGATATTACATAAGTTTTGCTTATTTTGATCTTCTTATCTAATGCATAGACAAACAATACTGTAATTTTATCTATGTTTCGTTGTGGTGTATTTTAATGTTATAATATATGCATAATGAATTACAGTTTTATACAAACACTATATTTTGAACATTTAGAATTATATAATATTTTTCCTTTGCGTAAATTGCCTATACAACCCTGTTTAGGGGACTTGTTTATGGTTGGTGCAGATTATCGCACATTCTGAGGCTAGTGGAGTGAGATGCAGAACTCCTCACGGAGAATACGGTATCGGAAGGAAAAATACGGTTTTAAAAGAAAATAAATAAAAATTCTATAATATTTAATATAAAAGAAAATATAACAAGTTATGTTAATTTGAGTTATCACTATATATTTTCTAAAATATCAATTAAAGAAAGTTTTTAAATTAAAGTTTTTAAGTCCTCAAGTTTCTTAAAGAGAGATTTTTCATAAAAATAGCATAAACTTTTAAAAGGTAGGTTATATCACTAAAATACCAGTAAACTAAAATACAATTTTTTTTTTAAAACTCTTAATACTATAAATCATCCTTAAGGTTTATTTTTAAACAATATTAAAATATTTTACATAAAACCTCCTCGAGAAACACAAACAATGAGAATACATATTAAACAACTTGAATCAATTTTAAGTACCCTAGATTAATATAGGTTTAAGCGGTATCATTTCTCATGAGCCGGAGAAAGTAAGTGCTTAGCTAACAGATTAGATAACACTGCAAATTTAAAGGAATTATCAGTGGCAATCGTCTTGGAAAAAGACACAAATCCTGACGCCCATGTACAGCGGTTGTCTGATTATTCCCGAACTTAAAAATTTCAAAAGTTAAATTTATTCATAAAATATTGACTATAGCCTGAATACAAACTCAAAGTTGAATCCAACTCAAATCCAAACTTAAACTTGAACGCGAATATCCAAACTTGAACTTGAATATCCAAACTTTAACTTGAACACTTGACTTGACTTAATTGAATCATGAATATAACTTGATATGAACTTGACATGAATATATGATTACAACTTGAACATGAACTTGTAGATTATTTTTTTATTCATGGATTCGGCCAAGACCTATTAACTTGAACTATATACTACAATATGCGGGGATAAGATGTAGGTTGGTATAGAGCGTATATCATGGCACGAGAGGTCACTTTAAAAGACACCTACATGAATTTATGTGTCGTTGTCCCATGAGTTATGATGGGGCCTTGTATTACATGTTACCATAATCCACAGGGTATGTTGGACCCTTCTCGTATACATGAATATCTTTTTTATCAAACTATAAATAACAACGTTAGAATAACTATCTTATACCGGTAAATAAATATACTTAGATATTCTCATATATAACCTTACATGTTCACTTTTACTGGGTTTCTCTTCACTTTATATATCATATTCTTTAACTTCTTTGGGGATTTACCGAGTGCTAGTTCGCTGACGGCATTCCTCTCTATTTCTTTCTTTGGAATGTTTGTCAGGAGGACCAGATTCGGAGGAGATAGAGCCGAGCCCGGAGGACTTGGACCTGCTTGCTTCTCAGCCGGACTATTAGCTCCTACTTGTATTTACTTCTAGTATGTCATTCTTTAGGCATTTGCTTTATCATTGTATCTTTTTATTACAAACAGTTGTATATAAAATTGAATGTAAATAAAGTTACTGTTTCATCTTATTACTTTTGTTTTTCTTGTACATTGTTTTATTGCTTAATTACACTTAACGTATTCTCACAGTAAATACGTTGTGGGCTTGCCACGTCACCGTTTCCATCTACTTCGAAGAGGGATGTGCCATAAATGATCAGGTTCCACGAATAAAATAGCTGAAATGATTAGGTGATCGCAAATTTCACGATATAAAAAGCTGAAAAAATAGAACATCGCGGAAATATAAAAAATAATAAAATAAAAAAAATTCTGCCCTGCAAGTAAGTACACAACGACTCTTGTATATAATCCATGGGCATAAATGAAAGAAGGAGAACCATATCTTCCCACCATGCTTCGTCAAAAGAAGAGCCAAGTCTTGACGGTACATCTATAGCCTAGAGACTAGTTCGACATTCCTCCTCATTACAACAGAGTGCGGGCGCGACTGTCAAATAAAATCATATCAATGCCATATTCGTAGTTCCAGATCTCGATTTCGATACATACAGTATAGAGGTCATACGGAAGTCTACCTTATTTCAGCGAAGAATCGGTGCGAAACTAAATCCAAAACAAAGTGACGGCATGCGCTTGGCTTCGGGTCTTGATGGCAAGCCTAATGACCATTGGATGTCATCCCACCCCAGAAAGGCACAGTTATGACTCATCGGGGCTTCAAATCAAGTCTAACCTCAAGTAAAGCGCCACGGCAACACCTAACACTTGATCTTCCGATAGTAATATGGATATTCCAACAGATTACTTGAAGACGACTTGTCCAGCCTCAGAAGGGATCAGAGACACGACAAAAATATGGCTACTTGAGCCGAAACTCAAGGGATTGCATATCGAGAATATATCAGCCAACGCGACGGTACAATGGACTTAATCCAGTACAACAAATCTAACAGACTCCTGTATCGAAAGGGGTTATCTATATTTCACGTTAGGGTACACCTACGAGATCACCTCAACTCATAGGGAGAAACATCTTTATGAGACGCTCACGGCTTATAAAGTTGAAAAACCTTAGGCGACGTGGTTATCAACCTGTTTTTTAAGTCATTGTTGCCCTACAAGGAGGTCAAGACTGACTTTTGTATACTATTCACCGGCCACATTCGAGAAAAATGGTAGAAAACGTCGCCATCAAAGGAAAAGGTGCAACTCATGAGCCTCAGAGTTTAGAACTGCATTTCTTAAGAATTGTGATTTGAGTAAGTGGTAGATAACGGCGTCCGTGCCTTCTTGCTATCTTCTTAGATTAAGATTCTAGAGGTTATGTATGATACGCCCGTCCGAAATCAGTCGTATGCTATGCATTACTCTACAATACTTCACCCATGTATACACCTCCGTGAGCAAAGTAGTGGGGGCATTTATTTAACGTGAAAAATTCATCGAATAATAAACATGCATTTAGATATTTATTTCAAACTACAGGGAAGAGATTACCAAACATGAGATCAGAACTACAAGGGTTAATAAAATAGTCTACAAAGTTCTCAAACTCTCTCTGCCCTCTCTACCATGTCGTAACGGCAGTTCTCACGAAGAGTCCCTCCCCATCTGTTAGTGCCAAACTCATCGGCAAAGGAAGACATGATAGCCCATCGAGCCCGAATTTGACTCAGCATATGAATCGAATAGTCGCTCAGAGGCTTTGTAATCAAGCATGCCTCATGAACGCAGTCGATCTTTATTGGATATGTATACCCTAGATGCCTTCATTATATAGGATGCTAGGGATATATATGTAAAGGACAATCTTGCTCAATATGATAGTACACTATTTAGTTTATCTTTATCTTAACATGTGATGTATTTTACTTAGTATTTCATATCTTGTATACATGTTGATAAAGCCCTTAGGATGTTGGCTTGACTTCCAAGACTATGATGCAGATCATACTAGTGGGGTTTGTATAGTCCGCAAGCACATCCTTTAACAGTTCCTAGTCGAGAGAGTATCGAGACAGGGCATCGATATTCCAGAGTAGACTAGTGTGTACGTTTCTTGATCCTGTATGGGGGCAATGGTTGATACCATAACCATTGGTGTTTGACATCAAATATTGTACACATGTGCTCATTAGAGAATTGGTACACTGAACATGACTCGACGAGAACTCCTAGATGGTACCATACCTAACATCAGATAGCAGTTCTCTGGTGACACTTGTACAGGTTAATCTATAAACCCGAGATCGTCATAGTGTCTTGTGTGGTTCTCACTGTGCTTTGATTTCCTCCCTACCACGGCTTATCGGAGTCGTGCAAACAGGTGGATTTTGGGTACAGTACGGAATCACATGGAGGCAGTGAACGATAGGAGGGGTTTCGTCTCTCCCGGTATTGGGAGTTGATGTTGCGCTATGCTCGATTGGCTATAACAACAAATCCCTGTCCATGGCTGATGAGATTTACTGGTAAGTGTTATCAGTAGTTTCTCAAAAGGTTTTAGGCCACACATTGGCATGACTTATCAAGTTATTGGGGTCTGACGATTCCACCTCCAGACTTGAAATGCGACATATCAGATGAAGAGACCGGACTGTACGGCAAGTGTTACTTATAGGCTCATTATGGGTTCGGATGAGTTCGCTCGTCGGCCGTTTTTTCGACATGTACCTGGATAGCCGTTATGTACAGCTAGTGCCGCTGACGGACTTGTGGTTAAACACACTTCCAGCATACCGTTGAGTCTTAAGAGTCCCACACAGAGGGTTTCCCTGGTTCAGGCGAAATGATGTGGAGGCCGTATGATCTTATGGTAGGGTTTCGATCATATACGTGTACTTCTATACGATGATGTTCGGACGGATAATACTGGTGTACTTTGGTTTAAGCCGGATGCCAGTATTATATTATTGTTATCTCATTGTATTCATATTTTTTGGAATACGAATACGGGTATGTATATACGGTGAGGGGCATTCTTGTAATTGTACAAGACATGCTTCTAAAAGGAGACACCTCATTAATGGATTTTTTTATGCAAATAAGATTTAATGAGGTGGAATTTAGAGATATTTGTGGTATGGATAAAATCATGGCTAGATTTATATTTTATTCATTTGGCTTCATTATTGAAGCATGGTTGATTATTTTTTCACAAAAAAAATCCATGCTTGAATCATTGAAGCCTTAGCCATTCTATTATCATCACAAGACTTAGCTCATTTTTTTCCTCATTCTCTCTCCAAGCTTTCTCCTACTGGACTCGCCTTTGGGTAGGGAAGTCTCCTTCTACCTCAAGCCCTAACCCTCACATAAGTTGTGAACCCTAGGGCTAATGAGATAAAATTATCCATTCATCATTCTCTACATCATCTAAGTAGTCTTTTCGAGCAAACTAGACTTCTTAGCAACCTCAAACTTGAGGTTGAAACTTGATCCATAGGCTCTCGAGTGCATCATCTTTGACATAAAGGAGACCGGAGATCGAGTTCTATCCAAACTACCAAGGAGCCAAGAAGAGGAGCAAGGAAGAAGAAAGAAGACCCAAGGACTGGTTCAAGGAGGTATAACATCTTTCATAGTAGTTAAATCTCTTAGTTGTTATGCTAGTTAGGGTTTACGTTGAGATCCGAGTTTTAGGTCGATATTGCATGTTTCAAAAAAAAAAAATTAATTTCGCCTTCCCACAAATCATGTGGGATGTGCAACAACTACTTACATGGTATAAGAGCCTACTAAATCATAACTAGCTAGTAAGCAAGTAGTTAGAATTTTGATCGACAAATATTTTGTCCGAAATCATTTTTCAAACCTTTCTTGCTGTCGATTTTTTAAAGTGTTCAAAAAATCATTTCATAGGCCTTAAAAATACAAGCAGGGTTTTTTAAGAACGCAGAAGAAAAACGAGGATGTAACTCCCCAAGACCACCGCGAAACCGCGGCCAAACTCAGTGTTTAGCCGCCATTCCGCGGCCGAGTCGAGACCGGGTTGCTTCGATTTTCTTCAGTGGGTCTTAAATGTGGAATTATGGTTTTTGGCATATATGGTTTCTACCCAAATTTTTTTGTGTACTGGATTGTGCAAGGGGTAGACACAAATTTGGCTTATCGATCAAAATTCTAAGTTCTTGGCTAATCGGATTTTCTGTGTTTGTATATATGATATTGAACGTCTGTTAATCGCTATACATCAATTAGTGGGGGTTGGACATATTAGTATCATGTGATAGTTTGTGTATATGGAGTATTGGATCGTCGTGAATGAATAGCCGGAGGGATGTGAGAAGAGTGTTTTTTTTTCTTTCATTCATGTAATTTGTAAATGTGATGTAATATTATTTTGCGGGGCATATCCGGATTGAGGTTGTAGCCGCCGTTGTATTATTTCATTTACTGTTTTTTGCACTTAAGATAGACCCAAGGTGGGGTGTACAAATTACCGGGTTCTTGAAGTGCCGAGTGGTCTACTCATTTTATTGAGGGAGGTTGCTTCACTTCAAGAATTTGGCTGGTAGTTTGCCGCACCCGTAGAGGTCTAGGGTGGGGTTTGGCTATTCATCGCGACCGTGGAATTTGTTTTTCGTTCTAGACTTAAATGAAACACGAAATTCCTAATATATCCAATATATTCATCTATGATCTGGAATGCTTATTATTGCGTGAGACGAGTGATATATATATAATAAATGTTTCTTATGTTTTGCACCCGCGCTAGTCCATCCCCCGCTCTGTCGTTAGTTAAGTAATCTAACGGTGTATGACGGGGTCCCGTGGCAAATGCAGATAGCATAAGCATACGTTCTATTTTCGTATCTTTTCTGCAATGATAAGCTTAAATGATGGGAAAACATTAATAAGATTAATGTTAAGAAAATAAACCTAAAGATGTTGTAAAATGAATTTTTTCAAAAAGGTAGCTCTAGTTCTTTCTTTGCATAGTGTTATTCCTTGATGAATATCCAGCACCTCTTTCGATGAGTAAAGAGTCTAGATCTCTTCACCGGGAGTGACCTCTGTAGAAAAAATAGCAAATGCTACAACCCACTCGGTTTGTTTTGAAAACTACTAAATTTTTATAAGCGGAGCTTAAACCACTCCTTTTCAAATCACTAGATTCTACAATGATATCAAGTTCATTATGTTAAAGGTTTTCATCAAAACCATTCGTAGCCCTCCGCCATTTTTGGAAGTAGGGTACTTAGTATTCGTGCTACGTATTTTGACTATAGTTAAGGCATAGTATACGGTAGCTAAGTGATGTCTTCCTATAAAGCATATGATGTGATCGATTAGGACATTCGTACGACTTTGTTGACCATAATTAAGGGTCATACGAATGGGTCTAAATCAATCATGAAATGACGGGTAGAACTTGACTAGCGCTTATGATTTGTTGACCATAGTTAAGGTCATAAGAAGATAGGGGTAAAAACCATATCGAGAATTTCAAGTGTTGAAATTTGTAATGAGATTGCATACCTTCTATTTGATAGTTGGATTCTGATCCCACTGTGAGTAATAGTTACTCCCAGGAGAATTTTACACTTTACAATTAGCTAATTCAGTAGGTGTCTAGAAAGGTGTCAACGGGGTTAATGCCTCTAGAGAAACGAGGTTTATTTTAATTAGGTTTGTGCGAAAGCACGGGGAACCTCCCTCGAAGTACCGACACTAGCCTGGCTGACCGGTTAGCGAACTTATAAATTGTAATTAATCTTGGCTGATTTTCTTTTTAGGGTTTGAAAGAAAATTTAATAAAAGCAGTAGGAGACTTCGATTAGATAAGATAAATAACCAGTCTAATCTTGCTAGAGCTATCGCTGAGTGTTTTCTTTTCTCTCTCCTAATGGCAGATACCAATGACGGAACTTAAGCTTATATTAGAGAAAAATAAACTAACGGGACCTAATTATAAAGACTGGTTGAGGAACGCGAATATTGCCCTTACCTATGATAAGGTTGCATACGTCCTTACTGCTCTAGCCCCTCCCTTCCCAGGCCCTTATTCCTCTGTTGCGGATAAGGAGTTCCCTAAGACATGGGATATCGACTGCGCCACAGCCAAATGCCTCACGTTAGTTTCAATGGACAACGAACATCAAAATAAACATGAGAAAATGGATGTGAAATCCATCTTTTTCCATACAAAGGAGTTGTATGGGGAGAAATCTCGTGCTCTTCGTTACGAAGCCTCAAGAAAGTTGTTTCAAATGAGGATGGCTGCTGGTACATCTGTAGGAGATCATGTCCTAAAGATGATAGGTCTTATTAAAAAACTTGAGGACCTGTGATGGACGATGGAGAATGAACAATATGTTGATATAGTTCTACAGTCTCTCCCCCGCCTATGCTCAATTTATAGTGAACTTCAACATGCATAATTTGGAGAAATCACTTCCTGAACTTCTCAATATGTTGAGAAGTGTAGAGAGCATATTGAAAGTGGTGAAAACTCCTTCTCTAGTTGCTGGGCAATCTTCGTATTCCTTCCTAAAAGCTAAAACTAAGGGAAAGAAGAAGAAGAAACCCATTAAACCGAGAGGTGGAGTTAAAAAGGCACAGGGGAAAGACAAATCAGAGGCTGTGGGATCAGGAAAAGGAGAATGCTTCTACTGCCACAAGATAGGGCACTGGAAGAAAAATTGCACCGGGTACCTCACCGATCTCAAGAAGAAGAAGCATGTTGATACTTCCGCTTTAGGTGTGTTTGTTACCGAAAACTGTTTTTCAATAAACTCTGCATCTTGGGTATTAGATACCGGTTCGGGATCTCACATCTGCAATTGTGTGCAAGGATTGAGAAATAACAAGGTTTTGAAGAAAGGTGATCATACTCTCCTTGTTGGGAATGGATCAAATATTCATGCTGTATCAGTGGGAGAGTATCACCTAGGGTTGCCTTCAGGGTGTATACTGGTTTTGAATCCCTGTTATTTTGTACCATCTATGTTATGTAATATAATATATGTATCTTTGTTAGACAATGAAGAATATCATTTTCTGTTACAAAGTAATGTTATGAACATTAATCTAAATCAACAGTTGATTGGGTATGGTACATTAAACAACGGAATCTACTTCCTGAATCAACACATAGTTTTTAACATACAGCACACAAACGAAAGGAAGATTTCAGAAATAAAGGAAGATTTCGTTTGGCACTGTAGACTTGGTCATATTAACGAAACAAGACTAACCAAGGTACATAAAGATGGATATTTAAATGCGTTTGAATATAAATCTTATGCGACTTGTCAGTCTTGCAGCAAAGGTAAAATGACCAAAACTCCGTTTACTGGACACGGAGAGAGAGCTACTGAACTCTTAGGCCTCATACATAGTGATGAATGTGGACCAATGACTACACATGCAAGAAGCGGTTATTCATACTTCATAACTTTTACTGATGATTTCTCGAGATTTGGATACGTGTTCTTGTTGAAACATAAGTCTGAAGCATTCGAAAAATTCAAGGAGCATAAAATTGAAGTAGAAAAACAAACTATATTGAGTATCAAGAAATTTCGATCAGATCGAGAATGAGATTACTTAAGTAAAGAGTTCCTAAATTTCCTAAAAGAGAATAGAATTCTCTCTCAGCTCACTGCTCCGTACACACCACAACACAACGGTGTCTTAGAACAGAGAAATCTTACCCTATTAGATATGGTATGCTCAATAATGAGTGATGTTGAGTTACTACTTTCTTTTTTGGGGCATGTATTGGAGACTGCAGCATATCGATTAAAAAGGGTTCCGACCAAATCCGTGTCTACCAATCCATATGAGATATGGTATGGGAAGAGACCATCTCTTAAAAGAGTTAGGATATGGGGTTGTCCTGGTTTTTTTAAAAGCAGAATCCAGACAAATTCGAGACACGATCGGTTTTATGTAAATTTGTGGGATATCCTAAACATTCATATGAATATCTTTTCTACCACAAGGAGGACCAAAGAGTGTTTGTTTCTCAATATGATATATTTTTAGAAAATGAATTTTTTACAAATGATACTATTGGCAATACGGTAAAACTGGAAGAAATTTCAGAGCCACAAACAACTACTGACGATTTGGTTGAACCTGAAGTTTCAATAGAACCCAACTAGTCTTAGTCACTCCGTAGATCTAGTAAAACTTCTCGCCCACTAGATAGATACTATGGTTTTCTAATTGATGGTGATAGAGAAGATTGAATCATTGATGATGATGACCCTACTAGTTTTCAGCAAGCTATCACGAGTAGTGACTCAGTGAAATGGTTGGATGCCATGCGATCCGAAATGGAATCCATGCACACCAACAAAATATGAATTTTGGAGATTGCACCTTCTGGAGTAAAACCCATAGGATGCAAATGGATCTTTAAGAAAAAGATTGGTGTGGATGGACAAGTAGAGACCTATAAAGCTAGACTTGTAGCGAAAGGATTTCGTCAAATACCAGGATTGGACTATGATAAGAATTTTTCTCCAGTTGAAATGTTTAAATCCATTCGAATCCTACTTGCTATTGCTGCATACTACGATTATGAAATCTGGTAGATGGATGTTAAAACAGCATTTCTAAATGGTGATTTAGAAGAATGCGTTTTTATGGATCAACTGGAAGGCTTCATTGACAGTGGGAGCAGCGAAAATGTTGGCTATAGTGCCCTCAAGGCAATTATCGTAGTCGCATGCACGTGATTATGATGATCAAGGGAGGACCTATACCGATAGAACAGTCTTACTCGAGATGATAGTATGCTATCTGGTTTGTCTTTATCATCATGTACATGTTGATAGAGCCCATACGATTCTTTCTTGACTACCAGCATTATGATGACGATCATATATGTGGGAGCTGGGGGTCTATAAGCACATCCTTAAATGTCCCTAGTCGTGGGAGTATCGAGACTGGGCATCGATACTCCAGTGTAGACTGGGGTATACTTATCTAGACCCTGACAAGGGCTGTGGCCGGTCTCACAAGCCATTGGTGTCAGTTGTTCACCTAAGATAGTATACAGGTGCTCATTGGGTTATGAGTACACTGGACGGACTCGCCGGGAATAAGCTAGTTGGTATTATACCCATTGTCAGATAGTGGTTCCGTGGTGACATGTGTACAGGTTAGTCTGTCGACCTGAGATTGTCATTTTTCTCGTGTGAGTTCCCACTGTGCTTTGATTACTACCCTACCACGGCTCAAAGGAGTCGTGCAAATAGGTTTTAGTTGGGTACAGTCCCGAGCTACATGGAGGCAGTGAGCGGATCTTCAGGGATTCGTCTCTCCCGGTATTGGGGGTTAATGTCGCGCAGTGCACGGGTGGCCATCACTAGAAATTCTCGGTCGGGGTATGTGAGAATTACCGATCCAGGATCGATAGTTTCTCAGGTTGTGATGGGTTTCATACCGACACGAATTATCGCGTTATTATAGGTCTGACTTTATCCACCCCCTAGACCCGATATGCGATACTCATAGACGAACAGATCGGACTGTACGGATATTGTCACTGACAGGCTCAGTAGGGGTTTGGATGAGTTTGCTCGTCGGCCTTCCTTTCGCTCAATACCTGGGTAGCCGTTACGTACAGCTAGTGCCGCTGACGTGCTTGTAGTTAAACCCACTGCCATTGTATTGACGAGTTTTTAGAGTCTCACACAGAGGATTTCCCTAGTTCTGGTGAAATGATGTAGTAGCCGTATTGGATACGTGCAGGGTTCCGATCGATTGATGTACATAGTACTCGGACTTTCGATCGGACAGTTGATAATACTAGCCGGCTCGGGTTTGAGCCGGATTATTAAATCAGGTATCGATTTAATAATTTACATATATGTATTTCGATACGTATATTCTAGTATTATATTCTTTGTGTTATTCTATCTCTTTGATATTCGTATTTCGGTACGGATACAGGTATGTATATACAGTAGAATGTAATCCATATTTTTTACCGGATAACATTCTAGAAGGTGCTACCTCATTTTGGATTTGACCATTTTTATTAAAATGGATAATGAGGTGGAAAATAGCATGAGGAGGTATGGTGAGAACCATGCTTGGAATAGTGCTCACAAATGAATTGTTAATTCATTTGTGTGCGCTATTCAAGCATGGTAAGAGTTTTAAAATGGAAAATTGGTTTTTACAAAACCAAGCATGCTTGATTTTCTCTTTGCTATGTCTTCATTCTTGTGTGCATGCTTGCTTTCTTCACTTGGTTTTCCCTTGAGCTCCTCTCCTCACCATTAGCTTCATCCTCCTCTAGCTTTTATATTTTGCTTCCACCTTCATGATATGAGATAGTAAACACTTTGAATACACTCACTACATCCTAGGCTCTCTAGGGTAGCATCCTAGAGACCCTAGTTGCTCCACTAGCATCTTGGCGTGGAACTAGATCCGGAATTACATCCCTCGGGTGGATCATCGGAGATGAAGGAAGACCGGCGACCAAAGTCGATCCACAACATCACTAGGAGCTTGGAGATGGTTGAAGACCCGAAGGACTTGGTTCATTAGGTATAACCATTGCTATCTCTTTTCTTAGATTGCTAGTTTTAGTGTTAATGGTTTCGATCTGGGAATCTGGAAATGGAGCGCCGGGTTTTAGAAATTTTTGTTCCGCATTTGGCTACGGTTCGATCGTCGGGGCGCTCCCATAACCCAGAAGAAAAGACATGCGGGTTGCTTAAATCCATCTATGGATTAAAACAGGCATCATGGAGTTGGAACATCTACTTTGATGAAACAATCAAAGAGTTTGATTTTATCAAAAATGTAGATGAACCTTGCATTTATGAAAAGATTGTAAGGAGTACAATCACATTCTTCGTATTGTACGTGGATAGCATTCTCTTGATAGGAAATGAAGTTCCTATGCTACAATCGGTGAAACTATTCCTATCACAAAGGTTCTCCATGAAGGCCAGGGTGATGCCTCGTGCATTCTAGGCATTAAGATCTATAGAGATAGGTCTAAGAGATTGTTGGGATTGTCCCAATCAAGATACATAGACACTATACTAAAGAGGTTTAGTATGGAAGATTCTAAGCGAGTTAATTTACCCGTTTGTCACGAGATCACCCTCTCCAAAGAGATGTCTCTAAAGACTGATGAAGAGAGGGCTCACATGAGCATTATACCCTACGCTTCGGCGGTAGGATCTATAATGTATGCGATGTTATGTACTCACACAGATGTAGCTTACGCACTGAGTGTAGTAAGCAAGAATCAATCCAATCTAGGGGAGAAACACTGGACAGCTATGAAGAACATTCTTAAGTACTTACGAAGGACTAAAGAAATATTCTTGGAGTATAGTAATGGAGACCTCTAAATAGAGGCCTTTGCCGATTCCAGTTACCAGAGTGATAAGGATGACAGCAAATCCATCTCGGATTTTGTATTTACCCTCAATAAAGGGGCGATATGTTGGAAGAGTTTCAAACAGGACACCGTCGCTGACTCAACGATGGAAGCTGAGTATATAGCTGCCAACGATACCACAAAAGTGTAGGGTGTTTTTCGTCACCCCATTGAAATGGGAATACGCGCGCGCTTGTCAGGCATACTACAGATTCCCCCTGCCTGGGGTAGGCCGGGGTTTATTGATTGTGGGGATCCGAATCTCCGGCAGCCGCAGACTAAGCTGTCGTTAATTACCCCTTGCCTTTGGGGCGAGGGAATCTCCGATTAATGGGTTAAACTGGTCATGCGAACTCAATGTGCGGTGTGCGTGTGTAGTGTTTTGAAAAGGGGTTTTGGATATATCGGGAGCCATGCAGAGTTTTTACGGGGGTCCCGCTACCCGGATAGCGAGCTGGGGGTCAAGGAGAAGCCCCCTTGCGGGGTGCGGGACAGCGCCCCGTTAGAAATTTTTTTCTAACAGGGACAGTGTCGTGGAGCACGTATGTGTGCAAATATGTATACATATGTATATGTATATGTATGTACATAAAAAGAGGGGGGAAAGGCATCCAAGGGATGCGTGGGGCCAGCGCTTTGAGCGCTGTGCGCTTAGGTGTTATACGCTCAGGCGTAAGCGCGCCACGTGGGAACTTTGCGCATGAGCGCTGGACGCTCGAGCGCAAGCGCGCCACGTGTCGGCATGTGGGCACTTTGCGCTTGAACGCAAGGCGCTGGAGCGCAAGTGCGCCATGTGTCGGCACGCGGGCGCCTTGCACTCGGGCGCAGAGCGCAAGCGCTCCACGTGTCGGAACGCGGGCGCTTTGCGCTCGCGCGCAGTGTGCTTGAGCGCAAGCGCGCCACGTGTCGGCACGCGGGCGCCTTGCGCTCGAGCGCAATGCGCTTGAGCGCAAGCGCTCCACGTGTCGGTACGTAGGCGCCTTGCACTCGAGCGCAAGGGCGCTGGAGCGCAAACGCGCCCTGTGTCGGCACATGGGCGCTTTCCGCTCGAGCGCTAGCGTGCTACGTGTCGGCACGTGGGCGCTTGGCGCTTGAGCGCTTGGGCGCCGGCGAGGAAAAGAGGGCTTTTAGCCCCAGAAACCAGAAGCTATGCTTCAGAAAGGAAATATTTAATATATATATATATATATATATATATATATATATATATATATATATATATATATATATATATATATATATATGGAGTTAAACTCCTAGGATGTGTTGAAGCTGATTAAGGGGGTTCTTCTTCCTCCTCCTGTGGTTTAGCCGGATTATGAAGATCAAGAGATGTAAGATCTAAAGATCTCTTCTTTTGAGATCTAATGATAGATCCAAGCTCCCCTTGGTGGGTTTTATGGTGAAAAACTATTTAGTTTTGGAAAAGGAAGAGTAAAATTCTTGATTTAATTCAAAGAAAGAAAAATGTTTGAAACCTTCAGAAAAGGGAAAGATGTACAAACCCTAGGTTTTTGAGAGAATGGAAAAAGTGTTGTTTTATTCATCATCATGTTGCCTTTTATAGGCTTACATATTTACATATAGCCCCTTGGGCTTCACAAAATGGCATTTTAGCCATCCCATGGCCCATGTGTCATTTCTTTTTGCACATAAGCCATGAGCTTACAAAATATTGGCTTTATGCCCATTTTGCATGCATTCATGTATAAAAAAAATTACATAAAAATTATTTATTACATGATCTATATTTTCGCATGGAGGAGGCTGGCCGCGGGCTCGACTTGGGCATGTGCCCGCTTGACCTGGGCTTGGGCCTACCTAGCTTGGGGGTTGACCTTGACTTTTACTCGGTCAACCGGGGTGTAAATTTTTACCCCAACAAATTACCCCCCATCAATGAATGCACACCGCACATGTGGGTCGTGTGCATGAAATTGATGGATCTTTTTTTGCGTGGAGGCGACTTGCTTTGGTTCCCACTTTTTGGGACGCACTGCCCTTTTTACGACATGGACGGCCGACGCTTGACGCGTCTCCGAGACAGAGTGTCCGTGGTAGACGTTTCCCTAGCCCGGAGTGTCTGTGTTGGACGTTTCCCCGATGCAGAGTATCGCTGGTTTACATGTCCCCAGCACGGAGTGTCTGCTTGACGTTTCCCCGGCACTGAGTGTCGCTGATCGACTTTTCCCCGGCGCGGAGTGTCGCTGGTCGATCCCCGGCGTGGAGTGTCGCTGGTCGACTTTTCCCCGGCACGGAGTGTCGCTGATCGACTTTTCCACGGCGCGGAGTGTCCCGGGTTGACTTTTCCCCGGCACGGAGTGTTGCTGATCGACTTTTCCCCGGTGCGGAGTGTCGCTGGTGGACTTTTCCCCGGCACGGAGTGTCGCTGATCGACTTTTCCCCGGCACGGAGTGTCGGGTTGACTTTTCCCCGGTACGGAGTGTCGTTGATCGAATTTTCCCCGGCGCGGAGTGTCGCTGGTTGACTTTTCCCTTGCACGGAGTATCGCTGATCGACTTTTTCCCGGTGCGGAGTGTCGGGTTGACTTTTCCCCGGCACGGAGTGTCGCTGATCGACTTTTCCCCGGCGTGGAGTGTCGGTGGTTGACTTTTCCCCGGCACGGAGTGACGCTGATCGACTTTTCCCCGGCGCGGAGTGTCGGTGGTTGACTTTTCCCCGGCACGGAGTGTCGCTGATCGACTTTTCCCCGGCGCGGAGTGTCGGTGGTTGACTTTTCCCCGGCACGGTGTGTCGCTGATCGACTTTTCCCCGGCGCGGAGTGTCGGGTTGACTTTTCCCCGGCACGGTGTGTCGCTGATCGGCTTTTCCCCGGTGCGGAGTGTCGCTGGTTGACTTTTCCCCGGCACGGAATGTCGCTGATTGACTTTTCCCCAGCGCGGAGTGTCGGTGGTTGACTTTTCCCCAGCACGGAGTGTCGCTGATCGACTTTTCCCCGGCGCGGAGTGTCGGGTTGACTTTTCCCCGGCACGGAGTGTCGCTGATCGACTTTTCCCCGGTGCGGAGTGTCGCAGGTTGACTTTTCCCCGGCACGGAGTGTCGCGGGTTGACTTTTCCCCGGCACGAAGTGTCGCTGATCGAATTTTCCCCGGCGCGGAGTGTCGCTGGTTGACGTTTCCCCGAGACGGAGTGTCTGCTTGACGTTTCCCCGTTACGGAGTGTCGTTGTTGGACGTTTCCCTGATGCGGAGTGTCTGTGTTGGACGTTTCCCCGATGCAGAGTGTCGCTTGTTGACGCAGAGGTCGATGTTGGAATTGGTTGGTTTGATTTGTTTGATTTGAGTCGACATCAGCATCGCTACACTGGAATATGGTACCAGGAGCGAATCATCATTCGTCTTTGAGAGGATTTGGGAATTGAGGTTTTTGTTTAGCATCTGCATTGCTGCACTGGAATAATGCCAGGAGCAACTCATCATTTGCCCCGGGAGGATTTGGGAATTGGTTTTTTTTGTTTGGAATCTGCATTGCTGCACTGGAATAATACCAGGAGCAACTCATCATTTGCCCCAGGAGGATTTGGAAATTGGTGGCTTAGGAGACAGGTTTAGATCCCTATCACCTAAGGCTTTTCAATTTTGTGAGCCGTAAGGGTCTCACAAAGCATTTTCTCCCTACGGGTCGTAAGGATCCCGTAGGTGTGTTTTCTCCTTAGGAGTCGTGAGGACCCCTAAGTGCGTTGCTCCTTTGTGAGTCGTAAGGATCTCACGCGGGAATTTTCTCCTCACAAAGTCGAGAGGACTTTGCGAGTGCATTTCATCTTTTTTTTTACGAGTTTGTGCCATTTCAGGTTTTCACAAACTCGCCGGCAGTCTTGCTGTTTTTACTCACGGCGCCCTTTCGGGTTTTCATCCGTGCCCATTTTTCTTGTGGACATAACATTTTTTTATTTTTTTAATTTTTGGTGGGACTTTGAATGTGGTCTCACCGGTAGGACTGGAAGAGATTGGGATCGTCTTACGCCCGTGGATTGTATACGGTTTTGCAGGATGTATGATCCAGACCGTAGGGCCGGAAAACTTTCGGGACTTTGTTGGCGTCTGCATCGCTGCACTGGAATATGGTACCAGGAGCGACTCATCATTCGCCGTTGGGGTATGAGTTTTGAATTTGGTTGGTGTCTGCATCGCTGCACTGGAATATGGTACCAGGAGCGACTCATCATTCGCCACTTGGGGATTAGGAAGCGATGGCTTAGGAGACAGGTTTAGATCCCTATCACCTAAGGCTTTTCAATTTTATGGGCCGTGAGGGTCCCATAAAAGCATTTTCTCCCTACGAGTCGTAAGGATCCCGCAGGTGTATTTTCTCCTTAGGAGCCGTGAGGACTCCTAAGTGTGTTTTTCCTTTGTGAGTCGTAAGGATCCCACAAAGGTTTGCTCTCCTCATGCATCGTGAGTACACATGAATGGATTTCCCTTCGTCCCTAGTTTAATGACTTAGAGGTCTTCTGTTTCCAGTTTAACGACTTAGAGGTCATCTGTTTCCAGTTTAAAGACGTAGAGGTCATCTGTTTCCAGTTTAACGACGTAGTGGTCATCTGTTTCCAGTTTAACGACGTAGTGGTCGTCTATTTCCAGTTTAAAGACTTAGAGGTCTACTGTTTCCATTTTAACGACTTAGAGGTCATCTGTTTCCAGTTTAAAGACTTAGTGGTCTACTGTTTCCAGTTTAACGACTTAGAGGTCATCTGTTTCCAGTTTATAGACTTAGAGGTCTATTGTGCCCAGTTTAACGACTTGGCGGTCATCTGTTTCCAGTTTAACGACGTAGAGGTCATCTGTTTCCAGTTTAAAGACATAGAGGTCTACGGATGGCGAGCTTGGAACTTTGGGGTAGGGGCGGGCATGAGCGTTGCTAACACTGAAGCAGGGGCGCCAGGAGTGTTTCCCCCAATCATAGCAAAGCTCTGTTGGAAATTCAAAATTCAAATTTTGAAGCAACGCTTCAAATCCCGGGCGCAACGCGCCACGTGTCAGGCGCAGACACATCAGCGCAGCGCCCAAAGTAGCGCACCCAATCAGAGCAAAGCTCTATTTAAAGAAAAATTAAAGGAAGCAACGCTTCAGTTGCGCAAGCGCTGCGCTGCGCGACACGTGTCAGCGCAGATGCGCTAGCGCAGTTGCTCTACGCTGTGCGCTGCTTGACACGTGTCACGCGCTGGGGCGTTTGCGCCAAACAGAATTAAGATTTCAAATAAATCATTCTGTTCTTGTTAAAACAAGAAGATTTTCTTCTGTAAAACAGAAGCTGTCACGCCCCGCTTCCCAGAGTACGCAAGATTGGGCACGTGACATAGCCAACCATGCTACCTGTGGGTAGGAAGTATCCATCCACAGTCACATTACGGCTGTAGAGATATCAAGAACAAGATAAAAACTATCTAACACATGTCCAAATCCAGAATAAAAAGAGTCAATGATAAATAAGTGCGGAAGCAAATGATCCAATACAATAATAGAAAAGTATGTCCCATAATGCGCGCTCACATCTGAAAATAAGAATGCAGGAAATAAACTAATCACTACAGAACTCACAAAGCAGCCTGCTGGCTGAAGTACTCCTGCTCGGTCAGCGACAGTGGTAAAGAATCTGGGCCATGCAAAACCCAGACGTCAGCACGTCATGTCAACCAATAATATAATATGAACATGGTAATAGGCAATGCATAAATAAACATGAATAAAGCAATAGTATGAAACAAGCAGTGCAGGGTAGTGTGCAGTGGGTAACTAAACTTGTTCTATCGGGTTTTCTATTCTAAAGTCTTTGAAATAAATTCGAGTAACCTCCATGTAACTCAAAGGATATGTCCCGTTACCCCCCGGGACCACGAATCAGGAAGATGGGAACCAATAATGGTTCTGTCCCGTTGCCTCCCGGGACCACGGATCAGGAAATGTAAGAGTCACGAATGGCTCTGTCCCATTACCCTCCCCGGGACCACGGATCAAGTAATACCCTTTTGAGTTACACTTTAGATTACCCTTTTGATTTCCCCATACCCCCAGGTTATATGTGTCAAGTCAGGTATTCAGTAGTCAAGGACTAATGCCAACACAGGATCAAGTAACAGGTCAGGTTTGTCTGGATAGACAACAGGAATGGTCCATGAGGACTCCATGTCAGGGTTGTTGGCATTAGGCATGAGATCAGGTAACAGGTCAGGTCATGGTACATCAGGTCAAGTCGATAGTAAAGGGTACCATGTCCGGTGCATCGGTATATATATATGTCATGTGTAGCAAGGTCAGGTCAAGATGTAACACAATCGAGGGTGTGCTCACAACAGGTAAATAATCGAACTAGGATTAACAGCAGGAAGTAAGCAATAAAGTAAACAACAATAACAGTTCATTTAATCACAATGGTGCATTAATATAGTGCAGTCGTATTATCATATTAACAGGTTTGAGCACCCTTGCGGTGTAATAAAACACAAGGTGGTGCAATATCAATATCAGAATGTAATAGAGCTACATGTGTACGGTTATCGTCCTTTAGACGGTAAAATGTGATTAACGGGTAACTTCGTTATTAAGGTTAAAGTGGAAAAATGTAATTTTTGGTTAACAGTATCATGATATAAGTCAGATTGCGTCCAAATGATAAAATAGCTATACCTAGTTAAGTTTGCAAGTTTAAAGAGTCAAAACACATTTAATTGTATAGTATAGCATGTAGCAAGTGATACTTGCCTGGACGGAACGTGAAACGGATACGTGTCCGATGTCGGCAAAGTCACGACGCACGCACGACACACGGAGCGGGTCCAAGCAACGCATGAGGGTGATGACGCAGCCAAGGCACTTCCTCTAGGTCGTCTGGATCGTCGGTGGCGATCCCGGCTCCGGCAAACTACGGAAAACGGAGATCACGAAATCCAAGAAAGAAAGAAACGAAGAGAAAAGAGAGAGGAAGAATAAGAGGAGGAGTGGGGTTTGGTTGCACTGGATTTAGAGAGGAAGACCAGGGGGTGACTGTGGGGTGAAGGTCTCCGGCGAGGAGGTGCCGGTGACGGGTTCTCGTGGGGGCTCGGGTTAGAGGACGAGAAGAAGAAGAAGAAGGAGACGAAGAGATAGAGGGAGGTGATGATTGGTGATGGATTAAGAGAGGAAAGCTTGGGCTTATGGTCTCGGGGATGTATCCAGGTGGCCGGAGTTTGAGGCCAGGGTGCGGCAGCAGCAAGGTGTCGAGGGGTCGAGGGTGTGCGCTGGTGTTTGGCGCGAAGGTGGGGCGCCGGCGAACGAGATGAGTGCGGTTGATGGCTGGAGAAAGGATGATGGAGATCGGGGTTGAGGCTAGAGGAGTGGCCGGCGGTGAGGGGTTGCTGGAAACGTGCCCGAAGGTGATGGGTTGCGGGAACTGTAGGTGGGATGGTGACGACGGAAAGTGGAGGAGGTTACGATGAAGGTGATGGGGTGATGGTGGCGAGGTCGTGGGGAGGTCGGCGGCGAGGTGAGAGAGCGGCTAGGGTTTGCGTGATGTGGGTGCTGGGTTAACGGTTGCAGTGGCGCTCGGGAAAAGGGAGGAGATGGCAGAGGAGGAAGAGGGCCTGGTGAGGTGAGGGTGAGGGGACCACGAGGCCGGCGAGGATGTCGTTGGCGTTGGGCTGCGGCAGCTAGGGCAAGGCGACGTGGGGTTGGGTTTTCTGGGTTCGTAAAAGAAAAGGGAGGAGGGAGATGGAAACTTTATATACATAGAAGAGAGAGAGAGATGAGAGAGATATGAGGTGAGAGAGAGAGAGATAGAGAGAGATATGAAGTGAGATATGAGGGGAGAGAGACAGATAGAGATTAGAGAGAGATAGAGAGATAGACATGGGCCCACGGGGGTTTAAACCCCTCGTGATTGGCCAGGCGTGAGAAAGGAGAATTTTTAAAAGATTTCCTTAAAGATTTAAATGGTTATATATGTAACAGATGAATATATATTATAGTTTTAGAATATTTTATTAAATTGGGATTTTGGCGCTAAATGAAACATTTTCAAATCGCGCCCGGGTTGCGCCCAAAAATTTGAAATTTAAATAATAGGATTTTAAGCGGGTTCCAAATTTCAAAATGAAATGTCTTATGATTAAAAAGCATGCCCCCAAGTCGGACGCTTGCACGCGCGCGTAGCCGTCCAAACTCGCCCGTTTCACCGAACGGGATGAAAACTCGACGCGCGGACGCTACCATGCGGCTAGGGGTGACGAGTAGGCCAATATAGATATTTTTAATTTCATTTTAGGTGCTAAAATTTGTTATATGCAAAAATGACTTAGCCAGTTAAAATTTTACAGTAAGACCCAAACAAGCAAGATAAATGAAATGAGCAATGTCACACACTCCACCAGTAATAGAAATAGTAGTATTGGGCTCGGGTGTTACATCATACCCAACTACAAAAGAATTTCTTCCTCGAAATTCCAAGAATACAAGATAGATCACTACAGGAAAAGGTGAGGAAACTTCTGCCGGATCTCGTCTTCTCGCTCCCAAGTGGATTCTCCATGCGATCGATTTCCCCAAGAAACTAGCACAAGAGGGATAACCTTGTTCTTAAGAACCTTTTCCCTTCGATCCTTGATTTCAACCGGTCGCTCCTCAAAAGTTAGGTCCTCCCGTACAGTTAACTCCGAATGATCCAAGACGTGGGTTTCATCTCGAACATACCTTCGTAGTTGAGATACATGAAACACATCGTGCACACCTGCCAAGGACTGTGGTAACGCCAAACGGTACGCTACCTCTCCAACACGCTCCAATATCTCGAAGGGTCCAACGAATCGAGGACTAAGCTTTCCCCGACTCCCAAAACGAATCACTCCTCTAGTCGGTGATATCTTCAAGAATACCAAATCACCCATGGCGAACTCTAGAGGTCTTCTTGACGTGTCAGCCCAACTTTTCTGTCTGTCTTGAGCTGCCTTGGTCAATCGATCCACAATCACCCATACTGCATTGTTGCCCTTTGGACTCCGCGGTAAGGCCGTCACGAAATCCATGGTTATATGTTCCCACTTCCACTGAGGAATCGGAAGTGGTTGCAACAAACCAGCAACCCTTTGGTGTTCAGCCTTGACTTGCTGACATACCAAGCACTTAGCCACGAAGCGAGCAATCTCCCGTTTCATACCTTCCCACCAGAAATGCTGTCGAATATCTCGGTACATCTTTGTACCTCCTGGATGTACAGAGTAAGCTGAATTGTGTGCCTCCTTCATAAGCTCTTCACGCACATCCCCCTTTGGCACACACACACGGCTACCATACCTCAACGAACCATCTTCGTGGACCAGTAAATCTATTCGTAGTCCGGCTTCAACCTTCTCTCGAAACTTTTGCAGTCTAGGATCCTGCGATTGTGCCGCTTTAATCTTCTCAACTAAGGACGACTGTACTTGCAACTGCATCAACTGTCCCGTAGAATGTGGCAGCACAACCTCCAAGTCAAATCTTCGAAAATCCGCAATGATCTCCCTCTGCGCATTCAATACTTGAATCGCTGGTAACCGACTAAGCTCATCCAGCACGACGTTAACTTTTCCCGGATGGTACTTAAGATCAAGGTCGTAGTCGGCCATTAGCTCCAACCATCTGCGTTGCCTCATGTTCAACTCCTTCTGAGTGAACACATACTTCAAACTCTTGTGATCTGTAAAAACTTTGACTCTCTCGCCCAAAAGGTAGTGTCGCCAAATCTTCAAGGCGAAGATCACAGCCGCAAGCTCCATGTCATGAGTCGGATAATTCTACTCATGGGTCTTTAGTTGTCTTGATGCGTAAGCTACGACCTTCCCATTCTGCATCAAAACACATCCCAATCCTTTTCTAGATGCGTCGCTGTGAATCACCAGTCCTCCGGAATTGTCTGGTACGGTCAGGATAGGGGCGGTTATCAACTTCTGCTTCAACGTCTCGAAAGCCGATGCACATTTATCCGTCCAAACCAAAAGGTACTTCCTTGCGCGTAAGCTTGGTCAACAGTTCTGCCAAACGAGCGAAGTTCTCCACAAATCTCCTGTAGTATCCGGCTAAACCAAGGAAACTTCTTATCTCAGCCACATATCTTGGAATAGGCCAATCTCGAACTGCTGTGATATTTTCGGGATCGACGGCGATTCCATCGCCCGACACAACATGCCCCAGAAACTTCACTTCTTCCAGCCAAAATTCGCACTTACTCATCTTCGCATACAAGTTCTCCCGTCTCAATGTCTGCAGTGCGATCGTCAAATGCTCAGCATGCTCCTCCGAACTCTCCGAGTAAACCAGAATATCGTCAATGAATACCACAATAAACTGGTCCAAGAATGGTGAAAAGATTCGGTTCATCAAATCCATGAATATTGCCGGCGCATTCGTTACTCCGAAGGCATCACTACATATTCGAAATGCCTATACCGAGTTCGAAATGCCGTCTTGCAAATGTCTTCTGCTTTCACTCAGACCTGATGATATCCGGATCGCAAATCCAGTTTCGAGAATACCCTCACGCCACTAAGCTGCTCAAAAAGTTCTCCAATGCGAGGGATTGGGTACTTGTTCTTGATAGTCACCCGGTTTAATTCTCGATAGTCGATGCACATCCTTCTCGTGCCATCCTTCTTCTTTACTAGAAGAACTGGAGCTCCCCAAGGCGAGTTGCTGCTTCGAATCCAACCCTTCTAAAGCAATTCACCAACTTGTTTCTTAACTTCTTCCAATTCCACTGGTGCCACTGGATAATAAGCTTTAGATACTGGCGCTGCACCAGGAATAAGGTCAATCGCGAACTCCACGTCTCGCTTCGGCGGTAAGCCCGATATATCTTCAACTACGTCCATGAAATCGTGAACCACCACTGGTTCTTCACAACCATCAACATCCATAGCTGCAAGAACACCGTTTGTCGGCCTAGCTCTAAACTCGACTGGCCCGACAGAACTGCTTCCTTACCGCAACTGCTGTCTGCATCGTTGGCAGCTAAAGGTCCAGCGAAACTACTGAGTCTTGTCCATTCTGCTGCATGCACGTCCACGGCTGCTCCATTCTGCCTTAGTCTGATGAACTTCTCTTCCATTTCCTCTCGTGCAGTCCGCGGGAAGAACTTCTCCAGGAAACTCTTAGAAAAAAAACTGCCCACTTGATCAGCTTGGGCAAGCGGGTTTCCTCAACAAGCCACCATTCTCGGGCGTAGTCCACTAGCTGAATGCGTACCACAACAACCTTTTTGTCATCTGGAATCTGTGCCGCAAAAAGCAAGTTCTCTGTGTCAACTAGCTACTGCTCCACTGGCAACGGCTCCTTTAAAACAGTAAATGTAGGCGGACCCAACCGCCTGAAATCTTCTACGGTCCCCACTCGGTCAACTGGTCTAGCTCCAACATTGTTCACATACTGCTGAACGATCTGCAAACCTTCCCGAAACGAGTCTGCTTTCTGCTGGATCAGCTCGGTCTGTTTCTTTGATTCTCCAGCATTCCTCTTATCACTCCAAGCATGGCGGCTTCGTCCACACACCTCTGGTATGTCTTCAATTTCCTACATGCCAAAATCCTAAACTCAAAATACCCAACATTAGCATGATGATAGATTCTGAATGTGGATCAAGGCTAGAACTCCAAGATACTTAAATAGAGTACCGCATTGTAACTATGCCGCGGTATCATAGCCATAATTACTTAACTCCACCCAAGTCGCCTAAGTCCTAGAGATAACAAGAAATCAGGTTTTCGAGTTGACATGCAAAGTAAGTTTGCACGTCGATATAATCCGGAAGAATGTGATTCAAGAATGGTAAAACGGTCAAGGTGGTAGGACATGTTTCCTAAACACGGGTATTCTGATTCGTGTATCGGGTACAATACCCAACTACAAAAGAATCAACCCAATTACACTATGCCTCTGATACCAAAAGAACCATGTCACGCCCCGCTTCCCAGAGTACGCAAGATTGGGCACGTGACATAGCCAACCATGCTACCTGTGGGTAGGAAGTATCCATCCACAGTCACATTACGGCTGTAGAGATATCAAGAACAAGATAAAAACAATCTAACACATGTAAAAATCCAGAATAACAAGAGTCAATGATAAATAAGTGCGGAAGCAAATGATCCAATACAATAATAGAAAAGTATGTCCCATAATGCGGGCTCACATCTGAAAATAAGAATGCAGGAAATAAACTAATCACTACAGAACTCACAAATCAGCCTGCTGGCTGAAGTACTCCTGCTCGGTCAGCGACAGTGGTAAAGAATCTGGGCCATGCAAAACCCAGACGTCAGCGCGTCATGTCAACCAATAATATAATATGAACATGGTAATAGGCAATGCATAAATAAACATGAATAAAGCAATAGTATGAAACAAGCAGTGCAGGGTAGTGTGCAGTGGGTAACTAAACTTGTTCTATCGGGTTTTCTATTCTAAAGTCTTTGAAATCAATTCGAGTAATCCTCCATGTAACTCAAAGGATATGTCCCGTTACCCCCCGAGACCACGGACCAGGAAGATGGGAACCAATAATGGTTCTGTCCCGTTGCCCCCCGGGACCACGAATCAGGAAATGTAAGAGTCACGAATGGCTCTGTCCCGTTACCCCCCCGGGACCACGGATCAAGTAATACCCTTTTGAGTTACACTTTAGATTACCCTTTTGATTTCCCCATACCCCCAGGTTATATGTGTCAAGTCAGGTATTCAGTAGTCAAGGACTAATGCCAACACAGGATCAAGTAACAGGTCAGGTTTGTCTGGATAGACAACAGGAATGGTCCATGAGGACTCCATGTCAGGGTTGTTGGCATTAGGCATGAGATCAGGTAACAGGTCAGGTCATGGTACATCAGGTCAAGTCGATAGTAAAGGGTACCATGTCCGGTGCATCGGTATATATATATGTCATGTGTAGCAAGGTCAGGTCAAGATGTAACACAATCGAGGGTGTGCTCACAACAGGTAAATAATCGAACTAGGATTAACAGCAGGAAGTAAGCAATAAAGTAAACAACAATAACAGTTCATTTAATCACAATGGTGCATTAATATAGTGCAGTCGTATTATCATATTAACAGGTTTGAGCACCCTTGCGGTGCAATAAAACACAAGGTGGTGCAATATCAATATCAGAATGTAATAGAGCTACATGTGTACGGCTATCGTCCTTTAGACGGTAAAATGTGATTAACGGGTAACTTCGTTATTAAGGTTAAAGTGGCAAAATGTAATTTTTGGTTAACAGTATCATGATATAATTCATATTGCGTCCAAATGATAAAATAGCTATACTTAGTTAAGTTTGCAAGTTTAAAGAGTCAAAACACATTTAATTGTATAGTATAGCATGTAGCAAGTGATACTTTCCTGGACGGAACGTGAAACGGATATGTGTCCGATGTCGGCAAAGTCGCGACGCACGCACGGCACACGGAGCGGGTCCAAGCAACGCATGAGGGTGATGACGCAGCCAAGGCACTTCCTCTGGGTCGTCTGGATCGTCGGCGGCGATCCCGGCTCCGGCAAACTACGGAAAACGGAGATCATGAAATCCAAGAAAGAAAGAAACGAAGAGAAAAGAGAGAGGAAGAATAAGAGGAGGAGTGGGGTTTGGTTGCACTGGATTTGGAGAGGAAGACCAAGGGGTGACTGTGGGGTGAAGGTCTCCGGCGAGGAGGTGCCGGTGACGGGTTCTCGTGGGGGCTCGGGTTAGAGGACGAGAAGAAGAAGAAGAAGGAGAAGGAGAGATAGAGGGAGGTGATGATTGGTGATGGATTAAGAGAGGCAAGCTTGGGCTTATGGTCTCGGGGATGTATGCAGGTGGCCGGAGTTCGAGGCCAGGGTGCGGCAGCAGCAAGGTGTCGAGGGGTTGAGGGTGTGCGCTGGTGTTTGGCGCGAAGGTGGGGTGCCGGCGAAGGAGATGAGTGCAGTTGATGGCTGGAGAATGGATGATGGAGATTGGGGTTGAGGCTAGAGGAGTGCCCGGCGGTGATGGGTTGCTGGAAACGTGCCCGAAGGTGATGGGTTGCGGGAACTGTAGGTGGGGTGGTGACGACGGAAAGTGGAGGAGGTTACGATGAAGGTGATGAGGTGATGGTGGCGAGGTCGTGGGGAGGTCGGCGGTGAGGTGAGAGAGCGGCTAGGGTTTGCGTGATGTGGGTGCTGGGTTAACGGTTGCAGTTTCGCTCGGGAAAAGGGAGGAGATGGCGGAGGAGGAAGAGGGCCTGGTGAGGTGAGTGGTAGGCGGCCACGAGGCCGGCGAGGATGTCGTTGGCGTTGGGCTGCGGCAGCTAGGGTAAGGCGACGTGGGGTTGGGTTTTCTGGGTTCGTAAAAGAAAAGGGAGGAGGGAGATGGAAACTGTATATACATAGAAGAGAGAGAGAGATGAGAGAGATATGAGGTGAGAGAAAGAGATAGAGAGAGATATGAAGTGAGATATGAGGAGAGAGAGACAGATAGAGATTAGAGAGAGATAGAGAGATAGACGGGGGCCCACGGGGGTTTAAACCCCTCGTGATTGGCCAGGCGTGAGAAAGGAGAATTTTTAAAAGATTTCCTTAAAGATTTAAATGGTTATATATGTAACAGATGAATATATATTATAGTTTTAGAATATTTTATTAAATTGGGATTTTGGCGCTAAATGAAACATTTCCAAATCGTGCCCGGGTTGCGCCCAAAAATTTGAAATTTAAATAATAGGATTTTAAGCGGGTTCCAAATTTCAAAATGAATTGTCTTATGATTAAAAAGCATGCCCCCAAGTCGGACGCTTGCACGCGCGCGTAGCCGTCCAAACTCGCCCGTTTCACTTAACGGGATGAAAACTCGACGCGCGGACGCTACCACGCGGCTAGGGGTGACGAGTAGGCCAATATAGATATTTTTAATTTCATTTTAGGTGCTAAAATTTGTTATATGCAAAAATGACTTAGCCAGTTAAAATTTTACAGTAAGACCCAAACAAGCAAGATAAATGAAATGAGCAATGTCACACACTCAACCAGTAATAGAAATAGTAGTATTGGGCTCGGGTATTACAGAAGCCCTTGGATCAAAGATCCAACGGTGGAGAAAATTCCCCAAATCACTCAGAGAAAGATCTCTTTAACAAATTTATGAGCACTATATAAAGGCCCCTAGACCTCAATTCAAAGGCATCAACATTCTTGGAAAAATCAAGAGCTTCAAACAGAGAGAACTCTGAGAAAAATTTCAAGAAAAAGGTAAAAACCTTCACAAGAGAGAAGAAATTTCTTCTAATAGATCATTGATCTGAAAACCAGATCAATGATCTTCATATAATAAACAGTGCTTTGCACTTCTTATGAACCACTGGTTCTTTAAAACAGGAAAAAACAAAAATAAAAAATAGTGCTTTGCACTTTTATGAACCTTTGGTTCTCGAAATAAAAAGAAAAACTTGTTTTTCTTTGATCTAAATTAGATCAAGGAAACGAATAAGTGCTTTGCACTTCTTTTATGAACCATTGTTTCTTGAATCTAAAAGATTCTTAAATCATAGTGCCTTGCACTTGCAAACTGCGCTGTTGCGCTCTTGGATTGGCGCAAGCCACCAGAGCGCGCCACGTGTCAGCAGCGCAGGCGTGGCGCATTAGCGCAGCACACTGCGCTTGCGCGACACGTGTCAACACTACAAGCGCTTGCGCTCTATGATTGGCGCAAAGCGCCTGATAAATGCAAGGCATTTCCTAAAGGGCCATGCCCAAATCAAAAAGACCAAGCAGGCCTAATTAAGTTGATGCTCTGCATCATTTATAAATGGACAGAGCCCAAACGAAATAATAAAAATGCTACGCATTTTAAAAGGGGCAGAGCCCAAACAAAGTAGATGCCTTGCATCATTCATAAATGAGCAGAGCCCAGAATAAATTGATGCTCTGCATCTTTTATGGGCAGAGCCCAAACAAAAAAAAAAGAAGTAATGCAATGCATTATTTAAGTGTGGCAAAGCCTTAGCACAGGTCTAATAGACCAAAAATAAATAAAAGTGTTGAACATTTTCAACTGGACTTAGCCCAATCATGGCCGTAAGTCCTCAAACTAAATTGACTGAGCAAGATTGCTCTCCTAAATCAATTTACGACCGGTTCAAGGGTACATCTCCAAACTCCTTTGACTCTTATCGTTGTAATCCTTCAACGATGTCAAAGAGGTGACGGGTCCTGACGACCATACATCAATACGGACTGCGGGGTCCTTAAACTCGTGGACCGAAACGTCCTTAAACTAATATTGGACCGAAACGTCTTTAAACTAATATTGGACCACCACGTCTCTAAACTGGAATACGGACCACCACGTCCCTAAACTGGAACACGGACCACCACGTCCCTGAACTGGAACATGGACCACTACATCCCTAAAATGGAAATGGACCGCAACGTCCTTAAACTACCTATGGACCACTACGTCCCTAAACTGGAACAATAGAGTCTCCAAACGCTCTTTTGCCGGATCTAAACGGTCCCGTTTAAGTTGATCTTAGCCCCAAATACGGCTAACGTATCCTTAAACATTTAAGGGACTATAAAACTCCAAATCGACTTTGGTTCAAGGGTACCTCTCTGAACTCCTCTGACAACTATCGTTGTAATCCTTCAACGACGTCAGAGAGGTGATGAGTCCTGACGGCCATATATTAAACGGATCACTACGTTAAGTTGATCTTAGTCTCAAACGAGACTAACGTATCCTTAACGAACGTTTAAGTTGATCTTAGCCCCAAGCACGGCTAATGTATCCTTAAACTAAAAACACCAAACCCAAATCTAAGTAAATAGGGATTTGGACTAATCCACGTCCTACGGGCGACGGCATTACTCAGTTTCCGTATACAATCCACGGGCAACCACAAACAAAACAAACACACACGATACGAAGTGAAATTCTGGAGAAGGAGAAAGTTGTTACCGCGATGCGGTGCGTAATTAACTGCAGGGGCTTGCGCCTGCAGGGAAAAGCGTCCCCACAATCAAAAACCCCTCAAGCGAGGGGGAATCTGACGAAGTCTGCTACATCGGCCGCATCCGTCTAAACCTCCGATACACTGTGCCATAAATCAACTTGGCATCTTCGGAGAGGTGGACGGATAAAACCAAATAGCATCTGCCCCGAACCCCAGCGTCAGGACTTCGCAGTCTTGTGCGCCGCCTTTCGGAGGGGAACAGATTCTGGCACGCCCGGTGGGACCTTTTCCTCTTTCTACTCCACACTTCGTGTGTCGTCTTCGCGAACCAATCGCGGTTTGTTAATGGTTGCTTTTGGATTTCAAGTTGCTAAGATTTGGCCTTTTTCCTGGTGCAGAACTCAAGCATCAATGGCCTCTAACTGCACCAACTACTCGAAGTGCCACTGCAACGGACGCTCCACCTCCCCCGGAGGTGTAGCATATAGGCCCCAAGCGGCTTCCTTCCTCGCTCTGCCGGTAGACCAGGTGACCCAGGCCACCACCGGCCTGTTTTTCGGGACTATGATCCCACCTACAAGCTTCTCTATGCCAATACCTGCACTGGAAGTGAACAAGAAGTCGGTCTTCGACCGGCTCACTGCTATGACGGCCCCTGTCAACGGGTCACCCACTACCAAACCAACAGCCTCTGTTTTCGCCAGGATAGATCAAAACTCTAAATTGGCTGTCCCAAGGAAGGCAATAACTGCTGCTCCAGAAGTCGTCAAGACGGCTTCCCCTGTCAAAGAGTCAGTCTTTTCAAGACTGACTATTCCTGCTACTGCCCTTGCTCGAGGATCCGTCTTCAACAGGTTGAATATCACCCCTCAAAAGACAACCTCAGTCTTTAAGAGGTTAACACCGGCGGCGCCTCATTCAGACAGGGGGCAAAAAGAAGCTATCTCTATCTCCGAGCCAGTCCCAACGGCTCGTCATGCTCGACATCGCCATTGGCGACGGGTAAGGAAGGCAGGGGGCAACTCCCACTCAGGGCTAACTCCACCGGCTCCAGTGGTGGAAGTCAACGCCGCTGTTCCAACTGAAAACAGCTTTGAACTGCTGAAGAGGGTACGTAAGAATTCTCCAACCGCTACACTGAAAAGATCTCCTCCGCCCGCGGAGAGAGTTCCGGAAACAAAGTAAGAACAGCCCCCTCAACGGCTGTCCTCAAAAATATACAAGGTTTAGCGAAGGGTTCAAGACTCCGTGATCGACCCAGATCACCCTCGTCAACAAAAGAAGATGAAGGTGCAAAAAGAAAAAGATCGTCCTATTAAACAGCAGGGGACAACGATCGCTAGGGTGCCCACTGCAATGGCCCCTTCAACTTCAACGGCCCACAAAAGAAGAAGGCCGGAGAAAACCCCCGCGGCGGCGACAAATATCAAAGGTGGTGAACCTAAACGCCCTAAGTCAGGGGGCATTGTAGTTCATACCGTCTATGTGGCGTCTGGTAAAGAGGACAGTCGCATATCTATGGGTCATCGACCGCTTACGCGATCAGTGACCAAGGCGCAGGAGCAGCAACAGAAGCTCCAAGAGACGATGAACGCTATGGCCGCACTTACTGGGCCAAAAGAAAACCCCGAGACGTCCTCGGATGAACGCCAAGAGGAAGAAACCGACGCCGAATTCCTTCGTCGAATATTGGAGAAGAAGGAAAAAGAGGCTGCTGAAGAAGCAGCCAACATACAGCGTATGGGCCTCCTGTTCCAAGACATGGTAGGGATGATGATACAACAAGATCCTCCTGCCGAAGATCCCCCAATCGTTCCTGGAGACGATAGGGGAGAGACATCAAATCCTCCACCAGCTCTGTCGACGGCTAAAGAGGATACAATCTCCAAAGCTGATCTGGATGAGTACATCGCCCAACAAATACGGGTTCATCATGCGACCGAAGCAGCCGGCCAGGTCGTAAAAACAGGGCGGCTATATCCAAGTTGGTACGATCAAATCAAGTACCCGCCAGGTTATACAATTCCCAAGTTCCATGTCTACAAGGGGACGGGCAATCCTCACCAGCATGTTGCCCAGTTCACGGCACTCTGCGGCAACACCGGCGGTGATGACAAGCTTTTGCTTCGCCAGTTTGTTAGAAGCTTATCAGATACAGCGTTCGAGTGGTACTCTGAGCTCCCGAACGACTCTATCAAGACTTTCGCAGAGATGGAGCTGCTGTTTACTCAGCGTTTTGCAAGCGCTAGTGAACGCACCCCGATGACGGCACTGATTAACGCCAGGGTAAAGCCAGGCGAGACATGGGTCCAATATGCTATACGATGGCGGAACTTATGGTCGAAGTGCGAGCAGCGCATTGAAGAAGCTCCCACGGTGGGTATGTTTGTGGGAACCCTTGATCCGCAAGCAACCATCTCGCAATTTATGATGTTTTTTAAGCCGACTATCTTCCTGGCCTTGATTGACAAGCTAGCGCAGATGGATCAGATGGGCCATAAACCTCCTCTTCCAAAGCCGGACTCCCGAAATGACAAAGGGAAGGGAAAAGCGATCGTCGTCGCTAATGCTCAACAACAACCAAGCAACTCGAAGCCGGTCATGCGTCAAAATAATATGCGCCCGTACGTAGACCTTGAGGAGAGGCTAGGGCGTCCTTACTCGTTTCCCCGAGATAAAACGAAAAGGTTATTCGAGCTGGCATTGCGCAACCGACTCATAAATCTGCCGGATCCGAAATGCCCGTTACAACCAAGTGATGTCAATGAGCCCAACTACTGTCCTTATCATCGAGTACTGGGCCATCCGATCGAAGATTGCTACGTTTTCAAAAATTGGCTTGAAAACCAGTACCGACAGGGCAAATTCGCGTTATCTGACAAATGGAAGGTGAATCCCCTGCAGCCCCACACCTCTAAGGGGACGAATACGCCGGGGGCAACATGCTCCGTCGTTGAAGAAGCTCCTTGGGAGGTTGTATTATCAGCCAAGACAAAAAGAATGCTAAACGATCTTCAGACATGTCCAGCGATTAGATGGAAGAACCCGTTGGAACCGCAGGTCATTGAAGGGATGTTGAAGCCACGTATAACTCCAAAGACCGATAATGGTGGCCCAAGCATTCGCAACCAGCCGTCAAAATCTTCGAAGAAGAAGAAAAAGAAGTCAAAGAAGCCCGTGAAGCCTGGCGACAAGCGCACAGACTTGCAAAAACAAATTGACGCGCTGGAAGAATACAACCAGAAGGCACGAACTCCCATTACATTCCAAGAGTTCCTCAATCACGTCTTTCAAGAGGAAGATGAGGGAGAAAGTTCATCTGATGAATCTGAAGAATGCGTGGCGAGCTGTCATGTGATTTCCCATTCGTTCATGGACGATGAGGAAACTCCTTGTACTGAAACGCTGGGGGCAAATCCTGAACAAAAAATTCTGGGGCCATCAGATGAAATGATTGACGCATTCCTTAATGAAGCTCGGTTGAAAAGTAAGGCTGATCGAGAACGCGAGACGGCCATATTTGAAAGGGCCAAGCGTCAGCGACTTGATGAAAGAGCTGAGACGATCCCGCTGGAGCAAAACACCTCCACTACCGACAAAAGCCAATTCAAGATGAGGAAATGGTTTGCTAAGGCCATATCAATGGGCATGAAGCTACCATCCTCTGAAGGAAGCATCACCGGTGAAATAGAAATGCACCCCTCCTATTGCTTATATCATCAGAAGGTTTCGCACCCCACTCAAGAGTGCAAAGCTTTCGATAGATGGTGGCAAGGATACGTTGCTCATCGACAACGCCTTAAGCGGGAAAAGCGCAAAACGCGTCGGGAGCAAAGAAATACGACCGAAGGGCTTAAAAGAACTACCGACGATTGTCCCATGGTTAACACCGGCGGGTCACAAGTGCCTACATTCGGGAGCGATTCTGATGAGGAGCTGGAACTTGCCCCTCTCTTTAAAGAGTCCACTTCGGGAAAAGAAGAAGAGCCGAAGGTTTGCGAAAATATTCGGCTACGTAAACGCACGCTGCCCGAAAAGAACCTCGGACACTCAAACAAAAAAGATAAAGGGAAAGAAAAGGTCTCTGAAGATATCGTCTTAGATGACCAAGTGGTGGAGGAGCTAAGTGCCAAAGACCCACCGAAGAGGAATAAGGTGGATTACAACGTCTTAGCGCATCTGAGGAAGGTACCGTCACAGCTCAGCATTCTTGACGCCTTTTTGCTATCAAAGGAGGCGAGAGATTCGTTAATCAAGGCACTACAGGATCCGGAGCAATTCCAAGCTTTCCTGGATGAAGAAAAGATGAAGGATGAATTGGAGGAAGTGCACACGGCCGATGTCGCTTTTGGTGATGAAGACCTTCTCCTTGGGACGTGCGAACACAATCGCCCCCTTTATGTCTCAGGATACTGCCATGATATAAAGATAGGAAAAATCCTGATCGATAATGGATCCTCCGTTAATCTCCTCAATGTGCGGGTGTTAAAAGAAATCTGCATGAGCGTCCAGCACCTTGCTCGAGACAAGATCACTATCTCCGGGTTTGACTCCCAGTCATCAAGAACTCTTGGGTCTGTGATACTGACGCTACACTTTGGGCTACTCGTCACGGACATTAAGTTCCACATCATAGACGCCAAGACATGCTACAATGCTTTTCTCTGCCGACCATGGTTACACGAATACAAAGTCATCCCTTCTACACAACATCAGTGTATGAAGTATGCTAAGGATGGTCTCGAGTATACCGTGGCGGGAGAACTGAATCCGTTTTCCGTGAACGAGGTCCGCAAATATGAAGATGCCAAATACTTCTTACCGGATTTCGAAGACACGGAAAAGTGTCACAAGCCGGACAACAAAGCTAACGCCACCATCCCTGTTTTCGGGAGTGATACCGAGGAGGAAGAAAAGATAGTGTATTCGGGTCCGCCCCAACACAACAAGCCAGGACCATCCACTCCTACATTGATCTTTGGTAGCGACTCGGAAGATGAGGTCCATGCTGTATTCCCCACTCGACCTTCAATACAAACGTTTGCTGACGAACAACAAAGTTTACAAGTCGCCATGGTGCCGCTTAAACACCGTAAAGAACTGGATGCACTTGATATTTACAATGTAGAAGAGCTGCAAACGTTCTATATCCCTCCCAGGCGAGAAAGCGAAAAAGCAATTCTATTCTACCGCTCTGAAAAACCAGAGTGGAGAAAGAAATCTGGCATGGCGCAGATCCTACGCTCGGCAGGCTTCAGCCTATCCGTCTTCCCAGATATTATACGGAAGGTTTGAAAAAGCTGCTGAAACTCCAGGGGATATCCTTCAAGCAGACCATTCGAAAATCCAAGTTTATGACAAAGTCTGGAATGTTCCCGGGATTCAACGCAAACTGCCTAATGGGAGAATGGAGACAAAAGGACTTGGATACATCCGGTCAAAGAAACGAGAGCTACTACATGGCTGCTACGTCGTGTATGACTTCGATGAAGAAGCGGATGCTCAATGGGAGAACACTAATCCTGAGCCAGTGAAAGTTCCAGATGCGAAAGTGCCCAGTCCGTCGTTCGAAGAACAAATGGACAAACTTATAAGTGAAGCTGGTCAAAAAGTCCGGGACGATCATAACCGCGAAATGGTCATCTACGAGAAAGCCAAAATGCAACACCTCCTCTAACGGGCCGTGAAAGATGAAAATGCCGCTCCTTGTCAACCTGTTATAAAGAAGGCTCGACGCAGAGGCAGAAGCAAGTCGAAATGCGAAAAAGGCGCTCAACAGCAACGAAGCGGGGCTAAGAGGCCACGCGAGCGAAAATCGAGCGGTTCCGATCTATCCCTCATGAGAAAAATGGGTCGAGCATACTCGTTTCCGCGGGACAAGACGAAGAAGATACTTGACCTCGCTTTAAAACATCAGATGCTTACACTCCCGGAGTCTAGACACCCCGAACAAGCAGGCGAGGTCTCACACCCAAACTATTGCTCTTATCACCGAGTGGTAGGGCATCCTCTCGAAGACTGCTTCACCTTCAAAAATTGGGTTGAAGATCAATACCAACTTGGCAAGTTCGCTCTGTCCGACAACTGGAGGGTAGCGCCACCACAGAAGCACGAACCCAAGGCCACGAAAGAAGAACCAGTTCCACATTGGGATTGGAAGCGAATTCGTACTTGTCACATGATAACGATATTAAAAGAAGAGCCCGAGAACATGGATGACCTTCCCTGGTGCTTCGAAAACAACAACGATGAGATAATCTCAGAATTTCCACCAGCGCCAAAAGAGCTGGAAGATGGAATCCATACCACTGCAGATAAACTCAAGAAAATTGAGTTGGGGACGGCAAACGATCCACGACCGACATTCATCAGCGAGCTACTATCTGAAGAAAGGGTGTCTGCGTTAAAGGACGTGCTCCTACAACATAAAGATTGTTTCGCATGGAACTACTCCGAAATGCCGGGATTAGATCCAGAAATTGCTGTGCACAGATTGGCGATATCTCCGGACGTCAAGCCAGTCAAACAAGCGCTGAGAAGAATGCGGCTCGAGCTTAAGATGAGCATCAACGCCGAGGTCAAAAAGTTAATCGACTCTGGCTTCATCCAGGAAGTTCAATACCCTGAATGGATCGCCAACATCGTCCCGGTGATGAAGAAAAATAGGACAGTGCGCATATGCGTGGATTTTCGGGATCTCAATAAAGCCTGCCCAAAGGATGATTTCCTAGTGCCAGTCACCGAACTGATGATAGACAATACGTCCACTCACGAGGTTTTCTCCTTCATGGGCGGCTCGTCAGGATATAATCGGATAAAAATGCATCCCGAAGACCAGAAGCACACCGCCTTCAGGACTCCTTTGGGTATATTCTGTTACAAGGTGATGCCCTTCGGTCTAAAGAACGCCGGCGCCACCTATCAGAGGGCCATGACGAAGATCTTCGATAACCTTATACATGAAATCGTCGAATGTTATATCGACGATCTCGTGGTTAAAAGCAAATCATACGAGGAACATCTCAAGCATTTGAAGACTGTATTTCAACGCCTTCGACAATACAACTTGAAGATGAACCCTCTTAAGTGCGCGTTCGGAGTTTCCTCGGGCAAATTCCTGGGATTCATCGTCCGACACCAGGGTATCGAAATAGATCCGTCAAAAATCAAGGCGATCATGGAAATGCCTCCGCCAAGAACTCTCAAACAATTGCGGTCTCTCCAAGGGAAGCTCGCGTATATACGGCGATTTATAGCCAACCTTTCAGGAAAGTGCCGTCCTTACAGCCACCTGATGAATAAGAGAACCCCGTTCGTCTGGGACCAAAGATGCCAAAGTGCGCTAGACGAGATCAAACAATACTTGCAAAACCCGCCAGTGCTCGCTGCTCCGGTCAAGGGAAAGCCCCTCATTCTTTATACAACTGCTCTCGAAGGCTCCTTAGGCGCATTATGGGCACAAGAGAACGATCAAAGGAAAGAAAGAGCACTCTACTACTTAAGTCGAGTTCTGCTGGGGGCAGAAAGCAACTACTCCCCCATTGAAAAACATTGCCTGGCGTTGATCTTCGCGATAACAAAGCTCAGGCACTATGCGTTGGCGCACGAGGTCCGTCTTATTTCAAAGGTGGACCCCCTTAAATATTTGATGTCGAAAGCCATATTGACAGGTCGACTCGCTAAATGGGCTCTGCTCTTGATGGAGTTCTCGATAACGTATCAACCTCTCAAGGCAGTGAAGGGCCAGGCCATCGCCGACTTCCTTGCTGAACACCCAATACCGGCCGATTCTCCTTTGGATTGCTATTTGCCAGACGAACATGCGCTTGACGCGATCGACGGTGGTGATACCCAATGGGAACTTTATTTCGATAGAGCATCTTCCATGAAAAAGCGCAAACAAAGTACCCCTATAATCAAATCGGGGGTAGGCCTCATCTTCGTGACTCCACAAGGAGGGATAATGCGCTTCGCTTTCTCCTTAATAGAGCCGAGGACAAATAACGAAGCCGAATACGAAGCTTTGATAGCAGGCCTGGAGAACGCCATTGACATGGGAATTGAAAACCTCCTCATATACGGAGATTCTCAACTGGTCGTTAGTCAAGTAAATGGCAACTACCAGACATGCAAACCAGAATTGGTGAAGTACGGCGAAAAAGTGCAACAATTGTTGACCCAAATCCCCTCCTATACTTTGGAAAGCATACCGCGCGCGGAAAACAGTAAAGCAGATGCGTTGGCTAAGCTTGCTAAAGAATTGGCTGATGAGAACCTCGATGACGTCAGAATCGTGGTACAGAGCCGTCGGGGTGCTTTCCCCAGCAGAAATATCTCCGAAATCATCCGAAGAAAAAGGAGCGAGTGAGCGGACGACCCTGCAAGTAAAAGATTGGGAAAATACCGAGGATTGGAGAGAAGTCTTCATAGACTACTTTAAATCCCACCGAATGCCTGAAGAAGCGTCCACAAGACATCAGCTCATGAAACGAGCTCTGTCTTTTGCCTTCGTCAACGATACGCTATACAAGAGGTCATTTGATTCTTTGTGGTTGAGATGCCTGGGACCTGACGAAGCGAAAAGAGTCGTCCAGGAAGTTCGTGACGGAATCTGTGGTTCTCATCAAGCAGGCCCAAAGATGAAGCTAAAAATTAAACGGACGGGTTACTACTGGCCCACGATGATCCAAGACTGCCTTGAGTATGCGAAGCAGTGCCACCCGTGCCAAATTCATGGGGACTTCATCGACCAGCATCCAAATCCATTACATCCAACGGTGGCTAGCTGGCCGTTCGAAATGTGGGGAACTGATATAGTTGGCCCCATCGAACCAGCATCGTCCAGGGGACATCGTTTCATCCTGGCGACGACTGATTACTTCTCCAAATAGGCGGAGGCAGTACCGCTGAGGGAAGTAAAGACGGAGAATATCCTCCACTTCTTCAAGATGCACGTCATATATCGGTTTGGAACTCCACGACGAATCATCTCCGATAACGGGCCGGCTTACAGAAGCCACAAAATCACTCGCTTCGCACAACAATATAATATAGACTGGAGATATTCATCGGTTTATAATCCGCGAGCTAATGGTCTAGCTGAGGCCTTCAACAAGACCTTGACAAAGATCATGAAGAAAACGGTGTCACGAAAAAAGAAAGACTGGCACGAGAGACTGCAAGAAGCTCTCTGGGCGTATCGAACTACGTTTAAGACGGCCACAAACACAACGCCGTACGCATTGGTATTCGGTATGTAAGCAATACTTCCCCTCGAAATAGAGTTACCCTCTCTAAGAGTGGCAGTCCACTGCGAGCTAACAGATGAAGAAAATGCTCACCTTCGGCTTGAGGAACTTGATGCCCTTGACGAGACCCGGCTCATAGCGCAACAAAATCTGGAAGCTTATAAAGCAAAGATGACGCGCTCATATGAAAGATTAATCCGACCGAGGACATTCCGCCAAGGCGAACTTGTGCTAGTGGTCAAAAGGCCTATGATTCCCAATCGCGCCAAGCGGGGAAAGTTTGAGCCAAACTATGAAGGCCCGTACATCATAGACAAGGTCTATCAAGGTGGAGCCTATCTATTCATAGATATGCACGGTGAAAGGCCTTTCACACCAATAAACGGTCGCTTCCTAAAGAAATACTACGCTTAATGAGTCACAGCCTAGGTCAATGATAGATGACGACGACTATGTCCGCTCGCTATCTTCCTAAGCTCAAGCTTTATAAGCAGTAGCCAGCCTTCTCAATGACGGACCGAAACGTCCTTAAACTAATAGCGGACCGAGACGTCTTTAAACTACTACCGCAGCATCCTTAGGCTGACGAGATAAATAAAAAAAAAGGAGAAAGAAAATAATAATAAAAAATGATGATGATAAAAACGGTATGTCCATAAGCAAAAAGGGCACGGATGAAAACCCGAAAGGGCTCCGTGAGTAAGAACAGCAGGGCTACCGGCGAGTGTTCGTGAAAACCCGAAAGGGCGCGACCTCATAAATATATATATATATATATATAAATATATATATATAAATAAAAAAAAGAATAATAAAAAAACGGTATGTCCATAAGCAAAATGGGCACGGATGAAAACCCGAAAGGGCTCCATGAGTAAAAACACAAGGACTACCGGCGAGTGTTTGTGAAAACCCGAAAGGGCGCAACCTCGTTAAAAGACACTTATAAGGTCCTCTCGACCTTGTAAGGAGAAACCACCCGCGTGAGATCCTTACGACTCACAAGGGAGCAACACACTTAGGGATCCCCACGATTCCTAAGGAGAAAATACACTTGCGAGATCCTCACGACTCGTAAAGAAAAATCTCTACGGGACCCTCACGGCTCATAAGAGTTGAAAGTCTTAAGTTACAGAGACCTAAACCCGTGCTTAAGCAACCTCCACAACTTCCGATATTGCCCTACAAGTGGCCCAATACTGACTCTTGTATACAATCCACGGGCGCGAATAAACATTTCCCTAATCAGGTCCCATCCGCGACTGGGGATATATGCACATGATGAACAACCCTTATAAGTCCTCTCGACTTACAAGGAGAAAACCCTCTTGTAGGATCCTTACGACTTACAGAGGAACATACACTTAGGAATCCTCATGATTCCTAAGGAGAAAACACACCCACAAGATCCTCACGACTTGTAGGGAGAAATACCTTTGTGAGACCCTTACGGCTCACGAAGTTAAAAGCCTTAGTCAACAGCGCCTTAACCCTGTTCACTAAGCCATCTTTGTTCGACATCGACGGAGGCAAATGATGATTCGCTCCTGGCAATATCCCAGTTGTAGCGGTGCTGATGCCGAAATCGGTGTCTAATTCCAGGTTTACGGCGGAAAGCCAGTAGGCCGCACATGCACACGGAATAGCCGAAATGATAGGGCAACTTTCAATAAAAAGCAGGAAGTAAAAATGTATGTATGCAAAATAGCCAAAATGATTGGGCAACTCATAATAAAAAGCAGCGAGTGAAAACAAAATAAACAGCCGAAATGATTGGGCACCGCGAAAAATAGCCGAAATAATTGGGCAATCGCGACCTTCGCGATATAAAAGCTGAAATGATAGAGCATCGCGGAAATAAAACAAAAAAAAGATGATAAAACTTTGGCCCTACAGTTAAGATCACATCGATCCCTGTATACAATCCAAGGGCACAAACAAAGAAGGAACCATACTCTCCCAACAGGCTCCGCTAGAAAACGAAGCCAAATCTCGACGGTTCATTCCAACTCCGAAGAAACCAGTGTCTTCAGCTAATACCTCAACTCAAGGAAACAAACAATCCTTGACGAGAGCCCCCCCTGATTCGCGTCGACTCGCAGAGCAACCAGTGCCTCCGTGGGAAATTCTCGATCCGTTTCAACACCAAGGAAACAAATAATCCTTGGCGCTAGGGAAACAAATAATCCCTAGCAAACACCTCAACTCAAGGAAACATACACTCCTTGACGAGAGCCTCCTGATCCGCGTCGACTCGCAGAGCAACCAGTGCCTCCGTGGGAAAATTTCGATCCGTTTCAACACCAAGAAACAAATAATCCTTGGCGCTAGGGAAACTAATAATCCTTAGCAAATACTTCAACTCAAGGAAACAAACACTCCTTGACGAGAGCCTCCTGATTCGCGTCGACTCACAGAGCAACCAGTGCCTCCGTGGGAAATTCTCGATCCGTTTCAACACCAAGGAAACAAATAATCCTTGGCGCTAGGGAAACAAATAATCCTTAGCAAATACCTCAACTCAAGGAAACAAACACTCCTTGACGAGAGCCTCCTGATTCGCGTCGACTCGCAGAGCAACCAGTGCCTCCGTGAGAAATTCTCGATCCGTTTCAACACCAAGGAAACAAATAATCCTTGGCGCTAGGGAAACAAATAATCCCTAGCAAACACCTCAACTCAGGGAAACAAACAATCCTTGACGAGAGCCTCCTGATTCGCGTCGGCTCGTAGAGAAACCAGTGTCTCCACGGGAAAATTCCCGATTCGTCTCAACTTGCAAGATGAAGCCTCAGGCAGCAGAAACTAAAAAGCTTGCTTCCTGAACAATGGGACCCTCCAAGTCGATTTAGAACGGTCTCTTGCATACTATCCACGGGTCTCACTCTCCGAAGTCGAGTTTCGACAAGGAGGGAAACACCCGCTTACGAATCCTCTCGACTCGTAAGAGGGAAAAATTCTCTTACAGGATCCTTACGACCTATAAGAGAAAACACACTTAGGAATCCTCACGGTTCCTAAGGAGAAAACCCACCTACGAGATCCTCTCGATCCGTAGGGAGAAAAGTCTCTATGAGACCCTCACGGCTCATAAGGTTGAAAAGTCTTAGGCAGCAGATCTGAACCTGCGGCCTAAGCCATCGCTATCTCTCGGAAAAAATCTAGATGCTTACCCTATTATCGGTCAAATGTGTTTATCAAGACAGCATGCTGATAATAAGGGAAAGAAGAAAGCAACAGAAAGAGTATCCGATTTATATTTGATCAAGCGTTCGAGACACATTCATTCATGCATAAGCAAAAGACTCAGAACAAAAGATAAGACAGGCTAGGAAAAACAAAAATTTTCATTAATATTGCCAGAAGTTCTTACAATCATAAAAGCAATAAACGAAAAACATTATTACAAGGGAATAACCTCGAACCCAGGACATCGATTGAGGAATTCAAAAGCGACCCTATCTATGACTTTCCAAGCCTCGCGGACCATCCTAGTGTGCTTTCTTTCGCGAGCACAAGCGTCAGGGTCCCCCCTGATGTCTTCCACCCTCCGATATGCAGCGAGTATGGCAGACTGTTAAAAGACCTCGTGCAAGAAATCGATAAGACTGTCTCGTCGTCTCTTCGAGATAAAGTTCAACAGGTACACCGAGTGCACATTGTCTTCAGCGGCATCCAACGCCCTAAGCGGCATGCCGGAACAGAATAGGGGAAGCGCTTCCCAGATGGCTCCCACGATAAGCTTAAGGAGGGAGGAACGTCGGGGAAGCAGTGGACCATTGTATGCGTCGAAGCGGCTCATTATTTCAGCACACTCCGTGTTTGTGAACTCTCGATTTTGAGAGCGGCCAAGTTGGCGGATGTCCCTGTAAGAGATGATCTCGTTAAGAGCATACAAATGGGCGTCCATTGTTCCTGTGAAAGAGGATCAACAGAATTAGCAGACCGACTGATTAAGTGAATTCTTGTTAAAAAAACGAGCATGAAGAGTTAAACTCCTCGAGAGCAATGCTCTACAAACAGGAGTGACTATCAAAATCCTAATAGGGGAAATTTAAAGAAGTCCCAAGATTCTGAGATCATTATTATTAAAAGATGATATAATACATTAAAATACAAAACTCCATTTTTTAATTTTCGTTATCCATACTCAAACTCTTAAGAGTTCATCTTTTTTAGATCAAGGGATCTATGTTTTGCCAAAGATGCAAGGTTCTATTCATGGGTTGAGAAACCATGAAACAGATTCCTGAGAGCAAGGCTCTATTTGGTGAAACCCCAAAAGGATTTTCTTTAGATCGAAGATCTACGAGAGCAAAGTTCTATTAATTAAAATTAATTTAATTCAAGGTTAATTTTACCTAAAAAGTTTCCTTTGAGGAAAATTTAACTCTGAGAGTTCCTAAAGGCAAGAGCAGACTCTGAGTTCTGAAAGTAAAATTCTTAAAAGATGCTAATCATCTATTGAGGACCAAAGGTCCTATTTATAGGCATCAAATGCCCTTTCAACTTTCAAAAGCCGCAGCGACAGTTGGGATTCTGCCACCGTTGCGCTTGCGTTTAGAGGCCACGTAAGCGCAACGGTGGGGAGGGGCATTTGTTTCCCCCAATCAGAGCAAAGTTCTGTTGGAAATTCAAAATTCAAATTTTGAAGCAACGCTTCAAATCCCGAGTGCAACGCGCTACGTGTTAGGCGCAGACACATCAGCGCAGCGCCCAAAGCAGCGCACCCAATCAGAGCAAAGTTCTATTTAAAGAAAAATTAAAGGAAGCAACGCTTCAATTGCGCAAGCGCTGCGCTGCGCGACACGTGTCAGCGCAGTTGCGCTAGCGCAGGTGCGCTGCGCTTTGCGATGCGCGATGCGTATCAGCGCAGATGCGCTAGCGCAGTTGCGCCGCGCTGTGCGCTGCTTGACACGTGTCACGCGCTGGGGCATTTGCGCCAAACAGAATTAATATTTCAAAGAAATCTTTCTGTTCTTATTAAAACAAGAAGATTTTCTTCTGTAAAACAGAAGCCCTTGGATCAAAGATCCAACGGTGGGGAAAATTCCCCAAATCACTCGGAGAAAGAACTTTTTAACAAATTTATGGGCACTATATAAAGGCCCCTAGACCTCAATTCAAAGGCATCAACATTGTTGAAAAAATCAAGAGCTTCAAACAGAGAGAACTCTGAGAAAGATTTCAAGAAAAAGGTAAAAACCTTCACAAGAGAGAAGAAATTTCTTCTAATAGATCATTGATCTAAAAACCAGATCAATGATCTTCATATAATAAACAGTGCTTTGCACTTCTTATGAACCACTGGTTCTTTAAAACAGGAAAAAAAAAATAGTGTTTTGCACTTTTATGAACCTTTGGTTCTCGAAATAAAAAGAAAAACTTGTTTTTCTTTGATCTAAATTAGATCAAGGAAACGAATAAGTGATTTGCACTTCTTTTATGAACCATTGTTTCTTGAATCTAAAAGATTCTTAAATCATAGTGCCTTGCACTTGCAAACTGCGTTGTTGCGCTCTTGGATTGGCGCAAGCCACCAGAGCGCGCCACGTGTCAGCAGCGCAGGCACAGCGCATTAGCGCAGCGCACTGCGCTTGCGCGACATGTGTCAACACTACAAGCGCTTGCGCTCTATGATTGGCGCAAAGCGCCTGATAAATGCAAGGCATTTCCTAAAGGGCCAAGCCCAAATCAAAAAGACCAAGCATGCCTAATTAAGTTGATGCTCTGCATCATTTATAAATGGGCAGAGCCCAAACGAAATAATAAAAATGCTACGCATTTTAAAAGGGGCAGAGCCCAAACAAAGTAGATGCCTTGCATCATTCATAAATCAGCAAAGCCCAGAATAAATTGATGCTCTGCATCTTTTATGAGCAGAGCCCAAACAAAAAAAAAATAGAAGTAATGCAATGCATTATTTAAGTGTGGGCAAAGCCTTAGCACAGGTCTAATAGACCAAAAATAAATAAAAGTGTTGAACATTTTCAACTGGACTTAGCCCAATCATGGCCGTAAGTCCTCAAACTAAATTGACTGAGCAAGATTGCTCTCCTAAATCAATTTACGACCGGTTCAAGGGTAGATCTCCAAACTCCTTTGACTCTTATCGTTGTAATCCTTCAACGATGTCAAAGAAGTGACGGGTCCCGACGACCACACATCAATACGGACTGCGGGGTCCTTAAACTCGTGGACCGAAACATCCTTAAACTAATATTGGACCGAAACGTCTTTAAACTAATATTGGACCACCACGTCCCTAAACTGGAACACGGACCACCACGTCCCTAAACTGGAACACGGACCACCACGTCCCTAAACTGGAACACGGACCACGACGTCCCTAAACTGGAACACGGACCACCACGTCCCTAAATTGGAACATGGACCACCACGTCTCTAAACTGGAACATAGACCACTACGTCCCTAAACTGGCAATGGACCGCAACGTCCTTAAACTACCTATGGACCACTACGTCCCTAAACTGGAACAATAGAGTCTCCAAACGCTCTTTTGCCGGATCTAAACGGTCCCATTTAAGTTGATCTTAGCCCCAAATACGGCTAACGTATCCTTAAACATTTAAGGGACTATAAAACTCCAAATCGACTTTGGTTCAAGGGTACCTCTCTGAACTCCTCTGACACCTATCGTTGTAATCCTTCAACGACGTCAGAGAGGTGATGAGTTCTGACGGCCATATATTAAACGGATCATTACGTTAAGTTGATCTTAGTCTCAAACGAGACTAATGTATCCTTAAAGAACGTTTAAGTTGATCTTAGCCCCAAGCACGGCTAATGTATCTTTAAACTAAAAACACCAAACCCAAATCTAAGTAAATAGGGATTTGGACTAATCCACGTCCTACGGGCGACGGCATTACTCAGTCTCCGTATACAATCCACGGGCAACCACAAACAAAACAAACACACACGACACGAAGTGAAATTCTGAAGAAGGAGAAAGTTGTTACCGCGATGCGGTAGCGTAATTAACTGCAGGGGCTTGCGCCTGCAGGGAAGAGCGTCCCCACAATCAAAAACCCCTCAAGCGAGGGGGAATCTGACGAAGTCTGCTACATCGGCCGCATCCGTCTAAACCTCCAATACACGGTTCCATAAATCAACTTGGCATCTTCGGAGAGGTGGACGGATAAAACCAAATGGCATCTGCCCCGAACCCCAGCGTCAGGACTTCGCAGTCTTGTGCGCCGCCTTTCGGAGGGGAACAAGGAGCAATTCATCATTTTCCTGTTCCTGTTCGGGGAGCGATGGCTTAGGAGACAGGTTTAGGTCCCTATCGCCTAAAGCTTTTTCAATTTTATGGGCCGTGAGCGTCCCATAAAAGCATTTTCTCCCTGCGAGTCGTAAGGATCTCGCAGGTGTATTTCTCCTTAAGAGTCGTAAGGACCCCTAAGTGTGTTTTTCCTTTGTGAGTCGTAAGGATCTCACACGGGAATTTTCTCCTCATGTATCGTGAGGACACATGAGTGGGGCTTCCTAATGGAGCATGAATCCAAGGGCGAAGACCAGCCGCGTAACTGGTGAATTTGTTGGGGCATGGGTATACTGAGAATTATTTGAGCCTGTGGATTGTATACGGTGGTCAATTTGGGGACTAACCGTAGGGCCGGACAAATTTCGGGAAACTGGGTTTTGATTGGCGTCTGCATCGCTGCACTGGAATATGGTACCGGGAGCGACTCATCATTCGCCGTTTTTTTTGTTTTGTTTTACCGCGATTGTTCTATCATTTCAGCTTTTCTTATCGCGAAGATCGCGATTGCCCTATCATTTCGTCTTTTATTCGCGGTTGCCCCATCATTTCGGCTTTATTTTCATCTTTATTTTACTCGCTGATTTTTATTGCGAGTTGCCCCATCATTTCGGCTTTTCTTTATTTTTCTTTTATTTACACATTTTTTTTTGTTTATTTACACATATATATTATTATTATATTTTAATTTTTATATTTTATTTTTACATTTCCAGTTTAACGACTTAGAGGTCGATTGTTCCCAGTTTAATGACGTGGTGGTCGATTATTCCTAGTTTAAAGACTTGGTGGTCTGTCATCCCCAGTTTAATGACGTGGTTGTCAGCGGGTCTTCCCAGTTTAACGTCGTGGTGTTCCTTTTTGCTTATCCCAGCTCCATGCACTTTGGTCTTGGCAGAGCTGTATTGATGACCTAGCTCTGTGGCTTGCCGATACATCCGAGGATTGTGAAGTTTTTCCAAGCTTATATTGGTCCTCTGCCCAATCTTTGAAAATATAGCAGTCTTCGATGGTATGACCCACCACTCTATGATATGGGCAGTATATGGGATTGCCGGTCATGTTCATTTCCTGTGGCCTCTTTGGAACAGGCAGTTGCAGACCGTTGTTCAAGGCGTCCATGAATATTTTGCGGACCTCATCCCTCCTGAAGGAGTATACCTTCTTCTTTCTCTCCATTGGAGTAGGTGCCTTTACTGATGTGGTCCTCGAGGCACATGTCTGGGAGAATTAGGTTCCCGAAAGGCTTCGGTCTCTATTTGCATGAAATCGGCGATCGTAGCTTGACTGTTTGCTAACACGCCTTTAGACAGTTCTATCTCTCCTATCTTGTATTGCCTTTCGACCCAATCTTTGAAGACGAAGCAGTCCTCAATGGCATGACCTATCACCCTCTGATAGGGGCAATATTTTGGGTCGTCGGTCATATTCTCTTCTTGCGGTCTCTTTGATTCTGGCAGTTGTAGACCGTTTCTTAGGGCGTCCCTGAATATCTTATGGACCTTTTCCCTCTTGAAGGAATAGACCTTTTCCAGCTTCTCTTTCAGAGGCGATCCCCCCCGGCATATGTATCGGAGGGACTGGAGGCTGATTGCGGCTGTTTTTCGCGAAGGCGCTCCGCTTTTAGGTTGAAAGGGATATCAGTTGGCTGCCCCCGGGTATCAATCCCTGGCTTATGAGCCCAAATTTGATTCTGCTGTAATTGCAATCGGGCGACTTGGATCATGAGATCTGCCACGACGTTTGCCAGCTCGTCGACTTTGGAATAGACCTCGGCCATCTTCTCATCCCTGTCCTGATATTGCCTTTGAAGCTATTGGAATAATGCTTGTTCTGTAGTTCCGGCTATGACAACCGGGTAATCTTTATTGCCTGAGCTCAATTCCGTAGGAACCACGGGCTCCTCTGGCTTATCGGTCTTTGCGGGCTTTTCATCATTTAGATCGAGCCGATGCTGGGTAGCATCAACCATATCATCACCATGGCTGTGAAGCGTAGGCGGGTTCATTTCTTCATGTCCGACCATATAGACAGTGCTGAACACATACCCAGCCATCTCTTTGTCTTTGGCGGCTGATTTCGCGGAGCGGTCCGGGCTTTGGAAATTCATAAATTTTAACATTGCCAGAGCCCTAGCCCTTTTGTTGGCTCTATATCTGAGCCGCTTCTGCCTCAGCTTCTCTGCCTTAAGCGCTTGGCAGGCTTCTGCTCTTCGGGGAGCCTCCATAGGCTGAGTGATGGGGAGGCTTGAGAAGACACCCAATCGAGCAGTTGTCGGAGGCGCCGCTGGAGATTGCTCAAGACGTGTTGTAGCTTTGTTGGTGTTGATGTCCTTGCCCCCAGTTGGGGCCAAGGAAAGTCGTTAAGACACCGACTTGCGTTTGGGTTGGGGCGCCCTCGAGATCACCACATTTGGTCTCTTTCCTTTCGAGACCGGTCTGTCTGTTGCTGGAGCTTGAGGAGCGGGAATGGCGTTAGCGGGCACGAACAGAATAGAGCCGAACGGTAGCAGCGGCTCCTCCCACTGTCGCCCAAGACTGGCTGGGAGGACCGTCCTGGAGTCCGTCTTCATCGTGTAAGAGATGGGAGCTGAGTTCATCATTGGAGACATTGTTGAAAGGCGATTGCTTGAAAACCTGCATGAAAGAGCATTATTTTAGTATAAATATAGACATGTAAATTGATTGAGTTCGCATGAACGTTTAACCCGAAATATGGGAGGAGGGATTGGTCCCACCGGGCGTGCCAGAATCTGTAGGGTGTTTTTCGTCACCCCATTGAAATGGGAATATGCGCGCGCTTGTCAGGCGTACTACAGATTCCCCCTGCCTGGGGTAGGCCAGGGTTTATTGATTGTGGGGATCCGAATCTCCGACAGCCGCGGACTAAGCTGTCGTTAATTACCCCTCGCCTTTGGGGCGAGGGAACCCCCGATTAACGAGTTAAACTGGTCATGCGAACTCAATGTGCGGTGTGCGTGTGTGGTGTTTTGAAAAGAGGTTTTGGATATATCGGGAGCTACGCAGAGTTTTTACGAGGGTCCCGCTACCCGGATAGTGGGTTAGGGGTCAAGGGGGCTAGCAGCCCCCTTGCGGGGTGCGGGGCAGCGCCCCGTTAGAAATTTTTTTCTAACAGGGACTGTGTCGTGGAGCACGTGTGTGTGCAAATATGTATACATATGTATATGTATATGTATATGTATGTACATAAAAAGAGGGGGGAAAGGCATTCAAGGGATGCATGGGGCCAGCGCCTTGAGCGCTGTGCGCTTAGGTGCTGTACGCTCAGGCGCAAACGCGCCACGTGTCGATACGTGGGTGCTTTGCGTATGAGCGCTGGGCGCTCGAGCGCAAGCGCCATGTGTCGGCACGTGGGCGCTTTGCGCTTGAGAGCAAGCGCGCCATGTGTCGGCACGTGGGCGCTTTGCGCTGGAGCGCAAGGCGCTGGAGCGCAAGCGCGCCACGTGTCGGCACGTGGGCGTCTTGCGCTCGGGCCCAGAGCGCGGGAGCGCAAGCGCGCCACGTGTCGGCACGCGGGCGCCTTGCGCTCGGGCGCAGAGCGCGGGAGCGCAAGCGCGCCACGTGTCGGCACCCGGGCCCCTTGCGCTCGGGCGCAGAGCGCGGGAGCGCAAGCGCTCCACGTGTCGGCACACGGGCGCTTTGCGCGCGCGCGGTGTGCTTGAGCGCAAGAGCGCCACGTGTCGGCACGCGGGCGCCTTGCGTTCGAGCGCAGTGCGCTTGAGCGCAAGCGCACCACGTGTCGGTACGTGGGCGCTTTGCGCTCGAGCGCTAGCGCGCCACGTGTCGGCACGTGGGCGCTCGGCGCTTGAGTGCTTGGGCGCCGGTGAGGAAAAGAGGGCTTTTAGCCCCAGAAACCAGAAGCTATGATTCAGAAAGGAAATATTATATATATATATATATATATATATATATATATATATATATGGAGTTAAACTCCTAGGATGTGTTGAAGCTGATTAAGGAGGTTCTTCTTCTTCCTCCTGTGGTTTGGCCGGATCTTGAAGATCAAGAGATGTAAGATCTAAAAATCTCTTCTTTTGTGATCTAATGACAGATCCAAGCTCCCCTTAGTTGGTTTTATGGTGAAAAACTATTTAGTTTTGGAAAAGGAAGAGTAAAACTCTTGATTTAATTTAAAGAAAGAAAAAGGTTTGAAACCTTCAGAAAAGGGAAAGATGTACAAACCCTAGGTTTTTGAGAGAATGGAAAAAGTGTTGCTTTATTCATCATCATGTTGCCTTTTATAGGCTTACATATTTACATATAGCCCCTTGGGCTTCACAAAATGACATTTTAGCCATCCCATGGCTCATGTGTCATTTCTTTTTGCATATAAGTCATAGGCTTACAAAATATTGGCTTTATGCCCATTTTGCATGCATTCATGTATTAAAAAAAATTACATAAAAATTATTTAATGCATGATCTATATTTTGGCATGGAGGAGGCTGGCTGCGGGCTCGACTTGGGCATGGGCCCGCTTGACCTGGGCTTGGGCCCACCTAGCTTGGGGGTTGACCTTGACTTTGACTCGGTCAACCGGGGTGCAAATTTTTACCCCAACAAAAAGAGGCAGTCTGGATGAGGAAGTTCGTTTCTGAACTTCAGGTGGTTCCATCCATTGCTAATCCAATACTTTTGTATTGTGATAACAGCAGAGCCATGGCTTTGGCAAAGGAATCACGGTCCCATCAGAAATTGTTAGTTGTTTGTATGCCTTAGAGGCCATTATTTTTCATGATTGTATATTATAATGGATGCTTGGACATATATAGAGAGGACTTTCTTGCTCGAAATGATAGTATTGTTGGGCTACGGCAGCGCTCCGGCCGTCAATCCGAGGCCAAATGCAGAACAAAAACTTTTCAAAACACGGCGCTACCGCAACCAATCACCCGGATCGAACCATTAACCGTTAAATAGCAACTACTGTAAAGAGTTCAGAGATTATACCGATCGATCCGTGTCCTTCGGTCTTCAATCTCCGTCCCATGCTTGTCGCGGCTGCCCCAACGAAGTTCGCTTTCCGATCTCGCTCGTCGAAATGGAACCACGTCGAGAAATCTTTATACGGGCTCCCGCTTCAAACCGAAGTAACTCAGACATGAAGTTTGTTAGCCGACATGTCCAAGATGAAGTAGAGATAGCGTATGATTACATTGTCTTAATACACTCTAGGATTCTCAACACATGAGAGGGACAAAGTGGAGGTTGAAGAAGAAGCCATTGATGGAAGTTGTGAGCTCAAGAAAAAAGCTAGTGAAGGAAAATGGCATTGCTCTTTTGTGTGAGATCTTTTGTGTGAGCTCTATATCTTTCTCAAGACTAAACCTTAGCCATATATGGCTGCCCTCTTTTTCCTCCACAAAATATCTCACACCCAAAAACAATAAAGAAATGGACATGGCACAAAAAATCACACCATGAGTCACCAAAGTTGCACATGCCATTTCTAATGCCCTAGGTTAAAACTTGCACTCATAATTTCCACATAATCAAACATTAATCTAAATTTTTAACCCAAAAAGAAATGGCATCTACTAAAGTAATCTCGTGACGGATCACAAGAATACCCCTTGTCTGTATATACATACCTGCATCCGTATTCCGACTGAATACGAATATTACGAGACGAAAGTAATCCAACAATCTAATACTAGGATCCGTCTTAAACCAAAGCCCAATAGTATGATCCGTCCGATCATAATCCGTGCACTAGTGCACGTATATGATCGAACCCTGCCATAAAACCATACGGCCTCTACAACGTTTCACCCGAACTTGGGAAACTTTCTGTGGGGGACTCTAAAGAGTCGTCAATACGCTGGCAGTGGGTTCAAACACAAGAACGTCAGTGGTACTAGCTGTACGTAACGGATGCCCATGTATTGATCAAAAGGGAAGCTGACGAGCGAACTCATCCTGAAACCCTACTGAGCCTATCTGTGACAATCTCCGTACAGTCCGGTCTGGTCGTCTATGAGTATCGCATATCGGGCCTAGGGGGATGGTAAACGTCAGACCCCCAATAGCGGTATAAGTCGTGACGTAGTGTAGCCCAGAACACCTTGAGAAACTACTGGACTAGCTACCAGTAAATCTCACTTGCCTTGGCCAAGGACTTTGTGTAATGGCTCTACAGACACAGCGCAATATCAACCCCCAATACTGGGAGAGACGAATCCTGTCTAACCGCCACTGCCTCCAAGTGCTTCGGGACTGCACCCAACTACTACCTGTTTGTACGACTCCTTTCAGCTGTGGTAGGGTAGCAATCAAAGAACATTAGGATCACACTTGAGGCAATGTAGCAGTGTCAAGTCAATGGACTAAGCTGTACTCATGTCACCTGGGAACTGCTCCTGACGATAGGTATAGTACCAATCAGCAGTGCCCCTGCGAGTCCGTCCGGTGTACTCATAATCTAATAAGAACCTGTATACTATCATAGGTGAACCAACTGATACCAATGGCTTGTGAGACCAGCCACCGCCCCTCGTCGGGGTCACAATCCGTATACACTAGTTTACTATCGGAGTATCGATGCCCAGTCTCGAAACTCCCACGACTAGGGACACTTTACGGATGTGCTTATAGACTAACCAACTCTCACATATATGATCGCCATCATACTGCTGATAGTCAAGCAAGAATACTATAGGCTCTATCAACATGTAATAGTGATCTCTAATGTCACCTGAAACATGTACATGATGATAAAGATAAACCAGATAGCATACTATCATCTCGAGTAAGACTGTTCTACCGGTATAAGTCCTCCTTCAATCATCGCAATCACGTGCCTGTGATCCAATAATTGACTTGAGGGCACTATAGCTAACAATCTCCCACTTGCACTTAAGGCTAATTATTGCGATGTCGCATACTCACAGCCCGTGTGATACCGAACACCCAACTCCTCTACTGATCAGTCTCACAAAGCCTGTTTGTGAAACTATTGCGTTCGAGAAATAGCCTCAGTGAGTGGATCCGCTCTGATGTTTCTTTCTATGTCTCTCTTTATCTCAAGTTCGCGGAGAAAGCCATCTCCCAAAATAAGCAATACTTGTCTTATAATATATCCGGATATCTGATGGGACCTAGTTCACAAATGAACTCCAAATCCAGGAAACTTCTTAGATTATATCGTCAACTGAATTTAATCAGTATCCTGCGCCATGCCTCTCTCAGTATCCGCTTGGACCACCTGTCCAAACAACTTCCCCTCACAGAGGAAAGTCTATAACTCTGACAGTCACTCTGTCAACCATGTCACCTTGAAAGCCTGGAATGATAACCGTATCCCGAAGGAGGCTGCCGTTATCAAATCCCTAGAACATCCACTTATGTTCTAAAACTGCTTCCGAACGTTTCTCCAGGATTGGATTAATATCTCAAGTTATTGCATCTAGTGCAAAAACAACATCTGGTGTGGTACTTGACATCTCATGATTGACTCAATTGTTTAAACAAGTGATATGTCAATCATGCACATCCCTCTCCTCTTTAGTCTGTAAGACACCTTTAGAGAGGGTGACTCCATCACCTGCAGGTTTACTACCATACCAGGAGTCGTCCATTTTAAAATACCTTTAGAATACTGTCTATGTACCCAGATTGGGACACTTCCCAAATCTAGATCTAAAACCATAGATCTATTGACCAGAAAGCCTGATATAATATCTATATCCATTGTGGAGAAACCACTGTGTGACTACCACAGTATAACCGATCGTAGTATAGGAATTTCACTTCCTACAACATGCATGTCATCCAAATACCAGGACATCACACCCTACTACCTTCTTAACAGATCCACCACCTATTCTGATGAAGTCAAAGCCTATGACTGTCACATCAAAAATAGATGATCTATCTCCACTATATCCGCTTTAGTCTGTAAATAGACACAAGCTACTTGTCCACTATGCTTCCGCTGCTCCCACTGACTACAACAACCCTTTGGCAGAGTCATATACACGTGCGCTTCTAAAGCTAGTTTAGAACGACGCTATACTCATCCTCCTGCCGGGTCTCATAGTCTAGAACAATATCAATGGCAAGTCTGGGTAAACAAGAACCTCTCTGTCACCGTCCTTGAGGATACCGGAGTACCTCTCGGGTGCCTGAGGTTACCCACCATATCTGTGGAGTGGCTAATGGAATGTCAAACCTGATTAAATCTTTAGGTTCTATTAAATTTTCAGTAATCATCTGTGGTTCTGGAATCACTTTCAGTTCTACCATACTCCCACTACTGTTTTCTGAAAAAGTCCATTTTACTAAAACTGTGGCGAGTCAAGAACAATATCACTATTGATCTTCCAGATGGTAGAAAGTCACCCCCCGTCATAGCGTGGGATAACCCACAAACTGCCATTACAGAAACGTGCCTTGAGTTATCCAGAGTCTGGTTTTAAGTATAAGCCGGACAACTCCAAATATCTTAACATCGTTAAGATATGAACCATTCTATATACAATATAGAAACAGAAGCACTGATTTAATTGGAACCAGATTTAAATCATGCAGCTGTCTCCAGTGCATGTCAACCTAATGGAGAGAGGCCGATCAGCATTACTCAACTTAGGAATATATCCAGATATGAGTAACCTGAAAGAGAAATAAGTTTCTCAAATACATTACTATCAACTGAATACCAAACACAAGTATCTATATCTTTGATCACCTTGAAGAATCCCGATACTTGCAACATGTTGTTCTCTACTTTATTCTTGTACCTATAACTTCTCAAAACTTGGACCTTGTATTTCTATGAAATACTTGTCTAAAACTTAAGAAGTCATAAGTAAACAGAATATAGTACGAGGACCAACCCCTTTGTCCTAATGGACACTGGACATCATACAATACTTTGTATAAGTCCTCTTAGTTAAATAACTCAAACCCTGTGCGTCGTAGGTTTAAAACTGTACTATGGTTATGAAGAATTACACCGCTGTTTAATGCTCACTATCTAACCATCAAATGATATAGATAAATGTCATGGACAAAATTTCAAAAAGATATCTCACTTTATGAAATAAAAGTACAGATATATCAGTTTGAAATTGGTGCATAACAATGGATATTCAAAACCAAATATTTGTCGTCCGGCAAAAATCCCAGGCGATTTCCTCAAATATCACCAATTATAACGAATCCCGATATAATGAGGATGATCACCTAATTCCCAATAACTTACTCCCACTCATCATCTGTAAAACCATGCGGATGTGAGAATCTAACCTGGTAAATACATACACTGGAGTAAGGATCTAATTGGGAAATCAGATTTCTATTAACAACGCACAGTGAAACTGAAACATTAAAATGTTTCGTTAGGGTATCCGGGTATTCCTAGTAATGCCTCTTCCATTATCAGATTCATGACTATAACCGTATATTTTCCTTGCCATCTCTCCAAATCCCTTTATTTGTCATTACTCATTACCTTATGTACACCCCTTCAGGCTAAATGGTTTTCTTCCTTCCCTACCGTTCGGCACCAGTCTATGGTTTGGAAGAAGACTATCCAATAAGCATAATAGGTGTACTTTCCTAATCCTTAGAGTACTCACAACCTGAAAGAAGGTGATGATAAAAGACAACTGAATAAACCTTATTCCTATTTCTCCTGAACCAGAATCCATCCTCGAAAATGTTCCTTCGAGTTTGTATTTAATTATACGATGGATTTATCCAATCTAAGTGGATCTACGTAGTGATACGGAATGTTCTGGAGAAATCCAAAGGTGAAGTAGGAGTGGCGATGAAATACGTGGTTTGGTCGTGAATGATAGCAGTTGCAATTTATTTGACCTCTTTCTAATCCCTTTATTTGTGTTTACTTATTACCTTCTGTACACCACACTTAGGCTGATTGGTTTTCTTCCTTCCCCACCTTTCGACACCTGCCTATAGTTTGGAAGAAGACTATCCAATAAGCGTAATAGGTGTACTCTCTCCTAATCCTAGGAGCCCTCACAACCTGAGAGAAGGTAAAAGGAAAAGGCAACTGAATAGTTCTATTCAATCTCTCCAGAACCAGAATCCATCCTCGAATCTGGAACAAGTTCCTTCGAGTTCGTATATAACCATACGATAGATTTATCCAATGGAAGTGAATGTTCGTAGTGATACGAGGTGTTTTGGAGAAATGCAAAGGGTAAAAGAAGGAGTGGCAATGATGTATGCCACTCAGACAATCCAAAAGCCAGTGTTTTAAGAAAAGTTCGGTTAACTTGGTTACTGAGTTATAGTCCAGGGTCGGGCCATGGTCGCTGTCAAGAGAGAGAGGAAAGAAACACTCTTCGTGCACTCTAACCTAGATCAGAATGGTTAATCACTTTATCTAATCAGGATGTCTCCCACTGTATCCTCAAATTCTCCACCAAACCTGAAAAAAGAATTAGTCGGGATCACCCGAGGAGTAAACCAACTCATCAGTGGGAATTGGGATCCAACTATAATCGCAAGATAACGTGATGGAATCCACCCACGTTATCACAATCCAGAAGGTATGCGCATGCCTGGCAAGTTTCAGTTTCTTTAGAAACTCCCGATGTGTGTTTTTACCCCTAGGACCCAAGTGGCCTTGACGGAGTCAACAAATCAAAAAGTCCTAGTCAAGTTTAACACGACATTATCTTGATTGCATTAAACCCATCTGCACGAGCCCTTGACGGAGTCAACAAGGCTGTACGACTGTCCTAACCAATCGCATATCCATGCTACAAATAAGCACCACTCAGCTACCGTACACTACGCCTTGACGGAGTCAACAAACGCACCACGAATACTAAGTAATACTAATCTGAAATGACGGAGGGCTACGGCTGGTTTCTGGCGAAAAACCTTTAACGTAATGAAATTGATATCGTTGAAGGAATCCAAGTGGTTTTACAAATATATAGTGGCGAAAACTTTTGCTAAAGAGGTCACTCCCGGTGAAGGGATCTCGGCACTTTCCCCGTAGAATGAGGTGCAGGATATTCCAACTGAATACCGCGATGCAAAGCAAAAAGTAATCGACTATAGTGAAGTTATTACCCTGACGCAAAGTTCTTTCCAAGGGGTCACTCCCGATGAAGGGATCTCGGCCCTTGCCTTGTCGAATGAGGTGTTGGATATACATAACCGAATACCACTGTGCAAAACCAAAAGAAAACGCCCTAGTAATAACAGCTTTTTGAAATTGTTCCAACAACATCGAATATGTTTGTTTTCCTTGCATTGATCTGAATCAATGCAATCCCATCAATTAATCACACCACAAAAGAACGAAAATATAATGTACGTATATGCCATCTGCATTCGCCACTGGGTTCCATCATCACCCGTTAGGTTATTTAACTAACGACAGAGCGGGGATTGGACAAGCGCGGGTGTAAAACATATACAACATCTACTAGTATGTATATCAATATAAAATAATCGCTCCAAGCGTGATAAATGCAACATCACAGATAAGTAATAAGCATCAAAGAACAATACAGATAATCTGGGAGCCCCGGGTTTCTTTTGAGCCGCAACCGAAACCCGACGTTCCCCTGGTCGTGTGGATAGTTTGTGCAATGAAAACCTAGACCCCTACGAGTGCGGCAAGTTACCCGCCAAATCCAGAAGCGAGGCAGCCCCCTTCAGCAAAATGAATGGACCACCCAGCACTTCACGGAATCCGGTAACTTGAGCGCCCCACCTTGGGTCAACCTATACCCCCTACGAGTGCGGCGAATAGCTCGCCAATTCTATAGTGAAGCCCCTTCCGTCTCAAAGCCATGAGATGCGGGACCGTTGCCCTCTAGAACCCGGCTATCCTTTCACTCCACCGTGGGGTAATCCTAGTACAGAAAAGAAAATATGTACAACGGGTACATCGACCTCAACCCGGTCGTGCCCCAAGAGAATAATATACAAACTGGCAGTGACGGCAGTCCACATGTCGGACGCTCGCCCCGCGATATCAAATATACAAATAATACCAAGCTGTACTACAATTGCATCCAAGCTATCCACCACGACAATCCGCAACAACACAGCACAACATAGAACATCAACGTGAATGTCACGTTCGCAAACCCGTCTAAAAGGACTATAGCAATTAGACAAGATTTACCGCTCGAATGACATTCACGGTCGCAGATAGAAATGTATGTACTGCAAACTTTAAAAAATGTTAGAAAATATCGACTTCGAAATAACCCCGAAAAGCCCCAAACAAGTAGATAAAACCATATCCAAATTGGGCTTAACAAAGAATACCACTGAACCAACATTCCAGAGACCAAATCACACCCAAAAAACGAAACCCAGAAGCTTCATTCTGGCCGGCCTCCTCGGAAATTTGAGCATTGTGCTCGGCCAAATTTTGGTGGAAGTGCCTCGTATTTGGGGTGTGGTTTATATGTCATGTCAGTAGTCTTCTGCAGGTGTTTAAATAATTTTTGAAGACCAAAAGAAAATCGACAAAAACTGGAATTTTCAGTGCAGTGTATGGGAGTTGTTTCGGTTTCGATAGTTTAACATTGTCTAAACAGGCTAGCTAAGGGTTAATGGGTTGGCTCTGATACCATGTTGGGCTACGGCAGTGCCCTGACCGTCAATCCGAGCCTAAATGCGGAAAAAAAAATTCAAAACTCGGCGCTACCGCAACCAATCACCCGGATCGAACCATTAACCATTAACTACTGTAATGAGTTCAGAGATTATACCGATCGAACTGTGTCCTTCGGTCTTCAATCTCCGTCCCATGCTTGTCGCGGCTGCCCCAACGAAGTTCGCTCTCCGATCCTGCTCGTCGAAGCGGCACCACGTCGAGGAATCTTTATACGGGCTCCCGCTTCAAAACGAAGCAACTCGGACATGAAGTTTGCTAGCCGACATGTCCAAGATGAACTAAAGATGGTGTGTGATTACATTGTCTCAATACACTCTAGGATTCTCAACACATAAGAGGGATAGAGTGGAGGTTGAAGAAGAAGCCATTGATGGAAATTGTGAGCTCAAGAAAAAAGCTAGTGAAGGAAAATGGCATTGATCTTTTGTGTGAGCTCTATATCTTTCTCAAGACTAAACCTTAGTCATATATGGGTGCCCTCTCTTTGCTCCACAAAATATCTCACACCCAAAAACAATAAAGAAATGGACATGGCACAAAAAATCACACCATGAGTCACCAAAGTTGCACATGCCATTTTTAATGCCCTAGGTTAAAACTTGCACTCACAATTTCCACATAATCAAACATTAATCTAAATGTTTAACCCAAAAAGAAATGGAATCTACTAAAGTAATCTCATGACGGATCACAAGAATACCCCTCGTCTGTATATACAAACCCGCATCCGTATTCCGACTGAATACGAATACTATGAGACGAAAGTAATCCAACAATCTAATACTAGGATCCGGCTTAAACCAAAGCCCACTAGTATGATCCGTTCGATCATAATTCGTGCACTAGTGCACGTATATGATCGAACCCTGACATAAAACCATACGGCCTCTACAACGTTTCGCCCGAACTTGGGAAACTTTCTATGGGGGACTCTAAAGACTCGTCAATACGCTGGCAGTGGGTTTAACCACAAGCACGTCAGTGGTACTAGCTGTACGTAAAGGCTGCCCATGTATTGAGCTAAAGGGAAGCTGAAGAGAGAACTCATCCTGAAACCCTACTGAGCCTATTTGTGACAATCTCCGTACAGTCCGGTCTGTTCGTCTATGAGTATCGCATATCGGGCCTAGGGGATGGTAAACGTCAGACCCCCAATAGCGGTATAAGTCGTGTCGGAGTGTAGTCCAGAACACCTTGAGAAACTACTTGACTACCTACCAGTAAATCTCACTTGCCTTGGCCAAGGACTTTGTGTAATGGCTCTCCAGACACAGCGCGATATCAACCCTCAATACCGGGAGAGACGAATCATGTCTAACCGCCACTGCCTCCAAGTGCTTCGGGACTGCACCCAACTACTATCTGTTTGCACGACTCCTTTGAGCCGTGGTAGGGTAGCAATCAAAGAATAGTAGGAACACACTTGAGGTAATGTAGCAGTGTCAAGTCAACGGACTAAGCTGTACTCATGTCACCTGGGAACTGCTCCTGACGATAGGTATAGTACCAATCAGCAGCGCCCCTGCGAGTCCGTCCGGTGTACTCATAACCCAATGAGCACCTGTATACTATCTTAGGTGAACCAACTGATACCAATGGCTTGTGAGACCAGCCACTTCCCCTCATCGGGGTCTCGATCCGTATACACTAGTCTACTATCGGAGTATCGATGCCAGTCTCGAAACTCCCACGACTAGGGATACTTTAAGGATGTAGTTATAGACTACCCAACTCTCACGTATCTGATCGCCATCATAATGCTGGTAGTCAAGCAAGAATCCTATGGGCTCTATCAACATGTAATAGTGATCTCTAATGTCACCTGAAGCATGTACATGATGATAAAGACAAACCAGATAGCATACTATCATCTCGAGTAAAATTGTTCTACCGGTATAGGTCCTTCCTCAATCATTGCAATCACGTGCCTGTGATCCAATAATTGACTTGAGGGCACGATAGCCAACAAGTATGCTATCTTGTTGTTTTTTATCTTAACATGTAGACTAGTATTATGATACTGTCTTTTCTCTCACATGTTGGTAAAGCCCTTAGGATGTATACTTGACTACCAGGATTATGAAGCAGATCATACTAGTGGGGCCAGGGTAGTCTACAAGTTCAACCTTTAATTTTTCTTCGTCGTGGGTGTATCGAGACGAGGCATCGATATTCCAGAGTAGACTAGTGTTTACGTTTCTTGACGCATTTGATGGGAGATGGATGATCCCATATCCATTAGTGTTTGACATCAAAGATTGTACACAGGTGCTCATTGGAGAATGGGTACACCGAACAGGACTCGCCGAGAAATCTTAGATGGTATAATACCTATCGTCAGATAGCAGTTCTCTAGTGACACTGGTACATGTTAGTCTGTAGACCCGTGATCATCATAGAAACTTGTGTGATTCCCACTGTGCTTTGATTTCCTCCCTACCACTCTCAAGAGAACGTGCAAACAGGTGGATTTTGGGTACAATCCCGAGTCACATGGAGGCAATGAGCGATAGGAGGGGTTTCGTCTCTCCCGGTATTAGGAGTTGATGTTGCGATGTGCTCGATTGGCCATAGCAGGAAGTCCCTGGCCAGGGCTGATAATGAGATTTACTGGTAAGTGTTATCAGTAGTTTCTTGACCTGTTATGAGCCTCGTATCGGCATGACTTCTCAAGTTATCGGGGTCTGAAATTTACCACCCCAGACTCGATATGCGACATATCAAACGAAGAGACCGGACTGTACGATAGTGTTACTTACTGGATTCACGGGAGTATGGACAAGATTTCTTGTTGATCTTCTGATCGCTCAATACCTAGGTAGCCGTTACGTCCAGCTAGTACCGCTGATGGCTTGTGAGTGACTGATATGATCATCACCTACTGCTGGTGTATTGACGAGTCTTTAGAGTCCTGCACAGTGGTTTCCTGGCTCTAGCGAAATGAAGTAGGGCATATATGTGATATGTACGGGACCGAGATTGATACTTGTATGTGATACAGTATTCTAATCTCGCGATATATGATATCAGTCTGTTATATGAGATATAACCGGGTTATTGAATCAAGTGTTGATTCGATAAGTTGATCTAAATGATATTAGTCGGTTATATGTGATATAGCCGGATTATTAAATCAAGTGTTGAATTATAATTTAATATATAATTATATATTTGATATATTAATATATATTAACTAATATTAGCTCACTTAAGAATTTCTTTTTTATTAATACATTTAAATATATATGTGAAATATATTAATGTATTTAATTTTATGTCATGCTAGATGATGCATTGGACATGGGTGTTTGAGATACATACCAAACTAAAGATAATTTGGGTGATTAATTATTAAGAGAAAAATCAAAATTAGGTTGAAATTTGTATGGCTTAAGATGCTAGTGAAAGTATGGAGAAGCTTTGACTTAGTCCACAAATTTTTTTTACTCTAGATATTTATTACCCCAATCATTATCTTTAGCCATGGTTAAGTCTCTACTAATATCACTTGTGATATTTTCTTACCCAAGGTTTTGAGAAGGATTCTCATTTTTGTTCATCTTCTTCATCTCATTCTTGCTCTCTAGCTTTGAGTGAGGTGAAAAAGAAAGAGAGAAAAATAATTCTAAACTAAATAAAATTCCTACTTCATCAATCTATACCAAACTAGCCATTTAGTATAAGTTGTTTGCTTTACTAATTCCTCAATTAGTGAAGAGGTAGTTTGAGTTAGAGATTTTTCGACGTAGATCATCTTCGGCCTCGAAGATCCTTAAGCAAGCTCGTTCCTTTCGTCTAGTGGAGCCTAAGAAATGTTCGGGAGACCACTACTTTAATCAAAGGGACTACTGCATGGAGCTTTAGAAGTGAAGGACCGGTGTACAAAGGTTGTATTCATATTTCACTTAGTGTAAAATTGTTTATTTGCTTTTAAAACCCTAATTCTCTAGTTAGATCCTTGGTCGGGCTCGCTCGGCACCCTAGTTTTTTTTTAAAATAGCATACTTGATGCTTGTCAAAACCCATCGGGGGTGCTAAGCGAACCCTACAGTGGTATCAAAGCCACGCTAGAGTATTAGGAGTAGTTTAGGCGAAATTAAAGTGTTCAGTCGACTTTCCAAAACCCGGAAAACCCACTCTCTGGAAAAAAATTCAAAAATTGGAATTTTTCTAATTAAAAATATTCAGAAAATTGTGCAGGGTTTTCTATGGATCCACAAAAAAAGGACGGCCCAACTCGACCAAACGACCACGGAAGCGCGGCCAAAACATGGTTTTGGCGACGGTTCTACGGCGCCGTTGGTAAGGCAGGGAGAGTGCCTTCTTGTGTTGTTCCGTAGGTACTTGGGACACTCTCTGGGTATTTTTAACTGTGACTCAAGTGTTGAGGTCTTTGGGAATTTTAGGTGTTTGATAAATCGATCGAAATGTTTAACATCGTCTAGATATCTGTGATTTGTGATACAATATTTGGAATCCACAATAATTGGTTTTGTGAAAACTAATTAGTATTTTCTAAATCTAGAAATTTAGTCTCTTTTGATCAGTTGCTACGGGGTTTTGATTCTGATCAAAACTCCATCGAAATCACATAGTATATACGAACACTCGCCTGGTAACACTAATAGATAGCCACGCCCTATCGTCTCGACTAAATGACTGTAGGAGAACCCCCTTGCCAAAAGTATTTGCTCGGGTGCTCGCGGCCACGGTGTTCCTCTTAAGTACACTTCGTCGAAGGCATCGGGGGTGCGGCCGTCTACTAAAGTTTCTGACGAGTATTCGATCATATGTCGGGAATCTTGTTGAATTGCCCGACTGGTTATTGAAAAGTGTTTTCAATTTGAGACTAAACTGCCGGTTTTATAACGTTAGGCATGAAATTCGGAATATATGATATTCCGGGTTTATGATGTCTAAGGAATTTATAAGTTTAGGCATGAAATCCGAAGTATATGATATTTCGGATTTATGATGTCTAAGGATGTTGCAGATTCCAATTATTGTAGTTTTCATTTCTTTTCTGCGACCGTAAGTGTAATATGTGGTGTATTGCCGGTTTCATTGCTATACGTTAACGACAATTGGGATACGCATAGTTACTTACATTAATGACATGTGATGCTATTTGTTGCTGGGATGTGTTATATTGGATCATCGTGTTTGAATAGCCGGGGTTTTTTGCGTGAGATGAGAGTTTTTCATTTTTATTCATGTAAAAACTTGTATGTAATATTCTTTTATTGGGACACTTCCGGATTGAGGATGATGTCATTATTGATATATATTATTTACTCTTCCGCATTAGGATGACCCAAGGTGGGGAGCACAAGTAACCGGGTTCTAGAGTCCAGTGGGAGACCATCTCGAGGAGTCGAGTCCGGGTCTCCTAACTCTAGAATTGGTAGGGTTTCTTGCTGCTCTCGTAGGGGTATAGGGATGTGGGTTTGGCTATTCATCATGACCGTGGAATCCGTGTTTTTACTAGCTTAATTTAAAACATGGACCTCCTATTATATCCAATATTTCATATGTTGACTTCTGCTGTAATGTTCTGTGATGAGATCATATAACTGCGTGAGACGAATGCTTTATATTATATATATGATATATAATAAATGTTGCTTATGTTTTGCCTCCGTGCTAGTCCTGTCCCGCTCTGCCGATAGTTAAGTAACCTAACGGTACATGACTGGACCATGTGGCGAATGCGGATGGTATAAGCGTACGTTGTATTTTCGTTTCTTCTGTGATGCTTAGGAAGTATAAATGATGGGACTTCATTAATGAGATTAATGAAAGGAAAGAAACCTAAAGACGTAGAATCAAATTTTCAAAAAGGTAGTTCTAGTTCTTGCTTTGCATAGCGGTATTTTTTATGAATATCTAGCACCTCATTTGATGAGGAAAGAGCCGAGATCCCTTCACCGGGAATGACCTCTTTAGCAAAATCTAGTAAATGCTACAACTCACTCGGTTTGTTTTGAAAACTATTTGATTTTAAAAAGCGGAGATTAAACCACTCCTTTTCAAATCATCCAATTCTACAACGATATCAAGTTCATTACGCAAAAGGTTTTCTTAAAAACCTGTCGTAGCCCTCCATCATTTCAGATAAGGACTATTTAGTATTCGTGCTACGTTTGTTGACCTTGTCAAGACGTAGTGTGCGGTAGCTGATTAGTGCTTATCTGCAACGCATATGATGCGATTGGATTAGGGTAGTCGTACGGCCTTATTAACCTTGTCAAGGGTCGTGCGGGTGGGTTTAATTCAATCACGAAATGAACAGGTTGAACTTGACTCGAAGTTTATAGTTTGTTGACCTTGTCAAGATCATAAATCGCTTGGGGCAAAAACGTTATTGGGAATTTCAAGTGTTGTAATTTGCAATGAGATTGCATACCTTCTATGAGATAGTTGGATTCCGATACCCACTGCGAGTAAGAGTTACTCCTGGGAGAGTTTTACACTTTACAATTAGCTAATCCAGTAGGTGTCTAGAAATGTGTCAACGGGGTTATGCCTCTGGGAAAACGAGGTTTATTTTAATTAGGTCCGTGCAAAGCACGGGGAACCTCCCTCAAAGTACCGACACTGGCATGGCTGACCGGTTAGCAAACTTGTAGAGTGTAATTAATCCCGGCTAGTCTTACCTTTTAGGGTTTGAAGGAAGATTTGATAAAAACGGTAGGAGCCATCTTGATTAGATAAGATAATAACCAATCTAATTTTGCAAGAGCATACGCTAAAGTGTTTTCTTCTCTCTTTCTCTCCAGGTAGAGAACATGACACGCCTTAATCAAGATAATAATATTGATGTATTGACCGAACCCGCTTGTTATACTGAGCTGGGGAACGTTGGTTTCGCTCTATCTTATAATTTTTATAAGTCTGAGCAGAAAATAGGGGAATATCCGAATTCCCACGCGACCCGAACGAATAATGATTATGTTGATGCATCTTCTTCGGGTGTGTTCTTTATGGAGAATTGTTTCTAAATCCACTCTATGTCCTGGGTATTAGATACCGGATCACGATCCCGCATTTGTAATATATTACATGGGCTAAAGAAAGGTAGAGAACTGGAAAAATGTGATCATTCTCTAAAAGTAGCGAATGGTGCAAATATTGCAGCCAAAGCAGTTGGTGAATATCACCTTGTATTACCAAATGGGAATACAATGATCTTGAACGACTGTTATTATGTACCATCTATGATATGCAATTTAATATCGTTTTCTTCATTAGATAAAGAAGGATATAACTTTGTAGTGGAAAATAATGTTATGAAAATTTTCCTAAATCAAGTGTTGATTGGGTTTGGTACGTTATGTAATGGTTTATATGTTCTAAATCAAAATACAGTTCTTAACATACAGAACACGCATAAGAGGAAAAGTTCAGAAATGAACGAATCCTTCTTATGGCATTGTAGACTAGGTCATATCAATACGACACGACTAGCTAAGTTACATAAGAATGGATATTTGAATCCGTTCGAACTTACATCTTATGAAACTTGCCAGTCATGTCTCAAAGGAAAAATGACCAAAATTCCGTTTACTGGACACGGAGAAAGAGCTACTGAAATCTAGGGACTGATACATAGTGATGTATGCGGTCCCATATCTACACATGCCAGGAATGGTTCCTCATACTTCATTACATTCACTGATGATCTCTCAAGATTCGGACATGTGTTCCTGTTGAAACACAAATCTGAAGCTTTTGAGAAATTCAAAGAATATAAATGTGAAGTAGAGAACCAAGCGGTTAAAAGTATTAAAATACTTCGATCTGATCGGTGAGGAGAATACTTAAGCACGGAGTTTCTAGAGTATCTAAAAGAGAAAGGGATTCTCTCTCAGCTTACTCCTCCATATACACCACAGCACAATGGTTTATTGGAGCGGAGAAACCGCACCTTATTAGATATGGTGCGCTCTATGATGAGTACCGCTGAGTTGCATGTTTCTTTTTGCGGTTATCCGCTTGAGACAACAACATACCTATTGAATCAAGTTCCATCAAAATCGGTGCCTAAAACACCATATGAGATGTGGAGTGGAAAGAGACCATGTCTTAAATGAGTTAAGATATGGGGTTGTCCGGCCTATGTCAAAAGACAAAATCCGGAAAAACTCGAGGCACGATCAGTTTTTTGTAAGTTTGTGGGATATCCAAAGAATTCACATGGATATCTATTCTACCACAGCGAGGAACAAAAGGTGTTTATTTCTCAACATGCCACCTTTTTAAAACAGGAATTTCTTGCAAAAGAAATTAGTGGTCATGAGGTAGAACTGGAAGAAGTTCCAGTCACACAAACTACAACAGAAGATTTGGTGGAACCAACGAATTCGATAGTTCCTTACGAACCTCAGCCTCTCCGCAGATCTAGTAGGGTTCCTCATTCACCTGAGAGATACTATGTTTTTCTCATTAATGCTGGGAGCGAGGATTGCATCATGGAAGATGATAACCCAACTAGATTCGAGCAGGCCATCACGAGTGGGGACTCTGTGAAATGGCTGGATGCAATGCGATCTGAGATGGAATCCATGTACACCAACAAAGTATGGACTTTGGAAGTTGCTCCTGAAAGGATAAAACACATTGGGAGCAAATGGATTTTTAAGAAGAAACTTGATGTAAATGGAAAAGTTGAGACTTTCAAAGCTAGACTTGTAGAAAAAGGCTTTCGTCAACGATCAGGTGTCGATTATGAAGGAACCTTTTCTTCAATGGCTATGCTTAAGTCTATCCGGATCTTACTTGCCATCGTTGCACACCATGACTACGAAATCTGGCAGATGGATGTCATGACCGCTTTTATAAATGGTGATTTAGAAGAGAGCGTGTACATGACTCAGCCAGAGGGCTTCGTAGATAGTGGGAGCAGCGAAAAGGTGTGCAACCTGCTTAAATTAATTTATGGGTTAAATCAGGCATCGCGGAGTTGGAACATCTGTTTTGATGTGGCAGTCAAAGAGTTTGACTTCATCAAAAACGTAGATGGACCTTTTGCAGAGAGTAAGGTTATCTTCCTCGTATTGTACATGGATGGCATACTCTTGATAGGAAATGATGTTCTTATGCTGCACTCGGTCAATCTCTTCTTATCACAAAGGTTCTCCATGAAAGATCTGGGTGATTCCTCCTACATTCCGGGGATTAAGATCTATAAAGATAGATCTAAAATGATGCTGGGATTGTCCCAATCCAGGTACATTGACACCATACTAAAGAAATTTAGTATGGAAGATTCCAAGTGTGGAAATTTACCCACGATCTCAGGAATCACTCTCTCCAAAGAGATGTCTCTCAAGACTGATTTGGAAAGTGCTCGCATGCAAGGTGTTCATACCAGAATATTGCATTTAATAATGCCCATTTTTATGCTCGTTTGTTTATAGGAAGGTGGTTTTAATCCGTGTTTGCTACATATTTACAGGCTATAGGTTGCTAGTCCAAAATAACGCAAATGATACAAAATCTCCACAGTTACGCTAAAATGCAGAACATCTGTTGCCAACGGATAAAAGCCGGGTTTCGGTCATCCGTATCCTTCCAGTACCGCTTACCAGTTCCAGAGACAAGACAAATGACATTGTGCATTCGTGTCTCGGACAAGCACAAAGTACGAGAGAGGCAGCACAAGATTCAATGGGTGTGCGGAGTTCGAGGGAGATAAGGCCAAATCAATTAAAATTGAAGCCATTTTGGACTGTTGCGGATCTGAAGAAATTGTGGAAGCAATTTGCAATTTGGAACATATAGAACAACTGAAGAAAGCAACACAAGAAACCCCAGAAAAAACGACAACCCAACTCCATCAAAGCGCCGCGGAACCGCAGCCAATATGGCAACTCGGCGGCGGATGCGCAGCCGAGTTGACTCAGTGTCGACTCGTATTTTTGGTGTAGTTTTTTCATTTCATTTGGGCTCAGAATCTTGCCCTAGGGTTTCAGCACCCAGCCTATAAATAGCCCAGTTTTGTGCCAAGTAAGGATGCTTCTTTTTGTTTGGATTTAGTGTAGTGTTAGTTTTGCTTCTTCTTCTTCTTCTTCATGTATTCCTCCATTAAAATGTTGTGAGAGCATTGAGTGGATGATGAAATGAATATGAGGGTTTGTTATTTTTTAACTTGTATCTTTTAATTCTTGCATTGTCTTTTAATTTCTAGTGTAATTTTATTCTTGTTGTTAAGTAGTTGTTGATATTTCTTTGCTTGTTCTCTTTTCTTTTCTTCTCTTATCCGTATTTTTCAAGCCGTGGTACTCGACGAAGTTCCTTGCTTAGGTGAGGACCCAAGTAGTTAGCTTGTAAAACCATATTTTTTCCTTTTTCATTCTTTTCTTCCTTCTTGTTTTGCTTTTCTTTTCTTTTAAAATGTGTGAATAATTCTACACTTGTTAAGGCTAAGGAATGTAGTATGAGGGACGGAAAAATCCCTTGTGCTTCTCTTCGCCAAACATCTTGAAACGAATCTCGACCAAACAAACGCAAACCCCTCACTTAGGCGCGCTATACGTGACATATAGCCGCGAACTAAGTCGAGAAGTCCTTTAAAAGCACTACAACGTGATATATAGTTGTGACTTAATTAGATACATGGTTGCAGGTGTTTGGCCGAGGGTTGGAAATAAGCGTATTTAGCGGACGGACAAGGGGAACTTGGAATGGATTTAGCGTTGGAAACCTTGCTTAAACTCGCAAATCCCATTCCTATGTCCTACTAATCTCCGCTACTTTCGATTATCCCAACATCGTCTTAAGAATGGCAAAAGAAAAACACAAGACTAATCCTAACTCTACTAACCGACCTTAACCTTAACAAGCTTACTTGAACATAAATTAGAACACTTAGGTTAGAACGGAACAGAATACATATACATTCTTTATTGACTCGTCTAAAACACGAACGAACATACTACCATCTCCCTGCGGATCGACCCGTGCTCAACCGGCTAGCTGCGAAGAGACACCGTCCTGATCGCAGTTAAACTTTAGAACTTTGAATCCCGACACGCCGAAGGCGTACCGATCAAATGGCGTCGTTGCCAGGGAGACGAAAATGTATTTCTTTCTTGTTATTCGGGTTAATTTTTTTTGTATATATAAAGAAAATAATAAATATAATAAAAACCTTTTTTGTTATTTTTGATAATTTTTGTGTGTAAGTGTGCAGGTTATCTGGAGCAAGTACAGTATTCAAATATAGAGATAGAGGTTTTTATTCTGTCGTACAGAGAAAGAAGAGTGCAGGGACCTAAGTTTCAGGCGCCAATTCAACATTTTGACCGCGGAACCGCGGTCAAAGACTGGGTTATGCGGCGGTTCCGCGGTTATATTGTGGTTTCTTGGCCTCAATTTTTCCCACCACTTCTATTCCCTCTAATCTTCTCTATGAATTCCACTAAACTGTATTTTGTGCAGGTCTCTTTGCACAAATTGCGCCGCCGCCAATAAAATTTTTGTTGTTTTAGATTTTTTTTTGTTTATACGCTTTGCATATAATAATACGGACTTTAAGGGGATATAACACCAATTCATATTGGGTGGGGATTTCATCACCTTTCCTAAGATCCCAAAAATCACTAATTGCATACGCATTATCTTGAGCTAATAAAAAATATCTAGATCAAACCTTTAAGGACTTGCCGCTCTCAATTAGGACAAGTGAAGGTTGCGGGGAACCAATCTTTTATCTAAACTTGATTTTGTGGTGCCTAGGCTAGACAAGTGAGGAGGTAATTCTAAAAGGTCCGTCTCACGGTGATTCGTAAGCAGAACCCTCCTTACCTCACTTGTACTTACATGGCCACAATTGGCAGTGAAGAGGCGATTCAAGGGTTATCCTGCAACTTGTCGCTTGAAAGTCTAGGAACGGTCTAGTTGGACTTTGAAGACCCTAGCTCTAAGTATTGTTTGGGCATATTGTGATTGTGATTGTGCTTGTAAAAAGTTAGTCCCATAATTCCGTATTCATTCAAAAAAAAAACAATTTCAAAACTCCAAAAACAAACATTTTTTTAAAAATAATAATAAAAAAACCACTTCCTTCCCTCCCTACCTTTTCACTCTTCTAACATGGGTACCCCACCTCGAAAAACTCTTGCCGAACTTTGGTACCTACAACCAGACATTTCTTCGTACGGTTCTTGCTTTGGCCGAATCTCGAACGATCTATCCATGCTCAAAATTTCATTAAGAGGTTGGATAGACGCGTCTAGGACAAACAATTGGACTCCGCAATCCACTTCGTATCAACCATTTCAAACATTCACCCCTTCTTACGTTGATACCCCTTTTGAGAGTCCGGTTGTAACTCCGAAACCCATGTCTATTGCTGAAAGTATTGAACAATCTCGTAGCCGATCTTTCACTCCTTTCAACATTTCCAATTCTTGGGATCAACAATTCCATTCACCTTCTTATCCAAATGTTGATCATACTCCTGTCCAACCATTCAATTCCTAGCCATCCTACCCAACTGTTGCACCTTCCATAGACATTGCTTCTACACAGCCATTTGGGAGTTTCACATATCCAGATAACTTTGAATCTTTTACTGAAACCCCTTCACAACCCATGCCTAGTCTAGAACAGTCGTTGGAAGACTTTCGGGTAGCTTCGTATAAACAGATGATGGATTTGAATGCGTCCATGGCCGTCCTCATACAATCTAGTGACTCGGTAGCTAGTTTCCAACCAGCTCCAAATTTTCCAATATATAATGAGGCGGTTGGACAGGTTGAGAATTTGAGTGGAGAGAGTGAGCTGTATACCCTTCCAAATCAAACCTACCCGTTTCAACTTGAATCCCACAACTCCGGTTTTGAATGTCTATCAAGTGTTCTAAATGATTCGCCAGTTGAAGATAGAACATTTATTGAGTTGTGCGACTTTGTAGTGTTTGATTTACTTGATTGTGAAGGGTCCCTTTCGAGTGAAACCATCACCAATCCTTTTGACCTCTACGCCTCCATCTTAGAACCACAATTGATTGAACTCCATGCTTTTGATGAGGTGTCTAGAAATATTGATTTTCACTTGATTGGGGATATCGACGCTGGGAATATTTCGGATGATGAACCCACAGCTTTGGATGAGTTTGTCTCTCAAATTCATCATTTACTTTCACTTCCGTATGGACTTCAACCTGAGTCATTAAATGTTTTTCCCGAACCCCATATGCGTCTGGAATTTGATGATAAATACATGGATAAGCTAATTTTTTAGGAGAATATTAAGGAAAGTTTTTAGGATGAACCAGTTTTAATTGATGAGTCGGATTTTCCAATTCATACATTCCGTTCCACCGACTGTGCACACCCTCCAGAACCTTTAACAGATACCCTTCCTCGATCACTTCCCCCCATCCTTTCCGTCGTTCCGACCTTGTAAGACACCGTATTACTTTCATTTCCTGTGTCTGGTTTACCAAGTTCGGCCTATCCATGTTTTCTAACGAATCTTGAGGGATTTGACCCAATTTCTCGAAATATTGATAGATTAGTACAATCCATCTTTTCACATCGATCATTACAGATTGTACTAATTTATTCAATTCATTTCCACCCTCAAGTTCGTATTTCACTTCTTTCTTCCTTCCGCCATTCTTCTCCTCCACCGAGATCGTATCCCGCTTCTCTCCGCCTACGGTCTCGCGTATTCTCCATTTCTTTCCTCTCCGTATTCTTTCACCAACCACACCATTATAAGGATAAAATTTTTGAATGGTTGGTGTAACTTTTTGCCTTTGTAAGGCCTTGTATAGCTTGATACTGTTCTCTCCCCTCTAACTCTGAACTTTAACGCTTAAACAGTGGAAACACTGTTTCACTTAAAGTTGGAGGGGGACCTTTTTGGGTATATATATTTTGTTCATAAATTTAAAAAAACATGGGAGCGCCGAAAATTTTGACCCTCTTGCTGTAGCCTGACAGTGAGGGCACTGTCAAGTTTAAGTTTGGCGGTGTGCTCGGTAAGCTTTCTACCTTCGCATTCATTTGTATATTTTTGCATTTGCATACATATTTAAAAAACCATAAAAATATTTTTCTCAAAAATATATAAACTTTGTCGTCAAGTTAGCTAATAGGGTAACTTAGATTTTTTATTCCGAAAGTTTAGCTGATACGTTAGAAATAACTAAATCTTAGGCTTAGGAATTGAAAACCTTAAAAATAACCCTCATTCTGTTCAAACTTGGTAATTATACATCCTTGTAGTTTTTTTTAATAGAAGTAGGTAATCCTGAGTTCAGTTCTTAAGTTAAGTCGAGATGAAGGAAAAGTATTGAAACTTTACTGAAGGATAAGTTTGAAAAATAATTCCTATTCATAAGTCTAAATTTAGAAAGTATATACCCTACAAACTGCACTTACACATACCTTGAAACTTAGGATAGTAGAGGATACCTAGAAATACACTTGTCTAAAAACCTAGTATGAAAGAAAAAAAATGGTATTTAAAGCTAACCACCAAAAGAGCATCAATGAAAAAAATATATCCGGTCTTGAAAAGAAAAAGGAAAAAAAAGAATAAAGTCAAGACTTGGAAACTGCTATTTACGCGTTAAGCTCACACATTCAGTAATCGGCTGTTAGTGCCTCAAGAAATATTAATAGTCGCATGAAAGGTGTGTGAGCAAAGCCGTCCATCATTAACGAAAAGTAGTATTAGGTATTAAGGCAAGGATACTATAGCTTGAATTGAATTCTTGAGTGTAGGGGTGAAAATTTACACACACATGGGGGTATACGATCGATGTTTGGAGGAAAGATAGGGATGAAGAATAAGTGTTATGTTTTCCGTAAAGATGATAAAAAATTCTGGATTGGAGACTGCGCTTTAGAAAGAAAACTCAAGAGAAACTGAGATCTTTCTAAACTGTAAAACGTATAGGATCTGGGGTTGAATAAATAAAAGGTGTGAAACATAAGGGTTGAATATTTCTAACTTAGGATGATAGAATTTCTGACTTAGATACTAAACTGTAGGAGTAGAATCAAGGTCAAATTATGAAACTAGCTTGAAGGGATTTTGTGAGTAGTATCCGCTGAAAACCCTCAGGAGACAACACTCCTCCTACTAGGGACACCAAGAGATTTAATGGCTTGTTGCACGAGCTCAGTGCAATCGTGTTCTCTGCGAAAGTGAGGATAGGACTTTTTGTGAATAATTGGTTTTGCTCGGGACGAGCAAAAGTTAAGTTTGGGGGTATTTGTTCATACCAGAATATTGTATTTAATACCGTCCATTTTTATGCTCGTTTGTTTATAGGCAGGTGCTTTTAATCTGTGTTTGCTACATATTTACAGGCTACAGGTTCCTAGTCCAAAATAACGCAAATGATACAAAAGCTCTACAGTTACGCTATAATGCAGAACATCTGTTGCCTACAGATAATAGCCGGGTTCCGGTCATCCGTATCCGTCCAGTGCCGCTTACCAGTTCCAGAGACAAGACAAATGACAGTGGTCATTCGTGTCTCGGACAAGCACAGAGCACGAGAGGGGTAGCACAAGATTCAATGGGTGCGAGGAGCTTGAGGGAGATAAGGTCAAATCAATTAAAAGTGAAGCCATTTTGGACTGTTGTAGATTTGAAGAAATTGTGGAAGCAATTTGCAATTTGGAACATGTAGAACAACTGAAGAAAGCAACACAAGAAACCCAAGAAAAAACGAGAACCCAACTCCCTCAAAGCGCCACGGAACCGCGGCCAATATGGCAACTCGGCGGCGGATCCACGGCCGTGTTGACTCAGTGTCGACTCGTATTTTTGGGTTAATTTCATCATTTCATTTGGGCTCGGAATCTTGCCTTAGGGTTTCATCACTCAGCCTATAAATAGCCCAGTTTTGTGCCAAGTAAGGATGCTTCTTTTTGTTAGGATTTAGTGTAGTGTTAGTTTTGTGTCTTCTTCTTCTTCATGTATTCCTCCACTAAAATGTAGTGAGGGCATTGAGTGGATGATGAAATGAAGAAGAGGGTTTGTTATTTTTTAACTTGTATCTTTTAATTCTTGCATTGTCTTTTAATTTCTAGTGTAATTTTATTCTTGTTGTTAAGTAGCTGTTGATATTTCTTTGCTTGTTCTCTTTTCTTTTCTTCTCTTATCCGTATTTTTCAATCCGTGATACTCGATGGAGTTCCTTTCTTAGGTGAGTACCCAAGTAGTTAGCTTGTAAAACCATATTTTTTTCCTTTTCATTCTTTTCTTCCTTCTTCTTTTGCTTTTCTTTTCTTTTAAAATGTATGAATAATTCTACACTTGTTAAGCTAAGGAAGGTGGTATGAGGGACGGAAAAATACCTTGTGCTTCTCTTCGCCAAAAATCTTGAAACCAACCTCGACCAAACAAACGCATCCCCCTCACTTAGGCGCGCTATACATGACATATATCCGCGACCTAAGTCGAGAAGTTCTTTAAGTGCACTACAACGTGACATGTAGTTGTGACTTAATTGGATACATAGTTGCGGATGTTTGGCCGAGGGTTAGAAATAAGCGTATTTAGCGGACGGACAAGGGTCACTAGGAATGGATCTAGCATTGGAAAGCTTGCTGAAACTCGCAAATCCCATTCCTATGTCCTCCTAATCCACGCTACTTTCGATAATCCCAACATCGTCTTAAGAATGGCAAAAGAAAAACACAAGACTAATCCTAACTCTACTAACCGATCTTAACCTTAACAAGCTTACTTGAACATAAAATACAAACACTTAGGTTAGAATGGAACAAAACACATATGCATTCTTTATTGACTCGTCTAAAACATGAACGGACATACTACCATCTCCCTGCGGATCGATCCGTACTCAACCGGCTAGCTGGGAAGCGACACCGTCCTGATCGTGGTTAAACTTTAGAACTTTGAATCCCGACACGCCAAAGGCATACCGATCATAAGGGATACCCTATACTTCGGCGGTAGGCTCTATCATGTATGAGATGTTATGTACCAGACCGGATGTAGCTTACGCACTTGCTGTTGTAAGCAGGTATCAATCGGATCCTGGAAAGAATCAGTGGACAACTGTGAAGAACATTCTTAAGTACTTGAGAAGGACTAAAGATATATTCTTGGTGTATGGTAACGGTGAACTCCAAATGGATTCCTTTACCGATTCGAGCTTCCAGAGTGATAAAGAAGATTCTAAGTCGGTCTCGGGTTTTGTCTTCATCCTCAATGGAGGGGCGGTATGTTGGAAGAGTTCAAAGAAAGATATCGTGGCAGACTCTAAGATGGAGGCTGAATACATCGCTGCCAATGATGCCGCCAAAAAGGCAGCCTGGATGAAGAAGTTCATAACTGAACTTGGAGTGGTTCCATCTATCGAGCATCTAATACCTTTGTATTGTGATAACAATGGAGCTTTGGCTTTGGCCAAGAAACCCAGGTCCCATCAGCGATCCAGGCATATTCTGAGGCGGTATCACCTGATCCGGGAGATAGTTGATCACCGGGAGATCAAGGTCAGGAGAGTTGACATGAAGAATAATATGACAGATCCACTCACAAAGGCCATTCCCCAGATACAATTTGAAAGACTTTTCAGGATGTTGGGTATGATATACTACAACAACTAGCCTTAGTGCAAGTGGGAGATTGTTAGTTGTATGTATGCCCTAGAGGCCATTATTGTACATGATTGTATAATATAATGGATGCTTAGACATATATAGAGAGAACTTTCTTGCTCGACATGATAGTATGCTATCTGGTTGTTCTTTATCTTAGCATGTAGACTAGTATTGTGATACTGTCTTTTCTCTCACATGTTGGTAAAGCCCTTAGGATGTATACTTGACTACCAAGATTATGATGCAGATCATACTAGTGGGGCCAGGGTAGTCCACAAGTTCATCCTTTAATTGTTCCTAGTCGTGGGTGTATCGAGACGGGGCATCGATATTCCAGAGTAGACTAGCGTATACGTTTCTTGACCCATTTGATAGGCGATGGATGATCCCATATCCATTGGTGTTTGACATAAAAGATTGTACATAGGTGATCATTGGAGAATGGTTACACCGAACAGGACTCACCGAGAATTCCTAGATGGTATTATACCTATCGTCAGATATCAGTTCTCTAGTGATATTGGTACAGGTTAGTCTGTAGACTCGAGATCATCATAGAGACTTGTGTGATTCCTACTGTGCTTTGATTTCCTCCCTACCACGCTCAAGAGAGCGTGCAAATAGATGGATTTTAGGTACAATCCCGAGTCACATAGAGGAAATGAGCGATAGGAGGGGTATCGTCTCTCCCGGTATTGGGAGTTGATGTTGCGCTGTGCTCGATTGGCCATAACAGGAAGTCCCTGACCAGGGATGATATTGAGATTTACTGGTAAGTGTTATCAGTAGTTTTTCGACCCGTTATGAGCCTCGTATCGACATTACTTATCAAGTTATTGAGGTCTGACGTTTACCACCCCCAGACTCGTTATGCGACATATAAGACGAAGAGACCGGACTGTACGGTAGTGTTACTTACTGGATTCACGGGAGTATGGACAAGCTTTCTTGTTGATCTTCTGATCGCTCAATACCTGGGTAGCCGTTACGTCCAGCTAGTACCACTGACGGCTTGTGGATGACTGATATAATCATCACCTACTGCTGGCGTATTGACGATTCTTTAGTGTCCTACACAGAGGTTTCCTGGCTTAAGAGAAACGAAGTATGGCACATATGTGATATGTGCGGGATCGAGATTGATACGTGTATGTGATACGGTATTCTAATCTCACGATATATGATATCAGTCGGTTATATGAGATATAGCCAGGTTATTGAATCAAGTTTTGATTCGATAAGTTGATCTAAATGATATTAGTTGGTTATATATGATATAACCGGATTATTAAATAAAGTGTTGATTTAATAATTTAGTATATAATTATATATTTGATATATTAATATATATTAACTAATATTAGCTCACTTAAGAATTTCTTTCTTACTAATACATTTAAATATATAAGTGATATATATATTAATGTATTTAATTTTGTGTCATGCTAGATGATACATTGGACATGGGTGTATGAGACTCATACCAAACTAAAGATAATTTGGGTGATTAATTATTAAGGGAAAAATCAAAATTAGGTTGAAATTTGTATGGCTTGAGATGCTTGTGGAAGTATGGAGAAGGTTTGACTTAGCCCACTAAATTTTTTTACTCTAGATATTTATTAACCCAATCATTATCTTTAGCCATGGTTAAGTCTCTACTAATATCACTTGTGATATTTTTCTCACCCAAGGTTTTGAGAAGGGTTCTCATTTTGGTTCATCTTGTTCATCTCCTTCCTGCTCTCTAGATTTGAATGAGGTGAAAAAGAAAAAGAGAAAAAATAATTCTAAATTGAGCAAAATTCCTACTTCATCAATCTATACCAAACTAGCCATTTAGTATAGCTTGTTTGCTTCACTAATTCCTCAATTAGTGAAGAGGTAGCTTGAGTTGGAGATTTTTCGACATAAATCATCTTCGGCTTCGAAGATCCTTAACCAAGCTCGTTCCTTTCGCCTAGTGGAGCCTAAGATGAGTTTGGGAAACCACTACTTGGAGCAAAGGGATTACTAGATGGAGCTTTATAAGTGAAGGACCAGTCTATAAAGGTTGTATTCCTATTTCACTTAGTGTAAAAGTGTTTACATTCTTTTAAAACCCTAAATCTTTAGTTAGATCATTGGTCGGGCTCGCTCGACACCCTAGTTTTTTTTTTAAAATAGAATACTTGATGCTTGCCAAAACCCGTCGGGGGTGGTAAGCGAACCCTACAGAAATCCAGAAATATCTTAAGGCGGTATCACCTGATCAGGGAGATCGTGGATCGCCAGGAGATCGAAGTGCAGAGAGTGGAAATAAAAGACAACATGGCAGATCCATTCACAAAGTACATCCCTCAAGTCCAGTTCGAAAGGCCATTCGAGATGTTGGGCATGCGGTATGCCAGCAACTGGCTCTAGTACAGACAGTGGGTTCTTATTGCCTTAATTATAGAGCTTCGTGCAAGTGGGAGATTTTTGGATATGTATGCCCTAGAGGCCTTCAATGTATAGGATGCTAAGGATTTGTATGTAAAGGACAATCTTGCTCAATATGATAGTACGCTATTTGGTTTCTCTTTATCTTAACATGCGATGTGTTTTACTTAGTATTTCATTACTTGTATATATGTTGATAAAGCTCTTAGGATGTTGGCTTGACTATCAAGACTATGATGTAGATCATACTAGTGGGGCTTGTATAGTCCCCAAGAACTTCCTTTAACAATTCCTAGTCGAGGGAATATTAAGACAGGGCATCGATATTCCAGAGTAGACTAGTGTGTACGTTTCTTGATCCTGTATGGGGGCGATGGTTGATCCCATAACCATTGGTGTTTGACATCAATGATTGTACACAGGTGCTCATTAGAAAATGGGTACACTGAACATGACTCGCCGAGAACTCCTAGATGGTACCATACCTATCGTCAGATAGCAGTTCTTTGGTGACACTTGTATAGGTTAGTCTGTAGACCCGAGATCTTCATAGTGTCTTGTGTGGTTCCCACCGTGCTTAGATTTCCTCCCTACCACGGCTCATCGGAGTCGTGCAAACAGATGGATTTTGGGTACAGTCCGGAGTCACATGGAGGCAGTGAACGATAAGAGGGGTTTCGTCTCTCCTGGTATTGGGAGTTGATGTTGCACTATGCTCGATTGGCTATAACAGCAAATCCCTGGCCAGGGATGATAAGATTTACTGGTAAGTGTTATCAGTAGTTTCTCGAAAGGTTATAAGCCACACATCGGCAAGACTTATCAAGTTATTGGGGTCTGATGATTGCACCTCCATTCTTGATATGCGACATATCAGACGATGAGACCGGACTGTACGGCAAGTGTTACTTATAGGCTCATTTAGGGTTCGGATGAGTTCGCTCGTTGGCCTTCTTTTCGACATGTACCTGGGAAGCCGTTATGTACAGCTAGTGTCGCTGACGGACTTGTGGTTATGTAAGTCGACGTTAGAAACCCCACTATTTGCGGGGAGGAGGAATAGGTAAAAAAATCATTTTGTTTAAAAGAAATATTGACTAACTTACGGATCTTTGCCAAACCTTAACTAACAACATCATAGGAGGGATTAGCTACTATGAAAGAAGATTATACCTAATGAACCAAGTCCTTCTTCTTCTTGATGACCACCTCCTCGTCTGCCTCCTCTTTGTAATAGAAGATCCACCCGAAAGCTACTACTCCAAGCTTGACCTCTAACTTGAGGTAACTAGGTTACTCAAAGTGCTAATCAAAGCAACCTAGGGAATATAGAGTAGGATTAGGGATTAATAAGTCTTGCTAACCCTTGATCTTAATACATGAAAGGTTAGTGTTAGCGTTTGAAGAGAGAGAGCTTGAGGAGAGAGAAGGTGAGAATGAGAATCATTTTGGAGTAATGAAATCATTGTGATATATATGAAGCATAACATATTTATTAAATGAATAACAAATAAAAATATCTTCATGCTTCATTAACTCACATAGTGATTCATCTCATGAGTCAATTAAATCACTAATGCATCATTAACTCCATGGATGAATCATACCATGACTCATTAATCCAATAAATGCAAATGCCACATTAACCTCCAAGTCATCATCCTTCTAGAATCTTCTCGACAATTTACGAGAACGTCCCTCCTATCCGTGAAAACACAGAAATACTTTAGACTGTATAAATCCAATAATCCGATACTAGAATCTAGCTTAAACCAAAGCCTTCTAGTAAAAACTGTCCGAACATCGTACGTGCATAAATGCACGTGCGTGTCCGAACCCTGTCGTAAAACCATACGACCTCTATATCGTTTCGCCCGAAGCAGGGAAACTCTCTGTGTGGGACTCTAAAGACTCGACTGCTACACTGGCAGTGGGTTTAACCACAGACCGCAAGTGGCACTAGCTGTACGTAACGGTCCCGAGGTAGATGTCGATAAGAAGGCCGATGAGGAAACCCATCCGAACTCCTTCTGAGCCTAATGTGACAATCTCCGTACAGTCCGGTCTGTTCGTCTAGAACTATCGCATATTGGGCCTAGGGGGCGGCAAGCGTCAGTCCCCTAAAAGCGGTATAAGTCATGTCGGAGCGAAGCCCATTACACCTTAAGAAACTACTGGAAAACCTACCAGTAAATCTCGCTTGCCCTGGCCAGGGACTTTGCGTAATGGCTCTCCAGGCACAGCGCGATATCAACTCCCAATACCGGGAGAGACGAATCCTGTCTAACCGCCACTGCCTCCAAGTGCTTCGGGACTGCACCCAACCGCTACCTGTTTGCACGACTCCTTTAAGCCGTGGTAGGGTAGCAATCTAAGAACAGTGGGAACACACTCGAGGCGAAGCAGTAGTGTCAAGTCTACGGACTATGCTGTACTCATGTCACCTGGGAACTGTTAACTGACGACGGGTATAATACCAACCAACTGTTCCCTGCGAGTCCTGTCCGGTGTACCCATAACCCAACGAGCACCTGTATACTATCTCTAGTACGACGTACTGATGGCTGTGGGACTGACCATCTCCCCAACTGGGATGAGAAGCGTACACACTAGTCTACTTTGGAGTATCGATGCTCTGTCTCGATAATCCTACGACTAGGGACTTGAAAAAGGATGTGCTTATAGACTACCTGTTGGAGATAGTGCCCTCAGAGTCAATTATTGGATCACAGGCACGTGATTGCAATGATTGAGGGAGGACCTATCCCGGTAGGACAGTCTTACTCGAGATGATAGTATGCTATCTGGTTTATCTTTATCATCGTGTACTGCTTTAGGTGACCTGACATATCGCTATTACACTTTGATAGAGCCCCTGGGATTCTTGCTTGACTACCAGCAGTATGATGGCGATCATATACGTAAGAGCTGGTGGTCTATAAGCACATCCTTAAAAGGTCCCTAGTCGTGGGAGTTTCGAGACAGGGCATCGATTCTCCAGAGTAGACTAGTGTATACAGTCGAGACCCCGACGAGGGGCGGTGGCCGGTCTCATAAGCCACTGGTGTCAGTTGGTTCACCTAAGATGTATACAGGTGCTCATTGGGTTATGAGTACACCGGACAGGACTCGCCGGGAACATGCTAGTTGGTCTTATACCTGACGTCAGATAGCAGTTCCCTGGTGACATGTGTACAGGTTAGTTCATCGATCTGAGGATCGTCATTTGTCTCGTGTGAGTTCCCACTGTACTTTGATTACTACCCTACCACGGCTCAAAGGAGTCGTGCAAACAGGTTTTAGTTGGGTACAGTCCCGAGCCACATGGAGGCAGTGAGCGGATCTGCAGGGGTTCGTCTCTCCCGGTATTGGGGGTGAGGTCGCGCTGTGTCTAGGAGAGCTATTACGCAAAGCCCTCGGCCGAGGCAGGAGATTTACTGGTAGGTATTCCAGTAGTATCTCAGGGCGTTCTGGGCTACACTCCGACACGACTTGTACCGCTTTTGGGGGTCTGACTTTTACCAACCCCCTAGGCCCGCCATGCGATACTCATAGACGAACGGACCGGACTGTACGGATATTGTCACTGACAGGCTCAGTAGGGTGTCAGGATGAGTTCGCTCATCGACGTCCCTTTTGGTCAATAGCTGGTGGCCCGTCACGTATTGGCTTATACCTCTGACGTGCTAGTGGTTAAATCCACAGCCATAGTATTGACGAGTCTTTAGAGTCCACCACACTTACAGTTACTCAAGCTTTCGGGCGAAACGCTGTAGAGGCCGTATGGAGATATGGCAGGGTCCGATCAGATACGTGCGGTATTGCACGGATCAGGATCGGACAGTTTTGTACTAGTGGCCGTATGGATATATGGCAGGGTTCGATCAGATACGTGCGGTATTGCACGGATCAGGATCGAACGGATATTACTAGCCGGCTTTGGCTTAAGCCGGTCCTAGTTTAGTACAGTGTAGATTTTGTCTCATTGCATTTGTATCCGGTCGGAATACAGATGCGGGTGTGTATGCACAGTATCGGGGTTTTCCTGTAATTTACTACGGGACCAGTTTTCTGGAGTTGCCAGTTTGCATTCCGTTCCGGCCGGTTTTCCTTTGTTCTTTCCCGGCCGGACTTTTCCGATGGAGGGGTAATTTGCAGTTTTGCAAATTACCTTTGAGGAGGGGGTTTCTTGCATATGTATTTATTATGATAGCATCTTTAGATGCCATTCTTTTCCTTCATCTTTTCATGCTTTATTATGATTAGATATGAGATGAATGTTGATGTGAGTTTATGATGATGATGTTTAGGATATAGTCACCATTCTCTTTATCCTACACTCACCTCCCTTCTTATGGTTGGTATTCTCATTCCTCCACCATATTATCATTCTCACTAGATGAAAGAAAGAACACTTGAGAAAAAGAAAAGAATGAGAGAGTTCATCTTTGTTTTGTGAGGAATTCTTCATCTCCTTCTTCTTCTTGTTTTGGAAAAATGAAAGCACCATTTTTCCTAACCCCATTCCTCCATCAAGGCAACTACAAACCCCAAATGAGACTAGCATGATCTACTACACATTCTACAGCATATCTTGAGCATGTCGAGTTGCCGGCTTCATGCCCGAGTTGCCTCGGTATTAAGGCGGGAGCCCGTAAAAGACGTAGGCGATGTGGTGCCCTTCCGGCGAGGAGGCGACGATGTGGAGACAAGACTTTCCGCGGGAGATCGGGACGATGACGAGAAGACCGGAGGACTCGGATCACTCGGTATACTTCTCTTCCCATCTCTTGTTAGGTAGTATAAGTTAATGGTTATCGATCCGGGTTTTCTTTGTCCGCGGTAGCGCCGGTTTCCAAGTAAGGAAAATTTTTGATTCCGCATTTTGGCCTCGGATAGACGGCCGGGGCGCTGCCGTGGCGCAACATGGTATCAGATTCACGCCATTAACCTTACCTAGCTTGTTCTAATGTGTTTTGCTTATCCGATCGACCGAAATTCCAAAAAACCTCATTTTGTTCACATCAGTTTTCTGTTGAAAATTTTTGGTGTCTAAAAATTTTTCAGGTTGTATAAAACTATAGTACTGGACATTCTAAGACCTCTGTAAAAATTCGACTCAGTCAGTCGTACATTGAAGCGCGGAACCGCGGCCAAACCCCCCCTTGGGCCGCGGTTACGCCGCACTCTAATGTCTTCACTGTGTCAAAAGTTTACAGTGGGCTTGTGGGCTGGTTTTGGGGGTTTTGGGATATTAAATTTGGGCCCAGATCTTCTGTGACTGCTACAGTATTACTTGGGGGCCCACTTGTTAATTGTTTGATCGATCGGATATTTTTAAACACATTATTTCACAGTATTTACATTAGATCTGCGACCGTGAATGTCACTTGATCGGTAAATCCCGTCTAACTGCTATAGCCCGGTTAGACGGATTTGCGAACGTGACTTTCACATTGATGTTCTATGTTTATGCTGTGTTGCTGCGGATCGGTCGTGGGGGATAGCCTGGATGCAATGCCAGTACAGTTTTGTTGTATTATGTACATTTGATATTGCGGGGCGAGCGTCCGACATGTGGACTGTCGTCACTGCCTGTTTGTATTATTCTTTTGTAGCACGACCTGGTTGCGGTCGATGTACCCGGTGTATGTATATTTTACTTTCTGTACTAGGATTACCCCGCGGAGGGGTACACGGATAGCCGGGTTCTAGAGGGCAACGGGCCAGCATCTCATGGCATTGAGACGGAGGGGGCTTCTCTCTAGGATTGGCGGGCTATTCGCCGCACTCGTAGGGGGTACAGGTTGACCCAGGAGGGGTGCCCAAGTTACCGGATTCCGTGAAGTGCTGGGTGGTCCATTCACGGTACTGAAGGGGGCTGCCTCGCTTCAGGTTTTAGCGGGTGACTTGCCGCGCCCGTAGGGGTCTAGGATTTCATTGCACAGGCTATCCACACGACCAAGGGAACGTCGGGTTTCAGCAGCGGCTCTGTGAAACCCGGAGCTTCCAGATATCTGTATTGTTCTGTGATAGTGTACATTTCTGTGATGTTGCATTCTTATCACGCCTTGAGCGAATATAATATATTGGTATATATATTAGTAGATGTTGTATATGTTTTGCATCCGCGCTAGTCCAGTCCCCGCTATGTCGTTAGTTAAGTAACCTAACGGGTGATGACGGGACCCAGTGGCGAATGCGGATGGCATATACGTACACCATTATTTTCGTTCTTTATTGGTGTGATCATTTGATGGGACTGCGTTGATTCGGATCAATGCAAGATAAACAAACCTATTCTGATGTTGTTGGAACATTTTTCAAGAAGCTGTTGTTGCAAGGACGTTCACTTTTGTTTTGCATCGTGGTATTCATTTGGAATATCCTGCTCCTCAGTCGACGAGGCAAGGGCCGAGATCCCTTCACCGGGAGTGACCCCTTGGACAAAAGTTTGCGTCAGGGTAATAACTTCACTATAGCCGATTACTTTTGCTTTGCATCGTGGTATTCAGTTGGAATATCCTGCACCTCATTCTACGGGGAAAGAGCCGAGATCCCTTCACCGGGAGTGACCTCTTTAGTAAAGGTTTTCGTCACTATATTTTATAAAAAGTTGTGCAGTTCCTTCAACGATATCAAGTACATTACGTTAAAGGTTTTTCGCCAAAAACCAGTCGTAGCCCTCCGTCATTTCAGATTAGTATTACTTAGTATTCGTGCTGCGTATGTCGTGCTTAGCCGAGGCGTAGTGTTCGGTAGCTATGTAGTGCTTTTCTGTTGCATGGATATGTGATTGGTTAGGACAGTCGTACGGTCATTTTGGCTCAGTCAAGGACTCGTGCGGGTGGGTCTAATGCAATCAAGATAATGACGGGTTGAACTTGACTAGGATCCTTTGATATATTGGCTCAGTCAAGGTCACTTGGGTCCTAGGGGTAAAAATCACATCGGGAGTTTCAAAAGAACTGAAACTTGCCAGGCATGCGCATACCTTCTGGAGTGTGGTGACTTGAGTGGATTCCGTCAAGTTATCATGCGATGATAGTTGGATCCCGATTCCCACTGATGAGTAGGTTTACTCCTCGGGTGATCCCGACTAATTCTTCTTTCAGGTTTGGAGGAGAATTTGAGGTACAGTGGGAGGTTTCCAGATTAGATAAAGTGATAACCATTCTGATCTAGGTTAGAGTGTACGCTGAGTGTTTCTTTTCTCTCTCTCTTTGGCAGCGACCATTGACCCGACCCTGGACTATGACTCAGTGACCAAGTTGACCGAACTTTCTTAACACTGGCTTTTGGATTGTCAGAGTTGCAGACCTCATTGCCACTCCTACTTTTACCCTTTTCTCCAGGACACCCCGTATTACTACGAACGTCCACTTCCATTGGACAAAACCATCGTATGGTTATATACGAACTCGAAGGACTTCGAGGATGGTTTCCGGTTCTGGAGAAAACGAATAGGACTATTCAGTTGTCTTTTCTTTTCACCTTCTCTCAGGTTACGAGTACTCCTTGGTTTAGGAGATAGTACACCTATTACGCAAATTGGATAGTCTTCTTCCAAACCATAGGCTGGTGCCGAACGGTGGGGAATGAAGAAAACCAATTAGCATAACGATGGTGTGCAGAAGGTATTAAGTTAAGACAAAGCAAGGGATTAGTAGGAGGGCAAGGTAAAATGCGACTGATATTCACGACCAAACCAAGTATTTCTTCGCCAATCCTAAATCACCTTTGTATTTCTCCAGGACACTCCGTGTCACTACGAAGATCCACAGTTTATTGGATACTACATCGTATGGTTATATACGAACTCGAAAGGAACTTGTTCCAGTTCGGGGATGGATTCTGGTTCAGGAGAAATAGGAATAAAGTACATTCAGGTGTCTTTTATCTTCACCTTCTCTCGCATTGCGAGTGCTCCTAGGATTAGGACAGTACACCCTTTATGCTTTTTGGATAGTCTTCTTCCAAACCATAGGCTGGTGCCGAACGGTAGGGAAGGAAGAAAACCATTTGGCCTAAAGTGGTGTACAGAAGGTAATGACTAAAGACACAGAAAGGGATTTGGAAAGATGGCAAAGAATTATACGGTTACAGTTGTGAATCTGGATAATGGAAGAGGCATTACTAGGAATACCAGGATACCCCGACGAAACATTTCAATGTTTCAGTTTCACTATGTACTGTTAATGGAAAACTGATTTCCCGATTAGACACTTACTCCAGGGTATGTATTTACCAGGTATGATTCTCACATCTGTATGGTTTTACAAGATGATGAGTGGGAGTAAGTTATTGGGAATTGGGTGATCATCCTCATTATATCGGGATTCGTTGTAATCGGTGATATTTGAGGAAGTCACCTGGGTTGTTTGCCGGACGGCAATTATTTGGTTTTGAATATCCGCTATTATGCACCAATTTCAAATTGATATATCTGTACGTCTATTTTTATAGAGTGAGATATACCTTTTGAAGTTATGTCGATGACATTTACCTATATCAGTGGATGGTTAGGTAAGGAGCATCAAACAGCGGTGTAATTCTTCTTAACCATGAGTACAGTTTTCAACCTACGACGCACAGTGAAAGAGTTGTTAGACTCAGCGGACTTATACAGAGTATTGTATGTTGTCCAGTGTCCATTAGGACAGAGGGGTTGGTCCTCATACTATATTCTGTTTACTTTTAACTTCTCTAGTTCTTAGACATGTGTTTCGTGGAAACACAGGGTCTAAGTTTTGAGGAGTTATAGGTATTTGAATAGAGTAGAGAACCAGGTATAGCAAGTATCGGGATTCTTCAAAGTGATCGAAGATGTAGATACTTGTGTATGGTATTCAGTTGATAGTAATGATAAAGAGAACTAGCTTCTCTTTCAGGTTACTCATAATTGGAAGCATTCCTAAGTTGAGTAACGCTGATCGGCCTCCTTCCATTTAGTTGACATGCACTGGTGACAGCTGCATGATTTGAATCTGGTTCAATTAAATCTGTGCCTCTGGTTCTATATTGGATATAGAACAGTTCATATCTTAATGTTGTTAAGGTACGGGGAGTTGTCCGGCTTATGATTAAAACCAGACACTGGACAACTCAAGGCACGTTTCTGTAATGGCTGTTTGTGGGTTGACCCAGCTATGACGAGGGTTGATTTTCTACCATCTTGACTCGCCACAGTTTTAACAAAAAAAAATGTATTTTTTTCAAAAACAGAAGTAGGAGTATGGTAGAACTGGAAGTGATTCCAGAACCGCAAACGATTACTGAAGATTTGATAAGGAACCTAAAGATTCAATCTGATTTGACATTCCATTGGCCACTCCGCAGATAAGGTGGGTAACTTCAGGCACCCGAGAGGTACTCCGGTAGCCTCAAGGACGGTGACAGGGAAGTTCTTGTTTACCCACACTTGCCATTGTTGTTGTTCCAGGCTGCGAGACCCGGCAGGAGGATGAGTATAGCGTCGTTCTAAACTAGCTTTAGAAGTGTACGTCTAAATGACTCTGCCGGAGGGTTTTCGTAGTCAGTGGGAGCAGCGGAAGCATTGGTGGACATCAGGCTTATGTCTATTTATAGACTAAAGCAGATATAGCGGAGATAGATCATCTATTTCTGATGTGACAGTCATAGGTTTGACGTCATCAGAATAGGGGATGGATCTGTTGAGAAGGTAGTAGGAAGTGATACTCCTATACTACGATCGGTTATACTTTGGTCGTCACGCAGTGTTTTCTCCACATAGGAATTGGATATTATATCAAACATTCTGGTTACTGGATCTATGGTTTTAGATCTAGATTTGGGTGGTTTCCCAATCTGGGTACCTTGACAGCATTCTATGAGTATTTAGAATGGACGACTCCTGGCACGGTAGTGCACCTGCAGTTGATGGAGTCACCCTCTCTAAAGGTGTCTTATAGACTAAAGGGTAGAGGGATACTCATGATTGGCAGATCACTTGCTTAGGCAATTGAGTCAATCATGAGATGTCAAGTACCACACCAGATGTTGTTCTTGCACTAGATGCAATAAGTTGACATTGATCCAATCCTGGAGAAACAGTCGGAAGCAGTTTTAGAACATAAGTGGATGTTCTAGGGATATGATAACGACAGCCTCATTTGGGAGACAGTTATCATTCCAGACTTCCAAGGTGACATGGACGACAAGGAGGTTGTCAGAGTTATAGTTTTCCTTCTGACGAGGGGCAGTATTTTGGACAGGTGGTCCAAGGCAATACTGAGAGTGGCATGGCGCAGGATACTGATTGAGTTCAGTTGACGATACAGTCTAAGAAGTTTGGATTTGGAGTTCATTTATGAGCTAGGTCACATCAGACATCCAGACATTCTAAGACAGGTATTGCTCATTTCGGGAGATGGCTTTCTCCGCGAACTTGAGATATAGAGAGACATAGAAAGAAACATCACAGCGGATCCACTCACTGAGGCTATTCCTCGAACGCAATAGTTTCGCAAACGAGCTTTGTGAGACTTACTAGTAGAGGAGTTGGGTGTTCGGTATCACATGGGCTGTGAGTATGCGACATCGCAATAATTAGCCTTGAGTGCAAGTGGGAGATTGTTGGAGATAGTGCCCTCAGAGTCAATTATTGGATCACAGGCACGTGATTGCAATGATTGAGGGAGGACCTATCCCGGTAGGACAGTCTTACTCGAGATGATAGTATGCTATCTGGTTTATCTTTATCATCGTGTACTGCTTTAGGTGACCTGACATGTCGCTATTACACGTTGATAGAGCCCCTGGGATTCTTGCTTGACTACCAGCAGTATGATGGCGATCATATACGTGAGAGCGGTAGTCTATAAGCACATCCTTAAAAGGTCCCTAGTCGTGGGAGTTTCGAGACAGGGCATCGATTCTCCAGAGTAGACTAGTGTATACAGTCGAGACCCCGACGAGGGGCGGTGGCCGGTCTCATAAGCCACTGGTGTCAGTTGGTTCACCTAAGATGTATACAGGTGCTCATTGGGTTATGAGTACACCGGACAGGACTTGCCGGGAACATGCTAGTTGGTCTTATACCTGACGTCAGATAGCAGTTCCCTGGTGACATGTGTACAGGTTAGTTCATCGACCTGAGGATCTTCATTTGTCTCGTGTGAGTTCCCACTGTGCTTTGATTACTACCCTACTACGGCTCAAAGGAGTCGTGCAAACAGGTTTTAGTTGGGTACAGTCTCGAGCCACATGGCGGCAGTGAGCGGATCTGCAGGGGTTCGTCTCTCCCGGTATTGGGGGTGAGGTCGCGCTGTGTCTAGGAGAGCCATTACTCAAAGCCCTCGGCCGAGGCAGGAGATTTACTGGTAGGTATTCCAGTAGTATCTCAGGGCGTTCTGGGCTACACTCCGACACGACTTGTACCGCTTTTGGGGGTCTGACTTTTACCAACCCCCTAGGCCCGCCATGCGATACTCATAGACGAACGGACCGGAATGTACGGATATTGTCACTGATAGGCTCAGTAGGGTGTCAGGATGAGTTCGCTCATCGACGTCCCTTTTGGTCAATAGCTGGTGGCCCGTCACGTATTGGCTTATACCTCTGACGTGCTAGTGGTTAAATCCACAGCCATAGTATTGACGAGTCTTTAGAGTCCACCACACTTACAGTTACTCAAGCTTTCGGGCGAAACGCTGTAGAGGCCGTATGGAGATATGGCAGGGTCCGATCAGATACGTGCGGTATTGCACGGATCAGGATCGGACAGTTTTGTACTAGTGGCCGTATGGATATATGGCAGGGTTCGATCAGATACGTGCGGTATTGCACGGATCAGGATCGAACGGATATTACTAGCCGGCTTTGGCTTAAGCCGGTCCTAGTTTAGTACAGTGTAGATTTTGTCTCATTGCATTTGTATCCGGTCGGAATACAGATGCGGGTGTGTATGCACAGTATCGGGGTTTTCCTGTAATTTATTACGGGACCAGTTTTCTGGAGTTGCCAGTTTGCATTCCGTTCCGGCCGGTTTTCCTTTGTTCTTTCCCGGCCGGACTTTTCCGATGGAGGGGTAATTTGCAGTTTTGCAAATTACATTTGAGGAGGGGGTTTCTTGCATATGTATTTATTATGATAGCATCTTTAGATGCCATTCTTTTCCTTCATCTTTTCATTCTTTATTATGATTAGATATGAGATGAATGTTGATGTGAGTTTATGATGATGATGTTTAGGATATAGTCACCATTCTCTTTATCCTACACTCACCTCCCTTCTTATGGTTGGTATTCTCATTCCTCCACCATATTATCATTCTCACTAGATGAAAGAAAGAACACTTGAGAAAAAGAAAAGAATGAGAGAGTTCATCTTTGTTTTGTGAGGAATTCTTCATCTCCTTCTTCTTCTTCTTGTTTTGGAAAAATGAAAGCACCATTTTTCCTAACCCCATTCCTCCATCAAGGCAACTACAAACCCCAAATGAGACTAGCATGATCTACTACACATTCTACAGCATATCTTGAGCATGTCGAGTTGCCGGCTTCATGCCCGAGTTGCCTCGGTATTGAGGCGGGAGCCCGTAAAAGACGTAGGCGATGTGGTGCCCTTCCGGCGAGGAGGCGACGATGTGGAGACAAGACTTTCCGCGGGAGATCGGGACGATGACGAGAAGACCGGAGGACTCGGATCACTCGGTATACTTCTCTTCCCATCTCTTGTTAGCTAGTATAAGTTAATGGTTATCGATCCGGGTTTTCTTTGTCCGCGGTAGCGCCGGTTTCCAAGTAAGGAAAATTTTTGATTCCGCATTTTGGCCTCGGATAGACGGCCGGGGCGCTGCCGTGGCGCAACATGGTATCAGAGCCACGCCATTAACCTTACCTAGCTTGTTCTAATGTGTTTTGCTTATCCGATCGACCGAAATTCCAAAAAACCTCATTTTGTTCACATCAGTTTTCTGTTGAAAATTTTTGGTGTCTAAAAATTTTTCAGGTTGTATAAAACTATAGTACTAGACATTCTAAGACCTCTGTAAAAATTCGACTCAGTCAGTCGTACATTGAAGCGCGGAACCACGGCCAAACCCCCCCTTGGGCCGCGGTTACGCCGCACTCTAATGTCTTCACTGTGTCAAAAGATTGCAGTGGGCTTGTGGGCTGGTTTTGGGGGTTTTGGGATATTAAATTTGGGCCCAGATCTTCTGTGACTGCTACAGTATTACTTGTGGGCCCACTTGTTAATTGTTTGATCGATCGGATATTTTTAAACACATTATTTCACAGTATTTACATTATATCTGCGACCGTGAATGTCACTTGATCGGTAAATCCCGTCTAACTGCTATAGCCCGGTTAGACGGATTTGCGAACGTGACTTTCACGTTGATGTTCTATGTTTATGCTGTGTTGCTGCGGATCGGTCGTGGGGGATAGACTGGATGCAATACTAGTACAGTTTTGTTGTATTATGTACATTTGATATTGCGGGGCGAGCGTCCGATATGTGGACTGCCGTCACTGCCTGTTTGTATTATTCTTTTGGGACACGACCTAGTTGCGGTCGATGTACCCGGTGTATGTATATTTTACTTTCTGTACTAGGATTACCCCGCGGAGGGGTGCACGGATAGCCGGGTTCTAGAGGGCAACGGGCCAGCATCTCATGGCATTGAGACAGAGGGGGCTTCACTCTAGGATTGGCGGGCTATTCGCCGCACTCGTAGGGGGTACAGGTTGACCCAGGAGGGGTGCCCAAGTTACCGGATTCCGTGAAGTGTTGGGTGGTCCATTCACGGTACTGAAGGGGGCTGCCTCGCTTCAGGTTTTGGCGGGTGACTTGCCGCGCCCGTAGGGGTCTAGGATTTCATTGCACAGGCTATCCACACGACCAAGGGAACGTCGGGTTTCAGCAGCGGCTCTGTGAAACTCGGGGCTTCCAGATATCTGTATTGTTCTGTGATGGTGTACATTTCTGTGATGTTGCATTCTTATCACGCCTTGAGCGAATATAATATATTGGTATATATATTAGTAGATGTTGTATATGTTTTGCATCCGCTCTAGTCCAGTCCCCGCTATGTCGTTAGTTAAGTAACCTAACGGGTGATGACGGGACCCAGTGGCGAATGCGGATGGCATATACGTACATCATTATTTTCGTTCTTTATTGGTGTGATCATTTGATGGGACTGCGTTGATTCGGATCAATGCAAGATAAACAAACCTATTCTGATGTTGTTGGAACATTTTTCAAGAAGCTGTTGTTGCAAGGACGTTCACTTTTGTTTTGCATCGTGGTATTCATTTGGAATATCCTGCTCCTCAGTCGACGAGGCAAGGGCCGAGATCCCTTCACCGGGAGTGACCCCTTGGACAAAAGTTTGCGTCAGGGTAATAACTTCACTATAGCCGATTACTTTTGCTTTGCATCGTGGTATTCAGTTGGAATATCCTGCACCTCATTCTACGGGGAAAGAGCCGAGATCCCTTCACCGGGAGTGACCTCTTTAATAAAGGTTTTCGTCACTATATTTTATAAAAAGTTGTGCAGTTCCTTCAACGATATCAAGTTCATTACGTTAAAGGTTTTTCGCCAAAAACCAGTCGTAGCCCTCCGTCATTTCAGATTAGTATTACTTAGTATTCGTGCTGCGTATGTCGTGCTTAGCCGAGGCGTAGTGTTCGGTAGCTATGTAGTGCTTTTCTGTTGCAAGGATATGTGATTGGTTAGGACAGTCGTACGGTCATTTTGGCTCAGTCAAGGACTCGTGCGGGTGGGTCTAATGCAATCAAGATAATAACGGGTTGAACTTGACTAGGATCCTTTGATATGTTGGCTCAGTCAAGGTCACTTGGGTCCTAGGGGTAAAAATCACATCGGGAGTTTCAAAAGAACTGAAACTTGCCAGGCATGCGCATACCTTCTGGAGTGTAGTGACTTGAGTGGATTCCGTCAAGTTATCATGCGATGATAGTTGGATCCCGATTCCCACTGATGAGTTGGTTTACTCCTCGGGTGATCCCGACTAATTCTTCTTTCAGGTTTGGAGGAGAATTTAAGGTACAGTGGGAGGTTTCCAGATTAGATAAAGTGATAACCATTCTGATCTAGGTTAGAGTGCACGCTGAGTGTTTCTTTTCTCTCTCTCTTTGGCAGCGACCATTGACCCGACCCTGGACTATGACTCAGTGACCAAGTTGACCGAACTTTCTTAATACTGGCTTTTGGATTGTCAGAGTTGCAGACCTCATTGCCACTCCTACTTTTACCCTTTTCTCCAGGACACCCCGTATTACTACGAACGTCCACTTCCATTGGACAAAACCATCGTATGGTTATATACGAACTCGAAGGACTTCGAGGATGGTTTCCGGTTTTGGAGAAAACGAATAGGACTATTCAGTTGTCTTTTCTTTTCACCTTCTCTCAGGTTGCGAGTACTCCTTGGTTTAGGAGATAGTACACCTATTACGCAAATTGGATAGTCTTCTTCCAAACCTTAGGCTGGTGCCGAACGGTGGGGAATGAAGAAAACCAATTAGCATAACGATGGTGTGCAGAAGGTATTAAGTTAAGACAAAGCAAGGGATTAGTAGGAGGGCAAGGTAAAATGCGACTGATATTCACGACCAAACCAAGTATTTCTTCGCCAATCCTAAATTACCTTTGTATTTCTCCAGGACACTCCGTGTCACTACGAAGATCCACAGTTTATTGGATATTACATCGTATGGTTATATACGAACTCGAAAGGAACTTGTTCCAGTTCGGGGATGGATTCTGGTTCAGGAGAAATAGGAATAAAGTACATTCAGGTGTCTTTTATCTTCACTTTCTCTCGCATTGCGAGTGCTCCTAGGATTAGGACAGTACACCCTTTATGCTTTTTGGATAGTCTTCTTCCAAACCATAGGCTGGTGCCGAACGGTAGGGAAGGAAGAAAACCATTTGGCCTAAAGTGGTGTACAGAAGGTAATGACTAAAGACACAGAAAGGGATTTGGAAAGATGGCAAAGAATTATACGGTTACAGTTGTGAATCTGGATAATGGAAGAGGCATTACTAGGAATACCAGGATACCCCGACGAAACATTTCAATGTTTCAGTTTCACTATGTACTGTTAATGGAAAACTGATTTCCCGATTAGACACTTACTCCAGGGTATGTATTTACCAGGTATGATTCTCACATCTGTATGGTTTTACAAGATGATGAGTGGGAGTAAGTTATTGGGAATTGGGTGATCATCCTCATTATATCGGGATTCGTTGTAATCGGTGATATTTGAGGAAGTCACCTGGGTTGTTTGCCGGACGGCAATTATTTGGTTTTGAATATCCGCTATTATGCACCAATTTCAAATTGATATATCTGTACGTCTATTTTTATAGAGTGAGATATACCTTTTGAAGTTATGTCGATGACATTTACCTATATCAGTGGATGGTTAGGTAAGGAGCATCAAACAGCGGTGTAATTCTTCTTAACCATGAGTACAGTTTTCAACCTATGACGCACAGTGAAAGAGTTGTTAGACTCAGCGGACTTATACAGAGTATTGTATGTTGTCCAGTGTCCATTAGGACAGAGGGGTTGGTCCTCATACTATATTCTGTTTACTTTTAACTTCTCTAGTTCTTAGACATGTGTTTCGTGGAAACACAGGGTCTAAGTTTTGAGGAGTTATAGGTATTTGAATAGAGTAGAGAACCAGGTATAGCAAGTATCGGGATTCTTCAAAGTGATCGAAGATGTAGATACTTGTGTATGGTATTCAGTTGATAGTAATGATAAAGTGAACTAGCTTCTCTTTCAGGTTACTCATAATTGGAAGCATTCCTAAGTTGAGTAACGCTGATCGGCCTCCTTCCATTTAGTTGACATGCACTGGTGACAGCTGCATGATTTGAATCTGGTTCAATTAAATCAGTGCCTCTGGTTCTATATTGGATATAGAACAGTTCATATCTTAACGTTGTTAAGGTACGGGGAGTTGTCCGGCTTATGATTAAAACCAGACACTGGACAACTCAAGGCACGTTTCTGTAATGGCTGTTTGTGGGTTGACCCAGGCTATGACGAGGGTTGATTTTCTACCATCTTGACTCGCCACAGTTTTAACAAAAAAAAATGTATTTTTTTCAAAAACAGAAGTGGGAGTATGGTAGAACTGGAAGTGATTCCAGAACCGCAAACGATTACTAAAGATTTGATAAGGAACCTAAAGATTCAATCTGATTTGACATTCCATTGGCCACTCCGCAGATAAGGTGGGTAACTTCAGGCACCCGAGAGGTACTCCGGTAGCCTCAAGGACGGTGACAGGGAAGTTCTTGTTTACACACACTTGCCATTGTTGTTGTTCCAGGCTGCGAGACCCGGCAGGAGGATGAGTATAGCGTCGTTCTAAACTAGCTTTAGAAGTGTACGTCTATATGACTCTGCCGGAGGGTTTTCGTAGTCAGTGGGAGCAGCGGAAGCATTGGTGGACATCAGGCTTATGTCTATTTATAGACTAAAGCAGATATAGCGGAGATAGATCATCTATTTCTGATGTGACAGTCATAGTTTGACGTCATCAGAATAGGGGATGGATCTGTTGAGAAGGTAGTAGGAAGTGATACTCCTATACTACGATCGGTTATACTTTGGTAGTCACGCAGTGTTTTCTCCACATAGGACTTGGATATTATATCAGACATTCTGGTTACTGGATCTATTGTTTTAGATCTAGATTTGGGTGGTTTCCCAATCTGGGTAGCTTGACAGCATTCTATGAGTATTTAGAATGGACGACTCCTGGCACGGTAGTGCACCTGCAGTTGATGGAGTCACCCTCTCTAAAGGTGTCTTATAGACTAAAGGGGAGAGGGATACTCATGATTGGCAGATCACTTGCTTAGGCAATTGAGTCAATCATGAGATGTCAAGTACCACACCAGATGTTGTTCTTGCACTAGATGCAATAAGTTGACATTGATCCAATCCTGGAGAAACAGTCGGAAGCAGTTTTAGAACATAAGTGGATGTTCTAGGGATATGATAACGACAGCCTCATTTGGGAGACAGTTATCATTCCAGACTTCCAAGGTGACATGGACGACAAGGAGGTTGTCAGAGTTATAGTTTTCCTTCTGACGAGGGGCAGTATTTTGGACAGGTGGTCCAAGGCAATACTGAGAGTGGCATGGCGCAGGATACTGATTGAGTTCAGTTGACGATACAGTCTAAGAAGTTTGGATTTGGAGTTCATTTATGAGCTAGGTCCCATCAGACATCCAGACATTCTAAGACAGGTATTGCTCATTTCGGGAGATGGCTTTCTCCGCGAACTTGAGATATAGAGAGACATAGAAAGAAACATCACAGCGGATCCACTCACTGAGGCTATTCCTCGAACGCAATAGTTTCGCAAACGAGCTTTGTGAGACTGACTAGTAGAGGAGTTGGGTGTTCGATATCACATGGGCTGTGAGTATGCGGCATCGCAATAATTAGCCTTGAGTGCAAGTGGGAGATTGTTGGAGATAGTGCCCTCAGAGTCAATTATTGGATCACAGGCACGTGATTGCAATGATTGAGGGAGGACCTATCCCGGTAGGACAGTCTTACTCGAGATGATAGTATGCTATCTGGTTTATCTTTATCATCGTGTACTGCTTTAGGTGACCTGACATGTCGCTATTACACGTTGATAGAGCCCCTGGGATTCTTGCTTGACTACCAGCAGTATGATGGCGATCATATACGTGAGAGCTGGTGGTCTATAAGCACATCCTTAAAAGGTCCCTAGTCGTGGGAGTTTCGAGACAGGGCATCGATTCTCCAGAGTAGACTAGTATATACAGTCGAGACCCCGACGAGGGGCGGTGGCCGGTCTCATAAGCCACTGGTGTCAGTTGGTTCACCTAAGATGTATACAGGTGCTCATTAGGTTATGAGTACACCGGACAGGACTTGCCGGGAACATGCTAGTTGGTCTTATACCTGACGTCAGATAGCAGTTCCCTGGTGACATGTGTATAGGTTAGTTCATCGACCTGAGGATCGTCATTTGTCTCGTGTGAGTTCCCACTGCGCTTTGATTACTACCCTACCACGGCTCAAAGGAGTCGTGCAAACAGGTTTTAGTTGGGTACAGTCCCGAGCCACATGGAGGCAGTGAGCGGATCTGCAGGGGTTCGTCTCTCCCGGTATTGGGGGTGAGGTCGCGCTGTGTCTAGGAGAGCTATTACGCAAAGCCCTCGGCCGAGGCAGGAGATTTACTGGTAGGTATTCCAGTAGTATCTCAGGGCGTTCTGGGCTACACTCCGACACGACTTGTACCGCTTTTGGGGGTCTGACTTTTACCAACCCCCTAGGCCCGCCATGCGATACTCATAGACGAACGGACCGGAATGTACGGATATTGTCACTGACAGGCTCAGTAGGGTGTCAGGATGAGTTCGCTCATCGACGTCCCTTTTGGTCAATAGCTGGTGGCCCGTCACGTATTGGCTTATACCTCTGACGTGCTAGTGGTTAAATCCACAGCCATAGTATTGACGAGTCTTTAGAGTCCACCACACTTACAGTTACTCAAGCTTTCGGGCGAAACGCTGTAGAGGCCGTATGGAGATATGGCAGGGTCCGATCAGATACGTGCGGTATTGCACGGATCAGGATCGGACAGTTTTGTACTAGTGTCCGTATGGATATATGGCAGGGTTCGATCAGATACGTGCGGTATTGCACGGATCAGGATCGAACGGATATTACTAGCCGGCTTTGGCTTAAGCCGGTCCTAGTTTAGTACAGTGTAGATTTTGTCTCATTGCATTTGTATCCGGTCGGAATACAGATGCGGGTGTGTATGCACAGTATCGGGGTTTTCCTGTAATTTATTACGGGACCAGTTTTCTGGAGTTGCCAGTTTGCATTCCGTTCCGGCCGGTTTTCCTTTGTTCTTTCCCGGCCGGACTTTTCCGATGGAGGGGTAATTTGCAGTTTTGCAAATTACATTTGAGGAGGGGGTTTCTTGCATATGTATTTATTATGATAGCATCTTTAGATGCCATTCTTTTCCTTCATCTTTTCATACTTTATTATGATTAGATATCAGATGAATGTTGATGTGAGTTTATGATGATGATGTTTAGGATATAGTCACCATTCTCTTTATCCTAAACTCACCTCCCTTCTTATGGTTGGTATTCTCATTCCTCCACCATATTATCATTCTCACTAGATGAAAGAAAGAACACTTGAGAAAAAGAAAAGAATGAGAGAGTTCATCTTTGTTTTGTGAGGAATTCTTCATCTCCTTCTTCTTCTTGTTTTGGAAAAATGAAAGCACCATTTTTCCTAACCCCATTCCTCCATCAAGGCAACTACAAACCCCAAATGAGACTAGCATGATCTACTACACATTCTACAGCATATCTTGAGCATGTCGAGTTGCCGGCTTCATGCCCGAGTTGCCTCGGTATTGAGGCGGGAGCCCGTAAAAGACGTAGGCGATGTGGTGCCCTTCCGGCGAGGAGGCGACGATGTGGAGACAAGACTTTCCACGGGAGATCGGGACGATGACGAGAAGACCGGAGGACTCGGATCACTCGGTATACTTCTCTTCCCATCTCTTGTTAGCTAGTATAAGTTAATGGTTATCGATCCGGGTTTTCTTTTCCGCGGTAGCGCCGGTTTCCAAGTAAGGAAAATTTTTGATTCCGCATTTTGGCCTCGGATAGACGGCCGGGGCGCTGCCGTGGCGCAACACTACCCAGCCCCCACTAGTGTGACTGCCATCACAACGCTGGTAGTCAAGAAAAATCCTAAGGGCTCTATCAATACGTACACACATATTAAGATAGATGTAAACCAAGTAGCATGCTACCATGTTTAGCAAGACTGTTAATATAACTGTGAATATCCCAAGCTTTTATTAAGTAATATACAAGTCAGTATGATACAATAAAGGCTCCTTGGACATATACACTAACAATCTCCCACTTGCACTAGGGCCATGTACTGGCATATCGAAGACCGATCATCTCAAGTAGCCTCTCAAACTGAATATGAGGTAAGGCCTTTGTTAATGGATCAGCAGTGTTCTCCTCTGTAGCAACTCTCCGGACCTCGATCTCCCGGCGATCTATGATCTCCCTGATCAGGTGATACCGCCTTAAGATGTGTCTGGACTTCTGATGGGACCTGGGTTCCTTCGCTAAAGCTATAGCTCCGTTGTTGTCGTAATACAGCGGTATTGGATCAACAATGGTAGGAACCACCTGAAGTTCTGTTAGGAACTTCTTCATCCAGACCGCTTCTTTTGTGGCATCGCAAGCAGCAATATACTCCGCTTCCATCGTCGAGTCAGCAACGGTGTCCTGCTTGGAACTCTTCCAGTATACCACCCCTCTATTGAGGGTAAAGACATAACCTGACATGGACTTGGAGTCATCCTTATCACTCTGGAAGCTGGAATAAGCAAAAGCCTCTATCTTGAGGTCTTTTCCGCCGTAAACCAAGAACATCTCCTTAGTTCTTCTCAGGTACTTGAGAATGTTCTTTACTGCTATCCAGTGCTTCTCCACCGGGTCTAACTGATTCCGGCTTACCACGCTCGGTGCGTAAGCTATATCTGGTCTGGTGCACAACATTGCATACATTACAGAGCCTACTGTAGAAGCGTAGGGTATAACAGACATGCGATCCCTTTCCAAATCAGTCTTGGGAGACATCTCTTTGGATAGGGTGATTCCGTAACAAGCCGGTAGATTACCGCGCTTAGAATCTTCCATATTGAATCTTTTCAGTACAGTGTTGATATACCTGGACTGCGAAAGTCCCAACATCCTCTTGGATCTATCACGATAGATCCGGATCCCCAGAATGTAAGAGGCATCACCCAGGTCTTTCATGGAGAACCTGTGTGACAAGAATCCTTTGACAGATTGTAGCATAGGAATGTCATTTCTGTCAATAGAATGTCATCCACGTACAAGACGAGGAATACGACAGTTCGTGCTACAATTTTACTATATATACATGGTTCATCGGGATTTTTGATAAAGTCATATTCTTTGACCGTTTCATCAGAACAGATGTTTCAACTCCGCGATGCCTGCTTTAGTCCATAAATGGACTTAAGCAACTTGCACACTTTCCCGCTGATCCCACTCTGATTGAAGCCTTTTGGCCGATCCATATAGACGCACTCTTCTAAATTACCATTTAGAAAAGCCGTCTTTACGTCCATCTGCCAGATCTCATAATCATGGAAGGCGGCAATAGAAAGAAGGACCCGAATGGATTTGAGCATAGCCACTGGAGAAAAAGTTTCGTCATAGTCCAAACCAGGTCTTTGACGAAAACCCTTTGCAACAAGTTTAGCCTTATAGGTTTCCACCTGTCCATCTACACCAATCTTTTTCTTGAAGATCCATTTGCATCCTATGGGCTTTACCCCATCTGGAGCAAAGTCCAAAGTCCATACTTTGTTGGTGTACATGGACTCCATCTCGATCCGCATTGCATCTAGCCATCGTACCGAGTCGCCGCTCTGGATGGCCTGCTGGAAGCCAGTAGGTTCATCATCATCAATGATGCAATCCTCTCTATCCCCATCTATGAGAAAACCGTAGTATCTCTCAGGCGGATGAGACGGCCTACTACTCCTGCGGAGGGATGTGGGAATGTCCTGTTCTTCTTGAACTACTGGTCCTACCAAACTTTCAGTAGTAGTTTGTGGTTCTGGAATTTCTTCCAGTTCTATTTCGCTCCCACTTGTTTCCTTTTCTAAAACCCGCTGTTCTAGAAAATGGGCATGACGAGAAACAAAAACCTTTTGTTCCTCTGCGTAATAGAAGAAATACCCCTTGGAGTTCTTTAGATATTCCACAAACTTACACTGCACTGATCGTGCCTCGAGTTTGTCATCATGCTGCTTTTTAACAAAAGCTGGACATCCACATATCTTTATATGCAGAAGATAGGGTTTCTTCCCACTCCACATCTGATATGGCGTGGTAGGCACAGTCTTGATAGGAGCCCTGTTCAAAAGATATGCCGCTGATTCTAGCGCATAACCCCAGAAAGATCGCGGTAACTCAGCATTACTCATAATGGAATGTACCATATCCAATAGGGTTCGATTCCGTCTCTCCGATACGCCGTTGTGCTGTGGAGTGTATGGAGGAGTAAGATGAGCGAGAATTCCTTTCTCTTTTAGGTAACCTAGGAACTCGGCACTTAAGTATTCACCACCTCAATCAGATCTCAGTGTCTTGATACTTTTGCCGGTTTGTTTTTCTACTTCATTCTTATACTCTTGGAATTTCTCAAAAAGCTCGGATTTATGTTTCATCAAGAAAATGAATCCGTACCTAGAGTAATCATCCCTAAAAGTAATGAAATAGGGAAAACCACATCTTGCATGTGTAGGCATTGGACCACATACATCGCTGTGTATGAGTCCTACGAGCGAGCTCGCTCTTACTCCATGTCCAGTGAATGGAGTCTTTGTCATCTTTCCTTTGAGACACGATTGACAAGTGGCATAAGTTTGATATTCGAACGAATCCAAATATCCTTCTCTATGTAACTTAGTTAACCTTGTCTCATTGATGTGACCCAGTCTACAATGCCATAAGAAAGCCTTATTTAAATCTGGAGACTTTCTTTTTAGTGTGTTCTGGACATTGAAAATCTGTAATTGGTTTAAGACATATATACCGTTATCTAGTGTACCGGACCCAATCAAACCATGATTAAGGTGGATGTTAACAACATCGCTTACAAACGTGAAATCATAACCTTCTTTTGATAACAACGAAACCGATATGATATTACACGTTGAACTGGGTACACAAAAACAGTTATGCAAAACCAAAATATGTCCACTCGTCAATCCAAGGTGATAATCCCCTACGGACACAGCTCCCACGCTAGCTCCGTTAGCAACCTGGAGGGTCATATCACCAACCTTCAGCTCTCTACGGTCTCTCAGTGCCTGAAATGAATTGCATATATGAGATCCTGATCCGGTATCTAATACCCAGGAAGTAGAGTTGATTGACATACATTTTTCAATTATAAACACACCTGAAGTCGAAGCCACAGCTTGCTTCGGTTCCTGGTTCTTGGCATTCCAAGCTTTGCAATCTTTCTTCCAGTGCCCTATCCTATGACAGTGGAAGCACTCATCCTTTGCCACTACTGGCACCGCAATCTTTTTCTTTCCCTTCACTCCCACCTTACTAACACCTCCACTAGGTTTGGTGGCGGTCTTATTCTTCCTTCCTTTGGCCCTAGCCTTGGACCTGGAAGAAGAAGCACCGCGAACAAACATAGCGGGTGTTTCCCTTGCCTTCTGCAAGGTGCCCTCTGCACTCCTCAACATGTTAAGGAGTTCTGGAAGTTCAACTTCTTTTCTTTGAATGTTGAAATTCAGAATAAACTGGGCGTAGGTGGAAGGAAGAGACTGGAGAATCAAGTATGTATAGAGCTCGTTCTCCAAATTCGTCCCAAGGTCTGTGAGCTCTTCTATATAGCCAATCATCTTTAGGACATGTTCTCCTACAGATGATCCGATGGCCAACCTCGCCTGAAACAAGTTCTTTGAGGTCTCGTATCTTGCTATACGAGATTTCTCTCCATAAAGTTCCTTTGTATGGAGAAATATGGCATCAAGATCCATATCCTCGTGCCTCCTCTGATGTTCATTATTAATCGAGGCAAGCACGATGCACTTGGCCCTCGCGCAATCTAACTCCCAGGTCTTGCGGATTTCCTTATCCGCATTACTGGACTTAGGACCAGGGACACCAGGTGCCTTAGCATTAAGGACATACCCAAATTTGTCATAGGTCAAAACCATCTTGACATTCCGCAGCCAATCTTTATAGTTTTGCCCTGTCAATATATTTTTCTCTAATAGTAACTTAAGGCCTGTCATATTTTGGGTCGCTGCAATAAGAGAGAGAGGGAACACTTTAGCATGATGCTCTTGCAAGTTTAGAGTGGTTTTTAGTTTATCTAAACTGGATGGCTCCCACTGTTTCTTGAATCCCTCCTCAAACCAAAAAGGAAGAACTAGCCAGGACTATTCTCACCGTACAATACTTGCTTAACCGTTCAGCCAGGCTGGTGTCGGTACTTCGAGGGAGGTTTTCCAACGCTTTCGCGAAATTCCTTAATTAAATAACCTCTTTTCTCTGGGGGCGTAGCCCCGCTGACACCTTTCTCGGCACTTACTTAGTTTATAGCATTGATCGTTAAGTAACGAATCTCCTGATGAGTAGCGGATATTCACAGTAGGATTGGGATCCAAATATCATCGTATGATAATGCTGAAGGAATCCTACCAACATTCATCAAACTCCAAATGGTATGCATCTCTTTGCAAATTTCAGTTTCTTTAGAAATTCCCTATATAAATTTTTGCCACATGCTCTTATGACCTTAGTTTTGGTTAAAATGTCATAAGTCACATGTCAAGTTCTACCCATCATTATCTTGTTAATTTGAACCCATCCGTACATACCCCTGACTTTGGTCAAATGATAATACGACTGCCCCAAACTAACTCATCTATCTATGCAACAAATGAATACCCAGAAGCTACCAAACACTATGCCTTGACTTTGGCCAAAATACATAGTTTGAATACTACTGAATACCCAAATGAAATGACGGAGGGCTGCGAATGGTTTTGGCGAAACCGTGAACGTAGTGAACTTGATATGACCGAAGGAACCTGATAGCTTTAAAAAGGAGTGGTTAAAGCTCCGCAATTAAAAAATATCCTCTGTTTTAAAATAACCGAGTGGTTTCTTTTAAACTGTTCCAACGATTCAACTTTGGTTTATTTTCTTTGCATTAATATAATGCATCCCATCAATTAACCTATCATTGCAGAAAACAACAAAAATACAACGTTCTCTTATGCCATCCGCATTCGCCACTGGGTCTCGTCAACACCCGTTAGGTTACTTAACTAACGACAAAGCGGGGGCTGGGCTAGTGCGGGTGTAAAATATAAGTGACGTATAATTAGCTATCATATATAGATATTGTACATTCGTCAGATGCAATAATAGGCGTTCCAGATCACAGATGAACACATTGGATTTTCTACGAATCCGCATTCTTTTGAGCCTGCAAAGAAAGGCGGATTACAAAGTCGTGATGAATCTCCAAAACCCCACCCTAGACCCCTACGGGTACAGCAAACTACCTGCCAAGTACCCAAAGTGAATCGATCTCCCTCAACAACGTGAGTAGGCCACTAAACACTTTAAAGTACCCGGTAGTTTATGCACCCCACCTTGGGTCTATCTTAGGAGCAAAAATCAGTAAATGAAATAATAAAACGGTGGCAACAACCGCAATCTGGATGTGCCCCGCAAAAGAATATTACAACAATTTACAAATTACATTTGAATGAAAGAAACGCTCGTCTCACATCCCCGGCTATCCATTCACGACAATCCAACAAGTCCACAAGCACAAACAGTAATAACATTATAGAAATGTGCAACCCCCTGCCAACCGACATACTAGCGGTTAGGGGAGGTTTACGAACACATTATACAAATCACAGATATAATCTAATTAGCCAAACATCGTAGAATTTCGATCGAGCAAACACAAATGATTCTACTCCAAAAACTTCTCTGTGCACCTGAGACTTGAGCAGAAACAAAATATCCCAGAAATACCAAAATTAACACAGAAGAGTTACTGGGGAATTTTGGGGTGACTCGGCTTCAACTCGGCCGCGGTTCCGCGGCTGTTTGGTCGATTCAGGAACCCAAATTTCTCCAGTATTCTTATAATTCCCTGCTTGTAATTTTAAGGGTCCCTGAAAAAATTTTAGACCCCATTTAAAAATCGACAGAAACTTTGTGAAAATGATGATTTTTCCGGTCCGTTTCGCGATCGAATTTCTAACGACTTTGCTAACAAGTTAGTTATGGTTTAGCGAGGCTCTGATACCACTATAAGTCGACGTTAGACACCCGACTATTTGCGGGGAGGCGGAATAGGTAAAATAATCATTTTGTTTAAAAGAAACATCGACTAACTTACGGATCTTTACCAAACCTTAAGTAACAACATCATAGGAGGGATTAGCTACTATGGAAGAAGATTATACCTAATGAACCAAGTCCTTCTTTTTCTTGATGACCACCTCCTCGTCGACCTCCTCTTTGTAATAGAAGATCCACCCGAGTGCTACTATTCCAAGCTTGACCTCTAACTTGAGGTAACTAGGTTACTCAAAGTGCTAATCAAAACAACCTAGGGAATATAGAGTAGGATTAGAGATTAATAAGTCTTGCTAACCCTTGATCTCAACACATGAGAGGTTAGGGTTAGGGTTTGAAGAGAGAGAGCTTGAGGAGATAGAAGGTGAGAGTGAGAATCCTTTTGGAATAATGAAATCATTGTGATATATATGAAGCATAACTTATTTATTAAATGAATAAAAAAATAAAAATATCTTCATGCTTCATTAACTCACATAGTGATTCATCTCATGAGTCAATTAAATCATTAATGCATCATTAACTCCATGGATGAATCACACCATGACTCATTAATCCAATAAATGCAAATGCCACCTTAACCTCCAAGTCATCATCCTTCTAGAAGCTTCTCGAAAATTTACAAGAACGCCCCTCCTATCCGTGAAAACACGGAAATACTTTAGACTGTATAAATCCAATAATCCGATACTAGAATCTGGCTTAAACCAAAGCCTGCTAGTAAAAACTGTCTGAACATCGTACGTGCATAAATGTATGTGCGTGTCTGAACCCTGTCGTAAAACCATACGACCTCTATATCGTTTCGCCCGAAGCAGGGAAGCTCTCTGTATGGGACTCTAAAGACTCGACTACTACGCTGGCAGTGGGTTTAACCACAGACCGCAAGCGGCACTAGCTGTACGTAACGGTCCCCAGGTAGATGTTGATAAGAAGGCCGATGAGAAAACCCATCCGAACTCCTACTGAGCCTAATGTGACAATCTCCGTATAGTCCGGTCTATTCGTCTAGGACTATCGCATATCGGGCCTAGGGGAGGCAAGCGTCAGTCCCTTAAAAGCGGTATAAGTCGTGTCGGAGCGAAGCCTATTACACCTTGAGAAACTACTGGAAAACCTACCAGTAAATCTCGCTTTCCCTGGCCAGGGACTTTGCGTAATGGCTCTCCAGGCACAGCGCGATATCAACTCCCAATACCGGGATAGACAAATCCTGTCTAACCGCCACTGCCTCCAAGTGCTTCGGGACTGCACCCAACTGCTACCTGTTTGCACGACTCCTTTGAGCCGTGGTAGGGTAGCAATCTAAGAACAGTGGGAACACACTCGAGGCGAAGCAGTAGTGTCAAGTCTGCGGACTATGCTGTACTCATGTCACCTGGGAACTGTTAACTGACGACGGGTATAATACCAACCAACAGTTCCTTGCGAGTCATGTCCGGTGTACCCGTAACCCAACGAGAACATGTATACTATCTCCAGTATGACGTACTGATGGCTATGGGACAGACCATCTCCCCAACTGGGATGAGAAGCGTACACACTAGTCTACTCCGGAGTATCGATGCCCTGTCTCGATAATCCTACAACTACGGACCTGAAAAAGGATGTTCTTGTAGACTACCCAGCCCCCACTAGTGTGACTGCCATCACAACGCTGGTAGTCAAGCAAAATCCTAAGGGCTCTATCAACACGTACACACATATTAAGATAGATGTAAACCAAGTAGCATACTACCATGTTTAGCAAGACTGTAAATATAACTGTGAATATTCCAAGCTTCCATTAAGTAATATACAAGCCAGTATGATACAATAATGGCTTTTAGGGCATATACACTAACAGGTTAAACCCACTGCCATCATACTGTCGAGTCTTTAGAGTCCTACACAGAGGGTTTCCCTGGTTCAAGCGAAACGATGTAGAGGCCGTATGATCTTACGGCAGGGTTTCGATCATCTACATGTACTGGCTACACAGATGATGTTCGAACGGATAATACTGGTGGGATTTGGTTTAAGACGAATGCTAGTATTATATTATTGGATTTTTGTTATCTCATTGTATTCTTATTTTTTGGAATATGAATACGGGTATGTATATACGGTGAGGGGCATTCTTGTAATTGTACAAGACATGCTTCTAGAAGGAGACACCTCATTAATGGATTTTCTTTTTATGCAAATAAGATTAAATGAGGTGGAATTTGGAGATATTTGTGGTATGGATAAAAGCATGGCTAGATTTATATTTTATTCATTTGGCTTCACTATTGAAGCATGGTTGATTATTTTTTCACAAAAATAATCCATGCTTGAATCATTGAAGCCTTAGCCATTCTATTATCATCACAAGACTTAGCTCATTTCTTTTTCCTCATTCTCTCTCCAAGCTTTCTCCTCCTTCTACCTCAAGCCCTAACCCTCACATGAGTTGTGAACCCTAGGGCTAATAAGATAAAATTATCCATTCATCATTCTCTACATCCTCTAAGTATTCTTTTCTAACAAATTAGATTTCTTAGTAACCTCAAACTTAAGGTTGAAGGTTGATCCATAGGCTCTCGGATGGATCATCTTTGACATAGAGGAGACCGGAGATCGATTTCTATCCAAGCTACTAAGGAGCCAAGAAGAGGAGCAAGGAAGCGGAAAGAAGACCCGAAGGACTGGTTCAAGGAGGTATAACATCTTTCACAGTAGTTAAATCTCCTATTTGTTATGCTAGTTAGGGTTTACGATGAGATCCGGGTTTTAGGTCGATGTTGCATGTTTCAAAAAATCGTTTCTTGTTAATTCCGCCTCCCCACAAACCATGTTGGGTGTGTAACATCTACTTACAATCTTGTCCTCCGCTGTATCAAGCATCACTAGAGTCATCTCTACCGGATGAGGGGGAATGTCATCAATGATGGCTAGGAAAATCATTCAGAGCCAAATAGAGCCGGCGGGGAGAGGAGACCTCTGCGAATCATGAGCTCATGCATCACTGTGTCGCACTAAGCATCTGTAAAAGCAGGATTCGCAAGACATGCAGCCAAATGAGGAATAATCTCCCCAATGGGCACATCCCATGGCTATCTTGGAGCATGTGGGCCATAAGAAGCCATGATTCTCTCTCTGTGAAAGTGAAGGAGAAGATGAACATTGCTTCAGAATATAAAAAGAAACATTCAAATCTCGGCACAGAAAATGTTGTGCATGGTGTCAGTTGAAACTATTTCCAAGCTTTGATTAAAAAAGGTATTGGAAAAGAACATGTTGACTCTGGAAAAGTAAAGAAAGAAGGTGAAACGAAACCGTCAAAAAAATAAGACAGCGCCTCACGTTCTGGGCATGTGAGCATCGGCATGCATAGTCACAAATTTGCCGTTCAGGTATAATTCGGCGAGGTCGAAAATTCGGATTTGGAGAACTATTCGGAAAAAATCGGCAGGTATTCGGGAAAGATTCTGTAAGTGTTCGAGAAATGTTCGGAAGGATTTCGAGCAAGAAATTAATATATGAGACGCTAGGTTTTGATTTTGTGAATTATTTGCTGTTTTTTCACATAATTCGGGAATAATTCACGAATTATTCGCGAATTATTCGGCCCGCCGATTAATTCGGCGATTAAGTCGGCTGATCAAAAATTCGTGAATTCGGCGAATAATTCGTGAATTATGTAACTATGTCGGCGTGCAAAGCATGTGGACTCCTGTCTCTGATAAGATTAAATTCTAGGGCAGCACCTCATGTATTAGGCACTTGAGTGCCGGCGTGCAAAGCACGTGGGTACCTGTTTCATTAAGAGTTAAATTCTTTGGCTACATCACGTGTATAGAATATGAGCGTCAGCACCCAAGTTGAAGCAGGTTTGCTTCGGCTAGAATTAAATGCTACATAGAAAAATATTTCCCTAAACAAGAAAAATATGCTCTATTAAAGCCGTTGGATCAAATATCCAATGGTAGAATTAAATTCCATTAGGGAAAAATATCTCCCTAATCTTTCTAAATAAGAAAGATATGCTTTGTTAAACAGAAAACCCTTGAATTAAAAAATTCAATGGTGATTAAAAATCACCGTTTGAATTAATAGATAGAATTAAATTCTATATATGTGAAAATATTCTCCTAATCTAGTTAAAAACAAGAGAAGTATATTCTGTTAAACAGAATGCTTTGGATCTAAACTCCAACGGTGATTTAAAATCACCACATGATATGAAATCAAATGGAGATCTCTCAAATAAGAGATCTTTTAAACTAATCAACAATTTCTCCTCACTTATATAAAGTACTCGAGACTTTATGTCTCAAAAGGAGAATCAACCCCATAAGATGATAAAAAAAAGCTACAACTGAGAATTTAATTCTCATGCAGAAGAAAAACTCCTTCTTGCTCCCTTCAAATCCAAGATACAGAAAAAAGAAGAGATCAAAATATCTCCTTTGCCTAATAAATATATATATAAGGGTTTACCCCTTTAGTTATTTCTCTGGATCTAAGATCCGCAAGACAAATCTTCCATAAGTTAAGAATTTAATTCTATTCGGGAAGATTTTTTTCTTCAGACTCAAGATCTATGGGAAGAACTAAACATGAAGAAAAGAAACATAAATAAAAAAAATGGAATTTATATTCTAGGAATTTAATTCCTCTAAAAACAGGGTTTAACCCTTCAAAGAATTTAGTTCTTACAAAAAATAGGAACAAGAGAATTAAGTTCTCAAAACATGTCTTCAAAATAGAGATCTTGGTGATCATTAATGGCTAAAACACCATTGATAGAAGTTTAACTTCTCTTAAAAAAGATAATATAATAAATAGAGATTAAATCTCTAAGGACTCAACGCCTCACGTGATATCCACTTGAGCGCCTAAAAGATTCCCTGAAATGAGCGTCTCATGTGACACTCATGTGAGCGTACAGAAGGCCTCATGAAGATAGTGCCTCATGTGCCACACACATGAGCGCCCATAAGTAAAGATCCGGTGCCTCACGTGATACTCACATAAGCATTTAAATAATGTCAAGCAGGAGCGCCTCATATGATACCCACATGAGCACTGTATAAAGTGCTTAGCACTGATATGGAAATGTCTAAGGACTCAATGCCTCACATGATATTCATGTGAGCATCAATATATGATAAATATCCATAGTGAAAAAGTGCTTAGCATTGATAGGGCAATGTCCAAACTTGAGCACCTCATGTGACACCCACTTGAGCGCCAGAAAGCAAAACAGAATAAGTGCTTAGCACTTTTAGATGATGAAAACCCCCAGGACTAAACCCCAAAATAGGCCGAGCCTCTGAAATTTCATACTCCTTGAGCGCATATTGCTCATTATAATCGAGCCCATATGCTCACTATTGTTCTAAGTTGATCTTAGTCTCATATAAGACTAACGTATCCTTGGTTAAAATAAATTGAGCCTATATGCTCATATATATTTAAGTTGATCTTAATCTAAAACCAGATTAACAGTCCTTAAATAAAACAAAATATCCCCTGAACTGACGGAACATATGACGTAGGTTCAAACCCAAATTTAATATACAGATTTGGACTAATCCGTACCCTACAGGCGACGATATAAACTAGTCTCCATATACAACCCACGGGCAACCATAATAAACAATATAAATATAGCATGACACGAAGTGACTTACCGGAGCAGGTGAAAGTGGTTATCACAACGCGTTAATGTAATTAACTGCAGGGGCTTGCGCCTGTTGGGAAGAGCGTCCCCATAATCAAAACACCCTCAAAAAGGGGAATATGATAAAGTTACGCTACAATGGTCGTATCTGTTCAAACCTCCGATAGACGGTGACATAAATAAACTTGGCATCTTTGGAGAGGTGGACGGATATGTTCCAAATAGCATCTGCCCCCAAATTTAGGCAAGACGACCTATCCCGGTTCGTCTTTGTTTTCGGCTATAAAAAACATCTTCAGGTATCCGTTGGGTCGTGAAGTAGTCTATAAAGACTTTCCTCCAATCTTCATCTTCTTCTTCTTTTTTGGCTTGGAGAAACTTCTCTCCGAGTATCTCTTCTTCTTCTTCGGGCGTTTCCACTGGAGACTCCGAAACAAATTCAGCTGGCGATTGGATCTTGCGGCTTCGGACACTGATCCTTACATCGTCAAGATTTTCAATTGCCATTTATTTGGCAAGTTTTGCTAACGCGTTTACTTTGCTGTTTTCCGTTCGCGACACACTTTCCAGTATACAAAAGGGAATTTGTGTTAGTAGGTGTTGTACCCTTTCATTATACTTTATTAGTTCTGACTTGCATGTCTTGTAGTCTCCGTTCACTTGATTAACGACTAACTGTGAGTCTCCGTATATGCCAAAATCCTTGATATGCATATCGATTGAGATTTTGAGACCGACAATGAGCGCTTCATATTTGGCTTTGTTGTTGGTTCTTGGTTCTGTTAATAAGAAAACATCGCGAAGTATCCCGCCTTGTAGAGTCACGAAGATAAGTCCTACCCCGGCTTTGATTATTAGGGTGTTCTTCTTTCTACCACTTCACTTGTGTTGAATGCATATTCATCCGGCAGCTCGCTATTTAAAGGAGAGTTGGCCAGGATCAGGTGTTTCATGAGAAAGTCGGCGATGGATTGTCCTTTTACCCCTCTAAGGGGGCGATAAATAATTATGAACTCCATCAACAGAAGGGCCTATTTAGCGAGCTTTCCTGTCAGCATGGCTTTAGACATGAGGCACTTGAAGGGATCCACCTTTGATATGAGATGAACTTTATGCCTCAGGGTATAATGTCTGAGCTTTGTGATGGCAAAGATCAACGCTGGGAAATGCTTTTCGATATGAGAGTAATTGCTTTTTGCTCCTAGCAGGACTCAATTTAGATAGTATATAGTGCTCTCCTTTCCTTGGTCATTCTTTTGTGCCTATAGTACGCCTAGGAAGCCGTCAAGGTCAGTTGTATTGAGTATGAGGGGATTTCCCTTAACTGGAGCGACCAAAACCGTTGGATTATGCAAATATTGCTTGATCTCTTCTAGTGCCTGTTGACACTTCTGATCCCATATGAATGGGGTCCCTTTCTTCATCAGATGGTTGTATGGAAGGCACTTCCCAGAGAGGATGGCAATGAACCGTCAGATATAGGCGAGCTTTTCTTGGAGGGATCTCAGTTGTTTGAGAATCCTTCGAGGAGGCATTTCTATGATTGCCCTGATCTTGGAGGGGTCGATTTCGATCCCTCGGTGGCGAATTATAAAACCCAAAAACTTTTCTGAGGAGGCTCTGAAGGCGCATTTCAATGGATTCATTTTCAGGTTGAATTTTTGGAGGCGCTTGAAAACTGTCCTTAGATGCTCCAAGCGCCCTTCATACGACTTGCTTTTGACCACTATATCATCAATGTAACACTCAACGATGTCATGTATCATGTCATTGAATATCTTAGTCATTGTTCTTTGATATGTTGCCCTAGCATTCTTTAGTCCGAAAGGTATAACTTTGTAACAGTATATGCCTAGCGGTGTACGAAAGACCACATGCTTTTGATCTTTCGAATCCATCATTATCTGATTGTATCCTGACGATCCATCCATGAAGGAGAAGACCTCATGAGTGGAGGTGTTGTCAATCATCAGTTCGACTGGTACGGGGAAGTCATCTTTCGGACACGCCTTGTTGAGGTCATGAAAGTCCACGCAGATTCGGATGGTCCCTTTTTCTTCATTACAGGGACGATATTGGCGATCCAGTCGGGGTATTGGACTTCCTGGATGAAACCAGAATTTATAAGTTTCTTGACTTCAGCACTGACACTAATCTCGAGTTCGAGACGCATTCTCCTCGGAGCTTGTTTGACGGGATTTATTCCCGGCAGTATGGATAGTTTGTGAACTGCTACATCTGGATAATGACCTGGCATCTTGGAATAATTTCACGCAAAGAAGTATTTGTACTCTAGGAGTACTTCTTTTAAACCAGTTACTTGTTCATCTGAAAGCAGCTCGCTGATGAAGATGGGTCGAGAATCTTCTTCGGTTCCCAAGTTTATCTGTTTCAATTCATTTGCGGTGGTATGGATCCCTCCTTCCAGTTTTTTTGGCGCTGGTGGCAGCTCCAAAATTTTCTCTTCTTCGTTTGTGAAGTAGTCGAGGCACTGAAGTGTATCTTCATCCCCTTTTCATTGAGGAGTCTTATCATGTGGCAAGTGTGGGTGAGATTCCACTTCTTAGGCTGGTTACACTCTGACTTGGCGGTGTTGTCTCGCATTGGCTCATGCTTTTGCGGAGATTCCAGTTTTCTCTAAGTCTGAACTTGCCTTGCCAGTACTGCTCTTCCATCCAGTTCTTGAAGGGAAAGAAATTCTTGATTGGATGACTAATGATCCGATGGTAGGGACAGTAGTCAGGATGATCAAAAGCATTAGCTTCATGAGGCCTCTTGCACTTGGGCAGTATTAATATCTGGTGCATTATTATGAGATTAAATAATTTCCTTGTTTTATCCTGGGGAAAAGAATATCCCCGTCCCATCCTTTCTGTAAGAAGTGGGGATGAGCGGCTGTTTCCCCAAATATTTAAACATATTAAAAGACCAAAGCTCTATTGGAATTGGTTGAGGCAGCGCCTCACGTGCTCCTCACGAGGGCGCCAGTGCCAATGTGCAAAGCACAGAAATACTATCTGTATAAGAATTAAAAGCTTATACCGCGCCGCACGTGATCATCACGCGGACGCCCAGGTGCAAAGCACAGAAACACTCTCGGGGTAAGAATTAAATTCGTATACGGCATCGCACGTGCTCATCACAAGGGTGCCAATGTGCAAAGCAAAGGAGTACCCATCTTAACAATTATATTCTTAAGTGGCACCCACATGCACAACACGTGAGCGCCGGCCCCTAGGTAGAATTAAATTCTACTCTCTGTTAAATGAAGTCGTTGGATCAAAGATCCAACGGAGATGATAAATCATCAAAATATAGAATTAAATTTTATTAGGAGAAAATATCTCCTGAATCTTTCTAAATAAGAAAGATACTCTCGATTGGATCAATATTCTAATAATAGAATAAAATTCTATTGTGAGAATATATTCCCTCAATCTTTCAAAACAAAAAAGATTGTTCGCTGTAAAATAGAGAGCCCTTAGATTAAAAATCCAATGGTGATTAAAAATCACCATTTTACAGAATAAATTCTATATATGGAAAACTACTTTCCCAATCTTGTTAAAACAAGAACAATATATTCTGTAAAACAGAAGTTCTTGGATCTTAAATCCAACAGTGGATAAAATTCCCCAACTCAATTTTGAGTCCAATTAAATCAATTGGAATCTCTCAATAAGAGATTTTCTCAAAATTAATTAACGAACATGCCTCCACTATATAAAGGACCCGAGATTTCAAGTCTCACATAGAGATAGACGAGGGGAGAAAACACCTTGGAAGCTTCTGCAAAAAAATAATTCAGTGAGCTCTAAAAAAAACAGAGAATTCAATTCTTAAAGAAGAAGACCATCCTTCTCAAAAACCCTAAGTAAAGAAAAGAGATCAAAATATCTCTATCACATCTAAGGGTTTAACCCTTTTTATAGAACTTAGTTCTTTCTCTGGATATGAAATCCACAAGACAAGTCTCCCATAAGTTGAGAATTTAATTCTCATCGGGAAGATCTTGTTCTTGAGAATCAAACATTCAAGGAAGAAAAAAATTAAAATGGAGTCCATAATACTCTAGGAACTCAGTTCCTTCAGAAAAAGAACTTAGTTTCTTTAAAAAAACTCAACCTGAGGTCCTAAAAAACAGCGATTTTGGTGAGCGTTAATGGTCAAAATACTATTGACAGTGGTTTAACCTCTTTGAAAATATCGACAGAGATTAAGTCTCCATAATAAAAAAAATAGTGCATCACGTGCTTCCCACGTGGGCGCCCCTTTTAACAACGCTTATCGCCTCACATAAAAAACACACGGGCACTCAAAACAGAGGGCCAACGCCGCACGTGCTCCTCACGTGGGCGCCATATAAAAAGTGCTTAGCACTTCATATATAGCCAAAATGGCCGAGTGCTTAACGCCGATTGGGCAGCGCCGCACGTTCATCTCACGTGGACGCCATAAAAAGTGCTTAGCACTTCACATTTAGTCAAAATGACTAAAGTGTTCAACATTGATTGGGAAACGCCCATGACTGAATGCTTTACATGATACATACGTGAGCGTTAAAGCTCAAATAAGTGCTTAGCACTTTTACATAAAAAGGAAAGGGATGAACAAATAAAGCCCAAATAAGTGCTTAGCACTTTTGAATAAAAGAAAGACTAAGCAGACTAAGCCCAAATTGGTTAAGCCTTTGAAATTTCTTGCAGCTGAGCCCAAATGCTCTTTTGCTGTATCTCAAGTAAAAATGAGCCTAAAATGTTCTTAAGTTGATCTTAGTCTCAAATAAGACTAACGCATCCTTAGAAAAAAATAAGCTGAGCCCAAATGCTCACTTATATGTTTAAGTTGATTTTAATCTCAAACTAAATTAATGGTCCTTAAACAAGACAAACCCAAATCTAAAAATATACGAATTTGGACTGATCCGCACCCTACAGGTGATGACATAAACTAGTATCCGTATACAATCCACAGGCAACCAAAACAAACAAAAACACATACAACACGAAGTGAACTGCCGGAGCAGGAGAAAGTGGTTATCGTAATGCGGTAACATAATTAACTGCAGGGGCTTGCTCCTGCGGGGAAGAGCGTCCCCACAATCAAAACCCCCCTCATAAAATAAGCGAGAATCTGATGAAGTCTGCTACAACGGCCGCGTCTATCCAAACCTCCGATATACGGTGTCATAAATCAACTTGGTATCTTCGGAGAGGTGGATGGACAAATCCAAATAGCATCTGCCCCCAAAATTCAGGCCAGTCGTCTCGGTCCTTGTCTTTCGGCGGTGAACAGATTCTGGCACGCCCGGTGGGACCTTTTTCTCTTTCCATACCACACTTCGTGTGTCGTGTCAGCGAACAAAATCGCGGTTCGCTATGGTTGCCCATTGATTCGAGGTACTAAAATTTGGTCTCTTGCTCCTGTGCAGAGAAAATTGATGGCTTCCAACTGCACAAATTGCAACAGCTACTCCCACTTCGCCTTAACCGGAGGAGTGACTTACGGGCCCAACGCAGCCTTTATTATTTCAATGCCGGTGGGGCAAGTGACGGAAGCCACTACTGGATTGTTCTTTGGGACCATGCTCCCACCAATGAGTTTCGGCGCCCCAGTGCCGCAAGCGGAAGCTCCTAAGAAGTCGGTCTTCGATCGACTAGCAACCGCAATGGCGCCTTTCAACGGGCCGTCCAAATCTGATGTCTCAGTCTTCAATAGGCAGAACAAAAGCTCAAACGGGCCCGCAAAGAGGCTCGTGACACCTGAAGGGGCTGCCCTAAAATAGATAGCCCTCCTAACTCTTTCTACAGTTGAGGTCGTCAAAGGTTCTCCCCTACCAGAAAGTCGATCTTCGAAAGATTGGCCGGCCTTTCCCAAACTTCAATCAGGACATCGGTTTTCAACAGGCTGATACCAACAGCAGCCCCTCACCAAAGCCGGGGGTATGATAAAGCCGCTTCCAAAACTGAGACGGTCCCTTCCGCAAGGCACGCTCGACGTCGCCACTGGCGCCGAGTGAGAAAAGCTGGGGGCAACTCCCCCTCTGGACTTACCCCACCAGCTCCAATAGTGGAAGTTAACGCTGCTGTTCTAACTAGGAACAACTTTGATCTGCTCAGGAGGGTATACAAGAACTCTCCAATGGCGGTGCTAAAGAAATCGCCCCCGCCTGCAGAAGCCACAGTGGAGGCAAAGATGGAGCAACCCCATCAGCGACTCTCCTCGCAAATTCACAGGGTCTGGAGAAAAGTCCAGGACTCTATGATCAACAAAGATTACTCTCCTCGGCCGAAGAAATTGAAGAATCGGCAAGAAAAAGACCATCTCTCCGTAATACAGCGAGGGACTTCTTCTACATAGGGGCCTGTTATAACGGCTCCTTCAACTTTGACCTCCCACAAAAGGATGAGGCCAGAGAAAATCACACCGCCGGCGGCAAATTCCAAAGGCGATGGACCCAAACGCCCCAAGTCTGGTGGCATGATTATACATACGGTCCACATGGCTTTCGGGAGAGAAGAAAGCAGTGCTTCCATAGGTCATTGACTGCAAACTCGGTCATTGACAAAAGCTCAGAAGCAACAACAAAAGCTCCAGGAAATGCTGACCAAAATGGCATCACTTACCGGACAGAAAGAAAGTCCGTAACCAGTATCCGAACAACGCCAAAAGCAGGACACCGATACAGAGTTCCTGTGAAGGTTGCTTGAATGAAAAGACAAAGAAGCCGCTGAACAAGCCGCTAACATAAAGCAGATGGCTCACTTATTTCAGGATATGGTTAGAATGATAATTCAGCCAGAAACCCAAGCCGAGGATCCCCCGATAATCATCGAGGATGATAGAGGGGAAACATCAAACCCTCTTCCGGATTTATCAGTGGCCAAGTAGAAAACGAACTCTAAGGCTTCTCTTGATGATTATATTGCTCAACAAATACGAGCTCATCAAGCTAGTGAAGCTGCTGGCCAAATTGTCAGAACCGGGCGACCATATCCAGGTTGGTATGACCAAATCAAATACCCGCCGGGATATACAATCCCTAAGTTCCATGTATACAAAGGGAAAGGCAACCAACACCAGCACGTCGCGTAGTTCAAAGCTCTGTGCGACAACAATGGAGGTGGCGACAAACTGTTGCTTCGCCGGTTCGTTGGCAGCCTATCAGAAATGGCCTTTGAATGGTACTCGGAGCTCCCAAATAACTCCGTAAAAAAATTCATAGAGATGGAACTGTTTTTCACACAGCGTTTTGCCAGCGCGAGCGAGCGCACTCCAATTACGGCATTAATCAATGACAGGGTTGCTGATAGAGAATCTTATTCTACTTTAGAATAGTCCAGGAATTCCGTGCTCAAGTATTCTCCTCCCTGATCATATCAAAGGACATAATACTTTTACCCGTTTTGGTTCTCTACTTCAGATTTATATTCTTTGAATTTCTCAAAAGCTTCAAACTTATGTTTCAACAGAAACATATGTCCGAATCTTGAGAGATCATCAGTGAATATAATGAAGTACAAAGAACCAGTCTTTGCATGTGTAGACAGGGGACCTACATACATCATCATGTATCAATCCCAAGAGTTCACTAATTTTTTCTCTGTTTCCAGTAAACAGAGCTATGGTCATTTTATCTTTGTGACATGACTGGCAAGTTTCACAAGATATAAATTCAAATTGATTTAAATATGCATCTTAATGTAACTTAGCTAGTCGGGTCGCATTGATATGATCTAGTCTACAATACCTCAAGAAGGATTCGTTCATTTCTGAACTCTTCCTCTTATGTGTGTTCTGTACGTTGAGAACTGTAGTTTGATTTAGAACGTATATTTTTTTAGATAACGTGCCTGAACCGATCAACTCTTGATATAGAAAATGTTCAAAACATTATCCAACAATACAAAATTATATCCTTCTTTAGTAAATAAAGAGACTGATATAATTTTGCATATCAGGTTCGGTATTTAATAACATTCGTTCAGAATAAATGTATTTGGTAATACAGGGTGATAACTGCTAACACCTTGGCTGTAACAATTGCACTGTTTCCAACTCTTGAAACTTATCACCCATTCCCAGTTCTCTACCTCTCTGTAGCCCATATAACAGATTACATATATGGGATCCTGATCCGGTATCTCTTACCCAGGACGTAGAGGATACTGAGAAACAGTTCTCGGTAATGAACATACCCGAAGAAGATGTATCATCATACACTTTCTTCGTTTGGGCGGCATGGGAATCCTGGTATTCCCCTATTTCCAGGATATAATTTTGTATTGTTGGAAAACTGCAGGGTTTCCTAGGACGGCAGCGAGGTTTCAGGAGGCATCGTCCATGCCAATTTCAAAAATTTGCCGTTCTAGCTAACCCTAACCATAGAATCGTTACTAGAAAATCCAACGAAAACATATGTAAACAACTTTACATCTAAGTGAATGAGAAATAAAACCTTTGTAGATCGGTCCTTCATTTATAATGCTCCGTGTAGTAGTCCCTTCGCTGCGAGTAGAGATCTCCCGAACTCTAGTATGGGTTCCCTTAGAGAAATGAACAAGCTTGCTCGAAGTCTTCGAGGCCGAAGATGACCTATGTCGAGGAGACTCTAGCTCATGCTACCTCTTCACTAATGGTAGATTAGTGAAGCAAACACCCTAAACCAAATGGATAATAGTAGAGGATGATGAAGTAGGAAATGGGCTCTCTTTAGATTTCTTTTTCTCACATTATTTCACCACTTAGAAAAAAGCTAGCAAGCTTTTTCTCATGAGGAAGAAGAAGAAGTGAAGAGATGATGAATGAACTCATGAGGTGAGAATAGCAACCATGGGTGAGTTAATGTCATACACTAAACCATGTAGAGAATAAACCATGGGTTAACAATAATGGTTGGATTAATAAATATCTTCAAGTAAAACAAAATGAGTGGACTTGGTCAATGGTTCCACAAGCTTCTACAAGCTTCAACCATGTGACTAATTACCACTAATTTTTATTTACTTTAAATAAACAAAACCCTCACATTATTATAAGCATGGTATAAGTCTCATACACCCATGTTGCATGTGGCATCAAGTATGACACAATAGTTGTACATTAATATATATCACTCACACACACACACACACACACACACACACACACACACACACACACACACATATATGCACACATATGAGAAAAAGAAATGTTTAAGTGAGATAATATTAGTTAATGTAATTTAGTATATCAAATATACAATTATACATTAAATTATTAAATCAACACTTGATTTAATAATCCGGCTATATCACATATAACCGACTAATATCAAATGTAACAACTTATTGAATCAACACTTGATCCAATAACCCGGCTATATCACATATAACCGACCGATGTCATATATCGCGAGAAATAGAACGCGGTATCACATACGTGAATTAATATCGGTCCCGCACATATCACATATGTGCTCCTACTCCGTTTCGCATGAACCAGGAAAGCTCTGTGTAGGACTCTAAAGACTCATCAATACGCCGGTAGTAGGTGATGATCATATCAAACACTCACAAGCCACAAGCGGTCTGCTAAATGTAACGGCCACCCGGGTATTGAGCGATCAGAAGATCAACAAGCAAGCATGCTCATACTCCTGCGAATCCAAACAGTAAAACTATCGTACAGTCCGGTCTCTTCGTCTGATATATCGCATATCTCGCCTGGAGGTGGTAAACGTCAGACCCCGATAGCTTGATAAGTCATGCCGATGTGAGGCTCATAACGGGTCGAGAAACTACTGATAACACTTACCGGTAAATCTCAGAAATAGCCATGGCCAGGGACTTCTTGTTATAGCCAATCGAGCACAGCGCAACATCAACCCCCAATACCGGGAGAGACAAAATCCCCTCCTATTGCTCATTGCCTCCATGTGACTCGGGACTGTACCCTAAAACCACCGTTTTACACATTCTCTTGAACATGGTAAGGTGGAAATCAAAGCACAGTGGGAATCACACAAGACTCTATGACGATCTCGGGTCGAAAAACTAACTGTACCAGTGTCACCAGAGAACTGCCATCTGACGTGAGGTATAATACCATCTAGGAGTTCTCAGCGAGTCCGTCCAGTGTACCCAGTCTCCACTGAGCACCCGTATACCATCTCTGATGTCAAACACCAATGGATATGGGATCTTCCATCGCCCATCTACATGGATCGAGAAGCTATACGCTAGTCTACTCTAGTATTTCGATGCCCCGTCTCGATACACCTACGGCTAGGGACATTAAAGGATGTACTTACCGACTACATTTGTCCAACTAGTATGATCCACATCATAATTCAGGTAGTCAAGTACTCATCCTAATGGCTTTATCAATATGTAACATAAAGACAGTCAGTGCACATGTTAAGATAAAGAGTAACCAGATAGCATTCTATCATGTCGAGCAAGAAAGTCCTCCCTATGTATGTCCAAGCATCCACTATAAAATACATCATATGTACAATAATGGCCTCTAGGGCATATATATAATTAACAAGGGTAAGGCCGAGAGAAACCTGGGTCCAATACGCGATCCGGTGGCGAAACTTATGGTCAAAGTGCGAACAGTACATCGAAGAATCTCCCGCCGTAGGCATGTTCATCGAGACCCCAGATCCTCAAACGACTATGTCCCAGTTCATGACATTCTTTAAGCCGGCCACCTTCCAGGCTTTGAATGATAAACTACCCCAAATGGGCCAGATGGGCCACGGGCCATCCTCCTCAAATAAGGAACCTCGAAATAACAAGGGTAAAGGGAAAGCAGCCTTCGTTGCCAACACGCAACAACAACCGAGTAGCCTAAACCGGCTGTTCTCCAAAACAACGCACGTCCGCGCCCATCCTTGGAGGACAGATTAGGACGTGCTTACTCATTTCCCCGCGATAAGACGAGGAGACTCTTTGAGTTGGCAGTGCATAACAAACTCATCATATTGCCAGACCCACGGCGTTTACCGCAACCCGACGACATCAAAACCCTAACTTTTGCTCCTATCACAGAATGGTGAGCCACCCAATTGAAGATTGCTATGTCTTCAAGAACTAGATCGAGGACCAGTATCAACAGGGAAAATTCGCGTTATCTGAGAACTGGAGGGTAAATCCACCGCAGAAGCACACTCCCAAAAATGTGGACGCGTCGGGGACATCATGCTCACTCGTGGAAGAAACTCCATGGGAAGTCGTTCTTTCAGCAAAGACCAAAAGAATGTTGAAGGATCTACAGGCATGACCGACAGTCAGGTGGAAAATCCCACTTGTACCCGAAATCATCGAAGGGATGTTGAAACCACGTCCTGTACCGAAGGTTGTTGACAAAGGACAAAACCCCCAAGTCAAGCCTTCAAAGTTTTCGAAGAAAAATAAGAAGACCAAAATGCCTGTGCAGTCTGCCGAGTTTGACGACAAATGCACAGACCAACAAAAGTATATTGACGCGCTGGAGGAGTAAAACCAGAAGGCGCGGACACCGGTCACGCTCGAAGAGTTCCTCAAGCATATTCTTGAGAACGACGATAGTGACAACAATGAGGAAAATGACTCATCAGAAGAAACCGAAGACTATGTGGCAAGTTACCACATGGTCTCCCATTCGTCGTTAAATGATGAAGAAACTCCCTCGGCGTCGGAAAGTAACGCAGAGGAACTGGGGGCAGGATCGGTGCTAAAATCCCTGGAACTGCCAGAAGACCCGATCGATAGGCTATTAAACGAAACCTTTCGAAAAAGCAAAGCTGACCGAGAACGCGAAACAGCTATATACGAAAAGGCTAAGCATCAGCATCAGAATGATGAAGTTGTGGCAAGGATGGGTCGTAAAGTACTCCAATCAAACCAAAGCATAACAACTACAAATAAGAGCAGGATCAAAACAGAGAAATGGTTCTCCAAAGCTCTGTCCATGGGAATAAAGCTTTCACCTCTCGTAGGAAACACTCCCGGGGTCATATGCCTCGACGGAGAGGATTCATACCCAAACTACTGCATATATCATAATAAGGTTACCCAACCCACCGAGGAATGCAGTGCCTTCAAGAAGTGGTGGCAAGAATACGATGCCCATCAAAAACACTTCAAGAGAATGAAGTGTGAAGCTCTTCGACGGAAAAATAGTGCGACGGATGCTCATGAAGCAACGACTGGAAACTGTCACATGGTTTGTACTAGTTCGGAAGCGGGGAAACCCCATGTTCCTACCTTCGGGAGCGACTCTGAGGACGAAATACCCTTCAGCCCTCTCTTCAGAGACTCCACATCCGAAAAAGAAGAGGAGGAGAAGAACTGCGAGAATATTCAGCTGCGTAACCGTACGTTGCCTGAGAAGAATCTCGGACATGCAAACAAAGGTTCGAGCAAAAAGGACAAAGGGAAAGAAAAGATCCTGAGGAAATTACCCTCGACGATGGAGTTGTCAAAGAGCTCGTAACAAGGGGCCCACGTAGGAAAAACAAGGTGGATTACAATGTCCTGGCACATCTGAGGAAGATACCCTCACAACTGAGCATATTAGATGCTCACCTCCTGTCCAAAGAGGCACGAGATTCTCTGATCAAGGTATTACAAGTGCCTAATCAGTTTCAAACTTTCCTCGCAGAAGAGAATATGAAGGATGAGCTGGCAGAGGTTCACATAGCCGACAATACATTCAGTGATGAAGACTTCCTCCTCGGTTCGCACGAACATAATCTCCCGTCATATGACACCGGGTACTGCCACGACATCAAGATAGGGAAAATCCTTGTCGATAATGGATCCTCCGTCAACCTTCTCAACGTGAAGATGCTGAAGGAAATTTGCATTAACGTTCAACACCTGGCCCGAGACAAAATTACCATCTCTGAGTTCGACTCACGGTCGTCATGGACGCTTGGGACCGTAATACTGACGTTACGCTTCGGGTTGCTCATCACTGACTTCAAATTTCATGTCATTGAAGCCAAGACTTGCTATAACGCTCTGCTTGGCAGGCCTTGGTTACAAAAATACAACGTCATCCCTTCTACACAATATCAGTGTATGAAGTATTTTAAAGATGGCCTGGAGTAAACCGTTACAGGGGAGCTAAATGCGTTCTCCGTAAACAAAGTCCGAAAATATGAAGACGCAAAGTACTTTCTACTAGACTTCGAAGATACGGAAAGGTGTCATAAGCCGGAGGATAAACAGAAGTCCGTCGCCACTATCCCGATCTTTGGGGACGATACCGAGGAAGATGAAAAAATAGTCTACTCGGGACAACCCAGAAAGAAAATAACAAGCCCAGACCATCTACTCATATTTCGGTCTTTAGCAGTGACTCTGAGGATGAAGCCAACTTGGTGTTCTCCGTCCTCCCATCAATGCAAACCTTTGCCGGAGCAGATCAGAGTTTGCAAATCACAATGGCTCTGCCTCGACATTACAAAGAACTTGATGCGCTCGATACATACAGCTTACTGGAACTAAAGACTTTCTACGTGCCTCCAAGGAGAAAAGGCGATCCTTTTCTACCAATCTACGGAGACCAGAGCAGAGAACGAAGTCTGGCACGGTGACGATTTTGCACTCGATAAGCTTCAACCAATACTTCTGCTAAGATACTACATGGAGAGATTAAAAAGGCTGTTAAGATGCTAAGGTGTACCCCTCGAACAAACAGTTCGACAAGCCCAATCCTACAAAAAGATTTAGGATAATCCTGGGACCCAGCGAAAGATGCCCAACGGGAAGATGGAGACAACCGGGCTCAGATACGTTCGGTCCAAGAAACAAGAGCGATTCCACAATTGCCGCGCCATAAATAGCTCCAGTGAAGGGGAGAACGCTCTTCCAAATAGCTGTGACGTTGAAACAGAGCAAAATCCCGTTCTAAGAACGTTAAGTCCGTCACTCGAAGAATAAATTGACAAGATAATAAAAGAAGCCTGTCAAAAGAGTTGGGACAACCACAGCCGCTAAAAGGCCATTTATGAAAAGGCCAGGACGCAACGACTCAATCAGCAATCTGTGGAGAAAGAAGATGGCCATGCTCTTCATCCCTAGCCCGTTGTACGTTCTCGCGATAGGGGAAAATCCCGAAATAGAGGTAAAAACAAGGTGAAGAATACAAACAAAGTTCAAAAACACCAAAGTGGATCCAAAACGCCATGTAATCGAGAAAAAATCGGTTGGAAACCATCCTTTATGAAGAAGATGGGTTGGGAATACTCTTTCCCTCGAGACAAGACAAGACAAGGAAAATATTCAACCTTGTCATGAAGTATCAAATGGTGAAGCACCTGGAGCCTCGGCATCCCAAAAAAATAAACGAGATCCATCACCCGGATTATTGCTCCTACCACTGAGCAATAGGTAATCCTCTTGAAGACTGCTTCACCTTCAATGATTGGGTAGAAGACCAGTATGAACAAGGCGGGTTCGTTTTATCCGACAGCTGGAAGGTAACCCCACCGCAAAAGCATGAGCCAAAGAGGACCTATACCGCGAGGATAGGACCAGCTCAACATCAAGAATGGAAGCGAACTTGTTCCTGACATGTGATAACACCCTCAAAGGAGAGAGAGCATGAGACTATGGATGACGTCTTCAGGTGCTTCACAAATGAAGACGAGGATGAGATGATCTCAGAGTTTCCACCAGCACCAGGAGAGCTGGAAAACGGGATACACACTATGATGGACAACCTAAAGAAAATTGACTTAGGGACGGAAAATGATCCAAGGAAAACGTTCATCAGTGAGCTGCTATCTAAAAAACAGGTGGCCACGTTAAAAGACGTGTTCATGAAATATAAATACTGCTTCGTATGGAACTATTCCGAGATGCCGGGTCTACATCCAAAAGTAGCGGTACATAAATTGGCCATATCGCCGGACATAAAACCAGTCAAGCAGGCGCCAAGAAGAATGCGGCTCGAACTTGAAATGAGTATCAACGCTGAAGTCAAGAAATTAATCGACTCCGGCTTCATCCAAGAAGTTCAATATCCCGACTGGATCGCTAACATTGTTCCAGTGATGAAGAAAAATGGGATGGTGCGCATCTGCGTGGACTTTTAGGACCTCAACAAAGCTTGCCCGAAGGATGATATCCCAGTACCTGTTATCGAGCTGATGATCGAGAACACGTCTACCCATGAGGCCTTCTCCTTCATGGACGGATCTTCAGGATACAACCAAATAAAAATGCATCCTGAAGACCAAAAGCATACCGCCTTCCGGATTCCGCTGGGTATATTCTGCTATAAGGTGATGCCCTTCAGTCTCATGAATGCTAGCGTTACCTACAAGAGGGCCATGACAAAGATCTTTGATGACCTCATCAATGAGATCGTCGAATGCTACATCGACGACGTTATGGTTAAAAGCAGATCTCATGAGGAACATTAGGGACATCTAAAAATAGTGTTCCAACGTCTTCGGAAGTATAATTTGAAGATGAATCCTCTAAAATGCACGTTTTGAGTCTCCTAAGGAAAATTCCTGGGATTCATCATACGGCACCGGGGTATCGAAATCGATCCCTCAAAGATCAAGGCGATTATGGAAATGCCCATACCAAGAACTCTTAAACAGTTGCGATCACTTTAAGGAAAGCTCGCATATATCTGGTGGTATATAGCCAACCTCTCCGGAAAATGTCGTTCCTACAGTCATCTAATGAAGAAGGGACCACACTCGTCTGGGATCATAAGTGCCAAAATGCACTAGACAAAATCAAACAATACCTGCAAAATCCGCCGGTATTGACCGCTCCAGTTAAGGGAAAACCCCTTATCCTATATACAACAGCCCTTGAGGGTTCTCTAGGCGCGCTATGGGCACAAGAGAACAATTAGGGAAAGGAGAGAGCTCTATACTATTTAGTTCGAGTTCTCCTGGGGGCAGAAAACAACTACTCCCCCGTGGAAAAGCATTGCTTGGTATTGATCTTCACGATAACGAAGCTCAGACATTACGCCTTGGCACATGAGGTCCATCTCATATCAAAGGTAGATCCTCTCAAATATCTAATGTCAAAGGCTATACTAACAAGAAGGATTGCCAAATGGGCCTTCCTCCTGATGGAGTTTTCGATAATGTATCAACCTCTCAAAGCAGTGAAAGGCCAGACCATCACCAACTTTCTCACGGAGCATCCGATCTCAGACGACTCCCTTTTAAATTGTGAGTAGACAGACGAACATGCGTTCGATGCAATCGAAGAAGAAAATGACGCCAAATGGGAACTCTACTTCGATGGAGCATCTTCCATGAAGCGGCGAAAGAAAAACACCCCCATAATCAAAGCCGGGATGGGCCTTATCTTCGTGACTCCGCAAGGAGAGATATTGCGCTATGCCCTCTCCTTAATAGAGACAAGGACTAATAACAATGCTGAATATGAAGCTTTGATAGCAGGTCTCGAGATTGCTGTCGACATGGGAATTAAAGACCTCCTCATATATGGAGACTCCCAGCTGATCGTTAACCAGGTAAATGGCGACCATCAGACATGCAAGCTAGAGTTGATAAAGTATGGCGAAAGTGTGCAGCAACTGCTGATACAAATCCCTCATATATCCTGGAGAGTATATCACATGCAGAAAATAGCAAGGCGGATGCATTGGCCAAATTGGCTAAGGAATTGGCCAACGAAGACTTCGACGACGTAAGGATCATTGTGCAAAGCCGCAGGGCTCTCGCGCCAACAGAAATATCTGTGGAAGACCTAATAGAGCCATCCGAACGAAGAGAAATGACCGAACAAGTAACCCTTCAAATAAGGGGAGAAGAAAAGTTCAACGATTGGAGGGACGTCTTTATAGACTACTTCAAATCCCAACAAACGCCTAAAAATACGTCGTCTAGACATCAGCTCATGAAACAATCTTTGTCTTTCACCTTCGTCAATGATACCCTATATAAGAGATCGTTTAACTGTCTGTGGCTAAGATGCCTGGGACCAGAGGAAGCAAAGAGAGTCATCCAAAAAACTCACGATGGACTCTGTGGTTCTCATCAAGCCTGGCTAAAGATGAAGCTGAAGATCAAAAGAATGGGTTACTATTGGCCCACAATGATTCAGGATTGCCTCGAATATGCAAAGCAGTGTCACTCGTTCCAAATTTACGGGGACTTCATCCACCAACATCCAAATCCGCTACACCCAACAGTAGCTAGCTGGCAGTTTGAAATGTGGGGAACTGATATAATTGGCCCCATTGAACCCCCATCGTCCAAAGGACATCGGTTCATACTGGCAACGACCGACTACTTCTCTAAATGGGTAGAAGCAGTACCACTGAGGGAGGTGAAGACAGAGAATATCCTCCATTTCTTCAGAACCCATATCATCTATCGGTTCGGTACTCCACGACGGATAATCTCGAATAATAGGCCAGCTTATAGAAGTCATAAAATTAGTCGCTTCACACAGCAATATAAAATAGATTGGAGATATTCTTCCATCTATAATCCTCGGGCGAACGGTCTAGCTGAAGCTTTCAACAAGACCTTGACAAATATTATAATAAAAACGGTGTCCGGAAACAAAAAAAGACTGGCATGAAAGGCTGCACGAAGTTCTCCGAGCGCACCGAACGACGTTCAAAATGGCCAAGAATACAACACCATACACGTTAGTATTCGGCACGGAAGCAGTGCTTCCCCTAGAAATAGAACTCCCTTCTCTACAAGTAGCGGTTCGATACGAGCTGACAGATGAAGAAAATTCTCATCTTTGGCTTGAGGAGCTCGATGCTCTAGACGAAACTCGTCTTATAGCACAAAAAAATCTGGAAGCTTATAAAGCAAGGATGACGCGGTCATACGAAAAACTGACCAGGCCGAGAACATTCCGCAAAGGCAAACTCATCCTAGCCGTTAAAAGACCCATGATCCCCAATTGTGCAAAACGGAGGAAATTCAAGCCAAACTATGAAGGCCCGTATATCATAGATAAATTCTACCAAGGTGGCGCTTACCTGCTCATGGATATGCTTGGCGAAAGGCCCTTCCGGCTAATAAACGACCGATTCCTCAAAAATACTACGCTTGACGAGTCATGACTTAGGTCAATGATAGATGACGACGCTTGTGTTCGCTCGCTATCTTCCTGAGTCATAACTCTGAGAGTAGTATACAAAAAGCTCCTTTACCTCGAAAACGGCAACAAAATACCGAAAAGTCCCTAAACTAATTACTCGCCTCAAACGTGGCGATATCGGACCGAGATGTCCTTAAACTAACTATCCGCCTCAAACATGGCAATAATAGACCGGAACGTCCCTAAATTGGCGCATCGTCCCAAATACGGCGATACACTCCCTTGACATCTATATTGCAATCAAAGTTTTAGTAGCAAAGATTGCAACTTAAGTCCTACTGGCTGCACAGCTATTCCAGCAATGGAGCCACCCCTAAGTCCCATCGATAAATCGATGGGCACCTGCGACGAAGCTACTCTCGAGAGTTTCGGGAAAAAACGGTGTGTCCCCAAGCGAAATAGGCACGGATGAAAACCCGAAAGGGCGCCGTGAGTAAAAATAGCAGAACTACCGGCGAGCTTTTGAAAACCCGGAAGAGCGCGGTCTTGTAAAAAAATAATAAAAAAGTATACACTTGCGAGATCCTCACGGCTCGTAAGGAAAATTTTCCACATGAGACCCTTACGGCTCACATGATTCAAAAGCCTTAAGCTAAAAGGATCTGAACTTGTTCTTAAGCCGTCATATCCCCCAAGTTTCCCTACAGGCGGTCCAATATTGACCCTTGCATACAATCTACGGGCACCAATAAGTATTCCCTCACCAAGTTCTACTAATGGCGAGAAATGTCCCCATATGATGAACGACAATTGTAAGTCCTCTCGACTTATAAGGAGAAAAAACTCTTAAAAGATCCTTACGACTTACAAGAGAAAACACACTTAGGAATCCTCACGACTCCTAAGGAGAAAATACACCTACGAGATCCTCACGACTCGTAGGGAGAAATACCTTTATGAAACCATTACGGCTCATAAAGTCAAAAAATCTTAGTCGACATGATCCTAACCTTGTTTGTTAAGCCACCTTTGTTCAAATCGACAAAGGCAAATAATGATTCATTCCTGTTAATATTCCAATGGTAGCGATGCTGATGCCTAAACAGGTATCAAATCTCGAGTCCTCTCACGGCAAATGATGATTCGCTCCTGGAAACATTACAGTTGTAGCGATGTTGATGCCTAAACAGGTGTTAGACTCTATGTTCTCTTACGGCAAATGATGATTCTCTTCTGGCAATATTCCAGTTGCAGCGATACTGATGCCAAAATTGTTATCATGAACCAAGTTCCCGACTCGCAACAAAATCAGCGAGCGAAAAAATATGCATATGAAATAGCAGAAATGATGGGGCAAATCGCAATAAAAATCAACGAGCAAAAAAATATATGCATATAAAACAGCCGAAATGATTGGGCACCGCGATAAATAGCTTAAATGATTGGGCAATCGCGACTTTCACGACATAAAAGCTGAAAAGTTAGAGTATCGCAGAAAAATAAAAAAAATATAAAATGAAATTTCCTCTGCCCTACAAGTTTGTTCATATTGACTCTTGTATACGATCCATGGGCACAATTAAGAAAAAAGGGAACCATATTTTCCCATCAGGCTCCATCAAAGGGAGAGCCAGATCTCGACGGCAACATCTATAGCCTAGAGATCAGCTTGACGTTCTTCTGATTCCAACAGGGTGCAGACGTGGCGTCAACAAAGCTCTAAGGAGCCAAATCATATGAAACTGGAGTAATGACAAAATCCTAGCTCCAAGTTCTTACGGTACATATACAACTTAGAGACTATCTCGGTGTTCTTCTCATTCCAACAGGATGCAGATGCAACGTCAACAAAAGACCCAAGGGTCAAAACAAAAATGGAGTAACGGCAAAAATCCTAGCTTCAAGTCTCGATGGTACATATACTACCTAGGGGCTATCCTGGCATTTCCCTCTTATTTTAGCAGGATGCGGACACAATTATTAAATGAAATTCGAGCGATGGCAAATTCTTAGCTCCGGACTTCAATTTCAATAAATACAGCTTAAAGGTCCTACAGATGTCTACCCTGTTTCAGCAACATTGTCAAAATAAAAATGAAGCGACGGCATATTCCCAGTTTCGGGTCTTGACGGCAACTCACATAAAGCCTAAAAGACCATCGGAGATCATTCCACCCCAAAAGGGTGCGATTATGACTCATCGGGGCTCCAAATTGAGCCTAACCTCAGGTAAAAAGCGTCATGGAAAATTACTAACGCTTTCTCTTCTGACGGTAATATGACCTAAGGAGATTACTTGAAGACGTCTTTTCCAGCCCCCAAAGGGATCACAGACACGACAGTCGCAGGGCTACTCAAACAACAGCTTAAAGACTGTATATCGAGGAATATATCAGCCAACGCGACGGTACCACGGACTAAAACCCTAGTACCACAACCCTAATGGACCTCTGACGTAAAAAGAACAAGGGTTATCTGCATACAATGTTAGGACAAGTTTTCCTGTAAACCCAAGAGAGGTAAACTAAAGATACTCCGAAATGAGTGAATAAACTATAAACTCCGAAATGAGTACATAAACTAGAGACTCCGAAACGAGTGAATAAACTACAAGCTCTGAAACGAGTACATAAACTAGAAACTCCAAAATGAGTGAATAAACTAGAGACTCCGAGACGAGTGAATAAACTAGTAAGCGCTAAATTGGGACATCAAACACAGAGGAGCGCATGCAAAAAAATGTATATTCTTTATTCATGAATCAAAGTGTTTGAAAGATACAATTTAAAGAAAAAAGGGGGATACAATTTTAGAAAGAAGGCGGGGCTTTCAATAAATTTGCAACCTGCTAACTCTCTTCCCACAGCTTCTCTTCATGCGCTACTATTACAGCCAGCATCGCTTCAACTTGGGCCCGTTGTTGCGAGCACAATGAAAGCTTTTCGGCAATTTCCTGCTTGGTCACTTCGAAATCTTGCGTTCTCTGCTCCGTGGAGTCGAGATGCTGCCTCAGCGCCATTTCTTTAGAAACGCATTGCTAAGGATTCCCAAAAATAATTTGCAGCTGCGCGGCGTTTGCTTCAACCTGGGCGTGCAATTGGCCGGATTCGCCGAAAGCTATTTCTTGTTCCTTTTGCTTCAGGGCTAACTTCTGCTCGAAGTATTGAAGGGAAGCGACACTTTGCTTGACCCACGCAATCAGTTGAGCCTTCGAGTTTAATGCTTCAGGTGTAAGACGCTTATGCTCTATCTCATACATACAAGCCTCAATTCGCCTACAGTAGTCAACCCAAACGCCGACGAAGTCTTCATTGTGGAAAGTCACAAGCATCGCTAACATAGGGTTGACCTCGTCCGCAAAGTCTATAGTAGAAGTAAGAGCTTCAACATTGAGGTCTTCGATAAAATCGCTTAGCATCCGACTGCTATTTGCCGCACCCCTGGAGGACTGACGCTTAGCGAACGGCCCTGTGGGCATAGATATGCAAGACTCAAGAGGAGCCATAGCCGGTGCAGCTGTTGTAGAATAAAGTACGCACAAAGAACGGTCGGATTTCGACTTAAGAACTAAAAAGGACGATAATGGATAAGATCTAACATACCAGTAGTCCAAGGTAGAAAATCAAGAAGCTTGGGAAGCTTGGCTATTCCTTCGTTCTCTACCTCGAGCCCTAAGACTATCGCCAATACGAGAAAGCTTAGCGACATAAAGATCACTCGTGAAAGGATGAAATGAGAGATGAAGAATATATTAACTAACGTTCGAAGCAGGAATGAATTCTGATTGTAAGACAAAGTGCGAGCCTAGCATTTGGCATAAACGGTCAAAAAGCACTCCTACGGTATTGTAACGGTATATGGTAAAGAAATTAATCCAAGAAATACTATCTATACTAAAACAAGGAATTGAAAAATCTTTACCTTCCATCATTAAACCCGAAAGAACTCGCGGGGGCACAAAAGAGAGAGGCGGAACAGTGATAGTCGTGGCAGCGGCTGAAAGTGATTCTTCAATCAGCACAACGCCGGGGTCTACCGCATCTATATTCGAAATAAAAGAAATATCAGCGAGTATAATTGGTAAGATTGAGAGCCCAAAAGAAATAACACAAGGAATATCTGATTGGGGAGGGACCACAGCGGTGTCCGGAGCGCCACTAACCATGACGGTTTCCTCGATTTCCACCATCACCAAGGAGATGGATTCAGCATCGACACTTTCGTCCCCCGAATCAATGAGGGCCGTCGACATGCTCGCATCACCTGCCGATGTCGGGGATCCACAGGGGGAGGAAGCGGCAATTGGAGCAGCCCCTGATACGACAGGAAGGCCTGACGCCCCAGACTCTTCAAATGCGGGCACATCACCCACTATGTCACAACTTAGACTCAGTCTCGTCGCATCATTCAGGGATAAATGTGTTATAATTCGAGGAAAATTACAGTAAGAGGGAACCTAAAAAAAATTACTACTAGGTTTCAACAAGGGAGCGTGTGTTGTTTTACCTTGAAGTAACCGCTCGGCCTCTTCGCAAGCCGCACGTGGAACATGCCTACGAGTAGTAGATAGGGCAGAAGGAATGTCTTCCATGAGAACGTCGGAGGGCCAGGCATCACTCAAACCCGTGGCCAAATTAGCCTGACGCTCCTTTGCTGCGTGCTTTTTGCGCTTCCTCTCTGCCTGGGTTGTACGAATAGATCTCCTCAAGACCTCCGGCAGGGAAACATCTTTGTCCAAATTGGGCTCGGCCTCCAGATCTACTGCAAAATCCAACATCGGCTGCTTTAACACCGCCTCCCGTGGCGGCCTTAGGGCAATCTCAACCGTAGCTGGTGGCTCTTAGGCTCCTCCGCACCACCACCTGAAGATGGCATTATACTTGGAACAACACGAGTTGCGGTTGTTCCTGTAACAGAAAGAGGAAGGGAGTCAGGGTGTGAACGAAATGAATTAAATATGCAAATGCACTGCGAAACGAATCATACCGAGACCCATGGAGGCGTGAAGCCTTTCCTCTTCCTCAAAAGTCTTGAGGGATGCCAAGAAAGCCTCTTCAGTGGAGATTCCTGTTAAGAAAGGAGCATTAATAAAGCATGATAAATTCAAAAAAAATGTGCATACAGAAGAATGTAAATGAAATATACCGGACGCCTCAAGAGATGCTTGCTCGCGGGCTAATCTCTCAATAGCAGCCTGAAAATTAGTGGCGGCATTCTCATCGATAGAAGCTCCGAAAAGACCATCATTGGTACTGTATTCAGACAGGCCCTTGTTCATATCATAATATTGCAGTTTATATTCCCCAATTCTTATTCGTTTTATAAATAAACAGGTGCTTTTGACGCATGTCTGCTACATGTTACAGGTTACAGGTTCTTGGACAGAAAACAGTGCAAACGATGTAAAGACGATGAAAATGTGGACTTTAACCAACAAACAGAGAATCTTGATCAAGCCTACATAAGAACAACTCACAAAGCAAGATTCAAGACATTGACTCAAAGCGAACGGTTAAAAATCCATTGCAAATTGTTCACTGAAGATCTGGAACCAACCTAGAAGCCCAAATGGAAAAAGATATATATAAATAAGAAGCCCAAGCCAACAAGAAGCAAACCAGGAAATTTCATTGAGAGATCTCCCCAAAGGGCCGCGGAACCGCGGCCCAAGCCCACTAATGTCGCGGTTCCGCGGCTATTTAAAGCCCGTGTCGGTGGATTTTTCTCGTGTCGGTGCGTCGGTGCGGGTGTTGGGATTTTTCATGGGCATATCTGTAATTGCACATGCGCGAGACTCTGTAACCCTAGTTTTCCTGTTTTCCTATAAATTGTAATCACAGATCTGTAAAAATGATGCCTCTTTTCAATCAATAAAATTCAGAATTGCTGGGAGTTTATTCAGATCTGTTCTATATTGCTTGGAGGGAGCCATCGAACTAGTATGTTAATTTTAATACTTTGTTTTGATTCTTTTAATTAGTATGTCTTTTCATCCCCTAATGAGCGAGTAATCTCCTCGCTTGTTAGGGTTAGCCTTAGGGAAAGGTTTGAGAGATGAGATCTCTCACCCCTTTTATGCCATCCACACCTAAGAGTTAGAACTCCATGCATGCACGCACAGCCGCTCCCTACGGCATCCTACCCCTCGAGGTAACGATGCACCGTAGTATAAAGGGCCGGTTGCGCGTGTTTTCCATGGGGGTTAGGGTAATTATCGATAAAGGAAGGATAAGAATCTAGAGGAAGAAATATCTTCCCAAAAGATTTTAATCCACTTTATTGTTAATTACCACAACTTCTAATAGATCTAAAATAAGGCAATGAAAGCGGTGAAGAAACCTTTAATCTCCAAATTTCCCCTAAACCTAACCCTAGCAAGACTTCAAATTAGATTAATTTAGTTTAGTGAAAGATCTAGGTTTTTATAGATTTAATAAACCAACCAAAACAACATTTGGAATCAACTCGTAAAGACGCATTAAGGAAATTACCCATCTCTGTGGATCGACCCGTACTCACCGGCTAGCTGCAAAGCGACGCCGTTTCTGATTGCGGTAAATACAAGTTTTTGGACTAATAAAATGGCGCTGTTGCCGGGGATGGCGTAAAATTTCTTTCTGTGTAATTTCGGGTTGATATAAATTTTAAAAAAATTATAAAAATCTGAAAATAAAAAAAAGAAATAAAAAATTATCAATTTTGATCTGTTTGAAGGGTGTATCTTTTGAATCTTGCAGGAACAGCGAAGCATCGCGGATCTGAAAATTTGCAGAGGGCAAATCAGGAAAAATCACATCAGAACAGAGGAGGAGTAGTACAAGGGTGCAGCACAAATTTTTTCAGAGCCTGATCACCCTATACGACCGCGCTTCTGCGGCCTTATCCCTATCATTGTCGCGGTTCCGCGCTCTGACTGCCACGTCAGCGCACCAAATTTTCTGGTCTGTTTCCTCCTTCTCCCCTCTGCAACCTACAATATATCCACTGTCAAAATTCTCTGCAGGATTTCTTTGCGCTAAAAATTTTCTTCCCCCTTCTAAATAACATATTTTCTGCAGGTTTCTTTGCGTTGCGCTAAAAATTGATTACAAGTGAATTTACAGTTTTGCATAATTTAATCGGATTTTAAGGGGCTAATTGACCAAACTCAGATTGGGTGGGGATTTCATCACCCTTCCCAGGACCCCAGAAAACACCTAAAGCATTTGCATCGACCACAATTAATAAAAAATATTAGACTCAGACCTAAGGACATCGAGCTCAATAGGAAAAGGACTAGTATAGGCATCGACCGTTTATCCTAACTGATTTTGCGGTGTCTAGGCTGGTGGTTTTTAATTAGGCCCACTACTGTGGTTCCTTCCCACTTACCTGGCCGTACTTGTCGGTGAAGAGACGGTTTGAGGTCCTATTTCTAGCCCTAGTTAGGAGCTGTCTAGTAGACCTAGGTGACCCTAGATCTAGGCCTGAATGTGCATGTGTGGTTGATACATTTGTGTCACAAGTCTCTTTTCAAAACTTCTTTGCAAAACTCTCAAATAAAAAAATAAAAAAAGAAAAATCTTTTCAAAACTTGCAACTTGTCGCTAAAGAAATCTTGCAACTCACTTCCATCACTTCCCTCCATTGACGTTATCTTACCCCAACATTCTGTTTTTCTATTTTTTCTGACTACACTACTCCTTTAGTGTATGTCAATTTGGACTAGGGATACTAACGCCCGATTAGTTCGTGTTTCGTTGGTACCGACCGACGAACCCTTCGACGAACCCTTCGTCGAAATTCCCTCCATTTCCTTACCTCCACCTTCAAATTCTTCTTTCGAAGGTATGTCAGGACACGACCCCAACAATACCTTACCGACGGGAATGATTCCACCTCCGTTAGGTGCGAATAACCCGAATCTTCCGCCTGTTGTAGCGCCCGCACGAGTTGCGCTCCAGGATCTCTTCTACCCCGTCCGCACTTCTTTACCTACATGTCTTTCACCCCCACCGGCAAATGGGGAAAACTTTGAAATAAAACCACATTTCATCAATATGCTGCCAAAATTTCATGGTTTGGAATTCGGAGATGCATATATCTTTATCAATAAATTCCAAAATGTTTGCGCTATGATGAAAACGACCTAATTAAGTGATGACGCTATAAGGCTAAGGGTCATTCCTTTCACCTTATGTGATCTAGCCGAGAAGTGGCTATATAGCACCGCATCACATTCCATCAGAAATTGGGACGAGTTTGTGAGAGCTTTTCTGAAAAAGTTCTATCCTCATCACAAAACTGCTAGAATCCGTAACGAGATTATACAATTTTCACAGCTTCCTTCCGAACCATTTTGGAAGTGCTTCGAGAGATTTAAAGACCTACTCGTTCAATGCCCTCATCATGGGATTGAAAGTTGGCAACCTTGCTAAACATTATACGAGGGATTGAACTCCGCAATGAAGCAGTTGCTAGAAACCATATGTCAAGGTCATTTTCTCTCCAAGTCTAGCGACGAAGCTTGGCAGTTTCTTGAGGATCTTAGTGAGCAAACAATTCAGTGGGAGAGTACCAAGACCACATCATCTTCTTCTGTTGGTCAATCTAGGGCAGGCATACATCAAATAGATATGTCGATTGCTATGAAGGCCGAGATGGCCGCACTTATGAAAAAGCTAGAAGCCATTGAGACCAAAATCTCATCGTCTTCTCCTGCCCCTGTTTTACCCACACGAACTGTTTGTGCTTGTTGTTCGAATCCATCACATCTAACCGAAGAGTGTCCTTATAATGCATCTACTCAAAAATAGGATCAAGTCAATGCTGCATTTCAGCAACGACAAAGAAACGATCCGTACTCTTCGACATACAATCAGGGGTGGAGGAGTCACCCAAATTTCGCTTGGAACCAAAATCAACAAGTCCAAGGAAATAACAATTTTCAAAGACCTCCTCCACAACAACAACAAGCACCTTCACAAAATCAAAACCAGCAATCTTTCCAACAACAACCTTATACAAATCAAACGAACAATTTGGTTCAACCAAATGATGATAAGGTTATCTCGCTCGAAAAAAGTCTAGATACATTTCTCAAGCAATCTACAGAATCCGCAGCAAGATTTGAAAATTATGTTCAATCTTTGATGACTAACAAGCTTCACACGATCAAAGTATCAAATCTATTGAGGCACAAATTGTACAATTAACTGCTGTGTTGAGCGAAAGAGAAAAGGGAAAGCTTCCATCTCAACCATTGCCAAATCCCGGTCATACACAAAACGCATACCCCAATCACAATGTAAATGCGGTGACCACGTTGAGATCCGGAAGAGTGTTGCAAAATAATGTGGGAACTAGTGATGACATCCCCGCCGGTGGTTCTTCTTCTTCTTCTTCTTTTTCTCCATCGTCATCTTCCCCTTCTTCATTTTCTTCACTTTCTTCTTCACCTTTTTCTTTAGAGCCAATTCTCCACCCTTCACATGGCTCTACTTCTTCTAGCTCGAACGGACCCATTTCTCACAACATGAACACATCTACACCGGGATCCGTTCCTACTCCACATTCTACTCCACAGACAGTTGACTCAACGAATTTTCAAAATGCTCCATTCCCAAACAGGTTGAGTCCTAATAAACTAAATGCACAAGTGGAGAAGATTGTGGAGATATTTAAGCAGGTTAGCATAAATATACCTCTCTTCGATGCAATCCAACAAGTCCCTTCATACGCGAAAATCTTAAAGGGCTTATGCACCTCGAAGAGAAAGGCATCTCAAGTACCCAAGAAAGTGCTAGTGGCTAGTGCAGTGAGCAATGCTATTAACCACCATCAAACCTTACCCCAAAAACGAAAGGACCCCGGCTGTCCTACGATTTCAATCACAATTGGGGATAAGAAAATTAATCGAGCACTTTTAGATCTTGGGTCTAGTGTTAACCTGATTCCCTACTCCGTGTACGAACAATTAGGGGTTGGAGAGTTGAAACACACTCGTTGTACTCTCTAAATGGCCGATCGATCAATCACCCATCCAAGGGGTCAACTAGAGGATGTGTTGATCAAAGTTGGGGAGTTCATATTCCCCGTTGATTTTATTGTTATGGATACACAACCTGTTGCTAACCCAAGAAACCAAATTCCGGTGATTCTCGGTCGACCATTTTTGGCAACTTCCAATGCTGTAATAAACTGTCGCAATGGCTCCATGACTCTATCCTTTGGGAAGATGTCTAGTGAGTTCAATATTTATAAGATGGGAAGTCTGCCCCCCGTGCCTAAAACTAGTACACGAGAAGTTTGCTCTATTCACGAAATCACGCAGGAGGACTGCGAGCTTGAAGGATTCTTGTTTGATGAAAACAGTTTTGACGCCACTAGTGCGTCCCTCCTTGGGCCTACCACCGTTGACACAACTAATATGGATTATGAATGTTTCACTTTTTCGGATGATGACGACTCACAGCCCGAATATGAGTCTTTTGAATTTGTGGATGAGTTAGTTGAACCATCCGAATCGGTTGTTTACAGTGATTTCGAACCTGTGTTGGAGTCCTTTGAGTTCGAGGTAGATTCCGCAATGATTCTTTCGCCTCCGAAACTCGAACTCATGTCCTTACCGCCTCACCTTAAATATGCTTACATAGGTGAGAATGAGACTTTTCCTATTATAATATCAGCCTCTCTAGCCTTCGAGCAAGAGAACGCTATTTTAAAAGTCTTACAAGATAGGCGGCAAGTTTTCGGTTGGACTATGGCGGACATCGAGGAGATCAGTTCCCTTATAATTGAATATCATATGCAATTGATGGATGATGCCAAGTCAATAGAGGACCCACAGGAACATTTTGGGGGTATTGTGGTTAGTCAACCTCCTCCTTCAGAAGTTGAACCACCCCCATTTCTTTTAAGAAGATACGAGAATGCCAACATTCCACTGATTGCTGATCATTCCCATTCTCATTTTGATGCATCACCACCTCATGTATATTCGCTTCCACACCTTCCATACCACCACTTCTATCTTCCCCAATTCTTTTTGGACCGCCACAACTTATTCTTCCACCAACCAATACTCTTTACTGATAAATTTTTCAACTGGTTGGTGTTAACGTTTGGTCTATGCAAGGTTTGGCAGTAATGTCTAACATAGTTTAAATGAAGTTTGGGGGAGGGCCTTTCTGTATATATTTGTTTTTCTTAACAAAAAAAAATTATTATAAATAAATAAACAGGGAAGTGCCGGTATTTTGACCCTCTTGGTTTAGCATGACAGTGAGGACACTGTCAAGTTCAAGTTTGGGGGTATGCTCGGTACGTTTTCTTCCTTCGCATTCATTTGTACATATTTTTGTATTTGCATATTTATTTGAAAACCCATAAAAATTTGAAATTTTTTTAAAATTATAAAAATTAATTCAATTTTGGCTAATTGACTAGAGTTTGACAGATAGGTTAACTGGCTAGGAACAACTAGATCTTTGGTGTAGTAAATTAAAAACCCTAAAGATAACCTTCCTTAAAGTTTAACGGTAGAAAGTATATGCCTTTGTAGTTTATTTAGAAATAGGCAAATTTTGGGTTCACTTCTTGGGCTAAGTCAAAATAAGGGAAGAGTATTGATGTTTTTATTAGAGTATAAGTTTGAAAAATAGTTCCTACCTTAAGTCTAGATTCTGAAAACGTATACCCTACAATTTGCACAATCACGCACCTTGAAACTTGGAATAGTAGAGGAGACCTTGAAATGCTCTTGTCTAAAGTCCTAGTACAATGAAAATGAAAAAAATATATATAAGTGTGAATAAAGAAAAAAAAATGGAAACTGGTTTTTGTGATTACTTAAGGCTGCAAAAAAAAAATATTTAGCGAGGGTGCCTTATCACCTAGTGCCTTAGACCAACTGGTTTGGGAGTCACTGCTAAAGCCTTGGGTGTTGCAAAACTAGGAAGTATGCTTTAAAGTGCTAACGCATCTTGTAATCGGTCGTTGGTATCTCAAGAAGTATTAACGGTCGCATGAAGGATGTGTAAGCAAATTTCATTTAAAAATTCACTAATTAATAAGTGCTTTGGACAATGGACGAGAGTACGATTGCTTGATTTGAATTTCTAAGTGTAGGGGTGATCTATACACACACGTAGGGGTATGTGATTGGAATTTAGATAAGAAAGAGGAATGAAAGATAGAACTTGTATCTTTAATAGTGTTGATAGAAATTCCTAAGTAGAGATGAAACCCTAGAAGGAAGACTTAAGAGATGCCGAAAGCTAAGTAGGTCTACATAACATATATAATCTTAAGTTAAATAATAAGGAAGCGTGAAGAATATGGGTGGATAATTTACGGGTCGACGATAATAGAATTCCTTGTTATAAAACCTAATTGGAGAACAATAGTCAATGGGCCGAGTTGATAGGATTTTGTGGGTGTAATCCGCTGAAAACCCTCAGGAGACAACACTCCTCCCACTAGGGACACCTAGAGGTTTAACGGCTTGTTGCACGTGCTCAGTGCAATCGCGTTTCCCTGCGAAAGTGCGGTTAGGATTTTAGTGAATAAAAATAAGTTTGCTCGAGGACGAGCAAATGATAAGTTTGGGGGTATTTGTTCATATCATAATATTGCAGTTTATATTCCCCAATTCTTATTCGTTTTATAAATAAACAGGTGCTTTTGACGCATGTCTGCTACATGTTACAGGTTACAGGTTCTTGGACAGAAAACAGTGCAAACGATGTAAAGACGATGAAAATATGGACTTTAACCAACAAACAGAGAATCTTGATCAAGCCTACATAAGAACAACTCACAAAGCAAGATTCAAGACATCGACTCAAAGCGATCGGTTAAAAATCCATTGCAAATTGTTCACTGAAGATCTGGAACCAACCTAGAAGCCCAAATGGAAAAAGATATATATAAATAAGAAGCCCAAGCCAACAAGAAGCAAACCAGTAAATTTCATTGAGAGATCTCCCTAAAGGGCCGCGGAACCGCGGTCCAAGCCCACTAATGCCGCGGTTCCGCGGCCATTTAAAGCTCGTGTCGGTGGATTTTTCTCGTGTCGGTGCGTCGGTGCGGGTGTTGGGATTTTTCGTGGGCATATCTGTAATTGCACATGCGCGAGACTCTGTAACCCTAGTTTTCCTGTTTTCCTATATATTGTAATCACAGATCTGTAAAAATGATGCCTCTTTTCAATCAATAAAATTCAGAATTGCTGGGAGTTTATTCAGATCTGTTCTATATTGCTTGGAGGGAGCCATCGAACTAGTAAGTTAATTTTAATACTTTTTTTTATTCTTTTAATTAGTATGTCTTTTCATCCCCTAATAAGCGAGTAATCTCCTCGCTTATTAGTGTTAGCCTTAGGGAAAGGTTTGAGAGATGAGATCTCTCACCCTTTTCATGCCATCCACACCTAAGAGTTAGAACTCCATGCATGCACGCACAGCCGCTCCCTACGGCATCCTACCCCTTGAGGTAACGATGAACCGTAGTATAAAGGGCCGGTTGCGCGTGTTTTCCATGGGGGTTAGGGAAATTATCGATAAAGGAAGGATAAGAATCTAGAGGAAGAAACATCTTCCCAAAAGATTTTAATCCACTTTATTGTTAATTACCACAACATCTAATAGATCTAAAATAAGGCAATGAAAGCGGTGAAGAAACCTTTAATCTCCAAACTTCCCCTAAACCTAACCTTAGCAAGACTTCAAATTAGATTAATTTAGTTTAGTGAAAGATCTAGGTTTTTATAGATTTAATAAACCAACCAAAACAACATTTGGAATCAACTCGTAAAGACGCATTAAGGAAATTAGCCATCTCTGTGGATCGACCCGTACTCACCGGCTAGCTGCAAAGCGACGCCGTTTCTAATTGCGGTAAATACAAGTTTTTGGACTAATCAGCCCTCGGTATAAGGAGCATAAGGATCCTGACCAAATAAAACGTTGGCCGAGAATAACGATTTCTTCTTCTTCCGCGAACCAGCGCCAACACCCGACGACAAAAGTTTTCTCTTAACGGGCATCTTCGGACGGCGAGTTCCGATCTCCGAGCCAATATCCGACTCGGGGGATGCCACAGCCCTCAAAGTCACAGGAGCATTTACATCCGGCTGCGGATTATCCGGAAAGTCTCGCGGAACTACAGCTGTGGCGCTTTCTCTTAAAGAAGGATGGACGATTAACCGTCGTTTCAGCGGGACCGCGGGGTTACTGGCCAGAACAGAATCCTTATGGTCGAGAAGAATCCGCCTTTCCTCTTTGGTGAAGGAACCCGTGGCATGCTGGTACCAAGCAATAAAAGCATTCGAGGCCTTCGGGATATAGCTCGGCTCACTAATCAGGAAATGAGACCCCATATTTAGCCGCATGAAGTGATGCGCCGCGTTGCGAACGCTCTCCTCTGTAGCAATCAGGTCGATGAGGAACGCTTCAAGGGGAACTCCTTGATTGTAACCGGATTGCTGGAAGAAATGATGTGGGTTATATCTCATAAACAACACTGAGGTGTTCTGTCTGAATACGAGGAAACCCGGCCTGATAGAATACAAATGAACGATCTCCTGGGCCCTCAATGCAGAAGCTCTATCCTTGAAGATGTCGTGGAGCGACTGGATTACTTTGGAAGATTCCCTACCGATGGTCAGGACCTTGTCGACGAAGGTCATGGTATCCCCAACCATGCGCGGGCGAAGAAGCAATTGCCGAGCCTCTTGTTGTGTTGGGTCCGGAGCAGAAGCATCGACCAATTGCAAAACCCGAGGAAAATTATATCCTTCATAAAATCTGGGCCATTTATGCACACCAAAAGCATCCAGCACATGCATCTCGATCTACGAGGTAAAGTAGTGCAATGGGAGATTTACGGGCTTCAAACCCGGATGAGTAGTGTCGACTGCTATACTCGGACCGTGATATAGGTGAGCCAGTCCTGCGATCCCAATAGCCATGCGCGTCCCTACGGCGATGCGATGAGCCGAATAAAAGACAGATGGTCTTATATAGCGAGGGTGTATTGGAAGCGCAAACCAACTCAGCCACAAGCCGATAAACCCTATGAAGAATGTCTCCTCATCGATGTCCGGAGTGTCAATCTTTGCGAAGGAGTCGACTGGAGTATCCGGAATAAAGAATTTCTTTAAATCTGCCTCCGCAGTCGGCAGTTTGTCCAAATCAAATCCGAATGGATCATCGAGTTCGGAAAACTTCGCAGCTTGCTTCGATAAAGCCTCCGGGCGAAGAAAGCGGGCAACAAAATCCGTAAAGCTAACTCCATGCCCCCCGGACTCTAAGAATAAGCTCTCATATATGTTCAACACTTTGATCAAGCTCAGAAACTTGTGTCGAACAGCATTTTCTGGGGTAAACCCATAACAATTGATTCAGTGGTGAAAATGTACTCGTCAGGAGGAACTATCTCCTCATAATGATCTCCTATGACGGGTAACCCGGATATTTCCGTGAATTCCTCCAGCAATATTAACACCTTCCGATCTGATAAGAGAAATGTGTGGGTCGGGATGCTCCATTGCTCCAGGAAGGATTTAACCCACCACACATGAGGAGTGTGGCAATAAAAGAGAGACGCGTAGATCGCTCGATACAACCCGGTCTTCAACAACAGTGACTTCTTGGCCGACAAGATGTAACGGGCCCACTGTAGATAGCCAGCCGGATGACGGGGGGTCATTCCTATCTTATAGACCTGCCCCCAAGGACATGCTTCTCCATGGCATATGCGATGCCCCAGAATGTCTAAATCCATTGGTGGATGCACTGGTTTCGACGCCATGGAAGGTTGGAGACGACCTTCCGAGGTCCAGTTGACCTCTTCCACCGCATAAGCGACCTGCGGAGGGTCAGCGAAATGGATTGATGGGATCGGTTCTGATGGCGCTGCACAGGTGAAGCTGTGCCAACCCCGGATAATATAATTGTACCACGATCCCACAGATGAAGAGACTTCCTCTCTAGGTTGTAGTCCCGAATTAGCACGAAGACTTCCCGATCCATAGGCACATCAGCAAAAGCGCTCTCCAAACGGACATAAAGAAAGGAGGTGTCAGAAGCCATAGTACCTGAAAGGAAAAACCCGTAGAGAGTTAGTTATCGGTGCAACGTAATTAACTACAACTAAGAGCCTTAACATCTGAACTGCACCGTGGCATATTAAAGTCACTCCAGTCCAAAAAAGGGACAGTAGGCCCCACAAAATCAGGGCGATACCTCATCAATGATGAGACATGCACACATTGTGAGAATCCAAAAGGATTCTCATTAAATGAGAAATCTCATTAAGTGGTGGAGTTAAAGACTCCTAATGTTCTTGAAGAGCGTGTTCTACAATAGATCCAAATCTATACGAAAAAAAATCTACAACAAAAACCCTAAAAAGAAAAGAGGGAAAAGAAATAAAATTCCTAAAAGAAATTTCAAAATTCTTCAGAGCTAAGCTCTGTCATATAAACCGGAATCAAATTCCTACAATGAGGGAATTAAATCCTAGAGATCCCCATGGGAAAGATACTGGAATTAAATTCTAAAGAACCCTCGAAGATCAGAGTTAATAATAATAGGGTAAAACTCTAAGATCTCTAAGACCCACGATCTAGATAAATAAAGGTTTTTTTAGATCTATAAAAGACCATTTCAAGAAAAGAGCCAAGCTTTGTTAATGGGTTAAAAATCCAAGACAAAAAAGTCACTTTTAAAAGAAAATGGGTCATAATCCTTACCAATTTTCTTAAACAGAATTAAACTCTAAGAGTTTCTTTGGGTAGAGATCTAAGTTCTGAGAAGAGAATTAAATTCTCAAGGAAGAAGAAGGAAGATGATGAAACGGCAGTCATCTCAAGGGCCAAAGGCCCTATTTATAGGATGTGAAAGGATGGTTCAACTCCGTAGAAGATCCAACGGTGGAAAAAGTGACACCGTTGCACCCACGTGCAAGCTACGTGAGAACAACAGTGGGGGGAATTTATTTCCCCAAATATTTAAACATATTAAAAGAGCAAAACTTTGTTGGAATTGGTTGAGGCGGCGCCTCACTTGCTCCTCACGAGGGCACCAGCGCTAATGTGCAAAGCACAAAAACGCTGTCTATATAAGAATTAAAAGCTTATACGGCGCTGCACGTGTTCATCACGCGGACGCCAAGGTGCAAAGCACAAAAATGCTCTTGGGGTAAGAATTAAATTCGTATACGGCGCCGCACCTGTTCATTGTTCACACCATAATATTATATTATTATATTCCCCATTCTTATTCGTCTTATAAATAAACAGGTGCTTTTGATGCATGTCTGCTATATATTACAGGTTACAGGTTCTTGGAGCTAAAACAGTGAAAAAGATAAAAGACGATGCAAAAGTGAGACTTTGACCAATAAACAGAAAGATCTTGATCAAGCCTACATAAAGATCAGTTCATAAAGTACAAGGCAACGCAAGGTCCAAGATTACAAAGCGAACGGTTAAAAGTCCACTGCAAATATTCACTGGAAAATCTGAAAGAGAACCAGAAGCTATTTTAAAGAAACAACCAAAGAATAAAGAAGCCCAAACAGCCCAGAACCAAGCCCAGAATTTTCATCCATCAAGTCAAGCATTGGGCCGCGGAACCGCGGCCCAACCCATGCTGAGGCCGCGGTTCCGCGGCCATCAAGAGCCCATAGGGGATAAAAATTTACCAAAACTCTGGTGGTGCGCAGATATTTGACTAGGTCTTTTCTTGGTGGGTATTTTTGTAATAGCAGATGTGCGAATCAATTGTAACCTAGGGTTTCTATAAATCTATACATAGAGCCCTAAAAACCTTTTCTAGGGTATGCTTCCCTTCATTAATAAATTTTAGAATTCTTTTGGAGAGCATCGGTGCCTCTTTTCACTTCATGAATTCAGATCTGATAACCCTGTGTTGATGTTTGGAGAGAGCCATCTGTAAGTAGTTTTATTTAATTGCTCTAATTTAGATTTTAATTCCTTGCCTTAGATGTTAGATTTGGGGAAGGCTTTTGAGAGATGAGATCTCTCTTCCCTTTCTTACCCATCACATATAATCAATAGGACTCCATGCATACACGTACACACCGCGCCCTACGGCACCCTATCCCTCGAGGTAGCAGTGATACCGTAGTATAAAGGCCCGGTTGCACGCGTTTTCTATGGAGGTTAGGGTAAGGATCTCTGAAGGAAGGATAAGAACCTAGAGGAAGGAACACCTTCCCGAATGGATCTAATCCCCATTATTGATAATTACCATAACTCCTTTTAGATCCTAATTTGGGTATAGAAAGCGTTGGGATTTATTTACATTTCCAAACCATTCCTAAACCTAAACCTAGCAAGATTTAGATCTAGATTAATTTAGTTTTTAGATAGATTTAGTTTTAGATTTAATAATCAATCCGAACACCCTTCGGAATTAACTCGCAACATCCCTGTGAACCGACCCGTACTCACCGGCTAGCTACTAAGCGACGTCGTTCTTGATTGCGGTTAATAGATAGTTTTTGAGATAAATCAAATGGCGTTGTTGCCGGGGATGGCGTAGTATTTCCTTTTTGCAATTTCGGGTTAATCTAAATTAAAAAAAAAATCATAAAAACAGAAAAAGAAAAATTATAAAAATTTTATCATTTATTGTTTCAAGGGTATTTTTTGTGAATCTTTGCAGGATCGACGGATCTGGAAAAATCCAAAGTGCTAAACAGAAAAAGGTACATCAGAACAGAAAGGAATTGATAAATCAGAGCAGCACAATTTTTTCCGAGACCTGAAGCTTCATTTCCGTCGCCTTTCTGCCGCGCAAGAGCGCTCCCGCCGAGTTTCCGCGGTCCATTTGCCACGTCAGTGCACGTGTTTTGCACTGTTTGCTCCCCTTTTCCCTCTTCTGCCAATCCCCATATATCTTTTGTCAAATATTCTGCAGGATTCCTTGCGCTTAAAAAAATAATCTTCCCTTCCAAATAATAAATCTTGTGCAGGATTCTTTGCGCCGCGCATTAAATAAAAAAGATTTGATTGCAAGTGATTTTTCTGTTTTGCATATCTTTAAAACTGACTTTAAGGGGCTTTTAACTAACTCAGATTGGGTGGGAATTTCATCACCCTTCCCAGGATCCCAGAAATCATATAAAGCATTTGCATTGACCAATCTTTAATTAAAAAATACTAGACTCAGCCCTAAGGACTTCGAGCTCAATAGGACAGAGGACTAGTTATAGGCATCGACCGTTAATCCTAACCTGACTTTGCGGTGTCTAGGCAAGTGTGTCTAAGGCAAGTGGTTACTTAATTAGGACCGCTACTTGTAGCGGGGAGCCTCCCACTCACCTGGCACTTACCTGGCCGCAATTGGCGGTGAAGAGGCGGTTTGAGGTCCTATTTCTAGCCCTTTGGAACAGTTAGGAGCTGTCTAGCTGACCTAGGTGACCCTAGATTTAGGCCTGATTGTGCATTTTTGGTTGATCGAAAATGTGTCTTAGCTCTTTTCTCGAAAATCTTTTTGCAAACAGTTCTAAATAAAGAGAAAAAGGAAAAAGGAATTTTTTTTTAAAAACAACTTGCAAAATTTTGCCGCTAAGAAATCCTTGCACCACCTACCTTCTTTCTCTTCTCTTTCTTCTATCATGGGTACCCCACATCACAAATCTCTTGCCGAACTTTGGTATCCCGAACCTAATTTTGCCTCGTACGTCAATTGTTTTGGTCGATTTAAGGAAGATCCCTCCGTGCCTAAAATTTCTTTGAAAGATCAAATAGAAGCGTCTAGGAGAAACAGTTCGACTTTACAACCCACTTTGTGTCAACCTTGTCAACCTTCACCACCTTCGTACGTTGACACCACTTTTCCAAGTCCTGCTGAAACTCCAAAGCCGATGTCTATTGCTGAGCACATTGCACATTCTCGTAACCGATCTTCACCCCTTTCCACTCATCTAGTTCTAGGGATCAACAAGTCCATTTACCTTTTTATCCAAATGTTGATCCTACTCATGTCCAACCATCCAATTCCTACCAGTCCTACTCGACTTTCACACCTTCCCTAGACATTGCTTCTACACAGCCATTTGGAAGTTTCACGTATCCAAACGATTTCGAATCTTTTACCGAAACCCCTTCACAACCCATGTCTAGTCTAGAACAGTCGTTGGAGGCATACATTGCAACAACAAACCGAATGACAAGGAATATGGATGCGTCCATAGCCGCCCTTATACAACATAATGAACCGGTAGCTAGTTTCCAACTAGCTCCAAAAATTCCAATGTATGAGGAGGCGATTGAACAGAATGAGAATTTGAGAGGAGAGAGTGAGTTTTACACCCTTCCAAATCAAACCTACCCATACCCAATTGTATCTCACAACTCCGGTTTTCCATCGATTGTCCCAAATGATTCACACGTTGAAAATAAAACATTTAATGAGTTGTGCGACTTTATAGTGCTTGATTTTCCAGATTGTGAAGAATCCCTTTCGAGTGAAACCACACCTAATCCTTTTGAACCTTACACCTCCACTCTAGAACCTGAATTGATAAATATCGATGTTATTGATGAGGTGTCAGAAAAAATTGATTTTCACTTGATTGAGGATATAGACGCCGGGAATATTTTGGATGATGAACCCGTAAATTTGACTGAAATTTTATCTCCAATTCATCATCCCGAGTCATTAAATGTTTCTCCCGAACTTCATATGCATCTTGATTTTGATGATAATGGCATGGATAAGCTAAATTTTGAGGAGAATTATGAGGATAGTATTGAGAAGAGTATTGAGGATAGTATTGAGGTTGAACCATTTTTGTTTGATGTGTCGGATTTTCCAATTCATCCTCCTACTATTACACTTCCAAAATCAAACACCCTTTTTTCCATCGTTCCGACTACGCAAAAGATCACGCTTGAAGACTGTGAGCTTGAAAAATTTCTCTTTGAATCTGACACAGTTCTCACAGACGATAATGATTACGAGTGTTTCACTTTTTCGGACGATGTTGAAAACTCACCTCCCGAGTTTGAGTCCTTTACATTTTCAGATGGGTTAGTTGAACCATCAAACTCGGTTGCTTACAGTTGTTTCGAACCATTGATGGAATTCTTCAAGTTCGAGACAGATTACTTAGGTGAGATTAAGATTATCCCTAAATCACTCCCTTTCGTCCTTCCTATCGTTTCGACCACGCAAGACTCCGTCGCGTTTCCATTTTCAATGGAGGGTTTACCAAGTTCGACATACCCATGTTTTCTTGCGAATCTTGAGGGATTTGACCCCATTTCACGACAAGTTGATAGATTAGCACAATCACTTTTAACACTTCGGTCATCACAAATTGCGCTAATTTACTCACTCGTGTTACACCCTCAAGATCGTACTCCACTTCTTTCTCTTTTCCGCCATTCTTCTCCTCCGCCGAGACCATATTCCACTCTTCTTCCCATTCGGTCTCATGTGCTTCTCATTTCTTTTCTTTCCACCCCATTCTTTCACCAACCCTACCATTACCACGATAAGATTTTTGAATGGTTGGTGCTCACCTTTGGCTTATGTAAGGCCTTGCTTAATTTGGGGAGGACCTTATTGTATATATTTATATATATTTTTTGTTTTCTTTTCTAATAAAAAAATAATTAAAAAATTCAAAACAAAAAAAAATATAAAAACTTTTATAAATAAATAAACAGGAGAGTGCCGACATTTTGACCCTCTTGGTGTAGCATGACAGTGAGGACACTGTCAAGTTTAAGTGTGGGGGTACGTCTTCTTCTTTCGCATTCATTTGTATATATTTTTTGCATTTGCATACTTATTTGAAAACCCATAAAAATTCGAAAATTTTAAAAATTATAAAAATTAATGTATTCAATTTTGGCCGTATTTGATTTGAGTTTGACAAATAGGTTAACTGGCTGGGAACAACTAGATCTTAGACTTAGTAAATTAAAAACCCTAAAAATAACCTTTTTTAAAGTTTAACGGTAGAAAGCATATGTCTTTGTAGTTTATTTAGAAATAGGCAAATTTTGAGTTCACTTCTTGGGCTAAGTCAAAGCAAAGGAAAAGTATTGATATTTTTATTAGAGTATAAGTTTGAAAAATAATTCCTAACTTAAGTCTGGATTTTGAAAATGTATACCCTACAAATTGCACAATCACGAACCATGAAACTTGGAATAGTAGAAGAGACCTTGAAATGCTCTTGTCTAAAGTCCTTAGTACGATGAAAAATAAAAAAATAATACAAATGTGAATAAAGAAAAAAAAATGAACACTGGTTTTTATGATTATTTAAGGCTGCAAAAATAGAAAAATATTTAGCGAGGGTGCTTCATCACTTAGTGCCTTAGACCAACTGGTTTGGGAGTCACTGCTAAAAAGCCTTGGGTGTTGCAAGACTAGGAAGTACGTTTTAATGTGCAAACACATCTTGTAATCGGTTGTTGGTACCTCAAGAAGTATTAACGGTCGCATGAAGGATGTGTAAGCAAAATTCATTTAAAAATTCACCAATTAAGAAGTGTTTTGGACAACGGACAAGAGTACGATTGCTTGATTTGAATTTCCAAGTGTAGGGGTGATATACACACACACGTAGGGGTATATGATTGGGATTTAGATAAGAGATAGGAATGAAGAATAGAACTTGTATCTTTAGTAGAGATGATAAAAATTCCTAAGTGGAGATGGAACCCTAGAAGGAAAACTTAGGAGATGCCGAAAGCTAAGTAGGTCTGCAGAACATATATAATCTTAAGTTAAATGATGAGCAAGTGTAAAGAATATGGGTGGATAATTTACGAGTCGAAGATAATAGAATTCCTTGCTAGAAAACCTAATTGGAGAATTAAAGTCAATGGGCCTAATTGATAGGATTTTGTGGGTAGTATCCGCTGAAAACCCTCAGGAGACAACACTCCTCCTACTAGGGACACCTAGAGGTTTAACGGCTTGTTGCACGAGCTCAGTGCAATCGCGTTTCCCTGCGAAAGTGCGGTTAGGTTTTTGTCGTGAATAAAAATAAGTTTGCTCGAGGACGAGCAAAAGATAAGTTTGGGGGTATTTGTTCATACCATAATATTGTATTATTATATTCCCCATTCTTATTCGTTTTATAAATAAACAGATGCTTTTGACGCATATCTGCTACATATTACAGTTTACAAGTTCTTGGAGCTAAAACAGTGAAAAAGATAAAAGACGATGCAAACGTGAGACTTTGACCAACAAACAGAAAGATCTTGATCAAGCCTACATAAAGATCAGTTCATAAAGTACAAGGCAACGCAAGGTACAAGATTACAAAGCGAACGGTTAAAAGTCCACTGCAAATATTCACTGGAAAATCTGAAAGAGAAACAGAAGCTATTTTAAAGAAACAACCAAAGAATAAAGAAGCCCAAACAGCCCAGAACCAAGCCCAAAATTTTCATCCATCAAGTCAATCATTGGGCCGCGGAACCGCGGCCCAACCCATGCTGAAGCCGCGGTTCCGCGGCCATCAAGAGCCCACAGGGGATAAAAATTTACCAAAACTCTGGTGGTGCGCAGATCTTTGACTAGGTCTTTTCTTAGTGAGTATTTTTGTAATAGCAGATGTACGAATCAATTGTAACCTAGGGTTTCTATGAATCTATAAATAGAACCCTAAAAACCTTTTCTAGGGTATGCCTCCCTTCATTAATAAATTTTAGAATTCTTTTGGAGAGCATCGGTGCCTCTTTTCACTTCATGAATTCAGATCTGACAACCCTGTGTTGATGTTTGGAGAGAGCCATCTGTAAGTAGTTTTATTTAATTGCTCTAGTTTAGATTTTAATTCCTTGCCTTAGATGTTAGCTTTGGGGAAGGATTTTGAGAGATGAGATCTCTCTTCCCTTTCTTACCCATCACATATAATCAATAGGACTCCATGCATACACGCACACACCGTGCCCTACGGCACCCTATCCCTCGAGGTAGCAGTGATACCGTAGTATAAAGGCCCGGTTGCGCGCGTTTTCCATAGAGGTTAGGGTAAGGATTTCTAAAGGAAGGACAAGAACCTAGAGGAAGGAACACCTTCTCGAATGGATCCAATCCCCTTTATTGATAATTACCATAACTCCTTTTAGATCCTAATTTGGGTATAGAAAGCGTTGAGATTTATTTACATTTCCAAACCATTCCTAAACCTAACCATAGCAAGATTTAGATCTAGATTAATTTAGTTTTTAGATAGATTTAGTTTTAGATTTAATAATCAATCCGAACAATCCGAACACCCTTCGGAATTAACTCGTTAGCGTAACTAGGAGATTCACAACATCCCTGTGGACCGACCCGTACTCACCGGCTAACTATCAAGCGACGCCGTTCTTAATTGCGGTTAATAGATTGTTTTTGAGATAAATCACTCATCAGGCGGGCGTCAATGTGCAAAGCACGGGAGTACCCATTTTAAGAATTGAATTCATAAGTGGCGTCCACATGCACAACACGTGAGCGCCGGCGCCCAGGTAGAATTAAATTCTATTCTCTGTTAACGGAGCCGTTGGATCAAAGATCCAACGGAGATGATAAATCATCAAAATATAGAATTAAATTCTATTAGGAGAAAATATCTCCCGAATCTTTCTAAATAAGAAAGATACTCTCGATTGGATCAATGATCCAATAATAGAATAAAATTCTATTGTGGGAATATATTCTCTCAATCTTTCTAAACAAAAAAGATTGTTCGCTGTAAAACAGAGAGCCCTTGGATTAAAAATCCAATGGTGATTAAAAATCACCATTTTACAGAATAAATTCTGTATATGGGAAAATATTTCTTCAATCTTGTTAAAACAAGAACAACATATTCTGTAAAACAGAAATTCTTGGATCAAAAATCCAACAGTGGGTAAAATTCCCCAACTCAATTTTGAGTCCAGTTAAATCAATTGGAATCTCCCAATGACAGATTTTCTCAAAATTAATTAACGAACTTTCCACCACTATATAAAAGACTCGATACTTCAAGTCTCATATAGAGATAAACGAGGAGAGGAAACCCCTGGAAGCTTCTGCAAAAAAAAATACAGTGAGCTCCAAAAAAGAACAGAGAATTCAATTCTCATATAAGAAGACCTTCCTTCTCAAAAACCCTAGGTAAAGAAAAGAGAACAAAATATCTCTATCACATCTAAAGGTTTAACCCTTTTCAAAGAACGTAGTTCTTTCTCTGGATCTGAGATCCCCAAGACAAGTCTCCCATAATTTGATAATTTAATTCTCATCGGGAATATCTTGTTCTTGAGAATCAAACATTCAGAGAAGAAAAAATTAAAATGGAGTCCATAATACTCCGGGAACTCAGTTCCTTCAAAACAAGAACTTAGTTTCTTTAAAAAACTCGACCCCGGGTCCTCAAAAACAGCGATTTTGGTGAGCGTTAATAGTCAAAATACCTTTAACAGAGATTTAACCTCTCTAAAAATATCGACAGAGATTAAATATCCATAATAAATAAATAGTGCAGCATGTGCTTCCCATGTGGGAGCCCCTTTTAACAGCGCTTAGCGCCTCACGTGAAAAACAAGCGAGCGTCCAAAACAGAGGGCCAGCGCCACACGTGCTCCTCACGTGGGCGCCATATAAAAAGTGCTTAAAACTTTAAATATAGCCAAAACGGTTGAGTACATAGCACCGATTGAGCAGTGCCCAACGCCACACGTGCACCTCACGTGGACGCCATAAAAGTGCTTAGCACTTCACATTTAGTCAAAATGACTAAAATGTTCAACATTCATTGGCAGCGCCCATGACTGAATACTTCACATGATACATATGTGAGCGTCAGAGCTCAAATAAGTGCTTAGCACTTTTACATAAAAGAGAAAGGGCTGAATAAATAAAGCCCAAATAAGTGCTTAGAACTTTTGAATAAAAGAAAGACTACGTACACTAAACCCAAATTGGCTAAACCTCTGAAGTTTCTTACAGTCGGGCCCAAATGCTCTTTTGCTGGATCTCAAGTAAAAATGAGCCTAAAATGTTATTAAGTTGATATTAGTCTCAAATAAGACTAACACATCCTTAGCAAAAAATAAGCTGAGCTCAAATGCTCACTTATATGTTTAAGTTGATCTTAATCTCAAACTAGATTAACGGTTCTTAAATAAAACAAACCCAAATCTAAAAATATACGGATTTGGACTGATCCGCGCCCTACGGGCGACGACATAAACTAGTCTCCGTATACAATCCACGGGCAACCAAAACAAACAAAAACACACACGACACGAAGTGAACTGCCGGAGCAGAAGAAAGTGGTTATCTTAATGCAGTAACATAATTAACTGCAGGGGCTTTCTCCTACAGGGAAGAGCGTCCCCACAATCAAAAACCCCTCATAAAATGAGGGGGAAACTGATGAAGTCTGCTACAACGGCTGCGTCTATCCAAACCTCCGATATACGGTGCCATAAATCAACTTGGTATTTTCGGAAAAGTGGATGGATAAATCCAAATAGCATCTGCCCCCAAAATTCAGGCCAGACGTCCCAACGTCTCGGTCCCTATCTTTCGGCAATGAACAGCGGCCTTGCGGCTTGGATATGGATAGTGTCCTATCTCCAATGTGGCCACCTTGAATTTCTTCATTTTTGAAGAAAGGTATAGGCAGCTGTCGAGGATGAGAATTATGGCTCGTCTCTTCCATAGATTGCCTACTTAGGTATGATCTTTTGGCTGCTTCATATAAGGCTATCTCACCCATTCGATAGAATTCTTTGATTAGCTTCTCAGTCGGGTCCTTTGGTGGCAGAGTCGCGGTGTTTTGCAGAGCTGAATTAATGCAACTCGTTGCTTCATTAGATCTCCTACTTGGGGATAATTGCATGAACTTTTTGTATAGGGCCATTATATTTTCTCCGAGTTTATCAAATTCCTGAATCATGCCTTTTATGAGCAACTCAATCAACGCTTCAGATGATCCGGTTGGAGTACTTTGCGAGGTTTCTTCACCTTGTTCGGCTAAGTTTCCTTCCATCCAAGTATCTTTTTTATAACTCAGGGCATAGCAGCTATGAGCTCGCTTCTTCTTCTTGGATCGAACATAACCCAGATCAGTGGTATCGAACTTTCCATGGGATGCTGGTTGACGGGTCCCTGGAACCTCCCAGATCCTTTTGAAATATTGGGTCTGACGAACAGTTTGTTCGAACGGTATTCCCTGCTGATGAAGGATTTCTGTCAAGCTCTTTGTATAGTATCTTGGCATGGGGATTGGTTGTAACCTATCAATATTCGGATCGAATCCATGCCAAATTTCTTTCTCCACTTTGGTCTCTTCCGATTTATAGAAGAGAATCCCCTTTTCTTTTTTTAGATCTGGGAGGCACATGAAAGGTGATTAGCTCTTGCACACTGTAGGTGCTGAGTACATTGAGCTCTTTGTAGTGATGTGGCAGAGCTATTGTAATATGCAGAGCTCGATTTGCTTCATTGGGGACCTTCACCTGTGGATGGATGGAGAAAACCGTATCAGTTTCTTCTTCTGAATCACTGCCGAAGATCGGAATAGGAGCTGACAAGCTTAGATTATCAGTTTCCTTTAGAGGCTGTCTTGTGAGTACTATTTCTTCCCCTGCAAAGTCACTTCCAAATATTAGGATGATCGTCGCTTGCACTTGTTTGTCTTTGGGTTTGTCACACTTCTCTGTATATTTGTAGTCCAACAAGAATTACTTTGCATCTTCATATTTTCGTACTTCATTTACCGAGAATGGTTTGAGCTCCCCTGTGATGGTGTTCTCCTGGCAATCCTTAAAATACTTCATACAGATATTTTGTAGAAGGGATGACGCCATACCGGTGTAACCAGGGTCTACCCAATAATGCTTTTTAGTAGGTTTTGCCTTTGATAATATAGAATTTGATATCTGTGACGAGCTGTCCAAAGCGAAGTGTCAACACTATGGACCCCAGCATTCTTGAAGATTGGGATTCGAATATGGAGATGGTGATTTTCTCTTGGCCGAGGTATCATACGTCTATGGACAACTGCTTAAGCACCTTAACATTTAACAGGTTGACCGAAGAACCGTTATCAATAAGGATCTTATTTATTCTCTGATCATAGCAGTACCTGGAGATGTAGAGCAGTCGATTGTGCTTGAACGTCCCTAGGAGAAGATCTTCTTCGCTGAAAGTGATGTCGTCCATGTATATCTCCGCCATTTTATCCTTCATCGCAACTTCGACAAAGCGTGGTTGAAAAAGGTCTGGATCTTCAAGGTCTTTAATTAAAGACTCCCGCGGTTCTTTTGACAAGAGCAGAGCATCGTATATTCTTAAGTGTGAAGGTAACTTCTTCAGATGGGCTAACACATTGTAGTCCACCTTAATTTTCTTGGGGAGATCCTTGGCGACGAGTTCTTTGGCTGCTTCTTCATCAAGGGCGATCTCTTCAGGTATTTTCCTTTTACCTTTATCTTAATTCTTGGGATCCTTATTTGCAGGCCTAAGATTTTTATTAGGGAGAGTGCGGTTCCGCAGCCGAATGTTGCTGCAGCCTTTTGCTTTTTCTTTGTCTCCCGATGAAAAGAATACATAGGGGAGATCGACAGGTGGTTCATCTTCCGAATCACTTCTGAAAGTCAGCACTACCAAACTTCCTCCTTCTGAATTCTGAGCCTTGGTCATATAACAACTTTCGGTGATCTTCCTTGCTTGGCCATTCGCTTTGGGACAATCATGTTGGAGCGGGTATGCCTTTGCCATCCGCTTCTTTCTTTTATGATGCCTATTATGAAGAACGTATTTTCTCCACCATTTCCCGAATGCTTTACACTCGTCGATGGGGTGGCAGACCCTTCGGTGGTAGAAGCAATACTTTTGTCATGCCCCGCTTCCCAAAATACATAAATATGGAACGTAACAAAACCAACCATGCTATCTATGGTGAGGACATATCCTTCCATAGTCACATTACAGCTGTCAATCAGATATTAGGAACAGAAAATAAACATATATCTATCTCATGTCCAAACTACCGCAATAACTAATAACGAGATAGGTAGTGGAAGAAAATAAAGATCCAAGATAATAAAAGAAACAATATCCTAGGCTCATCCCTTATGAGATCACAACGATAAAAACTATAAATCCATAACTAGAAAATAAATCTAAAGCATCACTAAACTAAATAAGAGGAAAGCTCTTCACTTCTCGGCAATCCTATCAAAGTATTCCTGATCCTCCTGTGATAAAATTAAAGGATATAGGCTATACAAAACCCAGACGTCAGTGCGTCAAAGATATCATAATAATAATATAAACAATATGCTATATAGGATACTATATGCAAGAGAGGGATGTCATAAGTATAAACAAAAGCAGTCACAGGTGATATAACAAGAAAGCTATAGGTAGTCATACATGTTACGTGTATCCTATGGGTCCATGTTTCTAGGTTATCTATTCTACAGATATTTGAAACCAATTAATGTACTCCTCAATTTAACTCAACAGTATATATCCCATTACCCCTTGGGACCACGAACGCAAGATATATCCCATTACCTCTCGGGACCACGGGTGCAAGATATATGAATCAAGAATGATTTGTTCCGTTAACCCTCAGAACCACGGAAACATGTAATATTCTTTTAGGTTACACTTCAGTTACACTTTTGATTTCCCCATTTCCCTAGGTTTCATTTTCCAAGTCAAGTATCAATATAATATCTACCTAATGCCAACACAGGAACAAGCAGATACAAGTAATGTCTATCAAGACAACAGGTTACGTCTATCGGGACAGCAAGTCAAGATTGTTGGCATCAGTAAGTACTACAGGAAAATAAGTACTAGCATGATAGCAATAACAGTAACAAGATGGCGGTTTAGAAGCATATCAAGGATTTGTTTTAAATTAGATGAAGTGTTTATCTCATAATAACATCGTGTAAACAAGTCATGATGACTATAGCTGTAACCGTTATTTAGGTACGATATATGATGTAAAGAAAATAATCATATCAAATCTTACAAGTTCAATTTATCAATTTAACCGTATTAGAATAGTTTTGTCATAGTTATTAAGTATTATTATTTAGATATACTTGTGTAAAACATTATAAACTAAAATTATAAAACTTATTAATGTTAAACTATTTAACGACATACGAATTGTAAATATATATAATAGTATAAAATTACACAATAATAATATTATGAAAATATATGTGTATATTGTGTAACTAAAGCATGTAGCAAGTTATAAAACTTACCTCGAGACGAAGGTCACATAAACAACACGATGACACGTGAACCTAAAGTGATACGAGATTGAGACTTGAATTACGACCAGAACTTAGGCTCGGTTTTTAGATCCTGATGGTGCTCGACTGTGGTAGCAAGGGCCTCGAATTAGGTGCTTCTGTGATGGTGTACTCGGCGATGAAGACGAGGTGGCGATGGAGATTGAATTCGGTGCATGCAAGGTAAGGACGTCAGCAGTAGGGGGAGTGGTGACTGCGGCGAAAGATGCGGTGGTTGAAGGTGCGGTTCTAGGAATTGCCGATGGTGGAGTGAATGAAGACGATGGCAATGGGTGCTAGGGTTAAAACAAAAGAAGGATGTAGCAGTGATGGAAGGCATGGTGGCTGTGGACGAGGTGGAGGAGGCAAGGGTGAGCGACGAGTTTTGAAATCGAAGGCGATGAGCTCGAGCGAGGCAATGGGTTCGAAGGCGAGGAGGGGTCTCTGGGAGTTGCAGAGGAAGAAGATGGGGTCGGGTCGATGATCGTTGCTATGGTGATCGAGAAGGGATTGAAGAATATGGTGGTGGTGATGCTCAGAGAAGAAGTTGTTAGCGATGAGATGGTGTTGGGTTCCTCGGCTGCATGAAGAAGAGAGAGAGAGAGACGATCTTTTCTTTTTCATTTTTTATATATAGAGAGAGGGATTAAATATGATATATATATATATATATATATATACAGTTGATACAAAACTTCAAATAACCCCCCCCCCCCAAAAAAAAACTTAGTCCTCTCATATAAACCCCAAAAACTTATCTTTAAATGATTATTTAAAGATTAACTATCTTAACGTGTCTTATTTAAAACTACCAAACTAAAATATATGATTACACAATAATGTTAGACAAATTATTATATGTATATTAAAATAAGATATCACTAGATTAGAAAACATATCTTAAAATACCACTAAAATATTCTAGTAACTAAACACGTTCAATATTCTACGTAAAGATTAATCTTAGGGATTTTGGTAGAATATTTAGTTTACCAAACTAATATTAGACGATAAAATCTATGTATATGAATAAGATGTATATAAATTAGTAAAATAAATATCAAACACTAACTATCCTTTATCTAACCAACTAGATAACCATACTTATATTCTATCATGACAAAATATTAAACTCCAATAATTAGTTTTATATGCAAGTGAGTCGGGCGCAAATATTATATCAAGCTGAACTACGGATCAAGGCAAGGTAAAATAATACAATTATCGTACTAACCATCCAAACACCATTCATAACCTAATAAAAATAATAATAATCTAAATTCCCAAAATAATCTATTTAATAACGTACTATCATTTTAGGGTGTTACAACTTTGGATGCTCTTCTCCACCTTCGAAGTCCAAAACACTAGGATTATACATCTTTAAGGACGGTAGCTTCATCCTTTTGGATAAGGCCTTAGCGAAATGTTTCTGGACCTTTTCTTTCTTCAGCAGTATTTTCTACTTCGATTGTTCATTCGGCTTTGGTTGGGGAATTGCATAGCTTGCCTCTTCCGCGGCTTCACACTTTAGATGTTGCTGTCCAGCTTTTTCGTAGATTGTCATCTCACGCCTTTGATTTTCCCGGCTCCTCTAAAAGGCTTCCCTTAGGATTTTCTCAATTGGGTATTTTCGTGGTAAACTCGGAACTTCAGGCATTGATTTTTCCACCTGTTCATCTGAATCACTCTTGGACACGACTGGGCCTCATCATCATAGATGGAGGAGTGAGAGACCATGCAGCAGCTTTCCACATGGCCTTCTGTTTCTCCTTTTGATTCATCATCCTCATCATCTTTGCTATTTTCGAGGATGTGTTTGATAAATTCTTCAAGAGTAACAGGCGAACATGCTTTCTAATTTTATTCTTCTAGCGCATCAATGTAATTTTGGATGTCTGCACAGCTGTTGACATACTCGGTTGGCTGTACAGAATTCTTTGCTTTCGTCTTATTTTTCTATTTGGAAGACTTCTTGATTTCGGGGGTTTTCCCTTATTAATAGCTTTTGCAGTGGGACATCGCTTCAACACCACTTCTATGATCTCCGGCTCAAGTGGGCTTTTCCACCTGATCGTAGGACATGCTTGGAGATCTTTTAACATCCTCTTCGTTTTGGGAGACATCACCACCTCTAATAGGGTTTCTTCGATGAACGGGCAGGATGCCCCCTGCATATTGGTTCCTTTAGATATATACTTTCGAGGAGGGTTCACCTTCGATTTATCGAAGGGTATAAACTTGCCCTGTTTTTACTGGTCCTCTACCCAAATTCTTGAAGACGTGGTAGTCTTCAATTGGATGACTTACTACCTGATGATATGGGCAGTAAGTTGGACTACCAACGTCGTTGGCTTATGTAACGACCCTGAAATCCTTGTACAAATGTAACTTGTTCAATTTATAGAAAGGGTATTTCAGCCTGATTAGGAGTTATAAGTTAAAATTGTTCAATAAAAGTAAGAAATAACTTGTAGCTCACTGGTTAAGCTTCTACACTGTTGTTCTTTAGCCTGCAAGTTCGAATCCCATTAGCCCCAATTATTTTTTATATTTTTTCTTTTTAATTTTTCGGAAGCCCAAGAGTCGCACGTACAATACACGGAGAATTGAAAAGTTTCAGAGAAAATTAACTGGAGAAATGAGGAGTAAGGAAAATTAGACCACATGGTCCAAACCCCGAGACTCATCTCAAAATTCTAGCCGCCCAACTAATCCTTAAAACTGCAATTTGCGGTTAGATTAGCCCCCATCTAGCTCCGTAATTCTCCCGTGCATCCCTTTGGCTCCCCTCTACTCCATTTTGCACTTAATTTTCTCTGATTTAAACCAGAGAGCGGTGCAACCTTTCATCTATCCCTTTAATACAATTTAATCCATTTTTAATTCACACACTCTCATCTTTTTACCCTATAAATACCACATCATCCCCTTTCTCTCTCCTATTATGAAATCCATAGCAAAATTCTCTAAAAATTTCCTTGTGAAAGAAGAGTTAAAATTAGTCAAGTAGAGTTAGCTCGAGCCAAATTAGTTTTCGAAGACCGGAGCCACTCTCGACCCTACCATGATCCACGAAGGCCCCCCTCTCTTTTTCCTCCCCTCTCAAGCGTAACAAAACCCGTAAGTCCCCTCCTCTCTCTTTCGTTTCATCTCAAAACGATTCTTAAAAAAATATCAACAAAAGTGGAGTTGACTTTGATATTTTTTTTTAAACCTTTTTAGCATCTTTGATAGGCCAAATAAGTCACACAAATTCTCTAACATCACTTTACAATATTATGCACATCAATTACTTTTTAATGTGTTTACAATTTCATGCGAAATAAATATATATCGAACATTTTAATATAAATACCATGAACTCTAAAAGTACCTTTTTATCGATATCTAGAATATATATCTATAGAAAATTCATGGGGTAAAGAACTACCCCACTCACATACACTATGATTCATAGCACGATATTTTAGATTACAAAGTTTTATCCTAAATGAAACAATTTTCATTAAAATACCCTCACTTTATAAAATGCCTTTTTATCGTTGTTTTTAAATCCTTTGCAATTGTGCCTCTACAACTCTTTTAGGGGAACCCATTACGGATGGTGTGGGTTAACGCACATCCTTGGGATGGTAGAGCGGGATACAAAACTCCTCACAGAGAATTCGGTCTTGAAAGAAAATAAAAATACGACTTTTCAGAAATATGACTTTTTAAAACAAATTAAACTTTGAAAAATTATATAAAATCATGAATCCGTATTTTCAATGAAAACAAAATGTGAAAACTATATTTTTTAAAAGAAGATTAAAATTTTAATAAAATACCATCAAGTTTCTAAAATTATAGTTTTCATGAAACTACCATAAACTTTTAAAAAAAACTAGGTTTTATCACTAAAATACCACTAAGGTAAAAAAATACATTTTTATTAAAAAAGCTCTTAATATTCTAAAACACCCTTGAGGTTTATTTTTAAACAATAGTAAAATATTTTACATAAAACCCTCTCGAGAAATATAAGTTTAAGCGGTATCATTTCTCTTGAGTCTCAGAGTGCCGGAGAAAATAAGTGCTTGCCTATTCAAGTTAGATAACACTGCAAATTAAAGGAATTATCAATGACAATCGTCTTGGAAAAAACACAAATCCTACCGCCCATGTGTGGTGGTTGCCCGATTATTTCCGAACTTAAGAATTTCAAAAATTAAATCCATTCATAAGATATTGATTTTAACCTGAATACAAACTCGAACTTGTTTTAAACTCGAACTCGAATCCAAACTCGAACCCAAACATGAACTAGAATTTGAATATCCAAACTTGATCTTGAATTTGAACACTTGATTTGACTTGACCGAACCATGAATATAATTTGACATGATTACCTGAATACCTGATTACAACTTGAACATAAACTTGTACTCTTTATATTCATGGATTCGGCCAAGACATATAAACTTGAACTATACACTACAATACACGGGGATAAGGGGCAGATTGGTATGGAACATATATCGTGGCACGAGCGGTCATTTTAAAAGACACATAACCTGAATTCATGTGCCGTTGTCGCATGGGTTTTAACGGGACCTTGTACTCCCTGTTACCTTAGTCCACAGGGTAAGTTGGATTCCTCTCGTATACATGAATACCTTCTTTATCAAACTACAAATACCCACGTTAGAATAACTATCTTATACATAAAGACAACATGCTAAGATATTTCTACATAAACCTTTACCTGTACATTTCTATTTGGTTACTATTCATCTTGTATACCTTCATTTGTCATTACTTATTTCTTTTTGGGGACTTACCGAGCGCTAGTTCACTGACGACATTCCTCTCTGTTTCTTTTCCTTGGAATGTTCGTTAGAAAGACCAGATTCTGAGGAGATAGAGCCGAGCCAGGAGGACTTGGACCAGCTTACTATCCAGCCTGACTACTGGTTCCTTTTCCGCACTTACTTTCTGTATGCCATTTTTTAGGCACCTTTCACTAATTATATATTTTAATTCAGATAGTTGTATTTGAATTTTGAATGTAAATAAAGTTACTGTTTATTTTTATCACTCTTGTTATTTTTGTGTATTGTTATATTGCTTACATACGCTTAATGTATTTATGAAGGGAAATAACCTTCTCATAGTAAATATGTTGTGGGTTTTCCACATCACCGTTTTTGTTTACTGGGAAGCGGGGTGTGACAGCTTGAGCCGGTCGCCGTAACTCGGGAAAATTCAGAAAGTCGCTCTTCATTGCAAGGTCTAATAACTTCCTCGTCTTGTTACAAAAGAACAAATATTCTCGTCCTATTCTTTCTTCAAGAGTGGGTCCCGTGCGATTGTTATTTTGTCGATCAGACACTTTAGGACCGTTCAGCTGTTGTTGCGTATTAGCGAAAAATGTTGTCTTACCCTTACCCTTGAAGTTTCAAGAATCTCCATTAGACGAGGGAGGACCTTGGTTCATCACGTCCAGTTGGGCCAAATTATCGATAAGTTCTTGAAAAGTTGTTGGACTGAGAAGGGCCAGATAAGAGAATACTTGTGCCTTCTTATCGAGAGTTCTCACGAACATACTTATGGATGGAGCTTCAGCGATTCTTTATTCGCACTTGGACCAAAGATTTCTCTATCTCATCGCGTACAGAACCCATGTCTCGTTTGATCTAGGCCTCTCATTGACCAAGACGGTCACGGTAGTGCGCTTGCTCACACTAGTGAATCTCTGGAAAAAGTGGAGCTCCATCTCGTCAAAGGTTTTGATCGAGTTGTTAGGGATCTCTGAGTACCATTCGAAAGGCACGTCTGCTAGACTGATAACGAACTGTCGAAGGAGAAATATATCATAACTCCTAGTATCGCCGCACTTAGACCGGAACTGGGTGATGTGTTTCTTCGAGTTCCCAGTTCCTTTATATATAGGGAATGTCGGGATGGTATATCCCGGCGGGTGCTGTATTTGATCGTAACACGCCGGGTAAGGTCGTCCAATCATTGTCCACTTGCCGACAGCTTTACTGGCTAGGTAAGGGAGATATATTCATCCAGATGCGATTTGGAGATGACTTCCTCCTTTACTGCTGCTGAGGCTTGGAGGGGATTGTAAGTCTCTCCTTTATTTTCGATCACAACCATTGGTGGTTCATCTGCTGGTGATTCGGGATGAGCCATCATTCCGATCATACTTTGGAATAAATGGACCATATTATCCATTCTGGCCTCCATTTCCGCAGCCTTTTCGCCCTTCTTTTGGAGCATGCGCTTCAGATAGTCAGTATCTGATTCCCGGACCACTCTTTTCTCGGAAGCGTCATCCAGATTTGCACCCGACGAAGGACTCGTAATTTCAACAGGCATCAAATCTTGCAGCTTCTGGGGATCTTTCGTTACAGACCATGTGATAAGTGTGAGTGACGGAAGTTTTGCTTTCATCCTTAGAGTTCACCATATAAACAGTGTGAACTACCAAATCTCCAGATTTAGGGTGCTTGGAGGGTCGACCTTCGAAGCTCGCCTTGGGTATTTGAGTCTTTTCCGACTTCTCTCTTTTGTGAAAAGCCAGTTTCGAAGGAACCATCATAGAAGGAGCCTCCTTAGGTTGATAGGAAGGGCATTTATCATGACTCTTCGGCTTCTTGGGTCGGGAAAAGTAATATTTGTTGATTACTGACCCCTGCACTTCTTTCCAAACTTTGTGGATGGTCGAGAAAATTCGTTTCAAAGAAAGGGCCGGCTCTGGCTCGCTTGATATCTCTGGAGGAGGTAGAGTTTTTTTAGCACAGCAGTCGGGGAGTTGTGCTTCACTATTTTCAATTCCTCGAAACAGTTCCCAGTTGGAATAGCAGCCTGGATCATCGGAGCTGGCAGGGTTAGTCGAGATGGCGAATTGCCCCCAGCATGCCTTATTCGGCGCCAGTATCGATGTCGAGCATTTCTGGAGATAAGAGCCCTTTCAGCCTTGGGAGTGTAAAATCCATGTACAAAATTATTTGTTTAATGTATAGAAAAGGGTATTTCAGCCTGTGTAGGAGTTATAAGTTATTTTTTTCAATAAAAGCAAGTAACAAGTTGTATCTCACTGCTAAAGTTCTACAATGCTGTGATGTAGCATGTTTGTTCGAATCCTATCAGTTCCAAATTTTTTAATGTTTTTTTCTTTTTTAACTTTTTGGAAGCCCAAAAGTTGCACGTGCAATACACGGAGAAACGAAAAGTTCCAGAAAAATCAAATGGGATAAATGAGGAGTAAACACACAGTTAAACACGTGGCACGAATCTCGAGACAAACCATCGAAATCCGACCGCCCGTTTCCCCATCTTGGCCGCTACCGACGGTCCAAAATTCCCTATTCGACTCCGTGCTTTACAGTCTCCATTTATTCTTGCATTATGTATTATTATTTCAAAACGCTTAGTATATTTTTTTAGGGAATGAATTTCTCTTAATAAATATACCGCGGGCTTACCACGTCATCGTTTCCGTCTACTGGGAAGCGGGGCGTGACAGGTTTTATTGGTGGCCCATGTAGGTCAGTTATGCATGAAGTCGTAAACAATATACCATAAGAATTAATGAATTCAAAAAATATTTATATTCCTTGCATTTCAAATTTTTTGAATCTATCCTTACCTATCTTTTATATCAAGCTGATGGACTCTTCGAACAATACCAACACAAACGTCAACGGCAATACTCCACCGCCAACACCACCACCACCTACCGTTGCAGCTTCTATCAACGAGTAAACGGTATTTCTTGAGACTATTAAGAGCCTATTGGAGGGTCAACAGCAGCAGACTGCTCTACTTATAAATCACCCCGAGGCCGAGGCACTTGGAGTAAAACGGTTCCGGGTATACACCCAAACAAGTTCTCAGTTAAGGAGAGCCTGCTTGAAGCAGAAGAATGGACTCAGGCGATAGAGGATGACCTGACATCCGATCAAGTGCCAGATACAGCCTGGGTGAGAGTTGCTAAGTTATAACTGACCTGTAACATTTCAGAAAATATAATTATTTTTGGAATTTAATATTAAAATAATATATTTCGCGAAAACTACCCGATTTGCGAAATTGGGATTTTCGTAAAATGGTATAAATATATACCAATAATTGTGAAATAATTGGAGATTAAAATGATTTATTCATTTAAAAATATATTTATTGGATTTGGCATTTTTATAATTAATTATATGCGGTTTAAATAAAAACTTGATTAATGCACTACTAATCACGATTGAGCCAAATCCGTATTTTTACATTCTCCATGGTTAGTGCACTATGACATATTACTTGTTGTTTCATTTCATTTGTGATATTTAGTTTTATTGTTATGAGAAGAAAATAGAAAAGGAAAAAAGAGAGAATTATTGATGAGAGAGTGTGTGACATGGCATGTGATGATTGAGAGACAGTGAGAGAGAGAGAGAGAGAGTGGGCTGCCTCATTTCCCCTCCCCTTCTTCAACTCCTCCTCCTTCTTCAACTCCTCCTCCACCTTCTCTACCCCCATGGATCATCTCTAAAACCTTGCCAAAACCCTACACCCTCTTCATTAAAAATGATCCCCACCTCATCCTAAATCCATTGGACCTTTCAAATTTGTATTTTGAAGACTTTGGGTATCTAGGGTTTTCTTGAGTTGTTAAATGAGGTAATATTCATTTCCTTTATTTAAGTTATAGTGTTTAGTGTATTCTATTTTAGTTTAGAATTTGATTTAAGTGTGGCTTTGTGAATTTAGAAATTCCAAGTTAGGGTTTGTGGGAAACTTGATTTGTAATTGGTAAATTAAAGTGTTGTGAGAGTTTGTAAGACCTTAATGATGTTTTTACTGGCCTAGACCTAAGATTAGAACCAAAACACGAACATAGAACTTTCCGACATGGGTTAATTGACAGTTTGTGAGAGTATATGGGAAACTGGGATAACCCGAGACTATTATAAAATAAGTTCCCTTAACAGTGAGACGTGCAGGAAACCATGTATCTACCCCTGAGACCCGAGACCCTATTTCCATATCCTGGCCGTAAATAAACTCCTCCAGGCCGCAAATTGCGGCCTGATCATAGTAGATTTGGGTGATGTTTGGTCCATGGATTCCTTATCTGATATCTAGAGCAACCCTATATGCAAAATTTCCTAATTTGGCCTAGGGTGAAATCTGGGAGTGGTTTTCCTAGATTGTTGTTTTCGTGTTTTGCAATTCTGAAACATGGGTTTTGGTATTTGATATTGTATTAGGTCGTTGGATGTTTTTACGTCAACGGCGAGGGTTGTTTGGTTGTTTTTGCATGCGTAGGCTATATTTTCTAACCTATGAGTACACCGTGTGCCGTATTGGTTTTCCGGACTTGATATTAATAGCATTTGCGATTGTGTATTTATTGTAGGTACCTTCGCGTGGATTCTGAAACGACGGAGCACATCGACTTCGGCTGAACGAGGAGTTCTACAGGTGAGTAGATTTATATCTACGGGGAAAGTCGGGTGGATGGCGTATAGCACTCCCGCAAATTTTGATGGAAACCGATATATAGAATATGGTTAAGGAAATCTATATTAGAAAACTATGGACATGGTTAAAAAGATAGTTAGAGATGATATGAATGATTGAATATATATATATATATATATCGAGATATGAGATGAAAGCTATAGGGATATGACTCTTGACATGATGTGATAGAAATAATGTCTCGAATTGATATATAAGGATATGAAAAGGGAATGTGAATCACGACATATAGATATGAATTTGCAAGAGAATAAGTATGAGATTTATAAGATAAAATGTATATGTAAGATGACTTGATATGAGATATTAATGTGATGAAAAGAGTATACGATGTGATATGATGACTTGGTGTGATATGTCGTTCTATGGATGCGAATCGATATGAGACAGTTGATACCTTTGTCGGTCCCACGATATGAGATTGATACGGATGGGACATGGGATATAGGTATATAGATATATATAATGTTGTGAATCATGAGTGATATGCCGTACGAGACATTAGGTCCGTACCCTCATTGTCATATAGGTTAATAGGATCCCCAATTGTTTAATGCCACCGTACGATGGATACCGTACGTGATGAGTTTTACTTGATGATTGATCCATACCCTTGACTAGAGGATGACGTACGATGGGTTACCATACGTAATGTTGTAAGGCTGGATGCCGATTAATAAATTCACTGACTCAGATATGTTGTAGATACGTATACCTGATAGCGTTTCGCTTACGATGTACCTTATGCTACGTTCATGTCATTCTCATTGCATTACATATACCTATACTAGTACACCTACACCATAATCGATGATGCGTATGTTACACTTACACAGATTGACCGGCTCACACACTTCATCATCGATAATTGCTATATCACTTACACAGTAGAATTTCTACATTATGCTATGATATATATTGCTACGCTCACATCATTATGATATGTCGCATTATATACTGATATTGTCACATCACTGTTCTATGTTGCATGATATACTGAGATGCTCACATTTCTGTTCTATGTTTGCATATATCATACTTTACGATTATATGCACTGAGATGCTGTTTTCATGATATTCCTGGATTTGAGAACGTGGTTATTTCAAAAGAAAGTATGTATTGTTTTAAAAACCCGGTTTCTCTTGATATGATATTTTGAGATGTCCACCATGTGTTTTCTCGGTTCTGAGATTGGCATGTGAAACCCAATTCGAGGAGCGGTAGGCACCGTCTGCGAGTACATGGTGGACCCGGTCAGATACCCCGAGGCAAGAAGACTCGTATTGTCAGGCGGTGAGCCTGGCAGGGGAGCACTACCTACCGGTGATAGTATTTGGACTCGACGGTTATACGGAGGATACCAACCGGAGTCGAGAGATGATACGGGCCGATCCGGACTGACGGAGCTCGTAGGCCGATCCGGACTGACGGAGCCCGAGATATGAGAATTTACGTGTCGATGTTGGACACAGGTTTCATGATGTTTCGAGTGTCGATATTGGACACTCAGGTTCCATGATTTTGATGTGTCGTTGATGGACACACGTTGGTTGATATCCTCATATTTATATGCATATGGTTTCATGATATTTACATGAATGATGTTGTTGTGTCATTGATAGACACGTAGATGTTATCCACATGCAGATAGGCATTGATTATATTGTTGGCACATATGCAGATACGGTCACCCTAGATATCATAGTATTACCTTTATGATATAGTTGACCTAGAAAATCGCTGTTTTATTCGATTTCTACCTGATGATGTTTTCTACTCACGAGTTGGCAACTCACCCCCGTTGTGCCACAGTTCTTGCAGGTTGACCGCATAGATCAGTAGCGGAATCGCTGGCACACAGCTGCATTCGGGTGTTTTGCTTTGGCAGGTGGTACATGTTGGATCGTACCACTCTTGTATTTATTATTCATTTTGTATCTAGTTAACTCCATCAATCATAAACTAGTATTTATATAACTAGTAAGACTTAGCAAGACTTGTAGTTGCGATACTTTGAGCGATGGGTTATATGTTCGCTTGGTGGGTTTGATATCTTGCTTTACATTATTTTTTGTGTTGATCTTCGCCGTTGGGATTCGTATACATATATTATGTCTTGCGTGGTTGTGATTCCGCTGATTGACGAAGAGCTAGCTCCCGCTTGGGGATGCCTTTTATATTATCATGTGTATGTGGTTTTGGATCAAAAATACAAATGAGGTGCTGCCCAAATTTTTAAAAGACGAAACATGTTTTTCAACTAGTAAAATCCACTTGCATTTTTCATGTTCCACTATTTATACATTTAAGAAAACTTTTGATTTCATCATACCTTTAGTTCAAAACTTCACTTCTTTTATTTTCTTAAAAAGGTTTAGATTTCTTGACTTCGGCTTACTTGAATTACGTTACGCTTGTAGACGTTGCGTGATTTAAGTGCCGGTCACGAACTAAATTTTTGGGTCGTGACATGACCGATAAAGCTAGGGTATGGTGGAAGGCTGAGGAGAGCCGTCTCGCACAACCGATAGAATGGAGAACATTACGAGACTTCTTTGATGCCAAGTACTTTCCGGAGACTGCCCGCTTTGACATGGAGTAGCAATTCATCCATTTACAATAAGGCTCGATGTGGGTCAAGTCAGTGGATGAATATGATGCTGAGTTTACCATACTCGGCAGGTAAGATATAGTCTCAAATTCAATTTTCCTATCTCACTTACAACACTGCTAACACAAGGTCGTAACAGGTTCGCTGCATACCTTATTCCCACTGTTAAGATCTGGACACGACTATTCCAGCAGAGGTTGGACCCTAAAATCCAAGCTGCACTCGCTACAGGGGATTTCCCAACCCATGAGCTTGCTTTGAAGGCTGCCCGACCTATGAGGCAGTTGAAAGAAGAAAGGTAGGCCGCAGACTACCGGTGTGAAACGTCCTCTGCACCAGATCACACGAGGGGCCTCTTCTAGGACAGCTTTCAATGGACCATCTTGGAGGCCAGTAGGTTCGTTCGCCAACAACAGGCCAGACTTTTGTATCTACTTCAAAAGAACAAGGCACCTTGTAAAGAACTGTCATAGGGCGAACAATTTGTGCCTAGTCTGTGGGTCTTCTACTCAGGCCATCGGAGTATGCCCCCAGAACCTAGGACCCAACAACCCTCCAGCTAGACTGGCGATCCAAGCTCCTCCTACCCGATTACCAGCTCCAACTCTTCATACCCAAACTGCCCAACCCCAACGCCGAGTGTTTAACCAGTCACAGAGAAAAGTGTTGCGACGCTACGAATTCACTATGTCGGTCGAAGAGGCCGAAGCTACGGGTCAGGTTATCACTGATAAATCCCTTCCTTATTCCCTTCCAAAATCCTTTCAATTTATAATTATCTTATATTTGATATACCTAAACATATCCTAGGAGACTTAGGTACAATCTTAGTAGCCACCCTACCTGCACTCGCGCTCTTCGACACTGGGGCATCACATTGTTTTATGTCGCAACGGTTCGTACGAACTCATGCGAACCCAGTAAAACTGCTCGTATCTAGCTGGAATGTCAGTTCAGGGAACGACATTCTAAAAACAACTTTGGGATACGATCTGTGTCCAGTGGTCTTCTGCAGTTGAGAATTCTATGCGGACTTCAAGGTGCTGAACATATACGTAGTCTTGGGAATGGACTGGTTGGGAACTTTCTTCGCTACCATCGACTGTCGCCAAAGGAGGGTGGTGTTTGAAAAATCAGATCACCCAATGTTCTATTTCAAAAGCGAAGACCGGACCTTAGAGCCTAGCATCTATGGAGCAAAACCAAAGAAGGCAGAGATTGCAGCGTTACAAGCGGAAGGATCGAAGTCAGAGGTAGTTCGAGAGTTCGATGATGTATTCCCGGAAGATATATCATGTTTATCTCCCGATCAAGCTCTTGAATTCAGTATTTATTTACAACCCATCACAAAATCGTTAAGAAAAGCTCTATACCGATTAAGTCCGGAAGGATTGAGGGAGATCCGTATTCAGTTGGACGAACTACTGAAGAAAGGTTGGATCCATCCCAGTACTTCAAGTTGGGGATCTCCGGTGTTGGTAGTAAAGAAGAAGGAAGGTACCTACCGGATGTGCGTGGATTATCGAGCTTTGAATGAGGGACAATTAAGAACAAGTATCCATTATCCCGCATCGATGACCTTTTCGATTAGTTAAGTGGATCTTGTGTCTTTTCAAAGTTAGATCTTTGTTCAGGATATCATCAGGTGAAAGTTAAGGATTCCAACATTCTGAAGACGGCATTCAGGAATCGTTATGGTCATTATGAATATCTCGTAATGCCATTTGGAGTGACCAATGCATCTGTCATCTTTATGAACTTGATGAACCATGTTTTCTGAGAGTACTTAGACAGGTTTGTTGTCATCTTCATCGATGACATCCTGGTATATTCAAAAAATCGGAAAGAGCATGACAATCACTTACGTTTTATCCTTAAGACATTACGACAACACCTGCTCTACGCCTAGTACAACAAGTGTGAATTTTGGCTAGATCAAGTCAGATTTCTCGGACATATCGTTTCAGGCGAAGGAATCTCTGTAGATCCAGCTAAGGTGTCAACTGTCGGTGAGTGGCCGACACTAAAGATGGTAAAAGATATAAGAGGTTTTCTGAGCTTAGCAGGATACTATATACGCTTCATCGAAGGATTTTCATAGATCGTAGCACCCCTGACCAAGCTCACCTGTAAAGACGAAGCATTCATGTGGTCAGAAGCATGTGAGAAGGCTTTTGTAGAACTCAAGTCGAGGTTAACCTCTGCACCTATTCTTGTAATACCGGATCGATCTGGCGGATTCGATATACATTGTGATGCGTCTGGTAAAGAATTAGGATATGTTCTACACCAGCATGGAAACGTTGGCAATTAAAAGTTCATGAACGCAACTATCCAATACATGATCTAGAAATGGCAGCAGTGGTCTTCGCACTCAAGATTTTGCATCACTATCTTCTGAGAGAACGAGTGGATATATACACTAACCATAAAAGTCTTAAGTATGTATTTACTCAGAAAGAACTCAACATACGGCAGAGAAGATAGCTAGAACTTATGGCGGACTTCGACATCAACCTACAGTATCATCCTGGGAAGGTGAACGTAGTTCCTGATGCACTTAGTCACCAGCTATTACCCATAAACCTCACCACTCAATGGAAGCTACAGCAAGAATTGCACGGATTGGAGATCGAAGTAGTTATGCCAGATAATACATCATATTTGATGAACTTACATGTCCAGTCCACTCTTGTAAATCAGATCAAGGCAGCTCAAGAAAATGATGCCAAGCTACAAAAGATCCGAGAACAAATAGAAAGTTGACTTTGAACTGACTTCATCATCCACGAAGATGAATCCTTATGATATGGAAGCCGTTTATGCATGACATTCGGACATTTTCGAGAAGAGTTTATGAAAGAAACGGACACCTCTCCTTATTTTGTACACCCCGGTGGCACGAAGATGTACAAGGATCTACGGAAACACTACTGGTGGCATGGAATGTAGCGTGAAGTAGCTAGAAGAGTAGCAAAGCATTTGGTGTGTCAGCAAGTGAAAGTTGAACATCACAGAACTACTGGTCTATTTCAGCCATTACCAATCCCAGAATGGAAATGGCAGCACATTACCATGGACTTCGTGACTGCTGTCCCTCGCAGCACGAAGGGTAATGATGCAATTTGGGTTATTGTGGATCGACTCACCAAGTCGGCTTACTTTATTCCATTCCAAGTTGGCCAGTCAACCGAGACGTTGGCAAGAAAGTATATGGAGGTGAGTAAAAATATAGAGAAAGATTTATCCTTCAAGGTGTACAATGCGTGCCTTGATACCCATAATCTCATGCAGGAGATCGTGAGATTACATGGTGTACCTGTCTGTATCGTCTCTGGTCGTGATACAAGATTCCGATCACAGTTTTAGTAGAGTCTGCAAACTATCCTGGAGACGAGTCTGAATTTCAGCATGGCGTATCATCCACAAACAGACGGACAGCCCGAGCAAACAATTCAGATTCTGGAAGACATGCTGAGAGCATGTATGCTAGACTTCGGAGTTTCATGGGAAGATCACCTACAAATAGTGGCGTTTTCATACAACAACAGCTACCAGGCAAGTATTGGGATGGCATCATTCGCAACACTCTACGGACGGAAGTGTCGTTCCCTACTGAGTTAGGCAACGTGGGAGATCGTGAACTCCTTGGGCCAGAGATGATTGTGGCAACTGTAGTTGTAGTTCGCATGATCAGGGAAAGATGCGCATAGTTCAGGACCGACAGAAGTAATAGGCAGATGCAAAATGATGACATCTGGAGTTTCAACCCGGAGAGCATGTATTCCTGAAGATCTCTCCAAACAAAGGAGTGATACGTTTTGGAAAGAAGGGTAAACTCTATCCAAGATACATAAAACCGTTCGACATACTCGAACGAGTTTGAGAAGTGGCGTACCGCTTGGCACTACCACACTCATTAGAAGGAGTGTCACGCTCCACTTGCCAGCAGACGAAAATGGTGATGTGGCAAGCCCGCAACATATTACTATGAAAATGCGTTAAGCGTAATTAAGCAATATAACAATGAGCAAGAATGACAAGAGTAATAACATGAAACAGCAACTTTATTTACATACAACTGTCTGAGAATAAAAGATATAATAATAAAAGCAAATGCCTAAACAATGGCATGCTGAAAGTAAGTGCAAGCTGGAAGGAGCTAGTAGTCAAGCTGAGCTGCAAACTGGTCCAAGTCCTCCTGACTTGGCTCTACGTCTTTAGAGTCCAGTCCTCCTGAAGAACATCGAAAGAAAGAAAACAGAGAGGAATTTCGCCAGCGAACTAGCGCTCGGTAAGTCCCAAAAGAAAAAAAGAGAAGATAGTATATAATGTGAAATGAACAGAAAATAGGTAAAGTTGTATATGATCATTCACAGGTATAAAATAGTTATTCTAACATGGTTATTTGCAGTTTAATAAAGAAGGTATTCATGTATACGAGAGGAGTCCATCTTATTCCGTGGACTATGGTAACATATAGTACAATGCCCTGTCATAACCCACGGGACAACGACACGTAAATTCATATAGGTGTCTTTTAAGTGACCTCTCGTGCCACGATATACGTTCCGTACCAATCTACCCCTTTATCCCCGCGTATTTTATTGTATAAGTTAATTTTAGGTCTTGGCCGAATCCATGGATATAAAATGTACAGGTTCAAGTTCAAGATGTAATCGTTTATTTAGGTAGTCATGTCAAGTTCATGTCAAGTTATAACCATGGTTCGGTCAAGTCAGGTCAAGTATTCAAGTTTGAGTTTGATATTTGAATTCGTGTGTTCAGGTTCATGATCAAGTATTCAAACTTGTGTTTGATTTTGGATTCTGATTTGAGTTTGGATTCATGTTGGAGTTAGAATCATATGAAAGGACTTTGTTCTTGCAACATCTTAAGTTCGGGAGTAATCGGCAACTGCTACACATAGACGGCAGTATTTGTGTTTTTTTCTAAGACAATTGCCATTGATAACTCCGTTAAGTTGTCTAACCTGAATAGGCAAGCACTCACTTTCTCCGGCTCCTTGGGACTCAATAGAATTGATCCCGCTTAAACTTTTATTAAACTAAAGTCCTTAAAATATTGTTTTGCATATCTCGATGGGGTTTTATGAAAAAAAATACTTTGATATAGTTTAAAAATAAACCTCGAAGGTGTATTATAATATTTAGGGTTTTCATGAACATGGATTTTAATTTAAATGATATTTTTGGTGATGAAACTAAGCCTTTTTAAAGTTTGTGGTATTTTATTGAAAAGTAGCTCTTTTGGAAACTTGATGGTATTTTATTAAAAAATTTAAATCTTCATTTTTAAAAATATAGTTTCATAACATGTTTTTATTTAAAATACGAATTCATAGTTTTATATAATTTTCCAAATTTCAGTTTTTATTTAGAAAATTCGTATTTCTTAAAAACCATATTTTTATTTCCTTTCGAGACCGAATACTCCGTGAGGAGTTTTGCAACTCGCTCTACTGTCCCAAGGATGTGCGATAATTTGCACCATCTATTAGCGGGTCCTCTAACGAGCGTTGTAGATGCGTAATTGCCAAGAATTTAAAAATATTGATTATAAGAAACCCGTTTTGAATAAATGTTGTATTTTAATGAAAAGCTTTTTCTTTGAATTACCCATATACTTAGAATACCGTACTATGAAATCATAGTGTGCGTGTGGGGTAGGTCGTTACCCCATAAAGTTTTCTTAAAAGTATTTTTAACGATTATCGAAATAAAGGTTATACTAAAGTTCATGGTATTTTAATGAAAAGTTCGTTATATGATTGTTTCATATGAAAATTTTGGTTAAACTCAAAACCAAATGATTGTAAACAAAGTTACAAGTAATGTGAGGAAGTTAGTTTGACTTATTTTGCTTTAAAGAAGAGAGTTTCAAGGTTAAAGTAACATGTATCGGAGATAACTCCACTTTACTGATATATATTTAGGAGATGATTTAAGATAAAAGTAAAGAGAGGAAGGGGGACTTATAGCTTTATAACTTCGAGAAAGGAGTACGGAAAAGAGGGGGTTCTCCGTGGCATAGCGGAAGCTCCGGAAACGGTTTCGATTTTCGATGGAAAGAGCTTGTTTGTTAACTTCACTTGACTCCACTAGCACTTAGGAACTTTTGGGATGATTTTGATAGAAATTTTCAGAATATAAGGGAGCTAGGACTTGGGGTGGTATTTATAGTGAAGAATTAGGGTTTAGGAATTAAAAATGTGGATTAAAAGAATTTAAATGGTGTTAAATGGTAAATTGAAGAGTCTCTGTTTAATTACAGGAAAATCAAACAGTGCAGGGGAGTTTAGGGAAGTCGAAGGGACAAGTGTGCAAAGCATGGAGGCAATTGGGCTCAATCGAACCTTCGGTGCCGGCCCTTTCGTGAAAACGGGCAGTCATATCTTGATGATCCTTCTCTAGATTTGTGCCACGTTTCATGTTGGGTGTTTAATCCTATTTGCGCATGTTTGATTTTTCTGAAACTTTTCGTTTCTCCGTGAATTGCACATGCAACTATTGGGCTTCCGAAAAATTAAAAAGAAAAAATCTAAAAATAATTAAGTCTGATGGGAATCGAACACATAGGCTATGTCACAGCAGTGTAGAGGCTTTACCAGTGAGCTACAAGTTGTTTCTTGATTTTATTTAACAAAAATAACTTTTAACTCTTACACAGGCTGAAATACCCTTTTCTATACAACAACAAGAAATTTCTGTATAGGAATTTCAGAGTCGTTACAATGAGTGCACAAAGTGTTCCACATATCCCAACTACGAAGATATGTGAGCGACCCCAGCCATATAATTGATCACTCAGATTTCTTGATACAAACCGATCTAACTTATGAGCAACAATCAATTAAGATCTTGGACCAAAAGGTGAAGATTTCGGAACAAGGAGGTGAACTTGGTCCGAGTGATATGGAGGAAGGATTCGTCGGGAAAATCAACAAGGGAAAGAGAAGAGATATGCAGGCATGATACTTTTATCTTTTTGAAAATTAGTTTCTATATAAATTTCGAGGACAAAATTTTTATAAGGAGGGTAAAATATAACGACTCTCAGAGCAATGTACAAAAATATTTTTTTTATGTATAGAAAAGGGTATTTCAGCCTATGTAGGAGTTATAAGTTATTTTTGTTCAATAAAAGCAAGAAAAAACTTGTAGCTCACTGGTAAAGCTTTTATACTGTTGTGACAAAGCCTGTGTATTCGAATCCCATCAGTTCTAAATTTTTTCATATTTTTCTTTTTTAACTTTTCAGAACCCAAGAATTGCACTTACAATACACGGAGAAATGAAAAGTTTCAGAAAAATTAAACGGGATAAATGAGGAGTAAACACAGAGTTAAACACTTGGCACGAATCTCAAGGCAAACCATCGAAATCCGACCGTCCGTTTCCCCATCTTGGCCGCTACCGACGGTCCAAAATTCCCCATCTGACTCCATGCTTTGCACACTCATCTCTTTAGCTCCTCCCTACTCCTCTGCACTGTTTGATTTCCCTGCAATTAAATAGAGACTATTCAATTCATCATTTAACATCAATTTTAATTCTTTTAATCCAATTTTTAATTCTCAAACCCTAAATTCTTCACTATAAATATCATCCCCTATCTTTCCCTCATTCTGAAATTTCTATCAAAAATTCTCTCAAACTCTCTAAGTACCAAGTGGAGTAGCAAGCCAATCTCGATGACCGGAGCATCTCCGACGAGACCATGACCCCCGAAGGTTTCCCCTCTCCCTTTTAAATAATCTAAACCCATAAGTCCCTTGATCTCTCTTTCTCTCTTTTCACTCCAATATAATTTTTAAAAAATATCGACAAAAGCGGATTTAGCATATAACCTTTGTATTTAAAACAATTTTTGTCACTTTGCCATGCTTAAAAGTTCATACCAATTCCCTAATATCACTTCAAAGTAATATTCACATCAAATACGTTTTTATGTAACCAAAATTTCGTATGTAATAATCATATAGCGAACATTTTCATAAAAATACCATGAATTTTAATATAACCGTATTTTCAATAACTAGAGTATATACCTTTAGATCATTCACGGGGTAACGACCTATCCCACACGCACACTATGGTTTCAAAGCATGATATTCTAAATATATGGTTGGTTCAAAGAATAGGTTTTATATTAAAATACCATAGTTTACAAAAGGTTTCTTTTAATCGATATTTTTGAAATTTTTGGCAATTGTGCCTCTACAACTCTCGTTAGGGGACCCGCTAATGAATGGTGCGGATTATCGCACATTCTTGATATAGTAAAGCGAGATACAGAACTCTTCACAGAGTATTCGATCTCGAAAGGAAATAAAAATACGGTTTTTAAGAAATACAACTTTTCTAAACAAAACTATACTTTGGAAAATTATATAAAACTAGGAATCCATATTTTCAAAAAAATTATGAAAACTATATTTTTTAAAATAAAAAATTAGAATTTTAATAAAATACCAACAAGCTTCCAAAAGTAGTAGTTTTCATAAAAGTACCATAAACTTTCAAAAAACTAGGTCTATCACTAAAATACCACAACAATTAAATTACATGTTCATGAAAACCCTAAATATTTTAAAGCATCCTCAAGCTTTATTTTTAAAGCATATTAAAGTATGTTTCACAAAAGCCCCTCGAGAAATGCAAATAATATAAATACAAATTAAACAACAATAATAAATATTTAAGGACTATAGATTAATATAGGCTTAAGCGGTATCATTTCTTTTGAGCTTCGGAAAGCAGGAGATAGTGAGTGCTTACCTATTCAGATTAGACAACTTAACGGAGTTATCAATGGCAATTGTCTTGGAAGAAAACACAAATCCTGCCGTCCATGTGCAGTAGTTGCTGATTTTCTCCCGAATATAAGATCTTTAACAGTTAAATCATTTCATATGAAAAAGACCTGAACTCGAATCCAAACCTGAATCTAAACTTGAACTTGAACTTGAACTCGAAGACAAACTTAAATCTAAACTTGAATATGAACTCGAACCCAATCTACTTGAACTAACTTGATTTGAACAAAAATTGCAATTGACATAACTCGTATTTTACTCGACTCGCTCGACTTAGTTCTACATCTTTTGCAATCTATGGTTTTGATCAAGACATGTTATAATCAATCAATCAAATTAATTAATTATATTATACAGTTAGAGACTTTTTATACTCGGGGTGCTTGTGATAGTTTCTTGTGTAAATTCAATGGAGTTTCAGGAGTCCCGTATTAAACTTTTTTTTATTTTATTCAAATATCAGTCGGATCGACTCCTCCACAGCCTAGAGTCCCGATACTAACACATAAAATGGGCCCGTGTTTGCTTACTCCTAGGTCCCCACTCTTGAGCTCGTGAATACTTTTACGGCTGCATTAACATTCACACTTGGAATTTAACGTTAATATAGTGACCATATAGAGATCCATAGTACATATTTTACTCATGAACATATATTTTTACTCGTCATATATATATTCTATACTTGTCTTTTTGTACTCTTACTTTACCCTTGGGACTTACCGAGCGCTAGTTCGTTGCGGGCATTCCGCCCACCCTAATTTTCTTGGAATGTTTGTTAAATACGATCGAGACGGAGAAAGTGGAAGCCACCGAAGAGGACTACAACCGGATTACTACTCAGGATTAGCTTAGCTTTACTTTTTATTCAGCCTATGTATACCACATGTTTAGGCATTTTCATTTATTGTATTTACTTTCCAGCTGAAACTCATATACTTGTAAATATTTGAAGTTGAATGTAAATAAAGATATTTGTTGAAAGTTTTACAGTATCCATTTATTCTTGCATTGTGTATTATTGTTTGAATAGGCTTAGTATATTTATTTAGGGAATGACCTTCTCTGGATAAATATGTCGCGGGATTTCCACGTCATCGTTTTCGTCTACTGGGAAGCGGGGCATGACAGGAAGCCTCCTGTATCTGCCCTCTGCGTTGGTCATGTCCCTCAACAGGTGAAAATCTCTTAAAGGACAATTTTCTGGATGGAGTAGCAGATGTCAATCTGTGGAAAACAGAAGGCCTTGTAGGCGAAGCGCCCTTTGACACCTCGAGAGTAGCAGGGGCTACAAGTGTCAGCCTCTTACTGACAGTCTTCTTAGGAATAGTCGGAATGGTTTGAGCGTCCGTAGTAGCAAAGCCCAGCCTCTTGAAGACTGATTTCTTCGAAATCATGGGCTTCTTAGCGGGGCCCACGGATCTTGTGCTCAGCCTCTTGAAAACCGACCCTTCAGACTTGGCAGGCTTCTCGGAAGGGCCTGTAGAGGTGGTCATTAGTATGTTGAAGACTGACTTCTTCTGAGCTTCACCATTTGGCGTTGAAGCACCGATGGTGGGTTAGGGAAGCATTGCTCCGAATTGAAGCCCATTGAGATCCTATATGATTTGGGCTGCCAGGATGCAGAGTAATGGAGTCATGGCCCCTGCAGAGAAGACCACCTTAGATGGAGTTGTGTTGGTGTTACAGTTGCAGTTTCATTTGCTGGAGGATGCCATTGATTCTGCATGGAAGCGAAACACCAAATTTTAGTATCCCAAACACCAAGAGAAACCATAAATATAAGATACCGCGATTAATTCGCGAAACACGACACACAAAGTGTGGAGTAGAAAGAGAAAAAGCGTCCCACCAGGTGAGCAAGAATATGTTTACCGCCGAAAACTGGGAAGACAAACGTCTTGCCTGAATTTGAGGGTAGATGCTATATGGAACATATCTATCCATCTCTCCGAAAATACTAAGTTGATTTATGGCGTCGTCTATTGTATGTTTGGATAGATGCGAACATTTTAGCAGACTTATCATATTTCCCCTCATTTGTGAGGGGTTTTTAATTGTGGGGACGCTTTTTCCTACAGGCGCAAGCCCCTGCAGTTAATTATAAAAATTTCTCCTTCTTTATATGCAACACTTCGTGTCGTGTTATATTTATTGTTTATATTGTGGTTGCCCTCGGATTGCATACGAAAACTAATTTTGTCATATGTAGGGCGTGGATTAGTCCAAATCCGTAAATCTCAGATTCGGGATGAACTTTGGTATTTTCTGTCATTGGTTCAAGAGTTTAAGGATCGTTGATCTTGTTTAAGATTAAGATCGACTTAAAATATGGTTAAAATCGTTAATCTTGTTTTAGATTAAAATCGACTTATATTTACTGATGTTTTGATTGGTGGGTCATACATGAGAAGCAAAAACTTCTGTACTGAGTTTATTTTTAACTAAGTAATCAAGAAAAAACTTGTTGTTCAAAGTTCGCTAGTGCATGTGAGATGTGCATGCATGTTTATTGTTTTGGAAAGGGTGTGCACATTTCTTTCACATGTTTGTGTACTTGTTGTTAGGTCAAACTTCCATGTGCGTACATATATATGTGTGTATCTGACTAAGTCAACATCTTTGACTTACGTGCACGTGGTTTTCACATGACGCACAAGCGCTCATTGGGCAGCATCGGTCATCTATGCTCACGTGGATATCACGTGACGCGCATGACTTTATAGGCATTATTTGTCAAGTGCGCGTACGTGACTTTCACGTGATGCGCAATTCTGTAGGGTCGTTATATATTTTTTTATGCGTGCACGTAATGCGCAGTTCTGTATGATTTTATCAAGTGCGCACTTAATTTTGGGTGCACATATCTTGAACAGAAAGCAAAAGCTTTCAAGAAAAAGCAATGTTTTCTGTTCTTTGATTTTTTTTTCTTTTCTCTTTTGTTTCTTTTCTAGAAGCAAAAGCTTCAGTTTTTATGATGCCTTGGCATCTTTGGTGGGGTTATTTCTTAAAAGCTTAGAACTAATATCTCGCAAAAGTTAAAACTTTTATAGAAATTAAAGAGAGGTTAACCCTAAAGGTATCTAGAACTTTTTCCTGGTGAATCGATGGATTCATTAAAAGAAGCAAAGGTTTCTATGTAAAGCAAAAGCTTTAATATTTTTGTAATAAAACCATGGTTTTTTTAAGATGGGAGAAGTATTTTTTCTTCTTCTTTTTATCTTGTGTAAGGAAGAGGAAGATGAGATTTTTCTCAAACTTATGTGGGGTCTGTATTTCTTCTGTGAGTGAGACTCCTATTTATAAGAGAAGGAAAATTAGGATTTGTTGGGGTTTGTACCCTTCAAATCAGCTTTTCTTTAATTTTATTTTCATTTAATTTTATCTGATTTTGATTTAATTTGATTCATATCAATTACGGGGCAAGTACGCACCGTTGGATTGATCCCAGTGCATGCGCACCGTCGGATCTGATGATCTCGTATCGATTTAGTTTGATTTGTTAAATTTGTTTTAAAGAAGAAAATTTATTTCTTCATTTGGAAGCATTTGCTTCATTTGGGCGGATGCGCACTTCAAGATAGTGTGCACGTACATTGCATGTGTCGCTTCTATCTCGTGCTCATATGCGCAGATTTTAGCCATGTGTACACCTGTTGATTCAATAATAGGTGCACATTTGAGTCACTTGGCCGTTATTATAGGTGTGCATTAGTGCCTTCGCATGTTTTCGTGGTAGCAACTAGGTGTCAAGCTGCGATCCGTCGGATTTTCCTCGAGATCCGTCAAGATGCGAACCGTCTTTTAAACCCTATAAATGGGGGCCATCTCCTTCATTGAAGGGCACCATTCCTTTTCTCTCTCTTAATTCCTTATAGAACTGCACTCTTTTTGAAGCATTTTCTTCCTGCTAGAAACCCTTGCTTCTTTATTCACTTGGTAAGTGCGCATGTGCACCTTTGTCTTTGTTTTATGAACGCGTACCCTTAAGCTTGTACACTCTTTGGGTTGCGTACTTGTCTTAACTTTAAACATGTGAATTAAGTTTGGTTTTAATCAACCAATTTTATCTTTTAGCTCCGAAGTTAGATATTCCACCCCTTCATAGGACTTCTCAAATTTGCGGACTGACGCCTTTCAGGTTTCTTTTCTTTTAGGTACCATGGCTGGTCATTTGTATGACATCAGGGGTATTGTGTCTCATGATGATGTTTATTAGTATGACCCCAACTATTCCACAACTCAACCTGAGTTCGTACTCCGTCGTTTAGAGGATCACTGCGGGCGATTGCTCTTATGCCGGTTTTCTCTTCTGCAACTGCTTTTACATGCTATCTAGAGGGCCACACCAGGGATTTTTAAGGCGATGCCGCAACGTACACTGGATCAAGCTGAGGATAAAGTATATTCAGTCTATCTCATGGACTTAACTCTAAGAACCGAAGGGATCGTTATGTAGATATCATACATCAGATTTGCCAGTAAAAGACGATCATATTCTCTCATGCTAGAGGTGAAAAAGTTGGTGACAACCCTGGCGCTCGTGTTTGTGAACGAAACCACAAGGAGAGAAAGGATCCTAACTCATTCAATAGTAGGCCTTGCAATTTTTTTTTGATTTTCATAACCAATGTGCTAGCGATGATCTCTTGCCCTTATTGTAACTATTGAATGAGTTAGGATTTGTATTTTCCTTTTGTTTTGCGAAGCTCGTATCGGGCTGGTAGTTTGTAAGTCATCTTTCGAAATATTAACAGAGCGTAGCTTTTTCCTTTTATATTCACACATCTTTTTTGTTTTGTGCTGAATTGGTTTAGCTTAGTTTATTTACTCATTTCAGAGTTTACCCTTGGGCTCATACATATGCACGTGTTTTGCACATGGGCATGGCATTTAGTGATTTTGCTAAGTGCGTATTGCAAGGATGCGCATGTGTCATTGCCTATGTTATGCATCAGCCATCATATGCACACGTTTATAAGTGCGCACATCATCAGAGTCGTCATTCTTTTAAGTGTGCACTTGATATTTATGCGCACTAAAATAGATGTGAACAATTGCATAGTTACACTTAACGTATTTATTTTGAGAAATGACCTTCTCGAAATAAATATATCGTGGGGCTCATCATGTATCTGCTCCTTTCTTTTAGAAAGCGGGACGTGACAGAACACGTAGGGGCAATTATTTTTTATTATTGTTTTTAAAAAACAATAATATCTTGTCCCTACGGTTTGAACCGTAGGGACAAATTATTGCACCCAACGCGTCTCACCGCAGGGGCATCATTTTATACATTTTTAAAAAAATATTTAATATGGAGCAAACTTAGTCCCTACGGTGGAACCCGTAGAGAATACTCTGCCCCTACGGTGACAACCGTAGATCCAAACATTAAATTTTTTTTAAAAAAATATATTGCCTAATATTTTTTGTCCGCACAATTATATATCACATATTATATTAGGGTTTTTTCCGTTAGTCCCCTTCATACTTTATTAATATTTTTCTCTGTTACCCTATAATTAGTATTTACCTGTAGCCCTCTATATTTATAAATTACTCTTAAAGCCCCTTACTTTACTTCTGAAAATTATTCCTTCTCCCCCGCCATCGTCGTCGTCCCCCGCCGCCGTCCCCACCACCTTCACCTAATTTCTCCTCCTCTTCAACCTCCCACCGCCACCTAATTTCTCCTCCTCTTCAATCCCGCACCGCCACCGTTAACACCATCACCATTTTCCTCCTCCTCTTCTTCTTCAACCCATCAACACCAACTTCTTCCTCCTCTTTAACACCGTCGCCGCCGCCGCCGCCACCATCACCACCACCTTCTTCTCAATGTACAGCCGCCGCCGCCGCCATCCTTAGAGGAAGAAAGATGGCGGCGATTCTGGGTCGAAGAAGAGGAAGAAGAATCTGGTGGTGATGATGTTGATGATGGTGACGGTGGCGGTGGCATTGAGAAGGAGGAGAAAGAAGGATGCGATGGATGAAAGAGGAGGAGGAGGAGGAAGATGATGGTTGTAGTGATGACGGTGACGTTGAGAAGAAGGAGGCGATAGGTTGAAGAGGAGGAGGAGGAAGAAGGCCGTGACGACGGGGACGGCGGCGGCCGAGAAGGAGGAGGAATAATTTTCAAAAGTGAAGTAAGAGAGCTGAAGGAGTAAATTATAAGTATAAGGAGTTTATAAGTAAATATTAATTACGGGACGGACGGAGAAAAATATTGAAGTATGGGAAGGCTAACGGAAAAGACCCATTATATTATATATCCAAATACAAAAATATATATCAATTACCTTACACGTATAATATATAACGAAATACAAAAATGTAAAAACACAATACAAAATCACTCTAAAATCATGATCATGATCATCATATACAACAACCGATATCCAAAATATACAAATATTTACACCGCCTTATTCTTCCAAAATATACAACCAAGTCCTAGGCCTCTCTCATAACCACCGTGGTGCTCTCCGTGTACGGCGTCTAGGATAGGATCGGCATGGCCGAATTGTTTTGCGTATGAAGTGGGGACATAGTTTGTTTACAATAGGTTCCTTACCAAGAATGAGTTTACTTTTGTCATGGAGGATATGGGGTCCAATAAGGTTGCTGCCAATGAAAGCCCTTGTCGAAATGAAAGCCCAGGTGAAAACGATGGCAAGCCCATGAGCCGTACCTACCATTTAAAGTTGAGTTCAGTTTTGCTGCGAAGATGAGCGATCAGTTTTGCTGCTTTGAAAGGCAATTTTACTATTAAAGGTAACTATAAACTCTAAACAAGGATAATTAATCATCCACTAGACAGTTGAAATTAGAAAAATCGACCAAAAATTCCCACGGAATGGACAATTCGGTTACTAAAACCTACATCTTAATACTTGAAACTCCCAATGGACTAACATCAAAGAAGTTGGATGCCAATAATTAAATTATGTAATTTGTCTTATAAAGTTGAGAAGCTAACGATTTTTGCTCATATCTACCAATGTAAATGTCAATTCAATTCCCTGGTAATGTCAAAGTCGCAAGAAAAAGAAAGAGTTCACTGTCGGACCAATGAAAAGTCATAAAGTATTCTCAAAAATCAATCAAGTAGAGTTTCGCTTAAAAATACCCGATCAGCAAATAAGCTCTCCTTTTTGTTGGTCTTGAATAGTGCTAATTGGAACTCTTCCTGCAGCGCAAGTAGTTAAAAACCAATAAAAATGAGTTTAAACAAAAGAACACGCATGATTGAAGATGATAAATTTGATATCAATAATAATAAATTCATGTATACAGCCCAACTAAAAGCTCCAAGTGATAAAAGCTGGCAAATATAGGTAAACGTCATAGACAGATAGCATGGTCTCGACAAAATCCAGCGAGATGCTTGAATCTTCTATATAAGCAACTTAAAAAGGGATATTAGTATGTGTGTGCACATGTTTTAATGATTAATAAGGACATTGGAAACTCCTAAATTTGATACTGTATGATAGCATATGAATATTACTATTCACAAAGACGGAGAGGAGATTCTTTCCCTGTTAATCAAACCGGCATCAATCACTGCACTGCTAATCTTTTTAAATAACTCATATAGTGCATCTATTTCACTGACCCTAACTGCAAATCAAACAAATATATATGAAATGAGCTTTAGCTAACAAAGTCCATATAAACCTAAAGAACTTCCCGTCGCGTCTAATGCATTATATAACAACCAAAGAATGCAATATAACATACACACTGTTTCTCTTGCGAGAAGTTCAGGATCTTTGTGGCCCTTGGGCTGCTCATCAAGATCGCAGCACTTCAACAAAACAACACACAAATGCCTTGACCCCTTCTAAGCACTGCAACATGTTATTTTCTGTAGAAATATTCCCTGCTCATCGACACACTCCATACCTGTAGTTTGATGGGGGAAAAACATAATTACCAATAGAAACCCCACAAAAAAGAGGTTTTTCCCTTTAATTCCTACCTTTTAACTATTTACTGCTTCAATCGGCCCAAGCTCAAAAGTAAGGGGTTGAATTGCAACACAACCATCACCAACTTGTACAAAACTGTAATACCTAGTTCCTTTTGTACCCAATTATCCGTATTTCAATAATAATTTTTTTCTATATTTTCTATTTAATTTATTTTCTCATATATTTCATCCAATTATTTTCTTTCCCTAATTTTTTTCCTAACATCTAAAACCTTAGCTCTAATTCCTTACTCCAAACATTTTACCAAAAATAATCTTAACCCAACTCAGAGGCCTATATTTCTTTTCTTATTTATCTAATTTTCTTAACCCAAATCTCTAGACCAAAGCACACACAAGAACCCCTTCTATTCTTCCCTCTTCATTCCCCCCCTCCGCCCCCATTAACTCTCCTTAATCACACCTTATTCCTAAATAATTTCCTTTTAATCCCATTTATTTTATTAACACCCTCTCTCCCCCCCCACCCCCACCCCCACCCCCACCCCTTGCTCCCTTTCTTTAAGAATACAAAACAACTCTCTCTACCTCCCCCCATTCCCTCAATCTCTCTCCCTCACTACCAGTCTCTCTCTCACTCTCACTGATGATGCTCGATATCGTTGATTTTCCAGATCGTGACATATGCCAGATGACGTGTCCCAAAACTTACAAGAAAAGACCAAAAACGGTACGTCGGTAGAATACCCCGGGTCTGCGGCCCATGGACGTGGCCGACCTTCTGTGACCGTCCACACCACTCCTGTGCCCTCCTTACAAACAACCGTTGTCTCTCCTCCGATCCCCTGCACAATTGGCCTCCTCGGCCCACTCAGCTCGTCTCCGGCCTACCGCAGAACCAAGATGCCTCGGTCTCTCGCTCATTCCCGAGCCACCCGTCGAGCTCATCTTCCTCGGTCCCATTGACCGACCAGCAACACCAGTCGTAGGCACCTCCGCCACGCCTCCGCGAATCTCGCCATGCGCGAGATATCCACCGGTCATGTCCCGCGTTCCACGCCATCACGATCCCTCATTAACGAGCCTATCTCGTTATTAATGCGGGATCCCGCCTATTATGCGGGCATGACGCCGGGGGCGTAACGGCCGGCGTGATTCTCGTGCCCGCCTTCCATTCACTGCTGGGTATATAAACCCCTCTTTCAGGCGACTCAAGTAAGTCATTTTTTCCTCACTAGGCCGTTACTCTGCTCAAATATTCAGTTTAACTTGATCGTCGGAGGGTCCTCGGTGGTACAACCACCTCGGGACTTCCTTGCAGGTAGCTCGATCTCAACCACCTCAAACCCATTGAGATCCACACGCTCCAGGAGGCAACCTCCAACTCAATCTCAGCTGTCTATCGCGCTTGCAGCAGATCTACGGAAGGTAACATCTTGACGAGATCTGACATCCGTCAGCTGGCGCCGTCTGTGGGCATTTTTTGATTCCACTCAACAAAGTTCAACTTCTGATCTCAACTTAAGGATGAGCGCCACCGAGCGATCCCGCCGACCCGTGGAGATCAGGCCGAAGCGCCGCAAAGTGCTTAGCTTACCAACCGTCTCATCCTTCAGCTGTTCGGATAAGGGGTTGTAGAGCCCCGGTGAGGCCCTCCAGATGGAGTACATCAACAGCTGGAGCAGGGGGAGCGTCGGGGATGCAATCGGCCAAAATTATCCTCAATGCGTACTATGACTAACTGCACCGTATCCTCGGCTCAGTACTGATCGTCGAGGTACATGTCCTCGAAGTTTACGATGTCGGGGATGGTAAAAGGAAAGTCCTCCATTCTTACGTTTTGGATATGAAGGAAGGAGTGATCAACGCTCTCTCCGTTTTATAGCCCACAACTCCCCACGAGTCCAACAGTCGCTCGTTTCACCCACAACTGTACCGCCACGTGGCAAACATCGAGCCTTTCTCGGCGAAATCGAAACAACGTGGCTCCGGCGCTTCGCCTCCCTCATGCATTCATTATATATGTCGCCCACGACTGTCCCTATTCCCTATACTCACACCGGGAAGGTCATACAGAACCTCATGAATCAACCAAGCGGCTACCCTGCTCGGCGATCCCGTGCTGGTAGTTCACTACCCCACAACGCCAGGGATCGAAGCCCTCACCAAGAGGCAGCCGAGCGGCTACCCTGCTCGGCTATCCCTAGCTGGTAGTTCACTGCCCCACGATGCCAGGGATCTAAGCACTCGCCACGAGGCAACCGGGCAGCAACCTTGCTCGGTCCATCCTTAGCAAGCCTCTTGTGGCCTCTCCCGCACTAAGGATCCAAGCCCTCACCAAGAGGCAACCGGGCTCGTCCTTGCTCGGTTATCACTGGCCTGTAGTTCCTTACCCCGCAAAGCCAAGGATCGAAGACCTTGATCGCACGCTTTTGGCGTGTCGGATGTTCAAAGTTCTAAAGTTATAACCGCGATCAGGACGGTGTCGCTATGCAGCTAGCCGGTTGAGCACGGGTCGATCCACAGGGAGATGGTTGTATGTTCGTTCTTGTTTTAGACGAGTCAATAAATAATGAGTATATGTTTGTTCAATCTAACCTATGTGTTTTATATGCAAGTATAAAGTTGTTAAGAAAAAGATAAGAAATTGTAAGCTAAAGAAATCCGTACTCAAAACCTTTGAGCCGAGTCTTGACCAATTGAAGCTAGAGCAATCGGCAACAACGTGGATTAGGGGATTTAAGCGCGGTATTCGTGGAATCCGGCTTATTTACCCTTGTCCTTCCGTTCTTGTCTCTTGCTTTTGCCTCCGGCCAAACCGAACGCAACCGGTCACGGTTAGGAATCACCGTTACCTTGTTAGGGTAGGGTGCCTAACGGAGCGCTTGCGTAACGTTTGGGCGGAGTTCAATGGAAAATAACGGGAAAAGGAAACGAGCAAAGAAATGTTAACTTACAATACCGTATTTATTCTTAACAACAATAATTACAACGATTCACAAAATGAACAAAAAAGAGAGAACAAAAAGAAAAGAGAAAAGAAAAGATTACAAGTAAGTAAGTGCATGAATTTAAATTGCAAGAAAGTAAAGCAAGGTAATAAAAAGCAAGAAAAAGATAAGCAAGAAAGTAACACTAAGAACCATAGAACTCAAGACAAGCCATGGGATCAATAGTCAACCCTTAAACTTGCAAGCTCAATCAAGAGGTTGCAAGGTCAAGAGAAGGGTAAAGAACTCATGTGAAATGAAGCACAAAAGAGAAGAGCTTTATTGATTCCATAATGATACAACCCTTGAGATCAATAACCAACCCTTAAACCTTCAAGCTCAATGAAGAGGTTGAAAGATCAAGAGAAGGCAAGGACCTCAAGGGGAAGTTAAGCAAAAGAATGATACAATGTATGGCAAAATTGGACTCCTTCTCACTTACCCAATGGTTTCCTTTTATAAGCAAAAGAACAAGACCTTTCCTTTAATTTGAATTTGAATGCATCCAAAATTTGGAGGGAAGTTTGAATTTTTGAATTTTTGAATCACATCAACACTTTATGCATTGAATGCACCATACCCTCTCGTGCTCTGTGCTTGTCCCTCTCGTGCTTTGTGTTTGACCTTCTCGTGCTTTGTGCTTCCCCTCTCGTGCTTTGTGCTTGTCTGAGACATGAATGACCACTGTCATTTGTCTTGTCTCTGGAACAGGTACACGGCACTGGACGGATACGGATGATCGGAACCCGGCTTTTTTCTGCTGGCAACAGATGTCCTAGATTTTGGCATATCAGTAGAGATTTTGTATCATTTGCGTTATTTTGGACCAGGAACCTGTAGCCTGTAAATATGTAGCAAACACGGATTAAAAGCACCTGCCTATAAACAAACGAGCATAAGAATGGGCGGTATAAAATGCAGTTTTCTGTGATGAACAAATACCCCCAAACTTATCTTTTGCTCGTCCCGAGCAAAACCATTTATTCACAAAAGAGAATCCTAACCGCACTTTCGCAGGGAACGCGATTGCACTGAGCGTGTGCAACAAGCCGTTAAACCTCTAGGTGTCCCTAGTAGGAGGAGTGTTGTCTCCTGAGGGTTTTCAGCGGATTACACCCACAAAATCCCGTCAAGCTAGTGTCATAAGTTAACTATGATTCTACTCCTACAGTTTAGTATTTATGTTAGAAACTCTATCGTCCTAACTTAGAAATATCCAACCCTTATGTTTCACACCTCCTATCTATTTAACCTTAGGTCCTATACGTTCCAAAAAAAGTTTAGAAAGATGTTGGTTCTCCTGAGTTTTCCTTCTAAAGTGCGGCCTCAAATCAGGGATTTTTATCAACTTTACAGAAAACACAAGTCTTATTCTTTATTTCTATCTTTTATTCAAACATCGATTGTATACCCCTACGTGTGTGTATATTTGCACCCCTACACTCAAGAATTCAATTCAAGCTATAATACCCTTGCCCTAATACCTAATACTACTTCTTTTCATTAAGGATGGACGGATTTGCTCACACATCTTTCATGCGACTATTAATGCTTCTTGAGGCACTAACGGCCGACTACTGAATATGTGAACTTAAAGCTTAAATAGCAGTTTCCAGGTCTTGACTTTATTCTATTTTTTCTTTTTCTTTTTCTTTTTCTTTTTCAAGACCGGATATATTTTTCAACATGCTCTTTTGGTGTTTAGCTTTAAATACCGTTTTTTCTTTCATACTAGGCTTTTAGGCAAGAGTATTTCTAGGTATCCTCTACTATCCCAAATTTCAAGGTGCGTGTATGTGCAGTTTGTAGGGTATATACTTTCTAAATTTGAACTTAAGAAAAGAAACTATTTTTCAGACTTATCCTTCAGTAGAGCATCAATACTTTCCCTTCATCTTGACTTAACTAAAGAACTGAACTCAAGATTACCTATTTCTCAAAAAAAACTGTAAGGACGTATACTTACCAAGTTTAAACAGAATGAGGGTTATTTTTAAGGTTTTCAATTCCTAAGCCTAGAATTTAGTTATTTCTATCATATCGACTAAACTTTCGGAATAAAGATCTAAGTTACCCTATTAGCTAACTTGACGATAAAGTTTTTATATTTTTTGGAAAATTTTTGATTTTTGTGGGTTTTTAATAAGGTATGCAAATGCAAAATATACAAATGAATGCGAAGGAAGAAAGCTTACCGAGCACACCCCCAAACTTAAACTTGACAGTGCCCTCACTGTCAGGCTATACCAAGCGGGTCAAAATTGTCGGCGCTCTCCAAAAGAAATTATATACAACAAAGAAAAAACAAAAAATATATACAAAAAAGGAGTCCCCCCCAAACTTAAGTAAAACAGTGTTTCCACTGTTAAGCGTTGAAATTCAGGATTAGGGGGGAAAGAGAATAGTATCAAGCTATACAAGGCCTTACACAGGCCAAAAGTTAACACCAACCATTCAAAGATTTTATCGCTATAAAGCAGTGGCTGGTGAAAGAAGGCGTAGAGAAAAGAGATGGAGAATACGCGAGACCATATGCGGAGAGAAGCGGGATATGGTCTCGGTATATGAGAGGAAGAAGAATGGCGGAAGGGAAAAAGAAGTGGAAGACGAACTTGAGGGTGCAAATGGAGGAAATAGATTAGCACAATTTGTGATGACCGATGTGTAAAAAGCGATTGTGCTAATATATTTATCCGTCGAGAGATTGGGTCAAATCCCTCAAGATTCGTAAGAAGCCATGGGTATGCCGAACTTGGTAAACCAGACACAGGAAGTGGAAATGATACGGGTTCTTGCAAGGTCGGAACGATGGAAATGATGGAGGAAAGTGGTTGAGGAAGGGTATCGGTTAAGGGTTCTGGAGGGTGTAAACAGTCAGTGAAAGGAACAGGATGAATTGGAAAATCCGACTCATCATCTAGAACTGTTTCATCCTCAAAAATATCCTCAAAATTCTCCTCAAAGTTAAGCTCATCCATGCATATTTCATCAAAGTCCAGACGCATATGGGGTTCGGGAAAAACATTTAATGACTCGGGATGATGATTTGAAGAGACAAACTCAGCCAAATCTACGGATTCATCATCCAAAATATCCCTAGCGTCAATATCCTCAATCAAGTGAAAATCAAAATTCTCTGACACCTCATCAAAAGCATGGATATTAATCGATTCTGGTTCTAAGATATAGGTGTAGAGGTCAAAAGGATTAGGTATGGTTTCACTTGGAAGGGACCCTTCACAATCGGGCAAATCAAACACTACGAAGTCGCACAACTCATTCATCATTCTATCTTCAATTGATAAATCATGTGGAATACTCGATAGACTTTCAAAACAGGAGTTGTGGGATTCAATTTAGGACGGGTAGGTTTGATTTGGAAGGGGGTACATCTCACTCTCTCCACTCAAATTCACAGCCTGTCCTGCTGCCTCATCATACATTGAAAAAGTTGGAGCTAGCTGGAAACTAGCTCCCGGGTCAGTAGGTTGTATGAGAGCGGCCATGGACGCATTCAAATCCATCATCTGTTGGCTTGACGCTACCCTAAAGTCTTCCAAGGACTGTTCTAGACTAGACATTGGTTGTGAAGGGGTTTCAGTAAAAGATTCAAAGTTGTTTGGATACTGAAAACTCCCAAAAGGCTGTGTAGAAGCAATGTCTAGGGAAGGTGTAAAAGTTGGGTAGGACTGGTAGGAATTGAATGGCTAGACAGGAGTGGGATCAACATTGGGATAAGAAGGTGAATGGAATTGTTGATCCCAAGAATTTATAGTGGTGAAAGGAGTGAAAGATCGGCTACGAGATTGTTCAATACGTTCAGCAATAGACATAGGTCTCGGGGTTACAACTGGATTTTCAAAAGGGGTATCAACACAAGAAGGTGTGAATGTTTGAAACGGTTGATATGAAGTGGATTGCGGGGTCCAGTTGTTCGTCCTAGACGCGTCTATCCGATCTTTCAAAGAAATTTTTGGCATGGATGGATCGTTCGAAGTTCGACCAAAACAAGAACCGTAGGAAGTAATGTCTGGTTGTGGGTACCAAAGTTCGGCAAGAGTTTTGCGAGGTGGAGTACCCATGATATGAAGAGAGAGAGAAAAAGGTAGAGAAAAGGAGGGGAAAAAGAATGTGATATTTTTTTTTAATTTTTTTTTAAAAATTAACAAAAGAATGAAGTATACATAAAAAAGAATATGGACAAAAAACAATCACGACACAAAAATACCACACACCTAATCGTTCTAGGGTTCACCTAGGTCAACTAGACCTGCTCCAGAACTTAATTGTCGAAGTAAAACTGTGTCGAGAAACAGGCTCAAGATACACTGATCATGAGGCCAGGTAAGTGCAGAGATAAGGGGAGGTTTTCCAACGCTTTCGCGAAGTTCCTTAATTAAATAACCCTTTCTCTTTTGGCGGTTTCGCCGTTAACACTTTCCTAGACACCCCGTAAACAATATACCGTTGAGCAAGGTTCTAAACACAGTTAACTTCTCCTAGTGAGCGCGAAGTCCTTAAGGCTTAAATTCTAGTTTCTTTTAAATTTTGTGCGGGTAAACGTTATGCTCAAGTTCGTGATTTGTGGGCCACGGAAAAGGTGATGAAATCCTTTACCGTATATTATGGGGTTCGCTTGCCCTTAAGTCCGTATTAATGTATGCAATGCGCAATTCAATAAAAATTCTATAAAGAATCAAACAATCGTTTTTTAGTTTAAGCGCGGCACTGCAACAAATACGGGTTAGTCAATTTTTTAGCGTTTGCTAGCGAACTTGCAAAGAATCCTGCAAAGAATAGTATATTGGATGCGTCGGATTTGAGAAGAAGGTGTTAGTAAAGTACGTACCGTTAAGATTTTGGGTTAGGAAACCCCCGTTGAATCAAATCCGGTAAATTTGAAAAGTTCGCTTGTGCGGGTCAAACTACCCGGATCTTTGGCACTGTACTTTGCAATCATCTTAGCTTTGAACGTACACTTTGCTCCCCACAATCGCAGTTTGCAAATCCGCCAAAATCTGCACTCTTGCCCACAAAAATGATCAAAAATAACAAAAAGATTTTTTTTATTTATTTATTTATAAATATATACAAAAAGAATATTAACCCGAATAACAAGAAAGAAAATACGCTACCGTCTCCCCGGCAACGGCGCCATTTGATCGCACGCTTTTGGCGTGTCGGATGTTCAAAGTTCTAAAGTTATAACCGCGATCAGGACGGTGTCGCTATGCAGCTAGCCGGTTGAGCACGGGTCGATCCACAGGGAGATGGTTGTATGTTCGTTCTTGTTTTAGACGAGTCAATAAAGAATGAGTATATGTTTGTTCAATCTAACCTATGTGTTTTATATGCAAGTATAAAGTTGTTAAGAAAAAGATAAGAAATTGTAAGCTAAAGAAATCCGTACTCAAAACCTTTGAGCCGAGTCTTGACCAATTGAAGCTAGAGCAATCGGTAACAACGTGGATTAGGGGATTTAAGCGCGGTATTCGTGGAATCCGGCTTATTTACCCTTGTCCTTCCGTTCTTGTCCCTTGCTTTTGCCTCCGGCCAAACCGAACGCAACCGGTCGCGGTTAGGAATCACCGTTACCTTGTTAGGGTAGGGTGCCTAACGGAGCGCTTGCGTAACGTTTGGGCGGAGTTCAATGGAAAATAACGGGAAAAGGAAACGAGCAAAGAAATGTTAACTTACAATACCGTATTTATTCTTAACAACAATAATTACAACCATTCACAAAATGAACAAAAAAGAGAGAACAAAAAGAAAAGAGAAAAGAAAAGATTACAAGTAAGTAAGTGCATGAATTTAAATTGCAAGAAAGTAAAGCAAGGTAATAAAAAGCAAGAAATAAAAAGCAAGAAAGAGATAAGCAAGAAAGTAACACTAAGAACCATAGAACTCAAGAAGAGCCATGGGATCAATAGTCAACCCTTAAACTTGCAAGCTCAATCAAGAGGTTGCAAGGTCAAGAGAAAGGTAAAGAACTCATGTGAAATGAAGCACAAAAGAGAAGAGCTTTATTGATTCCATAATGATACAACCCTTGAGATCAATAACCAACCCTTAAACCTTCAAGCTCAATGAAGAGGTTGAAAAATCAAGAGAAGGCAAGGACCTCAAGGGGAAGCTAAGCAAAAGAATGATACAATGTATGGCAAAATTGGACTCCTTCTCACTTACCCAATGGTTTCCTTTTATAGGCAAAAGAACAAGACCTTTCCTTTAATTTGAATTTGAATGCATCCAAAACTTGGAGGGAAGTTTGAATTTTTGAATTTTTGAATCACATCAACACTTTATGCATTGAATGCACTATACCCTCTCGTGCTCTGTGCTTGTCCCTCTCGTGCTTTGTGTTTGACCTTCTCGTGCTTTGTGCTTCCCCTCTCGTGCTTTGTGCTTGTCTGAGACATGAATGACCACTGTCGTTTGTCTTGTCTCTGGAACAGGTACACGGCACTGGACGGATACGGATGATCGGAACCCGGCTTTTTTCTGCTGGCAACAGATGTCCTGGATTTTGGCTTATCAGTAGAGATTTTGTATCATTTGCGTTATTTTGGACCAGGAACCTGTAGCCTGTAAATATGTAGCAAACACGGATTAAAAGCACCTGCCTATAAACAAACGAGCATAAGAATGGGCGGTATAAAATGCAGTTTTCTGTGATGAACAGACCTCACCAAGATGCAGCCGAGTGGCTACCCTGCTCGGCCATCCCTGGCTGGTAGTTCACTACCCCACGACGCCAGGGATCTAAGCCCTCGCCAAGAGGCAACCGGGAAGTAACCCTGCTTGGTCCATCTTTAGCAGGCCTCTTGCAGCCCCTCCCGCGCTAAGGATCAAAGCCCTCACCAAGAGGCAACCGGGCTCGCCCTTGCTCGGTTATCACTGGCCGGTAGTTCCCTACCCCGCAACGCCAGCGATCGAAGCCCTCGCCAAGAGGCAACCGAGCTCGCCCTTGCTAGGTTATCCCTGGCTGGTAGTTCCCTACCTCGCAACGCCAGGGATCGAAGCCCTCTCCATGAGGCACCAGACAGTAACCCTGCTCGGCCCGTCCTTAAGGATCCAAGCCCTCGCTAAAAGGCACTGGGAAGCAACCCTGCTCGGCCCGTCCTTAGAAGGCCTCTTACGTCCCTTCCCACGCTAAGGATCAAAGCCCTCGCCAAGAGGCACTAGGCAATAACCCTGCTCAGCCTGTCCTTAAGGATCCAAGCCCTCGCCAAGAGACAACTGGGCAGCAACCCTGCTCGGTCCATCCTTAGACAGCCTCTTGCGGCCCCTCCCGCGCTAAGGATCCAAACCCTCACCAAGAGGCAACCGGGCTCGCCCTTGCTCGGTTATCACTGGCTGGTAGTTCCCTACCCCGCAATGCCAGGGATCGAAGCCCTCACTAAGAGGCAGCCGAGCGGCTACCCTGCTCGGTTATCCCTGGCTGGTAGTTCACTGCCATACGATGCTAGGGATTTAACCCCTCGCCAAGAGGTAACCGGGCAGCAACCCTGCTCAGTCCATCCTTAGCAGGCCTCTTGCGTCCCCTCCCATGCTAAGGATCTAGGCCTTCACTAAGAGGCAACCAGGTTCGCCCTTGCTCGATTATCACTGGCCGGTAGTTCCCTACCCCGCAACGTCAGGGATCGAAGACCTCGCCAAGAGGCAACCGGGCTCGCCCTTGCTCGGTTATCCCTGGCCGGTAGTTCCCTACCCCGCAACGCCAGGAATCGAAGCCCTCTCCAAGAGGCACCGGATAGTAACCCTGCTCGGCCCGTCCTTAAGGATCCAAGCCCTCTCCAAGAGGCACCGGACAACAACCCTGCTCGGCCCGTCCTTAGCAGGCCTCTAATAGCCCCTCCCGCGCTAAGGATCAAAGCTCTTGCCAAGAGGCACCGGGTAGTAACCCTGCTCGGCCCGTCCTTAAGGATCCAAGCCCTCTCCAAGAGGCAACCGGGCAGAAATCCTACTCGGTCCATCCTTAGCAGGCCTCTTACGGCCCCTCCCGCACTAAGGGTCAAAGCCCTCACCAAGAGGCAACCGGGCTCGCCCTTGCTCGGTTATCCCTGGCTGATAGTTCCCTACCCCACATCGCCAGAGATCTAAGCACTCGCTAAGAGGCAACTGAGCAGCTTCACTGCTCGGTCCATCCTTAGAAGGCCTCTTACGGCCCCTCCCGCGCTAAGGATCAAAGCCCTCACCAAGTGGCAACCGAGCAGCTACCCTGCTCGGTTATGCTGGCTGGTCGTTCACTACCCCACGAAGCCAGGTATCTGAGCCCTCGCCACTTCACTGCTCGGTCCATTCTTAGAGGATAACCCCGACGAATATTCACTACACGACCCCCCACATCGACTTCGGGGCAACTAAGACACCGACCTCGTACCGGTCTTTGCACACATAGGCAATTGGCAAAATGGTTAAATTCAACTCGACGTGCGGTCGCCAAGTAAAATTCTTTAAGCTCAGCACCGTGCAAACAGAGATTTAACAACAAGCAAAAGGAAAAACTACGCCAAACACCGCAAAAAATGCTTCATTCAAAAGTCTTTACAAAGGTATTATTGGCCCCCCCCCGGCCTTACAAAAACGCCCGGAGGCTTACAAGATTCCCGAAGCAACAAGAAAAAGATATAAGAAGACGATGGGTTTCAGGCCTCAGGGCCGGGCGCAACCCCGAGGAGCTCCGTGTCCACCATGACCGGGGCTTTGTCTTGAGTATCTGCGCCCATCACAGGAGCCTTGGCGCCCCCCTCGTCGGGGCATCTTCCCCGGCCGCGCTTCCAGGGGCATTCCCCTGCGCGTCATCCCCGCGAGGATATTCGTCCCGGAGCTCTTCGTCAGGGAACTCCGTCATCCGAGCCTTGACCGCGTCGAGGGCATCATGCCAGATGATGGTAGAGGCTGCAGCTAGGTCGGTGTAAAAATGGTCCGACTTCTTATAGTTCTTCACCACCTTCGACGCTCTGAGCTTGGCTCGCTTCATCCCCTCCATCGAAGCCTCGCACTCTTTCCGGAGGGAGCTCGCCGACTTCTTCAGGGTGCCGACGAGAACCATGGAGTCCTGAAGCTTGGCCTCGGCGGCCCGGGCGACCTCACGGCACCTGGCAACCTCTTACTTCCTGGCCGCCACCTCGTTCTTAAGGGCGGCGACCCTCGTCATTGCCGCCTCCAGCTCCAACTTTGAGCTCTCCTCCAGCGAGGAGAACTCCCCCGCGGCCCGCATCACCGGGGCAATTTCCTCTTCCTCCATTTGGACGACGAGGGCGACGTGCTGGAGGACCTGAAGAAATCAAAAGGGGGTCAAAAAGGAAAGGGAGGCACCCAATCTCACGAATAAATAAGACGTTGAATGAAAACACAAGTGGGGTGCGAGCTCTAACCTGCAAGGCCTCTTGGGCGATGGCCGCCATTTGCGCCCTGAGAGTCCCCCGAGGGATTTTGCCCCCGGTCGACCTCTCCATCTCTGTCAGCAACGGAGAGCCCCGAAGGCACCTCAAAGCGGAGGTCCCCCTCGTCCACCAAGATCGGGGAGGCCGGGGTGCACGGAGCCATCAGGTGAAACCTTTTGAGGGACGACGCTGGGGAACCAGTCTCTATCTCTGAAGCACAGGCCTCTTGTTCCCGAACCCGCTTTCGGCTCGGCGCCTGGCTGGACTCCGGGGCACGGGCCGCACTCGAATGTCTAGGTGGAGCGGATACCGGGGGAGCCGGGGCCGACGTCGGATGAGAAGAGCTGGCACCTCCAGCCCTCGATCCCTTCTTCTGCTCGTGCATGGCCGCTCGGAATTTGCTCACGTCCATGGGTTCTGCACAAGACAAGGTACAGTGGCGTCAGCAATGCAAGTAAAAATAAAAATAAACGCAAGTCTAACAGATCGCCTGTAAACTCCAAACTTACCCACGAAGTGGGCGGGGCTGAGCCCAGCCTAACTAAGGGCCTGCTCAGAAAGCAGGACATCATCCCGGGGAATGGGCTCCCACTCCGCCACTTTCGCGGCATCGGGATTGTTCGACTGACTCTCCCGCCAGAAACTATCCCTAGACCACTGGGTAGGCACGGGTCAGTCCTCACCCTCGGGCGGCCCAACAAAGAAAAACTTCTTCTTCCAATCATGGATGGAAGAAGATACCACGATGACCCCCGATCCGGCAGCAATTTCCCGGTTGTTTTCTAAAGGAGATGTATACCCACCTCGGCTCGCCAACGCGAGTGTTGTTCATATCATAATTTTGCATTATTATATTCCCCATTCTTATTCATTTTACAAATAAATAGGTGATTTTGATCCATGTCTGCTACATAGTTGCAGGTTACAGGTTCTCGGAACAAAACAGTGAAAATGATGAAAAGACGCTATATAAGTGAGACTTCGACCAACAAATAGAGAATCTTTATCATGCCTACAGTTTGAAGAACAAACGAAGATCAATGAAAAAGTTCACAAAGTACAAAGGCAGCACAAGATTCAAGACTTCAACACGAAGCAAACGGTAAAAGTCCACAACATTCTGCACTGTGGAAATCTGGAAGAAACTAGAAGACATTCTGAAGAACCAAATGGAAGAAAAGTCAAGTAAAAGCAACATGAAAATTACCAGGGAAATAGAAGCCAAAGTCCCCACCATATGGCCGCCGCGGTTCCGCGGCCATGATGAGCCCGTGTCGGTGTTAAAAAAGTCGGCGGCGGCGGTGCGTTGACTAGGCTTTTTAGGGTAATTTTGTAAATGCAGATAGGGATCGAATGTAACCCTAGGGTTTCTATGATCTATAAATAGAAACCTTAATGATCTTTTTGGAGTATGCCTCTTCCTATACCTCTTTTTAATTATCAATTTCAGAATTACAATTCTTGTAATGTTTGAAGAGTGCATCAAATAAAAGATAAAGTAAGTTTTTCCTTTCATTGCCCTAGTTAATTTTCTTTCTGCCCTAGTATAACTTTTATTTATCTGCCCTAGTTTAGATTTTATTTATCAGCCGTAGATTAGATAACTAGGTTACTAAAAACAATCATAAAAAATGAAATCTTTTAATTCCCTAATGAGTGAGTAGTTCCTCACTTGTTAGGGTTAGGAATAGAAAAGGTTTGAGAGATGAAAATCTCTCACCCCTTTCTTGCCCATCATACATTTTAATAGGGCTCTATGCATACATACACACACCGCTCACTACGACACCCTATCCCACGAGGTAGCAATAATACCGTAGTTTAAAAGACCGGTTGTATATGTTTTCCATGGAGGTTAAGGTAAGAATTGAGAAAGGACGGATAAGGACCTAAAGGAAAAAACATAGTTTCTTCCCGATGGTACTAATCCACTTTATTAATTATTACCATAACACCTAAATAGATCTTAATTAGGGCATAGAAAGCGGTGAGGAAAATATTGAATTTCCAAACTTAACCTAAACCTAACCCTAACAAGGTTTTAATCCTAGTCTAGATCAACCTTAGTTTTTTGTGATAATCCAATCCAAAACAATTGGAATTAACTCGTTAGAACAAATAAAGAGTACACAAAATCCCTGTGGACCGACCCGTACTCATCGGCTAGCTACCAAGCGACGCAGTTCTTGATCGTGGTAAAATATTTTGATTCATCTTTTGAAAACGCACGTACGCAAAACCTCATACAATCAAATGGCGCCGTTGCCGGGGATGGCGTAGTTATTTCCTTTTTGCAATTTCGGATTAATATAAAATCATAAAATTCATAAAAACTGAAAAATTAAAATATATATATAAAAAATTTATCATCTTGTTATTTTTTGAAGGGTGTTTCGTTTGAATTGTGCAGGATCGACGAACGAATTCAGATCTGGAAAAATCCAGAGAGCAAAACAGAAAACAGCAGATCTGAATAACAGAGGAAAATCAGACCAGAGGAGCAGAAAAATTTCGGGAACTGAACCGCAGAGTCCACCGCGGAACCGCGGCAAGAAGGCACCTTTGGCGATGGAAACACGGTCTGGAGGTGACGTCAGCAGGTGGAAACCCTTCTGTAAGCTTTCTCTTCTTCTCTGTAACTCCATTATCTCCCCTGTAAAATTTTCCTGCAGGATTCTTAGCGCAAAAACTTCTCCCCCTTCTCCAATAACTTGATCTTGTGCAGGATTCTTTGCGCCGCAATAAATAAAAAAATTTGTTTGCAAGTGTTTGATTGTGTTTACTGCTTTGCATATTTAAAATTGACTTTAAGGGGCTTTTACACCAATCCAGATTGGGTGGGGATTTCATTACCCTTCCCAGGACCCCAAAAATCATATAAAACATATTGCATTGACCATCAAGTTAATTAAAAAAGATTAGACTCGGCCTTAAGGATTGTCACGCTCAATAGGACAAAGGAATAGTTGTAGGCATCGATCGTTGATCTAAACCAGACTTTGTGGTCCGTAGGCTAGACAGGTAGGAAAAGATAACTTTAAAAGGCCCGTCTCACAGTGATTCGTGAGCGGATCCCTCCTTTCTCTACTTGTGCTTACTTGGCCACAATTACCGGTGAAGAAGCGATTTGAGGTCTTCACATCTTGCCCTTTGGAACAGTTAGGAGCAGTCTAGTTGACCTAGGTGACCCGAGATCTAGGTTTGATTGTGCATTTGTGATTGATTGAACGTGTGTCTAAGCCTTTTATTGAAAACCTTTTTGCAAAAAGCTCCTTATAAAAAAACACAAAAAGGAATTTTTTTTATAAAAACTTGCCACTTGTCGCTAAGAAACCCGTTGCACCCCACTTACACCCACTTTCCTCTCATTGACGTTTTCTTACCCCCACTTTCTGTTTTTCACCTTTTGACTACACCTCTTTAGTGTATGTCCGGTTGGACTAGGGACACTAGTGCCCGATTAGTCCGTGTCTCGTTAGTGCCGACTGACGACGCTTTCGACTCCGAAGTCGAAATCCCTTCCACTTCTTTACCTTCACCTTCATATTCTTCGTCTTCTAAGGAGATGTCGGGATTCAATCCTAACAACCCCTTACCCGCGGGACTGATTCCACCTCCACTAGGTGAGAATAACCCATAACACCCATCTATTGAAGTGCCCCAACGAATCGCGGTCCAGGATCTTTTCTACCCTATCCGCACCGCTTTACCAACTTGTCTTTCACTTCCACCGGCAAATGGGGATAACTTTGAGATTAAACCCCACTTCATCAACATGTTGCTAAAATTTCACGGACTGGAATCTGAAGATGTCTACATCTTCATAAACAAATTCCAGAATGTTTGCGCAATGATGAAGACAACACAACTTTATGATGATACTATAAGGCTACGTGTCATTCCATTCACCTTATATGACCTAGCCGAAAAATGGTTATATAGCACAGCATCACACTCGATAAAAAATTGGGAAGAGTTCGTTAAAGCTTTTCTAAAAAAGTTTTACCCACACCACAAGACCGCGAGAATTCGCAATGAGATTATTCAATTTTCCCAGCTTTCTTCTGAACCTTTTTGGAAGTGTTTCGAAAGATTAAAGACCTGCTTGTTCAATGCCCTCACCACGGTATCGAGAATTGGCAACTTTGCCAAACTTTATGCGAAGGATTGAACCCAGCAACTAAGCAGTTGTTGGAAACCATTTGTCAAGGTCACTTTCTAACAAAATCAAGCGAGGAAGCTTGGCAGTTTCTTGACGATCTTGCTGAACAAACACTTCAGTGGGAAAGCACTAAGACCACTTCATCTTCTTCATCAGGTCAGTCTAGGGAAGGCATACATCAACTAGATATGTCGATTGCAATGAAGGCCGAAATGACCATACTTACGAAAAAACTAGAAGCAATTGAGAGCAAATTCTCATCGCCTTCTCCTGCCCCAGCTTTACCCCCACGCACTGTTTGCGCTTGTTGTTCGGATCCATCCCATCTTACTGAAGAGTGTCCTTACAATCCACCTGTCCAAGGACAAGATCAAGTCAATGCTTCCTTTCAGCAAAGACAAAGAAATGATCCATACTCTTTGACTTATAATCCTGGTTGGAGGAGCCACCCAAATTTTAGTTGGAATCAAAATCAACAATTCCAAGGCAATAACAACTCTCAAAGGCCGCCTCCTCCACAACAACAAGAACCTCAACAAACACAATACCAGCAACCTTTCCAACCACTACCTTACCCAAACCAAATGAACAATTTTGTACACAACAACTCTTATCCTCAAAAAAATTTTGTTCAACCAAATGACGATAAGGTTTCCTCGCTAGAACGAAGTCTAGATTCCTTTTTTAAAACAATCTACACAATCCGCAGCACGGTTGGAAACTTCCATTCAGTCTTTGGTGCAAAACAGTGCTTCACATGATCAAAGCATCAAATCAATTGACGCCCAAATTGCACAACTAAATGTTGCGTTGAGCGAGCGATAAAAAGGAAAGCTTCCGTCTCAACCATTGCCAAATCCCGGTCACGCACATAACGCACATGTTGCTTATGAACAACAAAATCATAATGTAAATGCTGTGACCACGTTGAGATCTGGAAGAGTGTTGCACAATAACATGGGTATTAGTGATGACACCCCTGCCGGTACTTCTTCTTCTTCTTCTTCTTCATCTTCTTCTTCATCTTCATCTTCTTCGTCAGAGCCTGTTCATCATTCTTCACAAAGCTCTTCTTCTTCTAATTCGAACGGACCCACATCTCACATCACGAACACACCAACACTGGGATCCGTTCCAACTCAGCAATCTACTCCATAAACATTGGACTCAATAAATTTTCAAAATGTTCCATTTCCAAACATGTTGAGATCCAATAAACCAACTCTCCAAATGGAGAATATTGTGGAGTTATTCAAGCAGGTTAGCATTAACATACCTCTCTTCGATGCAATCCAACAAGTCTCGTCTTACGCTAAAATCTTAAAGGGCTTATGCACCACGAAAAGAAAGTCTCAGATACCCAAGAAAGTGCTTATAGCTAGTGCCGTGAGTAATGCTATTACCCAACCTCAACCCTTGCCCCAAAAACGAAAGGACCCTGGCTGTCCTACAATTTCAATAATAATTGGGGATAAGAACATCAATCGAGCACTTTTAGATCTTGGTTCCAGTGTTAACCTGCTTCCCTACTTCGTTTATGAGCAATTATGTGTTGGAGAGTTGAAACCTACTCATTGTACTCTCCAAATGGCTGATCGATCCATCACCCATCCTATGGGTGAGTTAGAGGATGTGTTGATCAAAGTAGGGGACTTCATATTCCCCGTTGATTTCATTGTTATGGACACACAGCCTGTGGCTAACCCACGGAACCAAATTCCGGTGATCCTCGGTTGACCATTTTTGGCCACTTCCAATGCTGTAATCAATTGTCGCAATGTCTCTATGACTCTATCCTTCGGGAAGATGTCAAGTGAGTTCAATATTTACAACATAGGAAGTCTGCCCTCCGTGCCTAAAACTAGTATACGTGATGTTTTCTCGATCCAAGAGATCATGCAGGAGGAGTGTGAGCTCGAAAAATTTCTGTTTGATCACAACAGTTTTGACGCCACTAGTGCGTTACTCCCTGAATTTGACGCAGTTCTTGCAACCGATAACGATTACGAGTGTTTCACTTTTTCGGATGATTTTGAAGACTCACTATCCGAGCTTGAGTCTTTTGAATTTTCGGATGAGTTAGTTGAACCATCCGACTCGGTTGCTTACACTCACTTCGAACCATTGTTGGAATCCTTCGAGTTCGAGATAGTTTCACTAATTTTACCTTCAATTGTTTCGCCTCCGAAACTCGAACTCAAGCTTCTGCCGTCTCACCTTAAATACGCTTATCTAGGTGAGAATGAGACCCTTCCTGTTATCATATCGGCATCTCTAGCTCTCGAGCAAGAGAAAGCCTTTTTAATGGTCTTACAAAATAACCGGCAAGCTTTTGGCTGGACTATGGCGGATATCGAGGAGATTAGTTCCCTCATAATTGAACATTATATACATATGATAGATGACGCCAAGCCAGTAAAGGATCCACAGAAACACCTCGAGAATTTTGTGGTTAATCAACCTCCACCTATAGAAGTTGAACCACCACCTTTTCTTCTAATAAAATACGAGAATGCCAATATTCCACTCATTTCTGATCATTCCCAGTCTCGTTTTTATTTATCATCACCTCTTCTCTCCTCACATTCACGTTCACGCAAACCCTTTCCTTACCACCACGTATCTCTTCACTTCTTCTTCTTGGCTCTTTATAACATGTTCCTCCACTGATCTATACGTTACACTGATAAATTCTTCACATGCTTGGTGTTGACTTTTGGTCTTTGTAAAGTTTGGTATTGACTTGTAACATTGTTTAACTCAAGTTTTGGGGGGGGGGGTATAATATGGCTTTAAAAAAACATAAAAAAATCATAAAAATTAAAAATAAAAAATAATTTTTTTGGGTATTTTTGTAAATTTTCAGATTTTAAAATAAAATAAAACTTTTATTTGCAAATAATTTCCTCTCTTTAGAGGGGTTTATTTGCAAATTTCCATCACTCTCCCCCTATATAAAGACCCCGATCTCTTTCTCTGATCACAAACCCTAATTTTCATCTTATAAAAAACCTAGCCTCTGCCGCTTCAATTTTTGTCGTTCGAACCCGCCGCAGGAAGCTCGCATTCCGCCGCAGGAGCTCGCATTCCGCCGCGTATCCGCCGCCGCCTAGTGTCTTCACCCCCTGAATTTTTCAGGGGAGGTTCGATTTCAGATAACCCTCTCTGTCTTTAATTTTTTAGATCTGTAATTATCTGATGGCACACAGTATGCAATTTGAACGTGATTTTTCACAAAAATTTTCACACGATGTGTATGGGAGTTATTTTGCGAACGAGATAGCACGTAGGGGTTGGAACTTTTTGATATATAATCACCCTAGCGCTTATGCACTTCCGGAATTAGTCACTCGTTTTTACGAGTGTATGGAAGATGGGCGTCTCACCCAATTCGGCTTTATAAAATTGCAGTGGGGTGATAGGGAAATTATCATCGATAGGGACATCATAGATGAAGTGACATTAATCCCTCGGATACCCGCTCATGATCAACCGTTACAATTTGAGGATTACATGCCCTTGATGGGCAATGATTGCTCAAGGGAGCCGCGGAAGGGGATCCAAGCGAGAACCCTTTTTGCCAATGTCTTAACTGTGTGCCATTGGGCACAAAACAATATTTTTGGAAGCTCCCACAACACCACATTTTTTACACCCTCACAACATATTGTGCACACACTCATGATACGGAACCCTCGGTTCGACATGTGCACGGTTTTACTGAACTCTATTGATGCGGGCAAACGAGCCGCAAATTACCCTTGTCCCATGCTTGTTACACAACTATGTCGATATTTCCTCCCCATGGAGGAGTTCAAATTTTTCATGCTTGGAGGAATACCTGTCAGACCTTTTATTGAGGGTGTTTCTACGTCCTACTCACGATTTACGGGTGTGTGGTCTAGAACTGAACCGGCGGAGCACGTGCCCGCCCGTACACCTAGCTCTAGCTCGACCGCGAGCGAAGGAGAACTTACTCCTTTAGAGCATGCAAATTTAATGCGGAGAGCTGTTAGGGGCATTGATGAGTTGAGAGGGATAGCGAGGGAGCATGCCCGGCGGTTGACTGAGGTGGAGCAGGGGATTCGAACCCTGCTGGCTAGAGAGGAGCGTTCCCGTTCACGCTCGAGAGCGCGGCGTGGGGCCGAGCAGTGAGGGCACTGCTTGTGATAAGTTTGGGGGAGTTGGTGGTTGTAAATAGTTATCTTTTGCATTGCATACTTTTTTTTAATTTATGTATATATTTTTCTTTTTCTTTTGCATGTTTAAATTCTGCATTGCATCTATATAAAAAAATCATAAAAATTTAAAAAAAATGAAAATAAAAAAAAATAGAAAAATATAAAAATCAAATAAAAACTGAAAATTTTTAAAAATTATAAAAAATTGAAGAATTCAATTTTGGTCATAATTGACTTGAATTTGACAAGAAGGTTAACTAGCTAGGAACAACTAGATCTTAGACTTAGTAAATTAAAAACCCTAAAAATAACCTTTCTTAAAATTTAGCGGTAGAAAATATATGTCTTTGTAGTTTACTTAGAAATAGGCAAATTTTGAGTTCACTTCTTGGGCTAAGTCAAAATAAAGGAAGAGTATTGAAATTTCTATTAAATTGTAAGTCTGAAAAATAATCCCTAAGCTTAATTCTAAATTCTGAAAATATATACTCTACAATTTTGCACAAACACGAACCTTGAAATTTGGAATAGTAGAAGAGATCTTGAAATGCTCTTGTCTAAAGTCCTTAGTATGAAGGAAAATAAAATAAAAATACAAGTGTGAATAAAGAGATAAAAAAATGAACACTGGTTTTTGTAATTACTTAAGGCTGCATAAATAGAAAAAATATTTAGCGAGGGTGCTTTATCATCTAGTGCCTTAGACCAACTGGTTTGGGAGTCACTGCTAAAGCCTTAGGTGTTACAAGACTAGGAATTACGCCTTAAATTGCAAACACATTTTGTAATCGGTCGTTGGTACCTCAAGAAGTATTAACGGTCGCATGAAGAATGTGTGAGCAATCTCATCTAAAAATTCACCAAAGTACTTTGGACAATGGACAAGAGCATAAGAGCTTGAATTGAATTTCCAAGTGTAAGGGTGATACATACACACACGTAGGGGTATGTGATTGGGGTTTAGACAAGAGATAGGAATGAAAAATAGGACTTATATCTTTAGTAGAGATGATAAAAATTCCTAAGTTGAGATGGAACCTTAGAAGGAAAACTGAAAAGATGCTAAAAGCTAAGTGAATCTACAGAACATATACAATCTTAAGTTAAATGATAAGGAAGCGTGAAAAATACGGGTTGATAATTTCTGAGTTGAAGATAATAGAATTTCTTGTTAGAAAACCGAATTGGAGAATAAAAGTCAATATGTCGAATTGATAGGATTTTGTGGGTAGTATCCGCTGAAAACCCTCAGGAGACAATACTCCTCCTACTAGGGACACCTAGAGGTTTAACGGCTTATTGCACGAGCTCAGTGCAATCGTGTTTCCCCGCGAAAGTGAGGTTAGGTCTTTTTCGAGAATAAAACTAGTTTTGCTCGAGAACGAGCAAAAGATAAGTTTGGGGGTATTGTTCATATCATAATTTTGCATTATTATATTCCCCATTCTTATTCATTTTATAAATAAACATGTGCTTTTGATCCATGTCTGCTACATAGTTGCAGCTTACAGGTTCTCGGAACAAAACAGTGAAAATGATGAAAAGACGCTATAAAAGTGAGACTTCGACCAACAAATAGAGAATCTTTATCATGCCTACAGTTTGAAGAACAAACGAAGATCAATGAACAAGTTCACAAAGTACAAAGGCAGCGCAAGATTCAAGACTTCAACATGATGCAAATGGTAAAAGTCCACAACATTCTGCACTGTGGAAATCTGGAAGAAACTAGAGGACATTCCGAAGAACCAAAGGGAAGAAAAGTCAAGTAAAAGCAACATGAAAATTACCAGGGAAATAGAAGCCAAAGTCTCCACCATATGGCCGCGGAACCGCGGCCAAACAGGGTTTTTGGCCGCGGTTCCACGGCAATGATGAGCGCGTGTCGGTGCTAAAAAAGTCGGCGGCGGCGGTGCGTTGACTAGGCTTTTTAGGGTAATTTTTTAAATGCAGATAAGGATCGAATGTAAACCTAGGGTTTCTATGATCTATAAATAGAAACTCTAATGCTCTTTTTGGAGTATGCCTCTTCTTATGCCTCTTCCTATGCCTCTTTTTAATTATCAATTTCAGAATTTCAATTTCTGTATTGTTTGAAGAGTGCATCAAATAAAAGATAAAGCAAGTTTTTCCTTTCATTGCCCTAGTTAATTTCCTTTCTGCCCTAGTATAACTTTTATTTATCTGCCCTAGTTTAGATTTTATTTATCTGCCGTAGATTAGATAACTAGGTTACTAAAAACAATCATAAAAAATGAAATCTTTTAATTCCCTAGTGAGTGAGTAGTTCCTCACTTGTTAGGGTTAGGAATAGGAAATGTTTGAGATATGAAAATCTTTCACCCCTTTCTTGCCCATTATACATTTTAATAGGGCTCTATGCATACATACACACACCGCTCACTACGACACCCTATCCCATGAGATAGCGGTGATACCGTAGTTTAAAAGACCGGTTGTGTATGTTTTCCATGGAGGTTAGGGTAAGAATTGAGAAAGGACGGACAAGGACCTAGAGGAAGAAACATAGTTTCTTCCCGATGGTACTAATCCACTTTATTAATTATTATCATAACACCTAAATAGATCTTAATTAGGGCATAGAAAGCGGTGAGGAAAATATTGAATTTCCAAACTTTACCTAAACCTAACCCTAGCAAGGTTTTAATCCTACTCTAGATCAACCTTAGTTTTTAGTGATAATCCAATCCACAACAATTGGAATTAATTTGTTAGAATAAATAGAGAGTACACAAAATCCCTGTGGACCGACCCGTACTCACAGGCTAGCTACCAAGCGACGTCGTTCTTGATTGCAGTAAAATATTTTGATTCATCTTTTGAAAACGCACGTACGCAAAACCTCATACAATCAAATGCCGAGGTGACTTTTGTAACAGAAAGAAGAGGCAAGGGTGCTCAGCCTGAAGGGGATCATGTGCAACTTCAAACGGACCAAGAACCCAAGGAGAATCCTCCAGGAGTTCGGCACTAGCTGACCTGGGGCTAGCCCAAAGAAGGGCAGGCGCATTCCGGACCAAAAGGCTTCCAGGTACAGGGAAATCTCCTTACCACGTACTTGATCTGCCCTCTCCCCTTTCTCGGCCAAACGTAGCGTATAGCCGGGGGGAATGTGGAAACAAGCCCGAGCGGTAGCGAGCTCATCCTCATACCTCACCGTGGACAACACACCAGAGGAATCCACGACCTCCGCTCTGGGAACCGTCCCCGTCGCGTGACCCCGGGAAGAGAATCTGACCCTAACTTTCCAGGAGGACTCCGACTCAGTGGAAGCAGAAGCAGAAGAAGAATCTACGGGGGGCTCCCTAGACTCTACCAGATCTATTTCTACGGACTCTTCAGAAGAAGACATCTAACCTGATGGAGGGGATGAATCCTCGGAAGAGCAAAACGCAGATATCCCGACCCAAGAAGGAGAGCGCCGAGCTAACGAGACTCAAGACGAGGAAATTATGAAGAAGTATGGGCCCTGATGGGGACCCCACCTCTATTTATAGCCGTCGACATGCACATCCAACGGTGACAGTCATCTCCCGCCGAAACGACTCATCGCATTCGACGGCCCCCATCGCTCCACCTGTCGCGAACGCATTGGTCGCACCCCGTCGAAAACGGGAAATCTACGGCCCGTCGCGTCAGCCAACTAGCGCAAGGCACGTGGGCAGTCGCTTCAGAGAACGTACGCACGATCCGGCATATCCTCTTTAATGCAAGATCCGGCCCCTGATCCGCTGACGTCATCAAGAAAATACAGCTGATTGTCCGAGAATGCGCACTTACGATATCTTCGAAAAGGAGCTCACCTCGGGGACCCGGCAGACCACTCTCGACCCAACCCGTGAACAGGTCGGGACGAGAGTGGGGGGCTAATGATGATGCTCGATATCTTCGGTTTCCCAGATCGTGACACGTGGCAAATAACGTGTCCCGAAGCTAGCAAGAAAGGACCAAGAACGGTACGTCGATAGAATACCCCGGGTCTGCGGCCCATGGACGTGGCTGACCTTCTATGACCGTCCACACCACTCCTATGCCCGTCTTACAAATAACCGTTGGCTCGCCTCAGAGCCCCCTGCACAATTGGCCTCCTCGGCCCTCTCAGCTTGTCTCCGGGCTACCACAGAACCAAGATGCCTCGGCCTCCCGCTCGTTCCTGAACCACCCGCCGAGCTCATCTTCCTCGGTCCCATCGACCGACCAGCAGCACCAGTTGCAGGCACCTCCGCTACACCTCCGCGAATCTCGCCATGCGCGAGATATCCGCCGTCCATGTCCCGCGTTCCACGCCATCATGACCCCCCATTAACGAGCCTGTCTCATCATTAATGCGAGATCCCGCCTATCACGCGGGCGTGACGCCGGGGGCGTAACGGCCGGTGTGATTCTCACGCCCGCCTTCTATTCACTGCTGGGTATATAAACCTCTCTTTCAGGCGACTCAAGTAAGCCATTTTTTCCTCACTAGGCCGCTACTCTGCTCAAATATCCGGTCTAACTTGATCGTCGGAGGGTCCTCGGTGGTACAACCACCCTGGGACTTCCTTGCAGGTAGCTCGGCCTCAACCACCTCAAACCCATTGAGATCCACACGCTTCAAGAGGCAACCGCCAACTCAATCTCAGCCGTCCATCGTCACTTGCAGCAGATCTATGGAAGGTAACATCTTGATGAGATCCGACATCCGTCACTCACCAACTCTAAACCAACACCGCCATAACCCTTATCGACTGTCAGCCCTCTGGGAGATCCCGTCACCTTCTTCCTCCATTGTCGGCCCCCTCCTCTATCCAACCTCCCAACTACACCACCGCCTTCCGTCCACGACCTCCACCAAGCTTCTCCATCCTTTCCCATAGCCGAACCACTATCTATCCACCATCACCGCCACCCTAACCTCCTCACGTCACCAATGAGCCTGATCACCGTCAACCCATCCTCATAACCTCAACTACAACCTCCACTAGCTCATCTCCTCTCCCTCATCTCCACCTCCATCAACAATCCCCGAGAAACCTTCTACATTCGACCACCGCGAGCTCCCCCATCAACACCACCCTACCAAGCCCCGTGACTACTTCACCGGCGCCCATCGCAGCCATCTCCGGCAGCTTTCCTCCGCCTCTACTCAAATCGCAACCTTTCACAACCTCTCCTAGCCGCCTCCGAGCTCCTTATCTCACCGGAGCCACCTCTGAAACAGCAGCGACCTTGTCAACGATACCTATTTCTGCTCCATGCCAGCAACCGACGCCTACACTATGAGCACCTCCACCTCCTCCGCTTCGCAAACTCAAGCCCCGAGCTCCACCGCTTGAGAACCACCGGAGAACTTCTCACATTCGACGACGAGCCCTCCTCATCGTCCTCCCTCACCTCACCGCCTTCTCACCCCTACCACCCCTCTCGACACCCCGACTAGCCCCATTTCCCCTACTCTATCAAGCATATGCCGGCCACCTCTTCATCGCCGGAGCAGCAGTGCCCACAATGCCACTACAAGCCGGCAACCCCCTCCTCCTTCGAGTCACTACAAACTCCCATCGTCTGTAACCCATCGCTGGTAGTAACCTCCTCATCACTGCCTCCTTTCCGCTTGCACCGTGCCTCGATCGTGCAACCGTTATGCCAAGTCCCCCGTACCTACTTCCCTGAACCACGGAGCCCACTACGAGCTGCTCTTGTGCCCATCTCCATGCCGCACCGTGCCCTGCACCAGTTTCATATCTTGCCCACTTCATGCCCGGACTGTACCCATCACCATGCCCTTTTTGTGCCATGACAGCACTCACTCTGTGCCTAGCACCGCACCACTCACGTGCCCTCTCCCGTGTCACACCGTGTCATAACCAAGCCTCGCTGTAGCCATACCCGTGCCATAGCCATTAGCCCTGTCGTGATCGTCAATTCGACTTCAGGCAATTGAACCCCCCGTCACTTGCTTAACATGCTATAGTTATCTTAATTAATATTATTTAAACCATAAAATGACACCCCGATGACCTTTGCGAAATCTGAATTTTCCCGGACATACTAGCCCGTTAAATTCATAATAAATCATTTGTATATCGGATCTTAGCATTTAATATCTCGTATCGAAGCCAACAGATAAACCTACAACACCCCATAGTTCATCTCTGAATTTTAATAAGCTATGATAACGAAAACTGAGGCGATTAATGGTTCTGGACTGCAGTCTAGTGAAATAATCTCTGCCTTTACCTATTTTAGAACGTATACTTATCACCATTTAAGTGTGCAAGTGTGTGTAACCATACATAGAAGCATATAGAATTGAATTATCTTTCTAACGGTGCTAGTCTCATTGCATTCCAGTATCGTTTGATATTTATAATTTAAACCGTCGATGTGTACTGCAGTTTCATGCAGAGACAAAATTTATACCTTAACCTTAAACAGTGCATATCTCCCTCCATACAACGGATATTATTGATTCTTTTGATGCGTTGGAAACATAGTAGATAAAAATAAATATTATCTAACTGTAGCGTCACCTAATTATGAACCCAATAGAGAGTAAAACGTGTTATGAAACAGACTTCCAGTTCAGAAACTGGATTTCCAGTAGTGAACACTTAAAATGGAATGACTGTAACTTGTAACCCTGAAACCCGATTAACTCAAAACAAATTTTTATGTACAAATAATTTAATATATTGTTTATTCCTTTTATGTTGTTTCGCCAAATTATGCACGTGTGATTTAATGTGATTTGCCTAATCCAAACAACACCGGCTGCTCATATATTATTAGTAGTGAATTTTACTGTGTCTCCATCATGTTGCATGACTATTATACCATCTGTAACTAGTGGTCATTTGCATCAATATCCTAGCGACCGTTTTAGATTACCGAATCGTTAGTGATTAGATTGTGGCAAGTACATTAGCGTAAAAGCATGAACGAATAATGATAATGACACGTACTTGTACACAATCAGCGCGACCATTTAATTATTGCATTGTCAACATCTGTAGGACATATATAAGTGTAACCATAACTGGAATAGGACGGTTATAGGAACACTGATATTAGTGTCATAGATAAGACATCGGGGATTCGCTACTTGTCTAAAGTGATGGTCTAGTCATGCTTGATGGAGACCAGTCTTCAATTCTCGAGTAGACTTGTCATGGCTAACCAGTATTTTGGTTCGTCGTTAGACCTTGATGTAGATCATGGGTGTCGAGATAGTTTGAGCGTGGGTTCGGTAAATGGAATCTCATGGTCCCATTACATGAGCATATACTGAATACAGGAGAGGGCCATACTCAGGGTCTCATTACGTTAACGCATGTTAATTATTGTTACTGAATACGGGAGTGGGCTCTGTGCTTCCAATGGTCGACTCTTACGTTCAAACTGATGATAAGATAATGATATGGACATTAATACCTAAAGGCATGGACTCGCATCGATTTACTGATTTGGTACTCATGCTATAGTGTTTACCTATGTATGCTACTTCGTGCTCATATTTTTGACTTGTGCATACTACTTCATATTTATTATTATTGCACGTATTATATATTATTATTGTGTCGCTCTGATGACCTGAGTATACATGCTCAGAGTGAAAGAACTGGACCCGTCTAATTCTAGGAGATCATGGATATTTAGATCAGTGAGCCGGCCCTATCGTTCCTTTCATTATCACTGGTTAGTTGTTGTATTTGCCGCGCTTAGTTCCTTTTCACCTGATAGTTTTAGTGACTGTATTATCTCATTATCTGTGTTATATTACTGTTACCATATACTGCCAGAAGCCGAATTGTGACTACGACAGGATTAATCCTTGACCGTAGGAGTATGGCTGACCTAGTCACCCTCGTATTCCGTATTTTGGGAAGCGAGGCGTTGCATAGTTCTGTTGGTATCAAAACGCCAGGTTTAGAATGAGAATGTAGTTCCAACTAGGGATCCCCTGATTTATACTTCGTCTCATTGATTTTCACTTCCGTATAATCCTGATTACATCATAATATCCTGCTGTTTACCTTATCTTCAATTATCGATTATATATCCTATCTTGATCCTTATCTTTTACGCCGTCTGAAAAATGTTGTTTCAGGACTATGGCTCCCAACAACTCTTCTTCCACCTCTACTCCCTAGAGTCAGACCGTCCAGATTTTGGATGTACTGTAAAGCCTGATGGAAGCCTAGAAGCGGAAAGAACGATCTCTTGGCTGAAGAATTAAGAAGGAAAATGGTTTGGGCATCAGGAGGAGTCCCCAATCATAGGGGAATCCCTGTTAGACAAAGAGGTGGTGTGCAGATAAAACGTCCATTTGTTCCTTAGCAGCGGAAGCAGCAGAGAACCCAAATTTGTAGTTATTGCAAGAGGTCGGGGCACCTTTAGAGAGACTGTCGCCAGGAGAAGGGGCAGTGCTTGATTTGTGGATCTGGTGAGCATCTTGTTAACGGTTGCACTCGAAGGAAAGAGCCGCGAGGAGGAGATTCGTCAACGCCTTTTACGTCTGTCTAAGTAACATGGTTATTTTCATTATTTACGTACTTTGAATTTCGAAGATGATATGGACTCAGCACAGGATTCAGACTTGCCTTACGAGAACGCAAAGATTTAGATATCGACACGGAGTTATCACATTTCATGCTTCCTATAAAGACATTGCTATTTTATTTAGTAGTTGTTTATTTCATTTAAATCTTGTATTTTGTTGAACTCCTTAGTTTAAATGCAAAAAAAATACGACTTGTGATTTACACATTGTTTCCTTGCCATTCACTTTCATATACTACTTTCTGCATCATCACTCAAGTTTATGATTTTGAATTTTATTCACCTTATATTTTCCATATGTTCCATATCGCTAGCCGTTATTTTTCGTGTTCCGCTATCTTATCATGACCCTTGCTTTTCAGGTCATGGCCAACCGTGAGGCGGCACCGCTTCTTGATGCGGACACTCGGTCCTGCATTTCTTTTGAATGCATACTAGTGAGTTCAGACGACGAGACCGATGACCCATAGGTTATTTTCGATGACAGTGATTCCGAGGACGAGGGAGTCGAACTCGCAGCTCTAGAGATCAATATGATCAATGAATCTAACGATGAAGAAGAGGAACCCGAAGAAGACCATGTGGAAGAGGACCCAGATAAAGATCCTGAAAAGGAGGATTCTGAGGAAGACCCAGTGGAAGAGGATCTAGAAGAGAACCCAGAAGAGGCGGAACATATGGAGGAGAATCCCGATGAGGAAGCTCCCGCCGAAGATGAAGGACTAGGTGAAGAAAACCCCATGGGAGAAGAGTCCAAAAACGAGGCTTCAGCCGAGAAAGAGTCCGAAAACGAGGCCCTGGCCGAGGAATAGTCAGAAGATGAAATCTCGAGTGAGGAGGAACTCGAGACTGAAGAACCTCAACCAGCAGTTCCTGTAAGGCACTATAAGAATGGGCACCTATATCTTACCGCGAAAACTTATCGTAACTTGTTGAACTTCCACAATCGCGATTGACGTGACTTATTTTCTTTTCTTCTTTCCAAATAAAAGCAATGTATAGTTTATGCCACATTTATCTTTCAATTGTACCCTGTTAAAATTTACGGAATAATAAAGTTTTGGTTTGAACAAAATTTCCTTGAGTATCTTACCTTTAAAGTTTGTTTAATGCATTGATTTTTCAAATATCATAGTCCTTAAATACTCTACTAATTTTATTTTTTTCAAATTTTTATATAGCTTTAATTTACATCAAATATTTTAATTTCTAGTAAATTCCTCCTACTAATGCTTTTAATATTGTCATTCCTTCAATATGTTATTCTATTCATCATGCCTTCTATTTTGACTTTTACTATTTTTAGCTATCGAACGTCACTTCAATTTATTTATTACTACATACCCGTTTTAACGTTCTATTGTTTATTACAATATTATCATTCATATTCATTTATTTTGTTAATGTTCATTAGTTTAACTCTCAAAATTATATTATAAGCTGTTTGGTTCTCTTTAATATAGGTTTTATCTTGATTTCCTACATAGTATTGTCGTTTCTTTTATTCTTATTTTATGTTAACAATTTCTACCATTTTCGTACTGCGTTGTTTACCTATAAATGTATTTCGTTTGATTTAGTATTACTGCAATGAAATTGTTATTATTTAGCATGCTAATAGGTGTTTATTTGCTTGTATCTATATCATCATTATCTCGGTATTATGTTAGTTTCTTTTGTATTATATCATCTCCACACTTTTTCATATATAGTTTAGTCCTGTTCTTTTCGTTAATTGTTGATATCTAGTTTGTTTACTAGCCCACTTATTTTTTGTTTTATTTTCTTCTATAGTTTACCGTATGAGTATTCTCAAGTTATTTTATAATTACTTGATTTGTAGTCTAACTAAATTAGTTTTGGCTCTTAAAGCTCATCAGTCAATTCTTCAGTATTATTTATTATTGTTATTCTATTTTCATTGTGATTGTATATATATAGTTTATTGCTATTATTTGTTATTTCTTTGACCTTACATATGATTATTCTTTTTTGCTGCTCTATTTGCTTACATGTAAATGTTTGATTTTTCTTGTTGCTTTTCGCATTACTTTTATAGCCTATTGTTTATTTTAATTTCGAGAACGAAATTTTATTTAAGTGGGGTATAATGTAATACCAAGTTTCTTTTATACCCAATTGTCCGTATTTCAATAATAATTTTTCCTATATTTTCTATTTAATTTATTTACTCATATATTTCATCCAATTATTTTCTTTCCCTAATTTTTTTCCCAATATCTAAAACCTCAGTTCTAATACATAACACCTAATATTTTACCCAAAACAATTTTAACCCAACCCCCACAGCTCAGGACTATATCTATTTTCTTATTTACCTAATTTTCTTAACCAAAATCCCTAGCCCGAAGCCCACACAAAAACCCCTCCGATTCTTCGCCCTTCATTTCTCTCTCTCCCCCAACTGTTATTTTTCTTCCTTCTTCATTTTTGAATTCCTCTCCAATCAAAATCGATACCTCCCACATTAACTCTCCTTAATCACACCTTATTCTTAATAATTTCCCTATAATCCCATTTATTTCATTAACTCTCTCTCTCTCTTTAATAATATAGAACAACTCTCTCTCCCTCCCCCATTCCCTCATTCTCTATCCCTCTCTTCCATTCTCTCTCTCTCTCACCAACTCTAAACCAACACCGCCACTACCCTCATCGACCGCCAGCCTTCTTCGAGCTCCCATCACCTTCTTTCTCCATTGCCGGCCCCCTCCTCTCTCCAACCTCCCAACTACACCACCGCCCTCCGCACACGACCTCCACCGAGCTCCTCCACCTTTTCCCACAACTGAACCACCATCTATCCACCATCACCGCTACCTCGACCTCCTAACGTCACCAACGAGCCGTAGCACCGTCAAACCATCCTCATCACCTCGAGCACAACCTCCACTAGCTCACCTCCTATCTCCCATCTCCACCACCATCAACAAGCCCCGAGCAACCCTCCACCTTCGAACACCGTGAGCTCCTCCATCAACACCACCCAACCAAGCCCTGCGACCACCATACCGGCTCCCACCGAAGCCATCTTTGGCTGTCTTCCTCCACCGCTACTCAAATCGCAACCTCTCCTAGCCGCCTCCAAGCTCCCCACCTCGCCGAAGCCGCCACTGAACCACCAACCACCTTATCAACGACACCCGTGCTCGCTCTTTGCCAACAACTGATGCCTACACCACAAGCGCATCCGCCTCCACATCCTTCTCCTCGCAAACTCAAGCCCCAAGCTCCATCGCCTAAGCACCGCCGGTGAACTCCCCACCTTCGACAATGAGCCCTCCTCATCGTCCCCCTCACCTCACCGCCTTCTTACCCATACCACCCCTCTAGACACCCTAAAGAACCCCAGTTCCCCCTACTCCATCAAACATACGCCAGCCACTTCCTCATCGCTGGAACTGCAGTGCCCACGATGCCACCATGAGCTGGCGACCTCCTCCTCCTCCTTCGAGACACTGCAAACTCCTACCTCCTGCAACCCATCACCGGTAGTATCCTCTTCATCGCTGCCTCCTTGCCTCTTGCACCGTGCCACCGCTGTGCCAGGCCCCCATGCCTATTTCCTTAAACCGCCGTGCCTACTTCGAGCCTCTCTCATGCCCACATCCATGCCATACCTTGTCCTGCACTAAAGTCACATCAATCCCACTTCGTGCATGGCCTGTGCCTATCATCATGCCCTTTTCGTGCCACGACTGCACTTACTTCGTGCCTAGCACCGTACCACCCACGTGCCCACTCCCGTTTCGCGCCCGTGCCATTGTCGTTTTCGCTGTCGTGATCGTCAATTTGACATCAGGAAAGTGAACCTCCCCTCACATGTTTAAAATGCTATATTTATCTTAATTAACATCATTACACCCATAAAATGACGCCCTGAGACCTTTGCGAAATCTGAATTTTTCCGAACATGCTAGACCGTTAAATTCATAATAAATCATTGATATATCGGATTTTAGCCTTCTATGGCTCGTATTGAAGCCAACAGATAGACCTACAACAAACCATAGTTCATCTCTGAATTTTAATAATTTATGAGAATAAAAACCGATGCGATTCATGGCTCTGAACTGCAGTCCAGAGCAAGAATCTCTGCCTTTACCTATTTTAGAATGCATACTTCTCACTGTTTAAGTGCACAAGTGTGTGGAAACATACATAGAAGAATAGATAATTGAATTATATTTCTAACAGTACTAGTCTCATTTCATTCCAGTGTCGTTTGATATTTATAACACCTTTTAAACCGTCGATGTGTACTGCAGTTTCATGCAGTGACAGAATGTATACCTTAACTTTAAACAGTATATATCTCCCTCCATACAGTGGATATTATTGATTCTTCTAGTGCGTTGGAAACATAGAAGATAAACCTAAATATTATCTAACTGTAGCATCACCTAATTATGAACCTAACAGGGAGTAAAACGTGTTACAAAATGGACTTCCAGTTCAGAAACTGGATTTTCAGCAGTGAACACTTAAAATGGAATGACCGTAACTCGCAACTGTGGAACCCGATTAACTCAAAACCAATTTATATATATATATATATACATATATATATATATATACACATATATATATATATACATATACATATATATATATATATACACATATATATATATATACACATATATATATATATACATATATATATATATATATACACATATACATATATATATATATAATTTAATATACTATTTATGCCTTTTATATTGTTTTGCCAAATTATGCACGTGTGATTTAATGTGATTTTCCTAATCCAAATGACACCGGCTACTCATATATTATTAGTAGTGCATTTTACTGCATCTCCATCATATTGCATCACTGTTATACCTTCTGTAACTAGTGATCATTTGCGTCAATACCCTAGCGATTATTTTAGACTATCGAAGCGTTAGTGATTAGATTATGATAAATATATTAGCGTAAAAGCGTGAACGAGTAGTGATCATGACACGTACTTGTACACAATCAGCACGACCATTTAATTATTGCATTGTCGACGTCTGAGGGACGTATATAAGTGTAATGATCAGTAAAATTTATTGCACATTTGTATGGATATTTTCTCTATTATTATTAACTAAAAAGGTGTTAATTGTAAATTAAGAATATATGTGGGTTTATTTGTAAAAATATTATTATCATATGTTTCTTAATTTATAATTAATATAATTAGGGAAAATATATGCATATCATATTTAAATAAAATATTCATATTAAAATATGCATATTATATCAAATATTCTTAATCAATATTATTAAGTTATCATATCATAGAATTGGTTAGAATAATATCTCAAATAAAAATAAATGGTACTAATAATATGAAGATCATCCTTTCTTTTTTAACCTTTCTTTGAAGTTTCTAAACCGTAAGTCCCTTCCAAACTCTCTTTCTCTCCATTGAAATTCAACTTTAAAACTTATATCGGTAAGTGAAGTTATTACCGATATCATTTTTCTAAACCCTAGAAACTCTCTTTCTTTTGATATATTGATCAATCTAAGTTTACCACAATACTTGTAATCTTAAATATAAATGTTTAGAATCAAGTTTAATCAAGAATCTTATGTAAAACAAGCATAATTGAACTTTTACATTAAAATATCTTGAATTTTATTATCACATATTTTCGACACAATTGCTTAACAATACCTTTAAGAAAACTTCATGGGGTAACGAACTACCCCATACGCACATTTGGTTTCATAGAACGATTCCTATTTGTATGTATTTTTGGTTCGAAGAACAGTATTACCATAAAATACCACATAGTTCTAACACCGGATTTCTTTTAAAGCGGTATTTCATTTCCTTCGCGATTATGCATCTACAACCCTCTTTAGGAGACCCGCTAATGGATGGTGCAGATTATCGCACATTCTTGGGCTAGTAGAGGAAGATGCGGACCTCCTCAAGGAGCATTCGATCTCGAAAGGATTTAAATACGTTTTGAAGAAATACGATTTTTTCTAAATAAAGTAAAATTAATTTTTTTAAAAATTATAAAAAAATTATAAATCCATATTTTCAAAATATAATAAATCTATATTTTTCTAAAAATGAAAAATTAACAAATGCCAAGAAAATACCATCAAGTTACTAAAAAGGACAAGTTTTTCAATAGAATGTCATGAACTTTCAAATGCTAAGTAATTAGCACTAAAATACCCAATACTTAAAATCCATGCTCATGAAAACCTTAAGTAATACTAATCACCCTCAAGGCTTACTTTTTAACTATATTAAAATATTTTTTCATAAAACCCTCTCGAGTTATATACAAAACAATATTTAAGGACTTTAGTAAATATGGGTTTAAGCGGGATCAATTCTCTTGAGCCCCAAGGAGCCGGAGAAAGTGAGTGCTTGACTATTTAAGGTAGACAATTTAACGGATGTCATCAATGGCAATTGTCTTGAAAAAAGATACAAATCCTGCCGTCCATGTGCAGCTGTTGCCGATGACTCCCGAAACTAAGAATTCAAGAGTTAAATCAGTTTCCGAACGTCTGACTCAGTCTGAGTCCAATCTCCAACCAAAATCTAAAATCAAACACGAATACTTAATCATGAACACAAATACTCGAAATCAAACATCAATATCAAACATGTATACTTGACTTGACTTGACTTGACCGAACAATGATTATAACTTGAATACATGACTACTTGAATACATGATTACATCCCGAATATGAATTTTTGAATATTTTGTATCCATGGATTCGGCCAAGACTTATAAACCTAATCTATAAAATACATTACGCGAGGATAAAGTGGTAGATTGGTACGGAACGTATATCGTAGCACGAGAGGTCACTTAAAAGATACATACAATAATTCTCGTGTCGTTATCCCGTGGGTTATAACGGGGCCTTGTATTACATGTTACCATAGTTAACGGGGTAAGATGGACTCCTATCGTATACATAAATACCTTCCTTACTAAACTACAAACAACTACGTTATAATAACTATCATATATCATTGATCATATACACTTACCTGTTCATTTCTCATTATTTATTATATTCTCTTTTTTCTTTTGGGACTTACCGAGCGATTGTTCGCAGACGACATTCCTTTCTATTTCTTTCTTTGGAATGTTCGTGTCACACCCCGCTTTCCAGTAAACGGAAACGGTGACGTTGCAGGCCGCAATGTATTTACTAAGAAATAAATACATTAAGTGTAATAAAGCAATATATAAAATGGAAAAGAATGAAAAGTGAATAAATTAAACAAAAACCTTATTTACATTCATCTTTACATACAACTGTTTTGACATAAAAGATACAATGATGTAAAAGCAGTGCCTAAACAATGGCATACAGGAAAGTAAGTGTAAGAAGAACTAGTAGTTCGGCAAAGCTGTAAGCTGGTCCAAGTCCTCCTTGCTCGGCTCTGTCTCCTCAGTGTCCGGACCTCTTGACGAACATTCCAAAGAAAGAAATAGAAGGAATATCGTCAGCAAACTATCGCTCAGTAAGTCCTAAAAGAAGAAAGAGAATATAACAAGTAATGTGAAATGAATAGGTAAGTGGTGTATGATTGATTGCCGGTATATGCTATTTATTCTAACGTGGTTGTTTATAACTTGATAAAGAAGGTATTCATGTATACGAGAGGAGTCCGTCTTAACCCGTGGAATATGGTAACATGTAGTACAAGGTCCCGTCATAATTCATAGGATAATAGCACGTGAATTCATGTAGGTGTCTTTTAAGTGACCTTTCGTGCCACGATACACGTTCCGTACCAATCTACCCATTTATACCAGCGTAATGTATTGTATAGATTAGTTTTGCAAGTCTTGGCCAAAATCATGGATACAAAATGTTCAGGTATTCATGTTCAGGATGTAGTTATGTATTTAAGTAGTCATGTATTCAAGTTATAATCATGGTTCAGTCAAGTCAAGTCAACTATATATGTTTGATGTTGATGTTTGGAGTCGAGTATTCATATTCATGTTCAAGTATTCGTGTTTGATTTTGAAGTCATGTTTAAGATTGGACTCACACTGAGTCAGACGCTTGTAAACTGATTTAACTCTTGAATTCTTATGTTCGGAAGTTATCGGCAACTGCTGCACAAGAATGGAAGGATTTGTATCTTTTTCCAAGACAATTGCCATTAATAATATCCGTTAAGTTGTATATCTTAAATAAGCAAGCACTCACTTTCTCCAGCTCCGTGAGGCTCAAGAGAATTGATCCCGCTTAAACCCATATTTACTAAAGTCCTTAATATTGTTTTGTATATAACTCGAGGGGGTTTTATGAAAAAATATTTTAATATAGTTAAAAAGTAAGCCTCGAGAGTGATTAGTATTACTTAGGGTTTGCATGAGCATGGATTTTAAGTATTGGGTATTTTAGTGATAATTACTTAGCATCAGAAAGTTCATGGTATTTTATTGAAAAACTTGTCCCTTTTGATATCTTGATGGTATTTTATTGTCAAACTTGTTAATCTTTCATTTTTAGAAAAATATAGGTTTATTATATTTTGAAAATATGGATTTATAATTTTTATATAATTTAAAAAATTATTTTTTATTTTATTTAGAAAATTCGTATTTCTTAAAAGACGTATTTAAATCCTTTTGAGATCGAATCCTCCGTGAGAAGGTCTGCATCTCGCTCTACTATCCTCAGGATGTGCGATAATCCGCACCATCCATTAGCGGGTCCCATAAAGAGGGTTGTAGATGCATAATTACAAAGGAAATGAAATAACTCTTTAAAAAAAATCCGGTTTTAGAATTATGTGGTATTTTATTGTAATACTATTATTCGACCCAAAATACATACAATGAGTATCGTGCTATGAAACCAAATGTGAGTGTGGGGTAGGTCATTATCTCGTGAAGTTTTTCCTAAAGTTATTGTTTTAACAAATACTAAAATGGCTATTTATAAAGTTCAAGGTATTTTAATGAAAAAGTTCTTCTATGGTTGTTTCACACGAGAATTTTGATGAAAGTTGATTCTAAACATTAGTGTTTAAGGTTACAAGTGATGTAATAAAATTAGATTGACTATATTGTAAAGAAAAAGTGAGTTATATGTTTTAAAAAAGAATATGTCGGTATTAACTCCACTTTTACCCATATAAAATTGAAGATGAATTTCAATTGAACGTGTTACGCCCCGCTTCCCAGAGTGCGTTAAGATCGGCATGTGACAGAGCCAACCATGCTACCTGTGGTTAAGAAACATCCCTTCACAGTCACATTACGACTGTCTATAAGATATCAAGAACAGTAAAATAAAATAAACCATCTAGTACATGTCCATATTCCAGAATAAACGAGTCAAGAAATATAAATGTGCGGAAGCAATAGATCTAATAAGCAATAACATCTGGAAAGTACGTCCCAAAAACGGGCTCACATCAGAAAATGAAAGTACAGAAATAAAACTAAACTAAACTAACAAGATCCTCACTGCTCGGCCTCACGGTGAAAAGACTCTTGATCAGCCTGTGAAAGAGACAGAGGATCTGGGCCATGCAAAACCCAGATGTCAGTGCGTCATAATATCAATAATAATAAATGAACAGGATACACAAGATATGCAGGCATCAATATAAACGATGACATGAATATAGAAAGTAAACACGGAAATGAAACGGTGAGGTGTATGTACATGCGGTGAGTAATCTATGCTAGTGGGTTAATTACTCTCAAGTCTTTGAAATCAATTTAATGAATCGTCGATATAACTCAATAGTATCCCGTGCATGCCCGGGACCACGGTCCAGATTCTCAGCTGAAACCGAGACATGCCGCTAGGCATTAAACAGGAAACATGTACAGATGAATGATGTCAGCAGCAACATCTCGGGGCTGGCCTAGCCCGTAAAACTGATCAGTATAGGCGTTGAACTGTTGAGTTACAAGTCAGGTTTCATCATTTATTTCCCCTTACCCCAAGGTTATGTGTTCAAGTCAGGTATTGATAAATCTGGAGCTAATTCCAACACAGGATCAAGCAGGTATAGGTTCCGTATGAATAAACAACATGATATGTCCGTCGGGACAACATGTCAAGATTGTCGATATTAGTAATAAGATCAAGTATCAAGTCAAGTAGTGGTGTATCAGGTCATGGCAGGTAGTGCACAATGTATCAAACGGATGCCCAAAAGTAACAAGTAGCAAGTACGAATGCACAGTAAAACACGGATGCACAAGTGTTTATCAGGGATCACATCTACAATTCCATGACTAAGTATGATGCACATTATCAAGCATGGGGTGATAACATAATGGTAACATGATATAATATGACATGGCATGGAACTAGATATATAATCAATAACACGGATACGAACGGATATCGGAGAAACGGTAAAACTGTAACATGGATGTGAAATGCAATGAACATGTAATAATTCTATACCTATGGATGTAAAATACATTGCATAACCTGTAATGAGATAAAATTGCATACGACTAGATATGTACTAAGCTGTACAGATACGAACGGCTATAAAAAAAACAGTAACATGGATATACAATACAGTAAACATGTGATATTATTATTAATATGGATACAAAATATATATCATAGCTTGTAGCAAGATAAACTTGCCTGAACGGATCTCACGATGGGGTGCGTACGTTGCGTCCGACGTCGGGTAAATGTCGCAATGCACACACGGCGCACAGAACTGAACCAGGAAAAGCGAGAACGCCATCACGCTAGCTGGGGACGTCCACTGAGTTGGCATGATCGTCAGCGACGGCACGGCTCCGGTGGCGATCACCGGACACAAGAACCCAGAAAAGGGAAGAAGAAGAAAGGATTAGAAGAAAGGAGAAGAAGGCTGGAGGGTTCTATGGGTTTGGCTCTGGGTTATAGGAGAAGGAGAGGGGGTGACTACGGAGAGTCGTGGGTTTTCCTGGAGAAGTTCACGGTGATGGCAGCGGTGGGTTTCTTGAGGTCGGGGTGTGCAGGGAATCTTCGGGGTTGGCATGAGGCTGCCGGGTGTGGGTGATGGTGGTGTCTGGAGTGGAGAAGGGTGATGAGGGATAGGAAGTGGAGACAAGGCGAGGTCAAGGAAGTCGTCGGTGACGAGACCGGGGATGGAGGTTTTCTTGAGTTCCAGTGGGTTTGCATGGGGTTGCAGGGGAGATGGGCGGTGCAGGCGGAGGAGCTCGAGGTTGCAGAAGGAAGAGGAAGGTGGATGTGAGGTTGATGATGGGATGAAGGCGATCGGCGGGCGAAGGCTAGGGTTAGGGTTTCGGGATCACGAGGCGAGGGCACGAGGCGGTGGAGAAAGAAGATGAGGGAGGTGAGAATATGGAAATAGGGGGTGATGGGATTCATGGTGGGGTGTTAATATTATACAGTAGAGAGGGAGAGAGATACGTGAGATTTTTTTTTTAAATAAAATAAAAGAATTAGATATAAAGAGAGGAAGAGAGAGTCTGGTGTTGTTAGGATTTTGATTTTAAAAATATATTTCTGTTATAATTTTTTTTTAAACGTGTGTGTGTGTGTGTATATATATATATAATAACAGTTAGAAATATATTAAAATATAATATTAGTTAATTTTGAGTTTTTTGCTAGTACAAAATTGCTCCAAAATACGCCCGAGTTGGGTCTAAAATTACTGTATGAAAATACTGATAATATACGTATCAACCAAAACCAAAATAGGATATCCGGGTAACGAAAATGGATACCCCCAAGAACGGATACACGTAGCGTGCACGTAGCTATCCAAACGAGTCTGTTTCACTGAACGAAATGAGAACACGATGTACGGACGCTACGACTTGGTTATGGGTATCATGCAGGCCATGCTAGATATTTTTAAAATATTTTATTTGACTTTACTTGTTTTATTAAAAAAATGCAGATGCTCGATATAATGCAAGCATGCAGAACATACAACATGAAAGTGCTCGAATTCTCATAACTAGCCGGGATAAATCATAAACATGAATCAATACGGGTTTCCAGCAAGCGGGTCGGGTCGGATGCAAATACAGATACCAATTAGATTATTCGCACCCAAAACACAATAAATCAAGAAATAGCCATAAATAAAGAAATACCCAAAACAGAACCGGTATAAATGAACTAGGGTGTTATATTATACCCAACTACAAAAGAATTTCGTCCTCGAAATTCCCAAAACAAGAAAAGATAAACAATCATGAATCTACAAGAAGAGATCTGGAAACTTCTGTCGAATCTCGTCTTCTCGTTCCCAAGTCGATTCTCCATGCGAGCGATTCCTCCATGAAATAAGTACAAGAGGGATAACCTTGTTCTTAAGGACCTTTTCTCTCCGATCAACAATCGACATCGGTCGCTCCTCAAAGGTCAAATCCTCCCTTACAGTCAGCTCCGAATGATCTAGCTCGTGTGTTTCATCTCGAACATACTTACGGAGTTGAGATACATGAAACACGTCATGAACACTCGCCAAAGATGGTAGTAAAGCCAATCGATAAGCCACTTCTCCAATACGCTCAATAATCTCGGAAGTCCCCACGAATCGAGGACTAAGCTTTACTCGACTCCTAAAATGAATCACTCCTCTAGTCGGTGATATCTTCAAGAATACCAGATCACCAACCGCGAACTCTAGAGGTCTTCTCGATGTATCGACCCAACTCTTCTGTCGATCTTCTGCTTCCTTCATGTGATTCCGGATCGTATTGACTTTCTCCACGGTTTGCACGATCAAATCCGGTCCCAACAATCTTCGTTCTCCAACATCGTCCCAACAAACGGGTAAGCGACACTTGCAACCATACAATGCTTCGAATGGAGCCATCTGAATAGTCGCCTGAAAACTGTTATTGTAAGAAAACTCCACCAAGTGTAGATGATCCTCCCACGATCCCTTGATGTCTAACATGCAAGCTCTCAACATGTCTTCAAGAGTTTGGATCGTTCTGTCCGACTGGCCATCTGTCTGAGGATGATAAGCAGTGCTAAACTTCAATCGTGTCCCTAAACTTTCCTGTTAACTCCTCCAGAAGTGTGATAAGAATCGGGTATCACGATCGGAAACGATGCTTACAGGTACTCCATGCAATCTCACAATCTCCTGCATGTACTGTTCTGCTAATACTTCTGTCGACTGACCAACTCGAAACGTAATGAAATGAGCTGCCTTGGTCAATCGATCAACGATCACCCAAACTGTATTGTTGCCCTTTGGACTCCACGGTAAAGCTGTCACGAAATCCATGGTTATATGTTCCCACTTTCATTGAGGAACCAAAAGTGGTTGCAATAAACCAGCTACCCTTTGATGTTCAGCCTTAGCCTGCTGACACACCAAGCACTTCGCTACAAAGCGGGCAATCTCACTTTTCATGCCTTCCTACAAGAAATGTTGTCGTAAATCACGGTACATCTTTTTGCTTCCTGGATGTACATAATATGCGGAACCGTGCGCCTCCTTCATAAATTTTTCACGAATGTCTCCTTTTGGCACACACAAACGGCTACCATAACGCAATGAACCATCTTCATGAATCAACAAGTCCGTTCGAAGTCCTGCTTCAACCTGTTCTCGAAACTTCTGTAATCATGGGTCGTGTGACTGTGCTGCTTTAATATTATCGATTAATGACGACTGTACTTGCAGCTTCATCAACTGTCCTGAAGAATACGGTAACACGATCTCCAACTCGAATCTATGAAAATCTTCGATAAGCTCATCCTGTATAGTCAACATCCGAATTGCTGGTAACCGACTAAGCGCATCCGGTACTACATTAACTTCCCCGGATGGTACTTAAGATCAAGATCATAGTCAGTCATCAGCTCCAACCATGTACGATGCCTCATGTTGAGCTCTTTCTGCGTGAACACATACTTTAGGCTTTTGTGATCGGTGAATACTTCGACCCTTTCGCCCAGTAAGTAGTGTCTCCAAATCATCAAAGTGAAAATCACAGCTGCTGGCTCCAAATCATGAGTTGGGTAATTCTTCTTGTAGGTCTTCAACTGTCTCGATGCATAGGCTATAAATTTCCCATGCTGCATCAAAATATATCCTAAACCTTTCCCAGATGCATCGCTGTGAATCAACAATCCTCCAGAACCGTCTGGTACGGTCAAAATAGGAGCGGTTATCAATCTTTGCTTCAACGCCTCAAAAGCTGACGCACATCTATCCGTCCATATAAACGGTACCTCCTTTCGCGTAAGCTTGGTTAAAGGCTCAGTCAATCGAGCAAAATTCTCCACGAACTTTCTGTAGTATCCTGCAAGTCCCAGAAAACTTCTGATCTCTGCTTCATTCCTCGGAATCGGCCAATCTTGAACTGCTGCAATCTTCTCAGGGTCAATGGCGATTGCATCTTCGGATACGACATGCCCCAAAAACTTCACTTCTTCAAGCCAAACCTCGCACTTGCTCATCTTTGCATACAATCTTTCATGCCTCAATGTCTGCAATGCGATCTTCAAGTGTTCTGCATGCTCTTCTAGGCTCCTCGAATACACCAAAATATCATCAATAAACACCACAATAAACTGGTTTAAGAACGGTGAAAAGATTCGGTTCATCAAGTCCATGAATATCGCTGGTGCGTTCGTGACTCCGAATGGCATCACTAAATACACGTAATGTCCATATCGAGTTCAAAACGCAGTCTTGCAAATATCCTCTGATTTAACTCGAACTTGATGATATTCGGATTGCAAATCCAGCTTCGAGAATACCCTCGCACCACTGAGTTGCTCGAATAATTCGCCAATGCGAGGGATCAGGTACTTGTTCTTAATAGTCTCCCGGTTTAATTCTCGATAGTCGATGCACATCCTCCTTGTGCTATCTTTCTTCTTGACTAGAAGAACTGGAGCTCCCCAAGGTGAATTGCTGCTGCGAATCCAACCTTTTTCTAGTAATTCGTTAACCTACTTCTTGACTTCTTCCAACTCCACTGGTGCTATCGGATAGTACGCCTTTGAGATTAGCGCTGCACCAGGAACAAGATCGATCGCGAACTCCACATCTCGTTTTAGAGGTAAAACCGAGATATCCTCGAACACGTCCATGAACTCTCGAACTACAGCTGGCGCTTCCTCCTTATCAACTTCCATCGATGAAAGAACACTGTTTATCGGCTTAGCCCTAAACTCGACTGGCCCGACAGAACTGCTACCTCCAGCAAAAACAAACTCCGGATGTCCGGGAATCTGGAAAATCACTTTCTTTGCCCTACAATCAATGTGAGGATGGAAAGTGCCGAGAATATCCATTCCCAAGACAACATCATAACGGCCAGTATCGATCACCAAGAAATCTGCAAATAACTCTCGTCCGCAGATAACAACCGAACGACCCTTGCATTCACTACAAGATATAATCTTCCCATTCCCAGTGTGTATGTCCCAACAACAAGAAGGGCCGTGCAATAAATCGAATGTGCAGCAATAAACTTGGATGACATAAAATAATGGGATGCACCAGAATCGAATAATGCTAACGCGGGGAAATTATAAACAAGTAGGATACCTGAAACGATTTCCCCTAAAGCCTTAGCCTCTTCGCCCGTCAGAGTAAAGGCTCGAGCTTGATTGGGCCCCTGAGTTATCTGCTTCTGCCCCTAAATCTTCCTCTGCGGTGGCTTCTGAGCATCTTCCTTCAAACGAAGTTTCGATGGACAAGCACTGATAGTATGGTCAGCTGATCCGCAAACCAAACAAAGTCAAAGCATCCTTAGGCAATCACTTTTTAGGTGTCCGGGTAGAAGGAAAAAGTCACAAATCACGCTCTTTCTCTGATCAGATACGACGGGTTTCTTCATCAGCACCACGCCGCGTCGGTTTACCGGAATACCTCTGCGCATAAGCGCTCGGTTTAGCGTAAACACCGGCTTCCGTACCACAACTGCCTGCTGCTGCGCACCCCTTGTCTTCATTGATAAGCTCTGCTGCTCTCTGGCTGCTTTAAGAACTTGCGAGAAAGTGGTCAATCCAAGAGATATAATATGCCTCTGGATTTCCACATCCAAACTGCGCATAAACCTTCACGCCCTATCAGCTTCTTTGGCCACCAAAGGTCCCGCAAATCGCCTGAGCCATATCCACTCAACCGCATGCGCATCCACGGGTCCGCCATTCTGCTTCAAACTGATAAAATTTTCTTCCATTTCTTCCCGTGCAGTCTGTGGAAAGAACTTCTCCAAGAAACTCTGCGAGAAAGTTTCCCAACTGATCGGCTTGGGCAAACGAGTCTCTTCTACAAGCTACCACTCATGGGCATAGTCCACCAATTGGATGCGTACAACATCCACTCTCTGGTCCTCCGGAATCTGTGCTGTAACGAGCAGATTCTCCGTATCAATTAGCCACTGCTCCGCTGGCAACGGCTCCTCCAAACCAGTGAAAGTGAACAGACCAAGTCTCCTAAAATCCGCCACGGTACCGACATGCTGTACTGGTTTGGTCGCAACAGTGTTTACGGACTGCTGGACGGTCCGCAAACCCTCCTGAAAAGCTTCGTCTTGCCGCTGATTTATCTCAGTTTGCCGCTTCTGGTTCTCCAGCATCCCACGAATTACTCTAAGCAATGCAGCGTCATCAACACACCTCCGATACGATCGCAATTCTCTATCCGCCATGATCCTGAAACCAAGACACCGAAGAGGATCAGTATGATAAACAAGATTCAAAACTTAAGATAAAACCTAAACTGGTAACCAATGAAACCGAGAGAAGCAAGGTAATATCACAACCATAAATCAAGGAAATGAATCAAGACTAGGACTCCAAGTTACTTAAATAGAGTACCGCATTCTAACCATGCAACAGTTCATAGTTACAATCACATAACTCCGTTCAAGTCACCCAAATCCTAGTATCAGAAGAGAAAGAAACAATAGGGAACCAGAAGGTTTCAAGTCGAGATGCAAAGTTGTTTGCATATCGTCAAGACAAGGGTCAAGAGAAAGATATGATTCAAGAATCACGATAACAATGTGGCATAACATGTTCCTAATTACGGGTTTTCTAACTCGTGTATTGCGTCTAATACCCAACTACAAAAGAATCAAACCCGATTAACCTAAATCCTAGGCTCTGATACTAAACAAACCCTGTCACGCCCCGCTTCCCAGAGTGCGTTAAGATCGGCACGTGACAGAGCCAACCATGCTACCTGTGATTAGAAAACATCCCTTCACAGTCACATTACGTCTATCTATAAGATATCAAGAACAGTAAAATAAAATAAACCATCTAGTACATGTCCATATGCTAGAATAAATGAGTCAAGAAATATAAATGTGTGGAAGCAATAAATTCAATAAGCAATAACATCTGGAAAGTACGTCCCAAATACGGGCTCACATCAGGAAATGAAAGTACGAAAATAAAACTAAACTAAACTAACAAGATCCTCACTGCTCGGCCTGACGGCAAAAATACTCCTGATCAGCCTGCGAAAGAGACAGAGGATCTGGGCTATGCAAAACCCAGACGTCAGTACGTCATAATATCAACAATAATAAATGAACATGATACATGAGATATGCAGGCATCAATATAAACAATGACATGAATATAGAAAGTAAACACGGAAATGAAACAGTGAGGTGTATGTACATACGGTGAGTAATCTATGCTACTGGGTTAATTACTCTCAAGTCTTTGAAATCAATTTAATGAATCGTCGATGTAACTCAATAGTATCTCGTGCATGTCCGGGACCACGGTCCAGATTCTCGGGCTGAAACCGATACATGCCGCTAGGCATTAAACAGGAAACATGTACAGATGAATGATTTCAGCAGCAGCATCCCGGGGCTGGCCTAGCCCGTAAAACTGATCAGTATAAGTATCGAACTGTTGAGTTACAAGTCAGGTTTCATCATTGATTTCCCCTTACCCCCAAAGTTATGTATTCAAGTCAGGTATTGATAAATCTGGAGCTAATGACAACACATGATCAATCAGGTACAGGTTTTGTATGAATAAACAAGATGATATGTCCGTCGGGACAACAGGTCAAGATTGTCGGCATTAGTAACAAGATCAAGTATCAAGTCAAGTAGTGGCGTATCAGGTCATAGCAGGTAGTGCACAATGTATCAAACGGATGCCCAAGATTAACAAGTAGCAAGTACAGATGCACAGTAAAACACGGATGCACAAGTGTTTATCAGGGATCACATCTACAATTCCATGAATAAGTGTGATGCACATTATCAAGCATGGGGTGCTAACATAACGATAACATGATATAATATGACATGGCATGCAACTAGATATATAATCAATAACACGGATACGAACGGATATCGGAGAAACGGTAAAAATGTAACATGGATGTGAAATGCAATGAACATGTAATAATTCTATACCTATGGATGTAAAATACGTTGCATAACCTGTAATGAGATAAAATTGCATGCGACTAGATATGTACTAAGCTGTACGAATATGAACGGCTATCAAAAAATAGTAAAACAGTAACATGGATATACAATACAGTAAACATGTGATATTATTATTAATATGGATGCAAAATATATATCATAGCATGTAGCAAAATAAACTTGCCTGAACAGATCTCACGACGGGGTGCGTACGCTGCGTCCGACGTCGGGTAAACGTCGCAATGCACACACGATGCATAGAACTGAGCCAGGAAAAGAGAGAACACGACCACACTGGCTGGGGACGTCCACAAAGTCGGCCTGATCTTCAGCGACAACACGGCTCCGGTGCCTATCACTGGAACCAAGAAAAGAGAAGAAGAAGAAGTAGAAGAAGAAAGGAGAAGAATGCTGGAGGGTTCTATGGCTTTGGCTCTGGGTTATAGGAGAAGGTGAGGGGGTGACTACGGCGAGTCGTGGGTTTTCCCGGCGAAGTTCACGGTGATGGCAGCTGTGGGTTTCTTAAGGTCGGGGTGTGCAGGGAATCGTCGTGGTTGGCATGGGGCTGTCGGGTGTGGGTGATGGTGGTGTATGGAGTGGAGAAGGGTGATGAGGGAGAGGAAGTGGAGACAAGGCGAGGTCGAGGAGGTCGTCGGTGACGAGGCCGGGGATGGAGGTTTTCTTGAGTTCCAGTGGGTTTGCACGAGATTGTAGCGGAGATGGGCGGAGCACGCGGAGGAGCTCGGGGTTGGAGAAGGAAGAGGAAGGTAGAGGTGAGGTTGATGATTGGATGAAGGCGATCGGCGGGCGAAGGCTAGGGTTAGGGTTTCGGGTTCGCGAGGCGAGGACACGAGGCGGCGAGAGAAAGAAGATGAGGGAGGTGAGAATATGGAAATAGGGGGTGATGGGATTCGTGGTGGGGTGTTAATATTATACAGTAGAGAGGGAGAGAGAGAGATATACGTGAGATTTTTTTTATAAAAAAATAAAATAAAAGAATTAGATATAAAAAGAGGAGAGAGGAAGAGAGAGTCTGGTGTTGTTAGGATTTGATTTAAAAAATATATTTCAGTTATAAATTTTTTTAAACGTGTGTGTGTAATAACAGTTAGAAATATATTAAAATATAATATTAGTTAATTTTGAGTTTTTGGCTAGTACAAAATTGTTCCAAAATACGCATGAGTTGGGTCTAAAAATACTATTTGAAAATACTGATAATATACGTATCAACCAAAACCAAAATAGGATATCCGGATAACGAAAATGCATACCCCCAAGAACGGATACACGTAGCGTGCACGTAGCTATCCAAACGAGTCTGTTTCACTGAACGAAACGAGAACACGATGTACGGACGCTACGACAGGGTTAGGGGTATCATGCAGGACATGCTAGATATTTTTAAAATATTTTATTTGACTTTACTTGTTTTATTAAAAAATGCAGATGCTCGATATAATGCAAGTATGCAGAACATACAACATGAAAGTGCACGGATCCTCTTAATTAGCCGGGATAAATCATAAACAGGAATCAATACGGGTTTTCAGCAAACGGGTTGGGTCGGGTGCAAATACAGATACCAATTACATTATTCTCACCCAAAACACAATAAATCAAGAAATAGCCATAAATAAAGAAATACCCAAAACAGAACCGGTATAAATGAACTAGGGTGCTGCAGAAAGGATGAGATTTGGGAGGGACTTATGGTTTAGTAAGTTCAAAGAGAATGTTAAGAAAAAAGGGTGAGATTCGTAGCGTCGCGGGAGCTCCGGAATTTCCTTCGATCTTCGCCGGAACCAAACTTGATTGCTAACTCCACTTTACTTCACTTGCACTAAGAACATTTTAGAGAGTTTTGGCTAGAATTTTTAGAATGGTACTGAGAAAAGATAGGGGAAGATATTTATAGTGGAGAATTAGGGTTTGAGAATTAAAATTGCGGATTAAAAAGTATTAAAATTGTGTTTAGTTGTAAAATGAAAGGTCTTTGTTTGATTGAAGGGAAATCAAACAGTGCAGAGGGGTTAGGGGTAGCTGAAGAGACTAGTGTGCAAAGCACGGGCTTCATTGGGCTCATCACTACCCTTCCTCGCCGGCCAAATCCCCAATTCCGTTGATCGATTTGTGACATCTGGCCTCGAGATTCATGCTATTTGATTTAATCTCTATTTAAACCATTTTGCACATGTTTGATTTTTCTGAACTTTTTATTTCCCGTGTATTGCATGTGCAATCTTTTAAGCTTCCAAAAAGTTAAAAAGAAAAATCAGAAAAAAAAATTAATTGTGTCTGATGGGAATCGAACAAAGGGGCTACGTCACAGCAGTGCAAGGGGTTTACCAGTGAGCTACAAGTTAGTTCTTGTTGTTATTTCATAAAAGTGACTTATAATTCAAACTCAGGCTGTAAAACTCATCTCATGTATATTAACGGGAAATTTTTCTGTGCAAGATTTCGGAGTCGTTATATTCTACCCTCCTTATAAAAATTTCGTACTCGAAATTTACAATTACATATGGACTAATTTTCAAAGAGGTAAGGATATCTTGTACGCATATCTTCCTCTCGTTTCCATGTTGATTCTTTTGGAGAATCCTTTCTCCACATCACTGGGACCAAGTTTACTTCCTTCTTCCGTAGTTTCTTCACCTTTCGGTCCAGCATCTCTATTGGTTGTTGCTCGCATGTTAGATCAGTCTGTACTGTGAGCTAAGAGTGATCGAGTATGTGGCTAGGTCGCTCATGTATCGTCGTAGATGGGATATATGGAACACATTGTGCACTCCTTCCAATGAGGGTGGTAGTGCCAAACGGTATGCCACTTCTCCAACTCGTTCGAGTATATCGAATGATCCTATATATCTTAAACTTAGCTTACCCTTCTTACCAAAACGGATCACTCCTCTGTTTGGAGAGATCTTTAGAAATACATGGTCTCCCGGTTGGAACTCCAGATGTCGATGCTTTGCATCTGCCCAATACTTCTGTTTGTCTTGGGCTATGCGCATTCTTTCCTTGATCGTGCGAACTACGTCCACAGTTGCCACGATCATCTCTGGTCTAATGAGTTCACGATATCCAACGTCGTCCTAACTTAGTGGTGAACGACACTTCCGTCCGTAAAGAGCTGCGAATGGTGCAATTCTAATACTTGCCTGATAGTTATTGTTGTATGAAAACCCCACAAGGTGTAGGTGATCTTCCCACGAACCTCTGAAGTCTAACATACAATCTTTTAGCATGTTCTCCAGAATCTGAATTGTTCGCTCGTACTGTCCGTCTGTTTGTGGATGATAAGCCATGCTGAAATTCAGACTCGTTCCCAGGCTAGCTTGCAGACTCTGCCAGAATTGTGATCGTAATCTTGTATCACGATCGGAGACGATGCAAACTGGTACTCCATGTAATCTCACGATCTCTTGCATGAGTTTATGGGTATCAAATATGGTATATTTTGATGGTTTAAATCTTACTTTAGATTTATGCTTACCGCCATGTACTTCTTTGCTAACGTCTCGGTTGATTGGCCAACTCGAAATGGAATAAAGTAGGCCGACTTGGTTAGTCGATCCACAATAATCTATATTGCGTCGTTACCCTTCGTGCTGCGAGGAAGGGCAGTCACGAAGTCTATGGTAATGTATTGCCATTTCCATTCTGAGATTGGTAACAGCTGAAGTAGACCAGCAGTTCTAGGATGTTCAGCCTTCACTTGCTGATACACCAAACACTTTGCTAGGCTTCTAGCAACTTCTCTTTTCATTCCATTCCACTAGTAGTGTTGCCGTAAATCCTTATATATTTTTGTACCACCGGGGTGTACTGAATACGGAGAGCTGTGAGCTTCTTTTATCAACTCTTTTCGAACAGGGCCGACGGGTACACATAAACGACTTCCATACCGCAAGGATCCATCTTCGTGGATAATAAAGTCAGTTCGAAATCCACTTTCTACTTGTTCTCGGATCTTTTGTAGCTTGGCATTGTTCCCGCCAAAATATTCGGCCAAGAGCTATTAGTTCCTGTTTATGCCAGCTTAAGTTTCGTTTACAGAAATGTGTGAAACCAGGCTCATTTATATACGCACTTGCACACATCATAGGAAGAACAGGTGTTCAACGACAAAAACAAAGTATTTAATTGAACATGTTATTCTACAGGAAATAGATCGCCAAACATGGGATCGAAAGTACAGGGATTCACAAAACTATGGATAAAATAATCTAACTCCCTCTTTGCCTTCTCCACCATGATAAAGCGGCAATCTTAAATAATAGAAGCTACCCATCGATCAGCACCGCCCCCATCAGCAAAGGCAGACATGACGACCCGCTGAGCCCGTATCTGGCTTAGCAGCCGAACAGAGCGATCCCTCAGAGCTGTGGTGATCAAAAGTGCCTCGTGGAAGCACTCGATCTTGTCTTCCGCGGCGTCGAGCATTGTTGGAGTCATCTCCTCCGGAGGAGGGGAATATCATTGATCACAGATAAGAAAACCATCCAGAGCCAAATGGAGCCGATGGGGAGAGGAGATCCTATACGATTCAAGAGCTCGTGCAGCACCGTGTCGCATTGGTTATCCGTAAGAGTAGGGTTCACCAAGCGCGCAGCAAAACGAGGAATAATTTCCTCAATGGGCACCTCCCATGGCTGACGGCAAGCATGTGGGCGATTACAAGCCATAGCTCTTCTCTGTTAAAATGATTCTCTAAAAATGAGATAGAAAAGAAGCATTGCTTCAGATTATGAAGGGAGACATTTAAGTCTAGGCACAGAAAATTCTGTGCATGATGGAACTATTTACAAGCTCTAGGAAAGAGAAGCTTGAATCAGGAAAAGTGGAGAAAGAAGGTGAAAAGACACCTTCAGTAATGAGGCAGCGTCTCACGTGCAAAACATGAGAGCGCTGAGCGCCAGCGCTAAAGAGTCAAAAACTCTGAGTCAGCGCCTCACGTTCAAAGCACGAGAGCGCTGAGCGCCAGCGCCATGAGTTAAAGACTCTGAGGCAACGCCTCACGTGCAAAGCATGAGAGCGCTGAGTGCCAGCGCCAAGAGTCAAAGACTCTGAAGCAGCGCATCACGTGCAAAGCACAAGAGCACTGAGCGCCAAGCGCTAAGAGTCAAAGACTCTGAGGCAGCGCTCACGTGCAAAGCACGAGAGCGCCAAGCGCCAGAACTAAATGTTCTCCACCGTTGGATCGAAGATCCAACGAAGATGATAAATCATCAAAATTCATAACAAAATTCTGTTAAGGAAATACTCCTCAGAATCCTTCAAAACATGAAAGATTATGCTCTGTAAATCAGAGCACCGTTGGATCAATGATCCAATGGTAATTAAAAATCACCAAGATACAGAACAATCTCTGTATGGGAAAATATTTTCCCAATCTTGTTAAAAACAAGAAAATTGCCTTCTGTAAAACAAAAGCCCTTGGATCTAAGATCCAACGATGGGAAACATTCCCAAATCAATTAAAGAAAAGATCTCCTCAACTGATTCAACAAATCAGCCTCCCCTAAATATAGGACCCAAGACTTCAAGTCTGAGAGAGAGGACCCCCCCCAAACTTTGAGAAATTTCAAAGAGAAGAGAAAGCTCTCGGAAGAAGAAGAATTTCTTCAAGGTAAATAAAATAGAGAGATCAAAGCATCTCATCAAAAGAAGAAGAACCTAGTTCTTCTTAAAGTTCATAGATCTATAAGACATATATCTTTCACAAAAAGAGATCATAATATCTCATCATAAAAGGGGGAGAGAAAGAACTTAATTTTCCTTGGATCACAGATCCACAAAGATAAGGTCTTTCACAAAAAAAATAGAGATTGTAAACATCTCTTATTAAAAGAGAAGAACATAGTTCTCGGATCCATGAGACAAAGTCTCTTATAAACGAAAGTTTAATTCTCAGAGCGCAGAACTGATCGAAGCTGCCTGAAAAGAGCCTTAGCGCTCCAAATTAAAAAGAAGCGCCTTAGCGCTCCAAGACTAGCGCGCAGCGCCACAGCGCTCCTAGCGCTCTAATTTAAAGAAGCGCCTCAGCGCTCCTAGCGCTCTAATTTAAAGAAGCACCTCAGCGCTCCAAGACTGGCGCTCAACGCCAAGCGCACCACGTGCTCCTCACGTGTGTGCTCTTTCACAAGGAGCGTTCTGCACTGATTGATAGAGTTTTTGCGTGCTAAGTTTGTTACCGCAATCAAGACGGTTTCGCTTGTAGCTAGCCGGTTGAGTACGGGTCGTCCGCAGGGAGATGGGATTCTTTTTCTATGTGTTTTAACGAGTTAAGTCCAATTTTCCAGGGTTTGTTTTTAGATTACTTAAGTGCTAAAATGATATATATAGAGAGCTTGTTAGGGTTAGGATTAGGTTAGTTTGAGTTAGGAGTCGCTCACTTCTTTCGTTGCCACTCTTAATATCGGTGTTACGGTAATCGGCAACAACGGGGATTAGCACGACTAGGAAGGAACTTGCAAGTATAAGCTAGGCTTTCCAACGTATAAGTTCTTCCTTTTGGTGCTTGTCCGTCCGTTCTTGGCTCTTAGCCTTAACCTCCGGTTAATTCAACCACAACCGGTCTCACTACGGAATCACCGCTATCATGTAGGATAGGGTGCCGTAGGGAGCAGATTGTGGTTCAATTAACGGGAGTTCGATTTAAGATGTTGGGCAAGGAAAGAGTGAGAGAGATTTCCTTCTCTCAAACTTTCCTTATCCTACCCTAACAAGTATGGAAACTACTCACTCATTACAAAAAATGAAAATAAAACAAAGGAGGAAGATAGAAAGAAAGAGGTTAGAAGATTACAACTAGCTATTTGCGACCTCACCTTGGCAAGGATCAAGCGTAAGCATCATGGTTGTTTAAGGATAAAGGAAAATAGAACAAGAAAGAAAAAAACACAAATAACAACAACTAAGTTAACAAATGAAAATTACAAGCAATAATAGTTAACAAAATAAAAAGACAAGCATGGTAAGAACAAGAACTCCTTTATTCATTCTTCACTCACAAAAGCTCACTACAAGTTTTTTAATGGAGAAGAGATGAAAGGAGGAAGAAGAACAACAACATATAACCTAAAATCTAAATACAAGATTATGGACCCTTGGCTTTGGCAAGTTCTGGACTATTTATAGGCAGGGAACTGGAAATCTAGGGCAACAATCTGCCTCTTCATAAAAAGACCAAAATAACCCTAAAAAATCAGCAGCTGAGGAGGCCGTACGGCCGCGGTTCCGCGGCCTAAGCATGCTTATGCCGCGGAACCGCGGCGCTTTGGAGGAATTGGCTGCTCGGATTTTTTGTTCTTCTTAGTGTTGATGTTTGAATCAGTTTGGTACACTTTGTTTCTCAGAATCTCTCCACATTTCTTCCAGATTGGCAGCATGTCAAAAGGTGATTTGATATGGATCTTTTTGTCATGATTTCCTCGAGCTCCGCGTAGATTTCTTGGATCTTGTGTCGCCATTGAGCCTTGTGCATGAAAATGACATTGATTTGCCATTTTGTCTCTTAAACTGGTGTGTGGCAACATACGGATAGAGAGCGGAGACCCGTGTTTTATCTGTGGTTGGCAGGAACCCGGATTTTGTCGTGCTTTTCCATGAATTTCACCGTTTAGAGCCGAGAACCTGTATCCTGCAATTGACTAGCAAACACGGCTCAAGAGTACCTACCGATAAGCAATATGATAAAAATTGGGCGGTATAAAAATGCAAAAATCTGATATGAACATGCACTCATTTACTAGCGCTAAGCGCACCACGTGCTCCTCACGTGTGCACTCTTTCACAAGAAGCGCTCTGCACTCATTTACTGGCGCTCACCGCTAAGCGCACTACGTGCTCCTCACGTGTGCACTCTTTCAAAAGGAGCGCTATGCACTCATTGACTGGCGCTCAGCGCCAAGCGCGCCACGTGCTCCTCACGTATGCGCTATCTCACAGGAAGCGCCTTAGTGCTCTTAATCTGGCGTTCAGCGCCAAGCGCGCCATGTGCTCCTCATGTGTGCGCTGAGGGAACATAAAATGTTCTTTAAATAAAAGACTCAGAGCAATGATGAGCACTCAACACTCAATAAAAGACAAAAAAGGTTGTCAGAACCTAAACCAATGCTCAGCATTGTTAAATGTTCAACATTTTAACTGAGTGGGACGAGCCCAAGTTGGACATAGACCCCTAATTTAGATTAATTTATCCCATATGCTCATAAATCTTTTTAACAGATCTTAGTCCCAAACTTGACTACAGATCTCCCAACCAATATTGGTTCAAGGGTACATCTCTTCGTACCTCTAATATATGTCGTTATAATTCTTCAACGTCTTCAGAGAGACGGGGGGTCCCAATAACCAATAACTTTTGGTACATCCCCAAACGGTTGAACCAAAACCACATAGACTATGACGTCTTTAAACTGGACTATGATGTCCTTAAATTTTACGGACTATGGGGTCCTTAAACTCATGGACTATGATGTCCTTAAATTTTATGGACTGTGGGGTCCTTAAACTCATAGACTATGATGTCTTTAAATTTAACAGACTATGACGTCTTGAAACTGTCACGGACTATGATGTCCTTAAACTTATGGACCGCAACGTCCCTAAACTAAAACAATAGAGCCCAAATGCTCTTTTGTTGGATCTAAATGATCCTGTTAAGTAGATCTTAGTCTAAAATTAGACTAACGTATCCTTAACAAACGTTTAAGTTGATCTTAGTTTCAAATGAGATTAACGATCTTTAAACCCAACCCAAAACCAAATCTAAGAAAATAAGGATTTAGACAAATCCACGCCCTACGGGCAACAACATAGATTAGTCTCCGTATACAATCCACAGGCAACCAAAAACAAAACAAACACACACGACACGAAGTGACCATCTGGAGAAGGAGAAAGTGGTTACCGCGATACGGTAGCGTAATTAACTGCAAAGGATTGCGCCTGCAGGGAAGAGAGTCCCCATAATCAAAAACCCCTCACTATGAGGAGGAATCTGACGAAGTCTACTACATCGGCCGCATCCGTCTAAACCTTCGAGACATGGTGCCATAAATCAACTTGGCATCTTCGGAGAGGTGGACAGATAAAACCAAATAGCATTTGCCCCCCAAAATTCAGGCCTGACGTCCCAACATCCCGATCGCGTCTTTCAGCGGCGAACAGATTCTGGCACGCCCGGTGGGACCTTTTCCTCTTTCCACTCCACACTTCGTGTATCGTGTTTTGGGAACGAATCGCGGTTTACTATGGTTGCCCCCGGATTCAAGGTATTAAGATTTAGTGTCTTGCTCCCGTGCAGAGAGAATGGCTTCCAACTGCACTAGCTGCAATAACTCCCACTCCTTCCTTGCTGGAGGAGTAACCTATAGGCCTTAAGCGGCCTCCGTTTTTATCATGCCAGTGGAACAGGTGACTCAGGCCACCACTGGAATGTTCTTTGGGACCATGCTCCCACCAATGAGCTTCAACGCCCCACTGCCGCCGCAAGAAGCTCCGAAGAAGTCGATCTTTGATCGGCTTATGACTACCGCGGCCCCCCTCAACGAGTCATCCAAATCCAACGCCTCAGTCTTTGACAGACTGGACCAAAACTCTAATGGGCCCATGAAGAAGCCCGAGATACCTAAGGGGGTTATCCCGAAATGGATAGCCATCCCTGCTCCAGTGAACGAAGTCATCAGAGAGGCTTCTCCTGCTAAGGGATCGGTCTTCGCTAGACTGTCCGCTCCAACTCCTGCTTCAAGCGGAGTCACCAAGGCTTCTTCCCCTGCTCGGAAGTATGTCTTCGACAGTTTGGCCATCCCCACTCAACGGACATCAGTTTTCAATAGGCTGGCACTAACGGCAACCCTTCACCAGGACAGGGGCATGAGGGAGCCACCCCCATAGCTGAATCAATACCGTCTGCAAGGCATGCTCGACGTCGCCACTGGCGCCGAGTGAGGAAAGTTGGAGGCAGTTCCCCTTCTGGACTGACTCCGCCAGCTCCAATGGTGGAAGTTGATGCTGCTGTTCCAACTAGGAACAACTTTGAACCACTCAGGAGAGTCCGCAAGAACTCTCCGACTGCCGTGCTGAAAAGATCTGCTCCACCTGTGGAGAATGCTACAAAGACAAAGCTGGAGCAGCCCCCTCAGCGGCCGTCCTCTAAAATTCATAAGGTTTGGCGACAGGTCCAAGACTCGGTGATCAACCAAGAGTACTCCCGCCGACTGAAGAAGATGAAAGTTCGGCAAGAGAAGGACCGCCCTTTCATACAATAGAAGGTGTCGTCTACTTGGGTGCCCGCTGCAACGGCCCCCTCAGCTTCGATCGCTCACAAAAGAAGAAGGTCGGAGAAAATCCCCGTTTCTGTGACTAATCTAAAGAGCACTGAACCTAAATGCCCCAAGTCTGGGGGCATGGTGGTGCACACTGTTTATATGGCATTCGAGAAAGAGGATAACCGTATCTCCACGAGCCATCTACCTCTCACCAGATCAGTGACAAAGGCTCAGGAGCAACAACAGCAAAAACTCTAGGAGATGATAACACAGATGGCCGCACTCTTTGGGCCAAAAGAAATCCCGGAGACGTCGTTAGAGCAACGTCAAGAACAGGAAACCGATGCTGAGTTCCTCCGCAGAATCCTCGAGAGGAAAGACAAAAAGGCCGCGGAACAAGCGGCCAACATAAAATAAATGGCGCTTTTATTCCAAGACATGGTCGGCATAATGATCCAGCTGGACCTTCCGGTCGAAGAGCCTCCAATAATAATTGAAGACGATAGAGGGGAGACATCAAACCCTCTTCCGGCCTCGTCAGCTGCAAAGGAGGAAACAATCTCAAAAGCTGCGCTCGATGATTATATAGCTCAACAAATACGAGCTCATTAAGCGAACGAAATCACTGGACAAGTCGTTAGAACTGGGCGACCATATCCAGGATGGTACGATCAGATTAAGTACCTGCCAGGATACACGATTCCTAAGTTCCACGTATATAAGGGGACAAGCAACCCCCACCAGCATGTCTCCCAGTTCAGGGCTCTATGCGGCAACACTGGAGGTGACGATAAGCTACTGCTTCGCCAATTTGTTGGCATTTTGTCGTAGATAGCATTCGAGTGGTATTCCGAGCTCCCGAATGACACTGTCAAGACATTTGCAGAAATGGAGCTACTGTTTATACAAAGATTCGCAAGCGCTAGCGAGCGCACCCCGATCACCGCACTAATTAACGCCAGGGTGAAGCTAGGCGAAACATGGGTTCAGTACGCGATACGGTGGCGGAACCTATGGTCGAAATGCGAACAGCGCATAGAGGAAGCTCCTGCAGTGGGCATGTTTGTGGGAACCCTCGATCCTCAGGCGACCATATCCCAATTCATGATGTTTTTCAAGCTGACCACCTTCCAAGCCTTGATAGACAAGTTGACCCAAATGGACCTGATGGGCCATAAACCGTCCTCCTCAAAGACGGATCCTCCGAATGAGAAGGGGAAAGGGAAAGCAACCTTCGTCACCAACGCTCAACAACAAATGAGTGGCCGGAGACCGGTTGTTCGCCAAAGCAAAAAGCGGCAATCCTTCGATGAGAAGATGAGACGTCCTTACTCGTTTCCCCGGGATAAAACAAGGAGACTGTTCGAACTAGCAGTGCGCAACAGGCTCATCACACTACCGGAGCCGAGACACCTACTACAACCGAACGATATCAACGATCCCAATTACTGCCCCTACCAACGAGTATTGGGCCATCCGATCGAAGACTGCTTCGTCTTCAAAAATTGGGTTGAAGGCCAGTATCAACAGGGCAAGTTCGCGCTGTCCGAAAACTGGAAGGTAAATCCGCCACAATAGCACACCCTTAAAAGGGTGGACACGTTGGGGGCATCATCCTCATTTATAGAGGAAGCTCCATGGGAAGTAGTTCTTTCGGCAAAAACGCAAAGATGCTGAAGAATCTTCAAGCATGCCCGATCATCAGGTGAAAAAGCCCGCTAGAGCCTGAGATCAATGAGGGAATGCTGAAACCGCGCCCGACACCGAGAGTTGGTAGAAATGGGCAAAATACCCATGCCCGGTCGTCAAAGTCTTCAAAAAAGAATAAGAAGACTAAAAAGCCCGTGAAGCCTGATGACAAGCGTACGGACCTGCAAAGACATATTGACGCGCTGGAAGAATATAACCAGAAGGCACGAATCCCAGTCACACTCCAGGAATTTCTCAACCATATCCTTGAGAACAGAGACAATGATAATGATGAGGGAGACGACACGTCAGAAGAACCCGAAGATTCCGTGGCAGGTTGTCACATGATCTCTCACTCGTCAATAGATAATAAAGAAGCTCCTGATGCAGAGAAACTGGGGGCAGATCCAGAACCGGAATCAAAATCCCTAAACCCATCGGACGAATTGATTTACAGACTGCTGAGCGAAGCTCTTCAAAAAAGCAAAGTTTATAGAGAGCGGGAAACGGCCATATACGAAAGGGCCAAGCGTCAGTGTTAAGTTAAAGAAGCTCCGGTAATGGGAAGCCATAGAATACCCCAACCGGATCGAAGCATCCCTGTCGCTAGCAAAAGCAAGCTTAAAGCAAGGAAACGATTCGCTAGGGACCTATAAATGGGAATGAAGTTGCCTTCTTTCACAGGAAATACTCCTGGCGGTATACATCTTGATGAAGCGGACGAACATACTAACTTCTGCTTATACCATCAGAGGATTGCACACCCTACCGAAGAGTGCATAGCCTTTAAAAACTGTTGGCAGGGATATGTTTCCCATCGACAACACGTCCAGCGAGTGAAGCGCAAGGCTCATCAGGAACAGAGAAGCACGACAGATGAATGCAAAAGAACTGCCGGCAACCGTCACATGGTTGACACCAAGGGATCGCAAGTTCTCACCTTTGGAAGTGACTCTGATGAAGAAATAGCCCTCAGCCCTCTCTTCAAGGAATCCACCTCCGACACAAAAGATACGAAGACTTGCAAGGACATCTAGCTGCGTAATCGTACGTTTCCCGGAAAAATCCCGGACCAACGAACAACGGACCGAAACGTCCTTAAACTACTACAAACCGCAGCATCCTAGGGCTGACCCAAAAAAAAAACGGTATGTCCATAAGCAAAATGGGTACGGATGAAAACCCGAAAGGGCTCCGTGAGTAAAAACAGCAGGGCTATCGGCAAGCTTGTGAAAACCCAAAAGGGCGCAGACTCGTAAAAAAAAGGGTATGTCCACAAGCAAAATGGGCATGGATGAAAACTCGAAAGGGCTCTGTGAGTAAAAACAGCAGGGCTACCGGCGAGTTTGTGAAAACCCGAAAAGGCGTAATCTCGTTAAAAGACACTTGCAAGGTCCTCTCGACCTTGTAAGGAGAAAACTACCTGCGTGAGATCTTACGACTCACAAAGGAGCGATACACTTAGGAATCCTCACGATTTCTAAGGAGAAATTACAATTATGAGATCCTCACGACTCGTAAGGAGAACACTCTTATGAGACCCTCATGGCTCATAAGATTCAAAAGCCTTAAGCTACAGGGATATGAACCTGTTCTTAAGCCATCACCTTTCCCAGATTGCCCTACAAGCGGTTCAATGCTGACCCTTGTATACAATCCACGGGCACGAATAAACATTTCCCCAACAGAGTCCCACCAGCAACAAGGGATATCCTCACATGGTGAACGACCCTTGTAAGTCCTCTCGACTTATAAGGAGAAAATACTCTTGTAAGATCCTTACGACTTATAAGAGAACACACACTTAGGAGTCCTCACGACCCCTAAGAAGAAAACGTACTTACGAGATCCTCACGACTCATAGGGAAAAACACCTTTATGAGACCCTTACGGCTCATGAAGTCAAAAGCCTTAGTCGACATGATCTTAACCCTGTTTGCTGAGCCACATTTGTTCGAACCGACAAAGGCAGATGATGATTCACTCCTGCCAATATCCCAGTTATAGCGATGCTGATGCCTAAATCGGTATCAAATTCCAAGTCCTTTCATGGCAAATGATGGTTCGCTCCTGACAACATTCCAGTCGCAGCGATACTAATGCAATATTGGTATCAGACCATGAGTTCCATACTCGAAAAAAATGCATATGAAATAGCCGAAATATTTGGGCAACTCGCAATAGAAATCAACGAGCAAAATATATGCATACAAAAATAGCCGAAATGATTGGGCAACTCGCAACAAAAAACAGCGAGTAATAATAAAAAAACAGCCGAAATGATTGGGCATCGTGAAAAAAATAGCCGAAATGATCGGGCAATCGCGACTTTCGCAATATAAAAAGCTGAAATGATAGAGTATCGTGGAAAGAAAACAAAAAATACATATGAAATAATGAAACTTTTGCCCTGCAGGTAAGTCCATACTGAACCCTGTATACAATCCATGGGCATAAACGAAAAGGAACTACGTGTCCCAACAAACTCTGTCAAAGGGAAAAGTCAGATCTCGAAAGCAACATCTGCATCCCAGAAGATCAATAACGGCGTTCCTATTCAACTCCAGCAGGATGCAAACGTGACGTCAACAACCGACTTCAGGGTCGCAACCAATCGGAGCCACGAAAAAGTCCCTAGTTCCAAATATCAACGGCCACGTCTACAGCCTAGAGAATAACAATGGTGTTTCTCTTCATTCCAGTAGGATTCGGACATGACATCACTAATCGGAGCCACGGAAAAGTCCCCAGTTACAAAACTCTATAGTTCACGGACAACCTAGAGTCAGCCCCGACACCGCAGAAAATGGAATACGGCATCGAATGATCCCATCGCAGAAGCACGTCAGCCAATGACCCCATCGCAGAAGCACGTCAGCAAATAACCCCGTCGCGGAAATACGTCAGCAAATGACCCCGTCGCGGAAATACGTCAGACAATGACCCCGTCGCGGAAACACATCATCCAATGACACAGTCGTGGAAACACGTCATCTAATGACCCCGTCTCGGAAATATGTCATCCAAGGACCCCGTCGTGGAAATACGTCAGCAAATGACCCCATCGCGGAAATACGTCATCCAATGACCCGTCTCGGAAATACGTCGGCTAATGACCCCGTCGCGGAAATACGTCTGCAAATGACCCCATCGCGGAAATACGTCATCAAATGATCCCGTCGCGGAAACACATCAGCCAATGACCCCGTCGCGGAAACACGTCATCCAATGACCCCATCGCGGAAATACAGCATCCAATTACCCCATTGCGGAAACACGTCAGCCAATGACCCCGTCGTGGAAACACGTCATCCAATGAACCCGTCGCGGAAATATGTCAGCAAATGAACTCGTCTCGGATACACGTCAGCAAATGACCCCGTCGCGAAAACACGTCATCAATTGACCTTGTCTAGGATACACGTCAGCAAATGACCCCGTCGCGGAAACACGTCATCAAATGACCCCGTCTCGGAAATATATCATCCAATGACTCTGTCTCGGAAACAAGCCAACCAACCCCAGGGAAATCAGTGTCGTTGGCAAAAAGCTCGATTCAGGGAAATCAGCATCCTTGATGAGAGCATCTCAATTCGCGTTGACCCGCAAGAAAATCAGTTTCTTTGCAGGAATCTCTCGATTAATCTCAGCTCCGAGGAAATCAGTGTCCTTGGAAAAAACCTCGATTCAGGGAAATCAACGTCCTTAACGAGCGCATCTCGATTCGCGTCGACCCGTAGAGAAATCAATGTCTCTGCAGGAATATACGACGTCAGCAAAACGGAGCCATGGAAGATTCCTTAGTTCCAAGTCTCAACGACAACATCTACAGCCTAGAGATCAACAACAACGTTCTTCCTCCAGCAGGATGCAGACGCGGCATCAACAAACGGAGCCACGACAAAGTCCCCTAGTTCCAAATCTCGATGGTTCACAGACAACCCAGAGACAACCTCGACATTCGTCGCGATATTGCAGACACAATGTCAACAAACGAAGCAAAGGAAGATCCCTAGCTTCAGGGTATTGACGGCAATGAGACTTGAAAGACTATCGGAGATCATCCCACTCCAGCACGGAGTGGTCATGACTTATCGGGGCTCCCAAACTGAGCCTAATCTTAAGTAAAAAGCGACATGGAATATCCCTAATGCTTTCTCTTTCAATGGTAATATCACCTAGAAGATTACTTGAAGACGTCTTGTCCAGCCCCCGAAGGGATCAGAGACACGATAGTCGCGGGGCTACTCGAACAGCAAGATTGCGTATCGAGGAATACACCAGCCAACGCGACGGTACGACGGGTAAAAAAAAACCCCAGTACCACAAACCCTAACGGACTTCTATTAGCAGGAGTTAACTGTGACGTTAGGAAATCCTTGCGAGAACGTCTCGAGAATTTTTCTGTTGTTTCGTTGTTGAATTCCTCTGCTGTTCAGATTGTTTGTTTTCTGTATTGCTCTCTGTAGATTTCCAGGTCCGTCTCGAATGTTCCTGCAAGATTCAAACAACAAAGTACCCTTTCCAAAAAATAACAATTGATATATTTTTATGATATTTGGATTTTTTAGATTTTTATGATTTTTTTTTATTTTGATTAACCCGAAATTGCAAAAAGGAAATAACACGCCATCCCCGGCAACGGCGCCATTTGATTTATCTCAAAAAAACTATCTATTACCGCAATCAAGAACGGCGTCGCTTTGCAGCTAGTCGGTGAGTACGGGTCGGTCCACAGGGATGTTGTGAATTTCCTATTCGCTCAAACGAGTTAATTCCGATGGGCGTCGGATTGATTTAATCTAAAAACTGAATTAATCTATATCTAAATCTTGTTAGGGTTAGGTCTAGTTTAAGTTTGGAAAGTCAATAAATCTCACCGCTTTCTATACCCATATGAAGATCTAATTAGGAGTTATAGTAATTATTAATAAAGGGGATTAGAATCATTTGGAAAGATGTTTCTTCCTCTAGGTTCTTGTCCTTCTTTTATCAATCCTTACCCTAACCTCCATGGAAAAAAATCACAACCGGGCCTTTATACTACGGTATCACCGCTACCTCGTGGGATAGGGTGCCGTAGGGAGCGGTATGTGCATGTATGCATAGAGTCCTATGAAAATATATGACGGGCAAGAAAGGGGATGAGAGATCTTCGTCTCTCAAACCTTACCCAGATCTAACCCTAACAAGCGAGGAGACTACTCGCTCATTAGGGAATTGAAGAACATTTATCTAGGGCAGAGAATAAAAGATTAACTAGGGCAAGGAATTAAATTTATCTAGGGCAAGAATAGAAAATTAACCTAGGGCTGAAAATAAAGAACTTACAAGAATGATGCTCTCCAAAAGAATGATGAAATTTATTAATGAAGGGAGGCATGGAAAGAATACAATGATTTGGGCTTCTATTTATAGGAGATAGAAACCCTAGGTTACAATTGATTCGCATGTCTACATTTACCAAAATATCCTTAGGAAGACCTAGTCAAAGTAGACTTCTAAGCTTTGGTAAAATTTTATGTCTGGAAATTTTAGAACTGATTCTAGACTTCTTGGGCTTTTTATTTCTTTGGATCTTTATTCAATTTGGCTTCTCTATTTCTTCCAGATCTCCAGTGAACAATTGCATTGGACTTTTAACCGTTTGCTTTGTAATCTTGGACCTTGCGTTGCCTTGTACTGATCTTTTGTGTAGGCTTGATTAAGATCCTTCTATTTGTTAGTCAAAAGTCCTTTTTTTGTGTCGTCTTTTGTCTTTTTCACTGTTTTCGCTCCAAGAACCTGTAACCTGTAATATGTAGCAGACATGTGTCAAAAACACCTGTTTATTTATAAAAAGAATAAGAATGGGGAATAAAATAATGCAATATTATGGTATGAACAAATACCCCCAAACTTATCTTTTGCTCGTCCTCGAGCAAGCTTATTTTTTTATTCTCGATAAAAATCTAACCTAGCCGCACTTTCGCAGGGAAACGCGATTGCACTGAGCACGTGCAACAAGCCGTTAAACCTCTTGGTGTCCCTAGTAGGAGGAGTGTTGTCTCCTTAGGGTTTTCAGCGGATACTACCCACAAAATCCTATCAATTTGGCTTTTCGACTTTTATTCTCCAATTAGGTTTTCTAATAAGGAATTCTATAATCGTCAACCCATAAATTATCCACCCATATTCTTCACACTTCCTCATCATCTAACTTAAGATTATATATGTTCTGCAGACTTACTTAGCTTTCGGCATCTCTTAAGTTTTCCTTCTAGGGTTCCATCTCCACTTAGGAATTTCTATTAACTCTACTAAAGATACAAGTTCTATTCTTCACTCCTTTCTCTCATCTAAATACCAATCACATACCCCTACGTGTGTGTAAATATCACCCCTACACTTGGAAATTCAAATCAAGCAATCATACTCTCGTCCGTTGTCCAAAGTACTTATTAGTAGGTGAATTTTTAATTGAATTTTTGCCTACACATCCTTCATGCGACCGTTAATACTTCTTGAGGTACCAACAACCGATTACAAGATGTGTTTGCACATTAAAGTGTAATTCCTAGTCTTGCAACACCCAAGGCTTTTAGCAGTGACTCCCAAACCAGTTGGTCAAAGGCACTAGGTGATGAAGCACCCTCGCTAAATATTTTTCTATTTTTGCAGCCTTAAGTAATCACAAAAACCATTGTCCATTTTTTTTCTCTTTATTCACACTTGAATTTTTTTTATTTTCATTTTCTTCGTACTAAGGACATTAGACAAGAGTATTTCAAGGTCTCCTCTACTATTCCAAGGTGCGTGATTGTGCAAATTGTAGGGTATACGTTTTCAGAATCTAGACTTAAGCTAGGAATTATTTTTCAAACTTATACTTTAATAAAACATCAATACTTTTCCTTTGTTTCAACTTAGCCCAAGAAGTGAACTCAAAATTTGCCTATTTTTTTAATAAACTATAAAGGCATATACTTTCTACCGTTAAACTTTAAAGAAGGTTATCTTTAAGGTTTTTAATTTACTAAGTCTAAGATCTAGTTGTTCCTAGCCAGTTAACCTATTTTTCAAACTCAAGTCAATTAGCCAAAATTGAATACATTAATTTTTATAATTTTTGAAATTTTTCAAATTTTTATGGGTTTTCAAATAAGTATGCAAATGCAAAAATATGTACAAATGAATGCGAAGGAAGAAAACGTACCGAGCATACCCCCAAACTTAAACTTGGCAGTGCCCTCACTGTCATGCTACACCAAGAGGGTCAAAATGTCGGCACTCCCCTGTTTATTTATTTACAATTTTTTTTTGTATTTTTTGAGTTTTTTTATTTATTTTTATTTTTTTATAGAAAAAGAAAACAAAAATATATATACATATATACAAAGGTTCCCCCCAAACTTAAGCTTGGCCTTACACAAGCCAAAAGTTAACATCAACCATTCAAAAATCTTATCATGGTAATGGTCAAGTTGGTGAAAGAATGGGGTGTAGAAGAAAGAAATGAGAAACACGCGAGACTGTGTAGGAAGAAGGGTAGAATATGGTCTCGGTGGGGGAGAAGAATGGCGGAAAAGAGAAAGAAGTAGAGTACGATCTTGAGGGTGTAAATCGAGTGAATAAATTTGCACAATTTGTGATGACCGATGTGTTAAAAGTGATTGTGCTAACCAATCAACCCATCGAGAAATGGGGTCAAATCCCTCAAGATTCGTAAGAAAACATGGGTACACCGAACTTGGTATAGGAGATGAAAGCGTAACGGTCACGTGCACGGTCGGAACAATAGGAAGGATGGAAGGAAGTGAGTGAGGAAGGGTATCGGTTAAGGATTTAGGAGGGTGTATTGGAAAATTCGACACATCAAATGAAAATGGTTCAACCTTAATATTATCCTCAGTACTATCCTCATAATTCTCCTCAATATTTTCCTCAAAAATTTGGTTATCCATGCCAATATCATCAAAATCAAGACGCATATGAAGTTCGGAAGAAACATCTAATGACTCGGGATGATGAGTTGAACATAAAATTTCAATCAAATCGACAGGTTCATCATCCGAAATATTCCCGGCGTCTATATCCTCAATCAAGTGAGAATCAATTTCTTTAGACACCTCATCAAAAGCATGGATATTTATCAATTCAGGTTCTAGATTGGAGGTGTAAAGATCGAAAGGGTTAAGTGTGGTTTCACTCGAGTGGGGTTCTTCACAATTTGGCAAATCAAACACTACAAAATCACACAACTCGTTTTTATTTTGAACTTGTGAATCATTTAGGACATTCGATGGAAAACTGGAGTTGTGGGCTTCAATTGGGTAAGGGTAGGTTTGATTTGGAAATCCTCTCTCATTCTCACTCAGTCCAACCGCCTCCTCATACATTGAAAAATTTAGAGCTAGCGGAAAACTAGCTACCGGTTCAGCAGGTTGCATAAGGGCGGCCACGGACGCTTCCACATTCCTAACCATTTTGTTTGTTGCTGCGATATACGCCTCCAACGCCTCTTCCAAGCTAGACTTGGGTGGTAAGGGGGTTTCGGTAAAAGATTCGAAATCGTGTGGATATGCAAAACTCACAACAGGCTGTGTAGAAACATTGTCTAGTGACAGTGGAAAAGTCGGGTAGGACTGGTAGGAAGTGGGTGATTGGACAGGGGTAGGGTCAACATATGGATAAAAATATGAATAATCGTGCGGATCCCTAGAACTAGATGAGTGGAGAGGGGTGAAAGATCGGCTGCGAGATTGAGCAATATGCTCAGCATTGGACATCGACCTAGGAGTGACAGAAGGACTTGAAAAAGTGGTATCAACATATGGAGGTGGTAAAGGTTGACTTGGTTGACACAAAGTGGGTTGAAAAGTCGAATTATTTCTCCTAGACGCCTCTATTTGATCTTTCAAAGATATTTTAGGCATGGAAGGATCGTCTTTAAATTGACCGAACAAATTGCCAAACGACGCAAAATTAGGTTCGGGATACCAAAGTTCGGCAAGTGATTTACTATGTGGGGTACCCATGTTAGAAGAAAGGGGGAAAGAAGGAAAGTTGGTTGGTGCAAGGAGTTATTTGCGGCAAAAGTTTGCAAGTTTCAATAAAAGATTTGTCTTTTCTTTTTTCTTTCTTTTCTTTCTTTGAAAATTGTTGCAAAAAGATTTTTAATAAAAGATATGCAACAGAAAAATATTATTGGCAATCAGTTATTATTTTAAGCATATCACAAAGAATCTTTATTTGGAAATTTTTTTTTGCAAAAAGACATTCGAGAAAAGATATGCAACAAAAAAGATTACTTGCAATCAATTTCTATTTTAAGCGGGGCCCAAAAATCCTGCACAAGACTTGTTATTTGGAAGGGAATATAATTTATAGCACACGGAATCCTGCAGGAATTTCCATAAAAGATATTTCAAAAATTACAGAGGAGGAACCAGAGAAGCTTGCAGAGGAAATTTCCTGCGCTGAAGACACAGGCTAACCGCGGAATCGCGGTCGTAGGCGGCTTGGCGCGGCGGAAGCGGCGCAGATCCCGAGATTTCACCAGAGTGCCGCGGAAGGGCGGCAGAAGGCGGTTTTTGCCGCGGAATCGCGGTCTAGTGGGCGGCTCACGTCTCGAGAATTTTTCTGTTGTTTCGTTGTTGAATTCCTCTGTTGTTCAGATTGTTTGTTTTCTGTATTGCTCTCTGTAGATTTCCAGCTCCGTCTCGAATGTTCCTGCAAGATTCAAACAACAAAGTACCCTTTCCAAAAAATAACAATTGATATATTTTTATGATATTTGGATTTTTTAGATTTTTATGATTTTTTTTTATTTTGATTAACCCGAAATTGCAAAAAGGAAATAACACGCCATCCCCGACAACGACGCCATTTGATTTATCTCAAAAAACTATCTATTACCGCAATCAAGAATGACGTCGCTTTACAGCTAGCCGGTGAGTACGGGTCGGTCCACAGGGATGTTGAGAATTTCCTATTCGCTCAAACGAGTTAATTCCTATGGGCGTCGGATTGATTTAATCTAAAAACTGAATTAATCTATATCTAAATCTTGCTAGGGTTAGGTCTAGGTTAAGTTTGGAAAGTCAATAAATCTCACCGCTTTCTATAACCATATGATGATCTAATTAGGAGTTATGGTAATTATTAATAAAGAGGATTAGAATCATTTGGAAAGATGTTTCTTCCTCTCGGTTCTTGTCCTTCTTTTATCAATCCTTACCCTAACCTCTATGGAAAACAATCACAACCGGGCCTTTATACTACGGTATCACCGCTACCTCGTGGGATAGGGTGCCGTAGGGAGCGGTATGTGCATGTATGCATAGAGTCCTATGAAAATATATGACGGGCAAGAAAGGGGATGAGAGATCTTCGTCTCTCAAACCTTCCCCAGATCTAACCCTAACAAGCGAGGAGACTACTCGCTCATTAGGGAATTGAAGAACATTTATCTAGAGCAGAGAATAAAAGATTAACTAGGGCAAGGAATTAAATTTATCTAGGGCAAGAATAGAAAATTAACCTAGGGCTGAAAATAAAGAACTTACAAGAATGATGCTCTCCAAAAGAATGCTGAAATTTATTAATGAAGGGAGGCATGAAAAGAATACAATGATTTGGGCTTCTATTTATAGGAGATAGAAACCCTAGGTTACAATTGATTCGCATGTCTACATTTACCAAAATATCCTTAGGAAGACCTAGTCAAAGTAGACTTCCAAGCTTTGGTAAAATTTTATGTCTGGAAATTTTAGAACTGATTCTGGGCTTCTTGGGCTTTTTATTTCTTTGGATCTTTATTCAATTTGGCTTCTCTATTTCTTCCAGATCTCTAGTGAACAATTGCAGTAGACTTTTAACCGTTTGCTTTGTAATCTTGGACCTTGCGTTGCCTTGTACTGATCTTTTGTGTAGGCTTGATTAAGATCCTTCTATTTGTTGGTCAAAAGTCCCTTTTTTGTATCGTCTTTTGTCTTTTTCACTGTTTTCGCTCCAAGAACCTGTAGCCTGTAATATGTAGCAGACATGCGTCAAAAGCACCTGTTTATTTATAAAAAGAATAAGAATGAGAAATATAATAATGTAATATTATGGTATGAACAAGATCCTTACGACTCTCAAGAGAAAACACATTTAGGAATTCTCACGATTCCTAAGGAGAAAATACACCTACGGGATCCTCTCGACTCGTAGGGAGAAAAGTCATTATGAAACCCTCACGGCTCATAAAGTTGAAAAGTTCTAGGCGGCAGATCTGAACCTGTTTTCTAAGCCATCGCTTCTTATCTCAATTCAGGGAAATCAGCGTTCTTGACGAGAACCTCTCGATTCGCGTCGGCCTGCAAGGAAATCAGTGTCTTTGCAGGAATACATCGATTCGTCTCAACCCTAAGGAAATCAGTGTCCTTGACAAACCTCTCGATTCAAGGAAATAAGCATCCTTAACGAGAATCTCTCGATTCGTTTCAACCTGCAGGGAAATCAGTTTCCCCGTGCATGAAAAGAAAATTCTCTTGTGAGATCCTTACGACTCTCAAGAGAAGACGCACTTAGGAGTCCTTACGACTCCAAAAAAGAAAATACACCTACGAGATCATTTCGACTCGTAGGGAGAAAAATCTTTATGAGACCCTCATGGCTTATAAAGTTGGAAAGTCTTAGGCAACAGATCCTAACCCTATTTCCTAAGCCATCGCTACCCTATAAAGAGTTCAAGATGAACTGTTATCTACCATCTATGGGCCACACATGCCAAAGCTACATGCCACCGAAATGGAGAAGTTACTCATGAGCATATAAACTACTTCACGCCAAAGTAAGAGATAAAAAAATAGAAGGGTGCGGCTCATAGGGATGAGGGTTTGGAACTATATCCTTTAAGAGTCAAGATTTGAGTCAATGATAAATGACGACGCTTGTGTCCGCTCGTTATCTTCTCAGATCAAGATTTTGAAAGTTATATACCAACCCGAAACTGGTCATACGCTATGAATTACTCTGCACTACTTCACCCACGTATATACTTACGTGGGCAAAGTAGTGGGGGGCATTTGTTCCCACTAAAATCTTCAGAAAAGAGCTATTAGTTCCTGTTTATGCCGTCTTAAGTTTCATTTACAGATATGTGTGAAACCAGGCTCATTCATATACGCACATGCACACATCAGAGGAAGAACATGTGTTCAACGACAAAAACAAAGCATTTAATTGAACATGTTATTCTACAAGAAATAGATCGCCAAACATAGGATCGAAAGTAGAGGGATTAACAAAACTATGCATAAAATTATCTAACTCCCTCTCTGCCTTCCCCACTATGACAAAGCGGCGATCTTCACGAAGAGTAGCTACCCATCGATCAGCACCGCACCCATCAGCAAAGGCAGACATGATGACCTGCTGAGCCCGTATCTGGCTTAGAAGCCGGACAGAGCGATCCCTCAGAGCTGTGGTGATCAAAAGTGCCTCGTGGAAGCACTCGATCTTGTCTTCCGCGGCGTCGAGCATTTCTGGAGTCACCTTCGCCGGAGGAGGGGGAATATCATTGATCACAGACAAGAAAACCATCCTGAGCCAAATGGAGCCGATGGGGAGAGGAGATCCTATACGAGTCAAGAGCTCATGCAGCACCGTATCGCATTGGTTATCCGTAAGTGTAGGGTTCACCAAGCGTGCAGCAAAATGAGGAACAATTTCCTTAATGGGCACCTCCCATGGCTGACGGCAAGTATGTGGGCGATTACAAGCCATACCACTTCTCTGTTAAAATGATTCTCTGAAAATGAGAGAGAAAAGAAGCATTGCTTCAGATTATGAATGGAGACATTTAAGTCTAGGCACAGAAAATGCTGTGCATGATGGAACAATTTCCAAGCTCTAGGAAAGAGAAGCTTGAATCAGGAAAAGTGGAGTAGGAACGTGAAAAGACACCTTCAGTAATGAGGCAGCACCTCACGTGCAAAGCACGAGAGCGCTGAACGCCAGCGCCATGAGTCAAAGACTCTGAGGCAGCACCTCATGTACAAAGCACGAAAGCGCTGAGCACCAGCGCTATGAGTCAAAGACTCTATGGCAGCGCCTCACGTGCAAAGCACGAGAGCGCTGAGCGCCAGCGCCAAGAGTCAAAGACTCTGAAACAGCGCATCACGTGCAAAGCACGAGAGAGCTGAGCGCCAAGCGCTAAGAGTCAAAGACTCTGAGGCAGCGCTCACGTGCAAAGCACGAGAGCGCCAAGCGCTAAGAGTCAAAGACTCTGAGGCAGCGCTCACGTGCAAAGCACGAGAGCGCCAAGCGCTAGAACTAAATGTTCTCCACCGCTGGATCAAAGATCCAACAAAGATGACAAATCATAAAAATTCATAATAAAATTCTGTTAAGGAAATACTCCTCAGAATCTTTCCAAATAGGAAAGATTATGCTCTGTAAATCAGAGCACTGTTGGATCAATGATCCAATGGTGATTAAAAATCACCAAGGTACAGAACAATCTCTGTATGGGAAAATATTTTCCCAATCTTGTTAAAAGCAAGAAGATTTCCTTCTGTAAAACCGAAGCCTTTGGATCAAAGATCCAACGATAGGAAACATTCCCAAATCAATTAGAGAAAAGATCTCTTCAACAGATTCAACAAATCAACCTCCCCTATATAAAGGACCCAAGACTTCAAGTCTGAAAGAGAGGAACACCCCTCCACACACACCCACACACAAACTTTGAGAAATTTTAAAGAGAAGAGCAAGCTCTTAGAAGAAGAAGAATTTCTTCAAGGTAAATAAAACAGAGAAATCAAAGTATCTCATCAAAAGAAGAAGAACCTAGTTCTTCTTCAAGATCATAAATCTATAAGATAGATGTCTTTCACAAAAATAGATCATAACATCTCATCATAAAAGGGGGAGAGAAAGAACTTAATTTTCCTTGGATCACAGATCCACAAAGACAAAGTATTTCACAAAAAAATAGAGATTGTAAACATCTCTTATTAAAAGATACGAATATAGTTCTCGGATCCATGAGACAAAGTCTCTTATAAACGAAAGTTTAATTCTCAGAGCGCAGAACTGATCGAAGCTGCCTGAAAAGAGCTTAAGCGCTCTAAATTAAAAATAAGCGCCTTAGCGCTCCAAGACTGGCGCACAGCGCCACAACGCTCCTAGCGCTCTAATTTAAAGAAGCGCCTCAACGTTCCAAGACTGGCGCTCAACGCCAAGGGCACCACGTGCTCCTCACGTATGTGCTCTTTCACAAGGAGCGTTATGCACTCATTTACTGGCGCTCAGCACTAAGTGCACCATGTGCTTCTCATGTGTGCACTCTTCCACAAGGAGTGCTCTGCACTCATTTACTGGCGCTCAGCGCTCAGCGCTAAGCGCACCACGTGCTCCTCACGTGTGCGCTCTTTCACAAGGAGCGCTCTGCACTCATTAACTGGCGCTCAGCGCCAAGCGCCCCACGTGCTCCTCACGTGTGCGCTATCTCACAGGAAGCGCCTTAGCGCTCTAAATCTGGCGTTCAGCGCCAAGCACGCCACGTTCTCCTCACATGTGCGCTGAGGGAACACAAATTGTTCTTTAAATAAAAGCCTCAGAGCTATGATGAGTACTCAACACTCAGTAAAAGACAAAAAGGGTTGTCGGAACGTAAACTAATGCTCAACATTGTTTAATGTTCAACATTTTAACTGAGTGGACCGAGCCCAAGTTGGCCACAGACCCCTAATTTAGATTAATTGAACCCATATGCTTATAAATCTTTTTAACAGATCTTAGTCCCAAACTTGACTACAGATCTCCCAACCAACATTGGTTCAAGGGTACATCTCTTCGTACCTCTGATATATGTCTTTGTAATTCTTCAACGTCTTCAAAAAGACGGAGGGTCCCAATAACCAATAACTTTTGGTACATCCCCAAACGGTTGAACCAAAACCACATAGACTATGATGTCTTTAAACTGGACTATGATGTCCTTAAACTTTACGGACTGTGGGGTCCTTAAACTCATGGACTATGATGTCCTTAAACTTTACGGACTGTGGGGTCCTTAAACTCATAGACTATGATGTCTTTAAACTTTACAGACTATGACGTCTTTAAACTGTCACGGACTATGATGTCCTTAAACTTATGGACCGCAACGTCCCTAAACTAAAACAATAGAGTCCAAATGCTCTTTTGTTGGATCTAAATGATCCTGTTAAGTAGATCTTAGTCTAAAATTAGACTAATGTATCCTTAACAAACGTTTAAGTTGATCTTAGTTTCAAATGAGATTAACGATCCTTAAACCCAACCCAAAACCAAATCTAAGAAAATACGGATTTGGACTAATCCACGCCATACGGGCGACAACATAGATTAGTCTCCGTATACAATCCATGGGAAACCAAAAACAAAACAAACACACACGACACGAAGTGACCATCTCGAGAAGGAGAAAGTGGTTACCGCGATATGGTAGCGTAATTAACTGCAGGGGCTTGCGCCTGCAGGGAAAAGCATCCGCACAATCAAAACCCCATCACTATGAGGGGGGATCTGACGAAGTCCACTATATCGGCCGCATCCGTCTAAACCTTCGATACATGGTGCCATAAATCAACTTGACATCTTCGGAGAGGTGGTAGGATAAAACCAAATAGTATCTGCCCCCAAAAATTCAAGCCTGACATCCCAACATCCCGGTCGCGTCTTTCGGCGAACAGGCATCATTTACTTGAGCTGCCTTGATCTGATTTACATGATTGGACTGGACTTGTAAGTTCATAAAACATGAAGCGTTACCTAGCATAACTACTTCGATCTCCAATCCGTGCAATTCTTACTGTAGCTTCCACTATGCGGTGACGTTCATTGCTAATGGCTGGCGACTAAGTGCATCAGGAACTACATTTACCTTCCCAGGATGATACTGTAGGTTAGTGTCTAAGTCCACCATGAGTTCTAGCCATCTTCTCTGCTGCTTATTTAATTCCTTCCGAGTAAATACATACTTCCGACTCTTGTGGTCAGTGTATATATCCACTCGTTCTCCTAAAAGATTGTGGCGTCAAATCTTAAGTGTGAAGATAACGGCTGCCAACTCCAGATCATGTGTTGGATAGTTGCGCTCATGAATTTTTAGCTATCTTGATGAAAAAGCTACAACATTTTCATACTGGTATAGAACACATCCTAATCCTTTACCGGACGCATCACAATGCATAACGAATCCTCTAGATTGATCTGGTATTACAAGAATAGGAGCAGAAATTAATCTTGACTTGAGTTCTACAAAAGATTTTTCACATGCTTCTGACCACACGAATGCTTCGTCTTTACGTATGAGCTTGGTCAAGGGTGCTGCAATCTTTAAGAAGCCTTTAATGAATCATCGGTAGTATCTTGCTAGTCCCAAGAAACTTCGTATATCCTTCACTGTCTTTGGTGTCGGTCACTCGCTGACAGCTAACACTTTAGCCGGATCAACTAAGATTCCTTCGCCTGAAACAACATGTCTGAGAAATCCCAGATCTAGCCAAAATTCATACTTGTTGTACTTGGCGTTGAGTTGATGTTGTCGCAATGTCTCCAGGACAATCCATAAGTGCTCGGCATGTTCTTTCCGATTCTTTGAATACACCAGGATGTCGTCGATGAAGATGACAACAAACCTGTATAAGTACTCTCGGAAAACTTGGTTCATCAGGTTCATAAAGATTGAAGGCGCATTGGTCACTCCAAATGGCATTACGAGATATTCATAATGACCATACCGAGTCTTAAACGTTGTTTTCGGAATGTCGGACTCTTTGACCTTCACCTGATGATAACCCGAACGAAGATCTAGTTTCGAAAATAAACAAGACCCACTTAACTGATTGAAAAGATCATCGATGCGTGGTAATGAATACTTGTTCTTAATAATCACTTCGTTCAGAGCTCGATAGTCCACACACATCCTGTAAGAAACTTATTTTTTCTTTACTAGTAATACCGGAGATCCCCAACTGGAAGTACTGGGTCCGATCTAACATTTCTTCAACAATTCGTCCAACTGAATACAGATCTCCTTCAATCTTTCTAGACTTAGCTGATATGGAGCTTTTATTACAGGTTGTGCACAAGGTTGTAAGTCAATATTAAACTTAAGAGCTCGATCGGGAGGCAAACCTGATATGTCTTCAGGAAACACATCTTCGAACTCTCAAACTAGCTCAGGCTTTTCTTCTTCTGCTGGTAGAAAGAACACCTCTGCATTCTTCGGTTTAGCCCGCTATCTTCCTTGCTCCAAAGTTCTATCTCCACTTTTGAAATAGAAGACTGGGTGATCTGGTATCTCAAATACTACCCAACTTTGACAGCAGTCAATAGTAGCATAGAATACTCCTAGCCAATCCATTCCCAACATGACATCGAAATTTGGGATATCCAGTACTTTAAAATTTGCATAGAATTCTCGTCCGCAAACTACAACTAGACACTGATCAAACCCCATAGTTTCTTTCAAGACTCCATTCCTGGAACTGATATTCCAGCTTGAAATGAGTGACTTCACGGGGATCGCATGCGTTCTCACAAATCGTTGTGGCATGAAGCAGTGTGACGCTCAAGTGTCAAAAAGTGCGAGTGCAGGAAGGGTGGCTACTAGTATAGTACCTAAGTTGTGTGAGGTTGAGTTTAGATATAGAAAAAGTATAGTGATATACATGGATTGAAAAGATGTGAAAGGATTGGGAATTATCAGTGATGACTTTGCCTGTAGCTTCGGCCTCCTCGACCGTTATTATGAAAGACTGACGTCGTGGTACATTTCTCCTTGCAGGAGGCACATTCCTCTTTCCTTGGGGCACATTTCTCTTCCCTTGAGGCACGTTTCTCTGTGCCTGATGGAACTGATGTTGAGGCTGTTGATTAGTCTAAAATATTGCACATTTGAATGGACATTTTCCCTACTATTGTTAAGTACTAAAAGGTGTTTATTGTAAATATAGAACATATGTGGGTTTATTTGTAAAAATATTATTATCATATATTTCTACATTTTAATTAACATAATGAGGGAAAATATATGCAATAATATTTAAATAAAATCTTAGTAATTAAAATATGCATATCATATCAAATATTTCTAATCAATATTCTTTGAGATTTAATATCATATAAAATGGTTAGGATAATATCTAAAAAAATAAAAAATACTACTAACACTATGACTTAAGATATTGTGCAGATATTAGCTAAGGTCTGGAATCCAAGAGATCCGATTTAAATCGGGATGTCCGAATCAAATCTGCCAAACTGTTGAAGCAAATCGTAAGATCTAACAACGGTAGAGATTCAGAGCAATATTCTCATAATACAGACATCTAGAGGATCTCCACATGTCAACACCAGAGACCAGTAAAAATCTCAAGTCCTGATTCCACCATGTTGCGGCGGTTCGGCGGCCAAACTGAGGTATTTGCGGCGGATCCGCGACCCTTTGTTGGCCGTAGGATTTGAGATTTGGTGGATGCGATCATAACAGCAAATATTCACATAGGGATAGGGTTTCTAGTTTCTGTAACTATATAAGGGACCGAGAGCTTCACATTAAAGATCATCACCGAATAGATAAAGAGGTCCAAACGATCTACGCATCCGAGTGATCATCAACTAGTCAACTATCTCTAACAAGAGAGAAGATCTAGAGAAACTAGGGTTCTTTGTAATCTACTCTTAAAAGGAGAAAAGTTGTATGAAATAGTTGATTAATAAAGGTAGATGTTTTTAATTTTTTTTGCATTTAATTTCTGCACTTAATTCCTGCATCTTAATTATGATCCTATTCTTCATCCTCTCTTCTAACTTAATCATGAGTGAATAATTCCTAGCTTGCTAGGGTTCGTAGGATAGGGTAGAACAATGGATGAGAAAATCATTTAATTTCTTTTATACATTGTAAAGTTTATAAACTTTAGAAAAATAAATGTTAACCATCTAATCGGGTGCGCTATCAATTTATTGATAGTCACGACCACGATTTGAGATTGGTTAAACACTTGTTTTGTTAAAGGATAGATATGAATAGAGATCAGTGAAAGGACAAGGGTTAAGAGTGGGAACCCTATTCCCTCCAAGAACCCTAATCTACATTCATCACTATCGATCTAGTATTAAACTATTAAAAGATAAAATGAGTCATTTTTAATTAGCCATCCATTACTACTAAGTCCTATGAACTCTACAAGCCTTTTCATTATAAATTCTACATTCGTACATCCATAGATCAGCAACCAATCACCCATCTTTCTATCAACTCGTCTAAAATAAGAAAAGAGTTCACGTTTCCCTGTGAACGATCGGTACTCAACTCGGCTAGTTATTAGCGACATTGTCTTGATTGCGGTTACTTTACAAACACTTTCCAAACGACTAATCAAATGGCACCGTTGTCGTCTGCCTTCTCAGGATCTGCTAACTCAGCAACAAAGAAGAAGCGAGGGTGAGCTTAGGTGGCCCACTTGCTTCTAAAATGCCCGGTTCGACGAAAGGAGTGGATTCGTCGAAGTCTGGTTAGGAGGCAGGTGATGCCGATTGGATGGAAAAATGTAACCATTGGATGTTGGAGGGTAGACCGGCCAGCCGCGGGTTAATCTCCATTATCTCTTGGGTCATGCCGATCTAACTGGATACGTGCGTAATTTTTTTTCTTGCTATTCAGGTTGAATTCTTATAAAATCTAGTAAACATTAAATAAAATAGAACCAAAATCGCATCTTGTGTATTTAACGATTATTGTGCGAATTTTGCAAGAGAATCTGCAGTAACCAGAGCAAGGAAATAGAGATTTAGAGACTTTCAACAAGGACCATAGGAGAATATGAGGGCACTGAAGAAAACTTGGGAAACGATTCAATCAACTTGCGGAGGAACCGTGGTGGAAGTGGGTATTTTGCGGAGGATTGGGGGAGTTGCGTCATCAAAATTCTGTGGTATCTTTCTAAGATCTTTCTCTCTCCTCTAAGCTCTAATAATCTGATCTTTTCTACAGGATTCTTTGCAAATATCGCCACTCAAAAATCTTTCTGCGTGTTTTGATATCGGTTTGTTTGTGCATATCTAAACCGGACATTAAGGTGCAATAACCCAAATTCAAATTAGGCGGGGATTTCATCACCCTTCCTAGGCCCCACAAATCACAAACGAGCATACACATAACCCTGCATTAATTAAAAAATATCTATACCAAGCCTCTAAGGACCGTCGTGCTCAATTAGGACAGAGGAAGGCCGTGGGTAATCTATCGCTTATCCGCATTTCTCTAGTGGTGTCTAAGCAAGTGTGACTAAGGAAAGTGGTTACAAAATTAGTCCCGCTATTTCGGTGATTTGTATAGCGGGTACCTCCCACTTACCTTCCACCTAACCACAAGAGAAAAAAAGAAGTGGTAGATGATTGATCCCGTGACTTGTCTTTTGGAAGTTAGGAGCGGTCCAGTCACTTGACCTAGGTGACCATAGTTCTAGGGTTTGATTGTGCATTTTTGTGATTTGTTGAGTCAAGCCTCACGTCCGACACTTTTTCAAAACAAACCTACTTAAAATCGTTCTCACACATGCTGCCACGTGCGCTAAACCCGCTTAGTGTATGATCGGCTAGACACGGGATTCTAGTGCCCGTCTTGTTCGCATTTTTGCTATCGACTCCGAAGTCGGTACTTCTTCATCTTCTACTTCTCCTCCCACCACATCTCCTGAGATGGATGGTTCTCCATCGGGATTTCACGAAACCACCCTGCCACCACCCGTAGGTGTGCATAATCCACCACGCATCTCTCTCCAAAAAAGATGCTACCCCGTACACGGTCCCCTTCCTACTTTTCTGTCTTTTCTACCAGCCAATGGGGATAATTTCGAAAGTAAACCCCACTTCATCAACTTGTTGCCCAAATTTCACGGGATTGAATCCGAAGACGCATACATTTTTATAACCAAATTTGAAAACGTATGTGCAATGATGAGCACAACGCAACTTTCAGAGGATGCTATGCGCCTACGTCTTTTCCATTTTACCTTGTGCAACCCTAGCAGAAAAATGGCTTTATAGTACTGCCGCACATTCTATCGCCAAATGGGATGAATTCATTATAGCATTCCTTAAGAAGTTTTATCCTAATCACAAAACCGGCCGTGTTCGTAGCAAGATTAACCAATTTACCCAACTTCCCAACGAACCATTTTAGAAATGTTTTGAACGGTTTAAAGATCTTCTTTTCCAATGCCCTCATCATGGAATCGATAGATAGAAACTTTGCTGAATTATATATGAGGGTGTTAATCTAGTAACAAAACAAATGCTAGAAACCATTTGTCAATATCATTTCATGTCTAAAAACGATGGCGAAGCTTGGCAATTCCTGGAAGATCTCGCCGAAGAAACTTTACAGTGGGAAAGCGTTAGACCAAAATCAACTTAATCTAGGGCAGGTATCCATTAGCTCGATATTTCCATCACAGTACAAGACGAAATGACAGTGATGCAAAAGAAACTCGAAACTATCGAAAACAAATTTCGTCAGCCTCCCTAAACCAAGTTACGCTCCCCAAAATCGTGTGTGGTTGCTGTTCTGACCCATCACATTTAACGGAAGAATGTCCTTTGAATCCTCCATTTCAAGGTCAAGAACAAACTTATGCTACTTTTCAGAATGACCTAGAAACGATCCTTATTCTTCCACATACAATCAGGGATGGAGGAATCACCCTAATTTTGCTTAGAACCAAAACCAAACTCAAACTCAAAATCCGTTCCCAAGCCAAAAATAACTATCAAAGACTTCCCCCACAGCAACAGCAGCCACCACAACAAAGTAAGCACCCCTTTCAACCATAATCTTTTCAAAATCCGTGCAACAACTTTGTACTTTATAATAATTCTTTCCCAACGGCCGGCAACGATAAAACCTCTGCACTCGAACGAAACTTAGAAACGTTCATTAAAAAATCTAAAAAAATGACGGATAATTTAATGTCTTCAATCCAAATGTTAGTGCAACATACTGCTTCCCATGGTGAAAGCATAAAATCGATAGAAACATAACTTGCACAGTTAAATACCACGATGAGTGAGAGAGAGAAAGGGAAACTTCTATCTCAACCTCTTCAAATCCTGGTCACTCACAAAGTGAAAATTTCAGCCTTCACCAACAAAATCATAATGTGAGTGTCGTAACCATGTTGAGATCGGGAAGAGTGCTGCATAACCAAGTCGGTGAACAGGTTGATGATGTTGAATCAGATGAAACCTCGGCTACTACTTCTAACACTAATTCGTCTAGTCCACCATCTTCTTCTGAGCCTATTCTCCGTTCTTCACTAGGCTCAAACTCTCAGCCTGCTTCCGTGAATAAACTTCAATCCATCCCAAATCCAATTTTTGGATCCATACCATCCCCACAAACTTCTCCTCTAATGTTGGACCCAACCCTTATTGATAAAGCTCATTTTTCCAAACAGGTTGAAGGCCAGCAAACCTAATGCAAAATTGGAGAAGATTGTGGAAATGTTTAAGCAAGTTAACATAAATATTCCTCTCATAGATTATGTTCAACAAGTTCTGTCTTATGCGATAATCCTTAACGACTTGTGCATTAGGAAGAGAAAAACTCAAGTGCCAAAAAGTGTTCTTAATGAGCAATGTGTGCACGGATTTTATCCAACAATTGCCAAAGAAACGTAAGGAACCGATTGTCCTACAATACTTATAACTATTAGGGGTAAAAGCATCAATCGTGCTATACTCGATCTATGTGCTAGTGTTAACTTGCTGCCGTATTCTGTTTATGAGCAGTTAGGTATCGGAGAGTTGAAACCTGCGCACTGCACTCTCCAGATGGCTGATCGATCTATCACCCACCCTAGGGGTGATCTAGAGGACATGTTAATCAAAGTTGGGGAATTTATATTCCCTGTAGACTTTATAGTTCTAGATACACACCATGTGGCAAACCCACGGAACCAAATCACGGTAATTCTCGGTCGGCATTTTCTAGAAACTTCCAATGCTGTAGTTATTTGTCGCAATGGTTCTATCAACCTATCCTTCGGGAAGATAACAATTGAGCTTAACATTTACAGGTTAGGAAGTCAACCCTCTGAACTTTCTGCTCATCTAATCGATATCTGTTATGTTAACGAGATAGCTTCCGACAGCTGTGAAGTTGAGGAACTTTGCGATAATGATCTCGACGACACTAGTGCGTCATTGTTTGATCCCGCAAATTACTATACTAGTGAGGACACTTTTGACACGTTTACCCTCGAGTTCGAATCCTTTGACTTTTCGCAAAAGTTAGTTGAACTTTTCGAGTCAATCTCTTATGCTAGCTATGAACCTCTTTGGGAGTCCGAGTATCATTCACTTACCCCTACCCTCTATCGTCTCTCCACCGATACTAGATCTCAAGCCACTACCTTCTCATATTAAATATGCATATTTAGATAAGAATAAGTCTTTTCCCGTTATCATATCAGCTTCTCTAGTTTTAGAGCAAGAGAGCGCTCTTTTGTCGGTCTTGAAATCAAATCGGCAAGATTTTGGTTGGACTATGGCGGACATTAAAGGGATTAGTCCCTTCATTGTTGAACAACATATACATTTGATGGATGAAACAAAACTAGCCCGAGACCCACAAAGACGGTTGAATCCGGTTATGAAGGAGGCGGCAAAGAAAGAAATCGTCAAATGCCTAAATAATGACATAATTTACCCAATATCTGATATCCAATGGGTAAGTCCTATTCATGTGGTCCGTAAAAAGTATGACATCATGGTCATAACTAATGAGGCTAATGAGTTAATCCAAATACGCACCCAAACCGGATGGCGGGTATGTATTGATTATAGGAAACTCAATGCCGCAACGAGAAAAGATCACTTCCCTCTACCATTCATTGACCAGATGTTGGAACGATTAGCCGAGCATGAATAATACTGTTTCTTAGACGGATACTTCGGCTATAACCAGATCCGCATCGCCGAAAAGGATCAATATAAAACAACTTTACTTGTCCTTTCGGTACTTTTGCTTATAGACGCATGCCCTTTGGGTTATACAATACTCCCACTACATTTCAGCGGTGTATGATGGGGATACTCTCGGACATGGTCGAGAATTTTCTGAAGATATTTATGGACTATTTCTCCGTATTTGGGGGCTTCTTTGAGGAATGCCTACATCATCTTGACGCTGTTCTTACCCGCTGTAAAGATAAGAATTTAATTTTGAATTGGGAAAAATGCCATTTTCCCGCTGTCCATGAACATATCATTTCACGGTTCAAGAAGGTATCGTCCTTGAACATATCATTTCACGAAAAGGCATTGAGGTAGACAGAGCTAAAATAGATGTCATCCATAAACTTCCTCCTCCCAAATGCGTCAAAGATATGCGATCCTTTCTTGTTCATGCAGGATTTTATAGGCGATTCATTAAAGACTCTAGCAAAATTGCTAGACCCTTAACTCTTCTCTTGGCCAAGGATACAACATTTCACTTCGATTCGGATTGCAAGGCTGCTTTTGAATAACTTAAAAGTTTCCTCACAACAGCCCCATTCTGTCATCTCCGAACTGGAATCACCCTTTCAAGCTTATGTGTGATGCATCCGATTTTGCTATTGGTGCAATTTTAGGACATCACATTGATAAAATGCCACATATAATTTACTATGCAAGTAGGACCTTGAACGATGCCCAAATGAATTATACAACTACCGAGAAAGAACTCTTGGCAGTTGTATTTGCATTAAAAAAATTGAGGCCCTACTTAATTGGCTCTCCAGTAGTAGTTTACACCAATCATTCCACCCTAAGACATCTTTTATCGAAGAAGGATGCTAAAGCCAGGCTAATGCGTTGGATCTTATTGTTAAAGGAATTTGATCTTGTCATACGAGACAAAAGAGGATATGAAAACGTCATAGCCGACAATCTTTCATGCCTTTCTTCTTTTCCAACGTTGACCTTCCCAATAAACGACTCCTTTCCTGAAGAACAGCTCTTGACCATATCCTGCGAACCTTGGTTCGTGGATATTGTGAATTATTTAGCAACGGAACTTCTACCCAGCGAATGGTCAAAACAAGACAATCACCGATTTCTATCCCAAGTAAAACACTTTTACTGGGATGAACCTTATTTGTTTAAGTATTGTCCCGATCAAATTATTCGTCGATGTGTTCCTAATGATGAATTCAAGAGTGTATTATCTTTATGTCATGATCAGGCATGTGGAAGCCACTTTGGTCTATGGAAAACGGCGGAAAAGGTTTTTCAATGTGGTTTTTATTAGCCAACATTATTTAAAGATGCAAATGATCATTGCAAAACTTATCCACGGTGTCAACACATGAGTTGGATTTCACGGAGAAATGAGATGCCGCTCCAACCTTTCTTGGTTGTGGAGATATTTGATATTTGGGGAATTGATTTTATCGGCCCTTTTACCAACTCTTTTGGGAATTTATACATCTTATTAGCGGTTAATTATATCTCTAAATGGATGGAAGCAGTACCGTGTCGCATTAATGACAAAAAGATTGTTATTAAGTTTCTTAAAGAAAATATCTTTTCGCGATTAGGACACCCTCATGCTATAATTAGCGACAACGGGACGTATTTCTGTAATCGGTCTTTCGAGGTTTTGATGCGGAAATGTTCAATCAACCACAAGTTTTCTACACCCTATCATCCCCAAACGAGCGGACAAGCTGAGATCTCCAATAGACAAATCAAACAAATTTTGGAGAAAATGGTTTCTAAGAACCTAAAGATTGGTCAACCAAATTGATGGATGCTCTTTGGGCATTCCGTACCGCTTATAAGACCGATCTTGGTATGTCCCCATACCGACTAGTGTTTGGGAAGGCGTTCCACCTTTCTGTCAAGATTGAACATAAAGCAATGTGGGTTATTAAAGAGCTTAACTGTGATTTTGATTAAGCCAGCAGCTACCGGAAGCTGTAATTAAATGAGCTAAGCGAACTTCACCATGAATCTTACGATAATGCAGTTATAGTAAAGAACCGGACAAGAGTATTCCACGAAAAAAACCTTTTTAGAGAAACTTTCACACCGGGACAACGAGTCCTTCTTTACGATTCCCATCTCTACCTTCATCCGGGTAAGTTAAAATCTTATTGGAATGGACCTTTTATGGTATGGTATGTGTACCCGCACAGTGGAGTAAATATAGAAAATGTTAAAAACGGTTCTATTTTTAAAGTAAATGGACATAGATTAAAACCGTACTTTTCGCTGACCCAGCGGAGGAACTCCTGTTCCCACAGGAGCCGCTTTATCACAACTAACTTTCCTTTGCCTCACCTCCATGTTTCGGTAACATTGTTTCATCTAAGAATGGAGGTGAGTATAAAAGATATAACTATATATTTATGCATGCCAAAGAACAAGTTTGGGGGTGGTTTTCATATAACTATTATTTTACCCCTATTATTTTCCTCCCATGTTTACAGGTCTATGCGCTCAAAGAAAAATATCAGTGAGGACACTGCTGCAAAAAGGTTTGGGGGAGGTTTGTATTTACTGAAATATCATTTGACACTAGGCACTATATGTATGTGTATATATATATATATATATATATATATATATGGATGAAAATTTTCTTGGAAGTAAAAGTTAGAAAGTGAGAAATACATATGATAGGAAGGAAAATTTTAAGAAAAGCAAGAAAATTAGATGTTTTAAAACAAAAATAGTAATAGGTAGTCATGAGTTGTTGTCCCAAGGGTTAGTAAGATGGAAGGAATTACTAATCTGAGGATAGAAATATGTCTGAAAAATAGTCCCTATTCTGGAGTCCAAACATCTGAACGTTGATACACTACTATACGCACTTGCAAACCTCTTGAAACTTGGGATAGAAGATGATACCTTGAAATGGTTTTGTCTGAAAGCCTTAGTATGAAAAAAAGAGAAAGAAAATATAAATGGTGAAGAAAAATGAACACCGGTTTTGTAATTACTTAAGGCAGCATAAAAAAATATAGCGAGGGTGCTTTATCACCTTGGGCCATAGACCAACTGGTTTAGGAGTCACTGCTAAGGCTTAGGTGTTACAAGACTAGAATATTGCTAATTACGCCTAAATGAGTGAGCACATTTGGTAATCGGTTGATTAGTACCTCAAGAAGTATTAACGGTCGCATGAAGAATGTGTGAGCAATTCCATCTGAAAACATTCAACAACTAAAAATTACTAAGAAAGATGGACAAGAGTATGATAGCTTGAATTGAATTCTCTAAGTGTAGGGATATCTTTTACACATACGTAGGGGTATATGATCGATATTTGGAAGAAAGGCAGGGAGGAAGACTAAAGACGATATTTTAATGAGGGATGATGTGATTTCTGATATCTTTTCAAGACCATTAAGATAGGGCTCATAGCAACTAAAAAGCTAATGTAGTTTGAAACACTCATTTTAAAGTTCTTTCTTTTATATGTTCTTATCGTCGTATGTAAATTTCATCATCTTTCTTTTATTATGGGATTTTGTAGGTGTAATCCGCTGAAAACCCTCAAGAGACAACACTCCTTCTACTAGGAACACCTAGAGATTTAAATGTTTGTTGCACGTGTTAAGTGCAATCGTGTTTCCTACGAAAGTGTGCTAGGTTTTTCTTTTTCTTCTTTCTCTCTTTAATAACTAGTTTGCTCTGGACGATCAAAGCTAAGTTTGGGGGTATTTGATTAGTCTAAAATATTGCATATTTGAATGGACAGTTTCCCTACTATTGTTAAGTACTAAAAGGTGTTTATTGTAAATATAGAACATATATGGATTTATTTGTAAAAAGATTATTATCATATGTTTCTACATTTTAATTAACATAATAAGGGAAAATATATTCATATAATATTTAAATAAAATCTTATTAATTAAAATATGCATATCATATCAAATATTTCTAATCAATATTCTTTAAGATTTAATATTATATAAAATGGTTAGGATAATATCTAAAAAATAACAAATACTACTAACAATATAACTTGAGATATTGTGCAGATATTAGCTCAGGTCTGAAATCAAAGAGATCCGATTTAAATCAAGATTTCTGAATCAAATCTGCCAAAATGTTGAAGCAAATCGTAAGATCTAACAACGGTAGAAACTTAGAGCAATATTCTCAGAATCCAGACATCTAGAGGATCTCCACATCTCAACACCAGAGACCAGAAAAAATCCTATGTCCTCATTCCACCATGTTGCGGCGGTTGGGCGGCCAAATTGAGGTATTTACGGCGGATCCGCGGCCCCTTAATTGCCGTAGGATTTGAGATTTAGTGGATGTGATCGTTGTTTTGTTTGTGGTTGCCCGTGGATTGTATACGGAGACTAAGCGATGTCTTCCCTAAACTGTTCCCCTCCGAATGGCGGCCGACGACGCGAGTACGTCTTGCCTGAGATTCCGGGCAGATGCTATTTGGTTTTATCCGTCTACCTCTCTGAAGATGCCAAGTTGATTTATGGCACCGTGTATCGGAGGTTTAGACGGATGCGGCCGATGTAGCAGACTTTGTCAGATTCCCCCTCGCTTGAGGGGTTTTTGATTGTGGGGACGCTCTTCCCTGCAGGCGCAAGCCCCTGCAGTTAATTACGCTACCGCATCGCAGTAACAACTTTCTCCTTCTCAAGAATTTCACTTCGTGTCGTGTGTGTTTGTTTTGTTTGTGGTTGCCCGTGGATTGTATACGGAGACTAAGCGATGTCGTCGCCCGTAGGATGTGGATTAGTCCAAATCCGTATTTACTTAGATTTGGGTTTGGTGTTTTGGTTTAAGGATACGTTAGCCGTATTTAGGCTAAGATCGACTTAAACGTTTGTTAATGATACGTTAGTCTGATTTGAGACTAAGATCAACTTAACGGAATCGTTTGGATCCGACAAAAGAGCATTTGGGGACTCTATTATTCCAGTTTAGGGACATAGTGGTCCATGTTCCAGTTTAGGGACATAGGGGTCCATGTTCCAGTTTAGGGACGTGGTGGTCCATGTTCCAGTTTAGGGACGTGGTGGTCCATCGCCAGTTTAGGGACGTGGTGGTCCATGTTCCAGTTTAGGGACGTGGTGGTCCATCGCCAGTTTAGGGACGTGGTGTTCCATCATTAGTTTAAGGACGTTACGGTCCGGCATTAGTTTAAGGACGTTTCGGTCCAACATTAGTTTAAGGACGTTTCGGTCCAACATTCCCATTTTGGGGTAAATATTAGTTTAAGGACGTTTCGGTCCACGAGTTTAAGGACCCCGCAGTCCATATTGATATGTGGTCGTCGGGACCCGTCACCTCTCTGACGTCGTTGAAGGATTACAACGATGGGTGTCAGAGGAGTTTGGAGATGTACCCTCGAACCGGTCATAAATTGATTTAGGGAGCAGCCGTGCTCAGTCAATTTAATTTGAGGACTTATGGCCATGACTAGGCTAAGTCCAGTTTCAAGATTCTTTTTTCTTTGGCTTATTGGACCTGTGCTAGGCCCATGCCCGTTTACTGTATTATTTTTCTTTATTTTGATTGGGCTCTGTCTCTCTTTTAAAATGCATAGCATTTTTGATTAGGCCTGTTAGGCCTTTTAATTGGGCTCTGTCCCTTTTCTTGATAATGCAAAGCATTAAATACTCTGACAGTGCCCCACGTGGCTTGTCAGGCGCTTTGCGCCAATTAATAAGCGCAAGCGCTCGTGGAGGAGACACGTGTCACGCTCTGGTGAGTGCAAGCGCAACAGCGCAGTGCGCTGCGTCAGTGGGCTGCGCTGTTGCACTGCTGACACGTGGCGCTTCCTGACGGCTTGCGCAATAGTGCAGTTTTGGCAAGTGCTGGGCACTGTTAACTTGAGAATCTTTTAGATTCAGAACCAATTGTTCATAAAAAGAAGTGCAAAGCACTGTTTGTTTTCTTGATCTAATTTAGATCAAAGAAAACAAGTTCTTGTTTTTCTTATCTCGGGGAACCAATGGTTCATAGAAAAGTGCAAAGAACTTATTATTATTTATTTTACTTTTTATTAGAGATCTTTGATCTTGTTCTCAGATCAATGATCTGTTCATAAGAGAATTTTCTCTTTTTCTAAAGGTTTTTTACCTTTTTTGTTCTTGAGGATTTCTCTCCAATTCTTCAGAGTTCTCTCTGTTTGATTTCTCAAAAAATGTTGATGCCTTTGAATTGAGGTCTAGGGGCCTTTATATAGTGCCCATAAATTAGTTAAATTTGTTCAAGAGATCTTTCTCTGAGTGATTTGGGGAATTTTCCCCATCGTTCGATCTTTGATCCAAGGGCTTCTGTTTTACAGAAGAAAATATTATTGTTTTAACAAGAACAGAAAGATCTTATTAGAATTTTAATTCTGTTTGGCGTAAACGCCCCAGCGCTTGACACCTGTCGCGCAGCGCAGCGCTTGTGCAGTTGTGCTTGTGCAACTGTGCAGACACGTGTCTCGCAGCGCAATGCTTGCACGTCTGTGCTTGCGCAGCTGTGCTTGCGCAGCTGTGCTTGCGCAGCTGTGCTTGCGCAACTGCGCAGAAACGCGTCGTGTAGCGCAGCGCTTGCGCAGCTATGCCTGCGCAACCGCGCAGACACGTGTCGCGCAGCGCAGCGCTTGCGCAACTGCAGCGTTGCTTCCTTTTGTATTTTAATAGAGCTTTGCTCTGATTGGGCGCGCTGCCTCGGGCGCTGCGTTGATGTATCAGCGACTGACACGTAGCGCGTTGCGCGCAGCGCAAAGAATCTGAAGCGTTGCTTCATCTCCCGCCTTGGAATTTGAACAGAGCTTTGCTCTGATTGGGGTAAACAAATGCCCCCCCACCGTTGCGCTTACGTGGCCCCAAACGCGAGCGCAACGGTGGCAGAATTCCAACCGTTACGACAACTTTTGGAAGTTGAAAGGTCATTTGACGTCTATAAATAGGACCTTTGGTCCTCAATTGATGATTATCATCTTTAAGATTTTTATTTTCAAAACTTCAGAGCTTTGCTCTTGCCTTCAAGAACTCCTTGAGTTAGATTTTCTTTAACAGAAACTATTTAAGTAAGAATTAGTCTTGAATTAAATCAATTTTAATTGATAGAGCTTTGCTCTCATAGATCTTTGATCTAAAGAAAACCTTTTAGGGTTTCACCAAATAGAGCCTTGCTCTCAGGAATCTGTTTCAGGGTTTCTTAACCCATGAACAGAACCTTGCATTTTTTGCAAAACACAGATCTGCTTGATCTAAAAAAAAAGATGAACTCTTAAGAGTTTGAATATGGATAATGAAAATTAAAAATGGAGTTTTGTATTTAATGGATTATATCATCTTTTAATAGTAATGATCTCAGAGTCCTCGGGGGGATTTCTTTGAATTCCCTTTATTAGGATTTTAACAGTCACTCCTGTTTGCAGAGCATTGCTCTCAAGGAGTTTAACTCTCTGTGTATTTTTTATCGCTAATCTTCCTGTGATGTTTCCTCCAGGCATTATGGCGGTGCGTCTATACAGTCTGCATGAATTCATCACCTATGAGGATATCCGTGTACAGGGCCGTCAGCAAAACCAAGAGTTTACGGATGCCCAGTGTGCGGACGTCATGGGTCGTTTAAACGCACGTGTTGGTTGGCTGCTCCCCCTCCGCTCTGCTCTCTTGAAAGTCGTGATGGGAGAAATTTGGAGAGCACTCCCGGGGTTCCATGAGGCCCTACAGCTCAATGCGCTGGATGATGCCGAAGACAAGGTGCATTCAGTGTACCTGTCGGGGCTGATCTCGAAGAAACAGCGGGATAACCTTATCGACATCCTGCACCAAATTTTCCAGCAGACGACGATAGTTGCTGCTTACCGAAGACCGGGTGGGCTTGCCGAGGATCTTGACACACAGGAGCGCGAGAGGTTGCGCATGAGAATAATCTGAAAGGCCAGAAGAACTCTGAATGGCCTTACTTTTAAATTCCTCAATCCGTGCCCTGGCTCTGAGGTTATTCCATTGTAATGATGTTTTTCGTTTATTGCTTTTATGATTGTAAGATCTTTTGGCAATATTAATGGAAAATTTTTATCCCATCTTGTCTTTATTTTTCGTTCTGAGTCTTTTGCTTATGCATGAATGAGTGTGTCTCGAACGCTTGATCAAATGTAAATTGGATGTTCTTCCTGTCATTTTCTTCTTTCTTTTATTGTGCGCATGCTGTCTCAGTAAACATGATTGGCAGACAACTCAGTTTTTCTTTTAAGAGAGTGATGGCTTAGGCCGCAGGTTCGGATCTGCCGCCTAAGACTTTTCAACTCTATGAGCCGTGAGGGTCTCATAGAGACTTTTCTCCCTACGGATCGAGAGGATCTCATAGGTGGGTTTTCTCCTTAGGAATCGTGAGGATTTCTAAGTGTGTTTTCTCTTGTAAGTCGTAAGGATCCTATAAGAGAATTTTTCCCTCTCATGAGTCGAGAGGACCCGTAAGCGGTTGTTTCCCTCCTTGTCGAAACTCGACTTTGGAGAGTGAGACCCGTGAATAGTATGCAAGAGACCGTTTTAGACCGACTTGCAGGGTCCCACTGTTCAGGAAGCAAGTTTTTTAGTCCCTGCTGCCTGAGGCTTCATCTTGTAAGTTGAGACGAATCGGGAATTTTCCCACGGAGACACCGGTTTCTCTGCGAGCCGACACGAATCAGGTGGCTCTCGTCAAGGATGTTTGTTTCCTTGAGTTGAGGTATTTGCCAAGGATTATTTGTTTCCATGGTGTTGAAACGAATCGAGAATTTCCCACGGAGACACTGGTTTCTCTACGAGTCGATGTGAATCAGGAGGCTCTCGTCAAGGATTGTTTATTTCCCTGAATTGAGGTATTTGCCAAGGATTATTTGTTACCCAGGTGTTGAGACGAATCGAGAATTTCCCACGGAGGCACTGGTTGCTCTGCGAGTCGACGCGGATCAGGAGGCTCTCATCAATGATTGTTTGCTTCCCTGAGTTGAGGTATTTGCCAAGGATTATTTGTTTCCATGGTGTTGAAACAAATCGAGAATTTCCCACGGAGGCACTGGTTGCTCTGCGAGTCGACGCGGATCAGGAGGCTCTCATCAAGGATTGTTTGTTTCCCTGAGTTGAGGTATTTGCCAAGGATTATTTGTTTCCTCGGTGTTGAAACGAGTCGAGAATTTCCTACGGAGACACTGGTTGCTCTGCGAGTCGACGCGGATCAGGAGGCTCTCATTAAGGATTGTTTGTTTCCCTGAGTTGAGGTATTTGCCAAGGATTATTTGTTTCCCTGGTGTTGAAACGAATCGAGAATTTCCCACGGAGGCACGGGTTGCTCTGCGAGTCGACGCGGATCAGGAGGCTCTCATCAAGGATTGTTTGTTTCCCTGAGTTGAGGTAGTTGCCAAGGATTATTTGTTTCCCTGGTGCCAAGGATTATTTGTTTCCCTGGTGTTGAAACGACTCGAGAATTTCCCACGGAGACACTGGTTGCTCTGCGAGTCGACGCAGATGAGGAGGCTCTCATCAAGGATTGTTTGTTTCCCTGAGTTGAGGTATTTGCCAAGGATTATTTGTTTTCCTGGTGTTGAAACGAATCGAGAATTTCCCACGGAGGCACTGGTTGCTCTGCGAGTCGACGCGGATCAGGAGGCTCTCATCAAGGATTGTCTGTTTCCCTGAGTTGAGGTATTTGCCAAGGATTATTTGTTTCCCTGGTGTTGAAACGAATCGAGAATTTCCCACGGAGGCACTAGTTGCTCTGCGAGTCGACGCGGATCCGGAGGCTCTCATCAAGGATTGTTTGTTTCCCTGAGTTGAGTTATTTGCCAAGGATTATTTATTTCCCTGGTGCCAAGGATTATTTGTTTCCCTGGTGTTGAAACGAGTCGAGAATTTCCCACGGAGACACTGGTTGCTCTGCGAGTCGACGCGGATCAGGAGGCTCTCATCAAGGATTGTTTGTTTCCCTGATTTGAGGTATTTTCCAAGGATTATTTGTTTCCCTGGTGTTGAAACGAATCGAGAATTTCCCACGGAGGCACTGGTTACTCTGCGAGTCGACGCGGATCAGGAGGCTCTCATCAAGGATTGTTTGTTTCCCCGGGTTGAGGTATTTGCCAAGGATTATTTGTTTCCCTGGTGTTGAAACGAATCGAGAATTTCCCACGGAGGCACTGGTTGCTCTGCGAGTCAACACGGATCAGGAGGCTCTCATCAAGGATTGTTTGTTTCCATGAGTTGAGGTATTTACCAAAGACACTGGTTTCTTCGGAGTTGGGATGAACCGTCGAGATTTGGCTTCATTTTTTGGCGGAGCCTGTTGGGAAAGTATGGTTCCCTCTTCGTTTACGCTCTTGGATTGTATACAGGGATCGATGTGATCTCAACTGTAGGGCCAGAGTTTTATCATCATTTTCTTGTTTTATTTCCGCGATGCTCTATCATTTTAGCTTTTATATCATGAAGGTCGCGATTGCCCAATCATTTCGGGTATTTCTCGCGGTGCCCAATCACCTCGGCTGTTTATTTTGTTTTCACTCGCTGTTTTTTTATTGCGAGTTGCCCAATCATTTCGGCTATTTTGCATCCATACCTTTTACTTACTTCTTTTTGTTGCAAGTTTCCCCATCATTTCGGTTATTTCGCATGCATGTGCGGCCTACTGGCTTTCCGCCGTAAACCTGAAATTAGACACCGATTTCGGCATCAGCACCGCTACAACTGGGATATTGCCAGGAACGAATCATCATCTGCCTCTGTCGATGTCAAACAAAGGTGGCTTAGCGATCAGGGTTAAGGTCCTGTCGACTAAGGCTTTTGACTTCGTGAGCCGTAAGGGTTTCACAAAGGTATTTCTCTCTACAAGTCGTGAGGATCTTGTAGGTGTATTTTCTCCTTAGGAATCGTGAGGATTCCTAAGTGTTTATTTCTCTGTAAGTCGTAAGGATCTTACCGGAGGGTTTTCTTCTTGCAAATCGAAAGGACTTACAAGGGTCATGCGAACATATCCCCAGTCACGGATGAAACTTGGTTAGGGAAATGTTTATTCGCGCCCGTGGATTGTATACAAGGGTCAGTATTGAACCACTTGTAGGGCAATAACGAAAGTTGTGGGGGTTGCTTAAGCACAGGTTTAGGTCTCTGTAACTTAAGAATTTCAACTCTTATGAGCCGTGAGGGTCCCATAAGAGAGTTCTCCTTACGAGTCATGAGGATCTCGCAAGTGTATTTTCTCCTAAGGAATCGTGGGGATCCTTAAGTGTGCTGCTCCTTTGTGAGTCGTAAGGATCTCACGCGGGTAGTTTCTCCTTACAAGGTCAAGAGGACTTAGTAAGTATCCTTTAACGAGGTTGTGCCCTTTCGGGTTTTCACATACACTCGCCGGTAGTCCTGCTGTTTTTACTCACGGAGCCCTTTCGGGTTTTCATCCGTGCCCATTTTGCTTATGGACATACCGTTTTTTTTATTCTTTTTATTTTTATATATTTTTTTTACGAGGTCACGCCCTTTCGGGTTTTCACGAACACTCGCCGGTAGCCCTGCTGTTTTTACTCACGGAGCCCTTTCGGGTTTTCATCCGTGCCCATTTTGCTTATGGACATACCGTTTTTATATATATATTTTTTATTTTGTCAGCCTACGGATGCTGCGGTATTAGTTTAAGGATGTTTCGGTCCGCCATTAGTTTAAGGACGTTTCGGTCCGCCATTAGTTTAAGGACGTTTCGGTCCGCCATTAGTTTAAGGACATTTCAGTCCGCCATTAGTTTAAGGACGTTTCGGTCCGTTCAAGAGAGGGCTGGCTACCGCCTATAAAGTTTGAGCTTAGGAAGATAGCGAGTGGACATAGTCTTCTTCATCTATCATTGACCTAGGCAGTAACTCGCAAAGCGTAGTATTTCTTCAGGAATCGGCCATTAATTGGCCTGTAAGGCCTTTCACCGTGCATATCCATAAGTAGATAGGCTCCATCCTTGTAGACCTTGTCTATGATGTACGGGCCTTCATATTTCGGCTCGAATTTTCCCCGCTTGGCGCGATTAGGGATCATAGGTCTTTTGACCACTAGCACGAGTTCGCCTTGGCGGAATGTCCTCGGTCGGGTCAATCTTTCATATGAGCGCGTCATCTTTGCTTTATAAGCTTCCTGATTTTGTTGCGCTATGAGCCGTTTTTCTTTAAGGGCATCTTGCTCCTCAAGCCGAAGGTTAGCATTTTCTTCGTTCGTCAACTCGTAGTGGACTGCCACTCGTAAAGAGGGTAGCTCTATCTCGAGGGGGAGTACTGCTTCCGTACCAAATACCAACGCGTACGGCGTTGTGTTCGTGGCCGTCTTGAACGTAGTTCGATACGCCCAAAGAGCCTCTTGCAGTCTCTCGTGCCAGTCTCTCTTATTTCGGGACACCGTTTTCTTCATGATCTTCGTCAGGGTCTTGTTGAAGGCCTCGGCTAGACCGTTAGCTCGCGGATTATAAACCGAGGAATATCTCCAGTCTATATTATGTTGTTGCGCGAAGCGACTAATATTGTGGCTTCTGTAAGCTGGCCCGTTATCGGAGATGATCCGTCGTGGAGTTCCAAACTGATATATGACATGCGTCTTGAAGAAATGGACGATATTCTCCGTCTTCATTTCTCTTAACGGTATTGCTTCTGCCCATTTGGAGAAGTAGTCAGTCGTCGCCAGGATGAAACGATGTCCTCTGGACGATGCTGGTTCGATGGGGCCGACTATGTCAGTCCCCCACATTTCGAATGGCCAGCTAGCCACTGTTGGATGGAGTGGATTTGGATGTTGATGGATGAAGTCTCCATGAATTTGGCATGAGTCGCATTGCTTCGCATATTCGAGGCAGTCTTGAATCATCGTGGGCCTGTAGTAGCCCATCCGTTTGATCTTCAACTTCATCTTCGGGCCCGCTTGGTGAGAACCGCAGAGTCCATCATGAACTTCCTGGACGACTCTTTTCGCTTCGTCAGGTCCCAGGCATCTCAACCACAAAGAATCGAACGACCTCTTGTACAGAGTATCATTGACGAAGGCGAAAGACAGAGCTCATTTCATAAGCTGATGTCTTGAGGACGCATCTTCGGGCGTTTGGCGGTATTTGAAGTAGTCTATAAAGACTTCTCTCCAATCCTCGGTATTTTCCCGATCTTTTATTTGCAGGGTCGTCTGCTTAGTTGCTCCCTTCTCTTCGCGTGATTCTGGAGATATTTCCGCTGGGGCAAGTACCCGACGGCTTTGTACCACGATTCTTACGTCGTCGAGGTTCTCATCAGCCAGTTCCTTGGCGAGCTTGGCCAATGCGTCCACTTTGCTGTTTTCTGCGCGCGGTATGTTTTCCAAAGTATAGGAAGGAATTTGGGTCAACGATTGTTGCACTTTTTCACCGTACTTCACCAATTCTGGTTTGCATGTTTGGTAGTCGCCGTTTACTTGACTAACGACCAGTTGGGAATCTCCATATATGAGGAGGTTTTCAATTCCCATGTCGATGGCGATCTCGAGGCCTGCTATCAGAGCTTCGTATTCGGCTTCATTGTTTGTCCTTGGCTCTGTTAGGGAGAAAGAAAAACGCATTATCCCTCTTTGTGGAGTTACAAAGATGAGTCCTACCCCCGATTTGATTATAGGGGTACTTTGCCTGCGTTTCTTTATGGAAGATGCTCCATCGAAATAAAGCTCCCATCGGCTATCACCACCGTCGATCGCATCAAACGCATGTTCATCTGGAAGATCGCAATTTAACGGAGAATCGGCGGGTATCGGATGCTCAGCGAGGAAGTCGGCGATGGCCTGCCCTTTCACTGCCTTGAGAGGTTGATACGTTATCGAGAACTCCATCAAAGAGCAGGGCCCATTTAGCAAGTCGTCCCGTCAATATGGCCTTCGACATCAAATATTTAAGGGGGTCCACCTTCGAAATGAGACGGACCTCATGCGCCAACGCATAGTGTCTAAGCTTTGTTATCGCAAATATCAACGCCAGGCAGTGTTTTTCAATGGGGGAGTAGTTGCTTTCTGCCCCCAGTAGAACTCGACTTAAGTAGTAGAGTGCTCTTTCCTTCTTTGATCGTTCTCTTGTGCCCATAATGCGCCTAAGGAGCCTTCGAGAGCGGTTGTGTAAAGAATGAGGGGCTTTCCCTTAACCAGAGCAGCCAACACCGGCGGGTTCTGCAGGTATTGTTTGATCTCGTCTAGCGCGCTTTGGCATTTTTGGTCCCAGAAGAACGGGGTTCCCTTCTTCATCAGGTGGCTGTAGGGACGGCACTTGCCTGAAAGATTGGCTATAAATCGCCGTATGTATGCGAGCTTCCCTTGGAGAGACCGCAACTGTTTGAGAGTTCTCGGCGGAGGCATTTCCATGATCGCTTTGATCTTTGACGGATCTATTTCGATACCCCGGCGTCAGACAATGAATCCCAAGAATTTGCCCGAGGAAACTCCGAATGCACACTTAAGAGGGTTCATCTTCAAGTTGTATTGTCGAAGACGTTGAAATACGGTCTTCAGATGCTCGAGATGTTCCTCGTATGATTTGCTTTTAACCACGAGATCGTCGATATAGCATTCTACGATTTCATGTATAAGGTCATCGAAGATTTTCGTCATGGCCTTTTGGTAGGTGGTACAGGCATTCTTTAAACCGAAGGGCATCACCTTGTAGCAGAATATACCGAAAGGAGTCCTGAAGGCGGTGTGCTTCTGGTCTTCGGGATGCATCTTTATCTGATTATACCCTGACGAGCCGTCCATGAAGGAGAAAACCTCGTGAGTGGACGTATTGTCTATCATCAGTTCGGTGACTGGCACTGGGAAATCGTCCTTCAGGAAAGCTTTATTAAGATCCCGGAAGTCTATGCATATGCGCACTGTCCCATTTTTCTTCATCACCGGGACGATGTTGGCGATCCATTCAGGGTATTGAACTTCCTGGATGAAGCCAGAGTCGATAAGCTTCTTGACCTCGGCGTTGATACTCATCTCAAGCTCGAGCCGCATTCTTCCTGGCGCCTGTTTGACTGGCTTGACGTCCGGAGATATCGCCAATCTATGCACAGCAATTTCTGGATCAAGTCCCGGCATTTCAGAATAGTTCCACCTGAAGCAGTCTTTGTGCTGCATAAGCAGGTCTTTTAATGAAGCCACCTTTTCTTCAGACAGCAGCTCACTAATGAATGTCGGTCGCGGGTCATTCGCCGTCCCTGACTCAATTTTCTTGAGGTTGTCTGCAGTGGTATGGATTCCATCTTCCAGCTCTTTCGGCGCTGGTGGGAATTCTGAGATTACCTCGTCGTTGCTGTTTTCGAAGCACCAGGGAAGGTCATCCATGTCATCGGGCTCTTCTTTTGATATCGTGATCACGTGGCAAGTACGAAGTCGCTTCCAATACCAATGTGGAATTGGTTCTTCTTCCGTGGCCTTGGGTTCGTACTTCTGTGGCGGCGCTACACTCCAATTGTCGGACAGAGCGAACTTGCCAAGCCGATACTGATCTTCAATCCAATTTTTTGAAGGTGAAGCAGTCTTCGAGAGGATGCCCTACCACTCGGTGATAAAAGCAATAGTTTGGGTGTGAGACCTCGCCTGCTTGTTCGGGTGTTTAGACTCCGGCAGTGTAAGCATCTGATGTTTTAAAACGAGGTCAAGTATTTTCTTCGTCTTGTCGTGAGGATGCTCGACCCATTTTTCTCATGAGGGATAGATCGGAACCGCTTGGTTCCCGCTTGCGTGGCCTTTTAGCCCCCGCTTCGTTGCTGTTGAGCGTCTATTTCGCGTTTCGACTTGTTTCTGCCCCTGCGTCGGGCCTTCTTTATAACAGGTTGACAAGGAGCGGCATTTTCATCTTTCACGGCCTGTTGGAGGAGGCGTTGCGTTTTGGCTTTCTTGTAGATGACCATTTCGCGATTATGATCGTCCCGGACTTTTTGACCCGCTTCCCTTATAAGCTTGTCCATTTGTTCTTCGAACGACGGACTGGGCTCTTTTGCATCTGGAACTTTCACTGGATCAGGATTAGCGTCCTCCCATTGAGCATCCTCTTCTTCATCGAAATTATACATGACATAGCAGCTGTTTAGTAGCTCGCGTTTCTTTGACCGGATGTATCCAAGTCCTTTTGTCTCCATTCTCCCACTAGGCAGTTTGCGTTGAGTCCCGGGAACGTTCCAGACTTTGTCATAGAACTTGGCTTTTCGAACGGTCTGCTTGAAGGATATCCCCTGGCGTTTCAGCAGCTTTTTCAAACCTTCCGTATAATATTTGGGAAGACGGATAGGCTGAGGCCTGTCGAGCGTAGGATCTGCGCCATGCCAGATTTCTTTCTCCACTTTCTTTTCTTCGGAGCGGTAGAATAGAATTTCTTTTTCGCTTTCTCACCTAGGAGGGATATAGAACGTTTGTAGCTCTTCTACATTGTAAATATCAAGTGCATCCAGTTCTTTACGGTGTTTAAGCGGCACCATGGCGACTTGTAGACTTTGCTCTTCGTCAGCGGTCGTTTGTATTGAAGGTCGAGCAGGGAATACAGCATGGACTTCATCTTCCGAGTCGCTACCAAAGATTAACGTAGGAGTAGATGGCCCTGGCTTGTTGTGTTGGGGCGGCCCCGAATAAACTATCTCCTCTTCCTCCTCGGTATCACTGCCGAAGACAGGGATGGTGGCGTTAGATTTGCTTTCCGGCTTGTGACACCTTTCCGTGTCTTCGAAATCCGGTAAGAAGTACTTGGCATCTTCATATTTTCGGACTTCGTTCACGAAAAACGGATTCAGTTCTCCCGCCACGGTATACTCGAGACCATCCTTAGCGTATTTCATACACTGATGTTGTGTAGAAGGGATGACGTTGTACTCGTGTAACCACGGTTGGCCGAGCAAAGCGTTGTAGCTTGTTTTGGCGTCTATGACGTGGAATTTAATGTCCGTGACGAGTAGCCCAAAGCGTAGCGTCAGTATCACAGACCCAAGAGTTCTTGATGACTGGGAGTCGAACCCGGAGATGGTGATCTTGTCCCGAGCATGGTGCTGGACGCTCATGCAGATTTCTTTTAACACCCGCACATTGAGGAGGTTAATGGAGGATCCATTGTCGATCAGGATTTTGCCTATCTTTATGTCGTGGCAGTATCCTGAGACATAAAGCGGGCGATTGTGTTCGCACGTCCCAAGGAGAAGATCTTCATCACCAAAAGCGACATCGGCAATGTGCACTTCCTCCAATTCATCCTTCATCTTTTCTTCAGCCAAGAAAGCTTGGAATTATTCCGGATCTTGTAATGCCTTGATTAATGCATCGCTCGCCTCCTTTGATAGCAAAAGGGCGTCAAGAATGCTGAGCTATGAGGGTAGCTTCCTCAGATGCGCTAAGACGTTGTAATCCACCTTATTCCTCTTCGGCGGGTCTTTGGCACTTAGCTCCTCCGCCACTTGGTCATCTAAGACGATATCTTCAGAGACCTTTTCTTTCCCCTTATCTTTCCTATTTGAGGGTCCGAGATTATTTTCGGGCAGCGTCCGATTACGCAACCGGATATTTTCGCATACCTTCGGCACTTCTTCTTTTCCCGAAGTGGACTCTTTAAAGAGAGGGGCAAGTTCCAGCTCTTCATCAGAATCACTCCCGAATGTAGGCACCTGTGATCCCCCGGCATTAACCATGCGACAATCGCTGGTAGTTCTTTTAAGTCCTTCGGTCGTATTTCTTTGCTCCCGACGAGTTTTACGTTTCTCCCGCTTAAAATGTTGTCGATGAGCAACATATCCTTGTCACCATCTATCGAAAGCTTTGCATTCTTCGGTGGGGTGCGAAATCTTCCGATGATATAAGCAATAGGAGTGGTGCATTTCTATTTCACCAGTAATTTTTCTTCGGAGGATGGTAGCTTCATACCCATTGATATGGCCTTAGCAAACATTTTCCTCATCTTGAATTTGCTTTTGTCGGTAGTGGAGGTATCTTGCTCCAGCGGGATCGTCTCAGCTCTTTCATTAAGTCGCTGACGCTTGGCCCTTTCAAATATGACCGACTCGCGTTCTCGATCAGTTTTACTTTTCAACTGAGCTTCATTAAGGAATGCGCCAATTACTTCATCTGATGGCCCCAGAATTTTTGATTCAGGATCTGCCCCCAGCGTTTCAGAACAAGGAGTCTCCTCATCGTTCATGAACGAATGGGAAATCACATGAGAGCTCGCCACATATTCTTCAGATTCATCAGATGAACTTTCTCCCTCATCTTCCTCTTGAAAGACGTGATTGGGAAACTCTTGGAGTGTAACGGGAGTCCGTGCCTTCTGGTTGTATTCCTCCAGCGCGTCAATTTGGTTTTGCAAGTCCGTGCGCTTGTCGCCAGGCTTCACGGGCTTCTTTGATTTCTTTTTCTTCTTCTTCAAAGATTTTGACGGCTGGTTGCGAGTGCTTGAGCCACCACCATAGGTCTTTGGAGTTGGACGTGGCTTCAACATCCCTTCAATAACCTGCGGTTCCAACGGGTTCTTCCACCTAATCGCTGGACATGTCTGAAGATCATTTAGCATCCTCTTTGTCTTGGTTGATAATACAACCTCCCAAGGAGCTTCTTCAACGACGGAGCATGTTGCCCCCGGCGTATTCATCCCCTTAGATGTGTGGGGCTGCGGGGGATTCACCTTCCATTTGTCAGATAACACGAACTTGTCCTGTCGGTACTAGTTTTCAAGCCAATTTTTGAAAACGTAGCAATCTTCGATCATATGGCCCAGTACTTGATGATAAGGACAGTAGTTGGGATCACTGACATCATTTGGTTGCGACGGACGTTTTGGATCCGGCAGATTTATGAGTCGATTGCGCAACGCCAGCTCGAATAGCCTTCTCGTTTTATCTCGGGGAAACGAGTAAGAACGTCCTAGCCTCTCCTCAAGGGCTACGTACGGGCGCGTATTATTTTGACGAACAACCGGCTTCGAGTTGCTCGGCTGTTGTTGAGCATTAGCGACAACGATCGCTTTCCCTTTCCCTTTGTCATTTCGGGAGTCCGTCTTTGGAATAGGGGGTTTATGGCCCATCTGATCCCTTTGCGCTAGCTTGTCAATCAAGGCCTGGAAGGTAGTCGGCTTGAAAAACATCATAAATTGCGAGATGGTTGCTTGCGGATCAAGGGTTCCTATAAACATACCCACCACGGGAGCTTTTTCAATACGCTGCTCGCACTTCGACCATAAGTTCCGCCACCGTATAGCATATTGAACCCATGTCTCACCTGGCTTTACTCTGGCGTTAATAAGTGTCGTCATCGGGGTGCGTTCACCGGCGCTTGCAAAACGCTGAGTAAACAACAGCTCCATCTCCGCGAAGGTCTTGATAGAGTCATTCGGGAGCTCAGAGTACCACTCGAACACTGTATCTGATAAACTTCCAACAAACTGGCGAAGCAAAATCTTGTCATCACCGCCGGTGTTGCCGCAGAGTGCCCTGAACTGGGCAACAGCCCCATACCTGAACAGGGGGCAAGAAGAAGCTGTTTCTATTTCTGAACTAAGAGTTTCGGTCAGTTTAGGGCACTCTGCGGCAACACCGGCGGTGATGACAAGCTTTTGCTTCGCCAGTTTGTTGGAAGTTTATCAGATACGGCGTTCGAGTGGTACTCTGAGCTCCCGAATGACTCTATCAAGACTTCGCGGAGATGGAGCTATTGTTTACTCAGCGTTTTGCAAGCGCCGGTGAACGCACCCCGATGACGGCACTGATAAACGCCAGGGTAAAGCCATGCGAGACATGGGTTCAATATGCTACACGGTGGCGGAACTTATGGTCGAAGTGCGAGCAGCGCATTAAAGAAGCTCCCGCTGTGGGTATGTTTGTGGGAACCCTTGATCCGCAAGAAACCATCTCGCAATTTATGATGTTTTTCAAGCCGACTACCTTCCAGACCTTGATTGACAAGCTAGCACAAATGGATTAGATGGGCCATAAACCCCCTCTTCCATAGACGGACTCCCGAAATGACAAAGGGAAAGGGAAAGCGATCGTTGTCGCTAATGCTCAACAACAGCCGAGCAACTCGAATCCGGTTGTTCGTCAAAATAATACGCGCCCATACGTAGCCCTTGAGGAGAGGCTAGGACGTTCTTACTCGTTTCCCCGAGATAAAACGAGAAGGCTATTCGAGCTGGCGTTGCGCAATCGACTTATAAATCTTCCGGATCCAAAACGTCCGTCGCAACTAAATGATGTCAATGATTCCAACTACTATCCTTATCATCAAGTACTGGGCCATCCGATCGAAGATTGCTATGTTTTCAAAAATTGGCTTGAAAACCAGTACCGACAGGACAAGTTCGCGTTATCTGACAAATGGAAGGTGAATCCCCCGCAGCCCCACACATCTAAGGAGATGAATACGCCAGGGGCAACATGCTCCGTCGTTGAAGAAGCTCCTTGGGAGGTTGTATTATCAACCAAGACAAAGAGGATGCTAAACGATCATCAGACATGTCCAGCGATAAGGTGGAAGAACTCGTTGGAACCGCAGGTCATTGAAGGGATGTTGAAGCCACGTCCAACTCCAAAGACCGATGGTGGTGGCTCAAGCACTCACAACCAGCCGTCAAAATCTTTGAAGAAGAAGAAAAAGAAATCAAAGAAGCCCGTGAAGCCTGGTGACAAGCGCACGGACTTGCAAAAACAAATTGACGCGCTGGAGGAATACAACCAGAAGGCACGGACTCCCGTTACACTCCAAGAGTTTCTCAATCACGTCTTTCAAGAGGAAGATGAGGGAGAAAGTTCATCTGATGAATCTGAAGAATATGTGGCGAGCTGTCATGTGATTTCCCATTCGTTCATGAACGATGAGGAGACTCCTTGTACTGAAACGCTGGGGGCAGATCTTGAATCAAAAATTCTGGGGCCATCAGATGAAGTAATTGACGCATTCCTTAATGAAGCTCGGTTGAAAAGTAAAGCTGATTGAGAACGCGAGGCGGTCATATTTGAAAGGGCCAAACGCCAGCGACTTGATGAAAGAGCTGAGACGATCCCGCTGGAGCAAGATACCTCCACTACCGACAAAAGACAATTCAAGATGAGGAAAAGGTTTGCTAAGGCCATATCAATGGGCATGAAGCTACCATCCTCCGAAGGAAAAATTACTGGTGAAATAGAAATGCACCCCTCCTATTGCTTGTATTATCGGAAGATTTCGCACCCCACCGAAGAATGCAAAGCTTTCGATAGATGGTGGTAAGGATATATTGCTCAACGACAACATTTTAAGCGGGAGAAACGTAAAACTCGTCGGGAGCAAAGAAATACGACCGAAAGGCTTAAAAGAACTACCGGCGATTGTCGCATGGTTAACTCCGGGGGATCACAGGTGCCTACATTCGGGAGTGATTCTGATGAAGAGCTAGAACTTGCCCCTCTCTTTAATGAGTCCACTTCGGGAAAAGAAGAAGAGACGAAGGTTTGCGAAAATATCCGGTTGCGTGATCGGACGCTGCCCGAAAAGAATCTCGGACCCTCAAATAAGAAAGATAAGGGGAAAGAAAAGGTCTCTGAAGATATCGTCTTAGATGACCAAGTGGTGGAGGAGCTAAGTGACAAAGACCCGCCGAAGAGGAATAAGGTGGATTACAACGTCTTAGCGCATCTGAGGAAGCTACCCTCACAGCTCAGCATTCTTGACGCCCTTTTGCTATCAAAGGAGGCGAAAGATGCGTTAATCAAGGCATTACAAGATCCGGAACAATTCCAAGCTTTCTTGGCTGAAGAAAAGATGAAGGATGAATTGGAGGAAGTGCACACTGCCGATGTCGCTTTTGGTGATGAAGACCTTCTCCTTAGGACGTGCGAACACAATCGCCCCCTTTATGTCTCAGGATACTGCCACGACATAAAGATAGGCAAAATCCTGATCGACAATGGATCCTCCGTTAACCTCCTCAATGTGCGGGTGTAAAAAGAAATCTGCATGAGCGTCCAGCACCTTGCTCGGGACAAGATCAGCTTCTTCGGGTTCGACTCCCAGTCATCAAGAACTCTTGGGTCTGTGATACTGACGCTACGCTTTGGGCTACTCGTCACGGACATTAAATTCCATGTCATAGACGCCAAAACATGCTACAACGCTTTGCTCGGCCGACCGTGGTTACACGAGTACAACGTCATCCCTTCTACACAACATCAGTGTATGAAATACGCTAAGGATGGTCTCGAGTATACCGTGACGGGAGAACTGAATCCATTTTCCGTGAACGAAGTCCGCAAATATGAAGATGCCAAGTACTTCTTACCGGATTTTGAAGACACGGAAAGGTGTCACAAGCCGGAAAACAAATCTAACGCCACCATCCCTGTCTTCGGCAGTGATACCGAGGAGGAAGAGGAGATAGTTTATTCGGGGCCGCCCCAACACAACAAGCCAGGGCCATCTACTCCTATGTTAATCTTTGGTAGCGACTCGGAAGATGAAGTCCATGCTGTATTCCCTGCTCGACCTTCAATACAAACGTCCGCTGACGAAGAGCAAAGTCTACAAGTCGCCATGGTGCCGCTTAAACACCGTAAAGAACTGGATGCACTTGATATTTACAATATAGAAGAGCTACAAACGTTCTATATCCCTCCCAGGCGAGAAAGCGAAAAAGCAATTCTATTCTACCGCTCCGAAGAAAACAAAGTGGAGAAAGAAATCTGGCATGGCGCGGATCCTACGCTCGACAGGCTTCAGCCTATCCGTCTTCCCAGATATTATACGGAAGGTTTGAAAAAGCTGCTGAAACGCCAGGGGATATCCTTCAAGCAGACCGTTCGAAAAGCCAAGTTCTATGACAAATTCTGGAACGTTCCCGGGACTCAACGCAAACTGCCTAATGAGAGAATGGAGACAAAAGGACTTGGATACATTCGGTCAAAGAAACGAGAGCTACTAAACAGCTGCTATGTCATGTATAACTTTGATGAAGAAGTGGATGCTCAATGGGTGGACGCTAATCCTGATCCAGTGAAAGTTCCAGATGTAAAAGAGCCCAGTCCGTCGTTCGAAGAACAAATGGACAAGCTTATAAGGGAAGCGGGTCAAAAAGTCCGGGACGATCATAACCGCGAAATGGTCATCTACAAGAAAGCCAAAACGCAACGCCTCCTCCAACAGGCCGTGAAAGATGAAAATGCCGCTCCTTGTCAACCTGTTATAAAGAAGGCCCGACGCAGGGGCAGAAAAAAGTCGAAACGCGAAAAAGGCGCTCAACAGCAACGAAGCGGGGGCTAAAAGGCCACGCAAGCGGGAACCAAGCGGTTCCGATCTATCCCTCATGAGAAAAATGGGTCGAGCATACACTTTTCCTCGGGACAAGACGAAGAAAATACTTGACCTCGTTTTAAAACATCAGATGCTTACACAGCCGGAGTCTAAACACCCGAACAAGCAGGCGAGGTCTCACACCAAAACTATTGCTTTTATCACCGAGTGGTAGGGCATCCTCTCGAAGACTGCTTCACCTTCAAAAATTGGATTGAAGATCAGTACCAGCTTGGCAAGTTCGCTCTGTCCGACAATTGGAGTGTAGCGCCGCCACAGAAGTACGAACCCAAGGCCACGGAAGAAGAACCAATTCTACATTGGTATTGGAAGCGAATTCGTACTTGCCACGTGATCACGATATCAAAAGAAGAGCCCGAGGACATGGATGACCTTCCCTGGTGCTTCGAAAACAGCAACAACGAGGTAATCTCAGAATTCCCACCAACGCCGAAATAGCTGGAAGATGGAATCCATACCACTGCAGACAACCTCAAGAAAATTGAGTTGGGGATGGCGAATGACCCGCGACCGACATTCATTAGTGAGCTGCTGTCTGAAGAAAAGGTGGCTTCATTAAAAGACCTGCTTATGCAGCACAAAGACTGCTTCGGGTGGAACTATTCCGAAATGCCGGGACTAGATCCAGAAATTGCTGTGCATAGATTGGCGATATCTCCGGACGTCAAGCCAGTCAAACAGGCGCCGGGAAGAATGCGGCTTGAGCTTGAGATGAGTATCAACGCCGAGGTCAAGAAGCTGATCGACTCTGGCTTCATCCAGGATGTTCAATACCCTGAATGGATCGCCAACATCGTCCCGGTGATGAAGAAAAATGGGACAGTGCGTATATGCATAGACTTCCGGGATCTTAATAAAGCTTGCCTGAAGGACGATTTCCCAGTGCCAGTCACCGAACTGATGATAGACAATACGTCCACTCACGAGGTTTTCTCCTTCATGGACGGCTCGTCAGGGTATAATCAGATAAATATGCATCCCGAAGACCAGAAGCACACCGCCTTCAGGACTCCTTTCGGTAAATTCTGCTACAAGGTGATGTCTTTCGGTTTAAAGAATGCCGGTGCCACCTACCAAAGGGCCATGACGAAAATCTTCGATGACCTTTTACATGAAATCATAGAATGCTATATCGACGATCTCGTGGTTAAAAGCAAATCATACGAGGAACATCTCGAGCATCTGAAGACCGTATTTCAACGTTTTCGACAATACAACTTGAAGATGAACCCTCTCAAGTGTGCATTCGGAGTTTCCTCGGGCAAATTCTTGGGATTCATCGTCCGACACCGGGGTATCGAAATAGATCCGTCAAAGATCAAAGCGATCATGGAAATGCCTCCGCCGAGAACTCTCAAACAGTTGCGGTCTCTCCAAGGGAAGCTCGCATACATACGGCGATTTATAGCCAATCTTTCAGGCAAGTGCCGTCCCTACAGCCACCTGATGACGAAGGGAACCCCGTTCATTTGGGACCAAAATTGCCAAAGCGCGCTAGACGAGATCAAACAATACCTGCAGAACCCGCCGGTGTTGGCTGCTCCGGTCAAGGGAAAGCCCCTCATTCTTTACACAACCGCTCTCGAAGGCTCCTTAGGCGCATTATGGGCACAAGAGAACGATCAAAGGAAGGAAAGAGCACTCTACTACTTAAGTCTAGTTCTATTGGGGGCAGAAAGCAACTACTCCCCAATTGAAAAACACTGCCTGGCGTTGATCTTTGCGATAACAAAGCTTAGACACTATGCGTTGGCGCATGAGGTCCGTCTCATTTCGAAGGTGGACCCCCTTAAATATTTGATGTCGAAGGCCATATTGACGGGACGACTTGCTAAATAGGCCCTGCTCTTGATGGAGTTCTCGATAACGTATCAACCTCTCAAGGCAGTGAAAGGCCAGGCCATCGCCGACTTCCTCGCTGAGCATCCGATACCCGCCGATTCTCCTTTAAATTGCGATCTTCCAGACGAACATGCATTTGATGCGATCGACGGTGGTGATAGCCGATGGGAGCTTTATTTCGATGGAGCATCTTCCATGAAGAAACACAAGCAAAGTACCCCTATAATCAAATCGGGGGTAGGACTCATCTTTGTAACTCCACAAAGAGTGATAATGCATTTTTCTTTCTCCCTAACAGAGCCAAGGACAAAAAATGAAGCCGAATACGAAGCTCTGATAGCAGGCCTCGAGATCGCCATCGACATGGGAATTGAAAACCTCCTCATATATGGAGATTCCCAACTGGTCGTTAGTCAAGTAAACGGCGACTACTAAACATGCAAACCAGAATTGGTGAAGTACGGTGAAAAAGTGCAACAATTGTTGACCCAAATTCCTTCCTATACTTTGGAAAACATACCGCGCGCGGAAAACAGTAAAGCGGACGCATTGGCCAAGCTCGCCAAGGAACTGGCTGATGAGAACCACGACGACGTAAGAATCGTGGTACAAAGCCGTCGGGTGCTTGCCCCAGCGGAAATATCTCCGGAATCACCCGAAGAGAAGGGATCGACTGAGCAGACGACCCTGCAAATAAAAGATTGGGAAAATACCGAGGATTGGAGAGAAGTCTTTATAGACTACTTCAAATACCGCCAAACGACCGAAGATGCGCCCTCAAGACATCAGCTTATGAAACGAGCTCTGTCTTTCGCCTTCGTCAATGATACTCTGTACAAGAGGTCGTTCGATTCTTTGTGGTTGAGATGCCTGGGACCTGACGAAGCGAAAAGAGTCATCCAAGAAGTTCATGACGGACTCTGCGGTTCTCACCAAGCGGGCCCGAAGATGAAGTTGAAGATCAAACGGATGAGCTACTATGTAGGGTTGCTATGCACGCGCACAAGGGTCTACGAGGCATCAACCATACCCGATTAAAAATTTATCCGTGCCGAACAACCCGAATACGGATCTTTAAACTAGAGATTAGGCGAAAACTAACATGTTAACAACTTTAACACTAAGTGAGAGGGATTACAACCTTTGTAGATCCGGTCCTTCACTTCATATGCTCCGTGTTGTGGTCCCTTCGCTGCGATCATCGGGTTCCGGACTCTCGAGAGGTTCCACGAAGAGAAAGATGCAACCTTTGCTTCCGATCTTCGATACAAAGATGATCTACCTTGAAGTTTCGTTAACACAAGCTAACACTCATGAAATGATGTGAACACCCTCATCTAAATGGAAAGGGAAGATGAGGATGATGAAGTAGGATTTTCTCTCTCTTTATTTATCTTTTTCTCATATTTATTCATCACTTAGAAAAAGCTAGTGAGCTTTTTCCATGAAGAAAGAAGAAGGAAGAAGATGAATAGTGATCCATTTTCTTTTGTGATGAATAATGAAAGGATTAATATAATGAATAATGCAACCATGGTTGACTTAACCATTGTAGCGAATTAACTAAGGGTTAGGGTTTGGGTTGAGTTAAGAATGAGTCACTTGTAAATATCCTTTCCAAAACAAAAAAGAAAACCTTCTAGAATCTACTAGAAGTCATTAACCCAAATCAAACCCTAATCTTGATTAATCTTTACTAAACATGTTGCATTAGTTATCATATCATGTTACAATATTATATATCACATATATAATATTTATTGTAACCAAATAAAATAATACAATTAACATATATCGCATATATATCAATGTATTACCCGAGTGAGAAAAAGAATCTTTTAGTGAGCTAATATTAGTTAATGCAATTTAATATATCATATATATTATTATACATTAAATTATCGAATCAACACTTGATCCGACAATCCGGCTATATCGCATAAAACCGACTAATATTTATCCGTACCGATTCATCTAATCAACACTTGATCCGATGAACCGGCTGATATCATATATCGCGAGAATAGAATACGGTATCTCATATCGTATTATCCTCGGTCCCGCACATATCACATACGTGTCCCTACTCCGTTTTGCCTGAGCCAAGAAACCTCTGTGTAGGACTCTAAAGAATCGTCAATACGCCGGCAGTAGGTGATGATCATATCAAACACCCACAAGCTGCAAGCGGTCAGCTAAACGTAACAGCTACCCAGGTATTGAGCGCTCAGAAGATCAACAAGCAAGCCTATACATTCTCCTGTGAATCCAAACAGTAACACTCCCGTACAGTCCGGTCTCGTCGTCTGATATGTTGCATATCTCGCCTAGGGGTGGTAAACGTCAGACCCCAGTAGCTCGATAAGTCATGTCGATATGAGGTCTATAACAGTTCGAGAAACTACTGATAATACTTACCAGTAAATCTCAGCAACCCTGGCCAGGGATTTCCGGTTATAGCCAATCGAACACAGCACAACATCAACTCCCTATACCGGGAGAGACGAATCCCCTCCTATCGCTCATTGCCTTCATGTGATTCGGGACTGTACCCAGAAGCCACCTTTTTGCACGCCCTCTTGGACGTGGTATGATAGAAATCAAAGCACAGTGGGAATCACAAAAGACTCTATGACGATCTCGGGTCAACAGACTACTCTGTACCAGTGTCACCGGAGAACTGCCATCTGACGTGAGGTATAATATCATCTGGGAGTTCTCGGTGAGTCCGTCCAGTGTACCCAGTCTCCACTGAGCACCCGTACACCATCCTTGATGTCAAACACCGATGGATATAGGATCATCCATCGCCCATCATATGGGTCAAGATGCGTATACGCTAGTCTACTCTGGTGCATCGATGCCCTGTCTCGATACATCCTCGACTAGGAACAGTTATAGGATGTACTCGTCGACTACCTTGGCCCCACTAGTATGATCTCATCATAGTCCCAGTAGTCGAGTACACATCCTAAGGGCTTTATCAACATGTAACATAGAGACAATCAGAGTACATGTTAAGATAAAGTACGACCAGATAGCATACTATCATGTCGAGCAAGAAAGTCCTCCCTATATATGTCCTAGCATCCACTATAATATACATCGTATGTACAGTAATGGCCTCTAGGGCATACATATAACTAACAATCTCCCACTTGCACTAGGGCCATCTGTTATGGTATCGCATACCCAACAATTAGCTGCGGTTGAAGTATCTCATACTCAACCATCCCATAAAAGTCTCTACTGGGAAAAAGGCCTTTGTGAGTGGATCTGCGCTGTTGTCCTCTGTATCTACTCTCCTAATCTCGATCACCTTGGAGATCAACCATTTCCATGATCAGGTGATACTGCCTAAGAATTATATCTGGATTTCTGATGGGACGGTAGTTCCTTGGCTAAAGCCGCAACTCCATTGTCACACAATGGTAGGAACGAAGTTCATCTTATGAACTTATATATATCCAGACTGCCTCTTTGGTAGCATCCTTGGTAACGATGTATCTTGCCTTTAATCGTCTAGTATGTTACGGTATCTAGCTTAGAACTCTTCCAACATACCGTCCCTCCACTGAGGGTAAAGACAATGCCTGCGACTGACATTCAATCGTCCTTATCACCCTGGAACCTTTCCAGTGATTCTCCCCAGGATCGATTGATACCATCTCACTACAACTAGTGATTATCCTAACATCCAATTAGATCTATCTCATAGATCCAAAACCCAGGATTTAGGAGGTATCAACTTCGATCCTATATGGAGAATCCTTGTGATAAGCGGAGATTGACCGAGCGTAGCATAGGAAACTCCTTCCCTATCAAGAGTATGCCATCCACGTACTCTACGAGGATCACCACCATACTCTTTACTACCTTTTTGTATATACAAGGTTCATCTACCATTTTGATGAAGTCAAACTCTTTGACTACCACATCAAAACAGATGTTCCAACTCTGCGATGCCTGTTTTATCATATAAAACATCTTGTACACGTTTCCGCTGCACCCATTGTCTACGAAGCCCTCTGGCTGTGTACTTATAGACGTTCTCTTCTAAAACATCATTTAGAAAAGCAGTCATGACACCCAACCGCCAGATATCGTAGTCATGGTATGTAGCCGTGGCAAGTAGGATCTGGATGGACTTTAAGCATAGCTTTGAAAGTCTCAACTTTTCCATGTCACCAAGTAATCTTCTCAAGATATACTTGCTCCTGATGGGGATTTAACCCTTCAGATAAAGCAACCAAAGTCCAGACTTTGTTGGTGTATAAGGATTCCATCTCAGATCGATAAGCATCCAGCCATTCTTACAGTGTCACACTCCTGATGGCCAGTTCGAAACTAGTTGGGTCATCATCTCATGATGCAATCCTCGCTCCCACTGTCATAGAGAAACCGAAGTATCTCTCAGGTGGGTGAGGAACCCTACTAGATCGGCGGAGAGGTTGAGGTTCGTTGGAAACTATTGAATCCTTTGGTTCTACCAAATCATCAGCTGCCGTTTGTATAGCTGGAACATTTCCAATTCTACATAACAGACCTTGCCTCGAGCTTGTCCGGATTTTGCTTTTAGACATAGGCCGGACAACCCCAAATCTTTAACAAACTTAAGATATGGGCTCTTCCCTTTCCATATCACATATGAAGTGGTAGGCAACTGATTTGATTTTGAACCCTATTCAATAGGTTTGCAGCTTCTCAAGTGCATAACTCCCAAAAGGAAATAGGAATCTCAGTAGTACTCATCATGGAGCACACCATATCATATAGGGTGCTATTGCTCCTCCCCGATACACCGACGTGTTGTGGTGTATTCGAAGGAGCAATGCTGAGAGAGAATCTCATTCTCCTTTAGAATAGTCCAGGAATTCCGTGCTCAAGTATTCTCCTCCTTGATCTCATCAAAGGACATAATACTTATACCCGTTTTTGGTTATCTACTTCTAACTTATATTCCGTGAATATCTCAAAAGGTTCGGACTTGTGTTTCAACTGGAACATATGTCTGAATCTTGAGAGATCATCAGTGAATATAATGAAGTACAAAGAACCGGTCCTGGCATGTGTAGACAGGGGACCTTCATACATCAACATGTATCAATCCCAAGAGTTCACTAACTCTTTCTCTGTTTCCAATAAACAGATCTGTGGTCATCTTATCTTTGTGACATGACTGGCAAGTTTCACAAGATGTAAATTCAAACAAATTTAAATATACATCTTAATGTAACTTCAGCAAGTCGGGTCGCATTGATATGACCTAGTCTACAATGCCTCAAGAAGGATTCGTTCATTTCTGAACTCTTCCTCTTGTGTGTGTTCCGTATACTAAAGAACTGTAGTTTGATTTAGAACATCAATGCTTTTAGATAACGTGCCTGAACCGATCAACTTTTGATATAGCAAAATGTTCAAAACATTATCCAACAATACAAAATTATATCATTTCTTTACTAATAAAGAGACCGATATGATTTTGTATATCAGGTTCGGTATCTAATAACATTTGTTCAGAATCAATGTATTCTGGTAATACAGGGTGACAGTGACCAACAGACTTGGCTGCAACACTTGCACCGTTTTCTATCTCATGAAACTTATCACCCGTTCTCAGTTCTCTACCTTTCTGCAGCCCATGTAACAGATTACATATGCGGGATCCTGATCCGGTATCACATACCCAGGATGTAAAGGGTACTGAGAAACAGTTCTCTGTAATGAACACACCCGAAGATGATGAATCAATATGCACTTTCTTCTTTTGGGCGGCACGGGAAATCTGGTATTCCCCAATTTCCTGCTCTGTCTTATAACAATTATAAGTTGGAGCGGGACCAACGTTCCCCAGCTCAGTATAACAAGCGGGTTCGGTCAATATATCCGTATTATTATCTTGATTAAGGCGTGATATGGTCGCTACCTGGAGAGAGAGAGAAGAAAGCACTCAGCGTATGCTCTTGCAAGATTAGATTGGTTATCTAATATATCTAATCAGGATGTCTCCAACTGTTTTAATCAAATCTTCCTTCAAACCCTAAAAGGAAAGACTAGCCGGGATTAATCACACGCTACAAGTTCGCCAATCTTTCAGCCAGGCCAGTGTCGGTACTTTGAGGGAGGTCCCCCGTGCTTTCGCACGAACCTAATTAAGTAAACCTCGTTTTCCCAGAGGCGTAACCCCGTTAACACCTTTCTAGACACCTACTTGATCGGCTAATTGTAATGTATAAAACTCTCCCAGGAGTAACTCTTACTCGCAGCGGGTATCGGGATCCAACCATCTCATAGAAGGTATGCAATCTCATTGCAAATTTCAACACTTGAAATTCCCAATAATATTTTGCCCCTAGCGATCTATGACCTTAACTAAGTCAACAAACCATAAATCGCAAGTCAAGTTCAACCCGTACATTTCCCGATTGAATTAAATCCACCCGTACGACCCTTAACTGAGTCAACAAGGCCGTATGAATACCCTAATCCAATCACATCTCATGTTTTAACAGATAAACATTACTTAGCTACCGTACACTATGCCTTAACTAAGTCAACAAATATAGAACGAATACTAAATAATATCTATTTGAAATGACGGAGGGCTACGCAGGTTTTTCAGAAAATCCCGAGCGTAATGAACTTGATATCGTCGTAGAATCGAGTGATTTTAAATGGAGTGTTTTTGAGGCCTTTCTAGTTTTGCTAAAGGGGTCACTCCCGGTGAAGGGATCGTCGGCCCTTTCCTCATCGAATAAGGTGCAGGATATTTCACAAATACCACTATGCAAAGCAAGAACTATAGAAGCAATCAAAAGACAAACCGAGTATGTAGCATCTGCCAGTTATTGCTAAAGGAGTCACTCCCGGTGAAGAGATCTCGGTCCTTTCCTCATCGAATAAGGTGCTGGATGTTCTACAAGGAACACCGCTATGCAAAGCAAGAACTAGATCTACCAGTTTTTAAACAAGTTTCTACAACATCTTAGGTTTCTTTTATTTTCATTAATCTCATTAATGAAGTCCCATTTTAATTATGCTTCGCAAGCATCTCATGTGAAACGAAATCTGCAATATAACATATATCTCATATATATAATATAAACATTCGTCTCAGGCAGTAATATAATCTCATCACAGAACATTGCAGCAGAAGAACATATATGAAATATTGGATATACTAGGACGTCCGTGTTTTAGTACGAGCCTGTATAAAACACGGATTCCACGGTCGCGATGAATAGCCAAACCCACATCCCTAGACCCCTACGAGAGCGACAAGCAACACTGCCAATTCTAGGGTTAGGAGACCCGGTCTCGACTCCTCGAGATGGTCTCCCACTGGACCCTAGAACCCGGTTACTTGTGCTCCCCACCTTGGTTCTACCTAATGCGGAAAAGTAAATAATATACAACGGTGACATCTTCCGCAACCTGGAAGTGCCCCAATAAAAGAATATTACATACAAATGAATTTTACATGAATGAAAAAGAAAAAACTCTCATCTTACATAAAACTCCCGGCTATTCAAACGCGACGATCCAATACAACATATCACAGCAACACATAATATCTCATATCATTAACGTAAGCAAGTATGCGTATCCTGATTGTCGTTGATGTACAGCAACGAAGCCGGCGATACACCACATACTACGCTTACGGTCACAGAAAAGAAAGTGTAAAACTACAACAGTTGGAATCCGCAACCTCCTTAGACATCGCATGCCTAACCAGATGAATTCCTTAGACATCACATGCCTAACAATTATAAACCCCGCATTTTAGTCTCATTATCGAAAACTCTTTTCAATGTCAAGTCGGGCAATTCAACAAGATTCCCGACGACCTGATCGAATGCTCGTCGCAAACTTTAGTACACGGCCGCACCCCCAGATGCCGTCGACGAAGTGCACTAAGGCGGAACACCGCTGCCGCGAGCACCCGAACGGATGCTTTCGGCGACGGGGTTCTCCTACAGTCACTTGGTCGGGGCTATGGGGTGTAGCTGTCTATTAAGTTTATCCGGCGAGTATCCGCGTACGCTACGTGATTGCAACGGACTTTTGATCGCATCAAAATTCTGTGGCAACCGATCAAGTGAGACTAAAGTGCTGTGTTTATATCATTCATATTAGTTATCTCATAACTACCTGTGGATTCCAAATATTGTATCACATTCCAGATAAATAGACAAAGTTAAACTTTCCGATCGAATCATCAAACACCCAAGATTTCCCCAATATATCTCAACACTTGAAATCAGTTTAAAAACATCCATCACGTGCCACAGTACCAATGGTCCAGCCGTAGAAGGGTCAAGCCAACGCCTCACATGTGGCACGCCGTACTGCCCCAAACCCTAAGGTTCAAAAGGCAGTTCAAGACGGTCACATAACCGAGTTAAGGTTTGTTGTCTTCTAGAGGGTCCACCACGTTACTTGCACGACTTAGAACGTTCTTAAACACGAGGAAAAATATAACTTTTGAAAAAATTTCCGACAGGGGAAAAAGTGAGTTATTGATATCCGTTCGAAATTTTTAACAGTTTCTAAAAGTTATCCGGACAAAACACAAAGACGCAGTTAAAGTTCCCGATCGAATCATCGAATCCCCAATCCAACCCAGAAAATTCAACAGTTGAATAAATATTAAAAATTCCCAGAAAATACAGCACTAAAAGATAAGAATTACTGTTCATAGAACGTGCCAAGAATCGACTTTATGGCCGCGGAACCGCCGCACATGCTGGGGTGGGGCCGCGGTTCCGCGGCGCTTTAGTCGAATTGCGCTCACGTGCTTCACAGTAACTCATATAATTCCCTGCTCTAATTTTTGGATATTTTTAATTTGGAAAATATCACAGTTTTGAAAAATTTCCAGAAACTAGGGTATATCGGGTTTTCCGGGTTCGATCGGACTTTAAACTTCGTCTAGACTTTGCCTAAAGCTCTAGCTTGGCTCTGACACTACTGTAGGGTTGCTATGCATGCGCACAAGGGTCTACGAGGCATCAACCATGCCCGATTAAAAATTTAGCCGTGCCGAACAACCCGAATACGGATCTTTAAACTAGAGATTAGGCGAAAACTAACATGTTAACAACTTTAACACTAAGTGAGAGGGATTACAACATTTGTAGATCCGGTCCTTCACTTCATATGCTCCGTGTTGTGGTCCCTTCACTGCGATCATCGGGTTCCGGACTCTCGAGAGGTTCCACGAAGAGAAAGATGCAACCTTTGCTTCCGATCTTCGATACAAAGATGATCTACCTTGAAGTTTCGTTAACACAAGCTAACACTCATGAAATGATGTGAACACCCTCATCTAAATGGCAAGGGAAGATGAGGATGATGAATTAGGATTTTTGCTCTCTTTATTTATCTTTTTCTCATATTTATTCATCACTTGGAAAAAGCTAGTGAGCTTTTTCCATGAAGAAAGAAGAAGGAAGAAGATGAATAGTGATCCATTTTCTTTTGTGATGAATAATGAAAGGATTAATATAATGAATAATGCAACCATGGTTGACTTAACCATTGTAGAGAATTAACCAAGGGTTAGGGTTTGGGTTGAGTTAAGAATGAGACACTTGTAAATATCCTTTCCAAAACAAAAAAGAAAACCTTCTAGAATCTACTAGAAGTCATTAACCCAAATCAAACCCTAATCTTGATTAATCTTTACTAAACATGTTGCATTAGTTATCATATCATGTTACAATATTATATATCACATATATAATATTTATTGTAACCAAATAAAATAATACAATTAACATATATCGCATATATATCAATGTATTACCCGAGTGAGAAAAAGAATCTTTTAGTGAGCTAATATTAGTTAATGCAATTTAATATATCATATATATTATTATACATTAAATTATCAAATCAACACTTGATCCGACAATCCGGCTATATCGCATATAACCGACTAATATTTATCCGTACCGATTCATCGAATCAACACTTGATCCGATGAACCGGCTGATATCATATATCGCGAGAATAGAATACGGTATCTCATATCGTATTATCCTCGGTCCCGCACATATCACATACGTGTCCCTACTCCATTTTGCCTGAGCCAAGAAACCTCTGTGTAGGACTCTAAAGAATCGTCAATACGCCGGCAGTAGGTGATGATCATATCAAACACCCACAAGCTGCAAGCGGTCAGCTAAACGTAACAGCTACCCAGGTATTGAGTGCTCAGAAGATCAACAAGCAAGCCTGTACATTCTCCTGTGAATCCAAACAGTAACACTCCCGTATAGTCCGGTCTCATCGTCTGATATGTTGCATATCTCGCCTAGGGGTGGTAAACGTCAGACCCCAGTAGCTCGATAAGTCGTGTCGATATGAGGTCTATAACAGTTCGAGAAACTACTGATAACACTTACCAGTAAATCTCAGCAACCCTGGCCAGGGATTTCCGGTTATAGCCAATCGAACACAGCACAACATCAACTCCCTATACCGGGAGAGACGAATCCCCTCCTATCGCTCATTGCCTCCATGTGATTCGGGACTGTACCCAAAAGCCACCTTTTTGCACGCCTTCTTGGACGTGGTATGATGGAAATCAAAGCACAGTGGGAATCACACAAGACTCTATGACGATCTCGGGTCAACAGACTACTCTGTACCAGTGTCACCGGAGAACTGCCATCTGACGTGAGGTATAATATCATCTGGGAGTTCTCGGCGAGTCCGTCCAGTGTACCCAGTCTCCACTGAGCACCCGTACACCATCCTTGATTTCAAACACCGATGGATATGGGATCATCCATCGCCCATCATATGGGTCAAGATGCGTATACGCTATTCTACTCTGGTGCATCGATGCCCTGTCTCGATACACCCTCGACTAGGAACAGTTATAGGATGTACTCGTCGACTACCTTGGCCCCACTAGTATGATCTCATCATAGTCCCAGTAGTCGAGTACACATCCTAAGGGCTTTATCAACATGTAACATAGAGACAATCAGAGTACATGTTAAGATAAAGTACAACCAGATAGCATACTATCATGTCGAGCAAGAAAGTCCTCCCTATATATGTCCTAGCATCCACTACAATATACATCGTATGTACAGTAATGGCCTCTAGGGCATACATATAACTAACATACTACAGGCCCACGATGATTCAGGACTGTCTCGAATATGCGAAGCAATGCCACTCATGCCAAATTCATGGAGACTTCATCCATCAACATCCAAATCCACTCTATCCAACAGTGGCTAGCTGGCCATTCGAAATGTGGAGGACTGACATAGTCGGCCCCATCGAACCAGCATCGTCCAGAGGACATCGTTTCATCCTGGCGACGACTGACTACTTCTCCAAATGGGCAGAAGCAATACCGTTAAGAGAAGTGAAGACGGAGAATATCCTCCATTTCTTCAAGACGCACGTCATATATCGGTTTGGAACTCCACGACGGATCATCTCCGATAACGGGCCAGCTTACAGAAGCCACAATATTAGTTGCTTCGCGCAACAACATAATATAGACTGGAGATATTCCTCGGTTTATAATCCGCGAGCTAACGGTCTAGCCGAGGCCTTCAACAAGACCCTGACGAAGATCATGATGAAAACGGTGTCCCGAAATAAGAGAGACTGGCACGAGAGACTGCAAGAGGCTCTTTGGGCGTATCGAACTACGTTCAAGACGGCCACAAACACAACGCCGTACGCGTTGGTATTTAGTACGGAAGCAGTACTCCCCCTCGAGATAGAGCTACCCTCTTTACGAGTGGCAGTCCACTACGAGTTGACGAACGAAGAAAATGCTAACCTTCGGCTTGAGGAGCTTGATGCCCTTAAAGAAAAACGGCTCATAGCGCAACAAAATCTGGAAGCTTATAAAGCAAAGATGACGCGCTCATGTGAAATATTGACCCGACCGAGGACATTCCGCCAAGGCGAACTCGTGCTAGTGGTCAAAAGACCTATGATTCCCAATCGCGCCAAGCGGGGAAAATTCGAGCCGAAATATGAAGGCCCGTACATCATAGACAAGGTCTACCAGGATGGAGCCTATCTACTTATGGATATGCACGGTGAAAGGCCTTACAGGCCAATTAATGGTCGATTCCTGAAGAAATACTACGCTTTGCGAGTTACTGCCTAGGTCAATGATAGATGACGACAACTATGTCCGCTCGCTATCTTCCTAAGCTCAAACTTTATAAGCGGTAGCCAGCCCTCTCTTGGACGGACCGAAACGTCCTTAAACTAATGGCGGACCGAAACGTCCTTAAACTAATGGCGGACCGAAACGTCCTTAAACTAATATCGCAACATCCATAGGCTGACAAAATAAAAAAAAAATATATAAAAACGGTATGTCCATAGGTAAAATGGGCACGGATGAAAACCCGAAAGGGCTCCGTGAGTAAAAACAGCAGGGCTACCGGCGAGTGTTCGTGAAAACCAGAAAGGGCGTGACCTCGTAAAAAAAATATATAAAAAAAGAATAAAAAAATACGGTATGTCCATAAGCAAAATTGGCACGGATGAAAACCCGAAAGGGCTCCGTGAGTAAAAACAGCAGGACTACCGGCGAGTGTATGTGAAAACCCGAAAGGGCGCAACCTCGTTAAAGGACACTTACTAAATCCTCTTGACCTTGTAAGGAGAAACTACCCGCGTGAGATCCTTACGACTCACAAAGGAGCAGCACACTTAAGGATCCCCACGATTCCTAAGGAGAAAATACACTTGCGAGATCCTCATGACTCGTAAGGAGAACTCTCTTATGGGACCCTCACGGCTCATAAGAGTTGAAAGTCTTAAGTTATAAAGACCTAAATCTGTGCTTAAGCAACCCCCACAACTTTCGTTATTGCCCTACAAGTGGTTCAATACTGACCCTTATATACAATCCACGGGCGCAAATAAACATTTCCCTAACCAAGTTTCATCCGTGACTGGGGATATGTTCGCATGACCCTTGTAAGTCCTCTCGATTTGCAAGGAGAAAACCCTCCTGTAGGATCCTTACGACTTACAGAGAAATAAACACTTAGGAATCCTCACGATTCCTAAGGAGAAAATACACCTACAAGATCCTCACGACTTGTAGGGAGAAATACCTTTGTGAAACCCTTACGGCTCACGATGTCGAAAGCCTTAGTCGACAGGACCTTAACCCTGATCGCTAAGCCACCTTTGTTTGACATCAAAAGAGGCAGATAATGATTCGCTCTTGGAAATTTCCCAGTTGTAGCGGTGCCGATGCCGAAATCGGTGTCTAATTTCAGGTTTACGGTGGAAAGCCAGTAGGCCGCACATGCATGCGAAATAGCCGAAATGATGGGGCAACTTGCAACAAAAAGCAGTAAGTAAAATGTATGCATGCAAAATAGCCGAAATGATTGGGCAACTCGCAATAAAAAAACAGCGAGTGAAAACAAAATAAACAGCCGAAGTGATTGGGCACCGCGAGAAATAGCCGAAATGATTGGGCAATCGCGACCTTCATGATATAAAAGCTGAAATGATAGAGCATCGCGGAAATAAAACAAGAAGAATGATGATAAAACTCTGGCCCTACAGTTGAGATCACATTGATCACTGTATACAATCCAAGAGTGCAAACGAAGAGGGAACCATACTTTCCCAACAGGCTCCGCCAGAAAACGAAGCCAAATCTCGACGGTTCATCCCAACTCCGAAGAAACCAGTGTCTTTGGCAAATACCTTAACTCAGGGAAACAAACAATCCTTGATGAGAGCCTCCTGATCCGCGTCGACTCGCAGAGCAACCAGTGCCTCCGTGGGAAATTCTCGATTCGTTTCAACACCAGGGAAACAAATAATCCTTCGCAAATATCTCAACTTAGGGAAACAAACAATCCTTGATGAGAGCGTCCTGATCCGCGTTGACTCGCAGAGCAACCAGTGCCTCCGTGGGAAATTCTCAATTCGTTTCAACACCAGGGAAACAAATAATCCTTGGCAAATACTTCAACTAAGGGAATCAAACAATCCTTGATGAAAGCCTCCTGATCCGCGTTGACTTGCAGAGCAACCAGTGTCTCCGTGGGAAATTCTCGACTCGTTTCAACACCAGGGAAACAAATAATCCTTGGCACCAGGGAAACAAATAATCCTTGGCAAATACCTCAACTCAGGGAAACCAACAATCCTTGATGAGAGCCTCCTGATCCGCGTCGACTCGCAGAGCAACCAGTGCCTCCGTGGGGAATTCTCGATTCGTTTCAACACCAGGGAAACAAATAATCCTTGGCAAATACCTCATCTCAGGGAAACAAACAATCCTTGATGAGAGCCTCCCGATCCGCGTCGACTCGGAGAGCAACCAGTGTCCCCATGGGAAATTCTCGACTCGTTTCAACACCAGGGAAACAAATAATCCTTGGCACCAGGGAAATAAATAATCCTTGGCAAATACCTCAACTCAGGGAAACAAACAATCCTTGATGAGAGCCTCCTGATCCGCGTCGACTCGCAGAGCAACTAGTGCCTCCGTGGGAAATTCTCGATTCGTTTCAACACCAGGGAAACAAATAATCCTTGGCAAATACCTCAACTCAGGGAAACAAACAATCCTTGATGAGAGCCTCCTGATCTGCGTCGACTCGCAGAGCAACCAGTGTCTCCGTGGGAAATTCTCGACTCGTTTCAACACCAGGGAAACAAATAATCCTTGGCAAATACCTCAACTCTGGGAAACAAACAATCCTTGATGAGAGCTTCCTGATCCGCGTCGACTCGCAGAGCAACCAGTGCCTCCATGGGAAATTATCGATTCGTTTCAACACCAGGAAAACTAATAATCCTTGGCAAATACCTCAACTCAGGGAAACAAACAATCCTTGATGAGAGCCTCCTGATCCGCGTCAACTCGCAGAGCAACCAGTGCCTCCGTAAGAAATTCTCGATTCGTCTCAACACCAGGGAAACAAATAATCCTTGGCAAATACCTCATTTCAGGGAAACAAACAATCCTTGACGAGAGCCTCCTGATTCGCATCGACTCGCAGAGAAACAGTGTCTCCGTGGGAAATTCTCGATTCGTTTCAACAGCATGGAAACAAATAATCCTGGGCAAATACCTCGACTCAGGGAAACAAACATCCTTGACGAGAGCTTCCTGATTCGTGTCGGCTCGCAGAGAAACCAGTGTCTCCGCGGGAAAATTCTCGATTCGTCTCAACTTACAAGATGAAGCCTCAGGCAGCAGGGACTAAAAAACTTACTTCCGGAACAATGGGACCCTGCAAGTTGGTCTAAAACGGTCTCTTGCATACTATTCACGGGTCTCACTCTCCAAAGTCGAGTTTCGACAAGAAGGGAAACAACCGCTTGCGGGTCCTCTCGACTCATAAGAAGGAAAAATTCTCTTATAGGATCCTTACGACTTACAAGAGAAAACATACTTAGGAATTCTCACGATCCCTAAGGAGAAAACCCACCTATGAGATCCTCTCGATCCGTAGGGAGAAAAGTCTCTATGAGACCCTCACGGCTCATAGAGTTGAAAAGTCTTAGGCGGCAGATCCGAACCTGCGGCCTAAACCATCGCTCTCTTAAAAGAAAAACTGAGTTGTCTGCCAATCATGTTTAATGAGACAGCATGCGCACAATAAAAGAAAGAAGAAAATGACAGGAAGAACATCCGATTTACATGTGATCAAGCGTTCGAGACACATTCATTCATGCATAAGCAAAAGACTCAGAACGAAAAATAAAGACAAGCTGGGATAAAATTCTTCCATTAATATGTTAGTGTATATGCCCTAGAGGCCATTACTGTATCATACTAGTTTGTATATTACTTAATGGAAGCTTGGGATATTCACCTTGTATAAACAATCTTGCTCAATATAGTAGTATGCTACTTGGTTTGTTTCTACTTCAATGTGTACATGTGTTTATTTTAGTATATCACCTATACACATTAGTGGAGCCCTTAGGATCTTTGCTTGATTACCAGTGTTGTGATGGCAGTCACACTAGTGGGGGCTGGGTAATCTATAAGCACATCCTTATACTGGTCCCTAGTCGCAGGACTATCGAGACAGGGCATCGATACTCCGGAGTAGACTAGCGTATGCGCTTCTCATCCCAGTGTGGGAGATGGTCTGTCCCACAGCCATTAGTACGTCGTACTGGAGATAGTATACGGGTGCTCATTAGGTTACGAGTATACTGGACAGGACTCGTCGGGAACTGACCGGCTGGTATTATACCTATCGTCAGTTATCAGTTCCCAGGTGACATGAGTACAGCTTAGTCCGCTGACTTGACACTGTCACTTCGCCTCGAGTGTGTTCCCACTGTACTTTGATTACTACCCTACCTCGGCTCAAAGGAGTCGTGCAAACAGGTAGTAGTTAGGTACAGTCCCGAAGCACTTGGAGGCAGTGACGGTTAGACAGGATTCGTCTTTCCCGGTATTGGGGGTTGACATCGCGCTGTGTCTAGGAGAGCCATTACACGAGTAGTCCCTGGCCAGGGCAATCGAGATATACTGGTAGGCTTCTAGTGTTATCTCAGGGTGTTTTGGGCTTCACTCCGACACGACTTGTACCGCTATTAGGGGACTGACGTTTACCTCCCCCTAGGCCCGTCATGTGATGTATCATACGAACAGACCGGACTGTACGGAGACTGTCACATTCAGACTCAGTAGGAGTTCAGATGGGGTTCACCTCGTCAGTCTTCTTATCGGCATCTACCTAGGGACCGTTACGCACAGCTAGTGCCGCTTGCGGTCTGTGGTTAAACCCACTACCAGCGTAGTGTCGAGTCTTTAGAGTCCCACACAGAGGGCTATTCGCCTTTGGGCAAAACAGAGTAGAGGTTGCATGGTTTTGTGACAGGGTTCGTTCTCATCCGCGCACTTGTGCACGTTTGGAGTCCGGACGGATATTACTAGCGGGCTCTGGTTTGAGCCAGATACTAGTATATGTTTTGGGGTTAGTTTTATCTCATTGTATTCATGTTCCTCGGAACAAGAATGCGGGTGTGTATGCATAGTTGATTGAGGCGGAGGAAGAGGATTTTCATTAGGGTTTCGGAATGGGTGTGTATGCACAGTTGACAGTCGTCTTTTTCCAAACCCTAATGAATTTATGATATATCAATTAATAATATTAATTAAATGAAATTGTGTCATGGTTGGGTTTGTTGACTTGTTGACCAAGGTTGACTTGTTGACCATGGTTGAAACTTTGACTATCATCATTACATATCAAAGATGCTCTTTGATTCTAGCAAAACCATTTAATGTGTGTAATGATAATTGTCATTCCAAACCATCCATCAACTATTTCATTTAGATTATTATTATTAATTTGATAATTCATTTCATATTATGTTATGGTTGTAAAAAGTTTTTCATTCTATCATAACACTTCTCTCTCCTCTCTTCTTCTTCCTCCTCCTCTAGTTCAAGGAGACTCACTCTCATGTGTTGAGAAACCCTCTCCTTGAGATAAGAACACCCCAAAACCACTCTCTACTCACTCTAGGGTTAGAGGTCTAGCAAGCCAAAGACCCTAGTTCTCTCAAAGTTCGAGAAAGGAGCCCGAAGGTTGAACCCTCAGATGGATCCATCTTTGACGGAAGAAGGCGACGAGGAAAGCACCATCCAAGCTCTACAAAGGTTTCAAGAAGAAGGAGTTCAAGTTAGGTATAACATCTTTTCCAAGTAGCTAACTCTCTTTAGCTTGGTAGCTAGTTTAGTTTAGAAAAGATCCCGACTTTTGTTAGTCCATGTTGCCTAATGCGCTAAAAATTTGTTTTTTATACCGTTTCCGCCTCCCCGCAAGAACCGGGGTTGGCAACGTGGACTTACATAATATTGCCAAAAGTTCTTACAATCATAAAAGCAATAAACGAAAAACATCATTACAATGGAATAACCTTAGAGCCAGGGCACGGATTGAGGAATTCAAAAGTAAGGCCATTCAGAGTTCTTCTGGCCTTTCGGATTATTCTCGTGCGCAACCTCTCGCGCTCCTGTGTGTCAAGATCCTCGGCAAGCCCACTCGGTCTTCGGTAAGCAGCAACTATCGTCGTCTGCTGGAAAATTTGGTGCAGGATGTCGATAAGGTTATGCCACCGTTTCTTCGAGATCAGCCCCGACAGGTACACTGAATGCACCTTGTCTTCGGCATCATCCAGCGCATTGAGTGGTAGGGCCTCGTGGAACCCCGGGAGTGCTCTCCAAATTGCTCCCAGCACGACTTTCAACAGAGCAGAGCGGCGGGGGAGCAGCCAACCAACACGTGCGTTCAGACGACCCATGACGTCCGCACACTGGGCATCCGTAAACTCTTGGTTTTGCTGACGTCCCTGTACACGGATATCCTCGTAGGTGATGAATTCATGCAGACTGTATAGACGCACCGCCATAATGCCTGGAGGAAACATCACAGGAAGATTAGCGATAAAAAAATACACAGAGAGTTAAACTCCTTGAGAGCAATGCTCTGCAAACAGAAGTGACTGTCAAAATCCTAATAAGGGGAATTCAAAGAAATCCCCCCGAGGACTCTGAGATCATTACTATTAAAAGATGATATAATCCATTAAATACAAAACTCCATTTTTAATTTTCATTATCCATATTCAAACTCTTGAGAGTTCATCTTCTTTTTTTAGATCAAGAAGATCTGTGTTTTGCCAAAAATGCAAGGTTCTGTTCATGGGTTAAGAAACCCTGAAATAGATTCCTGAGAGCAAGGATCTATTTGGTGAAACCCCAAAGGGTTTTCTTTAGATCAAAGATCTATGAGATCAAAGCTCTATCAATTAAAATTGATTTAATTCAAGACTAATTCTTACTTAAATAGTTTCTGTTAAAGAAAATCTAACTCAAGGAGTTCTTGAAGGCAAGAGCAAAGCTCTGAAGTTTTGAAAATAAAAATCTTAAAGATGATAATCATCTATTGAGGACCAAAGGTCCTATTTATAGACGTCAAATGACCTTTCAACTTCCAAAAGTTACCGTAACGATTGGAATTCTGCCACCGTTGCGCTCGCGTTTGGGGCCACGTAAGCGCAACGGTGGGGGGGCATTTGTTTACCCCAATCAGAGCAAAGCTCTGTTCAAATTCCAAGGCGGGAGATGAAGCAACGCTTCATCTTCCCCCAGTCGGAACAAAGCTTTGCTTTGAAAATTTAAACTTTAATAAATGAAGCAACGCTTCAGATTCTTTGCGCTGCGCGCAACGCGCCACGTGTCAGGCGCTGATACATCAACGCAGCGCCCGAGGCAGCGCGCCCAATCAGAGCAAAGCTCTATTAAAAGACAAAAGGAAGCAATGCTTCAGCTGCGCAAGCGCTGCGCTGCGCGACGCGTGTCTGCGCGGTTGCGCAGGCACAGCTGCGCAAGCGCTGCGCTGCGCGACGCGTGTCTGCACGGTTGCGCATGCACAGCTGCGCAAGCGCTGCGCTGTACGACGCGTGTCTGCACAGTTGCGCAAGCACAGCCGTGCAAACGCAGCCGCGCAAGCGCAGCCGCGCAAGCATTGCGCTGCGCGATACGTGTCTGCACAGTTGCGCAAGCACAACTGCGCAAGCGCTGCGCTGCGCGACACGTGTCAAGCGCTGGGGCGTTTACGCTAAACAGAATTAAAATTCTAATAAGATCTTTCTATTCTTGTTAAAACGAGAAGATTTTCTTCTGTAAAACAGAAGTCCTTGGATCAAAGATCCAACGATGGGGAAAATTCCCCAAATCACTCAGAGAAAGACTTCTTTAACAAATTTAACTAATTTATAAGCACTATATAAAGGCCCCTAGACCTCAATTCAAAGGCATCAACATTTTTTGAGAAATCAAACAGAGAGAACTCTGAAGAATTGGAGAGAAATCCTCAAGAACAAAAAAGGTAAAAAACCTTTAGAAAAAGAGAAAATTCTCTTATGAACAGATCATTGATATGAGAACAAGATCAAGAATCTCTAATAAAAAGTAAAATAAATAATAATAACTGCTTTGCACTTTTCTATGAACCATTGGTTTCCCGAGATAAGAAAAACAAGAAGAACTTGTTTTCTTTGATCTAAATTAGATCAAGAAAACAAACAGTGCTTTGCACTTCTTTTTATGAACCATTGGTTCTGAATCTAAAAGATTCTCAAGTTAACAGTGCCCGGAACTTGCCAAAACTGCACTATTGTGCAAGCCGTCAGGAAGCGCCATGTGTTAGCAGTGCAACAGCGCAGCCCACTGACGCAGCGCACTGCGCTGTTGCGCTTGCGCTCACCAGAGCGTGACACGTGTCACCTCCACGAGCGCTTGCGCTTAGTAATTGGCGCAAAGCGCCTGACAAGCCACGTGGGACACTGTCAGAGTATTTAATGCTCTGCATTATCAAGAAAAGGGACAGAGCCCAATTAAAAGGCCTAACAGGCCTAATCAAAAATGCTATGCATTTTAAAAGAGAGACAGAGCCCAATCAAAATAAAGAAAAATAATACAGTAAACGGGCAAGGGCCTAGCACAGGTCCAATAAGCCATAGACAAAAGAATCTTGAAACTGGACTTAGCCCAGTCATGGCCATAAGTCCTCAAATTATATTGACTGAGCACGGCTGCTCCCTAAATCAATTTATGACCAGTTCGAGGGTACTGTTCAGACCATAATATTGTATTTTTCATTTCCCTATTCTTATCCTTTTTATAAATAAACAGGTACTCTTGACATACGTTTGTTGCATATTACAGGATACAGGCTCTTGGAGCAAATACAGTGAAAAAGACGAAAGTTGATACAGAAAAGGGACTTTTGACCAACAAGTAGACGGATCCTAGTCAAGTCTAGTCGAAGAACAGTGCAAGGTCCAAAATGTCAAGTGAATGGTTAAAAGATCGCTACAAGTATACACTGAAACATCTGAAGGGGAATAAGAAGCCCAACAGAGAAAATACATATGGAAATAGGAAGCCCAAGAAGCCAAGAAAAAGCCCAAAAATTACAGAGTCCCAACTCCTCAACTTGGCCGCGGAACCGCGGCCAAACCCAGCCTGGCGCCGCGGTTCCGCGGCCATATAGAGCGCACGTCGGTGGATTTTTTTCGTGTCGGTGCGTCGGTACGGGTGTTGGGATTTTTAGGGGTCAAATCTGTAATTGCATGTCTACGAGAGTCTGTAACCCTAGTTGTCATGTTTTCCTATAAATTGTATTCCCAGATCTGTAAAAACCTATGCCTCTTTTTAATCAATAAAATTCAGAATTGCTGGGAGTTATTCAGATCTGTTCTATATTGTTTGGAGGGAGCCATCGAACTAGTAAGTTAATTTTAATACTTTGTTTTTATTCTCTTTTAATTAGTATGTTTTACCATCCCCTAATGAGCGAGTAATCTCCTCGCTCTTTAGGGTTAGTCTTAGGGAAAGGTTTGAGAGATGAGATCTCTCACCCCTTTCATGCCATCCACACCTAAGAGTTAGAACTCCATGCATGCACGCACAACCGCTCCCTGCGGCATCCTACCACTTGAGGTAACGATGAACCGTAGTATAAAGGGCCGGTTGCGCACGTCTTCCATGGAGGTTAGGGTAATTATCGATAAAGGAAGGATACGAATCTAGAGGAAGAAACATCTTCCCAAAAGATTCTTATCCACTTTATGGATAATTACTGTAACATCTAATAGATCAATAATAAGGCATTGAAAGCGGTGAGGAAACCTTAAATCTCCAAACTTCCCCTAAACCTAACCCTAGCGAGACTTTAATTTAGATTAATTTAGTTTAATAATAGATCTAGATTTTAGAAACCAACCAAAACATCTTTTAGATACAACTCGTTAAGACACATTTAGAAATCTACCCATCTCTGTGGATCGACCCGTACTCACCGGCTAGCTGCAAAGCGACGCCGTTTCTGATTGCGGTAAATACAAGTTTTTGGACTAATCAGGTACATCTCCGAACTCCTCTGACACCCATCGTTGTAATCCTTCAACGACGTCAGAGAGATAACGGGTCCCGACGACCACAGATCAATATAGACTGCGGGGTCCTTAAACTTGTGGACCGAAACGCCCTTAAACTAATATTTACCCCAAAATGGGAATGTTGGACCGAAACGTCCATAAACTAATGTTGGACCGAAATTTCCTTAAACTAAATGCCGGACCGAAACGTCCTTAAACTAAAGTTGGACCGAAATGTACTTAAACTAATGCCGGACCGAAACGTCCTTAAACTAATGATGGACCACCACGTCCCTAAACTGGCGATGGACCACCACGTCCCTAAACTGGAACATGGACCACCACGTCCCTAAACAGGAATATGGACCCCTATGTCCCTAAACTGGAACAATAGAGTCCCTAAATGCTCTTTTGTCGGATGCAAACGATCCCGTTAAGTTGATCTTAGTCTCAAATCAGACTAACGTATCCTTAACAAACGTTTAAGTCGATCTTAGCCTAAATACGGCTAACGTATCCTTAAACCAAAACACCAAACCTAAATCTAAGTAAATACGGATTTGGACTAATCCACGTCCTACGGGCAACGACATCGCTTAGTCTCCGTATACAATCCACGGGCAACCACAAACAAAACAAACACACACGACACGAAGTAAAATTCTGAAGAAGGAGAAAGTTGTTACCGCGATGCGGTAGCGTAATTAACTGCAGGGGCTTGCGCCTGCAGGGAAGAGCGTCCCCACAATCAAAAACCCCTCAAGCGAGGGGGAATCTGACGAAGTCTGCTACATCGGCCGCATCCGTCTAAACCTCCGATACACGGTGCCATAAATCAACTTGGCATCTTCGGAGAGGTAGACGGATAAAACCACATAGCATCTGCCTCGAATATCAGGCAAGACGTCCTCGCGTCGTCGGCCGCCATTCGGAGGGGAACAGATTTTTTGAGGACAGTGCGCATATGCATAAACTTCCGGAATCTTAATAAAGCTTACCCGAAGGACAATTTCCCAGTACCAGTCACCGAACTGATGATAGACAATACATCCACTCACGAGGTTTTCTCCTTCATGGACGGCTCGTCAGGGTATAATCAGATAAAGATGCATCCCGAAGACCAAAAGCACACCGCCTTCAGGACTCCTTTGGGTATATTCTGCTACAAGGTGATGCCCTTCGGTTTAAAGAATGCCGGTGCCACCTACCAAAGGGCCATGACGAAAATCTTCGATGACCTTATACATGAAATCGTAGAATGCTATATCGACGATCTCGTGGTTAAAAGCAAATCATACGAGGAACATCTCGAGTATCTGAAGACCGTATTTCAACTTCTTCAACAATACAACTTGAAGATGAACCCTCTCAAGTGTGCATTCGGAGTTTCCTCGGGCAAATTCTTAGGATTCATAGTCCGACACTGGGTATCGAAATAGATCCGTCAAAGATCAAAGCGATCATGGAAATGCCTCCGCCGAGAACTCTCAAACAGTTGCAGTCTCTCCAAGGGAAGCTCGCATACATACGGCGATTTATAGTCAATCTTTCAGGCAAGTGCCGTCCCTACAGCCACCTGATGAAGAAGAGTCGAGAATTTCCCACGGAGACACCGGTTGCTCTGCGGGTCGACGCGGTTCAGGAGGCTTTCATCAAGGATTGTTTGTTTCCCTGAGTTGAGGTATTTGCCAAGGATTATTTGTTTCCCTGGTGTTGAAACAAATAGAGAATTTCCCACGAAGGCACTGGTTGCTCTGCGAGTCGACGCGGATCAGGAGGCTCTCATCAAGGATTGTTTGTTTCCCTGAGTTGAGGTATTTGCCAAGGATTATTTATTTCCCTGGTGCCAAGGATTATTTGTTTCCCTGGTGTTGAAACGAGTCGAGAATTTTCCACGGAGACACTGGTTGCTCTGCGAGTCGACGCGGATCAGGAGGCTCTCTTCAAGGATTGTTTGTTTCCCTGAGTTGAGATATTTGCCAAGGATTATTTGTTTCCCTGGTGCCAAGGATTATTTGTTTCCCTGGTGTTGAAATGAGTCGAAAATTTCCCATGGAGACAATGGTTGCTTTGCGAGTCGACGCGGATCAGGAGGCTCTCATCAAGGATTGTTTGTTTCCTTGAGTTGAGGTATTTGCCAAGGATTATTTGTTTCCCTGGTGTTGAAACGAATCAAGAATTTCCCACGGCGGCACTGGTTGCTCTGCGAGTCGACGCGGATCAGGAGGCTCTCATCAAGGATTGTTTGTTTCCCTGAGTTGAGGTATTTGCCAAGGATTATTTGTTTCACTGGTGCCAAGCATTATTTGTTTCCCTGGTGTTGAAACGAGTCGAGAATTTCCCACGGAGACACTGGTTGCTCTGCGAGTCGACGCGGATCAGGAAGCTCTCATCAAGGATTGTTTGTTTCCCTGAGTTGAGGTATTTGCCAAAGACACTGGTTTCTTCGGAGTTGGGATGAACCGTCGAGATTTGGCTTTGTTTTCTGGCGGATCCTGTTGGGAAAGTATGGTTCCCTCTTCGTTTGCGCTCTTGGATTGTATTAAGGGATCGATGTGATCTCAACTGTAGGGCCAGAGTTTTATCATCATTTTTCTTGTTTTATTTCCGAGATGCTCTATCATTTCAGCTTTTATATCGCGAAGGTCGCGATTGCCCAATCATTTCGGCTATTTCTCGCGGTGCCCAATCATTTCGGCTATTTTGCATGCATACATTTTACTTGCTGCATTTTATTACAAGTTGCCCCATCATTTCGGCTATTTCGTATGCATGTGCGGCTTACTAGCTTTCCGCCGAACAGATTCCTGAGAGCAAGGCTCTATTCGGTGAAACCCCAAAGGGTTTTCTTTAGTTCAAAGATCTATGAGAGCAAAGCTCTATCAATTAAAATTGATTTAATTCAAGACTAATTCTTACTTAAATAGTTTCTGTTAAAGAAAGGACGGTTAGATTTGTAAAGACTGATCTCTTAGCCGGAGAAGCCGCCTTAACGACTTCATGAGCAGGTTTGGCTATTCTTTTTGGAATAACCTTTTCCGAGACTGCAAGCTTCATCGTGGGCCCGCAAGAGTTTTGGCCCAGTCTGGAGAAGACCGAGGCACGGGTGTTGGGCGATCCGTTGAGAGGGGCCGCAGTAGCTGAAAGTCGATCGAAGACCGACTTCTTAGGAGCTTCTTGTACGGGCATGAGGGTGCTGAAGCTTGTTGGCGGAAGCATAGTTCCGAAAAACAACCCCGTGGTGGCTTGAGTAATCTTCTCCACGGGCATGGTGAACTAAGAGGCCGCTTGGGGCCCGTAGGTTATGCCCCCAGTTGAGGCCGGACGCGAGCTGCAGCTGTAGTTAGAGCACTTCGCACAGGTAGAGGCCATCGATGCTTGATTTCTTTTTTGCGCTAAGCAAGAGACCGAATCTTAGTAAACTTGAAATCCAAAGGCAACCATTAACAAACCGCGATTCGTTCGCGAAGACGACACACGAAGTGTGGAGTGGAAAGAGGAAAAGGTCCCACCAGGCGTGCCAGAATCTGTTCCCCTTCGAATGGCGGCTGACGACGTGAGGACGTCTAGCCTGAGATTCGGGGTAGATGCTATTTAGTTTTATCCGTCTACCTCTCCGAAGATGCCAAGTTGATTTATGGCACCGTGTATCGGAGGTTTAGACGGATGCGGCCGATGTAGCAGACTTCGTCAGATTCCCCCTCGCTTGAGGGGTTTTTGATTGTGGGGATGCTCTTCCCTGCAGGCGCAAGCCCCTGCAGTTAATTACGCTACCGCATCGCGGTAACAACTTTCTCCTTCTCCAGAATTTCACTTCGTGTCGTGTGTGTTTGTTTTGTTTGTGGTTGCCCGTGGATTGTATACGGAGACTAAGCGATGTCGTCACCCGTAGGACGTGGATTAGTCCAAATCCGTATTTACTTAGATTTGGGTTTGGTGTTTTGGTTTAAGGATACGTTAGCCGTATTTAGGCTAAGATCGAATTAAACGTTTGTTAAGGATACGTTAGTCTGATTTGAGACTAAGATCAACTTAACGGGATCGTTTGGATCCGACAAAAGAGCATTTAGGGACTCTATTGTTCCAGTTTAGGGACATAGTGGTCCATGTTCCAGTTTAGGGACATAGGGGTCCATATTCCAGTTTAGGAACGTGGTGGTCCATGTTCCAGTTTAGGGACGTGGTGGTCCATCGCCAGTTTAGGGACGTGGTGGTCCATTTTCCAGTTTAGGGACATGATGGACCACCATGCCCCTAAATTGGCGATGGACCACCACGTCCCTAAACTGGAACATGGACCACCACGTCCCTAAACTGGCGATGGACTACCATGTCCCTAAACTTGAACATGGACCACCACGTCCCTAAACTGGAATATGGACCCCTATGTCCCTAAACTGGAACATGGGCCACTATGTCCCTAAACTGGAACATGGGCCACTATGTCCCTAAATTGGAACAATAGAGTCCCCAAATGCTCTTTTGTCGGATCCAAACGATCCCGTTAAGTTGATCTTAGTCTCAAATCAGACTAACGTATCCTTAACAAACGTTTAAGTCGATCTTAGCCTAAATATGGCTTACGTATCCTTAAACCAAAACACCAAACCCAAATCTAAGTAAATACGGATTTGGACTAATCCACGTCCTACGGGCGACGACATCGCTTAGTCTCCGTATACAATCCACGGGCAACCACAAACAAAACAAACACACATGACACGAACACTCTTGGAGTGTAACGGGAGTCCATGCCTCCTGGTTGTATTCCTCCAGCGCGTCAATTTGTTTTTGCAAGTCCGTGCGCTTGTCGCCAGGCTTCACGGGCTTCTTTGATTTCTTTTTCTTCTTCTTCAAAGATTTTAACGGCTGGTTGTGAGTGCTTGAGCCACCACCATCGGTCTTTGGAGTTGGACGTGGCTTCAACATCCCTTCAATGACCTGCGGTTCCAACGGGTTTTTCCATCTAATAGCTGGACATGTCTGAAGATCGTTTAGCATCCTCTTTGTCTTGGTTAATAATACAACCTCCTAAGGAGCTTCTTCAACGACGGAGCATGTTGCCCCCGGCGTATTCATCCCCTTAGATGTGTGTGGCTGCGGGGGATTCACCTTCCATTTGTTAGATAACGCGAACTTGTCCTGTCGGTACTGGTTTTCAAGCCAATTTTTGAAAACGTAGCAATCTTCGATCGGATGGCCCAGTACTTGATGATAAGGACAGTAGTTGGGATCATTGACATCATTTGGTTGCGACGGACGTTTTGGATCCGGCAGATTTATGAGTCGATTGCGCAACGCCAGCTCGAATAGCCTTCTCGTTTTATCTCGGGGAAACGAGTAAGAACGTCCTAGCCTCTCCTCAAGGGCTATGTACGGGTGTGTATTATTTTGACGAACAACCGGCTTAGAGTTGCTCGGCTGTTGTTGAGCATTAGCCACAACGATCGCTTTCCCTTTCCCTTTGTCATTTCGGAAGTCCGTCTTTGGAAGAGGGGGTTTATGGCCCATCTGATTCATTTGCGCTAGATTGTCAATCAAGGCCTGGAAGGTAGTCGGCTTGAAAAACATCATAAATTGCGAGTTGGTTGCTTGCGGATCAACGGTTCTGATCAGTCGAAAATAATGTATTTTTAACACGGCAATTTTCCTATCATTTGCACTCATCTAGAAGTGTTCGGTATTCATATTACACATAATATCAAAACAGTTGTTAAATATCAGATTACATGTGTTAGACTTTAAAACCGGCATTTATAGGGAAATTGACTGTTTATCATGGCATCGCATCATTCCTGTATTGCGCAACACTTGTTTCGAGATTTGTGCAGGAAATTGCAGGATCAAAGCCAAAAGAAGCTGATAAAATACACCAACTCTAAGTTTTGAGATCTGGTAGCAATCCAAAGGGAAAAATACAATTCAACATATCAGATAAAACCCCAATCATCAGCCTAAAGAAGCAACAGAGAGCCCAAGCCCCATGGCCCACAAAGTGTCGCGGATCCGCGGCAGGAGCCTACTTGCGCCGGGGATCCGCGGCGGTTCCATGGCCTCAGCTCCACATTTTTAGAGCAAAATTCTTCTCTCGGGGCCCACATTCAGTTCATGTACTTCAAGTTCCAGAAGATTCCAGAAGTTTCTGCCAATTCAGCAAACTAGGGTTTCTAAGCTTAAACAATCCTAGCTTAAAGCCTAAGCTAAACTCCTAACAAACTATTTCTAGAAGCTTCTCCTCAACAAACCTTTGGAGGGAAACTTAAAATTTAAATCCTAGATCTAGGGTTTTGGGAAGTCTATAAATAGGAGCCTAGACCTAGGGTTAAACATATTCCATTTTATCACAAATCATTAGTTCAATCTTTAATCTCCATCTTCTTCCACAAGTCTAGTGACAAGACTTGTGCAAAACCCTAACCCTAATTCCAATCAAAATTCAAGATCCCGAGTACCAAATCAAGCGTGAAGCCCTTCAACCTTTTAGGAGTGGAGCCGATCTTCAACAGAGCAAGTGGTCCAAGCCGATCCACGACTCACGGAGACAAGCGAAGCCAAATCGACAATCGAGTTCTTCCTCTTGTAGTTCTTGAGCGGTTGTAATGAAATTGTTGATATAAATAAAAGGTGAAATTCTTTAATCTCGCTTTCTTTAAATTCTTGCATCATGATTCGATCTCAATTTGTAATTGTGGTTCTTGTTGTGATGTTTGAGTAAAACTCCGCTCGTCGAGGAGTCGAGACGATCATTAGAATGATGATGTAACAAATCTTAAAACGAGTCTTGAGTCCTACGAGTTTTGTAAACCCTAGCAAGTTCAAGAATCGATGACCTAGTTTCGTTGCGATACTTTCTTGATTGTTATCGCTCGAAATTGGGGATCTACGATTGTTTCTTGAATTTACTAGAGGCTAGAATGTGAATGATATCGACGAAAGAACAAGGGATAAAAGATGAAACCCTAGTTTCATTAGAAATCCCTAATTCTCGTCGATCATCATCGATCTAGTATCAACTCATCGAAGGATAAGAATACGTCATGGTGAGATTACATCACATCTATAGATCCGATCGATTCCTACGAGCCTCATTTCGATTCTTGAGATTTGGTTGGAAAAATCATCAAACTCTCAATTCTTGATTCTATCATTTTCTTGTTACTAGATCTATATTTTCTAATTCTTGAACTTCAACTATAAATCATGAATCGATTGTTTTCTTTTCTTTTCTATTAACTTTTCAATTCAAACAAATCAAATATACAAACGAATCGCTCAATCCCTGTGGACGATCCGCACTCGCTAACGATCTATATCTGACACCGTAGTTGATTGCGGTCAAAATATTTTTGGTTGTGATTTCTATATACATTTTCTTAAAACGACACAAAGAAACGTTTCAATCAAATGGCGCCGTTGCCGGGGATTACGCGCTAATTCGTTTTATATTGAAATTTGAATTGAAAGATTTATTCCATTGTAATTTTGTGATCAAAATTCACCCAAAAATCTAAACAATTTGTTGTGGTTTATTGCAAGGAGATCTGGAGCTTGCTGTGAAATTGGAAATTTTTTTGGAGAGTTCCAGAGGACTCAGGGACTACACAGAAGCTCTCTGTGAAAATTGTGTGCAGGGATCATTACCTACGACCGCGGAAGCGCGGTGGGAGCCAGCATTTGCGGCGGTTCCGCGGCGTGCAGAAGGGTTCTCTGTGAAAATTTTGGCAGGTAACCTCTTACTTTCTTATCTCCTTCTAAAATCTGCTCTAATTAACATTTTGTGCAGGTTTCTTTGCAAATAATCGCAGCGCGCAAATAGCAAAATTAAATTGTGCTTGTTTTGATTCTTGTGGTTGTTTGCATAATTAATACGGACATTAAGGGGCAAAGACCAAATCCAGATTAGGTGGAGAGTTCATTACCCTTCCTAAGCCCCGAAAACCGCAAAACTTGCATCCGCATTTACCCCAATTAACTAAAAAAGATCTAGAGATGACTCTAAGGACTGTCGCGCTCACTTAAGACAGAAGAAGGCCGTGGGTAATTCATTGCTTATCCGAGTTTCTCTTGTGGTGTCTAGACAAGTGTGTCGAAGGCTAGTGGTTACTTAATTAGGCCCACTACTTACGTAGTGGAGAACCTCCCACTTACCTGGCACTTACCTGGCCACAGGAGAGACAAAGAGGCAGCGGAGGATTTATCCTGCGTCTTGTCTTCTGGCAGTTAGGAGCGGTCTAGAGATCTGACCTAGGCGACCCTTAGAATTAGGGTTTTGTATGTTGAATTTGTTGTGTTGCGTCATTTTTTTCAAAAAATCCGTCCACTTTTCAAAACAAACACCGCATTCATTCATTCATTACCCCTAATTATAAGTCAACGCTGCCACTTGTACTAACCCTTTTTAGTACAAGATAGGCTGGACACGGCATTCTAGTGCCCGTTTAGTCCGCGTACCCTTTATCGACTCCGAAGTCCGTATTTCTCCATTTACTTCTTCTTTACCCACTACCACACCCACATCGATGGATCCACCTCCATCGAACTTCTTTAACCCTAATCTGCCGCCGTCCGTTGGTGCGCAGAATCCACCCCGCATCTCTCTCCAAGAGAGGTGCTATCCACTGTGAGGTCCTCTTTCGACCTGCTAATCCATTCCACCATCCAACGGGGATAATTTTGAAATTAAACCCCAATACATCAACCTTTTACCCAAATTCCACGGACTCGAGACTGAGGACGCTTACGTTTTCATTACCAAATTTGAAAACGTATGCGCAATGATGGGTACGTCACAATCTTCAGTGGATGCTATGCGTCTACGACTTCTTCCATTTACTTTGTGCGATATAGCCGAGAAGTAGCTATATAACACTACCGCACACTCTATCACGAATTGGGAAGAATTCGTCGCGGCATTCCTTAAGAAATTTTACCCAATGCAAAAGACAGCTCGAATCCGTAGCGAACTGAATCAATTTACCCAGCTCCCTACTGAACCATTCTCTAAATGGTTTGAACGTTTCAAGGATCTATTGGTTCAATGTCCTCATCAATGCATCCCGAGATGGGATCTTTGCCGAATCATATATGAGGGCATTAACCCAAACACTAAACAGAACCTTGAAAACATGTGTCAAGGTACTTTTATGACTAAGAATGATGGGGAAGCGTGGAAGTTTTTAGAAGAGTTCGCTGAAAAATCACTACAGTGGGAGAGTGGAACCCAACCATTGAATAGGGGTGGCGTACACCAAATAGATGTGTCCATAGGTGTTCGAGCTGAGATGGAAGCAATGCAAAAGAAGCTCGACGCTATGGAACACAAATTTTCTGCAGCCTCCCTAAACCCAATGTCGCTCCCTAAAACTGTATGTGGCTGCTGTTCTGATCCGTCTCATTTAACGGAAGAATGTCCATTAAACTCTGCGTTTCAAGGTCACGAGCAAACAAATGCCGCATTTCAACGAACTAGAAACGATCCATATTCTTCCACGTACAATCAGGGTTGGAGGAATCACCCGAATTTTGCTTGGAACCAACAACAATCTCAAAACACGGTTCCAAGCCAAAATAATTTTCAAAGGGCTCTTCCACCACAACAGCAACCACTTCAACTCACTCGGCACCCCTACCAGTCACAAAATTTCCACAACCAGGTCAACACTCCTGCACAGTCTAATCCTATGCAGTTGACCGGTTCTGACGAACTCTCTCAATTCACTCAAACCATGAAATCACTTTTGTCAAATTTCATAGAGGTTTCGGCTGAGGTTAGAACTTCCGTCAGTGAGATAAAGAAAAACTCAGCGTCCCAAGCTGAGAGTATCAGATTGATAGAAGCTGAAATTGCACGACTTAAAGCCGAGATGAGTGCGAGAGAAAAAGGGAAACTTTCTTCTCAACCCCTACAGAATCCTAGGCATTACAATGTAAATGCCGTCACAACGTTGAGATCGGGAAGAGTGCTGAACAATCATGTCGGGGAAGGAATTGATGATATTGAAAATCCTATCAATAACACCCCGGCTGAGACCTTTCGTCACACACACACTTCTACTTCTGATCCTTATTCTTCTACCCCACCACCTTCTTGATAGCCTATTCTCCATTTACCACTAGGCTCAACACCTCAACCCAACCCTTATAGTTCTCCACAGACGGTCCCCACTCCTCTTTTGGGATCTCGTCTACCCACTCTTCCTTCTCCTATGATGGACCCGGCGCTTATTGCGAAAGCTCCTTACCCGAATCGGTTAAGGGGTAATAGAACGAGTCCTTATATGGAGAAAATTATGGAAATGTTCAAACAGGTTAACATCAACATCCCTCTCCTAGATGCAATTCAACAAGTCCCCGCTTATGCCAAAATTCTTAAGGACTTGTGCACTAGGAAGAGGAAGACTCAAGTGCCGAAGAAGGTCTTTATGTCTAATAATATTAGCACTGCTTTTATTCCCCAGCTACCAAAGAAACGTAAGGACCCAGGATGTCCTACAATATCGATTTCTATTAGGGGTAAAAACATAAATCGTGCTCTTTTAGACCTTGGCGCAAGTGTTAACCTACTTCCATATTCTGTATATGAGCAACTAGGGATTGGAGAGTTGAAACCTGCTCACTGCACTCTCCAAATGGCAGACCGTTCAATCACCAAACCAAGGGGTGAACTAGAGGATGTGTTGATAAAGGTCAGGGAATTTGTTTTCCCTGTAGACTTCATTGTACTCGACACACAGCCTGTAGCAAACCCCCGGGGCCAAATTCCGGTGATTCTGGGTCGTCCTTTCCTTGCCACTTCCAACACTGTTATTAACTGTAGAAATGGTTCAATGAACTTATCATTTGGAAATATGACCATTGAACTAAATATCTACAAAGTTGGAAGTCAGCCATCAGAACCCTCTGCTCATATTCTAGATGTGTGCTCTGTCTACGAGATCGCTCCCGATAGTTGCGGAGCTGAGGAACTTTGCTTTACAGATCTCGACGACATTACCACATCTCTGTTTGACTTTACACAAGATCTTAGTGAGGACACTTTTCCTACACATGAGTCCTGCACTCCTGACTTTTCTCCACCCGAGTCTGTATCTTTCACAGGCTCTGAGCTTCTTTGTAATTCCAAAAATCACTCTATGATCCCTCCTTCTATCATTTCTCCGTCTGAATTAGATCTCAAAATTTTACCTTCTCATCTTAAATATGCTTATTTAGGTGAGGAGTCTTTACCGGTTATAATATCCGCTTCTCTAGCATTAGAGCAAGAGAATGCACTTTTATCGGTATTGAGATCGAATAAAGAGGCGTTTGGTTGGAGTATGGCGGACATCAAAGGGATTAGTCCCTTCATAGTTGAACATCATATACATGTGATGGATGATGCCAGACCAACCCGAGAACCACAGAGACAGTTGAATCCCGTCATGAAGGAAGCTGTGATGAAAGAGATCGTCAAATGCTTAGATAATGGTATTATATACCCCATCTCCGATTGCCAATGGATGAGTCCTATACATGTCGTTCCTAAGAAATCCGGCATCACTGTTATAACTAATGAGGCAAATGAGTTGATTCAGACACGCGCCCAAACTGGGTGGCGTGTATGTATCAATTATAGAAAACTCAATGCTGCCACGAGGAAAGACCACTTTCCTCTACCATTCATTGATCAAATGCTGGAACGCTTAGCGGGACGAGAGTATTATTGTTTTATGGACGGATACTCAGGCTATAATCAGGTCCCCATCGCCAAAAAGGATCAAGATAAAACACTTTTACTTGTCCTTTTGGTACCTTTGCTTACAGTCGCATGCCCTTTGGGTTATGTAATGCTCCCTCTACCTTTCAGCGGTGTATGATGGGGATATTCTTTGATATGGTAGAGAATTTTCTGGAGATCTTTATGGACGATTTCTCGATTTTTGGAGACTCTTTTTCCGATTGCCTAGCGAATCTTGACGCTGTTCTTACTCGTTGCAAAGAGAAGAACTTAACTTTGAACTAGGAAAAATGCCATTTCATGGTCCAAGAAGGAATTGTTCTTGGACATGTTATTTCACAGAAAGGCATTGAGGTTGACAGAGCTAAGATAGATGTCATTCAAAACCTCCCTCATCCCAAAAGCGTCAAAGATATTCGATCTTTCCTTGGCCATGCGGGCTTTTATAGGAGATTCATTAAGGACTTTAGCAAAATTGCTAGACCTTTAACTCTTCTCCTGGCCAAGGATACGACCTTCCATTTTGACTCGGACTGTGAGACAGCTTTCGACTCACTTAAACACTCACTCACTTCAGCCCCCGTTCTATCATCTCCAAATTGGGACTACCCCTTTGAGCTAATGTGTGACGCATCCGACTTTGCAGTAGGTGCAGTCTTAGGACAACACATTGAAAAGATGCCACACGTGATCTACTATGCGAGTAAGACCCTGAATGATGCACAAATCAATTATACAACCACCGAAAAAGAACTTTTAGCGGTTGTATTTGCATTAGAAAAATCCAGGCCTTACTTAATTGGCTCACCTATAGTTGTGTACACTGACCATTCTGCCTTAAAACATCTTCTGTCGAAGAAAGATGCAAAAGGTCGACTAATACGTTGGATCCTTCTATTACAAGAATTTGATCTTGTTATCGAAGATAAGAAAGGATGTGAAAACGTAGTAGCCGACCATCTTTCACGCATCTCTTCTTCCTCTGTGACCCTGCCGATCAATGACTCATTTCCTGACGAACAACTCTTGAGCATATCCAATGAACCATGGTTCAGGGATATTGTGAAATATCTTGTCACGGGACTTATACCCAGCGATTGGTCAAAACAGGACAAATACCACTTTCTATCCCAAGTAAAACACTTTTACTGGGACGATCCATATTTGTTTAAGTATTGTCCTGATCAGATCATTCGCCGGTGTGTCCCGAAAGAACAGTTCAAGAGTGTTCTTTCTTTTTGTCATGATCAGGCCTATGGGGGTCACTTTGGTCCTAAAAAGACGGCGGAGAAGGTTTTGCAATGTGGATTTTATTGGCCGACATTATTCAAGGACGCATTTGACTATTGCAAAACCTATACACAATGTCAGTACACGGGTAGAATCTCCCAGAGAAATGAAATGCCTCAGCAACCCATTCTGCTTGTTGAAATATTCGATGTTTGGGGCATTGATTTTATGGGTCCCTTTCCCAACTCCTTTGGGAATTTGTACATACTGCTGGCGGTTGATTATGTCTCAAAGTGGGTTGAAGCCATTCCATGTCGCACTAATGACAGGAAAGTTGTCATTAAGTTCTTGAAAGAGAATATCTTTTCGCGATTTGGACACCCACGCGCTATTATTAGCGATAATGGGACACATTTCTGCAACAGGTCTTTCGAGACTTTGATGCGGAAATACTCAATCAACCACCGACATTCTACACCCTATCATCCCCAAACAAGCGGGCAGGCTGAAATCTCAAACAGACAAATCAAACTTATCGTGGAGAAGACTGTTGCTAAGAATAGAAAAGACTGGTCGACCAAACTGACGGATGCTCTTTGGGCATTCCGAACTGCATTTAAAACCGACCTAGAGATGTCTCCATATAGGATAGTGTTTGGGAAAGCATGTCACTTACCCGTCAAGATTGAGCATAAAGCATTGTGGGCTATTAAGGAAATAAATTTTGATCTAAACCAAGCTTGCAACTTTCGGAAGCTGCAACTTAATGAGCTAAGCGAACTCGGCGATGAAGCTTATGATAACGCTGTGATCATAAAGAATAGGACTAAGGTTTTTCATGATAAAAACATTTTGAGGAAAACATTTTCACCAGGTCAACAAGTCCTTCTTTATGATTCACGATTACACCTTCACGCGGGTAAGCTCCAATCTCGGTGGAAGGGACCTTTTGTTGTACGGTCTGTATACCCGCACGGGACAGTAGAAGTAGAAAACGTTAAAAACTGCACCTTTTTTAAAGTGAATGGACATAGACTGAAGCCGTATTTTTCCACTGACCCCATGGAGGAGCTCCTGTTCTTACAGGAGCCAGTTTATCTTGATTAAAATTCCTCCGTCTCACCTTCATGTCCTGCATATCACTGCATCATCTTTTTGAATGGAGGTGAGTGAAAAGAGTAAGTTTGGGGGACGTTCTTCACATATATGTTTTGCCCCCACTAATAATTCCTCCCAAATTTACAGGTTTTGTAGATATAGCCGTTGGCAACAGTGAGGACACTGTTGAAAACAAGTTTGGGGGAGGTTTGTGCTTATTTTTGCATCATTTGCATAAGCACAAAACATTTCTTTAAAAACTTATAAAAATTTAAAAAATTTCAAAATCCATAAAAATTTAAAATTTTCAAAATATAAACATTTTTGTACATAAATAAAATAATGAAAGTTTAGATAGTGAAAAATTACATCTATGAGATTAGAAAAAATTTAGAAAACCAAGAAAACTAGAAGTTTTCTTATACGAACTAGTAATAAGTAGTTATGAGCCGTAGTCCCAAGGGTTAGTAAGATGAAAGACGTCACTAATCTGAGGATAAAAATAAGTCTGAAAAATTATTTCTATTTTGGAAGCCAAACATTTTGAACGTTGATACCCTGCTATTCGCACTTACACACGTCTTAAAGCCTGGGATAGTAGAGGATATCTTGAAATGTTATTGTCTTAAAGCCAAAAGTATGAAGAAAATAAAAAAAAATGAAATGAAGAAAATATAAAGTGGTGAGAAAAATGGACACTGGTTTTGTTATCGCCAAGGGCAATAAAAAATATATATAGCGAGGGTGCCTCTTCACCTAGTGCCCTAAGGCCAACTGGTGTGGGAGTCACTGCTATACCTGAGGTGGTGCAAGACGAGGAAAATACACCAAATAAGCAAGCACATGAGTAATCGGTCGGTTAGTACCTCAAGAAGTATTAACGGTCGCATGAAAGTGTGTGAGCAATCTCATCTAAATATTCATTAATTAAAAAGTACTAAGGCTGATGGGCAAGAGTATGATAGCTTGAATTGAATTCTCCGGGTGTAGGGATGTCTTTACACACACGCAGGGTTATATGATCGATGTTTGGATGAAAGATAGGAATGAAGAATAAGACGATGTTTTATTGAGGGGGGACGTGATTTCTGACATTTTTTCATGACCATTAAGATAGGGCTCATGACAACCGAAAAGCTAGCTTAGTTGGAAGCCCTAATTTTCAAGGCTTTTCTTTTACAATTCTTGTCTTTAAATGTAATATTCATGATCTTCCTTTTATTATTGGATTTTGTGGGTGCAATCCGCTGAAAACTCTCAGGAGACAACACTCCTCCTACTAGGGACACCTAGACGTTTAAAGGCTTGTTGCTCGTGCTCAATGCAATCGTGTTGCCTACGAAAGTGTGCTAGTTAGTTTTTCTCTTTCTTTATTTTCTCCTTCTATTTTTAATAAAACAGTTCGCTCGAGACGATCGAAAATAAGTTTGGGGGAATTTGATCAGTCGAAAATAATGTATTTTTAACACGGAAATTTTCCTATCATTTGCACTCATCTAGAAGTGTTCGGTATTCATATTACACATAATATCAAAACAGTTGTTAAATATCAGATTACATGTGTTAGACTTTAAAACCGGCATTTCTAGGGAAATTGACTGTTTATCAAGGTATCACATCATTCCTGTATTGCGCAACACTTGTTTCGAGATTTGTGCAGGAAATTGCAGGATCAAAGCCAAAAGAAGCTGATAAAATACACCAACTCCAAGTTTTGAGATCTGGTAGCAATCTAAAGGGAAAAATACAATTCAACATATCAGATAAAGCCCCAAACATCAGCCCAAAGAAGCAACAGAGAGCCCAAGCCCCATGGCCCACAAAGTGCCGCGGATCCGCGGCAGGAGCCTGCTTGCGCCGCGGATCCGCGGCGGTTCCAAGGCCTCAGCTCCCCATTTTTAGTGCAAAATTCTTCTCTCAGGGCCCCACATTCAGTTCATGTACTTCAAGTTCTAGAAGACTCCAGAAACTTCTGCCAGTTCAGCAAACTAGGGTTTCTAAGCTTAAACAATCCTAGCTTAAAGCTTAAGCTAAGCTCCTAACAAACTATTTCTAGAAGCTTCTCCTTAACAAAACTTTGGAAGGAAACATAAAATTTAAATCCTAGATCTAGGGTTTTGGGAAGTCTATAAATAGGAGCCTAGACCTAGGGTTAAACATATTCCATTTTATCTCAAATCATTAGTTCAATCTTTAATCTCCATCTTCTTCCACAAGTCTAGTGACAAGACTTGTGCGAAACCCTAACCCTAATTCCAATCAAAATTCAAGATCCCGAGTACCAAATCAAGCGTGAAGCCCTTCAACCTTTTAGGAGTGGAGCCGATCTTCAACAGAGCAAGTGGTCCAAGCCGATCCGCAACTCACGGAGACAAGCGAAGCCAAATCGACAATCGAGTTCTTCCTCTTATAGTTCTTGAGCGGTTGTAATGAAATTGTTGATATAAATAAAAGGTGAAATTCTTTAATTTCGCTTTCTTTAAATTCTTGCATCATGATTCGATCTCAATTTGTAATTGCGGTTCTTGTTGTGATGTTTGAGTAAAACTCCGCTCGTCGAGGAGTCGAGACGATCATTAGAATGATGATGTAACAAATCTTAAAACGAGTCTTGAGTCCTACGAGTTTTGTAAACCCTAGCAAGTTCAAGAATCGATGACCTAGTTTTGTTGCGATGCTTTCTTGATTGTTATCGCTCGAAATTGGGGATCTACGATTGTTTCTTGAATTTACTAGAGGCTAGAATGTGAATGATATCGACGAAAGAACAAGGGATAAAAGATGAAACACTAGTTTCATTAGAAATCCCTAATTCTCGTCGATCATCATCGATCTAGTATCAACTCATCGAAGGATAAGAATACGTCATGGTGAGATTACATCACATCTATAGATCTGATCGATTCCTACAAGCCTCATTTCGATTCTTGAGATTTGGTTGGAAAAATCATCAAACTCTCAATTCTTGATTCTATCGTTTTCTTGTTACTAGATCTATATTTTCTAATTCTTGAACTTCAACTATAAATCATGAATCGATTATTTTCTTTTCTTTTCTATTAACTTTTCAATTCAAACAAATCAAACATACAAACGAATCGCACAATCCCTGTGGACGATCCACACTCGCTAACGATCTACATCTGACACCGTAGTTGATTGCGGTCAAAATATTTTTGGTTGTGATTTCTATATAAATTTTCTTAAAACGACACAAAGAAACGTTTCAATCAGGTTCCCATAAATATACCCACCGCGGGAGCTTCTTCAATGCGCTGCTCGCACTTCGACCATAAGTTCCGCCACCGTATAGCATATTGAACCCATGTCTCGCCTGGCTTTACCCTGGCGTTAATCAGTGCCGTCATCGGGGTGCGTTCACTGGCGCTTGCAAAACGCTGAGTAAACAACAAATCCATCTCCGCGAAGGTCTTGATAGAGTCATTCAGGAGCTCAGAGTACCACTCCAACGCCGTATCTGATAAACTTCCAATAAACTGGCGAAGCAAAAGCTTGTCATCACCGCCGGTGTTGCCGCAGAGTGCCCTGAACTGGGCAACATGCTGGTGAGGATTGCCCGTCCCCTTGTAGATATGGAACTTGGGAATTGTGTAACCTGGCGGGTACTTGATTTAGTCGTACCAACTTGGATATGGCCGCCCCATTTTTACGACCTGGCCAGCTGCTTCAGCCGCGTGATGAACCCCTATTTGTTGGGCTATGTACTCGTCCAAATCATATTTGGAGATTGTATCCTCTTTAACCGTCGACAGAGCTGGCGGAGGATTTGACGTCTCTCCCCTATCGTCTTCAAGGACGATCAGGGGATCTTCGGCCGGAGGATCTTGTTGGATCATCATCCCTACCATGTCTTGGAACAGGAGGCCCATACGCTATATGTTGGCTGCTTGTTCAGCAGCCTCTTTGTCCTTCTTCTCTAATATTCGACGAAGGAATTCGGCGTCGGTTTCTTCCTCCTGGCGTTCATCCGAGGACGTTTCAGGGTTTTCTTTTGGCCCAGTAAGTGTGGCCGTAGCGTTCATCATCTCTTGGAGCTTCTGCTGCTGCTCCTGCGTTTTGGTCACTGATCGCGTAAGCGGTCGATGACCCGTAGATATGCGACTGTCTTCTTTACCAGACGCCACGTAGACGGTATGAACTACAATGCCCCCTGAATTAGGGCGTTTAGGTTCACCACCTTTGATATTCGTCATTGGCGTTGGCACTTTCTCTGGCCTTCTTCTTGTATGGGCCATAGAAGTTGAGGGGGCCGTTGCTTTGGGCACCCTGGTGACTGTCATCCTTTCCTGTTTGATCGGGCGGTCTTTTTCTTTTTCCACTTTCTCCTTTTTCTGTTGACGAGTGTGATCTGGGTCAATTACGGAGTCTTGAACTCTCCGCCAAACTTTATAAATTTTTTAGGACAGCCGTTGAGGGGGCTGTTCCTGCTTCGTTTCCGGAACTTTCTCCGCAGGTGGAGAAGATCTTTTCTGTGTAGCGGTTGGAGAGTTCAAGACGTCTTCACTTCTCTTAACGGTATTGCTTCTGCCCATTTGTAGAAGTAGTCAGTCGTCGCCAGGATGAAACGATGTCCTCTGGACGATGCTGGTTCGATGGGGCCGACTATGTCTGTCCCCCACATTTCGAATGGCCAGCTAGCCACTGTTGGATGGAGTGGATTTGGATGTTGATGGATGAAGTCTCCATGAATTTGGCATGAGTGGCATTGCTTCTCATATTCGAGGCAGTCCTGAATCATCGTGGGCCAGTAGTAGCCCATCCGTTTGATCTTCAACTTCATCTTCGGGCCCCCTTGGTGAGAACCGCAGGGTCCGTCATGAACTTCCTGGACGACTCTTTTTGCTTCGTCAGGTCCCAGGCATCTCAACCACAAAGAATCAAACGACCTCTTGTACAGAGTATCATTAACGAAGGCGAAAGACAGAGCTCGTTTCATAAGCTGATGTCTTGAGGACGCATCTTCGGGCGTTTGGCGGTATTTGAAGTAGTCTATAAAGACTTCTCTCCGATCCTCGGTATTTTCCCGATCTTTTATTTGCATGGTCGTCTGCTCAGTCGCTCCCTTCTCTTCGGGTGATTCCTGAGATATTTCCGCTAGGGCAAGCACCCAACGGCTTTGTACCACGATTCTTACGTCGTCGAGGTTCTCATCAGCCAGTTCCTTGGCGAGATTGGCCAATGCGTCCGCTTTGCTGTTTTCCGTGCGCGGTATGTTTTCCAAAGTGTAGGAAGGAATTTGGGTCAACAATTGTTGCACTTTTTCGCCGTACTTCACCAATTCTGGTTTGCATGTTTGGTAGTCGCCGTTTACTTGACTAACGACTAGTTGGGAATCTCCATGTACGAGGAGGTTTTCAATTCCCATGTCGATGGCGATATCGAGACCTGCTATCAAGGCTTCATATTCGGCTTCGTTATTCGTCCTCGGCTCTGTCAAGGAGAAAGCAAAGTGCATTATCCCTCCTTGTGGAGTCACGAAAATAAAGCCTACCCCCGATTTGATTATTGGCGTACTTTGTTTACGCTTCTTCACAGAAGATGCTCCATCGAAATAAAGCTCCCATCGGGTATCACCATCGTCGATCGCATCAAACGCATGTTCGTCTGGAAGATCGCAATTCAGAGGAGAATCGGCGGGTATCGGATGCTCAGCGAGGAAGTCGGCGATGGCCTGGCCTTTCACCGCCTTGAGAGGCTGATAGGTTATCGAGAACTCAATCAAGAGCAGGGCCCATTTAGCGAGTCGACCAGTCAGTATGGCCTTCAACATCAAATATTTAAGGGGGTCCACCTTTGAAATGAGACGGACCTCATGCGCCAACGCATAGTGTCTTAGCTTTGTTATCGCGAAGATCAACGCCAGGCAGTGTTTTTCAATGGGGGAGTAGTTGCTTTCTGCCCCCAGCAGAACTCGACTTAAGTAGTAGAGTTCTCTTTCCTTCCCTTGATCGTTCTCTTGTGCCCATAATGTGCCTAAGGAGCTTTCGAGAGCGGTTGTATAAAGAATGAGGGGCTTTCCCTTGACCGGAGCAGCCAACAATGGCGGGTTCTGCAGGTATTGTTTGATCTCGTCTAGCGCGCTTTGGCATTTTTGGTCTCAGATGAACGGGGTTCCCTTCTTCATCAGGTGGCTGTAGGGACGGCACTTGCCTGAAAGATTGGCTATAAATCGCCGTATGTATGCGAGCTTCCCTTGGAGAGACTACAACTGTTTGAGAGTTCTCGGCGGAGGCATTTTCATGATCGCTTTGATCTTTGACGGATCTATTTCGATACCTCGGTGTCGGACGATGAATCCTAGGAATTTACCCGAGGAAACCCCGAACGTACACTTAAGAGGGTTCATCTTCAATTTGTATTATCGAAGACGTTGAAATACGGTCTTTAGATGCTCGAGATGCTCGAGATGTTCCTCGTATGATTTGCTTTTAACCACGAGATCGTCGATATAGCATTCTACGATTTCATGTATAAGGTCATCGAAGATTTTCGTCATGGCCCTTTGGTAGGTGGCACCGGCCTTCTTTAAACCGAAGGGCATCACCTTGTAGCAGAATATACCGAAAGGAGTCCTGAAGGCGGTGTGCTTCTGGTCTTCGGGATGCATCTTTATCGGATTATACCCTGACGAGCCGTCCATGAAGGAGAAAACCTCATGAGTGGACGTATTGTCTATCATCAGTTCGGTGACTGGCACTGGGAAATCGTCCTTCGGGCAAGCTTTATTAAGATCCCGGAAGTCTATGCATATGCGCACTGTCCCATTTTTCTTCATCACCGGGATGATGTTGGCGATCCATTCAGGGTATTGAACTTCCTGGATGAAGCCAGAGTCGATCAGCTTCTTGACCTCGGCGTTGATACTCATCTCAAGCTCGAGCCGCATTCTTCTCGGCGCCTGTTTGACTGGCTTGACGTCCGGAGATATCGCCAATCTATGCACAGCAATTTCTGGATCTAGTTCCGGCATTTCGGAATAGTTCCACGAGAAGCAGTCTTTGTGCTGCATAAGCAGGTCTTTTAATGAAGCCACCTTTTCTTCACACAGCAGCTCACTAATGAATGTCGGTCGCGGGTCATTCGCCGTCCCCAACTCAATTTTCTTGAGGTTGTCTGCAGTGGTATGGATTCCATCTTCCAGCTCTTTCGGCGCTTGTGGGAATTCTGAGATTACCTCGTCGTTGCTGTTTTCGAAGTACCAGGGAAGGTCATCCATGTCCTCGGGCTTTTCTTTTGATATCGTGATCACGTGGCAAGTATGAATTCGCTTCCAATCCTAATATGGAACCGGTTCTTCTTCCATGGCCTTGGGTTCGTGCTTCTGTGGCGGCGCTACCCTCCAATTGTCGGACAGAGCGAACTTGCCAAGCGGGTACTGATCTTCAACCCAATTTTTGAAGGTGAAGCAGTCTTCGAGAGGATGCCCTACCACTCGGTGATAAAAGCAATAGTTTGGGTGTGAGACCTCGCCTGCTTGTTCGGGGTGTTTAGACTCCGGCAGTGTAAGCATCTGATGTTTTAAAACAAGGTCAAGTATTTTCTTCGTCTTGTCCCGAGGAAAAGAGTATGCTTGACCCATTTTTCTCATGAGGGATAGATCGGAACCGCTTGGTTCCCGCTTGCGTGGCCTTTTAGCCCCGCTTCGTTGCTGTTGAGCGCCTTTTTCACGTTTCGACTTGTTTCTGCCCTGCGTCGGGCCTTCTTTATAACAGGTTGACAAGGAGCGGCATTTTCAACTTTCACGGCCTGTTGGAGGAGGCGTTGCATTTTGGCTTTCTTGTAGATGACCATTTCGCGGTTATGATCGTCCCGGACTTTTTGACCCGCTTCCCTTATAAGCTTGTCCATTTGTTCTTCAAACGACGGACTGGGCTCTTTTGCATCTGGAAGTTTCACTGAATCAGGATTAGCGTCCTCCCATTGAGCATCCGCTTCTTCATCGAAGTCATACATGACATAGCAGCTGTTTAGTAGCTCTCGTTTCTTTGACCGGATGTATTCAAGTCCTTTTGTCTCCATTCTCTCATTAGGCGGTTTGCGTTCAGTCCCGGGAATATTCCAGACTTTGTCATAGAACTTGGCTTTTCGAACGGTCTGCTTGAAGGATATCCCCTGGCGTTTCAGCAGCTTTTTCAAACCTTCCGTATAATATCTGGGAAGACGGATAGGCTGAAGCCTGTCGAGCGTAGGATCTGCGCCATGCCAGATTTCTTTCTCCACTTTGTTTTCTTCGGAGCGGTAGAATAGAATTACTTTTTCGCTTTCTCGCCTGGGAGGGATATAGAACGTTTGTAGCTCTTCAATGCGCTGCTCGCACTTCGACCATAAGTTCCGCCACCGTATAGCATATTGAACCCATGTCTCGCCTGGCTTTACCTTGGCATTAATCAGTGCCGTCATCGGGGTGCGTTCACTGGCGCTTGCAAAACGCTGAGTAAACAACAGCTCCATCTCCGTGAAGGTTATGATAGAGTCATTTGGGAGCTCAGAGTACCACTCGAACGCCGTATCTGATAAACTTCCAACAAACTGGCGAAACAAAAGCTTGTCATCACCGACGGTGTTGCCACAGAGTGCCCTGAACTGGGCAACATGCTAGTGAGGATTGCCCGTCCCCTTGTAGACATGGAACTTGGGAATTGTGTAACCCGGAGGGTACTTGATTTGGTCGTACCAACTTGGATATGGCCGCCCCGTTTTTACGACCTGGCCAGCTGCTTCAGCCGTGTGATGAACCCGTATTTGTTGGGCTATGTACTCGTCCAAATCATATTTGGAGATTGTATCCTCTTTAGCCGTCGACAAAGCTGGCGGAGGATTTGACATCTCTCCCCTATCGTCTTCAAGGACGATCGGGGGATCTTCGGCCGGAGAATCTTGTTGGATCATCATCCCCACCATGTCTTGGAACAGGAGGCCCATACGCTGTATGTTGGCTGCTTATTCAGCAGCCTCTTTGCCCTTCTTCTCTAATATTCGACGAAGGAATTCGGCGTCGGTTTCTTCCTCCCGGCGTTCATCCGAGAACATTTCAGGGTTTTCTTTTGGCCCAGTAAGTGCGACCATAGCGTTCATCATCTCTTGGAGCTTCTGCTGCTGCTCCTGCGCTTTGGTCACTGATCGCGTAAGCGGTCGATGACCCGTATATATGCGACTGTTTTCTTTACCAGACGCCACGTAGACGGTATGAACTACAATGCCCCCTGAATTAGGGCGTTTGGGTTCACCACCTTTGATATTCATCATTGGCGTTGGTACTTTCTCCGGCCTTCTTCTTTTATGGGCCATAGAAGTTGAGGGGGCCGTTGCTTTGGGCACCCTAGTGACTGTCATCCTTTCCTGTTTGATCGGGCGGTCTTTTTCTTTTTCCACTTTCGCCTTTTTCTGTTGACGAGAGCGATCTGTGTCGATTACGGAGTCTTGAACTCTCCGCCAAACTTTATAAATTTTTTAGGACAGCCGTTGAGGGGGCTGTTCCTGCTTCGTTTCCGGAACTTTCTCCGCAGGTGGAGGAGATCTTTTCAGTATAGCAGTTGGAGAGTTCTTACGTGCCCTCCTCAGCAGTTCAAAGTTGTTCCCAGTTGGAACAGCAGCGTTGACTTCCACCACTGGAGCCGGTGGAGTTAGCCCCGAGGGGGAGTTGCCCCCTGCCTTCCTTACTCGTCGCCAATGGCGACGTCGGGCGCGATGAGTCGTCGGTATTGGTTCAGAAACAGAAACAGCTTCTTCTTGCCCCCTGTTCAGGTATGGGGCTGTTGCCGGCGTCAGCCTGTTGAAGACTGATGTCTTTTGAGCAGCAAGAGCAGGAGTGAGATTTGGTACGGTCAGTCTTGTAAAGACTTATCTCTTAGCCGGAGAAGCCGCCTTAACGACTTCATGAGCAGGTTTGGCTATTCTTTTTGGAATAACCTTTTCCGGGACTGCAAGCTTCATCGTGGGCCCGCAAGAGTTTTGGCCCAGTCTGGAGAAGACCGAGGCACTGGTGTTGGGAGATCCGTTGAGAGGGGCCGCAGTAACTGAAAGTCGATCGAAGACCGACTTCTTAGGAGCTTCTTGTACGGGCACGGGGGTGCTGAAGCTTGCTGGCGGAAGCATAGTTCCGAAAAACAACCCCGTGGTGGCTTGAGTAATCTGCTCCACGGGCATGGTGAACAAAGAGGCCGCTTCGGGCCCGTAGGTTATGCCCCCAGTTAAGGCCGGACGCGAGCTGCAGCTGCAGTTAGAGCACTTCGAACAGGTAGAGGCCATTGATGCTTGAGTTCTGTGCCAGGAAAAAGACCAAATCTTACTAAACTTGAAATCCAAAGGCAACCATTAACAAACCGCGATTCGTTCGCGAAGACGACACACGAAGTGTGGAGTGGAAAGAGGAAAAGGTCCCACCGGGCGTTCCAGAATCTGTTCCCCTCCGAATGGTGGCCGACGACGCGAGGACGTCTTGCCTGAGATTCGGGGCAGATGCTATTTGGTTTTATCCGTCTACCTCTCCGAAGATGCCAAGTTGATTTATGGCACCGTGTATCGGAGGTTTAGACGGATGCGGCCGATGTAGCAGACTTCGTCAGATTCCCCCTCGCTTGAGGGGTTTTTGATTGTGGGGACGCTCTTCCCTGCAGGCGCAAGCCCCTGCAGTTTATTACGCTACCGCATCGCGGTAACAACTTTCTCCTTCTCCAGAATTTCACTTCGTGTCGTGTGTGTTTGTTTTGTTTGCGGTTGCCCGTGGATTGTATACGAAGACTAAGCGATGTCGTCGCCCGTAGTACGTGGATTAGTCCAAATCCGTATTTACTTAGATTTGGGTTTGGTGTTTCGGTTTAAGGATACGTTAGCCGTATTTAGGCTAAGATCGACTTAAACGTTTATTAAGGATACGTTAGTCTGATTTGAGACTAAGATCAACTTAACGGGGTCGTTTGGATCCGACAAAAGAGCATTTGGGGACTCTATTGTTCCAGTTTAGGGACATGGTGGTCCATGTTCCAGTTTAGGGACATAGGGGTCCATATTCCAGTTTAGGGATGTGGTGGTCCTTGTTCCAGTTTAGGGACGTGGTGTTCCATCGCCAGTTTAGGGACGTGGTGGTCCATGTTCCAGTTTAAGGACGTGGTGGTCCATCGCCAGTTTAGGGACGTGGTGGTCCATCATTAGTTTAAGGACGTTTCGGTCTGGCATTAGTTTAAGGACGTTTCGGTCCAACATTAGTTTAAGGACGTTTCGGTCCAACATTCCTATTTTGGGGTAAATATTAGTTTAAGGACGTTTCGGTCCACGAGTTTAAGGACCCCGCAGTCCATATTGATGTGTGGTCGTCAGGACCCGTCACCTCTCTGACGTCGTTGAAGGATTACAACGATGGGTGTCAGAGGAGTTCGGAGATGTACCCTCGAACCGGTCATAAATTGATTTAGGGAGCAGCCGTGCTCAGTCAATTTAATTTGAGGACTTATGGCCATGACTGTGCTAAGTCCAGTTTCAAGATTCTTTTGTCTTTGGCTTATTGGACCTATGTTAGGCCCTTGCCCGTTTACTGTATTATTTTTCTTTATTTTGATTGGGCTCTGTCTCTCTTTTAAAATGCATAGCATTTTTGATTAGGCCTGTTAGGCCTTTTCATTGGGCTCTGTCCCTTTTCTTGATAATGTAGAGCATTAAATACTCTGACAGTGCCCCACGTGGCTTGTCAGGCGCTTTGCGCCAATTAATAAGCGCAAGCGCTTGTGGAGGTGACACGTGTCACGCTCTGGTGAGCGCAAGAGCAACAGCGCAGTGCACTGCGTCAGTGGGCTGCGCTGTTGCACTGTTGACACGTGGCGCTTCCTGACGGCTTGCGCAATAGTGTAGTTTTGGCAAGTGCTGGGCACTGTTAACTTGAGAATCTTTTAGATTCAGAACCAATGGTTCATAAAAAGAAGTGCAAAGCACTGTTTGTTTTCTTGATCTAATTTAGATCAAAGAAAACAAGTTCTTCTTGTTTTTCTTATCTCGGGGAACCAATGGTTCATAGAAAAGTGCAAAGCACTTATTATTATTTATTTTACTTTTTATTAGAGATCCTTGATCTCGTTCTCAGATTAATGATCTGTTCATAAGAGGATTTTCCCTTTTTCTAAAGGGTTTTTACCTTTTTTGTTCTTGAGGATTTCTCTCCAATTCTTCAGAGTTCTCTCTGTTTGATTTCTCAAAAAATGTTGATTTCTTTGAATTGAGGTCTAGGGGCCTTTATATAGTGCCCATAAATTAGTTAAATTTGTTAAAGAGATCTTTCTCTGAGTGATTTGGGGAATTTTCCCCATCGTTGGATTTTTTATCCAAGAGCTTCTGTTTTACAGAAAAAAATATTCTTGTTTTAACAAGAACAGAAAGATCTTATTAGAATTTTAATTCTGTTTGACGTAAACGCCCCAGCGCTTGACACGTGTCGCGCAGCGCAGCGCTTGCGCAGTTGTGCTTGCGCAACTATGCAGACACGTGTCGCGCAGCGCTGTGCTTGCGCGGCTGTGCTTACGCAACTGCGCAGACACGTTTCACGCAGCGCAGCGCTTGCGCAGCTATGCCTGCGCAACCGCGCAGACACGTGTCGCTCAGCGCAGCGCTTGCGCAGCTGAAGCGTTGCTTCCTTTTGTCTTTTAATAGAGCTTTGCTCTGATTGGGCGGCTGCCTCAGGCGCTGCGTTGATGTATCAGCGCCTGACACGTGGCGCGTTGCGCGCAGCGTAAAGAATCTGAAGCGTTGCTTCATTTATTAAAATTTAAATTTTCAAAGCAAAGCTTTTTTTCCGATTGGGGGAAGATGAAGCGTTGCTTCATCTCTCGCCTTGGAATTTGAACAGAGCTTTGCTCTGATTGGGGTAAACAAATGCCCTCCCACCATTGCGCTTACGTGGCCCGAAACGCGAGCGCAACGGTGGCAGAATTCCAACCGTTACGGCAACTTTTGGAAGTTGAAAGGTCATTTGACGTCTATAAATAGGACGTTTGGTCCTCAATAGATGATTATCATCTTTAAGATTTTTATTTTCAAAACCTCAGAGCTTTGCTCTTGCCTTCAAGAACTCCTTGAGTTAGATTTTCTATAACAGAAACTATTTAAGTAAGAATTAGTCTTGAATTAAATCAATTTTAATTGATAGAACTTTGCTCTCATAGATCTTTGATCTAAAGAAAACCCTTTGGGGTTTCACCAAATAGAGCCTTGCTCTCATGAATCTGTTTCAGGGTTTCTTAACCCATGAATAGAACCTTGCATTTTTGGAAAAACACAGATCTCCTTGATCTAAAAAAAAAGATGAAATCTGAAGAGTTTGAATATGGACAATGAAAATTAAAAATGGAGTTTTGTATTTAATGGATTATATCATCTTTTAATAGTAATGATCTCAGAGTCCTCGGGGGGATTTCTTTGAATTCCCCTTATTAGGATTTTGACAGTCACTCCTGTTTGCAGAGCATTGCTCTCAAGGAGTTTAACTCTCTGTGTATTTTTTATCGCTAATCTTCCTGTGATGTTTCCTCCAGGCATTATGGCGGTGCGTCTATACAGTCTGCATGAATTCATCACCTACGAGGATATCCGTGTACAGGGCCGTCTGCAAAACCAAGAGTTTACGGATGCCCAGTGTGCAGACGTCATGGGTCGTCTGAACGCACGTGTTGGTTGGCTGCTCCCTCGCCGCTCTGCTCTGTTGAAAGTCGTGCTGGGAGCAATTTGGAGAGCACTCCGGGGGTTCCACGAGGCCCTACCGCTCAATGCACTGGATGATGCCGACGACAAGGTGCATTCAGTGTACCTGTCGGGGCTGATCTCGAAGAAACGGCGGGATAACCTTATCGACATCCTGCACCAAATTTTCCAGCAGACGACGATAGTTGCTGCTTACCGAAGACCGGGTGGGCTTGCCGAGGATCTTGACACAGAGGAGCGCGAGAGGTTGCGCACGAGAATAATCCGAAAGGCCAGAAGAACTCTGAATGGCCTTACTTTTGAATTCCTCAATCCGTGCCCTGGCTCTGAGTTTATTCCATTGTAATAATGTTTTTCGTTTATTGCTTTTATGATTGTAAGAACTTTTGGCAATATTAATGGAAATTTTTTATCCCAGCTTGTCTTTATTTTTCGTTCTGAGTTGCTTATGCATGAATGAGTGTGTCTCGAACGCTTGATCAAATGTAAATCGGATGTTCTTCCTGTCATTTTCTTCTTTCGTTTATTGTGTGCATGTTGTCTCAGTAAACATGATTGGCAGACAACTCAGTTTTTCTTTTAAGAGAGCGATAGCTTAGGCCGCAGGTTCGGATCTGCCGCCTAAGACTTTTCAACTCTATGAGCCGTGAGGGTCTCATAAAGACTTTTCTCCCTACGGATCGAGAGGATCTCATAGGTGGGTTTTCTCCTTAGGAATCGTGAGGATTCCTAAGTGTGTTTTCTCTTGTAAGTCGTAAGGATCCTATAAGAGAATTTTTCCCTCTCATGGGTCGAGAGGACCCGTAAGCGGTTGTTTCCCTCCTTGTCGAAACTCGACTTTGGAGAGTGAGACCCGTGAATAGTATGCAAGGGACTGTTTTAGACCGACTTGCAGGGTCCCATTGTTCAGGAAGCAAGTTTTTTAGTCCCTGCTGCCTGAGGCTTCATCTTGTAAGTTGAGACGAATCGGGAATTTTCCCGCGGAGACACTGGTTTCTCTGCGAGCCGACACGAATCAGGAGGCTCTCTTCAAGGATGTTTGTTTCCCTGAGTCGAGGTATTTGCCAAGGATTATTTGTTTCCATGGTGTAGAAACGAATCGAGAATTTCCCACGGAGACACTGGTTTCTCTGCGAGTCGATGCGAATCAGGAGGCTCTCGTCAAGGATTGTTTGTTTCCCTGAATTAAAGTATTTGCCAAGGATTATTTGTTTCCCTGGTTTTGAGACGAATCGAGAATTTCTCACGGACGCACTGGTTGCTCTGCGAGTCGACGCGGATCAGGAGGCTCTCATCAAGGATTGTTTGTTTCCTTGAGTTGAGGTATTAGCCAAGGATTATTTGTTTCCCTGGTGTTGAAACGAATCGAGAATTTCCCACGGAGGCACTGGTTGCTCTGCGAGTCGACGCGGATAAGGAGGCTCTTATCAAGGATTGTTTGTTTCCCTGAGTTGAGCTATTTGCCAAGGATTATTTGTTTCCCTGGTGTTGAAACGAGTTGAGAATTCCCACGGAGACACTGGTTGCTCTGCGAGTCGACGCGGATCAGGAGGCTCTCATCAAGGATTGTTTGTTTCCCTGAGTTGAGGTATTTTCCAAGGATTATTTGTTTCCCTGGTGTTGAAACGAATCACGAATTTCCCACGGAGGCACTGGTTGCTCTGTGGGTCGACGCGGATCAAGAGGCTCTCATCAAGGATTGTTTGTTTCCCTGAGTTGAGGTATTTTCCAAGGATTATTTGTTTCCCTGGTGCCAAGGATTATTTGTTTCTCTGGTGTTGAAACGAGTCGAGAATTTCCCACGGAGACACTTGTTGCTCTGCGAGTCGACGCAGATCAGGAGGCTCTCATCAAGGATTGTTTGTTTCCCTGAGTTGAGGTATTTGCCAAGGATTATTTGTTTCCCTGGTGTTGAAACGAATCGAGAATTTCCCACGGAGGCACTGGTTGCTCTGCGAGTCGACGCGGATCAGGAGGCTCTCATCATGGATTGTTTGTTTCCCTGAGTTGAGGTATTTGCCAAGGATTATTTGTTTCCCTGGTGCCAAGGATTATTTGTTTCCCTGGTGTTGAAACGAATTGAGAATTTCCCACGGAGACACTGGTTGCTCTGCGAGTCGACGCGGATCAGGAGGCTCTCATTAAGGATTGTTTGTTTCCCTGAGTTGAGGTATTTGCCAAGGATTATTTGTTTCCCTAGTGTTGAAACGAATCGAGAATTTCCCACGGAGGCACTGGTTGCTCTGCGAGTCGACGCGGATCAGGAGGCTCTCATCAAGGATTGTTTGTTTCACTAAGTTGAGGTATTTGCCAAGGATTATTTGTTTCCCTGGTGCCAAGGATTATTTGTTTCCCTGGTGTTGAAACGAGTTGAGAATTTCCCACGGAGACACTGGTTGCTCTGCGAGTCGACGCGGATCAGGAGGCTCTCATCAAGGATTGTTTATTTCCCTTTGTTGAGGTATTTGCCAAGGATTATTTGTTGCCCTGGTGTTGAAACGAATCGAGAATTTCCCACGGAGGCACTGGTTGCTCTGCGAGTCGACGCGGATCAAGAGGCTCTCATCAAGGATTGTTTTTTTCACTGAGTTGTGGTATTTGCCAAGGATTATTTGTTTCCCTGGTGTTGAAACGAATCGAGAATTTCTCACGGAGGCACTGGTTGCTCTGTGAGTCGACGCGGGAAAGCTATTTGGTTTTATCCGTTGGCCCAAAGAAGACGGCCGAAAAAATCTTGCAGTGTGGTTTCTATTGTCCACGACTTTTCCAGGATGCATATGAATACTGCAAGATATGCTCCCGGTGCCAACACTTGGGCCGGATATCGTGGAGAAACGAAATGCCGCTCCAACCAATTTTGGTTGTCGATGTTTTTGATGTTTGGGGTATAGACTTCATGGGACCATTTCCCAATTCTTTTAGGAATGTTTATATTCTGTTAGCTGTTGACTACGTTTCAAAGTGGGTCGAGACTGTGCCTAGCTGAACGAATGACAATAAGATTGTCGTTCGATTTCTTAAAGAACACATATTTTCTCGATTTGGGCACCCTCGAGCGATCATAAGTGATAATGGCTCTCACTTTTGCAATAGGACTTTTGAGTCCTTAATGCGCAAATATTCTATAACCCACAAGCTGTCAACGCCATATCATCCCCAAACATGTGGGCAGGCCGAGGTTTCAAATCGGCAAATAAAGCAAATCTTGGAGAAAACGGTTTCTAAAAACCGTAAGGATTGGTCAGATAAACTGATCGATGCACTATGGGCTTTCCGTACTGCATACAAGACTGATCTGGGTATGTCTCCATACCGGCTTGTTTACGGGAAGGCTTGCCACCTCCCGGTAGAAATTGAGCACAAGGCATTTTGGGCTATCAAAGAGCTGAATTTATCTTTAGGAGATGCGGGCAGCAACCGAAAGCTGCAATTAAATGAACTAGAAGAGCTGCGGGATGAGGCATATGATAATGCCGTAATTGTCAAAAACCGAAATAAGGTGTTCAATGATAAACACCTTTTGCAAAAAACTTTTGAACCAGGTCAACAGGTTTTACTCTATGATACTCGGTTACATTATCACCCAGGCAAGCTCCGTTCTAGATGGAAAGGACCATTTGTTGTCCGCACCGTTTATCCGCACGGTGCGGTCGATCTTGAAAATTCTGAGGACGGTACTTTATTCAAGGTTAATGGACATCGATTGAAACCGTTCCTTACGGCGGACCATTAGGAGGAGCTCCTGTTTTTGCAGGAGCCGATTTACACTGATTGATTTTCCTCCACTTTCACCCCCGAATTTCCAATCAATTTTCCAAAACTTTATTTCAAATAAGTTTGGGGGTGTGTATCATTTGTAAATATATTAATAAGCAGGGCATTGCCGACATTATCGACCCTCTTGGTGCAGCATGACAGTGAGGACACTGTCCAGTTCAAGTTTGGGGGTATGCTCGGTACGTCTTCTTCCTTCGCATTCATATGTATATTTTTGCATTTGCATATTTATTTTGAAAACCCATAAAAAAATGGAAATTTCAAAAATTATAAAAATTATTGTATTCAATTTTGACCATATTTAACTTGAGTTTGACAGATAGGTTAACTGGCTAGGAACAACTAGATCTTAGAACTAATAAATTAAAAACCCTAAAAATAACCTTCCTTAAAGATTAACGGTAGAAGGTATATGTCTTTGTAGTTTATTTAGAACTAGGCAAATTTTGAGTTCACTTTTTGGGCTAAGTTGAAATAAAGGAAAAATATTGATATTCTTATTAGAGTATAAATTTGAAAAATAATTCCTAACTTAAGTCTATATTCTGAAAATGTATACCCTACAAATTGTACAATCACGCACCTTGAAACTTGGAATAGTAGAAGAGACCTTGAAATGCTCTTGTCTAAGTCCTTAGTACGAAGAAAATAAAAAAAATGTGAATAAAGAAAAAAAAATTAACACTGGTCTTTGTGATTACTTAAGCCTGCAAAAATAGAAGAAATATTTAGCGAGGGTGCTTCATCACCTAGTGCCTTAGACCAACTGGTTTGGGAGTCACTGCTAAAAGCCTTGGATGTTGCAAGACTAGGAATTACGCTTTAAGGTGCAAACATATCTTGTAATCGGTTGTTGGTACCTCAAGAAGTATTAACAGTCGCATGAAGGATGTGAATTCACCAGTTAATTAGTGCTTTGGACAACGGACAAGAGTATGATTGCTTTATTTGAATTTCCAAGTGTAGGGGTGATTTATACACACACGTGGGGATATATGATTAGAGTTGAGATAAGAGAAAGGAATGAAGAATAGAACTTGTATTTTTAGTAGAGTTGATAGAAAAATTCCCAAGTGGAGATGGAACCTTAGAAGGAAAACTTAAGAAATGCTGAAAGCTGAGTGAGTCTATCGAACATATATAATCTTAAGTTAAATGATGAGGAAGTATGAAGAATATGGGTGGGTAATTTATGAGTCAATGATAATAGAATTCCTTGTTATAAAATCTAATTGAAGAATTAAAGTCAGTGGGCCTAATTGATAGGATTTTATGGGTAGTATCCGCTGAAAACCCTCAGGAGACAATACTCCTCCTACTAGGGACACCAAGAGGTTTAACGGCTTGTTGCACGAGCTCAGTGCAATCGCCTTTCCCTGCGAAAGTGCGGTTAGATTTTATCGAGAGTAAAATAATAAGTTTGCTCGAGGACGAGCAAAAGATAAGTTTGGGGGTATTTGTTCACACCATAATATTGTATTATTATATTCCCCATTCCTATTTGTTTTATAAATAAATAGGTGCTTTTGACGCATGTCTGCTACATAGTACAGGTTATAGGTTCTTGGAGCAAAAAAAGTGAAAAAGACAGAAGACGACACAAAAAGGGAATTTTGACCAACAAATGGAAGGATCCTAGTCAAGCCTAAACGAAGAACAATTCACAATCAACAAGACAACGCAAGGTCCAAAATGTCAAGGCAAACGGTTAAAAGACCAATACAAGTTTTCACTGAAGAGCCGGAGAAGGACCAGAAGCCAAAAAGAGAAAAGAAATAAAGAAATAAAAAGCCCAAGCAGCATAGAAGAAAACCCAAAAGTTTCCAGACACAACTCCCCAGTTTGGCCGCGGAACCGCGGCCAAACCCAGGCTGGGGCCGCGGTTCCGCGGCCATCAGACGCACGTGTCGGTGCATATTTCTTCTGGCGGTGCGTCGGTGTGTAGGTTGGGATTTTTGGTGGGCATATCTGTAATAGCACATGCGCGAGAATTTGTAACCCTAGTTTTCCTATTTCCTTATAAATATGTAATCAAAATACTGTAATAGGGATGCCTCCCTTCATTAATAAAATTTAGAAATCTTTTGGAGAGCATCGGTGCCTCTTCTCATATCATCTATTCAGATCTGACAACCCTGTGTAAATGTTTGGAGAGAGCCATCTGTAAGTAGTTTTATTTAATTGCCCTAGTTTAGATTTAATTCCTTGCCCTAGATAAATGTTTTTCAATTCCCTAATGAGCGAGTAGTCTCCTCGCTTGTTAGGGTTAGCTTTGGGGAAGGCTTTTGAGAGATGAGATCTCTCATCCCTTTCTTGCCCATCACATACAATCAATAGGACTCCATGCTACATGCACATACCGCTCCCTACGGCACCCTATCCCTCGAGGTAGCGGTGATACAGTAGTATAAAGGCCCGGCTGTGATGTTTTCCATAAAGGTTAGGGTAAGGATTGATAAAGGAAGGACAAGAACCTAGAGGATGAAACATCTTCCCGAATGGATCTAATCCCCTTTATTGATAATTACCATAACTCCTCATAGATCTTCATTTGGGTATAGAAAGCGTTGAGATTTATTTACATTTCCAAACCTACCTTAAACCTAACCCTAGCAAGATTTAGATCTAGATAATCTTAGTATAGATAGATTTAGTTTTTAGATTTATTAAATCAATCCGAACACCCATCGGAATTAACAAGTTTGAGCGATTAGGAAACTCACAATATCCCTGTGGACCGACCCGTACTCACCGGCTAGCTACCAAGCGACGCCGTTCTTGATTGCGGTTATAAGAATTTTTGAGATCAATCAAATGGCGCCTTTGCCGGGGAAGAGCGTCCCCACAATCAAAAACCCCTCAAGCGAGGGGGAATCTGACGAAGTCTGCTACATCGGCCGCATCCGTCTAAACCTCCGATACACGGTGCCATAAATCAACTTGGCATCTTCGAAGAGGTAGACGGATAAAACCAAATAGAATCTGTTCCCCTCCGAATGGCGGCCGACGACGCGAGGATGTCTAGACTGAGATTCGGGGCAGATGCTATTTGGTTTTATTCGTCTACCTCTTCGAAGATGCCAAGTTGATTTATGGCACCATGTATCGGAGGTTTAGACGGATGCGGCCGATGTAGCAGACTTCGTCAGATTCCCCCTCGCTTGAGAGGTTTTTGATTGTGGGGACGCTCTTCCCTGCAGGCGTAAGCCCCTGCAGTTAATTACGCTACCGCATCGCGGTAACAATCGTAACAGCAAATATTTACATAGTGAATCTAGAGTTTCTAGTTTCTATGACTATATAAGGGACCGAGAGCTTCACATTAAAGATCATCACCAAATAGATCAAAAGGTCCAAGCGATCCACACATCCGAATGATCATCAACTAGTCATCTACCTCCAACAGGAGGAGAGAAGATCTAGAGCAACTAGGGTTCTTTGTAATTTACTCTCAAAAAGAGAAAAGTTGTATGAAATAGTTGATTAATAAAGATAGTTGTTTTTAATTCTTTTTGCATTTAATTTCTGCACTTAATTTATGCATCTTAATTATGTTCTCATTCTTCATCCTCTCTTCTAACTTAATCATGAGTGAGTAATTCCTAACTTGCTAGGGTTTGTAGGATAGAGTAGAACAATGGATGAGAAAATCATTTAATTTCTTTTATACATTTTAAAGTTTTTAAACTTTAGAAAAATAAATGTTAACCTTCTAATCGAGCGCGCTATCAATTTATTGATAGTCACGACCACGATTTGAGATTGGTTAAACACTTGTTTTGTTAAAGGCTAGACATGAATAGAGATCAATGAAAGGACATGGTTAAGAATGGAAACCCTATTCCCTCCAAGAACCCTAATCTACATTCATCACTATCGATCTAGTTTTAAACTATTAAAAAATAAAAGGAGTCATTTTTAATTAGTCATCCATTACTACTAAGTCCTATGAACATTACAAGCTTTTTCATTATAAATTCTACATCCGTACATCCATTGATCTACTACCAATCACCCATCTTTTTATCAACTCGTTTAAAGCAAGAAAAGGGTTCACGTTTCCCTGCGAACGACCCATACTCATCGCGGCTAGCTACTAGTGAAACCGTCTTGATTGTGGTTACTTTACAAAACACTTCTTTTAAACGATCAATCAGCTGTGCAGGTGGTCCACGTGGTGCTGGTACAAGGAGAGCTAGACGAGGTGCAGGAGCCTGAATGACTGGTCACTGTGGGACTGTGATTGCGTGTTTGGGTGCTGGTGCTGTGTTAAAACGGTATGGGCATGCTCCTATGGAGTGAGTAGATGTTCCACAAACCAAACACAGGCCATTTGTACGCCTGCAATCCTTCACTAAATGGCTAGTTCTCTTGCAGTAGAAACAAAAGTCTGGACTAGACCGATTAAATGATCCTCCCGGTCTCTTGGGTGCAAAGTTCATCCTAGAAGAGGCTCCGCCTGATATCTCTGTAACAGGACATTTTACACCAATATTCTGCGGTCTGCCCTTCTTCTTCACAATTTCCTCATATCGTCGGCTAGCCTTTAGAGCAATATCATAGGTTGGGGAATCCCCTGTAGCGAGTGCAGCTTGGATTTTCGGGTCCAACCCTTGCAGAAATCATCATGCCAGGATCTTAGCAGTAGGGATAAGGTGTGAAGCGAACCTGTTATGACCTTGTGTTAGCAGTGTAGTGAGTGAGACCAGAAATTTGAATTTTTGAGACAATATCTTATCTGCTGAGCATGGTAAATTCAGTATCGTATTCATCCACAAACTCGACCCACATCGAGCCTTGTTGTAGATGGATGAACTGTTGTTCCATGTCAAATCGGGCAGTCTCAATGAAGTACTTCACATCGAACAGATCGCGAAATGTCTTCCACTCTATGGGTTACGTGAGACGGCTTTCTTCAGCTTTCCACCAGACTCTTGCATTGTCGGTGAGTTGCAACTTAGCAACTCTCACCCTGGCAATATCTGGCAGTTGTGCTGCTGCCAGATCTTCTTCGATAGATTGAGTCCATTCTTCTGCCTCCAGTGGGCTCTCTTTCCCCGAGAAGTTTTTTAGGTGCAATGCCTGAAATTGTTTGACTCCAGATGCCTCGGCTTCGGAACGGTGCATGAGGATTGCAGTCTGCTGCTGCTAACCCTCCAAGAGACTTTTGATCGCCTTAAGTAGTGTCGATTGCTCATTGATAGGAGCTACAACGATGGGTGGTGGTGGTAGAGTTGGCGGTGGTGTGTTGCTATAGATAATCGTGCTGGTGTTGTTCGGAGAATCCATGACATTGATAGAAAAGGAATGGTTAGAATAGATTCAAGAATTTTGAAATATAAGGATTGTATAGTTGCTGATTCTTATAATTCTTGTGATATATTTCTTAAGACTTCATGCAGAACTGACCTGCATGGGCCGCCAACAAAACCTGTCACACCCCGCTTCCTAGTAGATGGAAACGGTGACATGGCAGGCCACAACGTATTTACTAAGAAATAAATACGTTAAGCGTAATTAAGCAATATATAAAATGGACAAGAATGACAAGTGAATAAATTAAACAGCAACTTTATTTACATTCATTTTTAAATAAATCTGTTTTGAAATAAAAGATACAATAATGTAAAAGCAGTGCCTAAACAATGGCATACAGGAAAGTAAGTGCAAGAAGAACTAGTAGTCCAGCAAAGCAGTAAACGGGTCCAAGACCTCCTGGCTTGGCTCTGTCTCCTCAGTCTCCGGTCCTCATGACGAACATTCCAAAGAAAGAAATAAAAGGAATGTCGTCAGCGAACTATCATTCAGTGTCACGCCCCGCTTTCCAGTGTACAGGGAAGGAGACGTGACGATGCACGTGACATATTTACTCAGCAGTAAACACGTTAAACGTAAATAAGTAATATAAATGAATAACACAAGAAATGACAAGAGATATAAATAAGCATCAACTTTTTATTGATAATCATTCTACATACAACTGGAAAGTAATACAATGAAATAAAGCAATGCCTATACAATGGCATATGAACTGAAAGTAAAGTAAGTCCAAGTAGTCTAGAACTCTGGATCCTCAGTGAACTGCTCCAAAACGTCCTGGCTGGGCTCGATCTCCTGAGAGTCAGGTCCTCCTGACAACATTCCAATGAAAGAAAAAATAGGAATGTCTTCAGCGAACTAGCTCTCGGTAAGTCCCAAGAAATAGAATGAAATAGACAGGTAATGAGAATAGAATAGATAAATTATATGTTTTTTATGCTAACGTAGTTGTTTGTAGCTTGGTACAGAATGTGCCAGTGTATACGAGAGTAATCCAACTTGCTCCGTGGATTAAGGTAATATGTAAGTACAACGCCCCGTCAAAACCCATGGGACAACGGAACAGATGTTCATGTAGGTGTCTTTTAGTGACCATCATCGTGCCACTTTTAACACATTCTGTACTAGTCTACCCCATTAATACCCCATAATGTATATTGTATTGTTTTGTATATATATAAGACTTGCCGAGACTATGGTATAAATTGTTCATATAAATGGATCAGGATGTAAACAGATAGTCATGTAGTTAAATCAAGATGTATCCATGGTTCGGTCAATTCAAGTCATGTTGCAAGTCTGGTATAATTCTGGTATCCATGTTCAAGTTGGATTCATGTTGTATTGGAGTTAAGTTTAGATTGGATTCATATTTGGATTGTATTCCGATTAGACTGAGACTCGGATTGATTCAAAAACTTAAACAGATTTGAATTCCTGAATTAGATTTTGGAGTTATCGGTAACTGCTGTATATGGACGGCAGGATTTGTGTCTTTTTTCAAGACAATTACCATTTGATAACCCCGTTTTAGTTTTTCTACCTTAAATAGGTAAGCACCCATTTTCTCCGGCTCTCTAAACCTATATTTACTATGGTCCTTATTGTAATTTAATATAACTTGAGGGGGTTTTATGAAAAATATTTTTAGTATACATTCAAAATAAATCTCAAGTATTTATTTATATTCTTTAGACTTGTCATGAATGTGAATTTTATAGAATGAGGTATATTAGTGAATATATACATATAATTGGAATAGTTCAAGGTATTTTAGTGTAAAATTGCCTTGTATGGATTCTTGATGGTATTTTCATGAAACCTGTAATTCTTTTGTTTAGAAAACATGGAATTTATTAAATATTAAAAATATGTGATTTAATAATATATATATATATATATTAAAAATAAAGTTTAATTATTAAATAGAAATTCTCATTTTTCTTAAAAAAATGCATTAAAAATTCCAACGAGATCGTATGCTCCGTGAGGAGGTCTGCATCTCTCCCTACTAGTCCGATAGATGTGTGATAAACCGCACCAACCGAATCGGATTCCCCAAAAGTGGGTTGTAGAGGAACAATCCCAAGGAATTTAAAATAACACAATTTAAAGAAATCCAGTTATTAATAGTTTAGGGTATTTTGATGAAAAGTCCTATTTGTCCCAAAAATATTGTTAAAAGAAAATCGTGCTATGTCAAGATGTGTATATGTGAGAGATGGGTCATTACCTCGTGAGGTTTTCTAAGGTAATATAAGAAAAAATGATTAAACGATATCATGTGTAATTTCATGGTATTTAAACATAAAAGCTTAATAAAAGTTGTTTTATATGGAGTATTAAATTGAAACTTATTTCTAAAGATTAGTTAATGATTAACAAGCAAAATTTAGTGATATGGATGATTGGTTCTTAAGAAAAAATTTAGTTTTAAAGAGAATGAAATTTAAAGATTGGTATAACTTCACTTACCGACATGATTTGAAAAGAAGAAATTTTAAGATAGAAAGAGAATGAAAGAGGTGGTACTTACAAGCTTAGAGAAGAGATAGGAGGTTGAGAAGAAGATTGGTGGCTTCATGTTGTCGCAGGGTCACTCGAATCGTCTCGAATTCTCGCCAGAACTTGACATAGTGCTAACTCCACTTGTACTTTTCTTTGACTTAGAAAATTTTGAGAATTTCGGACAATAGATTTCAGAATGGAGAGGGCTAGGATATGGAGTTGTATTTATAGGGTAAAATTAGGGTTTTGAGAATTGAAGAGAGAATTAAAATGTATTAAAAATGGGATTTATGATGAAAATCAATTCTCTGGATAAATACAAGAAAATCAAACAGTGCTGGGATAGTGGGGGTAGGCAAAGGGTTTAGTGTGTAGAGAATGGGAGCATTACCTATGGGTGGCCCAGTGACGCCGGCCAAAAGTGAAACCTCGTCGGTCGAGTGTATGGGGTTGGGGCTTGGATCAATACCATGTGTCCTAGTCTGTTTAAATACCATTTTTCACATGTTTATTTTCTCAGACTTTTCATTTTTACGTGCAGTGCACGTGTAAACTTTTGTACTTCCAAAAAGTTTAAAAGAAAAATCAGTAAAAATATATGTGGCTGATGGAATTCGAACATATGGGCTATATCACAGCAGTGCAAAGCTTTACCAATGAGCTACAAGTGCTTTGTTGCTGTTCTTTAACAAAAACAACATTTAAAGTATACTCAAACTTTCAAATACGCCATTCTGTACATTAACTTTTAAAAAAAATTATACAATAAAAACAAAGTCATTACATTCTACCCTTCTTATAAAAATTTCGTCCTCAAAATTTACAATTATTTAAGGACTAATTTACAAATAAATAAGGATATTTTGCATTCATAGCATCTTCTCTTTCCCACTTTGATTCTCCTGGTGAATTTTTTCTCCACATCACTTGGACCAAATTTACTTCCTTGTTCCTTAGTGACTTCACATTTCTGTCCAGGATTTCTACGGGTTGTTGCTCACAGGATAGATATGTTTGTACAGTGAGCTCGGGGTGATCAAGAATGTGGCTGGGGTCGCCCACATATCTTCGAAGCAGGGATATGTGGAACACGTTGTGCACTCCTTCCAATGAGGGTGGAGTGCCAAACGATACACCACTTCTCCGACTCGTTCAGGTATATCGAACGATCGAATAAATCTCGGACTGAGCTTACCCCTCTTTCCAAAGCGAATTAATCCTCGGATTGAAGAGATCTTTAAGAACACATAATCTCCTGGTTGGAACTACAGATGTCGGCGCTTTGCATCAGCCCAGTGCTTCTATCGGAATTAGGCTATGCGCATTCTTTCCCTGATCGTGCGAACTACATCCACAGTAGCAACGATCATCTCAGATCCAAGGAGTTCACGATCTCCGATATCGTCCCAACTTAGTGGAGATCGACACTTCCTTCCATAGAGAGCTGCAAAGGGTGTCATTCCGATACTCGCTTGATAGATGTTATTGTATAAAATCTCCACAAGATGTAGGTGATCTTCACATGATCCTCCGAAGTCTAAGATACGCGCTCTTAGCATATCTTCTAGGATCTTAATCGTTCACTCAGACTGTCCATCTGTTTGTGGATGGTAAGCTGTACTGAAGTTCAGACTTGTTCCCAAGCTAGCTTGCAAACTCTGCCAAAACTGCGATCGGAATCATGTGTCACGATCGGAGACAATGAAAACCGGTACTCCATGTAATCTCACAATCTCATTCATGAGTTCATGGGTATCAGAAATAGTACACTATGAAGAGTTAAATCTTACATAGATTCAGACTTACCTCCATATACTTCTTTGCTAATGTCTCGGTAGATTGTCCAACTCGAAATAGGATGAAATGTGCCGACTTTGTGAGTCGATCCACAATAACCCATACAGCATCGTTACCTTTCATGCTGCGAGGAATAGCAGTCACGAAATCCATAGTAATGTGTTGTCATTTTCATTATGGGATAGGTAACGGTTGAATAAACCAGCAGTCCTGTGATGTTCAACATTTACTTGCTGACACACCAACATTTGGCTACGCTTCTGGCTACTTCACGTTTCATTCCATGCCACCAGTAATGTTTCCGCAGATCTTTGTACATTTTTGTACAATCATGGTGTACTGAATAAGGAGAGCTGTGAGCTTCTTTCATCAACTCTTCCCGAATAGGACCTTGTGGTACACACAATCTGCTTCTTTATCTTAAAGATCCGTCTTCGTGGATGATGAAGTCTGTTCGAAGTCCACATTCTACTTGTTCTCGGATCTTTTGCAGCTTGGCATCACTTGTTTGAGCTGCTTTAATCTGATTGACAATTGTAGACTGAACTTGTAAGTTCATCAAATTCGAAGCATTACCTGGCATAACCACTTTTATCTCCATCTTGTGCAATTCTTTCTGTAGCTTCCACTGTGCGGTGAGATTGATTGATAGTGGTTGGAGACTAAGTGCATCAGGAACTACATTCACCTTCCATGGATGATATTGTAGGTTGATGTCAAAATCCGCCATAAGTTCTAACCATCTTCTCTGCCGCATGTTCAATTCTTTCTGAGTAAACACATATTTCAGACTTTTGTGGTCCGTGTGTGTGTGTGTATATATATATATATATATATATATATATATATATATATATATCTACCCATTCTCCAAGAAGATAATGATGTTGGGATACCTACAACGGCAGCAAGGTTTCGGGAGGCATCATCCATGTCAAGTTAAAATTTTGCCATTGAAGATAACCCTAATCCTAGGAACTTTAACTAGATAATCAAACCAAACCAAGTAAACAACTTCACTTCTAAGAGTTAGGGATTACAACCTTTGTAGTCCGTTCCTTCACTTCATAAGTTCCGAGTTGAAGTCCCTTCGATGTGATCATCAAGAACCCGGACTCTAGAAAGGCTCCATATGGTGAATGAGGTATCTTGCTTGAAGTTTTCCTTTTCTAAGATGATCTACCTTGAAGCAACACTAACCCAAGCTCACACTTCTCTAATTAGGTATTAGTGAAGTGAACACCCTAATCTAAGTGTCTAGAATATATGAGGATGATGAAGTAGGAATTTTTCTCTCTTTTTTTTCTTTAACTCACTTTAAATCATCACAAACCAAAAGCTAGAAAAGCTTTTCTAAGAGAGGAAGAAGAAGATGAAGTTTCTTTTGTGATGAATAATGAATTATTGTTGTGGTTACAATTGCAACCTAGGGTTAAGCATGACATGCTTAACCCTTGTAGAGACTTTACCATGGGTTAAGGTTTGGGTTGGATTAACAAATATCTAGCAAAAATATAAAGGAAAGTGGACAAAGTCAAACCTTCATGAAGCTTCCTCAAAGCTCAACCAAAACCCAATCCATAATCTTAACCCTAATCCAAACCCTAACATGGTTAAATATCAAAACCTTTGTTGCATTTGTAACCCTAACATGTTACAATATTATATATCACATATATAATATATAATGTAACAAAATAAAATAATACAATTAACATATATCGCATATACATCAATGTATTATCCAAGTAAGAAAAAGAATCAACAAAGCGAGCTTATATTAGTTAATGTAACGTAATATATCACATATATAATTATACATTAAATTATCAAATCAACACTTGATCCGATAATCTGGCCATATTACATATAACCAACTAGTATAACAAATAACCTTTCATCGAATCAACACTTGATCCGATGACCCGGCTATATCACATATACCCGGCCGATATCACATATCGTGAGAATCAAATACGGTATCACATATACGTATTATTCTCGGTCCTGCACATATCACATATGTGCTCCTACTCCATTTTGCCTGAGCCAAGAAATTTCTGTGTAGGACTCTAAAGAATCGTCAATACGCCGGCAATAGGTAATGATCATATCAAACACCCACAAACTGTAAGCGGTCAGCTAAACGTAACAGCCACCCGGGTATTGAGCGATCAGAAGATCAACAAGCAAGCCTGTACATTCTCCTGTGAATCCAACCAGTAACACTCCCGTACAGTCCGGTCTCTTCGTCTGATATGTCGCATATCTAGTCTAGGGGTGGTAAACGTCAGACCCCAGTAACCGATAAGTCGTGTCGATGTATGGCTCATAACAGGTCAAGAAACTACTGATAACACTTACCAGTAGCACTCCATATCAGCCCTGGCTAGGGACTTCCAGTTATAACCAATCGAACACAGCGCAACATCAACTCCCAATACCGGGAGAGACGAAACCCCTCCTATCGCTCATTGCCTCCATGTGATTCGGGACTGTACCCAAAAGCCACAATTTTTCACGCCCTCTTGGACGTGGTATGGTGGAAATCAAAGCACAGTGGGAATCATACAAGACTCTATGACGATCTCGGGTCTACAGACTAACCTGTACCAGTGTCACCGAAGAACTGCTATCTGACGATAGGTATAATACCATCTAGGAGTTCTCAGCGAGTCCGTTCAATGTACCCAGTCTCTACTGAGCACCTGTATACCTTCTCTGATGTCAAACACCAATAGATATAGGATCATCCATTGTCCATCATATGGGTCGAGAAGCATAAACGCTAGTCTACTCTGGAGTATCGATGCCCTGTCTCGATACTCCCTCGACTAGGAACAGTTATATGATGTACTCTTAGACTACCCTGGCCCCACTAGTATGATCTGCATCATAGTCCCAGTAGTCGAGTACATATCCTAAGGGCTTTATCAACATGTGAGAGCAAGACAGTAAACCAATACGAGTCAACATGTTAAGACAAAGTGAAACCAAATAGCATACTATCATGTCGACCAAGAAAGTCCTATCTATATATATCCAAGCATCCACTATAATATACATCATATGTAAAACAATGGCCTCTAGGGAATATATATAACTAACAATCTCCCACTTGCACTAAGGCCAGCTGTTGTAGTATCTCATACCCAACATCCCAGAGAGTCTCTCAAATTGTATCTGGGGTATGGCCTTCGTGAGTAGATCCACAGTGTTGTCCTTCGTGTCAACTCTCCTGACCTCGATCTCTCGGCGATCAACTATCTCCCGGATCAGGTGATACCACCTCAGAATATGTCTGGATCTCTGATGGGATCTGGGTTCCTTGGCTAAAGCCACAGCTCCATTGTTATCACAATACAAAGGTATTGGATGCTCAATGGATGGAACCACACCAAGTTCAGTGATGAACTTCTTCATCCAGACAGTCTCTTTGGCAGCATCATTGGCAGCGATGTATTCAGCCTCCATCATCGAGTCTGCCACGGTTTCTTTCTTGGAACTTTTCCAACAAACTGCCCCTCCATTTAGGGTAAAGACAAATCCCGAGTGCGATTTAGAGTCGTCCTTATCACTTTGGAAGCTTGAATCGGTAAAGCACTCCACCTGAAGTTCTCCGTTACCATACACCAAGAACATCTCCTTAGTCCTTCTCAAGTACTTGAGAATGTTCTTCACAGCTGTCCTGAGACTCTCTCCAGGATCTGCTTGATTCCTACTCACTACACATAGTGAGTATGCTACATCGGGTCTGGTACAAAGCATCGCGTACATGATCGAGCCTACTGCCGAAGCATAGGGTATCCCTTGCAAGCGAGCTCTCTCCAAATCAGTTTTAGGAGACATCTCTTTGGAGAGAGTGAGTCCAGAGATCTTGGTAAATTCCCACGCTTTGATTCTTCCATACTAAACCTCTTTAGTATGGTGTCAATGTACCTGGATTGAGACAATCCCAGTATCCGTTTAGATCTATCTCTATAGATATTAATCCACAAGATGTAGGAGGCATCACCTAGATCTTTCATTGAGAATCTTTGTGATAAAAAGAGCTTGACCGAGTGCAGTATAGGAACATCATTTCCTATCAAGAGTATGTCATCCACGTACAATACGAGGAAGACAACCTTACTTTCTGCCACATTCTTGTATATACAAGGTTCATCTACGTTTTTGAGGAAATCAAACCCTTTGACTACCACATCAAAACAGATGTTCTAACTCCGCGATGCCTGCTTTAACCCATAGATGGATTTAAGCAGCTTGCACACCTTTCCGCTGCTCCCACTATCTACGAAGCCCTCTGGCTGAGTCATGTACACGCTCTCTTCTAAATCACCATTAAGAAAGGCGGTCTTAATATCCATTTGCCAGATTTCGTAGTCGTGGTATGCAGCAATGGCAAGTAGGATTCGGATGGACTTAAGCATAGCCACTGGAGAAAAGGTTTCATCATAATCCATACCTGGTCGTTGACAAAAACCTTTTACAACAAGCCTAGCTTTGAAAGTCTCAACTTTTCCATCTACACCAAGTTTCTTCTTAAAGATCCATTTGCTCCCAATTGGTTTTACCTCTTCAGGAGCAACTTCCAAAGTCCATACTTTGTTGGTGTACATGGATTCCATCTCAGATCGCATTGCATCTAGCCATTTCACAGAGTCCCCACTCGTGATGGCCTGCTGATTGGTGTGATTTAGCGTGCTTGCGCTTTCTAAAAGATAGATCAAAAATATTTGTAACCGCAATCAAGAACGGCGTCGCATGAAGCTAGCCGGTGAGTACGGGTCGGTCCACAGGAATGTTGTGAATTTCCGATTCGTTCTTACGAGTTAATTCTGAAGGGTGTTCGGAGTTGTTATTAAATCTAAAAATTGATTCTATCTAAAAACCAAATTAATCTAGATCTAAATCTTGCTAGGGTTAGGTTTAGGAATGGTTTGGAAATGTAAATAAATCTCAACGCTTTCTATACCCAAAATAGGATCTAAGAGGAGTTATGGTAATTATCAATAAAGGGGATTGGATCCATTCGGGAAGGTGTTCCTTCCTATAGGTTCTTGTCCTTCTTTTAGAGATCCTTACCCTAACCTCCATGGAAAACATCACACCCGGGCCTTTATACTACGGTATCACCGCTACCTCGAGGGATAGGGTGCCGTAGGGAGTGGTATGTGCATGTATGCATGGAGTCCTATAGATTCTATGTGATGCGTAAGAAAGGGATGAGAGATCTCATCTCTCAAAAGCCTTTCCCAAAGCTAACATCTAAGGCAAGAAATTAAATTACTTACAGATGCATCCCTCCAATCATCCATGCAGGGTTGTCAGATCTGAATTTCTGAATGGAGAAGAAACACCGATGCTCTCCAAAAGATTTCTAAATTTTATTCATAAAAGGAGGCATGAAGAATTACAATGATTAGAGTTCCTATTTCTAAAGAATAGGAAACCCTAGGTTACATTTTGATCCGCATGTCTAAAATTACAAAAATAGCCCTAAGTTGACTAGTCAAAGCCGCCGCTACATTTTGGTAAAAATAATTTCATCTGATCACCCAGGACCGCCGCGAAACCGCGGCCCGAGGCCTAGTTTGGCCGCGGTTCCGCGGCCAAAAGATGGAGTTGGGCCATGAGTTTTCCTGGGCTGATTTCTGTTGGCTTGGGCTTCTTATTTCTATATATCTTTTTCCATTTGGGCTTCTAGGTTGGTTCCAGATCTTCAGCAAACAATTTGTAATGGATTTTTAACCGTTCGCTTTGAGTCGATGTCTTGAATCTTGCTTTGTGAATTGTTCCTTATGTCGGCTTGATCAAGAGTCTTCTGTTTGTTGGTCAAAGTCCACTTTTTCATCGTTTTTACATCGTTTTCACTGTTTTCTGTCCAAGAACCTGTAACCTGTAACATGTAGCAGACATGCGTCAAAAGTACCTATTTATTTATAAAAAGAATAAGAATGGGGAATATAATAATGCAATATTCTGGTGTGAACAAATACCCCCAAACTTATCTTTTGCTCGTCCTCGAGCAAACTTATTATTTTATTCTCGATAAAAATCTAACCTAGCCGCACTTTCGCATGGGAACGCGATTGCACTGAGCTCGTGCAACAAGCCGTTAAACCTCTAGGTGTCCCTAGTAGGAGGAGTGTTGTCTCCTGAGGGTTTTCAGCGGATTACACCCACACAATCCTGTCAATTTGGTTTTTCGACTTTTTTTTTCTAATTAGGTTTTCTAACAAGGAATTCTATTATCGTCGACCCGCAGATTATCCACCCATATTCTTCACACTTCCTCATTATTTAACTTAAGATTATATATATCCTGTAGAATTACCTAGCTTTCGGCATTTCTTAAGTTTTCCTTCTAGAAGTCCATCTCCACTTAGGAATTTCTATCAACTCTATTAAAGACACAAGTTCTATTCTTCATTCCTTTCTCTTATCTAAACTCCAATCACATATCCCTACGTGTGTGTAAATATTACCCCTACACTTGGAAATTCAAATCAAGCAATCGTACTCCCGTCCATTGTCCAAAGCACTTGTGAATTTTCACTTTCACATCCTTCATGCGACTGTTAATACTTCTTGAGGTACCAACAACCGATTACAAGATGCGTTAGCGTTTTAAAGCGTACTTCCTAGTTTTGCAACACCCAAGGCTTTTAGCAGTGGCTCCCAAACCAGTTGGTCTAAGGCACTAGGTGATGAAGCACCCTCGCTAAATATTTTTCTATTTTTACAGCCTTAAGTAATCACAAAAACCAGTGTCCATTTTTTTTTCTTTTTCCACTTTTTTTTTTCTTTTTCATTGTGCTAAGGACTTTAGACAAGAGTATTTCAAGGTCTCTTCTACTAATCCAAGTTTCAAGGTGCGTGTTTGTGCAATTTTGTAGGGTATACATTTTCAGAATCTAGATTTAAGCTAGGAACTATTTTTCAAACTTATACTCTAATAAAAGTTTTAATACTTTTCCTTCGTCTCGACTTAGCCCAAGAAGTGAACCCAAAATTTGCCTATTTCTAAATAAACTACAAGGCATATACTTTCTACCGTTAAACTCTAAGGAAGGTTATTTTTAGGGTTTTTAATTTGCTAAGTCTAAGATTTAGTTCTCCCTAGCCAGTTAACCTATTTATCAAACTCAAGTCAATTAACCAGAATTGAATACATTAATTTTTTATAATTTTTGAAATTTTTCAATTTTTTATGGGTTTTTCAAATAAATATGCAAATGCAAAAATATGTACAAATGAATGCGAAGGAAGAAGACGTACCGAGTATACCCCCAAACTTAAACTTGACAGTGTCCTCACTGTCATGCTAAACCAAGAGGGTCAAAATACCGATACTCCCCTGTTTATTTATTTATAATTTTTTTTATTTTTAATGTTTTGAAATTTTTTTTATTTTTTATAGAAAAAGAAAACAAAAAATATATATATACATATATACAAAGATTCCCCCCAAACTTAAGCTTGGCCTTACACAAGCCAAAAGTTAGCACCAACCATTCAAAGATCTTATCGTGGAAATGGTATAGTTGGTGCAAGAAAATGAGAAGCACGCGAGACCGTGTGGAAAGAAGAATGGTAGAATATGGTCTCGGTGGGGGAGAAGAATGGAGAAAAGAAGAAGGAAGTGGAGTACGATCTTGAGGGTGTAAATTGAGTGAATTAGCGCAATATATGATGACCGATGTGTTAAAAGCGATTGCGCTAACCTATCTACTCGTCGAGAAATGGGATCAAATAACTCAAGATTCGCAAGAAAACATGAGTACACCGAACTTGGTATAGGAGATGAAAGCGTGACGGTCACTTGCACGGTCGGAACAATGGGAAAGGCGAAAGGGAGTGAATTAAGGATAGTATCTTTCTCACCATAGTAAACTGTTTCAAACCTAAAAGATTCCATTAATGGTTCGAAACTACTATAATCAACCGAGTCTGATGGCTCATCTGAAAATGTAAAGGACTCAAACTCGGGCGGTGAGTCATCAACATCGTCCGAAAAAGTGAAACACTCGTAAGTGTTATCATCTGTGAGATCTGTGTCAGATTCAAAGGAAAAGGTTTCAAGCTCACAGTCTTCAAGCGGGGTCGGAACAATGGGAAGGAGAGATGGTGATATAACTGTCAAAGGTTCAGGAGGATGAATTGGAAAATCAGACACATCAAACAAAAATGATTCAACCTCAATATTATCCTCAAGACACTCCTCAATATTATCCTCAATATTCAACTCATTATTTAGCCTATCCATGCCATTATCATCAAAATCTAGACGCATATGAGATTCGGGAGAAACATTTAATAACTCGGGATGATGATTTGAATATAAAATCTTAAGTAAATCGACAGGTTTATCATCCGAAATATTCCCGGCGTCTATATCCTCAATCAAGTGAAAATTAATTTCTTTAGACACCTCATTAAAAGCATGGATATCTATCGATTTAGGTTCTAGAGTGGAGGTGTAAAAATCGAAAGGATTAGGTGCGGTTTCACTCGAAAGAGGTTCCTCACAATCCGGCAAATCAAACACTACAAAATCACACAACTCATTTTTATTTTCAACAGGTGAACTATTTAGGGCAATCGATGGAAAACTGGAGTTGTGGGCTTTAATTGGGTAAGGGTAGGTTTGATTTGAAAATCCTCTCTCATTCTCACTCTGTCCAACTGTCGCCTCATACATTGAAAAATTTGGAGCTAGCGGGACACTAGCTACCGGTTCACTAGGTTGCATAAGGGCGGCCATGGACGCTTCCACATTCCTCATCATTTTATTTGTTGCAGCAATATATGCCTCCAACGCCTCTTCCAAACTAGACTTTGGTGGTAAGAGGGTTTCAGTAAAAGATTCAAAATTGGTTGGATATGAGAAACTCCCTAATGTCTGTGAAGAAACAGTGTCTAGTGAAGGTGGAAAAGTCTGGTAGGACTGATAGGAAGTGGGTGGTAGGACAGGGGTAGGGTCAACATATGGATAAGAAGGTGAATAGTCGTGTGGATCCCTAGAACTAGATGAGTGGAGAGGGGTGAAAGATCGACTGCGAGCTTGAGCAATATGCTCAGCAATGGACATCGGCCTAGGAGTGACAGAAGGACTTGAAGAAGTGGTATCAACATATGGAAGTGGTGAAGGTTGACTTGGTTGACACAAAGTGGGTGGAAAAGTCAAACTGTTTCTCCTAGACTCTTCTATGTGATCTTTCAAAGATTTTTTAGGCATGGAAGGATCGTCTTTAAATTGACCAAACACATTGACATATGACGCAAAATTAGGTTCGGGATACCAAAGTTCGGCTAATGATTTTTTATGTGGGGTACCCATGTTAGAAGAAGAAAGTTGACAAGAAGGAAGGTTGGATGGTGCAAGAATTTATTTGGGGCTAAAAAATTTTGCAAGTTCTATAAAATATTTGTCCTTTTTATTTTTATTTTTCATTAATTTTTTTCTTTCTCTTTATTTGGAAAAATTTTGTTGCAAAAAGATTTTTAGAGAACAGATATGCAACAGCAAAATATTTTATAGAAAAGATATGCAACAGCAAAATATTACTTGCAATTAGTTATTATTTGAAGCATATCACAAGAATCTTTATTTGGAAAGAATTGTTGCAAAAAGATATTCGAGAAAAAGATATGCAACAACAAAATATTTTTTGCAATCAATTTAGTTCAAGCGGGGCCCAAGAATCCTGCACAAGACTTGTTATATGGAACGGGAAATATTTTTATAGCGCACAAAATCCTGCAGGAATTTTCAGAAAAGATATTTCAAAATCTACAGAGAAAAAACAGAGGAGACTTACAGTGCAATTTCAAGAGCTAAAGTCACCAAGATGTCGCGTTCCCGCGGTCTGAGGCCACCTCCCGCGGCGTTTCCGCGGTCGGTTAGCTGGCTCGAGTCCCAAGATTTTTTCTGACGCTCTGATCTTACAAGTTAGCCGCGGTTCCGCGGCCTAAGGTTGGTTTTGGCCGCGGAAGGGCGGTGAGTTGGACTGTTCGAGACTCCAAATTTTTTCAGCTGTTCTGTCGTTTAAAATCTCTTCTGTTCCGATTTTCTGATTTCTGTTTGGCTTTCTGTAAATTTCCAGATCCGAGTTTGTTCCTGCAAAAATTTAAACAACAAAGTATCCCTTCCAAAAATAACAAATGATATATATTTTTATATTTTTTGGATTTTTTAGATTTTTATGATTTTTTTAAATTTTATGATTAACCCGAAATTGCGAAAAGAAAATTTTGCGCCATCCCCGGCAACGGCGCCATTTGATTGGTGTGATTTAGCGTGCTTGCGCTTTCTAAAAGATAGATCAAAATTATTTGTAACCGCAATCAAGAACGGCGTCGCATGAAGCTAGCCGGTGAGTACGGGTCGGTCCACAGGGATGTTGTGAATTTCCGATTCGTTCTTACGAGTTAATTCCGAAGGGTGTTCGGAGTTGTTATTAAATCTAAAAATTGATTCTATCTAAAAACCAAATTAATCTAGATCTAAATCTTGCTAGGGTTAGGTTTAGGAATGGTTTGGAAATGTAAATAAATCTCAACGCTTTCTATACCCAAAATAGGATCTAAGAGGAGTTATGGTAATTATCAATAAAGGGGATTGGATCCATTCGGGAAGGTGTTCCTTCCTCTAGGTTCTTGTCCTTCTTTTAGAGATCCTTACCCTAACCTCCATGGAAAACATCACACCTGGGCCTTTATACTACGGTATCACCGCTACCTCAAGGGATAGGGTGCCGTAGGGAGCGGTATGTGCATGTATGCATGGAGTCCTATAGATTCTATATGATGCGTAAGAAAGGGATGAGAGATCCCATCTCTCAAAAGCCTTTCCCAAAGCTAACATCTAAGGCAAGAAATTAAATTACTTACAGATGCATCCCTCCAATCATCCATGCAGGGTTGTCAGATCTGAATTTCTGAATGGAGAAGAAACACCGATGCTCTCCAAAAGATTTCTAAATTTTATTCATAAAAGGAGGCATGAAGAATTACAATGATTAGAGTTCCTATTTATAAAGAATAGGAAACCCTAGGTTACATTTTGATTCGCATGTCTAAAATTACAAAAATAGCCCTAAGTTGACTAGTCAAAGCCGCCGCTACATTTTGGTAAAAATAATTTCATCTGATCACCCAGGACCGCCGCGGAACCGCGGCCCGAGGCCTAGTTTGGCCGCGGTTCCGCGGCCAAAAGATGGAGTTGGGCCATGAGTTTTCCTGGGCTGATTTCTGTTGGCTTGGGCTTCTTATTTCTATATATCTTTTTCCATTTGGGCTTCTAGGTTGGTTCCAGATCTTCAGCAAACAATTTGTAATGGATTTTTAACCGTTCGCTTTGAGTCGATGTCTTGAATCTTGCTTTGTGAATTGTTCCTTATGTCGGCTTGATCAAGAGTCTTCTGTTTGTTGGTCAAAGTCCACTTTTTCATCGTTTTTACATCGTTTTCACTGTTTTCTGTCCAAGAACCTGTAACCTGTAACATGTAGCAAACATGCGTCAAAAGTACCTATTTATAAAAAGAATAAGAATGGGGAATATAATAATGCAATATTCTGGTGTGAACACCTGCTCGAAGCTAGTCGGGTCATCATCTTCCATGATGCAGTGCTCGCTCCCACCATCGATGAGAAAACCGTAGTATCTTTCAGGTGGATAAGGAACACTACTAGATCGGCGGAGCGGCTGAGATTCGTCGGGAACTACTGAATCCTCTGGTTCCACCAAATCTTCTGTTGTAGTTTGTGTAGCTTGAACTTCTTCCAGTTCTACCTCATTGCCACTGATTTGTTTCATAAGAAAACCCTTGTCTAAGAAGGTGGCATGACGACAACAAACACCTTTTGTTCCTCGGCGTGGTAGAAGATATACCCTCGTGAATGCTTGGGATATCCTATAAACTTGCACAGAACTGACCTTGCCTCGAGCTTGTCCGGATTTTGTGCTTTCACATATGCCGGACAACCCCATATCTTAACGTAATTAAGATATGGTCTCTTTCCTTTCCATATCTCATATGGAGTGGTAGGTACAGATTTGGTGGGAACCATATTCAATAGGTCTGCAGCTGTCTCCAGTGCATATCCCCAAAAGGAAATAGGTAACTCAGCGGTGCTCATCATAGAGCGCACCATATCTAATAGGGTGTGAATCCTCCGTTCCGACACACCGTTGTGTTGTGGTGTATAGGGAGGAGTAAGCTGAGAGAGAATCCCATTCTCTTTTAGATAGTCCTGGAACTCATTGCTCAAGTATTCTCCTCCTCGATCAGATCGAAGGATTTTAATACTTTTATCCATTTGGTTCTTGACTTCGTGTTTATATTCTTTGAATTTCTCAATAGCTTCAGACTTGTGTTTCAATAGGAACACATGTCCGTATCTTGAGAGATTGTCAGTGAACGTAATGAAGTACGAAGAACCATTCCTGGCATGTGAAGACATGGGACGACATACATCACTATGTATCAGTCCCAAGAGTTTTGTAACTCTTTCTCCGTGTCCACTAAACGGAGTTTTGGTCATTTTTCCTTTGAGACATGACTGGCAAGTGTCATAAAATGAAAATTCGAATGGATTCAAATATCCATCCTTATGTAACTTAGCTAGTCGTGTTGCATTGATGTGACCTAGTCTACAATGCCACAAGAAAGATTCGTTCATTTCTGAACTCTTCCTCTTGTGTGTGTTTTGTGCATTAAGGACCGCAGTTTGATTCAGAACGTATATGCCATTATTTAATGAGCCTGATCCAATCAACTTTTGATTCAGGAAGATGTTCATAACATTATCCTGTACTACAAAATTATATCATTCTTTACTCAATAACGAAACTGATATAAGATTGCATATCAGGGTCGGAATGTAATAGCATTCGTTTAGAATCAATGTATTACCATTTGGTAACACAATGTGATATTCGCCAACTGTTTTGGCTGCAACATTTACACCATTCCCTACTTTTATGGAATGATCACCCTCTGCCAGTTCCCTACCTTTCCGTAGCCCATGTAACATATTACATATATGGGATCCCGATCAGGTATCTAATACCGAGGACGTAGAGTGAACTGAGAAACAGTTCTCGATAACTAACACATCCGAAGAAGATGCATCAGCATGCTTATTCTTCGTTTGGGCGGCGTGAGAATCCGGATATTCTCCTATTCCCTGCTCAGACTTATAACAATTATAAGTTGGAGAGGGACCAACGTTTCCCTTCTCAGTATAATAAGCGGGTTCGGCCAATACATCCATATTATTATCTTGATTAAGGCATGACATGGTCACTACCAGGAGAGAGAGAAAAGAAAACACTTTAGCGTATACTCTTGCAAGATTAGATTGGTTATTATCTTATCTAATCAGGATGGCTCCCACTGCTTTTTATCAAATCTTCCTTAAAACCCTAAAAGGTAAGACTAGCCGGGATTAATTACAATTTACAAGTTCACCAATCTTTCAGCCAGGTCAGTGTTGGTACTTTGAGGGAGGTTCCCTGTGCTTTCGCACGGACCTAATTAAAATAAAGCTCATTTTCCCAGAGACATAACCCCGTTAACACCTTTCTAGACACCTACTTGATCGGCTAATTGTCATGTGTAAAACTCTCCCAGGAGTAAATCTTACTCGCAGTGGGTATCAGGATCCAACTATCTCATAGAAGGTATGCAATCTCATTGCAAATTTCAACACTTGAAATTCCTGATAATAACTTTTTACCCCTAGCATGCTATGACCTTGACGCAGGCCAAACAACCCATAGTCCGCTAGTCAAGTTCAACCCGTGCATTTCCTGATTGAATTAAACCTATCCGTACGACCCTTGACGCAGGCCAAACAACACCGTACGAATACCCTAATCCAATCGCATCTTATGCTACAGATAAGTACTAATCAGCTACCATACACTACGCCTTGACGCAGGCCAAACTATCGTAGCACGAATACTAAATATTACTTATCTGAAATGACGGAGGGCTACGCAGGTTTTTCAGAAAACCTTTGAGCGTAATGAACTTGATATCGTTGTAGAAACAAGCAATTTTGAAAAGGAGTGTTTTTGAGGCTTTTATTAGTTTCGCTAAAGTGGTCACTCCCGTTGAAGGGATCTCGGCTCTTTCCTTGTCGAATAAGGTGCAGGATATTTCATAAATATCACTATGCAAAGCAAGAACTATAGAAGCAATCAAAAACAAAACCGAGTGAGTTGTAGTATCTGCTAGTTCTTCTAAAGAGGTCATTCCCGGTGAAGGGATCTCGGCTATTTCCTTATCGAATAGGGTGCTGGATATTCTACAAGGAATACCGCTATGCAAAGCAAAACTAGAGCTACCCCCTTTTTTTATATAAATTTTATTTTACAACATCTTTTAGGTTTCTTTTCTTTCATTAATCTCATTAATGAATCTCAACAATTATGTTTCCTGAGCATCACAGAAGAAACGAAAATACAACGTACGCTTATGCCATCCGCATTCGCCACAGTGTCCCGTTATTCACCGTTAAGTTACTTAACTAACGGCATACCGGGGCGGGACTAGCGCGGGTGTAAAATATAAGCAACGTTTATTATATATCATACATACAATAATAAAGCATTCGTCTCATGCATATAATATGATAACATCAAAGTATATCAGCAGCAGAAGAAACAAATGAAATATTGGATATACTAGGTTGTCCATGTTTTATTTTGAGCCTGTATAAAACACGGATTCCACGGTCGCGATGAATAGCCAAACCCACATCCCTAGACCCCTACGAAAGCGGCAAACAACCCTCCCAATTCTAGGGTTAGGAGACCCGGTCTCGACTCCTCGAGATGGCCTCCGACTGGACCCTAGAACCCGGCTACTTGTGCTCTTGGTTCTATCCTAATGCGGAAAAGTAAATAATATACAATGGTGACAGCATCCTCAACCCGGAAGTGCCCCAATAAAAGAATATTACATACAAAGAATTTTATATGAATGAAAATAAAAACCCTCATCTCACATAAAACCCCCGGCTATTCAAAACACGACGATCCAATATAACATATCACAGCAACACATAACATCACATGTCATCAACGTAAGTAAATATGCGTATCCCAATTGTCGTTGACATATAGCAACTAAATGGTAATATACTACATATTACACTTACGGTCGCAGAAAAGAAAGTGAAAAACTACAACATTTGGAATCCATTATCATCTTAGACATCGTAAACCCGAAATATCACATATTACGGATTTCATGCCTAACTATATGATTTCCACATATTGTATCACATTACAGAAAAAGCTAGACGATGATAAACATTCCGATCGAATCAACAAACACCCAAAATTTCCCTAAATGCTCAACACTTGAGCGTAGTTTAGAAGTATTCATCACATGACACAGCAGTAGTGAACCAGCCGTAGAAGGGTCAAACCAACGCATCACATATGGCAACGTTGAACTACCACAAACCCTAGGGTTTAGAGGCAGTTCTGATGGTCACATAATCGAGTTAAGATTTTCGTTCTTCTAGAGGGTCCACCGTGTCACTTGCACGATATTTGAATGTTCTTTAACTATGAAAAAGATCCAAATCTTGAAAAAAATTTAGCAGGGGAAAAGTGGGTATTTGATATCCGATCGAACTTTTTAACACCGTCTAATATAACTGAATCAAAAGTTAGAATTACGAATACAAAACACTCCGAATTTTCTTTGCTAAAAGATAACATCACATGAAGATTTAGCAAACACAAACAACACCTAAAGTATCAAAACCCGGAGCTTTAAACACTGTGCAAATTTCAGCCCCGAACTGCACAAAGTGGCCGGTTTTGGGGGGGGGTGATCTCGGCCAAATTTTTTTGGAATGGGATGAAATTTGTACGGTGCTCATATTTTATCACATACATCACTCTGCAATTGTTTGGAACATTTTTTGACACTCTGAAAAATTTACAGAAATTAGGGTTTCGATACGGATGTTTCGGAGTTGTTTCGGTTTCGTAATCCTACATTTATCCGTTTAATTCTCTAGCAAGGCTGTGACACCACTGTTGGGTTACCTAAAATGGCAGCAAAGTTTCGGGAGGCATCATCCATGCCATGTTAAAATTTTGCCATTGAAGATAACCCTAAACCTAGGAACTTTAACTAGATAATCAAACCAAACAACCAAGTAAACAACTTTACTTTTAAGAGTTAGGGATTACAACCTTTGTAGTCCGTTCCTTCACTTCATAAGCTCCGAGTTGAAGTCCCTTCAATGCGATCATCAAGAACCCGGAGTCTAGAGAGCCTCCATGAGGTGAATGAGGCATCTTGCTTGAAGTCTTCCTTTTCTAAGATGATCTACCTTGAAGCAACACTAACCCAAGCTCACACTTCTCGAATTAGGTATTAATGAAGTGAACACCCTAATCTAAGTAGATAGAATAGATGAGGATGATGAAGTAGGAATTTTGCTCTCTTTGGTTTTCTTTAACTCACTTTAAATCATCAAAAACCAAAAGCTAGAAAAGCTTTTCCAAGAGAGGAAGAAGAAGATGAAGTTTCTTTTGTGATGAATAATGAATTATTGTTGTGGTTACAATTGCAACCTAGGGTTAAGCATGACATGCTTAACCCTTGTATAGACTTTACCATGGGTTAAGGTTTGGGTTGGGTTAACAAATATCTAGCAAAAATATCAAGGAAAGTGGACAAAGTCAAAGTTTCATGAAGCTTCCTCAAAACTCATCCAAAACCAAATCCATAATCTTAACCCTAATCCAAAACCTAACATGGTTAAATCTCAAAATCTTTGTTGCATTTGTAACCCTAACATGTTACAATATTATATATCACATATATAATATATAATGTAACAAAATAAAATAATACAATTAACATATATCGCATATACATCAATGTATTATCCAAGTGAGAAAAAGAATCAATAAAGAGAGATTATATTAGTTAATGTAACGTAATATATCACATATATAATTATACATTACATTATCGAATCAACACTTGATCCGATAATCCGGCCATATTACATATAACCGACTAATATAACAAGTAACCTTTCATCGAATCAACACTTGATCCGATGACCCGGCTATACACACATACCCGGCCGATATCACATATCGTAAGAATCGAATACGGTATCACATACACGTATTATTCTCGGTCCCGCACATATCACATATGTGCTCCTACTCCGTTTTTCCTGAGCCAGGAAACCTCTGTGTAGGACTCTAAAGAATCGTCAATACGCCGGCAGTAGGTGATGATCATATCAAACACCCACAAGCTGCAAGCGGTCAGCTAAATGTAACAGCCACCCGGGTATTGAATGATCAGAAGATCAACAAGCAAGCCTATACATTCTCCTGTGAATCCAACCAGTAACACTCCCGTACAGTCCGGTCTCTTCGTCTGATATGTCGCATATCTAGTCTATGGGTGGTAAACGTCAGACCCTAGTAACCGATAAGTCGTGTCGATGTGTGGCTCATAACGGGTCGAGAAACTACTGATAACACTTACCAATAGCACTCCATATCAGCCCTGGCCAGGGACTTCCAGTTATAGCCAATCGAACACAGCGCAACATCAACTCCCAATACCGGGAGAGACGAAACCCCTTCTATCGCTCATTGCCTCTATGTGATTCGGGACTGTACCAAAAAGCCACAGTTTTGCACGCCCTCTTGGACGTGATAAGGTGGAAATAAAAGCACAGTGGAAATCATACAAGACTCTATGACGATCTCGGGTCAACAGACTAACCTGTACCAGTGTCACCGGAGAACTGCTATCTGACGATAGGTATAATACCATCTCGGAGTTCTCCCAGTCTCCATTGAGCACCCGTATACCTTCTCTGATGTCAAACAGCAATGGATATGGGATCGTCCATCGTCCATCATATGGGTCGAGAAGCGTATACGCTAGTCTACTCTGGAGTATTGATGCCCTGTCTTGATACTCTCTCGACTAGGAACAGTTATAGGATGTACTCTTGGAATACCCTGTCCCCACTAGTATGGTCTGCATCATAGTCCCAGTAGTCGAGTACATATCCTAAGGTCTTTATCAACATGTGAGAGCAAAACAGTAAACCAATACGAGTCAACATTTTAAGACAAAGTGAAACCAAATAGCATACTATCATGTCGAGCAAGAAAGCCCTCTCTATATATATCCAAGCATCCACTATAATACACATCATATGTACAACAATGGCCTCTAGGGCATATATACAACTAACAAATGCCGCCAAATCTTGAGTGCAAAGATAACGGCTGCCAACTCCAGATCATACGTTGGATAGTTGTGCTCATGAACCTTCATCTGTCTTGATGCATAAGCTACAACTTTACCATGCTGGTGTAGAACACATCCTAATCCCTTATCGGATGCATCGCAATGCACTACGAAACCTCCAGATTGGTCCGGTATTACGAGAATAGGTGATGATGTCAATCTTGACTTGAGTTCTATGAAAGCTTGTTCGCATGCTTCTGACCACACGGATGCTTCATCTTTACGTGTGAGCTTGGTCAGGAATGCTGCAATCTTCGAAAAGCCTTCAATAAATCTTCGGTAGTATCTTGCTAAAACCAAAAAACTTTGAATGTCTTTCACTGTCTTTGGTGTCAGCCATTCGCTTACTGCTGATACTTTAGCTGGATCTACAAAGATTCGTTCGCCTGAAACGATATGTCCGAGAAAGCCGGCTTGATCTATCCAAAATTCGCACTTACTGTACTTGGCATAGAGTTGATGCTGTCGCAAAGTCTCCAGGACAATCCGTAAATGCTCGGCTTGTTCTTTCCGACTCTTAGAATACACCAGGATGTTGTCGATGAAGATGACAACAAACCTGTCTAGGTACTCTCGGAAAACTTGGATCATCAGATTCATGAATATAGCTGGTGCATTGGTCATTCCAAATGGCGTCATGAGATATTCGTAATGACCATAGCGAGTTTTGAATGCCATCTTCGGAATATCAGACTCTTTGACATTCACCTAATGTTAACCCGAACGAAGATCTAATATGGAGAAAACGCAATACCCGCTTAGTTGATCGAACAGATCGTCGATGCGAGGTAGTGGATACTTGTTATTTATTGTTACTTCGTTCAAAACTCTATAATCAATGCACATTCTGTATGAACCTTCTTTCTTCTTCACAAGAAAAACTAGAGATCCCCAACTTGAAGTGCTCCATCATTTCTTCAGAAGTTCGTCCAATTGAGTACGGATCTCCTTCAATCCTTCTGGACTTAACCGGTACGGTGTTTTGATCACCGGTTGTGCACTAGTTACTAAGTCAATTCCAAATTCAAAAGCTCGGTCAGGAGGCAAACCCGATATGTCTTCAGAAAATACATCGTCGAACTCTCGAACTACCTCAGGCTTGTCTTCTTCCGCCTAAAGTGTTGCAACTACTTCCTTCTTTGGTTTAGCTTTGTATGTGTTAGGCTCCAGGGTACGGTCTCCACTTTTGAAATAAAAGACCGGATGCTCTAGAATCTCGAACACTACCCACCATTGACGACAATTGATAGTAGCGTAGAAAGTTCCTAGCCAATCCATACCCAAAACAACATCGAAATTCGGTATGTCCAGCACCTTGAAGTCAGCATAAAATTCTCTGCTACAGACGACGACTGGACACATTTCATATCCCATAGTTGCCTTTAGAACGTCATTCCATGAATTGACATTCCAGCTAGATATGAATGGTTTGACTGGAATCGCATGAGTTCGGACGAACCGTTGCGACATAAAGCAATGAGATGATCCAGTATCGAAGAGTGCTAGTGCAGGAAGGGAGGCTACTAAGATCGTACCTAAGTTATGTGGGATATGTTTTAGGTATAGGAAAATATATTTTGATATGTATAGATTGAAAGAAAGGGAGTTACCGGTGATGACTTGGCTAGTGGCTTCAGCTTCTTCCACAGTCATTGTGAAAGCCTGACACTTAGGTACATTCTTCCTTGCTAGAGGCACATTTCTCTGTCCGTTCCTCTGTCCTTGAGGTAGGTTCCTTTATGCCTGATGGAAATGATGAGGAGGAGATGCGGTAGATCCACATAGAGATGGAGCTGGGAGAGCAAGATGAGATGCAGGTGCCTGGATAGCCGGCCGCTGCAGAAAAGTGATTGCTGGTCTGGGAGCTAGATTTGGATTGAGTCTATAAGGACAAGATCCAATATCGTGTGTGGATGAGCCACAGACTAAGCATAGGCGATTAGCATGCCTGCAATCCTTCGCTAGGTGTCCATTCCTTTTGCAGTAGAAGCAAAAATCTGGACCGGGCCGGTTATAAGGTACTCCCAGTCTCCTGGGTACAAACGGTGGCCTGGAAAGGGCTCCTGCTATCTGAGTTGCAGGGCGCTTCACACCGGCAGATTGAGATATGCCCTTCTTCTTCACTACTGCCTCATATTGACGAGCATCCTTCAGTGCAAGGTCATGGGTTGGGAAATCCCCTATAGCTAGTGCAGCTTGGATCTCCTGGTCCAACCCTTGTTGAAATCGTCTAACCCTGATCTCAGCAGTCGATATGAGATGTGTCGCGAACCTGTTACAGTCTTGTGTTAGCTGTGTAGTATGTGATATTAGAAAATTTGAATATTGAGACATATCTTACCTGCTCAGCATGGTGAACTCAGCATCATACTCATCCACAGATTTTCTCCACATAGAGCCTTGTTGCAAGTGGATGAATTGCTGCTCCATGTCAAAAGGGGCAATCTCGGGAAAATATTTCGCGTCGAACATGTCGCGAAACGTCTTCCATTAGATCGGCTGGGTAAGTCGGCTTTATTCATCCTTCCACCATACTCTGGCGTTATCCATGAGTTGCAGCTTCGCAACCCTTACCCAAGCAATATCTGGCACTTGTGCTACTGCCAGATCGTCCTCAATCGACTGAGCCGATTCCTCTGCCTCCAAGGGGTTCTTTTTCCCAGAGAATTGTTTAGGGTGCAGTGCCCTGAATTGCTTCACTCCGGTGCCTCAGCTTCTGGGCGGTTCATTAGGATAGCAGTCTTTTGCTGTTATCCCTCCAAGAGGCTCTTGATTTCCTCAAGAAATACCTTCTACTCGTTGATAGGAGCTGCTACGGTAGGTGTAAGTGGAAGTGGTGGTGGGGTGTTGCCATTGACATTCGTACTCGTATTGTTGGGAGAATCCATAATCTTGAAAGAAAAATAGGGTTAGGATAGATTCAAGGAATTCGAAATGTAAAGAATGTTTAGTTACTGATTCTTATAATTCTTGTGATATATTGCTTAGGTTTCCATGCAGAACTGACATGCATGTTAGTGTTCCATGCAGAACTGACCTGCATGGCCACCAACAAAACCTGTCATGCCCTAAACACGTTAAGCGTAAATAAGCAATATAAATGAATAACACAAGAAATGACAAGAGATATAAATAAACAACAAATTTTTATTGATAATCATTCTTTACATATAACTAGAAAGTAAATACAATGAAAGAAAGCAATGCCTAAACGATGGCATATGAACTAAAAGTAAAATAAGTACAGGTAGACTAGAACTCTGGATCCTCAGTGAACTGCTCCAAAACGTCCTGGCTGGACTCGATCTCCTGAGAGTCGGGTCCTCCTGACAACATTCCAAAGAAAGAAGAAATAAAAATGTCGTCAGCGAACTAGTGCTCGGTAAGTCCCAAGAGATAGAATGAAATAGATAGGTAACGAGAATAGAATAGATAAATTATATGTTTGTTATGCTAACGTAGTTGTTTGTAGGTTGGTACAGAATATGCCAGTGTATACAAGAGGAATCCAACTTACTCAGTGGACTAAGGTAACATTTAAGTACAAGACCCCGTCAAAACCCACGGGACAACGGCACGGGTCTTCATGTAGGTGTCTTTTAGTGACCATCATCGTTCCACTTTGAACACATTCCGTACCAGTCTACCCCTTTAATACCCGTAATGTATATTGTATTATTTTGTATATATAAAAGATTTGTCGAGACCATGGCATAAATTTTTCATACAAACGGATCAAGATGTAAACGGATAGTCATGTAGTCAAATCAAGATGTATCCATAGTTCGGTCAATTCAAGTCATGTTGCATGTTTGGTATAATTCCGGTATTCATGTTCAAGTTGGATTCATGTTGTATTGGAGTTAAGTTTGGATTGGATTCATATTTGGATTGTATTCAGATTAGACTGAGACTCAGATTGAGTCAGACACTTAAACAAATTTGGATTCCTGAATTAGGTTTTGGAGTTATCGGTAACTGCTGCACATGAATGACAGGATTTGTGTCTTTTTCCAAGACAATTATCATTTGATAACCCCGTTTTAGTTTTTCTATCTTAAATTGGCAAGAACCCACTTTCTCCGGCTCCTTGAGGCTCAAGAGAATTGGTCCCTCTTAAACCTATATTTACTAGGGTCCTTATTGTAATTTAATATAACTTGAGAGGGTTTTATGAAAAATATTTTTAGTATACTTTCAAAATAAATCTCAAGTATTTATTTATATTTTTTAGAATTGGCATGAATGTGAATTTTACAGAATGAGGTATATTAGTGAATATATACATATAATTGGAATAGTTAAAAGTATTTTAGTGTAAATTGCCTTGTATGGATTCTTGATGATATTTTCATGAAACTTGTAATTTTTTTTTCAGAAAACATAGAATTTATTAAATATTAAAAATATGTGATTTAATAATATATATATATATATATATTAAAAAAAAGTTTTATTATTAAATAGAAATTCTCGTTTTTCTTAAAAATTGCATTAAAAATTTCATCAAGATCATATGTTCCGTGAGGAGCTCTGCATCTCGCCCTACTAATCCGATGGATGTGCAATAATCTGCACCAACCGAATCAGATTCCCCAAAAGTTGGTTGTAGAGGCACAATCACAAGGAATTTAAAATAACACAATTTAAAGAAATCCGGTTTTAAATAGTTTAGGGTATTTTGATGAAAAGTTGTATTTGTCCCAAAAATATTGTTAAAAGAAAAGCGTGCTATATCAAGATGTGTGTATGTGAGAGCTAGGTCATTACCTCGTGAGGTTTTTTAAGGTAATATAAGAAAAAATGATTAAACGATGTCATATGTAATTTCATGGTATTTAAACGTAAAAACTTAATAAAAGTTGTTTTACATGGAGTTTTAAATTGAGACTTGTTTCTAAATATTAGTTAATGATTAACAAGAAAATTTTAATGATATGGATGATTGGTTCTTAAGAAAATTGTAGTTTTAAAGAGAATGAAATTTAAAGATCGGTATAACTCTACTTACCGACATGATTTGAAAAGAAGAAGTTTTAAGATCGAAAGACAATGAAAGAGGTGGGACTTAAAAGCTTAGAAAAGAGAGGCGGGGTTGAGGAAAAGATTGGTGGCTTCGTGGAGCCGCGGGGTCGCCGGAATCGTCTCGAATTCTTGCCGGAACTTGACCTATTGCTAACTCCACTTGTACTCTTCTTTGACTTGGAAAATTTTGAGAATTTTGAACAATAGATTTTAGAATGGAGAGGGCTAGGGTATGGAGTTGTGTTTATAGGGTAAAATTAGGTTTTTTTTTGAATTGAAGAGAGAATTAAAATGTATTAAAAATGGGATTTATGATGAAAATCAATTCTCTGGATAAATGCAAGAAAATAAAACAGTACTGGGGTAGTGGGGGTAGGCCAAGGGTTTAGTGTGCAGATAATGGGAGCATTACCTACCGGGGGGCTCGGCGGTGCAGGACAAAAGCCAAATCTCGCCGGTCGAGTGTATGGGGTTGGGGATTGGATCAATGCCACGTGTCCTAGTCTGTTTAAATACCCTTTTCACATGTTTATTTTCTTAGACTTTTCATTTTTACGTGCAGTGCACGTATAAACTTTAAGGCTTCTAAAAAGTTTAAAAGAAAAATCAGTAAATATATATGTAGCTGATGGGATTCGAATACATGGGCTATGTCACAGCAGTGCAAGACTTTACCAATGAGCTACAAGTGCTTTCTTGCTTTTCTTTAACAAAAACAACATTTAAAGTATACTCAGACTTGCAAATACTCCATCATGTACATTAACTTTTAAAAAAATTTGTACAATAAAAACAGAGTCGTTACACTCGGTAAGTCCCAAAAGAAGAAAGAAAATATAATAAGTAATGTGAAATGAATAGGTAAGTGGTGTATGATTAATTACCGGTATATGATATTTATTCTAATGTGGTTGTTTGTAGATTTATAAAAAAGATATTCATGTATACGAGAGGAGTCCAACTTACCCCGTGGACTATGATAACATGTAGTACAAGGCCCGTCATAACCCACGTGATATCGGCATGTGAATTCATATAGGTGTCTTTTAAGTGACCTCTCATACCACGATATACGTTCCGTACCAATCTACCCCATTATCCCCGCATAATGTATTGTATAGATTAGTTTTGAAAGTCTTGGCCGAAATCATGAATATAAAATGTTCAAGTATTCATGTTCAGGATGTAGTCATGTATTCAAGTAGTCATGTATTCAAGTTATAATCATGGTTCGGTCAAGTAAAGTCAAGTATATATGTTTGATGTTGATGTTGATGTTTAGATTCGAGTATTCATATTCATGATCAAGTATTCGTGTTTGATTTTGGAGTCATGTTTGAGATTGGACTTAGACTAGGTCAGACGTTTGTAAACAGATTTAACTCTTGAATTCTTAGATTCGGGAGTCATCGGCAACTGCTGTACATGGACGGCGGGATTTGTATCTTTTTCCATGATAATCATCATCGATAACATCCGTTAAGTTGTCTAACTTAAAAAGGCAAGCACTCACTTTCTCCGGCTCCCTGGGGCTCAAGAGAATTGATCCCGCTTAAACTCATATTTACTAAAGTTCTTAAATATTGTTTTGTATATAATTCGAGGGGGTTTTATGAAAAATTATTTTAATATAGTTAAAAAGTAATCCTCGAGGGTGATTAGTTTTACTTAGGGTTTTCATGAGCATGGATTTTAAGTATTGGTATTTTAGTGATAATTACTTAGCATCTGAAAGTTCATGGTATTTTATTGAAAAACTTATCCTTTTTGATATTTTGATGGTATTTTATTGTCAAACTTGTTAATATTTCATTTTTAGAAAAATATAGGTTTATTATATTTTGAAAATATGGATTTATAATTTTTATATAATTTTAAAGATTAAATTTTATTTTATTTAGAAAATTCGTATTTCTTAAAAGGCGTATTTAAATCCTTTCGAGATCGAATACTCCATGAGGAGGTCTGCATCCCACTCTACTATCCCCAGGATGTGCGATAATCTGCATCATTCATTAGTAGGTCCCCTAAAGTGGTTTGTAGATGTATAATTGCAAAGAAAATGAAATACCGCTTTAAAAGAAATCCGGTTTTAGAACTATATGGTATTTTATTGCAATACTATTATTCGACCCAAAAATACATACAATGAGTATCGTGCTATGAAACCAAGTGTGCGTGTGGGGTAGGTCGTGTTCAGTCGAAAATATCGCACTTTTCATATAACATTTTCCTTACTTTTCTTAAATATCTAAAGGTATTTATTATAAATATGACACATATTTGGGTTTATCTGTTAAAATACTATTTATCATATGTTTATATATTATAATTAACATTATGAAGAAAAATGTATGCATATAATATTTATATAATATTTTGATAATTTAAATATGCATATCATATCAAATATCCTTAATCAATATTCTTAAAATATAATATCATATCAAATTGGTTAGGATAATATCTCAAAAATACCAAATATTACTAACATTATTCATTAAGATATTGTGCAAGGTTTAGTTCAGGTCAGGAGATCGAGATGTTGAGATGTCGGGAATAAAAAATCTGCCAATAAAGTTAAATAAAATCGAAGAATCAATACTAGTAGAGACTCAGAAAAGATATGAAGATTCCAGACATCAAATAAATCTCCATGTGTCAAAACAAAGCAGCTCCAGAATTCTGAAGCCAAGATCTCACCAACAAACCATGGATCTGCGACCAAACCATGCAATATGCGGTTGATCCGCGGTCGATTCACTGAGTCAGGATATGGGATTTTTAGTTATGATTTGCAACAACAAACCCTAATTCTGGGGATCTTTGGTTTCTGGTTTTGGGGCTATATAAAGGACCGATGGCTAAACTTAGAAATTATCAATCTTTTATACAAGCTAATCACCAACAAAAAACAAGTGATCCAAGACAGGTCCAAGGTTCGACGTGATAAAGCGACGTGAGATTCGACAGAAAGTCTACTTCCGACAAGGTAAAGATCGAGAGCAACTTCTTCTTCCTATTGTAATCTAAACTTGAATTTTGTACTTGTAAAGTTGATTAATAAAGGTAGATCTTTAGTTTAATTAGTTTAATTATTTAGTTACATTATGAATTTCATCTCTATCCGTTCTTCTATTTCTATCATGCACGAGTAATTCTCCACTTAATAGGGTTCGTAAGATTAGGGTAGATCAATAGATGAGTAAATATTTTAACTTCTTTTATGTCTTATGAAGTTTATAAACTTTAGCAAAAGAATCGTTAACATCCTTATCGGGCGCGCTACCAATTTATTGCTAGTCTCGACCGCGATTTGGGATCAGATTAACAATTGTTTTGTTAAGGGCTAGACATGAATATAGATCAATGAAAGGACAAGGGTCAATAGTGTGGAAACCCTAGTTTCTTCCAAGAATCCTAATCCTCATTTATCACTATCAATCTAGTTTTAAATCTATCAAAAGATAAAAGGAGTCATCTTTATTAGTCATCCAGGATTACTAAATCCTAACGAACCCTACAAGCCCACTTTTGATATAAAATCTACATCCGTCTTTAAACTAGATCTATATTCTATATCCGTGTTTAACGTAGATTTAGATTCTATAACTATTCTTCACTATTATTTATTCTTCTTGCTCTTCCTAATCAACACGTCTAAAGAAATATTAAAAGATTCCACATATCCCTGAGGACAACTCGTACTCATCTCGGTCTAGCTACACGCGACACCGTTATTGATTGCGGTTACTACTACACACTCTAAAATAGAAATCAACCAAATGGCGCTGTTGCCAGGGATACGTGCGTAATTTTTTATTCCTACTATTCATGTTTAATTCTTATTCGATCTATATCATAAAATAAAACAAAACCGCATCTTGCATATTTAACGATTAGTGTGCGATTTTTGCGAGGGAATCTGCAGTCACTTTAGCGAGGAGATAAAGATTCAGAGACATTCATCAAGACCCAGAGGAGAAAAGGAAGTAATAGTGAAAAAAATTAAACAAAGAACCCCCTAAAGCGCGGCGGAACCGCGGCTATTGTGTGCAAACGGCGGCGGAACCGTAGCGGTCTTGGGGAGTTAGGCCCTCAAACTTTTCTGGTAACTTTCCTACGTCTTTCTCTCTCCTCTGAAAAATCCAATAATATATTTTCTGCAGGATTCTTTGCAAAATATCATCGCTCAAAAATCTTTTTGCGTGTTTTGTTTTGCGGGTTGTTTTTGCATATTTTAATATGGACTTTAAGGGGAAAAACCACAATTCAGAATAGGTGGGGATTTCATAACCCTTCCTAGACCCCAAAAATCACAAAACGAGCATCCGCATAACCTTTTATGAATTAAAAATATCTAGATCAAGACCGTAAGGACCGTCACGCTCAAATAGGACAGAGGAAGGTCGTGGGTAATTTATCGCTTATCCGCATTTCTTTTATGGTGTCTAGGCAAGTGTGTCTAAGGAAAGTGGTTACTTAATTAGGCCCGCTATTTTCGGTGATTCGTATAGAGGATACCTCCAACTTACCTGGCACTTACCTGATCACAAGAGTTATAAAGAGGTGGTAGAGGATTGATCCTGCGGCTTGTCCTTTGGAAGTCTAGGAGCGGTCTAGTGTTTGACCTAGGTAACCTTAGTTCTAGGGTTTTCTTGTGCATTTTGTGATTTGTTGAGTCAACTTTCAAGTCCCACTTACAAAGTAAAACTATCCAAATAGAGCTTAAATCTTTTCACCCTCCTCCCTCTTTTCATCTTCTTATAATAGGTAACCCAAATAAAAGAACTCTTGCCGAGTTTTGCTATCCAGAACCAGATATTTCTTGTTATCATAATCGCTTCGGTATACTATCTGACTCTATCATATCTTTAAGAGATCGGATAGAGCAAGCGGAAAAAAACAGTTGGCCACCTCACTCCAGGTCCTATCAACCGCATCAAAATTCTACATCTTCTTTTGTTGATACTCCATCTAAAGCGTGTGAGGGAACTCCTAAACGCATGTCCATCGCTGAGTATATAGTAAGGACTAACGGCCAAAGTTTCAATCCGGTCAAACCGTTAGGACAACAAACGCCACTACTTTCTAAAGAAGATTTTACTACTCGGTTTGTAGCGTATATGAATTCTGTTAACAGTCGCCAACCACACAACCAATATCAATATTCTTCTTATCACAATATTGATCCTACTCCTGCCCAATTTTCACAAGCATTCGATTCCTATCAATCCTACCCAACTTTTACACATTTTCGGGACATTCCTTCTAATCAGTCATTTGGGAGTTTTACTTATCCACAAGAATTTCAATCTTATGATGAAACCCCTTACCGACCCATGTCCAGTCTTGAACGGACTGTGGAAGAATATATGGTAGCGTCGCGCCGCTCCAGAGAGGAATTGAATGAGTGCATGGCCATTATCAATAAACAAAACGAACGAGCAACTAGTTTCAAACCAGCTCAAAATTTTCCAACGTATGATACGGCCATAGAACAAATTGAGAATTTGGGTAGTGAGAGAGCGGTACACCCTTCCAAATCAAACCGCCCTATCTCAAATTGAAATCCACAGCTCTAGTTTCACAGATCTATCGAGTACATCAAATGATTCACCAATTGAAGATAGAATGTCTAATGAGTTGTGTGACTTTATAGTGTTTGATTTACCCGATTGTGAAGGGTCCATTTCAATTGAAGCCACACCCAACCCTTGTGATCTCTACACCTCCACTCTAGAACCACAATTGATTGAAAACCCTACTTTTGATGAGGTTTCTTAGACTTGTAAGCTTCACTTGATTGAGGATATTGACGTTGGGGATATATTGGATGATGAACCCGAAATTTTGGATGAGTTTGTCCCACCAATTCATCAGGTCCTTTTACTCCCATGTGGTCATCATCTCGAACCTTTAACTATTCTTTCCGAACCCCATATGCGTCTTGAAGTTGATGATAAATGTATAACTGAAAAGCAGAACGAAATTTAGCCTTCATTTCCCATATCTGGTTCAGCAATATTCGACACACCAATTTATTTACCCATTTCATCTTCCACTTTCTCTGATTCTTCTTCTAATCTTCCTTTAATGATAGCGAGTGTTGATGAATCACAATCCGATATTTCGAGTTCGATAATTCTAGAAAGACAACTTGATTTAGACTCTTTTGAGAATGAGGTAGATGAGCTTTACGAGTCTCCTACCTCTATAATTTTTGACAAATCAAGTGTGTTGAATTCTAATGTGACACTTATTGACATTAAAATGTTTAATCGGACCATCGATGAAAGTTTCAAAGATATTTTCGCCGACGAACTCGTATTCCTAAACGACACGGATTTTGTGATTAATCAACCTTTACCTGAAGAAGTTAAACCACCACCATTTCTTCTTATCCCATACGAGAATGTGACCATTCTTCCTATTCTTAATCATCCACATTCTCGTTTTCGTTCACCGTTATTGTTTCGTCTCTATCAACCGAGACGTAAACCATACTGCCTCTTATCTCCCCACTTCTTCAAATCTCTGATTTTACACCAACCAGTGCTTTACATCGATAAAATTTTTGAATGGTTGGTGTTGACTTTTGGTCTTTATAAGGCTTTACTTTGACCAATAAGTTTAATCCCCCTAATAATTTTAAATGCTTAATACTATTTTACTCAAGTTTGGGGGGGATATTTTGGCTCTTGAAAGAATTTTTTTATAAAATTGTGAGCCAAAAATAAGTTTAGGGAGAATTTTACTTTCACTATTTCATGTCCCCGTTACTAACTTTTCCTCCTAAGTCTACAGTTTTTTAAGCTTAACAAATGACATCAGTGAGGACACTGCTGTAAACAGGTTTGGGGAAGGTTTGTCCTTATTCACGCGTTATTTTGCATTATACTATATATAAGAACAAAAAAAATTTGTTAATGAAAGTTTGAAAGTGAAAATTTACATATGAAAGATAGAAATAGTTTGAGAAAATCAAGAAAGTTAGATATTTTCTTAAATGAAACTAGTAATAACTAGTTATGAGCCATCGTCCTAAGGGTTACTAAGATGAAGGAAATTTCTAATCTGAGGATAAATATAAGTATGAAAATAGTCCCTATTTTGGAGGCCAAACATTTGAACGTTGATACCCTACTATACGCACTTACACACGTCTTGAAACTTGGGATAGTAGAGGATACCTTGAAATGCTCCTGTCTAAAAGCCTTAGTATGAAGGAAAATAAAATAAAATATAAATGGTGAAGAAAAAATGAACACTGGTTTTGTAATTGTTTAAGGCAGTATAAAAAAATATAGCGATGGTGCTTTATCACCTAGTGCCTAGACCAACTGGTTTGGGAGCCACTGCTAAGCCTTAGGTGTTGCAAGACGAGAAAGGACGTCTTAATACGCGAGCACATTTTGTAATCGGTTGGTTAGTACCTCAAGAAGTATTAGCGGTCGCATGAAGAATGTGTGAGCAATTCCATCTAAAATATTCACCAACTAAAAAGTACTAAGAAAGATGGACAAGAGTATGATAGCTTGAATTGAATTCTCTAAATGTAGGGATGTCTTTTATACACACGTAGGGGTATATGATCAATGTTTGGAGGAAAGATAGGGAGGAAAACTAAAAACGATGTTTTATTGAGGGATGATGTGATTTCTAACATCTTTTCACTGGTATAGTTGGAAACTCTTATTTTCAAGTTCTTTCTTTTATAGTTCTTATCTTTGTATGTATCTTTCACTATCTTTCTTTTATTATAGGATTTTGTGGGTGTAATCCGCTGAAAACCCTCAGGAGACAACACTCCTCCTACTAGGGACACCTACAGGTTTAACGGCTTGTTGCACGTGCTCAGTGCAATCGTGTTGCCTATAAAAGTGTGCAACTTAGGTTTTTCTTTTTCTTTTTCTCCCTCTCTTGAATAAGTAGTTTGCTCAGAACGATCAAAGTTAAGTTTTGGGGTATTTATTCAGTCGAAAATATCGCACTTTTGGTATAACATTTTCCTTACTTTTCTTAAATAACTAAAGCTGTTTATTATAAATATGACGCATATTTGGGTTTATCTGTTAAGATACTATTTATCATATGTTTATATATTATAATTAACATTATGAAGGAAAATGTATGCATATAATATTTACATAATATTTTGATAATTTAAATATGCATATCATATCAAATATCCTTAATCAATATTCTTAAAATATAATATCATATCAAATTGGTTAGGATAATATCTCAAAAATACCAAATATTACTAACATTATTCATTGAGATATTGTGTAAGGTTTAGTTCAGCTCAGGAGATCGAGATGTTGAGATGTCGGGAATCAAAAATCTGCCGATAAAGTTAAATAAAATCGAAGAATCAATACTGGCAGAGACTCAGAAAAAATATGAAGATTCCAGACATCAAATAAATCTCCATGTGTCACAACAAAGCAACTCCAGAATTCTGAAGCCAAGATCTTACCAACAAACCATGGATCCACGGCCAAACTATGCAATATGCGGTGGATCCGCAACTGATTCACTGAATCAGGATTTGGGATTTTTAGTTGTGATTTGTAACAACAAACCCTAATTCTGGGGATCTTTGGTTTCTGCCTTTGGGGCTATATAAAGGACCGATGCCTAAACTTAGAAATCATCAATATTTTACACAAGCTAATCATCGTCAAAGAACAAGTGATCCAAAACAGGTCCAAGATTCGACGGGATAAAGCGACGTGAGATTCGACGGAACGTCTACATCCGATAAGGCAAAGATCGAAAGCAACTTCTTCTTTCAGTTGTAATCTAAACTTGAAGTTTGTACTTGTGAAGTTGATTAATAAAGGTAGATCTTTAGTTTAATAAGTTTAATTATTTAGTTACATTATGAATTTCATCTCTATCCGTCACTCTATCTCCATCATGCGTAAGTAATTCTCCACTTGATAGGGTTCGTAGGATTAGGGTGGATCAATGGATGAGAAAATATTTTAACTTCTTTTACGTCTTATGAAGTTTATAAACTTTAGCAAGAGAATCGTTAACATCCTTATCGGGCGCGCTACCAATTTATTGCTAGTCTCGACCGCGATTTGAGATCAGATTAACAATTGTTTTGTTAAGGGCTAGACATGAATAGAGATCAATGAAAGGACAACGATCAATAGTGTGGAAACCCTAGTTTCTTCCAAGAACCCTAATCCTCATTCATTACTATCAATCTAATTTTAAATCTATCAAAAGATAAAAGGAGTCATCTTTATTAGTCATCCAGGATTACTAAATCCTAACGAACCCTACAAGCCCTCTTCTGATATAAAATCTGCACCCGTATTTAAACTAGATTTATATTCTACATCCATGTTTAACGTAGATCTAGATTCCATAACTATTCTTCACCATTATCTATTCTTCTTCGTCTTCCTAATCAACACGTCTGGAGAAAGATTAAAAGGTTCCACATATCCCTGAGGACAACCCGTATTCATCTCGGTCTAGCTACACGCGACACCGTTATTGATTGCGGTTACTAAACACACTTCTTTAAATACAGATCAATCAGGTCGTTACCCCGTGAAGTTTTTCCTAAAGGTATTTGTTTACCGCCGAAAACGGAGATGAAACTGGGATGGATCGTCTTGCCTGAATTTGGGGGCAGATGCTATTTGGTTTTATCCATCCACCTCTCCGAAAATACCAAGTTGATTTATGGTACCATATATCGAAGGTTTGGACGGATGTGACCGTTGTAGCAGACTTCGTCAGATTCCCCCTCATTTTAATGAGGGGTTTTTGATTATAAGGACGCTCTTCACTGCAGGCACAAGCCCCTGCAGTTAATTACATTACCGCATCGCGATAACCACTTTCTCCTGCTCCAGAAGTTCACTTCGTATCGTGTGTGTTTTGTTTGTTTTAGTTGCCCGTAGATTGTATACAGAGACTATTTTATGTCGTCGCCCATAGGGCGGGGATTAGTCCAAATCCATATATTTTAGATTTGGGGTTTTTATTTAAGGACCGTTAATCTATTTTGAGATTAAGATCGACTTAAATGTATGTGAGCATTTGGGGCTCGATTTGTTTTTTGTTAAGGATACATTAGTCCAATTTGAGACTAAGATCCACTTAACGAGATTTTAGGATCATTTATATTTCAGATCCAACAAAAGAGCATTTGGGCTTTATTGTTTTAGTTTAAGAACGTTTCGGTCCATTATCGCCATTTTGGAGGCGAATATTAGTTTAGGGATATTTCGGTCCATTAACGCCATTTTTTAGGCGAATATTAGTTTAGGGACATTTCAGTCCATTATCGCCATATTTGAGGCGAATATTAGTTTAGAGAAATTTCGGTCCTTTTATCGCCATTTTGGAGGCGGATATTAGTTTAAAGACGTTTTGGTCTTTTATCGTCTTGCGCACACATGTATTTGTTACATGACGAAGCGAACAATGGTGATATGGAATGTACCCAATTTGGGGTACGATCCGATTTGAGGTATGCACGTCAATTTGGAAGTGCACCAAAGAGTTGTTGGTTCTTGAGACCCGCCACCTCTCTGAAGACGTTGAAGAAGTACAACGACATATATCAGAGGTGTGGAGAGATGTACCCTTAAACCAAATCTCATATTTGAGGGAGAAAGGGGCTGTTGTGGACCTAAGAATCATTAGTCATTTTTTGAGACTAATATTGCCATAGGAGATATAGGATGGACATCATTTTGGATATCATCGGTGGGAGACCACTAGTCATTTTTGAGACTAAGGTCAGTTTGGGAAACCATGAGCGATATGGGCTCGGTTGATTTAAAATCAAAGAAATTTAACCTCAGGAAACTTAGCCAATTTGGGCTGAGGTTGGGTTTCCATAATTACCCAACAGTGCTAAGCACTGGGACATACAGGGCTCACGTGCGTTTCATGTGGGCACTGGATTAGTACTGGGCACTGGATTCTTGTGGCGCTCACATGCGAAACATGTGAGGCATCCCAAATATGGGCACTGCCCATTAAGTTTTATCTCTCTCTTTTTTTATAAGTGCTAAGCACTTAGCTAGAATTCTCATGCAAAGCACATCGCTGTCCTTTTTTTTATGCTGGGGTGCTGTAGTTTCCTCTTTCTTTTGTTTTTTAAACACTCATGTGGGAAACACGTGAGGCAGCTTTGGTTGTTCTCTTTATTTGTTTGAAACACTCACGTGGGGAACACGTGGGGCTTCAAAATAGTGCTAAGTACTAACGATTCTAGTTTGAAGATCTTGGATCATCATCACTTTTTTTTTATTGAAAATCTAAATTCTTTATATATAGGGTTAAACCCTAATTTTCTTGGAGGAATTAAATTCATATATGTTCCCTGTTCTTCTTCCCCTTTTTTTATATATAACTTAGTTCTTTTCCCCTAGGTTTTTAATTTGCAGAGCAAAATCTCCCCGATGAGAATTAAATTCTCAACCAGAGGAAAGAACTGAGTTCTTATATGAAGGGTTAAACCCTTAGAGAGGCGATGGTATAGTCCCTTTTTTTTTACCTGGTATTTTAAGGGAGCAAGTCTTCTCCTTCTTTGAGAATTAAATTCTCTTTTCTCAAGAGCTCACTCTATTTGTTTTAAAGCTTTTGGGGAGTTCTCTCTGTGTCTCTTTTTTTTAACTTCCTTCTTTTTCTTTTCTTTTTTTCCTTTCTTTTTTATAAATTTTTTTTCTTTCCCCCTTTCTCCTATTTATAGGAGAAGGGAAAAGATCAATTTGTTAAGAAAATCTCTGATTGAGAAATCATGGTTGATTTCATAATCGATCTAAAATGTTCTTTTAGATCAATTGGTGAATTTTATTCACCATTAGATTTTTAATCCAAAAGCTCTCTATTTACCTGAGAAGTTTTCTTGTTTGTTTAACAAGATTTGGAAATATTTTTCCTAAGATAGAATTTTATTCTATCGGATGGTCGGTGGGTGATTTTATAATCTCCGTTGGATCTTTGATCTAAGAGTCATCTGTTTAACAGAGATGATCTTTCTAGTTTGAGAAAAATTAAGGGAATATTTCCCACATAGAATTTAATTCTATCAGGTTGTTTTATTGGTGATATTTTATCACAATTGGATTTTAAATCCAAAATTATCTGTTAGAGAATAATCTTTTCGTATTAGAAAGATCAGGGAAAATATTTCCCATATATAATTTAATTCCATCTTGCATTAGAATGCATCAAGAGAACTCACGTGTTTAACACGTGACCCCTAACGTGGGTTTCAGCCTTGTTTATATGCTTTGCATATAAACTCTCACGTGTTTAACACATGAGGCCTGTTTGGCCTGCCAATTTAATTTCAGCGTCTATAAGTTTTGTATATAGGCGCTCACATGTTTAACACATAAGACTTGAATAGTGGGTATTTTTCCCCTTTTCTTTCTTCTTCATTTTTTAGAAGGGAACAAATTCCCCCCAGCGTTGCTCTCATACGGCTTGCATGTGAGTGCAACGCTGTCCACCCTTACAGCCATTGGATTGCCTAGGTGAATTGAACCATCCCTTAAAGTCTTATAAATAGGGTATTTGGTCCTTGAGATGACTGGTGTTTCATCCTCCTCTTTCTTCTTCTTTGAGAATTCAATTCTCTTTTCAGAGCTAAGATCCCTGTTTCTAAAGAAACTCTTAGGGTTTTACTCTGTTTCAAGAATCTTGGTAAGGATTCTGACCATTTTTCTTTAAAAGAGACTTTTTTATCTTGGATTTCTTTTAACCCATCAGAGCTTTGCTCTTTTCTTGAGATAAATTAAGCAGACCGTTGTTCTCAAAGATCTTAGGATTTTATCCTATTACTCTGATCTTTAAGAGTTCTTTGGAATTTAATTCCGGTGTATTTCCCACAGGGATTTAATCCCATTATTAAAGGAATTTAATTCCGGATTGTTCTACAGAGCTTAGCTCTGAGAAAAAAAATTTAAGAAATTTTTTTAGGAATTTTATTCCCCTTTTGAATCTGCCGTAAGGCTCGTTTCTTGAGGGAGTCTAACTCCATGGTTTAACGAGATTTTTCATTAAATGAGAATTCTTATGGATTCTTAAAATGAGTGAACCGCTGTTTTTTATTTTGATTGCTAAACTTGTACTTATTTTTCTTTTCAGATACTATGGCTTCTCATCTGTATGATCTTGACGAGATTATTTCTTGTGAGGACATTCGCGTCCAAGGTCGCTGTCAAGACCAGGAGTTTACGGATGCCCAATGCGCTGAGATGATGCATCGCTTTGACGAATACAACGGTCAATTACTCCCCCACCGTTTTGCTCTTTTGAAAACCATCGTGGGGGCAGTTTGGGAAGCACTTCCTGAACTTGACGAGACAATACCGCTCAAGGCACTTGATGATGCTGAAGACAAGGTGCATTCAGTATACCTGATGGGCTTAATCTCAAAGAGGCGGTGAGATGATCTTGTCGATATTTTGCATCGCATCTTCCAACAGACAGCGATAATATCCGCCTACCAGAGGATGGATGATATCAGCCGGGATCCCGACGCTTGCATTCGTGAGAAAATGCATAAGAAAATGGTCAGAGAAGCTAGAAGCATTTTACTCGGTCTCTCTTAAGAATTCCTAAATCCATGTCCGAATTCAGTGTTTTACAATTGTAAACATTTTGATGATTTTTTTACCCTTGTATAAATTTTCTGGAGTATGAATGACAAAACTTCCATTTCCTTTTACACCATTGCTCATATGCTTCATATAGAGTAGTAACTACTCATATGTATAAAAAAAAAACTCTAGTGCCGGCGCCCACGTGTTATGCTCATGAGACGCTGCCATGGGTTGGCGCTGGTGCTCTCATGGTATGCGCGTGATGTGCTATAACTGATTCTAAAGCTCACGTGACATGCACGTGAAGCGCTTGAATCCCTTCACCTTCCTGCTCTGCCTCCTATGCCCTATCAATGATTCTAAGCTGCCAGTGCTCATGTATCACGCACGTGAAGCGCTGGGATACTTTAACCTTCTTGCCCTAATTCTTATGCGCTATCACTGATTTTAAGGTGCCGGTGCTTACGTGACATGCACGTGAAGCGCAGGGATCCTTTCACCTTCTTGCTCTGATTTTTATGAGTCAACTATCTTCTTTTTCCATGCCCTTTTTCCAGGCCTTGGAAATAGTTTCACCATGCACATAATTTTTTGTACCTAGACTTGAATACTTCTCTTTATAACCTGAGGCTATGTCTTCCTCCTCTTCTCACAGAAAGAACCATTTCTCTTAACAGATTTTAAAGTAACCATTTTAATAGTTATGGCTTGCAATCGTCCTCAAGCTCGTCGGCAACCATCGGAGGTACCTATCGAGGAGATTATTCCTCATTTTGCTGCGCGGCTAGCAGATCCCCTTCTCACCGATGATCAATGTGACACGGTGATGTATGAGCTCCTGACTCGTAGGGGCTCTTCTCTTCCTATATGATCCATTTGGATCCGGATGATTTTCCTATCCGTGCTTGCCGACATCCCCCCACATCCGGCAGAGATGACTCCGGCAATTCTCAATGCGGCGGAGGATAAGATCAAGTGCTTCCATGAGGCATGTTTGATTACCCGGTCTTTAAGGGACCGTTCAATTCGGTTGCTAAGACAGATGCGGGCTCAGCGGACTATCATGTCTGCTTTTGCTGATGAGCCCGGCGTTGACCGATGGGGAGCAACTCCTCACAAAGACCGCCGCTTCGACATGGTGGAGAGGCAGAAAGGGAGCTGGGGAATTTTGTTTATTGTTTTGTTAAACCTTGTATTTCTGATCCCATATTTGCCGATCTCTTCCCTGTAGATTAGGATGTTTATTTCAATGCATTTCTCTTATCATTGACTGTTGAATGTTTCCTATTGAATGTTTCATCTTCATCATATATTCGTATGTGCATATTGCATCTGCGCATGAGCTTTATACTTTACCCTTAGGAAATTTTACTAAGTGCAAACTCCACTGTTGTGTTCATGTCATGCGCTAATCCTTCTCGCGCATACATGGATCAGCATGCTTTGAACGCTTAATCAGGCGTGAATCAAATGCTCTCCCTACTGCCTATACGGTTGGTTTCAGGGTGGCATAGCATACGGTTGGTGCCCATGGGTTGCCCCTTTCTGTTTCTTGATGACTTGATCTAGTGTGAAATAGTTTTGCGTACCCATTTCGATGTTTGTAGTTTATCCACTCGTTTCGGAGTTTGTAGTTTATTCACTCGTTTCGGAGTTTCTGGTTTATGTACTCGTTTCGGAGTTTGTAGTTTATTCACTCGTTTCGGAGTTTCTAATTTATGTACTCATTTCGGAGTTTGTAGTTTATTCACTCGTTTCAGTGTTTATAGTTTATGTACTCATTTTATTCAGTTTACCTCCCTTGGGTTTAGAGGCAAACTTGTACTAACGTTAGATATAGATAACTCCTGTTCTTTGCAACAGAAGTCTGTTAGGTTTTGTGGCACTAGGGTTTTAGTCCGTAGTACCGTCGCGTTGGTTGATGTATTCCTCGATATACAGCCTTTAAACTGTTGTTCGAGTAACCCCACGACTGGGCTAGACAAGACGTCTTCAAGTAATCTCCGTAGGCTTATGTTACCGTCAGAAGAGAAAGCGTTAGGAATTTTCCATGTCGCATTTTACTTGAGGTTGGGCTCAATTTGGAGCCCCGATGAGTCATAACCACTCCGCGCTGGTGTGGGATGATCCCCGATAGTCTCTTAGGCTTTATTTGAGTTGTCGTTGAGACCCGAAGCTGGGAATATATCTTTGCTTCATTTTTGTTTGACGATACCATGCTGTTTCTTTGCTAAAATAGGGTAGACACCCATAGGACCTCAATGCTATATATATTGCAGTTGAAGTCCGGAGCTAGAAATATGCCTTTGCTCCAATTTCATTTGGCTCGTTGGAGATTTTGTTGGCGTCGTGTCTGCACCCTGATGGAATGAGAAAGAACGCCGGGGTAGTCTTTAGGTTGTATATGAACCGTCAAGACTTGAAGCTAGGAGTTTGCCCTGGCTCCATTTTGATTTGGCTCGTTGGAGCTTTGTTGACGTCACATCTGCACCCTGATGGAATGAGAAGGAATGTTGGGGTGGTCTTTAGGTTGTATATGAACCTTCAAGACATGGAGCTAGGAATTTTCCATGGCTCCATTTTGATTTGTCTCGTTGGAGCTTTTGTTGACGTCGCGTCTGCGCCTTGATAGAATGAGAAGGAACCCGGGGTGATCTCTAGGCTCTCCTTTTAACAGAGTCTGGTGGGAAAATATGGTTCCCTTTTTCATTTGTGCCCATGGATTATATACAGGGGTCGGTATGGACTCACCTGCAGGGCGAAGGAAATTTCATCATTTCATTTCACTTTTTTTATTTATTTCCATGATGATCTATCTTTTCAGCTTTTTATATCGCGAAAGTCATGATTGCCTAATCATTTCGTCTATTTTTTGCAGTGCCCAATCATTTCGGCTATGTATTTTTATTTTACTCGCTTTTTTTATTGCGAGTTGCCCAAACATTTCGGCTATTTCATATGCATATATTTCATTCTCGCTGACTTTTATTGCGAATTGCCCCATCATTTCGGATATTTCATATTCATATTCTTTTGCTTGCTGATTTTGTTGCGAGTCAGGGAATTGAGTCCTGATACCGATTTTGGCATCCGCATCGCTGCGACTAGAATATTTCCAGGAGCGAATCGTCATTTGCCTTTTTCAATTCGAACAAAGGTGGCTTAGCAAACATGGTTAGGATCCTGTCGACTAAGGTCTTTTGACTTTATGAGCCATACGGGTCTTAAAAGTTGTTTCTCCCTACGAGTCGAGAGGATCTTGTAGGTGTAAGTTCTCCTTAGAAGTCGTGAGGACTCTTAAGTGGTATTTTCCCTTGCAAGTCGTAAGGATCTTACAAGAGTGTTTTCTCCTTATAAGTCGAGAGGACTTATAAGTGTCGCTCACAATATGGGGACATTTCTCGCCATTGGTAGTACTAGGTAAGGGCTATATATATTGGTGCCTGTGGATTGTATATAAGGATCAGTATTCGACCGCCTGTTGGGCAAATTTAGGAATGTGATGGCTTAAGAACAGGTTCGGGTCTCTGTAGCTTAAGGCTTTTGAATCCCGTGAGCCGTGAGTGTCTCATGGGAAAATTCTCCTTACGAGTCGTGAGGATCTCGTAAGTGTATTTATTTTAACGAGGTTGCGCCCTTTCGGGTTTTCACAAGCTCACCGGTAGTCCTGCTATTTTTACTCACGAGGCCCTTTCGAGTTTTCATCCGTGCCCATTTTTCTTGTGGACGTACTTTTTTAATGAGATTGCGCCCTTTCGGGTTTTCATAAGCTCGCTGGTAGTCCTACTGTTTTTACTCACGGTGCCGTTTCAGGTTTTTATCCATGCCCATCTTGCTTGTGGACGTACCATTTTTTTTACGTGACCCATATGTTTGCCGGTGGGACTTAGGGGTGACTTCACACTAGAGTAGCTGTGTAGCCGATAGGACATGAGTTGCAATCTTCACCGTTGAGGCTTCGATTGGAATATAAATCTCAAAGGAGGATATCGCCATATTCGGGGCGATGCGCCATGTTTGAGGAGGAGTTAGTTTAAGGACTTCTCGGTCCATTGTCACCGTATTTAAGGAGAAATTTCTAGTTTAGGGACTTTTCGGTCCAATATCACCATTTTTGAGGTGGATATTAGTTTAAGGACATCTCGGTCCGTTATTAGTTTAGGGACATCTCGGTCCGTTGTGGTCATATTTGAGGCGGAAGTTTTAGTTTAAGGACATCTCGGTCCGTTATCACCGTATTTGAGGCGAGATTTAGTTTAAAGACGTCTCGGTCCTTCATTCCCATTTCGGGGACGAGTATTAGTTAGGGACGTCTCAGTCCATTATCGCCATTTTTTAGGCGAAAGATCTTTTGGATACTACTTTTAGGGTTCTGACTCAGGAAAATAGAGAGCGGACACAAGTGTCATCATTTATTATTGACCTAGGTCGTAACCCGTTAGGCGTAGTATTTTTTGAGGAATCGGCCGTTTATTTTCCGGAAGGGTCTTTCGCCATGCATATCCATAAGAAGGTAGGCTCCACCTTGGTAGACCTTCTCTATGATATACGGGCCTTCATAGTTCGGTTCGAATTTCCCCCGTTTTGCACGGTTGGGGATCATAGGTCTTTTGACGACTAGCATGAGTTCGCTTTGGTGGAATGTTCTCGGCCTGGCCAGTTTTTCATATGACCGCGTCATCCTTGCCTTATAAGCTTCCAGGTTTTTCTGTGCTATAAGGCGAGTTTCTTCGAGGGCGTCGATCTTTTAAAACCGAAGATGAGCGTTTTCTTCATCCGTCATCTCGTATCGAACCGCTACTCGAAGAGAAGGGAGTTCTATTTTCAGGGGAAGCACTGCTTCCGTACCGAACACTAACGTGTATACCCAGAGTGCTTCGTGCAGTGCTTCCCCTGGACTTTTTGAACGTTGTGGCCATTTTGAACGTCGTTCGGCATGGAAGCAGTGCTTCCCCTAGGAGTACACATTGTGGCCGTTTTGAATGTCGTTCGGTACGCCGAGAGAGCTTCATACAGCCTTTCATGCCAGTCCTTTTTATTTCTGGACACGTTTTCTTTATAATCTTTTTCAAGGTCTTGTTGAAAGCTTCAGCTAGACCGTTAGCATGAGGATTATAGACAGAAGAGTATCTCCAGTCTATTTTATGCTATTCTATGAAGCGGCTTATTTTATGGCTTCTGTAGGCTAGTCCATTATCCGAGATTATCCGTCGTGGAGTGCCGAACCGGTAGATGACATTGGTTTTGAAGAAATGGAAGAGATTATCCGTATTCACTTCCCTTAGTGGTACTGCTTCTGCCCACTTAGAAAATTATTCGGTCGCTGCCAATATGAACCAATGTCCTTTGGATGATACTGGTTCAATGTGGCCAATTATATCAATTCCCCACATTTCGAACGACCAGCTAACTACTGTTGGGTGTAGCGGATTTGGATGCTGGTGAATGAAGTCCCCATGAATTTGACATGAGTGACACTACTTCGCATATTCGAGACAGTCCAGAATCATTTTGGGCCAATAGTAACCCATTCTTTTGATTTTCAGCTTCATCTTTGGCCCAGCTTGGTGAGAACCGCAAAGTCCATCGTGAATCTCTTGGACGACTCTTTTTTCTTCCTCTGGTCCCAGGCATCTTAGCCACAGGCATTCGAATGATCTCTTGTATAGAGAATCATTGATGAAGGAAAAAGACAGAGCTCGTTTTATGAGCTGATATCTATACGACGCATTTTTGGGCGTCTGTTGAGATTTGAAGTAGTCTATGAAGACTTCCCTCCAATTCTTGACCTTTTCTTCATCCTCTATTTGGAGGGTTATTTGTTTGGTCATTTCTTTTACCTTAGATGGCACCGTTGAATCGTCCGAAGATATTTCTGTTGGCGCGAGAACCCTGTGGCTTTACACAATGATCTTTACGTCGTCAAGGTCTTCGTCGGCCAATTCCTTAGCCAGCTTCGCCAATGCATCCGCCTTACTATTTTCTACACGCGGTATACTGTCCAAGATGTAAGAGGGAATTTGTGTCAGAAGTTGATGCACTCTTTCATCCTACTTTATCAGCTCTGGCTTGCAAGTCTGATAGTCGCCATTTACTTGGCTAACGATCAGCTGGGAGTCTCCATATATGAGAAGGTTTTTGATTCTCATGTCGACAGTGATTTCGAGACCTGCTATCAAAGCTTCGTATTCATTTTCGTTATTAGTCCTTAACTCTGTTAAGGAGAGGGCGTAGCGCAGTATCCCTCCTTGCGGAGTCACGAAGATAAGGTCCATCCCGGCTTTAATTATGGGGGTATTTTTCTTTCACCTCTTCAAGGAAGATGCTCCGTCGAAGTAGAGTTCCTATTAGGAGTCATTTTCTTCTTTCATTCTTTCGATTGTGTCGAACGCGTGTTCATCCGGCAACTCACAATTTAAGGGGGACTCGGCTCGTATCGGATGTTCAGCGAGAAATTCGGCGATGGCCTGGCCTTTCACTACTTTGATAAGTCGATATGTTATCGAGAACTCCATCAGGAGGAGGGCCCATTTGGCAAGCCTTCCCGTTAGTATGGCCTTTGATATCAAATATTTGAGAGGATCCACTTTTGATATGAGATGGACCTCATGTGCCAAGACGTAGTGTCTGAGTTTTGTTATCGCGAAGATCAGTTCCAGACAATGCTTTTCGATGGGGGAGTAATTGTTTTCTGCCCCCAGAAGAACTCGGCTCAAATAGTACATTGCTCTCTCCTTTCCCTGATCATTCTCTTATGTCCATAGCGCGCCTAGAGAGCCCTTAAGGGCTGTTGTATATACGATAAGGGGTTTTCCCTTGACTGGAGCGGTGAGTACCGGCGGACTTTGTAAGTACTGCTTGATTTCGTCCAATTTTTTTTGGCATTTTTGATCCCAGAAGAACGAGGTCCCTTTCTTCATTAGATGACTATAAGGACGGCATTTTCCGGAGAGGTTGGTTATGAGCCGCCGGATATAGACGAGCTTTCCTTGATCGCAACTGTTTGAGGGTCCTCGGCGTAGGCATTCCCAGAATCGCCTTGATCTTCGAAGGGTCAATTTTGATACCCCGGTACCGTATGATGAATCCTAGGAATTTGCCTGAGGAGATTCCAAAGGCGCATTTGAGAGGATTCATTTTTAGATTATACTTCCGAAGACGTTGGAACACTATATTTAGATGTTCCCAGTGTTCCTCATGGGATTTGCTCTTCACCATAAGGTCGTCGATGTAACATTCAACAACCTTATGGATGAGGTCATCGAAGATCTTCATCATGGCCCTCTGGTAGGTAGCGCCAGCGTTCTTCAGACCAAATGGCATTACTTTATAGCAGAATATGCCCAGTGGAGTCCGGAAGGCGGTATGCTTTTGGTCTTCAGTATGCATTTTTATTTGATTGTATCATGAAGATCCATCCATGAAGGAGAAGACCTCATGGGTAGACGTGTTATCAATCATCAACTTGGTAATGGATACTGGGAAGTCATCCTTCGGGCAGGCTTTGTTGAGATCCCGAAAGTCCATGCAGATGCGCACTATCCCATTTTTCTTCATCACTGGAACGATGTTGGCGATCCAGTAAGGATATTGAACTTCTTGAATGAAGCCGGAGTCAATTAGTTTCTTTACTTCGGCGTTAATACTCATCTCGAGTTCGAGCCGCATTCTTCTTGGCTCTTGCTTGACTGGGTTGATGTCCGGTGATATGGACAATTTATGTACTGCTACTTTTGGATCTAAACCCGACATCTCGGAATATTTCCATGCAAAGCAGTCTTTATATTGCATGTGCATGCCTTTTAACGTGGCTACCTATTCTCTAGATAGCAGCTCACTGACGAACGTTGTCCTCGGATCATTTTCCATCCCTAAGTCAATTTTTCTTAGGTTGTCCGCCGTAATGTGTATCCTATCTTCTAGCTCTTTTGGTGCCAATGGAAATTATGAGATCACCTCATCCTCATCTTCATTTGCGAAGCATTTGGAAAGGTCATCGAAAACCTCATGCCCTTCCCCCTTGAGAGTGTTATCACATGGAAGGTATGAGTTCGCTTCCATTCTTCATGTTGAACTGGTCCTGTCCCCGCGGTATAGGTCCTCTTTGGCTCATGCTTTTGTGGTGGGGTTATCCTCCAGTTGTCGGATAAAGTGAACCTGCTTTGTTGATACTGATCTTCTACCGAGTCTTTGGAGGTGAAGCAGTCTTTAAGGGGATGTCTTATTGCTCGATGATAGAAGCAATAATCCGGGTGATGGATCTCGTTTATTTATTTGGGGTGCTGAGACTCCGGTAGCGTCATCATTTGATGCTTCATGACTAAGTTGAATATTTTCCTCATCTTGTCCTGAGGGAAAGAGTATTCCCGACCTATCTTCTTCATAAAAGACGGGTTCCAGCTGACTTTTCCTCGACTATACAGCTTCCTTGATCCGCTTCGTTATTTTCGAGCATTGTTTTCTTTCTTCACCTTGTTTTTTCCTCTGCTTCGGGATTTTTTTTCATGAGAACGTACAGTGGGTTGGGGATGACAGACATTGTATTCTTTTTCTTCCGCAGATTGCTGACTAAGACGTTGCGTCCTAGCCTTTTTGTAAATGGCCATTTCGCGGCTGTGGTCATCCCGAATCTTTTGACAAGCTTCTTGTATTAGCTTGTCAACTTTTTCTTCGAACAAGAAATTTGACATTCTTATAACGGGATTTTGCTCCGTTTCAACGTCATAGCTATTTGGAAGAGCATTCCCTTCTTCGCCGGAGCTATTTATGGCACGGCAGCTGTGAAATCGTTTCCGTTTCTTGGACCGAACGTATCCGAGCCCGGTTGTCTCCATCTTCCCATTGGGCATCTTTTGCTGGGTCCCTGGGATATCCCAAATCTTTTTATAGAATTGGGCTTGTCGAACAATCTGTTCGAAGGGTACACCTTGACATCTTAACAACCTTTTCAATCCCTCCGCGTAGTATCTTGGCAGACGGATTGGTTGAAGTCTATAAAATGCAAAGTTGGCACCATGCCAGACTTCTTTTTCTACTTCGGTCTCCGTAGATTTGTAGAAGATGATCGCATTTTCACCTCTTCGCCTGGTAGGCACGTAGAAAGTCTGTAGTTCTTGTACGCTGTATGTATCGAGTGCATTAAGTTCCTTATAATGCCGTGGCGGGGCCATTATGACTTGTAGACTCTGATCTGCTCCGCTAAGGGTTTGCACCGACGGGCGAACAGATAACACAGCGTTAGACTCGTCCTCAGAATCACTGCCAAAGACCAGAACAGGAGTAGATGGTCCGTGCCTGTTATCTTGAAGTTACCCCGAGTAGACTATTTCTTCATCTTCCTCGGTATCGCTCCCAAAGATCGGGATGGTGGCAACGGATTTCTGTCTATCCTCCGTCCTATGACACCTTTCCGTATTCTCGGAGTCTGGTTGGAAGTACTTTGCATCTTCATATTTTTGGACCCCGTTCACCGAGAACAGGTTTAGTTCCCCAATAACGGTTTATTACAAGCAGTCTTTGAAATACTTCATATACTGATGTTGTGTAGAAGGAACGACATTGTACTCATGTAACCAAGACCTGCCGAGCAGAGCATTATAACAAGTCTTGGGATCAATGACATGAAAGTTGATGTCAGTGACGAGCAGCCCGAAGCGTAACGTCGGTATTACGGACCCGAGCATTCGTGATGACAGTGAATCAAACCCAGAGATAGTAATTATGTCTCGGGCCAGGTGTTGGACATTCATGCAAATCTCCTTCAGCACCTTCACATTAAGGAGATTAACAGAATATCCGTTGTCGACCAAGATCTTCCCTATCTTGATGTCGTGGCAGTACCCGGTGACGTATAACTAGCGGTTATGATCGCACATACCGAAGAGGAGGTCTTCATCGCTGAATGTAATGTCGGCTTTATGAACCTCTGCCAGGTCGTCCTTCATCTTCTCTTCGGCTAGGAAAGCTTGGAACAGATCGGGCTCTTGCAATTCCTTGATCAGAGAATCTCGTGCCTCTTTGGACAGGAGGAGAGCATCCAATATACTCAGTTATAAGGGCATATTCCTTAGATGTGCTAGGACGTTGTAATCCACCTTATTTTTCCTAGGTGGGTCCCTGGCTGCGAGCTCTTTAACGGCTCCATCATCGAGGGTGATTTCCTCAGGAACTTTTTCTTTCGCTTTGTCTCTTCTGCTCGAACTTTTGTTTGTAGGTCCGAGGTTCTTTTCAGGCAACGTGCGGTTACGCAGCTGAATGTTCTCGCAGTTCATCTCCTACTCTTTTTTTCCGGAGGTGGAGTACTTGAAGAGAGGGTTGAGGGTTATTTCTTTCTCAGAATCGCTCCCGAAGGAAGGAACATGGGGTTTATCCCCTTCCAAACTGGTATCAACCATGTGACAGCTGCCATTCGTTTTTTCACGTGCATCTGTCGCACTTTTTTGCTGTCGACGAGCTTCGCGCTTCATCCTCTTGAAGTGTTTTTGATGGGCAACATATCCTTGCCACCACCTCTTGAAGGCACTGCATTCTCCGGTGGGATGAGCAACTCTCCGATGGTATAGGCAGTAGTTTGGATACGAATCCTCTCCATCAAGGCATATGACCCCGGTAGTGTTTCCCACGAGAGGTGGCAGCTTCATTCCCATTAACAGGGCTTTGGCGAACCACTTCTCTACTTTGTTCCTGCTCTTATTTGTGGCAGGTATGCTTCGGTTTGGTTGGAGTAATTTACGACTCATTCTCGTCGCAGCTTCTTCTTCCTGACTTTGACGCTTAGCCTTTTCATATATGGCTGATTCTCGTTCTCGGTCAGCTTTATTCTTTCGAAAGGCTTCGTTTAACAGCCTATCGATCAGGTCTTCTGACAGTTCCGGGGATTTTGGCACCGGTCCTGCCCTCAGTTCCTCTGTGTTGTTTTCTGACGCCGAGGGAGCTTCTTCGCCATTTGACGACGAATGGGAGACCATGTGCCAACTTGCTACATAGTCTTCGGTTTCTTTTGATAAGTTGTTTTCCTCATCGTTGTCACGATCTTCGTTCTCAAGAATATGCTTGAAGAACTCTTCGAGGGTGACCGGTGTCCATGCCTTCTAGTTGTACTTCTCCAGCACGTCGATGTATCTTTGTAGGTCTGTTCATTTGTCGTCATACTCGGCAAGTTGCACAGCCTTCTTGGTCTTCTTCTTTTACTTCGATGACTTTGAAGGTTCGACTTGGGGATTTTTCCCTTTGTCAACAGTTTTCGGTACGGACGAGATTTCAGCATCCTTTCAATGATTTTCGGTTCAAGTGGGCTTCTCCACCTGATTGACGAGAATGCATGTAGATCCTTCAGCATTCTCTTGGTTTTAGCTGAAAGAACAACTTCCCATGGAGCTTCTTCCACGAGCGAACATGATTCCCCCGGTGTATCCACCTTTTTGGGAGTATACTTCAATGGTGGGTTCACCCTCCAGTTCTCAGACAGCGTGAATTTCTCCTATTGATACTGGTCATCGACCCAGTTCTTGAAGACATAGCAGTCCTCAATTGAGTGGCTCATCATTCTGTGATAGGAGCAGTAGTTGAGATTGTTGACATCGCCAGGTTGTGGTGGACGTCGTGGGTCTGGGAATGTGATGAGTTAGTTTCGCATTGCCAGCTCAAATAATCTCCTCGTCTTATCATGGGAAAACGAGTAAGCGTGTCCTAGCCTTTCTTCCAGGGATAGGCGCGAGCGCATTTTGTTTTGGCGAGCAACCGGTTTTGGGTCACCCGGTTGTTGTTGAGTGTTGGCAACAAAAGACGTTTACCCTTTACCCTTGGCATTTCGAGGTTCCATTTTTGAGGAGGAAGGCCCGTGGCCTATCTGGTCCATTAGGGCTAGTTTGTCGATTAGAGCCTGAAAGGTGGTCGGCTTGAAGAATGTCATATACTAGGACACATTCGTTTGAGGATCAAGAGTCCCGATGAACATGCCCATGGCAAGGGATTTATATATGCGTTGTTCACACTTCGACCATAGGTTCCGCCACCGGATCACGTATTGGACCCAATTTTCTCCTGATTTTACCCTGGCGTTGATTAGTGCCATGATCGAGGTGCGCTCGCTTGTGCTGGCGAACCGCTGTATGAACAGTAGTTCCATTTCTTTGAATGTTCTCACAGAGTCATTTAGGAGCTCCGAGTACCATTCAAAGGCCGTCTCTAGCATGCTGCTAACGAACTGGAGAAGCAACAGTTTGTCGTCGCCTCCAGTGTTGTTGCACAAAGCTTTAAACTTGTTACGTGCTGGTGTGGGTTTCCTGTTCCCTTGTACACATGGAACTTGGGGATCGTATATCCCGGCGAGTACTTGATTTGGTCATACCAGCCTGGACACGGTCGTCCGGTTCAGACGATTTGGCCAGCCGCTTCACTAGCTTGATGAGCTCGTATTTATTGAGCTATATAATCATCAATAGCAGCCTTGGAGATCGTTTCCTCCTTGGCTATTGATAAGGCCGAAAGAGGGTTTAATGTTTCCCCTCTGTCATCCTTGATGATTATCGGTGGATCTTCGGCTGGAGGTTCTGGCTGGATCATCATTCCAGCTATGTCCTGGAACAAAAGCGACATCTGCTTTATGTTAGCAGCTTGTTCCGCGGCCTCCTTGTCCTTTCTTTCAAGCACCCTTCGTAGGAAATCTGTATCGGTCTCCTGCTTCTGGCGCTGTTCAGATGCTGATTTCGGAATTTCTTTCTGTCTGGTAAGCACTATCTGGTAAGCACTGACATTTTGATCAGCATTTCCTAGAGCTTTTGTTGTTGCTCCTGAGCTTTTCTTAATGACCGAGTTTGCAATCGATGACTTGCGAAAGCATGACTTTTCTCTTTCCCAGAAGCCATGTAGACCTATGCATGATCATGCTCCAAGAATTAGGGCGTTTGGGTCCGGTGCCTTTGGAATTTGCCACAGGCGGTAGGATTTTCTCCGGCCTCGTCCTTTTGTGGGAGGTCAAAGTTGAAGGAGCCGTTGTAACAGGCACCTGTGTGGAAGAAGTCCCTCACTGTATGACGGAAAGATGGCCTTTCTCTTGTCGAGCCTTCGATTTCTTCGGTCTAACAGAGTAATCTTTGTTGATCACAGAGTCTTGGACTTTCCACCAGACCCTGTGAATTTAGGAGGAGAGCCATTGACGGGGACGCTCCGTTTTTGCCTGCACTGTTGCTTCTGCGGGCGAGGACGATCTCTTTAGTATCACTATTGGAGAGTTCTTTCGCACCCTCCTAAGCAGATTAAAACTGTTCCCGGTTGGAACAGCAGCATCAACTTCCACCATTGGAGCTGGAGAAGTAAGTCCAGAGGGAGAGTTGCCCCTGATCTTCTCACTCGGTGCCAGTGGAGACGTCGAGCGTGTCTTGCAGACGGGACCGCCTCAGTTTTTGAAGCGGCTTCTTCATGCCCCTCGATTTAGTGAGGGACTGTTGTTGGTGCCAGCTTGTTGATGACTGACGTCCTTGGTAGAGTTTAGGGAGGAACGGTCAATCTTTTGAAGACTAATCTTCTGGTAGGGGAAGCACCTTTGACGACTTCACCTGCAGAAGGAGTTGGGAGTGCTATCCATTTTGGGGCAGCCCCTTCAGGTATGACGAGCCTCTTTGCAGGCCCGTTTGAATTCTTGCTCGGCCTGTTGAAGACTGAGGCGTTGGATTTGGACGACCGTTGAGAGGGGCCGTGGTAGTTGCAAGTCGATCGAAGAACGACTTCTTGGGAGCTTCCTTCTGTAGCACTGGGGCGCTGAAACTCGTGGGCGAGAGTATGGTCCCGAAAAACAATCCGGTAATGGCTTGAGTTAATTGCTCCACCGGCATTGAAAAGATGGAGGTCGCGTTGGGCCCATAAGTCACTCTTCCATTTAGGGCGGAGCGGGAGTTGCTGTTGCAACAGCAGTTGGAAGCCATTAATGTTCACTTCTATACAGGAGCAAGACACCAAATCTTAGTACCTTGAATTCATGGGCAACCATAGCGAACCGCTATCTTGTTTGCGAACACGACACACGAAGTGTGGAGTGGAAAGAGGAAATGGTCCCATCGGACGTGCCAGAATCTGTTTACCACCGAAAACGGAGACGAAACCGGGATGGATCGTCTTGCCTGAATTTAGGGGCAGATGCTATTTGGTTTTATCCGTCCACCTCTCCAAAGATACCAAGTTGATTTATAGCACCATATATCAGAGGTTTGGACGGATGCGGTCGTTGTAGCAGATTTCGTCAGATTCCCCCTCTTTTTAATGTGGGGTTTTTGATTATGGGGACGCTCTTCTCTGCAGGCACAAGCCTCTGCAGTTAATTACGTTACCGCATCGTGATAACTACTCTCTCCTGCTCCGGAAGTTCACTTCATGTTGTATGTGTTTTGTTTGTTTTGGTTGCCCATGGATTGTAGACGGAGACTATTTTATGTCGTTGCCCGTAAGGCGTGTATTAACCCAAATCCGTATATTTTAAATTTGGGGTTTTTATTTAAGGACTATTAATCTATTTTGATATTAAGATCGACTTAAATGTACATGAGCATTTGGGGCTCGATTTGTTTTTTGTTAAGGATGCATTAGTCCAATTTGAGACTAAGATCCACTTAACGAGATTTTAGGATCATTTTTATTTAAGATCCAACAAAAAAGTATTTGGGCTTTATTGTTTTAGTTTAAGGACGTTTCGGTCCATTATCACCATTTTGGAGGCAAATATTAGTTTAGGGGCATTTCGGTCCATTATCGCCATTTTTTAGGCGAATATTAGTTTGGGGAAATTTCGTTCCATTATCGCTATATTTGAGGCGAATATTAGTTTAGGAACATTTCGGTCCTTTTATCGCCATTTTGGTGGCGAATATTAGTTTAAGGACATTTCGATCCTTTATTATCTTGCGCACACGTGTATTTGTTACATGATGAGGCGAACAATGGTGATATATAATGTACCCAATTTAGGGTACGATCCGATTTGAGGTATGCACGTCAATTTGGAAGTGCACTAAAGAGTTGTTGGTTGTCGGGACCCACCACCTCTCTAAAGACATTGAAGAATTACAACGACATATATCAGAGGTGTGAAGAGATGTACCCTTAAACCAAATCCCAAATTTGAGGGAGAAAAGGGCTGCTGTGGATCTAAGAATCATTAGTCATTTTTTGAGACCAATATTGCCTTAGGAGATATAGGATGGATATCATTTTGGATATCATCAGTAGGAGACCACTAGTTATTTTTTAGACTAAGGTCAGTTTGGGAAACCATGAGCGATATGGGCTCGGTTGATTTAAAATCAATGAGGTTTAACCTCAGGAAACTTAGCCAATTTGGGATGAGGTTGGGTTTCCATAATTACCCAACAGTGCTAAGCACTGGGATATACAGGGCTCATGTGCGTTTCACGTGGGCATGGGATTAGTTCTTGGAACTAGATTCTTGTGGCGCTCACGTGCGAAACATGTGAGGCATCCCAAATATGAGCACTGTCCATTGGTTTTTATCTCCCCCTTTTGCTTTTATAAGTGCTAAGCACTTAGCTAGAATTCTCGTGCAAAGCATGTGGCTGTCCCTTTTTTATGCTAGGGTGTTGTAGTTTCCTCTTTCCTTTTCTTTTTAAACACTAATGTGGAAAACACGTGAGGCGGTTTTGGTTATTCTCTTTGTTCGTTTCAAACACTCACGTGGGGGCTTCTAAATAGTGCTAAGCACTAACGATTCTAGCTTTGAAAATCCTGGATCATCATCACTGTTTTTTTTATTGAAGAACTAAGTTCTTTATATATATGATTAAACCCTAATTTTCTTGGAGGATTTAAATTCCTATATGTTCCCTGTTCTTCTTCCCCTTTTTTTTTATATATAACTTAGTTCTTTTCCCTTAAGTTTTGAATCTGCAGAGCAAAATCTCCCTGATGAGAATTAAATTCTAAACTTGTGGGGATATTTGCTTTTGCAAATCTCAACCAGAGAAAAAAACTGAGTTCTTATATGAAGAGTTAAACCCTTAGAGAGACAAAGGAGAGATAGTATAGTCTCTTTGTTTTCTTTTTACCTAGTGTTTCAAGGGAGCAAGTCTTCTTCTTCTTTAAGAATTAAATTCTCTTTTCTCAAGAGCTCACTCTATTTTTTTAAATCTTCTGATGAGTTCTCTCTGTGTCTCTTTTTTTTTACTTCCTTCTTTTTCTATTTTTTCCCTTTCTTTTTTTTTTCTTTCCTCCTTGCTCCTATTTATGGGAGAAGGGGAAATATCAACCTTTTAAGAAAATCTCTAATTGAGAGATCATGAATGATTTCATAATCAATTTAAAATGTTCTTTTAGATCAATTAGTGAATTTTATTCACCATTGGATTTTTAATCCAAAGGCTTTCTGTTTAACAGAGAAGTTTTCTTGTTTGTTTAACAAGATTAAGAAATATTTTTCCTAAGATAGAATTTTATTCTATCAGATGGTCGGTGGGTGATTTTATAATTACCTTTGGATTTTTTATCCAAGGGTCCTCTGTTTAACAGAGAGGGTCTTTCTAGTTTGAGAAAGATTAAGGGAATATTTCCCACATAGAATTTAATTCTATCAGGTGATTTTATTGGTGATATTTTATCACAATTGGATTTTAAATCCAAAATTCTCTGTTAGAGAAAAATCTTTTCGTGTTAGAAAGATCAGGGAAAATATTTCCCATATAGAATTTAATTCTAAGTTTAGGGACATTGCGGTCGATAATTAGTTTAAGGACATTACGGTCTAATGTTAGTTTAAGGACATCTCGGTCCATGGGTTTTAAAGGACCCCACAGTCCGAGGTTAAGAACATCATAGTCCATGGGTTTTAAAGGACCCCACAATTCGAGGTTAAGGACATCATAGTCCGTGAGTTTAAAGACCTCACAGTCAAGATTAAGGACATCATAGTCCATGAGTTTAAGGACCCCACAGTCCATAGAATGTCTGGTTGTCGGGACCAACCACCCTTCTGAAGACGTTGAAGGATTACAACGAAAAATATCAGAGGAGTGAAGAGATGTACCCTTAAACCAATTTTGTTTGAGATATCTACAGCCCAACTTGGGACTAAGATCAGAGATTTATGAGCATATGAACTCAATTAATCTGAATTGAGGACTTATGGCCAATTTGGGCTAAGTCCATTCAATTACAATGTTCAACATTTGTTTTTTTTGAGTTGTTAGATATTTGTTTGAGCCCAATCCCTTAAAAATGCTAAGCATTGGTTTGGTCTCTGACAATGTTTTTTCTTTAGTTGAATGCTGTGCATTTATCATAGCTCCAGGCTTATTCAAATAACAGTTTATGTTCTATCCAAGCTCGCATAAAAGCATGTGGCGCACTTGGCACTAGCTCCAGTCGATGAGCGTAGTGCGCTATGGTTAAAGCGCTAATGCGCTAGTTATGAAGCGCTAATGCGCTTTGCGCTAAATGAAGAGCGCTGATGCGCTTAGCGCTTTGCGCTAGATGTAGAGCACTGATGCGCTATAGTTGAAGTGTTGAGGCGTTTGGCGCTGGTGCCATATAATGAGCGCAAAACGCTTTTAGTAATGCAGCGTACATGTGAGGAGCATGTGGCGCGCTTAGCGCTGAGCGCTAACCAATGAGCGCAGTGCGCTGTGTTTGAAGCGCTGTGGCACTGCAGCGCTTTGTGCTAGATGTAGAGCACTAAGGCACTTTTAAATTAGGAGTGCTAAGGCTCTTCTTAGATTAGAAGCGCTAAGGCTCTTCTTAGTTTAACTTTGCGCTCTGAAGATTATATTTTCTTTAATAAGAGATTTTGTCTCTAGATTCTAAGAACAAAGTTCTTAGTTTATAGGAGATATTTCAATCTCTTTTTTATGAATGGCTTTGCCTTTTTGGATCTGTGATCCTAAGAAAATTGAATAATTCTCCCCCCTTTATAATGGGATGTTCATAATCTCTTTTGTGAAAGACAATGTCTTATAGAAATATGATCTGTGAAAGAAGTAAATACTTCTTTTTATATTGAGATGCTTTCGTCTTTCTATTCATTTTTTTACATTGAAAAGAATTGTCTTCTTTTGTCGAGAGCTTCTTCTTCTTCCTGAGATTTTCTCAAAGTTTAGGGAGGGTTCCTCTCTCTGAGACTTGAAGTCTCAGGGCCTTTATATAGGGCAAGATGATTTGTTCAATCGGTTAAAGAGATTTATTCTCTAATTGATTTGGGAATTCCCCATCGTCAGATCTTTGATCCAAGAGCTTCTGGTTTACAGAAGATAATCTTCTTGTTTTTTAACAAGATTGGAAAATCTTTCCCCCTTATAGAATTTGTTCTGTATTTTAGTGATTTTTAATCACCATTGGATCATTGATCCAACGGTGTTCCAAATTCATGGCACAATCTTTTCTGTTTGGAAAGATTCAACAGAATTTCATTCTTGTTAATTGATGATTTAATCATATCCGTTGGATATTTGATCCAACGGTGAGGAACATTTAGTTCCAGCGCTAATGCTTATGCGCTCTGCCCATGGTGCGCTACTTGGAGCGCAACGCTCTTAGCGCTAGCGCACACGTGCTTTGCACGTGGTGCGCTACTTGGAGCGCAACGCATCTAGCGCTAGCACCTATGTGCTTTGCACGGGGTGCGCTAGTTGTAGCGCAGCGCTTTTATAAAAGCACAGGTTTAATTCAAATTTTGAATTCTGAACAGAGCTTTGCTCTAATTGGGAAAACAGGCTCTCAGTTGTGCAGCGTTCGCTTCAACCTAGGCGCGCAGTCAGATAGATTCGCCTGAAGCTTCGTCACGTTCCTTCCGCCTCAAGGTCGCCTCTTGTTCGAAATGATGGAGGAAGGGAACGCTCTGCTCCACCCATGCAGACCGCTGGGAGTTTAGGGCCAACACTTCCGGAGCGGGACGTCTGAGCTTAATCTTATACAGACAAGCCTCGATCTGTCTGCAATAATTAACCCAAGACTCGACGACGCCCTCGCTGTGGAAGTTCGCGAGCATCGCCAACATGAGATTAATCTCAGCAGCAAAATTTGCAGCAGATGCGAAAGATTCAGCGTCAAGATCCTCGACGAACTCGCTTAACATTCACAGGCTGTTCGCAGCACCCCTGGAAGATGGGCGTTTAACAAAGGGCCATGCCAGCATTAGGATGCGAGACTCGAAGGGAGCTGGAGCCGGTGTGATTGCTGCAAAGTGAATTGCGGTTAAAAGCTAACTCGCGAAATAAAGAAAATCAAACAAGCAATAGAGTCTACTGTACCGGCTGCGACAGGTGGCAAAGTTGGGAGTACCGGAGGCGCGACTGTTCTCTCGTCCCCTCCTCCAATCTGTAACGCTGCAATCAGTTCAAAGAAGAATTAGCAATCGACATGGTTGCCCATAAAAGAAAGGAAAGGATGTCGGATAAAAAAAACTATACTCACCAACACCGGTAGGCAGGACGACTTCTGACTGGAAGGAGAAATGTGGATTCAGCACCTGATACAGATGGTCAAAAAGGACTCATGTAAGGTTGTAACAATACGATGTCTGTACACAGAGTATATTACCCACAATGAAACCGATAAGTTGCAAACATATACCTTCCAGCACTCCAGACGACATGGGAGAAGGTAACGGAACAATAGCCGTCACGGCGGCGACCCGAGGCGTTTCAGATAGCGCAATCTCCGCATTCACTGCACCTACACTCGAAATGAAAAAAATGTCATCAGAAAAGGCTGAACGGGATCGAAATATAAAAAGAAAACAGTGACCCAAAATCTACCTGATAGGTCGCAAATCGAAACCGCGACGAGAGCATCACTAGGCACAGCGGCTTCTTCTCTCTCCTCCACTGGAATAGTTTCTGCGCCCGTGGCTTCATCCCCTGATTCGACTACGGCTGTCGCGACACTCGCAATGCCAGCCAATAGCAGGTAACCGCAAGGGGAAAGAGCGGCGGTATGGGCAGTCCCAGACTCCCGAGAGAGAGTAACCGTTTCGGGCTCTGTGGTCGCCGTCTTCTCACCTGCCGCCTCATTGCCAATGATTGGCCCTGCAAGATATAGTATATCAGAATTTGCGGATCGAATAAAAATAAAAAGACCGAGCATTACATTACCCGGCGATGGATTCTCAGTTGCTTCCCGAGCTGTGCGCACGACCTGTCTATGAGCGGTACACAGGGCAGGTGGAGCATCCTCTGGAGGAATAACGACAGACGGGGTGGTGCTTGAACCTGCACCCACAGCCAAGATGGCATCACGTTCCCTCGCCGCACGCTTTCTACGCTTCTTGTCGGCCTTGGCAGTGAGAAGTGATCTCCTCAAGACTTCTGTCAAAGGGACGTCATCGTCCGAACCAGGAGCTGCCTCTGGAGCCGTTACGGCGTCCGTCATCGGCTGATAATGCGAAGCCTCTTGAGACAATACTGGGGGAGCTGGGGCCTCTGCAACCGGCTCTGGAAGCGTCGCCGCACCGCTATGCGGAATTGGAACCACACTCGGGATAACCTGAGTAAAGGTAGTCCCTGCAATAAGATGAAAAAGAAGGGTCAAACCATGAATAAAGGGAAAGGGAATAAAGGCACAACAAACCAAAGTATACCAAGGCCCAAGGAAGTGCGAAGCCTCTCCTCCTCTTCGAAAGTCTTGAGGGAAGCCGCGAGAGCCTCTTCGGCGGAGATACCTGTTGGAGAAGAAAGCGTCAGTCAAAGTATAATAATTAAAAAATAATAATACATATATACAACCGCAGAATGATACGACTGAAGTCTACCTGACTGTGCGACGGTGATCAGTGCTGCTTCATCGCGAGCTAGTTGCTCCGAAACAGCGATGGCAGCCTCCAGATTGGTATAATCCGGCGAAATGAATAAACCCTCGGTGGTCCCGTACTCACTCAAGCCTTCGCTGTAAGAAGCATGAGGCTCCTGGTCGAATGCAACGTCCTGAGAAAATAGCGACTTCTTCTTTGTGAGCGGCCGCCGGTAGCCGGCAACAGGAGCTTGCGTTTGGCGGGCAACTTCGGGCGAAGAGTCCCGATCTCCGTACCCATGCCAGAATCGGGAGACGCTACAGCAACCGCTTCTACAGGCACACGGGGTAGGGGCATCTCAGGCATAGCACGCGGGACCGCAGCCGCAGCAGCTTCTCCTAGGGGAGGACGAACGATGGTCCGCCGCTTCAAGGGAACGGTCGGATTACCCGCTGGGACAGAACCCTTGCGATCATACAATAACCACTTTTCTTCCCTGATAACGGAACCCATCGCGTGCCGGTACCACGCCACGTATACGTTCAACACCTTCGGGACGCAGCTCGGCTCGCTGGTAAAAAAGTTAGACCCGGTGTTGAGCCGCATGAAATGGTGCAGCGCACTATGGATACCTTCCTCTGTAGCAGTAGGCTTAGCTAAAAAGGCTTCAAGAGAGACACCCTGGTTGTAGCTTGATTGTTGAGCAAATCGGTGCGGGTTTTATCTCATGAACAGCGCCGCATCGTTCTTCCTAAACACCAAAAAGCCCGGCCTGATTGAATATAAGTGAAGAATCTCGCGAGATTTCAAGGTAGAAACCCCATCTTTAAAGGTGTCCCGCAGCGGCTGCACCGTCTTAGAGGATTCCTTGCCGATAGTCATGACCTTATCGATGAAGGTCATGCCATCCCCGACCGTACGCGGGCGAAGTATCAGACCCCGAGCCTCTCACTGAGTCAGTTCCAAAGCGGAACCATCAACCAGCCGCATAACCCGAGGAAAGTTATAACCTTCGTAGAAACGGGGCTTCTTGTGAACACCAAAGGTACCGAGTATATGCAGCTCGAGCCACGAAGTGAAATAATGCATCAGGAAGTTTACGAGCTGCACTCCCGGTTGAGTGGTATCTGCCGCCAAGCTAAGGCCATGGTACAAATAAGCCGGCCCAGCAATCCCAACGGCACCCTGCGTCCCTTTAACTATTCGGTGATCCGGGTAAAGAACGGACGGCCTCATGTAGCGAGGGTGCATGTGGAGAGCAAACCATCTTAACCATAAACCAATGAACCCTAAAAAGAATACCACTTCGTCAATGTCTTGAGCGGCGAGTTCTGCAAAGGGGACGACCGCGGCGTTTGGAAGGAAGAAATTTTTTTGATCTACTTCCGCTGTCGGCCGGCTATCCAAGCCAAAACCGAAAGGATCATCGAGCTTGGAAAACTTTGCACCTTGTTTCAACAAGACTTCCGGGCGAAGAAAACGGGCGATAAAATCCGTAAAGCTGACCCCGTGGCTTCCGGATTCGAGAAACAGGTTCTCGTAAATATTTAACACCTTAATCAAGCTTGGGAATCGGTGTTGAATGGCATTCTCTGAGGTCAGACCCATCACTACTGAGCGAGTGGCGAAAATGTACTCGCCAAGGGGTAATATCTCCTCATAATGTTCCCCTCTGACAGGCAAGCCGGAGATCTCCGCAAACTCCTCTAAAGAGATTGAAACTTCCCGATCTAACAAGAGGAAGGTGTGAGTTGGAACGTTCTATTATTCCAAAAAAGTTTTGACCCACCATACAAGGGGTGTGGAATACTGGAAGAGAGAAGCATAAATCGCGGGATACAACCCGAGCTTCAGCAGCTGCGATTTCTTGGACAATAAGATGTAGCGGACCCACAGCAAATACCCAGCTGGATGGCGTAGAGTTGAGCCTATCATGTACGACTGTCCCTAAGGGCGCGACTCGCCCTGGCATATACGCCTCCCCAGAGTATCCAAAGCCATCGGCGGCTATACGGGTATCACGGCCATAGAGGGCTGAAGGCAACCTTCTGAGATCTAGTTGACCTCCTCAACGGCATAGTTCACCGGGGGTGCATGTAAAATTTTGAAAAAATTGGAAATAAATAAAATTAATTAATTAAATAATAAAATGCCAATTTTAAAAGTTATTAAAACAAAATAGGACATTTTCATAAGTAGTATGTGAAACAAATTAAATTGAAATTTTAATATGTAACATAAATAAATTATAAGGGTTTTAATGAGAAATTTAGCATCATTTTTGATTAAAATAATGTTATATAATAACATAGTTAGTGAGGGGTCTTTTTGTAAAGTTTAGGAAAAATGTGCAATCTTGAAATTGTGAGGGTGTAGGTGGAAAAGGGGTAGGTAATGTTTTACATTTTGAAAAAATTGAAAATAAATAAAATTAATTAATTAAATAATAAAATGCCAATTTAAAAAGTTATTAAAACAAAATAGGACATTTTCATAAGTAGTATGTGAAACAAATTAAATTGAAATTTTAATATGTAACATAAATAAATTATAAGAGTTTTAATGAGAAATTTAGCTTCATTTTTAATTAAAATAATATTATATAGTAACATAGTTAGTGAGGGGTCTATTTGTAAAGTGTAGGAAAAATGTGCAAACTTGAAATTGTAAGGGTGCAGGTGGAAAAGGGGTAGATAATGTTTTAGCCAGAAACAACTGCGTATCCAAACTCCTTATGAACCTCTTCACCCGAAGCTCTTCCGTAAGAACTAAGTATGGAGCATAGCGCGACAACTGGGTGAATCGTAAATCATAATTTGCCACCGACATACTCGCAGATTTCCGCAACGCTTCAAAACTGCTAGCTCTGGCGTCCCTCACACTCTGTGGAAGAAATCTGGCAAGAAAAACTTCGGAAAACTTGGTCCACAACATTAGAGGAAGAACAACAGCTTGCCCCCTCTCCATCGACTCACACCACTCCTGTACAAGTCCCTCCAATCGAAAGCTAGTCAGCTCTACCGACCTCGCATCAGAACATCGCAATGACATGTCGATCCTCCTCCTCCAGATAGACTGACTAGGATAGAGGAGGGCATGTTAGGATTGCAGTACGTGGTAGGACAGTTGGCCGAGGCCACTCGAGTACAGAGACAGGACCAGGCACCGACCATGGTAGGGCCCGATGTACAGCTCGTGCAGGCAGTCGTACTTGTAGACATGAGGGTGATGGAGGTATCACTTCCAGAGTTTATGAGGTTAAGACCTCCGGTATTTACAGGGACCGATGTAGCGGAGGATCCTCGGTCCTTTCTTTATAGGATGGAGAGGATCGGCAGATCATTGTGATGTTCTAATGTGAGGTCAGTAGAGCTGACTAGCTTTCGATTGGAAGGACTTGCACAGGAGTGGTGTGAGTCGATGGAGAGGGGGTGAGCTGCTGGTCTTCCTCCGATGTCGTGGACCGAGTTTTCCGAAGTTTTTCTTGCTAGATTTCTTCCACAGAGTGTGAGGGACGGCAGAGCTAGCAGTTTTGAAGCGTTGCAGAAATCTGCGAGTATGTCGGTGGCAGATTATGATTTACGATTCACCCAGTTGTCGCGCTATGCTCCATACTTAGTTTCTACGGAAGAGATTCATAAGGAGTTTGGATAAGCAGTTGTTTCTGGCTAAAACATTATCTACCCCTTTTCCACTTACACCCTCACAATTTCAAGTTTGCACATTTTTCCTAAACTTTACAAAAAGACCCCTCACTAACTATGTTATTATATAACATTATTTTAATTAAAAATGAAGCTAAATTTCTTATTAAAACCCTTATAATTTATTTATGTTACATATTAAAATTTTAATTTAATTTGTTTCACATACTACTTATGAAAATGTCCTATTTTGTTTTAATAACTTTTTAAATTGGCATTTTATTATTTAATTAATTAATTTTATTTATTTCCAAATTTTTCAAAATTTTATAGTGCATCAGCATAATGGATCGCCGAAATGGGCTCCGAAGGTGCTGCACAAGAAAAGCTACGTCGGCCCCTGATAATTTGATTGTACCACGCACCCCATAAATAAAGATTCTTTTGCTCCGGGTCGTGATCTTTGATCAACGCGAAGACTTCACTGTCCACAGGTGCTTCAGAGAATCCGCTTTCCGAATGAACGAACGGGAAAGAAATGTCGAAAGACATAATACCTGCGCGAAAAGAACAAGAATTAGCCGTCAATGCTACAGTTCAAGTTTTAGTACTGGGTACTTTAAATTTGTACCTCACTGCAATGCAGTGGAAGGGGACCAAAGGGGACCCACAAAATCTAGATGACAGCTCATCACTGATGAGACAGTCTCATCATTAATGAGACAGATTCTCATTAAGTAAGAAATCCTAAAAGGATTCTCATTTAATGAGAGGCCCCTCGGGCCAAGGAGTTAATCCCCTTTGAGAGTAGCGCTCTACAGCTGAGTGACATCTGTCCACTCTAATCATGAGAGGAATGAAATTCCTTAATTTTTTTTTAAAAAAAAGAGCTATGCTCTGTGGAGACGATGGAGTCACCCATAAAAACCCTAAAAGCAAAGCTTTTTACAGAAGTTACAAACTTCAGGATCTTTAAAGATCTGTAAAGCGAACTCTTAGAGTTCTTCGTTAATGGGTTAAAGGAACCCTAAAAAGGATTTTTTTTTCTGGTCCATGATCTAGAAAGAGCAAAGCTCTGGTTTTTAATTAATGGGTTGAGAAACACTAAAAATCTTTAAGATTTGTGATCTAAGTAGAGCAAAGCTCTGTTAATGGGTTCAAATCTTACCAAAAAATTTGATAGAGCTTTAACTCTAAAGGAGTTTTCTGAGGGCAGAAAGCTTGGCTCTGAAAGAGAATTAAATTCTCAAGAAAAAGAAAACAAGAAGATGAACAGAGGTCATCTCAAAAGGGCTAAAGACCCTATTTATAGACGCTGGAAGTCGATCCAACTTCCAAGACAATCTAACGGTGGAGAGGCTGCCACTGCTGCATTCACGTGTAAGCCACGTGAGCGCAACGGTGGGGGGGGGGGAATTTGTTTCCCCCAATCAGAGCAAACCTCTGTTTAAATTTTGAAATTTGAAATGAAGCAGCGCTTCATAAAAGCGCTGGTGCCAGGATCGCCAGCGCTAAGAGTCAAAGACTCTGAGGCAGCGCTCACGTGCAAAGCACGAGAGCGCTGGCGCCAAGAGCGCCAGCGCTAGGAGTCAAAGACTCTGATGCAGCGCTAGGGCTATGGCTAAGTGCGCTAGCGCTAGGAGTCAAAGACTCTGATGCAGCGCTCACGTGCAAAGCACGAGAGCGCTAGCGCTATGTGCGCTAGCACCAAGAGTCAAAGACTCTGATGCAGCGCTCACGTGCAAAGCACGAGAGCGCTAGCGTTGGAACTAAATGTTCCCCACCCTTGGATCAACGATCCAGCAAAGATGATTAAAAATCATCAAACTACCAGAAAGAAAGTTCTGTTGAGGAAATACTCCTCAAATCTTTCCAAACAGGAAAGATTATGCTCTGTAAATCAGAGCACCGTTGGATCAAAGATCCAATGGTGATTAAAAATCACCAAGATACAGAACAATCTCTGTATGGGAAAATAATTTCCCAATCTTGTTAAGTAACAAGAAAGATGTCTTCTATAAAACAGAAGCCCTTGGATCAAAGATCCAACGGTGGAAAACATCCCTAAATTAATCAGAGGAAAGATTTCCTTAACTGATTCTACAAATCAGCCTCCCCTATATAAAGGACCCAAGACTTCAAGTCGTAAAAGGGAAGAACCCCCCATAAGTTTCAAGTTCTCAAAAAAGAAAAAAGAGAAGAGCAAGCTCTCAGAAGAAAAAATTTCTTAAAGGTAAACAAAAAAAAAGAGATCATAACATCTCCTTAATATTTGGGAATTTTAACTCTCACATCATGAGAACTTAGTTCTCTTTCTAGATCACATATCTACAAGACAAAGCCTTTCAAAGAAACGAAGAGATCATAGTATCTCATCAAAAAGAGAAGAACACGGTTTTTAGATCCATGAGACAAAGTCTCTTATAAACAGAGAATTTAATTCTCGAAGCACAGAACTCAGAACTAAACAGATCTGTTAAAGAAGAGCCTTAGCGCTCCAATTTTAAAAAGAAGCGCTCCATCACTCCAAGCCTGGCGCTTAGCGCTCCAAGCCTGGCGCTCAGCACCAAGCGCTCCACATGCGCCTCACATGAGCGCTACTTCAAAAGAAGCGTTCCAGCGCTCCGAGTCTGGCGCTCAGCACCCAGCGCTCCAAGCGCTATTTGATAAGAGCGTTCTGCGCTTATTATCTAGCGCTCAGCGCCACGTGCACCACGTGCTCCTCACGTAGGCGCTTCTTGACATAGAGTGTTCTACACTCATCACACAGGACCCAGCGCCATAATAAAGAGTGTCCCACACTCAATAAAAAGACAAAAGAAGAAGGGGTGTCATAACCCAAAATTAATGCTCTGCATTATTGAACAAAAGGGCCTGAGCCCAAACCAATGTTAACATTTTGTTCAAAAATGAATGGACTGAGTCCAAATAAGTGTTTAAACACTTTAACTGAATGGGTTGAGCCCAAGTAGACTATAAATCTCCCAATTCAGATTAACTGTGCCCATGTGCTCCTAATATTTTTAATTGGTCTTAGTCCCAAACCTGACTATAGATTCCCCAACCAACATTGGTTCAAGGGTACATCTCTTCACACCTCTGATATGTGTCGTTGTAATTCTTCAACGTCTTCAGAGAGGTGGCGGGTCCCGACAACCAGACACTTCATGGACTGCAACGTTTCTAAACTAAACTCTATGGACTATGATGTTCTTAAACTTATAGACCGCAACGTCCCTAAACTAAATCCCACAGATTATGAGGTCTTTAAACTAGAGTATGATGTCTTTAAACTGGACTATGAGGTCCTTAAACTCATGGACTATGATGTCCTTAAACTTTATGGACTATGAGGTCCTTAAACTCATGGACTATGATGTCCTTAAAATTTACAGACTATGAGGTCTTTAAACTAGACTATGATGTCTTTAAACTGGACTATGAGGTCCTTAAAATCATGAACTATGATGTCCTTAAACTTTATGGACAATGACGTCCTTAAGCTCCATGGACTATGATGTCCTTAAACTTATGGACCGCAATGTTCCTAAACTAAAACGATAGAGTCCAAATGCTCTTTCGTTGGATCTAAATGATCACAAAATCCTGTTGAGTGGATCTTATTCTAAAATTAGATTAACGTATCCTCAACAAACGTTTAAGTTGATCTTAATCTCAATGAGATTAACGATCCTTAAACCCAAATCAAACCCAAATCTAAGAAAATACGGATTTGGACTAATCCACGCCCTACGGGCGACAACATAAATTAGTCTCCGTATACAATCCACGGAAAACCAAAAATAAAATAAACACATATGACACGAAGTGACCATCTGGAGAAGGAAAAAGTTGTTACCGCGATGCGGTAGTGTAATTAACTGCAGGGGCTTACGCCAGCAGGGAAGAGCGTCCCCACAATCAAAAAACCCCTCAAATGAGAGGGAATCTGACGAAGTCTGCTACAACGGCCGCATCCGTCTAAACCTCCGATACACGGTGCCATAAATCAACTTGGCATCTTTGGAGAGATGGAAAGGTAAAACCAAATAGCATCTGCCCCCAAATTCAGGCAAGACGAACCTATGCGGTTCCGTCTCTATTTTCCGGCGGAGAATAGGTGGCTGCCCTGAGTCGCTTTATATCCAGATCCGGAGAGAAGTGCCTCCCGTTTTTCAAGGCCTTAAGGAAAATTCCTAAGTTTGAATGGTCTGAAGAGTGCTAGAACGCTTTCGAACAACTCAAGGCGCACCTAGTTATGCCCCCGCTACTAACCCGACTGGTCGAGGGTGATGAGTTATTACTATATCTAGCCGTCTCCGACCAAGATGCAGACTCATTGCTCGTCAGAGAATTCGAAGGCATACAGAGACCGGTCTACTACGTGAGCCATGTTTTCAAAAACGCGGAAACAAGATACACGGCCATAGAGAAAATAGTCCTGGCACTTTTCGTCGCCTCTAGGAAACTTCGATACTATTTCCAAGCGCACACAATCCTCATCCTCACATAACGAACTTTAGGGTCTATTCTCGCCTCCCCCGAATCGTCATGTTGTCTGGAGAAATAGAGGTGGGAGTTGTCTCAATTCGACATCAAATACCGCCCCAGAAAATCCATAAAAGCACAGGTCTTAGCAGATTTTTTTGTTGGATTCACTATCCCCACTAGAGAAGGAACGACAGCATCGGGCTCCGAACCATATCCCTCAGTCTAGGAGGTGCTCGGCCCCATCTCGGACTGGGTACTCTATGTGGACGGATCCTCCACAGAGGAAGAGAGTGGGGATGGCCTGATCATCCGGGCCTGATTGGTCAGAGTTTTTGCGTCCGTGCATTTTTAAATCAAAGATTAAGAATATACCGCAATCAATAACAGTGTTGCTTGGTAGCTAGACGGTTGAGTACGGGTCGGTCCACAGGGAGATGGATTCCTTTTCTTTATGTTAATGAGTTAATCCGATGATGTCGGGTTTTGTTTTAAGATCTAAGAATGAGATTAAATTGATTTAAAGGCTTGCTAGGGTTAGGATTAGGTTAGTTCGGAAAAGGGATTCTACCTACTGCTCTCTTTGCCTTAGTTAAGAATTTAGGTGTTAGGGTAATAATCAACAAAGGGGATTAGCACGACTAGGAAGAAACTTCGTTTCTTCCCTTTGGTCCTTATCCGTCATTTCTTAACTCTTAGCCCTAAGCTCTATGTAAATCAACCACAACCGGTCTAACTAGGGAATCACCGCTATCTCGTAGGATAGGGTGCCGTAGTGAGCGGTGTGTGGTTGAATTAAATAGAGTCCTAATTAAAAATTATATGGGGAAAGAAAGGAGTGAGAGCGATTTCCTTCTCTCAAACCTTCCCTCTCCTAACCCTAACAAGTGAGAAATTACTCACTCATTAGGGTATTAACAATGGAATTCATTTTTATGTTTTATATATTAGAAAACTAAATTGCAGAAGACAAAATAAAATAGCAGATATTAAAAGAACAGATAAAATGCAAGAATAAAATTCAGATAAAAAGTCTTACTTTATTGATGCACTTTTGACGATTACAAAAGAATTGAAATTTTAAACTAGAAAATAAAAGGAGGCATCTCTAAAGAGAGGCACCTAGAAGAGGCACAAAAAACTAAAGAGAGGCATCATTCCTATTTATAGATAGGAAAAACCCTAGGTTACATTCTGATCCATACATGAAATTACAAAACAACCCCAAAGACCGAGTCAAAGCACCGACACCCCACCGACACGTGCATTGCACGGCCGTGGAACCGCGGCAGAAAGGCATGTTTGGCCGCGGATCCGCGGCCATTTGGTGGGCTCATGGGCCTATCTCTTTAGGGTTTCTCTGTGTTGCTTTTATCTTCTGTTTTCTTTACTTGGTTTCTCAGAATTTTTCTATTTTCTTCCAGATTTCCAACAGTTGAGAATTTGTGGACTTTTACCGTAAGCTTCGCTTTGAAGTATTGTAACTTGTGCTGCCCTTGAACTGTTTTGTGCATGGAACTGTTTACTAATCTTCATTTATTCCTTGAACTGTTAGGCGGCATCATACGGATTCATCTTTTGTTGGTCGTAGTCTCACTTTTGTAACGTCTTTTCATGAATTTCACTTTATTGTTCTGAGAACCTGTAACCTGCAACTATTTAGCAGACATGGATCAAAAGCACCTATTTATTTGAAATATAATTAAGAATGAGTGATATAATAATACAAAATTCTGATATGAACAAATACCCCCAAACTTATCTTTTTCTCGTCCCGAGCAAAGCCAATTTATTCTCGAAAAATCCTAACCTCACTTTCGCAGGGAATCGCAATTGCACTGAGCTCGTACAACAAGCCGTTAAACCTCTAGGTGTTCCTAGTAGGAGGAGTGTTGTCTCCTGAGGGTTTTCAGCGGATACGACCCACAAAATCCGATCAATTTGGCCCGTTGAATTTAATTCTTCAATTCAGTATTCTAGCAAGAAATTCTATTATCTTCAACTTAGAAATCATCAACCCATATTTTTCACACTCACTTATTATTTAACTTAAGATCGTATATGTTCTGCAAATTTATTAAGCTTTCAGCATCATTTGAATTTTCCTTCTAAGGTTCTATCTCAACTTAGGAATTTTTATCATCTCTACTGAAGGTATAAGCCCTATTTTTCATTCCTATCTCTCATCCAAACCCCAATCATATACCCCTACGTGTGTGTAATTTTTTTTTTACCCCTACACTTGAAAATTCAATTCAAGCTATCATACTCTTGTCCATCTTCCAAAATACTTTTAGTTGGTGAATTTTAAATGAAATTTGCTCACACACCCTTCATGCGACCGTTAATACTTCTTGAGGTACTAACGAACGATTACAAAATGTGTTCGCTCATTAAGTCGTAATTTCTCGTCTTGTAATATCTAAGGCTTTAGCAGTGACTCCCAAACCAGTTGGTCTAAGGCACTAGGTGATAAAGCACCCTCGCTATATAATTTTTTATTTCTGCAGCCTCAAGTAATTACAAAACCAATGTTCATTTTTTATATCTCTTTATTCACACTTGTACTTTTATTTTATTTTCTTTCATATTAAGGATTTTAGACAAGAGTTCAAGGTATCCTCTACTATTCCAAGTTTCAAGGTGCGTGTTTGTGCCAGTTGTAGGGTATATATTTTCAGAATTTAGATTTAAGGTTCAGAATTATTTTTCAAACTTACACTTCAAATAAAAATTTCAATACTCTTCCCTTATTTTGACTTAGCCCAAGAACTGAACTCAAAAATTGCCTATTACTAAATAATCTATAAGGACATATATTTTCTACGGTTAAACTTTAAGAAGGGTTATTTTTAGGGTTTTTAATTTACTAAGTTTAGGATCTAGTTTTTCCCTACTATTCAACCGTCATGTAAATCAAATATTGCCAAAATTGAACTTTTCAATTTTTATAATTTTTAAATTTTTTCAATTTTTAAAGGTTTTAAAATAAGTATGCAAATCCAAAAATATACACATGAATGCGAAAGAAGAAAGCTTACCGAGCACACCCCCAAACTTAAACTTGACTGTGCCCTCACTGTAAGGTTACACCAAGAGGGTCCAAATTACCGGCACTCCCCTGTTTGTTTTTTTTATTTATTATTAACAGAAAAAAAAGAAAAAATATATATATATACAAAAATGTTCCCCCAAACTTAAGTGAAACAGTGTTTCCACTGTTAAAGTTCAGAGTTAGGGGGGAGAAAAACACAGTATCAAGCTATACAAGGCCTTACACAGGCCAAAGGTTAGCACCAACTATTCAAAAAATTTATCGTTATAATGGTGTGGTTGGTGAAAGAATAGAGTGTAGAGAAAAGAAATGAGAAACACACGAGACCGTGTGGAGATAGAAGCAGTATACGGTCTCGGTGGAGGAGAAGAATGGCGGAAGGGAAAAAGAAATGGTGGTGGTGGTTCGACTTCTTCAGGTGGAGGTTGATTAATCACAAAATCCGTGTCGTTTAGGAATGCGAGTTCGTCGTCGAAAATATCTTCGAAACTTCCATCGATGGTCCGATTGAACGTTTCAATGTCAATAAGTGTCGCGCCAGAGTTCAACATACTTGATTTTTTAAAAATTATGAAGGTAGGATAGTCGTGAGGCTCATTTACCTTATTTTCAAAAGAGTCTAAATCAAGTTGTTTTTCTAAAATTATTGAACTCAAAATATCGGATTGTGATTCATTAATACTCGCTATCATTAAAGGAAGATTAGAAGAAGAACCAGAGAAAGTGGGAGAAAGAAGTTCAATACGAACTTGAGGGTGGAAATGGAGTGTATAAATTAGCACAATTTGTAATGACCGATGTGTAAAAAGCGATTGTGCTAATCTATCAACCCACTGAGAAATGAGGTCAAATCCCTCAAGATTCGTGAGAAAACATGGGTACGTTGAACTTGGTAAACCAGACATTGAAAATGAAAGTGTAACGGTTTCTTGCAAAGTCGGAACAAGGTTGGAGGGAAGTGATTGAGGAAGGGTATCGGTTAAAGATTCAGGAGGGTGTGTGCAGTCAATGAAAGGGATAGAATGAATTGGAAAATCCAACTCCTCAAGTAAAACTGCTTCATCCTCAATAATTTCCTCAATACTCTCCTTAAATTTTAGCTTATCCATGCAATTCTCATCAAAATCAAGACGCATATGAAGTTCGGAAAAAATATTTAATGACTCGGGATGATGAATTGGAGAGAAAAATTCAGTCAAATCTGCGGGTTCATCATCCAAAATATTCCCAGCGTCGATATCCTCAATCAAGTGAAAATCAATTTTTTCAGACACCTAATCAAAAGCATGGATATTTATCAATTCAGGTTCTAGAGTGGAGGTACAGAGGTCAAAAGGATTGGTGATGGTTTCACTCGAAAGGGATCCTTCACAATCTGACAAATCAAACACTATAAAGTCGCACAACTCATTAAAGGTTTTATCTTCAACTGGTGAATCATTTGGAACACTTGATAGACATTCAAAACCAGAATTGTGGGATTCAATTGGGGATGGGTAGGTTTGATTTGGAAGGATGTACAACTCATTCTCACCACTCAAATTCTCAATCTGTCCAACCGCCTCATCATACATTGGAATTTTTGGAGCTAGTTAGAAACTAACTACTGGGTCACTAGGTTGTATAAGGGTGGCTATGGACGCATTCAAATCCATCATATTTTGTCTTGAAGTTACCATAAAATCTTCCAACGACTGTTCCAGACTAGACATAGGTTGTGAAGGGGTTTCAGTAAAAGATTCAAAGTTGTTTGGATACTGGAAACTCCCAAATGGCTGTGTAGAAGCAATGTCTAGGAAAGGTGCGAAAATCGCGTAAGACTGGTAGGAATTGAATGGTTGGACAGGAGTAGGATCAACATTTGGATAAGAAGGTGAATGGAAATGTTGATCCGAAAAATTCGCAGTGGTGAAAGGATTGAAAGATCGGTTACGAGATTGTGCAATATGTTCAGCAATAGACATAGGTTTCGGAGTTACAACAGGACTCAAAAAAGGAGTATCAACGTAAGAAGATGGTGAAGGTTGAAATGGTTGATATAAGGTGGATTGCGGAGTCCAACTGGATGCCCTAAACGCGTCTATTCGATCTTTCAAAGAAATTTTGGGCATGGAGGGGTCGTCCGAAATTCAACCAAAACAATGAGCGTAGGAAATAATGTCTGGTTGAGGGTACCAAAGGTCGGCAAGAGTTTTGCGAGGTGGGGTACCCATGATGTGAGGAAAGAAAGGAAAAGAATGTGAAATATTTTTATTTTTAATTTTAATTTTTTTTTAAATTTTTAATTGATTTTTTCTTTTGTATTTTTTTTTGAAAAAATTATTTGTATTTGGAGTTTTGAATTTTTTTTTTGAAAGTGTTGAAAGTTTTTTTTTTTGCAAAAATTTGTACGGAACTACGGCACAATTTCAAACAACCACAGTTTAAACGTGCACAATCAAATCTAGATGAGACGGGCTGTAACAAGTTGTGAGATATCTCTCAAATCGCCTATTCACCGCCAATTGTGGCCAGGTAAGCACAAATGAAGAAAGGAGGGTTCCGCTCACGAATCACCGTGAGACGGGCTGTAACGTTTCTGAAATCGTTATACAAATTTTTTCGTTTTAACCCGATTGTGTTCCAACTTCCGTATAAACTTGCCGGCACCTAATTTAGCTAAAATAAAGCTAGTGCGCGAGCTTTGGGGTTATATGGGATGTTTCGGTTCAAATATAATTTTTCCCTAATAAAATATTATTTTTGGAATTTAATATTAAAATATTATATTTCGCGAAAACTACCCGATTTGTGAAAATTGGGGTTTTCGTAAAGTGGTATAAGCGTATACCAATATTGGAAAATTTATCGAAGAATAAAGTGATTTATTTATTTTAATGATATTTATCGGATTTTTGGTAAAAATCCGCGTTTTTACATTTTTCCGTGACTTGTGCACCGTGTCGTGTGCATGTTGGATTTATGTTTGTGACTTGTGAGATTAAAGAGAATGAGAAAAGAAAAGGGGGAAAAAGAAAAAGAAAAGAAAAGAAAATATAGGGTTTAAGTGTGAATGGAATAAAGATTTATGCCTTGTGATATTTATGCAAGAAACAAAAGGGATATTTGTTTGTGAGGGTAGGGGAGAGAGAGAGAGAGGGGCTGCTATCTTGCATCTTCTCCATTATTTCTTCATCTCTTTTCTTCTTTTTCAACCTCCACTACCTCAAGCATCATCTTCAATCCTTCACCAAAACCTTATGCCTCCTTCATTAAAAGCATGCACACATCCATTCTAAACAGTTTGGACCTTCCAAGTTTTGATTTTGAAGACTTAGGCAGCTCAAGAAAGTTCAATGGTTGCAAATAAGGTAATCCATACACTTTAGTTTAGTTTTAGTGTAAAATATCGTATTTTTAGTTTTGAATTGGAGTATTGGGGATATGTGATCTTAGAAAGTTATGAGTTGCTGTTGTATGGCCAAATGAGGTGTAGTGAGTGTTTACAAGACCTTATAGAGTGATTTAGAGGCCTGGATGTGAGTTTAGAACCCGATACACGAAGTTAGAATTTGGTCCGTATCAGTTTTGTGAAACCTTAAGGTCTACAGGGAATCTGGAGCAACCCGGGAAGTTTCTGAGAAAAACAAACAACACTAGAGAACTAGTTAGAAAAATAGGAGACCACCCTGAGAAGACGAACACCAATAGAGCAGAAGGGGCCGAGCTCGCCGGAAATTTGGGGCAGGTGGCCGGCCACTTGGTGGTGTTAGGTGCTTGTTTTGGTCCAGTAGCTCATATACTTCATATACAACACCCTATACTTGTTTGTGTAGTTCCAGTTAACCAGAACCAAAATCTGGGAGCTATTGTGAGTGGTTTTGGTTATGGTTTTCCGTATTTTGGAATTCTTGGTTTTTGTAATTGGTATTGTATTTGGTTGTTGCGTGTTTGTACGTCAACAAAAAGGGTTGTTTTGTTGTTTTGCATGCATAGGCTATAGGTTCTAACCTATGAGCGCACCGCGTGCCGTTTTGGATTTCGGAACTCGTTATTAATGGTATTACGATACGTGTTGATATTATAGGTACCTTCGCATGGATTCCAAGAAGACGAAGCATATCGACTACGGCTAAGCGAGGAGTTTAGCAGGTGAGTAGATTTATATCTACTGGGGAAGTCGGGTTGATGGCGTATAGCACCCCCGCAACCATTGATATGGAATATCATTTGTTTCTGTTATCCTGATAAATGATATGCGACGGACATGATTGTAAGATTTACAAACGATAAAATGATTGAAGTTGATATTAATGAACAATTGACTTAGGAGAAAATGATATGATAAGTAAATCATGATAAGTACTATTTAAAAGAGAACTAGTTTAACGTTTATTTAAATTGATGTGAGATATTAATGTGATGAACGGGTATACGATGTGATATTAGGACTCAGTGTGATATGTCATTTTATTGATTCGAGTCGATATGAGATTTTTGATACCTTTGTAGGTCCCCTGATACGAGTTTGACATGGATGTGACCTGAGAGATAGGTATATATATTTATATGGATAATGATTGCATAATGAGTGATATGCCGTACGAGACTTAGATCCGTACCTCGATATTATATAGGTTGATAGAATCCCTATTTGTTAATGCCGTTGTACGTTAGATTACCGTACGCGATGACTTTTACATGTTGATTTATCCATTCCCCTGATTAGAGGATGCCGTACGATGGATTGTACCGTACGTGTTGTTGTGAGGCTGGATGCTGATTGATAGACTCACCGACTCGGTCTTGTTGACATGTATACCTTATAGCATTTGATTCACTAAATGTATTGTGCTGCATTCATGATATTCTCATTGCATTTCTTATACCTGTGTTAGTACACCTACACCATTATCGATGATGCGTATGTTACACTTACACAGATTGCCGGCGCACACACCTTTTCATCGATAATTGCTATATCACTTACACAGTAGAATTGCTATATCATGCTATGATATACTGCCATGTTCATATCACTATGCTGGGTTGCATGATATATTGACATGTACACCCCCATACTTTGCTACAGCTACATGTACATCATGCATACATACTGACATGTACACTCGCATATCTCGCTACAGTTGCATATACCCCTAGGTGGTATTTCATTGACATGTGATATTGAGACGTTGACTATTGCACCATTGAACTTATGAAATGCATCATACATACTTGATTACATGTAGATAATTATATCTTTCCACAGTTACATGTATACTTCATATGATGTTGCACTTGTTTTCGGAGCATTTGGGAACCGCAAGATATATTTTAAAGCTGGATTCATTTAAAAGAGCGGTTTTCCCTTTATATGCTCATATTGATATTTTATGTTACATATATCAGTTTTATATGGATTTTATGCATTGAGATATGGATTTCATGTGATTTATGGATTTGAGAACCGTGGGGGTATTTTCAAGAAACTATGTATTGTTTGAAAATCTGGTTTCTCTTGATATGATATTTTGATGCGTCCACCATGAGATTTCTCGGTTCTGAGATTTGTGATATATATACCCGATGCGAGGAGTGAGTGGGCTGTGTGCTGGTAGATGGTGGAGCCCGGTACGGTTCCTCTCGGCAAGATGTTTGTGGTACAGACGATGAGTCTGGAAGGTGGGCAAGTACCTACCGGTGATAGTATTTAGACTCGGCGGTTATCGTGGGGATACCGACCGGAGTGATGTACGGACATGACGTCAGGGCCAGTCGTGGTGACAGCGCCTGAGTTATGAGGATTTACGTGTCGATGCTAGACACGGGTATTCATAAGGTTTCGGGTGTCGGTGATAGACACCCAGGTTTCCATGATTGTGATGTGGCATTGATGGACACACATTCCTTGATATCCTCATATTTACTTGCATATGCTTTTATGATATTTACATGTAGGAGTTTTTGTGTCAGTGGTTGACACGTGGACGAGATCCATTGCATACATGTATTGATTTTATTGTTAGACGAGATCCACCTGCATACATGCATTGATTATATTGTTGGATGAGATCCACCTGCATACATGCATTGATTATATTGTTGGATGGTATCCACTCGCTGATAGACAGTTATTTATGTGTTGGCACATATGCAGATATGGTCACCCTAGATATCATAGTATTACCTTTATGATATAGTTGGCTAAGAAATCATTGTTTATTTCGATTTCTACCTGATGATGTTTTTTCTATCCACGAGTTGGCAACTCACCCCCGTTATGCCACAGTTCTTGCAGGTTGCTGTTCATATCAGAATTTTGCATTATTATATTCCCCATTCTTAATCATTTTACAAATAAATAGGTGCTTTTGATCCATGTCTGCTAAATAGTTGCAGGTTACAGGTTTTCAGAACAATACAGTGAAAATGGTGAAAAGACGCTACAAAAGTGAGACTATGACCAACAAATAGAAGAATCTTTATGATGCCGCCAACAGTTAAGGAACAAATGAAGATCAATGAACAGTTCGATTTCACAAAGTACAAAGGGAGCAGAAGATTCAAGACTTCAACATGAAGCGAATGGTAAAAGTCCACAACATTTCTGCACTGTGGAAATCTGGAAGAAACTAGAAAAGAGTCTGAAGAACCAAGTGAAGAAAACAGAAGCAAATAGCATCAGAAAGAAGCCCTAGAAAATTGAGCCATCAAGCCCATCACATGGCCGCGGATCCACGGCCAAACATGGCTTATGGCCGCGGTTCCGCGGCCGTGCATCTCACGTGTCGATGCGTCGGTGCATTTACTCGGTTTTCTTAAGGTTATTTTTGTAATTCTAGATATGGATCAGATGTAAACCCTATGGTTTTTATTATCTATAAATAGGAATCGTACAGCTCTTTTTGGAGCGTGCCTCTTTTTGGGTGCCTCTTTTGACATGCCTCTTCTAATTTCTAGATCTTAGATTTTCAATTCTATGTAATCTGTCAAAGAGTGCATCAATAAAGAAGTAAGTTTCTTTTATCTTGAATTTCTTTTCTGCCGTAGTTATAAATTTTTTATCTGCCGTAGTTATAAATGCCGTAGTTATAATTTTTTTTATCTGCCTTAGTTATTAAATTAAAATCATAAAAATGAACTCGTTTATCAATTCCCTAATGAGTGAGTAGTTCCTCACTTGTTATGGTTAGGAATGGGAAATGTTTGAGAGATGAAAATCTCGCACCCCTTTCTTGCCCGCTACACATTTTAGATAGGACTCTATGCATACATACACACACCGCTCACTACGGCACCCTATCTCACGAGGTAGCGGTGATACCGTAGTTAAAGACCGGTTGTGTATGTTTTCCATGGAGGTTAGGGTAAGAGTTAAGAAAGGACGGATAAGGGCGTAGAGGAAGAAACATAGTTTCTTCCCGATCGTGCTAATCCCCTTTATTAATTATTACCTTAACACCTAAACAGTTCTTAATTAAGGCATAGAAAGCGGTGAGAATAATTGATTTTCCAAACTAACCTAATCTTAACCCTAGCTTTTATCTCATTCTTAGATCTTAAAATAAAACCCAAATCTTTTGGATTTAACTCGTTAAAACACAAAGAATAGGAATCCATCTCCCTGTGGACCGACCCGTACTCAACCGGCTAGCTACCAAGCGACAACATTATTGATTGCGGTTAATTCTTTGATCACAAAACGCGTAAGCACTTAAATATCATACCAATCAAATGGCGCCGTTGCCGGCGAGACAGTAGTCTCTTTCTTTGTGTAATTTCGGGTTTAAAAAAATTAAAAGTTTTAAAAATTGAAAATTTTGAAAACAAAAAAAATAATAATAAAATAAAAGAATTTCATCTTGATCTTTTTGAAAGGTTTTTGTGCAAGTATGCAGAAAAAGAAGACGGACAGATTCAGATCAGGAAAATCCCAGTGAACAAATCAAGAAACAGAGAATCTGAACAAACAGGGGAGAATCCAAACAACAAACAGAAATTTTTTGGAGATTTAAACCACCTAAACCGCTGCGGAACCGCGGCAGAATTGACAGTTTGACCGCGGAACCGCGGTCAAAGGGCGACGTCAGCAAATCAAAATTTCTGTAAGTATCTCTTTTCTTCTTCTCTCCTATCCTGAGCTCCACTGAAAATTTTTCCTGCAGGGTTCTTTGCGCAAAATCTTTCTCCCTCTCCAATAAATTGTTTTTTTTCAGGATTCTTTGCGCTGCAAAATAAAAAAAAATTTGAAAGTGTTTTAGATTTTTGGTGTGTTAATTGCTTTGCATATTTAAAACGGACTTTTAAGGGGCTATAACACAAATCAAGATTGGGTGGGGATTTCATTACCCTTCCTAGGACCCCAAAAATCATAAAAAGCATTTGCATCAACCTTCGAGTTAATAAAAAATATTAGACTCAGCCAATAAGGACTGTCGTGCTCATTAGGACAAAGGAAGGGTTGTAGGCATCGGTCGTTTATCTAAACCTGACTTTGTGGTGCCTAAGCTAGACAAGTGGGAAAGATAATTTTAAAAGGCTCGTCTCACGGTGATTCGTGAGCGGATCCCTCCTTTCTTTACTTGTGCTTATCTGGCCACAATTGGCGGTGAAGAGGCGATTTGAGGATCTCACAACTTGCCCTTTGGAACAGTTAGGAGCGGTCTAGTTGACTTAGGAGACCCTAGCTCTAGGCTTGATTGTGCATGTGTAAATTGTGATTGTTTGAAATTGTGCCGTAGTTCCGTACAAATTTTGCAAAACTCTTTCTAAAAAAACACTTTCAAAAAATTTCAAAACTCCAAAAACAAATAATTTTTTTAAATAAAAAAAATTTAAAAAAAAAATCATCACATTTTTTTCTTCTCCTTTCTTACATCATGGGTACCCCACCTCGCAAAACTCTTGCCGAACTTTGGTACCCTCATCCAAACATTGCTTCCTACGCGCATTGTTTTGGTCGAATTACGGACGACCCCTCCATGCCCAAAATTTCTTTGAAAGATCGAATAGAAGCGTCTAGGAGAAACAGTTGGACACTGCAATCCACTTTGTATCAACCATTTCAACCTTCACCACCTTCTCACGTTGATACCCCTTTTTCGAGTCCTGTTGTAACTCCGAAACCCATGTCTATTGCTGAACATATTGAACAATCTCGTAACCGATCTTTCACTCCTTTCAACACTTCCAGTTCTTGGGATCAAAAAGTCTATTCACCTTTTTATCTAAATGTTGATCCTACTCCTGTCCAATCATTCAATTCCTACCAGTCATACCCGACTTTCGCACCTTCCCTAGACATTGCTTCTACACATCCATTTGGGAGTTTTCATAATCCAAACAATTTTGAATCTTTTACTGAAACCCCTTCACAACTCATGTCTAGTCTGGAAGAGTCGTTGGAAGCTTATATTGTAGCGACAAACCAACAGATGAGAAATTTGGATGCGTCCATTGCCGCCCATAATTCATCAAGACAACCTAGTGAACCGGTAGCTAGCTTCCAACTAGCTCCAAATTTTCTAATGTATGATGAGGCGGTTGGACAGATTGAGAATTTGAGTGAAGAGGGTGAGCTATGCACCCTTCCAAATCAAACCTACCCATCCCCAATTGAATCCCACAACTCCGGTTTTGAATGTCTATCAAGTGTCCCAAATGATTCACCAGTTGAAAATAAAACATTTAATGAGTTGTGCGACTTTGTAGTGCTTGATTTGCCAGATTGTGAAGGGTCCCTTTCGAGTGAAACCATCACCAATCCTTTCGACCTATACACCTCCAATCTAGAACCTGAATTGATAAATATCCATGCTTTTGATGAGGTGTCCGAAAAAATTTATTTTCACTTAATTGAGGATATTGACGCAGGGAATAATTTGGATGATGAACCCGCAGATTTGGCCGAGTTTTTCTCTCCAATTCATCATTCCGAATCATTAAATATTTTTCCCGAACTTCATATGCGTCTTGATTTTTATGAGAATGGCATGGATAAGCTAAATTTTGAGGAGAATATTGAGGAAATTATTGAGGATAAACCAGTTTTGTTTGATCAGTCGGATTTTTCAATTCATCCTGTTCTTTCCACTGACTATGTACACCCTCTTGAACCTTTAACTGCGACCCTTCCTAAATCACTCCCCTTCGTCCTTTCCATTTTTCTGACCGCGCAAGAGACCGTATCGCTTTCATTTCCAATGTCTGGTTTACCAAGTTCGACGTACCCATGTTTGCTCACGAATCTTAAGGGATTTGACCTCATTTCTCTGTGGGTTGATAGATTAGCACAATCGCTTTTTCCACATCGTTCATTAAAAAATATGCTAATTTATACACTCCATCTCCACCCTCAAGTTCGTATTAAACTTTTTTCTCCCACTTTCTCTGGTTCTTCTTCTAATCTTCCTTTAATGATACCGAGAGTTGATGAATCACAATCCGATAATTCAAGTTTGATCATTCCAGAAAGCCAACTTGATTTGGATACTTTTAAAAATGAGGTAGATGAGTTTTTCGAGTCTCCTACCTCCATAATTTTTGACAAATCAAGTCTGATAAATTCTGGTATAAAACTTACTGACAACAAAGTATTCAATTACATCGATGAGAGTTTTGAAGAACTTTTTGCTGACGAACTTGCATTCCTAAATGACACGGATTTTGTGATTAATCAACCTCCACCTGAAGAAGTCGAGCCACCACCATTTCTTTTTCCCTTCCGCCATTCTTCTCCTCCACCGAGACCGTATACTGCTTTTATCTCCACACGGTCTCGTGTGCTTCTCATTTCTTTTCTCTACACTCCATTCTTTCACCAACCACACCATTATAATGATAAAATTTTTGAATGGTTGGTGCTAACCTTTGGCCTGTGTAAGGCCTTGTATAGCTTGATACTGTGTTTTTCTCCTCCCTAACTCTAAACTTTAATGCTTCAACAGTGGAAACACTGTTTCACGTAAGTTTGGGGGGGCATTGTTGTATATTTATTTTGTTTTGTTTTTCTGTTAAAAAATAAAAAATAAAAAATAAACAGGGGAGTGCCGACAATTTTGACCCTCTTGGTGTAGCCTGACAGTGAGGACACTGTCAAGTTTAAGTTTGGGGGTGTGCTCGGTAAGCTTTCTTCCTTCGCATTCATGTATATATTTTTGCATTTGCATACTTATTTTAAAAAAACCCCATAAAAACTGAATTTTTTTTTAAAAATTGAAAAATTCAATTTTGGCCATAATTGAGTTAAGTTCAACATGACGGTTGAATAGTAGGGGAAAACTAGATCCTAAACATAGTAAATTAAAAACCCTAAAAATGACCATTCTTAAAATTTAACTGTAGAAAATATATGTCCTTGTAGTTTATAAGCAAATTTTGAGTTCAGTTCTTGGGCTAAGTCAAAATAATGGAAGATTATTGAATTTTTATTTGAAGTGTAAGTCTGAAAAATAATTTTGTATCTTAAGTCTAAATTCTGAAAATATATACCCTACAATTAGCACTTACACGCATCTTGAAACTTGGAATAGTAGAAGATACCTTGAAATGCTTTTGTCTAAAATCCTTAGTATGAAGGAAAATAAAATAAAAGTATAAGTGTGAACAAAGAGATATAAAAAAATGAACACTAGTTTTGTAATTACTTAAGGCTGCGTAAAATAGAAAAATATTTAGCGAGGGTGCTTCATCACCTAGTGTCTTAGACCAACTGGTTTGGGAGTCACTACTAAGCCTCAGGTATTGCAAGACGACGAATCACGCCTTAATGCGCGAACACATTTTGTAATCGGTCGTTAGTACCTCAAGAAGTATAACGGTCGCATGAAGGATGTGTGAGCAATTTTCATCTAAAATTCACCAATTAAAAGTACTTTGGACAATGGACAAGAGTATGAAGGCTTGAATTGAATTTTCAAGTGTAGGGGTGATACATACACACACGTAGGGGTATATGATTGGGGTTTGGATGAGAGATATGAATGAAAGATAGAGCTTATATTTTCAGTAGAGATGATAAAAATTCCAAAGTTGAGATGGAACCTTAGAAGGAAAATTCAAAAGATGCTGAAAGCTAAATAAATTTACAGAACATATACGATCTTAAGTTAAATGATAAGGAAGCGTGAAAAATATGGGTTGATAATTTCTGAGTTGAAGATAATAGAATTTCTTACTAGAACACCGAATTGAAGAATGAAAGTCAATGGACCAAATTGATAGGATTTTGTGGGTAGTATCCGCTGAAAACCCTCAGGAGACAACACTCCTCCTACTAGGGACACGTAGAGGTTTAACGGCTTGTTGCACGAGCTCGGTGCAATCGCGTTTCCCTGTGAAAGTGAGGTTAGGTTTTTTCGAGAATAAAACTAGTTTTGCTCGGGACGAGCAAAAGATAATTTTGGGGGTATTTGTTCATATCAGAATTTTGCATTATTATATTCCCCATTCTTAATCATTTTACAAATAAATAAATGCTTTTGATCCATGTCTGCTAAATAGTTGCACGTTACAGGTTCTCGGAACAATACAGTGAAAATGGTGAAAAGACGCTACAAAAGTGAGACTATGACCAACAAATAGAAGAATCTTTATGATGCCGCCTACAGTTAAGGAACAAATGAAGATCAATGAACAGTTCAATTTCACAAAGTATAAAGGCAGCACATGATTCAAGACTTCAACATGAAGCGAATGGTAAAAGTCCAGAACATTTCTGCACTGTGGAAATCTGGAAGAAACTAGAAAAGAGTCTGAAGAACCAAGTGAAGAAAACAGAAGCAAATAACAACAGAAAGAAGCCCAAGAAAATTGAGCCATCAAGCCCATCACATGGCCGCGGATCCGCGGCCAAACATGGCTTATGGCCGCAGTTCCGCGGCCGTGCATCGCACGTGTCGGTGCGTGTCGGTGCGTCGGTGCATTGACTCGGTTTTCTTAAGGGTATTTTTGTAATTCTAGATATGGATCAGATGTAAACCCTAGGGTTTCTATTATCTATAAATAAGAATCCTACAGCTCTTTTTGGAGCTTGCCTCTTTTTGGGTGCCTCTTTTGAGATGCCTCTTTTAATTTCTAGATCTTAGATTTTTAATTCCATGTAATCTTTCAAAGTGTGCATCAATAAAGAAGTAAGTTTCTTTTATCTTGAATTTCTTTTCTGCTGTAGTTATAAAAATTTTATCTGCCGCAGTTATAAATTTTTTATCTGCCGTAGTCATAATTTTTTTTATCTGCCTTAGTTATTAAATTAAAACCATAAAAAATGAACTCGTTTATGAATTCCCTAATGAATGAGTAGTTCCTCACTTGTTATGGTTAGGAATGGGAAAGATTTGAGAGATGAAAATCTCTCAACCCTTTCTTGCCCGCTACTCATTTTAGATAGGACTCTATGCATACATACACACACCGCTCACTATGGCACCCTATTCCACGCGGTAGCGGTGATACCGTAGTTAAAGACCGGTTGTGTATGTTTTCCATGGAGGTTAGGGTATGAGTTAAGAAAGTACGGACAAGGACCTAGAGGAAGAAACATAGTTTCTTCCCGATCGTGCTAATCCCCTTTGTTAATTATTACCTTAACACCTAAACAGTTATTAATTAGGGCATAGAAAGCGGTGAGAATAATTGATTTTCCAAACTAACCTAATCTTAACCCTAGCAAGCTTTTTATAAACCTTTATCTCATTCTTAGATCTTAAAATAAAACCCAAATCTTTTGGATTTAACTCGTTAAAACACAAAGAATAGGAATCCATCTCCCTGTGGACCGACCCATACTCAACCGGTTAGCTACCAAGCGACACCATTATTGATTGCGGTTAATTCTTTGATCACAAAACGCGTAAGTACTTAAATATCATACCAATCAGTTGCCCGCGTGGATCAGTTGCGGCATCGCTGGCACACAGCTTGTTTTCGGGTGTTTTGCTTTGGTAGGTGGTACATGTAGAATCGTGCCTGTTCAGTTGATAAAACTGCACATTTGTATTACATTTTTCCTACCATTTTTATATTAAAAAAAGGACTTTATTATAATATATTATACATATGAGGGTTTATGTGTAAAAACATTATTTTCCATGTGTTAATATATTTTAATTATCATTTGGTAGGAAAATGTATGCAAATAATATTATTGATCTAATCTTAGTAGAACTAGGTCTACTAAAATCTTATTTGAGTTGTTGTGCAGAATATTTCCAAGTTGTTATGAAGAATTTAACAAACAAATCAATTTGTTGAAGAAAACTTGCCAAATTAAGAAGCAAACTTGGAGACCAAGTCTGGAAGCAACCGAGAGATGATTTCTGAATTCTAAAGATGCCTAGGATTGCTAAATGTCACCATCAGAGAGCCAGAGAAATAAGATCAAAAGATCCCTATCATTGGCCGCGGATCCGCGGCCAAACCCACCCTTGGGCCGCGGATCCGCCGCACTATTGATGAGTTAGAATACAAGATTTTGGGAGATTGATTAATGCAATATTTTACCAACTTTTCAACTAAAAGATTCTGGCTTTGCACTATAAAAGGGCACCGAGGGCTTCTTAGAAAAACTATCAAGCCGAAGAGATCACGAAGCCCCTGACGCTCACGCATCCAGGCTGATCATCAACTGTTCGTCTACCTCCTTGGAAGAGATCGAGAAGCAAACCAGTCTTTGTAATCATTTTCTAAGGAATCAAAGTGTAGATTGTTCAAGTTGATTAATAAAGGTAGTTATTTTATTTAATTCTTTTGCATTTTACATTATGTTTTCCCTCTCTATCTTTTCATCTTCTTTTCCCAACATGCGCGAGTAATTCTCCGCTTGTTAGGGTTCGTAGGATTAGGGTAGGCTAATGGACGATGAAAATAATTAAACCCTTTTTAAGTCCTATAAAGTTTAGGAACTTTATCAAAAGAATCATTAACATCCTAATCGGGCGCGCTAGCAATTCTTTGCTAGTTCCGACCACGATTAGAGATTAGATTAATGATTGTTTTGGTAAAGGCTAGATAATGAACGGAGTTCCGTGTCGAGATAAGGGTTAAGAGTGGGATTCCTTTTCCCTCCAGAAACCCTAATCTACACGCATCACCGTCGTTCTAGTTCTAAATCTATTAATGGATAAAAATGATAACTTTTAATTAATCTTCCATAACTACTAAATCCTAACGAACCCTACAAGCCCTATTATTATATTATTTAAATCTCTAAAATAATCTAGATCTATATTTTACATTCTTGTTTAAAATAGATCTAGAAACTTTTCACAAAATTCTTTCTTCCTCCTCTCTTTTTCAACACATCTAAAGTAAAAATAAAAGGTTCAACGTTTCCCAGAGGACGACCCGTACTCATCTCGGTCTAGCTACACGCGACACCGTTATTGATTGCGGTTAACTACAAACACACTCTTTCGAGACCAATCAAATGGCGCCGTCGCCGGGGAAACGTGCGTAATTTTTTATTCTTGCTATTTGTGTTGAATTCTTAGACGATTCAGATCATTATTAAAACAAAACTGCAAATTGTATATTTAACGATTTGTGTGTGAATTTTGCGAGAGAATCCGGAGTCACGGACTTGAGGAAACAGGAGATCTAGGGTTTCACACTTCTCTGGTATCTTTCTTAACTCCTTCTCTCTCCTCTCAAATCCAATAAAATCTATTTTTTTGCAGGATTCTTTTCAAAATATCGCCGCTCAAAAATCTTTTTGCAAAGTTTTGTTTTGTGGTTTGTTTTTGCATATTTTAATACGGATTTTTAAGGGGCAAGACCAAATCCAGATTAGGTGGGGATTTCATCACCCTTCCTAAGCCCCACAAATCACAAACCGAGCATATAGATCAACCCTTCATTAATTTAAAAAATATCTAGATCAGACTCTAAGGACTGTCGAGCTCAATAGGAAAAAGACTAGTATAGGCATCGGCCGTTTATCCTAACTGACATTGCGGTGTCTAGGCTAGTGGTTTTTAATTAGGCCCACTATAGTGGTGGTTCCTTCCCACTTACCTGGCCGTACTTGTCCGTGAAGAGGCGGTTTGAGGTCCTATTTCTAGCCTTAGTTAGGAGCTGTCTAGAGACTGGACCTAGGTAACCATAGTTCTAGGGTTGTGCATTTTTGTGTGATTTGTCTAAATCCGTCATTTTTCAAAACAAACCAATTACTTTCTCTCCTTTTTACCCATTCCCCCTTCTTCTCTTCTTATAATGGGTGACCTAAACAGAAGAACACTTGCCGAGCTTTGCTGTCCACAACCAGATATCTCTTGTTTTCGAAATCCCTTCGGTATACCGTCCGGCTCTTCCATGTCCTTAAGAGATCATATAGAACAAGCGGGAAGAAACAGTTGGCCACCTCAGTCTAGGTCTTATCAACCATATCCTAATCCTACACCTGTTTCAGTTCATACCCAGAGTGAGGAAGCCCCTAGACGAATGTCCATTGCTGAGCACATAGCTAGGTCTAGAGGCCAAAGTTTCAACCCGGACCAATATCAACCATCACCACCACTGTCCGGAGAAGAGTTTGATATGCGGTTTGTGGCATATAAGATGTCTGTTGAAAATAGCCAGCCAACCAACCCATATCAATATTCTTCTTATCATAATATTGATCCTACTCCTACCCAAGTTCCGCAACCATTCTATTCCTATCAATCCAATCCGACTTTTCTACCTACTCTAGACAGTTCTTCTAATCAGTCATTTGGGAGTTTTAATTATCCACAGGAATTTCAATCTTATACTGAAACCCCTTATCAACCCAAGACTAGTCTGGAGCAGACATTAGAAAAATTTATGGAAATGTCGAACCAAATTATGAAGGATTTGGGTAGTAAGACAGAACTGTACCTCCAAACTGAAATCCACAACTCCAGTTTCATAGATTCATCAAGTACACCAAATAGAATGACTGATAAGTTGTGTGACTTTGTAGTGTTTGATTTACCCAACTGTGAAGGGTCCCTTTCAAGTGAAACCATACCCAACCCTTGTGATCTCTACACCTCCACTCTTGAACCAAAACTGATTGAAAACCATACTTTTGATGAGGAGTTTGAGAATTTTAACCTTCACTTGAATGAGGTGATTGACGTTGGGGATATTTTGATTGATGAACTCGAAATTTTGGATGATTTTGGCCCACCAATTCATCAAATCCTTTCACTTCCTTATGGTCATCATCTTGAGCCTTTAATTCTTCCCGAATCCCAAATATGTCTTGAAGTTGATGATAATGGTATACCCGAAGATCAGACCGAAATACAACCTCCATCTTCCACATCTGGTTCATCAACACTCGACATACCAATTTGTTTACCCATTTCACCTTCTACTTTCTCCGGTTCTTCTTCTGTTCCTATAGTTTCAGTGAGTTTTGATAAATCACAATCTGTTAATTCAAGTTCAATAATACCAGAAATTCAACTTGATTTGGATATTTTTGAAAAAGAGATAGATGAGTTTTTTGAGTCCTCTACCTCAGTGATTTTTTATGAATCAAGTAGAATAAATTCTGGCATAAAACTCTTTGACAACAAAATGTTCAATCACACTATTGATAAAAGTTTTGAAGAACTTTTTGCTGACGAACTTGAATTTTTAAACAATAAGAATTTTGTGATTGATCAATCTCCACCTCTAGAGGTTGAACCGTCACCATTCCTTCTTTCTAATCATTCACATTCATCCTCATTCTTTCTTTTCTCTAATTTCAAACCTTTTCCAGACCACCTCTTATGCCTTCCCCATTATTTCTTGACTCGATACAACACATTCTTCCACCAACCTATACGCTATACTAATAAAATCTTTGAATTGTTGGTGTTAACTTTTGGTCTTTGTAAAGTCTTACTTTGACCAAATGACTCACCCCCTCTTAAAATGCTTCGTATTGTCTAATTCATGTTTGAGGGGGGGGGTATATTTTTGGCTCTTGATCATAACTTTTGTCCTCAAATTTGTGAGCCAAAAATAAGTTTGGGGGAGCATTTTCACTTTCATATATTCTTTCCCCCATTAATATTTTCCTCCCAAGTCTACAGGTTTTTTGAGCTTAACGGATGACATCAGTGAGGACACTGCTGTAAACATGTTTGGGGGAGGTTTGTGCTTATTTACACATCAATTTGCATCATATTTTGCATAAGCACAACATTTCAAAATTTTTAAAAAAAAAAAAATCTTTTATAACAAAAGAGTAGAAAGTGAAAAATTACATCCAAAAGATAGGAATAATTTAAGAAAACCAAGAAAATTAGAAGTTTTCTTAAACGAACTAGTAATAAGTAGTTATGAGCTGTTGTCCCAAGGGTTAGTAAGATGAAGGAAGTCACTAATCTGAGGATAAAAATAAGTCTGAAAAATAGTTTCTATTCTGGAAGCCAAACATTTGAATGTTGATACCCTACTATATACACTTACACACGTCTTGAAACTCGGGATAGTAGAGGATACCTTGAAATGCTCTTGTCTAAAAGCCAAAGTATGAAAAAAAAAATGAAGAAAATATAAAAATGGTGAAACGAAAAAAATGAACACTGGTTTTGTTATCGCCAAGGCAGCAAAAAAAAATTATAGCGTGGGTGCCTCTTCACCTAGTGCCCTAAGGCCAACTGGTCTGGAAGTCACTGCTAAGCCTTAGGTGGTGCAAGACGAGGAAAATATTATCACCTAATCAGCAAGCACAGGAGTAATCGGTTGGTTAGTACCCCAAGAAGTATTAACGGTCGCATGAAAATGTGTGAGCGAATCTTAGTATTCATAAAATTAAAAAGTACTGAGGTAGATAGACAAGAGTATGATAGCTTGAATTGAATTCTCTGAGTGTAGGGATGTTCTTTACACACACGTGAGGTTATATGATCAATGTTTGGATGAAAGGTAGGAATGAAGAATAATGACGATGTTTTATTGAGGGATGATATGATTTCTAACATTTTTTCATGACTATTAAGATAGGGCTCATGACAACTGAAAAGCTAGTATAGTTGGAAACTCTTCTTTTCAAAGTATTTCTTTTACGGTTCTTATCTTTATATGTAAAATTCACTATCTTTCTTTTGTTATAGGATTTTATGGGTGTAATCCGCTGAAAACCCTCAGGAGACAACACTCCTCCTACTAGGGACACCTAGAGGTTTAACGGCTTGTTGCACGTGCTCAGTGCAATCGTGTCTGCCTACGAAAGTGTGCTTAGTTTTCTCCTTTCGTTTTTCTCCTCTTAAATAAACTAGTTTGCTCGGGACGATCAAAGATAAGTTTGGGGGTATTTGTTCAGTTGATAAAACTGCACATTTGTATTACATTTTTCCTACCATTTTTATATTAAAAAAAGGACTTTATTATAATATATTATACATATGAGGGTTTATGTGTAAAAACATTATTTTTCATGTGTTAATATATTTTAATTATCATTTGGTAGGAAAATGTATGCAAATAATATTATTGATCTAATCTTAGTAGAACTAGGTCTACTAAAATCTTATTTGAGTTGTTGTGCAGAATATTTCCAAGTTGTTATGAAAAATTTAACAAACAAATCAATTTGTTGAAGAAAACTTGCCAAATTAAGAAGCAAACTTGGAGACCAAGTCTGGAAGCAACCGAGAGATGATTTCTGAATTCTAAAGATGCCTAGGATTGCCAAATGTCACCATCAGAGAGCCAGAGAAATAAGATCAAAAGATCCCTATCATTGGCCGCGGATCCGCGGCCAAACCCACCCTTGGGCCGCGGATCCGCCGCACTATTGATGAGTTAGAATACAAGATTTTGGGAGATTGATTAATGCAATATTTTACCAACTTTTCAACTAAAAGATTCTGGCTTTGCACTATAAAAGGGCACCGAGGGCTTCTTAGAAAAACTATCAAGCCGAAGAGATCACGAAGCCCCTGACGCTCACGCATCCAGGCTGATCATCAACTGTTCGTCTACCTCCTTGGAAGAGATCGAGAAGCAAACCAGTCTTTGTAATCATTTTCTAAGGAATCAAAGTGTAGATTGTTCAAGTTGATTAATAAAGGTAGTTATTTTATTTAATTCTTTTGCATTTTACATTATGTTTTCCCTCTCTATCTTTTCATCTTCTTTTCCCAACATGCGCGAGTAATTCTCCGCTTGTTAGGGTTCGTAGGATTAGGGTAGGCTAATGGACGATGAAAATAATTAAACCCTTTTTAAGTCCTATAAAGTTTAGGAACTTTATCAAAAGAATCATTAACATCCTAATCGGGCGCGCTAGCAATTCTTTGCTAGTTCCGACCACGATTAGAGATTAGATTAATGATTGTTTTGGTAAAGGCTAGATAATGAACGGAGTTCCGTGTCGAGATAAGGGTTAAGAGTGGGATTCCTTTTCCCTCTAGAAACCCTAATCTACACGCATCACCGTCGTTCTAGTTCTAAATCTATTAATGGATAAAAATGATAACTTTTAATTAATCTTCCATAACTACTAAATCCTAACGAACCCTACAAGCCCTATTATTATATTATTTAAATCTCTAAAATAATCTAGATCTATATTTTACATTCTTGTTTAAAATAGATCTAGAAACTTTTCACAAAATTCTTTCTTCCTCCTCTCTTTTTCAACACATCTAAAGTAAAAATAAAAGGTTCAACGTTTCCCAGAGGATGACCCGTACTCATCTCGGTCTAGCTACACGCGACACCGTTATTGATTGCGGTTAACTACAAACACACTTTTTCGAATCAATCAGTGCCACTCTTGTATTATTATTCCTATTGTATCTAGTAAACTCCATCAATTCAGAAACTAGTAATTGTATATGTTGCAGACTTAGAGGACTTGTAGTTGCGAGACTTAAGCGATGGGTTTTATATTCGCTATCTGGGGTTGATGTCTTGCTTTACTTTTTCTTATGTGGATCTTCGCCGTTGGGCGTCGTATACTTGTTATTTATACTTGTGGTGGTTGGTTCCGCCGTTAGGCGTAATTTGCTCCTGTTTGGGATGCTTTATATATGTTCTGCGTTGTACCTATTTTCGAGGTTAGTTTTTACAAGGGTGGTGCTGCCCAAATTTTCAAAAGACAGGACATGATTTACTATACATTTATTTCAAAGATTCACCTCTTTATTTCTTAAAAAGGTTTAGATTTCTGGGTTTCAGCTTACTTGAATTACGTTATGCCTGTAGACGTTGCGTGATTTGAGTGCTGGTCGCGAGCTAATATTTTGGGTCGTGACAAAGTTGGTATCAAAGCGCTAGGTTTAGCCTTAGTTCGAGTCTAGGTTTGACTATGTAGGGTCTAGGGTGTTTATATTTTGGAACCTAGGATTGACCTTACGGAACTTAGACTTGAACAAGGGGGTGTTAGACCCGAACTTTCGTTTCATAGGCTGACCCTGATTGATGGAGTAGGTAGCTTGAGTAGAGTGACGTATCATACGTATGTTCCGCGGCATATTTACGATACGATACTCCACTTAAGAAACCTTAGGATGTACATATCTTGAGACTGGTGATTCTCTTCGTTCCTTTGATTATACATCCATTGAGATACTTGATTTTATTCACTTCCATGATCATACTTTTAGTGATTTGACTACTCCTTATGATCATGTATCCATTTTGGGATCTGTTGACTCTTTCACCCCTTTGATCTTATTTCGTCGATACTTGATTAAGGTTCCTATCACCATGGTTTGAACCCAGATTGAGCTGCTACTGGTGATGCGGTCAGGGTGAGCTCGTCGTGGACGAGGACTGACCATCATGTTTTCTGGTGACATGGGAACGTATCGATGTAGTGTGGTGTTCTAACCTCTCGTTTGAGGCGAGTGTGCGGTTGTGTACCGGATGATCGGGCCTTTGTCAGAGGCTTCCTGTTGGGAGAGGACTGTTGATATACAACCTACCTCAGAGATTATGATGTCATCTACCGTGCAGACAGATGACCCAGCCATTGCTGAGATTGATGTGAGGCCACTTCCAGAGCTTTCGAGCTGAGATCGCTGGAGCTTTCAGGCAGAGAGGCGACAGGTGATAGCTAGTCTATCTTGAGTTGTGAGACGAAGGTGATTCATCTGATTGATGCACCGACGCAGGCCCAGTTGAGTTAAAGATTGCTAGTGTGGAAAGTCTTGCTCAGGTCTAGAGTAGACCGACCTAGAGATGACCGTTGATATATCGTCTATCCTTGAGGATTGGGGGCATTGTTTAGCATGCGGACGAAGGGTGTTCACATATCGTCTGGGAGGAGTTGAAAGGTTCGAACGAATGTCAGAAAACCCATTTTTCCAAGTTTAAAATATTCGGAAAGACATGCAAGTGCTTCTGTGGACCCTAACTCGATGTGATGACCATGGAACCGCTTTTGAATCTTAGGGTTTGCGGCATTTTAGCAGTGCCATCAGTGAGGCTTGGGTCTGCCCTTCTACGGTTGGTCCATAGGTACTGCGGCATATACTGAATATTATTAAACCGTGCTCACGTGTTGAGCTCTCGGAAAGTTTTGGGACTTGAATGACTCGATCGAAAAGTTTAACGTCGTCCGGATATCCTGTGATAGGAGATCAGCAACAAGACCAGCTTCGGATAGAGGACCTCACCCAGGTGTGTGTGAGTTGATCGAGAATGGACGAATATTGAGTATTCCTCCTATTGTTAGGACGGGTTCCCTAGGACATGTTCGGCTAGATATCTTCGATAGAGTGATGAAGATACAGTGTTCGTAGTTCGAGTCCGTGTGAGAGACTCCGGATTGACTGCAGCTGAGAACATTTGCGGTACGCAGATAGCATGATACGACTTCAAGTGGACGATAATGAAGACGAGTGGAGCAAGAGGTTCGTGCGAGACGTTAACGAGCTGTTGTTACTCCCCATTGAGATTATAGATCGGATATGTGTACAGAAGCGTTGAGATACGACCAGTTTTCGAGGAAAGGTTGTGCTGAGGACGCAGATGTCCAGAGAACGAGAAAGATTTTGTAAGATTACCAGCCTCCGTATAGTTCGGCGTAGGCGAGATCGGAAGAGACCTTGAGCCGGTTCCTTCCATGATACTGCTGCAATAAGACATGCACCGAGGATCAGATGTGTTACGTGTATTTGAGGACCCAGAGACAGAGGACGCCAGACTGTGGGCAGGAGGCAAGCGGATGTTCTTGCTCTGCCAGTTTGGGCGCACCGACTTTTTTTTCGACATTGTAGGTGGTGTACCTCAATGTCATTTGTTGCGATTTGCGTTGTGATCTGAGTATCACGCTTATATCGCTTGGATTTTGTGTTTCATGATATTTTGTGCACCATGGCTGTACCTACTGGGTATTTACATTTTGTACATAGTTGTTGGACTGGATATACGTTTTACACTCTGTTATATTGGTTGGTGATTTGTGCACATCTATTTGCAATTGATATTGATTTTGAGCCTTAGCAGCAAATGTTTATGATTTCGTGGATTTCATACTGTTGATTTGATATGTGTGTATGGTACGCACTCGATTTGATTTTAGCACCCGGTATAGCTCATATGTGCTTGCAGTGCATTGATACGTGTTTTGTGCACGCAGTTGCACACTTTTATGATTTTTTTATATACACCTTGGTACGCTCGTGTGGTTTTCATACGCATTTGAGTTATTAAGGATATTTCGTGCACAGGATGCACAAGATTGGTATTTCGTGCTTGAGTTGGATATTTGCGCATATTAGGCGCTTGGTATTGGATTTTGTGCGCATCGGATGCACTTGATTGAGTTTTTATTCCTGCATGTGGGATGCACTTGATTTCGATTTCGTTTGTGCATGACAGATGCACTTGATTTGGACTTTCGCGCACGTTGGGCGCGTGATTTGATTTTGTGCACACCTGATGCACTCGATTGGGATTTTCGTTCGTGCATGACGGTTGCACTGGTTGTGATTTTCATGCACTATAGATGCACTAAATATTGTTGCCGTGCACACTTGTTGCACTGGGCAGATACTTTCATGCACACCCGTTGCACTTAGATTCGCTTTCGTGCATATTGGCACTTGTATTTGGGTTTGATTTCCGTGCGCACCAGACGTACTTGATTGTTGGATATGCCTTATGAGTCTGATTTTATTTTGAGCACTTTGTTTTCCTGATAAGGCCCTATACTTTGTAGTACCTTAACAGGACTGATCAAAGGATGGTACCTGTGTACTTTTACATGCATAAAAAGTTTACCAAGATGTTTCAAAAAGGAGCTATAGTCTCGCTATTTCTTACGTGTCTGCGTGTGACACGAAAGTTTACAAATAAAGCCTTTTGGGATATTTCAAAAAGGCGGAACGCATATTTTGGCAAAACATATATGCTAGTATATTATTACTTTACAAATGAGCGTCTGCCACTTGTGCCGTGAGTTACGCATTACGCGGCAATTTAAAAAAGATTTTTCATATGATTTATTCGTTTTTGGAGATTTTTTTTCAAACAGGATGCGTACTGTATATGTGCATTATAGTATTTGATTAGTGCATAAGGTATTTCGGTAGTGGATTTGAGATTTGTATCTCCTTTGTAACTCCGATGATATGCGTGCGAGTCCGTTGATTTGCGTAACGCTTGACGGAGATCGGTTTTGAGTTTAGTACTCATTTTTCCGGCGCGCAGGATGCGCTGTGGTTTTCTGTTTCTTTCGTTATTTCGGAGCCCCGTTGATTTAGCTGTTATTGCAATGTTTTAGCATTTGGGGGTTTAAATTTAAATTTAAATACGGGAACCAAATTTCTTTAAGGGGGGAAGATTGTAACGTTTCTGAAATCATTATACGATTTTTTTCCGTTTTAACCCGATTGTGTTCCAACTTCCTTATAAACTTGTCGGCACCTAATTTAGCTAAAATAAAACTAGTGCGCGAGCTTTGGAGGTATATGGGATGTTTTGGTTCAAATAGGATTTTTCCCTAATAAAATAATATTTTTGGAATTTAATATTAAAATAATATATTTCGCGAAAACTACCCGATTTGTGAAAATTGAGGTTTTCGTAAAGTGGTATAAGCGTATACCAATATTGGAAAATTTATCGAAGAATAAAGTGATTTATTTATTTTAATGATATTTATCGGATTTTTCGTAAAAATCCGTGTTTTTACATTTTTCCGTGACTTATGCACCGTGTCGTGTGCATGTTGGATTTATGTTTGTGACATGTGAGATTAAAGAGAATGAGAAAGGAAAAGGGGAACAAAGAAAAAGAAAAGAAAAGAAAATATAGGGTTTAAGTGTGAATGGAATAAAGATTTATGCCTTGTGATATTTATGCAAGAAACAAAAAGGATATTTGTTTGTGAGGGTAGGAGAGAGAGAGGGGCTGCCATCTTGCATCTTCTCCATTATTTCTTCATCTCTTTTCTTCTACTTCAACCTCCACTACCTCAAGCATCATCTTCAATCCTTCACCAAAACCTTATGTCTCCTTCATTAAAAGCATGCACACATCCATTCTAAACACTTTGGACCTTCCAAGTTTTGATTTTGAAGACTTGGGCAACTCAAGAAAGTTCTATGGTTGAAAATAAGGTAATCCATACAGTTTAGTTTAGTTTTAGTGTAAAATATCGTATTTTTAGTTTAGAATTGGAGTATTGAGGATATGTGATCTTAGAAAGTTATGAGTTGCTGTCGTGTGGCCAAATGAGGTGTAGTGAGTGTTTACAAGACCTTATAGAGTGATTTAGAGGCCTGGATGTGAGTTTAGAACCCGATACACGAAGTTAGAATTTGGTCTGTATCGGTTGGATGCTGATTGATAGACTCACCGACTCGGTCTTGTTGACATGTATACCTTATAACATTTGATTCACTATATGTATTGTGCTGTATTCATGATATTCTCATTGCATTTCTTATACTTGTGTTAGTACATCTACACCATTATCGATGATGTGTATGTTACACTTACACAGATTGCCGGCGCACACACTTCTTCATCGATAATTGCTATGTCACTTACACAGTAGAATTGCTATATCATGCTATGATATACTGCCATGTTCATATCACTATGCTAGATTGTATGATATATTGACATGTACACCCCTATACTTTGCTATAGCTACATGTACATCGTGCATACATACTGACATCTACACCCGCATATCTCGCAACAGTTGCATATACCCTTAGGTGGTATTGCATTGACATGTGATATTGAGACGTTGACTATTGCGCCATTGCACTTATGAAATGCATCATACATACTTGATTACATGTAGATACTTATACTTTGCCACAGTTACATGTACACTTCATATGATGCTGCACTTGTTTTCGGAGGATTTGGGAACCGCAAGATATATTTTAAAGCTAGATTCATTTAAAAGAGCGGTTTTCCCTTTATATGCTCATATTGATGTTTTATGTTGCATATATCAGTTTTATATGGATTTTACGCATTGAGATATGAATTTCATGTGATTTATGGATTTGAGAACCGTGGGGGTATTTTCAAGAAACTATGTATTGTTTGAAAACCCGGTTTCTCCTGATATGATATTTTGATGCGTCCACCATGAGATTTCTCAGTTTTGAGATTTATGATATATATACCCGATGCGAGGAGTGAGTGGGCCGTGTGCGGGTACATGGTGGAGCCCGGTACGGTTCCCCTCGGCAAGATGTTCGTGGTACAGACGATGAGCCTGGAAGGTGGGCAAGTACCTACCGGTGATAGTATTTATACTCGGCGGTTATCGTGGGGATACCGACCGGAGTGATGTACGGACATGACGTCAGGGCCAGTCGTGGTGACAGCGCCTGAGTTATGAGGATTTATATGTCGATGCTAGACACGGGTTTTCATGAGGTTTCAGGTGTCGGTGATAGACACCCAGGTTTCCATGATTGTGATGTGGAATTGATGGACACACTTTCCTTGATATCCTCATATTTACCTGCATATGCTTTTATGATATTTACATGCAGGAGTTTTTGTGTCAGTGGTTGACACGTGGACGAGATCTACTGCATACATGCATTGATTTTATTGTTGGATGAGATCCACCTGCATACATGCATTGATTATATTGTTGGATGGGATCCACCTGCATACATGCATTGATTATATTGTTGGATGGTATCCATTTGCTGATAGACAGTTATTTATGTGTTGGCACATATGTAGATACGGTCACCCTAGATATCATAGTATTACCTTTATGATATAGTTGACCTAGGAATCGTTGTTTATTTCGATTTCTACCTGATGATATTTTTCTATTCATGAGTTGGAAACTCACCCCCGTTGTGCCACAGTTCTTGCAGGTTGCCCGCGTAGATCAGTTGCGGCATCGCTGGCACACAGCTTGCTTTCGGGTGTTTTGCTTTGGTAGGTGGTACATGTTGGATCGTGCCTCTTTTGTATTATTATTCCTATTGTATCTAGTAAACTCCACCAATTCAGAAACTTGTAATTGTATATGTTGCAGACTTAGAGGACTTGTAGTTGCGAGACTTGAGCGATGTGTTTTATGTTCGCTATCTGGGGTTGATGTCTTTCTTTACTTTTCCTTATGTGGATCTTCGCCGTTGGGCGTCGTATACTTGTTATTTATACTTGTGGTGGTTGTTTCCGCCGTTGGGCGTGATTTGCTCCCGTTTGGGATGCTTTATATATGTTCTGTGTTGTACCCGTTTTCGGGGTTAGTTTTTACAAGGGAGGTGCTGCCCAAATTTTCAAAAGACAAGACATGATTTACTATACCTTTATTTCAAAGATTCACCTCTTTATTTCTTAAAAATATTTAGATTTCTGGGTTTCATCTTACTAGAATTACGTTACGCCTATAGACATCGCGTGATTTGAGTGTTGGTCGCGAGCTAATATTTTGGGTCGTGACACAGGCCTTTTAAAGTAACCTTTCTCACTTGTATAGCCTAGGCACCACAAAGTCAAGTTTGATAAACGACTGAATGCCCACAACCTTCCTCTGTCCTAATGAGCGCGACAGTCCTTAGTTGGCTGAGTCTATATATTTTTTAATTAACTTAAGGGTTGATGCATATGCTTTTTGTGATTTCTAGGGTCTTAGGAAGGGTTGTAGGGTGTTTTTCGTCACCCAATTGAGATGGGAATACGCGCACGCTTGTCAGGCGTATTACAGATTCCCCCTTCCTAGGGTAGACAGGGGTTTATTGATTGTGGGGATCCGAATCTCCTGCAGCCGCGGACTAAGCTGCCGTTAATTACCCCTCGCCTTTGGAGCGAGGGAACCTCCGATTAACGGGTTAAACTGGTCATGCGAACTCAATGTGCAGTGTTGTGTTTTGAAGGGGGGTTTGGATATATCGGGGGGCCCGCAGTGTTTTTACGGGGGTGTGTGGGAAAAGCGCCAGCGCTTTGGGCGCAAAGACGCTAGCGCTTTGAGCGCTAGCGCACCACGTGTCAGCACATGGGCGCTCGGGCGCTAGCGTTTTGGGAGCTAGCTGATCAGTAGAAAATACTGCATTTTTAACATGGCAATTTCCCTATCATTTGCACTCATCTAGAAGTGTTCGGTATTCATATTGCACATATTAGCAAAACATCTCTGAAATACCGATTGCATGTGTTAGACTTTAAAACCGGCACTTTTAGGGAAATTGTGTGTTTATCATGGCATCACATCATTCTTATATAGCGCAACTCTTGTCTTGGAGTCTATGCAGGAAATTCCGGAAGCAAAGCCCAAAATTGATAAAACAGTGCAGATAAAATACGCCAACTCAAAGGCTAAAGATCTGGAAGTGATTAAAGGCTAATTACAATATTCAACATATCATAAAATGGCCCAAATATCATCCCAAGACCACAGTTGAAGACTCAATCCCCAAGGCCCACAAAGCGCCGCAGTTCCGCGGTGGGAGCCTGCTTGCGCCGCGGAACCGCGGCGGCTTGATGGCGCCAATTGCTCAAATTTTGCCACGTGCCTATCTCTAACGGCCCAAGCTTCCAGAAGACCCCAGAAGCTCCACGTGGCGCATCTAGAAGACTCGGCTTAACAAACTATTTCTAGAAGGCTCTCTTAAGAAACTTTTGGAGGGAAAATTTAAATTTCAAATCCTAGATCTAAGGTTTGGAGTTCAATAAAAAGGAGCCTAGATCTAGGGTTGAGGTTGTTCAAGAATCATCCATCATCTTCTACCCACAAGTTGAGTGACACGACTTGTGCCTCAAAACCCTAACTCCAATTCAAAAATCAAGATCAAGATCCCGAGTACCATTCAAGGAAGAGAGCCTTCAACCTTTAGAAAGCGACGCCGGATTTCAACGGAGCAAGAGATTCAAGGAGATCCGCGACTCAAGGAGCCGAGTGAAGCCGAAATCGACGATCTAGTTCCTTCCTTTTGTAAATTCAAAAGAGTTGTAACGAAATTTGTCGATAAATAAAGGTGAAATTTCTATATCTTGCTTATCTTTTAATTCAAGTATTATGATTAGATCTCAATTTGTGATTGTGTTTGTGATCATGATGTTTGAGTAATCTCCGCTCGTATAGGAGTTGTGACGATCGATAGATGATGATGATTTAGACACTTTTACAATTCTTAAATCCTATAATGTTTGTAAATTCTAGTGAATCAAATGATCGATGACCTAGTTTCGGGATGATGCTTTCTTGATTGTGTTCACTCGAAACTAGGGAACAACTATTGATCATTTGATTAATTAGAAGCTAGAATTTGAATGAGATTCATCGAAAGGACAAAGAATGAGTTGCGGAATCCCTTAATTCTCCGCAAGATCCTTAACCCTCGGTAAATTTTCATCGATCTAGTATCAATTCGTTAATGGATAAGAATGAGTAATTATTAGATCTGATCACATCTATAGATCCGATCTACTCCTACGAGCCACACTTTGAATCTTGATTGTTGGTTGGAAATTATCACACGTCTCACTTCTTGATTTTAATGCTTTCTTTTAGATCTAGATTTTTCTAATTTTTGAAATTCAATTACAAATCATGAATTGTTTTCTTTTCTTTTTCTTAAATTTTCAACTCATCTAATTCGGAAATTGAACGGATCTCACTTTCCCTGTGGACGATCTGCACTTACTAACGCGCTACATCCGATACCGTTATTGATTGCGGTCAAAATATTTTTGGTTGTGATTTCTATATACATAATTTTCTAAACCGACACAACAAGAAAATCGATCAATCAAATGGCGTCGTTGCCGGGGATCGTGTGCTAATTTGTTCATTTTTTGAAATTTGAGTTGAAAAGTTTATTCCATCTAAAATTTTGAGATCAAAACTCACGCAAAACACTAAACAAGTTGTTGTGGTTAATTGCAAGGAAATCTGGAGCTTGCTGTGCAATTGGAAAATTATTTGAAGAATTCCATAGGACTAAGGAAGAGATCAGGAGCGCTCTGGTAAATTTTTGTGCAGAGAGGAGCTTGGTGGACCGCGGAACCGCGGCATTACCTGACTCCCGCGGCGGAATCGCGGCAGTTCAAGGAGTTCTCTGTACTATTTTTCTCAGGTAACCTCTATCTTTCTTATCTCCTTCCTAAATCTGCTCCAATTAACAATTTGTTGCAGGCTTCTTTGCAAAAATCGCAGCGCCGCAAAAAGAAAAATAAATTGTACTTGTTTTTGATTTTGTGGTTGTTTGCATAATTAATACGGACATTAAGGGGCACGGCCAAATCCAGATTAGGTGGGGAGTTCATTACCCTTCCTAAGCCCCAAAAATCACAAACTTGCATCCGCATTACCCTCATTAACTAAAAAATATCTAGAGATGACTCTAAGGACCGTCGCGCTCACTTAGGACAGAAGAAGGCCGTGGGTAATTCATTGCTTATCCGCGTTTTTTTTGTGGTGTCTAAGGCAAGTGTGTCGAAGGCTAGTGGTTATTTAATTAGGACCACTACTTACGTAGTAGATAACCTTCCACTTACCTGGCACTTACCTGGCCACAGGAGAGACAAAGAGGCAGTGGAGGATTGATCATGCGACTTGTTTTTTGGCAGTTAGGAGCGGTCTAAAGCTTTGACCTAGGTGACCATAGATTTTAGGGTTGCTTGTTGCATTTGTTGTGATCACATCATATTTTCAAAATCCGTATCATTTTCAAAACACACACCGCATTCATTCATTTCCCCTAATTATAAGTCACGCTACCACTTGTACTAACCCTTTTTAGTGCAAGATAGGCTGGACACGGGATTCTAGTGCCCGACTTGTCCGCGTCCCTTCGATCGACTCCGAAGTCGGTATTTCTCCATTTACCTCTCTTTTTCCCACCACCACACCAACATCGATGGATCAGTCTCCATCGAACCTCTTTACCGCTGCTCTGCCGCCATCCGTTGGTACGCAGAATCCTCCCCGCATCTCTCTCCAAGAGAGGTGCTACCCTTTGCGAGGTCCTCTCTCGACCTGCTTATCCATTCCACCAACCAACGGGGATAACTTTGAGATTAAACCCCAGTACATCAACCTTCTACCCAAATTCCACGGTCTCGAGACTGAAGACGCATACGTCTTTATCACCAAATTTAAAAACGTATGCGCGATGATGGGTACGTCACAACTTTCTGTGGATGTCATGCGTCTACGACTTCTTCAATTTACTTTGTGTGACATAGCCGAGAAGTGGCTGTATAACACCACCGCACATTCCATTACAAATTGGGAAGAATTCGTTGCGGCATTCCTTAAGAAATTCTACCCTATGCAAAAGACAGCTCGAATCCGTAGCGAACTATATCAATTCACCCAGCTTCCGGCTGAACCATTCTCAAAATGCTTTGAACGATTCAAGGATCTTTTGGTTCAATGCCCACATCACGGCATCCCGGGATGGGATCTTTGCCGAATCATATATAAGGGCATTAACCCTACCACTAAACAAAACCTTGAAAACATGTGTCAAGGTACCTTTATGACCAAGGATGATGGGGAAGCTTGGAGATATTTAGAAGAGTTCGCTGAAAAGTCCTTACAGTGGGAGAGTGGAACCCAACCATCGTCTAGGGGTGGCATACACCAAATTGATGTGTCCATAGGTGTTCGAGCTGAGATGGCAGCAATGCAAAAGAAGCTCGAAGCTATGGAACACAAATTTTCAGCAGCCTCCCTAAACCCGATGTCGCTCCCCAAAACTGTATGTGGGTGTTGTTCTGATCCTTATCACTTAACGGAAGAATGTCCATTAAACTCTCCGTTTCAAGGTCACGAGCATACCAATGCCGCATTTCAAAGACCTAGAAACGATCCATATTCTTCCACGTACAATCAGGGTTGGAGGAATCACCCGAATTTTGCTTGGAACCAATCCCAAAACACGGTTCCAAACCCGAATCAATTCCAACGGGTCCCTCCACCACAACAGCAACCACTTCAACTCACGCAGACCCCTACCAGTCACAAAATTTCTAAAACCAGGTCAACCATCCTGCACCGTCTAATCCTATGCAATCGACTTGTTCTGACGAGTTCTCTCAATTCACTCAAACCATGAAATCACTCCTTTCAAATTTCATGGAAGTGTCAGCTGAGGTTAGGTCTTCCGTCAGTGATATAAAGAAAAACTCAGCATCCCAAGCTGAGAGTATCAGAATGATGGAAGCTGAAATTGCATGACTTAAAGCCGAAATGAGTGCGAGAGAAAAAGGAAAACTTCCGTCTCAACCCCTACCGAATCCTGGGCATTACAATGTAAATGCCGTCACAATGTTGAGATCAGGAAGAGTGCTGAATAACCATGTTGGGGAAGAAGTTGATGATATTGAAAATCCTATCAACACCCCGGCTGAGACCTTCTCTCACACACACACTTCTGCTTCTGATTCTTGTTCTTCTACCCCACCGCCTTCTCACGAGCCTATTCTCTATTTCCCTCTAGGCTCGACACCTCAGTATAGCCCTTATAGTTCTCCACAGATGGTCCCCACTCCTCTTTCGGGATCACGTCTACCCCTACTTCCTTCTCCTATGATGGACCCAGCACTCATTGCTAAAGCTCCTTACTCGAATCGGTTAAGGGCTCACAAATCGAGTCCACATGTGGAGAAAATTATGGAAATGTTCAAACAGGTTAACATCAACATCCCTCTCCTAGATGCTATTCAAAAAGTCCCCACTTATGCGAAATTTTTTAAGGACTTGTGCACTAGGAAGAGGAAGACTCAAGTGCCAAAGAAGGTCTTCATGTCTAATAACATTAGCACTGCTTTTATCCCGCAGCTACCAAAGAAACGTAAGGACCCAGGATGTCCTACGATATCGATATCTATTGGGGGTAAAAACATCAACCGTGCTCTTTTAGACCTTGGCGCTAGTGTTAACCTACTTCCATACTCTGTCTATGAGCAGCTAGGGATTGGAGAGTTAAAACCTGCTCACTGCACTCTCCAAATGGCAGACCGATCTATCACTAAACCTAGGGGTGAACTAGAGGATGTGTTGATAAAGGTCGGGGAATTTGTATTCCCTGTAGACATCATTGTTCTCGATACACAACCTGTAGCAAACCCCCAGAGCCAAATTCCGGTGATTTTGGGTCGACCATTCCTCGCCACTTCCAATGCTGTCATTAACTGTAGAAATAGTTCAATGAACTTATCATTTGGAAATATGACCATTGAACTAAACATCTACAAAATTGGAAGTCAGCCATCAGAACCCTCTGCTCATATCCTTGATGTGTGCTCTGTCCACGAGATTGCTCCCGAAAGTTGCGGAGTTGAGGAACTTTGCTTTACAGATCTCGACGACACTACCACATCACTGTTTGAACTTGCACATGATCTTAGTGAGGACACCATTTCCACGCTTGAGTCTGCCACTCCTGACTCATCACCATCCGAGTCTGTATCTTTTACAGGCTATGAGCTTCTTTGTGACTCCGAAAATCATTCGATGATCTCACCTTCTATTATTTCTCCGCCAGCATTAGATCTCAAAATTTTACCTTCTCATCTTAAATATACATATTTAGGTGAGAATGAGTCCTTACCGGTTATCATATCCGCTTCTCTAGCATCAGAGCAAGAGAATGCACTTTTATCAGTATTGAGATCTAATAGGGAGGCGTTTGGTTGGACCATGGCGGACATCAAAGGGATTAGTCCCTTGATTGTAGAACATCATATACACTTGATGGATGATGCCAGACCAACCCGAGAACCATAGAGATGGTTGAACCCCGTCATGAAGGAAGCGGTGATGAAAGAGATCGTCAAATGCCTTGATAGTGGTATCATATACCCAATCTCCGATAGCCAATGGACGAGTCCTATACATGTCGTCCCTAAGAAATCCGGCATCACTGTTATTACCAATGAGGCAAATGAGTTGATTCAGACATGCGCCCAAACTGGGTGGCGTGTATGTATTGATTACAGAAAACTCAATGCCGCCACGAGGAAAGACCACTTTCCTCTACCTTTCATTGATCAGATGCTGGAACGCTTAGCTGGACGTGCGTATTATTGCTTTATGGACGGATACTCTGGCTATAATCAGGTCCCCATAGCCAAAAAGGATCAAGATAAAACCACTTTTACTTTTCCTTTTGGTACCTTTGCTTATAGACGCATGCCCTTTGGGTTGTGCAATGCTCCTGCTACCTTTCAGCGGTGTATGATGGGGATATTCTCTGACATGGTAGAGAATTTTCTGGAGATCTTTATGGACGATTTCTCGATTTTCGGAGACTCTTTTTCCGACTGCCTAACGAATCTTGACGCAGTTCTTACTCGTTGCAAAGAGAAGAACTTAACCTTGAATTGGGAAAAATGCCATTTCATGGTCCAAGAGGGAATTGTGCTTGGACATGTTATCTCACGGAAATGCATTGAGGTTGATAGAGTTAAGATAGATGTCATTCAAAACCTTCCTCATCCTAAAAGCGTCAAGGATATCTGATCATTTCTTGGCCATGCGGGCTTTTATAAGAGATTCATTAAGGATTTCAGCAAAATTGCTAGACCTTTAACTCTTCTCCTGGCCAAGGATACGACCTTCCACTTTGACTCGGATTGTGAGGCAGCTTTCGACTCACTCAAACACTCCCTCACTACAACCCCCGTTCTATCGTCTCCAAATTGGGACTACCCCTTTGAGCTGATGTGTGATGCATCTGATTTTGCAGTTGGTGCAGTCTTAGAACAACACATTGAAAAGATGCCACACGTGATCAATTATGCGAGTAAGACCCTGAATGATGCTCAAATCAGTTATACAACTACCGAAAAGGAACTTTTGGCGGTTGTATTTGCATTAGAAAAATTCAGGCCTTACTTGATTGGCTCACCTATATTTGTGTACACTGACCATTCCGCCTTAAAACATCTTCTGGCAAAGAAAGATGTAAAAGGTAGGCTAATACGTTGGATCCTTCTGTTACAAGAATTTGATCTTGTTATCAAAGATAAGAAAGGATGTGAAAACGTGGTAGCCGACCATCTTTCACGCATCTCTTCTTCCCCTGTGACCCTGCCGATCAATAATTCGTTTCCTGAAGAACAACTCTTGAGCGTATCCAATGAACCTTGGTTCAGGGATATTGTGAATTATCTTATCACGGGACTTATACCCAGCGATTGGTCAAAACAGGACAAATACCGTTTTCTATCCCAAGTAAAACACTTTTACTGGGATGATCCATATTTGTTTAAGTATTGTCCTAATCAGATCATTCGCCGGTTTGTCCCGAAAGAAGAGTTCAAGAGTGTTCTTTCTTTTTGTCATGATCAGGCCTGTGGGGGTCACTTCGGTCCTAAAAAAACGGCGGAGAAGGTTTTGCAATGTGGATTTTATTGGCCGACCTTATTCAAGGACGCATTTGAGTATTGCAAAACCTGTACGCAATGTCAGTACACGGGTAGAATTTCCCGGAGAAATGAAATGCTTCAGCAACCCATTCTAGTGGTTGAAATTTTCGATGTTTGGGGCATTGATTTTATGGGTCCCTTTCCCAACTCCTTTGGGAATTTGTACATACTGCTGGCGGTTGATTATGTCTCAAAGTGGGTTGAAGCCATTCCATGTCGCACTAATGACATGAAAGTTGTCATTAAGTTCTTAAAAGAGAATATCTTTTCGCGATTTGGACACCCACGCGCTATCATTAGCGATAACGGGACACATTTCTGCAACAGGTCTTTCGAGAATCTGATGCGGAAATACGCAATCAACCCCAGACATTCTACACCCTATCATCCCCAAACGAGCGGGCAGGCTGAGATTTCAAATAGACAGATCAAACTAATCCTGGAGAAGACTGTTGCTAAGAATAGAAAAGACTGGTCGACCAAACTGACGGATGCTCTTTGGGCATTCCGAACTGCATTTAAAACCGACCTAGGGATGTCTCCATATAGGATAGTGTTTGGGAAGGCATGTCACTTACCCGTCAAGATTGAGCATAAAGCATTGTGGGCTATTAAGGAAATTAACTTTGACCTAAACCAAGCCTGCAACTTTTGGAAGCTGCAAATAAATGAGCTAAGCGAACTCCGCGATGAAGCTTATGATAACGCTGTAATCGTAAAGAATAGGACTAAAGTTTTTCACGATAAAAAATTTTTGAGGAAAACATTTTCACCTGGTCAGCAAGTCCTTCTTTATGATTCACGACTACACCTTCACGCGGGTAAGCTTCGATCTCGGTGGAAGGGACCTTTTGTTGTGCGGTCTGTATACCCGCACGGGGCAATAGAAGTAGAAAATGTTGAAAACGGCACATTTTTCAAAGTGAATGGACATAGACTAAAGCCGTATTTTTCCACTGACCCCACGGAGGAGCTCCTGTTCTTACAGGAGCCATTTTACCCAGATTAAAATTCCTCCGTCTCACCTCCATATCCTGTATATTACTGCATCATCTTTTTGAATGGAGGTGAGTGAAAAGAATAAGTTTGGGGGAGGATCTTCACTTATATATTTTGCCCCCATTAATAAATTCCTCCCAGGCTTACAGGTTTTGTAGATATAGCGGTTGGCAACAGTGAGGACGCTGTTGAAAACAAGTTTGGGGGAGGTTTGTGCTTAGTTTTGCATCATTTGCATAAGCACAAAGCATTTCTCTAAAAAAAAAAAACTCATAAAAATTTAAAAACCTATAAAAACTTAAAAATTTTCAAAAACCATAAAAATTTGAAATTTTTCAAAATATAAAAATATTTAATGTTTAACATTTTTGTACATAAATAAGATAATAAAAGATTAGATAGTGAAAAATTACATCCATGAGATTAGAAAAATTTAAGAAAACTAAGAAAATTAGAAGTTTTCTTATACGAACTAGTAATAAGTAGTTATGAGCCGTTGTCCCAAGGGTTAGTAAGATGAAGGAAGTCACTAATCTGAGGATAAAAATAAGTCTGAAAAATAGTTTCTATTCTGGAAAGCCAAACATTTTGAACATTGACACCCTGCTATTCGCACTTACACACGTCTTGAAGCCCGGGATAGTAGAGGATACCTTGAAATACTCATGTCTTAAAGCCGATGTATGAAGGAAATAAAAAAAAATGAAGAAAATATAAAATGGTGAGAAAAATGGACACTGGTTTTGTTATCACCAAGGGCAATAAAAAAATATATAGCGAGGGTGCCTTTTCACTTAGTGCCCTAAGGCCAACTGGTCTGGGAGTCACTGCTATACCTGAAGTGGTGCAAGACGAGGAAAATACACCAAATAAGCAAGCATATGAGTAATCGGTCGGTTAGTACCTCAAGAAGTATTAACGGTCGCATGAAAGTGTGTGAGCACATCTAATTAAAAAGTACTAAGGCTGATGGGCAAGAGTATGATAGCTTGAATTGAATTCTCCGGGTGTAGGGATGTCCTTAACACACACGCAGGGTGATATGATCGATGTTTGGAAGAAAGATAGGAATGAAGAATAAGACGATGTTTTATAAAGGGAGGACGTGATTTCTAACATCTTTTCATGACCATTAAGATAGGGCTCATGACAACCGAAAAGCTAGCTTAGTTGGAAACCCTAATTTTCAAGGCTTTTCTTTTACAATTCTTTTCATTAAACGTAATATTCATGATCTTCTTTTTATTATTGGATTTTGTGGGTGCAATCCGCTGAAAACCCTCAGGAGACAACACTCCTCCTACTAGGGACACCTAGAGGTTTAAAGGCTTGTTGCACGTGCTCAGTGCAATCGTGTTGCCTAAGAAAGTGTACTAGATAGTTTTTCTCTTTCTTTATTTTCTCCTTCTCTTTTTAATAAAACAGTTCGATCGAGACGATCGAAAATAAGTTTGGGGGAATTTGATCAGTCGAAAATACTGCATTTTTAACATGGCAATTTCCCTATCATTTGCACTCATCTAGAAGTGTTCGGTATTCATATTGCACATATTAGCAAACATCTCTGAAATACCAGATTGCATATGTTAGACTTTAAAACCGGCACTTTTAGGAAAATTGTGTATTTATCATGGTATCGCATCATTCTTGTATAGCACAACTCTTGTCTTGGAGTCTATGCAGGAAATTCCGGAAGCAAAGCTTAAAATTGAGAAAACAGTGCAGATAAAATACGCCAACTCAAAGGCTAAAGATCTGGAAGTGATTAAAGGCTAATTACAAGATTCAACATATCATAAAATGGCCCAAATATCAGCCCAAGACCACAGTTGAAGACTCAAGCCCCAAGGCCCACGAAGCGCTGCGGTTCCGCGGCGGGAGCCTGCTCGCGCCGTGGAACCGCGGCGGCTTGATGGCGCCAATTGCTCAAATTTTGCCACGTGCCTATCTCTAACGGCCCAAGCTTCCAGAAGACCCCAGAAGCTCCACGTGGCGCATCTCGAAGACTCGGCTTAACAAACTATTTCTAGAAGGCACTCTTAACAAACTTTTGGAGGGAAAATTTAAATTTCAAATCCTAGATCTAGGGTTTGGAGCTCTATAAAAAGGAGCCTAGATCTAGGGTTGAGGTTGTTCAAGAATCATCCATCATCTTCTACCCACAAGTTGAATGACACGACTTGTGCCTCAAAACCCTAACTCCAATTCAAAAATCAAGATCAAGATTCCGAGTACCATTCAAGCAAGAGAGCCTTCAACCTTTAGAAAGCGACGCCGAATTTCAACGGAGCAAGAGATTCAAGGAGATCCGCGACTCAAGGAGCCGAGCGAAGCCGAAATCGACGATCTAGTTCCTTCCTTTTGTAAATTCAAAAGTGTTGTAACGAAATTTGTCGATAAATAAAGATGAAATTTCTATATCTTGCTTATCTTTTAATTCAAGTATTATGATTAGATCTCAATTTGTGATTGTGTTTGTGATCATGATGTTTGAGTAATCTCCGCTCGTATAGGAGTTGTGACGATCGATAGATGATGATGATTTAGACACTTTTACAATTCTTAAATCCTATAATGTTTGTAAATTCTAGTGAATCAGATGATCGATGACCTAGTTTCGGGATGATGCTTTCTTGATTGTGTTCACTCGAAACTAAGGAACAACTATTGATCATTTGATTAACTAGAAGCTAGAATTTGAATGAGATTCATTGAAAGAACAAAGGATGAGTTGCGGAATCCCTTAATTCTCCGCAAGATCCTTAACCCTCGGTAAATTTTCATCGATCTAGTATCAATTCGTTAATGGATAAGAATGAGTAATCATTAGATCTGATCACATCTATAGATCCGATCTACTCCTACGAGCCACACTTCGAATCTTGATTGTTGGTTGGAAATTATCACACATCTCACTTCTTGATTTTAATGCTTTCTTTTAGATCTAGATTTTTCTAATTTTTGAAATTCAATTTCAAATCATGAATTGTTTTCTTTTCTTTTTCTTAAATTTTCAACTCATCTAATTCGGAAATTGAACGGATCTCACTTTCCTTGTGGACGATCCGCACTTACTAACACGCTACATCCGACACCGTTATTGATTGCGGTCAAAATATTTTTGGTTTTGATTTCTATATACATAATTTTCTAAACCGACACAACAAGAAAATCGATCAATCACTAGCGCTCTGAGCGCAAGAGCGCTAGCGCACCACGTGTCAGCACGTGGGCGCTCAGGCGCTAGCGCTCTGAGCGCAAGAGCGCTAGCACCCCATGTGTCAGCACATGGGTGCTCGGGCGCTAGTGCTCTGAGCGCAAGAGCGCTAGCACACCACATGTCAGCACGTGGGCTCTCGGGCGCTAGCGCTCTGAGCGCAAAAGCGCTAGCGCACCACGTGTTAGCACGTTGGCGCTCGGGCGCTAGCGCTCTGAGCGCAAAAGCGCTAGCGCCCCACGTGTCAGCACGTGGGTGTTCGAGCGGCAAAAGGGACTTGGTCCCAGCAATGGGAGTTGTACTCCCAAAAAGGAGCACTTATTATTCTCTGTCTCTTTATATATATATATATATATATATATATATATATATATATATATATATATATATATATATATATGAGGAGTTAAACTCCTAGGATGTTTTGAAGCTGATGAAGGGCTTCTCCACTTGAGCCCTAGATCTTCCCCAAAGTAGGGTTTCTGGAGATGGGTCTCCTTCTTCTTCCTTTGTTGGCCGGATCTTGAAGATTAAGAAGTATGCGATTTTAAAAATCTCTCCTTTCTGAGATTTGATGGCAGATCTGAGTTCCCCGTTGTGGGTTTTGTGGTGAAAAACTATTTTTTTTTATAAAAGAAAGAGCAAAACTCTTGATTTAATTCAAAATAAAAAAAGAAGGTTTTAGAACCTTGAGGAAGAAGATCACAGATATGGATTTTTTGGAGAGAGAAAAAGTTTTGAGATATTTTCATTATCTTTGCATTTATAGGCTATACACTTTACATATAGCCCCTTGGGCTTTACAAAAATGGCATTTTGCCATCCCATGGCTCATGTGCTATTTCTTTTTGCACATAAGCCATGGGTTTACAAAAATTTGTCTCTATGCCCATTCATGCATAAAAAAAATACATAAAAATTATCTATTACATGATTTCATTTGGGACATGGAGGAGGGCCGGCCGCTTCATGTTCCAACTCGACCTGGGCATGAGCCCACTTGATCCGGGCTGGGACCATTTGGCTTGGGGTTGATTTTGACTTTGACTTGGTCAACCGGGGTACAATTTTCGACTCCAACAAAGTACCCCCCGTCAATAAATGCACACCACATATGTGGGTCGTGTGCATGAAATTGATGGATCTTCTTTCGCGTGGAGGAGACTTGCTCTGGTTCCCACTTTTTGGGATGCACTGCCCTTTTTACGACATAGACGGTCGACGCTTAATGCATCTCCGAGACGGAGTGTCCGTGGTAGACGTTTCCCTGGACCGGAGTGATTTAATAGACGTGCCCCCGATACTGAGTGTCGATGGTTGACATTTCCCCGAGGCGGAGTGTCTGTAGTCGACATGCCCCCGGCACAAAGTGTCTTCTTGACGTTTCCCCAAGGCGGAGTATCGGCTGGTTGACGTGTCCCCGAGACAGAATGTCTGTGTTGGACGTTTCCCCGAGATGGAGTGTCGCTGGTTGACGTGTCCCCGAGACGGAGCGTCGCTGGTTGACGTGTCCCCGAGACGGAGTTTCTGCTTGATGTTTCCCTGTTATGGAGTTTCTGTGTTGGACATTTCCCCGATGCAGAGTGTCGCCGGTCGACGTGTCCCTGGCACGGAGTTTCTGTGTTGGACGTTTCCCCGACGGAGTGTCGCTGGTTGACGTATCCCCGAGACGGAGTGTCTGCTTGACGTTTCCCCGTTATGGGGTGTCGTTGTTGGACGTTTCCCCGATGCGGAGTGTCTGTGTTGGACGTTTCCCCGATGCAGAGTGTCGCTGGTAGACGTTTCCCTGGCACGGAGTGTCGTTGGTTAACGTGTCCCCGAGACGGAGTGTCTGCTTGTTGACGTATCTCCGAGACAGAGTGTCTGCTTGACGTTTCCCCATTATGGAGTGTCTGTGTTGGACGTTTCCCCGTGCAGAGTGTCGCTGGTCGACGTGTCCCTGGCACAGAGTGTCTGTGTTGGACGTTTCCCCGACGGAGTGTCGCTGGTTGACGTGTCCCTGAGACGGAGTATTTGCTTAACGTTTCCCCATTATGGGGTGTCGTTTGTTGGATGTTTCCCCGATGCAGAGTGTCTATGTTGGACGTTTCCCCGATGGAGTGTCGCTGGTTGACGTGTCCCCGAGACGGAGTGTCTGCTTGACGTTTCCCCGTTACAGGGTGTCGTTGTTGGACGTTTTCCCGATACGGAGTGTCTGTGTTGGACGTTTCCCCGATGCAGAGTGTCGCTTGTCGACGTTTCCCTGGCACGGAGTGTCGCTGGCTGACGTGTCCCCGAGACGGAGTGTCTTCTTGTTGACGTGTCCCGAGACGGAGTGTCTGCTTGACGTTTCCCCGTTACGGGGTGTCGTTGTTTGACGCAAAGGTCGATGTTGGAATTGGTTGGTTTGATTTGTTTGATTCAAGTTGACATCAGCATCGCTACACTGGAATATGGTACCGGGAGCGAATCATCATCTGTCATGAGAGGATTTAGGAATTGGTTTTCTGTCGGCATCTGCATTGCTGCACTGGAATAATGCCAAGAGATACTCATCATTTGCCCCGGGAGTATTTGGGAACTGGTTTTTTGTTTGGCATCTGCATTGCTGCTCTGGAATAATGCCAGGAGCAACTCATCATTTTCCCCAGAAGGATTTGGGAATTGGTTTTTGTTTGGCATCTGCATTGCTGCACTGGAATAATGCCAGGGGCAACTCATCATTTGCCCCGGAAGGATTTGGGAATTCGTTTTTGTTTGGCATCTGCATTGCTGTACTGGAATAATGCCAGGAGCAACTCATCATTTGCTCCGGAAGGATTTGGGAATTGGTGGCTTAGGAGACAAGTTTAGATCCCTATCACCTAAGGCTTTTCAATTTTATGGGCCGTAAGGGTCCCATAAAAGCATTTTCTCCCTACTAGTTGAAAGGATCTCGTAGGTGTCTTTTATCCTTAGGAGTCGTGGGGACTCCTAAGTGTGTTGCTCCTTTTTGAGTCGTAAGGATCTCACGCGGGAATTTTCTCCCCATAAAGTCGAGAGGACTTTGCGAGTGCATTTCATCTCTTTTTCACGAGTTTTCGCCCTTTCGGGTTTTCACAAACTCGCCGGCAGTCCTGTTGTTTTTACTCATAGAGCCCTTTCGGGTTTTCATCCGTACCCGTTTTGCTTGTGGACATGCCTTTGTTTTGGACTTTAAAAGTAGTCTCACCGGACTTGGGAGAGATTTGGATTGTTTTACGCCCGTGGATTGTATACGGTTTTGCAGGATGTATGATTCAGACCGTAGGGCCTGAAAAATTTCGGGACTATGTTGGTGTCTGCATCGCTGCACTAGAATATGGTACCAGGAGCGACTCATCATTCGCCGTTGGGGTATAGAATTTGGAATTTGGTTAGTGTCTGCATCGCTGCACTGGAATATGGTACCAGGAGCGACTCATCATTCGCCACTTGGGATTTGGGAAGCGATGGCTTAGGAGACAGGTTTAGATCCCTATCACCTAAGGCTTTTCAATTTTATGGGTCGTGAGGGTCCCATAAAAATATTTTCTCCCTACGAGTCGTAAGGATCCCGCAGGTGTATTTTCTCCTTAGGAGTCGTGGGGACTCCCAAGTGTGTTTTTCCTTCGTGAGTCGTAAGGATCCCACGAAGGTTTGTTCTCCCCATGTATCGTGAGGACACATGAGTGGGTTTTTCCAATGGAGCATAATTCCAAGGGCGGAGACCAACCGTGTAACTGGTGGTTAAGGTGGGGCATGGATATGACGAGAATTATTTGAGCCCACGGATTGTATACGGTAGTTAATTTGGGGACCAACCGTAGGGCCGGGAGAATTTTGAGAAATTGGATTTTGGTTGGCTTCTGCATCGCTGCACTGGAATATGGTACCAGGAGCGACTCATCATTCGCCGATTTTTTTTATACCGCGATTGCTCTATCATTTCAGCTTTTCTTATCACGAAGGTCGCGATTGCCGCATCATTTCGGCTTTTATTCGCGGTTGCCCTATCATTTCGGCTTTATTTTCATCTTTATTTTACTCGCTGATTTTTATTGCGAGTTGCCCCATTATTTCGGCTTTTCTTTTTATTTATTTATTTACACATATTTTTTTGTTTATTTACACATTTTTTTACATTCCCAGTTTAACGACTTAGAGGTGGATTGTTCCCAGTTTAACGACGTGGTGGTCAATGGTTTGCTTACCCCAGCTCCTCGAATTTTGATCTTGGCGGGGCTATGTTGATGACCGTAGCTCTGTGGCTTGTTGGTACATCTGACGACTGTGAGGCTTTCCCGAGTTTGTATTGGTTCTCCACCCAGTCTTTAAAAACATAGCAGTCTTCAATAGTATGACTCACCATTCTGTGATATGGGCAGTATATAGGATCGCCGGTCATGTTCATCTCATGTGGCCTCTTTGGAATAGGCAATTGAAGACCATTGTCTAAGGCGTCCTCGAATATTTCGCGGACTTTATCGCTCCTGAAGGAGTATACTTTCTTCTTTCTCTCCATTGGAGTAGGTGCCCTTACTGATGCTGGACCTTGAGGACGATAAGTCTTTGGTTCGCCTACTGTCCGCTTACCACGCTCAGTGTACATATCGGAGGGACTGGAGGCTGATCGCGTACGTTTTTCACAAAGGTGTTCCGCTCTCGGGCTGGAGGGAGCATCGGTCGGCTGCTTCCGGATATCAATCCCCAGCTCATGAACCAAAATTTGATTTTGCTGTAATTGCAATCGGGCGACATGGGTCGTGAGATCCGCAACAACATTTGCCAGCTCGCCAACTTTAGAATGGACCTTGGCCATCTTCTCATCCTTGTCCTGAAGTTTCCTTTGAAGCCATTGGAATAATGCTTGTTCTATAGTTCCGGGTATGACAAGGGGGTCATCCCTACCGCCTGAACTTGATTCAGCATAAACCGCGGGTTCTTATGGCTTAATAGCCCGAGCGAGCTCTTCATCATTTGGATTGGGCCGATGTTGGATGGCAACAACCGCGTCATTGTCATGGTTATAAGGCGTAGGAGGACTTGTTCCTCTGAGCTCCATCATATAGACCGTATAGGTTGTGTACCCGTCTATTGCTTCTTCATTGGCAATGTTGCTCGCTTGGCTCTTAGCTTGTTGCCTTGGTCCGCTCTTTTTAGAGAAAAGAAGATGTCTGAGAGAATCAGGTCCCTGAAGGACTTCGGTCTCCGTATGTATGAAATTGGCGGCCGCAGCTTGATTGTTTGTTAACACACCAGGGGACAATGATATTTCTCCCGCCTTATATTGTTTCTCGACCCAATCCTTGAAGATGCAACAGTCTTCGATAGTGTGTCCCAGCACTCGGTGGTATGGGCAAAAGTTGGGATGATCAGTCTTGTTCACTTCACTTAGCCTTTTTGGTTTTGGTAGCCGCAGGCCATTCTTCAGAGCATCTTTAAAAATTTTGTGGACCTTGTCCCTTCAGAATGAGTAGACCTTATTTCTTCTTTCCACCAAAGTTGGCTCTCGAGCTTTGTTAGTTTTTGCTCCGCCCGCTCTCTGCTTATTTAGAGAATCGGTGCTGTTAGAACTTCCGCCTTTTCGGTTGTCGTCCCTCCAAGGTTTCGGTCTGTTTGTGAACTGAAGATCCTGAACGGACTCGGGCTTTGAGCGTTCCAACGTTTGGACCTTTTTGGTCAGCTCTTGGAATGTTTTAAGGCCTGCGGTGCACAGGAAAGGTTTCATCCGGTCCTTTAGATTTTCTATAAGAAGACTGACAAATTAGTCTTGCTACAACGGCGGTTCACATTTGACAGAGAGATTGCGCCATAGGACTATAAAATCCATGTTGATTTCGTTGTCCTTTGGCTCTGTCCTTACGAGGTCGGCAATAGTGATTTTATCGCTGACACTCATGAACCTTTGCTTGAACATGGATTCTATTTGAGCGAACATCGTGATCGAGTCATCTGGTATGCTTGCATACCAATCGAAAGCAACATCCGTCAAGCTATTAACAAACTGACGGAGAAGGAGCGCATCATTGCCCCTAGTATTTGCGCATGATGCCTTAAATTGGACAATGTGCCGGTTCACATTTCCCGTCCCATCGAACCTTTCAAATTTGGGGACGCATAACCAGTGGGAAACTCCACAAGATCGTACCGAGCAGGATATGGTTTCCCGCTACTGCTGGCATCTTTTTGCTCTCCGGCTTCGGCTACCAATGTTTTGACTTTGTTGGCAACCAAATCCATGATTTGATCTTGAGTTAGCGGATTGCTGTCATCGGCTGCCAAGACATTTCCCGAGATAGGATGTGACTGGCTTTCGTGCGGTCCACCCACCTTTGGATTTGAGGGAATAGGCGCCGGCTGTCTCGGGACACCACTTCCTGGTTCATGAGCAGAGCCCCGCGCTTGATTGGGCGGCTGAGAGGCAAGTTGGGTCGTAATACGTAAGACGACATTTGTCAAGTCGTCGATCTTTGAGTAGAGCTTGGCCATTTCCTTGTCTTTGCTTCTGAGCTGTTTTTGGAGCACTTGGAGAAGTTGCTGCTCTACGGTCTTAGAATGGAAAGTTGGCTCATCTTCGCTTTCCGAGCCCGACTCCTCATGAACTGAGGGCTCTCTCTCTGCCTATCAGCCTAACAGGGAGGATTTTTATCACCCTCCAGAGGATGCTGGTCTTGAGAAGTGACAGCTATATTCACACCAGGTTGGATTTGAGATGTGGTGGCCCCATCCTTGCTTTTACTGCGATGGTTGTCGCTGGGACGCGTGCCCACCATGTAGACGGTGTGGATAACACATTCAACCATCCTTTCACCACTGGCAGCTGGTTTTGCGGAGCGGTCCGAGCTTTGTAAATTCACAAATTTTAACATGGCCGGAGACCTAGCCCTTTTATTGGCTCTGTATCTGAGCCGCTTCTGCCTCAGCTTCTCTGCCTTGAGCGCCTGGCAGGCTTCTGCTCTTCGGGAAGCCGCCATAGGCCGAGTGATGGGGAGGCATGAGAAAATACCCAACCGAGCAGTTTTCAGGGGCGCCGCTAGAGCTTTCCCGAGATGCATCATTGCTTCGTTGATGTTAATGCCCATTCCCCTAGCTGGAGCGACAGAGAGACGTTCGGAAACGGATTTGCGTTTGGGTTGGGGCGCCCTCGATACCACCACATTTGGCCTCCTGCCCTTCGAGACCGGTTTGTCTGTCACCGGGGCTTGAGGAGCTGGGATGGCGTTAGCTGACACGAACAGAATAGAGCCAAATGGTAGCGGAGGCTCCTCCCACTGTCGCCCGAGACTGGCCGGAAGGACCGTCCTGGCGTCCATCTTCATCGTGTAGGAGATGGGAGTCGTGCTGAGAGCTGGGTTCATCTTTGGAGAAATTATTGAAAAGTGATTGCTTGAAAACCTGCATGAAAGAGCATTATTTAAGTATAAATATAGATATGTATATTGATTGAGTTCGCATGAACGTTTAACCCGAAATATGGAAGGAGAGATAGGTCCCACCGGGCATGCCAGAATCTGTAGGGTGTTTTTCGTCACCCCATTGAGATGGGAATACGCGCGCGCTTGTCAGGAGCATTACAGATTCCCCATGCCTAGGGTAGGCAGGGGTTTATTGATTATAGGGATCCGAATCTCCGATAGCCGTGGACTAAGCTGCCGTTAATTACCCATCTCCTTTGGAGTGAGAGAACCTCCGATTAACGGGTTAAACTGGTCATGCGAACTCAATGTGCAGTGTTGTGTTTTGAAGGGGGGTTTGGATATATCGGGGGCCCCACAGAGTTTTTACGGGGGTCCTGCTACCCGGATAGCGGGCTGGTGGTCAAGGGGGCTAGCAGCCCCCTTGCGGGGTGCGGGGCAGCGCCCCGGCCTAAAAATATTTTTGAGAGGGATAGTGTTGTAGAGTATGTGTCTGTGTGTGTGTATACATATATATATAATAAAAATAGGAAAGGGCATCCAAAGGATGCGTGGGAAAAGAGCCAGCGCTTTGGGCGCTGGCGCTAGCACTTTGAGCGCTACTGCACCACATGTCAGCACGTAGGCGCTCGGGCGCTAGCGCTTTGGGCGCTAGCGCACCACGTGTCAGCATGTGGGCGCTCAGGCGCTAGCGCCCAAAGCGCTAGCGCTATGAGCTCAAGAGCGATAGCGCTTTGAGCGCTAGCGTACCATGTGTCAGCACTCGGGCGCTAGCGCTCTGGGCGCTAGCGCTCTAGCGCCCCACGTGTCAGCACGTGGGCACTCGGGCGCTAGCACTCTGAGCGCAAGAGCGCTAGCGTTTTGGCGCACCACGTGTCAGCACGTGGGCGCTCGGGCGCTAGCGCTCTGAGTGCAAGAGCGCTAGCGCTTTGGCGCACCACGTGTCAGCACGTGGGCGCTCGGGCGCTAGCGCTCTGAGCGCAAAAGCGCTAGCGCTTTGAGCGCTAGCGCACCACGTGTCAGCATGTGGGCGCTCGGGCGCTAGCGCTCTGAGCGCAAGAGTGCTAGCGCCCCACGTGTCAGCACGTGGGCGTTCGAGCGGCAAAAGGGACTTGGTCCCTGCAATGGGAGTTGTACTCCCAGAAAGGAGCACTTATTATTCTCTGTATATATATATATATATATATATAATATATATATATATATATATATATATATATATATATGAGTAGTTAAACTCCTAGGATGTTTTGAAGTTGATGAAGGGCTTCTCCCCTTGAGCCCTAGTTCTTCCCCAAAGTGGGGTTTCTGGAGATGGGTATCCTTCTTCTTCCATTATTGGCCGGATCTTGAAGATCAAAAAGTATGAGATTTTAAAAATCTCTCCTTTCTGAGATCTGATGGCAGATCTGAGTTCCCCTTTGTGGGTTTTGTGGTGAAAAACTATTTTGTTTTATAAAAGGAAGAGCAAAACTCTTGATTTAATTCAAAAGAAAAAAAGAAGGTTTTAGAACCTTGAGGAAGAAGAAGATCACAGATATGGATTTTTTGGAGAGAGAAAAAGTTGTGAGATATTTTCATTATCTTTGCATTTATAGGCTATACACTTTACATATAGCCCCTTGGGCTTTACAAAAATGGCATTTTGGCCATCCCTTGGCTCATGTGCCATTTCTTTTTGCACATAAGCCATGGGCTTTACAATAATTTGGCTCTATGCCCATTCATGCAAAAAAAAAATACATAAAAATTATTTATTACATGATTTCATTTGGGGAATGGAGGGCCGACCGCTTCATGTTCAGACTCGACCTGGGCATGGGCCCACTTGATCCGGGCTGGGGCCCACTTGGCTTGGGGTTGACCTTGACTTTGACTTGGTCAACCGGGATGCAATTTTCGACTCCGACAAGGGTAATGAAATCCCCACCCAATCTGAATTGGTGTTATAGCCCCTTAAAAGTCCGTTTTAAAAAATACAAAGCAGTAAACACATAAAATCTAAAACACTTGCAAATTTTTTTTTATTTGGCAGCGCAAAGAATCCTGCACAAAAACAATTTATTGGAGAGGGAGAAGAATTTTTTTTTTTGCGCTAAGAACCCTGCAGGAAATTTTTTTTAGTGGAGTGCAGAGGAGAGTAGATGAGAAATGAGATACTCACAGAGATTTTTGGGTGCTGACGTCACCAGTTGACCGCGGTTCCGTGGTCAAACCGTTGAATCTTCCGCGGTTCCACGGCGGTTTGGTTGGTTTATACCTCCAAAAATTTTCTCTGTGTTGTTTGGATTCTTCCGTGTCTGTTCAGATCTTCTGTTTATTGATTTGTTCACTGGGTTTTTTCCAGATCTGAATCTGTCCGTCTTCTTTCCTACACACTTGCACAAAAATCTTTCAAAAAGAACAATATGATTTTTATTTTTATTTTTATTTTTGTTTTAGAATTTTTCAATTTTTATAAAAAAATTTAATCCGAAATTACACAAAGAAAGAGACTACCGTCTCCCCGGCAACGGCGCCATTTGATTGGTCAGAGTTTTTACGTGCGTGCGTTTTTAAATCAAAGATTAAGAATACACCGCAATCAATAATGGTGTCGCTTGGTAGCTAGCCGGTTGAGTACGGGTCGGTCCACAGGGAGATGGATTCCTTTTCTTTATGTTCTAACGAGTTAATCCGATCAAGTCGGGTTTTGTTTTAAGATCTAAGAATGATATTAAATTGATTTAAAGGCTTGCTAGGGTTAGGATTAGGTTAGTTCGGAAAAGGGATTCTACCCACTGCTTTCTTTGCCTTAGTTAAGAATTTAGGTGTTAGGGTAATAGACAACAAAGGGGATTAGCACGATTAGGAAGAAACTTCATTTATTCCCTTTGGTCCTTGTCCGTCCTTTCTTAACTCTTAGCCCTAACCCCTATGTAAATCAACCACAACCGGTCTAACTAGGGAATCACAACTATCTCGTAGGATAGGGTGTCGTAGTGAGCGGTGTGTGGTTGAATTAAATAGAGTCCTAATTAAAAATTTTATGGGCAAAGAAAGGAGTGAGAGAGATTTTCTTCTCTCAAACCTTCCCTCTCCTAACCCTAACAAGTGAGGAATTACTCACTCATTAGGGTATTAACAATGGAATTCATTTTTATGTTTTATATATTAGAAAACTAAATTGCAGAAGACAAAATAAAATAGCAGATATTAAAAGAACAGATAAAAATGCAAGAATTAAATTCAGATAAAAAGTTTTACTTTATTGATGCACTCTTGACGATTACAAAAGAATTGAAATTTTAAACTAGAAAATAAAAGGAGGCATCTCTAAAGAGAGGCACCTAGAAGATGCACAAAAAACTAAAGAGAGGCATCCTTCCTATTTATAGATAGGAAAAACCCTAGGTTACATTCTGATCCATACATGAAATTACAAAACAACCCCAAAGACCGAGTCAAAGCACCGACACCCCACCGACACGTGCATTGCACGGCCGTGGAACCGGGGCAGAAAGGCCTGTTTGGCCGCGGATCCGTGGCCATTTGGTGGGCTCATCGGCCCATCTCTTTAGAGTTTCTCTGTGTTGCTTTTATCTTCTGTTTTCTTTACTTAGTTTCTCAGATTTTTTTCTACTTTCTTCCAGATTTCCAACAGTGCAGAATTTGTGGACTTTTACCGTAAGCTTCGCTTTGAAGTCTTGTATCTTGTGCTGCCCTTGAACTGTCTTGTGCATGGAACTGTTTACTGATCTTCATTTGTTCCTTGAACTGTTAGGCGGCATCATACGGATTCATCTTTTGTTGGTCGTAGTCTCACTTTTGTAACGTCTTTTCATGAATTTCACTGTATTATTCTGAGAACCTGTAATCTGCAACTATTTAGCAGACATGGAACAAAAGCACCTATTTATTGAAAATATGATCAAGAATGGGTGATATAATAATGCAAAATTCTGATATAAACAGCATCCTAGATGAGGCGGAAATGGAGTACTCTCTAAAGCTTGGTTTTAAGGCGTCAAACAACGCCGCGGAATACGAGGCCTTGTTAGTAGGGCTACGAATCGCCACCGGGGTAGTGCTGAAGACCATCATGGTACGCAGCGACTCCTTACTAGTCGTCGGCCAAGTAACCGGGTGTTTCGAGGCCCGAGAGCCACTTATGATAAAATACCTGGCCGAGGTGAAAAGGCTTCGGAAAAATTTCGACAAAGTCTAAATGGATCAGATTACCAGAAACTTGAACATCCAAGACAACACCTTGAGCAAGCTCGCTTCTTCCTATTCGGCCAACCATAAAAGAAATATCCTCTTCGAAGTCTTACCATGACTCAGCATGGAAGATGGAGAGGTAACACTCCAAATCTACACAACTTAGGAAGAAGGCCAAGATTGGAGAAAGCCCCATGTGGAATTCGTGAAGGGTGGTGTACTTCCCGAAGACTGAGGAGAAGCTCGCCGGCTTCGGGCAAAAGCACGCTATTTCGTCTGGAGCAACGGAAACTTGTACAAGAAGTCATACACTCAGCCTCTGCTCCGGTGCGTAGACCCCCACGAGGCAGACTACGTTCTACGAGAGATATATGAAGGGATCGAGGGAGCGTATCAAGGGGCCCATACCCTGGTCCAGAAGACACTGCTCCAGGGATACTACTGGCCGAGAATACACCAGGATGCTGAGAAGCTGGTCAGAAGATGCAAGAACTGCCAACTCTTCGGCAGCATACCTCGTCTCCCCTCCACTGAACTAACACCACTCAGTTCCCCTTGGTCGTTTGCATAATGGGGGATAGATATGGTGGGCCAACTCCCTATCGGCACGGGTGGAAACAGATACATCCTAGTCGCTATGGACTACTTCACGAAATGGAAAGAGGCCGCACCCATCAGAAAACCAGACACCGTCTCTACGATAAAATTCTTACAGAACAACATAATCTTCCAATTTGGAATCCCGAGATGCATAGTTACCGACCATGGGACCAACTTCGAAAAAGATGAAGTCAAAGAGTTTTACAGCGACTACCACATATTGATGAAGTTTTTCGTGGTCGAACATCCACAATGCAACGGGAAGGCCGAGGTAGCGAACTGAGGCATCATTCAAGGTCTCAGATCCCGCTTGGAAGGAAGACAAGACAGCTGGGTCGAGGAACTGCCGCAGGTGCCATGGGCGTTGCGGACATCGAAAAAACACCCACGGGAGAAACCCTATTCAGCCACTGCTATGGTACCGAGGCAATGGTCCCTGCGGAAATTGTACTGCCCAGTTATAGGTTCGAACACTTTGACGATGAAGCTAACACCTTGGCACTCCGAAGCAACTTGGACATCTTGTTGGAAAAACGGGATCGAGCGCAAATCAGAGCAGCCACCAATCAGCAGCAAACTGCTCGCTACTACAATGCCTGAGTTAAATATCGGACCTTCAAGACAGGAGATCTGTTCTTACGAAGAAATGAGTTCATAGACCAGACCAAGGGAGACTACATAAGTTCTCCCCGAAGTGGGGCAGACCATTTCTTGTAACAGAAGCGTTGCCCGGTGGAGCATACCACATACAGGACACCGAGGGGCGTAATTTTCTTCAGCCATATAACGCCGAAAAACTTATGTTATATAAATAAACATGTACCCACTTTTAAATAATGTAATTCCTTTCAGCATTAACTAAGTCTTCCAAACTAGGTCCTCTCGCAGAAGAGACAGCACACCATAACCAAAGGCAAATTTATTTATTCGGGGGTATTATGGGCTCCCCAGCCTTACAAAGATTACAGCAGAGGAGGGCAAGGATTAAGAAAATATTTTCTGTGATACTCAGAAGAAAGCTCCCCCAGCCGAGCCGAAGTAGCCTCCGCCCACTCCCTCTGACGGTACCCATGGACCCTAGAAGCCACGGACTCGCCGGGGTCCCCATCCGCCGAGCAAGATGCAACGACCAATCTTTACTGGAAACTCCCAAGAAGAAGGTCCACCGAGCAGTCCTGCCTGCTCTTCGAGATCAGACCAAGATCATGGACCATATGCATTTTGTCAAATGCCTCGTCCATAACATGCGGAGATAGGGTGTTGTACAGACCCGAGGAAGTCCTCCATATCGCGTAAATCAGCATTTGAAGGAGAGGAGGTCGCCGGGAAAGTAAGTGCTCACAGTGGCCCTCCAAGCGGCCTATCACAGCCTCGTATGTCTCTTCAGAATGATCGAGATTATAAAAATACACGTCGTTACGAAAAACGATCTCCCTGATGGTATATGTGCGGCCGGTCATCTTCGAGAAATACAAGACTAGGAAGAAACCGATATGAGAATTCGAAGGTGAGACCATACATTCGGTATTTATAGCCCCAACAAGGATCTTCCAACGGCCGAGATCTACTCACGCAACGACGCAAATCATGGAATATCGCGTTTTCCTGATATAGTACTGCCACGTGTCGTCCGTTACGGTCACCATTTCCACCTATATGGGCTACCGAAGGTTGAACGACGTCCCAAGAAGAAACTAAGGAGTTCAGAAAGCCCTCGACCAGAGGCAGCCAAATAGCCTCATGCTCGGCTCGTCCACCAAAGGCAGTTTCTTACCCGTCCAATCCATGGACCAGCACAAAAAGGCGGCCGAGCAATGTGATGCTCGGCTCATCCAAGAAGAAATCGAGGGACTCCGACCTATTCAAACTTGGCTATCGCTCGATTCATACTCGACACCTGATCGTCACCTATACTCTGGGGAAAGGGTGGACACCGGCCTATAGGTGCCTAGCCTTTTAATAACCCTCGCGTCGCGATTTTTGATAACCCTTGCGTCGTGCCCGCCTAACACTAGTAAGATAAAAGGCTTGTGAGCTAAAATTACTTACAAGATAAAAAGACATGCGAGCTAAAAATACTTGCGGAATGAAAACACTTAAGCAAAAAATTTATATACTTTATTTACGATCAAAATTATATACAAGGTATTGTGGGATCCTTAGCCATGCAAAAACGCCAGGAGGCTTAAAAATTTCTAAAAGAAAAAAATAGGGGATAGCTCAGACTGCCCGCTCGGCCGCCACCTTTCTTTGCTCTACGCCTCCGTCGGGGACCACAATGGCGATCTCAGGCTTGGCGCTTCCACTATCCGCCTCGTCTTCTATGGACAGCTCGGCGCCGCCCCCCTGTGGCGCTTCCTCGGCAAGGGGATACATTGCGCAGAGGTCGCTGTCGTCAAACTCGGGCATGGCCTCTTTAACAGCGTCGAGGACATTGTGCCACCCAACGGCCGCGGAGTCAGCGAGATTGATATAAAACTGAATAGATGCCTTGTACTCCTCTACGGCCCTCTCCACCCTGCTCTCCGTGAGTTTTGCCTATCGCAAGCAGCCCGAGCATTCTTTTTGAGGGCATCCCTCGACCTTTTCATGGTGTTGAAAATCCTGCTTTCCTCCTCCATCTGGGCCTGAATAGCCCGGTTAGATTCGGTTAGAAGTCGATGGGACTCTTTCAACTTGGAAACTGTCAGGCCCTCGGCGACCAATCTTAAGTCAAGGAGGGCCGCCTTTTCTTTCGCTTGCTACAACTGAAGGAGAATCTCTTCTTCTTGCGAGGAAGATTCGTCCGCCTTCTTTATTGTTGGGGCAACCTCCTCAGACTCCATAGCGGCGAGGAGAGCGCAATGCTGGAGGACCTGAAGAAAACAGGAAACACGTTAAGAAGCTGAAACCGAAGAAATAAAGATTAAGAAATTTTTAGGGAAAGCTACCGACCTGAACCGCTACCTGAGTTATCGCGGCCACTTGAGCCTTTATAGTGCCCCGGGGAATCTTGGCCCCAGCCGCTTTCTACATGTCCGCAAACAAGCTGTCAGCCACAGATTGCCCCGAGAGCACCTCAATGCAGAAGTCACCCTCCTGCACTTGGATTCCAGCAGGGATGGCTGAGAAACCACCCGCTTCTCTTGAGGGGGGATTTGGCAGAGGGAGTCTCCACCGCCCTAGCATGAGGCACCGGGTCCCGCACATGCTTCTATCCCCCCTCCTGCGGCGTTCCTCCGGGACAGGGGGCGCTGCAGAAGCCTTGACCAGAGGAGTTTACCTAGGAGACATGCTTGTACCTGGTCGAGACGAGCTTGCGCCACCGGTCTTTCTTTCCTGGGCCTTGGCAGCAATAATTTTTTATCGATCCATGGGCTCTGCGAAAAGAAAAAAAACCATAAGTGAAAGGTCAGCAACACAGAAACGACAATAGAATTTTGGCGAAGTCTAAACACATTGTCAAAAGCCATGACTTACCCAAAAACGCACGGGACTGAGTCCAACCCAGCTTAGTACCTGCTCTCCGAGCAGGACATCAACCCGCTGGATCGGTTCCCACTGGGACACCACCTTCGCCATGGGGGCGTTCGACTGCCTCACCCTCGGGCAGTCAGCCCTGTGCCATTGGATGGGCACATGCCAATCCTTCCCCACCGTTAGCCCGACGAAGACGAACTTCTCCTTCCATTCATAGATGGAAAAAGGGACGACCACTATCCCCGACCCGGCCGTCTTACTCTTACGTTTTTTAAACGACGGGTCCACCTAGCTCGGCTCTTCCTTACTTGTATCAGGGTGATTTTTATAGCAAAGAAAATACATAAGGAGGCTGAAATCGAAGGGGATCCAATCAATTTTTAACCGGACAAGAAATCCGAGGAGGATCCTCCATGAGTTTGGTTCTAGCTGGCCCGGGGCAAGACGGAAATAATGGAGCACCGCACAAACCTCATATGAGAATGGCAGACGCATCCCTACCCGGAATGCTTCGAGATACAGAGCAATCTTCTTGCCCCGCACCTGGTTTGCCCGCTCATCCTATCTGGCCAGACGGAGTGAATAGACGAAGGGGATATGGAATCGAGCTCGGATGTCGGAAAGCTTGTCTAGACGATTCAAGACTGAGGGCGCATCGCTGGTATTCCTGATGCGCACCTTGGGAGTCCTTTTTCGCCTCCCGACGGCGTGAAACAAGGGCGGCTCTGGCCCTAGGGTGCGAGCTTGACACAGAAAATGTAGATGATGAAGAAGAAGAACTCTCTTGGCTATCTGAAGCCGAGGAGGAGGAAGAACCGCTAGACTCGGCCTCAGAAACTGGAGCCTCATCGCCCGACTCTATTCCTACTACATCCACAGATACCTCAGAGGAAGACATCTAACCTGATTCAAGGAAAGGGTTTAGCCAAGAAAAATTCAGCGGAATATCCGACCTAAGTGGAGGTGTGCCGGGCAATTTTCAAATGACAAGAGACAACTAAAGCAAAGCGTCGGCCCAGGGATGGTCCCCTCCTATTTATATACTCCAAAGAGGATATCCTACGGCCCAAATCGATTCCCGCCAAAACAAAGCGTCGCCCCTAGCGGCCGTCGAGGCTCCACACGGCGATCGGCTAATGGAAACGTCTTATCGTGGAAAGAGTTAGAGACAGCCTCTCGCGCCCCGCCAAACAATGTTAGGCACGTGGCGCGTAGCCTAACTGACGATCAAGCGAAACGGTACCCCCTCTTTTAAAGCGCAATCATTTCAATGATCCGCTGACGTCACCAAAGATACGCTCGGTAATCAAGGTATTCCGCGACCCGCCACGCAGGCTTAGTCATCCAAGAGGAGTAGCCGCCAAATGTCCCGCCGTCGTCAGACAGCCCGGAAATCTTAGGCTGAACGGTTAAAAACCAGACTTGCCGCTTTCGACCCTGGCCCACAAATAGGTCAGGGCGAGAGTGGGGGGCCAATGATAAGGCTCATAGATGAGAATTCCCCAGATTACGACACATAGCAGATAACGTGTCGACCACGCAAGCCCACTAGGCTCCTGGTGGCTGCGAAGATAGAATCAGTGTGGTGCCTTGGGGACTTTCCTTGAGGTCTCGTCCCCGGGCTTACACCTCCACTTCTCTCCCTCGAGCCATCCAGCAGCTGAACTTACACCCCTTTTGCTTGTCTTCGAGCTATTGCAGGGTCGAGCTTCCCAGCTCGCCTCCGAGCCTTCCATCAAGTTGAGCTTCCTCGTCTTCCACGTTCAATCGAGAGCGTGGAGCCCAAGCGCCACCGCAACGGCTCCGTGTATCTCGCCAAAGCGAGATATCTGCCGCCCTGCGATCTGCGTTCCACGGTGGCGCGTCCCACCATTAATGAACGTATCCCGCCATCAATGCGGGCATAATGCACAGGCGTAACTAACGTCGAGTATCTCGCACCGGCTCGCTCTATGCGACCGCTATATAAACCTCTTTTTCAGACGACTCAGATAACTCGAACTCATTCTAATACGCCGCTACCCTTCTCTTATTCCACGGTACTAACTTAATCGTCGGAGGGTCCAACGGTGCTCATCCACCCCCGGGACTTCCCTTGCAGGTAGCTCGGTGTCGACACCGACCGATTTTGATCCACACATTTAACTCTCACACCAAATCTCAACCGCTCGCAACCAGACCGACGAAGGACAACATTTGAGAGAGATCACGACCTCCATCACTCCTCCATAGCCAGCCAACCTTCTTTTGGCCGAGCACCACTAGCTCCCCCCTTGACCATTCACGGCACCCTCATCGTCATGGTCAGCCGCAACATCAACACCAGCAGCAACAACCGCCACAGCAATAATAACATCATCACTTTGGCCGGGCCTCCTCATCAGGCCATTCGTCGTTGTTCCAAGCCGTGAATCGAGGCTCCAAGGCTGGGCCCGAGTCCGCATGAGCACTACGATCGTTTCCTTGCCTTTGGAACTCTGTTCTGACGACGTTTCGATTTTACGTGTGAAGTATTCGACGAAATGCCACAACGAGATTCTCCGTGTGTTTTCACTGTGGAACATTTCCCGGGGCAAGTATTGCTTGCTATGCTATGTCGGTACAACGTGGCTTTATCTTGGCTTTAAATTTCATTATTTTGCGAGTACTTGATCATTGGACGGATACTAAAATATGTTGCATTTTTTATTGAAACTTTAGATAGTCTGTGATTTGTGATTTATTAAAGGCAGTTAGAATGATAATTGGCTCATAAAATCAATTAAGATTTGCAAAGGATTGATTGATCTGGGACCCTAAAAATTGGCGTTGAGTTTTATTGCAAAACTGGATTTTGTATGATTATTTTAAGTACACTTTTGCTTGCTCGAATTTCAGCAACAGGGGCTGATCTGAGACCTAACTTCTAGCTAGGTTTTGACGTAGTTCCAGTGAGAATTTGATGACACAAAGTTCTTGAAGGTTGTAGGCTTTTCTCTGTACATATTTTAAGAGATATAGATTGCCATGTTTGCTTTAGTATACTAGGAGGTAAAGATCATTCTATGAAGAGTGTCGTTATGCCCTAAAGAGTTTTCCGACGTTTCCTTACGTCCTATCGGCGAGCCGCGCACCCGTGGATCCCCAATGCAAGTGTTTATCACTTGCTCGTCTAAGTCGGACGACTTGGCGTATATTAATTTCATGTTGATTATCGTATTCGCTGTATTTCAATCGTTTCATGATTAACTTAGTTTAGCATATATTCTAATACTTTCTTCAGTTCATCACTACACTAGCATTGCTTAGAAATTCATGCTCAGGTTGATTATATCTCGTTTCATATACGAAGTCTCGCATTAATGCCATTATCTATTTACTCGTTTTAGTATCAATTCATTCATATCGCTTGAAATCCTTGTAGTTGTTTTTTACTGCATTAAAATATATATCGCGCGTGGGATCGATTGGATTCATTATTGTTGTTCATTCTATGCCTTAAAATCATATATGCAAGCGGGAGATTTGTTCAGTGGAGTTGGTTGCCGAGTACGGCTTTTGCCTCATATGATTTGATTATCATATTGTATATTATGACTGCATGGGATTGATTTATTGTATTTTGCCAGACTGTGTAGCTTTATGATATGTTAGTACCTGATTGTGCGGCTATTGGGATTTTATTGCCCGTGTATGGCCTCACTATATTATATGTTCATTTCAGTGTTTTTGTTGTATCCCAATTTAGGAGTTTTAGAAAATACAGAGTAAGTGTTTCCGGAATTTTACGTAAATATTTATTCTTTAAATCCTCGACGCCTCCATTCTCTTACAAAGTCATATTTTTATCCAATATTCCTTGTACCGTATCCACAAGTCCGTGACATCTCATCTCTTGAGCCTCGAGAAACCGAAAATAAGGCACCACTAAAATACAATGAACTATTACGGAAACCTGAACACATGAGTATTACCCAATACTTAACCCAACTCATAAAATGCTTTACGACATGCTATCTGGAACGGTTAGGGTTAGACACGTGAATCCTAGGCAATGAATACTTACTGATAACTCCGATATATGGATGTGGCCTGATACTAATGAAGACTCGGATATAAGGATGTGGCCTGATACTATTGATGACTCTAATATACGGATGTGACCTGATACTGTTGATGACTCCTTTTATGTGGATGTGACCTGATACTCTTGATGACTACATTTATGCGGATGTGACATGATACTATCGATGACTCCGTTTATGCGGATGTGAGCTAATACTATTGATGACTCCGTTTATACGGATGTGACCTGATATTACTATTGAAGTTCAATGCCAAGAATCTAGGTATGAAATACTATCCCGATATACGGATGACCATATTAATACTGAAATTCCATGCTTAGTAAAACTACGTGCTAGCACTAACCTGTACCACCACATTACTGTATAAGACCGAGGCAGGGAACCCTTGTCTATCAAACTAAGACTTTCATAATACTTAGTAAATACCTGATATTTTTAACTACCATACACATATAACATCATGTCTTGCACACACATATTTCCTTACCTACCTTTCCTTATAAGACATCCTATCCGAGATTAACTCGCATATGAGTATGTCCATTAGTCAATTCCATCAATACATGTCTTGTTTAACATGATTTGACTGTTAGATTGATGCCCGTTTTGACTTAATATTTAGACCTTCAGATTGACCTTCGGATTAACACTGTTCTGACTCGATTATTGACATTAAGTTTGACACCTTGTTTTCTACATTGCTACTTCCTTCACGTTCACTTTTCTGTACTTTTATTTATATACACTGGTAAAAAGAAGGGTTGTCCCTATGAATAGGAAAATCCGTAGGGACAATGTTTGTTTGCCCTTACGGTTAAATACGTAAGGCCATAAGTTGGCCTACGGTTTATATCGTAGGCATAATTATAAATTAAAAATTATTAAAATTTATAATATGTTATTGCCCCTACGGTGCCGCAAGACAAAATCCTGTGGTGGGCACCATAGGGGCAATAAATGCGTATTAAATAAAAAACAAAAAATGAATAGATAATGTATCGACGTTATCACTCTAAAAACTTCCCCCTAAAATTTATTTCCCCTCCCCCGCACATGCCTCCTTCTTCCTTGATCGATCTCCCTTGCCTCCTCCTTCTTCAATGATCGTCGTCGATCCTCGACATCCCGGCCTCTTCCTTCCTCGATCTTCCGGTCTTCTCCTTCACGGCCTCCTTATCGTCGATCATCCTTCATGACCTCGTCGTAATCACCACAACAGCCATCCTCCTCATCTTCGTCGTCGTCGCAACAGCCACCCTCCTCCTCATCGCCGCAACCTCCCTACTCCTTTGATTTCCAGGTTAGTTTCCTCAATTTTAATTTTCCAAAAAATTATTTGTTAATTTCTTCAATTTTAAGGATTTAATTGTTAGATTTTAATAATTTTTTTGTGTTGTTATTGTTGTTGTTATTGTTTTTGATTTATAATAATTATTAAATTTTTTTATAATTTTGTTGAGGATTAGGGCCGAGTTAGGGCTGGGTTAGGGGTTAATTAGGTTTAGGGTTTTAATTTGGATTAGGGCTATATGTTAGGGGGTTGTTAATTAAGGTTAGGGTTAATGGTTAGGTTTAGGATGAGGGTTAGGTTTAAGGTTGTGGTTATGGTTAGGGTTAGGGTAAATGATAAGGGTTAGATATTAAGGTTAGGGTTAGGGTTAATGATTAAGGTAGTGTTAGGGTTAGGGTTAGGGTTAGGGTAAAGGAATTTTAGTGTAATTTAGTAAACCAACAAGAGTTAAGGGTACTTTAGTTAATTGTGTGTGTATGTGTATGCACATATGTGTGTCTCTGTGTGTATGTATGGGCTACTACGTTCCTAAACTGGAATCATGCCCTACGTTTGGCTTAAATTTAGTCATCGTATACTATCTACAGGCTATCATCGTGACATAGAAGTCTACTTATGACACAGAAGTCGAATACAACCCTATCCAAAAATTGCCCTGTTTACCGCCGAAGACTGGATTGAAACACGGAGGACGTCTAGCCTGAATTAGGAGGCAGATACTATTTAGACATATCCATCCACCTCTCCGAAAATATCAAGTTGATTTATGGCACCGTATATCATAGGTCTGGATAGATCTGACCGATATAGCAGACTTTATCAAATTCCCTCACATTTGTGAGGGGTTTTGATTATGGGGACGCTCTTCCCTGTAGGCGCAAGATCTTGCAGTTAATTACGTTATCGCGTTGCGATAACCACTTTCTCCTGCTCCGGTAGTTCACTTCGCGTCGTGTGTTTATTCTATTTAGTTTGGTTGCCCGTGGATTGTATACGGTGACTATTTTATGTCGTCGCCCGTAGTGCACGGATTAGTCTAAATCCGTATATTTTATATTTGGGTTTGGGTCCAGGATTTGCTTGACAGGGTCCACGTTGGTAGCTTGGTTTGCCAACGGGAATAAATTTAGGATGCATTTCTCACATTTGTGAGGTCCATCTGTTCACTGGATATTTAGGTTTGATCTAAAAAAATTTAATCATATTTGGGACTAAGATCGACTTATGAACAGTGAGTATATGAGTTCAACTGATCATTGGATCATATATGAATAGCCTATGGATAATATACTGTAGTCAGTATGGAGACAGTCCGCAGGGAAAAATATATTAGTTTAAGGATATCGCGGTCCATTATAGCCATGTTTAAGGAGAATATTAGTTTAACAACATTTCGGTCCATCATTCCCATATTTAGGGATGAAGTTTAGTTTAAGGACATTTCGGTCCAATATTTCCGTGTTCGGGGACGAAGGAAGAGGAGTTCTTGGTTGTTGGGATCTACCACCTCTCTGAAAACGTTGAGAAATTATAAAGACATGTAACAGAGGTGTGGAAAGGTGTACCCTTAAACCAAATCCCGTATTTGAGGGAAAAGATCGCGGTGGATCTAAGAATCGTTATTCTTATATGAGACTAAGATTAACTTAGTAGATATGAGATGAATATCATTTTGGATATCATCGATGAGAGATCACTAGTCGTATATGGGACTAAGATCGGTTTGTAAATCATGAGCATATGGGCTCGGTTGATTCAAAAGCAAAAAGAAAGCTCAAGCTTCACAGACTTAGGCAATTTAGGGCTAAGATTGGGTTTTTATACTACCCGACAATGCTAAGCACTCAGATATATAGCGCTCACATGTGTTCCACATGAGGCGCTGAAATAGTGCTAAGCACTAGTCTTTTCTGGTGCTCACGTGTATTTTACGTGAGGCGCTCAGTTTTGGCGCTCACGTGTGTTTCACGTGAGGCGCTGAGTTTTGGCGCTCACGTGTGTTTCACGTGAGACGATGTCTTCTTAGAGATTTAATCTCTGTTGATATTTCCAGAGAGGTTAAACCTTTGTTAATGGTATTTTGACCATTAACGATCACCAAGATCACTATTTTGAGAATCTCAGATCAGGTTCTTTAAGAACTAAGTTCTTGATTTGTGAGGGAACTAAGTTCCTGGAGTATTATGGACTCCATCTTCTTCATATTCTTTTCTTCCATGTTCTTTTCGACATTGTTTTTCCTTGAATTTTCGATTCTCAAGAATAAGATCTTCTCGATGAGAATTAAACCCTTAGATAAGTAAAGGAGATGTTTTGATCTCTGTTTTTTCATTACCTAGGGTTTATAGTAGGAAGATCTTTTTCTTTTATTGAGAATTAAATTCTCTGTTGTTTTTGTGGAACCTTTTATGAGCTTTCTGTATTTTTACAAAACCTTATTGGGGTCTTCTCCCTTTTTTATATCGAGTTCCTCCTTATCTCCTTACTCCTATTTATAGGAGAAGTAAAAAGAACCAATTTGTTAAGAAAATATCTCATTAAGAGATCATGATTGATTTCATAATCAATCAAATTGATCTTTTAGATCAACCAGTGAATTTTATTCACCGTTAGATTTTAATCAAAAGGCTCTCTATTTAACAGAGAAGATTTCTTGTTTGTTTTAACAAGATTGAGAAAATGTTTTCTTAAGATAGAATTTAATTCTATCGGATGAATATATTGTTAGGAATATATTTTCCAAAACATAGGATTTATTCTATCATATGAATATCATGTTAATTTAACAAGATTAAGAAGATATTTTCCTAATATAGAATTTTATTCTATTTAACAGAGAATATCTTTCTTATTTTAGAATAATCAGGAAAATATTTCCTACATAGAATTTAATTCTATTAGATGGTTTAATCGGTGATTTTATCACCATTAGATTTTAAATCCAAGATTCTCTATAAGAGAAAGATCTTTCCATATTAGAAAGATCAGGGAAAATATTTCTCATATAAAATTTAATTCTATCACATAAAATTTAATTCTATCAAATTGTTTAATTAGTGATATTTTATCACCATTGTATTTTAAATCCAAAGATTCTTTATTTAATAGAGAAAAATCTTTCTCGTTTTGGAAAGATCATGGGATATCTTCCCAAATAGAATTTAATTCTATATAGAATTTAATTCTATATAGAATTTAATTCTATATAGAATTTAATTCTATCTGAAGTTAGCGCTTCAAAATGATGTGCTCACATATTTAACACGTGACACTCAGTGTGGGTATTAGCCTGTCTATATTCAGCGCCCATATGCTTTGCATATGAGCGCTAACGTATGGCTTGTTATTTACTTTCAACATATGAGCGCTCTGTTTAGCCTTTTTGGTTATTTCTATTCAGCGCTCATATGATTTGCATATGAGCGCTTACGTGTTGAACACGTGATTCCAAACTGTGGGTTTTAATTCTCCTCAAAACTAGAACGTTCACGTGCTTTGCACATAAGAGGAATTCGTTTTTTCTTTCTTTTCTCCTCCTTTTTTTTATAAGGGAACTACAAGTTCTGGGCCAAAATTTTTGGCAGGAACAAATGCCCCCACCACTTTGCCCATGTAGGTATATACGTAGGTTAAGTAGTGCAAAGTTATGCATCTTCATAAAATTGATGGCTTAAGAGAGACGTTTAAGATCTCCGTCGCCTAAGACTTTTTCATCTTCATGAGCCGTAAGGATCTCGAGAATGGTTTTTTTCCCTATCAGTCGAGAGGATCTCACATGTGTATATTCTCCTTAGGAATCGTATGGATTTCTAAGTGTCTTTCACCTTCGTGAGTCGTAAGGAACTTATGCATGTATTTTCTTCTAACGAGTCGAGAGGACCCGTAAGTGGCTTCTTCTCCTTATTAGATGCAACTTTGGAGAATGTGGCCCGTAGATAGTATACAAGAGTCGGTCTTGACGTCCTTGTAGGGCAACGATGGATTAAGGAACATGTTTAAATCTGTCGCCTAAGGTTTTTCAACTTTATGAACCGTGAGGGTCTCATAAAGATATTTCTCTCAACAATTCAAGAGGATTTCATAGGTGTATTTTCTCCTTAGAAGTCGTGAGGACTCCTAAGTATGCTTTCTCTTGAGAGTCGTAAGGATCCCACAGGAGTATTTTCCCCTTACGAGTCGAGAGGACCCGTAAGTGGCTTCTTCTCCTCATTAGATGCAAGTTTGGAGAATGCGTCCCGTGGATAGTATACAAGGGTCAGTTTGGATCTACTTGTAGGGCAACAATGCTCAGGTAATAGGTTGATATCCCCTTCGCCTTAGGCTTTTCACCTTTATAGGCTTTGAGGGTCTTATAAAGATATCTTTCCTTACGAGTCGAGACGAGTCGAGTGGATCTCGTAAGTGTATCCTAACGTGAAATATAGATAACCCTTTTTTTTGATAGGGTACCGTTAAGTTTTTGGTATTAGGTTTAAGTTCATCATACTGTTGCGTTGGCTGATATATTTCTCGATATGCAGTCTCTGAGGTTGCTGCTCGAGTAGTCACATGACTGTCGTGTCTCTGATCCCTTCCGAAGTTGGACAAGACGTCTTCAAGTAATCTTCTTTAGGTTGGAATATCCGTATTACCGTCAGAAAGTCAAGTGTTAGGTATTTTCCGTAGCGCTTTTTACTTGAGATTAGGCTTAATTTGAAGCTCTGATGAATCATAACCGCACCTTTCTAGGCTGAGATGATCTCCAATGGTCTTTAGGCTTTATATGTATTGTCGTCAAGACCTGAAGTTAGGAATATGTTGTCACTACGTTTTTTCTTTGATGATATAGCGTCGATTCTTTGCTGAAGTAGGGTAGATATCCGTATGACCTCTATACTGTATGTATTGACATCGAGGTCTGGAGCTAGGGATATGCCGCCACTCTAATTTTACTTGACTCTTGGGTCCTGGTTGACGTCGTGTCTGCATTCTGCTGGCATGAGAAGTACGTCGAGTTGATCTCTAGACTGTAGATGTTGCCATCGAGATCTGGAGCTAGGAATATGCCATTGCTCCACTTTTACGTGACCCTTAGGTCTTTGTTGACGACGCATCTGCACTGAGAAGGAACGTCGAGCTGGAGATAGGATTTTTCCATTACTCCACTTGTATTTGGTGATGTCATTCTAATTCTTTGCTGAAGAGGGATAGACATCCATAAGAACTCTAAGTTGTATGTATTGTAATCTTGGTCTGGAGCTAGGATTTTGCCGTCACTCTACTTTTGTTTGACTCTTAGGTCCTTATCGACGTCGCATCTGTATCGAGAAAGGACGTCGAGCCGATCTCTAGGCTGTAGATATTTCCATCGAGATTTGGAGCTAGGATTTTGCCATTGCTCCACTTTTGTTCGACCCTTGGGTCCTTATTGATGTTATGTCTGCACCCTGTCGGAATGAGAAGAACGTCGGGATAGTCTTTAGGTTGTAGATGTACCATCAAGACTTGACTCTCCTTTTGAAAGAGCCTGGTGTGAAGATACGATTCCCATTATTTCATTTAAGCTCATGGATTGTATAAAGGGGTCGATGTGGACTTACCTGCATGGAAGAAAATTTTATTTTATTAATTTTTTTATATTTCCGTGATAATCTATTTTTTTAGCTTTTTTATATCGCGAAATTCGTAATTGCCCAATCATTCCGGCTATTTATCATGGTACCCAATCATTTCGGCTATACCATTTTTTATTTTTACTCGTTATTTTTTATTGCGAGTTGCCCAAACATTTCGGCTGTTTCATATGTATATTTTTTTTTGCTCGCTGGTTTTTATTGCAAGTTGCCCCATCATTTCGGCCATTTCATATGCATTTTTTTGTTCGTTGATTTTATTGCGAGTTGAGGACTTGGGTCCTGATACCTCGGCTTCGCTACAATTGGAATGTTGCCAGGAGCGAATCATCATTTGTCATGAAAGGACTTAGAGTTTGATATCTGTTTAGGCATCAACATCGCTACAACTGGGATATTTCCAGGAGCGAATCATCATTTCCCTTTGTTGATTTGAACAAAGGTGGCTTAGCAAACAGAGTTAAGATCCTGTCGACTAAGACCTTTTGATTTTATGAGTCGTAAGGGTCTCATAAAGTTATTTCTCCCTACGAGTCATGAGGATCTCATAGGTGTGTTTTCTCCTTAGGAATTGTGGGGATTCCTAAGTGATATTTTCTTTTATAAGTCGTAAAGATCGTAAAAGAATATTTTCTCCTTATAAGTCGAGAGGACTTACAAGTGTCGTTCACCATATGGGGATATTTCTTGCCATTGGTGGAACTCGGTTGGAATATATTTTGTTTGTGCCCGTGGATTGTATATAAGAGTCGATATCAAACTACTTGTAAGGAAACTTGGGGAATATGACAGCTTATGAACGGGTTTAGATCCCTTTAACCTAAAGCTTTTGAATCTTATAAGCCGTGAGGGTCTCAAAGGGGGAATTCTCCTTATGAATCGTGAGGATCTCGTAAGTGTACTTTCTCCTTAGGCATCGTATGGATTCCTAAGTGTGTTATTCCTTCATGAGTTATAAAGATCTCACGCTGGTATTTTTTCCTCACAAGATCGAGGAGACCCTGTAAGTGCACACCCTTTTTTTTATGAGATTGTGCCCTTTCGGGTTTTCACAAACTCACCGGCGGTCCTGCTGTTTTTGCTCATGGCGCCCTTTCGGGTTTTCATCTGTTCCTATTACGCTTATGCACATACCTTTTTTTTTTAACGGTAGAACTCTCGAAAGTAGCTTCGCAGGTGACCCATCTATTTTCCAGTTGGACTTGGGGGTGGCTTCATTGCTGGAGTAGCTGTATAGCCGGTGGGACTTGAATTGCAATCTTCGTCGTTGGGCAAAGTCGATATCAAGAAGCATATCACCGTATTTGGTGGCAATGATTGTCTGCATTTTATATGCTCTATGCTAAGCGTTCTATATGTCCTACTTACCGCAATCTAGACGGTGTCGCTTAGTAACTAGCCGGTTGAGTACGGGTCGTCCACTGGGAGATGGTTTGTATGTTCCTTCTTGTTTTAGACGAGTCAATGAAAGTGTATATGTGTACATTCAATTCTATCCTAAATGTTCGTATTTTATGTTCAAGTAAACTTGTTAGGGTTAGGGTTGGTTAGTAGAGTTAGGATTAGTCTTGTGCTTTTCTTTTGCCATTCTTGAAATGGTGTTGGGATAATCGAAAGTAGCGGGGATTAGGAGGACATAGGAAGGGGATTTGCATGTTTAAGAAAGCTTTCCAACGCTAAATCCATTCTTAGTGCCCCTTTTCCGTCCGCTACATGCGCTTATTTCCAACCCAAGGCCAAACATATGCAACCATGTCTCCAATTAAGTCACAACTAAATGTCACGTTGTAATGCGTCCAAATGAATTCTCGACTTAGGTCACGGCTATATGTCACCTATAGCATGCCTAAGTGAGGGAGTTGTGGTTGTTTGGTCTAGCTTCATTTTAAGATATTTGGCGAAGGGAAGCACAGGGGATTTTTTCATCGCTCAAACTAGCCTTCCTTAGTCCTAACAAGTGTGAAAATTATTCACACATTTAAAAGAAAAATAAAACAAGAAGGAAGAAAAGAAAGAAAGGAAAATATGGTTTTAACAAATGGTAGCAAGCCAACTACTTGGGCCCCCACCTAATTAAGGGACTCTATCGAGTATCATGGCTTGAAAATATGGTTTAGAAGAAAAGAAAGAAGAACAATAAATAACAACAACTATTTAACAACAACAAATAAAAGTTACACTAGGAATTTAAAATACAATGCAATAATTTAAAAATACAAGTTAAGAAAAAAATCTTCATCTTTATTAATATTCCACTCAAAAACTCTCACTACAATTTCATGGAGAGTAGATGGAGAAGAAGAAGAAGATACAAACTAAACTACACTAAATCTAAGTAAAGAAAAGCCTTCCTAACTTAGGTCAAAACTGGAATATTTATAGGCAGAGAAATGAAACCCTAAGGCCATATTCTGAACCCATGTAATTACCAAACTACCCCCAAAAGTTGGTCGGGAGAAGACATGACTTGGCCGTGGAACTACCGCCCAAAAGGCCTATTGGCCGCGGTTCCATGGTCACTTAGAGGGTTTGGCGTATCGTTTTTCTTGGGCTTCCTCATGTTGCTTTTGTCTTCTATTTTACAGGTCCCAAATTGCAAAATAGTTCCAAAATAACTTCAGATTTTCAACAGTCCAAAATGGCTACTCTTTTAATCTTTTTGACCTTTATCTCCCTCGAGTTCCGCACACCTCTTGATCTTTGTGCTGCCCCTCTCGTGCTCTATGCTTGTCTGAGACACGAATGACTACTGTTATTTGTCTTGTCTCTTGAATTGGTAAGCGGCACTTAATGGGTAGGGATGACCGGAACCCGGATTTTAACCCGGATTTTATCTGTTTGTGGCAGATGTTATCGAGTTTGGCATAACTTTAGAGATTTTGCGTGATTTGCGTTATTTTGGACTGGGAACCTGTAGCCTGTAATCATGTAACAAACACGGATCAAAAGCACCTACCTATAAACAAACGAGCAGAAGAATGGATGGTATTAAATGGAATATTCTGGGGTGAACAGGCAACACGCTAGTTTAGGGACATTTTGGTCTAATATCGCCGTATTTGGGACGATGCACTAGTTTAGGGACATTTCGGTCCAAAATCACCGTGTTTGGGGAGACGTATTAGTTAAAGGATGTTTTGGTCCATCATCGCCATGTCTGAGGCGACACACTAGTTTAGGGATGTTTCGGTCCATTATCATCATTTGGTCGGGGAGTTGAATAACTCATTCCTTCCTATGCTTGTTTTCTTATGCGTTGATGCTTGTCCTTTGTATGTCTGAACACTTCACACCTTAAGCTATGTTCACCCTCTTGGACTGTTTCGTTTATCATCAGAGCACTTTACACAGTACCTGCCCCATATCATCAATGTCGCTTTCTGATGCTGATGAAGCATCTTCACATATGAAGAAACGAGATATGACGTCACTCCTTCTGCTGAGATTTCTTCTTCCTTGGAAGAATGAACTTTACTTGGGGGCTTTTCCCCTCATCGTATGATTCGGAGTGGGACATGGATTTCATATCCCTCATATGGTTTTTAGTTGAAATGGGATATTCCACTTGATTGCAGGACCCGCTTGTAGGTCCCTTGATATCCTTTCTGTTCTTTGAGAAGAAAGGACCATCTCACGTAGAGATTCTTCCGCCAGTGAGGAATATGCCCCCTATGTATATTTCGAGGGGGAGCGAGTACCCACACTGTCGCTGTTTTGGTGACATTTTGCTTCAGAGCCGCTCATTTTTTTTAGCGTTGGCAACAAACGCCACTTTGCCTTTTCTTTTCATTCATCTTCATCGAATGAGGAAAGGTTTTGACCCATCTGATCCAATCAAGCCATTTTATCCATGAGCTCTTAGAAGGCCGTCGGTTTAAAGAGGCTACATATGAGAACACCTTTGAATTTGGGTCAAGGATGGATATGAACATTCTTACGGCTGCAGTTTCATCGATATGTTGCTCGCATTTTGACTAGAGATTTCGCCATCGGGTAACATATTGAACTTAGGTCTCATTCGGTCTAACCCTTCCGTTGACCAACGCCACCATAGTAGTGTGTTTATTCACACTAGCGAATCTCTAACAGATGAGCATATCTATCTCGTCGAAGGTCTTTACAAAATCATTTAGGAGTCCCACGTACCATTCGAAGGTGATGCTCGCCAGAGTGCTGATGAACAGTCGAAGGAGCGGTATATCATTTCCTCCAGTGTTGCCGCACATAGTTTTAGAATGCGCGATGTGCCGGCGAGGACTCCTGGTTCCTTTGTATGTGTGGAACGTCGGAAGCATGTACTCTGGAGAGTATTGCACTTGATCGTAACACGCTGGATACGGTCGACCAGTCTTGATCGATCTATTTACAGCTTCACTGGCATAGTGAGCTTTGACTTGCTAAGCGATATATGCGTCCACCTTTGCTTTTGGGATCATTTTGTCTACAGCTGTTGATGAGGCTTGCAGAGGAATTGAAATGTCACCCTTGTCTTTAAAAGTGACTACCAGCGGTTTATCTGCCAGTAGTTCCGATTGGACCATCATTCCAGGTATATTCTGGATCAGAAGGGACATCTAGTTCATTTTAACGAACATCCATGCCGCTTCTTCATCTCTCTTTTTGAGAGCGCGCTTTATGAAATCGATATCTGACTCCTTCCCTACTCTTTCTTCGGGTGTGACCCCGGGATTTCCTTAAGAGATGGATTAGCGAGTACTGCCACTTGAGCAAGCATCTCCTATAGCTTTTCATGTTGCGGTTGAGCCTTTGTCAGGGATCGAGTATGTGGTCCGTGACTAGTATAAGTGTGACCTTCATCTTTAGAGTTCACCATGTAGACTGTGTGAACTACTATGCCCTCAGGCTTGGAGCGTTTGGAATCTCGACTCTGAGAGTTTGTCTCAGGCGCTTGAGCTTTATCTGGCCTCTCTTTTTGGTAAGAACCTGCTTTACAAGGAACCATCGTATCAAGAACCGCTTTAGGATGATTCTCCTTGTATTTGGAAGGGGAGTTGTTAGAGTTTAGCTGACGCTTAAGGGAATGGCCGCGGATAACGACCGAGTCCTTCACTTGCTTTCACACCTTATATATAGATGAGGAAAGTCCTTTTAGGGAGTGAACTGGTTTCTGCTCTCCTTGAATCTTCGTGGATTGCGAAGACTTTTTCAATACCGCGATAAAGGAATTTTTTCTGACCCTTCGTAGCAGTTTAAAACTATTCCCGGTTGGAACATCAGTTTTTGCCCTCAGAGTTGAAGCAGGTGGAGTCAACACAGATGGAGAACTTCCCCTAGCTTGTCTTATTTGTTGAGCTTTCCCCCTATTTTCTTTGAGAGCTTGACTGCCCCCAGTTGTTTGACGACTGATTCCGTCAGCAAAGCTGCAGCTTGTGGAGCTAGCCTGTGAAAGAAAGACTTCTTCTGAGCTTCCTCCTTCTGCGTTGAGGCACCGAGAGTAGGAGGTGAGAACATAGACCCAAAGAGAAGCCCTTTCATTTCTTGAAGGGCCGGATTGCAGAGATTTGAGGCTTAAAGTGGCATATACTTGACTCCACCAGATGTGACAGAGCCTGAGTTGCGGTGAGTGGAAGAAAATGCCATTCTACATAGAGACGAAACGCCAGCTTCAGTATCCAATCACTCAAGGGAAACTACAAACATATATACCGCGATTATTTGATTGCGGAAAAACACGACAAACGAAGTATAGAGTGGAAAAAGGAAGAGGTCCAACTGGGCATGCCAGAATCTGTTTACCGCCAAAGACTGAACTGAGATGCGGAGGATGTCTAGCCTGAATTTGGGCACAGATGCTATTTGGATATATCCATCCACCTCTCCGAAAATACCAAGTTGATTTATGGCACCGTATATCGAAGTTCTGGATAGATACGGCCGATATAGCAGACTTTATCAGATTCCCCCTCATTTGTGAGGGATTTTTGATTATGGGGACTCTCTTCCCTGCAAACGCAATCCCCTGCAGTTAATTACGTTAATGTGTTGCGATAACAACTTTCTCCTGCTCCGGTAGTTCACTTTGTGTCGTGTGTTTATTCTATTTATTTTGGTTGCCCGTAGATTGTATACGTAGACTATTTTATGTCATCACCCGTATAATGAGGATTAGTCAAAATCCGTATATTTTATATTTGGGTTTGGGTCAAGGATTTTCTTGATGGGGTCCACGTTAGTAGCTTGGTTTGCCAACGGGAATGAACTTAGGACGCATTTCTCATATTTGTGAAGTTCATCTGTTCACTGGATATTTAGGTTTGATCTAAACATCGTTAGTCATATTTGAGACTAAGATCTACTTATGAACAGTGAGCATGGGGGCTCAACTGATAATTGGATCATATATAAATAACCCATGGATAGTATACGGTAGTCAGTATGGAGACAGTCCGTAGGGCAAGACATATTGGTTTAAGGACATCGCAGTCCATTATCGCCATGTTTGAGACGAATATTAGTTTACAGACATTTCGGTCCATCATTTCCATATTTGAGGATGAAGTTTAGTTTAAGGATATTTCTGTCCAACATTCCCGTGTTCAGGGATGAAGGAAGAGAAGTTGTTGGTTGTTGAGACCTGCCATCTTTCTGAAAACGTTGAGAAATTACAATGACGTATATCAGAGGAGTGGGAAAATGTACCCTTGAACCAAATCGTTTATTTAAGGGAAAAAATTATAGTGGACCTAAGAATCATTAGTCTTATATGAGACTAAGATTAACTTAGAAGATATGAGATGAAAATCGTTTTGGATATCATCGATGAGAGATCACTAGTCGTATATGGGACTAAGATCAGTTCGTAAATCATGAGCATATGGGCTCGGTTGATTAAAAAGCAAAAAGGAAGCTTAAGCTTCACAGACTTAACCCATTTGGGGCTAAGATTGGGTTTTTAAACTACCCTGCAGTGTTAGACACTCAGATATATGACGCTCACATGTGTTTCACGTAAGACGCTGAAATAGTGCTAAACACTAGTCTTTTGTGGCGCTCACTTGTGTTTCACGTGAGGCGCTCAGCTTTGGCGCTCACATGTTTCACGCGAGGTGCTGAGTTTTGGCGCTCACGTGATACGTTTTCTTCTTACAGATTTAATCTCTGTTGATGTTTCCAGAGAGGTTAAACCTCTGTTAATGGTATTTTGACCATTAATGATCTCCAAGATCACTATTTTGAGGATCTGGGATTAGGTTTTTTAAGAACTAAGTTCTTGATTTCTGAGGGAACTAAGTTCTTGGAGTATTATGGATTCCATTTTCTTCATATTCTTTTCGATATTGTTCTTCCCTGAATTTTAGATTCTTAAGAATAAGATCTTCCTGATGAGAATTAAATTCTCAACTTATGAGAGTCTTATCTTGTAGATCTTAGATTTAGAGAAAAAATTAAGTTTTTGAGAAAGGGTTAAACCCATAGATAGGTAAAGGAGATATTTTGATCTCTGTATTTTCTTTATCTAGGGTTTAGAGGAGAAAGATCCTTTTCTTTTATTGAGAATTAAATTCCCTATTGTTTTTTTTGTGGAACCTTTTGAGACCCTTCTGTAATTTTACAGAAGCTTATGGGTGTCTCCTCCCTTGTTTATATCGAGTCCTTCCTCCTTATCTCTTTGCTCCTATTTATATGAGAAGGAAAAAGAATTAATTTTCTACGAAAATCTCGCATTGAGAGTCGTGATTGATTTCATAATCAATCAAATTGATCTTTTAGATCAACTAGTTAATTTTTATTCACTGTTGGATTTTTAATCCAAATGCTCTTTATTTAACAGAGAAGATTTTTTTTTGTTTTAACAAGATTGGCAAAATGATTTCATAAGATAGAATTTAATTCTATCGGATGAATATATTTTTAGGAAGATATCTTCATAACCATTGAATTTTATTCTATTATATGAATATCTTATTGATTTAACAAAATTAGGAAGATATTTTTCTAACATAGAATTTTATTCTATTTAACAGAGAAAATCTTTCTTATTTTAGAAAAATCAGGAAAATATTTCCTACATAGAATTTAATTCTATTAGATTGTTTAATTGGTGATTTCATCACCATTGGATTTTAAATTCAATATTCTCTGTTAGAGAAAGATCATTCCATATTAGAAAAATTAGGGAAAATATTTCCTAAATTGAATTTAATTATATCAATATATAATTTAATTCTATCAGATAGTTTAATTGGTGGTATTTTATCACCACTGGATTTTAAATCCAAAGATTCTTTTTTTAACAGAGAAAAATCTTTCTCGTTTTGGAAAGATCGGGGGGATATCTTCCCAAATAGAATTTAATTCTATATAGAATTTAATTCTATATGAAGCTAGCGCTTCAAAATGATATGCTCGCATGTTTAACCCATGACCCCCAGTGTGGGGTTTTAGCCTGTCTATATTCAGCGTCCATATACTTTGCATATGAGCGCTTACGTATTTAACACGTGAGGCTTGTTATTTGCTTTCAGTGGTCATATGCTTTGCATATGAGCACTCTGTTTAGCCTTTTTGGTTATATCTGTTCAACGCTCATATATTTTGCATATAAGCGCTCACGTGTTTAACACCTGAGACCAAACTGTGGGTTTTAATTCTCCTCAAAACCAGAATGCTCACGTGCTTTGTACATGGGAGGAATTCGTTTCTTCTTTCTTTTCTCCCCCTTTTTTATAAGGAAACTACAAGATCTGGGCCAAAATTTTTGGCGGGAACATGCCTTACGTTTGGCTTAAATTCAGTCATCGTATACAATCCACGGGCAACCATTGTGACATTGAATTCGAATGCCTGAAGCATGTTATACCTATAGGAGTTTACCAAATTGACTCTCGTTGACATTCTCACTAAGCCCATCGGACGTGCTGATCACCGTCTTTAAAATGTATATCGTGACATAGAAGTCAATGTCTCACCATAAGTGCCATCCACCGTGAGCCATAGTTCAAAAAATACATCATTCGCCCCACCTGTCATATACCATCTACGGGCTTCTCCTTACAAGTAAATGCTACATGTTCTCCTATAGCTGCCTTACGATCTGGATAATACATTCTATAAAACCGTATACAATCCACGGACATGAACAGCAATTCGAGCACATGTCTTCCCAGCGGCAGAGACAGATGTAAACTGAGATGTACAATATTGTATATAAAAATTATGAAATACATATTCTAATTACTGTCTCCATACACTTTCGTTATTGAAAAAATATATATGCATGTCATTGCCATTTGTGTTGCTCTTGTATTTAATGCACTTAGAAATAAACCACTCGTAGAAAATTTTCTCCGTTTAACACAGAGGGAAAATTAACTACAGGGGTTTGCGCCTATAGAAAATCTAGTTCTCACAATCAAAAAACACTTTCCGAAAGATGAATCTGAGAAGTCACGATATATCGGTCGTATCAACTTGAACCCTTAGCCACATCGCGTCGTGGCAATACGCCGCGCTGAGGAGCTAGGCGGATCTACGTCGATCTAACCCCTTAAGCTCCCGAGTTTTCACCTGGGCGGTTTTCGGAGGCGAACATTAAACAATGCATTTTGTGAGAAAAATGAGTGTCTTAAGATACTTTATTGATTAAATCTAATAATCCCTAGTGTAATGCATTAGCATGGTATTTAACTAACTTTAAAATGTAGGATTTTTATTTTACCATAATTTTCTAGTTTCTATGTTTTTATATTTCAGTAAAACAACATGAGGCAAATGATCATCAAATTTATCCTTCCTCAACGTCCATTAATGTCGGGAGAGATGTTTTATTGAAAATTAAAAGCATAGACATTTTAGTAGAAAATCTTACAATTCATTAACCATGTAACTTTCATTTTTTACTAATTCTACTTAACAAAACAAGTTAATGAAAAGGAGAAGAATCTTGGTATTGGTTCAAAGTATTTTGCATAGATCTCAAGGAATTGGGATTAAAAGGGAAGTTAGAAAAAACAGGGAATACGTGTGCCTAGGTTACAATCAAGTGTATAAGGTGTATAATTGATATTTGTATGAGAGAGCTGTATATTGTGCTTTATGATGGTATTGAAACCCTAATTACAAATTAAAAACCCTAAAAACAACTTTAAAACCCCTAATTACAAATTTAAAAAATCTTAATTACAAACTATTAAAACCGTAATTAGAGACCGAAAAAACCTAATTATAAAAAAATCCAATGTTAACACTAATTAAGTTATAACATTAATTACACTAATTAAGAAATCTTAATTAAGACCGGATATTAGTGAACCGAGACCCTAATTAAAAAACGATTAAATAGAAAGATTTATGCATATTATATATTTTGTATCGTTATAACTTGCATGAAACAGATGGGGCAATTATCTAGAAATGGCATATTCGCAAAATTTACTACAACACTCTCTTCAAAGAAAACAGATCGAGATATTCCTCTTCGACATAGCCTGAGATTAAAAGTATATATTAGAAGTTTTAAATAAGCGTGTTCAAATTATTTTGTTCATATAACTATTGTGTTGATTACAATAAATTAAAATGTGTTGGTTGTTAAATATATGTATGCCGTAGAGGCCATTATTATACATGTGATGTCTATTATAGTGGATGCTTGGACATATATAGGGAGGACTTTATTGCTCGACATGATAGTATTCTATATGGTTTCTCTTTATCTTAACATGTACATTTATTGTCTCTCTATTACATGTTGATACAGCCCTTAGAATGGGAACTTGACTACCAGGATTATGATGCGGATCATACTAGTGGAGCAGAGGTAATCGGTAAGTATATCCTTTAAATGTTCCTAGTCGTGGGAGTATTGAGATGGGGCATCGATATTTCAGAGTGGACTAGCGTATACGCTTCTCGACCCATATAATGGGCGATGGATGATCGCATATCCATTGGTGTTGGACATCAGAGAAGGTATATGGGTGCTCAGTGGAGACTGGGTACACTGAACGGACTCGCCGAGAACTCTTAGATGGTATTATACCTATCGACAGATAGCAATTCTCTGGTGACACTGGTACAGGTTAGTCTGTCGACCTGAGATCGTCATAGAGTCTTGTGTGATTCCCACCGTGCTTTGATTTCCGCCTTACCACGTTCAAGAGATCGTGCAAAACGGTGGTTTTTGGGTACAGTCCCGAGTCACATGGAGGCAATGAGCGATAGGAGGGGATTTCGTCTCTCCCGGTATTGGGGATTGACGTTGCGCTATGCTCGATTGGCCATAACAGGAAATCCATGGCCAGGGTTGCTGAGATCTACTGGTGAGTGTTATCAGTAGTTTCTCGAAACGTTATGGACCTTTCATCGGCATGACTTATCAGGCTATTGGGGTCTGACGTTTTACCACCCCCAGGCTGTGATATGCGACATATCTGAAGAAAAGACCGGATTGTACGGTAGTGTTACTGATTGGATTCAAAGGAGTATGAGCAGGGTTGCTTGTTGATCTTCTGATCGCTCAATACCCGGGTGGCCGTTAAGTTTAGCAGACCGCTTGCGGTTTGTGGGTGACTGATATGGTCACCATCTACTGCCGGCGTATTGGCGAGTCTTTAGAGTCCTACACAGAGGTTTCCTGGTTCATGCGAAACGAAGTAGGAGTACATATATGATATGTGCGGGACCGAGATTAATGCGCGTATGTGATACCGTATTCTATTCTCGCGATATGTGATATCGATCAGTTATATGAGATATAGCCGGGTTATCGGATCAAGTGTCGATTCGATAAGTTGTTACATTTGATATTAGTCGGTTATATGTGATATAGCCGGATTATTAAATCAAGTGTTGATTTAATAATTTAATGTATAATTATATATTTGATATATTGAATTACATTAACTAATATTAGCTCACTAAACATTTCTTTTTCTCACTTGTGTGCATATAGTATATATGTGATATATATTAATGTACATTTATTTGTGTCATGCTTGATGCCACATGCAACATGGGTGTATGAGACTCACACCATGCTTATTATAATCCTAGTGTTTTTATTTATAATAGTAAATCGAAATTGGTTAGAAAATTGTCATGGCTAGAAGCTTGGAGAAGCTTGTTGCTAACCATTGACTTAGTCCACTAACTTTGTTTTACATTAGATATTTATTAACCTAACCATTATAGTTAGTCGTGGTTTATTCTCTACATGAGTTAGTGTATGATACTAACTTACCCATGGTTACTATTCTCACATAACGAGTTTCATTTTCTTCTCCACTTTATCTTCTTCTTCCTCATGAGAAAGCTTTCTAGATTTTCTCAAAGTGAAGAAATATTGTGAGAAAAATAAATCTAAAGTGAGCAAAATTGCTGCTTCATCATCCTCTACTATATTATCCATTTAGTTTAGAGTATTTGCTTCACTAATCTACCATTAATGAAGAGATAGCATGAGCTTGAGTTTTCTCGACGTAGATCATCTTCGGCCTCGAAGATTTCGAGTAAGCTTGTTCATTTCTTCATGTGAACCCTTACTAGAGTTCGGGTGTTCACTACTTTGAGCGAAGAGACTACTACACGGAGCTTTAGAAGTGAAGGACCGGTTTAAAAAGGCTGTATTTCCTCATTCACTTAGATGTAAAGTTGTTTACATTTTTGTTTCATCTAAGTCACTTGTCAAGATTCTAGGGTTAGGGTTCTTTAGTACGATAAATTTTTGAAATTGGCATGGACGGTGCCTCCCGAAAGCTTGCTGTCGTGTTAGATAACGCTACAGTGGTATCAGAGCCAAGCTAGGGAATTAGACGATATTTTTTAGATTACGAAACCGAAACTACTCCGAAACTTGCAACGCTAAAACCTAGTTTCTGTCGATTTTTAAATGGCCTCTAAAATTTTTTTAAGGAACTGCAGAATGTTGTATGTGATATAACATGAACACCATAGAAATTTGAAGCAAATTGGTCGGCCACATAGGCATGAAATCCGAGCAGGCCGGTCTAAAAATGCAGTATGGGCTTCAAATTTTTGTGGTGTTCCAGGCTCTGGGTTTTGGTGTTTCAGGTGTTGCTTATTTTTGCTAAGATTGCATGTGATGTGGTCTTACTATTTAGGCAATTTAGAGTGTTTCGTATTCGTAATTCTAATATCATTTCAGGTTATTTAGAGGACGTTAAAAAGTTCGAACGGATATCAATAACCCAATTTTTCCCTCACTGGAAATTTTCCAAGAGTTGGATTTTTTTTCATGTTTAAAATCTTTGGAAAATCATGCAAGCGATTCTGTGGACCCTCTAGAAGAACGATACCCAAACTTGACTTTTTGGAACGCGGAACCGCGGTCATGTTAGTTATATGTATGCCCTAGAGGCCATTACTGTACATGAAATGTATATTGCAGTGGATGCTTGGACATATATAGGGAGGACTTTCTTGCTCGACATGATAGTATGCTATCTGGTTACTCTTTACCTTAACATGTACACTGATTGTCTCTCTGTTACATGTTAGTAAAGCCCTTAGGATGTGTACTTGACTACCAGGACTATGATGTAGATCATACTTGTGGGGCCATGGTACTCCATAAGTTCATCCTTCAATGTTCCTAGTCGTGGGTGTATCGAGACAGGACATCGATATACCAGAGTAGACTAGCGTATATGCTTCCCGACCCATGAGATGGGCGATGGATTATCCCATATCTATTGGTGTTTGACATCAGAGATGGTATACGGGTGCTCAGTGGAGACTGCGTACACTGGAAGGACTTGTCGAGAACTCCCAGATGGTATTATACCTCACGTCTGATGGATGTTCTCTGGCGACACTAGTACAAATTAGTCTGTAAACTCGAGATCGTCATAGAGTCTTGTATGATTCCCACTGTACTTTGATTTCCACCTTACCACGTCCAAGTGGGCGTGCAAAACGGTGATTTTTGGGTACAGTCCCGAGTAACATGGAGGCAATGAGCAATAGGAGGGGTTTCGCCTTTCCCGGTATTGGGAGTTGATGTTGCGCTGTGCTCGGTTGGCCATAACAGGGAAGTCCCTGGCCAGGGATGGTTTAGAGATTTACTGGTAAGTATTACCAGTAGTTTCTAGACCCGTTATGAGCCTCATATCGGCATGACTTATCGGTTGTTGGGGTCTGGCATTTACCACCCCTAGACTTGATATGCGACATATCATACGAGGAGACCGAACTATACGGTAGTGTTACTGTCAGGCTTTTGCAGGAGTTAGAGCGGGCTTGCTTGCTGATCTTCTGATCGTTAAATACCCGGGTAGCTGTTACGTCCAGCTAGTACCGCTGACGGCTTGCGGGTGCTTGATGTGATCATCACATACTGCCGGTGTATTGACGAGTCTTTAGAGTCCTACATAGAGGTTTTACTGGCTCAGGCAAAACGAAGTAGGAGCATATATGTGATATGTGCGGGACCGAGAATAATGTGAGTATGTGATACCGTATTCTATTCTCGCGATATTTGTATCGGACGGTTATATGTGATATAGCCGGGTTATCGAATCAAGTGTTGATTCAATAAGTTGGTACATTTTATATTAGTCGGTTATAAGTGATATAGCCGGATTATTAATTCAAGTGTTGATTTAATAATTTAGTGTATAATTGTATATTTGATATACTAATTTACATTAACTAATATTGGCTCATTTAAGCATGTATTATTCTTACATGTGCACACTTAATATATATGTGATATATATTAATTGTGTTTTATTGTATCATGGTTGTTGATACACACTATATGGATGTATGAGACTTACACCATACTAATTATAATGTAAGGTTTTAATATTTAAAGTAATTCCAAATTAGTGGATAATTAGCCATATGCATGAAGCTTTGAGAAGCTTGTGGATGCTTTGACTAAGTCCACTAGTTTTGTTTTACTTGAGATATTTATTAATCTAACCATTGTAATTAAGCCATGGTTATGTCTCTACATGAGTTAGTATATGATACAAACTCACCCATGGTTATTTCTCTCACCTCATATTAGTTCATTCTCATTTCTTGAGCTCTTCTTCTTCCTCCTTGAGAAAAGCTTGCTACCTTTTTTAAAAGAGAGAATATATTGTGAGAAAAATAAAACTAAAGTGAGCCCACTTCCTACTTCATTATCCTCTACTAGATTAGCACTTTAGTGTAGGGTGTTTGCTTCACTAATCTCTCATTAGTAAAGTAGTAGTTTGTGTTAGTATCCCCTCGACGTAGATCATCTTCGGCTTCGAAGACTTCAAGCAAGAACGTTCCTTTCGCCTTGAGAAGCCATGCAAGAGTCCGGGAGTTCCATCAACACAGCGAAGGGATTACTACAAGGAGCTTATGAAGTGAAGGACCGATCTACAAAGGTTGTATTTCTAGTTCACTTAGAAGTAAAGTAGTTTACTTTGGTTTTCGTATGATTCTCTAGTTATCGATTCTAGTTTAGGGTTCTTTAAAACGGCAAAATTTTGAAAATGGCATGATCGATACCGCCTGAAACCTTGCTGTCGTTCATAGGAACCCTACAGTGATATCAGAGCCTAACTAGAGAATTAGACGGATTGTGTTAGATTACGAAACCGAAACTTGAAACATTAAAATCTGTATTCTGTTGATTTTTAAATGAGCTCTAAAATTTTTTCAAACAAGTGCAGAATCATATTTGAGTAAATATAGGAGCATAGCAGAAAATTGGGACCCAGTGCTCGGATTTTGGCCGAGCACATGGGGGGAATTTCCGAGGAGGCCGGCCTTACCAGGTTGAAATGGTCCCAATTTTTTCCCTTGGTCTTTGATCTTGATTTTGGTGTTTCAAGTGTTGTTTATTTTTGATACTTTTTCATGTGATGATTAACTCAATGCAATGGCAACTCGGAGTGTTTCGTAGTCGTAATTCTAATTGTTTTCGGATTACTTTAGACGGTGTTAAAAAGTTCGAACAGATATCAAATACCCACTTTTTCCCTTGCCGGAAAATTATCCATGTGTTGGATTTTTTCCGTAGTTAAAAAGCATTCAAATATCATGCAAGTTATGCGATGGACCCTCTAGAAGAACAAAACCTTAACTCGATTATATGACCGTCAGAACCGCCACTGAACCCTCGGGTTTGTGGTGGTTCAGCGGTGCCATATGTGAGGCGTTGGTTGACCCTTCTACGGCTGGTCCATTGGTACTGTAGCATGTGCTGAATAATTATAAACTACGCTCAAGTGTTGAGCTTTCTGGGTAATTGTGGGTGTTTGTTGATTTGATCGGAATGTTTAACATCGTTTAGTTTTTCTACGACCGTAAGTGTAATATGTGGTGTATTGCCGGTTTCGTTGCTATATGTCAACGACAATTTGGATACGCATATTTACTTACGTTGATGACATGTGATGTTATGTGTTGCTGTATATGTTATATTGGATCGTCGTGTTTTGAATAGCCGGGGGTTTTATGTAAGATGAGAGTTTTTATTTTCATTCATGTAAAATTCAATGTATGTAATATTCTTTTATTGGGGAACTTCCGGGTTGAGGATGATGTCACCACTGTTGTATATTATTTACTTTTCCGCATTAGGATAGACCCAAGGAGGGGAGCACAAGTAACCGGGTTCTAGAGTCTAGTAGGAGACCAACTCGAGGAGTCGAGTCCGGCTCTCCTAACTCTAGAATTGGTAGGGTTGCTTGCCGCTCTCGTAGGGGTCTAGGGATGTGGGTTTGGCTATTCATCGCGACCGTGGAATCCGTGTTTTATATAGGCTCAAAATAAAATACGGACCTCCTAGTATATCCAATATTTCATGTTTCTTCTGCTGCGATATCTGTGATGTGATCATTTGATATGTTGAGATAGATACAATATATATAGTATATATGATATATTATACAGACGTTGCTTATTTTTTACACCTACGCTAGCACTGCCCCGCTCTGCCGTTAGTTACCTACCCTAACGGTGCACGAGGGGACATCGATGAGAATGTGGATGGCATAAGCGTACGTTGTATTTATCTGTGATGTTTAGGTGACTTAAATGATAGGACTTCATTAATATGATTAATGAAAGAAAAGAAACCTAAAAGATGTTATAAAATCAAATTTTCAAAAAGGGTAGCTACAGTTTCTTGCTTTGCATGGTGATATATGTGATATATCCCGCACCTTATTCGATAAGGAAAGAGCCGAGATCTCTTCACCGAGAGTGACCTCTTTAGCAATAACTGGCAGATGCTACAACACACGGTTTGTCTTTTGATTTCTTTTAGAGTATTTGCTTTGCATAGTGGTATTTGTGAAATATCCTGCACCTTATTCGATAAGGAAAGAGCCGATATCACTTCACCGGGAGTGACCTCTTTAGCGAAACTGGTAAAAGCCTAAAAAACACTCCTTTTCAAAATTCACTCGATTCTACAACGATATCAAGTTCATTACGCAATAGGTTTTCAGACAAACCTGTCGTAGCCCTCTGTTATTTCAGATAAGTACTACTTAGTATTCGTGCTATGTTTGTTGACTATGTTAAGGCGTAGTGTGCGGTAGCTAATTAGCGCTTATCTGCTAAAGCATAAGATGCGATTGGATTAGGGTAGTCGTACGACTTTGTTGACTTTGTTAAGGGTCGTGCGGGTGGGTTTAATTCAATCAGGAAATGACGGGTTGAACTTGGCTAGCGCTTATGATTAGTTGACTATGTTATGGTCATAAGTTGCTAGGGGCAAAATATTATCGGGAATTTCAAGTGTTGAAATTTGCAATGAGATTGCATACCTTTTATGTGATAGTTGGATCCCGATACCCACTGCGAGTAAGAGTTACTCCTGGCAGAGTTTTACACAGGACAATTAGCCGATCAAGTAGGTGTCTAGAAAGGTTTTAGCGGGGTTATGCCTCTGGGAAAACGAGGTTTATTTTAATTAGGTCCGTGTGAAAGCACGGGGAACCTCCCTCAAAATACCGACACTGGCCTGGCTGAAAGATTGGCGAAATTGTAGGGTGTAATTAATCCCGACTAGTCTTTCCTTTTAGGGTTTGAAGTAAGATTTGATAAAAACAGTAGGAGCCATCCTGATTAGATAACTTAATAACCAATCTGATCTTGCAAGAGCATACGTTGAGTGTTTTCTTCTCTCTCTCTCCAGCTAGCGACCATGTCACGCCTTAATCAAGATAATAATATGAATGTATTGACCGAACCCGCTTGGTATACTAAGCTGGGGAGCGTTGGTCCCGCTCCAACTTATAATTGTTATAAGACCGAGCAGGAAATAGGGGATTACCAGGATTCCTGTGCCGCCCAAACGAAGAAAGTGCATGATGATGCATCTTCTTCGGGTGTGTTCATTACAAAGAACTATTTCTCAGTATCATCTACGTCCTGGGTATGAGATACCGGATCAGTATCCTAAATAAGTAATCTGTTACATGGGCTACAGACAGGTAGAGAACTGAGAACGGGTGATAAGTTTCAAGAGCTGGAAACGGTGCAATTGTTGCAGCCAAGATGTTGGCAGTTATCACCCTTTATTACCAAATACATTGATTCTGAACGAATGCTATTAGATACCGAACCTGATATACAACATCATATCGGTCTCTTTATTTAGTAAAGAAGGATATAATTTTGTATTGTTGGATAATGTTTTGAACATTTCCTATATCAAGAGTTGATCGGTTCAGGCACGTTATCTAAAAGCATATACGTTCTAAATCAAACCACGGTTCTTAACATATAGAACACACAAAAGAGGAAGAGTTCAGAAATGAACGAATCCTTTTTGAGGCATTGTAGACTAGGTCATATCAATGCGACCCGACTAGCTAAGTTACATTTAGATACATATTTAAATCAGTTTGAATTTACATCTTGTGAAACTTGCTAGTCATGTCACAAAGATAAGATGACCATAGCTCCATTTATTGGAAACAGAAAAAAAGTTAGTGAACTCTTGGGATTGATACATGATGATGTATGTAAGTCCCTTGTCTACACATGCCAGGACTGGTTCTTTATACTTCATTACATTCACTGATGATCTCTCAGGATTCAGACATATGTTCCTGTTAAAACGCAAGTCTGAAGCTTTTGAGATATTCAAGGAATGTAAGTTAGAAGTAGAGAACCAAAACGGGTATAAGTATTATGTCCTTTGATATGATCAGGGAGGAGAATACTTTAGCACGGAATTCCTGGACTATTCTAAAGGAGAATGAGATTCTCTCTCAGCATTACTCCTCCGTATACACCACAGCACAATGGTATATCGGGGCGGAGCAATCGTACCCTATTAAATATGGTGCGCTCTATGATGAGTACTACCGAGTTGCCTATTTCCATTTGGGGGTTATGCACTTGTGAAGCTGCATACCTATTGAATTGGGTTCCAACCAAATCAGGTGCCTACCACTCCATATGTGATTTAGTATGGGAAGAGCCCATGTCTTGAGAGAGTTAAGATTGGGGGTTGTCCGGCCTATGTTTAAAAACAAAATCCGGACTAGCTCGAGGCAAGGTCAGTTCTGTGGAAGTTTGTTGGATATCCCAAGCATTTGCAAGGGAATATCTTCTACTACACCGAGGAACAAAAGGTGTTCTATTTCTCAGCATGCCACCTTTTTAGAAAATGAATTTATTTTGGAAACAAATTTGTGGTCATGAGGTAGAACTAGAAGGAGTTCCATCTATACAAACTACAACTGATGATTTGGTAGAACCGAAGGATTCAATAGTTCCCAACGAACCTCAGCCTCTCCGCCGATCTAGTAGGGTTCCTCATCCACTTGAGAAATACTATGGTATTCTCGGTGACAGTAGGAGCGAGGATTGCATCATAAGATGATGACCCAACTAGTTTCGAGCAGGCCATCAAGAGTAGGGACTCTGTGAGAATGGCTGGATGCTAAGAGATCTGAGATGGAATCCATATACACCAACAAAGTATGGACTATGGTTGCTTTATCTAAAGGGTTAAATCCCCATCAGGAGCAAGTATATCTTGAGAAGATTACTTGGTGTACATGGAAAAGTTGAGACTTTCAAAGTTAAGACTTGTTGCAAAAGGTTCTCGTCATCAATCAGGTATGGATAATTATGAGACCTTTTCTCCAGTGGCTATGCTTAAGTCCATCCGGATCCTACTTGCCATTGTTACATATCATGACTATGATATCTGGCGGTTGGGTGTCATGACTGCTTTTCTAAATAGTGATTTAGAAGAGAGCGTCTATAAGTACACATCCAGAGAGCTTCATAGACAGTGGGAGCAGCGGAAACGTGTGCAAGTTGCTTCATGGATTAAAGTAGGCATCGCGGAGTTGGAACATCTGTTTTGATATGGTAGTCAAAGAGTTTGACTTCATCAAAATGGTAGATGAACCTTGTATATACAAAAAGGTAGTAGGGAGTATGGTTGTGATCCTCGTATTGTACGTGGATGACATACTCTTGATAGGAAAGGAGTTTCCTATGCTACGCTCTATCAATCTCCTCTTATCATAAGGATTCTCTATATAGGATCAAGGTGATACCTCCTAAATCCAGGGTTTTGGATCTATGAGATAGATTTAAGTGGATGTTAGGATTCTCACTAGGTGTAGTGAGATAGTATCAATCGATCCTAGGAAGAATCACTGGACAACTTCTAGGGCGATGAGGTCGACTGAATGTCAGTCACAGGCATTGTCTTTACCCTCAGTGGAGGGACGGTATGTTGGAAGAGTTCTAAGCTAGATACCGTGGCAAACTAGACGATAAAGGCTGGATACATCGCTACCTAAGATGATACCAAAGAGGAAGACTGGGTGTATATTAGTTCATGAGATGAAATTCGTTCCTACCATTTTGTGACAATAGAGTTGTGGCTTAGGCCTAGGAACCCCCGTCCCATCAGTGATCCAGACATATTCTAAGGCAGTATCACCTGATCATGGAGATGGTTGATCTCCAGGGGATCGAGGATAAGAGAGTAGAATCAGAGGACAACACGGCGGATCCACTCACGAAGGGCATTTCCCAAAAAGAGACTTTTATGGGATGGTTGAGTATGAGATACTAAAACCACTGCTATATGATGGCCCAAGTGCAAGTGGGAGATTGTTAGTTATATGTATGCCCTAGAGGCCATTACTATACATGATATATATATTGTAGTGGATGCTTGGACATATATAGGGAGGACTTTCTTTCTCGAAATGATAGTATGTTATCTGGTTACTCTTTACCTTAACATGTATACTGATTGTCTCTCTGTTACATGTTGGTAAGGCCCTTAGGATGTGTACTTGACTACCAGGACTATGATACAGATCATACTAGTGGGGCTATGGTAGTCCATAAGTTCATCCTTCAATGTTCCCGGTCGTGGGTGTATCGAGACAGGGCATTGATATACCAGAGTAGACTAGCATATACGCTTCCCGACCCATGAGATAGGCGTTGGATGATCCCATATCCATTGGTGTTTGACATCAGAGATGGTATACGGGTGCTCAGTGGAGACTGGGTACACTGGACGGACTCGCCGAGAACTCCCAGATGGTATTATACCTCACGTCAGATGGCAGTTCTCTGGTGACACTAGTACAGGTTAGTCTGTAAACCCGAGATCGTCATAGAGTCTTGTGTGATTCCCACTGTGCTTTGATTTCCACCTTACCACGTCCAAGAGGGCGTGCAAAATGGTGGTTTTTGGGTACAGTCCCGAGTCACATGGAGGCAATGAGCGATAGGAGGGGTTTCGTCTCTCCCGGTATTGGGAGTTGATGTTGCGCTGTGCTCGATTGGCCATAACAGCGAAGTCCCTGGCCATGGCTGGTTTAGAGATTTACTGGTAAGTGTGACCAGTAGTTTCTCGACCCGTTATGAGCCTCATATCGGCATGACTTATCGGTTGTTAGGGTCTGACGTTTACCATCCCGAGACTTGATATGCGACATATCAGAAGAGGAGGCCGGACTATACGGTAGTGTTACTGTCATGCTTTTGCAGGAGTTAGAGCGGGATTGCTTGCTGATCTTCTGATCATTCAATACCCGGGTAGCCGTTACGTCCATCTAGTACCGCTGACGGTTTGTGGGTGCTTGATGTGATCATCACCTACTGTCGGCGTATTGACGAGTCTTTAGAGTCCTACATAGAGGTTTTACTGGCTCAGGCAAAACGAACTAGGAGAACATATGTGATATGTGCGGGACCGAGAATAATGCGAGTATGTGATACCGTATTCTATTATGGCGATATTTGTTTCGGACGGTTATATGTGATATAGCCGGGTTATCGAATCAAGTGTTGATTCGATAAGTTGGTACATTTTATATTAGTCGGTTATATATGATATAGCCAAATTATTAAATCAAGTGTTGATTTGATAATTTAGTGTATAATTGTATATTTGATATACTAATTTACATTAACTAATTTTAGCTCACTTAAGCATTTATTATTCTCGCATGTGCGCACTTAATATATATGTGATATATATTTATTTTTTTTATTGTATCATGGTTGTTGATACACACTACATGGGTGTATGAGACTTACACCATACTAATTATAATGTAAGGTTTTAATATTTAAAGTAATTCCAAATTAGTGGATTATTAGCCATATGCATGAAGCTTGTGGATGCTTTGACTAAGTCCACTAATTTTGTTTTACTTGAGATATTTATTAACCTAACCATTATAATTAAGCCATGGTTATGTCTCTACATGAGTTAGTATATGATACAAACTCACCCATGGTTATTTCTCTCACATTATATTAGTTCATTCTCATCTCTTGAGCTCTTCTTCTTCCTACTTGAGAAAAGCTTGCTACCTTTTCTAAAAGAGAGAAAATATTGTGAGAAAAATAAAACTAAAGTGAGCCAACTTCCTACTTTATCATCCTCTACTAGATTACCACTTTAGTGTAGGGTGTTTGCTTCACTAATCTCTCATTAGTGAAGTAGTAGCTTGTGTTAGTATCCCCTCGACGTAGATCATCTTCGGCCTCGAAGACTTCAAGCAAGAACGTTCATTTCGCCTTGAGAAGCCATGCAAGAGTCCGAGAGTTCCATCAACACAGCGAAGGGACTACTACAAGGAGCTTATGAAGTGAAGGACCGATCTACAAAGATTGTATTTATAGTTTACTTAGAAGTAAAGTGGTTTACATTGGTTTTCGTATGATTCTCTAGTTATCGATTCTAGTTTAGGGTTCTTTAAAACGACAAAATTTTGAAAATGGCATGGACGATGCCTCCCGAAACCTTGCTGTTGTTCATAGGAACCCTACAGGTGATACCCTCGGGTTTGCAGCAGTTCCGTAGCGACATGAGTGAGGCATCGGTCGGCCCTTCTATGGATGGTTCATAGGTGTTCTGGCATGTTCTGGGTACTTTTTAAACTCCGCTCAAGTATTGAGCTCTTTGGGAAATTTTGGGTGTTTGTTTATTCGATCGTAAAGTTTAACATCGTCTAGTTATCTATGATTGTGATACAATATTTGGAATCCACAAAAATTAGTTATGTGATAACTAGTTTGAATTTTATAAATATAACAATTTAGTCTCATTTGATCGGTTGCCACGGGATTTTGATGTTGATCAAAAGTCCGTCGCAATCACGTAGCGTACGCGGATAATCGCCGGTTAACCTTACTAGATAGCCACGCCCCATAGCCCCGACCAAGTGACTGTAGGAGAACCCCTTCGCCAAAAGTATCCGTTTGGGTGCTCGCGGCCGCGGTGTTCCGCCTAAGTGCACTTCATCGACGGTATCATGGGTGCGTCCGTCTACTAAAGTTTCCGACGAGCATTCGATCAGGTTATCGGGAATCTTGTTGAATTGCCTGACTTGTTATTGGAAAGTGTTTTCAATATCAAGATTAAAATGCAGGGTTTATAATTGTTAGGCATGCGATGTCTAAGGAATTCATTTGGTAAGGCATGAAATCCAAAGTATGTGATACATTTGGTTTATGATGTCTAAAGTGGTTGCGGATTCCAATTGTTGTAGTTTTTCACTTTCTTTTCTGCGACCGTAAGTGTAATATGTGGTGTATCGCCGGTCTCGGTGCTATATGTCAACAACAATTGGGATACGCATATTTACTTACGTTGATGACATGTGATGTTATGTGTTGCTGTGACATGTTATATTGGATCGTCGTGTTTTGAATAGCCGGGGTTTTTTATGTGGCATGAGAGTTTTTCATTTTCATTCATGTAAAAGATTATATGTAATATTCTTTTATTGGGACACTTCCGGGTTGAGGATGATGTCACCATTGATGTATATTATTTACTTTTCCGCATTAGGATAGACCCAAGGAGGGGAGCACAAGTAACCGAGTTCTAGGGTCCAATGGGAGACCATCTCGAGGAGTCGAGACCGGGTCTCCTAACTCTAGAATTGGTAGGGTTGCTTGCCGCTCTCGTAGGGGTCTAGGGATGTGGGTTTGGCTATTCATCGCGACCGTGGAATCCGTGTTTTATACTGGCTTAATTTAAAACACGAAATTCCTAGTATATCCAATATTTCATATGTGTTCTTCTGCTGCTGATATTCTATGATGTGATCACTTGATATTCTGAGATGAATGCTTATATTATATATATGATATATAATAACTATTGCTGCTTTCATTTCTTCTGTGATGCTTAGGAAGCATAATTGATGGGACTTCATTAATGAGAATAATGAAATAAAAGAAACCTAAAGATGTTGCAGAATCTTGTTTTAAAAACTGCTTCTCTAGTTCTTGTTTTGCATAGCGGTATTCCTTGTTGAATATCCAGCACCTTATTCGATAAGGAAGAGCCGAGATCCCTTCACCGGGAGTGACCTCTTTAGCAAAACTAGCAGATGACCCACTCGGTTTGTCTTTTGATTTCTTCTATAGTTTTTGCTTTGCATACTGGTATTTGTGAAATATCCTACACCTTATTCAATATGGAAAGAGCCGAGATCCCTTCACCGGGAGTGACCTCTTTAGCAAAACTAGTAAAAACCTCAAAAACATTCCTTTTCAAAATCACTCGATTCTACAACGATATCAAGTTCATTACGCAAAAGGTTTTCTTAAAAACTTGTCGTAGCCCTCCGTCATTTCAGATAAGTAGTACTTAGTATCCGTGCTATGTTTGTTGGCCTGCAACAAGGCGTAGTGTGCGGTAGCTATTTAGTTCTTATCTGCTGCATACGATGCGATTAGATTAGGGTATTCGTGCGACTTTTTTAGCCTGCGTCAAGGGTCGTGCGGGTGGGTTTAATTCAATCATGAAATGTACGGGTTGAACTTGACTAGCAGACTATGGTTTTTTGGCCTGCGTCAAGGTCATAGGACGCTAGGGGTAAAATATTATCGGGAATTTCAAGTGTTGAAATTTGCAATGAGATTGCATAGCTTCTATGAGATAGTTGGATCCCGATACCCACTGCGAGTAAGAGTTACTCTTGGGAGAGTTTTGCACATTACAATTAGCCGATCAAGTAGGTGTCTAGAAAGGTATTAACGGGGTTACGCACCTAGGAAAACGAGGTTTATTTTAATTAGGTCCGTACGAAAGCACGGGGAACCTCCATCAAAGTACCGACACTGGCCTGGCTGAAAGATTGGCGAACTTGTAGCGTGTAATTAATCCCGGCTAGTCTTACCTTTTAGGGTTTGAAGGAAGATTTGATAAAAACATTGGGAGCCATCCTGATTAGATAAAATAATAACCAATCTGATCTTGCAAGAGCATACGCTGAGTGTTTTCTTCTCTCTCTCCTGGTAGCGACCATGTCACGTCTTAATCAAGATAATAATATGGATGCATTGACCGAACCTGCTTATTATACTGAGCCGGGGAACGTTGGTTCCGCTCTATCTTATAATTTTTATAATTCCGAACATGAAATAGGGGAATATCCGGATTCCTACGCGACCCAATCAAGGAATGAGCATGTTGATGCATATTCTTCGGGTGTGTTTGTTACCGAGAACTATTTCTCAGTACATTTTACGTCCTGGGTATGAGATACCGGAATAGGATCCCACATATGTAAGAGTTATATGGGCTACAGAAAGGTAGAGAACTGAGATTGGGTGATATGTCTCTGAGTGTTAGAGAATGGTGTAATTGTTGCAGCCAAGTCAGTTGGCAAATATCACTTTGTATTACCAAATGGTAAATGCATTGATTCTGAATGAATGTTATTACATACCGAACCTGATATACTGTAAGTCTACGTTGCCACCCCCGGTTCTTACGGGGAGGCGGAAACGGTATAAAAATCAAATTTTTAGCGCATGGGGCAACATGGACTAACAAAGTCGGGATCTTTTCCTAAACTAAAACTAGCAAAAAAGCTAAAGAGAGTTAGCTACTCGGAAAGATGGTTATACCTAACTTGAACTCCTTCTTCTTCAAACTTTTGTAGAGGTGAATGGTGCTTTCCTCGTTGCCTTCTTCCGTCAAAAATGGATCCACCTGAGGGTTCAACCTTCGGGCTCTTTCTCGAACTTTGAGAGAACTAGAATCTTCGGCTTGCTAAATCTTTGATCCTAGAGTGAGTAGAGAGTGTCTAAGGGGTGTTTTTATCTCAAGGAGAGGGATTCTCAACTCATGAGAAGGATTCTCCTTGAACTAGAGGAGGAAGAAGAACAAGTGTGGAGAGAGAATGGTTATGATAGAATGAGCTCTCTTTTCTTTTCTTGCAACCATATCACAAAAGAAAAAGAATTATCAATTAACAATAATAATAAAATGAAATAGTTGATGGATGGTTTGGAATGACCATTATCATTACAATCTTTAAATGGTTTTGCAAGAATCAAAAAGCATCTTTCTTTTGTAATGATGATGGTCAAACCTTCAACCATGGTCAACAAGTCAACCATGGTCAACAAGTCAACAAAATCCAACCATGACACAATTTCATTTGATTAATATTATTAATAGATATATCATAATTCCATTAGGGTTTGGAAAAAACGACTGTCAACTGTGCGTACGCACCCGTTCCGAAACCCTAATGAAAAACCTCTTCCTCCGCCTCAATCAACTGTGCATACACACCCGCATTCTTGTTCCGAGGAACATGAATACCAAGAGATAAAATCAACCCCAAAACATATACCAGTATCTGGCTCAAATCAGAGCCTACTAGTAATATCCGTCCGGACTCCAAACGTGCACAAGTGCGCGGATGAGAACGAACCCTGTCGGAAAACCATGCGACCTCTACTCTGTTTTGCCCAGAGGCGAATACCCTCTGTGTGGGACTCTAAAGACTCGACACTACGCTGGCAGTGGGTTTAACCACAGACCGCAAGCGGCACTAGCTGTGCGTAACGGTCCCCAGGTAGATGCCGACAAGAAGACTGACGAGGTGAACCCAATCTGAACTCCTACTGAGTCTGAATGTGACAGTCTCCGTACAGTCCGGTCTGTTCGTATGATACATCGCATGTTGGGCCTAGGGGGCGGTAAACGTCAGTCCCCTAATAGCGGTAGAAGTCGTGTCGGAGTGAAGCCCAAAACACCCTGAGATAACACTGGAAGCCTACCAGTATATCTCGCTTGCCCTGGCCAGGGACTACTCGTGTAATGGCTCTCCTAGACACAGCGCGATGTCAACCCCCAATACCGGGAGAGACGAATCCTGTCTAACCGTCACTGCCTCCAAGTGCTTCGGGACTGCACCCAACCATTACCTGTTGCACGACTCTTTTGAGCCGTGGTAGGATAGTGATCAAAGTGCAGTGGGAACACACTCGAGGCGAAGTGCCAGTGTCAAGTCAGCGGACTAAGCTGTACTCATGTCACCTGGGAACTGATAACTGATGATAGGTATAATAACAACCTGTCAGTTCCCGACGAGTCCTGTCCAGTGTACTCGTAACCCAACGAGCACCCGTATACTATCTCTAGTACGACGTACTGATGGCTGTGGGACAGACCATCTCCCACATTGGGATGAGAAGCGCATACGCTAGTCTACTCCGGAGTATCGATGCCCTGTCTCGATAGTCCTGCGACTAGGGACCTGTATAAGGATGTGCTTATAGATTATCCAGCCCCCACTAGTGTGACTGCCATCACAACGCTGGTAATCAAGCAAAGATCCTAAGGGCTCCACTAATGCGTATAGGTGATATACTAAAATAAACACATGTACACATTGAAGTAGAAACAAACCAAGTAGCATACTACTATATTGAGCAAGATTGTTTATACAAGGTGAATATCCCAAGCTTCCATTAAGTAATATACAAACTAGTATGATACAGTAATGGCCTCTCGGGCATATACACTAACAATCTCCCACTTGCAATAAGGCTATGTACTGGCGTATCGAAGACCTATCATCTCGATCAGCCGCTCGAACTGAGTCTGGGGCAGTGCCTTGGTGAATGGATCTGTAGTGTTTTCTTCTGAAGCAACCCTCCGAACCTCGATCTCCTTGCGATCCACGATCTCCCTGATCAGGTGATACCGCCTCAAGATGTGCCTAGATCTCTGATGGGACCTGGGTTCCTTCGCTAAAGCTATAGCCCCGTTGTTGTCGCAATACAGAGGTATTGGGTCAACAATGGACGGAACCACCTGAAGTTCTTTCAAGAACTTCCTTATCCAGACAGCTTCTTTTGCGGCATCAGATGCAGCGATGTATTCCGCTTCCATCGTCGAGTCTGCAACGGTTTCCTGTTTGGAACTCTTCCAACACACCGCCCCTCCATTGAGGGTAAAGACAAAACCCGACATGGACTTGGAATCATCCTTGTCACTCTGGAAGCTGGAGTCAGCAAAGGCCTCGATCTGGAGGTCTTTTCCGCCAAACACCAAGAACATCTCCTTAGTCCTTCTCAGGTACTTGAGAATGTTCTTTACCGCTATCCAGTGTTTCTCCCCAGGGTTTGACTGATACCGGCTTACCACACTCAGTGCATAAGCTACATCCGGTCTGGTACACAACATCGCATACATTATAGAGCCTACCGCAGAAGCATAGGGTATAATAGACATGTGATCCCTCTCCAAATCAGTCTTGGGGGACATCTCTTTAGAGAGGGCGATCCCGTAACAAGCCGGTAGGTTACCGCGCTTGGAATCTTCCATACTGAACCTTTTCAGTATGGTGTCGATGTACCTGGACTGTGAAAGTCCTAATATCCTCTTGGATCTATCACGATGGATCCAGATCCCCAGGATGTATGAGGCATCACCCAGGTCTTTCATGGAGAACCTGTGTGACAAGAACCCCTTGACAGATTGTAGCATAGGAATTTCATTTCCTATTAAGAGAATGTCATCCACGTATAAAACGAGGAATACTACAGTTCTCGCTACAAATCTACTATAGATGCATGGTTCATCTGGATTTTTGATAAAGCCAAATTCCTTGACCGTCTCATCAAAGCAGATGTTCCAACTCCGCGATGCCTGCTTTAGTCCATAGATGGACTTAAGCAACTTGCACACCTTTCCGCTGCTCCCACTCTGAATGAAACCCTCTGGCTGGTCCATATAGACACACTCCTCTAAATTTCCATTTAGAAAAGCGGTTTTTACGTCCATCTGCCAAATCTCATAATCGTGGAAGGCAGCAATGGCAAGAAGGATCCAAATGGATTTTAGCATAGCCACTGGAGAAAAGGTTTCGTCATTGTCCAAACCAGGTCTTTGACGGAAACCCTTTGCTACAAGTCTAGCTTTATAGGTCTCAACCTGTCCATCTACACCAATCTTCCTTTTGAAGATCCACTTGCATCCTACGGGTTTTACCCCGTCTGGAGCAATGTCCAACGTCCATACTTTGTTGGTGTACATGGACTCTATTTCGGTCCGCATTGCATCCAGCCATTTTACCGAGTCAACGCTCTGAACGGCCTGCTGGAAGCTAGTAGGCTCATCATAATCTATGATGCAATCCTCTCTATCCCCGTCTATGAGAAAACTGTTGTATCTCTCGGGCGGATGAGACTGCCTACTACTCCTGCGGAGCGGCATAGGAATGTCCTGTTCTTTTGAACTTACTGGCTCTTCCAAGCTTTCAGTAATAGCTTGTGGTTCTGGAATTTCTTCCAGTTCTATTGCGTTCCCACTTATCTGAGTTTCCAAAAACTCAGTTTCCAAGAAGCGGGCATGTTGAGAAACAAAAATCTTTTGTTCCTCAGCGGAATAGAACAGATACCCCCTGGAGTTCTTTCGGTATCCCACAAACTTACACTGTACTGAACGTGCCTCGAGCTTGTACGCATGCTGCTTTTTTACAAAAGCTGGACATCCCCATATCTTAAGGTACTTAAGACAGCGTTTCATCCCACTCCATATCTCATATGGTGTAGTAGGCACAGTCTTAGTAGGAACTCGGTTCAAAAGGTACGCAGCTGATTCTAGCGCATACCCCCAGAATGATCGCGGTAACTCAGCGTTACTCATCATGGACCGTACCATATCCAATAGGGTTCGGTTCCGTCTCTCCGATACACCGTTATGTTGCGGAGTGTATGGAGGAGTAAGCTGAGAGAGAATTCCTTTCTCTTTTAAATAATTCAGGAACTCGGCACTTAAGTATTCTCCACCTTGATCCGATCTTAGAATCTTGATACTTTTGCCGGTCTGTTTCTCTACTTCATTCTTATATTCCTGGAACTTTTCAAAGGCTTCGGACTTATGTTTCATTAAGAAGACATAACCGTACCTTGAAAAATCATCCGTAAAAGTAATGAAGTAAGAGTAACCGCTTCGCGCATGTGTAGACATTGGACCGCACACGTCGCTGTGTACGAGTCCCAAGAGCTTGCTCGCTCTTTCTCCGTGTCCAGTGAACGGAGTCTTTGTCATCTTTCCCATGAGACAAGATTCACAAGTGGCATAAGACTGATACTCGAACGGATCCAAGTATCCTTCTTTATGTAACTTAGTCAACCGTGTCTCATTGATGTGACCCAGTCTACAATGCCATAAGAAAGCCTGATTGATATCTGGAGACTTTCTTTTGTGTGTATTCTAGACATTGAAAATCTGTGGTTGGTTTAACACGTATATACCATTGCTCAGTGTACCTGACCCAATCAGAACTTGATTAAGGTGAATGTTTACAACATTACTTACTAACGCAAATTCATAACCTTCTTTAGAAACCAAAGATACAGAAATGGTATTACAAGTTGCGTTGGGTACAAAAAAACAATTACGCAAAACCAAAACATGCCCATCTGTCATTCCCAGGTGATAGTCCCCCACGGCTTTAGCATCCATGCTAGCTCCGTTCGCAACTCTGAGGGTCATGTCACCTGCCTTCAAAAACCTACGGTTTCTCAACGCCTGCAAAGAATTATAGATATGAGATTCTGATCTGGTATCCAATACCTAGGAAGTAGAGTTTATAGAAAGACAGTTTTCAATAACATACACACCTGAAGCTGAAGCCGCAACCTGCTTCAGTTCCTGTGTCCTGGCTTTCCAAGCCCTGCAATTTTTCTTCCAGTGTCCATTCTTATGACAATAGAAGCATTCTTCCTTTCCCACAAGCTTCCCCGCTATCTTTGTTGCCATTTCTTTTCCCTTCGTACCCACTTTATTAACACCGCCCCTTGGTTTGGCGGGGGCTTTCTTCCTCTTTCCCTTGGCTTTCGCCTTGGACCTAGAAGAAGAAGATCCTCCTACAAACAAAGTGGGTGTTTCCCTACCTTTCTGTAGGGTGCCCTCTGCGCTCCTCAGCATGTTGAGGAGTTCTGAAAGTTCAACTTCTTTTTCTTGTAAGTTGAAATTCAGTATAAACTGGGCGTAAGTGGATGGAAGGGACTGGAGAATTAAATCCGTATAGAGTTCACTTTCCAACGTGGTCCCAAGTTCCGCGAGCTCCTTATTGTAGCCAATCATCTTAAGCACGTGGTCCGCTACTGATGATCCGACGGCCAATTTTGCCGAAAATAACTTTTTCGACACTTCGTATCTTGCGATACGAGACTGCTCTCCATACAGTTCTTTTGTATGAAGAAATATGGATTCCGGGTCCATATTCTCGTGCCTCCTCTGATGTTCATTGTCCATAGAGGCAAGCACGAGGCACCTGGCCTTCGCGCAATCAATCTCCCAAGTCTTACGGATTTCCTTATCCGCGACGCTGGAGGTGGGACCTGGGACGGGGGGAGCTTTGGTGGTAAGAAGATACCCCAGCTTGTCGTAAGTGATTTCCATTTTGACATTCCTGAGCCAATCTTTGTAGTTTGGCCCTGTCAGTATGTTTTTATCTAGAAGTAACTTAAGTCCAGTCATGTCGATTGGTCACTGCAATTAGGAGGGAGAGAAGAAACACTTTAGCACGATGCTCTTGCAAGTTTAGAATGGTTTTTAATTTGTCTAAACAGGATGGCTCCCACTGTCTCTCGAATCCCTCCTCAAACCATAAAGGAAGAATTAGTCGGGATCAATCCCACCGCACAATACATGCTTAACCGTTCAGCCAGGCCAGTGTCGGTACTTCGAGGGAGGTTTTCCAACGCTTTCGTGAAGTTCCTTAATTAAATAACCTCTTTTCCCTGAGGGCGTAGCCCCGCTAACACCTTTCTAGGCACCTACTAGGTTTATAGCATTGATCGTTTAGTGAGAAATTTCCCGAGGAGTAGCATATACTCACAGTAGGATCGGGATCCAAATATCATCGCGTGACGAAACTGAAGGAATCCTACCAGAATCACCACACTCCAAATGGTATGCAAATCTAGCAAGTTTCAGTACTTATGAAACTCCCGATGTGGATTTTTGCCCCATGCTCTTATGACCTTGACGAAGGTCAACAAATCATAAGTCACATGTCAAGTTTTGCCCGTCATTTTCCAGGTTAATTTGAACCCACCCGTATATACCCTTGACGAAGGTCAACAAGGCAATACGACTGTCCCAAACCAACGCATCTATCTATGCTACATATGAACACCCAACAGCTACCAATCTCTATGCCTTGACGAAGGTCAACAAACATAGCTTGAATACTATTGAATATTCATACGAAACGACGGAGGGCTACGAATGGTTTTGGCGAAACCGTGAACGTAGTGAACTTGATATAATCGATGGAACGAGATAGCTTTTAAAAGGAGTGGCTCAAGCTCCGCATTTAAAAGTTAGTTTTGAAAAGAACCGAGTGGTTTTTCGAAAGTGTTCCAACGACTTTTGCTTGGTTTATTATCTTGCATTAGTTCTTTTAATGCGTGATATTCTTGCATTAGTTCTTTTAATGTGTCCCATCATTTAATCCGACCATTTCAGAAAACAACCAAAATATGACGTACGCTTATGCCATTTGCATTCGCCACGGGGCCCCGTCATCACCCGTTAGGTTACTTAACTAACGACAGAGCGGGGGCTGGGCTAGCGCGGCTGTAAAACATAAGCAACGCCTAAATAGTTATAAATATAGCAATGATAGACATTACAGATCACAGATGAATATATTGGATATACTAGGAATCCGCAATCCGTTCGAGCCTGCAACGAAAAGCGGATTACACGGTCGCGGTGAATAGCCAAAACCCCACCCAAGACCCCTACGGGTGCGGCAAACTACCCGCCAAGTACCCGGTAGTTTGTGCACCCCTCCATGGGTCTATCCTAGGAGCAAAAACAGTAAAAAAAATTATACAATGACGGCTACAACCCCGACCCGGTTGTGCGGCCATACAAATAATATTATTACATCAATTTACATATTACAAATGAATGAAAGAAAAACAAAAGCTCATCTCACATCCACCCCGGCTATTCACACGCGACAGTCCAACACATTCCAATTTCAAACACAGATCACAGAGATGTATAACCCCGGCTAATCGACTTATAGCGATTAGCCGACGTTCAATACATACAAACATCACAGATATAACCAACATAGTCAAAGTGTAGTGAAGTTCGGAAAAAATACGGAATTATAGGCCCCCAAAAATAAATTTCTATTCTGGAAAATCTGGGCACATATAATATATCTCAAAAATCCTAAAACCAATGCAGAGACACACTGCACCAAAATCGAGGCAAAGAGAAGACAAGACGGCCGCGGATCCGCGGCACAATAGCTTGCTATTGCCGCGGAAACGCGGTCGTTTGGTCAGATCTCTGGCTCGTTTTTGGTGGTTATCTTTAAAAAACCCTGAGATGATTTTAGTTATATAACAAATTTTGTTTTGACCAGAAAAATTTTTAACAGAAACTAGTGTTTTTGAAAAGTTTGGTTTCTGGATTTTTTCGGTTCCGAACTTCGTTACACTTCACTACCTAGCTAGTTTATGTTTAGTTAGGCTCTGATACCACTGTAAGTCCACGTTCCCACCCCCGGTTCTTTCGGGGAGGCGGAAACGGTATAAAAATCAAATTTTTAGCGCAAGGGGCAACATGGACTAGCAATGTCGGGATCTTTTCCTAAACTAAAACTAGCAAACAAGCTAAAGAGAGTTAGCTACTCGGAAAGATGGTTATACCTAACTTGAACTCCTTCTTCTTCAAACTTTTGTAGAGGTGAATGGTGCTTTCCTCGTTGCCTTCTTCCGTCAAAGATGGATCCACCTGAGGGTTCAACCTTCGGGCTCTTTCTCGAACTTTGAGAGAACTAGAATCTTCGGCTTGCTAAACCTTTGATCCTAGAGTGAGTAGAGAGTGTCTAAGGGGTGTTTTTATCTCAAGGAGAGGGATTCTCAACTCATGAGAAGGATTCTCCTTGAACTAGAGGAGGAAGAAGAACAAGTGAGGAGAGAGAATGGTTATGATAGAATGAGCTCTCTTTTCCTTTCTTGCAACCATATCACAAAAGAAAAAGAATTATCAATTAACAATAATAATAAAATGAAATAGTTGATGGATGGTTTGGAATGACCATTATCATTACAATCTTTAAATGGTTTTGCAAGAATCAAAAAGCATTTTTCTTTTGTAATAATGATGGTCAAACCTTCAACCATGGTCAACAAGTCAACCATGGTCAACAAGTCAACAAAATCCAACCATGACACAATTTCATTTGATTAATAATATTAATATATATATCATAATTCCATTAGGGTTTGGAAAAAGACGACTGTCAACTGTGCGTACGCACCCGTTCCGAAACCCTAATGAAAAACTTCTTCCTCCGCCTCAATCAACTGTGCATACACACCCGCATTCTTGTTCCGAGGAACATGAATACCAAGAGATAAAATCAACCCCAAAACATATACCAGTATCTGGCTCAAACCAGAGCCTACTAGTAATATCCGTCCGGACTCCAAACGTGCACAAGTGCGCGGATGAGAACGAACCCTGTCGCAAAACCATGCGACCTCTACTCTGTTTTGCCCAGAGGCGAATACCCTCTGTGTGGGACTCTAAAGACTCGACACTACGCTGGCAGTGGGTTTAACCACAGACCGCAAGCGGCACTATCTGTGCGTAACGGTCCCCAGGTAGATGCCGACAAGAAGGCTGACGAGGTGAACCCCATCTGAACTCCTACTGAGTCTGAATGTGACAGTCTCCGTACAGTCCGGTCTGTTCGTATGATACATCGCATGTCGGGCCTAGGGGGCGGTAAACGTCAGTCCCCTAATAGCGGTACAAGTCGTGTCGGAGTGAAGCCCAAAACACCCTGAGATAACACTGGAAGCCTACCAGTATATCTCGCTTGCCCTAGCCAGGGACTACTCGTGTAATGGCTCTCCTAGACACAGCGCGATGTCAACCCCCAATACCGGGAGAGACGAATCCTGTCTAACCGTCACTGCCTCTAAGTGCTTCGGGACTGCACCCAACCATTACCTGTTTGTACGACTCCTTTGAGCCGTGGTAGGGTAGTGATCAAAGTGCAGTGGGAACACACTCGAGGCGAAGTGCCAGTGTCAAGTCAGCGGACTAAGCTGTACTCATGTCACCTGGGAACTGATAACTGATGATAGGTATAATACCAACCTGTCAGTTCCCGACGAGTCCTGTCCATTGTACTCGTAACCCAACGAGCACCCGTATACTATCTCCAGTACGACGTACTGATGGCTGTGGGACAGACCATCTCCTACACTGGGATGAGAAGCGCATACGCTAGTCTACTCCGGACTATCGATGCTCTGTCTCGATAGTCCTGCGACTAGGGACCTGTATAAGGATGTGCTTATAGATTACCCAGCCCCCACTAATGTGACTGCCATCACAACGCTGGTAATCAAGCAAAGATCCTAAGGGCTCCACTAATGCGTATAGGTGATATACTAAAATAAACACATGTACACATTGAAGTAGAAACAAACCAAGTAGCATACTACTATATTGAGCAAGATTGTTTATACAAGGTGAATATCCCAAGCTTCCATTAAGTAATATACAAACTAGTATGATACAGTAATGGCCTCTAGGGCATATACACTAATATATACAAGATTACATCAGATTCTTTATTAAGTTAAAGAAGGATATAATTATATATTAGAGGATAATGTTTTGAACATTTTCCTGAATCAAGAGTTGATTGGATCAGGCACGTTATGTAATGGCATATACGTTCTAAATCAAACCACAGTTCAAAGTATGTAGAACACACAAGAGAAGTAGTTTAGAAATGAACGAATCCTTCTTGTGGTATTGTAGACTATGTCATATCAATACGACACGACCAGCTAAGTTGCATAAGGATGAATATGAGAATCTGTTAGAATTTTCATCTTATGATACTGGAAGTCTTGTCTCATAGGTAAAGTGACCAATACTCCATTTACTGGAAACGGAGAAAGAGTTACTGAACTCTTGGGACGAATACATGATGATGTATACGGTCCTATGTATACAAATGCCAGGGTTGGCTCTTTGTACTTCATTACATTCATCGACGATCTCTCAAGATTCAGACATGTGTTCCTGTTAAAACCCGAGTCTGAAACTTTTGAGAAATTCAAGGAATATAAGCTTGAAGTTGAGAACAAAACGGGTAAAAGTATTAAAGTCCTATGATATGATCAAGGAGGCGAATACTTGGGGATGAAGTTCTTGGATTTTCTAAACAGAGAATAGGATTCCCTCTCAGCTTACTCTTTCGTATACACCACAGCACAACGGTGTATCGGGGCGGAGGTATCGCACCTTATGAGATATGGCGTGCTCCATGATAAGTACTGCTGAGTTATCTGTTTCCTTTTGGAGTTATGCACTTGAGAAGCTGCATACCTATTGAATGGGGTTCCATCCAAATCAGTTCCTACTACTCCATATGAGATATGGTATGGGAAGAGACCAACTCTTAAACGAGTTAAGATATGGGGTTGTCCGGGCTATGTTGAAAAGCAAAATCCGGATAAGCTCGAGGCAAGGTTAGTTCTGTATAATTTTGTTGGATATCCCAAAAATTTACGAGGGAATATCTTAAACCATTCTGAGGAGCAAAAGGTGTTTTGTTTCTCAGCATGCCATCTTTTTAGAAAAGGAATTTCTTATGAAGAAATTTGTATTCATAAGGTAGAACTGGAAGCAGTTCCAGCTAGACAAACTAACAGCTGATGATTTGGTGAAACCAAAGGGTTCAATAGTCTCCAACGAGCCTCAGCCTCGCCGCGAATCTGGTAGGGTTCCTCATATACCTAAGAGATACTACAGTTTCCTCGGTGACGTTGAGAGTGAGGATTACATCATGGTAGATGATGACCCAACTAGGTTTAGGCAGGCCATCACGAGTAGGGACTCTGTAAAATGGCGGGATGCTATGCGATCAAAGATGGAATCCATATACACTAACAAAGTATGACTTTGAATGTTGCATCTAAAAGGGTAAAACCCATCGGGAGCAAGTGGATCTTGAGAAGATTCTTGGTGTAGATGGAAAAGTTGAGACTTTCAAAGCTATGCTTAAGTCCATCAGGATCAATGCGCGCATCGCAGAGTTGGAACATCTGTTTTGATGTGGCAGTCAAAGAGTTTGACTTCATCAAAAAGGTAGATGAACCATATATATACAAGAAGGTTGTAAAGAGTAAGATTGTCTTCCACGTATTATACGTAGATGACATACTCTTGATAGGAAATGGTTTCCTATGCTACACTCGGTCAAGCTTCTCTTATCACAAGGATTCTCCACGTAAGATTTGGATGATACCTACTATATCTTGTGGATTATGATCTATGATGATAGATCTATATGGATGTTGGGAGTTTCCTAAATCCAGGTACATTAATACCATACTGAAAGAGTTTAGTATGGAAGATTCTAAGCATGGTGGTTCGCCCACTTACTCATGAATCACTCTCTCCAAAAAGATGTCTCCCGAGACTGATTTGGAGAGAGCTCACGTGCAAGGGATACCCTATGCTTCGGCAGTAGGCTCTATCATGTATGCGATGTTATGTACCAGATCAGATGTAGCTAACTCACTAGGTGTAGTGATCAGAAATCAATCGGATCTTGGGAGAATCACTGGAAAGCTATGAAGGACAATCTTAAGTACATGAGAAGCATTACAGAGATGTTCTTGGGGGTTTGGTAATGGTGAACTCCAGTGGGAGTCCTTTACCAATTCGAACTTCCAGAGTGATAAGGTCAACTGAAAGTCAGTCACGGGCTTTGTTTTTATCCACAGTGGAGGGACGGTATGTTGGAAGAGTTCCAAGCTAGATACCGTGACATACTAGACGATAAAGACTGAATACATTGCTACCAACGATGCTACCAAACAGGTTTTCTGGATATTTCTTGTTTATGAGATGAACATGGTTCCTACCATTGAGCGTCCAATAATTGTTATTGTGACAACAATGGAGTTGGGGGTTTGGCCTAGGAACGCAGGTCCCAACAGCATTCCAGACATATTCTGAGGCAAGTATCACCTGATCAGGAAGATGGTTGATTTCCAAGGGATCGAGGTAAGGAGAGTTGACGCGAAAGATAACACGGCGGATCCACTCACACAGGCCTTTTCCCTAGAAAGACTTCTATAGGACGTTGAGTATGAGATACTACAACAAATGGCCTTAGTGCAAGTGGGAGATTGTTAGTTATATGTATGCCCTAGAGGCCTTTATTATACATGTGATGTGTATTATAGTGGATGCTTGGACATATATAGGGAGGACTTTCTTGCTCGACATGATAGTATGCTATCTGGTTTCTCTTTATCTTAACATGTACATTTATTGTCTCTCTATTACATGTTGATAAAGCCCTTAGGATGGGTACTTGACTACCAGGATTATGATGCGGATCATACCAGTGGGGCAGAAGTAGTCGGTAAGTACATCCTTCAAATGTTCCTGATCGTGGGAGTATCGAGACGGGGCATCGATATTTCAAAGTAGACTAGCGTATACACTTCTCGACCCATATGATTGGCGATGGATGATCCCATATCCATTGATGTTTAACATCAGAGAAGGTATACGGGTGCTCAGTGGATACTGGGTACACTGAACGGACTCGCCGAGAACTCTTAGATGTTATTATACCTATCGTCAAATAGCAGTTCTCTGGTGACACTGGTACAGATTAGTCTGTTGACCCGAGATCGTCATAGATTCTTGTGTAATTCCCACTGTGCTTTGATTTCCACCTTACCATGTTCAAGAGATCGTGCAAAACGGTGGTTTTTGGGTACATTCCCGAGTCACATGAAGGTAATGAGCGATAGGATGAGATTTCGTCTCTCCCGGTATTGGGGGTTAATGTTGCGCTATGATCGATTGGCCATAACAGGAAATCAATGGCCAGGGTTGCTGAGATCTACTGGTAAGTGTTATCAGTAGTTTCTCGAAACGTTATGGACCTTTCATCGGCATGACTTATCAGGCTATTGGGGTCAGACGTTTTACCACCCCCAGGCTGTGATATGCGACATATCTGAAGAAAAGACCGGACTGTACGGTAGTGTTACTGATTGGATTCAAAGGAGTATGAGCAGGGTTGCTTATTGATCTTCTGATCGCTCAATACCCGGGTGGCCGTTACGTTTAGCAGACCGCTTGCGGTTGTGGGTGACTGATATGGTCACCATCTACTGCCGGCGTATTGGCGAGTCTTTAGAGTCCTACACAGAGGTTTCTTGGTTCATGCGAAACGAAGTAGGATCACATATGTGATATGTGCGGGACCGAGATTAATGCGCGTATGTGATACGGCATTCTATTCTCACGATATGTGATATCGATCGGTTATATGAGATATAGCCGGGTTATCGGATCAAGTGTTGATTCGATAAGTTGTTACATTTGATATTAGTCGGTTATATGTGATATACCCGGATTATTAAATCAAGCGTTGATTTAATAATTTAATGTATAATTATATATTTGATATATTGAATTACATTAACTAATATTAGCTCACTAAACATTTCTTTTTCTCACTTGTGTGCATATAGTATATATGTGATATATATTAATGTACATTTATTTGTGTCATGCTTGATGCCACATGCAACATGGGTGTATGAGACTCACACCATGCTTATGATAATCCTAGTGTTTTTATTTATAATAGTAAATCAAAATTGGTTGGAAAATTATCATTGCTAGAAACTTGGAGAAGCTTGTTGCTAATTAACTTTGTTTTACATTAGATATTTATTAACCTAACCATTATAGTTAGCCGTGGTTTATTCTCTACATGAGTTAGTGTATGATACTAACTCACCCATGGTTGCTATTCTCACATAACGGGTTTCATTTTCTTCTCCACTTCATCTTCTTCTTCCTCATGAGAAAGCTTTCTAGCTTTTCTCAAAGTGAAGAAATATTGTGAGAAAAATAAATCTAAAGTGAACAAAATTCCTGCTTCATCATCCTCTACTATATTAGCCATTTAGTTTAGAGTATTTGCTTCACTAATCTACCATTAGTGAAGAGATAGCATGAGCTTGAGTCTCCTCGATGTAGATCATCTTCGGCCACGAAGATTTTGAGTAAGCTTGTTCATTTCTTCATGTGAACCCTTACTAGAGTTCGGGTGTTCACTACTTTGAGCGAATGGACTACTACACGGAGCTTTAGATGTGAAGGAACGGTCTACAAAGGTTGTATTCCTCATTCACTTAGATGTAAAGTTGTTTACTAGAGTTCGGGTGTTCACTACTTAGAGCAAAGGGACTACTACACGGGTTAGGGTTGTTTAGAATGGAAAAAATTTGAAATTGATATGGACGATGCCTCCTGAAACCTTGCTGTCGTGCTAGGTAACCCTACATTGGTATATCTAATCAAGTGGATGCAGGTACGTCTGTGCCGGATGATCCATATGCACACTTAGACAAGCAATATATGGATCTAAGAAGAGAATTTGTTCTGTTCTCCAATGCCATCTGAGATGAGTATATAGCTAAATTGCTTATTCCTCTCATATTAATAGAAAAAAAGTTCATCGAGAAAGGGACTATGTGAAGGCCCAGGCGAGGTATGCTGCTTCTTATCCTCAAATCAAGAAAAGCAGACATATGTATCGCTGAGGCACGAGCAACAGGGGATGATTTGTCCCGATTTAAGAAGCACAGAAAATTTTTTGCCCCTTATTATACAAAATATGATATGAGTGGATGTAACACTTCAAAAAGATAAAATATTAAATTTTGGGAATTTTTATAATTTAATATTATTTTATTGAAAATTTTAATACTTTGGTATTATTAAATGTAAATAAATAGGAAAAATTTGAGAAAAATTATGGAAAATTCTAAAATAGGGTAAATTAGAGAATTTTGACATTTTAAAGTTTTTGTGATTAGTTTGACACTAATTTAGTGCTAATCGCGATTAAAAATCGCTAATCGGTTTTTAGCATTTTTGTGCAAAACTTGCACATGTCACTTTTTCTACACTTGTGCATTTTTCTTGCCATGATTTATCATTTGGGTTTACTATTTGAGTGAGAAGGGTTTTAAGAAAAGAAAAGGAAAAGAAAAGAATATAGAATTGGAGAGTTGGTGAGAGAGAGGTATGGTCTCTTTGACTTGGACTTAGCCATTTTTCCCTTCCCTCATTTCACTCCTCCTTCCTCCTGCTGCTGCTCCTCCCTCGCTTCCCTCCCTCTTCAAACTCCTCAAATCACCAAGAAAACTATACCAAAACCCTACCCCCATTTCATAAAAAATGTGCACAAACCCTAGATCTACACTTGGAGCTAAAGAAGCAAGGATTTGGGACACTAGGGGCAACTCAAGAATTTTCTTGAGTTGCCAAATGAGGTAATTACTGAACCATTAGCTTAGTTTTAGTATTACTTATACCCCATGTTTAGTTTTGAATCGATATTGCGTGATATTATGGACTTGATGAAAACCTAGTTAGGGTTTGAGAGAAACTTGTGTTGTATTGGGAAATTAAGCTCAGTTGAGATTATATAAACACCATAGTGCCTAAATTGAGACCCTAACCTGAAGCCTAAAACCAGAATACGGATTTTAGAAACCGATATCGGGGAATTTGTGAAATCTGTGCAGGGTATATTGAATCTGCTATCACCCGAGACACCCTAAAATAATATTGAGTGGACAGTGTCATGTGCAGGCACCATTGAACCAACACCCCAAACCCTAGCCCCCAACTCATCCGTACGGCCACAGATTTTCCCTTTCTGGCCGCAATTTGCGGCCAGAGCAGAGGGTATTCTCCTCGTTTTCTGTGCACAGCCCCAGTTCCTCTAGTGTTGACCCTGAGTAGTCTAGTTTTGACTGATTCCATCTAGGGTAAAATCTGGGACATATTTCCTAAATTACTGTTTTGGATTCATGTTTCCGTATTCCGTATTTTTAAGTCTGAAATTGTGGATTGTGTTTTGCCTCGACTATTTGGCGTTTATACGACGATATAGAGGATTTATTGATGGTTTTGAAGGCGTCCCATAGGTTCTCACCTATAGGCTCCTTATCGTATCGTTTTGGATTTCATGTGCCGTTTTAGCTTGGATTTGGTTTTAATGCGCATATACGATATTTTGATATGTAGGTACCCATGAAGACTTCGGGACGACAAGCAAATGCGTGGTGACGTCCGCAAATGATGATGCAAGGTGAGTAGATTATATCTACAGGGGGAAGTCGGGTGGATGGCGTATAGCACCCCCGCAGTCCGTAGTTGTTATTCTATATGATAGTTAGGTGTATTATGGTTAGTGTAGGGTTAGAAGTGACTAGTGTAGTTCATAGTCGCGAATCCTAGAATAGAATTACACCTACACGCACACCCTTGCATATTACCTATACTTACACGGTGTTAATGATGATATTGGATGACTTTGGAGATGAGTCGATGATATTGGGCTTTGTGCCGCGAGATCGGTGATGTGATATGATTCGTATTTGGGATACGAAATGTGATTCTTGCGGGTTTGGGATGTGTGTTTGCCCCCGCATTCATACTTTGTAGATGGCATCAGTTGTACTAGACTTAGATCAGTACCCCAGCTTATGTGATATGATGATAGTGATACCTGAAATGTGATGAGATAGTGTGATATTAACCCGTACCCAGCTATTGGGATGCCGTACGACGATTTACCGTATGAGCTTTACATTGACGATAGATCCGCACTCATGACTTGAGGATGTCATATGATATACTGTATCGTACGCGATACTATTGAGGCGGAATCACCGACTATTATATCTATATATATATCGACTCAGATGTTAGGCGGTTTCCTTACCTGTAGCTCAGCTTGTTAGTTCAGCCGTATAGTTTAGTGTAGTTGTTAGATTAGATTAGACTCCTACCTATTTCAAAACTAGCGGGTCGTGGGTATTTTAAAAGACAGGTCAAGGGATCTACGGATATTTCAAAAGGCATATCTTTTCATAAAAAAACATCGTAGCCCGTATTTTCAAAACCCCATGATTCGTGTTATTTCAAAAGGCACCATTTGTAGGACTTATATTAGATGAATGCAGATTAGTTATAGTTGCGTCTAGTTTCAGCCCCCACTCATTTTTGTGGTTCGCTTTGCATCGCATTCTTATATTATGTTTCATACTCCATTATTGATATCATGCTGATAGGACACCAGCACCGTTACCGATGATGCGTATGTACCACGTACACTTATTTGCCGGCTCACACACATCTTCATCGGTAATTGCCATGTCACGTACACCTTAGAAAATATTATTGCTTGACATAGCCTTTTAGCTAATAGTTTAGACATGATAGTAGTGTACCTTCCTTATATGTTAGTTTAGACATTATAGTTATTATCGCTACTTCATGCATACTGTTATTCATTGTTATGCCGCATTCATGGATTCTCATGCATATATTCACTATTTTACGTGTTATTGAGGTTTTGGATTTGGATTTCCGTGAGATTTTCTGGATTTGGAGGAAAACCGCAAAAACCAAATAAACATTTTCTCTCTTCTAAAATAAAAAGTGCGGTTTTCCCATGATGTATGAGTCGTCCACCATGAGTTTGCTGATGGATTTGGAAACCCGATTCGAGGAGACGGATGAACCGTTTCGGGTACATGGTGGACCCGGTAAGGTACCCCGGGGCAAGAAGCGCGTGATGATGACGATGTGAGCCTGGCAGGGGAGCACTACCTACCGGTGACTTTACCCGACGCGTCGGATATCCGGAGGATACCGTCGTGGTCTTGAGATGGATGGCAGGGGCCGGTCTGGACTGACGGCGCCCTAGATATTGAGGTACAGAGACTGTGATACAGAGATATTGGGATTACGTTTTGTGCCGATGCTAGGTACGGTTTTATGCTGATTTCATTATGTTACCTCATTTTAAAAATACAAAGGAAATCTCACTAAATTATGAAAACAGTTTCTTCATGTACATGTATTCTGTTTTCATGCATTCATATCTCATTCTTATGTTATATTGCTACCTGAGGCACTGACACAGGCACATGAGATTACACTCGGGTTAGATATTTACCCTAGCCTTGCTATAGGCTGCATGTTATATATTGAGGATTTTGGACTGATCGTTTTGACCTAGGATTATGTCTTGCGTTCGGTTTCTGCTTGTAGATATTTCTATTCACGAGTTGGCAACTCACCCCCGTTGTGCCACAGTTCTTGCAGGTTCTGCCGTACAGGTTCCATTGCGGCATTTCTGGCACACTACTTTCTTGCGGGTGAATTGCTTTTGGTAGGTGGATTCTTTCGCATCAAGAACCACCATTGTATTTATTTTATTCATTGTATCTAGAATTTTCCATCAACCAAAACTTATATATTGTTTTAGACCTAGACTTTAGTGATGTATTATTCGACCTTAGAGTCGCGCTTAGTAGTATTGCGGTTTTCTTGTTGCTTTTGAGTTCTTTTGGTTTGACCCTCGCCTTTCGGCGTTGTATATTCTTATTGCATGTGTGGTTGTGGCCGTCAATTGACGGAGAGCTAGCTCCCGCTCGGGGATGCCTTTATCATTGCTTATATTGTTATCCTTGTTGTACCCCATTCGGGGCCAGTTTTACAAAAGAAACTCTGCCGAAATTTTTAGAAAAGACTTTACTGTTTTAAAATGCATATTCGGCTTAGTTATTTAAAACCCTTAATTTCAAACATGTATTTCTTCACTCCTTTTAAACTAGTTTCTTTACTTATTCCTAAAAATGGTTTTAGATTTCTGGGCTTTTGGCTTACTTGGATCAGATGGAGTCCTATAGACTTCATATGGTTCAAGGGCCAGTCACGTGCTCTTTCGGGTCGTGACAAAGTTGGTATCAGAGCGCTAGGTTGACCTTGGTTCGAGTCTAAGTTTGACTATATGGAGCCTAGGGCGTTTATATATATACGGAACTTAGGCTTGACCTTACGGAACTTAGACTTGGTCGAGGGGGTATTAGACCCAAACTTTCGTCGCGTAGGATGACCCTTGGTTGATGGAATAGGTAACTAAAGTAGAGTGACGTACCGTTGGTATGTTCCGCGGCATACTTACGACACGCCACTCCGCTTAAGGAACCTTAGGATGTACTTATTTTCGAGATCAGTGATTCTCTTTATATCCGGGATTATACATCCATTTGAGATCCTCAATTCTATTAGTTTCATGATCATACCCTCATTGATGTTGTTCCTTCCTATGATCATGTATCCACTCTGGATCTGTTGTTCTCTTTCTTGCCATTGATCTGCTCTCTTCGATACTCGATTGAGGTTCATGTCGCCATATTTGAGCGCAGTTTGGGCTGCTGCTAGGGTTACGGCCGGTGCGAGCTCGTCTGGTACGGGGGCCGACCATTGTGTTTTCTGGTGACATGGGAACTTCTCGAGTTAGTATTGGTGATTGTGACCTCTAGTGGAGGCGAGTGCTTGGTCTTGCACCGGATGATCGGGCTGTTGTTAGAGCTGCCAGTTGAGAGAGGACTGTTGATGTATAGCATACCTCAGAGATTATGATGTCGCCTACCGTGCAGACAGATGGACCAGCTGTTGCTGAGATTGACAGGATGTCGCTTCCGAAGCTTACGAGCTGAGATTGCCGGAGCTTTCAGGCAGATATGAGTCAGATGATAGCTAGTCTACCCGAATTGAGAGACGAAGGTGATTCGTCCGATTTTTGCGCCGGAGCGGACCCAGTTGAGTTGAAGATTTCCAGTGTGGAGAGTCTTACTCAGATCTAGAGCAGACCGACTCAGAGATGACCGTCTATGTATTGCCTTTCCTGGAGGATTGAGGCGCTGTTCGGCGTACAGTTGAATGAGCCAGTTGCTGCTGCAAATGACGAGACATCGCCCAGATGGTTGGAGCTACTGCAGCGTGAGCATATACTTAGAGAGATGATAGCGAGTCGCTAGTCACCTGAGGATGAATGACTAGGACATGTGGTTCGTTCGTTTACCGATGCGAGGTCATCAGATAGATTGTTTCCAGCTAGAGACGACTTCACGCAGGTTCGTTGAGAGTCGATAGAGACGATCGAATGTCAGGAGCCCATTTTCCAAGTTTAAAGTATACGGAAAGACATGCAGGTGATTCTATGGACCCTCTAGAAGAATGAAACCCTAACTCGACGTAATGACCGTGTGAAAGCCTTTGAACCTTAGGGTTTGCGGCAGTTCCGCGGCGCCATTAGTGAGGCTTGGGTTTGCCCTTCTACGGCTGGACCACCGACGCTGTGGCATGTACTCGATGCTATTAAACTGTACCCATGATGTGATCTCTTGGGGGATTATGAGGTTCTGACGAGTCGATCGGATGATTCGACATCATTCGGATATCGTGTGATGTGATGCATTGCTTGGGAGACTCCAGATACGAGGATAGCCGTTGGAGCACAGTCCATGCAGCCATGATGAGACGAGTCCGAATCAGTCGACATGGAAGCAGAGTGAAGAAAAGAGTTCGCAAGATATTTCGACGAGATGACGTCCCACTCCGCTGACATCAGAGATGTGATACGTATCCAGAGGCGTGGTATATGGATATATTTTCCAGAAAGAAGCGCGATAAGTATGCAGCCGTTCCGGAATAAGAATTAGCTTCAGCAATGGATGATGACTTCCGGGCAATTCGGCAGGAATGAGATTTGAGAGAGGGACCTCGACAGGACCTTTCTGGAAAACGATACGAGAAGACCTAGACCCAGGGGTGGTCATGTTGCGCACACCAGCAGGCCATAGTTCGGCATCGTCGACGAGGTAGTTGACCAGGTTCGGATAAAGGAACTTACCCAGATGCATTGCGAATTGATCAAGGATGGACAAATATTGAGTATTCCTCTGACGATTGGGACGCGTTCCCGAGGACCTGTTCGGCCTGACATCTTCTACAGAATGATGAAGCTACAGAGTACGCGATTTTGAGTCCGTGCGAGAGACTTCAGATTGACCGTGGCCGAGAACAGTGCAGTGCGTAGTAGCTTGGCGTGACGTCATAGTGGACGACGATAGAGACAGGTGGAACCAGAGGTTCGGGCGAGACGCTGACGAGCTGTCATTACTTTCCGTTGAGACTAGAGACCTGATATGCTTACAGAGACGTTGGGATGTGACCAGTTTCCGAGAAAATATTGTGCCGAGGACACAGGTGTCTATCGAGTGAGAAGAGATTATGCAAGAGAGCCAGCCTCTGTACAGATCGGCATAGGCAAGATCGGAAGAGACCCTGAGCAGGATTCCTTCCGGGATATTGCTGCAATGATGTTTGCACCCAGGATCAGATGTGTGACGTGCATTCAGAGAGCCAGAGGCCGACGCCAGCGATATGCTGCCTTACGAGTGGTCGTGAGGATTGACCGAGAGGTGGCCAGAGAAGTGCCAGAATGGAATCGTCCCCGTTAGCACACCTGACAGGGCCGATGAGCCGATTTGACTGCGAGATAGGAAATCCACAAGGAAAATAAGGACCCAGAGTCAGAGGACGCCAGACCGTGAGCAAGAGGCAAGTAGATATCCTGCGCTGCTAGCAGTGGATGCACCGACTCCTTCTCGACCTTGAAGGAGGAATTACCGACGACGGTATTTATGATTTGTGATTCTGTGATTCGATTATCACGTATCCGTCGTTTTGGATTTCGATATTTGGGCGTTCTGTTTGCATGATTTGGTTTTGATGACTGAGTTTCATGATATTTGTTTCATGCACCCACTGGATATTTATATATTTTGCGCAGAGTTATTACATTTGAGATATTGATTGAGATTTCATGCCCACCGTATGCAGTGATTTGATTTGCACTTCCAGTATAGTTTTCATGCACTTTTAATGTTTTGATATATGATTTTGGTGCACGCCAGATTCGCTAAATCGGGATTCTTCGTGCATGTCACATACACCTGATTTTTTTTACTGTCAGGCACACACGTTGCCTACGACAGATGTTTCGTGCACACCAGTTGCACCTAGATGTTGTTTTGTACACCTGTTTGACACATATATGGATTTTGATTCCTTGCGCACCAGACGCACATGATATTCTTATATATGCATTTTGGGGATTGATTTCTAGTAGAGCAGTATATTTTTATGATGATATTCTCTATGTATTGATGTTTTCGGAGCCCCGACAAAATGGATTATTACTGAAATTGTTTTAAGTATTGGGGGTTTAAATTTAAATTCGGGGACCGAATTTCTTTAAGGGGGGTAGATTTTAACACTTCAAAAAGATAAAATATTAAATTTTGGGAATTTTTATAATTTAATATTATTTTATTGAAAATTTTAATACTTTGGTATTATTAAATGCAAATAAATAGGAAAAATTTGAGAAAAATTATGGAAAATTCTAAAATAGGGTAAATTAGAGAATTTTGACATTTTAAAGTTTTTGTGATTAGTTTGACACTAATTTAGTGCTAATCGCGATTAAAAATCGCTAATCGGTTTTTAGCATTTTTGTGCAAAACTTGCACATGTCACTTTTTCTACACTTGTGCATTTTTCTTGCCATGATTTATCATTTGGGTTTACTATTTGAGTGAGAAGGGTTTTAAGAAAAGAGAAAGAAAAGAAAAGGAAAAGAAAAGAATATAGAGTTGGAGAGTTGGTGAGAGAGAGGTATGGTCTCTTTGACTTGGACTTAGCCATTTTTCCCTTCCCTCATTTCACTCCTCCTTCCTCTTGCTGCTGCTCCTCCCTCACTTCCCTCCCTCTTCAAACTCCTCAAATCACCAAGAAAACTATACCAAAACCCTACCCCCATTTCATAAAAAATGTGCACAAACCCTAGATCTACACTTGGAGCTAAAGAAGCAAGGATTTGGGACACTAGGGGCAACTCAAGAATTTTCTTGAGTTGCCAAATGAGGTAATTACTGAACCATTAGCTTAGTTTTAGTATTACTTATACCCCATGTTTAGTTTTGAATCGATATTGCGTGATATTATGGACTTGATGAAAACCTAGTTAGGGTTTGAGAGAAACTTGTGTTGTATTGGGAAATTAAGCTCAGTTGAGATTATATAAACACCATAGTGCCTAAATTGAGACCCTAACCTGAAGCCTAAAACCAGAATACGGATTTTAGAAACCGATATCGGGGAATTTGTGAAATCTGTGCAGGGTATATTGAATCTGCTATCACCCGAGACACCCTAAAATAATATTGAGTGGACAGTGTCATGTGCAGGCACCATTGAACCAACACCCCAAACCCTAGCCCCCAACTCATCCGTACGGCCGCAGATTTTCCCTTTCTGGCCGCAATTTGCGGCCAGAGCAGAGGGTATTCTCCTCGTTTTCTGTGCACAGCCCCAGTTCCTCTAGTGTTGACCCTGAGTAGTCTAGTTTTGACTGATTCCATCTAGGGTAAAATCTGGGACATATTTCCTAAATTACTGTTTTGGATTCATGTTTCCGTATTCCGTATTTTTAAGTCTGAAATTGTGGATTGTGTTTTGCCTCGACTATTTGGCGTTTATACGACGATATAGAGGATTTATTGATGGTTTTGAAGGCGTCCCATAGGTTCTCACCTATAGGCTCCTTATCGTATCGTTTTGGATTTCATGTGCCGTTTTAGCTTGGATTTGGTTTTAATGCGCATATACGATATTTTGATATGTAGGTACCCATGAAGACTTCGGGACGACAAGCAAATGCGTGGTGACGTCCGCAAAGGATGATGCAAGGTGAGTAGATTATATCTACAGGGGGAAGTCGGGTGGATGGCATATAGCACCCCCGCAGTCCGTAGTTGTTATTCTATATGATAGTTAGGTGTATTATGGTTAGTGTAGGGTTAGAAGTGACTAGTGTAGTTCATAGTCGCGAATCCTAGAATAGAATTACACCTACACGCACACCCTTGCATATTACCTATACTTACACGGTGTTAATGATGATATTGGATGACTTTGGAGATGAGTCGATGATATTGGGCTTTGTGCCACGAGATCGGTGATGTGATATGATTCGTATTTGGGATACGAAATGTGATTCTTGCGGGTTTGGGATGTGTGTTTGCCCCCGCATTCATACTTTGTAGATGGCATCAGTTGTACTAGACTTAGATCAGTACCCCAGCTTATGTGATATGATGATAGTGATACCTGAAATGTGATGAGATAGTGTGATATTAACCCGTACCCAGCTATTGGGATGCCGTACGACGATTTACCGTATGAGCTTTACATTGACGATAGATCCGCACTCATGACTTGAGGATGTCATATGATATACTGTATCGTACGCGATACTATTGAGGCGGAATCACCGACTATTATATCTATATATATATCGACTCAGATGTTAGGCGGTTTCCTTACCTGTAGCTCAGCTTGTTAGTTCAGCCGTATAGTTTAGTGTAGTTGTTAGATTAGATTAGACTCCTACCTATTTCAAAACTAGCGGGTCATGGGTATTTTAAAAGACAGGTCAAGGGATCTACGGATATTTCAAAAGGCGTATCTTTTCATAAAAAAACATCGTAGCCCGTATTTTCAAAACCCCATGATTCGTGTTATTTCAAAAGGCACCATTTGTAGGACTTATATTAGATGAATGCAGATTAGTTATAGTTGCGTCTAGTTTCAGCCCCCACTCATTTTTGTGGTTCGCTTTGCATCGCATTCTTATATTATGTTTCATACTCCATTATTGATATCATGCTGATAGGACACCAGCACCGTTACTGATGATGCGTATGTACCACGTACACTTATTTGCCGGCTCACACACATCTTCATCGGTAATTGCCATGTCACGTACACCTTAGAAAATATTATTGCTTGACATAGCCTTTTAGCTAATAGTTTAGACATGATAGTAGTGTACCTTCCTTATATGTTAGTTTAGACATTATAGTTATTATCGCTACTTCATGCATACTGTTATTCATTGTTATGCCGCATTCATGGATTCTCATGCATATATTCACTATTTTACGTGTTATTGAGGTTTTGGATTTGGATTTCCGTGAGATTTTCTGGATTTGGAGGAAAACCGCAAAAACCAAATAAACATTTTCTCTCTTCTAAAATAAAAAGTGCGGTTTTCCCATGATGTATGAGTCGTCCACCATGAGTTTGCTGATGGATTTGGAAACCCGATTCGAGGAGACGGATGAACCGTTTCGGGTACATGGTGGACCCGGTAAGGTACCCCGGGGCAAGAAGCGCGTGATGATGACGATGTGAGCCTGGCAGGGGAGCACTACCTACCGGTGACTTTACCCGACGCGTCGGATATCCGGAGGATACCGTCGTGGTCTTGAGATGGATGGCAGGGGCCGGTCTGGACTGACGGCGCCCTAGATATTGAGGTACAGAGACTGTGATACAGAGATATTGGGATTACGTTTTGTGCCGATGCTAGGTACGGTTTTATGCTGATTTCATTATGTTACCTCATTTTAAAAATACAAAGGAAATCTCACTAAATTATGAAAACAGTTTCTTCATGTACATGTATTCTGTTTTCATGCATTCATATCTCATTCTTATGTTATATTGCTACCTGAGGCACTGACACAGGCACATGAGATTACACTCGGGTTAGATATTTACCCTAGCCTTGCTATAGGCTGCATGTTATATATTGAGGATTTTGGACTGATCGTTTTGACCTAGGATTATGTCTTGCGTTCGGTTTCTGCTTGTAGATATTTCTATTCACGAGTTGGCAACTCACCCCCGTTGTGCCACAGTTCTTGCAGGTTCTGCCGTACAGGTTCCATTGCGGCATTTCTGGCACACTACTTTCTTGCGGGTGAATTGCTTTTGGTAGGTGGATTCTTTCGCATCAAGAACCACCATTGTATTTATTTTATTCATTGTATCTAGAATTTTCCATCAACCAAAACTTGTATATTGTTTTAGACCTAGACTTTAGTGATGTATTATTCGACCTTAGAGTCGCGCTTAGTAGTATTGCGGTTTTCTTGTTGCTTTTGAGTTCCTTTGGTTTGACCCTCGCCTTTCGGCGTTGTATATTCTTATTGCATGTGTGGTTGTGGCCGTCAATTGACGGAGAGCTAGCTCCCGCTCGGGGATGCCTTTATCATTGCTTATATTGTTATCCTTGTTGTACCCCATTCGGGGCCAGTTTTACAAAAGAAACTCTGCCGAAATTTTTAGAAAAGACTTTACTGTTTTAAAATGCATATTCGGCTTAGTTATTTAAAACCCTTAATTTCAAACATGTATTTCTTCACTCCTTTTAAACTAGTTTCTTTACTTATTCCTAAAAATGGTTTTAGATTTCTGGGCTTTTGGCTTACTTGGATCAGATGGAGTCCTATAGACTTCATATGGTTCAAGGGCCAGTCACGTGCTCTTTCGGGTCGTGACAGTGGAAAAAGTGCAATTCTGGAATGGGTAGATGGAAAGCCTGTAGGTCCAGGAAAGCGGGCAACTCATTTCAGTGCCTATATTGGTATTCTTGTCAGCAATATGGACTACTGGAACATGGGATTCACGTTTACAGAAAACTCTTGGGAAGCATATGTATGGGCTTGGCGCATCCTCTTGGTAATATATAACTCAATTAATCATATTTCACCATTACATACTTGTTAAATTGTATTTATTTATTCATTAATATACTTGTTAATCTGTATTACAAAACTATTTTGTCTTAGAAGATGATATAGACGGATATTGGAAGTATGCCCGGTATGAGATGCATCAATGTCTCAAGAGATGGCGTGAAAGAATAAAAAGAAAATACACAGTCAGGTGGATTTACATAGGATTGGGAACGTTTTGCCAGTCTTCCTTCTAACATCTCTTGGGAGAAATTTTCTTTTCTCCTATGATATTGGGAGATACCCGAGACAAAGGTAATTAAAAAGATGTTTATTTGATTTGAACACCGAATTTAGATTAATTTATATTGAGATATGTTATCTTCTGAATATGCAGACTGAATCATCAAGGAATAGCCAGAACTCAGGAAAAGCCACCGATGACTATTTTGGTGGATCGATTCCTACTGATCAATATAGATATAATTTGGTGAGTTTATCATAAATTATATATATGTTAGATTTTTTAAGTTTATCATTACATAACCTCACCTATAGATAAATTATATATCTAATACAGGAGAAGGCTGGGAAAAAACCGGGACTTCCTGAGACATGGGAGTCATTGCACACTAAAGAACGCATGCCAGGAGAAAGAACGGATACAACCACTCAACGTCTAATAAGATTGCATTTATATTTTCTTTTAAATAAATACACTTGTTAACTTCGCATTAGTATGTAATTACTGTTTCATTTATCGCAAGTGCATTTCGAGTTGGCGAGGAAGAGCTATCGGGAATCAAATCCCGAATTTCCGGCTGACGATCCTATTCCAGTCGAGACCGAGGTTTCTATTATATAGCAAGAGTTCCTTCACGCAAGGTCACACGGTCGTATTCCTATTTTCGATGCTTCCCTTAGTCTTTCGCGGTCGAGTTCCAGCAGAACTTCAAGGATGTCGACCGCTCGCTCCAACATACAAATGGATCAGGCATGGGAGATCGAAGAGCTAAAGGAGCAGGTAAAGAGGAAGGATGAAGCAGATAAGAAGAGGGAGGAATTGATGCGGCATGGAGGGATCAAATGACGGAGCAGTGGACTCAATTCTCGCAATAATATGGTTCGCCTTCGCAACCGTCATCGGCACAGGGTCCATGGCCTTCGCAACCTGTATATTACCCTCTTCCGATGCGGTGATTGTATTACCCTCCTCCATCATAGGGATCGTACTACCCTCAGCCTCCACCTCTGCCACATGGACCGTACTAGCCTCAACCTCCCCCATAAGGACCGTTCTCTTCATTTTTTTCGGAGGAAGAATGGGAGGAATACAATCGATACATATCAAGGCGAGGTTCTGATAGCAATGCCAGCGGCGAGATTTAGTAAGGTGTGTATATATATGTGTTGGTGTAACTATCGTTGTTTCGAAAATTATGATTATAGCTCATGTATTTATTTATTTGGTTGGATTTATAGGGTTCACAGAGTTGAGTGAGTTGGGATTGAGATTTGGGGAGTTGTTGGTATTGTTGGATATATAGTGTATTGTGTTGGTTTGTATTCAAAACACTATTGTAATGACCCTAAAATCCCTGTACACTTTTATTATTCCAATATTGATAAAAGGTTGTATTTATATTTTGATGATGAGTTATAAGTAATTCTTGTTAAATAAGTGCAAGAAACAACTTGTAGCCTACTAATTAAGTCTTTCTCCTGCTATTTCATAGCTCACGTGTTCGAATCCTTACATCTCAATTATTTTATATTCTTTTCTTTTTGGTCGTTTTGGAATCATGAAAGTCTCATGGGCAATACACGGAGTTACGAAACTTTTTAGAGGAAAAAATATACAAATTTGGACTATTTAAACTAACCCAAACACAAGACCCTTGCCCTGACCCTATCAACCCCTTTGGGGCCGACCTTGGCATTGTTTGGTCGACCCAACCATCTCCAAATGTGCTCTGTCTTGGTTCGTCCCTTGAACTCCCTGAAGCTCCTTTTCATATACCGTAACCCCCATACAACACAGAGAACCCCATGTCCCTTCATCTACCATATTAACACACCTTTTTATTACATTTTAATTCATTTTTAATTCATTATACCCCTTCTCTTTTCCCCTATATATACTAAGCTATTGTAACAACTCCAATTTTAGTGTACAAAAATTTGTTTAAAAGTTAATGTATACATGGAGTATTAACAATTCCAGTGATTACTATAAGTATTTGTTTTTCTTTTTAATAGTAAGAAGGAGCTTGTAGCTCATTGGTAAGACCTTGCACTGCTGAACCAAAGCACCAGAGTTTAAATCCTATTAGCCACATTATTTTTTTTAATTAGTTTTCTTTTAAATTTTTTAGAATCCCAAAAGTCTACACGTGCTAAACACGTAAAACCAAAAGTCACATATAAAATAAACTGGCCCAGGGGGTAGACCAAACGGAAAGGGGCACGTGGCGACGAGCCCCGACCCGACTCGGCTGACTCGGGCCGGCGACTCGGCTGACTCGGGCGGCGAGGCTGGGTTAGCTCGGTCAAAATCCGAGTTGGTCTTCTTGACTTCTCTGTCTTTTGCCTCCCCATAACCCCTGTACACTTTAAAACCCCTGCACATTTACAGAGTCAATAAAAACACCTATTTACTCTATTTTAAATACAATTTTCATACAACCTTTCATCTACCCTAAATCCTAGATTACCCTATAAATACCACTCCAATTCACACCCCCCTAACTTACAAACTCTGTCCGAACTCTCAAGAAAATTCTCCAGAACTTTAGTGTACAAGTGGAGTTAGCGAAGGGCGAAGCTCCGGCGAACTTCCGACGAAGACCCTAGGAGCTCCCGGCGATGAAACGACGCACCAGAACCTACTTCCACTCCCCCTTTCTATTTTCTAAGCTAAGTTCCAGTAAGTCCCTCCTCCCTCTCCTCCTTTCCATTCAAAAAACTTGTATTTCTAAAACCCGACGGAAGCGGAGTTAATCTGACTTCCGATTCGATTTTCTTTAAAAAGTTCTAATTTTCTTAAATACAACATACCAAACTCTCACATCTTGACTATTAAATATTAACGAAACATAATGAACAAGTTTCATAGCAAAATATTTTATATTGCAATTTTTATCGTATTTTTTCAATAAAATACCATATAGTTTAGTTTTGACATTAAACATCATATTTCTTGCTATACCTTTAAATAGATCACGAGATAATGACCTAACTCGTCACAAAACTCATATGTAGCATAGCACGATGCCTTTTGGGAACATAGAATACGGAAAAATGCAATTTTACACATAAATATCTTTTACTAATAAAACCGTTTTCTACAAGATTACGTATTTTTAAACAAATCTTTGCAAAGCGCCGCTAAAACCCATTTAGGGAACCCGTTCGGGATGGTGCGGATTATCGCACAACCTCGGACTTAGTAGTGCGAGATGCAGACCTCCGCAAGGAGTATTCGGTCTCGAAAGATTTAAAAATACAAACATCTTAAGAAAATAAGATTTCTAGAAAATAATAAATTAAATTATTTTTATAAATATATATATATATATCATCAAAATATCTATTTTCGATATATTATAAATATTCCAACTTTTCTAAATAAAAAATAATCACTTTAGATGAAAATACCAAGCAATTCTATACAAGTTCAATACGTTACAATTAAATACCGTATATTATGAAAAATAGGTTTTAATCACTAGAAATGTCATAATGATAAAATATACATCAATGAAAACTTTAAAGACGATAATAAAATACTTGAGGTGTATTTTGAAAACTATACAAAAGTATTTTTATATAAAAACCCCTCAAGTTTAATAAATTACAATAAGGAACCTAGTAAATATAGGTTTAAGCGGGACCAGTCTCTTGAGACTAAGGGAGCCGGAGATATAGGTGCTTGCCTGTTTAAGGTAGACAACTTAACAAACGGTATTATCAACACGGTAATCTCTTTGAAAAAGACACAAATCCTGCCGCCCATGTGCAGCGGTTACCGATAACACAAAAACCTAATTCAGGATTCAATTTCTTTTCTAATTGTTCTGACTTAAACTGAGTTTCATTATAAATAATCTGACTTGAATATGATTCAAGTACAAACTACAATTCAATATGAATCCATGAATACATATATTCAATCTACTCAATCTGTATTGACTGAACAGAACCATGGATATACTTTCATCTACTTGATTCTCCAGTTATATCCATTTACTGATATCATGGTTTCGGCAAGTCATCTATCTGTACAATCTATATTACAAGATAATACAATTTACAATACAATACAAACAATACAATTAAGATATCGTGGGGTTTAAGGGGTAGATTGCTACGGAAGGTGTTAAAAGTGGCACGAGACTGCAAGATTTAAGACACCTAACCTGAATTCATTTGCTGTTGTACCGTGGCGTAAACGGTTCCTTGTATATTCCGTTCACCTTAGTCTCTGGTCTACTGAGACTCCTTTTGTATACACTGGCATCCTTCTGTACCAAGCTACAAACAACAGCGTTAACAATATAATACAACTTTAAAAGCTGCATTCTCTCTCTCTCTGTCTATTCTACTTCTCCCTTGTCTTTGGGACTTACCGAGCAATTGTTCGCTGACGACATTCCTTCTCTTTCTTCTTTGGAATGTTGTTAGGTGATTTAGATCTTCAGGAGATCGAGCCCACCTGCAAGGACTTGGATCAGCTAGCATACGATCCTGAGCTTTAGATTCATTGTACACATTTACTTTCAGTACTTTTCATTTCTATTATGCAATTGTTTAGGCATCGCTTTATCTCATGTATTTACTTTTCCATGTATTGTAAAAAGAATATGAATAAATAAAGTTGTTGTTCAGTTATATCTTTTGTCTCTTGTGCATTTTATTTATATTGCTTAGATACGCTTAGCGTATTTGTTTCAGAGTAAATACGTAGAGGCCCGTCGCGTCCTCTGCTCGTACACCGGGAAACGGGACGTGACAGGTTTTGTTGGTGGCCTATGTAGGTCAGAGCTGTATGGGACCCTACCATGCAGTTCAGTTCTGCGTGGACAACCTAAGCAATATAACACAAGAACCAGCAACTAAAAACATTCTTTACAATTCATATTCCTTGAATCTTATCATTTCATATACTTTGAATTTGTCCTTACCTAAAATTTTCTTTCAAGGTTATGGATTCCCCGAACAACACCAGCACCAATGTCAGCAACACACCTCCACCACTACCCCTCACACGTGTCGTCCCGCTCCGATCAACGAGCAGACGGTTCTACTTGAGGCAATCCGTAGACTTCTAGAAGGACAGCAACAACAGACTGCTCTTTTAATGGCCGTCCAGAAGCAGAAGCACCTGGGGTGAACCAATTCAGAGCTTTGCACCCCAAACAATTCTCAAGAAAAGAGAGCCCTCTAGAAGCTGAGGAATGAGCTCAGAGCATTGAAGATGATCTGGCAGTGGCACAAGTGCCAGAGATAGCTTGGGTCCATGTTGCGAAACTGCAGCTCACGGACAATGCACGGGTTTGGTGGAAGGCGGAAGAAAGTCGTCTTAATCAACCCATTGAATGGAAGACATGTTCGATGCAAAGTACTTCCCTGAGACTGCCAGGTTCAGCATGGAACGACAGTTCATCCATCTGCAACAGAGTTCGATGTGGAAAAACTCAATGGATGAATACGATGCTGAGTTCACCATGCTCAGTTAGTAAGATATGTCTCAATAATTCGATTTTTCAATATATCACATACTACACAGCTAACACAATACTTTAACAGATTTGCGGCACACCTGATACCGACGGATGAGATCAGAGCCCGTCGATTTCAACAAGGTTTGGATTCGGAGATCCAGGCTGCACTAGCCACATGAGATTTTCCGACTCATGAATCGGCTCTGAAAGTTGCCCTCCGTTATGAGGCAGTGGTAAAGATGAGGGGAAAATCTCAATCTGCTGGTGTTAAGCGCCCTGCCAACCAAATGGCAGGAGGAGCTTCATCAAGGCCATCTTTTGTGCCAAGAAGACCGAGAGTACCGAACAACAGGCCCAGCCCAGCCTTTTGTAACTACTGCAAGAGAGATGGGCATCTGATGAAAGACCGCCAGCGTGCAAGCTGCCTTTGCTTAGTCTGCAGCTCATCTACTCACGATATTGTGTCTTGTCCTCGTAGACAAAACTCATATGCTGCATCCAGGCCAGCAGTCACTTACCCGCAGCGCCCAGTCATCCAAGCACCTGCTCCGAAACTTGCACTACCTGCTCCACCACTTAGAGGATCACCGACTGCACCTCCTCCTTGTCAGTTCCATCAAGCTCAACAGAACGTTCTGAGGAATGCTTCTCAAGCCAGGAGGAATGTACCACGGCGACAGGCTTTCTTGATGACCGTGGAAGAAGCTGAGGCCACTGGCCAAGTTATCACTGGTAACCCTTTCTTTTCAAGCTTTACTTTCAGTCTTACCACCTATCTACATACTTTTTCCTATACCTAAACAATATTCCATATACCTTAGGTACAATCTTAGTAGCCTCACTTCTTGCACTAGCACCCTTCGATTCTGGAGCATCTCATTGCTTTATGTCGCAACGGTTCGTCCGAACTCATGCGATTCCAGTCACACCGCTTGTATCCAGCTGGAATGTCAGTTCAGGAAATGGCATTCTAAAGACAACAATAGGATACAGCTTGTGTCCAGTAGTCGTCTGCAGCAGAGAATTCTATGCTGACTTCAAGGTGCTGGATATACCGAACTTCGATGTAGTTCTAGGTATGGATTGGCTCAGAACATTTTATGCTACCATCGACTGTCGTCAAAGGAGGGTAGTATTCGAGATTCCAGACCATTCGGTCTTTTATTTCAAAAGTGGAGACCGTATACTAGAGCCAAGTACATACAAGGCGAAACCAAAGAAGCCAGTGATTGCAGCAACTCAAGCAGAGGAAGGGTCAAAGAAAGAAGAGGTTCGAGAGTTCGACGATATATTTCCTGACGATATATTAGGTTTGCCTCCCGATCGAGCTCTTGAATTCAGCATTGATTTATTAACAGGAGCACAACCGGTGATCAAAGCACCTTATCGATCAAGTCCGGAAGGTTTGAAGGAAGTCCGAACTTAGTTGGACGAATTATTGGCGAAAGGATAGATTCATCCCAGCACTTCAAGTTGGGGATCACCTGTATTGCTTATGAAGAAGAAGGAAGGTTCATACAGAATGTGCATCGATTATAGAGCCTTGATCGAAGTAACGATAAAGAACAAGTATCCACTCCCGCGCATCGACGATTTATTCGATAAGCTAAGTGGATCTTGAGTTTTCTCTAAGTTAGATCTCCGTTCAGGTTATCATCAAGTGAAGGTCAAGGAAGCTAATATTCATAAAACGGCTTTCAGAACTCTCTATGGTCATTACGAATTTCTAGTGATGCCATTTGGAGTGACCAACGCACCAGCAATATTCATGAACCTGATGAATCAATTTTTCCAGCAGTACTTAGACAGGTTCGTTGTCATCTTCATCGACGTCATCCTGGTGTATTCTGAGAGTCTGAAAGAACACGCCGAATACCTATGAATTGTCCTGGAAACTCTACGACAACATCAATTATATTACAAGTACAGCAAGTGCGAGTTTTGGCTAGATCAAGTTGGTTTTCTTGGACATATCGTATCAGGCGAAGGAATCTCTGTGGATCCAGCAAAAGTTTCAGCAGTAAGCGAATGGCCAACACCAAAATCAGTGAAGAAAATTCGGAGTTTCTTGGGTTTAGTTGGATATTACAGAAGGTTTATTGAAGGATTTTCTAAGATAGTAACACCCCTGACCAGCCTCACACGTAAAGATGAAGACTTTGTGTGGTCAGAAGCATGCGAACAAGGTTTCGTAGAACTCAAGTCAAGTTTGTCATCAGCGCTTATTCTCGTTATGCCGGACCAATCTGGAGGTTTCGAAGTACATTGTGATGCATCCGGTAAGGGATTAGGATGTGTTCTACATCAGCACGGTAAAGTTGTTGCTTATGCTTCCAGACAACTGAAGATTCATGAGTGCAATTATCCGACGCATGATTTGGAGTTGGCAGCCGTAATCTTTGCTCTTAAGATTTGGCGCCATTATCTTCTTGATGAGCGAGTAAACATATAAACAGATCACAAGAGTCTAAAATATGTGTTTACTTAGAAGGAGCTTAATATGCGGCAGAGACGATGGTTAGAACTCATGGCGGACTTTGACATCAATCTGCAATATCACTCAGAGAAGGTGAATGTGGTACCTGATGCCCTTAGTCGCCAACCATTAGCAATGAATCTCACCGCTCAGTAGAAACTGCAACAAGACTTTTATCAGATGGAGATTGAAGTATTCATGCCAGGTAATGCTTCAAGTTTGATGAATTTACAAGTTCAATCTACCATTGTCAATCAGATCAAAGCAGCTCAAGCAAGTGATGCTAAGTTGCAAAATATCAGAGAACAAGTAAAGAATGGACTCAGAACAGAATTCATCATCCATGAAGACAGATCTTTGAGATACGGCAGCAGATTATGTGTACCAAAAGGTTCTGTTCGGGAAGAGTTAATGAAAGAAGCTCACAACTCTCCCTACTCAGTACACCCAGAAGGTACAAATATGTACAAAGATCTACGTCAGAATTACTGGTGGCATGGAATGAAGCGTGAAGTAGCCAGAAGTGTCGCTAGATGTTTGGTGTGTCAGAAAATAAAGGCTGAACATCACAGGACTGCTGGATTACTTCAATCGTTACCTATTCCAGAATGGAAGTGGAAACACATCACGATGGATTTTGTGACTGCACTTCCTTGCAGCACAAAGGGTAATGATGCAGTATGGGTTATTGTGGATCGACTCATAAAGTCGGCTCACTTCATCCTATTTCGGGTTGGCCAGTCAACTGATACATTACCAAAGAAGTGCATGGAGGAAAAATCTAAGTAAAGATTTAAACTCTTCAAATATGTATTAATTCTGATACCCATGAACTCATACAGGAAATTGTGCCACTTCATGACATACCGGTCGGCATTGTCTTCGATCGTGACACCAGGTGTAACATTTCAGAAAAATAAAATATTATTTTTGGGAATTTTTTATAATTAAATAATAAATATTATGAATATTTAAATAATGCGGTATAATTAAATACCGATAAATTAGGAAATATTTGGAAATTATATTAATTATTGAATTTGAAAGAAATTATAAAAGTGGAGCATTCATAGATTTTATATAATTAATTATATTCCATTTTTAATGCTAATCGTGATTAAATATCGCTAATCGTGCATTAAACTTTATTTGTGCACTTGCCATGCACCATGTCACATTTCACTTTTTACATTTTTCTACCATGGCTTTTCTTTTCCTTTTGCTTGGATTTGTTTTAAATTGAAATGAGAAGAATACAAAAGATAAAGGAGAATAGAAAAGAAAAGTAAAATTTTTAAAGAATTGGGTATGAGCAAGAGAGAGGGGGGGGGGGGGTAAGGGATCAACCTTGGACCATGGCTCTACCTTCTCATTTCTTCCCCTTCATCATTTCTTCTCCTCTTTCCCCATGGCTGCACTCCATCTCCTTCCCCCTCTACCTCCTCACTTCATCATCAAAAACTTATTAAAAGTTCATCTCCACTTCATTAAAACATGCACAAGCTCCCTACAAACACTTTGGACAAAAAAAAATCGGATTTTGAGCACTTGGGGTGCCAAATGATGTACTTTCTTCACTATTAGCATAGTATTTCATTCACTTTAGTATCCATGCATGTTTAGAATTGTTTTAGTGTTGTTTTGTGAACTTTGAAAATCTCCAGAAGAGGTTAGGGTTTGTTTTGAATCTAAAAGTGTAATTGAGGTTAGTAGAGACCATACAACCCCTTTAGTGTGTGATTAGAGAATTAAACCAGAGAATTAAACCCCGCAACATGAACTAAGAAACCCCGATATCGTATTTTGTAATCTTTGGTGATGGTATTTTGACATCTGCTATAACCCCGGTGACCTGAAAATTTTATAGCGATCCCAGTGAGTCGTGCAGGCAACCTAGAAGCTACTCTGAAGACCCGAGAACCTACCCCCTCTACTTGGCCGTAAATTTAATGTTCCTGGCCGCAAATTGTGGCCAGGGTGGGGTGAAATGTGTCAGTGTTTGGTCCATGTTTTCATCTCCAGTAAAATAGACCCTCAATGTATGCAAAATTGGCTAATTTCACCTAGGGTAAAATCTGGAGTTGTTTTCTTGAATTGCTGCTTTGTTTTATGATTTCGTTTTAACTTAGATTTTAGTATTTGGGTTTTAACTCGATGGTTTGACGTTCGTACATCTACATTGAGGATTTGTGTGGCCTTTATTGCATGTGTAGATCATAGGTCTTAACCTATGTGTGATTCGCGTGTCGTTTTGGTTTTGAATTGGATTTTAATGCGACACGATATATTATGATAAGTAGGTACCCCCGTGTGGACTTCGGATGATGAAGAAGAGGATGGCGACATTGACTTCGGCAAGCGATGATCAAAGTGAGTAGATATATATCTACGGTGGAAGTCGGGTAGATAGCGTATAGCACCCCCGCAGTTCGTAGTGTAGTATACAAATACGTTATATATGATTATAAATATGTGTATTGTGATACGTGGATGATGTAAGTCCATGTCACGCACCCCACGAACTTGCGGGGAGGCGGAAAATATGAAAAATGATCATCAAAGCTTTGTAACACGGACTAGAGCACATGAATCGTGTCTAAACCGTTACTAGCAAACTACGAGAGGTTTAACTACTCGGATTCGAAGTTATACCTCACGTTACTTGTCCTTCGGGTCTTCATCGCTGGCCTCCACTCCTCGTAGGCTCCTTGAAACATCGGCACCTCAACGGCCTCCTCGAGTCAAAGACGATCCACCCGAGAGCTCCTACGCTAAGCTTGATCTCTAACTTGAGATAACTAGGTTGCTCAAAGTGCTAATCTAAGCTACCTAGGGGATATAGAGTGAGGTTATGGAAGTATTAGTCTAGCTAACCCTTGATCTCAACACATGAGAGGTTAGGGTTAGGGTTTGAAGAGGGAGAGCTTGAAGAGAGAGAAGGTGAGAATTAGAATCCTTTTGGATGAATGAAGTCATTTGTGTATATATGAAACATATGATAATATCAAGTAAATAAATAACAATGAATTATCACCATGTTTCATTAATACACTAAGTGATTCATCACATGAGTCATATAAAACATTAAATGAATCATTAACTCAATGTATGAATCACTACATGACTCATTAATCCAATTAATGCATATGCCACCTTAACCCCCAAGTCACCATGCTTCTAGAAGCTTCCCGGAAAATTACGAGAACGCCCCTCCAATACGTGAAAACACGGAAAAACTTTAGACTATATAAATCCAATAACCTGATACTAGAATCTGGCTTAAACCAAAGCCGAATAGTAAAAAACTGTCCGAACGTCGTACGTGCGTTTAAACACGTATGCGTCCAAACCCTTGTCGTAAAACATTACGACCTCTATATCGTTTCGCCTGGAGCAGAGAAACTCTCTGTGTGGGACTCTAAAGACTCGACACTACGCTGGCAGTGGGTTTAACCACAGACCGCAAGCGGCACTAGCTGTACGTAACAGTCCCCAGGTAGATGTCGATAAGAAGGCCGATGAGGAAACCCATCCGAACTCCTACTGAGCCTGATGCGACAATCTCCGTACAGTCTGGTCTGTTCGTCTAAGACTATCGCATATAGAGCCTAGGGGGCGACAAGCGTCAGTCCCCTAATAGCGGTATAAGTCATGTCGGAGCGTAGCCCATTACACCCTGAGAAACTACTGGAACTTACCAGTAAATCTCGCTTGCCCTGGCCAGGGACTTTGCATAATGGCTCTCTGACACAGCACGATATCAACTCCCAATACCGGGAGAGACGAACCCTTTCTAACCGCCACAGCCTCCAAGTGCTCGGGACTGCACCCAACTGCTACCTGTTTGCACGACTCCTTTGAGCAGTGGTAGGGTAGCAATCTAAGAACAATGGGATACACTCGAGGAGAAGTAGCAGTGTCAAGTCTGCGGACTATGCTGTACTCATGTCACCTGGGAACTATTAACTGACAACGGGTATAATACCAACCAATCAGTTCCCCTGCGAGTCATGTCCGGTGTACCCGCAACCTAACGAGCATCTGTATACTATCTCCAGTACGACGTACTGACGGCTGTGGGACAGACCATCTTCCCAACTGGGATGAGAAGCGTACACACTAGTCTACTCTGGAGTATCGATGCCCAGTCTCGATAATCCTACGACTAGGGACAAGTATAGGATGTTGCTTATAGACTACCCAGCTCCCATTAGTGTGACTGCCATCACAACGCTGGTAATCAAGTAAAGATCCTGTGGGCTCTACTAATATGTATGAGTGATACGTTACAAGAAACATATGCACATATTAAAGTAGACACAAACCAAGTAGCATACTATCATTTTTAGCAAGACTGTATATACAACTGTGAATATCCCAAGCTCCATTAAGTAATATACATACAAGTATGATACAATAATGGCCCCTAGGGCATATACACTAACAATCTCCCACTTGCACTAGGGCCATGAGCTGGCATATCGTAGACCTATCATCTCGAATAGCCTCTCCAACTGCGTCTGAGGAATGGCCTTTGTGAATGGATCAGCAATGTTATTCTCCGTCTCTACTCTCTTTATCTCGATCTCTCGGCGATCTACAATCTCCCTGATCAGGTGATACCGCCTTAAGATGTGTCTGAATTTCTGATGGGACCTGGGTTCCTTCGCTAAATCTATAGCGCCGTTGTTGTCACAATACAGAGGTATTGGATCAACACTTGTAGGAACCACCTGAAGTTCTGTGAGGAACTTCTTCATCCAAACAGCTTCTTTTGCGGCATCGCAAGCAGCTATGTACTCCGCTTCCATCGTTGAGTCAGCAACGGTCTCCTGTTTGGAACTCTTCCAACAGACCGCCCCACCATTGAGGGTTAAGACATAACCTGACATGGACTTGGAGTCATCTTTGTCACTCTGGAAGCCGGAGTCGGCAAAGGCCTCAATCTGGAGGTCTTTTCCGCCATACACCAAGAATATATCTTTAGTCCTTCTTAGGTACTTGAGAATGTTCTTTACTGCTATCCAGTGATTCTCCCCTGAGTTTGCCTGATACCGGCTTACAACGCTCAATGCGTATGCTACATCTGGTCTGGTACATAACATCGCATACATTATAGAGCCTACCGCTGAAGCGTAGGGTATAATCGACATGCGATCCCTTTCCAAATCAGTCTTGGGAGACATATCTTTGGAGAGGGTGATTCCGTGACAAGCCGGTAGGTTCCCGTGCTTAGAATCTTCCATACTGAATCTCTTCACTATGTGTCTATGTACCTGGACTGTGAAGTCCCAACATCCTCTTTGATCTATCACGATAGATCCGGATCCCTAGAATGTAGGTGGCATCACCCAGGTCTTTCATGGAGAATTTCTGTGATAAGAATCTTTTGACTGACTGTAACATAGGAATATCATTTCCTATTAGGAGAATGTCATCCACGTACAAGATGAGGAATACTACTGCTCTCCCTACAATCTTACTGTATATGCATGGTTCATCTGGATTTTTGATAAAGTCAAATTCTTTGACAGTATCATCAAAACAGATGTTCCAACTCCGCGATGCCTGCTTTAGTCCATAAATAGACTTAAGCAACTTGCATACTTTACCGCTGCTCCCACTCTGAATGAATCCCTCTGGCTGATCCATATAGACACTCTCTTCTAAATTACCATTTAGAAAGGCCGTCTTTACGTCCATCTGCCAAATTTCATAATCGTGGAAGGAAGCAATAGCAAGAAGGACCCGAATGGATTTAAGCATAGCCACTGGAGAAAATGTTTCGTCATAGCCCAAACCAGGTCTTTGACGGAAACCCTTTGCAACAAGTCTATCCTTGTAGATTTCAACCTGTCTATTTACACCAATCTTCTTTTTGAAGATCCATTTTCATCCTACGGGTTTTATCCCATCTGGAGCAATGTCCAAAGTCCATACTTTGTTAGTGTACATGGACTCCATTTCGGTCCGCATTGCATCCAGCCATTTTACTGAGTTACCGCTCTGAATGGCTTGCTGGAAGCTAGTAGGCTCATCATAGTCAATAGTGCAATCCTCTCTATCCCTGTCTATGAGAAAACCGTAGTATTTCTCGGGCGGATGAGACTGCCTACTACTCCTGCGGAGTGGCATCGGGATGTCCCTTTCTTCTGAAACCTCTGGTTCTACTAAGCTTTCAGTAATAGCTTGTGGTTCTAGAATTTCTTCCAGTTCTATTGTGCTCCCACTCTTCTGATTTTCCAAAAATTCAGTTTCCAAGAAGCGGGCATGTTGAGAAACAAAGACCTTTTGTTCCTCTGCGTAATAGAAACAATATCCCATGGAGTTCTTTGGATATCCCACAAACTTACATTGTACTGAGCGTGCCTCGAGTTTGTCTGTATGCTGCTTCTTTACAAAAGATGGACATCCCCATGTCTTAAGATACTTAAGACAGGGTTTCTTCCCACTCCACATCTGATATGGTGTGGTAGGCACAGTCTTGTTTGGAACTCGGTTCAAAAGATATGCAGCTGATTCTAGTGCATATCCCCAGAATGATCGCGGTAACTCAGCGTAACTCATCATGGAACGTACCATATCCAATAGGGTTCGATTCCGTCTCTCCGATACACCGTTATGTTGTGGTGTGTATGGAAGAGTAAGCTGAGAGAGAATTCCATTCTCTTTTAAGTAACCTAGGAAGTCGGCACTTAAGTATTCACCACCTCGATCAGATCTCAGTGTTTTGATACTTTTGCCTGTTTGGTTTTCTACTTCATTCTTGTATACCTGAAATTTTTCAAAGGCTTCAGATTTATGTTTCATTAAGAAGACATGTCCATACCTTGAAAAGTCATCCGTAAATGTAATGAAGTATGAATAACCGCTTCGCGCATGTGTAGACATTGGACCGCACACATCACTATGTACAATCCCTAAGAGCTCGCTCGCTCTTACTCCGTGTCCAGTAAACGGAGTTTTTATCATCTTTCCTATGAGACAAGATTCACAAGTAGCATAAGATTGATATTCGAACGGATTCAAATATCCTTCTCTATGTAACTTAGTCAACCTTCTCTCATTGATGTGACCCAGTCTACAATGCCATAAGAAAGCCTGATTTAATTCCGGAGACTTTCTTTTAAGTGTGTTCTGGACATTGAAAACCTGAGCTTGACTTAATACGTATATGCCGTCATCTAATGTACCAGACCCAATCAAAACTTGATTTAGGTGGATGTGAACTACATCACCTACGAATGTAAAATCATATCCCTCTCTCGAAAGTGAGGATACTGATATGATGTTATAAGTCATACTAGGTACATACAGACAGTTACGTAGAATCAATATCTGCCCACTTGTCAAATCTAGGCGATATTCTCCCACGGATTCAGCGTCTACGCTCATTCCGTTTGCAACTCTGAGAGACCAATCACCTACCTTTATAACTTTACAGTTTCTCAAAGCATGTAATGAATTACAGATATGAGATCCTGCTCCGGTATCTAGTACCTAGGAAGTAGAGTTAATTGATAAACAGTTCTTTATTACAAACACACTTGAGGCTGAAGCCACAACATGCTTCGAATCCTGACTACTGGCTTCTAAAGCCCTACAATCTTTCTGCCTATGCCTAATCCCACAATAATAGGAACATCCCTCATTTACTATATCCAGTCCCGAAACTTTTGCCCTTCTCTTTCCTTCTACTTCCCTGGTTTCCTTCAGGGTAGAAGGTAGAGACTGTAGAATCAAGTCAGTATCTGACTCGTTCTCCAACGTGGTCTTCAGGTCCTTGAGCTGATCAATATAGCTAGTCATTGTAAGGACGTTTTTCCCTACAGATGACCCGAAAGTCAACCTCGCTTGAATTAATTCGTTCGAGGTATCATATCTTGCGATATGAGATTGCTCTCCATATAAATCTTTGTTATGGAGAAATATGAAAACTGAGTCCATCTTCTCGTGCTGCTTCTGGTATACACCATCAACTGAAACTAACACGAGGCATTTGGCTTTTGCATTATCTTTTTCCCTTGTCTGACAGATATCCATATCCGCGACAGTGGAAAATGGACCTGGGACGGCGGGATCTTGAGTAGTAATAGGGTGGTCCAGCTTGTCATAGGCAATAGACATCTGGACAGACCTTTGCCAGTGATATAAGTCAGATTCAGTCAATTTGTTATCTAGATGTAACCTATGTATGGTCACAAGGTCGCTGCAATGAGAGAAAGAGAAGAAAACATTTTAGCATGATGCTCTTGCAAGTTTAGATTGGTTTTTAGTTTATCTAAACTGGATGGCTCCCACTGTTTCTCGAATCCTTCCTCAAACCATAAAAGAAGAATTAGCCAGGACTATTCTCACCGTACAATACTTGCTTAACCGTTCAGCCAGGTCAGTGTCGATACTTCGAGGGAGGTTTTCCAACGCTTTCGCGAAGTTCCTTAATTAAAGAACCTCTTTTCTCTGGGGGCGTAACCCCTCTGACACCTTTCTAGGCACCTACTTGGTTTATAGCATTGATCGTTAAGTGACGAATCTCCTGATAAGTAGTATATACTCACAGTAGGATCGGGATCCAAAATATCATCGTATGATAATGTTGAAGGAATCCTACCAACATTCATCAAACTCTAAAATGGTATGCATCTCTCTGCAAATTTCAGTTTCTTTAGAAATTCCCGATATGGATTTTTGCCTCATGCTCTTATGACCTTGACTTTAGTCAACAAATCATAAGTCAAATGTCAAGTTCTACCCGTCATTATCCAGGTTAATTTGAACCCATCCGTACATACCCTTGACTTTAGTCAACAAGATAATACGACTGTCCCAAACCAACGCATCTATCTATGCTGCATATGAATATCCAACAGCTACCAAACACTGTGCATTGACTTTAGTCAACAAACACAGCTTGAATACTATTGACTATCTATATGAAATGACGGAGGGCTACAAATGGTTTTAGCAAAACCGTGAACATAGTGAACTTGATATAATCGAAGGAACCTGATACTTTTTAAAAGGAGTGGTTAAAGCCCCGCAATTAAAAATTCTGATCTTTTAAAATAACCGAGTGGTTTCTTTTAAATTTGTTCCAACGATTGAATTTTGGTTTATTTTCTTTGCATTATAATAATGTGTCCCATCTTTTATCCTATCATTACAGAAAAGAACGAAAATACCACGTCCTCTTATGCCATCCGCATTCGCCCCTGGGTCCCGTCATCACCCGTTAGGTTACTTAACTAACGACAGAGCGGGGGCTGGGCTAGCGCGGGTGTAAAACATAAGTGACGTCTAATAGCTATCATATATAGATATTGTACATTCGTCAGACTCAATAATAAGCATTCCAGATCACTGATGAACTTTATTGGATATACTAGCAATCCGCATATGCTTTGAGCCCGCAATAAAAGACGGATTACAAAGTTGTGATGAATAGCCATTACCCCACCCTAGACCCCTACGGGTACGGCAAACTACCCGCCAAGTACCCGAAGTGAAGCGGTCTCCCTCAACAAAGTGAGTAGGCCACTAAACACTTCAAAGTACCCGGTAGTTTGTGCACCCCGCCTTGGGTCTATCCTAGGAGCAAAAACAGTAAAAAGAAATAATACAACGGTGGGTACAACCGCAACCTGGATATGCCCCGTAAAAGAATATTACATCATATTACATTTACATTGAATGAATGAATATTAAACCCATCTCAAAACCCCGGCTAATCATCACAACACTCCAATCAAGTCCATATACATAAACAGTAAACATTACAGAAATGTGCAACCCCCTGCCAACCGACATACTAGCAGTTAGGGGAGGTTTACGAACACATTAAACACTACAGATAAAAACCCAATTAGCAAATAACTTATAACATCGATCGACTTCCTTTTTCCGTGTCTACCCCAAAAGCAAAGCAGCACTGAAGTAACCTGGGTAGAAACAGAACATTCTGGAAAACAGAAAACCATAAAATATGAATTACAGAGGAAACCCGAGTCAACTCGGAGTTGACTCGGCGGCGGATCCGTGGCCAAAAGCACCATCTTGCCGCGGATCCGCGGCCATCTTACCGAGTTAGGGTCTCGTATTTTCTCAGAATTCTTATATTTCTCTGCTGTGAATTTTAAGGCATATCAAATAATTTTTTAGACATGTTTAAAATTAACAGAACTGTTAGGGTAAGGTTTTTGGTTTTTCGTGTTTTCCGTCGATCGAACTTCTAATTAGTTGCTAACAAGCTAGTAATGGTTTAGTTGGCTCCGATACCACTGTAAGTCCATGTCACGCACCCCATGAACTTGCGGGGAGGCGGAAAATATGAAAAAAGATCATCAAAGCTTCGTAACACAGACTTGAACGCATGAATCGTGTCCAAACCGTTACTAGCAAATTACGAGAGGTTTAACTACTCGGATTCGAAGTTATACCTCACGTTACTTGTCCTTCGGGTCTTCATCGCTGTCCTCCACTCCTCGTAGGCTCCTTGGAATATCGGCACTTCAACGACCTCCTCGAGTCGAAGACGATCCACCCGAGAGCTCCTACGCCAAGCTTGATCTCTGACTTGTGATAACTAGGTTGCTCAAAGTGCTAATCTAAGCTACCTAGGGAATATAGAGTGAGGTTATGGAAGTATTAGTCTAGTTAACCCTTGATCTCAACACATGAGAGGTTAGGGTTAGGGTTTGAAGAGGGAGAGCTTGAGGAGAGAGAAGGTGAGAATTAGAATCCTTTTGGATGAATGAAGTCATTTGTGTATATATGAAACATATGATAATATCAAGTAAACAAATAACAATGAATTATCACCATGTTTCATTAATACACTAAGTGATTCATCACATGAGTCATATAAAACATTAAATGAATCATTAACTCAATGTATGAATCACTACATGACTTATTAATCCAATTAATGCATATGCCACCTCAACCCCTAAGTCACCATGCTTCTAGAAGCTTCCCGGAAAATTACGAGAACGCCCCTCCAATCCGTGAAAACACGGAAAAACATTAGACTGTATAAATCCAATAACCTGATACTAGAATCTTGCTTAAACCAAAGTCGACTAGTAAAAACTGTCCGAACGTCGTATGTGTGTTTAAACACGTATGCGTCCAAACCCTTGTCGTAAAACATTACGACCTCTATATCGTTTCGCCTGGAGCAGGGAAACTCTCTGTGTGGGACTCTAAAGACTCGACACTACGCTGGCAGTGGGTTTAACCACAGACCGCAAGCGGCACTAGCTGTACGTAACGGTCCCCAGGTAGATGTCGATAAGAAGGCCGATGAGGAAACCCATCGGAACTCCTACTGAGCCTGATGTGACAATCTCCGTACAGTCTGGTCTGTTCTTCTAAGACTATCGCATATCGAGCCTAGGGGCGGCAAGCGTCAGTCCCCTAATAGCGGTATAAGTCGTGTCAGAGCGTAGCCCATTACACCCTGAGAAACTACTGGAACCTACCAGTAAATCTCGCTTGCCCTGGCCAGGGACTTTGCGTAATGGCTCTCTGACACAGTGTGATATCAACTCCCAATACCGGGAGAGACGAACCCTTTCTAACCGCCACTGCCTCCAAGTGCTCGGGACTGCACCCAACTGCTACCTGTTTGCATAACTCCTTTGAGCCTTGGTAGGGTAGCAATCTAAGAACAGTGTGACACACTCGAGGCGAAGTAGCAGTGTCAAGTCTGCGGACTATGCTGTACTCATGTCACCTGGGAACTGTTAACTGACGACGGGTATAATACCAACCAATCAGTTCCCCTGCGAGTCTTGTCCGGTGTACCCGTAACATAACGAGCACCTGTATACTATCTCCAGTACGACGTACTGAAGGCTGTGGGACAGACCATCTCCCCAACTGGGATGAGAAGCGTACACACTAGTCTACTCTGGAGTATCGAAGCCCTGTCTCGATAATCCTACGACTAGGGACAAGTATAGGATGTTGCTTATAAACTACCCAGCTCCCACTAGTGTGACTGCCATCACAACGCTGGTAATCAAGCAAAAATCCTATGGGCTCTACTAATATGTATGAGTGATACGTTACAAGAAACATATGCACATATTAAAGTAGACACAAACCAAGTAGCATACTACCATTTTTAGCAAGACTGTATATACAACTGTGAATATCCCAAGCTTCCATTAAGTAATATACATACAAGTTTGATACAATAATGGCCCCTAGGGCATATACACTAACAGATGACTATCAAGATAGGTTTTAGGTGTTCATGGGTTAGTTTTAGTGTAATTAGATGTAACTTAGGTTAGCTTCTTAGTCGCGAACCCTAGAGTAAAGATTACACCCATACGCACACACACACGCTTACATTGTTTTACTTGTGCGTATATGGAGATGTATACATACATACATATATATATACACACACACACATATAGGTATGTGAATATATATATATATATATATATATATATATGTATATGTATGTATGTATGTATACATATACATGGATGATGAGGATAGTATATGATACTTGGAGATGAGTCGATGTGATTGGGCATGAGGCCACGAGATCGGTGATATGAATTGGTTCGTATTATGAGATATGACATGATGTTATAGCGGGTCCTTAGGCATGGTGTTTTCATACACACGCATATATATATATATGTATATGTCGATGGTATCAGTATGTACTAGACTTAGATCAGTACCCCCAGTTCATGATATATGATGATAAGGATACCAGATGAATAATGAGATGATGTGATATTTGACCCGTACCCAGATTTGGGATGTCGTACGATGGATTTACCGTACGATCTATGATTATGATGATAGATCCGCACTTTTGACTCGAGGATGTCATATTATATATTGTATCGTATGTGATACTATTTAGGCTTAGGTGGTTTTCCTTACCCTTTCGATTAGTCTGTTAGTTTAGTCATGTAGTTTACTTGTAGATGTTAGACTAGACTCGAGTCATACCTATTTCAAACTAACGAATCGTGAGTATTTTAAAGACGGGCCAAGGGATACTACGGATATTTCAAAGGATGTAAATTTTCATAAAAACATCGTAGCCCTATTTTCTAAACACCACGATTCGTGCTATTTCAAATGTCAAACGGTATGACTCGTAAATATAATGTTATTCTTATATGTTGCATTACTATTCATTTTCCGTACATTTTTGCTGTTTGTATCGCATTGCATGATTATATATGTTGCATTAGTTGTTATTGAACCCATGTTATCAGGACACCAGCATCATTACCGATGAAGCGTATGTCTACGAACACTTACTTGCCGGCTCACACACATCATCATCGGTAATTGCCATGTCACGTATATTTTAGAGAATATTAATTCATTGATATCGCTTGTTAGCTGATAGTTTCGACATAGTACCAGTGAGCTTGCTTTTATATGATAGCTTAGACATTGCATTTATTTACTGTGTTATCTCATGCATGTATATTTATATATTCATTTACCATGCGATATTTTGGGCCAGTCCGGATTTGCCGGAGCCCAGTATTCACTGTTATTCACCCTTCATTTTTGGATTTCGGATTTTTCCATGAGATTTCTGGATTTGGAGAAACCGCAAGGATTTATAAATTGATTATCATTTCTAAAATGAGAAACTGCGGTTTTCTTACTCATGATGTATTCTGTTTTCATTATATTGCATTCATACCTCATATTTATGATATGTTGCTACCTGAGGCACTGATACCAGCTCTTGGTATTACACTTATGTATAGATGTTTACCCATGCCATTATTAGAAGCTTCAGGCTACATCATTTTTGAGCATATATTATGATCGTATGACCTAGGATTGAGTCAAACATGCGATTTCTGCTCTGTGATGTTTTCTACTCACGAGTTGGCAACTCACCCCCGTTGCGCCATAGTTCTTGCAGGTTTTGCCGTACAGGTTTCGTTGTGGCTTGGCTGGCACACTGCTTTCATTCCGGGTGATTGCTTTGGTAGGTGGGTTCACTTGCATCGTGACCACCATTGTATATTTATTTGTTTCAGTTGTATCTAGTAAACTCCATCAACCAGACTTGTACATTTATTTCAAACTTAGAAAACCAGTTGTATTTTATTTCGACCTTAGAGTCGCGCGTTGTATTATTATGGTTTCTTGATATTTTTGAGTTTCCTTTTGAGTTTTGATTCTCGTCCTTGGCATTGTATATTATATTGCTTGCATGGTTGTGACCGTCAATTGACGAAGAGCTAGCTCCCACTTGGGGATGCCTTTATTCATATTATGCATGGTGTACCCTTTTGGGGCCAGTATTTACAAAGGATACTCTGCCGAAATTTTCAGGAAAGACTTGAGATTTTAAAAATGCATTTTCGGCTTAAGTTATTAAAACAATTTTCTTTAAATTAAGTTTTCTTCACTTCTATTAAAATGGTTTAGATTTCTAGGATTTTTGGCTTAGTTGAATTAGATGGGGTCCTATAGACTTCATATGATTCAAGTGTCAGTCACGTGCCATTTCAGGTCGTGACAAAGTTGGTATCATAGCGCTAGGTTAATCTTGGTTCGAGTCTATGTTTGACTATGCGGAGCCTAGGGCGTTTGTATATATTCGGAACCTAGGCTTGACCTTGCGGAACTTAGACTTAGTCGAGAGGGTATTAGAACCGAACTTTCGTCGCATAGGTTGACCTTGGTTGATGGAGTAGGTGACTTAAGGAGAGTGATGTACCGTGTGTATGTTCCGCGGCATACTTACGATGCGCTACTCCGCTTAAGAAGCCTTAGGATGTACATTTCTTTGCACATTATTATATTCATTCCTATGATCTATCCTCATCATTATCGGTTTATGGTTTTTGCTGCCACGATTACACGGGTAGAGAGAGCTACGGCTAGAGTTGCATCAGCATGAGCTCGTCACGGACGAGGATTGACCTGGGCATGATTCCAGGGATACACGATTGCATAGATGTATCTTCCTACTGTGTTTTCGCGCCATGAGCGTTTGATGGATCGGTTTTGCAAGATTTCTCGGACGTTCAGATCAGCACCAGAGGATTGAGCCACTGCTAGAGGCCAGCCAGAATGTGATGACCGTCGATTCACTAATTATACTTAATGATTGAGACACTGTTCAGCGTGCGGACAAATTAGCCAGTTGTTACTCCGAATAACGAGATATCACCCCAGAAGTTTGAAGCTATTACCGCATGAGTTGTACGTAGAGATATTATAGAAGATCGCTAGTCACCCAAGGAGGAATGACTAGGACATGTGATTCGTTGCCTACCCCGATGCGAAGTCATCAGATTGATTGATTCCAGCTAGAGACGACTTCACGCAGGTACGTTAGAAGTCGATAGAAGACGATCAAATGTCAGGAACCCATTTTTCCAAGTTTATAGTATTCCGAAAAACATGCAAGTAATTTCGTGGACCCTCTAGAAGAATGAAACCCTAACTCGATATAATGACCATGGGAACGCTTTTGAACCTTAGGGTTTGCAGCAGTTCAGTGGTGCCATTAATGAGGCTTGGGTTTGCCCTTCTATGGCTGGTCCATAGGTGCTGTGGCATGTACTGGATATTATTAAACTGTACTCAAGATGTTGAGCTCTTGGGGGAAATTATGGAACTTGATGAATCGATCGAAAAGTTCGACGACCTTCGGATATCATATGATGAGATACATTGCTTGGGAGACTCAAGATATGAGTATAGCCGTTGGAGCGCAGTCCATGCATCCACGAAGAGACGAGTCCGAATCAGTCGACATTAGAGAAAATTGGAGTAAGAGGTTCGTACAAGATCTTGATGAGATGACGTTCCACTCCGCTGATATCAGAGATGTGATACGCATGCAGAGGCGTTGTATATGGATATATCTTCCAGAAGAAGTCGCGATGAGTATGCAGCCGTTCCGGAACAAGAAATAGATTTAGTAAAGGGCGATAACTTTTAGGCAGTTCGGCAGAAACGAGATTTTGGGGAGACTTCGACAAGATTTTTCTGGAATACTATACGAGAAGACTTAGACCCAGGATTGGTCATATTACGCACACCCAGTAGGCCAGAGTTCGGCATCGTCGATGAGACATGTTATGAATGACCATGACAGTTGGCCAGAGTTTTTTTGAGGATTTGCCAGATCGGGACTATTTCCGCCACCTTTGATTTCAGTATTTTTGGTGATTTATTTGCATGATTGAGATTTTGTGCACCACAGTTGCACTTGACTTCAATTCGATGTCATTCGAGATGTTGATTTTAATTTTATGCCTATGCTATGCATGTGATTTGACTTGTGCTTTCGGGATAATTTTCATGCACTGTTAGTATTTTGATTCGATATTGTGCACGCTGATGCACATGGTTGTGAGATTATATACCACGGTATACCTGATTTGGATTGAGATGTGTTGTATACCGTCGATTTCGATTGCGATACTCGATATTTGTTTTCGTGCACCTTGTGCACTTGAGTTGGATTTTGCGCAGACTTGACGCGCTTGATGCTATTTTGGTGCACGCCAGATGCACTAAATCGAGATTCTTCGTGCATATCAGATGCACCTGATATTGTTATCAGGCACACCCGTTGCCTTTGACAGGTGTTTCGTGCACACCCGTTGCACTTAGATTTTGTTTCTGTGCACATGTATGTCACATTCATGGATTTTGATTTCCGTGCGCACCAGACACACGTGGCATTCTTATGCACGTTTTGGGATTGATTTCTTGTGGAGCAGTACGTTTTTATGATATTTACTATATGATATAGTAGCTGAGCAGGACTAGTCCGAGTACAGTATCTGAATATATTTTTGCATGCATTGATAGTGATCAAAGGGATTTCCAAAAATGAGCTATAGTCTCAGTATTTACCTACGTGTCCGAGATGACACGAGACATTTAACAAAGGAAACCCTTCTAAAATTCTTTCAAAACGGCGAAACGTGTATATTAAACAAAGGATATATATATATATAGTTATTTTCTTACAATAGACATCCGCCATTGTGCAGTGATACGCACATCGCACAGCGACTTGAAAAGGTTTGGCATGCATTTCTTTCGGATATTTTAATGATGTTTACATGTATAGTTTGATGTATATCATGTTGGTTTTGTATTGGATTTTGACATCGGTGTCTTCACTATGACTCTGATGATTGCAGGATGCTTGACGGGGTTTTGATTTTGGTTTATATACCCGTTTTTCATGCGCATGCATTACGCTACGATGCGATTTATGTATTTAAGATTTCGGAGCCCCGACGACTTGACCTTTTTACTAAAATGTTTTTGTACTTGAGGGGTTTAAAATTTAAATTCGGGGACTGAATTTCTTTAAGGGGGGAAGATTGTAACATTTCAGAAAAATAAAATATTATTTTTTGGAATTTTTTATAATTAAATAATAAATATTATGAATATTTTAATAATGCGGTATAATTAAATACCGATAAATTGGGAAATATTTGGAAATTATGTTAATTATTGAATTTGAAAGAAATTATAAGAGTGGAGCATTCATAGATTTTATATAATTAATTATATTCCATTTTTAATGCTAATCGCGATTAAATATCACTAATCGTGCATTAAGCTTGATTTGTGCATTTGCCATGAACCATATCACATTTCACTTTTTACATTTTTCTACCATGGCTTTTCTTTTCCTTTTGCTTGGATTTGTTTTAAATTGAAATGAGAAGAATAGAAAAGATAAAGGAAAATAGAAAAGAAAAGGAAAAATAGTAAAGAATTGGGTATGGGCAAGAGAGAGAGAGAGAGAGAGAGAGTGACGGGTCAACCTTGGACCATGGCTCTACCTTCTCACTTCATCCTCTTCATCATTTCTTCTCCTCTTTCCCCATGGCTTCCCACCATCTCCTCCCCCCCTACCTCCTCACTTTATCATCAAAAACTCATTAAAAGTTCATCTCCACTTTATTAAAAACATGCTCAAGCTCCTTACAAACACTTTGGACCAAGAAAAATCGGATTTTGAGCACTTGGGGCAATTCAAGAAAATTCTTGAGTTGCCAAATGAGGTACTTTCTTCACTATTAGCATAGTATTTCATTCACTTTAGTATGCATGCATGTTTAGAATTGTTTTGGTGTCGTTTTGTGAACTTTGAAAATCTCTAGAAGAGGTTAGGGTTTGTTTTGAATCTAAAAGTGTAATTGATATTAGTAGAGACCATACAACCCCTTTAGTGTGTGATTAGAGACTTAAACCAGAGAATTAAACCCCGCAACATGAACTTAGAACCCCGATATCGTATTTTGTAAACTTCGGTGATGGTATTTTGACATCTGCTATAACCCCGGTGACCTGAAAATTTTATAGCGATCCCAGTGAATCGTGCAGGCAACCTAGAAACTACCCTGAAGACCCGAGACCCTACCGCCTCTACGTGGCCGCAAATTTAATGTTCCTGGCCGCAAATTGCGGCCAGGGTAGGGTGAAATGTGTCAGTGTTTGGTCCATGTTTTCATCTCCAGTAAAATAGACCCTCCATGTATGCAAAATTGGCTAATTTCACCTAGGGTAAAATCTGGAGCTGTTTCTTGAGTTGCTGCTTTGTTTTGCGACTTTGTTTTAACTTGGATTTTAGTATTTGGGTTTTAACTCGATGGTTTGACGTTCGTACATTGACATCAAGGATTTGTGTGGCCTTTCTTGCATGTGTAGATTATAGGTTTTAACCTATGTGTGATTCACTTGTCGTTTTGGTTTTGAATTGGATTTTAATGTGACACGGTATATTATGATATGTAGATATACCCACGTGGACTTCGGATGATGAAGAAGAGGATGGAGACATCAACTTCCGCAAGCGATGATCAAAGTTAGTAGATATATATCTACGGGAAAAGTCAGGTGGATGGCGTATAGCACCCCTGCAGTTCATAGTGTAGTATACAAATACGTTATATATGATTATAGATATGTGTATTTTGATACGTGGATGACTATCAAGATAGGTTTTAGGTGTTCATGGGTTAGTTTTAGTGTAATTAGAAGTAACTTAGTTTTGCTTCTTAGTCGCGAACCCTAGAGTAAAGATTACACCTACACGCACACACGCACGCTTACATTGTTTTACTTGTGCGTATATGGGGATATATACATATATATATATATATATATATATATATATATATATATATATATATATACATATAGGTATGTGAACATGTGTGTGTGTGTGTATATATATATATGTATGTTTGTATGTATACATATACATGAATGATGAGGATAGTATATGATACTTAGAGATGAGTCGATGTGATTGGGCCTATGATTTGGTTCGTATTATGAGATACGACATGATGTTATAGCGGGTCCTTAGGCGTGATGTTTTCATACACACGCATATATATGTATATGTCGATGGTATCAGTATGTACAAGACTTAGATCAGTACCCCCAGTTCATGATATATGATGATAAGGATACCAGATGAATAATGAGATGATGTGATATTTGACCCGTACCCAGATTTGTGATGCCATACGATGGATTTACCGTACGAGCTATGATTATGATGATAAATCTGCACTCTTGACTCGACGATGTCATATTATATATTGTATCGTATGTGATACTATTGAGGCGGGTTCACCAACTATTATATATATATATATATATATATATATATATCGACTCAGACTTAGGTGGTTTTCCTTACCCCTTTCGATTAGTCTGTTAGTTTAGCCTGTTGTTTACTTGTAGATTTTAGACTAGACTCGAGTCAAACCTATTTCAAACTAACGAATCGTGAGTATTTTAAAGACAAGCCAAGAGATACTACGGATATTTCAAAAGACGTACATTTTCGTAAAAACACCGTAGCCCTATTTTCTAAACACCATAATTCGTGCTATTTCAAATGTCAAACGGTATGACTCGTAAATATAATGTTATTCTTATATGTTGCGTTACTATTCATTTTCCGCACATTTTTGATGCACTTGAGGCACTGATACGAGCACTTGGTATTACACTTATGTATAGATGTTTACCCATGTCATTATTAGATGCTTCAGGCTACATCATTTTTGAGGATATATTATGATCGTATGACCTAGGATTGAGTCATACATGTGATTTCTGCTCTGTGATGTTTTCTACTCAAGAGTTAGAAACTCACCCCCGTTGTGCCATAGTTCTTGCAGGTTTTTCCGTACAGGTTTCGTTGCGGTTTGGCTGTCACACTGTTTTCATTCCGGGTGATTGCTTTGGTAGGTGGGTTCACTTGAATCGTGACCACCATTGTATATTTATTTATTTCAGTTGTATTTAGTAAACTCCATCAACCAGACTTGTACATTTATTTCAGACTTAGAAAACCAATTGTATTTTATTTCAACCGTAGAGCCGCGCGTTGTATTATTATGGTTTCTTGATGTTTTTTACTTTCCTTTTGAGTTTTGATCCTCGCCCTTGGCGTTGTATATTATATTGCTTGTGTGGTTGTGACCGTCAATTGATGAAGAGCTAGCTCACGCTTGGGGATGCTTTTATTCATATTATGCATGGTGTACCCTTTTGGGGCCAGAATTTACAAAGGAAACTCTGCCGAAATTTTCAGGAAAGACTTGAGATTTTAAAAATGCATATTCGGCTTAAGTTATTAAAACCACTTGCTTTAAATTAAGTTTTCTTCACTTCTATTAAAATGGTTTAGATTTCTAGGATTTTTGGCTTACTTGAATTAGATGGGGTCCTATAGACTTCATATGATTCAAGTGGCAGTCACGTGCCATTTCGGATCGTGACACCAGGTTCCAATCGCAATTTTGGCAGTCTGCAAGCGAGCTTAGGAACAAGCCTGAACTTCAACATGGTTTATCATCCACAAACAGATGGTCAGTCTGAGCGAACTATTTAGATCTTGGAGGATATGCTCAGAGCATGTATGTTAGACTTCGGAGGATCATGGGAAGATCACCTACATCTTGTGGAGTTTTCATACAGCAACAGCTACCAAGCAAGCATCGGAATAGCACCTTTTGCAGCACTCTATGGAAGGAAGTGTCGATCGCCATTAAGTTGGGACGACATCGGAGATAGGGAACTTTTTAGACCTGAGATGATAGTAGCAACTGTTGATCTGGTTCGTACTATCAGGGAAAGAATGCGCATAGCCCAAGATCGACAGAACCACTGGGCTGATGCAAAGCGACGTCACTTAGAGTTCCAGCCGGGAGATCACGTGTTCTTAAAGATATCTCCAAACCGCAGAGTGATTCGATTTGGAAGACGGGTAAGCTAAGTCCGAGATACATTGGACCGTTCGACATACTCGAACGAGTCGGTGAAGTGGCATACCGCTTGGCACTTCTATCTTCATTGGAAGGAGTGCATAATGTGTTCCACATATCCCAACTCAGAAGGTATGTGAGTAACCCCAGCCACATTCTCGATCATTCTGAGCTCACTGTACAGCCCGGCTTATCTTGTGAGCAACAACCTGTGGAGATCCTGGATAGAAAAGTGAAGTCACTTCGGAACAAGAAAGTCAACTTGGTTCGAGTGATGTGGAGAAAATACACTCCAGGAGAATCGACTTGGGAAAAGGAAGATGAGATGCGTGCAAGATACCCCCACCTATTTGTAAACTAGTCCTTAAAATAAAATTGTAAATTTCGAGGACGAAAATTTTGCAAGGAGGGTAGACTGTAACAACTCCAATTTTAGTGTACAAAAATTTGTTGAAAAGTTAATGTATACTTGGAGTATTTACAATTCTTATGAGTACTATAAGTATTTGTTTTGCTTTTTAATAGCAAGAAGGAGCTTGTAGCTCATTGGTAAGACATTGCATTGCTGAACCAAAGCACCAGAGTTCAAATCCCATTAGCCACATTATATTTTTAATTAGTTTTATTTTAAATTTTTTAGAATCCCAAGAGTCTACACGTGCTAAACACGTAAAACCAAAAGTCACATATAAAACAAACTGGCCCAGACGGTAGACCAAACGGAAAGGGACACGTGGCGACGAGCCCCGGCCCGACTCGGGCTGGGTTGACTCGGTCAAAATCCGAGTTGGCCTTCTTGACTTCTCTGTCTTTTTGCCTCCTCATAACCCCTGTACACTTTAAAAACCCTGCACATTTATAGAGTCAATAAAAACACCTATTTACTATATTTTTAATACAATTTTTAATACAATTTTCATACAACCTTTCATCTACCCTAAAACCTAGATTACCCTATAAATACCACTCCAACACCCCCTCACTCAGGAACTCTGTCCAAACTCTCAAGAAAATTTTATAGAACTTTAGTGTACAAGTGGAGTTAGCGAAGGGCGAAGCTCCGGTGAACTTCCGACGACGACCCTAAGAGCTCCCGGCGACGAAACGAAGCACCGAAACCTACTTCCACTCCCCCCATCCTATTTTCTAAGCTAAGTTCCAGTAGTCCCTCCTCCCTCTCCTCCTTTCTATCCATAAAACTCATATTTCTAAAACCCGGCGGAAGCGGAGTTAATCCGACTTCCGATTCTGTTTTCTTTAAAAAATTTCAATTTTCTTAAATACAACATACCAAACCATCACATCTTGACTATTAAAAATTAACGAAACATCATGAACAAGTTTCATAGAAAAATATTTCATAATGCAATTTTTATCGTACTTTTTCAGTAAAATACCATATAGTTTAGTTTTGACATTAAACATCATATTTCTTGCTATACCTTTAAATAAATCACGAGGTAATGACCCACCTCCTCACAACACTCATATGAAACATAGCACGATACCTTTCAGGAACATAGAATACGGGAAAATGCAATTTTACACATAAATACCCTTTACGTGCCCACACGAGACCGGGCTCACGTGCCCACACGCGACCGGGGTCACGTGCCCACACGCGACAAGGGTCACGTGCCCACACGCGACCGGGGTCACGTGCCCACACGCGACCGGGGTCACGTGCCCACACGCGACCGGATTTAAAAGCCTCACGGTTTAATAGAATTAAATTCTAAAAGATTATTTAAATCTTTCCAAAATAGAGAAGAATTAAGGAGAACAGTTGGATTAAGAATCCAAGGGTGATTAAATATCGCCAATTTATGGAAAAATCTTGGACAAGGAAAGAATTCTCCTAAATCTCACCGAAATAACAAATAGAATATCTTTGGATTAAAACATCCAACGGTGAATAAAATTCACCTAGTAATCTAAAGGCTCAGATTAATAATGAAAATAAATCAAACCTTTCAATGAGAGATTTACTAAACAAATTTATTCTTTTCCTCCTCCTATAAATAGGAGTCGAGAAGGGAGAATTAAAAAAAGAGGAGGAGAGACAGAATTTTGGAGAGAAAACTTTGAAGAGAATTTTAGCATCTTGAAAATTCAGAAAGAAAATCCTAGGTGAGAAAAAGAAAGAGGATCCAAACTTCAGAAAAAAGAGAATTTAATTCTCAAAGATCTAAGAGTTTAACTCTTTTGCAAAGAACTTAGTTCTTTCTCTGGTTGAAGATCTGCAAAGTGCACATCTCCCTATAAGTTGAGAATTTAATTCTCATCGGGTCGAGATCCTACCATGCAGATCTAAAAATTAGAGGAAGAATGGAGTTTGGAGAATTTAATTCTCCCAAAGTTATAGGAATTTAATTCCTCCAAGATAAAATTAAGGTTTAACCCTATATGAGAAGTCAATTCTCCAAAATTATAGGAATTTAATTCCTTCAAGATGGACAGAACTAGGGTTTAACCCTAATTGAGAATTTAACTCTCTCAAGCTCGCTGGAATTTAATTTCTCTTAAAATGAAATTAGGGTTTCACCCTATACCAGAACTTGATTCTTTACATATATGGGGATTTAATTCCCACAAAAGGAAAATTAGGGTTTAACCCTACCTAAGAATATAATTCTTCCAAAGAACAGAGGAATTTAATTCCTCCAAAGTTATAGCTAGGGTTTAAACCTATGAAGAATTTAATTCTTAAAAAGATAAAGAGATCTTCAAACAGGCAAGAACCAGGGTCACGTGTCCCCTTGTAAAGATCCGCAGAAAAGAACTCAGAGGCAACGCCTCACGTGTCCCCACGTGACCCCTGTAAAGATCCGCAGAAAAGAACTCAGAGGCAATGCCTCACGTGCTCCACGTGACCCCTGAAGCACAGAAAGAAAAAGCAAAAGAAATAGAGGCTCTGGGCGCTTTCACGTGTTACCACGTGACCCCTTGGCAAATCAGCACACAAATCCCCGTCACGTGTCAGCACGTGATGCTCCAAAATCAAATATAGAAAGTATTCAATACTTTTTTGCAGAACAGAATAAGGGGAATCTGGTCCAACCTTTGGGCGCTCTCACGTGTCCACATGTGACCTTTTTTTCTTTAGTGTTTTGACACTAATTAGATATCTTCATTCCCAGTGTTTAACACTGATTTTTCTTAGTGTTTAACACTAATTTGAAAACCCTATTTGCAGTGTTTAACACTGATTATTTTCTAGTGTTTGACACTAAATCGAAAACTATATTTCCAGTGTTTAACACTAGTTTGAGAATTCTGTCTCTAGTGTTTAACACTTTTGTTATTTAATGTTTAACACTACTTTTAGCCAAATTGGCTAATCTTTCAGAGGCAAAGCCTCCCCTTCAATTGAACCTCAAAATTGAATAACATCCAGAGCTACAACAGAAATGTTATTAAGCCCCTCAAAACTTTTGTGGACAGAAACCAGACAAATGTCAAACAGTCCAACAAAGGGCCAGACTTAATTGGACTTAGCCCAAGTTGGCCATAAGTCCTCAATCCAGACCTAACTGAGCCAATGGGCTCACAATATAATTAATTGGTCTTGGTTCCAAATTGGGCTACAGATCATTTAATCTACCTTGGTTCAAGGGTACTCTCTTCACTCTTTTGATATTTGTCGTTGTAATTCCTCAACGTCTTCAAAGAGGTGACGGGTCCCAACAACCATACATTTCACGGACTGTGGGATCCTTAAACTAATGGACTATGATGCCCTTAACCTTGACCGTGATGTCTTAAAACTAACAATGGACTATGATGTCCTTCACCTTGACCGTGATGTCTTAAAACTAATAACGGACTATGATGTCCTTAACCTTGATCGTGATGTCTTAAAACTAACATCGGACTGTGGAGTCCTTAAATCCACGGACTATGATGTCCTTAACCTTGACCGCAATGTCTTAAAACTAACATTGGACCGCAATGTCCTTAAACTACCTATCGACCGCAACGTCACTAAACTAAACAATAGAGCCCTCAATTACTCTTTTGTTGGATCTAAACGATCCCGTTAAGTTGATCTTAGTCTGAAATTAGACTAACGTATCCTTAACAAACGTTTAAGTTGATCTTAGTCTCAAATAAGGCTAACGTGTCCTTACACACAACCCCCAAACCCAAATCTAAGAAAGATACGGATTTGGACTAGTCCACGCCCTACGAGCGACAACATAACTTAGTCTCCGTATACAATCCACGGGCAACCAAACACAAAACAAATACCCACGACATGAGGTGACCATATGGAGAAGGAGAAAGTTGTTACCGCGATGCGGTAGCGTAATTAACTGCAGGGGCTTGCGCCTGCAGGGAAGAGTGTCCCCACAATCAAAAATCCCTCAAACGAGGGGGAATCTGACGAAGTCTGCTACATCAGCCGCATCCGTTTAAACCTTCGATACATGATGTCATAAATCAACTTGGCATCTTCGAAGAGGTGGACGGATAGCACCTATTAGCATCTTCCCCGAATCTCAGGCAAGACGTTCTGTCTTGCTCATCTTTCGAAGGGGAACAGATTCTGGCACGCCCGGTGGGACCTTTTTCTCTTTCCACTCCACACTTCTTGTGTCGTGTTCGTGAACCAATCGCGGTTTGCTAATGGTTGCCCTTAGATTTCGAGGTACTAAGATTTGGCATTTTGCTTGGTGCAGAAAGCAAAGGATCAATGGCGTTCACCTGCTCAAAGTGTTCCACATGCAACTGCAACCCGCGTCCTGCCTCAACTGGGGGTATAGCCTACGGGCCCCAAGCTGCTTCCCTGTTCACAATGCCGGTGGAACAGGTCACCCAAGCCACTACAGGATTGTTTTTCGGGACCATGCCCCCACCAACGAGCTTCAGCGCTCCTATGCCAGCACCGGAAGCCCCCAAGAAGTCGGTCTTTGATCGGCTTACTACTACCATGGCCCCTCTCAACGAGTCGTCCAGCTCCAACTCCTCGGTCTTCGCCAGACTGAGCCTGAACACTGATGGGCCTGCCAAGAAGCCTATGACACCTGAAGTGGCCATCCCAAAGAAGATAGCCATCTCTGCTACTGAAGTCGTCAAGGCGGCTTCTCCTGCCAAAGAGTCGGTCTTTATAAGACTGACTATTCCGGCTCTCGTTCCTGCTCGAAGGTCGGTCTTTGACAGATTGGATACCGCCACTCAAAAGACGTCAGTCTTCAAGAGGCTGGCACTAGCGGCGCCTCATCTGAATAGGGGGCAAGACAAAGCCGTCCCCATCACTGAACCGACCCCAACAGCTCGACACGCTCGACGTCGCCACTGGCGCCGGATAAGGAAGGCTGGGGGAAACTCCCCCTCTGGGATAACTCCACCAGCTCCAACGGTGGAAATTAATGCTGCTGTTCCAACCGAGAACAGCTTTGAGCAGATGAACAGGGTACGCAGGAATTCTCCTACTGCCGTACTAAAAAGATCTCCGCCACCGGTAGAGACCGTCATAGAAAAAAATCCGGAGCAGTCTCCTCAATGGCTGTCTTCCAAAGTCTACAAGATTTGGCGACGAGTCCGAGAATCGGTGATTGATCCGAATTTCTCCCATCAGCATAAGAAGTCAAAAGTCCGACAGGAAGAAAACCGCCCCGTTAAGCAACGTAAGACGACGGCCACCTGGGTGCCCACAGCAACGGCCCCCTTAACTTCGATCGCCCACAAAAGAAGAAGGCCGAAGAAAGTCCCCACGCCTGCGGCAAATGTCAAAGGCAGTGAGCCTAAACGCCCTAAGTCCGGGGGCATGGTGATACATGCCATCTACATGGCGTCCGGGAAAGAGGATAGCCGTATATCTACAGGTCATCGACCGCTTACGCGATCAGTGACTAAGGCTCAAGAGCAACAGCAGAAGCTCCAAGAGATGATGACTGCGATGGCCGCACTCACCGGTGTAAGTGCACGGCAGTGCCCTGGCCGTCAATCCGAGGCCAAAATGCGGAAACGAAACTTTTACAAAACTTGTAAACAGGCACTACCGCGCACTATAAACCCGGATCGGGCCATTAACCTAATGCTAGCTAACTAGAGAATGAGTAGAATGCTATACCGAGCGATCCGTGTCCTTCGGTCTTCGGCCTCCATCCCGATCTCCTCGCGGTATCTCCGGTCTTCATCTCCTCGTCGGAACGGGCACCACATCGCCTGGTTCTTTTACGGGCTCCCATCTCTGGACCGAGGTAACTCGGACATGAAGTTGGCGAGTCGACGTGTCCAAGAATACTGTAGGCGAAGTGTAGGAGGGTTTGTCTCATGGGGTAGGAAGTTGCCATTTAGATATGGAGGAATGAGATATGGAGATCAACTAGATTTTTTTTTAGCAAGCAAGGAAAAATGAGATGAATGAATTTCACACTTTTTTTTTTCTCTCCCTCTCTATGTGGCCGGCCTCACCAAAAGAAGGAGGAGGAAAAAAATTATCTCCAAGGGGGTGAGCACAAGATGAGAACAAAATGGTGAGCATAAGGGAAAAAGCAAGTCTCACATCCATAAACCAAATCAATCTTATCACCATTAATGCAAGTAATGATGCAAGAAAAAGCAAAGATTCTAGAATCATCATAATCCTCCATTTACAAACAAACCCATCCACTTATCTAATTTCCACACTTGCAAATAAGCCCCTCTCATCACAAAAGTTCGGCCATGAAGGAACAAACGAAAAATGGCCGAAACGGAATGCAAACTGGCAACTCCAAAATACCGATCCCGTAATAAATTACAGGAAAACCCCACGACTGTATATACATACCCTTATTTGTATTCCGACCGAATACAAATGCAATGAGACAAAATCTGCACTGTACAATACTAGGATCCGGCTTAAACCAAAGCCCGCTAGTATTATCTATCCGATCATGATCCGTGCAATACCGCACGGATAAGATCGAACCCTGCCATATCTCCATACGGCCTCTACAACGTTTCGCCCGAAACTTGAGAAACTGTCTGTGGCGGACTCTAAAGACTCGTCAATACATTGGCTGTGGATTTAACCATTAGCACGTCAGAGTTATTAGCCATACGTAACGGGCTACCAGGTATTGACCAAAAGGGACGTCTATGAGCGAACTCATCCTGACACCCTACTGAGCCTATCAGTGACAATATTCGTACAGTCCGGTCTGTTCGTCTATGAGCATCGCATGGCGGGCCTAGGGGGTTGGTAAAAGTCGGACAACTAAAAGCGGTACAAGTCGTGTCGGAGTGTAGCCCAAAACACCCTGAGATACTACTGGAATACCTACCAGTAAATCTCCTGCCTTGGCCAAGGACTTCGTGTAATGGCTCTCCTAGACACAGCACGACCTTACCCCCAATACCGGGAGAGACGAACCACTGCAGATCCGCTTACTGCCTCCATGTGGCTCGGGACTGTACCCAACTAAAACATGTTTGCACGACTCCTTTGAGCCGTGGTAGGATAGTAATCAAAGTATAGTGGGAACTCACACGAGACAGATGACGATCTCAGGTCGATGAACTAACCTGTACACATGTCACCAGGGAACTGCCATCTGAAGTCAGGTATAAGACCAACTCGCAGGTTCCCGGCGAGTCTTGTCCGGTGTACTCATAACCCAATGAGCACCTGTATACATCTTAGGTGACCCAACTGACACCAGTGGCTTGTGAGATCGGCCACCGCCCCTCGTCGGGGTCTCGACTGTATACACTAGTCTACTCTGGAGTATCGATGCCCTGTCTCGAAAACTCCCATGACTAGGGACCTTTTAAGGATGTGCTTATAGATCCCAGCTCCCACGTATATGATCGCCCTCATACTGCTGGCCGTCAAGCAAGAATCCTGAGGGCTCTATCAACGTGCAATAGTGGCCTGTAAGGTCACCTGAAATGGTACACGATGATAAAGATAAACCAGATAGCATACTATCATCTTGAGTAAGACTGTTCTAACAGTATAGGTCCTCCCTCAATCATTGCAATCACGGGCGTGTGATCCAATAATTGACTCTGAGGGCACTATCCCCAACAATCTCCCACTTGCACTCAAGGCTAATTATTGCGATGTCGCATACTCACAGCCCGTGTGATACCGAACACCCAACTCCTGTACTAATCAGTCTCACAAAAACTGTTTGCGAAACTAATGCGTTCGAGGATTAGCCTCAGTGAGTGGATCCGCTCAAATGTTTCTTTCTATGTCTCTCTTTATCTCAAGTTCGTGGAAAAAGCCATCTCCCGAAATGAGCAATACCTGTCTTAGAATGTGTCTGGATATCTGATGGGACCTAGTTCATAAATGAACTCCAAATCCAAACTTCGTAGACTGTATCGTCAACTGAACTTAATCAGTATCCTGCGCCATGCCTCCCTCAGTATCCGCTTGGATCACCTGTCCAAACTACTGCCCCTCGTCAGAGGGAAAACTATAACTCTGACAGTCACTCTGTCATCCAGGTCATCTTGGAAGCCTGAAATGATAACTGTCTCCCAAAGGAGGCTGCCGTTATCATTTCCCTAGAACATCAACTTATATTCTAAAAATGCTTCCGATCGTTTCTCCAGGATTGGATTAATATCAACTTACTGCATCTACTGCAAAAACAACATCTGGTTTGGTACTTGACATCTCATGATTGACTCAATTGCCTAAGCAAGTGATCTGCCAATCATACGCATCCCTCTTCCCTTTAGTCTGTAAGACACCTTAAGAGAGGGTGACTCCATCACCTGCAGGTACACTACCGTGCCAGGAGTCATCCATTCTAAAACACCTTAGAATGCTATCTAAGTACTCAGATTGGGATACTACCCAAATCTAGATCTAAAACCATAGACCTAGTAACCAGAATGTCTGATATAATATCCATATCTTATGTGGAGAAACCACTGTGTGACAACCAAAGTATAACCGACCGTAGTATAGGAATTTCACTTCCTACTCTGTGTATGTCATCCAAATACCAGGACATAACACCCTACTACCTTCTTAACAGATCCATTCCCTATTCTGATGAAGTCAAACCTATGACTATGACATCAGAAATAGATGATCTATCTTCGCTATATCTGCTTTAGTCTATAAATAGACATAAGGTACTTGTCCACTATACTTCCGCTGCTACCACTGACTACGACAACCCTTTGGCAGAGTCATATAGACGTGCACTTCTAAAGCTAGTTCAGAACGACGCTATACTCATCCTCCTGCCAGGTCTCATAGTCTGGAACAACAGCAATGGAAAGTCTGGGTAAACAAGAACCTCCCTGTCACCGTCATTGAGCATACTGAAGTACTTCTCGAGTGCCTGAGGTTACCCACCATATCTGCGGAGTGGCAAATGGAATGTCAAAGCAGATTGAATCTTTAGGTTCTTATCAAATCTTCAGTAATCGCTTGCGGTTCTGGAATCACTTCCAGTTCTACCATACTCCCACTACTGTTTTCTGAAGAAAAAAAATCCATTTTTATTAAAACTGTGGCGAGTCAAGAATAATATCACTATTGATCTTCCGGATGGTAGAAAGTCAACCCTCGTCATAGCCCGGGTCAACCCACAAACAACCATTACAGAAACGTGCCTTGAGTTATCCAGAGTCTGGTTTTAAGCATAAGCCGGACAACTCCCCGTACCTTAACATCGTTAAGATATGAACCGTTCTATATCCAATATAGAAACAGAGACACTGATTTAATTGGAACCAAATTCAAATCATGCAGCTGTCTCCAATGCATGTCAACTAAATGGAAGGAGGCCTATCAGCGTTACTCAACTTAGGAATGCATCCAGATATGAGTAACCTGAAAGAGAAACAAGTTTCTCAAAACCATTACTATCAACTGAATACCATACACAAGTATCTATATCTTCGATCACCTTGAAGAATCCTGATACTTGCAACACCTGATTCTCGACTTTATTCATATACCTATAACTTCTCAAAACTTGGACTTTGCATTTCTACGAAATACATCTCTAAGAACTAGAGAAGTCAAAAGTAAACAGAATACAGTCCGAGCACCAACCCCTCTATCCTCATGGACACTGGACAACATACAATACTCTGTATAATTCCCCTGAGTCTAATAACTCATTCCCTGTGTGTCGTAGTTTGAAAACTGTACTTATGGTTAGGAAGAATTACACCGCTGTTTAATGCTCCTTACCTAACCATCCACTGATATAGGTAAATGTCATAGACATAATTTCAAAAAGGTATATCTCACTCTATAAAAATAGACGTACAGATATATCAATTTGAAATTGGTGCACAACAACGGATATTCAAAACCAAATATTTGCCTTCCGGCAACCTACCCAGGTGATTTCCTCAAATTTCACCAATTACAACAAATTCCGATATAATGAGGATGATCACCTAATTCCCAATAACTTACTCCTACTCATCATCTGTAAAACCATACAGATGTGAGAATCATATCTGGTAAATACATACCCTGGAGCAAGTGTCTAATTGGGAAAACAGTTTTCTATTAACAGTACACAGTGAAATTGAAACATGTAAATGTTTCGAAGGGGTATCCGGTTATTCTCAGTAATGCCTCTTCCATTATCCAGATTCACAACTGTAACCGTATAGCTGTGGATTTAACCACTAGCACGTCAGAGGTATTACCCATACGTGACGGGCTACCAGGTATTGAGCAAAAGGGAGGTCGATGAGCGAACTCATCCTGAAACCCTACTGAGCCTGTCAGTGACAATATCCGTACAGTCCGGTCCATTCGTCTGTGAGTATCGCATATCGGGCCTAGGGGCTGGTAAACGTCAGACCCCCAATAGCGGTATAAGTCGTGTCGGAGTGTAGCCCGGAACACCCTGAGAAACTACTGGAATACCTACCAGTAAATCTCGCTTGCCCTGGCCAGGGACATTTTGTAATGGCTCTCCTAGACACAGCGCGACCTCACCCCCAATACCGGGAGAGACGAACCCCTGCAGATCCGCTCACTGCCTCCATGTGGCTCGGGACTGTACCCAACTAAAACCTGTTTGCACGTCTCCTTTGAGCGTGGTAGGGTAGTAATCAAAGCACAGTGGGAACTCACACGAGAGAAATGACGATCTCAGGTCGATGAACTAACCTGTACACATGTCACCAGGGAACTGCTATCTGACGTCAGGTATAATACCAACTAGCAGGTTCCCGACGAGTCCTGTCCGGTGTATTCATAACCTAATGAGCACCTGTATACATCTTAGGTGAACCAACTGACACCAGTGGCTTGTGAGACCGGCCACCGCCCCTCGTCGGGGTCTCGACTGTGAACACTAGTCTACTCTGGAGTATCGATGCCCTGTCTCGAAACTCCCACGACTAGGGACCTTTTAAGGATGTGCTTATAGACCCCAGCTCCCACCTATATGATCACCCTCATACTGCTGGTAGTCAAGCAAGAATCGTAGGGGCTCTATCAACGTGCAATAGTGATCAGTAATGTCATCTAAAGTAGTACACGATGATAAAGATAAACCAGATAGCATACTATCATCTCGAGTAAGACTGTCCTACCGGCATAGGTCCTCCCTCAATCATTGCAATCACGTTCCTGTGATCCAATAATTGACTCTGAGGGCACTATATCCAACAATCTCCCACTTGCACTCAACGCTAATTATTACGATGTCACATACTCACAGCCCGTGTGATATCGAACACCCAACTCCTCTACTAATCAGTTTCACAAAGCTCGTTTGCGAAACTATTGCGTTCGAGGAATAGCCTCAGTGAGTGGATCCGCTCTGATGTTTCTTTCTATGTCTCTCTTTATCTCAAGTTCGCGGAGAAAGCCATCTCCCGAAATGAGCAATACCTGTGTTAGAATATGTCTGGATATCTGATAGGACCTATCTCATAAATGAACTACAAATCCAAACTTCTTAGACTGTATCGTCAACTGAACTTAATCAGTATCCTGCGCCATGCCTCCCTCAGTATCTTCTTGGACCTCCTGTCCAAACTACTGCCCCTCGTCAGAGGAAAAACTATAACTCTGACAGTCACTCTGTCATCCAGGTCACCTTGGAAGCCTGGAATGATAACCGTCTCCTAAAGGAGGCTGCCGTTATCATTTCCCTAGAACATCCACTTATGTTCTAAAACTGCTTCCGAACGTTTCTCCAGGATTGGATTAATATCAACTAACTGCATCTCGTGCAAAAACAACATCTGGTGTGGAACTTGACATCTCATGATTGACTCAATTGCCTAAGCAAGTGATCTGCCAATCATGCACATCCCTCTCCCCTTTAATCTGTAAGACACCTTTAGAGAGGGTGACTCCATCACCTGCAGGTACACTACCGTGCCAGGAGTCGTCCATTCTAAATACTCTTAGAATGCTGTCTAAGTACCCTGATTGGGACACTTCCTAAATCTAGATCTAAAACCATAGATCTAGTAACCAGAATGCCTGATATAATATCCAATTCCTATGTAGAGAAACCACTGTGTGACAACCAAAGTATAACCGATCGTAGTATAGGAATTTCACTTCCTACTCCGTGTGTGTCATCAAAATACCAGGACATCACACCCTACTATCTTCTTAACAGATCCATCCTTTATTCTGATGAAGTCAAACCTATGACTGTCACATCAGAAATAGATGATCTATCTCCGCTGTATCTGCTTTAGTCTATAAATAGACATAATCCACTTGTCCACCATGCTTCCGCTGCTCCCACTGACCACGACAACCCTCTGGCAGAGTCATATAGACGTACACTTCTAAAGCCAGTTTAGAACGACGCTATACTCATCCTCCTGCCGGGTCTCGCAGCCTAGAACAACAGCAATGGCAAGTCTGGGTAAACAAGAACCTCCCTGCCACCGTCCTTGAGCATACCGAAGTACCTTCGAGCGCCTGAGGTTACCCACCATATCTGTGGAGTGGCTAATGGAATGTCAAACCAGATTGAATCTTTAGGTTCTTATCAAATTTTTCAGTAATCGTTTGCGGTTCTGGAATCACTTCCAGTTCTACCATACTCCCACTAATGTTTTCTGAAAAAATCCAATTTTATTAAAACTGTGGCGAGTCAAGAACAATATCACTATTGATCTTCCGGATGGTAGAAAATCAACCCTCGTCATAGCCCGGGTCAACCCACAAACAACCATTACAGAAACGTGCCTTGAGTTGTCTAGTGTCTGGTTTTAAGCATAAGCCGGACAACTCCCTGTACCTCAACATCGTTAAGATATGAACTGTTCTATATCCAATATAGAAACAGAGGCACTGATTTAATTGGAACCAGATTCAAATCATGCAGCTGTCTCCAGTGCATGTCAACTAAATGGAAGGAGGCCGATCAGCGTTACTCAACTTAGGAATGCTTCCAATTATGAGTAACCTGAAAGAGAAGCAAGTTCTCTTAATCATTACTATCAACTGAATACCATGCACAAGTATCTACATCTTCGATCACCTTGAAGAATCCTGATACTTGCAATACCTGGTTCTCTACTTTACTCTTATACCTATAACTTCTCAAAACTTGGACCCTGTGTTTCTACGAAACACCTGTCTAAAAACTAGAGAAGTCATAAGTAAACCGAATATAGTACGAGGACCATCCCCTCTATCCTAATGGACACTGGACAACATACAATACTCTGTATAAGTCCCCTGAGTCTAGTGACTCATTCACTGTGTGTCGTAGGTTGAAAACTGTACCTATGGTTAAGAAGAATTACACCGCTGTTTAATGCTCCTTATCTAACCATCCACTGATATAGGTAAATGTCATAGACATAATTTCAAAAAGGTGTATCTCACTCTATAAAAATAGACGTACAGATATATCAATTTGAAATAGGTGCATAACAGCGGATATTCAAAACCAAATATTTGCTGTCCGGCAAACAACCCAGGTGATTTCCTCAAATATCACCCATTACAACGAATTCCGATATAATGAGGATGATCACTCAATTCCCAATAACTTACTCCCACTCATCATCTGTAAAACCATACAGATGTGAGAATCATACCGGGTAAATACATACACTGGAGTAAGGACTAATTGGGAAATCAGTTTTCTATTAACAGTACACAGTGAAACTGAAACATTGAAATGTTTCGTAGGGGTATCCGGGTATTCGTAGTAATGCCTCTTCCATTATCCAGATTCACAACTGTAACCGTATAATTCTTTGCCATCTCTCTAAATCCCTTTATATGTCTTTAGTCATTACCTTCTGTACACCCCTTTAGGCTAAATGGTTTTTTTCCTTCCCTACCGTTCGGCACCAGCCTATGGTTTAGAAGAAGACTATCCAATAAGCATAATGGGTGTACTATCCTAATCCTAGGAGCACCCGCAATGCGAGAGAAGGTGAAGATAAAAGACAACCGAATAAAACCTTATTCCTATTTCTCCTGAACCAGAATCCATCCCCGAACTGGAACAAGTTCTTTTCGAGTTCATATATAACCATACGATGGAGTATCCAAATAAACTGTGGATCTTCGTAGTGATACGGAGTGTTCTGGAGAAATACAAAGGTGATTTAGGATTGGCGAAGAAATACTTGGTTTGGTCGTGAATAGCAGTCGCAATTTACTTTGCCCTCTTACTAATCTCTTGATATGTCTTTACTTAATACCTTCTGTACACCATCGTTATGCTAATTGGTTTTCTTCATTCCCTACCATTCGGCACCAGCCTAAGGTTTGGAAGAAGACTATCCAATTTGCGTAATAGGTGCACTATCTCCTAAACCAAGGAGTACTCGCAACCTGAGAGAAGGTAAAACGAAAATACAACTGAATAGTCTTATTCGTTTTCTCCAGAACCGGAAACCATCCTCGAATAAATTCCTTCGAGTTCGTATATAACCATACGATGGTTTTATCCAATGGAAGTGGACGTTCATAGTAATACGGGGTGTCCTGGAGAAAAGGGTAAAAGTAGGAGTCGCAAAGAGGTTTGCAACTCTGACAATCCAAAAGCCAGTCTTATAAGAAGGTTCGGTTAATTTTGGTCACTAAGTCATAGTCTAGGGTCAGGTCAATGGTCGCTGCCAAAGAGAGAGAGAAAAGAAACATTCAGCGTGCACTCTAACCTAGATCAGAATGGTTATCACTTTATCTAATCAGGAAACCTCCCACTGTACCGTCAAATTCTTCCCCAAACCTGAAAGAAGAATTAGTCGGGATCACTCAAGGAGTAAACCAACTCATCAGTGGGAATCGGGATCCAACTATCATCGCATGATAACGTGACGGAATCCGCTCACGTTATCACACTCCAGAAGGTATGCGCATATCTGGCAAGTTTCAGTTTCTTTAGAAACTCCCGATGTGATTTTTTTTACCCCATGCTCTTATGACCTTGGCGTGAGGTCAAAATGTCATAAGTTACATGTCAAGTTCTACCCATCATTGTCCAGGTTAATTTGAACCCACCCGTATATACACTTGACGTAGGCCAAAATAGTAGTACGACTGTCCCAAACCAACGCATCTATCTATGCAACAGATAAATATCCGGTAGCTACCAATCACTATGCCTTGGCGTGAGGTCAAAATACATAGCTTGAATACTACCGAATATTTAACTGAAATGATGGAGGGCTACGAATAGTTTCTGGCGAAAACCTTTAACGTAATGAACTTGATATCGTTGAAGGAACTGCATAGCTTTATAAAAATATAGTAACGAAAACCTTTGTTAAAGAGGTCACTCCCGGTGAAGGGATCTCGGCTCTTTCCCCATAGAATGAGGTGCAGGATATTCCAACTGAATACTACGATGCAAAGCAAAAGTAAACGACTAGTTATTGCCCTAACGCAAACTTCTGTCCAAGGGGTCACTTCCGGTGAAGGGATCTCGGCCCTTGCCTCGTCGACTGAGGAGCAGGATATTCCAACTGAAAGAGAACGTCCTTGCAATAACAGCTTTTTAAAAAATGTTCCAACAACATCAGAATAGGTTTGTTTAGCTTGTATTGATCCGAATCAACGCAGTCCCATCAACTGATCACACCAATAAAGAACGAAAATACGATGTATGTATATGCCACCCGCATTCGCCACTGGGTCCCGTCATCACCCGTTAGGTTACTTAACTAACGACAGAGCGGGGACTGGACTAGCGCGGGTGCAAAACATATACAATATCTACTAGTATATATATCAATATATAATATTCGCTCAAGGCGTGATAAAATGCAACATCACAGAAATGTAATAAGCATCACAGAACAATACAGATATCTGGGATCCCCGGGTTTCATAGAGCCGCTACTGAAACCCGACGTTCCCCCGGTCATGTGGATAGCCTGTGTAATGAAATCCTAGACCCCTACGGGCGCGGAAAGTTACCCGCCAAAACCTGAAGCGAGGCAGCCCCCTTCAGCAATATGAATGGACCACCCAGCACTTCATGAAATCCGGTAACTTGAGCAGTCCTCCTTGGGTCAACCTGTACCCCCTACGAGTGCGGCGAATAGCCCGCCAATTCTAGAGTGAAGCCCCCTCCGTCTCAACGCCATGAGATGCGGGCCCGTTGCCCTCTAGAACCCGGCTATTCGTGCACCCCACCTTGGGGTAATCCTAGTACAGAAAGTAAAATATACAACGGGTACATCGACCTCGACCCGGTAGTGCTCCAAAAGAATAATATACAAACAGGCAGTGACGGCAATCTACATGTCGGACGCTCGTCCCGCAATACCAAATGTACATAAAAACCAAAACTGTACTACCATTGCATCCAGGCTATCCCCCACGACCAATCCGCAACATCACAGCACAACACAGAACATCAACGTGAATGTCACGTTCGCAAATCCGTCTAAAAGGGCTATAACAGATAGACTGGATTTAACGATCGAATGACATTCACGGTCGCAGATATAATGTAAATACTGTGAACTAACATGTTTAAAATTTTCGATCGATCAAATTTACCGAAGTGGGCTCCAAGCACAACTGTAGCACTCAAAAACATCTGGACCCAAAAAGAATATACCAGAAACCATATTTCCATATCAGTAAACCACTGTAGAAATTTGGTACGGTTTGGCCACAAAACGGCGGCGGTTCAGCGGCCAAAACGTGGTTTTGGCCGCTCAACCGCCGCGCAACAGTAACATCAGCGTACCAAAATTTCACAGAATTCATAAAAAAACCCTGCACATAATTTTCCAATGTACCAAATAATTTTTAGAGCACAGAAAAATTCGACAGAAAGTACGACATGGAAATACGTTTTTTGGAAAATCCGTTCGATCGAACTTGTAAACAAGTTAGAGCAAGCTAGACTAGATTAATGGCGTGGCTCTGATACTAATGTAAGTTCACGGCGGCGCCCCGGCCGTAAATCTGACGCCGGAATGCGGAAACGAAAAACTATTCAAACTAGAAAACCGGCACCACCGCGCACTAGAATCCCGGATCGGGCCATTAATCTAACTCTAGCAAACTACAAGATGGGATAGAAGGCTATACCAAGCGATCCGTGTCCTTCGGTCTTCGCCTCCACTCCTATCTCATCGCGGAATCTCCGGTCGTCGCCTCCTCGTCGAAACGGGCACCACATTTCCGGGTTCTTTTACGGGCTCCCACCTCTAGACCGAGGCAACTCGGGCACGAAGTTGGCTAGCCGACGTGCCCAAGAATTGCTGTAGGCAAGTGTAGAATCCATTGTCTCATTTGGGGTTGAAGTTGCCTTGGTGATGGGGGAATGAAGAATGGACTTTGGAGTGAGGTTGATGAATTTGTGTTGCAAGCATATATGAGATGAACAAATTTCCCTCACACCAAATGAATCTCTCTCTCCCTCTCAATGTGGCCGGCCCCTCTTCTCAAAATGGTGATAGGAAGTGAATGGAATAATGCAAGAAAGAATAAGCATGATAAAAGAGAAGAAAAATGGTCACACTCACTTCTAATCTCATCATATCACAAACCATCACATTTAATGCAAAGGAAGAGACCAAAATGGAATCTCATCATGAAGGAACTATCATGAAGCTCTCATATGCAAGAAACCCCTCCACAATAAGTAATTTGCACAATTGCAAATTACCCCCCTCCATCGGAAAAGTCCGGCCGGGAAGGAACAAATGAAAACTGGCCGGAACGGAATGCAAACTGGCAACTTCAGAAAACTGATCCCGTGATAAATTACAGGAAAACCCCGCGACTGCATATACATGCCCGCATTTGGATTCCCACTGAACACAAATGCAAAGAGACAAAACTACACTATACAATACTAGGATCCGGCTTAAACCAAAGCCCGCTAGTAATTATCCGTCCGATCATGATCCGTATAATACCGCATGTATCAAATCAAACCCTGTCATATCTCCATACGGCCTCTACAGCGTTTTGCCCGAAACTTGAGTAACTGTGTGTGGTGGACTCTAAAGACTCGTCAATACTATGGCTGTGGATTTAACCACTAGCACGTCAGAGGTATTAGCCATACGTGACGGGCTACCAGCTATTGACCAAAAGGGACGTCGATGAGCGAACTCATCCTGACACCCTACTGAACCTGTCAGTGACAATATCCGTACAGTCCGGTCCGTTCGTCTATGAGCATCGCATGGCGGGCCTAGGGGGTTGGTAAAAGTCAGACCCCCAAAAGCGGTACAAGTCGTGTCGGAGTGTAGCCCAGAACACCCTGAGATACTACTGGAATACCTACCAGTAAATCTCGCTTGCCCTGGCCAAAGACTTTCATGTACTGGCTCTCCTAGACACAGCGCGACCTCACCCCTAATACCGGGAGAGACGAACCCCTGCAGATCCGCTCACTGCCTCCATGTGGCTCGGGACTGTACCCAATTAAAACCTGTTTGCACGTCTCCTTTGAGCGTGGTAGGGTAGTAATCAAAGCACAGTAGGAACTCACACGAGACAAATGACGATCTCAGGTCGATGAACTAACCTGTACACATGTCACCAGGGAACTGCTATCTGACGTCAGGTATAATACCAACTAGCAGGTTCCCGGCAAGTCCTGTCCGGTGTACTCATAACCTAATGAGCACCTGTATACATCTTAGGTGAACCAACTGACACCAGTGGCTTGTGAGACCGGCCACCTCCCCTTGTCGAGGTCTCGACTGTGTACACTAGTCTACTCTGGAGTATCGATGCCTTGTCTCGAAACTCCCACGACTAGGGACCTTTTAAGGATGTGCTTATAGACCCCAGCTCCTACGTATATGATCGCCCTCATACTGCTGGTAGTCAAGCAAGAATCCTAGGGGCTCTATCAACGTGCAATAGTGATCAGCAATGTCATCTAAAGTAGTACACGATGATAAAGATAAAACAGATAGCTACTATCATCTCGAGTAAGACTGTCCTACCGGCATAGGTCCTCCCTCAATCATTGCAATCATGTGCCTGTGATCCAATAATTGACTGTGAGGGCACTATATCTAACAGGATTACCCTGCGGTGGAGTGCACGGATAGTCGGGTTCTAGAGGGCAACGAAACCGCATCTCATGGCTTTGAGGCGGAGGGGGATTCACTCTAGAATTGGCGGGCTATTCGCCGCACTCGTAGGGGGTACGGGTTGACCCAAGGTGGGGTGCTCAAGTTACCGGATTCCGTGAAGTACTGGGTGGTCTATTCACTTTGCTGAAGGGGGCTGCCTCGCTTCTGGTTTTGGCGGGTAACTTTCCTCACTCGTAGGGGTCTAGGTTTTCATTGCACAGGCTATCCACACGACCAGGGGAACGTCGGGTTTCAGTTGCGGCTCAAAGGAAACCCGGGGCTCCCAGATTATCTGTATTGTTCTGTGATGCTTATTACTTTTCTGTGATGTTGCATTTATCATGCCTGGAGCGATTATTATATATCGATATATATACTAGTAGATGTTGTATATGTTTTACACCCGCACTAGTCCAGTCCCCGCTCTGTCGTTAGATAAGTAACCTAATGAGTGATGACGGGACCCAGTGACGAATGCGGATGGCATATACGTACATCATATTTTCGTTCTTTTTGGTGTGATTAATTGATGGGACTGCATTGATTCTGATCAATGCAAGGAAAACAGACCTATTCGATGTTGTTGGAATAATTTTTAAAAAAATGTTATTACAAGGACGTTCTCTTTTGTTTTGCACAGTGGTATTCGGTTATGAATATCCAGCACCTCATTCGACGAGGTAAGGGCCGAGATCCCTTCATCGGGTGTGACCCCTTGGATAGAGGTTTGCGTCAGGATAATAACTTCACTATAGTCGATTACTTTTTGATTTGCATCGCGGTATTCAGTTTGGAATATCCTGCACCTTATCCTACGGGGAAAGAGCCGAGATCCCTTCACCGGGAGTGACCTCTTTAACAAAGGTTTTCGCCACTTTATATTTGTAAAAAGCTATCCGGTTCCTTCAACGATATCAAGTTCATTACGTTAAAGGTTTTTCGCCAAAAACCATTCGTAGCCCTCTGTCATTTCAGACGAGTAGCACTTAGTATTCATGTTATGTTTGTTGGCCTTCGTCAAGGCATAGTGTATGGTAGCTGCTTGTTACCTTTCTGTTGCATAGATAGATGCGTTAGTTTGGGACAGTCGTACAGCCTTGTTATCCTTCGTCAAGAGCGAGTACGGGTGGGTTTAAATTAACCTGGACAATGACGGGTAGAACTTGATATATGACTTATGATTTGTTGTCCTTCGTCAAGGTCATAAGAGCATGGGGTAAAAATCACATCTGGAGTTTCAAACATACAGGAAACTTGCTAGGTGATCAGTCGAAAATACTGCATTTTTAACACGGCAATTTCCCTATCTTTTGCACTCATCTAGAAGTGTTCGGCATTCATATTACACATATTAGCAAAACAGTCCTGAAATATCAGATTGCATGTGTTAGACTCTAAAACCGACATTTCTGAGGAAATTGACTGCATATCATGGCATCGCATCATCCCTATATTGCGCAACACTTGTCTTGAGAAATTGTGCAGGAAATTGCAGGAGCAAAGCCAAAAGAGCTGATCAAAAATACGCCAACTCAATGATTTCAGATCTGGTAGCAATACAGAAGGAGTTACAATATTCAACATATCATAAAAAGCCATAAACATCATCCCAAAGCATATGCAGAGAGCCCAAGCCATGAAGCCCCAAAAGCGCCTCGGAATTGCGGCGGGTGCCGGCTTGTGCCGCGGTTCCGCGGCGGTATTGACACGTCAGCGCTCAGTTTTCAGTGCACGACTCCTATCTTAGTGGCTACAGCTCAGAAAGACACGTCAAATTCCAGAATTCTCTCGAAGTTTCTTCCAGATCAGCAAAGATCATTAAGAAAAGCTAATCTTAATTAAGCTCCTAACAAACTATTTCTAGAAGCTCCCTCCTAACTAATCACATATAGAAGCTTCTCCTCTAACTAACTTTTGGAGCGAAATTCAAATCCCCTCAACAAACTTTTGGAGGGAAAATTAAAATTCAAATCCTAGATCTAAGGTTTAGATGTCTATAAATAGGAACCTAGATCTAAGGGTTGGGGGTTCTTCATTAGTTCCATAATCTTTGTTAATCTTCCATATTCCTAAATCTCTTCTTCAATTCTTCATCTTCTTCCACAAGTCTAGTGACAAGACTTGTGCGAAACCCTAACCCTAATTCCAATCCAAATTCAAGATCCTGAGTACCAATCAAGCAAGAAGCCCTTCAACCTTTTAGGAGCGGAGCCGATCCCCAATCGAGCAAGTGATCCAAGCCGATCCGCGACTCACGGAGCCGAGCGAAGCCAAATCGACAATCGAGTTCTTCCTCTTGTAGTTCTTGAGCGAATGTAATGAAATTGTTGATATAAATAAAAGGTGAAATTCTTTAATCTTGTTTTCTTTAAATTCTTGCATCATGATTCGATCTCAATTTGTAATTGTAGTTCTTGTGATGATGTTTGAGTAAAACTCCGCTCGTCAAGGAGTCGAGACGATCAATAGAATGATGATGTAACAAATCTTAAAACGATTCTTAAGTCTTACGGGTTTTGTAAACCCTAGCAAGTTCAAGAATCGATGACCTAGTTTCGTTGCGATGCTTTCTTGATTGTTATCGCTCTAATTAGGGATCTACGATCGTTTCTTGAATTTACTAGAGGCTAGAATGTGAATGATATCGACGAATGAACAAGGGTTAAATGATAAAACCCTAGTTTCACGAGAAAGCCCTAACTCTCGTCGATCATCATCGATCTAGTATCAATCCATCGAAGGATGAGAATACGTCATCTTGAGATTGCATCACGTCTATAGATCTGATCGATTCCTACTCATTTCGATTCTTGATATTTGGTTGGAAAAATCATCAAACTATCAATTCTTGATTCTATCTTTTTCTTGTTATTAGATCTATAATTTCTAATTCTTGAACTTCAAATACAAATCATGAATTGTTTTGTTTTCTTTTCTTTAAAGTTTCGACTCATCTAATTCAAAAGACGAACTATTACACTGTCCCTGTGGACGATCCGCACTCACTTACAATCTACATCCGACACTGTAGTTGATTGCGGTCAAATAATTCTTTGATTATGAATTTTATTCATTTTCTAATTACCGACACAAAGAAACTTCGTTTTATTCGATTTACACACAACGAGAATTTCTTTTCAATCACTAGGCATGCGCATACCTTCTGGAGTGTGATAACTTGAGTGGATTCTATCAGGTTATCATGCGATGATAGTTAGATCCTGATACCCACTGACGAGTTGGTTTACTCCTTGGGTGATTTTAGATGATCCCGACTAATTCTTCTTTCAGGTTTGGAGGGGAATTTGAGGATACAGTGGGAGACATCCTGATTAGATAAAGTGATTAACCATTCTGATCTAGGTTAGAGTGCACGCAGAGTGTTTCTTTTCTCTCTCTCTTTGGCAGCGACCATGACCCGACCCTAGACTATGACTCGGTGACCAAGTTAACCGAACTTTCTTAAAACACTGGCTTTTGGATTGTCTGAGTTGCATACATCATTGCCACTCCTTCTTTTACCCTTTGCATTTCTCTAGAACACCCCGTATCACTACGAACATCCACTTCCATTGGATAAATCTATCGTATAATTACATATGAACTCGAAGGAACTTGTTCTATATTCGAGGATGGATTCTGGTTCTGGAGAGATTGAATAGGACAATTCAGTTGTCTTTTCCTTTTACCTTCTCTCAGGTTGTGAGGGCTCCTAGGATTAGGAGAGGTTACACCTATTGCGCTTATTGGATAGTCTTCTTCCAAACCATAGACAGGTGCCGAAAGGTGGGGAAGGAAGAAAACCAATCAGCCTAAGTGTGGTGTGCAGAAGGTAATAAGTAAAGACAAATAAAGGGATCAGAAAGAGGTCAAAGTAAATTGCGACTGCTATCATTCACAACCAAACCATGTATTTTGTCGCCACTCCTGCTTCACCTTTGTATTTCTCCAGAACACATCATATCACTACGAACATCCACTTCTATTGGATAAATCCATCGTATGGTTATATATGAACTCGAAGGAACTTGTTCCAGTTCGGGGATGGATTCTGGTTCAGGACAAATAGGAATAAGGTTTATTCAGTTGTCTTTTATATTTACCTTCTCTCAGGTTGTGAGTGCTCCTAAGATTAGGACAGTACACCTATTACGCTTATTGGATAGTCTTCTTTCAAACTATAGGCTGGTGTCGAACGGTAGGGAAGGAAGAAAACTATTTAGCCTAACGTGGTGTACAGAAGGTAACGACTAAAGACAAATAAAGGGATTTGGAGAGATGGCAAAGAAATATACGGTTACAGTCATAAATCTGGATAATGGAAGAGGCATTACTAGGAATACCCGGATACCCCTTCGAAACATATTCATGTTTCAGTTTCACTGTGTATTGTCAATAGAAAACTGATTTCCCAATTAGCCCTTGCTCCACAGTATATATTTACCAGTTTTGATTCTCATATATGTATGGTTTTACAGATGATGAGTGGGAGTAAGTAATTGGGAATTAGGTGATCATCCTCATTATATCAAAATTCGTTGTAATTGGTGATATTTGAGAAAATCATCTGGGTTTTTTCCTGACGACAAATATTTTGTTTTGAATGTCCATTGTTATGCACCAATTTCAAACTGATATATCTGCACGTTTATTTTATAAAGTGAGTTATAACTTTTTGAAATTATGTCCATGACATTTACCTATATCAGTTGATGGTTAGGTAAGGAGCATTAAACAGAGGTGTAATTCTTCTTAACTATAAGTACAGTTTTCAACCTACGACGCACAGGATTTGAGTTATTCAACTCAGGGGGCTTATACAAAATATTTTATGTTGTCCAGTGTCCATTAGGACAGAAGGGTTGGTACTCGTACTATATTCTGTTTACTTGTGACTTCTCCAATTTTTGACATGTGTTTCATAGAAATACAAGGTCCAAGTTTAGAGAAGTTATAGGAACAAGAATAAAGTAGAGAACCAGGTGTCGCAAGTATCGAAATTCTTCAAGGTGATCGAAGATGTATATACTTATGTTTGGTATTCAGTTGATAGTAATGATTTTAAGAAACTAGCTTCTCATTCAGGTTACTCATATTTGGATGCATTCCTAAGTTGAGTAATGCTGATTGGCCTCTCTCCATTTAGTTGACATGCATTAGAGACATCTGCATGATTTGAATATGGTTCCAATTAAATCATTGCCTCTGTTTCTATATTGTATATAGAATGGATCATATCTTAACGATGTTGAGGTATATGGAGTTGTCTGGCTTATGCTTAAAATCGGACTCTGGATAACTCAAGGCACATTTCTGTAATGGTTGTTTATGGGTTAACCCGGGCTATGACGAGGGTTAACTTTCTACCATCTGGAAGATCAATAGTGATATTGTTCTTAACTCGCCACAGTTTTAGTAAAATGGATTTTTTTCAGAAAACAGTATTAGGAGTATGGTAGAACTGGAAGTGATTCCAGAACCGCAAACGATTACTGAAAATTTAATATGACCTAAAGATTCAATCAGGTTTGACATTCCATTAGCCACTCCGCAGATATGGTGGGTAACCTCAGACACCCGAGAGGTACTCCGGTATTCTCAAGGACGGTGACAGGGAGGTTCTTGTTTACCCAGACTTGCCATTACTGCTGTTCTAGACTATGAGACCCGGCAGGAGGATTAGTATAGCGTCGTTCTAAACTAGCTTTAAAAGTGCACGTGTATATGACTCTAATAGAGGGTTGTTGTGGTCAGTGGGAGCAGCGGAAGCATAGTGGATAAGTAGCTTATGTCTATTTATAGACTAAAGCAAATATAGCGGAGATAGATCATCTATTTTTGATGTGACAGTCATGGGCTTTGACTTCATTAGAATAGGGGATGGATCTATTAAGAAGGTAGTAGGGTGTGATGTCCTGGTATTTGGATGACATACACATAGTACTAAGTGAAATTCCTATACTACGATCGGTTATACTGTGGTTGTCACACAGTGGTTTCTCCACATAGGATATGGATATAATATCAGGCATTCTGGTTACTAAATATATAGTTTTAGATCTAGATTTGGGTAGTTTCCCAATCTGGGTACTTAGACAGTATTCTAAAGATATTTAGAATGGACGACTCCTGGCATGGTGGTGTACCTGCAGGTGATGGAGTCACCCTCTCTAAAGGTGTCTTACAGACTAAAGGGGAGAGGGATGTGCATGATTGCCATATCACTTGCTTAGGCAATTGAGTTGATCATGAGACGTTAAGTACCATACCGGATGTTGTTTTTGCACTAGATGCAATAAGTTTGTATTAATCCAATCCTAGAGAAACGTTCGGAAGCAGTTTTAGAACAAGAGTGGATGTTCTAGGGATTTGATAACGGCAAACTCCTTCGGGAGACGGTTATCATTCCAGGCATCCAAGGTGACCTGGATGACAGAGTGACTGTCAGAGTTATAGTTTTTCCTCTGACGAGGGGTAATAGTTTGGACAGATGGTCCAAGCGGATACCGAGGGAGGCATGGCACAGGATACTGATTAAATTCAGTTGACGATACAGTCTAAGAAGTTTGCTGGATTTGGATTTCATTTGTGAACTAAGTCCCATCAGATATCCAGGCATATTCTAAGATAGGTATTGCTCATTTCAGGAGATGGATTTCTCCGCGAACTTAAGATTAAGGGAGACATAGAAAGAAACATCAGGGCGGATCCACTCACTGAGGCTATTTCTCGAACGCAATAGTTTTACAAACGATCTTTGCGAAACTGATTAGTAGAGAAGTTGGATGTTCGGTATCACACGGGCTGTAAGTATGCGACATCGCAATAATTAGCCTTAAGTGCAAGTGGGAGATTGTTGGATATAGTGCCCTCAAAGTCAATTATTGGATCGCAGGCACGTGATTGCAATGATTGAGGGAGGACCTATACCGGTAGGACAGTCTTACTCGAGATGATAGTATGCTATCTGGTTTGTCTTTATCATCGTGTACATGCTTCAGGTGACATTACAGATCACTATTACATGTTGATAGATCCCATAGGATTGTTGCTTGACTACCAGCAGTATGATGGCGATCATATACGTGAGAGTTGGACGGTCCCTAAGCACATCCTTAAATGGTCCCTAGTCGAGGGAGTTTCGAGACAGGGTATCGATACTCCAGAGTAGACTAGTGTATACAGATCGAGACCCGACGAGGGGTAGTGGCCGGTCTCACAAGCCATTGGTGTCAGTTGGTTCACCTAAGATGTATACAGGTGCTCATTGGGTTATGAGTACACCGGACGGACTCGCCGGGAACATGCTAGTTGGTATTATACCTATCGTCGGATAGCAGTTCCCTGGTGACATGTATACAGGTTAGTCCATCAACCTGAGATCGTCATTTGTCTCGTGTGAGTTCTCACTGTGCTTTGATTACTACCCTACCACGGCTCAAAGGAGTCGTGCAAACTGGTTTTAGTTGGGTACAGTCCCGAGCCACATGGAGGCAGTGAGCGGATCGACAGGGGATTCGTCCCTCCCGGTATTAGGGGTGAGATCGCGCTGTGTTTAGGAGAGCCATTACACAAAGTCCCTGGTGAGGGCAAGCGAGATTTACTGGTACGTATTCCAGTAGTTTCTCAGGGTGTTCTGGGCTACACTCCGACACGACTTATACCACTATTGGGGGTCTGACGTTTACCAGCCCCCTAGGCCCGATATGCGATACTCATAAACGAACGGACCGGACTGTACGGATATTGTCACTGACAGGCTCAGTAGGGTTTCAGGATGAGTTCGCTCATCGGCCTCCCTTTTGCTCAATACCTAGACAGTCGTTACATACAGCTAGTACCACTAACGTGATTGTGGTTAAACCCAGTGCCAGCGTATTGACGAGTCTTTAGAGTCCCCCATAGAAAGTTTTCCTAAGTTCGGGTGAAACGTTGTAGAGGCTGTATGGTTTTATGGCAGGGTTCGATCATATACGTGCACTTATGCACGGATCATGATCGGACGGATCATAATAGTGGGCTTTGGTTTAAGCCGGATCTTAGTATTAGATTGGTTGGATTACTTTCGTGTCTTAGTATTCGTATTCAGTCGGAATACAGATGTGGGTATGTATATACAGATGAGGGGTATTCTCGTAATCTATTATGAGTTTACTTTAGGGTTGCCATTTCATTTGGATTAAAACATTTAGTTTTAAATGTTTTATTAAGTGAGGAAATTGTAACTCATTTCTTTTTGGCATGGTGCATTAATGAGGCATGGGCACACTTGTTGACTCATTGTTTTATGCTAGATATTTTTATGTGTGTGTTGAGATATTTAGTGAGGGGCTGCTGGGATTTCCAGTGAGTTTTTTTTTAGGTTGCCACTCACAAAAAGATCACAACACTCACACAAATACTTGACTAGCTCATTTCTTTTCTTATGCTCCCAATTTCTTCACTTCATGGCAATTCTTTAGCCTCCACTCTAACCCTCTCATGTGTTGAGAATCCTAGAGTGTATTGAGACAAAATTATCACACACTATCTTTACTTCACCTTGGATATGTCGGTTGGCAAACTTCATGTCCGAGTTGCTTCGGTTTGAAGCGGGTGCCTGTATAAATAATTCTCGACGTGGAGCCACTTCGACGAGCGAGATCGGAGAGCGAAATTCGTCGGCGCAGCAGCGAGGAGCTTGGCGCAGAGATTGAAGACCGAAGGATACAGATCGATCGGTATAATCTCTCCAAACTCTTTTACAGTTTACTAGTTTACGGTTAATGGAACGATCCGGGTTTTAGGGTTACGGTAGCTCCAGTTTATAAAGTTTTTGTTCCGCATTTGGCCTCGGATTGACGGCCGGGGCACTGCCGTAGCCTTACAATATTTTCACATAAATATCTAGAATCCATAAAAACAACTATTTTTTAAGGTATTTAGGTAACAGATGGGTTTAACTGACCTATTTTCTCTTGAGCCTCGAGGATCCGGAGACAATCAGTGTTATCACTTACTTATCTACCGATATAAAATTTATATATTCACAAAAATCATATTGGTTTAATACTGAATCAAACATGACCCAACACATGAATACAATTTGACTTGTACACTTGCACTTGTCATGACTACTTGGTCTTGACATGAAGTTAATTGTATCCACATGAGTTACTCAATCAAACATATTACATGCTTGACTAGATTTGACCCGAATCAAAAATACATAGTGACTTAACATGAACACTTGACATGAATATTTGAACTTGACATGAATACATGAACCCGACTTGAATCTTGAAATGGTACACTTCCTATGTATTCATTGATTCGGGCAAGACTTGTGACTATAATAGTAAATTAAATTACGCGATGTGTTGGGCTAGTTTAAGTGTGAATCCAACAAAATCTCAGGAGTCCCCTACTTTATAAATCCAAGTCTACTAACACATGTAATCTATCATGAGGGTATGTGTTTCCTTACCCCTGGATTATAACAGGTTGGATTTGGAATACTTCAGCACTAGGTTGAAATCCTGTTACTAACACTTGATTCGGGTCTTTGATTCCTTACCTCTGGATTACAGTCTGTTGGGTTCAAGAACACTCTTAACATTGATTGACATTCACTCTTAAACCGACGTCAGATTATTTTACCATTGTAGAGACTTTTAAGAAAAATTACTTCATGTTCACCAACACACATTTATCACATGTTTAGATTAACCAATGCTTAACCTGAACTATCATGTTTACTTAACACATCATATTTGTCTTATAACTGTCAACACACCACCATAATTTTTATAATCCCTCCTTTCTTGGGCACTTATCGAGTGCAAGTTCGCTGACGGGCATTTCACCCATCTTTATTTTCTTGGAATGTTTGTCAGATGATCTAGGTACCGAGGAGGTTGAAGCAATACAAAGGATTATGACCAGCTTGCTTCTTAAGCCGATTTTTAGATTTTCTTTCCAGTTTCAGTTTAAATATGCCACCTGTTTAGGCATTTTAATGTTTTTGTATCTTGTTTTCAGACATCATGTATTAGTTTAAAACATGTGGAAGTAGAATGTAAATAAAACGGTTTGTTGAAATTTCTATTCACTTGTCATTTCTTGATGTTTTATATTGCTTATATACGCTTAGCGTATTTGTTTCGGGAAATGAAATTCTCAAAATAAATACGTCGCGGACTTGTCATGTGTCGTTACTGTTCTTTTGGGAAGCGGGACGTGACAACTATTGTTGTATATGTTTGTTTAAGTTGGTTTGAGTATGTGTTGGTTTATTATGATTTTAGTTCATGTATGTGTGGGTGTGAATTGTTGGTATTGTTGGATATATAGTGTATTGTGTTTATGTGTTGGTTTTTATTCAAAACACTATTGTTGGATAATATATTATAATTACAGGTATTTTTTTTACAGTATATTATGATTTTAGGTATTTTTAATCCAAATTTTTGGTATTAACGACCGTATGGTTATACAGGAACGGTCGCTAATACGTTTTAGCTGCCGTATGCTGATACAGGAGAACAATCGCTGCTAAGTATGAGCGACCGTTCAAAATCCATCGTGGGCTGTCCACGTGTAAGTATCGGAGACGCTATTGAACGGTCGCTGATAAGTATTAGAGACTAGAATTATTAGCAATCGTCTATTATACAGTCGCTCATACACGTATCAGCGACGAAAGTTTTAGTGACCGTGTATTAGCGACCGTATAAAATTTATACGGTCGCTAATACATTTTAGCGATCGTTCACAGGGGTGGACCCACTTGAGGGCCGGGTGGGGCCATGGGCCCACCCTGTTTTGAAAAATAAATACCTTATATATGTATATATATTGATGTGTACATATATCATTATATATATATAAATAAATACACGAATATTTGGGTGGCCTAGTGGTCTTAGACGCTAACCTTAAGCTCTGATCTTTGAGGAATATTTTTTTTGGAATTAAATTATTCACACTATTCAAAACTCTATCGCATTATGTGTTACTCTGAAATCCCTGTACAAAATTATTTTTTAAAATGTATAGAAAATGGTATTTCAGCCTGTGTAGGAGTTATAAGTTATTTTTCTTTAATAAAATCAAGAAGCAACTTGAAGCTCACTGTTAAAGCCTCTACACTGCAGGGACATAGCCTGTGCGTTTGATTCCCATCAGTCCCAATTATTTTTAAAGATGTTTTTTTAATTTTTCGGAAGCCCAAGAGTTTCATATGCAATTCACGGGAAATTGAAAGGTTTCAAAAAAATCAAACAGGCGCAAAGAGAAGTAAACATAGATATACACACGTGGCACAAATTTCGAGGCGAGACCCTAAAATCCGATAGCCCATTTCCATCAAATGGTCGCCGCCGCCGATCTGATATGCTCCAAATCGCTCCGTGCTTTGCACACAAGTCCCTTCAGCTCCCCTGCACTGTTTGATTTTATTGCAATGAAACAGAGACTCTTCAAATCCCTAATTAACACCATTAAATCCATTTTAATTCATTTTTATTCCACACCCTCTCTTTTTTTTACCCTATAAATACCACCCCATGCCCTAGAACTTTTCTATTCTGAAAATTTCTTCAAAATTCTCTAAGTTCAAGAAGGGTTAAGGCTATTCAAATGGAGTTAAGCAAGCCAAAAGGAGTAGCGATCAAATTTCGATTACCAGAGTATCTCTGACGAGACCAAGACCACCTCTCTCTCCCTTACCCTCTTCCTAGCACTACACAACCAGTAAGTCCCTTACCCCTCTCCTTTTTTCAACTAAAATCACATCCTTAAAACATATCGGTAAAGTAGAGTTAGAACCGATATTGCCTTCTTCTCAAACCTTATCACCCACATGATAAGTAAAATAAATCACAACAACACTATAAAACCACTCTTAACTTTATTCGCATCATTTAGATTTTTAGTATAATGAAAATTTCCATATGAAATACTCATATAATGGACTTTTTCATTAAAATACCATGAACTTTAATATAACCGTAATTTCAATAACTAGAGTATAAACCTTTAGATCATTCATGTGATAACGATCTACTCCACAAGCACACTATGGTTTCATAGCACGGAATTCTAAATATAGGGTTTATGTAAAGAATCGGTTTTACATTAAAATACCACATTTTTTTCAAAACGGATTTATATTAAATCGATATTTTAAATACTTGGCAAATACGCCTCTACAACTCTCGTTAGGGGACCCGCTAATAGATGGTGTGGATTATCGCACATCCTTGAGATAATAGAGCGAGATGTAGAACTCCTCACGGAGTATTCAGTCTCGAAAGGAAATAAAAGTACGGTTTTTAAGAAATATGACTTTTCTAAACAAAACTAAACTTTGGAAAATTATATAAAACTATGAATCCGTATTTTGAATAAAAACATATTATGAAACTATATTTTTAAAATGAATGATTAGAATTTTTAATAAAATACCATCAAGTTTCCAAAAGAGCTAGTTTTCATAAAAATAACATAAACTTTTAAAAGCTAGGTTTTTATCACTAAAATACCATAACAATTAAAATACATGTTCATGAAAACCCTAAATATTAAAAATCACCCTGTGTTAGTTATATGTATGCCCTAGAGGCCATTACTGTACATTGGATGTATATTGTAGTGGATGTTGGGACATATATAGGGAGGACTTTCTTGCTCGACATGAAAGTATGCTATCTGGTTGATCTTTACCTTAACGTGTACACAGATTGTCTCTCTATTACATGTTGGTAAAGCCCTTAGGATGTGTACTTGACTACCTGGACTATGATGCGGATCATACTAGTGGGGACATAGTAGTCCATAAGTACATCCTTCAAAGTCCCTAGTCGTGGGTGTATCGAGATGGGGCATCGATATACCAGAGTAGACTAGCGTATACCTTCTCGACCCATACAGATGGGCGATGGATGATCCCATATCCATTGGTGTTTGACATCGGAGATGATATACGGGTGCTCAGTGGAGACTGGGTACACTGGACGGACTCGCCGAGAACTCCCAGATGGTATTATACCTTACGTCAGATGGCAGTTCTCTGGTGACACTGGTACAGAGTAGTCTGTTGACCCGAGATCGTCATAGAGTCTTGTGTGGTTCCCACTGTGCTTTGATTCCATCTTACCACGTCCAAGAGGGCGTGCAAAACGGTGGTTTTTGGGTACAGTCCCGAGTCACATGGAGGCAATGAGCGATAGGAGGGGATTCGTCTCTCCCGGTATAGGGAGTTGATGTTGCACTGTGTTCGATTGGCTATAACAGGAAGTCCCTGGCCAGGGCTGATCAGAGAATTGCTGGTAAGTGTTACCAGTAGTTTCTCGACCCGTTATGAGCCTCATATCGACACGACTTATCGAGCTATTGGGGTCTGACGTTTACCACCCCTAGGCAAGATATGCGACATATCAGACGATCAGACCGGACTGTACGGTAGTGTTACTGGTTGGATTCACTGGAGTGTGAGCGGGCTTGCTCGTCGATCTTCTGATCGCTCAATACCCGGGTGGCCGTTACGTTTAGCAGACCGCTTGCGGCTTGTGGGTGTTTGATATGATCATCACCTGCTGCCGGCGTATTGACGAGTCTTTAGAGTCCTACACAGAGGTTTCCTGGCTCAAGCGAAACGAAATAGGAGCGCATATGAGATATGTACGGGACCGAGAATGATAATAGTATGTGATACTGTATTCAATTCTCGCGATTTGTGACATTGATCGGTTATATGCGATATAGCAGGGTTATCGGATCAAGTGTTGATTCGATAAGTTGTTACTGTTGATATTAGTCGGTTATATGCGATATGACCGGATCATTAAATCAAGTGTTGATTTAATGATTTAATGCATAATTATATATTTGATATATTACTTTGCATTAACTAGTATTGGTTCACTTTAAATGGATTTTCTCGCTCGGATGTGCACATTGTATATGTGATATACTTTTGTGCACAAGATTGTATCATGTTTGATGATACATGCTAGTTTGGATTTGTGTAAAGAATTAAACCATGGTTACTTAAGTGGTTAGGGTTTCATTTCCTTTTCTCATTTATTTATCTATTTATTCTTTTTGGAAAAATATTAAGCATAAAGGAAAATGGTGGCTTTGTTTGTTTTCATATTGAAGCTTCATGAAGCTTTGACCAAGTGACCATTTTGTCTCCATGCTAAACCCTAACCATTCCCACTAACCATGATTCATTCTCTACACTTAACCATGGTTTGAATATGATAAGTATTCATTTTTCTTTTGGATTTAATTAACTTATCATATTCATTTTCTTTCTTCTTCTTCTTGAAGAGCAAGAAAGAAAAGCTTTCTACTTCAATGGCATCTTGAGCATAAGTGTGAGAAATCCAATTCTAAAGTCTACCCACTTCCTATTTCTTCATCGTCTACCTCTTGCCAAGTAGTAGAGTGTGTTTCCTTCACAAGTTTTCTTGACTTGGTGAAGTTGGAGCTTGATCTAGCGATGCCTCGACGTAGATCATCTTCGGCATCGTCGTCGATGACCTAGCCCGCTTCTTCTCCGATGAAGCCGACGCTAGAGCCCGGGGTTCGACTTGGACAGCGAGGAGACTTCATTGCGGAGCTATGGAGGTGGAGCACCGGATCTACAAAGGTTGTATTTCCGTTATCTTATAGTTTAGTTGTAAACTAGCTCGCTTTATCGCCTAAACTTCTAGCCAACGATCTTCTTAGGGTTTCTCGGCACCGTAAAAACTTGTAAATTGGCATGGTTGATACCTTGTGAGACCTCTAGTGTGTGCCTAGGAACCCTACAGTGGTATCAAAGCCTAGCTAGAGCCTTAGGCGAAGTCCGGATGACGTTTGAAGTCCGATCGAACCAAAACCCTAAAACCCAAAATGCTCTCTGTACAATTTTTAAATTCTGTGTTTTTTCCAAATTAAAAATATGCAGAAAAATCAGCAGGCTTTTATAAGAATTACTGTGAAATTCGAGAACATGATTCCACCAACACACGGCGGAACCGCGGCACAAGCATGGCTTGTGCGGCGGTTCCGCGGTCAACTTGTCACATCAGTACTTGAATTTTGCACAGTAATTCATATTTCGTAGTGCTGGTTTTCCTGGGATATTTTAAATCTGACTCCAGAGTTGAGTTTTCTGGGTTGTTTTAGGAGTTCGTAGATTCGATCGGATTATCAAATTTTGTCTGTGTGGCTTTCCGGATAATTTTTGAATTTGTTAAAAAAGTTCGACCGGATATAAATACCCAAATTTTCCCCTGTCGGGAAATTTCTAAGTGTTGGATTTTTCCGTAGTTTAACGACGTTCTAAGTAGTGCAAGTAATGCGATGGTCCCTCTAGAAGACAACAAACCTTAACTCGATTATGTGACCGTCTTGAACTGCCCTTTGAACCTTCGGGTTTGGGGCAGTACGGCGTGCCACATGTGAGGCGTTGGCTTGACCCTTCTACGGCTGGACCGTTGGTACTGAGGCACGAACTGAATATTTTTAGACTTGTTTCATGTGTTGATCTGTATCGGGAAAACTTGGGTGTTCGATTGTTCGATCGGAAAGTTTGACATTTTCTATTTATCCGGAATGGGATACAATAATTGGAATTCACAAGAAGTTATGAGATAACTGAATGAATGTTATAAACATAGCAGTTTAGTCTCACTTGATCGGTTGCCATGGAATTTTGATGTGATCAAAAGTCCGTCGCAATCACGTAGTGTACGCGGATACTCGCCGGGTAAACTTAATAGACAGCCTCACCCCATAGCCCCGACCAAGTGACTGTAGGAGAACCCCGTCACCGAAAGCATCCGTCCGGGTGCTCGCGGTAGCGGTGTTCCGCCATGGTGCACTTCGTCGACGGTGTCGGGGGTACGTCCGCCTATTGAAGTTTGCGACGAGCATTCGATCAGGATGTCGGGAATCCTGTTGAATTGCCCGACTTGGTATTGAAAAGTGTTTTCGATTTTGAGACTAAAATGCGGGCTTTATAATTGTTAGGCATGCGATATCTAAGTAATTCATTTGGTCAGGCATGCGATGTCTGAGGAGGTTGCGGATTCCAACTGTTGTAGTTTTACACTTTCTTTTCTGTGACCGTAAGTGTAATATGCGATATCGCCGGTTTCGTTGCTATATGTCAACGACAATTGGGATGCGCACATTTACTTACGTTGATGACATGTGATGTTATGTGTTGCTGGATATGTTATATTGGATCGTCGTGTTCGAATAGCCGGGGGGTTTTTATGTGAGATGAGTGTTTTTCATTTTCATTCATGTAAAAACTTGTATGTAATATTTTTTTATTGGGGCACTTTCAGGTTGCGGAAGATGTCACCCTTTGTATATTATTTACTTTTCCGCACTAGGATAGACCCAAGGAGGAGGGCACAAGTAACCGGGTTCTGGAGTCCAGTGGGAGACCAACTCGAGGAGTCGAGTCCGGGTCTCCTAACTCTAGAATTGGTAGGGTTGCTTGCCACTCTCGTAGGGGTCTAGGGGTGTGGGTTTGGCTATTCATCACGACCGTGGAATCCGTGTTTTATACTGGCTCGTATTGAAAACACGGACGTCCTAGTATATCCAATATTTCATATGATTCTTCTGCTGCGATATCTGTGATGTGATCATGTGATGTTCTGTGATAGATACAGTATATAGTATATATGATATATTATATAAACGTTACTTATGTTTTACACCCGCGCTAGCCCTGCCCCGCTCTGCCGTTAGTTACCTAACCTAACGGTGCACGAGGGGACATCGAGGCGAATGCGGATGGCATAAGTGTACGTCGTATTTATCTGTGATGTTTAGGTACATTAAATGATGGGACTTCATTAATGTGATTAATGAAATAAAAGAAACCTAAGATGTTGTAGAATAGAATTTCAAAATAAAACAGGTAGCTACAGTTCTTGCTTTGCACAGCGGTATATGTGATATATCCTGCACCTTATTCGATAAGGAAAGGACCGAGATCCCTTCACCGGGAGTGACTCCTTTAGCAATAACTGGCAGATGCTACACACTCGGTTTGTCTTTTGATTGCTTTTAAGAGTTTTTGCTTTGCACAGTGATATATATGATATATCCCGCACCTCATTCGACGAGGAAAGGACCGACGATCCCTTCACCGGGAGTGACTCCTTTAGCAAAACTAGAAAAGCCTCAAAGACACTCCATTTCAAAATTCATTCGATCCTACAACGATATCAAGTTCATTACGCAATAGGTTTTCAGAAAAACCTGTCGTAGCCCTCCGTCATTTCAGATAAGTACTAGTTAGTATTCGTGCTGCGGTTGTTTGGCATGAGTCAAGGCGTAGTGTACGGTAGCTAACTAGTGCTTATCTGCTAGCATATGATGCGATTGGATTAGGGTATTCGTACGGCGTTGTTTGGCATGCGTCAAGGGTCGTGCGGGTGGGTTTAATTCAATCAAGAAATGTACGGGTTGAACTTGACTAGCGGACTATGGGTTGTTTGGCATGCGTCAAGGTCATAGCACGCTAGGGGCAATATTGTCGGGAGTTTCAAGTGTTGAAATTTGCAATGAGATTGCATACCTTCTATGAGATAGTTGGATCCCGATACCCGCTGCGAGTAGGAGTTACTCCTGGGAGAGTTTTACACATTACAATTAGCCGATCAAGTAGGTGTCTAGAAAGGTGTCAACGAGGTTACGCCTCTGGGAAAACGAGGTTTACATTAATTAGGTTCGTACGAAAGCACGGGGGACCTCCCTCAAAGTACCGACACTGGCCTGGCTGAAAGATTGGCGAACTTGTAGTGTGTAATTAATCCCGGCTTGTCTTTCCTTTTAGGGTTTGAAGGAAGATTTGATAAAAAGCAGTGGGAGCCATCCTGATTAGATAAAATAATAACCAATCTGATCTTGCAAGAGCGCACGCTGAGTGTTTTCTTCTCTCTCTCTCCAGGTAGCGACCATATCACGCCTTAATCAAGATAATAATACGGATTATTGACCGAACCCGCTTGTTATACTGAGCCGGGGAACGTTGGTCCCGCTCCAACTTATAATTGTTATAAGACAGAGCAGGAAATTGGGGAATACCAAGATTCCCATGCCGCCCAAACGAAGAGAGTGCATGCTGATGCATCATCTTCGGGTGTGTTTATTATACAAAACTGTTTCTCAATGTCCTTTACGTCCTGGGTATATGATACCGGATCAGGATCCCAGATATGTAATCTGTTACATAGGGCTACAGATAGGTAGAGAACTGAGAACGGGTGATAAGTTTCATGAGGCAGAAAACGGGGCAAGAGTTGCAGCCAAGTCTGTCGGTCACTGTCACCCTGTATTACCAATACATTGATTCTGAACGAATGTTATTAGATACCGAACCTAATATACAAAATCATATCAGTCTCTTTATTAGTAAAGGAATGATAAAATTTTGTATTGTTGGATAATGTTTTGAACATTTCCTATATCAAAAGTTGATCGGTTCAGGCACGTTATCTAAAAGCGTTGATGTTCTAAATCAAACGACAGTTCTTAGTATACAGAACACACACAAGAGGAAGAGTTCAGAAATGAACGAATTCTTCTTGAGGTATTGTTGACTAGGTCATATCAATGCGACCCGACTGGCCAAGTTACATATAGATGCATATTTAAATCAGTTTGAATTTACATCTTGTGAAAAACTTGCCAGTCATGTCACAAAGATAAAATGACACCAGCTCTGTTTATTGGAAACAGAGAAAGAGTTAGTGAACTCTTGGGATGATACATGTTGATGTATGTAGGTCCCCAGTCTACATATGCCAAGACCGGTTCTTTATACTTCATTACATTCTCTGATGATCTCTCAAGATCCAGTCATATGTTCCTGTTGAAACATGCGTCCGAACCTTTTGAGATATTCATAGAATATAAGTTAGAAATAGAGAACCAATACGGGTATAAGTATTATGTCCTTTGATGTGATCGAGGAGGAGAATACTTGAGCACGGAAATCCTGGACTATTCTAAAGGAGAATGAGATTCTCTATCAGAATTACTCTTCCGAATACACCATAGCACGATGGTATGTCGGGGCGGAGCAGATACACCCTATTTGATATTGTGTGCTCTATGATGAGTACTACTGAGTTACCTTTTTCCTTTGGGAGTTATGCGCTTGAGAAGCTGCATACCTATTGAATAGGGTCATGATCAAATTAGTTGCCTACCACTTCATATGATATATGGAAAGGGAAGAGCCCATATCTTAAGTTAGTTAAGATTTGGGGTTGTCCGGCCTATGTCTAAAAGCAAAATCCGGACAAGCTCGAGGCAAGGTCTGTTATGTAGAACTGGAAATGTTCCAGCTATACAAACTACAGCAGATGATTTGGTACAACCAGAGGATTCAGTAGATACCAACGAACCTCAGCCTCTCCGCCGATCTAGTAGGGTTCCTCACCCACCTGAGAGATACTTCAGTTTCTCTATGACAGTGGGAGCGAGGATAGCATCATGAAATGATGACCCAACTAGCTTCGAGCTGGCCATCAGGAGTAAGACTCTGTAAGAATGGCTGGATGTTAATCGATCTGAGATGGAATCCTTATACACCAACAAAGTATGGACTTTGGTTGCTATATCTGAAGGGTTAAATTCCCATCAGGAGCAAGTATATCTTGAGTAGATTACTTGGTGTACATGGAAAAGTTGAGACTTTCGAAGCTAGACTTGTTAAAGGTTTTCGTCATTGACCAGGCGTGGATAATGATGAAACCTTTTCCAATACCTATGCTTAAGTCCATCTAGATCCTACTTGCCACGACTACATACCATGACTACAATATCTAATGGTTGGGTGTCATGACAGCTTTTCTAAATGATATTTTAGAAGAGAGCGTCTATAAGTACATAGCCAGAGGGCTTCGTAGACAGTGGGAGCAGCGGAAACGTGTGCAAGATGTTTTATTTGATAAAGCAGGCATCGCGGAGTTGGAACATCTGTTTTGATAGATAGTCAAAGAGTTTGACATCATCAAAATGGTAGATGAACCTTGTATAAACAAAAAGGTAGTAGGGAGTATGGTGGCGATCCTCGTAGAGTACGTGGGTGACATACTCTTGATAGGGAAGGAGTTTCCTATGCTACGCTCGATCAATCTCAGCTTATCACAAAGATTCTCTACATAGGATCAAAGTGATACCTACTAAATCCTGGGTTTTGGATCTATGAGATAGATCTAATTGGATGTTAGGAATCTCACTAGTTGTAGTGAGATGGTATCAGTTGATCCTGGGGAGAATCACTGGAAGGGTTCCAGGGTGATAAAGACGACTGAATGTCAGTCACAGGCATTGTCTTTACCCTAAGTAAAGGGACGGTATGTTGGAAGAGTTCCAAGCTAGATACCGTGACATACTAGACGATAAAGGCAAGATACATCGCTACTTAAGATGCTACCAAAGAGGCTGTTTGGGTGTATATTGGTTCATGAGATGAACTACGTTCCAACCATTGTGAGACAATGGAGTTGTGGCTTATGCCAAGGAACGCCGGTCCCATCAGTGATCCAGACTTACTCTAAGGCAGTATCGCCTGATCATGGAGATGGTTGATCTCCAGGGTGATCGAGGTTAGGAGAGCAGACTCAGAGGATAACACGGCGGATCCACTCACGAAGGCCTATTCCCAGAGAGAGACTTTTATGGGATGGTTGAGTATGAGATACTACAACCACTGCTACAGATGGCCCTAGTGCAAGTGGGAGATTGTTAGTTATATGAATGCCCTAGAGGCCATTACTGTACATTGGATGTATATTGTAGTGGATGCTGGGACATATATAGGGAGGACTTTCTTGCTCGACATGATAGTATGCTATCTGGTTGATCTTTACCTAAACGTGTACGCAGATTGTCTCTCTATTACATGTTGGTAAAGCCCTTAGGATGTGTACTTGACTACCTGGACTATGATGCGGATCATACTAGTGGGGACATGGTAGTCCATAAGTACATCCTTCAAAGTCCCTAGTCGTGGGTGTATCGAGATGGGGCATCGATATACCAGAGTAGACTAGCGTATACCTTCTCGACCCATACAGATGGGCGATGGATGATCCCATATCCATTGGTGTTTGACATCGGAGAAGATATACGGGTGCTCAGTGGAGACTGGGTACACTGGACAGACTCGCCGAGAACTCCCAGATGGTATTATACCTTACGTCAGATGGCAGTTCTCTGGTGATACTGGTACAGAGTAGTCTGTTGACCCGAGATCGTCATAGAGTCTTGTGTGGTTCCCACTGTGCTTTGATTTCCATCTTACCACGTCCAAGAGGGCGTGCAAAACGGTGGTTTTTGGGTACAGTCCCGAGTCACATGGAGGCAATGAGCGATAGGAGGGGATTCGTCTCTCCCGGTATAGGGAGTTGATGTTGCACTGTGTTCGATTGGCTATAACAGGAAGTCCCTGGCCAGGGCTGATCAGAGAATTGCTGGTAAGTGTTACCAGTAGTTTCTCGACCCGTTATGAGCCTCATATCGACACGACTTATCGAGCTATTGGGGTCTGACATTTACCACCCCTAGGCAAGATATGCGACATATCAGACGATCAGACCGGACTGTACGGTAGTGTTACTGGTTGGATTCACTGGAGTGTGAGCGGGCTTGCTCGTCGATCTTCTGATCGCTCAATACCCGGGTGGCCGTTACGTTTAGCAGACCGCTTGCGGCTTGTGGGTGTTTGATATGATCATCACCTGCTGCCGGCGTATTGACGAGTCTTTAGAGTCCTTCACAGAGGTTTCCTGGCTCAAGCGAAACGAAATAGGAGCGCATATGAGATATGTGCGGGACCGAGAATGATACCAGTATGTGATACTGTATTCGATTCTCGCGATTTGTGACATTGATCGGTTATATGCGATATAGCCGGGTTATCGGATCAAGTGTTGATTCGATAAGTTGTTACTGTTGATATTAGTCGGTTATATGCGATATGACCGGATCATTAAGTCAACTGTTGATTTAATGATTTAATGCATAATTATATATTTGATATATTACTTTGCATTAACTAGTATTGGTTCACTTTAAATGGATTTTCTCGCTCGGATGTGCATATTGTATATGTGATATACTTTTTGTGCACAAGATTGTATCATGTTTGATGATACATGCTAGTTTGGATTTGTGTAAAGAATTAAACCATGGTTACTTAAGTGGTTAGGGTTTCATTTCCTTTTCTCATTTATTTATCTATTTATTCTTTTTGGAAAAATATTAAGCATAAAGGAAAATGGTGGCTTTGTTTGTTTTCATATTGAAGTTTCATGAAGCTTTGACCAAGTGACCATTTTGTCTCCATGCTAAACCCTAACCATGATTCATTCTCTACAATATGATAAGTATTCATTTTTCTTTTGGATTTAATTAACTTATCATATTCATTTTCTTTCTTCTTCTTCTTGAAGAGCAAGAAAGAAAAGCTTTCTACTTCAATGGCATCTTGAGCATAAGTGTGAGAAATTCAATTCTAAAGTCTACCCACTTCCTATTTCTTCATCCTCTACCTCTTGCCAAGTAGTAGAGTGTGTTTCCTTCACAAGTTTTCTTGACTTGGTGAAGTTGGAGCTTGATCTAGCGATGCCTCGACGTAGATCATCTTCGGCATCGTCGTCGATGACCTAGCCCGCTTCTTCTCCGATGAAGCCGACGCTAGAGCCCGGGGTTCGACTTGGACAGCGAGGAGACTTCATTGCGGAGCTATGGAGGTGGAGCACCGGATCTACAAAGGTTGTATTTCCGTTATCTTATAGTTTAGTTGTAAACTAGCTCGCTTTATCGCCTAAACTTCTAGCCAACGATCTTCTTAGGGTTTCTCGGCACCGTAAAAACTTGTAAATTGGCATGGTTGATGCCTTGTGAGACCTCTAGTGTGTGCCTAGGAACCCTACACCCTCGAGGTTTATTTTTAAACTATATTAAAGTATTTTTCATAAAATCTTCTCGAGATATGCAAACAATATTTAAGGACTCTAAATTAATATCGGTTTAAGAGGTATTATTTTTCTTGAGCTATAGGGAGCTGGAAAAAGTGAGTGCTTGCCTACTCAGGTTAGAAAAATTAACGGAATTATTAATGGCAGTTGTCTTGGAAAATGATACAAATCCTGTCGTCCATATGCAGCAGTTGCCGATTACTCCCGAACTTAAGAAATTTCAAGAACTAAATCATTCATAAGATTCTGACTTTAACCTGAATCCAAACTCAAACCAGAATCCAAAATCAAACATGAACTTGAATACTTGATCATGAACCCGAACACTCAAATTCAAATATCAAACTCAAACTTGAATACTTGACTTGACTTGATCGAACCATGGTTATAACTTGATATGAACTTGACATGAACACATGATTACATCTTGAACATGAACATGTACATTTTATATCCATGGTTCGGCCAAGACCTGTAATCTTAATCTATACAATACAATACGCGAGGATAAATGGGTAGATTGGTACGGAATGTATATCGTGGCATGAGAGGTCATTTTAAAAGACACCTACATGAATTCACGTGCCGTTGTCCTGTGGGTTATGACGGGGCCTTGTACTATATGTTACAAAAGTCCATGGGGTAAGATGGACTCCTCTCGTATAAATGAATATCTTCTTTATCAAACTACCAATAACCACGTTAGAATAACTATCTTATATCGGTAAATAAACATGCTTAGATGCTCTCTTATATAACCGTGCATGTTCACCTTTACTTGGTTTTTCTTCACTTTATATACTATCTTCTTTAACTTCTTTGGGGCCTTACCGAGCGCTAGTTCGCTGACGACATCCCTCTATGTTCTTTCTTTGGAATGCTCGTCAAGAGGACCAGATTCGGAGGAGATAGAGCCAAGCCCGGAAGATTTGGACCAGTTCGCTTCTCAGCCGAATTTTTAGCTTCTGCTTTTATTTACTTCCAGTATGCCATTATTTAGGCATTTGCTTTATCATTGTATCTTTTTATTACAAACAGTTGTATGTAAATTTGAATGTAAATAAAGTTGTTGTTCCATTTTATTACTCTTGTTTTTCTTGAACATTGTTATATTGCTTAATTATGCTTAACGTATTTTCATAGTAAATACGTTGTGGGCTTGCCACGTCACTATTTCCGTCTACTGGGAAGCAGGGCATGACAGGTTTTGCTAGTGGCCCATGCAGGTCAGTTCTGCATCAAGTTTTAAGAAATATATCACAAGAATTATAAGAATCGGCAACTGTACATTTCTTGCATTTCAAAATTATTGAATCTATCCTAACCTTTCCTTTTCTATCAAGCTAATAGATTCTCCCAACAACCCCAGCACCAGCGTCAATGGCAACACATCACCACCTACCTTACCACCTCCCCCAACCATTGTTGCTCTAATCAATGAACAGATGGTACTTCTGGAAGCTATAACGACTCTGAATTTACTATACGAAATTTTCCAGTTTAATGTACAGAAATGGGTTTACAGCCTGAGTTTGATTTATAAGATAACTTTATTAAATAACAGAAAGAAATAACTTGTAGCTCACTGGTAAAGCCCTTGCACTTCTGTGACGTAGCCCATGTGTTCGATCCCCATCAGACATAATATTTTTTCTGATTTTTCTTTTTAACTTTTTGGAAGACCAAAAGTTTGCACGTGCAATACACAAGAAAATGAAAAGTCAGAATGTCAAACATGTGGAAAATGGAGTAAACCCTAATTTTATCTAATGGCACGAATCTCGAGGACAGATGTCACCAAACGACCAGCGGATCTTGCTTCTGCGCCGGCGCCAAAGGTTAGATGGTGCCCAATTTGCTCCGTGCTTTGCACACACACCCTTCACCTACTCCTAACTCCCCTGCACTGTTTGATTACCCTGCAATCGAACAGAGACCCTTCATTTCACAATTAAACCAAATTTTAATTTTTTTTAGTCCATATTTTTAATTCCAAAACCCTAATTCTCCACTATAAATACCATTCCATATTTTGGCTAAGCGCTATTCTAAAAATTCTAGCCAAAACTCTCAAAAAATTTCCTGAGTACAAGTGAAGTAAAGAGGAGTTAGCAAGCGATCAACTTCCGGCGAAAATCAAAGCAACATCCGGAGCTTCCGTGACACCCCAAAGTTTTTCTCCTCTTCTTAACATAATAAAATAGCAGGTCCCTCTCAAACACCCTTGTTCTTCATTAAAATTCTGTTTAAATCAAAATCGGTAAAAGTGGAGTTATTACCGAAATCACATTTTCCAAAGCCTATAACTCCATTTTCCTATACCTTTTGATCAAACCAATTTTACCATTTCACTTTTAATCTTAATACTAATATTTAGAATAAATTTTATCCAAGAATATAATGTAAAACGGTCATAATTTTACTTTTACATTAAAATACCTTGAACTTCGTTATCACATCTTTTCGATAAAACATGCTTAACAATACCTTTAGGAAAATTCATGGGGTAACGACCTACCCCACACGCACACTTGGTTCCATAGCACGATACCTCTATTTTGTATGAATTTTTGTTACAAAGAAAATTTACAATAAAATACCTACTACTTTAAAAACCGGATTTCTTTTAAAGTGGTATTTCCTATCCTTTGTGATTAAGCATCTACAACCCTCTTTAAGGGACCGGGTCATGGATGGTGCGGATTATCACACATCCTTAGGCTAGTAGAACGAGATGCAGACCTCCTCACGGAGCATTCAATCTCGAAAGGATTTAAATACGATTTTTTAAGACATACGAATTTTTCTAAATAAAATAAAATTAATTTTTAGAAACAAATTATATAAAATTATAAATCCATATTTTCAAAATATAATAAACCTATGTTTTTCTAAAAATCAAAGATTAACAAATGACAAGAAAATACCATCAAGATACCTAAAAGACAAGTTTTACAATAAAATACCATGAACTTTCCAAGGCTAAGTAATTATCACTAAAATACCCTATACTTAAAATCCATGCTCATGAAAACCCTAAGTAATACAAATCACCCTCGAGGTTTACTTTTTAACTATATTAAAAATATTTTTCATAGAACCCCCTCGAGTTATATAAAACAATATTTAAGTACTTTAGTAAATATAGGTTTAAGCGGGACCAATTCTCTTGAGCCCCAGGAAGCCGCAGAAAGTGAGTGTTTGCCTATTTAAAGTAGAAAACTTAACGGAGTTATCAATGGTGATTGTCTTGGAAAAAGAAATAAATTTTACCGTCCATGTACAGCAGTTACCGATGACTCTCGAACCTAATTCAAGATTCAAATCGGTACAAGTGTTTGACTCAAGTCTAAATCTATCTCAAACCTGAACCCAAACTCAAATCTGAGTCCAATTCAAACCCGAATCACAAATCAAACATGAATACATTATCATGAACATGAATACTTGAATTCAAGCATCAATATCAAACATGTATACTTGACTTGACCTGACCGAACCATGGTTATAACTTGACATGACTACTTGAATACAAGATTACATCCTGAACATTACTTGAACATTTTGTATCCATGGTTTCGGCAAGACTTGTAATATAATCGATACAATACATTACGTGGGGATAAATGGGTTGATTATTACGGATCATATATCGTGGCACGAGAGGTCACTTAAAAGATACCTACATGAATTCACATGTCATTGTCCCATGGGTTATGATGGGGCCTTATACTATATGTTACCATAGTCCACGGGGTAAGATGGACTCCTCTCATTTACATGAACATCTTCTGTATCAAACTACAAACAACCACGTTATAATTACTATCATATAACTATAACCAATCAAACACAACTTACATGTTCTTTTCACATTACATGTTATATTCTCTTTCTTCTTTTGGGACTTACCGAGCGCTAGTTCGCTGACAACATTCCGTTCTATTTCTTTCTTTGGAATATTCGTCAGGAGGACCGGTCACTGAAGAGATTTAGCCGAGCAAGGAGGACTTGTACCAGCTTGCGGCACAGCCTGACTTCTAGTTCTGTGTACTTATTTTCCTGTATGCTGTTGTTTAGGCACTGCTTATTATCATTGTATCTTTTTATTTTCAAACAGATGTAAGTAAAGATGAATGTAAATAAAGTTGTTGTTTATTTTTATATCACTTGTCATTCATGTACATTTTTATATTGCTTAATTACTCTTAAGATATTTATTTCTTAGTAAATACGTTGCGGCCTGCCACGTCACTGTTTCTGTATACTGGGAAGCGGGGCGTGACAGGTTTTGTTAGCGGCCCATGCAGGTCAGTTCTGCATGAAGTCTTAAGTAGTATATAACAAGAATGGAAAGGTCAGTTCTGACATATTGTTTCAGGCAAAAGAATCTTTGTACATCCAGCTAAGGTGTCTGCCGTCAGTGAGTGGCCGACACCAAAGACGGTGAAAGATATACGAAATTTCTTGGGATTAGCAGGATAATAACGACGATTCATTGAAGGCTTCTCAAAGATTGCAGTACCCATTGTAGGGTGTTTTTCATCACCCCGTTGAGATGGGAATACGCACGCGCTTGTCAGGCGTACTATAGATTCCCCTTGCCTAGGGTAGGCTGAGCTTTATTGATTGTGGGGATCCGAATCTCCGGCAGCCGCAGACTAAGCTGTCGTTAATTACCCCTCGCATTTGGAGCGAGAGAACCTCCGATTGATAGGTTAAACTGGTCATGCGAACTCAATGTGCAGTGTTGTGTTTTGGAGGGCTTTTGGATATATCGGGGGCCCCGCAGAGTTTTTACTGGGGTCCCGCTACCCGGATAGCGGGCTGGGGGTTAAGAGGGAGAGCAGCCCTCTTGCGGGGTGTGGGGCAGCGCCCCGTTAGATATTTTTTCTAACGGGGGAGGTATTTTTAGTGTGGAGTATGTGTGTGTGTGTGTATAAGGGAAAAGGGGGGCATCGAAAGGATGCGTGGGAGAAAGCGCCAGCGTTTTGGGTGCTAGCGCTTTGAGCGCAAGGGCGCTAGCGCTTTCGGCGCTAGCGCCCCACGTGCCAGGCATGTAGACGCTCGGGCGTTAGCGCTTTGGGCGCTAGCGCTTTGAGCTTCACAGCGTTAGCGCTTTGAGCATCAGAGCGCTAGCGCCCCACGTGCCAGGCACGTGGGCGCTCGGGCGCTAGCGCTCTGAGCGCAAGAGCGCTAGCGCTTTGAGCGCTGGCGCCCTACGTGCCAGGCACGTGGGCGCCCAGGCGCTAGCGCTCTGGGTACAAGAGCGCTAGCACCCCACGTGCTAGGCACATAGACACTAGCGCTTTGGGCGCTAGCGCCTCACGTGCCAGGCATGTGGGCAATCGGGAGGCAAAAGGGACTTGGTCCCTGCAATGGGAGTTGTACTCCCAGAAAGGAGCACTTATTATTTTGTGTGTGTGTGTGTGTATGTGTGTGTGTGTATGATGAGTTAAACTCCTAGGATATTTTGAAGCTGATGAAGGGGCTTCTCGCCTTGAGCCCTGGATCTTCCCCAAAGTGGGGTTTCTGGAGATGGGACTCCTTCTTCCTGTCGTTTGGCCGGATCTTGGAAAAAGGGGGTGAGACTTAAAAATCTCCCCTTTTTGAGATCTAATGGCAGATCCAAGTTCCCCTTTGTGGGTTTTGTGGTGAAAAACTATTTAGTTTTGGAAAAGGAAGAGTAAAACTCTTGATTTAATTCAAAAGAAAAAACAAGGTTTAGAACCTTCGGAAAGGGGAAAGAGGCACCAACCCTAGATTTTGAGGGGAATGAAAAGTGTCTGCTTTATTCATCATCATGTTGCCTTATATAGGCTTACACATTTACATATAGCCCATTGGGCTTTACAAAATGGCATCTTGCCCAACTCATGGCTCATGTGCCATTTCTTTTTTGCACATAAGCCATGGGCTTACAAAATATTGGCTTTATGACCATTTTGCATACATTCGTGTATAAAAAATTACATGAAAATTATTTTTTACATGATTTTTTATTTTGGCATGGGGAGGGCCGACCGCTTCATGTTCGGGCTCGACTCGGGCATGAGCCCACTTGATCTGGGCTTGGGCCCACCTGGCTTGGGGTTGACCTTGACTTTGACTTGGTCAACTAGGGGTGCAAATTTTGACCCCAACAAAGTGCCCCCCATCAATAAATGCACACCGCATGCATGAGTTGTGTGCACGAAATTGATGGAGCTTGAAGTTGGACTTCGAGGTCGAACATCATTCCAGGGGCGGAGCGTCATCCCGGCGAGCATGATTCCCGGGGATCGGAGCATCATTCTGATTCGCGGAGCATAATTCCAGGGTCGGAGTATCCTTCAGGGAGCATGATTCTCGGGGATCGGAGCATCATTCCGATTTGCGGAGCATAACTCCAAGGTCGGAGCATCATTCCGAAGAGTCGAAGCATAATTCCGAAGAGTAGAGGCATGATTCCAAGGATCAGAGCATCATTCCGAAGAGCGGAGCATGATTCCAAGGATCAGAGCATCATTCCGAAGAGCGGAGCATGATTCCAAGGATCGGAGCATCATTCTAAAGCGTGGAGCATGATTCCAGGGATCGAAGCATAATTCCGAAGCGCGGAGCATGATTCCAAATATTGGAGCATCATTCCGAAGAGTCGGAGCATAATTCCGGGATTGGAGCATCATTCCGAAGATCAAAGCATGATTCCAGGGATTGGAGCATGATTCCGATGAGCGGAGCATGATTCCGATGAGCGGAGCATGATTCTAGGGATCAGAGCATCATTCCGATGATCGGAGAATCATTCCGAAGAGCGGAGCATGATTCCAGGGGAGCGGAGCATGATTCCGATGATCGGAGCATGATTCCAGGGGATCGGAGCATCATTCCGATGAGCGGAGCATGATTCCAGGTATCGGAGCATTATTCCGAAGAGCGAAGCATCATTCCAGAAGGATCGGAGCATCATTACGAAGAGCGGAGCATAATTCCAAGGGGGTTGAAGCATAATTCCTACGAGCGGCAGACATTCTGACCGAAGCATAATTTCGATGCAGAGGTAGATTCCCAGGCGAAGCATAATTCCGTCAAGGAAGGAAAATACTCCGAGGTGAAGCATGATTTCGACACTATGTACATTCTGAGACGGAGCATGATTCCGGCGCAGAGCTTGTTGGACGACTTGATTCCGAGACGAAGCATAATTTCGACAGGGAAGGCAGATACACCGAGGCGAAGCTTGATTTCCACACGGGGTGCACATTCTGAGATGAAGCATGATTCCGACACAGAGCTTGCTGGTTGACTTGATTCCGAGGCGGAGCATAATTCCGACGAGGAGGTCGTTGGTCGATTCCGAGCCGAAGCATAATTCCGACAGGGAATGAAGATACACCGAGGCGAAGCTTGATTTCGACGCGGGGTACACTCTGAGACGGAGCATGACTCCGACGTAGAGCTGGTTGGTTGATTTGATTCCGAGGCGGAGCATAATTCCAGCAGGGAAGGTAGATATCCCGAGGTGAAGCATGATTTCGACATGGGGTGAATTTTGGGATGGATCATGATTCCACCGCAGAGGTTGTTGGTTTGATTTGATTTGGGTTGACATCAGCATCGCTATACTGGAATATGGTACCAGAAGAGAATCATCATTTGTCATGAGAGGATTTAGGAATTTTTGTTTTGGTTTGCATCTGCATTGCTGCACTGGAATAATGCCAGGAGCAACTCATCATCTGCCCTGGGAGGATTTGGGAATTAGGTTTTGCTTGGCATCAGTATCGCTACACTGGAATATGGTACCAGGAGCGAATCATCATTTGCGCTTGCTTATCAGGAAGCGATGGCTTAGGAGACAGGTTTTAGTCCCTATCACCTAAGACTTTTTAATTTTGTGAGCCGTAAGGGTCTCACAAAGCATTTTCTCCCTACGGATCGTAAGGATCCCGTAGGTGTATTTTCTCCTTAGAAGTCGTGGGGATTCCTAAGTGTGTTGCTCCTTTGTGAGTCGTAAGGATCTCACGCGGGAATTTTCTCCTCACAAAGTCGAGAGGGCTTTGTGAGTGCATTTCATCTCTTTTCACGAGTTTGCGCCCTTTCGGGTTTTCACAAACTCGCCGGCAGTCCTGTTGTTTTTACTCACGGAGCCCTTTCGGGTTTTCATCCGTGCCTATTTTGCTTGTGGACATACCTTTTTTTTTTGAATCTTCACCGCCGGTGGGACTTTGAATGTGGTCTCACCGGTAGGACTTGGGAGGGATTGGGATCGTTTTACGCCCCTGGATTGTATACGGAGTTGCAGGATGTATGATCCAGACTATAGGGCCGGAAAAATTTCGGGACTTTGTCGGCGTCTACATCGCTGCACTGGAATATGGTACCAAGAGCGACTCATCATTCGCCGTTTGGGTATGGGATTTGGAATTTGGTTGGCGTCTGTATCGCTGCACTGGAATATGGTACCAGGAGCGACTCATCATTCGCCATTGGGAATTTGAGTTTTGGACGGCGTCTGCATCGCTGCACTGGAATATGGTATCAGGAGCGACTCATCATTCGCCGTTGGGATTTGAGAAATGGATGACGTCTGCATCGCTGCACTAGAATATGGTACCAGGAGTGACTCATCATTTGCCAATGCCTATTGGGAAGCGATGGCTTAGGAGACAGGTTTAGATCCCTATCACCTAAGGCTTTTCAATTTTATGGGCCGTAAGGGTCCCATAAAAGCATTTTATCCCGGCGAGTCGTAAGGATCTCATAGGTGTACTTTCTCCTTAGGAGTCGTGGGGACTCCTAAGTGTGTTTTTCCTTTGTGAGTCGTAAGGATCCCACAAAGGTTTGTTCTCCTCATGTATCGTGAGAAAACATGAGTAGGTCTTCCCAATGGAGCATAATTCCAAGGGCGGAGTCCGGCCGCGTAACTGGTGATTGCGGTAGGGCATGGGTATGATGAGAATTATTTGAGCCCGTGGATTGTATACGGTAGTCAATTTGGGGGACCACCCGTAGGGATGGGAGGATTTGGGGAAATTGGATTTTGGGTTGGCGTCTGCATCGCTGCACTGGAATATGGTAACAGGAGCGACTCATCATTCGCCGTTGGAGTTTCCAGGGATTTGAAAATTTGAATTTGGTCGGCGTCTGTATCGCTGCACTGGAATATGGTACCAGGAGCGACTCATCATTCACCTTTTTTTTGTTTTTTTTGTTTTTTTTGTTTTACCGCGATTGCTCTATCATTTCAGTTTTTCTTATCGAGAAGGTCGCGATTGGCCCATCATTTCGGCTTTTTATTCGCGGTTGCTCTATCATTTCGGCTTTATTTTTAATCTTTATTTTACTCGCTGATTTTTATTGTGAGTTGCCCCATCATTTCGGCTTTTCTTTTATTTCTTTTATTTCTTTTATTTACACATTTTTTTGTTTATTTACATATATATATATATATATAATTATATTCCCAGTTTAACGACTTAGAGATCGACTGTTCCCAGTTTAATGACATGGTGGTCGACTGTTCCCAGTTTAATGACGTGGTAGTCGATTGTTTTCAAAGAAAGGCGGATGTCTGAGAAAATCAGTTTCACGAAGAACTTCGGTCTCCGTTTGTATGAATTTGGCGTTCACAGCTGGACTGTTTGTTAACACGCCTTTAAACAGTTCTATCTCTCCTGCCTTGTATTGCTTTTCGACCCAATCATTGAAGACGAAGCAGTCCTCAATGGCATGACCTATCATTCTGTGATAGGGGCAGTATTTGGGGTTGTCGGTCATATTCGCTTCCTGTGGTCTTTTTGACTCTGGAAGTTGCAGCCCGTTCCTCAGGGCATCTTTGAATATTTTACGGATTTTGTCCCTTCTAAAGGAATAGACCTTATCTAGCTTCTCTTTCAGTAGAGATTCTCCTCCCTCTCCGTACACTGGCTTCCGAGGCTGGTTGGCATCAGGCCCGCTCATCCCCTACTTATTTCAGTTAACCAAAATGTTAAAAGATTCAGAATCGTCAGAATTTCCGCCTTTACGATTATCATCCTTTCGGTTTCTTCAGGACCTATTGTTATTTTGGGAGTCCAAGGAGGACTCCTGCTTTGAGCGCTCCAACATCTGGACTTTTCTGGTCAGCTCCAGGAATGTTTTAAGACCCGCGGTGCATTGATTGTTTAGATGTTTGGTGCTTTAGGCTATTTGTGATCAAAGAAATTACCGCAATCAAGACGGAGTCGCTTGGTAGCTAGCCTGTTGAGTACGGGTCGTTCCAAAGGGAGATGGATTCCTTTTCTTTATATTTTAACGAGTTAAATCCAAAAGATTTTGGGTTTTATTTTAAGATCGAAGAATGAGATAAAAGTTTATAAAAAGCTTGCTAGGGTTAAGATTAGGTTAGTGTGAAAAATCAATTATTCTCACCACTTTCTTTGCCCTAATTAAGAACTTTTAGATGTTAGGGTAATAGTTAACAAAGGGGATTCGCACTATCGGGAAGAAACGTAGTTTCTTCCCTTTGGTCCTTATCCGTCCTTTCTTAACTCTTATCCCTAACCTCTATGGAAAACAATCACAACCGTTCTTTAACTAGGTTATCACCGCTACCTCTTGGGATAGGGTGCCGTAGTGAGCGGTGTGTATTTGTATGCATAGAGTCCTATTTTAAAATGTTGAACGGGCAAGAAAGGGATGAGAGATTTTCATCTCTCAAACCTTCCTTAAACCTAACCCTAACAAGTGAGGAACTACTCACTCATTAGGGAATTGATAAACGAGTTCATTTTTTTTTATAGTTTTAATTTAATAACTAAGGCAGATAAAAAATATTATAACTACGGCAGATAAAAAATTTATAACTGCGGCAGATAAAAAAATTTATAACGACGGCAGAAAAGAAATTCAAGATAAAAAACTTTCTTTATTGATGCACTCTTTGACAGATTATACGGAATTGAAAATCTAAGATCTAGAAATTAAAAGAGGCATCTCAAAAGAGGCACCAAAAAAGAGGCACGCTCAAAAAAGAGCAGTAGGGTTCCTATTTATAGAGAATAGAAGCCCTGGGGTTTACATCTGATCCATATTTCGAATTAAAAAAATACCCTTAAGAAAACCTAGTCAATGCACCGACACACCGACACGCACCGACATGTGCGATGCACGGCCGCGGATCCGCGGCCATAAGAATGGTTTGGCCACGGTTCCGCGGCCATTTGATGGTCTTGATGCATCATTTCTTCAGGGCTTCATTCTGTTGCTTTTTCCTTCTATTTTATTCACTTGGTTCTTCAGAATGTCTTCTAGTTTCTTCCAGATTTCCACAGTGCAGAAATGTTGTGGACTTTTACCGTTCGCTTCATGTTGAAGTCTTGAATCATGTGCTACCTTCATGCTTTGTGAAATCGAACTGTTTGCTGATCTTCGTTTGTCCCTCAAACTGTAGGCGGCATGACAAAGATTCTTCTATTTTCTTGTCGTAGTCTCACTTTTGTAGCGTCTTTTCACCATTTTCACTGTATTGTTGCGAGAACATGTAACCTGCAACTATTCAACAGACATGGATCAAAAGCACCTATTTATTTGTAAAATGATTAAGAATGGGGAATATAATAATTCAAAATTATGAGATGAACTAATACCCTCAAACTTATCTTTTGCTCGTCCCGAGCAAAACTAGTTTTATTCTCGAAAAAGCCTAGCCTCACTTTCGCAAGGAAACACAATTGCATTGAGCTCGTGCAACAAGCCGTTAAACCTCTAGGTGTCCCTAGTAGGAGGAGTGTTTTCTCCTGAGGGTTTTCAGCGGATACTACTTGTAGGGTGTTTTTCGTCACCCCATTGAGATGGGAATATGCGCGTGCTTGTCAGGCGCATTACAGATTCCCCCTGCCTAGGGTAGGCTGGGGTTTATTGATCGTGGGGATCCAAATCTCCGGCAGCCGCTGACTAAGCTGCCGTTAATTACCCCTCGCCTTTGGAGCGAGGGAACCTCCGATTGACGGGTTAAACTGGTCATGCGAACTCAACGTGCAGTGTACGTGTGTTTTTGTTTTGGAGGGGGCTTGGGTATATCGGGAGCCACACAGAGTTATTACGGGCGTTTTGGGCGCTAGCGCGCCACGTGTCAGCACGTGGGTGCTCGGGCGCTAGCGCTCTGAGCGCAAGAGCGCTAGCGTTTTGAGCGCTAGCGCTCTACGTGTCAGCACGTGGGCGCTCGGGCGCTAGCGCTCTAAGCGCAAAAGCGCTAGCTCCATGTGTCAGCACGTGGGCCCTCGGGCGCTAGCGCTCTGAGCGCAAGAACGCTAGCGCTTTGAGCGCTAGCGCCCCATGTGTCAGCACGTGGGCGCTCGGGCGCTACCGCTTTAGGTGCTAGCGCCCTGAGCGCAAGAGCGCTAGCGCTCCACGTGTCAGCACGTGGGCGCTCGGGCGCTGGCGCTTTGGGTGCGAGCGCCTTGAGCGCAAGAGCGCTAGCGCTCCATGTGTTAGCACGTGGGCGCTCGGGCGCAAAAAGGGACTTGGTCCCTGCAATGGGAGTTGTACTCCCAGAAAGGAGCACTTATTATTTTGTGTGTGTGTGTATGAGGAGTTAAACTCCTAGGATGTTTTGAAGCTGATGAAGGGCTTCTTCCCTTGAGCCCTAGTTCTTCCCCAAAGTGGGGTTTCTGGAGATGGGTCTCCTTCTTCTTCCTTTGTTGGCCGGATCTTCAAGATCAAGAAGTATGAGATTTTAAAGATCTCTCCTTTCTGAGATCTGATGGAAGATCTGAGTTCCCCTTTGTGGTTTTGTGGTAAAAAAACTATTTTGTTTTACAAAAGGAAGAGTAAAACTCTTGATTTAATTCCAAAGAAAAAAAAAGAAGGTTTTAGAACCTTGAGGATGAAGAAGATCACAGATCTGGATTTTTTTGGAGAGAGAAAAAGTTGTTGGGATATTTTCATTATTCTTGCCTTTATAGGCTATACACTTTACATATAGCCCCTTGGGCTTTACAAAAATGGCATTTTGGCCATCCCATGGCTCATGTGCCATTTCTTTTTGCACATAAGCCATGGGCTTTACAAAAAGTTGGCTTTATGCCCATTCATGCATAAAAAATTACATAAAAATTATTTATTACATGATCTATATTTTGGCATGGGGGAGGGCCGGCCGCTTCATGTTCGGACTCGACCTGGGCATGGGCCCGTTTGGCTTGGGGTTGACTTTGACTTGGTCAACCGGGGTGCAATTTTCGACTTCAACACTACCCACAAAATCCTATCAATTTGGCCTATTGACTTTTATTCTTCAATTCGGTTTTCTAGCAAGAAATTCTATTATCTTCTACTCAGAAATTATCAACCCATATTTTTCACGCTTCCTTATCATTTAACATAAGATTGTATATGTTCGGTAAATTTATTTAGCTTTCAGCATCTTTTGAATTTTTCTTCTAAGGTTCCATCTCAACTTAGGAATTTTAATCATCTCTACTAAAGATATAAGTCCTATTTTCATTCCTATCTCTCATCCAAACCCCAATCGTATACCCCTACGTGTGTGTATGTATCAGCCCTATACTTGGAAATTCAATTCAAGCTATCATACTCTTGTCCATTGTCCAAAGTACTTTTAGTTGGTGAATTTTAGATGAAATTGCTCACACATCCTTCATGTGACCGTTAATACTTCTTGAGGTACTAACGACCGATTACAAAATGTGTTTGCGCATTAAGGCGTACTTCCTCGTCTTGTAATACCTAAGGCTTTAGCAGTGACTCCCAAACCAGTTGGTCTAAGGCACTAGTTGATAAACCACCCTCGCTATATATTTTTTTATTTTACGCAGCCTTAAGTAATTACAAAACCAGTGTTCATTTTTTATCTCTTTATTCACACTTATAATTTTATTATATTTTCCTTCATACTAAGGATTTTAAACAAGAGCATTTCAAGGTATTCTCTACTATTCTAAGTTTCAAGGTGCGTGTATGTGCTAATTGTAGGGTATATATTTTCAGAATTTAGACTTAAACTAAGGAATTATTTTTCAGACTTACACTTCAATAAAAATTTCAATGCTCTTCCTTTATTTTGACTTAGCCCAAGAACTGAACTCAAAATTTGTCTATTTCTAAATAAACTACAAAGACATATATTTTCTACCGTTAAATTTTAAGAAAAGTTATTTTTAAGGTTTTTAATTTACTAAGTTTTGGATCTAGTTTTTCCTAGCTAGTTAACCGTCTTGTCAAACTTAAGTCAAATATGGCCAAAATTGAACTTTTCAATTTTTATAATTTTTAATTTTTTTTTTGATTTTTATGGATTTTAAAATAAGTATGCAAATGCAAAAATATACATATGAATGCGACGGAAGAAAGCTTACCGAGCACACCCCCAAACTTAAACTTGACAGTGTCCTCACTGTCAGGCTACACCAAGAGGGTCAAAATTGTCGGTACTTCCCTATTTAATTTTTTTTTATAATTTTTTTATTGTTAACATAAAAACAAAACAAAATATATATACAACAAGGTCTCCCCCTAAACTTAAGTGAAACAGTGTTTCCACTGTTGAAGCATTAAAGTTTAGAGTTAGGGAGGAGAAAGACACATTATCAAGCTATACAAGGCCTTACACAGGCCAAAGGTTAGCACCAACCATTCAAAAAATTTATCTTTATAGTGGTGTGGTTGGTGAAAGAATGGAGTGTAGAGAAAAGAAATAAGAAGCACACGAGACCGTGTGGAGGTAGAAGCAGTATACGGTCTCGGTGGAGGACAAGAATGGCGGAAGGGAAAAAGAAATGGTTGTGGTGGTTCGACTTCTTCGGGTGGAGGTTGATTAATCACAAAATCCGTGTTATTTAGGAATGCAAGTTCGTCAGCAAAAAGTTCTTCAAAACTCTCATCGATATAATTGAACATTTTGCTGTCGGTAAGTTTTGTGCCAGAATTTATCAGACTTGATTTGTCAAAAATTATGGAGGTAGGAGACTCGAAAAACTCATCTACCTCATTTTCAAAAGTATCCAAATCAAGTTGGCTTTCTGGAATGATCAAACTTGAATTATCGGATTGTGATTCATCAACACTCACTGAAATTATAGGAAGAATAGAAGAGGAACCTAAGAAAATGGGAGAAAGAAGTTGAATACGAACTTGAGGGTGGAGATGGAGTGTATAAATTAGCACATTTTGTAATGACCGATGTGTAAAAAGCGATAGTGCTAATCTATCAACCCACTTAGAAATGGGGTCAAATCCCTCAAGGTTCGTGAGAAAACATGGGTACGTCGAACTTGGTAAAGCAGACATTAGAAATGAAAGCGTAACGGATTCTTGCGCGGTCGGAACGATGGAAAGGACGAAGGGGGTGATTTAGGAAGGGTCACAGTTAAAGGTTCAGGAGGGTGTACACAGTCAGTGGAAGGGACAGGATGAATTTGAAAATCCGACTCATCAAATAAAACTGGTTTATCCTCAATAATTTCCTCAATATTCTCCTCAAAATTTAGCTTATCCATGCCATTCTCATCAAAATCAAGACGCATATGAAGTTCGGGAAAAACATTTAATGATTCGGCATGATGAATTGGAGAGAAAAACTCGGCCAAATCCGCGGGTTCATCATCCAAAATATTCCCTGCGTCAATATCCTCAATCAAGTGAAAATCAATTTTTTAGACATCTCATCAAAAGCATGGATATTTATCAATTCAGGTTCTAGAGTGGAGGTGTAGAGGTCAAAAGGATTGGTGATGGTTTCACTCGAAAGGGACCCTTCACAATCAGGTAAATCAAACACTACAAAGTTGCACAACTCATTAGACGTTTTATCTTTAACTGGTGAATCATTTGGAACACTTGATTGATATTCAAAACCGGAGTTGTGGGATTCAATTGGGGATGGATAGGTTTGATTTGGAAGGGTGTATAGCTCACTCTCTCCACTCAAATTCTCGATCTGTCCAACCGCCTCATCATACATTGGAAAATTTGGAGCTAGTTGGAAACTAGCTACCGGGTCACTAGGTTGTCTTGATGCATTAAGGGCGGCAATGGACACATCCAAATCCTTCATCTGTTGGTTTGTCGCTACAATATAAGTTTCCAACCACTGTTCCAGACTAGACATGGGTTGTGAAGGGGTTTCAGTAAAAGATTCAAAATTGTTTGGATTCTGGAAACTCCCAAATGGCTGTGTAGAGGCAATGTCTAGGGAAGGTGCGAAAATCGGGTAGGACTGGTAGGAATTGAATGGTTGGACAGGAGTAGGAGCAACATTTGGATAAAAAGGTGAATGGACTTGTTGATCCCAAGAACTGGAAGTGTTGAATGGAGTGAAAGATCGGTTACGAGATTGTTCAATAAGTTCAGCAATAGACATAGCTTTCGGAGTTACAACAGAACTCGAAAAAGGGGTATCAACGTAAGAAGGTGGTGAAGGTTGAAACGGTTGATACAAAGTGGATTGCGGAGTCCAACTGTTTCTCCTAGACGCTTCTATTTGATCTTTCAAAGAAATTTTGGGCATGGAGGGGTCGTCCGTAATTCGACCAAAACAATGCGCGTAGGAAGCAATGTTTGGATGAGGGTACCATAGTTAGGCAAGAGTTTTGCGAGGTGGGGTACCCATGATGTAAGAAAGGAGAAGAAAAAGAATGTGATGATTTTTATTATTTTTATTTTTATTTTTATTATTTTTTTTTAAAAAAATATTTTTATTTTTATTTTTTTGAAATTGTTTGTTTTGGGGTTTTTGAAATTTTTGAAAGTGTTTTTTTTTTAGAAAGATTTTTTGCAAAATTTTTACGGACTACTACACACTTTCAAACAGTCACAATATAAGCATGCACAATCAAGCCTAGAGCTAGGGTCTCCTAAGTCAACTAGACTGCTCCTAACTGTTCCTAAGGGCAAATTGTGAGATCCTCAAATCGTCTCTTCACCGCCAATTATGGCCAGGTAAGCACAAGTAAATAAAGGAGGGATCCGCTCATGAATCACCGTGAGACGGGCCTTTTAAAATTACCTTTCCTACTTGTCTAGCCTAGGCACCACAAAGTCTGGTTTAGATAAACGACCGATGCCTATGACTTTTTCTTTGTCCTAATGAGCACGACAGTCCTTATTGTCTGAGTCTAATATTTTTTAATTAACTCGAGGGTTGATGAAAAATGCTTTTTGTGATTTCTGGGGTCTTAGAAAGGGTAATGAAATCCCCACCCAATCTTGATTGGTGTTATAGCCCCTTAAAAGTCCGTTTTAAATATGCAAAGCAATAAGCACACAAAAATATAAAACACTTTCAAAAAAAAATTTATTTATTTTGCAGCGCAAAGAATCCTGCACAAAAACAATATATTGGAGAGGGAGAAGAATTTTGTGCAAAGAACCCTGCAGGAAAATTTTCAGTTGTGATTAGGAGGTTACAGAGGAGATAAAAAATACTCACAAAGAGATTTGAGGTGATGACGTCAGCATGTGGCCGCGGATCCGCGGTCAAAGGAACCAAACCGCGGCGGTTCCGCGGTCGAAGTCGGTTTAGATCCTAAAAATTCTTTTCTGTGCTATTTTGATCCTCCTTTGTCTGTTCAGATCTTCTGTTTCCTGTTTTGTTCACTGGCTTTACTCCAGATCTGAATTTGTCCTTCTTCCTTTCATGCACAATTCATACAATACCTCTCAAAAAGAACAAGATGATTTTTATTTTTATTTTATTTATTATTTTTTTATTTTTTAAAAAAAATCAATTTTTATAATTCTTTTAAAATTTTAAAATTTTTTTAAAAATTTTTCTCTTTTTTAACCCGAAATTACACAAAGAAAGAGACTACCGTCCCCCGGCAACGGCGCCATTTGATTGTTTAGATGTTTGGTGCTTTAGGCTATTTGTGATCAAAGAAATTACCGCAATCAAGACGGTGTCGCTTGGTAGCTACCCGGTTGAGTACGGGTCGGTCCACAGGAAAATGGATTCCTTTTCTTTATGTTTTAACGAGTTAAATCCAAAAGATTTTGGGTTTTATTTTAAGATCTAAGAATGAGATAAAATTTTATAAAAAGTTTGCTAGGGTTAAGATTAGGTTAGTTTGGAAAATCAATTATTCTCGCCGCTTTCTTTGCCCTAATTAAGAACTTTTAGGTGTTAGGGTAATAGTTAACAAAGGGGATTAGCACTATCGGGATGAAACGTAGTTTCTTCCCGTTGGTCCTTGTCCGTCCTTTCTTAACTCTTATCCATAACCTCTATGGAAAACAATCACAACCGGTCTTTAACTAGGGTATCACCGCTAGCTCATGGGATAGAATGCCGTAGTGAGTGGTGTGTGTTTGTATGCATAGAGTCCTATTTTAAAATGTTGAACGGGCAAGAAAGGGATGAGAGATTTTCATCTCTCAAACCTTCCATAAACCTAACCCTAACAAGTGAGGAACTACTCACTCATTAGGGAATTGATAAACGGGTTCATTTTTTTATGGTGTTAATTTAATAACTAAGGCAGATAAAAAAAATTATAACTACGGCAGATAAAAAATTTATAACTACGGCAGATAAAAAATTATAACTACGACAGAAAAGAAATTCAAGATAAAAAAACTTACTTCTTTATTGATACACTCTTTGACAGATTATATGGAATTGAAAATCTAAGATCGAGAAATTAAAAGAGGCATCTCAAAAGAGGCACCCAAAAAGAGGCACGCTCAAAAAAGAGCAGTAGGGTTCCTATTTATAGAGAATAAAAACCCTAGGGTTTACATCTGATCCATATCTAGAATTAAAAAAATACCCTTAAGAAAACCGAGTCAATGCACCGACACGCACCGACACGCACCGACACGTGCGATGCACGGCCGCGGATCCGCGGCCATAAGCATGGTTTGGTCGCGGTTCCGCGGTCATTTGATGGTCTTGATGCATCATTTCTTCAAGGCTTCATTCTGTTGCTTTTTCCTTCTATTTTATTCACTTGGTTCTTTAGAATATCTTCTAGTTTCTTCCAGATTTCCACAGTGCAGAAATGTTGTGGACTTTTACCGTTCGCTTCATGTTGAAGTCTTGAATCATGTGCTGCCTTCATGCTTTGTGAAATCGAACTGTTTGTTGATCTTCGTTTGTCCCTCAACCTGTAAGCGGCATGACAAAGATTCTTCTATTTGTTGGTCTTAGTCTCACTTTTGTAGCGTCTTTTCACCATTTTTATTGTATTGTTCCGAGAACCTGTAACCTGTAACAATTCAACAGACATGGATCAAAAGTACCTATTTATTTGTAAAATGATTAAGAATGGGGAATATAATAATGCAAAATTATGAGATGAACATGCATAGAAACAGGACCATCCAATTGTTTAGATTTCTGATAAGGAGACTGACAGATTGGTCCTGCTCTATCGGCGGTTCACATTTGATAGAGAGATTGCGCCACCGGGTTATAAAATATGTGCTGCTTTCGTTGTTCTTTGGCTTGGTCCTTACGAGATCGGAAATGATGATCTTATCGCTGACGCTCATGAACCTCTGCCGAAACAGAGACTCCATTTGGACGAAAGTTGTGACGGAGTCATCCGGTATACTCGCTTACCAGTCGAAAGCAATATCGGTCAAGCTATTAACGAACTGGCAGAGGATAAGCGCATCATTGCCCCTAGTATTCCCGCATGAGGCTTTAAATTAGGCGACGTGCTGATTCGCATTTACCGTCCCATCGAATCTTCCGAATTTGGGGATGACATAGTCGCTAGGAAATTCTACCAGATCATACTGAGCAGGATATGGCCTCCCACTATTGCTGATATCTTTTTGCGCTTCGGCTTCGGCTACCAAGGTTTTGACTTTGTTGGCAACCAAATCCATGTTTGATCTTGAGTTAGCGGGCTTCTGTCATCGGTAGCCAAGACATTTCACGAGATAGGATGCGAATGATTTTCATGCGGTCCACCTACTTTTGGATTTGAGGGAACGGGCGTCGGCTGTTTCGGGATGCCGTTTCTCGGTCTATAAGAGCCCTGCGCCTGATTGGGCGGCTGAGAAGCAAGTTGGGCCGTGAGCTGTAAGACGACGTTTGTCAGGTCGTCAATTTTTGAGTAGAGCTTGGCCATCTCCTTGTCTTTGCTTATAAGCTGTTTTCGGAGCTCTTGGAGAAGTTGCTGCTCTGCGTTCTTGGGACGGAAGATTGGCTCATCTTCGCTTTCCGAGCCCGACTCTTCATGGACCGAAGGGTCTTTCTGCCTATCATCCTCATCAAGAGGGTTTTCATCACCCAGCAGAGGCGGCTGTAGTTGGGAAACGGCAACCACATTCAAGCCAGATTGGGTTTGAGATGTGGTGGCCCCATCCTTGCTCTTGCTGCGCATGCCCACCATGTAGACAGTGTGGACCACATATCCAGCCATTTCCTCATCTTTGGCAGGGTAACCCTGTCCTTCGAACCTCATGAGGTTCATCCTAGCAGGAGCCCTAGCCCTTTGTTGGCTCTATATCTGAGCCTTTTCTGTCTTAGCTTCTCAATTTTAAAGGCTTGGCGGGCATCGATTTCCTGGGAAGCCACCGTGAGTCGATTAGCGAGGAGCTTAGGGAAGACACCCGATCGAGCAGTTGTTAGGGGCACCGCCGGAGCTTGCTCGAAAGGCCTTGTTGCTTTGTTGGTGTTGATGGCCTTGCCCCTAGCTAGGGCCAAGGAGAGTCGTTCAAACACCGACTTACGCTTGAGTTGGGGCGCCTTCGAGACCACCATATTTGGCCTCTTGCCTTTCGAGACCGGTTTGTCTGTCACTAGGGCTGGAGGAGCTGGGATGGCGTTAGCTGACACGAACAGAATAGAGCCGAATGGTAGTGGTGGCTCTTCCCATTGTCGCCCGAGACTGGCCGGAAGGACCGTCCTGGCGTCCATCTTCATCGTATAGGAGATGGGAGCCATGTTGAGAGCTGAGCTGGTCCTTGGAGACATTGTTGAGAAGTGATTGCTTGCAAACCTGCTGAAAGAGCATCATTTTAGTATAAATATAGATATGTATATTGATTGAGTTCGCATGAATGTTTAACCCAAAATATGGGAGGAGAGATTGTTCCCACCGGGCGTGCCAGAATCTGTAGGGTGTTTTTCGTCACCCCATTGAGATGGAAATACGCGCACGCTTGTCAGGCGTACTAAAGATTCCCCTTGCTTAGGGTAGGCTGGGGTTTATTGATTATGGAGATCTGAATCTCCGGCAACCGCGGACTAAGCTGCCGTTAATTACCCCTCGCATTTGGAGCGAGAGAACCTCCGATTGACGGGTTAAACTGGTCATGCGAACTCAATGTGCAGTGTTGTATTTTGGAGGGGTTTTGGATATATCGGGGGCCCCGCAGAGTTTTTACGGGGGAGGTATTTTTAGTGTGGAGTATGTGTGTATGTGTGTGTAAGGGAAAAGGGGGCATCCAAAGGATGCGTGGGAGAAAGCGTCAGCGCTTTGGGTGCTAGCGCTTTGAACGCAAGGGCGCTAGCGCCCCACGTACCAGGCATGTGAGCGTTCGGGCGCTAGCGCTTTGAGCGTCAGAGCGCTGGTGCTTTGAGCGCTAGCACCCCACGTGCCAGGCACGTAGGCGCTCGGGCGCTAGCGCTCGGGCGCTAGGGCGCTGGCGCTGTGGCGCTAGTGCCCTGAGCGCAAGAGCGCTAGCGCTTTGGGCGCTAGCGCCCCACGTGCCAGGCACGTGGGTGCTCGGGCGCTAGTGCTCTGGGCGCAAGAGCACTAGCGCCCCACGTGCCAGGCACGTAGACGCTAGCGCTTTGGACACTAGCGCCTCACGTGCCAGGCACGTGGGCACTCGGGAGGCAAAAGGGACTTGGTCCCTGCAATAGGAGTTATACTCCCAGAAAGGAGCACTTATTATTTTGTGTGTGTGTGTGTGTGTGTGTATATATATATATGAGGAGTTAAACTCCTAGGATATTTTGAAGCTGATGAAGGGGCTTCTTCCCTTGAGCCTTGGATCTTCCCCAAAGTGGGGTTTCTGGAGATGGGTCTCCTTCTTCTTCCTGTCGTTTGGCCGGATCTTGGAAAAAGAGGGTGAGACTTAAAAATCTCCCCTTTTTGAGATCTAATAGCAGATCCAAGTTCCCCTTTGTGGGTTTTGTGGTGAAAAACTGTTTAGTTTTGGAAAAAGAAGAATAAACCTCTTGATTTAATTCAAAAGAAAGAAGAAGGTTTAGAACCTTCAGAAAGGGGAAAGAGGCACCAACCCTAGATTTTGAGGGGGATGAAAAGTGTCTGCTTTATTCATCATCATGTTGCTTTATATAGGCTTACACATTTACATATAGCCCCTTGGGCTTTACAAAATGGCATCTTGCCCATCTCATGGCTCATGTGTCATTTTTTTTTTTTGCACATTAGCCATGGGCTTACAAAATATTGGCTTTATGCCAATTTTGCATACATTCGTGCACAAAAAATTACATGAAAATTATTTGTTACATGATTTTTTATTTTGGCATGGGGAGGGCCGGCCGCTTCATGTTCGGGCTCGACTCGGGCATGAGCCCATTTGATCTGGGCTTGGGCCCACTTGGCTTGGGGTTGACCTTGACTTTGACTTAGTCAACTAGAGGTGCAAATTTTGACCCCAACACCCATAACCAAGCTCACACATAAAGATGAAGCATTCGTGTAGTCAGAAGCATGTGAAAAAGTTTTTGTAGAACTCAAATCAAAATTAACCTTTGCTCCTATTCTTGTAATACCGGATCAATTTGGAGGATTCGTGGTACATTGTGAAGCGTCCGGTAAAGGGTTAGGATGTGTTCTACACCAACATGGAAAGTTTATGGCTTTTGCATCAAGACAGCTAAAGGTTCATGAGCGCAACTATCCATCACATGATCTGGAGTTGGTAGCCATCATATTCGCACTCATATTTTGGTGCCACTACCTCTTGGGAGAACGAGTGGATATATACACTGACCATAAGAGTCTGGAATATGTATTTACTCAGAAAGAATTAAACATGCGGCAGAGAAGATGGCTAGAACTCATGGCGGACTTCGACATCAACCTACAGTATTATCCTAAGAAGGTGAACGTAGTTCCTGATGCACTCAGTCGCCAGCCATTAGCAATGAACCTCACCGCTCAGTGGAAGCTACAGCAAGACCAGCACGGATTGGAGATCGAAGTAGTTATGCCAGGTAACGCTTCATATTTGATGAACTTACAAGTCCAGTCCACTCTTTTCAATCAGATCAATGCATTTCAAGCAAACGATGCCAAGCTACAAAAGATCCGAGAACAAGTAGAAAGTGGATTTCGAACTGACTTCATCATCCATAAAGATGGATCCTTGCGATATAGAAGTCGACTATGTGTACCAAACAGTCTTGTTCGAGAAGAATTGATGAAAGAAGCTCACAGCTCTCCATACTCAGTACACCCCGGTGGTACAAAAATGTACAAGGATCTACGGAAACACTACTGGTGGCATGGAATGAAGCGTGAAGTAGAAAGGAGCATAGCCAAGTGTTTGGTGTGTAAGCAAGTGAAAGCTGAACATCACAGAACTGTTGGTTTACTTCAGCCGTTACCAATCTCAGAATGGAAATGGCAGCACATTACCACATACTTCGTGACGGCCCTTCCTCGCAACGAAGGGTAACAACGCAATATGGGTTATTATGGATCGACTCACCAAGTCGGCTCACTTTATTCCATTTCGAGTTTACAAGTCAACCAAGACTTTAGCAAAGACGTACATGGTGGTAAACATAAATCTAAAGTAAGATGTAACCCTTCCATATGTACTATATTTTATACCCTTGAGCTCATGCAGGAGATCATGAGATTACATGGAGTACCTGTTTGCATCATCTCCGATCGTGATACAAGATTCCGATCACAATTCTGGCAGAGTCTTCAAGCTAGCCTGGGAAAGAGTCTGAATTTCAGCACGGCTTATTATCAAGAAACAGACGGACAATCCGAGCGAACAATTCAGATTCAAAAGGACATGCTAAGAGCTTTTATGTTAGATTTCGGAGGTTCATGGAAAGATCACCTACACCTTGTGGAGTTTCATACAACAGCTATCAGGCAAGCATTGGAATGGCACCATTCTCAACACTCTACGGACGGAAGTTTCATTAACCGCTAAGTTGGGATGACATTGGAGATCGAGAACTCCTTGGACCAGAGATGATCGTGGCAACTGTGGATGTAGTTCGCACGATCAGGGAAAGAACGCGCATAGCCCAAGACAGATAGAAGCATTGGGCAGATGCAAAGTGGCGACATCTGGAGTTCCAACCTGGAGACCATGTATTCCTGAAGATCTCTCCAAATAGAAGAGTGATCCGTTTTGGCAAGAAGGATAAACTTAGTCCAAGATACATAGGACCGTTCGACATATTCGAACGAGTTGGAGAAATGGAATACCGTTCGGCACTACCACCCTCATTGGAAGGAGTGCATAACGTGTTCCACATATCCTAACTACTAGATCACCCGCACTTTCATTTTGTATGCCACTGTTTTGGCACTGATTTACATCATTGTATCTTTTATTTCAAACAGTTGTATATAAAGATGAATGTAAATAAAGTTGTTATTTTATTATATTCACTTGTTATTCTTGTTCATTTTTATATTGCTTAATTACGCTTAACGTATTTATTTCATAGTAAATACGTTGCGGGCCTGCCACGTCGCCGTTTCGTCTACTGGGAAGCGGGGCGTGACAGGTTTTTTTGGCGGCCCATGCAGGTCATTTCTGCATGAAGTCTTAAGCGGTATATCACAAGAATTATAAGAATCGACAACTATACATTCCTTACATTTAAAATTTCTTGAATCTATCCTAACCATTCATTTTCTATCAAGGTCATGGATTCTGCCAATAACACCAGTACCAATGCCAATGGCAACACTCCACTGCCTACTCTACCACCACCACCTACCGTTGCAGCTCCAATCAATGAGCAAACGGTACTGCTTGAGGCGATCAAGAGCCTCTTGGAGGGTCAACAGCATCAGACTTCCATCCTCATCCACCGCCCCGAAGCCGAGGCATCCGGAGTCAAACAATTCTGGGCACTGCACCCAAAACACTTCGCGGGGAAAGAGAGCCCACTTGAGGTAGAAGAATGGGCTCAATCTATTGAAGATGATTTGGCAGCAGCACAAGTGCCAGATATTGTCTGCGTGAGAGTTGCTAAGTTGCAACTGACTGACAATGCTAAAGTTTGGTGGAAGGCTGAGGAAAGCCGTCTCATCCAGCCCATAGAGTGTAAGATGTTTCGCGATCTGTTCGATACGAAGTACTTCCTTGAGACTTCCCGTTTCGACATGGAACAGCAGTTCATCCACCTACAACAAGGCTCAATGTGGATCAAGTCTGTGGAAGAATACGATGCTGAGTTTACCATGCTCAGTAGGTAAGATATTGTCTTAAATTTAATTTCCTAATCTCACTCATTACACTGCTAACACAAGGTCATAACAGGTTCGCTGCATACCTTATTCCTACTGCTGAGATCCGGGCATGACGATTTCAGTAAGGGTTAGACCCGAAAATCCAAGTTTCACTCGCTACGGGGGATTTCCCAACCCATGATCTTACTTTGAAGGCTGCCCGACGATATGAGGAAGTTGTGAAGAAAAAGGGCAGACCGCAGACTACCGGTGTGAAATGCCCTGCCACACAGATGGCAGGAGAAGCCTCTTCTAGGCCGAACTTTTCACCCAGGAGACCGGGAAGATCATTTAATCGGTCCAGTCAAGATTTCTGTTTCTACTGCAAGAGAAATGAACACCTAGCGAAAGACTGCATGTGTGAAAATGGCCTATGTTTGATTTATGGCGCATTTACTCACTCTATAGGAGCATGCCCATATTGCTTTAACACAGCACCAGCACCCAGACCCGCAATCACAGCCCCGCAGCGGCCAGCCATTCAGGCTCCTGCACCCCAACTAGCCCTTCTTGAACCAGCTCCACGTGGACCCCCTACACAGCCTCAACGTCAATTCCATCATGCACAGATAAACGTGCCTCAGGGGCAGAGAAACATTCCCCAAGGATATAGGAATGTGCTTCCGACAAGGAGAAATGTACCACGACGTCAGGCTTTCACAATGACGGTCGAGGAGGCCGAAGCCACAGGCCAAGTCATCACTGGTAATTCCCAATCCTTTCACATCTTTTCAATCCTTGTGTATCACTATATTTTTCTTATATCTAAACCAACCTCACACAACTTAGGTACTATACTAGTATCCATCCTCCCAGCACTCGCACTTTTCGACACTAGAGCATCACACTACTTCATGCCGCAACAATTCATGAGAACGCATGCGATTCCCGTAAAGCCACTCATTTTAAGCTAGAATGTCAGTTCCGGGAATGGAGTATTGAAGGAAACTATGGGGTTTGATCAGTGTCCAGTTGTAGTTTGCGGACGAGAATTCTACGCAAATTTCAAAGTACTGGATATTTCAAATTTCAACGTTGTGTTGGGAATGGATTGGCTGGGAGTATTCTATGCTACTATTGGCTGCCGTCAAAGGAGGGTAGTATTTGAGATACCAGACCACCCATTTTTCTATTTTAAAAGTGGAGATATAACTTTGGAGCCAGAAAGATACCGTGCTAAACCGAAGAATTCAGAAGTATTTTCTCTACCGACAGAAGAAGAAAAGCCTGTAGTACTTCGAGAGTTCGAGGATGTGTTCCCTGAAGACATATCAAGTTTGCCTCCCGATCGAGCTCTTGAGTTTAATATTGATTTACAACCTAGTACGCAACCGGCAATCAAAGATCCATATCAACTAAGTCCGGAAGGTTTGAAGGAGATCCGTATTCAGTTAGACAAACTACTAAAGAAAGGTTGGATCAGACCCAGTACTTCAAGTTGGGGATCTCCGGTACTATTGGTGAAGAAGAAAGAAGGTTCACACAGGATGTGTGTGGATTGTCAAGCTTTGAACGAAGTGATGATCAAGAACAAGTATCCACTACCACGCATCGATGATCATTTCAATCTGTTAAGTAGGTCTTGCATGTTTTCGAAACTAGATTTTTGTTCGGGTTATCATCAGGTGAAGGTCAAAGAGTCCAACATTCCGAAGATGGCATGCGTTTAGGACTTGGTATGGTCATTATGAATATCTAGTAATGCTATTTGGAGTGACCAATGCACCTGCCATCTTTATGAACCTGATAAACCAAGTTTTCCGAGAGTACTTAAAGAAGTTCGTTGTCATCTTCATCGACGACATCCTGGTGTATTCAAAGAATCGGAAAGAACACGCCGATCACTTAAGGATTGTCCTGGAGACATTACGACAACATCAGCTTTATGCTAAGTACAACAAGTGTGAATTTTGGCTAGATCAAGTCGGATTTCTCGGACATATTGTTTCAGGCGAAGGAATCTCTGTAGATCCAGCTAAGGTGTCAGCCATCAGTGAGTGGACGGCATTAAATACGGTGAATGATATACGAAGTTTCTTGGGATTAGCAGGATACTACCGACGATTCATTGAAGGCTTCTCAAAAATTGCAGCACCCCTGACCAAGCTCACACGTAAAGATGAAGCATTCGTCTGGTCAGAAGCATGTGAAAAATCTTTTGTAGAACTCAAATCAAGATTAACCTTGCTCCTATTCTTATAATACCGGATCAATCTGTAGGATTCGTGGTACATTATGATGCGTCCGGTAAAGGGTTAGAATGTGCTCTACACCAGCATGGAAAGGTTGCGGCTTTTGCATCAAGACAGCTAAAGGTTCATGAGCGCAACTAACCAACACATGATCTGGAGTTGGCAGCAGTCATCTTCACACTTAAGATTTGGCACCACTACCTCTTGGGAGAACGAGTGGATATATACACTGACCATAAGAGTCTGAAGTATGTATTTACTCAGAAGGAATTAAACATGCGGCAGAGAAGATGGCTAGAACTCATGGCGAACTTCGACATCAACCTACAGTATCATCTTGGGAAGGTGAACGTAGTTCCTGATGCACTTAGTCGACAACTATTAGTAATGAACCTCACCGCTCATTGGAAGTTACAGCAAGATCTGCACGGATTGGAGATCGAAGTAGTTATGCCAGGTAACGTTTCATATTTGATGAACTTACAAGTCCAGTCCACTCTTGTCAATCAGATCAAGGCAGCTCAAGCAAATGATACTAAACTACAAAATATCCGAGAACAAGTATAAAGTGGACTTCGAACTGATTTCATCATTCACAAAGATGGATCCTTGCGATATGGAAGTCGATTATGTGTACCAAACAGTCTTATTCGAGAAAAGTTGATGAAAGAAGCTCACGGCTTTCCATACTCAGTATACCTCGGTGGTACAAAAATATACAAGGATCTATGGCAACACTACTAGTGGTATGGAATGAAGCGTGAAATAGCAAGGAGCGTAACCAACTGTTTGGTGTGTCAACAAGTGAAGGTTGAACATCATAGAACTGCCGGTCTACTTCAGCCGTTATCAATCCCAGAATAGAAATGGCAGCACATTACCACGGACTTCGTGACTGTCGTTCCTCGTAGCACGAATGGTAACAACGCAATATGGGTTATTGTGGATCGACTCACCAAGTCGGCTCACTTTATTCCGTTTCATGTTTACCAGTCAACCGAGACTTTAATAAAGACGTACATGGAGGTAAACATAAATCTAAAGTAAGATTTAACCCTTCCATATGTACTATATTTGATACCTATGAATTCATGCAGGAGATCATGAAATTACATGGAGTACATGTTTGCATCATCTCTGATCGTGATACAAGATTCCGATTACAATTCTGACAGAGTCCGCAAGCTAGCCTGGGAACGAGTCTGAATTTCAGCACGGCTTATCATCTACAAACAGACGGATAATCCGAGCGAACAATTCAGATTCTGTAGGACATGCTAAGAGCTTGTATGTTTGACTTCGGAGGTTCGTGGGAAGATCACTTACACCTTGTGGAGTTTTCATACAACAACAGCTATCAGGTAAGTATTGGAATGGCACCAATCGCAACACTCTACGGACGGAAGTTTCGTTCACCGCTAAGTTGGGACGGCATTGGAGATCGTGAACTCCTTGGACCAGAGATAATCATGGCAACCGTGAATGTAGTTCGTACAATCAGGGAAAGAATGCGCATAGCCCAAGACAAAGAGAAGCATTGGGCAGATGCAAAGCGGCGACATCTGGAATTCCAACCTGAAGACCATGTATTCCTGAAGATCTCTCCAAACAGAGGAGTGATCTGTTTTAGCAAAAGGGGTAAACTCAGTCCAAGATACATAGGACCGTTCGACATACTCGAACGAGTTGGAGAAATGGCATACCGTTTGGCACTACCACGCTCATTGGAAGGAGTGCATAACGTGTTCCACATATCCCAGCTATGAAGATATATGAACGACCCCAGCCACATACTTGATCACTCAGAGTTCATTGTACAGACTGACCTAACTTATGAGTAACAACCAGTTGAGATCCTGGACAGAAAGGTGAAGACATTGCGGAACAAGGAAGTAAATTTGGTCCAAGTGATGTGGAGAAAGGATTCGCCTGGAGAATCAACATAGGAACGAAAAGAAGACATGCGTGCAAAATACCCTTACCTTTTTGAAAATTAGTTCATATGTAATTATAAATTTCAAGGACAAAATTTTTATAAGGAGGTTAGAATGTAACGAATCTGAAATCTTTGTACGGAAATTTTCCTGTTAATATACAAGAAAAGAGTATTACAGTCTGAGTTTGAGTTATAAGTTACTTTTGTTAAATAAAAACAAGAAACAACTTGTAGCTCACTGGTAAAGCCCTTGCATTGCTGTGACACAGACTGTGTTTGATTCCCATCAGACACAATTATTTTTTTCTGATTTTTCTTTTTAACTTTTTGGAATCGCAAAAGATTTCATGTGCAATACACGGGAAATGAAAAGTTTAGAAAAATCAAACATGTGCAAAATAGTTTAAATAGGGATTTAATCAAGTGGCATGAATATCGAGACAAATTCCTCAAGATCGACCGGCAGAAATGAGCATAGGACCGGCACCAACGGTCGGATCAAACCCAAAGAACCCCGTGCTTTTCACACTCGTCTCTTCATCTACCCCTAACTCTTCTGCACTGTTTTATTTCCCTGCAATCAAACAGAGACGTTTCATTTTATAATTAAACACAATTTTAATGCTTTTAATCCACATTTCTAATTCCCAAACCCTAATTCTCCACTATAAATACATCCCCTAACTTGGCTCAGCACCATTCTGAAAATTCTAGCCAAAACTCTCCAAAACGTTCCTAGTGCAAATGAAGTAAAGTGGGGTTAGCGAGCAAGTTAGTTCCAGCGAAGATCGAAGCCAATTCCGGAACTCCCGTGACGACCCGAAGCATCCCTCTTCTTCCTAACTCTTTCTTTGAAGTTTCTAAACCCTAACTCCCTCCCAAACTCTCTTTCTTTTCATTTAAATTCAACTTTAAAACTTATATCGGTAAGTACGGTTATTACTAATATTCTTTTTCTAAACCCTAAAAACTCCTTCTCCTTTATACTTTGTTCCACCTAATTTTTACCCAATACTTATAACTCTAAATATTAATGGTTAGAATCAATTTTAACCAAGAATCTCATGTGTAATATCTATAATTGAACTTTTACATTAAAATACATTGAACTTTGTTATCATACCTTTTCGGCAAATTGTTTAATAATACCTTTAGGAAAACTTCACGGGGTAACGATTTACCCCACACGCAAACTTGGTTTCATAGCACGATGCTCATTGTATATATTTTCGTTTCGAAGAATAGAATTACAATAAAACACCTCATAGTTCTAAAACCGGGTTTCTTTTAAAGCGGTATTTCATTTCCATTGCAATTATGCATCTACAACCCTTGTTAGAGGACCCACAAATGGATGGTGCGGATTATCGCACATCCTAAGAACAGTAGAGTGAGATGCAGACCTCCTCGCGGAGCATTCGATCTCGAAAAGATTTAAATACGGTTTTTAAGAAATACGAATTTTCTAAATAATTTATTTTTAAAAATTATATAAAAATTATAAATCCATATTTTCAAAATATAATAAATCTACATTTTTCTAAAAATGGAAGATTAACAAATGTCAATAAAATACCATCAAGATATCAAAAAGTACAAGTTTTTCAATAAAATACCATGAACTTTCCAAACTAAGTAATTATCACTAAAATACCCAATACTTAAAATCCATGCTTATGAAAACCCTAAATAATACTAATCACCATCGAGGTTTATTTTGGAACTATATTAAAATACTTTTCATAAACCCCCCTTGAGATATATAAAACAATATTTAAGTACTTTATTAAATATAGGTTTAAGCGGGATCAATTCTCTTGAGTTCCTAAGAGCCGGAAAAAGTGAGTGCTTGTCTATTTAAGGTAAACAACTTAACGGAGTTATCAATGATAATTTTCTTGGAAAAAGACACAAATCCTGTCGTCCATGTACAGCAGTTACTGATGACTTTCGAACCTAATTCAAGAGCTAAATCAGTTTACAAGTGTCTGACTCAATATGAGTCCAAACTCAAACCTGAATCCAAATCAAAAAAGAACCTAAATACTTGATCATGAATATGAATACTTGAATTCAAATATCAATAACAAACATATATATTTGACTTGACTTGACCGAACCATGCTTATAACTTGACTTGAACTCAACATGACTACTTGAACACTTGATTACATCCTGAACATGATTATTTGAACATTTTGTATCCATGGTCTCGGCAAGACTTGTAAACATAACATATACAATACATTACGCGGGAATAAAGGGGTAGATTGGTACGGAACATATATCGTGGCACGAGATGTCACTTAAAAAACACCTACATGAATTCACATACCGTTGTCCCGTAGGTTATGACGGACCTTGTACTACATGTTACCATAGTCCACGGGGTAAGATGGACTCCTCTCGTATACATGAATATCTTCTGTATCAAACTACAAACAACCACGATAGAATAACTATCATGTACCAATAATTGATCATATACACTTACCTGGTTATTTCACATTACTTGTTACATTCTCTTTCTTCTTTTGGGACTTACCAAGCGTTAGTTTGCTGACAGCATTCCTTCTAATTCTTTCTTTAGAATGTTCGTCAGGAGGACCAGACTCTGAGGAGATCGAGCCTAACTAGGAGGACTTAGACCAGCTCACCGCTCAGCCGGACTACTAGATCACTTGCACTTTCATTTTGTATGTCACTGTTTAGGCACTGATTTACATCATTGTATCTTTTATTTCAAACAGTTGTATGTAAAGATGAGTGTAAATAAAGTTGTTGTTTTATTATATTCACTTGTCATTCTTGTTCGTTTTTATATTGCTTAATTACGCTTAACGTATTTATTTCATAGTAAATACGTTGAGGGCCTGCCACGTCATCGTTTCCGTTTACTGGGAAGCAGAGCGTGACACACTGCTTAATGTCACAACGATTCGTGAGAACGTACGCGATTCCCGTGAAGCCACTCATTTCAAGCTGGAATGTCAGTTCCGGGAATGGAGTCTTAAAAGCAACTTTATAATATGATCAGTGCCCAGTTGTAGTTTGCGGTCGAGAATTCTACGCAAATTTCAAAGTACCGGACATACCAAATTTCGATGTTGTGTTAGGAATGGATTGGCTGGGAGTATTTTATGCTACCATTGACTGCCATCAAAGGAGGGTAGTATTTGAGATACCGGATCACCCAGTCTTCTATTTCAAATATAGAGACGGAACCTTAGAGCCAGGAAGCTACCGTGCTAAACCGAAGAATGCAGAACCGGTCTCTCTACCAGCTGAAGAAAAAAATCTGAGGTAATTCGATGATGTGTTCCCAGAAAAAATATCAGGTTTGCCTCCTGATCGAGCTCTTGAATTTAGTATTGATTTACAAACTGGTGCACAATCTGTAATCAAAGCTCCATACCGATTAAGTGCGGAGGGATTGAAGGAGATCCGTATTCAGTTGGACGAACTACTAAAGAAAGTGTTGGATATGTATGTCGTAAAGGCCATTATTGTATATGTATACATGTGGATGTTAGGGATATGTATGTACAGAACATTCTTGCTCAATTATATAGTATATTGTTTCCGTTGTCTTTCAGGATATGTGTATTTGTTTTTATAGTTACTTTAACCAGCTTACACATATTGATAAATACATGATTCAGTAGTATACTATTATGGTTTGACATTATTGGCATATGTCATACACATATTGTGGTTACATGTTGATAAAGTCCGTAGGATCTTGCTTGACTATCTGTGTTGTGATGGCATCATAAGCACATCCTAAAATGGTCCCTGGCCACATGAGTATCGAGACTGGGAATTGATACTCCAGAGTAGACTAGTGTATACGTTTCTAGCCTCGAAAAGGGGAAATGGTTGGTCCCGCAGCCATCGGTCAGAAGCACCTAAGATTGTATACAGGTGCTCACTGGGTGTGAGTATATTGGACGGACTCACGGAGAACTTCCAGATGGTACAATACCTATCGTCAGATAGAAGTTCTCAGGTGACATGAGTACATGTTAGTTTTCAGACCTGAGATCGTCATTTGTCTCGTGTGAGTTCCCGCTGTGCTTTGATCGCTACCCTACCATGGCTCTACTGAGTCATGCAAACAGGTTTTGGTTGGGTACAGTTCCGAGCCACATGGAGGCAGTGAGCAATTGTTAAGGATTCGTCTCTCCCGGTATTAGGAGTCGGTGTCGCACTATGTTCGATTGGTCAGAACCATAAGACCTTGGCCAAGCCATTTGGGATTTACTAATAGGTTGATCAGTAGTTTCCCGAATTGGTCCTGAGCCAAATCAGCACAAATTATCAGATTATTAGGGTCTGACGTTTACCACCCCCTAGACCCGGTATGCGATACTCTTAGACGAAGAGACCGGACTGTACAGAGATTGTCACAGATAGGCTCAGTAGGAGTTCGGATGAGTTTGCTCATCGGCCTTCTTATCGACATATACCCGGGCAGATATTACGTACAGAAAGTATCGCTGACGGCTTGTGGTTAAACTCACTGCTAACGTAGTGTCAAGTCTTTAGAATCCTACACAGAGGGTTTCCCTGCATCAAGCAAAAGATGTAGAGGTCGTATGGTTTTACGACGGGGTTTGATCACGTATGTGTACTTGTGCATGGATAATGATTCGGACAGATAATACTAGTGGGCTTTGGTTTAAGCCGGATCCTAGTATTATACTGATGGATTGTTTTCGTCTCTTTTGTATTCGTATTTTTCGGAATACGGATATAGGTATGTATATACGGTTGAGGGGCATTTTTGTAATTTTGTCAAAAATACTTCTAGAAGAGACACCTCATAATTGTATTTATCATTTTAGTTTAAATGATTATTCGTTTTTTGAGGTAGAGAAATGAGGTGTATTTTGCATAAATTTGAGCATGGCTTTTGGTGACACGTGTTGGGTTTTCAACCCATGAATCACCAAGTTGAAAATGAACCTTATTTCATTTTCTAATATGGACTATTTATAAAAAAAAGGTATGGTTTATTTTAGACACAAGAGAGTTTATTCTCTAAGCTTATGCAAAACTTCACTAGCATTCTCCTTAAGTATTCTTCTTTTACCTCAAGCCATTCTTGTCTCATGAGTTGAGAATCCTATGGCTATGAGAGACAAATCATTCCATTTATATTCTCTACATCGTCTACGACATCTAGTGTAGCGAGCTAGGTGCCCTAGTTACTTTAGTTGAGGTGGGAGCTCGATCTACAGACTCTCGGGTGGACCATCTTCGACTCGAGGAGGCCGACGAGGAAGCGTCGATCCATTACGATCCTTGGAGCGTATGACGAGTTAGAGGACAGTGAAAAAGAAGACCCGAAGGACTTGAAATCAAGAGGTATAAACTTCTTTTCGAGTAGTTAACCTCTTGCATGTTTGCTGGTTAGGGTTTAGCATCGATCCGGCATAGGGTTATTCTAGCGCCAGTTTTGAATTGTTTGAAAATTTTTGTTCCGCAATCGGCCATGGGTGATGGCCAAGGTGTTAGCATAACTTTTCAGTGGTATCAGAGCCTACTAAACCCTTTACTAGCTTGTTAGCAAGTGTTAGAACTTCGATCGTCGGAAAAACCGGAAAACAAAACACCAATACCCTAAACTTTCTGTCGATTTTTAAAAGTGCCAGAAAAATTATTTCAAATGTATTAAAAATGTGTGCAGGGTATTCTAAGAAGACAAAAGAAAATTGAGCCTCTGAATCGCTAAGTCCACCGCGGAACAGCGGCGAATCGGTGCGATTTGCCGTCGTTCCGCGGCCGAGTCGAGGCCGATTCAAGTCAAATTTCTTCTGTTATTTCTTGTTTTGGGTGTTTTGTCTTCTGGAATATTTGGTTTCTACCCAGTATTTTTTTTAGTACTGGTTTGCACTTGGGGTAGACACGGAAAATATATTTCGATCGAAATTCTAAATGTTCTTGGCTAACCGGATCTTCTGTGTTATTATATGTGTTTTTAAACTTTAGCTAATTGCTATATGTCACTTAGTTTGAGATTGCACATATCTGTTGGTTTGTGTATATGAACTTTGTTGGATCGTTGATGATGAATAGCCGGGAATGTGAGAAAAGACTTGTTTTTCTTTCATTCGATGTAATTTGTAATTTGATGTAATATTATTTTGCGGGACACATCTGGGTTGAGCTTGTAGCCACTGTTGTATTATTTCTTTTACTGTTTTCTGCTCCTAAGATAGACCCAAAGTAGGGTGCACAAACTACCGGATTCTTTGAAGTGTCGAGTGGCCTACTCACTTTGCTGAGGGAGCTTGCTTCATTTCAAGAATTTGGCGGGTAGTTTGCCGCACCCGTAGGGGTCTGAGGCGGGGTTTGGTTATTCATCATGACCGTGGAATCCGTCTTTCGTTACAGGTTTAAACGAAACGCGGAATTCCTAGTATATCCAATTTGTTCATCTGTGATCTGGAATGACTATTATTTTGTGAGACGAATAATTATTATGTATATGCTATATAGTAGATGTCGCTTAAGTTTTGCATCCGCGCTAGTTCAGCTCCCGCTCTGGCGTTAGTTAAGTAACCTAACGGTATAAGACGCGGCCCAGTAGCGAATGCGGATGGCATAAGCGTATGTCATATTTTCGTTTCTTTCTGTAATGATAGGTGTACATTGATGGGACCGCATTAGTTTTGATTAATACAAGAAAATAAACCTAAAAGATGTTGTTGGAACAAATTTCGAAAAACTACAGTTATATTCTTTCGCTTTGCATAGTGGTATTCGGTTATGAATATCCAGCACCTCATTCGAGGAGGCAAGATCCGAGATCCCTTCGCGGGGAGTGATCTCTTGAGCAAAATTTTATACTGTAGATTACTCGGTTTTCTTCAAAACCATAAGTTTTCAAAAGCGGAGATTAAACCACTCCTTTTTAAAAACTGCTCAGGTTCCTTCAACGATATCAAAGTTCATTACGTTGAAGGGTTTTTTGCCAAAAACCCAGCCGTAGCCCTCTGTCATTTCCTATAAGAATTACGTGCTACGTATTTTGGCATTGTCAAGGCGTAGTGATTGGTAGATGGGTAATGCTTGTTTGTAGCTTTATTTTCGATTATTTAGGACAGTCACATAACTATGTTAGCATTGTCAAGGGTTATGCGGGTGAGTCTAAGTTAGTCAAGATAATGACGGACCGAACTTGACTAGCGGCTTATGATATGTTGGCATTGTCAAGGTCATGAAGTCGTTGGGGGCAAAAACCACATCGGGAGTTTCAAACATATAGGAAACTTGCAGATTTAGCATACCTTTTGGAGTGTGGTGACTAGAGTGGATTCCATCTAGGTCATCTCACAATGATAGTTGGATCCCGATCCTACTGATGAGTAGGATTACTCTCGGGAGATTATTTCACTTAACAATCAATGCTATAAACCAAGTAGGTGACTAGAACGGTGTTAGCGGGGCTATGCCTCCAGGGAAAAGAGGTTATAAAATTAAGGAACTTCGCGAAAGCGTTGGAAAACCACCCTCGAAGTACCAACACTAGCCTGGCTGAAAGGTTAAGCAAGTATTATGATGTGCGATTAATCCTGACTAGTTCTTCTTTTAGTGTTTGAAGAAGAATCTGAGGAAATAGTGGGAGTCATTCTGATTAGATAAATTAATAACCAATCTAATCTTGCAAGAGCGCACGCTAAGTGTTTTCTTTTCTCTCTCTCCAGGAAGCAACCATTTCACGCCCTAATCAAGATAATAAAATGTATCGCTTGACTGATCCGAATTCTTATTCGGGGCTGGGGAACATCGGTTCGCTCTAAACTATGACAGCCATCATGAGTATGAGCAAGGGAAAGAGGATTGTATGAATTCCATGATGACCCCAATGAAGAAGAAGCACTCTATTGAGTCTTCTTTAGGTGTTCTTGTTATTGAGAACTGTTTTTCTGTCAGTCCTACCTCCTGGGTACTAGATATCAGATCAGGATCTTATATCTATAATTTATTGCAGGGACTGAGAAAAAGTAGGATGGTTGGACCTGGTGATATGTCCCTCAGAGTAGGGAACGGAGCACAAGTTGATGTTGCAACCGTCGGTGAATAGCACCTTGTGTTGCCTAATGGCAATACTATGATTATGAACAATTGCTATTATGTACCTTCCATGGTTTGCAACATCATATCAGTTTCTTTACTTGATAAAGATGGATATCAGTTTGTTCTTGATAGAAATATCATGAACATTTACCTTAATCAGGTACTGGTTGCAGAAGATACAATGTGTAATAGTATCTATGTTCTAAATCAAAACACAATTCTCAATGTACAAAACACACGCAAGAGGAAATGTTCAGATACGAACGAATCCTACTTGTGGCATTGTAGTCTTGGTCATATCGAAGACAAAAGAATAAGTAAGTTACATAAAGATGGACTTTTGAATACGTTCGAATTTTCTTCTTATGAAACTTGTCAGTCTTGTCTTAAGGAAAAGATGACCAAATCTCTATTCACCGAACACGGAGAAATAGCAGAGCTCTTAGGACTCATACACAGTGATGTATGTGGTCCGATTTCTATACATGAAAGGGGTGGGTTCTCATACTTCATCACATTCACTGACGATCTCTCTAGATTCGGATATATGTATCTTATGAAACACAAATCTGAAGCTTTTGAGAAATTCAAAGAATACAGAAGCGAAGTAGAGAACCAGACTGGCAAAAGTATCAAGATCCTCCGATCTGATAGAGGAGGGGAGTACTTAAGCACGGAATTCCAAGAATACTTAAAAGAGAATGGAATTCTCTCTCAGCTTACTCCTTCGTACACACCACAGCATAACGGTGTATCGGAGCGGAGGAATAGTACCTTATTGGATATGGTTCGCTCCATGATGAGTAACGCCGAGTTGCCTCTTTCATTCTGGGGACTTGCGCTTGAAAAAACAGCATATCTATTGAATCAGGTTTTATCCAAATCCGTGCCTAAAACTCCATATGAAATAGGGAGTGGTAAAAGGCTGTATCTTGAACGTATTAAGATATGGGGTTGTCCGGCCTATGTAAAAGTAAAAAATCTGGACAAACTTCAGGCACGGTCAGTTTTACGCAAGTTTGTAGGATATCCTAAAAATTCTTTAGGATGTCTATTCTACCACACTGAGGAACAGAAATTGTTCGTTGCTCGTCGTGCCACTTTTTTAGAGTGGCAATTTCTTGTAAAAGAAATAAGTGGGAGCACGGTAGAACTGGATGAAATATCTGAAACACAAACTCAAACTGAGGATTAGGTATAACCTCAAGGTATAGAAGTCCCAGACGAACCTCGGCCACTCCGCAGATCTAGTAGGATTTCTCATCCGCCCGAGAGATACTACGGTTTTCTCATAGACGTGGATCGAGAGGATTGCATCCTGGAAGAAGATGATCCTGTTAGTTTTAGGCAGGCCATTATCAGTAGGGACTCTGATAAATGGATGGATGCTATGCTATCCGAAATGGAGTCCATGTACACCAATAAAGTGTGGACCTTGGATATTGCTCCACCTGGGGTAAAACTCGTTAGATGCAAATGGATCTACAAAAGGAAATTTGGTGTAAATGCGCAGGTGGAAACCTATAAGGCTAGACTCGTTGCAAAAGGTTTTCATCAAAAACCAGGTGTAGACTATGATGAAAACTTTTCTCCAGTGGCTATGCTCAAATCCATTTGGATCCTACTTGCCAATGATGCCTTCTATGACTATGAGATCTGACAGATGGACGTAAAAATGGCTTTTCTAAACGGTAGTTTGGAAGAGTGCGTTTATATGGATCAGCCAGAAGGTTTTATAGACAGTGGGAGCAGCGGGAAGGTGTGCATGTTGCTCAAATCTATTTATGGATTGAAGCAGGCATCGCGGAGCTGGAACATCTGTTTTGATGAAACATTCAAGGAATTTGACTTCATCAAAAACGAGGATGAGCCATGTATTTATAAGAAGATTGTAGGAATAACTGTCGTATTCCTAGTCTTGTACGTGGACGACATTCTTTTGATAGGAAATAGCATTCCTATGGTACAATCGGTCAAACTATTCTTGTTACAACGGTTCTCCATGAAGGACCTGGGTGATGCCTCGTACATTTTGGGGATCAAGATCTACAGAGATAGATCCAAGAAATTATTGGGACTTTCGCAGTCCAGGTATATAGAGACCGTACTAAAGATATTTAGTATGGAAGATTCCAAGCGCGGTAACATACCCGCATTACCTGGAATCATCCTCTCTAAGGAGATGTCTCCCAAGACTGACGAGAAGAGGGTTTGCATGAGAACTATACCCTACGCTTCGGCGGTAGGATCTATAATGTATGCGATGCTATGTACAAGACAAGATGTAGCTTACGCGCTCAGCGTGGTGAGCCGGTATCAGTTAAACCCAGGTGAGGATCATTGGACGGCTGTGAAGAACATTCTCAAGTACTTAAGAAGGACTAAGGAGATGTTCTTAGTGTTCGGTAATGGAGACCTCAGGGTCGAGTCCTTTACCGATTCCAACTTTCAGAGTGATAAGGATGACAGCAAGTCTATCTTGAGTTTTGTGTTTACCCTCAATGGAGGGGTGGTGTGTTGGAGGAGTTCCAAACAGAACACTGTCGCATACTCGATGATGGAGACTGAATACATTGCTGCAAGCGATGCCGCAAAAGAAGCGGTCTGGATGAAAAAGTTCATTGCTGAACTTCAGGTGGTTTCGTCCATTGTTGATCTGATACCTTTGTATTGCGATAACAATGGGGTTATTGCTTTAGCTAAGGAACCACAGTCCCATCAGAAATCTAGACACATCTTAAGGCGGTATCACCTGATCAGGAAGATCATTGATCGCCAGGAGTCGAGGTGCGAAGAGTGGACACTAAAGAAAACACGGCGAATCCATTTACAAAGGCCCTCCCTCAAGCACAGTTCGAGCGACTTTTTGAGATGTTGGGTATGCGGTACGCCAGCAGCTGTCCTTAGTGCAGATGTTGGGTATTCGGTACACCAATTATTGGTCTTTAGTGCAAGTGGGAGATTATTGGATATGTATACCCTAAAGGCCATTATTGTATATGTATACATATGGATGTTAGGGATATGTATGTACAGGACATTCTTGCTCAGTTATATAGTATATTGTTTCCGTCGTCTTTATCATGATATGTGTATTTGTTTTTATAGTTGCTTTATCCAGCTTAGACATATTGATAAAGACATAATTCAGTAGTATACTATTATGGTTTGACTTTATCTTAACATGGCATATGTCATACACATATTGCGGTTACATGTTGATAAAATCCGTAGGATCTTGCTTGACTACCTGCGTTGTGATGGCGATCATACTTATGGGAGTAGGGTAGTCCATAAGCACATCCTTAAATGGTCCCTGGTCGCATGAGTATCGAGACTAGGCATTGATACTCCAGAGTAGACTAGTGTATACATTTCTAGCCCCGACAAGGGGCAATGATTGGTCTCGCAGCCATTGGTCAGATGCACTTAATATCGTATACAGGTGCTCACTCGGTGTGAGTACACTGGACAGTCTCACGGCGAACTTTCAGTTGGTACTATACCTATCGTCAGATGAAAGTGTTGGCTATAGTGCCCTCACGTCAATTATTAGATCGCAGACACGCGATTGCAATGATTGAGGGAGGACCTATACCGGTAGAACAATCTTACTCGAGATGATAGTATGCTATCTGGTTTGTCTTTATCATCGTGTACATACTTTATGTGACATTATAGATCACTATTACATGTTGATAGAGCCCATAGGATTCATGCTTGACTACCAGTAGTATGATGGCGATCATATACGTGAGAGATGGATGGTCTATAAGCACATCCATAAAGTGTCCCTAGTCGTGGGAGTTTCGAGACTGGGCATCGATACTCCAAGAGTAGACTAGTGTATACGTATCGAGACCCTGACGAGGGGCGGTGGCCGGTCTCACAAGCCATTGGTGTTAGTTGGTTCACCTAAGATGTATACAGGTGCTCATTGGGTTATGAGTACACTGGAAGGACTCGCCGGGAACATGCTAGTTGGTATTATACCTATTGTTAGATAGCAGTTCCCTGGTAACATGTGTACAGGTAAGTCTATCGACCAGAGATCGTCATTTGTCTCATGTGAGTTCCCACTGTGCTTTGATTACTACCCTACCACTGCTCAAAGAAGTCATGCAAACAGGTTTTAGTTGGGTACAGTCCCGAGCCACATGGAGGCAGTGAACGGATCATCATGGAATTCGTCTCTCCCGGTATTGGGAGTTGATGTCGTGGAGTGCACGGGTGACCATCACCAGAAATCCTTGGCCAAGGTAGTCGAGAATTACTGATCTAGGATCGATAGTTTCTCAGGTGGTGATAGGCTTCATACCGACACTAAATGTCGCGTTATTAGAGGTCTGACTTTATCCACCTCCCTAGACTCGATATGTGATACTCATAGAAGAACGGACCGGACTGTACGGAGATTGTCACTGTCAGGCTCAGTAGAGGTACGGATGAGTTTGCTCGTCGGCCTTACTTTCGCTCAATCCCTGGGTAGCAATTACGTACAGCTAGTGCCACTGACGTGCTTGTGGTTAAACCCATTGCCAGCGTATTGACGAGTCTTCAGAGTCCCACACAGAGGGTTTTCACGATTCAGGCGATATGGTCTAGATGACGTATGTTGATACATACAGGTGTCCGATTAAATATGTGTACAGGCTATACAGACTTTAATCGGACGGTTGATAATACTAGCGGCTTAGGATTAAGCCGATTGTTAAATCAGGTTTTGATTTAATAATTTATATATATGTATTCTAGTATTATTGTTCACTATTCATTTTCTCTCTTGGCTATTCGTATTTTTGTACGAATACGCGTATATGTATTTCGATACATATACCAGGTTGTATTCCGTATTTATATGGAATAGTTTCTTGAAGATGGACACCTCATTTGTATGATTTTCTTTTTAGGAAATTCATTTGTTTTACAAATGAGGTGGAGGTGTGAGTTGGCATAAGCATGGATTGATGGCATGTAGAGAGGTATGGCACCACATTAGTTTATTTGATAAATGAAAAGAGATTTTTTTTCATTGTATGATTGAAATCGCAGCCACAATTCTTTACATGCCTTGCTCATTTTTCTTTTCTTGACTTGCTTCTTTACTTGCTTGATTTTCTCACTTGGAGAAAAACACTTAGCCATTTCTTGAGTTGCTCATGCCACATGCTTCCTCACCTCCTTCATCTTCTAGGGTTGCTCTTTGAGCATTTGTGATGAGAGAAAAACAATAGTGAGATAATCCTACACCTCCATTCTCCATTGCTAGCAACCTTGGAGTGTCGGTTGCCTCGCTAGGCGAGACTGGAACTTGCACTGTTTCCCTCGGGTGGATCATGATGGATGGAGGAAGACGAGCAACCAAATCCGATCCGCAACACCTCAATGAGCTTTGAAATGATAGAAGACCGAAGGACGCGATCCGTTCGGTATAACCATCTGTAACATTTCAGAAAAATAAAATATTATTTTTGGGAATTTTTATAATTTAATAAAAAAATATATTGAATATTTTAATAAGATGGTATAATTAAATACCGATAAATGGGAAAAATATTGGAAAATTACAGAAATTACTGAAATGAGGATGTTTTATTGGATTCATGAAAATTATGAAATTTTATGAGTTATTATATATAATTTTATTGCTAATCGCGATTAAATATCGCTAATCGGGCATTAAGCGTGTTTTGTGCACATGATATTCACCGTGTCATTTTTAACACTTGTTACATTTTTCTTTCATGCTTTCTTCTTATTATCATGCATGGTTCTAAAATTTAAAGAGAAGGGAAAAGAAAGCAAAAGGAAAGAAAAGGAAATGAATAAAGAAATGAGGCATGGGCAAATGAGAGAAAGAGAGGTGAGGGGTCTTCTATTGACCAAGACCATTTGTTTCATTCTCATCTTCATCCTTCTCTCCTCGCCTCCCCCATGGCAGCACTCTTTCCTCCCCCATCTCCAAACCCTCACAACTCCATAAGAAATTCACTAAAACATCATCTCCTCTTCACAAATTTTGTGCACAAGCTCATGGCAAACCCTTTGGACCAGAAAACAAGGATTTTGGAGACTTGGGGCAACTCAAGAAAATTCTCGAGTTGCAAAATGAGTTAATTATTCTATCATTAGTATAGAATTTCCATTGCTTTAGCTTCCATGCATATTTAGAAGTGATTAGGCGATTTTTAATGAGGCTTGGAAATTCTAAGTTAGGGTTAGAGTTTGAATTGAGTGGTGATAGTGTAATTGAGTTATTAGTGACCCTAAACCTCCTTTAGTGATATCATATTGGACCCAAAACCTGAGACTTAACCCCAAATACGAACTATGAAATTCTGTCGATACAGGAAATTGTGGAAATTGTGATGGTTTATTGATATCTGCTAACACTCGGGGACTCTAAAAATGTTTTAGCAAACACAGTGAGTTGTGCAGGTGATATGGAGCATACCTGAATGGTAGAGATTTTGCGTGTTCAAATTTAGTTAATTACCGCAATCAAGACGGTTTCGCTTGTAGCTAGCCGGTTGAGTACGGGTCGTCCGCAGGGAGATATGAATCTTTTTCTATGTGTTTTAACGAGTTAAGTCCAGTTTTCCAGATTTTGTTGTGATTTAATTAAGTGTTAAAGTGATATGTAAAGAGAGCTTGTTAGGGTTAGGATTAGGTTAGTTTGAGTTAGGAGTCGCTCACCTCTTTCGTTGCCACTCTTAATATCGGTGTTACGGTAATCGGCAACAACGGGGATTAGCACGACTAGGAAGGAACTTGCGAGTATAAGCTAGGCTTTCCAACGCATAAGTTCTTCCTTTTGGTGCTTGTCCGTCCGTTCTTGGATCTTAGCCATAACCTCCGGTTAATTAAACCACAACCGGTCTCACTACGGAATCACCGCTATCATGTAGGATAGGGTGCCGTAAGGAGCGGATTGTGGTTCAATTAACGGGAGTCGATTTTAAGATGTTGGGAAAGGAAAGAGTGAGAGAGATTTCCTTCTCTCAAACTTCCCTTATCCTACCCTAACAAGTAGGAAACTACTCACACATCATAATGAAAAGGAAACAAAACAAAAGAGGAAGATAGAAAGAAGGAGATTAGAAGATACAACTAGCTATTTGCGACCTCACCTTGGCAATGATCAAGCGTAAGCATCATGGTTGTTTTAATGATAAAGGAAAAGAGAAAAGAAAGAAACAACAAGAAATAACAACAACTAAGTTAACAAATTAAAATTACAAGCAATTATAAAAGAACAAGACAAGATATAATAGCAAAAGAATCTTCTTTATTCATCATTCTTCACTCACAAAGCTCACTACAAGTTTTAATGGAGAAGAGATGAGAAGAGGAAGAAGAAACAAGTATTCTAAACCTAGAAAAATACAAGAATATGCACCATTGGCTTCACAAGGTTCTGGACTATTTATAGGCTGGAAAATGAAAACCTAGGGCAAAATTCTGCCTCTACATGAAATGTCAAAACTACCCCTGAAGATTGGACAGATACGGCGCCAGTATGGCCGCGGAACCGCGGGCTAGACCCCCCATTGGCCGCGGTTCCGCGGCCGTATGGAGGAGTTGGGGCCTCCAATTTCCTGTGTTTCCCTGGTTTTCTTTGTACTTTATTCTGGTATATGTATTTTCTTAGATTTTCTTCACGATTTTTCCAGAATTTCTGTTGAATAAAAGGTGATGTGATGTGGATCTTTTGTCATGATTTTCTCGAGCTCCGCGTAGATTTCTTGGATCTTGTGTTGCCATTGAGCCTTGTGCATGAAAACGACATTGATTTGCCATTTTGTCTCTTAAACTGGTGTGTGGCAACAGAGGGATAAAGAGCGGAGATCCGTGTTTTATCTGTGGTGCCAAGAACCCGGACTTTTTCGTGTTTTTCCATGAATTTCACCGTTTTAGAGCCGAGAACCTGTATCCTGCAATTGACTAGCAAACACGGCTCAAGAGTACCTACCGATATGAAATGTGATAAAAATTGGGCGGTATGAAAATGCAAAAATCTAATATGAACAAATACCCTCAAACTTATCATTTGCTCGTCCCGAGCAAAGCCAATTTATTCACAAAAAATTTCCTAACCTCACTTTAGCAGGGAACGCGATTGCACTGAGCATGTGCAACAAGCCGTTAAACCTCTAGGTGTCCCTAGTAGGAGGAGTGTTGTCTCCTGAGGGTTTTCAACGGATACTACCCACAAAATCCGGTCAAGCTAGTTTTGTAAAATAACTAAGATTTAAACCCTAAAGTTTTGTTTCAGAAAATAACAATTCTATGATCCTAAGTCTAGACTATCGAACCTTTATTTTTCACACCTCGCTTTTTATTTAACTACAGATTTTATATGTCTTTACGTGCAGTGCAAATAGTGTCGTTAAGTTCTAGAAGGATCGATTAAAGTCATCATGTCGCACAATAAAGCCCAGATAACGATTTTAAAAGGATCACATAAGTTTTATAAAGAGTTAAGCATTTTTCAAGTTTCGTTTTCCAGTAAAGTTTCAACTTCAGAATTTCTATCTTCCCTAACAGGAAACTAGGTCTTATTCTTCACTCCACCTTTTTCTTGTTTTCATTTCATACACACCTCTGTGAACGTGCAATAGTCTTTATCATAGAGTAAAACCTTCATATCTCCGCTAAATTTTTTTATAAAAGCCTTTCTTTTATCAAGATTATTCTCACACAAAGAACCGTTAGGAATTTTAACTCGGAGGGAACACTTGCTTGATTTTGTTTTAATCTGGACTTTCTAGGCTTCTTAGCGAGCTTTGGGCCAATGCTCCCAAACCAGTTGGTTTTAGGGCATTAGGTGTAGAAACACCCCAGCGGACTTAATTACTCAAGTTACCTAGGTCCAAAAACAAAAGACAGTTTGGCGTGAAAATCATGATGATTTAATACGAACGGAGATATAACCAGTAGTTCAATTATTTTTTTGGATAAAAGACGTGTTTAGTGGGTTTGGTGTGTAATCATTCCAATCAAGTTCCAGATGGGTTATTTTTCAGACTTAGTTCCAATTAAGGCATCAATAACATTCCTTCATATTCACTCACTTCATAGACTATTCTTGATATTACTTATTTCAGAACAAACCTATTTGATCCTCAGAAAATCATTTATCTGTTTAAAAGTTTTTAAACATAAAAGACTTGTCATCTAATTCCCAAAAACTCATGACACGTGTAGTGTGATGTAAAGACGTATATCAGCTATAGTTAACTTCAAAGGAGAGTTGTCTTTCAGGTTTTCAAAATCTAAACATAAGATTTAGTTATTCTTATTTTATCAAAAAAAACCATAGAAATGTTGAATCAGAGTTCTCCCACTAGCTAACTTGACAGAAAAGTTTTTATGTTTTTAGAAAATTTTCAGATTTTTATGCATTTTATGAATTTTAATATGCAGATGCAAAATATACATATGAATGCGAAGGTAAGAAATGCGTACCGAGCGTACCCCCAACTTAAACTGGACAGTGTCCTCACTGTCATTGTATGAAGAGATCATTTGAAGGGTCAAAATTGTCGGTTAGCGATACCCAAAAAAAATTTTTGTTTTTGTTTTTAAAGAAAAGAAAAAGAAAAAGAATATCCACAAATATATACAAAATGGTTTATACATACCCCCAAACTTATTTAGAACAGTGTCCACTGTTCTTGGCTGGATAACCGATGTTTGGAGGTAGGCAGAGGAAGATCAGGCAGAGTAAACCGGCTCCTGTAAGAACAGGAGCTCCTCTGTTGGTTCGGCGCTAAGGTACGGTTTGAGTCGGTGTCCATTCACTTTGAAAAATGAACCGTCCTTCGGATTCTCCAAATCCACAACGCCCTGCGGATACACATTCCGCACAAAATACGGCCCTTTCCAGCGAGATCTGAGCTTTCCTGGATGGAAGTGAAGTCGGGTTTCGTAAAGCAGTACCTGCTGACCAGGTACGAAGGTTTTGCGCAAAAGGTGTTTATCGTGAAACACCTTCGTTCGGTTCTTAACGACAACTGCGTTATCGTAAGCCTCATCCCTAAGCTCGCTCAATTCATTCAACTGCAGCTTCCGATGGCTGCCCGCATCTTCGAGAGACAGATTCAGCTCCTTTATCGCCCAAAATGCGCGATGCTTTATTTCGACAAGTAGGTGGCAGGCTTTTCCGTACACAAGCCGATAGGGAGACATGCCAAGGTCGGTCTTATAAGCGGTGCGAAATGCCCAAAGGGCATCAGTGAGTTTCAGCGACCAATCCTTACGGTTCTTGGAAACCGTCTTCTCCAGTATCTGCTTGATTTGCCGATTTGAAACTTCGGCCTGCCCGCAGGTTTGGGGATGGTAGGGCGTGGATAGCTTATGATTAATGGAGTATTTCCGCATCAAGGCCTCGAAAGTCTTGTTGCAGAAATGACTTCTATTGTCACTAATGATCGCTCGGGGGTGCCCAAAACGGGAGAAAATGTTTTCTTTAAGAAACCTAATGACAACCTTGTTTTCGTTAGTCCGGCTGGGCACAGCCTCGACCTATTTAGAGACGTAATCAACAGCGAGAAGGATGTACAAGTTCCCAAAAGAGCTGGGAAACGGCCCCATGAAATCTATACCCTAAACATCGAAAATCTCCACAACCAAGATCGGTTGGAGCGGCATCTCGTTCCTCCGGGATATCCGGCCCATGTGTTGGCACCGGGAGCAAGTCTTGCAATAGTCATGAGCGTCTTTGAAGAGTTGTGGCCAGTAGAAACCACATTGCAAGATCTTCTCAGCTTTCTTTCTGGGGCCAAAATTCCCGCCACATGCTTGATCGTGGCAAAATGACAGCACACTCTTGAATTCCTCGTTAGGGACACACCGACGAATAATCTGATCGGGACAGTACTTGAATAGATAAGGTTCGTCCCAGTAAAAGTGTTTTACTTGGGATAAGAAGCGAAGTCTGTCCTGACTTGACCATTCAGTCGGTAGTAATCCCGTGGCCAAATAGTTCATAATATCGGCGAACCAGGGTTCGCAAGATACTGTCAAGAGCTGTTCATCCGGGAAAACGTCGTTGATCGGAATTGGAAGCGAAGGCGAAGAAGGAAGTCGTGAGAGATGGTCGGCAACTACGTTTTCACATCCTCGTTTGTCCTTAATGACAAGGTCAAACTCCTGAAGCAAGAGGATCCAACGGATTAACCGAGATTTTACATCTTTCTTCGCAAAAAGATGGCGCAGAGTAGAATGGTCTGTATAGACAATGACTGGAGAGCTGATGAGGTAGGGCCTGAACTTTTCTAAAGCAAATACAACAGCTAAGAATTCCTTCTCAGTTGTTGTATAATTGAGTTGTGCGTCGTTCAGGGTTCGGCTCGCACAATAGATTACGTGCGGCATCTTGTTGATGTGTTGTCCAAGGACAGCACCAATGGCAAAGTCGGATGCATCGCACATAATCTCAAATGGGTGCATCCAGTCAGGTGAAGAAAGAACGGGAGCAGAAGTGAGTGAGCGTTTCAATGACTCGAATGCAGTCACACAGCTCGAGTTGAAGTCGAATGGCGTATCCTTGGCCAGCAAAAGAGTCAAGGGCCTAGCAATCTTGCTAAAGTCCTTGATAAACCGTCTATAGAAACCGGCATGGCCAAGGAAGGCTCGGATATCTCTGACGCATCGGGGAGGAGGTAGATTGGAAATGACCTCAATCTTTGCTTTGTCAACCTCTATGCCATTTTGCGAGATGATATGTCCTAAGACAATACCTTCGCGCACCATGAAGTGGCATTTCTCCCAATTCAAAGTGAGATTCTTGTCCTTACATCGGGTAAGGACAGCGTCAAGATGCAGCAAACACTCGTTGAAGGAATCGCCGAAGATGGAGAAATCATCCATAAAAATCTCCAGAAATATTTCCACCATGTCTGAGAAGATTCCCATCATACACCGCTGGAAGGTAGCGAGCGCATTGCATAACCCAAAGAGCATGCGACGATATGCAAACGTGCCGAAAGGACAAGTGAATGTGGTCTTGTCCTGGTCTTTTTCGGCGATGGGAATTTGATTATAGCCAGAGTAGCCATCAAGAAAGCAGTAGTACTCGTGTCCGGCCAATCGTTCAAGCATTTGGTCAATGAAAGGTAGCGGAAAGTGGTCTTTCCGCGTTGCGGCGTTGAGTTTTCTGTAATCAATGCACACTCGCCACCCAGTTTGGGTGCGAGTAGGGATTAACTCGTTCGCCTCGTTAGTGATGACCGTTATACCTGATTTCTTGGGGACAACGCGGATGGGGCTAACCCACTGGCTATCAGAGATAGGGTAAATGATACCACTATCTAGACATTTTATGATCTCCTTCTTCACAGCCTCTTTCATGACTGGATTGAGACGTCTCTGTGGATCCTGGGCTGGTTTGGCATCATCCATCAGATGAATGTGATGCTCAACGATCAGGGGACTAATCCCCTTGATGTCCGCCATGGATCAGCCAAAAGCTTGCATGTTGCTGTGCAAGACCGCGAGAAGGGCTTTCTCTTACTCTGGAGCTAGAGAAGCTGAAATGATGACAGGGAGGGTCTCTTTCTCACCTAAGTAAGCGTACTTAAGGTGAGACGGCAAAGGCTTGAGTTCGAACGTTGGAGGTGAAACGATGGAAGGCAAGATTGGTGCAGAGGTCTCGAACTCAAAGGACTCCAGCAAAGGTTCAAAACGAGTGTAAGCGACCGAGTCGGATGGTTCAGGTAACTCATCCGGAAATTCGAAAGATTCAAACTCGGGTTGCGAGCGGTTAAGATCGTTCAAGAACGTGAAACACTCGTAGTCGTTGTCGGGCGCAGAAACAGCAGCAGGTTCGAGGAGGAACGTACTGGTGGCGTCAAGATTATCGTGTTCGAACAGAAACTCCTCGAATTCACATTCTTCTGGGGTGATCTCCTGGATCGAGCAGACGTCCAGTATATGAGCATTAGGTTCGGCGGGCTGATTTCCCAACCTAAAAATGTTGAGTTCAATCGTCATGTTTCCAAAAGAGAGGTTCATCGAACCATTGTGACAATTGATCACAGCATTTGAGGTTGCAAGAAATGGGCGACCGAGTATCACCGGAATTTGATTCCGGGGGTTAGCTATAGGCTGTGTGTCTAATACAATGAAGTCAACGGGGAATATGAAGTCCCCGACTTTTATTAACACATCCTCTAGCTCACCCCTAGGATGGGTGATCGATCGGTCGGCCATTTGGAGAGTGCAGTGCGTGGGTTTCAGCTCTCCGACGCCTAATTGCTCGTATACTGAATACGGAAGCAGGTTAACACTGGCACCAAGATCTAATAGTGCGCGGTTAATGTTCTTATCCCCAATAGTAATAGAAATCGTAGGACAGCCAGGGTCCTTCCGTTTTTGTGGTAAAGATTGGGTAAGGGCATCACTCACAGCACTAGCCAAGAAAACTTTCTTGGGTACCTGAGACTTCCTCTTTTTCGTGCACAAGTCCTTTAAGATTTTCGCGTAGGACGGGACTTGTTGGACAGCATCTAAAAGAGGAATGTTAATGTTAACCTGCTTAAATAACTCCAGAATCTTCTCCATTTGAGGATTTTGTTTATTAGACCTCAACCGGTTTGGAAATGGAACATTTTTAAAATTGGTTGAGTCTAATGCCGGAGGAGGAGATTGTGGAGTTAGAACGGATCACAGAATAGGTGTTTTCGTGGAGTGAGAAGTGGGTCCATTCGGAGCAGAAGAAAAGGAAGGAGAGCCTGTTGAGGAGCGGAGAATAGGCTCAGAAGACGAAGAAGCAGGAGAAGAAGAAGAAGAAGTAGAAGAAGAAGAAGCGGCCGGGGTGTCATCGTTGATTCGTGTGCCAATGTTGTTTTGCAGCATCCTTCCCGATCTCAATGTGGTCACGGCACTCACATTATGGTTCTGTTGTTCAAGAGCAACATGTGCATTATGTGGGTGACCGGGATTTGGGAGTGGCTGGGACGGGAGCTTCCCTTTCTCTCGCTCGCTTAAGGCCGCATTCAACTGTGCAATCTGGGCCTCGATGGTCTTGATGCTTTGCCCGTGAGCGGCAGTGTGTTGCACTAAGGACTGAATGGAAGACTGGATGTTGGCGGTGGACTGAGTCGATTGTTTAACGAACGCCTCCAGACTTCTTTCAAGCGAGGAAACCTTATCGTTGTTTGACGGAACAAAGTTGTTTGGTGGAAAAGAATTGTTGGGTGCAAAGTTGTTCGTCTGATTTTGGAAAGGTTGGGGTTGGAAGGGCTGCTGAAATTGAGTTTGTTGTTGCGCTTGTTGTTGCGGCGGAGGGGCCCTTTGGAAATTATTGCCTTGGAATTGATTCTGATTCTGATTCCATGCGAAATTGGGGTGGTTCCTCCAACCGGGATTGTAGGTGGAAGAGTATGGATCATTCCTTGGTCTTTGCTGAAATGCAGCATTAACCTGATCCTGTCCTTGCGATGGCGGATTGTAAGGACACTCTTCGGTCAAGTGAGAAGGATCGGAACAACAAGCGCAAATGGTACGAAGGGGGAGAACAGGGGCAGGAGCAGGAGAAGAAAATTTGCTCTCTATCGCTTCAAGCTTTCTTGTTATTGCAGCCATTTCAGCTTTCATCGCAATAGAGACATCAAGTTGGTGAATTCCTACCCTAGACTGACCGGTAGAAGTGGAGGTAGAAGAAGAAGAAGTCGGTCTGGTGCTCTCCCATTGTAGCGTTTGCTCCGCAAGGTCGTCAAAGAACTGCCACGCTTCCTCGTCAGATTTCGATAGGAAGTGGCCCTGACAGATGGTTTCCAACAACTGCTTCGTTGCTGGGTTCAGACCCTCGTATAAGGTTTGGCAAAGTTGTCATTTCTCTATACCGTGGTGAGGACACTGAACAAGAAGGTCTTTGTACCGGTCAAAGCACTTCCAGAAGGGTTCAGAAGGAAGCTGAGAGAATTGGTTGATTTCATTTCGAATCCTTGCGGTTTTATGATTCGGATAGAATTTTTTTAGAAACGCTTTAACAAACTCGTCCCAACTGGTTATGGAATGGGAAGCGGTGCTATACAGCCATTTTTCAGCAAGATCGCATAAAGTGAACGGAATGACCCGTAGACGTATAGCATCGTCCGATAGTTGGGTGGTTTTCATCATGGCACAGACGTTTTGAAATTTATTGATGAAGATATAGGCATCTTCAGATTCAAGACCATGAAATCGTGGAAGCATGTTGATGAAGTGGGGCTTAATTTCAAAGTTGTCCCCATTGGCCGGTGGAAGAGAAAGGCAGGTGGGAAGTGCAGAACGGGTGGGATAGAAACGATCCTAGAGCGCGATTCGCTGCGGCGCTACAACAGGCGGTGGTGGTGGGATATTGGTCTCCGTAGGAGGTGGAGCCAATCCAGCGGTAGTCAAAGAGATGTTCGGATTAAATCCTGACATCGCGGAAGAAGAGGTTGGTGAAGGTGAAGGTGAAGTTGTATGAACAGAATTTCGGTCAACGTCGGAGTTGGCCGGCAAAGGAAGGGGTGAAAGAGGAGTGGACGGAGTTTCGACTTCGGAGTCGATCGCGTAGTCGGTAGCGACTAACGTAACGCGGACTAGACGGGCGCTAGTGTCCTGAGTCCAAGCGGACATATACTAAGCGAGTTTAGTATAGTCAAAGCGGAGAAGGTGAGGGTAAGAAAACGTCAATGGAGAAAAACGATGGGTGGTGGGTGAAAAATGGATTTGGCGACAAAGGCAAGTTTTTTTTTATAAAAGTTTTGATTTTTTCCATTTTTTTTTTAGAAAGAGCTTTACAGAAATATGTACGGACTTACGGCTTTAAGCAATCACAAATAAGATATGCACAATCTCACCTAGATCTAGGGTTACCTAGGTCAACTAGACCTGCTCCTAACTGTTCCAGAGGGCTAGAAAAGGACCTCAAACCGCCTCTTCTCCGTCTAATGCGGCCAGATAAGTGCCAGGTAAGTGGGAGGTTATCCAACGCTTTCGCGAAGTTCCTTAATTAAATAACCACTTGCCTTCGTCACACTTGCCTAGGCACCGCAAAAGTCAGATAAGATAAACGGCCGATGCCTGTAACTAGTCCTTTGTCCTATTGAGCGCGAAGTCCTTAGGGCTGAGTCTAGTATTTTTTAATTTAACAATGGTCAATGCATATGCTTTTTGTGATTTTTGGGGTCCTGGGAAGGGTGATGAAATCCCCATCCAATCTGAATTGGTTTCAAGCCCCTTAAGTCCGTATTAATTAATGCAAAGCGATAACAAATCAACTGCAAACAATTTTTATTTTTAGCGCAGCGCAAAGAATCCTGCACAAGAACAGTTTATTGGAAGGGGGAAGAGAGTTTGCGCAAAGAATGCTGTAGAGAACACAGTTTATTGGAGTCCAGAGGAGTGGGAGAGAGGAGAAAGACTTACAGAAAGAAAATGGTACCCTGACTCCACCAAGTAGCCGCGGTTCCGCGGCCTAAGCTTGCTTATGCCGCGGTTCCGCGGCAGTTCTGGGGAATTGGGACTTCAGTTTTCTGGTTTGGGGTGTTTTGGGTGTCCTCTGCTGTTTTTAAGACCCTGAATCTGGATTTTCTCACTGGAACTGCTCCAGAATCTTAAAGTAGACCGTTTGCTTCGTTTTGTCCGTCGCGGTGTAGCCGCGAAATGTGGTTCTATCTTCCCACGTCTTTGGCACTGAACTTGAACTCCGTATTATCCTGCACACTTGCACAAAAACTAATCAAAAATAACAAGATGATTTTTTTACAAAGTATATTTTTTTGTTTTGTTTTTCGGTTATATTCACAAGTTAACCCGAAATTACACAAAGAAATAAACTACCGTCTCCCCGGCAACGGCGCCATTTGGTTGGTAGAGATTCTGCGTATTCAAGTTTAGTTAATTACCGCAATCAAGACGGTTTCGCTTGTAGCTAGCCGGTTGAGTACGGGTCGTCCGCAGGGAGATGGGAATCTTTTTCTATGTGCTTTAACGAGTTAAGTCCAGTTTTTCAGATTTTGTTGTGATTTAATTAAGTGTTAAAGTGATATGTAAAGAGAGCTTGTTAGGGTTAGGATTAGGTTAGTTTGAGTTAGGAGTCGCTCACCTCTTTCGTTGCCACTCTTAATATCGGTGTTACGGTAATCGGCAACAACGGGGATTAGCACGACTAGGAAGGAACTTGCGAGTATAAGCTAGGCTTTCCAACGCATAAGTTCTTCCTTTTGGTGCTTGTCCGTCCGTTCTTGGATCTTATCCATAACCTCCGGTTAATTCAACCACAACCGGTCTCATTACGGAATCACCGCTATCATGTAGGATAGGGTGCCGTAAGGAGAGGATTGTGGTTCAATTAACGGGAGTCGATTTTAAGATGTTGGGAAAGGAAAGAGTGAGAGAGATTTCCTTCTCTCAAACTTCCCTTATCCTACCCTAACAAGTAGGAAACTACTCACACATCATAATGAAAGAAAACAAAACAAAAGAGGAAGATAGAAAGAAGAAGATTAGAAGATACAACTAGCTATTTGCGACCTCACCTTGGCAAGGATCAAGCGTAAGCATCATGGTTGTTTTAATGATAAAGGAAAAGAGAAAAGAAAGAAACAACAAGAAATAACAACAACTAAGTTAACAAATTAAAATTACAAGCAATTATAAAAGAACAAGACAAGATATAATAGCAAAAGAATCTTCTTTATTCATCATTCTTCACTCACAAAGCTCACTACAAGTTTTAATGGAGAAGAGATGAGAAGAGGAAGAAGAAACAAGTATTCTAAACCTAGAAAAATACAAGAATATGCACCCTAGGCTTCACAAGGTTCTGGGCTATTTATAGGCTGGAAAATGAAAACCTAGGGCAAAATTCTTCCTCTACATGAAATGTCAAAACTACCCCTAAAGATTGGACAGATACGGCGCCAGTATGGCCGCGGAACCGCAGCCTAGACCCCCCATTGGCCGCGGTTCCGCGGCCGTATGGAGGAGTTGGGGCCTCCAATTTCCTGTGTTTCCCTGGTTTTCTTTGTACTTTATTCTGGTATATGTATTTTCTCAAATTTTCTTCACGATTTTTCCAGAATTTCTGTTGAACAAAAGGTGATGTGATGTGGATCTTTTGTCATGATTTTCTCGAGCTCCGCGTAGATTTCTTGGATCTTGTGTTGCCATTGAGCCTTGTGCATGAAAACGACATTGATTTGCCATTTTGTCTCTTAAACTGGTGTGTGGCAACAGACGGATAAAGAGCGAAGATCCGTGTTTTATCTGTGGTGGCAAGAACCCGGACTTTTTCGTGTTTTTCCATGAATTTCACCGTTTTAGAGCCGAGAACCTGTATCCTGCAATTGACTAGCAAACACGGCTCAAGAGTACCTACCGATATGAAATGTGATAAAAATTGGGCGGTATGAAAATACAAAAATCTGATATGAACAATACCCTAAAGACCTGAGACCAAACCCTAACACTATGGCCGCAAATAAATTCCCCCTGGCCGCAATTTGTGGCCAGGACTTGACCTGGGTGCATTGTTCTTGGTTCATGGATCCATTAACAGTAAAATAGACCCTCCATATATGCAAAATTGGCTAATTTGACCTAGGGTAAAATCTGGGACTATTTTCAGGAGTTTTTGTTTTGATTCGGGTTTTGTTTTACGTATTGTGAATTCTAGATTTTTGTAATTTGCGTGGTATTCGATCACTTGACGTTTGTACGTCGAAATCGAGTATTTTGGTGGTTTTGGAAGCGTAGTCCATAGGTTCTAACCTATAGGCTTTTAGCGTGTCGTTTTGGTTTTGAATTGGGTTTTAATGCGATGCGATACGTTATGACATGTAGGTAATCCCATGTGGACTTCGGGACGACAAGCAAGCGCGTGGCGACGTCGACAACGGAAAGCGAAGAGCAGGTGAGTAGATATATATCTACGGGGGAAGTCGGGTGGATGGCGTATAGCACCCACGCAGTTCGTAGTATAGATTATATATATATATGGATATATATATATATATATGTGATTTGTGATACGTGGATCATTATCAAGATATGATTATGTGTTCATGGTTTAGTTTAGGGTAATGAGAAGTAAACTAGCATAGCTTCTTAGTCGCGAACCCTAGAATAAGGTTTATACCCACACGAACACACACACATGCATTCATTTTATTTCCTGTGCGTATATGGGGATATGTATACATATATATATACACATGGGTATGGGACTGTGTGTGTGTGTGTGTGTATACGTATACCTATACATGGATGATGAGGATTGTACATGGGATTTGGAGATGAGTCGATGAGATTGGGCATGGTGCCATGAGATCGGTGATATGATGTGGTTCGTATTATGAGATACGACATGAGATTATAGCGGGCCTTTGGGCGGGTGTTTTCTTACACGCATATATATATATATATATATATATATATATATATATATATATATATATATGGTATCAGTTTGTACTAGACTTAGATCAGTACCCCAGTTCATGAGATATGATGATCAGGATACCAGATAAATGATGTGATAAATATGATATTTAACCCGTACCCAGATTGGGATGTCGTACGATGGATTTACCGTACGAGCTATATATTGATGATAGATCTGCACCCTTGACTCGAGAATGTCATATTATATTTTTATTGTATCGTACGTGATATTATTGAGGCGGGATCACCGACTATTATATTTATATGTATCGACTCAGAGTTAGGTGGTTTTCCCTTACCCTTCGGTTAGATTGTTCATTTGGTCTTGTAGTTACTTGTAGATGTCAGACTGGACTCGAGTCATACATTTTTCAAAACTAACGAATCGTGAGTATTTTAAAGACAGGCCAAGGGATTATAAGGATATTTTTAAAAGACGCGTCTTTCCTAAAACACCGTAGCCCTTATTTTCTAAACACCACGATTCATGTAATTTCAAATGGCAAAACTGTAGATTCTTCATTTGTTGTGCTTATTATTCAGCTCCCGCATATTATTGCTGTTCGCGTCGCATTTGCATGCTTATATTGTGTTTTCGTATGCCATTATTGAGATCATGCTGTCAGAACACCAGCACCATTACCGATGATGCGTATGCTCCGCGTATACTTGCTTGCCGGCTCACACACATCATCATCGGTAATTGCCATGTCACGTACACTCTAGTGAATATTATTTCATTGACATAGCCTGCTAGCTGATAGTTGCAATATGATATCGCTTTCATATGCTAGTTTAACTATTGCACTCATTGCATGATATTAGATGCATTCATATACTCATTGGTTATGCAGTATTTTGGGGTTTTATGTCGATATTCACTGTGTACTGTTCAGTTGATAAAACTGCACATTTAATATGACATTTTTCCTACTATTATTATATAATAAAAGGTGTTTATTATAATATATGATACATATGAGGGTTTATCTGTAAAAATACTATTTTCATGTGTTTATATATTATAAATAATATTTTGTAAGAAAAATTAAGTATATAATATCCATGTAACATTTGGCCCATTTAAATATGCTTACCTTGTTAATACCTTTGACCAATTCTTAATGGTTAAGTTAATATCTCAATAAAACAAACTCTACCAATATTGTTGGTTGAGTTATTGTGTTGAATTTTCAGGGCTGAAATCAAGGAAATCAAAGTTGGCAAATCAAATCTACCAAAGATATTCAAGAAACTAATTCTGGTAGAAATGTAGAAAAGATTTTTAAAGTATAGATACTCAAAAGATTACCAAGTGTTACAGATATGAAGCTACAAAAATTAGAGGCCATGATCTCACCAAAAAGGGGCGGATCCGCGGCCAAACCTATCCAATGGCCACGGTTCCGCCGCGGATTTGAAGAGTTGAGATATGGGATTGTGGTGGTTAGGATCCTAACAACTAGTTTCCATATTAGGAAACTAGGGTTTTGGCTCCGTGACTATAAATAAGGACCGAGAGCCTCTTGGAAAAATCATCAAGCCGAAGAGATCACGAAGCTCCAGACGCTCACGCATCCAGGCTGATCATCAACTGTTCGACTACCTCCTTAGGAAAGATCGAGAAGCAACTAATTTGTAATCATTTTCTATGGAATAAAAGTGTAGATTGTTCAGTTGATTAATAAAGGTAGTTCTTTTTAATTCTTTTTGCATTTTACATTATGTTTTCCCTATCTGTCTTTTCATCTTCTTCTCCCAACATGCGCGAGTAATTCTCCGCTTGTTAGGGTTCGTAGGATTAGGGTAGGCTAATGGACGATGAAAATAATTAAACCCTTTTTAAGTCCTATAAAGTTTAGGAATTTTATCAAAAGAATCATTAACATCCTAATCGGGCGCGCTAGCAATTCTTTGCTAGTTCCGACCGCGATTAGAGATTAGATTATTGATTGTTTTGGTAAAGGCTAGATATGAACGGAGTTCCGTGTCGAGATAAGGGTTAAGAGTGGGATTCCTTTTCCCTCCAGAAACCCTAATCTACACGCATCACCGTCGTTCTAGTTCTAAATCTATTAATGGATAAAAATGGTAACTTTTAAATAATCATCCATAACTACTAAATCCTAACGAACCCTACAAGCCCTCTTATTATATTAATTACATCTTTAAAATAATCTAGATCTATATTTTACATTCTTGTTTAATGTAGATCTAGAAACCATTCTATAAAATTCTTTATCCCTCCTCTCTTTCTCAACACATCTAAAGTAAAAGTAAAAGGTTCCACGTTTCCCAGAGGACGACCCGTACTCATCTCGGTCTAGCTACACGCGACACCGTTCTGATTGCGGTTAACTAAACAAACACTTTTTCGAAACAATCAAATGGCGCCGTTGCCGAGGATACGTGCGTAATTTTTTATTCTTACTATTTGTGTTGAATTCTTAGACGATTCATATCATTATTAAAACAAAACTGCAAATTGCATATTTAACGATTTGTGTGTGAATTTTGCGAGGGAATCTGGAGTCACGGACTTGAGGAAACAGGAGATCTAGGGTTTCACACTTCTCTGGTATCTTTCTTAACTCTTTCTCTCTCCTCTAAAATCCAATAAAATTTATTTTCTGCAGGATTCTTTGCAAAATAGCGCCGCTCAAAAATCTTTTTGTAAAAGTTTTGTGATTGGTTTTGTTTTGCATATTTTAATACGGACTTTAAGGGGCAAAGACCAAATCAAGATTAGGTGGGGATTTCATCACCCTTCCTAAGCCCCACAAATCACAAAACCGAGCATATAGATCAACCCTTCATTAATTTAAAAAAATATCTAGACCAGACTCTAAGGACTGTCGCGCTCATTAAGGACAGAGGAAGGTCGTGGGTAATCTATCGTTTATCCGCTTTACTTTTGTAGTGCCTAGGCAAGTGTGTCAAAGGCTAGTGGTTTTTAATTAAGCCCACTACAGTGGTTCCTTCCCACTTACCTGGCACTTATCTGACTACAAGGGTAGTATGGAGGCGGTAGAGCATTGATCCTGCGGCTTGTCCTTTGGAAGTCTAGGAGCGGTCTAGAGACTGACCTAGGTAACCTTAGTTCTAGGGTTGCTTGTGCATCTTTGGGGTGATTTGTCTTGAGTCCCACTTTTTCAAAACAAGCCAATTTTAAATCACACACACGCTGCCACTTGCACTAAACCCGCTTAGTGCATGCTCGGCTGGACACAGGATCCTAGTGCCCGTCTTGTCCGCGTTTCTGCTATTGACGCCGAAGTCGGTATTTTTTCATCTTCTTTTCCCCCACCACACACCACATCGACCGTGATGGACGGCACTCCATCTAATTATAACACCACGCTGCCATCGCCCGCAGGTGAGCAGAATCCACCGCGCATCTCTCTCCAAGAGAGATGCTATCCTATTCGTGGTCCTCTTCCTACCTGTCTATCTCTTTCACCACCTAACGGGGATAATTTCGAAATTAAACCCCACTACATCAATCTGCTGCCCAAATTTCACGGGCTTGAATCGGAAGACGCGTACGTTTTCATCACCAAATTCGAGAACGTATGCGCAATGATGGGTACTTCAAAATTGACTTTAGATGCTATGCGCTTACGTCTTCTCCCATTCACACTGTGCGACTTGGCAGAAAAATGGCTTTATAATACTACCGCACACTCTATCACTAATTGGGATGAATTAGTCATAGCATTTCTTAAGAAGTTTTACCCAAATCATAAGACTGCACATATTAGGAGCGAGATCAATCAGTTCACCCAGCTTCCCAATGAACCATTTTGGAAGTGCTTTGAACGTTTCAAAGATCTGCTTGTCCAATGCCCCCATCACGGAATACAAAGATGGGATTTATGTCGGATTATATAAGAGGGCATTAATCCAGCGACAAAGCAGATGCTGGAAACAATGTGTCAATGCAATTTCATGTCTAAAGATGACGGCGAAGCATGGAAATATCTAGAAGACCTTGCTGAACACACGTTGCAGTGGGAAAGCGTAAGACCACCTTCAACTAAGGGAGGTATTCATCAGCTCGACGTTTCTATCGCAGTAAAAGCCGAAATGGCAGCGATTCAGAAGAAACTCGATGCTATTGAAAACAAGTTCTCAACATTCTCCCTAAATCAGGTCACGCTTTCTAAGACTGTCTGTGGTTGCTGTTCGGATCCTTCACACTTAACGGAAGAATGTCCTATGAATGCATCGTTTCAAGCTAATGCTGCTTTTCAGCAGCGACCTAGAAACGACCCTTATTCTTCCACATACAATCAAGGATGGAGGAATCATCCTAACTTTGCTTGGAATCAAAACCAACAAAGCAATTATCAAAGACCTCCTCCACAGCAACCACAACCACAGAATCAGCCCCCCTTTCAGTCACAGAATTTCCAAAATCCGGCCAACATTTCTACACCACAAGTGGCCGGTACCGACAACTCACTTGCACAAACTTTGGATATGTTCATGAAACAATCCATGCAAAATTCGGCTGAGATGAGGTCTTCTATTGATACCATAACGAAAAACTCCGCCTCCCAAGGTGAGAGTATTAAATCATTAGAAAACCAAATCGCACAGTTAAACGCCACAATGAGTGCGAGAGAGAAAGGGAAACTCCCATCTCAACCCCTACCAAATCCTGGCCATTCACAAAGTTATAATGTGAGTGTTGTTACCACATTGAGATCGGGAAAAGTGCTGAATGACCGAGTGGGTGAGAAGTGTGATGATAGTGACACCAATGATACCCCAGCTTCTTCTTCTTCCCCTAATTCGTCTAGTCTCCCACCTTCACCCGAGCCTATTCTCCGTTTTCCCCAAGGATCGAACATTTCGCCGAATCTATCTAAGTCGATTCCCACTCCAATTTTGGGATCGAATCTATCCCCACAGTCTTCTCCACAAACGTTGGACCCAAAACTTATTGATCAAGCACCTTATCCAAACAGGTTAAGGGGCAACAGACCAAGTCCACAAATGGAGAAAATTGTGGAAATTTTTAAGCAAGTTAACATAAACATTCCTCTCCTAGATGCTATTCAACAAGTTCCGTCATATGCGAAAATCCTAAAGGACTTGTGCACTAGGAAGAGAAAAGTTCAAGTACCTAAAAAAGTTTTCCTTGCGAGTAATGTGAGCACAGCTTTTACACAACAACTTCCCAAGAAACGAAAGGACCCCGGAAGTCCTACAATTTCAATTTCTATTAGGGGTAAAAATATCAATCGTGCTCTACTCGATTTAGGTGCTAGTGTTAACTTGCTTCCGTATTCTGTTTATGAGCAATTAGGGATCGGAGAGTTAAAGCCGGCGCATTGCACTCTTCAGATGGCCGATCGATCTATCACCCAACCTAGGGGTGAGCTAGAGGATGTGTTAATCAAAGTCGGGGAATTCATATTTCCTGTGGACTTTATCGTTATTGATACACAACATGTGGCAAACCCACGCAATCAAATCCCGGTGATACTCGGTCGACCCTTTTTGGCCACTTCCAATGCAGTAATCAATTGTAGAAACGGCTCTATGACCCTATCCTTTGGAAAGAAGTCAATTGAGCTTAACATTTACAAGTTGGGAAGTGAACCCTCCAAACCCTATGCTCATGTGTGTTCTGTCGAATTAATGGATGTCGACAGCAGCGAATTTGATCAACCTCAAAATTCTGACTCTTTTCATATGTTGTTGCTTGACACGAACTCTTCCGCCGAGTTGTCCGGGTCAACATCTAACGCTGATGAGGAACTTTTTATAGAGTCTGACGATCACCCTGTTTTTCCTGATGACATTATTCTTCGGGGTATCGATGAAATCTTTGAGGAAATTTTCGCTGATGAACTCGCATATTTAAAGACACGGGTGTTGAGATGAATCAACTCCAAGATAAAGAAATTGAACCTCCACCCCTTCTTCTTGACAATCATGATAATGCGAGTAATCCATCATCACTATCATTGTGTCGTCTCTCCAAATTGAGACGCAATCCTTTTCCATTACACCTCTTATCACCTCCCCACTTCTTCACGTCTAAAGGTGACATGTTCTTCCACCAACCTTGGTGCTTCATCGATAAAATTTTTGAATGGTTGGTGTTGACTTTTGGTCTTTGTAAGGCTTTACTTTGACCAATAACCTTGACCCCCTCGTGTGATTTTAAAAAAAAAGATTAAAATTGTTTAACTCATGTTTGAGGGGGGGTATATTTTTGGCTCTTGAACATAACTTTTGTCCTCAAATTTGTGAGCCAAAAATAAGTTTGGGGGAGCATTTTCACTTTCATATATTCTTTCCCCCATTAATAATGTCTTCCCAAGCTTACAGGTTGTTGTGATCCAGCAGATAGCAACAGTGAGGACACTGTTGAAAACAAGTTTGGGGGAGGTTTGTGCTTATTTACGCATACTTTGCATTATACTATATATAAGCACAAAAAAATTTTGATAATAAAAGAATAGAAAGTGAAAAATTACATCCAAAAGATAGGAATAGTTTAAGAAAACCAAGAAAATTAGAAGTTTTCTTAAACAAACTAGTAATAAGTAGTTATGAGCTGTTGTCCCAAGGGTTAGCAAGATGAAGGAAGTCACTAATCTGAGGATAAAAATAAATCTGAAAAATAGTTTCTATTCTGGAAGCCAAACATTTGAATGTTGATACCCTACTATATGCACTTACACACGTCTTGAAACTCGGGATAGTAGAGGATACCTTGAAATGCTCTTGTCTAAAAGCCAAAGTATGAAGGAAGTGAAAAAAATGAAGAAAATATAAAAATTGTGAAAAGAAAAAAAATGAACACTGGTTTTGTTATCTCCAAGGCAGCAAAAAAAAAATATAGCGAGGGTGCTTCATCACCTAGTGCCCTAAGGCCAACTGGTCTGGGAGTCACTGCTAAGCTTTAGGTGGTGCAAGACGAGGAAAATATTATCACCGAATCAGCAAGCAAATGAGTAATCGGTCGGTTAGTACCTCAAGAAGTATTAACGGTCGCATGAAAATGTGTGAGCAAATCTAAATATTCATCAAGTTAAAAAGTACTGAGGTAGATGGACAAGAGTATGATAGCTTGAATTGAATTCTTCGAGTGTAGGGATGTCTATTTCACACACGTAGGGGTATATGATCGATGTTTGGATGAAAAGTAGGAATGAAAAATAAAGACGATGTTTTATTGAGGGATGATGTGATTTCTAATATTTTTTCATGACTATTAAGATAGGGCTCATGACAACTGAAAAGCTAGTATAGTTGGAAACTCTTATTTTCAAAGTCTTTCTTTTATGGTTCTTATCTTTATATGTAAATTTCACCTTCTCTCTTTTGTTATTAGATTTTGTGGGTGTAATCCGCTGAAAACCCTCAGGAGACAACACTCCTCCTACTAGGGACACCTAGAGGTTTAACGGCTTGTTGCACGTGCTCGGTGCAATCGTGTTGCCTACGAAAGTGTGCTTAGTTTTCTCCTTTCTTTTTCTCCTTCTCTTGAATAAACTATTTTGCTCGGGACGATCAAAGATAAGTTTGGGGGTATTTGTTCAGTTGATAAAACTGCACATTTAATATGACATTTTTCCTACTATTATTATATAATAAAAGGTGTTTATTATAATATATGATACATATGAGGGTTTATATGTAAAAATACTATTTTCATGTGTTTATATATTATAAATAATATTTTGTAAGAAAAATTAAGTATATAATATCCATATAACATTTGGCCCATTTAAATATGCTTACGTTGTTAATACCTTTGACCAATTCTTAATGGTTAAGTTAATATCTCAATAAAACAAACTCTACCAATATTGTTTGTTGAGTTATTGTGCAGAATTTTCAGGGCTGAAATCAAGGAAATCAAAGTTGGCAAATCAAATCTACCAAAGATATTCAAGAAACTAATTCTGGTAGAAATGTAGAAAAGATTTTCAAAGTATAGATACTCAAAAGATTACCATGTGTTACAGATATGAAGCTACAAAAATTAGAGGCCATGATCTCACCAAAAGGGGGCGGATCCGCGGCCAAACCTATCCAATGGCCACGGTTCTGCCGCGGATTTGAAGAGTTGAGATATGGGATTGTGGTGGTTAGGATCCTAACAACTAGTTTCCATATTAGGAAACTAGGGTTTTGGCTCCGTGACTATAAATAATGACCGAGAGCCTCTTAGAAAAATCATCAAGCCGAAGAGATCACGAAACTCCAGACGCTCACGCATCCAGGCTGATCATCGACTGTTCGACTACCTCCTTAGGAAAGATCGAGAAGCAACTAATTTGTAATCATTTTCTACGGAATAAAAGTGTAGATTGTTCAGTTGATTAATAAAGGTAGTTCTTTTTAATTCTTTTTGCATTTTACATTATGTTTTCCCTATCTTTCTTTTCATCTTCTTCTCCCAACATGCGCGAGTAATTCTCCGCTTGTTAGGGTTCGTAGGATTAGGGTAGGCTAATGGACGATGAAAATAATTAAACCCTTTTTAAGTCCTATAAAGTTTAGGAACTTTATCAAAAGAATCATTAACATCCTAATCGGGTGCGCTAGCAATTCTTTGCTAGTTCCGACCGCGATTAAAGATTAGATTATTGATTGTTTTGGTAAAGGCTAGATATGAACGGAGTTCCGTGTCGAGATAAGGGTTAAGAGTGGGATTCCTTTTCCCTCCAGAAACCCTAATCTACACGCATCACCGTCGTTCTAGTTCTAAATCTATTAATGGATAAAAAGGGTAACTTTTAAATAATCATCCATAACTACTAAATCCTAACGAACCCTACAAGCCCTCTTATTATATTAATTACATCTTTAAAATAATCTAGATCTATATTTTGCATTCTTGTTTAACGTAGATCTATAAACCATTCTATAAAATTCTTTATCCCTCCTCTCTTTCTCAACACATCTAAAGTAAAAGTAAAAGGTTCCACGTTTCCCAGAGGACGACCCGTACTCATCTCGGTCTAGCTACACGCGACACCGTTCTGATTGCGGTTAACTAAACAAATACTTTTTCGAAAGAATCATGTACTTACTCTTGATTTTGGATTTTGGATTTCGGATTTTCATGAGATTTCGGGATTTGGGGAAAACCGCAAGAATATATATAAACTTCTCCCTCTCTCTCTCCCTCTTTTTAAAATGCAAGTTGTGGTTTTCTCGTGATGTATGAGTCGTCCACCATGAGTTTTCATGATAGCTGTTGGATTTCGAGACCCAATTCGAGGAGTAGTAGGAACCGTTTCGGGTACATGGTGGACCCGGTATGGTACCCTGAGGCAAGAGTGATTTCATGGAGGATGATGAGCCCGGCAAGGGCAAACTGCCTATCGGTAATTGTTTGGCGTGTCGGATATCCGGAGAATATCGTTCGTGGTCATGTGATTTATGATATGGGCCGATCCGGACTGACGGAGCCCGAGGTATTGAGATTTGAGACACTGAGATTTTGAGATTTGCTGATACAGGCCAGTCCGGGTAGCCGGAGCCTGAGATATTGAGATATTGGGGTTTATGTTTTGAGTCGATACTTGACACGGATTCCTCTGTTGATTTCATTGATGATACTCGATTTATTTAAATACAGAAATCTCATTAAATAAAAGAAAACAGGTGTCTCACTCATTTCATTACATTACATTCATACCTCATATACATGATATATTGCTACCTGAGGCACTGACACGAGCACATGGGATTACACTTATATATAGATGTTTACCCTTGCCACCTTTTCATGCTTCAGACTTTATCATTTTGAGGTTTTATATATATATATATATATATATATATATATATATATATATTGATCGTATTGACCTGGGATTGTGTCATACATACGATTTCTGCTCGGTGATGTTTTCTACTCACGAGTTGGCAACTCACCCCCCGTTATGCCACAGTTTCTTACAGGTTTTTCCGTATAGGTTTCGTTATGGTTTTGCTGGCACACTGCTTCCTTTCCGGGTTATTTGCTTTGGTAGGTGGGTTCACTTGCATCGTGACCACCATTGTACTTATTTTATTCAGTTGTATCTAGAAACTCCATCAACCAGACTTGTATATTTATTTCATACTTAGCAGACCAGTGATGTTTATTCTTTCGACCTTAGAGTCGCTTGTTGTATTATTATGGATTTCATGTTGTTTTGAGTTTCCTTTTCAGTTTTGATCTTCGCCCTTTGGCGTTATATATTATACTGCCTGCGTGGTTGTGACCGTCGATTGACGAAGAGCTAGCTCCCGCTTGGGGATGCCTTTTATCATTCATGTATATATTTATCAGGTTGTACCCCGTTCGGGGCCAGTATTTACAAAGGAAACTCTGCCGAAATTTTCAGAAAAGACTTGTGATTTAAAAATGCATATTCGGCTTATTTTACTAAAACATTTCTCTAAAATGGTTTTAGATTTCTGGGCTTTTGGCTTACTTGAATTAGATGGGGTCCTATAGACTTCATATGATTCAAGGGCCAGTCACGTGCTGTTTCGGGTCGTGACACCATCTAACTCCTAGTTTACATATTGCTAGTATAGGGTTTTTGGTTCGATCTTGTGCGGGTTTTGTTTGCGCCAAAGTTTTGAAAATTTTTGTACCGCATTTGGCCAAGGTTTGATGGCTGGAGCGCCGGCAAAACCCATCATAGTATCAGAGCCACCCAAACACCTTAAACTATCAAGTTGCGACATTAGAATTCACGTTTTTTCGGGCATCGAACTGTCGAAAAAATAGTCCCGAATTTTTGAGTTTTGAGATGTTTGCATACCCCGCGGGACCTCGGTTTGAACCGAGAAGTCGCGGGGTGCTGCGTTGGCACTCCAGGGAGACCCCGGAGGGACCGAACAGCTGGGCCCACTCCCCAAGACCACCACAAGGTGGTCTTAGGGGTGGGGACCCGAAACTGCCCCTGCATGGGCAGTTTTGGGTCTGCCTCACCCTCTGGCCACCTCGTGGTGGCCTCGGGGGTAGGGTAACCTCTATATTCCCCTCGACTCAAAGTTAATTTCATGCTATAACTCCCCGCGAAGGTTCGTGCGCGTTTCGTTTTGATTCGGACCTCCGAATTGGCTCAAAACTCAACTTTTTTGGATATTTAGTGCACTTGTTTTTGATCCTTAGTATATTTGGGATGTGCGCTAATTGTGTTTTGGAATTCTAATATCGTGACTTTGTTTGAATGCGTGGATGTGTTAGTAACCTTTTCTAATTGCTATATGCTCAATTAGACGGGGTTACACACTTGATTCTGTTACTTTCTTCTGTGGATACATATCTGGTTATGGTTTGTGCGGATTGTCGTGATGGATAGCCTTGGGTGCAATGGTAGTGCAGTTTAGTTTCATTTGTACATTTGATATTGCGGGACGATCGTCCAACATATGGACTGCCGTCACTTCCAGTTTGTATATTATTTGTTTGGGTCACGGCCGAGTTGAGGTCGATGTCACCCTTGTACATATTATTTTCTTTTCTGTACTAGGATTACCCTGCGGTGGAGTGCACAAATAGCCGGGTTCTAGAGGGCAACGGGCCTGCATCTCATAGCGTTGAGATGGACGGGGCCTCACTCTAGAATTGGCGGTCTATTCGCCGCACTCGTAGGGGGTACAGGTTGATCCACGGAGGGGTGGTCAAGTTACCGGATTTCTTGAAGTGCCGGGTGGCCCATTCACTTTGATGAAGGGGGTTGCCTCACTTATGTTTTTGGCGGGTGACTTGCCGTGCTCATAAGGGTCTAGTTTTTCATTGCACAGGCTATCCACACGACAGGGGAACGTCGAGTTTCACTTACGGCTCAAAGGAAACCCGGGGCTTCCAGATTATCCGTTTGTTCTGTGATGTTTATCGCTATTCTGTGAAGTTGCTTATATCTTGCCTGGGACGAATGTTATATATATATATATATATATATATATATATATATATATATATATATTGATATATACTAGTAGATGTTGTATATGTTTTGCACCCGCGCTAGTCCAGCCCCCGCTCTGTCGTTAGTTAAGTAACCTAACGGGTGATGACGGGCCAAGTGGCTAATGCGGATGGTATATACGTACATTTTATTTTCGTTCTTTTCTGGTGTGAATAACTGATGGGACTGCGTTGATTCTGATCAATGCAAGGAAAACAAACCAATTAGATATTGTTGGAACAATTTTCAAAAGCTGTTATTACAAAGACGTTTTCTTTTGTTTTGCACAGCGATACTCGGTTATGAATATCCAACACCTCATCGACGAGGTAAGAGCCGAGATCCCTTCACCGGGAGTGACCTCTTGGGCAGAAGTTTGCGTCAGGGTAATAACTTCATTATAGTCGATTACTTTTTTCTTTGCATCGTGATATTCAGTTTGGAATATCATGCACCTCATTCGATGAGGAAAGAGCCGAGATACCTTCACCGAGAGTGACCTCTTTAGAAAAAAATTTCGCCACTATATTTTTTCAAAGCTATCCGATTCCTTCAACGATATCAAGTTCATTACGTTAAAGGTTTTTCGCCAAAAACCATTCGTGGCTCTCCGTCATTTCATACGGGTAGCACTTAATATTCATGCTATGTTTGTTGGCCTTAGCCAAGGTATAGTGTATGGTAGCTATTTGTTACTTTTCTTTTGCATAGATAGATGCGTTGGTTTGGGACAGTCGTACAGCCTTGTTGGCCTTAGTCAAGGGCGAGTACGGGTGGGTTCAAATTAACCTGGAAAATGACGAGTAGAACTTGACATGTGACTTATGATTTGTTGGTCTTAGTCAAGGTCATAAGAGCATTGGGTAAAAATCACATCGGGAGTTTCTAAAGAAACTGAAACTTGCGGGGTATGCGCATACCTTCTGGAGTATGATAACCTGAGTGGATTCCATCAAGTTATCATGCGATGATAGTTGGGTCCCGATTCCCACTGATGAGTTGGTTTACTCCTCGGGTGATTTTAGACGATTCCGACTAATTCTTCTTTCGGGTTTAGAGGAGAATTTGAGGATACAGTGGGAGACATCCTGATTAGATAAAGTGATTAACCATTCTGATTTAGGTTAGAGTGCACGCTGAGTGTTTCTTTTCTCTCTCTCTTTGGCAGCGATCATAGCCCGACCCTAGACTAGAACTCATAAACCAAGTTAATCGTACCTTCTTAAAACACTTTAGCGTTTGGATTATCAGAGTTGCATACTTTATTGCTACTCCTACTTTTACCCTTTTCTTTTCTCCGGAACATTCTGTATCACTACGAAGATCCACATTTATTGGATAAGACCATCGTATATTTACATACGAACTCGAAGAAACTAGTTTCAGATTCGAGAATGGTTTCCGGTTCTGGAGAAATTGAATAGGTCTATTCAGTTATCTTTTCTTTTTACCTTCTCTCAAGCTCTGAGGGCTCCTAGGATTAGGAGAGGGTACACCTATTGCGCTTATTGGATAGTCTTCTTCCAAACCATAGGCAGGTGTCGAAAGGTGGAGAAGGAAGAAAACCAATTAGCCTAAGTGAGGTGTACAGAAGGTAATAAGTAAAGACAAATAAAAAGATTAGAAAGAAGGCAAAGTAAATTTCAACTGCTGTCATTCACGACCAAACCGCGTATATCATCTTCACTCCTACTTCACCTTTAAATTTCTCCAAAACACCCCGTATCACTACGAAGATCCACATTTATTAGATAATCCATTGTATAGTTACATACAAACTCGAAGGAACTTGTTCCAGTTCGAGAATAGTTTCTGGTTCAGGAGAAATAGAATAAGAATTATTCATTTGTCTTTTATCTTTACCTTCTCTCAGGCTGCGTGGGCTCCTAGGATTAGAAGAGTACACCTATTACGCTTATTGGATATTCTTCTTCCAAACCATAGGCTAGTGCCGAACGGTAGGGAAGGAAGAAAACCATTTAGCCTAAGGGTGGTGTACAGAAGGTAATGAGTAAAGACAAATAAAAGGATTTGGAGAGATGGAAAGGAACTATACGGTTACAGTGATGAATCTAGTTACTGGAAGAGGCATTACTAGGAATACCCGGCTACCCCTTCGAAATATTTTCATGTTTCAGTTTCAGTATGCGTTGTTAATTGAAAACTGATTTCCCAATTAGATCCTTACTCCAGGGTATGATTTACCAGGTTTGATTCTCACATCTGTATGGTTTTACAGATGATGAGTGGGAATAAGTTATTGGGAATTAGGTGATTAAATCCTCATTATATCGGAATTCATTGTAATTGGTGATATTTGAGGAAATCGCCTGGGGTTTTTCCTGACGACAAATATTTGGTTTTGAATATCCGTAGTTATGCACCAATTTCAAACTGAAATATCTATACGTTTATTTTATAAAGTGAGATATAAATTTTTGAAATTATGTCCTTGAAATTTACCTATATCAGTTGATGATTGGGTAAGGAGCATTAAACAACGGTGTAATTCTTCTTAACCATGGTACAGTTTTCAACCTACGACACACAGGGTTTAAGTTATTCAACTCAGGAGACTTATACAAAGTATTGTACGTTGTCCAGTGTCCATTAGAACAAAAGGGTTGGTGCTCGTACTATATTCTGTTTATTTGTGACTTCTCCAGTTTTAGACAAGTATTTCATAGAAATACAAGATCTAAGTTTTGAGAAGTTATAGGTACAAGAATAAAGTAGAGAACCATGTGTTGCAAGTATCAGGATTTTTCGAGGTGATTGAAGATGTAGATACTTATGCTTGGTATTCAGTTGATAGTAATGGTTTTTGAGAACTTGCTTCTCTTTTAGGTTACTCATATCTGGATGCACTCCTAGTTGAGTAATGTTGATCGGCCTCCTTCTATTTGGTTGACATGCACTTGAGACAGCTGCATGATATGAATCTGGTTCCAATTAAATCAGTGCCTCTGTTTCTATATTGTATATAGAATGGTTCATATCTTAAGGTATATGGAGTTGTCCGGCTTATGCTTAAAACCAAACTCTGGATAACTCTAGGCACGTTTCTGTAATGACAGTTTGTGGGTTATCCCGGGCTATGACGAGGGTTAACTTTCTACCATCTGGAAGATCAATAGTGATATTATTCTTGACTCGCCACAGTTTGAATAAAATGGAATTTTTCAGAAAATAGTAGCGGGAGTATGGTAGAACTGGAAGTGATTCCAGAACCACAAACGATTACTGAAAATTTAATAGAACCTAAAGATTCAATCATGTTTGACATTCCATTATCCACTCTGCAGATATGGTGGGTAACCTCAGGCGCCCGAGAGGTACTTCGGTATCCTCAAAGACGGTGACAGGGAGGTTCTTGTTTACCCAGACTTGCCATTACTGCTGTTGTAGACTATGAAACCCAGCATGAGGATGAGTATAGCATCGTTCTAAACTAGCTTTATAAGTGCACGTGTATATGAATCTGCCAGAGGGTTGTTGTAGTCAGTGTGAGCAGCGGAAGCATAGTGGACAGATAGCTTATGTCTATTTATAGACTAAAGCAAGTGTAACTAAGATAAATCATCTATTTTTTATGTGACAGTCATAGGATTTAACTTCATCAGAATAAGAGATGGATCTGGTAAGAAGGTACTAGGGTATGATGTCCTGGTATTTGGATGACATACACTTTGTAAGAAGTGAAATTCCTATACTACGATCGGTTATACTTTAGTTGTCACAGAGTGGTTTCTCCGCATAGGATATGGATATTATATCAGGCATTCTGGTTACTAGATCTATGGTTTTAGATCTAGATTTGGGTAGTTTTCTAATGTGGGTACTTTGATACTATTCTAAAGGTGTTTTTGTCACGCCCCGCTTCCCGGTGTACGGTGAAGGGGACGCAAAAAGGCCGCTACGTATTTACTCTGAAGTAAATACGCTAAGCGTATCTAAGCAATATAAAAGAAATATACACAAGAGACAAAAGTAATGAAACAGCAACTTTATTTATTAAAATTCTTTTGTACAATGTATGGAAAAGTAAATACATCTGAATGAAAGCAATGCCTAAACAATGGCATGACAGAAATGGAAAGTACTGAAATGAAATGGAAAATGTACAAGTGAAACTACAGCTCGGGATCTTCAGTAAACCGGTCCAAGTCTTCAGTGCTGGGCTCTATCTCTGGAAGGTCCGAAACACCTGACGATATCCAAAGAAAGAAAGAGAATGTCGTCAGCAAACAAATCGCTCGGTAAGTCCCAAAGATAAGGGAGAAGTAGAATAGACAGAGAGTAAGAGAGAGAGTGTAGCTTTTAAAGTTGTCTTATATTGTTATAATGTTGTATTTAGTATTAACGCTGTTGTTTGTAGCTTGGTACAGAAGGATGCCAGTGTATACGAGAGGAGTCTCTATATGCTAGATACTAGAGGCAAAAGGAAGTACAAGGCTCCGTTAGAAAGCCCGGAACAACGGCGTGGTATTCAGTTTAGGTGTCTTAAATCTTGCAGTCTCGTGCCCCTTCTGACACCTTCCGTACCAATCTACCCCTTAAACCCCACGATGTCTTGATTGTATTGTTTGTATTGTATTGCAACGTGGATTGTCTTATAATATAGATCGTATAATTGGATGACTTGCCGAAACCATGATATCAGTAAATGAATGTAACTGGATAATCATGTATGTAACTGGAGAATCATGTAAATAGAATTATATCCATGGTTCGGTTCGGTTCAGTCAACACAGATTGAATAGCTTGAACGGATTGATTATATGGATTCATAAAATCATATTAAATTGTAGTATTATAGATTGTACTTGAATCATATTCAAGTCAGATTGTTTATAATGAGACTCGGTCTGAGTCAGACAATTAGAAAAGAAATTGAAATCTTGAATTAGGTTTTGGTGTTATCGGTAACCGCTGCACATGGGCGGCAGGATTTGTATCTTTTTCAAAGACGATTACCGTGTTGATAACACCGTTTGTTAAGTTGTCTACCTTAAAATAGGCAAGCACCCACTTCTCCGGCTCCCTGAGGCTCAAAAGATTGGTCATGCTTAAAGCTATATTTACTAGGGTCCTTAGGGTAATTTATAGAACTTGAGGGGGTTTTATGTAAAAAAAACTTTTGTATAATTTTCAAAATACACCCCAAGTATTTAATTATCGTCTTTATAGTTGTCATAGATGTAGATTTTATATGTGTGATATTTCTAGTGAAAATAACCTAATTTCATAATATAGGGTATTTAATTGTAATATTAAACTTGTATGGAATTCATGGTATTTTAATGTAAAATGATTCTTTTAATTTAGAAAGGTTGGAATATTTATATCATATCAAAAATAAGTATTTTGATAATATATATATATATATATATATATATTATATATATATATAATAATTTTAATTTATTATTTTCTAGAAATCTCATTTTCTTAAGATATTCGTATTTTAAATTTCTCGAGACCGAATGCTCCTTACGGAGGTCTGGATCTCGCACTACTAAGCTAAGGGATGTGTGATAATCCGCACCATCCCAGTCGGGTTCCCCAAAATGGGTTGTAGCGGCGCTTTGCAAATATTTATAATAAATACGTATCTTGTAGAAAACGGTTTTAATAGTGAAAAGCATTAATATGTAAAGTTTCGTTTTCCCGTATTCTATATTCCCGAAAGGTATTATGCTATGTTGCATATGAGTGTGTGAGGAGGTAGGTCATTACCTCATGATCTACTTAAAGGTATAGCAAGATTGTGATGTTTTAAATGTCGGAATTAAACTACATGGTATTTTAGTGAAAAAGTACGATAACAATTGAAATAGAAATCCTTTTGATATGGAACTTGTTCAATATGACTTTTTATGTTTAATAGTCAACATGTAAGGGTTTAGTATGATTGTATTTAATAAAAAGTGAGATTTTTAGGAAGAACCGAATCGGACGTCGGATTAATCCCGATTCCGTTGGGTTTTAAAAATACATGTTTTTAGAATAGCAAGGTGAAGAGGGACAATGGAATTACTTGTTTTTAGTTAAGAGAAGGGGGAGAGGAGGAAGTAGGATTCGCAGGTGCGTCATTTCATCGCCGGAAGCTCCTAGAGTCGTCGTCGGAAATTCTCCCTTCGCTAACTCCACTTGTACACAAAATTCTAGAGAGTTTTCTTGAGGGTTTGGACAGAATTGTGAGTGGGGGTGTGTTTAGGTGGTATTTATAGGGTAATTCTAGGGTTAGGGTAGATGAAAGGTTGAATTGAAAATATATTAAAAATGTATTAAAAAATATAGTTTAATGGGGTTTTAACTGAATTTAAAAGGCTCTGTTAAATTGCAGGAAATTTAAAGTATACAGGGGTAATAGGGAGGCAGAGAGACACACTTTCACTGTTGACAAATCGGCGATCCGGCTCAACTCGGCCGGCGGCGACATGCTGAGTCGGCCGGGTCGTCGGCCCGAGTCGGGCCGGGGCTCGCTGCCACGTGTCCCTCGTCGCTTGGTGTAGCCCCTGCGTCAGTTTGTTTTACATGTGCAGTGGGGTTTTTACGAGTTATGCACGTGTAGGCTCTTGGGCTTCTAAAAATCTAAAATAAAATAATATTAAAAATAATACGGGGGATGGGATTTGAACTTTGGTGCTTTGGTTCAGCAGTGCAAGGTCTTACCAATGAGCTACAAGCTCCTTCTTGCTATTAAAAAGCAAATCAAACTTATTACTTGTGCTCAGGCAAAAATACACCTTTTTGTATTTTTTTGAAAAATTTGAACAGAAAGTTGTACAGAAAATTTAGGGTTGCTACAGTTTTAGAATGGACGACTCCTGGCATGGTAGTGTACCTGCAGGTGATGGAGTCACCCTCTCTAAAGGTGTCTTACAGACTAAAGGGGAGAGGGATGTGCATGATTGGCATATCACTTGCTTAGGCAATTGAGTCAATCATGAGATGTCAAGTACCACACCAGATGTTAGTTTTGCACTAGCTGCAATAAGTTTATATATTAATCCAATCCTGGAGAAATGTTCGGAAGCAATTTATGAATATAAGTGGATGTTCTAGGGATATGGTAACGGCAGCCTTCTTCGGGAGACGGTTATCATTTCAGGCTTCCAAGGTGACCTGGATGACAGAGTGACTGTTAGAGTTATAAGTTTTCCCTCTTAACGAGGGGCAGTTGTTTGGACAGGTGGTCCAAGCGGATACTGAGATAGGCATGGCACAGGATACTGATTAAATTCAGTGGACGATACAGTCTTAGAAGTTTACTGGATTTGGAGTTCATTTGTGAACTAGGTCCCATCAGATATCCAAACATACTCTAAGACAGGTATTGCTCATTTCGGGAGATGGATTTCTCCGCGAACTTGAGATAAAGAGAGACATAGAAAGAAACATTAGATCGGATCCACTCACTGAGGCTATTTCTCGAACGCAATAGTTTTACTAACGAATTTTGTGAAACTGATTAGTAAAGAAGTTGGATGTTTCGGTATCACACGAGCTGTGAGTATGTGACACCGCAATAATTAACCTTAAGTGCAAGTGGGAGATTGTTGGCTATAGTGCCCTCAAGTATTGGATCGCAGGCACGTGACTGCAATGATTAATGGGGGGCCTATACCGGTAGAACAGTCTTATTCAAGATGATAGTATGCTATCTGGTTTGTTTTTATCATCGTGTACATGGTTTAGGTGACATTACAGATCACTATTACATGTTGATAGAGCCCATAGGATTTATGCTTGACTACCAGCAGTATGATGGCGATCATATACGTGGGAGCTGGGTGGTCTATAAGCACATCATTAAAGTGTCCCTGGTCGTGAGAGTTTTAAGACTGTGCATCGATACTCCAAGAGTAGATTAGTGTATACGGATCGAGACCCCGACGAGGGGCGGTGGTCGGTCTCACAAGCCATTGGTGTTAGTTGGTTCACCTAAGATGTATGCAGCTGCTCATTGGGTTATGAGTACACCGGAGGGACTCGCCGGGAACATGCTAGTTGGTATTATACCTATTGTCAGATAGCAGTTCTCTGGTGACATGTGTACAGGTTAATCTATCGACCTGAGATCGTCATTTGTCTCGTTTGAGTTCCCACTGTGCTTTGATTACTACCCTACCACGGCTCAAAGGAGTCGTGCAAATAGGTTTTAGTTGGGTACAGTCCTGAACCACATGGAGGCATTGAGCAGATCGTCGGGAGATTCGTCTCTCCCGGTATTGAGGGTTGATGTCGCGGAGTGCACGGGTGGCCATCACCAGAAATCCTTGGCCAAGGTAGTCGAGAATTACTGATCTAGGATCGATAGTTTCTTAGATGGTGATAGACTTCATACCGACACTAAATGTCGCGTTATAAGGGGTCTGACTTTATTCACCCCCCCTAGACTCGATATGCGATACTCATAGACGAACAGACCGGACTGTACGGAGATTGTCACTGTCAGGCTCAGTATGGGTACGAATGAATTTGCTCGTCGGCCTTCCTTTCGCTCAATACCTAGGTAGCCGTTACGTACAGCTAGTTTCGTTGACGTGCTTGTGGTTAAACCCATTATCAGCGTATTGACAAGTCTTTAGAGTCCCACACAAAGGGTTTTCACGGTTCAGGCGATATGGTGTAGATGACGTATGTTGGTACATACAGGTGTCTGATTAAATATGTGTACAGGCTACACAGATTTTAATCGGACGGTTGATAATACTAGAGGCTTAGGATTAAGCCGGATTGTTAAATCAGGTTTTGATTTAATAATTTATATATATATATATATATATATATATAAGTATTTATATATATGTATTCTAGTATTATTGTTCACTATTCATTTTCTCTCTTGGCTATTCGTATTTTTGTACAAATACGCGTATGTGTATTTCGATACATATACTAGGTTGTATTCCGTATTTATACGGAATAGTTTCTAGAAGATGGACACCTTATTTGTATGATTTTCATTTTAGGAAATTCATTTGTTTTACAAGTGAGGTGGAGGGGTGAGTTGGCATAAGCATGGCTTGATGGCATGTAGAGAGGTATCGCACCACATTAGTTTATTTGATAAATGAAAAGAGATTTTTTTAATTGCATGATTGAAATGGCAGCCACAATTCTTTTCAAGCCTTGCTCAGTTTTCTTTTCTTGACTTGCTTCTTTACTTGCTTGATTTTCTTACTTGGAGAAAAACACTTAGCCATTTTTTGAGTTGCTCATGCCACATGTTTTCTCACCTCCTTCATCTTCTAGGGTTGCTTTTTGAGCATTTGTGAAGAGAGAAAAACAATAGTGAGATAATCCTACACCTCTATTCTCCATTGCTAGCAACCTTGAAGTGTCGGTTGCCACGCTAGGCGAGACTGAAGCTTGCACCGTTTCTCTCGAGTGGATCATCATGGATGGAAGAAGACCGGCAACCAAATCCGATCTGCAACACCTCAAGGAGCTTGGAAATGGTAAAAGACCGAATGACATTGTTTCCTGATTTAAAATCAGGAAAACTTATGGAGGAGGCATCACGTGCTAGCACGTGACCAGCGGTCATGTGTTGACACGTGACATTTAAAAGCAGCGGCAAAAGGCAGATTCGCTCCATGTTTAAATCAGAGAAAAGGCTCCAGAAAAGGTCATGTGCTCACACGTCACCAGGGGTCACGTGTTGGCACGTAAAGGCTGAGCAGCGGCCAGAGAACAGAGTGCAAAAGGAGAAGAAAGGCCCGTTCCAGGGGTCACGTGGCCACACGTGACCGGCTTTCAAAGCCTCTTTATTTAACAGAATTAAATTCCGAAAGCATTCAAATCTTTCCAAAAGAGAATGATTATTTGGAATCGTTGGATTAAAGATCTAAGGGTGATTAAATATCACCAATTTATGGAAAAATATCAGACTTGGAAAGATTTCCCCTTAAATCTAACCGAAATAACAAAGATATATCTTTGGATTTAAAATCCAAAGGTGAATAAAATTCACCTAATAATCCAAAGGTCCAGATGAATGGTAAATATAAATCAAATCTCTCAATAAACAAATCAGATCTTTCAATTGAAAATTCACTAAAACTGATTGATTTTCTTCCTTCTCCTATAAATAGGAGCCAATACAGAGGGAGATGGGGGATATACAGAGACACAGAGGGGGAGAGAAAAAGAGAGCCTTGAGATTTTGGGAAGAATTTGATCCTCTGCAAAAGAAAACCTTAAGTAAAAAGGGAGAGGCTGAAAACGGAGAATATAATTCTCAAAGAGTTTAACTCTTATACAAAAAGAAGAACTTAGTTCTTTCTCTAGCAGAGGATCTGCAAAGTGCACATCTCCCCATGAATTGAGAATTTAATTCTCATTGGGTTGAGATCCCGCCATGTAGATCTAAAGAATAAAGGGGGAATGTAAGTTTGAGAATTTAATTCTCACAGAACTATAGGAATTTAATTTCTTTGGGTTGAAATTAGGGTTTAACCCTATGATTATGGGAATTTAATTCCTTCAAAATGGACAGAACCGGGGTTTAACCCTAATTAAGGACTTAATCCTCAATTCAAACTTAACTGGGCTAATGGGCTCATAACACAATTAATTGGTATTGGGCCAAAAACTATTTAATCTAACTTGGTTAAGGTTACATCTCTTCACTCCTTTGATACTTGGCATTGTAATTCCTCAACGTCTTCAAAGAGGTGACGGGTCCCGATGATCACATATTGATACGGACTGTGGGGTCCTTAAACTCATGGACTATGAGGTCCTTAACCTTGACCGGGATGTCTTAAAACTAACGACGGACTGTGGAGTCCTTAAATCCATGGACTATGAAGTCATTAACCTTGACCGAGATGTCTTAAAACTAACGACGGACTGTGGGGTCCTTAAACTCATGGACTATGAGGTCCTTAACCTTAACCGTGATGTCTTAAAACTAACGTCGGACTGTGAAGTCCTTAAATCCATGGACTATGAGGTCCTTAACCTTGACCGTGATGTTTTAAAACTAACATTGGACTGTGGAGTCCTTAAATCCACGGACTACGGCTTCCTTAACCTTGACCGCAACGTCTTAAAACTACCTATGGACCGCAATGTCCTTAAACTACCTATGGACCGCAATGTCCTTAAGCTACCTGTGGACCGCAATGTCCTTAAACTACCTATCGACCGTAATGTCACTAAACTAAATGACAGGGCTCCCTTAATTGCTATTTTGTCGGATCTAAACGATCCCGTTAAGTTGATCTTAGCCTGAAAACTAGGCTGACGTATCCTTAACAAACGTTTAAGTCGATCTTGGTCTCAAACGAGACTAACGTATCCTTAAACCCAAACCCCCAAACCCAAATCTAAGATAATACGGATTTGGACTAGTCCACGTCCTACAGGCGACAGCATAACTCAGTCTCCGTATACAATCCACGGGCAACCAAACACAAAACAAACACCCACGACACGAAGTGATCATCTGGAGAAGGAGAAAGTTGCTACTGCGATGCGGTAGCGTAATTAAATGCAGGGGCTTGCGCCTGCAGGGAAGAGCGTCCCCACAATCAAAAACCCCTCACGCGAGGGGGAATCTGACGAAGTCTGCTACATCGGACGCATCCGTTTAAACCTTCGATACATTGCGCCATAAATCAACTTGGCATCTTCGGAGAGGTAGACGGATAGCACCAATTAGCATCTGCCCCGAATCTCAGGCGAGACGTCACGCCGCGCCGTCATTCGGAGGGGAATAGATTCCGGCACGCCCGGTGGGACCTTTTCCTCTTTCCACTCCACACTTCGTGTGTCGTGTTCGCGAACCAAACACGGCTCGCTAATGGTTGCCCTTGGGTTTCAAGGTCTTAAGATTTGGCGTTTTGCTTATTGCAGAAAACAAACAATCAATGGCTTCCACTTATGCAAAATGCTCCAACTGCAACTGCAACCGGCGCTCCGCCTCGCTAGGAGGTATAGCCTATAGGCCCCAAGCTGCTTCGCTGTTCACAATGCACGTGGAACCGGTCACTCAAGCCACCACCGGGTTTTTTTCTGGGACCATGCTCCCGCCAACGAGCTTCACCGCTCCTGTGCTGACACCGGAAGCTCCCAAGAAGTCGGTCTTTGATCGGCTTACACCTACGGCGGCCCCTCTCAACGGGTCGCCCAACACCAGCGCCTCGGTCTTCTCCAGGCTGGGCCAGAACTCCTGTGGACCCGCAATGGGGCCTACAATCCCAGAGAAGGCTGCTCCTAAGAAAATAACCAGTCCTGCTCCTGGAGTCGTCAAGGCGGCTTCTCCTGCCAAAAAGTCGGTCTTTACAAGATTGACTGTTCCAGCTCCCGCGCCTACTACCCAAAGGACATCAGTCTTTAACAGGCTGACACTAACGGCGAACCCCCACCTACACAGGGGGCAAGATGAGGCTATCGCCCTCACCGAGCCGATTCCGTCAGCACGACACGCTCGACGTCGCTATTGGCGCCGAGTGAGGAAGGCCGGAGGCAACTCCCCTTCTAGGCTAACTCCTCCAGCCCCGACGACAGAAGTTAATGCTGCTGTTCCAACTAAGAACAGCTTTGAGATGCTGAATAAGGTGCGTAGGAATTCTCCTACCGTGGCGCTAAAGAGGTCTCCCCCTCCACTGAAAAAGGCCGCGGAAATAAAGCCAGAACAGCCCCAATCTCCTCAACGGCTGTCTTCCAAAATCTATAAAGTATGGCGGCAGACTCGAGACTCGGTGATCAATCCAAATTTCTCCCAGCACAAGAAGCTGAAGATTCAACAGGATGTCAGTCATCACGCAAAGCCGAGAAAAGCTATCTGGGTGCCCACCTCAACGGTCCCCTTAACTTCCACTGCTCATAAAAAGAGGAGGCCAGAGAAGATCCCCGGGCCTGCGACGAGAGCTAAAGGCGCTGAGCTCAGACACCCTAAGTCTGGGGGCATGATGGTCCATACTGTATACATGGCGTCGGGGAAGGAAGATAGCCGTGCGTCTACAGGGCATAGACCGCTTACGCGGTCGGTGACCAAAGCTCGGGAGCAACAGCAGAAGCTCCAAGAAATGATGACCGCGATGGCCGCACTTACTGGGCCGAAAGAAAGCCCCGAAGCGTCATCTGATCAACACCAGGAGGAAGAAACTGACGCTGAGTTCCTTCGTAGGATACTGGAGAACAAGGATAAAGAGGCTGCTGAACAAGCAGCCAATATACAACGAATGGCCCTCCTGTTCCAGGACATGGTGGGTATGATGATTCAACAAGAGCCCCCTATTAAAGATCCTCCAATCGTTCTTGAAGACGACAGGGGAGAAACGTCAAATCCCCCACCCTCTCTGTCAACAGCCAAGGAGGAGACAATCTCCAAGGCTGACCTGGACGAATACATAGCCCAACAGATACGCGTTCACCAGGAGACTGAGGCAGCTGGTCAAGTTGTCAGGACAGGAAGACCATATTCGAGCTGGTATGACCAGATCAAATACCCGCCGGGCTATACAATACCAAAATTCCATGTCTATAAGGAGACAGGCAATCCCCATCAGCATGTAGCCCAGTTCAGGGCGCTTTGTGGCAACACTGGTGGCGACGATAAGCTCTTGCTTCGCCAATTCGTCGACAGCTTATCAGAAACAGCGTTCGAGTGGTATTCTGAGCTCCCGAATGATTCCGTCAAGACGTTCGCCGAAATGGAGTTGCTATTCACTCAGCGATTTGCAAGCGCCAGTGAACGCACTCCGATAACAGCATTAATTAATGCCAGGGTGAAACCAGGCGAAACGTGGGTCCAGTACGCTATACGTTGGCGAAATTTGTGGTCGAAATGCGAACAACGCATTGAGGAAACGCCCGCGGTGGGCATGTTCGTGGGAACCCTAGACCCTCATGCGACTATCTCCCAGTTCATGATGTTCTTTAAGCCAACCACGTTCCAGGCTTTAATCGACAAGTTGGCCCAGATGGACCAGATGGGTCATAGACCATCTCCCCCGAAGCCGGAGCCTCGGAGTGACAAGGGTAAAGGGAAGGCAACCTTCGTCGCGAATGCTCAGCAGCAACCTAGTGCCCCAAAGCTGGCGGATCAACTGGAAGAAAGACGCCAGTATTATAATAAGAAGATGAAGCGCCCCTACTCGTTCCTACGGGATAAGACAAAACGGTTATTCGAGCTGGCCGTACGCAACAGGCTTATCAATTTGCCAAACCCAAGGCGACCGCCACAACCCACTGAGGTGAATAACCCCAATTATTGCCCTTACCATCAAACGGTAAGCCATCCGATTGAGGATTGCTTCGTCTTCAAAGGATGGATTGAGGATCAATACCTCCAGGGAAAATTTGCGTTGTCCGAAAAGTGGAAGGTGAACCCGCCATAGCCGCATACTCCTAAGAAGACGGACGCACCAGGGGCAACTTGTTCCTTTATTGATGAAGCTCCATGGGAGGTCGTGCTATCAGCTAAAACCAAAAGGATGCTGAGTGATCTTCATGCGTGCCCAGCAGTAGAATGGAAGAACCCGCTTGAACCTCAAATCATCGAAAGGATGCTGAAGCCGCGTCCAACTACAAAGAGCGGTGGTGATGGCCTAAATACTCACACCCAACCGTCAAAATCTTTGAAGAAAAAGAAGAAGAAGTCCAAGAAGCCCGTGAAGCCTGGACACGAGCGCACGGACTTGCAGAAACAGATTGACGCGCTGGAGGAGTACAATCAAAAGGCGCGGACTCCTGTCACACTGCAAGAGTTCCTCAACCACGTCTTTCAGGAGGAAGACGACGGAGAAAGCTCGTCGGATGAATCCGAGGGTTATGTGGCGAGTTGTCATGTGATCTCCCACTCGTTTACGGACAATGACAAAACTCCTGGCACTAAGAAACTGGGGGCAGAGCCTGAGCCGGAGCTTGTGCGGCCAACAGAAGAAATGATTGACGCCTTTCTAGACGAGATTCGTTTGAAAAGTAAAGCCGACCAAGAGCGTGAGATGGTCGCGTCAGGAGGAGCTGACCGCAAGCGACTAAATGAAAGAGTTAAAGCGTTCCCGCCAGATCAAAAGACACCCGATGTGGATAAAAACATATTGAAGACGAGGAAAAGGTTTGCCAAAGCCATGTCAATGGGAATGAAGCTACCACCCTCAGAAGAAAACACGTTCGATGGGGCGGAGAGGCACCCTAATTATTGCGCATATCATCGGAAGATTTCGCACCCCACCGAGGAGTGCTACGCTTTTAAGATGTGGTGGCAAGGATATGTTGCTCACCGGCAACATTTTAAGCGCATGAAACGCAAGACTCGTCGGGAACAAAAAAGTACGACCGAAGGGCGCAAAAGAACTGCCGGCAACTGTTATATGGTTAACGCCGGAGGGTCACAAGTTCTCACCTTTGGGAGCGACTCTGATGAAGAAATGGCTCTGGGCCCTCTCTTTAAAGAATCCGTTTTAGGGAAAGAGGAAGAACCAGAGGCCTGCGAAAACATTCAGCTGCGCAATCACACGCTCCCGGAAAAGAATCTCGGACCCGCGAATAGAAAAGATAAGGGAAAGGAGAAGGTCACTGAGGATATCACCTTGATGACCAAGTCATGAAAGAGTTGATTGCCAAAGACCCTCCTAGGAAGGGTAAGGTGGACTATAACATCCTAGCACACCTAAGGAAACTACCTTCACAGCTCAGCATTCTCGATACCCTCCTATTATCAAAGGAAGCGAGAGATTCATTAATCAAGGCGTTACAAGAGCCCGAACAATTCCAAGCCTTCCTCGCCGAAGAAAGGATGAAGGATGAACTGGAAGAAGTGCATACGGCCGACGTCACTTTCGGTGACGAAGACCTTCTCCTCGGAACGTGCGACCACAACCGTCCCCTATACGTCTCCGGATATTGCCACGATATCAAGATAGGCAAAATCCTGGTTGATAATGGATCCTCCGTCAATCTCCTTAATGTTCGGGTGTCGAAGGAGATCTGCATGAGCGTGCAGCACCTCGCTCATGACAAAATTACCATCTCCGGTTTCGATTCCCAGTCATCACGGACTCTCGAATCCGTGACATTAACATTACGCTTCGGACTACTCGTTACGGACATCAAGTTTCACGTCATTGACGCCAAGACCTGCTACAACGCCTTGCTCGGTCGTCCTTGGTTACACGAGTACAACATCATCCCTTCTACACAGCATCAGTGTATGAAGTACTTTAAGGATGGTTTTAAGTATACCGTAACAGGTGAGCTGAACCCATTCTCCGTGAATGAAGTCTGCAAGTACGAAGATGCAAAGTACTTTTTGCCAGACTTCGAAGATACAGAAAGGTGTCGCAAGCCGGAGAACAAAGCTGCCGCCACCATCCCTGTTTTCGGAAGCGATACCGAAGAAGAAGAAGAGATAGTTTACGTTGGTCCGTCTCGACGTAACAACCCGGGACCGTCCGCCCCCATGTTGATCTTCGGAAGTGACTCGGAAGATGAGGTTAATGCCTTGTTCTCCAGTCGGCCGTCAATACAAGCATCCCCTGGCAATAATCAGAGTTTACAAATCACCATGGTGCCGCGGGAACACTACAAAGACCTTGACGCACTTGAAGCTTACAATGTGCAGGACCTGCAGGTGTTTTACATCCCTCCCAGGCGAAAGGATGAAAAGGTGATCCTGTTCTATCGATCTTCGGAAACAAGAGTGGAGAAAGAGATCTGGCATGGCGCGGATTCTGCACTTGACAAGCTTCAACCCATCCGTTTGCCCAGATACTACACAAACGGACTAAAAAGGCTATTGAAGCGCCAGGGGATACCCTTAAAACAGACTATTCGACAAGCTCGATTCTATAACAGGATTTGGGATGTCCCTGGGACCCAGCGCAAATTGCCCAACGGGAGAATGAAAACGCTCGGGCTTGGATATATGAGATCCGGGAAACGGGAGCGAGTCCACGGTAGCTACGCCATATATAACTTCGATGAGGAAGAGGACGCCCTGTCGGGAAATGCCGAACCCTCATCAAAACTAGATCCCGCAATCAAAGTGCCAAATCCGTCGTTTGAAGAACGAATGGACAAGCTTATCAGGAAAGCGGGTCAAAAAGCTCGAGACGACCATAGTCGCGAAATGGCCATCTACGAGAAAGCCAGGACGCAACGTCTATTTCAACAGGCTGCAAAAAACGAAGATGCTCCTCCATGTCGATCCATTGCGCAAAAGGCCCGACGCAGAGGTAGAAATAATTCAAAAGGCGGAAAAAGGAGCCGACAGCAACGATGCAAGATTAAAAAGTCATGTGATCGGGTATTGCGCGGTCCGGACTTGTCCCTCATGAAGAAGATGAGTCGAGCGTATTCCTTCCCTCAAGAAAAGACGAAGAAGATACTCGATCTCGCTATGAAGCACCGAATGATCACACTTCCAGAGTCTAAACACCCTGAGCAAGCTAACGAGGTCATTCATCCGGGCTATTGCTCTTACCACTGAGCCATAGGACACCCTATCGAAGACTGCTTCACCTTTAAAAACTAGGTGGAAGAACAGTACCAGCAAGGCAAGTTTGCTTTATCCAGCAGCTGGAGGGTGACGCTGCCAAGAAAGCACGATCCCAAAGCCACAAGAGCAGAACCAGATCCACAACGGTCTTGGAAGCGAGCTCGTACCTGTCATATGATAACGATATCAAGAGAAGGGCCCGAGGATAGGGACGACCTCCCTTGGTGCTTCGAAAATAATGACGATGAGGTGATCTCAGAATTTCCACCAGCTCCGAAAGAACTAGAAGATGGCATACATACTACTGCAGATAACCTCAAGAAGATTGAGTTGGGGTCGGCAGATGACCCGCGACCGACGTTCGTCAGCGAGTTGCTATCTGAAGAAAGGGTGGCCGAGTTAAAAGACGTGCTTATGCAGCATAGAGATTGCTTCGCATGGAATTATTCTGAAATGCCAGGACTAGATCCAGAAGTTGTTGTGCATAAACTGGCGATATCCCCGGATGTTAAGCCAGTCAAACAGGCGCCGAGAAGAATGCGGCTCGAGCTTGAGATGAGCATCAACGCCAAAGTCAAGAAGTTAATCGACTCTGGCTTTATCCAAGAAGTTAAATATCCTGACTGGATCGCCAACATCGTCCCGGTAATGAAGAAAAATGGGACAGTACGCATATGTGTGGACTTCCGAGATCTCAATAAAGCCTGTCCGAAGGACGATTTCCCAGTGCCGGTCACTGAGCTGATGATAGATAATACGTCCACTCATGAAGTTTTCTCTTTCATGGACGGTTCATCAGGATACAATCAGATAAAGATGCATCCCGAAGACCAGAAGCACAACGCTTTCCGGACTCCTTTGGGTATATTCTGCTACAAAGTTATGCCTTTTGGTTTAAAGAATGCCGGTGCCACCTATCAGAGGGCCATGACGAAGATCTCCGATGACCTCATACACGAAATCGTCGAATGCTATATCGACGACCTCGTCGTGAAAAGCAAATCATATGAGGAACACCTCAAGCATCTGAAGACTGTATTTCAACGTCTTCGGCAATACAATTTGAAGATGAATCCCCTCAAATGCGCATTCGGAGTTTCCTCGGGTAAATTCCTGGGATTCATCATCCGACACCGAGGTATCGAAATAGATCCATCCAAGATCAAGGCGATCATGGAAATGCCTCCGCCGAGAACTCTCAAACAGTTGCAGTCTCTCCAAGGGAAGCTCGCGTACATCCGGCGGTTTATCGCCAACCTGTCAGACAAGTGTCGTCCTTACAGCCACCTGATGAAGAAGGGAACTCCATTCGTATGGAATTAAAAATGCCAGAGCGCGCTGGATGAGATCAAGCAATACCTGCAGAACCCGCCGGTGTTAGCCGCTCCAGTAAAGAGAAAGCCTCTTATTCTTTATACAACCGCCCTCGAAGGTTCCTTGGGCGCATTGTGGGCACAGGAAAACGACCAAGGGAAGGAGAGAGCGCTCTACTATCTGAGTCGAGTCCTACTGAGGGCAGAAAGCAACTACTCCCCTATTGAAAAACATTGCCTGGCGTTAATCTTCGCGATAACAAAGCTCAGGCACTATGCGTTGGCGCATGAGGTCCGTCTCATTTCGAAGGTGGACCCTCTTAAATATTTAATGTCAAAGGCCATATTAACGGGACGACTCGCTAAATGGGCCCTGCTCTTGATGGAGTTCTCGATAACTTATCAACCTCTCAAGGCAGTGAAAGGCCAGGCCATCGCCGACTTCCTCGCTAAGCATCCGGTACTGGCCGACTCTCCTTTGAATTGCGAACTGCCAGACGAACACGCGTTTGATGCGATCGATGGCGGTAATATCCTATGGGAGCTGTATTTCGATGGAGCATCTTCCGTGAAGAAGCGCAAACAAAGCACCCCTATAATCAAATCAGGGGTGGGTCTTATCTTCGTAACTCCACAGGGAGGGATAATGCGCTTCGCTTTCTCCTTAACAGAGTAGAGGACGAACAATGAAGCTGAGTACGAAGCTTTGATAGCAGGCCTCGAGATCGCCATAGACATGGAAATTGAAAACCTCCTCATATACGGAGATTCCCAACTGGTCGTCAGTCAAGTAAACGGCGACTACCAGACATGCAAGCCAGAGCTGGTGAAGTACGGCGAGAAGGTGCAGCAACTGTTGACCCAAATCCCCTCCTACACCTTGGAAAGCATTCCGCGTGCCGAAAATAGCAAAGCGGATGCATTAGCCAAGCTAGCTAAAGAACTAGCTGATGAGAACCTCGATGATGTAAGAATCGTGGTACAAAGCCGCCGGGTTCTTGCTCCGGCAAAAATATCTCCGGAATCGTCCGAGGAAAAGGAAGCGACCGAGCAGAAGGCCATGCAAATAAAAGACCAAGAAACGGCTGAAGATTGGAGAGAGGTCTTCATAGATTACTTCAAATGCCGTCGAACGCCCGAAGATGCGTCCCCAAGACATCAGCTTATGAAACGAGCTCTGTCTTTCGCCCTTGTCAACGATACTCTGTACAAAAGGTCATTCGATTCTTTGTGGTTGAGATGCCTGGGACTTGTCGAAGCGAAAATGGTCGTTCAGGAAGTTCATGAAGGACTCTGCGGTTCTTACCAAGCGGTCCCGAACATGAAGTTGAAGATCAAGCGGATGGGTTACTATTGGCCCACGATGATCCAGGACTGCCTCGAGTATGCGAAGCAATGCCACTCATGCCAAATTCATGGGGACTTCATCCACCAGCATCCAAATCCACTTCATCCAACGGTAGCTAGCTGGCCATTCAAAATGTGGGGAACTGATATAGTCGGCCCCATCGAACCAGCATCATCCAAAGGACAACGTTTCATCCTAGCGACCACCGACTACTTCTCCAAATGGGCAGAAGCAGTACCGTTGAGGGAAGTCAAGACGGAAAATATTCTCCACTTTTTCAAGACGCACGTTATTTACCGGTTTGGGACTATGCGACGAATCATTTCCGATAACGGGCCAGCCTACAGAAGTTACAAGATCAGCCGCTTTGCGCAACAGCATAATATAGACTGGAGGTATTCTTCGGTTTATAATCCGCGAGCTAACGGTCTAGCCGAGGCCTTCAACAAAACCTTGACGAAGATCATGAAGAAAACGGTGTCTCGAAATAAGAAGGACTGGCACGAGAGACTGCAGGAGGCTCTTTGGGCGTATCGAACTACATTCAAGACGGCCACGAACACGACGCCATACGCGTTGGTGTTTGGTACAGAAGTGGTACTCCCCTTCGAGATAGAGCTACCCTCTCTACGAGTGGCGGTCCACTACGGACTGACGGACGAAGAAAGTGCTTACCTTCGGCTTGAGGAGCTTGATGCCCTTGATGAAACCCGGCTCATAGCGCAACAAAACCTGGAAGCTTACAAAGCAAAGATGACGCGCTCACACGAAAGATTGACCAGGCCGAGGACGTTCTGCCAAGGCGAACTCGTGCTAGTTGTCCAAAGACCTATGATCCCCAATCGCGCCAAGTGGGGAAAATTCGAGCCAAACTATGAAGGCCCGTACATCATAGACAATGTCTACCAGGGTGGAGCGTATCTACTCATGGATATGCACGGCGAAAGGCCCTTCAGGCCAGTGAACGGCCGCTTCCTAAAGAAATACTACGCTTGACGGGTCAAGGTCTAGGTCAATGATAGATGACGACGACTATGTCCGCTCGCTATCTTCTTAAGCCCGAACTCTAGGTAGTAACCAGCATCCTTAACGGCGGACCGAAACGTCCTTAAACTAATGACGGACCGAAACGTCCTTAAACTAATGGTGGACCGAAATGTCCTTAAACTAACAACGGACCGAAACGTCCTTAAACTAACAATGGACCACTATGTCCTAAAACTAGCTGTTGACCGAGATGTCGATAAACTACGGTGGATTGCAGTGTCTCAAAGCCGATAAAAAAATAAAAAAATAAAAAAATAATAATAAATAAAAAACGGTATGTCCATAAGTAAAATGGGCACGGATGAAAACCCGAAAGGGCTCCGTGAGTAAAAACAGCAGGACTGTCGGCGAGTGTTTGTGAAAACCCGAAAGGGCGCAACCTCGTTAAAAGACACTTACAGGATCCTCTCGACCTTGTAAGGAGAAACCGCCCGTGTGGGATCCTTACGACTCACAATGGGAGCAACACACTTAGGGATCCCCACGATTCCTAAGGAGAAAATATGTTAGTGTATATGCCCTAGAGGCCATTACTGTATCATACTAGTTTGTATATTACTTGATGGAAGCTTGGGATATTCACAGTTGTATAAACAATCTTGCTCGAAATGGTAGTATGCTACTTGGTTTGTCTCTGCTTTAATATGTGCATGTGTTTCTTTTAGCATATTGCAGGTATACATATTAGTAGAGCCCTTAGGATCTGTGCTTGATTACCAGCGTTGCGATGGCGCTCGCACTCGTGGGAGCTGGGTAATCTATAAGCACATCCTTATACAGGTCCCTGGTCGTTGGACTATCGAGACAGGGCATCGATACTCCGGAGTAGACCAGCGTATGCGCTTCTCATCCCAGTGTGGGAGACGGTCTGTCCCACAGCCGTTAGTACGTCGTACTTGGGATAGTATGCGGGTGCTCGTTAGGTTACGAGTACACTGGACAGGACTCGTCGGGAACTGTTGGTTGGTAATATACCTATCGTCAGTTATCAGTTCCCAGGTGACATGAGTACAGCTTAGTCCGCTGACTTGACACTGTCACTTCGCCTCGAGTGTGTTCCCACTGCACTTTGATTACTACCCTACCACGGCTCAGAGGAGTCGTGCAAACAGGTAGTTTTTGGGTGCAGTCCCGAAGCACTTGGAGGCAGTGACGGTTAGACAGGATTCGTCTCTCCCGGTATTGGGGGTTGACATCGCGCTGTGTCCAGGAGAGCCATTACACGAGTAGTCCCTGGCCAGGGCAAGCGAGATATACTGGTAGGTTTCCAGTGTTATCTCAGGGTGTTCTGGGCTACACTCCGACACGACTTGTACCGCTATTAGGGGACTGACGTTCACCGCCCCCCTAGGCCCGCCATGCGATGTATCAGACGAACAGACCGGACTGTACGGAGATTGTCACATACAGGCTCAGTAGGAGTGCAGATGGGGTTCACCTCGTCAGTCTTCTTATCGACATCTACCTGGGGACCGTTACGTACAGCTAGTGCCGCTTGCGGTCTGTGGTTAAACCCACTGCCAGCGTAGTGTCGAGTCTTTAGAGTCCCACACAGAGAGCTATTCGCCTTTAGGCAAAACGAGTAGAGGTCGCATGGTTTTGCGACAGGGTTCGTTCGCATCCGCGCACTTGTGCACGGTTGCTGTCCGGACAGTTTATACTAGCGGGCTTTGGTTTAAGCCGGATCCTAGTATATGATTTGAGATTGGTTTTTCTCATTGTGTTCGTGTTCCTCGGATCACGAATGCGGGTGCGTATGCACAGTTGCTTGAGATTGAGGGAGAGGACCTTGTTTAGGGTTAATGACTATTGTCATTTTTATTAACCCTATTGTTTTTGTGTGTGTTATTGTTAATTAATAATTAGCTTAATTATTGTGCATGGTTGTTGTTGTTGACACTTTGACTTTGTTGACTTGTTGACCAAGTTGACAATTTGACCATGATCATTTCATTTGGAAGATGCTCTTTGATTCTTGCAATTTGCATTTATAATGAAATGATAATGGTCACCTCATGATTTACCATGACAATTTTCAAGCTAATTATACAATTAAAATAACTCACACATATTAGTGAGAATGGCTCACTAATATATCATTCTATCATATCTTTTCTCTCTCTTGCTCATCCTCTCCCTCAAGCTCTCTCCCTCTCATGTGTTGAGAAACAAAAAGCTTGAGAAAAACCCTCTCTTGATCTTCTCTACTCACTTCTAGGGTTCAAGTCTTAGCATTTCTTGCACTCTAGTTACTCCTAGCTTGGAGTTGAAGCTAAAGGTGGTGGCTTTCAAGTGGATCGTTCTTTGACGGAAGGAGACTAGCAAGGTGAGGCCTTTCTACCGTTCCGACGAGCAAGGAGAGAAGGACTAAAGACCAAAGGTATAACCTTTCCATCACTTAGCTACTTTGTAGTTAGGGTTAGCTAGTTTTAGTTTAGCAAAGATCCTCACAAGCTTGGTCCATGTTGCCTAAGTCATTAAAAATTCGATTTTTATTATGTTTTCCGCCTCCCCGTAAGGACCGGGGTGGGCAACACGGACTTACAGTGGTATCAGAGCCTAACTAAACTCAAACTAGCTAGGTAGTGAAGTGTAACGAAGTTTCGAAACCGAAAAATCCAAAAACCGAACTTTGAAAAACCCTAGTTTCTGTTGAAATTTTTTCTGCTCAAAATAGAAAACTTTATATTTGTAAATTCATCTCAGGGTTTTTTAAAAACACACAAGAAAAACGAGACAGAGAATCATCCAAACCGCCGCGCTTCCGCCGCACGAGGTAGGCTCGTGCCGCGGAAGCGCCGCGGTTTGATGACGTCACTGCATCGTTTTTCGTGCAGTGTCTTTCTGTATTGTTTTTGGGATTTTTAAGATATATATTATATGCCCAGATTTTCCAGAACAAAAATTTGCTTATGTGGGCCTATAAATCCGTATTTTTTCGGAACTTCACTACGCTTTAACTACATCGGTTATATCTGTAATGCTTGCATGTATTAAACGTCGGCTAATCGCTATAAGACGATTAGTCGGGGTTATACATGATCTGTGATTGTTGTTGTTGGTTTGTGGATATGAATGGATTGGATTGTCGCGGGTGAATGGCCGGGGTTGGATGTGAGATGAGCGTTGTTTTTCTTTCATTCATTTGTAACATGTAAATTGATGTAATAATATTCTTTGTATGGCCGCACAACCGGGTCGGGGTTGTAGCCGTCATTGTATAAATCTTTTTACTGTTTTTTGCTCCTAGGATAGACCCATGGAGGGGGTGCACAAACTACCGGGTACTCGAAGTGCCGAGTGGCCTACTCACGGTGGTGAGGGAGGTTGCTTCGCTTCGGGTGCTTGGCGGGTAGTTTGCCGCACCCGTAGGGGTCTTGGGTGGGGTATTGGCTATTCACCGCGACCGTGTACTCCGCTTTGCGTTGCAGGCTCGAACGCATTGCGGATTCCTAGTATATCCAATGTATTCATCTGTGATCTGTAATGTCTATCATTGCTGTATATTTATATATAAATAACTATTTAGGCGTTGCTTATGTTTTACAGCCGCGCTAGCCCAGCCCCCGCTCTGTCGTTAGTTAAGTAACCTAACGGGTGATGACGGGGCCCCGTGGCGAATGCGAATGGCATAAGCGTACGTCATATTTTGGTTGTTTTCTGCAATGGTAGGATTAAATGATGGGACGCATTAAAAGAACTAATGCAAGAAATAAACCAAGTAAAAGTCGATTGGAACACTTTGAAAACCACTCGGTTCTTTTCAAAACTAAACTTTTAAACGCGGAGCTTGAACCACTCCTTTTAAAAGCTATCCCGTTCCATCGATTATATCAAGTTCACTACGTTCACGGTTTCGCCAAAACCATCCGTAGCCCTCCGTCGTTTCATATGAATATTCAACGGTATTCAAGCTGTGTTTGTTGGCCTTAGTCAAGGCACAGTGTTTGGTAGCTGGTGGGTATTCATATGTTGCATAGATAGAATGCGTTGGTTTGAGACAGTCGTATTGCCTTGTTGGCCATAGTCAAGGGTGGATACGGGTGGGTTCAAATTAACCTGGATAACGACGGGTAGAACTTGACATGTGACTTATGATTTGTTGGCCTTAGTCAAGGTCATAAGAGCATGGGGCAAAAATACACATCGGGAGTTTCATAAGTACTGAAACTTGCTAGTATTGCATACCATTTGGAGTGTGATGATTCTGGTAGGATTCCTTCAGTTTTATCACGCGATGATATTTGGATCCCGATCCTACTGTGAGTATATGCTACTCCCCGAGAAAACTCTCACTTAACGATCAATGCTATAAACCTAGTAGGTGCCTAGAAAGGTGTTAGCGGGGCTACGCCCACAGGGAAAAGAGGTTACTTAATTAAGGAACTTCGCGAAAGCGTTGGAAAACCTCCCTCGAAGTACCGACACTGGCCTGGCTGAACGGTTAAGCAAGTATTGTACGGTGAGAATGATCCCGGCTAATCCTTTTCTTTACGGTTTGAGAAGGGATTCGAGAGACAGTGGGAGCCATCCAGTTTAGACAAACTAAAAACCACTCTAAACTTGCAAGAGCATCATGCTAAAGTGTTTCTTTTCTCTCTCCTAATTGCAGCGACCATTCAAGATGACCGGACTTAAGTTACTATTAGATAAAAACATATTGACAGGGCCAAACTACAAAGATTGGCTCAGGAATGTCAAGATGGCGATCACTTATGACAAGCTGGGGTATATACTTACCACCAAAGCTCCCCCCGTCCCAGGTCCCACCTCCAGCGTCGCGGATGTAGAAATCCGTAAGACATGGGAGATAGATTGCGCGAGGGCCAGATGCCTCGTACTAGCCTCGATGGACAACGAACATCAGAGGAGGCACGAGAATATGGACCTAGAGTCCATATTTCTCCATACAAAAGAACTGTATGGAGAGCAGTCTCGTATCGCAAGATACGAAGTGTCGAAGAAGCTCTTTTCGGCAAGGTTGGCCGTCGGATCATCGGTAGCGGACCACGTGCTTAAGATGATCGGCTACATAGAGGAGCTCGCGGACCTAGGGACCACGTTGGAGAATGAACTCTATACCGATTTGATTCTCCAGTCCCTTCCTTCCACTTACGCCCAGTTCGTTCTTAACTTCAACATGCAAGGAAAGGAGGTTGAACTTGCCGAGCTTCTGAACATGTTGAGGACTGCCGAGGGCACCCTACAGAAGGGTAGGGAGACATCCACTTTGTTTGTAGGAGGATCTTCCTCTTCTAGGTCCAGGGCGAAAGCCAAGGGCAAGAAGAAGAAAGCCCCCGCCAAACCAAGAGGCGGTGTCGGTAAAGTGGATACGAAGGGAAAGGGTAAAGCAACAAAAGTAGCGGGGAAGATGGTGGGGAAGGAAGAATGCTTCTATTGTCACAAAAGTGGCCACTGGAAACAAGATTGCAAGGCTTGGAAAGCCAGAACACAGGATTTGAAGCGAGTTGCAGCTTCAGCTTCAGGTGTGTATGTTATTGAAAACTGTCTATCAATAAACTCTACATCCTGGGTATTGGATACCGGATCAGGATCTCATATCTGTAATTCTTTGCAGGCGTTGAGAAAGCGTAGAGTTTTGAAGACAGGTGACATGACCCTCAGAGTTGCGAACGGTGCTAGCATGGATGCAGAGGCCGTGGGGGACTATCACCTGGGATTATCTGATGGACACTTTTTGGTTTTGCGTAGTTGTTATTATGTACCAAATGCAACCTGTAATATCATATCTGTATCTTTATTATCTAAAGAAGGTTATGAATTTGCATTTGTAAGTAATGTAGTGAACATTCACCTTAATCAAGTTTTGATTGGGTCAGGTACATTGAACAACGGTATTTACGTTTTAAACCAACCACAGGTTTTCAATATCCAGAATACACACAAAAGAAAGTCTCCAGATATTAATCAGGCTTTCTTGTGGCATTGTAGACTGGGTCACATCAATGAGACACGGTTGACTAAGTTACATAAAGAAGGATACTTGGACCCGTTCGAGTATCAGTCTTATGCCACTTGTGAATCTTGTCTCATGGGAAAGATGACAAAGGCTCCGTTTACTGGACACGGAGAAAGAGCGAGCGAGCTCTTGGGACTCGTACACAGCGACGTGTGCGGTCCAATGTCTACACATGCGCGAAGCGGTTACTCTTACTTCATTACTTTTACGGATGATTTTTCAAGGTACGGTTATGTCTTCTTAATGAAACATAAGTCCGAGGCCTTTGAAAAGTTCCAGGAATACAAGAATGAAGTGGAGAAACAGACCGGCAAAAGTATCAAGATTCTAAGATCGGATCGAGGTGGAGAATACTTAAGTGCCGAGTTCCTGAATTATTTAAAAGAGAATGGAATTCTCTCTCAGCTTACTCCTCCATACACTCCGCAACATAACGGTGTATCGGAGAGACGGAACCGAACCCTATTGGATATGGTACGCTCCATGATGAGTAAGGCTGAGTTACCGCGATCTTTCTGGGGTTATGCACTGGAAACAGCTGCACATCTCTTGAACCAAGTTCCTACTAAAACAGTGCCTACCACACCATATCAGATGTGGAGTGGGAAGAAACCCTGTCTTAAATCCTTTAAGACATGGGGATGCCCAGCTTTTGTAAAAAAGCAGCATGCGGACAAGCTCGAGGCACGCTCAGTACAGTGCAAGTTTGTGGGATACCCAAAGAACTCCAAGGGGTATCTCTTCTATTACGCAGAGGAGCAAAAAGTCCTTGTTTCTCGTCATGCCCGCTTCTTGGAAACTGAGTTTTTAGAAAATCAGATAAGCGGGAGCGCAGTAGAACTGGAAGAAATTCCAGAACCACAAACCATTACTGAAAGCTTAGAGGAACCAGAAGGTTCGAAAGAACAGGACATTCCCATGCCACTCCGCAGGAGTAGTAGGCAGTCTCATCCGCCCGAGAGGTACTACGGTTTTCTCATTGACGGGGATAGAGAAGACTGCATCCTAGATTGTGATGAGCCTACTAGCTTCCAGCAAGCCATTCAGAGCGTCGACTCGGTAAAATGGCTGGATGCAATGCGGACCGAGATGGAGTCCATGTACACCAACAAAGTATGGACGTTGGACATTGCTCCAGACGGGGTAAAACCCGTAGGATGCAAGTGGATCTTCAAAAGGAAGATTGGTGTAGATGGACAGGTTGAGACCTATAAAGCTAGACTGGTAGCAAAGGGTTTTCGTCAGCGACCTGGTTTGGACTATGACGAGACCTTTTCTCCAGTAGCTATGCTGAAATCCATTCGGATCCTTCTTGCCATCGCTGCTTTCCACGATTATGAGATTTGGCAGATGGACGTAAAGACAGCTTTTCTAAATGGTCATTTAGAGGAGTGTGTCTATATGGACCAGCCAGAGGGTTTCATTCAGGGTGGGAGCAGCGGAAAGGTGTGCAAGTTGCTCAAGTCCATTTATGGACTCAAGCAGGCATCGCGGAGTTGGAACATCTGTTTTGATGAGACGGTCAAAGAATTTGGCTTTATCAAAAATCCAGATGAACCATGCATCTATTGTAGATTTGTAGCGAGAACTGTAGTATTCCTCGTTTTATACGTGGATGACATTCTCTTAATAGGAAATGACATTCCTATGCTACAATCTGTCAAGGGGTTCTTGTCACACAGGTTCTCCATGAAAGACCTGGGTGATGCCTCTTACATTCTGGGTATCCGGATCTACCGTGACAGATCCAAGAGGATATTAGGACTCTCGCAGTCCAGGTACATCAACACCATACTGAAGAGATTCAGTATGGAAGATTCCAAGCGCGGTAATCTACCGGCTTGTCACGGGATCACTCTCTCCAAAGAGATGTCTCCCAAGACTGATTTGGAGAGGGATCGCATGTCTATTATACCCTACGCTTCTGCGGTAGGCTCTATAATGTATGCGATGTTGTGTACCAGACCGGATGTGGCTTATGCACTGAGTGTGGTAAGCAGGTATCAGTCAAACCCAGGGGAGAAACATTGGATAGCAGTAAAGAACATTCTCAAGTACCTGAGAAGGACTAAGGAGATGTTCTTGGTGTATGGCGGAAAAGACCTGCAGATTGAGGCCTTTGCTGACTCCAGCTTCCAGAGTGACAAGGATGATTCCAAGTCCATGTCGGGTTTTGTCTTTACCCTCAATGGAGGGGCGGTGTGTTGGAAGAGCTCCAAACAGGAAACCGTTGCTGACTCGACTATGGAAGCGGAATACATCGCTGCATCTGATGCCGCAAAAGAAGCTGTCTGGATGAGGAAGTTCTTGAAAGAACTTCAGGTGGTTCCGTCCATTGTTGACCCAATACCTCTGTATTGCGACAACAACGGGGCTATAGCTTTAGCAAAGGAACCCAGGTCCCATCAGAAATCCAGGCACATCTTAAGGCGGTATCACCTGATCAGGGAGATCGTGGATCGCCAGGAGATCGAGGTCCGGAGAGTTGCATCAGAGGATAACACAGCAGATCCATTCACCAAGGCCTTGCCCCAAACTCAGTTCGAGCGGCTGATCGAGATGATAGGTCTTCGATACGCCAGTACATGGCCTTAGTGCAAGTGGGAGATTGTTAGTGTATATGCCCTAGAGGCCATTACTGTATCATACTAGTTTGTATATTACTTGATGGAAGCTTGGGATATTCACAGTTGTATAAACAATCTTGCTCGAAATGGTAGTATGCTACTTGGTTTGTCTCTGCTTTAATATGTGCATGTGTTTCTTTTAGCATATTGCAGGTATACATATTAGTAGAGCCCTTAGGATCTGTGCTTGATTACCAGCGTTGCGATGGCGCTCGCACTCGTGGGAGCTGGGTAATCTATAAGCACATCCTTATACAGGTCCCTGGTCGTTGGACTATCGAGACAGGGCATCGATACTCCGGAGTAGACCAGCGTATGCGCTTCTCATCCCAGTGTGGGAGACGGTCTGTCCCACAGCCGTTAGTACGTCGTACTTGGGATAGTATGCGGGTGCTCGTTAGGTTACGAGTACACTGGACAGGACTCGTCGGGAACTGTTGGTTGGTAATATACCTATCGTCAGTTATCAGTTCCCAGGTGACATGAGTACAGCTTAGTCCGCTGACTTGACACTGTCACTTCGCCTCGAGTGTGTTCCCACTGCACTTTGATTACTACCCTACCACGGCTCAGAGGAGTCGTGCAAACAGGTAGTTTTTGGGTGCAGTCCCGAAGCACTTGGAGGCAGTGACGGTTAGACAGGATTCGTCTCTCCCGGTATTGGGGGTTGACATCGCGCTGTGTCCAGGAGAGCCATTACACGAGTAGTCCCTGGCCAGGGCAAGCGAGATATACTGGTAGGTTTCCAGTGTTATCTCAGGGTGTTCTGGGCTACACTCCGACACGACTTGTACCGCTATTAGGGGACTGACGTTCACCGCCCCCCTAGGCCCGCCATGCGATGTATCAGACGAACAGACCGGACTGTACGGAGATTGTCACATACAGGCTCAGTAGGAGTGCAGATGGGGTTCACCTCGTCAGTCTTCTTATCGACATCTACCTGGGGACCGTTACGTACAGCTAGTGCCGCTTGCGGTCTGTGGTTAAACCCACTGCCAGCGTAGTGTCGAGTCTTTAGAGTCCCACACAGAGAGCTATTCGCCTTTAGGCAAAACGAGTAGAGGTCGCATGGTTTTGCGACAGGGTTCGTTCGCATCCGCGCACTTGTGCACGGTTGCTGTCCGGACAGTTTATACTAGCGGGCTTTGGTTTAAGCCGGATCCTAGTATATGATTTGAGATTGGTTTTTCTCATTGTGTTCGTGTTCCTCGGATCACGAATGCGGGTGCGTATGCACAGTTGCTTGAGATTGAGGGAGAGGACCTTGTTTAGGGTTAATGACTATTGTCATTTTTATTAACCCTATTGTTTTTGTGTGTGTTATTGTTAATTAATAATTAGCTTAATTATTGTGCATGGTTGTTGTTGTTGACACTTTGACTTTGTTGACTTGTTGACCAAGTTGACAATTTGACCATGATCATTTCATTTGGAAGATGCTCTTTGATTCTTGCAATTTGCATTTATAATGAAATGATAATGGTCACCTCATGATTTACCATGACAATTTTCAAGCTAATTATACAATTAAAATAACTCACACATATTAGTGAGAATGGCTCACTAATATATCATTCTATCATATCTTTTCTCTCTCTTGCTCATCCTCTCCCTCAAGCTCTCTCCCTCTCATGTGTTGAGAAACAAAAAGCTTGAGAAAAACCCTCTCTTGATCTTCTCTACTCACTTCTAGGGTTCAAGTCTTAGCATTTCTTGCACTCTAGTTACTCCTAGCTTGGAGTTGAAGCTAAAGGTGGTGGCTTTCAAGTGGATCGTTCTTTGACGGAAGGAGACTAGCAAGGTGAGGCCTTTCTACCGTTCCGACGAGCAAGGAGAGAAGGACTAAAGACCAAAGGTATAACCTTTCCATCACTTAGCTACTTTGTAGTTAGGGTTAGCTAGTTTTAGTTTAGCAAAGATCCTCACAAGCTTGGTCCATGTTGCCTAAGTCATTAAAAATTCGATTTTTATTATGTTTTCCGCCTCCCCGTAAGGACCGGGGTGGGCAACACGGACTTACAAAATACACTTGCGAGATCCTCACGACTCGCGAGGAGAACTCTCTTGTGGGACCCTCACGGCTCATAAGATTTGAAAGTCTTAAGTTACAGAAACTTAAACCTGTTCTTAAGCAAATCCCCCACAACCTTCGATATGGCCCTACAAGTGGCTCAATGCTGACCCTTGTATACAATCCACGGGCGCGAATAAACATTTCCCCCGCAAAGTCCCATCCGTGACTAGGGATATGTCCATATGGTGAACAACCCTTATAAGTCCTCTCGACTTATGAGGAGAAAACCCTCTTGTAGGATCCTTACGACTTACAGAGGAACAGACGCTTAGGAATCCTCACGATTCCTAAGGAGAAAACACACCTGCAAGATCCTCACGACTTGTAGGGAGAAATACCTTTGTGAGACCCTTACGGCTCATGAAGTCAAAAGCCTTAGTCGACGGGCCTTTAACCCTGTTTACTAAGCCACCTTTGTTCAACATCGACAGAGGCAAATGATGATTCGCTCTTGGCAATATCCCAGTTGTAGCGGTGCTGATGCCGAAATCGGTGTCTAAAATGCAAGCTTGCAGCGAAAAGTCTAGCGAGCCACACATGCATACGAAACAGCCGAAATGATGGGGCAACTTGCAATAAAAAAACAGCAAGTAAAAATGTATGCATGAGAAATAGCCGAAATGATTGGGCAACTCGCAATAAAAAGCAGCGAGTAAAAATAAAATAAATAGCCGAAATGATTGGGCACCGCGAAAAATAGCCGAAATGATGGGGCAATCGTGACCTTCGCGATATAAAAGCTGAAATGATAGAGCATCACGGAAAAAGAAATAAAATAAAAATAAAATTTATGCCCTACAGGTGATATTACATCAATCCCTGTATACAATCCAGGGGCGCAAACAAAGAAGGAATCATACTCCTCCCCCAAGTTTCATCATAAGAATAAGCCAAATCTCGACGATTCACAGATAGCCTAGAGATCATCTCGACGTTCGTCTCATGGCAGCAGACACAACATCAAGCGAAACGGAACAGCGGTAACCCCCAGATCCATGGCCCGACGATATACATATCGCCAAGAGTCAAACCTCCATTCCGTGAAATGCAGATACAATCAGCAAAATTCCTGGTCACGTGGAACACGGATAATATCACTCTTTGACCCCGTGGAAAACGTCCAGAGCGGATCCTGGTCCTCGCAGAGCACGGCACTGAACTCGTATGAAGCATCCAGAGCAGAGCCTAGTCCTCGCCGAACACGGCAGTGAACCCGTGTGAAGCATCTAGTGCAAAATTCCTGGTTATGTAGAACGCGGATAACGTCACTCTTTGACCCTGTGGAAAACGTCCAGAGCGGATCCTGGTCCTCGCAGAGCACGGCAGTGAACCCGTGTGAAGCATCCAGAGCGGAGCCTAGTCCTCGCCGAACACGGCAGTGAACCCGTGTGAAGCATCTAGTGCAAATTCTTGGTCATGTGGAACACGGATAATGTCACTCTTTGACCCCGTGGAAAACGTCCAGAGCGGATCCTGGTCCTCGCAGAGCACTGCAGTGAACCCGTGTGAAGCATCCAGAGCGGAGCCTAGTCCTCGCCGAACACGGCAGTGAACCCGTGTGAAGTATCTAGTGCAAATTCCTGGTCACGTGGAACGTGGATAATGTCACTCTTTGACCCCGTGGAAAACGTCCAGAGCGGATCCTGGTCCTCGTAGAGCACGGCAGTGAACCCGTCTGAAGCATCCAGAGCGGAGCCTAGCCCTCGCCGAACACGGCAGTGAACCCGTGTGAAGCATCTAGTGCAAATTCCTGGTCACGTGGAACGCGGATAATGTCACTCTTTGACCCCGTGGAAAACGTCCAGAGCGGATCCTGGTCCTCGCAGAGCATGGCAGTGAACCCGTGTGAAGCATCCAGAGCGGAGCCTAGTCCTCGCCGAACACGGCAGTGAACCCGTGTGAAGTATCTAGTGCAAAATTCCTGGTTACGTGGAACGCAGATAACGTCACTCTTTGACCCCGTGGAAAACGTCCAGAGCGGATCCTGGTCCTCGCAGAGCACGGCAGTGAACCCGTGTGAACCATCCAGAGCGGAGCCTAGTCCTCGCCGAGCACGGCAGTGAACCCGTGTGAAGCATCTAGTACGAAATTCCTGGTTATGTGGAACACGGATAACGTCACTCTTTGACCCCGTGGAAAATGTCCAGAGCGGATCCTGGTCCTCGCAGAGCACGGCAGTGAACCCGTGTGAAGCATCCAGAGCGGAGCCTAGTCCTCGCCGAACGCTGCAGTGAACCCGTGTGAAGCATCTAGTGCAAATTCCTGGTCATATGGAACGCGGATAATGTCACTCTTTGACCCCATAGAAAACGCCCAGAGCGGAGCCTGGTCCTCGCCAAGCACGGCAGTGAACCCGTGTGAAGCATCCAGAGCAAACATCGGACTGTGGAGTCCTTAAAATCCACGGACTATGATGTCCTTAACCTCGACCGTAATGTCTTAAAACTAACGATCAACCACCCTGATTCTGTACTGATTCTACCTTGGTTTAAAGGTACATCTCTTCACTCCTTTGATACCTGGCGTTGTAATTCCTCAACGTATTCAAAGAGGTGACGGGTCCCTGCAACCAAACGATACCCGGGAGAACATCCCGAAGCGACCCTTGACCCCGTGAAATACGGATAAGGGTGACCCCACTTAGCACTTGTGGGTCCTCACGACCCGCAAGGAAGAAAACTCTCTTGTGAGATCCTTACGACTCCCGAAGGAAAACCCGCCTAAGAATCCTCACGATTCTTAAGGAGAAGTTACACCTACGGGATCCTCTCGACCTGTAGGGAGAAAAACTCTTTATGAGACCCTCACGGCTTATAAAGATCAAAAGTCTTAGGAGGCAGATCTTAACCCTGAATCCTAAGCCATCGCTGCCTTGCAAGTAAGCCAAGATAAATTGTCCGCAGAACACATTCAATAAAAAGGGGACACACCACTGAGAAGAAAAAATATGCCTTTTATTCATAACTAAAATAGATACAAGGTACAAGTCATAAAAAGGCAAAAAGAATATACTCTCATCCAGGAGTATGTACAAAAAAAAATAATACAAGTTTTCAAGCTGGCGGGCGATTTAGTAATTTCACTAGCTCATCCTGCTTTTGTTGGGTCACGGCTTCATTATTCAGGATCGCTAGAAGACGAGCCTCCGCCTGAGCCTGCTGGGCCTGATACGAAGCAAGCCGGCTTTCAAGCTCTTTCTCGGTGGCCTTGTAAGCCTCGACCCTTTCGCGAGTGAACGTGACAGCTTTATCAAGAGTCACCACCTCCCTGATAGACTCTTGAAGCACCCGCCAGAGGTCGTATACTTTGTTGGACTTGGCAGTAAGATTAGCTTGAAGCTCGCTCGGCGCTTTAGAAGCCAGTTCCCTCTCCGAGAATTTACGGCCGAGCCTCTTCTCGCACGATGTCATGTTTGTCGCGCACCGCGCTATCAGCCCCCGCAAGTCCGCCTTTGCAGCCATGGCCTCCGAGGAAAGACGGGAACATTCAAGTGCGTGCAAGCAAGCCTCCACCTGCCGACAGAACTCCACCCAGACTCGCACCACCTCTTCGTTATGGTAGGTGGCAAGAAAAGGAAGAGAACCGCTAGCCTCGGCAGCAAATGCTTCAGCTGTGGTCGCGCTGCCAGCACGGAGCTCCTCAATCAAAGATGATAAGGAAACAAGGCTTAATTGGGCCAAGCGTTCTGAAGCCCGCAGAGCATAGGGGCCGGGCGGCATAACGATGCGTGATTCCAACGCTATGGAGGCTGGCAGGGCTATTCAGATTTGAAAGACGTCAATAAAACTCTTAAGAAAAAGAACAAATGGGACTATAATGAAATATCACTTGCCTACGGTCATGCAAGTAGGAGCTGAAGGTTCCCCTGGCCCTTCAACGACCTCGACCTCGTCGTCAACTTCCAAAACTGTAAGAGACATCAACGTCATCTCGCAAAATGGCAACGATGCTATAATAAAAAATAGTGAACAACGCTAACCTTGCCCAGAGGAAAGGACAATGCACTGAGGGGAGATCGCCTGCGGAGCTGCCATCTCCAATAAACGCTGAAACGATTGCCGAGGCGACAAATCAGCAATAGAGGCCACCAGCCCGCGCAATTCTGGGGAAGACAAAAGAGTTCAGACCACGGAAAGATTACTAATTTAAAATGCAGAAGGTTACCTTCAACACTCCTCCCGTTCTGAGTCGGGGGGATAGCGGCTTCAACGGCCTCTGCCGTGGCCTCGGGCTCCAACAAAGGGAGGGTAGTCCCGACTACCTCCATCTCAGCCTCTGGGCTGCCTTCGGGGAGAGTTGTTGGGGCAGTGACCACCAAAGGTGCCTCCCCCAAAGGAGCAAGCGCTCCGTGATCAATAACTGCCACTGGAGGCCCTATTGTAAGAGGAGCAGCCTCATTAACCCCCTCCACATCAAGCAATGCTTCATCGGGAATGCCGACAGGCTTTAGCTTCAATAAGCCTGCAGGGACCTCCCCCATCAACGAAGATTCTGCACAATTCACACAAGAATAAGGTTACATACATGCAGGCGTAAACAATCTGAAATGCTACAAAGAAGTATAAAGGCATACCAATGCGTAACGAAGCCTTCAATATGGCTTCTTCAAGCCGCTGCTCCTCAAGGAGGCGTGCTCGCCAAGGTTCGAGGGTGGACTCGTGGCCGCCGGTCCATAAAGAAAGCGCGTCCGCCGCGTCCTCTGAAGCAGCCTGCTTCAAGGCATTTTCCCCCCATTCCTCCAAAGGGCCTATAAACCGCCGCCAAATCCACGAGGGGTCTTCGTAAAAGATTACAGCAGGATAGGGCTTCTTCGGAACCTTGGCGTTCTGAGACGCGTCTTTGGAACGTCTTATAGCCTCAGCCAACTGCGTGGCTTCCTCAGCGGCTGAACTAGGGAAAAGTAATTCAGCATTTGATTCCGGTAAGGCCAATTGCTCATCTTCAAGGATGGGCTCAGACTCCGTTAAAGAGTCGAGCAAATTAGTAGCCCCCTTCCTTCGACGCTTGGACCCAGAACCAGTCGCCGAGGACGACCGTTTCTTTCCCTTCAAAGCCTTTGTGCGGCGTTGGCACATGTCGCCGTCAACACCCTCACCCCGGGCCACAACTGGAGATAACACTGCCATCGTCGATGCCACGGAGGATGGTACTGCCTCGGGTGGTGGTACTGTTACCGGAGCCCGTCTACCCCGCGACCGAGTACCCAGGGGCATACCAACTATTGGAGTAAGATCTACTCCCGACTCTCCAGGAATAAGCGCAGTGCCGGTATCCCTCAGGGGAAAGCGGACCGGGGCACGTGTTCGCAGCATGGCTCCCGTGGCCGAAACTTGAGTAGGGGCACCGTGACCGAGAAGTACCCTTCTTTCCTCAATGATAACCGCGTTGATTCGGTGGAGATACCAACCCGTGAACGACCCCACGCATCAGGGAATGTAATCGCCATCAGGTATCATGAACTGAGAACCGGTGTTCAGCCTCACAAAGTGGTGGGCGGCATCTCGGACGGCCTCGAGCGAAGGAACCGGCGTGACTATGAAGGCTTCAAACGGGATGCCTTGATCATAGCCAAACTGCCGGGCAAAGCGATGCGGATTGTACCGCATGAAGAGAGCCGCACTGTCCTGACGGAACACCAGGTAACCCGGTCTAATTGCAAATAAGCGCGCGGCCTCCCGGGGCTTCAAAGTGGGCTCATCATCTTTCGACCGGTCCCAAAGCGGCTGGGCCGAACCCGCGGAAGAAGATAAGACCCGATCATTAAATATTAATCCGCCGGCAGTAGCGTAAGGAGAAATCAACGCCCTAATAGCCCCAAATTGAGTTGGGTCAGTAGCAGAAGCATCCACCAATCGCATAAGCCGAGGGAAAGTGTAGGCGTCGTAGAATGCGGGCCTCTGATGCATAGCGAAAGCCCCCAACACATGCATTTCGATCCAAGACATGAAGTAATGAAGCGAAAAGTTTACTACATCCACGTCATGAGTAGAAGTATTAGCTGCGGTGCCCAACCCATGATAAAGATGTGCTAACGCCGGGATACCGACGGCCAACCGCGTCCCCTCAGCGATACAATGAGCCGGGTAGATAACCGAAGCCCTCATAAAGCGACGATGCATGGGGATGACAAACCAACTGAGCCAGACACTGACAAACCCCACGAAGAATGTCTCCTCATCCATGCCGGGAGCTGCAATGGATTCAAAAGACATCGGCGACATAATGGGGATGTAGTACTGTGGTAGATCCGATTCAGTGGTCGGCAGCTTCTTCGGACCAAACCCAAAGGGGTCTTTGATGTTGGCGAACTTCGGAGCTGTCTTTGACAAGACGTCCTCGCGAAGGAAACAAGCAATGAAGCTCTTGAAAGTAACACCCTGCTCTTCGAATTCGGTGAACAAACGATCGAAGATACCTAGCGCCTTGATCAAACTGGGACGCTTGTGACGGACGGCATTCTCAGCAGACAGGCCGTCAACCGGAGCAGGCTCGGGCTCAAAGACGTACTCGTCAGAAGACAGCAACTCTTCATACAGAGTACCTCTGATTGGTAACCCCGAGATGTCATAGAATTCGGCCAGAGAGATCGAGACCTCGCGATCCCCAAAAAGGAAAGTGTTGGTGGGAAGGTTCCACTGGTTCAAGAACGCCTTAACCCACCAAACATGCGGGGATTGATAGTGAAAGAGCGACGCATATATCTCCTGGTAAAGCCCGACCTTCTGCAGCCTCGCGCGATGGGCGGACAGGATGTAGCGAGCCCAAAGAAGGTACCCCGTAGGATGTCGAGGGGTGAGCCCTATCTTGTAGATTTGTCCCCATGATTGGGCCTCACCCTGGCAAATATGCCGTCCCAGAATGTCTATAGCCGGGATCGGATGGTTCGGGATACCGGTCGTCGAAGGCTCGAGCCTCCCCGTTGGAGTCCAGTTTGGCATCTCCACAGCAAAAACCGTCCTCGGAGGGTCCATCGGAAAGAACGGGAAAGTAGGCTCTGTTGGTATTGCACAGAGGAAACTCCGGCAACCCCGGATAATATGGTTGTACCAAGTTCCCCATAGAAGCAAGTTGGTGCAGTTCGGGTCATGAGCCCGGATCATCGCCATCGCTTCCTCGTCAGATGGTGATTGAGGAAAAGCGGCCTCCGAGCGAGTGAAGGGAAAGCACGGAACAAAAGCCATTGCACCTGAAATCGAATAAAAGAAAACTGTCAAAAGCAAAGCAGCAATATATATGCATGCATGAACATGAAGACAGTTGAAGAAAGCGATAGCAGACTTTTTTTATGGGACCATTGGCTACAAAACACATGGGCCCCACAGAATCAGAATGACGGCTCGTTAATAACGAGACCAAGTAGTTATAATAAGACAAAGGGGATATCCTCATTAAATAAGAAGTGGGTTTCAAGTGGCCCTGCACATCCCCTAGAAGACAAATCTACCTTAGACTCTACAACAAATCGAACCGGATCAAGGGAATTAAATTCCCACAGAAGACATCATTGCAAGCTTCTGCTTCATTAATTACAGAAGGACAACCTAGGACAAAGAGACCCTAAGAAGCCTCCATGCGAAGAAACTGAGTTCTTCATAGGAATTAAATTCCTTATTGAGAAAAGGGAATTAAATTCCCAGAAACATTTTTGGGATGGAATTAAATTCCATTGATTTGAACCGACATCATCATCTCCCTAAAGATCATACGGGCCCTAAAAGATCTACTGTTGGAGATTAAATGGTTTCATATTTTGATTGAAAAGCTTAAAGAAAGAATGGGTTCCTGTTAAAAAGGGGAAAAACCCTTGCCTTGGATTTAAAATCCAGAGGAATGTGAAAGTTCATCGTTCATTCAAGAACATTACCAGAAGAAAAGAGTCTTTTTGAACAGAGTTAAACTCTGAAAATGTTTCAAGACAGAGAACTAAGCTCTGGAAGAAGAGAATTAAATTCTCAGAAAAAGTTTGCAAGGAGGAAGATAAGCAAAAGTGGAGGCGTTTCTGCAATGACCCATATATTTATAGGATGTGATGGAGACGCTTCATCTCCCCAAATCCCTAGAAGAATCCAACGGTCACAAAAAGCGACAGCGTTGCACCCACGTGCAGACACGTGAGAACAACGCTGTGGGGGCATTTGTTTCCTGATTTAAAATCAGGAAAACTTATGGAGGAGGCATCACGTGCTAGCACGTGACCAGCGGTCACGTGTTGACACGTAACATTTAAAAGCAGCGGCAAAAGGCAGATTCGCTCCCTGTTTAAATCAGAGAAAAGGCTCCAGAAAAGGTCGCGTGCTCACACGTGACCATGGGTCACGTGTTGGCACGTGACGGCTGAGCAACGGCCAGAGAACAGAGCGCAAAAGAAGAAGAAAGGCCCGTTCCAGGGGTCACATACTTACACGTGACCAGGGGTCACGTGCCTACAAGTGACCAGGGGTCACGTGGCCACACGTGACCGGCTTTCAAAGCCTCTTTATTTAACAGAATTAAATTCCGAAAGCATTCAAATCTTTCCAAAAGAGAATGATTATTTGGAATCGTTGGATTAAAGATCTAAGGGTGATTAAATATCACCAATTTATGGAAAAAATATCAGACTTGGAAAGATTTCCCCTTAAATCTAACCGGAATAACAAAGAGATATCTTTGGATTTAAAATCCAAAGGTGAATAAAATTCACCTAATAATCCAAAGGTCCAGATGAATGGTAAATATAAATCAAATCTCTCAATAAACAAATCAGATCTTTCAATTGAAAATTCACTAAAACTGATTGATTTTCTTCCTTCTCCCATAAATAGGAGCCAATACAGAGGGAGATGGGGGATATACAGAGACACAGAGGGGGAGAGAAAAAGAGAGCCTTGAGATTTTCGGAAGAATTTAATCCTCTGCAAAAGAAAACCTTAGGTAAGAAGGGAGAGACCGAAAAAGGAGAATTTAATTCTCAAAGAGTTTAACTCTTATACAAAAAGAAGAACATAGTTTTTTCTCTAGCAGAGGATCTGCAAAGTGCACATCTCCCCATGAATTGAGAATTTAATTCTCATTGGGTTGAGATCCTGCCATGCAGATCTAAAGCATAAAAGGGGAATGTAAGTTTGAGAATTTAATTCTCACAGAACTATAGGAATTTAATTCCTTTGGGATGAAATTAGGGTTTAACCCTATGATTATGGGAATTTAATTCCTTCAAAATGGACAGAACCAGGGTTTAACCCTAATTAAGGACTTAATCCTATTAAAATAGCAGGAATTTAATTCCCTTACAAAAACAAAAACAAAGAAGAAGGAATTAGGGTTTCATCCTGTGCCAGAATTCAATCCTTTACATACATGAGGAATTTAATTCCTACAGAAAAGAAATCAGGGTTTAACCCTATCTAAGAATATAATTCTTCAGAAGAAAACAGAAATTTAACTCCTCTAAAGTTTATTGCTAGGGTTTAACCCGATGAAGAATTTAAGTCTTAAAAAAGATAAACACATCTTCAAACAGGCAAAGAAACAGGGTCACGTGCTACCACGTGACCCCTGTAAAAATCCATAGAGAAGAACTTCCAGGCAACGCCTCACGTGCCCCCACGTGACCCCTTGGCAGAAGCTTTAACAGACAAACATTTAAATGCCCATCACGTGACAGCACGTGGTGCTCCAAAGTATACAACACTTCTGGCAGAATAAAATGAATTGAGGGCGCTCTCACGTGCTACCACGTGACCCCTCTCGCCTTAGTGTTTAACACTAAAGTTGAAACCTCTATATCCAGCTTTCAACACTGATTTTCTTAGTGTTTAAACACTAATTTGGAAAACTCTATTTACAGTGTTTAACACTGACTTTCTTAGTGTTGAACACCAATTTGGAAGACCCTATTTGCAGTGTTTAACACTGATCTGCCTTAGTGTTAAACACTAATTTGAAATCTCCATTGCCAGTGTTTAACACTGATTTGCTTTAGAGTATAAACACTAATTTGAAAGCCCGGTTGCTAGTGTTTAACACTAACTATCTCTTAGTATTAAACACTAACTTGTCAATCCCATTCCCAGTATTCAACACTGTTGGTCTTTAGTGTTTAACACTGACTTTAGCCCAATTGGCTCAGTCTCTAGAGGCAAAGCCTCCCCTTCAATGGACCAACAGAAAGCCAATATTCTAAACATGATTGGACTTAGCCCAAGATGGCCATAAGTCCTCAATTCAAACTTAACTGGGCTAATGGGCTCATAACACAATTAATTGGTCTTGGTCCCAGATTGGGCCAAAGACTATTTAATCTACCTTGGTTTAAGGGTACATCTTTTCACTCCTTTGATACTTGGCGTTGTAATTCCTCAACGTCTTCAAAGAGAAGACGGGTCCCGATGACCACATATTGATACGGACTGTGGGGTCCTTAAACTCATGGACTATGAAGTCCTTAACCTTGACCGGGATGTCTTAAAACTAACGAGGGACTGTGGAGTCCTTAAATCCATAGACTATGAAGTCCTTAACCTTGACCGGGATGTCTTAAAACTAACGACGGACTGTGGGATCCTTAAACTCATGGACTATGAGGTCCTTAACCTTGACCGTGATGTCTTAAAACTAACGCCGGACTGTGGAGTCCTTAAATCCATGGACTATGAGGTCCTTAACCTTGACCGTGATGTCTTAAAACTAACATTGGACTGTGGACTCCTTAAATCCACGGACTACGGCGTCCTTAACCTTGACCGCAACGTCTTAAAACTAACATTGGACCGCAATGTCATTAAACTACCTATGGACCGCAATGTCCTTAAACTACCTATGGACCGCAATGTCCTTAAACTACCTACCGACCGCAATGTCACTAAACTAAACGACAGGGCTCCCTTAATTGCTCTTTTGTCGGATCTAAACGATCCCATTAAGTTGATCTTAGCCTGAAAACTAGGCTGACGTATCATTAACAAACGTTTAAGTCGATCTTAGTCTCAAACGAGACTAACGTATCCTTAAACCCAAACCCCCAAACCCAAATCTAAGATAATACGGATTTGGACTAGTTCATGCCCTACGGGCGACAGCATAACTCAGTCTCCGTATACAATCCACGGGCAACCAAACACAAAACAAACACCCACGACACGAAGTGATCATCTGGAGAAGGAGAAAGTTGCTACCGTGATGCGGTAGCGTAATTAAATGCAGGGGCTTGCGCCTGCAGGGAAGAGCGTCCCCACAATCAAAAACCCCTCACGCGAGGGGGAATCTGACGAAGTCTGCTACATCGGACGCATCCGTTTAAACCTTTGATACATGGCGCCATAAATCAACTTGGTATCTTCGGAGAGGTAGACGGATAGCACCAATTAGCATCTGCCCCGAATCTCAGGCGAGACGTCACGCCGCGCCGTCATTCGGAGGGGAATAGACATGATCCGTTCTGTATAACCATCTAACTCCTAATTTACATATTGCTAGTATAGGATTTTTGGTTTGACCTTGTGCGGGTTTTGTTTGCGCCAAAATTTTGGAAAAAAAAATTCCGCATTTGGCCACGGTTTGATGGCCGGGGCGCCGGCAAAACCCAACAGGAAGTTCTCAGGTGACATAAGTACAGGTTAGTCTTCGGATCTGAGATCGTCATTTTTCTCGTGAGAGTTCCCACTGTGCTTTGATCACTACCCTACCATGGCTCTATTGAGTCGTGCAGACAGGTTTTGGTTGGGTACAATCCCGAGCCACAAAGAGGCAGTGAGTGATTGTTGGGGATTCGTCTCTCCTAGTATTGGGAGTCGATGTCGCATTGTGTTCGATTGGTCAGGACCATATGACCTTAGCCAAGGCATTTGGGATTTACTTATAGGTTGATCAGTAGTTTCTCGGATTGGTCCTGAGCGAAATCAGCATGAATTATCGGATTATTAGGGTCTGACGTTTACCACCCCCTAGACCTGGTATGCGATACTTTTAGATGAAGAGACCGGACTGTATGGAGATTGTCACAGATAGGCTCAGTAGGAGTTCGGATGAGTTTGCTCATCGGCTTTCTTATCGACATATACCTGGGCAGCCATTACGTACAGCTAGTACCGCTGACGGCTTGTGGTTAAACCCACTACCAGCGTAGTGTCGAGTCTTTAGAGTCACACACAGAGGGTTTTCCTGCATCGAGCAAAAGATGTTGAGGTCGTATGGTTTTATGACAGGGTTCGATCACGTACGTGTACTTGTGCACGGATAATGATTCAAACAGATAATACTAGTGGACTTTGGTTTAAGCCGGATCCTAGTATTATACTGATGGATTGTTTTCGTCTCTTTTGTATTCGTATTTTTCGGAATACGGATATGGGTATGTATATACGGTTGAGGGGAATTTTTTTAATTTGTTCAAAAATGCTTCTAGAAGAGACACCTCATAATTGTATTTATCATTTTAGTTTAAATGATTATTCATTTTTTGAGGTGGAGGAAATGAGGTGTATTTTGCATAAATTTTAGCATGGCTTTTAGTGACACATGTTGGGTTTTCAACCCATGACTCACCAAGTTGAAAATGAACCTTATTTTATTTCTAATATGGATTATTCATAAAAAAAATGTATGGTTCAGTTTAGACACAAGAGAGCTTATTCTCTAAGCTTATGCAAAACTTCATTAGCATTCTCCTCAAGTATTCTTCTTCTACCTCAAGCCATTCTTGTCTCATGAATTGAGAATCCTATGGCTATGACAGACAAATCATTCCATCTATATTCTCTACATCATCTACGACATCTAGTGTAGCGAGCTAGGTGCCCTAGTTACTTCAGTTGAGGTGGGAGCTCGATCTACAGAATCTCGGGTGGATCATCTTCGACTCGAGGAGGCCGACGAGGAAGCGCCGATCCATTACGATCCTTGGAGCGTATGACGAGTTGGAGGACAGCGACAAAGAAGACCCGAAGGACTTGAAATCAAGAGGTATAAACTTCTTTCTGAGTACTTAACCTCTTGCATGTTTGCCGGTTAAGGTTTAGCATCGATCCGACATAGGGTTATTCTAGCGCCAGTTTTGAATCGTTGAAAATTTTTGTTCCGCAATTGGCCATGGGTGATGGACAGGGCGTTAGCATAACCTTTTAGAAAGGTTGGATCCAACCCAGTACTTTAAGTTGGGGATCTCCGGTGTTACTAGTGAAGAAGATGAAAGGTTCCTACAGAATTGTAGGGTGTTTTTCATCAGCCCATTGAGATGGAAAGTACGCACTGTTTGTCAGGCGTATATAGATTCCCCCCCTTCGCCTACGGTAGGATGGGGTTTATTGATTGTGGGGATCCGAATCTCCGGTAGCCGCGGACTAAGCTGCAGTCAATTACCCCTCGTCATTGGAGCGAAGAAACCTCCGATTGACGGGTCAAACTGGTCATGCGAAATCAATGTGCAGTGTGTGGGTGTTGAGTTTTGAGGGGTCTTGAGTATATCGGGGGCCTCGCAGAGTTTATGGAGGTCCCGCTACCCGGATAGCGGGCTAGGAGTCAAGGGGGCTAGAAGCCCCTTGCGGGGTGCGGGACAGTGCCCCGTTAGAAAATTTTTCTGGTGGGGGACGTGTTTTGAGCGTGGAGTGTATAAAATAGGGCTAAGGAGAGTCCAAAGGACGCGTGAGTGGCATGTGGGCCCCTGCGGGTCATGTGAGTGTCGCGTGGGTGCTGGGCTCTTGCAAGTCAGGTGAGTGGCGCGTAGGCGCTGAGCACCCGTGGGTCACGTGTCCTGCGCGTGGGCGTTGGTCGCTCGCGGGTCACTTGACCTGTACATGGGTGCTGGGCACTCGCGGGTCATGTGACCAGCGCGTGTGCACTGGGCGCATGCGGGTCGCTTGCCCTGCGCATGGGCACTGGGCGTCCGTGGGTGACGTGCGCGGCACGCGTGGGCACTGGGCGTCTGCGGGTCACATGCCCTGTGAGTGGGAGCTAGGCGCTCATGGGTCACGTGCCCTGCGCGTGAGCGCTGGGCGCCCGTGGGTCACATGCGTGGCACATATGGGTGCTGGGCGCCAGCTGGTCACGTGCGCGGTACACGACCACTTGGCGCCAGCGGGTCGCGTGCGCGACACGCGACAGCTAGGCGCCAGCGGGTCACGTGCGCGGCACGCGACCGCTGAAAACACCAGTAGAGAAAGGGGGCTTAGCCCCTGGGCTGGGAGTTAAACTCCCGAGAGACTGGAGTTGAACTCCTAAATAGAAATTAGCTATAAATTTGGAGTTAAACTCCCAAAAGATTTAGATTTTGGAGTTAAACTCATATGCAATAAATTGGACGTGGATTTGGAATTAAACTCCTGAGAGATTTTGGAAACTCCCAGAAAAGGTGAGGATCCAAGAGGACCCCTCTCTTCTCCCTTTTAGCCTTGGATCTTCCCGAACTTGGGTTTTTAGGAAATGGGTCTCCTTCCTCCTCCTCTCTGTTGGCTGGATCTTCGAGAAAAAGGGGTGAGACTTAAAAATCTCCCCTTTTAGGGATTTGATGGAAGATCCGAGCTCCCTTTCAAGGGTTTACAGTGAAAAACTGTTTCTTTCTGGAAAAAGAAGAGTTAAACTCTTAATTTAATTCAAAAAAAAAGTGTTTAGAACCTTAAGTAAGGAAAAGGAGGCACAGAACCCTAATTTTTGAGAGAATAAAAAAAGTTGTTTTTATTTTTCATCATTTTTGCCTTTATAGGCTATACACTTTACATGTAGTCCCTTGAGCTTTACCAAATGGCACTTGTGTCACCCCATGTCTCATGTGCCTATCTCTTTTTTGCACATAAGCCATGGGGTTTACAAAATTTTGGCTTTTTGCCCATTTTACATACATTTATTTCTAAAAAAAGAATTACATTAAGCTAATTTATGGCTTCATTCTTTTTGTCACGGGTCCGGTCCCTTCCATGCTCGGTCTTGACCTGGGCTTGGGCCCATTTGGCTTGGGGTTGACTTTGATTTTGACCTGGTCGACCGGGGTGTAATTTTTTACCCCAATAAGGATGTGTGTGGATTATCGATCTCTGAACGAAGTGACAATTAAGAACAAATATCCACTACCGCATATCGATGACCTTTTCGATCTGTTAAGTGGATCTTGTGTCTTTTCAAAACTAGATCTTCGTTCGGGTTACCATCAGGTGAAGATCAAAGAGTCTGATATTTCGAAGACGGTGTTTCAGACTTGTTATGGCCATTATGAATATCTCGTAATACCATTTGGAGTGATCAATGCACCTGCCATCTTTATGAACCTGATGAACCAATTTTCCAAGAGTAATTAAACAGGTTTGTTGTTATCTTTATCGATGATATTTTGGTGTATTCAAAGAATCGGAAAGAACACGCCGAACACTTACACATTGTCCTGGAGACATTATGACAACACTAGCTCTACGCCAAGTACAGCAAGTGTGAATTTTGGCTAGATCAAGTCGGATTTCTCGGACACATCGTTTCAGAAGAAGGAATCTCGGTGGATCCAGCTAAGGTGTCAACTGTCAGCGAGTGGCCAACACCAAAGATGGTGAAAAATATAATAAGTTTCTTGGATTTAGGAAGAAACTACCGACAATTCATTGAATGATTCTCAAAGATCGCAGCACCCTTGACCAAGTTCACACGTAAAGACGAAGCATTCGTGTAGTCAGAAGCATGTGAGAAGGCTTTTGTAGAACTCAAATCGAGATTAACCTCTGCACCTATTCTTGTAATAGCGGATCAATCTGGCGGATTTGATGTGCATTGTAATGCGTCCAGTAAAGAATTAGGATGTTTCCTACATCAGCATGGAAAATTTGTGGCTTTTTCATCAAGGCAGTTAAAAGTTCATGAACGCAACTATCCAACACATGATCTGGAATTGGCAGCCATCATCTTCGCCCTCAAGATTTGGCGTCACTATCTTTTGGGAGAACGAGTGGATATATACACTGACCACAAGAGTCTGATGTATATGTTTACTCAGAAGGAACTCATCATGCGGCAGAGAAGATGGTTCGAGCTTATGGCAGACTTCGATATCAACCTACAGTATAATCCTGAAAAGGTGAATGTAATTCCTGATGCACTTAGTCGCCAGCCATTATCAATGAACCTCACTGCTCAGTGGAAGCTACAGCAAGAATTGCACGGATTGGAGATCGAAATAGTTATGCCAGGTAACGCTTCATATTTGATGAACTTCCAAGTCCAGACCACACTTGTAAATCAGATTAAGGCAGCTCAAGCAAATGATGACAAGCTACAAAAGATCCAAGAACAAGTAGAAAGTGGATTTCGAACTGACTTCATCATCCACGAAGATGGATTCTTGCGATATGGAAGCCGTTTATGTGTGCCAGTCGGCCATGTTAGAGAAGAGTTGATGAAAGAAGCTCGCAGCTCTCTGTATTCGGTACACCCTGGCGGTACAAAGATGTACAAGGATCTACGGCAACACTACTGGTGGCATGGAATGAAGCGCGAAGTAAAATAGAGCATAGCAAAGTGTTTGGTGTGTTAGGAAGTGAAGGTTGAACATCACACAACTGCTGGTCTACTTCAGTCGTTACCATTCCCAGAATGGAAATGACAGCACATTACCATGGACTTCATGACTGCTCTCCCTCGCTGCACGAAGGGTAACGATACAATTTAGGTTATTGCGGATCGACTCACCAAGTCGGCTCACTTTATTCCATTCAGAGTTGGCCAGTCAACTGAAATGTTAGCAAGAAAGTACATGGAGGTAAGTAAAAATCTAAAATAAGATTTATATCTTCATGATGTACCATACTTGATACCCATAAACTCATGCAGGAGATCGTGAGATTACATTGGGTACCTGTCTGCATCGTCTCCGATCGTGATATAAGATTTCGATCACAGTTTTGGCAAAGTCTGTAAGGTAGCCTGGGATGAGTCTAAATTTCAGCACGGTGTATCATCCACAAATGGACGGACGGTCCGACCGAACAATTCAGATTCTGGAAGACATGCTGAAAGTCTATATGTTAGACTTCGGAGGTTTGTGGGAAAATCACCTATACCTAGTGGAGTTTTCATACGACAACAGCTATCAGGCCAGTATTAGAATAGCACCATTCGCAGCACTCTACGGACGGAAATATCATTCCGCACTGAGTTAGGACGACGTTCGAGATCGTGAACTCCTTAGACCAGAGATGATCATGGAAACTGTGGACGTGGTTCGCACGATCAAGGAAAGAATGCGCATAGCCCAAGACTAACAGAAACATTGGGCAGATGCAAAGCGTCGATATCTGGAGTTTCAACCCGGAGAGCACGTATTCTTGAAGATCTCTCCAAACAGAGGAGTGATCCGTTTTGGCAAGAGGGGTAAATTAAGTACAAGGTACATATGACCGTTCGACATACTCAAATGAGTTGGAGAAATGGCGTACCGTTTAACACTACTACCCTCGTTGGAAAGAGTATACAACGTGTTCCACATATCCCAACTACGACAATATGTGAGCGACCCCAGCCATATACTTGATCACTTAGAGTTCACGGTACAGACTGGTCTAACTTGCGAGAAGCAACCATTTAAGATCCTGAACCGAAAGGTGAAGATATTACGGAATAAGGAGGTGAACTTGGTCCGAGTGATGTAGAAAAAATATTCACCAGGAGAATCAAATTGGGAAAGAGAAGAAGATATGAGTACACGATACCCTTACCTTTTTGAAAATTAGTCCCTATATAAATGTAAACTTCGAGAACGAAATTTTTATAAAGAAGGTAAAATGTAACGACTATGAAATCTCTATACATAATTATTTGTTTAAATGTATAAAAAAGAATATTTCAGCATGTGTAGGAGTTATAAGTTATATTCTTCAATAAAGGAAAGAAGTAACTTGTAGCTCACTAGTAAAGCCTCTACACTGCTGTGACATAGCATGTGCGTTCGATTCCCATCAGTCTCAATTATTTTTAAAGATTTTTCTTTTTAATTTTTTGGAAGCCCAAGATGTCGGGACCAAGTTCTTGCTCACGGAACAAAGTTTCACGCCAATTATCATGCCACTTTAGGCAAAGTTGGGAACTCGACTGAACTTAAGAAGGCGGGGGCCACCTCTTGAATCCGTGGGGGCGCACCTCTTGAGTCCATCGGACCCACTGTAGAACAATGGGGACTCTTCGGAACACATTCCGAAAGAGGACCGAACTGCATTATAAATGTAATGGTATCACTCTCAATTACAGAGACGCCTTTTAGGTGAACCGGAACTACAGGAGCTTAAGAACTCCGTAGTTAAGTGTGCTCGAGCCAGGGATGTTACCCCTGGTCGAGTCTGGTTTGCCCCAAAGGACAAAACCGTGTGGTTTCGGCCAGAGCGGACAATACCGTCGGTACTGGGGCGTGGGGCGTTACAATATAGTTTTCTCTTGCTCTGCCAACTTATTTTAAATTCGTCAAAATTATAAATAGATGGTATAGTAGTTTTTCCCTATTCTATTTTTGCAAATTTATCATGTACACTATATATAGAGAGAGGGGGGAAGGAGAGAGAATATTGGAGGAAAGAGGCCATAGAATAGGATTTCCTTCTATGGCCTCGAAAAAATACAACCTCCACCATTTTTTCGACGATCGGCATCCATCATCATCATCGTAATCATCTAAGATGTGCATACACCAAATTGCATATGATTCCACCACTTTTTCACCGTTGAATTAACAATATAAAAAGTTCTATGGTCGGTAAACCATTAATTTTGCACCAACTAAATCAACAGTGAAAATATGGTATAATCACATGAAATTTGATATATCCGCATCTTAGATGATAAAGATGAAGGTAATTGTTCATCACAGAATACTGCATTTTATACTGCCCATTCTTACGCTCGGTTGTTTATAGGTAGGTGCTTTTAATCCGTGCTTGTTACATATTTGCAGGATACAGGTTCTCAGTTCTAAAAGGGTGAAATTCATGGAAAACACGACAAAATCCGGGTTCCTGCCAACCACAGATAAAACACGGTCTCCGCTCTTCATCCGTATGTTGCCAGATACCAGTTTAGGAAGACAAAATGTCAAATCAATGTCACCTTCATGCACAAGGCTCAATGGCAACAACAAGTTCCAAGAAATCTACGCGGAGCTCGAGGCAATCATGCCAAATCTTGACAAAAAGTCCACCTTTCCCTCAACAGAAATTCTGGAAGAAATATGGAGGTATTTTCAGAATACACATATGCCATACTGAAGTACACTAAAGACCAGGGAAGTACTGAAAAAATCATGCCCCAAATCCATCATAGGGCCGTGGATCCGCGGCCAAAGGGGGGTCTAGGCCGCGGATCCGCGGTCGTACAGGCGCCGCAGGCAGAGAACTTTGGGGGGTATTTGTGTCTTTGTATATGTGTTCTGGTGGTTGCCCTAGATCTTCAACTCCCTGCCTATAAATACAGCAGAACTGAGCTCAACTAAGGGATTCTTTTGTTCCTCTTTTGTAGTCTTTTGTATAGTTTTTCTTCTTCTTCTTCATTCTTTTTCCATGAAAATTGTAGTGAGAGCTTTGTGAGTGGAGATCAATGAAGATGAGGGCTTTTTGTATCATTCTCTTTTGTTTCTTCTTTCCCTTGAGATTCTTGCTTTCTCTTGATCATTCAACCTCTTCATTGAGCTTGAATGGTTAAGGGTTAGTTATCGATCTCAAGGGTTGTATTTTCCTTCATGAAATTAGCACTTCATTTCACATGCGTTCTCTACCCTTCCCTTGATCTTGCAACCTCTTGATTGAGCTTGCAAGTTTAAGGGTTGGCTATTGATCACATGCTTGTCTTGAGTCCTAGTTACTTGTTCTTTTTATCGCTTTTTATTTCTTGCTTATTATTATCTTGCTTTACTTTCTTGCAATTTAATTCATGCACTTAATTACTTGTAATCTTTTCTTTTCTTTGTTCTTTTCTTTTTGTTCTCTCTTTTTGGTTCTCTTTTGTGAATGAATGTAATTATTGTTGTTAAGATGAAATACGGTATTGTAAGTTAATATCTTCTTTCTCATTTCCTTTTCCCGTTATTTTCCATTGAACTCCGCCCAAACCATACGCAAGCGCTCCGTTAGGTACCCTACACTAACAAGGTAACGGTGATTCCTAACCGCGACCGGTTGTGTTCGGTTTGGCCGGAGGCGAAAGCAAGAGACAAGAACGGAAGGACAAGGGTAAATAAACCGGATTCCACGAATACCGCACTTAAATCTCCTAATCCACGTTGTTGCCGATTGCTCTAGCTTCAATTGGTCAAGACTCGGCTCAAAGGTTTTGAGTACGGATTTCCTTAGCTTACAATCTCGTATCTTTTCTTAACAACTTTATACTTGCAAATAAACACATAGGTTAGAAACAAACATACACAAATTCTTTATTGACTCGTCTAAAACAAGAAAGGACATACAACCATCTCCCTGTGGATCGACCCGTGCTCAACCGGCTAGCTGCATAGCGACACCGTCTTGATTGCGGTTAACTTAAATTCTTCCAATCAAATGGCGCCGTTGCCGGGAAGACGGTAACGTATTTCTTTTCTTGTTATTCGGGTTAATATTCTTTTTGTATATATTTAAAAAAATATATATATAAAAAAAAAAAATCTTTTTGTTTTTTTTGATAATTTTTGTGGGCAAGTGTGCAGATTTTTGCGTATTTGCAAACTGCGATTGTGGGGAGCAAAGTGTGCATTCAAGGCAAAGGTGATTACGAAGTACAGTGCCAAAGATCCGAGTAGTTTGACCCGCGCAAGCGAACCTTTCAAGCTTACCGGATTTGATTCAACGGGGGTTTCCTAACCCAAAACTTAACGGTACGTATTTTACTAACACCTTCTTCTCAAATCCGACGCATCCAATATACTATTCTTTGCAGGATTCTTTGCAAGTTCGCTAGCAAACGCTAAAAATTGACTAACCCGTATTTGTTGCAGTGCCGCGCTTAAACTAAAAAAAAACAATTTTTTGATTCTTTATAGAATTTTTATTGAATTGTGCATTGCATCAATTAATACGGACTTAAGGGCAAGCGAACCCCACAACATACGGTAAAGGATTTCATCACCTTTTCCGTGGCCCACAAATCACGAACTTGAGCATAACGTATTACCCGCACAAATTCTAAAAGAAATTAGACTTTAAGCCTTAAGGACTTCGCGCTCACTAGGAGAAGTTAATTGTGTTTAGAACCTCGCTTAACGGTATATTGTTTACGGGGTGTCTAGGAAAGTGTTAACGGCGCAACCGCCAAAAGAGAAAGGGTTATTTAATTAAGGAACTTCGCGAAAGCGTTGGAAAACCTCCCCTTATCTCTGCACTTACCTGGCCTCGTGATCAGTATATCTTGAGCCTGTTTCTCGACACAGTTTTACTTCGACAATCAAGTTCTGGAGCAGGTCTAGTTGACCTAGGTTAACCCTAGAACGATTAGGTATGTGGTATTTTTTGTGTCGTGATTGTTTTTTTTTTGTGTATACTTCATTCTTTTGTTAATATTTAAAATATATATATATATATATATATAAATTATCACATTCTTTTTCCCTCCTTTTCTCTGCCTTTCTCTCTTTCTCTCTTCATATCATGGGTACTCCACCTCGCAAAACTCTTGCCGAACTTTGGTACCCACAACCAGACATTACTTCCTACGGTTCTTGTTTTGGTCGAACTTCGAACGATCCATCCATGCCAAAAATTTCTTTGTAAAATCGGATAGACGCGTCTAGGACGAACAACTGGACCCCGCAATCCACTTCGTATCAACCGTTTCAAACATTCACACCTTCTTGCGTTGATACCCCTTTTGAAAATCCAGTTGTAACCCCGAGACCTATGTCTATTGCTGAACGTATTGAACAATCTCGTAGCCGATCTTTCACTCCTTTCACCACTACAAATTCTTGGGATCAACAATTCCATTCACCTTCTTATCCCAATGTTGATCCCACTCCTGTCCAACAATTCAATTCCTACCAGTCCTACCCTACTTTTGCACCTTCCCTAGACATTGCTTCAAAACCACCATTTGGGAATTTTCAGTATCCAAACAACTTTGAATCTTTTACTGAAACCACTTCACAACCCATGTCTAGTCTGGAACAGTCATTGGAAGACTTTAGGGTAGCGTCAAGCCAACAGATAATGGATTTGAATGCGTCCATGGCCGCTCTCATACAACCTACTGACCCGGTAGCTAGTTTCCAACTAGCTCCAAATTTTCCAATGTATGAAGAAGCAGCAGGACAGGCTGTGAATTTGAGTGGAGAGAGTGAGATGTACCCCCTTCCGAATCAAACCTACCCGTACCAAATTGAATCCCACAACTCCGGTTTTGGAAGTCTATCGAGTATCCCACATGCTTTATCAATTGAAGATAGAATGATTAATGAGTTATGCGACTTTGTAGTGTTTGATTTACCTGATTGTGAAGAGTCCCTTCCAAGTGAAACCACACCCAATCCTTTTGACCTCTACACCTCCATCTTAGAACCTGAATTGATTGAAATCCATGCTTTTGATGAGGTGCCTGAGAAAATTGTCTTTCACTGGATTAAGGATATTGACGCCGGGAATATTTTGGATGATGAACCCGTAGATTTGGCTGAGTTTGTCTCTTCAAATCATCATCCCAAGTCATTAAATGTTTTTTCCGAACCCCATATGCGTCTGGACTTTGATGAAATATGCATGGATGAGCTTAACTTTGAGGAGAATTTTGAGGATATTTTTGAGGATGAAACAGTTCTAGATGATGAGTCGGATTTTCCAATTCATCCTGTTCCTTTCACTGACTGTGTACACCCTCCAGAACCCTTAACCGATACCCTTCCTCAACCACTTTCCTCCATCATTTCCATCGTTCCGACCTTGCCAGAACCCGTATCATTTTCACTTCCTGTGTCTGGTTTACCAAGTTCGGCGTACCCATGGTTTCTCACGAATCTTGAGGGATTTGACCCCATTTCTCGACTGGTAAATATATTAGCACAATCGCTTTTCACACATCGGTCATCACAAATTGTGCTAATCTATTTACTCCATTTGCACCCTCGAGTTCGTACTCCACTTCTTTTTCCCTTCCGCCATTCTTCTTCCGATATACCGAGACCATATCCCGCACGGTCTCGCGTATTCTCCATCTCTTTTCTCTACGCCTTCTTCCGCCAACCTGTACATTATAGCGATAAAATCTTTGAATGGTTGGTGTTAACTTTTGGCCTGTGTAAGGCCTTGTATAGTCTGATACTGTTCTCTTTCCCCCATAATCCTGAATTTCAATGCTTAACAGTGGAAACACTGTTTTACTTAAGTTTGGGGGGGACACTTTTTTTGTATATATTTTTTGTTTTTCCTTTTTGTATATAATTTGTTTTTAGGGAGCGCCGGCAATTTTGACCCTCTTGGTATAGCCTGACAGTGAGGGCACTGTCAAGTTTAAGTCTGGGGGTGTGCTCGGTAAGCTTTCTTCTTTCGCATTCATTTGTATATTTTGCATTTGCATACCTTATTAAAAACCCACAAAAATCAAAAAAAAATTCAAAAAAAATATATATATATATAAACTTTGTCGTCAAGTTAGCTAATAGGGTAACTTAGATCTTTATTCCGAAAGATTAGTTGATATGATAGAAATAACTAAATTCTAGGCTTAGAAATTGAAAACCCTAAAAATAACCCTCATTCTGTTTAAACTTGGTAAGTATACGTCCTTACAGTTTTTTTTGAGAAATAGGTAATCTTGAGTTCAGTTCTTTAGTTAAGTCAAGATGAAGGGAAAGTATTGATGCTCTACTGAAGGATAAGTCTGAAAAATAGTTTCTTTTCTTGAGTTCAAATTTAGAAAGTATATACCCTACAAACTGCACCTACACGTACCTTGAAACTTGGGATAGGAGAGGATACCTAGAAATACTCTTTCCTGAAAGCCTAGTATGAAAGAAAAAACGGTATTTAAAGCTAAATACCAAAAGAGCATATTGAAAAGTATATCCGGTCTTGAAAAAGAAAAAGAAAATAAAGTCAAGACCTGGAAACTGCTATTTACGCTTTAAGTTCACACATTCAGTAATCGGTCGTTAGTGCCTCAAGAAGCATTAATAGTCGCATGAAAGATGTGTGAGCAAATCCGTCCATCCTTAATGAAAAGAAGTAGTATTAGGTATTAGGGCAAAGGTATTATAGCTTGAATTGAATTCTTAAGTGTAGGGGTGCAAATATACACACACGTAGAGGTATACAATCGATGTTTGGATAAAAGATAGAAATAAAGAATAAGACTTGTGTTTTCTGTAAAGTTGATAAAAATCCCTGATTTGAGGCCGCACTTTAGAAGGAAAACTCAGGAGAACCAATATCTTTCTAAACTTTTTTTTGGAACGTATATGATCTAAGGTTAAATAGATAGGAGGTGTGAAAAATAAGGGTTGGATATTTCTAACTTAGGATGATAGAATTTCTAACGTAAATACTGAACTGTAGGAGTAGAATCTATGTTAACTTATGACACTAGCTTGACGGGATTTTGTGGGTGTAATCCGCTGAAAACCCTCAGGAGACAACACTCCTCCTACTAGGGACACCTAGAGGTTTAACGGCTTGTTGCACGCGCTCAGTGCAATCGCGTTCCCTGTGAAAGTGTGGTTAGGATTTTATTTTTTGTGAATAATTGGTTTTGCTCGGGACGAGCAAAAGTTAAGTTTAGGGGTATTTGTTCATCACAGAATACTGCATTTTATACCGCCCATTCTTACGCTCAGTTGTTTATAGGTAGGTGCTTTTAATCCGTGCTTGTTACATATTTGCAGGATACAGGTTCTCGGTTCTAAAACGGTGAAATTCATGGAAAACACGACAAAATCCGGGTTCCTGCCAACCACAGATAAAACACGGTCTCCGCTCTTCATCCGTATGTTGCCAGATACCAGTTTAGGAAGACAAAATGTCAAATCAATGTCACCTTCATGCACAAGGCTCAATGGCAACAAAAAGTTCCAAGAAATCTACGCGGAGCTCGAGGCAATCATGCCAAATCTTGACAAAAAGTCCACCTTTCCCTCAACAGAAATTCTGGAAGAAATATGGAGGTATTTTCAGAATACACATATGCCATACTGAAGTACACTAAAGACCAGGGAAGTACTGAAAAAATCATGCCCCAAATCCATCATAGGGCCGCGGATCCGCGGCCAAAGGGGGGTCTAGGCAGCGGATCCGCGGCCGTACAGGCGCCGCAGGCAGAGAACTTTGGGGGGTATTTGTGTCTTTGTATATGTGTTCTGGTGGTTGCCCTAGATCTTCAACTCCCTGCCTATAAATACAGCAGAACTGAGCTCAACTAAGGGATTCTTTTGTTCCTCTTTTGTAGTCTTTTGTATAGTTTTTCTTCTTCTTCTTCATTCTTTTTCCATGAAAATTGTAGTGAGAGCTTTGTGAGTGGAGATCAATGAAGATGAGGGCTTTTTGTATCATTCTCTTTTGTTTCTTCTTCCCCTTGAGATTCTTGCTTTCTCTTGATCATTCAACCTCTTCATTGAGCTTGAATGGTTAAGGGTTAGTTATCGATCTCAAGGGTCGTATTTTCTTTCATGAAATTAGCACTTCATTTCACATGCGTTCTCTACCCTTCCCTTGATCTTGCAACCTCTTGATTGAGCTTGCAAGTTTAAGGGTTGGCTATTGATCACATGCTTGACTTGAGTCCTAGTTTCTTGTTCTTTTTATCGCTTTTTATTTCTTGCTTATTATTATCTTGCTTTACTTTCTTGCAATTTAATTCATGCACTTAATTACTTGTAATCTTTTCTTTTCTTTGTTCTTTTCTTTTTGTTCTCTCTTTTTGGTTCTCTTTTGTGAATGAATGTAATTATTGTTGTTAAGATGAAATACGGTATTGTAAGTTAATATCTTCTTTCTCATTTCCTTTTCCTGTTATTTTCCATTGAACTCCGCCCAAACCATACGCAAGCGCTCCGTTAGGCACCCTACCCTAACAAGGTAACGGTGATTCCTAACCGCGACCGGTTGCGTTCGGTTTGGCCGGAGGCGAAAGCAAGAGACAAGAACGGAAGGACAAGGGTAAATAAGCCGGATTCCACGAATACCGCGCTTAAATCCCCTAATCCACGTTGTTGCCGATTGCTCTAACTTCAATTGGTCAAGACTCGGCTCAAAGGTTTTGAGTACGGATTTCCTTAGCTTACAATCTCGTATCTTTTCTTAACAACTTTATACTTGCAAATAAACACATAGGTTAGAAACAAACATACACAAATTCTTTATTGACTCGTCTAAAACAAGAAATGACATACAACCATCTCCCTGTGGATCGACCCATGCTCAACCGGCTAGCTGCATAGCGACACCGTCTTGATTGCGGTTAACTTAAATTCTTCCAATCAGTGATGTATGCCGATCGTCGAAAAAAATATGGAGGGTGCATTTTTCCGACGCCATATGAGGAAATTCCCTCCTATGGCACCTTTCCTCCATTAACCTCATGTATATATATATATAATGGAGGAAAAAGATCCTGGGAGGCTTTTTCGTTAGACGGTGTCAAAAAACTGCACCTTCCACCGTTTTATTCGACGATCGGCACCCATCATCTTCCTCTTTATCATCTAAGATGTGGATACACCGAATTCAGTGGTTGCAAAATTAACAATTTACCGACAATAGAACATTTTACATTGCTAATTCAACGGTAAAAAAGTGGTAAAATCACATGAAATTTGATATATCCACATCTTAGATGATAAAGATGAAAATAATAGGTGCCGATCGTCGAATAAAACAGTAGGGGTATAGTTTTTTGACACCACCTGACGATAAAATAGGCTATAGGAGGGAATTTCCTCCTATGGCGTCGAAAAAAATATATCCTCCCTTATTTTTTCGGATGATTGGCACCCACTATCTTCGTCGTTATCATCTAAGATGCGGTTACACCAAATTTCTTGTGATTCTATAACTTTTTCATCGTTCATTTAGTGGGTTCAAAATTAATATCATCTAAGATGCTGTTATACCAAATTTCATGTGATTATACAACTTTTTCACTGTTGATTTAGCAATGTAATTTTGTGTACAATCACTAAATGAACCCACTAAATGAACGGTGAAAATATTGTAGAATCACATAAAATTTAGTATACCCACATCTTAGATGATAACGATGAAAATGATAAATGCCAATCGTCGGAAAAAATGATGGACGGTATATATTTTCGACGCCATAGGAAGAAATTACCTTCGATGGCCTCTTTCCTTCATAGGAAGAAATTCCCTTCGATGGCCTCTTTCCTTCATTATTCTCATATATATATATATATATATATATATATATAGATATATATATATATATATATATATATATGTGGGGGGGGTGGGGGTTAATGGAGGAAAGCTGCCATAGGAGGGAATTTCCTTCTATGGCGTCGGAAAAATGCATCCTTCCTGATTTTTTTTCGATGATCGGTATACATCAACTCCATTTTTGTCATCTAAGATGTGGATATACCAAATTTCATATGATTATACCATTTTTTTCACCGTTGATTTAGTTGATGCAAAATTAATGATTTACCCACAATAGAACTTTTTACATTGCTAATTCAACAGTGAAAAAGTGGTGGAATCATATAAAATTTGGTGTATGCACATCTTAGATGATAACGATGATGATGATGGAAGCCGATCGTCAGGAAAAATGGTAGAGGTTGTATTTTTTCGACGCCATAGAAGGAAATCCCCTCCTATGGCGCCTCTCTCTTTCTCTCTCTCTCTCTATATATATAGAGAGAGAGAGAGGGAAAAGATGCCATATGAAGGAATTTCCTTCTATGGCGTCGAAAAATTACACCCTCCCTTATTTTTTCCGCCGATCGGCACCCACCATTTTCATCGTTATCATCTAAGATGTATGTGCACCAAATTTTATGTGATTCTACAACTTTTTCACCGTTGATTTAGCAATATAAAAAGTTTTATTGTCGGTAAACCGTTAATTTTGAACTCACTAAATCAACGGTGAAAAGTTGTAAAATCACATGAAATTTGGTGTATCCACATCTTAGATGATAACGATGAAGATGGTGGGTGCCGATCGTCGGAAAAATGAGGGAAGGTGTATTTTTTCGACGCCATAGGAGGAAATTCCCTCATATGTCATCTTTCCTCCATTAACCTCGTGTGAAATTCCCTCATATGTCATCTTTCCTCCATTAACCTCGTGTGTGTGTGTGTGTGTGTGTGTGTGTGTGTGTGTGTTGAAGGCTCTTTATGTGTCATATGGAAATACCATATACGTGTTATTACTCAAAAACTTCTGTTTAGGGCTACCGCCCCCGAACCCCCATGTTCGGGCACAGGGTCTTTACAACGATAGCAATTTTGGTCTCATCCTTGATAAAATCCTGAATCCCCCACTGACCGTTCATGTGGTGTTAGCGACTGTTCTGTACGGTCGCTAATACATACAGTATCGAGTAGTAATTAATGGAGCATAATATTTATTAAAAAATGAATAAATAACCGATCAATTTAGTTAAGCTTGATCCAAAAAATGGTGGGGCTAATGGAAAAGGAGTTTAAGAATGGACCACGGCTAGAATACTCATGATCATAATGAACTGAAAGTGGAGTATAAGGAAGAGAGGAGCAAGAGCCCCACAGTGCTTGGAGGATATTTGGGTTTGTGGCCGTTGGGCCCAAAACCAAAATCCGATGTGTGGGTAACATTAGATTCGATATAATCATATGGCCCCACGTAGTCTTATTCTGACTCCTCGGTGGCAACTGTCACTCTCACTCCAACGCAGTTTTGTCTCAAATTTATCCTTTTGGGGGTTTTGATATTGGACCAACTCTAAGATCACTTTCTATATATGTTTCATGCTCTGATCTATGATGAATGATTTGCCTCTGGTCCCAAATGCTATTTTTCCAATCATAAGGCTCCAAACGGTGTAAAACAGGAAGCCCGCCAGTGGTTTTGGAGATGTTTTGAGCTGTGATCGAGGGCTAGCATGATAATAGAATGACAAAAGATAACCTAGAATCTCAATATGAATAATTTCATATGCTCTGGTTTTGATCTTCCAGCATTTCCTCTATGGATGAATGTTTGCTTATGGATGCACTTGGTATACTGGATAGAAGATTACTGAAAATTCACACACAACGGTATAGGGAATGCTGCATTCACGTGATTGGTGTGTTTTGATCATTCCCGACAATAAATGTGCATGACAACAACCGACAATGGCTGTTGTGATGTGAGCGACAAATAAAATATAAGCTGGCGATTGAAGATGATGGTTGTCAAACGGCAACTGACGATGATTGGGTGGCGACAGGCGATGTATGCCACCGTGGGCGACGGGCGGCAACTGTCGAGACCTGGAGCCGAAGTCGGAGATGGAGGGCAACGACCCAATGATGGCGGGCGAGGGAGTGCAACGGTGGGCAAAGAGCGGGGCGGCCGGTACCGAGAGACCACGACGAAGGGCGATGGACAATGCTGGCTGAAGGTGGCGGCCGGCATCGATGAATTACGGCGGTGGCAGCCGGCCCCACTAGCCAGGTTGGCCGATCAGTAGAATTTCCTAACGCTAGTTACTTTAAGCAGGAATATTTGAAGGTAATGCAAGGAAAGACATCTATTTGAATGGTAACTATGAACCCAATCAACAATTATCTCAATTTATACAACTGCAAATGAAACTAATGATAACAAATAATCTTAACAGTTTATCTAAGCTTATAGATTTTTAACTTATGAAATCATAACTAAATCTATCCATAACAGCCAAAATATTCAATATAGTTATATCAATATATTCATAAAAGCCAGATTGCCTAATCATGGTCCAACAGCCAGAACTATCTGTTCTTGTAAAAGACGACGAGCAGATATTCTATGCAGCGCATCAGGTGTAGTGGTATCATAGTACCCTCCTAGGATATTGACCAGGCTTTGATTCACTGGATGCGCATTTTATTTTGTTTACTCTTTTCCATTTTTTCCTTTAAAAATGCATTTTATTTTTCTTACCCTTTTCCTTTTTTCCTTTAAAAATGCGAAGGGAAGGTATTTGCAAGTTTTTCTTACCCTTTTCCTTTTTTCCCCTTTGAAAATGCGAAGGGAAGGTATTTGCAAGTCCAAAGTGAACGATGACTAGGATTTTTCTAACATCGCACAAATAAAATGCTTATTTTCTTACCCTTTTCCGTTTTTTTCCTTTAAAAATGCGAAGGGAAGGTATTTGCAACTCCAAATTGGACAATGACTTGGATTTTCCTAACACCGCACAAATAAAATGCGAAGGGAAGGTATTTGCAAGCCCTATTTAAATATGACTTGGATTTTCCTAACATCGCGCAAATAAAATGTCAAGAAAATAAAATAAAATAAATAAATCAATGAAACTGCTCCCTTTTGTTTTTTTTCATCTGCAACTTCTATCTCTTTAACAAGCAATAGTTCAGTTGGTATGAGCACTTTCGATTTTCGGAAAAATGTGGGGTTCGAAACCCAGAAACCCAAAGAGAGAAAGTGGCCACAAATTCATGCTTTAGGGGGCAAATTCATGGTCCCCTTTGGTGCGTGTGTGGTCATAGGTTAGGGCCTACGCGACATTGCCAAGAAAAAAAAATCTTTCTCTTTATAAGTTCTCTAGCATTCTTTTCCATTTGTATCCCATGTGTTTAAGTCCAAATGGATATAGTTTAGTGTACATCGTCAGAAAGCCTCCGGCCCATTCAGCTAAAAACCTCTAAATTTTTTTGAAATCGATAGAAAAGACCCACCGTTTAAAATCTTTATTAACAAACCCCCGCACTGCATTTCATTTAGGCTTTTATTCTCTCAAACTGCATAGATATTATAGGCAACTAGTGTAAAAAGGATTTTACTTGAGCCCAGGGTTTTTAAGAAGGGTAATTAAAAGCCTACACAAGTTTGATGCTGGCCGGGGGCTTTTTGACAATTTACCCTATAATTTAACCGTATTTGCTTAAAGTTTAGTTGTTTACAATCTAAATAACTATCTTCAACTGTATAAATCTTTTGGTTATACTGGATAATCCAACCATTACTTTATATTGAATTGCATTGTGTCATGAAACATAGGGTAAATAATTATCACCATCTTTTTATGGTTTTGGAGATAAAGCTAATTGTCTTAAATAATATAATAAACTTAGTTAACAGCGATCTTAAATAGTTTGATTTAAATATGATATAAGAAGGATAAGGGTTTAGCTTTGGAAATTTGAAGATCTATTTATTCTTCCATTAAAATAAAGGTTCCGCAGCATATTATTCTTAAAGTAAACTTGATTCTTCTCAAATCAAACAGATATAGAGGGCAATGCTTGTTTAGAAGGGGTTCTCGCATTTTAAAAATCCATGGGTGTTACCTTGAATCGTTTTTTGTATCAAATCAAAGTCATACATTATATTCCATATCCGACCCATTTAGCAGGTGGGTTGGGTTTGGACATGATATTTTTATAAAATCAGCTATTTATCATAGGTAAATTATCTACGCGGATCAACGTAACTATTCACCAATCTTTTACATCTTCTCATTTACAACCAATCATATTCTTCCGAGCAAATTCTAATGCCGCTCCCGCGATGTTTTCAAATTTTACCCAAAATCCCTCCCCTTTTCTTCAAACTCAATCTCGTTTTGTCGTTCAAAGTCAAAAAAGAAAATGGAAAAAATTCGATGCATTGTAATTGATGCGTCTTCAGTACTAGAGGTGAGCAATTCCTTAAGGCACTAATATTTTTTTTGAATTTCCCCCTCATGATTAATTAGGGTTTCATCCCTTTCTTTGCGTTAAAAATCATTAATTTGTCATTTTGTTTGCAATTTTGCTTCAAGCACTGGAAAACAAACAATCGCCGAATCTCCAAATTGTTTAATGTCATGGGATGTTTTGTGATTGTAGATCAAAAGCGGATTTTGGGTACTACAATTTGGGGGAAAACAGTTAGCGAAATTCCGAAAACTTGACATTTCCTTTCAAAATAGGGGCTTTCTGTGGAATAAAACTCTAAATTGAGAGAATCTGTGAAAATGTTGATGGAGTTTTGCCTTTACCATTTAATTATCCGATCTATATTCCGGAAAAAAGAGAAAAATCTCTAATGCCAATTTATTATTTTAGTATATCGCATTGGAGACATTGGCAGACCAAACTAAAACATGGGCAGGATTTTGCATTGGAGACATTGGCAGACCAAACTAAAACATGGGCAGGATTTTGTGTTGGCAATGATCAACTTGTTAGACGCTAGAGTATAGACCATTATGTTATTAAGAAGTAGTAAGAATGTGTAGGGGCACGCTAGTTAAGGATGCGGAATGAGCTCTAATATCAAACTTTACACGGTTAACAAGAATAGCTCTGGAGATGTGTCTTGAAAATCCTCAATGTAAGTAATATAGTTAGTTTCCTTGGTCTGAATTTGGATATAGCCATGACAAGGTGCTCTCTGTAAAGCGAAGGAAATATTGATGCTAACAGATCGGCCAGCAGGGAAACTGTGATTATCAGATCGCCTAGCAGAGAAGCTGTCATTCAAGACCATGTCTCTTGCCTTAATGTATAAGTTCATGGTGACCGTTTATTAACCTCTATAGTTTTGACCACTCTGCTAGCCCTTGATTTAGGGGTTTGAAATATGACGACGAGTCCACCATGACTTTTGGATACTGATTGGCTGAATTTAGATAGCCCGAAAGTCCTGCTAAGTGTTCAACGAGATTTTTAGAATCCTTTTGTCGTTTTATTCAATTTCTTGGGATGTTTTGGAAATTGGTTCAATCCGGCATTCTTTTATAGCTAAATTTCTTTGGAGAATGCATCTGTTAGCCAGTAGCTCAAGGCTTGTAGAGGTCTCCTTTGTGTATTTGAAGGTTACTATATATTTTAGTCCCATTGTTTTTTGTAAAGGAAAATGCGGATTGTTAAGAACATTTATCAAGATAGTTTGGAAAGTTGCATCCTCATTCTATGCAAGAACATACTATAAACTCTTATATTTCTTGTCAATACAACAACCTTTTTGTGGAGAAAAGCCTTAAAGATTTAAGTTTCATTCATGCATGGTTCTTTTTTCTTTTCTTTCCAAAACTCATGTTTTCCATGACTTTGCTTCGAGTAAACTTGTGCTTATGGATAGTAGAAAACCACACGTTTCCTTCTATGCTAGTGTATAAAGAAAACTATGTGGAGAACATTTAATTCCGTTTCCTTGCATTGACATCTAAGCTTCCTTTATAAGCACTTAAATTGACCATTTCTAATGAGGCTTTTAGCACAAGGCACTCATATGTTACCTTATCATTAGTGATATTAGACATGTAGTGAGGTTAAAACCATCGATTCCTTTTCTTAGCTTCCATACATTGAATCAAAAAGCTACCCCTTTGTTTTCTCTTTAGGGCCTATTATTTGGAAAGATTTTCATAACTGATGCAGATTTTTGTGATTACAAATCTTTTCATGACTTTTCTGATTTTATTTGTTAAGAAATATTTTATTTTATTTCATAATCATGTAAAGTGTATATAAACACCTTTGAGATTCAATACAAATAAAATTAAGTTCAAACCCTAAATTGCATCATCTTCAAGATCTTATATGGTATCGGAGTGCTACTATTAAAAGTTCAATTTTTTGATCCATAGCCTTCTCTCAAAACTCAACCTCCATCATCTCCAAATTCTCTTTCCCAACAAATCTTTCCTGCACAAACTTTCCTGTATGCGGATCTCAAATTCAATCGGGCTTAATCAGCCACGATCTTCTTGGCCACATTGACGGCTCTAAGTCTCCTCCTCCGATAACTATCACCGACAATTATGACACCACCAAGCGTGTCGAAAATCCCGACTATTCTCAACTATGCCAGCCAAATCAATCACTCCTCCTATCGCCTTCCGCAACAACGTGGAAGCGCCTCCTACAATCGCAACACCACCACCAAAAACTTCTCTTGCAACAACAATAACAATCAGTACTCCAGCACCTGCAACAACAACTCGCCCTGCTCCAACTCCTACTGCAACTTCTGTAAGCGTCTCGGTCACACCACCAATGACTGTCGTCAACTCGCTCGCTTCTTTCGTGAGAACACAATGCAAGTTAATCCCCCACAGACCCCCTCTCCACCTGTTGCCAATAACACCAACGCCAACTGGCCCGCTCCCTCCTCCTGAATATTGGACACCGGTGCTTCTCACCACATTTCGTCTGATGTTGGGACTCTTTACACCTACACCGATTACGGTGGTTCCGATGAGATCAACATAGATAGTGGTTCAGGTTTGAAAATTTCCCACATCGGTAAAATAACACTGGACTCATCCTAAAAACCCTTTCTTTTAGATATTCTATGTGCACCGTCTATTACTCAAAACTTAATTTCTGTTGCCGAATTTTGCAAATTAAACAAAGTCCCACTTAAGTTTTTCCACTCAAATATTTTGGTGACGGATCTTCGCACGGGGGCGCTTCTTTTTCGTGTCGATAGCCATAATGATGTCTACTGTCACCAACGCTCCATCCAACCTTAAATTCACGCTACCTCCAAATCAGAAATAAGTGAGTGGCACTATCGTCTTGGTCATTCCTCCATCTGCGTATTTCAGTTAGTTGTTAAGAAAAATAAGTTAGTGTCTAGTGTCTCGATAGTTAATAATCTTCAATAAAACACTTGTGATTACAATAAAAGTCATAAACTTTCTTTTTCTGAAAATTCACTTCGTACATTTAAGCCTTTGCAATTAATTTACACTGATGTTCGGGAACCCACTGAATTGTCTTTTGATGGTTTTCGCTATTACGTAATTTTTGTTGATTATTACACAAAATATATTTGGTTATACCTTATGAAACGTAAATTTGATGTTACAACCATTTTTCTCCAATTCAAAAAGCTTGTTGAAAAGTATTTTCAATTACCGCTTATATCAATATACTTTAATAATGACGGTGAATACACATCTCTTGCCTCCATTCTCATATCTTATGGTGTCTCTCATTTTACCACTCCTCCACACACCCTTGAACACAATGGCATGTCAGAACGTCGCATCGTCATGTTGTCGAAACCTGTCTTACACTCTTGTATACGGCCTCTCCTCACTTTAAGTATTGGAGACAAGCCTTTCAAACCGCTGTTTATCTTATAAATTATCTTCCTACACCGGTTCTTAATTTCTAATCCCCATTTGAAAAACTATTTCAACATTCCCCAAACTACAAACGTCTCAAAATTTTTGGGCGTCTTTGCTATCCCTGATTAAGGCTATACACCTCCTCCAAACTTCAATCTAGATCCACTCCATACATTTTTCTAGGTTATTCAACATCTCAATTTGCGTATAAATGTCTAGGTTATGTCACTCACAAAATTTACATTTCTTGTCATGTCAAATTCGTTGAAACCAATTTTCCCATGCAGATATCTAATAGACATCAAGAGACTCTTTCACAAGATTTGGCATCCCCTTGTGCAGTATCGCAACCAATCAAGTATACCCAACCTACCAAACTTCACATTCTATCCACCTTAGCTAACCCAACCCCACTGAACCCCAATCATTAACATCTCATTCTCTCGACCTCTCCCCCTCTACCAACTCTTCACAATTCTTATGCTCCAATTTCGATAATCTCGCCAACCTTCCAGTTCCGACCTTCCCACCTTCCTCCATAACCGCTCAATCCCATTTACCCTTTCCACAATTATTCTCTTCTCCCAACCCCCAAAACTCAACAATGAATGTAAACTGAACCCAAAATACTTCAACTCCTAATATATAAATTATACCATGTTCACCCAATACCCTAAATCCTTGAACCAACCTGTGTATCTCAAACTATGAAGGATCTTAACTGACGTGCTGCAATGTCCGAAGAGTTTGATGCCCTCATGAAGAATGGAACATGGGATCTCGTTCCCAAATCAAATCAGAATCTTGTAACTTGCAAGTGGGTCTTTCGAATCAAGCGCAATTCATACGGAACCATTGCCCGATACAAAGCTCGCATTGTGGCCACAGGCTTCCATCAACGGTCTTGTCTAGACTATTCTGCCACGTTCAGCCCCATTATCAAGCCGTCAACACTACGTATAGTCTTATGCGTATCACTCTCCTAAGGATGGCCTCTTCGTTGACTCGACATTAACAATGCTTTTATCAATGGTACTCTGTATGAAGATGTGTATGTCATGCCCCGCTTTCCAAAGAGTGGTAACGATACATGACGGGGCCCGTGACGTATTTATTCCGAGAAGCTCTTTTTTCGCAATAAATACGCTAAGTGTTTAGAAGAAACATAAAGTAATAAGAATATACAAAAGAATAATATCCGACTTTGATTTATTACATTCAAAATTCACAATTAACAAAATATATGAATACAAGATACGATAGCATGATAAGCCTTAATAAGAAGGCATATATAAATAAACTGAAATGAAATGAAAAGCTGAATGGAACTAGATGTCCGGTTGTGATGCAAACTGGTACCACTCCTCTTCGACCGCTTCTATCTTCTTTGCCTTAATACTACCTGACGAACATTCCAAACATAGAAAGAAGTGGGTAGAATGCCCGTCAACGAACTAGCGCTCGGTAAGCCTCCAAAAAAGATAATTGTAGAAATGATAAGGACATGTGTATAAATTGATAACTACTACCATTAAACTGTAAACGAGTAACACTAATAATTAACCATGGCAATTCTATGTAACATTACAGATTTATATAACATGCAGTGTAATATGAGCATGGAAAACAAGTATAGTATGGCCGTGAAATGTAGGTACAATATCGGTTAACATGAGCATGTAACAAGTAAAAGTGATGAGCATGAATTAAATAGTAGTGTGTCTTAAAAGGTCTCTAAAATGGTAAATTTAACTAACGTGGGTTTAAGTGTGAATATCAATAAAATCTCAAGAGTATTCTCGAACGCAAGACTATAGTCCAGGGACAAGGAATCACGAACCCAAAATAGCGGGACTTCAGTTGTTACTGAAGTATTCCAAACCCAACACGTTATCATCTAGGGACATGGAAACACGGACCCTCATTCATGAATTCGTGATGTACCATTTCAGCCCAGTACCACAGCAATATTATTTTTACAGTTTCAGTCCGGTACCACAGCGGCATTATTTATAATAATAGGACTCATGAGATTCTGTCGGATTCATACTTAAACTACCTCAACACCCCGCATATACTAGATTGTAATTAAAGTCACAAGTCTTATCTGAATCCATGAATATATCAAGTTTTCAAAATTGAGTTCATGTCAATATTAAGTATTCATGTCACATTTTTAGTATTCATGTCAATTTCAAGTATTCATGTCATGTTGTATTCATGGTTCGGGTCAAGTCTAGTATGTAATTGGATTATGGCAAATATATAATATCTAATTATGTATTCATGTACAAGAAACAGTTTAAAAATCAAGGAAAACAAGGTATACATGTTCGAATAGCATGAAATGCATCAAGTATATTATTTAAGTATCGACCATAAACAATACTGTAAAGAAGTGTTGTGTACGACTAATCAATCAAGTCAATCAAATTCGGAATATAAACATAAATATAGATCTAAGTGTTGTGCACGCGTTAGTTCCAGTCGTGTCTAAATATGACAACCGATTTGAGGGATATACATGTTTTCGTATCGTTGTACAGAATAGATCAGAAGCTATCCAACACCGTCGCATATTTTTTAAACAGAGCTTGAGATATTTTCCATCGTTTTCAGATTTCAAAGATTATTAGAAACTTTTATGTCTTTCGATATACTTATCCAAAACATTAAGGTTCACACGATTTGGATTTTTAAAGCTCTAGGTATGGTCATTTTAATATCAGGGTTTAAAACAGAATTTCAGATTTCTGGACTGCAACTATGTGTTGTATTATCAAGCATATATCTTGTCATTCTATTCATTTTTGGGTCACCGGGCATATAGTAAATTCTGAGTCTGTCAATTTTGCATCTATGCATAAAAAATTTGCTACAAACGGACATCGGAAGCTCAAGTTATGTCCAATTTAAAAACAGTGTACGAATCAATACAGATTCTATCCAGATTCGTCATTTAATCATGTAACGCGGTTTTCTATATTTTAAGTCGATTTTTAGGAAATGTATATTGTTTACCGCCGAAGACCGGACTGAGACGCTGAGACGTCTAGCCTAAATTTGGAGCAGATACTATTTGGACATATCCACCCACCTCTCCGAAAATACCAAGTTGATTTATGGCACTATACATCGGAGGTTTGGATAGATGCGACCGATATAGCAGATTTCATCAGATTCCCCCTCATTTGCGAGGGGTTTTTTTTTATTGCAGGGACGCTCTTCCCTACAGACACAAGCCCTTACAGTTAATTACGTTATCGCATTACGATAACAACTTTCTCCTACTCCGGTCGTTCACTTTGTGTCGTATTATAGTTGGTTTATTTTGGTTGCATGTGAATTGTATACGGAGACTAATTTATATCGTCGCCCGTAGGGCGCGGATTAGTTCAAATCCGTATATTTGAGATTTGGGTTTGGGTCAAGGATTCGCTTGACGGGGTTCACGTTGGTAGCTTGGTTTGCCAACATGAATAAATTTAGGATGTAGAACTCATATAAATGAGGTCCGTCAGTTCATGGGATATTTGGGTCAGATTTAAGGATCGTTAGTCATATTTGAAACTAAGATCAACTTAGAAACAAATGAGCTTATGAGCTCAATTATTTTAGTTTAAGAATATCACGGTCTAATATTCTCTGTTTGGGATGAATATTAGTTTAAGAACATTTCGGACCATTTTTAGTTTAGGGACATTTCGGTCCAACATTCCCATTTTGGGGACAAAGGAAAAGGAGTTATTGGTTATTGGGACCCGACACATTTCTGAACACGTTGAGAAATTATAACGATATATATCAGAGGTGTGAAGAGATGTACCCTTGAACCAAATCTCGTATTTGAGGGAAAGAATCGTGGTGGATCATCCAAAACTCATTAGTTTTGTTTGAAACTAAGATTAACTTAGAAGGTATGGGATGAAGATCGTTAGTCATGTATGAGACTAAGATCAATTTGGATATCACGAACATAAGCTTAGCCTATTGGGGCTAAAATTGGGTTTTTGTAACACCCAGCAGTGTTAAGCACTCAGTTGCATGTAGCGCTCACGTGTATATCGCGTGAGGCGCTATAATAGTGCTAAGCACTAATTTTTCTCTGGCGTTCACGTGTGTTTCACATGAGGTGCTGTGCGTTTGGCGCTCACGTGTGTTTCATGTGAGGCGCTTAGTTTTGGCTTCTTTTGAGCGCTCACATGTATTTCACGTGAGGCGCTCCAACAGTTCTAAGCATTAATTTTTTCCAGCGCTCATGTGAGGCGCTATGTAACTTAACCTTGGACGCTCATGTGCTTTTCACGTGAGGCGCTGAGTTCTTTTGGAGATTTAATCTCTGTTACTGTTTTTAGATAGGTTAAATTTCTGTTAATGGTATTTTGGCTATTAATGATCACCAAGATCACTATTTTGAGAATCTGGGATCGGGTTCTTTAAGAGTTAAGTTCTTGATCTGAAAGAACTAAGTTCCTGGAGTATTATGGACTCCATATTCTCCATGTTCTTTTATCCATATTTTCTTGTTCATGTTTTCAGAGAGGTTAAACCTCTGTTAATGGTATTTTGACCATTAACGATCACCAAGATCACTATTTTTAGGATCTTGAATCGGGTTCTTAAAAAACTAAGTTCTTGATTTGAAGGAACTAACTTTCTGAAGTATTATGGACTTTATCTTTTTCATGTTCTTGTATCCATGTTCTCCCCTGGATCATTAATTCTCAAGAACAAGATCTTTCCGATGAGAATTAAATTCTCAATTTGTGGGATCTCAGATCCAGAGAAAGAACTAAGTTTTTTGAGAAGAGTTAAACTCTTAGATATGCTAGGTAAAGGAGATGTTTTGATCTAGGTGTTTTCTTTACCTAGGGTTTTGAGGAGGGAGACGATCTTCTTTATTGAGAATTAAATTCTCTGTAGTTTTGTGATATATTTTTTTACAGAAGTTTTTTTTTGTGGGCGGGTCTTTTCTCTCTCTTTTATTTTAGATTTGATCTCCTTACTCCTATTTATAGGAGAAGAGAAAAAAATCAATTTTTTGAAACAATCTCTCATTGAGAGATCATAATTGTCAATCAAAATGACCTTAAAGATCAACCGGTGAAATTTATTCACCGTTGGATTTTTAATCCAAATGCTCTTCATTTAACAGAGAAGATTTCTTGTTTATTTTAATAAAATTAGGAGAATATTTTTCTAAAATATAATTTTATTCTATCATATAAATATCTTGTTAGTTTAACGAGATTAAGAAAATATTTTCTTAACATAGAATTTGTAACAACTGTGTAGCCTAGATACGTAATAAAAACGTTTTATAATTTTTCTCGAGGTCAAAACAATTATTTTACTGCATCTATTGGTAGAAATCACTTTAAAAATATTTTTCCATAATTAAAATGAATTAATATGATTTTTAGGAATTTTTAAGAATTTAAATGGATTTTTTTATCGAAGGGAAAAGTTGTTAAAACCGGCAAGGGGGGCTATTTTGGATCAAATTTGGTTGTAAAGGATAGAAAACATCAAAATACATTTACTATAATTTTCCCAGAATTTTCAAATAATATTTAGAAGCCAAAAACAAATTTTAAAAACATTTTTAAATATTAAAAACAAATTTTATTATTTTTTTAGAGCGGGAAAGAATCTAGACCGTCAGATTTAAAAACCAACGGCGCAGATTCTTCCGACAGTTTGATAAAAGGAAAAAGGAATATATATATATATATATACACACACACACGCCTTGATCTGGACCGTTGGATCAATGATCCAACAGTCAAAGATCGCTAGCGCCAACTCGAGCCAGGGCCTACGCCAGCTCACGCGTGATGGGATGTGCATCGTTGGATCTGGTCGAGTGACGGTCCAGATCTTGTCGGCTCATGGGCCGGTTCGTGTAGCAGCCGGGAAAAAAATTAGGGATTTTTAATCCCAGAAAATCCCTATAAATAGTATTGTGTTTCTAAACTTCCCCAAAAAATATCTGTTCAATGAATAAATCTCAAAATATTTCCAAAGCTTTTTCTTTGAGTTTTCTACACGCTGGATCAAGTCCCAAAGGCAAAACAATTCTTGGGTTCAAGATATACCTTTTCTCGTACAACTCAACGCTCACCGACTTTTATTTTCCTAACTCATTTCAGGTTGGATCTCTCAACACTTGACCCTCTTTTATCTTCATTATGAAAATTTCTATCTGAGAAAAAAATTTCAGGACCTAATTATGAAGCTTTAACTATATTATATATTTTATGGGTTTTGACGATTAACAACGATATTAAACCTTAATAAAATAACGAACTTTTAGCAGTTATCCTTCACGATAAAATCACGGGGTAACGGAAAACCCCGGATTCATGCTTGGACATATGAAACTAAGTCGTAAAACGACTATCAAGAACGGGACAACTTTTACAGGAATAAATGTAATTATTCTACGGTATTAAATAAAGGTTATCGATAATTAGTTCCTTAATTATTAAAACATGGAAAAATTATAGTAAATTTTATATATTGTTTATTTTAAAATAAAATTGATGGTAAACCTGTAAAATCATATTTTAACTAAAATGGGTATTTCTCAAAAATACCATCAACTCCTAAGAATTTATATTTTCAGTAAAATATCACGAACTTTGGAAAAACAGTATTTTCCTTCAAATACCCTAAACCTTTCCAAGTGATATTTTTATCAAAATACCACGATCTTTTCTGAATAATAATTTTTACAAAAATACCATGAACTTGGTAGAGTAATTAGTTTTATTAAAATATCCTGAACTTTTAAAAGTTAGGGTTATCTTGTTAAAAAAATCAATAATAATCCTAAAACTAGATTTTTACTAAACACCTTTAAGAAGTGAAACTTTAACAAAAATGCCCCTAATTTCGAAAGTTAAGTTTTTAAAATTTCACTAAAATACTCTTACCTTTTTATAAAGGAGGTCTTTTATTAAAATACCACAACCTTTATAACAAAAGATAATTTACGTTAATATGCCATATAAATACCACAGTCCATTATAAACTAAGGTTTCTATAAAATACTATATTTACCTTATAACTATAATAGAACGAGATATAACCCACGACTGAGAAAGTTCATATCGACTGAAATATCATCTACTTAAATCCAACTTTTGACACATCACACGACATGACCTACGATGCGGTTAGGGTTAGAATGCACGAACCTAGGTATGAAATACTATTATAAATGAAGATCACTGTAGGCAGGGTGAACAGTCCCAACATGGACGACTAATACGAATGAATTGAACAGTCCCAATATGGACAAATGACATTCCATGCCTAGATGATATACGCACTAACTCTAATTCGCAAAACCATCACACTGAATAAAACGGGGCTGGGTAGTTTGATTTGACAAGATAGTATACGGACTCAGATTCCCCTATTACTCAATCAGATCCGGAAAAGTGGAACAATACATTTTATTTTCCCCAACCGTGTTCCGTGGTTAGAACGGAATAATCTCGAGAACCCGCTACCTTTGTCTAACAAACTAAATGAACATATTACATATAGTTGCCGCACGCAGTATACCTTAATTTACCAAATACCTACAACATCATACCTCTACACACATATGACATCACATATTACACATATTTGTTCTCTTTACCATTACTTTCTATTGAGAAAATCCTATCCGAGTGTAACTCGCTAACGGACTTCCTTTCCCTTTCTATCTTTAGAATGTCCGTTAGATGAAGACGAGATTGATGAAGAAGGAGGCGATGGAATGGAGCCCACTAATGAAGACTACGCGAAGTTGATACGGAGTATTAGGATAGCTCTTCTATTGCCCGTCTGTTTAAGACTTGCTTTCTTGTAATCAATATAATCAAACTATTTAGTTTGCTTTCAGTACTTTGGGATGTAATAATTTTAGTTAATGGAAATAAATACTTCTGCTTTTATTATCAGTTTTGGTATATTGCCTGCATGATTTATACGCTTAACGTAACTGTATCGAGAAAAGACCACTCTCAACACAGTTAGGTTGCGGACCTTGGCACGTCACTATTTCCATACTTTTGAGAAGTGGGGCATGACAGAATTTTATTCTATCATATAATCGATTGATGATTTTAAAATCATTGTTGGATCTTTGATCCATGGGTCCTCTGTTTAACAGAGAAGATCTTTCTACTTTAAGAAAAATCTGGGAAATATTTCCCATATATAATTTAATTCCAACATTGGATTTTTGATCCAACAGAGAATATCTTCCTTATTTAGAAAGATCGGGGGAATATTTTCCCTTAATAGAATTTTTGTTCTATCTTTCGATGATTTTGAATCACTATTGGATTTTTGATTCAACGGCTCTCTATTTAACAGAGAACATTTATTCAGGAAGATATTTTTTCCTTCATAGAATTTAATTCTATCATTTGATTATTTATTATCACCATTGGATATTTGATCCAACGGCCCTGTTTAATAGAGAATATCCTAGATTTTAGGAAAATATCCCCAATGTAGAATTTAATTCTACCCTCATTAATTTGGGCGCTGACGCTCACGTGCTATGTACGTGGGCGCCGCATAAGAATTTAATTCTTTTATAAATAATCACTCATGTGCTTTGCACGCCGGCGCTCATGTGTGTTCCATATGAGACGTCACTATAAGATTTAATCCTGACAGAGGCTGGCGCGGACGCTGGCGCTCACGTGGGAAACGCGTGAAGACCCAATATAGGATTTAATCCCATCTGAAGCGGTACCTACATGCTTTGCATGTGGGTGCACATGTTTAACACGTGGGGTTTCTCTTTATTTTTATAAGGGAACAATAAGTTTTGAGCCAAAAAATTTTGGCGAAAACAAATGCCCCCACTAGTTTGCCCACGTAAGTTTGTACGTGGATTAAGTAGTGCAAAATAATGCATTTCCATAGAATTGATAACTTTGGAGACAATTTTAAGACCCCTGTCGTCTAATACTTTTTCTTCTTCATGAGCCGTAAGGGTCTCAAGAAGGTTTTTCTCCCTATGAGTCGCGAGGATCTCATAGGTGCGTATTCTCCCTAAAAATCGTGAGGATTTCTAAGTGTTCATCAGCTTCGTGAGTCATAAGGATTCATGCCGATATTTTCTCCTTGGGAGTCGTGGGGACTCGCAAGTGGCTTCTTCACTTCATTGGCATGAAATTTTAGCGAAAGTGGCCCGTGGATAGTATATAAGAGTCAGTTTGGATGGCTTAAGAAACAGGTTTAAATTTGTTGCGCAAGTCTTTTTAACTTTATGAGCCGTGAGGGTCTCATAAAGATATTTCTCCTTACGAGTCGAGAGAATCTCGTAGGTGTATTTTCTCCTTAGAAGTCGTGAGGACTCCTAAGTGCGTTTTCTCTTGAGAGTCGTAAGGATCTCACAAGAAAAAATTTCTCTTACGAGTCGAAAGGACCCGTAAATAGCTTCTCCTCCTCATCGGTATGCGACTTTGGAAAATGTTGCCCGTGGATAGTATACAAGAGTCTATATTGACTTCCTTGTAGGCAACAGTGCTTAGGAAACATGTTGATATCCCCGTCGCCTGAGGCTTTTCACCTTTATAAGCTTCAAGGGTCTTATAAAGATATTACTTCCTACGAGTCGAGACGAGTCGAGAGGATCTCATAGGTGTATTTTCTCTTTAGAATTCGTGAGAATTCCTAAGTGTGTTTTCTCTTGAGAGTCGTAAGGATCTCACAAGAGTATTCTCTCCCTTACGAGTCGAAAGGACTTGTAAGTGGCTTCTCCTCCTCATCGGCATGCAACTTTGGAGAATGTGGCCCGTAAATAATATACAAGAGTCACTTTGGACCTGCTTGTAGGGCAACCGTGTTTAGGAAACAGGTTGATATCCCCGCCGCCTAAGGCTGTTTACCTTTATAAGCTTCGAAGGTCTTATAAAGATATTTCTTCTTACGAGTCGAGACGAGTCGAGAAGATCTCGCAGATTTTTCCTAACGTAAAATGTAGATAACCCCCACTCTTTTATGACAGAGGTCCGTTAGGTTTGTAGTACTAGGTTTAAGTTCATACCGTCGTGTTAGCTGATGTATCCTCAATATGCAGTCCCTTAAGTTGCTGCTCGAGTAGCCCCGCGTATGTCGTGTCTCTGATCCCTTCTAAGGTTGGACAAGATGTCTTCAAGTAATTTTCTTAGGTCATATTACCGTCGGAAGAACAAGTCTTAGGTATTTGTCGTGATGCTTTTTACTTGAGGTTAGGCTCAATTTAGAGACCTGATGAGTCATAACCACACCCTTCTTGGGTGGGATGATCTTCAACGGTCTTTAGGCTTTGTATGTATTACCGTCAAGACTCGAAGGTAGGAATATGTTGTCACTTCATTTTTTTTTTGATAATGTCGCGCCGATTCTTTGTGAAGTGGAGTAGACATTCGTATGACCTCTATGCTGTATGTATTGCCATCGAGGTCTGGAGCTAGGGATATGCCGTCACTCCAATTTTAATTGACCTTTGGGGCTTGGTTGATGTCGCGTCTGCATCCTGCTGGCATGAGAAGCACGTCAATATGATCTATAGGTTGTAGATATTTCTATCAAGATCTGGAGCTAGGATTTTACCATTGCTCCATTTTTATTTTGGCTCCTTGGAGCTTTGTTGATGTCGCATCTGCACCCTGCTGGAATGAGAATGAACGATATGATCTCTAAGCTGTAGATGTTTCCATTAAGATCTGGAGCTAGAAATTTGCTATTGCTCTACTTTTATTTTGACCCTTGGATCCTTTGTTGACGTTGCGTCTGCACCGAGAAGGAACATCGAGCTACAGCTAGAATTTTGCCATCACTCCACTTTTATTTAATTGTTGCGTCTGCATCATGCTGGAATGAGGGGGAACATTGAGATAGTCTCTAGGTTGTTTATGTACCGTCAAGACTTGGAGTTAGGATTTTTCCATTACTCCATCTTTGCTTTGACCCTTGGGTCTTTTTTGAAGACGTTGCGTCTGCATCCTGCTGGAATGAGAAGAACGTCGAAGTGATCTCTAGGCTGTAGATATTTCCATTAAGATCTGGAGCTAGTATTTTGCCATCACCCCACTTTTGATTTGGTGATGTCGTGCCTATTTTTCGCTGAAGAGGGGTAAACATCCATAAGACCTCTATGCTGTATGTATTGCAATCGAGGTCTGGAGTTAGGATTTTGCCGTCACTCCAATTTTGTTTGACCCTTGGGTCCTTATTAACGTCGCATCTACATTGAGAAGGAACGTCGAGCTGATCTCTAGGCTGTAGATGTACCGTCAAGACTTGGCTCTCCCTATGATGGATCCTGGTGGGAAGATATGATCTCCTTTATTTCATGTAAGCCCATGGAATGTATACAAGAGTCGGTATGGACCTACTTGCAGGGCTGAAAAAGTTTCATTTTCATTTTTTAATTTAATTCCGCGATGATATATCTTTTCGGTTTTTCATATCGCGAAAGTCGCGACTGCCCAATCATTTCGGCTATTTTTCGCACGGTGCCCAATCATTTCGGTTATGTCATTTTTTTAATTTTTACTCGCTATTTTTTATTACGAGTTACCCAAACATTTCGGCTGTTTCATATGCATATATTTTTTGCTCGCGGATTTGTATTGCGAGTTGCCCCATCATTTCGGCTATATCATATGCATTTTTTTGCGACTCGCTGAGTTTTATTACAATTCAGAAACTTGAGATCTGATATCAATCTTGGCATCAGCATCACCGCAACTGGAATATTGTCATGAGCGAATCATCATTTGCTGTGAGAGGACTTGGAGTTTGACACCTGTTTAGGCATCAATATCGCTACAATTGGGATATTTTCAGGAGCGAATCATCATTTTCCTTTGTTGATTTGAACAAATTGGCTTAACAAACAGGGTTAAATTCCTATCGACTAAGACTTTTTGACTTTATGAGCTGTAAGGGTCTCATAAAATTATTTCTTCCTACGAGTCGTGAGGATCTCATAGGTGTGTTTTCTCCTTAGGAATCATGGGGGTTCCTAAATAATATTTTCTTTTGTAAGTCGTAAAGATCTTACAAGAGTATTTTCTCCTTATAAGTCGAGAGGACTTACAAGCGTCGTTCACCATATAGGGATATTACTCGCCATTGGTGGAACTCGGTTGGAATATATTTTGTTCGTGTCTGTGGATTGTATACAAGAGTTGATATCGAACTACTTGTAGCGAAGAAAACTTTGTAGGGTTTTGGTGGCTTTAAGAACAGGTTTGGATCCCTGTAACTTAAGGCTTTTGAATTTTATAAGCTGCGAGGGTCTTATAGAGAGAATATTCTCCTTATGAGTCGTGAGAATCTCATAAGTGCATTTTCTCCATAGAAATCGTGCGGATTTCTAAATGTATTGCTCCTTTATGAGTCGTTAGGATCTCACGCGGGTGTTTTCTCCTTACAAGGCCGCGAGGACCTTGCAAGTGCATATAATTTTTGTTATTTTACGAGTTTGCGCTCTTTTCGGGTTTTCACAAATTCGCCAGTAGTCTTTTTGTTTTTACTCACGGCGTCCTTTGGATTATCATCTGTGCCCATTTCTCTTATGGACATACCGTCTCTCCTTTTTTTCCTTTTTTCTCTTTTTTTAACGAGATTGCGCCCTTTCGGGTTTTCAAAAACTCGCAGGCAGTCCTGCTATTTTTACTCATGGCGCACTTTCGGGTTTTCAACCGTGCCCATTTTGCTTATGGACATACTGTCCTTTTTTTCGAACGGTGAAACTCCTGAAAATAATTTCGTTGTAAGTGACCCATATTTTTGCCTGTGGGACTTTGGGATGGCTTCATTGCAAGAGTAGTTGTGTAGCCGGTGGGATTTGATTTGCAATCTTAGTCGTTGGGACTTCAATTACAACGTAGATCTCAAAGAGCATATCACCGTATTTGGGGCAACGCGCAAGTTTATGGACATTTCGGTCCAATAGCACCGTGTTTGAAGCGATGCACTAGTTTAGGGATGTTTCGGTCCATTATTGCCATGTCTGAGGCGATGCTCTAGTTTAGGGACGTTTCGGTCCATTAGCACCGTTTTTGAGGCGACGTGTCGTGTCTGAGGCGACGCACTAGTTTAGGGACGTTTCGGTCCATTATCGTCGTTTTTGAGGCGACGCGCCATGTCTGAAGCAACGCACTAGTTTAGGGACGTTACGATCCATTATCGCCGATTTTTAGGCGACACACCGTGTCAAAGGCGACGCACCGTGTCAGGGAAGTTTCGGTCCATTATCGCTGTTTTTTAGGCAACGCATCATGTTTGAGGCGGCGCACTAGTTTAGGGACTTTTCGGTCCATTATCGCTGTTTTTGAGGCGAAGTGTCGTGTTTAAGGCAACGCACTAGTTTAGGGATATTTCAGTCCATTATTATCATTTGGTCGGGGAGTTGCATAACTCATTTCTTTCAACGCTTGCTTACCGAGACGTTGTTGTCTGTCCTTTGTATGTATGGACACTTCACATTTGTATGTATGGACACTTCACACCTCAAGCTATACTTACCTTCTTGAACTGCTTATTTTACCATCACAGCAATCGGGTTGTTTTTGTTGGATATATGTATGCCCTAGAGGCCATTATATGATAGTGGATGTATTTATACATGTATATATATATATTCAGTGTACATTCTTGCTCGACATGATAGTATGCTATCTGGTTCTTCTTTATCTGACATGTTCATTTGATCATGCTTTTATTCATTCACACATGTTGATAAAGCCCTGAGGATATTTGCTTGACTACTGTGATTATGATGGAGATCATACTAGTGGGACATCTGTAGTTTATAAGCATATCCTGAAATGTCCCTAGTCGTAGGTATATCGAGACGGGGCATCGATATACCAGAGTAGACTAGCGTATATGATACTAGACCCATATGATGGGCGATGGATGTTCCCACATGCATCGATGTTTGACATCGAGATCGTATACGGGTGCCCAGTGGTGACTGGGTACACTGGACGAACTCACCGAGAACTGCTATATGGAATTATATCTATCGTCGGATAGCAGTTCTCAGGTGACACTGGTGCAGGTTAGTCTGTAGACCCGAGATCGTCATAGAGTCTTGTGTGTTCTCCCACTGTACTTTGATTACCATCCTACCACGGCTCTACTGAGTCGTGCAAACAGGTGGCCGTTGGGTACAGTCCTGAGACACACGAAGGCGATGAGCGATAGGAGGGGTTTCGTCTCTCCCGGTATTGGGAGTTGATGTTGTGCTGTGCTCGACTGGCTATATCAGTAAGTCCCTGGCCAGGGCTGTTGAGATTTGCTGATAAGTGTTATCAGTAGTTTCTCGATCTGTTATAGACCATTCATCGGCACGACTTATTGAGTTGTTAGGGTCGACGTTACCATCCCTAGAATCGATATGCAGCATATATGACGAAGAGACCGGACTATACGGTAGTGTTGCCGGTTGGCTCGACGGGAGTTGTGACAGGTTCGCTTGTTTTCTTCTGATCGCTCAATACCCGGGTGGCCGTTACGTTTAGCTGACCGCTTGCGGCTTGGGGTGCTTGATATGATCATCACCCACTGCCGGCGTATTGACGAGTCTTAGAGTCCCACAATGGAGTTACCTAGTCCAGGCGAAACGTTGTGGTGCGCATATGCGATATGCGCATGGACCCGGTTAAAATGCGCGTATGAGATACCGCATATTAATCGGGCGGTTTGCTTTTGGTCGAGTCGTATGCGATATGACCGGTTTGCTAAATCAAGTGTTGATTTATCATTGACCATTAGTTTCTCACTTGAAATCCTTTCTTGTCTTTTTGTTGTATGCATGCATGTATGCATTCATTCTTATTCATGCACATATGGATGTGCATGCATACATCATTCTATCATGGTTGTTGATATAGTGGATGGTGGCAATATAAGACTCACACCCTTTATAAAATATATGGATATTATTTTTGGAAAAGAAAAATGAAAATGGAAATTGTTTCATGGTTTAATATTTTATTCTTTCATTAACCCTTTTGTTTAACCATGATTTAATTTCTATGGTCATTTTTGTTCCAAACTAAAATATCTAGATATTTTATAACCTTGGTTAAGAATGAGAGATAGAAAATATATATATTCTCTTTTCTCATTTTTATTTTAGATGCTTATCATTATCTTGAGTTTTATAAGCCATCATCTTCTTCCTCCTTTCTCTCTTGCTCTCTAGCTTTCTCAAGTGAGCAAAAGAGTTACCAAGTTAGGATTTTGAAGTGATAAAACCAACCACAACACCATTCTACACTAGTCTTGCCCATTAGTGTAGAGTGTTAGCTTCCATTTCTTCTCTTGATCTTGTGAAGTTTCAAGCTTGGACAAAGAGGACTCCGGGTGGATCGTCGTGGACCTAGAGGATCTCAAGCGGACCTTTTTCCAACCCTCAAGTAGCCAAGGAGTCTAGCGTAGGGAGCTACAAAGGTTGTACTCTCAAAACCCTAGCTTTTACTACTTGTGTTTGTGTTAAAGTTTAGTTGCCCTAATTTTTCTAGCATGATCCTTAAGATAGTTTCTTTAGCACCATGTAAACTTTAAATATGGCATGTGTGTTGCCTCCAAACCCTTGTAGTGGTGCTGTAGGAAACCCTTCATGGTATCAAAGCCAAGATAGAGCCTTAGGTGACGTTTAGGCGAAGTTAAAACTCCGATCGAACCCCGAAATACGCATTTTAACCCTTCTCTGTACATTTTTTTAAAACTGTGTTTTTTCAGAATTAAAAATACTTAAAAAATTCAGCAGGCAAATCTAAGCAATATTGTAAAAAACGACGCCATGATACATACATAACGCCGCGGAACCGCGGCCATACCTCGCTTGGGCCGCGGATCCGCGGCCGTACATAAGAGATATGGCATACTTTTTATACAGTACTGTTAGTATCTGCTTATACATATTTTTGGTTATTTTTAATCTGACTCGAGTGTTGAGTGTTCTGGGGATTATTTTGGATTCGTTGATTCGATCGGAATATTTAATTTCGTGCTATTTTCGGGTAATTTAGAAAGTATTAAAAAGTTCGAACGGATATCATTAACTCACTTTTTCCCGGCACGAAAAACTTTCAAGTGTTGAATTTTTTCTCGAGTTTAAATCTTTCGGAAATACGTGCAAGTAACGTGGTGGACCCTCTAGAAGAACACAAACCTTAACTCGATTATGTGACCGTCTGAACTGCCTCTAAACCTTAGGGTTTGGGGCAGTACGACGTGCCACATGTGAGGCGTTGGCTTGACCCTTCTACGGCTGGACCGCTGCTGCTGTGACATGTTCCGGGATTTTTGAACTCCGCTCAAGTGTTGAGCTATTAAGGAAATCTTGGGTATTTGATTATTCGATCGGAAAGTTTAATACTGTCTATTTATCTAGAATTTGATACAATATGTGGAATTCATATAGTTAGGCATGAAATGCGAAGTATGTGATATTTCAGATTTGCGATGTCTAAAGTGATTGTGGATTCCAAATGTTGTAGATTTACACTTTCTTTTCTGTGACCGTAAGTGTAGTATGTCGTATATCGCCGGTTACATTGCTATACATCAACGACAATCGGGGTACGCATACTTACTTACGTTGATGATATATGATATTATATGTTGCTGAGATATGATGTGCAGGATTGTCGCGATTGAATAGCCGGGTTTTTTTTATGTGAGATGAGTGTTTTCTTTTCATTCATGTAAAATTCAAATGTAATGTAATATTCTTTTATTTGGGGCACTTCCGGGTTGAGGTTGACGTCACCAGTGTTGTATATTATTTACTTTTCCGCATTAGGATAGACCCAAGGAGGGGAGCACAAGTGACCGGGTTCTGGGGTTTAGTGGGAGGCTATCTCGAGGAGTCGAGACTGGGTCTCCTAAACTCCAGAATTGGTAGGGACGCTTGCCGCTCTCGTAGGGGTCTAGGGGTGTGGGCTTGGCTATTCATCGCGACTGTGGATTCCGTATTTTCTATTGATTGGCTAAATACTAAATACGGACGTCCTAGTATATCCTGTGTTATCATTTGTGTGTTTCTGCTACCTGTATACTGTGATGTGATATCTGAGACGAATGATATATTATATATATGATATATAGTAGACGTTGCTTATGTTTTACACCCGCGCTAGTCCCGTCCCGGTATGCCGTTAGTTAAGTAACCTAACAGTGCATAACGGAACATTGCGGCGAATGCGGATGGAATAAGCGTACGTTGTATTTTCGTTTCTTTTCTGTGGTTGGCTTAAGGACTTAAATGATGGGACTACATTAATATGATTAATGTACAGAAAATAAACCTAAAAAGATGTTGTAGAATCGGATTTGAAAACCACTCGGCTCTTTATAAAAAAGCTACATTTCAAAACTGCGGAGCTCAAGCCACTCCTTTTGAAAAGCATTTGATTCTACGACGATATCAAGTTCAAAGCGTTAAAGATTTTCTTAAAAATCATCCGCAACCCTCCGTCATTTTAGGAAGTAGAGTACTTAGTATTCGTGCTACGTTTGTTGACTATAGTTAAGGCGTAGTGTACGGTAGCCAAGTGATGTCTTCCTACACTGCATATGATGCAGATTAATTAGGACATTCATGCGACTTTGTTGACCATAGTTAAGGGTCATGTGAGTGGGTCTAATTAATCAAGAAATGACGGGAAGAACATGACTAGTACTTATGATTTGTTGACCATAATTAAGGTCATAGGTACTAGGGGTAAAAACCACATCGGGAATTTCAATAGTTGAAATTTACAATGAGATTGCATACCTTCCATATAATGGTTGGATCACGATCCCACTGTGGGCAATAGTTGCTCCCAGGAGAGTTTTGCAGTTTATAATTAGCTAACCCATTAGGTGTCTAGAAAGGTGTTAACGGGGCTACGCCTCTGGGAAGACGAGCTTTACTTTAATTAGGTCCGTGCGAAAGCACGGGGAACCTCCCTCAAGTACCGACACTGGCCTGGCTGAACGGTTAGCGAAGTTGTAGACTGTAATTAATCCTGCTAGTTTTCTTTTTAAGGTTTGAAATAATAACTTGATTAAAGCAGTGGGAGACATCGATTAGATAAGATAATAACCAATCAGATCTTTGCAAGAGCTTTCGCTGAGTGTATTCTTTTCTCTCTTTTAATGGCAGATACCAATGACAGGACTCAACCTTCTACTGGATAAAAATAAACTGAATGGGACCAATTATAAAGACTGGCTGAGGAATCTGAACATTGCCTTGACTTATGATAAAGTATCATATGTCCTCACGGCTCCATCCCTGCCCGTCCCAGGTCCAAAATCCTCAGTTGCGGATATTGAAGTCCGCAAGACATGGGACGCTAACTGTGCCACGACCAAATGCCTCGCGCTTGCATCGATGGATAACACACATCAAAAGCAGCACGAGAATATGGACATTCACGCCATATTCCTCCATACAAAGGAGTTGTATGGAGAGCAATCCCGCGTATTACGATACGAAGCATCAAAGAAATTGTTTCAGATGCGAATGGCCCCTGGCACACCAGTAGGAGACCATGTTCTGAAGATGATAGCTCTCATAGAAGAGCTTGAGGACTTTGGATGGACGATGGACAATGAACAATATACGGATATTATTCTGCAGTCCCTCCCCTCCACCTTTGCTCAATTTATAGTTAACTTCAACATGCACAATATGGAGAAGGAACTACCTGAACTCCTTAATATGTTAAGGAGTGCAGAGAGCACACTGAAATCAGTGAAAACTCCCGTTTTGAGTGTTGGGCAATCTTCTTCTTCTCACCCAAAGGCTAAGGCCAAGGGAAAGATGAAGAAGAAGCCCACCAAGCCTAGGGGTGGAGTTAAAAAGGTTAAGGGGAAGGACAAGTCCAAAGCTGGAGAATCGGAGAAAGGGGAATGTTATCACTGCCACAAAACAGGACATTGGAAGCGCAACTGCACGGAGTACTTAAATCTCAAGAAGAAGCATGGGGATGCTTCCGCTTCTGGTGTGTTTGTGACAAAAAACTGTTTTTCAATAAACTCTGCTTCCTGGGTATTAGATACCGGTTCAGGTTCTCACATTTGCAATTCTATGCAGGGGCTGAGAAATAGCAAGGTTTTGAAGAAAAGTGACCATACTCTCCGCGTTGGAAATGGTTCCAATGTACATACAGTCGCAGTGGGAGAGTATCATTTGGGGTTGCCGTCTGGGTGTATATTGGTTTTGAACCCATGTTATTTTGTACCTAGTATGCTTTGTAATATAATATCTGTTTCTTTGTTAGACAATGAAGGATATAATTTTGTATTGCAGAACAATGTTATGAACATTCACCTGAATCAAATGTTGGTTGGGTATGGTGCACTTAATAACGGGATATACGTCCTAAATCAACACACAGTTTTCAGCATACAACACACTAATAAAAGAAAACTTTCAGAAATAAATGAAGCTTTTCTTTGGCACTGTAGACTTAGTCATATTAACGAAACAAGACTAAATAAGTTACACAAAGATGGATATTTAAACCCTTTTGAATATAAATCTTATGCGACTTGCCAGTCTTGTATCAAGGGTAAAATGATCAAAACTCCGTTTACCGGACACAGAGAAAGAGCTACTGAGCTCCTAGGCCTCATACATAGAGATGTATGTGGGCCAATTTCTAACCAAGCTAGAGGCGGTTTTTCATACTTCATTACTTTCACTGACGATTTCTCAAGATTCGGTCATGTATTTTTATTAAAGCACAAATCCGAAGCTTTCGAGAAATTCACTGAATATAAACTCGAAGTAGAAAAACAAACCGGCTTGAGTATTAAAATGCTTCGATCAGATCGAGGTGGGGAGTACCTCAGTACAGAGTTTACAAACTTCCTAAAAGAGAATGAGATTCTCTCTCAGCTCACTCCTCCTTACACACCACAGCACAACGGTGTGTCTGAATGACGGAATTGGACCCTATTAGATATGGTCCGATCCATGATGAGTGATGCTGAGTTACCCGTCTCATTTTGGGGGCATGCATTGGAGACTGCAGCGTTTCTACTGAACAGGGTCCCAACCAAAACCGTGTCTACCACACCATATGAGATATGGCATAGGAAGAGACCATCTCTTAAGAGAATTAAGATTTGGGGTTGCCCGGCCTATGTTAAAAAGCAGAATCCGGACAAACTCGAGACACGGTCGGTCATGTGTAACTTTGTGGGATATCCAAATAATTCTTATGGATATCTATTCTACCATAAGGAGGAACAAAAGGTGTTTGTTTCTCAGTATGCCACATTCTTGGAAAAAGAGTTTTTCACAGATAAAGCTGATGGCAATGTGGTAGATCTAGAAGAGGTTCTAGAAACACAAACTACAAATGACGACTTGGTTGAACCGGCTGTTGCAATAGAAACTGAGGAACCTCGGCCACTCCGTAGGTCTGGTAGGACTTCTCGCCCACCGGAGAGGTACTACGGTTTCCTCATTGATGGTGACAGAGAAGACTGCATCATGGAAGATGATGATCCTACCAGTTTTCATCAAGCTATCACGAGTAGAGACTCTGTGAAGTGGCTGGATGCCATGAGATCCGAAATGGAGTCTATGTACACCAACAAAGTATGGACTTTGGACGTTGTACCCCCTGGGGTGAAACCTGTGGGGTGCAAATGGATCTTTAAAAGAAAGATTGGTGTAGATAGGCAGGTAGAGACCTATAAGGCAAGATTTGTGGCGAAGGGTTTTCGTCAAAGACCAGGTTTGGACTATGACGAGACTTTTTCGCCCGTAGCCATGCTTAAATCCATTCAGATCCTACTTGCTATTGCTGCTCACTACGACTATGAAATCTGGCAGATGGACGTTAAAACGGCATTTCTAAATGGGGATTTAGAAGAATGCGTTTATATGGATCAGCCAGAGGGCTTCATTGACAGTGGGAGCAGCGAGAAAGCATGTAGATTGCTTAAATCCATATATGGGTTAAAGCAGGCATCACGGAGTTGGAACATCTGTTTCGATGATGTTATCAAAGAGTTTGATTTCATCAAAAATCCAGATGAACCTTGTGTTTATAAGAAGGCTGTAGGGAGAGCTGTCACATTTCTCGTATTGTACGTGGATGACATTCTTCTGATAGGAAATGATATTCCTATGCTACAGTCAGTCAAATCTTTCTTATCACTAAGGTTCTCCATGAAGGACCTGGGTGATGCCACATACATTCTGGGCATTAGGATCTATAGGGATAGATCCAAGAGGTTATTGGGATTGTCCCAAACCAGGTACATTAACACCATCCTAAAAAGGTTTAGTATGGAAGACTCCAAGCGGGGTGCCTTACCCGCTTGCCATGGGGTCACTCTCTCTAAGGACTCTTGCCCAAAGACCGATGAAGAGAGAACTCGCATGAGCATTATACCCTATGCTTCGGCAGTAGGATCTATAATGTATGCGATGTTATGTACACGCCCAGATGTAGCTTATGCACTTAGTGTTGTAAGCAGGTATCAATCCAACCCAGGGGAGAATCACTGGATAGCTGTGAAGAACATTCTTAAGTACTTGCGAAGGACTAAAGAATTGTTCTTGGTGTATGTAATGGAGATCTCCAAATGGAGGCCTTTACCGATTCGAGCTTCCAGAGCGATAAGGACGACAGCAAATCTATCTCTGGGTTTGTATTTACCCTCAATGGAGTGGCGGTAAGTTGGAAGAGTTCCAAACAGGATACCGTTGCAGACTCTACGATGGAGGTTGAGTACATTGCTGCGAATGATGCCGCCAAGGAAGCCGTCTGGATGAGGAAGTTTGTCTCGGTGCTAGGAGTAGTTCCAACCATTATTGATCCAATACCATTGTATTGTGATAATAATGGGACTATGGCGTTAGCCAAGGAGCCCAGGTCCCATCAGCGGTCCAGACACATCCTGAGGCGTTTTCATTTGATCCGGGAGATTTTAGATCGCCGCGAGATCGAGATTAGGAGAGTAGACACAAAGAATAACACCGCGGATCCACTCACCAAGGCCCTCCCCCAGCCGCAGCATGAGCGACTTTTTGAGATGTTGGGTATGAGATACGCCAATAACTGGCCTTGGTGCAAGTGGGAGATTGTTGGATATATGTATGCCCTAGAGGCCATTATATGATAGTGGATGTATTTATACATGTATATATATATATATTCAGTGTACATTCTTGCTCGATATGATAGTATGCTATCTGGTTCTTCTTTATCTGACATGTTGATTTGATCATGCTTTTATTCATTCACACATGTTGATAAAGCCCTGAGGATATTGGCTTGACTACTGTGATTATGATGGAGATCATACTAGTGGGACATCTGTAGCTTATAAGCATATCCTGAAATGTCCCTAGTCGTAGGTATATCGAGACGGGGCATCGATATACCATAGTAGACTAGCGTATATGATACTAGACCGATATGATGGGCGATGGATGTTCCCACATTCATCGATGTTTGACATCGAGATCGTATACGGGTGCCCAGTGGTGACTGGGTACACTGGACGGACTCACCGAGAACTGCTATATGGAATTATATCTATCGTCGGATAGCAGTTCTCAGGTGACACTGGTGCAGGTTAGTCTGTAGACCCGAGATCGTCATAGAGTCTTGTGTGTTCTCCCACTGTACTTTGATTACCACCCTACCACGGCTCTACTGAGTCGTGCAAACAGGTGGCCGTTGGTTACAGTCCCGAGACATACGAAGGCGATGAGCGATAGGAGGGGTTTCGTCTCTCCCGGTATTGGGAGTTGATGTTGTTCTATGCTCGACTGGCTATATCAGTAAGTCCCTGGCCAGGGCTGTTGAGATTTACTGATAAGTGTTATCAGTAGTTTCTCGATCTGTTATAGACCATTCATCGGCACGACTTATTGAGTTGTTAAGGTCGACGTTACCATCCCTAGACTCGATATGCAGCATATATGACGAAGAGACCGGACTGTACGGTAGTGTTGCCGGTTGGCTCGACGGGAGTTGTGACAGGTTCGCTTGTTTTCTTCTGATCGCTCAATACCCGGGTGGCCGTTACGTTTAGCTGACCGCTTGTGGCTTGGGAGTGCTTGATATGATCATCACCCACTGCCGGCGTATTGACGAGTCTTAGAGTCCCACAATGGAGTTACCTAGTCCAGACGAAACGTTGTGGTGCGCATATGCGATATGCGCATGGACCCGGTTAAAATGCGCGTATGAGATACCGCATATTAATCGGGAGGTTTGATTTTGGTCGAGTCGTATGCGATATGACCGGTTTGCTAAATCAAGTGTTGATTTATCATTGACCATTAGTTTCTCACTTGAAATCCTTTCTTGTCTTTTTGTTGTATGCATGCATGTATGCATTCATTCTTATTCATGCACATATGGATGTGCATGCATACATCATTCTATCATGGTTGTTGATATAGTGGATGGTAGCAATATAAGACTCACACCCTTTATAAAATATATGGATATTATTTTTGGAAAAGAAAAATGAAAATTGAAATTGTTTCATGGTTTAATATTTTATTCTTTCATTAACCCTTTTCTTTAACCATGATTTAATTTCTATGGTCATTTTTGTTCCAAACTAAAATATCTAGATATTTTATAACCTTGGTTAAGAATGAGAGATAGAAAATATATATATTCTCTTTTCTCATTTTTATTTTAGATGCTTATCATTATCTTGAGTTTTATAAGCCATCATCTTCTTCCTCCTTTCTCTCTTGCTCTCTAGCTTTCTCAAGTGAGCAAAAGAGTTACCAAGTTAGGATTTTGAAGTGAGAAAACCAACCACAACACCATTCTACACTAGTCTTGCCCATTAGTGTAGAGTGTTAGCTTCCATTTCTTCTCTTGATCTTGTGAAGTTTCAAGCTTGGACAAAAAGGACTCCGGGTGGATCGTCGTGGACCTAGAGGATCTCAAGCGGACCTTTTTCCAACTCTCAAGTAGCCAAGGAGTCTAGCGTAGGGAGCTACAAAGGTTATACTCTTAAAACCCTAGCTTTTACTACTTGTGTTTGTGTTAAAGTTTAGTTGCCCTAATTTTTCTAGCATGATCCTTAAGACAGTTTCTTTAGCACCATGTAAACTTTAAATATGGCATGTGTGTTGCCTCCAAACCCTTGTAGTGGTGCTGTAGGAAACCCTTCAGTTTTTGCGGGAAATATTAGGTGTTTTACGCGGCACCTGCCTCCTGCTCATCAACGTTGCCTTTTGACACCGACAAAGGAACGAGATATTGCATCACTCCTTCTGCTGAGTCTTTTTCTTCCTTGGAAGAATATACTCGATTTTGGGGATTTTCCCTTCATCATCTGATTCAGAGTGGGACATGGATTCCACATCCCTTTCATGGTTTTTGGTTTAAGCGGGTTATTCCACTTGATTGCAGGACCCGTTTATAGGTCCCTTAATATCCTTTCTGAATAAAAGACCACCTTCATAGAGATTCCTCCGCTAGCGAGCAAGATGCCCCCTGCATCAGGGGAGCGGATATTCGCATCCCAATCTTTTCCCCAGGATGGAACCCGCGCTGTCGCTATTTTGGCGACAGGTTGCTTCAACACTGCTCATTTTTTGTTGAGCGTTGGCGAAAAAGGCCGCCTTACCTCTGCTTTTCATATATCTTCATCGGAAAAGGAAGGCTCTTGACCCATCTGATCCAATCGAGCCATTTTATCCATGAGCTCTTGGAAGTTCGTCGGCTTGAATAGGGCCATATATGGGAACACTTTTGATTTGGTTCAATGGTGGCTATGAACATGCTATGGATGCAATTTCGTCGATGCGCTGCTCGCATTTTGACCAGAAATTTCGCTATCGGGTAACATATTGAACCCAAGTCTCATTCGGTCTAACACTTTCGTTAACCAACGCCGTCACGGTAGTTCGTTTATTCACACTAGTGAATCTCTGACAAAAGAGCATATCCATCTCGTTGAAGGTTTCACGGAATCATTTGGGAGTTTCGCATACCATTTGAAGGCGATGCTCGCCAGACTGCTAACGAATTGTCGGAGAAGTAGTATATCATTTCCTACAGTGTTGACGCACATGGATATAAAACGCGCTATATGCTGGCGAGGATTCTCGGTTCCTTTATACATGTGGAACGCCAGAAGTATGTATTCTGGCGGATACTGTATTTGATCGTAGCACGCCGGATATAGTCGACCAGTCTTGATTGATCTATTTACAGTTTCACCGACGTAGTGAGCTTTAATTTGCTGAGCGAAATAATCGTCCAGTTTTGTTTTTGGGATCATTTCCTCCTTAGCCGTCGATGAGGCTTGCGGAAAATTTGAAATGTCACCTTGGTCTTTAAGAGTGACGACCGGCGGTTCATCTGCCAGTGGTTCTAAATGGACTATCATTCCAGCCATATTTTGGATCAAGAGGGCCATCTGGTTTATTTTAGCGGACATCGATGCCACTTATTCATCTCTTTTCTTGAGAGTGTGCTTCAGGAAGTCAATATCCGACTCCTGCCCTACTCTTTCTTCCGGTACGTCCTCGGGATTTTCCTTAGGGAGTGGACTCGTAAGTGCTGCCGCCCGAGCAAGTATCTTCTGCAGCTTTTCACGTTGCAGTTGAACTTTTGTCGGAGACCGAGTATGCAGTCCTTGACTAGTAGAGGCTCGACCTTCATCTTTGGAGCTCACCATATAGATTGTGTGAACTACCATGCCTCCAGACTTGGGGTGTTATGAGTATTGGCCCTTGGAGTTTGCCTCGGGCACTTGGGCCTTATCGGGCCTCTCTATTTTATGAGAAGCCGCTTTAAGAGGAACCATCATAGCAGGGACCGCCTTAGGATGAATCCCCTTATATTTAGAAGGAGAGTTGTGAGAGTTTGGCTGACGTTTAGGGAAGAGCCACAGACTACGACTGAGTTTTTCACCTGCTTCCACACCTTATATATGGATGAGGAAAGTTCTTTTGGGGAGAGAAATGTTTTCTGCTCTCTTTGGATCTGCATGGGTTGCGGAGACTTTTTCAATACTGCGATAGGGGAATTTTGTTTGACCTTTCACAGCAACTCAAAACTATTCCCGGTTGGAACAGCAGCATTCGCCATCAGCGTTGAAGCGGGTGGATTCAATGCTAAAGAAGAAATGCCCCCAGCTTGTCTTGTATAACGCTGATATCGACGTCGATCGAGTATTACCACCGGAATTTGATTAGCCTCAGGATTTTGCTGAGCCTGCCCCCTGTTTTCTTTGAGAGCTTGAATATTCTACCCCCTTTGCTGACTTTGGTCTTCAACGGATGCCAGTCGTATGGATATTGTTTCTGTCGGCAAAACTGGAGCTTGAGAAGCCAACCTGTGAAAGACAGACTCCTTCTGGACTTCTTCCTTTGGCGTTGAGGCACCGAGGGTAGGATGTGGGAGCATAGACCCAAAGAAAAGCCCATTGATTTCTTGAAGAGCCGGATTGCAGAGATTTGAGACTGAAAGTGGACTATATTTGACTCCACCAGATGTGACAGAGCCTGAGTTGCGGTGAGTGGAAGCAAAAGTCATTCTGCATAGAGACGAAACGCCAGCTTCGGTATCCCATCTCCCAAGGGCAACTACAAACATATGTACCGCGATTATTTGATCGTGGAAAAAAACACGATGCACGAAGTATGGAGTGGAAAGAGAAAAAGTACCCACTAGGCGTGCCAGAATCTATTTACCACCGAAGACGGGACTGAGACGCTGAGACGTCTAGCCTGAATTTGGGGGCAGATTCTATTTGGACATATCTACCCACCTCTCCGAAGATACCAAGTTGATTTATGGAACCGTATATCGGAGGTTTGGATAGATGTAACCGATGTAGCAGACTTTATCAGATTCCCCTTATTTACGATGGGGTTTTTTTATTGTGGGGACGCTCTTCCCTGCAGGCGCAAGCCTCTGCAGTTAATTACGTTATCGCGTTGCGATATCAACATTCTCCTGCTCCAGTCGTTCACTTCGTGTCGTGTTATGTTTGGTTTATTTTGGTTGCCCGTAGATTGTATACGAAGTCAAATTTATGTCATCGCCCGTAGGGCGCGGATTAGTCCAAATCCGTATATTTGAGATTTGGGTTTTGGTCAAAGATTCGCTTGACGGGGTCCACATTGGTAGCTTGGTTTGCCAACGGGAATGAACTTAGGACGCAAATCTCATAGAAATGAGTTCCATCAGTTTATGGGATATTTGGGTCTGATCTAAGGATCGTTAGCCATATTTGAGACTAAGATCAACTTAGAAACAAATGAGCATATGAGCTCAATTATTTTAGTTTAAAGACATCGTTGTCCAACATTCCCTGTTTGGGACGAATATTACTTTAAAAACATTTCGGTCCATTTTTAGTTTAGGGACATTTCTGTTCAACATTCCCATTTTGGGGACAAAGGAAGATGAGTTGTTGGTTATTGGGACTCGCCACCTATCTGAAGACGTTGAGAAATTACGACATATATCAGAGGTGTGAAGCTATGTACCCTTGAACCAAATCCTGTATTTGAGGGAAAGAATCATGGTGGATTGTCCAAGAATCATTAGTCTTGTTTGAGACTAAGATTAACTTAGAAGGTATGTGATGAAAATCGTTAGTCATTTATCATACTAAGATCAGTTTGGATATCATGAACATAAGCTTAGCCGATTTGGGCTAAAATTGGGTTTCTGTAATACCCAGCAGTGCTAAGCACTCAGTTGCATATAGCGCTCACATGTATATCATGTGAGGCGCTATAATAGTGCTAAGCACTAATTTTTCTCTGGCGCTCACACATGTTTCATATGAAGCGTTGAGCATCTGGTGCTCACGTGTGTTTCACGTGAGGTGCTCAGATTTGGCTTCTTTTTAGCGCTCACGTGTATTTCACATGAGGCGCTCCAATAGTTCTAAGAACTAACTTTTTCTGGCGCTCATGTGAGGCGCTATGTAATTTGGCCTTGGGCGCTCACGTTCTTTTCACATGAGGCACTGAGTTCTTTTGGAGATTTAATCTCTGTTGATATTTTTAGTGAGGTTAAACTTCTATTAATGGTATTTTGGCCATTAATGATTATCAAGATCACTATTTTGAGAATCTGGGATCGGGTTCTTCAATGACTAAGTTTTTGATTTGAAGGAACTAACTTCCTGGAGTATTATGGACTCTATCTTCTTCATGTTCTTGTATCCATGTTCTCCTCTGAATTTTTGATTCTCAAGAACAAGATTTTCCTAATGAGAATTAAATTCTCAACTTGTGAGAGATTTGTCTTATGAATTTCAGATCCAGAGAAAGAACTAAGTTTTTTTAGAAGGGTTAAAACCTTAGATATGTTTTGTAAATGAGATATTTTGATCTTGATATTTTCGTTACCTAGAGTTTTGAGGAAGGAGATGATCTTCTTTATTGAGAATTAAATTCTCTATTGTTTTGTGGAAGCTTCTGAGAACCTTATTTATATTTTTTTACATAAATTTTTGGGGTGGTCTCTTCTCTCTTTTTTATTTTAGATTTGATCACTTTGCACTTATTTATAAGAGAAGAGAAAAAATTAATTTGTTGATAAAATCTCTCATTGAGAGATCATGATTGATTTCATAGTTAATCAAAACGATCTTAAAGATCAACCGGTGAATTTTATTCACCGCTGGATTTTTAATCCAAAGACTCTCCATTTAACAGAGAAGATTTCGTATTTGTTTTAATAAAATTAGAAGAATATTTTTCTAAGATAGAATTTTATTCTATTATATGAATATTTTTTTGGTTTAACGAGATTAGGAAAATATTTTCTTAACATAAAATTTTATTCTTTCATATAATCGATGGATTATTTTATAATCACCGTTGGATCTTTGATCCAAGCGTCTTCTGTTTAACAGAGAAGATCTTTCTAGTTTGAGAAAGATCTGAGAAATATTTCCCTCATATAATTTAATTCTAACATTAGATTTTTTATCCAACAGAGAATATCTTTCTTATTTAGAAAGATCAGGAGGTTATTTTCCCCTAATAGAATTTTAGTTCTATCTTTTGATGATTTTTAATCACCATTAGATTTTTGATCCAACGGCTCTCTATTTAACAGAGAATATTTGATCAGGGAGATATTTTTTCCCTCATAGAATTTAATTCTATCATTTGATGATTTATTATCACCATTAGATGTTTGATCCAACGGCTCTGTTTAATAGAGAATATCCCAGAGCTTAGGGAAATATCCCCCATATAGAATTTAATTCTACCCTCTTTAATTTGGACGCTGACGCTCGCATGCTTTGCACGTAGGCGCCGCCTAAGAATTTAATTCTTTTATAAATAGTCAATCACGTGCTTTGCACGCCGGCACTCCCGTATGTTCTACGTGAGGCGCTACTATAGGATTTAATCCTGACAGAGGTTGGCGCTGACGCTCACGTGGGAAACACGTGAGGACCAATATAGGATTTAATCCTATCTGAGATGGTACCTACATATTTAGCATGTGGGTGCACGTGTTTACCACGTGGGGGTTTCCCTTTATTTTTATATGGGAACAACAAGTTCTGAGCCAAAAAAATTTGGCGGGAACATATATAACTGAGAAAAGCTAGTTATTTCAATTTAAATTTCCAAAACATCTGATTTTTCTCAATTTGGACATCGGTAGACCAAATTATGTGTCCTAGAAATTGACCGATAAAAGCAGTTTTCTGTTTAAAAAACAGTGAATAAAAACTACATATCTATAAACCGTTATTCAATCCGACCTGAAATTTTAACTATTATCTGAAATTCTATCTAATATTTATCCTAATATTCCTAGAATTTCCAGAAATCAAAATTGATCTCTAGACTTTAATTCGAATATAAAGGTATCTTAAGATTGTATGTGTGAATAACAAAAATGATGGTATTTATTTGTAACTTCATTTTCTTTTACAAAAATTTAAATAAAATAATTTAAAATACAGTGACAAACGATGTATCCTAATTGGTCTCTGCAGTCTTAATCTATGAAGTGCGAATAGCGAAAAAACTGATACAAAACTTATTTTCCTAAGAATTTATTTATGAATGTGTATTATGGTATATCATATTCAACTAGGTTCATAATATTATTAATTAGGGTAAATCTAAATGCAAGACTTGGAGGAAAATTTTAATGCAATTAAATGACAACGCTAACTTGAACAAGAGGAAATTATAAGTATAATCGAAATTATATAACTATATTTGTTTGTTTTGGTGTGTTTCCAATATTTATATATGTAACAATATTTTTATTTATTTATGGACTATGATAAGGTAAGGACAGCGGTTCATGGCAACATGATAAGAGGAAGAGAAAGAGAAAGAGATGGAGGTAGAGAAAGAGAGAAGGAACTTACAAGATATTGCAATACGGTATAACAACTGTATCGCCGATGCGATAAAAGCCTCGATCGAGACTTCGAAACTTGAGGAATTGATGCTTCACCATGCTCAAGGGAGAAAAGATTGTTTTAGAATTTATCAAGCGGGAATTGGCTAAAGCAAGATGAAGAAGAGAGAGTATTTATATTAAAAGAGAGACTAAATTAGTTTAATGTTGATAAAAAAAACTCTTCATAATAATCTAATTTATTATGAATAAACTGTAGGAGTAGAAAGGAAGAGTAAAAAAATGTCTCATATGTAGGTTATGAGAGATTTTAAAAAATGGTAAAAAATAATTACAAGTCTCGAGATTCGAACATGCAGCCTATGGAACAACAAATCAAGGTCTTAACCAATGGACTTCAAGGTTACTATTGCATAGAAATAGCTAGAAATAAATATATACATAGTTTCAAAGAAAATAATTTAAAAAATAAATGCAATAAATTATTTTTTTTCTTTCAATAAAACAGAATGGAAATTTAGTAAAACATGGAAATTCAATTGGACTCAAAAAATCTTAGTCACTCTGCAGATTTAGGGGGTGAACTCAGCCATCTGAGAAATACTTTGGTTTTCTCGTAGACGGTGACAGGAAGGTTAGCATCATGGTGATGATGGTGCTACTAGTTATTAGCAGGTCATAAGAAGTAATAACTTTCAGGTGACCAGATACAATATATCCAAGATGGACTCCACGAACTCTAGCAAATTATGGATTTTGGACTTTGCTGGATGCTCCTGAAAGGGTAAAACCCATTATGAGTAAGTAAATCTGTGCAGGTGGAAAGGTAATAAGGTTAGATTTATTGTAAAGATTTTCATCAAATACCCGGTGTGGATTGTTATGAGACTATTACTTCAGTGTCTACGCTAAAATCCATACGGATATGACTTGGCACTGCCGCTGTTCTTGACTATGATATCTGACAGGTGGATAACTATAACATCTTTCTAAATGGGAATTTGGAAATGTACGTGTATATGACTCTGCCAGAGGGTTATCGCAAGCAAGTTGCTTATGTCTATTCGTAGAATAAAACATGCATAGCAGAAACGGATCATCTGTTTTGATGTTACAGTTAAGGTGATTGACTTCATCAAAATAATAGATGAACCTAGTTAGAAGGGCGTAGCGAGTACTGTCCTGAGATTTGGATGACATACTTCTGATAGGAAGTGATGCTTCTATACTGCAATCGGTCAAATTATGGTTGTCACGGATATTTCTCCACATAAGATCTAGATAAGATATTACGAATTTTGGTGACTAGATCTATGGTTTTATATCTAAATTTGGGAAGTGTCCTAATTTGGGTGTTTAGACATCATTCTAAAAAGTGTTTTAGAATGGACGACTCCTGGCGTGATAGTGTACCCGCAGGTGATAGAGTCTCCTTCTCTAAAGAGATTTATTCTAGACTGATGAGGAGAGAGGCTGGAATGAACGACATATCATTTGCTTAGGCATTTGAGTCAATTATTTAATGTCTTGTAAAAAACCAGATGTTGCCTCTGCGCTTGCCATAGTGAGCAGATATTAATCCAATCCTGGAAAGACAAAAGGAAACAGTACTGAACATAAGAGTATGTTCTTGGTATATGGTAATGACGGCCTCCTCCAGAAGACGGTTATTGGTTCAGGCTTCCATGGTACATGGATGACAGAGATACTGTCATAGTTTTGAGTTTATCCTCTTCTTAGGAGCAGCATATTGGATAGGGTTCCTAAAACATTTCGGAAAATTATAAATATTAATTTATAATTTAAAATATAAGAATAATGAGTTTACAAAATGAAATCGCATATAAATTTTGGTATCTGATTTATATCCGCGAAAATGTAATTATTTTGGTAAAAATGGAGAAAATGGTGTGATATCATAAAAATGATATTTTAATTGTTTTAACATGACATGAGATTTTATAATAAGATGATGGTATTTTAATATTATACTAAGTGTTTTATTCTTTTAAAATAAAGATTTTAGATTTTTAGTAACATAAAGGTATTTATATGTAAAGGGTAATTATTTGCAAAATGTATTGTGTTTTATTTTAGTGAGGGTGGGTATATGTTAGGTTTAGGTTAAACCCTCACAACCTCTACACTACACACACCTCACATCCCTCCACCTCCTCCTTCTCCCTTGACATCTCATGCTTACTCTACATAAACCATGATATCTCCACCTTATCTTATCACAACCCTTAGAATTTCCTTTAGCTCTCCAAACTGAAACAACAAGTTCTTCAAGCTCCAACACAAAAATTCCAAGTGTTCACCAAACCAAAAGAGAAAAACTTTGGTCCCTTCAACAAAATTGAGCCACTACAACCCCTAGGAGCTTCCACTATGCAATTCATGAGCTGGTTTTCCTTTGTGCACCATCGTTATAGGTATATCTCACCTTATTTGCAAGTTCTATTCTGTTTAAATATCGGTTTTTAGTGAGCAATATCATAAACTAGAACTTTTATGATATTTGTGAGTGTAAATTTGAATCTGGAATTACTAGGTAAACTCACTAGAAAAACTAACAAGACTAGGGTATGATGAGACCACTAGGAGACCACGCCTAAAGTCCAAGCCCCAACCTTTCTAGTTCACCCGGCGATTTCCCTATTTTGGCCGGCGCCGCCGGTTTTTCTGTAGGCTTGTGTTTTGGGTTTTATTCTGTAGCTTTAGTTGGTGTTAATTAAAGCTACTGTATTTTTTGTTTTGTCCCAGATTTCATATAGAGAAATCTGGGAGTATTCTAGTATGGTTTTAGCAATATTTCCAACATTTATGATACGGTTATTCGTAATTCTTTACCTCGATTGAAATATTGACGTTCGTACGTTAATGTCAGGGGTAGTTGGTCGTTTTTGAAGTAAGTAAGCTATAGGTTCTAACCTATGTGTGCTTAGCTCCTTATTTTGGTTTTGATATGATATTTACGCCGATATGTTTTAACTACGATTGTAGATACGATCACGGAGATTTCTGAGACGGCAAGGACGGACAAAACAATCGTGGATTTCGACGAGCTCAACAACTTAGTGAGTGGATTTATTGTTAGGAATATGTATGCCCTAGAGGCCATTATTGTATATTATAGTGGATGCTTGGACTTATATATAGAGGACTTTCTTGCTCGACATGATAGTATGCTATCCGGTTGCTCTTTATCTTAACATGTACACTTGTATTAGTATACTCTCTCTGATACATGTTGATAAAGGCTTTAGGACGTAGGCTTGACTACCAGGACTATGATGCAGATCATACTAGTGGAGCTTGTATAGTCCGCAAGCACATCCTTTAACAGTTCCTAGTCGAGAGAATATCGAGACAGGGCATCGATATTGTACGTTTCTTGACCCTGTATGAAAATCCTAAAGACGAAAATTAAATGCTTGAGGTGTATTTTGAAAATTATACCAAAACTATTTTTACATAAAACCCACTCAAGTTATACTAAATTACAATAAGGATCTTAGTAAACATAGGTTTAAGCGGGACCAGTTCTCTTGAGCCTCAGGGAGCTGGAGAATATGGGTGCTTTCCTATCTAAGGTAGACAATCTAATAACGGTGTTATCAACACGGTAATTGTCTTGGAAAAAGACACAAATCCTGCCGTCCATATGCAGCAGTTACCGATAACATCAAAACTAATTCAGGATTTCAAGTTCTTTTCAAAAGTGTCCGACTCAGACTGAGTCTCAATCTAATCAATCTGACTTGAATGTGATTCAAGTATGAACTACAATACAACATGAATCCATGAATCCGTCTATTCAATATATATCAATCTATATTGACTGAACCGAACCATGGATATACTCTGTCTAAATGACTCTCCATTTACATCCATTTCATTTACTAATATCATGGTTTCAGCAAGTCTTCCATTTACGACAGAAAATACAATACAATCAATACAATAAGACATTACGGGGTTTATAAATGGGTAGATTGGTACGAAACGTGTTAAAGGTGGCACGAGGTGGTCACTTAAGACGTAATTACATCCATGTCGTTGTTCCGTGGTATTTTCGACGGAGCCTTGTACTACGGGTTACCAAAATCCACGGTGTAAGTTAGACTCCTCTCGTATACACTGGCATATTCTGTACCAAGCTACAAACAACTGCATTAACATTATAATCAAACATTACTATTAATACTCTCTTTCTGTCTATTCTATCTCTACCCATCTTTGGGACTTACCGAACGATTGTTCGCTGATGACATTCCTATTTCTCTTCTTCTTTGGAATGTTGTCAGGTCGATCGGACGCAGTAGAGTTTGAGACCAACCAGGAGCATTTGGAGTAGTTCACAGAAGATCCTGAGCATTGACTTTACTTGTACATATTCTTTTTTCAGTTCATGCCATTGTTTAGGCATTGCTTTCCATCTTTGTATTTATATTTCCAGTTGTACCTGTAAAAGAGTATTTTATAAATAATGTTGATGTTCATTTACATTCTTATCTCTTGTGTACTTTACTTTGTATTGCTTAGATACGCTTAGCGTGTTTACTTCTGAGTAAATACATAGCGGGCATCGCCACATCCTCTGCCCGTACACTGGGAAGCGGGGCGTGACAAATTTTGTACACCCCGATACACTTGATGCTGATTTTGTGCACCCTGATGCACTTGGAATTTATTTTGTGCACCCCGATGCACTTGATGTTGATTTTGTGCACCCCGATACACTTGAGATTGATTTTGTGCACCCCGATGCACTTGATGTCAATTTTGTGCACACTATAGATGCACTTGATATTGGCTTCATGCACATTTGATGCAGTGGATAATGTTTTCATGCATACCTGTTGCACTTGGCGCTGTTTTTGTTTTCATGCACACCCGTGGCATGTGGTCCAAATTTTTGTGCAACCCGTTGTGGTTGATTTTGTTTTCGTGCATTGCACTTGATAAGATATATTATAGATTTGATTTCTATATTTTTCGCTTGGTCGTGTGCTACAGATATTGCACTATGACTATGGCAATAACCGTGTACTTAATATATACAATGATTTTCATATTTGGAATTTTGCATCATAACTAGTGTAATTCTCATATCAACCGCTAGAGTTACAGTTATGTGAGTTTTATATCTTTTTGAGTTTTCACACGCACGATTGCGTTATATTACGTCTTAGCTCGTGTGGGGTTTTGGAGTTCCGTTAATTGGAGCATACTATATGTTTTAAAATTTGGACCCCGGCAATTTGATTGGAATTGATTTGATTTGACTGAGAAAAATGTTTTAAGATGGGGATTAAATTTAAATTCGGGGACCGAATTTCTTTATGGAAGGGATATTGTAATATTTTGGAAAATTATAAATATTAATTTATAATTTAAAATATGCGAATAATGAGTTTACAAAATGATATCGCATATGAATTTTGGTATCGGATATATATCCGCAAAAATATAATTATTTTGGTAAAAATGGAGAAAAGGTGTGATATCATAAATATGATATTTTAATTGTTTTGACATGACATGAGATTTTATAATAAAATAATGGTATTTTAGTATTATACTAAGTGTTTATTCTTTTAAATAAAGATTTTAGATTTTTAGTAATATAAAGGTATTTATATGTAAAGGATAATTATTTGCAAAATGTATTGTGTTTTATTTTAGTGAGGTTGGGTATATGTTAGGGTTAAGTTAAACCCTCACAATCTCCACACCACACACACACCTCACATCCCTCCACCAACTCATTCTCCCTTGATACCTCATGTTTACTCTACATAAACCATGAAATCTCCACCTTATCTTATCATAACCCTTAGAATTTCCTTGAGCTCTCCAAACTGAAACAACAAGTTCTTCAAGCTCCAACACAAAAATTCCAAGTGTTCACCAAACCAAAAGAGAAAATTTTTTGTTCCCTTCATCAAAATTGAGCTACTACAACCCCAAGGAGCTTCCACCATGTAATTTATGAGCTGGTTTACTCTTGTGCACCATCCTTATAGGTATATCTCACCTTATTAGCAAGTTTTATTCTGTTTAAATATCTGTTTTTAGTGAGCAATATCATAAACTAGAACTTTTATGATATTTGTGAGTGTAAATTTGAATATGGAATTACTAGGTAAACCCACTAGAAAAGCTAACAAGACCAGGGTATGATGAGACCATTAGGAGACCACCTAAAGCCCGAGCTCCAACCTTTCTAGTTCACTAGGCGGTTTCCCTATTTTGGCCGGCGCCGCCGATTTTTCTGTAGGCTTGTGTTTTGGGTTTTGTTCTGTAGTTTTAGTTGGTGATAATTAAAACTACTGTATTGTTTGTTTTGTCCCAGATTTTATATAAAGAAATCCGGGAGTGTTCTAGTATAGTTTTAGCAATATTTCCAACATTTATGATACGGTTTTTCATAATTCTTTACCTCGACTGAAATATTGACGTTCGTACATTAATATCAATGGTAGTTAGTCGTTTTTGGAGTAAGTAAATTATAGGTTCTAACCTATGTGTGCTTAGCTTCTTATTTTGGTTTTGATATGATATTTACGTTGATATGTTATAACTCCGATTGTAGGTACGATCGCGGAGGTTTCCGAGACGGCAAGGATGGACAAAGCAATTGTGGATTTCGACGAGCTCGACAACTTGGTGAGTAGATTTATATCTATGGGGGAAGTCGGGTAGATGACATATAGCACCCCCGCAACCATTTGACTAGGATAGTTATGCTATCTAGTTAGTTGTTGTCAAGACCCGGAAAAGGCACGTAACTGGCACTTGAATCACGTAGAGTCTATACAACCCCACCTAATCAAAGTAAGCCAAAACTCAGAAATCTAAACTTTTTTGGGAAAAATATTGGAGGTGAAGTTTTGAAATAAAGGTATAATGAAATCAGCTTCTTTCTTTAAATGCATAAGTAATATTGTATGAAAACACAAGTGGATTAGATACTATAGTTGAAAACATTTTCGTCATTCGAAATTTGGGCAGCACCTCCTTTGTAAATTTTAATCCGAAACCAATACAAGCAATAATAAAAAGCATCCCTAAGCGGGAGCTAGCACTTCGCCATTGCGGAATCACAACCACGCAATAAAAATATACGACGCCAAAGGTGAAGATCAAACACAGAAAGAAAGTAAAGAAACCAAAATAAAGAATAAATACATATCTGTAACTCTAGGTCAAAAAGAATATACAAAGTCTGGTTGATGGAGCTTTTAACTAGATACAACTGGATAAATATACAAGTATAAATGGTGGTCACGATGCAAGTGTACCCTACCTATCGAAGCAAGTCACCCAGAAGAAAGCAGTATGCCAGCAAGCCGCTACTAAATCCGTGAGATCAACCTGCAAGAAAACTGTGGCACAACGGGGGTGAGTTGCCAACTTGTTAATAGAAAACATCACCGGGTAGAAACCGAATGTATGACGATCTCATAGGTCATACATTAGCATAAAAATAATATAATAACAACGATGTGGTAACTAGGGTGATAGTATAAACATAAGTATAACAATACTAATGTAATCATATCCGTGTCACAAAGTGGTACCGTGCCATTTGTATCATATATCTCTATATATAATGCAAATACCCTTGGTTAGAGGTTCACCCTTCTCCTTTTTTTGAGAAAAAAGAAGAAAAATCCTCACCTCTAAAGCCCTCCACATCATTTCTCTCACCTTTTAAACCCTCCACATCATCATCTCTCTCTCCTCCAATAAAACAATTAATTGTTTATCTAAAATCCTCTATATCATCAATCCTCTTTTTTTTTTTTAATAAATAAATAAAACTCTAGAACCCTCCACCTCATCCCTCACCTTTTTTAAAATAAATAAATAAATAAGACTCTGGAACTCTCCACATTTCTCTCTTCCCTTCTCAAAATTTTTTAAACACATGCAACGCACGTGCATAAATTCTTATATATATATAACTCTCATGTCATCTATATATATATATATATATATATATATATATATATATATATATATATATATATATATCATCAAAGAAAAAGACAAAAATAATGATGTTTTCAAATGAAAATTTACACATAAGCCTTCATTATTTATAAATTGACACATATACTCATTCTCAAATGAAAATTTACACATAAATCCTAATTATTTATAAATTTACACATATACTCATTCTCACAAATATGACATGTTATATTTAACACGTGCATCGCACGTGCACAAATTCTATTCTATATATAATGCAAATACTCTTGGAGGTCCATCCCTATCCTTTTTTCTAGAAAAAAAAAAGAAAAAATGAGAAAAATCCCCATCTCTCATGTCGTCCATATCATCTTTCTTACCTCTCAAGCCCTCCACGTCATCTTTCTCTCCTAAAAAACATTTAATTATTTATCTAGAACTTTCCATATCATCTATCCCAATATATATATATATATATATATATATATATATATATATATATATATAATGCAAATAAGGGTTGGTTAGAGGACCCTCTCCCAATTTTTTTAAAAATAAATAAGACTTTAGAACCCTCCACATTTCTCTCTCTCCCCCGTTCTTAAAATTTTTAATCTAACACGTGCAACGCACGTGCATAAATTCTAGTATATCTATATGTGTATAGGTGTATCATCCAACGTGTGCCCATCAACGATACACCAAATCATCATAAATACCTGAGTGCCCAGTATCAACAATCGAAAACATCAAAAAAACCGTATCCAGCAGCGACACATAAGTCCTCATATCTCGGGCGCCGTCTCATCGGATCGGCCCTCATGCCCATCTGATCTCAAGACTCCGGTCGGTATCCTCCGGATATCCTCCGAGCCAAACTATCACCGGTCGATAGTGATCCACTGCCGAGCTCAACGTCTCTCTATACGATCTTCTTGCCCCGGGGTACCGTACCGGGTCCACCATGTACCCGTAGATGGTGCCTCCTCTCTCCTCGAATCGGGTATACATATAGCTCAGAACCTAGAAAACTCATGGTGGACGTCACACATCATATCAAGGAAAACCGTATTTTTCCTTTAAAATGATTATATGTTTTCAAAATTCACATGCGGTTTCCCAAATTCAGAAAGCCCATGAAAACCGAAATCTCATAAACATGAGCCAATAATGAAACAATGAATACCGGCACAGAGCCAATCCATAGTGCATAACCAAAATGTATATCTAAATGAACGTGGCATCTAACTAAGTAAGAAATGCAATATCCAAATTAGCATGTGAGATCATGAATGCTAAACAATACTATTAAGCTACAAGTTATCAGGTTGTAAGAGTGAAGTAACGATTTCTAATGTGTACGTGGTATGAAAATTACCGATGATGAGTGTATGAGCTGGAGAGTATGTGTACATGCAACATGGGCATCATTGGTAATCGTGCATGTGTCCTAGCACACGAGGTCATAACAGCTAATGAAAAGAACATGTATAAATAAAATGCAAAGAAAATAATATGAGTATAGCAGAAAAGTAAACAGTAAACGTAACAATATAAAATATATAGCTACATACGAGCCATACAGTTATAGTATTTAAAATAGTATGAATCGTTGTTTATAGAAAAATAGGGGCTACGGTGTTTTTGAGAAAAAGATACCATTTGAAAATCCGTAGCGTCCCTTAGGTTTGTCCTTTGAAAATGCATACGATTCGTTATTTTTGAAAATAAGTATGGCTCTAATTATATTCTAATATCTACTTAAGTAATTTGAAGACTAAAATATTTCCGAGTCGAAAGTGATTAGAAACTATAACATTTCCGAGTCGATACATCCATCAGTCGGCGATCCAGCCTCATAGTATCATGTACGGTATAGTCCATCATACGGCATTCTCGAGTCAAGAGTGCGGATCAATCATCATATATATTATATCTCGTACGGTATAATCCGTCGTCCGACATCCTCAAATCAAGAGTACGAGTCAATTATCACACATATATTTATCCCATACGGTATAATCCGTCGTACGATATCATAATTCAAGGGTACGGATCTATGGTCACGTACATTCTATCATCTCATCTAGTCACATGTCATCACATGTTATATGTATGTCACCCAATGATCATGTAATATCTTATATCATAACATGGTGATTCGATCTCAAATCATATATCATAACCTCGTAGCATCATGTCCGATCATATCGACTCATATCCCTCTGACATATCATATCCTCATCATACACGTATATGTATGTATATATATATGAACCTATACATGTATATATATATATATATATATATATATATATATAAATATATACATATATATATATATGAACCTATACATATATACATATATATATACACACACACATATACACACATATAATACCAAGTGTGTGTGTGACAACATATATCCCAAAGGCTCAAGACTAAGAGAAATAGGGCTAAGAATATATCTTCCTACGAGTACGCTTATTCTAACCTATAGTCTCCTAAAACCCTATTAGCTAAGTATGCATATCCAACATTGACATATATATATATATATATATATATATAATTACCCTAATCTACGGTTGTGGGGGTGCTATACGCCATTCACCCGACTTCCCCCATGGATATATCTCTACTCACCCACTATCCTTGCTTTAGCCGAAGTCGATGACGCCTTGCTCTCCTTTGTCGTCCCGAAAGTCCACGTGAAGGTACCTACAATTCAACGCACGTTGTAACGACATCAAAATCAAGTCCGGAAACCGATATGGCAAGCGACATGTACATAGGTTAGAACCTATGATCCACGCATGCAAGAATAACCAAACAACTCTCGACGTTGACGTACAAACGTCAAACGATCGAGACAAAACTCAAATGCGAAAACTCAAGTTAATAAAAGTTGCAAATCGAAAACAACAACTTGGAAAAACACTCCCTGATTTTACCCTAGGTGAAATTATGACATTTTACACATGTGGTAGGTCTATATATCAGATAAAGGAGCTATGGACCAAACATGGGACCCATTCACCTAGGTCAGGCCACAATTTGCGGCTAGAAGGCATTTTCTGGCGGCCAGGTGAGGGAATTGGGAGCTCGGGTTTCTAGGGTATGTTCCTAATGGCCTGTACATCTCTCTGTGTCTGCTAAATATTTTTCAGAGTCCCCGAGTTAAAGAAGATCATATTTGATCATCACATTTCCATAATAACCCGATATCGTAAAATTCCAAGTTCATGTTTGGGACTGTAAACTCAAGTTTAGTCCAGAATTTTACCACTAGAAGGGTTGTGGTCATTAACTAAGCCTCAAATACACCTCCACAACTCAAAACATCCCCTAAATCTCATTTTAGAATTTTCCAAGATCATTAACCTACACTTTTCTAACTCTAATTCACTAAAAGAGATTAAGAAAACTTAATACTTAACTAAAAATGAGGGATTTGCCCTCCAAGAGCAACCCAAGAAATTTCTAGGATGGCCAAAGTGCTCAAAGTCCCCAAAGTCCCAACTTGATCCTCCTATGGTGTTTTGTAGAGATGTGAGAAGTGATTTTTGTGAAGGTGGTTATTGGTTTTAGGATGGTTTTGAGGGTGGACTTGGGATGGTAATGAGGTGGTGGAGGAATTAGAGAAAAATGAAGGAGATGAAGAAGAATGGGAGGTGAAGAATGAAGAAGAGTGAAGAAGAGCCATGAAGTGTGTGGAACCTTCTCATTCTCTCTCTCTCTCTCTCTCTCATCCATGCTCTTGTCCCCACCCTCACTTATGTATTCTTTTCTTTTTCTTTTCCAAATTAAAAACAAAAATCATTTAAATGCAAATGAAACCATGGTTCAATAGATATGGACAAAAGTCATAACATAACATGTTGCATGTCATGATACATGAACATGGTTAATACATAATTAGTAAAATATTAATCAATTTTAGCATTAAACTTGCATAAAAATAATTTTATAATAATTTATAAAATGTCCAAATCAAATAAATGCTTTCATAATCAACAATTCATATAAATTTCCAAATATTTCCAAACTATATGTATATAATCATACTATTCTATTTAAAACTAATTTCCATACTTTTATAATATTAATCAAATTTATTATTTTATTATTTAAATTCCAAAAATAATATTTTATATCTCTGAAATGTTACGGTTGTTAACGATATGTTAGATAACTTAGCTAATTGTATTGATATTATTTCGTATCTAGTAGGTTATACAAGTGGTTATAACTGATATTTGGTTATGATGACATACGTACGTGACGATAAATTCGAACGATATGGATATGATATTGGATGGACATTGTACGAGGGATCATACCGTACTTGTGATGATGAGGAGAGTGTGCCGATTACGGCCAAGTGTCATTTGGACTCGTGGAGTCATGCGTTATCCCGACTTAGGACGTTACATTTGATTGAGCTATACTCTTTTAAAAATCAACGACTCGTTTTCCATTTTAAATGATAAATGACAAGGATGCGATGCTATTTTCTAAAACGAATATCTATTTTAACTTAATGCAGCTTTCTTATTTCAAAATAACGTTTCGTTCCATTTTTAAAGATAACAGTATAGCTCATAGCAATTAGTTATGTTAATAATTACGCGATACGTTTACCGATTGTATATGTTATCTATTATACGAACACACTAATAAAACACTGCACAATTACCAATGAGTACTACGTTGCACGAGCAAAGACGCATATGTTACACTACGCCTCATTGTTACTGCCATGACACTGTAGGACTGCTATACCACGTGATATGTATGTAAATGCCGATACGAGGCGTATAAGTTCCCTGTGTCCGGAAAATTGGTTGTAATTATATGCTATGGATATGGGTAGAATTACTTTCTGTTTTAAACACTTATAGAACACTTGCACAAATACTAATGATTGCCATGCTGCATGAGCACAGACGCGTATGCTATACTACACCTCATTAGTATTGCCATGACACAGTAGAACTGTTATGTTGGTTTGCATACCTGTCTATACTTACATACGGTGCCTTTATTACATGTTGTTTAATTACGAATACCAGTACCATGGGTATTCGAATTCGATTCTTATGAGTTTTTCTGATATTTTTACTTTCTTATGAGCCTTTATTACCTGTTGTTTACTTTCGATTATATATATCAGTGGTATGGAACGCTGCTATATATATGTAACATTTCAGGAAAATAAAATATTATATTTGGGAATTTAAAAAAAATTAAATAATGAATATTATGAATATTTTAAAGTATAGAGACTAGTTTTAAATGGTATGGTATAATTATATACCGATAAATTGAGTAATATTTGGAAATTTATATTAATTATTGATTTTGAGGGTATTAAGTCGATTTGGATATTTTATAATTAAATTACATACAAGTTTACGGCTAAACTTAATTAATAATTACAAATTATGCATTAAGTTTGATTATGCATGTGACATGCACCATGTCATATTGCTAACACTTGTTACATTTTTGGAAACATGGCTTAAATCCTTCATTGTGCATGGTTTGGTATTTTGTTATGAAAAGAAAAAAGGATATTTAAATGTGAGATATTTTGTGTGGAGGGGACATGGAGGTATGGCTCATGAGAGAGAGAGAGGGTGAGGGGTCTTCATTGACCATGGCTCATTGTTCTCTTCACTTCATTCATCATCCTTCTTCTCCTTCTCCTTCTCTACTTTCTCACCTCCTCTACCTTCCCATGCCACCCTCAAAACCACTTCAAACCACTACATTTTCTTCATTAAAAATGATCCCAAGCCCTTTACAAACACCTTGGACCAAGCAAGTTTCAATTTTGAAGAATTTGAGCAACTCAAGAAAATTCTTGAGTTGCCAAATGAGATAAATCCTAAACCCTTAGTTAATTTTATAGTTTTCCTTTCATCCTAGTATAGTTTAGAGTTGTTCTTGAGTTGATTAGCGATGTCGAAAAATTCCAAGAGGAGGGTTAGGTCTTATCTTGAGTTGTGAGGATGTTATTGAGTGTAATTGGTGACTACAACCCTTCTAGTGTTAAAAATCCTGGACCAAGTGAATTTTGAAACACCAAGAATTGGACTTTAGAAACATTCCGTGTCGGTTTTGTGATATTTTTGAGGTCTACAGGGAATCTGGAGCAACCCGGGAACTTTATAAAAAAAATTAAACATATACATTAACCTAGTTAGATCAATAGGAGACCACCATGAGAAGACGAGACCAAACTTCAAAAATTGGGCCGGCGGGGGCGGTTACTGTAGCATATAGGCCGGCCAGATTTTGCCTGTTGAGTTTGGGTCTTCGCCTATAGCTCACACTCCTTATAATTTAGTCACTGTACTTTTTGTTTTGTTCCAGATTACCTGAGGCAAAATTTGGGAGCGTTTGAGTTAATAATAGCAATGGTTTTCCGATTTCTAAAACATAGATTTTGGCTTTTGATTGTGGATTGCGTCGTTGGACGTTTGTACGTCAACGACGAGGGTTATATGATTGTTTTTGCATTCGTAGGCTATAGGTTCTAACCTATGAGCACTTCGCGTGTCGTGTCAGTTTTTGAATCGAATTTTGATGTGATACGATATATTTTGTGATATGTAGGTACTTCGCGTGGACTTCAGGATGATAAGGGAAAACAAGCGCCATCGACTTCAGCAAGCGATAATCAAGGTGAGTAGATGTATATCTATGGGAGAAGTCGGGTGGATGGCGTATAGCACCCCCGCAAACGTAGAATAGGGTTATTACCGTATTATTATTATGGGTTTTGGATGTGACATTGGATACTTGGTGAGTAGGGTATTTAGAAGACCTTAGGTTAGATTAGGTTGATTTAAGAAGACCTATTCAGAAGATGATTACCTTGGAGGCGAATCACAGGTTACATGTAGTCACACACACACACACACACTTGTTTTTATGTGTATATATATGTGTGTGTGTGTGTGTGTGTATATTCATGTATGAGTGTAGGTTTATACATATACACACACACACACACACACACACATATATACATACATACATACATACATATACACGTGGGATGAGAATGGTATATATGATACTTGGAGATGAGTCGATATGATCGGGCATGATGCCGTGAGCTTGGATATGTGTTCAAGTCATGATATGATATATGGCGTGATATTACAGTGGGTCGTTGGGCGATATGTATTCATACATACGATAATATGTGTTGATAATATTAGAATGTACGAGATTTTAGAACAGTACCCCTGATCATGATATCGTTCGATGATGATGACATATGAATGATGATGCATATATGATAGTTGAACCGTACCCTCAATTTTGGGATGCCGTACGATAGATTTTATCGTACGAGGTATAGATATGGTGATTGATCCGCACTCTTGACTCAAGAATGCCATACTATGTATTATACAGTACGTGACGCTATGAGGCTGGAACGCCGACTACTAGGTATATCGACTCGGAAATTTAGGTGGATTTCTTACCCTTTCGACTAGTTCCTTAGTTTAGTCTTTTAGTTGATTAGGAAGATGTTGGACCAGTCTCGAGTCATACCTATTTTCAAGAACTAACGAATCGTGAGTATTTCCAAATGACAACCCGAGGGATACTACGGATTTTTCGAAGGACGTACCTTTTCTTAAAATCACCGTAGCCCCTATTTTCTAAAAACCACGATTCGTGCTATTTCAAATGCCAAAACTGTATGACTCGTATATAGAAATGTATATTCTTCAATATTGCGTTTACTATTCATTCTCCGTTATATTCATGTTCTCATTGCATTGCATGTTTATACATGTGTTTCCTTAACTATTATGATCTCGTTTGTTAGGACACCAGCATCATTACAGATGATGTGTATGTCTACGAACACTTGCTTGCAGGCTCACACACATCATCATCGGTAATTACCATATCACGTACACTTTAGAGAATATTACTTCATTGATAGAAGTTGCTAGCTGATAGTTCCAATTTATCATTACTATACTAGTTTAGATATTGCATTCTTTACTTAGATACCCATGTATGTGTATATTCATTTGTCATGCAATATTATGGGGCTTTATGCCGGTAATTCGCTGTTTATTGACTCTCAATTTTGGGATTTCGGATTTTCCATGAGATTTCTGGATTTGGAGAAACCGCGAGGATTTTATAAACTCATTATCATTTCTAAAGATAGAAATTTGCATTTTTCTCGTGATATGATGTGTGAGATGTCCACCATGAGTTTTCTCGGTTCTTGAGCTGTATCACATACCCGATTTGAGGAGGGGGATGCACCGTCTGCAGGTACATGGTGGACCCGGTGCGGTACCTCGGGGCATGAAGATCGCATAGATGGCGTTGAGCCCGGTAGGGGAGCACTACCGACCGGTGATGTTTGACGCGGCGGATATCCGGGGGATACCGACGTGGTCGTGAGATTTGATATTATGGTCTGATCCGGACTGACGGAGCCCGAGATATGGAGATATGGAGATATTGAGATATTGAGACATTGAGATATACATATTTGGTGTTGATGCTTGACACAGGTTTTCTATCGATTTCATTGATGATACTCCAGTTTTTATACTAAATTTTACTAAGAAAAGAACACAACATTTTCATACAGATATATTCTGACTTCTTGTGGATTATTCATTCATGATGCATTCCATACATCATATACATGACATGTAGCTACTTCGTGACACTGATACGGATACTTGGTGCCACACTTATGCATAGACTATTACTCTGCCTTACTAGATGTTCCTATGTTATATTATGAGTATATTATCGTATGACTTAGGATATCGTCATACATGCGATTTTTACTCGGTGATTTTTTCTACTCACGAGTTGGCAACTCATCCCGTTGTGCCACAGTTTCTTGCAGGTTTGGCCGTACAGGTTTCGTTGCGGCTTGTTGGCACACTGCTTCCTTCCGGATGATTGCTTTGGTAGGTGGGTTCACTTGCATCGTGACCACAGTTGTACTTTTATTTATTTCAGTTGTATCTAGTGAGCTCCATCAACTAGACCTTATATATTTGATAGACTTAGAAAACCAGTTGTTTATTCTTTCGACCTTAGAGTCACGCGCTTGTATTGTTATGGTTCTTCTCTGGTTTTCTTGAGGATGTTGGTTTTCTTTCTGGGTTTTGATCATCGCCCTTCGGTGTTGAATATTATATTGCTTGCGTGGTTGTTTCCGCCAATTGGCGAAGAGCTAGCTCCTACTTGGGGATGCCTTTTTATTATTGCTTATGATTATTCTTGTTTGTACCTGTTTGGGACCAGTTTTTACAAGGGAAACTCTGCCGAAATTTTTAGAAAAACTTGATACTTTTAAAATGTTTACTACGACTTTAGTTTGTGAAAATCACTTTCTTTAAAATAAGTTTTCCTTCACTCTATTTCTTAAACGGTTCAGATTTCTGGGCTTTGGCTTACATAGATTACGTTACGCCTCCAGACATTTCGTAATTTAAGTGCCAGTCACGTTCCGTACCTTCGGGTCGTGACAAAGTTGGTATCAGAGCGTTAAGTTTAACCTTGGTTCGAATTTAGGTTTGACTATGCGGAGTCTAGTATATATATTCGGAATCTAGGCTTGACCTTACGGAACTTAGACTTGGCCGAGGCGGTATTAGACCCGAACTTTCATCGTGTAGGTTGACCTTGGTTGATGAAGTAGGTAACTTAAGGAGAGTGATGTACCGTGTGTATGTTCCGCGGAATACTTACGATACGCTACTCCGCTTAAGAATCCATAGGATGTACATTTCTTATGCATTGTATTTCTATTCATTCCTATGATCTATCCTCATCGATATCAGATTGTGATTTCTATTACGATGGTTATACAGGCAGAGAGAGCTGCGGCTAGAGTTGCGGTCAGCATGAGCTCGTCATGGACGAGGACTGACCAGAATGTTTTCCGGTGACATGAGCATTTTGATATATCGTTTTACTATGTTTTCTCGTTGACGCGAACGATCAGATCAGCACCAGATGATCGGGCTACTGCTGGAGGCCAGCCAGAATATGGTGACTGTCAATGCACTGTTTATTCTTGATGATTAAGGCATTGTCTATCGTGAGGACGGATGAGCCAGCTGTTGCTACGACTGAAAAGATGTTGCCCAAGATGTTTGAAGCTATTGCAGCACGAGTTTGTACTTAGGGATATGATATAAGATCGCTAGTCACCCATGGAGGAATGACTATGACATGTGGTTCGTTTGGATACCCCGATGCGAGATCATTGGATTTGCTAGTTTTATCTAGAAGAGGACCTCACACAGGCACATTGTGAGTCGATCGAGAGAGGATGAACGTAACCGCATCACTCCGATAATTTGAACGAGTTCCCGATAATGTAATTATAAAGAGGCCTACTACAAGATATTTGAGATGCCGAGTACGTAGCTTCGGAAAGGAGACTCTAGATATGAGTGCAGCCGTTTGGAGCGTATTTCACACAGCTACGAAGAGATAATTCCGAAATTAGTACACATTGAAGAAAAGCGGAGTAAGAGGTTCGTAAGAGAGCTTGACGAGAAGACGTTCCACCCCGTTGGCATCAGAGATGTGATACGCATGTAGAGGGGTTGAATATGGATATATCTTTCATAAGAAGTCGTGATGAGAACCTAAGGGCAGAAGGCACCAGACCGTGAACTAAAGGCAGGTAGAATTAATGCTCTGCTAGCTTGGATGCACTGACACCCTTCGACATTGGAGAAAGAGCATATCGACGACAGTGTTTACGATTTGCGATTTGGTGATTCGAATATCACGTGTCCGTCATTTTGGATTTCAGTATTTTGGGTGATATATTTGCATGATTGAGATTTTGTGCACCACAGTTGCACTCGACTTCGATTTGATGTCGTTCGAGATTTTGATTTCATGCCTATGGTATGTACGTGATTTGACTTGTGCTTTCGGTGTAGTTTTCATGCACTTTTAGTACTTTGATTTGATTTTGTGCATGCTGATGCACGTGGTTGTGAGATTATATACCGCGGTACACTTGATTTTTATTTAGTGTATGTCGTATACCACTGATTTCAATTTTGACATATGATATTCGTTTTCGTGCACCCTAGTGCACTGGATTTATGTTTCCGTGCACCTTGTGCACTCGAGTGATATTTTTGCACATACTTGGCGCACTTGATGTGATTTTGGTGCACACCAGATGCACTAAATCGGGATTCTTCGTGCATTTCAGATGCACCTGATTTTGTTGTCAGGCACACCCGTTGCACTTGACAGATGTTTTTGTGCACACCCGTTGTGCTCAGTTTTGTTTCTGTGCACATTCATTGCACCTGTATTTGATTTCGATTTCCGTGCACACCAGACGCACGTGGCATAGTATCTTCTGTTTTGAGATTGATTTCTTTTCAAGCACTATGTTTTCATGATATATACTATCCGGTTTAGCAACCGAGCAGGACTGGTCTGAGGACAGTACCTGAGTATTTTTTGCATGCATCTATAATTGCCGAAGGGATTTCTAAAAAAGAACTATAGTCTCAATATTTTCTTACGTGTCCATGATGACACGAAACTTTACGAAGGAAACCCTTCTAAATCATTTTCAAAAGGCAGGACGTGTATATTAAATAAAGGATATATATGGCTATTTTTCTTACAATAGACGCCCGCTACTTGTGCCGTGATACGCGCATCGCACGGCGATTTGAAAAGGGTTTTTGTATGCATTTCCATTTGGATGTTTTGATGATTTTATAACGATACATACAATATACATGTTATAGTTTTGAGTATATCATGTTGGTTTTCGCATTGGATTTTGACACTCGTATTTTCACCATAACTCCGATGATTGTGTACTGCTTGACGGAGTTTTAATGTTGAGTTTACACTCATTTTACATGCGCATGCATTGCGCTAAGATATGTATTATGCATTCCTGATACTCGAAGCCTCGACGATTCGATTGTTTTGCCGAAATGTTTTAGTATTTGGGGAGATTAAATTTAAATTCGGAGACCGAATTTATTTAAGGGGGGAAGATTGTAACATTTCAGGAAAATAAAATATTATATTTGTGAATTTAGAAAAAAAAATAATGAATATTATGAATATTTTAAAGTATGGAGATTAGTTTTAAATGGTATGGCATAATTATATACCGCTAAATTGGAAAATATTTGGAAATTTATATTAATTATTGATTTTGAGGGTATTAAGTCGATTTGGATATTTTATAACAAAATTACATACAAGTATACGGCTAAACTTAATTAATAATTACTAATTATACATTAAGTTTGATTATGCATATGGCATGCACCATATCATATTGCTAACACTTGTTACATTTTTGGAAACATGGCTTAAATCCTTCATTGTGCATGGTTTGGTATTTTGTTATATTAAAAAAAAATATGAAAAGAAAAAAGGATATTTAAATATGAGATATTTTGTGTGGAGGGGACATGGAGGTATGGCTCATGAGAGAGAGAGGGTGACGGGTCTTCATTGACCATGGCTCATTGTTCTCTTCACTTCATTCATCATCCTTCTTCTCCTTCTCCACTTCCTCACCTCCTCTACCTCTCCATGCCACCCTCAAAACCACTTCAAACCACTACATTTCCTTCACTAAAAATGATCCCAAGCCCTCTAAAAACACCTTGGACCAAGAAAGTTTCAATTTTGAAGAATTTGAGCAACTCAAGAAAATTCTTAAGTTGCCAGATGAGATAAATCCTACATCCTTAGTTAAGTTTATAGTTTTCCTTTCATCCTAATATAGTTTAGAGTTAGTCTTGAGTTGATTAACGATGTCGGAAAATTCCAAGAGGAGGGTTAGGGCTTATCTTAAGTTTTGAGGATGTAATTGAGTGTAATTGGTGACTACAACCCTTCTAGTATTAAAAATCCTGGACCAAGTGAATTTTGAAACACCAAGACTTGGAATTTAGAAACATTCTGTGTCGGTTTTGTGATATTTTTGAGGTCACAGGGAATCTGGTGCAACCCGGGAACTTTATAAAAAAATTAAACATATACATTAACCTAATTAGATCAATAGGAGACCACCATGAGAAGACGAGACCAAACTTCAAAAATTGGGCCGGCGGGGGCGGTTACTGTACCATATAGGCCGGTCAGATTTTGTCTGTTGAGGTTGGGTCTTCGCCTGTAGCTCACACTCCTCATAACTTAGTCACTGTATTTTTTGTTTTGTTCCGATTACCTGAGGCAAAATTTGAGAGCGTTTGAGTTAATAATAGCAATGGTTTTCTGATTTCTAAAACATAGATTTTGGCTTTTGATTGTGGATTGGGTCGTTGGACGTTTGTACATCAATGACGAGGGTTTTATGATTGTTTTTGCATTCGTAGGCTATAGGTTCTAACTTATGAGCACTTCGCGTGTCGTGCCGGTTTTTGAATTGGATTTTGATGCGATACAATGTATTTTGTAATATATAGGTACTTCACGTGGACTTCAGGATGACAGGGGAAAACAAGCATCATCGACTTCGGTAAGCGAGGATCAAGGTGAGTAGATGTATATCAACAAGGGAAGTCGGGTGGATGGTGTATAGCACCCCCGCAAACGTATAATAGGGTTATTACCGTATTATTATTATGGGTTTTGGATGTGACATTGGATACTTGGTGAGTAGGGTATTTAGAAGACCTTATTTTAGATTAGGTTGATTTTGGAAGACCTATTCAGAGGATGATTATCTTGGAGGCGAATCACACACACGCACGAACGAACACTTGTTTTTGTGTGTATATATGTATATATATATACATATATGTATTCATGTATGAGTGTAGGTTTATACACACACACACACGTGGGATGAGGATGGTATATATGATACTTAGAGATGAGTCGATATGATCGGGCATGATGCCGTGAGGTTAGATATCTGTTCGAGTCATGATATGATATATGACGTGATATTACAGTGAGTCGTTGGGCGATGTGTATTCATACATACGATAATATGTGCTGATAATATTGGAATGTACGAGATTTTAGAACAGTACCCATGATCATGATATATTTCGATGATGATGACATATGAATGATGATGCATATATGATAGTTTAACCGTACCCTCGATTTTAGGATGCCGTACGATAGATTTTATCGTACGAGGTATAGATATGGTGATTGATCCGCACTCTTGACTCGAGGATACCGTACTATGTATTATACAGTACGTGACGCTATAAGACTGGATCGCTAACTACTAGATATATCGACTCGGAAATTTAGGTGGATTTCTTACCCTTTCGACTAGTTCCTTAGTTTAGTCTTTTAGTTGATTAGGAAGATGTTGGACCAGGCTCGAGTCATACCTATTTTCAAAAACTAACGAATCGTGAGTATTTCCAAAAGACAACCCGAGGGATACTACGAATTTTTCGAAGGACGTACATTTTTCTTAAAAACACCGTAGCCACTATTTTCTAAAAACCACGATTCGTGCTATTTCAAATGCCAAAACTATATGACTCGTATATAGAAATGTATATTCTTCAATATTACGTTTACTATTCATTCTCCGTTATATTCATGTTCTCATTGCATTGCATATTTATACATGTGTTTCCTTAACTATTATGATCTCGTTTGTCAGGACACCAGCAGCATTACCGATGATGTGTATGTCCACGAACACTTGCTTACCGGCTCACACGCATCATCATCGGTAATTGCCATGTCACGTACACTTTATAGAATATTACTTCATTGATATAACTTGCTAGCTGATAGTTCCAATTTATCATTACTATGCTAGTTTAGATATTGCATTCTTTATTTAGATACTCATACATGTGTATATTCATTTGTCATACAATATTATGGGGTTTTATGCCGGTAATTCACTGTTTATTGACTCTCGATTTTGAGATTTCAGATTTTCCATGAGATTTCTAGATTTGAAGAAACCGCAAGGATTTTATAAACTCATTATCATTTCTAAACATAGAAATTTGCGGTTTTCTCGTGATATGATGTGTGAGGTGTCCACCATGAGTTTTCTCGGTTCTTGAGCTGTATCACATACCCGATTCGAGGAGGGGGATGCACCGTCTGTGGGTACATGGTGGACCCGGTGCGCTACCTCGGGGCAAGAAGATCGCATATATGGCGTTGAGCCCGGCAGGGGAGCACTACCGACCGTTGATGTTTGACGCGGCGGATATCCGGGGGATACCGACCTGGTCGTGAGATTTGATGTTATGGATCGATCCATACTGACGGAGCCCAAGATATGGAGATATTGAGATATTGAGACATTGAGATATACATATTTGGTGTCGATGCTTGACACGGGTTTTCTGTCGATTTCATTAATGATACTCCAGTTTTTATACTAAATTTTACTAAGAAAAGAACACAGCATTTTCATACAGATATATTCTGACTTCTTGTGGATTATTCATTCATGATGCATTCCATACATCATATACATGACATGTTGCTACTTCGTGACACTGATACGGATACTTGGTACCACACTTAGGCATAGACTATTACTCTACCTTACAAGATGTTCCTGTGATATATTATAAGTATATTATCGTATGACCTAGGAGATCGTCATACATGTGATTTTTACTCGGTGATGTCTTCTACTCCCGAGTTGGCAACTCACCCCTGTTGTGCCACAGTTTCTTGCAGGTTTGGCCGTACAGGTTTCGTTGCGGCTTGTTGGCACACTGCTTCCTTCCGGATGATTGCTTTGGTAGGTGGGTTCACTTGCATCGTGACCACCGTTGTATTTTTATTTATTTCAGTTGTATCTAGTAAGCTCCATCAACCAGACCTTGTATATTTGTTAGACTTAGAAAACTAGTTGTTTATTCTTTCGACCTTAGAGTCGCGCGCTTGTATTATTATGGTTGTTCTCTGGTTTTCTTGAGGATGTTTGTTTTCTTTCTGAGTTTTGATCCTCGCCCTTCGGCGTTGTATATTATATTGCTTGCGTGGTTGTTTCCGCCAATTGGCGAAGAGCTAACTCCTACTTGGGGATGCCTTTTTATTATTGCTTATGATTATTCTTGTTTGTACCCATTTGGGGCCAGTTTTTACAAGGGAAACTCTGCCGAAATTTTTGGAAAAACTTAATACTTTTAAAATATTTTCTACTACTTTTGTTTGTGAAAATCGCTTTCTTTAAAACAAGTTTTCCTTCACTCTATTTCTTAAACGGTTTAGATTTCTGGGCTTTGGCTTACATAGATTACGTTACGCCTCTAGACGTTTCGTAATTTAAGTGCCAGTCACGTTCCGTACCTTTGGGTCGTGACAATACTTGATATTTCTGGATATGATGAGTTGACGTCCACCATGAGTTTTGTGTTTTACGATTTGATTTTATTCCAAACCAAGTGGGGGGCTATACGGTTACGGACGTGTTACTTATCTGGACTGAGTGGGGGGATATGCAGTCGGATACATGGTGGACCCGGTTGAGACCGAGGGACAGGAAAGTCGCGATAGAGGCGGGGAGTCTAGCAAGGACACTCGATACCGGAGATAGATATGAGCACGGAGGATATTCAGGGGATACTGACCGGGGCTAGGGATATCGAGAGGAAACCGATCTGTTAAAACGGTGTTGACGATATCTGGATTTGCGTGTCGGTGATGGACACGAGAGATTTGATGATTATGCGTGTCGGTGATGGATACGAGAGATATGAGGATTTCGGGTGTCGATGCTGGACACCCATAAATTGATGTTTTGCGATCATTTGAGATACGTCGTTATAGTTAATGCGTTATAGTAGCCAACCAGGACTGATCCGGGGGACAGTATCTGAATACTATTTTACCGGTGGATACATATAAAAAAAAAGGGTTTCTAAAACGAGCAATAGTCTTATTATTTTGACATGTCTAAAATGACACAGGAATCTTTAAAACTGTAAATTTCTTAAAACACTTTAGTAAACAGCAAGACGTATATCTTAAATAAGATACCTATTATACTTCATACTATTACGTCTGCTTTTATACCGTGACATACATATTCCACGGCTATTTTAAGAAGAGCTTTTACACACATATTTTCGGCTACCTTATGGCCTTATACATGGATCCAGGTCATATACATATGAGATGTTATATTTTTGGGTTCACGTGATGGATAGTGTTGCATTTGTGGTACTTATGCATTATATATATATATATATATATATATATATATATATTAGATAGTACTATACTTATGACCTAGGATATTGTTGTGCATTTCCATTTTCTACCTTATGATATACTTTTATTCACTGAGTTGGAAACTTATCCCCGTCGTGCCCCAGTTTCTTGCAGGTTATACCGCTCGGATCATCAGCGGCTTGCGGCACACACTTCTTTTCGGTGATTGCTTTGATAGGTAGGTTACTGTTGTATCGTACCCACACTTGTATATAATATAAATATATATATATATATATTCTTTTGTATCTAGTTACAACTCCATCGACTTAGAACTTGTATATTGAAGACTTAGAAGCGAGACTTAGAGTTTGTGTGTTTGTGGGTGTCGCACTCGTTGGAGTCGACTTTTATACTTGTTGATCTTATTTCACTTTTCCTTTCTTCGCCATTGGGCGTCGTATATTATCTGCGTGGTTGCTCCGCCATTTGGGCGTGGAAGCTAGCTCTTGTTGAGATGCTTTATATATTATTGTGCTTGTATTAGGTTTATTCAAAATTTACAAAGGAGGTACTGCCGATTTTTTTAAACGTCATAGATGCTTTTCAAACATGCTTACTTAGACTTAAATGTTCATTTTAAACAGGTTCCATCTAATAATTATTTTTAAACTTCACCTCCAATATTTCCGTAAAATGGTTTAGATTCCTGGTTTTTGGCTGACTTGGATCACGTCGACGTCTTTAGATGTCACGAGATGTAAGTGTTGGTCACGTGCCACTTTCGGGTCCTGACAGTTCCAATAGGGATACTGAGGTAGATATGGTGCAGGATGCTGGTTATGACTCAACGAAAGATACAGCCTAAGAAGTTTGTTGGATAAAATTGTTCATTTATGAACTTGGTCCCATCAAGTATCCATACAAATTCCTGAGGCGGGGTATCACTTAGTTCGGGAGGTTATTGATCTCCGTGAAGTTGAGATATATAGAGAGGAAGTTGGAACATTATAGCGGATCCACTTAGTAGGGCTATTTCTCAAGCATGGATGTTTCACAAACACGGTTTGCGAAACTGATTAGTAGAGAAATTGAGTGTTCGGTAACACACGAGATGTGGGTATGCGATACCGCAATAATTAGCGTGAAAGTGGGAGATTGTTGGATATAGTGCCCTGAAGGTAATTATTGTAATTGTAGGCAGGCGATTATGATAATTGGGAGAGGACCTATACAGGTAAAATAGTCTTACTCGAAATGATAGTATACTATCTGATTTGTCTTTATCATTGATGTGTATACGTTTTACTTGTTATTATGTATCGCTAATATATAATGATAAAGCCTATATGATTTTTGCTTGACTGCCAGTATTATGATGGCGATCATATACGTGAGAGATGGGTAGTGTATGACATGGGACATCCTTAAATGTCCCATGTCAAGGGAGTATCGAGATTGGGCATCGATATTCCGGAGTAGACAAGTATATAAGTTTCTAGACCCCGACGAGGGGCGGTGGCCGGTCTCACAAGCCATTGGTGTTGTGTCACCTAAGATAGTATACAGGTGCTCACTGGAGATGATTACATTGGACGGACTCGCCGAGAACTTCTAGATGGTATTATATCTATCGTCGGATAGAAGTTCTCTAGTGGCATGAGTACAGATTAGTCTTTTTACCTGAGATCGTCATTTATCTCGTGTGAGTTCACACTGCACTTAGATTACTACCCTACCATGGCTCAAAGAAGTCATGCAAACAAGTTTTAGTTGGATTCAGTCTCGAGCCACATGGAGGCAGTGAGTGATTGTCAGGGATTCAACTCTTCTGGTATTAGGAGTCGATGTCACGCTGTGTTCGGTTGGCCATCACCCTAAATCCGTGGTCACGGTGGATGAGATTTACTGATAGGAGTTCAGTAGTTTCTCGGTTGGTGATGAGCTTGATTCCAGCAGACTTATCAGGTTATTAGGGGTCTGACGTTATCCACCCCAAGACCCGGTATGCGATACTCTTAGACGAAGAGACTGGACTATACGGAGATTGTCACATTCAGGCTCAGTAGGGTATGAACGGAATTAATTGTTGACCTCCCTTTCGGCATATACCTGAGTAGCCGTTACGTACAGCTAGTGCCGCTGGCGTGCTTGTGATTATGGATTTATCCAGTAACTCGCTACCAGCGTATTGTCAAGTCTTTAGAGTCCCACATAGTGGGTTTTCTCGGTTCAGGTGATATGATATAGATGATGTATGTTGATACATACATGGGTGTGATTAAATACGTGTACAAACTATACTGACTTTAATCAGACGGTTGATAATACTGGTCGGTTTAGGATTAAGCCGGATTATTAAATCAAGTATTGATTTGATAATATATATATATATATATATATATATATATATATATATATATATTCTAGCATTATTGTTCGCTATTCATTTTCTCTCTCTTGGCTATTCGTATTTTATACGGATTCATGTATATGTGTTTCGATACATATACCGGGTTGTATTCCGTATTTATACAAAATACTTCTGAAGGATGACACACCATTATTTGAATTTCTTTTTAAAAATTCAATTGGAAATGAGGTAGAGGATGATGTAGCTATGGGTATGATTGTAGGAATGTAGAGAGGGATGGGCTTCATTTATTTATGTTAGAAATTGGTGTGATATTTTATTTCATGGTTGTAAAAATTATGTAGTCGTTCTATTCTCTTCATTTTTCATTACACACTTAGCTCATTTTTTGTTATGGTTACTTCTGCTTCCTCCTCCTCTTGCATATTCTCTTGAGCTTGAGTTTGAGAGTGAAAATAATAGTGGAAAAATTCTACATCCCTATTCTCCATTTCTACCAAACTTGGAGCATCAGTTTCTTCACTAGGTGGTGAAGTTGCGGCTTGGATCGATTCCCTCGGGTGGATCATCTTCGGTAAGGACGGTCGCTTCTTAAGCTTTCTTCTGACGACCTACGAGAAATTTGGAGGGGTCTTCCACGATTGGGTGGACACGCATCAAAAGTTGTAATCCCTAAACCTTGCATACTTGTTTTCTAATTTAGTGTTTGGAATGATCGCTAGAGATTATTTTCTAGTGCTCTCCATAAAATTTTTGTTTTTTGATTCCGCATCGGCCGCGGTTGTAGCGGTAAGGGCATTAGAAATTTTCAAAGGTGTCAGGGCTACTAGGCATTGTATCGACCGATGGGGGGTTCTCACTATGGTGACAGTAATGGCGAAGCGCGGGCTCTTACCTCCAAGGTGCCCCATGTGATTATATGATCCGGCAGGTTGTAGTCCGTCGCGAGAGGACTACGTAAAAAGTAGCTGCTGAGGCACCTATAGACGCCACGGCCAGTTTCCGTTGCGCTGACTGACCTTTCAATGGTATCAGAGCTAACTCAGACACTAGGACTAGGTTTAGACAATGCGATATCTTCGAAGACGAAATTTCTCCGTATTTAATTGCACACATCCAGGTTTCTGTTAGGTTTTTCAAACTCTTTAAAAAAAATTTAAAAAGGTGCAGAAGTCTCTTCTTGATGATAAAATGACCCGGTGCAAAAACGAGTCTAATCCAACATATAAAAACCGCCAGAAATCAAGTTTTCCCCGCTATGGTCGGTTTTTGTATTTTTTTATTGGCTCCATTTTTCTTCAGTTGCTTGGATATGTGGAATTAGGATTTTTAGACATATTTGTTTTTGCCCAGATTTTATTTTGTTATGTTTGTTTATTTGGGCAATCACGGAAAAACTTTCGATTGAAATTTGAGTATTGTTTAAGGATCCGCTTGTTCTTATGTGTTGTTAAATATCATCTAATTGCTATATGTTCAACTAGAAGGGATTGCACACTTACTTGTGTTACTTGTTTCTGTGATATATATATATATATATATATATATATATATATATATATATATATATTGATTGTCATGACAGATGGCCTCACGTGCGTTTTCTTGTATAGTTTTGTTTTATTTTGATGTATTCATGTATTCGGGACGAGCTCCAACTTGTGGTCGTCGTTTCCGCTTTATGTATATTTTTTTGGGGGGCTCGAACAGGATGCGGTCGTTGTCACCTTTATATATATTTCATTTATATACTATGATTAATCCAGGAGAAGTGCTCAAGTAGCAGGGTTCTAGAGTGCGGTAGGTGGCCATCTCATAGTGTTTGAGACCGGGCCGTCTCGCTCTAAAATTAGCAGGTTACACACCGCACTTGTAGGGGTTATAGGATCGACTCGTGGAGGAGTGCCCAAATTACCTGATTGTAGAAAGCAGCGGGTGACCAACTTATGGTGCTAAGGGTGGGTTATCCAATTTTTAGAATTGGTAGGTGGCTTACCGCACACGTAGGGATCTAAGATCGATATTGTACAGGCTATCCATACGATCAGAGAATGTCGCGTTTTATTTGCGGCTCAAATGAAACGTGTGGCTCCTAGTCTATCCGCTATTTCATATTGTTCATTGTTCGCATGCCTGTGATGTTGATATATATATATATATATATATATATATATATATATATATATATATATATATATATATATAACATTTGAAAAATCGTTTAGGTTAATTGTATGATAATTAGTAATACAACACGTATTTTCCGTAAAACCTAGTTATAATTATTTTTCCACATAGACATAATCATACCTATTTTAATTATGCAATTGCTTATGTATGGGTGTTTAATTAGTTACTTATTTAATTGTTAGTTACTTAATTATTTTCCTTATTTATTTAATTATTAAAAATTATTTTAAACTTGCACTTACATACTAATCTAGTATTAATCAAGTTAGGATTAGTTGTTACAAGTTTTTCCAACCATGTCACAAATAAATTTTGGTTAACATGTTTTTGTATATTGCATGTTCTAGAATTTCATTTTTAATTATAAAAGAAAAAGAAAATGAAAAATGAAAAAAATAATGAAGCATGGGATGTGTGTGTGAGGAGGTAAGCTTACCTCCCACCCTCACTCTCTCCCCCTCATTTTCAGCCAGCAGCCCCTTCCCCTCTTCAACCTCATTCTCCACTTGCAAAATAACTCTCTACCTCACTAAAAACTCCACAAATAAACAACTAATTTCTTCTAAAATCATCACAATAATTCCTTTTCCTAAACTAAGCTTGGTTCTTCAAGAAAGTTTGCATTTTGGGTGGCAAAAGCTAGCAAATTAGATCTTTCCAAAACCTTTTTAAGGTATAAAATCAAACCCTAGTTTGTTTTGCAAATCCTTGCCTTAATCTAATTTTATTTAGGTGTTAATGTAGTTTTAAAGAAAGTTTAGAATTTTAAAGAGAGGATTTAGGTTAAGTTAAGGTTTTTATCACTTAATTATGGTAGCTAAGTGTAGTTTAACATCTAATGGCTTTATAAATCTAATCTAGTTGTTAACTTGCCAATATTTACTTTTATTTGTCTAAATTAAGTGTTTATATAACTTAATTGTTTGTTTAGTGTGTTTAAGTGAGATTAAGTTTAGTTTATGTTGTATGATTTAATTAGGATATTTAATTAGTGACTAATAGGCTTGCTAATCTACTTAGTTTTGCACTAAAATAGCTTAATATTGCTAACTAGGTTTTTAAAAGAAAAGGTTTTAGTTAGGTTTTAGTTAAGTTTTAGGTTGTGTTTGATCTACAACATTTTTCCTAAATTAGCTAGATGTGATGTCTTGTGTGATTCGAACGTTTAAACTCTGGGTTTGGTGTTTGCTACGCATAGCAACCCCTAGTTGTGGTTTGTGGCGATGTTACGCGCGTTTTGTGCACACTAGCTAGTGCGCGTTGGTTGCTTCGTATCGTTTTGTGTTCGTGTCTATTTAAATGTTTAGCCCCATATATATTATTTGTTCGATTATAGGATCGGTCGTGGAGACGTCGAACGCAGCAAGGAAAGGCAAGACAGTGATCGGATTCGACTAGCCGAGGCGTTCCGGTGAGTAGATGTACACATCTACGGGAAAATCACTTGGATGGCGTAAAGCGCCCGATAGTTAGGACTTAGATATAATTCTTGTGTTCATATGCGTATGTCATTTTCATGTAGCATTTGCATCATCATGTACATTGATATTATAATCTGGGACACTTGCACTATTACCAATGGTTTATACCGCACGTGCACTATTTTATGCAAACACACATGCCATTGGTAATTGCTATGTCACGATACACCTTGAAACTTGCTTAATAATCTGTATTTGTGCATTTGCATCATGAATGATATGTAGTTTTCTAATCATATGTTTCATTACATCATCATTTATATATAGCCTTCTAATCATATATTGCATTGAATCATGTTGATATCATGGACATTCATAGTTACCCACATATTCATAGAGATTTCCGTATTCATGAGATTTCTGAATTCGGGGAAACCCGCAAAGGAATTTCATAAACTTATAAAGATTTCAAATATAAAGTGTGGTTTTCTCATGATATGATGTGTGTGGCGTCCACCATGAGATTTCTCGGTTCTTGAGTCATGTATGTACATATACCCGATTCGAGAAGAGAGACGTCGTCTGCGGGTACATGGTGGACCCGGTAAGATACCCCGGAGCAATAGGGTCGTATAGTGATACGTTGAGCCTGGCAGGGGAGCACTACCTACCGGTGATTATTGACCCGGCTGTCATCCGGAGAATACCGACCGGAATCGTGTGATTTTACAGATTTGAGGGCCGATCTGAGAGACGGATACCGAGATTTAACATATTATATATATATATATGGTATCGATATTTGACACGGTTTTCTGTCGATTTCATTTGATGATACCCCAGTTTTATTATACAAAAGTTTTACTAAAATAAGAACACAGATTTTTCTCATACTAGATATATATCCAGATTTCATGCTTGACCATTCATTCATGTCGCATTCATATTAGTGCATAGCATTATTGTTGTAAACATAGGTTGTGTCGCATTTGCGTGCATGCTTGTGATTGCCTTTTTAGATGTTACTTACTACTCACAAGTTGGCAACTCACCCCCGTTATGCCACAGTATCTTGCAGAACAGACCCGTCAGTATAGTCGCGGCGGGCGCTCTGCTACTCCTTCTTCTACTCCCTTTTCATTGACTTGCGACTTTGCCCATAGGTGGGTTTTTAGGAGGATGTTCTTTTGGTTCCCACCATGTATATTTATTTTGTATCTAATACACTCCATCGACCATGTGTATATGTGACCTAGAGACTGGACAATGAGTTTTGTATATTTTGTTCTCTGGTGTCGAGCTCATGTGAGCCGACTTGGTGCGTTCTTATTTCTTGCTTTTATATGCTTATTTCACACTATTATGATGTATCTTGCATGTGGTTGTGTTCCGCCATTCGGCGAAGAGCTAGCTCCCGCTTGGGGATGCCTTATTTCGTTGTTTATACATATTCTTGTTTTTTACCCGTTTGGGCCAGTTTTTACAAAGGAAACTTTGCCGAAATTTTCGGGAAAACTTGATGCTTTTAAAATGTTTAATGTAACTTTATTTTATTAAAATCACATTTTAAAAACAAGAATTTCTTCACTCCATTTCATTAAACGGTTTAGATTTCTGAGCTTTGGCATACTTAGATTACGTTACGCCTCTAAACGTTGCATGATTTAAGTGTCAGTCACGTTCCACACATTCGGGTTGTGACAATATATATATTAGATACTTCTACATGTTTTGCATCCACGCTAGCCCTGTCCCCATCCTGCCGTAAGTTAAGTAACCTTACGGTGAAGACTCGGGACCCCTTACCGAATGCTGATGGCATATAAAAAAGCATGTTATTTTGATTGTTTCTGGTGTGGCTTAGAAACTTATATGATGGGACTGTGTTATATGTTTAATATAAGGAAAACAGACCTAATTGATATTTTCGGAACCAATTTTTAAAACTACTTGGTTTTCTTCAAAACTATAGTCGTATTCTTTTGCTTTGTATAGAGATATTCGGTTAAGAATATCATGCACCTCATTCTATGATTAAAGAGTATTGATCCCTTCATGGGGAGTTCGCTCTTAAGAAAAAGTTTATGTTACTAGTTTTAAAAGCGGTGCTTAAACCACTCTATTTCAAAGCCATTCGAGTTCCTTCAATGATATCAAGTTCATTACGTTAAACATTTTTTGCCAAAAACCAGCCGTAGCCCTCCGTCATTTCAGATTAGCACTACATAGTATTCGTGTTATATTTGTTGACTATAGTTAAGGCATGGGGTGCGAAAGCTAAGTAATTTTTTCTGTTGCATGGTGATACGATTATTTAGGACAATCGTGTGATTTTGTTGATCATAGTTAAGAGTCGTGCGGGTGGGTCTAAATTAATTCAGAATAATGACGGGTCGAACTTGACTAACGACTTATAGTTTGTTGATCATAGTTAAGGTCATAAGCAGTTAAGGGCAAAAACCATATCGGGAGTTTCAAGTATAAGGGAAACTTGCCAGGTTTGCGCATATCTTCTGGAGTGTAGTAACTTTAGTCGATTTCCGTCGAATTTATCACAAAATGATAGTTGGGTCCTACTGATGAGTAGATATTACTCATCCGTAGATTTTCACTTCATAATTAGCTAACCTATTAGGTGTCAAGAAAGTGTCATGAGATTACGTCTCTGCGGAAACGGAGTTATTAAATTAGGTCCGTGCAAAAGCATGGGGGACCTCCCTCGGAGTACCAACGCTGGCCTGGTTGAACGGTTTGCGAACTTATAAGATATATATGATCCCGACTAGTTCTCCTTTTAGGATTTAAAGGAGAATTCGAAGATACAGTGGGAGCCATCATGATTAGATAAAGTGATGAACCAATCTAATCTTGATAGAGTGCACGCTGAGTGTTTATTTTCTCTTTAATTTGCGACCATGACTTACATTAAACTAAAACTCATTAACCAAGTTAACCAAACCTTCTTACACACTTTGGTTTTGGATTGTCATGATTTATGACAAAATCGCATATGTCCTTGCTACTCCTATTTTCCCTTTGTTTTTCTCCAGAACACTTCGTATCACTATGATGATCCATATTGCTTGGAATGACCATCGTATAGTTACATACGAACTCGAAGAAGTTGCTTCAGTCGAGGATGGCCACCGCTTCTGAAGAAATTGAATAGGATTAATCGGTTGTCTCTTCACTTTACTTTCTCTCAGGTTGTGATAGCTCATTGTATTAGAAGAGTACATCAATTACGCTTATTTGATAATGTTCTTCCAAATCTTAAACTGGTGCTGAAAGGTAGTGAAGGAAGAAAACTAATCATTCTAAGTGTGGTGTACAGAAGGTAAGATATAATGACATATGAAGGAGTTAAAGTGAGAGCAAAGGAAATTATGACTATTGTCATGAATCTTGATGGTGGAATAGGCATTATTAGGATTACCCGACCAGCCCCTACAAACATTTTCAGGTTTCAGGTTTTCTGTGTAGTTGTTACTGAGAACTGTTTTCCCAATTAATTCTGAATCTAGGGTATGTATGTACCGGATTTGGATGTTACATCTGTACGGCGTTACAGACACTGAGTAGGAGTAGAATATTGGGAAATAGGCGATTTGATTCTCGATGTCGTAATTCGTAGCAATTTGTGATATTGGATTAAATCGCCTGACTTTGCCTAACGGCAAATATTTGGTTTTGAATAACTGTTGTTATACACCAATTTTTAAAATTGAATATTTGTATATTTATTTTATAAAGTGAGATATAAATTTTGAAAATTGTGTTCCAAATATTTTGCTTTATTAGTTGAAAATAAGATAAAGTGCATTGAATAACGATATAAGAAATTCTTGAACAAAATATAGTTATCAACTTACAACACACGGAATTTGTATTAGTATACACTTGGGACTTATACATGGTAATTTATGTTGTCCTGTGTCCTTAAGGATAAAGGGTTAGTACTCTTACTTCATTCAGGTTTATCTATGAGTTCTTTGGTTTTAGACACGCATTCGTTGAAATACAAGGTTCAAAAAATTTGAGAAGTTTATAGGTATAAGAATAAAGTAGAGAACAATATGTTGGAAGTATAAGGATTCTTCGAAATGATCGAAGATATAGTAATTTATGCAAGGTATTCTATTGTGATAATATTGAGAACTTAATTCTCTCACAGGTTACTCATCCGTGGGTGCGCTCTTTTGTGAGTAATGTTGTATGGGTTTTTTCCATTTAGGTGATATGCATTGGAAACAGCTGTATAACATTTGAATCTGATTCCATCTAAATTAGTGCTTTTGTTTCTATATGAACATAGTTTGGTTACATATCTTCAGATTATTAAGATATGGAGTTATCCGGTTTCTGTTTAAAATCAGAATCCGGAAAAACTCAAAGCACGCTTCGGTAATGGCAGTTTATGGATTATCCCAAGTATTTGTTAGGGTTTTACTTCTACCATTTTTTAAGATCAATAGTTATATTGTTCTTGACTCGCCGCATTTTTATAAAATGAATATTTTTGCAAAAGAAACTTATAGGAGTATGGTAGAACTGGAAGTGATTCCAGAACCACAAACGGTTACTGAAAATTTAGTAGAACCTGAAAATTCAATTGGAATCGACAAACCTTAACCACTCCGCAGATTTAGTATGTGAGCTCGGCCACCCGAGAAATACTTCGGTTTTCTCGTAGACAGTGACAAGGAAGTTAGCATCGCAGTGATGATAGCCTTACTAGTTATCAGCAGGTCAGAGGAAGTGGTAATTTTCAGGTGACCAGATGCAATATATCCAAAATGGACTCCACGCACTCTAGCAAATTATGAATTTTGGACTTTGCTGGGATGCTCCTGAAGAGGTAAATCTCATTTGAAGCAAGTAGATATTTTCGAGATCTGTGCAGGTGGAAAGGTGTTAATCTAATAAGGCTAGACTTGTTGTAAAGATTTTCATCAAAGACCTGGTGTGGATTATGATGAGATTTTTACTTCAATGTTTACGCTGAAGTCCATACGGATATGACTTGGCACTGCTGCTGTTCTTGACTATGATATCTGGCAGGTGGATGACTATAACGTCTTTCTAAACGGGAATTTGGAAATGTACGTGTATATGACTCTACCATAGGGTTATCGCAGTCAGTGGGTGGAGCATAAGTTGTGCAAGTTGCTTATATTTATTCGTAGACTAAAACATGCATAGCGGAGACGGATCATCAGTTTTGATGTGACATTCAAGATGATTGACTTCATCAAAACAAAAAATGAACCTAGTAAGAAGGGTGTAGGGAGTACTATCCTGAGATTTGGATGACATACTCCTGATAGGAGGTGATGTTCCTATATTACAATTGGTCAAAATTTGGTTGTCATGGATGTTTCTCCACATAGGATCTGGATAAGGTATCACGAATTCTGATGACTAGATCTATGGTTTTAGATCTAGATTTGGGAAGTGTCCTAATCCGGGTATTTAGACACCATTCTAAAAAGTGTTTTAGAATTGACGACTCCTAGTGTACCCGTAGGTGATGGAGTCTCCCTCTCTAAAAAGATGTCTTCTGGACTAATGAGGAGAGGGACTGGCATGAATGACATGTCATTTGCTTAGGCAATTGAGTCAATCATGCAATCTCTTGTACAAAACCATATGTTACCTCTGCACTTGTCGTAGTAAGCAGATATTAATCCAATCCTGAAGAGACAAAGGGAAGCAGTAATGAATATAAGAGGATGTTCTTGGTATATAGTAACGGCAGCCTCCTCCAGGAGGCAATTATCGGTTCAAGCTTCCAAGGTGACATGGATGACAGAGATACTGTCAGAGTTTTGAGTTTATCCTCTTCTGAGGAGCAGCATATTGGATAGGGTTCCAATAAAGATACTGAGGTAGACATAGTGCAGGATACTGGTTATGACTCAATGAAGGATACAACCCAAGAAGTTTGTTAGATAAAATTGTTCATTTATAAACTTGGTCCCATCAAGTATCCAGACAAATTCCTAAGGCGGGGTATCGCTTAGTTCGGGAGATGGTGATCTTTGCGAAGTTAAGACATAGAGAGAGGAAGTTGGAACATTGTAGTGGATCCACTCAGTAAGGCTATTTCTCAAACACGGATGTTTCACAAATACGGTTTGCGAAACTGATTAGTAGAGAAATTGGATATTCGGTAGCACATGGGATGTGGGTATGCGATACCGCAATAATTAGTCTTAAGTGCAAGTAGGAAATTGTTGGATATAGTGTCCTCAAGACAATTATTGTAATTGCAGATAGGCGATTATGATAATTGGGAGAGGAATTATACAGGTAGAACAGTCTTACTTGAAATAATAATATGTTATCTGGTTTGTTTTTATCATTAATGTGTATACGTTTTACTTGTTATTACGTGTCGCTAATACATAATGATGAAACCCGTAGGATTCTTGCTTGACTACCAGCATTATAATGACGATCATATACGTGAAAGCTGGGTAGTCATAAGCACATTCTTAAATGTCCCTAGTTGAGGAAGTATCAAGATTGGGCATCGATATTCCTGAGTAGACAAGTGTATACGTTTCTAGACCCCGACGAGGGGTGGTGGCCGGTCTCACAAGCTATTGGTGTTGTGTCATCTAAGATAGATATAGGTGCTCACTGGAAATGAGTACACTTGATGGACTCACTGAGAACTTCTATATGATATTATATCTATCTTCAGTTAAAAGTTCTTTAGTGACATGAGTACAGGTTAGTCTTTTAATCTGAGATCGTTATTTGTCTCGTATGAGTTCCTACTGTATTTAGATTACTTCCCTACCATGTTTTAAAGGAGTCGTGCAAACAAGTTTTAGTTGGTACAGTTCCGAACCACATAGAGGCAGTGAGCGATTGTTAGGAATTCGTCTCTCATAATATTAGGAGTCGATGTCGCGCTGTGTTTGGTTGGCCATCACTCTAAATCCTTGGTCACGGTGGATGAAATTTACCGATAGGAATTCATTAGTTTATCGGTTGGTGATGTGCTTGACTCTGGCACGGCTTATCGGGTTATTAGGGGTTTGACATTATCCACCCCCTAAACCCGGTATGTAATACTCTTAGATGAAGAGACCGGACTGTACGGAGATTGTCACATTCAGGCTCAGTACGGTACGGATGAACTTGATTATCAACCTCCATTTCGGCATATACTTGGGTAGCCGTTATGTACAGCTAGTGTCGTTGTAGTGCTTGTGATTATGGATTTATCCAGTAACTCACTGCCAGCGTATTTTCGTGTCTTTAGAGTCCCACATAGAGGGTTTTTCCGGTTCAGGCAATATGATGTAGATGACGTATGTTGATACATACAAGGGTTTGATTAAATATGTGTACAGGCAACACGGATTTTAATCGGATGGTTGATAATACTAGCCGGTTTAGAATTAAGCCGGATTATTAAATCAAGTATTGATTTGATAATATATATATATATATATATATATATATATATATATATATATATTCTAGTATAATTGTTCGCTGTTTATTTTCTCTCTCTTGGCTATTCGTATTTTTATATGGATACACGTATATGTATTTTGATACGTATATCAGGTTGTATTCCGTATTTTATACGAAATACTTCTAGAAGGAGAACACATCATTATTTGAATTTCTTTTCAGAAATTCAATTGGAAATGAAGTGGAGGGTGAGGTGATTTTGGGTATGGTTGTGGGAATGTAGAGAGGGGTGAGCTTCATTAGTTTATGTTAGAAATTGGTGTGATATTTTATTTCATGACTGTAAAAAATATGAAGCCATTCTATTCTCTTCATTTTTTCTTACACACTTAGCTCATTTTTGGTTATAGCTACTTTTTCATCCTCCTCCTCTTTCTTGAATGCTCTCTTGAGCTTGAGTTTGAGAGTGAAAATGATAGTGGAAATTTCCTATATCTCCACTCTCCATTTCGAGCGAACTTGGAGCATCAGTTGTTTCACTAGGTGAATCTGGAGTTTGGATCGGTTCTTTCGGGTGGATCATCTTTGACAAGGACATCGCTTCTCAATTTGTTCCCGACAGCCAACGAGGAGCTTGGAGGTATCTTCCACGATTAGGTGGGCACGCATCAAAGGATGTAATTCATAAACCTTGCATGCTTGTTTTCTAGTTTAGTGTTTGGAACGATCGCTAGGGATTAGTTTCTAGTGCTCCCTGTAAAAAAAAATTGATTCAGCATTGCCAATGGTTGTAGCGGTAACGGCACTAGGAACTTTCACAAACGTTTTCTTCGTTGCCTCAAAGGCACGATATATCATGGTCTTTACCTCCGCCGACGATCTCCTCTAACTCTTCAGGCCTTCAATGACTCTGAATAGGGTGAAAGTCACAATGACGATCATTCCACTACCGCCTATATTCTCTATCTAGGTTTGAATCCCATCTCATGGAAATCAGCTCGACAAAAAATTGTCTCTCGATCCTCCTCCTCAGCTGAATATAAAGCCCTTGCGAACGCCACGGCCGAGATACTATGGGTGAAAATTTTTCTGTATGATCTCAAGATAATTCTGCAAAAATCACGCTCTCTATACTGTGATAATACTGGGCTACCTATCTTATTGCAAACCCAATCTTCCACTCTCGGATGAAGCATGTTGCTCTTGACTATCACTTTGTTCTGAAATGCGTTAAAGATGGCACCATTCGTGTTCACCACATCAGCACTCATGATCAACCTACGGATGTTCTCACAAAAGCAGTTGGACGCAATGAATTTCTCAAACTTCGTTCCAAAATCGGATTCTCCAGTGGTGGCTCACTCTTGCGGGAGCGTATTAGGAAAGATTTTCATAACTAATGCTGATTTTTGTGATTATAAATCTTTCCGTAACTTTTCTGATTTTATTTGTTAGAAAAGATTTTATTCTGAAAGATTTTATTTTATTTCTTCAGTGTGTATATACATTTTTGAGATTAAATACAAATAAAATTAAGTTCAAATCTTAAATTGCATCCTCTTCAAGATCTTATACCGGCTGGTGGCAAAACAAATAACTAGGAAAAGCATTTTCTTTAAAGAAAATGGATTTCACTGGATACAAAGAAAAGCTTTTCTCTTGTTTGGTTTGGGCAATTTTTTTGTTTGAAATTGATTCTTCCTCTCAAATCATGTTTGTTTGCACCAAAAGTATGATATCTTGAAAAAAATCACCATATCAAAAACTATAATTGATTGCGGATTTTGGTTATAATCCTCCAAGTAAGTGAGGTTCCCTCCCCATGTTTGTTTCCAGATGGTGGAGGAGCCCTAAAGCGGTGATCCTAAAGAAATATTTTATTTTATTACAAAAGTGAATAAAAATAGTACTGTGTCAGAGTTTCTGAAAGTTTTCAAAGCAAAAAACTCCGAAAAGCTTTGCCGGTATGTGGACCCATCTAAATTCAATCTTACTTTTCTCGGTCCAACTCAGTCTAACCAAACAAGGAAAATCCTAGTTTGCAAGACAATAATGGAGCTGCAGTGCAAAATGATGCTTTTCTTTTGCATTTTCAGCGAAACAAACAGCCCCTTAAGTCCCTCTTTGGTCCAAGGATTCTTGGGGATTAGTCACCGATTGGATTCAAGAATCCAATAAAAGAGTAAGAATTATAGGATTCTTGTTTGATTGTAGAATTTTGGGGATTTTGGATTTTCTTGTTTTTTGTGGGGGCCCACTATTTTTTAGGATTCAAGAATCCTAAAAAGAACCATGGATTCATAAGTATTAGCAATGTTTAGTGGGGCCCACTGTACGTTAACTCCTCTCTCTATATCACTTTCTAAAATTCTCAAATCCAAATCCCACTTAATTTTTTTTCACCAACCAAATAAGAATTATAAAGATCTACAAATCCAATACTAAGAATTAAATACCTACCAAACATAAAATTAGTTAATCCAAAAAATTTCAATTGTATATTTTGGAAATCCAAATTTCACACCCCTCCAACCAAATAGCCCCTGAGTGAAATTGCGGAAACTCCAAACATGGATATCCTTACCCAACGCAAGTGATCAAAACATCTCTTTGCAACACAATATTGTATATATACATAACCAACTGGTCTCTTCCTCATACTTCATTACAAAAAAATTGAGTACTTTCAAGATCATAACCATTCTGAGACCTTGTTCAAAGAGAACAACTCCTCTTTCATCTCCTCACCCTTAGAAGAAGACGATATCTTTTCTGCTAAAATTATCCCTCAAGACTTGGCCTCAACGAATGTTTCTTCTGGAATTTACTTTCGAAACTTCGGTCGGGTCCCATTTGAGTGGGAGGTGCAACCTGTGAAACCCAAATGTCCTCAGGAAAGCCATTCAATTCCATTGCCAAGCCCTCCGCCCGACATGCAAAGTGTACATATCTGGCAAGGTAGTCCCCAACCAAGAAGCCATAGGAAGCTAAATAAACGGCAAGCAAGATCTCGGCGACGTGTTTTGACTTCTTTTTCATCTTCAATGGGTCCACCTTTGCTGCATATGTCAAAGTGTTTTGCTAGAGGCCGTCCTATATCCGTGATGTATATGTAAATGTATGTGGAGTCAAATACAGATGATATGTACTTGAAGAGTATCTACCTGAACTAATTACTTACATGTTACTATTGATATTAATATAAATTTAAGTAGTTTGTTGTTATAGATAGAATTAAGATAAGACTCTTATTTAAATTTATATATAAATTTAAACAAGAGGAGATATTCTATTTGATCCTAATCTTAAGTAGGAGATATTCTATTTGATCCCCATCTAGGTAAAAGAAGGTTTATTCTATACTATAAATAGAGAGATGCTTTCATCAAGAAGAATTGTCACAACAAAGGCAAAAGCAACGGCATTGGCACGAACGCTAAGGTTATGGTAAAAGAGATATAGTCTCTAAGTTTATGAGGGTTGTAACTCCTCTCTCTTGAGATGAGATTAATTGAAGGAAGATAATGTGTGAGATCTCATAAGTCTTATCTTCATTGAGAGATTGAGGTTCTAATCTGAATTTGAGAAATACTAATGTATTTAGATGATCAAATCAAGAAGAAAATAATGTGTCACGTGTACGCTTTCTTATATCAATAGAATCCTCATATTTGCTCCGTAAATTATTCCGATCAATCGAACCACGTTAAAATCCTTTGTGTTGATTCTTCTTCTTACGGATTGCTGTCTTGCGTGCTCAAACATTAAAGACGGGATTTTTCCCTTGAGGATAGGTTTCGGAGGGGATGATTCCAACAAGTGGTATCAAAGCTCATGGTGCTTCATCGAAGTTTTGCGTTTGCGAGATAGCGGTTGATGTGATGTCAAGTCAGAACAGTAGAGGTATTATAAAGAAGAAGGTTTGATCCGACAGAGTGTCGGATTGGCGGTTGTCGAAATTAGATCGGTCAAGGAGATACGAACATTGACATTTGGAGGCCGGATCTTATATAAGACGATTGATGTGATGTCAAGTCGAAACGGTGGAGGCATCATAAAGAAGTTTTGATTTTACGGAATGTCAGATTGACGGTTGTCGAAATTAGATCGGTGAAGGTGTGCCGGTGGAGACATTTGGAGATCGGATCTTGTATTAGACGACCAGGAGTGTTCAGATTCTATCAGATTTGAGCAAGAGAGCTTGTGGACCATGAGCGGTAAAAGTGATTGGGAAGGCTGAAAACAGATAAGGATAAGGCTACAAATCGATGGCTACGGTTGATTTGAGCGTAGATCGTGCAATCGGTGGCGGATTGGGACGATCCAAATTTGTAACCCTATGTTATTAGGTGTTCCAGATGTAATGGTGAAGTCAGATCAGGAAAATTCCATCATACAAGGAAGATTACTACAGTGTTGGAGAGATATTTCCGAAGTTCCACAAAGTTCTGCAGGATCAGGGTGTTATGGTTTGTAAAAGGACAAGGAAAGGTGGGGATGGAAGAAGCGCATAATAGGGACACACTAGAGAGGGCTCATAGTATTAGAGTACAATCCGGATTGCCAAAAATTTTGGGTAGGAGCAGTTAACTATGCGTGTCACTTGGTGATTGATCGCTTGTTGGGACTTTACCCACGAGCGCAACCTTGCATGTTTTAGGAAATAGAATCGGTTTTGAAAATAATGCGCACGCGAGCTCGGTCTCGTTTTAAAATTTATAAACCGCAAGTGCACGGTGCGTTGTAGCGAGCCGGCAAGTATGTGTCGATTCACAGGAAATTGTGTATTAGGTTTTGTTGTTTAAAGTTCAACAAATAAGGAATGGGTTTGGTTTATCACAAAAATAAAAAATACGAAAATATAGAAAACAAGTTAAGAAGAAGTGGCCATGGCTTTGGGTCGGATGGTTGAATCGTAGCGATATCTTCGACGCTCTCTTGATTATGAGTTGTCCGTCCTTGTGTCGATCCCGACGCGAAAATAACTCTCTACCTCACTAAAAACTCCACAAATAAACAACTAATTTCTTCTAAAATCATCACAATAATTCCTTTTCCTAAACTAAGCTTGGTTCTTCAAGAAAGTTTGCATTTTGGGTGGCAAAAGCTAGCAAATTAGATCTTTCCAAAACCTTTTTAAGGTATAAAATCAAACCCTAGTTTGTTTTGCAAATCCTTGCCTTAATCTAATTTTATTTAGGTGTTAATGTGGTTTTAAAGAAAGTTTAGAATTTTAAAGAGAGGATTTAGGTTAAGTTAAGGTTTTTATCACTTAATTATGGTAGCTAAGTATAGTTTAACATCTAATGGCTTTATAAATCTAATCTAGTTGTTAACTTGCCAATATTTACTTTTATTTGTCTAAATTAAGTGTTTATATAACTTAATTGTTTGTTTAGTGTGTTTAAGTGAGATTAAGTTTAGTTTATGTTGTATGATTTAATTAGGATATTTAATTAGTGACTAATAGGCTTGCTAATCTACTTAGTTTTGCACTAAAATAGCTTAATATTGCTAACTAGGTTTTTAAAAGAAAAGGTTTTAGTTAGGTTTTAGTTAAGTTTTAGGTTGTGTTTGATCTACAACATTTTTCCTAAATTAGCTAGATGTGATGTCTTGTGTGATTCGAACGTTTAAACTCTGGGTTTGGTGTTTGCTACGCATAGCAACCCCTAGTTGTGGTTTGTGGCGATGTTACGCGCGTTTTGTGCACCAAGTGCACGTGCGTCTAGCTAGTGCGCGTTGGTTGCTTCGTATCGTTTTGTGTTCGTGTCTATTTAAATGTTTAGCCCCATATATATTATTTGTTCGATTATAGGATCGGTCGTGGAGACGTCGAACGCAGCAAGGAAAGGCAAGACAGTGATCGGATTCGACTAGCCGAGGCGTTCCGGTGAGTAGATGTACACATCTACGGGAAAATCACTTGGATGGCGTAAAGCGCCCGATAGTTAGGACTTAGATATAATTCTTGTGTTCATATGCGTATGTCATTTTCATGTAGCATTTGCATCATCATGTACATTGATATTATAATCTGGGACACTTGCACTATTACCAATGGTTTATACCGCACGTGCACTATTTTATGCAAACACACATGCCATTGGTAATTGCTATGTCACGATACACCTTGAAACTTGCTTAATAATCTGTATTTGTGCATTTGCATCATGAATGATATGTAGTTTTCTAATCATATGTTTCATTACATCATCATTTATATATAGCCTTCTAATCATATATTGCATTGAATCATGTTGATATCATGGACATTCATAGTTACCCACATATTCATAGAGATTTCCGTATTCATGAGATTTCTGAATTCGGGGAAACCCGCAAAGGAATTTCATAAACTTATAAAGATTTCAAATATAAAGTGTGGTTTTCTCATGATATGATGTGTGTGGCGTCCACCATGAGATTTCTCGGTTCTTGAGTCATGTATGTACATATACCCGATTCGAGAAGAGAGACGTCGTCTGCGGGTACATGGTGGACCCGGTAAGATACCCCGGAGCAATAGGGTCGTATAGTGATACGTTGAGCCTGGCAGGGGAGCACTACCTACCGGTGATTATTGACCCGGCTGTCATCCGGAGAATACCGACCGGAATCGTGTGATTTTACAGATTTGAGGGCCGATCTGAGAGACGGATACCGAGATTTAACATATTATATATATATATATATGGTATCGATATTTGACACGGTTTTCTGTCGATTTCATTTGATGATACCCCAGTTTTATTATACAAAAGTTTTACTAAAATAAGAACACAGATTTTTCTCATACTAGATATATATCCAGATTTCATGCTTGACCATTCATTCATGTCGCATTCATATTAGTGCATAGCATTATTGTTGTAAACATAGGTTGTGTCGCATTTGCGTGCATGCTTGTGATTGCCTTTTTAGATGTTACTTACTACTCACAAGTTGGCAACTCACCCCCGTTATGCCACAGTATCTTGCAGAACAGACCCGTCAGTATAGTCGCGGCGGGCGCTCTGCTACTCCTTCTTCTACTCCCTTTTCATTGACTTGCGACTTTGCCCATAGGTGGGTTTTTAGGAGGATGTTCTTTTGGTTCCCACCATGTATATTTATTTTGTATCTAATACACTCCATCGACCATGTGTATATGTGACCTAGAGACTGGACAATGAGTTTTGTATATTTTGTTCTCTGGTGTCGAGCTCATGTGAGCCGACTTGGTGCGTTCTTATTTCTTGTTTTTATATGCTTATTTCACACTATTATGATGTATCTTGCATGTGGTTGTGTTCCGCCATTCGGCGAAGAGCTAGCTCCCGCTTGGGGATGCCTTATTTCGTTGTTTATACATATTCTTGTTTTTTACCCGTTTGGGCCAGTTTTTACAAAGGAAACTTTGCCGAAATTTTCGGGAAAACTTGATGCTTTTAAAATGTTTAATGTAACTTTATTTTATTAAAATCACATTTTAAAAACAAGAATTTCTTCACTCCATTTCATTAAACGGTTTAGATTTCTGAGCTTTGGCATACTTAGATTACGTTACGCCTCTAAACGTTGCATGATTTAAGTGTCAGTCACGTTCCACACATTCGGGTTGTGACAATATATATATTAGATACTTCTACATGTTTTGCATCCACGCTAGCCCTGTCCCCATCCTGCCGTAAGTTAAGTAACCTTACGGTGAAGACTCGGGACCCCTTACCGAATGCTGATGGCATATAAAAAAGCATGTTATTTTGATTGTTTCTGGTGTGGCTTAGAAACTTATATGATGGGACTGTGTTATATGTTTAATATAAGGAAAACAGACCTAATTGATATTTTCGGAACCAATTTTTAAAACTACTTGGTTTTCTTCAAAACTATAGTCGTATTCTTTTGCTTTGTATAGAGATATTCGGTTAAGAATATCATGCACCTCATTCTATGATTAAAGAGTATTGATCCCTTCATGGGGAGTTCGCTCTTAAGAAAAAGTTTATGTTACTAGTTTTAAAAGCGGTGCTTAAACCACTCTATTTCAAAGCCATTCGAGTTCCTTCAATGATATCAAGTTCATTACGTTAAACATTTTTTGCCAAAAACCAGCCGTAGCCCTCCGTCATTTCAGATTAGCACTACATAGTATTCGTGTTATATTTGTTGACTATAGTTAAGGCATGGGGTGCGAAAGCTAAGTAATTTTTTCTGTTGCATGGTGATACGATTATTTAGGACAATCGTGTGATTTTGTTGATCATAGTTAAGAGTCGTGCGGGTGGGTCTAAATTAATTCAGAATAATGACGGGTCGAACTTGACTAACGACTTATAGTTTGTTGATCATAGTTAAGGTCATAAGCAGTTAAGGGCAAAAACCATATCGGGAGTTTCAAGTATAAGGGAAACTTGCCAGGTTTGCGCATATCTTCTGGAGTGTAGTAACTTTAGTCGATTTCCGTCGAATTTATCACAAAATGATAGTTGGGTCCTACTGATGAGTAGATATTACTCATCCGTAGATTTTCACTTCATAATTAGCTAACCTATTAGGTGTCAAGAAAGTGTCACGAGATTACGTCTCTGCGGAAACGGAGTTATTAAATTAGGTCCGTGCAAAAGCATGGGGGACCTCCCTCGGAGTACCAACGCTGGCCTGGTTGAACGGTTTGCGAACTTATAAGATATATATGATCCCGACTAGTTCTCCTTTTAGGATTTAAAGGAGAATTCGAAGATACAGTGGGAGCCATCATGATTAGATAAAGTGATGAACCAATCTAATCTTGATAGAGTGCACGCTGAGTGTTTATTTTCTCTTTAATTTGCGACCATGACTTACATTAAACTAAAACTCATTAACCAAGTTAACTAAACCTTCTTACACACTTTGGTTTTGGATTGTCATGATTTATGACAAAATCGCATATGTCCTTGCTACTCCTATTTTCCCTTTGTTTTTCTCCAGAACACTTCGTATCACTATGATGATCCATATTGCTTGGAATGACCATCGTATAGTTACATACGAACTCGAAGAAGTTGCTTCAGTCGAGGATGGCCACCGCTTCTGAAGAAATTGAATAGGATTAATCGGTTGTCTCTTCACTTTACTTTCTCTCAGGTTGTGATAGCTCATTGTATTAGAAGAGTACATCAATTACGCTTATTTGATAATGTTCTTCCAAATCTTAAACTGGTGCTGAAAGGTAGTGAAGGAAGAAAACTAATCATTCTAAGTGTGGTGTACAGAAGGTAAGATATAATGACATATGAAGGAGTTAAAGTGAGAGCAAAGGAAATTATGACTATTGTCATGAATCTTGATGGTGGAATAGGCATTATTAGGATTACCCGACCAGCCCCTACAAACATTTTCAGGTTTCAGGTTTTCTGTGTAGTTGTTACTGAGAACTGTTTTCCCAATTAATTCTGAATCTAGGGTATGTATGTACCGGATTTGGATGTTACATCTGTACGGCGTTACAGACACTAAGTAGGAGTAGAATATTGGGAAATAGGCGATTTGATTCTCGATGTCGTAATTCGTAGCAATTTGTGATATTGGATTAAATCGCCTGACTTTGCCTAACGGCAAATATTTGGTTTTGAATAACTGTTGTTATACACCAATTTTTAAAATTGAATATTTGTATATTTATTTTATAAAGTGAGATATAAATTTTGAAAATTGTGTTCCAAATATTTTGCTTTATTAGTTGAAAATAAGATAAAGTGCATTGAATAACGATATAAGAAATTCTTGAACAAAATATAGTTATCAACTTACAACACACGGAATTTGTATTAGTATACACTTGGGACTTATACATGGTAATTTATGTTGTCCTGTGTCCTTAAGGATAAAGGGTTAGTACTCTTACTTCATTCAGGTTTATCTATGAGTTCTTTGGTTTTAGACACGCATTCGTTGAAATACAAGGTTCAAAAAATTTGAGAAGTTTATAGGTATAAGAATAAAGTAGAGAACAATATGTTGGAAGTATAAGGATTCTTCGAAATGATCGAAGATATAGTAATTTATGCAAGGTATTCTATTGTGATAATATTGAGAACTTAATTCTCTCACAGGTTACTCATCCGTGGGTGCGCTCCTTTGTGAGTAATGTTGTATGGGTTTTTTCCATTTAGGTGATATGCATTGGAAACAGCTGTATAACATTTGAATCTGATTCCATCTAAATTAGTGCTTTTGTTTCTATATGAACATAGTTTGGTTACATATCTTCAGATTATTAAGATATGGAGTTATCCGGTTTCTGTTTAAAATCAGAATCCGGAAAAACTCAAAGCACGCTTCGGTAATGGCAGTTTATGGATTATCCCAAGTATTTGTTAGGGTTTTACTTCTACCATTTTTTAAGATCAATAGTTATATTGTTCTTGACTCGCCGCATTTTTATAAAATGAATATTTTTGCAAAAGAAACTTATAGGAGTATGGTAGAACTGGAAGTGATTCCAGAACCACAAACGGTTACTGAAAATTTAGTAGAACCTGAAAATTCAATTGGAATCGACAAACCTTAACCACTCCGCAGATTTAGTATGTGAGCTCGGCCACCCGAGAAATACTTCGGTTTTCTCGTAGACAGTGACAAGGTAGTTAGCATCGCAGTGATGATAGCCTTACTAGTTATCAGCAGGTCAGAGGAAGTGGTAATTTTCAGGTGACCAGATGCAATATATCCAAAATGGACTCCACGCACTCTAGCAAATTATGAATTTTGGACTTTGCTGGGATGCTCCTGAAGAGGTAAATCTCATTTGAAGCAAGTAGATATTTTCGAGATCTGTGCAGGTGGAAAGGTGTTAATCTAATAAGGCTAGACTTGTTGTAAAGATTTTCATCAAAGACCTGGTGTGGATTATGATGAGATTTTTACTTCAATGTTTACGCTGAAGTCCATACGGATATGACTTGGCACTGCTGCTGTTCTTGACTATGATATCTGGCAGGTGGATGACTATAACGTCTTTCTAAACGGGAATTTGGAAATGTACGTGTATATGACTCTACCATAGGGTTATCGCAGTCAGTGGGTGGAGCATAAGTTGTGCAAGTTGCTTATATTTATTCGTAGACTAAAACATGCATAGCGGAGACGGATCATCAGTTTTGATGTGACATTCAAGATGATTGACTTCATCAAAACAAAAAATGAACCTAGTAAGAAGGGTGTAGGGAGTACTATCCTGAGATTTGGATGACATACTCCTGATAGGAGGTGATGTTCCTATATTACAATTGGTCAAAATTTGGTTGTCATGGATGTTTCTCCACATAGGATCTGGATAAGGTATCACGAATTCTGATGACTAGATCTATGGTTTTAGATCTAGATTTGGGAAGTGTCCTAATCCGGGTATTTAGACACCATTCTAAAAAGTGTTTTAGAATTGACGACTCCTAGTGTACCCGTAGGTGATGGAGTCTCCCTCTCTAAAAAGATGTCTTCTGGACTAATGAGGAGAGGGACTGGCATGAATGACATGTCATTTGCTTAGGCAATTGAGTCAATCATGCAATCTCTTGTACAAAACCATATGTTACCTCTGCACTTGTCGTAGTAAGCAGATATTAATCCAATCCTGAAGAGACAAAGGGAAGCAGTAATGAATATAAGAGGATGTTCTTGGTATATAGTAACGGCAGCCTCCTCCAGGAGGCAATTATCGGTTCAAGCTTCCAAGGTGACATGGATGACAGAGATACTGTCAGAGTTTTGAGTTTATCCTCTTCTGAGGAGCAGCATATTGGATAGGGTTCCAATAAAGATACTGAGGTAGACATAGTGCAGGATACTGGTTATGACTCAATGAAGGATACAACCCAAGAAGTTTGTTAGATAAAATTGTTCATTTATAAACTTGGTCCCATCAAGTATCCAGACAAATTCCTAAGGCGGGGTATCGCTTAGTTCGGGAGATGGTGATCTTTGCGAAGTTAAGACATAGAGAGAGGAAGTTGGAACATTGTAGTGGATCCACTCAGTAAGGCTATTTCTCAAACACGGATGTTTCACAAATACGGTTTGCGAAACTGATTAGTAGAGAAATTGGATATTCGGTAGCACATGGGATGTGGGTATGCGATACCGCAATAATTAGTCTTAAGTGCAAGTAGGAAATTGTTGGATATAGTGTCCTCAAGACAATTATTGTAATTGCAGATAGGCGATTATGATAATTGGGAGAGGAATTATACAGGTAGAACAGTCTTACTTGAAATAATAATATGTTATCTGGTTTGTTTTTATCATTAATGTGTATACGTTTTACTTGTTATTACGTGTCGCTAATACATAATGATGAAACCCGTAGGATTCTTGCTTGACTACCAGCATTATAATGACGATCATATACGTGAAAGCTGGGTAGTCATAAGCACATTCTTAAATGTCCCTAGTTGAGGAAGTATCAAGATTGGGCATCGATATTCCTGAGTAGACAAGTGTATACGTTTCTAGACCCCGACGAGGGGTGGTGGCCGGTCTCACAAGCTATTGGTGTTGTGTCATCTAAGATAGATATAGGTGCTCACTGGAAATGAGTACACTTGATGGACTCACTGAGAACTTCTATATGATATTATATCTATCTTCAGTTAAAAGTTCTTTAGTGACATGAGTACAGGTTAGTCTTTTAATCTGAGATCGTTATTTGTCTCGTATGAGTTCCTACTGTATTTAGATTACTTCCCTACCATGTTTTAAAGGAGTCGTGCAAACAAGTTTTAGTTGGTACAGTTCCGAACCACATAGAGGCAGTGAGCGATTGTTAGGAATCCGTCTCTCATAATATTAGGAGTCGATGTCGCGCTGTGTTTGGTTGGCCATCACTCTAAATCCTTGGTCACGGTGGATGAAATTTACCGATAGGAATTCATTAGTTTATCGGTTGGTGATGTGCTTGACTCTGGCACGGCTTATCGGGTTATTAGGGGTTTGACATTATCCACCCCCTAAACCCGGTATGTAATACTCTTAGATGAAGAGACCGGACTGTACGGAGATTGTCACATTCAGGCTCAGTACGGTATGGATGAACTTGATTATCAACCTCCATTTCGGCATATACTTGGGTAGCCGTTATGTACAGCTAGTGTCGTTGTAGTGCTTGTGATTATGGATTTATCCAGTAACTCACTGCCAGCGTATTTTCGTGTCTTTAGAGTCCCACATAGAGGGTTTTTCCGGTTCAGGCAATATGATGTAGATGACGTATGTTGATACATACAAGGGTTTGATTAAATATGTGTACAGGCAACACGGATTTTAATCGGATGGTTGATAATACTAGCCGGTTTAGAATTAAGCCGGATTATTAAATCAAGTATTGATTTGATAATATATATATATATATATATATATATATATTCTAGTATAATTGTTCGCTGTTTATTTTCTCTCTCTTGGCTATTCGTATTTTTATATGGATACACGTATATGTATTTTGATACGTATATCAGGTTGTATTCCGTATTTTATACGAAATACTTCTAGAAGGAGAACACATCATTATTTGAATTTCTTTTCAGAAATTCAATTGGAAATGAAGTGGAGGGTGAGGTGATTTTGGGTATGGTTGTGGGAATGTAGAGAGGGGTGAGCTTCATTAGTTTATGTTAGAAATTGGTGTGATATTTTATTTCATGACTGTAAAAAATATGAAGCCATTCTATTCTCTTCATTTTTTCTTACACACTTAGCTCATTTTTGGTTATAGCTACTTTTTCATCCTCCTCCTCTTTCTTGAATGCTCTCTTGAGCTTGAGTTTGAGAGTGAAAATGATAGTGGAAATTTCCTATATCTCCACTCTCCATTTCGAGCGAACTTGGAGCATCAGTTGTTTCACTAGGTGAATCTGGAGTTTGGATCGGTTCTTTCGGGTGGATCATCTTTGACAAGGACATCGCTTCTCAATTTGTTCCCGACAGCCAACGAGGAGCTTGGAGGTATCTTCCACGATTAGGTGGGCACGCATCAAAGGATGTAATTCATAAACCTTGCATGCTTGTTTTCTAGTTTAGTGTTTGGAACGATCGCTAGGGATTAGTTTCTAGTGCTCCCTGTAAAAAAAAATTGATTCAGCATTGCCAATGGTTGTAGCGGTAACGGCACTAGGAACTTTCACAAACGTTTTCTTCGTTGCCTCAAAGGCACGATATATCATGGTCTTTACCTCCGCCGACGATCTCCTCTAACTCTTCAGGCCTTCAATGACTCTGAATAGGGTGAAAGTCACAATGACGATCATTCCACTACCGCCTATATTCTCTATCTAGGTTTGAATCCCATCTCATGGAAATCAGCTCGACAAAAAATTGTCTCTCGATCCTCCTCCTCAGCTGAATATAAAGCCCTTGCGAACGCCACGGCCGAGATACTATGGGTGAAAATTTTTCTGTATGATCTCAAGATAATTCTGCAAAAATCACGCTCTCTATACTGTGATAATACTGGGGCTACCTATCTTATTGCAAACCCAATCTTCCACTCTCGGATGAAGCATGTTGCTCTTGACTATCACTTTGTTCTGAAATGCGTTAAAGATGGCACCATTCGTGTTCACCACATCAGCACCCATGATCAACCTACGGATGTTCTCACAAAAGCAGTTGGACGCAATGAATTTCTCAAACTTCGTTCCAAAATCGGATTCTCCAGTGGTGGCTCACTCTTGCGGGAGCGTATTAGGAAAGATTTTCATAACTAATGCTGATTTTTGTGATTATAAATCTTTCCGTAACTTTTCTGATTTTATTTGTTAGAAAAGATTTTATTCTGAAAGATTTTATTTTATTTCTTCAGTGTGTATATACATTTTTGAGATTAAATACAAATAAAATTAAGTTCAAATCTTAAATTGCATCCTCTTCAAGATCTTATACCGGCTGGTGGCAAAACAAATAACTAGGAAAAGCATTTTCTTTAAAGAAAATGGATTTCACTGGATACAAAGAAAAGCTTTTCTCTTGTTTGGTTTGGGCAATTTTTTTGTTTGAAATTGATTCTTCCTCTCAAATCTTGTTTGTTTGCACCAAAAGTATGATATCTTGAAAAAAATCACCATATCAAAAACTATAATTGATTGCGGATTTTGGTTATAATCCTCCAAGTAAGTGAGGTTCCCTCCCCATGTTTGTTTCCAGATGGTGGAGGAGCCCTAAAGCGGTGATCCTAAAGAAATATTTTATTTTATTACAAAAGTGAATAAAAATAGTACTGTGTCAGAGTTTCTGATAGTTTTCAAAGCAAAAAACTCCGAAAAGCTTTGCCGGTATGTGGACCCATCCAAATTCAATCTTACTTTTCTCGGTCCAACTCAGTCTAACCAAACAAGGAAAATCCTAGTTTGCAAGACAATAATGGAGCTGCAGTGCAAAATGATGCTTTTCTTTTGCATTTTCAGCGAAACAAACAGCCCCTTAAGTCCCTCTTTGGTCCAAGGATTCTTGGGGATTAGTCACCGATTGGATTCAAGAATCCAATAAAAGAGTAAGAATTATAGGATTCTTGTTTGATTGTAGAATTTTGGGGATTTTGGATTTTCTTGTTTTTTGTGGGGGCCCACTATTTTTTAGGATTCAAGAATCCTAAAAAGAACCATGGATTCATAAGTATTAGCAATGTTTAGTGGGGCCCACTGTACGTTAACTCCTCTCTCTATATCACTTTCTAAAATTCTCAAATCCAAATCCCACTTAATTTTTTTTCACCAACCAAATAAGAATTATAAAGATGTACAAATCCAATACTAAGAATTAAATACCTACCAAACATAAAATTAGTTAATCCAAAAAATTTCAATTGTATATTTTGGAAATCCAAATTTCACACCCCTCCAACCAAATAGCCCCTGAGTGAAATTGCGGAAACTCCAAACATGGATATCCTTACCCAACGCAAGTGATCAAAACATCTCTTTGCAACACAATATTGTATATATACATAACCAACTGGTCTCTTCCTCATACTTCATTACAAAAAAATTGAGTACTTTCAAGATCATAACCATTCTGAGACCTTGTTCAAAGAGAACAACTCCTCTTTCATCTCCTCACCCTTAGAAGAAGACGATATCTTTTCTGCTAAAATTATCCCTCAAGACTTGGCCTCAACGAATGTTTCTTCTGGAATTTACTTTCGAAACTTCGGTCGGGTCCCATTTGAGTGGGAGGTGCAACCTGTGAAACCCAAATGTCCTCAGGAAAGCCATTCAATTCCATTGCCAAGCCCTCCGCCCGACATGCAAAGTGTACATATCTGGCAAGGTAGTCCCCAACCAAGAAGCCATAGGAAGCTAAATAAACGGCAAGCAAGATCTCGGCGACGTGTTTTGACTTCTTTTTCATCTTCAATGGGTCCACCTTTGCTGCATATGTCAAAGTGTTTTGCTAGAGGCCGTCCTATATCCGTGATGTATATGTAAATGTATGTGGAGTCAAATACAGATGATATGTACTTGAAGAGTATCTACCTGAACTAATTACTTACATGTTACTATTGATATTAATATAAATTTAAGTAGTTTGTTGTTATAGATAGAATTAAGATAAGACTCTTATTTAAATTTATATATAAATTTAAACAAGAGGAGATATTCTATTTGATCCTAATCTTAAGTAGGAGATATTCTATTTGATCCCCATCTAGGTAAAAGAAGGTTTATTCTATACTATAAATAGAGAGATGCTTTCATCAAGAAGAATTGTCACAACAAAGGCAAAAGCAACGGCATTGGCACGAACGCTAAGGTTATGGTAAAAGAGATATAGTCTCTAAGTTTATGAGGGTTGTAACTCCTCTCTCTTGAGATGAGATTAATTGAAGGAAGATAATGTGTGAGATCTCATAAGTCTTATCTTCATTGAGAGATTGAGGTTCTAATCTGAATTTGAGAAATACTAATGTATTTAGATGATCAAATCAAGAAGAAAATAATGTGTCACGTGTACGCTTTCTTATATCAATAGAATCCTCATATTTGCTCCGTAAATTATTCCGATCAATCGAACCACGTTAAAATCCTTTGTGTTGATTCTTCTTCTTACGGATTGCTGTCTTGCGTGCTCAAACATTAAAGACGGGATTTTTCCCTTGAGGATAGGTTTCGGAGGGGATGATTCCAACAAGTGGTATCAAAGCTCATGGTGCTTCATCGAAGTTTTGCGTTTGCGAGATAGCGGTTGATGTGATGTCAAGTCAGAACAGTAGAGGTATTATAAAGAAGAAGGTTTGATCCGACAGAGTGTCGGATTGGCGGTTGTCGAAATTAGATCGGTCAAGGAGATACGAACATTGACATTTGGAGGCCGGATCTTATATAAGACGATTGATGTGATGTCAAGTCGAAACGGTGGAGGCATCATAAAGAAGTTTTGATTTTACGGAACGTCAGATTGACGGTTGTCGAAATTAGATCGGTGAAGGTGTGCCGGTGGAGACATTTGGAGATCGGATCTTGTATTAGACGACCAGGAGTGTTCAGATTCTATCAGATTTGAGCAAGAGAGCTTGTGGACCATGAGCGGTAAAAGTGATTGGGAAGGCTGAAAACAGATAAGGATAAGGCTACAAATCGATGGCTACGGTTGATTTGAGCGTAGATCGTGCAATCGGTGGCGGATTGGGACGATCCAAATTTGTAACCCTATGTTATTAGGTGTTCCAGATGTAATGGTGAAGTCAGATCAGGAAAATTCCATCATACAAGGAAGATTACTACAGTGTTGGAGAGATATTTCCGAAGTTCCACAAAGTTCTGCAGGATCAGGGTGTTATGGTTTGTAAAAGGACAAGGAAAGGTGGGGATGGAAGAAGCGCATAATAGGGACACACTAGAGAGGGCTCATAGTATTAGAGTACAATCCGGATTGCCAAAAATTTTGGGTAGGAGCAGTTAACTATGCGTGTCACTTGGTGATTGATCGCTTGTTGGGACTTTACCCACGAGCGCAACCTTGCATGTTTTAGGAAATAGAATCGGTTTTGAAAATAATGCGCACGCGAGCTCGGTCTCGTTTTAAAATTTATAAACCGCAAGTGCACGGTGCGTTGTAGCGAGCCGGCAAGTATGTGTCGATTCACAGGAAATTGTGTATTAGGTTTTGTTGTTTAAAGTTCAACAAATAAGGAATGGGTTTGGTTTATCACAAAAATAAAAAATACGAAAATATAGAAAACAAGTTAAGAAGAAGTGGCCATGGCTTTGGGTCGGATGGTTGAATCGTAGCGATATCTTCGACGCTCTCTTGATTATGAGTTGTCCGTCCTTGTGTCGATCCCGACGCGAAGCATGACTTGTCAAGGCAGTTGCGAAGCACAAGTCGTCAAGTTGCCGATATTTGACGCAAACATGAAACGAGTCCGTTTTGTTCACTTACCGTTTGTATGTCCAAGCTTGGGATATCAATACTCAGCACAAGGGTTGGCAAGCATACCACAACATCAAAAACACAAATTAGTGAGTGAGAGCAAAGGATTTTAGTGTTAAGTGTGCTAAGTGTTTGTGATAGTATATGGTATATGAAACCAAGAGATTCTTCAAGTCACTTGATCACAAAATACCATATCTAAACTTAGCAAATTTAACACCAAATTGATTTTAACTTAAACGTTGTGAAATGGGGAAAGGGAGTGAATATGGTATATGAAGAGGTTACAAAGTAACCATGGTTTCAAAATACCATATCACATCAATACATGAAACAATCTTTAAGTTAGAATCACAAATATAAGCACATTAAACATGTACAGGAGGAGGAGGAAAGCAAAGCCTTTCATCTCATTTCCTCACCATCACCATAACCAAGAGATTAGTTACACATAATGAAAAGAAAAGCAAGTAAAGAAACAAAGAAAATAACAAAGCAATATTATTTAACACTTGATGTAGTGGAGATACAAGATGTTGGTTACTTGTTCAACCTCCATAATGAAGCTCTCAAAAGAAAGCTTCAAGAGAGAAGAAGAAGAAGAAACCAAGCTAAAACCCATACAACTCTCAACCTAAACCAAAAACAAAACAAATGAAATGGTATATACACACAGTCCCTTGCTCAATATCTGTTCTGGTATTTATAGGCTCAATTCCAGAATAAACAAACAATATATATGGACTGATGTGACCCTAAGAAATGACCAAAAAAAATGGGGAGATTTGGAGATAAGGGACCCGGTGGTGCCGGTCTTATTGGGGGGTTTGCCGATTTTATTGTAAGCAATTGGTCTCGTGTTGGTGTGGTGGCCTTGTGTGTTCTCTAATATTTCCCTGGTGCTGTTTGATTTCTCTTTAAAAACCTGGTTTGCACTCAGAGATTTGGAGAGAAACTTGATGCTTTATATCACATCAATACTTTTTGCATTTATCACACACTCACCCACTTATGCCCACTTGCACAACATGTTGTGTCAAGGCAGCCCCCACCATGGTCCTAGGATCAAAAAGCTAGTGCACACATGTATTGTGTTGGACCAAAATGTGTGTACACTTGTTTATTTGCAAAAGAGCTCTTTGAATATCGGTCGGTTTCCTGTTCTGATTGCAGTGTCGGTTCCAAAATGTTATATCCGTGATTTTGAGTGTGTTTCCAGTATTATGTCATGAATACCTGTAATCTATATTTACTGAACAGACACTGGTTAATAGTACAAATATATAACAAAATAGATAATGAATGACTGGTATTAAAATGCAATTTTCTGTGATGAACAGTTGTCTACAGCCATATATCTTCAGATCTAAGAAGAGATATGGATTATAGAGTCTGTACGTTATGATTCACGGAAAGTATTTAGGTGCCCTACTTATTCACATATTTATGCGAATCAAATTAGAGTCAACGTTACAGCAGCGTAAGGGACTTCAAATATAGTGAATTCAAAGTGTGTAAGGAGACTTCAATTAAGGCGGAGTAACATGATTTTCGGAAACGGGATGGGTGCACTGATACATCTACAAAGCTAGAGAATGTTTTGGTGTACCGGGAGCCCAAGGCAGATGATCGTCACCAAATTCATGAAACCGAAGCAAAAGATACAACGCGTCGATGATCATAAGTGACGTGTTGACGTGAAGATCAATGGATGTACCACAGCGGACGAGAGTTATAGATTGCTTATGGGTATTTCGTAAGAAATGATGTGGGCAATGCAGGTCAAGCTAGTGGCCAAAAGATATGCCCCTAATGTGGAGATGGCTACAATGAGAATTATTCTCGTGTAGCCAAGCATACTTCATCAAAGTGGTACTAACGAAGAGTATGCTGCAGATCAGGGAGCTGAGTCATCAATTCAGATTAGAGTTAGACATAAAGGATCTTGGTGTTGTGGAAATGCTCATGATAGAGCAGGACGTAGAAGCTGGCAGATTAAGCTAATTTGAAGGATGTGCATCAAGATAATTCTAAAGCGATTCAGAATGGAGGAGTTGGTTGGTAAGTAGTTCTATCATCGACCACTTCGACTCTCTTTCACAGTGTGTCCATCTAGCACAAAAGAGAAGGATGTCCCGGATACCATATGCAAGAGCGGTAGGATCACACGTATATGATATGGTATGAACCAAGTCATGTGATTATTTGTTGTGGCTTAGTGGATCGATAGATATTGAATTCAAGGTAAGTGTATTAAATACATTGCAGTTTTGATGGAGAAAATAGATGAGATTATGCACGTGTTCGTGATGGTCAAGGGATTGACTACAGGACATAGACTCGTTAGGATGGTTGGGTCTATTAGTTGGAGAAATGTTACAGAGTACTGTGGCATTGTCGACAACAAAAGTTGAGTGTATGGTAGCATTCAAATCATCAAGGAAATCTTGAGATTTGCATGGTGATTCACGATGAGGTGTGTATCTTCATATTGATTGGTGAAGGGTTACTTCTAGATATGGCGCCTTGCAAGTATCTTTTCATGTGTTTACGGATAAGGGTTTCCAATGTTTTGGCCTAAGATAGAGTACGGTGTAGTGGTCATGAGTGCTCAGGGAAAGAGTATGATGTGGTGATCATGAGTACTCGGGAGCCACGATTTTGATAATGATGCTTGATATGGAAATAATGAAGATGGTACAAGGGTTCCGAAAAGGAGCAAATTGTATGTGTGAGGTCGTCTGCGAAGGAGGATGATAAGAATAACAATGAATCTTAAGTTATTAGGCTCAACGGATTTGAATCAATGTGGAGATTGTTGGAGTTGTGTCTCATATCCAGTTGATCACCTATTTACGATTTGTGGATCGCAGGGATTCCAGATCGGACTTAAACAGTTGGGCCAAAATAATCCGTTGGTGTGCACTCCTAATAGATAAAAGATAAGAGCATACTCAAAGGTTTATCTAAATTTAAACTAAGATGGAAATTGTTGATATTAATATAATTTTAAATAGTTTGTTGTTATAGATAGGATTAAGATAAGTCTCTTATTTAAATTTACATATAAATTTAAACAAGAGGATATATTCTATTTGATTCTAATTTAAGTAGGAGAAGCTTTATTATATGCTATAAATAAAGAGATGCTTTCATCAAGGAGAATTGGCAAGGCAAAGGCAAAGGCGTTGGCACAAGGGCTAAGGCTAAGACTAAAATAAGAAATATATAGTTTTAACTTTATGAGGGTTGTAACTCCCTTCTTTTGAGATGAGATTAAGTGAAGAGAGATGAGATGTAAGAGAGAGTCAAGACTTGTGAAATCTCATCATCTTTATCTTCATTTTGATATTGGAGTTCAAATTTAGATTTGAAAAATGTTAATGTATTTAGAAGATCAAATCAAGGAGAAGATAAGGTGTCGGTTATACTCTTTTTTATATCAATGGATTCTTCATATTTGCCATGTGGATTAGACCAGTAGGTCGAATCACGTTAAAATCCTTTGTGTTGATTTTTCTGCTTATGGATTATTGTACATTGCATGCTCGAACATTAAAAACGGGATTTTTCCCTCGACAATGGGTTTCAGAAGGGAAGATTTCCAATAGTTACCCCCTTAGTTATGATCACCCAATAATTTCAATCGCTGATAGAAGCTAAAGAAGAAATCTGAGCATCTATTTCTCACCGAAGATCTTCATCTGAAATGGAAAATTACCTTATGTTTTTTCATTAGAACTTTCACGTAGAAGAATTATCGAATTGCTTGAGATGGCCAAATATTTTGATAACTCATTTGGAGACCCTGGAGTCCACCAAATTAATCTTCCTGAGTTGTTTCAGGATTTATATTTCTGTGGTAAGAATTCAGACACGCAAATTTGACCTTGGGATATTGATAATTGCAAAAGAGTATGACCAGTACCTATGAAGCATGGATACTTGTAAATGCCTCACGAATCGTCCCCGATTACGAATCGGAGTCCGAAACTCTGGGAACTCTCAGATTCTTTCGGATTCGCTCGGACTTATAAATGTCTCATCAGCCTTTCTCAAACCGGCGCCTTTTTTCTTTCTCTTGAGAATTAAGGCTCTCGAAAATTTGAAAGTGTATTGAATATCTAATATAATACCATTATTGATTTGTATTATAATTATTTATATTATAATTATTCATATTAATACATATTTATTTAATTTAAAATCGATATAAAAATGTATCACGTATACTAGGTTTTTAGAATATTTCGAATTTGTATCGTATCGTATCATGTATCCGAACCCGTGCTATATAGATCAGTGCCTAGATACATCTTGGTCCTAACCTGGAAAATTACAATTTAATAAAATAAATTCATTGATTACAATATAAGGCTCCGATCTCGAGCAGGCCGCATGTATTCAAGCCAGGTGAAACAAATGAATTCAGTGTGGTTCGTTTAAGAATCTGAATGTGAATATCGATGTTTTAGATAGTATTTATATGTTATTTGCTCTATCTATTTGTTAATTTTATTATTTGAGTTAGAGTTGAATTAGGATACCATGTTTATATCTTTTAGTAGCATCTTATCAGTAAGTTAATTCATGTGTATCCAGAATTTTTTAAAGATTTCGACGAATGATTCCCAGATCATAAGTTTATCTCTGATCCTACAATTTTGGGCTATGTTTCAGTTGAAACTTGGGCTTAGTCTGGGCTTGATTGTAGGCTCTAGTGGTAAGTCTTAAATAATTTACCTTCTCTACATTTAACCTATCTTTTTCCATAGCTTTATATTATTGAAGGGGGAAAACCGGGTTTCATCACAAAGTTAAACCTTGTATACATCATCAAGTTTAGTTTAATGATCTTGGAATGTTTATAAGACTGAGATTGATGGATCTCCCTGTATATGTGTGTTAGAATATATACTAAACATCAAGTATACATGGATCTTTGAATTAATAATTATTACAAGACAATAAAAAAAATTAGAGAGCGTATCCGAATTCGAGGATGAAGAAGCCATAATGAAAGAGCGGAAATTCCTTGACGAATTTCTTGGTTTCTTTCCCTTTATCCCTTTTAATTTATATCATGAAATTTTGATAGAGTATTTCATGTATATTTTTACAGCCAAGAAGAGTACCTATTTATAAGTCTTTCCGTTCAATCCGGTACGTCCATCAAGTTAACCGAATTTTCAAGATTAACGGATGAGATTTGTTCTTACTAATGACATGATGGAGAAATTAATGTCACTAAAGGAAGTTACAAAGAAACTATTCATGTGCCATTACAGCGGGAAATTATAAATTACCTAAGGGCCATTACACTACCAAGAGAAGTTACAAAAGAAACTACTCATTCCCATGTGTCATTATTAAATAACTTCCAACATTCTCCCACTTGGCCCGATTAAGTTAATAGCATAAATAAATCTCATTCATAATGTTCATCGTAATTACCATCATATGATAAATCGTTAAGTAAGAGTCATGGCGGTTGTGTATTATTTTAATCAACACACTTCCATCCATATACTATAACACTTATGGTTTACCATACTCAATTCATAAGTGATATAAATTTCATAAAGGTCCATAATAATGTCACATAGAAACTTTCCTACTACAATCATAATGCAATTATGTGTACACCATACTGAAAACGGGAAATTAATTAATATATGTCAGAAACATATCATAAAGCTCGGAGTGGTAATACAATCATAAAACATTAATTATCGGCACAACCAAGTCTCATTCTATGTACATGTTCTTTAAACAGTTTTGGTTGTAGTCCTTTTGTTAAAAAATCTGCTATCATGAGATCTGTCCTAATATATTCAATAGACACTCTTTGTTTCTAAACCTCCTCCTTGGCCGAAAAATACTTTAATTCTATATGTTTAGCACCCTTTAAATATTTATCGTTCTCGGAGAAGAATACTGCTGCAGAATTATCACAATAAATTTTCAGCGACTTGGTAATGGTGTCAACAACCCCAAGTCCTGAAATAAAGTTTCGCAGCAATAACGCATGAATTGTAGCTTCAAAATATGTTACAAACTCTGCTTCCATAGTGGATGAAGCAATAATAGACTGTTTTGCACTTTTCCATGATATTGTTCCTTTAGCTAATTGAAACAGGTACCCAAATGTGGATTTTCTGCAATCAAGACATCCAGCAAAATCTGAATCCGAGTATCCAATCACTTCTAATTGGTTGGATTTTCTATACACAAGCATGTAATTCTTTGTTCCTTGTAGGTACCTTAATACTTTCTTTGCAGTTTTCCAGTGCTCAATTCCAGAGTTAGTTTGATACCTGCCCAACATTCCAACCGTGAAGCTGATATCTAGTCTAGTACAGGTTTGCACATACATTAAACTGCTAACAACTTAAGCATATGGAATTGATTCCATTTCTTTACGTTCCACATCGTTCTTTGGACATTGCATGAGACTGAATTTGTCCCCTTTCTGTATGGGAATAATTCCAGCTGAACATTTAGCCATATTAAATTTCTCTAGAATTCTTTCGATATAGCCTTTATTAGACAATCCAAATAGTCCTTGTGATCTATCACAAAATATTTCAATTCTTATCACATAGGATGTCTCTTCCATATCTTTCATTTTAAATTTTTCTGAGAGAAATTTTTTTGTCCCACGCAACAATCCAAGATCATTAGCAGAAAGAAGAATATCATCAACATATAGAACTAAAAATATAAATTTACTCCCACTGATCTTTCGGTATATGCAACGATCAACATTATTTTCCTTAAATCTGAAAGATGTAATGGTATCATTAAACTTTATATACCATTGTCGAGAAGCTTGTTTAAGTCCATATATTGATTTCTTAAGTTTACACACCATGTGACATTTTCCTTCTATTGAGAAACCTTCAGGTTGATCCATATAAAGTTATTCCTCAAGATCTTCATTAAGAAAGGCAGTTTTCACATCCATTTGGTATAATTCTAGGTAATAATGAGCCACCAATGTCATAATAATTCTTAACAAGTCTTTCTTTGAGACAGGTGAAAATGTCTCTTTATAATCAATGACATTCTTTTGAGTATAACCCTTGGCAACAAGTCTAGTTTTATATCGTCCAATATTGCCATTTGAATCGCGTTTAGTTTTAAAAATCCATTTACACCCGACTCGTTTAGAATTTTCTGGCAATTCAACGAGATCACAAACATTGTTTTGCTCCATGGATTTTAACTCATCTTTCATAGCATCAATCCATTTATCAAACTCAGAACCTTTTATGGCTTGTGAATAAAAAACCGGATCTTTATTAATCCAAATATCAAAAACTAATTCTTGTAAATAAACCATATAATCATCCGGAATAGCCGATCGTCTTTCCCTTTGAGATCTTCTTAATGGTATTTCCAGTCATTCATTTACATTAGATCTTTGTGAATTAGTTTCTTCAAGGGGTGATTCATTATTTACATGTTGTTCAGTATCGTTAAGATGTTCCTCGACCACTGGAGCAACATGTGAAGGGGTAAATGAAATAATTGTCATAGGTATAAAAATATTTACCCTAACTTCCTTTATATCCGCATTTTGATGTTTATCACTTCCATTAACTTCACCATTTTCAATGAATTTTGCATTTCCGGTTTCTACAATTCTCTGACTATGATTTGGATAATAAAACATATATCATTTAGATTTCTTTAGGTAACCTATAAACTAATCACTGATCGTTCGAGAATCTAATTTCTTTTCATGTGGATTATAAATTCTTGCTTCCGCTTGGCAATTCCAAACATGCAGGTGCCTTAAACTAGGTTTTCTCCTAATCCACAGTTCAAAGGTGTTTTTGGAACTTCTTTACTAGGTACCCAGTTTAATAAGTGCATGTATCCACAATAATTTTGGTAATGAGGAGTTACTCATCATACTTCTAACCATATCCATTAACATCCGATTACGCCTTTCAGCAACATTTTGTTAAGGAGTGCATGACATAGTATATTGTGCACATATGCCAGGACTTTCGAAGAATTTGCAAATAGACCTGAATATTATCCTGACTCAACATACTTTCCGTAAAATCAAACACCCTTATCAGACCTTATAATTTTCACCTTTTTCTCTAATTGTCTTTCAACTTCATTTACATACACCTTAAGTGCGTTTACAGCTTGAGATTTTTCATGAAGTAGATAGATATAACCATAACGTGAAAAATAATCGATGAAGGAAATAAAATATTTTTCTCCATTAAAAGCTGGAGCATCAAAAGGTCCACATATATTGATGTGTATTATTTCAAGAAGTTGGGTACTTCTTATGGGGGGAAATCTAGTATGCAAGGGCTTGCACCATGCAAGCCCTTCCATAGCCTTTGGATGGGCTTATCTTTTGTGCAAGGGAAGCTCATCTAAGGGCTTTAGAGGGGCTTGTATGGTGCAAGCCCTCCTAGAGAAGATTTTTCCTTCTTGTGGCTCCTTTTTTGTAATATTTGGTTTGCTTTCTTTTAATGTAATCTACACATATTTCAAGATCAGTAAAATCTAGATTCGGAAGAATATTATTCTTTATTAATTTTTCTAATCTTTTCTTGGATATATGACCCAAACGTTTATGCCACAAGTAAGAAGAATTATCATTTATTATACTACGCTTAATTCCAACATGACGATGCATAGTGAATAAGGATTCAGCAAAGATAATATCAAGTTTCAATTTATATAATCTTTCGGTAATAACACCAGAGCCAATAAAGTTAGCATTCTTATATAAACTGAAACAACCTTGTCCAAATTTAAAATTAAAACCACAAACATCAAGTTTTGAAACAGAAATAAGATATTTAGATACATATGGTACATAGAGAGTTTGAAATAGGTCCAAATGATGACCCGTATCTAAAATTAAACGATAAGTCCATATGACTTCAATAGGAGCCTTCTTACGGTTTCCCGTGAACAAGAAGCTCTTATTTGGGTTTGTGGTTTGGATCGTAAGTAATCCCTGCATCACATTAGATACATGAATAGTATAACCAAAATCAATCCACCAAGTATTATAAGGAACTTCACTTAAATTTTATTCAAAACATACACAAGCATAATGCTTACCTTTCTTTTCAAACCAAGCTTTACGTTTCAGGCAATCCCTGTGAAAGTGTCCTTTTTTCTTGCAGAAGTGACACTTTCCTGCCTTCCCTCCTTTTTATCAGACTGAGAAACATTAGTAAGCATTTTTTTCTTCATCTTAAACTTGTTAGTTTTCATATTTGGTGCTTTTCCAACTTCCTGACCTACGAGATTAATAGAATGACTTTCTTAATTCTTTAATCATGCCTCTTCTTGAACAAGCATGGTGATCAATTCATTAACATTCGACATGTCCCTAATAGTGTTATAGTAATTTGAAAAGTACCATACTCAGGAGGTAATGAGTTTAAAATGAACTGCACAAGAAAGAAGTCATCCACTGACATCCCCAAGGTCTTAAGTCTTGCTGCAATATTAGTCATCTCAAGGACTTGCTCATGCATACTACGCGACCCATTAAACCGTTAGCTATAGTGCCCTCAAGGCAATTATTGTAATCGAAAATAGACGATTATGATAATTGAAAGAGGACCTATACATGTAAAACATTCTTACTTGATATGATAATATGCTATTTGGTTTGTCTTTATCATTGATGTGTATACGTTTATTACATGTCGCTAATACATAATGATAAAGCCCATAGGATTCTTACTTGACTACCAGCTTTATGATGGCGACCATATTGTAAGAACTGGGTAATCCATAAGCATATCCTTAAATGTACCTAATCATGGGAGTATCGAGACTGGGTATCGATATTCCAGAGAAGACTGGTGTATACGTTTCTAACCCGATGAGGGGCGATGGCAGGTCTCATAGCCATTGGTGTGTTGCACCTGAGTTTGTATACATGTGCTCACTAGAGATGAGTACACTGGACGAACTCGCCGAGAACTTTTAGATGGTATTATACCATCATCAGATAGCAGTTCTCTGGTGACATGAGTACAGGTAGTCTTTTGACCTGAGATCGTCATTTGTCTCGTGTGAGTTCTCACTATACTTAGATTAATACCCTACCACGGTTTTAATGAGTCGTGCAAACAGGTTTTAGTTGGGTACAGTCCCGAACTATATGGAGATAGTGAGCGATCGTCAGGGATTCGCCTCTCCCGGTATAGGAAGTCGATATCGCGCTGTGTTCGGTTGGCCATCACCATAAATTACTGGTCAGGATGGATGAGATTTACTGATTGTAGATCAGTAGTTTCTCGGTTGGTGATGAGTTTGACACTGACACGAATTATCGAATTATTAGGGGTGGCGTTATCCACTCTTAGACCCGGCATGCGACTCTCAGATGAAAAGACCGTACTGTACGATGAGTGTCATTTACAGGCTTAGTAGAGGTACGAACAAGCTTTCTTGTCGACTTTCCTTTCGTTCAATACCTGGGTAGCCGTTACGTACAGCTGGAGCCACTGACGTGCTTATGGTTAAACTCACTGCCAGCGTATTGTCGAGTCTTTAAAGTCCCATACAGAGGTTTTTCCAGTTCAGCCAAAACGATGTAGTGTGTGTGTATTTTGATACGCGCTCAGGTCCGATTAAATAAGGTATTTAGTGTACATACTTTAATCGGATATTTATATAATACTAGATGGTTTGAAAGATAGCCAGATTTGTTTATGAGCTAGTATTATATTTCTCATTTTCTCTCATTTGGTATTCGTATATTTATACGAATATGATATTTATATTTTGATAGAATACGGTATTTGTTTATAAACATACACACATGTTCTTTTCTTATTTTTAGAAGATGGTATAGAAGAAGAGAGAAAAAGAATGATGAATAAAACTAAGCCCTTTCCTTTTCTCTCTTTCTTTTTGCTTTTGTGGAGCGGGGAAATGAATTGGTGACTCACACCAATAACTCACTCCTCTACACTCACCTCCAAGCGTCTGAAAAAAAGATAATAATATGTGTGTATGTTTATACACTTCTATGTAAACTTCATGGTCGTGAGATCAACCATGCATTAGAGTCTCAGCAAGTGACTTATCCGTAGAGCGAAACCTTTCTTCCATAAGTTTTAGGAATTCTTTTGCACTTTCAGTTTATGGAAGAGTGGTCTTAATATTGTCAGCAATTGTCATTCGCATAAACATCATACTTAATCTGTTAGATCGTTTCCATACTTTATGGTAGGATTTCTCATTCTCACTGCTTGAATCAGTAATAGCAGCGGAGTTTTCTTCTAAAAGTTCCAAGTCAAGATCCAATACACCTAAATAGAAATTGACTTGCTCATGCCATTCTAAGAAATTCAAGCCATTAAACACATTAACAGATGAAACATGCAAATGGAGTAATACAGCTGCAAAATATACGAGTTCAAAATTAAAATTATTCATCGTGGATTCAAATAAGCACATAATCAAAATATGTTGAAATTCTCCTTTGGGTAGATATTACAACATGCCATCATAAGTTAAAAACCACATATGTCACTACTACAATAAGGGGTTGCCCCTACGAATAAAGGTATCCGTTGGAGCAATAAAAGGTTGCCCCTACGGATTACTCCATAGGTCCACATGGTTTCCCCTACGGTACCATACGAATTAATTTAAAAATATTAAAACATAATTTGTTATTTGACCCTACGGAGCCGCAAAAGAAGGACCTACGGTTAAATCTGTAGGAGCATATATATGGGTTATTAATAAAAAAAATAAAGCACAGAAAAGTCCTCGTTCCCAAAAATTCCTCGCTCTCACTCTCCCACGCGTGCCTGTCATCGCCACAGCCCGCGCCTCGTCCCCACCGCCCTCCCGCGCGTGCCTCATCGTCCGCAACATCACTGTCGACTTCCTCGTCGATTTCCTCGTCACCACCGCCCGCGACTCGTCGTCGATTGCGTCGTCGACCATCTCCGGCCTCCTCCTTCGCTGGCCTAACTACAGGTTAGTAAATTTCATATTTTTACTTCTAATTATGCTTTTATTTCTGTTTTTGTTGATTATTGGGTTGCTACTTGGGCTAGGGTTAGGGTTCAGGGTGAGGGTTAAGGTTTAGTTTAGGGTAGGGTTAGGGTTAGGGTTTGGGTTAGTTAGGGTTAGGTTTATGGTTAGGGTTAATTAGTTGGGGTTAGGGTAAGACTTAGGCTAGGGTTAGGGTTAGGGTTCAGTATATGGTTAGGGTTAGGGTTAGGGTTTAGGGTTAGGGTTTGGTTCAGATTTAGGGTTAGAGGCTAGGGTCAATTTGGGTTAATTAGAGGCTAGGGTTAATTAGTGATAATTTGAAAGGGTTAGGGTGTTGATTATGGTTAATTAGGTTAATTTGGGTAAATTGGGTTAAGTTTGAGTTGATTAGGGTTAATTACGTTAATTTGGGTAAATTGGGTTAAGTTTGGATTAATTAGGGATAATTTGTGTTAAGGTAACGATTATGGTTAATTTGGGTTATTTAGGGTTAAGGTTTAGGATGCACTAGTTCATTCAGTAGGATACTCGATGATAACGTAAATGTACAATTTTACCGTAAACGCAAGAAAAATTTACCCTAAACTAAAAACTTCATACCCTTAATAACGAAACGTAAACGTAAAACCTATTCAAGTTAAATGTTCAGGTTAAAACCAATATATGATACTCGATGATAATATGAAACTTTCATATTCTCATCGATACTCATATATGAAAATCAAAGCGCGACTTAGTCCCCGTCTATCGGTTAACATACGTTCGATGTTTGTCGTGATATAGAACTATACGAAGGATGTTAAATATCGGACGGTATAGTTCGGTACTAACAACCGTCGTATAGTCTATATGATGAGAAGATTCAATCGTATGATAACCGATAGATTTGTCCAATATGGACAAGTTAGGAATGTATAAAGCAAACACCTGCATTCACTTGTGTTTTCATCCGTTTCGAGTTATTTCGTCGGTACTGTAGGGTTCCTAGGCACTCTTACTAGGGTTAATAAGGCATCAACCATGCCCGAATAAAAATTTCGACGTGCCGAACAACCCAAAGTCGGGATCTTTGCTAGATAATTAGGGTTTAACATGCAAGTAAACATCTTTACAACTAAAAGTGAGGGATTACAACATTTGTAGTCCGCTCCTTTGCTTCATAAGCTCCGAGTAGAAGTCCCTTCGCCGTGATCCACGATCTCCCGTACTCAAGAGAGGCTCCACAACTCGAACGATCCATGCTAGCTTGTAGTCTTCCTTTTCTCCGATGATCTACCTCGAAGTCTCTATAACTCAAGCTCTCCCTCTCTCTCTCTCTCTCTAATGAGGTGAACACCCTAATCTAATTGGCTAGATTAGATGAGGATGATGGAGTAGTATTTATGCTTTCTTTTTATATCAAATTCTCACACAAAATCATCACATAAAGAAAACCTAGAAAGCTTTCTCAAAGCTCAAGGTCGAAGAAGAAGAAGAATAATGAATTAAATCCTTTTGTGATGAATAATGAAATGATATATGATTAATAATGCAACCATGGTTAACTATGACAAGGCTAACCCATGTAGAGAATTAACTAAGGCTAAGGGTTTGGGTTGGGTTAAGAATGAGTCACTAGAAAATATCAACCATAATATCTTAGCTCATGACAAAAGAGAACCTTCTAGAAGGTTCATGAAAGAACTAACCCAATTCAAACCCTAACCTTGTTTAATCTCCACTAAACATGTTGCATTAGTAATCATATCATGTTACAATATTATATATCACATATATAATATATTTTGTAACAAAAGAAAATAATACAATTAACATATATCGCATATATATCAATGTATTACCCGGTGAGAAATGAAATAATAAAGCGAGCCAATAATAGATAATGTAATGCAATATATCATATATATTATTATACATTAAATTATCGAATCAACACTTGATCCGACAATCCGTCCATATCGAATATAACTGACTAATATATCATGTACCGATTTATCTAATCTACACTTGATCCGATGACCCGGCTCATATCTAAATATCGCGAGAATATAATACGGTATCTCATATCGCATTATCCTCGGTCGTGCACATATCACATATGTGCCCCTACTCCATTTTGCCTGAGTCTAGAAACCTCTGTGTAGGACTCTAAAGAATCGTCAATACGCCGGTAGCAGGTGATAATCATATCAAACACCCACAAGCTGTAAGCAGTCAACTAAATGTAACAGCCACCCAGGTATTGAGCGATCAGAAGATCAACAGGCTAGCCTGTACATTCTCCTGTGAATCCAATCAGTAACACTCCCGTACAGTCCGGTCTCTTCGTCTGATATGTTGCATATCTAGTCTAGGGGTGGTATACGTCAGACCCCAGTAACCGATAAGTCGTGTCGATGTGAGGCTCATAACAGGTCGAGAAACTACTGATAACACTTACCAGTAAATCTCTATATCAGCCCTGGCCAGGGACTTCCAGTTATAGCCAATCGAACACAGCACAACATCAACTCCCTATACTGGGAGAGACGAATCCCCTCCTATCGCTCATTGCCTCCATGTGATTCTGGACTGCACCCAAAAGCCACCGTTTTGCACGCCCCCTTAGACGTGGTAAGGTGGAAATCAAAGCACAGTGGGAATCACACAAGACTCTATGACGGTCTCGGGTCTACAGACTACCATGTACCAGTGTCACCGGAGAACTGCCATCTGATGTGTGGTATATCACCATCTGGGAGTTCTCGGCGAGTCCGTCCAGTGTACCCAGTCTCCACAGAGCACCCGTACACCATCTCTGATGTCAAAACACCGATGGATATGGGATCATCCATCGCCCATCATATGGGTCAAGATGCGTATACGCTAGTCTACTCTGGTGTATCGATGCCCTGTCTCGACACACCCTCGACTAGGAACAGTTATAGGATGTACTCATCGACTACCGTGTCCCCACTAGTATGATCTCATCATAGTCCCAGTATCGAGTACAGATCCTAAGGGCTTTATCAACATGTGAGAGTAAAACAGTAAACTAATATAAGTCAACATGTTAAGATAAAGGAAAACCAAATAGCATACTATCATGACGAGCAAGAAATTCCTCTCTATATATATCCAAGCATCCATTATAATATACATCATATGTACAACAATGGCCTCTAGGGCATATACATAACTAACAGGTACTTTTCCGCTGGTTGTCTGTGTAGAAAGATAGATTAGATGTTCATTTCAACGTTGTTTCACGGCTTTGAAATGATTATCTATTCTATTACAGTGTACTCGGAGAACAGCGGGGAGGTGCTGCCGAAATTTACTCGAAACGGTTGAAAGCACAAGCGAATGGGTGTCTGCTCTATACATTCTTAATGGGATGGAAGCCTTACCCCCGACAGCCGAAATACACACATACAACACGAATACACAACAAACGCACACACAGCACATACACACTAACAACCCTACACTTAAGCGAAATCATAAATTGAAACACACATATATAGAATACAACTCATATATGGGTATCCTCAAATCTAACTTTGATTATCGATAATTTATTCTTTTCAACGACAAACGCACACACAAAGCACATACACGGATTTTCTCCTTTGTCAGTAAGCATCCCGTTGTAGGGTGTTTTTTATCACCCCATTGAGATGGGAATACGCGCGCTCTTGTCAGGCGTACTACAGATTCCCCCTGCCTAGGGTAGGCCGGGGTTTAATGATTATGGGGATCCGAATCTCCGGCAGCCGCGGACTAAGCTGCCGTTAATTATCCCCCGCCTTTGGGGCGAGAGAACCTCCGATTAACGGGTTAAACTGGTCATGCGAACTCAATGTGCAGTGTACGTGTGTTTTGTTTTGGAGGGGGGTTTAAATATATCGGAAGACACGCAGAGTTTTTACGGGGGTCCCACTACCCGGATAGCGGCTGGGGGTCAAGGGGGCTAGTAGCCCCCTTGTAGGGTGCGGGGCAGCGCCCCGTTAGAAATTTTTTTCTAACAGGGACAGTGTCGTGGAGTATGTGTGTATGTACATATTTATACATATGTATAGATATACATGTATATATATAAAAAAAAAGGGAAAAGATATCCAAAAGATGCGTGGGGGCAGCACCTTGGGCGCTGTGCGCCTAGGTGCTGTGCGCTCAGACGCTAGAGTGCCACGTGTCGGCACGTGGGCGCTCTACGCTTGAGCGCTGGGCGCTTGAGCGCAAGCGCGCTACGTGTCGGTACGTGAGCGTTTTGTGCTTCAGCGTCTGACTGTCACGCCCCGCTTCCCAGAGTACGCAAGATTGGGCACGTGACACAGCCAACCATGCTACCTGTGGGTAGGAAGTATCCATCCACAGTCACATTACGGTTGTAAGGTTATCAAGAACAAGATAATAAGCTAAACTAATACATGTCCAAATCCATAATAATGGGAATCAATGATAAATAAGTGCGGAAGCAAATGATCCAATGCAATAATAGAAAGATACGTCCCGTAATGCGGGATCACACCTGGAAATAAATGCAATAAATGAACTGACCACTACAGAACTCACAAATCAGCCTGCTGGCTGAAGTACTCCTGCTCAATCGTCGACAGTGGTACGGAATCTGGGCCATGCAAAACCCAGACGTCAGCGCGTCAAGACATCAAGTATAAAGCATAAACATGGTAATAAGCAATGCAAGTATGAACATGAATAAAGCAGTAATAAGAAATAACAAGCAGGGTAATGTGCAATGGTGTCTAAACTGTCCTATCAGGTTTTCTACTCTATAGTCTTTGAAACCAATTGATGAATCGTCGATGTAACCCAAAAGTATCCCGTACATACCCGGGACCACGGCCACAATATTCTCGGCGGCAGCCGAGACATGCCGTTAGGCACAGAAAGGAAAGTGTTAGTATCCCGTACATACCCGGGACCACGGCCACAATATTACCGGCTGCAGCCGAGACATGCCGTTAGGCACAGAAAGGAAAGTGTACACTTGGTATTACCCCGTACATACCCGGGATCACGGCTACAATATTCTCGGCTGAAACCGAGACATGCCGTTAGGCACAGAAAGGAATGTGTACACTCGAACGGTAGTGAACTGTCGAGTTACAAGTCAGGTTCATCTTTGATTTCCCCATACCCCCAAGCTATATATGTCAGGTCAGGTATTCAGTAGTCAAGGACTAATGCCAACACAAAATCCGGTAAGAGTAGGTCTGTCTGGATAGACAGCAAGGATGGTCGGGTTTGTCGGCATTAGGCATGAAATCATGAAACAAGCAATGTCATGGTACAACAGGATGAGTCGGTATGTATGTATATGTCAGGTGTAGCAGGGTCAGGCCAATATGTAGTGCAATCGGTTATGTGCTCACAACAGGTGTACAATTAAATAATGAACAGCAGCAGGAAACAGTAATTAACCATATTATTCCATGTAACCACAGTGATGTTTGTATTCTCTTATTAACAGGTTCAAGCACCTTTAGGGTGCAATAGCCACAAGGTGAAGCAATATCCACAATCATGAAGCAATGAAGCTACAGGAATTTACACTAAGTATAATAATTGTCTCGTGAATGACTTAACAGTTTAAGCAGATATGATCCAGTCGTTCTATTTAGTTGAAATATGGATTGATGTTGGGTTGATTAATTACGAGAGCTATTATAACGATTCCATGTTAAGATAACCGCAACTGTCGGTTCTAACTTATAACATTTTATCAATTACCATCATTAAGTTGTCTTATAGTATGAATTCAATTGCGTGGCAAGACTAGATCTCGCACGCTAGCATGTTAGAGCAAGTATTCAGATACTTGCCTCGACGGTTCTGCAATCTGGAATACGGATGCGATGTCGGAAGAAAACACGATATGATAGCACGGGCCACGGATCGAGCCCCAACAGAGAACAACGGGATCACACGGACCAGGGTACTTCGCTGGAGCGTCGGGTTCGCCAAGACGGCACGGTCGGATTCCGGCAAAAACACGGCAACGAGTTAGCAACACACGATAACTTAATACGATCAGCGGGGGTGATTTGCACAGAAGGAAGGAAGAGGAAGCTTACAGAGAGATATACCAGGTGACCCCGGCGAGGTCGACAGCGCTGGAACGCCGGCGAGGCAACGGCGGCGGCTGCAAGGGCTGAAAGGCCTCGGGGTGCGCGGGAGAGGGTGCTGCGGCGAGTGGAGGAAAGGGTGGTCGGCTCTGGTGGTCGAGGGGGAGACGGAGGTGGCTCTGGTGACGACGGCGAGGTCGCCGGCGCGTTCTCCGGCGAACAGCGGAGGGTAGGCGATGGGTTAAGGGCTCGGTTTGGTAGTCCGGCGAGGGGAGGAAGGAAGCGACGACGAGGTCGGGACGAGGAGGGTGAGAGGGAGTCGCGGGAGTCGTCGGCGACGAGAGGTGGCGTCGACGGCGAGGTCTGCGAGGGTTGGAGGCGTCGTCGGGGTTGGGTGCAGGCGCGGGAATCGTCGGAGGAAGGAGGTAAGTGGGTGCGGTGAGGTCGACGAGGTGGTGACGGCGACGGCGAGGTCGTGAGGAGGTCGGCGGTGAGGTCACGAGGCTAGGGTTAGGGTTTCGTCGGGTTCTTGTAGGAGAAGATGAGTTGGGGAGGCGGCTGCATGAGGGTTCTAAAAATATAAGAAGAGAGAGAGGGAGATTGGAGAGAGAAAGAGAGAGAGATTGAGGGAAGAGAGAGAGAGAGATAGGGAAAGGGAGCGGGGCCCACGCGGGTATAATCCCACGCTGTGATTGGTTGATCACGAGATGGGGAAAAGATTTGAAATTAAATTTTGAAGGAGTTGGGGAGATAAAGCAGGTAAAGAAATATATTTTCGTATATTTTTAGTTTAAGGTATTAAATTTAAATGGGCCATTTTGGCGCGAAATGAAACATTTCCAAATCGCGCCCGGGTTGCGCCCAAATGTTCCAAATTCAAATTATAGGATTTTAAGCGTGTTCCAAATTTTGAAAAGAGGTGTTTAATGATTAAAATGCATGCCCCCAAGTCGGACACTTGCACGCGCGCGTAGTCGTCCAAACTTACCCGTTTAGCCAAACGGAACGGAATCTCGACACGCGGACGCTACCACGCGACTAGTGGCGACGAATAGGCCAACATGGACACTTTAAATTTCATTTTAGGAGTTAAAATTTGTTATGTGCCAAAATGACTTAACCGGTTAAAATTTAGCAATAAACACCAGAAAATCAGGAAAATTGGAATGAGCAATAAATAACCCTCAACTAGTAATATAAATAGTATTATTGGGTTCGGGTGTTACACTGACGCTCGAGCGCAAGTGCGCCACGTGTCGGCACGGGGGCGACTTGCGCTCGAGCGCTTGCGCTTGAACGCAAGCGCGCAACGTGTCGGCACCGGGGCGACTTGCGCTCGAGCGCTTGTGCTCGAGCGCTTGCGCTCGAGCGCAAGAGTGCCATGTGTCGGCACGGGGGCGCTTTGCGCTCGAGCGCTCGAGCGCTGAGCGCTTGAGCGCAAGCGCGCCACGTGTCGGCACGCGGGCGCGCTGCGCTTGAGCGCCGGCGAGAAAAAGAGGCTTTTAGCCTAAAAAAAATTCTCGGAAGAGAAATCAGAGAGGAGTTGGACTCCTGAGTGTGTGTTTTTTGTTTTTTGGGTTTAGTGAAAGATGTTCTTCTTCTTCTTCCTCCTCCTCTGTTAGCTGGATCTTGAAAATCAAGAGATATGTGATTTTTAAAAATCTCTTCTTTTTTGAGACCTAATGGAAGATTTGAGTTCCCCTTTATGGGTTTTGTGGTGAAAAACTAATTTTTTTTATAAAAAGAAAAGTAAAACTCTTGATTTAATTCAAGAGAAAAAGGAAGGTTTTGGAACCTTGAAGAAGGAGAAAAGATCTCAGATCTGGAAAATTTTGAGAGAGAGAGAAAAGTTGTGAGATATTTTCATTATCTTGCCTTTATAGGCTATACACTTTACACATAGCCCCCTGGGCTTCACAAAATGGCATTTTGCCTATCACATGGCTCATGTGCCATTTCTTTTTGCACATAAGCCATGAGCTTTACAAAAATTTGGCTTTATGCCTATTTTTCTTACATTTATCCATAAAATAAAATAAAATAAATGCAACAAAATTATTTATTACAAAATTTTTATCTTGGCATGGGGGGAGGCCGGCCGCTTCATGTTCGGGCTCGACCCGGGCATGGGCCCACTGGATCTGGGCTTGGGCCCACTTGGCTTAGGGTTGACTTTGATTTTGACTTGGTCAACCGGGGTGTAAATTTTTACCCCGACAAATTGGCCCCCATCAATAAATGCACACCACATATGTGGGTCGTGTGCATGAAATTGATGGATCTTCTTTTACTTGGAGGCGACCTGATTTGGTTACCGCTTTTTGGGAAGCTGGCACTGCCCTTTTAACGACATGGACGGTCGTTGCTTGACATGTCTCCGAGACGGAGTGTCCGTGATAGACGTTTCCCTGGCCCGGAGTAATCTGGTTCCCGCTTTGTAGGAATCCTGCGCTGCCCTTTTTACGACATGGACGGTCAATACTGCCCTTTTTGCGACTTGGACGGTCGATGCTGCCCTTTTAGCGACTTGGACGGTCGATGCTGCCCTTTTAGCGACTTGGACGGTCGATGCTACCCTTTTTGCGACTTGGACGGTCGATACTGCCATTTTAGCGACGTGGACGGTCGGTGCTGCCATTTTAGCGACGTGGACGGTCGGTGCTTCCATTTTTGTGACTTGGACGGTCGGTTCTGCCCTTTTTGCGACTTGGACGGTCGTTGCTGCCCTTTTAGCGACGTGGACGGTCGGTGCTGCCATTTTAGGGCATGGACGGTCGATGCTGCCCTTTTTGCGACTTGGACGGTCGATGCTGCCATTTTAGCGACGTGGACGGTCGGTTCTGCCCTTTTTGCGACTTGGACGGTCGATACTGCCCTTTTTGCGACTTGGACGGTCGGTTCTGCCCTTTTTGCGATTTGGACGGTCGGTGCTGGATTTGACTTGCTCCGCTTCTTGCGGTGTTAGGGATGAAGTTGACTTGTTTCCGAGGTGGAATTTGATTCTGCCAGGGAGGTCATTGGTTGTTTTGCTGATTTGATGTGATTTGGGTTGACATCAGCACCGCTACACTGGAATATAGTACCAGGAGCGAATCATCATCTGTCTTTGAGAGGATTTGGGGATTGGTTTTTTTTCGTTTGGCATCTGCATTGCTGCACTGGAATAATGCCAGGAGCAACTCATCATTTGCCCTGAGAGAATTTGGGAATTGATGGCTTAGGAGACAGATTTAGATCCCTATCACCTAAGGCTTTTCAATTTTATGGGCCGTAAGGGTCCTATAAAAGTACTTTCTCCCTACGAGTCGAAAGGATCTCGTAGGTGCATTTTCTCCTTAGGAGTCGTGGGTACTCCTAAGTGTGTTGCTCCTTTGTTAGTCGTAAGGATCTCACGCGGGAATTTTTTTCCTCTCAAAGTCGAGAGGACTTTGTGTAACACCTTAGAATGTGTTTTGTAGTTAATTATATTTTAATATTTGGTTTTTAATAAAAAAGTTTACCAAATTGGTTTTTAAATATTTTATCCTAATTATTGAGTATTTTATTAGAATTTTATTAGGCACACACACACTTGTGCATGTAAACTAGGATGTAATTGTGGTTTAACCATCTCTTAATCTAGTTTAGGGCCTTGTTTTAGTGTTTTGGGTTGTTAGGTGTTATGGTTGTTTTTAATTAAAATGAATTTAAAATGGAAATTTAAATAATTGTTGACTTGGGTGAGAGAGAGGGCATGGTGAGCATGGGGTGAACCATGCCTCATTAATGATGAGAGAGAAGGAGAGAGGGAGGGGTGTAGCCTTGCACTCAATCTCATTCTCTTTTCCCTCAATCTCTCTCTCACAAACTCACACACCCACACACTCACACACACACACTGCAGAGAGAGAGAGAGAGGCAGTGGCAGCAGCAGCAAGCTGCATCAGCAGCAGCAGAAGCAGCAACAGGGGCAGCAACAGCAACACAACAACATCATCATCATCATCTCAGCAGCAGTTTCATCATCTTCGGCATCATTATCATCTTCGGCAGCAGCAACAGCAACAACAACAGAACAACAACAACATCAACAACAACATCAGACAACAACAACAACAACAACAGCAATAACCACAACAAGCAAGGCAGCAGCAGCAGCAGCCCCAGCACCTGCACACACTTCTTCACCTGCTCACTAGGGTCCATTTGGGTATATTTCTGAACCCCAAATCCCTAACTTGCTTATGGTGTATGGTTTTGTGTCGTTTAGTGCTAAATAGCTAAGTTTAGTGCTAATTGTGGTGTTTAAGTGGAATTGTGGATAATTGTTGATTTGGTTAGCTACCTTAGGTTTGTTTAGTGTTAGTTAGGCCACTTCAACTGAGAAATACCCAGATTACACCAAAATACCATAAGGTTTCTATTTTGTGCAAATTGTCGTTTTTAAGCGATATAATGGATATCTGTGACCTGCTGTTACCCGGGTGACTTCAGGATAAAATTGAGTGGACCCCAGCCTACTAGTAACACCCTGACCCTACCATCAAAGCCCGACCTCACCACTCTCAAATCTGGCCGCCAATTTCCTGGTTTTGGCCGCAATTTGCGGCCCAGTGGGGAGCATGGGTGTTGGGGTTTTGGTGTAGGGCTCCTGCTGTGTTCTCTAGGTCCTTGACATGTCTAGTTTTGTAATATCTTTGCCTGTAGGAAAATCTGGGACTATATGTCGCTTTTGTGTTTAGTTGTGTTTGTGCGATACGCGCGATACGTGAGTGGGTTCTGTGATCCAGCGTATCGTGGCGTGTCGCGATGGGTTTTAGACGCGTACACACACGATTCAGCGTATCGTGCACACGCGCGTTTAGTTCGCGACGCGAGTTTCTCGTTTCGATTCGATATCGCGTTTCGCGAGATATTTGGCTTATGTGTGATTTCCTTATCTTATTTTCAGGTTTGCAGGCAGGAGCTACGGACACGGCTACAGGGGGAGCAAGTGATAGGATTCACCCAGCGTGGAGTTTAGGTGAGTAGATATAACATCTACAGGGGAATCGCCCGCATGGCGTTATGCGTCTGGGCTAGGATTCAATTACCTGTCGCACGTTCTACGTCATTGTAGAATTGCGCATTTACTGCATTTCCTAGATATAGCTATATACTGTGACTAGCAGCCGTAGGACACTGCACACATTATTGACGGTTCATGTTGCACGAGCACGGATTGCATGCTACACACACACCGTCAATAATTGCCATGTCACACACTACCCCTTATAGCTACCATTGCTTGCCACACTTGACATCTAGCCTATCGGTATACCTATAGCGTATCATACCTTTAGTGATAGGTATATTTTCACTTGCGATACAGCTACAGGTATACCTCCTACATATTTTACCTATACCGGGAGGGATTTCCTATATATGTTACTTATACCCAGGGGGTATACGACATCAGTTCCTATAGGTAGATACCTATACTTTGCTACACCTGTATGTTAGATACATATTCAGTTGTTGTCGCATATTCACATTTACTGATGTTACGTAGCTGTACCTTATCATGATTTCGCATACATCTGGTTCAGCTATATACGTGTGTTTACTTGCTCGCATTCAGATATATCGCATACATTTATTCCTGTATTTATGCATTGTTTATCTGGATTTTATATGATGTTTTCGGGATTTGGGAACCAAGGGAGTTCATGAAATTATGCATACATGAACAACCCGGTTTCCTTGATATGATATTTCGAGCGTCCCCCATGAGTTTTATCGGTGCTGATTCTATGCTCCATACGATGTGTGGTTGCCGTATGAGAGTACATGGTGGGGCCCGGTATGGTTCCCCTCGGAAAGAAGATCGATGGGTTTGCCGATTGAGCCTGGAGGCGGGCGAGTACCTACCGGTGATTGTTTGGACCTGGCAGTTGTCTGGAGGCTACTGGCCAGAGTAGAGAGGTGGATGCGGGATGACCTGTACTGTCGAGGCCGAGGGCCGACACTGCAGACGGACCCCGTGGGCTGATCCGGACTGACGGAGCCCCATATACGAGGATTTCTGTGTCGATGCTTGGCACACGGTTTCATGATATTTCTTTAACCCCTTTTTGTATATATAACAGGGGACTTAGCCGTTGTTATATATACCCTTACACCAATATTAGTGGAATGGGACGCTAATATATGTGTATTGACCCCATCATATTTATTTCTGTACATATATTTACCTTTAGGATGCTAGAAACTTACTTGAGATTGGACTTGGGATACTAGGTGATTCATTGGGATTTGGACATTGGATATACCTATATGATTGGTGACTTGTACATTCGGGATATAGGAGATTACTCGACATTGTACATTGAGGAGATGTGAGACTTATTTGATGTGAGTGCCCAATGTGGGGCCTGGTTTGAGGATTTGGGATTGGAGTATCTTGGTGGATTGTGATCCTGCCACGACGTCAGGTTTCCGTGGAAAATGACATATTCCACCCTATACCTCACCATTACCTATCTTATGCACAGATTCATATATTGGTAGTACTTGTAGTGTACCCTTATGATTGTTGCATATTTGCTTTCTCATATCTCTATTGCATAGACATTGCATACTACTATCATGCCATCATTGCTTCACATATTGATTGTACCTGCTAGTGTACTCTCCCTATTTCAGCATTGCATGATATATTATTATTGTAATCGCATATCTTAGATTCATGCTGTACGTACATTCCTGCGATTACCTGCATATGTTTTATACTATTCACGAGTTGGCAACTCACCCCCGTTGTGCCACAGGTGTTTCAGGTTTTTCCCCAGAGTAGTCGAGGCAGGCTATTCCTCTATTCAGCTATTCAGCTACCACCCTTTGCTACAGATACCGCATCAGCTCACAGTACTTTTGCTTAGGTGGGTTAGACGGTTATCTGTATTTCATATTGTACCTTCGTTGTATATTGTACTCTCTCTCCATCTACTATTTTATATTTGACATAGAGACTTGGTGAGGACGTTAGTGTGTATTATTGTGGATTTGATGTCTTTTATATACCTCTTTCTCTCTACTGTCTTTATTTCTTCGCTACGGCGTCGTATATTTGCATTGTATCTTTTTTTTTTTGCTGGGTTTTACAAAAAGGGGTGTTGCTAAAATTTTAAAGAAAGAAAGTGAGACTTTTAAAGAATTTGGGTTGCGATTTCAAATGTTTCAAAACTTATATTATCTTTTCCGTATTTTTATGGTTTAGATTTCTGGGTTTTGGCTTTATTTTACTACGTTGCGTCTTTAGGCGTTGCGTAGTATTAGGGCCGTCACGGGCCATTCTTGGGTCGTGACAAAGTTGGTATCAGAGCGTTAGGTTTTACCTTTCGGAGTGTAGGATGACCTTAGTATGATGGAGTAGGTAGCTTAAGCAGGGTAACGTAGTGTGTGTATGTCTGCAGCATACCCACAGCGCGGTACTTTGCATTAAGTGACCTAAGTACAATTTGCTTGACATTCCTTCCTTGATGATTCATATCTTTGAGATTCGATTTCCTCATTCTTATCGAATCTCATCTTATATCTATTTATAGCCTTGCCGCCGATGACTATGGGGACTCAGAGCGATGCAGCGAGGGCCGAAGTCAGAGTTAGCTCGGGTGAGACGAGTACTGACCAGGATGGCACTCTAGTTGCACAGGTGCAGACGGAGCAGCCTACGACCTATACTATGGATAGACTGTTGGTAGAGATGCAGGAGTTCCGACAGACGATGAGTTCATTAGTTGACGTCGTTCGGGAGCTACGACAGGAGGTGGTCACCCCTGTTACTCAGCTGTCCCTTACGATCAGTATGTAGCAGTCCGTCACCTACATAGCACCAGTGGTTGCAGCTCCAGTTGACGAGGCGTATATTACAGAGGCTCAGAGAGTTCCAGGACAGTGGAGGACTCGTACCAGTGTACCAGCCCAGAGATAGAGGTTTGGTCGTCGAGACAGATTTCGTGGCCACTACGGGAGTAGCAGAGACTTAGGACGAGGACAGTCGTTCAGCTCTCATTCCCAGGATGGTCAGCAGTCAGCACGTGGATGTTTTCGATGCGGAAGCCTTCAGCACATCGTCAGGGATTGTTCCTCAGCACCTCGTCATGATCGTTTTCAGAGAGGCCGTGGACGTGGAAGATTCGCTCAGAGGGCTCAGGCTACCAGAGGAGTTCATCCAGCTGCGAGTAGAGGGCAGACACAGGAGTTTGCTTCTACTCATCGGGACGCGCAGACGTCCAATGTGGAGTTTTCAGGTACCCTTGAGTTACATTTTCTCTTGGTGTATTTGTTTATTTCTTGCTTGTACCGTGGTTGGGTAGATTATTCGTAGTTGTTTTAACTTCTGTTAGCGATTCTTTGGTTGCGCGACACGTATTTCAGTTTTGTGCCAATCGGATAGGAGATAGAGATTTCGTCCGTCGTTTTGATCCTTCTAGAGATGTTGGGTTTGACGTTCTCCTGGGCACGGACTGGTTAACTACGTGTTAGGCGTCTGTGGACTACCGTGTGGAAGCAAGTTAGGTTTTGTTTTCCCCGGCAAGTCAGTTCTTGTTGTGCAGGTGGATAGTCGTGCCGCCTCTCACAGCTTGAATTCAGCCTTTTTCGCTAGTCGGCTACTGAGGAGATGGCGTGGATTCTTGGCGTTCATTCATGATACCGGAGCCACCGTGGGATTGTTGGACCGGGTTCTTTTCGTGCGAGAGTTTTCCGACGTTGTTCCAGATGAGCCGGCGAAGCTGAGGGAGCTTAAGGATCAGCTGCAGAGTTTTGGTTTGGGGAGTTTTGTGCGTCTGAGTGTTTCGCTTTTGGATGCCCCTATTTCTGTTCGTCGGGGAGAAAGACGGCAGTTTGAGGTTGTGTATCGACGGATCGTCAATTGAACCGGCTTACGGTGCGGATAGGTATCCTTCACCTCGCCATGGCGATTCCTTTGATCAGCTCCAGAGTGCGAGACATTTTCTAAGTGTGTTTGGGATCAGGTCATCATTATTGAGGATTCGGAGTGACGGCATTCCGAAGACTGCCTTATGCGTGCTACGGGCTTTGTGTGTTTTGGTGAGTCGTTGGATTCCCTGGTGCCCTAGCAGCATTCGTAGATATGATGCACCAGATTTCTTCAGGCCGTTCCTCGACCAGTTTCCGTTGTGTTACTTACGACATTCTGGTCTACTTAATGTGTCTTGAGGGACAGGAGTAGCACTTGAGGATTTGTTATGCAGATACTGGGAGAGCACCAGCAGTTGCTAAATTCTCGGAGTGTTTCTTCAGGCTTGTTTTGTGTTGACTCCTAGGTCTTGTAGTCACGGGAGACGGTTTCGTATGGTTCCGAGGGAGATTGTGACCGTACGGCTTAAGTCCAGACTTGTGTGCCGGACGGAGATCCGCAGATTGTTGGGCTTGGCAGGTTTTACCGCCGTTTCAGGCAGGATTGCTAGAGTGGTGCTGCACCAGTGACTGAATGGACCAGAAGGAGGTTTCTTTTCTGTGGACTGAGGCATGTGTACGGAGTTTTCGGCAGTTGAAGATTCAGTTAACAACTGCATCAGTCTTTCTTTGCTTTTGGTTCGGGCGACTTTGTTGTTTAACTGTAATGTTTCTTGAGTGGGCTCGAGGGTGTACTGATGTGACACTACAGAGTCGTCGCTTTTGCTTTCCCTACATTTGGAGGAAGTACGAGGAGGACATTCCACTCATGATCTGGAGATGGCCGCGGTGGTTTTGCGTTGGAGATTTGGGGACACTACTTGGTTGATAGTCGTGTCAGATTTTCCACGGACCGCTAGAGCTTAATGTACATCTTCCTGCAGCAGATTTGGATTGTTGTGTTAGTCTTCTGCAGATTTACAGTTCTTGTGTGATCGTTGAGTATAGCTTAGTTCGTCTCTACGGAGGGGACAGCTTGCTCATGTCCGCGCCCGACCACTTTCCTTAAATCGTTTCCGCGAGACACTGCCCGTCGAAGCTCGTACGTCAGAGATACTTGAGCATATTCGGCTGGGTAACGATTCGGAGACCTTGATTTGTGACAATGATGTGCTAAGTTAGGGACGCGTTGTGTACCTAGTTTCATCGGGTAGAGACGTATAATCCTAGAGCATGCACATCTGTCAACTCTCTTATTGCATTCAAGTTCCACCAGCTTTGGCGTGACTTGTGAGATAGTTACGAGTGGACGGGGATGTAAAGAGAAGTTTCAGGTTTCGTTCCAAGTGTCTGTCTTGTTGTGTGCTCTGGGTTGAGCATCTGAGGCCGGCTGGAGAATTGCAATCTTTTTACCGTTCCGAAGAAGGGATGGGGGCAGATCTCCACAAATTTCGTTATGGTTTCTACCCAAGTTTGGATAGGGTGTGACTCCATTCGGATTCTTGTCATCCGGTTATACTCAGTTTGCTCAGTTGTTTTGTTAAAGTTGTGTGTTTGTTTGTTTGTTGTCAGCAGTTGGGGATCGTCACTCGCCATCGTTAGGGTTCTCTTTCGATAGCTATTATCAGGAGACACTCCAATTGGCCACCCTTAGGTTTAGGGGTGAGGACGTGTCGACCACCAGCCTGTTGTTTTTCTGACTCTGCGTAAGTAGGGCTTTGGACCCCAGCTATGTCTAGAGAATTCGGAGTTAGTCCAGTTGTGTTCAGGTCAGGATGAGAGCTGTCCATTGCAAACAGATGTCTTATGCGACTGTGTTGGTCGCAGGCTTGAGTGTGCAGTGGCAAATCATGGATTCCTATGGACTTTCCGATGAATGACGTGTTGGATTTTGGGAAGCTTATCCCAGGATTTTAGGTCCTTTAGATCCTATTAGCGAGTTAGTCTTGTTGCCTTTAATTTGGCACTTCCGCCCAGATTATTGGATTTTCACCCCGTATTCCTTGTGATGATACTTTACAATTACCTTCTTGACCTTTCTCACATGTTTGCACCAGACCTTTTAGCTGGACGCGATCTTTCGTTCACCCGCAGCCATGTGTGTTAATGGCTCGACAGGTGGAGAAACGTCGGTCAAAGGTCATGCCATCTGTGAAGGGTTTTCTCGGGCGTAGCCGTGTAGTGAGATAGTCACTTGGGAGGCTGCGAACGAGATTTGAGGATTTAAATCTTCTCTTTGAAGGTACACGTAAAGGTATATTTTTTTAAATTCGGGGACGAATTTCTTTTAAGGGGGGGAGATTGTAACACCTTAGAATGTGTTTTGTAGTTAATTATATTTTAATATTTGGTTTTTAATAAAAAAAAGTTTACCAAATTGGTTTTTAAATATTTTATCCTAATTATTGAGTATTTTATTAGAATTTTATTAGGCACACACACACTTGTGCATGTAAACTAGGATGTAATTGTGGTTTAACCATCTCTTAATCTAGTTTAGGGCCTTGTTTTAGTGTTTTGGGTTGTTAGGTGTTATGGTTGTTTTTAATTAAAATGAATTTAAAATGGAAATTTAAATAATTGTTGACTTGGGTGAGAGAGAGGGCATGGTGAGCATGGGGTGAACCATGCCTCATTAATGATGAGAGAGAAGGAGAGAGGGAGGGGTGTAGCCTTGCACTCAATCTCATTCTCTTTTCCCTCAATCTCTCTCTCACAAACTCACACACCCACACACTCACACACACACACTGCAGAGAGAGAGAGAGAGAGGCAGTGGCAGCAGCAGCAAGCTGCATCAGCAGCAGCAGAAGCAGCAGAAGCAGCAACAGGGGCAGCAACAGCAACACAACAACATCATCATCATCATCTCAGCAGCAGTTTCATCATCTTCGGCATCATTATCATCTTCGGCAGCAGCAACAGCAACAACAACAGAACAACAACAACATCAACAACAACATCAGACAACAACAACAACAACAGCAATAACCATAACAAGCAAGGCAGCAGCAGCAGCAGCCCCAGCACCTGCACACACTTCTTCACCTGCTCACTAGGGTCCATTTGGGTATATTTCTGAACCCCAAATCCCTAACTTGCTTATGGTGTATGGTTTTGTGTCGTTTAGTGCTAAATAGCTAAGTTTAGTGCTAATTGTGGTGTTTAAGTGGAATTGTGGATAATTGTTGATTTGGTTAGCTACCTTAGGTTTGTTTAGTGTTAGTTAGGCCACTTCAACTGAGAAATACCCAGATTACACCAAAATACCATAAGGTTTCTATTTTGTGCAAATTGTCGTTTTTAAGCGATATAATGGATATCTGTGATCTGCTGTTACCCGGGTGACTTCAGGATAAAATTGAGTGGACCCCAGCCTACTAGTAACACCCTGACCCCACCATCAAAGCCCGACCTCACCACTCTCAAATTTGGCCGTCAATTTCCTGGTTTTGGCCGCAATTTGCGGCCCAGTGGGGAGCATGGGTGTTGGGGTTTTGGTGTAGGGCTCCTGCTGTGTTCTCTAGGTCCTTGACATGTCTAGTTTTGTAATATCTTGCCTGTAGGAAAATCTGGGACTATATGTCGCTTTTGTGTTTAGTTGTGTTTGCGCGATACGCGCGATACGTGAGTGGGTTCTGTGATCCAGCGTATCGTGGCGTGTCGCGATGGGTTTTAGACGCGTACACACACGATTCAGCGTATCGTGCACACGCGCGTTTAGTTCGCGACGCGAGTTTCTCGTTTCGATTCGATATCGCGTTTCGCGAGATATTTGGCTTATGTGTGATTTCCTTATCTTATTTTCAGGTTTGCAGGCAGGAGCTACGGACACGGCTACAGGGGGAGCAAGTGATAGGATTCACCCAGCGTGGAGTTTAGGTGAGTAGATATAACATCTACAGGGGAATCGCCCGCATGGCGTTATGCGTCTGGGCTAGGATTCAATTACCTGTCGCACGTTCTACGTCATTGTAGAATTGCGCATTTACTGCATTTCCTAGATATAGCTATATACTGTGACTAGCAGCCGTAGGACACTGCACACATTATTGACGGTTCATGTTGCACGAGCACGGATTGCATGCTACACACACACCGTCAATAATTGCCATGTCACACACTACCCCTTATAGCTACCATTGCTTGCCACACTTGACATCTAGCCTATCGGTATACCTATAGCGTATCATACCTTTAGTGATAGGTATATTTTCACTTGCGATACAGCTACAGGTATACCTCCTACATATTTTACCTATACCGGGAGGGATTTCCTACATATGTTACTTATACCCAGGGGGTATACGACATCAGTTCCTATAGGTAGATACCTATACTTTGCTACACCTGTATGTTAGATACATATTCAGTTGTTGTCGCATATTCACATTTACTGATGTTACGTAGCTGTACCTTATCATGATTTCGCATACATCTGGTTCAGCTATATACGTGTGTTTACTTGCTCGCATTCAGATATATCGCATACATTTATTCCTGTATTTATGCATTGTTTATCTGGATTTTATATGATGTTTTCGGGATTTGGGAACCAAGGGAGTTCATGAAATTATGCATACATGAACAACCCGGTTTCCTTGATATGATATTTCGAGCGTCCCCCATGAGTTTTATCGGTGCTGATTCTATGCTCCATACGATGTGTGGTTGCCGTATGAGAGTACATGGTGGGGCCCGGTATGGTTCCCCTCGGAAAGAAGATCGATGGGTTTGCCGATTGAGCCTGGAGGCGGGCGAGTACCTACCGGTGATTGTTTGGACCTGGCAGTTGTCTGGAGGCTACTGGCCAGAGTAGAGAGGTGGATGCGGGATGACCTGTACTGTCGAGGCCGAGGGCCGACACTGCAGACGGACCCCGTGGGCTGATCCGGACTGACGGAGCCCCATATACGAGGATTTCTGTGTCGATGCTTGGCACACGGTTTCATGATATTTCTTTAACCCCTTTTTGTATATATAACAGGGGACTTAGCCGTTGTTATATATACCCTTACACCAATATTAGTGGAATGGGACGCTAATATATGTGTATTGACCCCATCATATTTATTTCTGTACATATATTTACCTTTAGGATGCTAGAAACTTACTTGAGATTGGACTTGGGATACTAGGTGATTCATTGGGATTTAGACATTGGATATACCTATGTGATTGGTGACTTGTACATTCGGGATATAGGAGATTACTCGACATTGTACATTGAGGAGATGTGAGACTTATTTGATGTGAGTGCCCAATGTGGGGCCTGGTTTGAGGATTTGGGATTGGAGTATCTTGGTGGATTGTGATCCTGCCACGACGTCAGGTTTCCGTGGAAAATGACATATTCCACCCTATACCTCACCATTACCTATCTTATGCACAGATTCATATATTGGTAGTACTTGTAGTGTACCCTTATGATTGTTGCATATTTGCTTTCTCATATCTCTATTGCATAGACATTGCATACTACTATCATGCCATCATTGCTTCACATATTGATTGTACCTGCTAGTGTACTCTCCCTATTTCAGCATTGCATGATATATTATTATTGTAATCGCATATCTTAGATTCATGCTGTACGTACATTCCTGCGATTACCTGCATATGTTTTATACTATTCACGAGTTGGCAACTCACCCCCGTTGTGCCACAGGTGTTTCAGGTTTTTCCCCAGAGTAGTCGAGGCAGGCTATTCCTCTATTCAGCTATTCAGCTACCACCCTTTGCTACAGATACCGCATCAGCTCACAGTACTTTTGCTTAGGTGGGTTAGACGGTTATCTGTATTTCATATTGTACCTTCGTTGTATATTGTACTCTCTCTCCATCTACTATTTTATATTTGACATAGAGACTTGGTGAGGACGTTAGTGTGTATTATTGTGGATTTGATGTTTTTTATATACCTCTTTCTCTCTACTGTCTTTATTTCTTCGCTACGGCGTCGTATATTTGCATTGTATCTTTTTTTTTTGCTGGGTTTTACAAAAAGGGGTGTTGCTAAAATTTTAAAGAAAGAAAGTGAGACTTTTAAAGAATTTGGGTTGCGATTTCAAATGTTTCAAAACTTATATTATCTTTTCCGTATTTTTATGGTTTAGATTTCTGGGTTTTGGCTTTATTTTACTACGTTGCGTCTTTAGGCGTTGCGTAGTATTAGGGCCGTCACGGGCCATTCTTGGGTCGTGACACTTTGAGAGTACATTTCATCTCCTTTTCACGAGTTTGCGCCCTTTCGGGTTTTCACAAACTCGCCGGCAGTCCTGCTGTTTTTACTCACGGAGCCCTTTCGGGTTTTCATCCGTGCCCGTTTTGCTTGTGGACATACCATTTATTTTTTTTTATTTTTTTTCATTTTTTTATTTTTTTTTTTATTTTTTCTCTTTTTCTCTTTTTTTACCGCTGGTGGGACTTTAAAAGTAGTCTCACCGGCAGGATTTGGGAGAGATAGGGGTCATTTACGCCCGTGGATTGTATACGGTTTTGTAGGATGTATGATCCAGACCGTATGGCTGATGTGCTCAATTCGCCTGCAACTTAGAGCATTCACGTGTAGTATTTCTTAAGATATCGGCCATTAATGGGTGGCATGGGCCTTTCTCTCTCGGCACTTATTAGTTGGTAGGATCCTCCGTCGAACACTTTCTCGATGACGTATGGTCCTTCCCAGTTTAGCTCGAATTTTCCCTTGGCATGTCGATTGGGGATGATCGGTCTTTTGAGGACCAACACCAATTCACCTTTCTTGAAAGCGCGGAGAAGGGTTATCTTGTCATAGGCCCGTGACATTTGGGCTCGTTACATCTCCAGATTTTGCTGTACCGCGAGCCTCTTTTCTTCGAGGGCATCGAGCTCTTCAAGTCGAAGGAGCACGTTTTCCTCCTCCGTCAACTCGTGCTGAACGGCCATTCTTAAGCTTGGAACTTCGACTTCGAGGGGGAGGACCGCCTCCACTCCGAAGAGAAATGAGTATGGAGTGGACTGAGTTGGAGTACGGTGCGTGGTACGATATGCCCACAACGCCTCGTGAAGTTTGAGATTTCAGTCTCTCTTGTTGGCTGAAACATTTTTCCTCAGGAGCTTGCATAGAGTCTTATTGAAGGCTTCGGCTAGCCAATTGGCTCTTGGATTATATATGGAGGAATATCTTCAGTCTATCTTGTGCTGAGTAGCGAACCTTGAGACATTGAAGCTCTTGAAAGAGGGCCCGTTGTCAGAAATGATTCTTCTTGGTGTACCGAAGCGGTATAGAATATTATGCTGGAAGAATGTCAGAATATCTTTTGTCTTGACTTCTTTTAGCGGGACAGCTTCAGCCCATCTGGAGAAGTAGTCTGTCGAGGCCAATATGAACCGGTGGCCTTTAGATGACGGAGGATCAATTGGGCCAACAATGTCGGTGCCCCAGACTTCGAAAGGCCACGACGCCACCGTAGGATGCAACGGATTGAGATGCTTGTGAATGAAATCACCATGAATTTGGCAGATCTGACATTTCTTTGCATGTTCTCCGCAATCCCGTATCATGGTGGGCCAGTAATACCCAAGCCATTTGATTTGAAGTCGCATCTTGGGGCCAGATTGGTGAGCACCGCAAACGCCCGAGTGAACATCTTTCATGACCTTTTGGGCTTCGGCCAACGACAGACACCTGAGCCAGAGTTGGTCATATGACCTGCGGTATAATGTGTCATTTACAAACACGTATCGGAGAGCTCTTTTCTTCAGCTGAATCCTCGCAGATTTTTCTTCGGGCAGCTTGTCGTATCGGAGGTACTCTATGAAGGGTTCTCTCCAATCGGGCTCGTCTTGGATGATCAAAGCTTCTTCGGCAGGACTGCTCTTCTGTTCCGAGCTTTCCTCTTCTCGTAGAGAGACTGGGGGTAGAATTTGTCGGCTCCTGACTGTGATCATAATTTCGTCCATGTCAGGATCGGCCAGCTCCTTGGCTAAGCGAGCGAGTACGTCAGCATTTCCATTCAACGCTCTAGGGACTCTCATTAGTTCAATATGAGTGAACCGTTTCATAGTTCCACCACTCGGCCTCTGTACCGAGCTAACTAGGGTTTGTATATTTTATAATCGCCGCTTACTTAGTTGACGACGAGCTGGGAGTCACCGTAAACTCGTAGCCGACGGATTTCCATTTCTATGGCGATCTCCAAACCATCTATCAGAGCTTCATACTCAGCTTCATTGTTTGTCCGAGGCTCGGTGAGAGAGAAAGAACGTCGCAGGGTTCCCATTGATGGCATGATGAACACCAATACTATCCCCGGTTTTACCTCCGGGACGCTTGATCTGCCGGAGCTCCTTATTGATGAGGCCCCATCGAAGTAGAGCTCCCAATATGGCTCGTCTTCCTCGAGGTGCAGCACTTGTTCGTCGGGTAACTCACAATTTAGCGGCGACCCTTCTGGTATGGGATGAGCAGCGAGAAAGTCTGCAAGAGCTTGCCCTTTTACTGCTTTCTGAGGAGTATAAACTATGTCAAACTCGAGTAGCATAACAGCCCATCTTGCCATTCTGCCGGCTAGGCTCGCTCTGGTCATCAAGTGTTTGAGCGGGTCGACCTTGGAGATCAGCATAACCCGATGAGCAAGCAGATAGTGCCTCAGCTTCTTCACAGCAAATATCAGAGCCAGGCATTGCTTTTCGATTGGGGAATAGTTGTGTTCCGCCCCGACTAGAGTTCGAATGAGGTAGTAGAGGGCATTTTCTTTTCCCTCCTCGTTATTCTAGGCAAGGAGTGCACCGAGTGACTCATCCAGCGCGGAAGTGTAGAGAATCAGCGGTTTATTTGGAATGGGAGCGGCCAGCACTAGAGGGTGCAACAAGTACTGTTTGATGCTTTCGAACGCTGCTTGACATTCGGCATCCCAGATAAAAGGAGCTCCTTTCTTCATGAGCATTGAGAAGGGCCTACATCTCCCCGATAAATTTGAGATAAACCTCCGTATATAAGCAAGCTTGCCTTGAAAAGATCTTAGCTGCGTCAGACTCTTCGGAGAGGGCATCTCCATGATAGCATTTATCTTTGATGGGTCAACTTCGATCCCTCGATGCCTGACTATAAAACCCAGGAATTTTCCCGATGACACGCCAAAAGCACATTTCAGAGGATTCATCTTCAGATCGTATTCCCTCAGTTTGGTGAGAACGGTCCTGAGATCTTGGATATGATTGGCCTTGGCTTTAGTCTTGACGACCAGATCATCAACATAGTATTCGACGACTTTATGGATTAGGTCACCAAAGATATTAGTCATTGCCCTTTGATATGTAGCACCTGCGTTCTTCAGTCCGAATGGCATTACCTTGTAGCAATATATTCCGATCGGGGTTCGAAATGCTGTGTGTTTCTCATCCTCAGGCGACATCTTGATCTGATTGTATCCAGACGAGCCATCCATAAAGGTGAACAGCTCGTAATTTGAGGTGTCATCGACCATCATTTCCATGACCGGTAGCGGAAAGTCGTCTTTAGGCCTTGTTGAGGTCCCTGAAATCGACACAAACTCGGATCTGCCCATTTTTCTTCTTCACTGGGACTATGCATGCGATCCAGTCCGCATATTTCTCTTCCCTGATGAAGCCGGCATCGATGAGCTTCTTGGTTTCCTCGATGACCTTTTCTTCTAGTTCCCTTCTCATTCTTCGAGGAGCTTGCTTGACTGGCTTAGCATCAGGAGATATAGCCAGCTTATGCACGGCCACTTTAGGGGAAAGGCCAGGCATTTCTTTGTATGTCCACGCGAAGCAGTCGACGAACTCATGCAGCATGGCAATTATCTGCGCTTTCATTTCCTCTGACAAGAGCGAGCTGATGTAGGTCGGCCTTGGATTATCGGGCGTTCCTAAGTCAATCTCGGTTAGCTTGTCAAAGGTTGCTTGTCCGCCATCTTCGAGCTCTTGAGGAGCTTCTTCTGGCTCGGCTATCTCGTCATCATCATTTGATCTTTCGCTGGCCTCACCAACATGGATCATGTAGCACGCTTTGGAATCAGGTTGAATGTAGCCTATGCCCCGTCTATCTGGAATTCGTCCATCGATTAGTGCTCGGACCTGGGGCGGATACCATAGCCCTTCGTAAAACTTTGCTTCAGACTCCGTTTGATATAACCGGCATCCGCACTTCTTAAAGTATTCCCGCATCTCGGGCGCATAGTATCTGGGATTGAGGAAGGCTCTTATGCCTCTCTCATAGGGAAGGCACGCGACAGAAAGATCGTCCGGGTGCACAACGGGGTTTGATCTATAAAACAGGATGCCCTTCTGTCCATTTTTCCTCCCGGGCACGTAGAAAGTTTTCAGCTGGTCCACGGTGGAGACTGACAATGCGTCGAGCTCTTTGCCCATCCGTCCCGGCACCCTTGTGATAGCCAGGGACCCTTCTGCGACTTCGAAGGTCTCTCGTAGTTTCGCCTGCTGCATGGGGGGGCCAATTTGCACAGCTGTTGCACGGCAAGTCCTCTTCTTCTGACCCTTCAGTGTCACTGCCAAGATGAGGGCGGACTTTGCTGTTAGATGGGCCCTCGGTAATAGATTCGTCCGTATCGCTGCTGAAACGAGGGCGAGTTTTACGGAAGGACGGGCTTCCAGCGTCGGACTCATCAGTGTCGCTGCCGAAATGCGGGCACACTTGGGCGTTTTTGCTTTTGAAAGTGACAGCTGGCGCAGATTTGATTTTGAGTCTTGGGACCGGTCTATCCTCAGTCAGTTGTGGCTTAGCATTTTGGTGGTTCATAAAGTACCTAGAATCTTCATAGCGGACTTCATGCACACCGAACGGCTGGATGTCTCCATTGATGCGTTTTTCTTCGCCATTTTTAGTATACTTCATGCATTGATGGAGAGTTGATGGGACGATGCCGTAATCGTGGAGCCACGGCCGTCCCAAGAGAATCTTATAAGATGTGTCGGCGTCGATCACGTATATCTTACCTTCAGTTTGCGGATCCCCAAATTTGATTGGCAAAGCTATAGACCCCAGAACTTGCTGGCAATTTTGGTTGAAGCCTTGAATGACAATCCTTTCCCTTGACAGGTGTCAGACGTCCATTGACAAACTCTTCAGAGTTCGCAAGTTCATGATGTTCACTGAGGACCCCGGATCAATCAATATGCGATTAATTCGATCTCCGTCGCTGTACCCGGTCACGTAAAGCTGCCGATTATGCTCAGCCGTTCCCAGTAGCAAGTCTTCATCCTTAAATGTGACTGCGGCGGCATGCAAAGCGTGCTGGGCTTCTTTCATATTAATTTCCGCAAAGTGAGCCTGATACCGCTCGGGGTTTTGTAGAGCGTGAATGAGAACATCTCTAAGCTCCTTAGATAGGACCAAGGCGTCGTAGATGCTCAGGAGAGACGGAAGCTTCCGGAGATGTGCCAAGACATTATAGTCCACCGAGGAAGGACTTATGTTTTCATCAGCCAGTTCTCTGCCATCTTCCTCATTAGCCATCTGTTTTTCCTTCCCTTTTGGGGCGTTGCCCTGATTTGGCGGTAGAGCCCTGCCGCTTCTGAGCTGGATTTGATTGGCCTTTGTGGCGAGCTCCTCATCCTCTTCGGGAAAACAGAGATCCTCCTCAGAGTCGCTGCCCAGATGGATGGCGTAGCAGGTAACTATAGGGATCTCTTCATTGGAGTCTTCTTCTAACTCCTCCAGAATTTCAGCCGCTCGTACAGGGAGGAACTCCTTCAACTGAATCAGAGTTCTTTCCTTCTGTTCATATTCTTCGAGGGAATCGATATATTTTTGAATGGTCGATCTCCCTGCAGACTCCTTTTTACGCCGAGCTGCACTTTTCTTCTTCTTGAGCTTCTTGGATTTTGAGCCTGATGGAGCCGCATTGGCAGCTGGGCTGGTAGGCTTCTTCTGCCCTTCCCATTCCGTCCTGGGTTCTTTCCGAAGTAGCTTTATCATCTTCTTCGTCTTATTAGATATGTGCGTACTCCACGGAGGCCGCGATGAGTCCGTTTAATTTCTCAGGGCAGCGGGTTCGGCTGTCTGCTCCCAGAAGGCTTCAGTTTATGTCTGTATAAAGTTGGTGGTTGCAACTTGATTGTTCACCAACACACTTTTGGACAGCTCGATCTCTCCAGCCTTGTACTGCTTCTCGACCCAGTCTTTGAAGATATAGCAATCCTCGATCGCATGGCTCACTACTCGGTGGTACGGGCAATACAGAGGATTGTCGGTCATTTTAGCTTCTTGGGGTCTTTTTGACTCCGGCAATTGTAGGTCGTTGTTCAAAGCATCTTTAAATATCTTGCGGATCTTATCCCTTCTGAAAGAGTAAACCTTGTTCTTTTTCTCCTCTAGGGAAGGCTCATCTCCTCCCAGCAATGGCTTTCGAGACCGGTTGGTTTTGGATTCGCCCGCCCTTCGCTTTTCTTCATTGTCGGAGGCATTGAAGACATTGGTACTGCTGGAACTCCCGCTTCTATGGTTGTCGTCCCGCTTGCTTTTCCAAGTTTTCTCTCTCTGAGAATCCGGCGGGGACTCTTACTTCGAGCGTTCCAGCATTTGGACTTTCTTGGTTAGCTCCTGAAATGTCTTGAGGCCCGCCGTACACAAGAATGAGACCATCCAATTGCTGAGGTTCCCAATGAGAAGGCTGACGGACTGGTCCTGCTCCAGCGGCGGTTCGCACTTGACTGTGAGATTACGCCATCGAGCGATAAAGTCGGTGTTGCTTTCATTCTTCCCCGGCTTGGTCCTCACAAGGTCGGCAATGGAGATTTTATCACTGACACTCATGAACCTTTGCCGAAACAGAGATTCCATTTGGGCAAAGGTAATGACGGACCCGTCTAGTATGCTCGCGTACCAGTCGAAAGCGGCACCGGTCAGGCTGTTGACAAACTGACGAAGAAGGAGCGCGTCATTGCCCCCTGTATTTCCGCATGATGCTTTGAAGTGGGCGACGTGCTGATTTGCATTCCCCGTTCCATCAAATCTTCCGAACTTAGGAATGACGTAGCCGCTTGGGAACTCAATCAGATCGTACTGCGCGGGATATGGCCGCCCACTACTGCCGATTTCTTTCTGAGCTTCAGCTTCGGCCACCAATATTTTAACCTTGCTGGTGACCAAATCCATTATCCGATCCTGTGTTAGCGGGATAATGCTATCTGGGGCCAAGGCGTCCCCAGAAGCGGAGTGTGGCCGACTTTCATGTGGCTCGACCAGTCTTGGACCCGAAGGAACAGGCATTGGCTGCCTCGGATTGTCATCACCCGGCTGATTAGTAGCGGCTTGTGCTTGATTGGGAGGAGCTCGAGCAATTTGAGCCGTAAGCTGCATCACCACATTCGTTAAGTCGTCAATCTTCGAATAGAGCTTGGCCATCTCTTTATCTTTGCTCCTGAGCTGTTTTCGAAGCTCTTGAAGCAGCTTTTGCTCCGCAGTTCTGGGGCGGAAAGTCAGCTCTTCCTCGCTGTCCGAGCTTGACTCTGCATGGACCGAGGGGTCTTTCTGCCTATCATCCTCATCAAGAGGGTTTTCTTCATCCAGCGGGGGCGGCTGTTCTTGGGCAGCGGCAACCACATTCAGGCTAGATTGGGCTTGGGATGTGGTGGCCCCATCCTTGCTTTTGCTGCGAAGGTTGTCGCTGGGGCGCCCGCCCGCCATATAGACCGTATGGATGATATATCCGGCCGTCTTTTTATCATTGGCAGCTGATTTCACGGATCGCTGTCTTAACCCCCTTGTTTCGGTAGCTGGTAGTCGATTGAAGGCGGCTGGCCTAACCAGGTTCTTGAATGGTGCTGGCGCTTCTTTTCTGGGTTTGCCCCGCTGCTTTCGTGCGGCACAGAGCGCCTGATAGACCCTTGAAGAGACAGTGTCATACTTTTTATGTTGGAGCCGGGACACGTCTCTTTGTAGCACTGTTCGGACCGCTGTCTTCTTGATTCTGACGGTCATGGCATTTTTCTAAACCCACTTCAGAGGCTCGAAGGAATTGCTGATTCTTACGCCCGAATCAGCCGTCGTCGCAGGGCAACCCTGCACTTGGAACTTCACACGATTCCATTTGGCCGAAGCCCTGGCCCTCTTGTTGGCTCGATACCTGAGCCGCTTCTGCCTTAACTTTTCTGTTCTAAGCGCCTGGCAGACTTCGGCTCTTTGGGAAGACGCCGCAGACCGGGCGATGGAGGGCCTTGGAGATATGCTCGATTGCGCATTTGTTGGAGTCATCGCCTGAGCTCGTCCGCGACATTTGATGTTGCCCTTCGCACCGGAAGTCTTGCCCCCAGCTAGAGCGCCAAGGAGTCGTTCAGACACCATTTTAAGTTTCGGTTGTGGTGCTTTAGCAATCACAACATTCGGCCTCTTGCCCCTTGGGACCGGCTTGGCCACCTGTTCCGCCGGGATTTCCGCCAGATGAGCGCTTCCAGCAGGGTAGTTGATGACGGAGCCAAACTGGCGGGGCGGTTCCTCCCACTGTCGACTGAGGCTTGCGGGGAGAACCACACGAGTGTTGATCTTGACTACGTACGGAATCGGGGTCACGTTGGAAGCTGAATTCTTCTGGGGAGACATTGTCGTCGAAGGTTGATTGCTTGAAAATCTGCATGAAAAAGCATTATTTTTAGTATAAATACAGGTATGTATATTGTTGAGTTCGCATGAACGCTTAACCCGAAATATGGGAGGAGAGATTGGTCCCACCGGGCATGCCAGAATCTGTAGGGTGTTTTTTGTCACCCCATTGAGATGGGAATACGCGCGCTCTTGTCAGGCGTACTACAGATTCCCCCTGCCTAGGGTAGGTCGGGGTTTAATGATTATGAGGATCCGAATCTCCGGCAGCCGCGGACTAAGCTGCCGTTAATTACCCCCCGCCTTTGGGGCGAGGGAACCTCTGATTAACGGGTTAAACTGGTCATGAGAACTCAATGTGCAGTGTACGTGTGTTTTGTTTTGGAGGAGGGTTTAAATATATCAGGAGCCACGCAGAGTTTTTACGGGGGTCCCGCTACCCGGATAGCGGGCTGGGGGTCAAGGGGGCTAGCAGCCCCCTTGCGGGGTGAAATTTTTTTCTAACATGGACAGTGTCGTGGAGTATGTGTGTATGTACATATGTATACATATATATAGATATACATGTATATATATAAAAAGGGGAAAAGACATCCAAAAGATGCGTGGGGGCAGCACCTTGGGAGCTGTGCGCCTAGGTGCTGTGCGCTCAGGCACTAGAGTGCCACGTGTCGGCACGTGGGCGCTCTGCGCTTGAGCGCAAGCGCGCCACGTGTCGGCACGTGAGCGTTTTGCGCTTCAGCGCCTGACCCTCGAGCGCAAGTGCGCCACGTGTCGGCACGGGGGCGACTTGCGCTTGAGCGCTGGGCGCTTGAGCGTAAGCGCGCCACGTGTCGGCACGGGGGCGACTTGCGCTCGAGTGCTTGCGCTCGAGCGCAAGCGCGCCACGTGTCGGCACCGGGGAGACTTGCACTTGAACGCAAGCGCGCCACGTGTCGGCACCGGGGCGACTTGCGCTCGAGCGCTTGCGCTTGAGCGCAAGAGCGCCACGTGTCGGCACGTGGGCGCTTTGCGCTCGAGCGCTGAGCGCAAGCGCGCCACGTGTCGGCACGCGGGCGCTCTGCGCTTGAGCGCCGGCGAGAAAAAGAGGCTTTTAGCCTAAAAAAATTTCTCGGAAGAGAAATCAGAGAGGAGTTGAACTCCTAGTGTGTGTTTTTTGTTTTTTGGGCTTAGTGAAAGATGTTCTTCTTCTTCCTCCTCTGTTAGCTGGATCTTGAAGATCAAGAGATATGGGATTTTTAAAAATCTCTTCTTTTTTGAGACCTAATGGAAGATCTGAGTTCCCCTTTATGGGTTTTGTGGTGAAAAACTAATTTTTTTTTATAAAAAGAAGAGTAAAACTCTTGATTTAATTCAAGAGAAAAAGGAAGGTTTTAGAACCATGAAGAAAGAGAAAAGATCTCAGATCTGGAAAATTTTGAGAGAGAAAGAGAAAAGTTATGAGATATTTTCATTATCTTGCCTTTATAGGCTATACACTTTACACATAGCCCCTTGGGCTTCACAAATTGGCATTTTGCCTATCACATGGCTCATGTGCCATTTCTTTTTGCACATAAGCCATGAGCTTTACAAAAATTTGGCTTTATGCCTATTTTTCTTACATTTATCCATAAAATAAAATAAAAGAAATGCAACAAAATTATTTATTACAAAATTTTTATCTTGGCATGGGGGGAGACCGGCCGCTTCATGTTCGGGCTCGACCCGGGCATGGGCCCACTGGATCTGGGCTTGGGCCCACTTGGCTTGGGGTTGACTTTGATTTTGACTTGGTCAACCGGGGTGTAAATTTTTACCCCAACACCCGTTCTTAGATTTCTCAATATAGTCATCATAACCTACAATTTATATGTTATACAGTCTAAGATGGCCCATGAGTACATCAGAGTTAAGGAATGGATGTATGTGGATTGACAACAACGTATGCAACCTAAGTTTTTCGCAGAACTTGCTGCTTTTATTGAATTTGCACACGCACATAATAAGATCGTGTTAGAGAAGATTCTCTGCCCGTGCGATAAATATGGGAATAAGTACTGGCAGAAGGTAGAATTTGCAGAGCTTCATATCGTTAAACATGGTTTTACTAGACTTTATACAACTTGGCTATATCACGGGGAAAGAGAAGAAGACAGTAATGCGGCAGAAGAAGAATGAGAAGACGGTAATGCAGCAGAAGAAAAAGACGGTAATTTCTTTCCAGGAGAAGAAATGGAGGATATGGTAGAGGCTGCCCTAGATGAATCTATTCGTACCGAAGATGACATTCCTTCCGGTCAAGGACCGCGTACGGATAAGTGTGAAAATTGAATGAATGATGCTAGAAAACCAATTTATGAGAATGCAAAGTATTCCACCCTCTCATGGTCCGTCCAACTTTTCCATATTAAGTGCCTAAATGGATGGAGCAACAAGTCATTCACAATGCTTCTTTCGTTCTTGAAAGATTCTATGCCCCCGAGAAATAACGTGCCCAACAGCTGGTACGGAGCCCAGAAGATGATGTCTGATTTGGGTCTGAAGTGTGAGAAGATTTAAGCATATCTTAAAAATTGCATGTTGTACCGGAAAAAGAATTCATATTTGAAAAAGTGTCCAACATGCGGAAAGGCCAGATATAAGCCGAATGATTCTGATAAGAAGCCCGGTATATCTGTCAAGATAGCACGATACTTTCCCATAATACAGAGGCTGCAAAGGCTATTCAGATGCAAGAAAACAGCCGAGGCAATGATTTGGCATCACCGTGCTCCTCCAAGTGAAGATGGAAAAATGAATTATCTAAGAGATTCACCGGCATGGAAGGATTTCGATAGCAGGCACAAAATATTCAGTAGCGATCCTCGTAATGTCAGGCTCGAACTGGCTAGTGATGGTTTCTGTCCATTCAACTATATGGCTGGAAGCCACAGCACATGGCCCGTTGTAATGATTGTTTATAATTTGTCGCCTTGATTAGCTATGGACCAATCATACTTTATGATGACTCGACGGACCAAACTCACCGGGAAACAATATCGACGTCTATCTCCGACCTCTGATCGATGAGTTAAAATCTTTATTCATTGATGGTATAGAGACTTACGATTCAAACACAAATACAACCTTCATACTGCGTGCGGCTTTAATGTGGACAGTTAATGACTTTCCTGTGTATGAAATGCTATCAGGTTGGTCCGTACATGGTCACAAAGCATGTCCTTATTGCCATCAACATACAATATCGAAATTCTTGAATTTTAGCAGGAAGGTTTGTTATTGCGGCCATCGACGCTTCCTTCCTCTACACCACCCCTACAAGTTAGACGTTGTTCACTTTGACGGTCATCAGGAGCTTCTTTGACCTCCAGCCCCATTGTCCGGAGAGGACGTGACTGCTCAGTGGGATGGTTGCAATAATATGACCTTCGGGATGGATCCGACAAAACAGGTCAAACCACCATTCTGGAACAAGTTAAACATTTTCTTCGAGCTTCCGTACTGGTCAACAAATTTAGTGCGTCATTGTCTGAACGTCATGCACATAGAGCAGGGAGTATCCGAGCACGTACTCAACTTACTTCTTTGTAAAGACGGGAAATCGAAAGACAGCCTCAATGCTCGGATGGATCTACAGGACTGGAAAATTAGAAGTGAATTGCATCCTAAACCGATAGCGGGTAAACCAGGCAAATTTGTACTTCCCAATTCCGCGTATCATATGTCACAACCGGAGAAGAAAATATTCCTGCAGGTGTTGCATGATTTGAAAGTTCTCACAGGTTTCTCAGGATCATTTAGCAAGAAGATAAAAATTATGAAAGGCAATATCGATGGGCTGAAAAGTCGTGATCACCATGTTATTATGAAGCACCTACTCCCATTAGCCCTCAGGACTTTCCTTCCCGAATCGGTTGGTCTAGTAATCAATGACCTATGTTGTTTTTTCAGAGAATTATGCGCTAAAACATTGGATGTTGTGATGCTGGAGAAACTAGAAAATTCTATTTCATTGATACTTTTCAAGTTTGAGTGTATTTTCCCACCGTCATTCTTCGATATCATAATACACCGGATGGTTCATCTTGCAACTGAGGCTAAATTAGCCGGACCGGTACAATATCGATGGATGCATCCCGTCGAGAGGTACGTGGAATTTTTCGTTTCGCACAATTTGTAAAATTATTGTTGTCATGTATGCCCGTATTTATTTATTTAATATATTTTTCTTTAGATACCTCTACACTCTAAAAATATATATATACGCAATAGAAATCGATCAGAGGGTTCTATCATGCAAGGTTATCTTCTAGATGAAACAACCACATTTTGTTCCCGCTATCTAGACGAGAACATTGAGACGGGACTTAACCGGTCTCGAAGAATTCGGGATGGGCCATATTGTAAAGCAGATTATAAGAGGGTAGACACTATCTTTATCAACAAGATATACCGATTTATCCTCCTCAATAGCGCATGTCTTGAAAAAATTAGAGAGTAAGTTTTTTTGGATTAATTGTTATATTTGTGTTTGTGTGTGTATGTAATGATATAATTTTAATGTCATAATTTATTGTTGAGAACAGAATTCATTTTAATGAGGTACGTGAGGGGCATCCTGATTGGAACGATGAACGATTGGAAAAATATCATCAGGATAATTTTTGCGATTGGATTGCAGATCATGTAAGTTATTCGAATAACATATTATTACTACCAGTTTTAATCTAAACTTATATTGTTATATATTTGTCGTAAAATTGTTAAATCCGCTATCCGAATTTGTCTACATCATTAGAGAGTGATTCAAGATGTTTAGCTCAGTTTCCTAGTATGGAGGTTGCATATTATAAAGGATTCGGTGTCCTTGGATACAAATTCGAAATTAAGGACATAAAAACATCTAGAACCACTCAGAATAGTGGGATTGCGACGGTAGGATCGGATGGTGTAATTTATTATGGATACTTAAATTGTATACTTGTCATCTAATATTCCGGACGATCGGAACCGTCTTATATATTTCAGTGTACTTAGTACGATACATAAACCGATACGGATAAGTGGAGAAACAATCTCTGGACTTGGAAAGATAAATATGGATTGACCAATGTGAACACACTTCGATTTTACGGTCAGGACGATCCGTTTATCTTTCCAAACCAAGCGTTTCAAGTATACTACTCACAGTGTTTGAACCATCCGGGATGGAGTGTCGTATGCCGTTGGAAACCCAGGGATGTTTACGATGTCCCAGAATTCGAGGACAGCGATGAAGATGAAGAAGAGAGAAAACTTAGAATGCTCCGACCATCTGTTTCAAAAGACGGGTTGTCATCGGCTGATCATGAAGTTATGTGGGTTAGAAATGATATCGATGATGAAATCTAAGTAGATATGTCTAATACGTCCACGAAACGAAAAAGGTTATCAGTAATGTTATATTATTACTTCATATTTTACGATCTATACATATATAGCATGCATATGTAATGATTGTCTAATACGTCCACGAACCGTTTTATCTAGATTTGATGACGATGATGGGAGCAGCAAGGGGCGGCAGGAGCTCCAGCCGCGGCATCGGCAGAGGCAGAGGCAGAGCGGTTCTGCCGTCCGAAGAGCTGCGTAGGGAGCTTCAGAGGGCCGGTCTTGCACCCCGAACGGAGACCCCTTCGGATGCCTCCTTCTGTGTGGACTTTGCCACACCTCCAGGTATATTGCACGCATATTCATTTTGAATGTAATATTATAGATATACATGCATGTTTATGTCAAAATTACTTATATAATCAATGTTTGATTGTCTAGCTGTTGGTGGTGCGTCCACATCAGGGACAGAGGCCACTCCCGCACCTCCAGGTATGTTTATATAACATATAGTGCATGTATATTAATTTAGAATACTATATCATAAATATGCATATATTCTTTTTGTTCTTACGTACTTACATCTCGGGTAGAAGCCACCACCGCACCTGCGGGTATGTTTATATATCCTATAGTGTATACATGTTGATTTAGAATGTTATATTATTGATATACACATTCTTTTTGCAATTACTTATATAGTCAATGTTTGATTGTCTAATTATAGGTGGTGCGTCCACGTCTGGTGCAGGGGTCACTCCCGTCACTTCCACATCCTCCGCTCAGTCTGCAGGTTTGTATGAATAAATATAAAATATTTATTCATTTTACATATCCTTTAAGAATAAACATGAACTTCATGTAATTTTATCGATATTTATTTTCTAGTTAGAGATGCGTCCACGTCCGGGTCACCGGCTGTTTCTCACCGAAGGAACTATCGTCCCGCTCGTGCTGCTGCCCGGGCCCAGGCTCGTGCTTCTGTCGCCGGAGGTATATATCACACTTCAATTTTTGTTAAACCTTGATTTCTTAATACCACTTTGTCTTAATATTGATTGTCTTGATATTTCTTGTAGATGCAAGACATCCCCATCCCGAGAGGGGGACTCGAGGCCCGAATCAGTCCCACAGGGTGAGGCCCGACAGAGCTAGGGGGAGGCAGCATTCCCCCTCTTCTTTACCCCTGAGTATCGCTATACCGACGATTATGCCGAGAGGTTCGGCCGGTATATGGGGGATGAGAGCCACCTCGTGAAGAAGTAACCACTTCACGTTGAGTGGGGCGACCAGCACCGGCACTCATTTGCCCTCTTCTGGGATCAGGCTCGGGTATTAATTTTCATTTGACATACCCAATATATTTATTATTATTTAACACTTGCAATTTAACAACATTGTTTTTTTGTACTTGCAATTGGATTACGACTTTCAGCCTGTACCCGACCCTGATCACGCTGAGAGAGTGCTCGATCTTCATGCTCTGTACCATGGCCTGATGAAGAACATGCAATCAAAGGTCTGATACAATAGGAACGAGCTAAATATCGACTGCTATTCCCTGTGGATGGCGACCCCCTAGGCAGAGAGAGCGGCTCTCCTACATACTCCAGCCTTTGCGAGAGTCGACGTAGATACATGGCCTCTCTTGTGCCAATATTTCGACTCTCAGCGCAATAAGATTTGTATTTTAAATGTAATTCATTGTTTAGTATATAATTTTTTTTTGTATTGCTTAATTAGAAAACTAAATCTGAATGTGTTGTGCAGAAACAGGCCGATCAAAATAAGGAGAATAGGAAGTCGACGAAGAGAGATCGCCCCACATATACAGGTGGCTCGAGGAATATGCCATGAAGGCATTGGTAAATTACAATAGACCTACTGTGATATAATGTAATATTAAGAGTTATTTTATAATATATCTAAAAATTTTGCGAATTGCAGAGAGCTCGGACCCTGGCGCAGGGTGGTACATCTAGCGTGCTGACCGCGTATCTTGCCGTCCACGGCATCTTGACAGATCCTGCGACGGGAGAGCTTCGATTCCCCGACACTGCTACCCAGGAGTATTGCATAAGTGTTAATATTTATTCTAACAGGTTTGAAATTTTTGTTTTGAAAAGTTCAAATTTAAATGATATACTTATATTTTACTAGTTAATGTGGGTATAGGAGCGGGTGGTGGAGCAGGAGGAGGCATTAGGGATCGATTTTACTGGACAGAACGATCCGATGCTGCTGACCCCAGTCCTAGACGCCACACACGGAGGGCACCACGGAGGTTGGGAGAGAGGCCGAGGATTGGGTCCTAGCAAGGCCCATATGAGGTTGGACTCTACTCAGGCGGTTACTTTCCCTACCCCCCGTGAGCGACGTCTAGAGTAAGATGTTGCCATCTTGAAGACCACCGTCCAGGAGTTGAAGAAGATGATGGTATGTATACTACTTAATAGTAAAATATTATATCATATTATAGATAGTAACATATCCAATATTAGTAGCCTGAGCTATTTGGTTGTAGACTTAACTTTGATTAATCTTAGATTGGGGTTTCGCAATAACCTGATAATGAAACTAATTCGACTAATACACAGTTCTTACTCGTTTATTACACACAAAATTGAACAGATGCGACAGGGTACTTCGGCCGCGGCTCCACATGCATCTCCTTCAGCTGCGGCTCCACATGCATCTCCTTCAGCTGCGGCTCCGCAAGCCACTACCTCGGCTGCGGTTGCGCAGACCACTCCTGCAGCTCCACAGCCCGCTCCTTCATTGGTCGAGTTTTTGACGACTCAGGGCTGCACCGAGGAGCAGATGTGCCAGATTACGGCGATTATCAGAGGTGGAAAAGCTGGACCGAGATAGGGTAGCTTTTTTATATATTTTAAGCATGTATGTACTTATATGATACATATTGTATATATTTTGGACGATATTGGTGGTTTTTGCGTGTTCACGATGATTTAGATTGATATCGTAATATGTTTGTTGATTTCTTTTATATATTATGTGTGAGATGTTGATTATGAATACTGCAGCATTTGGTTATATATATATATATATATATATATATTATTGTGCACAGAGCGAGAAAAAAACTGGAAGCCCCTTTTTTTTTAAAAACCCTGATATTTTGTCCCTACGGATTAATCCGTAGGGCTAACTTTTGCCCCTACGGATTAATCCGTAGGTCTATAGTTTGCCCCTACATATTTATCTGTAGGGACAAAATATTAGGATACCTGACATTTTGCCCCTATGGACTCAGTAACAGGCGTTACATTTACCCCTACGGCTATATCCGTAAGGGCTTATTTCTGGACCTACGGCTAACGCCGTAGGGGCAGGAAGTTGCTCCTATGGATAGCACCGGAGGGGAAAGTATTTTATTTTATAAACCACTAGATTAAATAAATATTTTATCCCTACGGATTACACCGTAGGGACATATGCCCCTATGCATTAAACCGTAGGGACAATTTTTACTCCGTAGTGGCATGTTCAGAGCGAAGACTTGCACCTGCGGCGATTGCATCTGTCACGCCCCGCTTCCCAAAAGAAAGAGAAGGATGATGTGGCATGGTCCGCAACCTAACTGTATTGAAGGTGGTCTATTCAATACAGTTACGTTAAGCATATGAATATTTAACATGCAGGATGTGTACCAAAACAAAAATAATAAAAGCGAAATGCATTTATTTCCATTAACCAAACTTTATTACATCCCAAAAGAAAGAGTAAAATAAACTAAGTAGTTTAATTACATCGAGGAGAAACAAAAGCCCTAAACATGTGGGCAACAACAAAAATTAAATCTAGCTAATCTTCCATCGTCCAGTCTGCATAATCTTCATAAGTTGGCTTCACACCTTGATCCTCGCCATAATACTCATTCTTATCTGACGGACATTCCAAAGATAGAGGAAGAAAAGGAAGGTTCGTCAGCGAGTTATACTCGGGTAGGATGGCCTCATAAGGAAGTAGGTATAGAAACAAACAGTTGTATATAAATATAATGAATAGGATGTACATGGGTATAAAGGTATGAGGTTATATACAAATTAGATATGTTGATAGAGGTATATGTGAATATGAGTAGCTTGTGTGAGGTATATGTTTGGTAAAAGTTCAAGTCAAGTCAAACGGATATTCAGTCTAAAAGTTAGATCAGGTTAAATAAGGTGTGTATAGATGGAATTAACTGGTGAACATACTCATATCCTTGAGGTATCCCATGACTAGCTGGAAGTAGTATGAGCTGGTGCTCGTGCCTGGGATGGCAATCAATGCGGTAGCGTGAACATCCCCTAAAGGTGTCCCATAAGTACGATGGAGCTTTGTCTAGCATGAATATCACTCAAGTGCACAGGTATCACCACACTTCAGTTCCATAATAAACAACAAGTCTAAACTGGTAATATATCCACATCCAAGATACTGAATAACTCGTGTCTCATAAAGAAAGGTAGACAAGGTAACAGGTGGGTATAGCACATGATGTGAGTTTAATGTTGAGTATTAATAGCTATTGTAAACGTTTTAATTTGTTAAACAAGGGTCTGGATACTCGCGATTATTCCGTTGTGGCCACGGAACAACAACTGGGGAAGTGAAATATACCGTTTCACTTCCCGGGATCATGATCGAGTAGTAGGGGATCCGAGTTCCGAATCTCCTTGCCTAAGCAAACAACCCATCCCCTGGTTCAGTATAAAGGTTTTGACGAATTAGAGTTAGTGTGTATACCTCTAGGCATGGAATTTCCACATTGTATGTCATCCATATTTTGGATCATTCGCCCTCAAATAGGGTTAGTATTCGTCCGAATATCGGGTTAGTAATCGTCTACACATTGGACTGGTCACCCTGCCTGCAGAGATCTTCATATATGTAGTCGTCCGTACATCAGACTGGTCACCCTGAATATCGGGATCTTCTCAATAAGTATTCCATACCTAGGTCCGCGCATTCTAACCCTAACTGTATCATGTGTCATGTATGTCATAAACTTGTAATCAAGAAGTTGATCTCATTTAATATGGCCTTTTACAACCGCTCGTTTTATCTTGTTATCTTTTAAAGTTTGTAATGTATTTCGTATCATCTTATAAATATTTAGTTAATAAAGGATAATAGTGTTTAATTATTTTTATTGTTTATAAAAAAACCATGATGTTTGGAATATTTATCGTTTTGGAAACCCATAATATTTTACTGAGAAAATATCCTTTTAATAAAAGGTTATGGTATTTGTTTGAAAAATTATCTTTTAATAAAAGGTTATGGTATTTGTTTGAAAAATTATCTTTTAATAAAGTTTTAGATATCCTTTTGGAAAATATCATTTATAAGGGTTATGGTCTTTGTTGAAAATAGCCTTTTGGTATAGGTCAAGGTATTTAAATGAAATTATCTCTTTTTAGGATGGATTGAGGTATTTTATTATAATTAATAATTTTATGAAATTATAGTGTTTTAAGTTTTAGGTAACGTTTCAGAAAATACGTTCGTGTTGGCAACCGCTGCACATGGCCGGCAGGATTTGTGTCGCGATTGCCTATAAATCATGAGGTATTCGCGTAAAACATTACCCTATTATTAGGGTAACACATTAAACCTTAGTTAATATTCTAAGAAGAATATATATAAAAATATCCTTTCGGGTGAAAGGGGCTAAGTTGGAAAAACCATATGCCATTATTTAAATTTAGTATTATTCCCTTTCAAAATGTGAAGGGATTTTTAACAAAACTAAAGTAGTTGGTGGAAAAGTGTAAGTAAAATATATATATCGTATTTAAAACATTTATTCCAAATATTTTATCTCGGGTGGATATTTTAAACAAATACAACATTTTAATAAAACGAGGGTATTTTGTGGAAGTAACCTATTTCGAGATCACAAAAGTAGCATGGGTGAGTGTAGGTATGTACGGGATGAATTAATACTCATGGGTTATAACATTAAGACTGACACATTCCATGTTGTATGAGGGTGCAATATTCTTTGGCATATAGGAGTGATTAAGGAAACCATTTTTACCATGGGTTAAGATTATCATCATTAAGGGGTACAAAAGTATAGGCATGCAAGAATATTATAACATCATTTTAATATGGGGTTGATGATTAGAAGTTGGAATTAAGGTTATTGGAAAAAAAGAAGAAGGCGACAGATGAGTGGAGAGGGGCGGATCCTACCTTTTGTTTGAGTCAGATGCCGATGGGTTGGAAGCGTAGGCTTGTACAAACTCCTCAATAGCTCCATGCTCAGATTTTTTCTTGGTGATTGGGTGGAGCCGTAGCGTCGGCGTTGTCGATACGAAGGCGCTGGTATTTTTTTCAGAATTTTTTGAGTTCTGAGAAGTGGGAAATCAATGTTTGAAGTGCCTATTTATAGGGTTTTATTACCAACCATAAAATCCAAAATTTCAGTTAAAATCCCCCAAAATCCGCACCGGCCAATGATTACAGAATCATCAGCTGATGATTGCCTCCGCCGACTCTTCACCTCAGCCGTTGGATCATGATCCAACGGGCGAGATCGCGCCGCCAAACACCGCCGCCGTCTGCCACGTGCCCACGTGGAGGGGATCACGCGGTTTCGCGTGGTCCCCACCACGTGGGCGCCGCCGCACGTTCTGGGCCGTTGGATCAAGCATCCAACGGTCCAGGTTAAAGGGTTTTTTTAAAAAAAAATAAAATAAAAATTAATTAAAATAAAAACTCGGCAGATTATTAAAATTATTGATTTGGTTTAAAAAATTTGTTAAAAATAGTTTAAAATACGAGAAAATTATGGAAAAATTTCAAAAAATATATTTTATTGCTATCTTTAGTATAAAAATAATTTTGGGCTAAAACAAAATAATATACCCTATATCTATAGTTTTAGCTAGTTATTATAATTAGTTAAAAATCTAGTTTATCCTTAAAAATATTTTTAATTACGAATTAATTATTTTAATCGATAATAAAAATATGTAGATTATTTTATGGCATTATAAAATATTTTATGCCTATAAAAACAATAAATAGATTTTAGAAAATTCCTTTAATCATTTTCAATGCTTTGAAAATTATTAACATTACTAAAAATATTTTTCTATCACGTAGAAATTTAAATAAAATATATTTTATTAGGTATTAGAAAACACGGTCGTTACAATCTACCCTCCTTAAAATAATTTCGTCCTCGAAATTTCATAAGGTGGGTCAGGAAAAGAAAAAAAATCACCAGGAAGGGTTTATCGTGGTTGAAAATTTTTGGGTCTCGCTCTTGTCCCGTTTCCTCGCTTCAGTGCATGTCTGCCTAGTAGTTCTTTCTCCACATAACTCTAGTCGGCTGGATTGTCTTGTCCCTCAAGATTTCATTCTTCTAGTATCCCGACCGGTTGCTGCTCGTAGGTTACGCCAACTTTTCCGTAATTTTGGAATGATCAAAAGTATGACCGGGGTTGCCAGCATACCCTCTTAACTGTGAGGTATAAAAGTATTATGCACGCCCTCCAAAGAAAATAGCAGAACTAGGCTATACACAAACCCACCGTCTCCTTCCAAGATGTTAAACGGTCGATGAGTCGTGGGCTGAGCTTTCCTCGCTCGCTGCACTGTACCACTATCTCCACTTCTTATTTTTTATACAATTATCTCAATCTTACAAATTCTCCATCTTCAGGATCGTCCCAATCGATCGGCACTTCTCTCATATAAAACTTGACCCCTCTCATCCGCTTTATGTGTTTCAACCATCCGTGTCCTCACGTTCTCCTTAGAGTAGTGTTTCTATATCTTCAAGATGAATATTTCCATCGCCAGTTCTAGATCTGAACATGATAGTTGCTTCCACAAGTCGTTAGTTGTCTTGACGCATATGCAACTATATCGCCGCGCTGATATATCACGCCACCAAGTCCCTTCTCCGAAAAATCGTTGTGGATGTTTAAAACTTCTGGGTTTGCTAAGAATTGCAAGAATGGTTGTGATAGTTACGATCTACCCTCCTTATAATAATTTAAAATTTTCAAAGGAGTAGCCACTACTAGGCACGGAAATCAGTAACGCTGTCATGAATCCTCTTTGCTGCATGTGTCGCTCCCGAGAGTTGGTGTATCACTTAATGCATGGAAAGTCTCTGAAGGGTTTAGGTATAAGGAATCGGAAAATGTAAAATCAGTAGTTGCTTCCAGATAGAAAAGTTTGGAAGTTGAAGGAAGGTTGTGAATTGATGGAAAGCTTGAGAGATATAACATAAAGGCAACTAGTCGAAATTACGAAAACTAGAGAAATTATGATGAGTCCAACTAAGATTTGCATCGAAAGATAAATAATAATGGTATCGAAAGAAAGGTTGAGAAAAAGAAAGAGTACTTCTGTTGTCTTTCCACGTGGCACCAGCCTTCTCGGCTGTCATGGTGAAGGTCTAGTGTTTGGGTCCATTCCTCTGCTCTTGCTGAAAAATACGCTCCTGTGATGGCAAGAGTGGTCCCTTTGGTGATGCCCCTTGACCGGTTGGTTTAGTGGCGGAAAGTGGTCGGTTTCCCTGTGTTGGTGCCCCATAATTGTCAGCTTGTTGATGGGGCCTGATTGTCTCCCTCTCTGAGGACAGTCCCCAATAGCATGATCCGGAGACCCACAGACTATGCAAAGTTTGTTCAAAATGCGACAGTCTCTCATGTAGTGTCCGGTCCTACCACAATGGTTGCATATAACGGCTGGTTTTCCGAAGATAGTTGGTCCTGCTGGTCTCTTGGGTTGTTGTCTTCCGTTGAATCTGGAAGATGATCCCTCAAGAATTTGATTGGCTGGTCGCTTAATGCCAGACAAACGATCATCCTTCCTCATGCATATCTGAAGGTCTTCAAAGTTTCGCGCCGCCTCTAAGATTTCATCATAAGTCGAAAGGGTGGCAGAAGACATGGAGGACTGCGTCTTCAGGTCCAATCCATGCCGGAATCTCTTAGCATAAAGTTCTTGGGTTGCCACCAGATGATGCGCGAACCGAATTAACCTTGCGAACTCCGAATCGTACTCGTCCACCGACTTATCCCACATGCTCCCTTGTTGGAATTGTATAAACTCTCTTTCCATCCTTAAGTGTGCCACGACTGGAAAGTACTGGGTATCAAAACGCTGTTTGAACGTTTCCCAGTCGATGGGCTCCTTCAATCTACTTTCCTCTACCTCCCACCATATCCTGGCATTATCCGTAAGTTGTAGCTCAGCGATGTTCACCCACGCGTCCTTCGGAATTTGAGCGGCACTGAGATCATTGACTGTTCCTTTGAGCTATTCTTCAGCTTCTAAAGGAGTTTCCTTCCCCGAAAAAGTCTTAGGGTGGAGTGATCTGAACTGCTTCACTCCCGCCGAACCTTGAGAAACCGGGGTTAGTGCCTTACTTAAAATCTCCGTTAGTTGCTGCCTACTTTCTCGCAGTTCCTGATGAAGGGCAGCTGTCTGCTGCTGCTGTTGCTCCAGTAGTCCTTACATCATTTGTAGCATCACTGCTTGTTGGGCAGTGGCTTCATTGTCTCCATTTCCCCTTCGGTTGCGGTGATGGTGTCGTCCAGCCATTGATGATCCGGATCAGAATAGGTTAGGTTACAAACGGCTGAGGTGAGATAAGATAATAACTTGCATGAAAGAACAACAATTAATGCAAGGAAGAGACTAATAAGAAGAGCAAGAGACACGAGAGATTATTGCTCAAAGCTAAGATTTTATTATCCAACTTCGATATGGAGAGTACAACCGAAAAGTAAGGACATGCCCCTACTATTCTTACATCGTTTTATTCGGCCAAAGAAAAGGAAAAAGACTTATTACTCTCGATTATGGGAGTTCAACAAGTGGTGATAATTCCTCGCACTAAGAAAGGTACGGCTATTCCCACGGTATCTTGCGGGGACAACTGCCTGAGTTTCTTCGACCTCGAGTTCCTCCTCACTCGAAGCTTCGTCCTTCGACTCATCCTCGACAGGAGCCTCGTTCTCTAATTCCACCTCTATAGGGTTTTGTTCTTTTGCAGGGGCCTCTTCATCCGGATCATATTCTATAGGATTCTCTCCCGCCGCAGGAGCCTCTTTTTCTGGCCCATCCTTTATATGCTCCTCTTCCAAGGGATCTTCTTCTTCGTCTTCGGAGTCATTGGCCATCACAGACTCCGGAGTTGCAGCATCGACTTCTTCGTCTTCCGAGTCGCTGTCGGAAATAACCGCCTGAGAGTCTACGACTTCGTCGTCTGAATCTCTAGATGTAACTTCAAAAGTAATATCGGACATGTCATCCTCATCGGAAAGATTTGCCATGACCTGAAGAAAAAGTCATGGACAGGGTACAAAATGTCAAGGAAGGGACAAGAGACATAGGAAAATTATAAAATCGGTATAGATGGATGGGATTCACAAATGTAATAAGTCAGTTAATGGTTTCATTTTGGTATACAAGATGACCTGCATGGGCCACCACTAAAACCTGTCACGCCCCGCTTCCCAAAAGAAAGAGAAAGATGACGTGGTATGGTCCGCAACCTAACTGTATTGAATGTGGTCTATTCAATACAGTTACGTTAAGCGTATGAATATTTAACATGCAGGATGTGTACCAAAACAAAAATAATAAAAGCGAAAAGCATTTATTTCCATTAACCAAACTTTATTACATCCCAAAAGAAAGAGTAAAATAAACTAAGTAGTTTAATTACATCGAGGAGAAACAAAAGCCCTAAACATGTGGGCAACAACAAAAATTAAATCTAGCTAATCTTCCATCGTCCAGTCTGCATAATCTTCATAAGTTGGCTTCACACCTTAATCCTCGCCATAATACTCATTCTTATCTGACGGACATTCCAAAGATAGAGGAAGAAAAGGAAGGTCCGTCGGCGAGTTATACTCGGGTAGGATTGCCTCATAAGAAAGTACGTATAGAAACAAACAGTTGTATATAAATATAATGAATAGGATGTACATGGGTATAAAGGTATGAGGTTATATACAAATTAGATATGTTGACAGAGGTATATGTGAATATGAGTAGCTTGTGTGAGGTATATGTTTGGTAAAAATTCAAGTCAAGTCAAACGGATATTCAGTATAAAAGTTAGATCAGGTTAAACAAGGTGTGTATAGATGGAATTGACTGGTGAACATACTCGTATCCTTGAGGTATTCCATGACTAGCTGGAAGCAGTATGAGCTGGTGCTCGTGCCTGGGATGGCAATCAATGCGGTAGCGTGAACATCCCCGAAATATGTCCCATAACTACGATGGAGTTTTGTCTAGCGTGAATATCACTCAAGTGCACAAGTATCACCACCCTTCAGTTCCATAATAAACAACAAGTCTAAACTGGTAATATATCCACATCCAAGATACTGAATAACTCGTGTCTCATAAAGAAAGGTAGATAAGGTAACATGTGGGTATAGCACATGATGTGAGTTTAGTGTTGAGTATCAATAAGTATTGTAAACGTTTTAGTTTGTTAAATAAGGGTCCGGATACTCACGATTATTCCGTTGTGGGCACGAAACAACAACTGGGGAAGTGAAATGTACCGTTTCACTTCCCGGGATCTTGATCGAGTAGTAGAGGAATCCGAGTTCCGAATCTCCTTACCTAATCAAACTACTCATCCCCTGGTTCAGTATAAAGGTTTTGACGAATTAGAGTTAGTGCGTATACCTATAGGCATGGAATTTCCACATTGTATGTCATCCACATTTTGGATCATTCGTCCTCAAATAGGGTTAGTATTCGCCCGAACATCGGGTTAGTAGTCGTCCACACATTAGACTGGTCACCCTTCCTGGAGGAATCTTCATATATATAGTCGTCCGTACATCAGACTGGTCACCCGGAATATCTGGATTTTCTCAATAAGTATTCCATATCTAGGTCTGCGCATTCTAACCCTAACCGTATCATGTGGCATGTATGTCATAAACTTGTAATCAAGAAGTTGATCTCATTTAATATGGCCTTCCACAACCGCTCGTTTTATCTTGTTATCTTTTAAAGTTTGTAATGTATTTCGTATCATCTTATAAAACATTTAGTTAATAAAAGATAATAGTGTTTAATTATTTTTATTGTTTATAAAAAAAACCATGATGTTTGGAATATTTATCGTTTTGGAAACCCATAATATTTTACTGAGAAAATATCCTTTTAATAAAAGGTTATGATATTTGTTTGAAAAATTATTTTTTAATAAAGTTTTAGATATCCTTTTGGAAAATATCATTTATAAGGGTTATGGTCTTTGTTGAAAATAGCCTTTTGGTAAAGGTCAAGGTATTTAAATGAAATTATCTCTTTTTAGGATGGATTGAGGTATTTTATTATAATTAATAATTTTATGAAATTATAGTGTTTTAAGTTTAAGATAACGTTTTAGAAAATACGTTCGTGTTGGCAACCGCTGCACATGGACGGCATGATTTGTGTCGCGATTGCCTATAAATCATGAGGTATTCGCGTAAAACATTACCTTATTATTAGAGTAACACATTAAACCTTAGTTAATATTCTAAAAAGAATTTATATAAAAATATCCTTTCGAGTGAAAGGGGCTAAGTTGGAAAAACCATATGCCATTATTTAAATTTAGTATTATTTCCTTTCAAAATGTGAAGGGATTTTTAACAAAACTAAAGTAGTTGGTGGAAAAGTGTAAGTAAAATATATATATCGTATCTAAAATATTTATTCCAAATATTTTATCTCAGGTGGATATTTTAAACAAATACATCATTTTAATAAAACGAGGGTATTTTGTGGAAGTAACATATTTCGAGATCACAAAAGTAGCATGGATGAGTGTGGGTATGTACGGGATGAATTAATACTCATGGGTTATAACATTAAGCCTGACACATTCCATGTTGTATGAGGGTGCAATATTTTTTGGCATATAGGAGTGATTAAAGAAACCATTTTTACCATGGGTTAAGATTATCATCATTAAGGGGTACAAAAATATAGGCATGCAAGAATATTATAACATCATTTTAATATGGGGTTGATGGTTAGAAGTTGGGACTAAGGTTATTGGAAAAAAAAAGAAGGCGACAAATGAGTGGAGAGAGGTGGATCCTACCTTTTGTTTGAGTCAGATGCCGATGGGTTGGAAGCGTAGGCTTGTACAAACTCCTCAATAACTCCGCGCTCAGATTTTTTCTTGGTAATTGGGTGGAGCCGTAGCGTCGGCGTCGTCGATACGAAGGCGCTGTTATTTTTTTCAGAATTTTTGGAGTTCTGAGAAATCGATGTTTGAAGTGCCTATTTATAGGGTTTTATTACCAACCATAAAATCCAAAATTTCAGTTAAAATCCCCCAAAATCCGCACCGGCCAATGATTACAGAATCAGCAGCTGATGATTGCCGCCGCCGACTCTTCACCTCAGCCGTTGGATCATGATCCAACGGGCGAGATCGCGCCGCCGCCGCCGCCTGCCACGTGCCCGCGTGGATGGGATCACACGGTTTCGCATGGTTCCCACCACGTGGGCGCCGCCACGCGTTCTGGGCCGTTGGATCGAGCATCCAACGGTCCAGGTTAAAGGTTTTTTTTTTTAAAATAAAATAAAAACTCGGCAGATTATTAAAATTATTGATTTGGTTTTAAAAAAATTTTAAAAATAGTTAAAAATACGGGAAAATTATGGAAAAATTTCAGAAAATATATTTTATTGTTATCTTTAGTGTAAAAATAATTTTGGGCTAAAAAAAATAATATACCTTATATCTATGGATTTAGCTAGTTATTATAATTAGTTAAAAATCGAGTTTATCCTTAAAAATATTTTTAATTACGAATTAATTATTTTAATCGATAATAAAAATATGTAGATTATTTTATGGCATTATAAAATATTTTAAGCCTATAAAAACAATAAATAGATTTTAGAAAATTCCTTTAATCATTTTCAATGCTTTGAAAATTATTAACATTACTATAAATATTTTTCTATCACGTAGAAATTTAAATAAAATATATTTTATTAGGTATTAGAAAATACGGTCGTTACAGCATCTACGGAGAATTTTCGAGCCCCTACGAATATATCCGTAGGAGCAGTGCTTTGCCCCTACGGATAAAGCCGTAGGGGCAAACCCTTTTTGTAGTAGTGTGTACTTTATTAGGTTATTAAACATTTCCAATAATATATATTTGATATCTTTGATATTCAAATATATACAATTGAAAATTAATATTTCTCGTTTACTATTAATAGAATAACGATTTTCCTTTGGTAAATTCTGAAGTTCTATTCAACCGTAAATATCAATTTATTAATATTATTCATTAATAGGTATTTTATTAATATTATATATAAATAACTACATTTATTTTACATGTTAGAATTTTCTTAATCCTTATAGTTTGGTCACTTTGGTGACTAACAAAGTATATGATTTAGATACACGCATAAAATATTAGTGACTTAATTAAGCATGTAAAAACACATATAACATCATTCATTATATCACATTAAATATTACGTCATGAATTTAATTTATAAATTAAACAGAATATTAAATATTAGTTCATAACTTGATATTTATAATGTATCACATAACGCCATACACAATTAAAAGGTTATGAAATTAAAACTTAAATTAATTATAGAGTTTATTAAAACCCATCACAGGTCTCATGTACTTTCATTATGGGCACGTAAATGTCAAATTTTTTATTTTGCAACATAAACTACAAATAAGGTTCACATGACTGTAAACTCCAAGTGCAAGAAATATAAAATTTAGGAATTATGAATAATATCTTTCATGAATACATAACAATGAGGATTCAACAATATAATTTCTTAAAACTTTTTCATTCTCACATATTATTCGACATTTGATGGAAAATTACTAATTCAAAAACGAAACGCTGGTCAGATATTATAATATATACTTTATGCGGAAATATCATTATATATGGATTTTGAATTAACAATTATCACAAGACAATAAGAAAATTAGAGAGTATACCCGAATTCAAAATAGAAGAACCCATAATTCAAGAGAGAAATTTCTTTCCGAATTTTTTGGTTTCTCTCCCTTTATCCTTTTACTTTATATCATGAAATTTTGATAGAATTCTTCATGTATGTTTATAGACAGGGATATGACTTATTTATAAGTCTTTCCGTTCGATCAATCCGTTACGTCCATTAAGTTAACTGAATATTAAAAATTAACGGATGAGAATTGTTCTTACTAATGATATAATAGAAAAGTTAATGACATTATAAGCGAAGCTACAAAGAAATTACCCATATACCATTACATCATTAAGGAAAATTATAAACTACCAAAGAGCCATTACACCCACAGAGGGAAGATACAAAAAAAAACTATCCATTCCCATGTGCCATTATTAAATAGTTCCAACAGTGTCTGCAAGCGCCCCTGTAGTAAGTTGTTTTTTTTTAATGTAAATATTCAAGCGGAAAAATGTATCAAGTGATCATGCATTTAAAGCCGCATTATCTTTGATTGCTGCTGAAAAGAATATGATAGTTGATTTAACTGAGAAGATTTCATATACCATAGCTTGTAATTATGGCCCAAAACTTTTTGATAGAAGTTTTGTTATCTTACTTATTTTTACGTTAAATGTTTATATGTTGGTTTCCCATGCCGAGGAGAGAGGTGTAATTATCCGGACTGTTAGTGCCAATTTAGTAGTTAGATGTAACCTTTGAACCTCCAAGTAAATATGTAACCTTTGGAAATGAACATCTGCAGATACTTCATATTGGATAACAACTGTGAAGAAATTTATATATACTTTGCGTTGAGACCAAATAACCGAATTTTCATTTACATGCCTGCAATTTATGTGTTAATCTTTGTCAGAGTTCTCAAGAGCATTTGTTTTTCTTCTGCTACAGGTTATCGTAAATCAAAATATGTGATGATAGCACAGCATATGTGTCGTGGATTGCTTTTTGATATGGCAGAGATTTCTGATGCAGAATTCTTATACCAAATCAAAGCCGTGTCAAACGGTCTTCGACAATATGAAATTTCAAATCAAGGTATTGATTTACCATCTCTCTGCTAGTTGTGATCACTTTGTCAATCACCAACTTAATTTGTTTAGAAGAAATATATATGCTTGGCCTTTGAATTAAATTAATTATGAAATGCAGTTTTGTTTACAGTGCATTTTCTCTCTCTTGAAATTACTTTATAAATATGTTCCCGTTAAAACTTGCACTTTTGACCAAAACTATACTTTCACATTCACATTTATATAGATGCATGGCAGAGTGTACATACCTTTTTGCATTACATAATGAAAAGATGTATATAGATAAGCTAAACAATGGTGAGCTGCAGCGTATATTTTCTGCTAATCGCGCGCGCAAACACAACACTCAGCAAATTTAGTAACTTATCAATTCTGATCATGAAACACAACCTAGCGCATAAAAATATCTCCAGCTATATAGACACACACACACATATCATGATGCAAATAATGTAGTTGCTCCTTGCATGCATGCGCATGGAATGCAATCTCCATACACACTCTACTCCTAATACAATATTGAGACGAGGATTGAATCGCATGCGCCCTCCCACCCTTGGAAGCAAATATTATATATATATATATATTCCCAACTCTTATCTCCAAATTAAGTCCCCCCTTGGTGACGTGCACTATCTCATCTTCAACGCTATCCCAACCTCTCCATTGTTTATATTTAAACCCTCCTCCTTTCTCCCCACCCACATGCTCTCTCTCTCTCTCTCTCTCTCAAATAGTACTACTCGTCATCATAGGATCCTTGTAATGACCGCACGCGCGAATGGCACGTGGGAGGCTTCGGCTTCGGCTCACCACCCTCACGTGCTTCCGTGGGTTACGGCCTACTGCTTCCGAATGAGAGAGGTCCACGCACCGCCGGTGTCACGTGCGGCAGCGTACGATTCTGGCCATCTGCTAACCCTATTCCCATTTGTTTACGCCTCCCTAATGTGTACTTAATTAATTACAAAGCAAGTGATAAAACGTGGGATGATTCTTTTTTCACTGACAAATTTGGAATTATTAGCTAGTTTAACCTCTCTCCCTTTGACCGTGGACCCTCCCTCGTTACCGCCGCTTTATCAAGGATTTCTTTTCACACCTTGCCATTTAATTTTCTTGGTACCGGTCATATATGACCAATTATGTACGAGAAAGAAATAAAACTATCCCCTATATAGATGATTATTCTTGAAGCTTAAGATTTGTAAAGGGTTGATATTAATATCAAAGAAGGGTTGTACGGAGCAAGTGCAAAAAAAAATCTCTGATTTGCCATCACATATACAACGCATATAATGCACATGATTAAATTAATAAGATATAGAAAAATAGATTTGTTAGGAAATTTTAGTTTAAATCACTTTATTTTTTGTTTGAGAAATATCTTAAATACTTTTTATTAAGAAAATAACGATTAATAGGTAACTTATTAAATTTTTAAAAAATTCTAGTGAAAATCCCTTAAAATTTATATTATTTTAACTAATTCTTTTTAAAAATTCTCAGAACTCACTCATATTAAAATATGCAAATGTGCATCGCAGGTGCTAAATGCTGGTATATATTAATTATGAGGGAGATACTAAAAATAAGCTCCCTACAGTCCCGGGATAATATATTTTAGACTCCAATAATTAGTCTTAGTAACAGGAAGGGATGCATGTCGCTCTCTCTTTTGCATGCAATAATAGAGTCCGTGCACAGGAGTTGATTACGCTGTTAGAGGTCTTTACATGGAGGGGGATATCTTTAATTGGAGGGGAATAACAGAGACTATTTCTGTTGCATTTGAATTTCTGAAATTTATATTTTTGGTGTGGTATTGATTCATATATAAAAGTTTAATACATGGAAATGCACGTTTTTATATTTGTAAGGTTTCTTCTTAGCAGCGACTCTAAATAACTAGCTGCAATTTCTTAGACTTACAGGCCAGTAACGCGGGGGAGGGGGGGGGGGGGGGGGGGGGGGGGCAGAAGAACCCAGCAATTTCTTAAGCTTTTTATCATTCCTTCCAAACATCATGTTTGGATTTCAATTCGGTTTATACATAAAAGTCCAATATAGAATTTTTAACATAAAAATCCACACAATTATATAAGCTACATAAAATATTTATCTTTTAACACTCCCACTCAAGTGGAGCATGTATATCAAACATTCTCAACTTGGACAAAATAGTTTGAAACCGTGACTTGAAGAGGCTCTTTGTGAAGATGCCCGCCCGCTACGTTCTCTGATAAATATCGATCTTAATATGTCTTGTCTTATCATGTTGCACTAGATCATTTGCTATACTAAATGCTGCTTTATTATCACATTATAGTTTTATAGGTTTCTCAATCCGTACACCAATTTCAGTAAGAAGATTACTCATAAACGATAACTCTGGCAAAAGACTTGTCATAGTTCTATATATATTCAACTTTAGCGTTTATTCCAGATACCATATTTTGCATCTTGCACTTTCAAGTTGCCAAGCCTACAAGAAAAACACGAAAACAAGAAGTAGAAGTTCTATCATCCAGACAACCTGTCTATTCTGCGTATGAATGCACTTCTAACCTTATATTTTGATGTTATAGTTATGGCATGGAATGATTCAGCTGAAGCTCTGCCTCCATGTTATTTAATATATTTTGAGCGCAAATTGTCCCAGCAATATGTTTGGATTCTAAATTTTTTGGGTTTTTAATAGGCTTTATACATAAAAAAAAAACTCTATATATATACTTTTATATAAAAGTCCATGCATAACTATATAAATGGCTTTATTGCAAATCGGTTCGCGTTTTTTTAAAAACCGGGAACTCTTAATCCACAGCATATTTGAATGATATGAACCGTTCAAGTTGATCATCCTATCTCCAAAGTTATATGTGTGAAAGATTTGAAAATTTCTAACACATGTGTCAAATGGGTGCAAAAATGAACGTCTATCGGTAACGCAACATAAACGTCATCCGATGCATGGGTTGGAAACTTTCAAATCTTTCGATTTTTCATACACATAGGTTTGGAGGTAGGATGATCAACATGAATGTTGTCGATCGTTCAAGTATATCGTGAATTAAGATTTTCCATTTAAAAAAAAACGGACCGATTTACAATGAATCACTCCATGTATAAATTATATAAAATATCTATCTTCTAACAATTTGTACAGATGACATTATTAATATATATAGACTCGGGCTCTTTCCTTGAGATAAGACATTCAATAGTATATTTACATCATATAGACAGAGCAGGTCTTGGGTTCCTCTCTATTATCCTTCGACAATGTTTTTCTTTATAATAACATCGATCACAATATTTTCTCCATCTCTGCACGAAAGACCTTTGTATAAGATTCGTATTCATGGGATTCAACATGTTTCCACTAAAGACACCGTATGGACTTATATCCAAGGTTTATTTACTGAAAACTCTCAAGACAGATTTGTGTCATTTTAACAAAATTATTATTACCTTTAAAACTATTAAGAAACTACCAAAATTAACGGCGCCACATCAGCACCGTCTGTGACATGTCATCAAATTTTTTTTAAAACCCTAAAATATCCTTATTCAAAACTTAACCCTAATTTTAAAAAATAAAAATAAAAGTACATAAATAAAAAAATTATCACCTCTTCATCGTCTCATTCTTTCTCCTCTTCAATCCACTACCGCCGCCATCACAACCACCATCGTCAACAACAAAAATACAATCACCGCCTTCTTCGCTACCATCACCACCACCATCATCAACACCTCCATCATCATCTTTCTACGCTTCTTCAACCCCCCCCCCCTCCCCAACCGCCGCCACCACCACCACGAACATCATCATCATCATCCACACCACCACCACCATTTTCTTCTTCCTCGTCTCCTTCAACATCACCACCACCCCCATCTCCCCCGTCAGTACACACCCCCTCCCTAACCCCGGTCTCTTGCCTTACCAAGCCGCTCCTTCCTCTAGTCCTCTAGGAAATTATTGTAATTGCAGCTAGGTGATTATGATAATTGAAGAAGAACCTATATCTTACTCGAGATGATAATATATTATCTGGTTTGTCTTTGTCATTATGTGTATACGTTTTACTTGCTATTATGTGTCACTAATACATAATGATAAAGGCTCATAGGATTCTTGTTTGACTACCAGCATTATAATGGCGATCATATACGTAATAGTTGGGTAGTTCATAAACACATCCATAAATGTTCCTAGTCATGAAAGTATCGAGACCGAGTATCGATATTCTGGAGTAGACCGGTGTATACATTCTAGACCTCGACCAGGGACGGTGGCCGGTCTCACAAGCCATTGGTGTTATGGCACCTAAGATTGTATACAGGTGTTCACTGGATATGAGTACACCAAATGAACTCACCGAGAACTTCTAGATGGTATTATACCTATTATCAGATAGTAGTTGTCTTGTGACATGAGTACAGAGTAGTCTTCAGATCTGAGATCGTCATTTGTCTCGTGTAAGTTCCCATCGTACTTAGATTACTATCATACCGCGGCTCAAAAGAGTCGTGTAAACAGGTTTTAATTGGGTACAATCCTAAACCATATGAAGGCAGTGAGCGATCGAAAAGAATTCGTCTCTCCCGATATAGGTAGTCGATGTCGCGTTGTGTTCGGTTGACCATCACCATAAATCCCTGATCATGGTGGATGTGATTTACTGATAGAAAACCAATAGTTTCTCGGTAGGTGGTGAACTTGACACCAGCACGACTTATCGGCTTATTAGGGGTCTGACGTTATCCATCCCCTAAATCCGGTATGCAATACTCTCATACGAAATGCCCGGACTGTATGGAGATTGTCACTCATAGATTCAGTAGGGTACAGACGGACTTGATTGTCGACTTCCCTTTCGACATATATCTGGGTAGCTGTTACGTACAGCTAGTGCCGCTGACGTGCTTGTGGTTATGATTTTTATCTAGTAACTCACTGTCATGCCCCGCTTCCCAAAAGACGGTAGTAGGTACATGATGAGGCCCGCGACGTATTTATTTCAAGAAGATCATTTTCTGGAATAAATATGCTAAGCATAATTGAGCAATATAAAATGACAAGAAATTAACATGAGATTTAAACTTCAACAACTTTATTTACATTCAACTTGATACATTTACAATACATGGGTTCAACTGAAAGAAAATAAAAGAAGAGAAATGTCTAAACATGTAGCATACATAAACTGAAAGAGAGGATAACTAGTTTAGGCCTGAGTCGCGATCTGATCGTGCTCCTCCTCGGTGGTGTCAACCTCCTCCGTCTCCACAGTATCTGACGAATAATCCAAGAAACAAAGATGGGTGAAATGCCCGTCGGCGAACTTTCACTCGGTAAGTCCCCAAAAAATGGGTGTGAAGTATAAAAGTATAATGATAAAGAAAATGTATATCATGAAGCAATGGACTAAAAGATATGTTGTTTAAACATGTCATTATAAGCATGACAATTCTATTTAACATGCAGTTCTCTCTCTCTCTCTCTCTCTCTCTCTCTATATATATATATATATATATATATATATATATATATATATATATATATATATATATATATATCATGGCAAATAACATGAGCATAGCATAGCATGGCTGTGTAGTTTAGGTGTAGTGGACATGAAGTGAATGTAAGTGTCCTAAAAGGTTTTTACATGGGTAAACTAATGTAACGTAAGTTCAAAGGTGAATGTCAACCAGTCTTAAAAATGTTCTCGAACCCAACAGGCTGTAATCCAGGGGTAAGGAACCACGGGCCCGAATCAAGTGTTAGTAACGGAATTTCAACCTAGTGTTGAAATATTCCAAACTCAACAGGCTATAATTCAGGAGTAAGGAAACACGGGCCCTCATGATAGCTTACTTGTGTTAGTAGACATGGATTCATGATCTAGGAGGACTCCTGAGATTTCGTTGGATTCACACATGAACTACCCCAACACCCTGTGTATTCTAGGTTACAGTTAAAATTACTAGTCTTGCTCGAATCCATGAATACATCAAATTGTAAGATTGAGTTTATATCAATATCAAGTATTCGTGTCAAGTGTTCATGTACTCATGTCAAGTTGTATTCATGGTTCGAGTCAAGTCAGTTTCAATAACAGTCATTGTGTTCTGGTATTTATATTAAGTTCATGTCAAGTCATAGTATTCTAGTATTCAAGTTTTGGGATATTCACGTTCAAGTGTTCTGGTTCATGATCAAAGGTTCAAGTTTACGTTAAAATTTGGATCCCGATTGAGTTTGTATTCAGGTTAAAGTAAATATCCTATGAAAAGATTTATCTCTTGAATTTCTTAAGTTTGGAAGTAATCGGCAACTGCTGTATATGGACGACAGGATTTGTGTATTTTTCCAAGACAATTGTCATTTGATAACTCTGTTAAGTTGTCTAATCTGAATAGGCAAACATTCACTTTCTCCGGCTCCCTGGGGCTCAAGAGAATTATTCCCGCTTAAACCTATATTAAACTAGAGTTTTTAAAATATTGTTTTGCATATCTCGAGGTGGTTTTATAAAAAATATGTTAATATTATTTTAAAAATAACCCCGAGCGTGATTTACAAGATTTATGGTTTTCATGTACATGTATTTTAATTATTGGGATATTTTAATGATAAAAACTTAGCTTTTAAAAGTTTATGGTATTTTATTGAAAACTAGCCCTTTTTGATAACTTAATTGTCTCATTTTAATCTTTCATTTAAAAAATATAGTTTCATTATATGTTTTTATTGAAAATACGGATTTATCATAGTTTATATAATTTTTCAAAAATTATTTTTGTTTAGAAAAGTCGCATTTCTTAAAAACCGTATTTTATTTCTTTTCGAGATCGAATACTCTGTGAGGAGTTCTGCATCTCGCTCTATTATCCCAAGAATGTGCGATAATCCGCACCATCCATTAGCGGGTCTCCTAACGAGAGTTGTAGAAACGTATTTGCCAAAAATTACAAAATACCGCTTTAAAAGAAACCTGGTTTTTAAAAGATGTGGTATTTTAATAAAAATCATTTCTTTGAACCAATCATACATATATATAGACATCATGCTGTGAAACCAAGTATGCGTGTGGGGTAGGTCGTTACCCCGTGAAGTTTTGCTAAAAGTATTATTTTAACCAATATCGAAAAGAGGTTTATACTAAAGTTCAAGGTATTTTAATGAAAAAGTCCGTTTATCTTTGTTTCACATGAAAATTTTGGTTAAATTTGAAGCTAAACATTTGTAATTAAAGTTACAAGTAGGGTGGCAAACATTAGTTTGACCAAAGTATAAAAGAAAAAGGGAGTTTCAAGTTTTAAAAGAAAAGTATCGGGAATAACTCCACTTTACCGATATCCTATTAGAAGATAAGTTGAGATGAAAAGAAGAAGAGATGAAAGAGACTTACGGTTTGGTAATATCGAGAAAAGGGTTGGGAAGAAGGGGGGAATTTCGTGGCGCTGCGGAAGCTCCGGAAACGGTTTCGATTGTCGACGGAAAGAGCTTGGTTGCTAACTCCACTTGATTCCACTTCCACTTAGAAACTTTTGAGGTGATTTTGCTACAAATTTTCAGAATAGATGAGAGCTAGGGCATGGGGTGATATTTATAGTGAAGAATTAGGGTTTGAGAATTAAAATTTTGGATTAAAATGCAATAAAAAGGTGTTTAATGGTGAATTGAAGGGTCTCTGTTTGATTGCAGGAAAATTAAACAGTGCAGGAGAGTGAAGTGGAGTCGAAGGGGGTGTGTGCAAAACACGGGGTGATTTAGAGCTATTGGGACCATCGGTGCCGGCCCATGGAGGAATTTGGGCAGTCGGATTTTAGTGTTCAGCCTCGAGATTCATGCCACGTGTGTATTTGGGTGTGTACATCTTATTACGCCTGTTTGATTTTTCTGAAACTTTTCATTTCTCCGTTTATTACACGCGCAACTCTTGAGCATCCAAAATTTTTTTAAAAAAAATCTTTAAAAAAATTGGGTCTAATGGGAATCGAACGCATAGGCTATGTCACAGTAGTGTAGCGCTTTACCAATGAGTTACAAGTTGCTTCTTACTTTTATTTAACAAAAATAACTTATAACTTCACATGAGGCTGAAATACCCCTTTTTGTACAATAAACAAGAAATTTTTGTACAGGGATTTCAAAGTCGTTACATTCTAGCCTCCTTATAAAAATTTCGTCCTCGAAATTTATATAAGAAGGTTGTAACAGATTCAAGAAAAATTTGGTTAAAGCAGTGGTGAAGGAACTACTAATATCGCACCGAAAGTGCATGAAAATGTTTAGGTAGATGAAAGAACAAAAGGATGCAAGAAGATTGAAAATGCTGAAAAAGATAGAGGAAATTTACTAGTGTTATCTTGACCTATGGTTTTGTAAAACCCTCTACGACCGCCAAAGTGAACGCCTGAAGTCTCTGCATATTTTCTTGTGCACGCTGGTACATCAATGGCTGACGAGGTAAAGGTGGTCCGCATAGAGGTGGTCCGCGCGGAGGTGGTGCAGGAAGGGCTAAGCGAGTAGGTGGAGCTTGAATAGCTGGTCTAACTGCGGGGACTGGGCCAGTTCGATTGTGTTGGCAAGTTCCTATAGTGTGTAAGGGTGATCCACATATCAAACAAAGACCATTGGCTCGACGGCAATCCTTGACTTGGTGTCCGGTTTTGTTACAATAAATACAGAAGTTTGGTTCAGTCTCGGAAAATGATCCTCCTGGCCTCAAAGTTGGCGCTAGGAGAGTTGGCCTAGAAGAGGCTCCACCAGTAATCTGGTTGGCGGGACGTTTCATACCGACCGACTGTGGCCATCCTTTCTTCTTAATGACAGTTTCATAATGACGGGCTGACTTCAAAACTGCTTCATGTGTTAGGTATTCTTCCGTTGCTAGGGCAGCCTGGATCTCAGGGTCTAATCCTTCCTGGAAGCGCCTTGCTCTGATTTCGGCAATAGGATTGGGATACCTACAACGGCAGCAAGGTTTCGGGTGGCATCACACATGCCAATTTCAAAAATTTGCCATTATAGATAACCCTAAACCTAGATCATTAACTAGAGAATCAAACAAAACTAGCATGTTAACACTTTAACATCTAAGAGTTAGGGATTACAACCTTTGTAGTCCGTTCCTTCGCTTCATAAGCTCCGTGTTGAGGTCTCTTTGCTGCGATCATCAAGTACCCGGACTCTAGAGAGATTCCATGAAGAGAAAGATGCAACCTTACTTCTAATCTTCAAAAACTAAGATGATCTACCTTGAAGAAACACTAACACAAGCTCTTACTTCACTAATCATGTATTAGTAAACCAAACACCCTAATCTAAGTGGCTAGAATAGATGAGAATGATGAAGTAGGAATTTTGCTCTCTTTTGTTTTCAATTTCTCACAAAATATCATCATAAATCAAAAGGCTAGTAAAGCTTTTTAAGAGGAAGAAGAAGAAGAATTTCTTTTGTGATGAATAATGAATTATTGTATGAGGTTAGAATTGCAACCATGGGTTAAAGATCACATCCTTAACCCTTGTAGAGAATAAACCATGGGTAGAGATTTGGGTTGGGTTAATAAATATCTTCACAAAATATCAAATAATGAGAACAAAAGTCAAAGCTTCAAGAAGCTTCCACAAAGCTCATCTAAAGTTTAACCCTAATCCAAACCCTAACATATTTTATTCTCAAAACCCTAGTTGCAATTTTAACCCTAACATGTTACAATATTATATATCACATATATAATATATAATGTAACAAAAGAAAATAATACAATTAACATATATCACATATATATCAATGTATTATCCAATGAGAAAAAGAATCAATAAAGCGAGCTTATGTTAGTTAATGTAACATAATATATCTCATATATAATTATACATTAGATTATTTTATCAACACTTGATCCGATAATCCGGTTATTTCACAAATAACCGACTAATATAACAAGTATCAGTTTATTGAATCAACACTTGATCCGATGACCCGGCTATATCACATATACCCGGCCGATATCACATATCGTGAGAATCGAATACGGTATCACATACACGTATTATTCTCGGTCCCGTACATATCACATATGTGCTCCTACACCGTTTTGCCTAAGCCAGGAAACCTCTATGTAGGACTCTAAAGAATCGTCAATACGCCGGCAGTAGGTGATGATCATATCAAACACCCACAAGCTACAAACGGTCAGCTAAACGTAACAGCCATCCAGGTATTGAGCGATCAGAAGATCAACAAGCAAGCCTGTATATTCTCTTGTGAATCCAATCAGTAACACTACCATACAGTCCGATCTCTTCGTCTGATATGTCGCATATGTAGTCTAGGGGTGGTAAACGTCAGACCCCAGTAACCGATAAGTCATGTCGATATGAGGTCCATAACAGTTCGAGAAACTACTGATAAAACTTACCGGTAAATCCCAGTAACCCTGGCCAGGGATTTCCAGTTATAGCCAATCGAACACAGCGCAATATCAACTCCCAATACCGGAAGACGAAACCCCTCCTATCACTCATTGCTTCCATGTGATTCGGGACTGTACCCAAAAGCCATCGTTTTGCACGTTCTCTTGAACGTGGTAAGGTGGAAATCAAAGCACAGTGGGAATCACACAAGACTCTATGACGATCTCGGGTCTACAGACTAACCTGTACCAGTGTCACCAGAGAACTGCCATCTGACGTAAGGTATAATACCATCTGGGAGTTCTCGGCGAGTTCGTCCAGTGTACCCAGTCTCCATTGAGCACCCGTATACTATCTCTGATGTCAAACACCAATGGATATGGGATCATCCATCGCCCATCTACATGGGTCGAGAAGCATACGCTAGTCTACTCTGGTATATCGATGCCCTGTCTCGATACACCTACGACTAGGAACATTTGAAGGATGTACTTAGCGACTACATTATCCCCACTAGTATGATCTGCATCATAGTCCTGGTAGTCAAGTACCCATCCTAAGGCCTTTATCAACATGTAACATAGAGACAATCAGAGTACATGTTAAGATAAAGAGCAACCATATAGCATACTATCATGTCGAGTAAGAAAGTCCTCCATATATATGTCCAAGCATCCACTACAATATACATAGTATGTACAGTAATGGCCTCTAGGGCATACATATCACTAACAATCTCCCACTTGCACTAGGGCCATATGTTGTAGTACCTGTTTACCCCAATCAGAGCAAAGCTCTGTTCAAATTCCAAGACGGGAGATGAAGCAACGCTTCATCTTCCCCCAATCAGAAATAAAGCTTTGCTTTGAAAAATTAAAACTTTAATGAATGAAGCAACGCTTCAGATTCTTTGCGCTGCGCGCAACGCGCCACGTGTCAGAAGTTGATACGAGCAAGGCTCTTTAAAAAAAAAAACATAAGCAACACTCAACTGCGCAAGCGCACCGCAGCACGACACGTGTCTGCGCAGTTGCGCAAGCACAACTGCGCAAGCGCACCGCTGCGTGACACGTGTCTGCGCAACCACAGCTGCGCAAGCGCACGGCTGCGCGACACGTGTCTGCGCAGTTGCGCAAGTACAGCTGCGCAAGCGCACGGCTGCGCGACACGTGTCTGCGCAGTTGCGCAAAGCGCTGTTGCGCAAGTGCTTCTCTGCGCGACACGTGTCTGCGCAGTTGCGCAAGCGCTGTTGCGCAAGCGCTTCGCTGCGCGACACGTGTCACGCGCTGGTGAGTTGCGCAACAACAGAATGAAGATTTAAGGAAATTTTTTTCTGTTCTTGTTAAACAAGAAGATTTTCTTCTGTAAAGCAGGGGCCTTTGGATCAAAAATCTAACGGTGGGGAAAATTACCCAAATCACTCAGAAAAAGATTTATGTAACAAATTTAACTAATTTATGGGCACTATAAAAAGGACCCCAGACCTCAATTAAAAGGAAGGAACATCTTACTAAAAAAAAGGAGAAGAGAACTCTTGAGAACTCTTGAAGAAAAAAAAAGGTAAAAACCTTTAAAAGAAGAGAAAATTCTCTTATGAACAAGATCATAGATCTTCAACGATAAATAAATAAATAAATAAAATAGTGCCTTGCACTTGTTTTATGAACCATCGGTTCTTGAACCTGAAAGGTTATTAAATTAATAGTGTTTTGCACTTTCATGAACCTTTGGTTCTCTGAGATAAGAAAAAACAAGAAAAAAACTTGTTTCTAAATCAAATAGTGCTTTGCACTTATTTTATGAACCATCGGTTCTTGAATCTAAAAGATTCTCAAATTAACAGTGCTTTGCACAAATGCAATGCATTACTAAATAGGCCCGGCCCAAATCAAAATGACCTGACAGGCCAAAATAAATTGCAAGGAAATAAATGGGCAGAGCCCAAATAAATTGATGTTTTGCATCCTTTATACAAGGGCAGAGCCCAAAATAAAATTGATGCCTTGCATCATTCCTAAAAGGGCAGAGCCCAAAACAAATTGATGCTCTGCATCCTTTCTGGGCAAGGCCCAAATAAAAATAAAAAAAAGAGAAATGCAATACAAAGGCAAATAAAATGTTGAACATTTCAACTGGACTTAGCCCAATTTTGGCCATAAGTCCTTAAATTAAATTGACTGAGCAAAATTGCTCTTCTAAATCAATTTACATCCGGTTCGAGGGTACATCTCCGAACTCCTTTGACATCCGTCGTTGTAATTCCTCAACGACGTCAAAGAGGTGATGGGTCCCAACGACCACACATCGATATGGACTGCGGGGTCCTTAAACTCGTGGACCGAAACGTCCTTAGACTAATATCGGACCGAAACGTCCATAAACTAATATCGGACCGAAACGTCCTTAAACTAATATCGGACCGAAACGTCCCTAAACTAATATCGGACCACCACGTCCTTAAACTGGCACAATAGAGCCCAAATGCTTTTTTGTCGGATCTAAACGGTCCCGTTAAGTTGATCTTAGTCTCAAACTGGACTAACGTGTCCTTAACAAACGTTTGAATCGATCTTAGCCTCAAAAATGACTAACGTATCCTCCAAACAGACTTTAGTCCCAAATTGGACTATGAATCTCCCAAACTGGAACAATAGAGCCCAAACGCTCTTTTGTCGGATCTAAACGATCACGTTAAGTTGATCTTAGTCTCAAACAGGACTATCATATCCTTAACGAACGTTTAAGTTGATCTTAGCCGCAACGCGACTAATGCATCCTTAAACTAAAAACACCAAACCCAAATCTAAGTAAATACGGATTTGGACTAATCCACGTCCTACGGGCGACGGCATTACTCAGTCTCCGTATACAATCCACGGGCAACCACAAACAAAACAAACACCCACGACACGAAGTGAAATTCTGGAGAAGGAGAAAGTGGCTACTGCGATGCGGTAGCGTAATTAACTGCAGGGGCTTGCGCCTGCAGGGAAGAGCGTCCCCACAATCAAAACCTCTCAAGCGAGGGGGAATCTGACGAAGTCTGCTACATCGGCCGCATTCGTCTAAACCTCCGATACACGGTGCCATAAATCAACTTGGCATCTTCGGAGAGGTAGACGGATAAAACCAAATAGCATCTGCCCCGAATCCCAGCGTCAGGACATCGCAGTCCTGTGCGCCGCCTTTCGGATGGGAACAGATTCTGGCACGCCCGGTGGGAACTCTTCCTCATTCCACTCCACACTTCGTGTGTCGTGTTCGCGAACAAATCGCGGTTTGCTGTGATTGCCTGTGGATTCAAGGTACTAAGATTTGGTGTCTTGCTCCGTGCAGAAAACAGAAGATCAATGGCTTCGAACTGCATCGCCTGCAGCAACAACTCTCGCTCCGTCATTGCTGGAGGAGTGATTTATGGGCCCCAAGCGGCCTCCCTTTTCAAAATGCCGGTGGAGCAGGTGGCTCAAGCCACGACTGGACTATTTTTTGGGACTATGCTCCCGCCAATGAGCTTCGACGCCCCAATGACACTGCAAGAAGTTTCAAAGAAGTCGGTCTTCGATCGACTTACCACTGCCGCGACCCCTCTCAACGGGTCGTCCAACTCCACTGCTTCAGTTTTTAACGGACTAGGCCAGAGCTCTAACAGGCTCATGAAGAAGCCTGCCATACCAGAAGGCGTTATCCCGAAGCGGATAGCCATTCCAACTCACGTTCCTGGAAAAATCACCAAGGTTGCTTCCCATGTTCAGAAGTCCGCTTCTGACAAGTTGGTCGTCCCCGTTCAACGGACGTCGATCTTTAAAAAGCTGGTACCGGTATATTCTGACCAACACAGGGGGCATGAGGAGGTCACCCCTATAGCTGAAACAACTCCATCAGCACGACACGCTCGACGTCGCCACTGGCGTCGGGTAAGGGAGGCTGGGGGCAACTCCCCCTCTGGGATAACTCCGTCAGCTCCGATGGTGAGAATCGATACTGCTGTTCCAACCAAGAACAGCTTTGAACTGCTCAACAAGGTGCGCAGAAATTCTCCTACTGCGATGTTGAAACGAACTCCTTCACCTGTGGAGAATACTCCAGAGAAGAAGCTAGAGCAGCCCCCTCAACGGCTGTCCTCTAAAATTTACAAAGTCTGGCGACAAGTCCAAGAGTCGGTGATCGATCAAGACTGCCTCCGACGACAGAAAAAGATGAAGGTTCGGCAGGGGAAGGATTACTCTGTCAAACCACAAAAAGCAAAAGCTACTTGGGTGCCCACTACAACTGCTCCCTTAACTCCAATCACTCAAAAAAGGAGGCCACAAAAAGCCCCTGTGAACATGGCGAAGCATAAAAGCGCTGAACACAAACGCCCCAAATCTGGGGGCATGGTGGTGCACACTGTTTATATGGCTTCTGGAAAGGAGGAAAGCCGCACTTCTACGGGCCACCGACCGCTCACCCGATCCGTGACGAAAGCCCAGGAGCAACAACAAAAGCTTCAGGAAATGATGACTACAATGGCTGCACTCACTGAGCCAAAAGAAAGCTCTGAAACGTCTTCGGATGAGCGTCAAGAACAAGAAACTGACGCTGACTTTTTATGCAGAGTCCTCGAAAAGAGGGACAAAGAAGCTGCAGAGCAAGCGGCTAACATAAAACAGATGGCGCTCCTCTTCCAAGATATGGTAGGGATGATGTTACAGCCGGACCCTCCTGCTGAAGATCCTCCGATCGTCCTTGAAGACGACAGGGGAGAAACGTCAAATCCTCCGCCGGCTCTATCAACAGCCAAGGAGGAGGCAATCTCCAAAGTCGACCTAGACGAATATATAGCTCAGCAGATCCGGGTTCATCAGGCGAATGAAGCGGCTGGGCAAACTGTTAGAACCGGACGACCGTATCCGAGCTGGTATGACCAAATCAATTACCCGCCAGGATATACGATCCCTAAATTCCACGTATATAAAGGGACAGGGAATCCGCATCAGCATGTCGCTCAATTCAGGGCCTTATGCGGCAATACTGGAGGCGATGACAAATTGTTGCTACGTCAATTCGTCGGCAGCTTAGCAGAAACAGCCTTTGAATGGTATTCGGAGCTACCTAACGACTCTGTCAAAACATTTGCAGAGATGGAACTGCTGTTTACACAGAGATTCGCGAGTGCTGGTGAACGCACCCCGATTACAGCACTGATAAATGCCAGGATAAGGCCCGGCGAAACATGGGTCCAATACGCAACACGATGGCGAAACCTATGGTCGAAATGCGAACAACGAATAGAAGAGGCACCTGCGGTAGGCATGTTTGTGAGCACTCTCGATCCGCAGGCGACCATCTCGCAATTCATGATGTTCTTCAGGCCGACCACCTTCCAGGCCTTGATCGACAAATTAGCCCAAATGGACCAGATGGGCCATAGACCGTCTTCTCCAAGACCCGATCCCCGAAATGAGAAAGGAAAAGCGATCATCGTCGCCAACGCTCAGCAACAGTCGAGCAACTCAAAGTCGGTCGCTCGCCAAAACAACGTGCGTCCACGCCCATCCCTCGAAGAGAGGCTAGGACGTCCTTACTCGTTTCCTCAGAATAAAACGAGAAGACTGTTTGAGCTGGCAGTGCGTAACAGACTCATCAATCTGCCGAGTCCAAAGCGTCTGTCGCAGCCAGGCGATCTTAATAATCCCAATTATTGCCCTTACCACCAAACGGTAAGTCACCCGATTGAGGATTGTTTCGTCTTTAAGGGATGGATCGAGGATCAATACCTGCAAGGCAAGTTCAAGCTGTCTGAAAGCTGGAAGGTAAACCCCCCACAGCCGCACTCTCCAAAGAAGACGGACACGCCGGGGGCAACTTGTTCTTTCGTCGAGGATGAAAACGATGGAGAAAACTTATCGGATGAATCCGAAGACTACGTAGCGACTTGTCATGTGATTTCTCATTCACTGACGGATGATGAGGAGGATCCTTGCGCTGAGAAATCAACGGCGGACCCTGAAACAGAAATTCCGCGGCCGTCAGACAAGTTGATCGATGCTTTCCTAAATGAAATTCGTCTGAAAGCAAAAGCCAATCAAGAGAATGAAATGGCCATACTGGAAAGAACCAAGGTATTCCCGTCAAATCAAAAGCCATACACTGCGGGTAAAAACAAATTCAAGACGAGAAAACGGTTCGCCAAAGCTCTATCAGTAGGAATGAAGCTACCGCCCTCCGAAGAAAATCCTTTCTCTGAGGTAGAGATGCACCCTAACTTCTGTTTATATCATCAGAAGATCATACATCCTACCGAAGACTGCGAATCCTTTAACTGTTGGTGGCAAGGGTATGTCGCTCAAAAGCGACACTTCGACAGGACAAAGTGTGAAGCTTGTGGACATCGGAAAAATGCGATAGATGAGCGCAAAAGAGCCACCGCCGACTGTCATATAGCCGACTTCAAGGGATCACAAATTATCACCTTTGGAAGCGACTCTGACGAAGAAGCTACCCCCAACTCTTCCCTCGGGGAATCTATCTCAAAAATAAAGGAATTGAGAAGCTGCGAGAACGTTCAGCCGTGCAATCGCATGCTACTCGGAAAAAATCTCGGCCCCGTAAACAAAGGATCGAACAAAAAGGATACAGGAAAAAGAAAAACGGCCCTCGTCGCCAGCACTCAATAACAATCAGGTGACCCTAGGCCGGTTGCTCTCCAAAGCAACAAGCGGCAACCCCTCCAGGAAAAGTCTAAACGTCCTTACTCGTTTCCGCAAGATAAAACAAGGGGACTGTTCGAGCTGGCAGTGTGTGACAGACTCATCAATCTGCCAAATCCAAAACGTCCATTGCGGCCAGGTGATATTAATAATCCTAATTATTGCCCTTACCACCAAACGGTAGGTCATCTGATCGAGGATTGCTACGTCTTCAAGAACTGGGTTGAAGACCAATACCAACAGGGCAAGTTCGCGTTGTCCGAAATTTGGAAGGTGAACCCGCCACAACCGCATGCTCCGAAAAATATGGATACGCCGGGGGCATCATGTTCATTCATGGACCGAAAAGTCCATAAACTAGAAACTCGCCTCAAATATGGCAACGATAGACCGAAATGTCGTTAAACTAATGATGGACCGCAATGTCCTAAAACTTGCAATGGACCGAAATGTCCTTAAACTAATAGCGGACCGAGACATCCTTAAACTAATAGCAGACCGAAACGTCTTTAAACTAATACCGCAGCATCCTTAGGCTGACAAGATAAAAAAAAACAAAAAAAAAGAAGAAGAAAAAAGGTATGTCCATAAGCAAAACGGGCATGGAGGAAAACCCGAAAGGGCTCCGTGAGTAAAAACAGCAGGGCTACCGGCAAGTGTTCGTGAAAACCCGAAAGGGCGCGACCTCGTAAAAAAAGAGTAAGAGAAAAAAAAAATAAAAAAAAATAAAAGTAATAAAAAGAATGAAAAAAAAGGGTAAGTCCATAAGCAAAATGGGCACGGATGAAAACCTGAAAGGGCTCCGTGAGTAAAAACAGCAGGACTACCGGCGAGTGTTTGTGAAAACCCGAAAGGGCGCAACCTCGTTAAGAAACACTTATAGGGTCCTCTCGACCCTGTAAGGAGAAACCACCTGCGTGAGATCCTTACGACTCACAAGGGAACAACACATTTAGGAATCCCCACGATTCCTAAGGAGAAAATACACTTGCGAGATCCTCACGACTCGTGAGGAGAAGGCTCTTATGGGACCCTCACGGCTCGTAAGATTTGAAAGCCTTAAGTTACAGAGGCCTAAACCTGTGCTTAAGCAACCCCCACAACTTTCGACATTGCCCTACAAGTGGTCCTATATTGACCCTTGTATACAATCCACGGGCGCGAATAAACATTTCCCTAACTAAGTCCCATCTGAGACTAGGGATGTGTTTGCATGGAAAACAACCCTTGTAAATCCTCTCGACTTACAAGGAGAAAACCCTCCTGTAGGATCCTTACGACTTACAGAGGAATAATACACTTAGGAACCCTCACGATTCCTAAGGAGAAAATACACCTATAAGATCCTCACGACTTGTAGGAAGAAATAGCTTTGTGAGACCCTTACGGCTCATAAAGTCAAAAGCCTTAGTCGACAGGACCTTAACCCTGGTCGCTAAACCACCTTTGTTCTACATCGACAGAGGCAAATGATGATTCGCTCCTGGCAATATCTCAGTGGTAGCGAAGCTGATGTCTAAACCGGTATCAAATTCCAAGTCCTTTCACGGCAAATGATGATTCGCTCATGGCAATATTCCAGTCGCAGCGATGCTGATGCCAAGATTGGTATCAGATCCCAAATCCCCTACTCGCCAAAAAAAATCAGCAAGCCAAAATAAAAATGCATACGAAATAGCCGAAATGATGGGGCAACTTGCAAACAAAATCAGCAAGTAAAAATGTATGCATGCAAAATAGCCGAAATGATTGGGCAACTCGCAATAAAAAGCAGCGAGTAAAAAAAATATATATAGCCGAAACGATTGGGCACCGCGAAAAATAGCCGAAACGATTGGGCAATCACAACCTTCGCGATATAAAAGCTGAAATGATAGAGCATCGCGGAAAGAATAAAAAAAATGAAAGAATGAAACTTTTTGCCCTACAGGTGAAATCACATCGATCCCTATATACAATCCAGGGGCACAAACAAAAAGGGAACCATACCTTCCCAACAAGCTCCGCCAGAAAGCGAAGCCAAATCTCGACGGTTCATAGACAACCCAAAGACAACCTCGACATCTGTTGCAATATCCCTGGAAACCAACAACGGCGTTTCTCCTCACTCCAACTAGATGCAGACATGACGTCAACAACTGACCTCAGAGTCGCAACGAAACGGAACCATGGCAAAGTCCTTAGTTCCAAATCTCAATGGCCACATCTACAGCCTGGAGACCAACAACGGCGTGCCTCCTCATTCCAGCAGGACACGGATGTTACACCATCAAGCGGAGCGATGGCAAAATCCCAACTCCGCCTTAGCATTCGTCTCGTTACAGCAGACGCAATGTTAACAACGGCGTTCCTTCGCAGTCCAGCAGGATGTACATGCAAAGCTAATAAAAGACCCCATGGTCAGCAAAGCGGAGTGATGGCAAAATCCCAGCACCACCACAACATTCGTCTCGATACAGCAGACGCAGTACAAGTAAATGAAGCAAAAGGTCAAATTTCTAGCTTCAAAGTCTTGACGGCAAGTCATATAAAGCCTGAAAGACAATCGAAGATCATCTCACACCAGCATAGAGTGAGCACCACCTAGACGTTCGTCTCGATACAGCAGACGAGTTATCACCCCAGCGTTCTTCCTCCAGCAGGGATTCGGACGTGACAAAGCAAGCGAAGCGAAGGCCACATTCCTAGCTTCAACGTCTTTACGGTAACTCACATAAAACCGGAAAGACAACCGGAGATCATCTCGCACCAGCACAGAGTGGTCACCACCTTGACGTTCGTCTCGATACAGCAGACAAAATGTCAACCCCAGCGTTCTTCCTCCAACAGGATTTGGACACACCAAAACAAACGAAGCGAAGGCCACATTCCTAACTTCGACGTCTTGACGGTAACTCACATAAAACCGGAAAGACAATCGGAGACCATCTCACATGAAGTGGTCACCTCCATGACGTTCGTCTCGATACAGTAGACGAAATATCAACCCCAGCGTTCTTCCCCCAACAGGATTCGGACGCGCCAAAGCAAACGAAGCGAAGGCCAAATTCCTAGCTTCAACGTCTTTACGGTAACTCATATAAAACCGGAAAGACAACCGGAGATCATCTCGCACCAGCACAGAATGGTCACCACCTCGAAGTCCGTCTCGATACAGTAGACGAGATGTCACCTCAACGTTCGTCTCGACACAGCAGGCGCAACGTCATTAAACGAAAGGAGCCACGGCAAAATCCCTAGTTCCAAACCTCGACGGTTCACCAGCAACCTAGAGACAACCATGACATTCGTCTCGATACAGAGGACGCGATGCCAGCAAACGAAGCGAAGGCCAAATTCCTAGCTTCAGGGTCTTAACGGCAAGTCATATAAAGCCTGAAAGACCACCGGAGATCATCCCACATGGAGTGGTCACCACCTCGACGTTCGTCTCGATACAGCAGACGCAACATCACCAAAAGGAGCCACGGCAAAATCCATAGTTCCAAACCTCGACGGTTCATCAGCAACTTAGAGACAACCACGGCATTCGTCTCGATACAGAGGACGCAATGCCAACAAACGAAGGCAAAGGCCAAATTCCTAGCTTCAGGGTCTTGACGGCAACTCATATAAAGCCCGAAAGACTATCGGAGATCATCCCCACACCAGCGCGGAGTGGTTATGACTCATCGGGGCTCTCCAAAATGAGCCTAACCTTAAGTAAAAAGCGGCATGGCAAATTCCTAGCGCTTGCTCTTCCGACGGTCAAACTGCCAAGGAGGATTGCTTAAAGACGTCTTGTCCAGCCCCCGAAGGGATCAGAGACACGGCAGTCGCAGGGCTACTCGAACAGCACGATTGCCTATCGAGGACTATATCAGCTTATGCGACGGTACGATGGCCAAAACCTTAAGTACCACCAACCTTAACGGGCTTCTGTCGTAAAGAGCAGAGGTTAAATGCGACGTTAAGAGGTTCTTGCGAGAAACGTTCGATTCTTCTCGACTTGTGAAAAATTGTCGAGGCGGCTCGACTCGTGAGATAAAGCCTTAGGCAGTGAGCATAAAAGAAACCTGTTTCCTAAGCATTGGGACCCTGCAAGTTGGCCCAAAACGGTCTCTTGCATACCATCCACGGGTCTCACTCTCCAACATCGAACTTCGACAATGAGGGAAACAACCACTTACAAGTCTTCTCGACTCGTAAGAGGGAAAAATTCTCTTGTAGGATCCTTATGACTTACAAGAGAAAACCACACTTAGGAATCCTCACGATTTCTAAGGAGAAAAACCCACCCACAAGATCCTCTCGATCCGTAGGGAGAAAAGCCTCTATGAGACCCTCACGGCTCATAGAGTTGAAAAGTCTTAGGCAGCAGATCGGAACCTGCGGCCTAAGCCCTCGCTATCTCGTGAAGAAATCAAAAGCAAGCCTCTGAAAATTCTTAAGCAAGAGCAAGGCTCTGAGTCAAAATTCTTGAAGTGGTAAAGAATTTTTTTTTTTTGAGGACAGAAGGTCCTATTTATAGGCATCAATCGCCTCTTCAACTGCCAAAAGGTGCCGTGACGGTTCGGATTCTGCCACCGTTGCGCTTGCGTTTGGAGGCCACGTAAGCGCAGCGGTGGGGGGGCATTTGTTTACCCCAATCAGAGCAAAGCTCTGTTCAAATTCCAAGACGGGAGATGAAGCAACGCTTCATCTTCCCCCAATCAGAAATAAAGCTTTGGTTTGAAAAATTAAAACTATAATGAATGAAGCAACGCTTCAGATTCTTTGCGCTGCGCGCAACGCGCCACGTGTCAGAAGTTGATACGAGCAAGGCTCTTTAAAAAAAAACATAAGCAACACTCAACTGCGCAAGCGCACCGCAGCACGACACGTGTCTGCGCAGTTGCGCAAGCACAACTGCGTAAGCGCACCGCTGCGTGACACGTGTCTGCGCAAGCACAGCTGCGCAAGCGCACGGCTGCGCGACACGTGTCTGCGCAGTTGCGCAAGCACAGCTGCGCAAGCGCACGGCTGCGCGACACGTGTCTGCGCAGTTGCGCAAAGCGCTGTTGCGCAAGTGCTTCACTGCGCGACACGTGTCTGCGCAGTTGCGCAAACTTCACTGCGCGACACGTGTTTGCGCAGTTGCGCAAGCGCTGTCGCGCAAGCGCTTCGCTGCGCAACACGTGTCACGCGCTGGTGAGTTGCGCAACAACAGAATGAAGATTTAAGAAAAAAAATTTCTGTTCTTGTTAAAACAAGAAGATTTTCTTCTGTAAAGCAGGGGCCTTTGGATCAAAAATCCAACGGTGGGGAAAATTACCCAAATCACTCAGAAAAAGATTTATGTAATAAATTTAACTAATTTATGGGCACTATAAAAAGGACCCCAGACCTCAATTAAAAGGAAGGAACATCTTGCTAAAAAAAAAAGGAGAAGAGAACTCTTGAGAACTCTTGAGGAAAAAAAAAGGTAAAAACCTTTAAAAGAAGAGAAAATTCTCTTATGAACAAGATCATAGATCTTCAACGATAAATAAATAAATAAATAAAATAGTGCCTTGCACTTGTTTTATGAACCATCGGTTCTTGAACCTGAAAGGTTATTAAATTAATAGTGCTTTGCACTTTCATGAACCTTTGGTTCTCTGAGATAAGAAAAAACAAGAAAAAAACTTGTTTCTAAATCAAATAGTGCTTTGCACTTATTTTATGAACCATCGGTTCTTGAATCTAAAAGATTCTCAAATTAACAGTGCTTTGCACAAATGCAATGCATTACTAAATGGGCCAGGCCCAAATCAAAATGACCTGACAGGCCAAAATAAATTGCAAGGCAATAAATGGGCAGAGCCCAAATAAATTGATGCTTTGCATCCTTTATACAAGGGCAGAGCCCAAAATAAAATTGATGCCTTGCATCATTCCTAAAAGGGCAGAGCCCAAAACAAATTGATGCTCTGCATCCTTTCTGGGCAAGGCCCAAATAAAAATAATAAAAAAAAAGAAATGCAATACAAAGGCAAATAAAATGTTGAACATTTCAACTGGACTTAGCCCAATTTTGGCCATAAGTCCTTAAATTAAATTGACTGAGCAAAATTGCTCTTCTAAATCAATTTACATCCGGTTCGAGGGTACATCTCCGAACTCCTTTGACATCCGTCGTTGTAATTCCTCAACGACGTCAAAGAGGTGACGGGTCCCAACGACCACACATCGATATGGACTGCGGGGTCCTTAAACTCGTGGACCGAAACGTCCATAAACTAATATCGGACCGAAACGTCCTTAAACTAATATCGGACCGAAACGTCCCTAAACTAATATCGGACCACCACGTCCTTAAACTGGCACAATAGAGCCCAAATGCTCTTTTGTCGGATCTAAACGGTCCTGTTAAGTTGATCTTAGTCTCAAACTGGACTAACGTGTCCTTAACAAACGTTTGAATCGATCTTAGCCTAAAAAATGACTAACGTATCTTCCAAACAGACTTTAGTCCCAAATTGGACTATGAATCTCCCAAACTGGAACAATAGAGCCCAAACGCTCTTTTGTCGGATCTAAACGATCACGTTAAGTTGATCTTAGTCTCAAACAGGACTATCGTATCCTTAACGAACGTTTAAGTTGATCTTAGCCGCAACGCGACTAATGCATCCTTAAACTAAAAACACCAAACCCAAATCTAAGTAAATACGGATTTAGACTAATCCACGTCCTACGGGCGACGGCATTACTCAGTCTCCGTATACAATCCACGGGCAACCACAAACAAAACAAACACCCACGACACGAAGTGAAATTCTGGAGAAGGAGAAAGTGGCTACTGCGATGCGGTAGCGTAATTAACTGCAGGGGCTTGCGCCTGCAGGGAAGAGCGTCCCCACAATCAAAAACCTCTCAAGCGAGGGGGAATCTAACGAAGTCTGCTACATCGGCCGCATTCGTCTAAACCTCCGATACACGGTGCCATAAATCAACTTGGCATCTTCGGAGAGGTAGACGGATAAAACCAAATAGCATCTGCCCCGAATCCCAGCGTCAGGACATCGCAGTCCTGTGCGCCGCCTTTCGGAGGGGAACAGTACCTCATACCCAACAATCAGCTGTGGTTGAAGTATCTCATACTCAACCATCCCATAAAAGTCTCTACTGGGAAATAGGCCTTTGTGAGTGGATCGCGCTGTTGTCCTCTGTATCTACTCTCCTGACCTAGATCTCCCTGGAGATCATCCATCTCCATGATCAGGTGATACTGCCTAAGAATATGTCTGGATCTTTGATGGGACGGGGGTTCCTAGGCATAAGCCACAACTCCATTGTCACATAATGGTAGGAACGAAGTTCATCTCATGAGCTTATATATATCCAAACTGCCTCTTTGGTAGCATCCTTGGTAACGATGTGTCTTGCCTTTAATCGTCTAGTTTGTCACGGTATCTAGCTTGGAACTCTTCCAACATACCGCCTCTTCACTGAGGGTAAAGACAATGCTTGTGACTGACATTCAGTCTACCTTACCATCCTAGAAGCTTTCCAGTGATTCTCCCCATGATCGATTAATACCATCTCACTACACCTAGTGAGAATCCTAACATCCAATTAGATCTATCTCATAGATCTAAAACCCAGGATTTAGGAGGTATCACCTTGATCCTATATGGAGAATCCTTGTGATAAGAGGAGATTGACCGAGCGTAGCAGAGAAAACTCTTTCCCTATCAAGAGTATGTCATCCACGTACTATACGAGGATCACCACCATACTCCCTACTACCTTTTTGTACATACAAGGTTCATCTACCATTTTGATGAAGTCAAACTCTTTGACTACCACATCAAAACAGATGTTCCAACTCCGCGATGCCTGCTTTAACCCATAAAGCAATTTCCACACGTTTCCGCTGCTCCCACTATCTACGAAGCCCTCTGGCTGTGTACTTACAGACGCTCTCTTCTAAATCATCATTTAGAAAAGCAGTCCTGACACCCAATCGCCAGATATCGTAGTCATGGAATATAGCAGTAGCAAGTAGGATCTGGATGGACTTAAGCATTGCTTTGAAAGTCTCAACTTTTCTATATACACCAAGTAATCTTCTCAAAATATACTTGCTCCTGATGGAGATTTAACCCTTCAGATAAAGCAACCAAAGTACATACTTTGTTGATGTATATGGATTCCATCTCAGATCGCTAAGCATCCAGCCATTCTTACAGAGTCCCCACTCTTGATGGCCTGCTCGAAACTAGTTGGGTCATCATCTCATGATGCAATCCTCGCTCCCACTGTCATAGAAAAAACCGAAGTATCTCTCAGGTGGGTGAGGAACCCTACCAGATCGGCGGAGAGGCTGAGGTTCGTTGGGAGCTATTGAATCCTCCGGTTCTACCAAATCATCAGCTGTAGTTTGTATAGCTGGAACTCCTTCCAGTTCTACCTTATGACCACTAATTTCTTCACAAGTAATTCCCTTTCCAAAAGGTGGCATGCTGAGAAAACAAAACACCTTTTGTTCATCAGTTTGGTAGAAGATATTCCCTTGCGAATACTTAGGATATCCAACAAACTTCCACAGAAATGATCTTGCCTCAAGCTTGTCCGGATTATGCTTTTGACATAGGCCGGACAACCCCAAATCTTAACTTCCTTAAGAGATGGGCTCTTCCCATACCATATCACATATGGAGTGGTAGGCACCTGATTTGGTTGGAACCCTATTCAATAGGTATGCAGCTTCTCAAGTGCATAACCCCCAAAAGGAAATAGGCAACTCAGTAGTACTTATCATAGAGCACACCATATCACATAGGGTGTGATTGCTCCGCCCCGATATACCATCGTGCTGTGGTGTATACGGAGGAGTAATACCGAGTGAGAATCTCATTCTTGTTTAGAATAGTCCAGGAATTCCGTGCTTAAGTATTCTCCTCCCTGATCTCATCATTGGACATAATACTTTTACCCGTTTTGGTTCTCTACTGCTAACTTATATTCATTGAATTTCTCAAAAGGTTCAGACTTGTGTTTCAACAAGAACACATGTGCGAATCTTGAGAGATCATCAGTGGATGTAATGAAGTATAAAGAACCAGTCCTGGCATGTGTAGACAGGGGACCTCATACATCATCATGTATCAATCCCAAGAGTTCACTAACTCTTTCTCTGTTTCCAATAAACGGAGCTATGGTCATCTTATCTTTGTGACATGACTGGCAAGTTCTACACGATGTAAATTCAAACTGATTTAAATATGCATCTTAATGTAACTTAGCTAGTCGGGTCGCATTGATATGACCTAGTCTACAATACCTTAAGAAGGATTTGTTCATTTCTGAACTCTTCCTCTTGTGTGTGTTCTGTACGTTAAGAACTGTGGTTTGATTTAGAACGTCTATGCTTTTAGATAACGTGCCTGAACCGATCAACTCTTGATATAAGAAAATGTTCAAAACATTATCCAACAATACAAAATTATATCCTTCTTTACTAGTAAAGAGACTGATATGATACTGTATATCAGGTTCGGTATCTAATAATATTCGTTCAGAATCAATGTATTTGGTAATACATGGTGATAACTGCCAACAGACTTAGCTACAACAATTGCACCGTTTCTAACTCTTAAAACTTATCACCCATTCTCAGTTCTCTACATATCTGTAGACCATGTAACAGATTACATTTTGTGGGATCCTGATCTGGTATCTCATACCTAGGACGCAAAGAATACTGAGAAACAGTTCTCGGTAATGAACACGCCCGAAGAAGATATATCATCATGCACTTTCTTCGTTTGGACGGCATGGGAATTATGGTAATCCCCTAATTCCTGCTCGGTCTTATAACATTTATAAGTTGGAGCGGGACCAACGTTCCCTAGCGCAGTATAACAAGAGGGTTCGGTCAATACATCCGTATTATTATCTTGATTAAGGCGTGATATGGTCGCTACCTGGAGAGAGAGAGAAGAAAACACTCAGCGTATGCTCTTGCAAGATTAGATTGGTTATTAATATATTTAATCAGGATGGCTCCCACTGTTTTAGTCAAATCTTCCTTCAAACCCTAAAAAGAAAGACTAGCCGGGATTAATTACACCCTACAAGCTCGCTAATCTTTCAGCCAGGCCAGTGTCGGTACTTTGAGGGAGGTTTCTCGTGCTTTCGTACGGACCTAATTAAAATAAACCTCGTTTTCCCAGGGGTGTAACCCCGTTGACATCTTTCTAGACACCTATTTGATCAGCTATTTGTAATGTGTAAAACTCTTCCAGGAGTAATTCTTACTCACAGCGGGTATCGGGATCCAACTATCTCATAGGAGGTACGCAATCTCATTGCAAATTTCAACACTTGAAATTCCCGATAATATTTTACCCCTAGCATTCTATGACTTTGACGAAAGCCAACAAACCATAGGCTACTAGTCAAGTTCAACCCGTACATTTCCCGATTGAATTAAACCCACCCGCACGACCCTTGACGAAAGTCAACAAATTCGTACGACTACCCTAACTCAATCACATCATATGCTTATGCAGATAAGCATAAATAGCTACCGCACACTGCGCATTGACGAAAGCCAACAAACGCAGCACGAATACTATGAAGTACTTATCTGAAATGATGGAGAGCTACGATAGGTTTTTATGAAAACCCTTTGCGTAATGAACTTGATATCGTTGTAGAATCAAATGATTTAAATGGAGTATTTTGAGGGCTTTGCTAGTTTCGCTAAAGAGGTCACTCCCGGTGAAGAGATCTCGGCTCTTTCCTCATCGAATGGGGTGCTGGATATTTCACAAATACCACTATGCAAAGCAAAAACTAGAAAAACAATCAAAAGACAAACCGAGTTTATAGCATCTGCTAGTTTCGCTAAAGAGATCATTCCCGGTGAAGGGATCTCGGCTCTTTCCTTATCAAATAAGGTGCCGGATGTTCTACAAGGAACACCACTATGTAAAGCAATAACTAGAGCTAGCTGTTTTTGAAAAAATTCGATTCCACAACATCTTTAGGTTTCTTTTATTTCATTAATCTCATTAATGAAGTCTCATCAATTTAAATTTACCTAAACGTCACAGATAAATACAACGTACGCTTATGCCATCCGCATTCGTCTCGATGTCCCCTCGTGCACCGTTAGGTTAGGTAACTAATGGCAGAGCGGGGCAGAGCTAGCGCGGGTGTAAAACATAAGCAATCTATATAATATATCACATATACTATATCCTGTATTCATCTCAACATATCAAATAATCACTTCACAGATATCACAGCAAAAGAAACATATGAAGTATTGGATATACAAGGCAGTCCGTGTTTTATTGTGAGCCTGTATAAAACACGGATTCCATGGTCGCGATGAATAGCCAATCCCACACCCCTAGACCCCTACAAGAGCGGTAAGCAACCCTACCAATTCTAGGGTTAGGACACCCGGTCTCGACTCCTCGAGATGGTCTCCCATTGGACCCTAGATCCCGGTAACTTGTGCTCCCCGCCTTGGGTCTATCCTAATGCGGAAAAGTAAATAATATACAATGGTGACATCATCCTCAACCAAGAAGTGCCCTAATAAAAGAATATTACATACAATGAAATTTACATGAATGAAAATAAAACTCTCATCTCACATAAAACCCCCGGCTATTCAAACACGACGATCCAATATAACTTATCACAGCAACACATAACATCACATGTCATCAACATAAGTAAATATGCGTATCCCAATTGTCGTTGACATATAACACCGAAACCGGCGATACACCACATATTACACTTACGGTCGCAGAAAATAAAGTGAAAAACTACAACAGTTAGAATCCGCAACCATCGTAGACATCACATGCCTAACCAAATGAATTCCTTAGACATCGCATGCCTAACGATTATAAACCCCGCATTTTAGTCTCGATCTCTAATAAACTTTTCAATATCTAGTCGGGCAATTCAACAAGATTCCCGACATCCTGATCGAATGCTCGTCGGAAACTTTAGTAGACGGTCGCACCCCCGATGCCGTCGACGAAGTGCACTAAGACGGAACACCGCTGCCGCGAGCACCCGAACGAATGCTTTTGGCGACGGGGTTCTCCTACAGTCACTTGGTCGAGGCTATGGGGCATGGCTATCTAATAAGTTTACCCGGCGAGTATTCGCGTGCGCTACGTGATTGCGACGGACTTTTGATCATATCAAAATCCCGTGGCAACCGATCAACTGAGACTAAAGTACTAGATTTATAACATTCAAATTAGTTATCTCATAACTACATGTGGATTCCAAATATTGTATCACATTACAGAAAAAGTTAGATGGCGTTAAACATTCCGATCGAATCAACAGACACCTAAAATTTCCCAATTTGCTCAACACTTGAACTTAGTTTAAAAGCATCTATCACATGCCACAGTACCAATGAACCAGTCGTAGAAGGGTCAAACCAACGCCTCACATATGGCAACGCCGAACTACTACAAACCCTAAGGTTTAAAGGTGGTTCAGACGGTCACATAATCGTGTTAAGGTTTTTTTCTTCTAGAGGGTCCACCACGTTGCTTGCACGACTTTAAATGTTCATTAACTAAGGAAAAATCCAACACTTGGAAATTTTCCGGCAGGGGAAAAGTGAGTTATTGATATCCGTTTGAACTTTTTAATACCGTCTAAACAAACATGAAACCAAGCTAGAATTGCGAATACGAAACACTCCGAATTTATGATGCAGTAAATTAACATCACATGTAATTTTAGAAAAAATAAACAACACCACAAGTACCAAACCCCAGAACCTTGGAGCACACTACAAACCCCAAACACTAACCCTAAGCAAAAACCGGGGTCGCCGGAATTTGGGCCTTGGTCGCCGGCCATTCTCCGAGCAGGGTGGGTGGGTTTTGTGCTATGTTCATATTGTATCAAATACAACATTATGCAACTGTTTGAAAAAAAATTTGACTCCAGAAATAATTCGACAGAAACCAGGGTTTTGCATCGGGTGTTTCGGAGTTGTTTCGGTTTCGTAATCCTACACTTATCCGTCTAATTCTATAGCTAGGCTCTGATACCACTGTTGGGATACCTATAACGGCAGCAAGGTTTCGGGTGGCATCATACATGCCAATTTCAAAAATTTGCCATTATAGATAACCCTAAATCTAGATCATTAATAGAGAATCAAACAAAACTAGCATGTTAACACTTTAACATCTAAGAGTTAGGGATTACAACCTTTGTAGTCCGTTCCTTCGCTTCATAAGCTCCATGTTGAGGTCTCTTCGCTGCGATCATCAAGTACCCGGACTCTAGAGAGGCTCCATGAAGAGAAAGATGCAAGCTTACTTCTAATCTTCAAAAACTAAGATGATCTATCTTGAAGAAACACTAACCCAAGATCTTGCTTCACTAATCATGTATTAGTAAAGCAAACACCCTAATCTAAGTGGCTAGAATAGATGAGGATGATGAAATAGGAATTTTGCTCTCTTTTTTTTTCAATTTCTCACAAAATATCATCACAAATCAAAAAGCTAGTGAAGCTTTTTAAGAGGAAGAAGAAGAAGAATTTCTTTTGTGATGAATAATAAATTATTGTATGAGATTAGAATTGCAACCATGGGTTAAAGATCACTTCCTTAACCCTTGTAGAGAATAAACCATGGGTAGAGGTTTGGGTTGGGTTAACAAATATCTTCACAAAATATCAAAGAATGAGAACAAAAGTCAAAGCTTCAAGAAGCTTCCATAAAGCTCATCCAAAGTTTAACCCTAATCCAAACCCTAACATGTTTTATTCTTAAAATCCTAGTTGCAATTTTAACCCTAACATGTTACAATATTATATATCACATATATAATATATAATGTAACAAAAGAAAATAATACAATTAACATATATCACATATACATCAATGTATTATCCTGTGAGAAAAAGAATCAATAAAGCAAGCTTATATTAGTTAATGTAACGTAATATATCTCATATATAATTATACATTAGATTATCGAATCAACACTTGATCCGATAATCCGGCTATTTCACAAATAATCGACTAATATAATAAGTATCGGTTCATCGAATCAACACTTGATCCGATGACCCGGCTATATCACATATACCCGGCCGAATCACATATCGCGAGAATTGAATACGGTATCACATACACGTATTATTCTCGGTCCCGCATATATCACATATGTGCTGCTACTCCGTTTTGCCTGAGCCAGGAAACCTCTGTGTAGGACTCTAAAGAATCGTCAATACGTCGGCAGTAGGCGATGATCATATCAAACACCCACAAGCTGCAAGCGGTCAGCTAAACGTAACAGCCACCCAGGTATTGAGCGATCAGAAGATCAACCAGCAAGCCTGTACATTCTCCTGTGAGTCCAATCAGTAACACTACCGTACAGTCCGGTCTCTTCGCCTGATATGTCGCATATGTAGTCTAAGGGTGGTAAACGCCAGACCCCAGTAACCGATAAGTCGTATCGATATAAGGTCCATAACAGTTCAAGAAACTACTGATAACACTTACCAGTAAATCTCAGCAACCCTGGCCAGGGATTTCCAGTTATAGCCAATCGAATATAGCGCAACATCAACTCCCAATACCGGGAGAGACGAAACTCTTCCTATCGCTCATTGCCTCCATGTGATTCGGGACTGTACCCAAAAGCCACCGTTTTGCACGTTCTCTTGAACGTGGTAAGTTGGAAATCAAAGCACAGTGGGAATCATACAAGACTCTATGACGATCTCGGGTCTACAGACTAACCTGTACAAGTGTCACCAGAGAACTGCCATCTGATATAAGGTATAATACCATCTGGGAGTTCTCGGCGAGTCCGTCCAGTATACCCAGTCTCCACTGAGCACCCGTATACGATCTCTGATGTCAAACACTAATGGATATGGGATCATCTATTGCCCATCTACATGGGTCGAGAAGCATACGCTAGTCTACTCTGGTATATCGATGCCCTGTCTCGATACACCTACGACTAGGAACATTTGAAGGATGTATTTAGCGACTACACTTTCCCCACTAGTATAATCTGCATCATAGTCCTGGTAGTCAAGTACTCATCCTAAGCGCTTTATCAACATGTAACATAGAGACAATCAGAGTACATGTTAAGATAAAGAGCAACCATATAGCATACTATCATGTCGAGCAAGAAAGTCCTCTATATATATGTCCAAGCATCCACTACAATATACATCGTATGTACAGTAATGGCCTCTAGGGCATACATATCACTAACAGGAATTAGATGAGCAGCGAATCTGCCGAGTATGGTGAATTTTGCATCATACTTATCCACCGACTTATCCCACATGGATCCTTGTTGCAGGTGAATGAGCTTCTGTTGGAAAATACTTGGCGTCAAAGAGATCACGGAAAGTCTTCCACTCTATCAGCTGCTCAACACGGCTCTCCTCGGCCTTCCATCAGACTCTGGCATTGCCGGTAAGTTGGAGTTTTGCTACTTTGACCTAAGCTATTTCTGGAAGTTGGGCTGCGGCTAGGTCATTTTCTATGCTATGAACTCATTCCTCGTCTTCAAGCGGTTTCCGTTTTCCTGAGAAGTTCTTCGGGTGTAATGCTCGAAATTGTTTCACTCCCATTGCTTCTGCTTCAGAGCGGATGAAACTCTGTTGAAAGAGAGCAGTCTGCTCCTGCAAAATCGTGCTTTAAGCCTGTTGACCTTCAAGTAGGCTTTTGATAGCCTCCAGTAGTATCGTCTGTTCTGTGAGTGGAGCGGCTATAGTAGGTGGAGGTGGTAGAACGGTAAGGGTAAGTTATGGTGCTGTACTTCTATGGGCATTAGTGCTAGTGTTGTAAGGAGAATCCATCGCCTTAGATAAATAAGAAAGATTAGAATAGATTCAACGGAAATTGAATTGCAAGAAATATAAAGTTGTTGAATTTCATATTTCTTGTGATATATTGCTTACGACTTCATACAGAACGGATCTTCATGGGCCGCCAACAAAACTTGTCACGCCCCGCTTCCCAAAAGACGGTAGCAGGTACGTGACGAGGCCCGCGACGTATTTATTTCAGGAATGTCATTTTTCGGAATAAATACGCTAAGCGTAATTGAGCAATATAAAATGATAAGAAATTAACATGAGATTTAAACTTCAACAACTTTATTTACATTCAATTTGATACATTTACAATACATGGGTTTAACTGAAAGAAAATACAAGAAGAGAAATGCCTAAACATGTGGCATACATAAATTACTGAAAGAGAGGATAACTAGTCTAAGCCTGAGTCGCGATCTAATCGTGCTCCTCTTCGGTGGTGTCCACCTCCTCAGTCTCCACAGTATCTGACGAATATTCTAAGAAACAAAAATTGTTGGAATGCCCGTCAGCAAAATTTCGCTCGGTAAGCCCCAATGAAATGGCTATGAAGTATAAAAGTATAATGATAAAGAAAATGTATATCATGAAGCAATGGATTAGGAGATATGTTGTTTAAACATGTCATTATAACCATGGCAATTCTATTTAATATGCAGTTATATACTCTACAACAAATAGGGGTTGCCCCTACGGATTTATCCGTAGGGGCAACCCACTGCCCCTACGGATATATACGTAGGGGCGAAAAAATACCCCGTAGGTGCAAAGGCCGCAGGTGCAAGTTGAGGCCCTGAACTTGCCCCTACGGGCAAATTCTTGTCCCGACGGATATCTGTGTAGGTCCTGTTGCCCCTACGGCTTAATCCGTAGGGTATAAGATTTTATATTATTTATGGTTTATTTTAATAAATTACTTTGCCCTACGGATATACCCGTCGGGGCATGTATACCCCCTACGGATATATGCGTAGGTACGATTCCGTAGGGGCATAAATTCAGGATTCCTGATATGTATCCCCTACGGATAAAGCCGTAGGGGAGAGTCAGTGGCCCCTACGGATATATCCGTAGGGGCTTTCCCAACCCCCTGGTACTGAGATCTGGGGGAAATATCAGTTACTGCTGATATTTTGCCCCTACGGTGATAGCCGTAGGGGTAACATGTTGACCTACGGATTAATCCGTAGGTACATATTATCTGAAATTTTTTTTAAAAATGGGCTGTTTGATTTTTCCCGCCCTGTGCACAATAATATATACATCAATCAAATCATATATTGCAGTATTCATAATCACATCTCACGCATATATATAATATACAAAAGAAACCCAAAAACTGAATATGATATAAATACAAACCAATATCAATATCGTTTCAAAATGTAGTACAATGTGTATGATATAAATAAATACATGTTTCAAAAAAAAAGAACCAAAAATCTACCCTAGCTCGGTCCAGCTCCAACTCTGAATAACGATAGAATAACGCGCGCCTGCTCCTCGGTCAATAAACTATGCAATTTGTCGCGAGCGGGAGTCTGAGCGGCATGTGGTCTGCGCAGCCGCCGTCGAGGTAGTCGCTTGCAGAGCCGCGGCTGCGGGAGTCTGAGTGGGCGGTGGAGCTACATGAGCTGTCTGCGGAACCGCAGCCGATGTAGTGGCGTGCGGAGCCGCAGCCGAAAAGCGTTGTTTATTTCAATTACATATGTATGTATGATTAATCAAACTTAAGTCTAAAACCAAATAAGCTCAAGCTACGTACTAATTATGGATATGTTGATATGTATATAATATGAAATGATATTTTACTATAAAGTAGTATACATACCAGCATCTCCTTCAACTCCTGAACGCTGGCCCTCAAGCTATCCAGTTCATGATGGATACGTCGCTCACTGGAGACGGAGGAAGTAACCACCGGGGTGGAGTCCAACCTCATATGGGCCCTGCTAGAGCCTAGTCCTCGGCCTCTCTCCCAACCTCCGTGGTGCCGTCCGTGTGCGGCGTCCAGGACTGGGGTCAGCAGCCTCGAATGTTGCCTTCCCCTAGCAACTGTCAGAACATTATATTTAGCACATACTGGTCTAAAAAATTGACAAGAAACACCAAAATCAACAAATTCAAAGCCTTACCTACAGAGATAGAAGATGTGCTCCTCTGGTATCTGCATGTATCAAAATTTGAATAATATTAATTAATTTCAGTACATACATACTAACTAGGTAAACTCGTATATAGCGCTGCTTACACATATGACAGGGAGTGAACAAGCTCTTGTAGATCATCAGGCGCAAATCTAATCTCATCAAGCAGCCCATGATAATGAGTTGGACGACTAAGAGCAAAAGAAATGTGTGTATATTTATGATATAGCATTCTAAATCAATATACATGCCCTATATAATATATAAACATACCTGGAGGAACGGGAGTGGCCTCTGTCCCTGATATGGACGCATCACCAACAACTAGACAATCAAACATTGACAATATAAGTAATTTTGACATAAACAGGCATGGATATCTATAATATTACATTCAAAATGGATATTAGAGGGCGCACCTGCAGTGAGAAGTGGCAAAAGTATCACCCAACTAGGGTGTAATTTACAGAATCAGTTGAGACTCTTAAAAGTCATAGAAGAACCCGACCTGCACAAATCTGATGTATGCTTTCCATTGGACACTAAGAAGTCTCTAAAGGGAAAAGCCTATGTGAAAGCCATCATTAGTTCATATCAGAGGATTGATGCTGAAACAGAGAACGAGGAATGTCATTTTTTTCTTCTTCCGCCACATTACTGTCTTCTCCTTCTGCCACATTACTGTCTTCTCCTTCTTATTATGTGCGCGTGCAAATTCAATGACTATATTGAGAATATGGATTAATAGTGGGTAGGAAAAGTATTTCTCAAATGGCTTTTGCGTCTTAAAACCATAAACTACTAAGTAATGACATACATAATTTTTTTAGTATAAAGGTTGTTATTTTAAGTTTTCCCTTATAGAGATATGATCTAACTGCATCTATCAACTATAAGTGTGCAAAAAATTATGATAAGAAATCATAAGAAAGGGTCGTAGCCATGCATAACCTTGAATCTACATACCAAATCATGCAAAAGCATGCACTTATTGTCACCTTGCCTTGGAATATAAAATATCTTGGAAGACTATAAGCGAGCATTTAAATCTTGTTAGCTTTTGACTTCAACATATATTTTTCTCAAGTACCATGAAATATACTTGCTCCGTATAAACCGTTTTCAGGAAGATGGATTAATAATGACAAATTATCCATTGTGGCTCACTAGGTTAGCATTTTCTCTTCTATTGACCATCTTTCTAATCTGCTTGGTAAATTTATTCGGAACCGGCTGTGAATCATTAAAAGAGTAGCATAAGAACGAAAGCTAAAATACAGATATATAGCATACCGATACATCGAAACTTCAAAGTTGCGATGGCAATCCAGAGATATTTATTTCTACACACGTGGTGCGCGTGCGAATGCGTCAGGCAACATGGACAAATATTTCAAAACATGGAAAGTATTATTCGTATAAAGTAATTAAAACTTTTAAACAGCTTGGGTAGAGATATTTTCTTAGGTGATGCAATCATATCATGAGGACTAAATTTAAGCTATTATATATATGCATATGTATTTTTCTAACCTAAAATATCACACATACACACAGAAAGAGAGAGAGAGAACACCTGGTAGGTAAAAAAATCAGGTAGCAGGATCCTGAAGAAATGGAGTCCATAGCATTGCTCATCATCATCATCCATGATCCCTTTGACAATATTTTTTCAAAGGGATCACGGATGATGATAATCAGCAATGCTATGGACTCCATTTCTTCAGGATCCTGCTAACTGATTTCTCTATCTACCTGGTATTCTCCCCCTCTCTCTCTCTCTGTGTGTGTGATATATTAGATTAGAAAAATACATAAGCATATGTATAATAGCTTAAATTTAGTCATCATGATATGATTGCATCAACTAAGAAAATATCTACCCAAGGTGATTAAAAATTTTAATTACTTTATACGAATAATACTTTTCATGTTCTGAAATATTTATCCATGATGCCTGACGCATTCGCACGCGCACCACGTGTGTAGAAATAAATATCTCTGGATTGCCATCGCAACTATGAAGTTTCGATGTATCGGTATGCTCTATATCTGTATTTTAGTTTTCTTTCTTATGCATGTCTTTTAATGATTCGCAGCCGGTTCCGAATAAATTTACCAAGCTGATTAGAAAGATGGTTAATAGAAGAGAAAATTCTAACCTAGTAAGTCACAATGGATAATTTGTCATTATTAATCCATCTTCCTGAAAATGGTTTATACGGAGCAAGTATATTTCATGGTACTTGAGAAAAATATATGTTGAAGTCAAAAGCTAACAAGATTTAAATGCTCGCTTATAGTCTTCCAAGATATTTTATATTCCAAGGCAAGATGACAATAAGTGCATGCTTTTGCATGATTTGGTATGTAGATTCAAGGTTATGCATGGCTACGACCCTTTCTTATGATTTCTTATCATAATTTTCTGCACACTTATAGTTGATAGATGCAGTTAGATCATATCTCTATAAGGGAAAACTTAAAATAACAAGCTTTATACTAAAAAAATTATGTATGTCATTACTTAGTAGTTTATGGTTTTAAGACGCAAAAGCCATTTGAGAAATACTTTTCCTACCCACTATTAATCCATATTCTCAATATAGTCATTGAATTTGCACGCGAACATAATAAGAAGGAGAAGACAGTAATGTGGCAGAAGGAGAAGACAGTAATGTGGCGGAAGAAGAAAAAAATGACATTCCTCGTTCTCTGTTTCAGCATCAATCCTCTGATATGAACTAATGATGGCTTTCACATAGGCTTTTCCGTTTAGAGACTTCTTAGTGTCAAATGGAAAGCATACATCAGATTTGTGCAGGTCGGGTTCTTCTATGACTTTTAAGAGTCTCAACTGATTCTGTAAATTACACCCTAGTTGGGTGATACTTTTACCACTTCTCACTTCTCACTGCAGGTGCGCTCTCTAATATCCATTTTGAATATCGATAATATTACATTCAAAATGGATATTAGAGAGCGCACCTGCAGTGAGAAGTGGTAAAAGTACCACCCAACTAGAGTGTAATTAACAGAATCAGTTGAGACTCTTGAAAGTCATAGAAGAACCCAACCTGCACAAATCTGATGTATGCTTTCCATTGGACACTAATTAAGAAGTCTCTAATGGGAAAAGCCTATGTGAAAACCATCATTAGTTCATATCAGAAGATTGATGCTGAAACAGAGAACGAGGAATGTCATTTTTTTCTTCTTCTGCCACATTACTGTCTTCTCCTTCTTCTTCTGCCACATTATTCTCTTCTCCTTCTTATTATGTGCGCGTGCAAATTCAAGATATAATATAGCAAACTAGGATTGGTATTCAAATCCCAGTCCAGATTGGTATTCAAAATTTATTTAATTAGTTTGTGATCCACATCATTTGATTCGTTGCTTGAGGCATCAATGTAGGCACAAATATCGGCGACGAGGAACTCGACGAGGAAGAACGAGGGCGGTGGCGGGCTGAGAACGGAGGGCGCGCGGTGGCGACGAAGAGAAAATTGGAGACGCGGGAACGAGAGAAAATTTTGGGAACGAGAGGGAAAGATATCGAGGCGTAGGGCATTTCTGTGCCTTTTTTAATTAAATTCCCATTTAGGTGCCCGTAGAGCCAAACAACAAATTAAGATATAATATTTTTAAATTAAAATGTCGGGCACCGTAGGAACAAAGTGGCGCTTTTAGTTTCATATATGAGTATCGATGGGAATATGAAGGTTTCATATTATCATCGAGTATCATATATTGGATGTTATGCAAGCTCTGAACAAATCTTGAACGGAACTTTCACAAGAATTTACAATACCCGACCAGAATCCAATCCTGAGTTTGATGAAGCTTCAGGCCTTCAGCTTCCCCACAGAAAATAGTTAGGGCAAACCCTTTGCAAAACCATAGCTTTCATGCAGAGATGACGCTCAGAACATGCCAGCTTCCAAACACATTGAATAATACATAATCTCCCATACTCTCTCTCTCTCAATCAGACAGTTTATATTTGGATTTGAATTTAGGAAAATAAATAAGATGGCTACAAACCAGCTTGCCTCGCCAATCTCATAACTATAAAGCTCATAAAAGTGGAAGCTTGAGGGCAAGCCATCATCGCCTCCATTCAATTGAAGCCAAATCATCCACAAAAAATAGAAATAAATATAATAATTGATCGATAGGCAAAATTGCAAGAAACCTATTCAGATTTTTGCATGAAAAAATAAGAGATGTAAAATAAGTAAAAGATTACCAAATGAAATTATCCCATCACTTGAACCCCCTCTCAAGACATTTTAGGAAAAATTCCCCCAGTAATTTTCCCAAACTCTGAAGGCTTCACAAAAATTTTAAATACAGATAATAATATGATTGAAGAGATCAATCACCAATTTTTTAATGAGGATCAACTGAAACCCCAAACAGAGCAAGCAAATTACAAAGATCCCAAAACCCCGCGTGGCCCAGCCCCAGCCCCCAGCCCCAGCCCCAGCCCCCAGCCCCAGCCCAGCTCCAGCGTGGCCAGCTAAACCCCAACACCAACCCTAAGGCAAACCCTAACCCCAGCCCCACCCCAGCAGCAGCCGAACCCCAACCCTAACCCTAACCCTAAGGCAAACACCAAATTAAGAATTAATATTTTAATTCTTGAACGTCTGTGCCCGTAGGGGTAACCCTATAGGGTTACCCCTACGGATTAATCCGTAGGGCCAAGTTAAATCTGCCCCTACGGATTAAAAATTTTGTAGTCAAAATAGAGCCGTCTATTGGGAACGACATCAAACTACATACAGAAAAATTAAGGATCGCTAGAAATTTTGTCAAAATTTTATCACTAACAGTGAACCTGTATCCAGCCTACCCACATCCTGGTGAAGGAAACTATGGACAAAAGGGATGAACCCCCAGCAAACCAGTCAACAAAGAGGAAAGGATAATGCAGTTTAAGCTAGTGCAAAGAAAGGTACAGTCCCCCAAATACTCTCATAGCTCAGGAAAGCATCTTGATGAGGGGGGAGATAAAAAGAGTTTTGCAATAGGGAATTGTGTCCCATTCCTGAGGTACGACATAAGCCTAGGAGCCAAGTTGAAATGCACTGGCAAATAACCCCTCCACACACACGCATGCACATGCACACAGACACATACAGAGTTGTAAATCATATATGAGGATAATTACACAATGTAAATTCTTGATAATAGAAGCATCCTGCAAAACCACAAACCTTTTCAGTTATATGCAGTCATGAGAATCAAACTATAGCTAGGTATTGCAAAGATCACAAAATTGAGTAGATTTGTTACATTTGTTCATTCTAGTTTGGGTGTTCAAATTCCATATTCTCGATTCCAATATCACCCCTAACCCTAACCCTAACCCAGCCCCAGCCAAACCCCAACCCAACACCAAACCCTAACCCGGCCTAACCCTAACCCCAACCCAGCCCCAGCCGAACCCCAACCCAACACCAAACCCTAACCCGGCCTAACCCTAACCCCAACCCAGCCCCAGCCGAACCCCAACCCAACACCAAACCCTAACCCGGCCTAACCCTAACCCCAACCCAGCCCCAGCCGAACCCCAACCCAACACCAAACCCTAACCCGGCCTAACCCTAACCCCAACCCAGCCCCAGCCGAACCCTAACCCCAACACCAAACCCCAACCGAACCCTAACCCTAACCCTAACCCCAACACCAGTCGAACCCCAACCGCCGATCGAACCCATACCCTAACCCTAATCCTAACCCTAACCACAACCGATACCTAATCCTAACCCTCATCGATCGCTACCCTAACATCATTATAATAATGTTTAACTAATTACCTGTAGGCGACGACGGAGAGGTAATCGGCGACGACGAGGGCGGTGGCGACAACGAGAACGGAGCACGGTGGCGACCACGAGATCACTGCAGGCGTGGCGACGACGATTCGGCTTGGATTCGGCGACGACGAGATCACTGCAGCGCGGCGGCGACGACGATCTCGATTTGGGAATTTGGTTTCGCGCGAGCGAAAGAAAGAGAATAAGAAATAATCGGCGTAGGGATCGATCTCTTAAATCCCTATTTATATGCCCCTACGGATTTACCCGTAGGTGCTTGGTTTGCGCCACCGTAGGGGCAAACACCAAATTAAGAATTAATATTTTTATTCTTGGACGTCAGTGCCCGTAGGGGCAAGCTTTTAGCCCTACGGATTAATCCGTAGGGCCAAGTTAAATATGCCCCTGCGGATATTTCCATCCGTAGGGGCAACCCCCTATTTTACTAGTGATATATATATATATATATATATATATATATATATATATATATATATATATATATATATATATATATCATGGAAAAATAATATGAGCATAGTATAGCATGGCCGTGTAGTGGACATGAAGTGAATGTTAGTGTCCTAAAAGGTCTTTACATGGGTAAACTAATGTAACGTAAGTTCAAGACTGAATGTCAACCAATCTCAAGAGTGTTCTCGAACCCAGCAGGCTGTAATACAGGGGTAAGGAACTACGGGCTCGAATCAAGTGTTAGTAACAGGATTTAAACCTATTGTTAAAGTATTCCAAACTCAACAGGTTATAATTCAGGAGCAAGAAAACACAGGCCCTCATGATTGCTTGTTTGTGTTAGTAGAAATGGATTCATGATTTAGGAGGACTTCTGAAATTTCGTTGAATTCACACATGAACTACCCCAACTCCCCGTGTATTCTAGGTTACAGTTAAAATTACTTCAATAGCAGCCATTGCGTTTTGGTATTCATGTTAAGTTCATGTCAAGTCATAGTATTGTAGTATTCAAGTTTTAGGATATTCGCGTTCAAGTGTTCTTTTTCATGATCAAAGATTCAAGTTTATATTAAAATTTGGATCCTGATTGAGTTTGTATTTAGGTTAAAGTAAATATCTTATGAAAGGATTTAGCTTTTGAATTTCTTAAGTTTGGGAGTAATCGGCAGCTGCTGTACATGGACGGCAGAATTTGTGTCTTTTTCTAAGACAATTTCCATTTGATAACTATGTTAAATTGTCTAATCTGAATAAGTAAGCACTCAATTTCTACGGCTCCCTAGGGCTCAAGAGAATTGATCCCCCTTAAATCTATATTAAACAAAAGTTCTTAAAATATTGTTTTGCATAACTCGAGGGGGTTTAATAAAAAATATGTTAATATTGTTTTAAAAATAACCCCGAGGGTGATTTACAAGATTTAGGGGTTTCATGGGCATGTATTATAATTATTAGAGTAGTTTAATGATAAAAACTTAGCGTTTAAAAGTTTATGGTATTTTATTGAAAACTAACCCTTTTTGATAACTTGATGGTATCATTTTAATCTTTCATTTAAAAAATATAGTTTCATTATATATTTTTATTGAAAATACGGATTTATCATAGTATATATAATTTTTCAAAAATTATTTTTGTTTAGAAAAGTCGTATTTCTTAAAAACCGTATTTTATTTCCTTTTGAGATCAAATACTCCGTGAAGAGTTCTGCATCTCACTCTACTATCCGAAAGATGTGCGATAATCTGCACCATCCATTAGCGGGTCGCCTAACGAGGGTTGTAAAGGTGTATTTGCCAAGAATTACAAAGTACCGCTTTAAAAGAAACCCGGTTTTTAAAAGATGTGGTATATTAATGAAAAGCATTTCTTTGAACCAACCATACATACATATATATATATATATATATATATATATATATATATATATGGTGCTATGAAACCAAGTATGTGTGGTAGGTCGTTACCCCGTAAAGTTTTCCTAAAGGTATTGTTTTAAGCAATATCAAAAAAAGGTTTATACTGAAGTTCAAGGTATTTTAATGAAAAAGTCCATTTATATTTATTTCACATGAAAATTTTGGTTAAATTTAAAGCTAAACATTTGTAATTAAAGTTATAAGTAGGGTGGCAATATTAGTTTGACCAAAGTAAAAAGAAAAAAAGAAGTTTCAAATTTTAAAAGAAAAGTATCGGGAGTAACTCAACTTTATCGACATCTTTTTAAAAGATAAAGTGAGATGAAAAGAATAAGAGATGAAGGGGACTTATGCTTTAGTAATATTGAGAAAAAGGTAAGAAAGAAGGGAGGGAATTTCATGGCGTCGCGGAAGCTCCGGAAACAGCTTCGATTTTCGACGGAAAAAGCTTGGTTACTAACTCCACTTGCACTTAGAAACTTTTGAAGTGTTTTTGCTAGAAATTTTCAGAATAGATGGGAGCCAGGGCATGGGGTGGTATTTATAGTGAAGAATTAGGATTTTGAAATTAAAATTTTAGATTAAAATGCATTAAAAGGGTATTAAATAGTGAATTGAAGGGTCTCTGTTTGATTGCTGGAAAATCAAACGGTGCAGGGGAGTTAAAGGGAGTCGAAGGGGTGTGTGTGCAAAACACGAGATGATTTGGAGCTATTGGGACGGTCGGGGCCGGCCCATGGAGGAATTTGGGCGGGCGGATTTTAGTGTTCAGCCTTGAGGTTCTTGCCACGTGTGTATTTAGGTGTGTACATCTCATTGTGCCTGTTTCATTTTTCTGAAACTTTCATTTATCCGTGTATTCCACGTGCAACTCTTGGGCTTCCAAAAATTTAAAAAGAAAAAAATCTAAAAAATAATTGGGTCTGATTGGAATCGAATGCACAGGCTATGTCACAGTAGTGTAGGACTTTACCAGTGAGCTACAAATTTCTTCTTGGTTTTATTTAACAAAAATAACTTATAGCTTCACATCATGCTAAAATACCCCTTTTTGTACAATAAACAAGAAATTTTTGTACAGGGATTTCAGAATCGTTACACTCACTGCCAGCGTATTGTCGAGCTTTTAGAGTCCCACACTGAGGGTTTTCCTGGTTCAGGAGAATGATGTAGAAGCCGTATATTGATACGTGCATGGGTCTGATTAAATACGTGTACTCAGTATACGGACTTTAATCGGAAGATTGATAATACTAACCGGCTTAGGTTAAAGCCGGATTATTAAATTAAGTGGTGATTTAATAATTTATATATATATATATATATATATATATATATATATATATATATAGTATTATATTCATTGTCTTTTTGTATCTTTTGGTATTCGTATTTTGATACAAATACATATATGTATATACGTAGTTGTTGTAACAACCCCAAATTTCCTGTACAACTTCTGTGCAAATTTTTCAAATTTTAAAGAAAGGGGTAGTTTTTCCTGAGCACAAGTTAAATACTTGTTTTGCTAATTAATAGCTAGAAGGAGCTTGTAGCTCATTTGTAATACCTTGCACTGCTGAACCAAGCCACCAGAGTTCAAATCCCATACCCCATATTATTTTTAATATTGATTTATTTAAACCTTTAGAATACCAAGGGTTTACACGTGCATATCTCACAAAAACCCCCACTACACCCAAAAATGTAATATTGCCAGAGGATAGATGAACTGTCGGGGGGGATTCCGGCCGCCTGACTCGGCCGGAAATCGGCCAACTCGGTCTCGACTCGGCCTCAGACCGAGTCACGGCCGAGTCGGCCGATTCCGACGACGACCCCAACATGAAAATTGTGTCTTTTCACATTCCCTACACACCTGTATAATTTATATCCTCAGAATATTTCCAGAGCTCTTTTAAAACCACAATTACTCCACTTTTAATACATTTTATTACATTTTTCATTTTAACCTTTCACCTACCCTAAACCCTAGCATAACCCTATAAATACAACCCCTAAACACTACCCCCTCACTCCAAAATTCTGATCAAAACTCTCAAGAAAACTCTAGTGAAATTGTGTACAATTCAAGCTAGCAAAGGGGCGAAACTTCGGCGAAATTCCGACGACAACCCTAGGAGCTTCCGGCGACGAAACGACGCACCGACGCCTCCTCCCGATTCCTATTCCTTCCTTCTAAGCTCTAAGACAGTAAGTCCCCATCCCTCTTCTCTATTCTTTTTCTAAAAATACGGAATTATAAAACCCGACGGAATCGGAACAAATCCGATGTCCGATTCGGTTTCTTCCTAAAACCTCACTTTTTTTAAATACAATTATGCTAGAACCAATTCATGTTGACTATTAAACACTAACTAATCATATTGAACAAGTTCTATATCAAAAATAATTGCTATTTCCATTTTACCATTTTTTTTCATTAAAATACCACATAGTTTCATTTCTACATTTAAACCATCAAAACATTGCTATGCTTTTAAGTAGATCACGAGGTAATGACCTACCTCCTCGCAACACTCATATGCAATATAGCACAATACCCTCGGGAACATAGAATACGAGAAAACGACATCTTGTCAAATAAATACCATTACTTATAAAACCATTTTTTTAATGATTTAGTATTTATACAAATCTTTGCAAAGCGTCGCTACAACCCATTTGGGGAACCCGTTCGGGATGGTGCGGATTATCGCACATTCTCGGGCTTAGTAGTGCGAGATGCAGATCCCCCCAAGGAGCATTCGGTCTCGAAAAATTTAAAATAAGACATCTTAAGAAAAACGAGATTTCTAGAATATAATATATATTAATTTTCATATAAATATATGTATATATAACATTAAAATATCTATTTTTTAATAATACAAATATTCCAACTCTTTTCAAAAATCACAAGAATCATTTTACACTAAAATATCATGAATTCCATACAAATCAATATTACAAATAAATACCTTTTATTTTGAATTTATGATATTTTCATTAGAAATATCACAATATAAAATCTACATTCATTATAACTCTAAAGACGATTAATAAATACTTGGGGTGTATTTTGAAAACTATACAAAAGTATTTTTTACATAAAACCCCCTCAAGTTCTATAAATTACCCTAAGCACCCTAGTAAACATAGGTTTAAGCAGGACCAGTCTCTTGAGCCTCAGGGAGCCGGAGATATGGGTGCTTTCCTATCTAAGGTAGACAATTAACAAACGGTGTTATCACTACGGTAATCGTCTTTGAAAAGGACACAAATCCTGCAGCCCATGTGCAGCGGTTACCGATAACATCAAAACGATCAGGACTTCAATTTACTTTTTAATTGTATGACTCAGACTGAGTCTTCTCTTAATAATCTGACTTGAATATAATTCAAGTACAATCTACAATCTACAATTTACAATATTACAATTCAACATGAATCCATTATTCAATATATTCAATCTATCAACTTGACTGAACCGAATCATGGATATACATTTCATTTACATGATTATACAGTTACATACATGATTCTCCAGTTACATCCGTTTACTGATATCATGGTTTCGGTCAGTCATCCAATTATACAATCTATACAGTGTACAATACAGGACAATACAATACAACTATACAATCAAGATAACACGGGGTTTAAGGGGTAGATTGGTACGGAAGGTGTTAAAAGTGGCACGAGACTGCAAGATTAAGACATAATTACATCCATACCGTTGTTCCGTGGTATTATCGACGGAGCCTTGTACATTCTGTTTGCCCTAGTCTCTAGCATATAGAGACTCATCTCGTATACACTGGCATTCTTCTGTACCAAGCCACAAACAACAACGTTAACACTAAAACAATATAATACAACTTTAAAAGCTACCTTCTTATTCTGTCTATTCTATTTCTTCCTTATTTTTGGGACTTACCGAGCGATCTGTTCGCTGATAACATTCTCTTCTTTCTTCTTTGAGTGTCGTCAGGTGACCTGGACACATTAGAGATCGAGCTCAGCGCTGAAGACTTGGACCATTTCGTTGAAGACCCAGAGCTTTAGTTCATTGTACACTTTTATTTCAGTACCTTTCCTTTTCTGTTATGTCATTGTTTAGGCACTGCTTTCTTCCAGATGTATTTACATTTCCATGCATTGTACAGAAAGAATGTGAATAAATAAAGTTGTTGTTCAGTTATATCTACTGTCTTTGTCACTTGTGCATTTTTATTTATATTGCTTAGATACACTTAGCGTATTTACTTCAGAGTAAATACGTAGCGGCCTAGTCGCGTCCCCTTCGCCATATACCGAGAAGGAGGGCGTGACAGTTGTATTCTTGTATGCATACAAGAACACTTCTAGAAGGACACACCTTATTTGTGTTATTTTCCATTTATGAAAATTAGAAATGAGATGAAAGGATGAGGTGGTAGAGAGGTATGGGCTAAATGAATTATTAATTCATTTGTCTTTACTATTTAGGCATGACAAATATTTTTTAATGAAAAAATAGTTTTAACAAAAAGACGATTGTTATGCCTCATTATCTACACTTTGTTTTCATTCTCACTTTGGTTTTCTCTCTCCTCTCCTCCTCTTCCCGTGACTCCTCTCATGAGTTGAGAATCATAGGAAAATAGAGATACAAATTAGATCATGACACTCTCTATATCTCTAAGCATCACAAACTAGCAACTTGTGATCTTTAGTTGCTTCTTTAGACATCTAGTAGAAACTAAAGCTTGAATCGGTTTCTCTCAGGTGAATCATCTTCAGTAAAGACAATCGTCTCTCAAGCTCATTCACGACGACCTACGGAGTTTGGAGGGGTCTTTCACGATTGGGTGAACACGCTACATAAGTTGTAATCACTCAACCTTGTATATTTAGTTTGTTAGTTTAGTGTTTGGAAAGATTCTAGAGTTGTGGTTTCTATCGCTCGTATGGAAATTTTGTTTTGTATTCCACCTCTTGCTTTTCACTTCTGGTGCGCGAACGCCAGGAACCCGGGACCTCCAGCCCCTCTTCTGCCTCTGACCCAGTCCCCTCCCTCTAGCCCCACCATCATCATCATCGCTACCGCCTCGATCATCACCACCACCGTCTAAATTACCGCCACAAATCACTACCGCAACAATCACCACCATCATCACCACCACACAATCATCGCCGCCGCCGCCACGACCACTAGCCCGCCTCTCCCTCCAAATTCCCTTCCATCACTTGGCCTCCCCTGTCCCATCTCCCGGCCTCCCCTGCCTCATCTCCGAGCCTCTCCTGGCCTCCCTGCCCCATTTCAGAACCCCCCCTTCGAAGAACAAAATATATATATTGATTTATTAAATTAATAGTTAATAAGTATATAAAATATTATTACTATACTTAATAATTAATTATTTGTTTTATGATAAATGCAAAATGGTATTTTACTGCGAAATTTAACAGCGTTAACTTAAACTGTTAACTCATATACAGTGGTTTTCTAATCTCAAATGAATTATTTCGTAAGATGTCGGATCAAGGTTTCTGATACATGGGTTGACATAACCGATTTGTGACTCAATGCATCGTACTTTCTTCATGATGCAATATTAGCTAAGCTAATAGCGCGCGGTATGAACAGCATCACTCTTTTCATAATCAAGATGCTTCAAGAAGTTTATGTCATGCTAGGGATACAATGATACATTCTCTTTGACAAAGACATGGGCCCATATCTCGAATTCTCTCATGTTGGCTTTGATGGGAAAAGCTCATGAAACAGATGATTGCAGTGAAGGGTCCACTCATTTCTGATGGTTAAAGACCCATCACACTCGAATACTATTAACATGTTAAATTTATATCATCATGCAGTGGGGCCCTTGGTACGGTGTACAAAACCCTAATCCTATGCATAAAACCTTTCACGGAGCAAATTAAAGAGAGTTGAGCTCAAAAAAGACAAAAAAAGTTAATAGCAGGCCCTACCACCGCTTGATCCTTCTCTGACCGTTTGTTCTTTGTTAACCCTCATGTACCCTACTATCCTCATAATGTGCTAATTCTAGCTTAGCCTAAATTATACTAAATTTCCATAAACATTCATGGTTTTTTGGAAAATTAGTTTAATTTATATAAATTAAACTATAAACTTTTATGATTTTAACATCCTCATTTGTTTGCCTTTTTACGGGTTTTTTTTTAACATATACTGAAATCTTTAAGATTTATATAGTGAAGTATTAGGATTTGAAAATACCTTTGCCAGTGGGCATTATTCGTTCTTAGAATGTCAAAAAATTAAATATGCTAAAAATGAAAAAAAAATTATCCAGAGAAACGAAACGATTAAACATTTTCTAAAATATATAATTATTCTATATTACATTTTTTTAATTGTAAATTATTCTATATTACATAAACAATTTGATAAATGATAGAGATCTTACTATGAATGTTTAACAATCTATGTTAGTACTGCATTCCACCTACGTACGAGCTAAGCCAACCTTGCAGAAACGCTACAGGAGCCAAGCTTAAATGTTGGTTGAGCCAAGATTGCACAAGCTCTAAATCATCCGAGTTCGAAAGCGAGTATAATTTTCCTAAAACTCGTGAACAAACATCTCAAATTTTAGGATTGGCTATATAACCTGTGTTTTTCGTTTGCACAGTTAAGAGCCGTCGTTTCAGTTAAATCGACAATCCGTATATAACATTCTTATTTGTCTCTATCCATAATCATATAGGTCTATATATCTTTATCTCTGATTAGGCTATCAACTACAATTTTGTCACATATTCTAATTTGGGCATCTATTGGTGTCTATTGTACATGGGTAAATCATCTTAATAATCTTTTCATCTGTGGAAGCAACTTATTACTACGAATTCACTCATTATTTAAACCCTCCACATGTTTTCTTATTTGCCAAATATTATGGGTCTTCTTAATTTTGCAAAATCCTTTGCAAGATTTATTGAGAATTTTAACATTATGGCTAGGCATATCTCTAGCCGCGATGCTGAACTTAGGAGGGATACATACAGATTACAAATAACACATTGCACAGATTCCTTGTCTTATAAACCATGACCATGTGATCTAAATCAGACGTTGCCAGGTGTGGGTTCCACGTAGCCCTTTTATTCCAAAATTAAAATAAAAATTAAAGAAAAGAAAAAGGAAAAATGAACCGCTAGCAAACAGTTACGGGAACAAAAACGCTGCCCTCTCGATCATTCATTTAAAAGATGGTCCCGCTCGTATTCTCTGTTGGGAGCTAGTCGCGTGCTCCGCGACACCTCAAAACCCTAGGTTGCCACGTAAGCGACATCCCCGGGCAATGCGCGGCGGTGAGCTCACCCCAAGGCGGTCACTGGACCGCGGTAAGGAGAAAGAGCGGCGGGCATCTGGCGCCACGTGTCGGTCAGCGTTCGGGCGAGAGGGCGGCAAAACGGAGCGTAGATTCTCAGCGCAGCAAGCAACTCCTTAATTCTCCGTTGGGTCCTTGTGTCTCCCCTGCTATATAATACGCTTGCCTTATGTTGTCCCTCCCATTTGCTAAAACGGTTCCTGCATACCATGGCTTTGTACCTGCATCCTCTTTTATTTATTTTAGATCTATTTTACATAGGCTTAAAACCTCCTATTTATCATTTAGAAATAAAAGATAGAATTTCCCTATTCATGCTCTTGAATATCCTTTGAATACAGTTTTTACAAGGCATGGTCGGTAGCGCAGGTGTTAGTAGGCAGTCGGCAATTAAGTTTGAAACTCTCAACTACTGCAGGGTTATATTGCTTAGAATTAATCCACCACACTTTTCTTGAATCCACAAAAATATTCGAATCCAAGAACAAATTGAAATCCACCAGAAATAGAAGTTTAATCAAAATAATAATTTTATTAATCAAAATCTCAATTTAAAATATTACAATAGTTTTTCTTATATGACCTGCAAAAACTACTAAACCTAGCTACCAATATTCGTCCAAATATGTTAAAATAGGAAGAAAAAAATACATATCTTTTTCTATAGTTTAAAATACATATGATGGTAGTATTTTTGGTATATAAGTATATGTTGGATATAAAAAATATGTTTGAGGATTTACTTGATCCTCTCAAAACAAATTAAATGAATGAATCAAGGAAAGTAATTAGTATTAGAAACCAAAGTGTTTGTTTCAAATTAAAGGAGAGTAATTATAATTAAGAAACAAAGTGTATAAAATTCAATGAAGTAGATTTGTTTTAAAATTAAATGAACCTATATTATATATGATTCCAATTAAAGTCTGGAATTAATTAATAAATGCTCGATGACTCCCCTCAAGGTCATAAAGCAGTTCCTGCGGAACAAGAGAAGCACTATTGCTTTGTATGCGGTCAAGCAAACCGCCTCATCGCCCCATGAAAAGCTTCCACTTGCCCCCACCCTTGATATAATATCATTCATCCCCCTCACTCGCTATTACTGGAGTATCTCTTTATTATTTATCATTTATAATCGCCTCGTTCCTTGTGCGCGCTCTCTCTCTCTCTCTCTCTAAGAGTATTTCTTCCCTCCTCGAGCCAGTTCTTCTCCCTTGCCTCTATAACTGTGATAGCCCCCTCCCTCACTCTCTCCCCAACTTCTTCTACTTCTGTTCCCTAAATACCCTTCTTGTATCTCCTTTCCTCTCTCTACTATTCCCAATAATGGACATGGACGCTTCCCACAACTGGCTCTCCTTCTCTCTCTCCAACCCTAATTATTTTCTCCAACATGGTATCCATGCATCTTTCAACTTAGCCTCTCTCTTCCTCTTCCTCTTCTTCTTTATTCCCAAAATGACCCTCCTGTGTTTTTTTTTTCTATTTTGGTATTTACTATAGGTGCGGTGGAGGCGTCTGAGGATGGCATGGGGCCAAAGTTAGAAGACTTTTTAGGGGGCAGAGGAGGAGAAATAATAGCGGAGCCCAACAACAACAACAACAACAACGCCATCTACGTGGACAACGACGACTTGAAGACGATAGCCGCTGGTTTCCTACGTGGCGCTCGTGCGGTGGATCAGGCTGATGACGCCAGCAGGGCGGCGGAGGCGAGGAAGGCGGTGGATACTTTCGGCCAGAGGACTTCCATTTACCGAGGCGTCACTAGGTAAAAAAAATCAAGTTCAAAAATATCTGGAAATTTTTTTGGGGGTTGGCGTAGGGGTGTTATGGGAAATTTTAATGAAAGGAGGGGGTATTTTGGGGGCAGGCACCGATGGACGGGAAGGTACGAGGCCCATCTTTGGGACAACAGTTGCCGCCGTGAGGGGCAGAGCCGGAAAGGCCGCCAAGGTACGTGCGCTTCCCTCGCTATTCTGCGCAGCATGCTTGACAGAGTCTGTTTTGCTAACATGCGCTTCCTCTTTTTGGCTCGGTCTTGCTTGCGTGGCTGCTGATGATCTGGGGCGTTGCTTCTCTCCAGTCTATCTCGGTAAATAAACAACAGAAAAAATGAATTCCATCTATCATAAAAATTCATAAAAATACGAGAGCTTGCGGTGTTTTTCAGTTCAATACCATGCATGGGCTCATGGTATTTTAGTGAAATTCAAGCCATTAATCTAATTAAGTTGGTGTAATTTAATCGTGTATAATTCCTAAAAATCATTAATTGAAAAATAAATAAATGATAGGCGGATACGACAAAGAGGAGAAGGCAGCAAGAGCATACGATCTTGCGGCGCTCAAATACTGGGGTCCGACCACAACCACCAACTTTCCTGTGTGTTCCCACTTAACTCAACTCTCTTAAAATCAGGGGTATAAATGTAAATTATGCATGTACTAAAATACAACGTCGTATACAAATTCCTTCTTTTTTCTGTTGTTGTGTAGGTAACCAACTACGAGAAGGAGCTGGAAGAGATGAAGAACATGACTCGTCAGGAGTTCGTCGCTTCTCTCAGAAGGTGAGAGGTTGAAGACAAATTCACGTGACCAGCATCACAGCTTCACGTGATAGGAATCACATGCATGCATGGAGTTGTAGCGTACGCATATACTTACGTAGTGTTTTGTGTGTGTATTTTGCAACAGGAAGAGCAGTGGGTTCTCTAGGGGAGCTTCCATTTATAGAGGAGTTACAAGGTACTTAATTAGCTAATAATCCTAGTTCTTCTTTTATATAGGAAATGGCTAGGGTTTAGCTAGGGTTAGGGTTTTGTACTTGTTGCAACCAATTAATTGTTTTGGGTAATTTTACAGGCATCATCAACATGGTCGATGGCAAGCGAGGATCGGGCGAGTAGCTGGCAACAAAGACCTCTATCTTGGAACCTTCAGTAAGTTGATATACATGTTTTTTTAGAACAGAGATCATGTACGCATTAATAGTAATCTAACACAATCTTACTGTGAGATTGCAAAAGACCATTCTATGCAAAAGCCTAAGTTATCGGGTCATAATGAACAATGTTTATCAAATAAATTTGATCATATACATGAAATACTTTAGTTTGAATCTTGGAACCTAGTTACTCAAGTTGTCGGGTTAAGGACTAATGTAAATCAAGCATATCAATTTGATATTTAATAATGTATATCGAGCATATTTAATTGATATTTAATAATAATTAAGTATCAGTCCCAGGTTATTAGTGTAATGGTGATTACGGTCTTAATTAATTCATGTTATAGGCACTCAGGAAGAAGCAGCAGAGGCCTACGACATAGCCGCAATAAAATTCCGCGGACTCAACGCCGTGACCAACTTCGACATGAGCCGCTACGACGTTAAAAGCATCGCAAACAGCAGCCTCCCCATCGGCGGCATGTCAGCTCGCACCTCAAAACAATCCGAAAACTCTTGCTCATCCTCCGACGCCATGAGCATCGAATCCAAGCACCAAATCGATTTCTCGGTTTTCCCAACTAAACAAGATCAAGATAACTACTGGTCTCTCCTCGCTCTCCACCACCAGCAGCAGCAGCAGCAACAAAGTAATCAGATGCTAGGGTTTGGACTTTTCTCATCGGGAGTGAACATGGACTTCACCAATGTCAATAATGGTGTGAATAATATGGGTCAAGGGATTGTTTGGAGCAATGGGGTTTGGCAACAAGAGCAGCAAGAACAGTCACAGGGCAGCGATAACAATGGCAGTGGTTCAACTTCTATACCTTATGCTACTCCCATTAATGGCTATGGAGAGAGTTACAACAATGAGGCTCAGAGTTATAATAATAACATGAGTAGTTGGGTAACACAGCCAGCTTCAACGGCTTATTATCACCAAGGTACAAAGCCTAATGTTACATTTTTCCCAACTCCTATATTTGGCATGGAATGATGTGTATGAGTGAAGGCTAGGGCACTGTATGCTTGCATTCAGATAGAAAGAAAAGTAGAGAGAAAATAGGAGAGAGAGAGAGAGAGATTGAAGGTAACATGAAGAGGACTGACAGGACTAACAAGCGATCAAAGTTTTGCTCATGGCCAAGTGTTCAACTTCTTTTTCTTTTTCCTCCCTTTTTTGTTGTTGTTGCTGTTTTTGTAATTTCTGTTACTGACATGATTCTAGCTATATTATCATCATGAGGTGTAATGGAAACAAGAAAACTTTTGTAGCTTTCTTTCTTTGTAATTTTGGTTGAGTATGTTTTATGTGCTTTAGATTTGTATCATATATCTAGATACCAATGGAAAATATAGCAATATTTATCATGTGTAGAAAATGACAAATAATGACCAAATTAAAGAATAGAAAAGCTTTGAAGTATGAGCTAAAGTGACATGATGCTTTAGCTTCGTTCTAGCTTTTTTACCGTTTGCAACATTTCTACTCTTGGTTTTGCTTTAAGAAACCATTGATAAGCATAGAAGGGAATCATTACTAAAGCCAATTTTAGTGCAGCCAGTAGAATCACTGCATAGGTGAATAATTGGCTTTAGCTTTTACTTGGTTTTTGATCTTTTTGAGCTTGTCAACTTTCTTAATGGGCAAGAAAGTATGGATATTTGAAGCAAGGAAGCGATAACCTTAAATAGAATTAGGTACCTGCTGGAACCTCGTAGTTGATCAACTACGTACCTACATGCATTTAGCAGTTGTGTTCTGATCATTAAAAATCAAAGCTAATTAATGTAATACTAATAAAAATAAAACCCACAACTCCCATCATAATTTCGAAGTTTTGGTGCAGTGAAAAAAACGTTTAACAGTATGATTTAAAAAATTATAATGATAAAATTGATGTTATTTGCGATAATGAATGAATCACTGTAACATTAGTTACTAATTAGCTGCAATGTTTCTTACCTTACACTTGTTACAGCGGTAAAGTTTCAGAAATAAAACACCTGTTACAACAAAAAAAAAACTAATGATAAAATACATGAATTGTGACACAAGTCCAATGCCTTTCAAAACCGAGAAATCTTTTTTCCTATGTATTATTATATGATTTTCTATAAGTATGCGGCTGTTTATTAAACCGTAAGACACTTGTGCTGAAAATTAATTAATCAAACTTTCCAAATCAATTTCTTGAGAGAAAAATAATTAGTTGTAACTTAGCCATGGGATTCCACTAGTACAATCATTGTATCTTAGATTTGCATAGTTCAACTGTCCTACCAATTAATATTTCTTATTTATTATTTGAATCATTGAAATACTTAACTTGGTAACTCACCTACGATGTCCTCTCTCTCTTTCTCTTCTCTCTGTCTCTCTCTCTCTCTCTCTGAGGTTGAGATAGTGATAAACACAAAGAAATTACGAGTTCAAGTCTTTTCCGGTTGTTGTCTGAATTGCTGCAAATGAAATATGTCGGTACATGATACAACATTTGTTGTCTTACATCTAGTGGAATCCTATGTTACTGTAGTCACAACAAGATAGCTTGCGATTTATTAATTTTTCAATTACCATCTTACAAGAATATAAACACTAAAAATGAAGTAATAAACTTGACATAAATGTTTGCATGCTTATTTAGGTTAGCTAGTAATCTCAAGGAAAGAGATTGAAAAGGACCCTCCTCTCTAAATATGGAAGACAATGATTTGAAGGGACATATTGGCGTAATACTATAAAGATGAATACTGTACTGTTTTCTTTTCTCCAAGTTGAGTTGTGTCCTAAATAAGGAAGTATATGGCTTAACTAGCACATTCTACACAACTTGAATATATAAAAATTTCAAATCCTCCAATAATATAATCACATCCTACCCTTTCAAGTTGTGGTCCCTCTATCTCCACATCCCCAATTCCTACTGTTGACCACACACAATCAAAGCAAACTCATGCATGCTTCCCTTCATGTAATATGTTGAGAAATATAAATCCAACACTTTCATTCATAGTTTCCCACACTCATTAGATGCTAGCTAAGCTCAAATCTAAGAAACAGGAGAAGACAAAATGAATGATAGATCAAATCAATCAGAAAAAAAATTATAAAATCCATGAAGGTGGGGACACAGTGATATTGCTCTATTTGTGTTATAAACTTTTGGTGTCCTATCCTTTGGAAGATGGGTGTCTTGTTCTCTTTTGGGCTCTTTAATTAGATAGCAGCAAGTATGAAGACCAGGATTTGACCAGGATTATTAAGTTCCAATGGTGTTCACTTAAGTGTGCTTTGGATGCTTAATTTGTGTTTTATTTCAAGATTAAATTAAACCATCAGAGATTCTAAGTGTTGGTTATAAGATGACAGTGAATCACAGCTCATGAGACCTTGGCACATGCTACTCCCTGCAAAGGCAGTGCCTTTTTTATAATTGAATTATATATGAATTAGGATTATTAGGCTTCAGTCAAAGTTTGACCTCAATTGGGATTGTATTATGTCTGTAGACAATATCTATGCTTTGAGCTTCAATATAGTTCATTTTCTTATGACAAAATCTATCATTTACTATTTTTGATAAAATTTAAAAAATGTTGGACAATCAATAATTATGTCTTGTTCATAGTTTGCTCGACCGAAAATTTGACATTAGTTGTGATTATATTGACACAATTACAAAATTATCTCAGATGGCGAAGTCCTGTCTCATAGTCTCAGCAATTCTGATGGAATAAGAGCTTCATGAGGACAATGTGACAAAAATTTGACTCGCCTAGCATTTCGATTGCTTTCCCACTAAAATTGCTTGTATGCAAATATTTTTCCTTCTTTTGTAATTCTTATATAGATATCTTATGAAAGTGACTTTGCTCATTTTACTTCCTTGAAGCTAGGAGCCCTCAACTTCTAATCATTTGCTAGGTTTTGCACTTCTACTTTGAATAATTGATACTTGTCAAGTGAACAAGCAACAACTTGATCTATCAATGGACATTTGATAAACACATCCTTGTATGTTAGAAATCTATTTGATAGGGGCAAAATTAAGTGTTCTAATTGGAATTTAGTAAAACTAAGGAAAATTTGAAAACTACTAAAGTCCTATACATCACAAAAGTTTTAACTCTGTATATGTTCTTCTTTGCATTTTAGACATCGTTACATTTTGGATGCTTTTTAAGCATATGCCGGACACTTATTGGATATATTTTCAATTTTATTATATAGCTAGTTTTAATATTGGACACCTTGTATAAACTTGAACACTTTCATATCACTATATTCAGACATATCTCGCATGCTAAAGTAGCTTACTCTTATATGTAAAATGGTTATGTATATAGAACACCAAATACTAAATCATGTATAAAAATTAAACTTAGAATATGTTTTACATAAAAGTGAGAAAAACTAACTGTTCTGTAGAATATAAAGAGCCAATTTCGTTCAGTGAAATATAATCGTAAATGAATGGTTAAAATTTGAAGCATGTAAATTTTCGTAATGAATATTCACATTATATATATATATATATATATGAATGCTTCATTGCAAACCGGTCCGCGTTTTTAAAAACGGGAACTCCCGATCTACGGCACATTAACGATCCGATCCGTTCAAGTTGTTCATCCCTACCCTCAAGTGTATGTGTATGAAAGAGACCTCTAACTTATATATCGGATGAAATTTATATTACATTATGAAAAAACGTTCATTTTTGCACCCATCGATTCATGTTAGAGGTCTTTAAATCTTTTAGTTTTTCATACATATGTATTTGAGATTATGGTGATCAATTTGAACGGATCGGATCGTTAAAATATGCCGTAAACCGCGAGTTCTTGGTTTTAAAAAACACGGACCAGTTTGCGATGGAGCACTCCCTATATATATATATAGGATAGGGTGTGTGTGCGCGTTTTTTTTATCGCCGTTTGTTTGTAACCTGTGAGATGTTGTCAGGTAATTGTGTTTATAATTTCAACCATTTCCATATCTTTAATGTATTTCATACCAATGACTAACACTTGTTTACATTTAAATAAAAGAGGGCAATGTCAGTACTCAATATAATCAAAATTTTCCGACATAGGAGGGGAATGACTATATCGATATTATTTGCATAGTATCATATTAATTTCCTGTTCTTTAAAGCATAAATTTCCATAAATATAAAAAGGGAAAATAAACAAATTTCAAATAGAGAAAGTGGTAGGAACACATATAATTGGCTTGAGGGAGATGGACATAACTAAGTTTAGCCTATCAAGAGAGACAATTCTTTGTGTTTAGAAAATTTAAGGTGAAAAGTAAGTATTTCTTTTTTCCTTCAAAATGGCAAGTGGAAGTGAGCTATTAGTCAAATTCAAGGCTGTAAAAATAACTAAAAAAGAGCCTATGTTCTTTTGAAACGTGGGGGGACCTTCTCCTTGGTTTGGGGTAAGGCTCCATCTTTTTAATTAATTTCATGTACTGCATATGTCTGCCACCACTATGGTAACTAATCCTTAATCTTCATATATTATCCCAAATATATACTAGTGACCATACTCCTTTCACTGTCAAGCACTTGATAACCAAATCCTTTATTATATTCCTGTTAACCATTGATTAGGGTTTGCTCCTCTTTCAAGTGATCAGGATGGAGTAAATCATGGAGAAAGATTCTTTGACTGTCTCAATGATCTCTTGAATCTTGATACAATCACAAAATTGTGATCATCAAAGTGTTAGAAGCTTGTTGAGACTTAATTTGTGCAAAGATCATTAATAAACCTGTGGGCTTACCATTTGATCAAGTTCCGATGCAATTATCAAAGGAGCATATCTTCTCAGTCAAACTTTCCTCTCCAAAGCGAGACATCGCAGGTTAGATTCGCTAATAGGTCGCTTCCAAAGGGAGGGAAGCAGTTTTGGACTGGACAGAAATCTTCCTTCTAGAATTGGCCTGGAAAACAAAAGAAATATTAGAAATCAGGAAGTTTCCCACAAGAAATTACCTGAATTATGAAAACTTAAGAATGTGCATGAGAGTAATAATTATATTCAATGATTATTGGATTTGATTTCTTATTGGACAAACATCTACTCTATTCCAGGTTTATTTCTTATTGGATTTTGATTTTAAACCTTACGAGGTAAGTGCTTGCGTTTGGGCTACTGCAGGTTGGGCTTTAACTCGCTCACCACATAATTTATCAAGAGCCTGATGTTATCACATCATAATAGAGTTTTTTTTTTTGCCGGAGCCTTCCAGCTCCAATAAAAGCTACATATCATACCCAAATTTCATTCTAATTTAACATCCATCTTATTATACCTTACTCTAAATAAAAGGCATCATACATTTATGTACCAAATCAAAATCTACAACGATTCCAAAATTACGTTTTGATAAGAAATAAAGATAAAGTACATAAACTTGATGACGGAAAAAAATACATCCGCGCAACCTTCGTAATATGCAAGCAACACAACATGAATAACAACTTTAAAACATGAAATATGAAAGAGATAAAGAAAAGTCGACATAGATAATGCAAACTCCATGCACTGAATGTTAGAACATATGGATTCATTAATCAACATTAATCATAAGAAGCCAGCTTCCAAGCAATTTTTTTTGACCGCAACGAAGTCCATCGGTCCCGCGCACCCCTCTTCGAAGCACTAAATAGGAGACCCCGGATTCGATCCTGGATCCCCCCCTCCCAAACTCCTATTACCCATCACTAGGCTATGTGCCCCGCACTATAAAAACTTCCAAGCAAGTTAGCAGAACTAAATAGATCTATAAAAACTTGCTTATACATCGATAATGTATTTGTCTTCGGTGCCTAGAAACTTCAGCAGAAAGAACTGATACTTCTGCTCACAAAACTTGATTTGCTCATAATTAACATAAGACGATGATCTGCTATATATGATTAAGGAGTAGAATACAGGAATAGTCTAATACAGCGATAAAATCCACATCTTTTCATAGCATAAGAGAACAATCTATTAAGTAGGTCATCAAAGATGCACAATTCACTATCATGGGAATCTTTCCATACTGACACTAATAATTCTCAATTCTCACATCCTTGTAGATATGATATCCAGTACATTTCGAGTTCTCTTCAACGATTCTTAAGGGACCTTAATTCTCTATTGCAGATTGTTATCTTTGATTGGAGAAAGAAACTTGGAACCAAACAACAACAAGCATTTATCCCAAATTTTTTGGGGTCATCTATATAAATCATTTTCTTCCATTCTGCTGTGTTCAAGGACTGTTTCCTCGGTTAAATTATCGATTAACATATCATTCTTAATTGTCAAACAATAAAACTTAGAACCAAACACATTGAAGAAAAAAACCTCAGTAGTTACTTCATGAGATTTTCACTTGGAGAAATCAGGTCATTACCTTCAAATACCAAAGTTACAAAGGTTTCATGTCTTCCCTAGTTTCAGATGCAATTCATTGCCTTTTGAAGCAGGAATCAAAGTAAGTAAAACTAGCATGAGGTTGTGCTTAAAAGGAAGCCGGCAACAACACTTTTGTAGACAATTTAATTATCTGGAAATCATGCATCATCTTCATGTCGATGTTTCCTCAATAAAATTAGAGCTAGCTATGGAGCACAAGTCCATACAAAAATGGCTCTGTAGAAAATTTAACAAATTTTAATGACTGGCTCTCAACATGAACTCTCTCGCCTGGTAATTTGGCAGGCAATTAGCCGAAACTTGACCTAGATCCAACTAGCCCGTCCCATTTGTAGCCGGATACGGACTATGTCTTTCTGTAATTGCTGCCAAAATTCTCATGTCAACAAACGTAGCAGCCAGACAGAGACGAGTCCTTCAATTTTCCAAACTTATAGAAAACATAGGAGCCAGACAGAGATTCTTGCATTTCTCATGTCAACAACCGAAACCGTTTCGCTTTGTCTAAAAAATAAAATTCACCATTTTGTTTTAGTCGTATGCGACAGAAGCAACATACTTACTTTTACAACTACAAATGTAGATTAAAAATTGTAATTTTTCGAAACTAAGGTTTTGAAATGCTCATAGAGTATGAACAAATGGGGCATAAACGCATTAGCGACTCCAAAGAAAAATCTTCATAGGGGAAAAAAGATATAGCTAGGGTTTCGTATACAAATAAAATTAACAACTTTTGAATAAGAATCAACAAGACATTACCAAATTCTCCTCTCTTAAGTCTCGCCCTAATGCACCCAATGATTCTAATTAAGCACGCAATCAACGACAACAAAGAAACCCTAGCAGATTCAACGTAGAAACATCAAAAAGGAGAGAAATTTATAAGAAAGGGGAAAGATTTTACCATTTCTAGGGTTTTGGATAATCGAGAGGCGCTTCTCTCGCCGCCTCTGCACGCTTCCCGCTTTCAATTTGATCCTTTCTGTGTCGTTAATGAAGCGCGAGAGTGTGTTTATAATTGAAGCGCACACGTTTAAGACGCTTTGTGTAAATATTAAGCTAAATAAGGGTAATATTATACAATTTGTAGACCGTTTGTGCAAATATTAAGATATAGAGGGGTCAAAATGTAAACCTAAACCCTTCCGGCCCAGCCAATACGGAATCTGGATCGGCCCTCCTAAACCCAGTTGCTGTAGCTTAAATCGTATTAACTATTAGGGTAAATTGTCAAAAAGCTCCCGGGCCGTTTCAAACTTGTGTAACAGCACTGGGCTTTTTGTTCCTGTTAAAAATCTCCAGGGCTACCCATGTATACCAGTTGCCTGAAATGTCCAAGCAGTTTTTTTTGCCAAATAATATCCAAGCAGCTGGCTGTAATATCTAAGCAATTGCAGTTGCATGTAATATCTGAGCAGTTGCCTGTAATACCCAAGCAGTTGCCTGTAATACCCAAGTAGTTGACTGAATACAAGAACTAAATGAAATACAGCCCATCGTTTTTCAATAAAAATATCGAACAGTGGACACTTTCCAACAATTTAGAAAATTACAGGGGTTTTTAGACAACTCCCGAACGAGCGATTTTTGATAATTTACCCTAATTATTAGGATTTAGATGCAATTGCATAACAAGACCAGATTTCTTTTTTATTTTTGCAAGTTACCTGACTTAAAAAATTTGAGAAATAATGTTATGTCACGACCGAAATAAATATTTCGATGCTTCTCAACCATGAAAATAGGTAAAATATATTCTTAAAAAAATCTATTTTTCTCGGATTTCTGATATATGGCATGCTGCTCAGTGCTCATGAAACTAGTGAAAATTTGCAAATTTTTTGTTCAGCTTGAAAGATCGATATTTCATGTGCTATAAAATATCACAATATTCTATTTCTTGACTTTTTGATATTTTCCTTGCTAAAACTATGAAACTATGGAAGGTTTGCAAATTTTATGTATTTCTTAATCCATCAATATTTTTTATATGGTGTAATATACGAAAATCAATAAAATTTCAAAAAAAAATTGTTTGCTCAAATTTCTAATATTTCTTATTTTATAACTCATGAAATTAGTGAAGAATTATAACTTTTTAGGTTTTTTTTCATCCCATGATATTTCATATGTTATATGGCAAACGAAAATCGGTGAAATTTCATAATTTTTTTAATCTTTGCATGCACATTAAAATCAGAAAATTCATTATATATTATTTTCTACCATTTCAAATATTTTACATGTTTTAGCCCACTAATTCGGAAAATTTTCATAATATTTTATTTTCTCGAGTTTTAGATACCATGAAAATCGGTAAAATGTCATAATTTTCAATTTTCTCGATTTCTGGTATTTCACATGTAACACATGAAACTAATAAAAAAATTGTAAATTTTCGGTTTTTACTTAAATCCTCAATATTTCATGAGTGAAATTTCATAATAATTTATTGCCTCAACTTTCTAACAATTGGCATGTTGCAAGTCATTTGACTGGTTAAGAATTGTAAGTTTTCTGTTCTTTAGAACCATAGATATTTCGAGTGTTATAGCATTTATGAAAACCGATATTTTGCACGTGCGTGTGATGCACGTGTGTATATTTTGAACATCATATAATGAAGGCTTGTGTAAAACTTTATATCATGAACATTACATGAAAATTTCTAAAGATATTTATAGTTTTTCTAAATTTAGATTTAATAAATCGGTTAATGTAATATTAAAATTGAGAAATTTATGAGTCATACAAAATAACAAATATATAAGGTTTTATGTATAAATTTGTAAGGCATATCTCTTTTTAGGTTTTTGAATACAATAGAGAATATGTAATGAATTGGAGGGAGAAAGATGGTTGTTGACTTTTCATTTTCTTTTTTTTATACTTTTCGGTGAAATTTCATATTTAATTACTCTATTTTTTCAATATCCATATCTCATTTAAACCAGAAAATTTAACAATATATTATTTTCTTGGGTTTTCGATATTTCATTTCAGAAAAAAATTTACAATATTTTACTTTCTTGAGTTTTAGATGTTTTGCATGTTATATAACATATTAAAATTGAAAAGGTCATAATATTTTATTATCATGAGTTCTATATACTCTGTGTGTTACCTCATGAAAATCGGAAAAATGTAATATGGTGTAACCTATGATATTACTAAAGATTTGCAAATTCTCAGTTTTTCTCAATCGATCAATATTCCGAGAAATTTCATTATTTATTATCTAGATTTACTGATATTTTGTATATCTCATAAAACTAGGGGAGAAGGGCAAATTTTCTGTTTTTCCTTTACTATCCATATATGCCTTATGCTACACGAAATTCAATATTTTTCTATTTTCACAAATTTTTCAATATTTCCCATGAGCTCATTAAAATCGGGAAAAAAAACATAGTACAGAATTACCAAAAAGTTCGTAATATTTTAAAATGATGTATTGATATCATGCCCAAAGTCTTTTTTATCATATAAGAGAGGTGTTTTGGTAATTTTGTAATTTTCCTATTGATACGTTTGAAAGTTCATGATATTAGTCGATCATTTTGAAAGTCCATGGTATTGTTAGGGGAAAGTGCCTATAGTTCATGGTAGCAAGTTGAAATTTAGCTAACTTATAAATTTACAATTTTTCTTATACCATCGATATGTTATGTGCTATATATAACACGCAGAAATTTTTAGGAATATGTATGCTCTAGAGGCCATTATTGTATGATATAGTGGATGCTTGGACATATATATAGAGGATTTTCTTGCTCGACATGATAGTATGCTCTCTGGTTGCTGTTTATCTTAACATGTACACATGTATTATTATACCGTCTCTCTGAAACATGTTGATAAAGCCCTTAAGATGTTTGCTTGACTACCATGACTATGATGCGGATCTTACTACTGGGACTTGTGTGTCCACAAGCACATCATTTAACTGTTCCTAATCGAGAGAGTATCGAGATAGGGCATCGATATTCTAGAGTAGACTAGTGTGTACATATTCTTGACCCTGTAGGGGCGATGGTTGATCCCATAACTATTGGTGTTTAATATCAAAGATTGTACACATGTGCTCATTAGAGAATGGGTACACCGAACAGGACTCGCCGAGAACTCCTAGATGGTACTATACTTATCGTCAGATAGCAGTTTCCTGGTGACACTGGTACATGTTAGTCTGTAGACCCGAGATCGTCATAATGTCTTGTGTGGTTCCCACTGTGCTTTGATTTCCTCCCTATCATGGTTCAAAAGAGTCGTGCAAACAGTTGGATTTTGGGTACAGTCCCGAGTCACATGGAGGTAGTGAGCTATAGGAGGGGTTTCGTCTCTCCCGGTATAGGGAGTTGATGCTGCGCTATGCTCGATTGGGTATAACAGTAAGTCCCTAGCCATGGCTGATGAGATTTACTGGTAAGTGTTATTAGTAGTTTCTCGAACCGTTATGAGCCATACATCGGCATGACTTATCAAGTTACTGGGGTCCGACGATTCCACCTCTAGACTCGATATGCGACATATCAGACGAAAAGACCGGACTGTACGGTAAGTGTTACTTATAGGCTTCACAGGAGTTTGGACAAGCTTGCTTGTTAATCTTCTATTCGCTCAATACCTGGATAGCCGCTACGTCCAGCTAGTACCCCTGACGGCTTGTAGGTAACTGATGTGATCATTACCTACTGCTGGCGTATTGATGAGTCTTTAGAGCCCCACACAGAGACTTCATAGTTCAAGCGAAACAAAGTAGGGCACATATGCTGATATGTGTGGGAGCCTGATTAAATACGAGTATGTGATACCGTATTCTAATCTGGCGATAAATGATATTAGTCGGTTATATATGATATAACCGGATTATTAAATCAAGTATTGATTTAATAATTTGATATATATTTATATTTGATATAATTATAGGTTAACTAATATTATTGCTCACTAATTATTTTCTCTTAATATATATACATATATATATATATACACACACACATACATATATATATGTGTGTGTGTGTGTGATATATATATTTACATATATATATGTGTGATATATATATATATATATATATATATATATATATATATATATATATATATATGTGTGTGTGTGTGTGTGTGCGCGCGCGCGCGCGCGCGTGCGTGTGTGTATGTGTGTGTGTGTGTGTGGATTTTCTTTTTTGAGAAAATAGAATAAAGAGGTGGAAATTGGAGAGAGATTTGTGGTATGGTGTAAAGCATGGTTTGCTCATTTTGTTATTCATTTGCATTCACTATTGAAGCGTGGTTGAATTTTATTATTGTGAAAAAATCCATGCTTCAATAAGTGAGATGAGAATGAGAATCATTCTTCACTTGATCATTTTTACCTTAGCTCATTTGCTTGCTTTCCATTTTTCTTCTTTATTTTCCTCCAAGCCTTAACACTCACATGAGTTGTGAACCCTAGAGCTTGTGAGAATTCTAAGTGGGCTTATACACCTACTTCATCATCCAAGTCTAGATTAGCACTTTATATTAGGTTGTTTCATTAACTAATAGTAGATTAGTGAAGAGATAGCTTGACCTAGAGAAACTTCGGGTGGACCATTTTCGACACGAAGATCGCGAAGCAAGCTTGATCTTTCTTCAAGTGGAGCCACGAGGAGTCGTAGGGACTACTACCCGGAGCTTTAGAAGTGAAGGAGTTGGTCTATAAAAGTTGTAGTCTCTTTCACTTAATGTAGTTTTTGTTATATCATTGCTTAAACCCTAATGATCTAGTTAAGATTCTATGTTAGTGTATCTTAGCACACCAAGAATTTTTTAAAATTGCATGCTTGATGCCGGTTAAAACCCAGTGGTGGTGCTGGTATACACTTTCATGGTATTAGAGCCAAAGCTAGAGTATTAGACGATGTGTTAGAAATTGTGAAACCGAAACAACTCCGAAAACCGAAACCTAAAACCCAAGTTTATGTCGATTTTAAAATAACCTCTGTCACGCCCCCTTCCCAGTGTACGGGCAGAGGACGCGACGTGTCACACGACGTATTTACTCAGAAGTAAACACGCTAAGCGTAACTAAGCAATATAAAATAAAAGTATACAATAGACAAGATGTAAATGAACAACAACTTTATTTATTCAACATTCTTTTTACAATACATCTGAAAAGTAAATACATGGAATGAAAGCGATGCCTAAACAGTGGCATAACAGAAATGAAAATATATACAAGTAAACTAGAGCTCTGGGTCGAAGGCTATCTGATCCAAGTCCTCGCTGGTGGGCTCTGTCTCCAGAAGGTCCGATCCACCTGACAACATTCCAAAAAAAAAGAAAAAGAACGTCGTTAGCGAACAATTGCTCGGTAAGTCCCAAAGGTAAGTAGAGACAGAATAGACAGAAGGAGAATGTAACTTTTAAACTTGTATTATATTGTTAACGCTGTTGTTTGTAGCTTGGTACAGAAAATGACAGTGTATACGAGAGGAGTCCCACTATTCCGGAGACTAAGGTATACGGAGCACAAGGAACCGTTCAGCCACGGTACAACGGCAATGGAGATTCAGGTTAGGTGTATTATGGTTACAGTCTCGTGCCACTTTTAACACCTTCCGTACCAATCTACCCATTATAAACCCCGCGATATCTTGATTGTATTGTTTGGATTGTATCGTATTGTTATATAGATAGATGACTTGTCGAAACCAGGATATCAGTAAATTGATGTAACTGGAGAATCATGTAGATGGAGGTATATCCATGGTTCGGTTCGGTCAAGTTGTATATTGAAACAGATTGTACAGACAGATTCATATTGAATTGTAGTTTATACTTGAATCACATTCAAGTCAGATTGATTAGATTAAGATTCAGTCTGAGTCACACTTTTAAAAAGAACTTGAAATCCTGATTGTTTTGATGTTATCGGTAACTGCTGTACATGGACGGCAGTATTTGTGTCTTTTTCCAAGACAATTACCGTGTTGATAACACTGTTTGTTAGATTGTCTACCTTAGATAGGAAAGCACCCATATCTCTAGTTTCCTGAGGCTCAAGAGACTGGTCCCGCTTAAACCTATGTTTACTAAGGTCCTTATTGTAATTTAGTATAACTTGAGGGGGTTTTATGTAAAAATAGTTTTGGCATACTTTCAAAATACACCTCAAGCATTTAATTATCGTTTTTAGGGTTTTCATAGATGTATATTTTATCAATGTGAAATTTCTAGTGAATAGAACCTAGTTTCATAGTATATTGTATTTTCTTGAAACATTGTACTTGTGTTGTATTTGGATGGTATTTTCATGTAATAGTGATTCCTTTGATTTAGAAAGATTGGAATATTTATATAATTAAAATAGATATTTTGATAATAGATATATATATTTAATGAAAATAATTTATTTATTTTCTTGTAGAAATCTCATTTTCTAAAAAAAAATGTATATAAAAATTCTATCGAGATCGAATGCTCCTTACGGAGGTCTGCATCTCGCTCTACTAAACCCGAGGATGTGCGATAATCCGCACCATTCTGAACGGGGTCCCCAAAAGTGGGTTGTAGAGGCGCAATTGCATGGAAATGTTTAATACATCTTTTTATATAAAACGGTTTTGTAAGCTTAGGGTATTTATTTGTAAAGTCGTATTTTCCCGTATTCTATTGTTCCAAACTTTATCGTGCTATGATAGAGATGTTTGTTGTGATGAGGTATGTCATTACCTTGTGAACTATATAAAGGTATAATAGGTATTATGATGATTATGTCGGAAACGAAAGTATGTGGTATTTTACTGTAAAACTACAATAGAAGTTGCATATAATAATATTTTGTGATGAAACTTGTTTGAAGTGTTTGGTAATGTTTAGTGAACATGATATGGGAGTTTGGTATATTCTTGTTTAAGAAAAATATGATTTTTAAAGGAAAACCGAATCGGAAGTCGGATTAACTCCGCTTCCGTCGGGTTTTAGAATTTGAAGTTTTTAGATTAGAATATGAGAGGGAAAGATTGGACTTACTGGCTTGGGGTCAAGAGGAGAGGGAGAGGGAACTACGGAATGCTTCGGGGCGTTGTTTTATCGCCGGAAACTCCTTGTATCGTCGCCGGAACTTCGTCGGAGCTTCGCCCTTCGCTAACTCCACTTGTACACTATTGGGACTTGAAAGTTTTTGAGAGTTTTGGCAGGGAATTGTGAGTGAGGAGGGGTGAAATGAGGTGTGGTATTTATAGGAGAAATTAGGGTTTGGTGTATTAAAGATTGCATTTAAAATATGTATTAAAAATTTGATTAAAGGGGATATTTTAATTCTCTGGTTAATTGCAGAGAAGATAAACAGTGTAGAGGGAGTGGGGTAGGCCAAAGGTTGCAGGAGCGAGAAGATGGGGGCTTTACCGACGGGGGAGACCGGCGGCGCCGAGGGTTTTAGGGTGTGTCGTTGGGCCAATACCGACGGGGGGTGTTGGGTCTTGGTGCCACGTGTCGTGTCGTTTCCTATACCCTCGTGCACATGTTTAAATAGTCGGTGTCTTTTCAATTTACGTGTTGTGCACGTGCAAACGTTTGGGCTTCTAAAAAGACAAAAAGATAATGTGGCTGATGTGATTTGAACACGAGGGCTACGTCACAGCAGTGCAAGGCTTTACCAATGAGCTACAAGTAGTTTCTTGATGTTCCAAAGCAAAACAAATTCTTATAGCATTCATAGGATTTCAAATCCCCCAATTGTACATTAACTTTTAAATAATTTTATGTACATTGAAATTGGAGTTGTTACAGTCTATCCTCCTTACAAAAATTTCGTTCTCGAAATTTATAATTTATTTTAAGGACTAGTTTATAAATAAGTGAGGATATCTTGCACGAATCTCATCTTCCGTTTCCCATGTCGATTCTCCTAGAGTGTCTTTTCTCCACATCACTCAGACCAAGTTGGCTTCCTTGTTCCGAAATGACTTCAATTTTCTGTCCAAGATCTCAACAGGTTGTTACTCACAAGATAAATCTGGCTGTACAGTGAGCTCGGAATGATCAAGAATATGACTGGGGTCACTCACATACCTTCTGAGTTGGGATATGTGGAACAAATTGTGCACTCCTTCCAATTAAGGTCGCGATAAGCCACTTCACCGACTCGTTCGAGTATGTCGAACGGTCCAATATACCTTGGACTAAGCTTACCCCTTCTTCCAAAACGAATCACTCCACGGTTTGGAGATATCTTCAGAAATACATGTTCTCCCGGTTGGAACTCCAAGTGACAGCGCTTTGCATCAGCCCGGTTTTTCTGTTGATCTTGGGCTATGCGCATTCTTTCCCTGATAGTACGTACCATATCGACAGTTACTACTATCATCTCATATCCAAGGAGTTCTCTATCTCTGATGTCGTCCCAACTTAATGGTGATCGACACTTCCTTCCATAAAGTGCTGCAAAAGGTGTCATTCCTATACTTGCTTGGTAGCTGTTGTTGTATGGAAACTCCACAAGATGTTGGTGATCTTCCCACGATCCTCCGAAGTCTAGCATACACGCTCTGAGCATATTTTCCAAGATCTGAATAGTTCGCTCAGACCGACCATCTGTTTGCGGATGATAAGCTGTGCTGAAGTTCAGACTTGTTCCCAAGCTCGCTTGCAGACTTTGCCAAAATTGTGATCAAAACCTAGTGTCATGATCGGAGAAAATGCAGACCGGTGCTCCATGAAGTCTCACGATTTCCTACATGAGTTCATGGGTATCAAAGATAGTACATTTATGAAGAGTTTAAATCTTATTTAGATTCTTACCTCCATGTATTTCTTTGCTAATGTCTCAGTAGATTGGCCAACTCGAAATGGGATGAAGTAAGCCGACTTTGTGAGTCGATCCACAATAACCCATACCGCATCGTTACCCTTTGTGCTGCGAGGAAACGCGGTCACAAAATCCATTGTGATGTGTTGCCACTTCCATTCTGGAATAGGTAACGGTTGAAGTAAACCAGCTGTCCTGTGATGTTCAGCCTTTACGTGCTGACACACCAAGAATTTAGCGACTTTTCTGGCTACTTCATACTTCATTCCATGCCACCAGTAATTCTGACGCAGATCTTTGTACATCTTTGTACCTCCAGGGTATACTGAATAAGGAGAGTTGTGAGCTTCTTTCATCAACTTTTCTCGCACAGGACCTTTAGGTACGCACAATCTGCTGTCATATCTCAAAGATCCGTCTTCATGGATGATGAAGTCTGTTCGAAGTCCACTTTCCACTTTTTCTCTGATCTTTTGCAACTTAGCATCACCTGCTTGAGCTGCTTTGATCTGATTGACAATGGTAGATTGAACTTGTAAGTTCATCAAACCTGAAGTGTTACCTGGCATAACCACTTCAATCTCCATTTGATGCAAGTCCTGTTGAAGCTTCCACTGTGCGGTGAGATTTAATGCTAATGGCTGGCGACTAAGGGCATCAGGCACTACATTCACCTTCCCTGGGTGATATTGCAGGTTGATGTCAAAGTCTGCCATGAGTTCTGACCATCTTCTCTGTCGCATATTAAGCTCTTTCTGAGTAAACACATATTTCAGACTCTTGTGATCTGTGTATATGTTCACTCGTTCACCAAGAAGATAATGGCGCAAAATCTTAAGAGTAAAGATTACGGCCGCCAATTCTAAATCATGCGTTGGATAATTGCGCTCATGAATCCTCAACTGTCTTGATGCATAAACTACAACCTTACCGTGCTGATGTAGAACACATCTTAATCCCTTACCGGATGCATCGCAATGCACTTCAAAACCTCCAGATTGGTCCGGTATCACGAGAATAGGAGCTGATGTCAACCTTGACTTGAGTTCTACGAAAGCTTGTTCGCATACTTCTGACCACACGAATTCTTCATCTTTACGTGTGAGCTTAGTCAGAGGTGTTGCAATCTTTGAAAATCCTTCAATGAATCTTCTGTAATATCCTGCTAGACCCAAGAAACTTCGAATGTCCTTCACTGACTTCGGTGTCGGCCATTCGCTTACTGCTGATACTTTCGCTCGATCCACAGATATTCCTTCGCCTGATACAATATGTCCGAGAAAACCGACTTGATCTAGCCAAAACTCACACTTGCTGTATTTGGCATAGAGTTGATGCTGTCGTAGAGTTTCCAGGACAATTCTCAAGTGTTCGGCGTGTTCTTTCCGACTCTTTGAATACACCAGGATGTCGTCGATGAAGATGACAACAAAAAACTGTCTAGGTACTCTCGGAAAACTTGATTCATCAGGTTCATGAATATTGCTGGTGTGTTGGTCACTCCAAATGGCATTACAAGAAATTCGTAATGATCATAGCGAGTTCTGAATGCCGTTTTATGGATATCAGATTCCTTGACCTTCACCTGATGATAACCCGAACGAAGATCTAACTTGGAGAAAACGCAAGATCCACTTAGTTGATCGAACATATCGTCTATGCGCGGTAGCGGATACTTGTTCTTTATCGTTACTTCGTTCATGGCTCTATAATCAATGCACATTCTGTATGGACCTTCCTTCTTCTTCATAAGTAGAACTGGTGATCCCCAACTTGAAGTGCTGGGACGAATCCATCCTTTCGCCAATAATTCGTTCAATTGAGTTCGAACTTCCTTTAAACCTTCCGGACTTAGTCGATACGGTGCTTTGATCACTGGTTGTGCTCCTGGTACTAAATCAATGATAAATTCAAGAGCTTGATCGAGAGGCAAACCTGATATATCGTTAGGAAACACATCGTCGAACTCTCGAACTACTTCTGGCTTCGATCCTTCCTCCGCTTGAATTGCCGCAATCACCGCCTTCTTCGGTTTTGCCTTGTATGTACCCGGTTCCAGGGTGCGGTCTCCACTTTTGAAATAGAAGACCGGATGCTCTGGAATCTCGAATACTACCTTCCTTTGACGGCAGTCAATGGTAGCATAGAATGTTCCGAGCCAATCCATACCCAGAATAACATCGAAGTTCGGTATGTCCAGCACCTTGAAGTCAGCATAGAATTCTCTGCTGTAGATGACCACTGGACACAGGTTGTATCCTATTGTTGCCTTTAGAACGCCGTTCCCTGAACTGACATTCCAGCTGGATATAAGCGGTGTGACTGGAATCGCATGAGTTCGGACGAACCGTTGTGACATAATGCAATGGGATTCTCCAGTATCAAAGAGTGTGAGTGCAGGAAGTGAGGCTACTAAGATTGTACCTAAGGTATGTGGGATATGTTTTAGGAATGTATATAGGTATGTCTATGAACTGAAAGAGAATTTGAAAGGGAAGTGTTAGCGGTGATGACTTGGCCGGTGGCTTCAGCCTCTTCCACGGTCATTGTGAAAGTATGTCGCCTCGGTACATTCCTCCTTGCTGGAGGAGCATTCCTTTGTCCGTTCCTTTTTCCTTAAGGTGGGTTCCTTTGAGCTTGATGGAACTGACGAGGAGGAAGTGCAGTCGGTCCACGAGGAGGTGGAGCACGTAATGCAAGTCATGGAGCAGGTGCCTGGATGGCTGGGCGCTGTGGGTAAGTGATTGCTGGCATGGGTGCAGCATATGGGTTGTGTCTACGAGGACAAGACCCAATGTCATGAGTAGCTAAGTCGCAGACTAAGCAAAGGCGATTTGCTCGCCGACAATCTTTCACCAGATGTCCATCTCTCCTGCAGTATGTGCAAAAGGCTGGGGTAGGCCGGTTGTTCGGTACTCCCGGTCTCTTTGGCACAAATGATGGCCTTGAAAAGGCTCCTCCTGCCATCTGATTGGCAGAGCGCTTAACTCCGGCAGATTGGGGTCAGCCCCCCATCTTTACCACCGCCTCATATCGACGGGCCGCTTTCAGAGCCAATTCATGAGTCGGGAAATCCCCTGTGGCTAACGCAGCTTGGATTTCCGGATCTAACCCTTGTTGAAATCGACGGGCTCTGATTTCATCCGTCGATATTAAGTGTGCTGCGAATCTGTTAAGGTATTGTGTTAGCTGTGTAGTATATGATATATTGAAAATCGAAATATTAAGACATATCTTACCGACTGAGCATGGTAAACTCAACATCATACTCATCCATGGATTTGGTCCACATAGAACCCTGTTGTAGGTGGATGAATTGTTGTTCCATGTCGAATCTGGTAGTCTCGGGGAAGTACTTTGCGTCGAACATATCGCGGAAAGTCTTCCATTCGATTGGCTGGGTGAGATGGCTTTCTTCCGCCTTCCACCAAACCCGTGCATTGTCAGTGAGCTGCAGCTTTGCAAATCGAACCCAAGCGACCTCTGGCACTTGTGCTGCCGCCAGATCGTCCTCAATACTTTGAGCCCACTCCTCAGCTTCTAGAGGGATCTCTTTTCCCGAAAATTGCTTGGGGTGTAAAGCCCTGAGTTGCTTCACCCTAGGTGCTTCTGCCTCTGGACGGTTCATCAAGATAGCAGTCTGCTGCTGCTGTCCTTCCAGGAGGCTGCGAATCACCTCAAGCAGTACTGTCTGCTCATTGATCGGAGCAGCTACGGCAGGTGTAAGCGGTATAGGTGGAGGTATGTTGTTGACATTGGTGCTAGTGTTGTTTGGGGAATCCATAATCTTGAAAGAAAAAGCTGGGTTAGGACAGATTCAAAATATATGAAATTGGAAAATTCAAAGAACATGAATTATAATGAATGTTTTTAGTTGCTGGTTCTTGTGTTATATTGCTTAGGTTGTCCACGCAGAACTGACCTGCATGGGCCACCAACAAAACCGGTCACGTCCCGCTTCCCAGTGTACGGACAGAGGACGCGACGGGTCACGCGACGTATTTACTCAGAAGTAAACACGCTAAGCGTATCTAAGCAATATAAAATAAAAGTACACAAGAGACAAGTTGTAAATGAACAACAACTTTATTTATTCAACATTCTTTTTACAATACATCTGAAAAGTAAATACATGGAATGAAAGCGATGCCTAAACAGTGGCATAACAGAAATGAAAATATATAAATAAACTAGAGCTCTGGGTCGAAGGCTATCTGATCCAAGTCCTCGCCGGTGGGCTCTATCTCCAGAAGGTAGGTCCGATCTACCTGACAACATTCCAAGAAAAAAAGGAATGTCGTCGGCGAACAATCGCTCGGTAAGTCCCAAAGGTAAGTAGAGACAGAATAGACAGAAAGAGAATGTAAGTTTTAAATTTGTATTATATTGTTAACACTGTTGTTTGTAGCTTGGTACAGAAAATACCAGTGTATACGAGAGGAGTCCCACTATTCCGGAGACTAAGGTATACGGAGCATAAGGAACTGTTCAGCCACGGTACAACGACAATGGAGATTCAGGTTAGGTGTATTTTGGTTACGGTCTCGTGCCATTTTTAACACCTTCCGTACCAATCTACCGCTTATAAACCCCGTGATATCTTGATTGTATTGTTTGGATTGTATTGTCTTGTTATATAGATGATGACTTGCTGAAATCAGGATATCAGTAAATGGATGTAACTGGAGAATCATGTAGATGGAGGTATATCCATGGTTCGGTTCAGTCAAGTTGTATATTGAAATAGATTATACAGACGAATTCATATTGAATTGTAGTTTATACTTGAATCACATTCAAGTCAGATTGATTAGATTGAGACCCAGTCTGAGTTAGACACTTTTAAAAAGAACTTAAAATCCTGATTGTTTTGATGTTATCGGTAACTGCTGCACATGGACGACAGGATTTGTGTCTTTTTCCAACACAATTACCGTGTTGATAACACCGTTTGTTAGATTGTCTACCTTAGATAGGCAAGCACCCATATCTACGGCTCCCTGAGGCTCAAGAGACTGGTCTCACTTAAACCTATGTTTACTAGGGTTCTTATTGTAATTTAGTATAACTTGAGGGGTTTTATGTAAACATAGTTTTGGCATACTTTCAAAATACACCTCAAGCATTTAATTATCGTCTTTAGGGTTTTCATAGATGTATATTTTATAAATGTGAAATTTCTAATGAATAGAACCTAATTTCATAGTATATGGTATTTTCTTGAAATACTGTACTTGTGTTGTATTTGGATGGTATTTTCATGTAATAGTGATTCCTTTGATTTAGAAAACTTGGAATATTTATATAATTAAAATAGATATTTTGATAATAAATATATATATTTAATGAAAATAATTTATTTATTTTCTTGTAAAAATCTCATTTTCTAAAGAAAAAATGTATATAAAATTTCCATCGAGATCGAATGCTCCTTGCAGAGGTCTACATCTCGCTCTACTAAGCCCGAGGATGTGCGATAATCTGCACCATCCCGAACGGGGTCCCCAAAAGTGGGTTGTAGAGGCGCAATTGCATGGAAATATTTAATACATCTTTTTATAGAAAATGGTTTTGTAAGTTTATGGTATTTATTTGTAAAGTTGTATTTTCTCGTATTCTATTGTTCCAAACTTCATCGTGGTATGATAGAGATGTGTGTTGTGATGAGATAGGTTATTACTGTTGGAGATAGTGCCCTCAGAGTCAATTATTGGATCACAGGCGCGTGATTGCAATGATTGAGGGAGGACCTGTCCCGGTAGGACAGTCTTACTCGAGATGATAGTATGCTATCTGGTTTATCTTTATCATCGTGTACTGCTTTAGGTGACATGACATGTCGCTATTGCACGTTGATAGAGCCCCTAGGATTCTTGCTTGACTGCCAGCAGTATGAGGGCGATCATATAAGTGAGAGCTGGAGTCTATAAGCACATCCTTAAAAGGTCCCTAGTCGTGGGAGTTTCGAGACAGGGCATCGATTCTCCAGAGTAGACTAGTGTATACAGTCGAGACCCCGACGAGGGGCGGTGGCCGGTCTCACAAGCCACTGGTGTCAGTTGGATCACCTAAGATGTATACAGGTGCTCATTGGGTTATGAGTACACCGGACAGGACTCGCCGAGAACATGCTAGTTGGTCTTATACCTGACGTCAGATAGCAGTTCCCTGGTGACATGTGTACAGGTTAGTTCATCGACCTGGGGATCGTCATTTGTCTCGTGTGAGTTCCCACTGTACTTTGATTACTACCCTACCACGGCTCAAAGGAGTCGTGCAAACAGGTTTTAGTTGGGTACAGTCCCGAGCCACATGGAGGCAGTGAGCGGATCTTCAGGGGTTCGTCTCTCCCGGTATTGGGGGTGAGGTCGCGCTGTGTCTAGGAGAGCCATTACACAAAGACCTTGGCCAAGGCAGGAGATTTACTGGTAGGTATTCCAGTAGTATCTCAGGGTGTTCTGGGCTACACTCCGACACGACTTGTACCGCTTTTAGGGGTCTGACTTTTACCAACCCCCTAGGCCCGCCATGCGATACTCATAGACGAACGGACCGGACTGTACGGATATTGTCACTGACAGGCTCAGTTGGGTGTCGGGGTGAGCTTCCTCATCGACGTCCCTTTTGGTCAATAGCTGGTGGCCCGTCACGTATTGGCTTATACCTCTGACGTGCTAGTGGTTAAATCCACAGCCATAGTATTGACGAGTCTTTAGAGTCCACCACACTTTCAGTTACTCAAGCTTTCGGGCGAAACGCTGTAGAGGCCGTATGGAGATATGGCAGGGTCCGATCAGATACGTGCGGTATTGCACGGATCAGGATCGGACGGTTTTGTACTAGTAGCCGTATAGTTATATGGCAGCGTTCGATCAGATACGTGCGGTATTGCACGGATCAGGATCGGACGGATATTACTAGCCGGCTTTGGCTTAAGCCGGTCCTAGTTTAGTACAGTGTAGATTTTGTCTCATTGCATTTGTATCCGGACGGAATACAAATGCGGGTGTGTATGCACAGTGTGGGGTTTTCCTGTAATTTATTACGGGACCAGTTTTCTGGAGTTGCCAGTTTGCATTCCGTTCCGGCCGGTTTTCCTTTGTTCTTTCCCGGCCGGACTTTTCCGATGGAGGGGGTAATTTGCAGTTTTGCAAATTACACTTTGTGGAGGATTTATTTGCATAAGGATTGATATGATAAGCATCTTTGCTTTTCATGATTTGATGAGATTAGAAAGGATTTGAGGTTGATAAGAAAGATTGTTATGATGATGTTTAGGATATAGTCACCTTTCTACTTTTCCTACACTCACCTTCCTTCTATGGTTATGCTTCATATTCATTCCTCCACCTTATTCTTCTCACTTGATGAAAAATGGTAGAAAGAAAGAAAGAAGAAAAAGGAAAGAAAGAAAGAAGAAAAAGAAAAGAGAGAAAGAAAAAGAATGAGAGAGTTCATCTTAGTTTTGGAAGGAATTCTTCATCTCCTTCTTCTTCTTGTTTTGGAAAAATGAAAGTACCATTTTTCCTAATCCGATTCCTCCATCTATGGCAACCAACCCCAAAGTGAGCTATGATTCTACACTACACTTCCTACAGCATATCTTGAGCATGTCGAGTTGCCGGCTTCATGCGCGAGTTGCCTCGGTATTGAGGTGGGAGCCCGTAAAAGTATCCGGCTTCGTGGTGCCCTTTCCGACGAGGAGGAGACGGACGGAGATCCCGCGAGGAGATCGGAGTGGAGATGAAGACCGGAGGACTTGGATCGTCGGTATATCTCTTCCCCTTCTCTTTGTAGTTAGCTAGATTTAGTTTAATGGCCCGATCCGGTTTTAGTGCGCGGTGGTGCCGTTTTGCCAAGTCCGCAAAAATTAAAGTTTATCACCGTTTCCGCGTTTGGCCGTCGGATTGACGGCCGGGGCGCCGCCGTGCACTTACAGTGGTATCAGAGCCTCGCCATTAACATAGTCTAGCTTGGTGTAATGTGTTTTACGTTTCCGATCGAACAAAATCCCGAAAACACGTATTTCAACCACATCAGTTTCTGTCGAATTTTTTTTTGAGTCCAAAAATTTTTCAGGTTGTCTCAGAGTGATGTGCAGGGAAATAGAAGCATACTGTAAAAATTTGGTAACATGATCTCACTGTTCCGCCGCGGAAGGGCGGCCAAACCCCTGCTTTGGCCGCTCTTCCGCCGCAATGTTTACTGTTCACCCCCCCAAAATTTTGCAGTATGTTCCTGAGTGAGAAATGTGGTTTCTGGGATATTAAAATTGGGCCCAGTATTTCTGTGAGTGCTACAGTTTTGATTTGGGGCCCACTTGTTAATTTTTGGTCAATCGGAAAATTTTAAACACATTTTTCACAGTATTTACATTATATCTGCGACCGTGAATGTCACTCGATCGGTAAATCCGGTCTAACTGCTATAGCCCGGTTAGACGGATTTACGAACGTGACTTTCACTTTGATGTTCTATGTTTATGCTGTGATGTTGCGGATCGGTCGTGGGGGATAGCCTGGTAGCATTGCTAGTACAGTTGTGGTGGTATTATGTACATTTGTTATTGCGGGGCGAGCATCCGACATGTGGACTGCCGTCACTGCCTGTTTGTATTATTATTTTGGGGCACGACCTGGTTGCGGTCGATGTACCCGTTGTATTTATATTTTACTTTCTGTACTAGGATTACCCCAAGGTGGGGTGCACGGATAGCCGGGTTCTAGAGGGCAACAAGCCCGCATCTCATGGCATTGAGACGGAGGGGGCTTCACTCTAGGATTGGCGGGCTATTCGCCGCACTCGTAGGGGGTACAGGTTGACCCAGGAGGGGTGCCTAAGTTACCGGATTCCGTGAAGTGCTGGGTGGTCCATTCACGGCGCTGAAGGGGGCTGCCTCGCTTCAGGTTTTGGCGGGTGACTTGCCGCGCCCGTAGGGGTCTAGGATTTCATTGCACAGGCTATCCACACGACCAGGGGAACGTCGGGTTTCAGTAGTGGCTCTGTGAAACCCGGGGATCCCAGATATCTGTATTGTTTCTGTGATGTTGCATTTCTTTTCACGCCTTGAGCGAAATATAATATATTAGTATATATATTAGTAGATGTTGTATATGTTTTTCATCCGCGCTAGTCCAGTCCCCGCTCTGTCGTTAGTAAGCTAACCTAACGGGTGATGACGGGACCCAGTGGCGAATGCGGATGGCATATACGTACGTCAGTATATTTTCGTTCTTTGTGGTGTGATTAATTGATGGGACTGCGTTGATTCGGATCAATGCAAGTTAAACAAACCTAATATGATGTTGTTGGAACACTTTTCAAAAGGCTGTTATTGCAAGGACGTTCACTTTTGTTTTGCATCGTGGTATTCATTGGAATATCCTGCTCCTCAGTCGACGAGGCAAGGGCCGAGATCCCTTCACCGGGAGTGACCACTTGGACAGAAGTTTGCGTCAGGGCATTAACTTCACTATAGCCGATTACTTTTGCTTTGCATCGCGGTATTCATTTGGAATATCCTGCACCCCATTCTACGGGGAAAGAGCCGAGATCCCTTCACCGGGAGTGACCTCTTTAGCAAAGGTTTTCGTCACTATATTTTCTAAAAAGCTATCCGTTCCTTCAACGATATCAAGTTCATTACGTTAAAGGTTTTCGCCAGAAACCATTCGTAGCCCTCCGTCATTTCAGACGGGTAGCAAGTAGTATTCATGCTATGTTTGTTGACCTTCGTCAAGGCATAGTGTATGGTAGCTGCTTGTTGCTTTTCTGCAGCATAGATAGATGCGTTGGTTTGGGACAGTCGTATAGCCTTGTTGACCTTCGTCAAGGGCTTGTACGGGTGGATTCAAATTAACCTGGATAATGACGGGTAGAACTTGACATGTGACTTATGATTTGTTGACCTTCGCCAAGGTCATAAGAGCATGGGGCAGAAATCACATCGGGAGTTTCAAAAGAACTGAAACTTGCCAGATATGCGCATACCTTCTGGAGTGTGATACCGTGAGCGGATTCCGTCACGTTGTCATGCGATGAGAGTTGGATCCCGATTCCCACTGATGAGTTAGTATACTCCTCGGGTGACCCCGACTAATTCTTCTTTCAGGTTTGGAGGAGAATTTGAGGTACAGTGGGAGGATTGCAGATTAGATAAATTGGTAACCATTCTGATCTAGGTTAGAGTGCACGCTGAGTGTTTCTTTTCTCTCTCTCTCTTTGGCAGCGACCATTGACCCGACCCTAAGATTTTGACTCAGTGACCAAGTTGACCGAACCTTCTTAACACCGGTTTTTGGATTGTCAGAGTTGCAAACCTCATTGCCACTCCTGCTTTTACCCTTTTCTCCAGGACACCCCGTTTTACTACGAACGTCCACTTCCATTGGACAAAACCATCGTATGGTTAGATACGAACTCGAAGGGATTTATTCGAGGATGGTTTCCGGTTCTGGAGAAAACGGATAGGACTATTCAGTTGTCTTTTCTTTTCACCCTCTCTCAGGTTGCGAGTACTCCTTGGTTTAGGAGTAGTACACCTATTACGCAAATTGGATAGTCTTCTTCCAGACCATAGGCTGGTGCCGACCGGTAGGGAAGGAAGAAAGCCAATTAGCCTAAAAGGTGTACAGAAGGTATTAAGTTAAGACAAAGTAAGGGATTAGTAAGAGGGCAAAGTAAATTGCAACAGATATTCATGACCAAACCATGTATTCCTTCGCCAATCCTAAATCACCTTTGTATTTCTCCAGGACACTCCGTATCACTACGAAGATCCCATTTTATTGGATAATCCATCGTATGGTTATATACGAACTCGAAAGGAACTCGTTCCAGTTCGGGGATGGATCCTGGTTCAGGAGAAATAAGAATAAAGTACATTCAGGTGTCTTTTATCTTCACCTTCTCTCGCGTTGCGAGTGCTCCTAGGATTAGGACAGTACACCCTTTATGCTTTTTGGATAGTCTTCTTCCAAACCATAGGCTGGTGCCGAACGGTAGGGAAGGAAGAAAACCAATTGGCTTGAAGGGGTGTACAGAAGGTAATGACTAAATACATATAAAGGGATTTGGAGAGGTGGCAAAGAATTATACGGTTATAGTTGTGAATCTGGATAATGGATGAGGCATTACTAAGAATACCAGGAAACCCCAACGAAACATTTCAATGTTTCAGTTTCACTGTGTACTGTTAATGGAAAACTGATTTCCCGATTAGACACTTACTCCAGGGTATGTATTTACCAGGTATGATTCTCACATCTGTATGGTTTTACAGATGATGAGTGGGAGTAAGTTATTGGGAATTGGGTGATCATCCTCATTATATCGGAATTCGTTGAAATTGGTGATATTTGAGGATGCCACCTGGGTTGTTTGCCGGTCGGCAAATATTTGGTTTTGAATATCCGCTGTTGTGCACCAATTTCAAATTGATATATCTGTACGTCTATTTTCATAGAGTGAGATATACCTTTTGATATTATGTCGATGACATTTACCTATATCAGTGGATGGTTAGGTAAGGAGCATTAAACAGCGGTATAATTCTTCTTAACCATAAATACAGTTTTCAACCTACAACACACAGTGAAAGAGTTGTTAGACTCAGCGGACTTATACAGAGTATTGTATGTTGTCCAGTGTCCATTAGGACAGAGGGGTTGGTCCTCATACTATATTCAGTTTACTTTTGACTTCTCTAGTTCTTAGACATGTGTTTCGTAGAAACACAGGGTCAAAGTTTTGAGAAGTTATAGGTATAAGAATAAAGTAGAGAACCAGGTGTTGCAAGTATCGAGATTCTTTAAAGTGATCGAAGATGTAGATACTTGTACATGGTATTCAGTTGATAGTAATGGTTAAGAGAAATTGCTTCTCTTTTAGGTTACTCATAATTGGAAGCATTCCTAAGTTGAGTAACGCTGATCGGCCTCCTTCCATTTAGTTGACATGCACTGGAGATAGCTGCATGATTTGAATCTGGTTCAATTAAATCAGTGCCTCTGTTCCTATATGGGATATAGAACAGTTCGTATCTTAACGATGTTAAGGTACGGGGAGTTGTCCGGTTTATGCTTAAAACCAGACATTGGACAACTCAAGGCACGTTTCTGTAATGGCTGTTTGTGGGTTGACCCAGGCTATGACGAGGGTTAACTTTCTACCATCTGGATGAACAATAGCAATATTGTTCTAGACTCGCCACAGTTTTATTAAAAATGGATTTTTTCAAAAAAAAAAAACAGTAGTGGGAGTATGGTAGAACTGGAAGTGATTCCAGAACCGCAAACGATTACTGAAGATTTGATAAGGAACCTAAAGATTCAATCTGAATTGACATTCCATTGGCCACTCCGCAGATAAGATGGGTAACTTCAGGCACCCGAGAGGTACTACGGTAGCCTCAAGGACGGTGACAGGGAAGTTCTTGTTTGCCCACAATTACCATTGCTGTTGCTCCAGGTTGCGAGACCCGGCGGGAGGATGAGTATAGCGTCGTTCTAAGCTAGTTTTAGAAGTGTACGTCTATATGACTCTGCCAGAGGGTTGTCGTAGTCAGTGGGAGCAGCGGAAGCATTGGTGGACAAGTAGCTTATGTCTATTTATAGACTAAAGCAGATGTAGCGGAGATAGATCATCTATTTCTGACGTGACAGTCATGGGTTTGACTTCATCAGAATAGGGGATGGATCTGTTGAGAAGGTAGTAGGGTGTGATGCCATGGTATTTGGATGACACACACAGAATAGGAAAAGAAACTCCTATACTACAATCGGTTATATTTTGGTCGTCACACAGTGGTTTCTCCACAAAGGAAATGGATTTTAAATCTGACATACTGGTTACTGGATCTATGGTTTTAGATCTAGATTTGGGTGGTTTCCCAATCAGGGTACTTAGACAGCATTCTAAAAGTATTTAGAATGGACGACTCCTGGCACGGTAGTGTACCTACAGGTAATGGAGTCACCCTCTCCAAAGGTGTCTTGCAGACTAAAGGGGAGAGGGACGTGCATGAGTGGCAGATCACTTGCTTAGGCAATTGAGTCAATCATGAGATGTCAAGTACCACACCAGATGTTGTTCTTGCACTAGATGCAATAAGTTGACATTGATCCAATCCTGGAGAAACAGTCGGAAGCGGTTGTAGAACATAAGTGGATGTTCTAGGGATATGATAACGACAGCCTCATCCGAGAAACAGTTATCATTCCAGGCTTCCAAGGTGACCTGGACGACAAGGAGGTTGTCAGAGTTATAGTTTTTCCTTCTGACGAGGGGCAGTATTTTGGACAGGTGGTCCAAGGCAATACTGAGGGTGGCATGGCGCAGGATACTGATTAAGTTCAGTTGACGATATAGTCTAAGAAGTTTGGATTTGGAGTTCATTTATGAGCTATGTCCCATCAGACATCCAGACACATTCTAAGACAGGTATTGCTCATTTCGGGAGATGGGTTTCTCCGCGAACTTGAGATATAGAGAGACATAGATAGAAACATCTAGGCGGATCCACTCACTGAGGCTATTCCTCGAACGCAATAGTTTCGCAAACGAGCTTTGTGAGATTGACTAGTAGAGGAGTTGGGTGTTCGGTATCACACGGGCTGTGAGTATGCGACATCGCAATAATTAGCCTTGAGTGCAAGTGGGAGATTGTTGGAGATAGTGCCCTCAGAGTCAATTATTGGATCACAGGCGCGTGATTGCAATGATTGAGGGAGGACCTGTCCCGGTAGGACAGTCTTACTCGAGATGATAGTATGCTATCTGGTTTATCTTTATCATCGTGTACTGCTTTAGGTGACATGACATGTCGCTATTGCACGTTGATAGAGCCCCTAGGATTCTTGCTTGACTGCCAGCAGTATGAGGGCGATCATATAAGTGAGAGCTGGAGTCTATAAGCACATCCTTAAAAGGTCCCTAGTCGTGGGAGTTTCGAGACAGGGCATCGATTCTCCAGAGTAGACTAGTGTATACAGTCGAGACCCCGACGAGGGGCGGTGGCCGGTCTCACAAGCCACTGGTGTCAGTTGGATCACCTAAGATGTATACAGGTGCTCATTGGGTTATGAGTACACCGGACAGGACTCGCCGAGAACATGCTAGTTGGTCTTATACCTGACGTCAGATAGCAGTTCCCTGGTGACATGTGTACAGGTTAGTTCATCGACCTGGGGATCGTCATTTGTCTCGTGTGAGTTCCCACTGTACTTTGATTACTACCCTACCACGGCTCAAAGGAGTCGTGCAAACAGGTTTTAGTTGGGTACAGTCCCGAGCCACATGGAGGCAGTGAGCGGATCTTCAGGGGTTCGTCTCTCCCGGTATTGGGGGTGAGGTCGCGCTGTGTCTAGGAGAGCCATTACACAAAGACCTTGGCCAAGGCAGGAGATTTACTGGTAGGTATTCCAGTAGTATCTCAGGGTGTTCTGGGCTACACTCCGACACGACTTGTACCGCTTTTGGGGGTCTGACTTTTACCAACCCCCTAGGCCCGCCATGCGATACTCATAGACGAACGGACCGGACTGTACGGATATTGTCACTGACAGGCTCAGTTGGGTGTCGGGATGAGCTTCCTCATCGACGTCCCTTTTGGTCAATAGCTGGTGGCCCGTCACGTATTGGCTTATACCTCTGACGTGCTAGTGGTTAAATCCACAGCCATAGTATTGACGAGTCTTTAGAGTCCACCACACTTTCAGTTACTCAAGCTTTCGGGCGAAACGCTGTAGAGGCCGTATGGAGATATGGCAGGGTCCGATCAGATACGTGCGGTATTGCACGGATCAGGATCGGACGGTTTTGTACTAGTAGCCGTATAGTTATATGGCAGCGTTCGATCAGATACGTGCGGTATTGCACGGATCAGGATCGGACGGATATTACTAGCCGGCTTTGGCTTAAGCCGGTCCTAGTTTAGTACAGTGTAGATTTTGTCTCATTGCATTTGTATCCGGACGGAATACAAATGCGGGTGTGTATGCACAGTGTGGGGTTTTCCTGTAATTTATTACGGGACCAGTTTTCTGGAGTTGCCAGTTTGCATTCCGTTCCGGCCGGTTTTCCTTTGTTCTTTCCCGGCCGGACATTTCCGATGGAGGGGGTAATTTGCAGTTTTGCAAATTACACTTTGTGGAGGATTTATTTGCATAAGGATTGATATGATAAGCATCTTTGCTTTTCATGATTTGATGAGATTAGAAAGGATTTGAGGTTGATAAGAAAGATTGTTATGATGATGTTTAGGATATAGTCACCTTTCTACTTTTCCTACACTCACCTTCCTTCTATGGTTATGCTTCATATTCATTCCTCCACCTTATTCTTCTCACTTGATGAAAAATGGTAGAAAGAAAGAAAGAAGAAAAAGGAAAGAAAGAAAGAAGAAAAAGAAAAGAGAGAAAGAAAAAGAATGAGAGAGTTCATCTTAGTTTTGGAAGGAATTCTTCATCTCCTTCTTCTTCTTGTTTTGGAAAAATGAAAGTACCATTTTTCCTAATCCGATTCCTCCATCTATGGCAACCAACCCCAAAGTGAGCTATGATTCTACACTACACTTCCTACAGCATATCTTGAGCATGTCGAGTTGCCGGCTTCATGCGCGAGTTGCCTCGGTATTGAGGTGGGAGCCCGTAAAAGTATCCGGCTTCGTGGTGCCCTTTCCGACGAGGAGGAGACGGACGGAGATCCCGCGAGGAGATCGGAGTGGAGATGAAGACCGGAGGACTTGGATCGTCGGTATATCTCTTCCCCTTCTCTTTGTAGTTAGCTAGATTTAGTTTAATGGCCCGATCCGGTTTTAGTGCGCGGTGGTGCCGTTTTGCCAAGTCCGCAAAAATTAAAGTTTATCACCGTTTCCGCGTTTGGCCGTCGGATTGACGGCCGGGGCGCCGCCGTGCACTTACAGTGGTATCAGAGCCTCGCCATTAACATAGTCTAGCTTGGTGTAATGTGTTTTACGTTTCCGATCGAACAAAATCCCGAAAACACGTATTTCAACCACATCAGTTTCTGTCGAATTTTTTTTTGAGTCCAAAAATTTTTCAGGTTGTCTCAGAGTGATGTGCAGGGAAATAGAAGTATACTGTAAAAATTTGGTAACATGATCTCACTGTTCCGCCGCGGAAGGGCGGCCAAACCCCTGCTTTGGCCGCTCTTCCGCCGCAATGTTTACTGTTCACCCCCCCAAAATTTTGCAGTATGTTCCTGAGTGAGAAATGTGGTTTCTGGGATATTAAAATTGGGCCCAGTATTTCTGTGAGTGCTACAGTTTTGATTTGGGGCCCACTTGTTAATTTTTGGTCAATCGGAAAATTTTAAACACATTTTTCACAGTATTTACATTATATCTGCGACCGTGAATGTCACTCGATCGGTAAATCCGGTCTAACTGCTATAGCCCGGTTAGACGGATTTACGAACGTGACTTTCACTTTGATGTTCTATGTTTATGCTGTGATGTTGCGGATCGGTCGTGGGGGATAGCCTGGTAGCATTGCTAGTACAGTTGTGGTGGTATTATGTACATTTGTTATTGCGGGGCGAGCATCCGACATGTGGACTGCCGTCACTGCCTGTTTGTATTATTATTTTGGGGCACGACCTGGTTGCGGTCGATGTACCCGTTGTATTTATATTTTACTTTCTGTACTAGGATTACCCCAAGGTGGGGTGCACGGATAGCCGGGTTCTAGAGGGCAACAAGCCCGCATCTCATGGCATTGAGACGGAGGGGGCTTCACTCTAGGATTGGCGGGCTATTCGCCGCACTCGTAGGGGGTACAGGTTGACCCAGGAGGGGTGCCTAAGTTACCGGATTCCGTGAAGTGCTGGGTGGTCCATTCACGGCGCTGAAGGGGGCTGCCTCGCTTCAGGTTTTGGCGGGTGACTTGCCGCGCCCGTAGGGGTCTAGGATTTCATTGCACAGGCTATCCACACGACCAGGGGAACGTCGGGTTTCAGTAGTGGCTCTGTGAAACCCGGGGATTCCAGATATCTGTATTGTTTCTGTGATGTTGCATTTCTTTTCACGCCTTGAGCGAAATATAATATATTAGTATATATATTAGTAGATGTTGTATATGTTTTTCATCCGCGCTAGTCCAGTCCCCGCTCTGTCGTTAGTAAGCTAACCTAACGGGTGATGACGGGACCCAGTGGCGAATGCGGATGGCATATACGTACGTCAGTATATTTTCGTTCTTTGTGGTGTGATTAATTGATGGGACTGCGTTGATTCGGATCAATGCAAGTTAAACAAACCTAATATGATGTTGTTGGAACACTTTTCAAAAGGCTGTTATTGCAAGGACGTTCACTTTTGTTTTGCATCGTGGTATTCATTGGAATATCCTGCTCCTCAGTCGACGAGGCAAGGGCCGAGATCCCTTCACCGGGAGTGACCCCTTGGACAGAAGTTTGCGTCAGGGCATTAACTTCACTATAGCCGATTACTTTTGCTTTGCATCGCGGTATTCATTTGGAATATCCTGCACCCCATTCTACGGGGAAAGAGCCGAGATCCCTTCACCGGGAGTGACCTCTTTAGCAAAGGTTTTCGTCACTATATTTTCTAAAAAGCTATCCGTTCCTTCAACGATATCAAGTTCATTACGTTAAAGGTTTTCGCCAGAAACCATTCGTAGCCCTCCGTCGTTTCAGACGGGTAGCAAGTAGTATTCATGCTATGTTTGTTGACCTTCGTCAAGGCATAGTGTATGGTAGCTGCTTGTTGCTTTTCTGCAGCATAGATAGATGCGTTGGTTTGGGACAGTCGTATAGCCTTGTTGACCTTCGTCAAGGGCTTGTACGGGTGGATTCAAATTAACCTGGATAATGACGGGTAGAACTTGACATGTGACTTATGATTTGTTGACCTTCGCCAAGGTCATAAGAGCATGGGGCAGAAATCACATCGGGAGTTTCAAAAGAACTGAAACTTGCCAGATATGCGCATACCTTCTGGAGTGTGATACCGTGAGCGGATTCCGTCACGTTGTCATGCGATGAGAGTTGGATCCCGATTCCCACTGATGAGTTAGTATACTCCTCGGGTGACCCCGACTAATTCTTCTTTCAGGTTTGGAGGAGAATTTGAGGTACAGTGGGAGGATTGCAGATTAGATAAATTGGTAACCATTCTGATCTAGGTTAGAGTGCACGCTGAGTGTTTCTTTTCTCTCTCTCTCTTTGGCAGCGACCATTGACCCGACCCTAAGATTTTGACTCAGTGACCAAGTTGACCGAACCTTCTTAACACCGGTTTTTGGATTGTCAGAGTTGCAAACCTCATTGCCACTCCTGCTTTTACCCTTTTCTCCAGGACACCCCGTTTTACTACGAACGTCCACTTCCATTGGACAAAACCATCGTATGGTTAGATACGAACTCGAAGGGATTTATTCGAGGATGGTTTCCGGTTCTGGAGAAAACGGATAGGACTATTCAGTTGTCTTTTCTTTTCACCCTCTCTCAGGTTGCGAGTACTCCTTGGTTTAGGAGTAGTACACCTATTACGCAAATTGGATAGTCTTCTTCCAGACCATAGGCTGGTGCCGACCGGTAGGGAAGGAAGAAAGCCAATTAGCCTAAAAGGTGTACAGAAGGTATTAAGTTAAGACAAAGTAAGGGATTAGTAAGAGGGCAAAGTAAATTGCAATAGATATTCACGACCAAACCATGTATTCCTTCGCCAATCCTAAATCACCTTTGTATTTCTCCAGGACACTCCGTATCACTACGAAGATCCCATTTTATTGGATAATCCATCGTATGGTTATATACGAACTCGAAAGGAACTCGTTCCAGTTCGGGGATGGATCCTGGTTCAGGAGAAATAAGAATAAAGTACATTCAGGTGTCTTTTATCTTCACCTTCTCTCGCGTTGCGAGTGCTCCTAGGATTAGGACAGTACACCCTTTATGCTTTTTGGATAGTCTTCTTCCAAACCATAGGCTGGTGCCGAACGGTTGGGAAGGAAGAAAACCAATTGGCTTGAAGGGGTGTACAGAAGGTAATGACTAAAGACATATAAAGGGATTTGGAGAGGTGGCAAAGAATTATACGGTTATAGTTGTGAATCTGGATAATGGATGAGGCATTACTAGGAATACCAGGAAACCCCAACGAAACATTTCAATGTTTCAGTTTCACTGTGTACTGTTAATGGAAAACTGATTTCCCGATTAGACACTTACTCCAGGGTATGTATTTACCAGGTATGATTCTCACATCTGTATGGTTTTACAGATGATGAGTGGGAGTAAGTTATTGGGAATTGGGTGATCATCCTCATTATATCGGAATTCGTTGAAATTGGTGATATTTGAGGATGCCACCTGGGTTGTTTGCCGGTCGGCAAATATTTGGTTTTGAATATCCGCTGTTGTGCACCAATTTCAAATTGATATATCTGTACGTCTATTTTCATAGAGTGAGATATACCTTTTGATATTATGTCGATGACATTTACCTATATCAGTGGATGGTTAGGTAAGGAGCATTAAACAGCGGTGTAATTCTTCTTAACCATAAATACAGTTTTCAACCTACAACACACAGTGAAAGAGTTGTTAGACTCAGCGGACTTATACAGAGTATTGTATGTTGTCCAGTGTCCATTAGGACAGAGGGGTTGGTCCTCATACTATATTCAGTTTACTTTTGACTTCTCTAGTTCTTAGACATGTGTTTCGTAGAAACACAGGGTCAAAGTTTTGAGAAGTTATAGGTATAAGAATAAAGTAGAGAACCAGGTGTTGCAAGTATCGAGATTCTTCAAAGTGATCGAAGATGTAGATACTTGTACATGGTATTCAGTTGATAGTAATGGTTAAGAGAAATTGCTTCTCTTTCAGGTTACTCATAATTGGAAGCATTCCTAAGTTGAGTAACGCTGATCGGCCTCCTTCCATTTAGTTGACATGCACTGGAGATAGCTGCATGATTTGAATCTGGTTCAATTAAATCAGTGCCTCTGTTCCTATATGGGATATAGAACAGTTCGTATCTTAACGATGTTAAGGTACGGGGAGTTGTCCGGTTTATGCTTAAAACCAGACATTGGACAACTCAAGGCACGTTTCTGTAATGGCTGTTTGTGGGTTGACCCAGGCTATGACGAGGGTTAACTTTCTACCATCTGGATGAACAATAGCAATATTGTTCTAGACTCGCCACAGTTTTATTAAAAATGGATTTTTTCAAAAAAAAAAACAGTAGTGGGAGTATGGTAGAACTGGAAGTGATTCCAGAACCGCAAACGATTACTGAAGATTTGATAAGGAACCTAAAGATTCAATCTGAATTGACATTCCATTGGCCACTCCGCAGATAAGATGGGTAACTTCAGGCACCCGAGAGGTACTACGGTAGCCTCAAGGACGGTGACAGGGAAGTTCTTGTTTGCCCACAATTACCATTGCTGTTGCTCCAGGTTGCGAGACCCGGCGGGAGGATGAGTATAGCGTCGTTCTAAGCTAGTTTTAGAAGTGTACGTCTATATGACTCTGCCAGAGGGTTGTCGTAGTCAGTGGGAGCAGCGGAAGCATTGGTGGACAAGTAGCTTATGTCTATTTATAGACTAAAGCAGATGTAGCGGAGATAGATCATCTATTTCTGACGTGACAGTCATGGGTTTGACTTCATCAGAATAGGGGATGGATCTGTTGAGAAGGTAGTAGGGTGTGATGCCATGGTATTTGGATGACACACACAGAATAGGAAAAGAAACTCCTATACTACAATCGGTTATATTTTGGTCGTCACACAGTGGTTTCTCCACAAAGGAAATGGATTTTAAATCTGATATACTGGTTACTGGATCTATGGTTTTAGATCTAGATTTGGGTGGTTTCCCAATCAGGGTACTTAGACAGCATTCTAAAAGTATTTAGAATGGACGACTCCTGGCACGGTAGTGTACCTGCAGGTAATGGAGTCACCCTCTCCAAAGGTGTCTTGCAGACTAAAGGGGAGAGGGACGTGCATGAGTGGCAGATCACTTGCTTAGGCAATTGAGTCAATCATGAGATGTCAAGTACCACACCAGATGTTGTTCTTGCACTAGATGCAATAAGTTGACATTGATCCAATCCTGGAGAAACAGTCGGAAGCGGTTGTAGAACATAGGTGGATGTTCTAGGGATATGATAACGACAGCCTCATCCGAGAAACAGTTATCATTCCAGGCTTCCAAGGTGACCTGGACGACAAGGAGGTTGTCAGAGTTATAGTTTTTCCTTCTGACGAGGGGCAGTATTTTGGACAGGTGGTCCAAGGCAATACTGAGGGTGGCATGGCGCAGGATACTGATTAAGTTCAGTTGACGATATAGTCTAAGAAGTTTGGATTTGGAGTTCATTTATGAGCTATGTCCCATCAGACATCCAGACACATTCTAAGACAGGTATTGCTCATTTCGGGAGATGGGTTTCTCCGCGAACTTGAGATATAGAGAGACATAGATAGAAACATCTAGGCGGATCCACTCACTGAGGCTATTTCTCGAACGCAATAGTTTCGCAAACGAGCTTTGTGAGATTGACTAGTAGAGGAGTTGGGTGTTCGGTATCACACGGGCTGTGAGTATGCGACATCGCAATAATTAGCCTTGAGTGCAAGTGGGAGATTGTTGGAGATAGTGCCCTCAGAGTCAATTATTGGATCACAGGCGCGTGATTGCAATGATTGAGGGAGGACCTGTCCCGGTAGGACAGTCTTACTCGAGATGATAGTATGCTATCTGGTTTATCTTTATCATCGTGTACTGCTTTAGGTGACATGACATGTCGCTATTGCACGTTGATAGAGCCCCTAGGATTCTTGCTTGACTGCCAGCAGTATGAGGGCGATCATATAAGTGAGAGCTGGAGTCTATAAGCACATCCTTAAAAGGTCCCTAGTCGTGGGAGTTTCGAGACAGGGCATCGATTCTCCAGAGTAGACTAGTGTATACAGTCGAGACCCCGACGAGGGGCGGTGGCCGGTCTCACAAGCCACTGGTGTCAGTTGGATCACCTAAGATGTATACAGGTGCTCATTGGGTTATGAGTACACCGGACAGGACTCGCCGAGAACATGCTAGTTGGTCTTATACCTGACGTCAGATAGCAGTTCCCTGGTGACATGTGTACAGGTTAGTTCATCGACCTGGGGATCGTCATTTGTCTCGTGTGAGTTCCCACTGTACTTTGATTACTACCCTACCACGGCTCAAAGGAGTCGTGCAAACAGGTTTTAGTTGGGTACAGTCCCGAGCCACATGGAGGCAGTGAGCGGATCTTCAGGGGTTCGTCTCTCCCGGTATTGGGGGTGAGGTCGCGCTGTGTCTAGGAGAGCCATTACACAAAGACCTTGGCCAAGGCAGGAGATTTACTGGTAGGTATTCCAGTAGTATCTCAGGGTGTTCTGGGCTACACTCCGACACGACTTGTACCGCTTTTGGGGGTCTGACTTTTACCAACCCCCTAGGCCCGCCATGCGATACTCATAGACGAACGGACCGGACTGTACGGATATTGTCACTGACAGGCTCAGTTGGGTGTCGGGGTGAGCTTCCTCATCGACGTCCCTTTTGGTCAATAGCTGGTGGCCCGTCACGTATTGGCTTATACCTCTGACGTGCTAGTGGTTAAATCCACAGCCATAGTATTGACGAGTCTTTAGAGTCCACCACACTTTCAGTTACTCAAGCTTTCGGGCGAAACGCTGTAGAGGCCGTATGGAGATATGGCAGGGTCCGATCAGATACGTGCGGTATTGCACGGATCAGGATCGGACGGTTTTGTACTAGTAGCCGTATAGTTATATGGCAGCGTTCGATCAGATACGTGCGGTATTGCACGGATCAGGATCGGACGGATATTACTAGCCGGCTTTGGCTTAAGCCGGTCCTAGTTTAGTACAGTGTAGATTTTGTCTCATTGCATTTGTATCCGGACGGAATACAAATGCGGGTGTGTATGCACGGTGTGGGATTTTCCTGTAATTTATTACGGGACCAGTTTTCTGGAGTTGCCAGTTTGCATTCCGTTCCGGCCGGTTTTCCTTTGTTCTTTCCCGGCCGGACTTTTCCGATGGAGGGGGTAATTTGCAGTTTTGCAAATTACACTTTGTGGAGGATTTATTTGCATAAGGATTGATATGATAAGCATCTTTGCTTTTCATGATTTGATGAGATTAGAAAGGATTTGAGGTTGATAAGAAAGATTGTTATGATGATGTTTAGGATATAGTCACCTTTCTACTTTTCCTACACTCACCTTCCTTCTATGGTTATGCTTCATATTCATTCCTCCACCTTATTCTTCTCACTTGATGAAAAATGGTAGAAAGAAAGAAAGAAGAAAAAGGAAAGAAAGAAAGAAGAAAAAGAAAAGAGAGAAAGAAAAAGAATGAGAGAGTTCATCTTAGTTTTGGAAGGAATTCTTCATCTCCTTCTTCTTCTTGTTTTGGAAAAATGAAAGTACCATTTTTCCTAATCCGATTCCTCCATCTATGGCAACCAACCCCAAAGTGAGCTATGATTCTACACTACACTTCCTACAGCATATCTTGAGCATGTCGAGTTGCCGGCTTCATGCGCGAGTTGCCTCGGTATTGAGGTGGGAGCCCGTAAAAGTATCCGGCTTCGTGGTGCCCTTTCCGACGAGGAGGAGACGGACGGAGATCCCGCGAGGAGATCGGAGTGGAGATGAAGACCGGAGGACTTGGATCGTCGGTATATCTCTTCCCCTTCTCTTTGTAGTTAGCTAGATTTAGTTTAATGGCCCGATCCGGTTTTAGTGCGCGGTGGTGCCGTTTTGCCAAGTCCGCAAAAATTAAAGTTTATCACCGTTTCCGCGTTTGGCCGTCGGATTGACGGCCGGAGCGCCGCCGTGCACTTATAATTACCTCATGAATTATCTAAAGGTATAATAGGTATTATGATGATTATGTCGGAAACGAAAGTATGTGGTATTTTACTGTAAAACTACAATAGAAGTTGCATATAATAATATTTTGTGATGAAATTTGTTTAAAGTGTTTGGTAATTTTAGTGAACATGATATGAGAGTTTTTTATATTCTTGTTTAAGAAAAATATGATTTTTAAAGGAAAACCGAATTGGAAGTCAGATTAACTCCGCTTCCGTCGGGTTTTAGAATTTGAAGTTTTTATATTAGAATATGAAAGGGGGAGATGAGACTTACTGGCTTGGGGTCAAGAGGAGAGGGAGAGGGAACTACGGAATGCTTCGGGGCGTTGTTTCGTCGCCGGAAACTCCTTGTATCGTCGCCGGAACTTCGTCGGAGTTTCGTCCTTCGCTAACTCCACTTGTACACTATTGGGACTTAAAAGTTTTTGAGAGTTTTGGCAGGGAATTATGAGTGAGGAGGGGTGAAATAAGGTGTGGTATTTATGTGAGAAATTAGGGTTTGGTGTGTTAATTGCATTTAAAATATGCATTAAAAATTTGATTAAATGGGGTATTTTAATTCTCTGGTTAATTGCAGAGAAGATAAACAGTGTAGAGGGAGTGGGGTAGGCTAAAGGTTGCAGGAGTGAGAAGATGGGGGCTTTACCGATGGGGGAGACCGGCGGCGCCGAGGGTTTTGGGGTGTGTCGCCGGGCCAATACCGACGGGGGGTGTTGGGTCTTGGTACCACGTGTCGTGTCGTTTCCTATACCCTCATGCACATGTTTAAATAGTCGGTGTCTTTTCAGTTTACGTGTTGTGCACGTGCAAACCTTTGGGCTTCTAAAAAGACAAAAAGATAATGTTGCTGATGGGATTCGAACACAAGAGCTACGTCACAGCAATGCAATGCTTTACCAATAAGCTACAAATGGTTTCTTGTTGTTCCAAAGCAAAACAAATTCTTATAGCATTCACAGGATTTCAAATACCCCAATTGTACATTAACTTGTAAACAATTTTATGACATTGAAATTGGATTTGTTACAACCTCTGAATTTTTTTTAAATAAGTCCAGAATTTTACATGTGATGTAACTAGAACACCATAGAAAAACGAGCCCCAAATGATTTACTTTGGCTGGAGAGATTACCAAAATACCCGGCCTAGCCGGTTTTTCAAAAGAATTGGGGTTTGGGTTTTGTATGGTGTTCTTAACTCTTGGATTTAGGGTTTCAGGATATGTTTGTTTTTGCCTAGATTACATGTGAAGTTATCTTTTGTATTGGGGCAATTCGGTGTGTTTCGTAGTCGCGTTTTAACATCGTTTCGGGTTTAAGTATTGATATGTGATACAATATTTGAAATCCACATTTAATTAGTTTTGTGAAAACTAGTTTACTAATTGTAAATCTAGTATTTTAGTCTCTATTGCTCGATTGCCACGAAGTTTTGATTCGGATCAAAACTCCGTCGCAATCTCGTATAGTACGTGAATACTCGCCGGATAACACTACTAGATAGCTACGCCTGTTCACACCATAACATTGCATTATTATATTCCCTATTCTTATTCTTTTTATAAATAAACAGGTGCTTTTGACGCATGTCTGCTACATGTTACAGGTTACAGGTTCTTGGACAGAAAACAGTGCAAACGATGTAAAGACGATGAAAATGTGGACTTTAACCAACAAACAGAGAATCTTGATCAGGCCTACATAAGGAACAATTCACAAAGCAAGATTCAAGACGTCGACACAAAGCCACGGTTAAAGTCCACAACAATGTTCACTGGAAATCTGGAAGAGAACCAGAAGCTGAATTGAGAAAAAATATATAGAACTAAGTAGCCCAAGATGACAAGAACCCAGCCCAGAAGTTTCAGCAGCCAACTCTTCCTTTTGGCCGTGGAACCGTGGCCAAACCAGGCCTCGGGCCGCGGTTCCGCGGCCGTAATGCGCAATCTTAAGTTGAAAATTTTACCATAACTTTGGGACGGATTTGACTAGTCAACTTAGGGCTATATTTGTAATTTTAGACATGCGGTTCAAGATGTAACCTAGGGTTTCCTATTCTCTATAAATAGGAACTCTAATCATTGTAATTCTTTTAGAAAATGGTTAAGAAATAGTTTTTGATCTATCTTTTAGAAAGCGCAAGCACGCTAAATCACACAATCAAATGGCGCCGTTGCTGGGGATGGTGTTATTTCCTTTTTGCAATTTCGGGTTAATCAAAATTAAAAAATCATAAAAATCTGAAAAATCACAAAAAAAATTAAAAAAATATATCAATTGTTATTTTTTGGAAAGGGTACTTTGTTGTGTGAAATCTTGCAGGAACAAACTCGGATCTGGAAATTTCCAGGAAGCAAAACAGAAAATAGACGATCATAACAACAGAAGATTACAACAAACAAGGAGCAGAAAAAATTTGGAGTTGTGAAGCCACCATCAGACCGCGTAAACGCGGCAAAATCCCACCTCTGACCGCGGAAACGCGGTGAATAGGTGGTATCGTCCTCTGCAAAAATTTCTCGGGATCCGTGCATGCTATTCAACCGCGGAACCGCGGTGTAAACCTCGTTTCGGCCGCGGAAGGGCGGCGCCGTCGTACTTTCAGCCTCTGGAATTTGCACTGTAAGCTCCCTGTTATTTCTCCTCTGCAAATTTTGAGATATTTTCTGTGACTTGCCTGCAGAATTTTGCGCGCTTGAAAAATCTCTCTCTTTCCAAATAACGATCTTGTGCAGGATTTTTGGGCCCCGATTGAAATGAAAATTGATTGCAAGTAATCTTTTTTGTTGCATATCTTTTCTCGAATATCTTTTTGCAACATTTTTTTCCAAATAAAGATTCTTGTGATATGCTTAAAATAATAACTGATTGCAAGTAATATTTTTTTGTTGCATATCTTTTCTCGAATATCTTTTTGCAACAATTTTTTCCAAATAAAGATTCTTGTGATATGCTTAAAATAATAACTGATTGCAAGTAATATTTTTTTTGTTGCATATCTTTTCTCGAATATCTTTTTGCAACATTTTTTTCCAAATAAAGATTCTTGTGATATGCTTAAGATAATAACTGATAGCAAGTAATATTTTTCTGTTGCATATTTTTTATTAAAAATCTTTTTGCAACAATTTTCAAATAAAGAAAAAGAAAAAGAAAAAGGAAAATTTTAATTAGAGAACTTGCAAACTTTTGCCACAAATAAATCCTTGCACCACCACCCAACTTTCTTTCTTTCACCCTTTCTTCTAACATGGGTACCCCAAATCATAAATCGCTTGCCGAACTTTGGTATCCCGAACCTAATTTTGCGTCGTTCGTCAATTTGTTCAGTCAATTTAAAGACGATCCCTCCTTCCCAAAAATATCTTTGAAAGATCAAATAGAGGCGTCTAGGAGAAACAGTTTGACTTTTCAACCCACTTTGTGTCAACCAAGTCAATATTTACCACCTCCATATGTTGACACCACTTTTTCCAGTCCTGCTGTAACTTCTAAGCCGATGTCCATTGCTGAGCATATTGCTCAATCTCGCAGCCGATCTTTCACCCCTCTCCACTCATCAAGTTCTAGGGATCAACACGACTATTCACCTTTTTATCCATATGTTGACCCTACCCCTGTCCAATCACCCACTTCCTACCAGTCATACCCGACCTTCCCACCTTCACTAGACACCGTTTCTACACAGCCTATTGGAAGTTTTGCATATCCACACCATTTTGAATCTTTTACCGAAACCCCCTCTCCACCCAAGTCTAGTTTGGAAGAGTCGTTGGAGGTGTATATCGCAGCAACAAACAAAATGGTTAGGAATATGGAAGCGTCCGTGGCCCCCCTTATGCAACCTGCTGAACCGGTAGCTAGTTTCCCGCTAGCTCAAAAAAATTTAATGTATAAGGAGGCGGTTGGACAGAGTGAGAATGAGAGAGGATTTTCAAATCAAACCTACCCTTACCCAATTGAAGCCCACAACTCCTGTTTTCCATCGATTGTCTTAAATAGTTCACCAGTTGAAAATAAAAATGAGTTGTGTGATTTTGTAGTGTTTGATTTGCCAAATTGTGAGGAACCCCTTTCGAGTGAAACCGCACCTAATGCTTTCAATCTTTACACCTCCACTCTATAACCTAAATCGATACATATCCATGCTTTTGATGAGGTGTCTAAAGAAATTGATTTTCACTTGATTGAGGATATAGACGCCGTGAATATTTCGGATGATGAACCTGTCGATTTGCTTGAAATTTTATGTTCAAATCATCATCCTGAGTTATTAAATGTTTCTCCTGAATCTCATATGCGTCTAGATTTTGATGATAATGGCATGGATGAGTTGAATATTGAGGATAGTATGGAGGAGAGTCTTGAGGATAATATTGAGGTTGAATCATTTTTTTTTGATGTGTTTGATTTTCCAATTCATCCTCTTGAACGTTTAACTAAATCACCCTCCCTCCTTTCCATCGTTCCGATCCCGCTTGAAGACTGTGAGTTTGAAATTTTTTCCTTTGAATCTAACACAGTTCTCACAGACGATAACACCTACGAGTGTTTCACTTTTTCGGACGATGTTGATGACTCACCGCCCGAGTTTGAGTCCTTTACATTTTCAGATGAGTTAATCGAACTACCAGACTCGGTTGCTTACAGTAGTTTCGAACTATTAATGGAATCTTTCAAGTTCGAAATAGTTTACTACGGTGAGAAAGATATTATCCCTAATTCACTCCCTTTCGTCTTTCCCATTGTTCCGACCGAACAAGAGACCGTTACGCTTTCATCTCCTATACCAAGTTCGGCGTACCCATGTTTTCTTGCGAATCTTGAGGGATTTGACCCCGTTTCTCGACGGGTTGATAGGTTAGCGCAATCGCTTTTAACACATCGGTCATCACAAATTGCGCTAATTTATTCACTCAATTTACACCCTCAAGATCATACTCTACTTCTTTCTTCTTTCCGCCATTCTTCTCCTCCGCCGAGACCATCTTCCATTCTTCTTTCCACACGGTCTCGCGTGTTTCTCATTTCTTTTCTTTCCATCCCATTCTTGCACCAACTATACCATTACCATGATAAGATTTTTGAATGGTTGGTGCTAACCTTTGGCTTGTGTAAGGCCAAGCTTAAGTTTGGGGGGGCCTTGTTGTATATATGTATATATATATTTTTGTTTTCTTTTTCTATAAAAAAAAAATCTCAAAACATTAAATAAATAAAAAAATTGTAAATAAATAAACAGGGGAGTGCCGACATTTTGACCCTCTTGGTTTAGTATGACAGTGAGGACACTGTCAAGTTCAAGTTTGGGGGTATGCTCGGTATGTCTTCTTCCTCCGCATTCATTTGTACATATTTTTGCATTTGCATACTTATTTGAAAACCCATAAAAATTAAAAAATTTCAAAAATTATAAAAATTTATATATTCAATTTTGGCTAATTGACTTGAGTTTGACAGATAGGTTAACTAGCTAGGAACAACTAGATCTTAGACTTAGTGAATTAAAAACCCTAAAAATAACCTTCCTTAAAGTTTAACGGTAGAAAGTATATACCTTGTAGTTTATTTAGAAATAGGCAAATTTTGGGTTCACTTCTTGGGCTAAGTCAAAATGAGGGAAGAGTATTGATGTTCTTATTAGAGTATAAGTTTGAAAAATAGTTCCCAGCTTAAGTCTAGATTCTGAAAACGTATACCCTACAAAATGCACAATCATGCACCTTGAAACTTGGAATAGTAGAAGAGACCTTGAAATGCTCTTGTTTAAAGTCCTTAGTACGAAGAAAATAAAAGGAAAAAAAAGTGAATAAAGAAAAAAAAATGGACACTGGTTTTTGTGATTACTTAAGGCTGTAAAAATAGAAAAATATTTAGCGAGGGTGCTTCATCACCTAGTGCCTTAGACCAACTGGTTTGGGAGTCACTGCTAAAGCTTTGGGTGTTGCAAAACTAGGAGGTACGCTTTAAAGTGCTAACGCATCTTGTAATCGGTTGTTGGTACCTCAAGAAGTATTAACGGCCGCATGAAGGATGTGTAAGCAAATTTCATTTAAAAATTCACTAATTAATAAGTGCTTTAGACAATGGACGAGAGTACGATTGCTTGATTTGAATTTCCAAGTGTAGGGGTGATATTTACATACACGTGGGGATATGTGATTAGAGTTTAGATGAGAGAAAGGAATGAAGAATAAAACTTGTATCTTTAGTAGGGTTGATAGAAATTCCTGAGTCGAGATGGAACCCTAGAAGGAAAACTTAAAAAATGCCGAAAGCTAAGTAGATCTGCAAGATATATATAATCTTAAGTTAAATGATGAGGAAGTGTGAAGAATATAGGTTGATAATTTGCAAGTCAAAAGATAATAGAATTCCTTATTAGAAAACCTAATTGGAGAACAAAAGTCAATGGGCCGAGTTGATAGGATTTTGTGGGTGTAATCCGCTGAAAACCCTCAGGAGACAACACTCCTCCTACTAGGGACACCTAGAGGTTTAACGGCTTGTTGCACGAGCTCAGTGCAATCGCGTTTCCCTGCGAAAGTGTGGTTAGGATTTTAGTGAATAAAAATAAGTTTGCTCGAGGACGAGCAAAAGATAAGTTTGGGGGTATTTGTTCACACCATAACATTGCATTATTATATTCCCCATTCTTATTCTTTTTATAAATCAACAGGTGCTTTTGACGCATGTCTACTACATGTTACAGGTTACAGGTTCTTGGACAGAAAACAGTGCAAACGATGTAAAGACGATGAAAATGTGGACTTTAACCAACAAACAGAGAATCTTGATCAGGCCTACATAAGGAACAATTCACAAAGTAAGATTCAAGACGTCGACACAAAGCCACGGTTAAAGTCCACAACAATGTTCACTGGAAATCTGGAAGAGAACCATAAGCTGAATTGAGAAAAAATATATAGAACTAAGTAGCCCAAGATGACAAGAACCCAGCCCAGAAGTTTCAGCAGCCAACTCTTCCTTTTGGCCGCGGAACCGCGGCCAAACCAGGCTTCGGGCCGCGGTTCCGCGGCCGTAATGCGCAATCTTGAGTTGAAAATTTTACCATAACTTTGGGACGGATTTGACTAGTCAACTTAGGGCTATATTTGTAATTTTAGACATGCGGTTCAAGATGTAACCTAGGGTTTCCTATTCTCTATAAATAGGAACTCTAATCATTGTAATTCTTTATGCCTCCCTTTAATAAAAATTCAGAAATTCTTTTGGAGAGCATCGGTGTTTCTTTTCCATTCAGAAATTCAGATCTGACAACCCTGCGTTGATGATTGGAGAGATGCATCTGTAAGTAGATTTAATTCCTTGCTCTAGTTTAGATTTCAATTCTTGCCCTAGGTAGATTTAATTTCATACCTTAGAAACTTGTTTAGGGATTAGCTTTGGGGAAGGATTTTGAGAGATGAGATCTCTCATCCCTTTCTTACCCATTAAATATTTACAATAGGACTCCATGCATACGCGCACACACCGCGCCCTACGGCATCCTATCCCTCGAGATAGCGGTGATACCGTAGTGTAAAGGCCTGGTTGCGCGCGTTTTCCATGGAGGTTAGGGTAAGGATCTCTAAAGGAAGGATAAGAACCTAGAGGAAGGAACACCTTCCCGAATGGATCTAATCCCCTTTATTGATAATTACCATAACTCCTCATAGATCTTCATTCGGGTATAGAAAGCGTTGAGATTTAATTGCATTTCCAAACCATCCCTAAACCTATCCCTAGCAAGAATAGATCTAGATAATCGTAGATAGAATAATTTAGGTTTTTAGATTTAATAACCAATCCGAACACCCTTCGGAATTAACTCGTTAGTGCGACTAGGAGATTCACAAAATCCCTGTGGACCGACCCGTACTCACCGGCTAGCTTCATGCGACGCCGTTCTTGATTGCGGTAATAGATAGATTTTGAGACAAATCAACGCCCCATAGCCCCGACCAAGTGTCTGTAGGAGAATCCCGTTGCCAAAAGCATCCACTCGGGTGCTCACGGTCACGGTGTTCCGCCTAAGTGCACTTCGTCGACGGTATCGGGGGTGCAGCCATCTACTAAAGTTTTCGACGAGCATTCGATCAGGTAGTCAGAAATATTGTTGAATTACCTGACTAAGTCATTGAAAAGCGTTTTCGATTTGAGACTAAAATACAAGGTTTATAGGATTAGGCATGAAATTCGGAATATGAGATATTCCGGGTTTATGATGTCTAAGGAATATGCGGATTCTAAATGTTGTAGTTTTTTTTCCATTTCTTTTCTGCGACCGTAAGTGTAATATGTGGTGTATCCCCGATCTCGTTGCTCTATATCAACGACATTCGGGATACGCATATTTACTTACGTTGATGACATGTGATGTTTATGTGTTGCTGTGATATATTATATTGGATCGTCGTGATTGAATAGCCGGGGTTTTTTGCGTGAGATGAGAGTGTTTCTATTTTCATTCATGTAAAATTGTATGTAATATTCTTTTATTAGGACACTTCCGGGTTGAGGATGATGTCTCCATTGATGTATATTATTTACTTTTTCGCATTAGGATAGACCCAAGGCAGGGAGCACAAGTAACCGGGTTTTAGAGTCCAGTGGGAGACCAACTCGAGGAGTCGAGACCGGGTCTCCTAACTCTAGAATTGACAGGGTTGCTTGCCGCTCTCGTAGGGGTCTAGGGATGTGGGTTTGGCTATTCATCACGACCGTTGAATCCTTATTTTTCATTACTGGCTGAATTTAAAACACGGACCTTTTAATATATCCAATATTTCATATGTTGACTTCTGCTACTTGAGTTCTGTGATGTGATCATATAACTGCGTGAGACGAATGCTATATATATGATATATATAATAAACGTTTCTTATGTTTTGCACCCGCGCTAGTCCAGCCCCCACTCTGCCGTTAGTTAAGTAACCTAACAGTGCATGATGAGGCCCCATGACGAATGTTGTTGGCTATAATGCCCTCAAGTCAATTATTATAATCACAGGCACGCGATTAGATGATTGAGGGAGGACTTATACAAGTAGAACAGTTTTACTTAAAATGATAGTATGCTATCTGGTTTATCTTTATCATCATGTAGATACTTTAGGTGGCATTACAGTTCACTATTACATGTTGATAGAGCCCATAGGATTCTTGCTTAACTACCAGCATTATGATGGTGATTATATACGTGGGAGCTGGGTAGTCTATGAGCATATCCTTAAATGTCCCTAGTCGTGGGAGTATCGAGACTGGGTATCGATGCTACAGAGTAGACTAATGTATACTGATCGGGACCCCGACGAGGGGCGGTGGACGGTCTCACAAGCCATTGGTGTTAGTTTGTTCACCTAAGATAGTATACAGGTGCTTATTAGGTTATGAGTACACTGGACGGACTCGCCGGGAACCTGCTAGTTGGTATTATACCTATTGTCAGATAGCAGTTCCCAGGTGACATGTGTACAGATTAGTCTGTCGACCTGAGATCGTCATTTGTCTCGTGTGAGTTCCCACTGTGCTTTGATTACTACCCTACCATAGCTCAAAGGAGTCGTGCAAACAGGTTTTAGTTGGGTACAGTCCTAAGCCATATGGAGGCAGTGAGCGGATCGTCAGGGATTCGTCTCTCCCGGTTTTGGAGGTTGATATCGCGTTGTGCACGGGTGGCCATCACCAGAAATCCTTGATCAAGGTAATCGAGAATTACTGATTTGGATCAGTAGTTTCTCAGTTTGTGATGGGCTTCATACCGACACGAAATGTCGCGTTATTAGGGGTCTGACTTTATCCATCCCCCTAGACTCGATATGAAATACTCTTAGATGAACAGGTCTTACTGTACGAATATTGCCACGAACAGCCTCAGTGGGTCATGATGAGTTTGCTCGTCGGCCTTTCTTTCGCTCAATACCTGGGTAGCCGTTACGTACAACTAGTGCCGCTGACGTACTTTTGGTTAAACTCACTGCCGACGTATTAACGAGTCTTTAGAGTCCCACACAGAAGGTTTCCCTGCTTCGGGCGAAACAATATAGAGGCCGTATGGTTTTACGGCAGGGTTCGATCGTATACGTGTACTTGTGCACGTATCATAATTCAGACGGATAATACTAGTGGGCTTTGGTTTAAGCCAGATCCTAGTATTATATTGTTGGATTATTTTCTTCTCATTGTATTCGCAATTTTCGGAATACGGATACAGGTATGTATATACGGATGAAGGACATTCATGTAATTTATTACAAGAATAGTTTCTTGAAGGATACCACCTCATTTTGTTTATTAACCATTTTAGTTTAAATGGTTAATTGAGGTGAGAGATGAGTGTGCTTACCTTAATTCAAGCATGCCCACTTGGTGACTCATGTGGTGACTCATGGGACGACTCATGGCGTGACTCTTGAAACACTATTGTGGCATGCTAGATGTTTTGTTTCTTGTGTGAGATATTTTGTGATCTTGAGAGATATTTTCTTGACTTGATATTTCCACTCTCATACACTCACAAAAGCTAGCCATCTTCTTTCTTGAGTTGCTCTAAGCTTCACACTCTCATCTCTCATGGCTTCTTATTCTTCCTCCACCCTAACCCTCTATTGTGTTGAGAAACCTAAGGTGTTTAGAAACAAATTAATCCCTCATTAGACTCTACATTATCTTGGCTATCTAGTTTAGCAAACTAGATACCCTAGTTACTTCAGTTATGAAGTAGGAGCTCGATTCATAGACTTTCGGGTGGATCATCTTCGATAGAGGGAGACCGGCGACCAAACTTGATCATGGTGGCCACTAAGAGCTTGGGAAGAGGTTAAAGACCGAAGGACACGGATCATTCAGTATAACATTCCAAACTCTTTTTTATTGCTTGCTAGATATAGGGTTAATGGTCGATCCGTATTCGGGGGTTGTGGTAGCGCCGGTTTAGAAATTTTTTGTTCCGCATTCGGCCACGGTTTGATGGCCGGGGCGCTGCCATAACCCAACGTGGTATTAGAGCCAACCCTTTAACCCTAATTTAGCTTGTTCTTACGTGCTTAAAAGATCGATCGTGCAAAATTTCCGAAAACACAATTCCAAATTTCTGGTTTCTGCCGATTTTTAAAAGTTGTCAAAAAATTATTTACAGAGTCTCAAAAATTCATGCAGGCTTTTTAAGAAGCCGACAAGAAAATTGGGCACATGAGCTTATCATTAGGCCGCGGAACCGCGACATAACATTTATGTTTGCCGTGGTTGCGCGGCCATAATGAAGCTTCTGTGCACAATATTTTCTCTGGTGTTCTATTCTTTGGAATTGTGATTTTTGGGATGTTTTGTTTTCTGGCCCAGATTTGTTTGAGTACTGGATTGCACTTGGGGCCAATACGAAAGCTTTTGTTAATCGAAATTTTAAATACGTAAGTTTACAATACATGCATTACTATCTGCGACCGTGAATGCCATTAGAGCGGTACAACTCATCTAATTGTTATATGTTTTTTAGACGGGTTTGTGAACATGACATTCACATTGATGTTCTGTATTGTGATGTGGTTGTGGTTGGATCGTCGTGGTGGATAGCCAGGTGGTGCAATGATAGTACAGTTTAGATTCATTTTGTACATTTGATATTACGAGATGAGCGTCCGACTTGTGGACTGCCGTCTGATTGAGAGCCTTTTTCGTGCGTGCGTTTTAAAATCAAAGTTTAGAATATACCGCAATCAAGTGTCTCTTGGTAACTAGCCGGTTGAGTACGGGTCGGTCTACAGGGAAAATGTGTTCTTTTCTTATTGTTCTAACGAGTTAAGTCCTATTTTTGGTAGGTTTTGAATTTTAGAAAAACTAAGATTGAATTTAATTCGATTTAAAATCTTGTTAGGGTTAAGATTATCTTAGTTTGGAAAAAGAATTCTTCTCACTGCTTCCTTTGCCCTAATTAAGAACATAGGTGTTAGGGTAATAGTCAACAAAGGGGATTAGCACGACTAGGAAGAAACGTAGTTTCTTCCCTTTGGTCCTTGTCCGTCCTTTCTTAACTCTTAGCCCTAACCTCTATGTAAATCAACCACAACCGGTCTAACTAGGGAATCACCGCTATCTCGTAGGATAGGGTGCCGTAGTGAGCGGTGTGTGTTTGATTCACATAGAGTCCTAATTTAAAGTATTATACGGGTAAGAAAGGAGTGAGAGATGTTCATCTCTCAAACCTATCCAATCCTAACCCTAACAAATGAGGAATTACTCACTCATTAGGGAAATTATGATGCGATTCATTTTTATAATTTTCTTTTTAATTAACTAATAAACGTGCAGATAATAAAAGACAGATACGAAAATTGAAGAATTAAATTCGAATGAAAAATGCAAGATAAAAAACATACTTTTATTGACACATTTTAACGATTACAATGAAACTAAAATTTAATCTTGAAATTAAAAGAGGCATGCCCCAAAAGAGGCTGTAGGCTTTCCTATTTATAGATAGGAGAAATCCTAGGGTTTACATCTGATCCACATTTGAAATTACAAGACTACCCTAAGAAAGCCGGGTTAAAGCACCGACACCCACCGACACGTGGACTGCACGTCCGCGGAACCGCGGCGGAATCCCATGTTTGGCCGCGGACCCGTAGTCATATGGTGAGATCTCTGGCACATTTCTTCAGGGTTGCTTCATGTTGCCTTTTTCTTCTGTTTTCTTCACTTGGTTCTTCAGAATCTTTTCTATTTTCTTCCAGATTTCCAACAGTGCAGAATTTGTGGACTTTTACCGTAAGCTTCGCGTTGAAATCTTGAATCTTGTGCTGCTTTCGTACTTTGTGCAATTGAACTGTTCATTGATCGTTGTTCGTTCCTTAAACTGGTATGCAGCACCATACATATTCATCTATTTGTTGGTCGTAGTCTCACATTTGTAACGTCTTTTCCTGAATTTCACTGTATTGTTCTGAGAACCTGTAACCTGCAACTATATAGCAGACATGGATCAAAAGCACCTATTTATTTGTAATATGATTAAGAATGGGGAATATAATAATGCAAAATTCAGATATGAACAAATACCCCCAAATTTATCTTTTGCTCGTCCCGAGCAAAGCTATTTTTATTCTCGAAAAAACCTAACCTCACTTTCGCAGGGAATCACGATTGCATTGAGCTCGTGCAACAAGCCGTTAAACCTCTAGGTGTCCCTAGTAGGAGGAGTGTTGTCTCCTGAGGGTTTTCAGCGGATACTACCCATAAAATCCGATCAATTTGGCCTATTGACTTTCATTCTTCAATTCGGTGCTCTAGCAAGAAATTCTATTATCTTTAAGTTAGAAATTATCAACCCGTATTTTTCACACTCACTTATCATTTAACTTAAGATCGTATATATTCTGTAAATTTACTTAGCATTGAGCATCTTTTGAATTTTCCTTCTAAGATTCCATCTCAACTTAGGAATTTTTATCATCTCTACTGAAAATATAAGTGTTTCCCCCAATCAGAGCAAAGCTCTGTTTTGAATTTCAAAATTCAAAAATTGAAGCAACGCTTCAGATTCTGCACGCTGCGCGCCACATGTCAAAAGCAGACACGCCAGCGCCAGGAGCGCTGCGCCCTAGGCAGCGCACCCCAATTAGAGCAAAGCTCTGTTTCAAAATTCAAAATTTAAAAGTTGAGGCAATGCTTCAGATCCAGCGCTCTGCGCTGCGCGCCATGTGTCGAACACGGGTGCGCTCGCGCAAGGTGCGCCAGCGCTGGAATTAAAAATTCCCCCACCATCAGATCAAAGGATCTACTAATAATAAATTATTAATTAATCAGAACTAAAATTCCGTTATGGAAAGATTTTTCAATCTTATTAAAACAAGAAGATTATCTTCTGTAAAACAGAAGCCTTAGGATCAAAGATCCAACGGTGGGAAATATTCCCAAATCAATCAGAGAAAGATCTCTCAAAACTGATTTAACAAATCATTTGGCCCTATATAAAGGACCCTAGACTGCAAGTCTAAAGAGAGAGAGAATACAGAGAAGAAAAGAGAGAGAGAAACCCTCTGCAAAAAAAAAAAGAGCAAGCTCTTAGAAAAACGAAGATTTTTTCTTCATCTTCAAGGTAAAAAGAACTATGTTCTTGAATAATAGAGATAAAACCATCTCGTAAAAAGATGAACCATCTCATAAAAAGATGAACCATCTTCTAAAAAGATCAGAGATCTAAGAAAAAGACCAAGGTCTTTAATAAAAAAGAAAAGATCAAAAAGACCTAATCATAAAAATACTAAAAGAAGTATTTTACTTCATTCACAGATCTTTTGATCTATAAAGGCAGAGCCTTTTATAAAAACAAGAACTTTTGTTCTTGGATCTTGAGGAAAAAGCCTCTTTTGAAGAACATAAATTTGTTTTTTGATCTTAAAATTGATCAAATGCGCTTTGCGCTATTGAAAAGTTCCTTGCACTCATGAATTGCGCCCTTGCACTCATTGGACCGGCGCTCAGCGCCAAAACCTGCCACGTGTTAACCAGAGACACAATCTGCGCTTTGCGCTTCTAAAACAGAGCACTGCGCTCATGGGCTGGCGCTCAGCGCCAAACGCGCCACGTGTTGTTGGAGATAGTGCCCTCATAGTCAATTATTGGATCGCAGGTACGTGATTGCAATGATTGCGGAGGACCTATCCCGGTAGGACAGTCTTACTCGAAATGATAGTATGCTATCTGGTTTGCCTTTATCAGTCGTGTACATGTTCAGGTGACTGATTGCATGTTACACTTTGATAGAGCCCTTAGGATCTTGCTTTACTACCAACAGTATGATGGCGATCATATACGTGAGAGTTGGGTAGTTTATATGCATATCCTTAATTGTGGTCCCTAGTCGTGGGAGTTTCGAGACAGGGCATCGATACTCCGGAGTAGACTAGTATATACAGTCGAGACCCCGACGAGGGGCGGTGGCCTGTCTCACAAGCCACTGGTGTCAGTTGGATCACCTAACATGTATACAGGTGCTCATTGGGTTATGAGTACACCGGACAGGACTCGCCGGGAATCTGCTAGTTAGTACTATACCTATCGTCAGATAGCAGTTCCCTGGTGACATGTGTACAGGTTAGTTCATCGACCTGAGGTCGTCATTTGTCTCGTGTGAGTTCCCACTGTGCTTTGATTTCTACCCTACCACGGCTCAAAGGAGTCGTGCAAACAGGTAGTTTTTGGGTACAGTCCCGAGCCATATGGAGGCACGTGAGCGGATCGGCAGGGGATTCGTCTCTCCCGGTATTGGGGGCGAGATCGTGCTGTGTCTAGGAGAGCCATTACACAAAGCCCACGGCCGTGGCAGGAGATTTACTGGTAGGTACTCCAGTAGTATCTCAGGGTGTTATTGGGCTTCACTCCGACGCGACTTATACTGCTATTGGGGGTCTGACCTTGCTAGCCCCCTAGGCAGATATGCGATACTCATTGACGAACGGACCGGACTGTATATACATTGTCACTGTTAGGCTCAGTAGGGTTTTCGGAGGAGTTCGCTCATCGGTCTCCCTTGAGTTCGCTCCTCGGCCACCCTTGAGGTCAGTCCATGGGCAGCCGTTACGCATAGCTAGTGCCGCTGACGGTTTGTGGTTAAACCCACTGCCAGGGTGCTGACGAGTCATTAGAGTCCCCCACAGGCAGTTTCCCAAGTTCGGGCGAAACGTTGTAGAGGCCGTATGGTTTTATGGCAGGGTTCGGAAAATGCACGTGCGTTTACGCACGTGTCGATTTTCGGACAGGTGATACTGGTCGGCTTTGGTTTAAGCCGCATCCGAGTATTATATTGAGTAGGTATAATATCTTTGTCTCAGTTGCATTTGTCATAATACAAATGCGGGTATATTTATACAGTTTCGGGGTTGTCCTGAAATTCGTTTCAGGATCACTTTTGGAAGTTGCCAGTTTCCAGTTTTCTATCAGCCGTCTTTTAACATTTGGTTAAAGACGGATTTATCTTTTCTACAGATAAGGTGAGTCAGTGTTCTAGAATATTCTAGATGAGGTGACTAGGCTTATTGGTGTAGGGTTTTCATTGGTTGCATTTATTAAGTGGTGACTATGCTTAATGACTCATGCTTTGTAGTTAATGCATTTTGTTTTGGCTAAAGATATTTAAGTGAGAAGCTTTTGGTTTATGGTCACCTCCCTCCTCCTACGGTCACCCCCCTCTCTTCCTTATAAGGTGGCCGGCCCCTCTCTCTCTCTCTTGATCGATCTCATTTTTCACTTGAGGTATCATTTCGGTTAGAAAAGATATGATAGTTTTGGGGTGTATGGAATTCACAGTTCATTTCATTCCATCACCCGATTTCCACGGCAACTTCATTAACCGATCGTCCACGGATTTGGACGAAGTGAGACAAAGTTATCTACTCATTCTCTACATCAATCTTGGTCGTCTCTTTTAGCAAACTTGACGATCGAGTTGCCTCGAGTCAGAGGCGGGAGCCCGTTTAAAGAACCGATCATGTGGTGCCACCTCGACGAGGAGATCGACGATCAGATCGGAGCAGCCGCAACGGAGCGTGGGATGATGGTTGAAGAACGAAGGACTCGGATCGTTCGGTATAACCATTCTACACTCTTTACAGTTTGTTAGTTTAGCAATAATGGCAGATCCGGGTTAAAGTATACGATAGCGCCAAGTTAAAAGTTTTTGTTCCGCATTTTGGCGTCTGTAGACTGCTGGGGCGCTAGCGTAGACTTACAGTGGTATCAGAGCCTCACCATTTTGCTATACTAACTTGTGCTAACGCGTTCAAAATATCGATCCGACCGAAAATCAAAAACGACAAAATCCTTGCACGACAGTTTCTGTTGATTTTAAACAGTGTCGAAATTAATTTCTGGATGTCTTAAAAATCCATGCAGGGAATTCTAAGAACGACGAAGAAATTTGGGCACGTGACTCAATGATACCGCCGCGGAAGGGCGGTCAAACCATTGGTTTGACCGCGCTTCCGCGGCCAAACATTGAGCTCGTGGCCCCAAATTTTTCCAGTGGGTTCTTGGTGGGATTTTGTGGTTTTTGGTATATAAAGTTTTGGCCCAGATTTTGTTACTGTTCCCCAGTAAGCTGTGGGGCCCACTTTTTGATATTTGGTCTTTGGTCGATCGTAATTTAAACACGTTAGTTTACAGTGCTTACATTATATCTCCGACCGGGAATGTCATTTGATCGTTAAACCGCGTTTAATTGCTATAGTTCTTTTAGACGGGTTTGCGAACGTGACATTCGCGTTGATGTTCTGTGTTGTGCTGTGATGTTGCGGATTTGTCGTGGTGGATAGCAGTGTGCAATGGTAGTACAGATTGAGTTTATTTGTACATTTGATATTGCGGGGCGAGCGTCCAACTTGTGGACAGCCGTCACTGCCTGTTGTATAATATTCTTTTGGGGCACGGCCAGGATGCGGTCGATGTACCTATTGTACTATTTTTCATTACTGTACTAGGTTTTGCCCCGAGACGGAGTGCACGGATAGCCGGGTTCTGGGGGCAACGGGTCCGCAGCTCATGGCTTTGAGAGGCAGAGGGGTCCCACTTCAGAATTGGCAGACTATTCGCCGCACTCGTAGGGGGTACAGGTTGACCCAAGGAGGGGTGCCCAAGCTTACCGGATTCCGTGGAGTGCTGGGTGGTCCATTCACTATGCTGTAGGGGGCTGCCTCGCTTCAGGTCTTGGCGGGTAACTTGCCGCACCCGTAGGGGTCTAGGTTTCATTGCACAGGCTATCCACACGACAGGGGAACGTCGAGTTTCAGCAGCGGCTCTGTGAAACTCGGGGATCCCAGATTATCTGTATTGTTCTGTGATGCTTATTACTTTTCTGTAATGTTGCATATTATCACGCCTGGAGCGATTATGTATATTGGTTTATATACTATTAGATGTTGTATATGTTTTACACCCGCGCTAGTCCAGTCCCCGCTCTGTCGTTAGTTAAGTAACCTAACGGGTGATGACGGGACCCAGTGACGAATGCGGATGGCATATACGTACATTTTATTTTCGTTCTTTTCTGGTGTGATCGAATGATGGGACTGCGTTGATTCTGATCAACGCAAAGTTAAAACAAACCTGTATACAGTTGTTGGAACAATTTAAAAGGTGTTGTTACAAAGACGTTTCCTTTTGTTATGCATAGCGGTATTCAGTGGAATATCCTGCACCTCATTCGACGGGGCAAGGACCGATATCCCTTCACCGGGACTGACCCCTTGGGCAGAAGTTTGCGTCAGAGTAATAACTTTACTATAGTCGATTACAAGTTGCTTTGCATAGCGGTATTCAGTGGAATATCCTGCACCTCATTCCACGAGGAAAGAGCCGAGATCCTTTTACCGGGAGTGACCTCTTTAGCAAAAGGTTTTCGCCACTATATTTTAAAAAGCTATCAGGTTCCTTCAGCGATATCAAGTTCACTACGCTAAAGGTTTTTCGCCAAAAACCAGTCGTAGCCCTCCGTCACTTCTTTTGGGTATTCAGTAGTATTCAAGCTATGTATTTTGACCTAACGCCAAGGCATAGTGTTTGGTAGCTGCTGGGTATTCAATTGTTGCATAGATAGATGAGTTAGTTTGGGACAGCCGTTCTGCCATTTTGACCTAACGCCAAGGGCATGTGCGGGTGGGTTCAAATTAACAAGATAGTGATGGGTAGAACTTGGCATGTGACTTATGACATTTTGACCTAACGCCAAGGTTATAAGAGCATGGGGCAAAAACTATATCGGGAGTTTCTAAAGAAACCGAAACTTGCCAAGTATGCGCATACCTTCTGGAGTATGAGTAACGTGGATGCATTCCATCACGTTATCATGCGATGAGAGTTGGATCCTGATTCCCACTGATGAGTTGGTTTACTCTTCGGGTGATCCCGATTGATTCTTCTTTAGGTTTGGAGGAGAATTTGACAGGACAGTGGGAGTTTTCCGGATTAGATAAAATAATGACCATTCTGATCTAGGTTAGAGTGCACGCAGAGTGTTTCTTTTCTCTCTCTCTCTTTGGCAGCGACCTTTGACCAACCCTAGACTATGACTCAGTGACCAGGTTGACCGAACCTTCTTAAAATACTGACTTTTGGATTGTCTGAGTTGCATAAGTCATTGCCACTTCTTCTTTTACCCTTTGTATTTCTCAGAACACCCGTAATACTATGGATATCCACTTCCATTGGATAGAGCCATCGTATGGTTATATACGAACTCGAAGGGACTTCTTCGAGGATGGATCCAGGTTCAGGAGAAATAGAATTGGTTTATTCAGTTGTCTTTTATCATCACCTTCTCTCGAGATGCGAGTACTCCTTGGTTTAGGAGAGTACACCTATTACGCCTATTGGATAGTCTTATTCCAAACCATAGGCTGGTGCCGAAAGGTAGGGAATGAAGAAAACCAATTAGCCTAAGTAGGGTGTGCAGAAGGTAATATGTAAAGACAAAATAAAGGGATTAGAAAAAGGGCAAAGTAAATTGCGACTGATATCATTCACGACCAAAACCGCGTACTTCATCGCTACTCCTATTTCACCTTTAAAAAGAATAAGGTATTATTCAGTTGTCTTTTATCATCACCTTCTCTCGAGATGCGAGTACTCGGTTTAGGAGGGTACACCTATTATGCTTACTGGATAGTCTTCTTCCAAACCATAGGCTGGTGCCGAACGGTAGGGAAGGAAGAAAACCATTTAGCCTAACGATGGTGTACAGAAGGTAATGACTAAAGACAAATAAAGGGATTTGGAGAGAGGGCAATAAAATATACGGTTGAAGTCATGAATTGGATTATGGAAGAGGCATTACTATGAATACCAGGATACCCCTACGAAACATTTTCATGTTTCAGTACATCGTTAAAGAAAAACTGTTTTCCCGATTAGACACTTACTCCAAGGGTATGTATTTACCGGGTTTCATTCTCATATCTGTATAGTTTTACAGATGATGAGTGGGAGTAAGATATTGGGAATTAGGTAATCATCCTCATTATATCGGAATTCGTTGTAATTGGTGATATTTGAGGAAATCGCCAGGGTACAGTTTTCTACCTACGACGCACAGGTTTTGAGTTGTTTAACTCAGCGGACTTATACAGAGTATTGTATGTTGTCCAAGTGTCCATCAGGACAAAGGAGTAGGTCCTCGTACTATGTTCTGTTTACTTATAACTTCTCTAGTTTTTAGACAAGTGTTTCGTAGAAATACAAAGTCTAAGTTTTGAGAAGTTGTGGGTATAAGAATAAAGTAGAGAACCAGGTATCACAAGTATCGGGATTCTTCAAAGAGATCGAAGATGTAGATTCTTGTGATTGGTATTCAGATGATAGTGATGGTTTTGAGAAACGTGTTTCTCTTTCAGGTTACTCATAATTGGATGGTTTCCTAAGTTGAGTAATGCTGATTAGCCTTTTTCCATTAAGTTGATATGCACTGGAGACAGCTGCATGATTTGAATATGGTTCCAATTAAATAAGTGCCAAAGTTTCTGTATTGGATATAGAATGGATCGTACCTTAAAAGAAATTAAGGTATGGGGAGTTGTCCAGCTTATGCTTAAAACCAGACTCTGGATAACTCAGGGCACGTTTCTGTAATGGCTGTTTGTGGGTTGACCCTGGCTATGACGAGGGTTGATACTCTACCATTTGGAAGATCAATAGTGATATTGTTCTTGACTCGCCACAGTTTTAGTAAAATGGATATTTTTCAGAAAACAGTAGTGGGAGTATGGTAGAACTGGAAGTGATTCCAGAACCACGAACGATTACGGAAAATTTAATAGGACCTATACATTCAATCAGGTTTGACATTCCAATTGCCACTCCGCAGGTGTGGTAGGTTACCTCAGACACCCGAGAGGTACTTCGGTAGCCTCAAGGACGGTGACAGGGAGGTTATTATCTACCAAGACTTGACACTACTGTTGTTCCAGGATATGAGACCCGGTAGGAGGGTTGTCGAAATCAGTGGGAGCAGCGGAAGCATAGTGGGCAAGATGCTTATATCTATTTATAGACTTGAGCAGTTATAGCGGAGATAGATCATCTAATTTTGATGTGACAGTCATGGGTTTGACTTCAATCAGAATAGGGGATGGATCAGTTAAGGAGGTAGTAGGGTGTGATGTCATGGTATCTTGATGACATACACAGAGTAGGAAGTAAAATTCCTATACTACGATCGGTTGGACTGTGGTCGTCACACAGTTGTTTCTCCAGACAGGATATGGATATAATATTTGACATTCTGGTTTCTGGATCTATGGTTTTAGATCTGGATTTGGGTAGTTTCCCAATATGGGTACTTTGACAGATATTCTAATGGTTTTTGGAATAGTTGACTCCTAGCATGGTGGTGTACCTGCAGATGATGGAGTCACCCTCTCTAAAGGTGTCGTATAGACTAAAGGGGAGAGGGATGTGCATGATTGGCAAATCACTTGCTTAGGCAATTAAGTCAATCATGAGATGTCAAGTACCGCACCAAATGTTGTTTTTGCACTAGATGCAATAAGTTTGTATTAATCCAATCCTGGAGAAACATAAGGAAGCAGTTTTAGAACATTAGTACATGTTCTACGGATTTGATAACGGCAGCCTCTTTCGGGAGACGGTTATCATTCCAGGCTTCAAAGGTGACATGGATGACAGAGTGATTGTCAGAGTTTTAGTTTTCCCTCTGACGAGGGACAGTATTATGGACAGGTGGTTCCAGAGGATACTGTGGGTGGCATGGTGCAGGATACTGATTAGGTTCAGTGATCCTTACAGTCTAAGAAGTTTGGATATGGAGTTCATTTATGAACTAAGGTCCCATCAGATATCCAGACATATTCTAAGACAGGTACTACTCAATTCGGGAGATGGTTTTCTCCGCGAACTTGAGATTATGAGAGATACAGAAAGAAACTTCTAGGCGGATCCACTCACTGAGGCTATTTCTCGAACACAATAGTTTTACAAACGGGCTTTGTGAAACTGATTAGTAGAGGAGTTGGATGTTCGGTTTCACACGGGCTGTGAGTAGTCGACATCGCAATATTAGCCTTGAGTGCAAGTGGGAGATTGTTGGAGATAGTGCCCTCATAGTCAATTATTGGATCGCAGGTACGTGATTGCAATGATTGCGGAGGACCTATCCCGGTAGGACAGTCTTACTCGAAATGATAGTATGCTATCTGGTTTGCCTTTATCAGTCGTGTACATGTTCAGGTGACTGATTGCATGTTACACTTTGATAGAGCCCTTAGGATCTTGCTTTACTACCAACAGTATGATGGCGATCATATACGTGAGAGTTGGGTAGTTTATATGCATATCCTTAATTGTGGTCCCTAGTCGTGGGAGTTTCGAGACAGGGCATCGATACTCCGGAGTAGACTAGTGTATACAGTCGAGACCCCGACGAGGGGCGGTGGCCGGTCTCACAAGCCACTGGTGTCAGTTGGATCACCTAACATGTATACAGGTGCTCATTGGGTTATAAGTACACCGGACAGGACTCGCCGGGAATCTGCTAGTTAGTACTATACCTATCGTCAGATAGCAGTTCCCTGGTGACATGTGTACAGGTTAGTTCATCGACCTGAGGTCGTCATTTGTCTCGTGTGAGTTCCCACCGTGCTTTGATTTCTACCCTACCAGGGCTCAAAGGAGTCGTGCAAACAGGTAGTTTTTGGGTACAGTCCCGAGCCATATGGAGGCACGTGAGCGGATCGGCAGGGGATTCGTCTCTCCCGGTATTGGGGGCGAGATCGTGCTGTGTCTAGGAGAGCCATTACACAAAGCCCACGGCCGTGGCAGGAGATTTACTGGTAGGTACTCCAGTAGTATCTCAGGGTGTTATTGGGCTTCACTCCGACGCGACTTATACTGCTATTGGGGGTCTGACCTTGCTAGCCCCCTAGGCAGATATGCGATACTCATTGACGAACGGACCGGACTGTATATACATTGTCACTGTTAGGCTCAGTAGGGTTTTCGGAGGAGTTCGCTCATCGGTCTCCCTTGAGTTCGCTCCTCGGCCACCCTTGAGGTCAGTCCATGGGCAGCCGTTACGCATAGCTAGTGCCGCTGACGGTTTGTGGTTAAACCCACTGCCAGGGTGCTGACGAGTCATTAGAGTCCCCCACAGGCAGTTTCCCAAGTTCGGGCGAAACGTTGTAGAGGCCGTATGGTTTTATGGCAGGGTTCGGAAAATGCACGTGCGTTTACGCACGTGTCGATTTTCGGACAGGTGATACTGGTCGGCTTTGGTTTAAGCCGCATCCGAGTATTATATTGAGTAGGTATAATATCTTTGTCTCAGTTGCATTTGTCATAATACAAATGCGGGTATATTTATACAGTTTCGGGGTTGTCCTGAAATTCGTTTCAGGATCACTTTTGGAAGTTGCCAGTTTCCAGTTTTCTATTAGCCGTCTTTTAACATTTGGTTAAAGACGGATTTATCTTTTCTACAGATAAGGTGAGTCAGTGTTCTAGAATATTCTAGATGAGGTGACTAGGCTTATTGGTGTAGGGTTTTCATTGGTTGCATTTATTAAGTGGTGACTATGCTTAATGACTCATGCTTTGTAGTTAATGCATTTTGTTTTGGCTAAAGATATTTAAGTGAGAAGCTTTTGGTTTATGGTCACCTCCCTCCTCCTACGGTCACCCCCCTCTCTTCCTTATAAGGTGGTCGGCCCCTCTCTCTCTCTCTTGATCGATCTCATTTTTCACTTGAGGTATCATTTCGGTTAGAAAAGATATGATAGTTTTGGGGTGTATGGAATTCACAGTTCATTTCATTCCATCACCCGATTTCCACGGCAACTTCATTAACCGATCGTCCACGGATTTGGACGAAGTGAGACAAAGTTATCTACTCATTCTCTACATCAATCTTGGTCATCTCTTTTAGCAAACTTGACGATCGAGTTGCCTCGAGTCAGAGGCGGGAGCCCGTTTAAAGAACCGATCATGTGGTGCCACCTCGACGAGGAGATCGGCGATCAGATCGGAGCAGCCGCAACGGAGCGTGGGATGATGGTTGAAGAACGAAGGACTCGGATCGTTCGGTATAACCATTCTACACTCTTTACAGTTTGTTAGTTTAGCAATAATGGCAGATCCGGGTTAAAGTATACGATAGCGCCAAGTTAAAAGTTTTTGTTCCGCATTTTGGCGTCTGTAGACTGCCGGGGCGCTAGCGTAGACTTACACGTGTCACTCACTGGTGCGCCAACGGACTAGCGCAATGCACTCATAAATTAAAAGCGCAATGCGCTAACAAACTAGCGCTAAGCCCAACACGTGTCCTCTTCGTGTGCGCTACCCGACAGAAGCGCAATGCGCTCTTTGACCGGCGCAACGCGCCTGGCGCGCCACGTGACGCACTGTCAGAATAAACTTTGATTCTGATAAATGCTATGCATTCAATACAAGACAAAAATGTCAGAGCCCAATGCCTAGCATTATTAAAAGGGTTGAGCCCAAATAAAGGCTTAATAGCCAGAACAAAAATAAAATGTTAAAACATTTTATTTGGACTTAGCCCAATTCTGGCCATAAGTCCTCAAATTATCTTGAACTGAGCACATCTGCTCTTTCAACCAACTAATCCTGGTTCAAAGGTACATCTCTTCACTCCTTTGATATTTGTCGTTGTAATTCCTCAACGTCTTCAAAGAGGTGACGGGTCCCGACAACCACGCATTTCACAGACTATGACGTCTTTAAACTGGACTGTGGGGTCCTTAAACTCACGGACTATGATGTCCTTAACCTTGACCGTGATGTCTTTAAACTAACGTTGGACTGTGAGGTCCTTAAACTCACGGACTATGATGTCCTTAACCTCGACCGTGATGTTTTTAAGCTAACAACGGACTGTGGAGTCCTTAAACTCACGGACTATGATGTCCTTAACCTTGACCGCGATGTCTTTAAACTAACATTGGACCACCATGTCCCTAAATTGGCATTGGACCACCATGTCCTTAAACTGGCAATCGACCGCAAAGTCCCTAAACTAAACAATAGAGTCCAAATGCTCTTTTGTTAGATCTAAACGATCCCGTTAAGTTGATCTTAGTCTAAAATTAGACTAACGTGTCTTTAACAAACGTTTAAGTTGATCTTAGTCTTAAATGAGGCTAACGTATCCTTAAACCCAAACCAAAACCCAAATTTAAGAAAGATACGGATTTGGACTAATCCACGCCCTATGGGTAACAACATACATTAGTCTCCGTATATAATCCACGGGCAACCAAAAAAACAAAACAAACACACACGACACGAAGTGACCATCTGGAGAAGGAGAAAGTTGTTACCGCGATGCGGTAGCGTAATTAACTGCGGGGGCTTGCGCCTGCAGGGAAGAGCGTCCCCACAATCAAAAACCCCTCAAACGAGGGGGAATTTGACGAAGTCTGCTATATCGGCCTCATCCGTTTAAACTTTCGATACATGGTGCCATAAATCAACTTGGCATCTTCGGAGAGGTGGACGAATAGCACCAAATAGCATCTGCCCCCAGATTCAGGCTAGACAGTTCGTCTTCCCGGCTTCCGGCGGTAAACAGATTCTGGCACGCCCGGTGGGACATTTTCCTCTTTCCACTCCACACTTCGTGTGTCGTGTTCGCGAACGAATCGCGGTTTGCTAATGGTTGCCCTTGGGTTCGAGATACTAAGATTTGGCGTTTTGCTTAGTGCAGAAAGCAAAGATCAATGGCGTTCACCTGCTCGAAGTATTCCACATGCAACTGCAACCCACGTTCTGCCTCAACAGGGGGCATAACTTACGGGCCCCAGGCGGCTTCCCTGTTCACGATGCCGGTGGAACAGGTCATCCAAGCTACCACAGGATTGTTTTTCGGGACCATGCTCCCGCCAACGAGCTTCAGCGCTCCTATGCCAGCACCGGAAGCCCCCAAGAAGTTGGTCTTCGATCGGCTTGCTACTACCACGTCCCCTCTCAACGGGTCGTCCAGCTCCAACTCCTCGGTCTTCGCCAGACTAAGCCTGAACTTCGATGGGCCTGCCAAGAAGCCCATGACACATGAAGTGGCCATCCCAAAGAAGATAGCCACCCCTGCTCCTGAAGTCGTCAAGGTGGCTTCTCCTGCCAAAGAGTCGGTCTTTACAAGACTGACTATTCCGGCTCCTGTTCCTGCTCGAAGGTCTGTCTTTGACAGATTGGATACCGCTACTCAAAAGACGTCAGTTTTCAAGAGGCTGGCACCAGCGGTGCCTCATCTGGACAGGGGGCAAGATAAAGCCATCCCCATCACTGAACCAGCCCCAACAGCTCGACACGCTCGACGTCGCCACTGGCGCTGAGTAAGGAAGGCCGGGGGAAACTCCCCGTCTGGGCTAACTCCACCGGCTCCACCGGTGGAAATTAATGCTGTTGTTCCAAACGGGAACAGCTTTGAGCTGCTAAACAAGGTGTGCAGGAATTCTCCTACCGCCGTACTAAAAAGATCTCCGCCGCCGGTGGAGACCGTCATAGAAATGAAGCCGAAACAGTCCCCTCAACGACTGTCCTCTAAAATTTACAAAGTTTGGCGACAGGTTTAGGACTTGGTGATTGATCAAGATTACTCTCGCCGACAGAAAAAGGTGAAAGTTCAGTGAGAAGAGGACCATCCTGTCAAGCCACAAAAGGCGACAGCTACTTGGGTGCCCACTGCAACGACCCCCTCAACTTCGACCGCTCACAAGAGGAGAAGGCCAGAGAAAATCCCTGAGTTTACGACGAATTGCAAGACCATTGAACCTAAACGCCCCAAGTCTGGGGGCATAATGGTGCATACTATTTACATGGCTTCCGGAAAAGAGGAAAGCCGCGCTTCGACGGGTCACCGACCGCTCACCCGATCCTTGACAAAAGCCCAGGAGCAGCAACAGAAGCTTCAAGAAATGCTGACGCAAATGGCCACACTCACCGGGCCAAAAGAAAGCCCAGAGGCGTCATCAGAGCAGCGTCATGAACAAGAAACCGATGCTGACTTCCTTCGCAGAGTCCTCAAAAAGAAGGACAGAGAAGCAGCGGAATAAGCTGCTAATATAAAACGAATGACGCTTCTCTTCCATGACATGGTAGGGATGATGTTACAGCCGGATCCTCCAGCTGAAGACCCTCCGATCATTATTGAAGACGACAAAGGGGAAACATCTAACCCTCCTCCGGCTCTTTCACCAGCCAAGGAGGAAACCATTTCCAAGGCCGCACTGGATGACTATATAGCTCAGCAAATATGAGCTCACCAGGCGAATGAAGCGGCCGGCCAAGTCGTTAAAACTGGGCGACCGTATCCAGGCTGGTATGACCAAATAAAATATCCGCCGGGATACACGATCCCCAAATTCCATGTGTACAAGGGGACAAGCAATCCTCACCAGCACGTTGCCCAGTTCAGAGCTCTTTGCGGCAACACCGGGGGCGATGATAAGCTTTTGCTCCGTCAATTCGTCGGCAGCTTGTCGGAGACAGCCTTCGAATGGTGGTCTGAACTTCCAAACGACTCCGTTAAGACTTTTGCGGAAATGGAGCTGTTATTCACCCAGAGATTCGCAAGTGCTAGTGAACGCACCCCGATAACGACATTGATCAATGCCAGGGTAAAGCCAGACGAGACATGGGTCCAATACGCCATACGATGGCGGAATCTGTGGTCGAAGTGCGAACAACGCATCGAAGAAGCATCGGCGGTGGGTATGTTCGTGGGTACTCTGAACCCTCATGCGACTATCTCCCAGTTCATGATGTTCTTTAAGCCGACCACTTTCCAGGCCCTGATTGACAAACTGGCCCAAATGGACCAGATGGGTTATAGACCGTCTCCTCGAAAGCCAGACTCTCGAAATGAGAAGGGCAAAGGGAAAGCGACCTTCATCGCCAACGCTAAAAAACAACCGAGTGGCCCGAGAGCGATTGTTCGCCAAAGCAACAAGCGACAATCTCTCGATGAGAACTTGAGACATCCTTACTCGTTTCCCCAAGATAAAACAAGGAGACTGTTCGAACTGGCAGTGCGCAATGGGCTCATCACTCTACCGGAGTCGAGACACCCACCGTAGCCAAACGACGTCAACGATCCCAATTACTGCCCTTACCATCGAGTATTGGGTCATCCGATCGAAGATTGCTACGTCTTCAAAAATTGGGTTGAAGACCGGTATCAGCGGGGCAAGTTTGCGCTGTCCGAAAACTGGAAGGTAAATTCGCCACAACAGCACGCTCCTAAAAGAGTGGACACACCGGGGGCATCGTACTCTTTTATAGAAGAAGCTCCATGGGAGGTTGCGCTTTCAGCCAAGACGAAAAGAATGCTGAAGGATCTTCACACATGCCCGGCAATCAGGTGGAAAAGCCCGTTAGAGCCTGAGATCATTGAGGGAATGCTAAAACCGCGCCCAATGCCGAGAATTGGTAGCGATGGTCAAAACATTCAGGCCCAGCCGTCAAAGTCTTCGAAGAAAGAGAAGAAGACCAAAAAGCCCGTGAAGCCTGACAACAAGCGCATTGATCTGCAAAAGCATATTGACGCACTGAAAGAATACAACCAGAGGGCGCGAACCCCAGTCACGCTTCAAGAGTTCCTCAATCACATCCTTGAGAATGAAGATAACGACAATGATGAGGGAGACGACTTGTCAGAAGAATCCAAAGGTTATGTGGCAAGTTTCCACATGATCGCTCATTTGTCGTTAAGTAACAAAGCAGCTCACTCGGCGTTAGGAGATAACGTAGAGGAGCCGGGGGCAGGAGCAGTGCCAAAACCCTTGGATTATGTGACAAGGTCTATCAAGGAGAAACCTACTTATTCATAAAGCATCTGGCGAAACTTCTCCTCAAAGCTACAACGGACCGAAACGTCCCTAAACTAACAATGGACCGCAATGTCCTAAAACTTGCAATGGACCGAAATGTCCCTAAACTAACGATGGACCGCAATGTCCTAAAACTTGCAACTGACCGAGACATCTATAAACTACAACGGACCGCGGTATCCCCAGGCTGACATGGTGTAAAAAAAAAGGTATGTCCATAAGCAAAATGGGCACGGATGAAAACCCGAAAGGGCACCGTGAGTAAAAACAGCAGGACTACCGGCGATGTTTGTAAAAACCCGAAAGGGCACAGACTCGTAAAAAAAAATGGTACGTCCACAAGAAAGATGGGCACGGATGAAAACCCAAAAGGGCTCTGTGAGTAAAAACAGCAGGACTACCGGCGAGTTCGTGAAAACCCGAAAGGGCGCAACCTCGTTAAAAGACACTTACAAGGTCCTCTCGACCCTGCAAGGAGAAAATACCTGCGTGAGATCCTTACGACTCACAAGGGAGCAACACACTTAAGAATCCCCACGATTCCTAAGGAGAAAACACACTTATGAGATCGTCACGACTCGTAAGGAGAATTCCCCTTTGAAACCTTCACGGCTCACAGGGTTCAAAAGCCTTAAGTTACAGGGATCTAAACCTGTTCTTAAGCCATCACAATCTCCAATGCTGCCCTACAAGCGGTTCAATATTGACCTTTGTATACAATCCACGGGCACGAATGAACATTTCCCTAACAGAGTCCCACCAACGACTAGGGATATGCTCACACGGTGAACAAACACTTGTAGGTCCTCTCGACTTGCAAGGAGAAAACACTCTTGTAAGATCCTTACGACTTATAGAGAACACACACTTAGGAATCCTCACGATTCCTAAGGAGAAAAAAGCACCTACGAGATCCTCACGACTCGTAGGGAGAAACACCTTTATGAGACCCTTACGGCTCGTGAAGTCAAAAGCCTTAGTCGACGGGATCCTAACCCTGTTTGCTAAGCCACCTTTTTTCAACATCGACAGAGGCAAATGATGATTTGCTCCTGGCAATGTCCCAGTGGTAGCGATGCTGATGCCTAAATCGGTATCAAATTCCAAGCCCTTTCATGACAAATGATGATTCGCTCCTGGCAATATTCCAGTCGTAGCAATGCCGTTGCTGAGATTGGCACCAGATTCCAAGTTCCACACTCGCGATAAAAATTCAGCGAGCCAAAAATGCATATGAAATAGCCGAAATGATGGGGCAACTTGCAACAAAGTCAGCAAGTAAAAATATATATGCATACAAAAATAGCCGAAATGATTGGGCAACTCGCAATAAAAAGCAGTGAGTAAAAAAGAAAAAATAGCCGAAATGGGCACCGCGAAAAATAGCCGAAATGATTGGGCAATCGCGATTTTCGCTATATAAAAAGCTGAAATGATAGAGCATCGCGGAAAGAATTAAAAAAATGAAAGAATGAAACTTTTTGCCCTGCAGGTGAGGTCACAGTGACCCCTGTATACAATCCATGGGCACAAACAAGAAGGGAACCATATCGTCCCACCGGGCTTCGTCGAAGCGAAGCCAAATCTCGATGGTTCATAGACAGCCTAGAAATCACCAACGGCGTTTCTCCTTACTCCATCATGATGCAGATGCGACATCAACAAACGACCCCAGGGTCAAAACAACGGAACCATAGCAAAGTCCTCTAGTTCCAAATCTCGACGATTCACAGACAGCCTAGAGATCACCAACGGCGTTTCTCCTCACTCCAACCAGATGCAGACGTGACGTCAACAACCGACCTCAGAGTCACAACGAAACGGAGCCATGGCAAAGTCCCTAGTTCCAAACCTTAACGGCAACATCTACAGCCTAAAAATCAGCAACGGTGATCCTCCTCATTCCAACAGGATTCGGACACAGCATCACCAAACGCAGTCATGACAAAGTCCCTAGTTCCAAGACTCTACGGTCTACAAACAACCTAGAGTCAACCAATAACCTCCCTGCTGGATCAACGCCCCGTCTTGGAAACAAGTCAACCAACCCCCAGGGAAATCAGTATCCTTAGCAAAAACCTCGATTCAGGGAAATCAGCGTCCTTGACGAGAGCATCTCGATTCGTATCGACCCGCAGAGAAATCAGCGTCTTTGCAGGAATACCTCAATTCGTTTCAACTCTGAGGAAATCAGTGTCCTTGGCAAAAACCTCGATTCAGGGAAATCAGCATCCTTAATGAGAGCACCTCGATTCGCGTCAACCCACAGAGAAATCAGTGTCTTTGTAGGAATAGCTCGATTCGTTTCAACTCCAGGGGAAATCAGTGTCCTTGGCAACCTCCTCGATTCAGGGAAATCAGCGTCCTTGACGAGAGCACCTCGATTCGCGTCGACCCACAGAGAAATCAGTGTCTTTGCAGGAATAGCTCGATTCGTTTCAACTCCAGGGAAATCAGTGTCCTTGGCAACCTCCTCGATTCAGGGAAATCAGCGTCCTTGATGAGAGCACCTTGATTCGCGTCGATCCGCAGAGAAATCAGCGTCTTTGCAGGAATACCTCGATTCGTCTCAACTTCGAGGAAATCAACGTCCTTGGCAAAAACCTCGATTCAGGGAAATCAGCGTCCTTGACGAGAGCATCTCGATTCGCATCGACCCGCAGAGAAATTAGCATCTTTGCAGGAATACCTCGATTCGTTTCAACTCCGAGGAAATCGGTGTCCTTGGCAAAAACCTCGATTCAGGAAAATCAGCGTCCTTGACGAGAGCACCTCGATTCACGTTGACCCACAGAGAAATCAGTGTCTTTGCAGGAATACCTCGATTCGTTTCAACTCCAGGGAAATCAGTGTCCTTGGCAACCTCCTCGATTCAGGGAAATCAACGTCCTTGACGAGAGCACCTCGATTCGCGTCGACCCGCAGAGAAATCAGTGTCTTTGCAGGAATACCTCGATTCGTTTCAACTTCAGGGAAATCAGTGTCCTTGGCAACCTCCTCGATTCAGGGAAATCAGCGTTCTTGACGAGAGCACCTTGATTCGCGTCGATCCGCAGAGAAATCAGTGTCTTTGCAGGAATACCTCGATTCGTCTCAACCCCAGGGAAATCAGTGTCTTTGGCAAAACCTCGATTCGCGTCGACCCGCAGAGAAATCAGTGTCTTTGCAGGAATACATCGATTCGTCTCAACTCCGAGGAAATCAGCGTCCTTGGCAAAAACCTCGATTCAGGGAAACCAGCGTCCTTGATGAGAGCATCTCGATTCGCATTGACCCGCAGAGAAATCAGCGTCTTTGCAGGAGTACCTCGATTCGTCTCAAACCCCAAGGAAATCAGTGTCCTTGGAAACCTCCTCAATTCAGGGAAACCAGCGTCCTTGACGAGAACATCTCGATTCGCGCCGACCCGCAGAGAAATCAGTCTCTCTGCAGGAATATACAACATCAAACAAAGCGGAACAGCGGCAACTCCCAGTTCCATGACTCGGCGGTGCACAGATAACCGAGAGTCAAACCCCGACTCCGTGAAATGCGGATGAAGTCAAAAATTCCTGGCTACGTGGAACGCGGATTATGTCACTCCTGACCCCATGGGAAACGTCCAGAGCGGATCCTGGTCCTCGCATAGCACAGCAATGACCCCGTGTGAAGCATCCAGAGTGGAGCCTGGTCCTCGCCGAACATGGCAGTGAACCCGTGGGAAGCATCCAGAGAAAAATTCCTGGCTACGTGGAACGCGGATTATGTCACTCCTGACCCCATGGGAAACGTCTAGAGCGGATCCCGATCCTCGCAGAGCACAGCAATGACCCCGTGTGAAGCATCCTGAGCGGAGCCTGGTCCTCGCCGAACACGGCAGTGAACCCGTGGGAAGCATCCAGAGCAAAATTCCTGGCTACATGGAACGCGGATTATGTCACTCCTGACCTCGTGGAAAACGTCCAGAGCGGATCTTGGTCCTCGCAAAGCACGGCAATGACCCTGTGTGAAGCATCCAGAGCGGATCCTGGTCCTTGCAGAGCACGGCAGTGAACCCGTGTGAAGCATCCAAAGCGGAGCCTGGTCCTCGCCGAACACGGCAGTGAACCCGTGGGAAGCATCCAGAGCAAAAATTCCTGGCTACGTGGAACGCAGATTATGTCACTCCTGACACCGTCGAAAACGCCCAGAGCGGATCCTGGTCCTCGCAGAGCACGGCAATGACCCCGTGTGAAGCATCCAGAACGGAGCCTGGTCCTCGCCGAACACGGCAGTGAACCCGTGGGAAGCATCCAGAGCAAAAATTGGATTATGAGGTCCTTAAACTCACGGACTATGATGTCCTTAACCTCGACCGTGATGTCTTAAAACTAACATCGGACTGTGGGGTCCTTAAACCCATGGACTATGATGTCCTTAACCTCGACTGTGGTGTCTTAAAACTAACATTGGACTGTGAGGTCCTTAAACTCATGGACTATGATGTCCTTAATCTCGACCGTGATGTCTTAAAATTAACAACGGACCGTGGAGTCCTTAAATCCATGGATTATGATGTCTTTAACCTCGACCGCGATGTCTTTAAACTACAGTATCCTGGAAAATGTCCAGAGCGGGGCCTGGTCCTCGCAGAACACGGCAGTGAACCCGTGGGAAGCATCCAGAGAAACGCCTGACTCTGTGAAATGCGGATAAGGGCAACTTCACCCATCACTTGAGGGTCCTCACGACTCGTAAGGGAGTAAATTCTCTTGTGAGATCCTTACGAATTTCAAGAGAAAACACACTTAGGAATCCTTACGATTCTTAAGGAGAAATTACACCTACGGGATCCTCTCGACCGGTAGGGAGAAAATTCTTTATGAGACCTTCACGGCTCATAAAGTTGAAAAGTCTTAGGTGACAGATCCTAACTCTGTTTTCTAAGCCATCACCACCTTACAAAGAGCACAAGATTGACAGCTATATACTATCTACAGACCGCACTCGCTAAAGTCACATGGCAAACAGCACAGTAAGAAAGAAGAAAATAGAGAGATGACACAAGACATTACAAAGAACGTGTATCTTTTATTCATGAATTCGATTGGGTACAAAATACATCATATGAAAGAATAAAAGAACAAATACATTTTATTCAAAATTACAAAAGGTACAAAAAAATTATGATTGAGAGGAAAACGCTTTCAATAATCCAATCAACCGCCCGCGCACTTCCCTCAGCCCCTTTTCTTGATCAGCTGTCGCGGCCAATTCCGCTTCGACCTAGGCTCGCTGCTGCAAGTAAGACGAAAGTTGTTCCTCGACGGCCCGCTGAGCTGCTTCACGATCTTGTACATCCCGCTCGACGACGTCGAGCTTCTGCCTCAATATTAACCCATCAGAAATACATCGCAGAAGGCCTTCGAAGATAACTTTCAACTGGGCAGCATTCGCATCAACCTCAGCATGCAATCGAGCAGACTCGCTTGAAGTTTCTTTACATTCCCTCTGCTTTAAAGCCACTTCTTGTTCAAGATGGCGGAAGTAAGAAGTGCTCTGCTCGATCCACGCAGCCCGTTGAGTGCTCATAGCCAGAATCTCAGGCGCAGGACACCTAAGCTCAAGCTCATGCAAGCAAGCCTCAATTTCCCTGCAGCGATTAACCCAAGACTCAACGACGCCTTCACCATGAAAGTTCATGAGTGTCGCCAGCATAGGGTTAACCTCTGCGGAAAAATCCGCAGCAGATGTGGGAGTCTCCGTGTCAAGCTCCTCGATATATTCGCTCAGCATGCGTAGACTGGTCACAACACCTTTGGATGATGGACGCCTGGAAAAAGGCCATGCCGGCATTATAATGCGAGACTCGAACGGGTCTGGAGTCGATGTGATTGCTGCAAAGTAAATCATAATCAGATGTCGGCTCAAGAAATAAAGAAAATACGCGAAAAGTAGAGTCTACTATACCGGCTGAAACTGGGGGCAGAGCTGAGAGTACTGGTGTCGCAACGACGGCCTCGTACCCTCCTTCAATTCGTAAGGATACAAGCAATATAAAGAAGAGTTAGCAGTAATGCGACTGCCCGTTAAAGAAAAGGACGTCGTTTAGAGGAAATACTCACCGACACCGGCAGGTGGACTAATCTCTGACAAGAAGGAGAAATGTGGGTGCAGCACCTGATACAGGTGGTCAAAAAGGACTCCTGCAAGGGCACAATAGCGCAACGTCAGTACGTGGGTTATACAGCTTAAAAAATAAGACTGATGAGTCACGAATCTGCACCTTCCAACATCTGAGATGGTATGAGAGAGGGTAGAGGAGATGCCACCGTTAAGGCGGTAGCTGATGGCGCTGCCTCGGGTAGTGCGACATCAGCACTAGATGCACCTGCATTAGAAACAAGATAAACCCTGTCAGGAAATATTGCAGAATAAAAAGAAGGGCGGTGGCCTAAAATTTACCTGATGAGTCGCCAGCCGGAGCCATGACGAGGGCGTCACTTGATACAACGGCGGCGTCTCCCTCCTCCATCGGGGTGGCCTCACTTCCCGTCACCTCATCCCCTGACTCCACGAGAGCCGTCGTCACGCTCGCGACGCCAGGAGACGACAAAGAACCGTAGGCGGGAAGGGCGATGATCGGGGCGGTGCCCGACTCTTGAGAAAGAGCGGCCATCTCGAGCCCAGCAATTGTACCCGTTTCTCTCGCCACCGCCTCGGGCTCAGTGATTGTAGCCGTCTCACCCACCGCCGCCTTAGGCTCGGCCGTGGTAGCAGTCTCACCCGCCGCCGCCTCGGGCTCGGCAGTGTTAGCTATCTCGGGCATAGAAATCGTGACTGTCTCGTCAACCACTACCTCAGGCCTAGCAATTGTGGCCACATCGCCTATCGCCGCCCCGGGTTCGGGAATAGCAACTACCTTCTCCACCGCTCCCTCAGGCTCAGCGGTCGCCGCCACTTCTTTGGTAAGGCTCGGCCCTACAAGATAAGATATATGAGAACTGATAATTCAAAATTTAACAACGAAACCTCAAGGCACATTACCTGGAGTTGATTTACCGTTTGCTTCCCGAGCCGCACGTGTCGCCCGTCTGTAAGCAGTAGACAAGGCGACTGGAGATTCCTATGAAGGAGTAGCAGCAGGGGTAGCAGCGCTCGAACCCGCACCCACAGCTAAAGCATCACTACGTTCCCTTGCTGCGCGCCTCCGGCGCTTCCTTTCCTCCCGGGCCGTCAAAACAGACCTTCTAGAAGCCTCTTTCAATAGAGTGTCATCATCCGCACCCAGGTTTACCTCTAGAGCCATCAAGGCTTCCGTCATCGGTCGTTTGAGTAAGGCCTCTTTCGGCAATACCGAAGAGGCCGGAACTTCGGTGGCTGGCCGGGAAGAGTCTTCGCGTCACCTTGATAAAGAAAGGATTAGATCGTCCATAAAAATGAGAATGAAGACTCAATCAGCCGAGACATACCAATGCCCAATGAAGCGCGATTCCTCTCCTCCTCCTCGAAGGTCCTGAGGGAAGCCGTCAGAACCTCTTCAGTAGTAAAGCCTGTTACAAAAGGAAGAATGTCAGTCGAGACATGATAATAAAAATAAAAAATATAACGCAAAAACAAAGTGCGACTAATATTTACTTGATTGCACGAGAGCGGCTATTTCCGCTTGGTGGCTCACGAGTTGCGCAGAAGCAGCAATAGAGGCATCGAGATCAGTGTCTTCTGGCGCTATTAAGAGACCCTCATTGGTCCCATATTCACTTAGGCCTTCGGTAAGAGGAGCCTGAGGCTCTAGGCCGAGTACGACATCAAGGGAGAGGACCGACTTCTTCTTCCTCTTCTGTGCACGAGCTCCGGTCGCAGCCAGAACCAGCTTGCGCTTTGTGGGCACTTTGGGACGGCGAGTCCCGATATCCGAGCCCACGCCAGATTCGGGTGAAGCTACGTTTACCGTCTCCACGGGAGCACGGAGCACCGATGGTGCATCCACCATTTCCACAGGAGCATGGGGCAATCCACGCGTGGGGCTTAGCATACGTGGAGGCTTAACTGCAGCAACCCCTCTTAGTGGAAGGGGGACAACGATCCGTCGCTTCAAAGGGACTTTACGATCACTGGTAGGAGGTGCACTTTTGCGATCAAGTAGCAACCGCCTTTCTTCCTTAATAACGACACCCGTCGAATGCTGATACCATGCCGTATATGCATTAAGGATCCGTGGGACACAACTCGGCTCGCTGATAAAGAAGTGAGAGCCCGTATTCAAACGCATGAAGTGATGCAGCGCGCTCCGCATCCCCTCTTCAGTGGCAGTGGGTTCCAGCAAGAAAGCCTTCAGCGGCACTCCTTGTTTATAGCTCAATTGTTGGGCAAAACGATGCAGATTATATCTCATGAAAAGCGCCGCATCATTTTGCCTAAACACCAGGAAGCCCGGTCTCATAGAATATAAATGGAGGGTCTCCCGAGCTGTCAGAACTGAGGCTCCATCTTTGAAAATATCCTGCAATGACCGCACTATTGTGGTAGACTCTTTTCTGATGGTTAACACCTTGTCAGTGAAGGTCATCCCGTCTCCAGCCGTGCGGGGATGAAGGAGCAAACCTCTAGCGTCCCGCGGTGACGGATTTACAAATGAGGCGCCGACCAATCGCATAATCCGAGGGAAGCTGCACCTGTCATAGAATGAAGGCCTTCTATGGATACCAAAAACGCCAAGTGCATGTAGCTCGAGCCATGACATGAAGTAATGCATCGAGAAGTTCACATGCTATACTCCAGGTTCAGTAGTATCCGCCTCTTGACTAAGGCCGTAATACATATGGGCTAAGCCGGCGACCCCGACAGCCACTTTCACCCCAATAGTCATTCGGTGAGCCGGATAAAAGATAGATGGCCTCATGCGGCGAGGGTGCATCGGGAGCGCGAACCAGCTCAACCATAGCCCAAGAAATCCTAAAAAGAATGCTTCCTCATCCATCCCAGGGACTGCAATCTCCACAAAAGGAACAACCGGAGAGTTGGGAAAGAAGAAACTCTTCTGATTTACTTCCGTCGATGGCAGGTTGTCCAAACTTAAGCCGAAAGGGTCGTCAAGCGTGGCGAATTTAACGGCCTCCTTCGAGAAGACTTTTGGGTGAAGGAAGCGAGCGATGAAATCCTTGAAACTAATCCCGCGACTCCCAGATTCGAGAAAAAGGCGCTCGTAGATATCCAACACTTTGATCAAACTGGGAAACTGGTGTTGAACAGTATTCACCGGAGTAAGGCCCATTATCACTGTCTTGGCACTGAAGACACATTCGTCTGTGGGAAGCAGCTCCTCATAATGCTCCCCTATGACCGGTAAGCCAGAAACTTCTGCAAACTCCTCTAAGGAGATTGACACATCCCGGTCCAGTGAAAGGAATGTGTGAGTAGGGATATTCCACTGCTCCAAAAAGGCCTTAACCCACCAGGTGGGGAGCGTAGGATACTGGAAAAGAGAAGCATAAATGGCGGTATACAACCCAAGCCTCATCAACTGCGGCTTCTTCGCTGACAGAATGTAGCGGGCCTATTGCAGATAATCGGTTGGATGACGAGGAATCAGACCTATGTTATATGGTTGCCCTCACGTACGCGCCTCACCTTGACAAATACGACGTCCCAAAGTATCTAAAACCATGGGAGGCTGAACGGGAATCGAAGCTATAGCGGGCTGAAGAAGGCCTTCTGAAGTCCAATTGACCATCTCCACGGTGTAGTTCACCGGGGGTGAGTTGGCATAATGGATCGCCGTGATGGGCTCCGAGGGTACCGTGCATGAAAAGCTTTGTCGAGCCCTGATAATCTGATTGTACCATGACTCCCAAAGGTGAAGATTCTTATGTTCCGGATCATGGTCTCTGATCAAAGCTAGGACCTCCCGGTTTACGGGTGCTCCAGGAAATCCTCCCTCTGAACGAACGAATGGGAACGAAGCATCGAAAGCCATGTTGCCTGCAAAAGGGGGGACAGAAATCAACTGTCAATGTTGTAATTTAATTTTTTAATTTCTGACACTCGGCACTTTAAAATTTGTACCACACTGCAATGCAGTGGAAAGGGGACCAAAGGTGGACCCACAAAATCCAGATGACAATGCGTCAATTAATAAAACAGCCTCATCATTGGACGAGACTGTCAATTAATGAGGAAATCCTCAAAGAATTTTCTCATTGAATGAGAAATCTCTCGGGAAAAGGAGAAAATCTCCCTTTGAGAGCAAAGCTCTATAACAAAGTGACACTTATCAAACTCTGGTTATGAAGGAATAAAATTCCTTAAAGAGCCTGGCTATGTAATGATGATGGAAAATCCATCAAAGATTAATTAAAATTAATTCTTGAGAATTAAAATTCTGGGATCTTCAAGATCCATGAAAAAACTCTTAAGAGTTCTTCATCAAAGATCAAAAGATCTACATATTATCAAAAGAGCAGAGCTCTGATTCATGGGATAAGAAACCCCAAGAAAAGATCTGTTTAGATCTATGGGTTCATGATAGCAAGGCTCTATTAATGAAACCCTAAAAGGGTTTTCTTTAGATCAAAGATCTATGAAGAGCAAGGCTCTGTTAATGGGTAAAAACCCTAATTTATTAAAATTAAAATTTTTAATTTTAATTTTACCTAAGAGTTCTGACTCTTGAAAGTTCTTAACAAAAGAGCAAGGCCATGAGCAAAAATTCTCAAAGAAGATGATAATCATCTAGAGGACCAAAGGTCCTATTTATAGGCGTTAAGCCGCCTCTTCAACTTCTGAGTTGATCCAAGGGCTCAGATGTTGCCACCGCTGCACTCACATATGCGCCACGTGAGCGCAACGGTGGGGGGGGGGGTATTTGTTTCTCCCAATCAAAGCAAAGCTATGTTTTGAATTTCAAAATTCAAAAATTGAAGCAACGCTTCAGATTCTGCGCGCTGCGCGCCACGTATCAAAAGCAGACACGCCAGCACCAGGAGCGCTGCGCCCTAGGCAGCGCACCCCAATCAGAGCAAAGATCTGTTTCAAAATTCAAAATTTAAAAGTTGAGGCAACGCTTCAGATCCAGCGCTCTGCGCTGCGCGCCACGTGTCAAACACGGGTGCGCTAGCGCAGTTGCGCTGCGCGCCGCGTGTCGAACGTAGGTGCGCCCGCGCAGTTGCGCCAGCGCTGGAATTAAAAATTCCCCCACCGTCAGATCAAAGGATCTACTAATAATAAATTATTAATTAATCAGAACTAAAATTCCGTTATGAAAATATTTTTCAATATTATTAAAACAAAAAGATTATCTTCTGTAAAACAGAAGCCTTAGGATCAAAGATCCAACGGTGGGAAATATTCCCAAATCAATCAGAGAAAGATCTCTCAAAACTGATTTAACAAATCATTTGGCCCTATATAAAGGACCCTTGACTTCAAGTCTAAAGAGAGAGAGAATACAGAGAAGAAAAGAGAGAGAGAAACCCTCTGCAAAAAAAAAAAGAGCAAGCTCTTAGAAAAAAGAAGATTTTTTCTTCATCTTCAAGGTAAAAAGAACTATATTCTTGAATAATAGAGATAAAACCATCTCGTAAAAAGAAGAACCGTCTTCTAAAAAGATCAGAGATCTAAGAAAAAGAATAAGGTCTTTAATAAAAAAGAAAAGATCAAAAAGATCTAATCATAAAAAGACTAAAAGAAGTATTTTACTTCATTCACAGATCTTTTGATCTATAAAGGCAGAGCCTTTTGTAAAAACAAGAACTTTTGTTCTTGGATCTTGAGGAAAAAGCCTCCTTTGAAAAACATAAATTTGTTCTTTGATCTTAAAATTGATCAAATGCGCTTTGCACTATTGAAAAGTGCCTTGCACTCATGAATTGCGCCCTTGCGCTCATTGGACCGGCGCTCAGCGCCAAAACCTGCCACGTGTCAACTAGAGACACAATCTGCGCTTTGCGCTTCTAAAACAGAGCACTGCGCTCATGGGCTGGCGCTCAGCGCCAAGCACACCACGTGTCACTCACTGGTGCGCCAACAGACTAGCGCAATGCGCTCATAAATTAAAAGCGCAATGCGCTAACAAACTAGCGCTTAGCGCTAAGCGCAACACGTGTCCTCTTCGTGTGCACTACCCGACAAAAGCGCAATGCGCCCTTTGACTGACGCAACGCGCCTAGCGCGCCACGTGGCGCACTGCCAGAACAAACTTTGTTTCTGATAAATGCTATGCATTCAATACAAGACAAAAATGTCAGAGCCCAATGCCTAGCATTATTAAAAGGGCTGAACCCAAATAAAGGCTTAATAGCCAGAACAAAAATAAAATGTTAAAACATTTTAATTGGACTTAGCCCAATTCTGACCATAAGTCCTCAAATTATCTTGAACTGAGCACATATGCTCTTTCAACCAACTCATCCTGGTTCAAGGGTACATCTCTTCACTCCTTTGATATTTGTCGTTGTAATTCCTCAACGTCTTCAAAGAGGTGACGGGTCCTGACAACCACGCATTTCACAGACTATGACGTCTTTAAACTGGACCGTGGGGTACTTAAACACGGACTATGATGTCCTTAACCTCGACCGTGATGTCTTTAAACTAACGTTGGACTGTGAGATCCTTAAACTCACGGACTATGATGTCCTTAACCTCGACCGTGATGTCTTTAAGCTAACAACGGACTGTGGAGTCCTTAAACTCACGGACTATGATGTCCTTAACCTTGACCGCGATGTCTTTAAACTAACATTGGACCACCATGTCCCTAAACTGGCATTGGACCACCATGTCCTTAAACTGGCAATCGACTGCAAAGTCCCTAAACTAAACAATAGAGTCTAAATGCTCTTTTATTGGATCTAAACGATCCCGTTAAGTTGATCTTAGTCTAAAATTAAACTAACGTGTCCTTAACAAACGTTTAAGTTGATCTTAGTCTTAAATGAGGCTAACGTATCCTTAAACCCAAACCAAAACCCAAATCTAAGAAAGATACGGATTTGGACTAATCCACGCCCTACGGACGACAACATACATTAGTCTCCGTATACAATCCACGGGCAACTAAAAAAACAAAACAAACACACATGGCACGAAGTGACCATTTGGAGAAAGAGAAAGTTGTTACCGCGATGCGGTAGCGTAATTAACTGCAGGGGCTTGCGCCTGCAGGGAAGAGCGTCTCCACAATCAAAAACCCCTCAAATGAGAGGGAATTTGACGAAGTCTGCTACATCGGCCGCATCCATTTAAACCTTCGATACATGGTGCCAGAAATCAACTTGGCATCTTCGGAGAGGTGGACGGATAACACCAAATAGCATCTGCCCTCAGATTCAGGCTAGACAGTCCGTCTTCCGGCGGTAAACAATAAGCCTTATCTTTCATTCCTATCTCTCATCAAAACCCCAATCATATACCCCTACGTGTGTGTATGTATCACCCCTACATTTGGAAATTCAATTCAAGCTATCATACTCTTGTCCATCGTCCAAAGTACTGTTAGTTGGTGAATTTTAGATGAATTTGCTCACACATCCTTCATGCGACCGTAAATACTTCTTGAGGTACTAACGACCGATTACAAAATGTGTTCGCGCATTTAGGAGTAATTTCTCGTCTTGTAACACCTAAGGCTTTAGCAGTGACTCCCAAACCAATTGGTTTAAGGCACTAGGTGATAAAGCACCCTCGCTATATATTTTTTATTTTACGCAGCCTTAAGTGATTACAAAACCAGTGTTCATTTTTTTTATATCTCTTTATTCACACTTATACTTTTATTTAATTTTTTTTCTCATACTAAGGATTTTAGACAAGAGCAATTCAAGGTATCCTATACTATCCCAAGTTTCAAGGTGCGTGTATGTGCGAGTTGTAGGGTATATATTTTCAGAATTTAGACTAAAGGTTCGGAATTATTTTTCAGACTTACATTTCAATAAAAGTTTCAATACTCTTCCCTTATCTTGATTTAGCCCAAAAACTGAACTCAAAATTTGTCTATTTCTAAATAAACTAAAATGACATATGTTTTCTACCGTTAAACTTTAAGAAAGGTTATTTTTAGGGTTTTTAATTTACTAAGTTTAGGATCTAGTTTTTCCTAGCTAGTTAACCGTCTTGTCAAACTTAAGTCAAATATGGCCAAGTTGAAATTTTTTTTATCTTTTTAGTTTTTCAATTTTTTTTCGATTTTTCGATTTTTCTTTTCATTTTTTTTAATTTTTAAATTTTTTTTTTATAAAGATGTAATGCAGAATCAAACATGCAAAGAAAGAAAAAGAAAAAATATGTACAAAAATTAAAATATGCAATGCAATGATAACTATTTACAAACCACCTCCTCCCCCAAACTTACTAAAAGCAGTGTCCTCACTGCTCATGTCCTTACCGTCCCATCGAACGTAAACGGGAACGTTCCTCTCTCGCCAGCAGCGTAGATACGCCATGTTCAATCTCTGTCACCCGGTGATCCAATTTGGTCACCATCCCTACCAACCTATCAATCCCTCTAGTGGCTCTTCTAAGAAGACGTGCATGTTTTGCTGGGGTAAACTCTTCCTCGCTCGCGGTCGAGCTGGAGCTGAGTGTTCTGGCGGGTACATGTTCGGCCGGTTCTGTTCGCGACCATACATCATTCAGACGGGTATAGGACATGGATACGCCCTCGATAAGAGGCCTAATGGGTATACCTCCATGCATGTAAAATTCAAATTCCTCCACAGGGAGGAAATAGCGACACAGTTGTGTCACTAACATAGGGCATGGATAATTCGCGGCCCTTTTGCCAGCACCAATTGAATTAAGCAATACCGTGCACATGTCATATCTAGGGTTCCTAGTCATTAAGGTGTGCACGATATGAAGAGAAGGGGTAAAAAATGATGTATTATGTGAACTGCCAAAAATGTTGTTTTGTGTCCAACGGCACACGGTTAATACATTGGCGAAGAGGGTTCTAGCTTGTATGCTCTTTCTAGGTTCTCTCGAACAGTCATTACCCATTAAGGGTAAGTAGTCTTCAAATTGAAGGGGTTGGTCATGAATAGGTAATCTAGGAATTAAGGTGACTTCATGGATGAAGTCCCTATCAATGATTATTTCCCTATCGTCCCAAAGTAATTTAATAAAACCGTATTGTGATAGGCAACCTTCCTCCATGCACTCGTAAAAACGAGTGACTAGATCTGGAAGAGCGTAGGCATTAGGATGATTGAAAATTAAAAAGTTCCACCCTCGCTGTGTGATCTCATCACCAAAATAACTTCTGTAAATTGTGTGTGCAAACATTTGGGAAAAATCTCGTTCTAATTGCATGGTTGGTGCCATTCAGAGAGTTCATAGATTTATAAAAAAAAATTAACAGAGAGGGAGAGATGATGCAAACCTCCTCTGAAAAAATTAGAGGGAGAAGAGGCAGAAGCGCGGCGGATCAGCGGCAAGAAGCGGGAGTCGGCGGCGGTTGCGCGGCGGATTTGAGAGATCTCCCTGATCTTTCAGCTGCGTCGGCTAGGGTTTGCAGAGAGGAAAATTTTCGGGTTTGTAAAATGCTGTGAGGGGTCGGGTTGTATTTATAGGGGATGGTGGTTTGGTTATTTGCAAAAAGCCCCTCTTAAAAAAAGGAAATTATTTGTAAATAAAAATTTTTATTTTATTTTTTTATTAAAACTGGAAATTTACAAAAATACCCAAAAAAAATAATTTATTTTCAATTTTTTTATTTTTATTTTGTTTTTATATAATTACAAGTGATACATACCCCCAAATTTATTTGAAACAGTGTTTTGGCTAGATAATCGAAATTTAGGGGTAGATGGAGGAATATCAATCAATGTAAATCGACTCCTGCAAAAACAGGAGCTCCTCCGAAGGGTCCGCGGTGAGGAACGGTTTAAGTCTATGTCCGTTCACTTTTAAATAGTGAACCGTCATCTGGATTTCCTAAATCGACCGCACCGTGCGGATATACGATGCGTACCAAAAATGGCCCTTTCCATCGAGATCTGAGCTTGCCGGGATGGAAATGTAGCCGAGTGTTGTAAAGTAAAACCTGTTGACCAGTTTTGAAAGTTTTGCGCATAAGATGTTTATCGTGGAACACCTTCGTTCGGTTTTTGACGATTATTGCGTTCTCGTAAGCTTCATCCCGAAGCTCGTTCAATTCGTTCAACTGCAGCTTTCTATTGCTGTCAGCATCTCCCAGAGCTAGGTTCAACTCTTTTATTGCCCAAAATGCTCTATGCTCAATTTCAAATGGAAGGTGGCAAGCCTTTCTATAAACAAGCTTATATGGAGACATGCCAAGATCGGTCTTATAGGCAATTTGGAATGCCCAAAGGGCATCAATAAGTTTTGACGACCAATCTTTACGGTTTTTGGAAACCGTTTTCTCCAATATCTATTTAATCTGCCGATTTGAAATCTCGGCTTGCCCACAAGTTTGGGGATGATAGGGCGTTGATAGCTTGTGAGTAATGGAATATTTCCGCATTAAGGACTCGAAAGTCCTATTAATAAAACGAGATCCATTATCGCTGATAATTGCGCGAGGATGCCCAAACCGAGAAAAAATGTTTTCTTTGAGAAATCTAACGACAACTTTGTTGTCATTAGTTCGGCTGGGCACAGCCTCGACCCACTTTGAAACATAGTCAACAGCGAGGAGAATATACACGTTCCCAAAAGAATTGGGAAACGGTCCCATAAAATCTATCCCCCAAACATCAAAAATTTCAACAACCAATATTGGTTGGAGCGACATTTCATTTCTCCTAGATATCCGGTCTAAGTGTTGGCACCGGGAGCATGTCTTGCAGTAATCATGTGCGTCTTTAAAAAGTTGTGGCCAGTAGAAACCACACTGCAAGATCTTTTCTGCTGTCTTTTTAGGGCCAAAATGCCCGCCACACGCTTGATCGTGGCAGAATGACAGCACGCTCTTAAACTCATTGTCGGGGACACACCGACGAATAATTTGGTCGGGACAATATTTGAATAGATACGGTTCATCCCAGTAAAAATGTTTTACCTGGGATAGAAATCTGAGTCTGTCCTGATTTGACCATTCGTTTAGTATAAGTCCGGTGGCCAAATAATTTACAATATCTGCGAACCAAGGTTCGCATGACACAGTCAAGAGATGCTCATCTGGAAAAACGTCTTTAATAGGAATTTGAAACGTAGGTGAAGAAGGAAGGCGTGAAAGATGGTCGGCGACTACGTTTTCGCATCCTCTCTTGTCTCTGATGACAAGGTCAAACTCTTGTAGTAAGAGAATTCAACGTATCAGCCGAGATTTAGCGTCCTTCTTCGCGAAAAGATGGCGAAGAGCTGAGTGGTCCATGTAAACGATGACTGGAGAGCCGATTAAATAGGGCCTGAACTCTTCTAATGCAAACACAACAGCTAAGATTCTTTTTCAGTTGTTGTGTAATTTAATCGGGCCTTGTTCAAGGTTCGGCTAGCGTAATAAATTACATGCGGCATCTTATTAATGTGTTGTCTAAGGACAACACCAATGGCGAAATCAGATGCATCGCACATAATTTCAAATGGATGCATCCAGTCAGGAGATGAAAGAATGGGAGCGGAATTAAATGAGTTTTTCATTGACTCGAATGCTTTCATACAGTTTGCAAATGTGGTGTCCTTGGCCAACAAAAGAGTCAAGGGTCTAGCTATCTTGCTAAAATCCTTGATGAACCGTCTATAGAAACCGGCATGTCCAAGGAAGGCTCGAATGTCTCGGACGCATTTGGAAGGAGGGAGATTTGAAATGACTTCAATCTTAGCTTTATCTACCTCAATACCATTTTGCGAGATAATATGTCCTAAGACAATACCTTCTCGTACCATAAAGTGGCATTTCTCCCAATTTAAAGTAAGGTTCTTATCCCTACACCGGGTAAGAACCGCGTCTAAATGTAGCAAACACTCATCAAAGGAGTCGCCAAAAATGGAGAAATCATCCATAAAAATCTCTAAGAATTTTTCCACCATGTCCGAAAAAATGCCCATCATACACCGCTGGAAAGTAGCGGGTGCATTGCATAACCCAAAGGGCATGCGATGGTAAGCGAACGTACCGAAAGGACAAGTAAATGTTGTCTTGTCATGGTCCTTTTCGGCGATGGGAACTTGATTATAGCTGGAGTAGCCATCCAAAAAGCAATAGTACTCGTGCCCAGCCAATCATTCTAGCATTTGGTCAATAAAAGGTAATGCAAAGTGGTCTTTCCGTGTTGCGGCGTTGAGTTTTCTATAATCGATGCAAACTCGCCACCCAGTTTGGGTGCGAGTAGGTATTAACTCATTCGCCTCATTAGTTATGACCGTTATGCCCGATTTCTTTGGGACAACGTGAATGGGGTTAACCCACTGGCTATCAGAGATAGGGTAAATGATACCATTATCAAGACAATTTACAATCTCCTTTTTAACAGCCTCCTTCATTATAGGGTTTAGTCGTCTCTATGGATCCCTTGCTGGCTTGGCATCATCCAACATATGAATACGATGTTCAACTATTAGAGGACTGATACCCTTGATGTCCGTCATAGTCCAGCCAAAAGCTTGCCGATTGTTTTGTAAGACCGTTAAAAGGGCTTTCTCTTGCTCGGGGGATAGAGAGGCCGAGATGATAACAGGAAGGGTCTCATTCTCACCTAAGTAAGCGTATTTAAGGTGAGACGGCAATAGCTTGAGTTCGAGTTTTAGAGGCGAAACAATTGAAGATAAAATTGGTGAAGCTGTTTCAAACTCGAAGGATTCCAACGAAGGTAAAATTGAAGGTTCAAAGCGAGTGTAAGCAACCGAGTCGGATGGTTCAGTTAACTCATCCGAAAATTCAAAGGATTCAAACTTGGGTGGTGATTCTTCAAAATCGTTCAAAAAAGTGAAACACTCGTAATCATTATCGGGTGTGAAAGCTGTGTCAGATTCGAGAAGGAATGCACTAGTGGCGTCAAAATTGCTGTGATCGAACAGAAATTTTTCGAGCTCACAGTCCTCCTGAGTGATCTCTTGGATCGAGCAAACATCAAGTATATTCGCATTAGGTTCGGAGGGCTGATTCCCCAACTTAAAAATGTTGAGTTCAATTGTCATGTTTCCAAAAGATAGGTTCATCGAACCATTTCGACAATTGATCACCACATTAGAAGTTGCAAAGAATGGTCGACCGAGTATCACCGAAATTCGACTCCAGGGGTTAGCTACAGGCTGTGTGCCCATAACAATGAAATCAACGGGGAATATGAAGTCCTCTACTTTAATCAATACATCCTCTAACTCATCCCTAGGATGGGTGATGGATCGGTCGGCCATTTGGAGAGTACAATGCGTGGGTTTCAGCTCTCCAACGCCTAATTGTTCATATACTGAATAAGGAAGCAAATTAACACTGACACCAAGATCTAAAAGTGCGCGGTTGATGTTCTTATCCCCAATAGTTATTGAAATTATAGGACAGCCATGATCCTTTCGTTTTTGAGGTAAAGGTTGGGTAAGAGCATCACTTACTGCACTGGCCAAGAAAACTTTCTTAGGTACCTGTGATTTCCTCTTCTTGGTGCATAAGTCCTTCAAGATTTTAGCGTAAGAAGGGACTTGTTGGATTGCATCCAAGAGGGGAATGTTAATGCTAACCTGTTTAAATAACTCCACAATCTTCTCCATTTGTGGAGTTGGTTTATTGGATCTCAACCTGTTTGGAAATGAAACATTTTGAAAATTTGTTGAGTCCAATATTTGTGGAGTAGATTGCGGAGTTGGAACGGATCCCAGTGTTGGTGTTTTCGTGGAGTGAGATGTGGGTCCGTTCGAATTAGTATAAGAAGTAGAGCCTTGTGAAGAATGAAGAACATGCTCTGAAGAAGATGAAGAAGATGAAGAAGAAGTGGCGGCCGGGGTGTCATTATTAGTGCCAACGTTGTTGTGCAATACCTTTCCAGATCTCAATGTAGTCACGGCACTCACATTATGATTTTTTTGTTCATGAGCAACATGTGCATTTTGTGTGTGACTAGGATTTGGCAGTGGTTGAGATGGAAGAATCCCCTTCTCTCGCTCGCTTAGATTAGCATTCAGTTGTGCAATTTGGGCTTCAATAGTTTTGATGCTTTGCTCATGTGATGCAGTGTGTTGCACCAAAGACTGAATGGAAGACTGGATGCTGGCTGAAGATTGCGTAAATTGTTTTAAAAACGCATCCAGACTTCGTTCTAGCGATAAAACCTTATCATTATTTGGTTGAACAAAATTATTTTGAGGGAAAGAGTTGTTTGGTGCAAAATTGTTCATTTGAATTTGGTAAGGTTGGGGTTGGAAAGGTTGCTGATATTGAGTTTGTTGAGGGACTTGTTGTTGTGGAGGAGGCCTTTGAAAATTGTTATTGCCTTGGAATTGTTGTTGATTTTGATTCCAAGCAAAATTGGGGTGGTTCCTCCAACCAGGATTATAAGTTGAGGAGTATGGATCATTTCTTTGTCTCTGCTGAAAGGCATCATTGACTTGATCTTGTCCTTGAGCAGGTGGGTTGTAAGGACACTCTTCGGTCAAATGGGACGGATCCGAAAAACAAGCGTAAATAGTCCCGGGGGGGGGGGTAAAGCGGGGGCAGGAGAAGGTGATGAGAATTTGCTCTTAATAGCTTCTAGTTTTCGTGTAATTACCGCCATTTCGGCTTTCATTGCAATTGGTATGTCAAGTTGATGAACATCTGCCCTAGACGAACCGGATGAAGTAGATGAAGTGGACGAAGCGGTCTGTCTAGTGCTTTCCCACTGAAGTGTTTGTTCAGCAAGATCGTCGAGAAATTGCCAAGCTTCTTCGTCAGATTTTGAAAGGAAGTGACCTTGACAGATGGTTTCCAGCAACTTCTTAGTTGCTGGGTTCAGTCCTTCGTATAAAGTTTGGCAAAGTTGCCATCTCTCGATACCATAGTGAGGGTACTGAATAAGAAGGTCCTTAAATCGTTCGAAACACTTCCAAAAAGGTTCGGACGGAAGCTGAGAAAATTGATTAATTTCATTTCGAATTCTCGCAGTTTTGTGGTGTGGGTAAAACTTTTTTAGAAAAGCCTTAACAAACTCTTCCCAACATTTTATGGAATGCGATGCTATACTATATAGCCACTTTTCAGCGGTCACATAAAGTGAAGGGAATGACACGTAGCCTTATAGCATCATCGGAAAGTTGGATGGCCTTCATCATTGCACAAACATTCTGGAATTTGTTAATGAAGATATAGGCATCTTTGGATTCCAGCCCGTGAAATTTGGGCAACATATTGATGAAGTGGGGCTTAATTTCGAAATTATCCCCATTAGCCGGCGGAAGTGAAAGACAAGTAGGAAGTGCGGTGCGGGTTGGATAGAAAAGATCCTGGAGCGCGATTCGTTGGGGCGCTTCAACAGGAGGTGTTGTGGGTTATTCACACCCAGTTGAGGTGGAATCAGTCCCGAAGTAGGTAAGGGGTTGTTAGGATTGAATTCTGACATCTCCTTAGAAGATGATGAATTTGAAGATGAAGGTAAAGAAGTGGAGCGAATTTCGACTTCGGAGTCGAACGCGTCGTCAGTAGGCACTAACGAGACACGGACTAAATGGGCGCTAGTGTCCCTAGTCCAACCGGACATACACTAAATGAGGTGTAGTGTAGTCAAACGTAGAAGGTGGGGGTAAGAAAACGTCGATGGAGAAAATGTGGGTGAAAGTTGAGTGCAATGGATTTCTAGCGACAAATGGCAAGTTTTTGTAAAAAATTTGTTTTGTGTTTTTTTATATAAAGAGTTTTGCAAAAGATTTTATACGGAACTACGACACACTTTCAAGCAATCACAATTTGAACATGCACAATTAAGCCTAGAGCTAGGGTCTCCTAAGTCAACTAGACTGCTCCTAACTGGTCCAAAGGGCAAGTTGTGAGATATCCCTCAAATCATCTCTTCACCGCCAATTGTGGCCAGGTAAGCACAAGTGAAGAAAGGAGAAATCCGCTCACGAATCACCGTGAGACGGGCCTTTTAAAATTACATTTCCCACTTGTCTAGCCTAGGCACCACAAAGTCAGGTTTAGATAAACGACTGATTGCCCACAACCTTCCTCTGTCCTAATGAGCGCGACAGTCCTTAATTGGCTGAGTCTAGATATTTTTTAATTAACTCGAGGGTTGATGCATATGCTTTTTGTGATTTTTTGGGTCCTAGGAAGGGTAATGAAATCCCCACCCAATCTGGATTGGTGTTATAGCCCCTTAAAAGTCCATTTTAAAAATGCAAAGCAGTAAACACACAAAAATCTAAAACACTTGCCAAAAAAATTTTATTTTTATTTGCGGCGCAAAGAATCCTACACAAAATTGATTTATTAGAGAGGGAGAACAAGTTTTGCGCAAAGAACCCTGCAGGAAAGTTTTTCAGTGGAGTTCAGGGGGTTACAGAGAAGACAAGAAATACTCACAGAGGAATTTGGTTCGCTGATGTCAGCAATTGACCGTGGATCCGCGGTCAAACGACTCATCCCGCCGCGGTTCCGCGGTGTAATGGTTGGTTTGGATCCCAAAAAATTCGTTCTGTGTTGTTTTGATTCTCCTCTGTCTGTTCAGATCTTCTGTTTCTGGATTTGTTCACCGAGCTTGCTCCAGATCTGAATCTGTCCTTCTTCCTTTCCTGTGCAATTCACACAAAACCCTTCAAAAAATAACAAGATGATATTTTTTATGTTTTTATATTTTTCAGTTTTTATAATTTTTTTCAATTTCAATTAACCCGAAATTACAAAAAGAAAATAACTACCGCTATCCCCGGCAACGACGCCAATTGATTGAGAGCCTTTTTCGTGCGTGCGTTTTAAAATCAAAGTTTAGAATATACCGTAATCAATAACGGTGTCGCTTGGTAGCTAGCCGGTTGAGTACGGGTCGGTCCACAGGGAAAACGTGTTCTTTTCTTATTGTTCTAACGAGTTAAGTCCTATTTTTGGTAGGTTTTGAATTTTAGAAAAACTAAGATTGAATTTAATTCGATTTAAAACCTTGCTAGGGTTAGGATTAACTTAGTTTGGAAAGAGAATTCTTCTCACTGCTTCCTTTGCCCTAATTAAGAACATTGGTGTTAGGGTAATAGTCAACAAAAGGGATTAGCACGACTAGGAAGAAACATAGTTTCTTCCCTTTGGTCCTTGTCCGTCCTTTCTTAACTCTTAACCCTAATCTCTATGTAAATCAACCACAACCGGTCTAAGTAGGGAATCACCGCTATCTCGTAGGATAGGGTGCCGTAGTGAGCGGTGTGTGTTTGATTCACATAGAGTCCTAATTTAAAGTATTATACGGGCAAGAAAGAAGTGAGAGATGTTCATCTCTCAAACCTACCCAATCCTAACCTTAACAAGTGAGGAATTACTCACTCATTAGGGAAATTACGATGAGATTCATTTTTATAATTTTCTTTTTAATTAACTAATTAACGTGCAGATAATAAAAGATAGATACAAAAATTGCAGAAATTAAATTCGAATGAAAAATGCAAGATAAAAAAACTTACTTTTATTGACACCTCTTGACGATTACAATGAAACTAAAATTTAATCTAGAAATTAAAAGAGGTATGTCCCAAAAGAGGCTGTAGGCTTTTCTATTTATAAATAGGAGAAACCCTAGTGTTTACATCTGATCCACATTTGAAATTACAAGACTACCCTAAGAAAGCCGGGTCAAAGCACCGACACCCACCGACACGTGCACCGACACGTGCACTGCACGGCCGCGGAACCGCGGCGGAATCCCATGTTTGGCCGCGGATCCGTGGCCATATGGTGAGATCTCTGGCACATTTCTTCAGGGTTGCTTCATGTTGCCTTTTTCTTCTGTTTTCTTCACCTGGTTCTTCAGAATCTTTTCTACTTTCTTCCAGATTTCCAACATTGCAGAATTTGTGGACTTTTACCGTAACCTTCGCGTTGAAGTCTTGAATCTTGTGCTGCCTTCGTACTTTGTGCAATTGAACTGTTCATTGATCGTTATTCGTTCCTTAAACTGGTAGGTGGCATCATACAGATTCATCTATTTGTTGGTCGTAGTCTCACATTTGTAACGTCTTTTCCTGAATTTCACAGTATTGTTCCGAGAACCTGTAACTTGCAACTATTTAGCAGACATGGATCAAAAGCACCTATTTATTTGTAATATGATTAAGAATGGGGAATATAATAATGCAAAATTCTGATATGAACACCGTCACTGCCTGTTTGTATATTATTTGTTTGGGGCACGACCGGGTTGTGGTCGATGTCATCGTTGTACATATATTTTCTTTTCTGTACTAGGATTACCCCAAGGTGGAGTGCACGAATAGATGGGTTCTAGAGGGCAACGGACCCGCATCTCATGGTGTTGAGATGGAAGGGGCCTCACTCTAGAATTGGCGGGCTATTCGCCGCACTCGTAGGGGTATAAGTTGACCCAAGATAGGGTGCTCAAGTTACCGGATTCCGCGAAGTGCTGGGTAGCCCATTCACTTTGTTGATTGGGGTTGCCTCGCTTCTGAGATTGGCGGGTAACTTGTCGCGCTCGTAGGGGTCTAGGTTCTCATTGCACAGGCTATCCACATGACAGGGAACGTCGGGTCTCATTTGCGGCTCAAGTGAAACCCGGGGCTCCAGGATTATCCATCACTCTGTGTTGCTTAGCTGAGATTCTGTGTTGCTTCTGTGATGTTGGTTTATATCATGCATGGGATGTTTGCTATATATATTTATATATATACTAGTAGATACTGTATATGTTTTGCACCCGCGCTAGTCCAATCCCCGCTCTGCCGTTAGTTAAGTAACCTAACGGGTGATGACGGGAACCAGTGGCGAATGCGGGTGGCATATACGCACATCATATTTCCGTTCCTTTATCTTGTGTGATATGTTTAATTGATGGGACTGCGTTGATTCTGATCAATACAAGGATAAAACAAACCTATATGATATTGTTGGAACCAAGTCTTTGAAAACAGACATTACAGACGTTTTCTTTTGCTTTGCACAGTAATATTCGGTTATGAATATCCTGCACCTCATTCGACGAGGCAAGGGCCGAGATCCCTTCATCGGGAGTGACCCCTTGGGCAAAAGTTTGCGTCATCGTAATAACTTCACTATAGTCGATTCTTTTGCTTTGCATTGTGATATTCAGTTTGGAATATCCTGCACCTCATTCAACGAGAAAAGAGCCGAGATCCCTTTACAGGGAGTGACCTCTTTAGAAAAAGTTTGCACCACTATATATTTGTAAAACCACTTGGATTCCTTCAACGAGATCAAGTTCATTACATTAAAAAATTTTCTCCAAAAACCAGCCGTAGCCCTCCGTCGTTTCAGATTAGTATCATTTAGTATCCGTGCTGCGTTTGTTGACCTAGTTAAGGCGTAGTGTACGGTAGCTAAATGACATTTTTCTGTGCATTGTAAATGCGATTGGTTAAGACGGTCGTGCGGCCTTGTTGACCTAGTCAAGGGCACGTACGGGTGGGTTTAATGCAATCAAGAAAATGAAAGGTTGAACTTAACTAGCGGTTTATGGTTTGTTGACCTAGTCAAGGTCATAAACCGTTAGGGGTAAAAATAACATCGGGAGTTTTAAACATACAGAAAATTTGCCAGGCATGCGCATACCTTCTGCAGTGTGGCGACTTGAGTGGATTCCATCAAGTTATCATGCAATGATAGTTGGATTCCGATTCCCACTGATGAGTAGCTGTTACTCCTTGGGTGATTTTAGATGATCCCGACTAATTCTCCTTTTGGGTTTGGAGGAGAATTCGAGGAAACAGTGGTGTTTACCGCCGGAACACAGAGACGCAACCGCGCAGGTCCATCTTGCCTGAATTTGGGGGCAGATGCTAATTGGTGCTATCCGTCCATCTCTTCGAAGATGCCAAGTTGATTTATGACACCATGTATCAAAGGTTTAAACGGATGCGGCCGATGTAGCAGACTTCGTCAGATTCCCCCTCGTTGGAGGGTTTTTGATTGTGGGGACGCTCTTCCCTGCAGGCGCAAGCCCTTGCAGTTAATTACGCTACCGCATCGCGGTAACCACTTTCTCCTTCTCCGGATGGTCACTTCGTGTCGTGTGTGTTTGTTTTGTTTTTGGTTGCCCGTGGATTGTATACGGAGACTAATTTATGTTGTCGCCCGTAGGGCGTGGATTAGTCCAAATCCGTATCTTCTTAGATTTGGGTTTCGGGGTTGTGTTTAAGGATGTGTTAGCCTCATTTGGGACTAAGATCAACTTAAACGTTTGTTAAGGATACGTTAGTCTAATTTCTAGACTAAGATCAACTTAACAGGATCATTTAGATCCAACAAGAAAGCATTTGGCCTCTGTTGTTTAGTTTAGGGACATTGCGGTCGATTACCAGTTTAAGGACATGGTGGTCCAGGTTAAGGACATCACAGTCCATGGGCTTAAGGACCCCACAGTCCGGTTTAGAGACATCGTAGTCTATAAGGTTTAAGGACATCGTAGTCTATGAGTTTAAAGACCTCACAGTCCGGTTTAGAGACATCGTAGTCTATAAGGTTTAAGGACATCGTAGTCCATGAGTTTAAGGACCCCACAGTCCGAGGTTAAGGACATCGTAGTCCGTGGGCTTAAGGACCCCACAGTCCGGTTTAAAGACAATGTAGTCTATAAGGTTTAAGGACATCGTAGTCCATGAGTTTAAGGACCCCACAGTCCGTAGAAATGTGTGGTTGTCGGGACCCGTCACCTCTCTGAAGACGTTGAAGGATTACAACGACAGATATCAGAGGAGTAAAGAGATGTACCCTCGAACCGGTGTGAGTTGGTTGAAAGATCTGTAGCCCAGTTTGGGACTGAGATCTATTGAATATTCGTGAGCAGATGGGCTCGGTTAAATATAAGTTGAGGACTTATGTCCAGAATTGGGCTAAGTTCAATAAGATTAAAATGTTTAACATTTTATTGTTCTGGGCTGTTGGTCCTTTACTTGGGCTTGGCCCTTTTAATAATGCTGAGCATCAGATCCTGACAATTCTTGTCTTGTATTGAATGCATAGCATTCATCAGAACAATATGTGTTCTGACAGCGCACCACGTGGCGCGCCAGCGCTCTGCGCCAATTAAAGAGCACATTGCGCTTCTGCCAAGTAGCGCATGCGAAATGGACACGTGTCGTGCTTAGCGCTAAGCGCCAGTTTATAAGAGCATTGCGCTTCCAGTTTATGAGCGCTTTGCGCTAGTTTGTTGGCGCACCAGTGAGTGACACGTGGCGATCTTGGCGCTGAGCGCCAGCCCATGAGCGCAGTGCGCTGTTTCAGAAGCGCAAAGCGCAAGTGCATACGTGGTTGACACGTGGCACGTTTTGGCGCTGAGTGCCGGTCCAAGGAGCGCAGAAGCGCAGTTCAAGAGTGCAAGGCACTTTTCAATAGCGCAAAGCGCATTTGATCAAATTTATGATCAAAGAACAAGTTTATGTTCTCCCTTTAAAGGAGGCTTTGCCTCAAGGTTCAAGAACATAAGTTCTTATTTATAAAAAGGCACTGTCTCTGTAGATCAATGATCTGTAAATGAAGTGAATACTTCTTTTTTAGTTTTTACAATAAGATCTCTGATCTCATTTTTATTAAGGACCTTGGTCTTTTGTAGATCTACGATCTTATTTAGAAGATAGTTCTTCTATTATGAGATGATTTCATCTCTGTGTTCAAGAATCATGTTCTTTACCTTGAAGAAAATGATCTTCTTTCACCAAAAGCTTGCTTTTCTTTCTCTTTGAGTTTTTCTCAACGTTTGCAGGGGGGTTTCTCTATATCAGACTTTAAGTCTTGGGGCCTTTATATAGGGCCAGCTGATTTGTTAAATCAGTTAAAGAGATCTTTCTCTGATTGATTTGGGGACGTTTCCTCACCATTGGATCTTTGATCCTAGGGCTTCTGTTTTACAGAAGGCAATCTTCTTGTTTTTAACAAGATTGAGAAAATCTTTCCATAACAGAATTTTAATTCTGATTAATGATTTATCATTATTAGATCTTTTGATCTAACGGTGGGGAATTTTTAATTCCAGCGCTGGCGCAACTGCGCGAGCGCACCCGTGTTTGACACGTGGCGCGCAGCGCAGCGCAACTGCGCTAGCGCACCCGTGTTTGACACGTGGCGCGCAACGCACCTAGCGTTGGATCTGAAGCTTTACTTCAATTTTTTGAATTTTGAATTTTAAAACAGAGTTTTGCTCTGATTGGGGGAAACAAATGCCCCCCACCGTTGCTCTCACGTGGCCCACATGTGAGTGCGACAGTGGTGACATCTGCGCCCTTGGATCAACTCAGAAGTTGAAGAGGCGTTTCAATGCCTATAAATAGGACCTTTGGTCTCTTAGATGATTTTCATCTTCTTCTTGAGAATTTTCACTTCTGAGAATTTCATTCTCATACAGAGCATAGCTCTCCTGTTTAAAACTTTTTTAAGAGTAAGACTCTGTCAAAACTTAGGTAAAATTAAGAACTTTTAATAAATTAGGGTTTTACCCATTAACAGAGCCTTGCTCTTCATAGATCTTTGATATAAAGAAAACCCATTTAGGGTTTCATTAATAGAGCTTTGCTCTCTGAAAGGATTTTACTTATAACTTCTTAATCCATTAATGGAGCTTTGCTCCTTTCAGATCATATAGAAGAACTCTTAAGAGTTTGTTCATGGATCTTAAAGATCAAAAATGAAATTTTATTTTTGATGGATCATCTTCTCAGAGCAAGGCTCTTCTTGAAGAATTTTATTCCTTCATTATTAGACTTTGACAGATGCCTGTCTAGTGAAGAGCGCTGCTCTCAATGGGAGTTTTACTCCTCCGCCCGAGGGATTTCTCTCATTTAATGAGAATCTCATGAGAATTTCCTCTTTTAATGACAGACTCCTCCAATGAAGAGGCTGTTTTTATTAATGATGAACTGTCATCTAGATTTTGTGGGTCCCCCTTTGGTCCCATTTCCACTGCATTGCAGTGCGGTGCGGACTTATAGTACTTTGTAATAGAATTTAATTTATAGCATGGGCAGCTGAGAATTCACTCTTTTTTGTGCAGGCATTATGTCTTCCGACACCTCTTTCCCCTTCATTCGCTCAGAAGGCGGGTTCCCTGAAGCACCCGTTGACCGTGAGGTTTTTGCGTTGATAAAAGACCATGCCCTGGAGCACAAGAGCCTTCATTTATGGGGTAAATGGTATGACCAAATTATCATGGGCCGACGGAGCTTTTCCTGTGCAACACCCTCGGAGCCTATTTCAGCGATTGCTTATGCAGATGCGCCTCCGATAAATTACACTGTGGAGGAGGTCAACTGGACTTCGGAAGGTCTCCTTCGGCCTTCTATCGCCGCAATACCCGTACAGCTGCCGGTAGCTTTGGACATCCTAGGGCGACGCATATGTCAAGGCGAGTTGCGTCCTTAGGGACAGCCGTACAATGTAGGACTAACTCCCCGTCACCCAGCCGGATATTTGCAGTGGGCCCGGTATATCTTATTAGCGAGGAAATCACAGTTGATGAAGCTCGGATTGTATTCCGCCGTTTATACTTCTTTGTTTCTATATTCCATACCCCCTACATGTTGGATCAGGGCATTTCTGGAACAGTGGAACATTCCAACCCACACCTTCCTCCTGTCAGATCGAGAAGTCTCCATTTCTTTGGAGGAGTTTGCAGAGGTCTCAGGTTTACCCGTTGGGGGGGGGACATTATGAGGAATTGCTTCCCCCGGATGAGTATGTTTTCGCTACTAAATCCATGGTAATGGGTCTTACTCCCGAGAATGCTATTCAACATTGATTTCCGAGCTTGATAAAGGTGTTGAATATGTACGAAAACCTCTCTATCGCATCCGAAGGTCATGGAGTTAATTTTACGGCTTTTATCGCTGATTTTCTTCGCCCGGAAATGTTGAAGGAAGAAGTCGATAAGTTCGCCAGTCTTGACGACCCATTCGGCTTGGGTTTAGGCAATCTGCCAGCGGCGGAGGTAGATCAGAAAAGCTTCTTTCTACCTGATACCCCGGTCATCCCTTTTACAGAGCTGGCGGCTCCTGGGATTGATGAAGAAACGTTCTTTTTAGGATTCCTTGGATTGTGGCTGAGTTGGTTCGCGCTTCCCATGCACCCTCGCCGCATGAGGCCGTCCGTCTTCTATCCTGCGCATCGAATGGTTGCCGGGATACCAGTAGCTGTGGGGATCGCCGGGTTAGCCCATATGTATCACGGCCTCAGCTTGGCAGCTGATACCACTGAGCCAGGGGTGCAGTCGGTAAATTTCCGGATGCATTATTTCACGTCATGGCTCGAGTTACACGTGTTAGGCGTATTTGGCATCCACAAGAGGCCGAGTTTTTATGTCAGGTGCAGGTTCCCTCGGATCATGCAACTGGTTGGCGCTTCTATCGTGACTCCGACGCAACGGGAAGCTAGAGGCTTGCTCCTTCGCCCGCGCACGGTTGGGGCCAGCATGTCCTTTACTGATAAAGCTTTGACCGTCGGCCAAGAGTCGGGGAAGACCGTGCTGTCCTTACAGGACATATTTAAAGATGGGGTCTCTGTCTTGAAGGCTCGGGAGATTCTTCATCTGTACTCCATCCGGCCGGGCTTTCTTGTATTCAAGATGAATGACTCGGCTTTATTCATGAGGTATAACCCGCATCGCTTCGCCCAACAATTAGGTTACAATCAGGGCGTCCCACTTGAGGCTTTTTTGGTCGAACCTGCTGCTTCCGAAAAGGGAATGCGGAGCGCACTGCATCATTTCATGCGCTTGAACACAGGGTCCAACTTCTTTATCAGCGAGCCGGGATGCGTCCCAACGGCCCTTAATGCATATGTGGCATGGTATCAGCATTCAAAGGGCGCCGTCATCAGGGAGAAGAAACGATTGTTGCTCTATCGCAAGGGTGCAATGCCGGCTGGTGATCAAAATGTTCCTCTGAAGCGACAGAACATTGTTCATCCTCCTTTGAAAGAGGTCACTGCAGTTGAGCCTCTACACGTGCTAAGCCCTACGCGCGGGTTGCCCCCATCCAGCGTTCCTGAAAAAGAAGTGGCTGCCGCGTCCCCCGATTCGAACATAGGAAAAGAAATTGGGACTCGTCGTCCAAAGGCGTCTACCAAACGCAAACTCGTGTCATCGGCTCCCAGCGCCCGTCCTCAGAAGAAGAAGAAGCAAGTACTTTCTTTGGACACCATATTAGGCTCGACGCCCCCTGCTCCGTTTAGCGAAGGCTTGAGCGAATATGGGACCAACGAGGGTTTATTCGGGATGCTTGATGATACCGATTTGGAGGTTGCCATTGAAGCTTCCAAACAATCGTCCACCCTCGAAAAGGAATTGGTCGCCCTTGCGCAGTCAGGTAAACTTTATCCTTATCTCTCAGCTGTTTATTTTACTCTTTTTTTTTTATCATACTTTGACTGACGCCTCCTATTTTAACAGGTGCCTCTACAGAAGAAGCCATTGCTGCTTCGCTTAAAACCTTTGAAGAGGAGGAAAGGCTTCGCGCTTCATTGCCAACAGAGGCTTCGCTTGAACGACCGATGATGGATACCGTAACGATTCCGGAGGTAAAACCTAGCCCTAGTGATAATATCTCCTTGGCGAAGGTCTTGAAGAAGCCTCCTCTCCCTGTCAAAACCGAGAAACAGCCCAAAAAACATACGGCCATGGAAAAGAAGCGATCTTCTGCAATCACTAGCTCTAGATCAAAGCGGGGGAAGAAGACCGTTATTATCCACCGGAAGACGGTCTTCTTTTTTCTGGTTCATCTGTCGAGGAAGCCGCACAATTGGCTAAGGCTATAAGACGCTCACAAGACGAATCTGAGAATGTGAGGATCCCGAAAAGGCCTTACCCTGCCGTCATCTTTTATGAAGACCCTCCGTAGATACGGCGACTATTCATAGGCCCTCAGGAAGAATGGGGTGAAAGGGCTCTTAAGCAGGTCATCTCAGCCGACGCCGAGGATGCACTTTCATTGTGGACTGGTAGCCACGAGTCTACTCTCGAACCTCGGCGAGCGTATCTCCTCAGGAAGGAGCGTCGGCTTGAACAAGCCATACTAGAAGCTCCCTTGCGCATCGGTATGTTCATGTATCTCTTCATAATATTTTGTATTGCTTGTATACATATACATACATATATATATGCATACATATACATACATACATATATATATATATATATATATATATATATATATATATATATATATCCTCGTACAAACTTTGCAGGGACTTCGGCGATGGCAGAGAAGTTGAGTCCAAGTCGCGCCCTGACTATGGACTTCGCAGATAACCCCGATGAGGCACTAATTAGTGTAGAGGGGGTTGACGCCATTGTTGTTCCTGCGATGGAGCTTTCCTTGGTGATTCCTGCTCCCCAGGTGATTGCTCCTCCGGAAGAGGCATCTTCGTTGGCTGCGGATCCAATGGATCTTTCTGGGGACGGCCCGGCTACTGTGGGACAGGTGGTCGAAGCCACTGTCATTTCATTGGAGCGTGCAGCGATGGTCACTGCTTCTCCACCGGACGTTGTTATACCGGCCGACATCCCTGATGATGTGCTCAGGAACACGGAGGAGGGTGAGGCAGTCGCTGCATCTAGTGATGCCCTTGTCGTGGTCTCGACTGGTGACTTACCAGGTAAATTTCAGGTTATTGCCTTCTATTTTATTCTGCAATCCCTTTTCTACCTTTTCTGACAGTACTTTTGTTTTGAATGCAGCTGCGATGGGCGTTGAGGTTGCGCCACTCGAGGAAGCGCCACCAGTTACGCTTTGACGGTGACCGCCCCTCCATCTTCTCTTATATCTTCTCAAATGCTGAAAGGTATGGGTTTGTGATAAATTTAAATTGGGGACAGTATCTTTCGTGTACTGACCATGTATCATCGTGATCTCGCAGGAGTTCTTCTTGATCATTTGTATCAGGTGTTGAACCCGTACTTCTCTTTCCCGTCGGAAATCGCTTCATCTAGTGGCGCTGGTGAGTATCTTTTCTAGATGACGTCCTTTCTTTAATGGGCAGTCACATTATTGCTAATCCCTCTTTGTACTGCTTGTAGCCTTACAAATCGAAGGCGGGGACGAGGCTATCGTTGCGCCACCAGTACTCCCAGCTCTGCCCCCTGTTGCAGCCAGTATAGTAGACTCTATTTTTCGTGTATTTTCCTTTATTTCTTGAGCCGTCATATGATTGTGATTTGTTTTGCAGCGGTCACATCGACTCCATCCCCATTCGAGTCTCGCGTCATAATGCTGGCCGGACCCTTTTCCAGACGTCCATCCTCGAAAGGCGTCGTGAATAGTCTGCGCATGTTAAGCGACTATATTGAGGAGCTCGACGTGGAGACTCCCACATCTGCTGCGGATTTTGCCGCGGAGGTTAACCCTATGCTGGCGACGCTCGTGAACTTTCATTGTGAGGGCTTCCTTGAGTCTTAGGTTAATCGCTGCAGGGAAATCGAGGCTTTCCTGCATGAGCTTGAGCTTAGGCGTCCTGCACCTGAGATTCTGGCTGTGAGCACTCAACGGGCTGCGTGGATCGAGCAGAGCACTTCTTACTTCCGCCATCTTGAACAAGAAGTGGCTTTAAAGCAAAAGGAATGTAAAGAAACTTCAAGCGAATCTGCTCGACTGCATGCTCAAGTTGATGCGAATGCTGCCCAGTTGAAAGTTATCTTCGAAGGCCTTCTGCGATGCATTTCTGATGGGTTAACATTGAGGAAGAAGCTCGACGTCGTCGAGCGGGATGCACAAGATCATGAAGCAACCCAGCGGGCCACCGAGGAACAACTTTTTTCTTACTTGCAGCAGCGAGCCTAAGTCGAACCAGAGTTGGCCGCGGCAGCTGATCAAGAAGAGGGGCTGAGCGAAGTGCGCGAGCGGCTGATTGGATTATTGAAAGCGCTTCCTTCTCAATAGCAATTTTTTTGTACCATTTGTAATTTTGAATAAAATGTATTCGTTCTTTTATTCTTTCATATGATGTATTTTGTAGCCAATTGAATTCATGAATAAAAGATACATATTTTTTTTTTGGCAATGTCTTGTGTCATCTCTCTACTTTCTTCTTTCTTTTGTTATCAGCATGTCACTTTAGCAAACATAGCCGGCAGATGATAGAGTGAGCATCTTGTCTTGGCTTCTTCGAGAGGTAGTGATGGCTTAGGAAGCAGGTTTAGATCTGTTACCTAAGACTTTTCAATTTTATGAGCCTTGAGGATCTCATAAAGATTTTTCTCCCTACGAGTCGTGAGGATCTCGTAGGTGTATTTTCTCCTTAGGAATCGTAAGGATTCCTAAGTGCGTTTTTCCTTGTAAGTCGTAAGGATCTCACAAGAGAATTTTCCCTCTTACAAGTCAAGAGGACCCGTAAGCGGTTGTTTCCCTCCTTGTCGAGATTCGACTTCGGAGAGTGTGACCCGTGAATGGTAACCAAGAGTCCATTTTGGACCGACTTGCAGGACCCAGTGCTTAGGAAACCGGCTCTTATCCCGATTGCCTAAGGCTTTTCCCTATGAGTCGAGACAAATCAAGCATTTCTCGTAAGGATATCCTAACGTCACAGTTAACCTCTGTTCTTTACGAAAAAGGTCCGTTAGGGTCTGTGGTACTAAGATTTTTTCCGTCGTACCGTCGCGTTGGCTGATGTATTCCTCGATATGCAATCTTGCTGTTCGAGCAGCCTTGCAACTGTCGTGTCTCTGATCCCTTCGGGGGTTGGCCAAGACGTCTTCAAGCAATCTTCCTAGACAGTTTGACCGTCGGAAGAGCAAGCGTTAGGAATTTTTCCATGCCGCTTTTTTACTTGAGGTTAGGCTCGTTTTGGAGAGCCTCGATGAGTCATAACCATTCCGCGCTGGTGTGGGATGATCTCTGATAGTCTTTCAGGTTTTATATGAGTTGCCGTCAAGACCCTGAAGCTAGGAATTTGGCCTTCGCTTTGTTTGCTTTGGCGTGTCCGAATCATGTTGGAGGAAGGACGCTGTGGTGACATCTCATCTGCTGTATCGAGACGAACGTCGAGGTGGTGACTACTCCACACTGGTGTGGGATGATCTCCGATAGTCTTTCAGGTTTTATATGAGTTACCGTCAAGACCCTGAAGCTAGGAATTTGGCCTTCGCTTCGTTTGCTTTGGTGTGTCCGAATCATGTTGGAGGAAGGACGCTGTAGTGACATTTCGTCTGCTGTATCGAGACGAACGTCGAGGTAGTGACCACTCCGCGCTGGTGTGGGATGATCTCTGATAGTCTTTCAGGTTTTATATGAGTTGCCGTCAAGACCATGAAGTTAGGAATTTGGCCTTTGCTTCGTTTGCTGGCATTGCGTCTGCTGTATCGAGACGAATGTCGCGGTTGTCTCTAGGTTGCTGGTGAACCGTCAAGGTTTGGAACTAGGGATTTTGCCGTGGCTCCGTTTAGTGATGTGGCATCTGAGTCCTGCTGGAATGAGGAGGAACGCTGTTGTGGGTCTCCAGGCTGTAGATGTGGCCGTCGGGACTTGGAACTAGGTACTTTCGCCATGGCTCTGTTGTTTTGACCGTGAGGTCTTTTTTTTTTGACGTTGTGCCTGCTTCATGCTGGACTGCGAAGGAACGCCGTTGTTGACATTGCGTCTGCTGTAGCGAGACGAATGCTGAGATGGAATTGAGATTTTGCCGTCACTCCGCTTTGTTTTGATCGTGAGGTCTTTCGTTGACGTTGCATCTGCATCCTACTAGACTGAGAAGGAATGTCGTTGTTGACATCGCGTCTGCTGTAGCGAGACGAATGCTGAGATGGAGTTGAGATTTTGCCGTCACTCCGCTTTGTTTTGACCGTGAGGTCTTTCGTTGATGTTGCATCTGCATCCTGCTGGACTGAGAAGGAACGTCGTTGTTGACATTGCGTCTAGTGTAACGAGACGAATGCTGGGATGGAGTTGGGATTTCACCATCACTCCGCCTTGCTGATGTTGCGTCTGTTGTAACGAGACGAATGTAGAGGTGGTCTCTAGGTTGTCTGGGAACCATCGAGATTTGGAGTAGGGGCTTTGTCTTAGCTCCAGGGTTGATTACAGCGTCCGAATCCTGCTAGAATGGGAAGGAACGTTGTTGTTGATCTCTAGGCTATCCCTGAACCGTCAAGATTTGGCTTCGTTTTCTAATGAAGCCTGGGGAGGGAAGGTGTGATTCCTTCTTTGTTTGCGCCCCTGAATTGTATACAGGGATTGATGTGATATCACATGTAGGGAAAAAAGTTTTACTTTTTTCATTTTCTTTTTATTTCTTTCCGCGATGCTCCATCATTTCAGCTTTTTTATCGCGAAAGTCGCGATTGCCCAATCATTTCGGCTATTTATTTTATTTTTACTCGCTGCTTTTTATTGCGAGTTGCCCAATCATTTCGGCTATTTTGCATGCATACATTTTTACTTGCTGATTTTGTTGCTAAGTTGCCCCATCGTTTCGGCTATTTCGTATGCATGTGTGGCTCGCTAGCTTCTTGCTGCAAGCTTGGAATTAGACACCGATTTCGGCATCAGCACCGCTACAACTGGGATATTGCCAGGACCGAATCATCATTTGCCTCTGTCGATATCGAACAAAGGTGGCTTAGCGAACAGGGTTAGGATCATGTCGACTAAGGTTTTCGACTTCATGAGCCGTGAGGGTCTCATAAAGGTTTTTCTCCCTGCGAGTCGTGAGGATCTCGTAGGTGCGTTTTCTCCTTAGGAATCGTAAGGATTCCTAAGTGCATGGTCTCTTATAAGTCGTAAGGACCTTACAAGAGTGTTTCTCCTTATAAGTCGAGATGACTTACAAGGGTTGTTCACCGTGTAGACATATCCCTAGTCACGGATGAGACTTTGTTAGGAAAATGTTTATTCGTGCCCGTGGATTGTATACAAGGGTCAGCATTGAGCCGCTTGTAGGGCAATATTGGAGGTTGTGGTGGTTGCTTAAGAACGGGTTTAGATCCCTGTAGCTTAAGACTTTCAAATCTTATGAGCCGTGAGGATCTCATAAGAGGGTACTCCTTACGAGTCGTGAGGATCTCGCAAGTGTAATTTCTCCTTAGGAATCGTGAGGGTTCCTAAGTGTGTTGCTCCCTTGTGAGTCGTAAGGATCTCACGCAGGTGGTTTCTCCTTACAAAGTCGAGAGGACCTTGCAAGTGTCTTTCAACGAGATTGCGCCTTTTCGGGTTTTCACAAAACTCGCCGGTATCCCTGATGTTCTTACTCACGGAGCCCTTTCGGGTTTTCATCCGTGCCCTTTTGCTTATGGACATACCGCTTTCTTTTTTTTCTCTTTTTTTTTATTCTAACGAGGTTGTGCCCTTTCGGATTTTCACAAAACTCGCCGGTAGCCCTGCTGTTTTTTAACTCACGGAGCCCTTTCGGGTTTTCATCCGTGCCCATTTTGCTTGTGGATATACCGTTTTCTTTTCTCTTTTTTTTATTGTCTCTTTTTTTGTATCAGCCTTGGGATTCTGCGGTCTGTAGTAGTTTATCGACGTCTCGGTCAATATCCAGTTTTAGGACATAGTGGTCCATTGTTAGTTTAACGACGTTTCGGTCTTTGGTTCATAGGTCGGACATGTCTGAAGATCTTTCAACACTCTTTTAGTTTTTTGCCGAAAAAACAATTTCTCATGGAGCTTCCCCTATAAAATAGCATGATGCCCCCGGCGTGTCCATCCTTTTCTGAGCATGTGGTTGTGGCGAGTTCACCTTCCAGTTGTCAGACAACTCGAATTTTCCCTTTTGGTATTCATTCTCAATCCAGCCTTTGAAGACGTAGCAATCTTCGAGTGGGTGGCTCATTACTCTGTGGTAGGGATAATAGTTAGGATGGTTAATGCCACCCGGTTATGACGGATGTTTTGGATCTGGCAGAGTGATGAGCCCGTTGCGCACTGCCAGTTCGAACAGTCTCCTTGTTTTATCCCTGGGAAATGAGTAAGGACGTTTCAACTTCTCATCGAGGGATCGCGACTTGTTGCTTTGACGAACAGACGGTCTCGGGTTACTCGGATGTTGCTGAGCGTTGGCGACAAAATTCGCTTTTCCCTTCCCCTTATTCTTTTTGCTTGATCCCATGTTTGCGGGTCCGAGATCCTTTTCAGGTAGCGTGCGATTGCGTAGCGGAATGTTCTCGCAGCTCTTCGTTTCTTCCTTTTTTCCTGAGGTGGATTCCTTGAAGAGAGGGCCGAGAGTAATTTCTTCTTCAGAATTGCTCCCGAAGGTGAGAACTTGCGATCCCCTGCTATCAACCATGTGACAGTTGTCGGCAACTCTTTCTCGTTCGTCTGTCGCATTTTTCTGCTGTCGAAGAGTTTCACGCTCCATCCTCTTGAAGTGCTGCTTGTGAGTGACATACCCTTGCCACCAATTTTTAAAGGTGTTGCACTCTTTGGTGGGGTGCGCAATCCTTTGATGACATAAACAGTAATTAGGATGCACATCTTCATCATTAAGGCATATATTGCCAGGAGAATTTTCTCTAAAAGAGGGCAGCTTCATTCCCATCGATATGGCTTTGGCGAACCTTTTCCTCGTCTTGAACCTTCTTTTATTTGCGTAGATGAAGTGCTTTGACCTGGGGGGAGTGTTTTAACTCTTTCGTCCAGTCGCCGGCGTTTGTCCTTTTCAAATATGTCCATCTCACGCTCTCGATCAGGTTTGCTTTTAAGACGGGTTTCGTTCAGGAATGCATCAATCATTTCGTCTGATGGTCCTAGAAGTTCCGGCACAGGATCTGCCCCCAATTTCTTTTTGTCAGGAGCTTCTTCACCGTTTATTAACGAGTGAGAGATCATATGGCAGCCTGCCACATAATCCTCGGGTTCATCTGATGAGTCTTCTCCATTGTCATCACTTCCGTCCTCAAGGGCGTGGCTGAGGAATTCTTGGAGTGTGACTGGGGTCCGCGCCTTCTGATTATATTCTTTCAGCGCGTCAATATGTTTTTGCAGGTCCGTGCGTTTGTCATCAGGTTTCACAGGCTTCTTGGTTTTCTTCTTGGAAGACTTTGACGGCTGGGTATGAGCGCTTTGACTATCACCAACGGTTTTTCGAATTGGGCACGGCTTCAGCATCCCCTCGATGACCTCAGGTTCCAGTGGATTCTTCCACCTAATTGCCGGACATGTGTGGAGATCCTTCAGCATTCTTTTAGTTTTTGCTGAAAGAGCGACCTCCCATGGAGCTTCTTCAATGAAAGAGCATGATGCCCCCGGCGTGTCTGTCTTTTTGGGAGCGTGTGGCTGTGGTGGGTTCACCTTCCAATTCTCGGACAGGGTAAATTTGCCCTGTTGGTATTGATCTTCAATCCAGCCTTTAAAGACGAAGCAATCCTCAATTGGATGGCTTACCGTTTGATGGTAAGGGCATAATTAGGACTATTAGCCTCGCCGGGCTGCAACGGTCGTTTTGGATCCGGCAGATTGATGAGTCTGTTGTGCACTGCCAGCTCGAACAGTCTCCTCGTTTTATCCTGGGGAAATGAGTAAGGACGTCCCAGTCTCTCCTCGAGGGATGGGCGTGGACGCACGTTGTTTTGGCGAACAACCGGCTTTAAGTTGCTCGGCTGTTGTTGAGTGTTGGCGACGAAGGTTGCTTTCCCCTTCCCTTTTTCGTTTTGCGGCTCTGGCTTCGAAGAGGAAGGCATGTGGCCCATCTGGTCCATTTGAGCCAGCTTGTCAATCAAGGCCGGGAAAGTGGTCGGCTTGAAAAACATCATGAACTGGGAGATGGTCGCCTGCGGATCAAGAGTATCCACGAACATGCCTACCGCGGGAGCTTCTTCGATGCGCTGCTCGCATTTCGACCATAAATTCTGCCACCGCATCGCGTATTGTACCCACGTTTCTCCTAGCTTTACCCTGGCGTTGATCAATGCGGTGATCAGGGTGCGCTCGCTAGCGCTTGCAAATCTCTGTGTAAACAGCAGCTCCATTTCTGTAAATGTTTTGACAGAGTCGTTGGGCAACTCCGAATACCATTCAAAGGCTGTTTCCACCAAGCTGCCGACGAACTGACGAAGTAACAATTTGTCGTCACCTTCGGTATTGCCGCAAAGAGCTCTAAACTGAGGACATGTTGATGGGGATTGCCCGTCCCCTTGTACACATGGAATTTGGGGATTATGTATCCCGGCGGTTACTTGATCTGATCGTACCATCCAGGATATGGTCGCCCAGTGCTGACGACTTAGCCAGTTGCTTCATTTGCTTGATGATCCCGTATTTGCTGAGCTATATAATCATCCAGGGCAGCTTTTGAGATGGTCTCCTCTTTGGCTGCTGAATAAGCCGGAAGGGGATTTGACATCTCCGCTCAGTCATCTTCGAGGATAATCGGAGGATCTTCAGCTGGAGGGTTTGGCTGGATCATCATGCCCACCATATCTTGGAATAGAAGGGTCATTTACTTTATATTGGCCGCTTGTTCCGCGGCCTCCTTGTCCTTCTTTTCGAGCATTCTCCGAAGGAATTCAGCATCAGTTTCCTGCTCACGGCGCTGCTCCGAGGATGTCTCCGGGCTTACTTTCGGTCTCGTAAGTGTGGCCATAGCTGTTAGCATTTCTTGAAGTTTTTGCTTTTGTTGTTCCTGAGCCTTTGTTATCGATCGAGTAAGCGGTCGATGGCCTGTAGAAGCACGACTTTCTTCTTTTCCGGAAGCCATGTAAACAGTATGCACCGTTATGCCCCCAGACTTGGGGCGTTTAGGCTCAGCGTCTTTGTGATCTGTCGTAGTCACGGGGGTTTTCTCCGGCCTCCTTGACGTTGAGGGGTCCGTTACAGCAGGCACCCAGGTGGTTGTCGTCCTTTGTGGCTTGCCAGGACGGTTTTCTTCCTGCTGAACCTTCAGCTTCTTCTGTCGACGGGGATAATCTTGATCAATCACTGACTCCTGGACTCGTCGCCAGATTTTGTAAACTTTGGAGGACAGCCGTTGAGGAGGCTGGTCCACCTTTATTTCTGTAACATTCTCCACCGGAGGAGGAGATTTTTTCAGTACAGCGGTAGGAGAGTTCCTGCGCACCTTGTTCAGCAGTTCGAAGCTGTTTCCAGTTGGAACAGCAGCATTGACTTCCACCGTTGGGGCTGGCGGAGTTAGCCCAGAGGGGGAGTTGCCCCCAGCCTTCCTCACTCGGCGCCAGTGGCGACGTCGAGCGCGTTGAGCTGTTGGGATGGTTTCAGCTCGAGGGGTGACTTCGTCTTGCCCCCTGCTTTGGAGAAGTGCTGTTGCTGGCGTCAGCCTCTTGAAGACTGAGGTTCGTTGAGTAGCAGGATTTAATCTGTCAAAGACAGACCTTGGAGCAGGAGCGGGAGTGGGAGCTGGAACAGTCAGTCTTGCAAAGACCGACCCTTTGGCAGGAGAAGCCTCCTTGACGACTTCAGGAGCAGGGATGGCTATCCTCTTCGGAACAACCTTTTCTGGGATTGCAGGCTTCATCATGGGCCCACATGGACTTTGGCCCAATCTGGCGAAGACTGAGGCGCTGGAGCTGGACGACCCGTTGAGAGGGGCCGCAGTAGTAGCAAGCCGATCAAAGACCGACTTCTTGAGAGCTTCTGGTGTTGGTACAGGGGTGCTGAAGCTCATCGGTGGGAGCATAGTCCCAAAGAACAATCCGGTGGTGGCCTGAATCACCTGGTCCACTGGCATCGTGAACAAGGAGGCTGCTTGGGGCCCGTAGGCTATGCCTCCAGATGAAGCGGAGCGCGAGTTACAATTGCAGTTGGAACACTTCTCGCAAGTGATACCATTGATGTTTCGCTTTCTGCGCCAAGCAAGAAACCAAATCATAGTACCTCGAACCCAAGGGCAACCATATCAAACCGCGATTCGTTCGCGAACACGACACACGAAGTGTGGAGTGGAAAAAGAAAATGGTCCCACCGGGCGTGCCAGAATCTGTTTACCGCTAGAACACAGAGACATGACCGCGCAGGTCCGTCTTGCCTGAATTTGGGGGCAGATGCTAATTGGTGCTATCCGTCCGCCTCTCCGAAGATGCCAAGTTGATTTATGACACCATGTATCGAAGGTTTAAACGGATGCGGCCGATTTACCAGATTTTGTCAGATTCTCCCTCGTTGAGGGGTTTTTGATTGTGGGGACGCTCTTCCCTGCAGGTGCAAGCCCCTGCAGTTAATTACGCTACCGCATCGCGGTAACCACTTTCTCCTTCTCCAGATGGTCACTTCGTGTCGTGTGTGTTTGTTTTGTTTTTGGTTGCCCGTGGATTGTATACGGAGACTAATTTATGTTGTCGCCCGTAAGGTGTGGATTAGTCCAAATCCGTATCTTCTTAAATTTGGGTTTGGGGGCTGTGTTTAAGGATGCGTTAGCCTTATTTGGGACTAAGATCAACTTAAACGTTTGTTAAAGATACGCTAGTCTAATTTCTAGACTAAGATCAACTTAACAGGATCATTTAGATCCAATAAGAAAGCGTTTGGCCTCTGTTGTTTAGTTTAGGGACATTGCGGTCGATTACCAGTTTAAAGACATGGTGGTCCAGGTTAAGGACATCATAGTCCATGGGCTTAAGGACCCCACAGTCTGGTTTAAAGATATCGTAGTCTATAAGGTTTAAGGACATCGTAGTCCATGAGTTTAAGGACCTCACAGTCCGGTTTAGAGACATCGTAGTCTATAAGGTTTAAGGACATCGTAGTCCATGAGTTTAAGGACCCCACAGTCCGGTTTAGAGACATCGTAGTCTATAAGGTTTAAGGACATCGTAGTCCATGAGTTTAAGGACCCCACAGTCCGAGGTTAAGGACATCGTAGTCCGAGGTTAAGGACCCCACAGTCCGGTTTAGAGACATCGTAGTCTATAAGGTTTAAGGACATCGTAGTTCATAAGTTTAAGGACCCCACAGTCCGGTTTAGAGACATCGTAGTCTATAAGGTTTAAGGACATCGTAGTCCATGAGTTTAAGGACCCCACAGTCCGTAGAAATGTGTGGTTGTCGGGACCCGTCACCTCTCTGAAGACGTTGAAGGATTACAGCGACAGATATCAGAGGAGTACCCAAGTCTATCCTCGCAGCTTTTACTGAAAACGGATCATCCTTCTACCTCTCTACATAAGTTCATCAAAGAGATGTACTCTCGAACCGGTGTGAGTTGGTTGAAAGATCTGTAGCCCAGTTTGGGACTGAGATCTGATGAATATTCGTGAGCAATTGGGCTCAGTTAAATATAAGTTGAGGACTTATGGCCAGAATTGGGCTAAGTCCAATAAGATTAAAATGTTTAACATTTTATTGTTCTGGGCTGTTGGGCCTTTACTTAGGGTTCCTTTTAATAATACTGAGCATCAGATCCTGACAATTCTTGTCTTGTATTGAATGCATAGCATTCATCAGAACAATGTGTGTTCTGACAGCGCACCACGTGGAGCGCCAGGCGCTTTGCGCCAATTAAAGAGTGCATTGCGCTTCTGCCAAGTAGCGCACGCGAAATGGACACGTGTCGTGCTTAGCACTAAGCGCCAGTTTATAAGCGCATTGCGCTTCCAGTTTATGAACGCTTTGCGCTAGTTTGTTGGCGCACTAGTGAGTGACACGTGGCGCGCTTGGCGCTGAGCGTCAACCCATGAGCGCAATGCGCTGTTTCAGAAGCGCAAAGCACAAGTGCATACGTGGTTGACACGTGGCACGTTTTGGCGCTGAGCACCGGTCCAAGGAGCGCAGAAGCGTAGTTCAAGAGTGCAAGGCACTTTTCAATAGAGCAAAGCGCATTTGATCAAATTTATGATCGGAGAATAAGTTTATGTTCTCCCTTTAAAGGAAGCTTTGCCTCAAGGTTCACGAAAAGAAGTTCTTATTTATAAAAAGGCACTATCTCTGTAGATCAATGATCTTTAAATGAAGTGAATACCTCTTTTTTAGTTTTTACAATAAGATCTCTGATCTCATTTTTATCAAAGACCTTGGACTTTTGTAGATCTACGATCTTATTTAGAAGACAATTCTTCTATTATGAGATGATTTCATCTCTGTGTTCAAGAATCATGTTCTTTACCTTGAAGAAAATGATCTTCTTTCACCAAAAGCTTGCTTTTCTTTCTCTTTGAGTTTTTCTCAAAGTTTGCAGGGGGGTTTCTCTATATCAGACTTTAAGTCTTGGGGCCTTTATATAGGGCCAGCTGATTTGTTAAATCAGTTAAAGAGATCTTTCTCTGATTGATTTGGGGACGTTTCCCCACCGTTGGATCTTTGATCCTAGGGCTTCTGTTTTATAGAAGGCAATCTTTTTGTTTTTAACAAGATTGAGAAAATCTTTCCATAACAGAATTTTAATTCTGATTAATGATTTATCATTATTAGATCTTTTGATCTAACAGTGGGGAATTTTTAATTCCAGCGCTGGCGCATCTATGTCGGACACGTGGCGCGCAGCGCAACTGCGCTAGCGCACCCGTGTTTGACACATGGAGCGCAGCGCACCTAGCGTTGGATCTGAAGTGTTGCTTCAATTTTTTGAATTTTGAATTTTAAAATAGAGCTTTGCTCTGATTGGGGGAAACAAGTGGGAGACATCCTGAATAACTATTCTGATCTAGGTTAGAGTACACGTTGAGTGTTTCTTTTCTCTCTCTCTCTCTCTCTCTCTCTCTTTGGCATCTACCTTGACCCGACCTAAACTAAAACTCATGAACCAAGTTAACCGAACTTTCTTAAAACACTTTGGCTTTTGGATTGTCGTAGTTGTATATATCATTGCCGCTCCTACTTTTACCCTTTGCATTTCTTTGGATATTCCGTATCACTATGAAGATCCACATTTATTGGATATGCCATCGTATAATTAGATACGAACTCGAAGAAACTTGTTTTAGATTCGAGAATGGTTTCCGGTTCTGGAGAAATAGAATAGGACTATTCAGTTGTCTTTTCCCTTTAGCTTCTCTCAGGTTGCAAGGGCTCCTAGTATTTAGGAGAGTACACCAATTGCGCTTATTGGATAGTCTTCTTCCAAACCATAGGCTGGTGCCGAAAGGTAGGGAAGAAAGAAAACCAATTAGCCTGAGTGTGGTGTACAGAAGGTAATAAGTAAAGCCATATAAAGGGATTAGAAAGAGGGCAAAGGAAATTGCGACTTCTATCATTCACGACGAAGTCGCGTATATCATCGACACTCCTACTTCATCTTTGCATTTCTCCGTAACACTCCGTATCACTACGAAGATTCATATTTATTGGATACGCCATCGTATAGTTACATATGAACTCGAAGGAACTTGTTCCAGTTCAAGGATGGTTAATCGAATAGGATTATTCGGGTTGTCTTTTATCTTTACCTTCTCTTAGGTTGCGAGGTACACCTATTACGCTTATTGGATAGTCTTCTTCCAAACCTTAGGCTGATGCCGAAAGGTATGGAAGGAAGAAAACCATTTAGCCTAAGTGCGGTGTACAGAAGGTAATGAGTAAAGACATATAAAGGGATTTGAGTGAGGGCAAAAGAAATATACAGTTACAGTCATGAATCAGGATAGTGGAAGAAGCATTACTAGGAATACCCGGATACCCCTTCGAAACATTTCATATTTCAGTTTCACTGTGCAGTGTTAATTGAAAACTGTATTCCCAATTAGATTCTGACTCCAGGGTATGTATTTACCAGATTCGATTCTCTCATCTGTATGGCGTTACAGATGATGAATGAGAGTAAGATATTGGGAATTAGGTGATTATATCCTCATTATATCGGAATTTTTTGTAATTGGTGATATTTGAGGAAATCACCTGGGTTTTGCCTGACGGCAAACATTTGGTTTTGAATATCCGATGTTATGCACCAATTTCAAACTGATATATCTGTACGTTTATTTTATAAAGTGAGATATAACTTTTTGAAATTATATCTGTGACATTTACCTATATCAGTTGGTGATTAAGTAAGGAGCATTCAACAGCGGTGTAATTCTTCTTAACCATAGTACAGTTTTCAACCTACGATGCACAGGGTTTGAGTTATTGAACTCATGGGACTTATACAAAGTATTGTATATTTCCAGTGTCCATTACGATAAAGGGGTTGGTACTCGTACTATATTCTGTTTACTTTTGACTTCTCTAGTTTTTAACAAGTATTTCGTAGAAATACAGGGTCTAAGTTTTGAGAAGTCATAGGTATAAGAATAAAGTAGAGAACCATGTGTTGCAAAGTATCAGGATTCTTCAAGGTGATCGAAAATGTAGATACTTGTGCTAGGTATTCCTTTGAAAGTAATGGTTTTGAGAACTTGCTTCTCTTTCAGGTTACTCATATATGGATGTATTCCTAGATGAGTAATGCTGATTGGCCTCCTTCCATTTGGTTGAAATGCACTGAAAACAGCTGCATGTTTTTGAATCTGGTTCCAATTAAATTAGTGCCCTTATTTTTATAGTGGATATAGAATGGATCGTACCTTAACGATGTTAAGGTATATGGAGTTATCCGGCTGATGCTTAAAACCAGAATCTGGACAAACTCAAGGCATGTTTCAGTAGTGGCAGTTTGTGGGTTATCCCGGGTTTTGACGAGGGTTAACTTTCTACCATCTAGAAGATCAATAGTTATATTATTCTTAACTCGCTACCAGTTTTAGTAAAATGGATTCTTTTCAGAAAATATTAGTGGGAGTATGGTAGAACTGGAAGTGATTCCAGAACCATAAACGATTACTGAAAATTTAGTAGGACCTAAAGATTCAATTGGATTTGACATTCTATTAGCCACTCCGCAGATTTGGTGGGTAACCTCAGGCACCCGAGAGATACTTCGGTCTCCTCAAAGACGATGACAGGGAGGTTCTTGTTTACCCTAACTTGCCACTATTGTTGTTCTAGATTATGAGATCCGGCATGAGGATGTGTATAGCGTCGTTCTAAACTAGCATTAGAAGTGCACGTCTATATGACTCTGCCGGAGGGTTATTGTAGTCAGTGAGAGCAGCGGAAGCATAATGGGCAAGTTTCTTATGTCTATTTATAGACTAAAGCAGGTATAGCGGAGATAGATTATCTATTTTTGATGTGATGATCATAGAGTTTGACTTCATCAGAATAAAAGATGAATTTGGTAAGAAGGTAGTAGGGTGTGATGTCCTGGTATTTGGATAACATCCACTTGATAGGAAGAGATCTTCCTATACTACGATCGGTTACACTGTGGTTGTCACAAGGTAGTTTCTCTACACAAGATCTGGATAAAATATCAGTATTCTGGTTACTAGATCTATGGTTTTAGATTTAGATTTGTGAAGTGTCTTAATTTGGGTATTTTGACATTATTCTAAAGGTGTTTTAGAATGGTTGACTCTTGGTATGGTGGTGTACCTGCAGACGATGGAGTCACCCTCTCTAAAGGATGTCTTTCAGACTAAATGGGGGAGGGATTTGCATGATTGGCATATCACTTGCTTAGGCAATTGAGTCAATTATGTGATGTCAAGTACCACACCAGATATTGTTTTTGCACTAGCTGCAATAAGTATATATATATATATATATATATATATTAATCCAATTCTGGAGAAACGGAGGGAAGCCGTTTTGAACATAAGAGGATGTTCTTGGAATTTGGTAACGGAAGCCCCTTTCGGGAGGCGGTTATCATTTCAGGCTTCCAAGGTGACCTGGATGACAGAGTGGCTGTTTGAGTTATAGTTTTCTCTCTTTTGAGGGACAGTATGTTTGGACAGGTGGTCCAAGCGGATACTGATGAAGGCATGACGCAGGATACTGATTAAATTCAGTGGACGATACAGTCTAAGAATTTTGTTGGATTTGGAGTTCACTTGTGAACTAGGTCCCATCAGATATCCAGACAAATTCTAAGACAGGTATTGCTCATTTCGGGAGATATTCGTTCTCCGCGAAGTTGAGATATAGAGAGATATAGAAAGAAACATTGGAGCGGATCCACTCACTGAGGCTATTTCTCGAACGCAATAGTTTCACATATGAGCTTTTGCGAAACTGATTAGTAGAGAAGTTAGGTGTTCGGTATCACACGGGCTGTGAGTATGCGACACCGCAATAATCAACCTTAAGTGCAAGTGGGAGATTGTTGGCTATAGTGCCCTCAAGTCAATTATTGTAATCGCAGGCACGCGATTAGATGATTGAGGGAGGACTTATACAGGTAGAACAGTCTTACTCAAAATGATAGTATGCTATCTGGTTTATTTTTATCATCATGTACATGCTTTAGGTGGCATTACAGTTCACTATTACATGTTGATAGAGCCCATAGGATTCTTGCTTGACTACCAGCATTATGATGGCGATCATATACGTGAGAGCTAGGTAGTCTATGAGCATATCCTTAAATGCCCCTAGTCGTGGGAGTATCGAGACTGGGCATCGATGCTCCAGAGTAGACTAGTGTATACTGATCGAGACCCTGACGAGTGGCGGTGGCCGGTCTTACAAGCCATTGGTATTAGTTTGTTCACCTAAAATAGTATACAGGTGCTCATTGGGTTATGAGTACACTGGACGGACTCGCCGGGAACCTGCTGTTGGAGATAGTGCCCTCAGAGTCAATTATTGGATCACAGGCACGTGATTGCAATGATTGATGGAGGACCTATCCCGATAGGACAGTCTTACTCAAGATGATAGTATGCTATCTGGTTTATCTTTATCATCGTGTACTGCTTTAGGTGACCTTACAGGTCACTATTGCACGTTGATAGAGCCCCTAGGATTCTTGCTTGACTGCCAGCAGTATGAGCGCGATCATATACGTGGGAGCTGGGGTCTATAAGCACATCCTTAAAAGGTCCCTAGTCGTGGGAGTTTCGAGACAGGGCATCGATACTCCAGAGTAGACTAGTGTATACAGTCGAGACCCCGACGAGGGGCGGTGGCCGGTCTCACAAGCCACTGGTGTCAGTTGGTTCACCTAAGATGTATACAGGTGCTCATTGGGTTATGAGTACACCGGACAGGACTCGCCGGGAACATGCTAGTTGGTCTTATACCTGACGTCAGATAGCAGTTCCCTGGTGACATGTGTACAGGTTAGTTCATCGACCTGAGATCGTCATTTGTCTCGTGTGAGTTCCCACTGTACTTTGATTACTACCCTACCATGCTCAAAGGAGACGTGCAAACAGGTTTTAGTTGGGTACAGTCCCGAGCCACATGGAGGCAGTGAGCGGATCTGCAGGGGTTCGTCTCTCCCGGTATTGGGGGTGAGGTCGCGCTGTGTCTAGGAGAGCCATTACACGAAGTCCTTGGCCAAGGCAGGAGATTTACTGGTAGGTATTCCAGTAGTATCTTAGGGTGATCTGGGCTACACTCCGACAACACTTGTACCGCTTTTGGGGGTCTGACTTTTACCAACCCCCTAGGCCCGCCATGCGATGCTCATAGACGAACGGACCGGACTGTACAGATATTGTCACTGACAGGCTCAGTAGGGTGTCAGGATGAGTTCGCACATCGACGTCCCTTTTGGTCAATACCTGGTAGCCCGTTACGTATGGCTAATACCTCTGACGTGCTAGTGGTTAAATCCACAACCAAAGTATTAACGAGTCTTTAGAGTCCCCCACAGACCGTTTTCTCAAGTTTCGGGCGAAACGCTGTAGAGGCCGTATGGAGATATGGCAGGGTTCGATCAGATAGGTGCGGTATTGCACGGATCATGATCGGACAGATAATACTAGTAGGCTTTGGTTTAAGTCGGATCCTAGTATTGTACTGTGTAGATTTTGTCTCATTGCATTTGTATTTCGGTCGGAATACAAATGCGGTTATGTATATACAGTAGTGGGGTTTTCCTGTAATTTATTACGGGATCAGTTTTTTGGAGTTGCCAGTTTGCATTCCGTTTCGGCCATTTTCCTTTATATCTTTCCTTGGCTGAAAAGTGGTGGATGAGGGCTTATTTGCAATTGTGCAAATTAGCATTGTGGGGGGTGGTCTTTGCATATTGTTGCTTCATGATGGTTGCACCATCATTTGACTTCTTCACTCATTATGGCTTGACTTTTTTATGACATGGTTTGATGATGGGTTGATGAGTGTAGGACTTAGTTTGTGATCATGATTCTTCATGATAACATTTTTTCTCTTTCATGAATTATTCTTGTGGCTCCCTTATCCATACTCTCTCCTCTCTCATTCATTTTGGTTGCATGGCCGGCCAAAAGAGGGATGGGGCTGCCCAAAATTCTAGTGTGGGGTTTTTCATCTTTTTGGCTTGCTAAAAAGACCCTAAGCTCATCTCCAAAGCATATCTCATTCTTCCACTCAAAAGGCAACTTCTAGTGACCCCAATGAGACATAGCACTACATTATTCTACAGCAATTCTTGGGCACGTCGGCTCGCCAACTTCGTGCCCGAGTTGCCTCGGTCCAAAGGTGGGAGCCCGTAAAAGAAGCCGGCGACGTGGTGCCCTTCTGGCGAGGAGGCGAAGACCGAAGATTCCGCGGGGAGATCGGGATGACGACAAGAAGACCGAAGGACACGGATCGCTCGGTATATCTCTCTACCCCTTTTCTTGTTAGCTAAGACTATGTTAATGGCCTGATCCGGGATTTTAGTGCGCGGTGGTGCCAGTTCAAAAGTTGAAGTAAATTATTGTTTCCGCAATTTGGCCTCGGATTGACGGCCGGGGCGCCGCCGTGCACTTATACTGGTATCAGAGCCACGCCATTAACCTAGTCTAGCTTGCTCTAACATGCTTACAAGTTCGATCGATCGGAAATTCCAAAAACCGTGTTTTCACTGCATCAGTTTTCTGTCAAATTTTTTTTGGCTCCAAAATTTTTTCAGTACATTGCAGAAACATGTGCAGGGAATTATAAGCATTCTGTAAAAATTTGGTTGCGTGACGTCACCTTACCACCGCGGAACCGCGGCCAAACCCACGCATTGGCCGCGGTTCCGCCGCCACTTGGACTGTTCATTGCACCAAAATTTTACAGAGAGCACCTGAGTTGAAAATGGGGTCTTTGGAACATTCTGTTTGGGCCCAGATTTTCTTTGAGTGCTACAGTTGTGCTTGGGGCCCACTTGGGTAAATTTGATGGATCGAAAAGTTTAAACATGTTAGTTCACAGTATTTACATTATATCTGCGACCGTGAATGTCATTTGATCGGTAAATCCTGTCTAACTGTTATAGCCCTTTTAGACGGATTTGCGAACGTGACATTCACGTTGATGTTCTGTGTTGTGCTGTGATGTTGCAGATTGGTCGTGGGGGATAGCCTGGATGCAATGGTAGTAAAGTTTTGTTTTATATGTACATTTGATATTGCGGGGCGAGCGTCCGACATGTGGGTTGTCGTCACTGCCTGTTTGTATATTATTCTTTTGGGGCACGACCGGGGTGAGGTCGATGTACCCATTGTATGTATATTTTACTTTCTGTACTAGGACTACCCCAAGGTGGGGTGCACGGATAGCCGGGTTCTAGAGGGCAACGGGCCCGCATCTCATGGCATTGAGACGGAGGGGGCTTTACTCTAGAATTGACGGGCTATTCGCCGCACTCGTAGGGAGTACAGGTTGACCCAAGAGGGGTGCCCAAGTTATCGGATTCCTTGAAGTGCTGGGTGGTCCATTTACGTTGCTGAAGGGGGCTGCCTCGCTTCAGGTTTTGGCGGGTAACTTGCCGCGCCCGTAGGGGTCTAGGATTTCATTGCACAGGCTATCCACACGACCAGGGAAACGTCGGGTTTCAGTAGCGGCTCTATGAAACCCGGGGATCCCAGATATCTGTATTGTTCTGTGATACTTATTACATTTCTGTGGTGTTGCATTTTATCACGCCTTGAGCGAATATTATATATTGATATTTATACTAGTAGATATTGTATATGTTTTGCATCCGTGCTAGTCCAGTCCCCGCTCTGTCGTTAGTTAAGTAACCTAACGGGTAATGTCGGGACCCAGTGGCGAATGCGGATGGCATATACGTACATCATTATTTTCGTTCTTTATTGGTGTGATCAATTAATGGGACTGCGTTGATTCGGATCAATGCAAGCTAAAAAAACCTATTCTGATGTTGTTGGAACATTTTTCGAAAAGCTGTTATTGCAAGGACGTTTTCTTTTGTTTTGCACAGTGGTATTCGGTTATGAATATCCAGCACCTCAGTTGACGAGGTAAGGGCCGAGATCCCTTCACCGGGAGTGACCCCTTGGAAAGAAGTTTGCGTCAGGGTAATAACTTCACTATAGCCGATTGCCTTTTGCTTTGCATCGTGGTATTCAGTTGGAATATCCTGCACCTCATTCTACGGGGAAAGAGCTGAGATCCCTTCACCGGGAGTGGCCTCTTTAGCAAAGGTTTTCGTCACTATATTTTTATAAAGCTATCCGGTTCCTTCAACGATATCAAGTTCATTACGTTAAAGGTTTTCGCCAGAAACCATTCGTAGCCCTCCGTCGTTTCATACGGATAGTCAATAGTATTCAAGCTGTGTTTGTTGGCCAAAGTCAAGGCACAGTGTTTGGTAGCTGTTGGGTATTCATATGCAGCATAGATAGATGCGTTGGTTTGGGACAGTCGTACTGCCTTGTTGGCCAAAGTCAAGGGTAGGTATGGGTGGGCTCAAATTAACCTGGAGAATGACGGGTAGAACTTGACATGTGACTTATGATTTGTTGACCAAAGTCAAGGTCATAAGAGCATGGGGTAAAAATCACATCGGGAGTTTCTAAAGAAACTAAAACTTGCCAGATATGCGCATACCTTCTGGAGTGTGATAACGTGAGCGGATTCCGTCACGTTATCATGTGATGATAGTTGGATCCCGATTCCCACTGATGAGTTGGTTTACTCCTCGGGTGTTCCCGACTAATTCTTCTTTCAGATTTGGAGGAGAATTTGACGGTACAGTGGGAGGTTTCCAGATTAGATAAAGTGATAACCATTCTGATCTAGGTTAGAGTGCACGCTGAGTGTTTCTTTTCTCTCTCTCTTTGGCAGCGACCATTGACCCGACCCTAGACTATGACTCAGAGACCAAAATTAACCGAACCTTCTTAAACACTGGCTTTTGGATTGTCAGAGTTGCAAATCTCATTGCCACTCCTACTTTTACCCTTTTTTCCAGGACACACCGTATTACTACGAACGTCCACTTCCATTGGACAAAACCATCGTATGGTTATATACGAACTCGAAGGAATTTATTCGAGGATGGTTTCCGGTTCTGGAGAAAACGAATAAGACTATTCAGTTGTCTTTTCCTTTTACCTTCTCTCAGGTTGCGAGTACTCCTTGGTTCAGGAGATAGTACACCTATTACGTAAGTTGGATAGTCTTCTTCCAAACCATAGGCAAGTGCCGACCGGTAGGGAATGGAGAAAACCAATTAGCATAACGATGGTGTACAGAAGGTATTAAGTAAAGACATATCAAGGGATTAGTAAGAGGGAAAAGTAAATTGCGACTGTTATTCACGACCAAACCAAGTATTTCTTTGCCAATCCTGAATCACCTTTGTATTTCTCTAGGACACTCCGTATCACTACGAAGATCCACAGTTTATTGGATACTCCATCGTATGGTTATATACGAACTCGAAAGGAACTTGTTCCAGTTCGGAGATGGATTCTGGTTCAGGAGAAATAGGAATAAGGTTTATTCGGTTGTCTTTTATCTTCATCTTCTCTCGCATTGCGAGTGTTCCTAGGATTAGGACAGTACACCCATTATACTTATTGGATAGTCTTCTTCCAAACCATAGGCTGGTGCCGAACGGTAGGGAAGGAAGAAAACAGTTTAGCCTAAGAGGGTGTACAGAAGGTAATGACAAAAGACATATAAAGGGATTTGGAGAGATGGCAAAGAATTATACGGTTACAGTTGTGAATCTGGATAATAGAAGAGGCATTACTAGGAATACTGGGATACCCCATCGAAGCATTTCAATGTTTCAGTTTTACTGTGTACTGTTAAAAGAAAACTGATTTCCCAATTAGACACTTGCTCCAGGGTATGTATTTACCAGGTATGAATCTCACATCTGTATGGTTTTACAGATGATGAGTGGGAGTAAGTTATTGGGAATTAGGTGATCATCCTCACTATATCGGAATTCGTTGTAGTTGGTGATATTTGAGGAAGTCACCTGGGTTGTTTGCCGGACGGCAAATATATGGTTTTGAATATCCGCTATTATGCACCAATTTCAAATTGATACATCTGTACGTCTATTTTTATAGAGTGAGATATACCTTTTTGAAATTATGTCCACGACATTTACTTATATCAGTTGATGGTTAGGTAAGGAGCATTAAACGGCGGTGTAATTCTTCTTAACCATAAGTACAGTTTTCAACCTACGACATACATGGCTTGAGTTATTAGACTCAGGGGACTTATACAAAGTATTGTATGTTGTCCAGTGTCTTTTAAGACAGAGGGGATGGTCCTCGTACTATATTCGGTTTACTTATGACTTCTCTAGTTCTCAGACAGGTGTTTCGTAGAAACACAAAGGTCTAAGTTTTGAGAAGTTATAGGTATATGAATAAAGTAGAGAACCATGTGTTGCAAGTATCAGGATTTTTCAAGATGATCGAAGATGTAGATACTTGTGTATGGTATTCAGTTGATAGTAATGATTAAGAGAACTTGTTTCTCTTTCAGGTCACTCATAATTGGAAGCATTCCTAAGTTGAGTAACGCTGATAGGCCTCCTTCCATTTAGTTGACATGCACTGGAGACAGCTGCATGATTTGAATCTGGTTCAATTAAATCAGTGTCTCTGGTTCTATATTGGATATAGAACAGTTCATATCTTAACGATGTTAAGGTACGGGGAGTTGTCCGGCTTATGCTTAAAACCAGACTTTGGATAACTCAAGGCACGTTTCTGTAATGGCTGTTTGTGGGTTGACCCAGGCTATGACGAGGGTTGACTTTCTACCATCTGGAAGATCAATAGTGATATTGTTATAGACTCGCCACATTTTTAATAAAAATGGATTTTTTCATAAAACAGTAGTGGGAGTATGGTAGAACTGGAAGTGATTCTAGAATCGCAAACGATTACTGAAGATTTGATAAAAACCTAAAGATTCAATCTGGTTTGACATTCCATTGGCCACTCCGCAGATACGGTGGGTAACCTCAGGCACCCGAGAGGTACTCCGGTAGCCTCAAGGACGGTGACAGGGAGGTTCTTGTTTACCTAGACTTGCCATTGCTGTTATTCCAGACTGTGAGACCCGGCGGGAGGATGAATATAGCGTCGTTCTGAACTAGCTTTAGAAGTGTACGTGTATATGACTCTGCCAGAGGGTTGTCGTAGTCAGTGGGAGCAGCGGAAGCATTGGTGGACAAGTGGCTTATATCTATTTATAGACTAAAGCAGATGTAGCGGAGATAGATCATGTATTTCTGATATGACAGTCATAGGTTTGACTTCATCAGAATAGGGGATGGATCTGTTAAGAAGGTAGTAGGGTGTGATGTCCTGGTATTTGGATGACATACACAGAGTAGGAAGTAATATTCCTATACTACGATCGGTTATACTTTGGTTGTCACACAGTGGTTTCTCCACATAGGACTTGGATATAATATCAAGACATTCTGGTTACTAGATCTATAGATCTAGATTAGGGTGGTTTCCCAATCAGGGTACTTAGACAGCATTCTAAGAGTTTTTAGAATGGACGACTCCTGGCACGGTAGTATACCTGCAGGTAATGGAGTCACCCTCTCTAAAGGTGTCTTACAGACTAAAGGGGAGAGGGATGTGCATGATTGGCAGATCACTTGCTTAGGCAATTGAGTCGATCATGAGTACCACACCAGATGTTGTTTTTGCAGTGGATGCAATAAATTGATATTAATCGAATCCTGGAGAAACGATTGGAAGCAGTTTTAGAACATAAGTGGATGTTCTAGGGATATGATAACAACAGCCACTTTTAGGAGACAGTTATCATTCCAGGCTTCCAAGGTGACTTGGATGACAGAGAGGTTGTCAGAGTTATAGTTTTCCTTCTGACGAGGGGCAGTATTTTGGACAGGTGGTCCAAGGGGATACTGAGGGAGGCATGACGCAGGATACTGATTAAGTTCAGTTGACGATACAGTCTAAGAAGTTGGGATTTGGAGTTCATTTATGAGCTAGGTCCCATCAGATATCCAGACATATTCTAAGACAGGTATTGCTTATTTCGGGAGATGGCTTTCTCCGCGAACTTGAGATATAGAGAGACATAGAAAGAAACATCAAGGCGGATCCACTCACTGAGGCTATTCCTTGAACGCAATAGTTTCGCAAACAGGTTTTGTGAGACTGATTAGTAGAGGAGCTGGGTGTTCGGTATCACACGGGCTGTGAGTATGCGACATCGCAATAATTAGCCTTGAGTGAAAGTGGGAGGTTGTTGGAGATAGTGCCCTCAGAGTCAATTATTGGATCACAGGCATGTGATTGCAATGATTGATGGAGGACCTATCCCGATAGGACAGTCTTACTCAAGATGATAGTATGCTATCTGGTTTATCTTTATCATCGTGTACTGCTTTAGGTAACCTTACAGGTCACTATTGCGCGTTGATAGAGCCCCTAGGATTCTTGCTTGACTGCCAGCAGTATGAGGGTGATCATATACGTGGGAGCTGGGGTCTATAAGCACATTCTTAAAAGGTCCCTAGTCGTGGGAGTTTCGAGACAGGGCATCGATACTCCAGAGTAGACTAGTGTATACAGTCGAGACCCCGACGAGGGGCGGTGGCCGGTCTCACAAGCCACTGGTGTCAGTTGGTTCACCTAATATGTATACAGGTGCTCATTGGGTTATGAGTACACCGGACAGGACTCGCCGGGAACATGCTAGTTGGTCTGCTACCTGACGTCAGATAGCAGTTCCCTGGTGACATGTGTACAGGTTAGTTCATCGACCTGAGATCGTCATTTGTCTCGTGTGAGTTCCCACTGTACTTTGATTACTACCCTACCACGCTCAAAGGAGACGTGCAAACAGGTTTTAGTTGGGTACAGTCCCGAGCCACATGGAGGCAGTGAGCGGATCTGCAGGGGTTCGTCTCTCCCGGTATTGGGGGTGAGGTCGCGCTGTTGTTTCCTGATTTAAAATCAGGAAAGCCTACGGGAGAGGCTTCAGAAAAGGGTCACGTGCTCACACGTGACCAGCATTCACGTGTTGGCACGCGACAACTAAAAGCATCGGCAAGGCAAATTCAGTTTCCTAACTACATCAAAGAAAAGGGCTTCAGAAAGGGTCACGTGCTCCCACGTGACCAGGGTCACGTGCTCCCACGTGACCAGGGTCACGTGTTGGCACGTGACACTCAAAAGCAGCAGACTCATTCTCCGGTTAAATCAAGAAAAAGGCTTCAGACGAGGGTCACGTGCTCACACGTGACCAGGGGTCACGTGGTGGCACGTGACGGCTAAGCAGCGGCCAGAAGGCAGAGCGCAAAAAGAAGAAGAGGGCTCGTTCCAAGGGGGTCACGTGCCCACACGTGACCAAGGGTCACGTGGCCACACGTGACCGGCTTTCAAAGCCTATCTGTTAACAAAATTAAATTCTGAGAAAAGACCTCTCAAATCTTTCCAAAGGAACCGATTGAATTAAAGATTTAAAGGTGATTAAATATCATCTATTTGTGGAAAAAGCCTGAACTTGGAAAGATTTCTCCTTAAAATCTAACCGAAATAGCAAAGGAGAATCTCTGGATTTAAAATCCAATGGTGAATAAAGTTCACCTAATAATCCAAAGGTCCAAAACGAATAGTGAATACAAATTAAATCTCTCAATGAAAGATTCACCAAAACTAATTGATTCGGCTGCTTCTCCTATAAATAGGAGCCAAGAGACACATAGAGGGGGATATATGCAGAGGGATCGATACACAAAGAAAAAAGGAGGGAGCCTTGATACTTTGGAGGAATTTGGATCTTCTGCAAAAGAAAACCCTAGGTAAGAAAGGGAAGGCTTTTTGAAAGAAAAGAGAATTTAATTCTCAACAGAGTTTAACTCTAATATAAAACAGAAGAACATGGTTCTCTCTTTGGTGGAGGATCTGTAAAGTGCACATCTCCCCTTGAGTTGAGAATTTAATTCTCATTGGGTTGAGATCCTGCCATGCAGATCCAAAGAATAGAGAGGGAATGGAAGCTTGAGAATTTAATTCTCACAGAACTATAGGAATTTAATTCCTTTAAAATAAAATTAGGGTTTGACCCTATGTTATGGGAATTTAATTCCTTCAGAATGAACAGAATCAGGGTTCAACCCTAGTTAAGAACTTAGTTCTGTTAAAATAACAGGAATTTAATTCCTCTGAAAAAGAAGAAATTAGGGTTTCACCCTATGACAGAATCTCATGCCTCTCTAAAAGAGAGTGGGAATTTAATTCCCTTAAAGCTTTTATTAGGGTTTAACCCTATGATAGAATTCAGTTCTTCACATATATGAGGAATTTAATTCCTACAGAAAATTCAGAGTTCAACTCTATCCCAGAATATAAATCTTCAGAAGGGAATAGGAATTTAATTCCTCTTAAATTTATCGTTAGGGTTCAACCCTACAAGGAATTTAATTCTTGAAAGGGATTAACAGATCTTCTAAAAAACATACATAGAGGCAGGGTCACGTGTCACCACGTGACCCCTAAAAAGATCCACAGAAAAGGCCCTTTGAGGCAGTACCTCACGTGACCCACGTGACCCTTGGCAGAGGCTTTAACATACAAGCATTTAAATGCCCGTCACGTGATGGCACGTGATGCTCCAAAAGATGCGATATTCTCAGCAGAACAAATGAAGGGAGGGCGCCCTCACGTGCTACCACGTGACCCCTCTTGCCTTAGTGTTTAACACTAAATTGGAACCCCTGAATCCAGTGTTAAAACACTGTTTGGCCTTAGTGTTCAACACTAATCAAAGAACTTTATTTGCAGTGTTTAACACTGAATTTCTTAGTGTTTAACACTAATTTGAAGTTTCTGCTGCTAGTGTTTGACACTGATTTGCTCTAGTGTTTAACACTGATTTGCTCTAGTGTTTAACACTAATTTGAACCCCCCCCCCGTTGCTGGTGTTTAACACCAACTGTCTTTTAGTGTTTGAAGCCTCTGCTGCTAGTGTTTGACACTGATTTGCTCTAGTGTTTAACACTAATTTGAACCCCCCCCGTTGCTGGTGTTTAACACCAACTGTCTTTTAGTGTTAAAACACTAACTTGACCCCAGTGTTCAACACCGCTGAATTAACGTTAGCCCAATTGGCTAAATGGCCAGAGGCAAAGCCTCTCTTTCAATGGACCAACAGGAAGCCAATATTCCAAACATGATTGGACTTAGCCCAAGATGGCCATAAGTCCTCAATTCAGACTTAACCGGGCTAATGGGCTCATAACATAATTAATTGGTCTTGATCCCAAATGGGGCCAAAGACTATTTAATCCACCCCGGTTCAAGGGTACATCTCTTCACTCCTTTGATACTTGGCGTTGCAATTCCTCAACGTCTTCATAGAGGTGACGGGTCCCGATGACCACACATTGACACGGACTGTGGGGTCCTTAAACTCATGGACTATGAGGTCCTTAACCTTGACCGAGATGTCTTAAAACTAACAACGGACTGTGGGGTCCTTAAACTCATGGACTATAAGGTCCTTAACCTTGACCGAGATGTCTTAAAACTAACAACGGACTGTGGGGTCCTTAAACTCATGGACTATGAGGTCCTTAACCTTGATCGAGATGTCTAAAAACTAACAACGGACTGTGGGGTCCTTAAACCCATGGACTATGACGTCCTTAACCTTGACCGCAATGTCTTAAAACTAACATTGGACCGCAATGTCCTTATACTACCCATGGACCGCAATGTCCTTAAACTACCCATGGATCGCAATGTCCTTAAACTACCTACCGACCGTAACGTCACTAAACTAAACAACAGAGCCCCCTTTTATTGCTCTCTTGCTGGATCTAAACAATCCCGTTAAGTTGATCTTAGTCTAAAAGCTAGACTAACGTATCCTTAACAAACGTTTAAGTCGATCTTAGTCTCGAATGAGGCTAACGTATCCTTAAACCCAAGCCCCCAAACCCAAATCTAAGATAACACGGATTTGGACTAGTCTACGCCCTACGGGCGACGACATAACTCAGTCTCCGTATACAATCCACGGGCAACAAAACACAAAAAAAAACACGCACGACACGAAGTGACCATCTGGAGAAGGAGAAAGTTGTTACCGCAATGCGGTAGCGTAATTAACTGCAGGGGCTTGCGCCTGCAGGGAAGAGCGTCCCCACAATCAATCAAAAAACCCCTCAAGCGAGGGGAATCTGACGAAGTCTGCTACATCGGACGCATCCGTTTAAACCTTCGATATACGGTGCCATAAATCAACTTGGCATCTTCGGAGAGGTGGACGGATAGCACCAATTAGCATCTGCCCCGAGCCTCAGGCGAGACGACCATGCGTCTCGGCCGCCGTTCGGAGGGGAACAGATTCTGGCACGCCCGGTGGGACCTTTTCCTCTTTCCACTCCACACTTCGTGTGTCGTGATTCACGAACCCATCGCGGTTCGCTAATGGTTGCCCTTGGGTTTCAAGGTACTAAGACTTGGCGTCTTGCTTATTGCAGAAAGCAAAGAATCGATGGCTTCTACTTGTACGAAATGCTCCAACTGCTTGGACTGCAATTGCAACCAATGCTCTGCCTCGCCAGGAGGTATGGCCTACAGACCCCAAGCTGCTTCGCTGTTCACAATGCCCGTGGAACAGGTCACTCGAGCCACCACAGGATTGTTTTTTGGGACCATGCTCCCGCCGACAAGCTTCACTGCTCCGGTGCTGACAAAGGAAGCTCTCAAGAAGTCGGTCTTTGATCGTCTTACACCTACCGCGGCCCCTCTCAACAGGTCGCCCAACACCAGCACCTCGGTCTTCTCTAGATTGGGCCAAAACTCCTGTGGACCCACAATGGGGCCTACAATCCCAGAGAATGCTGCTTCTAAGAAAGTGACCGGTCCTGCTCCTGAAGTCGTCAAGGCGGCTTCCCCTGCCAAAAAGTCGGTCTTTACAAGATTGACGGCTCCAGCTCCCTCTCCTGCTACCCAAAGGACATCGGTCTTTGACAGGCTAACACCAGTAGCGACCCCCCACCTGCACAGGGGGAAAGACGAAGCCATCCTCACCACTGAACCAACGCCGTCCGCTCGACACGCTCGACGTCGCTACTAGCGCCGAGTAAGGAAGGCTGGGGGCAACTCTCCCTCTGGGCTAACTCCACCAGCCCCAACGGTGGAAGTTAATGCTGTTGTTCCAACTGGGAACAGCTTTGAGATGCTAAATAAGGTGCGAAGGAATTCTCCTACTGCGGTGCTAAAGAGGTCTCCCCTCCACTAAAAAAGGTTGCGGAAATAGAGCCAGAACAGCCCCGATCCCCTCACCGGCTATCTTCCAAAATCTATAAAGTTTGGCGGCAGACCCGAGACTCGGTGATCGATCCAAATTTCTCCCGCCAGCACAAGAAGCTGAAAATCCAACAGGAAATCAGTCATCACGCTAAGCCACGAAAAGCTGTCTGGGTGCTCACCCTAACGCCCCCCTCAACTTCCACTGCTCATAAAAAGAGGAGGCCGGAGAAGATCCCGGGGCCTGCAACGAGAGCTAAAAGCGCTGAACCCAGACGCCCTAAGGCTGGGGGCAGGATGGTCCACACTGTCTACATGGCGTCGGGGAAAGAAGACAGCCGCGCGTCCACAGGTCATAGACCGCTTACACGGTCAGTAACCAAAGCTCAGGAGCAACAGCAAAAGCTCCAGGAAATGATGATCGCAATGGCCGCGCTTACTGGGCCGAAAGAAAGCCCCGAGGCTTCCTCGGATCAGCAACAAGAACAGGAAACTGACGCCGAGTTCCTCCGGAGGATGTTGGAAAAGAAGGATAAAGAGGCTGCGGAACAAGCAGCCAATATAAAGCAGATAGCCCACTTATTCCAAGACATGGTGGGAATGATGATCCAACAAGATCCTACCGCTGAAGATCCCCCGACCATACTTGAAGACGATAGGGGAGAAACGTCGGATCCTCCGCCGGCCCTCTCAACGGCCAAGGAGGAGACAATCTCTAAGGCTGACTTGGACGACTATATAGCCCAGCAAATCCGGGTTCATCATGCGACTGAGGCAGCTGGTCGAGTCGTAAAAACGAGGCGGCCATATCCAAGCTGGTATGACCAAATCAAATACCCGCCGGGTTATACAATACCAAAATTCCAAGTGTATAAGGGGACCGACAATCCCCATCAACATGTTGCCCAGTTCAGGGCCCTTTGCGGTAACACCGGCGGTGATGATAAACTGCTGCTTCGCCAGTTCGTGGGCAGCTTATCAGAAACAGCGTTCGAATGGTATTCGGAACTCCCGAACGATTCTATCAAGACGTTCGCTGAAATGGAGATGTTATTCACTCAGCGGTTCGCGAGCGCCAGCGAACGCACTCCAATAACGGCGTTGATTAATGCCAGGGTGAAACCAGGCGAAACGTGGGTCCGGTATGCTATACGCTGGCGGAATTTATGGTCGAAATGCGAGCAACTCATTGAGGAAGCGCCCGCGGTGGGCATGTTCGTGGGAACCCTAGACCCTCACGCAACTATCTCCCAGTTTATGATGTTCTTTAAGCCAACCACATTCCAGGCTCTAATCGACAAGTTGGCCCAGATGGACCAAATGGGTCATAGACCGTCTCCCCCGAAGCCCGAGCCTCGGGGTGACAAGGGTAAAGGAAAAGCAACCTTCGTCGCGAATGCCCAGCAACAACCCAATGCCCCAAAGCTGGAGGATCAATTGGAAGAAAGACGCCGCTATTATAATGAGAAGATGAAGCGTCCCTACTCGTTCCCACGGGACAAGACGAAACGGTTATTCGAGCTGGCAATACGCAACAGACTTATAAACCTACCAAATCCAAGACGACCGCCACAACCCACTGAGGTGAATAACCTTAACTATTGCCCTTACCATCAAACGGTAAGTCATCCGATTGAGGATTGCTTCGTCTTCAAAGGATGGATTGAAGATCAATACCTCCAGGGGAAGTTTGCACTGTCCGAAAAGTGGAAGGTGAACCCACCACAGCCGCATACTCCTAAGAAAGCAGATACACCGGGGGCAACCTGTTCCTTTATTGAAGAAGCTCCATGGGAGGTCATGCTGTCAACTAAAACCAAGAGAATGCTGAGGGACCTTCATGCGTGCCCTGCGGTCGAATGGAAGGACCCGCTTGAACCTCAAATTATCGAAGGGATGTTGAAGCCGCGCCCAACTACGAAGACTCGTGGTGATGGCCCAAATACTCACGCCCAACCGTCAAAACCTTCGAAGAAAAAGAAGAAGAAATCCAAGAAGCCCGTGAAGCCTAGAGACAAGCGCACGAACTTGCAGAAGCAAATCGACGCAATGTAAGAGTACAATCAAAAGGCGCGAACTCCTGTCACGCTGCAAGAGTTCCTCAACCACATCTTTCAAGAGGGAGATGATAGAGAGAGTTCGTCGGATGAATCCGAGGATATGTGGCGAGTTGTAACGTAATCTCCCACTCGTATACCGACGATGAAAAAACTCCTGGTACTAAGAAACTGGGGACAGAGCCTGAACCAGAGCGTGTGTGGCCAACAGATGAAATGATCGACGCCTTTCTAGACAAGATTCGTCTGAAGAGCAAAGCGGATCAGGAGCGTGAGATGGCCGCATCGGAAGGAGCCAAATGCAGGCGACTGAACGAAAGAGTTGAAGTCTCCCGCCAGATCGAAAGGCATCCGAGGCAGACAAGAAGATATTCAAGAAGAGGAAAAGGTTTGCCAAAGCCATGTCAATAGGAATGAAGCTACCACCCTCGGAAGAAAACAGGCTCAATGGGGCGGAGAGGCGCCCTAATTATTGCGCATATCATCGGAAAATTTCACACCCTACGGAGGATTGCCACGCCTTTAGGATATGGTGGCAGGGATATATTGCTCATCGGCAATATTTTAAGCGCATGAAATGCAAGACTCGTCGGGAACGAAGAAGTACTGCCGACGGGCACAACAGAACTACTGGCGACTGTTACATGGTTAACGCCGGAAGGTCACAAGTTCTCACCTTTGGGAGCGACTCTGATGAAGAAATGGCTCTGGGCCCTCTATTTAAAGAATCCGTTTTAGGGAAAGAGTAGGAACCGGAGGCCTGCGAAAACATTCAGCTGCGCAATCGCACGCTCCCGGAAAAGAATCTCGGGCCCGCAAATAGAAAAGATAAGGGAAAGGAAAAGGTCACTGAGGATATCACTTTAGATGACCAAGTCATGAAAGAGCTGACTACCAAAGGCCCTCCCAGGAAGGGTAAGGTGGACTACAACATCCTGGCGCACCTAAGGAAGCTACCTTCTCAACTTAGCATTCTCGATGCCCTCCTATTATCAAAAGAAGCGCGAGATTCACTAATTAAGACGTTACAAGAACCTGAGCAATTCCAAGCCTTCCTCGCCACGGAAAGGATGAAGGATGAACTGGAGGAAGTGCATACGGCCGACATCACTTTCGGTAACGAAGACCTCCTTCTCGGGATGTGCGACCACAACCGTCCCCTATATGTCTCTGGATACTGCCATGATGTCAAGATAGGCAAGATCCTGGTGGATAATGGATCCTCCGTCAATCTCCTTAACGTTCGGGTGTTAAAGGAAATCTGCATGAGTGTGCAACACCTCGCTCGTGACAAAATTACCATCTCCGGTTTCGATTCACAATCGTCACGGACTCTCGGATCCGTGATACTAACATTACGCTTTGGACTACTCGTCACAGACATCAAATTCCATGTCATTGACGCCAAGACCTGCTACAACGCCTTGCTCGGTCGTCCTTGGTTACACGAGTACAACATCATCCCCTCTACACAACATCAGTGTATGAAGTACTTTAAGGATAGTTTCGAGTATACCGTAACAGGTGAGCTGAACCCATTTTCCGTGAACGAAGTCCGCAAGTACGAAGATGCGAAGTACTTTTTGCCAGATTTCGAGGATACAGAAAAGTGTCGCAAGCCGGAGAACAAAGCCGCCGCCACCATCCCAGTTTTCGAGAGCGATACCGAAGATGAAGAAGAGATAGTTTACGCTGGTCCGTCTCGGCGCAACAACCCGGGACCGTCCGCCCCCATGTTGGTCTTCGGAAGTGACTCGGAAGATGAGGTTAATGCCGTGTTCTCCAGTCGGCCGTCAATACAAGTATCCCCTAGTGATAATCAGAGTTTGCAAATCACCATGGTGCCGCGGAAACACTACAAAGATCTCGACGCACTTCAAGCTCACAATGTGCAGGACCGACGCACTTCAAGCTCACAATGTGCAGGACCTGCAGACGTTTTACGTCCCTCCCAGGCAAAGGGGTGAGAAGGTAATCCTTTTCTACAGATCCTCAGAGACGAAAGTAGAGAAAGAGATCTGGCATGGCGCGGATGCTACACTCGACAGGCTCCAACCCTTCCGTTTGCCCAGATATTACACAAATGGACTAAAGAGGCTATTGAAGCGCCAAGGAGTACCCTTAAAACAGACTGTTCGACAAGCTCGGTTCTACAACAGGATTTGGGATGTCCCTGGGACTCAACGCAAATTGCCCAACGGGAAAATGGAAACACTTGGGCTTGGATACGTGAGAGCCGGAAAACGGGAACGGGCCCTGTTCAGTTGATAAAACTGCACATTTGTATTACATTTTTCCTACCATTTTCATATTAAAAAGGACTTTATTATAATATATTATACATATGAGGGTTTATGTGTAAAAACATTATTTTCCATGTGTTAATATATTTTAATTAGTATTTGGTAGGAAAATGTATGCAAATAATATTATTGACCTAATCCTAGTAGAACAAAGTCTACTAAAATCTTATTTGAGTTGTTGTGCAGAATATTTCCAAGTTGTGCAGAATTTTCAAGGCTAGAATCAAGCAAATCAAGTTGTTGAAGAAATCTTGCCAAATTAAGAAGCAAAACTTGAAGACCAAGTCTGGAAGCAACCGAGAGAAGATTTCTTAATTCTAAAGGTTCCTTGGATTGCCAAATGTCACAATCAGAAAGCCCAAGAAAACTGACAAAGTGATCTCCACCATTGAGTGCGGATCCGCGGCCAAACCCACCCTTAGGCCGCGGATCCGCCGCAATTAGTGGGAGTCAGAACACAAGATTTTGGGGCATGATTCTCTGCTGAATGTTACCAACTTTCCAACTAAAAGATTCTGGCTTTGCACTATAAAAAGGCACCGAGAGCCTCTTGGAAAAGCTATCAAGTCGACGCGATCACGAAGTCCAAGACGGCTCACGCATCCAGACTGATCATCAACGGTTTATCTACCTCCTTAGAAGAGATCGAGAAGCAAACTAGGTTTTTGTAATCATTTTCTAAGGAATCAAAGTGTACTTGATCTTGTTGATTAATAAAGGTAGTTCTTTTTCTTATTCTATTTTTTCGTAGTTTAATTATGCATTTTCTCTCCATCTCTTTTTCTCCCAACATGCGCAAGTAATTCTCCGCTTGTTAGGGTTCGTAGGATTAGGGTAGGCTAATGGATGATGAACATCCCTAAACCCTTTTTAAGTCCTATAAAGTTTATGAACTTTATCAAAAGAATCATTAACATCCTAATCGGGCGCGCTAACAATTCTTTGTTAGTTCCGACCGCGATTAGAGATTAGATTAATGATTGTTTTGGTAAAGGCTAGATAATGAACGGAGTTCCGTGTCGAGATAAGGGTTAAGAGTGGGATTCCTTTTCCCTCCAGAAACCCTAATCTACACGCATCACCGTCGTTCTAGTTCTAAATCTATTAATGGATAAAAAGGGTAACTTTTAATTAATCATCCATAACTACTAAATCCTAACGAACCCTACAAGCCCTCTTATTATATTAATTACATCTTAAAAATAATCTAGATCTATATTTTACATTCTTGTTTAACGTAGATCTAGAAATCTTTCTATAAAAATTCTTTATCCCTCCTCTCTTTCTCAACACATCTAAGGTAAAAGTAAAAGGTTCCACGTTTCCCAGAGGACGACCCGTACTCATCTCGGTCTAGCTACGCGCGACACCGTTATTGATTGCGGTTACACTACAAACATACTTTTTCGTAACAATCAAATGGCGCCGTTGCCGGGGATACGTGCGTAATTTTTTATTTTTACTATTTGTGTTGAATTCTTAGACGATTTATATCATTATTAACACAAAACTGCAAATTGCATATTTAACGACTTGTGCGTGAATTTTGCAAGGAGATCTGGAGTTACAGAATTGAGAAAAACAGAAGACAGAGCCATTCATCGAGATCCAGAGGAGCACAGAGGGACACAGAAAAATTTTCAGCAAGCGATCCATCCACCTCGCAGCGGAACCGCGGCACTAAGGTGCTTCCTGCGGCGGAAACGCGGCTGCTTGGAGGGATTAGGGCTACAGAACTCTCTGGTAAGATTCTTAACTCCTTCTCTCTCCTCTCAAATCCAATAAAATCTATCTTCTGCAGGATTCTTTGCGAAAATTGCGCCGCTAAAAAATCTTTTTGCAAAAGTTTTATGATTGGTTTTGTTTTGCATATTTTAATACGGATTCTAAGGGGCAAAGACCAAATCAAGATTAGGTGGGGATTTCATCACCCTTCCTAAGCCCCACAAATCACAAACCGAGCATATATATCAACCCTTCATTAATTTAAAAAATATCTAGACCAGACTCTAAGGACTGTCGCGCTCAATAAGGACAAAGGAAGGTCGTGGGTAATCTATCGTTTATCCGCATTACTTTTGTTGTGCCTAGGCAAGTGTGACAAAGGCTAGTGGTTTTTAATTAGGCCCACGACGTGGTTCCTTCCCACTTACCTGGCACTTATCTGGCTACAAGGGTAGTACGGAGGCGGTAGAGGATTTATCCTGCGGCTTGTCCTTTGGAAGTCTAGGAGCGGTCTAGAGACTGACCTAGGTAACCTTAGTTCTATGGTTGCTTGTGCATCTTAGGGAGATTTGTCTTGAGTCCCACTTTTTCAAAACAAGCCAATTTTAAATCACACACACGCTGCCACTTGCACTAAACCCGCTTAGTGCATGCTCGGCTGGACACGGGATCCTAGTGCCCGTCTTGTCCGCGTTCCTGCTATCGACACCGAAGTCGGTACTTCTTCATCTTCTTTTCCACCACCACACACCACAACCGAGATGGACGGCACTCCATCAGAGTATAACACCACGCTGCCACCGCCCGAAGGTGCGCAGAATCCACCGCGCATTTCTCTCCAAGAGAGATGCTATCCTATTCGTGGTCCTCTTCCTACTTGTCTATCTCTTCCACCACCTAACGGGGATAATTTCGAGATTAAACCCCACTACATCAATCTGCTGCCCAAATTTCACGGGCTTGAATCGGAAGACGCGTACGTTTTCATCACCAAATTCGAGAACGTATGCGCAATGATGGGTACTTCACAATTGACCTTAGATGCTATGCGCTTACGTCTTCTCCCATTCACACTGTGCGACTTGGCATAAAAATGGCTTTATAATACTGCCGCACACTCTATCGCTAATTGGGATGAATTCGTCGTAGCATTTCTTAAGAAGATTTACCCAAATCATAAGACTGCACATGTTAGGAGCGAGATCAACCAGTTCACCCAGCTTCCCAATGAACCATTTTGGAAGTGCTTTGAACGTTTCAAAGATCTGCTTGTCCAATGCCCCCATCACGGAATACAAAGATGGGATTTATGTCGGATTATATATGAGGGCATTAATCCAGCGACAAAGCAGATGCTTGAAACAATGTGTCAATGCAATTTCATGTCTAAAGATGACGGTGAAGCTTGGAAGTATCTGGAAGATCTCGCTGAACACACTTTGCAGTGGGAAAGCGTAAGACCACCTTCATCTAGGGGAGGAGTTCACCAGCTCGATGTTTCCATCGCAGTGAAAGCCGAAATGGCAGCGATGCAGAAGAAACTCGACGCTATTGAGAGCAGATTCTCATCAGTCTCCCTAAATCAGGTTACGCTTCCTAAGACCGTCTGTGGTTGCTGTTCGGATCCTTCGCACTTAACGGAAGAATTTCCTATGAATGCATCGTTTCAAGCTAATGCTGCTTTTCAGCAGAGACCTAGAAACAATCCTTATTCTTCCACATATAATCAAGGATGGAGGAATCATCCTAACTTTGCTTGGAATCAAAACCAACAAAGTAATTATCAAAGACCTCCTCCACAGCAACCACAACCACAGAATCAGCCCCCCTTTCAGTCACAAAATTTCCAAAATCCGGCCAACATTTCTACACCACAAGTGGCCGGTACTGACAACTCACTTGCATAAACTTTGGATATGTTCATGAAACAATCCATGCAAAATTCGGCTGAGATAAGGTCTTCTATTGATACCCTAACGAAAAACTCCTCCTCCCATGGTGAGAGTATTAAATCAATAGAAAACCAAATCGCACAGTTAAACGCCACAATGAGTGCGAGAGAGAAAGGGAAACTCCCATCTCAACCCCTACCGAATCCTGGCCATTCACAAAGTTATAATGTGAATGCCATTACTACGTTGAGATCAGGGAGAGTGCTGAATAACCAAGTGGGTGAGCAATTTGATGATAGTGACACATTTGATACCCCTTCTTCTTCTTCTTCCCCTAATTCGTCTAGTCTCCCATCTTCATCCGAGCCTATTCTCCGTTTTCCCCAAGGCTCGAACATTTCGCCAAATCTATCTAAGTCGATGCCCACTCCAATTTTGGGATCGAATCCGTCGCCACAGTCTTCTCCACAAACGTTGGACCCAAAACTTATTGATCGAGCTCCATTTCCAAACCGATTAAGGGCCAACAGACCTAACCCGCAAATGGAGAAAATTGTGGAAATGTTTAAGCAAGTTAGCGTGAATATTCCTCTCCTAGATGCTATTCAACAAGTCCCATCTTATGCAAGAATCCTTAAAGACTTGTGCACTAGGAAGAGAAAAACTCAAGTGCCTAAAAAGGTTTTCATGACGAGTAATGTTAGCACAGCTTTTACCCAACAAATACCAAAGAAACGTAAGGACCCCGGCTGTCCTACAATCTCTATTTCTATTAGGGGTAAAAATATAAATCGTGCTTTACTCGATCTAGGCGCTAGCGTCAACTTGCTTCCTTATTCAGTATACGAGAAGTTAGGAATTGGAGAGTTAAAACCCGCCCATTGCACTCTCCAAATGGCAGACCGATCTATCACCAAACCTCGGGGCGAACTAGAGGATGTGTTAATTAAAGTCGGGGAATTCATATTTCCCGTGGACTTTATTGTTTTAGATACACAACCTGTGGCAAACCCACGCAATCAAATCCCGGTGATACTTGGTCGACCCTTCCTAGCAACTTCTAACGCTGTGATTAATTGTCGTAACGGTTCTATGAACTTATCCTTCGGGAAAATGACAATTGAGCTTAATATTTACAAGCTAGGAAGTCAGCCATCAGAACCTTCTGCTCATTTTCTGGATGTTTGTTCCATCCACGAGATAGCTCCCGAAAGCTGCATGGATGAGGAACTTTGCTTTGATGTTCTCGACAACACTAATGAGACATCGTTTGATCTTGCACCACTTCACAGTGAGGATATGTTCAATGAGTCTGATCTTGAGATTGAACCCGTTGACTCGTTGCAAAAGTCAGCAGCACTTTCCGAGTCAATATATTATGCAAGTTTTGAACCTCTTAAGGAGTCCGAATATCATTTCGTTACCCCTCCTTCTATTGTCTCTCCGCCAATTCTTGATCTCAAACCGCTACCTTCTCATCTTAAATATGCATATTTAGGAGAGAATGAGACTTTGCCAGTAATTATATCCGCTTCTCTAGTCGTAGAGCAAGAGAATGCACTTTTGGCAGTGTTGAGAACGAATCGGCAAGCATTTGGTTGGACAATGGCCGACATCAAAGGGATTAGTCCCTTAATTGTTGAACATCACATACATCTGATGGATGAAGCCAAACCAACCCGAGACCCACAAAGACGGTTAAATCCCGTTATGAAGGAGGCGGTAAAGAAAGAAATCGTCAAGTGCCTTGATAGTGGAATAATCTACCCCATATCTGATAGCCAATGGGTAAGTCCAATTCATGTGGTCCCTAAAAAGTCTGGCATCACGGTCATCACTAACGAGGCTAACGAGTTAATCCAAACACGCACCCAAACTGGGTGGCGCGTATGTATCGATTACAGGAAACTCAATACCGCGACGAGGAAAGATCACTTCCCTCTACCTTTCATTGACCAGATGTTGGAACGATTAGCGGGACACGAATACTACTGTTTCTTGGACGGATACTCTGGTTACAACCAGGTCCCCATCGCCGAAAAGGATCAAGATAAAACCACTTTTACTTGTCCTTTCGGAACTTTTGCTTATAGACACATGCCCTTTGGGTTATGCAACGCTCCCGCTACATTTCAGCGGCGCCTGTTTCGCGTGGAACTATTCCGAGATGCCAGGATTAGATCCGGAGATTGCTGTGCATAAATTAGCAATATCCCCGGATATCAAGCCAGTCAAGCAGGCGCCGAGAAGGATGCGGCTCGAGCTTGAGATGAGCATCAACGCCGAAGTCAAGAAGCTGATCGATTCTGGATTTATCCAAGAAGTCCAATACCCCGACTGGATCACCAACATCGTCCCGGTAATGAAGAAAAATGGGACGGTACGCATATGCGTGGATTTCAGGGATCTCAATAAAGCCTGCCCGAAGGACGATTTTCCAGTACCGGTAACCGAGCTAATGATAGATAACACGTCCACTCACGAGGTTTTCTCCTTTATGGACGGTTCATCAGGGTACAATCAGATAAAGATGCATCCCGAAGACCAGAAGCACACCGCTTTCCGGACCCCTTTGGGTATATTCTGCTACAAGGTTATGCCCTTTGGTCTAAAGAACGCCGGCGCTACCTATCAAAGGGCCATGACAAAGATCTTCGACGATCTCATACATGACATCGTCGAGTGCGATATCGATGACCTCATAGTGAAGGGCACGTCATACGAAGAGCATTTAAAGCATCTGGAGACTGTATTTCAACGCCTTCGGCAATATAATTTGAAGATGAATCCCCTCAAATGCGCGTTCGGAGTCTCCTCGGGTAAATTCCTGGGATTCATCATCCGACACCGAAGTATCGAAGTAGATCCATCTAAGATCAAGGCAATCATGGAAATGCCTCCGCCAAGAACCCTCAAACAGTTGCGGTCTCTCCAAGGGAAGCTCGCATACATCTGGCGATTTATCACCAATCTTTCAGGCAAGTGCCGTCCTTACAGCCACCTGATGAAGAAGGGAACTCCATTCGTTTGGGATCACAAATGCCAAGGTGTACTAGACGAGATCAAGCAGTACCTGCAGAACCCTCCGGTGTTGGCTGCGCCGGTCAAGGGAAAACCCCTCATTCTTTATACAACCGCCTTCGAAGGTTCCTTAGGCGCATTATGGGCACAAGAGAACGATCAAGGAAAAGAAAGAACACTCTACTACTTAAGTCGAGTTCTGCTGGGGGCAGAAAGCAACTACTCTCCCATTGAAAAACACTGCTTGGCGTTGATCTTCGCGATAACAAAGCTCAGGCACTATGCGTTGGCGCACGAAGTCCGTCTCATCTCGAAGGTGGACTCTTAAATATTTGATGTCAAAGGCTATATTGACGGGTCGACTCGCTAAATGGGCTCTACTTCTGATGGAGTTCTCGATAACGTATCGACCTCTCAAGGCAGTGAAAGGCCAGGCCATTGCCGACTTCCTTGCTGAGCATCCAGTACCTGCCGGTTCTCCTCTGAACTGCGATTTGCCAGACGAGCATGCATTTGATGCGATCGGCGGCGGCGGTACCCGATGGGAACTCTATTTCGATGGAGCGTCCTCCGTAAAGAAGCGCAAACAAGGTATCCCAATGATCAAATCGGGGGTATGCCTCATCTTCGTAACTCCACAAAGAGGGATAATGCGCTTTGCCTTCTCCTTAACAGAGCCGAGGACAAACAATGAAGCCGAATACGAAGCTCTGATAGCAGGCCTCGAGATCGCCATCGACATGGGAATTGAAAATCTCCTCATATATGGGGACTCCCAACTGGTCGTTAGTCAAGCAAACGGCAACTACCAGACATGCAAACCAGAATTGGTGAAATACGGCGAAAAGGTGCAACAACTGTTGACCCAAATTCCCTCCTATACTTTGGAGAACATACCGCGCGCGGAAAACAGCAAAGCAGACGCGTTGGCCAAACTTGCTAAAGAGCTGGCTGACGAAAACCTCGATGATGTAAGAATCGTGGTACAAAGCCATCGGGTGCTTGCCCCAACGGAGATATCTCTGGAATCACCCGAAGAGAAGGGAGCGACTCAGCAGATGACCTTACAAGTAAAAGAACGAGAAAGGGTTGAGGATTGGAGGGAAGTCTTCATAGACTACTTTAAGTCCCACCGAATACCCGAAGAAGCGTCCTCAAGACATCAGCTCATGAAACGAGCTCTATATTTCGCTTTCGTCAATAATACTTTGTATAAGAGGTCGTTTGATTCTCTGTGGCTGAGATGTTTAGGACCTGACCAAGCAGAAAGAGTCGTTCAAGAGGTTCATGACGGAATCTGTGGTTCTCATCAAGCAGGCCCGAAGATGAAGTTAAAAATTAAACGGATGGGTTACTACTGGCCTACGATGATCCAGGACTGCCTCGAATATGCGAAGCAATGCCACTCGTGCCAAATCCACGGGGATTTCATCCACCAGCATCCGAATCCACTACATCCGACGGTGGCTAGCTGGCCATTCGAAATGTGGGGGACTGACATAGTCGGCCCCATCGAACCAGCATCGTCCCGGGCACATCGTTTGATCCTGGCGACAACTGATTACTTCTCCAAATGGGCAGAAGCAGTACCTCTGAGGGAAGTGAAGACGGAGAATATCCTCCACTTCTTCAAGACGCACGTCATCTATCGGTTTGGAACTCCACGGCGGATTATCTCCGATAACGGGCCAGCCTACAGAAGCCATAAGATTAGCCGCTTCGCGCAGCAGCACAATATAGACTGGAGATATTCTTTAGTTTACAATTCACGAGCTAATGGTCTAGCCGAGGCCTTCAATAAGACCTTGACAAAAATCATGAAAAATACGGTGTCCCGAAATAAGAAAGACTGGCACGAGAGGCTGCAAGAGGCCCTTTGGGCCTATCGAACTACGTTCAAGACGGCCACGAACACAAAGCCGTACGCACTGGTATTCGGTACGGAAGCGGTACTCCCCCTCGAAATAGAGCTACCCTCTCTACGAATGGCAGTCCACTACGAACTGACGAACGAAGAAAATGCTAACCTTCGGCTCGAGGAGCTTGATGCTCTTGAAGAAACACGGCTCATAGCGCAACAAAATCTAGAAGCTTATAAAGCAAAGATGACGCGCTCATACGAAAGATTGACCCGACTGAGGACATTCCGCCAAGGCGAACTCGTGTTAGTGGTCAAAAGGCCTATGATCCCCAATCGCGCCAAGCGGGGAAAATTCGAGCCAAACTATGAAGGCCCGTACATCATAGATAAGGTCTACCAGGGTGGGGCCTATCTAGTCATGGACATGCACGGTGAAAGGCCTTTCAGGCCGATAAACGGTCGCTTCCTAAAGAGATACTACGCTTAATGAGCCACAGCCTAGGTCAATGATAGGTGACGACGACCATGCCCGCTCGCTATCTTCCTAAGCTCAAGTTTTATAAGCAGTAGCCAGCCTCTCAATGTCGGACCGAAATGTCCTTAAACTAATAACGGACCAAAACGTCCTTAAACTAATACTGCAGCATCCTTAGGCCGACGAGATGAAAAAAAAAATAAGGAAAAATATAATAAATAAAAACGGTATGTCCATAAGCAAAAAGGGCACGGATGAAAACCCGAAAGAGCTCCGTGAGTAAAAACAGCAGGGCTACCGGCGAGTGTTCATGAAAACCCGTAAGGGCACGGCCTCGTAAAAAAAAAGGCGAAAAAGAAAATGAAAAGAATAAAAAAAACGGTATGTCCATAAGCAAAATGGGCACGGATGAAAACCCGAAAGGGCTCCGTGAGTAAAAACAGCAGGACTACCGGCGGGTGTTTGTGAAAACCCGAAAGGGCGCAACCTCGTTAAAAGACACTTATAGGGTCCTCTCGACCTTGTAAGGAGAAACCACCCGCGTGAGATCCTTACGACTCACAAAGGAGCAACACACTTAGGGATCCCCACGATTCCTAAGGAGAAAATACACTTGCGAGATCCTCACGACTCGTAAGGAGAATTCTCTTATGGGACCCTCACGGCTCATGAGATTTGAAAGTCTTAAGTTACAGAAACCTAAACCTGTTCTTAAGCAAATCCCCCACAACCTTCGATACTACCCTACAAGCGGCTCATATTAACCCTTGTATACAATCCACGGGCACGAATAAATATTTCCCTAACAAAGTCCCATCCGTGACTAGGGATATGCTTGTACAGCAAACAACACTTGTAAGTCCTCTTGACTTATAAGGAGAAAACCCTTTTGTAAGATCCTTACGACTTACAAGAGAACATGCACTTAGGAATCCTCACGATTCCCAAGGAGAAAACACACCTACAAGATCCTCACGACTTGTAGGGAGAAATACCTTTGTGAGACCCTTACGGCTCATGAAGTCAAAAACCTTAGCCGACAGGACCCTTAACCCTATCTACTAAGCCACCTTTGTTCAATATCGACAGAGCCAAATGATGATTCGCTCCTGGCAATATCCCAGTTGCAGCGATGCTGATGCCTAAACCGGTATCAAATTCCAAGCCCTTTCAAGGCAAATGATGATTCGCTCCTGGCAATATCCCAGTTGCAGCGATGCTGATGCCTAAACCGGTATCAAATTCCAAGTCCTTTCACGGCAAATGATGATTCGCTCCTGGCAATATTCCAGTCGCAGCGATGTTGATGCCAAGATTGGTATCAGATCCCAAATCCCCTACTCGCGAGAAAAAATCAGCGACCCAAAAAAAAATGCATACGAAATAGTCGAAATGATGGGGCAACTTGCAAACAGAATCAGCAAGTAAAAATGTATGCATACGAAATAGCCGAAATGATGGGGCAACTCGCATAAAAAAAAACAGCGAGTGAAAATGAAATAAATAGCCGAAATGATTGGGCACCACGAAAAATAGCCGAAATGATAGGGCAATCGCGACCTCCGCGATATAAAAGCTGAAATGATAGAGCATCGCGGAAAAAGAAATAAAATATAAAAAAAAGGTTTCAATTTATGCCCTACAGGTGATGTTCCATCACACCCTGTACACAATCCAAGGGCGTAAACAAAAAGGGATCATACTTCTCCCCCAGGTTTTATCAGAAGAAGAAGCCAAGTCTCGACGGGCCAAAGGAGACCTGGAGATTGTTTCAACACTCGTCTCGTAACAACGGACACAACTCTAAGCTAAGCGGAACAGCGGCAACTCCCAGTTCCATGGCTCGATGGTATACATATCGCCAACAGTCAAACCTCCATCCCGTGAAATGCGGATACAATCAACAAAATTCCTGGTTACGTGGAACGCGGATAACGTCACTCTTTGACCCCGTGGAAAACGTCCAGAGCGGATCCTGGTCCTCGCGGAACACGGCAGTGAACCCGTGTGAAGCATCCAGAGCGGAGCCTAGTCCTCGCCGAGCACGGCAGTGAACCCGTGTGAAGCATCTAGTGCAAAATTCCTGGTTACATGGAACGCGGATAACGTTACTGTTTGACCCCGTGGAAAACGTCCAGAGCGGATCCTGGTCCTCACGGAGCACGGCAGTGAACCCGTGTGAAGCATCCAGAGCGGAGCCTAGTCCTCGCCGAGCACGGCAGTAAACCCGTGTGAAGCACCTAGTGCAAAATTCCTGGTTACGTGGAACGCGGATAACGTCACTCTTTGACCCCGTGGAAAACGTCCAGAGCGGATCCTGTTCCTCGCGGAACACGGCAGTGAACCCGTGTGAAGCATCCAGAGCGGAGCCTAGTCCTCACCGAGCACGACAGTGAACCCGTGTGAAGCACCTAGTGCAAAATTCCTGGTTACGTGGAACGCGGATAACGTCACTCTTTGACCCCGTGGAAAACGTCCAGAGCGGATCCTGGTCCTCGCGGAGCACGACAGTGAACCCGTGTGAAGCATCCAGAGCGGAGCCTAGTCCTCGCCGAGCACGGCAGTGAATCCGTGTGAAGCATCTAGTGCAAAATTCCTGGTTACGTGGAACGCGGATAACGTCACTCTTTGATCCCGTGGAAAACATCCAGAGCAGATCCTGGTCCTCGCGGAGCACGGCAGTGAACCCGTGTGAAGCATCCAGAGCGGAGCCTGGTCCTCGCCAAGCACGGCAGTGAACCCGTGTGAAGCATCCAGAGCAAACACCGGACTGTGGAGTCCCTAAAATCCACGGACTATGATGTCCTTAACCTCGACCGTAATGTCTTAAAACTAACAATCAACCACCTCGATTCCCTACGGATTCTGCCTTGGTTTAAGGGTACATCTCTTCACTCCTTTGATACCTGGCGTTGTAATTCCTCAACGTCTTCAAAGAGGTGACGGGTCCCTGCAACCTAACATCGGACTGTGGAGTCCCTAAATCCACGGACTATGAGGTCCTTAACCTTGACCGTGATGTCTTAAAACTAACATCGGACTGTGGAGTCCCTAAATCCACGGACTATGAGGTCCTTAACCTTGACCGTGATGTCTTAAAACTAACATCGGACTGTGGAGTCCTTAAATCCACGGACTATGAGGTCCTTAACCTTGACCGTGATGTCTTAAAACTAACATCGGACTGTGGAGTCCCTAAATCCACGGACTATGAGGTCCTTAACCTTGACCGTGATGTCTTAAAACTAACATCGGACTGTGGAGTCCCTAAATCCACGGACTATGAGGTCCTTAACCTTGACCGTGATGTCTTAAAACTAACATTGGACTGTGGAGTCCCTAAATCCACGGACTATGAGGTCCTTGACCATGACCGTGATGTCTTAAAACTAACATCGGACTGTGAAGTCCCTAAATCCACGGACTATGAGGTCCTTAACCTTGACCGTGATGTCTTAAAACTAACATCGGACTGTGGAGTCCCTAAATCCACGGACTATGAGGTCCTTAACCTTGACCGTGATGTCTTAAAACTAACATCGGACTGTGGAGTTCTTAAATCCACGGACTATGAGGTCCTTAACCTTGACCGCGACGTCTTTAAACTATGATGCCTCGAGAAACCCCTGACTCCGTCAAATACGAATAAAGGTGACCACATCCAGCACTTGCAGGTCCTCACGACCTGTAAGGAAGAAAAACTCTCTTGTGAGATCCTTACGACTCTCAAAGGAAAACCCGCTTAAGAATCCTCACGATTCTTAAGAAGAAACTACACCTATGGGATCCTTTTGACCCACAAAAAAAAAACTTTTTGTGAGACCCTCGTGGCTCATAAAGTGCAAAGGTCTTAGGAAACAGATCTTAACCCTGAATCCTAAGCTATCGCTGCCCTGCAAGGAGATCAAGATAAATTGTCCGCAAAACACATTCAACAAAAAGGAGACGCATCATTGAGAAGAAAAATGTATCTTTTATTCATAAACCAAAATGGATACAAACTACAATCCATGAAAGAACAAAAAGAAAATACTCTCATCTATGAGTATATACAAGAAGGAAGGAAAAGATACAAATGTTTCAAGCCGGCGGGCGATTTAGCAGCTTGGTCAGCTCATCATGCTTTTGTTGGGCCACGGCCTCATGATTTAAGATCGCCAAAAGACGGGCCTCCGCCTGCGCCTGCTGGGCCTGATAGGAAGCGAGCCGGCCTTCAAGCTCTTTCTCGGTGACCTTATGAGCCTCGACCCTCTCACGAGTGAACATGGCAGCTTTATCGAGAGCCACACCTCTTTTATGGACTCCTGAAGCACCCGCCAGAGTTCGTATGCTTTGTTGGCTTTGGCTGTGAGGCTGGCCTGAAGCTCGCTCAGCGCCTTAGAAGCCAACTCCCTCTCCGAGAATTTACGGCCGAGCCTCTTCTCGCACGACGCCATGTTTGCAGCGCACCGTGCTATCAACCCCCGTAACTCCGCCTTTGCAGCCACAGCTTCCGAGGAAAGGTGGGAACATTCAAGGGCGTGCAAACAAGCCTCCACCTTCCTACAGAACTCCACCCAGACCCGCACCACCTCCTCACTATGATAGGTGGCAAGAAAAGGAAGAGAGCCGTTAGCTTCAGCAGAAAACGCTTCGGCTGTGGTCGCGCTACCAGCACGGAGCTCCTCGATGAAAGATGATAGGGAGACAAGGCTTAATTGGGCCAAGCGTTCTGAAGCCCGCAAAGCATAAGGGCCGGGCGGCATCATGATGCGCGATTCCAACGCCATGGAGACTGGCAGGGCTGTTCAAATTTGACAGATGTTAATAAAATTCTTAAGCACGGAACGAACGAGATTATAATAAAATGTCGCTCACCGACAGTCATGCAAGTAGGAGCTGAAGGTTCCCCTGGCCCTTCAACGACCTCGACCTCATCGTCAGCTTCCAAAACTATAAGAGACATCAACGTCATTTCGCAAAATAGTAACAATGCTATGGTAAAAGAAAAAAATGGCGAATGACACTAACCTTGCCCGGAGGAAAGGACAATACGCTGAGGGGAGATCGCCTGCGGAGCTGCCATCTCCAATAAACGCTGAAATGACTGTCGAGGAGACAGATCAGCGATAGTGGCCGCCAAACCGCACAATTCTGGGAAAGATAAAAGAGTTTAGACCATGGAAGGGTTGCTAATTTAAAATGCAGAGGGCTACCTTCAACGCTCCTCCCATTCTGAGCCGGGGGGATAGCAGCTTCAACGGCCTCCGCCGTGACCTCAGGCTCCAACAAAGGAAGAGTAGTCCCGACTACCTCTCTTCCAGCCTCTGGGCCGCCCTCAGTAAGAGTCATTGGGGCGGCGACCTCCAAAGGAGCCTCCCCCAAAGGGGCAAGCGCTCCCTGATCAAGAACCGTCGCTGGAGGCTCTACCATGAGAGGAGGAGCCTCATCAGCGCCCTCCACATCAAGCAAGGCTTCATCGAGAATTTTGGCGTGCTTTAGCTTTAATGGGCCCGTAGGGAGCTCCGCCAGCGTCGAAGATTCTGCACGATTCAAATAAGAATAAGGATATATATGCACGGACATAAATAATCGGAAGAACTACAAAAGAACCACAACGTACCGATATGCAAAGAAGCCCTCAATATGGCTTCTTCAAGCCGCTGCTCCTTCTCAAAGAGGTGGGCTCGCCGGGGTTCAAGGGTAGACTCATGGCCGCCGGTCCATAAAGAAAGTGCGTCCGCTGCGTCTTCTGAAGTGGCCTGCTTCAGAGCCCTTTCCCCCCATTCCTCCAAAGGACCGATAAATCGCCGCCGAATCCACGAAGGGTCTTCGTAAAAAATTACAGCGGGATAGGACTTCTTCGAAACCTTGGCGTTATGAGACACGTCTTTGGAACACCGTATGGCCTCAGCCAACTGTGCGGCCTCCTCATCGGCCGAACTCGGGAAGAGAAGTCCAACGTCTGACTCTTGCAGGGCCAATGATTCGTCTTCAAGAATAGGCTCAGACTCAGCCAAAGAATCGAGCAGATTGGTGGCCGCTTTCCTCCGCCGCTTAGACCCAGAGCCGGTCGCCGAGGACGACCGCTTCCTTCCCCGCGAAGCCTTAGGGCGGCGCCGACCCACATCGCCCTCGACACCCTCATTCCTATTACTCTCGCTCAGTGCCACAACCGAGGATGACGCCGCCATTGTCGACGCCACGGAGGGCGGTGCTGCCACCGGCGGTGGTGCTACTACTGGGGTCTGTCTACCCCGCGATCGGGAACCCAAGGGCATACCAGCTGTTGGAGTAAGGTCTACCCCTGACTCCCCCAGAATGAGCGCGGTGCCAATCTCCCTCAGAGGGAAGCGGACCGGAACCCTCGGTCGCAGCTTAGCTCCCAGAGCCTGAGGAGGGGCATCATGACCAAGAAGCACCCTTCTTTCCTCAAGAATAATCGGGTTCACCCGATGGAGATACCATCCCGTAAACGCCCCCACGCACCGGGGCGTATGCTTAGCTTCAGGGATCATAAAATTGGAGCCGGTGTTCAACCTCAAGAAATGATGTGCGGCATCGCGAACGACATCAAGTGAAGGGACCGGCGCAATGATGAAAGCCTCAAAGGGAACGCACTGGTCGTATCCAAGATGTCGGGCGAATCGATGCGGGTTGTACCGCATGAAAAGAGCTGCACTGTCCTGGCGAAACACCAAGTAGCCCGATCTAATTGTATACAAGTGCGCGGCCTCCCGGGGCTTCAAAGAAGGTGCGTTGTCTTTCGACTGGTCCCAGTGTTGCTGAACCGGACCTGAGGGAGTAGAAAAGACCCAATCATTAAAAAACAGCCCGCCAGCGGCAGCGTAAGGAGAAATCAGCACCGGAATAGCCCCAAATTGGGTCGGGTCGGCGGCAGAAGCATCCACTAATCGCATAAGTCGTGGGAAGGGGTAGGCATCGTAAAATGAGGGCCTCTGATGCATGGTAAAAGCCCCCAACACGTGCATTTCGATCCAGGACGTGAAATAATGAAGCGAAAAGTTTACTACATCCACGCCGGGAGTAGAGGTATTAGCTGCGGTGCCCAACCCATGATAAAGATGCGCCAGCGCCGGGATGCCGATAGCCAATCGCGTCCCCTCAGCAATACGATGAGCCGGGTAGATAACCGAGGCTCTCATGAAGCGGCGATGCATGAGGATAACGAACCAACTGAGCCAGACACTGACAAACCCCACGAAGAACGTCTCCTCATCCATACCGGGTGCTGCAATGGACTCAAAAGACATCGGCGACATGATGGGGATATAGTATTGAGGTAGATCCGATTCAGTGGTCGGCAGCTTCTTCGGACCAAATCCAAAGGGGTCTTTGACGTTGGCAAACTTTGGAGCTGTTTTCGACACGACATCTTCGCGAAAGAAGCAGGCAATGAAACACTTGAAAGTAACACCCTGCTCTTCGGATTCGGTGAACAATCGGTTGAAGATACCTAGCGCCTTGATCAAACTGGGACGCTTGTGACGAACGGCGTTCTCAACAGACAAACCGTCAACCGGTGCAGGCTCGGGCTCGAAAACATACTCGTCAGGAGGCAACAACTCCTCATACAGTGCACCCCTGATTGGCAGTCCCGAGATTTCATAAAATTCTGCCAGAGAAATCGAAACCTCGCGATCTCCTAAAATGAAAGTGTTGGTATGGAGATTCCATTGATTCAAGAACGCCCTAACCCACCAGACATGCGGGGACTTATAATGGAAGAATGACGCGTATATTGCCTGATAAAGCCCGACCTTCTGCAGCCGCGCACGATGGGTGGCAAGGATATAGCGAGCCCAGAGAAGGTAGCCCGTGGGGTGTCGAGGAGTAAGCCCTATCTTATAAATCTGCCCCCATGGATGGGCCTCACCCTGACAAATGCGACGCCCCAGGATATCTATAGCGGGGATCGGATGGTTTGGGATACCGGTCGTCGAAGGCTCGAGCCTCCTCGTTGGAGTCCAGTTGGGCATCTCCGCAGCAAAAAACGTTCTCGGAGGGTCCATCGGCAAGAATGGGAAAGTAGGCTCTGTTGGTACGGCACGGAGGAAACTCCGACGACCCCGGATAATATGGCTGTACCAAGTTCCCCATAGAAGCAAGTTGGTGCAGTTCGGGTCATGAGCCCGGATCATCGCCATCGCTTCCTCATCGGACGGTGACTGAGGAAAAGCGGCCTCCGAGCGAATGAAGGGAAAGCATGGAACAGAAGCCATCGCACCTGAAATCCAATAAAAGAAGGCTGTCAAAAACAAAGCTAGCAATATATATACATGCATGAACATGAAGACTAGCTGAAGAAAGCAACAGCAGACTCTTTTATGGGGCCATTGGCTACAGAACAACATGGGCCCCACAGAATCAGGATGATGGCTCATTAATAATGAGACCAAGTAGTTCTAACAAAACAGAGGGAATATCCCCATTAAATGAAAAACGGGTTTCAAGTAATCCTACATATTCCCCCTAGAAGACAAATCTGTCTCGGGCTCTACAACAGATCCAACAGGATCAAAGGAATTAAATTCCCACAGAAGGCATCATTACAAAGTTCCTGTTTCATTAATTACAGAATGACAACCTAGGGTAAGGAGACCCTAAGGAGCCCCCATAGGAAGAAACCGAGTTCTTCACAGGAATTAAATTCCTTATTAAGAAAAGGGAATTAAATTCCCCAAAAAAGCCTTTTCTGTGAACAGAGTTAAACTCCATGGATCATCATATGAACCCTAAGAAATCTACTGTTGGAGGTTAAATGGTTTCGTATTTTGGTTAAGAAACTTGAAGAAAAATGGGTTCTTCGTTAAAAAAGGGTAAAAACCCTTGTTTTGGATTAAAAATCCAGAGGAATGGGAGAGTTCTTCGTTCATATGAGAGCATTACCTAAAGAGAAAAGTCTCTTCGGACAGAGTTAAACTCTGAAAGATTTTCAAGGCAGAGAACTAAGCTCTGGGAGAAGAGAATTAAATTCTCAAAAGAAGAAAGTTTGCAAGGAAGAAGATGAGCAAAGTGGAGGCGTCTCTGAAATGACCCCAATATTTATAGGAAGTGATGGAAACGTTTCATCTCCCCAAATCCCTAGAGGAATCCAACGGTCACAAAAGGTGACAGCGTTGCACTCACGTGCAGACACGTGAGAACAACGCTGTGGGGGCATTTGTTTCCTGATTTAAAATCAGGAAAGCCTACGGGAGAGGCTTCAGAAAAGGGTCACGTTCTCACACGTGACCAGCAGTCACGTGTTGGCACGTGACAACTAAAAGCATCGGCAAGGCAAATTCAGTTTCCCAACTACATCAAAGAAAAGGGCTTCAGAAAGGGTCACGTGCTCCCACGTGACCAGGGTCACGTGCTCCCACGTGACCAGGGTCACGTGTTGGCACGTGACACTCAAAAGCAGCAGACTCATTCTCCGGTTAAATCAAGAAAAGGCTCCAGACGAGGGTCACGTGCTCACACGTGACCAGGGGTCACGTGGTGGCACGTGACGGCTAAGCAGCGGCCAGAAGGCAGAGCGCAAAAAGAAGAAGAGGGCTCGTTCCAAGGGGGTCACGTGCCAACACGTGACCAAGGGTCACGTGGCCACACGTGACCGGCTTTCAAAGCCTATCTGTTAACAAAATTAAATTCTGAGAAAAGACCTCTCAAATCTTTCCAAAGGAACCGATTGAATTAAAGATTTAAAGGTGATTAATTATCATCTATTTGTGGAAAAAGCCTGAACTTGGAAAGATTTCCCCTTAAAATCTAACCGAAATAACAAAGGAGAATCTCTGGATTTAAAATCCAATGGTGAATAAAGTTCACCTAATAATCCAAAGGTCCAAAACGAATGGTGAATACAAATTAAATCTCTCAATGAAAGATTCACCAAAACTAATTGATTCGGCTGCTTCTCCTATAAATAGGAGCCAAGAGACACACAGAGGGGGATATATGCAGAGGGATCGATACACAAAGAAAAAAGGAGGGAGCCTTGATACTTTGGAGGAATTTGGATCTTCTGCAAAAGAAAACCCTAGGTAAGAAAGGGAAGGCTTTTTGAAAGAAAAGAGAATTTAATTCTCAACAGAGTTTAACTCTGAAATAAAACAGAAGAACATGGTTATCTCTTTGGTGGAGGATCTGTAAAGTGCACATCTTCCCTTGAGTTGAGAATTTAATTCTCATTGGGTTGAGATCCTGCCATGCAGATCCAAAGCATAGAGAGGGAATGGAAGCTTGAGAATTTAATTCTCACAGAACTATAGGAATTTAATTCCTTTAAAATAAAATTAGGGTTTGACCCTATGTTATGGGAATTTTATTCCTTCAGAATGAACAGAATCAGGGTTCAACCCTAGTTAAGAACTTAGATCTGTTAAAATAACAGGAATTTAATTCCTCTAAAAAAGAAGAAATTAGGGTTTCACCCTATGACAGAATCTCATGCCTCTCTAAAAGAGAGTGGGAATTTAATTCCCTTAAAGCTTTTATTAGGGTTTAACCCTATGATAGAATTCAGTTCTTCACATATATGAGGAATTTAATTCCTACAGAAAATTCAGAGTTCAACTCTATCCCAGAATATAAATCTTCAGAAGGGAATAGGAATTTAATTCCTCTTAAATTTATCGTTAGGGTTCAACCCTACAAGGAATTTAATTCTTGAAAGGGATTAACAGATCTTCTAAAAAACATACATAGAGGCAGGGTCACGTGTCACCACGTGACCCCCAAAAAGATCCACAGAAAAGGCCCTTTGAGGCAGTACCTCACGTGACCCACGTGACCCTTGGCAGAGGCTTTAACATACAAGCATTTAAATGCCCGTCATGTGATGGCACGTGATGCTCCAAAAGATGTGATATTCTCAGCAGAACAAATGAAGGGAGGGCGCCCTCACGTGCTACCACATGACCCCTCTTGCCTTAGTGTTTAACACTAAATTGGAACCCCTGAATCCAGTGTTAAAACACCGTTTGGCCTTAGTGTTCAACACTAATCAAAGAACTTTATTTGCAGTGTTTAACACTGAATTTCTTAGTGTTTAACACTAATTTGAAGCCTCTGCTGCTAGTGTTTGACACTGATTTGCTCTAGTGTTTAACACTAATTTGAAGCCTCTGCTGCTAGTGTTTGACACTGATTTGCTCTAGTGTTTAACACTAATTTGAACCCTCCCGTTGCTGGTGTTTAACACCAACTGTCTTTTAGTGTTAAAACACTAACTTGACCCCAGTGTTCAACACCGCTGAATTAACGTTAGCCCAATTGGCTAAATGGCCAGAGGCAAAGCCTCTCTTTCAATGGACCAACAGGAAGCCAATATTCCAAACATGATTGGACTTAGCCTAAGATGGCCATAAGTCCTCAATTCAGACTTAACCGGGCTAATGGGCTCATAACATAATTAATTGGTCTTGATCCCAAATAGGGCCAAAGACTATTTAATCCACCCCGGTTCAAGGGTACATCTCTTCACTCCTTTGATACTTGGCGTTGTAATTCCTCAACGTCTTCAAAGAGGTGACGGGTCCCGATGACCACACATTGACACGGACTGTGGGGTCCTTAAACTCATGGACTATGAGGTCCTTAACCTTGACCGAGATGTCTTAAAACTAACAACGGACTGTGGGGTCCTTAAACTCATGGACTATGAGGTCCTTAACCTTGACCGAGATGTCTTAAAACTAACAACGGACTGTGGGGCCCTTAAACTCATAGACTATGAGGTCCTTAACCTTGACCGAGATGTCTTAAAACTAACAACGGACTGTGGGGTCTTTAAACTCATGGACTATGAGGTCCTTAACCTTGACCGAGATAGCTTAAAACTAACAACGGACTGTGGGGTCCTTAAACCCATGGACTATGACGTCCTTAACCTTGACCGCAATGTCTTAAAACTAACATTGGACCGCAATGTCCTTAAACTACCCATGGACCGCAATGTCCTTAAACTACCTACCGACCGTAACGTCACTAAACTAAACAACAGAGTCCCCCTTTTATTGCTCTCTTACTGGATCTAAACGATCCAATTAAGTTGATCTTAGTCTAAAAGCTAGACTAACGTATCCTTAACAAACGTTTAAGTCAATCTTAGTCTCGAATGAGGCTAACGTATCCTTAAACCCAAGCCCCCAAACCCAAATCTAAGATAACACGGATTTGGACTAGTCCACGCTGTCACGCCCCGCTTCCCAAAATACGGGATACGAAGGGTAGACAAGGCCAGCCATGCTCCTACGGTCAAGGAAATGTCCTGCCGTAGTCACACTTCGGCTTCTAGTTTATCATGGTAAACAGTAAACGATGCGCAGGTAATGAGAAATGCAGTAACTGAAAGATACAATAATATAAACTGACCTGATGTGGAACCAATGAAGGTAACTCAGAGTAGCAAGTCAAGAAGTCTGTGATGCACGTCTAGTTCTGATCCAAGCTAAACCTTCTCCTCACACTGAGCATGCATACTCAGGTCGTCAGAGCGACACAATAGCAATGTAATGTATATAATCAAGTAACAGTTCTAACAGTGGTGATGGATATGAATAACAGTAAATCAATAACAGCATGAATATAACTGAGCAGAGATCAATGCAGCGGAACAGTAAAGCAGTATAACGATATGTCAACACGGTATAGAAGGAATGTAAATGACAGTAACCCTATCAGTCCCTAAGTCTCACTGCACAGGTCAATAAGCCTATCGTCAGTCCAAGTGTGAGAGTCAACCACTCGCGAGTGTCCTCCACCCAAGGGTAGAACCCAAGGGCAAGGGACCACGGGCCCAACATGTAACGAATGTATCACGGTGTCTATAGCACATACCCTGTAAATCTCCATATAACTCCCTAAATATATAAGCCGGCATGGGACTCCCGAGATTCTGTTGAATTCACACTTGAACTACCCCACACCCCGTGGTCTACATCAAACGCTAACCATAACCCTAAATACTAATCGATCCGTGACAAGTCTGCGCGAGAACTGGAGGCAGGACCTCCATCAAGCACGTCCCGACTAATACCTAAGATAAATGGCAGTGTCGGATGCCTTATCTGTGACATCCGTGCAACCGCTTCCATAAGTGTCCCATACCACTTATAGTCACACGTACACGCATCCCACAGACGTCGACAATGCAATAGAATAAAAGGGACACTGATTGTGCACAAGTACGTATCACTTTCACTTAATCACGAATACACGAACACTGACGTACTTGCCACAATCAACACTAAAATCTAACACTGGGTAAATGCACGATGTCACTAGGTTATCACTACAATGATATAGGTATGATATGATGCATGAACAGTATAAGAAGCACAACTAAGGTGAGTCTATCACTTGCACGATTTATCATGAAACATATGTATATAATTTAGCGAAATGATAAACAGATAGTATTTAATATGTTCAGTTATCTATCCTTAGAATTTTGTTTCAGGTCAAACGGGTTTCAGGATCATTACTTATAACTGTTTCATTTTAAGCGCACGCGGCTGGAAATCCAGTTTCAGAATCAGGAATCCATTTCGCAACGCATTTTAACCCCTGTTGGGATCATAATTTAGCGACGCTACAGTTGGATGAATTCTAGGGTTTTCAGTAAAGTTTTCAACGCAACAAACAGATCTTCAATCGCGTCTGTACTTTAGGAGTTACAATCTATTTAACACTAATATGTCAGTTCTGATTTTGTTGGGACTGTTATGCGTCCCGATCTTCTAAATTACAGAATAAATAACAAATGGTAACGAAACAGTATGAAATTAATTGTGTTGTCTAGCTAACAGATTCATCTACAATAAACAGCGGAGTTCCGCAACCTAAGTGTTAAGCAAGTCTTGTGGTACACATTATGGAACAGCAACCAATAACTGGAGTCGCTCTGGACTGCAGTCCAGAGTCGCACTCCGACCCGAATATCATCACAGTTTAGTTACAGAAATGTCTGGAAACTAGCATAGGGTTAAAGGTCGTCGAGTTGGCTTCGATTTGAGCCCTCGAGTGCACCGTTCTAATGTGTGTATGATTTATGGTGAATTTAACGATTTTCAGATGCAACAGAATTACAGTTTTACGGTTAAACTTGGGGCAGTTGTTTTAGTCGTAAATTATCAAATTATCCAACGAAATTTATACACTATGCTCACAGCCCTACGGGCCAACCTACACCGTCGAGTTCCGTCAAATCTGATAATATTTTCCTAAGGGAACAAGCGTCGAACAGTTTCGACACAAAATTTTAACTAATCTTGCAACTTTAACATTTATGTAATTAACATTTGTATCATAAGTAAATAGCATGTAAGCAAGTAAAAACTTGCCTGGAGTAGTCCCGGAGGTGCACGGTGATTGCAACGTCAAGAACGCGCGACGAACGGCGTGAATTGGCTCGCACGACTTTGGCTCGAGTTTCAGTTTCGTCGTCGAATTTGTCCGGGGCGACTCATGACTGTTGGAAGCGGGGAGGTGCTTTGTGGGTCTCCTGGGCGTGCTGGAATCGTTGGCGCTGTCGAGGCCGGGGTGAGGGATTTGCAGATGGGGAGAGATATTTGAGAGAGAGAATTGAGTGAGAGAGAGTTAGAGAGAGAGAGAGCTGGAGTATAGAGAGAGAGGGAAATTGAGAGGGAGAGAGATAAGACTGTGGCAAGAGAGACACAGAGAGGGGGAATAACAGAGGATGAGAGTGAGGGAGAGAGAGGGAATGAGAGAGAGACAGATCCAGAGAGAGAGAAGGAAAGAGGGAGAACTGTGAGGAAGAGAGTTTGAGGGAGTGAGGGACAGAGGGAGCGGGGGAGAGAGATTAGGCAGAGAGGGGGTGTTAGAGAGAGAGAGAGAGAGAGCGATGGCGAGCTCGGGGTGCTGAGGAAGAAAGTGTGAGGGTGATGACGACGACGACGACGACGATGGTGGTGACGGGTCGATGATGGTGCAGGTGAGGAAGGGGGTGGCCGGTGATTGTGGGTTCTGTAGCGCGAGCAGGAGAGAGGAGAGGAGAGAGAGACAGAGCGAGGAAGAGAGAGAGTAAACAGAGAGGGGGAGAGAGTCGAGTCGGGGTGTTGTGGGTTCCTCGAGGTTCGTGCTCAGCAGAAGGAGGAGAAGTGGAGACGAGGATGAGAGGGGAAGAGAGGAGTGAGCCACGATGGAGCGGGTCGTGGGGAAACGCTCGCGCGACGTGGGGTAACGGCTCGCGACGAGGGCGACGGCGGAGGAGGCGGGTCGCGCGCGCTCGATGGGATTTAGCCGTTGGAAAAATTTTGAAGAGAAGATGCACAGGAGTCGGGTCGGGTAAGGGAGTGAAGCGGGCGCGGGTGATGAGTGACACGGGTCGGGCCAAGGAAATTTATGCTGGGCTCGTAAATTAATTGATGGGAAAAATAAATAATGAATTTAGAGGAGTGGGCTGGCTACGTGGGCTTAGGTCAGAATAAAATAAAGAATTAAGGAAAAGAATGGGAACGGGCCAGGGATTTAAGATTAAATGGAGAAAAGAAATGGGGCCGGGCTAAAGAATTAAATGAAAGAATTGTGAGGGCCGGGCCGAGATAAAACATGAATTTTCCATTTAATTTGTGTGTGGGTTGAGGAGCTGGGCCGTATGGAAAAATCTGGGGATTTAAAAAGAATTTAGTTTAGTTCTTGACAAAGGAAATCGGGCTGAGGAAAATGGGGTAATATAGGGTTTGGGTTTTATTGATGAAGAAAATGAGGTTTAGAGTGAATTGAATATGGTTTGGTTTAGAATTTAGAGAAGGCTGAAAGAAGGAAAAATGAATTTAGGAGTATGGGCTGAGTAAATTAAAAGGATAAAAGGAAACGGGAGCTGGGCTGATAGTTAGAGAAAAATATATAGAAAATTTTGGATAAAATAAAGAATGGGCCGAGGGATTCATAGAAAATGAAATGGGAAAATTAAAAGGAGTTGGAAATGAATAAGGATATGGAAACATTAGGGTTTTTAAATTAACTAAAATAATATTAAATATGAACTAACATCCTGTAAGTGATAATTTATAAAAATACGGACATAGGCGTAAAAAGAAACCGGGTATTACATCATACCACCCTTACAAAAATTTCGTCCTCGAAATTTAAGACTAAACGATAAGTTGTAAAATAAAAACGAAAACTGCCATATCCTAAACTAATTCATAATGGTTTACTTAAGACAGGTGGATGAAATTTGTGAAGATATATTTATATATATGTAGGAACATCATACAACAAAAAGGATTTAAAATAAGTATACGGTAGGAACAACTATGAGGACGAACTATAAGTACACGAGAATATAGATAACAATAACGAACGGAGATACGCAATGCATGTTCAATAAAATCGAAACCCGAATGTATGCACATCTAAGTATATCAAAAATAGCAACCAGAGGTAATAAATATAAGGCTCAACCACTCATAATAGTAATCGTAAGCACAAAACCCAAAAGTAAGGTAACGACAATAAAGCAGTAAAAATTTGTCGGTAGGTTAAAACAGTTTAGGGTAAGGTATCGAAAATAGGTTTAAAATAATTTAGGAAACTTGTATAGTGAAAATAAGGGACATGGAACAAAATATGCGCGGTATAAGGGTTGCGCTACTGAAAATGAGAATAATAATAATGTACTTAAAATACATAAAACGGGGTAGTCACTAACACGTACTCTTTGATAAATTTAAAGTACTGAAAACTAAATTTTCGAATAAGAGAGTCCCTATATATATTTAGAGTAATAAGGAGAACACAAAGAGGTATAGGGCTAGCTAAGGTAATGATTACAAGAAAATGTGGATCATTCAATGGTCGGAGTATGGCGGCTTTAGGCTGAAGATCAAGGAGATCGGGATCGGGTCAGCACAGGATGTAGGGGCGAACAACAAATGACTACAAGGGAAGAAGTATGGGTAGGATAGTGGTCGGTACAACATATGAATCAAGATGTGAAGGGTTAGCGAACTTGGAAGTTTCTCCAAAAAAAATTTTTCTCCTCCCAGAAGGATTCCAAACGAGCACAAACGAGGGATGAAGGGTGGCTCACTCCAAGGATGAGGGTGCGGTACTTTCGAGGGTGAAAACTATACAATGAGTAGGGAGGGACAGTCAGGGATCTCAGCAGGAAATAAATGGATATGGGTAGCGAACAAGTATCAAGCAAACCGAAAAAGAAAATTAAAAGGTTTACGAATTCAGAAGATTTATTTCATTCAAGAGAATTTGAAACAAGGCATTCCCAAAGACGCAAAGTGGCCCTAAACTACATACAGATTCATTTGGTCAGAATGACAACATCAAAAGAAATTCCGTCAGCCGCGGTTGTGGAGATTCAGCAGGTTGTGGTAGGCTCGCGCGCTCAGGTAGGGGCGTCCATTTCCACAGCGTCTCGTGGCATCGCCAGTGGAAGTTCCTCCACCGCAGGGTCTTGATCTTCCGGTCTTTCATCCTCGGATAAAGCTTCTTCATCGAGGTCCGATTCCATGTGATTTTCTTCTTCTGGATTTTCTTCCACAGGGTTTTCCTCAACTGGATTTTCTTCTACCGAGTCCTCATCGGGATCTTCTTCTATCTGGTCTTCCTTTACAGGGTTCTCTTCGGGATCTTCTTCCTTTTCATCAGAATCATCTATCAATGTTGAACTCTGGGGCAGCTGCTCCTTCGCCCTCTGGAACGTGGTTTCCGAGATTGGCTTGGGGACCGTTGATTTCATCGTCAGAACTCGTCATCGTGTGATCTAAGGGAACGCATGACTGTGCATCCTCGTCTAGATGCGGCGCTGCTCCAGGGTGGGCCATGCCCTGAAAAGAGAGGTCATGATTAAAGTGGAATATATCAAGGAGAGCTCAGGGTATGAAATATAGGAAACTATGCGGTTGCAGGAACTGAAAGATCAGAATGAAAATATTGTGATAATAAATAGAATTTGACATAGAGAAAGCATGAGAATGATACATATATTATGATTCAAATTTTTATTTCATCCAACTAAAAGTTCGACGGATACAAAGATTCAAACGGAAGGAAACATTCATAAAAACGACAATATTATTACTGAAAGTAGATAACATGAGAAATCATTCTTCGACTACTATAACATTGCATTCTCGTCGCGTGAGTTGAATCCTGCGTTTGATCCGCCTTATCGTCGAAGTCCGACTACGCGGCAATTCTCACTTGGCAGGAGTGGGGAGTGTGGACGAGTTTCTTCCTTGCAGTTCTTTCCTTCCTGGACAGCTGTTGATGAGATGTTTGTTGGAACCGCATATCAGACATTTCCCTTGGGCACGGCGGCAATCCTTCTGAATGTGTCCTGGCCTCTTACAATATCCACAGCAAGGGTTCTTCTGATGCTTCTGTTGACGCTTCATCTTCTTCTCCTTTCCTCGTCCAATAGGGATCCCTTTATGATGGGAGACTCCCGCTGGGGTCTGACTCACCTGTCTTCTCAGCCCTTCCGCCAATAAGTCGTTTGTTCGCTCCTGGGCTTCCTTTAAACCTTGCAGTACACTAAGGATTTCAACGGTCTGATTCTGAGGAGTGGAGATAGAGGAAGATTCGTTGAAAGACATGATCCTGAAACAATGATTTTGAGGATGATATAAGCAACAAGATATACGAATCAAAATATAATATGGATAGGACAAGGATTCAAAAATATCAGAGGTGCTGAATTTATTATAAGTGGGGAATCAACTGTATGACTTTAGGTTACTTGAATAGAGTACGGTAGTGCAATTGCCACCACGTACCCTTGTCAAGTCATCCGAAACCATAGTGAATGGATAGCTGAACACACGATGTGAATATGGATCAAGAATGACAAGTTTACAATCTAGACCGAGTGATGTCTTAGATTGCCAAACTCTACACGGAAAACTGCAATCTCAATCTATGCAAAACCTGGGCTCTGATACCAACTAAACCATGTCATGCCCCGCTTCCCAAAATACGGGATACGAAGGGTAGACAAGGCCAGCCATGCTCCTACGGTCAAGGAAATGTCCTGCCGTAGTCACACTTCGGCTTCTAGTTTATCATGGTAAACAGTAAACGATGCGCAGGTAATGAGAAATGCAGTAACTGAAAGATACAATAATATAAACTGACCTGATGTGGAACCAATGAAGGTAACTCAGAGTAGCAAGTCAAGAAGTCTGTGATGCACGTCTAGTTCTGATCCAAGCTAAACCTTCTCCTCACACTGAGCATGCATACTCAGGTCGTCAGAGCGACACAATAGCAATGTAATGTATATAATCAAGTAACAGTTCTAACAGTGGTGATGGATATGAATAACAGTAAATCAATAACAGCATGAATATAACTGAGCAGAGATCAATGCAGCGGAACAGTAAAGCAGTATAACGATATGTCAACACGGTATAGAAGGAATGTAAATGACAGTAACCCTATCAGTCCCTAAGTCTCACTGCACAGGTCAATAAGCCTATCGTCAGTCCAAGTGTGAGAGTCAACCACTCGCGAGTGTCCTCCACCCAAGGGTAGAACCCAAGGGCAAGGGACCACGGGCCCAACATGTAACGAATGTATCACGGTGTCTATAGCACATACCCTGTAAATCTCCATATAACTCCCTAAATATATAAGCCGGCATGGGACTCCCGAGATTCTGTTGAATTCACACTTGAACTACCCCACACCCCGTGGTCTACATCAAACGCTAACCATAACCCTAAATACTAATCGATCCGTGACAAGTCTGCGCGAGAACTGGAGGCAGGACCTCCATCAAGCACGTCCCGACTAATACCTAAGATAAATGGCAGTGTCGGATGCCTTATCTGTGACATCCGTGCAAGAGCTTCCATAAGTGTCCCATACCACTTATAGTCACACGTACACGCATCCCACAGACGTCGACAATGCAATAGAATAAAAGGGACACTGATTGTGCACAAGTACGTATCACTTTCACTTAATCACGAATACACGAACACTGACGTACTTGCCACAATCAACACTAAAATCTAACACTGGGTAAATGCACGATGTCACTAGGTTATCACTACAATGATATAGGTATGATATGATGCATGAACAGTATAAGAAGCACAACTAAGGTATCATAAAAACAGCAGTCTATCACTTGCACGATTTATCATGAAACATATGTATATAATTTAGCGAAATGATAAACAGATAGTATTTAATATGTTCAGTTATCTATCCTTAGAATTTTGTTTCAGGTCAAACGGGTTTCAGGATCATTAGTTATAACTGTTTCATTTTAAGCGCACGCGGCTGGAAATCCAGTTTCAGAATCAGGAATCCATTTCGCAACGCATTTTAACCCCTGTTGGGATCATAATTTAGCGACGCTACAGTTGGATGAATTCTAGGGTTTTCAGTAAAGTTTTCAACGCAACAAACAGATCTTCAATCGCGTCTGTACTTTAGGAGTTACAATCTATTTAACACTAATATGTCAGTTCTGATTTTGTTGGGACTGTTATGCGTCCCGATCTTCTAAATTACAGAATAAATAACAAATGGTAACGAAACAGTATGAAATTAATTGTGTTGTCTAGCTAACAGATTCATCTACAATAAACAGCGGAGTTCCGCAACCTAAGTGTTAAGCAAGTCTTGTGGTACACATTATGGAACAGCAACCAATAACTGGAGTCGCTCTGGACTGCAGTCCAGAGTCGCACTCCGACCCGAATATCATCACAGTTTAGTTACAGAAATGTCTGGAAACTAGCATAGGGTTAAAGTTCGTCGAGTTGGCTTCGATTTGAGCCCTCGAGCGCACCGTTCTAATGTGTGTATGATTTATGGTGAATTTAACGATTTTCAGATGCAACAGAATTACAGTTTTACGGTTAAACTTGGGGCAGTTGTTTTAGTCGTAAATTATCAAATTATCCAACGAAATTTATACACTATGCTCACAGCCCTACGGGCCAACCTACACCGTCGAGTTCCGTCAAATCTGATAATATTTTCCTAAGGGAACAAGCGTCGAACAGTTTCGACACAAAATTTTAACTAATCTTGCAACTTTAACATTTATGTAATTAACATTTGTATCATAAGTAAATAGCATGTAAGCAAGTAAAAACTTGCCTGGAGTAGTCCCGGAGATGCACGGTGATTGCAACGTCAAGAACGCGCGACGAACGGCGTGAATTGGCTCGCACGACTTTGGCTCGAGTTTCAGTTTCATCGTCGAATTTGTCCGGGGCGACTCATGACTGTTGGAAGCGGGGAGGTGCTTTGTGGGTCTCCTGGGCGTGCTGGAATCGTTGGCGCTGTCGAGGCCGGGGTGAGGGATTTGTAGATGGGGAGAGATATTTGAGAGAGAGAATTGAGTGAGAGAGAGTTAGAGAGAGAGAGAGCTGGAGTATAGAGAGAGAGGGAAATTGAGAGGGAGAGAGATAAGACTGTGGCAAGAGAGACACAGAGAGGAGGAATAACAGAGGATGAGAGTGAAGGAGAGAGAGGGAATGAGAGAGAGACAGATCCAGAGAGAGAGAAGGAAAGAGGGAGAACTGTGAGGAAGAGAGTTTGAGGGAGTGAGGGACAGAGGGAGCGGGGGAGAGAGATTAGGCAGAGAGGGGGTGTTAGAGAGAGAGAGAGAGAGCGATGGCGAGCTCGGGGTGCTGAGGAAGAAAGTGTGAGGGTGATGACGACGACGACGACGACGATGGTGGTGACGGGTCGATGATGGTGCAGGTGAGGAAGGGGGTGGCCGGTGATTGTGGGTTCTGTAGCGCGAGCAGGAGAGAGGAGAGGAGAGAGAGACAGAGCGAGGAAGAGAGAGAGTAAACAGAGAGGGGGAGAGAGTCGAGTCGGGGTGTTGTGGGTTCCTCGAGGTTCGTGCTCAGCAGAAGGAGGAGAAGTGGAGACGAGGATGAGAGGGGAAGAGAGGAGTGAGCCACGATGGAGCGGGTCGTGGGGAAACGCTCGCGCGACGTGGGGTAACGGCTCGCGACGAGGGCGACGGCGGAGGAGGCGGGTCGCGCGCGCTCGATGGGATTTAGCCGTTGGAAAAATTTTGAAGAGAAGATGCACAGGAGTCGGGTCGGGTAAGGGAGTGAAGCGGGCGCGGGTGAGGAGTGACACGGGTCGGGCCAAGGAAATTTATGCTGGGCTCGTAAATTAATTGAAGGGAAAAATAAATAATGAATTTAGAGGAGTGGGCTGGCTACGTGGGCTTAGGTCAGAATAAAATAAAGAATAGGAACGGGCCAGGGATTTAAGATTAAATGGAGAAAAGAAATGGGGCCGGGCTAAAGAATTAAATGAAAGAATTGTGAGGGTCGGGCCGAGATAAAACATGAATTTTCCATTTAATTTGTGTGTGGGTTGAGGAGCTGGGCCGTATGGAAAAATCTGGGGATTTAAAAAGAATTTAGTTTAGTTCTTGACAAAGGAAATCGGGCTGAGGAAAATGGGGTAATATAGGGTTTGGGTTTTATTGATGAAGAAAATGAGGTTTAGAGTGAATTGAATATGGTTTGGTTTAGAATTTAGAGAAGGCTGAAAGAAGGAAAAATGAATTTAGGAGTATGGGCTCAGTAAATTAAAAGGATAAAAGGAAACGGGAGCTGGGCTGATAGTTAGAGAAAAATATATAGAAAATTTTGGATAAAATAAAGAATGGGCCGAGGGATTCATAGAAAATGAAATGGGAAAATTAAAAGGGGTTGGAAATGAATAAGGATATGGAAACATTAGGGTTTTTAAATTAACTAAAATAATATTAAATATGAACTAACATCCTGTAAGTGATAATTTATAAAAATACGGACATAGGCGTAAAAAGAAACCGGGTATTACACACGCCCTACGGGCGATGACATAACTCAGTCTCCGTATACAATCCACGGGCAACAAAACACAAAACAAACACGCACGACACGAAGTGACCATCTGGAGAAGGAGAAAGTTGTTACCGCAATGCGGTAGCATAATTAACTGCAGGGGCTTGCGCCTGCAGGGAAGAGCGTCCCCACAATCAATCAAAAAACCCCTCAAGCGAGGGGGAATCTGACGAAGTCTGCTACATCGGACACATCCGTTTAAACCTTCGATATACGGTGCCATAAATCAACTTGGCATCTTCGGAGAGGTGGACGGATAGCACCAATTAGCATCTGCCCCAAGCCTCAGGCGAGACGACCACGCGTCTCGGCCGTCGTTCGGAGGGGAACAGCTGTGTCTAGGAGAGCCATTACACGAAGTCCTTGGCCAAGGCAGGAGATTTACTGGTAGGTATTCCAGTAGTATCTCAGGGTGTTCTGAGCTACACTCCGACACGACTTGTACCGCTTTTGGGGGTCTGACTTTTACCAACCCCCTAGGCCCGCCATGCGATGCTCATAGACGAACGAACCGGACTGTACGGATATTGTCACTGACAGGCTCAGTAGGGTGTCAAGATGAGTTCGCTCATCGACGTCCCTTTTGGTCAATACCTGGTAGCCCGTTACGTATGGCTAATACCTCTAACGTGCTAGTGGTTAAATCCACAACCAAAATATTGACGAGTCTTTAGAGTCCCCCCACAGACCGTTTTCTCAAGTTTCGGGCGAAACGCTGTAGAGGCGGTATGGAGATATGGCAGGGTTCGATCAGATAGGTGCTGTATTGCACGGATCATGATCGGACGGATAATACTAGCGGGCTTTGGTTTAAGCCGGATCCTAGTATTGTACTGTGTAGATTTTGTCTCATTGCATTTGTATTTCGGTCGGAATACAAATACGGGTATGTATATACAGTAGCGGGGTTTTCCTGTAATTTATTACGGGATCAGTTTTTTGGAGTTGCCAGTTTGCATTCCGTTTCGGCCATTTTCCTTTGTATCTTTCCTTGGCTGAAAAGTGGTGGAGGAGAGCTTATTTGCAATTGTGCAAATTAGCATTGTGGAGGGTGGTCTTTGCATATTGTTGCTTCATGATGGTTGCACCATCATTTGACTTCTTCACTCATCATGGCTTGACTTTTTTATGACATGGTTTGATGATGGGTTGATGAGTGTAGGACTTGGTTTGTGATCATGATTCTTCATGATAACCTTTTTTCTCTTTCATGCATTATTCTTGTGGCTCCCTTATTCATACTCTCTCCTCTCTCATTCTTTTTTGGTTGCATGGCCGGCCAAAAGAGGGATGGGGCTGTCCAAAATTCTAGTGTGGAGTTTTTCGTCTTTTTGGCTTGCTAAAAAGACCCTAAGCTCATCTCCAAAGCATATCTCATTCCTCCACTCAAAAGGCAACTTCTAGTGACCCCAATGAGACACAGCACTACATTATTCTACAGCAATTCTTGGGCACGTCGGCTCGCCAACTTCGTGCCCGAGTTGCCTCGGTCCAGAGGTGGGAGCCCGTAAAAGAAGCCGGGGACGTGGTGCCCTTCCGGCGAGGAGGCGAAGACCGGAGTTTCCGCGGGGAGATCGGGACGATGACGAGAAGACCGAAGTACACGGATCGCTCGGTATATCTCTCTACCCCTTCTCTTGTTAGCTAGGACTATATTAATGGCCCGATCCGGGATTTTAGTGCGCGGTGGTGCCGGTTCAAAAGTTGAAGTAAATTATCGTTTTCGCAATTTGGCCTCGGATTGACGGCCGGGGCGCCGCCGTGTACTTACACCTGCTAGTTGGTATTATACCTATTGTCAGATAGCAGTTCCTAGGTAACATGTGTACAGATTTGTAACAACTCCAATTTTAGTGTACATAAAATTCATTTAAAATTAATGTATACTTGGAGTATTTACATTTCCTGTGAGTACTATAAGTATTTGGTTTGCTTTTTAATAGCAAGAAGGAGCTTGTAGCTCATTGGTAAGACCTTTCACTGCTGAGACAAAGCACCAGAGTTCAAATCCCATCAGCCACATTATTTTTTATATTGATTTCTTTTAATCTTTTTAGAAGCCCAAAGTTCTACACGTGCATAACTCGTAAAACCAAAGGTCACACTAAAAACAAACGAGTCAAGGAGGTAGACCAAACGATGAGGGACACGTGGCGGGGAGAATCGGCTCGACTCGGCCCGGATCGGCCGATGACTCGCCTGACTCGGCCGTCGCCGCCGGCCGAACTCGCCCCAACTCCGATTCTTCCTTCTTGACTCCTGTGCCTTTTGGCCTCCCCATAACCCCTGACATGTTTAATTTCCCTGCATTATTCCAGAGACTTAAAAATCCAATTAAAACTCTTTTTAATACAAAATTAAATACATTTTTTTCACACCCTTTCATCTATCCTAATCCTAGTTTTTCCTATAAATACCCACTCAATTTTTCACACCCTCCACACTGAAATTCCTATCCAAACTCTTAAGAAAAATCCCTAGAACTTTTGTGTACAAGCGGAGTTAGCGAAGGATGAAACTCCGACGAACTTCCGACGACGATACGAGGAGCTCCCGGAGACGAAACGACGCACCGACACCTCCTACCACTCCATCTTTCTCTTCTCTAATCTACAATCTAGTAAGTCCCTTCTCCCCCTTCTCTTTACTATTCTAAAAACTTGTATTTCTAAAACCCGACGGAAGCGGAGTTAATCCGACTTCCGATTCGGTTTTTCTTTAAAAAGTTCTAATTTTCTTAAAATACAACAATACCAAACTGGCACATCATGACCATTAAACATTAACAAAACATATTGAATAAGTTTCATAGCAAAAGAATTCATATTGTAATTTTTATCGCACTTTTTCAGAAAAATACCATATAGTTTAGTTTTGACATAAATCATTATAATTCCTTACTATACCTTTAGATAGATCACGAGGTAATGACTTACCTCCTCACAACACACATCTCTATCATAACACTATATCTTTTTGTAATTTAGAATACGGGAATACGAATTTACAATTAAATACCTTTAACTTATAAAAACCTTTTTTCTACAAGATATGTATTTTTAACAAATCTTTGCAATGTGCCGCTACAAACCATTTGGGGAACCCGTTCGGGATGGTGCGGATTATCGCACATCCTTGGGCTTAGGAATGCGAGATGCAGACCTCCGCAAGGAGTATTCGGTCTCGAAAGATTTAAAATACAATTTTCTTTAGAAAATGGGATTTCTATTATAAATAAAACTTATATTTTTAATAAATAAATATATATGTAATTAATATCAAAATATCTATTTTTAATATTTATAATATTCCACATTTCCAAAATTCAAGAAAAACATTCCATTTATAAGAAAATACCAAACAATTCCAATATTATAAATAAATACCATATATTATGAAAAATATGTTTTATCCACTAGAAATGTCATATTGATAAAATATACATCCATGAAAACTCTAAAGACGATAATAAAATACTTGAGGTGTATTTTGAGAATTATACAAAATTATTTTTACATAAAACCCCTCAAGTTATATTAAATTACAATAAGGACCCTAGTAAACATAGGTTTAAGCGGGACCAGTCTCTTGAGCCTCAGGGAGCCGGAGATATGGGTGCTTGCCTATTTAAGGTAGACAACTTAACAAACGGTGTTATCAACACGGTAATCGTTTTTTAAAAAGACACAAATCCTGCCGTCCATGTGCAGCCATCACCGATAACATCAAAACTTAATTCAGGATTCAATTTCTTTTCTAATTGTCTGACTCAGACTGAGCCTCAATATAATCAATCTGACTTGAATATGATTCAAGTACAATCTACAATATAACAATTCAATATGAATCCACATATTCAATCTGTTCAATCTATCAATCTATATTGACTGAACTGAACCATGGATATGCATCAATCTACATGATTCTCCAGTTACATCCATTTACTGATATCATAGTTCCGGCAAGTCATCCATCTCTACAATCTATAATACAAGTCAATACAATTTACAATACAATATAAACAATACAATCAAGACATCGCGGCTGAAATGAAAATGTGTACAAATAACTAGATCTCATGGTCGAAAGCTAGGTGATCCAAGTCCTCGCTGGTGGGCTCGATCTCCTGAAGGTCCGAATCACCTGACAACATTCCAAAGAAGAATGAGAAGGAATGCCGTCAGCGAACAATCGCTCGGTAAGTCCCAAAGATAAGGGAGAAGTAGAATAGACAAAGAGAGAGTATCTTTTAAAGTAGTATTATATTGTTATAATGTTGTATTTAGTGTTAACGTTGTTGTTTGTAACTTGGTACAGAAGATGCCAGTGTATATGAGAGGAGTCTCACTAGACCAGAGACTAAGGTGAACGGAATGTACAAGGAACCGTTTATGCCACGGTACAACAGCAATGGAATACATGTTAGGTGTCATAATTCTTGCAGTCTCGTGCCACTTCTAACACCTTCCATACCAATCTACCCCTTAAATTAAGTGTTGATTAGGTTTGGTACGTTATATACGTTCTAAATCAAAATACAGTTCTGAACATACAGAACACAAACAAGAGGAAAAGTTCATAAATGAACGAAGGCTTCTTGCAGCATTGTAGACTAGGTCATATCAATACGACAAGACTAGGTAAGTTGCATAAAAATGGATATTTGAATCAGTTCGAATTTACATCTTATGAAACTTGCGAGTCATGTCTCAAAAGAAAGATGACCAAAACTCCGTTTACAGGACACGGAGAAAGAGCTACCGAAATTTTGGGACCGATACAAAGTGATGTATGTGGTCCTATGTCTATACATGCCAGGAATGGTTCCTCGTACTTTATTACATTCATCGATGATCTCTCAAAATTCGGACATCTGTTCCTGTTGAAATACAAATCCGAAGCTTTTGAGAAATTCAAGGAATATAAGTACGAAGTAGAGAACCAGACGGGTAAAAGTATTATAATCCTTCGATCTGATCGGAGAGGAGAATACTTGAGCACGGAATTCAGAGACTATCTGAAAGAGAATGAGATTCTTTCTCAGCTTACTTCTCCGTATACACCACAGCACAATGGTATATCGGAGCAGAGAAATCGCACCCTATTAGATATGGTGTGCTTTATGATGAGTAACGCTGAATTGCCTATTTCCTTTTGGAGTTATGCACTTGAGACGGCTGCATACCTATTGAATCAAGTTCCATCAAAATCTGTGCCTAAAACATCATATGAGATATGGAGTGGAAATAGATCATATCTTAAACGAGTTAAGATATGGGATTGTCCGGCCTATGTTAAAAAACAGAATCCGGACAAACTCGAGACACGATCAGTTCTTTGCAAGTTTGTGGGATATCCAAAGAATTCACATAGATATATCTTCTACCACACTAAGGAACAAAAGATATTTGTTTCTCAATATGCCACCTTTTTAGAAAAGGAATTTCTTGTGAAATAAATTAGTCGTAAAGAGGTAGAGCTGGAAGAAGTTCCAATTACACAAACTACAACTGATGATTTGATAGAACCGGAGGATCCAATAGTCTCCGACGAACCTCAGCCACTCCACAGATCTAGTAGGGTTTCCCATTCACCTGAGAGATACTATGATTTTCTCATAGACGGTGGGAGCGAGGAATGTATCATGGAAGATGATGACCCAACTAGTTTCGAGCAGGCCATCACAAGTGGAGACTCTGTGAAATGGCTCGATGCTATGCGATCTGAGATAGAATCCATGTACACCAACAAAGTATGGACTTTGGAAGTTACTCCTGAAGGGGTAAAACCCATTGGGAGCAAGTGGATTTTTAAGAAGAAACTTGGTGTAGATGGAAAGGTTGAGACCTTCAAAGCTAGACTTGTAGCAAAAGGTTTTCGTCAACGACCAGGTGTCGACCATGATTAAACCTTTTCTCCAGTGCCTATGCTTAAGTCCATCAGGATCTTACTTGCCATTGCTGCATACCATGACTACGAAATCTGGCAGATGGACGTCAAGACCGCTTTTCTAAATGGTGATTTAGAAGAGAGCATGTACATGACACAGCCAGAGGGTTTCGTAGACAGCGGGAGCAGCGGAAAGGTGTACAAGCTACTTAAATCCATCTATGGATTAAATCAGGTATTGCGGAGCTGGAACATCTGTTTTGATGAGGCGGTCAAAGAGTTTGACTTCATAAAAAACGTAGATGAACCTTGTATATACATAAAGGTTGTAGAGAGTAAGGTTGTCTTCCTCGTATTGTACGTGGATGGCATACTCTTGATAGGAAATGATATTCCTATGATACACTCGATCAAGCTCTTCTTATCATAAAAGTTCTCCATGAAAAATCTGGATGATGCTTCCTACATCCTAGGGATCAAGATCTATAGAGATAAATCTAAGCGGATGTTGGGATTGTCTCAATCCAGATACATAGACACCATACTAAAGAGCTTTAGTATGGAAGAATCTAAGCATGGTAATTTACCCGCTTGTTCAGGAATCACTCTCTCCAAAGAGATGTCTCCCAAGACTGATTTGGAGAGGGCTCGCATGACAGTGATACCCTATACTTCTGCAGTTGGGTCTATCATGTATGTGATGTTATGTACCAGACCGGATGTAATTTATGCACTAGGTGTAGTGAGTAGGTATCAATCAGATCCTAGGGAAAAGAACTGGACAGCCGTGAAGAACATTCTTAAGTACTTGAGAAGGACTAAAGAAATGTTCTTAGTGTATGGTAACGGAGAACTCCAGGTGGAGTCTTTTACCGATTCGACCTTCCAGAGTGATAAGGACGACAATAAGTCGGTCTCGGGTTTTTTCTTCACCCTTAATGGAGGGGCGGTATGTTGGAAGAGTTCCAAGCAAGATACCGTAGCAGACTCGACGATGGAGGCTGAATACATCACTGCCAACGATGCTGCCAAAGAGACTGTCTAGATGAAGAAGTTCATTGCTGAACTTGGTATGGTTCCATCCATTAAGCATCCAATACCTGTGTATTGTGATAACAATGGAGCTGTGGTGTTGGCCAAGGAACCCCGGGCCCATCAGAGATCCAGACATATTCTTAGGCGGTATCACCTGATCCGGGAGATAGTAGATCGACGGGAGATCGAGATCAGGAGAGTTGACACGAAGGATAACACAGCGGATCCACTCAAGAAGGCCCTTCCCCAGACGCAGTTTGAGAGACATTTTGAGATGTTTGGTATGAGATACTACAACTGTAAGTCCACGTTACCTCTCCCGGTACTTACGGGCTTGCGGAAATGATGAAAAACGTTTTTCAAGAGGTGGTAACATGGACTCAAAAACGGATCTTTGTTAAACAACTACCTAACAACCTAACTATGAGTTTTACCTACTCAGTTAGGGGGCTATACCTTTCTTGAACTCCTTCATCTTCAACTCTTTGCGGTGTACGGATCGGCCTCACCTCGTCGTCTCCTTGCGCCGAAGATGGATCCACCTGAAAGCTTCTACCTTTGGCTTCTTCTTCGAACTTGAAGAAACTAGAACACTTGGTTTGCTAAACCTTGTGAACTAGGATGAGTAGAGAAATGATATGGGTTTTCTTTTATCTCTAAGGCAATATTTCTCAACTCATGAGAGAGAGTTGCCTTGAGCTAAAGAGAGAGTAAGAGGAAGAGCAAGAAGGAGAGCTCAAGCAAGAGAGAGAAAGCAAATGAGAGAATGAGTAAGTCTTTTGCCATCCAAGCTCTCATAATCCAAAACCATCATAACAAATAATAGTAATCAAGTATTATGTAATGGTTCAAGTCAAAATGGCCATATCATTTCATGCACTCATTTTGCAAGAAGAAATAAGCAAGCAAAAGACTTTGCCATGAAATGATAGCCATTGTCATGATGATGGTCAACTAGTCCAACCTAGTCAACCGGTCAACAAAGTCAACAAGTCAACAAAGTCAACCCCTCAACAACCATGTCACTATAATACTTAATTAATATTATTGTTAATTATATTTCTTATTCTCATTAGGGTTTAGCAAAAAGTCAATAGTCAACAGTCAACAGTCAACAACCCCAATGAGAATCCTCTGCCTCTGTCTCTCTATCAACTGTGTATACACACCCGCATCCGCGTTCCGAGGAACACAAATACAAACGAGATAAAACCAATCCCAAAACGTACACTAGGATCTGGCTTAAACCAAAGCCCGCTAGTGTTAACTGTCCGGACACTAAACGTGCACTAGTGCACGGATGTGACCGGACCCTGTCGCAAAACCATGCGACCTGTCGCAAAACCATGCGACCTCTACTCTTTTGCCTAAAGGCGAATAGCTTTCTGTGTGGGACTCTAAAGACTCGACACTACGCTGGCAGTGGGTTTAACCACAGACCGCAAGCGGCACTAGCTGTGCGTAACGGTCCCCAGGTAGATGCCGACAATAAGACGGACGAGGTGAAACCCATCTGAACTCCTACTGAGCCTGAATGTGACAATCTCCATACAGTCCAGTCTGTTCGTCTGATAACATCGCATGGCGGGCCTAGGGGGTGGTAAACGTCAGTCCCCTAATAGCGGTACAAGTCGTGTCGGAGTGTAGCCCAGAACACCCTGAGATAACACTGGAAACCTACCAGTATATCTCGCTTGCCCTGGCCAGGGACTACTTGTGTAATGGCTCTTCTAGACACAGCGCGATGTCAACCCCCAATACCGGGAGAGAAAAATCCTGTCTAACCGTCACTGCCTCCAAATGCTTCGGGACTGCACCCAACTACTACCTGTTTGCACGACTCCTTTGAGCCGTGGTAGGGTAGTAATCAAAGTACAGTGGGAATACACTCGAGGTGAAGTGACAGTGTCAAGTCAGTGGACTAAGCTGTACTCATGTCACCTGGGAACTGATAACTAACGATAGGTATAGTACCAACCAACAGTTCCCAACGAGTCCTGTCCAGTGTACTCGTAACCTAACGAGCACCCGCATACTATCTCAAGCACGACGTACTGACGGCTGTGGGACAGACCGTCTCCCACGCTGGGATGAGAAGCGCATACGCTAGTCTACTCCGGAGTATCGATGCCCTGTCTCGATAGTCCTACGACTAGGGACCTGCATAAGGATGTGCTTGTGGATTACCCAGCCCCCACTAGTGTGACTGCCATCACAACGCTGGTAATCAAGCAAAGATCCTAAGGGCTCCACTAATGTGTATAGGTGATATACTAAAATAAACACATGTACACATTAAAGCAGAAACAAACCAAGTAGCATACTACTATAATGAGCAAGATTGTCAACACAAGGTGAATATCCCAAGCTTCCATTAAGTAATATACAAACTAGTATAATACAGTAATGGCCTCTAGGGCATATACACTAACAATCTCCCACTTGCACTAAGGCCATGTACTGGCGTATCGAAGACCTATCATCTCGATCAGCCGCTCGAACTGAGTCTGGGGTAAGGCCATTGTGAGTGGATCAGCAGTGTTATCTTCCGTAGAAACTCTCCGAACCTCGATCTCCTGGCGACCCACGATCTCCCTGATCAGGTGATACCGCCTCAAGATGTGTCTGGACTTCTGATGGGACCTGGGTTCCTTCGCTAAAGCTATAGCCCCGTTGTTGTCGCAAGACAGCGGTATTGGATCAACAATGGACGGAACCACCTGAAGTTCCGTTAAGAACTTCCTTATCCAGACAGCTTCTTTTGCGGCATCTGCAGCAGCGATATATTCCGCTTCCATCTTCGAGTCAACAACGGTTTCTTGTTTGGAACTCTTCCAACACACCGCCCCTCCATTGAGGGTAAAGACATAACCCGACATGGACTTGGAATCATCCTTGTCACTCTAGAAGCTGGAGTCAGCAAAGGCCTCGATCTGGAGGTCTTTTCCGCCGTACACCAAGAACATCTCCTTAGTCCTTCTCAAGTACTTGAGAATGTTCTTTACCGCTATCCAGTGTTTCTCCCCAGGGTTTGACTGATACCGGCTTACCACACTCAGTGCATAAGCTACATCTGGTCTGGTACACAACATCGCATACATTATAGAGCCTACCGCAGAAGCGTAGGGTATAATAGACATGCGATCCCTTTCCAAATCAGTCTTGGGAGACATCTCTTTGGAGAGGGTGATCCCGTGACAAGCCGGTAGATTACCGCGCTTGGAATCTTCCATACTGAATCTTTTCAGTATGGTGTCGATGTACCTGGACTGTGAAAGTCCTAATATCCTCTTGGATCTGTCACGATAGATCCGGATCCCCAGAATGTACGAGGCATCACCCAGGTCTTTCATGGAGAACCTGTGTGACAAGAATCCCTTGACGGATTGTAGCATAGGAATGCCATTTCCTATCAAAAGAATGTCATCCACGTATAATACGAGGAATACGACAGTTCTTGCTACAAATCTACTATAGATGCATGGTTCATCTGGATTTTTGATAAAGCCAAAATCTTTGACCGTTTCATCAAAACAGATATTCCAACTCCGTGATGCCTGCTTTAGTCCATAGATGGACTTAAGCAACTTGCACACCTTTCCGCTGCTCCCACTCTGAATGAAACCCTCTGGCTGGTCCATATAAACACACTCCTCCAAATTTCCATTTAGAAAAGCGGTCTTTACGTCCATCTGCCAAATCTCATAATCGTGGAAGGCAGCAATGGCAAGCAGGATCCGAATGGATTTCAGCATAGCTACTGGAGAAAAGGTCTCGTCATAGTCCAAACCAGGCCTTTGACTAAAACCCTTTGCAACCAGTCTAGCTTTATAGGTCTCAACCTGTCCATCTACACCAATCTTCCTTTTGAAGATCCACTTGCATCCTACGGGTTTTACCCCATCTGGAGCAACGTCCAACGTCCATACTTTGTTGGTGTACATGGACTCCATTTCGGTCCGCATTGCATCCAGCCATTTTACCGAGTCAACGCTCTGAATGGCCTGCTGGAAGCTAGTCGGCTCATCACTATCAATGATGCAATCCTCTCTATCCCCGTCTATGAGAAAACCGTAGTATCTCTCGGGCGGATGAGACTGCCTACTACTCCTGCGGAGCGGCGCAGGAATGTCATGATCTTTCGAACCTTCTGGTTCTACTAAGCTTTCAGTAATAGCTCGTGGTTCTGGAATTTCTTCCAGTTCTATTGCGCTCCCACTTATCTGATTTTCCAAACACTCAGTTTCCAAGAAGTGGGCATGACGAGAAACAAGAACCTTTTGTTCCTCTTCGCAATAGAAGAAATATCCCTTGGAGTTCTTTGGATATCCCACAAACTTGCACTGTACTGAGCGTGCCTCGAGCTTGTCCGCATGCTGCTTTTTGACAAAAGCTGGACATCCCTATGTCTTAATGTGCTTAACATAGGCTCTCTTCCCACACCATATCTGATATGGTGTAGTAGGCACAGTCTTAGTTGGAACTCGGTTCAAAAGGTATGCAGCTGATTCTAGTGCATATCCCCAGAATGATCGCGGTAACTCAGCGTTACTCATCATGGACCGTACCATATCCAATAGGTTCGGTTCCGTCTCTCTGATACACCGTTATGTTGCGGAGTGTATGGAGGAGTAAGCTGAGAGAGAATTCCATTCTCTTTTAAGTAATCCAGGAACTCGGCACTCAAGTATTCACCACCTCAATCAGATCTTAGTGTCTTGATACTTTTGCCGGTTTGTTTTTCTACTTCATTCTTATATTCCTGGAATTTTCCAAAGGCTTCGGATTTATGTTTCATTAAGAAGACATATCCATACCTTGAAAAATCATCCGTAAAAGTAATGAAGTAAGAATAACCGCTTCGTGCATGCGTAGACATTGGACCGCACACGTCGCTGTGTACGAGTCCCAAGAGCTCGCTCGCTCTTACTCCATGTCCAGTGAACGGAGTCTTTGTCATCTTTCCTTTGAGACAGGATTGACAAGTGGCATACGATTGATATTCGAACGGATCCAAATATCCTTCTGTATGTAACTTCGTCAACCTTCTCTCATTGATGTGACCCAGTCTACAATGCCATAAGAAAGCCTGGTTTGTTTCCGGAGACTTTCTTTTGTGTGTATTTTGGACATTGAAAATCTGTGGTTGGTTTAGTACGTATATACCATTGCTTAATGTACCTGACCCAATCAAAACTTGATTAAAGTGAATGTTTACAACATTACTTACAAATGCAAATTCATAACCTTCTTTAGATAATAAAGATACAGAAATGATATTACAAGTTGCATTGGGTACAAAAAAGCAATTACGTAAAACCAAAACATGTCCATCTGACATTCCCAGGTGATAGTCCCCCACGGCCTTAGCATCCATGCTAGCTCCGTTTGCAACTTTGAGGGTCATGTCACCTGCCTTCAAAAACCTACGCTTTCTCAACGCCTGCAAAGAATTACAGATATGAGATCCTGATCCGGTATCCAATACCCAGGAAGTAGAGTTTATTGATAGACAGTTTTTAATAACATACACACCTGAAGCTGAAGCCGCAACTTGCTTCAGATCCTGTGTTCTGACTTTCCAAGCCCTGCAATCTTTCTTCCAGTGCCCACTCTTATGACAGTAAAAGCACTCTTCCTTCCCCACAAGCTTCCCCGCTATCTTTGTTGCTTTTGCCTTCCCTTCGTATCCACTTTACTAACACCGCCCCTTGGTTTGGCGGGGGCTTTCTTCTTCTTTCCCTTGGCTTTCGTCTTGGACCTAGAAGAGGAAGATCCTCCTACAAACAAAGTGGATGTTTCCCTACCTTTCTGTAGGGTGCCCTCTGCACTCCTCAGCATGTTAAGGAGCTCTGAAAGTTCAACTTCTTTTTCTTGCAAGTTGAAATTCAGGATGAACTGGGCATAAGTGGAAGGAAGGGACTGAAGAATCAAGTCCGTATAGAGCTCATTCTCCAACATGGTCCCAAGGTCCGCGAGCTCCTCTATGAAGCCAATCATCTTAAGCACGTGTTCCGCTACCGATGATCCGACGGCCAATCTTGCCGAAAACAACTTCTTCGACACTTCGTATCTGGCGATACGAGATTGCTCTCCATATAGTTCTTTTGTATGGAGAAATATGGATTTGAGGTCCATATTCTCGTGCCTCCTCTGATGTTCGTTGTCCATAGAGGCAAGCACGAGGCACTTGGCCTTCGCGCAATCGATTTCCCAGGTCTTATGGATTTCCCTATCCGCGACGCTGGTTTTGGGACCTGGGACAGGGGGAGCTTTGGTGGTAAGGAGATACCCCCAACTTGTCATAAGTGATTGCCATTTTGACATTCCTGAGCCAATCTTTGTAGTTTGGCCCTGTCAATATGTTTTTATCTAGTAGTAACTTAAGTCCGGTCATGATGTTTGGTCGCTGCAATTAGGAGAGAGAGAAGAAACACTTTAGCATGATACTCTTGCAAGTTTAGAGTGGTTTTTAATTTGTCTAAACAGGATGGCTCCTACTGTCTCTCGAATCCCTCCTCAAACCAAAAAGGAAGAATTAGTCAGGATCAATCTCACCGTACAATACTTGCTTAACCGTTCAGCTAGGCTAGTGTCGGTACTTCGAGGGAGCTTTTCCAACGCTTTCGCGAAGTTCCTTAATTAAATAACCTCTTTTTCCTGAGGGCGTAGCCCCGCTAACACTTTTCTAGACACCTACTTGGTTTATAGCATTGATCGTTAAGTGAGAAATTTCCCGAGGAGTAGCATATACTCACAGTAGGATCGGGATCCAAATATCATCGCGTGACAAAACTGAAGGAATCCTACCAGAATCATCACACTCCAAATGGTATGCAGCGCTAGCAAGTTTCAGTTCTTTTGAAACTCCCGATGTGGATTTTTGCTCCATGCTCTTATGACCTTGACTTTGGCCAAAATATCATAAGTCACATGTCAAGTTCTACCCGTCATTCTCCAGGTTAATTTGAGCCCACCCGCACATACCCTTGACTTTGGCCAACATGGTAGAACGACTGCCCCAAACCAACACATCTATCTATGCTGCACATGAATACCCAATAGCTACCAATCACTATGCCTTGACTTTGGCCAACATACATAGCTTGAATACTTATTGACCATTCATGTGAAATGACGGAGGGCTACGAATGGTTTTGGCGAAACCGTGAATGTAGTGAACTTGATATAATCGAAGGAACGAGATAGCTTTTAAAAGGAGTGGCTTAAGCTCAGCGTTTAAAAGTTATTTTGAAAAGAAACCGAGTGGTTTTTGAAAGTGTTCCAACGACTTTTACTTGGTTTATTTTTCTTGCATTAATTTTAATGCGTCCCATCATTTAATCCTACCATTGCAGAAAACAACCAAAATATGACGTACGCTTATACCATCCGCATTCGCCACGGGGCCCCGTCATTACCCGTTAGGTTTCTTAACTAACGACAGAGCGGGGGCTGGACTAGCGCGGATGCAAAACATAAGCAACGCCTAAATAATATCATATATAGATATATTGCAATGATAGCCATTTCAGATCACAGATGAACACATTGGATATACTAGGAATCCGCAATTCGTACGAGCCTGTAACGAAAAGCGGATTACACGGTCGCGATGAATAGCCAATACCCCACCCAAGACCCCTACGGGTGCGGCAAACTACCCGCCAAGTACCCGAAGCGAAGCAACCTCCCTCAACACCGTGAGTACGCCACTCGGCACTTCGAGATACCCGGTAGTTTGTGCACCCCACCTTGAGTCTATCGTAGGAGCAAAAACAGTAAAAAGAAATTATACAATGACGGCTACAACCCCGACCATGTTGTGCGTCCATACAAATAATATTACATCAATTTACATATTACATGAATTGAAAGATAAAAGGAAAAACTCTCATCTCACAATCCCCGGCTATTCATCCACGACAATCCAATGAATTCATATACACATACCGTCAACATTACAGATCACAGATATGTATAACCCCCACTAATCGACGTATAGCGATTAGTAGACGTTCAATACATATAACACATCACAGATATAAACCCGTTAGCTTTAGTCTTTAGAAACTCAATCAAAATACGGTTTTTTAAGCCCCAAAAACAAATTTTGCTTTCTGTAAAATCTGGGCTAAAAAAACATACTCTAAAAATCGAAAAATACCCCATAAAGTATACTGCAGTGAAACCGATCCACGGCCGAGTCAACTCGGCCGCGGATCCGCGGCAAGAAGCTTTTCTTGCCGCGGAACCGCGGTGAGTTGGTCGGTTCTGTGGATCGTTTTTCTGCAGTATACTATAAAAACCCTGAGTCGGTTTTTGGTATATGTCAAATAATTTTTACAGCAGTTTAAAAATCGACAGAAAGTTTGTGTTCCGGGCGTATTTCGGGACTTTTTCTCCGATCGAATTTCTAGTTACTTTGCTAACATGTTAGATAGTGTTTAACTAGGCTCTGATACCACTTTAAGTCTACGTTACCTCTCCCGGTACTTACGGGCTTGCGGAAATGATGAAAAACGTTTTTCAAGAGGTGGTAACATAGACTCAAAAACGGATCTTTGTTAAACAACTACCTAACAACCTAACTATGAGTTTTACCTACTCGGTTAGGGGGCTATACCTTTCTTGAACTCCTTCGTCTTCAACTCTTTGCGGTGTACGGATCGGCCTCACCTCGTCGTCTCCTTGCGCCGAAGATGGATCCACCTGAAAGCTTCTACCTTTGGCTTCTTCTTCGAACTTGAAGAAACTAGAACACTTGGTTTGCTAAACCTTGTGAACTAGGATGAGTAGAGAAATGACATGGGTTTTCTTTTATCTCTAAGGCAATGTTTCTCAACTCATGAGAGGGAGTTGCCTTGAGCTAGAGAGAGAGCAAGAGCAAGAGCAAGAGGGAGAGCTCAAGCAAGAGAGAGAAAGCAAATGAGAGAATGAGTAAGTCTTTTGCCATCCAAGCTCTCATAATCCAAAACCATCATAACAAATAATAGTAATCAAGTATTATGTGATGGTTCAAGTCAAAATGGCCATATCATTTCATGCACTCATTTTGCAAGAAGAAACAAGCAAGCAAAAGTCTTTGCCATGAAATGATAGGCATTGTCATGATGATGGTCAACTAGTCCAACCTAGTCAACCGGTCAACAAAGTCAACAAGTCAACAAAGTCAACCCCTCAACAACCATGTCACTATAATACTTAATTAATATTATTGTTAATTATATTTCTTATTCTCATTAGGGTTTAGCAAAAAGTCAATAGTCAACAGTCAACAACTCCAATGAGAATCCTCTGCCTCTGTCTCTCTGTCAACTGTGTATACACACCCGCATCCGCGTTCCGAGGAACACGAATACAAACGAGATAAAACCAATCCCAAAACGTACACTAGGATCTGGCTTAAACCAAAGCCCGCTAGTGTTAACTGTCCGGACACTAAACGTGCACTAGTGCACGGATGTGACCGAATCCTGTAGCAAAACCATGCGACCTGTCGCAAAATCATGCGACCTCTACTCTTTTGCCTAAAGGAGAATAGCTTTCTGTGTGGGACTCTAAAGACTCGACACTACGCTGGCAGTGGGTTTAACCACAGACCGCAAGCGGCACTAGCTGTGCGTAACGGTCCCCAGGTAGATGCCGACAAGAAGACGGACGAGGTGAAACCCATCTGAACTCCTACTGAGCCTGAATGTGACAATCTCCATACAGTCCGGTCTGTTCGTCTGATAACATCGCATGGCGGGCCTAGGGGGCAGTAAACGTCAGTACCGTAATAGCGGTACAAGTCGTGTCGGAGTGTAGCCCAGAACACCCTGAGATAACACTGGAAACCTACCAGTATATCTCGCTTGCCCTGGCCAGGGACTACTTGTGTAATGGCTCTCCTAGACACAGCGCGATGTCAACCCCTAATACCGGGAGAGACGAATCATGTCTAACCGTCACTGCCTCCAAGTGCTTCGGGACTGCACCCAACTACTACCTATTTGCATGACTCTTTTGAGCCGTGGTAGGGTAGTAATCAAAGTACAGTGGGAACACACTCGAGGCGAAGTGACAGTATCAAGTCAGCGGACTAAGCTGTACTCATGTCACCTGAGAACTGATAACTGACGATAGGTATAGTACCAACCAACAGTTCCCGACGAGTCCTGTCCAGTGTACTCGTAACCTAACGAGCACCCGCATACTATCTCAAGTACGACGTACTGACGGCTGTGGGACAGACCGTCTCCCACACTGGGATGAGAAGCGCATATGCTAGTCTACTCCGGAGTATCGATGCCCTGTCTCGATAGTCCTACGACTAGGGACCTGCATAAGGATGTGCTTGTGGATTACCCAGCCCCCACTAGTGTGACTGCCATCACAACGCTGGTAATCAAGCAAAGATCCTAAGGGATCCACTAATGTGTATAGGTGATATACTAAAATAAACACATATACACATTAAAGCAGAAATAAACCAAGTAGCATACTACTATATTGAGCAAGATTGTCAATACAAGGTGAATATCCCAAGCTTCCATTAAGTAATATACAAACTAGTATAATACAGTAATGGCCTCTAGGGCATATACACTAACAACAACAACTGGTCTTAGTGCAAGTGGGAGATTGTTAGGAATATGTATGCCCTAAAGACCGTTATTGTATGATATAGTGGATACTTGGACATATATATAGAGAGACTTTCTTGCTCGACATGATAGTATGCTCTCTAGTTGCTCTTTATATTAACATGTACACTTCTATTATTATACTGTCTATCTGATACATGTTGATAAAGCCCTTAGGATGTTTGCTTGACTACCAGGACTATGATGCGGATCATACTATTGAGACTTGTGTAGTCCACAAGCAAATCCTTTAACTGTTCCTAGTCGAGGAAGTATCGAGACAGGGCATCGATAATCCAGAATAGACTAGTGTGTATATTTCTTGACCCTGTAGGGGGCGATGGTTGATTCCATAACCATTGGTGTTTGACATCAAAGATTGTACACATGTGCTCATTAGAGAATGGGTACACAGAATAGGACTCGCCGAGAACTCCTAGATGGTACTATACCTATCGTCAGATAGCAGTTCTCTGGTGACACTGGTACAGGTTAGTTTGTAGACCCGAGTTCGTCATAGTGTCTTATGTGGTTCCCACTGTGCTTTGATTTCCTCCCTACCACGGCTCAAAGGAGTCGTGCAAACATGTGGATTTTGGGTACAGTCCCGAGTCACATGGAGGCAGTGAGCGATAGGAGGGGTTTCGTCTCTCCCAGTATGGGGAGTTGATGTTGCGCTATACTCGATTGGCTATAACAGTAAGTCTCTGGCCAGGGTTGATGAGATTTACTAGTAAGTGTTATCAGTAGTTTCTAGAACTGTTATGAGCTATACATCAGCATGACTTATCAAGTTACTAGGGTCTGAGGATTCCACCCCTAGACTTGATATGCGACATATCAGACGAAGGGACCAGACCGTACGGTAAGTGTTACTTATAGGCTTCACGGGAGTTTGGACAAGCTTGCTTGTTGATCTTCTATTCGCTCAATACCTGGGTAGCCGTTACGTCTAGCTAGTACCGCTGACGGCTTGTAGGTAACTGATGTGATCATTACCTACTGCTAGCGTATTGACGAGTGTTTAGAGTCCCACACAGAGGTTTCATAGTTCAAGCTAAACGAAATAGAGCACATATGCTGATATGTGCGGGAGCCTGATTAAATACAAGTATGTGATACCGTATTCTAATCTGGCGATAAATGATATTAGTCGGTTATATATGATATAACCGGATTATTAAATCAAGTGTTGATTTAATAATTTGATATATATTTATATTTGATATAATTATATGTTAACTAATATTATTACTCACTAATTATATTCTCTTAATATATATATTTACATATATATATATATATGTATATGTGATATGTGTGTGTGTGTGTGGATTTTCTATTTCGAGAAAATAGAATAAAGAGGTGGAAATTAAGAGATATTTGTGGTATGGTGTAAAGCATGACTTGTTCATTTTTTTATTCATTTGCATTTACTATTGAAGCATGGTTGGATTTTATTATTGTGAAAAAATCCATGCTTCAATAAGTGAGATGAGAATAAGAGCCATTCTTCACCTGATCATTTTTACCTTAGCTCATTTGCTTGCTCTCCATTTTTCTTCTTCATCTTTCTCTAAACCCTGACACCCACATGAGTTGTAAACCCTAGCACTTTAGATTAGGTTGTTTCATTCATTAATAGTAGAATAGTGAAGAGATAGCTTAACCTAGAGAAACTTCGGGTGGATCATCTTCATCACGAAGATCGCGAAGTAAGCTCGATTCTTCTTCAAGTGGAGCCATGAGGAGTCGTAGGGACTACTACCCGGAGCTTTAGAAATGAAGTACTTGGTCTACAAAGGTTGTAGTCTCTTTCACTTAGTATAGTTTTTATTATATCATTGCTTAAACCCTAATGATCTAGTTAAGATTCTAGGTTGGTGTAGCTTAGCACACCAAGAATTTTTTAAAATTGCATGCTTGCTCAAGCTTCTGTGAAACCTGTCTCCCTGTCCGGCCGGTGAGCCCGAACAGGGAGCGGTTTCCGAGTCGGAAAGCGCGAGCGTCTACTGTTGTCCCTTGTCCGGCTATTGCACCTTCGTTGGAGGGAATCTTGTTACTACCTGGAACCGTGACTTCTGCTAGTGGATTCGCAATTTCGTTGCTGGAACCGTGTAGGTTGATGGGTCGCACGCCCGGCACACATGTTTTGGCCTTGCTTCTGTGTTCATAACTCAAAGTAGGTGACCTAACGGTCGCCGCCCCCACCTACTCTCATTGATTAAGAAGGAGACAGTGGTGTCAATGGGGAGACCAAGGTCGTCTCGAATCCGGTCTCCATACCTCTCAATGAGTGAGCTTTCTTGAAGCCAAGGGTCTAAGAAGAAGAGAAAGTCATCACCATTGCCACCTTGAAGTCAACCCTATCCTTGCGATGTTCCCGAGAAGCCTGGGAAGGGCGGAATGCCTTTGGAGTTTTGGTTGTGCAGAGGTCTTGCGGAGCCTTATCTCAAAGGGGATCTATTCTTCTTTATCCGTCTACAACTCAAGCCCAAAGAGCGCAAAGTTATTCCGTCTGACGCTTCTCCTTAGAGGGGTGGTTGACTTCCAACTACTTTTTTTGCAACCTCTTTCACAGACTGAGTGACCGATACCGATGGAATTAGAGTTCCCCAACCGGGTTTGGTTATCTTATCCAAACATTCATGATCTGTATGTGAATGAGTAGAATTACTCATCCCTCGGTCTATTAGAGAACTATCTCTCCAGGGATTGTGAATGATGTTCCACTAGAAATATTTTTAGTCGACTTATAGACGCATGTCCGTCCTTCCAATCATCGATCGGAACCTTCTTCTAATTCCTTTACTCAAGTGGAACCTTGACGGTTGACTTCTTCTGATTCACAAGCTTGAGCTTGAACCTTCCTCTTATCGAGCTTGGGATCCTATCGGGATAGGTAGGCCCAAGCTTTCCCCTCCCCCCGCCTCAGACATAAAGGCAGTAGTTCCTCACGGCTGACAAATAAATGGAGGAGTTTAGGCCGTCAAAAGGCACCGGTCCCCACTTCCCCCCACTGGGATTTTGCTTTCCTTATCTACGCGCGCACTGCGTCAGCACTGGCGAAAAAGAGGTCGGCTTTACAGAATAAGAAGGGGGCGGGCCGGGTGCTTGTGGGCCCCCTCTGCTGCAAGTGCTTGTTGGACCCCCGTTTCCCGAGAGGGAGCTGGGCTGTGTTTCCCCGACGGCCACCCAGTAGCGGCAGAAAATGAACTCGGGTAGGCTCCGCGTGGTTCGCATTTTCTTGTTAAGAGAGAACTTCTCATTCTGTTATAGAAGCCCGCGTCCACGCTGGTAAAGCCCAGCAAAGCTGCAGGCCGTCAAAAGGCACCGGCCCCCCACTTCCCCCCACTGGGATTTTGCTTTGGCCGAAAGGTTTCCTTTTGGATCAGCGGGTTCTCCCGCCCTAGTTAAAAACGAGGAAGTTATTCTGTATCATAGTAAATAAAGATCTCTCACTAAAGACGAGAAGTATGGAGTTCAAGATTTTGGTTGTACGTGAGGAGGTGCGAAAAGCATCTACTCTACACCCTCGGCTACGATAGCGGCGCTCGTTGCTCAAAGCCCGTTTGCAGCCTCCCTCCGTGAACGGTAACATTTACATCCCCTTCATCAAAATGACATCGTACGTATGACTATTGTAATGTTTTCCAACGATTTAGACTTACGCTACAACGGCGGGGTCACTACGAATAGGGCAAATCGCCGTAGACGAGTGAAGGCGCCGCGCCTATAGGTTTCCCCTCTGAAGTCAGCCCTCCATCCTCGCTGATCTAAAAAAGGTCTGTACATATTCAACATCGTGTCTGCAGCAGGATGACTCTATTTATGCCCCTTTCTTCCTATTGGATTGCAAATCAAGGTTTCGCTCTTTTGTTTTTGCGCTTCCCGGAAGTCTAAGGGGACTTTCCGGGACGCAAAAAGAGGGGTCCGAATTTTTCTCGCTGCCCGGAAGTAGAAACTTACTTTTCGGGGCGAGAAAAAGGGTCGCTGATTTTATTGTGCCCGCCCCTCCCCCATTGAGTCCCCCACCTGTCTACCGCTTAGAACCTTCCACAGCTCTAAGTGAACTATTGAGTTTTGAGTTTTGTTTGGACTAAAACAAAAAAGGCGAGACAATTTTGTTAGAACCTTCCACATCTCTGAGTGAAGCTCGGGTCCCCGGAACGAGCGGAACGGTACTGATAGATATTCTTACAGGGCTGGTCTACCCTCCAACATCCAATGGGTACATTTTTCCGTCCAATCGGCAACACCTGCCTCCTAACCAGACTTCGACGAATCCACTCCTTTCGTCGAACCGGGCATTTTAGAAGCAAGTGAGCCACCTAAGCTCGCCCTCGCTTCTTCTTTGTTGCTGAGTTAGTAGATCCTGAGAAGGCAGAAGTCGTGATCCTTGATGCCCGGTTGATTCAGTTTAAAAAGCCCTATTGAACTACCTCAGAGAATGAATTGAAGCCCACCTACGCTACGCAACCTATCTGAATACCATCAAGGAGCGGCCGAACTTACACACTTTTCTTTAAAGCATTCAGCGGCACTGGGTCCAATATGAGTAGGATCACTTAGCCATGCTTCATAATTAAAAAAACGGGCGCCATGGAAGACATGCCACTCAGCCAAAGAAAGATAATGGAGAGTTGACCAAATGAGCACTAAATACTTTTCGAGAAATCTCCTCCAAATCGCTGGTATGACTATCGAAATCGTGAGCATCAGCATGTAGGTTCCAGATCCAAGTGGTTCAATATCGGGAACTAGAGTCCAACTCCCAAATGCCGTCTTTTTGAATTCCATTATCCTTTCTCTACGCAACCCAGGGCTTAAGGTACGAAGTCGCTCGAGGCCACGCTTCCTAGGTGAGGCACTCTCGAATACCGTTGTTCCCCGTAATGAGTTCAAACTACCTTCTCTTTGAAACCCTGTAACAATCGCTTTCAGTAGTAGTTACTGTTGTCAAGTATGAGTTGTCAGTTTCTTAGCTACTTTTGTTAACACTACTTAGCTAAGAAGAATGCTTGGTATAAATAACTCACTTCTTGGTCTTCGACCCCCTCAGTCACTACGAGCGCCCCCCGATCAGTGCAATGGGATATGTCTATTTATCTATCTCTTGACTCGAAATGGGAGCAGGTTTGAAAAAGGATCCGCCCACAACCGGCCCAAAAGGGAAGGACCTTTCCTTCTGGGGGTAAGAAAATCATGATCGGGATAGCGGACGCAAAGCTATTGAACTTGGGTATGGTCTTTTGTCGAAATGGAATGGCCTTTTCTTTTTATTTATTTTATCGGAATGAGAAGCCCTATTAGATATTCGTTATGAGTTCGTGTTGGAAAGCCGGGCAAGGATCAAAGGAAAATGCAAAAGTCTAAATAGAATGAGGGGCAAGAATCATTCAATTATTCCTCGTCTGAAAATAGTCTTAGCTGTGAATTTTTCCCGGTCTACCTTTCCAGGAGAGGGGGTTTCTTCCGGTGGAATTCCTGCTTTGCTGAGGCCACTTTTGAAGCCAAATCCCACGCAAGATTCAATGCATTTTGATAGCCAACAGGACTTTCATCTTTCTTTGGCTGAGAGCCCTCACAGCTCAGGCACAACGACGCAATTATCAGGGGCGCCCCAAGCGATTCGATCACCATTACCTGTTTGATTCGGCGGCTTAATGCCCGCTATTTGTTGACACGACGCCACTGGTCAGAGATGCTGGAATTTCTCCCATTTCCAAGACCCATTCTCATCAAGAATATCAGCCATGAACGATTTAGGAGGGGAATTATCTATGATGCAAGGAATAATAGACTGGAGGGGGGCCCCAGTTTCAAATGTGGGTTTCTAAGAATGGAACCGAGGTGATGGGAGAGAGAAAACAACCTTCCCGGTCACTTTAATTCACAACAAACATCGGGATGAGTGTTGGGAATGTCGTATCCGGCCTAAGAGCATTATTTAGAAGGCCATGCTTATACTCTCGCACCATATCAATCAAACGTAGGAAGTTTGTCTTGCTTTCCATCGTGCCTGTCGCAAGCGCCTTAGTTTCAGATTGGTCAGGAATTAACTCGTCGCCACAAACTCCGTCTTAAGCAAAGAAAGATCAAGAGTTGAGATGTGAGAAAAAGAGAGAGAGTTCTTAGATCGGCCTCAGACTCTTTTCTATTGTGGAACTCTTTGCTCCTACTATTTTTTAGTGAAAGCGGAATCACAACTGTGCTTAAATCCCTACTTCCATCGAATCTCGTGCAGCAGGAACCATCCGACTTGTTTTTCATAGTGCACATTTAAAAGAGTGTCAATTGATGCAGAGAAGGAGCGAAAAAAATGCACTTCCCCCACCTCTCCTAACCTTGGGTTGATTGGCACAACTTTTAATCATCCCCTCTCCACATTATTTTGTGGAGATCAAAAGTGCGGGATTGCTGCGTTTGAACACAATGTGGTTACCGTGATTCAAGTATTTGGTAATGAGGTCTCGCAGGTGCTGTAGTAGCTCTTCGTGAAACGAAGTACTACTGCGGTTCAAGGCGAACTCCTTATCCAGTATGACATCTAGTTTAGCCTTTCTTATCGGGCCTTGGCTTTAGGAGGTTCTTTGGAATGTTCTTAGCGATTTTGACAGGGTTACGCAAGAAAACTTTTCGAAAGGGCTACGTTCGCTTTGAAGTTCACTCAAAAGATGATAGTGCCAGTACTGATTCTCTGAACTTGAAGACGCTACTTCTTGCTTCGAAAAATGAATTGAAGTTCACTTTATATTATTGAGGGAGTATTGTTACAGCCAATGAGTCTAGGTGAAACTCTTCTTTCTTATCTATTCGATAGTGAATTAACTGCAATCAGCCTTCCGGATCGAAAGCACTTTCCAAGAAATTGGCTTACTTATTTTCCCGTTTATTAATTCGCATATGCGACTTCCGCTTTTTTCCTTTCTCTTTATGAACCTTACATCTATTGAAATCCATTCTTTGTATGAAATTACTTACTATGAATTGAATGACTCGGGTCGTGGGGCCCGAAACAGTGTTGATATGGCCGGTAGTGGTTTGATCCGGCATAGCACAGTGGCGTTTACGTGTTCCCAAAAGACTTTGAAAATCACCGATACAAATTGAAAGGAATTCCGAGGTTCAAGAGAAATTGCTCACCAGCAGAGAAGCCCACGGAGCGGTCGGTAAAAGAAAACAGATGCGCTACCGCGCAACGGACGCTAGGTGCTCACTCCGTTGCTTGGTCTACCGCGCAACGGCTTTCACGCTAGGCGCTCACTCCGTTGCTTGGTCTAACGCTATAGGCTTTCGCGTTGCATTGTACTTGTCGTTGCTTGTTCGTGCGCTAGCGCGCTCATCCCTTGCTTGCTGCAAAAGTGAGACAAAACATGAGCTTAAGACACGAAGTCGTTCAACCACCGATTAAAACCCAGTAGTACTTGGATACACTTACAGAAATCGATGAAATTTCATAATACCCATATTCCATATTTCTCATTTTTTTGAAATTTCAAATTCTATATCTCATGAAACTACCGAAGAATTATAGATTACTTTTCTTAAACCAACGATATTTGAAGTTTTATAGAATAGGAAAATCGGTGAAATATCACAACTTCCTTGTGTTCTCTAAATTTTTCAATATCTGCAGCACAATAAATCGAAAAAGTCTCACAATATATTATTTTCCTATGAAACAATATATTGTTTTTGAATTCCACATGTTATAACCTATTAATATCATAAAATTTTCACAATATTTTATTTTCACGGGTTTTAGATTTTCGCTAAAATCGGAAAAAATTCATAATATTTTATCTATCGAGTTTTACATCTTTCGCATGAAATTTAAATTTAAAACTCAAAATTTCCAACTACATCGCATGTTATAGATAAATCCATGAAGTTCGATATTCCTTAGGGCATGTTGAGGTATTCATATTAAAATCGGGTGGATTTAATTTGGTAGAAGAATATCCGGAATACTGCTAAAAATCATAAGTTTCTCATGCCAAAAGTTTAAGATTGGTTAGAGCTATTAGGAATTGAAATAAAAAATAGATTATTTGGATGGTAGGATTAAAAAAAAGAGATGAAAGAAATAAAAAGAAAGTTATGATAAAGGGTTGGAGTTCAAAGAAAAAGCAAACATGCAGTTTATGGAAAGAAAAATTATCTTTGTGCTAATTTTTATAATCAGAAGTAATAGGCCATTTTAGGGGGTTAATTTTCCTATGCATTCACCAAAAACGCATCCAAACAAACCATCACACTGGATTGGTCCTCTCAAGAATAAAAAAGAAATCTAGGCTTTAAACCCTGTGGCAAGTGTTTATCCAAACAAGGCCTTATGATTAAAAGCAAAACCCTAAATAAGTTGCTGAACAAGATTCTTCATTCAGCTGAAGTTTCTTAAAGAGGATTTCCAATACACATAATGACCATAAAGAAGGTGAACAGAAGTGAGTAAGTTTAACATAAGTTTCATCCCACATTTTTATTCTCTTGCTCGATACAAGAAAAAAACTAAGCACCTAGAGAATTAAGTACTCTCAGGCTTCGGCAGGCTTCTGAATGACAAATGACATGCACTGGCACTGCTGCTTGTTGTCGAAGGAGAGAAGCCTGATATAAGTATTTGGGTATGCCTTCTTGCACTCCTCGATCTCGTTCAGGACCTGCGAGGCGTCGGTGCACCCGAACATCGGCAGCTTCCACAGAGTCCAGTATCTTCCATCATAGTAGCCGGGTATTTGGCTATTGGTCCTATGCACTTCTCCAGCCTTCATGTAAACTTATTATTAGTGACAAAGTGGGGCGGGTGTGTGTTGGGGGGGGGGGGGGGGGGTGGCGATATGTATTAATAGATAGAATCATACACTACACTAAAGAGGTTCTGTGATATATTAGAAACATGACATGACAGTAGCTGTCAGAATTTCTGTCTCTGGACATACCTCACTTAATTTCTGAGCTCTTCTGAAGATGTTATTATTGTAGGAGAAAAGGTCTGGGTTATGTCTAGACACATCTTGGTATTTTTGCTAATTACTTCCTCTAATTGTTACTTCACTGTGTTTGAATGTTAAGGTGTTGGGTACTCGAAAACAGTGCCACCACTACAAATGTGCCCAATAGTAATGGGAAATTTGTCGCGGTTCAAACCGTTGCCAAACTCTCGTAACGGTTTCAATGGCTTTGGATGCGGTTTAAACCATTACCATTTCCAATACCTGGTAGGTCCCACTTCCCTCTCCAGATAAAAAAACCCAATCTCCCCAAAATTAACCCCGAGCCTCTTATTTTTCCTCCCAAAATTCCCCACCCAAACTCCATTCGCTCCCCCGCCGCTATCGTCGCCTCCTCTCATTGATCACCTCCCTCTCAATCGTCACCTCCTCACGCCGCCTCCACTCTCGTCGCCTCTACTGCTGGATCGAGCCCCCGCCGCCGCCGCCATCCCCGCCGCTCGAAGTCCTTCTTGGCCGTCGTGCTCATGGAGTTCGTCAAAAGGTTAGTGTTTAATTTGTAAATTTTGTAAATTTTAATTTTTGTAAATTTAATTTGTTAATTGTTGATTAATTTGGTTAAATTTTTGGAATTACGTTGATGTTCATGTTGTTGTTATTGTTGGTGGTGGATAGGGTTAGGGTTAGGTTTGGGAGTTAGGTTTAGGTTTAGGGTACGGGTTTATGGTTAGGGATGGATAGTTTAGTGAAATGCAACAATAATTAAGGGTATTTTAGTGACAAGGCTACAAAAGTTAAGGATATTTTAGTGTAAAAAATTAAAATTGAGCAAGGGGTTTTATACTAAAAACTTTAATGATAGTTTAGTGAAAAACAACAATAGTCAAGAGTATTTTAGTGAAATTTATAGTAATTTAGTTAATTTAAGAAGATAAATTGTTTATTTAAATTTGTTAAGGTAGTTTAGTGAAAACCCATCAATAGTTAAGGGTATTTTAGTGAAATTGAAATAGGTTTAGGAAAATTTTTAAGATAGTTTAGTGAAAAAACAACAATAGCTAAGGGTAATTTATTGAAAAATTTAAACGTGTTTTATAGTAATTTAGTAAATGTGTGTGACGATGATCTCACATATCAAACACGGCCAAATCTTAATGCATCAGCATTCTCCTCTACATTGAACTCTTGTCAAATCCCGCCCTAACCCCAACCATAAATCTTCATCTCATGTTCCATTCCTTTATTTTTTCCGGATTTATAGGTGAGGGATGTTATTTGCAAATTTATTGAAAAACCCTATGAATTGTTTAAAATAACATATATATAACATTGCCTTAAATTTCAGACCCGGCGATATTACAAGTTCATCAGCATTCCCGGCGAGATTGGCGTGCATGTGTCGTTCGATGCACATCGTGCCCTTGCCTGAGTCATAGACGAGATACAGAATATTAAGAGAAGACGCCGATATTACACGTAAGCTTTATATTCTTCCTTGCAACAATAGTTATTGAATTTGTTCTCTTTTCCCTCTTTAGATATTATTTTCTATTGGTTTGCGTATAAATTGCAGTTATGCTCGATGTACCCGCTCCGTCTCTGTTGGTATGTTTTCAATTCTTTTAGATTATTTCCTTTCATTAACTTATTTCTTAGTAATTATTCTGATTCTCCTATATATCGTACAAAATATCTGAAATGTGCTTGCATATGCACATGCACATTCAACAATATTTGAAGATGAGAGAAGTATTGTTTAAACGATTTTTTAATCCCAAGTTCTTTTAGATAAAAGTTGCATGATCTCTGTTAGGATAAAAGTTGCATGATCTCTGTTAGTCAAACGACCCATACCTTTAAAATTGCATCTTATATGCATTTTCATTATTATACCCGAGATTAAAATAAAGATTTATCGATTTGTTCCTCATTTGTAGTGCCCCCGGCTTATTATGCACATCTTGCTGCGTTTAGAGCAAGATATTATATTGAAGGGGACTCGGATGCATGGGGGGTCAGCGGGAGCTAGTAGTGGTACAAGGACCAGGAATGCAGTGGTTAAATCTCTCCCAAAAATCAAAGACAACGTCAAGAATGTGATGTTCTACTGTTAATTACAGGTTTCTATCACCGGCTTTATTTTGGCTTCTCGATGACATATTTACTGAATCTTTTTAGGCCCTGCAACCGCTACCAATTTTATAGCTAAATCGTCAATTGAAACTAAACTTTAACCAAATCGTCAATTAAACCAAGCCCTAAGGGCAAATGTCATATATTAACATACAATTAAAAATACGCAAGAAAAAAATAAGGAAAAACAAACTAGTTAGTAGATCTCTTACCATAAATAAACCAAACAACCATCCCAGTCTCTCTCCATCCATATCCACTTATTTTCACATCCAAAAAATGGATAGAGAAAGACACATGGCCCAGCACTTGCTGACACTCGATGACATACTTTTCCAAATTGAAAATGAGGTGAAAATATGTCATCGAGCGTCGGTCAGTGATGTGCCTTGTGTCTCTCTTTATCCTATCTTTTGGATGTGAAAAATAAATGCATATGGATGGAGAGACTATGATGGTTGCTTGTTTTATTTGTGGTAAAAGATCTACTAACTAGTTTGTTGTGCCTTGTGCCTCACTCTTTATCCATTCCGCGGATTCTCGAGCACGCATCTTCTTTTCTCCTCCTGCACCTGGACCCTCGTCGAAGGAGGATGTCAGAAGAAGTCGCTAGCACTCTTAAGACGAGGATACAGATCATCCAGAGCTTGAGGTCTCAAAGGAAAAAAGTACCGGATGAAAGTTTGATAATCTTTAGTTTCAATACAATTTTCATATAATTGTCGAGAAAAAAGAACTTGTGTTTAAAGGGTAATGTTGGATTAATGTAGACCATCTTTTATTAGTCTAATTGATATCATAACCTGATTTGTAAGACCTAATTTGATTTATAGGACCGTTGGTGACTCTAAAGATATTTTTACGAAGTTAACTAATTATGTTTTAGGATCCTATTCCAGCGTGAAGTATGCAAAAGGTATACAAAACAACAGTTGTCATTCTAACTTGGTACTACTATGTGGCCAGTCATTCTTTAATAACCCACTCATGTAAAGTTGAAAATCGCTTATTTTGGTACTTTTGTCAGAGTCAGATGAGGATGAAGTCCACGCCGATCTTTAGACGAGGAGAGACATTATCCAGAGCTTAATCCATCGAGGGAAGAAAGTAACAGATGTAAATTTGATAACCCTTTCTTTATATACAATTTTCATATAATTATCGAAAATATATATTGTATGAAATGCTTGCGGTAGCTTGGCCATCTCAAATTCTTTACTTCTTTCATACACCAACCCCCTAAGCCCCCCCATAACAAAACCCTCAACACCCCAAAAATTTCAGAATGAAGAAGATTAATTGAATCTAATAGAGCAAAGACCCAAATGCAACTTACTATTCAACTTCAAGGCACAATACCATTCAGCAAATCAAACCTCATCATAAGAAAAAGAAATTGTCAAAGATTCTAAGGATTTCAATAAAGAAAATTAAAATCAATTTGTCATAAATATTAAAAAAGTTTTATACATGAATCACCAACAATTAAAAAAAAGAGTCTTTGTCCGACCGGAAATCCAACAACAGCGGCGGCAACACTGACGATGAGATCGATAGGTATAGCATGAGAATGTGAGTAAGAGAGAATGTTTCATTTTAAATTTTTGAGTAGATGGTTTGGGTGTTTTAACATGCATGCACTTGTTATTTAGGGTATTAACATATCAAACACTTTGCAGGCCCTTTGCTCGATTTCACCGAGTTTCCAGAGGACAATGATGACGAGTGAGCTCGAGATGAAGTGAAAAAGCACAAAACGCGCTCGCATCGGTGGATGTATCCATTTCGTAAGTTTTTTGTTTTAACAAGCTGTAAAATACAATTATAATCAATGAATTGAGTTTGTAATTGAATTGAAATTGTTATATTTTTTTATAATTGCATGTGATTTATTAATTATATTATTTGTTGATTATTATAATTGCGTGCAATCGAATCATATTATTTGTTGATTCTTATAATTACGTGAGATTTGGTGATATGTTTATTTTCTATTGCTGTTTGTAAATAAAGCTGCGCACGTGGGGCGCCGGGATTTCGGATTTTTAAAAAAAATACATAATCAAATTCATAACGGTTCTAACTGTCACCTTTTAATATGTGGTAACAGTTCTAACCGTTACCATATATATGGTAATGGTTGAAACCGTTACCATAGATCTAACAGATATATGATATGTTTCAGTTATCTGTTGGATATTGCTAACGGGAAACTAAATGGAAACGGTTTTAAGCGTTACCAAATGATGTCTATCGTAACGGTTAAAACCATTAACATGCTTCTGATGACGGGGTTTTTTGTAACTGTTAGAACCGTTACCATATTGGTTTTTAGTAGCGGTTCCACCCATTACCAAATGTGTACTTTTTAGTAGTGTGCTTGCATTCCATACCATATAACAAGACGGGCCGAATAGCGCTTCGATAAAACTTCCTTTTCAATCTTAACGGAAAGTTACGATCACACAAAATCCTCGTTGCACTCCATTTCAACCAGCAAGACTGAATCCTCTAATTGACATCGCTATTAATCTCTCCATCCTTTTGGATGATGGAACCTCAATATCTAGACTGATCATTTGGTGATATCTCTTGCCCATCCAGTGTTATATCACTGTGATATCACTGTGATCTCGACTTCTTTGTTTACTAAATTTGCATGCATACATGCTATTTTGGACCTACTCAATCTAAACCCTCGAGATTCCAACGTTTGTCTCCACAACTCCAATTTGGCATTAACTCCTGCTTTCGTTTCATTTACCAAAATAATATCATCAGCGAATAACATAAACTAAGAAACCTTATCCTGGATAGTTCTAGTAAGCTCATTCATCACTATGGTAAATAAGAAAGGACTTAATGTGGATCCTTGATGCAAGCCAATTGTGATCGAAAAATCTCTTGTTAAACCGCCGCAAATCCTTACATTTGCCACTACTCCATCATATATGTCCTTGATTATGTCAATGTACCTGATTGGAATTCCCTTTTTTATCAGTGTCCGCTATAATACCTCTCTAGTTATCTTGTCGTAAGTTTTCTCTAAATCAGTAACACTATATGTAAATCCCTTTCTCCTTTCTCGAAAAAGTTAGATAAGTTGACAAAGCAAATAAATAAGCTTTGACGTCGCTATATATATAAGAATAATGAACAAAAGAGGCTTTAGGAAACTTTTTCATTAGGTGGCATGAAATATCAATATACTCCGTGAATTTTCGACAATCCGCACCCATCATCATCATCTTTATCATGTGAGATGTGGATACACCAAATTTCATATGATTCCACCACTTTTCACCGTTTGATTAGCAATATAAAAAGTTCCATTGTCGGTAAACCGTTAATTTTACACCCACTAAATCAATGGTGAAAAAAATGGTGGAATCACATGAAATTTGGTGTATCCACATCTTACCTAATAAAGATAATGATGATGGGTACCCATCGTTGAAAAAATCATGGAGGGTGTATTTTTCGACGCCATAGGAGAAAATTCCAACTTATGGTATCTTTCCTCCATTATATATATATATATATATATATATATAGAGAGAGAGAGAGAGAGAGAGATCAATTGAGGCCTTTGCTCATTTTATAAAATGAGGCCGACTTTTTAAACACACAACCTCCCGTATTTTACACTGATCCAAACCGGTCATCTTAATCTACATATTTTAAATAGCCCAAGTATCAAATTTCATAAGATTTCATATCCCTTCAGTGATCACATTTTTAACATACCGAAGAACCGATAATTTTTTGCTCTGCCTAATGGATGTGCTAGAGGTCTCCACATCTCGTGAAATTTGATATACATAAGCAATCTAAAACATATAGAACATAATGACCATTTGGATCGGTGTAAAACACGGAGGTTGTGTATTTGAAAAGTTTGCCTCATTTTATAAAATGGGCATCGGCCTCAATTGTTTAGCGCCACACACACACACGCGCGCTTTAGATTATCTTAGATATGAGTTAATAACCACCCACCCTTGGAACATGAACAATAATCAAACCGGCTTAATTTGGGAGGAAACATGAATCTTTGATTATATTTCTTTGGTTTAATTAAACCAAGTTTCATCTTCTAGATTAAATTATTTTTTTTAAATCATGTTTACATGTTTGCTAACACCTAGCTCTAGTCCATTCTTCTACAATATTGTTGCGCCTCCTAACAGGCACACTTAACGGTTTTTGTTGCACATATCCATACCATCTTAATCCGGTTTTCCTTCATTTCTCCACTATGAGAGCTACTTATGAGTGCACTCAATTCATATCCTCTCACAAAAAAATTAAGATAAATCTATTTTGTGTACAGCACTATGATCAATAAACAATGCTGGTCTTGTAGCCTTTTTACATAATAATCTGATTCCAGCAAAACTAAATTCAAAAATGTGTCACCAACAATTATCTGTAGAATACCATTTGCAAAGAATTTTATTGTTTCTGAAAAAAAATCAAGTTCACTATTCTTTTAGAAATAAGGTACCTTAACGAGGCAACTTTGTCTCTAACTACTCTATATATCATTCATCAAAATTTAGGGGGATTGAGCTCTAGCCATATAAACGTGCTGGTGTATTGATACAGGTTATTATGCGCATTTAACAAGTCAACAATCCGACAATGCTAGGCTTACAAGCCATTCTACCTCCTCGTCGTAAGACTCAGTGACCCAGAAGACAGGTAATTAGATGGTCGTTCATTTCTTTGAAGGTGTCAAAATAGGTGGTAGATGTCTCAGATGTTTGTCAATTGTAACCCTACAATTTAAAAGTTGTTTTCTTACACTGTTTAAAACACAAATTTTTACTTGCTATTTAATTTAATATTCTATCCAAATTTTTACCCTGTGCAATTCCAGTAAGACCAATTATTGTCCTCGCCTCTTTTTGACGAGAGGTCACCGCGAAACACAACTGCAAATAAGATGCAATTATACTAAAAAAATAAGTAAAACCTTATACCTAAGAGTAAAGTATATACAAGAAGAAACAGAAACTCAAATTATCAAATTTGTTCGTGCATGAATGCAAATCACCCCAAGATCTCGTCTGAGAAATATTCGATCAAAAGACTTTTAGAGAGAGATTGAGATGGAAACGTCAACCAAATTATTTACTTGATCATTGAAATTACAATTAATCATCGACCGAGATGCTAATTTTGTTTGAGAAGAACCGTTGATTGTACAATTTCGTTGAAGTAGATACATAACAAGCAATCAAGCACAGCGGAAATACATGTATTTACCTTAAAGGTTTACGATATATTGATTCGATTGGTTGGATCGTTTCTCGCCCATGTCATGCAGAAGATCTGATATTTATTGTTTCCAAGCAACGGCCGAAAGGAAACCACACTCTGTAGAAGCGAGAATCCCCCACTTGATCACCCTGCAAGCTAACCCAAAGTAGAAGAGGATGAAGAAGGAGACGACACTCTAGTTTTTCTCTCTAGAAAAACTCTCCATCTTGCATCATACATTCTCTCCTATGTCTCATATCTAAAGCCATAACCTTTCCTATATGTAAATATAGGATACCCACTCATATGGGTGGATATTAGGCCGGATCGGACCCAATAGCTAACATACTCCCACTCGCACATTCGAGTGGGTGCCGTCCATAGCTCCCTAAACTGGTTCCCTGAACAATTGATTCCCTGAATCAATTGTCTCTCTGAGAATCTCCACTTTCTCTTGTTCATACTCGTACATATACATGTTGGTGTGGCGTGGACCGTTCAGAACCTACAAGCGGGTAGCCTTGCAGCCAAATCCGTTAGGACCGACATAAGGATCTCCCTAAAACAAAATAACATAAACCAAAATATGTTAGGCTTGCGAAATCTCATACCCCAGATCTGATCAGACATGTCTGCTCAAGTACCTTCGATCTCTCTCAGAAGCGTACTTGAACACCTAGGTGTACCTCTCAATTCATCACTCTTAAACTTCACCACCATGGCATCAATAAGAGTTGATCATGCGATGCAATCAGGAGACATTCCAATTGATCTTTCTCCGGCTCTGAATGGTTAGGTTTGCCATTCACCCGCTTTCCTGACACCACCCCGTATGTGCGGTATATTGTCATCGCGGCAGGAAACAGCAGCCAAAGTAGCAGGCGCTCATAACACGTCTATCCAGACAACCCAGTGTCGCTAAGGGTATAGACTGTCCGTCCTTCCGCGAAGGAGGTCGTCATAAGGACTCACACAGTGAGGGAGATGGGATCCATCCCTCAACCTCCTTATGTGCACGATCCAAGCGCACGTCGTATAATAATATGCTACGGTATAAAACTCTCCCTGAGAGCGTACGCCATTAAGGTTATACCGTACGGACCCAAGTCCAATAACCATGTGATTGACTTACCCGGCCATATCTTCCTACGATATGCCTAGGATCTCCCAACAAGCTCGCACCCCGTACGACGAGTCAGACCCCTAATCCGGCTATATGTAAACATGTAAAAGTGGTCATGGAATAACCACTTCGGTCGCTCGGCCTACAGCACATGGTAATTTCATTCTGACCCGGTCATGACAATTCTATTAAGTGCTCCCACAGTCGCCATACCCAGTATGCAACACCACGGTCGGAGCAGCTGATGTCTAGCACTTAATCTCACCTTCGTGTACTTTCCTAGCATAAAGGGGATCTCTCGTGTGAGAGAGAATTCCTACCTGCTGATGTATCCTTGTTAAATGTGTGCCCGGCACACTTCGTGTATCATGTACACTTGTATTCCATGTCTGAAATAGTCAAACAAAATATATAAATATCCATCCCAGATAATAAAGAAAGAAGGCTACCATCAATCTTAAAATATACAACTATAAAGTCACTACCAATAATAATAATATCAAACATAAGAGTAAGGTCTATCAAACTATCTGAAATGCAATATGTCACCCAGGACGAAACCCAAACGCACATAGCATTACTCAACTATTTACTTCGTCATCGGATTCCCGATCGTCTGACCTGAAAGAAAAACTTTGTAGCTTAAACCACCTTCTCATGCCACTTCTTAATGAAGCGTTGTTAAATATGTAAGTACTTCAACTTACCATATATATGGGATTGTTTGAGTATGCTATCGTTGATCTGATATCACGATATGAGAAACCATGTTTCCCTTGCATGCGAAATCACACGCAAACTCCTGAGAAATCACCTCAGCCTGGCAGCCTCTTTGGCGTTACTGAGGTAGCCGCATATTCCATCCATCCAATGGTGAAAAAGCTACACCCGTTTCTTGCTACTCTCAGTGATGGCCCTGCCATTATGCAAGAAAGCACATGCGGATGTATCCATACCCAGATTGCCGGCCCAATCGGCATTTGTATGTCTACATATCCGCAAACCATGATTCATCATGGCACAGGTATAGTGGGTTGTCCCACATAAATACCTAAAAATCCTCGTCACTTCATCCCAACAACCAGACCCTAAATACTAAGTCCAATCGGTAAGGGTTATATGTCTAGTCAAGTACACACTATGCATACATTAGACTACTGACTATGCAAAATGGAACCCACAAAATCTGTCTCTCTTCGTCAAGAGTCTTGCAGCAAAAATCAAGGCTAAAACTATGTCCATTAGTCACTGAAGTAATAAGCTGGCGAGTGACTATACGGGCTGAACCGTTTTAAGACATACCTCATGTGAGTCTTCGAAGACAAACATAGGATACTCCTGAATCGACTCCTCATGGATCCAATTCCCAAGCACAAACTCAACATCTCCCGTGTCCTCTATAACAAGAACAGCCACTCCAAGTGGCATTCATTGTCTTCAGGTCACTTTTGGTCATCATTACATCGTTCATAACAAAATATCTTAACTTACAGTTGTCGCATTCAATCATCAATCCATATCCAATATAGATTGATGATATCGAACCAACTGCTTGGATAAGTGTTTCTAGCCATAAATGGATTCTTCGGGTCAACTCGAGTCACATTGGTTTTGAAACCTATAAGCAGATCTTCCAGATCTCCTTATCCAAATCTCCGTTGACAATACGATCTAATTCCCCAGGACTAGCCGAAGATCTTTATGTGCAACGATGTATAAAGGAAGGCGAAATAGACGCAATCATCACCACGGGTGAAGTGCCTCTTCATTTTCCACCTACGCTAGGTGAATCCCTTCGCCAACAAGTGTGGTTTGTATCTCTCTACAGTATCGTCCTCCGTTCGCAAGATCTCGAAAAACCCAGTTTTTATCGGCAGTCTTGCGTCCAGTATGATAATCGATCAAATTAGAGACTTGATCCTTTATCGTTGACTCGTAAATCTTTTCCATTGTCATTATTCACTCTTTCACAATAGGCTCATAAATAGCGTCATGTGGCTTGGGTTCCACAACCAATGCGGAGTTACCATAGACATCTCCCTTTTGATATCGAAATATCGTCGGGGTGTCAATCCACAGCACTTTCTACAAGTGTCATGACGATCCGTGATTGGCTCCGATCCATCAACCAAAATATCGCTCCCACTGTCGCCAGCCGCTGAAGGAACTAATTCCTTCTGCACCACTGCCGACTAGTAGACTCCTCAATCTCGTAGAATCTCAAATCCTGACTTACTTCTGCTTTTTGCCAAGATTCCTCCCATGGAAATCGCTCGATGTTTCCTCCATGAGGAAATCGTTTGTTGCTTTCTCTCCGAGAAAATCCACGTCGCACGACTAAATGTTAGTCACAGTCCTACACATACTCATGGACACAAGTGACCTCTCAGGTCTCTCGTTCGTCCACTACTCATAAGGTATTGACTGTAGCGTTTTTGAAAACACATGACCAAGAAAATAAGCCGGTGCCAACAGCGCATCTCCCAAACAATATGTAAGATTGGCTCTTGCCATCATGTTCTTTATCATATCTAGGATTTCCTAATTTTCCTCTCTACAACACCATTTTGTTGTAGAGTTTACGGTACTATCAGCTATCTGACAACTCTTTTCCTTCATTCAATTCTCTGAATTGCTAAAGTAAATACTCATGGCTTACTTACAGCTCCCAGAACTGCTCCGTGAAACACGCACAACCCTGTTTGCGTGAACTGACTCTTCACTTCACTAATACCACGTTTGATACAAATCAACGTTTTAGTTCCATGTAAGATCAATAGCCATATCGGGTAATTATTAATGAAGGTGTTAAATTAGGAAACTCCACTACGTGTCCACGTTTTTTGGTCCTTATCTATCGGAGTGAATTATCTGTAATGGATATCCAAATGGTTTTTACTCTGGTGGTTTTACCTCCAAGGCAACTCTCACAAGTAGATGGTTTGACTTTGGCTCAAATAACAACCCATCCACCTCAGATGGTTAAGTCATCCCATATATCTATTAACCTAATCTACCATGCCACTCATGACATTTATAGAAGGATAAATCCTCAAAACCATAAGAAACTCATAAGACAGATTGTCTCATTAAGCTATCCAAATATCCTAAGCCGAGACTGAAATTGTAACCAACGAGAAGATAATTTGTGGATATCTATCTGCATCCCCGATGCAGAATTGACTCGTATATCCTCGACACATGATTTGCTTCCACAAACTTTTCTACTCCCAGTAGAAAGCCTTCTTCTACTCAGTATCCTGACAGGAAGATTATTTATGGATAGCTATCTGCATCTCCGATACAGAACAGATTCATATGTCCTCGACACATGATTTTCTTCCACAAACTTTTCTGATTCGAATAGAAGACCTATTTCCACTCAGTACCCTGACGAGTGGAGCGGTTCAAATTCCCACGGTCAAACATTGGACTTGTTATATCCATTATTGCCAGCACATTTCTCCATGTCAGATTACTTAACTTGTTGGCGCGTTATTCCTGTTTTCGTAGCTCGATTGAACTCTTCTTGCGTTAGGACATCCACCCTTGCGCACTATTGACCTCGTCAACATGTCAGCAATGCTCTTGGTTCTATCGCCCCTGACGATTAAACCTTAAGCCCCAGTTACTCAAACGTACCAACAAACGTCAACACATTCGTTTTCTGCATAACTAATCACTTCATATATCAAGTAAAAAACATGTAACCGTCTACTGACGTCGCTCTACAGTCTAATTGGAGCAGCACTCTTCAGATCCTGAATCAATGAAGATATAACTCTTGAGTGTATCCAGATTACATGATTCGACTCCTTATATGAAAATAAGGCCAAACCAAAAATAATGTGGTGTTGCCACGTCGTATAGATTACCCCGTAATAATCACACAACTTATCTCTTGGCTACCGTTCAATATAAACTGTGAATGCTCGGCAATAAAACATATGATCACTAATGATATCCCTCTTCATCACGTCCAACGCGTACAGTAATTCTATATGCGGCAATCCTCCAAAGAGCACAGCATCTCGATGGTGCTGTGTCGTGTAGCCCTACTACATCCCTACCACCTTGTCACTAGAGTCCAAATCTTTCAGCTTGTTCATATAACATTAAACTAATACTTCAGTTTTATTATGTTATCGTCATCTATCATCTCACGCTGGTGAGACTGACGATATCTTGATTTTATTATGGATGCGTTAAGACTGGCATATAATGAAGTACCGTTCTTTCCCAAAGAATGCTTCGTTTTCAACTCATCTTAATAAAAATAATAAACTTACTATCCCGAAGAAAAAGAAGGAAAGCATATGGCCCCAACCACATCTTTCAAAAGTATTAAATTTAAAATATGGTTAACATGATTGAACGGAACACAGATTTCCTAGAAACGGAGTAGATTGGATAGTTGAATCTATATTCCAGCTACCTCTCGAAATCTCCCAATTGAAATTTATCAGATTAATGCAATATGCGTCTTTGCATATATAATATGCCATGCTCAACACAAAATACAACAAACAATCTAACAAATTTCATTTTCATTTAAACCACTCTATCTAATCTTGTCCGTTTTATTAGGGTTTTTATTTTATTCGTGAAATTAATACGCGTCCCAGACGCTCCCACCGGAACAACCACCTATCAAATTTTTAATATTTATGTGAGAATAAAAATTTGAAACTTTTGAAGAACAAACAAAATTTTCGAAAAAAATATAACTCGCAGAGTTAACAACAAAACCCTTAACCCAAAACTTGAGTGGAAAACTCTCCGAATATAAAAAAAACGCATAAAATAATTTTTTTTCAAAATGCTTGATTTTTAAAAATTGATTTTTTTTTAAATTCAAAAAGATAAAATTTCCAGAAATTATTTTTTTGTCAAAAAAAATATTTGGCCCAGTACCACAATAAAAAAAAATTGGTTACCAATCAAAATCCAAAGAAAAATATTTTTAGTTCCAAACCATAAGTCCAAAAATATATTTGGTTCCCAACCAAAAATCCAAAAATTATTTGGTTCCAAATCAAAACCCACAAAAATATTTGGTTCAAAACCAAAATCCAAAATTCTTTTTGGTCCAACCAAAAATCAAAAAAAATATTTAGTCCAACCAAACTCCCAAAAAATATATTCCACAAGTTTTCTTTCATCAAAAAAATAAGGTTAGGGTTTAGAGAAAAATGCGACCTTGCCTCCATTAATACTCACCAAAAAAAATAAAATTTTCTTCACACACAGAAGATCCAATCTTTAGAAAAACTTATCTCGCCTTTGTTCCACGGGTTATTTCACATCAACGAACTAACGACCTACATCAAAGCGTCATAAAAATATATCTAATGTATGGTGACAATATGATGCAAAATCGATAGATCTATGAAGATCCATCAAAACGATAACCCTAATATCATGGATCTGTCATTAAAAAATGAAAATAAAATATTTGATCAAGATTTAGATCAAAAAACGCAACTTTTGAGTTGCAAATATTTTAAACACCACGGATTTATAATTCTACGAACGTGGGATGCATGGCTTTGATACCAATATACAATTTATGTGACGTAGATACATAACAAGCTATCAAGCACAGCGGAAATGCCTGTATTTACCCTAAAGGTTTACGATATACCTGATCCAATTGATTGGATCATTCCCCTCCCACATTACGTAGAAGATCTGATCTTTATCGCCTCTAAGCAACGGCCGGAGAGAAACCACACTTTGTAGAAGCGAGAATCCTCCATTTGATCATCCCGCAAGTCAACCCAAAATAGAAGAGGATGAAGGAGACGACGACACTCTAGTTCTCTCTAGAAAAACTCTTTATGTTTCATCATATATTCTCTCATATATCTTATATCTGAAACCCTAGCCTTCCCTGTATGTATATATAGGATACCCACTCATATGAACGGATAATGGGCTGGATCGGGCCCAATGGCAAACATTGATGATGTAGCTATAATTTTTAGATAACATCCGATATCAATATAAAATGAAATGCAATAAGGTTCACATAGAACAGACATTAAATATTAAGGAGATCAAGTTTTGTTAACTTAATTATTTTTGCGGGGGTTACGAAACATATAAAACTAGCTCCTTTTTTGAGTGATATATCAAAACAGCATATTTTCCTCTCTTTTTTGGCATGGAAGAGTAATAATCTTAATATGATTCTGACTAAGAACTACTAATATCTAAGTCGTGATAGCTGCTTAGATTTATCAAATGATGATGCAAAAAATAAAAAATAAAAAAATTCAAATTTATGATCACTTTGGAAGTTAGTAATAGTACCTCATCGAATTCCAAGCAGGGCAGCCATCCTTTAAGGATCATGTACTCAACCTGCTTTGCTATCGATTCCGGTGACAGTGGTGGCAGATAAGAGAGGGTCTCAAACTTCTTGTTGTTGATTGGGTTCCAAGTCTAAATCAATCACCAGAATATTAAAAAAAAGGCAACATTAAAATACACCCAAGGTGCAAAATTTAAGGACAGAAAGAAAACCAAGGCATGATCCGTAAAGGTTTACCTTCATGCAGTGGACTCTAGAGCCATTGGAAACAGTTTTTGATCGCCAGCCAAGGGTGCTCTTTGAAGGAAGAAGAAGCTCTCTGTTTGTATCGTGAGCTCCTCTCAGGCCAGTGTACACTGTAGGAGCAGAGAGAACCCCAGCTGACATCTTTGATACTTTGAGAGTGAACGAGAGAAAGAGAGCAATGAGTTGAAGAGAGAATGGAGGGGGTGGGCTTTTGAAAGAAAGAAAGAAAAGTGGTGATGAGCAAAGAGACAAGGGGCGGTTTAATAGTGATGCTGCTTATTTTATCTGTTACAGAGACGGTGGGATCGAGAAGAAAAACCCAAAGGTTTTTCCTTCTTCTTCCTTTTTTTTTTTTGGGGTGGGGGGGTGGGGGTGGGGGGTTGTTCTTTGGTTTCATCACCCAACCTTTTCTTTTTTGTTCCTTTGCTAACAGATCCAGAGCTATCATCTCCTATAAGTTTCCACCTTTTTGTTTTGAAGCTTTGAGCTATAAGCCCAATTGAACTGATTTTAGCCCTGAAATTTAGTTGAATGGGCCAGGTAGGGGTTTTCCATTGAGACATACTTAATTTAGGAAAAGAGGTCAAATTTTTTAGCAGGTTTATGTAAACAAGCAGCTAGATGCATGGTTACAAATGTCAAGAACATTAGGCCGTAAATGTAAGAACAAATATTGAACCAGCTGATAGCAGATAAAGGTTGAATAGGTCATCCTTTGCCAACATCAACCTCAAAATTTAGCTTGTACTTCAAATTATAAAAAATATATATAAACTTTGATATTCCAAATCTGACACTTGACTAATTTGAGCTGATAAGAAATCTTTAATTCCCTGGTTCAAATAGAATCAGCCATAACCTTTATTTTTCAACCAAGAACAAATGCATATAAATATTCAGCATATTACTTGAAAGTTGATTCTTTAACGTCCAGTATACCGATCCAACGATATAGCTTTATACCTGAACGAGGGCTGCCAAAGCAAAAGCGAATTGAAAAGATACTAACTCAAACCACAAAATTAGTATTAAGCAGCGAGACAATGTGCCCATTGTCCCCTTTTAGACTATGTAATTCAACCAATTAAACAGTTGCAAATCCAAAAGAATACTTCCATGCAGATGCGACTAAAATGGAAACCAATATGAAAATCTAAATATTAGGGAGTGCTTCATTGCAGAAGGGCATAACAAGTGAATAGGAACAGCAAATACAACCCATGACGATCCACTAAAGCAAATACAATAGGAAAACATCATGCAAGAAACCAACCATATAAATTTTACTGGATACTCCAAAAGACTAAACATCTGTTATGACCAAGCCCTAGAAGTGTGAACAAGAAGAAACAAGAACAAGAACTAAAATAAGGAATGAAATCCTTTTGAAGCACACTAGAAATCGAAGTTGCAAGTGCCAGGTTTCCCACCACAAACAAACCCAGCACGTTAGATGCAAATAAACCAAACAAGCACAAGAATATTACACCACGATGCGAAGCAACAATGCTATAAGATTCATCATACGCTTCGAATCAACTATTTCTAAAATATGCTTCCATTAAAAACCACTGCGGCTGTAGGCCCCGAACCATAACTAGAAACTAGAAACGAGAAGCAAAAGGTGTTTCCTTTCGAAGTGATTAAGAACTGATTCAAGGAAGTTTATTTCCAACAACATTGTGATGAAATTTGGATGAACAAATTTTTAAAAAGGTTTGCAAATTTGTAGTCAAGTACAGTAATTCCAGAAAATAATGGTGAAGAACGAATGAACATCAGTGAGTTCTTTTTTACCTCATGAGCCAGAAGCTGCATTCTGCAAAAACAAAAACCGACACACCAAAGAGAACAGAGTTAGGATTAGAATGTTGATCACAAAGCGGGAAACAAGCAATTGCTTCGGAGCTCACCAAATAATTTGAAGACATGGTATCTCATACTGAAATTTTCAAATATACGCTGCAGTTCTATTTCCCTGGAATGCCGATAAAGAACAAAAGGAAACTTCAAATAAACCAGAACCCTTGACATAATGGGTTTACATATCTAAGGGAAGCCTTTAATCAGTTAGATGAGCAGCAGAAACAGAAACAAGCTAAGGCATTCCACATCTCCAACATCTTTACTCATGTTATGCTGCCACAAGCTTCCACAATCCTGAAACGAGAGAGACACAATCAATATCATTAGATGAAACAGAAGAGACTATGATTCTTGGAAAATGGATGACAAAATGTTAAAACCACAAGGGTTGTTTGATCTTTTCAGCACCTAGTTTTGATTTTTTTAATGTCGTTTGAGCTTTTCAGCACCTAGTTTTGATTTTTTTTAATGTCTTTTGAGCTTTTCAGCACCTAGTTTTGATTTTTTTATGTCGAAACTCAGCTGCTGGAGAACTAGTTTCATTTGAAGCTCTTGAACAATTAGCAATTACTGTTAAGTGAAGACTCTTCATCTTGCACTTCAATATATGATTTCTAAAATGATAAAACAATAACAAAAGACCTCTTCAGATTACATATACTGGTAAATCTAGAATTTTAGGGTCTCCTTTGTAGTCATATGTCTAAATGGAATCGGCTCAAGCGTTAATATCCTCTGGGCAAGAACTTGATAGGTTTAGCAAAATTGCAGGTAGTCTTTTTCTATGGATCAAAAGTTGACACCAAATATAACTGCAAAGCCTACATATGAACCATGATTTGTTTCTCATCTGCATTTCACGATAGCAAATAGCATAAATGCATAATCATGCCAATGTTGTCATTCATCTCAGTAGCTGCATCATCTATATCACATTTATATCATCCATCTCTACTCACGCTTGTGGCATTTTTGTAAATTTGACACAATACAAAGATGGAAAGGCCTTTATCTCAAATCTTTTGGGTCGGCAACATAAATCCTTTTATCTCCATTAATCATTGTTACTCCATCTCTTTTCTGACCTTGTTAAGTAGCATATAATATAATTGTTTATCGCCTCAAATCAATATTTGTTTAGGTCTATTACTAGTCCTCGTTGCTCCATTTCACCCAGCTTTTGAAATTGGCTACCTTAACTTTTCTTATTCATTCGTTTCACTTTCACAATGATAAGGGCAGTCCCACATTAAGAACTAAAATATCTTTTTCTCTTTTTTTTGGTGGTATCATCAAGGCCATGTTCTTTTAGGTCTACTCAACCATTGTTCCATCATCTAAATTTCTATTTTAACATCATGGATGCCCTTCACCTATTTACAGTCCACTGTCCACCTCTTTCATCCAATGTCAGTGCACAAGATGTATAAAACAATGAATAAAATACTCGTCATACAAAGATTAAATTGAGTGATATCAATTTAATAACCTCTAAAAAGCTTCCTACACCTTGATAGTCACCTAAAACATTACGCTAACGCCTAGCGTCATTATGTCAGCCAGCTTCAACAATATTGTTCAGTCGTTGATTAGTAATGCCCATATGAAAGAGGTAAAGGCACTAGTAACCCCATAATACATGCTTAACCCAACTTTATCCCAAACCTCCTAGTAGGTCCTTATTGCATAATCCTTTTAAACATTGGCCCCCTTACAAAATCATTAAGGTTCAAGTCCTTTTGTCTCCTACTTGACAAGGAGCCAGGTCACTTTAACTTGGGGGTATCACATGATAAATCTCGTGAGACTTTCAAATAACTAGTTCTCACATATTCAAGGCCACATTTGGCAAATGAACAACTATGGTATAACTTTAGTCTTTTGGAGGGAGCAAGGAACATATACAAGTTGATTTTTTTTTTAAATTTGGGGGTGGGGAAGGGGACACTATGTTAGGCAGATTCATCATCAAGAAGGTGCATCAGTCTGTATCAGGTTCTCTCATATTTGTTGAGGTTACTTATGAAACACCTTTTGGCACATCCTAAAATTTATATTGTATTGCATTGTATAGGACATTTACCAATAGTTATTAGTTAAGAGCTCTTAAAACACTTGCAACTATGCATAAACACTAACAAATATTTATTCATTTTAGATTAGACTTGGTAAAACGATAAATTTTCACTATATATATATAACACACACACTATATATATATATATATGTGTGTGTGTGTGTGTGTGTGTGTGTGTGTGTGGAGGAAAGGTGCCATAGTAAAGAATTTCCTCCTATGGCATCCAAAAAATACACCCTCCATGATTTTTTCAACGATCGGCACCCATAATCGCCATCTTTATCATGTAAGATGTGGATACACCAAATTTCATGTGATTCCATCACATTCACCGTTGATTTGTGGGTGCAAAATTAACCGTTTACCGACAATAGAAACTTTTTACATTGCTAATTCAACGGTGAAAAAGTGGCGGAATCACATGAAATTTGGTGTATCCACATCTTACATAATAAAGATGATGACGAGTCCCGATCGTCGAAAAAATGTGGAGATTATAGAATTTTGACGCCACCTAACGGGAAAACCTCCTAGCGTCTCTTTTCTTCATTATATATATATATATATATATATATAGTGGACCGGCTTCATTTTTTTTATATGAGACCAACTCATCAAATACACATCTCGTCATGTTTTTCACCGATCCATACAGGTAATCATGGTGTGTGTATCTTAGATTCAAAATTGACAAAATTTGGAGACCCGATTGTAGAATTTTTTCGCCACCCTATTTAGATAGAAATGTGCTTACTTGTCAGGCCATTACAGATTCTCCCCGTCTAGGATAGGCTAAGTTTATTAATTGTGAGGATCCTGATCTCCGGCAGCCGCGGACTAAACTACCATTAATTACCCCTCGCTCCGAAACGAGAGAACCTCCGATTAACAAGTTGTGTGAATCATGAGAACTCAATTTAGCATAGTGTTTGAAATATGTAAACGGATCGGAGTTTTAAAAGGCGGCCGCTTAACGCCGCTCCACTTTATCCCGCTTAAGAAGGTAATATTGCATAACCTATTTTATCGATATGTACATCTCACAAGTGTTATAAAGGGTTTAAGTATTGTTATTGAAGTACGAATACACAAATGCTAATTAATACAACATTCCATCTTTTCTTTTTCTCTTTTTCCACGTTTCTATCTTTCGTGCTTGACTCGATAAATCTCACGGTTATCGAGCCGGCTTTGAGACATTTCAGGATTTGAGGTTCAAAACTCCAAAATTTTAGACTTATTAACTTCAAGAAGTCGAGATCTAAATCAATTTCGAGCAATTCTTGAGTTTTCTATTTCGATTTCGAGTAGTTTTTGAATTTCGATCTTGAAATTCTAATTCGATTTTGACTCCATCTGGTTTCGAGCTACAATTATACTTTTTTAAAATAATTTTTAAGCATTTTTACCGATTTGAGTTATGATGCTTGATGCTGGACACCGAAAACCTTACAAGCACTATATAAGCTAATAAATTCTAAGAAAATTTTAATTTTGTATTGAATTATTTGAGCATGTTTTAGCAAATAATATATTGTCTAAGCAAATTTGTTAAATTTTGGATTAAATTTAGGTATTTGCTAGTACAAAAGCAACATAAAAATAATTAGAACATAATGAAAATCATTATTTATTGACAAAAATAGGAATATTAATGAAACACCGCTGTTCTGATTTCTGAACGACCGGTTAAGCGTTTTGGCTTCTCTACCGCTCCTCTTTTCTTTTCCACTTTTAAAGCACCGATATGGATGTGTCATTTCACTAATTTTCATTTGTTCATGTGCACATTTTTTTAATCTTTATGCTAAAAGAAGCTTACTAAAAAACCATTTTTTTAAAGTGCATATATATATATATATATATATATATATATATATATATATAAGATTTTAATAAAAGAGGAGCTTCCTAAAAAGGAAACTCCCAGAAGATAGGAAGGCCTCCCTTACATGGAGAGGTCCCTTGCGGAGGGCCTCCTCATGTGGAGGTCTCCACGAGCGCAGACCCTTCCTACATAGAGGATGTCCCCGCAAACGGGGACCTTCCTCATTTCCTCATTTTGGGGAAGTCCCCGTGGAGGCCCCTATTCTTTTTAATTTAAAATTATTTCTGTTGTTTTCTTTTGTTTAAAAGCGGGGCTTCTCCGCTTGCGGGGTCCCTGACAATGCACGTCCAAAACTTTGGTTTTTATTTTTGTTTTATTTTTAAAAAATATGTGTGTGTGTGTGTATATATATATATATATATATATATTGTTTTATTGTTTAACTTTGTAAACGGGTCCGAGCGCAAATATATCGACAGAATTTCAGCAGCATGACTAGTGCACTTGTCAATATATTGTACGGGGAGGTGAAATACGGAAAACTTCGTACCCACCAAAGAGAAAATACGGACCGAAATCCGCATTCCAGAAGTAAATACGAACCGAAGTCTGCATTCCGGATTTACCGAATGGAAAATACGGATCGAAATCTGCATTCCGAAGCCGCCGAAGTGAAATATGGATCGCTCCGCATTCCCGACAGTTTCCCCAAGGAAAAAACCCAAAAGCTTTACCTTTGAGAGGGTCATCCTCCTCCGATACCGATAGGGTCCCAAAACACCTTTTTTATTAAAAAAAAAACTTTATATGTTCGGATTATCAAAGTTTAGGAAATAATAAAAAAAGACCAGAATTTTGATGTGTAATATATTTAATTGGAGAGAGATTGAGAAAGAATCTTCTCTGTTTTGAATCTAAGAGTAAATTTTTTTATAAAAAAAAGCATAAACCTACGTGAACAGAGGCAGAAGGAAGAAAAGCAAGGACGGCTCTAAAATCCCTAATTTTTTTTGGAAAATCAATATGCTTTATCTCATCATAGGGTTGGCTTTATATAGCCTTTCCACTTTCATTCGGGACTTTGGGCTTTACCAATTAGCTTTTTCGCTTATAACATTTATTCATAAAAAAAAGAAATTGCATTGGATATTTATCGCATAATAATTTTGTTTCTTTCTCTTAGCTCGAACTTGACTCGGGTCCACTTAGGCGCTGGCTTTAACTTTTTGGGCAAAGACGTATAAATTTTGACCCCAACAAAATGCCCCACATCAATAAATGCACACCACATGTATGAGCCGTGTGTATGAAATTGATGGATCTTCTTTCATGGATATGATTTTGGGATGCTTGACTTGATTCCCTTTTAACGACATGAAAATCGAGCTTGACTTGGTTCCCTTCTTGCGACATAGAGGTCCATATCCCGAGGCGAATCATGATTACGATGCGGGGCCTGTATATTACGAGACGAAGCATGATTCCGACGCGGTGTTGGTTCCAGGTCGAAACATGATTCCGACACTGGGACAGATATCAAGAGACGGAGCATAATTCCGGATTAGTTCCCAGACGAAGCATAATTCCGACACGAGGAGACGAAACATGATTCCGACGCAAAGGTAGACATTCTAAACAAAGCATGGTTCCAATAAAGATGTTGATTCCATGGCGAAACATGATTCCGACAGGGGAATATATTCTAAGACGGAGTATGGTTCCGACGCAGCTTGGTTCCGATGGAGAGACGTCGTTGGTTGACTTGTTGATTTGATTTATTTTGGGATTTTCCTATTGGTCCAACTGGACTTTCGAGCTTGGAAGCACTTCCGGGTGGGACTTTGATTTGACTTGTCCTATTTGGCAGGACTTCTAAGCTCGAAAGCAGTTGTCAAAATTTTTTTAAACGGGTTTGCACCCGTGCGGGTTTTCTCAAGCTCGCAGGTAGTCTCGTTGTTTTTACTCACGAAACCTTTTCAGGTTTTCATTCATGTCTTTTTGCTTGTAGACTTACCCTTATTTATTTATCTATTATTTATTTTTTATCTTCCAATTTAACGACTTATGGGTCAAAGATTGGACCCTAAGCTGGCATCAGCATGGATAACGCTGGAGCACGTGTGCCAGAAGCAATTTATCATTTGCCTTGGAAGAACTTGATATCTAGGTTTTGTTTCGGCATCAGGACGCTAACACTGAAACATAGAGCCAGGAGTGACTCATCATTTGCCAATGGAGGATTAATATCAGCACGCTAACACTGAAACATAGTGCCAGAAAAAACTCATCATTTGTCGTTGCCCGTTGGATAGCGATGGCTTAGGAAACATGTTAGGTTGTTGTCATCTAAGGCTTTTCAATTTTAAGAGCTACAAAGGTCTCATAAAAGTATTTTCTCCTTACGAGTCGAGAGAATCTTGTAAGTGAATTTTCTATTTAGGAATCGTGAGGATTCGTAAGTGTGTTTTACTTTTGTGAGTCGTAAGGATCCCACAGACGTGTATTTTTCTTATGTATTTTTCTTACGAGTCGAGAGGATCTCGTAAGTGTCATTCTCCACATGTATCATGAGGACATGAGTGAGTCTTTTCTTCATTGGTAGCTTAGTTTGCCAATAGAGGACGTCTTGGATGCAATTTTGTTGCGAGAAGCCCATGGATCATATACGATAGTCAATTTAGAGACCTACCGCATGGCAACAGATACTTAGAGAGCATTTGCTCGCTTTCAGGGGTAACTAATTTTTTTACCGCGATTGCTCTTTCTTATTACGAAGGTCGCGATTCCTCCCATCATTTCGGCTATTTATTCGTGATTGCCCCATCATTTCGGCTATTTATTTTTATTTTCTCACTGATTTTTATTGCGTGTTGCCCCATCATTTCGGCTATTTATTTTTATTTTTACTAGTTGATTTTTATTGCGAGTGGCCCCATCATTTTCAGCTTTTTTATTTTTTTTAAATTTTTTTATCACCAGTTTAACGACTTAAGGGTCGAATATTGTGCGCTTAATCGTTTGCCAACACACCAAGAGACAATTCTATTTCTCCCGTCTTGTATTGTTTCTCGATACAATTCTTAAAAACAAAGCAGTCTTCAATGGAATGACTTACCACTCTATGATATGGCCAATATTTGGGGTCGTCAGTCACATTCACTTCTTGCGGTCTTTTTGACTCTGGTAATTGTAAACCATTTTTAGGGCGTCCTTGAATATCTTATGGACTTGTCCCTTCTAAAGGAATAGAGCTTGCTCAGCTTCTCTTCCAAGAGTGATTCGCCTTTCCTTACCAATATTGGCTTCCGAGGCTTGTTGGCATAAGGCCCGTCTGTCCCTCGCTTATTTCGGCCAACCGACATGTTAAAAGATTCGGTAGCATTCGTATTTCCGCCTTTACGGTTATCGTCTTTCTGATTCCTCCAGGATTTATTGTTGCTTTGGTGGTCTAGAGTGCGACTTATGTCTTGAACGTTCCAACATTTGAACCTTCTTGGACAGCTCTTAGAATATCTCGAGACCCGCTGTGCATAGGAAATGGGCGATCTAATTGTCGAGATTTCCTATGAGACTGACGGACTGGTCTTGCTATAGCGGCGTTCACACTTGACGAAGAGATTGCGCCATCGGGCTATAAAATTCGTGCTGCTTTCGTTGTTTTTTGGCTTGATCCTCACAAGGTCGGTAATGGTAATCTTATCGCCAACACTCATGAAACTTTGCTTAAACAAAGACTCCATTTGAGCGAACTTCATGACCGACCAGTCCGGTATGCTTGCGTATCGGTCGAAAGTATCTCGGTCAAGCTATTGATGAACTGGCGAAAGAGTGCATCATTGCCCCTAATTTTCGCGCATGATACTTTAAATTGGGCAATGTGGTAGTTCGCGTTTCCGGTCCCATCGAATCTTCCAAATTTAAGAATGACGTAGCCGCTGGAAAACTCATGAGATCATATCGTATAGGGTACGATCTCCCACTACTGCTGACATCTTTATGTGCTTCGGCTTCGACCACCAATATTTTGATTTTGTTGGTGACCAAATCCATGATCTGGTCTTACGTTAGCGGGTTGCTGTTATCGGTAGTCAAGACATTTCCTGAGGTAGAATGTGGCCGACTTTCATGCGGCTCGCCTATTTTCAAATTTAGAGGAACGGGTATTGGCTATTTCGGGCAGTTGTTACCCGGCTCATAAGTAGAGCCATGTGCTTCATTAGGTTGCGGCTGAGCAACTTAGGCCGTGAGCTGTATGATGGCATTTGTCAAGATGTCAATTTGAGTTTTTAGCTTGGCCATTTCCATTTCTTTGTTTTTAGCTGCTTTTGGAGTTCTTGGAAAAGCTGCGGCTCCAAGGTCTTGGGACGGAACATCAGCTCTCTTCGCTGTCTGAGCCCGGCTCCTTATGAACTAAAAGATCTTTCTGCTTATCGGTCTCACCGAAAGGGTTTTCGTTATCTTCCGGAAGAGGCTGGTTTTGGGAAGAGACGGCTACATTCAAACCCGACTGAGGTTGGGATGTGGTGGCCCCATCGTTGCTCTTACTGCGCATGCCTGCTATATAAACCGTGTGGACCATGTATCCAGCCATCTCTTTATCATCGGCGGCAGATTTTTCAGACCGTCGTCACGGCCTTTTCTCTTCGAAAAAAGATGGGCGACTGAAGACGGTTGTCCATGCCAAGTTCTTGGGTGGCTTGGTACGCCCTTTCTGGATTTTCCCCGTTGCTTTCGCGCGGCATAGAACGCTTGGTAGACTCTTGAAAAGGTGTCAAGCTTTCCATGTTGAGGTTTAGACACATCTCTTCGCAGAACTGTTCGGATAGCCGTCTTCTTGATTTTGGTGTTCATGGCATTTTTCTGAACCCACTCAAGAGTTCGAAGGAATTGTTGACTTTCACGGCCGGCTCAACTGTCGACATGAGGTAATCCTGTACTTGAAACTTTACAAAATTCAACTTGGCCAAAACCCTGGCCCTCTTGTTGGTTCTATATATAAGCAGCTTTTGTCTCAACTTTTCTTCCTCAACAGCTTGGCGGGTATCTGCTTTCCTGGAAGCCACCATAGACCGATTGACAGGGAGTCCAGAGAAGGCGCCCGATCATGCAATTGTCAAAGGGACCGTCTGAGCTTGCCCGAGACACTTTATAGCTTCATTGGTGTTGACGACCTTGCCCCTAGTTGGAGCAATGGAGAGTCGTTCAAATACAGATTTGCGCTTAGGCTGGGTGCCTTTGCGACCATGACATTTGGCATCCTTCCTTTGAGGCTGGTTTGGCCACTTCGCTTATCGGAGCCTCAACAATATGAGTATTGACGGCTGAGGTGAATGTGATGGAACCGAATGGAAGCAGCGGTTCCTCCCAGTGCCGCATAAGGTTTGACGGGAGAATCACCCATACATTCGTCTTCACTGTGTATGAGACTATGGATGCATCGAAAATCGAGTTCGTTTTTTGAGACATCGTCGTTGTGTTTGAAATTGCAATTGAAAGTTGCTAACCTGCATGAAGGAGCATGATTTCAGTACAACGAAGATGTATATATTGATTGAGTTCGCATAATTGTTTGACCCGAGATATGGAAGGAGAGATAAGGTCTCACCGGGCGTGCCAGAATCTGTAGAGTGTTTTTCGCCACCCTATTTAGATAGGATTGCGTTCGCTTTTCAGGCCATTACTGATTCTTCCTGTCTAGAATAGGCTGAGATTTATTGATTGTGGAGATCCTCATCTCCGGCAGCCGTGGACTAAGCTACCGTTAATTATCCCTTGCTCTAAACGAGGGAACCTCCGATTAACAGGTCGTGCGAATCATGCGAACTCAATTTGGAATAGTGTTTGGAATATGTATACGGATGTGTCATTTCGCTAATTTTCATTTGTTCATGCGCATATTTTTTAATCTATATGCTAAAAGAAGCTTACTAAAAACATTTTTTAAAAGTGCATGCATATATATTTTTTTTTAATTTAATAAAGGGGAGCTTCCCAAAAGGGAAACTCCCAGCAGATGGGAAGGCCTCCCTCATGTGGGAAGTCCCTTGCGGAGACCCTTCCCATGTGGGGGAGGTCTCCGCAAGCACACACCCACGAACGGGGGCCTCCCTCATTTTAGGTGAGTCCCCGCGGAGACCCTTATTTTTTTAATTTAAAATTTTTTTGTTGTTTTTTGTTTAAAAGGGGGGACCTCTCTGCTTGCGGGGTCCCCAACAATGCACGTCCAAAACTTTGATTTTTATTTCTGTTTTATTTTTAAAATGTGTATATTTTTTTCTTTTTTGTTATATTATTTAACTTTGTAAACGGGTCCGAGAGCACGTGTATCGACAGAATTTCGGCAGCATGCCTGCTACGCCTGTCAATATATCGTACGGAGTTGTGAAATACGGAAAACTACGTACCCACCAAAAAGAAAATACAGACCGAAATCCACATTCCAAAACGAAATACGGACCGAAGTTCGCATTCCAGATTTACCGAAGGGGGAAATACATATCGAAATCTGCATTCCCAAGCCGCCAACGGGAAATACAGATCGCTCTGCATTCTCGAGGGTTTCCCCAAAGGAAAAACCCGAAAGCTTTACCTTTGATGGAGTCACCCTCCTCCGATACCGATATGGTCCCAAAACACCTTTTTTTATTAAAAAAAACTTTATATGTTTGGATCTTCAAACTTAGGATTTTTGATCTTAAATATAAAAAGAGAATATAGGCTCTTGCTTCTTTTAGAGATCTCCGCTTCCTCTCTTTTGATCTTTTTTTGTAAAGGGGTTCAGATCACATGTCTCCTTCTCTACCCTCTCTCTGCTTCTTGTACTTTGTGAAATAAAAAAAAAAAGACCAAAGTTTTGATGTGTAATATTTAATTAGAGAGAGATTGAGAAAGAATCTTCTCAACTTTGAATCCAAAAGTAATTTTTTTTATAAAATAGCAAAAACCTACGTGAACAGGACGGCTCTAAAAACCCTAATTTTTTTGGAAGAATCAATATGCTTTATTTCATCATAGGGTTGGTTTTATATAGCATTTACACTTTCATTTGACGCTTTACCAATTGGCTTTTTGCCTATTACATTTATTCATAAAACATAAATTACATTGGATATTTATCGCATAATAATTTTTTTCTTTCTCTTGGCATGGAGTCGGCTTCATTTGACTCGGGTCCACTTTGGCGCTGACTTTGGCTTTTTAGGCAAAGGGGTGTAAATTTAGACCCCGACACTAACTCATCCATCAAGTGGAATAAAAATTAACGGCTTTTCGGTAAATAAAAAGTTTGATCAATTAAAAGTTATGTTAGAGGTCCCCAAATCTCCTAATTTTTCATACACATGGTTTTTCTAACATGTTGATCACGGTATATATCGGTAAAAAACATGATGAGTTGTGTGTTTCATAAGTTGACCTCATATTAAAAAATAAGGCATGCCCTCAAAGGATGGCTCCTTTGATATAAACAAAAGAAATAGTGTCTCCCAACAAACTATATCCCAACATTTTGGAAAATTATGAATCCGCAAATCCGACTCTTATGTTGTCTCGTGTGTGTGTGTGTGTGTGAATCCATGCTTGCTTAGAAGGGGAATGCAAGGAAGAAGCATCAACTCATCCAAACACATTGATTCATAACCAGTCTCTTTATTAAGGAAATAAGCTGATTCTCTACAGAAATTTGTTTTTTAATGGCAATTCTACCCTTCCATCGTACAAGGGTAGTTGGTTGCTTTATAGGAAGTTCGGAAGTACCATATCCAATTGAAGCCTACTACCTTATTTTTGATAATATTGCTCAAAGAAGGAAGCCCTTCATTCGACATATATTACAATTTCTCCTTTATAAATCATATACCAACAAAATCCTATCTATTTGAAACCACGCTTCTATATGCCAACATGTAACAATGACACAGGAGGATGTTTAATTAGCGTCCTCAAATCAAAAGAATTTTTCCCCTGCTATGTAAGAACCGCTGCTCATCTCCAGCTTAGAAAAAACTTGATATCTATAATCCATACTTCCTGCATTATCTTATCTAGTTGTGGACAACTACAATACGCTTATTTAACTCATAGTTAAACTAATCAAATTTCCACGTGTTAAGCATAGAATAGACCAACTGCATACTTTTCATGTCTCTCGAGTCCTGATCATCAAAACTTAGTATATAACAAGAATATTCTCTTCCATATCTAACTTTGCTTCTCATGGCTGCATAGGCTTGAACTACACAACCCAAATAGGTCACCTTGCCACCCACCAAATGACCATCAAAATTGTACGTCATGGACCACTCTTTCACACAGTTGCTTATCAATGCTTTGGCAAAGAGATGATATCAGATTATTTATGTCAGAATAGTAAAATCATTTTATGCACCTTTCTTGAATTTGAGTCATGCACTACACATGGCCATATCACAAACTCACAATATAAATGACTATTGAAGATTGATATGCTAGAAGGTCTAACTCTATGAAACATGGATGCAGGCAAGGACATGAGACATGCCAAGTTAGTAAAAAGAAAGACATTGGAACAGAGCTATACTATTTTGTTTAATTATATATATAAACAAAAAATATATCAAACTACAAGACAAAACATGTAATAGCATTTGAAAAAATAATAAAAGTAAAATCAATGTTATAACTTTCATTCATAACCGTAAATTTTCTTGAGCATAAAAACAAATACATATATAAAACAAAGGTAAAATACACAAGAATTCAATCCATAAAAGTTGAAATAAAGAAATGTAAATCCTTGTTAATTGGAGCCAATTTTCATATACCAAACTTCATTATTTGCACATATGGATCTTTAATCCTCGTTCTAAGTCATCATGAGAGAGATTTGAAATTATTATTGTTGTTGTATCCTCGAAAGCATCAAATTTGTCCAAACATAATCCACATTCTTATTTCCCAACCTTTATAGTATTTACAAGTGTAGGACATATCCAACTTGGGCCGATACAGCTAAAATGTGTAGGGCACGGTGTCGGATGGTGTGTCCACATGTCTGTGTCGGACACAAACAAGATGAACAAATAGCAATGTTTGCACTACCTATAGTCCAAGTAATAGAAAAGGTTAATTGCACAAGAACCCCTATTGCTTATCCTGTATAGGAATTACAGCCCCCTTAAATGATTTATTATCACAAACAACCCATTTGTTCATAGACCAAAACACTTGCAAACACTCAAATTCAAATCTAAATAAATCAAATGATTGTCTAATTTAACTCTAGAACAGGTTTGTGTTGTTTAAAGTAAAATCTAAGGTCTAGAAATACATGGTTTTGATCGATATTTAGACAGGGTGTTTGCACTGATAAATCACTTACGGGCAGTGAAGAAGTACTACACAGGATATACTTCAAACGAGTTTTTTTTGCAATTAACCCCCAAAAAATACCATAGGAGACAAAAACTTGACTACGAGCCCAATTAATAATCTGTCGACTGTATACCATTGATGAAATGCAATTGATTTAACACAGATTTGACAAATCGATATTACAAACAATTGGTTTCATTGTCAGCATAGAACACGTTACATAAGCATGGTTATTAACTTATTAATTACTATAAAAAAAAAATAAACACCACAGAATTCTTCGAATCAATCTGATGTGCTGAAGCAAAAGGACAGAATTACAAACGGATAGTAAAAATCTAACCTTTTGTCATCAAAAAACTGAAGAATCTACTGATTCCTCTCTAGAGGAAGAGGCCGATTAAAACCGCCCCTCCGATTCATATACTGCCTCGGCTGCCGCTTCGTCACAACCCTAACACCACTGACATCAGCCCCCGGCACCGGTTTCCCCTTCGTTGAATCGAACCCCAACGGAATCCCAAGATGCATCATCATCTCGACCTCATCTGGATCCGCAACGGTGGGTTCCAGCTCATCCCCAGCACCGCCACCTCCTTCGGCCTTCGCATCGGCTGGGGTCCCACCACCCTGTTTCTTCTTCGTTGCCTTCTCGTCCTCGACCTCGTCGTCCCTTCGCCGTTTGTGGCGGTGGGACCCGCGATCGGGAGAGCGGGTGCGGGAGCGGGCGTGGCGGCGGCGGTCGGGGGAGCGCGAGGAGGAGCGGCTCCGCTTGCGGTGGCGATCCCGTTCACGATCTCGATCCCGATCTCTGTCACGATCGCGATCTCGTCCTCGGTCACGATCGCGGTTGCGTTCGCGATTGTTGTCGCGATAATCGCGGTCCCGAAGCTTATCCTTGTCTCTTCTTCGATCAGACATCGAGAAGAGAAAGATGAAAAAGATGAGAGATCGCTAGGCTTAATGTTTGAATTAAATTGATGTTTTTTCTATCATTAGATATTTTTTCTCCATAAGCTAATAAATAATACTTGTTATCCCTTCTGGACTCAGCCCAACTGAAAAAAGCCTGTTGGGAAGCCTGCTTAAACATGAGCTGAAGCCTTTGCTCCAAAAGCAGTCACCTTCTTAACGAAAAATTATTCCATGCCGGCCGTATACATCCTGGCAAAAAAAAAAAGAAATGAAAGTTTGGGTCCCACACGCTGTCCAAGTATGTCTGAAACTCCTCTTTCTCTCTCTCTCACCCTCTCACCCTCACCCTTTGCCTACATCCGGCACACCGAATAATTTCTCCTCCTTAATATTAAAAGCCTGTTAGGGATAGGGGTTTATTACCAAAAAAAATTCGGTTATCTCTTTCGCGGTTGTAGTGGAAGCGCCTTTCCTTTTTTTCTTTATATTTTCCAAAATTGTATTGATCTTTGATGTTCCGAAAAAGTAAAGGATAAATTGGGCTTTTGTGCCTCTAATGTAGATTTCATAACATCTTGGGAAAATACCAAGTGAAGATCTGAAAATATTATTGAATTGGAAATTTTCAAACGAAGCATGTTATGAAACAAAATGGTTTAATGTTCAGGGAATGGGTTGCATACCAAATGATTGACTTTCAAGAAAGAAAAACATAACATGTGGTATGCGTGGATACCGAGTTATCATAAAAAGGATTTTTGGGCAGGGATATCATCTAGCCAAAAGTGTAAGAGCATGAATCCCAAAAAGACTCATGTCAAGCAGTCAAGTTTTATTTTGCTTCATCGTTATATTTGATATAGAGTGTAAGTGAAACAATGAGAGGATGAATTGTTGGAAGATCATAATGGTTTGGAGAAAAAGCTCAAGTTGAAAACAGGTTGGGGGTGTAAAGGAGCACATGTCTCTGAGTTTATAGAATTCAAGAGGAGTTATGTGCTAGTTTGCTTTATAATGCTCTTCATATTTCAAAAGATATATAGAGCAAGCTTACTTGGAATTGAAGAGAAGCACACAGCTCTTATGTGCTTGTTTGATGTTTGAATTTAAAGGCATTCCATGTCCTTTTCTTTTGGTGTATCTAAAATACATTAACCAGGTAAAATATGTAGAAAGATAATTTAGTGAATTTAAGTTGTTTCACCAGTACATTTAGAACAATACCTTTCCTATCCGCAATCTATCTATCAAAAAGTTTACAAAAGAGACAAACACCATGGGCCCATCTGTTTGTGTCAAACAGGAAGGCCCATGATGTTTGTCTTTTTGGTTAACTTTTGATAGACAAATTGTGGTAGGAAAAGTATTTTTGATACATTTATAGATAAACGCTTAGCTTATCTTCTCATGGTGCATTTGTCTTTGGGTTATCATTGTTGCAACATGGACTAAAGCAAATGCTTAGCTTGGAGAATAAGAACTCCAATGAAGAAGAACAAGATGAGAAAAAGAAAATCTTCTTAAGATTTGATTTGCATGAGCCTAACCAACCCCAAAATGAAGGGACAACACAAGGGTAGGGAACGAACAAAGAACAAAAGAGACCCCCCCAAAAAAAAAAAGGATTTTAAGCAAACGCAAGATCTCAGATTGGGGAAGGAAATGATTATCAATTTTTTTTAGTTCTTTATTCCGCAATTGTGGTCGAAGGGCTCAGGTACGAGGGGGAAGTAGATGAGGAGTAGTCGCAAGGGAGGGAGGGAGGGAGAGAGAGAGAGGAGGGGAGATGGGCACATATATTCTCGTCAGACTGGAAAAAAGAATATGAGATTAATGGGATTGTGAATGTTCACAGCCCATCATAGACACAGCCCTTTGGTCTTCTTTTTTAGTTGCAGTGGGATCCACAGGGATTGTGTGTCACAAGCCGGTTTTTCCAAAAGAATATTTACTTCCTTTTAAAAACAATTTCTTAAGCTGCATTAATCTCAACCGCCGAAAGTAAACATAAGATCCAACCACTCTTATTAAGGTTCATGAATTTAAAAACGTGAACATATCCTAACTGATCTATTTCCCTCTCTGCATGTCTATTGAAATGTTGAATTTCTGTGAGCACAGTAGCTAACGGTTATAATTTCTAATTTAAGTATCATGTTTTTACATTTGAGCAACCGAGAGAAGTTGGCCAAACCATCCTTTGTGCTCTGCTCACCCACAAGTAGGTATAAACTTATCCAAGTACTTGAGCTTTATATTCACAGGCTACAAATAACACACTTTTAATTATTCGTAAGAAACGTCTGTATAAATTTGAATTCCTGGGACTTTTCAGAGACAATAACAGTTTGATAATTTTGTCTTTTCGTCAGAATTCGTACCCGCCAACTTGGGTCCTTGACATGAACACGTTCAAATTTTATTGGCCCTGTCAAATTAAATTTGATGAAACTTTCTATTCTAACATCAACCATTCAATCTTTTCATCTAATGTCCTAGTGGTAATAGGTTTGAATTTAGCTTGGATTTGCGTGGGTCAGCCTTGGAATTCCCAACTTTCATTTTATCAATAAACACTAGCTCAGTTGGTATGGACACTTCCTCTTTTAGGAAGGCTGCGGGATTCGAACTCCATGAATCCCAAGAAGGGAAGTGGCCATAAATTAACGTTTTTGGGGAAAATTCGTGGATCCCGTGATGGATGTGTGCTTGTGTTGTGTTTGTATGTGTATGTTTATGTTAGCGCTTACTGGGCCAACACCAACAAAAAATAAAACTTAAGATTTAATCATCAATATATGTATATTGAATCAGCCTGATAACCTAACGAGAGTTGGAAATTAAAAACTAAAAATCGTCACAAATTCCAGTGATAAGATTATAAACAAATCATTGACAAACAGTTTGATAGGACCAATCCACTTCCAAACTGAGCCCCAAATGACAACTGGATCCACTAAGATTTTAAGAGAACAAAGCCCCACCCAAAAGAAAAAAAAATCGAAATAATTCCTTCAATAAAAATCCAGATGATCAATAATGCAGTTGATTCTAACTGTCCACTAATTCAAAATCATATGGGGCTTTCTCTCCATATCCCACAAATTTCAAATCGTATTTCCAAATTAAATCTAAAGATATATGATGACACGGATTTGAAACTAACGAAGAGCAGTTGTTGGTATAATGCCGCAAAAAACATAAAAATAAGAAAAGGACACAATCATAGATACAAAACTCGACACTTGATATGGGGTCATCAATGACACAAATATCGAAGTTGTATAAATCTCGTCTCTGTAGTATATATCGTAAGAATCCAAAGTTGCTCATTGGGTCATCGAAAAGCCTCCAATAAAAAATTGTGGCACTAAATAAATAAAAGGTAATGTCTCATCGATTTCTATACACTGCAAGGAATACTGAGCAGTGACAACGAACCATTTGCTAAATATATTCAAAACTCGAACTTATTCTCATGCAATGCAAATAATCTCCAAAACTGTTCAAAAAATACCCATTTAATAAATACATCTCTGTATTTAAGGGAGACCTCTGCCTTGGACTGTTTCACTCCCTTTATTTATTGCATTTGTTGCCACATTCATTTCTCTTCCCTCTCTCTTTCAAAACAATTTTTTCCATTTGCTTCCAAAATCTTTGGCCATTGTTAAACTTGAAGAATGCACCGTCTCTTTCTCAGAAGCAAAAGCATCAAGCGCTTGTTTTGTACCAAGAGAAACAGAGGAGGAGATGAAGGAGAGATTATTCAAGAAAAAACCCCATCTCCTATCATTCAAAGGCCCAGTTGGAGATGCTTCTCTTTTGAGGAGATTTCACAAGCAACCGATGGCTTTCATCATGGTAAAAAAAAAACAGCTGATAAAAATCAAAACCCATGTCTCAAAATCTCATCTTTTGATTTGTTGTTGGTTTTTTTTTTGGATTGGATTATGAGCAGATAACTTAGTTGGGAGAGGGGGGTATGCTGAGGTTTATAAAGGAGTGTTGGAAAATGGGGAGGCAATTGCAGTGAAAAGGCTTACCAGTGCTTCCACTGATGAGCAAAGGGAGAAAGAGTTCTTGACAGAGCTTGGGACTGTTGGCCATGTCAAGCATCCTAATGTCTCTCCTCTACTTGGTTGCTGCATCGATCGCGATCTTCATTTGGTCTTTGAGTTCTCTTCCTTGGGCTCTGTCTCCTCCATTCTCCATGGTAATTACCTTCAGTAAAGAAAGGATTGTTATTGTTGAGAGAGAGAGAGAGAGAGATTTTACTAGGTAGTTAATTGAAAAATGCTATAGATAAGGTAGTTTAGTGTAATGTATATGTTTTTATCCCTTCTCTTTCCCCATTTTTTTCTACTACTGTTTCATTCCAAAATACCTGTCAGTAAAAAATCAGAGCAATTTCCTATAGGGATGAAAGCGAGGGAGGTTTTCTGCAGTTTGCCATTTGGATTCTTAATGTTTAATGCATGTATTGTAGATGAAAACTCACCACCAATGGCTTGGAAGCTTCGACACAAAACTGCCGCCGGAACAGCTCTGGGACTGCATTACCTTCACAAAGGATGCCGGAGAAGAATTATTCATAGAGACATAAAGGCTTCAAATATACTTCTCAATGCAGATTTTGAGCCTCAGGTATCATTAAGTTCCATGGAGTATAAACCATATATATCATGCAGGTAATAGCTAAATTAAAATTTAAACTCGTTTCTCGATAGATTTCAGATTTTGGGTTAGCGAGATGGCTTCCTTCGGAATGGACTCATCGCGCCGTCGCGCCTATAGAAGGCACATTCGGGTTTGTTCGGTACTCAGAATCTCATTAATATATAGATTTATAGTATAGAATATGAAGTTTTTATGAGCTTATTGGAAATTTTAGGTGTTTGGCACCAGAATATTTCATGCATGGGATGGTCGATGAGAAGACCGACGTGTTTGCGTTCGGGGTTTTCCTGTTGGAACTCATTTCAGGGAGAAAACCTGTGGATGGTTCTCACATGAACTTGCTTAGTTGGGTAAATGTCAGTTTAAACTCCTCATCGATCTTGTTATAAGCAATGTTGTAGCTAATAGTAACAACCGCCACAGGCTAAGCCCTATTTGAATGATGGCACAACACAAATGCTAGTGGATCCAAGATTAGGAGAAGATTATGATGTTGTGCAACTGAAGAGGCTCACCTTCATTGCCTCTCTCTGCATCAGGGCAGCCGCCAGGTGGCGGCCTTCTATGACCGAGGTAAATTTAGATCTATTTATGACAATATGACATCGATTAAAATATCAAGACATAAGAAAAACGATGGAAGTATCGACACGTATACTGGGTTATCAAAAACTAGCTACTACTGTATTTAAGAAATAAAATCATATAAAAGTTCATGTAGGAGCATGAATGCTACCTCATTTCTGGTGAGATGTCAAAAGATTTTATATGCATATCATCATTAATTATTGAATTTATATAGCTTTATTTATCTTGTTCACAGAATAGTTTCATATTCTAAGAACTATTCCTATTATATTAGTCTGCAAATTGAGAAGTAGTTGATTATAAAACATGTGTCAAATGTTTGAAGATTCATGAGTCATGACAGAGACATTAGCATATGCTCGGCAGGAGGAGGGGAGGTTTTGGAAGTATATTAACTTCAAGATAACTTGCAACACTTGTATTCTTGCAAAATAAAATTTAGGATGATATTAAATAATCAAAATTTATAAAGCTATGTAGCTTACCTAATTTGACTTTCAAGACGCTAAAGAAGTGGACAAGTAGATATAATGCAGTCAAATGAATTTCTGGTAAACCACTGCATGCTTTTACCTATTAAATTCTTTTGAAGATTCAATGTAGAAGAGGATACCCTAAAAATGGTAGTAGAACATAATTATGGGGGAAACTTTGTAGTTCCAGTTACAAATCTTTGAGCATGTGAACTTCTTACCTCTGCATCAGTGGAACTATTTGAGGACCAATTGATGCACAGGAAAAATCAGTACCTAACTCTTGATTGCTTTCTGATCAAAAGTGTGATGTTATTGACACTTGCATCATTGCCATCATTTAAATCTTTTCCCATCAAAATGGGATCAACCATAAAGCATAAAGATCCATGAAAGATTTGATGAAGTTTTAAGATCAGCTGCCAAAACGTTATCAAGTTTGCAGATAAGATCCTAAAGACACGAGCGAGATTTGTCATAATTCTCCTAGGCCGGAAACAATCTTAACATGCTACCCTAACATGCTGACCTATGAGGATGGCCTTGCTCTAACAATATTAAACATAAATCATATTCTATTCAGTTTCTTTATATTGTATTGTTATCACTTATTTAACCCAAATAAGATGGTGGCAGGTACTGGATCTTATCGAGGACGGCGAGATATCGCAAGAGACCTGGAAGATGCCGGAGGAGGAGGATGAAGAAGAGTTCTGGGGCTTCGAAGATCTCGACAAATCTGACAGTGAATGCGAAACCCCCTCATCATCTTCTTCTTGTTCCATAGGAAGCTCGTATAAATGTTAATCAATATAAGATTGCTTGAGTTAGCACCTAGCCCGGCCCCTTTTGAGAGGTAGAAGGGATAATGCTTGTACATAAGCAAGTCATTTGTAGCATAAAATGGATTTTGTAACGTCAGCTTGTTTTCAGTCGATGCATGGTCTAAAGACTGCTAGTTCTCTAAATGCAAAAATTGGCCTTGTTGTTTCCTTGTATTAGTTATTATAAAGCGGTAGTTTGAGACAGGTGAGATTATGTTGGGTTTTGTATTTCTTCGAGGGTAAAGTGATTTTATATGAAAAGATGAACGGGTAGGTTGTGGAGTATGCATCATTGAAAGAGATATGTAAAGTGCTTTTATATGGAATGATGGAGTGATTTTATCTGGAAAGCTAAGAAATCATTGAAGAGGGAGATGGAAGTTGTTGAGACAATGAGATTCGAGGCTTCTAAGTTTCTAGTCATAATGGCTAACATAGAATTGTAGGTCATTATAATTTTCAACTTAGTGTGTCAAGATGTCCTTAATCCTACTCATGATATATGTTTAAAAATTTTGAACGTAAAAGGAAAAAAAAATGGACAATTTATGCGCCCCACACCCAACTCATAGTGTGCCATGTCATCATGAAAAGAAACATGAGAAAAAGCCAATTAAGAAAAGTTTAAAATTCAAATTTAAAGAATAACAACCAAAATTAATATTAAGTTTCTGCGTTAATCTAATATAGTCTTCACAGTACCATAATCGCCCGTTATTTCTCATGACTTATACTTGCACATGCAAAATACCAAATACCAGTTGGTATTAATGGCATCTCTTTGATGGACCTACATGGGCTTGAAAAAATCTACTCTAAAACTCCCTTTTAGGGACTCCCCTTGCATGTGGGGGAAGTCCATCCAAGGGCTATACAAGTACTTGCACCATGCAAACCTTACATAGTAGATTTTTTCCATAGGCTTTGCCAATAACAAATAAGAAGAAATTGTTTGGCATACCTGATGCAAATGCAGTGCATGTGAGCAGGAGAGAGAAATAGATGGAACTTTTCAAGCACCACGCTTACGGCTTGGTTGGACTCATGATTTTATATATTTCTCTCATGACTGAACATAAACGGCCGGAGTAATTTTCCGGTTAATTAGAGAGACTGATGATGTTGATATATCATAATAGCTAATATCTACCCATCTAGGACATGTGGTGTTGCTTCATCCTAAACTGATAAATATAAAATATACTCTTCCAATGATAGTCGAATCCAAGCTGATTATATATCACACGTCTGTTGTGGGTGACTAGTCCAATTTGGACATGACGTATATTGGGTCAGACTTCCATGCTGACAAAAATTGTGGGAGAGTGATGAAAATTTTGGAAGCAGTGGTCTGAGGTTCAACCCATTAACTCACTTTTATCAACTAGGAGATCATATATATGATTAAATTAGTGCTACTTGGATACAATAATCAGTAAAAGAGTCCAGAATCAAATGCTGCACAAGTTTCCAAGAACATAAGAATACCACGCTTTTGTCTAAATATATGTAACTTGCAATGGGTTAGTCTAAACAATTACTACTATTTTTATTTAAATCATAGCGATATCACAAAATTTCATCACCAGTCCTAAATTTTGTAGTGAACGGATATATTAGATTAAACTCTGCAATGCATGGAAGCATCTGGCTTATTTCATTATTCCAGTGATTTCATCAGCAAGAAGGCAATGGGCATCCACCTGTAGACAGCAATTATTCATTTCTAGTAGTTTATTAATTCATGGCTTAATTTTACAAAATTGTCCTTTAGTTTTGCTGAATCTTAGAATACCCCTTTTACTTTAAAATAAGCAAGAAACCATCATATTTAACGGTGCTACAGTAACTCCGTTAAAAAATCTCTAAAATGCGCTTCTTCTCTTTCTTTTTTTTCCTACAAAAAATAAACTTTCTGTATCCTAACCTAATTTATTTGAATCTTTGAAGATGGTAGTGGGAATTGGGATGATGAAGAAGATGGTGGTGCTGATTGGTGGTGGAGATTTGGAGGAAGAAATGTGGCGGCAGTGGGGATTTAGAGGAGGAAGATGGGTGATGGGAATTGAGATGATGAAAAAGATGGTGGTGTTGATCGGTGATAGAGATTTGGAGAAAGAAATATAGCGGCGGTGGGGATTAAGAGGAGGAAGATGGTGGTGGTGATGAGGATTTGACATTTGGAGGAAGAAGATGGTGGTGATGGGGAATTGGAGGAAGGAGGTGGAGGGATATGGAAGAAGGTGGTGGTGGTAATTTGAAGGAAGAGGAGGAAAATAGGATTTGGAAGAAGAAGAAGATGATGGCAATGGTGGTGATGGGGATTTGAAGGAAGAAGGTGATGGTGATAGGCTTTGGAAAAAGGTGGTTGTGGTTTGAAAGAGGAAGTAGGTGATGGGGACGATGGTTGTGGGGATTTAGAAAAAGAAGGTAGTGATGGTGGGATTTGGAAGAAAATTGTGGTGGTGGTTTGAAAGAAAAAGAAGAAGAAAAAGATGGTGGTAGGGATTTGAAGGGAAAAAATGGTAGCGGTTTAGGAGGGTTTTGTAACAACTCTGAAATCTCTGTACAAAAATTACTTGTTTATTATATAGAAAATGGTATTTCAGGCTGTTGTAAAGTTATAAGTTATTTTTATTCAATAAAAACAAGAAGCAACTTGTAGCTAATTGGTAAAGGCTCTGCACTGCTGTGATATAGTTGGAATCCCATCAGAACGAAAAGTTTCAGAAAAATCAAACAGGCGCAATGAGGAGTAAACACTGATTAAAGCATGTATCACGAATCTCGAGGCAATTGGCTCAAATCCGACCACTCGTTTCTCCATTTTGGCCGTCGCCGAAGGTCCGATTTGGTTCAAATGACTCCGTGTTTTGCACAAAAGTCCCTTCGACTCCCATCAACTCTCCTGCACTGTTTGATTTTCTTGCAATCAAACAGAGACTCTTCAAATCCCTAATTAACACCATTAAATCAATTTTAATTCATTTTTATTTCACACCCTATCTCATTTTTACCCTATAAATACCACTCCGTGCCTTAGCTCCCCTCTATTCTGAGAATTTCCTCAAAATTCTCTAAGTTCAAGAAAGGTTAAGGCTATTCAAGTGGAGTTAAGCAAACCAAGAAGAGTAGCGATCAAATTCCGACGAGACCAAGACCTCCTCTCTCTTCCTAGCACTACACAACCAGTAAGTTCCTTCTCGCTCTCCTTCTTTTCAACTAAAATCGCATTTTTAAAACATATCGGTAAAGTAGAGCCAGAACCGATATTGCTTTCTTTTCAAACCTTTTCACCTGCTTGATAAGCAAAATAAATCATAACAACACTATAAAACCACTCTTAACCTTATTCAAATTGTTTAGCTTTTTAGCATAATGAAAATTTCCATATGAAATACTCATATAACGAATTTTTTCATTAAAACACCATGAACTTTAATATAACCGTAATTTCAATAACTAGATTATAAACATTTAGATCATTCACAGGGTAACAACCTACCCCACACGCAGACTATGGTTTTATAGCACAGTATTCTAAGTATATGAGTCATTCAAAGAAGAAGCTTTTCATTAAAATACCATTTTTTTCAAAATGAGTTTCTTTTAAATCGATATTTTAAATTCTTGGCAAATACGCCTCTACAACCCTCGTCAGAGGACCCGCTTATGGATGGTGCGGATTATCGCACATTCTTATAATAGTAGAGCTAAATGCAAAACTCCTCACGAAGTATTCGGTCTCAAAAGAAAATAAAAATACGGTTTTTAAGAAATACGACTTTTCTAAATAAAAAACTAAACTTTGGAAATTTTATAAAACTATGAATTCGTATTTTCAATAAAAAAACAAATTTTGAAAATATATTTTTAATGAAAGATTAGAATTTTTAATAAAATACCAAAAAGTTACCAAAAGAGCTAATTTTCATAAAATATACCATAAACTTTTAAAAGTTAGGTTTTTATCACTAAAACACCCCAACAATTAAAATACATGTTAATGAAAACCCTAAATATTATAAATCACCCTCGAGATTTATTTTTAAAACTATATTAATGTATTTTTCATAAAACTCTCTCGAGATATGCAAACAATATTTTAAGGACTATAGACTGATATAGGCTTAAGCAGTATCATTTCTCTTGAGCCTCGGGAAGCTGGAGAAAGTGAGTACTTGTCTATTCAGGTTAGACAACTTAACGGAGTTATCAATGACAATTGTCTTGAAAAAAAACACAAATTCTGCCGTCCATTGCAGCAGTCGCTGATTACTCCCGAACCTAAGAATTTCAAGAACTAAATCCTTTCATAAGATTCTGACTTCAACCCGAATCCAAACTCAAACCAGAATCCAAAATCAAACACGAACTTGAATACTTGATCCTGAACATTCGAATTCAAATATCAAACTTGAACTTGAATACTTGACTCGACTTGACCGAACAAGAGTTATAACTTAACATGAACTTGACATGAATACCTGAACACATGATTACATCTTGAATATGAACATGTACATTTTATATCCATGGATTCAGCCAAGATCTGTAATCTTAATCTATATAATACAATACGCGGGGATAAAGAGATAGATTGGTACAGAACGTATATCATGACACGAGAGGTCATTTTAAAAGACACTTACATGAATTCACGTGCCGTTGTCCCTTGGATTATGACGGGGCCTTGTACTACATGTTATCATAGTCTATGGGGTAAGATGGACTCCTCTCATATACATGAATACCTTCTTTATCAAACTATAAATAAGCATATTATAATAACTATTTTATACCGGTAAATAAACATACTTAGATACTCTCTTATATATAACCTTGCCTGTTCACATTCACTTGATTTTTATTTACTTTCATTCATCATTACTTATTTCTTTTGGGGACTTACCGAGCGCTAGTTCACTGACGACATTCCTCTCTGTTTCTTTTCTTTGGAATGTTCGTCAGGAGGACCGGACTCTGAAAGTATAGAGCCGAGCCAGGAAGATTTGGACTAGTTCGCTTCTTAGCCTGATTTCTAGCTCCTTTTTGTATTTACTTCCAGTATACCATTATTTAGGCATTTGTTTTATCATTTTATCTTTTCATTACAAACCGTTGTATGTAAATTTGAATGTAAATAAAATTGTTGTTTCATTTTATTACTCTTGTTATTCTTGTACATTGTTATATTGCTTAATTACGCTTAACGTATTTTCTCAGTAAATACGTTGCGGACTTGCCACGTCACTGTTTCCATCCACTGGGAAGCGAGGCGTGACAGGTTTTGTTGGCGGCCCATACGGATCAGTTCTGCATGAAGTCTTAAGTAATATATCACAAGAATTATAAGAATCGGCAACTATATATTCATTGCATTTCAAATTTCTTGAATCTATCCTAATCTTTCCTTTTCTATCAAGGTAATGGGTTCTCCCAACAATACCAGCACTAACGTCAATGGCAACACACCACCACCTACCTTACCATCCCCCTACCGTTGCTGCTCCGATCAATGAACAGATGGTCTTCTAAAAGCCATTAAAAGTCTTCTGGAGGGCCAGCAGCAGCAGACTGCTATTCTCATGAACCGCCCTGAAGCCGAAGCACCTGGAGTAAACCAATTTCGTGCGTTGCATCTAAGGAACTTTTCAGGAAAAGAGAGTCTTCTTAAGGCGGAAGAATGGGCCCAAAGTATCGAGGACGACCTTACAGCAGCGCAGGTACCAGACATAGTTTGGGTTCGTGCGGCCAAGCTCTAGCTCATCGACAATGCAAGAGTCTGGTGGAAAGCTGAGGAAAGCTGTCTCACATAACCAATAGAGTGGAAGACGTTCCGCGATCTGTTCGATGCGAAGTTTTTCCCCGAGACTGCTCGCTTTGAGATGGAACAACAGTTCATCCACCTACAACAAGGCGCTATGTGGGTAAAATCAGTGGATGAATATGATGCCGAATTCATCATGCTTAGCAGGTAAAGAATTCGTATCAAATTCTGTTCCGTAAAACACATCACTATCCTGACATCAACATCTTATCAGGTTTGCGGCATACTTGATCTCGACCGATGAGATTCGAGCTAGATGATTCCAACAGGGCTTAGACAAAGAGATTCAGGCGGCTTTAGCCACAGGCGACTATCGAACTCATGAACTCGCACTAAAGGCAGCACGCCATTATGAAGCTGTGGTCAAGAAGAAAGGTAAGCCTCAAACAGCCGGAATCAAACGCCCTGCTACCCAGATGATAGGAGGAGCCTCTTTTAGGCCGACTTTTTCACTCAAGAGGCCAGGAGGATCGTTTAACCAGTCCAATCCAGATTTTTGTTTCTACGGCAAGAGAACTGGACACTTGGTGAAGGACTGTAGGCGTGCAAATGGCCTGTGTTTGATTTGTAGCGCATCTACTCACGCTATAGGAGTATGCCCATATCGTATTAACACATCACCAGCACCCAGACCCGCAATTACAGCTTCATAGAGGCCAGCCATTCAGGCGCCTGCACCCCGCCTAGCTCTTCCTACACCAGCTCCACATGGACCACCTGCACAGCCTCAGTGTCAATTCCATCAAGCACAGAGAAACGCGCTTCAAGTGTAGAGGAATGTGCCTCCAGCGAGGAGGAATGTACCGAGACGACAGGCTTTTACAATGACGGTCGAGGAGTCTGAAGCCACAGGACAAGTCATCACCGTAAAATTCTCCCATCTTTTCAACCTCTCAATTCTTATGCATCAATATACTATCCCTATATCTAAACACAACCTCACACCACTTAGGTACTATACTAGTAGCCACCATTGCTGCACTTGCACTTTTCGACACTGGAGTTTCACACTGTTTCATGTCACGACGATTTGTGAGAACGCACGTGATTCCCGTGAAACCACTCATTACAAGCTAGAATGTCAGTTCCGGGAATGGAGTCTTGAAAGCAACTTTGGAATATGATCAGTGCTCAGTTGAGTTTGCGGTCGAGAATTCTACGCAAATTTCAAAGTACCGAACATACCAAATTTCGATGTTGTGTTGGGAATGGATTGGATAGGAGTTTTTTATGCTACCATTGACTGCCGTCAAAAGAGAGTAGTATTTGAGATATCAGATCATCCAGTCTTCTATTTCAAAAGTGGAGATAGAACCTTAGAGCCAAGAAGCTACCGTGCTAAACCGAAGAATGCAGAACTGTTCCCTCTACCAGCTGAAGAAGAAAAACCCGAGGTAGTTCGAGAGTTTGAGAATGTGTTCCGTGAATACATATCAGGTTTGCCTCCAGATCGAGCACTTGAATTGAATATTGATTTACAACCTGGTGCACAACCTGTAATTAAAACTCCATACCGGTTAAGTTCGGAAGGATTGAAAGAGATCCGTATTCAGTTGGATGAACTGCTGAAGAAAGGTTAGATCCAACCCAGTACTTCAAATTGGGGATCTCCGGTGTTACTAGTGAAGAAAAAAGAAGGTTCCTAAGGATGTGTGTGGATTATCGAGCTCTGAATGTGTCACGCACCGCTTCCCAGTGTACGGAAGTGGTGACGTGGAAAGCCCGCAACGTATTTACTAAGAAATAAATACGTTAAGCGTAATTAAGCAATATATGTATAAAATGCATAAGAATTGACAAGAGATATAAAATAAACATCAACTTTTATTAATATTCATCTTTACATTACAACTGCTTTGAAAAGGAAAGATACAATGATATAAAGCAATGCCTAAACAGTGACATACAAACTGAATTAAGTACAAGATGAACTAGAAGTCCTGTTGGGCAGTGAACTGGTCCAAGTCCTCCTGGCTCGCATCGATCTCCTGAGAGTCCGGTCCTCCTGACGAACATTCCAAAGAAAGAAATGGACAGGAATGTCGTCAGCGAACTAGCGCTCGGTAAGTCCCAAAAGAAAGAAAGGAATATAGCAAGTAATGAGAATTGAACTGGTAAGATGTACAGGTATAAGATTGCTATTCTAACGTAGTTGTTTGTACCTTGGTACAGAAATTATTTGTGTATACGAGAGATGTCCATCTTACCCCGTGGACTATGGTAACATATAGTACAAGGCCCCGTCAAAACCCACGGGACAACGACACGAGAGTTCATGTAGGTGTCTTTTAGTGATCATCTCGTGCCACATTAATACATTTCGTACCAATCTACCCCGTTAACCCCGCGTAATGTTTTGTATAGATTATATTTACAAGGCTAACCGAGACCATGAATACAAGTTGTTCAAATAGTCAGGTTCAAGATGTAAGCTTGTAGTCATGTCAAATTATAGTCATGGTTCGGTCAAGTCAAGTCTTATATTCAGGTTCATATTCAAGTATATATGTTAGAGTTTGGATTCATGTTTGAATTAGACTCAGACTGAGTCAGACACTTACAACTGATTTAGATCCTGAATTAGGTTCGGGAGTTATCGGTAACTGCTGCACATGGACGGCAGGATTTGTGTCTTTTTCCAAGACAATTACCATTAATAACACCATTGTTTACTGCCGGAAACCGGGAAGACAAACGTCTTGCCTGAATCTGGGGGTAGATGCTATTTGGTGCTATCCGTCCACTTCTCCGAAGATACCAAGTTGATTTATGGCACCATGTATCGAAGGTTTAAACGGATGCGGCCGATGTAGCGGACTTCGTCAGATTCCCCCTCGTTGGAGGGGTTTTTGATTGTAGGGACGCTCTTACCTGCAGGCGCAAACCCCTGCAGTTAATTACGCTACCGCATCGCGGTAACAACTTTCTCCTTCTCCAAATGGTCACTTCGTGTCGTGGGTGTTTGTTTTGTGTTGTGGTTGCCCGTGGATTGTATACGGAGACTAATTTATGTTATCGCCCGTAGGGCGTGGATTAGTCCAAATCCGTATCTTCTTAGATTTGGGTTTGGGGTTGGTTTAAGGATACGTTAGCCTCATTTGGGACTAAGATCGACTTAAACGTTTGTTAAGGATACGTTAGTCTAATTTTAGACTAAGATAAACTTAACGGGATCGTTTAGATCCAACAACAGAGCATTTGGACTCTATTGTTTAGTTTAGGGATATTGCGGTCGATTACCAGTTTAAGGACATGGTGGTCCAGGTTAAGGACATCGTAGTCCGTGGGTTTAAAGGGACCCCACAGTCCGAGGTTAAGGACATCATAGTCCATGGGTTTAAAGGGACCCCACAGTCTGAGGTTAAGGACATCATAGTCCATGAGTTTAAGGACCCCACAGTCCAGGTTAAGGACATCGTAGTCCATGGGTTTAGGGACCCCACAGTCCAGGTTAAGGACATCGTAGTCCATGGGTTTAAAGGGACCCCACAGTCCAGGTTAAGGACATCGTAGTCCATGAGTTTAAGGACCCCACAGTCCGGGTTAAGGACATCGTAGTCTATGAGTTTAAGGACCCCACAGTCCGGTTTAGAGACATCGTAGTCTATAAGGTTTAAGGACATCGTAGTCCATGAGTTTAAGGACCCCACAATCCGGCTTAGAGACGTCGTAGTCTATAAGGTTTAAGGACCTCGTAGTCCATGAGTTTAAGGACCCCACAGTCCGGTTTAGAGACATCGTAGTCTATAAGGTTTAAGGACATCGTAGTCCATAAGTTTAAGGACCCCACAGTCCGGTTTAGAGACATCGTAGTCTATAAGGTTTAAGGACATCGTAGTCCATAAGTTTAAGGACCCCACAGTCCGGTTTAGAGACATCGTAGTCTATAAGGTTTAAGGACATCGTAGTCCATGAGTTTAAGGACCCCACAGTCCGGTTTAGAGACGTCGTAGTCTATAAGATTTAAGGACATCATAGTCCATGAGTTTAAGGACCCCACAGTCCGTAGTAATGTGTGGTTGTCGGGACCCGTCACCTCTCTGAAGACGTTGAAGGATTACGACGACAGATATCAGAGGAGTAAAGAGATGTACCCTTGAACCGATGTGAGTTGGTTGAAAGATCTGTAGTCCAGCTTGGAACTAAGATCTGTTGGATATTCGTGAGCATATGGACTCAATTAAATATAAGTTGAGGACTTTTGGCCAGAATTGGGCTAAGTCCAGTAAGATTAAAATGTTTTAACATTTTATTGTTCTGGGTTGTTGAGCCTTTATTTGGGCTTGGCCCTTTTAATAATGCAGAGCATTAGATCCTGACAATTTTTGTCTTGTATTAAATGCATAGCATTTATCAGAACAATGTGTGTTCTGACAGTATGCCACGTGGCGCGGCAGGCGCTTTGCGCCAATTAAAGAGCGCATTGCGGTTCTGTCAGGTAGCGCACACGAAGGTAACACGTGTCGCGCTTGGCGCTAAGCGCTAGTTTATTAGCGCATTGCGCTTTCCATTTATGAGCGCTTTGCACTGATTTAGGGGCGCGCCAGTGAGTGACACGTGGCGCGCTTGGCGCCAAGCACCAGCCCATGAGCGCAGTGCGCTATTTCAGAAGCGCAAAGCACAAGTTGTTTCTGTGATTGACACATGGCACATTTTGGCGCTGAGCGCCGGTCCAAGGAGCGCAAAAGCGCAGTTCATGAGTGCAAGGCACTGTTCAGTAGCGCAAAGCGCATCTGATCAAATTTATGATCAGAGAACAAGTTTATGTTCTTCTTTTAAAGGAGGCTTTGCCTCAAGATTCAAGAACAAAAGTTCTTGTTTATAAAAGGGCTCTGCCTTTGTAGATCAAGGATCTGTGAATGAAGTAAATACTTCTTTTATTTTTATGATTAGATCTTTTGATCTTTTTCTTTTTATCAAAGACCTTGGTCTTTTGTAGATCTATGATCCTTTAAGAAGATAGTTCTTCTTTTTTAATGAGATGATTTCATCTCTGTTGTTCAAGAATTAATTCTTTACCTTGAAGAAATGATCTTTTATTTTTAAGAGCTTGCTCTTCTTTCTCTTTTAGTTTTTCTCAAAGTTTGCCGGGTTTTTTTTTTCTATTTTAGATTTTAAGTCTTGGGGCCTTTATATAGGGCCAGCTGATTTGTTAAATCAGTTTAAGAGATCTTTCTCTGATTGACTTGGGAATATTTCCCACCATTGGATCTTTGATCCTAAGGCTTCTGCTTTGCATAAGATAATTTTCTTATTTTAATAAGATTGTAAAGATCTTTCCATAACGGAATTTTAATTTTGATTAATTAATAATTTATTATTATTAGATCTTTTGATCTAGCGGTGGGGAATTTTTAATTCCAGCGCTGGCGCACCTTGCGCTAACACACCTACGTTCGATACGTGGCGCGCAGCGCAGAGCGCAGCGCAACTGCGCTAGCGCACCCATGTTTGACACGTGACGCGTAGCGCAGAGTGCTGGATCTGAAGCGTTGCTTCAACTTTCAAATTTTGAATTTTAAAACAGAGCTTTGCTCTGATTGGGGGAAACAAATGCCCCCCCACCGTTGCGCTCGCGTGGCGCACACGTGAGTGTAGCAGTGGCAACATTTGAGCCCTAGGATCAACTCAGAAGTTGAAGAAGCGGTTCTATGCCTATAAATAGGACCTTTGGTCCCTTAGATGATTATCATATTCTTTCTTGAGAATTTTTATTCAGAGCCTTGCTCTTCAGTTTAAGAACTTTTCAAGAGTCAGAACTCTACCAAAACTTAGGTAAAGTTAAATTTTTTAATAAATTAGGGTTTTTAACCATTAACAGAGTCTTGCTCTTCATAGATCTTTGATCTAAAGAAAACCCTTTTAGGGTTTCATTAATAGAGCCTTGCTCTCATGAACCCATAGATCTAAACAGATCTTTTCTTGGGGTTTCTTAGCCCATGAACAGAGCTCTGCTCTTTGATAATATGTAGATCTCTTGATCTTTGATGAAGAACTCTTAAGAGTTTTTCATGGATCTTGAAAATCCCAGAATTTTTAATTCACAAAAATTAATTTTAATTTTAATTAATCCTTGATGGATTTTTCTATCATCATTACAGAGTCAGGCTCTTTAAGGAATTTTATTCCTTCTTGACAAGTGTCACTCTGTAATAGAGCTTTGCTCTCAAAGGGAGATTTTCTCCTTTTCCCGAGGGATTTCTCATTCAATGAGAATTTCCTTGAGGATTTCCTCATTAATTAACAGTTTCATCCAATGATGAGGCTGTTTTATTAATTGATGCATTGTCATCTGGATTTTGTGGGTCCCCTTTTGGTCCCCTTCCTACTGCATTGCAGTGTAGTACAACTTTTAAAGTATCGAGTGTCAGAAATTTAAAATTAAATTATAGCACTGACAGTCGATTTCTGTCCCCCCTTTTTGCATGCAACATGTCTTTCGATGCTTTGTTTCCGTTCATTCATTCATAGGGAGGATTTCCGGGAGCACCTGTAAACCGGGAGGTCCAAGCTTTGATCAGAGACCATGATCCGGAACATAAGAATCTTCACTTCTGGGGGTCATGGTACAATCAGATTATCAGGGGTCGACAAAGCTTTTCGTGCGCGGTACCCTCGGAGCCCATCATGGCGATCCATTACGCCAACTCACCCCCGATGAACTACGCCGTGGAGATGGTTAATTGAGCTTCAAAAGGCCTTCTTCAGCCCGCTATAGCTTCGATTCCCATTCAGCCTCCCATGGTTTTAGATACCTTGGGACGCCGTATTTGTCAAGGCGAGGCGCGGCCATGGGGGCAACCATATAATATAGGTCTGATTCCTCGTCATCCGACCGGTTATTTGCAATGGGCCCGCTACATTCTGTCAGCGAAGAAGTCGCAGTTGTTGAGGCTTGGGTTGTATACCGCCGTTTATGCTTCTCTCTTCCAGTATCCTATGCTTCCCACCTGGTGGGTTAAGGCATTTCTGGAGTAGTGGAACATTTCTACCCACACCTTCCTTTCGCTGGATCGAGAAGTATCAATCTCCTTAGAGGAATTTGCAGAAGTTTCTGGCTTACCGGTCATAGGGGAGCATTATGAGTAGCTGCTTCCTACGGATGAATACGTCTTCGGTGCCAAGCCGGTGATAATGGGCCTTACTCCCGTGAATGCTGTTCAACACCAATTTCCTAGTTTGATCAAAGTGTTGAATATCTACGAGGGTCTTTTCCTCGAATCTGGGAGCCGCGGGGTTAGTTTCGAGGATTTTATCGCTCGCTTTCTTCACCCCGAAAGTCCTCTCGAAGGAAGCTGTTAAATTTGCTACACTTGACGACCTTTTTGGCTTAGGTTTAGACAACCTGCCAACGACGGAGGTAGATCAGAAGAGTTTCTTCCTTCCCAACTCTCCAGTTGTTCCTTTTGCGGAGATTGCAGTCCCTAGGATGGATGAGGAAGCATTCTTTTTGGGATTTCTTAGGCTATGGTTGAGCTGATTCGCGCTCCCGATGCACCATCGCCGTATGAGGCCATCTATCTTTTATCCGGCTCACCGAATGACTATTGGGGTGAAAGTGGCTGTCGGGGTCGCCGGCTTAGCCCATCTGTATTACGGCCTTAGTCAAGCGGCGGATACTACTGAACCCGGAGTACAGCATGTGAACTTCTCGATGCATTACTTCATGTCATGGCTCGAGCTACATGCACTTGGCGTTTTTGGTATCCATAGAAGGCCTTCATTCTATGACAGGTGCAGCTTCCCCCGGATTATGCGATTAGTCGGCACCTCAATTGTAAATCCGTCACCGCGGGATGCTAGAGGTTTATTCCTTCGTCCCCGCACGGTTGGAGATGGGATGACCTTCACCGACAAGGTGTTAACCGTCGGAAAAGAGTCTACCACAACGGTGCGGCTATTGCAGGATATTTTCAAAGATGGAGCCTCAGTTCTGACAGCTCGGGAGATCCTCCATTTATATTCTATCAGACCGGGCTTCCTGGTGTTTAGGCAAAATGATGCGGCGCTTTTCATGAGATATAATCCGCATCGTTTTGCCCAACAATTTGAGCTATAATCAAAGAGTGCCGCTGGAGGCTTTCTTGCTGGAACCCACTGCCACTGAAGAGGGGATGCGGAGCGCGCTGCATCACTTCATGCGTTTGAATACGGGCTCTCACTTCTTTATCAGCGAGCCGAGTTGCGTCCCATGGATCCTTAATGTATATACGACATGGTACCAGCATTCGACGGGCGCCGTTATTAAGGAAGAAAGGCGGTTGCTGCTTGATCGCAAAAGTGCACCTCCTGCCAGTGATCGTAAAGTCCCTTTGAAGCGACGGACCACTGTCCCCCCTCCGCTAAGAGAAGTCGCTGCAGTCGAGCCTCCACGTGTGCTAAGCCCTACGCGCGGATTGCCCCGTGCTCCTATGGAGACGGTGGATGTACCATTGGTGCCCCGTGCTCCCGCGGGGACGGTAAATGTAGCTTCACCCGAATCTAGCGTGGGCTCGGATATCGGGACTCGTCGCCCCAAGGTGCCCACCAAGCGTAAGCTCGTGCTTGCTGCGACTGGAGCTCGCGCACAGAAGAAGAAGAAGTCGGTCCTCTCCCTAGATGCTGTACTCGGCCTGGAGCCTCAGGCTCCTTTCAGCGTGGGCCTAAGTGAATATGGGACCAATGAGGGTCTCTTCATAGCGCCAGAAGACACTGATCTCGAGGCTGCTATTGCGGCTTCTGTGCGCTCTGCCACTCACCAAACAGAAATAGCCGCCCTCGTGCAATCAAGTAAATGTTAGTCGTGTCTTGTTATTGCATTATATCTTTATTTTTACTGTCATGTTTTGATTGACATTTCTCCTTTTGTAGCAGGCTTTACCACTGAAGAGATTCTGGCGGCTTCCCTCAGGTCCTTCGAAGAGGAGGAGAGGAATCGTGCTTTGTTGGGAATTGGTATGTCTCGGTTTATTGTGTCTTCATTATCCTTTCTTATAGACAATCTGACCCTTTCTTTATCTCATCGCCGGGACCACAATGCCGATCCCGCAAAATGAAGCAGAACTTCTTCCCGGGCCAGCTAACGAAGTCCCGGCCTCTTCGGCACTACCGAAAGAGGACTTACTCAAACGACCGATGACGGAAGCCTTGACGGCTCCAGAGGTAACCCCGGGTGCGGACGATGACGTCCTGTTGAAGGAGGCTTCTAGAAGGTCCACTTTGACGGCCCGAGCAGAAAGGAAACGCCGAGTGCGTGCAGCAAGGGAGCGCAGTGCTGTCTTAGCCACGGGTGCGGGTTCGAGCACCGCAACCCTTGCCCCTGCTCCCTCAGAGGAATCTCCGGTTGCCTTATCTACTGCTTACAGACGGGCGAGGCTTGGCTAGGCTTAGACTCGGAGATGGAGACAGTGCAGCTTTGGACTACGGCAACGATCTCAGGCGATGGCCGACGGCGCAGAGGGCTCAGGTGGTGGTTAGGAGTCGTGGTTGGGTGGCTAGTGCTGGTTTGGCTTTGGGGATGGAAGGCTGGCTTGGAGCTGCAGCCAGGGATGACCGGAGCTGGGTTGGAGGGGAGCTCGGTGTGGAAGGAGGCATCCGGCGATGTTGTTGGCCGACGATGATGAAGGTTGCCGGCGAAGATAGTCGGCAGTGGAAGGTGGTGACGAGGGGATGATGATGGGTTGTCGGTTGATGAAATGGAGGAAAGTGGTTGCAGAAGGGGTCGGCTTGGCAATCTCGGTGGTCGGTAGAAGCTCAACGGTGGTGGTTCGCCGGTGGTGAAGGGAGGAGCTCGTGGTGGAAGGAGGTGGTTAGGCTTGGTGTGCAGTGAAGGGGGTGGCGGTGGACACGGTGTCGCCGTTGATGGGAGCTCAGTGTGGAAGAGTGGTGAGGAAGAAGGAGGTGGCAACGGGGATGCGGTGAGGTCGACGGTCAGCGAGGTGATGGTGGAGGTGCGCTCGGGGGTCGACGACGAGGTAATGGTGCGGTGTTGGTTTGGGTTCTTGGGTTGTCGGGGTTTGCAACGAGGTGAGTTGGAGGAGACCGGAGTGATGCCGACGGTGGTGGCAGGGTGAGCGCGGCCGTGGGCGTGGGCGTGGGTTCGAGAGGGGAGAGGGAAAAAGAGGGAGAGGGAAAAGAGAAAGAGAGGGATCGAGAGGAGAGAGAGAACGTGAGGGAGAGAGAGAGAAAACGTGGGGGGGGGGAAGAGAGAGTTACGTGAGGAGAGAGAGAGAGAATGTGGGAGAGAGAGAGAGAGAAAACGTGGGGGAGAGAGAGAGTTACGTGAGGAGAGAGAGAGAGAATGTGGGAGAGAGAGAGAGAGAGTTACGTGAGGAGAGAGAGGGAGAGCGTGGGTGAGATGAGAGAGAGAGAATGAATAAGAATTTAGCAGTGATTAATAGGATTTTAAAAAGGGATTAATGAGGGAAATTAATTGGGATTCAATAGGCATTTATTTGGTTGTTTAATAGGAAATTATGGGGGAGATTTGGGTTTGGATTTGTGGAAAATTTAAAAAGAAATGAGAAGGGATAATTGTTTGGGCTTGGGAAAAGATGTGGGCCGGGCCTTGGACATAGGAAAAATATAGAGGGGTGGGAAAATGAGTTGGCATGGGCTCAAGAAAATTTAGAAAGAAAAGAGTGGGATTGAATAGACTTGGGCTTATGGTTTTAAGCCTTAAGTTTGGTAGTAAAAGCTAGGGAAAATATTTGGATGGAATAAATTAAATAGAACAATAGGAAAATTTATTATTAGAATACGAATAATGGAGTACAAAGGAAACTAGGTATTACATCTTACCACTCTTACAAAAATTTCGTCCTCGAAATTAAAAGGACGAAAACCGGAAGGTGACGATGGAACGGCTGCTCAAAAAGTTATGGGAACCGCGACTTCTAAACCTGATAACACCGTGGGTAAGTGAAATCTTCAGAAACGCGTTATCTCCGACCTCGAATTCTAGCGCTCTCCTGTTGGCATCCGCCCAACTCTTCTGTCTGTCTTGTGCCGTCTTAATGCACTGTCTGATCATCTGGACCTTGTCTACCGTTAACTTGAGACGTGTACTCAGACTCTCCTGTAAGCTCTTCCTAAAGTGTGAAATGAATCTAGTGTCCTGATCTAACGCTAAACTTACCGGAACTCCGTGAAATCGCACTACTTTTTGCATGTACTTCTCCGCATGTGACTCCGTCGAATGTTTCACCCGGAAGGGTATAAAAATGTGCTGCTGTCGTGAGAAGGTCGGCGATAATCCAAACGTCGTTGTTTCCTCTTGGACTCTGTGGTAAAGCAGTCACAATATCCATAGTGATGTGCTCCCATTTCCATTATGATATTGGAAGCGGTTGCAACAGTCCAGCTATTCTTTGGTGTTCAGCCTTTACTTGATAGCATACTAAGCACGTGGATACAAACCGTGCAATCTCTCGCTTCATCCCGTTCCACCAATAGTGTTGCCTCAGATTTCGATACGTTTTCATGCCTCCCGGATGCACAGAAAAAAGCTGAACTATGAACCTCAGCTAGTACTTCTTCTCTAACATCTCCCTTGGGAACACAGAGTCTGCTACCGAATCTCAGAGAACCGTCTCGATATATGAGTAAGTCTGTTCTCAGCCCGGCTTCCACCTGCTCTATGAACTTTTGCAATCGAGGATCATCAGGTTGCGCAGCTTTGATGCGATCTACAAGAGAAGACTGTACCTGTAACTGCCAAGATCGCCTGATTGCACTCGGTGTAACAGCCTCTAGTTCGAGCTTCTGAAAAAATCTTCAATGATGCCCCTCTGACTGGTCATCATCATGACCGTTGGCTTGCGACTAAGAGCTTCGGGTATAACATTTACTTTCCCCGGATGGTACTGTAAGTCCAAGTCGTAGTCCGCCATTAATTCTATCCATCGGCGTGGTCTCATATTCAATTCCCTCAGAGTGAACACGCATTTCGGACTCTTGTGATCCATGTACACTTCCACCATTTCGCCCAGTAAGTAATGTCTCCAGATTTTCCATGGGAAAAACCACTGCGGCTAACTCCAAGTCATGTGTTGGGTAGTTCCCCTCATGATTCTTCAGCCGTCGTGAGGCATAAGCAACTACCCGACCGTTTTGCATCGGAACGCAGCTTAAACTTTTCCCTGAATCATTGCTGTGTATTACCAAACCATCTGAATCGTCTGGCACTATAAGAATAGGTGTCGTGGTAAATTTCTGTTTCAGTATCTCAAAAGCTTGAGTACATTCCTCTGTCCATACGTAAGGCACTTCCCTCCACGTCAGCCAAAATAGGGGTTAGGTGATTACAAGGTTCAAGGATGGGATAAAAGTAATGTCTTTGCAAGAAAGGGAAAGGAATTTGTAAGAAGGATCAATTACTGCATCAAATGGATTTTAAAGGTACAATACTCTAGGAAAAATTGATCGAACCGAAACTTTATTAATCAAAAATTTGACAGAGTACAACTGAGAGATAAACGTGGCCATAAACTATACATCGTTTTTATTTGGCCCTAAGAAAAGAAAATAAGTTGCGTCAGTCGCGATTGTGGAAGTTCAACAAGTTGCGATACGTTCTCGCGCTAAGATGGGGGCATCCATTCCCATAGTGCCTTGCCTGGATATCCGCTTGAGGTTCTTCAGCCTCGAGTTCCTCTTCACTCGAGGTTTCATCTTTCGATCCCTCCTCGGCTGGAGGTTCATCTTCAGATTCCTCCCTTATAAGGTTTTCTTCTCCTAGCTCTTCCTCTTCGGCAGGAGCTTCCTCATCAGGATCCTCCTCCATATGTTCTGCCTCTTCCGGGTCCTCTTCTGGATCCTCTTCCATAGGGTCTTCCTCAGAATTCTCCTCTTCAGGATCCTCATCTGGTTCCTCCTCTACCGCATTGTTCCCTCATAAAATACAAAGAAAAACCCCAATGGGGCATCATGTGCGCACACGTGATCGGGGGTCACGTGCCGACACGTGATGGCTTCCTGAAGGCTCTGAAATGATAAAAATTGAATCCTCACAAATGGGGTCACGTGCCCACACGTGATGAGCCTTTAAACCCACTGAAAAGAATTAATGGTATAATAAAACAACAGGGAAAAACCCCAATGGGCATCACGTGTCCACACGTGACTAAGGGTCACGTGCTGACACGTGATAATTCCTGAGTTCTTTAACAACAGAATTAAATTCTGGTTAAATGCTTAATCAGGAGGTAACGTGCTAACACGTGATGGATTCCTAAAGATATCTAAATTAATAGAATTAAAATCTAATTAAATGGTCAATCAGTGGGGTCACGTGCTAACACGTGATAGGCTCTTAAGCCTTCTGAACTAATAGAATTAAATTCTAATTAAGGGAAATAAGAAACCCTAATATTTCCTTAGATCTTTCCAAACAAAAAGATTGCGCTCTGTAAAGTGGAGCACCGTTGGATTAAAAATCCAATGGTGGTTAAAAATCACCAATTTATGAAAAGATTCTATACAAGGAGATATTTCCCTGAGATTTGTCAGGAATAACAGACAAAATATCTTTTGGATTAAAAATCCAATGGTGAATAAAATTCGCTGAGTGATCTAAAAGATCATGTTGGTTACAGAATCAATCAAAATCTTTCAATGAAAGATTGAATAAACAAACTGATTCTTTTCTTTCTCCTATAAATAGGAGCCAAGAAGAGAAGAGACAAAAATGGGAGATACGAGAACAACAGAGAGAGAATACAAAAAGAAAAGAGAATTTAATTCTCCAGAGAGAAAGGAAGGTCTCTTGAGAAAAGAAAGAAATCCTAGGTGAGAGATCATCCTATAAGCTCCCACAAAATAAAAAGAGAATTTAATTCTCAAACTAAGAGTTTAACTCTTTTGAATAAGAACTTTGTTATTCCTTTGGTCGAAGGTCTGCAAAAGCAGATCTCCCCATAAGTTGAGAATTTAATTCTCATCGGGGAGATTCTGCCATGCAGATCTAAAACCTAAGAGAAGACCTAAGTTTAGAGAATTATATTCTCTCACAAAGCATATAGGAATTTAATTCCTCCAACAAAATTAGGGTTTAACCCTATAAAAGAATTTAATTCTTCCAAATATATAGGAATTTGATTTCTCTAAATAAAATTAGGGTTTAACCTTATAAAAGAATTTAATTCTTAAATACGGGACTTAGACTTTTCATGCACGTAAAAGGATCAAATACCCAATATGATCACGTAGCAACACGTGACCCTCCTCTCAATGGTCAAAAAAAGAATGAATGAGATAGGATCACGTGCTCCCACGTGACCCTTGGATAAATTCTTCAAAATAAAGAGAACAAAGAAAAGGCAGAACATATTTTGGGCGTCTCACGTGTTCCCACGTGACCCCTATCAATTATCAAACAAAAGAAGATTCTACCCAAGGGCAATGCCCACCTGAAGGATGCCTCACGTGCTACCACGCGACCCTTGAACAAACTCTTCAAAATAAGAAGAGCAGAACAGACTGTGGGCACCATCACGTGTCCGCACGTGATAATCATGGAAATTAAGTGTTTAACACTTACCTGCATATTCTGAGAATAAAATAAAGAAAGTTTAGCCCAATTCTCAGGCGCCTAACGTGATCCCACGTGAGCGCTTCAATTTTAGTGTTTAACACTATTTTTGAGCGCCTCGTCCTTAGTGTTTAACACTATTTTAAATGCATCACATGGGAACATGTGACCACCAGATACATGTTAGTGTTTAACACTATTTTCAAATAGTCTTAGCCCAAACTGGCTAAGTCTTCTAGAGGAAAGACTCCCCTTTTTGACTGAGCCTCAAATACAGTCTTGTTTTCCAAGATCAATCATCTCATATGACATATGAATGCTCAACACTCAATAAAAGACAAAATATGGTCAGAACCCAGACCCATGCTTAGCATTGCTAAATAATGGAGGGCTGAGCCCAGACAAATGTTCAACAGTCCAAACAAAGATCCAACATTTTAAACCTAATTGGACTTAGCCCAAGTTGGCTATAAATCCTCAATTCAGATTTAACCGAGCCCATGTGCTCATAATTCAGATTAATTGATCTTAGTCCCAAATTGGACCATATATTTCCCGATCAACTTTGGTTCAAAGGTATATCTCTTCACTCCTTTGATATTTGTCATTGTAATCCTTCAACGTCTTCAGAGAGATGACGGGTCCCGATAACCAATCATTCCATGGACTGTGGGGTCCTTAAACTCATGGACTATGATGTCCTTAAACCTTATAAACTATGACGTCTTTAAACTACGGACTGTGGGGTCCTTAAACCCATGGACTATGATGTCCTTAACCTCGGACTGTGGGGTCCTCAAACCCATGGACTATGATGTCCTTAACCTTTACAGACTATGATGTCTTTAAACTGGACCGTAATGTCCTTAAACTAACATTGGACCGTAATGTCCTTAAACTAATCGACCGCAATGTCCCTAAACTAAACAATAGAGCCCAAATGCTCTCTTGTTGGATCTAAATGATCCCGTTAAGTTGATCTTAGTCTAAAATTAGACTAACGTATCCTTAACATACGTTTAAGTTGATCTTAGTCTCAAATGAGACTAACGTATCCTTAAACCCAGCCCCAAACCCAAATCTAAGAAAATACGGATTTGGACTAATCCATGCCTTACGGGCGACAACATAAATTAGTCTCCGTATACAATCCATGGGCAACCAAAAACAAAACAAACACACACGATACGAAGTGACCATTTGGAGAAGGAGAAAGTGGTTACCGCGATGCGGTAGCGTAATTAACTGCAGGGGCTTGCGCCTGCAGGGAAGAGCGTCCTCACAATCAAAAAACCCTCAACGAGGGGGAATCTGACGAAGTCTGCTACATCGGCCGCATCCGTTTAAACCTTCGATACATGGTGCCATAAATCAACTTGGCATCTTCGGAGAGGTGGACAGATAGCACCAATTAGCATCTGCCCTCGAAATTCAGGCTGGACGTCCCAACGTCCCGGTCGCAGTCTTTCAGCGGAGAATAGATTCCGGCACGCTCGGTGGGACCTCTTCCTCTTTTCACTCCACACTTTGTGTGTCGTATTTCGCGAACGAATCGCGGTTTAGTATGGTTGCCCTTGGGTTCGAGGTAATAAGATTTGGTTTTGCTCTCGGGCAGAAAAAAGAATATCAATGACCTCTAACTGCTCCAGCTGCAACTGCAACTCCCGTTCCGCCTCATCTGGAGGAGTAATCTACGGGCCCCAAGCGGCATCCCTGTTCAAGATGCCAGTGGAGCAGGTAACTCAGGCCACCACCGGGCTATTCTTCGGGACCATGGTCCCGCCGATGAGCTTCAACGCCCCTGTACCATTGCAAGAAGCTCAGAAGAAGTCGGTATTTGATCGGTTTACCACTGTCACGGCCCCTCTTAACGGGTCGCCCAAACCAAGCGCCTCAGTTTCAGCAGACTGGGCCAAAGCTCCAACGGGCCCGTGAAGAAACCCGCAATACCAGAAGGTGTTATCCCGAAGCGGATAGCCATTCCTACTCCTGAAGTCACCAAGGCGGCTTCTCCGGCTAAGGGGTCGGTCTTCACAAGACTGAACGTTTCAGCTCCCACTCCGGGTGAAGTAACCAAAGCCGTTTCCCCCGCACGAAAATCGGCCTTTTCAAGATTGGCCATTCCCTCTCAGCGAGCATCTGCCTTTGACAGGCTAGCGCTAACAACAGGCTCTCATCAGAACAGGGAGCATGAAAAAGCTGATCCAACAGCGGAGGTGATCCCGGCTGCACGACATGCTCGACGTCGCCATTGGCGCCGAGTGAGGAAAGCTGGGGGAAATTCCCCTTCTGGACTGACTCCGCCAGCTCCAATGGTGGAAGTTGATGCTGCTGTTTCAACTGGGAACAACTTTGAACTACTTAATAGGGTGCGCAGGAATTCGCCAACTGCTGTGCTGAAAAGATCTCCTCCACCAATGGAGAACGTTATAAAGGCGAAGCCGGAGCAGCCCCCTCAACGGCTGTCCTCTAAAATTTACAAGGTCTGGCGACAGGTCCAGGACTCTATGATAGATCAAGACTATCCCCGCTGACAGAAAAAAGATGAAGGTTCGGCAAGAATAGGACCACCCTGTCAAACCACAGAAAGAGACAGCTACTTGGGTGCCCGTTGCAACGGCCCCCTCAACCTCGACCGCTCACAAGAGGAGAAAGCTGGAGAAAATCCTGGTGTCTGCGACGAATTGCAAGAACACTGAATCTAAACGCCCCAAGTCTGAGGGCATGGTGGTGCACACCATCTATATGGCATCCGGAAAAGAGGATAGCCGTATCTCCACAGGTCATCGACCATTTACGCGATCGGTGACTAAGGCTCAGGAGCAGCAACAACAAAAGCTCCAAGAAATGCTAACAGCTATGGCCGCACTTACGGGACCGAAAGCAAGCCCGGAGACATCCTCGGAGCAGCGCCGTGAGCAGGAAACTGATGCTGAATTCCTTCGGAGAATGCTTGAGAAGAAGGACAAAGAGGCCGCGGAACAAGCAGCCAATATAAAATAAATGGCTCTTCTATTCCAAGATATGGTGGGCATGATGATCCAGCCGGACCCTCCAGCCGAAGACCCTCCAGTAATAATTGAAGATGATAGAGGAGAGACATCAAACCCTCTGCCGGCTCTGTCAGTAACCAAGGAGGAGACCAACTCAAAAGCCGCCCTGGATGATTACATCGCTCAGCAGATACGAGTTCATCAGGCGAATGAAGCAGCTGGGCAAATTGTTAAAACTGGATGACCCTATCCGGGTTGATACGACCAAATAAAGTATCCGCCGGGATACACGATCCCCAAATTCCACATATATAAGGGGACGGGAAATTCGCATCAGCACGTCGCTCAGTTCAGAGCCTTGTGCAGCAACACTGGAGGTGACGATAAGCTACTGTTTCGCCAATTCGTTGGCAGCTTGTCGGAGACAGCATTCGAGTGGTATTCTGAACTCCCAAATGACTCTGTCAAGACATTTGCAGATATGGAGTTGCTATTCACCCAGCGTTTCGTGAGCGCTAGCGAACGTACCCCAATTACTGCACTGATCAATGCCAGGGTGAAGCCTGGAGAAACATGGGTTCAATACGCGATACGGTGGCGAAATTTATGGTCGAAATACAAGCAACGCATCGAAGAAGCGCCTGCAGTAGGCATGTTCGTAGGTACTCTCGACCCTCAGGTGACCATTTCCCAATTCATGATGTTTTTCAAGCCGACCACTTTCCAGGCCTTAATTGACAAGCTGGCCCAAATGGACCAGATGGGCCACAGGCATTCCTCTTCGAAGCCGGAGCCTCGAAACGAAAAAGGGAAGGGGAAAGCGACCTTCGTCGCCAATGCTCAACAGCATCCCAGTGTCCCAAAACTAACAGATCGCCTAGACGAGAGACGGCGATTCTTTAATGAGAAAATGAAGTGTCCTTATTCGTTTCCCCGGGACAAAACAAGGAGATTGTTCGAGCTGGCGGTGCGCAACAGACTCATCAACTTGCCGGATCTAAAATGTCCATTGCAACCCAGTGAGGCTAATAATCCCAATTATTGCCCCTATCACCAAGCGATAGGCCATCCAATCGAAGATTGCTTCATCTTCAAAGGGTGGATTGAGAACCAATACCAACAGGGCAAATTCGCACTGTCCGAGAATTGAAAAGTAAACCCACCCCAGCCGCACGCTCTCAAAAAGGCGGACACACCGGGGGCATCGTGCTCTTTTGTCGAAGAAGCTCCATGGGAGGTCGCTCTTTCAGCCAAAACGAAAAGAATGCTGAAGGATCTCCAAACATGCCCGGCGATCAAATGGAAAAGTCCGCTAGAACCCGAAGTCATTGAGGGAATGCTGAAGCCGCGCCCGACACCAAAAATTGGTAGCGATTGTTAGTGTTTATGCCCTAGAAGGCCATTACTGTATCATACTAGTTTGTATATTACTTAATGGAAGCTTGGGATATTCACATGTATATAACAGTCTTGCTAAACATGGTAGTATGCTACTTGGTTTTTCTATCTTAATATGTGAGTATACGTATTGATAGAGCTCTTAGGATCTTGCTTGACTACCAGCGTTGTGATGGCAATCACACTAGTGGGGGCTGGGTAGTCTACAAGCACATCCTTATTCAGGTCCCTAGTCGTTGGATTATCGAGACAGGGCATCGATACTCCGGAGTAGACTAGTGTATACGCTTCTCATCCCAGTTGGGGAGATGGTCTGTCCCACAGCCGTCAGTACGTCGTACTGGAGATAGTATGCAGGTGCTCGTTAGGTTACGGGTACACCGGACAGGACTCACAGGGAACTGTTGGTTGGTTTTATACCAGTCGTCAGTGAACAGTTCCCAGGTGACATGAGTACAGCATAGTCCGCAGACTTGACACTGCTACTTCGCCTCGAGTGTGTCCCACTGTTCTTAGATTGCTACCCTACCATGGCTCAAAGGAGTCGTGCAAACAGGTAGCAGTTGGGTGTAGTCCCGAGCACTTGGAGGCAGTGGCAGTTAGACAGGATTCGTCTCTCCCGGTATTGGGGGTTGATATCGCGCTGTGTCAGAGAGCCATTACGCAAAGTCCTTGGCCAGGGCAAGCGAGATTTACTGGTAGGTTCCAGTAGTTTCTCAGGGTGTAATGGGCTTCGCTCCGACACGACTTATACCTCTATTAGGGGACTGACGCTTGCCGCCCCCCTAGGCCCGATATGCGATAGTCTTAGACGAACGGACCGGACTGTATGGAGATTGTCACAGCAGGCTCAGTAGGAGTTCGGATGGGTTTCCTCATCGGCCTTCTTATCGACATCTACCTGGGGACCGTTACGTACAGCTAGTGCCGCTTGCGGTCTGTGGTTAAACCCACTGCCAGCGTAGTAGTCGAGTCTCTAGAGTCCCACACAGAGAGTTTCCCTACTCCGGGCAAAACGATATAGAGGTCGTATGGTTTTACGACAAGGGTTCGAACGCATACGTGTGTTTACGCACGTACGACTTTCGAACAATTTTTACCAGTCGGCTTTGGTTTAAGCCAGTTACTGGTATCCGGTTTTTGGATTTATACAGTCTAAAGTTTTTCCGTATTTTTGCGGAAAGGAGGGGCGTTCTCGTAATTGCGCGAGAAGCTTCTAGAAGGTGGTGACTAAGGAGGTTTAGGTGGCATATACAATGAATGTGATTAGTGAGTCATATGGATGATTCATCCATGTCATTAATGCATGATAAATGCTTAATGACTCATGGAGTGAATCATCACTAGATATTATCAAGCATGGTTGCTAAATTGTTTTATTTTCTTTTCTTGATAAAAAGAAATGCTTGATATATATTATCATAACTCATTATTCTCACTTCATTATTATTCTCACATTCTCTCTCCTCAAGCTCTCCATCTTCAAACCCTAATCCTCCCCTCTCATGTGTTGAGTACAAGGATTAGTTAGACTAATTAAACCATAACCCTCACTCTATATCACCTAGCTTCTTTGATTAGCACTTAAAGAAGGTTAGTTGCCTCAAGTTTAGAGGCTAAGCTTGGAGTAAAGCTCTCGGGTGGATCGTCTACTACTTCGAGAAGGCCGAGGAGGAGGAGGAGTTCGCAAAGACGAATGACACGATTCGTTAGGTATAATCCCTAAACATAGTAGTATAGAACTTCTATGTTTCATGTTAGTTATCATTTAGCTTCGATTCATGCGGTTAGTCGATGTTTAAGCAAAGAACAAGATCGTTTTTCATATTTCCGCCTCCCCGCAAGTCGTGGGGTGTTGCACATCGACTTACAGCGATAATCAAAATGCTCATACCCAGCCGTCAAAGTCTTCGAAGAGAAAGAAGAAAACCAAAAAGCCCGTGAAGCCCGATAACAAGCGTACGGACCTGCAAAAGTATATTGACGCGCTGGAGGAATATAAGCAGAAGGCGCGGACCCTAGTCACACTTCAAGAGTTTCTCAGCCACGTTCTTGAGGATGGAAATGATGATAATGGAGAAGACTCGTCGGATGAACCTGAGGATTATGTGGCAAGCTGCCATGTGATCTCTTACTCGTCGATAAACGGTGAAGAAGCTCCTGATGCATAGAAACAGGGGGCAGATCCCGAATCGGAGCTCCTAAGACCATCAGACGAGATGATTGATGCATTACTGAACGAAGCTCTTCTGAAAAGCAAGGCTGATCGAGAGCGCGAAATGGCCATATTTGAAAAGGCCAAACACCGGCGACTGGATGAAAGGGTTGAAGTACCCCAACCAGACCGAGGCATGCCCGTGACAGATAAGAGCAGGCTTAAAACAAAGAAAAGGTTCACGGTGACATACCGACCTAAGTGGGCCATATTAACGGGACGGCTCGCTAAGTGGGCCCTACTCTTAATGGAATTCTCGGTGACATACCGACCTCTCAAGGCAGTATAAGGCCAAGCCATTGCTGACTTCCTCGCTGAGCATCTGATACCTGCCGATTCTCCTTTGAATTGCGAATTGCCCGACGAGCACGCGTTTGACATAATCGACGGGGAGAGAAGAGCGAATGATACCCAGTGGGAACTCTACTTCGATGGAGCATCTTCCATGAAGAAGCGCAAACAAAGCACTCCCATAATCAAATCCGGGGTAGGCCTCATCTTCGTGACTCCACAAGGAGGGATAATGCGCTTTGCTTTCTCCTTAACAGAGCTGAGGACGAACAATGAAGCCGAATATGAAGCTTTGATAGCAGGTCTTGAGATCGCTGTCGACATGGGAATCGAGAACCTCCTCATATACGGAGACTCCCAGCTTATCGTTAGTCAAGTAAACGGTGACTATCAAACGTGCAAGCCAGAGCTGGTGAAGTACGACGAGAGAATGCAACAACTACTGACTCAAATTCCTTCTTACACCCTAGAAAGCATACCGCGTGCGAAAAATAGCAAAGCGGATGCATTGGCCAAACTCGCTAAAGAACTGGCCGACGAGAACCTCGATGACGTAAGGATCGTGGTACAAAGCCGTCGGGTTCTTGCACCGGCAGCAATATCTCTGGAGTCGTCTGAAGAAAAGGGAGCGACCGAGCAAACGAATCTACAAATAAAAGACTAGGAAAAAGCTAAGGATTGGAGAGAAGTCTTTATAGACTACTTCAAATCCCGTCGAACACCTGAAGATGCGTCCTCAAGACATCAGCTTATGAAACAAGCTCTATCTATTGCCTTCGTCAATGATACTCAATATAAGAGATCATTTGATTCTCTGTGGCTAAGATGCCTGGGACTTGAAGAGGCAAGGAGAGTCGTCTAATAAACTCACGAAGGGCTCTGCGGTTCTCATCAAGCCGGGCCGAAGATGAAGCTGAAGATCAAATGAATGAGCTACTATTGGCCCACGATGATTCAGGACTGTCTCGAATACGCGAAGCAGTGCCACTCGTGCCAGATTCATGGGGACTTCATCCACCAACATCCAAATCCGCTACGCCCAATAGTGGCTAGCTGACCATTTGAAATGCGGGGAACTGACATAATCGGCCCCATGCCCCCAAACACATCATCGGGGACATGGGCCAGTATAACAACTTCCAATTGATAAGCAGTGGCCACCGCTGCAGGTTCCAATGAAAGGACGGTAGCCTCGACTACCTGTCCCATAGTCTCCGGGCCGTCCCCAGAAAGATCTATTGAATCAGCGGCCAATGAAGATGCCTTCTCCAGGAGAGCAAGCACCGGGGGAACGGAAATCACCAATGGGAGCTCCGTGGCAGGAAGAACAGCTGTATCAACCCCCTCCACACTTACTACTGTCTCATCGGGGATATTTACAGAGTCCATAGTCAAGGCGCGACTCGAACTCAGATCCTCTGCCATTGCCGAAGTCCCTGCAAAGTTTTCACGAAAATAAGGATATATATATATATATATAAAGCAGTGCAAAATACTACAAAAAGATATATAAGTATACCAATGCGCAAAAGAGCTTCTAGTATGGCTTTTTCAAGCCGACGTTCCTTCCTGTGGATGTGTGCTTGCCGAGGTTCGAGGGTAGACTCATGGCCACCAGTCCACAACGACAGCGCATCTTCGGCATCGGCCGAGATAGGCTGCATAAGGGCTATCTCGCCTCCCTCTTCCAAAGGACCTATAAATATCTGCCGTATCGATGGGGGATCTTCGTAGAAGATGACGACAGGATAAGGCCTCTTCGGGACCCTTACATTTTCAGTCTCGTCCTGGGAGCGTCTTATAGCCTCAGCAAATTGTGCGGCTTCCTCGGCAGATGCACCTGGAAAAAGAAGACCACCATCCGGCTCTTGCATAGCTAGTGGTTCATCTTGAAAGATAGGCTCTGATTCCACTAAAAAGTCGAGTAGATTGGTGATAGTATTCTTTCGCCTCTTGGACCCAGAACTAACACCAGAAGACGATCGCTTCTTTCCCCTCGGTGCTTTAGTGCAATGTTGACCCACTTCACCTTCAATATCCTCTCTCGGCGGTGCTACCGATGACGACACGGCCATTGCTCACGCCGCAGCTGATGATACTGCTACCGGCGCCTTATCAGAAGCTCTTGCCTGAGCTCTAGTGCGCATCGGCATACCGACTGTCGGAGTCAAATCCGCATCCGTCACCTCAGGAATAAGCACGATACCGGTATCCCTCAAGGGAGGGTGAACCATCGTCCGCGGTCGCAGTGGGACTCCCGCAACCTGGAGCGGGGTGGGAGCTCTAAGCCCAAAAAGTATCCTCCTCTCCTCAGCAATGATTGGACTAACCCGATGGCAATACCAACCCGTGAAAGCCCCCACGCACCTCGGAATATAGTCGGCTTCGGGGATCATGAAATGAGAACCTGTGTTCAGCCTCATGAAATGGTGGGTGGCGTCACGAACAGCTTCCAAAGAAGGGCGGGGTTCCACTGTGAATGCCTCGAATGGGACACCCTGGTTGTATCCCAGTTTCCGGACAAAGCGGTGTGGATTGTACCGCATGAAAAGAGCCGCATTGTTTCGACGGAACACCAGATAACCGGGTCTGATCGAGTACAGGTGCATGGCTTCCTTAGGCTTCAAGAATGGTGCCCCCTCTTTTGATAAGTCAAACAACTGTTGAACAGGTCCCGAAGGAGCAGAGAGGATTCGATCACTAAACACCATTCCGCTTTCGTTGGCATACGGATTGAACAGTACATGAAGAGCCCCTAATTGAGTCGGGTCAGGAGCAGAAGCGTCGACCAACCTCATGAGCCGCGGAAAGGTATAAGCATCATAAAAGCTGGGTCTCTGGTGCGCCGCAAATGCCCCTAGCACGTGCATCTCAATCCATGACGTAAAGTAATGAAGAGAGAAACTCACTACGTTCACGCCTGGGGTTGAGGTATTGGCTGCAGAGCTTAGCCCATGGTACAGATGCGACAGCCCTGCAATGCCCACGGCTAATCTCGTCCCTTCGGCAATGCGATGAGCAGGGTAAATGACCGAGGCTCTCATGAATCGACGGTGCGTTGGAACGACAAACCAACTGAGCCAAACGCTGATAAAATCGATGAAGAAAGTTTCTTCATCCATGCCAGGAGTTGCGATCGATTCGAAAGGTATAGCCGACAAGACTGGAATGTAGAACTGGGGAAAATCCTCTTCTCTAGCTGGTAGACTATTTAAACCAAACCCGAAGGGGTCGTTGATATTTGCGAACTTCGAAGTTGCCTTTGATAGAACGTCTCCACGAAGGAAGCAGGAGACAAAACTTTAAAAAGTGACGCCCTGTTCTTCTGACTCTATGAACAGCTTCTCAAAAATCCCCAGAGTCTTGATTAGACTCGGGTACTTGTGGCGGACGGCATTTTCAGTCGACAAGCCGTCAAGCATAGCGGGCACAGTCTCGAAAGCATACTCGTCAGGGGGCAACAATTCTTCGTAAGGCGCTCCCCTGATCGGTAAACCTGAGATCCCACGAAACTCTTCCAAAGAGATCGAAACTTCGCGGTCTCCTAACAAGAAAGTATTGGTGGAAAGATTCCATTGATTTAGGAAAGCTTTAATCCACCATACATGAGGAGACTGATAATGGAAGAGAGACGCGTACACCGCCTGGTAAACCTCGACCTTCTGCAGTCATGCACGATGGGCGGACAAGATGTAACGAGCCCAGAGAAGGTAACCTGTGGGATGGCGAGGGGTAAGCCCTATCTTGTAAACTTGTCCCCAAGGCTGGGCTTCACCTTGGCAGATACGACGCCCCAAGATGTCTATGGCTGGCACAGGCTGGTTTGGTATCCCAGTTGTCGACGGTTCGAGCCGGCCGGTAGGAGTCCAATCTGCCACCTCTACAGAAAAAGCAGTCCGTGGACGGTCCATCAGCAAGAATGGGCGAATAGGCTCTGTTGGCACCTCGCAAAGAAAGCTTCGGCGACCGCGGATGATATGCCCGTACCAGGTTCCCCATAAAAGTAAATTGGTGCAATCCGGGTCATGAGCCCTGATCATTGCCATCGCTTCTTCGTCCGACGGTGATTGAGGAAAAGCCGCCTCCGAGCGAGTAAAGGGAAAGTATGGAAGAGAAGCCATTGCACCTGAAATAAAGGAAAGAGAAACCGTTAGTAAAGCCCACACGTGTATAAATATATATATATATATATAAGTATATATATATATAAGTATATATATAAGAGGACAATGGAAGAAAACGACAAACAGCTTATTTCATGGGACCATGGGTTACAAAACACAGGGGCCCCACAAAATCAAGATGGCGGCCCACTAATGATGATGCAGGGTAATCATTATAAGAACAAAACGAAGATTCTCAATAAATTCAAACAACTCTACACATTCCCCCAAGGAGAAAACCCATCGCAGAAACCCTGTGCAAATCGAGAAAGATCTCTGCAAGAACAACTCAGGATGAAAAATCCCAAGAAGTCTTCTTTAAGAACTAAGTTCTTTTGAGGAATTAAATTCCCAGAAAAATTTTCAGAGCTAAGCTCTTTGAAATGGAATTAAATTCCAGAGGGAGGAAAAGTATCATTATCAATCCCCTAAGATCAGAGAAACCTAGCAAAAAGGGGTTTATTATTTAAAGATTGGACGTTCTTAAAGAACTTGGAAAGATGGGTTTTTGTTAAAGGGAAAAACCCTTGGTGTGGATTTAAAATCCAAAGAAAATTTCTACAAGAAGTTCCTCGGCCATTCAAGATCCTTACCTGAAAAAGGAAATCTTTTGTTGACAGAGTTAAACTCTGAAAAAATTTAGAACAGAGAACTGAGTTCTGAGAAAGAGAATTAAATTCTCCAGGCAAGAACAAGCAAGGAAGAAGATGAAAGAGTGGAGGAACTTCTGAAGAGACCCCTGCATTTATAGGATGTGATGGGAAACAGTTCATCTGCCCCCTTCCCTAGGCAGATCCAACGGCCACAAAAATTACAGCGTTGCACTCACGTGCAAACACGTGAAAACAACGCTGTAGGGGCATTTGTTCCCTCATAAAATACAAAGAAAAACCCCCAATGGGGCATCACATGCGCACACGTGATCGGGGGTCACGTACCGACACGTGATGGCTTCCTGAAGGCTCTGAAATGATAAAAATTGAATCCTAACAAATGGGGTCACGTGCCCACACGTGATGAGCCTTTAAACACACTGAAAAGAATTAATGGTATAATAAAACAATAGGGGAAAACCCCAATGGGGCATCACGTGCCCACACGTGACCAAGGGTCACGAGCTGACACGTGATAATTCCTGAGTTCTTTAAAACAACAAAATTAAATTCTGGTTAAATGCTTAATCAGGGGGTCACGTGCCAACACGTGATGGGTTCCTAAAGATCTCTGAATTAATAGAATTAAATTCTAATTAAATGGTCAATCAGTGGGGTCACGTGCTAACACGTGATAGGCTCTTAAGCCTTCTGAACTAATAGAATTAAATTCTAATTAAGGGAAATCAAAAACCCTAATATTTCCTTAAATCTTTCCAAACAAAAAGATTGCGCTCTGTAAAGTGGAGCACCATTGGATTAAAAATCCAATAGTGGTTAAAAATCACCAATTTATGGAAAGATTCTATACAAGGAGATATTTCCCTGAGATTTGCCAGGAATAACAGACAAAATATCTTTTGGATTAAAAATCCAATGGTGAATAAAATTCGCTGAGTGATCTAAAAGATCATGTTGGTTACAGAATCAATCAAAATCTTTCAATGAAAGATTGACTAAACAAACTGATTCTTTTCTTTCTCGTATAAATAGGAGCCAAGAAGAGAAGAGAAAAAAGGGGGAGATACGAGAACAACAGAGAGAGAATACAAAAAGAAAAGAGAATTTAATTCTCCAGAGAGAAAGGAAGGTCTCTTCAGAAAAGAAAGAAATCCTAGGTGAGAGATCATCCTATAAGCTCCCACAAAATAAAAAGAGAATTTAATTCTCAAACTAAGAGTTTAACTCTTCTAAATAAGAACTTAGTTCTTCCTTTGGTTGAAGGTCTGCAGAAGTAGATCTCCCCATAAGTTAAGAATTTAATTCTCATCGGGGAGATTCTGCCATGCAGATCTAAAACCTAAGAGAAGACCTAAGTTCAGAGAATTATATTCTTCTACAAAGCACATAGGAATTTAATTCGTCCAACAAAATTAGGGTTTAACCCTATAAAAGAATTTTATTCTTCCAAATACATAGGAATTTAATTCCTATAAATAAAATTAGCGTTTAACCCTATAAAAGAATTTAATTCTTAAACAAGAGACTTAGAATTTTCATGCACGTAAAAGGATCAAGTGCCCAATATGATCACGTGGCAACACGTGACCCTCCCCTCAATGGTCAAAAAAAGAATGAATGAGATGGGATCACGTGCTCCCACGTGACCCTTGGATAAATTCTTCAAAATAAAGAGAACAAAGAAAAGGCAGAACATATTTTGGGCGTCTCACGTGTTCCCACGTGACCCCTAGCAATTATCGAACAAAAGAAGATTCTACCCAAGGGCAATTCCCACCTGAAGGATGCCTCATGTGCTCCCACGTGATCCTTGAACAAACTCTTCAAAATAAGAAGAGCAGAACAGACTGTGGGCACCATCACGTGTCCGCACGTGATAATCATGGAAATTAAGTGTTTAACACTTACCTGCATATTCTGAGAATAAAATAAAGAAAGTTTAGCCCAATTCTCAGGCGCCTCACGTGATTTTTTAGAGGAGAGAGAAAGAGATAGAAAAGATACCAGAAAAGTTTGAGGGCACAACTCCCTAAGACCGCCGTGGTTCCGCCGCCGTTTGCACACAATAGCCGCGGTTCCACCGTGCTTTAGGGGGTTCTTTGTTTAATTTTTTTCACCGTGGCTTCCTTTGTTCCTCTGGGTCTTGATGAATGTCTCTGAATCTTTATCTTCTTGCTAAAGTGACTCCATATTCCCTCGCAAAAATCGCACACTAATCGTTAAATATGCAAAATGCGGTTTTGTTTTATTTTTATGATATAGATCGAATAAGAATTCAACACAAATAGTAAGAATAAAAAAATTACGCACGTATCCCCGGCAACGGCGCCATTTGATTGATCTGTATTTAAAGAAGTGTGTAGTAACCGCAATCAATAATGGTGTATAATACAGATCTAGTTTGAATACGGATATAGATTTTATAAGAAAAATGCTTGTAGGGTTCGTTAGGATTTAGTAGTCATGGATGACTAATAAAAATTACTCATTTTATCTATTGATAGATTTAAAATTAGATTGATAGTGATGAATGAGAATTAGGGTTCTTGGAAGAGACTAGGGTTTCTCCACTATTGACCATTGTCCTTTCATTGATATCTATTCATGTCTAGCTCTTAACAAAACAATTATTAATCTGATCTCAAATCGCGGTCGAGACTAGCAATAAATTGGTAGCGCGCCCGATAAAGATGTTAACATTTATTTTGCTAAAGTTTATAAACTTTATAAGACTTAAAAGAAGTTAAAATATTTTCTCATCCATTGTTCTACCATAATCCTACGAACCATATCAAGCGAAGAATTACTCGCGCATGATGGAGATAGAAAAACGGATAGAGATGAATTCATAATGTAACTAAATAATTAAACTAATTAAACTAAAGATCTATCTTTATTAAACAACTTAGCAAGTACAAACTTCAAGTTTAGATTACAAGAGAAAGAAAAAGTTGCTCTCGATCTCTGCCTTGTCGGATGTAGATGTTCCGTCGAATCTCACGTCACTTTATCACGTCGAATCTTGGACCTGTCTTGGATCGCTTGTTCTTTGACGGTGATTAGCTTGTGTAAAAGATTGATGATTTCTAAGTTTAGCCATCGGTCCTTTATATAGCCCCAAAGCCAGAAACCATAGATTCCCAGAATTAGGGTTAGTTGTAGCAAATCCAACCTAAAAATCCTAACTCCTGATTTGGTGAATCGGCCGCGAATCCGCCGCATATTGCATGGTGTTCCCGCCGAAACACGGAGATGCGACCGCGCAGGTCCGTCTCGCCTGAATTTCAAGGCAGATGCTAATTGGTGCTATCCGTCCACCTCTCCGAAGATACCAAGTTGATTTATGACACCATGTATCGAAGGTTTAAACGGATGCGGCCGATGTAGCAGACTTCGTCAGATTCACCCTCGTTGAGGGGTTTTTGATTGTGGGGACGCTCTTCCCTGCAGGCGCATGCCCCTGCAGTTAATTACGCTACCGCATCGTGGTAACCACTTTCTCCTTCTCCAGACGGTCACTTCGTGTCGTAGGTGTTTGTTTTGTTTTTGGTTGCCCATGGATTGTATACGGAGCCTAATTTATGTTATCGCCCGTAGGGCGTGGATTAGTCCAAATCCGTATTTCCTTAGATTTGGGTTTGGGGTTAGGTTTAAGGATACGTTAGTCTTATTTGAGACTAAGATCAACTTAAACGTTAGTTAAGGATACGTTAGTCTAATTTTAGACTAAGATCAACTTAACAGGATCTTATAGATCCGACAAAAGAGCATTTGGGCTCTATTGTTTTAGTTTAGGGACTTTGCGGTCCATAATTAGTTTAAGGATATTACGGTCCAATGTTAGTTTAAGGACATCTCGGTCCGAGGTTAAGGACATCGTGGTCCATGGGCTTAAGGACCCCACAGTCCGAGATTAAGGAATCATAGTCCATAGGTTTTAAAGGACCCCACAGTCCGAGGTTAAGGACATCATAGTCCGTGGTTTTTAAAGGACCCCACAGTTCGAGGTTAAGGACATCATAGTCCATGGGTTTTAAAGGACCCCACAGTCCGAGGTTAAGGACATCATGGTCCGTAGGTTTTAAAGAACCCCACAGTCCGAGGTTAAGGACATCATAGTCCATGGGTTTTGAAGGACCCCACAGTCCGAGGTTAAGGACTTCATAGTCCATAGGTTTTAAAAGACCCCACAGTCCGAGGTTAAGGACATCATAGTCTATGGGTTTAAGGACCCCACAGTCCAAGGTTAAGAACATCATAATCCATGAAATGTATGGTTGTCGGGACCCGTCACCTCTCTGAAGACGTTGAAGGATTACAATGACATATATCAGTGGGGTTCAGAGATGTACCCTTGAACCAATTTGAGTTGGTTGAAAGATTCGTAGTCCAATTTTTGGCTAAAATCTGTTACAATATTTATGAGCAGATGGGCTCAATTAATATGAGTTGAGGACTTATGGCCAATCTTGGGCTAAGTCCAATCAAGTTAAAATGTTTAACATTTATTTTGGGCTGATGAGCATTTCCTTAGGCTTGGCTCTTTTAACAATGCTAAGCATTGACTTGAATTCTGACAATATTTTGTCTTTTATTGAATGCTGGGCATTCATCATAGCTCTGGGCTTATTAAAGAACAATTTATATTCTATCAGCATTACACGTGGTGCGCTTGGCGCTTGGCGCCAGTCAAAGAGCGCAATGCACTTCTGCCGAGTAATGCACACGTGAATGACACGTGTCGCACTTGGCGCTAAGCGCCAGATGATGGGCGCATTGCGCCAGTTTATGAGCGCAGAGCGCTAACTTATGAGCGCATTGCGCTATTAGTTCAGTGGCGCACACGTGAGTGACACGTAGTGCGCCTGGCGCTGAGCACCAGCCCATGAGCGCAGTGCGCTAGTTCAAGAGCGCAAAGCGCTAACTGTCAAGTGGCGCATACGTGAGGGACGCGTGTCACGCTGGGCGCTGAGCGCCAGTCCAAGAGTGCAGAAGCGCAGTTCAAGAGCGCAAAGCGCATCTGATCAATTTTATGATCTGAGAAATAATTTATGTTCTTTTAAAAGAGACTTTGTCTCAAGATCTAAGAACAACAGTTCTTATCTTGTAGGAGATGTTTCCCATCTCTTGTATTGATGAAAGGCTTTGCCTTTATAGATCTATGATCTGTGAGAAAGAAGTAAATTCTTCTTTTATTTTATGATGATATATTTTGATCTTTTTTTGAAAGACTTTTTGTCTTTGTAGATCTATGATCTTTTAAAGAAGTGTATCATTAGTTTTAAATTAATTACGAGATGATTTCATCTCTCTGTTCATCACCATTCTTTTTTACCTTGAAAAATCTTCTTTCTCTGAGAGCTTGGCTCTTCTTTTTGAGATCTCTTAAAACTTATGGGGAGTTCCTCTCTATGCTTCTGTATATCTCAGACTTGAAGTCTTGGGGCCTTTATATAGGGCTAGCTGATCAGTTCAATCAGTTAAGGAGTTCTTTTCTCCAATTGATTTGGGGATTTTCCCATCGTTGGATCTTTGATCCAAGGGCTTCTGATTTACAGAAGGTAATCTTCTTGTTTTTAACAAAGATTGGGAAATCTTCTAAACAGAATTTATTCTGTATTCACCATTGGATCATTGATCCAACGGTGCTCTGATTTACAGAGCACAATCTTGTTGTTTGGAAAGATTTTGAGGAACCTTTCCTTAACAAAATTTAATTCTGATTGATTAATGATTCATCATTTTTATTAGATCTTTGATCTGATGGTAGGGAGCTTTTAGTTCCAGTGCTAGCGCACCCGTGCTCTGCACGTGGTGCGCTGCTTAGAGTGCAGCGCATTTAGCGCTAGCGCACCCGTGCTTTGCACGTGGTGCGCTGCTTAGAGCGCAGCGCACTTGGCGCTGCATCTGAAGCATTGCTTCATTTCAAAATTTGAATTTTGAACAGAGCTTTGCTCTGATTGGGGGGAACAAATTTCCTCCCACCGTTGCGCTCAAGTGGCCCACATGTGAGTGCGTCGGTGGCAGCATCTGCGCCCTTGGATCAACTCGGAAGTTGAAAAGGCCTTTCAGCGCCTATAAATAGGACCCTTGGCCCTCTAAGATGACCATTGTTCATCTTCTTTTCTGAGAATTATTTCTCCTTTGGAGCATTGCTCTCTTCTTTAAGAAATCTCTTAAGAATCAAAACTCTGTCAGATCTTTTTCTTTCTGGTAATATTCGAATTCGTTATCAGAGCTTTGCTCTATTTGGATCATGGATCCGAAAAAGAAAACCTTTTTAAGGTTTCTTTTGACCTATTGATGAAGAATTTTTTGAATTCACTTTGCGGATCTTAAAGATTTCGAAGTTTTTACTTCTGCGGGAAGCTTTGCTTTCAATATTTCTTGATGGATCATTACATCTTCTCTACAGAGCATTGCTCTTTCGCATTTTCGGGGAATTTTATTCCCCTATTAATTATGGCAGTTGTCATTTCTTCTGAAGAGCATTGCTCTCAAGGGAGATTTACTCCTTGGCTTAAGGGGCTTAAATGGGAGTCTTTTGAGGGTTTTCTTCCTTAATCACATTAAATTTGAATTTGTTTGTCTCCAGACAGAACTTGTCTTCCCGAGAACTTGTTTAATTCCCAATGTCTGATTTTCTTCATTACCAATCTTTCAATGATGTTTCTTTTCAGGAACTATGGCTGTTCGTTTATATGATCTCGATGAGATTATCTCTTATGGAGATATCAGCTCACTCGGCCGTTCCCAAGACCAAGAATTCACAAACGCCCAGAGCGCTGAAATTATGGGTCGCTTTGATGCATATAATGGTCGATTGCTTCCTCGTCGTTCCTCTTTCTTGAAGCTTATTGTGGGAGCGATCTGGGGAGCACTTCCTCTATTCTATGCTAGCATGCCGCTTAAAGCATTGGACGATGGTGAAGATAAGGTGCATTCGGTGTATCTGATGGGCTTAGTCTCAAAGAAAAGGTGAGACCACCTCGTTGATATCCTGCATCGAGCTTTTCAACAAGCGGCGATACTCGCTGCCTATCGAAGGGTGGAGGACATCGGTGAGGATCCTGACGCTTGTGATCATGAGAGGATGCACACGAAGATGGTCCAAGAGGCCCGAGAATTTTTGGATGGCCTTACTTTTGAATTTCTCAATCCATGTCCTGGATTTGATGTCCTGCCTTTATAAACATTTTAATGGCGTTTTGTTTACCGCTTTCACCCATGTAAGAATTTTCTGAAGTATAAATGCCAAGCTTTTCCATTTCCATGTGTTTATCTTATGCTTTCTTGTCTTTTCTGTGTTGCCGGCATGTTACCTTAGTAAGCGTAGCCTGTAGATGATAGAGAAAATTATGTCTTGAACTCTTCGAGAGGTAGTGATGGCTTAGGAAGCAGGTTAAGATCTGCTGCTTAAGGCTTTTCAACTTCATGAGCCGTGAGGGTCTCATAAAGACTTTTGTATTTTCTCCTTAAGAATCGTGAGGATTCCTAAGTGTGTTTTTCTTTTGGGAGTTGTAAGGATCTCATAATAGAGTTTTCTTCCTTACGGGTCGAGAGGACCCGTAAGTGATTGATGGGGTTGACATTATCCGCATTTCACGGAGTCAGGGGTTGCTCTGGGCGCTTCTCACGGGGTCAAGATTGACTTTATCCGTGTTCCACAGGACCAGGATTTGCTCTGGATGCTTCCCACAGGGTCAGGATTGACATAACCGTGTTCCGCAAGGACCGGGTTCCACTCTGGACGTTTCCTATGGGGTCAGGATTGACATAGGCCGTGTTCCACGTGACCAGAATTTGCTCTGGATGCTTCCCACGGGGTCAGGATTGACATAGCCGTGTTCTGCGAGAACCAGGCTCCGCTCTGGACGTTTCCCACGGGGTCAGAATTGACATAGGCCGTGTTCCACGAAGCCAGGATTTTCTCTGGACGCTTCCCACGGGGTCAGGATTGACATAGGCCGTGTTTCGCAAGGACCAGGTTCCGCTCTGGATGCTTCCCACGGAGTCAGGATTGACATAGGCCATATTCCACGTGACCAGGGTTTGCTCTGGATGCTTCCCATGGGGTTAGAATTGACATAGCCATGTTCCGCAAGGACCAGGATCTTCTCTGGACGCTTCCCACGGGGTCAGGATTGACATAGGCCGTGTTCCACTAGACCAGGATTTGCTCTGAATGCTTCCCACGGGGTCAGGTTGACATAGGCCGTGTTCCACAAGGACCAGGTTCCGCTCTGGACGTTTCCCACGGGGTCAGGATTGACATAGGTCGTGTTCCACATGACCAGGATTTGCTCTGGATGCTTCCCACGGGGTCAGGATTGACATAGCCGTGTTCTGCGAGGACCAGGCTCCGCTCTGGACGTTTCCCACGGGGTCAGTATTGACATTGGTCGTGTTCCACGAAACCAGGATTTGCTCTGGACGCTTCCCACGGGGTCAGGATTGACATAGGCCGTGTTCCGCAAGGACCAGGATCCGCTCTGGATGCTTCCCACAGGGTCAGGATTGACATAGGCCGTGTTCCACTAGACCAGGATTTGCTCTGAATGCTTCCCACGGGGTCAGGTTGACATAGGCCATGTTCCGCAAGGACCAAGTTCCGCTCTGGACGTTTCCTACGGGGCCAGGATTGACATAGGCCGTGTTCCACGTGACCGGGATTTGCTCTGGATTCTTCCCACGGGGTCAGGATTGACATAGCCGTGTTCTGCGAAGACCAGGCTCCACTCTGGACGTTTCCCACGGGGTCAGGATTGACATAGGCCGTGTTCCACGAAGCCAGGATTTGCTCTAGACGCTTCCCACGGGGTCAGGATTGACATAGGCCGTGTTCCGCAAGGACCAGGTTCCGCTCTGGACGCTTCCCATGGGGTCAGGATTGACATAGGATGTGTTCCATGTGACCAGGGTTTGCTCTGGATGCTTCCCACGGGGTCAGAATTGACATAGCCGTGTTCCGCAAGAACCAGGATCCGCTCTGGACGCTTCCCACGGGGTCAGGATTGACATAGGCCGTGTTCCACTAGACCGGGATTTGCTCTAGATGCTTCCCACGGGGTCAGGTTGACATAGGCCGTGTTCCGCAAGGACCAGGTTCCTCTCTGGACGTTTCCCACGGGGTCAAGATTGACATAGGCCGTGTTCCACGTGACCAGTATTTGCTACAGTAACGTGAACAAGTATGCTGAATTAAGAAATCAAAATACGAGCGTATGCAGAATTAAGAAATCAAAATACGAGCGTATGCAGAATTAAGAAATCAAAATACGAGCTTATGCAGAATAATGAAGTCGTAACGTGAACAAGTATTAAAATATGCAACCACATATAAGCCATAAAGTTATAGTTTAAAATAACACGAAATATTGTTTTTGGAAATAGAGAACTACGATGTTTTTGAAATAGATACCATTTGAAAATTTGTAGCACACCATTGAAATTATCATTTAAAAATACATAACGAATCGTTAGTTTTGAAAATAGGTATGGCTCTAAATATCTCATATTTTCCACTTTGAAAAATTAACAAGACTCTTCGAGTCGAAATACATATCGGCCGTAATCGGCAATCAATCCTCATCATATCACGTACGGAATATCTCTCATACAATATCATCCAATCAATATGGTACGGATCTATAATCGCGTACACCAATCTCATATCTTCTCATCTCATATAATATCGTCTCATCTCATATCATACTATATCATGTATACTTATATCGTAAATATCCTTATATATAGATGGTATGGATCTATAGTCGCGTACACTAATCTTATATCTTCCCATCTCATATAATATCGTCTCATCTCATATCATACTATATCATGTATACTTATATCGTAAATATCCTTATATATATATATATATATATCCTAATGGCAAGAAATAAGGACTAAGGGCATAATCATCTACTAAGTGTACTACTATCGCATATAGTTAGACTAGGTATATAATTCTAGTGTGTGTGTATTATCCTAATCTCTACGGTTGCGAGAGTGCTATACGCCATCCACCCAGCTTCTCCCGTAGATATACATCTACTCACATAATCGCCTCGCCCTTCTTCGTCGTCTCGGAAGTCCACGCAATTGTACCTACAATCGAAATCATAACCAAAATCACATATAAATCCATATCAAAAACCGATACGATGAATAAAGCGCATATAGGTTAGAACCTATGGTCAACGCGTGTTAAATCCGATAAAATACTCCCGGCGTCGACGTTTGAACGTCGAACGACTAAGTCACAACATAGAAATCTGAAAACCAAATTTCAAAACTCGCAAAACATCGTTAAAAGCCAAGTAAAACAACTCCATATTTTAACTAAGGAAATCTGGGGCAAAATAGCATATAAAATAAGCTTATATATAATGTAAAGCACCTACTGACCAAACCCCGACACCTAATTGCTACAGTAAACTGCCAAAATATTCGGTTAGGCCGCAAATTACGGATTGAGTTAGGAGTTAGGGCCTCGTCTTCATGGTGGCGTCTCCTGGTGGTGTAACCAGGTCTAATATATATGCAAAATATTTTGCAGAGACCCCAAATTGCTACAAATTTGAAATTAACATTAAAAACTCAATGAAAACCTTGTTTTAAAACTTCTAAACCTTTTGAATCCAAAGACATTAGTCCTCCAATTTTAACCGTAAGTATACAGTTTATCACAGTTATACTTGAGGATCGTTCCCACAGAGAGCCGTGTTAACTACTTTTAAATTAAGTTAAAGAGTTATTTTTTTTAAAATCTAAAGATTAAATACAAAATAAAATAAAAGTTGGTTTTCAAGAGAGAGAGAAATCTAAGGTTTTTATTTTCTTTTCTAATCTGGTGGTATATATGATAAAATTTTATTCACTTTCCTAATTTTAATTAATGATCTATTAATAACATAAAAGCATAAGATAAATTATTTTATTTAATTTTATCCTATCAATTATATTATATCATTTAAATTTAATTAAAAACCCTAATTCTAGTTTATTAAAATTATCTAATTTAACCATCTATGCATATTTGTAGGTCATGAATCTACAACTACTATATTTTAGATTTTCCTAAATTAAATCAATTAACTAATTTGAATATCTATGATTTATAATTATCTCTGGCATCCCTAATTATGTTTCTAGGTTGTCAAGCTATCATCAACCTAATTAGTTTATAGTTTTCTTATCTATCCCTAATTTTTACTTAAATGTGTCAACTTTTCATAAAAATTATATTTTTTAGATTAAGAACAAAGAGGGATAAACATATATAGATTAAGAAACATTCATATTAAAGTAAGCATAAAAGTTGTAAAAATATCACACCACAAAAGATAGCAAATAAAAAATACCTAGAAGAAGATTAGTTACTCATGATATTAAGAAAAAACAGAATTTTATTCATAATAAAATAACTTACAAATTTTTCCAGATCACTTCTAACTTGAAAATACTTGTTCTGTATCAAGAGAGAGATATGAAACCCTAAGGCTATACAAGTTGTAGCACCCTAGTTCATTTATACCAATTCAAGTATTTCTTTATTTATGGTATTTTCAGGATTTATTGTGTTTGAGTGCGAATAGTGTATTTGACATTTGTATTTGCATCCGACCCGACCTGCATACTTGAAACCTGTCTTGATTCATATTTATGATTTATCCTGACTTGTTACGTAAACTTGTGCACTTCCATATTTACATATTGCATATTCGTATTTTATCTGGCATCTGCATTTTTAAATATAACATTTAAAGTCATATAAAATAGTTTAAAAATATATTGCATGGCTTGCATGATACCCCTGACCCTGTTGTAGCATCCGCGTATCTTGTTCTCGTCCCGTTCAGTGAAACGGGCTTGTTTGGATGGCTACGCGCACGTACGTGCATCCGTTCTTGGGGGTATGCATTTTCGTTACCTGGACATTCATTTTTAATTTTGGTCGTCGCATATATTTTTCATATTTCGAAACTGAATTTTAGACCCGACCCGGGCATGTTTTGGACTATGTTTGTATTTACCAGAATATCAAATTTTATTTATATAATATTAATTTTATAAACTGATACAAATTAAAATTTAGTTAACTAATAAAAGATTTTTTAAATTTAAATCTAAACTAATTTCCTAACAAACTAACAACCCATTTCTCTCTCTCTCCTCTGCATATATATATTTATATATATATTATTTATTTATTTTTTCTTTCCTTATTTAATACACAGCCTCTTCTTCTTACTTCTTCTTTTTCTTTCTTTTTTCTTTTTCTTGATCTTGTTTCTTGATTCCGGTGATCACCGCCGGAGCCGTGCTCGTCGCTGATGATCCGAGTGATCCAGTGAACGTATCTTGCCTGTGTGATCACCCTCTTGCCTTGCCTGGACCCGTCCCGCGTGCCGCGTGTGCGTTGTGACGATTTACCGACGTCGGACGTGCCGTGCGTATCCGTCGCGTGATTCGATCGAGGCAAGTTTACCTTGCTACATGCTATGTTACTGTATTTACATCTATTTGAATAAATATAACACTTGTATTTTAAACCATGCATCCCATGTTTAGTTTTACAGTTTTACGACATCTGTATGCATCCGTACAAGTTATTTCACATCTAGTGCATGCAAACCTATCTTGTTACATATTATATTTCAATATACTGCACCCAATGGAATATTTACATCTCATATTGTTTAGTTGTACATCCTACATTTACCAGTTCATCATTTTACTGTTATATGACGTCCGTGTGCATCCGTATCATTATTTACATGTCTAGTCGCATGCTAATTCATCTTTCTACATGCTATGTATCTTATTTTGCATCCATATGAATAAAAATATCACATGTTGATTGCACTGTACATCCATATTAAAGTTTTACCGTTTTCGGATACCCGTTTGCATCCATATCATTTAAAATATATATCGTCGTAATATTTCTTATTATTATCTTTAATTAGTTTATAATCTGCATTTTATAATTTTATACAAAATATAGTTTGAAAATATTATAGTTTAGACATGAAACGCCGTTGCAAAGCGGATACGACAAATCTGAAATTTACTGTACACCTTACCTTATAAAATTCATTATAAATCATAGAAAAATCATTAGTATACGTTCTTTAGTTCGTTACGAATCTAACTCAGAATACTATAACTCTATGAAATATTTACTAGCAAAATAAATTGTTTAAATAACGTAAAATGCAAATGAAAATATCTCTAAACTGTTGTCCAGGGAAATTCCAGTAGCAAACTTTCAATTTCGAATGTTCATAACTTTTTGTAGAAACAGCCTAAGATACTTTAACTTATAAAAATTAAAACCTTATTTAATTATCTTTGTTTTGGTATAAGACACGTCCCTTTTGGAGAACGCTTGTTATTTTTAAGCTATTTTACAAATCAGGGTGACGCTGAATTTCTGAACGGAACTTTCTTGTGCATGATTAATCAATTCCACTTTTATAGTTATTAATCGGTTTGAATATGTTATCCATGTTAATATTATTATATCAATATATATTTAATAAATAATAGTGCTTGTGTTTTAATATTCAGCAAATTTTACCGATTTACAGTTTTATAGTATCGGTTTGTATCCTTACGGTTTATTACATATCTAGTTGCACGCCGAGACCATATTATTTCATGTTACTGTTGTATTAGTGCACCATACTTGATAATATGCATCCTACATAGTCATGATGTAACCCCTGATAGATGTTTGTGCATCCATGCTTTCACCGTACATCCATACCTTTACCGTGATTCAATACTTGCTACAGTTCGATTATGAGCACCCGCTTGATACCTGTGCACTACTTGACATGACCTGATACAATAATACTTGACCTGACTTGATACATGTACACTACCTGACATGACCTGATATGACATGTTACCTGATCCTGTTTCTAATGCCGACAATCCTGACATGTCCCGATGGACATATCATGTTGTCTGTATAGACAAACATATTCCTGCTTGATCCTGTGTTGGCATTAGTCTCAGATTTATCAATACCTGACTTGAACACATAACTTGGGGTATGGGGAAATCAATGATGAAACCTGACTTGTAACTCTACAGTTCGATACTTATACTAATCAGTTTTAGGGGTAGGCCAGCACTGGGATGCTGCTGCTGACATCATTCATCTGTACATGTTTCCTGTTTGTGCATAGCGGCACGTCTCGGATTCAGCCCCGAGAGTCTGTACCGTGGTCCCGGGTACGCACGGGATACTATTGAGTTACATCGACGATTCATTAAATTGATTTCAAAGACCTGAGAGTAGTTAACCCAATATTTAGTTCAGATTACTCACTGCACGTCACATGTGCTTTTACCCTTCACTGTTCTATATTTATGCTACTGTTATACTCTTATTACTGTTTATACTCATGCCTGCATGACTTGTTATCTCCTGATTATATTATTGTTGATATTATGACGCACTGACGTCTGGGTTTTGCATGGCCCAGATCTTCTACCTTTGTCGCAGGCTGATCAGGAGTACTTTCGCCGTTAGGACGAGCAGTGAGGATCCAGTTAGTATCCAGTTTTACTTTCCAGATGTTTTGCTCATTGGATTTATTGCTTCCGCATATTATTTCTTGACTCGTTTATTCTGGCATATGAACATATACTAGATAGTTTATTTTATTTTCCTGTTCTTGATATCTTCAGACAGCCGTAATGTGACTGTGGAGGGTTGTTTCCTAGCCACAGGTAGCATGGTTGGCTCTGTCACGTGCCGATCTTAGCGCACTCTGGGAAGCGGGGCGTGACACAAGTGCTTATATAGGGTTAAAGAAAATTGGAGAATAAGTAATAGAGGATACACGAGAATCTACTTGCTGATAATCTAATCTAATTGCTCTGTTGAACGTTGTTGCAAGCTTTTAGAATCTTCAAAAGTCGAAACCCTACATCTCATATTAATCTATGTAGAAAAACGATCGTGCCCATAAAAATTCTCATCGAACGGCCCAAAATCGACCGCCGATCAGCCGTCATTTTTTTGGCTTCGTGGCTCCATATTTTTTCTGTGGTTTTATCGTCAATTTAGATGATTTTTTAGCACATAAAATATTGAATATCTCGCTATATCTTTGTAGTTGCGTCGATCTCTGAATTGTTCCTAAATTTGGCATATAATTAGACAGGTTAATTTGTTGCTTTTGATTTGGTTTGGTTTCTCCAACTGATTTGTTATTGTGATAATTGATTCAGTTTTATTTGTTGCAATCTTTGCTGATTTGTAATGATATTTCCAAATTTGCTCCAAATTTGCAAATTGTTTTTTATTTTTCTGAATAATTCCCTTAAGTCTCCATTACGCACGTAACACATTTTAGCACAATTTTCGTCTTTTTGCATCCAAGCCCTATTATCTGTAATAATTCACAAAAAATACCCGGACAAGTATAAAATATGACAATAAAATGATAAATGAGTTAGAAAAATGTGCAATAAATTACATCAATCAAATACCCTCACACTTATGTTTCGCTAGTTCTCGAGCAAATCTAGGATTTCAAACTCTAAACTAAACTAAACTACTATCTAACTAAATCCTACTCCTACTCCTATTCATATAAAAGAAAATAAAGGAAACAAAAATAAGAAAATGAAAACTATATACAAAGATAGAAATAGATAAGAGAAATACGAAAAACAAGAGTTTAAACTTTACTAGATTTTCAGTTGTCATGAACCATGCCTTAATAGACTTTGATCTGTGCCGAAAATTACTTCCTTATCATTTTTCCAATCTTTCCTACATATTTCTCTTTCAAACATTATCATATACCCCTACGTGTGTGAAAAAAATCATACGTGCACTCGGAGAATTCAATTGAAGCTCTCATAGTCTTGCCCTTAACTCTCTATTACCTTTTTAATTGGTGTATCAAATTGATGGATTTGTTCCCATATTTTTCATGCGGCCGTTAATACTTCATGAGACACTAATCAACCGATTACTGAATGTGATCACTTATTGGGCGTAAATAGCAGTATCCTAATTTTGCAACACTTAAGGCACGACAATGATCCCAAACCAGTTGGTCTAAATCACTAGGTGATGAAGCATCCTCGTTGAATTTTTTTATGCCACCTTGATAATTGCAAGACAGTGTTCATTTTTTTGGTGATATTAATATTTTTTTTCCATATTAGGGCATTACAGACAAGATCATGGCAGGTCTCTTCTACTATCCTAAATTTCAAGATGTGTGCAAATGCGTATAGTAGGGTATCAACGTTCAAATGTTTGGACTGAAAAATAGATTCCACTTACATTTTCTCAAGCCTAGTAACAACTTCATGATACTAGCTTTTTAGGAGCGGGCGCATGGCAACTTATTACCAGATACATTAAACCATCCCCTTTTCTTATTTTTCTTCAAATCTTTTTCTCTCTTTTATATACATTTTTCATTTTTTCATTTCTATTTGCAATTTTTTTTATTTTCTAAATTTTTATATTTTTTATTTTGAAAACTAAAAACTATGTACAAACCAACCATACTTGAACTTGATAGTGCCCTCACTGTCTACCGCAACTCTTTTTTAAAAAACTAATAAACTAATAATATATATAAGTTACAAATGAGGGGTTTTAAAATATTTTCAAGTGTATTCCGGCTCATGGAGATCCATGAGCTCCGCCTCATTATTCACAGAAAATTCTAAAAACGGTTTCAATTTTTGACCATTAATTTTGAACACCTCGCCATTTTTAGGATTTTCAATCTCGATAGCTCCATGTGAAAAAAGGTTTTTACAATAAACGGCTCGGTCCATCGCGATTTTAATTCTCCAAGAAAGAGATGCAATCGTGAATCATATAATAAAACTTATTGGCCCATTTGAAAATCTTTTCGTAAAGTGTTTTTATCATGGAAGATTTTCATTTTTTCTTTAAAAATCTTGGCATTATCATAAGTATCGTTCCTAATTTTCTCTAATTCATTTAGTTGGAGGTTTCTATACTTACCGGCTTCTTCAATATCCATATTTAACTGTTTTATGGCCCACATAGCACGGTGTTCCAACTCCACTGGTAAGTGGTAAGGTTTCCCAAATATAAGCCTGTAAGAAGACATACCAAGAATGATCTTGTATGCGGTTTAGTAAGCCCATATTGCCTCAACAAGTTTAAGTGACCAATTCTTGCGATTCTTATTAACTGTCTTTTTCAATATTTGCTTAATTTATCTATTTGATATCTCAACTTGCCTACTAGTTTGTGGATGATATGGGGTGGATAACTTGGGGTGGATCAAATATTTTCTCATAAGAGTTTCGAAAGATCGATTGCAAAAATATGTCCCATTATCACTAATAATAGAGCGTGGAATGCTAAACCGAGAAATAATATTATTTTTCAAAAACTTGACAACTTTATTGTCATTGGTTTTTCAAGACATTACTTCCACCCATTTCGATACATAATCGACCGCTACTACAATATAAACGTTCCCAAATGAATTTGAGAATGGCCTCATAAAATCGATGCCCTATACCTCAAAGATCTCAACTCTAAAGATAGAATTGAGAGGTATCATATTCCGCCTAATGATTTTACCAAAATGTTGACAGCGTTCATAAGTTTTACAAAATTCATATGCATCTTTAAATAACGTGGGCCAATAAAACCCACTTTGTAAAAAAAATTCCGCCGTCTTTTTAGCCCCAAAATGGCCCCCACTTGCATGATCATGACAAAATAAAAGAACACTCCTAATTTCATCATTAGGTACACACCGTCGAATAATTTGGTCATTGCACTGTTTAAACAAATAAGGATCATCCCAAAAGAAATATTTAACTTAGGAGTGAAACTTATATCGATCTTGTTTAGACCAGTCGGGCGGTGTCATTTTCGTTGTAACGACCCCAATATTACTATACTTTCGTGTTTTCTTTGTTTAGTAAAATATTGTATTTATTTATTCTTAATATTTTGTTTTCTATTCAATATATTATTTTATTATTCCATCTATTTTTTCCAGACCAATTTCTTTAAACTAAATCTTAACCTATTTCAAATTAAACGCAAGACTTGACCCGACCCATAACCTAAATCCAATCTCATTTTTATTTTTTTATATAAAACTATGAGTCCAAATGCCCATTTTCTTTTTAAGCAATGACATATATTTAATTCTTATTAAATATGTGCATGAACAATCTTGTAGCTCATTGGTTAATTCCTTGCATTATTATTTCATAGGTCACATGTTCAAATTCTCATTCTTGCAACTGTTTTTATATATTTTTTTAAATTTCCTCATAAGCTATAAATGAGATCTTTCATTTTCTTTAACTTCCAAATAAATGGGAACCCTTTCAATTTCTTTTTTATTCCCAAAATGAATTCATAATAAATTAAAATTACTATGAAGAGTTTTTATCACTATTAAACCTATTTTAATATCTCTTTTAATACAAATAACACTCTCTTCTTCATTCTACCTTATCCATTCTCTTTTCATCAATTCTAATTTTTTTCCTTTGGAGATTTGAAGAAGCATCAATTTGTTTAAGCTTTTGAAGTCTCAATCAAGTTGAGACTTTCTTCACCAATCGACAATACGGTTGTTATACCGTATTGCAAGACCCGTAAGTCCCTTCTATCTTTCTCTACCTCCATCTCTTTTTCTTTATCTTGCTCTTGTCATTTTACCATGAACCGTCTCTCGTATCATATCATAGTTCTTAAATGAATAAAAATATTGTCACATATATAAATATTGGAAATACATCAAAACACACACATATAGTTATATAATTTTGATTAGACTAATGATTGCCTCTTATTCAAGTTACGTTGTCGTTTAATTGAATTATAAGTTTTCTCCATATCTTGCATATAGATTTACCCTAATTAATAATACAATAAACCTAAAGAAAAATGATATGGCATGATATACATTTATATATAAGTTCTTAGGAAAATAAGTATTGTATCAGTTTTGTCGCTATTAGCAATTCATATATTAAGATTGCGGAGAACAATTAGGATATATCGTTTGCCGCTGTATTTTAAATTACTTTATTTAAATTTTATAAAAGAAAATAAAGTTACGAATAAATACCATGGTTTCCTCATTCTCACATATTACATATCAATACCTTTACCTTTAAAATAACTTTTAGAAATTAATTTTTAGTTCTAAAAATTTCATGAAATTTACATATGATAGAATATTTTTTTTGTACACGCTGTAAAAATTTCATATCAAACCGAATAACGGTTTTGAAATTACGTAATTATTATTCACTATTTTTAAAACCAGAAAACCGCCAATAAGGGTCTTCTTCGAAAGACCATAACTCTTTAATCGTTAATCCAAATTAAGTGTTTTCAAATATTTTGAATATCTACATTGAAATATCTAGATTTTCTTAGTTTTAAGTTCTTACTGAAAATCGACGTAAAATATAGAAAACCGCGTTACATTATTAAGCGGTGAATCTGGACAGAATTTGTCCTGTTTCGCACACTTTTTTTAAATAGGACATAACTCGAACTCCCGATATCCGTTTGTGAAAAACTTTTGATGTGTAGATGCACAATTGATAGAACTATAATTTCCTATATATTAGATTACTTATAAACACATGAAACAACCCGATATAGGTTTTACAATATAACATATAGTTGCTGTCCAGAAATCTGAATTTTTATTTTACACGCTGATGTTAAAATGATCATAACTAGACCTTTAGAAATCCAAATCACATGAATCTTAGTGTTTTGGATAAGTACACCGAAATACCTACAATTTTTTGAATAATTTTTGTAACCTAAAACCCGATGTAAATTAACTCAAACTGCGTTTTAAAAATATATGACGGTGCTGAATAGATTTTGATCTGTTTTACTAGACGATACGAAAACGGGTATATCTCCTAAACCGGTAGTCGTATTTAGGCAAGACTAGAACTCACACGTGAACAACACTTAGATCTATATTTCTGTTTATATTCTGAAATTTATTGACTTGATTGATTAGTCGTACACAACACTTATTTACAACATTATTTTTGGACGTTACTTGTATCGTGTTCTATGATTGCTTATTTATTTTTATCAATATGACTTGTGATTAAACCATTACATGCTAAAATTGACTTGATCTTGACACGACTCAATCATGAATACTTGAACCCAATATGTACACTTGAACCAAATTGACTCGAACCATGAATACAATTGGCATGACTTGCACTTGACATGACTACATGAACTCAATCTTAAAAACTTGATATCATACATCACCTTTTGTATTCATGGATTCGATCAAGACTCATAATATTAATCATAGAATAATAAACGCGGGGTGTTGGGGTAGTTTGAGTATGAATCCAACGGAATCTCAGGAGTCTCATTACAAAAATAACGTTGTTGTGGTATCGGGCTGAAACGGTACAAATAACGTTGCTGTGGTACCGGGCTGAAACGGTACAAATAACGTTGCTGTGGTACTGGGCTAAAATGGTACATCATGAATTCACTAATAAGGGCCCGTGTTTCTGAACCCCTGGACGATAGCCTATTGGGTTTGGAATACTTTAATAACAATTGAAGTCCCGCTATTTTGGGCCCGTGATTCCTTGCTCCTGGACGATAGCCTTGAATTCGAAAATACTCTTGAGATTAGTTGACATTCATACTTGAACTCACGTTAGTTAATTTTACTATTTTAGAGAACTTTTAGGACACTTATATTCACTTTATGTTCACTATACCTATACTCCACGGCTGTCACGCCCCGCTTCCCGGTGTACGGGCAGAGAACGCGACGAGGCCGTTATGTATTTACTCTAAAGTAAATACGCTGAGAGCATCTAAGAAATATAAGTAAAATGCACAAGAGATAAAGACATTAGATATAATTGAACAACAACTTTATTTATTAACATTCTTTTTACAATACATCTGAAAAGTAAATACATGAAATGGAAAGCAATGCCTAAACAGTGGCATAACAGAAATGGAAAATACAGAATGTAAATGTACAAGTATCTAGAGCTCCGGGTCGAAGGCTAGCTGATCCAAGTCCTCGCTGGTGGGCTCGATCTCCTGAAGGTCCGATCCACCTGACAACATTCCAAAAAAGAAAGAGAAAGAATGTCGTCAGCGAACAATCACTTGGTAAGCCCCAAAGATAAGGGAGAAATAGAATAGACAGAGAGAGTGTGTGTAGCTTTTAAAGTTGTATTATATTGTTATAATGTTGTATTTAGTGTTAACGCTGTTATTTGTAGCATGGTACAGAAGAGGCCAGTGTTTACGAGAGGAGTCTATCTAGACCAGAGACTACAGTATATAGAGTACAAGGCTCCGTCAAAATACCCGGAACAACGGAGATTGAATTCAGGTTACGTGTCTTAATGGTTGCAGTCTCGTGCCACTTCTGACACCTTCCGTACCAATCTACCCCTTAAACCCCGCGATGTCTTGATTGTAATGTTTGTGTTGTATTGTAAATGGTATTGTTTTGTATTATAGATTCTATAGATGGATGACTTGCCGAAACCATGATATCAGTAAATTGATGTAACTGTAGAATCATGTAGATGGATGTATATCCATGGTTTAGTTCGATCAAGTTGTATAGATTGATAGATTGAACAGATGGATTCATATTGAATTGTTATATATATACTTGAATCTCATTCAAGTCAGATTGATTATATTGAGACTCGGTATGAGTCAGACAATTAGAAAAGAAATTGAATCCTGAATTAGGTTTTGGTGTTATCGGTAACCACTACACATGGACGGCAGGATTTGTGTCTTTTTCAAAAACGATTACCGTGTTGATAACACCGTTTGTTAAGTTGTCTACCTTAAATAGGCAAGCACCCATATCTCCGGCTCCCTGAATCTCAAGAGACTGGTCCCGCTTAAACCTATATTTACTAGGGTCCTTATTGTAATTTAGTATAACTTGAGGGGGTTTTATGTAAAAATAATTTTGTATAATTATCAAAATACACCTCAAGTATTTTATTATCGTCTTTAAAGTTTTCATTGATGTATATTTTATCATTGTGATATTTCTAGTGAATAAAACCTATTTTCATAATATATGGTATTTATTTATAAAGTATTGAACTTGTATGAAATTGCACGGTATTTCTTGTAAATGAGTTGTTTTTTCTTAAATTTTGGAAATGTGGAATTTTTATAACTATTAAAATAGGTATTTTGATATTATTTACATATATATATATATATATATTTATTAAAAATATAAGTTTTATTTATAATAGAAATCACATTTTCTTAAAAAAAATGTATTTTTTAAATCTTTCGAGACCGTATGCTCTTTGCGGAGGTCTGCATCTCGCACTACTAAGCCCGAGGATGTGCGATAATCTGCACCATCCCGAACGGATTTCCCGAAATCGGTTGTAGCGGCACATTGCAAAGATTTGTTAAAAATACATATCTTGTAGAAAAGGGTTTTTATATAAGTTGGGGGTAGTTTTATGTAAAACCGTATTTTCCCAAAATTAAGTTCCCAAAGATTATCGTGCTATGTTACATATGAGTGTTGTGAGGAGATAGGTCATTACCTCGTGAACTATCTAAAGGTATAGCAAGGGGTAATGATGTTTTATGTCGAAACTAAACTATTTGGTATTTTTCTGAAAAAGTGCGATAAAAATTAAAATAAGAATTCTTTTGATATGAAACTTGTAAATATGTTTTGTTAATTTATAATGATCATGATGTGATGGTTTGGTATTGTTGTATTTAAGAAAATTGAAACTTTTTAAAGAAAACTGAATTGGATGTCAGATTAACTCCGCTTCCATCGGGTTTTAGAAATATAAGTTTTCAGAATAGAAAAGATAAGAGGGAGGAGGGACTTACTGGATTTTAGATTAGAGAAGAGGAAGACCGAGTGGTAGTAGGTGTCGGTGCGTCGTTTCGTCGCCGGGAGCTCCTAGGGTCGTCGTCGGAAGTTCATCGGAGCTTCGCCCTTCGCTAACTCCACCTGTACACAAAAGTTCTTGGGATTTTTCTTGAGATTTTGGGCAGAGTTTGTGAGTGAGGGGGTGTGAAATAGAGTGGTATTTATAGGAAAAATTAGGGTTAGGGTTTGATAAAAAAATGCATTAAAAAGATTTAAATTGGGTTTTAATTGGTTCTGTTATTGTGCAGGGAAAATAAATAGAACAGGGGTTATGAGGAGGCCAAAATACACAGGTGGAGTGTGTTAGTTATATGTATGCCCTAGAGGCTATTACTGTACATAGGATGTATATTGTAGTGGATGCTGGGACATATATAGGGAGGACTTTCTTGCTCGACATGATAGTATGATATCTGGTTACTCTTTGCCTTAACGTGTATACGGATTGTCTCTCTGTTACATGTTGGTAAAGCCCTTAGGATGTGTACTTGACTACCTGGACTATGATGCGGATCATACTAGTAGGGACATGGTAGTCTATAAGTACATCCTTCAAGGTCCCTAGTCGTGGGTGTATCGAGATGGGGCATCGATATACCAGAGTAGACTAGCGTATACATTCTCGATCCATACAGATGGGCGATGGATGATCCCATATCCATTAGTGTTTAACATCAGAGATGATATATGGGTGCTCAGTGGAGACTGTGTATACTGGACGGACTCACCGAGAACTCCCAGATGGTATTATACCTTACGTCGGATGGCAGTTCTCTGGTGACACTGGTACAGGTTAGTCTGTAGACCCGAGATCGTCATAGAGTCTTGTGTGATTCACACTGTGCTTTGATTTCCATCTTACCACGTCCAAGAGGGCGTGCAAAACGGTGGTTTTTGGGTACAGTCCCGAATCACATGTAGGCAATGAGCGATAGGAGGGGATTCGTCTCTCCCGGTATAGGGAGTTGATGTTGCACTGTGTTCGATTGGCTATAACCGGAAATCCCTGGCCAGGGTTGCTGAGATTTACTGGTAAGTGTTACCAGTAGTTTCTCAAACTGTTATAGACCTCATATACTGTACCAAAGTTATAGGATGTTACATTCTACCCACCTTACAAGAAATTTCGTTCTCGAAATTAGAAAAACGAAAACACGAAATCGCGAACTAATTACAAGGATCAAGGAAAATAGAAGGGTTTCAAAAAATCAAGGATCAAGAAAACAAGTGAGCGTACGAAGAGTCACGGTCTTAGCTCGAGAAATCGATGTGTGCAAAAAAATCAAATCAGTGGAAACAAATTAAGGGTAGAATTCTAAGTTACTCAAATAGAATGATGCATTGTCACCATGCCGCGGCATATGGGTACAATAACGTAATTCTATCTTAGTTACCTGAATTTTACAATCAGAGGCAAAGAAATATGCAGCATGACACACTGAGAGAAACCTGGACATATGATTCTAACCTAAAAGGTCGGTAGAACTAAGACTAATTTCGATGTCAATCTGGCTCTGATACCAACATATACCGCCCCAATTCCCGGAATAATGAAATATAAACTGAAACCGCCAGTACTCCTAAACAAGGGGAAATCGTCTTGCCATAGTCATACCGAAGGCTCTAGCAAAACATGTACGATAATATCCAAAATATAAAACTAATACCATACTGCAAGAATAACGAGTAATATCAAAAATGAAATCACAAGATGATGATAGATCCAATAAAATATTCCTGGAAGATAAAAGATCCGAATAAATAAAATACAAGATCCAAAATAAAGATATATCACTCATAACGTCTCGCGACATGCAAAGTACTAACTGAAATAAAAATAGAAATAAACCTACTAATATCACTGATTTTCGGCAAACTCTTGATAGTCACTATGATCCTGTTATGCCTGTGAATCGGTCTCTAAATCTGAGATGGAAAATTCCAGAGATGTCGGAACATCCGGCAAGTACTCAATCGTAATAGTGTGTGTATATGTATGATAGCATGAGTATATGAATGTAGCGAAACCCGCGTGCACAAGTAAATATGGATATGGCAAAATTATGAATCAATCATACAAACAGGTCAAGTCGGTCAAGTCATATCCTAATTGATCACTAAAATGGTAGTCTATGCTATCGTGAGTTCGAGTGTGTACGTCAACCTCTGCAGGAGTATTCCCAACCCAAGGATAAGGCCCCAGGGGTAAGAAAACACAGGCCCAACTATGGAATGAACAAGTGACCGTATAAACCCCGGTATCGGCAATAGTAACATATGACCGTTTAAAGCCCGGTACCAACTAATGAACATCTGACTGATATAACCCAATACGAGCTATATGAACAAGTGACCGATATAATCCGTTACGAGCTGCCGGCAATTGGACTCCTGAGATCTTGTTAAACGAACGCACACTCAAACTATCCCAACCCCCCGCGTATCTATAACTAATTGTTCCCCTCCGAACGGCGGCCCGGACTTCGCGTCCGTTGCCTGCGATTCGGGGCAGATGCTATTTGGTTTTATCCGTCTATCTCTCCGAAGATGCCAAGTTGATTTATGGCACCGTGTATCGGAGGTTTAGACGGATGCGGCCGATGTAGCAGACTTCGTCAGATTCCCCCTCAGGGTGAGGGGTTTTTGATTGTGGGGACGCTCTTCCCTGCAGGCGCAAGCCCCTGCAGTTAATTACGCTACCGCATCGCGGTAACAACTTTCTCCTTCTCCATAATTTCACTTCGTGTCGTGTGTGTTTGTTTTGTTTGTGGTTGCCCGTGGATTGTATACGGAGATTGAGTAATGTCGTCGCCCGTAGGACGTGGATTAGTCCAAATCCGTGTTTACTTAGATTTGGGTTTGGTGTTTTAGTTTAAGGATACATTAGTCGCGTTGCGGCTAAGATCTACTTAAACGTTCGTCAAGGATACGTTAGTCCTGTTTTGGACTAAGATCGACTCGACGTAGTGATTAATTTAATGTATGGCCATCGGGACTCGTCACCTCTCTGACGTCGTTGAAGGATTACAACGACATGTATCAGAGGAGCTCGGAGATGTACCCTCGAACCAGAGTTGGTTGGGAGTTTTATAATCCATTTGGATGTTTAAGGATACGTTAGCCGTATTTGGGGCTATGATCAACTTAAACGGGACCGTTTAGATCCGGCAAAAGAGCGTTCGGAGGCTCTATTATTCCAGTTTAGGGACGTGGTGGTCCATCGCCAGTTTAGGGACGTGGTGGTCCATCGCCAGTTTAGGGACGTGGTGGTCCGGTATTAGTTTATGGACGTTTCGGTCCGATATTAGTTTAAGGACGTTTCGGTCCCATATTAGTTTAAGGACGTTTCGGTCCAATATTAGTTTAAGAACGTTTCGGTCCAATATTCCCCATTTTGGGACGAATATTAGTTTAAGGACGTTCCGGTCCAACATTAGTTTAAGGACGTCTCGGTCCGATATTAGTTTAAGGACGTTTCGGTCCAATATTAGTTTAAGGACATTTCGGTCCAATATTAGTTTAAGGACGTTTCGGTCCATTATTGATGTGTGGTCGTTGGGACCCGTCACCTCTTTGACGTCGTTGAGGAATTACAACGATGGATGTCAAAGGAGTTCGGAGATGTACCCTCGAACCGGATGTAAATTGATTTAGGAGAGCCATTTTGCTCAGTCAATTTAATTTAAGGACTTATGGCCACAATTGGGCTAAGTCCAGTTCAATGTTTGCTTTTGCATTGCACTTTTTATTTAGGCTCTACCCACAAAAGATACAGAGTATCAATTTATTTTGGGGTCTGCCCATTCGTAAATTATGCGAAGTATCTACCCTGTCTGGGCTTTGCCCCTTTTAAAATGCATAACATTCTGAATATTTTGTTTGGGCTCTGCCCACTTATAAGTGATGCAGAGCATCCGTTTTGGTTTGGGCTCTGCCCCCTTAGAATAATGCATTGCATTTTATTAAGCCTGTTAGGCCTTCTTTTAATTGGGCTTGGCCCTTTTGTAAGCAGTACAATGCATTTGCGCTTTGCGCTAAGTAATGAGCGCAAGCTCATATGGTGATGACACGTGTCGTGCTTTGGTGAGCACAAGCGCACTAGCGCAGTGCGCTGCGCTGTTGCGCTGCTGACACGTAGCGCGCTCTGAGCGAGTTGCGCCAATCCCAGAGAGCAAAGCTCTATCTTAAGGGCGCTGAGCGCAAGTGGTTCTATAGCCGACACGTGGCGCTCTCTTAAGAGCGCAACAGCGCAGTTTGGAAGTGCAAAGCACTAAGAATCTTTTAGATTCAAGAAGGGAAGTGCAAAGCACTGTTTAATTTCTTGATCCAAATTAGATCAAAGAAAAATAAATTTTTCTTTATTTGAAGAACCAGAGGTTCATAAAAGTGCAAAGCACTATTATTTTATTATTTTTATTGTTTTTTTTAAAGAACCGGAGGTTCACAAGAAGTGCAAAGCACTGTTTTTTTATGTAAAGATCATTGATCTTATTTTTTTAGACTAATGATCTATTAGAAGGAATTTCTTCTAATTCATGAAGGTTTTTTTACCTTTTTCTCGAAATCTTCTCAGAGTTCTCTCTGTTTAAAGTTCTTGAGTTCTCAAGAAAAAATGTTGATGCCTCTGAATTGAGGCTTAGGGTCCTTTTATAGTGCCCATAAATTTGTTGAATTTGTTAACAGGATCTTTTCTGAATGATTTTGGGAATTTTCCCACCGCTGGAACTTTGATCCAAAGGCAGAAGAAAATCTTCTGGTTTTGGAAAGAACAGAAAAGATTTAATAAAATCTTAATTTAGTTTGGCGCAGATGCCCCAGCGCATGACACGTGTCGCGCAGCGCAGAGCGCAGCGCAAGCGCGCTAGCGCATCTGCGCTGACACGTGTCGCGCAGAGCGCAGCGCAAGCGCGCTAGCGCATCTGCGCTGACACGTGTCGCGCAGCGCGGAGCGCATCGCGACTGCGCTAGCGCATCTGCGCTGACACGCGTCGCGCAGCGCAGAGCGCAGCGCGACTGAAGCGTTGCTTCCTTCAATCAGAGCTTTGCTCTGATTGGGTGTGCTTTCTTGGGCGCTGCGCTCGAGACTTGAAGCGTTGCTTCAAAATTTGAATTTTGAATTCAAACAGAGTTTTGCTCTGATTGGGCGAAACAAATGCCCCCCACCGTTGCGCTCACGTGACGCACACGTGAGTGCAGCGGTGGCAACCCCCCTGACCGTTGGATCAAGGGGGAATCTCAGGAGGCGCGGGCGCCTTATAAATAGGGCCTGTGGCCCTTAAAAATTCTTCACCATTTTCTAGGTTTAGATTTTCAGAGCTTTGCTCTTGCTTAAGAATTTCAGAGCTTTGCTCTTGCTTTCAGAACTCAAGAGCTTTGCTCTCATCTCCCAAAGTTTTTTAGAAAACTTTAGGTAATATTTAATTTAACATTAAGTCAAATTAATTTAAGTCAACTTTTAACCAACAGAGCTTTGCTCTCACAAATCCATAGATCTACAGAGATCTTGTTCATGGGTTCTAACCCATAAACAGAGCTTTGCTCTTGAACCAAATGTAGATCTTTTAGATCTGAAAAAAAGATGAAGAATTTTTCTATAAGCTTTCATGGATCTTCTTTTTTTTTTTTTTTAAGATTCCAGAAATTTTAATTTTAAATTTCTTTTCAAAACTTTCTTTTTGATGGAATATTATAGAGCTAAGCTCTTTTTTAAGGAATTTTATTCTTTTGAGACCAGAACTTGACAAGTGTCATTCTGTGACAGAGCTTTGCTCTGAAAGAGGAGATCTTCTCCTTGTCTCTAGTGATTCTTTCCCCTTTTTTTATTATGGGAATGTTCCCCCCTAGGGACCAGCTGACAATCTCATCCAATGATGAGTTTGTCTTATTAACTGACGTATTGTCATTTAGATTTCATGGGTCCCTCTTTGGTCTCCTACTCACTGCATTATGGTGCGGTGTAATTAATTAATTTTGCTTTCAATTTAATTAATGCATTTTCTTTCTCTTCCTTTTTTTCAATGTCAAACGTTGGGATTACAACACTGACAGCTACACTGCTCTTTTTGCAGCGATCATGTCTGAAGACACTTCATTCCCGTTTGTCCGCTCGGAGGAGGGATTTCCAGAGGCGCCTTTGGATCGCGAGGTCCTGGCCATGATCAAGGCATACGACCCGGAGTATAAGAGTCTCCACCTTTGGGGGTCGTGGTACAATCAGATTATTATGGGTCGACGCAGCTTTACATGCGCGGTGCCGTCGGAGCCCATAACGGCGATTCATTACGCCAGCCCACCCCCGGTGCAGTATGCGCGGAGATGACGGATTGGACATCGAAGGGTTTTCTTCATCCGGCCATAGATGCCATCCCGGTCCAGCGTCCTATGGTTTTAGATATCCTAGGACGCCGTATCTGTCAGGGCGAGGCGAGACCTTGGGGGCAATCATATAACATTGGTCTGATCCCCCGCCACCCGGTTGGCTATCTGCCGTGGGCCCGGTATATCCTGTCGACGAGGAAGTCGCAGTTGATAAGACTAGGACTGTACACCGCAGTCTACGTCTCTCTCTTCCAGTATCCTACGCTTCCCACTTTGTGGTTCAAGGCCTTCCTGGAGCAGTGGAACATTCCTACTCATACTTTCCTTGCCATGGATCGGGAAGTATCCATCTCGCTGGAAGAGTTTACGGAGGTGTCTGGCCTACCGGCTATGGGGGAACATTATGAAGAGTTGCTCCCGCCGGATGAGTACATCTTTGGTGCCAAGCCGATGATAAGGGAGCTCACGCCGGAGAACGCTGATCAACATCAGTTTCCAAGTCTGATCAAGGTGTTGAACATCTATGAGGCCCTTTTCGTTGAGCATGGGAGCCGTGGAGTTAATTTTGAGGATTTTATTGCTCGGTTCCTTCATCCAAACGTCCTCTCGGCGAAGACTGCCAAGTTTGCCAACCTTGAGGATCCTTTCGGCTTAGGTTTGGATAACCTGCCAGCGAAAGACATAGATCAAAAGAACTTTTTTCTTCCCAACTCCTCAACCATGTCTTTTGCAGAAGTCGCAGCCCCCGAGATGGACGAGGAGGCCTTCTTTTTGGGATTTCTTGGGCTTTGGATGAGTTGGTTTGCACTTCCAATGCACTCTCACCGCATGCGGCCCTCTGTTTTTTACCCGACCCACCGAATGACTATCGGGGTAAAGGTGGCCGTTGGGATCGCCGGCTTAGCGCATTTATATCACGGCCTTAGCCGAGCGGCAGATGCTAATGAGCCTGGGGTGTTGCACGTGGTTTTCCCAATGCACTACTTCATGTCGTGGCTCGAACTACATACAGCGGGTGTTTTCGGCATGCATAAAAGGCCCTCATTCTACGAAAGGTGCATTTTTCCTCGCCTTCTACAGTTGATCGGCGCATCAATTGTAAATCCATCGCCGCGAGATGCCAGGAGTTTACTCCTTCGCTCCCACACCGTTGGAACCGGTGTGTCTTTTATTGACAAGGTGTTGACCATTGGAAAAACGTCCACCACTGCAGTACGGCCATTGCAAGACACTTTCAAGGATGGCGCTTCGATTTTAACGGCCCGGGAGACCCTTCACTTATATTCTATCAGACCGGGCTTTTTGGTGTTTAGGCAGGACGGGGGAGCGATCTTCATGAGATATAACCCGCATCGTTTCGCCCAACAGCTGAGCTATAACCAAGGGGTACCGCTGGAGGCCTTTTTATCGGAACCTGCCGCGACCGAAGAAGGGACGGAGAGAGCGCTACATCACTTCATGCGTCTAAACACGGGCTCTCACTTCTTTATCAGTGAGCCGGCTTGTGCTCCTCGTCTTCTTAGGGTATACACCGAATGGTATAGTCATTCGACAGGAGCGGTGATAAAGGAGGAAAGGCGGCTGCTGATTGATCGTAAGGTTGCACCCCCAGGTAGCGATCGCAACGCTCCTCTGGTGCCTAGGACTCCAGTAGTCGCTCCCTTAAAAGATGCCGGGGGCAGACCATCACGTGCGCAAAGTCCTCCACGTGAATTGCCGCTCCCTGATATCGCGGATGCACCTCCCGCACCCCGCGCTCAGGTAGAAACAATGGTTGTACCCTCGGCGGAGTCTGGCGTGGGTGCGGACATCGGGACTCATTGTCCCAAAGTGGCCGCTAAGCGGAAGTCAATCCCTCGCGGTCCCAGAGTCGGAGGGCAAAAGAAAAAGAAGTCGCTCCTCGCCGCGGACGTTGTGTTCGGCCAGGAACCCCATGCTCCCTACTCCGAGGGTCTGCTCGAATATGGGACTAACGCAGGATTAGTGATGGCACCGCCGGACGATACAGACTTAGCGGCTGCTCTCAGAGCTTCGGCATGGTTGGTGAAGCGTGACGCGTGGCTGGCTAAGCTTGCGCAATCAGGTAACTACTAGTCGCCTTTTCTCTATTGTAGCATATCCTTCTTCATTATTTTTGACTAACGCTTTTCTTTCCTTTCTTTCAACAGGCATCACTGATGAAGAAGCCATTGCCGCTTCTCTGAAAACTTTTCAGGAGGAGGAACGTCTCAGAGCATCTATGGGTCTTAGTAAGTTTCAACTCATCCAGTTTTTTTTTACTTTCCTCGTGTTATGGTCGATCTAACCTTTCCCTTTTAATTACAGGAACCTTAATGCCGTTCCCTCCTAACGACGCAGATGTTCTACCTGCGGCCGACGTTCCTGCTTCCTCTGGGCCACAGCAGGAGGCTCATCTTGAAAAGCCGGTGAGAGATGCCTTAAAGGCTCTGGAGGCATCGCTGAATGAAGATGATGATGCCTTGAAGGAGGCGTCACAGAGGTCTCTCATAACCGCTCGGGAGGAGAGGAAGCGGTTGAGGCGTGAAGCGAAGGCGCGCAGGGCTGCCTTGGCTATGGGAGCGGGACCCAGTACCGCCCCTCGAGCTGATACTCCTTCAGAAGAGGCCCCTGTCGTCCTATCCACTGCCCGCAGGGAGGTGGCTCGAGCAGTTCGGAGCGCAAATGGTAAATCCGCTTCAGGTAACATTTCTCTCAGGGTTTTTTGTTATAAGGATTTTAATGTCATTGGTCCTTATATCTCTTATCTTTGCAGGGCCAAGTCCGATCGAGGGAGAGGCGAAAGCCGTCGATCCTAAGGGAACGGAGGAGGCGGTGCCTGCCGAACTCGAGCCGATAGTGGGCAGTATTGTTGAGGCCATGGAGCCTGAAGTGGAGTCCGAGGGGCCTGCCGCCGAGAAGGTCATTGATGCCGAACCTGAAGCGGTGGCAGATGATATGATCATTATAGCTGAGTCCAGGGTGGTGGCGAATGAAGCGCTCGAGGCCAGCGATCCCCTGGCGATGGTGGACGATACGACCGCCACTACTGAACCTGAGAGAGTAGTGGGTGAGGTGGCCATGATTCCCGAAGACGAACCAACCGCTCCTTCTCTGGAATCTGGCAATACTCCAGTCATTGCCCTCCCCATCTATGGTCCTCCGCCATCTCCAGGTCTCGCGAGCACAACAACGGTCCCCATCGAGTCGGGCGATGAGGCTACAGGCGGTGGTCTTATGTCGATAGAGGAGGGAGCCGCCTCCGTTTCAGCCGGGAGCTCCTCAGGTAAACCCTAAGTGGCTGCTTTTCTTTACTTTACAACCATTTCTGACAAGTTCGCCTTTTCGTAATGCAGGTGCAGCTAGTGCCGATGCCCCACCGCTCGAGGGAGCGCCTTCGATGACCGCTTTGGCGGTGGTCACCTCTCAACCTTCTCTCATACCCTCGAAGATGTTGGAAGGTATATGTTTACGGTTTATTAATCTTGTTTTCCAGACATCTAATTCGCGTACTAAAGTCACACTGTTGTGTTCTCAGGAGCGCTTTTTGATCATGTATATCAGATGTTGCTCCCATACTTCTCCTTCCCATCTAAGCTTGCTTCTTCCTCTGGTGGCGTTGGTGAGTATAATTTCTATTAACATCCTTCCTCTCCCTTTTTTATTGATGGAATTGTCTCTAACCTCTTTTCCTCATCTCAACTGCAGTGCTACAGATTGAAGGAGGGGATAAAAGATCAGCTGTGCCACCAGCCCTTCCGACCTTGCCGCCTGTCCTAACTGGTACAATGACCATCATATTGGTAACTTTCCTCTCTCTATTTTCTGTACTGTTATCTGATCGCATCCTGTTTCTTTCAGCTGTCGTTCTGGCTTCGGCGTCCTTCGAACCTCGCGTCACAATGCCGGCGGGTCCTTATCTGAGGTGTCTGTCTTCAAAAGGCGCTGCGAATAGTCTGCGCATGTTGAGTGACTATGTCGAGGAACTCGACGTTGAAGCTCCTACATCTGCCGCAGACTTCGCTATGGTGGTTAACCCGATGCTAGCAATACTCGTGAACTTTCATAATGAGAGCATCATTGCATCCTGGGTTAACCATTGTAAGGAGATCGAGGGTTGCCTATTTCAATTGGAGTCGCTGCGTCCCACTCCCGAGACTGTGGCTGCCAATAATCAGAGGACTGCGTGGATTGAGCAGAGCGCTTCTTACTTCCGCCATCTCGAACAAGAAGTTATTTCAAGGCGCAAGGAGCGTGATGATGCTTCGAGCAGGTCTGCTCAACTACATGCTCGGGTGGAGGCCAATGCCGCCCGGCTGAAGGTTATCTTTGAGGGCCTCCTGCAATGTCTCTCCGAAGGATTATCATTGAGGCATAAACTTAACGTTGTCGAGCGAGCTGCAGCCAGCCAGGAAGCAGCCCAGGAGGCGGTAGATGAGCAACTTTCATCTTTCTTGCAACAGCGGGCTCAGGTGGAGGCGGAAGTGGCCGCGGCTGTCACTCGAGAGGAAGTGCTGAAGGAAGTGCGAGAGCAGCTTGTGAACTTACTAAAGACACTTCCTCCTCAGTAGCTATCCATTTTTGTATCGTTCGTACTTATAGATAAAAGAATGTATATGTATATATTTTTTATCCTTTGACATAATGTATCCTGTATTTGATCAAGTTTATGAATAAAAGATACACCTTTTTGTAATGTCTTGTGTCACTTCTTCGCTTTTTCTTTCTTTTTAGCATGACATCTTTAATGCGCCTTATTGGCGAGTAAATTCATTTCTCCCAGAAATAACGATGGCCTAGACTGCAGGTTCAGATCTGCCGCCTAGGACTTTTCAACTCCATGAGTCGTGAGGGTCTCATAGAGGCTTTTCTCCCTACGGATCGAGAGGATCTCGCAGGTGGATTTTCTCCCTAGGAATCGTGGGGATTCCCAAGTGTTGTTTTCTCTCATAATTCGAAAGGATCCTATAAGAGAATTTCTCCCTCTTACGAGCCGAGAGGGCTCGTAAGCGGTTGTTTCCCTCTTTGTCGAGAATCGACTTCAGAGAGTGAGACCCGTGAATAGTATGCAAGAGACCATTTAGGATTGACTTGCAGGGTCCCATTGTTCAGGAAGCAAGTTTTTGAATCTTTACTGCCCGAGATGTGAGTCAAAGAGGCTCTCGTCACGGAGTGTTTGGATCCGTGAGTTGAGAAGTTTTGCGAGGGATTAGTTGTCTCCCAAGCGCCAAGGATTATTTGTGTCCTTGGGGTTTGAAACGAGTCGAGGGTTCCCACGGAGGCACTGGTAGCTCTGCGAGTCGACGCGGATCGGAAGGCTCTCGTCAAGGAGTGTTTGTATCCGTGAGTCAAGGATTTTGCTGGGATTATTTGTTTCCCAAGCGCCAAGGATTATTTGTTTCCTTGGGGTTTGAAACGAGTCGAGGGTTCCCACGGAGGCGCTGGTGGCTCTGCGAGTCGACGCGGATCAGGAGGCTCTCATCAAGGAGTGTTTGTATCCGTGAGTCGAGGAATTTGCTGGGATTATTTGTTTCCCAAGCGCCAAGGATTATTTGTGTCCTTGGGGTTTGAAACGAGTCGATGGTTCCCACGGAGGCGCTGGTGGCTCTGCGAGTCGACGCGGATCAGAAGGCTCTCGTCAAGGAGTGTTTGTATCCGTGAGTCGAGGAATTTGCTGGGATTATTTGTTTCCCAAGCGCCAAGGATTATTTGTGTCCTTAGGGTTTGAAACGAGTCGATGGTTCCCACGGAGGCGCTGGTGGCTCTGCGAGTCGACGCGGATCAGGAGGCTCTCATCAAGGAGTGTTTGTATCCGTGAGTCAAGGAATTTGCTGGGATTATTTGTTTCCCAAGCGCCAAGGATTATTTGTGTCCTTGGGGTTTGAAACGAGTCGAGGGTTCCCACGGAGGCGCTGGTGGCTCTGCGAGTCGACGCGGATCAGGAGGCTCTCATCAAGGAGTGTTTGTATCCGTGAGTCGAGGAATTTGCTGGGATTATTTGTTTCCCAAACGCCAAGGATTATTTGTATCCTTGGGGTTTGAAACGAGTCGATGGTTCCCACGGAGGCGCTGGTGGCTCTGCGAGTCGACGCGGATCAGAAGGATCTCGTCAAGGAGTGTTTGTATCCGTGAGTCGAGGAATTTGCTGGGATTATTTGTTTCCCAAGCGCCAAGGATTATTTGTGTCCTTGGGGTTTGAAACGAGTCGATGGTTCCCACGGAGGCGCTGGTGGCTCTGCGAGTCGACGCGGATCAGGAGGCTCTCATCAAGGAGTGTTTGTATCCGTGAGTCGAGGAATTTGCTGGGATTATTTGTTTCCCAAGCGCCAAGGATTATTTGTGTCCTTGGGGTTTGAAACGAGTCGAGGGTTCCCACGGAGGCGCTGGTGGCTCTGCGAGTCGACGCGGATCAGGAGGCTCTCATCAAGGAGTGTTTGTATCCATGAGTCGAGGAATTTGCTGGGATTATTTGTTTCCCAAGCGCCAAGGATTATTTGTGTCCTTGGGGTTTGAAACGAGTCGATGGTTCCCACGGAGGCGCTGGTGGCTCTGCGAGTCGACGCGGATCAGGAGGCTCTCGTCAAGGAGTGTTTGTATCCGTGAGTCGAGGATGTTGCTGGGATTATTTGTTTCCCAAGCGCCAAGGATTATTTGTTTCCTTGGGGTTTGAAACGAGTCGAGGGTTCCTACGGAGGCACTGGTGGCTCTGCGGGTCGACGCGAATCAGGAGGCTCTCGTCAAGGAGTGTTTGTATCCGTGAGTCGAGGGATTTGCTGGGATTATTTGTTTCCCGAGCGCCAAGGATTATTTGTGTCCTTGGGGTTTGAAACGAGTCGATGGTTCCCACGGAGGCGCTGGTGGCTCTGCGAGTCGACGCGGATCAGGAGGCTCTCGTCAAGGAGTGTTTGTATCCGTGAGTCGAGGATGTTGCTGGGATTATTTGTTTCCCAAGCGCCAAGGATTATTTGTTTCCTTGGGGTTTGAAACGAGTCGAGGGTTCCTACGGAGGCACTGGTGGCTCTGCGGGTCGACGCGAATCAGGAGGCTCTCGTCAAGGAGTGTTTGTATCCGTGAGTCGAGGGATTTGCTGGGATTATTTGTTTCCCGAGCGCCAAGGATTATTTGTGTCCTTGGGGTTTGAAACGAGTCGAAGGTTCCCACGGAGGCGCTGGTGGCTCTGCGAGTCGACGCGGATCAGAAGGCTCTCGTCAAGGAGTGTTTGTATCCGTGAGTCGAGGAATTTTTTGCTTGTTGAAGTCATTGGCTTCTTCGGTTGAAATGAACCGTTGAGGTTTGGCTTCGTCGTTTGACGGAATCCGCTGGGGAGGTATGGTCCCTTCCTTGTTTATGCCCTTGGATTGTATACAGGGATCGATGTGATCTTAACTGTAGGGCCGAAGTTTTATCATTTCTTCTTTTTATTTTATTTTATTTCCGCGATGCTCTATCATTTCAGCTTTTATATCGCGAAGGTCGCGATTGCCCAAACATTTCGGCTATTTTTCGCGGTGCCCAATCATTTCGGCTTTTTATTTTATCTTTACTCGTTGCTTTTTATTACGAGTTGCCCAATCATTTCGGCTATTTTGCATGCATACATTTTACTTGCTGCTTTTTATTGCAAGTTGCCCTATCCTTTCGGCTATTTCGTATGCATGAGCGGTCTACTGGCTTTCGCCGTAAACCTGAAATTGGACATCGATTTCGGCATCAGCACCGCTGCAACTGGGAAATTACCAGGAGCGAATCATCATTTGCCTCTGTCGTTGTTGAACAAAGGAGGCTTAGCGACCAGGGTTAGGATCCTGTCGGCTAAGGCTTTTGACTTCATGAGCCGTAAGGGTCTCGTGAAGGTATTTCTCCCTACAAGTCGTGGGGATCTTGTAGGTGTATTTTCTCCTTAGGAGTCGTGAGGATCCCTAAGTGTTTGTTTCTCTGTAAGTCGTAAGGATCCTACAGGAGGGCTTTCTCCTTGTGAGTCGAGAGGATTTACAAGGGTTGTTTACCATGCAAACATATCCCTAGTTTCAGATGGAACTTAGTTAGGGAAATGTTTATTCGCGCCCGTGGATTGTATACAAGGGTCGATATTGAACCACTTGTAGGGCAATATCGGAAGTTGTGGGGTTGCTTAAGCACAGGTTTAGGCCTCTGTAACTTAAGACTTTCAACTCTTATGAGCCGTGAGGGTACCATAAGAGAGTTCTCCTTACGAGTCGTGAGGATCTCGCAAGTGTATTTTCTCCTTAGGAATCGTGGGGATTCCTAAGTGTGTTGCTCCCTTATGAGTCGTAAGGATCTCACGCGGGTGGTTTCTTCTTATAAGGTCGAGAGGACCCTATAAGTGTCTTTTAACGAGATTGCGCCCTTTCGGGTTTTCACGAACACTCGCCGGTAGTTCCGCTGTTTTTACTCACGGAGCCCTTTCGGGTTTTCATCCGTGCCCTTTTTGCTTATGGACATACCGTTTATTTTATTTTATTTTTATATATTTTTTTATTTCGTCAGCCTAAGGATGCTGCGGTATTAGTTTAAAGACGTTTCGGTCTGTTGTTAGTTTAAGGACGTTTCGGTCCATTGTTGGGCGGCTGGCTAATACTTATAAAGCTTGAGCTTAGGAAGATAGCGAGCGGACATAGTCGTCGTCATCTACCATTGACCTAGGCTGTGACTCATTAAGCATAGTATTTCTTTAAGAAGCGACCGTTTATTGGTCTGAAAGGCCTTTCACCGTGCATGTCGATGAGTAGATAGGCCCCACCCTGGTAGACCTTATCAATGATGTACGGGCCTTCATAGTTTGGCTCAAATTTTCCCCGCTTAGCGCGATTGGGGATCATGGGCCTTTTGACCACTAGCACAAGTTCGCCTTGACGAAATGTCCTCGGTCGGGTCAATCTTTCGTATGAGCGCGTCATCTTTGCTTTATAAGCTTCCAGATTTTGCTGTGCTATGAGCCGGGTTTCATCAAGGGCGTCAAGCTCCTCAAACCGGAGGTGAGCATTTTCTTCATCCGTCAGCTCGTAGTGGACTGCCACTCGTAGAGAGGGTAATTCTATCTCGAGAAGGAGTACTGCTTCCGTCCCAAATACCAACGCGTATGGCGTTGTGTTTGTGGCCGTTTTAAACGTAGTTCGATACGCCCAAAGAGCTTCTTGCAATCTTTCGTGCCAATCTTTCTTATTTCGTGACACTGTTTTCTTCATGATCTTCGTCAAGGTCTTGTTGAAGGCCTCGGCTAGACCGTTAGCTCGCGGATTATAAACTGAGGAATATCTCCAGTCTATATTGTGCTGTTGTGCGAAGCGGCTAATTTTATGACTTCGGTAGGCTGGCCCATTATCAGAGATGATCCTTCTTGGGGTTCCAAACCGATATATGATATGCGTTTTGAAGAAATGGAGGATGTTCTCCGTCTTTACTTCCCTCAACGGTACCGCCTCTGCCAATTTGGAGAAGTAATCAGTCGTTGCCAAGATGAAACGATGTCCCTTTGACGATGCTGGTTCGATGGGCCCGACTATGTCAGTTCCCCACATTTCGAATGGCCAACTAGCCACTGTTGGATGCAGTGGATTGGGATGCTGATGGATGAAGTCCACATGAATTTGGCATGAATGACATTGCCTCGCGTATTCCAGGAAATCCTGCATCATCGTGGGCCAGTAGTAGCCCATCCGTTTTATCTTCAACTTCATCTTAGGGCCTGCTTGGTGGGAACCGCAGAGTCCGTCGTAAACCTCTTGGACGACCCTTCTCGCTTCGTCAGGTCCTAGGCATCTCAGCCACAGAGAATCGAATGACCTCTTGTATAGAGTATCGTTGACGAAGGCGAAAGACAGAGCTCGTTTCACGAGCTGATGTCTCATGGACGCTTCTTCAGGCATTCGGTGGAACTTGAAGTAATCTATGAAGACTTCTCTCCAGTCTTCGGTCTTCTCATGGTCTTTTATTTGTAGGGTTGCCTGCTCAGTTGCTCCCTTTTCTTTATATGATTCTGGAGGTATTTCTGCTGGGGCGAGCACTCGACGGCTTTGTATCACGATTCTAACGTCATCGAGGTTCTCGTCAGCCAATTCTTTAGCAAGTTTGGCCAGTGCGTCCGCTTTGCTGTTTTCCGCGCGCGGTATACTTTCCAACGTGTAGGAGGGAATTTGGGTTAGCAGTTGCTGCACTTTTTCACCGTATTTTACCAATTCCGGTTTGCATGTTTGGTAATCGCCGTTCACTTGACTGACGACCAGCTGGGAGTCCCCATATATGAGGAGGCTTTCAATTCCCATATCAATGGCGATCTCGAGGCCTGCTATCAAAGCTTCATATTCAGCTTCATTATTTGTCCTCGGCTCTGTTAAGGAGAAGGCGAAGCGCATTATTCCTCCTTGTGGAGTCACAAAGATGAGTCCTACCCCTGATTTGATCATTGGCGTATTTTGTTTGTGCTTTTTCATGGAAGATGCTCCATCGAAATAAAGCTCCCACCGGGTATCACCACTGTCGATTGCGTCAAACGCATGTCTGTCTGGCAAATCGCAATTTAAAGGAGAATCGGCAGGTATGGGATGCTCAGCAAGGAAGTCGGCGATGGCCTGGCCTTTTACTGCCCTGAGAGGTTGATATGTTATCGAAAATTCCATCAAGAGCAGGGCCCATTTAGCGAGTCGCCCTGTCAATATGGCTTTTGACATTAGATATTTGAGAGGGTCCACTTTTGAAATAAGACGGACTTCGTGCGCCAACGCATAGTGCCTAAGCTTTGTTATTGCGAAGATCAACGCCAAGCAGTGTTTTTCAATGGGAGAGTAGTTGCTTTCTGCCCCCAGCAGAACTCGACTTAAGTAGTAGAGTGCTCTTTCTTTCCCTTGATCGTTCTCTTGTGCCCATAATGCGCCTAAGGAACCTTCGAGGGCGGTTGTATAAAGAATGAGAGGCTTCCCCTTAACCGGAGCAGCCAACACCGGCGGGTTCTGCAGGTATTGCTTGATCTCATCCAGTGCGCCTTGGCATTTTTGATCCCAAACGAATGGGGTTCCCTTCTTCATCAGGTGGCTATAAGGACGGCACTTTCCTGAAAGGTTGGCTATAAATCGCCGTATGTATGCGAGTTTCCCTTGGAGAGACCGCAGCTGTTTGAGAGTCCTCGGCGGAGGCATTTCCATGATCGCTTTAATCTTTGACGGATCTATTTCAATACCTCGGTGTCGAACAACGAATCCCAGGAATTTGCCCGAGGAAACCCCGAACGCACATTTAAGAGGATTCATCTTCAAGTTGTATTGCCGAAGGCGTTGGAATACAGTCTTCAGATGCTCGAGATGTTCCTCGTATGATTTGCTCTTAACCACGAGATCGTCGATACAGCATTCAACGATTTCGTGTATAAGGTCGTCGAAGATCTTTGTCATGGCCCTCTGGTAGGTGGCACCGGCGTTCTTTAAACCGAAGGGCATCACCTTGTAACAGAATATCCCTAAAGGAGTCCGGAAAGCCGTATGCTTCTGATCTTCAGGATGCATTTTTATTTGATTATACCCCGATGAGCCGTCCATGAAGGAGAAAACCTCATGAGTGGATGTGTTGTCTATCATCAGTTCGGTGACTGGCACTGGGAAGTCATCCTTCGGGCAAGCTTTATTAAGATCCCGGAAGTCTACGCATATGCGCACCGTCCCATTTTTCTTCATCACCGAGACGATGTTAGCGATCCATTCAGGGTATTGAACTTCCTGGATAAAGCCAGAGTCAATTAACTTTTTGACTTCCGTATTTATGCTCATCTCAAGCTCGAGTCGCATTCTTCTCGGCGCCTGTTTGACTGGTTTGACGTTTAGAGATATTGCCAATTTGTGCACAGCAATTTCTGGATCTAGTCCCGGCATTTCGGAATAGTTCCATGCGAAGCAATTTTTATGCTGTACAAGGACGTCTTTTAACGCAACCATCATCTCTTCAGACAGCAACTCGCTGACGAATGTCGGTCGCGGATCATTTACCGTCCCCAACTCAATTTTCTTGAGATTATCTGCAGTGGTATGGATTCCATCCTCCAGTTCTTTCGGAGCTGGGGGAAATTCTGAGATCACCTCATCGCTGCTGTTTTCAAAGCACCAAGAAGGCCGTTCATGTCCTCGGACTCTTCTTTTAGTATTGTTACCACGTGGCAAGTGCGAATTTTCTGCCAATCCCAATGCGGAGTTGGTTCTATCCTTCTGTTTTCGGGTTCGTGCTTTTGCGGCGGCGCTACCCTCCATTTGTCAGACAGCGCGAATTTGCCAAGCTGATATTGGTCCTCAACCCAATTCTTAAAGGTGAAACAATCTTCAAGCGGATGCCCTACTACTCGATGGTAAGAGCAATAATTTGGGTTGGAGACTTCGCCCGCTTGCTCAGGGTGTTTAGACTCTGGCAGTGTAAGCATTTGATGTTTTAGAGCAAGATCAAGTATTTTCCTTGTCTTGTTCCGAGGAAATGAGTATGCTCGACCCATTTTCTTCATGAGGGCTAGGTCCATAATGCTCGACTCTCGGATGCGCGGCTTCTTAGCTCTGCTCTGTGGTTGTCGAGCGCCTTTCTTGCCTTTCGACTTGTTTTTGCTTTCGCGTCGAACCTTTTTCGCAGCAGGTTGACATGGGGCAGCATCTTCGTTCTTTACTGCCTGTTGAAGGAGACGCTGCGTCTTGGCACTCTCATAAATTGCTATTTCACGATCGTGATCATCTCGGGCTTTTTGACTCACATCTCTTATAAGTTTGCTCATTTGGTCTTCAGACGATGGGCTGGGCGGTCTTGCATCAGGAACTTTTGCTGGCTCGGGATTAGCATCCTCCCATTGAGCGTCCGCCTCTTCGTCGAAGTCATACATGACATAACAGCTGTTTACGAGCTCCCGTTTCTTTGATCGGATGTACCCAAGCCCTTTTGTTTCCGTTCTCCCGTTAGGCAGCTTGCATTGAGTCCCAGGAACGTTCCAGACCTTGTCATAGAATTTAGCTTTTCTAACGGTCTGTGTGAAGGACATCCCCTGGCATTTCAGAAGTTTCTTCAAACCTTCGGTATAATATCTGGGAAGACGGATAGGCTGAAGCCCGTCGAGCGTGGGATCCGCGCCATGCCAAATTTCTTTTTCCACCTTGTTTTCTTCAGAACGGTAGAATAGGATTGCCTTCTCGCCTTTTCGTCCGGGAGGGATATAGAATGTCTGCAATTCTTCTACGCTGTTGGTGTCGAGTGAATCCAGTTCTTTGTAATGTTCAAGCGGCACCATGGTTATCTGCAGACTTCGCTCTTCATCAGCGGAAACCCGTATTGAAGGCCGAGCAGGGAATACAACATGAACTTCATCCTCTGAATCACTACCGAAGATCAACGAAGGAATGGATGGTCCTGGCCTGGTGGATTGGGATGGACCTGAATAAATTATATCCTCCTCCTCGGTGTCACTGCCGAAGACAGGGATGGTGGCGTTGGTTTTGTTCTCCGGTTTGTGACACCTTTCCGTGTCTTCGAAACTCGGTAAGAAGTATTTGGCATCTTCATACTTGCGAACTTCGTTTACGGAAAACGGATTCAGTTCTCCCGCCACTGTGTACTCGAGGCCATCCCTACAATACTTCATGCACTGATGCTGTGTAGAAGGGATGATATTGTACTCGTGTAGCCATGGTCGGCCGAGCAGAGCGTTGTAGCACGTCTTGGCGTCTATAACATGGAATTTGATGTCTGTGACGAGCAACCCGAAGCGCAGCGTCAATATCACAGATCCGAGAGTCTTTGAGGATTGGGAGTCGAAACCGGAGATAGTGATCTTGTCCCGGGCGAGGTGTTGGACACTCATGCAAATCTCCTTTAACACTCGCACATTGAGTAAATTAACAGACGATCCGTTATCGACCAGGATTTTACCTATCTTTATGTCATGGCAGTATCCTGAGACATAAAGGGGGCGATTGTGTTCACACGTCCCGAGGAGAAGGTCTTCATCACCAAAAGCAACGTCGGCTGTGTGCACCTCCTCCAATTCATCCTTCATCTTTTGTTCGGCCAGGAAAGCTTGGAATTGGTCCGGCTCTTATAGGGCCTTAATCAAAGAATCCCTCGCCTCTCTTGATAGTAATAGGGCATCGAGAATGCTGAGTTGTGAGGGTAGCTTTCTCAGATGCGCCAAGACATTGTAATCCACTTTATTCCTTTTTGGCGGGTTTTTGGCTTTTAGCTCTTCCGAAACTTGGTCATCTAAGACGATGTCTTCAGAGACCTTTTCTTTCCCTTTATCTTTTCCATTCGAGGGTCCGATGTTCTTTTCACGCAGTGTTCGATTCCGCAGCCGGATATTTTCGCAAACCACTGGCTCCTCTTCTTTTCCCGAAGTTGACTCTTTAAAGAGAGGGGCAAGTTCTAACTCCTCATCAGAGTCGCTCCCAAATGTAGGCACTTGTGACCCGGTAATGTTAACCATGTGACAATTGCCGGCAGTTTTTTCAAGCTCTTTGGTTGTGCTTCTTTGCTCCCGACGAATCTTACGCTTTTCCCGTTTAAAGCGTTGTTGATTAGCGACGTATCCTTGCCACCATCCATTGAAAGCTTTGCAATCTTGGGTGGAATGCGAGACCTTCTGATGATATAAGCAATAAGAGGGGTGTATTTCTACCGCGCCAGTAACTTTTTCTTCAGAGGGTGGTAGCTTCATGCCCATCGATATGGCCTTAGCAAACTTCTTTTTTATCTTGGATTGGCTTTGGTCAGCGGTGGAGGCATTTTGCTCCAGCGGGCTCATCTCAGCTCTTTCCTCAAGTCGCTGGCGCTTGGCCCTTTCGAATATAGCCGTCTCGCGTTCTCGATCAGCTTTGCTTTTCAATCGAGCTTGATTAAGAAACGCGCCAATCATTTCAACTGACAACTCCGGAACCCTTGACTCGGTATTTGCCCCCGGCGTTTCAGTGCCAGAAGTCCCTTCATCGTTCGTGGTCACATGGGAGATCATATGACAGCTTGCCATATATTCGTCGGATTCATCCGATGAAGTTTCTCCCTCATCTTCTTTTTGAAAGACGTGATCATGGAAATCTTGGAGCGTAATGGGAGTCCGCGCCTTTTGGTTGTACTCATCCAGTGCGTCGATTTGCTTCTGTAAGTCCGTGCGCTTGTCGCCAGGCTTCACGGGTGTTTACCCTAATCAGAGCAAAGCTCTGTTTAAATTCCAAGAAGGAAAAAGAAGCAATGCTTCTGTTTTTCTCCAATCAGAGCAAAGCTCTGTCTTGAAAATTAAAAAGAAAATTAAAATTAAAATAAATGAAGTAACGTACTCTATAAGAGCAAATCTCAAAAAAAAAAAAAAAAAGTGCGCAACTGCGCAAGTGCGCAGTTGCGCGACACGTGTCACGCAGTGCGCAACTGCGCAGTTGCGCGACACGTGTCACGCAGCTGCGCAGTGCGCAACTGCGCAACTGCGCGACACGTGTCGCGCAGCTGCGCAGTGCGCGACACGTGTCACGCAGCTGCGCAGTGCGCAACTGCGCAGTTGCGCGACACGTGTCAACGCGCAGTTGCGCAAGCAAAAAATAAAAAAAAATAAAAAAAATAAAAAAAAAATTCTTTATTGCAAAAACAGAATAAAGATTTGAGAAAATCTTTTCTGTTTTTGTTAAAACAATAAGATTTCTTCTGTAAAAGAGAGACCTTTGGATTAAAGATCCGACGGTGGGGAAAATTCCCCAAATCACTTAGAGAATAATCTCTTTAACAAACTTTAACTAATTTATGGGCACTATAAAAATGACCCTAGACCTCAATTCAAAGGCATCAACATCTTGCTAAAAAAAAAAAGAGAAGAGAACTCTTGAAGAATAAAGAAAAAAGGTAAAAAACCTTTTAAAGTAGAGAAAATTCTCTTATGAACAAGATCATAGATCTTTAACGATAAATAAATAAATAAGTAAAAATAGTGCCTTGCACTTGTTTTATGAACCATCGGTTCTTGAACCTAAAAGGTTATTAAATTAATAGTGCCTTGCACTTGCTATAAACCTTTGGTTCTCTGATATAAGATAAACTTGTTTTTTCTTAGATCTAAATCAAATAGTGCCTTGCACTTGTTTTATGAACCATCGGTTCTTGAATCTAAAACATTCTCAAATTAACAGTATTTTGCACAAATGCAATGCATTAATTAAAGGGCCAGGCCCAAATCAAAATGACCTGACAGGCCAAAATAAATTGCAGGGCAATAAATGGGCAGAGCCCAAATAAATTGATGCTTTGCATCCTTTATACAAGGGCAGAGCCCAAATAAAATTGATGCCTTGCATCATTTCTAAAAGGGCAGAGCCCAAAATAAATTGATGCTCTGCATCTTTTCTGGGCAAGGCCCAAATAAAAATAAAAAAAAGAAATGCAATGCAAAAGCAAATAGAATGTTGAACATTTCAACTGGACTTAGTCCCATTTTGGCCATAAGTCCTTAAATTAAATTGACTGAGCAAAATTGCTCTTCTAAATCAATTTACATCCGGTTCGAGGGTACATCTCCGAACTCCTTTGACATCCGTCGTTGTAATTCCTCAACGACGTCAAAGAGGTGACGGGTCCCAACGACCATACATCGATATGGACTGCGGGGTCCTTAAACTCGAACTCGTGGACCGAAACGTCCTTAAACTAATATCGGACCGAAACGTCCTTAAACTAATATCGGACCGAAACGTCCCTAAACTAATAACGGACCGAAACGTCCCTAAACTAATAATGGACCACCATGTCCCTAAAACTGGCGATGGACCACCACGTCCCTAAACTGGCACAATAGAGCCCAAATGCTCTTTTGTCGGATCTAAACGGTCCCGTTAAGTTGATCTTAGTCTCAAACTAGACTAACGTATCCTTAACAAACGTTTGAGTCGATCTTAGCCTCAAAAATGGCTAACGTATCCTCCAAACAGACTTTAGTCCCAAATTGGACTATGAATCTCCCAAACTGGAACAATAGAGCCCAAACGCTCTTTTGTCGGATCTAAACGATCACGTTAAGTTGATCTTAGTCTCAAACAGGACTAACGTATCCTTAACGAACGTTTAAGTTGATCTTGGCCGCAACGCGACTAATGCATCCTTAAACTAAAAACACCAAACCCAAATCTAAGTAAATACGGATTTGGACTAATCCACGTCCTACGGGCGACGGCATTACTCAGTCTCCGTATACAATCCACGGGCAACCACAAACAAAACAAACACCCACGACACGAAGTGAAATTCTGAAGAAGGAGAAAGTTGTTACCGCGATGCGGTAGCGTAATTAACTGCAGGGGCTTGCGCCTGCAGGGAAGAGCGTCCCCACAATCAAAAACCCCTCAGGCGAGGGGGAATCTGACAAAGTCTGCTACATCGGCCGCATCCGTTTAAACCTCCAATACACGGTGCCATAAATCAACTCGGCATCTTCGGAGAGGTAGACGGATAAAACCAAATAGCATCTGCCCCGAACCTCAGGCACAGACGCAAGTCTGCGCCGTCTTTCGGAGGGGAACAGATTCTGGCACGCCCGATGGGACCTCTTCCTCTTTCCACTCCACACTTCGTGTGTCGTGTTCGCGAACAAATCGCGGTTTGCTGTGATTGCCTGTGGATTCAAGATACTAAGATTTGGTGTCTTGCTCCGTGCAGAAAACAGAAGATCAATGGCTTCGAACTGCATCGCCTGCAGCAACAACTCTCGCTCCGTCATTACTGGAGGAGTGACTTATGGGCCCCAAGCGGCCTCCCTTTTCAAAATGCCGGTGGAGCAGGTGGCTCAAGCCACCACTGGACTATTTTTTGGGACCATGCTCCTATCAATGAGCTTCAACGCCCCAATGACATTGCAAGAAGCTCCAAAGAAGTCGGTCTTCGATCGACTCACCACTGCCGCGACCCCTCTCAATAGGTCGCCCAACTCCACTGCTTCAGATTTTAATGGATTAGGCCAGAGCTCCATCGGGCCCATGAAGAAGCCTTCCATACCAGAAGGCGTTATCCCGAAGCGGATAGCCATCCCAGCTCCCGTTCTTGGCGAAGTCACCAAGGTTGCTTCCCATGTTCGGAAGCCCGCTTCTGACAAGTTGGCCGTCCCCGTTCAACGGACGTCGATCTTTAAAAAGCTGGTACCACTATATTCTGACCAACACAGGGGGCATGAGGAGGTCACCCCTATAGCTGAAACAACTCCATCAGCACGACATGCCCGACGTCGCTACTGGCGCCGAGTGAAGAAGGCTGGGGGCAACTCCCCCTCTGGACTTACTCCTCCAACTCTAATGGTGGAGATCGATACTGCTGTTCCAACCAGGAACAACTTTGAGTTGCTGAACTCGGTGCGCAGAAACTCTCCTACTGCGGTGCTAAAGCGAACTCATTCATCTGTGAAGAATATTCCAGAGAAGAAGCTAGAGCAGCCCCTTCAACGGCTGTCCTCTAAAATTTACAAAGTCTGGCGGCGGGTCCAAGAGTCAGTGATCGGTCAAGACTGCCTCCGACGACAGAAAAAGATGAAGGTTCGGCAGGGGAAGGATTACTCTATCAAACCACAAAAAACAAAAGCTACTTGGGTGCCCACTACAACGGCTCCCTTAACTCCAATCACTCAAAAAAGGAGGCCGCAAGAAGCCCCTGTGTCTTCGGCAAATCGCAAAGACGCCGAACACAAACGCCCCAAGTCTGGGGGCATGGTGGTGCACACTGTTTATATGGCTTCTGGAAAGGAGGAAAGCCGCACTTCTACGGGCCACCGACCGCTCACCCGATCCGTGACGAAAGCCCAGGAGCAACAACAAAAGCTTCAGGAAATGATGACTACAATGGCTGCACTCACTGAGCCAAAAGAAAGCTCTGAAATGTCTTCGGATGAGCGTCAAGAACAAGAAACTGACGCTGACTTTTTACGCAGAGTCCTCGAAAAGAGGGACAAAGAAGCTGCAGAGCAGGCGGCTAACATAAAACAGATGGCGTTCCTCTTCCAAGATATGGTAGGGATGATGTTACAGCCGGACCCTCCTGCTGAAGATCCTCCGATCATCCTTGAAGACGACAGGGGAGAAACGTTAAATCCTCCACCGGCTCTGTCAACAGCCAAGGAGGAGGCAATCTCCAAAGTTGACCTAGACGAATATATCGCCCAGCAGATCCGGGTTCATCAGGCGAATGAAGCGGCTGGGCAAATCGTTAGGACCGGACGACCGTATCCGAGCTGGTATGACCAAATCAGTTACCCGCCAGGATATACGATCCCTAAATTCCACGTATATAAAGGGACAGGGAATCCGCATCAGCATGTCGCTCAATTCAGGGCCTTATGCGGCAATACTGGAGGCGATGACAAATTGTTGCTACGTCAATTCGTCGGCAGCTTAGCAGAAATAGCCTTTGAATGGTATTCGGAGCTACCTAACGACTCTGTCAAAACATTTGCAGAGATGGAACTGCTGTTTACACAAAGATTCGCAAGTGCTAGTGAACGCACCCCGATTACAGCACTGATAAATGCCAGGATAAGGCCCGGCGAAACGTGGGTCCAATACGCAACACGATGGCGAAACCTATGGTCGAAATGCGAACAACGCATAGAAGAGGCACCTGCGGTAGGCATGTTTGTGGGCACTCTCGATCCGCAGGCGACCATCTCGCAATTCATGATGTTCTTCAGGCCGACCACCTTCCAGGCCTTGATCGACAAATTAGCCCAAATGGACCAGATGGGCCATATACCGTCTCCTCCAAGACCCGATCCCCGAAATGAGAAAGGAAAAGCGATCATCGTCGCCAACGCTCAGCAACAGTCGAGCAACTCAAAGCCGGTCGCTCGCCAAAACAACATGCGTCTACGCCCATCCCTCGAAGAGAGGCTAGGACGTCCTTACTCGTTTCCTCAGAATAAAACGAGAAGACTGTTTGAGCTGGCAGTGCGTAACAGACTCATCAATCTGCCGAGTCCAAAGCGTCTGTCGCAGCCAGGCGATCTTAATAATCCCAATTATTGCCCTTACCACCAAACGGTAAGTCACCCGATTGAGGATTGTTTCGTCTTTAAAGGATGGATCGAAGATCAGTACCTACAAGGCAAGTTCGCGCTGTCGGAAAACTGGAAGGTAAACCCACCACAGCCACACTCTCCAAAGAAAATGGACACGCCGGGGGCAACTTGTTCTTTCGTCGAGGATGAAAACGACAGAGAAAACTTATCGGATGAATCCGAAGACTACGTAGCGACTTGTCATGTGATTTCTCATTCACTGACGGATGATGAGGAGGACCCTTGCGCTGAGAAATCAACGGCGGACCCTGAAACAGAAATTCCGCGGCCGTCAGACAAGTTGATCGATGCCTTCCTAAATGAAATTCGTCTGAAAGCAAAAGCCAATCAAGAGCATGAAATGGCCATACTGGAAAGAACCAAGGTATTCCCGTCAAATCAAAAGCCATACCCTGCGGGTAAAAACAAATTCAAGACGAGGAAACGGTTCGCCAAAGCTCTATCAGTAGGAATGAAGCTACCGCCCTCCGAAGAAAATCCTTTCTCTGAGATAGAGATGCACCCTAACTTCTGTTTATATCATCAGAAGATCATACATCCTACCGAAGACTGCGAATCCTTTAACTGTTGGTGGCAAGGGTATGTCGCTCAAAAGCGACACTTCGACAGGACAAAGTGTGAAACTTGTGGACATCGAAAAAATGCGATAGATGAGCGCAAAAGAGCCACCGCCGACTGTCATATAGCCGACTTCAAGGGATCACAAATTATCACCTTTGGAAGCGACTCTGACGAAGAAGCTACCCCCAACTCTTCCATCGGGGAATCTATTTCAAAAATAAAGGAATTGAGAAGCTGCGAGAACGTTCAGCCATGCAATCGCATGCTACTCGGAAAAAATCTCGGCCCTGTAAACAAAGGATCGAACAAAAAGGATAAAAGAAAAGGAAAAAAGGCCCTTGTCGCCAGCACTCACCAACAATCAGGTGACCCTAGACCGGTTGCTTGCTAAAGCAACAAGCGGCAATCCCTCCAGGAAAAGTTGAAACGTCCTTACTCGTTTCCGCAAGATAAAACAAGGGGACTGTTCGAGCTGGCAGTGCGCAACAGACTCATCAATCTGCCGAGTCCAAAACGTTCGTTATGGCCAGGCGATATTAATAATCCTAATTATTGCCCTTACCACCAAACGGTAGGTCATCTGATCGAGGATTGCTACGTCTTCAAGAACTGGGTTGAAGACCAATACCAACAGGGCAAGTTCGCGTTGTCCGAGATTTGGAAAGTGAACCCACCACAACCGCATGCTCCGAAAAATATGGACACGCCGGGGGCATCATGCTCATTCATAGAGAAAGCCTAACGGACCACTACGTCCTAAAACTGGATAACGGACCGAAACGTCCTTAAACTAACAACGGACCGAGATGTCCTTAAACTAATGACGGACCACAATGTCCTAAAACTTGCAAATGACCGAAACGTCGTTAAACTACTCCCAACCCGCAGCATCTTCAGGCTGACGTTAAAAAAAATAAAATAAAAATAAAAAATAATAATAACGGTATGTCCACAAGCAAAATGGGCACGGATGAAAACCCGAAGGGGCTCCGTGAGTAAAAACAGCAGGGCTACCGGCGAGTGTTCGTGAAAACCCGAAAGGGCGCGACCTCGTTTGAAAAAAAAAAAGAAAAAAAGAAAAGGAAAAAAAAAGAGAAAAAAAAGGAAAAAAAGAGAGAATAAATAAAACGGTATGTCCACAAGCAAAATGGGCATGGATGAAAACCCGAAAGGGCTCCGTGAGTAAAAACAGCAGGACTACCGGCGAGTGTTTGTGAAAACCCGAAAGGGCACAACCTCGTTGAGAAACACTTATAGGGTCCTCTCGACCCTGTAAGGAGAAACCACCTGCGTGAGATCCTTACGACTCACAAAGGAACAACACACTTAGGGAACCCACGATTCCTAAGGAGAAAATACACTTGCGAGATCCTCACGACTCGTAAGGAGAACTCTCTTGTGAGACCCTTACGGCTCATAAGATTTGAAAGTCTTAAGTTACAGAGGCCTAAATCTGTGCTTAAGCAACCCCCACAACTTTCGACATTGCCCTACAAGTGGTCCGATATTGGCCCTTGTATACAATCCACGGGCGCGAATAAACATTTCCCTAACCAAGTCCCATCCGTGACTGGGGATATGTCCACACGGTGAACAACCCTTGTGAGTCCTCTCGACTCATAAGGAGATAACACTCTTGTAAGATCCTTACAACTTATAAGAGAACATACACTTAGAAATCCTCACGATTCCCAAGGAGAAAACACACCTACAAGATCCTCACGACTTGTAGGGAGAAATACCTTTGTGATACCCTTACGTCCCATGAAGTCAAAAGCCTTAGCCGACAGGACCCCTAACCCTGTTTACTAAGCCACCTTTGTTCGACATCGACGACGGCAAATGATGATTCGCTCCTGGCAATATTCCAGTTGTAGCGATACTGATGCCTAAATCGGTATCAAATTCCAAGTCCTTTCATGGCAAATGATGATTCGCTCCTGGCAATATCCCAGTTGCAGCGATACTGATGCCTAAACCGGTATCAAATTCCAAGTCCTTTCACGGCAAATGATGATTCGCTCCTGGCAATATTCCAGTCGCAGCGATGCTGATGCCAAGATTGGTATCAGATCCCAAATCCCCTACTCATAAAAAAAAATGCATACGAAATAGCCGAAATGATGGGGCAACTTGCAAACAAAATCAGCAAGTAAAAATGTATGCACGAGTAAAAAGAAAAATAGCCGAAATGATTGGGCAACTCGCAATAAAAAAAAACAGCAAGTAAAAATAAAATAAACAGTCGAAATGATTGGGCAACTCGCAATAAAAAACAGCGAGTAAAAAAAAATAGCCGAAATGATTGGGCACCGCGAAAAATAGCCGAAATGATTGGGCAATCGCGATCTTCGCGATATAAAAGCTGAAATGATAGAACATCGCGGAAAGAATAAAAAAAAATGAAAGAATGAAACTTTTTGCCCTACAGGTGAAATCACATCGATCCCTGTATACAATCCAGGGGCACAGATAAAAAGGGAACAATACCTTCCCAACAGGCTCCACCAGAAAACGAAGCCAAATCTCGACGGTTCATAGATAACCTAGAGACCTTCTCGACATTTGTCGCAATATTACAGACACGATGTCAACAAATGAAGCAAACGAAGATCCCGAGCTTCAGGATCTCGACGTCAACGTCTACAGCCTAGAGACCAACAACGGTGTGCCTCCTCATTCCAACAGGACACAGATGTTACACCATCAAGCGGAGCGATGGCAAAATCCCAGCTTCACCTCAGCATTCGTCTCGATACAGTAGACGCAATGTCAACAACAACGTTCCTCCGCAGTCCAGCTGGAGGCAGATGCAACGTCAACAAAAGACCTCACGGTCGAAACAAAGCGGAGTGATGGCAAAATCCCAGCTCCACCTCAGCATTCGTCTCAATACACCAGACGCAGTGTAAGCAAATGAAGCGAAGGCCACATTCCTAGCTTCAACGTCTTTACGGTAACTTACATAAAACCGGAAAGACAATCGGAGACCATCTCACATGAAGTGGTCACCTCCTTGACGTTTGTCTCGATACAGTAGACGAAATGTCAACCTCAGCGTTCTTCCTCCAGCAGGGATTCAAACATGATAAAGCAAATGAAGCGAAGGCCACATTCCTAGCTTCAACGTCTTTACGGTAACTCATATAAAACCAGAAAGACAACCGGAGATCATCTTGCACCAGCACAGAGTGGTCACCACCTCGACGTCCGTCTCGATACAGCAGACGAGATGTCGACCCCAGCGTTTTTCCTCCAGCAGGGATTCAGACATGACAAGGCAAATGAAGCGAAGGCCACATTCCTAGCTTCAACGTCTTTACGGTAACTCATATAAAACCGTAAAGGAAATCGGAGATCATCTCGCATCAGCACAGAGTGGTCACCACCTTGATGTTCGTCTCGATACAGCAGACGAAATGTTAACCCCAGCGTTCGTCCTCCAACAGGATTTGGACACACCAAAGAAAACGAAGCGAAGGCCACATCCCTAGCTTCGACGTCTTGACGGTAACTCATATAAAACCGGAAAGACAACCGGAGATCATCTTGCACCAGCACAGAGTGGTCACCACCTCGACGTCCGTCTCGATACAGCAGATGAGATGTCGCCCCAACGTTCGTCTCGACACAGCAGACGCAACGTCATCAAACAAATGGAGCCACGGCAAAATCCCTAGTTCCCACCATGACATTCGTCTCGATACAGAGGACGCAATGCCAGCAAACGAAGCAAAGGCCAAATTCCTAGCTTCAGGGTCTTAACGGCAAGTCATATAAAGCCTGAAAGACTATCGGAGATCATCCCACACCAGCGCGGAGTGGTTATGACTCATCGGGGCTCTCCAAAATGAGCCTAACCTCAAGTAAAAAGCGGCATGGCAAATTCCTAGCGCTTGCTCTTCCGACGGTCAAACTGCCAAGGAGGATTGCTTGAAGACGTCTTGTCCAGCCCCCGAAGGGATCTGAGACACGGCAGTCGCGGGGCTACTCGAACAGCACGATTGCCTATCGAGGACTATATCAGCTTATGCGACGGTACGATGGCCAAAACCCTAAGTACCACCGACCTTAACGGGCTTCTGTCGTAAAGAGCAGAGGTTAAATGCGACGTTAAGATGTTCTTGCGAGAAACGTTCGATTCGTCTCGACTTGTGAAAAATTGTCGAGGCGGCTCGACTCGTGAGATAAAGTCTTAGACAGCAAGGATTGAAAAGCTTGCTTTTTGAGCAATGGGGACCTGCAAGTCAATCCAAATTGGTCTCTTGCATACTATTCACGGGTCTCACTCTCCGAAGTCGAATTTCGACGAGGAGGGAAACAACCACTTACGAATCCTCTCGATTCGTAAGAGGGAAAATTCTCTTATAAGATCCTTACGACTTATAAGAGAAAACCACACTTAGGAATCCTCACGATTCCTAAGGAGAAAATCCACCTATGAGATCCTCTCGATCCGTAGGGAGAAAAGCCTCTATGAGACCCTCACGGCTCATAGAATTGAAAAGTCTTAGGCATTAGACCTTAACCTGCGGCCTAAGCCATCGCTATTTCCTGAGGAAGTCAGAATACTCGTTTTAGACATCCATCAACCATGGTTTTTAAGACAGCCTGCTGACTTTAAAAGAAAGAAGATGACAGAGAGAATATCCGGTCTACATTTGATCTGGCATGCGTGACGCATTCATTTATGCATGGACAGAAAACTCAGAACGGGAAATAAGAGAAGCTGATGTAAAAAGTTTCCATTCATATTGGCAAAAATTCTTACAATTTTGAAAAGCGGTAAAAGGAAAACATTATTACAATGGAATAACTTCAGATCCGGGGCAGGGATTGAGGAATTCAAAAGTAAGGCCGTCCAAACTTCTTTTGGCCTTTCTAATTATTCTTATGCGCAGCCACTCGCGCTCCTCGGTGTCAATATCATCGGCAAGCCCCTCCGGCCTTCGATAAGCAGCAACGATTGTCGTCTGCTGAAAGATTTGATGTAGGATGTCAACGAGGTTGTTTCGCCGTTTCTTCGAAATCAGCCCCGTCAGGTACACTGAATGCACCTTGTCTTCGGCATCATCTAGCGCATTGAGCGGTAAGGCCTCGTGAAGACCTGGGAGTGCTCTCCATATTGACCCCAGCACGACTTTCAAAAGGGCCGAACGACGAGGTAGCAGCCAGCCACCGCTGGCATTCAGGCGACCCATGACCTCTGCACATTGAGCGTCCGTAAACTCCTGGTTCTGTTGACGGCCCTGTACACGGATATCCTCATAAGTGATAAACTCGTGCAAGCTGTATAGACGCACCGCCATAATACCTGAAGAAAACAATACAGGGATATTAACAAACAAGAAAATACAGAAAGTTAAAAGTTAAACTCCTCGAGAGCAATGCTCTGCAGACAGGAGCGACACCAGTCAAAATCAGTTATGAGGAGAATTTGAGGAAAATTCCCTGAAAATATTGAGAGCTCCGCTCTGAAAAAAAAATTGATATAATAATAATAATATTCTCAAGTGCCATATAAGTTGGGAGGAGCAAAGCTCCATTAATTAAGAAGATATAAGAAAAATCTTTTATAGAGCAAAGCTCTATTAATAGAACCCTAACAGGATTCTCCTGAGTTCTCTTTGGACCTCTTTAGAGCAAAGCTCTGCTAAATGAAACCCTAAATAGGTTTTCTTTAGATCAGGGATCTATGGAGAGCAAGGCTCTATTAATCAGCTTTAATTTAATTTAATTTTTACCTATGATGGTTATGAACTCTGGAGTTCTTGGAAAAAAAATCAAGAGCAAGGCTCTGAAAATTCTTAAGCAAGAGCAAGGCTCTGAGTCAAAATTCTTGAAGTGGTAAAGAATTTTTCGAGGACCAAAGGTCCTATTTATAGGCATCAAGTGCCCTTTCAGCTCCCAAGAGATGGCGCGACGGTTCGGAGTCTGCCACCGCTGCGCTCACGTTAGGAGACCACGTAAGCGCAACGGTGGGGGGGCATTTGTTTACCCTAATCAGAGCAAAGCTCTGTTTAAATTCCAAGAAGGAAAAAGAAGCAATGCTTCTGTTTTTCTCCAATCAGAGCAAAGCTCTGTCTTGAAAATTAAAAAGAAAATTAAAATTAAAATAAATGAAGTAACGTACTCTATAAGAGCAAAGCTCAAAAAAAAAAAAGTGCGCAACTGCGCAAGTGCGCAGTTGCGCGACACGTGTCACGCAGTGCGCAACTGCGCAGTTGCGCGACACGTGTCACGCAGCTGCGCAGTGCGCAACTGCGCAGTTGCGCGACACGTGTCAACGCGCAGTTGCGCAAGCAAAAAATAAAAAAAAAATAAAAAAATAAAAAAATAAAAAAAAAATAAAATTCTTTATTGCAAAAACAGAATAAAGATTTGAGAAAATCTTTTCTGTTTTTGTTAAAACAATAAGATTTCTTCTGTAAAACAGAGACCTTTGGATTAAAGATCCGACGGTGGGGAAAATTCCCCAAATCACTTAGAGAATAATCTCTTTAACAAACTTTAACTAATTTATGGGCACTATAAAAAGGACCCTAGAGCTCAATTCAAAGGCATCAACATCTTGCTAAAAAAAAAAGAGAAGAGAACTCTTGAAGAATAAAGAAAAAAGGTAAAAAACCTTTTAAAGAAGAGAAAATTCTCTTATGAACAAGATCATAGATCTTTAACGATAAATAAATAAATAAGTAAAAATAGTGCCTTGCACTTGTTTTATGAACCATCGGTTCTTGAACCTAAAAGGTTATTAAATTAATAGTGCCTTGCACTTGCTATGAACCTTTGGTTCTCTGATATAAGATAAACTTGTTTTTTCTTAGATCTAAATCAAATAGTGCCTTGCACTTGTTTTATGAACCATCGGTTCTTGAATCTAAAACATTCTCAAATTAACAGTATTTTGCACAAATGCAATGCATTAATTAAAGGGCCAGGCCCAAATCAAAATGACCTGACAGGCCAAAATAAATTGCAGGGCAATAAATGGGCAGAGCCCAAATAAATTGATGCTTTGCATCCTTTATACAAGGGCAGAGCCCAAATAAAATTGATGCCTTGCATCATTTCTAAAAGGGCAGAGCCCAAAATAAATTGATGCTCTGCATCTTTTCTGGGCAAGGCCCAAATAAAAATAAAAAAAAGAAATGCAATGCAAAAGCAAATAGAATGTTGAACATTTCAACTGGACTTAGTCCAATTTTGGCCATAAGTCCTTAAATTAAATTGACTGAGCAAAATTGCTCTTCTAAATCAATTTACATCCGGTTCGAGGGTACATCTCCGAACTCCTTTGACATTCGTCGTTGTAATTCCTCAACGACGTCAAAGAGGTGACGGGTCCCAACGACCATACATCGATATGGACTGCGGGGTCCTTAAACTCGAACTCGTGGACCGAAACGTCCTTAACCTAATATCGGACCGAAACGTCCCTAAACTAATAACGGACCGAAACGTCCCTAAACTAATAATGGACCACCATGTCCCTAAAACTGGCGATGGACCACCACGTCCCTAAACTGGCACAATAGAGCCCAAATGCTCTTTTGTCGGATCTAAACGGTCCCGTTAAGTTGATCTTAGTCTCAAACTAGACTAACGTATCCTTAACAAACGTTTGAGTCGATCTTAGCCTCAAAAATGGCTAACGTATCCTCCAAACAGACTTTAGTCCCAAATTGGACTATGAATCTCCCAAACTGGAACAATAGAGCCCAAACGCTCTTTTGTCGGATCTAAACGATTACGTTAAGTTGATCTTAGTCTCAAACAGGACTAACGTATCCTTAACGAACGTTTAAGTTGATCTTGGCCGCAACGCGACTAATGCATCCTTAAACTAAAAACACCAAACCTAAATCTAAGTAAATACGGATTTGGACTAATCCACGTCCTACGGGCGACGGCATTACTCAGTCTCCGTATACAATCCACGGGCAACCACAAACAAAACAAACACCCACGACACGAAGTGAAATTCTGGAGAAGGAGAAAGTTGTTACCGCGATGCGGTAGCGTAATTAACTACAGGGGCTTGCGCCTGCAGGGAAGAGCATCCCCACAATCAAAAACCCCTCAGGCGAGGGGGAATCTGACGAAGTCTGCTATATCGGCCGCATCCGTTTAAACCTCCAATACATGGTGCCATAAATCAACTCGGTATCTTCGGAGAGGTAGACGGATAAAACCAAATAGCATCTGCCCCGAACCTCAGGCACAGACGCAAGTCTGCGCCGTCTTTCGGAGGGGAACAACGGGCTTCTTAGATTTCTTCTTCTTCTTTTTCGAAGATTTTGACGGCTGGTTATGAACGCTTGAACTACCACCATCGGCCTTCGGAGTCGGACGTGGCTTCAACATCCCCTCAATAACCTGCGGCTCCAAGGGGTTCTTCCAGTTGACCGCTGGACAGGTCTGAAGATCATTTAGCATTCTCCTCGTTTTGGCTGATAATACAACCTCCCAGGGAGCTTCTTCAATGACGGAGCATGTTGCCCCCGGCGTATTCGTCCCCTTAGAGGTGTGGGGCTGCGGGGGATTCACCTTCCATTTGTCGGATAGCGCAAATTTACCTTGGCGGTACTGGTTTTCGAGCCAATTTTTGAAAACGTAACAGTCTTCGATCGGATGTCCTAGCACTCGATGATAAGGGCAGTAATTAGGCTCGTTGACGTCACTTGGTTGCGACGGACGTTTTGGATCCAGCAGATTTATGAGCCTAATGCGCAATGCCAGCTCAAATAGCCTCCTCGTTTTATCACGGGGGAAGGAGTAAGCACGTCCCATCCTGTCCTCAAGGGGTACGTATGGGCGTGTATTGTTTGGACGAGCAACCGGCTTCGAATCGCTTGGTTGTTGCTGGGCATTGGCGACAATGATCGCTTTTCCCTTCCCTTTATCGTTTCGGGAGTCCGGCTTCGGGAAAGGGGGTTTATGGCCCATCTGGTCCATCTGCGCTAATTTGTCGATCAAAGCCTGGAAGGAAGTTGGCTTGAAGAACATCATAAACTGTGAGATGGTTGCTTGTTGATCAAGGGTTCCAATAAACATTCCCACCGCAGGGGCTTCTTCTATGCGCTGCTCACACTTCGACCATAGATTACGCCACCGTATAGCGTACTGAACCCATGTCTCGCCGGGTTTTACCCTGGCGTTAATCAGCGCCGTCATCGGGGTACGCTCGCTGGCACTTGCAAAACGTTGGGTGAAGAGCAGCTCCGTCTCCGCGAAGGTTTTAATAGAGTCATTGGGGAGCTCAGAATACCATTCGAAGGCCGTATCTGATAGGCTTCCAATGAACTGGCGAAGCAAAAGCTTGTCGTCGCCGCCGGTGTTACCGCAAAGCGCCCTGAACTGGGCAACATGTTGATGGGGATTGCCGGTCCCTTTGTAGACATGAAACTTGGGAATTGTATAACCTGGCGGGTACTTGATTTGGTCATACCAGCCTGGATACGGTCGCCCCGTTTTTACGACGTGGCCGGCTGCTTCGGCCGCGTGATGAACCTTTATTTGCTGGGCTATATATTCGTCCAGATCAGTTTTAGAGATTGTGTCCTCTTTAGCCGTTGATAGAACGGGCTGAGGGTTTGATGTTTCTCCCCTATCATCCCCAAGGACGATCGGGGGTTCTTCAGTCGGGGGCTCTGGTTGTATCATCATCCCTATCATATCCTGGAAGAGGAGGCCCATACGCTGTATATTGGCTGCTTGTTCAGCAGCCTCTTTGTCTCTCTTTTCCAGTACTCGGCGGAGGAACTCGGCGTCGGTCTCTTCCTCTTGACGTTCATCTAAGGATGTGTCAGGATTCTCTTTTGGCCCAGTGAGTGCAGCCATTGTAGTCATCATCTCCTGGAGCTTTTGCTGCTGCTCCTGGGCTTTCGTCACGGATCGGGTGAGCGGTCGGTGACCCGTAGAGATACGACTTTCTTCCTTTCCAGAAACCATATAGACCGTGTGAACCGTTATGCCCCCTGACTTGGGGCGTTTAGGTTCACCGCTTTTAAACTTTGTCAGCGTCACGGGAGCTTTCTCCGGCCTTTTCCTTTTGTGGACCATTGAGGTTGAAGGAGCCGTTGAAGTGGGCCTCCTAGCATTTGTTGCCCCCTGCTGTTTAATGGGGCGGTTTTTGTCCTTTTCCACTTTTGCCCTTTTCTGGCGACGAAAGTGGTCTGGGTCAATCACGGAGTCTTGAACCCTCAGCCAAACTTTATAAATCTTTAACGACAGCCGTTGAGGGGGCTGTTCCTGCTTTGTCTCCGGAGCTTTTTCCATAGGCGGAGGAGATCTTTTCAATGTAGCAATTGGAGAGTTCTTTCTCACCTTCCTCAGCAATTCAAAGCTGTTCCCAGTTGGAACAGCAGCGTTGACCTCCACCACTGGGGCTAGCCCTGAGGGGGAGTTGCCCCCTGCTTTCCTTACTCGTTGCCAATGGCGACGTCGCGCACGACGGGCCGTTGGGACTGGCTCGGAAATCGAGATGGTTTCTTGCTGCCCCTTGTTTGAGTGTGGGGTAACTGCCGATGTCAGCCTATCGAAGACTGATGCCTTCTGACCAGCTGGGGGAGGAATGGGAACAGTCAATCTTGTGAAGACCGACTCTCTGATGGGAGAAGCCGCTTTAACGACTTCCAAAGCAGCGGCCGTTGCCCTCTTTGGGACGGCCACTTTATAGTTCTGACCTAGCCTGGTGAAAACGGAGGCTGTTGGTTCAGTAGCAGGCGACCCGTTGATAGGGGTCGTGGTAGCAGTGAGCCGGTCGAACACCGACTTCTTGTTCACTTCCGGTACAGGTGTCGGCATAGAGAAGCTTGTAGGTGGGACCATGGTCCCAAAGAACAAGCCGGTGGTGGCTTGGGTCACCTGGTCTACCGGCAGAGTCAGGAAGGAAGCCGCTTGGGGCCCATATGTTACACCTCTCGGTGAGGTGGAGCGTCCGTTGCAGTGGCATTTCGAGCAGTTGGTGCAGTTGGTGGCCATTGAATCTTGAATTCTGCGCCAGGTAAAAGACCAAATCTTAGCAACTTGAAATCCAAAAGCAACCATTTAACAAACCGCGATTGGTTCGCGAAGACGACACACGAAGTGTGGAGTGGAAAGAGGAAAAGGTCCCACCGGGCGTGCCAGAATCTGTTCCCCTCCGAACGGCGGCCCGGACTTCGCGTCCGTTGCCTGCGGTTCGGGGCAGATGCTATTTGGTTTTATCCGTCTATCTCTCCGAAGATGACAAGTTGATTTATGGCACCGTGTATCGGAGGTTTAGACGGATGCGGCCGATGTAGCAGACTTCGTCAGATTCCACCTCAGGGTGAGGGGTTTTTGATTGTGGGGACGCTCTTCCCTGCAGGCGCAAGCCCCTGCAGTTAATTACGCTACCGCATCACGGTAACAACTTTCTCCTTCTCCAGAATTTCACTTCGTGTCGTGTGTGTTTGTTTTGTTTGTGGTTGCCCGTGGATTGTATACGGAGACTGAGTAATGCCGTCGCCCGTAGGACGTGGATTAGTCCAAATCCGTGTTTACTTAGATTTGGGTTTGGTGTTTTAGTTTAAGGATACATTAGTCGCGTTGCGGCTAAGATCTACTTAAACGTTCATCAAGGATACGTTAGTCCTGTTTTGGACTAAGATCGACTCGGCGTAGTGATTAATTTAATGTATGGCCATCGGGACTCGTCACCTCTCTGACGTCGTTGAAGGATTACAACGACATGTATCAGAGGAGCTCGGAGATGTACCCTCGAACCAGAGTTGGTTGGGAGTTTTATAATCCATTTGGATGTTTAAGGATGCGTTAGCCGTATTTGGGGCTAAGATCAACTTAAACGGGACCGTTTAGATCCGGCAAAAGAGCGTTCGGAGGCTCTATTATTCCAGTTTAGGGACGTGGTGGTCCATCGCCAGTTTAGGGACGTGGTGGTCCGGTATTAGTTTATGGACGTTTCGGTCCGATATTAGTTTAAGGACGTTTCGGTCCAATATTAGTTTAAGGACGTTTCGGTCCAATATTCCCCATTTTGGGAAGAATATTAGTTTAAGGACGTTCCGGTCCAACATTAGTTTAAGGACGTCTCGGTCCGATATTAGTTTAAGGACGTTTCGGTCCGATATTAGTTTAAGGACGTTTCGGTCCAATATTAGTTTAAGGACGTTTCGGTCCATTATTGATGTGTGGTCGTTGGGACCCGTCACCTCTTTGACGTCGTTGAGGAATTACAACGATGGATGTCAAAGGAGTTCGGAGATGTACCCTCGAACCGGATGTAAATTGATTTAGGAGAGCCATTTTGCTCAGTCAATTTAAATTAAGGACTTATGGCCACAATTGGGCTAAGTCCAGTTCAACGTTTGCTTTTGCATTGCACTTTTTATTTAGGCTCTACCCAAAAAAGATACAGAGTATCAATTTATTTTGGGGTCTGCCCATTCGTAAATTATGCGAAGTATCTACCCTGTCTGGGCTTTGCCCCTTTTAAAATGCATAGCATTCTGAATATTTTGTTTGAGCTCTGCCCACTTATAAGTGATGCAGAGCATCCGTTTTGGTTTGGGCTCTGCCCCCTTAGAATAATGCATTGCATTTTATTAAGCCTGTTAGGCCTTCTTTTAATTGGGCTTGGCCCTTTTGTAAGCAGTACAATGCATTTGCGCTTTGCGCTAAGTAATGAGCGCAAGCTCATATGGTGATGACACGTGTCGTGCTTTGGTGAGCGCAAGCGCACTAGCGCAGTGCGCTGCGCTGTTGCGCTGCTGACACGTGGCGCGCTCTGAGCGAGTTGCGCCAATCCCAGAGAGCAAAGCTCTATCTTAAGGGCGCTGAGCGCAAGTGGTTCTATAGCCGACACGTGGCGCTCTCTTAAGAGCGCAACAGAGCAGTTTGGAAGTGCAACGCACTAAGAATCTTTTAGATTCAAGAAGGGAAGTGCAAAGCACTGTTTAATTTCTTGATCCAAATTAGATCAAAGAAAAATAAATTTTTCTTTATTTGAAGAACCAGAGGTTCATAAAAGTGCAAAGCACTATTATTTTATTATTTTTATTGTTTTTTTTAAAGAACCGGAGGTTCACAAGAAGTGCAAAGCACTGTTTTTTTATGTAAAGATCATTGATCTTATTTTTTTAGACTAATGATCTATTAGAAGGAATTTCTTCTAATTCATGAAGGTTTTTTTACCTTTTTCTCGAAATCTTCTCAGAGTTCTCTCTGTTTAAAGTTCTTGAGTTCTCAAGAAAAAAATGTTGATGCCTCTGAATTGAGGCTTAGGGTCCTTTTATAGTGCCCATAAATTTGTTGAATTTGTTAACAGGATCTTTTCTGAATGATTTTGGGAATTTTCCCACCGCTGGATCTTTGATCCAAAGGCAGAAGAAAATCTTCTGGTTTTGGAAAGAACAAAAAAGATTTAATAAAATCTTAATTTAGTTTGGCGCAGATGCCCCAGCGCATGACACGTGTCGCGCAGCGCGGAGCGCAGCGCAAGCGCGCTAGCGCATCTGCGCTGACACGTGTCGTGCAGCGCGGAGCGCAGCACGACTGCGCTAGCGCATCTGCGCTGACACGCGTCGCGCAGCGCAGAGCGCTGCGCAGCTGAAGCGTTGCTTCCTTCAATCAGAGCTTTGCTCTGATTGGGTGTGCTTTCTTGGGCGCTGCGCTCGAGACTTGAAGCGTTGCTTCAAAATTTGAATTTTGAATTCAAACAGAGCTTTGCTCTGATTGGGCGAAACACTAATATGGTAATAAATTCAATCACAATATAGAATGCTGACTAGACAGAAAAACATGATAAGTCACGATGATAGTACGGTATGGTAAACATGTAAGCACGAGTAATTGTTTCATGGCATGAATGTTCAGCATTCTAATTAGTGATCTCGTTTTAATGTAAGAAAACAGTAATCGTGAACAGGCATGCCATGTCAAGTAAGTCGATAACAGTCTCAAGTAGTATGTCAAGTACAGTCGATATAATATGATAGTATCAATAATGTAAATAAGAATCTACATGAATTTGCAAGCATCTCCATTTAATATCCGGATTTATTATTGGAAAGAATAATAAACTAAAATATAGTTTTAAAGAATTAATATGATTAATGGATGCTCTAAGAATCTTAGGATTTTCATTTCATACATGATGAACATAAGGTTTCATTTAATAGCATATGGTTTGATTGTTAATAAAAACACAAAGTTAAATATATAAAACCAATACAAAGGGTATTAAAACACATTCAATATAGTTATCTTATATAAATGCATTTAAGCGTTCTGTTTCATACTATCAGTACCAATGAGTAAATTCTTCATTTTATTATATATTGTATATTTATTTTCTTACTGTTACAATGATCTTATATATATATAATTTAATTACCTTGAACTATTGTTCACTAAGCACTATACTATGTAAGCCATATTCTACAAAAATTCAACAAAAATAAAACTGAATTGATTATTTAAATTAATGAAATGATAACTCGCATCTACAAATTAAAATTTATATCAACTATGCAAAAAAATCTAAATATAAGCTATGTATGTATGAGTGGCATGCAAATTTATGTGAGCGTTATAAAACTAGAGCTTTCATTATGTATATAATAATTATATGGTATTTTAGTGAAATTGCACAATAATACAATTTTCATTCAGATATTATAAACTAAGAATTTATTGCGATATTTGTCGATATTGCATCGGCTGAAAAGAGAAAAAGTACTTGCCTCGGAGTCGGACGTGATAAACGGAACGACGGATAAAACACAATGATACGACACAAAAATCTAAGATTGAATCACAGCTCGGCTACCGTACTTGGCTCGGTTATGGCTTTGGCGATGAGTGAAGTTGATCAGCGACGAGATGAAGTTGATTGGCTGTTGGGGTTCGTCTAGGGTTGTGGGTTACTGCGACGAAGACAAGGTTGTTGGTTGAAGGGATGGAGATGGTGGTGGTCTGGAGATAGTGTTGGAGGGCGTTGCCGGCGGTGGAGTCGATCGGCGAAGGAGAAATGCAGATGAGGTATTCAGATGAGGGAATCAAAGTGTAGGGTTATGGCAGCGCCCCTGCCATCAATCCGTGGCCAAACGCGGAACAAAAAACTTTTAAAATCCGGTGCTAACGGAACCCTAATCGACGGATCGTACCATTAACCCAATACTAGTTCTATAAAAAGAGTTTGGAGAGGTTATACCGATCGATCCGTGTCCTTCGGTCTTCAACCTCTGCCCAAGCTCCTCGCGGCTGCCTCAATGAAGTTCGGTCTCCGGTTCCCTCGTCGAAGACGATCCACGTCGAGCATTAGTAATGCGGGCTCCCGCCTCAAAACCGAAGCAACTCGGGCATCCAGTTTGCTAGCCTAGATACCCAAAATGAAGTAGAGAGAGTGTGTGAATACTTTGTCTCAAAACACCCAAGAATTCTCAACACATGAGATGGAATGGGTGGAGGTTGAAGAAGAAGCCGTTGGAGTGAAGTGTGAGCTCAAGACTTGGCACAAAAGAAAAGGCAAGTGAAGAAATAATGTTCTGCCTTTTCTTGTGAGTGTTGTGAGAAATATTGTGAGCAACTAAAGAAAAAATATCCAGCACAAGTAAATATCTTCCATCTCACAATCACATCTCACCAAACCCACACAAGACCCAACACCATGAGTCACAAGCACCATTCAATGCCAAATGCCAAGACTTGCACTCACTCTCCATCACAACAATATTAAACATTTAAAAACCCTAAATGTTTAATACAAAGAAAAGAAATGGCAACCCTAAAGTAAACTCGTAACGAATTACAAGAATACCCATCATCCGTATATACATACCTGCATCCGTATTACGACTGAATACGAATACTACGAGACGAAAATAATCCAACAATATAATACTAGGATCCGGTTTAAACCAAAGCCCACTGGTATTATCCGTCCGTTCATGATCCGTGCACAAGTGTACGAATATGATCGAACCCTGCCATAAAACCATATGGCCTCTACAACGTTTCGCCTGAACCAGGGAAACCCTCTGTGTGGGACTCTAAAGACTCGTCAATACGCTGGCAGTGGGTTTAACCACAAGCACGTCAGTGGCACTAGTTGTACGTAACGGCTATCCAGGTATTGAGCGAAAGGGAGGCCGACGAGCAAAATCATCCAGAAACCCTACTGAGCCTGACAGTGACAATATCCGCACAGTCCGGTCCGTTCGTCTATGAGTATCGCATATCGAGTCTAGGGGGTGGATAAAGTCAGACCCCTAATAACGCGACATTTAGTGTCGGCATGAAACCTATCACCAACTGAGAAACTACCGATCCTAGATCGGTAATTCTCGTCTACCCGGCCGAGGATTTCTGGTGATGGCCATCCGTGCACACCGCGACATCAACCCCCAATACCGGGAGAGACGAATCCCCTGACGATCCGCTCACTGCCTCCATGTGGCTCGGGACTCTACCCAACTAAAACCTGTTTGCACGACTCCTTTGAGCCGTGGTAAGGTAGTAATCAAAGCACAGTGGGAACCCACACGAGACAAATGACGATCTCAGGTCGATAGACTAACCTGTACACATGTCACCAGGGAACTGCGATCTGACAATAGGTATAATACCAACTAGTATGTTCCCGGCGAGTCCATCCGGTGTACTCATAACCCAATGAGCACCTGTATATATCTTAGGTGAACAAACTGACACCAATGGCTTGTGAGACCGGCCACCGCCCCTCTTTAGGGTCTCAATCCGTATACACTAGTCTACTCTTGGAGTATCGATGCTCAGTCTCGAAACTCCTACGATTAGGGACACTTTAAGGATGTGCTTATAGACCACCCAACTCTCACGTATATGATCGCCATCATACTGCTGGTAGTCAAGCAAGAATCTTATGGGCTCTATTAACATGTAATAGTGATCTGTAATGTCACCTGAAGCATGTACACGATGATAAAGACAAACCAGATAGCATACTATCATCTCGAGTAAGACTGTTCTACCGGTAGAGGTCCTCCCTCAATCATTACAATCACGTGCCTGTGATCCAATAATTGACTTGAGGGTACTATAGCCAACACAGAGTACTCGGATGCTGGGTTAGACCGACGGTGGAGTGAAGGGAGATGGGTCACGAAATTGGGAAGATGATGAAAGAGCTGCGGATATAAGGTGATGGGTTGGGTTAAGGCTCGACTGCTTTTAGAGGAAGAAGAAGAGAATATTTTGATGAGAGAGAGAGAGAGATATTAAAGTTTTTAATATATAGAGGAGAGAGATTCTAGTTGGAGAAAGCGATATGGATTTAAAACAAGTTTTGGTTTGTGAAGGTGAGGAGTTTAGATTATTTAGTTAAGGAAAGAGAAAAGTATAAAGATGGTGATATGAGAGAGGCAGAGAGATTGAGAGAATATAAGATTATAAATATATGTATTAGTTAGTTTAAGGATTATGTGTGTGTGTGTGAGAGAGAGAATTTAGAAAAATGTGTATATTTAAATATATAGTTAAGATTGATGTAGGGTTAAGTTGTTAGTGTGTGTGTGTGATGTAGGTTTAGGATAATTGTCACGCCCCGCTTCCCAAAATACGGAATACGAGGGGTAGACAAGGCCAGCCATGCTCCTACGGTCAAGGAAATGTCCTGCCGTAGTCACACTTCGGCTTCTAGTTTTTCATGGTAAACAGTAAATGATGCGCAGGTAATGAGAAATGCAGTAACTGAAAGATACAATAATATAAACTGACCTGAAGTGGAACAAACGAATGTAACTCGGAATGGCAAGTCAAGAAGTCTGTGATGCACGTCTAGTTCTGATCCAGGCTAAATCTTCTCCTCACACCGAGCATGCATACTCAGGTCGTCAGAGCGACACGATAGCAATATAATATATATAAAATCAAGTGACAGTTCTAACAGTAGTAACCGATATGTGTAACAATAAATCAATGACAACAAGGATATGAATATGCAGTAATCAATGCAGCGGAACAGTAAATCAGTAGAACGATATGTCACGTATGCCAACACAGTATATAGGGAATGTAAATGCCAGTATCCCTATCAGTCTCTAAGTCTCACGGTACAGGTCACTAAGCCTATCGTCAGTCCAAGTGTGAGAGTCAACCACTCGCGAGTGTCCTCCACCCAAGTGTAGAACCCAAGGGCAAAGGACCACGGGCCCAACATGTAACATGTATATCACGGTGTATATCACATACCCTGTAAATCTCCATATATCTCCCTAAATATATAAGCCGGCATGGGACTTCCGAGATTCTGTTGAATTCACACTTAAACTACCCCACACCCCGTGGTCTACATCAAACGCTAACCATAACCCTAAATACTAATCGATCCGTGACAAGTCTGCGCGAGAACTGGAGGCAGGACCTCCATCAAGCACGTCCCGACTAATACCTAAGATAAATGGCAGTGTCTGGTGCCTTATCTATGACACCCGTGCAAGCGCTTCCATAAGTGTCCCATACCACTTATAGTCACACGTACACGCATCCCACAGACGTCGACAATGCAATAGAATAATAGGGTCACTGATTGTGTACAAGTACGTATCACTTTCACTTAATCACGGATACACGAACACTGACGTACTTGCCACAATCATCACTAAAATCCAACACTGGGTAAATGCATGATATCACTAGGTTATCACTACAATGATATGGTTATGATATGATGCGTGAACAGTATATAAGCACGATTAAGGTGTCACAAAAATAGTATTCTATCACTTGCACGATTTATCATGAAACGTACGTATATAATTTAGCGAAACGATAAACATGTAGTAATTAGTATGTTCAGTTGTCCATCCATCAAATTTTGTTTCAAGCCAATCGGGTTCCAGGATCATTAATTATAACCACTTCATTTTAAGCGCTCGCGGCTGGAAATCCAATTTCAGAATCAGAAGTCCGTTTCGCAACGCATTTTGATCCCAGTTGGGATCGGATTTTAGCAATGCTACAGTTGGATAAATTCTAGGGTTTTTAGTAAGGTTTTCAACGCAATAGACGGATCTTCAATCGCATCTACACGTCGGAAGATATACAATGTTTAACACTAATATGTCGGTTCTGATTCTGCTGGGACTGTTATGTGTCCCGATCTATTAAATTACAGATTAAATATCAAACGGTTACGAAACAGAATGAAACCAATTGTGTTGTCTAGCTAACAGATTTGCCTATAATAAGAAGTAGAGTTCCACTATCTACAAGTTAAGGAGATCTTGTGGTATCCAATACGGAACAGCAAGCAACGACTGGAGTCGCTCTGGACTGCAGTCCAGAGTCGCACTCCGATCCAATTATCAACATAGTTTGAGTACAGGAATATCTGGAAACTAGTGTAGGGTTATAGTTCGTCGAGTTGGCTTCGATTTGAGCCCTCGAGCGCACCATTCTAGTATGTATATGATTTATGGAGAATTTAACGGTTTTCAGGTACAATAAAATTCCAGTTTTACGGTTAAACTTGGGGTAGTTGTTTTAGTCGTTAACAGTCATATTATTCAACGAAATTTGCACAAGATATTCATCACACCACGGTCCAACAAGAACAATCTAGTTCAGTCAAATTAGACAAATATTTTCATTGGGAACACACATCGAACGGTTGCATCGTGTAATTTATCGAGGATGTTTGGTATAAAATTTATAAGATTATACTTTGTAACAAATACCAAATAGCATGTAGCAAGTATAAAACTTGCCTGGAGACGTCCCGGGGGTGTACGGTGACGGTGACGTCACGAACGCGCGACACACACGCGGCACGGCAACTTGATTTGGCTCGAACTCGTGTATCGGCAGCGGCGGCTTGGTTATTGGGGTCTTGTCGGCGAGGGTGGTGGTCGTTGACGTGGAGTTGCTCGCTGTGGTGGACGGTAGAGCAGGTGTTAGAGAGAGAGTGAGAGAACTGAGAGAGAGAGAATGAGAGAACTGAGAGAGAGGGAGAATGAGAACAGAGAGAGAAAGAGAGCGAGTGAACTGAGAGAGAGAGAGAGAGTGAGAGAGAGGCAGTTAAAGAGAAAGGGACAGAGGGAGAGAGGGAACAGAGTGAGAGAGTGTTAAGAGAGTGTTGAGAGAGAGTTACAGAGAGAGAGAGAGAGAGGCAGTGAGTGAGAGAGTGAGAGAGAAAGGGATGGTGAGGAGGATGACGATGACGACGATGTTGATGATGAGGTCGACGAGATGCGATGGATGTCGACGACGAGACGAGGGGTTCGCCGGTCGTCGGCACAGGGGTGGCCGAGCTTGGGTGCAGGGTTGGTGTGCAGGGCGCTCGACAGGGGGTGCTCGGGTGTGGGTTGTACGAGGGTGGTTGGTTGCTGGTGAGCGAGGGAGGAGAATGGAGGTGAGATGAGGGCAGCGACGGTGGTAGAAGGAGGTCGAGACGGCGCCGGCGGGTTCCGGTGAGGAGGAAGGAGAACGAGGGAGAGAGCGAGCGAGGAAAAGGGAGTAGTGGGTAGAGGAGAGAGGGTCGTGGGGGAAAACGCGCGCGTCGTGGGGAGTAATTGTGCACGCGCGAGCGGGGGCGGGGCGAGGGCGAGGGAGACGGCGAAGGAAACGCGCGCGAGATTGGCGGGAGAGCCGTTGGAGATTAAAGAAGAGGAACAGTAATGGGGTCGGGTGAGTGGGGATTTGATCACGGGCCGCAGGGAGTGGGCCGGAAGAAAAGATTAAGGAATTTTATAAAAAGGGATGTGGGCTGAGGAATGAGAAGCGGGTTGGTTTTTAATAAAGGATTTAATTTAAAAAATGAATAATGGAGGGGAAAGAGGGAATGGGCCGAGGTTTATAGAAGAGAGGATTTAGTTTATAAATGAATGGGCTCGGTGAGATGGGCTGGGCAGAAATAATAAAAGAATTCTAGAAACAATAGCTGTGGAAGAATATTGCTGGGCCGCAGGAAATTTATTTAGAGGGGAAAAAATAGCAAAAGCCGGGGTGGCTGCTGGGCTGGAAATAAATAAATTCAATCTTTAAAGCAATGGGCTGAATGAATAAAATATGATTTGTGTTTGAGGCTATTTAAAAGGGATGATTTACTTGGTTTGGTGTTAAAAATGGGTTTTAGAAATAAATAAATAATTATCAGAAAAATTTAAATAAATTTTGTAAGCGAATTAGAAATACAGATATAGCTTATCAAAAAAAGCTGGGTATTACATCATACCACCCTTACAAATATTTCGTCCTCGAAATTTAGAAGAAGTGACAAGTTATAAAATAATAAGTGAAAGTTACTACGTCGCAAACTCACATAATGATTTACTAGAATTCCGTGGACGAAGAAATCTGAAGATATAATTACGTAAGAACAAATATAAATACGGAAATATAAATAACAACAATAACGAACAATATTATTCGAGGCGCACTCGATAAAAGTCGAAACCCAAGTATGTGCACATCTAAGCCTATTAAAAACAAGCAGAAATAATAGGTATAAGGCTCAACTATTTATATAGTAATCATAAATACAAAACCCGAAAATAAAGTAACGACAATAGCGTAGTGAAAACTAGTCAGTAGGTTAAAACATTTTAGGAAAAAGTATCGGTCAAATAGGTTTAAAATAATTTAGGAAACTTATATAGTGAAAATAAGAAACATGGAACAAAATATGAGCGGTGTAAGGGTTGCGCTACTGAAAATGAGAATAATAATAATGTACTTAAAATACATAAAACGGAGTAATCAATAACACGTACTCTTTGATAAATTTAAAGTACTGAAAACTAAATTTTTGAATAACAGTGTCCCTAAATATAATTAGGGTAATAGGAAGAACACAAATAGGTATAGAGCTAGATAGGGTAATGATTATAAGGAAGTGTGGCTCAATCAGAAGGTTGAAGTGTGTCGGCTTTAGGATGAAGATCAAGGAGACTGGGATCGGGTCAGCACAGAAAGTAATGGTGAGCAACGAAAGGACTACAAGGTAAAAATATGGGGGAGACTAACGATCGATAAATCCTATGAATCAAGAATTTGAAAAGCTAATGAACTCGATAATTCATAAGGAAGGTCCTCCTCCCAGAAGGATCTCAAACAGGGTACAGATGAAGGATGAATGGTGGCTCATTCCAAGGATCAGGGTGCGGTACTTTCTAGTCGAATCGAGGGTGAAAACTATACAATGAGTAGGGGTGGACAGTCAGGAATCTCCGCAGAAAAATAAATGGATATGGGCAATAAACAAGTATCAAGCGAACCAATAATCAAAAGATTTACGAATTCAGAAGATTTATTTCATTCAAGAAAATTTGAAACAAGGCATTCTCAAAGACGAAAAGTGGCCCTAAACTATACATATTTTATTTGGCCAGAAAGACAACATCAAAAGAAATTCTGTCAGTCGCGGTTGTGGAGATTCAGTAGGTTGCGGTAGGCTCGCGCACTCAGGTAGGGGCGTCCATTTCCATATCGTCTTGCAGGCATTGCCACTGGAAGTTCTTCCACAGCAGGGTCTTGATTTTCTGGTCCTTCTTCCTCTGATGGAGCTTCTTCATCGAGGTCCGATTCCATGTGATTCTCTTCTTCTGTATTTTCTTCCACGGGATTTTCCTCAACTGGATTTTCTTCTATCGGGTCTTCATCGGGATCTTCCTCTATCAGGTCTTCCTCTATAGGGTTCTTTTCAGGATCTCCTTCTTCTTCGTCGGAATCAGCTAACACGTTAAACTCTGGGACGGCTACTTCTTCGTCCTCTGAATCGTTGTTTCCGAAGTTGACCTGGGGACCGTTGACCTCATCATCAGAACTCGTCATGGTGTGATCTAAGGAAACGCATGACTGTGTATCCTCATCTAGATGCGGCGCTGCTCCAGGGTGGGCCATGGTCTGAAAGAAAAAGAGTCATGATTAGACAATGGAATGAATAAGGAAAATGGCCAAGTGTACGAAGTATGGAAAGATATGCGGTGGCGGGAATTGTAAAATCAAGATTAAAATGTTATGCTACTGAATGGTATGAACAAGGGAAATGACAAGGGAATGATACATATATTACGATTCAAATTTTATTGCATTCAACTAAAAGTTCAATGGATACAAGATTTCAAACGGAAAGAAATATTCATAAAAAGATGACAACATTATTACTGAAGGTAGGGAAACATGAAAATTCTTCTTCGACTACTCTAACGTTGCATTCTCGTCGCGTGAGTTGAATCCTACGTTAGATCCGCCTTATCGTCGAAGTTCGAACTACGCGATAATCCTCATGTGGCAGAAGTGGGGAGTGTGGACGAGTTTCCTCTTTGTAGTTCTTTCCTTTCTGGGCAACCGTTGATGAGATGTTCGCTGGACCCGCATATCAGACATTTCCCTTGGGCGCGGCGACAATCCCTCTGAAGATGTCCTGACCTCCTACAGTACCCACAACATGGGATCTTCTGCTGCTTCTGCCACGGAGAAACAAATTGGCGCTTCATCTTCCTCTCTTTTCCTCGTCTAACGGGGATCCCTTTATGATTTGAGACTCCCGCTGGTGCCTGATTCACCTGTCTTCTCAGTCCTTCAGCCAACAAGTCATTTGTTTGCTCCAGGGCTTCCTTTAAACCTTGCAGTACACTAAGGATCTCGATGGTCTGATTCTGGGGAGCGGATATAGATGAAGAGTCGTTAGAAGACATGATCCTGAAACAACAATTTTGAGGATGATATAAGTCACAAGCTAAACGAATCAAAGTATAATATGGATGGAACGAAGATTCAAGAATATCAGAGGTGACGAATTTATCATAAGTGGGGAATCAACAGTATGACTTTAAGTCACTTGAATAGAGTACGGTAGTGCAATTGCAACCACGTAACCTTGCCAAGTCATCCGAAACCATAACGAATGGATAGCTGAACACATGATGTGAATATGGATCAAGAATGACAAGTTTACAACCTAGACCGAGGGATGTCTTAGATTGCCAAACTATACACGGAAAACTGCAATCCCAATCGATGCAAAACCTGGGCTCTGATACCAACTAAACCATGTCACGTCCCGCTTCCCAAAATATGGAATACGAGGGGTAGACAAGGCCAGCCATGCTCCTACCGTCAAGGAAATGTCCTGCCGTAGTCACACTTCGGCTTCTAGTTTTTCATGGTAAACAGTAAATGATGCGCAGGTAATGAGAAATGCAGTAACTGAAAGATACAATAATATAAACTGACCTGAAGTGGAACAAACGAATGTAACTCGGAATGGCAAGTCAAGAAGTCTGTGATGCACGTCTAGTTCTGATCCAGGCTAAATCTTCTTCTCACACCGAGCATGCATACTCAGGTCGTCAGAGCGACACGATAGCAATATAATATATATAAAATCAAGTGACAGTTCTAACAGTAGTAACCGATATGTGTAACAATAAATCAATGACAACAAGGATATGAATATGCAGTAATCAATGCAGCGGAACAGTAAATCAGTAGAACGATATATCACGTATGCCAACACAGTATATAGGGAATATAAATGCCAGTATCCCTATCAGTCTCTAAGTATCACGGTACAGGTCACTAAGCCTATCGTCAGTCCAAGTGTGAGAGTCAACCACTCGCGAGTGTCCTCCACCCAAGGATAGAACCCAAGGGCAAGGGACCACGGGCCCAACATGTAACATGTATATCACGGTGTATATCACATACCCTGTAAATCTCCATATATCTCCCTAAATATATAAGCCGGCATGGGACTCCCGAGATTCTGTTGAATTCACACTTAAACTACCCCACACCCCGTGGTCTACATCAAACGCTAACCATAACCCTAAATACTAATTGATCCGTGACAAGTCTGCGCGAGAACTGAAGGCAGGACCTCCATCAAGCACGTCCCGACTAATACCTAAGATAAATGGCAGTGTCTGGTGCCTTATCTGTGACACCCGTGCAAGCGCTTCCATAAGTGTCCCATACCACTTATAATCATACGTACACGCATCCCACAGACGTCGACAATGCAATAGAATAATAGGGTCACTGATTGTGTACAAGTACGTATCACTTTCACTTAATCACGGATACACGAACACTGACGTACTTGCCACAATCATCACTAAAATCTAACACTGGGTAAATGCATGATATCACTAGGTTATCACTACAATGATATGGTTATGATATGATGCGTGAACAGTATATAAGCACGATTAAGGTGTCACAAAAATAGTATTCTATCACTTGCACGATTTATCATGAAACGTACGTATATAATTTAGCGAAACGATAAACAGGTAGTAATTAGTATGTTCAGTTGTCCATCCATCAAATTTGGTTTCAAGCCAATCGGGTTCCAGGATCATTAATTATAACCACTTCATTTTAAGCGCTCGCGGCTGGAAATCCAATTTCAGAATCAGAAGTCCGTTTCGCAACGCATTTTGATCCCAGTTGGGATCGGATTTTAGCAACGCTACAGTTGGATAAATTCTAGGGTTTTCAGTAAGGTTTTCAACGCAATAGACGGATCTTCAATCCCATCTGCACGTCGGAAGATATACAATGTTTAACACTAATATGTCGGTTCTGATTCTGCTGGGACTGTTATGTGTCCCGATCTATTAAATTACAGATTAAATATCAAACGGTAACGAAACAGAATGAAACCAATTGTGTTGTCTAGCTAACAGATTTGTCTATAATAAGAAGCGGAGTTCCGCTATCTACAAGTTAAGGAGATCTTGTGGTATCCAATACGGAACAGCAAGCAACGACTGGAGTCGCTCTGGACTGCAGTCCAGAGTCGCACTCCGATCCAATTATCAACATAGTTTGAGTACAGGAATATCTGGAAACTAGTGTAGGGTTATAGTTCGTCGAGTTGGCTTCGATTTGAGCTCTTGAGCGCACCATTCTAGTATGTATATGATTTATGGCGAATTTAACGGTTTTCAGGTACAATAAAATTCCAGTTTTACGGTTAAACTTGGGGTAGTTATTTTAGTCGTTAACAGTCATATTATTCAACGAAGTTTGCACAAGATATTCATCACACCACGGGCCAACAAGAACAATCTAGTTCCGTCAAATTAGACAAATATTTTCATTGGGAACACACATCGAACGGTTGCATCGTGTAATTTATCGAGGATGTTTGGTATAAAATTTATAAGATTATACTTTGTAACAAATACCAAATAGCATGTAGCAAGTATAAAACTTGCCTGGAGACGTCCCGGGGGTGTACGGTGACGGTGACGTCACGAACGCGCAACACACGCGCGGCACGGCAACTTGATTTGGCTCGAACTCGTGTCTCGGCAGCGGCGGCTTGGTTATTGGGGTCTTGTCGGCGAGGGTGGTGGTCGTTGACGTGGAGTTGCTCGCTGTGGTGGACGGTAGAGCGGGTGTTAGAGAGAGAGAGTGAGAGAACTGAGAGAGAGAGAGAGAATGAGAACAGAGAGAGAGAGAGTGAGTGAACTGAGAAAGAGAGAGAGAGAATGAGAACAGAGAGAGAGAGAGAGTGAGTGAACTGAGAGAGAGAGAGAGAGAGTGAGAGAGAGGCAGTTAGAGAGAAAGGGACAGAGGGAGAGAGGGAACAGAGTGAGAGAGTGTTAAGAGAGTGTTGAGAGAGAGTTACAGAGAGAGAGAGAGAGGCAGTGAGTGAGAGAGTGAGAGAGAAAGGGATGGTGAGAAGGATGACGATGACGACGATGTTGATGATGAGGTCGACGATATGCGATGGATGTCGACGACGAGACGAGGGGTTCGCCGGTCGTCGGCACAGGGGTGGCCGAGCTCGGGTGCAAGGTTGGTGTGCAGGGCGCTCGACAGGGGGTGCTCGGGTGTGGGTTATACGAGGTTGGTTGGTTGCTGGTGAGCAAGGGAGGAGAATGGAGGTGAGATGAGGGCAGCGACGGTGGTAGAAGGAGGTCGAGACGGCGCCGGCGGGTTCCGGTGAGGAGGAAGGAGAACGAGGGAGAGAGCGAGCGAGGAAAAGGGAGTAGTGGGTAGAGGAGAGAGGGTCGTGGGGGAAAACGCGCGCATCGTGGGGAGTAATTGTGCACGCGCGAGCGGGGGCGGGGCGAGGGCGAGGGAGACGGCGAAGGAAACGCGCGCGAGATTGGCGGGAGAGCCGTTGGAGATTAAAGAAGAGGAACAGTAATGGGGTCGGGTGAGTGGGGATTTGATCACGGGCCGCAGGGAGTGGGCCGGAAGAAAAGATTAAGGAATTTTATAAAAAGGGATGTGGGTTGTGGAATGAGAAGCGGGTTGGTTTTTAATAAAGGATTTAATTTAAAAAATGTATAATGGAGGGGAAAGAGGGAGTGGGCCGAGGTTTATAGAAGAGAGGATTTAGTTTATAAATGAATGGGCTCGGTGAGATGGGCTGGGCAGAAATAATAAAAGAATTCTAGAAACAATAGCTGTGGAAGAATATTGCTGGGCCGCAGGAAATTTATTTAGAGGGAAAAAAATAGCAAAAGCCGGGATGGCTGCTGGGCTGGAAATAAATAAATTCAATCTTTGAAGCAATAGGCTGAATGAATAAAATATGATTTGTGTTTGAGGCTATTTAAAAGGGATGATTTACTTGGTTTGGTGTTAAAAATGGGTTTTAGAAATAAATAAATAATTATCAGAAAAATTTAAATAAATTTTGTAAGCGAATTAGAAATACAGATATAGCTTATCAAAAAAAGCTGGGTATTACAATAATAATTCCCAAAATTGTTTTAAAATGTTTTAAAAAAGAATTTTCAAATATTTTATCATAACAAAACACTAACTACTATATATTTATGGTAGACAAAATATTGTATTAGAATATAAATAAGATATTATTAGATCTAGCAAAACAAAACTTTAAAAGTTAAATATCATATACTTACTAACTTAATTAATCATAATATATTTGGTTATATATCTAGAATTTGAATATATACTAGATGCAAATTAAAATAAGATATTATTAAATATCTTTTGTTAAAACAGCCATACTAATATTATCAAACTAATATTAGACAAATAAATATTATAAGCGTATTAAAATATGATACTACTAGATTAGAAAATAATTTCTAAATACTAATTATTATTTAATTAACAAACTTAGAAAACCATAATTATATGTTTTATCTTAGCTAAAAATATTAAACTCCAATATTAAAAATAATAATTTTATTTAAGAAGAAAAATTAAATTGACACTATTTTTATACTGTACCAAAATTTAGGGTGTTTCAGAAGAAAAAGAAGATGGTGGTCATGGTGGTGGTTGGGGTACTGACTGGGATCGGCAGGGATGTTGCCGCGGTGGCAGGGTTGCCGCCATCTTGCCGACGGCGGGCGGACAAGTGAATGAAGTAGGAAGAAGAACTATATATTTTAAATATTAAATTAATATAAAAGGCAAAAACGTCATTTACTCTTGGCAAATGGTGGAACTGTCATGTAGGATAGCTTCTTGTCTATTTTAAAGTATATGGAAAGATTCTGAGATTCTAAGGAATGTTTTGTGAAATTATTCCTTTTCCAGCTCCCTGTACTTGAATAATTTTTTTATGGTAGAAGTGATGCATGACAAGTAGAGAATGGAGGCTTCTTCTATTAAAGGATAATCAGTGATTAACTTTGAATATTTTCTTGCTCCAGGAACAAAACAAAGATAAAAGTTAGTTGAGCAGGTTACATGATCCCTGTCCAAAGATACCTTCTTTCTTCTCATCATTGATCTATATATTTGCTTCCCAAAAGTTGTAACCAAACTATGCAATGATTAAACCTTTAATAAATAATCAAGCTGCTATAATTTGCAGCATCCTTAAGCAAAACTCAATTAGTCCTACCAAATCATAAGAGATGCTAGTGATTGATATACATTAACAAAATCTGGTGGCAATCATACGCGTTCAATACCTTTTTTTTCGCCAAAAAAGAAAAGAAAAAGAGTTTGTGCTTTGTGTAGACCACACAGTTGTCTAAAAAAATCCTAGTTACAAGGAGAACATGACAGATGTAGTAGACAAGTCAAGCCTAATGCATCAACTAAGATGGAATAAACATATATGATTTTCAAGAAGGGAAAACTGAGATGGAATCTTTAAAGAATGGTGTGTTTACAACATTGCAGGGTGTTGATAATACAGACAAAAAACTTCCAAGAAAAATTCCAAGTAAAACGCATTTAGCTCGTAAAGCCAAACAGTTTGGCAAATCAATGGGCGAAGAGAATTGAAATATTGCATGATCTTAATCCTTGATATCCCAAGTCATCGAATACTTCACTTATAATGTGTCACAGACAACAAAATAATTGAGGCTATAGTGATCATGATGCAGGCATATGAACATGTCTCCCTTGCTGCCAGCAATAGGGATTGGGACAGAATTGAAGCGAAAGAGATAATATCGTAGGAATAATAGAGAAATAAATTAAGATGACTAGCATTGATGGTGTGGGCTCAAATCGGTTTATGAAACCACAAGTTCAGGAGTATGACTACACAGAAGTACTTATGACTACACAGAAGTACTTACTTAACATTTACTCAGAAGTACTCTAAAGTATCAATATATCATATCTTCCATCGGATAACTAATCAGAAGACAGTGCCTACAAAATTCATAATTGACTAAATAAGAAGAAAGTAGCAAGTAAAACTTTATAAGACTATAAATCGCTAGGTTAAATCAGAGAAGTAATAAAAGGAAATCTAAAGGAGATGCAGAGTATATTGGAAGCTCACAGAGTTGGCAATACATAGAAAATTCCTTCACACGGTTGTAAAGATGCTGATGGAGGTCCTTTTCGGGTCTCCCTCGGATGTTGTCTTCCGTCGATCTCCCGGTGGATTTGGAAGGTAATCTCCTGTTGCGTGTGGGTCTCAATGGGTTTTGAGGAGATTGATGATTTGAGGTGTTTAGCGCCGAGTACCTGCAAGAAAGTCCCGGGATGGTTTGGTACCACCGAGGACCCTCCGACGATCAAGTTAGCACTAGACCCGAGCAGAGTAACGGCTAAGTAGAATAGAAAAAATGGCTTACTTGACCCCTCTGTGATGGGGGTTTATATAGCGGAGGCAGCACGCAGCAGCAGACGTGAGGATCTTGCCGGCAGTTACGCCCCCGACGTCACGCCTGCGTAAGAGCGGATCCCCTATTAATGAGGATCGTGATGGCGTGGAACGTGGGGCGTTACTGGCGGAGAATCTGCGCGTGGCGAGATTTGCGGAGCGGCGGTTTCGCTTGCGAGTGGTGGAGTTGGTCGGCCGGAAGGACCGAGGGAGACGGCCTCGGCTGGGGAGCTCGGAGGCGAGCGAGAGGGCCGAGGAGTCTTGGTCATGTGGCAGCTCGGGGCGAGCTGAAGGACCGAGGAGGCCAATTTGCAGGGGGCCCCGAGGAGGGCCATCTTGTGCTTGCAGGTCGGGTACAGGGATGGCCCGGTCGGCCCATGTGGGCCCTTTCTTCTGAGTTCTGGGACACGTCATCTGCCACGCATCCTGATCTTGGGGATTGCCAATATCGAGCATCATCATTAGCCCCCCACTCTTGTCCCGACCAGCTAGCGGGTCGGGTCAGGAGTGGACTGCTGGGCCGTCCGAGGTGATCTCCCTCCTAAGGTTTCGTCGGGGCGCGTCCCCGGGCTGTCAGCTGTCTTTTCTGTCAGCGAATCAGGGCGAGATCTCTGCATTTAAGGAAGGTGCGCCGGTTCGTGCATCCTTCCCTTGAAGCGACGGTCCACATGTCAAGCATCAGTTGGCCGACGCGACATACGCAGACCTGCGACGCCTGCAGGGGTGCGGTCCAGTGTGGGAACGACAGGTGGAGCAATCGGAGCCGTTGGACACGAGGAGGTGTTTTGGCGGGAGATGAAGGGCGCCGTTGGATGAGGTCGCTTGCGGTGATAAATAGAGGTAGGGCCCGTTCCAGGGCCCCTACTCCTTCAAATTTCCTTTCTAAGTCCCGGTTGCTCGGCGCTCGTCTTCTTTCTTCTGCTTTCGTTTCCCGAGGACCCTTCTTTTCAAGGTTAGATGTCTTCCTTTATCGAGTCAGTAGATGTCGTTGGAGTAGGTTCTAGGGACCCTTTAGGTGAGCCTGAGTCCTCCCGAGGAGCAGGGGTCGGGCCCTCTTCCCGGGATCGTGCGGCGGGGGCAGCCCCCAGGGAGGAGGCGGTAGATGCTGCCCCCGGCACCTCTTGTTGGGTGCGGCATGAGGACAAGCTTGCCAATGCTCGGGCTCACTTCCACATCCCCTCACGTTATACGCTTCGTCTGGCCAAGGAGGGAGAGAGGGCAGACCAAATACGGGGCGGGGAGATCGCCCTGTATTTGGAAGCTTTTTTGGGGTGGAATGCGCCTGCCCTTCTCTCCCGAGGTCGTCGAAGCGTTGAACTTTTTCGAGTTAGCCCCCGGCCAGTTGGTGCCGAACTCGTGGAGGATTCTCCTCGGGTTCCTGATCCGCCTGAAGTTACAGGCGATTCCTTTCAGCCTCTCCCTCCTTGATTCTTCCCTCGTCTTCAAAAATCACCCTGGTGGTCGAGCGGGCGACCCGAGGTGGGTCTACCACTCTTTCAAAAAGCGACAGGGGGCGCCGTCGGGACAGGGGTTGTGGCCCTGCCTTCTTCCATTCACGACTGGAAGAAGAAGTTGTTCTTCGTTACCCACCCCCCCAGGGCGAGGACTGGCCCGTGCCTACTAAGTGGTCGAGAGAGAAATGCTTGCCGGGGAACCAGTCCAGCGACCCCGTCGCGGTGAGAGTGGCGTCGTGGGAGCCCATCCCCCATTTCGACGTGCTGCTGTCTGAGAGGGTTCTAAGTTGGGCCGGGCGCAGCCCCGTTGTGTTCGTCGGTAAGTTTAGACTTGCTTTTTGGCTTGTATATTGCTTGTGTCGCTGACTTCTTTACATTTGGTTTCGTGTAGGACCCATGGACATGGACTCGCTCCGATCTTCCATGCGCCAGCCGAGAAAGGTCACGAAGGCTGGGGGCGCCAGCTCTTCCCGCCCAAAGCCTGCCCCGGCTCCTTCTCCCCCGGTGGTCGCGTCCCGTGAGCGTTCGGGGGCGGATCCCGCCCCGGGGCCTAGCAGAACGTCTGCCCGGAAGCGGGCTCGGATTCTTGAGGACCCGGCCTCGGAGGAGGAGATCGGCTCTCCCTCGGAGCCGCTCAAGAGGAGATCTTCCCGAGGCTTGTCCTCGCCGATCATGGTGGAGGAAGGGGGCCTTCAGTTCGCAGTGCCTTCGGGGCTATCCGTCGCGGATAGCCCGCTGCATGAAATAGAGACATCGGCCGGGGGTAGAGTCCCCGGGGGGACCTTCAGGGCTCAGCTGGCGTCCATCGCCCAGGAATCCGTGCAGGTAAGCGTTTGGTTTTTTTCTCGTGAGATTCGGTGCCTTCTTCGTCTTTCTGATCTCTTTCCTGTCTTTCAGGTTTCTCCAGCACGTTGCCCTCGCCTTACGCATGGAGGCCGAGGTGATAGCCCCGGCGATGAAGGTTGCGGTCCAGCTCGCCTCGCTGGAAGAGAGCTCCAAGCGGGAGCTGGAGGCGGTGATGGCGAGGGTCGCCGCCCTGGAGGGCGAGGTGGAGGCCGGGAAGCGGGAGGTCGCCCGATACCGCGAGGCCGCCGTGGCTGCCGAGGCCAAGCTTGAGGATGCTCGGGTGCTTGCCGGCAACCTGAAGAAGACGGTGAAAACCCTCCGGAAGGAGCTGGGGGTGGCGGCCGAGTCGGCGAAGTCTGCCGACCTGAGAGCGGCGAAGTTGGCCGACCTGAGAGCGGCGAAGGCGGTGGAGGGTTACAAGAAGTCGAAGGACTTCTATGATGACCTGGCCGTTGCCACGACCCTCATCTGGCATGAGGCCCTCGACGCCGTTAAGGCCCGGATGCCGGGGTTCGCCGACGAAGAGCTCCGGGCCGAATACCCCCTCGCGGACGTCGATGAGCAGGGGAAGGAGATTCCTGGCGAGGAAGTCGCCGAGGACCCAGCTCGTCTCGCGGTGGATGTCGATGATCCCGAGGTCGCGCCTGGCCCCGAGGCCTAAAGCCCCCGTCTTCCTCCTCTTTTTATTTTGTTGTTTCTGGAATTTTGTAAACCTTCGGGCATTTTGTAAGGCTGGGGAACCCCAAAATACCCTTTGTAAAGACTTTGCCTTTAGTAGTAATAAAAATTATTTTCTTTGGTTTCATCGGTTTGCATTTTATCTTCTGTTTGCACTGTTGGGCTTCCACGTCAGGTCGGCCCTCTGTCTAGAGATCGCTCATCGAGTTGATTTCGATCACTTGCCAAGCGTGATGAGCGCTGCTGAGAAGGAGGGATCTCCATGGCCCCAAAGTCGAGGGGGGATCGCTCAGACTTGGATAGATCTGATGCTCTATGTTGGGGCCTCAAACCCTCTGCGTGCGAAGGGCAGAGGGACGTCCGCCGTGTTTGTGCCGAACATGAATAGGAAGCTGCTCGGCTGCCCCTTGGCGAGGGCCTTTGACTTCTGGCGTTGCGAGCAATGACCACTAGCTAGATCCTTAGCGTTGGAGGGGCTGTGAGAAGCCCACTAAGGACGACCGGGCAGTGAAGCTGCGCGGTTGCCTCTTGGCGAGGGCTTTGATCTCTGGCGTCGTGGGTAGGCAACTACCAGTCCGGGATGATCGAGCGAGGTAGCCGCTCGGGTGCCTCCTGTGAGGGCTTCGATCCCTGGCGTCATGGGTAGGGAGTTACCAGCCGGAGATGACCGAGCAGGGTAGCTGCTCGGTTGCCTCTTGCGAGGGCTTTGATCCTTAATGTTGGAGGGGCTGTAAGAATCCCACTAAGGATGGCCGGGCAGTGAAGCTGCGCGGTTGCCTCTTGGCGGAGGCTTTGATCTCTGGCGTCGTGGGTAGGCAACTACCAGCCTGGGATGACCGAGTGGGGTAGCCGCTCGGATGCCTCTTGCGAGGGCTTCGATCCCTGGCGTCATGGGTAGGGAGCTACCAGCCGGAGAAGACCGAGCAGGGTAGCTGCTCGGTTGCCTCTTGCGAGGGCTTTGATCCTTCAAGACAGGGACTGAGCAGGGTTACTGCCCAGTGCCTCTTGGCGAGGACTTTGATCCCTGTCGATTGTGGTAGGAAGCTACCAGCCGGGGATAGCCGAGCAAGGACTCGACTGCCTCTGGGAGGACTTTGGTCCTTAGCGCGGGTGGGGCTGTAAGAAGCCTACCAAGGACCCTTGGCCAGGCAGGGTTACTGCCGGTGCCTCTTGGCGAGGGCTTTTGTCCTGAAGGATAGCCGAGCAAGGGATCCTCGGGCTCGATTGCCTCTGGGAGGGCTTTTGATCCATGTCGGTCGTGGTAGGAAGCTACCAGCAGGGGATAGCCGAGCAGGGTAGCTGCTGAGCTGTCTCTAAGGAGGACTTGGATCCTTAGCGTTGGAGGGGCCGTAAGAGGCCTGCTAAGGATAACCGGACAGTGAAGCTGCGCGGTTGCCTCTTGGCGAGGGTTTTGATCTCTGGCGTTGCGAGTAGGGAAGCTACTGGCCAGGGATAGCCGAGCAGGGTTGCTGCTGAGCTGCCTCTAATGAGGACTTGGATCCTTAGCGTTGGAGGGTCGTAAGAGGCCTGCTAAGGATAACCGGGTAGTGAAGCTGTGTGGTTGCCTTTTGGCGAGGGCTTTGACCCCTGGCGTTGCGAGTAGGGAAGCTACCGGCCAGGGATAGCCGAGCGTGGAAGCTGCTCGGCTGCTTCAACGGAGGACTTTGATCCTTGGCCGAGCAGGGTAGCTGCCTGGCTGATTCTTCACGAGGTTTCGCCCAACCATCTAGTTAAAGATGTAGGGAACAGGAACGGTCGTGGCGAATGTGTGCGTAGTATGCGCATTGAATGTGGGGGGAGGCGAAGCGCCAGGGTCGCGTCGTTTCGATTCCGCCAGAGAAGGCTCGATGATCGCTGTGTGGCAGCGAATTTTTAGGCGAAAGCGGGCGACTATTGAGCTCCGTTGGGACGCAGCGGGCTATATAAGGTTGAAGGAGTACTGATCCTTCCTTCCTTTATAAACAGATCGTCGAGAATGCAAGACTTCCCTTTTACCGTCCCCGAGATCATCCACTTCGAAGACGTATACCTTTATGACTAGAACTGCACCGAGGACACGGTGCAGTTGGTCTATGGGAGCATCGAGGTCCACTTCAGCCGGCTGCTCCCCCGACGCTCCTCCTTACTGCAGCTGCTGATGTACTCCATCTGGAGGGCGTCGCCGGGGCTTTACAACCCCCTGTCCGAGCAGCTCTATAACGAGGCCATGGGCAAGCTGCGGTCTCTGAGGCGCTTCGGCCTGATCTCCGCGAACCGGCTGGCTCGCTCAGAGGCGCTCGTCCGCGAGTGCTACGAGCTGAGGCTCGGGGTCAACGCGCACGGAGGGAACCGAGGGCAGAAGTTGGATCTCGCGAGGTCTCAGCTGGCGGAGATCTTTACCGAGTATCATGAGCAGTGCTCTCTGCACCCCCTTCCCCCGCTGTTGTAATTTTCTTTTACTTTTTGTATGTATGGCTGAGGAGCCCATAATACCCCTTTTTTTTAATAAATGAGATCTTTCCTTCTTTTTTTGCAATGTTCCATTGATCTTTATTAAATTAACTACAGACCCTAGGACGAGTTTACATTGCCCCAAAAGAAAAGTGCATGCTAATAGATGACCTTATTAGCGTGGCCCGAGCTCCCCGGGGGCTTATTAGTCTCCGTGCTCGGCATCGGGTACAGGGCTCCCTGAGCGCCGGACTGGTCATCTGCCGAAACGAGCATGATCTGGTCGATGGTCAGCTCGGCGGGAGGGGGACGCTGCTCCTGCTCGCGGTCGTCCTGCCGTTTGTCCCTCAAGTAAGCGACGAGGTGCCCCGATCGGATGAGCTCCTCGATGTAGTCCCGGAGTTGCTTACAATCCTCAGCGTCCGATGGAAGGCGCAGTAAAGTCCCCGGGTTCGCTTCGAGGCCTGACGCGGGATTGGAGGGAACTTGAAGAACCCCTCGCCTTAGGCCTCCTCTAGTAACACTGCGAGGAAGACGTTGAGCGGGGTGTACTCCTGGAACTTCGGGTGATAGGGCTGCTGACGCTCCGGCCACTCTTCCCGAGCCTTCTTCTTCTGGTCGGACCGTTCTGCTCGGGGGAGGTTCGCGTTCACCTCGGACTCCAGCTGGACCGAGCGCTCGGTCCACACCTTGACCTCGGCCATGGTCTTAGGCTGTGCCAACGCAAAGGAGCGTAACCACTCCTTGTGCCTAAGACCAGACCTGAGCAATGTGATGACGGTCTCGTCCCGGTGCTCGGGGACCTCGAAAAGGGCGTTGTAGAAGCGGGTGATGTAAGCTTTGAACGTCTCCTTGTCCCCGCTCTTGATTGTGAAGAGGTAGTCGACCATGCGCTTCTGCCGACGGTTCCCAACGAAGTGGCCAAGGAACTGAGTAGCCAGCTCGTCGAAGGTCGAGATTGAGCGAGGCTCGAGTCCTCGGAACCAGTCCCGACCAGCGCGGATGAAGGTTGCTGGGAAGGCCCTGCACTGGGCGGCGTCGAAATGGTCCTGGAAGCTCATTCCCGCGGTGAAAGCATCCAAATGGTCTTTGGGGTCGGTTTTCCCGTCGAACAGAAAGACCTTCAGGGGCTTGTTGCGCGAGAAGACGTGGACAGCGACCAGTCCCTCGGTAAACGGTTTGGTGAGCGAGTCGGCGGCGTACTTAGCCCCGTCGTCCGAGAGGTTACCTTCTTGGCACATGCCCTCGATCTTCTTTTCGAGGGCGTCGAGTCGGTCGTGGTACTCTGAGGATTCGGCGCCTTGTGATCCCTGGACTCTGCTGTGAGAGACCTGCGTCTGGGCACGGCCCCGGTTCCTCTCAATGAGGTCCCTCAAATCTCCGGGCGAGGTGGCTCTCGAGCCGTTATGGCGAGCCCCTTCTGTGCGACCCCGTCGAGGGAGGGGGTGTCTATCATGCCTGTAGACAAGCGAGGTGACCGACATCTCCTCAGGAGGGTAAGGGTCGCGAGGGGGCTCGAGACGAGGCGCTCTGACGGCGGATCTTGGTGTGGAGCCGTGGGGCGCCCAGCGAGCCTCAGGGGATATCGGCTCGTGGGATCTGCGGCCAGGGGTCGTAGCCCGCTGATGGTCAGCCGTGCCGACGAGAGCAGAGCCTTCTGGACGAGGATGAGCGCCTCTACGAGGGACTGCAGCCGATCTATTCGGCTAGCGAGGGCGTTGATGATGGTCGCCGAAGGAGGTTCGTCCGCGTCTCCGGTGAGGGGGAGGCGGCGGCTGGTACCTGGATCTTCAGGGTTATTGCTTGCCATGTGGATGGAAATCGGAAGGCCAACTTTGTTTTTTTTTTTTTGGAGTTTCGTTCCCACAGACGGCGCCAACTGATGGAGGTCTTTTTCCGGTCTCCCTCAGATGTTGTCTTCCGTCGACCTCCAGGTGGATTTGGAAGGTAATTTCCTGCTGCGTGTGGGTCTCAATGGGTTTTGAGGAGATTGATGATTTGAGGGGTTTAGCGCCGAGTACCTGCAAGGAAGTCCCGGGATGGTTTAGTACCACCGAGGACCCTCCGACGATCAAGTTAGCACTAGATCCGAGCAGAGTAACGGCTAAGTGGAATAGAAAAAATGTCTTACTTGACCCCCATCACTGTGATGGGGGTTTATATAGCGGCGGCGGCACGCAGCAGCAGGCGCGATGATCTTGCCGGCAGTTACGCCCCCGACGTCATGCTTGCGTAAAGAGCGGATCGCCCATTAATGGGGATCGTGATGGCGTGGAACGTGGGGCGTTGCTGGCGGAGAATATGCGCGTGGTGAGATTTGCGGAGCGGCGGTTACGCCTGCGAGTGGTGGAGTTGGTCGGCCAGAGGGACCGAGGGAGACGGCCTCGGCTGGGGAGCTCGGAGGCGAGCGAGAGGGCCAAGGAGTCTTGGTCATGTGGCAGCTTGGGGCGAGCTGAAGGGCCGAGGAGGCCAATTTGCACGGGGCCCCGAGGAGGGCCGGCTTGTGCTTGCAGGTCGGGTACAGGGATGGCCTGGTCGGCCCCAGTGGGCTCTTTCTTCTGAGTTCTGGAACATGTCATCTGCCACGCGTCCTGATCTTGTGGATCGCCAATATCGAGCATCATCAGATGCCAGCCGTTTTCTGATTCATCCTTGCTTGAATGAGGAAATAACTAGAAAGACGAATGAAGGAAAAAGGGTCAAAACTCCATCACTAAGCTTAAGACTTTACAGTACGAGTCAACAAAAGAAACCTCCTTAAGCCTTGGCAAGTGGTAAAATGATGGTACCTCTCTGTGGCCTTCCTTTTCCTTTTCGAGATCTTATTATGACCTGATGATCCTTTGTTGCTCATTTATGAATCAGATTTGAAACAAGAAGCGGTAATACAATTAGGCAAACTTGCCAGATGCCAATCATCATATAGCAATTCAGAATTCAGCAGTCTACCTCAAAAAAATTTAGCTTGGCTAAGCCTTTAAAAAAATTTGTGTTATCATGACCAGGCCTGGCTGTGCAAGCCCATCAAGAAACAATATGTCCATTCCTTTTGTCCAAAAATTCAGAAGATAAAAGTTTTTTCACAGCAAAACAATCTGCAGCTGCTATTCTAACACTAATACTCAAATATTTCAAGATAAAAGAAACATTCAAAAGGGGCCTTGTTTTTACTTTCAACAGGAGACAAGTCTATAAATTCAAAGAACATTTGAATAAAATGCAATCTGACAAAAAGTATGTACAAACTAATGTCTGTTCAAAAGATTATGGCAACCATAAAAGAAGGTGGATTTGGAGTCCATCTTCGCATACAAGAGGCCTCAACAAAACATGAAGGCAATGGATGCTCATGACCGAGGCCTGGTATCTAGACGGTAGATCTCTGCCTCCAACTGCAAAATTAAAAGATAGCAGTCACAAAAATCAGTAACAAGAAGCATCAGTGTTTTTTCGACATAGCACATTACTCGTTTCATAAGCAATTGCTTTCATTAGGGTCAGTATTCACAAATCCTTGTTGCTTTCTTGCCCATTTGCACCTTTATATTACTTTCCCTTTCACAACTCATATAAAATAATTAAACAATCAATAGCTGGCCAGTAAACTTTCCACCAAAAAAAGGAATTTTAAGAAAAAAAATCCTGATAAAAAGGGCATTTCCAAAACAGGTCTGAGAGAATATGGTATCAAATCTATTGGACTGTAAATAGAACCTATAGTCATTTACATGCAGTTTACATGGAGATTTAAGCAAATATATTATGTAAAAAAGTTTAGGAGCTTTCCCCACCCCCCACCCTGCCCCCGCCCCCCCCCCCGCCCCACACACACACCACCTCAAAATAAATAAATAAATAAATAATAATAAAATTAGGTGTTAGCCTGACTGATCCTTCTTCATAAATATATCAATCAAGTTTACAACATGACAAAATTTCGATCCTTTATCCTCACATCACAGTAGCATTTTCTTTTCCATTAACGACCCATTATCAACAAGCAAATATTTAAAAAAGACACTCAGTTTAAAATTTTTAGATTCAAACCAACAATTCATGAGTAACCATAAAAATTATGGCAAAACAAGATTTTAAAATTCTTATATCATGTTTCACTATAATTGTTAGCTTGAATATTTAAAATCTTAATAAAGATTTGTTGTCAGGCTTTATTGGGCCTCAGAATTGAATGAAATTCCCTACTGAAAAATAATCATCTTTCCCCTTCTAGATTTTTCTTTCAATCTATAAGATGTTGAAAGACACCAGTTCAAGCCCATCTCTGATCCATAAAGGACAGGGGCTAGGCTCTGATTAAGATAGTTGACATAACACTTGGTCGTCGTCTACGCCTTTTCCATCAAAATGGAGCGGTTATGAAGCAAAGATCCAATAAAGAACTAACATAATTGTACAACCGTCATCCTGACATCAACCCACTGCAGCAACAACAACAACAACAACAACAACTGAGCCTTTTATCCCAAGCATATGGGGTAGGCTACATGAACCAACATGAGAATCACGCCGGGTCCAGCACATGAATCCTCTGTCTCCACTCACTTCTATCGAACAATATACTTTCATTGAGTCCTTTGGCAACCATATCGTTTCGTATCACCTCCATCCATGTTTTCTTCGGTCTCCCTTTTGCCCTTTTTCCATTACCCATATCGAGAGTATCTATTCGTCGAACCGGTGCTTCCATAGGTCTGCGTCGCACATGACCAAACCATCTAAGCCGGTTTTCCCGCATCTTCTCCTCCACGGGTGCTACACCAACTTTTGCACGAATATCCTCATTTCGCACCTTGTCTTTTCTAGTGTTACCGCACATCCAACGAAGCATGCGCATCTCCGCTACGTGCATCTTCTGTGTATGATGCTTCTTAGGAGCTCAGCATTCTGTACCATATAATAAGGCAGGCTGAATAGCGCTCCGATAAAACTTCCCTTTCAATTTTAACGGAAAGTTACGATCACACAAAATCCCTGTTGCACTCCTCCATTTCAACCAACCAGCTTGGATCCTTTGATTAACATCACTATCGATCTCCCCATTCCTTTGGATGATGGAACCTAGATATCTAAACTGGTCGCTCGGTGATATCTCTTGCCCTTCCAATGTTATACCAATATGATTTTGACTTCTCTGGCTACTAAATTTGCAGTGCATATATGCTGTCTTGGACCTGCTCAATCTGAATCTCCGAGATTCCAATGTTTATCTCCATAATTCCAATTTGGCATTAACCCCTGCTTTCGTCTCATTTACTAGAACAATATCATCAGCGAATAGCATACACCAAGGGACCTCATCTTGGATAGTTCTAGTAAGCTCATCCATCACGATGGTAAACAGGAAAGGACTTAATGCAGATCCTTGATGTAAACCAATAGTAATCGGAAAATCACTTGTTAAGCCACCGCAAGTTGACATTTGCCACTACTCCGTCGTACATATCCTTGATTATGTCAATATACTTGACGGGGACCCCCTTTTTCATCATTGTCCCCCATAATACCTCTCTAGGTACCTTGTCGTACGCTTTTTCTAAATCAATAAATATCATATGCAAATCTCTTCTCCTCTCTCGAAAGCGCTCGACAAGTTGACGAAGCACTGCAAATAGTGCTAAATTCCTGGTTCAAAAAATTATGACAAGTGAGAGGCCTGTCAAAGTCCTAGATGACCGGTTGACATCCTCCAAATTATCATAAGACTATGGAGAGGTCTTGAAGAGTGGAAAAGAAGTATATTTGCTTTATGGAATTATATTCAACTCTACGGCACGAGTATAGCCAAGAGCGAAATGATACATATTCCACATAACACTTGGCCATACACAACTACAATTAATATTTCATGAAGCATGTAACTCCATATTCAATTACATTGTGATGGGGAAAGAATTTCTGATGACAATGAGTGATTAATTTTTATAAGATTCTAAAAGACATGATATGAAGCACCAACAAACAATTAGGTGAACTATATGATTCACAAAACACATAAATAAGGATTATTGCACAATAACCCCTTTAGTTTACCCTGTATAGAACTTATACCTCCTAGAGTGACTTATTAGTGCGAACACCCCCTCAGCTCATCAACTAAAACCCTTTAAAACATTAAAATTCAATTCAACTAAAATGGTCATCTGATTTAACTCTAGGAATTTTTTTTTTGGGTTCTTTGGAGCATAAATTCATTTTTTAGGGTTTTGGCATGAACGTAGATGTTTGCACTAATAAATCAGTTGACGGGGTATAAGTGTTAGGAAACTACATGGCTATTTTCTGCAATTAACCGTAAAAAAAATCAACAACGTGACTCGGACATTAAAGAAATGGATGAGTTAATCAAATCGAACCTTTGGCGACTTTGGCTCCTAACTATTCCACTGGATGTAGGCCCACCACCACCAGTTACTACCAAGTGATCGTTGATTAATTCAAATCTGTACTCCACAAAATCCAAAGAAGAAGGAGAACCCTCATTTACACTTGAACCATTAGAGTTGGATCTGCTTCGCCCTCTCGATCTCCGACGGCTTTTCGAACCCCCAAAAGCCTTGTAAAAAATGCAAGAGGTCCACCAACTTCGTTTACGCTGACGAAAATTTTCGTTCTCCTCGGCACCAGTCTCTTCCCCGCCATACTCAATCACATAATCCCCCAAGACCACACCATGCGGTACTTCTGCATGAATAGTGCTCAAAACATCAACAATCTCAGAAGACTGCGTGAAATTCTCCCAGTCAAGTTGCTTTGCAGGGTCTATTTCCGATGGGCGAGAATGTGGATGTATAAGCTGAGCATGCTCTTTAAGTTTAATGAAGTTTCCGATAAAAGAGCAGTTTTTCTCAGCGCAACTTCGTTTCTTCATGTCGAGGTACATTCTGGCCTCAGAGTCTATAACCCAACCACTTACGGCTCCTCTGCAAAGAGGGCAGGAAGGTAAATTCTCAGGGCTAGAGGGGGTAAATTGAAAAGCATCGGCAGAAGACCAATTTGAGGTTGAGGGATCTTTTGGAGCTGATGAAATTTTGTACGCACTTTTGAAACGATTGAGACAGTTTGTGTGGGTGTGATCGGTATCACACATGAAGGGGCGGCACCCTTTGTGGTGAGAGGAGCACTGGAGCAGAACGGCATTGTGAGGGAAATCTAAGCAAATAGGGCAAGTTACGTCGTCCCAATTAGGATCCTGATTTATGTCCTCGTTAAACAAGGACATTAAAGACATTGCCCTGTGAGGAAAGGAGGTAACTGTCATGGCAAGGGTTCTTATGAAACCTGCATGCAAGTTTAGTAAAACAAAGAATTAACGCCATGCCTTCAAAGGCCGTAATCCAATTATAAAGCACGTGATTAATTCTCAAGAGAAGGAAAAAGAAAGACAAACAGCAAACATGTTTTGTTTCCCCTTCTGGCAACGACTGCAACTTAAAGGCTGATTAATATGTGTGTACATGTCTGGAGTCGTGTGATTTGTATAAAGCACGCATTGGTTCTCTGTTTATTCGGCCAGCGCATGACGCATGAATGAATTATCCAGACTACGCAGAATTATAGGTATGTAGTTATCAAATATGATTATACATGCATTATGTATATGTAAATAGATCCTTTAAAGAAATGAGAAAAAATGAAGAAAATGTATATGAGTGAGAAAAAAGAAAGATTCTGTCTATATTAAGTGGATATTCAATTTGTTCATCATGTTTCCCATACCACGTCGGTTATTTGCATAATATACATGTTGCTTAAACGGCTTTTCACTTGCCTATTTCCCATAGGGACAACTATGCAGTCATACGACCTTTCAATTATTTTTGATGCGGTCGCTAGTAAAAGAAACATTAGAGCCAATTAATCGTCCTTGTAAACTTTGTTTTAAATCCTGGAGTATGTACCACAGATTTGGATATGAATTCAGGATACGAATGGGATTCAAGGATTTGCAATTTTCAAAAAATCAAGGATATGATTCGTTGGGATACGCTAGCATTTTGTTTATATATAGAGAGAGAAAGAGAGAGAATAATGGAGGACAAACGCCCTAAGAGGGAATTTCCTCCTATCGTGGCGAGATAAGTCTACCCTCTTATATATTTTTCACCGATCGGCACACACCATTCTTATCATTATCGACTAAGATGTATATATACTAAATTTCATATGATTCCAACATGTTTTCGCTGTTGATTTAGTGAGTGCAAAATTAACGGTTTACCGACAATAGAACTTTTTACATTGCTAATTCAACGATGAAAAAGTGGTAGAATCATATGAAATTTGGTGTATCCACATCTTAGATGCTAAATATGACGGTGACGGATGCGGATCGTCGAACAAAATGGTGGAAGGTGTATTTTTCGATGTCACCTAACGAAATTCCCTCCTAGGGCCTCTTTCCTCGATTATTGAGAGAGAATAATGGAGGAAAGAGGCTCTAGAAAGCTTTTTTCGTTAGGTGGCGTCGAAATCTACATCCTCCATTTTATTCGACGATCGGCACCGTCCATCTTGATCTTCATCATCTAATATGTCGATACACTAAATTTCATGTGATTTTAACACTTTTTCACCGTTGATTTAGCAATATAAAAAGTTATATTGTCGGTAAACCGTTAATATAACTTTTTATATTGCTAAATCAACGGTGAAAAAGTATTAAAATCACATGAAATTTGGTATATCAGCATCTTAGATGATGAAGATCAAGATGGGTGGTTCCAATCATCCACGGTTCGAGGTTTCGACCGAAACCACCAATATGTGGTGGTTTCGTATCGGTCTCGGTTTTGGTGGAGACCGATACGAAATCCGAAACCGACTATACAATATCGTTTCGGCTGAAACCTTTAAAAACTTATTTTTTTACTACCATTTTACTGTCATTATGATCATTGTAGGCTTTCGTTGTTAGAAAACCGCAAAAAAGTGAACCCAAACTCTATATTTATACTTATCTAAGTACACTTTTCGATATATTTTGCATCATGACTGAATTTTTAAACACTAAGATCGTTATCATGTAATATAGAACCATAAATTTAAGTATTTAATATATCTACACTTATGTATGTTGTATTTCCGTCTAAACCGAAACCCGAATCAATATTAGCAAAACTAGCCGAAACCCAGCGAAACTAATAAAATTATAAGAAACCAAAACCGAGTTTTTGAACCTTGCAATCGTCGAATAAATAGTGGAGTATGTAGATTTCGACGCCACCTAACAAAAAAAGTCTCATGTGGCCTCTTTCCTCCATTATATATATATATATATATATATATATATATATATATATATAAAGTTTCTTTAAATATATATTTTCAAGAATGAGGGGATGATTATATATATTATTTAGGAGTGTACACGGGCTTTTGATATATATAGATTCCAACAATAAGACTCAAGCCTTGTTGAGATTTGGCACATCTTATATCTTATATACTCATGTACATCTCATAGTTTTTCCAATATGCGGCTATTTTAATCCACACATCTCAACACTCCTCTTCACGTGCCACCATCACCTTTTTTGGTGTGGTTATCACGTGGATTGCACAACACTTATAGAGTTAGGTCTCCCAGATACTTTTTTGTGCTTGTAGCATGCTTCCCTCAGGGGTATTGTTGAGGTTTTGGATCGAGCTATTAGCTTTGATACCATATTAAAGTTTATATATATATATATATTCAAGAATGAGGCGATGAGGGGACGATTATATATAATTTTATGAGTGTACACGGGCATTTGATATAAGTGGGTTCCAGCAAGAAGACCCAAGCCTTGTTGAGGTTTGGCCCGTCTTATGTCATATACTTATGTACCTCTCATAGTTTTTCCAACGTGGGACTATTTTAATCCACGCATCTCAAAACACACAGATATACATATACACGCGCACGCACATATATATATATATACATACATATATATAGGGGAGTGATCCATTGCAAACCGGTCCATATTTTTTAAAAACAGAAACTCCCGATCTACAACATATTTTAACGATCTGATCCGTTCAAGTTGATCACCCTACCTTCAAATATGTGTATAAAAAATCAAAGGATTTAAAGACCTCTAACCTATAGAACGGATGACGTTTATGTTGCATTATCGAAAGACGTTCATTTTTGCACCCATCGATGAATAAGATAGAGGTCTTTAAATCCCTTGATTTTTTATACACATATTCGAGGGTAGGGTGATCAACGTGAACGGATCGGATCATTAAAATATGTTGTAGATCGAAAGTTCCCGTTTTTAAAAAACGCGGACCGGTTTGCAATGGATCACTCCCCCCACACATATACATACATACATAAAACCAAAAGGTTACGGTCCGGCCTCGGTCTTGTTCCCAGAACAAAGTGCCACACGGAACAAAATATCACGCCAAAGGGCAGAGGCCACCTCTTGAATTCGTGGGAGCCACCTCTTGAGTCCGTGAGACCTACTCTAGAGAAATGAAATCGATCCCTGAAATACATTCCGAAAGAGAGCAGACATATACTATAAATGGAATGATACCACTCTTCAGTGCAGAGGCACCTTTTAAGTGAACCGGCACTACAGAAGCTTGAGAACTCCATAGTTAAGCATGCTCGAGCCAGGGAAATTCTGGGATGGGTGACCACCTGGAAAGTGTCCCCTGGTCGGGTCCGGTTCGCTCCGAAAGACAAAACCGTGCGGTTTCGGTCAGAGTGAACAATACCGTCTGTGTTGAGGGTGGATCGTGACAGTTTCCATTTAAGCAAATATAAAATAGAATACAAATCATTCTTTAGTTTTAATGAATAGATTGTTGGAGTTCTATAGTTAATACATATTTGATATATATGGAAATACAATATCAATTTTAGGATGTGCCAAAAAAGAGTTCTACAACAATCCTCAATGAATCTGAAAGAACCGGAAATAGATACGAATCCAAAATGGATACGTCTTATCAACGAAGCATCCGTACAACATAAATCTTAGGCCCAACCTACAAAAGGTAGCTCCACGGCACCCATACCACAAGCACCATGTTGCGTTAACCACTATCACCATCATGATATCATCGTAACCAAATTCTTTCTTCCAATTAAAATGATGGGTCAACCATGAAGAAGCTAAATTGAATTTTTTCCTGTGAAAGATTAACAAATTCTCACTGCTGACAGACAGCATCAATCCTTCTACATTGGTGAAAGAATAACTTTTTATTACACAATGATTGTGTTAGGAATTTTCCCCCTCCGATGCCTCTATCTATAATAACTAACTATTTAAATTTAACCTATTCTTAACAAATTGCACATTTAGCACATGCAACCAAATAGCAAGCTTCTAATGTTACTACAGAGAAAGAGTCCAAGATGAAAGAAAAGATTTGTTATAGAGGATTTCAACCGTCTTGAAGGCACTTTACAACAACTGAGCCTTTTATCCTCGGCATATGGGGTAGGCTATATGAACCAACATGAGAGTCACACCAGGTCCAGCACATGAATCCTCCACTCCACTCACTCCTATCGAATAATATGCTTACATTAAGGCCTTTGGCAACCATATCTTTTCATATCACCTCCATCCATATTTTCTTTGGTCTCTCTTTCGCCATTTTGACATTGTCTATATCGAGAGTACCTATTCGTCGAACCGGTGCTTCCATAGGTCCGCGTCGCACATGACCAAACCATCTTAGCCGGTTTTTCTGCATCTTCTCCTCCACTTATCCTACACCAACTTTTGCACGAATATTCTCATTTCGCACATTATCTTTTCTAGTGTTACCGCACATCCAACGAAACATGCGCATCTCCGCTACGTGCATCTTCTGTGTATGACGCTTCTTAAGAGCCCAGCATTCTTACCATATAATAAGGCGGGCCGAATAACGCTCTGATAAAACTTCCCTTTCAATCTTAACGGAAAGTTATGATCGCACAAAATCCATATTGCACTCCTTCATTTCAACCAACCAGCTTGGATCCTTTGATTGGCATCGCTATCGATCTCCCTATCTTTTTGAATGATGGAACCTAGATAACTAAACTGATCGCATGACATCTCTTGTCCATCCAGTGTTGTACCACTGTGGTCTCGACTTCTCTGTTTGCTAAATTTGCAATGCATATATGCTGTCTTGAACCTGCTCAATCTGAACCCCCGAGATTCCAACGTTTATCTTCGTAACTCCAATTTAGCATTAACCCCTACCTTCGTCTCGTTTATTAGAACAATATCATTAGCGAATAATATACACCAAGGTACCTCATCTTGGATAGGTCTAGTAAGCTTGTCCATCACGATGGTAAACAGGAATGGACTTAATGCAGATCCTTGATATAAACCAATTATAATCGGAAAATCACCAGTTAGGCCGCCGCAAGTTCTGACATTTGTCACTACTCCATTGTACATGTCCTTAATTATATCAATGTAGTTAACTGGAATCCGCTACTTCATCATTGTCCCGCATAATACCTCTCTAGGTACCTTACAACACGCTTTCTTTAAGTCAATAAATATCGTATGCAAATCTCCTATTCTCTCTCGAAAACTGAAAACGCTCGATAAGTTGACGAAGCAAATGAATAGTCTCTGTCGTCGATCGTTCAAGCATGTACCCAAACTGGTTCTCTGTTATCTTAATATCCATCCTTAGCATGTGTTCAATCACTCTCCCAAAACTTCATGGTATGACAAAGTTTTATTCCACGGTACTTTGAACAAATTTGAATGTCACCCTTGTTCTTGTAGATAAATACAATGGTACTTTTTCTTCACTCATTTGGCATTTTTTGGTCTGTCAAATCTTATTAAACAGATCTGTTAGCTATTTAACGCATGTCTCTCCTAAGCATCTCCAAATCTCGATAGAAATCTCATCTAGATCAACCACTTTTCTTGATTTCATTCTCTTCAAAAGCTCTTTAACCTCATGTACTCTTATTTTACGCATGAAATCATGATTTATATCTTAAAATTGAATGACAAGTTCATCTAAATTCTTAGTAAGGCTCTTATTGAACAATTTGTCAAAATAATCTCTCCCCATTTTCTTGATATTCTCATCTCGAACTAAAACCTTCTGATCTTTATTTTTGATACACTTCACCACACATAAGCCTCTGGTCTTTATTTCTCGCATCCAAGCAATACTGTATATATTATTTTCAGCCTCCTTAGTATCCAACTTCTCATACATCTCCTTATAGACCTTAGTTTTAGCTTTCCGAACAGCTATCTTAACTTCCATTTTAGCCATTTTATACTTCTCAAATCTCTCTGCATCTATGCTTTTCTTCAAATCTTAGAAGAATCCCTCTTGGTTTTAATAGCAGATTTTACTTCTTCGTTCCACCATGATGTGTCTTTGGATGGTGGAGCACCACCCATCGACTCACCAAGTAGATCTCTAGCTACCATCTTAATACAACTAACCATCTTAATACATGCTGTGTCTGAATTAGCTTCTCAAAGGCACTGTACAAGGCAAATAACCAGACTGCAACATGTTTTAGTTGTGTTTACACTCAATAAATAGACTAGAAAAGGAAAGTCAAGACATATGCTGAGCAACAGAATTGAGGGGCAAAAGCATATCGCCTGCACGCAAAATCTACTGGTTTATAATCACCAAGAAAATATGAGTTACGTACTACGATGCTAGATTTTAATTTGAGCCATGCGGCATGAACTTATGGTAGGTTCAAGACTTGGGAAGTGCAAAAGGAAGAAGAAGAGGAAGATGAATTGCAAGAATAGATTAGACACGCCATCTTGAAGTGCTCTTTAAGTAAGATTACGGTCCCTGTTATAAGAGAAATCTAACAAGGACCTAAACCATGCTAAAGACTAATTTAGGAAAGTGATTTCATCTAACAATTGGGTTTACTGCACGGAGATGAATGTGAATTCCTACGGTATAACTGGACTATTTTCAATACCCACAGAAGTTTGGACGCTAGCCCGCTAGGTGTGTGCGGCAAAAATGCAGAATCAAGAAAGGGCTGTGTCGAAGTTTGTGACAGGACCCTCCCTTGGAATTACTAACAGGTAACAGCATGCTGATTAAACGGCACATGTGTTTCAAAATCAATCAAACAAAAAGTCCATCAACATTCCAATGATGAGGCTTTTATTCTATGATATTGATTAAGAGTGATCCAGCTATATCAACGGCTAGCTAGGAATGTAACACAGAAGAGTGAGGTCTAGGACAACAAACTAGTTGCCAAACTCATTCTCAAGTAGCAAAAACCATAACAAATTAATCATCCTCTTTTCTCCTCTTTTTTTCTTTTACCACAATTCTATTGCCATGCAATCCTCGCATTCAATTGAGGGGGGAAACTTCATCCTCAACTAAGAATCCCTCCTCTATTAAAACAACTAAGAATCCCTCCTCATCTTTTATGCATAATTTAAACCATTTCCCCAAACACATAAATTTTTTCACCAATATAATAATCAAGGCTACAAACCAACACTCACATCAACTCTATCTATCATTAATTACTTATAAAACATCACATATAAACAGAAATAAATCCACCGACTAAAATTTCACATAAAGTGAAAACCCCCAAATCGAACCTACAAATCAAAATCACAACAAATCAACACAAAAACAGAAAAATTAAAATAGAGGAATTACCGCTGGATATAATAAGAAACAGAACAAAAAAACAATTGATCAAAAGCGGAGCAAATTTAATCGAAGGAAGGAAGAAAGAACGAACCTTCCTCGTGTCTACGATTCCATCAAAGATGAGAGCTTTTTGATGGTCAAAAGAAGAAACGAACAAAACCCTATCCCCAGATATTTCTCACGTGAGAGAGAGAAACGAGAAAATTTGCAAAAAAATAGAAAAATTATTCCTGAGACTTTGAAGGAGAAACCTTATACTTCAATTTATAGTTATCAAGGGAGCTGACTTAGTAATTATTTATTTTTATTCGGCACGTGAGATGCGCGTGGGAATTGGCAGCTGAACTTGGCCCATTTGGAGGACCGGAAATGGTTATGAAATAGCTTCCAAAAAGTTGTCGTACAAGCAAACCTAAAAATCTAATATTTATTTGTAATATTTTTGAAGAATGAAGTAAATAATGAAATAAATTATTGTGTTTATTTATTAAGAAAAACAAAAAAAACTATTTTTTAATAATAACAAATTATTACATTTTGGATGTATTGAAGTGAAATGATAAACCATTAATATTTTTTTGGTTCCTCGTGCTCCATGGCTTTTTCCAACCCAAAATTAAGGAAGAAATTTTAGAAGTGCATATGCCATGTAGGATCCACCTTATCAATTGGAAGTAACTTCCAAGTTCGTTTCCATCAAACAAATACATGAAGTAACGGAGGTAGGTTTATTTTCGGCGCTTCCTTGATGCTTCATGTCAAACAAATATGCTCTTTGTATTTGGATTTGAACAGTAGAATTTGAAGGCAAGATTTGGGTGCGGAAATTGATATAAGTAGTCACCAAGGATAAAGATGTCGTGTATTTATTTTATGTTTTTTAAAATCTACTCTTTTTGTGGATTGAAATTGCGACCTCTCACATTGAAGAGAAAATCAATACCAACTAAGTAAAACCCGCGTTGTGTGGTAAGTTGTTTAGAGGGAGCTGCTTAGCAGCTCTTTTCTCATAAGATGCATTTAAAAATGAGAAAAAAAAATTCAATTCTAAGATCTCATATCATTGACTCTTACGATAAGAAAATTCAATTCTAAAATTGACAAGGGTAAAAACCTCAAAATATCTTAAACAAAAATATATTTAAAATTTTTATTATGATCAACAAGTTATAACAAAACATGAAACCTATGTTCATCAACAAATCTCAAAATGACAAAGGGAAAGAAAATTTCTCATAATTTTGAAAAAAACAATATTCAAAAACGAGAAGTAAATTTTCAAGTCGTGAATAATTAACAGCAAATTGAAATAATAAAACGTTTATTTTTTTAATATATTATATATTTATCTTTACCGTTACAGGAAAAAGAAAGGAATCGTTTTATTTTGAAATTGATCGATTGTGTGCCTTCTTATTCTTTCAGAAAAATCAAACAAAGAACGCCGTTGTTTTATGTGCTATGCACATAATTAAATGTCATGTCGATACACGTAATTAATTTGCCACATCTTATTGTCTTATCTTACAAGTGTGATATACGTAGTTAAATTAATAAAGGAATTTATCAATAAAATTTTTATATACCATAATGGCTCGTCTTAATAACTTAATCACCCACTGTGGCTCATGCCAAAACACTAGTGTATTATTTCATAATATCGAGGTTTTTTTAACTCCAAGGAAGGTCATTCGAGCCCAAATAGGATACATCAAACATGCACGAAAGGTTGTGCCTTTTTTTCTTTAAAAAAAAAATCAGAAAGACTTCATTATCTGCTAAATGTTCTCTAAAGAAACTGAGGAATCCTTCCAGTAATATCGGTGATCCCCCTCCCCCCCCCCCCCCTTCCTCCACATTTCATTAAGTGGTCATGCTATAGACAAAAACGGTCATGGATAATTACGAGAATGATATCCTTCTGAATGTTGTGTATGGGCATTTCCCCTCCTGGAGAAAGTGTGGGGTTCGAACCCCATGAATCCCAAAAGGGGAAGTGACAACAAATCAACGCTTTCGGCGCAAATTCGTGGGTCCCTTCGGTGTCTGCGTGTGTTGTGTGATTGTGTGTGGTGTGTGGGGGTGTGTTGAGTGCATGGGTATGCATAGGTTAGGGTTTACGGACCAAAGGCAAAAAAAAGAGCTTCCAAATGGGATCCGAGAATTCCGACTGCTCTCTTTCTTTCTAACCGTGTGCTAAAAGTTCGATATAAATCTCAACTAATTTAACTAAAAATTTGATATATTTTTTCTTTATAACATCTGGCATGTTTGTATGTGCATCACTAAGTGTGACACGTATGCCTTGGGTATCTATTTTCAAAGTGCGTTAAATTTGAAAGGCATTAGACACGGTTTAACCTCAAATAGATGTTGGATTAAGATGAAAGTTTAGGATGCAACGTTCTTCATGCCCGATCTCAGCCTTTTATAGGATGCAATTTGAAGGAGGTTAATTCAAGATCATTAAGATGTCACAAAAGAGAAACAAATGTTTCAAAGAAATTGATAGATATTTGAGAACAATCAACACTATAATGATTATGAACATTATGTTGTTTATGTTTCCATATCCAAATTTTTATGCACATTACGGTAAGAATACGTTGAAAATCAGGTACAAAAAAATAGCCAGGATTTTGGAATAAGCAAATGCCAAATTCTACAAGTAATGCTTATTTATAGGAAACAAAGGCGGTCACATCATAATTGTCCTTAAGCTTAGATACAACATTTACATGTATAAACCTCAGGCTATAACATTGACTAATTAATAAAATCGTACACTTATATGTGTGATGTTAAGCTTGAAGATGTTTTGCGTACAGATTATGCAAGCATGTTAATTAAGCAACAAATTAAAAGAGGAGGTTAGATCATACTCATAGGGAATTCTCCAGATCATAAAACGTGGTAGATGATGTGTCCCGAGACTTACGAGACAGGAGCAAACACGATACATTAAAGGAATTCCCCGGGCCTTCGTCCCGAGAATTGACCCGACCTTCGATGGCCTCCCAAAACATTCCTATGCTCGCCTTGCAAATAACAATCGGCTCGCCTCCGAACCCTCCTACACGCTGAGCTTCTTCAGCCCTTCCAGCCTGCCTCCGAGCTATCACAGAACCGAGCTTCCTCGGCCTCCCGCTCACATCCGAGCTATCACAGAACCGAGCTTTCTCGGCCTCCCGCTCGCCTCCGAGCCTCTCGCCGAGCTAAGTCTCTCCAGTTCTACCGAGCAACCAAAAACGCAGAGCCTAAGCGTCTCTGCCACGGCTCCGCGTATCTCACCAGAAGCGAGATATCCGCCACCCAACATCCCACGTTCCACGCCGTCGTATCTCCCCACGAGCGTATCTCGTCATTAATGAAGGGATCCTGTCATTCACGTAGGCGTAACGTCAGGGACGTAACTGACGGCAAAGATCTCACGCTAGCTCGCTCCAAGCGACCACTATAAAACCCCCTCTCCCAGACGAATCAGGTAAGGCAATTTTTAATCCAAAAAACCGCTACTCTGCTCATTTTCCTCGGCTAACTTGATCGTCGGAGAGTCCTACGGTGGTCATCCATCCCGGGACTTCTTTGCAGGTAGCTCGGCTTCACCTCAAAATCAACCCATTGAGATCCACACGCTTAAGAAGACAACCCTCAACACCAATCTCAACCCTTCATCAACGCTCACGACAGATCGACGGAGGACGGCATCTAAAGAAGATCAAAACTTCCATCAGTTGGCGCCGTCTGTGGGAAACCAATTTTTTCCATCCATCGAAAATTGATCTCCCGCTCTTGACTTCATGGCGAGCGAAAACCGTGACGATCCCAGCACAAGCCGCCGCCTTCCCCGCAACGGAGGCACAGACGGATCTATTCCCCCTCCGAATGCCATCCACGATCGACGGGCTCGCGTCCATAGTGGACGCCCTTGTCCATGTCCCAACGGCGGGCCCAGCCCCCCAGGTCACCGTCCCCCCTCCCAAGGATCACGACCTTCGCAGAGGAGCGGATGACACCGCCCACGCTGGCACCACCGAACAACGCCGTGCTCACTCCGGCGACCGCGGCTCCCCTGCGGCGACCGATTCAATGGCCCGCTGGGCGCCCTACGGCCCCACGCCGCGGTCTCGTGAAAGAGCCCATCGCCCCGAGACCCGTCGTGTTCCTATCCCTCCCGAGGAGGTATCGGTCAGCTCGCCTGCTCCCAGGCATGACCGACACCCTCTCCCTCGACGGAATCGCGCGAACGACACTCGCCACAAAGACTCAAGAAGGACTTCGCCAGAGGACCTAAGGAATTTGATAGAATGGAATCGGAGTCGCAGCCTGACGTAGACCACAAGTGGGAAGGGCCACCACTCTGACTGCGCCGAATCCTCGAGGTATCACGACCGCCTCGACGCCCTCGAAAAGAAAATCGAGGGTATACATCGGAAAGGTCATCCATCCGGTGAAGGGGTCAGGTACGCCGCCGACTCACTTACGAAGCCCTTCACCGAGGAGTTGCTCGCCGTACACGTCTCGTCCAAGAACAAGCCACCCAAGGCCGCCCTCTTCGATAGGAAGTTCGACCCAAAGGACCACCTGGACGCATTCACGGCGAGCATGAGCTTCCAGGATAACTCGGACGTAGCTCAGTGCCGAGCTTTTCCGACCAGCCTCATTCGTGCAGGTCGGGACTGGTTCCGGAGATTGGCGCCACGCTCTATCTCGACCTTTGACGAGTTGGCTACCCAATTCCTCGGACACTTCGTCGGCAACAGGCGACAGAAGAGAACAGTCGACCACCTGTTCACCATAAAGAGCGGGGACAAAGAATCCTTTAAGGGATATGTCACTCGCTTCTACAACGCTCTCCTCTAAGTCCCCGATCACCGAAATGAAATTGTCATCACCGCTCTAAAGTCGGGTCTAAGGCAAAAAGAATGGCTCCGCTCTTTTGCATTAGCGCAACCTAAGACCATGGCCGAGGTAAAAGCTTGGACCGAGCGAGAGATCCAACTCGAGTCTGAGGTGAACACCAACCTGCCCCGGGACGACCTAACCGACCAAAAGAAGAGGGGTACGGAAGTAAGTAAGAAGGATCAAGCTGAAAGGGATGTCGTCAAGTTTCAACCGAACCAGGAACCCGAGGAGAATTCTCTACGAGTTCGGCACTAGTTGGTCCGGGGCAAGTTGGAAGCAACGAAGTACCCCACATACCTCAATTGGAAAGGGCAGGCGCATTCCCGCTCGTAACGCTTCCAAATATAGGGGAATCTCCTTTAACTGCACTTTGGTCCGCCCGTTCGTCCCCTTTTGCCAAACGGAGCGAATAGTTAGAGGGGATATGGAAACGAGCCCGAATCTCGGTAAGCTCATCCAGATCCCTCAAGATGGAGGGCGCATCGCGGGCGTTCCCGATGCGCACCTTAGGGGTCCTTGTCGCCGCCGGACGGCTAGCGACGCGGGTAACCCAGACTCTATGGGGCGAGCCCGACACAGACGAAGCAACAAGAGAACCCTCTTGGCCGTCAGCACCCAAAGAGGCGGAATACTTCAGCACCCAAAGAGGCGGAAGACTTCCTAGACTCGACTCTAACTATTTCTACAGACTTCTCAGAAGAAGACATCTAACCTGATTCAAAGGAATGAGTTCTCCGAGGAAGGAGCGCAAAGGATCCGATCTAAAGGATGGAGCGCCAAACAATCTCTCGCAACGAAGGAAAATAATGGCGGAAGTGTTAACCCTGGGGGGATCCATCTCCTATTTATACAACTCGAGGGGAAGCATCCAACGGCCCTGATCAATTCCCGCCAAAACAAAGTGCCACGTCTGCCAGCCATCGAAGTCCTACATGTCGAACAACCATTGGAGACATCTCTTCGGCCGCAGGCGACAACGACAGCCTGTCGCATCCACCAATCCGCGTTGGACACGTGGCATGCACCTCAACAGACGTGCGAACGAATCGGCGCCCACTCTTTAATACACGATACTTTTCCTGATCCGCTGATGTCATCAAAAATGCGTCTGGAGATCCAAGCGTCCGGAATACGCCACACGGGCTCATAAATCTGAACGACGCAACCGCCCTACACCGAGTCGTCCCGAAAATCCGCGCCGATAGATTCTTGGCAACAGGCCGCGCCCAGAAAACCGATCAAACAAATCTTGACCCGACCCATAAATAGGTCGGGACGATGGTGGGGAGCTAATGATGATACTCATAAGTGGGAATTTTCCAGATCATGATACGTGGTAGATGACGTGTCCCGGAGCTTACGGGACAGGAGCAAGCACGATACATTGAAGACATTTCCCGGGCCTTCGCCCCGAGGATTGACTCGACCTTCGATGGCCTCCCAGAACACTTCTATTGTAACATTTCAGAAAAATAAAATATTATTTTTGGGAATTTTTATAATTAAATAATAAATATTATGAATATTTTAATAATGCGGTATAATTAAATACCGATAAAGTGGAAAATATTCGGAAATTATAGGAATTTCTGAAATGAGGTGCTTTATATGATTTATGCAAATTACAATTTTTATAACTAATTATCCATTATTTTAATGCTAATCGCAATTAAATACCGCTAATCTTGCATTAATCCGGTTTTGTGCACATGGCATTCACCATGTCACATTTTTCACACTTATTGAATTTTCCTACATGGCTTTTCTTTGTTTTGGTTTGGGCTTTAAAATGAGAGAGAAAAGAAAAGAGAGAGAGAAGGAAAAAAAAGGAAAATGATAAAGAATGGAGGTATGGGCAAGAGAGAGAGGGGGTGAGTGGTCAACCTTGGGCTTGGATCATTCTTACTTTACTCATTCACTCATTCTTCTCTCCTTCATGGCCGCCCCATCTCCCTCCTCCACAAAACCCTCTCAAACATCACCAAAAACAACCCAAAATATCATCCCCACTTCATTAAAAGCATGCACAAGCTCGCTAGAAGCACTTTGGACCAAGAAAAATTGGATTTTTAAGATTTGGGGCAACTCAAGAAAATTCTTGAGTTACCAAACAAGGTAATTTCTCCACCATTAGAGTAGTATTACATTCACTTTAGCTTCCATATATGTTTAGAAGTGTTTAAATATTGTTTAGTGAGGTTTGAAAATTCCTAATTAGGGTTTGAGGGATTTGTGAGTTGTGATTGTGTAATTGAGCTTAGTAGAGCCTATACAACCCCTGTAGTGATGATATATTGGTCTAAACCAGATACTAGAACCCCAATTAACGAACTTAGAAATCCCTGATATCGGATTTTATGGATTCTGTGAGGATATATTGGTATCTGCTAACACCCGGGACACCTGAAAAATATTTATCAAACACAGAGAGATGTGCAGGCAACCTACAACCTATACCCAAAACCCAGGACACTAATTCCTTAATGTGGCCACAGTTTTATCCTTTCTGGACGCAATTTGCGGCCAGACCAGGGAATTAGGGCATCGTGTTTGGTTCATGGCTCCAGTACCTGTAAATTTGACCCTTCCAATGTGCAAAATTGTCTGGTTTGACCTAAGGTAAAATCTGGGACCATTTTCATGAGTTGCTGCCTTGTATTTCGTGATATTTATGAAATGAAGTTTTGATATTTGTTTTTTAATCGATTGATTCACATTTATACGTCAATCGTCGAGAGTTGTTGGTTATTCGTGCATGTTCCCCTCCGAATGGCGGCGCACAAGACTGCGAAGTCCTGACGCTGAGATTCGGGGCAGATGCTATTTGGTTTTATCCGTCCACCTCTCTGAAGATGCCAAGTTGATTTATGGCACCGTGCATCGGAGGTTTAGACGGATGCGGCCGATGTAGCAGACTTCGTCAGATTCCCCCCTCGCTTGAGGGGTTTTTGATTGTGGGGACGCTCTTCCCTGCAGGCGCAAGCCCCTACAGTTAATTACGCTACCGCATCGCGGTAACAACTTTCTCCTTCTCCAGAATCTCACTTCATGTCGTGTGTGTTTGTTTTGTTTGTGGTTGCCCGTGGATTGTATACGGAGACTAAGTGATGCCGTCGCCCGTAGGACGTGGATTAGTCCAAATCCGTATTACTTAGATTTGGGTTTGGTGTTTTGGTTTAAGGATACGTTAGCCATATTTAGGCTAAGATCGACTTAAACGTTTGTTAAGGATACGTTAGTCTGATTTGAGACTAAGATCAACTTAACGGGATCGTTTTGGATCCGACAAAAGAGCGTTTGGGGACTCTATTGTTCCAATTTAGGGACATAGTGGTCCATAGATAGTTTAAGGACATTGCGGTCCATAGGTAGTTTAAGGACGCTTAAGTCCGTGGGTTTAAGGACCCCACAGTCCATATTTTAGTTTAAGGACGCTTAAGTCCATGAGTTTAAGGACCCCACAGTCCGTGTTTTAGTTTAAGGACGCATAAGTCCGCGGGTTTAAGGACCCCACAATCCGTCTTTTGGTTTAAGGACGCTTAAGTCCATGAGTTTAAGGACCCCACAGTCCGTGTTGATGTGTGGTTGTCGGGACCCGTCACCTCGCTGGCGTCGTTGAAGGATTACAACGATGGGTGTCAGAGGAGTTCGGAGATGTACCCTCGAACCGGTCGTAAATTGATTTAAGAGAGAGCAGCTGTGCTCAGTCGATTTAATTTGAGGACTTACGGCCATGATTAGACTAAGTCCAGTTGAAAAATATTCAACGCTTTTATTTATTTTTGGTCTATTAGACCTGTGCTAGGGCTTTGCCCACATTTAAATAATGCATTGCATTACTTTTTATTTTTGTTTGGGCTCTGTCCATAAAGGATGCAGAGCATCAATTTTACTTGGGCTCTGCCCTTTATAAATGATGCAGAGCATCAATTTTATTTGGGCTCTGCCCTTTTATTGCTTCGCAATTTATTTTGGCCTGCTAGGTCTTTTTGACTTGGGCTTGGCCCTTTAGCAAAAGAAATGCATTGCATTTGTCAGGCGCTTTGCGCCAATCAAAGAGCGCAAGCGCTTGTAGTGATGACACGTGTCATGCAAGCGCAGTGCGCTGCGCCAGTGCGCTGCGCCAGTGCGCTGCGCTTGCGCTGCCGACACGTGGCACGCTGTGGTGAGTTGCGCCAGTTTCAGAGAGCAAGGATCTATCTCAAAAGCGCGTAGCGCAAATGATTCAGATGTTGACACGTGGCGCTCTCAGGTGGCTTGCGCCAACCCAAGAGTGCAACAGCGCAATTCTACAAGTGCAAAGCACTATTAACTTGAGAATCTTTTAGATTCCAGAACCAATGGTTCATAAAAGAAGTGCAAAGCACTGCTTGGTTTCTTGATCTAATTTAGATCAAAGAAAACAAGTGTTTCTTATTTTTCTTGATCTTAGAGAACCAATGGTTCATAAATGCAAAGCACTATTTTTATTCTGTTTTTTATTAAAGATCATTGATCTTGTTCTTAGATCAATGATCTATTAGAAGAAATTCTTCTATCTAAAAGGTCTTTTACCTTTTTTCTTCTTGAAATTTCTTCAGAGTTCTCTCTGTTTGAAATTTTTGATTTCTCACAAAATGTTGATGCCTTTGAATTGAGGTCTAGGGTCCTTTTTATAGTGCCCATAAATTAGTTAAAGAGATATTTCTCTAAGTGATTTGGGGAATTTTCCCCACCGTTGGATCTTTGATCCAAGGGCTTCTGTTTTACAGAAGAAAATCTTCTTGTTTTAACAAGAACAGAAAGATTTCTTTAAAATCTTAATTCTGTTTGGCGCAAATGCTCCAGCGCGTGACACGTGTCAAGCAGCGCACAGCGCAGCGCAACTGCGCTAGCGCATCTGCGCTGCCACATGTCGCGCAGCGCAAAGCGCGGCGCAAAGCGCGGCGCAACTGCGCTAGCGCATCTGTGCTGACACGTGTCGTGCAGCGCAAAGCGCAGCGCAACTGCGCTGACACGTTTCGCACAGCGCAGTGCTTGCGCAACTGAAGCATTGCTTCCTTTAATTTTGTTTTAAATGGAACTTTGCTCTGATTGGGCGCGCTGCCTTGGGCGCTGCGCTGACGTATCAGCGCCTGACACGTGGCGCGTTGCGTCCGGGATTTGAAGCGTTGCTTCAAAATTTGAATTTTGAATTTCAACAGAGCTTTGCTCTGATTGGGGGAAACAAATGCCCCCCACCGTTGCGCTCACGTGACGCGCACGTGAGTGCAGCGGTGGCAAGCTCCTGACCGTTGGATTAACGGGTGAGCTGAAGGGGCGCATGCGCCTTATAAATAGGACCTCTGGCCCTTAGAAAATTTTCACCATTTCAAGATTTTGATTTTCCAGAGCTTTGCTCTTGCTTAAGAACTTCAGAGCTTTGCTCGTTTCCAAAGTTAGAAAACTTTTAGGTAAAATTAATTTAAATTAAATTAATTTAAATCAATCTTAACCAAAAGAGCTTTGCTCTTACAGATCTTTTGATCTAAAGAGATCCTCATTGGGTTTTCATAAACAGAGATTTGCTCTCAAGAATTTGTTTTAGGGTTTCTTAACCCATGAACAGAGCTTTGCTCATTGACAGAATATAGATCTTTGGATCTTCTGATGATGAACTCTTAAGAGTTCTTCTTGCACTTTCAAGATCCCAAAAATTTAACTTTAAATTTTTAAAATATTCTTTTTGATGAACTATTACAGAGCTAAGCTCTTTTTAAGGAATTTTATTCCTTTGAGACCAGAATTTGACAAGTGTCATTCTGTGACAGAGCTTTGCTATGAAAGAGGAGATTTTCTCCTTGTCTCTAGGGATTCCCCACTGATGAGAATATTCTCTTGGGGATCTTTTCTTTAACTGGCAGTCTCACCCAATGATGGGGCTGTCTTATTAAATGAGGCACTTTCATCTAGATTTTGTGGGTCCCCATTTGGTCCCCTACCCACTGCACTGCAGTGAGGTGTAATTAATTAATTTTAATTTAATTGATTTTTAATTTAATTAATTAATTAGTGAAAAAATTTCTTAAATGCAAAGCGTTGGAATTACAACACTAACGGCTAATTTCTGTTCATTTGCAGCGATCATGTCTCTCGACACCTCATTCCCGTTTGCTCGTTCAGAGGAGGGATTTCCCGAAGCGCCCTTGGACCGTGAAGTCTTGGCTATGATTAGGGACCACGACCCGGAATATAAGAGTCTCCACCTTTGGGGGTCGTGGTATAATCAGATTATCATGGGTCGACGGAGCTTCACGTGCGCAGTACCGTCAGAACCCATCACGGCGATTCATTATGTCACCCCACCCTCGGTGTAGTATGCCGTGGAGATGGTTGATTGGACCTCAAAGGGCTTTCTCTATCCCGCCATATATGCGATTCCGGTCCAGCGTCCTATGGTTTTGGATATCCTAGGACGCCGTATCTGTCAAGGCGAGGCGCGACCTTGGGGGCAATCATATAACATCGGTCTGATCCCCCGCCACCCGATCGGCTATCTGCCGTGGGCCCGGTATATCCTGTCGACGAAGAAGTCGCAGTTGATAAGGTTAGGATTATATACCGTGGTTTACGTCTCCCTCTTCCAGTATCCCACGCTTCCCACCTGGTGGTTCAAGTCTTTCTTGGAGCAGTGGAACATTCCTACCGACACTTTCCTTGCAATGGATCAGGAAGTGTCAATTTCTCTGGAAGAGTTCACAGAGGTCTCCGGTTTGCCGGTTATTGGGGAGCGCTATGAGGAATTGCTTCCGACAGACGAGTATGTCTTCGGTGCTAAGCCGGTGGTAAGGGGCCTCACGCCGGAAAACGCTGTTCAACACCAATTCCCAAGTTTGATCAAAGTGTTGAACATCTATGAGGCCATTTTCATAGAACATGGGAGTCGCGGAGTTAGCTTTGAGGATTTCATCGCTCGGTTCCTTCGCCCAAGCGTCCTCTCATCAGAAGCTGCCAAGTTTGCTACCTTGGATGACCCTTTCGGTCTAGGTTTAGATAACCTGCCGGTGAAGGAAATAGACCAAAAGGGTTTTTTCCTTCCGGACTTCCCGACTATGTCTTTTGCAGAAATTGCGGACCCTGGGATGGACGAGGAGGCCTTTTTCTTAGGATTTCTTGGGCTATGGCTGAGTTGGTTTGTGATCCCAATGCATTCTCGCCATATGCGGCCCTCTGTCTTTTACCCAGCCCATCGGATGACCATCGGGGTAAAAGTGGCCGTTGGGGTCGCCGGCTTGGCACACTTGTATCCTGGCCTCAATCGAGCAGCGGACGCTAATGAGCCTGGGGTACTGCACGTGGTCTTCCCGATGCACTACTTCATATCGTGGCTCGAGCTATACACGTCAGGTGTCTTCGGCATGCACAAAAGGCCCTCGTTCTATGACAAGTGCGGTTTCCCTCGCATCATACAGTTGATTGGCGCAGTAATTGTGACTCCATCGCCATAGAACGCCAGGGGTTTACTCTTTCGCCCCCACACCGTTGGAGACGGGATGTCTTTCATCGATAAGGTATTGACTATTGGAAAGGCGTCTACCACTGCGATGCGGCCATTACAAGACTCTTTCAAGGTTGGAGCCTCAGTTTTGAGGGCCCGGGAGACCCTCCACTTATATTCTATTAGACCGGACTTCCTAGTATTCAGGCAGAACGGTGCGGCGATTTTCACGGGATACAACCCGCATCATTTCGCCCAGCAACTGAGCTACGATCAAGGGGTACCCTTGGAAGCTTTCCTACTGGAACCCGCTGCCACTGAAGAAGGGATGGAAAACACGCTGCATCATTTCATGCGCCTGAATACGGGTTCTCACTTTTTTATTAGTGCGCCGGCTTGCGCTCCATGACTCCTCAACGTATATAAAGAATGGTACAATCATGCAACAGGAGCCGTTATAAAGGAGGAAAGGCGATTGTTGGTCGACCGTAAGGATGCGCCTCCAGGCAGCGACCGCAATGCTCCTTTAGTGCCTAGGACCCCGGTAGTTGCCCCTCTAAAAGATGTTAGAGCCGGGCCATCGCGTGCGCAAAGCCCTCCGCACGGATTTCCGCTCCCCGATATTGCAGCTGCACCTCCAGTGCCCTGTGCTCCAGTGGAGACAGTGGTTGTAGCCTCAACGGAGTCTGGCGTGGGTGCGGACATCGGGACCCGCCGCCCCAAGGTGGCCGCCTAGCGTAAGTCGATTCCTGGTGCCGCTAGGGTTGGTGGGCAGAAGAAGAAAAAGAAGTCGCTCTTTGCCGCTGACGTCGTATTCGGTCAGGAACCCCACGCTCCCTATGCCGAGGGCCTGAGTGAATATGGGACTAATGAGGGATTAGTCATGCCGCCGCCGGATGATACAGACTTGGAGGCCGCTCTCGAAACTTCAGTGTGGTTGGCAAAGCGTGATGCGTGGATAGCTAAGCTTGCGCAATCAGGTAACTACTAGTCGCATTTTCTTTATTGTATCATATCTTCCTTATTGCCTTTGACTAATGTTTTTTCTTCTTTTCTTCCAGCAGGCATCACTGATGAAGAAGCCATTGCCGCTTCCCTTGAGACTTTCCAAGAGGAGGAACGTCTCAGAGCGTCTTTAGGCCTTAGTAAGTTTCAATTCATCAAGTTTTCGTTTTCCTTGTGTTATGGTCAATTTAACCTCTCCCTTTTTATCGCAGAAACCTCAATGTCGTTCCCGCCAAGTGACGCAAATGTTCTGCCAACTGTCGATGTTTCTGCTCCCTCTAGGCTACCGCAGGAGGTCCGTCTTGAAGAGCCGATGAGAGATGCCTTAAAGGCTCTGGAGGCATCTTTGAATGAGGACGACGACGCTTCGATGAAGGAAGCGTCAAAGAGGTCCATCGTGACAGCCCGGGAGGAGAGGAAGCGGTCGAGGCGCGAAGCAAAGGCACGCAGGGCTGCCTTGGCCATTGGAGCGGGCCCAAGCACCGTTCCTCATGCCGACACTCCGTCAGAAGAGTCCCCGGTCGCCCTGTCTACAGCTCATAGACAGGAGATCCGCGCCAACAGGGAGGCTAACGACAAGTCCACCTCAGGTAATACTTCTTTCAGAATTTTGTTGTAAGAATTGTAAAGTCATCGGTTCTTATACATTCTATTTTGTAGGGCCAAGCCCAACCGAGGGGGAGGCGGAGACTGTCGAGCTTGAGGGGCTAAGGGAAGAGGCATTGGTCGAGCCCGAGCCGATGGCGGATGACACAGCTGGGATTGTCGGGCCCGAGATAGTTGCTGACGAACTGGTCATGTCCACTATGCCTGAGCAAGCGGTTGTTGCTGAGCCCGAGGTAGCAGCGGGCGGAGTGCCTGAGGCCGATGGCCTCGTGGTGACGGTGGACGAGGCGACCGTGATTGCTGAGCCCGAGGGAGTAGCGGGTGAGGTAGACACGATTCCTGAGGACGAGCCAACCGCTCTTTCTCAGGAATCTGGTAATGCTCCGGTCATAGCCCTCCCCGCCTATGGTCCCCCGCCGTCTCCAGGTCTTGCGAGCACGACAACGGTCCCCATTGAGTCGGGTGACGAGGCCACGGGCGGTGGTCTCATATCAATGGAGGAGGGAGTCGCCTCCGTTTCGGCCGGCAGCTCATCAGGTAAATCCCAAGTTACTGTCCTCTTTATCTTACAATCCTTTCTGACAGGTTCACATTTGTTCGTAACGCAGGTGCCGCCAGTGCCGATGCCCCATTACTCGAGGGAGCGCCTTCAACTGCTGCCTTGGCGGTGGTCACTTCTCAGCCCTCTCTCATACCGTCAAAGATGTTGGAAGGTATGGATTTGCAACTTATTAATCTTACTTTTCAGACGTATAATTTGTGTACTAAAGTCATACTGTTATATCTTTCAGGAGTGCTTTTTGACCATCTTTATCAAGTGTTGCTCCCACACTTCTCCTTCCCATCCGAACTCGCTTCTTCCTCTGGTGGCGCTGGTGAGTATGATTTCCATTGATATCTTTCTTTTCCATTGATGGAATTACTTCTAACCTTTTTTCTCGTCCCGACTGCAGTGCTACAGATTGAAGGAGGGGGTGAAAGATCGGCTGCGCCACCGGCCCTTCCGGCCTTGCCACCTGCCTCAGCTGGTACAGCAACTATCTCACTAATAACTTCCCCCTTTTTATTTCATGAACTGTTATCTGATCACATCTTGTTTCTTTTCAGCTGTCGTTCCGATCTCGGCGCTCTTCGAGCCTCGCATCACAATGCCGGCAGGTCCTTATCTGAGACGTCCATCTTCGAAAGGCGCCGCGAATAGTCTGCGCATGTTGAGTGATTACGTCGAGGAACTCGACATTGAAACTCCTACATCTGCCGCAGACTTCGCTACGGCGGTTAACCCGATGATGGTGATACTCGTGAACTTTCATGACAAAGGCATCATCACATCTTGGGTTAACCATTGCAGGGAGATCGAGGCCCGCCTGCATCAGCTGGAGTCGATGTGTCCCGCTCCCGAGACCTTAGCCGCCAGTAATCAAAGAGCAGCGTGGATTGAGCAGAGCGCTTCTTACTTCCGCCATCTCGAACAAGAAGTCATTTCAAGGCGTAAGGAGCGCGGTGAAACTTCGAGCAAGTCTGCCCAACTGCATGCTCGGGTGGAGGCCAATGCTGCACGGCTGAAGATTGTCTTTGAGGGCCTTCTGCACCACCTTTCCGAAGGGTTATCACTGAGGCAACAGCTTGACGTTGTCGAGCGGGATGCACCTAGCCAGGAAGCATCCCAGAAGGCGGCCGAGGAGCAACTTTCATCCTTTTTGCAGCAGCGGGCCCAGGTGGAAGCGGAGGTGGCCGCGGCAGCCACTCAGGAGGAGGCGCTGAAGGAAGTGCGAGAGCAGCTTGCGGATTTGTTAAAGACACTACCTCCTCAGTAGCTATCCCTCTTTGTATCGTTTATACTTGTAAATAAAAAATGTATATATATATTTTTTATTCTTTAATACAATGTATCCTGTATCCAATCAAGTTTATGAATAAAAGATACACATTTTTTTTGTAATGTCTTGTGTCATTTCTCCGCCTTTTCTTTCTTTTATTATCAGCATGCCACCTTAGTAAACATGGTTGACAGATAATTAGAGCAAGCATCTTGACTTCCTCAAGAAATAACGATGGCTTACGCCGCAGGTTCAGATCTGCTGCCTAAGACTTTTCAACTCTATGAGCCGTAAGGGTCTCATAGAGATTTTTCTCCCTACGGATCGAGAGGATTTCGTAGGTGTGTTTTCTCCTTAGGAATCGTGAGGATTCCTAAGTGCGTTTTCTCTTATAATTCGTAAGGATCTTATAAGAGAATTTTTCCCTCTTACGAGTCGAGAGGACCCGTAAGCGGTTGTTTCCCTCCTTGTTGAAATTCGACTTTAGAGAGTGAGACCCGTGAATAGTATGCAAGAGACCGTTTTAGACCGACTTGCAGGGCCCCATTGTTCAGGAAACAAGTTTTTAATCTCTGCTGCCTGAGGCTTCATCTTGCAAGTTGAGACGAATCGGGAATTTCCCGTGGAGACACTGGTTTCTCTGCGAGCCGACGCGAATCAGGAGGCTCTCATCAAGGATATTTGTTTCCCTGGTGTTGAAACGGATCGAGAATTTCCCACGGAGATCCTGATTTCTCTGCGAGTCGACGCGAATCAGGAGGCTCTCATCAAGGATATTTGTTTCCCTGAATTGAGGTATTTTCCAAGGATATTTGTTTCCATGGTGTTGAAACGGATCGAGAATTTCCCACGAAGACACTGGTTTCTCTGCGAGTCGACGCGAATCAGGAGGCTCTCATCAAGGATGCTTGTTTCCCTGAATTGAGGTATTTTCCAAGGATATTTGTTTCCCTGGTGTTGAAACGGATCGAGAATTTCCCACGGAGACACTAGTTTCTCTGCGAGTCGACGCGAATCAGGAGGCTCTCATCAAGGATGCTTGTTTCCCTGAATTGAGGTATTTGCCAAGGATATTGGTTTCCCTGGTGTTGAAACGGATCGAGAATTTCCCACGGAGACACTGGTTTCTCTGCGAGTCGACGCGAATCAGGAGGCTCTCATCAAGGATGCTTGTTTCCCTGAATTGAGGTACTTGCCAAGGATATTGGTTTCCTTGGTGTTGAAACGAATCGAGAATTTCCCACGGAGACACTGGTTTCTCTGCGAGTCGACGCGAATCAGGAGGCTCTCATCAAGGATGCTTGTTTCCCTGAATTGAGGTATTTGCCAAGGATATTTGTTTCCCTGGTGTTGAAACGAATCGAGAATTTTCCGCGGAGACACTAGTTTCTCTGCGAGTCGACGCGAATCAGGAGGCTCTCATCAAGGAAGCTTGTTTCCCTGAATTGAGGTATTTGCCAAGGATATTTGTTTCCCTGGTGTTGAAACGAATCGAGGATTTCCCGCGGAGACACTGGTTTCTCTGTGAGTTGACGCGAATCAGGAGGCTCTCATCAAGGACGCTTGTTTCCCTGAATTGAGGTATTTGCCAAGGATATTTATTTTCCTGGTGTTGAAACGAATCGAGAATTTCACACGGAGACACTGGTTTCTCTGCGAGTCGACGCGAATCAGGAGGCTCTCATCAAGGACGCTTGTTTCCCTGAATTGAGGTATTTGCCAAGGATATTTGTTTCCCTGGTGTTGAAACGAATCGAGAATTTCCCACGGAGACATTGGTTTCTCTGCGAGTCGACGCGAATAAGGAGGCTCTCATCAAGGACGCTTGTTTCCCTGAATTGAGGTATTTGCCAAGGATATTTGTTTCCCTGGTGTTGAAACGAATCGAGAATTTCCAGCGGAGACACTGGTTTCTCTGCGAGTCGACGCGAATCAGGAGGCTCTCATCAAGGATGCTTGTTTCCCTGAATTGAGGTATTTGCCAAGGATATTTGTTTCCCTGGTGTTGAAACGAATCGAGAATTTCCCACGGAGACACTGGTTTCTCTGCGAGTCGACGCGAATCAGGAGGCTCTCATCAAGGATGCTTGTTTCCCTGAATTGAGGTATTTGCCAAGGATATTTGTTTCCCTGGTGTTGAAACGAATCGAGAATTTCCCGCGGAGACACTGGTTTCTCTGCGAGTCGACGCGAATCAGGAGGCTCTCATCAAGGATGCTTGTTTCCCTGAATTGAGGTATTTGCCAAGAATATTTGCTTCCCTGGTGTTGAAACGAATCGAGAATTTCCCGTGGAGACACTGGTTTCTCTGCGAGTCGACGCGAATCAGGAGGCTCTCATCAAGGATGCTTGTTTCCCTGAATTGAGGTATTTTCCAAGGAGATTTGTTTCCCTGGTGTTGAAACGAATCGAGAATTTCCCGCGGAGATACTGGTTTCTCTGCGAGTCGACGCGAATCAGGATTTTCTTCGTCAAGGACACTTATTTCCTCGAGTCGAAGGATTTTGCCAAAGACATTGGTTTCTTCGGGACTAGGATGAACCGTCGAGATTTGGCTTCGTTTTCTGGCGGAGCCTGTTGGGAAAGTATGGTTCCCTCTTTGTTTGCGCCCTTGGATTATATACAGGGATCGATGTGATCTCAACTGTAGGGCCAAAGTTTTATCATTTTTTTTGTTTTATTTCCACGATGCTCTATCATTTCAGTTTTTAAATCGCGAAGGTCGCGATTGCCCAATCATTTCGGCTATTTTTCGCGGTGCCCAATCATTTCGGCTATTTATTTTATTTTTACTCGCTGCTTTTTTTTTATTGCGAGTTGCCCAATCATTTCGGCTATTTCGTATGCATACGTTTTTACTTGCTGTTTTTTATTGCAAGTTGCCCTATCATTTTGGCTATTTCATATGCATGTGCGGCCTACTGGCTTTTCGCCACAAACCTGAAATTAGACACCGATTTCGGTATCAGCACCGCTACAACTGGGATATTGCCAGGAGCAAATCATCATTTACCTCTGTCGATGTCGAACAAAGGTGGCTTAGCGAACAGGGTTAAGGTCCTGTCGACTAAGGCTTTTAACTTCATGAGCCGTAAGGGTCTCACAAAGGTATTTCTCCCTACAAGTCGTGAGGATCTTGTAGGTGTATTTTCTCCTTAAGAATCGTGAGGATTCCTAAGTGTATGTTCCTCTGTAAGTCATAAGGATCCTACAGGAGGGTTTTCTCCTTGTAAATCGATAGGATTTATAAGGGTCGTTCACCATGTGAACATATCCCCAGTCTCGGATGGGACTTGGTTAGGGAAATGTTTATTCGCGCCCGTGGATTGTATACAAGGGTCAGTATTGAACCACTTGTAGAGCAATATTGGAAGTTTTGGGGGTCGCTTAAGCACAGGTTTAGGTCTCTGTAACTTAAGACTTTCAAATCTTATGAGCAGTGAGGGTCCCATAAGAGAGTTCTCCTTACGAGTCGTGAGGATCTCGCAAGTGTATTTTCTCCTTAGGAATCGTGGGGATGCCTAAGTGTGTTGCTCCCTTGTGAGTCGTAAGGATCTCACGCGGATGGTTTCTCCTCACAAGATCGAGAGGATCTTGTAAGTGTCTTTTAACGAGGTTGCGCCCTTTCGGGTTTTCACAAACACTCGCAGGTAGTCCTGCTGTTTTTACTCACGGAGCCCTTTCGGGTTTTCATCCGTACCCTTTTTGCTTATGGACATACCTTTTTTTTTATATCGTCAGCCTGAAGATGCTATGGTAATAGTTTAAGGACGTTTCGGTCCGTTATTAGTTTAAAGACGTTTCGGTTTGTCATTAGTTTAAGGACGTCTCGGTCCGTCATTAGTTTAAGGACGTCTCGGTCCATTGGCCAGCTACTACTTATAGAGTTTTGGGCTTGGGAAGACAGAGAGCGGACATGGTCGTCGTCATCTATCATTGACCTAGGCCGTAACTCATTAGGCGTAGTATTTCTTCAGGAAGCGACCGTTTATGGGCCTGAAAGGTCTTTCACCGTGCATATCCATGAGTAGATAGGCTCCACCCTGGTAGACCTTGTCTATGATGTACGGGCCTTCATAGTTTGGCTCGAATTTTCCCCGCTTGGCGCGATTGGGGATCATAGGCCTTTTGACCACTAGCACGAGTTCGCCTTGGTGGAATGTCCTTGGCCGGGTCAATCTTTCATATGAGCGCGTCATCTTTGCTTTATAGGCCTCCATATTTTGTTGCGCTATGAGCCGGGCTTCATCAAGGGCATCAAGCTCCTCGAGCCGAAGGTGAGCATTTTCTTCGTCCGTCAGCTCGTAGTGGACCGCCACTCGTAGAGAGGGTAACTCTATCTCGAGGGGGAGTACTGCTTCTGTACCGAATACCAACGCGTATGGCGTTGTGTTCGTGGCTGTCTTGAACGTAGTCCGATACGCCCATAGAGCTTCTTGTAGTCTTTTGTGCCAGTCCTTCTTATTTCGGGACACCGTTTTCTTCATGATCTTTGTCAAGGTCTTGTTGAAGGCTTCAGCTAGACCATTAGCTCGCGGATTATAAACCGAGGAATATCTCCAGTCTATATTATGTTGTTGCACGAAGCGACTGATCTTGTGGCTTCTATAAGCTGGCCCGTTATCGGAGATGATCCGTCGTGGGGTTCCAAACCGATAAATGACATGCGTTTTGAAAAAATGGAGGATATTCTCCGTCTTAACTTCCCTCAGCGGTACTGCTTCCGCCCATTTGGAGAAGTAGTCAGTCGTCGCCAGGATGAAACGATGTCCCTTGGACGATGCTGGTTCGATAGGGCCGACTATATCAGTTCCCCACATTTCGAACGGCCAGCTAGCCACCGTTGGATGTAGTGGATTTGGATGCTGGTGGATGAAGTCCCCATGAATTTGGCATGAGTGGCATTGTTTCGCATATTCGAGGCAGTCCTGAATCATCGTGGGCCAGTAGTAGCCCATCCGTTTGATCTTCGACTTCATCTTTGGGCCTGCTTGGTGAGAACCACAGAGTCCGTCATGAACTTCCTGAACGACCCTTTCCGCTTCAGCAGGTCCCAGGCATCTCAACCACAAAGAATCGAACGACCTCCTGTACAGAGTATCATTGACGAAGGCGAAAGACAGCGCTCATTTCACAAGCTGATGTCTTGAGGACGCATCTTCGGGTGTTCGGCGGTATTTGAAGTAGTCTATAAAGACTTCTCTCCAATCTTCGGTATTTTCCCGATCTTTTATTTGCAGGGTCGTCTGCTCAGTCGCTCCCTTTTCTTTGGGTGATTCCGGAGATATTTCTGCTGGGGCAAGCACCCGACGGCTTTGTACCACGATTCTTACGTCATCGAGGTTCTCATCAGCCAGTTCCTTAGCGAGTTTGGCCAATGCGTCCACTTTGCTGTTTTCCACACGCGGTATGTTTTCCAAAGTATAGGAAGGGATTTGGGTCAGCAGTTGCTGCACCTTCTCGCCGTACTTCACCAGCTCTGGCTTGCATGTTTGGTAGTCGCCGTTTACTTGACTAACGACCAGTTGGGAATCTCCATATATGAGGAGGTTTTCAATTCCCATGTCGATGGCGATCTCGAGGCCTGCTATCAGAGCTTCGTATTCGGCTTCATTGTTTGTCCTTGGCTCTGTTAGGGAGAAAGTAAAACGCATTATCCCTCCTTGTGGAGTTACAAAGATGAGTCATACCCCCGATTTGATTATAGGGGTACTTTGTTTGCGCTTCTTCACGGAAGATGCTCCATCGAAATAAAGCTCCCATCGGGTATCACCACCGTCGACCGCGTCAACGCATGTTCGTCTGGAAGATCACAATTTAGAGGAGAATCGGCGGGTATCGGATGCTCAGCGAGGAAATCGGCGATGGCCTGGCCTTTTACTGCCTTAAGAGGCTGATAGGTTATCGAGAACTCCATCAATAGTAGGGCCCATTTAGCGAGTCGTCCCGTCAATATGGCCTTCGACATCAAATATTTAAGAGGGTCCACCTTCGAAATAAGACGAACCTCATGCGCCAACGCATAGTGCCTGAGCTTTGTTATCGCAAAAATCAACGCCAGGCAGTGTTTTTCAATGGGGGGTAGTTGCTTTCTGCCCCCAGTAGAACTCGACTTAAGTAGTAAAGCGCTCTTTCCTTCCCTTGGTCGTTCTCTTGCGCCCATAATGCGTCTAAGGAACCCTCGAGGGCGGTTGTATAAAGGATGAGGGGTTTTCCCTTGACCGGAGCAGCCAACACTGGAGGGTTCTGTAGGTATTGCTTGATCTCGTCTAGTGCGCTTTGGCATTTTTGGTCCCAGACGAACGGAGTTCCCTTCTTCATCAGGTGGCTGTAAGGACGGCACTTGCTTGAAAGGTTGGCTATAAATCGCCGTATATACGCGAGCTTCCCTTGGAGAGACCGCAGCTGTTTGAGAGTCCTTGGCGGAGGCATTTCCATGATCGCTTTGATATTTGACGGATCTATCTCAATACCTCGATGTCGGACGATGAATCCCAGGAATTTGCCCGAGGAAACTCCGAATGGACACTTGAGCGGGTTCATGTTCAGGTTGTATTTTCGAAGGCGTTGAAATACGGTCTTCAGATGCTCGAGATGTTCCTCATATGATTTACTTTTAACCACGAGATCGTCGATATAGCATTCGACGATTTCGTGTATAAGGTCATCAAAGATTTGCATCATGGCTCTCTGATAAGTAGCACCGGCGTTCTTTAATCCGAAGGGCATCACCTTGTAGCAGAATATACCCAAAGGAGTCCTGAAGGCGGTGTGTTTCTGATCTTCGGGATGCATCTTTATCTGGTTATACCCCGATGAGCCATCTATGAAGGAGAAAACTTCATGAGTTGACGTATTGTCTATCATCAGTTCGGTGACTGGCACTGGGAAATCGTCCTTTGGGCAGGCTTTATTGAGATCCCGAAAGTCTACGCATATGCGCACTGTCCCATTTTTCTTCATCACCGGGACGATGTTGGAGATCCACTCGGGATACTGGACTTCCTTGATTAAGCCAGAGTCGATCAGCTTCTTGACCTCGGCGTTGAAGCTCATCTCAAGCTCGAGCCGCATTCTTCTTGGTGCCTGCTTGACTGGCTTGACATCTGGGGATATCGCCAATTTGTGCACAGCAATTTCTGGATCTAGTCCCGGCATTTCGGAATAGTTCCACGCGAAGCAATCTTTGTGCTGCATAAGCAGGTCTTTTAGTGAAGCCACCTTCTCTTCAGACAGTAGCTCACTAACAAATGTCGGTCGTGGATCGTTCGCCGTTCCCAACTCAATTTTCTTAAGGTTATCTGCGGTGGTATGGATTCCGTCTTCCAGATCTTTTGGCGATGGTGGGAATTCTGAGATTACTTCATCGTTGCTGTTTTCGAAGCACCAGGGAAGGTCATCCATGTTCTCGGGCTCTTCTTTTGACATTGTTATCATGTGACAAGTATGAATTCGCTTCCAATCCCAATGTGGAACTGGTTCTTCTTCCGTGGCCTTGGGTTCGTGCTTCTGTGGCGGCGCTACCCTCCAGTTGTCAGACAGAGCGAACTTGCCAAGCTGGTATTGATCTTCAACCCAATTTTTGAAGGTGAAGCAGTCTTCGAGAGGGTGCCCTATCACTCGGTGATAAGGGCAATAATCCGGGTGAGAGACTTCGCCTGCTTGTTCGGGGTGTTTAGACTCCGGCAATGTAAGCATCTGATGTTTTAAAGCGAGGTCAAGTATTTTCTTCGTCTTGTCCCGAGGAAAAGAGTATGCTCGATCCATTTTTCTCGTGAGGGATAGATCGGAACTGCTTGGTTCCTGCTTGCGTGGCCTTTTAGCCCCGCTTCGTTGCTGTTGAGCGCCTTTTTCGCGTTTCGACTTGCTTCTGCCTCCGCGTCGAGCCTTCTTTATAACAGGTTGACAAGGAGCGGCATTTTCATCTTTCACGGCCTGTTGGAGAAGGCGTTGCGTTTTGTTTTTCTCGTAGATGGTCATTTCACGGTTATGGTCGTCCCGGACTTTTTGACCCGCTTCCTTTATAAGCTTGTCCATTTATTCTTCGAACGACGGACTGGGCACTTTCGCATCTGGAACTTCTACTGGTTCAGGATTAGCGTCATCCCATTGAGCATCCGCTTCTTCATCGATGTCATACACGACGTAGCAGCCGTGTAGTAACTCTCGTTTCTTGGACCGAATATATCCGAGCCCTTTTGTTTCCATTCTCCCATTAGGCGGTTTGCGTTGAGTCCCGGGAACGTTCCAGACTTTGTCATAGAACTTGGCTTTTCGAACGGTCTGCTTGAAGGATATCCCCTGGCGCTTCAGCAGCCTCTTCAGGCCTTCTGTATAATATCTGGGAAGACGGATAGGCTGCAGCCTGTCGAGCGTAGGATCCCCGCCATGCCAGATTTCTTTCTCCACTCTGGTTTCTTCAGAGTGGTAGAATAGAATTGCTTTTTCGCCTTCTCGCCTGGGAGGGACATAGCACGTCTGCAGTTCTTCGACATTGTAGATATCAAGTGCGTCCAGTTCTTTACGGTGTTTAAGCGGCACCATGACGACTTGTAGACATTGCTCTTCGTCAGCGGGCGTTTGCATTAAAGGCCGAGCAGAGAATATAGCATGGACCTCATCTTCCGAGTCACTACCAAAGATCAATGTAGGAGCAGATGGTCCCGGCTTGTTGTATTGGGGCGGCCCCGAATAAACTATCTCCTCTTCCTCCTCGGTATCACCGCCGAAGGCAGGGATGGTGGCATTAGCTTTATTCTCCGGCTTGTGACACCTCTCCGTGTCTTCGAAATCCGGTAAGAAGTATTTGGCATCTTCATATTTGCGGACCTCATTCATGAAGAACGGGTTCAGTTCTCCCGCCACGGTATACTCAAGACCATCCTTAGAATACTTCATACACTGATGTTGTGTAGAAGGGATGATGTTGTACTCGTGTAACCATGGTCGGCCGAGCAAAACATTGTAGCATGTCCTGGCGTCTATGACGTGGAACTTAGTGTCCGTGACGAGTAGCCCGAAGCGTAGCGTCAGTATCACAGACCCAAGAGTTCTTGATGACTGGGAGTCGAACCCGGAGATAGTGATCTTGTCCCGAGCAAGGTGCTGGACGCTCATGCAGATTTCTTTTAACACCCGCACATTGAGGAGGTTAACGGAGGAACCATTGTCGATCAGGATTTTTCCTATTTTTATATCGTGACAGTATCCTGAGACATAAAGGGGGCGATTATGTTCGCACGTCCCAAGGAGAAGGTCTTCATCACCAAAAGCGACATCGGCCGTGTGCACTTCCTCCAATTCATCCTTCATCTTTTCTTCAGCCAGGAAAGCTTGGAATTGCTCCGGATTTTGTAGTGCCTTGATTAATGAATCTCTCGCCTCTTTTGATAGCAAAAGGGCGTCAAGAATGCTGAGCTGTGAGGGTAGCTTTCTCAGATGCGCTAAGACGTTGTAATCCACATTATTCTTCTTCGGCGGGTCCTTGGCGCTTAGCTCCCCCAGAACTTGGTCATCTAAGACGATATCTTCAGAGACCTTTTCTTTCCCTTTATCTTTTCTGTTTGAGGGCCTGAGATTCTTTTCAGGCAGCGTCCGATTCCGCAGCCGAATATTTTCTCAAACCTTCGGCTCTTCTTCTTTTCCCGAAGTGGACTCTTTAAAGAGAGGGGCAAGTTCCAGCTCCTCATCAGAATCGCTCCCGAATGTAGGCACTTGTGACCCGCCGGTGTTAACCATGCGACAATCGCCGGTAGTTCTTTTAAGCCCTTCGGTCGTATTTCTTTGCTCTCGATGAGTTTTGCGCTTTTCCAGCTTAAAGTGTTGTCGATGAGCAACGTATCCTTGCCACCATCTATCGAAAGCTTTGCATTCTTGAGTGGGGTGCGAAACCTTCTGATGATATAAGCAATAGGAGGGGTGCATTTCTATTTCACCGGTAATTTTTCCTTCGGAGGATGGTAGCTTCATGCCCATTGATATGGCCTTATCAAACCTTTTCCTCATCTTGAATTGGCTTTTGTCGGTAGTGGAGGTATTTTGCTCCAGTGGGATCGTCTCAGCTCTTTCATCAAGTCGCTGGTGCTTGGCCCTTTCAAATACAGCCGTCTCGCGTTCTCGATCAGCTTTACTTTTCAATCGAGCTTCGTTAAGGAATGCGTCAATTACTTCATCTGATGGCCCCAGAATTTTTGATTCAGGGTCTGCCCCCAGCGTTTCAGTACAAGGAGTCTCCTCATCGTCCATGAACGAATGGGAAATCACATGACAGCTCGCCACATATTCTTCAGATTCATCAGATGAACTTTCTCCTTCATCTTCCTCTTGAAAGACATGATTGAGGAACTCTTGGAATGTAAAGGGAGTCCGTGTCTTCTGGTTGTATTCCTCCAGCGCGTCAATTTGTTTTTGCAAGTTTGTGCGCTTGTCGCCAGGCTTCACGGGCTTCTTAGATTTCTTCTTCTTCTTTTTCAAAGATTTTGACGGCTGGTTGCGAGTGCTTGGGCCACCACCATCGATCTTTGGAGTTGTACGTGGCTTCAACATCCCCTCAATGACCTGCGGTTCTAACGGGTTCTTCTACCTAATCGCTGGACATGTCTGAAGATCGTTTAGCATCCTCTTTGTCTTGGCTGATAATACAACCTCCCAAGGAGCTTCTTCAACGACAGAGCATGTTGCCCCCGGCGTACTCATCCCCTTAGAGGTATGGGGCTGCGGGGGATTCACCTTCCATTTGTCAGATAATGCGAACTTGCCCTGTCGGTACTGGTCTTCAAGCCAATTTTTGAAGACGTAGCAATCTTCGATCGGATGACCCAATACTCGATGATAAGGACAGTAGTTGGGCTTATTGACATCATTTGGTTGTGACGGACGTTTTGGATCCGGCAGATTTATGAGTCGGTTGCGCAACGCCAGCTCGAATAACCTTCTCGTTTTATCACGGGGAAAAGAGTAAGAACGTCCTAGCCTCTCCTCAAGGGCTACGTACGGGCGCATATTATTTTGAAGAACAACCGGCTTCGAGTTGCTCGGTTGTTGTTGAGCATTAGTGACAACGATCGATTTTCCCTTCCCCTTGTCATTTTGGGAGTCCGGCTTTGGAAGAGGGGGTTTATGGCCCATCTGATCCATTTGCGCTAGCTTGTCAATCAAGGCCTGGAAGGTAGTCGGCTTGAAAAACATCATAAATTGTGAGATGGTTGCTTGCGGATCAAGGGTTCCCACAAACATACCCACCGTGGGAGCTTCTTCAATGCGCTGCTCACACTTCGACCATAAGTTCCGCCACCGTATAGCATATTGAACCCATGTCTCGCCTGGCTTACCCTGGCGTTAATCAGTGCTGTCATCGGGGTGCGTTCACTGGAACTTGCAAAACGTTGGGTAAATAACAGCTCCATCTCCGCGAAGGTCTTGATAGATTCGTTCGGGAGCTCAGAGTACCACTCGAACGCCGTATCTGATAAACTTCCAACGAACTGGCGAAGCAACAGCTTGTCATCACCGCCGGTATTCCCGCAGAGTGCCCTGAACTGGGCAACATGTTGGTGGGGATTGCCCGTCCCCTTGTAAACATGGAACTTGGGAATTGTGTAGCCCGGCGGATACTTGATTTGATCGTACCAACTTGGATACGGCCGTCCTGTTTTTACGATCCGGCCGGCTGCTTCAGTCGCATGATGAACCCGTATTTGTTGGGCTATGTATTCGTCCAAGTCAGCTTTGGAGATTGTCTCCTCCTTAGCTGCTGATAGAGCTGGCGGAGGATTTGACGCTTCTCCCCTATCATCTTCAAGGACAATCGGGGGATCTTCGGCCAGAGGATCTTGTTGGATCATCATCCCCACCATGTCTTGGAACAGAAGGCCCATATGCTTTATGTTGGCTGCTTGTTCAGCAGCCTCTTTATCCTTCTTCTCCAATATTCGACGAAGGAATTCGGCGTCGGTTTCTTCCTCTTGGCATTCATCCGAGGACGTTTCAGGGTTTTCTTTTGGCCCAGTAAGTGCGGCCATAGCGTTCATCATCTCTTGGAGCTTCTGCTGCTGCTCTTGGGCTTTGGTCACTGATCGCGTAAGCGGTCGATGACCCGTAGATATGCGACTATCCTCTTTACCAGACGCCACGTAGACGGTATGAACTACAATGCCCCCTGACTTAGGGCGTTTGGGTCTACCACCTTTGATATTCATCATCGGCGTTGGCACTTTCTCCGGCCTTCTTCTTTTATGGGTCGTAGAAGTTGAGGGGGCCGTTGCTTTGGGCACCCAAGCGGTCGTCACCTTTCGTTGCTTGACCGGGGGATTTTCTTTTTGCCGACCTTTCGACTTCTTCTGTTGGCGAGAGAGGTTAGGATCAATGACAGATTCTCAGAATCGTCGCCATGTCTTATAGATCCTGGAGGACGGCGATTGAGGAGGCTGCTCTAGCTTTTCTGCTTCCACAGTAGTCTCTACTGGTGGAGGAGATCTTTTGAGCACCGCAGTTGGCGAGTTTCTGCGTACCCTATTCAACAGTTCAAAGCTGTTCCTGGTTGGAACAGCAGCGTTAACTTCCACCGTTGGAGCTGGCGGAGTCATCCCAGAAGGGGAGTTGCCCCGGTCTTCCTTATCCGGCGCCAGTGGCGTCATCGGGCGCGACGAGTCGTCGGTATCGATTCAGAGACAAAAACAGCTTCTTCTTTCCCCCTGTTCAGGTGTGGGGCTGTTGCTAGCGTCAGCCTGTTGAAGACTGATGTCTTTTGAGCAGCAAGAGCAGGAGTGGGAGTTGGGACGGTCAATCTTGTAAAGACCGATCTTTTAGCAGGAGAAGCCGCCTTGATGACTTCAGGAGCAGGTTTGGCTATTCTTTTTGGAATAACCTTTTCCGGGACTGCAAGCTTCATTGTGGGCCCGCAGGAGTTTTGGCCCAGTCTGGAGAAGACCGAGGCGCTGGTGTTGGGCGACCCGTTGAGAGGGGCCGCAGTAACTGTAAGTCGATCGAAGACCGACTTCTTATGAGCTTCTGGTACGGGCACAGGGGTGCTGAAGCTTGTTGGCGGAAGCATAGTTCCGAAAAACAACCCCGTGGTGGCTTGAGTAATCTGCTCCACGGGGATAGTGAACAAAGAGGCCGCTTGGGGCCCGTAGGTTATGCCCCCAGTTGAGGCCGGACGCGAGCTACAGCTGCAGTTAGAGCACTTCGAACAGGTAGAGGCCATCGATGCTTGATTTCTTTTCTGCGCCAAGCAAGAGACCAAATCTTAGTAAACTTGAAATCCAAAGGCAACCATTAACCAACCGCGATTTGTTCGCGAATACGACACACGAAGTGTGGAGTGGAAAGATGAAAAGGTCCCACCGGGCGTGCCAGAATCTGTTCCCCTCCGAATGGCGGCGCACAAGACTGCGAAGTCCTAACGCTGAGATTCGGGGCAGATACTATTTGGTTTTATCCATCCACCTCTCCGAAGATGCCAAGTTGATTTATGGCACCGTGCATCGGAGGTTTAGACGGATGAGGCCGATGTAGCAGACTTCGTCAGATTCCCCCTCGCTTGAGGGGTTTTTTTTATTGTGAGGACGCTCTTCCCTGCAGGCACAAGCCCCTACAGTTAATTACGCTACCGCATCGTGGTAACAACTTTCTCCTTCTCCAGAATTTCACTTCGTGTCGTGTGTGTTTGTTTTGTTTGTGGTTGCCCGTGGATTGTATACGGAGACTAAGTGATGCCGTCGCCCGTAGGACGTGGATTAGTCCAAATCCGTATTTACTTAGATTTGGGTTTGGTGTTTTGGTTTAAGGATACGTTAGCCATATTTAGGCTAAGATCGACTTAAACGTTTGTTAAGGATACGTTAGTCTGATTTGAGACTAAGATCAACTTAACGGGATCGTTTTGGATCCGACAAAAGAGCGTTTGGGGACTCTATTATTCCAGTTTAGGGACATAGTGGTCCATAGATAGTTTAAGGACATTGCCGTCCATAGGTAGTTTAAGGACGCTTAAGTCCGTGGGTTTAAGGACCCCACAGTCCGTATTTTAGCTTAAGGACGCTTAAGTCCATGAGTTTAAGGACCCCACAGTCCGTGTTTTAGTTTAAGGACGCATAATTCTGCGGGTTTAAGGAACCCACAATCCGTATTTTGGTTTAAGGACGCTTAAGTCCATGAGTTTAAGGACCCCACAGTCCGTGTTGATGTGTGGTTGTCGGGACCCGTCACCTCTCTGACGTCGTTGAAGGATTACAACGCTGGGTGTCAGAGGAGTGCGGAGATGTACCCTCGAACCGGTCGTAAATTGATTTAAGAGAGAGCAGCTGTGCTCAGTCGATTTAATTTGAGGACTTACGGCCATGATTGGGCTAAGTCCAGTTGAAAAATATTCAACGCTTTTATTTATTTTTGGTCTATTAGACCTGTGCTAGGGCTTTGCCCACATTTAAATAATGCATTGCATTACTTTTTATTTTTGTTTGGGCTCTGTCCATAAAGGATGCAGAGCATCAATTTTACTTGGGCTCTGCCCTTTATAAATGATGCAGAGCATCAATTTTATTTGGGCTCTGCCCTTTTATTGCTTTGCAATTTATTTTGGCCTGCTAGGTCTTTTTGACTTGGGCTTGGCCCTTTAGCAAAAGAAATGCATTTCATTTGTCAGGCGCTTTGCGCCAATCAAAAAGCGCAAGCGATTGTGGTGATGACACGTGTCATGCAAGCGCAGTGCGCTGCGCTTGCGCTGCCGACACGTGGCGCGCTGTGGTGAGTTGCTCCAGTTTCAGAGATCAAGGCTCTATTTCAAAAGCGCGTAGCGCAAATGGTTCAGATTTTGACACGTGGCGCTCTCAGATGGCTTGCGCCAACCCAAGAGCGCAACAACGCAATTCTACAAGTGCAAAGCACTATTAACTTGAGAATCTTTTAGATTCCAGAACCAATGGTTCATAAAAGAAGTGCAAAGCACTGCTTGGTTTCTTGATCTAATTTAGATCAAAGAAAACAAGTGTTTCTTATTTTTCTTGATCTTAGAGAACCAATGGTTCATAAGTGCAAAGCACTATTTTTATTCTGTTTTTTATTAAAGATAATTGATCTTGTTCTTAGATCAATGATCTATTAGAAGAAATTCTTCTATCTAAAAGGTCTTTTACCTTTTTTCTTCTTGAAATTTCTTCAGAGTTCTCTCTGTTTGAAATTTTTGATTTCTCACAAAATGTTGATGCCTTTGAATTGAGGTCTAGGGTTCTTTTTATAGTGCCCATAAATTAGTTAAAGAGATCTTTCTCTGAGTGATTTGGGGAATTTTCCCCACCGTTGGATCTTTGATCCAAGGGCTTCTGTTTTACAGAAGAAAATCTTCTTGTTTTAACAAGAACAGAAAGATTTCTTTAAAATCTTAATTCTGTTTGACGCAAATGCCCCAGCGCGTGACATGTGTCAAGCAGCGCACAGCGCAGCGCAACTGCGCTAGCGCATCTGCACTGCCACGTGTCGCGCAACGCAACTGCGCTAGCGCATCTGCGCGGACACGTGTCGTGCAGCGCAAAGCGCAGCGCCACTGCGCAAGAACATCTGCGCTGACACGTGTCGCGCAGCGCAGTGCTTGCGCAACTGAAGTGTTGCTTCCTTTAATTTTATTTTAAATGGAGCTTTGCTCTGATTGGGCGCGCTGCCTTGGGCGCTGCGCTGACGTATCAGCGCCTGACACGTGGCGCGTTACATCCGGGATTTGAAGCGTTGCTTCAAAATTTGAATTTTGAATTTCAACAGAACTTTGCTCTGATTGGGGGAAACAGTACATGCGTAAACGATAGGTTTTTACTTATGTACGTTTCGTGTATCGATTTGGTTTTCGTGCATGATTTCGATTTACGATATCTTGTGTGTTTATATGTAGGCACCCCCACGAGGATTTCGAGATGACGAGGAGAGCGTGGCGTCATCGATTCCAGCAAGCGAAGATCAGGTGAGTAGATATATATCTACGGGGGAAGTCGGGTGGATGGCGTATAGCACCCCCGCAGTTCGTTGTGTAGTATATGATATATATTAGATATAAATTTGTGTTATATGAGACTAATTGATTTTCGAGATTGATCTTAGAAGATCATAAGTTTAATTTTAGGAATTGGTTGATAGTGTCATAGTTAGTTTCTTAGTCGCGAACCCTAGAGTAGTGATTTGTATACACGCATATATTTTATTTCTTGTACGTATATGAGGATACACACACACACACACATATGTATGGGACTATGTGTGTGTGTGTGTGTGTGTGTGTGTGTGTGTATATATATATATACACGTATACATATACATGGATGATGAGGATAGTATATGGTACTGGGAGATGAGTTGATGAGTTTGGGCATGGCGTCATGAGATCGGTGATATAATGTGGTTCGTATTATGAGATACAACATGACATTATAGTGGGTCTTTAGGCGATGTGTTTTCATACACACGCATATATATTATGTTGATAGTATCAGTATTGTAATAGACCTAGATCAGTACCCCCAGTTCACGATATGTGATGATAAGGATACCAGATGAATAATGAGATAAATGTGATATTTGACCCGTATCCAGATTTGGGATGTTGTACGATGGATTTACCGTACGAGCTATATATTGATGATAGATCCGCACTCTTGACTCGACGATGTCATATTGTATATTGTATCGTATGTGATACTATTGAGGCGGGATCACCGACTATTATATTTATATATATCGACTCAGATTTAGGTGGTTTCCATACCCTCTTTTCGATTAGTCTGTTAGTTTAGTCCAGTAGTTACTTGTAGATGTTAGACTAGACACGGGTCATACCTATTTCAAAACTACGAATCGTGGGTATTTTAAAGACAGGCCAAGCGATTTTACGGATATTTCAAAGGACGTACCTTTTATTAAAAACACCGTAGCCCTATTTTCTAAACACCACGATTCGTATATTTCAAGCGACAAAACTGTATGACCATATATGTTAATGTAGATTCCTTATTGTTGCATTCACTTTTCATTGTTGTATATTCGGTATTGCTGCTTTTATTATTCATGTTCCGCATATTCTGTCTGTTCGCATCGCATTGCATTCTTATCGTGTTTGTTCCCCTCCGAACACAGAGACGCGGCCGCGTAGGTCCATCTTGCCTGAAATTCGGGGCAGATGGTAATTGGTGCTATCCGCCCACCTCTCCGAAGATGCCAAGTTGATTTATGGCACCATATATCGAAGGTTTAAACGGATGCGGCCGATGTAGCAGACTTCGTCAGATTCCCCCTCGTTTGAGGGGGTTTTGATTGTGGGGACGCTCTTCCCTGCAGGCGCAAGCCCCTGCAGTTAATTACGCTACCGCATCGCGATAATAACTTTCTCCTTCTCCAGATGGTCACTTCGTGTCGTGGGTGTTTGTTTTGTGTTTGGTTGCCCGTGAATTGTATATGGAGACTAATTTATGTTGTCGTCCATAGGGCGTGGATTAGTCCAAATCCGTATTTTCTTAGATTTGGGTTTGGGGGGTTTGGGTTTAAGGATACGTTAGCCTCATTTGAGACTAAGATCAACTTAAACGTTTGTTAATGATACGTTAGTCTAATTTTAGACTAAGATCAACTTAACGGGATCGTTTAGATCCGACAAGAGAGCAATTGGACTCTGTTGTTTAGTTTAGGGACATTGCGGTCGATTACCAATTTAAGGACATGGTGGTCCATTGTTAGTTTAAAGACATCACGGTCGAGGTTAAGGACATCATAGTCCGTTGTTAGTTTTAAGACATCACGGTCGAGATTAAGGACATCATAGTCCATGGGCTTAAGGACCCCACAGTCCGATGTTAGTTTAAAGACATCACGGTCGAGGTTAAGGACATCATAGTCCGTTGTTAGTTTTAAGACATCACGGTCGAGGTTAAGGACATCATAGTCCATGGGCTTAAGGACCCCACAGTCCGATGTTAGTTTAAAGACATCACAGTCGAGGTTAAGGACATCATAGTCCATGAGTTTAAAGACCTCACGGTCCAATGTTAGTTTAAAGACATCACGGTCGATGTTAAGGACATCATAGTCCGTGGGTTTAAGGACCACACAGTCCGATGTTAGTTTAAAGACATCACGGTCGAGGTTAAGGACATCATAGTTCATGAGTTTAAGGACCTCACGGTCCAATGTTAGTTTAAAGACATCACGGTCGATTACCAGTTTAAGGACATGGTGGTCCAATGTTAGTTTAAAGACATCCCGGTCAAGGTTAAGGACATCATAGTCCGTGAGTTTAAAGACCTCACAGTCAAGGTTAAGGACATCATAGTCCGTGAGTTTAAAGACCTCACAGTCAAGGTTAAGGACATCATAGTCTGTGGGTTTAAGGACCCCACAGTCCAGTTTAAAGACATCATAGTCTGTGGAATGTATAGCTGTCGGGACCCGTCACCTCTCTGAAGACGTTGAAGGATTACAACGACAAATATCAGAGGAGTTCAGAGATGTACCCTTGAACCAAAATTGATTTGGCGATCTATAGTCCAATTTGGGACTAAAGTCTGTTTGAAGGTTTATGAGCATATGGGCTCAGTTGATATGAGTTGAACATTTTATTGTTCTGGCTATTGGGCCTTTACTTGGGATCGGCCCTTTTAATAATGTTGAGCATTAGATCCTGACAATTTTTGTCTTGTATTGAATGCATAGCATTTATCAAAACAAATTGTGTTATGACAGTGCGCCACATGGCGCGTCAGGCGCTTTGCGCCAAGGAAAGAGCGCATTGCGCTTCTGTTGGATAGCGCACACGAGGAGGACGCGTGTCGCGCTTAGCGCTAAGCGCTAGTTTGTTGGCGCATTGCGCTTTTAATTTATGAGCGCGCTGCGCTAGTTTGTGGGTGCGCCAGTGAGTGACACGTGGCGTGCTTGGAGCTGAGCGCCGGCCCATGAGCGCAGTGCGCTGTTTCGGGAGCGCAAAGCGCAAGTAGTGTCTATGGTTGACACGTGGCATGTTTTGGCGCTGAGCGCCGGTCCAAGAAGCGCAAGGGCGCAGTTCATGAGTACAAGGCACTTTTTAATAGCGCAAAGCGCTTTTGATCAATTTTAAAATCAAAGAACAAATTTATGTTCTTCAAAGGAGGCTTTGCCTTAAGATCCTAGAACAAAAGTTCTTATTTTTATAAAAGGCTTTCCCTTTATAGATCAAAAGATCTATGAATGAAGTAAAATACTTCTTTTTATTATTTTATGATTAGATCTTCGATCTTTTCTTTTTTATTAAAGACCTTGGTCTTTTCCGTAGATCTCTGATCTTTTTAGAAGATGGTTCTTCTTTTTACGAGATGGTTTCATCTCTATTATTCAAGAACATAGTTCTTTTTTACCTTGAAGATGAAGAAAAAAATCTTCTTTTTTCTAAGAGCTTTCTCTTCTTTAGCAGAGGGTTTTTTCTCTCTCCTTTCTTTGTCTCTTCTGTGTGTCCATTTAGACTTGAAGTCTAGGGTCCTTTATATAGGGCCAAATGATTTGTTAAATCAGTTGAAGAGATCTTTCTCTGATTGATTTGGGAATATTTCCCACCGTTGGATGTTTGATCCTAGGGCTTCTGTTTTACAGAAGGCAATCTTCTTGTTTTTAACAAGATTGGAAAGATCTTTCCATACAGAATTTATTCTGTCTTTTGGTAATTTTTATTTACCATTGGATCATTGATCCAACGGTGCTCTGATTTACAGAGCATAATCTTGTTATTTGGAAAGATTTTGAGAAATCTTTCCTTAACAGAATTCAGTTTCTGATTAATTAATGATTTATCATCATTATTATTAGATCTTTTGATCTAACGGTGGGGATGTTTAATTCCACCGCTAGCGCACTTTGCGCTAGCGCACCTGCGCTCGACACGTGGCGCGTGGCGCAACTATGCTAGCGCATCTGTATTTGACACGTGGTGCACAGCGCAACTGCGCTAGCGCACCAGTGTTTGACATGTGGCGTACAGCGCACAACACTAGATCTGAAGCGTTGCTTCAATTTAAATTTCAAATTTTGGAGCAGAGCTTTGCTTTGATTGAGGGCGGGCTGCCTAGGGCGCAGCGCTCCTGGCGCTGGTGTGTCTACTTTTGACACGCGGCGCGCAGCGCATAGAATTTGAAGCGTTGCTTCAATTTTTTACTTTAGATTTTTAATACAGAGCTTTGCTCTTTATTGAAAAAGGAAGCGTCGCTTCATTTCAAATCTTGGAATTTGAACAGAGCTTTGCTCTGATTGGGGAAACAAATGCCCCCCCACCGTTGCACTTACGTGGCCCAAGCGTGAGTGCAGCGGTGGTTGGATCAATTATTTGGAAGTTGAAACGGCTCTGAATGCTTATAAATAGGACCTTTGGTCCCTTAGATGATTCCCATCTTCTTCTTAAGAATTTTCTCTTATTCAGAGCATTGCTCTTCAATTTAAGAACTTTTCAAGAGTAAAACTCTGTCAAAACTTAAGTAAAGTTTACAAACTTTTAATAAACTAGGGTTTTACCCATTAACAGAGCTTTGCTCTTCATAGATCTTTGATCTAAAGAGAACCCTTTTAGGGTTCCATTAAAAGAACTTTGCCCTCTAAAAGGTTTTTATTTCTGATTTCTTAATTCGTTAATAGAGCTTTGCCCCTTTCAAATCATATAGAAGAACTTTTAAGAGTTTGTTCATGGATCTTGAAGATCAAAAATGAAATTTTATTTTTGATGGGTTATATGTTCTTAGAACAAGGGTCTCAGCGTTTTCGGGGAATTTCCTTAAATTCTCCCCATAACCGATTTTGACAGGTGTCACTCCTGTCTGCAGAGCATTGCTCTCGAGGAGTTTAACTCCCTGTGTTTGTTTTTCCTCATTGCTAATCTTCCAATGATGTTTCTTTCAGGCACTATGGCTGTTCATTTATACAGTCTGAACGAGTTCATTACTTATGAGGATATCCGCGTACAGGACCGTCACCAAAACCAAGAGTTTATAGATGCCCAGTGTGTGGAGATTATGGGTCGTCTGTATGCACGCGTTGGTTGGTTGCTTCCTCGCCGTTCTGCTCTTTTGAAAGTCGTACTGGGAGAAATTTGGAGAGCACTTCCGGAGTTTCATGAGGCCATGCCGCTTAATGTGCTGGATGACACCGAAGACAAGGTGCATTCAGTGTATCTGTCGGGGCTGATCTCGAAGAAACGGCGAGATAGCCTCATTGATATTTTGCATCAAATTTTTCAACAGACGACGATAATTGCTGCTTATCAAAGGATGGAGAGCATTGTCGAAGATCTTGACACGCGTGAGCGCGAGAGGATGCACACGAGAATGGTCAGAAAGGCCAGAAAGACTCTAGATGGCATTACTTTCGACTTTCTCAATCCATGCCCTGGATCCGAGGTTATACCCATGTAAACATTTCAATAATGCTGCTTTTGTTTATTGTCTTTATTGATGTAAGAATTTTCCGAGTATGAATGACAAATCTTTTGCCTCCTTCCTTTGATTTTCTACTTTGTTATTGGCATATTCCTTAAGTAAGCGTAGCCTGTAGGTGATATAGAATATTCCGTCTTAAATACTTCGAGGAGTAGTGATGGCTTAGGAAGCAGGTTTAGATCTGCTACCTAAGGCTTTTCAACTTTATGAGCCGTGAAGGTCTCATAAAGAATTTTCTCCCTACGAGTCGAGAGGATCTCGTAGGTGTATTTTCTCCTTACGGGTCGTGAGGACTCCTAAGTGCGTTTTCTCTTGAGAGTCGTAAGGATCTCACAAGAGAATTTTCTTCCTTACAAGTCGAGAGGACTCATAAGTGATTGTTTCCCTCCTTGTCGATGTTCGACTTCGGAGAGTGTGGCCTGCAGATAGTCTATCTTGACCTCCTTGTAGGGCACCGATGGCTTAGGAAACAAGGTTAGGATCTGCCACCTAAGACTTTTCAAATTTATGAGCCGTGAGGGTCTCATAAAGACTTTTCTCGCTACGAGTCGAGAGGATCTCGTAGGTGTATTTTCTCCTTAGGGGTCGTGAGGACTCCTAAATGCGTTTTCTCTTGAGAGTCGTAAGGATCTCACTAGAGAATTTTCCCTCTTACAAGTCGAGAGGACTCGTAAGTGGTTGTTTCCCTCTTTATCGAGATTCGACTTTGGAGAGTGTGGTCCGTGAATAGTATGCAAGAGTCCGTTTTGGACCGACTTGCAGGGCCCCAGTGCTTAGGAAACAGGTTTTTTAATTCCCGCTGCCTAAGGCTTTTCCTCACGAGTCGAGACGAATCGAGCATTTCTCACAAGAATATCCTAACGTCACAGTTAACCTCTGCTTTTTACGACAGAGGTCCGTTAGGGTCTGTGGTACTAGGGTTTTGTCCGTCGTACCGTCGCGTTGGCTGATGTATCCCTCGATAAGAAACCTTGCTGTTCGAGTAACCTTGCGACTGTCATGTCTCTGATCCCTTCGGGGGCTGGACAAGACGTCTTTAAGCAATCCTCCTAGGCAGTTTGACCGTCGGAAGAGCAAGCGTTAGGAATTTTGTCATGCCGCTTTTTACTTGAGGTTAGGCTCATTTTGGAGAGCCCCGATGAGTCATAACCACTCCGCGCTGGTGTGGGATGATCTCCGATAGTCTTTCAGGTTTTATATGAGTTGCCGTCAAGACCCTGAAGCTAGGAATTTGTCCTTTGCTTCGCTTTGCTGGCATTGCGTCTGCTGTGTCGAGACGAATGTCGCGGTTGTCTCTAGGTTGCTGGTGAACCGTCGAGGTTTGGAACTAGGGATTTTGTCGTGGCTCCGTTGTTTGATTGTCGCGTTTGAATCCTGCTGGAGGAAGAACGCTGTGGTGACATCTCGTCTGCTGTGTCGAGACGATCGTCGAGGTGGTGATCATTCCACGCTGGTGTGAGATAATCTCCAATGGTCTTTCAGGTTTTATATAAGTTGCCGTCAAGACCCTGAAGCTAGGAATTTGTCCTTCGCTTTATTTGCTTTGGCGTGTCCGAATCCTGTTAGAGGAAGGACGCTGTAGTGACATATCGTTTGCTGTATCGAGGCGAACGTCGAGGTGGTGACCACTCCGCGCTGGTGTGGGATGATCTCCGATAGTCTTTCAGGTTTTATATGAGTTACCGTCAAGACCCTGAAGCTAGGAATTTGGCCTTTGCTTCGCTTGCTTGGCATTGCCTCTGCTATATCGAGACGAATGTCGCGGTTGTCTCTAGGTTGCTGGTGAACCGTCGAGGTTTGGAACTAGGGATTTTGCCGTGGCTCCGTTGTTTGATTGTCTTGTTTGAATCCTGCTAGAGGAAGAACGCTGTGGTGATGTCTCGTCTGCTGTGTCGAGACAAACGTCGAGGTGGTGACTATTCCACGCTGGTTTGGGATGATTTCCGATAGTCTTTCAGGTTTTATATGAGTTATTGTCAAGACCCTGAAGCTAGGAATTTGGCCTTTGCTTCGTTTGCTGGCATCGCGTCTGCTGTATCGATACGAATGTCGCGGTTTTCTCTAGGTTGCTGGTGAACCGTTGAGATTTGGAACTAGGGATTTTGCCATCGCTTCGCTTCGCTTTGACCGTGGGGACTTTTGTTGACGTTGCGTCCGCATGCTGCTGGACTGCGAAGGAACGCCGTTATGGACATTGCGTCTGGTGTAACGAGACGAATGCTGAGGTAGAGTTGGGATTTTGCCATCATTCCGCTTTGTTTCGACCGTGAGGTCTTTCGTTGACGTTGCATCTGCATCCTGTTGGGCTGTGAAGGAATACCGTTGTTGACATTGCGTCTGGTGTAATGAGACGAATGCTGAGGTGGAGTTGGGATTTTGCCATCACACCGCTTTGTTTCGACCGTGAGGTCTTTCGTTGAAGTTGCATCTGCATCCTGCTGGGCTGCGAAGGAACGTCGTTGTTGACATTGCATCTGGTGTAACGAGACGAATGCTGAGGTGGAGTTGGGATTTTGCTATCACTCCGCTTTGTTTCGACCGTGAAGTCTTTCGTTGACGTTACATCTGCATCCTGCTGGGCTGCAAAGGAACGCCGTTGTTGACATTGCGTCTGGTGTAACAATACGAATGTTAAGGTGGTCTCTAGTTTGTCTGTGAACCGTCGAGACTTGGCTCTCTTTCAGATGGAGCCTGGGGAGGGAAGGTGTGATCCCTTCTTTGTTTGTGCCCCTGGATTGTATACAGGGATTGATGTGATATCACCCGTAGGGCATAAATTTTATTTATATATATATTTTTTCTTTCCGCGATGCTCTATCATTTCATCTTTTATATCGCGAAGGTCGCGATTGCCCAATCATTTCGGCTATTTTTCGCGGTGCCCAATCATTTCGGCTATTTATTTTATTTTTACTCGCTGCTTTTTATTGCGAGTTGCCCAATCATTTCGGCTATTTATTTTATTTTTACTCGCTACTTTTTATTTTGAGTTGCCCAATCATTTCAGCTATTTATTATGCATGTGTGGCTCGCTAGCTTCTCGCTGCAAGCCTGGGATTAGACACCGATTTCGGCATCAGCACCGCTACAACTGGAATATTGCCAGGAGCGAATCATCATTTTCCTTTGTCGATGTCGAACAAAGGTGGCTTAGCGAACAGGATTAGGATCCTGTCGACTAAGGCTTTTGACTTCATGAGTCGTAAGGGTCTCATAAAGGTATTTCTCCCTGCGAGTCGTGAGGATCTCGTAGGTGCGTTTTCTCCTTAGGAATCGTGAGGATTCCTAAGTGTATGTTCTCTTATAAGTCGTAAGGATCTTATAAGAGTGTTTTCTCCTTATAAGTCGAGAGGACTTACAAGAGTTGTTCACAATGTAGACATATCCCTAGTCACGGATGGGACTTTGTTAGGGAAATGTTTATTCGCGCCCATGGATTGTATACAAGGGTCGGTGTTGAGCCACTTGTAGGGCAATGTTGGAGGTTGTGGTGGCCGCTTAAGAACGGGTTCAGATCCCTGTAGCTTAAGACTTTGGAATCTTATGAGCCGTGAGGGCATCATAAGAGGGTTCTCCTTACGAGTCGTGAGGATCTCGCAAGTGTAATTTCTCCTTAGGAATCGTGAGGATACCTAAGTGTGTTGCTCCCTTATGAGTCGTAAGGATCTCACGCTGGTGGTTTCTCTTTACAAAATCGAGAGGACCTTGCAAGTGTCTTTTAACGAGATTGCGCCCTTTCGGGTTTTCACAAAACTCGCCGATAGCCCTGCTGTTTTTACTCACGGAGCTCTTTCGGGTTTTCATCCGTGCCTATTTCTCTTATGGACATACCGTTTTTTTTTGTTTTGTTTTTTTTTATTTTAACGAGGTTGCGCCCTTTCGGATTTTCACAAAACTCGCCGGTAGCCCTGCTGTTTTTACTCATGGAGCTCTTTCGGGTTTTCATCCGTGCCCATTTCGCTTATGGACATACCATTTTTTTTAACATCACGTCAGCCTGGAGATGCCGCGGTCCGTAATAGTTTATAAACATCTCGGTCAGTTGCAAGTTTTAGGACATTGCGGTCTATTGTTAGTTTAGGGACATTTCGGTCCGCAGCCAGTTTTAGGACATAGTGGTCCAATGTTGTCGTATTTGAGGCGAATTTCTAGTTTACGGACTTTTCGGTCCATGGGGCTTTCCCTATGAATGAAAATGATTCCCCTGGCATATCCATCTTTTTCGGAGCATGTGGTTGTGGCGGGCTCACTTTCCAGTTTTCGGACAACACGAACTTGTCCTGTTGGTATTGGTCTTCAACCCAGTTTTTAAAGACGCGGCAGTTTTCGATCGGATGGCCCAATACTCGGTGGTAAGGGCAGTAATTAGGATTGTTGACATCTTTCAGTTGTAGTGGGTGTTTCGGCTCCGGTAGAGTGATAAGCATTTTGCACACTGCTAGTTCGAACAGTCTCCTTGTTTCATCCCGGAGAAATGAGTAAGGACGTTTCAACTTCTCATCGAGGGGTTGCCGCTTGTTGCTTTGGCGAACAACCGGTCTCGAGCCGCTCGATTGTTGTTGAGCATTGGCGACGAAGGCCATTTTTTTTCTTCCCCTTATCCTTTTTGTTCGATCCTTTGTTTGCGGGTCCGAGATTCTTTCCGGGTAGCGTGCGATTGCGCGGCTGAATGTTCTCGCAACTCCTCGGTTCTTTCGTTTCAGAGATGGATTCCTTGAAGAGAGGGCCGAGGGCTATTTCTTCGTCGGAGTCGCTCCCGAAGGTGAGAACTCGCGATCCCCCGGGATTAACCCTATGACAATTGCCGGCAATTCTTTTACGCTCATCTGTCTCATTTTTCTGCTGCCGACGAGTTTCACGCTCCATCCTCTTGAAGTGCTACCTGTGAGCGACATACCCTTGCCACCAATTTTAAAGGCGTTGCACTCTTCGGTGGGGTGCGCAGTCCTTTGATGATATAAACAGTAATTAGGATGCGCATCCGCATCATTAAGGCGTATATTCCCAGGAGAATTTTCTCGAAAAGAGGGCAGCTTCATTCCTATTGATATGGCTTTGGCGAACCTTTTCCTCGTCTTGAACCTTCTTTTATTTGCGGTAGATGAAGTGTTTTGACCTGGGGGAAGTGTTTTAACCTTTTCATCCAGTCGCCGGCGTTTGGCCTTTTCAAATATGGCCATCTCACGCTCTCGATCAGCTTTGCTTTTAAGACGGGTTTCGTTCAGGAATGCATCAATCATTTCATCTGATGGCCCTAGAAGTTCCGGCTCAGGATCTGCCCCCAATTTCTTTGCGTCAGGAGCTTCTTCACCATTTATTAACGAGTGAGAGATCATATGGCAGCTTGCCACATAATTCTCGGGTTTATCTGACGAGTCTTCTCCATTGACATCACCTCCGTCCTCAAGGACGTGGCTGAGGAATTCTTGGAGTGTAACTGGGGTCCGCGCCATCTGATTATATTCTTCCAGCGCGTCAATATGTTTTTGCAGGTCCGTGCGTTTGTCATTAGGTTTCACGGGCTTCTTGGTTTTCTTCTTGGAAGACTTTGACAGCTGGGTATGAGCGCTTTGACTATCACCACCAATTTTTTGAATTGGGCGTGGCTTCAGCATTCCCTCGATAATCTCGGGTTCCAGCGGATTCTTCCACCTGATTGCCGGGCATGTTTGGAGATTCCTCAACATTCTTTTAGTCTTTACTGAAAGAGCGACCTCCCATGGATCTTTTTCAATTAAAGAGCATGATGCCCCCGGCGTGTCTGTCTTCTTGGGAGCGTGTGGCTGTGGTGGGTTCACCTTCCAATTCTCGGACAGGGCAAATTTGCCCTGTTGGTATTGATCTTCAATCCAGCCTTTAAAGACGAAGCAATCTTCAATTGGATGGCTTACCGTTTGATGGTAAGGGAAATAATTGGGACTATTAGCCTCGCTGGGTTGCAACGGTCGTTTTGGATTCGGCAGATTGATGAGTCTGTTGCGTACTGCCAGCTCGAACAGTCTCCTCGTTTTATCCTGGGGAAACGAGTAAGGACGTCCCGGTCTTTCCTCAAGGGATGGGCGTGGACGCACGTTGTTTTGGCGAACAACCGGCTTTAAGTTGCTCGGTTGTTGTTGAGTGTTGGCGACGAAGGTTGCTTTCCCCTTCCCTTTTTCGTTTCGAGGCTCCGATTTCGAAGGAGATGGTCTATGACCCATCTGATCCATTTGGGCCGGCTTGTCAATCAAGGCCTGGAAAGTGGTCGGCTTGAAAAACATCATGAACTGGGAGATGGCCGCCTGCGGATCAAGAATACCCACGAACATGCCCACTGCTGGCGCTTCTTCGATGCGCTGCTCGCATTTTGACCACTGATTCCGCCATCGTATTGCGTATTGAACCCATGTCTCGCCTGGCTTCACCCTGGCATTAATTAGTGCGGTGATTGGGGTGCGTTCGCTGGCGCTTGCGAAACGCTGGGTGAATAACAGCTCCATCTCCGTGAATGTTTTGACGGAGTCATTTGGAAGCCCCGAATACCATTCAAAGGCCGTCTCCGCCAAACTGCCAATGAATTGATGAAGCAGTAGCTTATCGTCACCTCCGGTGTTGCCGCACAGAGCCCTAAATTGAGCGACATGCTGATGCGGATTTCCAGTCCCCTTATATACGTGGAATTCAGGGATCGTATATCCCGATGGGTACTTTATTTGATCATACCAACCCGGATAGGGCCGTCCAGTTCTAATAATTTGTCCAGCCGCTTCATATGCCTGGTGAACTCTTATTTGCTGAGCAATATAGTCATCCATGGCAGCTTTGGAGATTGTCTCCTCTTTGGCTGTTGACAGAGCCGGCAGAAGATTCGATGTTTCTCCTCTGTCATCTTCAATTATTATTGGAGGATCTTCGACTGGAGGGTCCGGCTGGATCATCATGCCCACCATATCTTGAAATAGAAGAGCCATTTATTTTATATTGGCTGCTTGTTCTGCAGCCTCTTTGTTCTTCTTCTCAAGCATTCTCCGAAGGAATTCAGCATCAGTTTCCTGTTCCTGACGTTGCTATGATGACGTTTCCGAGCATTCTTTTGGCCATGTGAGTACGGCCATCTGCGTCAACATTTCCTGGAGCTTCTGTTGTTGCTCCTGGGCTTTTGTCACGGATCGCGTAAGCGGTCGATGACCCGTGGAGATACGGCTATCCTCTTTTCCGGATGCCATATAGACGGTATGCACCACCATGCCCCCAGACTTAGAGCGTTTAGGCTCGGTGCCTTTGAGATTTGCCAAAGACGCAGGGATCTTCTCCGACCTCCTTCTTTTGTGGGCGGTCGAAGCTGAGGGGGCCGTTGCAACGGGCACCCAGGTAGACGACACCTTTTGTGGCTTGACAGGATGGTTCTCTTCTTGCTGAACCTTTATCTTTTCTTGTCGGCGAGGGTAGTCTTGATCAATAACCGAGTTTTGGACTTGACGCCAAACTTTGTAAATCTTAGAGGACAGCCGCTGAGGGGGCTGCTCCAGCTTCGCCTTTGTGATCTTTTCAACGGGCGGAGGAGACTTTTTTAGCACAGCAATTGGCGAATTCCCGCGCACCCTGTTAAGTAGTCCAAAGCTGTTCCCGGTTGGAACAGCAACATCAACTTCCATCTTTGGAGCCGGCGGAGTCAGTCCAGAAGGGGAATTGCCCCCAGCCTTCCTTACTCGGCGCCAGTGGCGACGTCGAGCGTGTCGAGCCGTTGGGATTGTCTCAGCTGTAAGGGTTACTTCCTCATGCCGCCTGTGTTGGTCAGAAGTTGTCGTTGTCAGCCTATTGAAGACTGAAGTCCGCTGAGTGGGGATAACCAGCTTATCGAAGGCAGACTTCCGAGCAGGGGAAGCAGCCTTGACGATTTCGCCTGGAACAGGAGCTGAAACAGTTAGTCTCGTGAAGACCGACCCTTTGGCAGGAGAAGTCGCCTTGACGACTTCATGAGCAGGAATGGCTATCCTTTTCGGGATAACCCTTTCTGGTATTGCAGGCTTCTTCATGGGCCCACATGAATTTTGGCCCAGTCTGTCAAAGACTGGGGCGTTGGAGCTGGACGACCCGTTGAGAGGGGCCGCGGTAGTTGTGAGCCGATTAAAGACCGAGCTCTTCGGGGCTTCTTGCAACGGCAGAGGGACATTGAAGCTCATTGGTGGGAGCATGGTCCCAAAGAACAGCCTAGTGGTGGTCTGAGTTAACTGCTCCACTGGCATCTTGAAGAGGGAGGCCGCTTGAGGCCCGCAGGTCACTCCTCCGGCGAGGATGGAGTGGGAGTTGTTGCAATGAGTGCAGTTTGAAGCCATTAATCTTTTGTTTTCTGCACGGAGCAAGACACCAAATCTTAGTACCTCGAATCCAGGGGCAACCGTAGCAAACCGCGATTCATTCGCGAAACACGACATACGAAGTGTGGAGTGGAAAGAGAAAGTGGTCCCACAGGGCGTGCCAGAATCTGTTCCCCTCCGAACACAGAGACGTGACCGCGTAGGTCCGTCTTGCCTGAAATTCGGGGCAGATGCTAATTGGTGCTATCCTTCCACCTCTCCGAAGATGCCAAGTTGATTTATGACACCATGTATCGAAGGTTTAAACGGATGCGGCCGATGTAGCAGACTTCGTCAGATTCCCCCTCGTTTGAGGGGTTTTTGATTGTGGGGACGCTCTTCCCTGCAAGCGCAAGCCCCTGCAGTTAATTACGCTACCGCATCGCGGTAACAACTTTCTCCTTCTCCAGATGGTCACTTCGTTGTTCCCCTCCGAACGGCGGCCCGGACTTCGCGTCCGTGGCCTGGGGTTCGGGGCAGATGCTATTTGGTTTTATCCATCCACCTCTCCGAAGATGCCAAGTTGATTTATGGCACCGTGTATCGGAGGTTTAGACGGATGCGGCCGATGTAGCAGACTTCGTCAGATTCCCCCTCAGGGTGAGGGGTTTTTGATTGTGGGGACGCTCTTCCCTGCAGGCGCAAGCCCCTGCAGTTAATTACGCTACCGCGTCGCGGTAACAACTTTCTCCTTCTCCAGAATTTCACTTCGTGTCGTGTGTGTTTGTTTTGTTTGTGATTGCCCGTGGATTGTATACGGAGACTGAGTAATGCCGTCGCCCGTAGGGCGTGGATTAGTCCAAATCCGCATTTACTTAGATTTGGGTTTGGTGTTTTTTGGTTTAAGGATGCATTAGTCGCGTTACGGCTAAGATCAACTTAAACGTTCGTCAAGGATACGTTAGTCCTGTTTTAGACTAAGATCGACCTGACGTAGTGATTGATTTAATTATCTGGCCGTCGGGACTCGTCACCTCTCTGACGTCGTTGAGGGATTACAACGACAGGCGTCAGAGGAGTTCAGAGATGTACCCTTGCACCAAAGTTGATTCGGAGTTTTATTGTTTATTTAAAGATCTAAGGACACATTAACCGTATTTGGGGCTAAGATTAACTTAGACGGGACCGTTTAGATCCGACAAAAGAGCGTTCGGGATCGATTGCGCTAGTTAAGGACGTGGCGGTCCATCGCCAGTTTTAAGGACGTGGTGGTCCATTATTAGTTTAGGGACGTTTCGGTCCGTCGCCAGTTTAAGGACGTAGTGGTCCATATTCCAGTTTAGGGACGTGGTGGTCCGATATTAGTTTAGGGACGTTCCGGTCCGATATTAGTTTAAGGACATTTCGGTCCGTTATTAGTTTAGGGACGTTTCGGTCCGATATTAGTTTAGGGACGTTCCGGTCCGATATTAGTTTAAGGACGTTTCGGTCCGTCGTTAGTTTAAGGACGTCTCGGTCCGTTATTAGTTTGTGGTTGTTGGGACCCGTCACCTCTTTGACGTCGTTGAGGAATTACAACGATGGATGTCAAAGGAGCTCGGAGATGTACCCTCGAACCAGAGTTGATTGATTTAGGAGAGCCATATTGCTCAGTCAATTTAATTTAAGGACTTATGGCCACAATTGGGCTAAGTCCGGTTCAACATTGCATTTTTTTTATTTAGGCTCTACCCACAGAAGATACAGAGTATCAATTTATTTTGGGCTCTTCCCATTTGTAGATGATGCAAAGTATCTACCTTGTTTGGGCTTTGCTCCTTTTAAAATGCATAGCATTCTGAATATTTTGTTTGGGCTCTGCCCATTTATAAGTGATGCAGAGCATCTGTTTTGGTCTAGGCTCTGCCCCCCTTAAAATAATGCATTGCATTTTATTAAGCCTGTTAGGCTTTCTTTTAATTGGGCTTGGCCCTTTTGTAAGCAATACAGCACGTTTGCGCTTTGCGCTAAGTAATGAGCGCAAGCTCATATGATGATGACACGTGTCGTGCTCTGATGAGCGCAAGCGCACTAGCGCAGTGCGCTGCGCTGTTGCGCTGCTGACACGTGGCGCGCTCTCAGCGAGTTGCGCTAATTCCAGAGAGCAAAGCTCTATCTTAAGGGCGCTTAGCGCAAGTGGTTCTATAGCCGACACGTGGCGCTCTCTTAAGAGCGCAACAGCGCAGTTTGGAAGTGCAAAGCACTAAGAATCTTTTAGATTCAGGAAGGGAAGTGCAAAGCACTGTTTAATTTCTTCATCTAAATTAGATCAAAGAAAAATAAATTTTTCTTTATTCGAAGAACCAGAGGTTCTTAAAAGTGCAAAGCACTATTCTTTTATTATTTTATTATTTTTATTGTTTTTTAAAGAACCGAAGGTTCACAAGAAGTGCAAAGCACTGTTTTTTTTATATAAAGATCATTGATCTTATTTTTAGATCAATGATCTATTAGAAGGCCTTTCTTCTACCTCATGAAGGTTCTTTACCTTTTTTTTTCTTGAAATCTTCTCAGAGTTTTCTCTGTTTAGAGTTCTTGATTTTTCGAGAAAATTCTTCCTCCTTTTGAATGAGGTCTGGGGTCTTATTTATAGTGCCCACAAATTTGTTGAATTTGTTAACAAGATCTTTTCTGAGTGATTTTGGGAATTTTCCCACCGCTGGATCTTTGATCCAAAGGCAGAAGAAAATCTTCTGGTTTTGGAAAGAACAGAAAAGATTTCTTAAAATCTTAATTTAGTTTGGCGCAGATGCCTCAGCGCATGACACGTGTCGCGCAGCGCAGAGCGCAGCGCAAGTGCGCTAGCGCATCTGCGCTGACACGTGTCGCGCAGCGCAGCTGAAGCGTTGCTTCCTTTAAACAGAGCTTTGCTCTGATTGGGTGCGCTTTCTTGGGCGCTGCGCTGACGTATTAGCGCCATGCACGCGGCGCGTTGCGCCCGCGACTTGAAGCGTTGCTTCAAAATTTGAATTTTGAATTCAAACAGAGCTTTGCTCTGATTGGGCGAAACAAATGCCCCCTCACCGTTGCGCTCACGTGGCGCACACGTGAGTGCAACGGTGGCAACCCCCCTGACCGTTAGATCAAGGGAGAATCTCAAGGGGCGCAAGCGCCTTATAAATAGAGCCTTTGGCCCTTAGAAGACTCTCCACCATTTTTCTAAATTTAGATTTTCAGAGCTCTGCTCTTGCTTAGGAATTTCAGAGCTTTGCTCTTGCTTTCAGAACTTTAGAGCTTTGCTCTCATTTCCCAAAGTTTTTTAGAAAACTTTAGGTAATATTTAATTTAAAACTAAGTTAAATTAATTTAAGTCAATTTTAACCCACAGAGCTTTGCTCTTATAGATCTTTTGATCTAAAGAAATCCCCTTTGGGGTTTCATCCACAGAGCTTTGCTCTCACAAATCCATAGATCTACAGAGATCTTGTTCATGGGTTCTAACCCATGAACAGAGCTTTGCTCTTGAATTAAATGTAGATCTTTTAGATCTGAAAAACAGAGAACCCTTTTTGTAAGTTTTCATGGATTTTTCAAGATTCCAGAAATTTTAATTTTAAAATTATTTTTAAAATTTTCTTTTTGATGGAATATTATAGAGCTAAGCTCTTTTTTAAGGAATTTTACTCTTTTGAGACCAGAACTTGACAAGTGTCATTCTGTGACAGAGCTTTGCTCTGAAAGAGGAGATTTTCTCCTTGTCTCTAGTGACTTTCCCCCCTTCTTTATTATGGGAATGTTCCCCCCAAGGGGCCAACTGACAATCTCTCCCAATGATGAGTTTGTCTCCTTAATTGATGTTTTGTCTTTTAGATTTCATGGGTCCCTCTTTGGTCTCCTACTCACTGCACTGTGGTGTGGTGTGATTAATTAATTTTGATTTTGATTTAATTTAATTAATGCATTCTCTTCTTTTAATGCCAAACGTTGGGATTACAACACTAACGGCTATATTGCCCTTTTGCAGCGATCATGTCTGAAGACACTTCATTTCCGTTCGTCCGCTCGGAGGAGGGATTTCCAGAGGCGCCCCTGGACCGTGAGATCCTGGCCATGATCAAAGCATACGATCCGGAGTACAAGAGTCTCCACCTTTGGGGGTCGTGGTACAATCAGATCATTATGGGTCGACGCAGCTTCACATGCGCGGTGCCGTCTGAGCACATCACGGCGATTCATTATGATACCCCACCCTCGGTGCAGTATGCCGTGGAGTTGGCGGACTGGACATCGAAAGGTTTTCTACATCCCGCTATAGATGCGATACCGGTTCAGCGTCCTATGGTTTTGGACATCCTAGGACGTCGTATCTGTCAAGGTGAAGCGCGACCTTGGGGGCAATCGTATAACCTTGGTCTGATTCCCCGCCACCCGATTGGCTATCTGCCGTGGGCCCGGTATATCCTGTCGACGAAGAAGTCACAGTTGATAAGATTAGGACTGTACACCGCGGTCTATGTCTCTCTCTTCCAGTATCCCACGCTTCCCACCTGGTGGTTTAAAGCTTTCTTGGAGCAATGGAATATTCCCACCCATACTTTCCTTGCCATGGATCGGGAAGTGTCAATTTCTCTGGAGGAATTTGCGGAGGTATCCGGCTTACCGGTGATGGGGGAACATTATGAGGAGCTGCTCCCAACAGACGTGTACGTTTTCGGAGCTAGGCCAATGGTGAAGGGGGTCACGCCGGATACTGCTGTTCAACACCAGTTCCCAAGCTTAATTAAAGTGTTGAACATATATGAGTCTCTCTTCGTTGAACATGGGAGTCGAGGAGTTAACTTTGAGGATTTCATTGCTCGGTTCCTTCACCCTAACGCCCTCTCTGCGGCCACTGCCAAGTTTGCCACCCTCGAGGACCCTTTCGGTTTAGGTTTGGATAACCTGCCGGTGAATGAAATAGGTCAAAAGGATTTCTTTCTTCCTAACTTTCCAACCGTGTCTCTTGCAGAAGTAGCGGCCCCTGGGATGGATGAGGAGGCCTTTTTCTTAGGGTTTCTCGGGTTATGGTTGAGTTGGTTCGCTATCCCAATGTACTCTCATCGGATGCGGCCCTCTGTCTTTTATCCAGCACACCGGATGGTCATCAGGGTGAAGGTAGCTGTTGGGATCGCCGGCCTGGCACACTTATACCACGGCCTCAGTCGAGCGGCGGATGCTAGCGAGCCCGGGGTGTTGCATGTGGTCTTCCCGATGCATTACTTCGCATCGTGGCTCGAGTTACACACAGCGGGTGTCTTCGGAATGCATAAGAGGCCCTCGTTCTTTGACAAGTGCGGTTTTCCTCGCATTATACAGCTGATCGGTGCATCAATTATAAACCCCTCACCATGGAACGCTAGGGGCTTGCTCCTTCGCCCCCATACCGTCGAAGCCGGGATGTCCTTTGTCGATAAGGTATTGACCGTTGGAAAGGTGTCTACCACCGTGACGCGGCCATTACAAGATATCTTTAAGGATGGAGCTTCAGTTTTAACGGCTCGGGAGACCCTCCACTTATATTCCATTAAACCGGGCTTTTTAGTTTTTAGGCAGAATGATGTGGCAATTTTTATGAGGTATAACCCACATCGTTTTGCTCAACAACTGGGCTACGATGAAGGGGTCCCCTTGGAAGCCTTCTTGGTGGAACCAGCTGCCACTGAAGAGGGGATGGAGAACGCCTTGCACCATTTCATCCGCGTGAATACGACCTCTCGTTTTTTATCAATGCGCCGACTTACGCTCCGAGACTCCTCAATGTGTACAAAAACTGGTACAATCATGCGACAGGAGCAGTCATAAAGGAGGAAAGGCGACTGTTGGTCGATCGTAAGGGTGCACCTCCAGGTACCGATCGCACCGCTCCTTTGGTTCCTAGGACCCCAGTAATCGCTCCTTTAAAAGATGCTGGGGGCAGACCATCACGTGCGCAAAGTCCTCCACGTGAATTACCACTTCCTAATATCGCGGATGCACCTCCTGCACCCCGTGCTCAGGTGGAAACAATGGTTGTACCCTCGCCGGAGTCTAGCGTGGGTGCGGACATCGGGACTCGTCGTCCCAAAGTAGCTGCTAAGCGGAAGTCGATCCCTCGCGGGCCCAGGGTCGGAGGGCAAAAGAAAAAAAGTCGCTCCTCGCCGCGGACGTTGTGTTCGGCCAGGAACCCCATGCTCCCTACTCCGAGGGTCTGCTCGAATATGGGACTAATGCAGGATTAGTGATGCCACCGCCGGACGATACAGACTTGGAGGCTGCTCTCAGAGCTTCAGCATGGTTGGTGAAGCGTGACGCGTGGCTGGCTAAGCTTGCGCAATCAGGTAACTATTAGTCGCTTTTTTTTTATTGCAACGCATCTTCTTCATTATTTCATTATTTTTGACTAACGCTTTTCTTTCTTTTCTTTCAACAGGCATCACTGATGAAGAAGCCATTGCTGCTTCTCTGAAGACTTTTCAGGAGGAGGAACGTCTCAGAGCATCTATGGGCCTTAGTAAGTTTCGACTCATCGAATTTTTCATTTTTCTTGCGTTATGGTCAATCTAACCTTTCCATTTTAATTACAGGAACCTCGATGCCGCTCCCTCCTAGCGGCGCAGATGTTCTACCAGCGGCCGACGTTCCTGTTTCCTCTGGGCCACCGCAGGAGGCTCATCTTGAAAAGCCGATGAGAGATGCCTTAAAGGCTCTGGAGGCCTCCCTGAATGAAGATGATGATGCCTTGAAGGAGGCGTCATAGAGGTCCCTCATAACCGCTCGGGAGGAGAGAAAGCGGTTGAGGCGTGAGGCGAAGGCGCGCAGGGCTGCCCTGTCTATGGGAGCGGGCCCCAGCACCGCCCCTCGAGCTGATACTCCCTCCGAAGAGGCCCCTGTCGCCCTATCCACTGCCCGCAGAGAGGTGGCGCGAGCAGTTCGGAGCGCAAACGGTAAATCCGCCTCAGGTAATATTTCTCTCAGAGTTTTTGTTATAAGAATTTTAATGTCATTGGTCCTTATATCTCTTATCTTTGCAGGACCAAGTCCGATCGAGGGAGAGGCGGAAGCCGTCGATCCTAGGGGAACGGAGGAGGCGGTGCCTGCCGAATTCGAGCCGACAGAGGGTAATATCGTTGAAGCCATGGAGCCTGGAGTGGAGGTCGAGGGGCCTACCGTCGAGAAGGTCATTGATGCCGAACCTGAAGCGGGGGCAGATGATATGATCATTATAGCTGAGTCCAGGGTGGTGGCGACTGAGGCGCTCGAGGTCGGCGGTCCCCTGGCGATGGTAGACGATACAACCGCAGCTACTGAACCTGAGAGAGTAGTGGGTGAGGCGGCCATGATTCCCGAGGACGAGCCAACCGCTCCTTCTCTGGAATCTGGCAATACTCCAGTCATAGCCCTCCCCGTCTACGGTCCTCCGCCGTCCCCAGGTCTGGCTAGCACGACGACGGTCCCCATCGAGTCGGGTGACGAGGCCACGGGCGGTGGTCTTATGTCGGTAGAGGAGGGAGTTGCCTCTGTTTCCGCCGGGAGCTCCTCAGGTAAACCCTAAGTGGCTACTTTTCTTTACTTTATAACCTTTTCTGACAAGTTCATCTTTTCGTAATGCAGGTGCGGCTAGCGCTGATGCCCCACTGCTCGAGGGAGCGCCTTCAACGACTGCTTTGGCGGTGGTCACCTCTCAGCTTTCTCTCATACCCTCGAAGATGCTGGAAGGTCTGTGTTTACGATTTATTAATCTTGTTTTCCAGACATATAATTCGCGTACTAAAGTGACACTGTCGTGTTTTCAGGAGTGCTTTTTGATCACGTATATCAGATGTTGCTCCCACACTTTTCCTTCCCATCTGAGCTTGCTTCTTCTTCTAGTGGCGTTGGTGAGCATGATTTCCGTTGACATCCTTCCTTTCTTTTTTCTTATTGACGGAATTGTCTCTGTTCCCCTCCGAATGACGGCGCGCAAGGCTGCGATGTCTTGGCACTGAGATTCGGGGCAGATGCTAATTGGTGCTATCCGTTCACCTCTCCGAAGATGCCAAGTTGGTTTATGGCACCATGTATCGAAGGTTTAAGCGGATGCGACCGATGTAGCAGACTTCGTCAGATTCCCCCTCGTTGAGGGGTTTTTGATTGTGGGGACGCTCTTCCCTGCAAGCGCAAGCCCCTGCAGTTAATTACGCTACCGCATCGCGGTAACAACTTTCTCCTTCTCCAGATGGTCACTTCGTGTCGTGTGTGTTTGTTTTATGTTTTGTTTCCCGTGGATTGTTTACGGAGACTGAGTTATGTCGTCGCCCGTAGGGCGTGGACTAGTCCAAATCCGAGTTATCTTAGATTTGGATTTGGGGGTTTGGTTTGAGGATACGTTAGCCATGCTTGAGGCTAAGATCAACTCAAACGTTTGTTAAGGATACGTTAGTCCGATTTGAGACTAAGATCAACTTAACAGGATCGTTTGGATCCGACAAACGAGCGTTTGGGCTCCATTGTTCCAGTTTTAGGGACATAGTGGTCCATCGTATGTGTGTGGCCGTCGGGACCCGTCACCTCTCTGACGACGTTGAAGGATTACAACGACGGGTGTCAGAGGGGTTCAGAGATGTACCCTCGAGCCAGAGTTAATTGGGGGGATTCGTAGTCCAGTCTGCTTGAAGGTTTAAGGATTCGTTAGCCATCTTTGAGGCTAAGATCAACTTAAACGGGACCGTTTAGATCCGACAAAAGAGCATATAGGGGCTCTATTGTTCTAGTTTAAGGACATTGCGGTCCATGGGTAGTTTAAGGACATTGCGGTCCATGGGTAGTTTAAGGACATTGCGGTCCATTGTTAGTTTTAAGACATCTCGGTCAAGGTTAAGGACGTCATAGTCCATGGGTTTAAGGACTCCACAGTCCGGTATGTGCTCTGGATGCTTCACACGGGTTCATTGCCGTGCTTGGCGAGGACCAGGCTCCGCTCTGGGCGTTTTCCACGGGGTCAAGGAGTGACGTTATCCGTGTTCCACGTAACCAGGAAGTTTGCACTAGATGCTTCACACGGGTTCACTGCCGTGCTCTGCGAGGACTAGGCTCCGCTCTGGATGCTTCACACGGGTTCACTGCCGTGTTCTGCGAGGACCAGGATCCGCTCTGGACGTTTTCCACGGGGTCAAAGAGTGACGTTATCCGTGTTCCACGTGACCAGGAATTTTGCATTAGACATGGGTTTAAGGACCCCACAGTCCATATCATGAGTGGTCATCGGGACCCGTCACCTCTTTGAAGACATTGAGGGATTACAATGCCAGGTATCAAAGGAGTGAAGAGATGTACCCTAGAACCGGAATGGCTTGAGTAGCTCCTGGCCCAATTTGGGGTCAAGACTGATTAATTATGTTATGAGCCCACTGGCCCAGTTAATCATGAATTGAGGACTTATGGCCAGCTTGGGCTAAGTCCAGTCAGGTCTGGAATATTGGCTTCTTGTTGGTCCATTGAGGGAGAGGCTTTGCCTCTATCCCTTTAGCCAATTGGGCCAAAGCCTAGTGTTAAACACTTCAGAGCAATCAGTGTTGAACACTGGGAATTAGGTTAGTGTTTAACACTAAGAGATAATTGGTGTTAAACACCAGCGACAAGGCCTTCAAATTAGTGTTAAACACTAAAACAGATCGGTATCAAGCACTGGCAACTGAGCCCTCAAATTAGTGTTAAACACTAAGGTAGTCAGTGTTGAACACTGCAAGTAAAGTTTTTGATTAGTGTTGAACACTAAGGCCCAACAGTTGTTTTAACATTGGATTCGGGAGTTTCGATTTAGTGTTAAACACTGAGGCAAGAGGGGTCACGTGGCAACACGTGAGAGCGCCCTCCCTTCATTAATTCTGCTGAGATTATCGCATTTCTCAGAGTATCGCGTGCCCTCACGTGACGGGTATTCAAATGCTTATATGTTAACGCTTCTGCCGAGGGTCACGTGGGTCACGTGAGGCACTGCCTCAAAGGGCTTTCTGTAGCTCTTTTGGGGGGTCACGTGGTGACACGTGACCCTGCCTCTATGTTGTTTTAGAGAATCTGTTAATCTTTTTCTCAGGAATTAAATTCCTCGAGCTTTAAATTTCAGAGGAATTAAATTCCTACTTCCATTTGAAGACTTATATTCTGGAGTAGAGTTGAACTCTGAATCTTCTGTAAGAATTAAATTCCTCGTATATGTGAAGAACTGAATAGGGTTAAACCCTAATAAAAGCTTTTTAAGGAATTATGATTAAGGGAATTAAATTCCCGCTGCTGCAACAGAACTGGATTCTTAATTAGGGTTAAACCCTGTTTCTTTTTATTCTGAAGGAATTATGTTCCCATGATATAGGGTCAAGCCCTAATTTTATTTTGAAGGAATTAAATTCCTATAGTTCGGTGAGAATTAAATTCATATGCTTGCATTCCCTCTCTATATTTTGGATCTGCATGGCAGGATCTCGACCCATTGAGAATTAAATTCTCAACCTTAAGGGGAGATGTGCACTTTGCAGATCCTCTATCAAAGAGAGAAGAAGTATGCTCTTCTGTTTTATGTATCAGAGTTAAACTCTGTTGAGAATTAAATTCTCTTTCTTTCAAAAGGCCTTCCCTTTCTTACCTAGGGTTTTTGCAGAAGATCCGAGTCTTTTCAAAGTATCAAAGCTCTCCTCCTTTTTTCTTTTTTCTTCTCTGCGCATGTATGTCTTTTTTGTATCTCTTCGCTCCTATTTATAGGAGAAGCAGCCGAATAAATTAGTTTTGTGACGAATCTTCATTGAGAGATTTGATTTGCATCCTTCATTCGTTCTGGACCTTTGGATTATTAGGTGAATTTTATCCACCATTGGATTTTAAATCCAGAGATTCTCCCTTATTATTTTGGTTAGATTTAAGGGGGAAATCTTTCCAAACCCGAGATTTTCCATAGATAGATGATATTTAAATCACTTCTGAACCTTTAATTCGATTGGTCTCAGATAATCACTTTCCTTTGGAAAGATTCAAATCTCCCTCAGAATTTAATTCTGCCGTCAAAATGGGCTTTGAAAGCCGGTCACGTGTGACCACGTGACCCAAGAAGACTCTTTATTCCAAAGAGGGTCACGTGTCCACACGTGACCCATAGTCACGTGTGGACACGTGACCCTCTTTGGAATAAAGAGTCTTCTTTCTTTCTGCGCTGTCTTCTGGTTGCTGTTTTAGCCATCACGTGTTAACACGTGACCATTGGTCACGTGTGAACACGTGACCCCCTGTTAGGAGCCCCTTTCCTTGACTCAACTGTAGCACGAGTCCTCTCCTTTGAGCGTCACGTGCCAACACGTGACCTCATCTGAAGCCCTTTTTCTTGACTTGATTAAGGAACCTTTTCTCTGACTTGATCAGGGAATCAATGAGCCCTTTTCCACTGCTTTTATATGTCACGTGTCAACACGTGACTGCTGGTCACGTGTGAGCACGTGACCCCTCTTTCTGAATCTTTTCCCATAAGCTTTTCTGATTTTAAATCAGGAAACAAATGCCCCCACAGCGTTGTTCTCACGTGTCTGCACGTGAGTGCAACGCTGTCATCTTTGCGACCGTTGGATTCATTTAGGGATTTGGGAGATGAAACGTTTCCATTGTCTTCTATAAATACCGTTGTCTCTTCATAGGAGCCTTCAATTTGCTCATCTTCTTCCTCTGAGAACTTTTTCTTTGAGAATTTAATTCTCGCTTTCAGAGCTTAGTTCTCTGTCTTGACATTTTCCAGAGTTTAACTCTGTTGACGGATCCCTTTCCCTCAGGTAATAATGTTGAACGGCCAAAGCGCCTTCGTCTTTAAAAGAACTCTTTGGATTTTAAATCCGCGTTAAGGGTTTCACAAAGAACCCATTTTTCTTCAAGTTTTTCCATAAGAACAGGAAACCACCTAACTTTCGAACTGTAGATCTCTTAGGGTTTAGGTGATCTTTGGGGAGATGATGATGGCGTTTCAACCCATGGAATTTAATTCCATAAAAAATATTTCTGGGAATTTAATTCCCTTTTCTTAATAAGGAATTTAATTCCTATGAAGAACTCAGTCTCTTCGTATGGAGGCTTCCTGAGGTCTCTTGGCCCTAGGTGGTTCTTCCTGCAATTAATGCGATGGGGGCTTTGTAATGATGTCTTTTGGTGGGAATTTAATTCCTTTGATTTTGCTAGATTCATTGTAGAGCCCGAGACAGCTTCTGTTGGGGGGAAATGTGCATGGTCGTCATTCTTTGAGGATATTCCCTTTGTTTTATTGTAACGCTTTGGCCTCATTATTAATGAGCCGTCATTTGGATTCTGTGGGACCCATATGTTTTGTAGCTAATGACTCCAAAAAACTATGTTGTTTCTTTCTTTAACTAGTCTTCATGTTTATGCATGAATATACGTTGCTGACTTTTCTTCTAACGGTCTTCCTTTATTGGATTTCAGGTGCGATGGCTTCTGTTCCGCGCTTTCCCTTTTCTCGCTCAGAGGCTGCTTTTCCTCAGTCGCCGTCTGATAAGGAAGCGATGGCGATGATTCGGGCCCATGACCCGAACTGCACCAATCTTCTTCAATGGGGACCTTGGTACAATCAGATTATTCAGGGTCGCCGGAGCTTTCTTTGCGCGGTGCCGACGGAGCCCACTTTCCCATTTTTACCGATGGATCCTCCGAGGACAGCTTTTGCTGTGGAAATGCCCAACTGGACTCCAACGGGGAGGCTGGAGCCTTCGACGACCGGCATTCCGAACCATCCGATTCCAGCCATAGACATCTTGGGACGGCGTATCTGCCAGGGTGAGGCCCACCCGTGGGGGCAAATTTATAAGATAGGGCTCACTCCTAGGCATCCTACGGGCTACCTTCTCTGGGCTCGCTACATCCTTTCTGCCCATCGGACGCGGTTGCAGAAAGTCAGGCTTTATCAGGCCATATACGCGTCGCTATTCCATTACAAGTCCCCGCATGCCTGGTGGGTCAAGGCATTTTTGAACCAGTGGAATCTGCCCACTAATACTTTCATTCTGGGAGATCGCGAGGTTTCGATTTCTCTGACCGAATTTTATGATATCTCGGGGTTGCCGATAAGGGGTAATCTGTATGAGGAGTTGTTACCTCCCGACGAGTATGTTTTTGAGCCTGAGCTCGCCCCGGTTGACGGTCTGTCTGCTGAGAATGTTGTTCGCCACAAGCGCCCCAGTTTAATTAAGGCCCTAGGCATCTTCGACCAATTATTCACCGAGTCCGAGGAGCAGGGTGTCACTTTCAAGAGCTTCATTGCTCGTTTCCTTCGTGAGGACGCCTTATCGAAGACAGCCCCGAAGTTTGCCAACATTGGGGACCCTTTTGGGTTTGGCCCGAAGAGGTTGCCGACCAACGAATCAGATCTACCTCAGTATTACATCCCTATTATATCGCCGATCTCTTTTGAATCCATTGCTGCTCCAGGCATGGACGAGGAGACGTTCTTTGTGGGGTTCGTTAGCGTCTGGCTCAGTTGGTTTGTTATCCCCATGCATTGCCGCTTCATGAGAGCCTCGGTCGTCTACCCGGCTCATCGTATTGCTGAGGGGATGAGGTTGGCTATCGGCATCCCGGCCTTGGCGCACCTCTATAACGGATTGGGCACCGCAGCTAATACTACTACGCCTGGTGTGGACGTAGTGAACTTTTCACTTCATTATTTCACGTCGTGGATCGAAATGCATGTGCTGGGGTCTTTTGCTATGCATCAGAGGCCCGCTTTTTACGACGCCTATACCTTCCCACGACTTATGCGACTGGTGGGTGCTTCTGCTGTCGATCCAACTCAATTTGGGCCTATTCGGGTGCTGATTTCCCCTCACGCCACCGCCAGCGGGTTAGTTTTTAATGATCGGGTTCTGTCTTCTCCTTCGGGTCCCGTTCAGCAACTTTGGGACCAGTCAAAGGACAACGCGCCTTCTCTGAAGCCCCGAGAGGCCACGCATTTGTATTCAATTAGACCGGGCTACTTGGTGTTTCGCCAGGATAGTGCAGCTCTTTTTATGCGGTATAATCCGCATCGATTTGCCCGGCAGCTTGGATACGACCAGGGTGTTCCTTTTGAGGCTTTTATGGTCGCCCCGATCCCTTCGCTTGACGCTGTTCGCGATGCCGCTCATCATTTCATGAGGTTGAACACCGGCTCTCATTTCATGATCCCCGAAGCCGAGTACATGCCTCGATGCGTAGGTGCATTTACGGGCTGGTATCTTCATCGAATCACCCCAATTATTGCTGAAGAAAGAAGGGTTCTTCTTGGTCACGACTCCCCTCCTCAGGTTTCGGGAGCTAAGCTGCGACCGAGGGTTCCAGTCCGCTTCCCTCTGAGGGAGACTGGCACCGCCCTCATTCCGGGGGAGTCGGGGGTGGACCTTACTCCAACAGCTGGTATGCCCTTGGGTTCCCGATCGCGGGGTAGACGGGCTCCAGTAGTAGCACCTTTGCCGGTAGCGGCACCGCCCCCCGTGGCGTCGACACCGGCGGTGTCATCCTCGGTTGTGGCACCGAGCGAAAGTAACAGGGATGAGAGTGCTGAAGGCGATGTGGGCCAGCGCCGCCCTAAGGCTTCGCGAGGAAGGAAGCGGTCATCCTCAGCCACCGGCTCTGGGTCTAAACGGCGCAGGAAAGCGGTTACCACCCTGCTTGGTTCTGTGGTGGAGTCTAAGCCTATCCTCGAAGACGAACCATTGGCCTTGCAAGAGTCAAGCGCTGGACTTCTCTTCCCGAGTTCAGCTGATGAGGAGGCTGCACAGTTGGCTGAGGCCATACGGCGTTCAAAAGACGCTTCCCATAACGCCAAGGTTCCGAAGAAGTCTTATCCCGCTGTAATTTTTTACGAAGACCCTTCATGGATTCGGCGGCGATTTATCGGCCCTTTGGAGGAATGGGGGGAAAGGGCTTTGAAGCAGGCCGCTTCAGAAGACGCAGCTGATGCACTTTCTTTATGGACCGGCGGTCATGAGTCTACTCTTGAACCTCGGCGAGCTTATCTCCTTGAGAAGGAGAAGCGGCTTGAAGAAGCCATATTGAGGGCTTCTTTGCGTATAGGTATGTTGTGCTTATCCTGTAATCTTGTCGATTATTTATACTCGTGGATATGTATCATTATTTTTGTTTGAATCGTGCAGAAACTTCGACGTTGGGGGAGCTCCCTACTGGCCCATTAAAGCTAAAGCCCGCCGAAATTCTTAATGAAGCTTTGCCGGATGTGGAGAGGGCTGATGAGGCTGCTCCTCTCATGATAGAACCTCCAGCGGCGGTTCTTGGCCAGGGAGTGCCTGCCCCTTTGGGGGAGGCTCCTTTGGAGGTCGCCGCCCCAATGACTCTTATTGAGGGCGGCCCAAAGGCTGGAAGAGAGGCAGTCGGGACTACTCTTCCTTTGTTGGAGCCTGAGGTCACGGCGGAGACCGTTGAAGCTGCTATCCCCCCGGCTCAGAATGGGAGGAGTGTTGAAGGTATCCTTCTGCGTTTTAATTTAACAACCCCTTCATAGTCTGAACTCTTTTACCTTTCCCAGAATTGCGCGACTTGGCGGCCACGATCGCGGATCTGTCGCCTCGTCAATCGTTTCAGCGTTTATTGGAGATGGCAGCTCCGCAGGCGATCCCCCCTCAGCGTATTGTCCTTTCCTATGGGCAAGGTTAGTGTCATTCGCCATTTTTTTACCATAGCATTGTTACCATTTTGCGAAATGACGTTGATGTCTCTTATAGTTTTAGAAGCCGACGATGAGGTTGAGGTCGTCGAAGGGCCAGGGGAGCCTTCAACTCCTACTTGCATGATTGTCGGTGAGTGACATTTTATTATAGTCCCATTCATTCTGCGTTTAAAAGTTTTACTAACATTCGCCAAATTTGAGCAGCCCTGCCAGTCTCCATGGCTTTGGAATCGCCTATTGTGATGCCGCCCGGCCCCTATGCTTTGCGGGCTTCAGAACGCTTGGCCCAATTGAGCCTTGTCTCCCTATCTTCTTTCGTCGAGGAGCTTCGCGCTGGTAGTGCGACTACAGCCGAGGTGTTTGCTGCTGAAGCTAACGGCTCCCTTCCTTTTCTTGCCACCTATCACCGCGAGGAGGTGGTGCGGGTCTGGGTGGAGTTCTGTAGGAAGGTGGAGGCCTGTTTGTACGCTCTCGAGTGTTCTCACCTTTCCTCGGAGGCTGTGGCTGCAAAGGCAGAGTTACGGGGGCTGATAGCACGGTGCGCGGCAAACATGACGTCATGTGAGAAGAGGCTTGGCTGTAAATTCTCGGAGAGGGAGCTAGCCTCTAAGGCGCTGGGCGAGCTTCAAGCCAATCTCACAGCCAGGGCCAATAAAGCGTATGAACTGTGGCGAGTGCTTCAGGAATCCATCAAAGAGGTGGTGGCTCTCGATAAAGCCGCCACGTTCACTCGTGAGAGGGTCGAGGCTCATAAAGCCACCGAGAAAGAGCTCGAAGCTCGGCTTGCTTCGTATCAGGCTCAGCAAGCTCAGGCGGAGGCTCGTCTTCTGGAGATCTTGCGTCATGAAGCCGTGGCTCAGCAACAGAACGATGAGCTGGTAAAATTATTGCACCGCCCGCCGGCTTGAGGACTTGTATCTTTTCCCCTTTTTTGTACATACTCATGGATGAGAGTATCTTTTTTTTTGTTTCTTTCATGAATTGTACTTTGTATCCATTTTGGTTTATGAATAAAAGATACATTTTTCTTCTCAATGGTGTTTCCCCTTTTTATTGAATGTATTCTGCGGATATTCTATCTTGATCTCCTTGCAGGACAGTGATGGCTTAGGATTCAGGGTTAAGATCTACTTCCTAGGACTTTTGCATTTTATGAGCCATGAGGGTCTCATAAAGAGTTTTTCTCTCTACAGGTCGAGAGGATCCTATAGGTGTAAGTCCTTCTTAGGAATCGTGAAGATTCTTAAGCGGGTTTTCCCTTGAGAGTCGTAGGGATCTCACAAGAGAGTTTCCTTCCTTACAGGTCGTGAGGGCCTGCAAGTGCTGGATGTGGTCGCCCTTGTCCGTGTTTCACGGGGCCAGGGGGCTGCTCTAGGTATCGTAGTTTAAAGACGTCGCGGTCAAGGTTAAGGACCTCATAGTCCGTGGATTTAAGGACCCCACAGTTCGATGTTAGTTTTAAGACATCACGGTCAAGGTTAAGGACCTCATAGTCCGTGGATTTAGGGACTCCACAATCCGATGTTTGGTTGCAGGGACCCGTCACCTCTTTGAAGACGTTGAGGAATTACAACGCAAGGTATCAAAGGAGTGAAGAGATGTACCCTTAAACCAAGGCAGAATCCGTAGGGAATCGGGATGGTTGATCGTTATTTTTAAGACATCACGGTCGAGGTTAAGGACATCATAGTCCGTGGATTTTAAGGACTCCACAGTCCGGTATTTGCTCTGGATGCTTCACACGGGTTCACTGCCGTGCTTAGCGAGGACCAGGCTCCGCTGTGGGCATTTTCCGCGGGGTCAAAGAGTGACGTTATCCGCGTTCCACGTAACCAGGAATTTTGCACTAGATGCTTCACACGGGTTCACTGCCGTGCTCGGCGAGGACTAGGCTCCGCTCTGGATGCTTCACACGGGTTCACTGCCGTGCTCTGCGAGGACCAGGATCCGCTCTGGACGTTTTCCACGGGGTCAAAGAGTGACATTATCCGAGTTCCACGTGACCAGGAATTTTGCACTAGATGCTTCACACGGGTTCACTGCCGTGCTCGGCGAGGACTAGGCTCCGCTCTGGACGTTTTCCACGGGGTCAAAGAGTGACATTATCCGCGTTCCACGTACCCAGGAATTTTGCACTAGATGCTTCACACGGTTTCACTGCCGCATTAGGCGAGGACTAGGCTCCGCTCTGGATGCTTCACACGGGTTCACTGCCGTGCTCTGCGAGGACCAGGATCCACTCTGGACGTTTTCCACGGGGTCAAAGAGTGACATTATCCGCGTTCCACGTAACCAGGAATTTTGCACTAGATGCTTCACACGGGTTCACTGCCGTGCTTGGCGAGGACTAGGCTCCGCTCTGGATGCTTCACACGGGTTCATTGCCGTGCTCTGCGAGGACCAGGATCCGCTCTGGACGTTTTCTACAGGGTCAAAGAGTGACGTTATCCGCGTTCCACGTAACCAGGAATTTTGAACTAGATGCTTCACACGGTTTCACTGCCGCGTTAAGCGAGGACTAGGCTCCGCTCTGGACGTTTTCCACGGGGTCAAAGAGTGACATTATCCGCGTTCCACGTAACCAGGAATTTTGCTGATTGTATCCGCATTTCACGGGATGGAGATTTGACTCTCGGTGATCTGTACATTGCTGAGTCATGGAACTGGGAGTTGCCGCTGTTCCTTTTGGTGATGTTGCGTCTGCTGTATCGAGACGAACGCAGAGGTGGAGCGAGGATTTTGCCGTCACTCCGTTTGATGGTGTAACACTTGTGTCCTGCTGGAATGAGGAGGCCCACCGTCGTTGGTCTCCAGGCTGCAGATGTAGCCATTGAGATTTAGAACTAGGGACTTTTCCATGGTTCCATTCTCATTGTGACTCTGGGGTCGATTGTTAACGTCACGTTTGCATCTCGTTGGAGTGAGGAGAAACGCCGTTGGTGATCTCTAAGTTGTCGATATTGACGTCGAGACCCTGAAGCTAGGGACCTTCTTTTGCTTCGTCTATTGACATTATGTCTGCAAGATTGCGACAAATGTTGAGGTTGTCTTTGGGTTGTCTATGAACCGTCGAGATTTGGCTTAGCTTTCTGATGAAGCTTGTTGGGAAGGTATGGTTTCCTCTTTGTTTGTGCCCCTGGATTGTTTACAGGGATCGATGTGATCTCACTTGTAGGGCAAAAAGTTTCATTCTTTCATTTTTTTTATTCTTTCCGCGATGCTCTATCATTTCAGCTTTATATATCGCGAAAATCGCGATTGCCCAATCATTTCGGCTATTTTTCGCGGTGCCCAATCATTTCGGCTATTTTTCTTTTTACTCGCTGCTTTTTATTGCGAGTTGCCCCATCATTTCGGCTATTTTTCATGCATACATTTTTACTTGCTGCTTTTTATTGCAAGTTGCCCCATCATTTCGGCTATTTTGTAGGCATGTGTGGCTTGCTAGCTTTTTCGCCGCAAGCTTGGATTTTAGACACCGATTTCGACATCAGCACCGCTACAACTGGAATGTTGCCAGGAGCGAATCATCATTTGCCTTTGTCGATGTTGAACAAAGGTGGCTCAGCAAACAGGGTTAAGGGTCCTGTCGACCAAGGCTTTTGACTTCATGAGCCGTAAGGGTTTCACAAAGGTATTTCTCCCTACAAGTCGTGAGGATCTTGCAGGTGTATTTTCTCCTCAGGGATCGTGAGGATTCCTAAGTGTGTGTTCCTCTGTAAGTCGTAAGGATCCTACAAGAGGGCTTTCTCCTTATGGGTCGAGAGGACCTACAAGGGTTGGACTTTGCTGGGGAAATGTTTATTCGCGCCCGTGGATTGTATACAAGGGTCAGTATGAGCCGCTTGTAGGGCAATATCGAAGGTTGTGGAAGATTGCTTAAGCACAGGTTTAGGTCTCTGTAACTTAAGACTTTCAAATCTTATGAGCCGTGAGGGTCCCATAAGAGAGTTCTCCATACGAGTCGTGAGGATCTCGTAAGTGTATTTTCTCCTTAGGAATCGTGAGGATCCCTAAGTGTGTTGCTCCTTTGTGAGTCGTAAGGATCTCACGCAGGTGGTTTCTCCTTACAAGGTCGAGAGGACCCTATAAGTGTCTTTTAACGAGATTGCGCCCTTTCGGGTTTTCACAAACACTCGCCGGTAGTCCTGCTGTTTTTACTCACGGAGCCCTCTCGGGTTTTCATCCGTGCCCGTTTTGCTTGTGGACGCACCGTTTTTTATTCTTTTTTCTCTTTTTTTTCTTTTTTATTTTTTTTTGTCAGCCTAAGGATGCTGCGGTAGTAGTTTAGGGACTTTTCGGTCTGTCGTTAGTTTAAAGACATTTCGGTCCGTCGATAGTTTAAGGACGTTTCGGTCCATCGTTAGTTTAAGGACGTTTCGGTCCGTCGATAGTTTAAGGACGTTTCGGTCCGTCGTTAGTTTAAGGACGTTTCGGTCCGTCGTTAGTTTAAGGACATTTTCGGTCCGTTGTTAGTTTAAGGACGTTTCGGTCCGGCGTTAGTTTAAGGACGTTTCGGTCCGGCGTTAGTTTAAGGACGTTTCGGTCCATCGTTACGGGAAGGCCGGCTGCTGCTTGTAAAGTCTGAGCCTAGGAAGATAGCGAGCGGACATAGTCGTCGTCATCTATCATTGACCCAGGCTATGGCTCATTAAGCGTAATATTTCTTTAAGAAACGGCCGTTTATTGGCCTGAAAGGTCTTTCACCGTGCATGTCCATGAGTAGATAGGCTCCACCCTGGTAGACCTTGTCGATGATGTAAGGGCCTTCGTAGTTTGGCTCAAATTTTCCCCGTTTGGCACGATTGGGGATCATAGATCTCTTGACCACTAGCACGAGTTCGCCTTGGCGGAATGTCCTCGGCCTGGTCAATCTTTCGTACGAGCGCGTCATCTTTGCTTTGTAGGCTTCTAGATGTTGTTGCGCTATGAGCCGGGTCTCGTCGAGGGCATCAAGCTCCTCAAGCCGAAGGTGAGCACTTTCTTCGTCCGTCAGCTCGTGGTGGACTGCCACTCGTAGAGAGGGTAACTCTATCTCAAGGGGGAGTACTGCTTCCGTCCCAAATACCAATGCGTACGGCGTTGTGCTCGTGGCTGTCTTGAATGTAGTTCGATAAGCCCAAAGGGCTTCTTGCAGCCTCTCGTGCCAGTCTCTCTTATTCCGGAAAACGGTCTTTTTTATGATCTTCGTCAAGGTCTTATTGAAGGCCTCGGCCAGACCGTTAGCTCGTGGGTTGTAAACTGAAGAATATCTCCAGTCTATATTGTGCTGCTGCGCGAAGCGGCTAATCTTATGGCTTCGATAGGCTGGCCCATTATCGGAGATAATCCGCCGTGGGGTTCCGAACCGATAGATAACGTGCGTCTTGAAGAAATGGAGGATATTCTCCGTCTTTACTTCCCTCAGTGGTATTGCTTCTGCCCATTTGGAGAAGTAATCAGTCGTCGCCAGGATAAAACGATGTCCCCGGGATGATGCTGGCTCGATGGGGCCGACTATGTCAGTCTCCCACATTTCGAATGGCCAACTAGTCACCGTTGGGTGTAGTGGATTCGGATGTTGGTGGATAAAGTCTCCGTGGATCTGGCACGAGTGGCATTGCTTCGCATACTCGAGGCAGTCCTGGATCATCGTGGGCCAGTAGTAACCTATCCGTTTAATTTTTAGCTTCATCTTTGGGCCTGCTTGGTGAGAACCGCAAAGTCCGTCGTGAACTTCCTGAATGACTCTTTCTGCTTCGTCGGGTCCTAAGCATCTCAGCCATAGAGAATCAAACGATCTCTTGTATAGGGTATCATTGATGAAAGCGAAAGATAGAGCCCGTTTCATGAGCTGATGTCTTGAGGATGCTTCTTTGGGCATTCGGTGGGACTTAAAGTAGTCTATGAAGATTTCCCTCCAGTCTTCGGCCTTCTCATGGTCTTTTATTTGTAGGGTTGTCTGCTCAGTCGCTCCCTTATCTTTATATAATGTCGGAGGTATTTCTGCCGGGGTGAGCACTCGACGGCTTTGTACCACGATTCTTACATCATCGAGGTTTTCGTCCGCCAGTTCTTTAGCAAGTTTGGCTAACGTGTCTGCTTTACTATTTTCCGCGCGCGGTATATTCTCCAAAGTATAGGAGGGAATTTGGATCAATAGTTGTTGCACCTTTTCGCCGTACTTTACCAACTCCGTCTTGCACGTTTGGTAGTCACCATTTACTTGACTAACAACTAGCTGAGAATCCCCGTATATAAGGAGGTCTTCAATTCCCATGTCGATGGCGATTTCGAGGCCTGCTATCAGAGCTTCATATTCAGCCTCATTGTTTGTCCTCGGCTCTGTTAAGGAGAAGGAGAAGCGCATTATCCCTCCTTGCGGAGTTGCAAAGATGAGGCCTATCCCCGATTTGATCATTGGGATACCTTGTTTCTGTTTCTTTACGGAGGACGCTCCATCGAAATAGAGTTCCCATCGGGTGCTTCCGCCGCTAATCGCATCAAATGCATGCTCGTCCGGCAAATCACAATTCAGAGGAGAATCGACCGGTATCGGGTGCTCAGCGAGGAAGTCAGCAATGGCCTGGCCTTTCACTGCCTTGAGAGGTTGATAGATTATCGAGAACTCCATCAAGAGCAGGGCTCATTTAGCGAGTCGTCCCGTCAATATGGCTTTTGACATCAGATATTTAAGAGGGTCCACCTTCGAGATGAGACAGACTTCGTGTGCCAACGCGTAGTGCCTGAGCTTTGTTATCGTGAAGATTAATGCCAAGCAATGTTTTTCAATGGGAGAGTAATTGCTTTCTGCCCCCAGTAGAACTCGACTTAAGTAGTAGAGTGCTCTCTCTTTCCCCTGATCGTTCTCTTACGCCCATAGTGCGCCCAAGGAACCTTCGAGGGCGGTTGTATAAAGAATGAGGGGTTTTCCCTTGACCGGCGCAGCCAATACCGGCGGGTTCTGCAGGTACTGCTTGATCTCGTCTAGTGCACCTTGGCATTTTTGATCCCAGACGAATGGGGTTCCCTTCTTCATCAGGTGACTGTAGGGGCGGCATTTGCCTGAAAGATTTGCGATAAATCGCCGGATGTATGCGAGCTTCCCTTGGAGAGACCGCAACTGTTTGAGGGTTCTTGGCGGAGGCATTTCCATGATCGCTTTAATCTTTGACGGATCTATTTCAATACCTCGGTGTCGAACGATGAATCCCAGGAATTTGCCCGAGGAGACTCCAAACGCGCATTTGAGGGGATTCATTTTCAAATTATATTGCCGGAGGCGTTGAAACACAGTCTCCAGATGCTTTAAATGCTCTTCGTATGACATGCTCTTTACTACGAGGTCATCGATATAGCACTCAACGATGTCATGTATGAGGTCATTGAAGATCTTTGTCATGGCCCTTTGATAGGTAGCGCCAGCGTTCTTTAGACCAAAGGGCATAACCCTGTAGCAAAATATACCCAAAGGGGTCCGGAAAGCGGTGTGCTTCTGGTCTTCGGGATGCATCTTTATCTGATTGTATCCTGACGAACCGTCCATAAAGGAGAAAACCTCGTGAGTGGACGTGTTATCTATCATTAGCTCGGTTACCGGTACTGGGAAATCATCCTTTGGACAGGCTTTATTGAGATCCCTGAAATCCACGCATATGCGTACCGTCCCATTCTTCTTCATTACCGGGACGATATTGGCGATCCAGTCGGGATATTGAACTTCTTGAATAAATCCAGAATCGATCAGCTTCTTGACTTCGGCGTTGATGCTCATCTCTAACTCGAGTCGCATCCTTCTTGGCGCCTGCTTGACTGGCTTGATATCTGGGGATATTGCTAATTTATGTACGGCCACCTCCGGATCTAATCCTGGCATCTCAGAGTAGTTCCACGCGAAGCAGTCTTTATGCCGTAGTAGCACGTTTTTTAACGCGGCCACCTTTTCTTCAGAGAGTAGCTCGCTGACAAATGTCGGTCGTGGGTCATCCGCCGATCCCAACTCAATCTTTCTGAGGTTATCTGCAGTAGTATGTATGCCATCTTCCAGCTCTTTTGGAGCTGGCGGAAATTCTGAGACCACCTCATCATCGATGTTCTCAAAGCACCAGGGAAGGTCATCCATGTTCTCGGGCTCTTCTTTTAATATCGTAATCGTGTAACATGTGCGAATCCGCTTCCAGGATTGAGGTGGATCTGGTTCTGCTTTTGCGGCTTTGGGTTCGTGCTTTTGTGGCGGCGTTACCCTCCAGCCGTCGGATAAAGCGAATCTGCCCTGTTGGTACTGGTCCTCGACCCAGTTCTTGAAGGTGAAGCAGTCTTCGGTAGGATGTCCTATGGCTCGGTGATAAGAGCAATAGCTCAGATGATAATCCTTGTTAGCTTGCTCAGGGTGTCTAGACTCTGGAAGCGTGATCATTTGATGTTTTATAGCGAGCTCGAGTAACCTCTCTGTCTTGTCTCGAGGGAAGGAATACGCTCGACTCATCTTCTTCATGAGGGACAAATCCGGACCACGCAACGCCCGATCACACGACTCTCTAATCCTGTGTCGTTGTTGTCGGCTCCTCTTTCCGCTTCTTGATTTATTTCTGCCTCTGCGTCGGGCCTTTTGTACAACGGGTTGACAGGGATGAGCATCTTCGTCTTTTGCAGCCTGTTGAAACAGATGTTGCGTCCTGGCCTTATCGTAGATGGCCATCTCGCGGTTGTGGTCTTCCCGAGCTTTTTGACCCGCTTTCCTGATAAGCTTGTCCATTCGTTCTTCAAACGACGGACTCGGCCCTTCAATCGTGGGATCTAGTTTTGATGAGGGGTTGGCATTTCCTGACAGGGCGTCCTCTTTTTCATCAAAGGTATATATGGCGTAGCTACTGTGGGCCCGTTCCCGTTTTCCGGCTCTCACATATCCAAGCCCAAGTGTTTCCATTTTCTCGTTGGGCAATTTGCGTTGAGTCCCAGAGACATCCCAAATCCTGTTGTAGAACCGAGCTTGTCGAACAGTCTGTTTTAAGGGTACCCCTTGGCGCTTCAATAGCCTCTTTAGTCCATTTGTGTAATATCTGGGCAAACGGATGGGTTGGAGCCTGTCAAGTGTAGCATCCGCGCCATGCCAGATCTCTTTCTCTACTTTCGTCTCTGAGGATCGGTAGAATAGGATCACCTTCTCTCCCCTTTGCCTGGGAGAGACGTAAAACGTCTGCAGGTCCTGCACATTGTAAGATTGAAGTGTGTCGAGATCCTTGTAGTGTTCTCGCGGCACCATGGTGATTTGCAAACTCTGATCATCGCTAGGGTGTGCTTGTATTGACAGCCGATTGGAGAACACGGCATTAACCTCATCTTCCGAGTCACTTCCGAAGACCAACATGGAGGCGGACGTCCCCGGGTTGTTGCGTTGAGATGGCCCGGCATAAACTATCTCTTCTTCTTCTTCGGTATCGCTCCCGAAAATAGGGATGGTGGCGGCGGCTTTGTTCTCCGGCTTGCGACAGTTTTCTGTATCCTCGAAGTCTGGCAAAAAGTACTTCGCATCTTCATACTTGCGGACTTCGTTCACGGAAAATGGGTTCAGCTCACCTGTTACGGTATACTCGAAACCATCCTTAAAGTACTTCATACACTGATGTTGTGTAGAAGGGATGATGTTGTACTCGTGTAACCAAGGACGACCGAGCAAGGCGTTGTAGCAGGTCTTGGCATCAATGACATGGAATTTGATGTCCGTGACGAGCAGTCCGAAGCGTAGTGTTAGTAGTACAGATCCGAGAGTCCGTGACGATTGTGAATCGAAACCGAAGATGGTAATTTTGTCACGAGCGAGGTGTTGCACACTCATGCAAATTTCCTTTAACACCCGAACGTTAAGGAGATTGACGGAGGATCCATTATCCACTAGGATCTTGCCTATCTTGATATCATGGCAGTATCCAGAGACATATAGGGGACGGTTGTGGTCGCACGTCCCGAGAAGGAGGTCTTCATCACCGAAAGTGATGTCGGCCGTATGCACTTCCTCCAGTTCATCCTTCATCCTTTCAGTGGCGAGGAAGGCTTGGAATTGCTCAGGTTCTTGTAACGCCTTAATTAGTGAATCTCGCGCTTCTTTTGATAATAGGAGGGCATCGAGAATGCTAAGCTGAGAAGGTAGCTTCCTTAGGTGCGCTAGGATGTTGTAGTCCACCTTACCCTTCCTGGGAGGGTCTTTGGCAGCCCGCTCTTTCATGACTTGGTCATCTAAAGTGATATCCTCAGTGACCTTTTTCTTTCCCTTATCTTTTCTATTTGCGGGCCCAAGATTCTTTTCCGGGAGCGTGCGATTGCGCAGCTGAATGTTTTCGCAGGTCTCCGGTTCCTCCTCTTTCCCTAAAACGGATTCTTTAAAGAGAGGGCCCAGAGCCATTTCGTTATCAGAGTCGCTCCCAAAGGTGAGGACTTGTGACCCTCCGGCGTTAACCATGTAACAGTTGCCAGTAGTTCTGTTGTGCCCGTCGGCAGTACTTCTTCGTTCCCGACGAGTCTTGCGTTTCATGCGCTTAAAATGTTGCCGATGAGCAACATATCCCTGCCACCATATCCTAAAGGTGTCGCACTCCTCCGTGGGGTGTGAAATTTTCCGATGATATGCGCAATAATCAGGGTGCCTCTCCGCCCCATTGAGCGTGTTTTCTTCCGAGGGTGGTAGCTTCATTCCCATTGACATGGCTTTGGCAAACCTTTTCCTCGTCTTGAATATCTTTTTGTCTACTTCGGACGCCTTTTGATCTGGCGGGGGTAGTTCAACTTTTTCATTCAGTCGCCTGCATTTGGTTCTTTCTGACGTCGCCATCTCATGTTCCTGATCTGCCTTACTTTTTAGACGAATTTCGTCTAGAAAGGCATTGATCATTTCATTTGTCAGCCACGCACGCTCTGGTTCAGGTTCTGCCTCCAGCTTCTTAGTGTCAGGAGTTTTCTCATCATCGGTAAACGAGTGGGAGATTACGTTACAACTCGCCACATACTCTTCGGATTCATCCGATGAGCTCTCTTCATCATCTTCCTCTTGAAAGATGTGGTTGAGGAACTCTTGCAGTGTGACAGGGGTTCGTGTCTTTTGATTGTATTCTTTCAGCGCGTCGATCTGCTTTTGCAATTTCGTGCGCTCGTCTCCAAGCTTCGCGGGCTTCTTGGATTTCTTCTTCTTTTTCTTCGAAGCTTTTGACGGCTGGGCGTGAGTATTTGGGCCCTCATCGCGAGTCTTCGTAGTTGGGTGGGGCTTCAACATCCCTTCGATAATTTGAGGTTCAAGAGGGTCCTTCCATTCGATCGCAGGGCACGCATGAAGGTCTCTCAGCATTCTTTTGGTTTTAGTTGATAGTACGACCTCCCATGGAGCTTCTTCAATAAAGGAGCAGGTTGCCCCCGGTGTATCTGCTTTCTTAGGAGTATGCGGTTGTGGTGGGTTCACCTTCCACTTTTCGGACAGTACAAACTTCCCCTGGAGGTATTGATCTTCAATCCATCCTTTGAAGACGAAGCAATCTTCAATCGGATGACTTACAGTTTGATGGTAAGGGCAATAGTTAGGGTTATTCACCTCAGTGGGTTGTGGCGGTCGCCTTGGATTTGGTAGGTTTATAAGTCTGTTGCGTACTGCCAGCTCGAATAACCGTTTCGTCTTGTCTCGTGGGAACGAGTAGGGACGCTTCATCTTCTCATTATAATACCGGCGTCTTTCTTCCAATTGATCCGTCGTCTTCGGGGCGTTAGGTTGCTGTTGGGCATTCGCGACGAAGGTTGCCCTTCCTTTACCCTTGTCATTCCGAGGTTCCGACTTCGGAGGAGGTGGTCTATGACCCATCTGGTCCATCTGAGCCAACTTGTCGATTAAAGCCTGAAATGTGGTTGGCTTAAAGAACATCATAAACTGGGAGATAGTTGCATGAGGGTCTAGGGTTCCCACGAACATGCCCACTGCGGGTGCTTCCTCAATGCGTTGCTCGCATTTCGACCACAAATTCCGCCAGCGTATAGCATACTGGACCCAAGTTTCTCCTGGTTTTACCCTGGCGTTAATCAATGCCGTTATTGGAGTGCGTTCGCTGGCGCTTGCGAATCGCTGAGTGAATAGCAACTCCATTTCAGCGAACGTCTTGATGGAATCGTTCGGGAGTTCCGAATACCATTCGAACACTGTTTCTGATAAGCTGCCCACGAATTGGCGAAGCAACAGTTTATCATCACCGCCGGTGTTACCGCAAAGGGCCCTGAACTGAGCGACATGTTGGTGGGGATTGCCGGTTCCCTTGTAAACATGGAACTTGGGAATTGTGTAACCTGGCGGGTACTTGATTTGGTCGTACCAGCTTGGATATGGCCGTCCCGTTTTTACGATTTGACCAGCTGCCTCAGTCGCGTGATGAACCCGGATTTGCTGGGCTATATAGTCGACCAAATCAGCCTTAGAGATTGTCTCCTTTTTGGCCGTTGAGAGGGCCGGTGGTGGATTTGACGTTTCTCCCCGCTCATCTTCAAGAACGATTGGGGGATCTTCAGCTGGTGGGTCCTGTTGGATCATCATTCCTATCATATCTTGGAAGAGAAAGCCCATACGCTGTATGTTGGCTGCTTGTTCAGCAGCCTCTTTGTCTTTCTTCTCCAATATCCGGTGAAGGAATTCGGCGTCGGTTTCTTCCCCCTGGCGTTCGTCCGAGGACGTTTCTGGGTTTTCTTTTGGCTCGGTAAGTGCGGCCATAGCATTCATCATTTCCTGGAGCTTTTGCTGTTGTCCTGATCTTTGGTCACCGACCGTGTAAGCGGTCTATGACCTGTAGACGCACGGCTGTCTTCTTTTCCTGACGCCATGTATACGGTATGGACCATCATGCCCCCAGACTTAGGGCGTCTGGGCTTAGTGCCTTTAGCTGTCATTGCAGGCTGGGGGATCTTCTCTGGCTTCCTCCTTTTATGAGCAGTGGAAGTTGAGGGGGCCGTTGAGGCGGGCACCCAGACAGCTTTTCGTGGTTTAGCCTGGTAACTGGCTTCCTGTTGGATTTTCAGCTTCTTGTACTGGCGGGAGAAGTTTGGATCGATCATCGAGTCTCGGGCCTGCCGCCAAACCTTATAGATTTTGGAAGACAGCCGTTGAGGGGATCGGGGTTGTTCTGGCTTTATTTCCGCAACCTTTTTTAGTGGAGGAGGAGACCTCTTTAGCACCGCAGTAGGAGAATTCCTTCGCACCTTATTTAGCATCTCAAAGCTGTTCCCACTTGGAACAGCAGCATTAAATTCTGCCATCGGGGCTGATGGAGTTAGCCCAGAGGGGGAGTTGCCCCCTGCCTTCCTTACTCGGCGCCAATGGCGACGTCGAGCGTGTCGAGCGGACGGCGTTAGTTCAGCGGTGAGAATGGCTTCGTCTTGCCCCCTGTGTAGGTAGGGGGTCGCTGCTGGTGTTAGCCTATCAAAGACCGATGTCCTTTGGGTAGCAGAAGTGGGAGCTGGAGCCGTCAATCTTGTAAAGACCGACTTTTTGGCAGGGGAAGCCGCTTTGATGACTTCAGGAGCAGGGCTGGTCACTTTCTTGGGAGCAGCCTTCTCTGGGATTGTAGGCCCCATTGTGGGTCAACAGGAGTTCTGGCCCAACCTAGAGAAGGCCGAGGCGCTGGTGTTGGGCGACCCGTTGAGAGGGGCCGCGGTAGGTGTAAGCCGATCAAAGACCGACTTCTTGGGAGCTTCCGTTGTCAGCACAGGAGCGGTGAAGCTCGTTGGCGGGAGCATGGTCCCAAAAAACAACCCTGTGGTGGCTCGAGTGACCTGTTCCATGGTTATTGTGAATAGCGAAGCAGCTTGGGGTCCGTAGGCTACACCTCCTGGCGAGGCAGAGCACTGGTTGCAATTGCAGTTGGAGCATTTCGCACAAGTGGAAGCCATTGATTCTTTGCTTTCTGCAATAAGCAAGACGCCAAATCTTAGTACCTTGAAACCCAAGGGCAACCATTAGCGAACCGTGTTTGGTTCACGAACACGACACACAAAGTGTGGAGTGGAAAGAGGAAAAGGTCCCACCGGGCGTGCCAGAATCTGTTCCCCTCCGAATGACGGCGCGCAAGGCTGCGATGTCTTGGCACTGAGATTCGGGGCAGATGCTAATTGGTGCTATCCGTTCACCTCTCCGAAGATGCCAAGTTGGTTTATGGCACCATGTATCGAAGGTTTAAGCGGATGCGACCGATGTAGCAGACTTCGTCAGATTCCCCCTCGTTGAGGGGGTTTTGATTGTGGGGACGCTCTTCCCTGCAGGCGCAAGCCCCTGCAGTTAATTACGCTACCGCATCGCGGTAACAACTTTCTCCTTCTCCAGATGGTCACTTCGTGTCGTGTGTGTTTGTTTTATGTTTTGTTGCCCGTGGATTGTTTACGGAGACTGAGTTATGTCGTCGCCCGTAGGGCATGGACCAGTCCAAATCCGAGTTATCTTAGATTTGGATTTGGGGGTTTGGTTTGAGGATACGTTAGCCATGCTTGAGGCTTAGATCAACTCAAACGTTTGTTAAGGATACGTTAGTCCGATTTGAGACTAAGATCAACTTAACAGGATCGTTTGGATCCGACAAAAGAGCGTTTGGGCTCCATTTTTCCAGTTTTAGGGACATAGTGGTCCATCGTATGTGTGTGGCCGTCGGGACCCGTCACCTCTCTGACGACGTTGAAGGATTACAACGACGGGTGTCAGAGGGGTTCAGAGATGTACCCTCGAGCCAGAGTTAATTGGGGGGATTCGTAGTCCAGTCTGCTTGAAGGTTTAAGGATTCGTTAGCCATCTTTGAGGCTAAGATCAACTTAAACGGGACCGTTTAGATCCGACAAAAGAGCATATAGGGGCTCTATTGTTCTAGTTTAAGGACATTGCGGTCCATGGGTAGTTTAAGGACATTGCGGTCCATGGGTAGTTTAAGGACATTGCGGTCCATTGTTAGTTTTAAGACATCTCGGTCAAGGTTAAGGACGTCATAGTCCATGGGTTTAAGGACTCCACAGTCCGGTATGTGCTCTGGATGCTTCACACGGGTTCATTGCCGTGCTTGGCGAGGACCAGGCTCCGCTCTGGGCGTTTTCCACGGGGTCAAGGAGTGACGTTATCCGTGTTCCACGTAACCAGGAAGTTTGCACTAGATGCTTCACACGGGTTCACTGCCGTGCTCTGCGAGGACTAGGCTCCGCTCTGGATGCTTCACACGGGTTCACTGCCGTGTTTTGCGAGGACCAGGATCCGCTCTGGACGTTTTCCACGGGGTCAAAGAGTGACGTTATCCGTGTTCCACGTGACCAGGAATTTTACATTAGACATGGGTTTAAGGACCCCACAGTCCATATCATGAGTGGTCATCGGGACCCATCACCTCTTTGAAGACATTGAGGGATTACAATGCCAAGTATCAAAGGAGTGAAGAGATGTACCCTAGAACCGGAATGGCTTGAGTAGCTCCTGGCCCAATTTGGGGTCAAGACTGATTAATTATGTTATGAGCCCACTGGCCCAGTTAATCATGAATTGAGGACTTATGGCCAGCTTGGGCTAAGTCCAGTCAGGTCTGGAATATTGGCTTCTTGTTGGTCCATTGAGGGAGAGGCTTTGCCTCTATCCCTTTAGCCAATTGGGCCAAAGCCTAGTGTTAAACACTTCAGAGCAATCAGTGTTGAACACTGGGAATTAGGTTAGTGTTTAACACTAAGAGATAATTGGTGTTAAACACCAGCGACAAGGCCTTCAAATTAGTGTTAAACACTAAACAGATCGGTATCAAGCACTGGCAACTGAGCCCTCAAATTAGTGTTAAACACTAAGGTAGTCAGTGTTGAACACTGCAAGTAAAGTTTTTGATTAGTGTTGAACACTAAGGCCCAACAGTTGTTTTAACATTGGATTCGGGAGTTTCGATTTAGTGTTAAACACTGAGGCAAGAGGGGTCACGTGGCAACACGTGAGAGCGCCCTCCCTTCATTAATTCTGCTGAGATTATCGCATTTCTCAGAGTATCACGTGCCCTCACGTGACGGGTATTCAAATGCTTATATGTTAACGCTTCTGCCGAGGGTCACGTGGGTCACGTGAGGCACTGCCTCAAAGGGCTTTCTGTAGCTCTTTTGGGGGGTCACGTGGTGACACGTGACCCTGCCTCTATGTTGTTTTAGAGAATCTGTTAATCTTTTTCTCAGGAATTAAATTCCTCGAGCTTTAAATTTCAGAGGAATTAAATTCCTACTTCCTTTTGAAGACTTATATTCTGGAGTAGAGTTGAACTCTGAATCTTCTGTAGGAATTAAATTCCTCGTATATGTGAAGAACTGAATAGGGTTAAACCCTAATAAAAGCTTTTTAAGGAATTATAATTAAGGGAATTAAATTCCCGCTGCTGCAACAGAACTGGATTCTTAATTAGGGTTAAACCCTGTTTCTTTTTATTCTGAAGGAATTATGTTCCCATGATATAGGGTCAAGCCCTAATTTTATTTTGAAGGAATTAAATTCCTATAGTTCGTTGAGAATTAAATTCTCATGCTTGCATTCCCTCTCTATGTTTTGGATCTGCATGGCAGGATCTCGACCCATTGAGAATTAAATTCTCAACCTTAAGGGGAGATGTGCACTTTGCAGATCCTCTATCAAAGAGAGAAGAAGTATGCTCTTCTGTTTTATGTATCAGAGTTAAACTCTGTTGAGAATTAAATTCTCTTTCTTTCAAAAGGCCTTCCCTTTCTTACCTAGGGTTTTTGCAGAAGATCCGAGTCTTTTCAAAGTATCAAAGCTCTCCTCCTTTTTTCTTTTTTCTTCTCTGCGCATGTATGTCTTTTTTGTATCTCTTCGCTCCTATTTATAGGAGAAGCAGCCGAATAAATTAGTTTTGTGACGAATCTTCATTGAGAGATTTGATTTGCATCCTTCATTCGTTCTGGACCTTTGGATTATTAGGTGAATTTTATCCACCATTGGATTTTAAATCCAGAGATTCTCCCTTGTTATTTTGGTTAGATTTAAGGGGGAAATCTTTCCAAACCCGAGATTTTCCATAGATAGATGATATGTAAATCACTTCTGAATCTTTAATTCGATTGGTCTCAGATAATCACTTTCCTTTGGAAAGATTCAAATCTCCCTCAGAATTTAATTCTGCCGTCAAAATGGGCTTTGAAAGCCGGTCACGTGTGACCACGTGACCCATGGTCACGTGTGACCACGTGACCCTCTTTGGAATGAAGAGTCTTCTTTCTTTCTGCGCTGTCTTCTGGTTGCTGTTTTAGCCATCACGTGTTAACACGTGACCATTGGTCACGTGTGAACACGTGACCCCCTGTTAGGAGCCCCTTTCCTTGACTCAACTGTAGCACGAGTCCTCTCCTTTGAGCGTCACGTGCCAACACGTGACCTCATCTGAAGCCCTTTTTCTTGACTTGATTAAGGAACCTTTTCTCTGACTTGATCAGGGAATCAATGAGCCATTTTCCACTGCTTTTATATGTCGCGTGTCAACACGTGACTGCTGGTCACGTGTGAGCACGTGACCCCTCTTTCTGAAGCTTTTCCCATAAGCTTTTCTGATTTTAAATCAGGAAACAGTCTCTAACCTCTTTTTCTCATCTCAACTGCAGTGCTACAGATTGAAGGAGGGGATGAAAGATCAGCTGCGCCACCAGCCCTTCCGACCTTGCCACCTATCTCAACTGGTACAATGACCGTCATATTGGTAGCTTTCCTCTCTCTATTTTCTGTACTGTTATCTGATCGCATCCTGTCTCTTTCAGCTGTCGTTCTGGCTTCGGCGTCCTTCGAACCTCGCGTCACAATGCCAGCGGGTCCTTATCTGAGGAGTCTGTCTTTAAAAGGCGCCGCGAATAGTCTGGGCATGTTGAGTGACTATGTCGAGGAACTCGACGTTGAAACTCCTACCTCTGCCGCAGACTTCGCTATGGTGGTTAACCCGATGCTAGCAATACTCGTGAACTTTCATGATGAGGGCATCATTGCATCCTGGGTTAACCATTGTAAGGAGATCGAGGGTCGCCTATATCAGTTGGAGTCGCTGCGTCCCGCTCCCGAGACCGTGGCTGCCAATAATCAGAGGACAGCGTGGATTGAGCAAAGCGCTCCTTACTTCCACCATCTCGAACAAGAAGTCATTTCAAGGCGTAAGGAGCGTGGTGAGGCTTCAAGCAAGTCTGCTCAACTGCATGCTCGGGTGGAGGCCAATGCCGCACGGCTGAAGGTTATCTTTGAGGGCCTCCTGCAATGCCTCTCCGAAGGGTTATCATTGAGGCAAAGACTTGACTTTGTCGAGCGAGCTGCAGCCAGCCAGGAAGCAGCCCAGAAGGCGGTAGAGGAGCAACTTTCATCTTTCTTGCAGCAGCGGGCTCAGGTGGAGGCGGAGGTGGCCGCAGCTGTCACTCGAGAGGAAGCGCTGAAGGAAGTGCGAGAGCGGCTTGTGAACTTACTAAAGACACTTCCTCCTCAGTAGCTATCCATTTTTGTAAAGAATGTATATATATATATATGTATTTTTTTATCCTTTGACATGATGTATTATGTATTCAATCAAGTTTATGAATAAAAGATACGCCTTTTTGTAATGTCTTGTGTCACTTCTTCGCTTTTTTCTTTCTTTTATTATCAGCATATCACCTTAGCGAACATGGTTGACGGATAGTAGGGCATGCATCTTGACTTCCCTAAGAATCAGCGATGGCTTAGGTGGCAGGTTCAGATCTGCTGCCTAAGACTTTTCAACTCCATGAGCCGTGAGGGTCTTATGGAGACTTTTCTCCCTACGGATCGAGAGGATCTCGTAGGTGGATTTTCTCCTTAGGAATCGTGAGGATTTCTAAGTGTGGTTTTCTCTTATAAGTCGTAAGGATCCTATAAAAGAATTTTCCCTCTTACGAGTCGAGAGGATTCGTAAGTGGTTGTTTCCCTCCTCGTCGAGAATCGACTTCGGAGAGTGAGACCCGTGAATAGTATGCAAGAGACCATTTAGGATTGACTTGCAGGGTCTCATTGTTCAGGAAGCAAGTTTTTGAATCCTTACTGCCCGAGATGTGAGTCAAAGAAGCTCTCGTCACGGAGTGTTTGTATCCGTGAGTTGAGAAGTTTTGCGAGGGATTATTTGTTTCCCAAGCGCCAAGGATCATTTGTTTCCTTGGGGTTTGAAACGAGTCGATGGTTCCCACGGAGGTGCTGGTGGCTCTGCGAGTCGACGCGGATCAGAAGGCTCTCGTCAAGGAGTGTTTGTATCCGTGAGTTGAGAAGTTTTGCGAGGGATTATTTGTTTCCCAAGAGCCAAGGATTATTTGTGTCCTTGGGGTTTGAAACGAGTCGATGGTTCCCACGGAGGCGCTGGTGGCTCTGCGAGTCGACGCGGATCAGAAGGCTCTCGTCAAGGAGTGTTTGTATCCGTGAGTTGAGAAGTTTTGCGAGGGATTATTTGTTTCCCAAGCGCCAAGGATTATTTGTGTCCTTGGGGTTTGAAACGAGTCAATGGTTCCCACGGAGGCGCTGGTGGCTCTGCGAGTCGACGCGGATCAGAAGGCTCTCGTCAAGGAGTGTTTGTATCCGTGAGTTGAGAAGTTTTGCGAGGGATTATTTGTTTCCCAAGCGCCAAGGATTATTTGTGTCCTTAGGGTTTGAAACGAGTCGATGGTTCCCACGGAGGCGCTGGTGGCTCTGCGAGTCGACACGGATCAGAAGGCTCTCGTCAAGGAGTGTTTGTATCCGTGAGTTGAGAAGTTTTGCGAGGGATTATTTGTTTCCCAAGCGCCAAGGATTATTTGTGTCCTTGGGGTTTGAAACGAGTCGATGGTTCCCACGGAGGCGCTGGTGGCTCTGCGAGTCGACGCGGATCAGAAGGCTCTCGTCAAGGAGTGTTTGTATCCGTGAGTTGAGAAGTTTTGCGAGGGATTATTTGTTTCCCAAGCGCCAAGGATTATTTGTGTCCTTGGGGTTTGAAACGAGTCGATGGTTCCCACGGAGGCGCTGGTGGCTCTGCGAGTCGACGCGGATCAGAAGGCTCTCGTCAAGGAGTGTTTGTATCCGTGAGTTGAGAAGTTTTGCGAGGGATTATTTGTTTCCCAAGCGCCAAGGATTATTTGTGTCCTTAGGGTTTGAAACGAGTCGATGGTTCCCACGGAGGCGCTGGTGGCTCTGCGAGTCGACGCGGATCAGAAGGCTCTCGTCAAGGAGTGTTTGTATCCGTGAGTTGAGAAGTTTTTGTTGAAGTCACTGGCTTCTTCGGTTGAGATGAACCGTTGAGGTTTGGCTTCGTCGTTTGACGGAATCCTGGGGAAGTATGGTTCCTTTTTTGTTTGCGCCCTTGGATTGTATACAGGGATCGATGTGATCTTAACTGTAGGGCCGAAGTTTTATCATTTCTTCTTTTTATCTTATTTTATTTCCGCGATGCTCTATCATTTCAGCTTTTATATCGCGAAGGTCGCGATTGCCCGATCATTTCGGCTATTTTTCGCGGTGCCCAATCATTTCGGCTTTTTATTTTATTTTTACTCGTTGCTTTTTATTACGAGTTGCCCAATCATTTCGGCTATTTTGCATGCATACATTTTACTTGCTGCTTTTTATTGCAAGTTGCCCTATCATTTCGGCTATTTCGTATGCATGAGCGGCCTACTGGTTTTCGCTGTAAACCTGAAATTGGACACCGATTTTGGCATCAGCACCGCTGCAACTGGGATATTGCCGGGAGCGAATCATCATTTGCCTCTGTCGTTGTCGAACAAAGGAGGCTTAGCGATCAGGGTTAGGGTCCTGTCGACTAAGGCTTTTGATTTCATGAGCCGTAAGGGTCTCATAAAGGCATTTCTCCCTACAAGTCGTGAGGATCTTGTAGGTGTATTTTCTCCTTAGGAATTGTGAGGGTTCCTAAGTGTTTTGTTCCTCTGTAAGTCGTAAGGATCCTACAGGAGGGTTTTCTCCTCATAAATGGAGGGGATTTATAAGGGTTGTTTACCATGCGAACGTATTCCCAGTTACGGATGAAATTTGGCTAGGGAAATGTTTATTCACGCCCGTGGATTGTATACAAGGGTCAATATTGAACCGCTTGTAGGGCAATGTCGGAAGTTTGTGGGGGTTTGCTTAAGCACAGGTTTAGGTCTCTGTGACTTAAGACTTTCAAATCCTATGGGCCGTGAGGGTCCCATAAGAGAGTTCTCCCTACGAGTCGTGAGGATCTCGCAAGTGTATTTTCTCCTTAGGAGTCGTGGGGATTCCTAAGTGTGTTGCTCCTTTGTGAGTCGTAAGGATCTCACGCAGGTGGTTTCTCCTTACAAGGTCGAGAGGACTCCATAAGGGTTCTCTAACGAAGTTCTGCCCTTTCGGGTTTTCACAAACATTCGCCGGTAGTCCTGCTGTTTTTACCCACGGAGCCCTTTCGGGTTTTCATCCGTGCCCATTTTGCTTATGGACATACCGTTTTTCTTTTATTTTCTTTTTCTTTCTCTTTTTTTTTTACGAGGTCGCGCCCTTTCGGGTTCTCACGAACACTCGCCGGCAGCCCTGCTGTTCTTACTCACGGAGCCCTTTCGGGTTTTCATCCGTGCCCTTTTTGCTTATGGACATACCGTTTATTTTATTTTATTTTTATATGTTTTTTTTTTGTTTTTTTTTATCTCGTCAGCCTAAGGATGCTGCGGTGTTAGTTTAAAGACGTTTCGGTCTGATATTAGTTTAAGGACATTTCGGTCCATCATGGAGAAGGCCAGCTACTGCTTATAAAGTCCGAGCTTAGGAAGATAGCGAGCGGACATAGTCGTCGTCATCTATCATTGACCTAGGCTGTGGCTCATTAAGCGTAATATTTCTTTAGGAAGCGACCGTTTATTGGCCTGAAAGGCCTTTCACCGTGCATGTCCATGAGTAGATAGGCTCCACCCTGGTAAACTTTATCTATGATGTACGGGCCTTCATAGTTTGGCTCGAATTTTCCCCGCTTAGCGCGATTGGGTATCATAGGCCTTTTGACCACTAGCACGAGTTCGCCTTGACGAAATGTCCTCGGTCGGGTCAATCTTTCGTATGAGCGCGTCATCTTTGCTTTATAGGCTTCCAGATTTTTCTGTGCTATGAGCCGGGTTTCATCAAGGGCGTCAAGCTCCTCAAACCGGAGGTGAGCATTTTCTTCATCCGTCAGCTCGTAGTGGACTGCCACTCGTAGAGAGGGTAATTCTATCTCGAGAGGGAGTACTGCTTCCGTCCCAAATACCAACGCGTATGGCGTTGTGTTTGTGGCCGTTTTAAACGTAGTTCGATACGCCCAAAGAGCCTCTTGCAATCTTTCGTGCCAATCTCTCTTATTTCGTGACACTGTTTTCTTCATGATCTTCGTCAAGGTCTTGTTGAAGGCCTCAGCTAGATCGTTAGCTCGCGGATTATAAACTGAGGAATATCTCCAGTCTATATTGTGCTGCTGTGCGAAGCGGCTAATTTTATGACTTCGGTAGGCTGGCCCGTTATCGGAGATGATCCGTCGCGGAGTTCCAAACCGGTATATGACATGCGTTTTGAAGAAATGGAGGATGTTCTCCATCTTTACTTCCCTCAACGGTACCGCCTCTGCCCATTTGGAGAAGTAATCAGTCGTCACCAAGATGAAACGGTGTCCCTTTGACGATGCTGGTTCGATGGGGCCGACTATGTCAGTCCCCCACATTTCGAATGGCCAACTAGCCACTGTTGGATGCAATGGATTGGGATGCTGATGGATGAAGTCCCCATGAATTTGGCATGAATGACATTGCTTCGCGTATTCCAGGCAATCCTGCATCATCGTGGGCCAGTAGTAGCCCATCCGTTTTATCTTCAACTTCATCTTAGGGCCTGCTTGGTGGGAACCACAGAGTCCGTCGTGAACCTCTTGGACGACCCTTCTCGCTTCGTCAGGTCCCAGGCATCTCAGCCACAGAGAGTCGAATGACCTTTTGTATAGAGTATCGTTGACGAAGGCGAAAGACAGAGCTCGTTTCACGAGCTGATGTCTTATGGACGCTTCTTCAGGCATTCGGTGGAACTTGAAGTAATCTATGAAGACTTCTCTCCAGTCTTCGGTCTTCTTATGGTCTTTTATTTGTAGGGTCACCTGCTCAGTTGCTCCCTTTTCTTTATATGATTCTGGAGGTATTTCTGCTGGGGCGAGCACTCGACGGCTTTGTACCACGATTCTAACGTCATCGAGGTTCTCGTCGGCCAATTCTTTAGCAAGCTTGGCCAGTGCGTCCGCTTTGCTGTTTTTCGCGCGCAGTATACTTTCCAAAGTGTAAGAGGGAATTTGGGTTAGCAGTTGCTGCACTTTTTCACCGTATTTTACCAATTCCGGTTTGCACGTTTGGTAGTCGCCGTTTACTTGACTAACGACCAGTTGAGAATCACCGTATATGAGGAGGTCTTCAATTCCCATGTCAATGGCGATCTCGAAGCCTGCTATCAGAGCTTCGTATTCGGCTTCATTGTTTGTTCTCGGCTCCGTCAGGGAGAACGCGTAGCGCATTATCCCTCCTTGTGGAGTTACAAAGATGAGTCCTATCCCTGATTTAATTATAGGGGTACTTTGTTTGCGTTTCTTCACGGAAGATGCTCCATCGAAATAAAGCTCCCATCGGATATTATCACCGTCGATCGCATCGAACGCATGTTCGTCTGGAAGATCGCAATTCAGAGGAGAATCGGCGGGTATCGGATGCTCAGCGAGGAAGTCGGCGATGGCCTGGCCTTTCATTGCCTTGAGAGGTTGATACGTTATCGAGAATTCCATCAAGAGCAGGGCCCATTTAGCGAGTCTTCCCGTCAATATGGCCTTTGACATCAAGTATTTGAGAGGGTCCACTTTTGAAATAAGACGGACCTCGTGCGCTAACGCATAGTGCCTAAGCTTTGTTATTGCGAAGATCAACGCCAGGCAGTGTTTTTCAATGGGAGAGTAGTTGCTTTCTGCCCCCAGCAGAACTCGACTTAAGTAGTAGAGTGCTCTTTCTTTCCCTTGATCGTTCTCTTGTGCCCATAATGCGCCTAAGGAACCTTCGAGGGCGGTTGTATAAAGAATGAGAGGCTTCCCCTTAACCGGAGCAGCCAACACCGGCGGGTTCTGCAGGTATTGCTTGATCTCGTCCAGTGCGCCTTGGCATTTTTGATCCCAAACGAATGGGGTTCCCTTCTTCATCAGGTGACTATAAGGACGGCACTTTCCTGAAAGGTTGGCTATAAATCGTCGTATGTATGCGAGTTTCCCTTGGAGAGACCGCAGCTGTTTGAGAGTCCTCGGCGGAGGCATTTCCATGATCGCTTTAATCTTTGATGGATCTATTTCAATACCTCGGTGTCGAACAACGAATCCCAGGAATTTGCCCGAGGAAACCCCGAACGCACATTTAAGAGGATTCATCTTCAAGTTGTATTGCCGAAGGCGTTGAAATACAGTCTTCAGATGCTCGAGATGTTCCTCGTATGATTTGCTTTTGACCACGAGATCGTCGATATAGCATTCAACGATTTCGTGTATAAGGTCGTCGAAGATCTTTGTCATGGCCCTCTGATAAGTAGCACCGGCGTTCTTCAAACCGAAGGGCATCACTTTATAACAAAATATACCAAGAGGAGTCCTGAAGGCTGTATGCTTCTGATCTTCAGGATGCATTTTTATCTGGTTATACCCCGATGAGCCGTCCATGAAGAAGAAAACCTCATGGGTGGATGTATTGTCAATCATCAGTTCAGTGACCGGCACTGGGAAATCATCCTTCGGGCAAGCTTTATTAAGATCCCGGAAGTCTACGCATATGCGCACTGTCCCATTTTTCTTCATCACTGGGACGATGTTGGCGATCCATTCAGGGTATTGAACTTCCTGGATGAAGCCAGAGTCTATCAGCTTTTTGACTTCGGCGTCGATGCTCATCTCAAGCTCGAGTCGCATTCTTCTCGGCGCCTGTTTGATCGGCTTGACGTCTGGGGATATTGCCAATTTGTGCACAGCAATTTCTGGATCTAGTCCCGGCATTTGGGAATAGTTCTATGAGAAGCAATCTTTATGCTGCACAAGGACGTCTTTTAATGCAGCCACCCTCTCTTCAGACAGTAGCTCACTGACAAATGTCGGTCGCGGATCATTTACCGTCCCCAACTCGATTTTCCTGAGGTTGTCTGCAGTAGTATGGATTCCATCTTCCAGCTCTTTTGGTGCTGGGGGAAATTCTGAGATTACCTCATCGCTGCTGTTTTCAAAGCACCAAGGAAGGCTGTTCATGTCCTCGGGCTCTTCTTTTAATATTGTTACCACGTGGCAAGTGCAAATTTTCTGCCAATCCCAATGCGGAGTTGGTTCTATCCTTGTGTTTTCGGGTTCGTGCTTTTGCGGCGGCGCTACCTTCCAACTGTCAGACAGCGCGAATTTGCCAAGCTGATATTGGTCCTCAACCCAATTCTTAAAGGTGAAACAATCTTCAAGCGGATGCCCTACTACTCGATGGTAAAAGCAATAATTTGAGTTAAACACCTCGCCTGCGTGCTCGGGGTGCTTGGACTCTGGCAACGTAAGCATTTGATGTTTTAGAGCGAGATCGAATATCTTCCTTGTTTTGTTCCGAGGAAATGAGTATGCTCGACCCATTTTCTTCCTGAGGGCTAAATCAATAACGCTCGATTCTCGGATACGTGGTTTTTTAGCTCTGCTTTGTGGTTGTCGAGCACTTTTTCGGCCCTTCGACTTGTTTTTTCTTTCGCGTCGAACCCTTTTTATAGCAGGCTGACGTGGGGCAGCATCTTCGTTCTTTACTGCCTGTTGAAGGAGACGCTGTGTCTTGGCTTTCTCATAGATTGCCATTTCACGATCATGATCATCTCGGGTTTTTTGACTCGCATCCCTTATAAGTTTGCTCATCTGGTCATCACACGATGGACTGGGCGGTTTTGTGTCAGGAACTTCTGCGGGCTCAGGATTAACATCCTCCCATTGAGCATCCGTCTCTTCATCGAAGTCATACATGACATAACAGCTGTTTACTAACTCCCGTTTCTTTGACCGGACGTACCCAAGCCCTTTTGTTTCTATTCTCCCGTTCGGCAGTTTGCATTGAGTCCCGGGAACGTTCCAGACCTTTTCATAGAATTTGGCTTTTCTAACGGTCTGTGTGAAGGACATCCCCTGGCATTTCAGCAGTTTCTTCAAACCTTCGGTATAATATCTGGGAAGACGGATAGGCTGAAGCCCGTCGAGCGTGGGGTCCGCGCCATGCCAAATTTCTTTTTTCACCTTGTTTTCTTCAGAACGGTAGAATAGGATTGCCTTCTCGCCTTTTCGTCCGGGAGGGATATAGAATGTCTGCAATTCTTCTACGTTGTTGGTGTCGAATGAATCCAGTTCTTTGTAATGTTCAAGCGGCACCATGGTTATCTGCAGACTTCGATCTTCATCAGCGGAAACCCGTATTGAAGGCCGAGCAGGGAATACAGCATGAACTTCATCCTCTGAATCACTACCGAAGATCAATGAAGGAACGGATGGTCCTGGCCTGGTGGATTGGGATGGACCTGAATAAATTATATCCTCCTCCTTCTCAGTGTCACTGCCGAAGACAGGGATGGTGGCGTTAGTTTTGTTCTCGGGTTTGTGACACCTTTTCGTGTCTTCGAAACTCGGCAAGAAGTATTTATCATCTTCATACTTGCGAACTTCGTTTACGGAAAACGGATTCAGCTCTCCCGCCACTGTGTACTCGAGGCCATCCCTAGAATACTTCATGCACTGATGCTGTGTAGAAGGGAGGATATTGTACTCGTGTAGCCATGGTCGGCCGAGCAGAGCGTTGTAGCACGTCTTGGCGTCTATAACATGGAATTTGATGTCTGTGACGAGCAACCCGAAGCGCAGCGTCAATATCACAGATCCAAGAGTCTTCGAGGATTGGGAGTCGAAACCGGAGATAGTGATTTTGTCTCGGGCGAGGTGTTGGACACTCATGCAAATCTCCTTTAGCACTCGCACATTGAGTAAATTAACAGACGATCCGTTATCGACCAAGATTTTACCTATCTTTATATCATGGCAGTATCCTGAGACATAAAGGGGGCGATTGTGTTCACACGTCCCGAGAAGAAGGTCTTCATCACCAAAAGCAACGTCGGCTGTGTGCACTTCTTCTAATTCGTCTTTCATCTTTTCTTCTGCTAAGAAGGCTTGGAACTGGTCCGGATCTTGTAGCGCCTTAATCAAAGAGTCTCTGGCTTCCTTTGATAGTAACAAGGCATCAAGGACGCTGAGCTGAGAGGGCAGTTTCCTCAGATGTGCCAGAACGTTGTAATCCACCTTACTTCTCTTCGGCGGGTTTTTGGCGTTTAGCTCTTCCAGAACTTGGTCATCCAAAGCGATGTCTTCAGAGACCTTCTCTTTCCCTTTGTCTTTCTTGTTTAAGGGTCCGAGATTCTTTTCAGGCAGTGTCCGATTTCGCAGCTGTATATTTTCGCAAGACTTCGGTTCTTCTTCTTTTCCCGAAGTGGATTCTTTGAAGAGGGGGCCAAGCTCTAGCTCCTCATCGGAATCGCTCCCAAATGTAGGCACTTGTGACCCGGCGGTGTTAATCATGTGACAATTGTTGGCAGTTCTTTCAAGCTCTTTGGTCGTGTTTCTTTGCTCCCGACGAATTTTACGCTTTTCCCATTTAAAGCGTTGTCGATTGGCGACGTATCCTTGCCACCATCCATCGAAAGCTTTGCAATCCTGGGTGGAATGCGAGATCTTCTGATGATATAGGCAATAAGAGGGGTGCATTTCTTCCATGCCAGTAACTTTTTCTGCAGAGGGTGGTAGCTTCATGCCCATCGATATGGCCTTAGCAAACTTCTTTTTTATCTTGAATTGGCTTTTGTCAGCGATGGAGGCATTTTGCTCCAGTGGGATCATCTCAGCTCTTTCCTCAAGTCGCTGGCGCTTGGCCCTTTCGAATATAGCCGTCTTGCGTTCTTGATCAGCTTTGCTTTTTAATCGAGCTTCATTAAGAAATGCGCCAATCATTTCAACTGATAACCCTGGGGCTCTTGATTCAGCATTTGCCCCCAGCGTTTCAGTGCCAGAAGTCCCTTCATCGTTCGAGGTCGAGTGGGAGATCATATGACAGCTCGCCACATATTCCTCGGATTCATCTGATGAACTTTCCTACTCATCTTCTTTTTGAAAGACGTGATCAAGGAAATCTTGGAGCGTAATGGGAGTTCGCGCCTTTTGGTTGTATTCATCTAGTGCGTCGATTTGCTTTTGTAAGTCCGTGCGCTTGTCGCCAGGCTTCACGGGCTTTTTAGATTTCTTCTTCTTCTTTTTCGAAGATTTTGACGGCTGGTTATGAACGCTTAAACTACCACCATCGGTCTTCGGAGTCGGACGTGGCTTCAACATCCCCTCTATAACCTGCGGCTCCAAGGGGTTCTTCCATTTGACCGCTGGACAGGTCTGAAGATCATTTAGCATTCTCCTCGTTTTGGCCGATAATACAACCTCCCAAGGAGCTTCCTCAATGACGGAACATGTTGCCCCCGGCGCATTCGCCCCTTTAGAGGTGTGGGGCTGCGGGGGATTCACCTTCCATTTGTCGGATAGCGCAAATTTTCCCTGGCGGTACTGGTTTTCAAGCCAATTTTTGAAACGTAACAGTCTTCGATCGGATGTCCTACCACTCGATGATAAGGGCAGTAATTAGGCTCGTTGACGTCACTTGGTTGCGACGGGCGTTTTGGATCTGGCAGATTTATGAGCCTGTTGCGCAATGCCAGCTCGAATAGCCTCCTCGTTTTATCACGGGGGAAGGAGTAAGCACGTCCCATCCTGTCCTCAAGGGGTACGTATGGGCGCGTATTGTTTGGACGAGCAGCCGGCTTCGAGTCGTTCGGTTGTTGTTGGGCATTAGTGACTATGATCGCTTTTCCCTTTCCTTTATCGTTTCGGGAGTCCGGCTTCGGGAGAGGGGGTTTATGGCCCATCTGGTCCATCTACGCCAATTTGTCGATCAAAGCCTGGAAGGAAGTCGGCTTGAAGAACATCATAAACTGTGAAATGGTTGCTTGTGGATCAAGGGTTCCAACAAACATTCCCACCGCAGAGGCTTCTTCTATGCGATGTTCACACTTAGACCATAGATTACGCCACCGTATAGCGTACTGGACCCACGTCTCGCCGGGCTTTACCCTGGCGTTAATCAGCGCCGTCATCGGAGTACGCTCACTGGCACTTGCAAAACGTTGGGTGAAGAGCAGCTCCATCTCTGCAAAGGTTTTAATAGAGTCGTTGGGGAGCTCGGAATACCATTCGAACGCCGTATCTGATAGGCTTCCAACGAACTGGCGAAGCAGAAGCTTGTCGTCGCCGCCGGTGTTACCGCAAAGCGCCCTGAACTGGGCGACATGTTGATGGGGATTGCCGGTCCCTTTGTAGACATGAAACTTGGGAATCGTGTAGCCCAGCGGGTACTTGATTTGGTCATACCAGCCTGGATACGGTCGCCCCGTTTTTACAACATGGCCGGCTACTTCGGCCGCGTGATGAACCTTTATTTGCTGGGCTATGTATTCGTCCAGATCAGTCTTAGAGATTGTATCCTCTTTAGCTGTTGATAGAACGGGTTGAGGGTTTGATGTCTCTCCCCTATCATCTCTAAGGACGATCGGGGGTTCTTCAGTCGGGGGCTCTGGTTGTATCATCATCCCTATCATGTCCTGGAAGAGGAGGCCCATACGCTGTATATTGGCTGCTTGTTCAGCAGCCTCTTTGTCTCTCTTTTCCAGTACTCGGCGGAGGAACTCGGCGTCGGTCTCTTCCTCTTGACGTTCATCTAAGGATGTCTCAGGATTCTCTTTTGGCCCAGTGAGTGCAGCCATTGTAGTCATCATCTCCTGGAGCTTTTGTTGCTGCTCCTGGGCTTTCGTCACGGATCGGGTGAGCGGTCGGTGACCCGTAGAAGTACGACTTTCTTCCTTTCCAGAAGCCATATAGACCGTATGAACCGTTATGCCCCCTGACTTGGGGCGTTTAGGTTCATCGCTTTTAAACTTTGTCAGCGTCACGGGAGCTTTCTCTGGCCTTTTCTTTTTGTGGACCATTGAGGTTGAAGGAGCCGTTGAAGTGGGCATCCTAGCATTTGTTGCCCCCTGCTGCTTAATGGGGCGGTTTTTGTCCTTTTCCACCTTTGCCCTTTTCTGGCGACGAAAGTGGTCTGGGTCAATCACGGAGTCTTGAACCCTCCGCCAAACTTTATAAATCTTTGACGACAGCCGTTGAGAGGGTTGTTCCTGCTTTGTCTCTGGAGCTTTTTCCACAGGCGGAGGAGATCTTTTCAATGTAGCAATCGGAGAGTTCTTTTTCACCTTCCTCAGCAATTCAAAGCTGTTCCCAGTTGGAACAGCAGCGTTGACCTCCACCACTGGAGCAGGTGGGGTTAGCCCTGAGGGGGAGTTGCCCCCTGCTTTCCTTATTCGTTGCCAATGGCGACGTCGCGCACGACGAGCCGTTGGGACTGGCTCGGAAATCGAGATGGTTTCTTGCTGCCCCCTGTTTGAGTGTGGGGTAACTGCTGATGTCAGCCTATCGAAGACTGATGCCTTCTGACCAGCTGGGGGAGGAGTAGGAACCGTCAATCTTGTGAAGACCGACTCTCTGATGGGAGAAGCCGCTTTAACGACTTCCAAAGCAGCGGCCGTTGCCCTCTTTGGGACAGCCACCTTATAGTTCTGACCTAGCCTGGTGAAAACGGAGGCTGTTGGTTCAGTAGCAGGCGACCCGTTGATAGGGGTCGTGGTAGCAGTGAGCCGGTCGAACACCGACTTCTTGTTCACTTCCGGTACAGGTGTCGGCATAGAGAAGCTTGTAGGTGGGACCATGGTCCCAAAGAACAAGCCGGTGGTGGCTTGGGTCACCTGGTCTACCGACAGAGTCAGGAAGGAAGCCGCTTGGGGCCCATATGTTACACCTCTCGGTGAGGTGGAGCATCCGTTGCAGTGGCATTTCGAGCAGTTGGTGCAGTTGGTGGCCATTGAATCTTGAATTCTGCGCCAGGTAAAAGACCAAATCTTAGCAACTTGAAATCCAAAGGCAACCATTTAACAAACCGCGATTGGTTCGTGAAGACGACACACGAAGTGTGGAGTGGAAAGAGGAAAAGGTCCCACCGGGCGTGCCAGAATCTGTTCCCCTCCGAACGGCGGCCCGGACTTCGCGTCCGTGGCCTGGGGTTCGGGGCAGATGCTATTTGGTTTTATCCATCCACCTCTCCGAAGATGCCAAGTTGATTTATGGCACCGTGTATCGGAGGTTTAGACGGATGCGGCCGATGTAGCAAACTTCGTCAGATTCCCCCTCAGGGTGAGGGGTTTTTGATTGTGGGGACGCTCTTCCCTGCAGGCGCAAGCCCCTGCAGTTAATTACGCTACCGCGTCGCGGTAACAACTTTCTCCTTCTCCAGAATTTCACTTCGTGTCGTGTGTGTTTGTTTTGTTTGTGATTGCCCGTGGATTGTATACGGAGACTGAGTAATGCCGTCGCCCGTAGGGCGTGGATTAGTCCAAATCCGCATTTACTTAGATTTGGGTTTGGTGTTTTTTGGTTTAAGGATGCATTAGTCGCGTTGCGGCTAAGATCAACTTAAACGTTCGTCAAGGATACGTTAGTCCTGTTTTAGACTAAGATCGACCTGACGTAGTGATTGATTTAATTATCTGGCCGTCGGGACTCGTCACCTCTCTGACATCGTTGAGGGATTACAACGACAGGCGTCAGAGGAGTTCAGAGATGTACCCTTGCACCAAAGTTGATTCGGAGTTTTATTGTTTATTTAAAGATCTAAGGACACATTAACCGTATTTGGGGCTAAGATCAACTTAGACGGGACCGTTTAGATCCGACAAAAGAGCGTTCGGGATCGATTGCGCTAGTTTAAGGACGTGGCGGTCCATCGCCAGTTTTAAGGACGTGGTGGTCCATTATTAGTTTAGGGACGTTTCAGTCCGTCGCCAGTTTAAGGACATAGTGGTCCATATTCCAGTTTAGGGACGTGGTGGTCCGATATTAGTTTAGGGACGTTCCGGTCCGATATTAGTTTAAGGACGTTTCGGTCCGTTATTAGTTTAAGGACGTTTCGGTCCGATATTAGTTTAGGGACGTTCCGGTCCGATATTAGTTTAAGGACGTTTCGGTCCGTCGTTAGTTTAAGGACGTCTCGGTCCGTTATTAGTTTTTGGTTGTTGGGACCCGTCACCTCTTTGACGTCGTTGAGGAATTACAACGATGGATGTCAAAGGAGCTCGGAGATGTACCCTCGAACCAGAGTTGATTGATTTAGGAGAGCCATATTGCTCAGTCAATTTAATTTAAGGACTTATGGCCACGATTGGGCTAAGTCCGGTTCAACATTGCATTTTTTTTATTTAGGCTCTACCCACAGAAGATACAGAGTATCAATTTATTTTGGGATCTGCCCATTTGTAGATGATGCAAAGTATCTACCTTGTTTGGGCTTTGCCCATTTTAAAATGCATAGCATTCTGAATATTTTGTTTGGGCTCTGCCCATTTATAAGTGATGCAGAGCATCTGTTTTGATCTGGGCTCTGTCCCCCCTTAAAATAATGCATTGCATTTTATTAAGCCTGTTAGGCTTTCTTTTAATTGGGCTTGGCCCTTTTGTAAGCAATACAGCACGTTTGCGCTTTGCGCTAAGTAATGAGCGCAAGCTCATATGATGATGACACGTGTCGTGCTCTGATGAGCACAAGCGCACTAGCGCAGTGCGCTGCGCTGTTGCGCTGCGCTGTTGCACTGCTGACACGTGGCGCGCTCTCAGCGAGTTGCGATAATTCCAGAGAGCAAAGCTCTATCTTAAGGGCGCTTAGCGCAAGTGGTTCTATAGCCGACACGTGGCGCTCTCTTAAGAGCGCAACAGCGCAGTTTGGAAGTGCAAAGCACTAAGAATCTTTTAGATTCAGGAAGGGAAGTGCAAAGCACTGTTTAATTTCTTCATCTAAATTAGATCAAAGAAAAATAAATTTTTCTTTATTCGAAGAACCAGAGGTTCTTAAAAGTGCAAAGCACTATTCTTTTATTATTTTATTATTTTTACTGTTTTTTAAAGAACCGAAGGTTCACAAGAAGTGCAAAGCACTGTTTTTTTTATATAAAGATCATTGATCTTATTTTTAGATCAATGATCTATTAGAAGGCCTTTCTTCTACCTCATGAAGGTTCTTTACCTTTTTTTTTCTTGAAATCTTCTCAGAGTTTTCTCTGTTTAGAGTTCTTGATTTTTCGAGAAAATTCTTCCTCCTTTTGAATGAGGTCTGGGGCCTTATTTATAGTGCCCACAAATTTATTGAATTTGTTAACAAGATCTTTTCTGAGTGATTTTGGGAATTTTCCCACCGCGGGATCTTTGATCCAAAGGCAGAAGAAAATCTTCTGGTTTTGGAAAGAACAGAAAAGATTTCTTAAAATCTTAATTTAGTTTGGCGTAAATGCCTCAGCGCATGACACGTGTCGCGCAGCGCAGAGCGCAGCGCAACTGCGCTAGCGCATCTGCGCTGACACGTGTCGCGCAGCGCAGAGCGCAGCGCAGCTGAAGCGTTGCTTCCTTTAAACAGAGCTTTGCTCTGATTGGGTGCACTTTCTTGGGCGCTGCGCTGACGTATTAGCGCCATGCACGCGGCGCGTTGCGCCCGCGACTTGAAGCGTTGCTTCAAAATTTGAATTTTGAATTCAAACAGAGCTTTGCTCTGATTGGGCGAAACATTCGTGTCGTGGGTGTTTGTTTTGTGTTTGGTTGCCCGTGGATTGTATACGGAGACTAATTTATGTTGTCGCCCATAGGGCGTGGATTAGTCCAAATCCGTATTTTCTTAGATTTGGGTTTGGGGGGTTTGGGTTTAAGGATACGTTAGCCTCATTTGAGACTAAGATCGACTTAAACGTTTGTTAAGGATACGTTGGTCTAATTTTAGACTAAGATCAACTTAACGGGATCGTTTAGATCCGACAAGAGAGAAATTGGACTCTGTTGTTTAGTTTAGGGACATTGCGGTCGATTACCAGTTTAAGGATATGGTGGTCCATTGTTAGTTTAAAGACATCACGGTCGAGATTAAGGACATCATAGTCCGTTGTTAGTTTTAAGACATCACGGTCGAGATTAAGGACATCATAGTCCATGGGCTTAAGGACCCCACAGTCCGATGTTAGTTTAAAGACATCACGGTCGAGGTTAAGGACATCATAGTCCGTTGTTAGTTTTAAGACATCACGGTCGAGGTTAAGGACATCATAGTCCATGGGCTTAAGGACCCCACAGTCCGATGTTAGTTTAAAGACATCACGGTCGAGGTTAAGGACATCATAGTCCATGAGTTTAAGGACCTCACAGTCCAATGTTAGTTTAAAGACATCACTGTCGATGTTAAGGACATCATAGTCTATGGGTTTAAGGACCCCACAGTCCGATGTTAGTTTAAAGACATCACGGTCGAGGTTAAGGACATCATAGTCCATGAGTTTAAGGACCTCACAGTCTAATGTTAGTTTAAAGACATCACGGTCGATTACCAGTTTAAGGACATGGTGGTCCAATGTTAGTTTAAATACATCCCAGTCAAGGTTAAGGACATCATAGACCGTGAGTTTAAAGACCTCACAGTCAAGGTTAAGGACATCATAGTCCGTGGGTTTAAGGACCCCACAGTCCAGTTTAAAGACATTATAGTCTGTGGAATGTATGGCTGTCGGGACCCGTCACCTCTCTAAAGACGTTGAAGGATTACAACGACAAATATCAGAGGAGTTCAGAGATGTACCCTTGAACCAAAATTGATTTGGGGATCTATAGTCCAATTTGGGACTAAAGTCTGTTTGAAGGTTTATGAGCATATGGGCTCAGTTGATATGAGTTGAACATTTTATTGTTCTGGCTATTGAGCCTTTACTTGGGATCGGCCCTTTTAATAATGCTGAGCATTAGATCCTGACAATTTTTGTCTTGTATTGAATGCATAGCATTTATCAGAACAAATTGTGTTATGACAGTGCGCCACATGGCGCGTCAGGCGCTTTGCGCCCAGGAAAGAGCGCGTTGCGCTTCTGTTGGATAGCGTACACGAGGAGGAGACGTGTCGCGCTTAGCGCTAAGCGCTAGTTTGTTGGCGCATTGCGCTTTTAATTTATGAGCGCGCTGCGCTAGTTTGTGGGTACGCCAGTGAGTGACACGTGGCGCGCTTGGCGCTGAGCGCCGGCCCATGAGCGCAGTGCGCTGTTTCGGGAACGCAAAGCACAAGTAGTGTCTATGGTTGACACATGGCATGTTTTGGCGCTGAGCGCCGGTCCAAGGAGCGTAAGGGCGCAGTTCATGAGTGCAAGGCACTTTTTAATAGCGCAAAGCGCTTTTGATCAATTTTAAGATCAAAGAACAAATTTATGTTCTTCAAAGAAGGCTTTGCCTCAAGATCCCAGAACAAAAGTTCTTGTTTTTATAAAAGGCTTTGCCTTTATAGCTCAAAAGATCTATGAATGAAGTAAAATACTTCTTTTTATTATTTTATGATTAGATCTTTGATCTTTACTTTTTTATTAAAGACTTAGTCTTTTCCGTAGATCTCTGATCTTTTTAGAAGATGGTTCTTCTTTTTACGAGATGGTTTCATCTCTATTATTCAAGAACATAGTTCTTTTTTACCTTGAAGATGAAGAAAAAATCTTCTTTTTTCTAAGAGCTTTCTCTTCTTTAGCAGAAGGTTTTTTCTCTCTCCTTTCTCTGTCTCTTCTGTGTGTCCTTTTAGACTTAAAGTCTAGGGTCCTCTATATAGGGCCAAATGATTTGTTAAATCAGTTGAATAGATCTTTCTCTGATTGATTTGGGAATATTTCCCACCGTTGGATGTTTGATCCTAGGGCTTCTGTTTTACAGAAGGCAATCTTCTTATTTTTAACAAGATTGGAAAGATCTTTCCATACAGAATTTATTTTGTCTTTTGGTAATTTTTATTTACCATTGGATCATTGATCCAACGGTGCTCTAATTTACAGAGCACAATCTTGTTATTTGGAAAGATTTTGAGGAATCTTTCCTTAACAGAATTCAGTTTCTGATTAATTAATGATTTATCATCATTATTATTAGATCTTTTGATCTAACGGTGGGGATGTTTAATTCCAGCGCTGGCGCACCTACGCTCGACACGTGGCGCGCAGCGCAGAGCGCAGCGCAGCTGCGCTATCGCGCCCGTGTTTGACACGTGGCACGCTGGCGCACAGCGCAGAGCGCTGGATCTGAAGCGTTGCTTTAATTTAAATTTCAAATTTTGGAGCAGAGCTTTGCTCTGATTGAGGGCGCGCTGCCTAGGGCGCAGCGCTCCTGGCGCTGGTGTGTCTGCTTTTGACACGTGGCACGCAGTGCACAGAATCCGAAGCGTTGCTTCAATTTATTACTTTAGATTTTTAATACAGAGCTTTGCTCTTTATTGGAAAAGGAAGCGTCGCTTCATTTCAAATCTTGGAATTTGAACAGTGCTTTGTTCTGATTGGGGAAAAGTGTTTACATTAGTTATTATTAAAATAATGCTGTTAGGACACTAGCACCATTACCGATGATGTGTATGCTCCACATACACCTGCTTGCCGGCTCACACACATCATCATCGGTAATTGCCATATCACGCACACTTTAGAGAATATTGATTCATTGATATTGCTTGTTAGCTGTTAGTTCCGATATATTATTAATGTGCTAGATTAGATATTGCATTTATTTACTGTGATTTTCATGCATATTTATATATTCATTTGCCATGACATTATGAGCCAGTCCGGATTGCCGGAGCCCAATATTATAGAATTCATTGTTATTTACCCTTGAGATTTGGGGTTCTGGATTTCCATGAGATTTCTGGATTTGGAGAAACCGCAAGGATTTTATAAATTGATTATCATTTTTAAATGAAAGTTGCGGTTTTCTCATGATATGATTTGAGATATGTCCACCATGAGTTTTCTCGGCTCTTGAGCGATATCATACACCCGATTCGAGGAGGAGGAGGAACCATCTGTGGGTGCATGGTAGACCCGGTGCGGTACCCCGGGACGAGAAGGTCGTGGATTGGCGTTGATCCTGTGACAGTGGAGCACTACTGACCGGTGATTGTATTGTGACTCGACGGAGATCTTGAGGATACCGATTGGAATACAGGCCAGTCCGGATAGCCGGAGCCTGAGGTTTTGAGATTTGATGATATGGGCCAGTCCGGATAGCCGGAGCCCTAGATATTAAGATTTAGAGGATACAGGCCAGTCCGGATTGCCGGAGCCTAAGATATTGAGATTTATATTTTTTGTCGATGCTTGACACTGATTCTATGTTGATTTCATTGATGATACCTCGATTTAAACATATAGAAATCTCACTAAACTAAGAAAACACTTTTCTCATACATGATGCATTTTGTTTTCATTATATTGCATTCATACCTCATGTTTATGATATGTTACTAACTGAGGCACTGACATGAGCACTTGGTATTATATATATGTATAGATGTTTACCCTTGCCATCTTATCACGCTTCAGACCGTATCATATTGAGGATATATATATTACTGATCGTATTGACCTAGGATTGAGTCATACATACGATTTTTGTTCTGTGATATTTTCTACTCACGAGTTGGCAACTCACCCCCGTTGTGCCACAGTTCTTGCAGGTTTTGCCGTACAGGTTCCATTGCGGTTTTGCTGGCACACTACTTTCATTCCGGGTGATTGCTTTGGTAGGTGGATCCACTCGCATCGTGGCCACCATTGTACCTTTTATTTATATTCAGTTGTAACTAGTAACTCCATCAACCAGACTTGTATATTATTTATTAACCTTAGAAGACATGTTGTTTATTCTTTCGAGCTTAGAGTCGCGCATTGTATTATTATGGGTTTTCTTGATGATTTTGACTTTCCTTTTGAGTTTTGATCCTCACCCTTCGGCGTTGTATATTATATTGCTTGCGTGGTTGTGACCGTCAATTGTCGAAGAGCTAGCTCCCGCTTGGGGATACCTTTATTCATATTATGCATGTTGTGCCCTTTTGGGCCCAGTATTTACAAAGGAAACTCTGCCGAAATTTTCAGAAAAGACATGATGTTTTAAAAAAATGCATTTTGGCTTATGTTATTAAAACCACTTGCTTCTTAAATAAGTTTTCTTCACTTCTTTCTTAAAATGGTTTAGATTTCTGCGATTTTTGGCTTACTTGAATTAGATGGGGTCCTATAAACTTCATATGGTTCAAGTGCCAGTCACGTGCCATTTTCTGGGTCATGACAAAGTTGGTATCAGAGCGCTAGGTTAACCTTGGTTCGAGTCTATGTTTGACTATGCGAAGCCTAGGGCGTTTGTATATATACGGAATCTAGGCTTTACCTTACGGAACTTAGACTTAGTCGAGGGGGTATTAGACCCGAACTTTCGTCGCGTAGGTTGACCTTGATTGATAGAGTAGGTGACTTAAGGAGAGTGGCGTACCGTGTGTATGTTCCGCGGCATAGTTACGATACGCTACTCCGCTTAAGAAGCCTTAGGATGTACATTTCCTTGCACAGTATTATATTCATTCATGATCTATCCTCATCGATATCGATTTATGGTTTTTGCTGCCACGATTACACGGGCAGAGAGAGCTACGGCTAGAGTTGCTTCAGCACAAGCTCGTCACGGACGAGTACTGACCAGGGTGTGATTCCAGGGACATACAATTTGCATAGATGCGTCGTTTTATTGTGTTTTCGCGCCATGAGCGTTTGATGGATCGCTTTTACAAGATTTCTCAGACGTGCAGATCAGCACCAGAGGATTGGGCCACTGCTAGAGTCCAGCCAGAATGTGATGACCGTCAATGCACCGATTATACTTGATGTTTGAGGCACTATTCAGCGTGCGGACAAATGAGCCAGTTGTTGCTGTGGATAACAAGATATCGCCCAAGATATTTGGAGCTATTGCCGCACGAGTTGTACTTAGAGATATAATAGAAGATCACTAGTCACCCAAGGAGGAATGACTAGGACATGTGATTCGTTGCCTACCCCGATGCGAGGTCATCAGATTGATTGATTCCAGCTAGAGACGACTTCACGCAGGTACGTTGAGAGTCGATAGAAGACGATCGAATGTCAGAAACCCATTTTTCCAAGTTTAAAGTATTCGGAAAAACATGCAAGTAATTCCGTGGACCCTCTAGAAGAATGAAACCCTAACTCGATATAATGACCATGAGAACGCTTTGAAACCTTAGGGTTTGCAGCAGTTCAGTGGTGCCATTAATGAGGCTTGGGTTTGCCCTTCTACGGCTGGTCTATAGGTGCTGTGGCATGTACTGGAATACTATTAAACTGTACTCAAGATGTTGAGCTCTTGGGGGATTATGGAACCTTGACAAATCGATCGAAAGGTTCGACGTCATTCGGATATCATGTGATGGGATACATTGCTTGGGAGACTCCAGATACGAGTATAGCCGTTGGAGCGCAGTCCATGCAGCCACGAAGAGACGAGTCCGAAGCAGTCGACATTAGAGAAAAGTGGAGTAAGAGGTTCGTACGAGATCTTGATGAGATGGCGTTCCACTCTGCTGACATCAGAGATGTGATACACATGCAGTGGCGTTGTATATGGATATATCTTCCAGAAGGATTCGTGATGAGTATGCAGCCGTTCCGGAAAAAGAAACAGATTTAGTAAAAGGTGATAATTTCCGGGCAGTTCGGCAGAAACGAGATTTAGGAGAGACTTCGACAGAACCTTTCTGGAATACAATACGAGAAGACTTGGACCCAGGATCGGTCATGTTACGCACACCCAGTAGGCCAGAGTTCGGCATCATCGACGAGACATGTTATGAGTGACCATGACAGTTGGCCAGAGATTTTTAGAGGATGTGCTAGAGCGGGACTATTTCCGCTATCTTTGATTTCGGTATTTTTGGTGATTTATTTGCATGATTGAGATTTTGTGCACCACAGTTGCACTTGACTTCGATTTGATGTCATTCGAGATATTGATTCTGATTTCATGCATATGGTATGCATGTGGTTTGATTTATACTTTCAGCATAGTTTTCATGCACTTTCAGTATTTTGATTCGATTTTGTGCACGCTGATGCACATGGTTGTGAGATTATATACCACGGTATACCTGATTTGGATTTGGATTGAAATGTGTTGTATACCGTCGATTTCGATTGTGATATTCGATATTTGTTTTCGTGCACCTTGTGCACTTGATTTGGATTCTTGCGCATACTTGACGCGCTTGATGCGATTTTGGTGCACATCAGATACACTAAATCGAGATTCTTTGTGCATATCAGATGCACCTGATATTGCTGTCAGGCACACCCGTTGCCTTTGACAGGTGTTTTGTGCACACCCGTTGCACTTAGATTTGGTTTCTGTGCACATGTATGGCACATTCATGGATTTCAATTTCCGTGTGCACCAGACGCACACGGCATTCTTATATACATTTTGGGATTGATTTCTCTTGAGCAGCATATTTTATGATATTTACCATTTGATATAGTAGCTGAGCAGGATTAGTCCGAGAACAATACCTGAATATATTTTTGCATGCATTGATAGTTACCGAAGGGATTTCCAAAAAAAATGGAGATATAGTCTCAGTATTTACCTACGTGTCCGAGATGACACGAAATATTTTATAAAGGAAACTCTTCTAAAATTGTTTTCAAAACGGCGGGGCGTGTATATTAAACAAAGGGTATATATATATAGTTATTTTCATATAATACACGTCGGCCACTGTGCCGTGATATGAGCATCGCACAGCGACTTGAAAGGGTTTGACATGCATTTCTTCAGATGTTTTGGCGAATTTACCACGATATTTACATGTATAGTTTTAATGTATATCATGTCGGTTTTCGTATTGGATTTTGACATTGGTGTCTTCGCCATAACTCCGATGAATGCGGGATGCTTGACGGAGTTTTGATTTTGGTTTATACACTCGTTTTCATGCGCATGCATTGCGCTATGGTGTGTTTTATGTATTCATGTTTTCGGAGCCCCGACGACTTGACCATTTTACTGAAATGTTTTAGTATTTGAGGGGTTTAAATTTAAATTCGGGGACCGAATTTCTTTAAGGGGGGAAGACTGTAACATTTCAGAAAAATAAAATATTATTTTTGGGAATTTTTATAATTAAATAATAAATATTATGAATATTTTAATAACGCGGTATAACTAAATACCGATAAAGTGGAAAATGTTTGGAAAATTACAGGAATTTCTGAAATGATGTGTTTTATGTGATTTATGCAAATTACAAATTTTATAATTAATTATGCAAGCCTTAGTGGAAGAAAGTGGTTTCGGGCGAGCAAGGTTCTAAGATAAGCTCTGGCTACTTTCGGTTTGGCTAAGCCTTCGAAAAGGAAGAGATATTTTAATGCTAATCACGATTAAATATCGCTAATCTTGCATTAATCCGGTTTTGTGCACATGACATGCACCATGTCACATTTTTCACACTTATTGCATTTTCTTACATGGCTTTTCTTTGTTTTGGTTTGGGTTTTAAGATGAGAGAGAAAAGAAAAGAGAAAAAGGGGGGGAAGAAAAAGGAAAATGATAAAGAATTGAGGTATGAGCAAGAGAGAGAGGGGGGTGAGGGGTCAACCTTGGGCTTGGATCATTCTCACTTCACTCGTTCACTCATTCCTCTCTCCTTCTCCTTCATCATGGCAGCCCCATCTCCCTCCTCCACAAAACCCTCTCAAACATCACCAAAAACAACCCAAAACATCATCCCCACTTCATTAAAAGCATGCACAAGCTCACTAGAAGCATTTTGGACCAAGAAAAATTGGATTTTGAAAACTTGGGCCAACTCAAGAAAATTCTTGAGTTGCCAAATGAGGTAATTTCTCCACCATTAGAGTAGTATTACATTCACTTTAGCTTCCATATATGTTTAGAAGTGTTTAAATGTTGTTTAGTGAGGTTTGAAAATTCCTAATTAGGGTTTGAGGGATTTGTGAGTTGTGATTGTGTAATTGAGGTTAGTAGAGGCTATACAACCCATGTAGTGATGATATATTAGTCTAAACCAGAGACTAGAACCCCAATTAACGGACTTAGAAATCCCCGATATCGGATTTTATGGATTCTGTGAAGATATATTGGTATCTGCTAACACCCGGGACACCTGAAAAATATTTAGCAAATACAGAGAGATGTGCAGGCAACCTAGAACCTATACCTAAAACCCAGGACCCTAATTCCTTAATGTGGCCGCAGTTTTATCCTTTCTGGCCGCAATTTGCGGCCAGACCAGGGAATTAGGGCATCGTGTTTGGTTCATGGCTCTAGTACCTGTAAATTTGACCCTTCCAATGTGCAAAATTGTCTGGTTTGACCTAGGGTAAAATCTGGGACCATTTTCATGAGTTGCTGCCTTGTATTTCGTGATATTTATGAAATGAAGTTTTGATATTTGTGTTTTTATCGGTCGATTTATACGTCAATCGTCGAGAGTTGTTGGTTATTCGTGCATGCGTAAACGATAGGTTTTTACCTATGTACGTTTCATGTATCAATTTGGTTTTCGTGCGTGATGTCGATTTACGATATCTTGTGTGTTTAAGCACCCCCACGAGGATTTCGAGACGACGAGGAGAGTGCGGCGTCATCGACTCCAGCAAGCGAAGATCAGGTGAGTAGATATATATCTATGGGGGAAGTCGGGTGGATGGCGTATAGCACCCCCGCAATTCGTAGTGTAGTATACGATATATATTATATATAAATTTGTGTTATATGAGACTAATTGATTTTCAAGATTGATCTTAGAAGATCATAGGTTTAATTTTAGTAATTGGTTGATAGTGTCGTAATTAGTTCCTTAGTCGCGAACCCCAGAGTAGTGATTTGCATACACGCACACATACACGCATACATTTTATTTCTTATACGTATATGGGGATATGTATATATATATATACACACACATAGATATGGGACTATGTATATGTATATATGTATATATATATAGAGAGAGAGAGAGAGATGATGAGGATAGTAAATGGTACCTGGAGATGAGTCGATGAGTTTGGGTATGGTGCCATGAGATCGGTGATATGATGTGGTTCGTATTATGAGATACGACATGACATTATAGCGGGTCTTCACACGCATATATATTATGTTGATGGTATCAGTATTATACTAGACTTAGATCAGTACCCCCAGTTCACGATATGTGATGATAAGGATACCAGATGAATAATGAGATAAATGTGATATTTGACCCGTACCCAGATTTGGGATGCCGTACGATGGATTTACCGTACGAGCTATATATTGATGATAGATCCGCACTCTTGACTCGAGAATGTCATATTGTAGATACTATTGAGGCGGGATCACCGACTATTATATTTATATATATCGACTCAGATTTAGGTGGTTTCCTTACCCTCTTTTCAATTAGCCTGTTAGTTTAGTCCAGTAGTTACTTGTAGATGTTAGACTAGACTCGGGGCATACCTACTTCAAAACTACGATTCATGAGTATTTTAAAGACAGGCCAAGCGATTTTACGGATATTTCAAAGGACGTACCTTTTATTAAAAACACCGTAGCCCTATTTTCTAAACACTACGATTCGTGTATTTCAAGCGGCAAAACTGTATGACCATATATGTTGATGTAGATTCCTTATTGTTGCATTCACTTTTCATTGCTGTATATTCGGTATTGCTGCTTTTATTATTCATGTTCCGCATATTCTGGCTGTTCGCGTCGCATTGCATTCTTATCGTGTTTGCATTAGTTATTATTAAAATAATGATGTTAGGACACCAGCACCATTACCGATGATGCGTATGCTCCACATACACCTGCTTACCGGCTCACACACATCATCATCGGTAATTGCCATGTCACGCACACTTTAGAGAATATTGATTCATTGATATTGCTTGTTAGCTGATAGTTCCGATATATTATTAGTGTGCTAGATTAGATATTGCATTTATTTACTATGATTTTCATGCATATTTATATATTCATTTGCCATGACATTATGGGCCAGTCCGGATTGCCGAAGCCCAATATTATAGAATTCATTGTTATTTACCCTTGAGATTTGGGGTTTTGGATTTCCATGAGATTTCTGGATTTAGAGAAACCGCAAGGATTTTATAAACTGATTATCATAAATGAAAGTTGCAGTTTTCTCATGATATGATTTGAGATATGTCCACCATGAGTTTTCTCGGCTCTTGAGCGATATCATACACCCGATTCGAGAAGGAGGAGGAACCATCTGTGGGTGTATGGTGGACCCGGTGCGGTATCCCGGGCCGAGAAGGTCGCAGATGATGGCGTTGATCCTGTGACAGGGGAGCACTACTGACCGGTGATTGTATTGTGACTCGACGGATATCCGGAGGATACCGATCGGAGTACTGGCCAGTCCGGATAGCCGGAGCCTGAGGTTTTGAGATTTGATGATATGGGCCAGCCGGATAGCCGGAGCCCTAAATATTGAGATTTAGAGGATACAGGCCAGTCCGGATTGTCGGAGCCTGAAATATTGAGATATTGAGATTTATATTTTGTGTCGATACTTGACACTGATTCTATATTGATTTCATTGATGATACCTCGATTTAAACATACAGAAATCTCACTAAACTAATTCTCATACATGATGCATTCTGTTTTCATTATATTGCATTCATTCCTCATGTTTATGATATGTTACTACCTGAGACACTGACACGAGCACTTAGTATTATACATATGTATAGATATTTACCCTTGCTATCTTATCATGCTTCAGACCTTATCATATTGAGGATATATATATTACCGATCGTATTGACCTAGGATTGAGTCATACATACGATTTCTGCTCTGTGATGTTTTCTACTCACGAGTTGGCAACTCACCCCCGTTGTGCCACAGTTCTTGCAGGTTTTGCCGTACAGATTCCATTACGGTTTTGCTGGCACACTACTTTCATTCCGGGTGATTGATTTGGTATGTGGGTTCACTCGCATCGTGGCAACCATTGTACCTTTTATTTATATTCAGTTGTATCTAGTAACTCTATCAACCAGACTTGTATATTATTTATTAACCTTAGAAAACCTGTTGTTTATTTTTTCGACCTTAAAATCGTGCATTGTATTATTATAGGTTTTCTTGATAATTTTGAGTTTCTTTTTGAGTTTTGATCCTCGCCCTTCGGCGTTATATATTATATTGCCTGCGTGGTTGTGACCGTCAATTGACGAAGAGCTAGCTTCCGCTTGGGGATGCCTTTATTCATATTATGCATGTTGTACCCTTTTGGGGCCAGTATTTACAAATGAAACTCTGCCGAAATTTTCAGAAAAGACATGATGTTTTAAAAAAATGCATTTTCGGCTTATGTTATTAAAACCACTTGCTTTTTAAATAAGTTTTCTTCACTTCTTCTTTAAAATGGTTTAGATTTCTAGGATTTTTGGCTTACTTGAATTAGATGGGGTCGTATAGACTTTATATGATTCAAGTGCCAGTTACGTGTCATTTTCCGGGTCGTGACATCTATGCTCGCCTTACAAATAACCATTGGCTCGCCACCGAGCCTTTCTACACGCTGAGCTTCCTTAGCCCTCCCAGCTCGCCTCCGAGCTATCACAGAACCGAGCTTCCCCGGCTTCCCGCTCGCCTCCGAGCCTCCCACCGAGCTAAGCCTCCCCAGTTCTACCGAGTAACCAAGAACGCAGAGCCCAAGCGTCTCCGCCACGGCTCCGCGTATCTCGCTAGAAGCGTGATACCCGCCATCCAACATCCCGCGTTCTACGCCGTCGTATCCCCCCATTAACGAGCTATCTCGTCATTAATGGAGAGATCCCGTCATTCATGTGGCCGTAATGTCAGGGGCGTAACTGACGGCGAAAATCTCGCGCCAGCTCGCGCCGAGCGACCACTATAAAAACCCCTCTTCCAGACGACTCAGGTAAGACAATTTTTAATCCAACAAGCTGCTATTCTGCTCATTTTTCTCGGCTAACTTGATCGTCGGAGAGTCCTACGGTGGTCACCCACCCCGAAACTTCTTTGCAGGTAGCTCGACTTCACCTCAAAATCAACTCATTAAGATCCACATGCTCAAGAAGACAACCATCAACACCAATCTCAATTCTTCATCCACGCTCGCGACAGATCGACGGAGGACAGCATCTGAAGGAGATCAAGACCACCATGAATCAGCATAAGCCATTACAGCTCCAGTCTTGTAGTTTTCACATGTACCTTTCATAAATGAAATTTGAGTATGAATACACATCACAACGATCCCCATGTTAGGCATATCTTATTTGACCTATAAAACAAGTAGCAAGATATTCAACAAGTTGGGAAATTGGAAAAGGAACCTTAACTTTGGACAAACGATGAATCCATTTGGCTATACTTGACTAGAATCGTGATATGAAAAATACATGAAAGAATTTCTTCCGTAAAGATTAAAGTCTATTCTTCTGATGTAAAACATGGATACATCTATTTTCGTATCGGTTGTTGACCTCTACATTCTCATACTTAAATATTCGTATCGGTTTATTAATGAAAGATACATCTCCGAAATGAGACATCTATACATTGATACAGCACATACTATGTCAGCCTAATTATACTTTGAATTTACAGGTCAACCATAAAACTCTCTGATCTCTGAGATGTTTCCCCAGGCTAGACAAACCTGCCTTCATTAAACTAGAAATATTCAAAACCTGCACAATGCAAAACCTAAAAACAACTAGCCCGCAGTAGCATAATCAACACTGGAAGGTAATAAAATTGAAAAGTGCACCCCAAACAGTAACCATTTCTTTAGAAAGTCAACATCATTTAATCATTTCCACACCAAACAATAAATTTTCAGGACAATATAGACTATAAATAAAAGGATTAACATCTAAGAAAAAGGCAACATTGAAACCACTAACAAAGATAAAACGGTCCAGATATTGCAGCAAAGCTACCCTGTGGTGGAAACAGGCAACATTGAATGGTACTCCATGCCAAAATATATGAATATAGGTATTGCAGAAAAATCTATGGCAGCAAAACAGTAATGACTCCAGGAATCACAAATCCATAAAGAAAGTAAACAGCTCGTTTTTTACGCTAGTGATTTAAGAACAGCTGACTGCTCCATCTCCAGGATATGGAGATAATCAAAACTTGATAAGATGCAAGAGATCCTTGTGAATGATTGTACTGAAACTCAGCGGCAGGACTAATATGGGACATTCTTGGGGAGATTTCTGATGACATTACTCTTCATTCCAATCTTGGAGCGCATTTGGTCCACGCCTCTCTTGTTCATCTCCCTTATTACTTTCATCCTCACCATCTGCTCTCTCGATTGCACTGTTACCAAACCCATGCTCCGGTACCTACACAAAAATAGTATGAAACTGTCAAGACCTCTTCCTTGCATTCAACTTTTCAAGCATAACGTGGTGTAATTTAAAAAGAATAGTAAAATATATTTCACACCAAAGTTGCATATTCTTAGGTATATGTTCTGCTTTGCTCTTGATTTTGTTTATGACTCAAGAGTCTAGCATAATTTCCTATAGTAAATCTATCATTTATTTTACTCTTCTTCTAGACATTTCCCAGGATCTAAAAGAATTTAGAAGGCGCCACATGGTCATTTAGTATTATGGCAAACCCACCCACCCACCCACCCCCCACCCAACACACACACACACTCTGTTCATTGTTTCCTCTCTCAAGGAAACGGGCACTAAATAAGAGTGGGTCAATGTCAAGTTGACAACCGCCTTATAAACCTTTGTCAAATTTTACATAATCGACCACATTCTGATAGTGAGGATGAGGATGATGCTCCTACAGCCACACTATTATTTAATCGTGTGGTTTCTTGAAACAGGTACAAATGGTTGTAAGAAGTCCAATTATAAGAACCAGCCATCGCGTATGCTTGGTTCTTCCCTTTTTACATTACCTCCGGCGCCCCCCCCCCCCAAAAAAAAGGCATTTCAAATTGGATAATATAGACTGGGTTTGAAGTATAGAAGATGAAACCATAGCCAAATTTGTGTTTCTGCCAAGCCATCCCATATGCCGTTCAACCAAACAAAACAGGACCATTGATTATGATGTGCTGACGATAACTACCTCATCAATAAATATCACGTAGTAAATAGTATTATGAAGAAATACATAAACTCTCCCTAAACCGTATCTCTTATAAAACTTGGGAATTTTGTTCATTAACAGGCTTTTTAATGATATTTGGGGGTGTGTGAGGGAGTGGGTTTCCTATTTTCCTAGATAAATAAATAGCCCTTCCAAAAATTCTTCACATTCTTCTCATTGGAGGCAACAACCTAAATCACTTCAGTACCACCCCACCGAGGAAACATTCGAGCGCTTTTGCCTTGACATTCGGGGGACCACACAGATATATTCATGATCAACTTTATAATTGATAAAACAAGGCAGCTAAGTAGCATTTTGCTCAAAATTGGCACGAAAACAGAGGCTATAATTTATATTCTAAGAAAATCCATGTCTGATGGGAAATTCAGTGAAGAAAATACACTTCCCTGTCGACGATTTAAATAAACTGAGGTGCAAAATTACCTGGAGGCTAATGAAGCAGCTACAGCAAGACCATCGGAAGGTGATGGGCGTGGTTTCTGGCGATAGTAACGTAGATATTCTCGAGAACCAAGAGTACGAACAGTTGTCCTGCTGTCACTCTTTCGCGTTATAATAAGCTCAGCCCCTGCACTTCCTAGCTCAACAGTATTGTTCATATCGTCTGATGCCACCAGCTGTTTTCCATTCTCATCCACATAGCTATAAAAGGGAGTAGAAACATTAAGGGACCATTAAAACTTAATAGAAATCTAAATAATATACAACTGGCATATTTTAAGAAATTGCGTAAAGAACAGAACCAATTTTGAGGGGCATAATACATATGGTAGTCATCTATAATCTCATGATGAAAACTGGATCAGAGCAAAACTAATAGAGTTCTATAATAAGATTTTTTTTCACGATCGTGATTGTACACGATCGTAAAGATATAAATACGGATGATGCCTAATAAATAGTGTTTTAGCCTTTTAGGAGTGTATGGAGAATCTAACCCGGTGTAGATTTTGATTGAACTAAATATGTTGAATTAAAGAGCCACGGCATACCGAAGACATCTATAGTCTAAAGATATAGAGGGCCAAATGTTATCCCAAACGCGCCAGATCAACGATCTAGAATCATATTGGAATATATCCACACCATGGAAATTACAAGATGCGAACTCTGATGTGGAGAAGCTACTTAGTACAGTTCAAGATCTTTCCTCTATATGTCCAGGGAGTTTTTTGTTACTGGCAGAATCAATTTATTCTACATCTATGAAAGGATTAAAAGTGCAAGGATGCATGCCATTGAATATAGAATAATGTAAAGAAGATCAGCCAAATAAAAAGGTGTGTCGATCCTGGTTCTGCTGTAAGCGTTACAGAATATACTAAGAAGTTACGTAAAAAGTAAACCTGCTGCTGTAATCATAGAACTCTTCATATTCTGCTTCTTCGTCATCACCTCCATCACCATACCGTATTTTGCAATGACCTTTTGCGATCATATGCTTCCTCACAGCCTCCAGGCTTTGAAAGGGAAGGCATCTGTCGTTGCAATACAAACATATGAAGTCCCTTTTAACCTGTGAGAAGAACCAAAAAGGGGAATAAACTTAAGTCAACTCTGCATGGGAATCATATTCCCCAATGGGTAACAAAACATGTATACTTCTTACCTTGAGCCCAACATAAGTAAGCAGGCCATTGGGATCTTTCAGATACCCGACATCGGGTATAAAGAAACCGTGATATTTGTGCATGTGAATAATACAGTTTTCTATGCTGTTGTGTTTAAGATCACAAACAAAACAACAAGATGTATCCAATTCTTCTTCTTCGTCCATGTCATCTGCCTCATCATCATCGGCGGCGGCGGTACTTTCATCGACATGAAGATGGCTAAGAGATTCAGAGGCCATATCCAAGTCCTCATTAGGATCAACCTCCTCCCATTCACCCTCACTCTCTTCGCTCACTTCATCCTTCCCTGGCTTACTAAATGAACTTGAATTGCTTTGTGTACGACCCGCAAGTGGCTTAATGATAGTAATTCCTGCAGCTGAAGGACCAGATTCTTGAGAAGCTCTTATAACATGACTACGTGAGTTAAGATGTTGAGCATGAGCCTTTGCACTCCTGTACTCTTTGCCGCATAGAGCACAGCTGTACGACATAGGAGCCGCACTCAACTTACTGTGCTCTTCAGCTAAAGCTGATTGTCTAGCCTGAAACAATGCTTCTGTGACCCCCGGGACTCCTGCCACCTAGCAACAGTAAGGTAATATAAATAAACATTAAAACATAGAGAGCAGAACAAGATAAATAAGCTAATATAAACTAAGAGTAGAGAGCTCCAATGATAAACAAGTCAATCCTGTACAAAACGAGAAGAGCATGGAGAGCAATTCTGATGAGCAAACTCATCATTTCCACCTTTAGCACATAAATGGATTCCAAATTTAAAAAGAAAAAAAATTAGACATAAGTTAAGGGATATTATAATGAAGCTGAAATATATGATCTGTAGAGGAAAAGAACATATGTCGGACAAAAAAAGAACAGAAAAAAGGGCTAGAAGACAAGGGAGCGAGGCGTATATATCCTACAGTAGTCAGTAGGTTAGGAAAATAACTAGGTTTGACGGCAGCGTTTCCTTATTTCACATAAATCATGTAAACATGTTCCTCAAACTTACCATGAATGATGCAAATAACATCACAAATCAAATGCAATTGCTCATTTAAAACCAATTGTTCAAATTGAAACATCGTCTAGAAATTCCAATTTCTTATTAGAATATTTGGAACAATTCAAGAGTCGAGATCACTAGAAGTACTTTCAAATAGTGAAAGCTAGTCAGTGCTATATACATTCTTCCTCACCGCAAACAATTAATACGCAATCAACACGCTTTCCATGCATGAGGACCTATAGAAATGATTAGCCGCTTGGGCAAGCAATTTATAGGCAGTGGCGGATCTACGTAGGGTCCGGCAGGGGCAAGTGCCCTCACTGAGTTTTTGAAAAGAGAAAGAAGACTAATATCAGTTGCAAGCAAGAGTTGACATCTTAAAATATATCATATATGAAATATATGTATGCTTTAATACATCAATGAAGGAGTCTAGCCTAAACGTAAGTCAGTTTGTTCCCATAAATTTTATTTTTAAAAAAACGCTGGTTTACTTCCCGCAACTTGCTTATCAATAAAAGCTACAAAGCAGCAGTATACAATGAACAACTTCATCCAATCTGATAAACAGCAATGATTTCAATAGTTAGAACGAGATCTTCCATTTTCAATTAGCCTCGGACCCGAGCTTGAATTCATCGACAAAGAATCAAGACTGCAGCTTATATTTAAGAATCTAAATTAACGCAAAACCCCCATAATCTATGAACCCAATCAGGTCTAAAACCTCAATCGATACGCCAGCTTAACAATCCTAAAGCGAATTACGATCTGATTTCAAGTTTCATCCCCAAAATTGAAAAAGGCTTTAAGAAACCCTAAAAATAGTGAATGAGAGAGAGAACCGATACCTTGCGTTTGAGATTGTAACGGTGCCATTCAGATCGGTAATGGAGCTTATGCTGCTCCTCGTCGTCGAATTCCTTGTTGCAGGCGTTACACGTCAGCATCAGCATCGTTCTCCCTCCCTCCCTCCCTCTCTTATCTCTCCTCGAGAATTTATAGAAAGCGAAAACGATGAGAGAGAAAATAGCGCGTCGGAGATTGTACGTCTGCTCTTGCGAGGGCAATGGAGGTCGGCTGAGGCGGCGATGACTGATGTTAATAACCACAGGCTTCGGTTGATATGAACCGTAGGATCTTCGAAAGATTGATCGGAACCGTACATATAAAGGGCCAACTCTGGGGCCTTTTAGGACTTGGGCCTGAAGAAACCAGATTTTTTCCAAGGCTTAAATGAGGAAAAGAAAGAAAAAACCTCTAGGCTGTTTGGAAATGCAGTTCGTAAACTGGAGTTTTATAAAGTTTAAGAAACTAAACTCCAAAATCTAAATAGAACCTTGTTTTGGAGTTGAGGTAGCTGCAGTTTTCTCAGCCTAAATGTTGAGATAACTACGGTTATCTCAACTCCAATTTGATCGAAGTTTTGTAAACTCCGTTTTTTAAGTTTGGGACTTGCAAGCCACAATTTGCATCTCTCTACCTCCATTTAAAAACAAACTACAGTTATCTCAACTCCATATCCAAAGAGGGTCCTAACATTTGAAAAGCTACACTTTGTGCCGTTCACTTGACCTTTGTTAAATTTTTCATCCAAAGTTTTTGTGGCTTAACGAAATACCCTGCACTTCCTCTAAATGCTATTTTTGTTCTTTTTGTTTTGTAGGGGCATTTTGCAAGTCATGTAATTTTTAGATGTAAAATCTAAAGGAGGTTAAGTGAGGGAGTCAAAATGGAGGTTTTCAAATGTCATGAGGATTTCCTCCTTTTTAAATCCTACTTTTTGGCCAAACGCGAGAGAGGTTTCGTGCATTTAAGCCCTTTTCCAGAATCAATTTTAGTATCGTTGAGCCTCTATAAATAAAAGAAAAAATCGTTGAGAATGGCCTGTGGTTAAATTACTTTCAAATTAACGGTTTTATGCAAGTGTTGCTGCAGCCTAATGGGAAATCATCCTTGCAACTTAATGGAAAGTCTACGGTTTGAACCCCACTTATATCAGGTTATGGCCTATTGGTTTTTTATTTCCATAAAAAGAAGAGAAAGAGAGAGCGCGCGCGCAAAGAATTTTCCTCTTTACCACAAAATTATTTTTAAAAAATAAATCTATGGAAAAGAGGCTTAGCTAATGTTTTATCAATGCCCCTTCTTTCCAAATGCTCCTCCGTTTCCCTCCAACTTTTCATCATCACTGCATTTTATGTCTGAATACGGTTGATCCTATCTCTTTTTCTAAATCTAGTTTCAATCATGGAAGCATCTATCATTTTCCCCCTCATGAAGATTATATTATATAATACTGCTCCTCTCTTTGTTCGAACAGTTGCTGAAGTGGATTATACCTCATCACTGGCCCCAACCATGTGACAAAACTGCATTATTTACCGAAACAAAACAAAATTCTGACCTCGCTTCTTTTGAATTATCTGAGAGAAAACCAACTCAATACAATTTGGCTTCAAAACGCCAAACTGACTAATCTGAGAAAGTTATAAGGGTTTTTTTTGAAATAGAGCAGTTAAATATTTAAATTATTAAAATAGTGGTATTTGTTTTTAAATTGTAAGAATATGACGGTTTGGGACGGCCCCACCCCCTTCCAAATAGGAAGGGCGGGTTCCTAGAACCCGCCCTCCCCTTAAATAGGAAGAGAGCGGGTTCTGAAAATCCGCCCTCTCCTATATCCTATATAAAGGAGAGGACGGGTTCTCAGAACCCGCCCAATTTTCTTTAAAAAAAATATAAATTAAATTATCTTATTTAATTAAATATTAGATAATTGAATAAAAAAATTATATTATTAATCGTTGTTTACATATGAATCTGGTATACATTCTAATAACAAGATGGATCCGTCAAATTTACAATACAAAAAAATGAATCGTTACATTTTACATACAGATAGGATTTTTTTGTATTGTAAATTTGACGAATTCATTTTGTTATTAGAGTGTATACCAAATTCATATGTAAACAACGATTAATAATATAAAAATTTTATTCAATTATTTAATATTTAATTAAATTCGATAATTTAATTAAATTTTTTTTTAAAGAAAATTGGACGGGTTCTCAGAACCCGCCCTCTTCCTATTTAAGGGGAGGACGGGTTCTAAAAACCCGCCCTCCCCTATAATGGATAGAACCCGCCCTCTGTTTGGAACCGTCCTATTCTTATAATTTAAAAACAAACCCTGCTATTTTAATAATTTAAATATTTAACTATCCTATTTCAAAAAAAACCCAACTTATAATATGACAAAACTATGCAGAGGAACAGGAAGAAATGAAAAAATCAAGATCCGATTCGCAATTGCTTACTAAATTTGCTTCTAGGCTTAAAAATAATATTTAGACCTCTTGGTTTGTGCTGTGTTTGATAAGAACCACAACCAATCTCAGCATCTGTAGCATGCACATTTTTTTTCTTCATTACCGGATAGTCAGAATAAACGATAACCCATAATTCATTTCATTCCAAAAGGGGGCAGATCATGAACAACAAAAAAAAAGCTACTATATTTCAAATGGCAGCACTTTAGCTTCTCATACATCACAGACTCAAAACACTAATGTTGAGGAACAATAATCAGCGCCCCATATAGCTGGAAGAGTTCTAAATGGCAGTCTTCTACGCTGCTACAAACTGTAAATCATGAACAAGACAGTCTGCACAATCGGGGAACTAAACATCACAACCTAGCATCTACAAGAAAAAAGAATTAAGAAAACTTGGCGAGTCTTGAAAGAGTACCTGCACTTAACATATTACACGGCTTGACCTTTGCTAACAAGTTCTTTTGGCTTACCACTATCCTTGCCCTGCATTGAAATGAAGAATACTAAGATTTTTGGCATTGATATATGACCAGTGATATTAAGGGAAGTTATCCAAAACATTTGGGCTGAGATACAATTATCTCAACTCCAAAATGGCAGCTGAACAAGTCAAAGTTAGGATTTTGGAGTTTGGCTTTGCTAACTTTATGAAACTACAAATTAGGAAACTTAACTCCATTCCCGAACAGGGCCTAAATAATAGCAAACCAACGTTATCTTCTATCCTAAGAGAAACATGCTTCGTAAAGAAGACAATATGTACATTGAAGGCAATCAAATATGCAACCCGAAAAAATTGCTTTAAACAGAAACAGAAACATCACTCACCGTGCCGTTATTCTCATAGTAATCATTCAAAGCCCACTGATATCTGGATTGATCTAAACCAAGCCAGTCCGCAAAGTACTGATCCAATGTCGAATGTGCTGCACAAGACACCAAACGAACATCAAAAGCAATTCATATATGGTAAATTGCCAACTTCGAGATCGAAAAATAAAAGAGAAATTGTAAATACCGCCATAAGAATAGGTAGCTATTACATTAATTGGAGTTAACAAATAAGTTAGGAGTACTGCAATAATAAGTAGCATATGTTCGTGAAACTACATTAAATATTCACAATTTTGATACTTTGGAAATCGACTATAATTAAATCTATAGCTATGTTAACATGTAGATAATCTAAGAGCATTACAAGAAAAAAAGAGCAAATGTTCATGCAAATTTCTAAAATGATTCAGTATCGGTATTAGAGAAATCAGCTATGATACTGAAGAGGGAAAACATTCTTAACGTATTAAATCAATCAGAATTAACCCCAATTGCTCAAAATAATGCACACATCGAATCAGCTATGATCTAAAAAAAAGCTACCATCTTGGACTTTAGCAACAGCATCCCAAAAGAATCCAAACACCGATCCGGCCGACTTCCCTCCTTTCACCTTCTCAAACTGCGGTGGAGGGACCTGGACCGGAGGCGGAGGCGGAGGCGGCGCCACCGCCGCCGATTTCTCGACCCCCTTCAACGGCGACGAATCCCCAACCCTAGGGCTCAAATTCGACCTCATTTTCTCTCTAGGGCTCGAGCTCACAGATCTAAAGGCTTCGACCCTAGGGCTAGATCTAGGGCTAGGGTTTTGGGACCTACGACCCTCCGACGGCCTCGGAGTCGCCGGAGGCGTGATGAAGATGGTGTAAGGCCCCGCCTTTCCGATCACCGGCGGCGGCGTCCCCTCCCTGGTGGCCATCGAGGGGGGATCGAGGGGGGGTTTGGGTGAAAATTAGGGCTAGGGTTTAGTGAGAGAGGGGAAAGGTCATGGCTTTTGAGAGACGGAGTCGCCATTGGTGTAAAAAGGGTTGCGAGCTTTTATAAATGATAGGCGATGCTTTTTAGTACACAAGGGGGGTTTGGTATCGGGTTGTGTTTTACCAGTTTGGGGCTGGGGTTCGGTGGAAATATCGAGACTGACACTGTGGGAGTGTGGGGCTGCTTCCAAGCGACAGGGGTATGGTTGGAATTATCTGGCGGTAGAGGTTTGAACTTTGAACTGGTGGTATACTTACTCGCCGGTGGGTTCTGTTAACATGTTTTCTCTTAAAGCTTACTAATAATCACCTTTGTAGCATAGCACAGTCACAGATTCGTGATTCGGCAATAACTCGACGAGGTCGAAAATTCGGAATCGGAGAACTATTCGGAAAGAATCGGCAGGTATTCGGAAAAAATTCGGTAAGTGTTCGGGAAGGATTTTGAGCAAAAAATTAATATAAAATTAATATATAAGACGCTGGATTTTGATTTCGTGAATTATTTGCTTTTTTTTTTGAATAATTCGTCTTTTTTTGAATAATTCGGGAATTATTCACGAATAATTCGACGCGTTCCGTAATGGCGAATAATTCACAGATTTAATCAGCAGTCACATAATTCGCGAATTCGCGAATTATGTGACTATGCTTTGTAGTCCTTTTGCCCAAAAATATAGAAGGCATGCCACTTTCCCCTGTATGCAGTTTCAGGGTATGTTCGGATTGCAAAGTAAAATAGAAAGTGAGAAAATGAGAATGTGAGAAAGTGAGTCTCAATTTTCTACCTTACTTGTTTGGGAATTGAAATAAAAATAAGAAATTACTTTCAAGTTTTTGTCCTATATGCATTTTTGCCAAATCGGCTTTCTCACGGAAAGTTAAAAATGTTAAGGATGCTTACTTTTTTACTTTCCATCATTCCAACCAAAAAATCTCACTTTCGATTGTCATATAAACGCCAACTCATTTTCTTTCCCGCGTTCATTTTAACAAAAGAAACAAGAATTTATACTTATTGACACTTTCCGATGATGCTCATAAATGGGAATTTCTCGGATCATGACACGTAGCGGATGACGTGTCATCCACGTAAACCCGCTAGATTCCTGGAGGTTACGGAGCTGGAACAAGTATGATGTATTGGGGGGCATTCCTCGCCGCCTCTCCTCCGAGGGTGCACCCGACCTTTTAGAAGACCTTCCCGGAGTACATTCTCTCTTCGGCTGACCGCCAGCCAATAGCTGGTCTTCGAGCTATTCTATAGCTGAGATTTCTCAGCGTCCCTGTTTAGCCGAGAGCACGGAGCCCAAGTGCTCCCATAATGGTTCCGTGTATCTCGCCACGACGAGATCTCCGCCGCTCCACGTCCCGCATCCCACGCTAGCATATCTCGCCATTAATGAACGTATCTCGCCATTAATGGGAGTATCCGTTCATCAAACCGAACGTGATGTAGGGGCGTAACAGACGACGAGAATCTCGTATCGGCTCGCTATATGCGACCGCTATATAAACCTCTCTTTCAAACGACTTAGATATCTCGAACTCATTCTAATACGTCGCTACTTTGCCCCAATATTTCTCGGTACTTAAGTGATCGTTGGAGGGTCCTACGGTGGCTTCCACCCCTGGACTTCCTTTGCAGTTAACTCGGCGTCAACAACAACTAACAACCCATTGAGACCCACACGCTCAACCCTCACCTCAAATCTCAACAGTTCAGTACCGCTAGCCGCGAGATCGACGGAGGACAACATCTAAGGGAGATTCTGACCTCCATCAGTTAGCGTCGTCTGTGGGAAGTCTTTTCTACCCAAAAAACTTGATCTTTTGCCTTCGATTTGATGGCCAGCAATCATCGCAGCGAAGATCCCAACACAAACTATTCCGTCCTCCGCAACGGAGGCGGGGTGGCTATACTCTGCCTCCCAACATCGTCGAAGCCTTATCTGCACGGATCGACAGCACGGCAATGGTGGACACGCTCGATCGTGTCCAAAGGCCGGCCACGCCCGCCAAACCACCGCCCCTGCTCTCCGGAACGACGGCGTGCACTAGGCAGAAGAGGGGCACGTTCAAGTCTTCGGCCTCCCTTGTGCCAATCTCGACGTCACGGAACACCGGCATGCCGATTCCGGCAGTCGCGACCCCCGTACGAGGAATGATTCCATGACTCGTTGGGCTCCGGACAGTCCAACATCGAGATACCGGGACCAACCAGACTATCGCTTCAACTCTCGCTGCGTTCCCTCGCCCTCCGAAGAGACGTTGGTCAAGTCGCCTGATTCCAGGGAAATCGATGTCACCATACTCATCGAGGCCACACACATGGCGCACGTCAGGACGAACCACGAAGGGTTCACCTCGAGAATCTGAGGAACGTGATAGAGTGAAACCGAAGCCGCACCATCGCGCAAGCACAAAGTAGAGACAGCAGACACTCCGACTATGGAGAATCCTCAGGATACCAACAGCGAATCGAGGTCTTTGAGAAGAAGATTGAGGACATGCGGCTTGCCACCCGTTCGCTCGGAGGATCGACAAAATACTCTGTGGATTCTCTCACGAGGCCCTTCACGGAGTAGATACTAAGTGAGCGGGTCTCATCTCGGAACAAACGGCCTAAGGTGTCCCTTTTCGACGGGATGTCCGACCCAAATGACCACTTAGACGTGTTTACAGTGGGCATAAGCTTCCAAGATAACTCGGACGCGGCTCAGTGCCGAGCCTTCCCCACCATCCTCATCCAGGCCGAGCGAGATTGGTTATGCGACCTTACTCCGCGTTCAATCTCAACCTTCGACGACCTGGCTACTCGGTTCCTCGGTTATTTCGTTGGCAACAGACGACAGAAGAGGATGGTCGACTATCTGCTCACCATCAAGAGCAGGGACAGGGAATCTTTCAAGGGTTACATCACCCGGTTCTACAATACCCTCCTGAAGGTGCCCGAGCACTGGGACTAGACGGTCATCACCGTCTTGAGATCTGGTCTTAGACACAAAGAGTGGATCCGCTCTTTTGCATTAGCGCAACCTAAGACCATGGCCGAGGTAAAAGTCTGGACCGAGCGCGAGATCCAGCTCGAATCTGAAATGAACGCCAACCTTCTCCGCGGTGACTGGACGGACCAAAAGAAATAGGACCGGGAGGAGAAGAAAAAGACCGATCATCCAAAACCTTATTCTCGGAGGTTTCACGAGTACACTCCTTTGCGGCTCGACTACCCGCTCCCTCAGATAGATTAGCCAGTTGACGGCTCGGCCGGTCACAAGCTGCTGAGCTTCATGGATACCTTCTCCGGTTATAATCAAATCCGAATGAACTCGGCCGACGAAGAGCTCACCACCTTCACCACCGATCGAGGAGTATACTGCTATAAGATAATTCCCTTCGGCCTAAAAAATGCTGGGGCAACGTACCAACGGCTGGTCAACAAGCTGTTCAAGCCACAGATCGGAAGGAATATAGAAGTCTACGTCGATGACATGCTCGTGAAATACACCTTGTCAGCCGGGCATACCGTGGACCTCGACGAGACCTTTGAGGTCCTGTGAAAGTACAAAACGAAGCTGAATCCAGCTAAGTGTGCTTTCGGCGTCACGGGAGGAAAGTTTCTCGAATTCATGGTCACACACCGAGGAATCCGAAGCAAACCCGGAGAAAATTAGGGCCATCATTAACATGGCGACGCCCAAGAGCAACGTTGAAATCATGCGGCTCATAGGCAGGGTGACCGTTTTGAGCCGGTTTATGTCCAGATCTAGCAAAAAATGCCTACCTTTCTTCAAAACCTTAAAGAAAATCTTCGGGTTTGAGTGGTCCGAGGAGTGTCAAGTCACCTTCGAGCAGCTCAAGACTCATCTGACGACGACACCGCTTCTCACCCGACCAGCTGAAGGAGACGAGCTGCTGCTGTACCTGGCCGTCTCCGACCATGCTGCCGGCTCCATGCTCATCAGAGAATCTGAGGGAATACAGAGGCCGGTCTGCTACGTCAGCCACATTTTCAAAGACGCGGAGACCATATACCCGGCTATCGAAAAGATAGTCCTGGCGCTCGTCGTCGCATCCAGAAAACTTCGGCACTGTTTTAAGGCTCATACCATCATCGTTCTCACCGACCGACCCCTGGGAAACATCCTTGGTTCCCCCGAATTGTCAGGCTGCTTGGAGAAGTGGAGATAGGATTGTCGCGGTTTAACATCCGATACCAACCAAGGCAAGCCATCAAAACAAAAGCTCTCGCCGATTTCGTGGTTGAATGCACCATTCCCAGTAGAGAAAAAGCACCGACGTGAGATCCAAACCCATAACACTCAGTCGTAGAAAAGCTCGGTCCGATTCCGGACTGGGTACTCTATGTGGATGGTTCCTCCACAAAGGAAGGAAGTGGGGTTGGGCTGGTCATCTACGGCCCTAATGAAGCCGAGATAGAATACTCTCTGCGGCTCGACTTCAAGGCCTCAAACAACGCCGCGGAATATGAAGCCTTATTGACCGGCTTACGAATTGCCTTGGGGTGGGGGCTAAAGAAAATTAGAATTCACAGCGACTCCGCTTTGGTCGTCGACCAAGTGACCGGACGATTCGAAGCCCATGAACCTCTGATGATGAAATACCCAGCTGAGGCAAAAAGGCTACTGAAAATTTTTAACGAGGTTCAATTGGAACAGGTTCCCCGGAGCATGAACGTCAAAGTAGACGCATTGAGCAAGCTCGCCTCCTTCTATTCGACCAGTTACAAGAGAAACATCCTCTTCGAAGCGGCGACCTAGCATTGAAGATAAAGAAGTGGTACGCTGGATCTACACCACTCAAGAGAGTATCCCGGATTGGAGAAAGCCCATAGTGGAGTTCATCAAGGACAGAGTACTTCCCGAAGACTGAATTGAAGCATGCCAGCTCCACATGAAAGCTTGCCACTTCATATGGAGAAAACGAAACTTGTACAAAAAGTCGTACACCCAACCTATACTTAGATGTGTCAATTCTGACGAAGCAGAGTACGTCCTCAAAGAGATACATGAAAGAGTTGGAGGCGTGCATCAGGGGGGCTGCGGTCTAGTTCAAAAGACATTGATGCGGGGGTATAATTGGCCGATTATTCACAACGACGCAGAAAATCTCGTATGAATGTGCAAGACATGTCAACTCTTCGGCAACACTTCTCGGTTACCGGCTGCTAAGTTAACACCGCTGAGTTCCCCTTGGCCATTCGCACAGTGGGGAATGGACATGATTAGCCAACCCCCACCGGCACAGGGGGCATAAATACATCCTCGTCGCCGTGGACTAATTTACGAAATGGGTCGAAGCCATGCTAATTAGGAAACCAGATGCCGCCTCCACGGTGAAGTTCCTGCTAAACAATGCAATCACCCAATTTGGAATTTCGAGGTGCATCGCACCGACCACGGGACCAATTTTGAAAATGAAAAAGTCAGATAATTCTGCAGCGACTATCACATATTAATGAATTTCTCCGCGGTCGCACATCCCCGGTGCAACGGGCAAGCCGAGGTGTCATCCAAAGCCTTAGAGCCCGCCTGGAAAGAAGACATAGAGGATGGGTCAAAAAACTATCACCTGTGGGCATTGCATACGTCGAAGAAGACACCCATGGGAGAAACCTCGTCAGTCTCTGTTATGGCACCGAGGCGATAGTCCCCACGGAAATCGGCCTACCCAGTTAACGAGTCGAACACTTCGACGACGAGACCAATGTCTTAGCCCTTCAAAGAAACTTGGACATCCTATTGAAAAAGATAGACCGGACGCAAATAAGGATGGTCGAATATCAGCAACAGACCGACCGATATTACAATGCCCGGGTCAAACACCAAGTATTCAAAACAGGAGACTTAGTCCTACGACAAAATGAATTCGGGGACCAAGAAAAGCTGCACAAGTTCTCTCCGAAGTGGGATGGTCCTTTTCTCATGACCGAGACGTTGCCCGGAGGAGCCTATCGCTTCCAAGATTCCTTGGGGTGCAACTTTCCGTGACCGTATAACGCCGAAAGGTTTAAATTGTATAGATGAACTTGTACTCTCTTGAATAATGAGATTCCTCTATTTCTGTCATTTAAATTCATTTTAGTTTCCGAGCTAAACCCTTACGCGAGTAGGTTCCTGCTCGGTTCCGAGGCTGGCGGACAACCTCCTGTTCGTCGCATCCATTCACGGCGGGTAGTTTCCTGCCCGACCAAACACAGGTTCTACAGCCTTCTCTCAAGACCATGGTGTCACACCCCGTTTCCCAGTATACGGGTGGAGGACGCGACGAGGCCGCTACGTATTTACTCAGAAGTAAACACGCTAAGCGTATCTAAGCAATATAAAATAAAATGTACACAATAGACAAGATGTAAATAAACAACAACTTTTTTTATTAACATTCTTTTTACAATACAACTAAAAAGTTAATACATGGAATGAAAGCAATGCCTAAACAGTGGCATAACAGAAATGTAATGTACAAGTGAACTAGAGCTCTGGATCTTCAGTAAACTGGTCCAAGTCCTCACCGCTGGGCTCGATCTCCAGTGAGTTCGAATCACCTGACGACATTCCAAAGAAGAAGAAAGAGAATGTCGTCAGCGAACAAATCGCTCGGTAAGTCCCGTAGATAGACAAGAATGGAATAGACAGAATAGACAGTATATTGTTATAATGTTGTATTTAGTGTTAACGCTATTGTTTGTAGCTTGGTACAGAAGAATGCCAGTGTATACGAGAGGAGTCCCACTATTCCGGAGACTAAGGTATACGGAGAACAAGGAACCGTTCGGCCACGGTACAACGGCAATGGATATTCAGCTTAGGTGTGTTATAGTTACAGTCTCGTGCCACTTTTAACACCTTCCGTACCAATCTACCTCTTATAAACCCCACGATGTCTTGATTGTATTGTGTTGTCTTGTATTATAAATTGTATAGATGGATGACTTGCCGAAACCATGATATCAGTAATGGAACAGATATAATGGATGATCATGTAAATGGAATATATCCATGGTTCGGGTCAGTCAATATAGATTGATTAGATTGAATAGACGGATTCATAGATCCATAATGTATTGTAGTTTGATACTTGAATTATATTCAAGTCAGATTGATTATATTGAGACTCAATCTGAGTCAGACAATTAGAAAAGAAATTGAAGTCCTGAATTATGTTTTGGTGCTATCGGTAACTGCTGCGCATGGATGGCAGGATTTGTGTCTTTTTCAAAGACAATTACCATGTTGATAACACCGTTTGTTAAGTTGTCTACCTTAAATAGGCAAGAACACATATCTCCGGCTCCCTGAGGCTCAAGAGACGGGTCCCGCTTAAAGCTATGTTTACTAGGGTCCTTATTGTAATTTAACATAACTTGAGGGGTTTTATGTAAAATTAATTTTGTATAATTTTCAAAATGCACTTCAAGCATTAAATTATCGTCTTTAGAGTTTTCGTACATGTATATTTTATATAAGTGAATTTTCTAGTGAGTAAAACCTAATTTTCATTATATATGGTATTTATTTGAAATATTGGAATTGTATGGTATTTTCTTGTAAATGGGATGTTTTTCTTGAATTTTGGAAATGTGGAATATTATATATATTTAAAATAAGTATTTTGATAATAATTATATATATATATATATTTAATGAAAATAATTTTATTTATTTTCTTGTAAAAATCTCATTTTCTAAAGAAAAATGTATAAAATTCCATCGAGACCGAATGCTCCTTGCGGAGGTCTGCATCCCACTCTACTAAGCCTGAGGATGTGCGATAATCCGCACCATCCCGAACGGGTTTTCCTAAAATGGGTTGTAGATGCGAATTGCATGGGAATATTTTAATACATCTTTTAAAGAAAACGGTTTTATAAGTTAAAGGTATTTATTTGCAAAGTTGTGTTTCCCGTATTCTATTGTCCCAAGATTCATCGTGCTATGATAAATTTGTGTGTTGTGATGAGATAGGTCATTACCTCGTGAGTTTTTCTAAGGTAATACGGTTTAAAAAGTTTAAGCATGTCGAAATGAGAAATGAAGATATTTTAATGTAAAAGTGGAATAAAACTTGCTACGGTTATTATTTTAATGTCAAACTTATTCTATTATCTTTCTTAAACAATATATCAAAAGTTGTAGGCTTGTTATTAAGAAAAAGTTGTATTTTTAAAAGAAAAGAGAATCGGAAGCCGGATAACTCCGCTTCCGACACGTTTTGAGAATATAAAGTTTGAAAATAGCAAAAGAGAGAGAGAAGGGGGACTTACTGTTTTGTTGGACTAGAGGAGAGAGGGTCCTAAAGAAAGGTTCGGGGCGTCGTTTCGTCGCCGGAAATATTCTCGGAAGTTCGTCGGAGTTTCGCCCTTCACTAACTCCACTTGTACACTAAGGACTTGAGAATTTTGTATAGTTTTTGTATAGAATTTTCAGTGTGAAGGGATGCAAAATGGAGTGGGTATTTATAGGACAATTTATGGTTTAGGGGGAATCAATAATGCATTAAAATAGAATTTAAAGGGTTGTATTATTCTCTGTAAATGTGCAGAGTAAATAAGCAATACTGGGGTTAAGGGGGTAGTCCAAGGGTCTAGGGTTTTCAAAAAAAATGGGGTTTGGGCATGGGAAAACCGGCGGCGCCGGTTTGAGGGGATCTCTCGCCGGTCCGATCATGGAGGTGGGGGCTCGGATTGGGGCCACGTGTCTCTGACGTTTCAACTAGCCTATTTAACATGTTTGATTATTCTGTAACTTACCCTATTACGTATGTTGCACGTGTAGACTCTTAGGCTTCTAAAAGATTAAAAGAATTTAAAACAAAAAAAATAATGTGGCTGATAGGATTTGAACTCTGGTGCTATGGTTCAGCAATGCAAGGTCTTACCAGTGAGTTACAAGCTCTTTCTTGCTGTTCTAAATCAAAACAAATACTTATAGCCTTCACAGGAATTGTAAATACCCAAATTGTACATTAACTTTAAATGAATTTTATGTACACTAAAATTGGAGTTGTTACACATGGGTTGTCTCCAGCCCGGCTTAGAGGCAAGGGAAGTATCCCAAGCCAGCCCTTTGCTCAGGTGTCACGCCCCGCTTCTCAAAATACATAAAATTGGGAACATAATAAAGCCAACCATACTACCCACGGTAAGGAATTATCCCCCCATAGTCACATTACGGCTGTCAATCAGTAATCAAGAACAATAATATAATTATTTATTTCTAAGCTGTCAATCAGTAATCATGTCTTGCCCCGCTTCCCAAAATACAAAATACGGGAGACGGCTAGGCCAGCCATACTCTTACGGTTAGGGAATGATCCCGCCGTAGTCACACTTCGGCTTCTAGCTTTACATGGTAATCAGTAAACATAGCACAGAAGTAAAGGAAACACATCACTAGTTTATTACATCAACTTTCATTGTTCACAATTTACAAAAAGAAACTACTAACCAAGTGCGAATACAAGGTTGATTTATGAAAAGCGGTAAAATACTGAAGGTACGACTATTTAGATCTCTGTGAGCTCAAACGGTATCCTGAGCTGGGTCCTCTCCAAGTTCTGAGCATGCATACTCAGATCGTCAGAGCGACGCAATAGCAACAATGTGATAACAAAAATGAGGCATGAAAATAAAAGGTAATAACAGTGGAGACAATAAATGCAGGTAATCGATATATCAATAATCAATGCAATGTATAACCTGTGTTCTTACTGGTCTCTAAGTCAATTTTGAAATCGAGTTTGCGGAAAGGAGTGATCATGTTTAACAAGGGTCTCGTGTGTAGCCGAGACTACGGGCCACTGTTGCTCGGGACATAATCCTGTCAGCTGGACCACTAAGTCCAAACCTAATATATATAAGAGTCGCTGTTCGAATGACCACCCTCTAAATCACTAACCTCGCTAAATACAAGTTCCTTTCCACTTCGATTTCCCTTTTTTCCCCAGGTTTCAATAAATATTTGTATGGGCTAGTTGTGTACATGTACGCACTAATAACATTGTTCTGTTCGCTATTCACTGTACTGTTCACTATCACAAATCGTTCACTTTTCATTGGCGTACTTGACACAACTAATCCGATACCACTCACTCTCAACAATGCAATACACACTAAGAATTAATAAGGGCGCTCAATATAGCTAAAGTCATCACAGTCGGGTAAATATGTGAATTATGCTGCTAAGCAAGTCGTATGCAACAAGTCATTACGCGTCTTAGGAATTTAGAAAAATTCACATTAAATCGTACGATCAGAATTAAGCAAAATGATACAAAAGGGGTAAAAAGTAAACTTAATTAGAAACCCAAAGAAATTGGTTTCAAATCAAACGGGCTCCATATTTGCGAATTACGGTCATTTCTTTTTAAGTGTTCTCTGCTGGAAATTCAGTTCCTTAACTGAAAGTCCATTTCGTAACATAGTTTTTATCCTGTTGGGATCATAATTAGGCAACTCTACAGTTGGGTAATTTTAGGTCTGTTAATTAGGTTTCAAACTCACCAGACGCATTGACAATATCCGCTGTGTGCTGGAAGATATGCATTATTTAAGATCGGGGTATACGTTCTGTCCCTGCTTAGGACTGCAGTACGTAACGACAATTTAAAAGATAATTAAAATAGCAAACAATGGTAAAAACAAATGAAACCATTACCAATAGTTATCTAACAGAATAATCTTCGCAACGGTATAGGGTTCTACATAATATCATTTTCACACAGAGTTATAAGAACATTTTAATTCAAGTGTCGACAAGCAGTACTGCTCTGGACTGCAATCCAGAGCCGCACTCCCAAATAGTTTTTGTCATCATTTTAAAACAGAAACAAAATATAAATTACCGAGGGTTCTAGGTTGTCGAGCTGGCTCTGATAAAAGCCCTCGAACACAACATTCCGGTGTGTATGTAATTTACAATGATTTTCACAATTTACATATACAGAAAGTTTCAGATTTGGCATATCCAAAAGAGGTTGACATTCTATAGTGTTAAAGCCTGTATTTTCAACCTAAATTTTTTTGCGTTATCCATAATCGTTGAAGTAAACCAGTATCCATAAAACCCGCCACACTAGATTAGGTTTTCGCATAAGTTCCATATCGAATACCTAGATTACGCAACCAATTATGAGTCGGAATGACAATTACGTTCACTTAATACACATGGAAATAACTTACGAACTTCTACACGATGTTAACATTAGGTGTTTGACTCGATTAGTACTTAGATCCAAATCAATTTCAATTAAATGCGGTTTAATACTAATCACGCGATATTATCGAATCATATATCGATAGATTTATATATACACACTATAGCATGTAAGCAAGTCTTGGAACTTGCCTGACAATGACGATCGGCGACACAACATCGGTGAACGATGATGGACGGTACGACACGATGCATGCAAGGGCTAGGCACGACACGGCAAGCTTGACTTCGGCTCGAGCTTGTGCAATGGTGACGATGACTAAGGTGAAGGGCGTAGTGGTGGTGCTGACGAGGTGCATGGGGCGATGTCGGCAGAGTCTCTGGTGGTTCAGGGACGTCAAAAGGTCGCCGGCTGCAAAGGAAGGGCTCGACGGAAGCAGCAACGATGAATGGAGGTCGGTGGTTCTGATGAAGAGGGTAGTTGGGGGTTTTGAATATAGAGTGGTGGTGGTTGCTATTGTCGCCAGTGGTCGGCGGAGGTAGCTCCGGCGACGGGTTGCTCGGTGGTGTCGGCTAGGTGGCAGTGTGGGCTTGGTTTGGAGTTGATGTTCAGTGGTGGGTCCTTTGTTGCGCCTGCAGTGAGGGTTAAAGGCGAGGCGATGGGGATGAGGTGCTTGTTCTCGGCAAGATGGGGTGCTCGGGGTTGCATGGCGAGGAGCTTTTCATGGTCGGAGGTTGTGATGGGGGGGACGAGGGTGATGTTGATGTTGATGGTGTTGGGGAAAGGTCGCACGGTGGTTGGTGAAAGCGACAAGGAGAGGGAGTCGGTCGTGGCTGGCGCCGACGCGGGGGTTGGACAGGGTTTGTTGACGGAGGTAGGGTCGAGCGAGGAAGGAGGGAGGAAGAGGGATCGAGATGAGAGAGGGGGGAGTGAACGAGTGAGAGAGTGAGAGAGTTTAAGGAGTGAGAGAGAGCGTGAGAGAGTGGGGAAGAGAGAGAGAGAACGTGAGAGTTAAAAAATTTGAAATAATTAAATAAAAGCTAATAGGATTTATTTAGGAATTAAAGGGATTAAATAGGGTTGATTTGTGTGTTAAATAGAATTAAAGTGAGGATTTCAAAAGAAGAGGTGGCAGTTGGGGAGAGAGCTGGGTTTAGGTTATTGAGTTATTGGGCTAAGGGTTTGAATTTATGATTGGGTTGTGGACTTTGGGTAGGATATAGTTTAAGAAATGAATATTAGGGTATTAACAATTAGATTAGAGTTTGGAAAAATAATTAAGGATTAAATTAGGAAATATAAAATAATTGGAAGTAATATATTTGTAGCAAATTAAATAGAAAGATATAGGAAAAATTATTACTAAAATATGAATAATACGTACACAGGGAAACCGTTATTACAAATCAAGAAACATAATATAACTATCTATCTCTCAACATGTCCAACAGCCACAAACGATAACAGGAAATAGTAGCGGAAGCAATAAAAATCCAAAAAAATAACTAACTATCAATAAGAGTTATATCAGTGAGGTGGTCCTTACTGATCGGTGATCCTGTCGAAGTGCTCGCGATTCTCTTGTGCTAAAATCAAGTATCTGAGCCATGTAAAATCCAGACGTTAATGCGTCATAAATATCATAATAATAATAACTGAACAGTGTGCTATACCGGATGTCACGTTCAGAATAAGGAATGAGTATAAACAAACAATCACGGGTGTTATAACAATAACGTATTTAATATGAAATAAATACGTTAAACGTAATTAAGCAATATAATAATGAACAAGAATGACAAGAGTAATAAAATGAAACAGTAACTTTATTTACGTTCAACTTTATATACAATTGTCTGAAAATAAAAGATATAATAAACAAAACAATGTCTAAATAATAGCATACAGAAAGTAAGTGCAAGAAAAACTAGTAGTTAGGCTGAGCTGTATGCTGGTCCAAGTCCTCCTAGCTCGGCTCTATCTCCTCAGAGTCCGGTCCTCCTGACGAACATTCCAAGAAAAGAAAAATATAGAGGAATGTCGTCAGCGAACTAGCTCTCGGTAAGTCCCAAAAGAAGAAAGAGAAAATAGTATATAATGTGAAATGAACAGGTAAGGTTGTATATGACCGTTCACTGGTATAAGATAGCTATTCTAACGTGATTATTTTTAGTTTGATAAGGAAGGCATTCATGTATACGAGAGGAGTCCATCTTACCCCGTGGACTATGGTAACATGTAGTACAAGGCCCCGTCATAACCCACGGGACAACGGCACGTGAATTCATATAGATATCTTTTAAGTGACCTCTCGTGCCACGATATACGTTCCGTACCAATCTACCCCTTTATCCCCGCGTATTGTATTGTATAGATTAAAATTATAGGTCTTGGCCGAATCTATGGATATAAAATGTTCAGTTTCATATTCAGGATATAATCATGTGTTCAAGTAGTCATGCCAAATTCATGTCACGTTATAACCATGGTTCGGTCAAGTCGAGTCAAGTATACAAGTTTGAGTTTGATGTTTGAATTCGAGTATTCAAGTTCATGATCAAGTATTCAAGTTCATGATCAAGTATTCAAGTTCGTATTCGATTTTAGATTCTAGTTTGAGTTTGGACTTAAATTGAGCCAGACACTTGTGAACAGATTTAACTCTTGACTTTCTTAGGTTCGGGAGTAATCGACAACTGCTGCACATGGACGGCAAAATTTGTGTCTTTTTCGAAGACAATTACCATTGATAACTCCATTAAGTTGTCTAACCTAAATAGGCAAGTACTCACTTTCTCCGGCTCCCTCGGGCTCAAGAGAATTGATCCCGCTTAAACCTATATGAAACTAGAGTTCTTAAAATATTGTTCTGTATATCTCGAGGGGTTTTTATGAAAAATAGATTAATATAGTTTAAAAATAAATCTCGATGGTGATTTGTATTATTTAGGATTTTCATGAGCATGTATTTTAATTATTGGGGTATTTTAGTGATAAATGCCTAGCTTTTAAAAGTTTATGGTATTTTATTAAAAACTAGCCCTTTTTGGTAACTTGATGGTATTTTATTAACATTTTTATTTTTCATTTAAAAATATAGTTTCATAAAATATTAAAAATACAGATTTATAATTTTTTTCAAAAATTGGTTTTGTTTAGAAAAGCCGCATTTCTTAAAAACCGTATTTTATTTCCTTTCGAGATCGAATACTTCATGAGGAGTTTTGCATCTCGCTCTACCATCCGAAGGATGTGCGATAATCCGAACCATCTATTAGCGGGTCCCCTAATGAGGGTTGTAGAGGCGTATTTGCCAAGGATTACAAAATACCGCTTTAAAAGAAACCCGGTTTTTAAAAAGATGTGGTATTTTATTGTAAAGTTATTCTTTGAACCAACTATATATATATTGTTCCCCGCCGAAACACGGAGACGCGGGCGCGTGGGTTCGTCTTGCCTGAATTTTGGGGTAGATGCTAATTGGTGCTATCCGTCCACCTCTCCGAAGATGCCAAGTTAATTTATGACACCGTATATCGAAGGTTTAAACGGATGCGGCCGATGTAGCAGACTTCGTCAGATTCCCCCTCAGGATTTTTTGATTGTGGGGACGCTCTTCCCTGCAGGCGCAAGCCCCTGCAGTTAATTACGCTACCACATCGCGGTAACAACTTTCTCCTTCTCCAGATGGTCACTTCGTGTCGTGGGTGTTTTTTTGGTTTTTGGTTGCCCGTGGATTGTATACGGAGACTAATTTATGTTGTCGCCCATAGGGCGTGGATTAGTCCAAATCCGTATTTTCTTAGATTTGGATTTTGGTTTGGGTTTAAGGATACGTTAGTTTCATTTGAGACTAAGATCAACTTAAACGTTTGTTAAGGATACGTTAGTCTAATTTTAGACTAAGATCAACTTAAACTTTGTTAAGGATACCTTAGTCTAATTTTAGACCAAGATCAACTTAACGGGATCATTTAGATCCAACAAAAGAGCATTTGGGCTCTATTGTTCTTGTTTAGGGACTTTGCGGTCAATTGTCAGTTTAAGAACATGGTAGTCCAAGGTTAATGACATCATAGTCCATGAGTTTAAGGACCCCACAGTCCAGGTTAAGGACATCATAGTCCGTGAGTTTAAGGACCCTACAGTCCAGGTTAAGGACATCGTAGTCCGTGAGTCTAAGGACCCCACAGTCCGTAGTTTAAAGACGTCATAGTCTATGAAATGTATAGTTGTCGGGACTCGTCACCTCTCTGAAGACGTTGAAGGATTACAACGACAAATATCAGAGGAGTGAAGAGATGTACCCTCGAACGATGTGGGTTGGTCGAAAGATCTGTAGTCCGATTTGGGACTAAGATCCGTTGAAATATTTACGAGCGGATGGGCTCAATTACTATGCGTCGAGGACTTATGGCCAATATTGGGCTAAGTCCAATAAATGTTTAACATTTTATTCTGGCTATTGAGCCTTTATTTGGGCTTGGCCCTTCTGACAATATTTTTGTCTTGTATTGAATGCAGAGCATTCATCAGAGCTCTGGCTCATTAAAGAACAAATTTATGTTCTGTTGGCGCGACACGTGGCGCGCTAGGCACTTTGTGCCAGTCAAAGAGTGCAATGCGCTTCCGCCAAGTAGCGCACACATGGTTGACACGTGTCGCGCTTGGCGCTTTGCGCCAGATGATGAGCGCAGTGCGCTATTTCAGAAGCGCAAGCTGTTTAATTGGCGCACACGTGGTTGACACGTGGCGCATTTGGCGCTAAGCGCCGGTTCAGAGAGCGCAGAAGCGCTGTTCAAGAGCGCAAGGCGCATGTTGTTTAATTGGCACATACGTGGTTGACACATGGTGCATTTTGGCGCTGAGCGCCGGTCCAGAGAGCGCAGAAGCGCTGTTCAAGTGCGCAAGGCGCATTTCATGAGCGCAACACGCATCTGATCATTTTTATGATCAGTGAACAAATTTATGTTCTTTTAAAAGAGACTTTGTCTCAAGATTCAAGAACAACAGTTCTTATTTTTGAAAGGGCTTTGCCTTTATAGATCCATGATCTTTAAGAAAATTTAATAATTTTCTCCTCCTTTATGATGAGATGTTCATGATCTCAGAAAGACAGTTTGTCTTATACATTTATGATCTGTGAACGAAATAAATACTTCTTTGTTTTTATGATGAGATCTTTTGATCTTTTTATAAAAGACCCCGGTCTTTGTAGATCTATGATCTTTTTTAAGAAGATAATTCTTCTTTTTAAGAGATAATTTCATCTCTGTGTTCATTATTGATCATCTTTACCTTGAAGAAATAATCTTCTTTGAAGAGCTTGCTCTCTTTGTTTTTGAGTTTTCTCAAAATTTATGGGGGGTTTCTCTCTTTCAGACTTGAAGTCTTGGGGCCTTTATACAGGGCAGGTTGATTTGTTGAATTAGTTAAAGAGATCTTTCTCTGATTGATTTGGGGATGTTTCCCACCGTTGGATCTTTGATCCTAGGGCTTCTGTTTTACAGAAGGCAATCTTCTTGTTTTTATCAAGATTGAAAGAAAATCTTTCCATAACAGAATTTTAATTCTGATTAATGATTTATCATTATTTATTAGATCTTTTGATTTAAGGGTGGGGAATTTTTAATTCCAGCGCTGGCGCACCCGTGCTTTGCACGTGGTACGCTGCTCAGAGCGCAGCGCACTTTGCGCTAGCGCACCTGTGTTTGACACGTGGTGCGCTGCTCAGAGCACAGCGCAGCCTGCGCTAGCGCATCAGTGTTTGACACGTGGCGCGCAGCGCGCCTAGCGCTAGCGCACACATGGTGCACTGCCTAGGGCGCAGCGCACCTGGCGCTGGACCTGAAGCGTCGCTTTAATTTTTGAAATTCAAATTTCAAACAGAGCTTTGCTCTGATTGGGGGAAACAAATGCCCCCCCACCGTTGCGCTCACGTGGCCCACACGTGAGTGCAGCGGTGACAACATCTGTGCCCTTAGATCAACTCAGAAGTTGAAGAGACGTTTCAATGCCTGTAAATAGGACCTTTGGTCCCTTAGATGATTTTCATCTTCTTCTTTGAGAACTTTTATTCAGAGCATTGCTCTTCAGTTTAAGAACTTTTCAAGAGTAGAAACCCTGTCAAAACTTAGGTAAAGTTCAAAACTTTTAATAAACTAGGGTTTTACCTATTAACAGAGTATTGCTCTTCATAGATTTTTGATCTAAAGAAAACCCTTTTAGCGTTTCATTAATAGAGTTTTGCTCTCTTCAGATCATGAACCCATAGATCTAAGGAGATCTTTTCTTGGGGCTTCTTAGCCCATGAACAGAGCTCTGCTCTTTTGATAACATGTAGATTTTTTTTTAATCTCTTGTGAAGAACTCTTAAGAGTTTGTTCATGGATCTTGAAGATCCCAGAATTTTTTTTAATTCATAAAAAATGATTTTAATTAATTCTTTTCTGATGGAATTTTCCATCATCATTACAGAGCCAGGCTCTTGAGGAATTTTTTCCCTTCATGATCAGAGTTTGACAAGTGTCCCTCTGTCATAGAGCATTGCTCTCAAAGGGAGATTTTCTCCTTTACCCGAGAGATCTCTCATTTAATGAGAATTTTCTTGAGGATTTGCTCATTACTAATCTTTTAATGATGTTTCTTTTCAGGCACTATGGTTGTTCATTTATATAGTCTGAACGAGTTTATCTTTTATGAGGATATTCGCGTACAGGGTTGTCGCCAGAACTAAGAGTTTACAGATGCCCAATGTGCGGAGATTATGGCTCGTCTATACGCACACAACGGTCGACTGCTTCCTCGTCGCTCCGCTCTTTTGAAGATCGTAGTGGGAGCAATTTGGGGAGCACTTCCTGGGTTTTACGAAGCCATGCCGCTGAATGCGCTGGATGATGCTGAAGACAAAGTGCACTCGGTGTACCTGTCTGGCCTGATCTCAAAGAAGCGTCGGGATAACCTCATTGATATTCTGCATCAAACTTTCCAGCAGACGACGATAATTGCTTCTTATCAAAGGGAGAAGGGCATTGGCGAGGATCTCGACACCCGCGATCTCGAGAGGATGCACACGAGAATGGTCAGAAAGGCCAGAAAGATTCTAGACGGCCTTACTTTCGAATTCCTTAATCCATGCCCTGGATATGAGATTTTACCATTGTAAACATTTCGATGCATCTTTTGTTTATTGTCTTTATTAATGTAAGAATTTTCCAAAGTATGAATGACAAATCTTTCGCTTCCCTTCCTTATTTTTTGCTTTGTTATTGGCATATTACTTTAGTAAGCGTAGCCTATAGATAATCGAGAGAGCATTCCGTTTTGAATTCTTCGAGAGGTAGCGATGGCTTAGGAAGCAGGTTCAGATCTGCTGCCTAAGGCTTTTCAACTTCATGAGCCGTGAGGGTCTCATAAAGACTTTTCTCCTTACGAGTCGAGAGGATCTCGTAGGTGTATTTTCTCTTAGGAATCATGAGGATTCCCAAGCGTGTTTTCTCTTGAGAGTCGTAAGGATCTCACAAGGGAATTTTCCCTCTTACAAGTCGAGAGGACCCGTAAGTGGTTGTTTCCCTCCTTGTCTAGATTCGACTTTGGAGAGTATGGCCCGTGAATAGTATGCAAGAGTCCATTTTGGACTGACCTGCAGGGCACCAGTGCTTAGGAAACAGGTTCTTATCCCCATTGCCTAAGGCTTTTCAACTTTATGAGCCGAGACGATTCGAGAGGTTCCCGCAAAGACACTAATTTCTTCACGAGTCAAGACAAATTGAGCAGTTCTCACAAGAATGTCCTAACGTCACAGTTAACCTCTGCTCTTTACGACAGAGGTCCGTTAGGGTCTGTGGTACTAGGGTTTTGTCCGTCGTACCGTCGTGTTGGCTGATGTATTCCTCGATAGGCAATCTTGCTGTTCGAGTAGCCTTGCGACTGTCATGTCTCTGGTCCCTTCGGGGGCTGGACAAGACGTCTTCAAGCAATCCTCCTAGGCAGTTTGACCGTCGGAAGAGCAAGCGTTAGGAATTTTGTCATGCCGCTTTTTACTTGAGGTTAGGCTCATTTTGGAGATCCCCGATGAGTCATAACCACTCCGCGCTGGGGTGGGATGATCTCCGATAGTCTTTCAGGTTTTATATGAGTTGCCGTCAAGACCCTGAAGCTAGGAATTTAGCCTTCGCTTCGTTTGCTGGCATTGCGTCTGCTGTATCGAGACGAATGTCGCAGTTGTCTCTAGGTTGCTGGTGAACCGTCGAGATTTGGAACTAGGGATTTTGCCATGGCTCCGTTGTTTAATTGTCGCGTCTGAATCCTGCTGGAGGAAGAACGCTGTAGTGACATCTCGTCTGCTATATCGAGACGAACGTCGAGGTGGTGACCACTCCGCGCTAGCGTGGGATGATCTCTGATAGTCTTTCAGGTTTTATACGAGTTACCGTCAAGACCCTGAAGCTAGGAATTTGGCCTTCGCTTCGTTTGTTTTAGCGTGTCCGAATCCTGTTGGAGGAAGGACGCTGTAGTGACATATCGTCTGCTGTATCGAGGCAAACGTCGAGGTGGTGACTGTTTACACCAATCAGAGCAAAGCTCTGTTCAAATTCCAAGGCGGGAAACGAAGCAACGCTTCTGTTTCCCCCAATCAGAGCAAATCACTTTTTTGAAAACTAAAGTGAAAATTAAAATTAAAATAAATGAAGCAACGCTTCAGATTCCCTGTGCTGCGCGCAGAGCGCCACGTGTCAAAATCAGACACACCAGCGCAGGGAGTGCAGCGCCCAAGACAGCGCACCCAATCAGAGCAAGGCTCTATTTAAAACAAAAGAAGCAACGCTTCAGCTGACTTGCGCTCTGCGCCCTGCGCTGCGCGACACGTGGCAGCGCAGTTGCGCTTGTTAGTTATATGTATGCCCTAGAGGCCATTACTGTACATTGGATGTATATTGTAGTGGATGCTGGGACATATATAGGGAGGACTTTCTTGCTCGACATGATAGTATGCTATCTGGTTACTCTTTACCTTAACGTGTATACTGATTGTCTCTCTGTTACATGTTGGTAAAGCCCTTAGGATGTGTACTTGACCACCTGGACTATGATGCAGATCATACTAGTGGGGACATGGTAGTCCATAAGTACATCCTTCAAAGTCCCTAGTCGTGGGTGTATCGAGACGGGGCATCGATATACCAGAGTAGACTAGCGTATACCTTCTCGACCCATACAGATGGGCGATGGATGATCCCATATCCATTGGTGTTTGACATCGGAGATGATATACGGGTGCTCAGTAGAGACTGGGTACACTGGACGGACTCGCCGAGAACTCCCAGATGGTATTATACCTCACGTCAGATGGCAGTTCTCTGGTGACACTGGTACAGAGTAGTCTGTTGACCCGAGATCGTCATAGAGTCTTGTGTGGTTCCCACTGTGCTTTGATTTCCATCTTACCACGTCCAAGAGGGCGTGCAAAACGGTGGTTTTTGGGTACAGTCCCGAGTCACATGGAGGCAATGAGCGATAGGAGGGGATTCGTCTCTCCCGGTATAGGGAGTTGATGTTGCGCTGTGTTCGATTGGCTATAACCGGAAATCCCTGGCCAGGGTTGCTGAGATTTACCGGTAAGTGTTACCAGTAGTTTCTCGAACTGTTATAGACCTCATATCGACACGACTTATCGAGCTATTGGGGTCTGACGTTTACCACCCCTAGGCAAGATATGCGACATATCAGACGACGAGACCGGACTGTACGGTAGTGTTACTGGTTGGATTCACTGGAGTGTGAGCGGGCTTGCTCGTCGATCTTCTGATCGCTCAATACCCAGGTGGCCGTTACATTTAGCAGACCGCTTGCGGCTTGTGGGTGTTTGATATGATCATCACCTGCTGCCGGCGTATTGACGAGTCTTTAGAGTCCTACACAGAGGTTTCCTGGCTCAAGCGAAACGAAATAGGAGCGCATATGAGATATGTGCGGGACCGAGAATGATACCAGTATGTGATACTGTATTCGATTCTCGCGATATGTGACATTGATCGGTTATATGTGATATAGCCGGGTTATCGGATCAAGTGTTGATTCGATAAGTTGTTACTGTTGATATTAGTCGGTTATATGCGATATGACCGGATCGTTAAATCAAGTGTTGATTTAATGATTTAATGCATAATTATATATTTGATATATTACCTTGCATTAACTAGTATCGGTTCACTTTAAATGGATTTTCTCACTCGGATGTGCGCATTGCATATGCGATATGATTTTGTGCACTTGCTTGTATCATGTTTGATGATACATGCCTTTTGGTTAAGTGTAAAGAATTAAACCTTGGTTAATGAAATGGTTAGGGTTTACTTTTTCCTTATTCATTTTATTCATTTATTTATTCTTTTGGAAAAAGAAAAGCAAATGAGAAAATGGTGGCTTGTTTTGTTTTGTTCATGAAGCTTCATGAAGACTTTGACCAAGTGACCATTTTGTCTCATGCTTAACCCTAACCATCCCACTAACCATGATTTATTCTCTACACTTGACCATGGTTTGGTCATGATAAGTATTCTTTTATTTTCTATTTTCTAATTAACTTATCATAACATTATTCTTCTTCTTCTTCATTTCTTCAAGTGAAGAAAGCTTGCCTCCATCAATGGCAAGTGATGAAAAAGAGTGAGAAATCCAAATCTAAAGTGTACCCACCTCCTATTTCTTCATCCTCTACCTCTTGCCAAGTAGTAGAGTGTGTTTCCTTCACAAGTTTTCATGGCTTGGTGAAGGTGGAGCTTGATCTAGCGATGCCTCGACGTAGATCATCTTCGGCATGGACATCGACGACCTAGCTCGCCATTTCTCCGACGAAGCCGACGCTAGAGCCCGGGAATTCATTTGGACAGCGAGGGGACTTCGTTGCGGAGCTATGGAGGTGGAGCACCGGATCTACAAAGGTTGTATTTCCCTATTCTCGTAGTTAAGTGTTAACTAGTTATCTTTTCGCCTAGATTTCTAGCCAACGATCCGTAGTCGGGTTTCCCGGCACCTAGATTTTTTGAAATTGGCATGGTTGATGCCTTGTGAGACCTCACTAGAGTGCCTAGGAACCCTACAGTGGTATCAGAGCCTAGCTAGAACCTTAGGCGAAGTCTAGACGGATTTTGAAGTCCGATCGAAACAAAACCCGACCCCAAAATAGCTCTCTGGACTTTTTCTAAAAGAGTTGAATTTTCTGGGGTTGTTTTGGGGATTCGAATGTTCGACCGGATTATCAAATTTTGTCTGTGTGGCTTTCCGGATAAATTTTAGAATATGTTAAAAAGTTCGACCGGATATAAATACCCAATTTTTCCCCTGTCGGGAAATTTCCAAGTGTTGGATTTTTCCGTGGTTTAAAGACGTTCTAAGTAGTGCAAGTAACGCAATGGACCCTCTAGAAGACAACAAACCTTAACTCGATTATGTGACCGTCTTGAACTGCCCTTTGAACCTTCGAGTTTGGGGCAGTACGGCGTGCCACATGTGAGGCGTTGGCTTGACCCTTCTACGGCTGGACCGTTGGTACTGAGGCACGAACTGAATGTTTTTAGACTTGTTTCATGTGTTGATCTGTATCGGGAAAACTTGGGTGTTCGATTGTTCGATCGGAAAGTTTGACATTTTCTATTTATCCGGAATGTGATACAACAATTGGAATTCACAATAGTTATGAGATAACTGAATGAATGTTATAAACATAGCAGTTTAGTCTTACTTGATCGGTTGCCACGGAATTTTGATGTGATCAAAAGTCCGTCGCAATCTCGTAGCGTACGCGGATACTCGCCGATAAACTTAATAGACAGCCTCACTCCATAGCCCCGACCAAGTGACTGTAGGAGAACCCCGTCGCCGAAAGCATCCGTTCGGGTGCTCGCGGCAGCGGTGTTCCTCCTTGGTGCACTTCGTCGACGGCGTCGGGGGTGCGGCCGCCTACTGAAGTTTGCGACGAGCATTCGATCAGAATGTCGGGAATCTTGTTGAATTGCCCGACTTGATATTGAAAAGTGTTTTCGATAATGAGACTAAAATGCGGGGTTTATAATTGTTAGGCATGCGATGTCTAAGTAATTCATTTAATTAGGCATGCAATATCTATGCAGATTGCGGATTCCAACTGTTGTAGTTTTACACTTTCTTTTCTGTGACCGTAAGTGTAATATGTGATATCGCCGGTTTCGTTGCTATATGTCAACGACAATTGGGATGCGCATATTTACTTACGTTGATGACTTGTGATGTTATGTGTTGCTGGATATGTTATATTGGATCGTCGTGTTTGAATAGCCGGGTTTTTTTTATGTGAGATGAGTGTTTTTCATTTTCATTCATGTAAAAACTTGTATGTAATATTCTTTTATTGGGGCACTTCCAGGTTGCGGAAGTAGTCACCCTTTGTATATTATTTATTTTTCCGCACTAGGATAGACCCAAGGAGGGGAGCACAAGTAACCGGGTTCTGGAGTCCAGTGGGAGACCAACTCGAGGAGTCGAGTCCGGGTCTCCTAACTCTAGAATTGGTAGGGTTTCTTGCCGCTCTCGTAGGGGTCTAGGGGTGTGGGTTTGGCTATTCATCACGACCGTGGAATCCGTGTTTTATACTGGCTCGTATTGAAAACACGGACGTCCTAGTATATCCAATATTTCATATGATTCTTCTGCTGCGATATCTGTGATGTGATCATGTGATATTCTGTGATAGATACAGTATATAGTATATATGATATATTATATAGCCGTTACTTATGTTTTACACCCGCGCTAGCCCTGCCCCGCTCTGTCGTTAGTTACCTAACCTAACGGTGCATGAGGGGACATCGAGGCGAATGCGGATGGCATAAGTGTACGCCGTATTTATCTGTGATGATTAGGTACTTAAATGATGGGACTTCATTAATATGATTAATGAAATAAAAGAAACCTAAGATGTTGTAGAATCGAATTTCAAAATAAAACAGGTAGCTACAGTTCTTGCTTTGCATAGCGATATATATGATATATCCAGCACCTTATTCGATGAGGAAAGGACCGAGATCCCTTCATCGGGAGTGACTCCTTTAGCAATAACTGGCAGATGCTACACACTCGGTTTGTCTTTTGATTCCTTTTAAGTGTTTTTGCTTTGCACAGTGATATATATGATATATCCCGCACCTCATTCGACGAGGAAAGGACCGACGATCCCTTCACCGGGAGTGACTCCTTTAGCAAAACTAGAAAAGCCTCAAAAGCACTCCATTTTTAAAATCATTTGATTCTACAACGATATCAAGTTCATTACGCAATAGGTTTTCAGAAAAACCTGACGTAGCCCTCCGTCATTTCAGATAAGTTGTATATAGTATTCGTGCTGCATTTGTTGGCTTTCGTCAAGGTGCGGTGTGCGGTAGCTATATGCTGCTTATCTGCTAGCATACGATGCGATTGGATTAGGGTAGTCGTGCGGCTTTGTTGGCTTTCGTCAAGGGTCGTGCGGGTGGGTTTAATTCGATCAAGAAATGTACGGGTTGAACTTGACTAGCGGGCTATGGTTTGTTGGCTTTCGTCAAGGTCATAGCACGCTAGGGGCAAAATATTATCGGGAATTTCAAGTGTTGAAATTTGCAATGAGATTGCATACCTTCTATGAGATAGTTGGATCCCGATACCCGCTGCGAGTAAGAGTTACTCTTGGGAGAGTTTTACACATTACAATTAGCCGATCAAGTAGGTGTCTAGAAAGGTGTTAACGAGGTTACGCCTCTGGGAAAACGAGGTTTACATTAATTAGGTTCGTGCGAAAGCACGGGGGACCTCCCTCAAAGTACCGACACTGGCCTGGCTGAAAGATTGGCGAACTTGTAGTGTGTAATTAATCCCGGCTAGTCTTTCCTTTTAGGGTTTGAAGGAAGATTTGATAAAAAGCAGTGGAAGCCATCCTGATTAGATAAAATAATAACCAATCTATTCTTGCAAGAGCGCACGCTGAGTGTTTTCTTCTCTCTCTCTCCAGGTAGCGACCATATCACGCCTTAATCAAGATAATAATACGGATTATTGACCGAACCCGCTTGTTATACTGGGCTGGGGAACGTTGGTCCCGCTCCAACTTATAATTGTTATAAGATCGAGCAGGAAATTGGGGAATACCAGATTTCCCGTGCCGCCCAAACGAAGAGAGTGCATGCTGATGCATCATCTTCGGGTGTGTTCATTACAAAGAACTGTTTCTCAGTATCCTCCGCATCCTGGGTATATGATACCGGATCAGGATCCCAGATATGTAATCTGTTACATAGGGCTACAAAAGGGTAGAAAAACTGAGAACGGGTGATAAGTTTCATGAGGCAGAAAACGGGGCAAGAGTTGCAGCCAAGTCTGTCGGTCACTGTCACCCTGTATTACCAATACATTGATTCTGAACGAATGTTATTAGATACCGAACCTGATATACAAAATCATATCAGTCTCTTTATTAGTAAAGAAATGATAAAATTTTGTATTGATGGATAATGTTTTGAACATTTCCTATATCAAAAGTTGATCGGTTCAGGCACGTTATCTAAAAGCATTAATGTTCTAAATCAAACTACAGTTCTAAGTATAGGGAACACACAAAAGATGAAGAGTTCAGAAATGAACAATTCCTTCTTGAGGCTTTGTAGACTAGGTCATATCAATGCGACCCGACTATCTAAGTTACATTTAGATGCATATTTAAATCAGTTTGAATTTACATCTTATGAAAACTTGCCAGTCATGTCACAGAGATAAGATGACCACAGCTCTGTTTATTGGAAACAGAGAAAGAGTTAGTGAACTCTTGGGACTGATACATGATGATGTATGTAAGGTCCCCTGTCTACACATGCCAGGACTGGTTCTTTATACTTCATTACGTTCTCTGATGATCTCTCAAGATTCAGACATATGTTCCTGTTGAAACACAAGTCCTAACCTTTTGAGATATTCACAGAATATGATTTAGAAGTAGAGAACCAATATACGGGTATAAGTATTATGTCCTATGATGAGATCAGGGAGGAGAATACTTGTGCATGGAATTCCTGGACTATTCTAAAGGAGAATGAGATTCTCTCTCAGCATTACTCCTCCGTATACACCATTGCATGATGGTATGTCGGGGCGGAGCAGATACACCCTATTTGATATGGTGTGCTCTATGATGAGTACTACTGAGTTACCTTTTTCCTTAGGGGGTTATGCACTTGAGAAGTTGCATACCTATTGAATAGGGTTACAATCAAATCAGTTGCCTACCGCATCATATGTGATATGGAATGGGAAGAGCCCATATCTTAAATTGGTTAAGATTTGGGGTTGTCCGGCCTATGTCTAAAAGCAAAATCCGGACAAGCTCGAGGCAAGGTCTGTTAAGTACAACTGGAAAGGTTCCAGCTATACAAATGAAAGCTGATGATTTGGTAGAACCGAAAGATTCAATAGTAACCAACGAACCTCAGCCTCTCCGCCGATCTAGTAGGGTTCCTCACCCACCTGAGAGATACTTTGGTTTCTCGATGACAGTGGGAGCAAGGATTGCATCATGAGATGATGACCCAACTAGTTTCGAGCTGGCCATCAGGAGTGAGACTCTGTAAGAATGGCTGGATGCTTAGTGATCTGAGATGGAATCCATGTACACCAACAAAGTATGGACTTTAGTTGCTATATCTGAAGGGTTAAATCCCCATCAGGAGCAAGTATATCTTGAGAAGATTACTTGGTGTAGATGGAAAGGTTGAGACTTTCAAAGCTAGACTTGTTAAAGGTTTTCGTCATCGACCAGGCGTGGATAATGATGAAACCTTTTCCAGTACCTATGCTTAAGTCCATCCAGATACTACTTGCCACGGCTACATACCATGACAACGATATCTGGCGGTTGGGTGTCAAGACTGCTTTTCTAAATGATGTTTTAGAAGAGTGCGTCTATAAGTACACAGCCAGAGGTCCTCGTAGACAGTGGGAGCAGCGGAAACGTGTGCAAGATGTTTTATATGATAAAGCAGGCCTCGCGGAGTTGGAACGTCTGTTTTGATGTGTTAGTCAAAGAGTTTGACATCATCAAAATGGTAGATGAACCTTGTATAATCAAAAAGGTAATAGGGAGTATGGTGCTGATCCTCGTATAGTACGTGGATAACATACTCTTGATAAGAAAGCAGTTTCTTATGCTACGCTCGATCAATCTCCGTTTATCACAAAGATTCTCCGTGTAGGATCAAAATGATACCTCCTAAATCCTGAGTTTTGGATCTATGAGATAGATTTAATTGGATGTTAGGATACTCACTAGAAGTAGTGAGATGGTATCAATCGATCCTGGGGAGAATCACTGGAAGTGTTCCAGGGTGATAAAGACGACTGAATGTCAGTCGCAGGCATTGTCTTTACCCTCAGTAAATGGACGGTATGTTGGAAGAGTTCCAAGCTAGATACCGTGACATACTAGACGATAAAGGCAGGATACATCGCTACTTAAGATGCTACCAAAGAGGATGTTTGGGTGTATATTGGTTCATGAGATGAACTATGTTCCTACCATTGTGAGACAATGGAGTTGTAGCTTATGCCAAGGAACGTCCGTCCCATCAGTGATCCAGACTCATTCTAAGGCAGTATCACCTGATCATGGAGATGGTTGATCTCCAGGGTGATCGAGGCAAGGAGAGCAGACTTAGAGGATAACGCAGCGGATCCACTCACGAAGCCTATTCCCAGAGAGAGACTTTTATGGGATGGTTGAGTATGAGATACTACAACCACTGCTACAGATGGCCCTAGTGCAAGTGGGAGATTGTCAGTTATATGTATGCCCTAGAGGCCATTACTGTACATTGGATGTATATTGTAGTGGATGCTGGGACATATATAGGGAGGACTTTCTTGCTCGACATGATAGTATGCTATCTGGTTATTCTTTACCTTAACGTGTATACTGATTGTCTCTCTGTTACATGTTGGTAAAGCCCTTAGGATGTGTACTTGACTACCTGGACTATGATGCGGATCATACTAGTGGGGACATGGTAGTCCATAAGTACATCCTTCAAAGTCCCTAGTCGTGGGTGTATCGAGACGGGGCATCGATATACCGGAGTAGACTAGCGTATACCTTCTCGACCCATACAGATGGGCGATGGATGATCCCATATCCATTGGTGTTTGACATCGGAGATGATATACGGGTGCTCAGTAGAGACTGGGTACACTGGACGGACTCGCCGAGAACTCCCAGATGGTATTATACCTCACGTCAGATGGCAGTTCTCTGGTGACACTGGTACAGAGTAGTCTGTTGACCCGAGATCGTCATAGAGTCTTGTGTGGTTCCCACTGTGCTTTGATTTCCATCTTACCACGTCCAAGAGGGCGTGCAAAACGGTGGTTTTTGGGTACAGTCCCAAGTCACATGGAGGCAATGAGCGATAGGAGGAGATTCGTCTCTCCCGGTATAGGGAGTTGATGATGCGCTGTGTTCGATTGGCTATAACCGGAAATCCCTGGACAGGGTTGCTGAGATTTACTGGTAAGTGTTACCAGTAGTTTCTCGAACTGTTATAGACCTCATATCGACACGACTTATCGAGCTATTGGGGTCTGACGTTTACCACCCCTAGGCAAGATATGCGACATACGACGAGACCGGACTGTACGGTAGTGTTACTGGTTGGATTCACTGGAGTGTGAGCGGGCTTGCTCGTCGATCTTCTGATCGCTCAATACCCGGGTGGCCGTTACGTTTAGCAGACCGCTTGCGGCTTGTGGGTGTTTGATATGATCATCACCTGCTGCCGGCGTATTGACGAGTCTTTAGAGTCCTACACAGAGGTTTCCTGGCTCAAGCGAAACGAAATAGGAGCGCATATGAGATATGTGCGGGACCGAGAATGATACCAGTATGTGATACTGTATTCGATTCTCGCGATATGTGACATTGATCGGTTATATGTGATATAGCCGGGTTATCGGATCAAGTGTTGATTCGATAAGTTGTTACTGTTGATATTAGTCGGTTATATGCGATATGACCGGATCGTTAAATCAAGTGTTGATTTAATGATTTAATGCATAATTATATATTTGATATATTACCTTGCATTAACTAGTATCGGTTCACTTTAAATGGATTTTCTCACTCGGATGTGCGCATTGCATATGCGATATGATTTTGTGCACTTGCTTGTATCATGTTTGATGATACATGCCTTTTGGTTAAGTGTAAAGAATTAAACCTTGGTTAATGAAATGGTTAGGGTTTACTTTTTCCTTATTCATTTTATTCATTTATTTATTCTTTTGGAAAAAGAAAAGCAAATGAGAAAATGGTGGCTTGTTTTGTTTTGTTCATGAAGCTTCATGAAGACTTTGACCAAGTGACCATTTTGTCTCATGCTTAACCCTAACCATCCCACTAACCATGATTTATTCTCTACACTTGACCATGGTTTGGTCATGATAAGTATTCTTTTATTTTCTATTTTCTAATTAACTTATCATAACATTATTCTTCTTCTTCTTCATTTCTTTAAGTGAAGAAAGCTTGCCTCCATCAATGGCAAGTGATGAAAAAGAGTGAGAAATCCAAATCTAAAGTGTACCCACCTCCTATTTCTTCATCCTCTACCTCTTGCCAAGTAGTAGAGTGTGTTTCCTTCACAAGTTTTCATGGCTTGGTGAAGGTGGAGCTTGATCTAGCGATGCCTCGACGTAGATCATCTTCGGCATGGACATCGACGACCTAGCTCGCCATTTCTCCGACGAAGCCGACGCTAGAGCCCGGGAATTCATTTGGACAGCGAGGGGACTTCGTTGCGGAGCTATGGAGGTAGAGCACCGGATCTACAAAGGTTGTATTTCCCTATTCTCGTAGTTAAGTGTTAACTAGTTATCTTTTCGCCTAGATTTCTAGCCAACGATCCGTAGTCGGGTTTCCCGGCACCTAGATTTTTTGAAATTGGCATGGTTGATGCCTTGTGAGACCTCACTAGAGTGCCTAGGAACCCTACAGTGGTATCAGAGCCTAGCTAGAGCCTTAGGCGAAGTCTAGACGGATTTTGAAGTCCGATCGAAACAAAACCCGACCCCAAAATAGCTCTCTGGACTTTTTCTAAAAGAGTTGAATTTTCTGGGGTTGTTTTGGGGATTCGAATGTTCGACCGGATTATCAAATTTTGTCTGTGTGGCTTTCCGGATAAATTTTAGAATATGTTAAAAAGTTCGACCGGATATAAATACCCAATTTTTCCCCTGTCGGGAAATTTCCAAGTGTTGGATTTTTCCGTGGTTTAAAGACGTTCTAAGTAGTGCAAGTAACGCAATGGACCCTCTAGAAGACAACAAACCTTAACTCGATTATGTGACCGTCTTGAACTGCCCTTTGAACCTTCGGGTTTGGGGCAGTACGGCGTGCCACATGTGAGGCGTTGGCTTGACCCTTCTACGGCTGGACCGTTGGTACTGAGGCACGAACTGAATGTTTTTAGACTTGTTTCATGTGTTGATCTGTATCGGGAAAACTTGGGTGTTCGATTGTTCGATCGGAAAGTTTGACATTTTCTATTTATCCGGAATGTGATACAACAATTGGAATTCACAATAGTTATGAGATAACTGAATGAATGTTATAAACATAGCAGTTTAGTCTCACTTGATCGGTTGCCACGGAATTTTGATGTGATCAAAAGTCCGTCGCAATCACGTAGCGTACGCGGATACTCGCCGATAAACTTAATAGACAGACTCACTCCATAGCCCCGACCAAGTGACTGTAGGAGAACCCCGTCGCCGAAAGCATCCGTTCGGGTGCTCGCGGCAGCGGTGTTCCGCCTTGGTGCACTTCGTCGACGGCGTCGGGGGTGCGGCCGCCTACTGAAGTTTGCGACGAGCATTCGATCAGAATGTCGGGAATCTTGTTGAATTGCCCGACTTGATATTGAAAAGTGTTTTCGATAATGAGACTAAAATGCGGGGTTTATAATTGTTAGGCATGCGATGTCTAAGTAATTCATTTAATTAGGCATGCAATATCTATGCAGATTGCGGATTCCAACTGTTGTAGTTTTACACTTTCTTTTCTGTGACCGTAAGTGTAATATGTGATATCGCCGGTTTCGTTGCTATATGTCAACGACAATTGGGATGCGCATATTTACTTACGTTGATGACTTGTGATGTTATGTGTTGCTGGATATGTTATATTGGATCGTCGTGTTTGAATAGCCGGGGTTTTTTATGTGAGATGGGTGTTTTTCATTTTCATTCATGTAAAAACTTGTATGTAATATTCTTTTATTGGGGCACTTCCAGGTTGCGGAAGTAGTCACCCTTTGTATATTATTTATTTTTCCGCACTAGGATAGACCCAAGGGGGGGAGCACAAGTAACCGGGTTCTGGAGTCCAGTGGGAGACCAACTCGAGGAGTCGAGTCCGGGTCTCCTAACTCGACAAAAGAGAGGTGACGGGTCCCGATGGCCATGTATACAATGGACCACTATGTCCCTAAACCGGAACAATAGAGCCCCCAAATGCTCTTTTGTCGGATCCAAACGATCCCGTTAAGTTGATCTTGGTCTCAAATCAGACTAACGTATCCTTAACGAACGCTTAAGTTGATCTTAGCCTCAATATGGCTAACGTATCCTTAAACCAAAACCCCAAACCCAAATCTAAGTAAATACGGATTTGTACTAATCCACGTCCTACGGGCGACGACATAACTTAGTCTCCGTATACAATCCACGGGCATCCACAAACAAAACAAGCACCCACGACACGAAGTGAACATCTGGAGAAGGAGAATGTTGTTACCGCGATGCGGTAGCGTAATTAACTGCAGGGGCTAGCGCTTGCAGGGAAGAGTGTCTCCACAATCAAAACCCCCTCGAACGAGGGGGAATCTGACGAAGTCTGCTACAACGGCCGCATCCATATAAACCTCCGATACACGGTGCCATAAATCAACTTGGCATCTTCGGAGAGGTGGACGGATAAAACCAAATAGCATCTGCCCCGAATCTCAGGCAAGACGTCCATGTCTGGGCCGCCGTTCGGAGGGGAACAGATTCTGGCACGCCCGGTGGGACCTTTTCCTCTTTCCACTCCACACTTCGTGTGTCGTGATCGCGAACAAATCGCGGTTTGCTGTAGTTGCATGTGGATTCGAGGTACTAAGATTTGGTGTCTTGCTCCGTGCAGAAAACAGAAGATCAATGGCTTCAAACTGCACTATCTGCAACTGCAACTGCAACTCTCGCTCCGTTCCTGCTAGAGGAGTGACTTATGGGCCCCGAACGGCCTCCCTTTTCAAGATACCAATGGAGCAGGTAACTCAAGCCACCACTGGACTATTATTCGGGACCATGCTCCCACCGATGAGCTTCAATGCCCTAATGACGTTGCAAGAAGCCCCAAAGAAGTCGGTCTTTGATCGACTTATCACTGCCGCGGCCCCTCTCAACGTGTCGCCCAATTCCACTACCTCAGTTTTCAACAGACTGGGCCAGAACGTCTACAAGCTTGCGATACCAGAATGCGTTATCCCGAAGCGGATAGCCATCCCTGCTCCCGTTCTAGGCGAAATCACCAAGGTTGCTTCCCCTACTCGGAAGTCTGCTTTTGACACGTTGGTCGTCCCCATTCAACGGACGCCGGCCTTTAAAAGGCTGGTACCAGCAAATTTTGACCAACACAGGGGACATGAGGAGGTCACCCCTACGGCTGAACCAACTCTATCCGCACGACACGCTCGACGTCGCCACTGGCGCCGAGTAAGGAAGGCTGGGGGCAACTCCCCCTCTGGATTTACTCCACCAGCTCCAACGGTGGAGATCGAGGCTGCTGTTCTAACCTAGAACAGCTTTGAACTGCTCAACAAAGTGCGTAGAAACTCTCCCACTGCATTGCTAAAGAGAACTCCTTCACCTGTGGAGAATGATACAGAAAAGAAGCCGGAGCAACCTCCTCGACGGCTATCCTCTGAAATTTACAAAGTTTGGCGACGTGTCCAAGAGTCAGTGGTCGATCAAGACTATCTCCGCCGACAGAAAAAGATGAAGGATCGAAAGGATAGGGACTACTCAAAGTCACAAAAAGTGACAGCCAGATGGGTGCCTGCTGCAACGGCCCCCTCCACGTCGACTATTTGCAAGAGCAGAAAGCAGGAGAAAGTCCTCACGCCTGCAGCAAATGTCAATGACAGTAATCCTAAACGCCCTAAGTCTGGGGGCATGGTGGTGCATACAGTCTACATGGCGTCCGGGAAAGAGGACAGTCATACATCTACAGGTCATAGACCGCTTACGCGATCGGTGACTAATGCTCAGGAGCAGCAGCAGAAGCTCCAAGAAATGATGAATGCGATGGCCGCACTCACCGGGCCAAAAGAAAGCCCAGAAGCGTCCTTGGATCAACGCCAGGAGCAAGAAACTGACGCTGAATTCCTTCGTAGGATACTTGAAAAGAAAGACAAAGAGGCTGCGGAACAAGCAGCCAATATAAAGCGAATGGCCCTTCTGTTCCAGGACATGGTGGGTATGATGATCCAGCAGGATCCCCCGGCGGAAGATCCTCCGATTGTCCTCGAAGATGACAGAGGGGAAACGTCAAATCTACCTCCGGCTCTTTCAACAGCTAAAGAAGAAACGATCTCCAAAACTGCCCTGGATGACTACATTGCTCAACAAATACGAGTTCACCAGGCAAATGAAGCAGCCGGTCAAATTGTTAGAACCGGACGACCCTATCCAAGCTGGTATGACCAAATCAGTTACCCGCCGGAATACACGATCCCTAAGTTCCACATATATAAAGGGACATGGAATCCTCATCAGCATGTCGCTCAATGCAGAGCTTTATGCGGCAACACTGGAGGCGACGACAAACTGCTGCTTCACCAATTCGTTGGCAGCCTAGCGGAAACAACCTTTGAATGGTATTCGGAGCTACCTAATGACTCTGTCAAAACATTTGCGGAGATGGAGCTACTGTTTACACAAAGATTCGCGAGTGCTAGTGGACGCACCCCGATAACAGCACTGATTAATGCCAGGATAAGGCCAGGCGAAACGTGGGTCCAATACGCAACACGATGGCGGAACCTTTAGTCGAAATGCAAACAACGTATAGAAGAGGCTCCTATAGTAGGCATGTTCGTGGACACTCTTGATCCGCAAGCGACCATCTCGCAATTCATGATGTTCTTCAGGCCGACCACCTTCCAGGCCTTAATCGACAAATTAGCCCAAATGGACCAGATGAGCCATGGACCGTCTCCTCCAAAACCGGACTCTTGAAATGAGAAGGGGAAAGGGAAGGCGATCGTCGTCGCCAATGCTCAGCAACAGCCGAGCAACTTGAAGCCGGTTGTCCGTCAAAACAATATGCGTCCACGCGTATCCCTCCAGGAAAAGCTAGGACGTCCTTACTCGTTTCCTCGAAATAAAACGAGAAGACTGTTCGAGCTGGCACTGCGCAACAGGCTCATCAATCTTCCAGATCCAAGACGCCCGATGCAACCAAATGACATCAATGATCCCAATTACTGTCCCTACCACCGAGTATTGGGTCATCCGATTGAGGATTGCTACGTCTTCAAAAACTGGATTGAAGACCAGTACCTACAAGGCAAGTTTGCGCTGTCTGAAGAGTGGAAGGTAAACCCACCACAACTACACACTCCAAAGAAGACGGACGCACTGGGGGCAACTTGTCATGTGATCTCTCACTCAGTGGTGAATGATAAAGAGGCTCCTTGCGCCGAGAAACCGAGGGCGGACCCTGAACCAGAACTTCTGTGGCCGTCAGACGAGATGATCGATGCCTTCCTAAATGATATTCGTCTGAAAGTTAAAGCCAATCAAGAACGTAAGACGGCTATACTGGAAGGAGCCAAACACCGACGACTAAACGAAAGAGTCGAGGCACTCCCATCAAATCAAAAGACATCCGCTGCGGATAATAACAGATTCAAGACGAGGAAAAGGTTTGCTAAAGCCATGTCAATGGGAATGAAGCTACCACCCTCTGAAGAAAATACTCTCGGTGGAGTAGGGACGCATCCTAACTTCTGCTTATATCATTAGAAGATCATACATACTACCGAAGACTGCGACTCCTTTAAGTGTTGGTGGCAAGGGTATGTCGCTCAAAAGCAATACTTCAACAGGACAAAGCGTGAAGCTCGTAGACATCAAAAAAATGCGATAGATGAGCGCAAAAGAGCCGCCGCCGACTGTCACATAGCCGACTCCAAGGGATTGCAAATTATCACCTTTGGAAGCGACTCTGACGAAGAAGCTGCCCTCAACCCTATCCTCAAGAAATCCATTTCAAAAATGAAAGAATTGAGGAGTTGCGAGAACGTTCAACCATGCAATCGCACGCTACTCGAAAAAAATCTAGGCCCCGCAAACAAAGGATCGAGCAAAAAGGATAAAGGGAAGGGAAAAACAGCCCTCGTAGCCAACACTCAACAGCAATCGAGTGGCCCTAGACCGGTTGTTCGTCAAAACAATATGCGTCCACGTATATCCCTCGAGGAGAGGCTAGGACGTCCTTACTCGTTCTTTCAAGATAAAACAAGGAGACTGTTCGAGCTAGCAGTGCGCGACATGCTCATCAATCTGCCGAGTCCAAAACGTACGTTGCAACCGGGCGATGTCAACGATCTCAATTATTGCCCTTACCACCAAACGGTAAGTCACCTGATCGAGGATTGCTACGTCTTCAAAAACTGGGTTGAAGACCAATACCAACAGGGCAAGTTAGTCATCTCCGAAGACTGGAAGGTGAGCCCGTCACAATCACATGCTCCGAGAAAGATGGATATGCCGGGGGCATCATGCTCAGTCATAGAGAAAGCCCCATAGACCGAAAAGTCAGTAAACTAGAGATTCGCCTCAAATACGGCGATGACGGACCGGAACGTCCTTAAACTAATGACGGACCGAAACGTCCTTAAACTAATGACGGACCGAAACGTCCTAAAACTAGTTGATGGACCGAAACGTTCTTAAACTAATGACGGACCGAAACGTCCTTAAACTAATGATGGACCGCAATGTCCTAAAACTTGCAAACGACCGAAACGTCTTTAAACTACTACCGCAGCATCCTAGGCTGACGAGAATAAAAAAAAAGAGAATAAAAAAAATAATAATAAAAACGGTATGTCCATAAGCAAAACGGGCACGGATGAAAACCCGAAAGGGCTCCGTGAGTAAAAACAGCAGGGCTACCAGCGAGTGTTTGTGAAAACCCGGAAGGGCGCAACCTCGTTAAAAAAAAGAATTAAAAAGAGAGAGAGAAGACGGTATGTCCATAAGCAAAACGGGCACGGATGAAAACCCGAAAGGGCTCCGTGAGTAAAAACAGCAAGGCTACCGGCGAGTGTTTGTGAAAACCCGGAAGGGCGCAACCTTGTTAGAAAAATAAAAAAAGAATTTTAAAAAAGAGAGAGAGAAGACGGTATGTCCATAAGCAAAAGGGGCACGGATGAAAACCCGAAAGGGCTCCGTGAGTAAAAACAGCAAGACTACCGGCGAGTGTTTGTGAAAACCCGAAAGGGCGCGGCCTCGTTAAAGGACACTTACAGGATCCTCTCGACCTTGTAAGGAGAAACCACCCGCGTGAGATCCTTACGACTCACAAGGGAGCAACACACTTAGGTATCCTCACGATTCCTAAGGAGAAAATACACTTGCAAGATCCTCACGACTCGTAAGGAGAACTCTCTTATGGGACCCTCACGGCTCATAAGATTTGAAAGTCTTAAGTTACGGAGACCTAAACCTGTGCTTAAGCAACCCCCACAACCTTCGATATTGCCCTACAAGTCGCTCAATACTGACCCTTGTATACGATCCACGGGCGCGAATAAACATTTCCCTAACCAAGTCTCATCCGTGACTGGGGATATGTTCGCATGGTGAACAACCCTTGTAAGTCCTCTCGACTTACAAGGAGAAAACCCACTTGTAGGATCCTTACGACTTACAGAGGAACATACACTTAGGAATCCTCACGATCCCTAAGGAGAAAATACACCTACAAGATCCTCACGACTTGTAGGGAGAAATACCTTTGTGGGACCCTTACGGCTCATGAAGTCAAAAGCCTTAGTCGGCATGACCTTAACCCTGTTCGCTAAGCCACCTTTGTTTGACATCGACAGAGGCAAATGATGATTCGCTCCTGGGAATATCCTAGTTGTAGCATTGCTGATGCCGAAATCGGTGTCTAATTTCAGGTTTACGGCGAAAAGCCAGTAGGCCGCACATGCATACGAAATAGCCGAAATGATGGGGCAACTTGCAATAAAAAGCAGCAAGTAAAAACATATGCACACAAAATAGCCGAAATGATTGGGCAACTCGCAATAAAAAGCAGCGAGTAAAAAAAAATAAACAGCCGAAATGATTGGGCACCGCGAAAAATAACCGAAATGATTGGGCGATCGCGACTTTCGCGATATAAAAGCTAAAATGATAGAGCGTCGCGGAAATAAAACAATAACAAAAAAAATATGATGAAACTTTTGCCCTACATGTGAGATCATGTCGATCCCTGTATACAATTCAGGGGCACAAACAAAGAGGGAACCATACCTTCCCGACAGGCTCCGCCAGAAAGCGAAGCCAAATCTCGACGGTTCAACAACAACCTAGAGACAACCGTGACATTCATCTCGATACAGCAGACGCAATGTCAACAACAATGTCCTTCCTCCAACAGGATTTGGATATGACAAAGCAAACGAAGCGAAGGCCAAATTCCTAGCTTCAAGGTCTTAACGGCAAGTCATATAAAGCCTGAAAGACAATCGGAGATCATCTTACACCAGTGCGGAGTGGTCACCACCTCGACGTTCGTCTCGATACAGCAGACAAGATGTCACCCATGCGTTCTTCCTCCAACATGACTGGGACGTGACAAATCAAACGAAGCGAAGGCCAAATTCCTAGCTTCAAGGTCTTAACGGCAAGTCATATAAAGCCTGAAAGACAACCGGAGATCATCTCACACCAGTGTGGAATGGTCACCACCTCGACGTTCGTCTCAATACAGCAGACGCAATATCACCAAAAGGAGCCACGGCAAAATCCCTAGTTCCAAACCTCGACGGTTCACCAGCAACCCAGAGACAACCGCGACATTCGTCTCGACACAGCAGACGCAGCATCATAAAACAGCGGAGCCACGGCAAAGCCCCTAGTTCCAAACCTCGACGGTTCACCAACAACCTAGAGACAACTGCGACATTCGTCTCGATATAGAGAACGCAATGCCAGCAAACGAAGCAAAGGCCAAATTCCTAGCTTCAGGGTCTTGACGGCAACTCATATAAAGCCTGAAAGACTATCGGAGATCATCCCACACCAGCGCGGAGTGTTTATGACTCATCGGGGCTCCCCAAAATGAGCCTAACCTTAAGTAAAAAGCGGCATGGCAAAATTCCTAACGCTTGCTCTTCCGACGGTCAAACTGCCTAGGAGGATTGCTTGAAGACGTCTTGTCCAGCTCCCGAAGGGATCAGAGACACGGCAGTCGCAGGGCTACTCGAACGGCACAATTGCCTATCGATGGATATATCAGCCAATGTGACGGTACGACGGGCAAAACCCTAGTACCACAGACTCTAACGGACTTCTGTCGTAAAGAGCAGAGGTTAACTGTGACGTTAGGATATTCTTGCGAGAAATGCTCGATTCGTCTCGACTCGTGAGGAGATTGATGTCTTTGCGAGAACTTCTCGATGCGGCTCGACTTGTAAGATAAAGCCTTAGGCAGCAAGGATCAAAAAACCTGTTTCCTAAGCACTGTGACCCTGCAAGTCGGCCCAAAATGGTCTCTTGCATACTATCCACGGGTCTCACTCTCCAAAGTCGAATCTCGACAAGGAGGGAAACAACCGCTTACGGGTCCTCTCGACTCGTAAGAGGGAAAATTCTCTTATAGGATCCTTACGACTTATAAGAGAAAATACACTTAGGAATCCTCACGATTCCTAAGGAGAAAATACACCTATGAGATCCTCTCGATCCGTAGGGAGAAAAGTCTTTATGAGACCCCCACGGCTCATAAAGTTGAAAAGTCTTAGGTAGCAGATTTGAACCTGCGGCCTAAGCCATCGCTACCTCTCGAAGAAACCAAGACAGGATGCTCGTTCTATTATCTGTCGACCATGTTTTCTAAAGTAACATGCTGGTAATAAAAGAAAGAAGAAAGCGACAAAAAGAACATCTGACTTGCATTTGATCAAGCGCTCGAGACACGCTTGTTTACCCCAATCAGAGCAAAGCTCTGTTCGAATTCCGAGGCGGGAGATGAAGCAACGCTTCATCTTCCCCCAATCAGAAACAAAGCTTTACTTTGAAAATTTAAATTTTAATAAATGAAGCAATGCTTCAGATCCTTTGCACTGCGCGCGATGCGCCACGTGTCTGGCGCAGATGCATTAGCGCAGCGTCCAAGAAGGCGCGCCCAATTAGAGCAAAGCTCTGTTAAAGGAAGCGCCGCGCCGCGCTTTGCGCTGTGCGACACGGGTCAGCGCAGTTGCGCTGCGCGACACGTGTCAGCGCAGATGCGCTAGCGCAGATGCAACGTTTCATAAAAAAAGGGGGGCTAAGTGCCAAAAGCAATTTATCCTTGCAAAATTACATGCACTTGATAATAACAAATTAAAATCATACGATGCACAAGCACAACAGAAAACTAAAATAAAAGAACCCTTAACAGACAATGAAGTACTTGATTAAAAAGAAAAATACTTATTCATTATTATTGTTATTACATTTAAAAAAGATCACCGAATACGGGATCAGAAAGACAAGGGTTCACAAAAAGAAAAAGAAGATTATTCAGCTCCCTTTCTGTCTTCTCCACCACGTCGAAGCGGCGATCCTCCCGAGGGGTAGCCATCCAACGGTCGACGCCGCACTCCTGGGAAAAAGTGGCGATGACAACCCGACGAGCCCGTATCTGGCTCAGTAAATGGAAAGAGCAGTCCCTCAGGGCTTTGGTGATCAAGTGCGCTTCGAGAAAGCCCTCGATCTTGTCCTCGGCGGCATCCAGCATTGCCGAGGACATCTCTGCTGGAGGAGGGGGAATGTCGGCGAGCACCGAGGCAAGGATCATCCGAAGCCAAATGGAATTCGGAGGGAGAGGAGACCCCACACGAGTAAAAAGCTCGTGCATTGCGGCATCGCATTGCTCGTCCGAGAGAGAATGGTCCACCAGGCGTGCAGCAAAACGGGGAACGATGTCCCGAATCGGCACCTCCCATGGTTGTCGGCGGGCATGAGGGCGGTTGCAAGCCATGATCGAAGAAGTTCTCTGAAAATGAGAGAAGAAAAGGCTCAGTCTCGAGTTATATATATAGACCCAAGCACAGAAGATTCTGTGCACAATGAAATCATTTCCAAGGCCCGGGAAATCAGAATTTTGGAAATACGAGTTTGACTTGAAAAAAAGGAGATGAAAAGATATCTCAGGCGAAGCGACGCTTCTGATTTGCCCAAAATCTAAGTTTCAATAAATGAAGCAACGCTTCAGATCCTCTGCGCTGAGCGCAGGGCGCCACGTGTCAGGCGCAGACGCATCAGCGCAGCGCCCAAGGCAGCGCACCCAATCAGAGCAAAGCTCTATGTTAAACAAAGCAATGCTTCAGTTGCGCAAACACTGCGCTGCGCGACACGTGTCAGCGCAGATGCGCTAGCGCAGTTGCGCTGCGCTGTGCGCTGTGCGCTGCGCGACACGTGTCAGCGCAGATGCGCTTGCGCAGTTGCGCTGCGCTGTGCGCTGCACGACACGTGTCACGCGCTGGGGCATCTGCGCCAAACAGAATTAAAATTTTAAAGAAATCTTTTCTGTTCTTGTTAAAACAAGAAGATTTTCTTCTGTAAAACAGAAGCCCTTGGATCAAAGATCCAACGGTGGGGAAAAATTCCCCAAATCACTCAGAGAAAGATCTCTTTAACAAATTTAACAAATTTATGGGCACTATAAAAAGGACCCCAAGCCTCAATTCAAAAGGGGAAACATTTCTTGAAAAATCAAGAGCTTCAAACAGAGAGAACTCTGAGAAAAATTTCAAGAAAAATGTAAAAACCTTCACAAGAGAGAAGAAATTTCTTCTAATAGATCATTGATCTAAAAACCAGATCAATGATCTTCATATAATAAACAGTGCTTTGCACTTCCTATGAACCACTGGTTCTTTAAAACAAGAAAGAAGCAAAAATAAAAGAAAAATAGTGCTTTGCACTTTTATGAACCTTTGGTTCTTGAAATAAAAAGAAAAACTTGTTTTTCTTTGATCTAAATTAGATCAAGAAAACGAATAGTGCTTTGCACTTCTTATGAACCGTTGGTTCCTGAATCTGAAAGATTCTTAAATCATAGTGCCTTGCACTTGCAAACTGCGCTGTTGCGCTCTTGGATTGGCGCAAACCACCAGAGCGCGCCATGTGTCAGCAGCGCAGGCGCAGCGCATTAGCGCAGCGCACTGCGCTTGCGCGACACGTGTCAGCACTACAAGCGCTTGCGCTCTCTAGTTGGCGCAAAGCGCCTGATAAATGCAATGCATTTCCTAAAGGGCCAGGCCCAAGTCAAAAGTCTAAATAGACTAAAAATAATGCTATGTATTATTTAAAGGGGCAGAGCCCAATTGAGAGGTCCAATGGACCAAAACAAATGCTCTGCATTATAATAGAAAGGGCAGAGCCCAGTCAAAATGGGCATAAATGCTATGCATTTTAAAAAGGGAAGAGCCCAAACAAAGTAGATGCTTTGCATCATTTATAAATGGGCAGAACCCAAAACAAATTGATGCTTTGCATCCTTTATGGGTAGAGCCCAAATAAAAATAAAAAGAAATGCAATGCAAAAGCAAATAAAATGTTGAACATTTTCAACTGGACTTAGCCCAATTTTGGCCGTAAGTCCTCAAATTAAATTGAATGAGCAAGATTGCTCTCTCTTAAATCAATTTACCTCCGGTTCGAGGGTACATCTCCGAACTCCTCTGACACCTGTCGTTGTAATCCTTCAACGACGTCAGAGAGGTGACGGGTCCCGACGACCACACATCAGTACGGACTGCGGGGTCCTTAAACTCGTGGACCGAAACGTCCCTAAACTAATATTGGACCGAAACGTCCTTAAACTAATAATGGACCACCATGTCTCTAAACTGGAACATAGACCACCACGTTCCTAAAACTGGAATACGGACCACCACGTCCCTAAACTGGAACATAGACCACCACGTCCCTAAACTGGAATACGGACCACCACGTCCCTAAAATAGAATACGGACTACCACGTCCCTAAACTGGAACATAGACCACCACGTCCCTAAACTGGAATACGGACCACCACGTCTCTAAAATGGAACATGGACCACTACGTCCCTAAACTGGAACAATAGAGCCTCCAAATGCTCTTTTGCCGGATCTAAACGATCCCGTTTAAGTTGATCTTAGCCCCTAAACACGGCTAACGTATCCTTAAACATTCAAATGGACTATAAAACTCCAAATCAACTTTGGTTCAAGGGTACCTCTCTGAACTCCTCTGACACCTATCGTTGTAATCCTTCAACAACGTCAGAGAGGTGACGAGTCCCGATGGCCATATATTAAATGGATCATCACGTTAAGTTGATCTTAGTCTCAAACGAGACTAACGTATCCTTAACGAACGTTTAAGTTGATCTTAGCCCCAAGCACGGCTAACGTATCCTTAAACTAAAAATACCAAATCCAAATCTAAGTAAATACGGATTTGGACTAATCCACGTCCTACGGGCGACGACATTACTCAGTCTCCGTGTACAATCCACGGGCAACCACAAACAAAACAAATACACACACGACACGAAGTGAAATTCTGGAGAAGGAGAAAGTTGTTACCGCGATGTGGTAGCGTAATTAACTGCAGGGGCTTGCGCCTGCAGGGAAGAGCGTCCCCACAATCAAAAACCCCTCAAACGAGGTGAAATCTGATGAAGTCTGCTACATCGGCCGCATCCGTCTAAACCTCCGGTAAACGGTGCCATAAATCAACTTGGCATCTTCGGAGAGGTAGACGGATAAAACCAATTAGCATCTGCCCCGAATCTCAGGCAAGACGTCCTAATGCGTCGGCCGCCATTCGGAGGGGAACAGATTCTGACATGCCCGGTGGGACCTTTTCCTCTTTCCACTCCACACTTCGTGTGTCATCTTCGCGAACCAATCGTGGTTTGTTAATGGTTGCCTTCGGATTTCAAGTTACTAAGATTTGGTCTTTTGTCTGGCGCAGAACTCAAGATTCAATGGCCTTTAACTGCACCAACTGCTCGAAATGCCACTGCAACGGACGCTTCACCTCACCGGGAGGTGTAGCATATGGGCCCCAAGCGGCTTCCTTCCTCGCTCTGCCGGTAGACCAGGTGACCTAAGCCACCACTGGCCTGTTCTTCGGGACCATGATCCCACCTACAAGCTTCTCTACGCCAATACCTGCACCGGAAGTGAACAAAAAGTCGGTCTTCGACCGGCTCACTGCTACGACGACCCCTGTCAACAGGTCGCACACTACCAAACCGACAACCTCTGTTTTCACCAGGCTAAATCAAAACTCTAAATTGGCTGTCCCAAGGAAGGCAATAACTGCTGCTCCAGAAGTCGTCAAGGTGGCTTCCCCTGTCAAAGATTCTATCTTTTCAAGACTGACGATTCCTGCTCCTGTCCCTGCTCGAAGATCTGTCTTCGATAGGTTGAATATCATCCTTCAAAAGACAACTTCAGTCTTTAAGAGGTTAACACCAGCGGTGCCTTATTCAGACAGGGGGCAAAAAGAAGATGTCTCATTCTCCGAGCCAGTCCCAACGGCTCGTCGTGCTCGACGTCGCCATTGGCGACGAGTGAGGAAGGCAGGGGGCAACTCCCCCTCAGGGCTAACTCCACCGGCCCCAATGGTGGAAGTCAACGCTGCTGTTCCAACTGGGAATAGCTTTGAACTGCTGAGAAGGGTACGTAAGAACTCTCCAACCGCTACACTGAAAAGATCTCCTCCGCCTGCGGAGAGAGTTCCGGAAACAAAACAAGAACAGCCCCCTCAACGGCTGTCCTCAAGAATCTATAAAGTTTGGCGGAAGGTTCAATACTCTGTGATCAACCCAGATCACTCTCGTCAACGAAAGAAGACGAAGGTGCAAAAAGGAAAAGACCGTTCTATTGAACAGCAAGGGACAACAATCGCTAGGGTGCCCACTGCAACGGCCCCTTCAACTTCAACGGCCCACAAAAGAAGAAGGCCGGAGAAAACCCCCGCGTCGGCGACAGATATCAGAGGTGATGAACCCAAACGCCCTAAGTCAGGGGGCATTGTAGTTCATACCGTCTATGTGGCGTCTGGTAAAGAGGACAGTCGCATATCTACGGGTCATCGACCGCTTACGCGATCAGTAACCAAGGCGCAGGAGCAGCAACAAAAGCTCCAAGAAATGATGAACGCTATGGCCGCACTTACAGGGCCAAAAGAAAATCCTGAAACGTCCTTAGATGAGCGCCAAGAGAAAGAAACCGACGTCGAATTCCTTCGTCGGATATTGGAGAAGAAGGACAAAGAGGCTGCTGAACAAGCAGCCAACATACAGCGTATGGGCCTCCTCTTCCAAGACATGATAGGGATGATGATACAACAAGATCCTCCGGCCGAAGAGCCCCCGATTGTCCTTGGAGATGATAGGGGAGAGACATCAAATCCTCCACCAGCTCTGTCGACGGCTAAAGAGGATGCAATCTCCAAAGCTGATTTGGATGAGTACATCGCCCAACAAATACGGGTTCATCATGCGACCGAAGCAGCCGGCCAGGTCGTAAAAACGGGGCGGCCATATCCAAGTTGGTACGATCAAATCAAGTACCCGCCAGGTTACACAATTCCCAAGTTCCATGTCTACAAAGGGACGGGCAATCCTCATCAGCATGTTGCCCAGTTCAGGGCACTCTGCGGCAACACCGGTGGTGATGACAAGCTTTTACTTCGCCAGTTTGTTGGAAGTTTATCGGATACGGCGTTCGAGTGGTACTCTGAGCTCCCGAATGACTCTATCAAAACCTTCGCGGAGATGGAGCTGCTGTTTACTCAGCGTTTTGCAAGCGCCAGTGAACGCACCCCGATGACGGCACTGATTAACGCCAGGGTAAAACCAGGCGAGACGTGGGTTCAGTACGCTATACGATGGCGGAACTTATGGTCAAAGTGTGAGTAGCGCATTGAAGAAGCTCCCGCGGTGGGTATGTTTGTGGGAACCCTTGATCCGCAAGCAACCATCTCACAATTTATGATATTTTTCAAGCCAACTACCTTCCAGGCCTTGATTGACAAACTAGCGCAAATGGATCAAATGAGCCATAAACCCCCGCTTCCAAGGCCAGACTCCCGAAATGACAAAGGGAAGGGAAAAGCGATCGTCGTCGCTAATGCTCAACAACAACCGAGCGACTCAAAGCCGGTTGCTCGTCAAAATAATATGCGCCCGTACGTACCCCTTGAGGATAGGATGGGACGTCCTTATTCCTTTCCCCGCGATAAAACGAGGAGGTTATTCGAGCTGGCGTTGCGCAACAGACTCATAAATCTGCTGGATCCAAAACGTCCGTTGCAACCAAGTGACGTCAACGAGCCCAACTACTGTCCTTATCATCGAGTACTAGGCCATCCGATCGAAGATTGCTACGTTTTCAAGAATTGGCTTGAAAACCAGTACCGACAGGGCAAGTTCGCGTTATCTGACAAATGGAAGGTGAATCCCCCGCAGCCCCACACCTCTAAAGGGACGAATATGCCGGGGGCAACATGCTCCGTCATTGAAGAAGCTCCTTGGGAGGTTGTATTATCAGCCAAGACAAAGAGGATGCTAAACGATCTTCAGACATGTCCAGCGATCAAGTGGAAGAACCCGTTGGAACCACAGGTCATTGAGGAGATGTTGAAACCACGTACAACTCCAAAGATCGATGGTGGTGGCTCAAGCACTCGCAACCAGCCGTCAAAATCTTCGAAAAAGAAGAAGAAGAAATCTAAGAAGCCCGTGAAGCCTGGCGACAAGCGCACGGATCTGCAAAAATAAATTGACGCGCTGGAAGAATACAACCAGAAGGCACGGACTCCCATTACGCTCCAAGGGTTCCTCAATGACGTCTTTCAAGAAGAAGATGAGGGAGAAAGTTCATCGGATGAATCCGAGGAATATGTGGCAAGATGTCATATGATTTCCCATTCGTTCATGGACGATGAGGAAACTCCTTATACCAAAGCACTGGGGGCAGATCTTGAACCAAAATTTCCGGAGCTATTAGATGAAATGATTGACGCGTTCCTTAACGAAGCTCGATTGAAAAGTAAAGCTGATCGAGAACGCGAGACGGCTATATTTGAAAGGGCCAAGCGCCGGTGACTTGATGAAAGAGCTGAGACGATCCCGCTGGAGCAAAACACCTTCGCTACCGACAAAAGCCAATTCAAGATGAGGAAAAAGTTTGCTAAGGCCATATCAATGGGCATGAAGCTACTATCCTCTGAAGGAAACATCACCGATGAAGTGGAAACCCACCCCTCCTATTGCTTATATCATCAAAAGATTTCGCACCCCACTCAAGAGTGCAAAGCTTTCGATAGATGGTGGCAAGGATACGTTGCTCATCGACAATGCTTTAAGAGGGAAAAGCGTAAAACTCGTCGAGAGCAAAGAAATACGACCGAAGGGATTAAAAGAACTACCGGCAATTGTCGCATGGTTAACACTGGCGGGTCACAAATGCCTACATTCGGGAGCGATTCTGATGAAGAGATAGAACTTGCCCCTCTCTTCAAAGAATCCACTTCGGGAAAAGAAGAAGAGCCGAAGGTTTGCGAAAATATTCGGCTGCGGAATCGGACGCTGCCTGAAAAGAACCTCGGACCCTCAAACAGAAAAGATAAAGGGAAAGAAAAGGTCTCTGAAGATATCGTCTTAGATGAACAAGTTCTGGAGGAGCTAAGCGCCAACAACCCGCCGAAGAAGAATAAGGTGGATTACAACATCTTAGCACATCTGAGGAAGCTGCCCTCACAGCTCAACATTCTTGACGCCCTTTTGCTATCAAAAGAGGCGAGAGATTCGTTGATTAAGGCACTCCAAGATCCGGAACAATTCCAAGCATGCCTGGCCGAGGAAAAGATGAAGGATGAATTGGAGGAAGTGCACACGGCCGATGTCACTTTCGGTGACGAGGACCTTCTCCTTGGGACGTGCGAACACAATCGCCCCCTCTATGTCTCAGGATACTACCACGATATTAAGATCGGCAAAATCCTGATCGACAATGGATCCTCCGTTAATCTCCTCAACGTGCGGGTGTTAAAAGAAATCTGCATGAGCGTCCAGCACCTTGCTCGTGACAAGATCACCATCTCCGGGTTCGACTCCCAGTCATCAAGAACTCTTGGGTCTGTGATACTGACGCTACGCTTCGGGCTACTCGTCACTGACATTAAGTTCCACGTCATAGACGCCAAGACATCTACAACGCTTTGCTCGGCCGACCATGGTTACACGAGTACAACATCATCCCTTCTACACAATATCAGTGTATGAAGTATTTTAAGGATGGTTTCGAGTACACCGTGACGGGAGAGCTGAACCCGTTCTCTGTGAACGAGGTCCACAAATACGAAGATGCCAAATACTTCTTACCGGATTTCGAAGACATGGAGAAGTGTCACAAGCCGGAGAACAAAGCTAACGCCACCATCCCTGTCTTCGGCAGTGATACCGAGGAGGAAGAGGAGATAGTGTATTCGGGTCTGCCCCAACACAACAAGCCAGGACCGTCCACTCCTACGTTGATCTTTGGTAGCGACTCGGAAGATGAATTCCATGCTGTATTCTCTGCTCGACCTTCAATACGAACGTCCGCTGACGAAGAGCAAAGTCTACAAGTCGCCATGGTGCCGCCTAAACATCATAAAGAACTGGATGCACTTAATATCTACAGTGTAGAAGAGCTGCGGACATTCTATATCCCTCCCAGGCGAGAAGGCGAAAAAGAAATTCTATTTTACCACTCTGAAGAAACCAAAGTAGAAAAAGAAATCTGGCATGGCGCGGATCCCACGCTCGACAGGTTTCAACCTATCCATTTTCCCAGATATTATACAGAGGGTTTGAAAAAGCTGCTGAAACGCCAGGGGATATCTTTCAAGCAGACCGTTCGAAAAGCCAGGTTCTATGACAAAGTCTGGAACGTTCCCGGAACTCAACGCAAACTGCCTAATGGGAAAATGGAGACAATCGGACTTGGATACATCCGGTCAAAGAAGCGAGAGATACTAAACAGCTGTTACGTCATGTATGACTTCGATGAGAAAGCGGATACTCAATGGGAGGACGCTAATCCTGAGACAGTGAAAGTTCCAAATGCAAAAGAGCCCAGTCCGTCGTTCGAAGAACAAATGGACAAGCTCATAAGGGAAGCAGGTCAAAAAGTCCGGGACGACCATAACCGCGAAATGGCCATCTACGAGAAAGCCAGAACGCAACGCCTCCTTCAACAGGCCGTGAAAGATGAAAATGCCGCTCCTTGTCAACCTGTTATAAAGAAGGCTCGGCGCAAAAGTAGAAATAAGTCGAAAGGCCAAAAAGGCGCTCAACAGCAACAAAGCAGGGCTAAGAAGCCACGCAAACGGGAGTCGAGCATTATTGATTTATCCCTTATGAAGAAAATGGGTCGAGCGTACTCGTTTCCTCGGGACAAGACGGAGAAGATACTTGATCTTGCTCTAAAACATCAAATGCTTACACTGCCGGAGTCCAAAAACCCCGAACAAGCAGGCGAAGTCTCTGACCCAAACTATTGCTCTTACCATCGAGTAATAGGGCATCCTCTCGAGGACTGTTTCACCTTCAAGAATTGGGTCGAAAACCAGTATCAGCTTGGCAAGTTCGCTCTGTCCGACAACTGGAGGGTAGCACCGCCACGAAAGCACGAGCCCAAGGCCACGGAAGAAGAATCAGTTCCGCATTGGGATTGGAAGCGAATTCATACTTGTCACGTGATAATGATATCAAGGGAAGAGCCCGAGAACATGGATGACCTTCCCTGGTGCTTCGAAAACAGCAACGATGAGATAATCTCAGAATTTCCACCAGCGCCAAAAGAGCTGGAAGATGGAATCCATACCACTGCAGATAACCTCAAGAAAATTGAGTTGGGAACGGCAAACGATCCACGACCGACATTCATCAGCGAGCTACTATCTGAAGAAAGGGTATCTGCGTTAAAGGACGTGCTCCTACAGCATAAAGATTGTTTCGCATGGAACTACTCCGAAATGCCGGGATTAGATCCAGAAATTGCTGTGCACAGATTGGCAATATCTCCGGACGTCAAGCCAGTCAAACAAGCGCCGAGAAGAATGCGGCTTGAGCTTGAGATGAGCATCAACGCCGAGGTCAAGAAGTTAATCGACTCTGGCTTCCTCCAGGAAGTTCAATACCTTGAATGGATCGCCAACATCGTCCCGGTGATGAAGAAAAATGGGACAGTGCGTATATGCGTAAACTTCCGGGATCTCAATAAAGCTTGCCCGAAAGACGATTTCCCAGTGCCAGTCACCGAACTGATGATAGACAATACGTCCACTCATGAGGTTTTCTCCTTCATGGACGGCTCATCAGGGTATAACCAGATAAAGATGCATCCCGAAGACCAGAAGCATACCGCTTTTAGGACTCCTCTGGGTATATTCTACTATAAGGTAATGCCCTTCGGTTTAAAAAATGCCGGTGCCACTTATCAAAGGGCCATGACGAAGATCTTCGATGACCTTATACATGAAATCGTCGAATGCTATATCGACGACCTCGTGGTTAAAAGCAAGTCATATAAGGAACATCTCGAGCATCTGAAGACCGTATTTCAACGCCTTCGGCAATACAACTTGAAGATGAACCCGCTCAAGTGTGCATTCGGAGTTTCCTCAGGCAAATTCCTGGGATTCATTGTTCGACACCGAGGTATTGAGATAGATCCGTCGAAAATCAAAGTGATCATGGAAATGCCTCCGCCGAGAACTCTCAAACAGTTGCGATCTCTCCAAGAGAAGCTCGCATACATACGGCGATTTATAGCCAACCTTTCAGGCAAGTGCCGTCCCTATAGCCACCTGATGAAGAAGGGAGCCCCATTTGTTTGGGATCACAAATGCCAAGACACACTGGATGAGATCAAACAATACCTGCAGAACCCGCCAGTGTTGGCTGCTCCGGTTAAGGGAAAGCCCCTCATTCTTTATACAACCGTTCTCGAAGGTTCTTTAGGCGCATTATGGGCACAAGAGAATGATCAAGGGAAAGAAAGAGCACTCTACTACTTAAGTCGAGTTCTGCTGGGGGCAGAAAGCAACTACTCTCCCATTGAAAAACACTGCCTGGCGTTGATCTTCGCAATAACAAAGCTCAGGCACTATGCGTTGGCGCACGAGGTCCGTCTCATTTCAAAGGTGGACCCCCTTAAATACTTGATGTCGAAGGCCATGTTGACGGGACGACTCGCTAAATGGGCCTTGCTTTTGATGGAGTTCTCGATAACATATCAACCTCTCAAGGCAATGAAAGGCCAGGCCATCGCCGACTTCCTCGCTGAGCATCCAATACCGACCGACTCTCCTTTAAACTTCGATCTTCCAGACGAACATGCGTTTGATGCAATCGACGGTGATAATACCCGGTGGGAGCTTTATTTCGACGGAGCATCTTCCGTGAAGAAGCACAAACAAAGTACCCCTATAATCAAATCGGGGGTAGGACTCATCTTTGTAACTCCACAAGGAGGGATAATGCGCTTCGCTTTCTCCTTAACAGAGCCTAGGACAAACAATGAAGCTGAATACGAAGCTCTGATAGCAGGCCTCGAGATCGCCATCGACATGGGAATTGAAGACCTCCTCATATACGGGGATTCTCAACTGGTCGTTAGTCAAGTAAATGGCGACTACCAAACGTGCAAACCGGAGTTGGTAAAGTACGGCGAAAAAGTGCAACAACTGTTGACCCAAATTACCTCCTATACTTTGGAGAACATACCGCGCGCGGAAAACAGCAAAGCAGACGTGTTGGCCAAACTTGCTAAAGAATTGGCTGACGAGAACCTCGATGACGTTAGAATCGTGGTACAAAGCCGTCGGGTGCTTGCCCCAGCGGAAATATCTCTGGAATCACCCGAAGAGAAGGGAGCGACTGAGCAGATGACCTTACAAGTAAAAGAACGAGAAAAGGTCGAGGATTGGAGGGAAGTCTTTATAGACTATTTTAAGTCCCACCGAATGCCCGAAGAAGCGTCCACAAGACATCAGCTCATGAAACGAGCTCTGTCTTTCGCCTTCGTCAACGATACTCTGTACAAAAGGTCGTTTGATTCTCTATGGCTGAGATGCTTAGGACCTGACGAAGCGAAAAGGGTCGTCCAGGAAGTTCATGACGGACTCTGCGGTTCTCACCAAGCAGGCCCAAAGATGAAGTTGAAGATCAAACGGATGGGCTACTACTGGCCCACGATGATTCAGGACTGCCTCGAATATGCGAAGCAATGCCATTCATGCCAAATTCATGGAGACTTCATCCATCAGCATCCAAATCCGTTACATCCAACAGTGGCTAGCTGGACATTCGAAATGTGGGGAACTGACATAGTCGGCCCTATCGAACCAGCATCGTCTAGGGGACATCGTTTCATCCTGGCAACGACTGACTACTTCTCCAAATGGGTAGAGGCAGAACCGCTGAGGGAAGTAAAGACGGAGAATATCCTCCACTTCTTCAAGACGCACGTCATATATCGGTTTGGAACTCCGCGACGGATCATCTCCGATAACGGGCCAGCTTACAGAAGCCACAAGATCAGTCGCTTCGCGCAACAGCATAATATAGACTGGAGATATTCCTCGGTTTATAATCCGCGAGCTAACGGTCTAGCCGAGGCTTTCAACAAGACCTTGACAAAGATCATAAAGAAAACGGTGTCACGAAATAAGAAAGACTGGCACGAAAGACTGCAAGAAGCTCTCTGGGCGTATCGAACTACGTCTAAAACGGCCACGAACGCAACACCATATGCGTTAGTATTCGGTACGGAAGCAGTACTTCCCCTCGAGATAGAGTTACCCTCTCTACGAGTGGCAGTCCACTACGAGCTGACGGACGAAGAAAATGCTCACCTTCGGCTTGAGGAGCTTGACGCTCTTGATGAAACCCGGCTCACAGCGCAACAAAATCTGGAGGCCTATAAAACAAAGATGACGCGCTCATATGAAAGATTGACCCGACCGAGGACATTCCGCCAAGGCGAACTCGTGCTAGTGGTCAAAAGGCCTATGATCCCCAATCGCGCCAAGCGAGGAAAATTCGAGCCAAACTATGAAGGCCCGTACATCATAGATAAGGTCTACCAGGGTGGGGCCTATCTACTCATGGACATGCACGGTGAAAGGCCTTTCAGGCCGATAAACGGTCGCTTCCTAAAAAGATACTATGCTTAATGAGCCACAACCTAGGTCAATGGTAGATGACGACGACTATGTCCGCTCGCTATCTTCCTAAGCTCAAACTCTATCAGCAGTAGCCAGCCTTCTCAAAGTCGGACCGAAATGTCCTTAAACTAATAGCAGACCGAAACGTCTTTAAACTAATACCGCAGCATCCTTAGGCTGACGAGATGAATAAAAAAAAATTAAAGAAAAAATATAATAATAAAAAAAACGGTATGTCCATAAGCAAAAAGGACACGGATGAAAACCCTAAAGGGCTCCGTGAGTAAAAACAGCAGGGCTACCAGCGAGTGTTCGTGAAAACCCGAAAGGGCGCGACCTTGTAAAAAAAAAAGAAAATAAAAATAAAAAGAATAAAAAAAAACGGTATGTCCAGAAGCAAAATGGGCACGGATGAAAACCCGAAAGGGCTCCGTGAGTAAAAACAGCAGGATTACAGGCGAGTGTTTGTGAAAACCTGAAAGGGCGCAACCTCGTTAAAGTACACTTATAGGGTCCTCTCGACCTTGTAAGGAGAAACCACCTGCGTGAGATTCTTACGACTCACAAAGGTGCAACACACTTAGGGATCCCCACGATTCCTAAGGAGAAAATACACTTGCGAGATCCTCACGACTCGTAAGGAGAACTCTCTTATGGGACCCTCACGGCTCATAAGAATTGAAAGTCTTAAGTTACAGAGACCTAAACCCGTGCTTAAGAAACCCCCACAACCTTCGATACTGCCCTACAAATGGCTCAATACTGACCCTTATATACAATCCACGGGCTCGAATAAAACATTTCCCTAACCAAGATCCATCCGTGACTGGGAATATGTTCGCACGACCCTTGTAAGTCCTCTCGATTTACAAGGAGAAAACCCTCCTGTAGGATCCTTACGACTTACAGAAGAAACAAACACTTAGGAATCCTCACGATTCCTAAGAAGAAAACACGCCTATAAGATCCTTACGACTCGTAGGGAGAAATACCTTTGTGAGACCCTTACGGCTCATGAAGTCAAAAGCCTTAGCCGACAGGACCCTAACCCTGGTCGCTAAGACACCTTTGTTCGACATCGACAGAGGCAGATGATGATTCGCTCCTAGTAATATCCCAGTTACAGCGGTGCTGATGCCGAAATCGGCTTACGGCGGAAAGCCAGTAGGCCGCACGTGCATACGAACTAGCCGAAATGATGGGGCAACTTGCAATAAAAATCAGCAAGTAAAAATGTATGCATGCAAAATAGCCGAAATGATTGGGCAACTCGCAATAAAAAGCAGCGAGTAAGAGCGAAAAAATAGCCGAAATGATTGGGCAATCGCGACCTTCGCGATATGAAATCTGAAATGATAGAGCATCGCGGAGATAAAACAAAAAAAAATGATGATAAAACTTTGGCCCTACAGTTAAGATCACATCGATCCCTGTATACAATCCAAGGGCGCAAATAAAGAGGGAACCATACTTTCCCAACAGGCTCCGCCAGAAGACGAAGCCAAATCTCGACGGTTCAGTTCAACTCTGAAGAAACCAGTGTCTTTAGCAAACTCCTCGACTCACGGATACAAACACTCCTTGACGAGAGCCTCCTGATCCGCGTCGACTCGCAGAGCCACCAGTGCCTCCGTGGGAAATCCTCGACTCGTTTCAAACCCCAAGGAAACAAATAATCCTTGGCGCTTGGGAAACAAATAATCCCTAGTAAACTCCTCGACTCACGGATACAAACACTCCTTGACGAGAGCCTCCTGATCCGCGTCGACTCGCAGAGCCACCAGTGCCTCTATGGGAAATCCTTGACTCGTTTCAAACCCCAAGGAAACAAATAATCCTTGGCGCTTGGGAAACAAATAATCCCTAGCAAACTCCTCGACTCACGGATACAAACACTCCTTGACGAGAGCCTCCTGATCCGCGTCGACTCGCAGAGCCACCAGTGCCTCCGTGGGAAATTCTCGACTCGTTTCAAACCCCAAGGAAACAAATAATCCTTGGCGCTTGGGAAACAAATAATCCCTAGCAAACTCCTTGACTCACGGATACAAACACTCCCTGACGAGAGCCTCCTGATCCGCGTCGACTCGCAGAGCCATCGGTGCCTCCGTGGGAAATTCTCGACTCGTTTCAAACCCCAAGGAAACAAATAATCCTTGGTGCTTGGGAAACAAATAATCCCTAGCAAATTCCTCAACTCACGGATACAGACACTCCTTGACGAGACCCTCCTGATCCGCGTCGACTCGCAGAGCCACCAGTGCCTCCGTGGGAAATTCTCGACTCGTTTCAAACCCCAAGGAAACAAATAATCCTTAGCGCTAGGGAAACAAATAATCCTTAGCAAATTCCTCGACTCACGGATACAAACACTCCTTGACGAGAGCCTCCTGATCCGCGTTGACTCGCAGAGCAACCAGTGTCTCCGTGGGAAACTCTCGACTCGTTTCAAACCCCAAGGAAATAAATAATCCTTGGCGCTAGGGAAACAAATAATCCTTAGCAAATTCCTCAACTCACGGATACAAACACTCCTTGACGAGAGCCTCCTGATCCGCGTCGACTCGCAGAGCCACCAGTGCCTCCGTGGGAAATTCTCGACTCGTTTCAAACCCCAAGGAAACAAATAATCCTTGGCGCTTGGGAAACAAATAATCCCTATCAAATTCCTCGACTCACGGATACAAACACTCCTTGACGAGAGCCTCCTGATTCGCGTCGGCTCGCAGAGAAACCAGCGTCTCCGCGGGAAAATTCCCAATTCGTCTCAACTTGCAAGATGAAGCCTCAGGCAGCAGGGACTAAAAAACTTGCTTCCTGAACAATGGGACCCTGCAAGTCAATCCAAAATGGTCTCTTGCATACTATTCACGGGTCTCACTCTCCAAAGTCGAGTTTCGACAAGGAGGGAAACAACCGCTTACGAGTCCTCTCGACTTGTAAGAGGGAAAATTCTCTTATAGGATCCTTACGACTTATAAGAGAAAACCACACTTAGGAATCCTCACGATTCCTAAGGAGAAAACTCACCTACGAGATCCTCTCGATCCGTAGGGAGAAGAATATCTATGGGACCCTCACGGCTTATAGAGTTGGAAAGTCTTAGGCAGCAGATCTGAACCTGCGGCCTAAGCCATCGTTGATTCTTAAGAAAGTCAAGATGCGTGCTCTATTATCTGGCAACCATGTTTATCAAGATAGCATGCCGATAGTAAGAGAAAGAAGAAAGCTACAGAAGGAGCATCCGATTTACGTTTGATCGAGCATTCGAGACACACTCATTCATGCACAAGCAAAAGACTCAGAACGAAAAATAAAGACAAGCTGGGATAAAAAATTTCCATTAATATGGCCAATGGTTCTTACAATCATAAAAGCAATAAACGAAAAACATCATTACAAGGGAATAACCTCGAACCCAGGAGATGGATTGAGGAACTCGAAAGCAACCCTATCTATGACTTTCCAGGCCTCGCGGACCATCCTAGTATGCTTTCTTTCGCGAGCACAAGCGTCGGGGTCCCCCCTGATGTCTTCCACCCTCCGATAAGCAGCAAGTATGGCAGACTGTTGAAAGACCTCGTGCAAGAGATCGATAAGACTGTCTCGCCGCCTTTTCGAGATAAAGTTCAACAGGTACACCGAGTGCACCTTGTCCTCAGCAGCATCCAACGCCTTAAGTGGCATGCCGGAACAGAAGAGGGGAAGCGCTTCCCAGATGGCTCCCACGATAAGCTTAAGGAGGGAGGAACGTCGGGGGAGCAGTGGACCATTGTACGCGTCGAAGCGACTCATTATTTCAGCGCACTCCTCGTTCGTGAACTCTCGATTTTGAGAGCGGCCAAGTCGGCGGATGTCCCCGTAAGAGATGATCTCGTTAAGAGCATACATGTGGGCGTCCATTGTTCCTGTGAAAGAGGATCAACAGAATTATCAGAAAAACCGATTAAGCAAAACAATATAATGCAATGAGGAATAAAATGCCATCTTCAAACTCTAAGATCAATGAAACACTCTTGAGAGTTCTTTTAGATCAAAGGGATCTATGTTTTGCCAAAAATGCAAGTTTCTGTTTATGGGTTGAGAAACCCTGAAACAGATTCCTGAGAGCAAAGCTCTATTTGGTGAAACCCCAAAAGGATTTTCTTTAGATCAAGTGATCTATGAGAGCAAGGCTCTGTTAATTAAACTTAATTTGATTTAATTTTTAAAAAAAATTACCTAAAAGGGTGCTGGGTTTTGAACTTTGAAAGTTCTTAAAAAGAAACGAGAGCAGGGCCCTAAAAGTTCTTAAATAAGAGCAAAGCTCTGAGGTCCTGAAAGTAAAAATCTAAAAGATGATAATCATCTGTTGAGGACCAAAGGTCCTATTTATAGGCATCAAGTGCTCTTTCAACTTCCAAAAGTTACCGCAAACGGTTAGAATTCTGTCACCGTTGCGCTCACGTTTTCAGAGCCACGTAAGCGCAACGGTGGGGGGCACATGTTTACCCTAATCAGAGCAAAGCTCTGTTCGAATTCCGAGGCGGGAGATGAAGCAACGCTTCATCTTCCCCCAATCAGAAACAAAGCTTTGCTTTGAAAATTTAATAAATAAAGCAACGCTTCAGATCCTTTGCACTGCGCGCGATGCGCCGCGTGTCTGGCGCAGATGCATTAGCGCAGCGTCCAAAAAGGCGCGCCCAATTAGAGCAAAGCTCTGTTAAAGGAAGCGCCGCGCCGCGCTTTGTGCTGTGCGACACGGGTCAGCGCAGATGCGCTAGCGCAGTTGCGCTGGGCTGTGCGCTGCGCGACACGTGTCAGCGCAGATGCGCCGTTTCATAAAAAAGGGGGGGCTAAGTGCCAAAAGCAATTTATCTTTGCAAAATTACATGCACTTGATAATAACAAATTAAAATCATATGATGCACAAGCACAACAGAAAACTAAAATAAAAGAACCCTTAACAGACAATGAAGTACTTGATTAAAAAGAAAAAATACTTATTCATTATTATTGTTATTACATTTAAAAAAGATCACCGAATACGGGATCAGAAAGACAAGGGTTCACAAAAAGAAAAAGAAGATTATTCAGCTCCCTTTTTGTCTTCTCCACCACGTCGAAGCGGCGATCCTCCCGAGGGGTAGCCATCCAACGATCGACGCCGCACTCCTGGGAAAAAGTGGCGATGACAACCTGACGAGCCCGTGTCTGGCTCAGCAAATGGAAAGAGCAGTCCCTCAGGGCTTTGGTGATCAAGTGCGCTTCGAGAAAGCCCTCGATCTTGTCCTTGGCGGCATCCAGCATTGCCGGGGACATCTCTGCTGGAGGAGGGGGAATGTCGGCGAGCACCGAGGCAAGGATCATCCGAAGCTAAATGGAATTCGGAGGGAGAGGAGACCCCACACGAGTCAAAAGCTCGTGCATTGCGGCATCGCATTGCTCGTCCGAGAGAGAAGGGTCCACCAGGCGCGCAGCAAAACGGGGAACGATGTCCCGAATCGGCACCTCCCATGGTTGTCGGCGGGCATGAGGGCGGTTGCAAGCCATGATCGAAGAAGTTCTCTGAAAATGAGAGAAGAAAAGGCTCAGCCTCGAGTTATATATATATACCCAAGCACAGAAGATTCTGTGCACAATGAAATCATTTCCAAGGCCCGGGAAATCAGAATTTTGGAAATACGAGTTTGACTTGAAAAAAAGGAGATGAAAAGATATCTCAGGCGAAGCGACGCTTCCGATTTGCCCAAAATCTAAGTTTCAATAAATGAAGCAACGCTTCAGATCCTCTGCGCTGAGCGCAGGGCGCCACGTGTCAGGCGCAGACGCATCAGCGCAGCGCCCAAGGCAGCGCACCCAATCAGAGCAAAGCTCTGTGTTAAACAAAGCAACGCTTCAGTTGCGCAAACACTGCGCTGCGCGACACGTGTCAGCGCAGATGCGCTAGCGCAGTTGCGCTGCGCTGTGCGCTGCGCGACATGTGTCAGCGCAGATGCGCTTGCGCAGTTGCGCTGCACGACACGTGTCACGCGCTGGGGCATCTGCGCCAAACAGAATTAAAATTCTAAAGAAATCTTTTCTGTTCTTGTTAAAACAAGAAGATTTTCTTCTGTAAAACAGAAGCCCTTGGATCAAAGATCCAACGGTGGGGAAAATTCCCCAAATCACTCAGAGAAAGATCTCTTTAACAAATTTAACTAATTTATGGGTACTATAAAAAGGACCCCAAGCCTCAATTCAAAAGGGGAAACATTTCTTGAAAAATCAAGAGCTTCAAACAGAGAGAACTCTGAGAAAAATTTCAAGAAAAAGGTAAAAACCTTCACAAGAGAGAAGAAATTTCTTCCAATAGATCATTGATCTAAAAACCAGATCAATGATCTTCATATAATAAACAGTGTTTTGCACTTCCTAAGAACCACTGGTTCTTTAAAACAAGAAAGAAGCAAAAATAAAAGAAAAATAGTGCTTTGCACTTTTATGAACCTTTGGTTCTTGAAATAAAAAGAAAAACTTGTTTTTCTTTGATCTAAATTAGATCAAGGAAACGAATAGTGCTTTGCACTTCTTATGAACCGTTGGTTCCTGAATCTGAAAGATTCTTAAATCATAGTGCCTTGCACTTGCAAACTGCGCTGTTGCGCTCTTGGATTGGCGCAAACCACCAGAGCGCGCCATGTGTCAGCAGCGCAGCGCATTAGCGCAGCGCACTGCGCTTGCGCGACACGTGTCAGCACTACAAGCGCTTGCGCTCTCTAGTTGGCGCAAAGCGCCTGATAAATGCAATGCATTTCCTAAAGGGCCAGGCCCAAGTCAAAAGTCTAAACAGACTAAAAATAATGCTATGTATTATTTAAAGGGGCAGGGCCCAATTGAGAGGTCCAATGGACCAAAACAAATGCTCTGCATTATAATAGAAAGGGCAGAGCCCAGTCAAAATGGGCATAAATGCTATGCATTTTAAAAAGGGAAGAGCCCAAACAAAGTAGATGCTTTGCATCATTTATAAATGGGCAGAACCCAAAACAAATTGATGCTTTGCATCCTTTATGGGTAGAGCCCAAATAAAAATAAAAAGAAATGCAATGCAAAAGCAAATAAAATGTTGAACATTTTCAACTGGACTTAGCCCAATTTTGGCCGTAAGTCCTCAAATTAAATTGAATGAGCAAGATTGCTCTCTCTTAAATCAATTTACCTCCGGTTCGAGGGTACATCTCCGAACTCCTCTGACACCTGTCGTTGTAATCCTTCAACGACGTCAGAGAGGTGACGGGTCCCGACGACCACACATCAGTACGGACTGCGGGGTCCTTAAACTCGTGGACCGAAACGTCCCTAAACTAATGTTGGACCGAAACGTCCCTAAACTAATATTGGACCGAAACGTCCTTAAACGAATGTTGGACCGAAACGTCCTTAAACTAATAATGGACCACCACGTCTCTAAACTGGAACATAGACCACCACGTCCCTAAAACTGGAATACGGACCACCATGTCCCTAAACTGGAACATAGACCACCACGTCCCTAAACTGGAATACGGACCACCACGTCCCTAAAATGGAATACGGACCACCACGTCCCTAAACTGGAACATAGACCACCACGTTCCTAAACTGGAATACGGACCACCACGTCTATAAAATGGAACATGGACCACTACGTCCCTAAACTGGAACAATAGAGCCTCCAAATGCTCTTTTGCCGTATCTAAACGATCCCGTTTAAGTTGATCTTAGCCTCTAAACACGGCTAACGTATCCTTAAACATTCAAATGGACTATAAAACTCCAAATCAACTTTGGTTCAAGGGTACCTCTCTGAACTCCTCTGACACCTATCGTTGTAATCCTTTAACGACGTCAGAGAGGTGACGAGTCCCGATGGCCATATATTAAATGAATCATCACGTTAAGTTGATCTTAGTCTCAAACGAGACTAACGTATCCTTAACGAACGTTTAAGTTGATCTTAGCCCCAAGCACGGCTAACGTATCCTTAAACTAAAAACACCAAACCCAAATCTAAGTAAATACGGATTTGGACTAATCCACGTCCTACGGGCGACGTCATTACTCAGTCTCCGTATACAATCCACGGGCAACCACAAACAAAACAAACACACACACGACACGAAGTGAAATTCTGGAGAAGGAGAAAGTTGTTACCGCGATGCGGTAGCGTAATTAACTGCAGGGGCTTGCGCCTGTAGGGAAGAGCGTCCCCACAATCAAAAACCCCTCAAACGAGGGGGAATCTGACGAAGTCTGATACATCGGCCGCATCCGTCTAAACCTCCGGTAAACGGTTCCATAAATCAACTTGGCATCTTCGGAGAGGTAGACGGATAAAACCAATTAGCATCTGCCCCGAATCTCAGGCAAGACGTCCTAATGCGTCGGACGCCATTCGGAGGGGAACAACGCTCATTCATGCATGTGCAAAAGGATCAGAACGAGAAATAAGACAAGCTGAAATGAGAAATTTTCCATTTATATTGCAAAGGGTTCTTACAATCATAAAGAAATAAACAAAGACATTATTTAAATGATTACAACGGCAAAACCTCAGATCCTGGACAGGGATTTAGGAACTCGAAAGTGACATTGTCCAAGACTTTCCAAGCTTGGCGAACCATCCTGGTGTGCTTCCTTTCGCGAGCACGAGCGTTGGGATCCCCACTGATGTCCTCGACCCTCTGATAGGCAGCAAGAATGGCGGACTGTTGAAAGGCCTAATGCAAGAGATCGACAAGATTGTCTCGCCGTCTCTTCGAGATTAAGTTCATCAGGTACACCGAATGCACCTTGTCCTCGGCGGCGTCCAATGCTCTAAGCGGCACGCCGGTAAAGAATAGGGGAAGAGCTTCCCAGATGGCTCCCATAATAAGCTTCAATAGAGGGGAGCGTCGAGAAAGCAGTTGACCATTATACGCGTCGAAGCGACTCATGATCTCGGCACACTCGGCATTAGTGAATTCTCGATTTTGAGAACGGCCGAGTCGACGGATGTCCCCGTAAGATATGATCTCGTCAAGGTCGTACATGTGGGCGTCCATTACTTCTGTAAAAGAAACTTAACAAAATCAACAGACGGCCGGATTAAGCAAGACAGTATAATTCATTAAAGAATAGAACGCCATCTCTAACCACCGGGATCTATGAAAAACTCTTAAGAGTTCTTCTATATGATTTGGAAGGAGCAAAGTTACATTGGTGAATCAAGAATATACAAGAAAAATCTTTCAAAGAGCGGAACTCTATTGATGGAATCCTGACTAGGTTCTCTTTAGTTCTCCTTAGATCCTTTTAGAGTAAAGCTCTGCTAAGTGAAACCCTAAATAGGTTTTCTTTAGATCAGGGATCTATTGAGAGCAAGGCTCTGTCAATGAAAATTAATCTAATTTAATTAAAAAATTTACCTAAAAAAGTGTTTTCCAAAGAAATTCTAACTCTTGGAGTAATTGAAGGCAAGAGCAAGGCTCTGAAGTTTTGAAAGTAAAAATCTTAATAGATGGTGATCATCTGTGGAGGACCAAAGGTCCTGTTTATAGGCATCAAATGCCCTTTCAACTTCCAAGAGTTGCCGCGACGGTTAGAATTCTGCCACCGCTGCGCTCACGTTTGGAGGGCCACGTAAGCGCAACGATGGGTGGGCATTTGTTTACCCCAATCAGAGCAAAGCTCTGCTCAAATTCCAAGACGGGAAACGAAGCAACGCTTCTGTTTCCCCCAATCAGAGCAAAGCTCTGTTTTGAAAACTAAAGTGAAAATTAAAATAAATGAAGCAACGCTTCAGATTCCCTGCGCTGCGTACAGAGCGCCACGTGTCAAAATCAGACACACCAGCGCAGGGAGTGCAGCGCCCAAGACAGCGCACCCAATCAGAGCAAGGCTCTATTTAAAACAAAAGAAGCAACACTTCAGCTGACTTGCGCTCTGCGCTGCGCGCCACATGGCAGCGCAGTTGCGCTGCGCTCTGCGCTGCGCGACACGTGTCAAGCGCATGTGCGTTTGCGCCAAACGGAATTAAAATTCCAGTAAGATCTTTCTGTTCTTGTTAAAACAAGAAGATTGTCTTCTGTAAAACAAAAGCCCTTGGATCAAAGATCTAACGGTGGGGAAATTACCCAAAATCACTCAGAGAATGATCTTTTTAACAAATTTAACAAATTAGTGGGCACTATATAAAGGCCCCTAGACCCCAATTCCAAAAGACACATCAACACAAAGAGAACTCCTTTAAAGAAAATTTTGAGAAGAGCTCAAAGAAAGGAAAGGTAAAAACCTTGAATAAAAGATGAATTTCTTCTAAAAAGATCATTGATCTAAGAACAAGATCAAAGATCTTCAATAAAAATATAATAATAATAAAGGCATTGCCTTTTGATGAACCACTGGTTCTTTAAAAAACAAGAAAATTTGTTTTCTTTGATCTAAAATTGATCAAAATAATAAAATAGTGCCATGCACTAGCAAAATCTACACTGTTGCGCTCTCGGATTGGCGCAAGCCACCAGAGTGTAACACCCGAGCCCAATGCTACTAATTTCAGTTACTGTTTAAGCGTAGTGTGGCACTTATTCCTTTTATCTTGCTTGATTGTTAATTACTGTAAATTTTTACCCGGCAAATTCATTTCTGCATATAACAATTTATGGCATCTAAAATAAAATTAAAAATATTCATCTTGGCCTGCTTGACACCCCTAACCCTTTTGTGGCGTCCGTGCATCGTGTTCTCGTCCCGTTCAGTGAAACGGGCGAGTTTGGACGGCTACGCGCACGTACGTGTGTCCGTTTTGGGGGTATGCTTTTTGATTGCAAAACACTTCATTTTAAATTTTGGATCCCGCCTAAAATTCTATTATTTCAATTTCAAATTTTTGGACCCGACCCGGGCGCGATTTGGAAATGTTTTACTTTGCGCCAAAATCCCAAATTTTAATATATTTAAACCAACGTATATTTTTAAGTTAACCATAAAATTTTACTGTTCCTTAAATCTAATAAATCTTTAAATATATTTCCCCTTAACAAATTCTTCCAGCCAATCATACCTCTCCTTATCCCGCGGGCCCCTCTCTCCTCTCTCCTCTCTCTCTCACCGTCTCTCTCCTCCATATGTCTCTCTCTCTCTCTTCTATATATATAATCCCCTCTTCTTTCCTCCTTTTTCTTTGTATCTATCGCAGAACCCACCATCGCGCTAACCCCCAGCCGCCGCAGCCCCAACGTCGGCACCACCACCACCGGGCTCGTCGTCCCCTCGCCCTCGACCGAGCCTCCCTCTCCTCGCCACCTCCTCCTTCTTCTGTCGTGTACCCGAGCCCATGCCTGCACCCATTAAACCCAGCACCACCACCTCACTCCATCGTCGCTGACGACCCCTCGCCATCGCCATCTCCTTCCACCTCTCCTCTCCATCTCCTCTCTGCATTACCCCTCACCATTATCCCTGCACACCATAACACCCAAGCCTAAACCAAGCCCAAACCCTAACCGAACCCTAGCAACCAAACCTCCTTGCCGGAGCTCCGTCGACCTCGTCGTCATCCTCACATCTCCCCTCTATATAAACCACAAGAGCAGAACCTTTGTAAGCCTTCTCTTGTTCTTTGTTTCTTTTCATTTCTTGATTGCAATTCTTGACCGTCGCTGTTTTGCATCTCGCCGGAATCCGGCTGTGCCGGCGACGCGTTCCGACGTTCCAGCAAGGTACCCCGACCCGTGTGGTTCCACTGTTCGTCGTTTGGGTCCGTTCCGTGAACCGTGCGCCCGTCGCGAGTTTCCCCGCCGACGTTTTACCGGTTCGCGACCCGTCGAGGCAAGTACCCCTTGCTATATGCTAAACAATATTTACTTATAATTAATGTCACCCTAAACCTGTAAATTTAACTTTAGTACGATCATTTCTCATTTTCATGTACAAGATTGTTATATATCATTTATCTTTCAAACTTGGAACCTACCTGTTGCACTTACTGTAGTGAACCTAATAACCACATTTACCTGTTTAATCACATTTTTAATATTGACATAGCTTATGGCATTTATCTCTATAGTTTTGTTCCATTTGGACACTCGTGTGCATTTTAACCTGTAATAGCTGTATTGAACCTTTATATAAATCATTGCACCTCTAAAGTTCTTAAACTTGTTAACATGATTAAAATGCCATAATTGTCATACTGCATTCGCATAACATTGAAAGCATCTCTGTGACACAACTGATAACTGTACTGCAAATTGAGTAAATCTGCCTATTGCTTAATTCATTGCTTATATCATGTTGATGATAACCTTGCTTGCTTGTATAACTGATTGTGAGTACACCCATGATATTGTTTACATCTTGGCCTGACTTGCTACATATATATTGATCTACCCGACATGGTACCGTATATTGCTTGACTTGACCTGATGTACCATGACCTGACCCGTTACCTGATCTTGTGTCTAATGCCAACAAACCTGACATGTAGTCCTCATGGACCGTCCCTGTTGTCTATCCAGACAAACCTGTTTACCTGATCCTGTGTTGGCATTAGTTTCTTGATTTCGGGATGCCTGACTTGACTTACACATATAACTTGGGGGTATGGGGGAAATCAAAGGTGAAACCTGACTTGTAACTCAACAGTTCACTACCTGTACTGATCGGTTTTAGAGACCAGGCCCGCCTCGTGACGATGCTGCTGACATCGTTGGTCTTTATCCTTTCCCTTGTAGTGCCTAGCGGCACGTCTCGGTTTCAGCCCGAGAGTCTTAGACCGTGGTCCCGGGCATGCACGTGATACTATTGAGTTACATCGATGATTCATCAATTTGGTTTCAACGACTTTAGAACAGAAAACCTGATAGAACAATTTAGTTTACCCACTGCACATTACCCTGCACTGCTCTGACTTATATTATTGTTACTCTTGTTTTATTCATGTTTATATTGCATTGCCTGCTACACTGTTCATATTATATTACTGGATGACATGACGCGCTGACGTCTGGGTTTTGCATGGCCCAGATTCCGTACCGCTGTTGCAGTCCGAGCAGGAGTACTTCAGCCAGCAGGCTGAGCTGTGAGGTGTCAGTATTAGTTAGTTTTCATTCCTGCATTTTATTCCTGATGTGAGCCCGCATTATGGGACATACATTCCAGTTATTTTGTATTGGATCTTTCGCTTCCGCATTTTATTATTCTTGACTCATGTTATATTGGATTATGGACATGTTTAGATAGTTTTATTTTGTTCTTGATATCTCTACAGCCGTAATGTGACTGTGGATGGATATTTCCTACCCACAGGTAGCATGGTTGGCTATGTCACGTGCCTATTTTAGCGTACTCTGGGAAGCGGGGCGTGACACAGAGAGCGCCACGTGTCAGCTCCATAATGATTTGCGCTATGCGCTTCTAAAAACAGAGCACTGCTCTCATGAATTGGCGCAACTCACCAGAGCGCGCCACGTGTCAGCAGAGCAATAGCGCACTGCGCTTGCGCTCTCCTGAGCGTGACACGTGTCACCTCCCCATGGACTTGCACCTTGCGCTCCTCAATTGGCGCAAAGCGCCTGACAAGCCACGTGGCACTTTGTCAGACTAATTAATGTAGTGCATTGTTAAAGGGCAGAGCTCAATCAAAAGGCCCAATGGACCAAAACAAATGTTCTGCATTATAAAAAAGGGGGACAGAGCCCAACTTAAAAGGCCTAATAGGCCAGAATAAAATGCAGTGCAGGGGCAGAGCCCTAATAAAGGCTTACTAGGCTAAATATAAATAAAAATGTTGAACATTCTCAATTGGACTTAGCCCAATTCTGGCCGTAAGTTATCAAATTAAATTGACTGAGCACGGCTGCTCTTTTAAATCAATTTACACTTGGTTCAAGGGTACATCTCTGAACTCCTCTGACACCTATCGTTGTAATCCTTCAACGATGTCAGAGAGGTGACGGGTCCCGATGGCCATACATGCAATGGACCACTATGTCCCTAAACTGGAACAATAGAGCCCTCAAATGCTCTTTTGTCGAATCTAAACGATCCTGTTTAAGTTGATCTTAGCCTCAATATGGCTAACGTATCCTTAAACATTCAAACAGACTTTAGTCCCAAATTGGACTATAAGACCCCCAATCAAGTTTGGTCCAAGGGTACATCTCTGAACTCCTCTGACACCTATCGTTGTAATCCTTCAACGACGTCAGAGAGGCGACGGGGCCCGATGGCCATGCATCCTATGGACCACTATGTCCCTAAACTGGAACAATAGAGCCCTCAAATGCTCTTTTGTCGGATCTAAACGATCCTGTTTAAGTTGATCTTAGCCTTAATATGGCTAACGTATCCTTAAACATTCAAACAGACTTTAGTCCCAAATTGGACTATAAGACCCCCAATCAACTTTGGTCCAAGGGTACATGTCTGAACTCCTCTGACACCTATCGTTGTAATCCTTCAACGACGTCAGAGAGGTGACGGGTCCCGATGGCCATGAATACAATGGACCACTCTGTCCCTGAACTGGAACAATAGAGCCCCTAAATGCTCTTTTGTCGGATCCAAATGATCCCGTTAAGTTGATCTTAGTCTCAAATCAGACTAACGTATCCTTAACGAACGCTTAAGTTGATCTTAGCCTCAATATGGCTAACGTATCCTTAAACCAAAACCCCAAACCCAAATCTAAGTAAATACGGATTTGGACTAATCCACGTCCTATGGGCGACGACATAACTTAGTCTCCGTATACAATCCACGGGCATCCACAAACAAAACAAACACCCACGACACGAAGTGAACATCTGGAGAAGGAGAAAGTTGTTACCGCGATGCGGTAGCGTAATTAACTGCAGGGGCTTGCGCCTGTAGGGAAGAGTGTCTCCACGATCAAAAACCCCTCGAACGAGGGGGAATCTGACGAAGTCTGCTACATCGGCCGCATCCGTCTAAACCTCCGATACACGGTGCCATAAATCAACTTGGCATCTTCGGAGAGGTGGACGGATAAAACCAAATAGCATCTGCCCCGAATCTCAGGCAAGACGTCCATGTCTGGGCCGCCGTTCGAAGGGGACCACTCCGCGGTGGTGTGAGATGATCTCCGATGGTCTTTCAGTTTTATATGAGCTGCCGTCAAGACCCTGAAGCTGGGAATTTGGCCTTTGCTTCATTTGTTTTAGAGTCTCCGAATCTTGTTGGAGGAAGAACGCTGTAGTGACATCTCGTCTGCTGTATCAAGACGAACGTCGAGGTGGTGACCACTCCGCGCTAGTGTGAGATGATCTCCGATGGTCTTTCAGGTTTTATATGAGTTGCCGTCAAGACCCTGAAGCTAGGAATTTGGCCTTTGTTTCGTTTGCTGGCATTGCGTCTGCTGTATCGAGACGAATGTCGCGGTTGTCTCTAGGTTGTTGGTGAACCGTCGAGGCTTGGAGCTAGGGATTTTGCCGTGGCTCCGTTGTTTGATGTTGCGTCTGTGTCCTGCTGGAATGAGGAGGAACGCTGTTGTGGGTCTCCAGGCCGTAGATGTGGCCGTCGAGACTTGGAACTAGGTACTTTGCCATGGCTCCGTTGTTTTGACCGTGAGGTCTTTCGTATATTGCATCTGCATCCTGCTGGACTGCGAAGGAATGCCGTTGTTGACATTGCGTCTGGTGTAATGAGACGAATAATGAGGTGAAGTTGGGATTTTGCCATCACTCCGCTTTGTTTCGACCATGAGGTCTTTCGTTGACGTTGCATCTGCATCCTGCTGGACTGCGAAGGAACGCCGTTGTGGACATTGCGTCTGGTGTAATGAGACGAATGCTGAGGTGGAGTTGGGATTTTGCCATCACCCCGCTTTGTTTCGACCATGAAGTCTTTCGTTGACGTTGCATCTGCATCCTACTGGACTGCGAAGGAACGCCGTTGTGGACATTGCGTCTGGTGTAATGAGACGAATGCTGAGGTGGAGTTGGGATTTTGCCATCACTCCGCTTTGTTTCGACCATGAGTTCTTTCGTTGACATTGCATCTGCATCCTGCTGGACTGCGAAGGAACGCCGTTGTTGACATTGCGTCTGGTGTAATGAGACGAATGCTGAGGTGGAATTGGGATTTTGCCATCACTCCGCTTCGTTTTGACCATGAGGTCTTTCGTTGAAGTTGCATCTGCATCCTGCTGGACTGCGAAGGAACGCCGTTGTGGACATTGCGTCTGGTGTAATGAGACAAATGCTGAGGTGGAATTGGGATTTTGCCATCACTCCGCTTTGCTGACGTTGCGTCTGCTGTAGCGAGACGAATGTCGAGGTGGTCTTTAGATTGTCTGGGAACCATCGAGATTTGGAACTAGGGACTGAGCCGTGGCTCCGGGGTTGATTACAGCGTCTGAATCCTGCTGGAACGGGGAGGAACGCTGTCGATGATCTCTAGGCTATCCCTGAACCGTCGAGATTTGGCTTCGTTTTCTGATGAAGCCTGAGGAGGGAAGGTGTGATTCCTTCTTTGTTTGCACCCCTGGATTGTATACAGGGATTAATGTGGTATCACCTGTAGGGCATAAATTTCATTTTTCTTTACTTCTTTATTTTTATTTCTTTCCGCGATGCTCTATCATTTCAGCTTTATATCGCGAAGGTCGCGATTGCCCAATCATTTCGGCTATTTTTCGCGGTGCCCAATCATTTCGGCTATTTATTTTATTTTTACTCGCTGCTTTTTATTGCGAGTTACCCAATCATTTCGGCTATTTTGCATGCATATATTTTTACTTGCTGATTTTGTTGCAAATTGCCCCATCATTTCGGCTATTTCGTATGCATGTGTGGCTCGCTAGCTTCTTGCTGTAAGTTTGGAATTAGACACCGATTTCGGCATCAGCACCGCTACAACTGGGATATTGCCAGGAGCGAATCATCATTTGCCCCCGTCGATGTCGAACAAAGGTGTCTTAGCGAACAGGGTTAGGATCCTATCGACTAAGGCTTTGACTTCATGAGCCGTAAGGGTCTCATGAAGGTATTTCTCCCTACGAGTCGTGAGGATCACGTAGGTGCGTTTTCTCTTTAGGAATCGTGAGGATTCCCAAGTGTGTGTTCTCTTATAAGTCGTAAGGATCTTACAAGAGTGTTTTCTCCTTATAAGTCGAGAGGACTTACAAGGGTTGTTCACCATGTAGACATATCCCTAGTCGCGGGTAGGAATTTGTTAGGGAAATGTTTTTTCGCGCCCGTGGATTGTATACAAGGGTCAATATTGGGCCGCTTGTAGGGAAAAATCGGAGGTTGTGATGGCTGCTTAAGAACAGGTTCAGATCCCTGTAGCTTAAGACTTTTGAATCTTATGAGCCGTGAGGGTCTCATAAGAGGGTTCTCCTTACGAGTCGTGAGGATCTCGCAAGTGTAATTTCTTCCTAGGAATCACGGGGATCCCTAAGTGTGTTGCTCCCTTGTGAGTCGTAAGGATCTCACGCAGGTGGTTTCTCCTCACGAAGTCGAGAGGACCTTGCAAGTATCTTTTAACGAGATTGCGCCCTTTCGGGTTTTCACAAAACTCGCCGGTAGCCCTGCTGTTTTTACTCATGGAGCCCTCTCGGGTTTTCATCCGTGCCCATCTCGCTTGTGGACGTACCGTTATTTTTACCACGTCAGCCTGAGGATGCCGCGGGTTGGTAGTAGTTTAACGACGTTTCGGTCATAAGTCAACGTACGATTACGCAGCTAGATTTTGCCGCAAATTTTCGCATGTTTTGTGTCGGAGGTGGATTCCTTGAAGAGAGGGCTGATGGCGATTTCTTCGTCAGAGTCGCTTCCAAAGGTGATAACTTGCGATCCCTTGGTGTCGGCTATGTGACAGTTGCCAGTAGCTCTTTCGCGCTCATCTGTCGTGCTTTTCTGTTTCTGACGAGCCTTGCGCTTCACTCGTTGAACGTGTCGTCGGTGGACAACATATCCCTGCCACCAGTTTTTAAAGGTTATGCACTCCTCGGTAGGGTGTGCAATCCTCTGATGGTATAAGCAGAAGTTAGGATGTATATCCGCTTCATCAAGATGTATACCGCCAGGAGAATTTCCTCCGAAAGAGGGCAACTTCATTCCTATTGATATGGCTTTGGCGAACCTTTTTCTTGTCTTAAACCTGCTTTTATCTGTCGCGGGCATGCCTCGGTCTGGTTGGGGTGTTTTAACCTTTTCGTCCAGTCGCCGGCGTTTGGCTTTTTCAAATATGGCCATTTCGCACTCTCAATCAGCTTTGCTTTTCAGAAGAGCTTCATTCAGGAATGCATCAATCATTTCGTCTGATGTCCCTAGAAGTTTTGGCTCAGGATATGCCCCCAATTTCTTTGTGTCAGGAGCTTCTTCACCACTTATCAACGAATGAAAGATCACTTGGCAGCTTGCCACATAATCCTCAGGTTCATCCGACAAATCTTCTCCATTGTCGTCATCTCTGTCCTCAAGGACGTGGCTGAGAAATTCTTAGAGTGTGATTGGGGTCCGCGTCTTCTGGTTATATTCTTCAAGCGCGTCAATCTGTTTTTGCAGGTCCGTGCGCTTGTCATCAAACTTCACAGGCTTTTAGGTCTTCTTCTTCTTCGAAGACTTTGACGGCTGGGTGCGAGCGCTTTGACTATCACCACCAATTTTTGTAGTTGGGCACGGTTTCAGCATTCCCTCGACGATCTCGGGTTCCAGTGGATTTTTCCACCTGCTTGCCGGGCACGTTTGGAGATCCTTCAGCATTCTTTTCGTTTTTGCCGAAAGAACAACTTCCCATGGGGCTTCCCTTATGAATGAGCGCGATGCCCCCGACATGTCCACTTTTTTAGGGGCGTGAGGTTGTGGCGGGTTCACCTTCCAGTTTTCGGATAATGCGAACTTGCCTTGTTGGTATTGGTCTTCAATCCAGCCTTTGAAGACGAAGCGATCTTCGATTGGATAGCTTACTGCTTGGTGGTAAGGGCAGTAATTGGGATTGTTGACATCACCTGGCTGCAACGGACGTTTTGGATCCGGCAAATTTATGAGCCTGTTGCGCACTGCCAGCTCGAACAGTCTCCTCGTTTTATCTTAGGAAAACGAGTAAGGACGTCCCAGTTTTTCCTCGAGGGATGGACGTGGACGCACGTTGTTTTGGCGAACAACCGGCTTTAAGTTGCTCGGCTGTTGTTGAGTAGTGGCAACGAAAGTTGCTTTTCCTTTCCCCTTTTCATTCCGATGATCCGTCTTTGAAAGAGATGGTTTATGACCCATCTGGTCCATTTGGGCCAACTTGTCAATCAAGGCCTGGAACGTGGTCGGCTTGAAGAACATCATGAATTGGAAAATAGTTGCATGAGGGTCCAGAGTGCCCACGAACATGCCTACCACGGGCGCTTCTTCGATGCGCTGCTCGCATTTCGACCACAGATTCCGCCATCGTATTGCATATTGAACCCACGTTTCACCTGGCTTTACCCTGGCATTGATCAATGCCGTTATTGGGGTGCGTTCACTAGCACTCGCGAATCGCTGGGTGAATAATATCTCCATTTCTGCGAAAGTCTTGACGGAGTCGTTCAGGAGTTCAGAGTACCATTCGAAGGCCGTTTCTGACAAACTGCCGACGAATTGGCAAAGTAGCAATTTATCGTAACCTCCGGTGTTGCCACATAGAGCCCTGAACTGGGCGACATGCTGGTGAGGATTGCCCGTCCCCTTATATACATGAAATTTAGGGATCGTATATCCCGGCGGGTACTTTATTTGGTCATACCATCCTGGATATGGTCGCCTAGTTTTAAGAACTTGGCCGCTGCTTCATTCGCCTGGTGAGCTCATATTTGCTGAGCAATGTAGTCGTCTAGAGCGGCCTTGGAAATGGTTTCCTCTTTGGCTGCTGAAAGAGCCGGAAAAGGGTTCAATGTCTCCCCTCTGTCGTCTTCAATGATGATTGGAGGGTCTTCAGCTGGAGGTTCTGGCTGTAACATCATCCCGACCATGTCTTGGATGAGAAGCGCCATTTGTTTTATATTAGCCGCTTGTTCTGCTGCTTCTCTATCCTTCTTTTCGAGGACTCTGTGGAGGAAGTCAGCATCGGTTTCTTGTTCATGACGCTGCTCTGATGACGCCTCCGGGCTTTCTTTTGGCCCGGTGAGTGCGGCCATTGTAGTCAGCATTTCCTGAAGCTTCTGTTGCTGCTCCTGGGCTTTTGTCACGGATCGGGTGAGCGGTCGGTGACCCGTCGAAGCGCGGCTTTCCTCCTTTCCGAAATCCATATAAACAGTATGCACCATTATGCCCCCAGACTTGGGGCGTTTGGGCTCAGCGTTTTTGTGGTCTGCCGCAGTCACATGGGCTTTCTCTGGCCTCCTTCTCTTCTGAGCGGTTGACGTTGAGGGAGCCGTTGCAGTGGGCACCCAGATTGATGTCGTCTTCTGTGGTACCCCAGGATGGCTCTTTTCTTGCTGAGCTTTGAGCTTTTTTGGTCGGCGAGAGTTGTCCCGGTCAATTACTGAGTCCTGAACCTGTTGCCAGACTTTATAAATTTTGGAGGATAGCCGCTGAGGGGACTGCTCCAGCTTCGTTTCCGTAACATTCTCCACGGGTGGAGGAGATCTTTTTAGTACGGCGGTGGGTGAATTCCTGCGCACCCTGTTAAGCAGCTCGAAGCTGTTCCCAGTTGGAACAGCAGCATTGATTTCCACCGTTGGGGCTGATGGAGTTAGCCCAAAGGGGGAGTTGCCCCCAGCCTTCCTTATTCGACACCAATGGCGACGTCGAGCGTGTCGAGCCGTTGGGATTATTTCAGCTTTAGGGGTGACTTCGTCATGCCCCCTGTTCTGGTGAGGCGCTGCTGGTACCAGCCTCTTGAAGACTGACGTCCGTTGAGCAGCAATATCCAATCTGTCAAAGACAGACCTTTGAGCAGGAACGGGAGCCAGAGTGGCCAGCATCATAAAGACCGATCCCTTGACGGGAGAAGCTTCTTTAGTGACCTCGAGAGCAGGAATGGCTATCCGCTTTGGGATGGCCGCTTCAGGTATCGTGGGCTTCTTGACGGGCCCATTGGAGTTCAGGCTCAGCCTATCGAAGACTGATGTTGTTGGCTTGACATCGGACGACCCGTTGAGAGGGGCCGTGGTAGTAGTGAGTCAATCAAAGACCGACTTCTTTTGTGCTTCTTGCGGCAGCGGGATGTTAATGCTCACTGGTGGGAGCATGGTCCCGAAGAACAATCCGGTGGTAGCCTGCGTCACCCGCTTTATCAGCATTGTGAACATGGAGGCCGCCTAGGACCCGTAAGCTATACCTCCAGATGAGGCGGAACGTGAGTTGCAGTTGCAGCTGGAAAACTTCGTGCAAGTAAACGCCATTGATCTTTTATTTTCTTGAAGAAGTAAGACACCAAATCTTAGTACCTCGAATCCAGGGCAACCATGTCAAACCGCGATTCGTTCGCGAACACGACACACGAAGTGTGGAGTGGAAAGAGGGAAAGGTCCCACCGGGCGTGCCAGAATCTGTTCCCCACTGAAACACAGAGACACGGGCGCGGGTCCGTCTTGCCTGAATTTCGGGGCAGATGCTAATTGGTGTTATCCGTCCACCTCTCCGAAGATGCCAAGTTGATTTATGATACCGTATATCGAAGGTTTAAACGGATGCGGTCGATGTAGCAGACTTCGTCAGATTCCCCCTCATTTGAGGGGTTTTTGATTGTGGGGACGCTCTTCCCTGCAGGCGCAAGCCCCTGCAGTTAATTACGCTACCGCATCGCGGTAACAACTTTCTCCTTCTCAAGATGGTCACTTCGTATCGTGGGTGTTTGTTTTGTTTTTGGTTGCCCGTGGATTGTATACGGAGACTAATTTATGTTGTCGCCCGTAGGGCGTGGATTAGTCCAAATCCGTATTTTCTTAGATTTGGGTTTTGGTTTGGGTTTAAGGATACGTTAGTCTCATTTGAGACTAAGATCAACTTAAACGTTTGTTAAGGATACGTTAGTCTAATTTTAGAATAAGATCAACTTAAACATTTGTTAAGGATACGTTAGTCTAATTTTAGACTAAGATCAACTTAACGGGATCATTTAGATCCAACAAAAGAGCATTTGGGCTCTATTGTTCTAGTTTAGGGACTTTGCGGTCAATTGCCAGTTTAAGGACATGGTGGTCCAAGGTTAAGGACATCATAGTCCATGAGTTTAAGGACCCCATAGTCCAGGTTAAGGACATCGTAGTCGGTGAGTTTAAGGACCCCACAATCCGTAGTTTAAAGACGTCATAGTCTATGAAATGTATGGTTGTCAGGACCCGTCACCTCTCTGAAGACGTTGAAGGATTACAACGACAAATATCAGAGGAGTGAAGAGTTGTACCCTCGAACCGATTTGGGTTGGTCGAAAGATCTGTAGTCGGATTTGGGACTAAGATCTGTTGAAATATTTACGAGCGGATGGGCTCAATTAATATGCCTCGAGGACTTATGGCCAATATTGGGCTAAGTCCAATAAATATTTAACATTTTATTCTGGCTATTGAGCCTTTATTTGGGCTTGGCCCTTCTGACAATATTTTTGTCTTGTATTGAATGCAGAGCATTCATTAGAGCTCTGGCTCATTAAAGAACAAATTTATGTTCTGTTGGCGCGACACGTGGCGCGCTAGGCGTTTTGCGCCAGTCAAAGAGCGTAATGCGCTTCTGCCAAGTAGCGCACACATGGTTGACACGTGTCGCGCTTGGCGCTTTACGCCAGATGATGAGCGCAGTGCGCTATTTCAGAAGCGCAAAGCGCAATCTGTTTAATTGGCGCACACGTGGTTGACACGTGACGCATTTGGCGCTAAGCGCCGGTTCAGAGAGCACAGAAGCGTTGTTCAAGAGCGCAAGGCGCATGTTGTTTAATTGGCACATACGTGGTTGACACGTGGCGCATTTAGGCGCTGAGCGCCGGTCCAGAGAGCGCAGAAGCGTTGTTCAAGAGCGCAAGGCGCATTTCATGAGCGCAAAGCGCATCTGATCAATTTTATGATCAGTGAACAAATTTATGTTCTTTTAAAAGAGGTTTTGTCTCAAGATTCAAGAACAGCAGTTCTTATTTTTGAAAGGGCTTTGCCTTTATAGATCCATGATCTTTAAGAAAATTTAATAATTTTCTCCCCCTTTATGATGAGATGTTCATGATCTCAGAAAGACAGTTTGTCTTATACATCTATGATCTGTGAACGAAGTAAATACTTCTTTGTTTTTATGATGAGATCTTTTGATCTTTTTTATAAAAGACCTTGGTCATTGTAGATCTATGATCTTTTTTAAGAAGATAATTCTTCTTTTTAAGAGATGATTTTATCTCCGTGTTCATTATTCATCATCTTTACCTTAAAGAAATAATCTTCTTTTAAGAGCTTGCTCTCTTTCTTTTTGAGTTTTCTCAAAGTTTATGGGGGGGTTCTCTCTTTCAGACTTGAAGTCTTGGGGCCTTTATATAGGGCAAGTTGATTTGTTGAATTAGTTAAAGAGATCTTTCTCTGATTGATTTGGGGATGTTTTCCACCGTTGGATCTTTGATCCTACGGCTTCTGTTTTACAGAAGGCAATTTTCTTGTTTTTATCAAGATTGAAAGAAAATCTTTCCATAACAGAATTTTAATTCTGATTAATGATTTATCATTATTTATTAGATCTTTTGATCTAAGGGTGGGGAATTTTTAATTCCAGCGCTGGCGCACCCGTACTTTGCACGTGGTGCGCTGCTCAGAGCGCAACGCACTTTGCGCTAGCGCATTTGTGTTTGACACATGGTGCGCTGTTCAGAGCGCAGCGCAGCCTGCGCTAGCGCACCCGTGTTTGACACGTGCCGCACAGCACGCCTAGCGCTAGCTCACACATAGTGCACTGCCTAGGGCGCAACACACCTGGCGCTGGACCTGAAGCGTCGCTTCAATTTTTGAAATTCAAATTTCAAACAGTGCTTTGCTCTGATTGGGGGAAACATATATATGTAGATATCGTGCTATGAAACCAAAGTGTGCGTTTGGGGTAATTCATTACCCCGTGAAGTTTTCCTAAAAGTATTGTTTTACCAATATCGAAAAGAGGTTATAATAAAATTCAAGGTATTTTAATGAAAAAGTTCGTTTATGTTTGTTTCACATGAGAATTTTGGTTAAATTTGAAGCTAAACATTTGTAATTAAAGTTACAAGTAGAGTGGTAACATTAGTTTAATCAAAGTATAAAGGAAAAGAGAGTTTCAAGTTTTAAAAGAAAAATATCGGGAGTAGCTCCACTTTACCGATATCTTTTTAGAAGATAAATTGAGATAAAATAAGAAAAGATTGTCATGCCCCGCTTCCCGGTGTACGGCGAAGGGGACGGGACGAGGCCGCTACATATTTACTGTGAAGTAAATACGCTAAGTGTATTTAAGCAATATAAAAGTAAGCACAAGAGATAAGAGATAATAAACTGAAAAACAACTTTATTTATTAACATTCTTTTGTACAATGCATGAAAAGTAAATACAATTGAATAAAAAGCAATGCCTAAACAATGTCATAACATAAATGAAAGTACTGAATGGAAAATGTACAATGACTAGATCTCGGGGTCTTCACTGAACTAGTCCAAGTCTTCAGCAGTGGGCTCGATCTCTGATGGGTCCAAATCACCTGACGACATTCAAAGAAGAAAGAAATAGAATGTCGTCAGCGAACAGGTCGCTCGGTAAGTCCCAAAGATAAGAGGAAAGTAGAATAGACAGAATAAGAAGGTATCTTTTAAAATTGTATTATATTGTTGTACTGTTGTATTAACGCTGTTGTTTGTAGCTTGGTACAGAAGAATGCCAGTGTATACGAGAGGAGTCTCTATATGCCAGAGACTAGAGGCAAGTATAGTACAAGGAACCGTTTATGCCACGGTACAACAGCAACTGGATTCATGTTAGGTGTATTAAGTCTTACTGTCTCGTGCCACTTCTAACACCTTCCGTACCAATCTACCCCTTAAACCTCGTGTTATCTTGATTGTATTGTTGTATTGTAAATTGTATTGATTGTATAATTGGATGACTGACCGAAACCATGATATCAGTAAACGGATGTAACTATAGAATCATGTATATAACTGGAGAATCATGTAAACTGGATGATCATGTAAACGGAATGTATATCCATGGTTCGGTTCAGTCAAGTTGTATAGATTGATAGATTGAATATATGGAATAATGGATTCGTGTTGAATTGTAATATTCTAAATTGTAGATTGTATATTGTAGACTGTAGATTGTAGATTTTACTTGAATCATATTCAAGTCAGATTATAATGAGACTCACTCTGAGTCAGTAAATTGAAGTCCTGGTCGTTTTGATGTTATCGGTAACCACTGCACATGGACGGCAGGATTTGTGTCTTTTTCCAAGACGATTATCGTATTGATGACACCATTATTAAGTTGTCTACCATAAAGTTATCTTTTAAAGTTGTATTATATTGTTGTAATGTTGTATTAACGCTGTTGTTTGTAGCTTGGTACAGAAGAATGCAGTGTATACGAGAGGAGTCTCTATATGCCAGAGACTAGAGGCAAGTATAGTACAAGGAACCGTTTATGCCACGGTACAACAGCAACTGGATTCATGTTAGGTGTATTAAGTCTTACTGTCTCGTGCCACTTCCAACACCTTCCGTACCAATCTACCCCTTAAATCCCATGTTATCTTGATTGTATTGTTGTATTGTAAATTGTATTAATTGTATAATTGGTTGACTGACCGAAACCATGATATCAGTAAACGGATGCAACTGTAGAATTATGTATGTAACTGGAGAATCATGTAAACTGGATGATCATGTAAATGGAATGTATATCCATGGTTCGGTTCGGTCAAGTTGTATAGATTGATAGATTGAATATATGGAATAATGGATTCATGGATTCGTGTTGAATTGTAATATTGTAGATTGTAGATTGTAGATTGTAGACTATAGATTGTAGATTGTAATTGAATCATATTCAAGTCAGATTATAATGAGACTCACTCTGAGTCAGTAAATTAAAGTCCTGATTGTTTTGATGTTATCGGTAACCACTGCACAAGGACGGCGGGATTTGTGTCTTTTTACAAGACGATTACTGTATTGATAACACCATTATTAAGTTATCTACCTTAAATAGGCAAGCACCCACTTCTCCGGCTCCCTGATGCTCAAGAGATTGGTCCCGCTTAAACCTATGTTTACTATGGTCCTCAGGGTAATTTATAGAACTTGAGGGGGTTTTATGTAAAAATACTTTTATATACTTTTCAAAATACACCCCAAGTATTTATTATTCGTCTTTAGAGTTGTAATGAATGTAGATTTTATATTGTGATATTTCTAGTGAAAATATCCTAATTTCATAAATAAAGGTATTTATTTGTAATATTGATTTGTATGGAATTCATGGTATTTTAGTGTAAAATGATTCTTGTGACATTTTTATAAAAAGTGGAATATTTGTAATAATTCAAAATAGATATTTTTATGTTACATATACATATATTTATATGAAAATAATTTTAGTATATATATATAATATTCTAGAAATCTCCTTTTCTTAAGATATCGTATTTTAAATCTTTCGAGACCGAATGCTCCTTGCGGAGGTCTGCATCTCGCACTACTAAGCCCGAGGATGTGCGATAATCCGCACCATCCCTAACGGGTTCCCCAAATGGGTTGTAGCGGTGCTTTGCAAAGATTTGTATAAACACTAATTATTAAGGAAAAACGGTTTTATTAATTATACTATTTATTTGTAAAGATGTTGATTTCCCGTATTCTATGTTCCCGAGGGTATCGTGCTATGTTGCATATGAGTGTGTGAGGAGGTAGGTCGTTACCTCGTGATCTACTTAAAGGTATAACAAGTTTAATGGTTTAAATGTATAATTAAAACAATGTGGTATTTAAATGAAAAATACGATAAAGTGAAATAGCCATCATTTTATGAAATGAAACTTGATCAATTTGGTTGATTAGTGTTTAATAGTCAATATGAGGGAGTTTAAGTATAATTGTATTAACGAGAAGTGAAGTTTTATATGAAAACCGAATCGGAAATCGGATTTGTTCCGATTCCGTCGGGTTTTGTAAATCCGTATTTTTAGAATGGAAAAGAAAGTTAGAAATGGGACTTACGGGTTTTGGAAAATAACGAGAGTGAGATGGAAGGAGAGGAATCGCCGGTGCGTCGCTTCGTCGCCGAGAGCTCCTAGAACGATCGCCGGAAATTCGTCGGGAATTTCGCCGTAGCTTCGCTTCGTGCTCGTTTTCAAAGTACACAAGTTTCTTGGAAATTTTAGAGAGTTGGCTCAAAGTTTTGGGGTTAGAGGGTAGAGGGTAGGGGTGATATTTATAGGGTTAGGCTAGGGTTAGGATAGATGAAGGTTTTAAATAAAAAAATGTAAAAATGTATTAAAAAATCATTAAAAATAGAGTAAATGGTGGTTAATGGGCTCTCTAGAAACGATCCAATTAAATGGAGTGTGCAGGGGAGTTGGGAATGTGAAAAGGCACAGTTTCCCTTCAGGCGACTCGGCCGACTCGGGCCGAGTCGAGGCATGGGTAGGTGGGTGGTCTCCTGGGGTGCTCACTGGTGCATTTAGTTTAGTGGGTGTAGTGGGAAATTCTGGAGTTATCACGTGTTGACTGTTGGGCTTCTATAAAATTTAAAACAAAATAAATATTAAAAATAATGTGGGGCATGGGATTTGAACTCTGGTGGCTTGGTTCAGCAATGCAAGGTATTACCAATGAGCTACAAGCTCCTTCTTGTAATTAAATTGCTAATTAATTACTTAGGTCTTGTGCTCAGGCAATAAATACCCCTTTATGGATTTTTTGAATTTTTTTTGTAAAAACTTGTATAGGAAATTTATGGTTGTTACATTCTACCCTCCTTAAAAAAAATTCCGTCCTCAAAATTTGTAAAAGGAAAGTGTAACAGATTCAAGAAAAGTTTGGTGACTGGAGTATAGATAGTGTATGAAAATATTTAGAAGAAAGAAATATTGCAAAAGTTTTGGTCAAAGTGAGGGAGTTACCTGGGTTACCTTGGTTCACAGTCCCAGATTCTATGGCTGCTAAGGTGGAGGCTTGACGTCTCGGCATATTTTTCTGTGTAAGCCGGTACATCGATTCCTGACTAGGTAGAGGTGGTCCATATGGAGGTGGTGCTGGAGTGTAGGACGAGTTGCAGGAGCCTGAATAGCTGGCCGCTGCGGGTAGTTGGTGGGTGTGTGAGCTGAGTTACGTCTGTAGGGACAATCTCCAATTCTATGATCGGATGCGCCACAAACTAGGCACATGCCTTTTGCGCGCCTACAGTCCTTCCACAAGTGTCCATCCCTATGGCAGTAGTAACAAAAACCTAGACTTGACTGGTTAATTGTTTCTTTCTGTCTCTTGGGTTCAGATGGTTGTGTAGTGTAGGTTCCTCTTGCCATCTGGGTGGCAGAGCGTTTCCTGACGGTTGCTTCTGCTTCTGGTCGGTTCAATAATATAGTAGTCTGCTGCTGCAGTCCAACCAGAAGGCTTCGGATTTCCTCAACCAGAACCGTTTGCTCGTTGAGCGGCGCAGGGACGACAGGTGTGATTTTTAGTGGTGGTGGAGTATTGTTGAAGTTGATGCTGGTGTTGTTTGGGGAATCCATAACCTTGAATGATAAATTTAGATTATGACAGATTCAAAGTATATGATTCAAGGAATATGAAATTGATAAGATTCAAGGAACATAGATTGTAAAGAATGTTTTAGTTGCTGGTTCTTGTGTTATATTGCTTAGGTTGTTCACGCAGAACAGAACTGCATAGTATGGTTCTATATAGCTCGGACCTGTATGGGCCCCGCTTCCCATTGTACGGCGAAGGGGATGGGACGAGGCCGCTATGTATTTACTGTGAAGTAAATACGCTAAGCTCTGATGGGAATCGAACACACAGGCTACGTCACAGAAGTGCAAAGGCTTTACCAATGAGCTATAGGTGGCTTCTTGTTTTTATTTAACAAAAGTAATTTATAACTTAAACTCAAGCCGTAAAACTCATTTCTTGTATATAACAGAAAAAAAATTCCGTACAAAGATTTCAGAGTCGTTACATTCTACCCTCCTTATAAAAATTTCGCCCTCGAAATTTACATTTACATAGGGACTAATTTTCAAATAGATAAGGATATCTTGCACGCATATCTTCTTCTCGTTCCCATGTTGATTCTCCTGGCGAATCCTTTTTCCACATCACTCGGACCAAGTTTACTTCCTTATTCCGCAATATCTTCACATTTTGGTCTAGGATCTCAACTGGTTGTTGCTCGCAGGTTAAGTCAATTTGTACTGTGAGCTCTGAGTGATCAAGTATGTGGCTGGTGTCGCTCACATATCGTCATAGCTGGGATATGTGGAACACGTTGTGCACACCTTCTAATGAGAGTGGTAGTGCTAAACAGTATGCAATTTCTCCAACTCGTTCGAGAATATCGAACGGTCCTATGTATCTTGGACTTAGCTTACCCATCTTGCCAAAACGTATCACTCCTCTTGTTTGGAGAGATCTTTAGGAATATATGGTCTCCCGGTTGAAACTTCAGATGTCGACGCTTTGCATCTGCCCAATGCTTCTGTCCGTCTTGGGCTATGCGCATTCTTTCCCTGATCGTGCGAACTACGTCCACAGTTGCCACGATCATCTCTGGTCCAAGGAGTTCATGATCTCCGACGTCGTCCTAACTTAGCGGTGAACGATATTTCCGTCCGTAGAGTGCTGCGAATGGTGTCATTCCAATACTTGCCTGATAGCTGTTGTTGTATGAAAACTCCATAAGGTGTAGGTGGTCTTCCCACGAATCTCCGAAGTCTAACATACAGACTCTTAGCATGTCTTCCAGAATCTAAATTGTTCGCTCGGACTGTCCGTCCGTTTGGGGATGATAAACCGTGCTGAAATTCAGACTCGTTTCCAGGCTAGCTTGCAGACTCTGCCAAAACTATGATCGGAATCTTGTATCACGATCGGAGACGATGCAAATAGGTAATCTATGTAATTTCATGATCTCCTGCATGAACTATGATCTCCTGCATGAGTTCATGGATATCAAATATGATGCATCTTGAAGTTTAAATCTTACTTTAGATTTATGCTTACCTCCATGTACTTCTTTGCTAACGTCTCGGTTGATTGGCCAATTCGAAATAGAATAAAGTGAGACGACTTGGTGAGTCGATCCACAATAACCCATATTGCGTCGTTACCCTTCGTGCTGAGAGGAAGGGCAGTCACGACCTCCATGATAATATGCTGCCATTTCCATTCTAGGATTGGAAACAGCTGAAGTAGATAGTTCTGTGGTGTTCAACATTCACTTGCTGACACACTAAACACTTGGCTACGCTTCTAGCTACTTCGCGCTTCATTCCTTGCCACCAGTAATGTTGTCGCAGATCCTTGTACATCTTTGTGCCACCGGGGTGTACTGAATAAGGAGAGTTGTGAGTTTCTTTCATCAACTCTTCTCGAACAGGACCGATTAACACACATAATCGACTTCCATACCGTAAAGATTCATCTTCGTGGATGATGAAGTCAGTTCGAAGTCCACTTTCTACTTATTCTCGGATATTTTGTAGCTTGGCATCATTTGCTTGAGCTGCCTTGATCTGATTGACAAGAGTGGACTGAACTTATAAGTTCATCAAATATGAAGCGTTACCTGGCATAACTATTTCGATCGCCAATCCGTGCAATTCTTGCTGTAGCTTCTACTGAGCGATGAGATTCATTGCTGATGGCTGGCGACTAAGTGCATCAGGAACTACGTTCACCTTCCAGGATGATACTGTAGGTTGATGTCGAAGTCCGCCATGAGTTCTAGCCATCTTCTCTGCTGCATGTTTAATTCATTCTAAGTAAATACATATTTCAGACTCTTGTGGTCAGTGTATATATTCACTCGTTTTCCCAAGAGATAGTGGCGCCAAATCTTAAATACGAAAATGACGGCTGCCAACTCCAGATCATATGTTAGATAGTTGCGCTCATGTACTTTTAGTTATCTTGATGCAAAAGCCACAACTTTTCCATGCCGGTGTAGAACACATCCTAATTTTTTACCGGAAGTGTCACAATGCACAACAAATCCTCCAGATTGATCCGATATTACGAGGATAAGAGCAGAGGTTAATCTTGACTTGAGTTCTACAAAAACTTTTTCACATGCTTCTGACCACACAAATACTTCATCTTTACGTGTGAGCTTGGTCATGGGTGCTGCAATCTTTGAGAAGCCCTCAATGAATCGTCAGTAGTATTCTGCTAATCCCAAGAAACTTTGTATATCCTTCATCGTCTTTGGTGTCGGCCATTCGCTGACAGCTGACACCTTAGCTAGATCTACTGAGATTCTTTCACCTGAAATAATATGTCCAAGAAATTCGATTTGATCTAGCCAAAATTCACACTTGCTGTACTTGGCGTAGAGCTGATGTTGTCGCAATATCTCCAGGACAATCCGTAAGTACTCGGCATGTTCTTTCTGATTCTTTGAATACACCGGGATGTCATCGATGAATATGACAACGAACATGTTTAAGTACTCTCGGAAAACTTGGTTCATCAGGTTCATAAAGATTGCAGGTGCATTGGTCACTCCAAATGGCATTATGAGATATTCATAATAACCATATCGAGTTCTAAACGCCGTCTTCGGAATGTCGGACTTTTTGACCTTCACCTGATGATAACTTGAACAAAGATCTAGCTTTGAAAATACATAAGACCCACTGAGCTGATCGAAAAGATTATCGATGCGCGGTAGTGGATACTTGTTCTTAATCGTCACTTCGTTCAGAGCTCGATAATCTACACACATCCTGTAAGAACCTTCTTTCTTCTTCACGAGTAATACCGGAGATCCCCAGCTTGAAGTACTAGGATGAATCCAACTTTCTTCAGGAGTTCGTCCAACTGAATGCGGATCTCCTTCAATCTTTCTGGACTTAACCGGTATGGAGATTTGATTACAGGTCGTGCACCAGGTTGTAAATCAATACTAAACTCAAGAGCTCGATCAGGAGGCAAACCTGATATGTCTTCAAGGAACACATCCTCGAACTCTCGAACTACTTCAGGCTTTTCTCCTTCTGCCAGTGGAGAGAACACTTCTGCATCATTCGGTTTAGCATGGTATCTTCTGTAACAACCTAGTTCATTTATACCAATTCCAGTTCCCGTATTTTCTTATTCGTGGTATTTTCTTGATTTATCGTGTTTTGGGTGCGAATGGTATTTTACATTTTATATTGCATTCGACCCGACCCACTTGCTTGGAACCTGTTCGATTCATGTTTATAGTTTAACTTGACTTGTTACATAGACAGGTGCACTTTCATGTTTACTGCATACCTGCATTTTATCTGGCATTGCATCTTTTGTAATATAACATTTTAAGTCATGTAAAATATTTTAAAAATATATTTCATAGCATGCATGATACTCCTAACCCCATGGTAGCATCCGCGCATCTTGTTCTCGTCCCGTTCAGTGAAACGGACGTGTTTGGATGGCTATGCGCACGTACGTGCATCCGTTCTTGGGGGTATGCATTTTCGTTACCTGAGCCTTCATTTTGAAATTTGGACGTCGCATATATTCTTCATATTTAAAATCTGAATTTTTAGACCTGACCCGGGCGTGTTTTGGAATATTTTTGTATCCTGCCAAAATTCAAATTTATTAATTATAATATTAAATTAATTTAACCGTTTAAATTCTTAACAACTAAAATCTTTTATAAAACTAACGAAATTTTTATTAAATAAAATCCTAACCCACTAAACGACAAAATCATCTCTCATCCCCTTTTTCTCACTCCTCTCGATCTCTCTCCTCACTCTGTCTCTCTCTCTCCCGTTTCTCTCTCTCTCTCACTCTCTCTTCTACATAATATATTATATTATATTAAATCTTTATCATATAATCCTTTAACCCCTCACACACGTATCTCTTCTTCTTCTCAAAATTTCTTTTCTCCCGCCTCATGAAACCCATGCCTCTGCACCTCATCGCCGCTCGACGCTCGCCTCGCCGCAGCCATCGCTCACCCTCGTCGACACCTTCTCACCTCTTCTATTCTTCCTCCTCTCCCCTCTCCATCCACGTGCAAACCCATCGACCCAAGAACCCCGACCTCGACTTCACTCTCGCCATCTTTTCCCATCACCGACGACGAACTCGTCGTCGACTCCACCAGTCACCACCACTTTCTCCTCCAATCTCCTCTCTTCATCTCCCCAATACCCGGCCTCTTCCCTGCAAGAACCCGATAAACCCCACGACCACGACACCCATCCCTCGTTGTCGTCATCACCGTCGACCTCATCGGCCTCACCCTCGACCCCGTTGTCCTCATCACCACCACCCTCACCCTACTGCCACCAAGAAAGCCTCACTTGACTTCTTGAAACCCACAGCTGCCTTGGCCGTGAACTTCGCCGGAAAACCCTCACCCTCGACCCCGTTGTCCTCGTCACCACATTCGACTCTTGACACCATCACCACCACCCTCACCCTACTGCCACCAAGAAACCCTCACCCGACTTCTTGAAACCCACAGCTGCCTTGGACGTGAACTTCGCCGGAAAACCCTCACCATCGACCACCCTCGTCGGCCGTCCCTGTCAACTCCTCTGACCCCAGAGCACCAACCCAGAAGCAACCTCTCTCTTCTTCTTCTCTTCTCTTTCTCTTCTTCTTTCTTTCTTGGTTTCTCGGTTTCCGACCGTCTCCGGAGCCGTGCTCGTCGCCGACGATCCGGGCGACCCAGAAGACGTTCTCGTGCAGCGTGGTCACTTCTTGCATTGGCTGGTCCGTTCCGGGCATGCGTGTGTGCATCGCAACTTTTACCGACATCCGATGTGCCGAACGTATCCGTATCGTGTTCCATCGAGGCAAGTTAATCTTGCTACATGCTATATAACTCATTATATGCCTATTTAAATAAATATCACGCCTTTATTTTAAATCAAGCATTCCATGTTTCATATTACAGCCTTTCGACGTTCCGTTTACATTTGTATAGTGCATTTCAGATCTAGGGCATGCAAACCAATCTTAATTACATGCTATATTACTTTAGACGCGTCTATTTTAACAAATGGAACACCTGTATTTAAAATTATGCACCCCATGTTTAGTTTTATAACTTTTCGATGTTCCGTTTGCATCCATTCATATCATTTCAGATCTAGGTCATGAAAACTATCTTATTACATACTATACTATCATATACTGCATCAAATTGAATAGTTACATTTCATATTGCTTAGTTATATATTCCGCACTTGTTAGTTTATCGTTTTATGGTTATATGATGTCCGTTTGCATCCATATCATATAAAATGCATATAGTTGCATTTACAGATCTTATTAATAACCCAATATTGTTGTTTTAATACCCCATGTTTAATAAATTGCAATCTAATTAGTTTTAGAACTATTAAAAGTAACCCTAATCGATAGTGTGCATCCATGTCTTTGACTTTCTATCTATGTGCATACCATTCATGTTAGTTCATTTTATTAATACTTTATACTTGATTTTGTGTACCCATACTTATTACAGTTTGATTATGAGCACCCACTTGATACTTGTGCACTACCTGACATGACCTGATACACCACTACTGATATGATTTGATACATGTGCACTACTTGACATGACTTGATACTTGTACACCACCTGACATGACCTGATACACTACTACCGATATGACTTGATACCTGTGCACTACTTGACATGACTTGATACTTGTACACCACCTGACATGACCTGATGTACCACAGATTGACACATTACCTGATCTTGTTACTAATGCCGACAATCTTGACCTGTTGTCCCTACGGACATATCCTGTTGTCTATACAGACAAACCTGTACCTGCTTGATCCTGTGTTGGCACTAGCTCCAGATTTACCAATACCTGACTTGAACACATAACCTTGGGGGTATGGGGAAATCAAAAGTGTAAACTAAAGTATAGCTTACAAGGGTATTACTTGATACGTGGTCCCGGAGGATAACGGGACAGAATCATTCGTGATTCTTACTTGATCCATGGTCCCGGGGGATAACGGGACAGAGTCATTCATGACTCCCACTACCTGATCCGTGGTCCCGGGGGATAACGGGACATATCCTTTGAGTTACATGGAGGATTACTCTAATTGATTTCAATAATTTCAGAGTAGATAACCCTATAGCACAGTTTAGACTACTCACTGCACTTCACCTATTTATATCCTGTCCACTGATCTATATTCATGTTACGGTTACTTATGACTTGTTACTGTTCTACTTTTATTACTGTTCATGCCTGCATGTATTGCTACCCCCTCATTATTATTGTTGATATTATGACGCACTGACGTCTGGGTTTTGCATGGCCCAGATCCTCTACCTCTGCAGCTGACTGATCAGGAGTACTTCCGCCGTCAGGCCGAGCAGTAAGGATCAAGTTAGTTCAGTTACTTCCGTACTTTCCAGATTGTTATTATTACTTAGATCTATTGCTTCCGCGTATTATTTCTTGACTCGTTTATTCTGGTTCATGGACATGTACTAGATAGTTTATGTTATTTTTTTTTACTGTTCTTGATATCTCTACAGCCGTAATGTGACTGTGGAGGGATATTTCCTATCTACAGGTAGCATGGTTGGCTCTGTCACGTGTCTATCTTAGCGCACTCTAAGAAGCGAGGCGTGACAGGGTTTGTTTGGTATCAGAGCCATAGGATTTAGGTTAATCGGGTTTGATTCTTTTGTAATTGGGTATTGGACCCATTACACGAATCAGAAAATCCGTGATTAGGAACATTACCTGCCACATTTTTATCATAATTCTTGAATCATATCTTTCTCTTGACCCCTGTCCTGACGATATACAAACAACTTTGCATCTCGAGTTGAAATTCTTTTGGTTCCCTATTGTTTCTTCCGTCCTATTCCTTTGATTCTGATACTAGGATTTGGGCGACTTGAACAGAGTTATGTGATTGTAACTATAAACTACAACATGGTCACAATACGGTACTCTATTTAAGTAACTTGGAGTCCTGGTCTTGATTCATTTCCATGTTCCATGGTCAATTTATTACCTTGGTTCTCTCGATTTCATTGCTTACCAGTTCATGTTTTATCGCAAGCTTAAATCCTATTTACCGTGCTTAATCTTCTCCAGTATCTTGGCTTCGGATGAAGTCATTTCGTTATCCTACTTGTTCATGTTTTCCTGCATTAGTATTATTCAACTCTGGTGTATCCCATTGTTTGATGTTGTCTTGGGAATGGATTTTCTCGGCACTTTCCATGCTCACATTGATTGTAGGGCAAAGAAAGTGATTTTCCAGATTCCCGGACATCCGAAGTTTGTTTTCGCTGGAGGAAGCAGTTCTGTCGGGCCAGTCGAGTTTAAGGCTAGACCGACAAGCACCGTTCTTGCGTCGATGGAAGTTGATAAGGAGGAAGCGCCAACTGTAGTTCGTGGGTTCATGGACGTGTTCGAGGACATCTCGGGTTTACCGCCAAAATAAGATGTGGAGTTTGCGATTGATCTTGTTCCTGGTGCAGCGCCAATCTCAAAGGCGTGCTATCCGATGGCATCAGTGCAGTTGGAAGAAATCAAGAAGCAGGTTACTGAATTACTGGAGAAGGGTTGGATTCACAGCAACAATTCACCTTAGGGAGCTCCAGTTCTTCTAGTCAAGAAGAAAGATGGCACATGGAGGATGCGCATCGATTATCAAGAATTGAACCGGGTAACTATTAAGAACAAGTACCCGATCCCTCGCATTGGCGAATTATTCGAGCAACTCAATGGCGCGAGGGTATTCTCGAAGCTGGATTTGCGATCCGGATATCATCAGGTCCGAGTTAAATCAGAGGATATTTGCAAGACTACGTTCTGAACTCAATATGGACATTACGAGTATTCAGTGATGCCATTCGGAGTCACGAATGCACTGGCGATATTTATGGACTTGATGAACCGAATCTTTTCACCGTTCTTGGACCAGTTTATAGTGGTGTTTATCGATGATATTCTGGTCTACTCGAGGAGCCTTGAAGAGCATGCAGAACACTTGAAGATCGCACTGCAGACATTGAGGCATGAAAGATTATATGCAAAGATGAGCAAGTGCGAGTTTTGGCTTGAAGAAGTGAAGTTTTGGGGCATGTCGTATCCGGAGATGGAATCGCCGTTGACCCTGAGAAGATTGCAGCAGTTCGAGATTGGCCGATTCCGAAGAACGTAGCAGAGATCAGAAGTTTTCTTGGACTTGCCGGATATTACAGAAGGTTCGTGGAGAATTTTGCTCGTTTGGCTGAGCCTTTGACCAAGCCTACGCGTAAGGAGGTACCGTTCGTATGGACGGATAAATGTGTGTCAACTTTTGAGGCGTTGAAGCAGAGATTGATAACCGCTCCTATTTTGACCGTACCAGACAGTTCCGAAGGATTGGTGATTCACAGCGACGCATCTGGGAATGGTTTGGGATGTGTTCTGATGCAGCATGGGAAAGTTATAGCTTATGCATCGCGGCAGTTGAAGACCCATGAGAAGAATTACCCAACTCATGATTTGGAGCTAGCAGCTGTAATTTTTGCTTTGAAGATTTGGAGACACTACTTACTGGGCAAAAAGGGTCGAAGTATTCACCGATCACAAAAGCCTAAAGTATGTGTTCACGCAGAAAGAGCTTAGTATGAGGCAGCGTAGATGGTTGGAGCTGATGGCTAATTACGATCTTGATCTTAACTACCATCCGGGAAAAGTTAATGTAGTGCCGGATGCGCTTAGTCGGTTGCCAGCAATTCGGATGTTGACTGCACAGAATGATCTTATTGAAGATTTTTCGGAGATTCGAGTTGGAGATCGTGTTACCGCATTCTTCAGGACAGTTGATGCAAGTACAATCATCGTTGATCGATAATATTAAAGCAGCACAACCACAGGACCCAAGATTGTAGAAGTTTCGAGAACAGGTTGAAGCTGGACTTCGAACGGACTTGTTAATTCATGAAGATGGTTCGTTGCGATATGGTAGCCATTTGTGTGTGCCAAAAGGAGATATTCGCGAAGAAGTTATGAAGGAGGCACACAGTTCCGCGTATTCCGTACATCCAGGAGGCACGAAGATGTACCGTGATCTACGACAGCATTTCTGGTGGGAAGGTATGAAAAGGGAGATTGCTCGCTTTGTAGCAAAGAGCTTGGTGTGTCAGCAAGTTAAGGCTGAACATCAAAGGGTTGCTGGTTTATTGCAACCACTTCTGATTCCTCAATGGAAGTGGGAACATATAACCATGGATTTCGTGACAGCTTTACCGCGGAGTCCAAAGGGCAACAATGCAGTTTGGGTGACTGTTGATCGATTGACCAAGACAGCTCACTTCATACCATTTCGAGTTTGTCAGTCAATGGAAGCGTTAGCAGAACGGTACATGCAGGAGATTGTGAGATTGTATGGAGTACCTATGAGCATCGTGTCCGACCGTGACATCTAATTCTTATCGCACTTCTGGAGGAGTTTACAGGAAAGTTTGGGGACGCGATTGAAGTTTAACACAACTTAACATCCTCAGACAGATGGCCAGTCGGAGAGAACAATCCAAACTCTTGAAGATATGTTAAGAGCTTGCATGTTGGACTTCAAGGGTTCGTGGGAGGATCATCTACACTTGGTAAAGTTTTCGTACAACAACAGCTTTTAGGCGACTATTCAGATGGCTGCATTCGAAGCATTGTATGGTCGCAAGTGTCGCTCACATGTTTATTGGGACGATTTTGGAGAACGAAAATTGTTGGGATCGAATTTGATCGTGCAAACAGTGGAGAAAGTTAATACTATCCGGAATCATATGAAGGCAGCGCAAGATCGGCAGAAGAGTTGGGCCGATACATCGAAAGACCTCTAGAGTTCGCTGTTGGTGATCTTGTGTTCTTAAAGATATCACCGACTAGAGGAGTGATTCGTTTTGGGAGTCGAGGCAAGTTTAGTCCTCGATTCGTGGGGCCTTTCGAGATTTTGGAGCGTGTTGGAGAAGTGGCTTATCGATTGGCTTTACCACAATCTTTGGTGAATGTTCATGACGTGTTTCATGTATCTCAATTCCGTAAGTATGTTCGAGATGAAACACACGTGCTGGATCATTCGGAGTTGACTGTACGAGAAGATTTAACCTTTGAGGAACGACCGATGTCGATTGTGGATCGAAGAGAAAAGGTTCTTAAGAACAAGGTTATCCCTCTCGTACTTATTTCTTGGGGAAATCGCTCGCATAGTGAATCGACTTGGGAACGATAAGACGAGATTCGATAGAAGTTTCCACATCTATTCTTGTAATTTCTGGATTGTTTATCCTTTCTTGTTCTTGGAATTTCGAGGACGAAATTCTTTTTGTAGTTGGGTATAATGTAACAACTTAGTTTATTTATACCAATTCCAGTTCCCGTATTACCTTATTTGTGGTATTTTATTGATTTATCGTGTTTTGGGTGCGAATAGTATTTTACATTTTACATTGCATTCGACCCGACCCGCTTGCTTGGAACCTGTTCGATTCATATTTATAGTTTAACTTGACTTGTTACATAAACAGGTGCACTTTCATGTTTACTGCATACCTGCATTTTATCTGGCATTGCATCTTTTACAATATAACATTTTAAGTCATGTAAAATATTTTTAAAATACATTTCATAGCATAGATGATACTCCTAACCCCGTGGTAGCATCCGCGCATCTTGTTCTCGTCCCGTTCAGTGAAACGGACGTGTTTGGATGGATACGCGCACGTACGTGCATCCGTTCTTGGGGGTATGCAATTTCGTTACTTGAGCATTCATTTTGAAATTTGGACGTCGCATATATTCTTCATATTTTAAATCTGAATTTTTAGACCTGACCCGGGCGTGTTTTGGAATATTTTTGTATCCCGCCAAAATTCAAATTTATTTATTATAATATTAAATTAATTTAACCGTTTAAATTCTTAACAACTAAAATCTTTTATAAAACTAACGAAATTTTTATTAAATAAAATCCTAACCCACTAAACGACAAAATCATCTCTCCTCCCCTCTTTCTCACTCCTCTCGATCTCTTTCCTCACTCTGTTTCTCTCTTCTCTCTCTCTCCCATTTCTCTCTCTCTCTCTCTCACTCTCTCCTCTACATAATTATTATATTATATTAAATCTTTATCATATAATCCTTTAACCCCTCACACACGTATCTCTTCTTCTCAAAATTTCTTTTCTCCCGCCTCACGAAAACCATGCCTCTGCACCTCGTTGCCGCTCGATGCTCGCCTCGCCGCAGCCATCCCTCACCCTCGTCGACACCTTCTCGCCTCTTCTATTCTTCCTCCTCTCCCCTCTCCATCCCCATGCAAACCCATCGACCCAAGAACCCCGACCTCGACTTCACTCTCGCCATCTTTTCCCATCGCCGCCGATGAACTCGTCGTGGACTCCACCCGTCACCTCCACTTTCTCCTCCAATCTCCTCTCTTCGTCTCCCCAATACCCGGCCTCTTCCCTGCAAGAACCCGAGAAACCCTACGACCACGACACCCATCCCTCGTCGTCGTCATGACCGTCGACCTCGTCGGCCTCACCCTCGACCCCGTTGTCCTCATCACCACCTTCGACTCTTGACACCATCACCACCACCCACACCCTACTGCCACCAAGAAACCCTCACCCGACTTCTTGAAACCAACAGCTGCCTTGGCCGTGAACTTCACCGGAAAACCCTCACCCTCGACCCCGTTGTCCTCATCACCACCTTCGACTCTTGACACCATCACCACCACCCTTACCCTACTGCCACCAAGAAACCCTCAACCGACTTCTTGAAACCCACAGCTGCCTTGGCCGTGAACTTCGCCGGAAAACCCTCACCGTCGACCACCCTCGTCGGTCGTCCCTGTCAACTCCCCTGACCCCAGAGCACCAACCCAGAAGCAACCTCTCTCTCTCTTCTTCTTCTCTTCTCTTTCTCTTCTTCTTTCTTTCTTGGCTTCTCGGTTTTCGACCGTCGCCGGAGCCGTGCTCGTCACCGACGATCCGGGCGACCCAGAATACGTTCTCGTGCAGCGTAGTCACTTCTTGCATTGGCCGGTCCGTTCCGGGCACGCGTGTGTGCATCGCAACTTTTACCGACATCCGACGTGCCGTACGTATCCGTATCGTGTTCCATCGAGGCAAGTTAATCTTGCTACATGCTATATAACTCATTATATACCTATTTAAATAAATATCACACATGTATTTTAAATCAACCATTCCATGTTTCATATTACAGCCTTTCGACGTTCCGTTTACATTTTTATAGTGCATTTCAGATCTAGGGCATGCAAACCAATCTTAATTACATGCTACATTACTTTAGACACATCTATTTTAACAAATGGAACACCTGTATTTAAAATCATGCACCCCATATTTAGTTTTATAACTTTTCGATGTTCCGTTTGCATCCATTCATATCATTTCAGATCTAGGTCGTGAAAACTTATCTTATTACATACTATACTATCATATACTGCATCAAATTGAATAGTTACATTTCATATTGCTTAGTTATATATTCCGCACTTGTTAGTTTATCGTTTTATGGTTATATGATGTCCGTTTGCATCCATATCATATAGAATGAATATAGCTGCATTTACAGATCTTATTAATAACCCAATATTGTTGTTTTAATACCCCATGTTTAATAAAGTGCAATCTAATTAGTTTTAGAACTATTAAAAGTAAACCTAATAGATAGTGTACATCCACTTCTTTGACTTTCTATCTATGTGCATACCATTCATGTTAGTTCATTTTATTAATACTCTATACTTGATTTTGTGTACCCATACTTATTACAGTTTGATTATGAGCACCCACTTGATACTTGTGCACTACCTGACATGACCTGATACACTGCTACTGACATGACTTGATACCTGTGCACTACTTGACATGACTTGATACTTGTACACCACCTGACATGACCCGATGTACCACAGCTTGACACATTACCTGATCTTGTTACTAATGCCGACAATCTTGACATGTTGTCCCTACAGACATATCATGTTGTCTATACAGAAAAACATGTACCTGCTTGATCCTGTGTTGGCACTAGCTCCAGATTTACCAATACCTGACTTGAACACATAGCCTTGGTGGTATGGGGAAATAAAAAGTGTAAACTAAAGTGTAGCTTACAAGGGTATTACTTGATTCGTGGTCCCGGAGGATAACGGGACAGAATCATTCGTGATTTTTACTTGATCCGTGGTCCCGGGGGATAACGGGACAGAGTCATTCATGACTCCCACTACCTGATCCGTGGTCCCGAGGGATAACGTGACATATCCTTTGAGTTACATGGAGGATTACTCTAATTGATTTCAATAATTTCAGAGTAGATAACCCTATAGCACAGTTTAGACTACTCACTGCACTTCACCTGTTTATATCATGTCCACTGATCTATATTCATGTTACGGTTACTTATAACTTGTTACTGTTTTACTTTTATTACTGTTCATACTCATGCCTGCGTGTATTGATACCCTCTGATTATTATTTTTGATATTATGACGCACTGACGTCTGAGTTTTGCATGGCCCAGATCCTCTACCTTTGCAGCTGACTGATCAGGAGTACTTCCGCCGTCAGGCCGAGCAGTTAGTATCCAGTTAGTTCAGTTACTTCCGTACTTTCCAGATTGTTATTATTACTTGGATCTATTGCTTCCGCATATTATTTCTTGACTCGTTTATTCTGGCTCATGGACATGTACTAGATAGTTTATTTTTTTTTTACTGTTCTTGATATCTCTATAGTCGTAATGTGACTGTGGAGGGATATTTCCTATTCACAGGTAGCATGGTTGGCTCTGTCACGTGTCTATCTTAGCGCACTCTGGGAAGCGGGGCGTGACATCTTCCTGGCTCCAAAGTTCTATCTACTCTTTTGAAATAGAAGACTGGGTGATCTGGGATCTCAAATACTATCCTCCTTTGACGGCAGTCAATCGTAACATAGAATACTCCCAGCCAATCCATTCCCAACACAACATCGAAATTTGGGATGTCCAGTACTTTGAAATTCGTGTAGAATTATCGTCCGCAAACTACAAGTGGACATTAATCAAACCCTAAAGTTGCTTTCAAGACTCCATTCTCGGAACTGACATTCCAGTTTGAAATGAGTGGCTTCACGGGAATCGCATGCGTTCTCATGAATCAGTGAGACATGAAGCAGTATGAAGTCCAGTATCGAAAAGTGCGAGTGCAGGAAGGGTGGCTACTAGTATAATACCTAAGTTGCGTGAAGTTGGGTTTAGATATAGGAAATGTTATAGTGATACATAAGGATTGAAAAGTTGAAAGGATTGGGGGATTTACCTGTGATGACTTGTCCTATGGCTTCGGCCTCCTCGACTATCATTGTAAATAGCATACCATCATATCAAGTAAGATTGTCCTGTACATACATATCACTAGCATCCTATACAATAAAGGCCTCTAGGGCATACATATCCAACATGAAGAGTAGCCGAAGATGGATTTTGACTGGGGATCCGACCTAAGAGATGAAGCGCCGAGCAATTCTCAGACGACAGAAGGAAAGTGAACTAAAGGTGTCTCCTTGGGATATGCCTCCCCTATTTATACACTCAGCAAAAGCCATCCGATGGACCAAATCTGTTCCCGCCAGAACGAAGTATCGCGCCCCACGGTCCCGATGGCTCCACGTGGTAGCCAACCATTGGGCGCTTCCCCCCTCACACGAATCCAACGGGCGGAAGCGATGTCTCGCAGTCCGCCATCTAATTATGGCTACGTGGCACGAAATCGACGGCTCAAACAGGCGAAATGACGTCTCCATTATAGCGTCGCCTTTTTAGTGATCCGCTGACGTTATCGAGGATATGTACAAAAATTAAAGCGCACGGTAAAACACCATATGGTCTCGGAGAACGAAGAGACACAGCCGCCAAACGCCATATTATTCTTGGACAATCCACCACAAAGAATCCTCGGCACCCAACTGAGCAAAGAAAGCCCGGCAGACCACTCTCGACCCAACCCGTAAATGGGTCGGAATGAGAGTGGGGGGCTAATGATGATGCTTATAAGTGGGAATTTCTCGGATCACGGCACGTAGCGGATGACGTGTCATCCACGTAAGCACGCTAGATTTCTGAGGTTACAGAGTTGGAATAAGTATGATGCATTGGGGACATTCTTCGGCGCTTCGCCTCCGAGGTTGCACCCGACCATTTAGAAGACCGCCCCGGAGTACGTTCCCCCTTCGGCTGACGCCAGCCAATAGTTCATCTCCGAGCTATCCTATAGCTGAGACTACTCAACTCGCTTGCTCGTATCTGAGCTATTCTATATCTGAGGTTCCTCAGCGTTCCTATTTGGCCGGGAGCATGGAGCCTAAGCGCCCCCGTAACGGCTCCGTGTATCTCGCCACGGCGAGATCTCGACCACTCCACGTCTTGCATCCCACGCTAGCATATCTCGCCATTAATGAACGTATCTCGCCATTAATGGGCGTATCCCGCCATTACTGTGAACTTGACGCAGGGGCGTAACGGACGACGTTAATCTCACATCGGCTCGTTTCATGCGACCGCTATATAAACCCCTATTCCAGACGACTCAGGTATCTCGAACTCATTTCAATACACTGCTATTATGCCATAATATTTCTCGGTACTTACTTGATCGTCGGAGATTCCTACGGTGGTTTCCTATCCCGGGACTTCTCTTGCAGGTAGCTCGGCATCAACAACAACCAACAACCCATTGAGACCCACACGCTCAATTCTCACCTCAAATCTCAACCGTTTAGTACCGTTGGCCGCAAGATCGACGGAGGACAACATCTGAGTGAGATTCCGACCTCCATCACTTTATTTCTATTTTACTTTCCTCCTGCTTTCTTACTTTCTTTGCACTTCCCGATTGCCTATCGGGCCCTTAAGGAAAATGGAAAGGCGTTTTATTTCTGTCAACTGGCATTAAATTCTGGAGATGTAAATCGTGAATGACCGTACCTTGAGTATAAATATAGCCATAGTGAAAATGATTAGAGTACGTGTAGCTTTGGTCTTCATACACGAAAAATTATTCTTTAACAGTATTTTTCGTTATCAGTTTGAGTTAACAGTCCGAGGCTTTGACACTGAAAGTTAATTAATATTGTTTCTATGTTTCAAATTCAAAATAGTATTCACCACGACATATTTTTAAGATTGTTTGTGACATGGCAGGCGAAAGAAAATGCACAGAATATATCTCATTCGGCGTTTGTTGAACCAAATAAATATCACATCATTGCTATTTTCTACCGATTTATTAGGAATAATGTATTTTTATATGGTAGAACGATGAAGGACATTAATATAAATTTTATAACTTTTTCCCTTAAACAGCATGCTTTGATCTGCATCTGGGATCCGAACCGCATATCTCTTGCGCACCGTTATAACATAACGGCAGGAGTAACTTGGAGTGTGGATTAAGTTATTGCCCGGTAACAAGGACAAATGGTAACAAACGAGCACCTACGGTTCTTTTTATATCATCGATCTCTGTCTCCCCTATAAATTATTCATTGCTGATTAGCAATGTTAAATCATTGTTAGATCTCGTGTTTTATGGATAAATAAATGGCAATTATACCCCATCCCTTGGAAAAAAGGCGGTGCCATGTCTGTCCCACTACGTGTGCCGGACATTGAGATGGGGCCCACCTAAGATCTTAGCCTCGTGTAGTTCGTCTCGAGCACCAACTCTTATATAACTGTTTTGAACCGTTGCAATGGACACATAGAAAATGAATTGGCTCCAATATTTGATATTCATGTGACAATTTGAGCCTAATATCTAAGCCTAAGACTTTTACTAGCCGGATCAAGGTTTGCATAGCGTGCGGCCCGACGGGCCAGGTCTTAATGAAGACTTATTTTACAAAAAACATCCTATCATTTACTCGGCGTGTCCGGTTTCTCCCGTTGTGATGCAACACGGTTTTTGTCGTATCTGCGGGCACCAATGAATTTGTATTATATGTAGGGTCTTGTTGCAAGGCGACGGTACAGGATTTCCGAGATGCAAAGCAAAGAACGCCCGGAGAAGGTTCTCCGGAGCTCTCCTCCGTTGCTTAAGCTGGTTACCGCTTTAAGAAACCTAAGGTTTCTTAGAAGGGGTTAGTTCCAAATAATTTTATAATCCAGAATTCGTAAATCAAACGACCGTCATTTTGATAAAATTATTTTATATTCAAAATGCCAGTCATTTGATTTTAAAACACATGTAGTCTAGGACAATACATTTAACAGTGAACGTTAACCGGAACTCAGCTAATAGAGGTTCGACGAACGCCGATCGATGGCGGAGAATAACCGGTGGCGGTAAAGACGATCGTCGGCCGGCGACGAGGATGGTCGGAAATGGCCATCGGAGGAGGCGACGAGCGGCGTTGGCGGAGAACGAGGAAGGTGGCGGGAGAAGTCAGAGGCGATGAACCGGGACAGCGACGGCGACGAGCGACTGAAGGATACGGGCGATGGTTGGCCGACGGCAGTGGTGGGCACGGTCGTCCGACGGCGGCGGTCGGTGGCGGTGGTCGATATCTGGTTAATGGTGGCCGCAATGATGGTGGTGATACCGGGTGAGACGGTTTATTTAAATTTTGATCTATTATATACAGTACGACATTCTAGAAAATCTAGGAGTACATGGTGATTTAAAAATTGATTGGTTTTCTCATTTTTTGTACTGTAAACTGAGTGACGTATTCTAATATCCAAATTCTTGCATTTTAAGATGCTAGTTTTGACCAACGCTACTAAGCAAATTCTAACTTTAATTAGCTTGGTGCTAACATGAATTTTTAAATTCCAGAATTGCATTTTCAAATGATCTGGGACTAACAACCCCTTGGGGATATTAAGTGCATGCTACAGGGTTGAAGGATTCCGGGCTTATATAATTATGCACTAAGGGGCCCGGTTAGTCGGGGAAGGATCTCTTAGGATTTCCCGCCCATCTTTAGTTTAGATTCATATCAATTAGGTTCGAGTATCAGGTCTCACGCATCATGTGCGTGTGGTTTGGATCCCTTCAGCACCCCGAGCCTCTATTGGGCCAATACGGGGTCATCCGGGCTTTGTGTGGACGTCGTATACACGCTTGTTTCCATTACGGGTTTACTTATTTTATGGTTTGCCCTATTTTCATATGCTTTGTTTTCTCAAATGAAGAATGCAACATGTTATTTTAAACTATGACGGTTGCTAACAATAAGTTCTGCGAGAATTTGAAATTGTGGATGTGATGGTGCTCGAAATTGGCGATCTCCAAGATCATGACACGTGGCAGGTGACGTGTCCCGGAACTCAGAGGAAGAGGCCCACAGTAGCTGCCCGGGCCACCCTGTACCTGACCTGCGGACACAAGCCAGCCCTCCTCGGTACCCTCTGCAAATCGACCTCCTCGGCCCCATAGCCCGCGCCGAGCGGCCACAAGACCTGGATTCCTTGGCCTCCTCGTTCGTCCCGTGCTCCAGGCCGAGGCCGTCTTCCTCGGCCCTCCAACCAAGGTCACCGCTCACAGGCGAAACCGCCGCTCCGCGAATCTCGCCATGCGCGGATTTTGCGCCAACAACATCCCACGTTTCACGCCATCAATCCCCATTAATGAGCGATCCCCTTTCTATGCGGGCGTGACGTCGGGGGGCGTAACTGCCGGCGAAATCCACGCTCCTGCTGCTGCGTGCCACAACCGCTATATAAACCCCCATCACAGAGGGGTCAAGTAAGCCATCTTTTACTCTTTTAAGCCGTTACTCTGCTCGGATCTCATCACTAACTTGATCGTCGGAGGGTCCTTGGTGGTACCAAACCACCCCGGGACTTCTTTGCAGGTACTCGGCACCAAACTCCTCACTCCACTTCTTCCTCTAAAACCCATTGAGACCCACACGCTGTAAGTCGAAGTTAGACACCCCACATGATGCGGGGAGGCGGAATAGGTAAAACAATCATTTTGTTTAAACTAATATCGACTAACTTTACAAATCTTTACTAAACCCTAACCAACAACTATATAGAAGTGATTAGCTACTATGATAGATGATTATACCTAATGAATCAAGTCCTTCTTGTTCTTATTGATCACCTCCTCGTTGGCCTCCTCGATGTGATAGAAGATCCACCCGAGAGCTACTTCTCCAAGTTTTAACCTCTCACTTGAGGTAACTAGGTGACTATGAGTGCTAATCAAGATAACCTAGAGGATATAGAAGAGGATTAGGGATCTATTAGTCTTGCTAACCCTTGGGATCTCAACACATGAGAGGATTATGGTTAGGGTTGAAGAGAGAGAGAGCTTGAGGAGAGAGAATGTGTGAGTGAGAATGAATAAATATCTTAAGTCATTTGGATAAATAATGAAGCATCAAAATATCTAGAAATAATATCTCAAAATATCAACCATGCTTCATTAATTACTTTGAGGTGAATCACCTCACGACTCATGATGTAATTAATGCAAATCACACATCATCTCCTCCACCTCATTAAGCTTAATTCATAAATGAATTAAAGCATAATGAGTCACCTTTCTTCTAGAAGCTTCTCGAGTAATTACGAGAACGCCCCTCCTATCCGTGAAAACACGGAAAAACTGAGACTGTATAAATCCAATAATCCAATACTAGAACCTGGCTTAAACTAAAGCCCGCTAGTAAAAACTGTCCGAACATCGTACGTGCATAAATGCACGTATGTGTCCGAACCCTGTCGTAAAACCATACGACCTCTATATCATTTTGCCTGAAGCAGGGAAACTCTCTGTGTGGGACTCTAAAGACTCGACACTACGCTGGCAGTGGGTTTAACCACAGGCCGCAAGCGGTACTAGCTGTACGTAATGGTCCCCAGGTAGATGTCGATAAGAAGGCCGATGAGGAAACCCATCCGAACTCCTACTGAGCCTGATGTGATAATCTCCATACAGTCTAGTCTGTTCGTCTAGGACTATCGCATATCGGGCTTAGGGGGCAGCAAGCGTCAGTCCCCTAAAAGCGGTATAAGTCGTGTCGGAGTGAAACCCATTACACCTTGAGAAGCTACTGGAAATCCTACCAGTAAATCTCGTTTGCCCTGGCCAGGGACTTTGCGTAATGGCTCTCCAAACACAGCGTGACATCAACTCCCAATACCGGGAGAGACGAATTCTATCTAACCGCCATTGCCTCCAAGTGCTTCGGGACTGCACCCAACTGCTACCTGTTTGCACGACTCCTTTGAGCCGTGGTAGGGTAGTAATCTAAGAACAGTGGGAACACACTCGAGACGAAGCAGCAGTATCAAGTCTGCGGTCTATGTTGTACTTATGTCACCTGGGAACTGTTAACTGACGACGGGTATAATACCAACCAACAGTTCCCTGCGAGTCCTGTCCGGTGTACCCGTAACCCAACGAGCACCTGTATACTATCTCCAGTACAACGTACTAATGGCTGTAGGACAGACCATTTCCCCTGCCGGGATGAGAAGCGTACACACTAGTCTACTCCGGAGTATCGATGCCCTGTCTCGATAATCCTACGACTAGGGACCTGAAAAAGGATGTACTTGTAGACTACCCAGCCTCCACTAGTGTGACTGCCATCACAACGCTGGTAGTCAAGCAAGATCCTAAGGGCTCTATCAATATGTATTCGCGATATGCTAACATATACACATATTAAGATAGACCTAAACCAAGTAGCATACTACTATGTTAAGCGAGACTATTAATATAACTGTGAATATCCCAAGCTTCCATTAAGTAATATACAAACTAGTATGATATAATAATGGCCCCTAGGGCATATACACTAACACACGCAACAGGAGATAATCAACAAAGTCCACCGCGAGATCGACGGAAGACAACATCTGACGGAGGCCCGAAAAGGAGCTCCATCGGTTGGCGCCGTCTGTGGGAACGAAAACTCCACAAAAACTAAAGTTGGCCTTCCGATCTCCGCCCACATGACAACCGATACCCCTAAAGACCCAAACGCCCGCTGTCGCCTCCCTCGCAGCGGAGGCGCGGACGAACCCTCGCCTAAGGTCGTCGACATCCCCACTGGCTGCCGTCTCACAGGCTCTAGCGACCGCCCGAGCAAAAGGGCTAGGGGCCGAGAGCCCATCACCTTTGGCGACGAGGATCTCCATGGCATATCTGTGCCCCATAGCGACCCGCTGGTGATCACAGCACAAATCCACCGATACGAGGTCCACCGGATACTCATCGATTCGGGCAGCTCGGCAGACATCCTCTTCCACGACTGCTTTCTACGTATGGGGCTCGCCCCAGCAGACTTGAGACCGACCTCCCACATCCTCTCGGGGTTCACCAACCACTCCATCCCGGCACAAGGGTGGTCACCCTGCAGTTCACAATCGGGGAGCCCGGCTGCGCGCGCACGCTGCCTGTGGACTTCTTCGTGGCGAAGGTCCTATCGGCCTACAACGTCCCCCTCGGCCGCCCGACGCTGAACTCCCTCCAGGCCCAGATCTCGACATACCACCCGGCGATAAAATTCCCTCTCGATCAGGGCGGGGTAGGTCGGGCATACGGGAGCCAGCAAGTCGCGGAGATCGGCCTGACAGAGGCGTCTTCACCCGAGCAGCACGCTGATAGCGCCGATGCATGCGGCGACATCAAAGGGTCCCTGGACACCCGGGACGAGCGGAAGGAGGTCCGTGGAGCGCCGGTCGAACCTCTGACCGAGGTGCCCTTAGCGGAAGGAGACCAAGGAAAGACCGTCCAGGTCAGGTCACTCCTGACGGGAACTCAGCGGGATGGCCTGATCGATTTCCTCAGAAGCAACTCCGACGTCTTTGCCTGGGCACCAGCTGACAAGCCTAGGATCGACCCCAAAATCATCTCCCACAAGCTCGGGGTTGATCCTACGGCCCGACCCGTCAGACAGAAGAAAAGAAGCTTCGTCCCGGTCAAACAGAAGGCTATCGAAGAGGAAGTTTACCGGCTCCTCGCCGCCAACTTCATCAGGAATGTGCCCTACTCGGAGTGGCTGGCAAACGTGGTTCTGGTCACGAAGTCGAGTGGGAAGTGGCGTATGTGCGTCGACTTCACCGACCTCAACAAGGCCTGACCCAAGGATAACTTCCCGCTCCCCCGCATAGACCAGCTCGTTGACAGCTCGGCCGGTCACGAGCTGCTGAGCTTTATGGACGCTGTTCCCCTCCGAAAGACGGCGCACAAGACTGCGAAGTCCTGACGCTGAGATTCGGGGCAGATGCTATTTGGTTTTATCCGTCTACCTCTCTGAAGATGCCAAGCTGATTTATGGCACCGTATATCGGAGGTTTAGACGGATGCGGCCGATTTAGCAGACTTCGTCAGATTCCCCCTCATTCGAGGGGTTTTTGATTGTGGGGACACTCTTCCCTGCAGGCGCAAGCCCCTGCAGTTAATTACGCTACCGCATCGCGGTAACAACTTTCTCCTTCTCCAGAATTTCACTTCATGTCGTGGGTGTTTGTTTTGTTTGTGGTTGCCCGTGGATTGTATACGGAGACTAATTTATGTTGTTGCCCGTAGGACGTTGATTAGTCCAAATCCGTATTTTCTTAGATTTGGGTTTGGGGTTTTAGTTTAAGGATACGTTAGCCATTTTTAAGGCTAAGATCAACTTAAACGTTCGTTACGGATACGTTAGTCCGATTTGAGACTAAGATCAACTTAACGGGAAGAGCATTTAGGGGGCTCTATTGTTCCATTTTAGGGACGTCGTGGTCCATTTAATATATGGCCGTCGGGACCCGTCACCTCTCTGACGACGTTGAAGGATTACAACGACAGGTGTCAGAGGAGTTCGGAGATGTACTCTTGAACCAAAGTTGATTGGGGGATCTATAGTCCAATTTGGGACTAGAGTCTGTTTGAAGGTTTAAGGATACGTTAGCCATATTTGAGGCTAAGATCAACTTAAACGGGATCGTTTAGATCCGACAAAAGAGCGTTTGGGGGCCCTATTGTTCCAGTTTAGGGACGTAGTGGTCCGTATGTAGTTTAGGGACATTGCGGTCCATTGCCAGTTTTGGGGATGGATATTAGTTTAAAGACGCATAAGTCCATGAGTTTAAGGACCCCATAGTCCATATAGATGTGTTTAAGGACGCATTAGTCCATTAGTTTAAGGACGCATAAGTCCATGGGTTTGAGGACCCCACAGTCCGTATGGATGCGTGGTTGTCGGGACCCGTCACCTCTCTGACGTCGTTGAAGGATTACAACGATAGGTGTCAGAGGAGTTCAGAGATGTACCCTTAAACCGGATGTAAATTGATTTAAGAGAGCAGTCTTGCTCAGTCAATTTAATTTGAGAACTTACGGCCATGATTCGGATAAGTCCAGTTGAGAATATTCAACGTTTTTATCTTTGGCCTATTAGGCCTGTGCTAGGGCTTTGCCCTTGTTTAATAATGCACTGCATTTTCTTTTGGCCTTCCAGGCCATTTTGATTTGGGCTCTGTCCCTTTTAAATGATGCACAGCATCTGTTTTTGTTTGGGCTCTGCCCTTTTTAAAATAATGCATTGCATTTTTTTAATTGGGCTTGGCCCTTCTGTAAATAATGCAGTGCATTAATCAAACTGACAGTGGCCATGTGGTCTGTCAGGCGCTTTGCGCTAATTATTGAGCGCATGTGGAGGTGACATGTGTCACGCTCGGGTGAGCGCAAGCGCAGTGCGCTGCGTTGTTGCGCTGCTGACACGTGGCGCGCTCTGGTGAGTTGCGCCAATTTCAGAGAGCAGTGCTTTATCTTAAAAGCGCATAGCGCAAGTTATTCTGGTGCTGATACGTGGCGCTCTCTGGTGGCTTGCGCCAATTCAGAGAGCGCAACAGTGCAGATTTGCAAGTGCAAGGCACTGTTTTAATTATCTTGATCCAATTTTGGATTCAAGAAAAGAATCTTTAAGATTCCAGAACCAATGGTTCATAAAAAAGGCAATGCCTTTGATATTATTTATATATATTTTTTATTGAAGAATCTTGATCTTGTTCTTAGATCAATGATCTATTCAGAAGAAATTCTTCTTTTTTATTCAAAGGTTTTACCTTCTTTTTCTTCTTCTTGAGTTCTTTTCAAAATTCTTTTGAGTTCTCTCTCTGTTTCTGTCTCTGTTCTTCTCTCCAAAAAAGGTCCCTTCTTCTTTTCTTGGCTCCTATTTATAGGAGAAAGAAAAGAATCAATTTGTTTAATAAATCTTTCATTGAAAGATTTGATTTGTTTTCATATTTAATATGATCCTTTAGATCATTCAGTGAATTTTATTCACCGTTGGATTTTAAATCCAAAGATATTCTGTTTGTTATCTCCGGTGAGATAGGGGAAATCTTTTCTTGTATCAAATCTTTCTATAAATTGGTGATTTTTAATCACCCTTGGATCTTTAATCCAACGGTCTCCATAATCCTTTTCCATTTGGAAAGATTTAGAAAGATTTAGAGAAATTTAGAATTTTAATTCTATTTGGAAAGATTTAAAGAAATTTAGAATTTTAATTCTATTAAACTGTAAGGCTTTCAAAGCCTGTCACGTGCTGGCACGTGACCCTTGGTCATGTGTGAGCACGTGACCCCCAATTGGTTCTTTTCTCAGCGTTTATTTATGCTTCATTTTCAACCATCACGTGTCAACACGTGACCATTGGTCACGTGTCAACACGTGACCATTGGTCACGTGTGAACACGTGATACCTCATTGAGGTATTTTCTTCAGACATTATTTTATTTCTGTTTTAATTGTCACGTGTCAACACGTGACCATTGGTCACGTGTGAGCACGTGACCCCCAATTGGGTTCTTCTTCAGTCGTTATTTTTATTTTTGTTTTAACTATCACGTGTCAACACGTGACCATTGGTCACGTGTGAGCACGTGATACCTCATTGAGGTAATTCCTGATTTTTAATCAGGGAACAGTGCACAGCATATTTGCTCATAACTTTTGATCCCGGATGAATTATGAATCCCATAATATATCAAATCAAAGGGTTTTTCGAGATGCTTCCAATATCATCAGAATTTAGTTGTTCCTCCTTCAGGAGTTTATCAAAATACAGGCCGGATGATACTGGTTAGCATTTCCTTAAGCGCATCGCTGCCATTTGATACCTTGGGCTCTTTTGCGCAGAAATTTTTGGCGGGAACAGACGCTTTCTCCTGCTACAAACAAATCGGCATGAATCCTGAAGACGAAGATATGGCCGCATTCACAACGGACCGGGGAGTGTTCTGCTACAGGGTGATGCCCTTCGGCCTCAAGAATGCCGGGGCCACGTACCAGAGGCTGGTCAACCGCATATTCAAGCCGCAGATCGGCAGAAACATGGAAGTCTACGTCGACGACATGCTCGTCAAGTCCATCTCGTCAGCCGACCATGCCAATGACTTGGGCGAGGCATTCGGAGTGCTCCGCAAATTCAACATGAAGCTGAACCCCGCCAAGTGCGCATTCGGAGTCATCGGAGGGAAATTCCTTGGGTTCATGGTCACTCACCGCGGGATCGAAGCTAACCCAGAGAAGATGGATGCTATCTTGAACATGGACGCACCCAAGACCAATGTCGAGATCATGCGGCTCACGGGGCGGGGCGCCGCTCTGAGCCGTTTCATGTCCAGGTCGGGGGAGAAATGCCTTCCGTTCTTCAAAGCGCTGAAGAAAATTCCAAGGTTCGAGTGGTCGGAAGAATGCCAAGCCGCCTTCGACTAATTAAAGAAGCACCTCGCAACACCGCCGCTGCTCACCCGGCCAGTGGAAGGGGCCGAGCTGTCGCTGTACCTGGCAGTATCCGACCAAGCAGCAGGCTCGGTGCTCGTCCGAGAGGTCGAGGGAACGTAGAAGCCGGTGTACTATGTGAGCCACGTGTTTAAGAACGCGGAGACAAGGTACCCCACCATAGAAAAGATTGTCCTAGCCCTCGTGGTAACCTCGCGGAAGCTGCGGCACTACTTCCAAGCACACACCATCATCGTCCTCACCGAACGCCCGTTGGGAGCTATCCTGGCATCACCAGAAACCTCAGTCCGTCTAGAGAAATGGAGATGGGAGCTATCCCAATTCGACAAGAGGTATCGCCCGAGGCAAGCCATCAAGGCACAGGCCCTGGCCGATTTCATTGTTGAATGCACCATCCCTAGCAGGAAGCCGGATTCCGCGCCGACCCTCACAACCCGGTATCCCGTCCCGGAAGGCCCTAGCTCAGCTCCAGAGTGGATCATCTGCGTTGATGGGTCTTCTACCGAGGAAGGCTGCGGTGCTGGCCTCATCATCCGGGGCCCAAACGAAGCTGAGATGGAGTATTCTTTGAGGCTCGGTTTCAAAGTGTCGAACAACGCGGCATAATACGAGGCCCTTCTGGCCGGTCTGCGCATGGCCGTCGGGCTGGGGCTGAAGATAATTCGAATCCGCAGTGACTCGGCTCTAGTCGTCGGACAAGTGACCGGCCGCTTTGAAGCTCGAGAACCTCTAATGATGAAGTACCTGGACGAAGTGAGAAAGCTCCGGAAAAACTTCAACGAAGTCCAGGTAGAACAAATACCCAGGCAACTGAATGCTCAAGCAGACGCCCTGAGCAAACTGGCTTCGTCGTACTCGGCCAACAATAGACGGTCAATACTCTTCGAAACCTTGACCCAACCCAGCGTAGGAGACGGGGCGACGACACTCCACGTGTACACGGCGCAGGAGAGCGACCAGGATTGGAGGCAGCCCCTCGTGAAATTCCTGAAGGACGACACGCTCCCGGAGGACAGGGCGGCCGCCCGCCGCCTCCGGGCCAAAGCCGCCCAATTCGTCTGGAGCAACGGGAACCTCTACAAGAAGGACTTCACCCAGCCCCTGCTCCGGTGCGTGGACTCCCACGAAGCCGATTACGTCCTTCGGGAAATTCATGAAGGGGTGGGCGACGCACACCAGGGGGCTCGAACCTTGGTCCAAAAGGCATTACTCCAAGGGTACTATTGGCCCACCATGCACGAGGACGCCCTGAAGCTGGTCAGGAGGTGCAAGAGCTGCCAACTCTACGGCAGTATTCCCCGCCTCCCAGCTACCGAGCTAACTACCCTGACATCCCCATGGCCGTTCGCCCAATGGGGATTGGATATGATCGGCCAGTTCCCTACCGGAACTGGCAGGCACAAATACGTCCTCGTCGCGGTGGACTACTTCACCAAGTGGATCGAGGCCGTCCCCATCAGGAAACCGGACGCCGCCATAACCATTAAGTTCCTGCAAAACAACCTGATACTCAGGTTCGGCATCCTGAGGTGCATAATCACCGACCACGGGAAGAACTTCGAGAACGAGAAAGTGAAGGATTTCTGCAAAGAATACCATATCCTCATGAAGTTCGCCGCGGTCGCGCATCCCCAATGTAACGGGCAGGCCGAGGCCGCTAACCGAGACGTTTTCCGGGGCCTCCGAACCCGTCGGGAAGGGAGACAAGGCAGTTGGGTCGAAGAGCTACCCCGGGTCTTATGGGCCCTGCGCACGTCGAAAAAAACTCCCACCGGGAAGACCCCTTTCAGCCTTTGCTACGGGACCGAAGCGATGGTCCCAGCGGAGATCGGGCTACCCAGTCACCGGGTCGAGCATTTCGACGATGACACAAACACAATGGCGCTACGGACCAACCTCGACATACTATTGGAGAAAAGGGATCGGGCCCGGATCAGAGCCGCCGCCTATCAACAGCAGACGGCCCGATACTAAAACGCTCGGGTGAAACACCGCTCCTTCAAGACCGGGGAACTGGTCCTGCGGCGGAACGAATTCATCGACCAAGGCAGGCTTCACAAGTTCTCCCCAAAGTGGGAGGGGCCTTTCCTCATCTCTGAAGCGCTCCCCGGCGGAGCCTACCGCCTGCAGGACGCGAACGGACGGAAGCTCCCGTGACCTTACAACGCCGAAAAGCTCAGGCTATACCAATGAGGTCAAAGCCAGCGAAGTGTTGCGCCCCATCCGCCCCCCCTCGAGGTTTCCCTGTCACAAAGATGGTGTAAAGCGTTCTCTGAAATTCCTGTCCATACGAATAAAGAAACAACGAATCTTTTCTCCCCAGTAGAGTTCCTCCTTTACAATGAAAAGGCCCTCGCCACGGAGCGGCCGAGCAACCCACGAACCCTTGCCATGGTGCGGCCGCGCACCCCGCTGCACGGATAAAAAGAAAAAAAAGCCCTCCCAGAGGCGGTCGAGCCCGAGGATCCCTCGCTCGGCTATCCCCTACGGGCAGCTTCCCTGCCGCAACACCGGGGATCAAAAAGCCCTCTCAGAGGCAGTCGAGCCCGAGGATCCCTCGCTCGGCTATCCTTCAGGACAAAAGCCCTCGCCAAGAGGCACCGGGCAGTAACCCTGCCCGGCCTGTAAGTCCACGTTGCTCATCCCGGTTCTTACGGGGAGGCGGAAACGACGAAAAACAATAATTTGGCGCAAGGCAACATGGACTTAAAGCACGGATCTTTGCTAAACTAGTAACTAGTAAACTACAAGAGGCTTTAACTACTATGCTGTAGAAAGTATACCTCATGGAACCGGTCCTTCGGGTCTTCATTCCGCTGTCCCGCTCGTCCATCCAAGCTCCAAGCGTCGATCCGGACCTTGGGCACCTCCGCAGCCTTCTTGAGTCGAAGACGATCCACCCGAAAGATGTACACCGAGCTCCACCTCGAGCCGAGGCAACTAGGGCGACGAGATCGCTAATCTAGAAGCCCTAGGTTGTGTAGAAGTGATGTATGGATGTGTTTGTCTTTGTGGGATCTTTTTCTCTCAACACATGAGATCAAAAGATAGAATCAAGAGGAGGAGGAAGGAGGAGGACTTACCAACCATGAGAGCTCATTTTCTTTTCTTCTTATGAGAAAGAGCAAGAGAGAGAAATGAGAATGAATTATGAGCTAAAGAAAATGAACCATGGTTCAATAATGCAAAAACATTATCATTACTAATCCCATCAAGATAAAGTTGATGGCTACATTGAAATGACCATTTTCATAATCTAAAGAAAAAGAAAATCAAAAGAAGAGTGTAGATCTCTCTTGAAGGTCAATGGTCAACACGGTCAATGGGTCAACAAAGTCAAGAGAGGTCTAAGTGGTCAAATGGTCAATGCAATTAGCCATCCCAAATCTATCTCTAAAAGGATTAGTAAACAATGTCTCCGGCTCATAACGGTTTTGACCAAACGAACTGTCAAAACCCTAATGAGTGTGCCACATTACGGTTTTGGCCGAACCAACTGCCAAAACCCTAATGGGGCACCTCCTCCTTCATCGCTCCTCAAAAATGTGCATACACACCCGCATCCGCATTCCGTAGAATGCGAATGCACAGAAGACAAATCAAATCCATCTGTGTAATACTAGGATCTGGCTTAAACCAAAGCCTACTAGTATTGCCTGCCCGAACAGCATACGCACACAAATGCACGTAAGTGATCGTAGCCCTGCCGTAAAATCATACGGCCTCTACACGTTTTGCTCAATGCAGGGAAACTCTCTGTGTGGGACTCTAAAAACTCGACACTACGCTGGCAGTGGGTTTAACCACAGACCGCAAGCGGCACTAGCTGTACGTAACGGTCCCTAGGTAGATGTCGATAAGAAGGCCGATGAGGTAAACCCATCCGAACTCCTACTGAGCCTGTATGTGACAATCTCCGTACAGTCCGGTCTGTTCGTCTGATACATCGCATGACGGGCCTAGGGGGGCGGCGAACGTCAGTCCCCTAATAGCGGTACAAGTCGTGTCGGAGTGTAGCCCAGAACATCCTGAGATAACACTGGAAACCCACCAGTATATCTCGCTTGCCCTGGCCAGGGACTACTTGTGTAATGGCTCTCCTAGACACAGCGTGATGTCAACCCCCAATACCGGGAGAGACGAATCCTGTCTAACCGTCACTGCCTCCAAGTGCTTCGGGACTGCACCCAACTACTACCTGTTTGCACGACTCCTTTGAGCCGTGGTAGGGTAGTAATCTAAGTACAGTGGGAACACACTCGAGGCGAAGTGACAGTGTCAAGTCGGCGGACTAAGCTGTACTCATGTCACCTGGGAACTGATAACTGACGATAGGTATAATACCAACCAACAGTTCCCGACGAGTCCTGTCCAGTGTACTCGTAACCTAACGAGCACCCGCATACTATCTCAAGTACGACGTACTGACGGCTGTGGGACAGACCGTCTCCCCCGCTGGGATGAGAAGCGCATACGCTAGTCTACTCCGGAGTATCGATGCCCTGTCTCGATAGTCCAACGACTAGGGACCTGTATAAGGATGTGCTTATGGATTACCCAGCCCCCACGAGTGTGAGCGCCATCACAACGCTGGTAATCAAGCAAAGATCCTAAGGGCTCTACTAATATGTATAAAAGCGATATGCTAAAAGAAACATATGCACATATTGAAGTAGAGACAAACCAAGTAGCATACTACCATTTTGAGCAAGATTGTCTATACAACTGTGAATATCCCAAGCTTCCATTAAGTAATATACAAGCTAGTATGATACGGTAATGGCCTCTAGGGCATATACACTAACACAAGGGTCCTTGGTAGGCTTCTACAGCCCTTCCCACGCTAAGGACCAAAGTCCTCCCAGAGGCGGTCGAGTCCTTACTCGGCTATCCCCGGCTGGTAGCTTCCTACTACAACCGACAGGGATCAAATTCCTCGCCAAGAGGTACTGGGCAGTAACCCTGCTCGGTCTCCGTCCTGAAGGATCAAAGCCCTCGCAAGAGGCAACCGAGCAGCTACCCTGCTCGGTATACCCCGGCTGGTAGCTCCCTACCCTCGACGCCAGGGATCAAAGGCCCTCGCAAGAGGCACCAGAGCGGCTACCCCGCTCATTCATCCCAGGATGGTAGTTGCCTACCCACGACGCCAGAGGTCAAAGCCCTCGCCAAGAGGCAACCGCGCAGCTTCCTACCCGGTTGTAACAACTACATTTTTAATGTACAAAGAATTGATTTAAATTCAATGTATTCTTGGAGTATTTATTGTAGCTGATATCTCTTTAAGTATTTATTTCACTCCATAATTACAAGAAGGAGCTTGTAGCTCATTGGTAATACCTTGCACTGCTGAACCAAGCCACCAGAGTTCAAATCCCATGCCCCACATTATTTTTGTATTTATTTTTGTTTTAAATTCTTTGAAAGTCAACAGTCAAAACGCCATAACTCACAAAACTTGAACTGAACATTAAAAAAATAAATATACCATCAATCCTCCCACGAGACCTGATTGGTATGAAAAAGTGTTTGTAGAATAACCGCAATCAGAACGGTGTCGCGCGTAGCTAGACCGAGGTGAGTACGGGTCGTCCTCAGGGAAACGTTGAATATTTTAATCTTACTTTAGGTGTGTTGATTAGGAGAGGAGGAAGAATAAAGAATATTGAAGAATGGTTGTAGGATCTAGATCTACGTTTAAACACTAGTGCAAAATATAGATCTAGATTAACTACGGATGTAAGTTTATATAAAAAGAGGGCTTATAGGGTTCATTAGGATTTAGTAGTTATGGATGATTAATTAAAGATTACCCTTTTTATCCTTTAATAGATTTAAAATTAGAACGACAGTGATGCATGTAGATTAGGGTTTCTGGAGGGAAAAAGGGTTCCCACTCTTAACCCCTATCTCGACACGGAACTCCGTTCATATCTAGCCTTTACCAAAACAATCATTGATCTAATCTCTAATCGCGGTCGAGACTAACAATGAATTGGTAGCGCGCCCGATTAGGATGTTAATGATTCTTTTGATAAAGTTTATAAACTTTATAGGACGTAAAAAGAGTTTAGGTATTTTCATCATCCATTAACCTACCCTAATCCTACGAACCCAAACAAGCGGAGAATTACTCGTGCATGTTGGGAGAAAAAGAGATGGAGAGAAAATGCATAATTAAACTACGAAAAAATAAAATAAGAAAAAGAAAGCTACCTTTATTAATCAACAATATTCATTACACTTTGATTCCTTAGAAAATGATTACAAATACTAGTTTGCTTCTCGATCTCTTCTAAGGAGGTAGATGAACCGTTGATGATCAGCCTGGATGCGTGAGCCGTCTTGGACTTCGTGATCTCGTCGGCTTGATGATTTTTCCAAGAGGTTCTCGGTCCTTATTTATACTCCAAAAGCCAGAAACTTAGCTTCCTAATTTGGAAGCAAGTAGTTATGATCCTAACAACAAAATTACAGCTCTCAACTCCTCTGGCCCACGGCGGATCCGCGGCCAACAGGGGGTTTGGCCGCGGATCCGCGGCCTTGTTGTGGATTCGTGGGCTCAATCTTCTAGGGCTTCCTCTTGATGACAAGTGTTGATCTTTGGAACCTCTGGAAATTGGAAATCTTTTCTTTGTTTCTGCCAGAATTGATTTCTTAGTTTGCTTTCTTAATCAGGCAGGTTTGCTCTTAACAACTTTGATTCTCTTGATTTTGAGCCCTGAAAAATTCTGCACAATCTCAACAAATAATATTAGTGGAGTTTTGTTTTATTGAGATATTAATTTCACCATTAAGATTTGGTCAATGGTATCTTTGCATATATTTTCCTACCAAATGTTAATTATAATATATCAACACATAAAAAATAGTATTTTTACAGATAAACCCTCATATGTATCATATATTATAATAAACACCTTTTCTAGTATAGAAATAGTAGGAAAAATGTAATAACAAATGTGCAGTTTTATCAACTCAACAAGACCCCCCACCTTTCTGCGCCCTGACTCGGCCGGGATCGGCCGAGTCGGCCGGCGGACCGGCCGACTCGGGCTGACGCCGCCGGCCGGACTCGGCCGGACTGCCGAGTCCCCTGAACGGAAAAGTTGCGTCTTGACATGGTCTTCTCACCTGCACACACTAAATTCCTAGATCGGTTACCGAATGCACATTAAACCTCTTTTACTCCCAAACTTAATGATTTTTTAATAATTTTTATATATTTTTTTTATTGAAAACCCTAACCCTAGCCTAACCCTATATATACCCCCCATACTCTCTACCCTCTCATCCTAAATTCCTAAGTCTACTCTCTCAAAATTCTAAAGGAACTTTGGTACGTTGGAAAACGGGCGAAAGGCGAAGCGCTGACGAAATCAACGGCGAAATTCCGGTGATCGTGCTAGGACCTCTCAACGACGATTCGACGCACCGGAAAACCCTCTACTTCCCCCTCACTCTCTAGTGTTGTCCAAACCCGTAAGTCCCCCTTTTATACCTTTCTTTTCTTTCATAAAAATACGACTTTACAAATCCGACGGAAATCGGTTTGTTCCGATTTCTGATTCGGTTTTCTATAAAATCTCACTTATCACCAATTCCATAATGCTTAAACATCTTTATGTTGACTATTAATCACTTAACAACTAATTTGAACAAGTTTTCTCACATGAAATGATAGCTTTTGCAATATATCGTATTCTTTCACTTAAATACCACAATATTTAGTTTTCACATTTAACCCCTTAACATTGTTATACCTTAAAGTAGATCACGAGGTAATGACCTACCTCCACACACACTCATATGCAAACATAACACGCTACCTTGAAAACTTACAATACGATAAAACAAGATTTTACAATTAAATACCATTTCCTTAATAAAACCTTTTCTAAAAGTTTTAGATTGCTACACTTTTAAAACAAATATCTTTTAATAGGAAAATACGATATGTTGTGGACATCGATCGTTAATCTAAACCTGACTTTGTGATGTCTAGGCTAGGCAAGTGAGAAAAGGTAACTTTAAAAGGCCCGTCTCACGATTCGTGAGCGGGTCCCTCCTTTTCTCATTTGTACTTACCTGACCACAATTGGCGGTGAAGAGACGATTTGAGGTTTCTAACGACTTATCGTTTAGACCATTTAGAAATAGCCTAGTTGAAATATAAAACCCTAGAATCTAAAATACGGAAAATCGACTATTGCAAATAAATACCTTTTACTTTATAAAACCGTTTTCTAAATGATAGTATTTATAAAATCTTTGCAAAGTGCCACTACAACCCATATTTGAGAAACCCGTTAGGGATAGTACGGTTTATCGTGCACCCTCGGCTTAGTAGTGCGAGATTCAGACCTCCGCAAGGAGCATTCGGTCTCGAAAGGTTTAAAATACGATATCTTGAGAAAATTATATTTTTAGAATATAAAATAATTATTGAAATTATTTTTGTATAAATATATGGATATTATCATTAAAAGATCTATTTTGTTATAATATAAATATCCCGCTTTTTCTAAAAATCACAAGACTAAATTTTACATTAAAATACCATGAATTTCAAATAAATCAATATTACAGATAAATGCCTTTAATTATGTAATTAGGATATTTTCACTAGAAACATCACCAAATAAAATTACACTCATTATAACTATAAAGACGAATAATAAATACTTCGGGTGTATCTTGAAAACTATACAAAAGTATTTTTACATAAACCCCCTCAAGTTTTATAAATTACCCTAAGACCCTAGCAATTATAGAACTTCGATTTACATTACTTCTGTCCGACTCGGGTTTGAGTCTGATCATAATCCGACTTGAATATGATTCAAGTATTATATAAATCTATAATATTCCAATTCAATATGAACACATGAATCCCAAAATCCAGTTATCAATCTATACAACTTGACTGAATCAAACCATGGATATACATCCATTATTCCGTTATTCCATTTACCTGATTATGCAGTTACAATCTGTTTACTGATATCTTGGTTTTGGTCGGTCATCCAACTTACACAATATAAAACAACAATACAATCAAAACACTACGGGGTTTAAGGGGTAGATTGGTGCGGAAGGTGTTAGAAGTGGCACGAGACGGTAAGATTAAAACACCTAACCTATATTCCGTTGTTGTTGTACCGTGTCTTAACGGTTCCTTGTACATTCCGTTTGCCCTGGTCTCTAGCATACCGAGACCCCTCTCGAATACACTGGCATCCTTCCGTACCAAACTACAAACAACAGCGTGAACACAATATTTTATAATATTATACTTTAGATGATACCTCTTATTCTGTCTTTCTTCCTTATCTTTGGGACTTACCGAGCGACCTGTTCGCTGACAACGTTCTATTTCTTTCTTCTTTGAATGTCGTCAGGTGTTTTGGACCCAGCAGAGATCGAGCCCACCGGTGAAGACTTGGATCAGTTTCACGAAGACCCCGAGCTCTAGACATTGTACCTTGTTCTATTCGGTATTTTCATTTTCTGCTATGCCATTGTTTAGGCATCGCTTTTCATTCCAGTTGTATTTACTTTTCATGCATTGTACAAAAGAATGTTACTAATAAAGTTGCTGTTATTTCTATATCTCTTGTCTCTTGTGATTTACTTTTATATTGCTTAGATATGCTTAACGTATTTACTTCTAAGTATATACGTAGCGGACCTCGTCGCGTCCCCTTCGCCGTACACCGAGAAGCGGGGCGTGACACCGGTCATCCCTAATGGCCTTCTGCAGCCCTTCCCGCGCTAAGGACCATAGTCCTCCCAGAGACGGTCGAGTCCTTGCTCGGCTATCCCCGGCTGGTAGCTTCCTACCACAAACGACAGGGATCAAAGCCCTCGCAAGAAGCAACCGAGCAGCCACCCTGCTCGGTCAAACCCGAGGATCGATAAACCCTCGCAAGAGGCACCTGCACAGCTACCCTGCCCAAACCCCAACGCTGGGGACCGATGCTCGAAGCCAAGAATGCCCTGTGACCAGCGGAGGATCCGAGACACCAGGGAGGGACGTCAGGTTTATCCAAGTCTGGATGATCTCCCATCGATCCCGGGGCCCATGGGGATACCTCTGCGGCAGCGCTTGACATGCTCGTCGGCTAGTCATTGAAGTCGACTTGACGGGAGATCGCCAGACAGATGGCCAACCTGACACGAAAACACAAGACATGAAAACACAACAGTACAAATAAAGATATCCTACGAACGTCCTTCACACACAGAAGATGAAATGCAAACCGACGAAACAAAGGTTTTCTTTAATCCAAAAGCAAAGTTTTTACAAAGGGTATCCTGGGCCTCCCCAGCCCTGCAAACCACCCGGAGACTCACTCCGGTCTATTCACTGCTGGCATCACGGACCACCGGGGGCTCTACCGCCGGAGATCTTGCCACCCGGGACGCGCCCTGCTCCCCTCGCCGTCTCCCACCAGAGGCCTCGCCACTGGAAGCGGAGCCCGAGCGCGGAGCTCGCCAACATCGAACTCAGGAAGCCGTTCTTTCACGGCGTCCAGGGCCTTGTTCCACGCGATGGCAGAATACTCCCCGAGCTCGGTGTAAAACTGCTCCGACGTCTTATAATTGGCCACATCTTTCTTAGCCCGAACCTCGGCAGCCCGGGCCTCCATAAGTGCCGCCTCAGCATCTCTTCTGCTGGCATCCCTATCTTTTTCCAGGGCCGCGAAGCGTTTGGACATATCTGCCAGCTTCCTATCGGCAACCCGGAGAGACGCATTCAGACGATGAAGGGCACCCCGAGTCGCCGAGTTGGCAAGTTTCGCAGCCTCCGCCCCGCCCGCCACGACGTCAGCCCTTGCCCTCTCCTGGCGCAGGCCACGTTGCAAAATCTCGACCTCCGAAGAGAACGCTTCCACTGGCCTCGGGGCGTGGAACGCCCCCTCGGCCTCCATGCGAGTGGCGGGGGCGCAGTGTTAAAGAACCTGACGGAAAGCCGACGAGAAACTAGGAGGCCCGCGAGCCAAAGGAAAGTGTACCGAGACAAATACACATAAAGGAATTCGTACCTGGACCGCCCCCTGGGCCATGGCCTCAATTGATCCCTCAAGGAGCCGTACGGAAGCTTTCCCCTAGCTGACTCCTCCATCCCGGCGAGCGGGCCAGCGGCAACGGAAAGTCCAGACGGAACCGTGAAAACGGTGCCCCCCTCCTGCACGGGAATTCCCTCAGGGACCTTTGACGATGGCGCGCGAGAAACCGTCCTCTTCCTCTTGAGAAAGGGCCTGCCCTCGCCCTTCCCTCTGTCCCCCCGCCTAGGGCTCGGGTAACTGTGGACGACTCTGGCTGCTGTCGAAGAAACCACCAGATGCCGTCGACGAAGCGGATGGCCCTGCCGCCGGCAGAGAATCCGGCGGAGGACATGAGCTAGCCGGGGGCTCGGCCACGCCACGAGCCTCTTTCTCGCGTGGGCAGCCCGAAGAGTGGGAGCGAACCATGTATTCCAAAGGAAGAAGAACGCCGAACAGCCGCAACTCAAAGCAGAAGGAAAAATGAAAGACTGGGGGCCCTGGGGCGGACCCCGCCCCTGTTTTATCGCTGCGTACGGCCTCATCCAACGGCGCCCGTCATCTCCCGCTGAAACGACTCCTCACGCCCAGCGTCTCCGATCGCTCCACGTGGCAATCCTGCACTGAAACCGCGTCCTATCAGGCGCCACAGGCCTGCATACGTCGTATCAACCAATCGACACTGGGCACGTGGACTGTCGCTTCAGTTGCAGAGTGCGCGAACCGGCGCACCTTCTTTAGATGCGGAGATCCCGCCTTGACTCGCTAGCGAAAAAACAACCGGCGGCTCGAGGACTCGCCCCGACAAGACCTTAGAAAGGAGCTCACCTCGGTAGGCCCGGTAGTCCACTCCTGACTCGACCCGCTAGCTGGTCAGGACAAGAGTGGGGGGCTAATGATGGTGCTCGATATTGGCGATCTCCAAGATCATGACACGAGGCAGGTGACGTGTCCCGGAACTCAGAGGAAGAGGCCCACAGTGGCCGCCCGGGCCACCCTGCACCCGACTTGCGGACACAAGCCGGCCCTCCTCGGGACCCTCTGCAAATCGACCTCCTCGGCTCCGTAGCCCGCGCCGAGCGGCCACAAGACCTGGATTCCTCGGCCTCCTCGTTCGTCCCGTGCTCCAGGCCGAGGCCGTCTTCCTCGGCCCTCCAATCAAGGTCACCGCTCACAGGCGAAACCGCCGCTCCGCGAATCTCGCCATGCGCGGATTCTGCGCCAATAACATCCCACGTTCTACACCATCAATCCCCATTAATGGGCGATCCGCTTTCTATGCGGGCGTGATGTCGGGGGGCGTAACTGCCGGCGAAATCCTCGCTCCTGCTGCTGCATGCCACCACCGCTATATAAACCCCCATCACAGAGGGGTCAAGTAAGCCATCTTTTACTCTTTTAAGCCGTTACTCTGCTCGGATCTCATCACTAACTTGATCGTCGGAGGGTCCTTAGTGGTACCAAACCACCCCGGGACTTCTTTGCAGGTACTCGGCACCAAACTCCTCATTCCACTTCTTCCTCTAAATCCTATTGAGACCCACACGCAACAAGAGATAATCAATAAAATCCACCGCGAGATCGACGGAAGACAACATCTAACGGAGGCTCGAAAAGGAACTCCATCAGGATGTCTTATCCCATTCAACCGTTTCGTACCTACCGTAAATGAGGACGCGATCACAAGGCTCGGCTCCTTAGGTGCGTTCCAACCCAGTTAAGCCTTAGGGAGAATGGACCCATCATATTTTCTTTTCGGACGAGGCCCTTCATGCGATTGAACCGGTAACATCTTATTTTGGACAGAAAAGTCTCACCGTATGAGTCAAACTAAGGGGCTTGTTTTAAAAAGAATACCGTCATACATGCTTTCGCGACAAATAAATTCCTTATCCACTTTAATTTAACGGTTTCCGATCATTTTTTCCTTGGGGGGTTAGTCAATTGGAATAAACAGTTAGAACTAGAACACACCATAACAACATATTAGTTAATGTTAGTTAATCAGAACTGGAATTTAATTCTTTAAATTTGGTGTTAGTCATTAATGGAGCTAATACCGAAACTAAAAGGAAAAACGTTCCAACCAAAACCTTTTCGTATGTAGAACGAGCGTTTCATCCTTAAAAACTATCCCACCTGTATGAATGGAAGAAAAATTTAAAATCAGAACCACCGAACCCTAATCTCCCTTCTTTTGCTCCTCCCTCCCTTTCCTCCTCCCCCCGCCATTTTCTTTATGAAAGCTTTCGGATCTTTTTATTGACCAACACAGAAGTTTTCGATATCTTTTAAATCCATACAATTTAAAGACCGCCAAAATTAATTAGAAAATATAAAAATTATTAAACATGTATGCAGCTTTAATTTGACCAAACAAAAATAAATATGGGTTTAACTATGTTTATCAGTATACAGAAACCTCATTTTCTATAATTAAAACAACAAATTTAATTTTTATCTTACAATTCATTTAGAAACAATTAAATATTTTATAGCTGCGCTTATCTACCATTATAATGCTAAAGAAGGAGGCGTAGCAAACATGCAAGAAAACAACACTCTAATTTTCCGCCGTCTGAGCAATGATGATGTGTCAACTTATTATGTCACATGTGATGCACATTATTAAATCAATAAGATAAATAATAAAAAGATTTATTAGTCCTTTTAATCTAGATCACTTTAATTCACTTTAATTTATTGGTTGATAAATATCTCAACTTTAATTTATTGTTTGATAAATATCTCAGCAGCTTTTAGTTAAGTTTAAGATAATAGAGATTTTTAAAACATTTAGATTTAAAATAGTTAACTCATTAATTTGTTTAAAAATAGGGTCAAATATTGAAACACACGGTATTTTAACTAATTCTTTAAGAAAGTCTTCTCAAATCTTTATCCATGATGGACAAATATACAAACATGTATCGCACATACTAAATACTAATTTGTACTTCTTCAATAAAAATAAAATAATCTAATATAGTTTAAATTTTAAATTTTGGTTTATTCTATTGAATCCTGTAAAAGAAATCATACAAAAATGTTTTAGTTTCAGAGTTTTGTTTTTACTTAATTGACCAAAATAAGAGGACCTTGCCTCTCCCCAATTTTTTCCCACTTTCTCCCTCCAATTATTCTCCATCTCCTTCAACTATGTCCTCTCTCTTTAGAGCTCGCGTGGCCGACGAGAGACGAGCGACGCCGTCGCCGTCGCCCGAGGCCGGAGAGGTCGCCGGCGACGGCCCAATCGGGAAGCCCTAGGTGGCTGTCGGGCTTGATTTCGGGCGCGGGCAAGCTAATCTCTTCGGTCCTGCCCTGTTACCGCAGCTCTTTGTCTCCTTCTTCTGATTACTCGTCTGTCGAGGGAGAGACGAGCTCCGACGACTGTGAGCTCTTCATCCTCTTCTTGATTTTGCTTAATCTTGTGTAGCAATTTGCTTGTTCTTGCTAGTAAATTTGTGTTGGAAATCATTATTCCAGCAATTTATAGTTGGAGTGATTTTTGATATGAAAAGAATGTTTGTGCCCTAAAATCACTTATATGTAGCTAGCCAGCAAACCCGTTTAGAAATGGGATTGTTTGTGCTAGATTAGCTTGGTTTTAGAAGAAAAGTCGTAATTTTTGTATTGACTGAACCGTTGACTTTTTGCCGGGCCTTAATTTAAGGCGGTGAGGTCAATTATGAGAGAAAGAAACTTCAATTAAAAGGATGCCTTAATGGATACAGATGATGATTTGCGGATGGCGGAAAAGGCGATGATTCGCTATAGCTTTAAGCTCTCAATGAATTTTTTTAAAGAACCCCCCGCCAAAAAAACCAAAAAAAAACAAACAAAAAACAACTTACTAACTCAGACCATGTAAACTCTTCCTTCAAGTATTGTTCATTCGAACCTTCACGTAATTGCTTTCTTCATTCCATTACCAACTTGTGACACCACAAGCGAACACTTCCCATGAGTCGCCATCCTCCTACCGAGGACGCTTAACTACATAAAATTTTTGCACAGTTCCTCGTGTGCTTTGTCTTCTTGTATATACTTTACTTGCTATTTAATAAAGACACCATTGATTGTAAATTGTTGTTGCTACCATGTGGAGAAAAGGTCTCATTCATTTATATCTGTCAGTGTTGATGGTTTTCTTGGCTTGAAGAAGCATACGATCTGTGGCTTATCTTTAGGGCTATAAAAACTCTTGAAACATATGACCGTTTTCATCTTCATTTAAAACAAACAATCAAATTAAGCGGTTTCTTTGTTTGTTGAAGTGTTGGTCAATGCTCTCTTCTTTTTATATATATGAAACAGATGAAGAAGTGGACGTGCATCAGCAATTGGATCAGGTAGTTTGTTTTTCTTCTTGACAGATAATTTACCTTTGGATGTTCTTGTTTCATATTTTCATGATGTTGAAAGAGCCACATTGGAAAGAATGGTTGCAAACTGCTCTATTACTTACCTGATTCCTTATGGATATTTGGTATGGATACTTGTTACAAATTGTTGATGGACATCTACTTTATTGTTCATCAGAGAGGAAATGGATTGCAGTTGGTCCATAAGTGCACGGATGGGAGCTTGGCAACGATCACCAAAAGCGAATCAAAACTTGCTATCGAGCAGCTGCTTATGCAAGAGACTTTTACAAGGTACGTTTGAATTGGTCCATTCTTCTTGCACCATTCTAAACTCATGCAGAGTCGGTACAAAAATAGTTCCCAAGCTAAATAACCTGACATTCAAACTTTCATTTTTATTGATCACTCTGTATCACACAAGAAGATCCTGAAGAACATCAATGGCTTTACAAGTATACAGTATTATCTTTGCTTTTCTCCTCCCCCCGCCCCTCTCCTCTTTAAAAATTAGTTTCATGAAAGATTGACACAGACACGTTACTGCATGTACAAGCATCCTTTCTTTCGGATTTCTCCTAAATTTACATTTTTAATTTATGCATTTATTTACAGCCATAATCAGAAGATAACAATTTCTTATTACACTAAACCAAATTATAACTTTTATCAAGTAATGATATCCTGTTCTTGCAGCGCTTTTGATACTGAAAGCTTATTTTAAGTTTAACTACCAAATAGGATATTATCACCAGATTCTTTTTAAAAGCATTTACACAAGACAACAATGCACACAAGTTTCTTTTCTTCATTTATAGACATCTCAAAGTATTTATCAGGAGGATTTTTGCATAAAATTGACGTTTGCTTTAGGATCCGTCTGCAAATTAGTAATTTCATTAATTTCATGGAATTGCTGGAATCACCATGAATACGCAATTCCAATTCCAATTCATGGTAAGCACACAGTCCCCAAATTTACTCAAGCAATGACAGTTTTCCTGATAGTGCTCGATGTTGGCGACCCTCAAGATCAGGGCACGTGGCGGACGGCACGTCCCGGAACTCAGAAGGAAGGGCCCACAAAGGCAGGCCATGTCACCCCTGTACCCGTCCGGCCAGCGCATGCTAGCCCTCCTCGGGGCTCCCCGCATATTGGCCTCCTCGGCCCCTCAGCTCACCCCGGGCAGCCGCCAGACCAAGTCTCCTCGGCCTTCTCGCTCGTCCCCGATCCCCTTTGCCGAGGCTGTATCCCTCGGCCCTCCGACCAGCTCTGCCACTCACAGGCGTAATCGCAGCTCCGCGAATCTCGCCATGCGCGGATTCTCCGCCAACAACATCCCGCGTTCCACGCCTCTACGATCCCCATTTATAGGCGATCCGCTCTCTACGCGGGCGTGACGTTGGGAGCGTAACTGCTGGCGAGATCCTCGCACGTGCTGCTGCATGCCTCCACCACTATATAAACTCCCATCACAGAAGGGTCAAGTAAGCCATTTTTACTCCACCTAGCGTTACGCTGCTCGGATCTAGTACTAACTTGATCGTCGGAGGATCCTCGGTGGTGACAAACCATCCCGGGACTTCTTTGCAGGTACCTGGCGTCAAACTCCTCCAACTACCAAATCTCCTCAAAACCCACTGAGACCCACATTCAACGGGGGATCCCTTCCAGAGTCCACCGGGAGATCGACGGAAGACAACATCTGAGGGAGATCTAAAAAGTACCTCCATCATTTCCCTTTCATTTTTTATTGGTATATTAAACAATTGCTTTAATTACTATCAAATACATGAAATACAAGAAATAGTTGAGCTGTATTTCTTTCAGAAAATCATGTAGGAATCGGATTTGTTTTCACTTGTCAGTTTAATGTTTAGTTTGGTGACATCATCTGCATTTTTTGTTCTCTATGTGCTTACTCTACACCTTTCTTCTCTTGATATATCTAAGATTTGTTGTATTCATTGATTCTGTTGTACTGAGATGTCAATATATTTGTCAAGACATTTAATTTTGGCTAAATTGCAACAAATCCCCCTAACTTTTGGCCCAATGGCAGGAATTACCCCCAACTTTCTAAACCTGCACTTTGCCTCCTTCAAATTTACTTTATCCCTAAAATGACCTTTATAAAATATTCAAATAAAAGAAGAAAAAGAGAAACAAAGATATTTTGAATTAAATATTTAAATGAAGGGTATTTTGGGAATAAATCAAAGTTGAGGGAGGCAATGTGCATGTTTTAGAAAGCTAGGGGTATTTCCTGTTACTGGCGTAAAAATTAGAGGCATTTCATGTCATGTAGCCTTTAATTTTCTCTTAGCTTGTTTTTCTTGTGTTCAGAAATACTATTAATGTGGAACAGTTGTTGGGTTCTTGAGGTGGATTAGAATATATGAACACAAATGATGATTAAATGAAATCAATCTTCTTTTATCTGAATATGAATCTTGTTATTTAACTTTTGCAACTACATTCAATGTAATTAGTGAATTATACTGAGTTAGTTATCAATGTATCTGAGTAAAATTTCTACCAGGGAAGAATGTGATAAAACTAACAAAACTAATTCAATTACGAATTGTGGACCTCCCATCTGGTAAAGTCAGCAGGGATCAAACGGAGGAGCTTTGAAGCAGGCGTGCTGACAGTGATGGTCTTCCTGGAGTTTTACCATCCTTTAACTGGAGAAAGACTCTAACAGAAAGAGTCCCTTATGCTTCTAATAAACTTAATTCGCTTTATCCTGGGTTATCTGTCTTTGAAGCATGCACACCTGATATTTGTAACAAAGCTGTTGCAGAAGCAAAAAAATGGTTTGAGGAGAAAAAATCGACATCAAAACCAAAATATGATACTGAGTGCGGACCTTGCACTTTGAATACCGATATGCTTCAATATGTTAGTGCTTCTTCCCTCACTTTATTTCCCCCTTTTTTCTTTAGATTCTTCATGAAGGATTTATTAACCATATCCATGATAATATGTCAATATGCATGACTACCAAACTTCTTGATGCCAATCTTTGAGTGGAAATTGAAAGAGCTGATTTCCTTTTTTCTTTTTCTCCATTTTTTTCTAACCTATAAATCACGGACACACATACACGGGGTATGACAAATTTGTAAAAAGAATGACCCAGAGATACGACTATATTAATATTTATAAAATATATAATAAACTACTAGAAGAAATATGTTCTAGTATAACTTTAAAAGCTCAATAAACATAAAATCATGGTTTTAACTTTCATCTATAACCATAATTTTCCTTGAGCACAAATAAATAAATGCAAGAGTTAAAACAAAAAAAATAAAATCAACTCTTTGTAATTGGTGCCGTTTTCATACACCCGACTTCATAATTTATACCAATTTGGACCTTTACTCCTAGCTATGGTAAGATATATTTAATATTCTAAAGATTTTCATGTATATTCCACATTCTTATATCACAAGCCCTACGCTATTTGGAAGTGTCCGACTCGTTTAATTTGAGCCGACACGGCCAAGCATATCGGACACACGGTGCCTTGCGGAGTGCCCAATACATGTCGGATATAGACATGGTGAGCAAATAGAAGTGTCAGCTGCTTCCACGTTTCTGACCTTCTTGAGGAAAAGAGAGGGGGGGGGGGCTTTTGGTATGATTCTTAAGTCATTTTCCATACACTTTTGGGAGCCTCATAGAGGTAGAGAATGATGTAGGGATGCACCATGCACAAAGATGATGCACTATGCACACACACCATCTTCTATCGGAACACCTAACCTCATATCAATTAACTAAAGTATAGATAAACTGCACTATTAGGTATATTTTGTGTCCATGGAGTCTTTTTCATGTTTCAAGCTTCGTTCCATTTTAAACTCATTGACCTTATTTTTGTTGTGAGCAGTAACAATTTTAATGTAAAGTGTTTGTGCTTTAGTATTGTTTTTATGGTTAACTGCTGGGTATTGATAGCGAAGTAGGTTCACCTGTCAATATGGCAAAATCATACATGGGATCCTTGCCTCCCTGGAGATCTCCATCGTTAGTGGTGTAGGTTTCAAGACCTCGCCGCCTAATGGAAAGTATTATCACAATGAAGAAACTTCCTACGGAACTGCTAAGAGTACTTTTCCTTCATCCAGTGTACTTTCTATAACTCTAAGAATATAAACAGCATTTCAATGCTTACACACTTCATACTATTCTCCTCAGGGAAGAGCTCATTTAGTTCACTTCTGTGACAAATTACTATGCAGAGGCAGGAATTGTGTGATGCTGATTGCTTACCTTTGCTTTTATCTTGGTGAAATAAATATGCAGGGTTTAAAAAGGGATCATCTTTTCATTGGATCTTGGGACATTCATGATGAAACCCGTCGAATCCGTCTGAAGTTCACAGATGATAAGTCAGAGATTTCTAACGCCAAAAAAATGAAATCATCTGCCAGAGTGCTAGAGCATGAAAGTTCCTAGAAGTGTGTCTGAGGCAGATAAAAGAGGTCAGGAAATTCTGGGCTCTATTTAAGCTTTAAGTTTTTTTAACGTTTAAAGGAGCCCTTGGATTACATTTAAAAAATGTTGATGCAAACCATCCATTTAAAACACGCAATATTACTTCTTCAGACGTAGTTTCAGAGCCAGAACATATTATTGGTGCAGTACCTTCGACCAATGGAGCTTCAATGCCAATTACTTGTTCTCAGGGAACAGCTGAGAGTTTAAATAAACAGGTAAGCAACCCGTGTTCTTTTGGAACTGTCATCACTCTTTTTATTCATATTCAGTTGACTTTCAGTTTCAAGTGTGCAATATTAAAGCCTTCATCCTAAACGTTTGGGGTAGGTTATTTGAACACTTTTCTTTCGTTCAGCTATGTTAAGGGCCATCTGCACAATTAACTTAACAATCGTCATATCCTTTATAACTGCCTCCACGTTTCCATCCAAGTTTATTATGGCCTACCTTTAGCCATCGACGCTCCTAACTGCAGTTGTGTCACTCCCCTCCTAACTGGTGCCCTTATTAATCTCCATTGAGCATGAACCTATCTGTTTCCATCTAAAATAGTAAGGTAGGAAGAGAACAAAGTTATCTAAAATGCATATCTAATATGTCGAAGGATGTGAACAGCATTCGCAGCCCATTGACGAAATGGATAACGTTTCTCTTCCTCGTGATACTCATGATTCAGCTTCCAGATTAGTAGAACATGATGGTAATTTCTCTATCCTGCGTGCCCATTTATGCTTTCTTTAGAGTCTTAATTTTTCATCTGGTTCCAGATTTTTAAATATAATTATTTTAAGGTATTTCTGCTTTCAACTTAGGTAACACCTCATCTGAAATAGAGGTGATGCTGCAGGATAATATTAATCTGGCAGTTGCAAGGTAAGCTATTTAATGAGCACTGATTTGTGATGCTTCCTGATACAACGTTAGACGTTGAATTACTCTGTATATCCTCATAGCAGTTTATGAGCCGATTATCTTTTATCTGAATTCCATCTAACATTTATTACATGCATCTTATTATTATACTGACTACTCTATGGGACTTGGTAAGAGATTTGTTAGTTCTGGCCCGGTTAGTTGGTTTAGATAGAGGCTATATAAGATTCTCTGTTATGATTATGATTTAGGCTTATATACTGAAAACTGCCAATAGGTTTGGGCCTTTTTAACAAAACAACCAATACTTTTAAAACTATCAAAAAAACTACCTGACTTGACGGTCAACGTTATTGTTCATATCAAATGACCATTTTACCCTTTTCATAATATAATTAATTAATTATAAACTACATTTAAAATAATTTTAATAATTATTAATATTAACTAAATAATTAATTATTCTTTGGGGCAGCCAGGAGGTGGTCGGGGGGTCGTTGGAGGAGGCGTGGGGGTGGTCGTTGGAGGAGGGATGGGGGTTGTGAGAGGAGGGGGAAGGGGCGGTGTCGGGGGAGGTGGCAGGGTGTGTGTGGAGAAGATGAAGAAGAAAGAAGAAGAAGAAGAAAGAAAGAAGAAGAAGACGAGGAGGAGGAGGAGGAGATGGGGGGCAGGGGCAGGGGCAGTGAGGGGAAGGGGCGAAGTCCGGGGAGGAGGAGGGGGTGGAGAGGAGGAGGAGAAGAAGAAGAAGCAGACGACGACGACGATAATCATGGACGGGGACAGGTGTTAGGGTGGAGGCGGAGGATTGGTGGTCGAGGGCAGGGTGAGTAGGGAGAGGAGGCGGTGGATGGAAAGTGGGAGATCGGGGGTGGGGGGAAGGCGGCGGGGGTGAAATCGGTGGTGGGGGCGGTGTAGGAGGGAGGAGGAAGAAGAAGTAAAGGAACATGATGATGATGATGGTGGTGGTGGTAAGTCCGCAGAGGGAAGAGGTCGGGGGTGGTGCACCGGCACCAGAGCCATTGCCGGCGATGATGGCGAGGGGAGGAAGAAGGTCCGTGGGTTTTTTGTTTTTGTTTTTAATTTTTTGGAAATTTGGGTTAGGGTTAAAGGGGGTATTTTGGGGATTTCATAATTTTTATGCTGATGTCGCAACATGACCGACGTGGCGCTGACGGTGTTGACGTGACACCGTTAAGTTTGAAAGTTTTTTTTATAGTTTCAAAGGTATTGATAGTTTTGTTAAAATGGACCAACCTGTTGGGAGTTTTCAGTAAATAAGACTATGATCTAGGCACTTAAGATAGTGATACTATTCTCATGTTTCTAAAAGTTTGTGGAGTTCAAGGATATGAGGTATGCAACAAAGCTCTTTCTATATTTTAAGGGGTTATCCATTGTCCTTTTTTGGACGTAAGAAACGGTGGCTTTCTTATTTCTACAATGGAGCTACTGAACCTGCAAGACATGTTAAACACTGCTTCAGATATACCTCTGGTGGTGCTTTGTTTGCAACACTTCTGCAAGTGTTTAGCTAGCTAATTTCAGTTTCCTCCTTGCGCCCTTTTCTTTTTCTTTTTATTTCCTTTTAATAGATATAATTTGCATTTCGTTATTCCTTTCTATTTATGTCGTCGAACCACCCCTACACCAGGTGGTAATAAATTCAGTGTATCGTTCACTCATTCCTGCCTGCTCACTTCCACACACGGCTTGCATTCTGCACGGTTGCCCTGCCTATTCATATTAAAAGAAGTATAAACAGGTTTAAGAAGAAGGTATAATATTTATCTGTGTTCTAAGCAAGCATCCTAAGTTATCTTTCTAAGCAGGGCGTAATTTTCCTTTCGAGCAGCTAACAGTAGGAGATCATATTTGATTTGAGTTTTCTTTTCTCCTTGATTTAAATTGGCTCATGTTGAGCCTAGTTCTGTCTATATTTAATTAGTTGGGTTATTTAGTTTTTTGGGTTTTCCATCATGTTATGGATAACAACCTGAACAAATTAACTCTGTTTATAAGCATTCAAACTGGCCGTATTGTTGGATGCTATGATTGATTTTTTATGAACATGATAGCACTTGTTACCGTCAATACATTGATGAGCTTTGTTTGGTGATTTGGTTGTGATGTCAAAAATGGAACCCTTTGCTTATCATTTGCTTCTTTGTTTTTGATCTTAAGTTGACCCTGTAAAAGCTCATATATCAACTGTAGCTTCTGTTAGGCTTGGCGTAATCATCATACAAGCAACTGTATAGGCTCAGTATTTTTTTTACTGGCCGTATGTGTTTTCATTTATATTTCTTTTCTTTCATCCAGTGATGCTGACAATGTTGCAAACCTCAATGATGTTCACACTATCAACGTGCAGACAAGTACTGATGCTGAAGGGACGGCAGTTACTAATAGTTCAGAAACTAACTCTATTTCTGGTATGTATGGATCGTTTGGTCTTCGATATACCAACATGCTCAACTTTAATGAACTTATTGAATTTGTGCTTTACCAAGAAGGGTGTCCTGCCATTTTCTAGAATGCATATTGTTGATACATGAGTTTCTAGACGAATATAAAGGTGCTGGCCTTTCTTCATCAATCACAATGGGAGATATATAGATGCTTGTTTGACTCCAAAAGGTCGATCTTCACCTTATAATCACTATGGGGACGAAAGCATGATTTAGTCAGATATTAGTTGATATTATAAAAGGTAAAGATTGCTAGGTTATATTTGCCAACATAGATAACTAATATTTCCAAGGGGTAGGTGATTTGGTAGGCATAAAATTTGTAACAAGGTTGCATGTTCAAGGCATGTAATGGACAGAAGGGGAGAGGAGACGACCTATATTTATATAGGGAGGAGGTGGTCCCACATGGGATCAACATTATAGCTAAGGGGAAAATGAAAATAATAGAAAAAAAAATCAAAAATCAAATATGCTAGTGGTAGATGGGGAACCCTTTCCTGAACTGGTTCAGTCCTTGGTGACGTATACCTCACATGCCAAAGGCCAATTTGCCAGACGAAGCTGCATCTTTTTCTAGTAACCTGCAAATATTGACTGGGGTATGTGTCAAACTCTATCCCACTCAGAAGGTGATAAAATCGTGTATTTGTGTTTTCAGGTTTGACTTAGACTTGTCCAGAGTTAAACTGAATCAATTATGTGGTTTTCCTGTGAACATGATTCAATAGGACATTGATAGAGGTCGGAATTTTCCTCAGATGTTGTCTTCCGTCGATCTTGTGGCCAGCAGGGCTGAACAGTTAAGATTTGTAGTGGAAAATTAGACGCCTGGATCTTAATGGGTTTATTGGTTGTTGTTGACGCCGAGCTACCTGCAAAAGAAGTACCGGGGTGGAAAACCACCGTAGGACCCTCCGACGATCAAGTAAGTACCGTGAAATAATTGGGCAGAATAGCGGCGTATTGGATTCAATTCGAGTTATCTGAATCGTTTGGAGGAGGTGTTTATATAGGGGTCGCATTGGAGCGGGCCGATGCGAGATTCTCGCCGTCCGTTACGCCCTGCGTTATGTTCACGTTGATGGAGGGATACGTCTGTTAATGGCGAGATACGCTAGCCTGGGATGTGGGACGTGGAGCGACGGAGATCTCGTCGTGGCGAGATACACGGAACCGTTACGTGTGCGCTTTTGCCCCCGTGCTTCCGACCAGACAGGGAGGCTGAGGAATCTCAACTATAAGATAGCTTAGAGACGAGCAAGAACACTGTGGAATCTCAAATATAGGATAGCTCGGAGACGAGCTATCCGAGCTAGGAAGCTGAGGAAGCTCAACTTTATGATTGCTCGGAGACGGGCAATGGCTAGTGGTTAGGCGAATAGGGAACATATTCAGGGGAGGCCACCTAAAGGTCGGAGGCTAGGCGCCGAGGAACGTCCCCAACACATCATACCTATTCCAGCTCTATAGCCCCAGAAATTTAGTGGGTTTACATGGACGACACGTCATCTGTTACGTGTCGTGATCTTGGAAATTCCCACTTATGAGTATCATCATTAGCCCTCCACTCTCGTTTTGACCTATTTATGGGTCGGGTCGAGAGTGGTCTGCTCGGGTTTCTCTGTTCAGCTTGGTGCCGAGGATTCTTCATGGTGGATTGTCCGGGAACATGGCGTTTGGCTGTCATGTCTTTTGATCTCCGAGTCACGTGACGTTTTACCGTGCGCCTTAATTCTCGCGCGTATCCTCGATGACGTCAGCAGATCACTAGGAAGGTAGTGTCATAACGGAGATGTCGCTTCGCATGTTTGGGGCGTCGTGGCGACGGGTTGGCCGTCGATTTCGTGCCACATGGCTGTAATCGGGTGGCGGATTGTGAGACCTCGCTTTCGCCGATTGGATCTGCGTGAGGGGGAAGTGCCCAAGATTGGCTACCGCGTGGCGCCATCGGGACCGTCGGGCGCGACACATCGTTTTGGCGGGAGCAGATTTGGGCCGCTAGATGGCCTTTGCCGAGTGTATAAATAGGGGATGTCTATCTCTAGGAATCACCTTTGCTTCGCGTGCCTTATGATGCCTGTGGATTGCTCGGTGCTTCCGTTTTTGGGTCGCATCCCCAGTCCAAATCCTTCTTCAGCTCCTCTTTCTTTGAATCAGGCCAGATGTCTTCCTCTGATACTTTAGTAGATGCAGTTAGGGTAGAGTCAAGTGATGGGGTTTCGACCTCTGAAGATGAGTCTAGTGGGTTTTTCTCGTCTTTTGATAGCCGAGGAAGTTCTTCCTCCTCCGAGTCGGGTTCGTTCCCAGGGGATGGCGATTCCCTTGTTTCCTGTCGTCGGGGGGCCAAGAAGGCCCCTAAAGTGCTTATCGAGAATACTTGTGACGCTGTTTTGATGCTAAACATGTCGGACGAGCTTTCCGACATCCGGGCTCGTTTCCATATTCTTTCTAGTTACACGCTTCGTCTAGCCAGGGAGGGTGAACGGGCAGACCAGATATAGGGTAATGAGACTGCCCTGTACTTGGAAGTGTTCCGAGCAGGGATGTGTCTGTCTTTTTCGCCCGAGATTTGTGTAGTCCATTGTTTCCAACCCGCCCCGCGCCAGCTAGTACCGAATTCGTGGAGGATTCTCCTCGGATTCCTGGTCCTGTTTAAAATTGATCAGATCTCCTTTAGCCTAGGTCTTCTTTTGTCATTTCTCTGCTATAAGAACCATCCGGGTACTCGTAAGGATGAGCCGAGTTGGGTTTACTTCCCCTTTAGAAAGTATAAAGGTAGGACGGCTGGGTCGGGGTAGTCGTCGTCTCTTCTTCCATCCATGAGTGGAAGGAGAAGTTCGTCTTCGTCGGTCCTTCGAAGGGAGAGGAGTGGCCGGTGCCCACGAAGCGACATAGGGCAGATTGCCCGAAGGCCAAGAGTCAAACGCCCCGGAGGCGGGGGTCGTGTCTCGGTGGAAGCCGCTCCAGCGTGCTGACGTTTTGCTTTCCGAGCAGGCCCTGAGCTAGGCGGGACTCTGTCCCGCGTGCTTCATAGGTAAGTTAGGTCTTAACTGACCAATTTAAACCTGATATATTTTGCTGCTTTTGTCGCCAACCCTTTTTGTTTCCTTTCGCAGAGCCTATGGACCGGTCGAAGGTAATGGCCGTCTTGGCCGCCAAAGTACAAGGAAGGGCGGCGAAGGCTTGTCTAAGCCCGCGCCGAGCGCGGCGTTTCGCTAGGGTCCCTCAACAAAGGTCGCCGCCGCTCCGTTTGTCCCTGAGGAGCGTAGGAGCGGAGGGCAGAAACAAGCCCGGGAACAGGTTCCCCGGGTGAGGCCGGAGGTGCCTTCCTCCGCGAGTCTCTGGCCAAGAGGCCCAAGAAGGTGGATTCTCGGCCGTCTCCGGCCGGGATACACGTGCAGGAAGGTGACTTTTGCCTCGAGGTGTCGTCGGGGCTATCCGTGGCCGACAGCTTGTTGGCAGATATGGAGAAAGCGGCGGGGCCAAGATACCTCAGGGCACCGTGAAGGCCCAGGTCGCGGTGATAGCTCAGAAGGCCATTCAGGTTGGTGATTTTTCCGTAAATTTCAAAGTAATTTTTCCTCTGTTCAGTTCCTGACGAATGCTCTTTGCTTTTTTCTGCAGGTCCTTTAACACTACGCCTTCTTAGCCGCCATGGAGGTCGAGAAAGTTGTCCCGGCGATAAAAAAGGCCGGAGAGTCTTTTTCGCGTGAGGAGAGCTCCTTACCAAACTGAAGGAGGTCGAGGATAACGCCTCCCCCTCGAGTCGCGGCTGGTCTTGGAGGGTGTGAAGGCCATGGGACTGAAGAAGTCCCACCGGGTCTTGACCGAGTCTAATCGGGCCCTCTAGGTCCAGGTTGGCGAAGTCAACGAGCTCTTTGATGCCATGAGGAAGCATAGAGACTCGTTCAAGGAGATGCCCGGGTGGCCAACGAGGCGGCGAAAAGGGTCGAGGAGAGGACAGAGAAGACTGTGGAAGACTACAAGATGTCCGATCAGTTTTACGTTGACCTCGCTGACTCTGCGGCCGTTGGATGTCATAACGTCGTTAAGGAGATAATACCCGGGTTCGATGACCGGGAGCTCTGTGTGAGCTACCCCCTCCTGGAGGAAGAGCCAAAAGGCGGAGGCGCCGAGCAGGCGGGCGGAGGCGCGCCGAGCAGGACGAGGAGGAGACCTTGACCGAGAAGATGACTTGAATTCGCCGCTCTTCCAACTCTCTTTTTATTGTAAGCCTCCGGGCAATTTGTAGTGATTTTGTACAGTTGAGGAGCTCATAATACCTTATATATAATTTCGAAATTAATAAAGTATTTTTGCTCGTTTGTGATGTGTCTGATTGGAAAGTCTCGTTTTTATTTTTACTTTTCCAAGTGTGGATAGGCCGGAGTTCCCCTCACCCCGGAGACAGGGTAATGTGAGTTAAGCGAACACTGGGCTTATTCTTCCAAGTGTAGATAAACTGGTGTCCACCCTCATCTCGGAGACGAGGTAACGAGAGTCGAGCGAACACTAGGCTTATTCTTCCAAGTGTAGATAGACCCGTGTCCTCTTAGAAACTCTTAGGAAGTCGGATTGACCTTCGCAAAGCTCGGTGTTATCCTCTCTTCGGATTCGATTGGAATTAGAGTTGGGGCGGCTATCGACCGTAGGCGAGCTTTTTTTTACTTGGGCCACGCAGGAGTCTGCCTACTTCGAGTATGCGTGCCGTGTAGAGGTCTGCCTGCTGGTTTAATGTGAGGCCTTAGGATCCATTGCGGATTGGCCAGGCAGGAAGCTACCCAACGGCCTCTTGAGATGGTTTCCGAGCTGGAGTCTGCTCGTGAATTGGCTCGGCAGGAAGCTACCCAGCGGTCTCGTGAGAGAGCTTCTGATCCATAGTTTAGGCCGAGCAGAAGTCTACTCGCTGCGAATTAGCCGGACAGGAAACTACCTGGCGGCTTCTTAAGAGAGTTTGGGCCGAGCGGGAATTTGCTTGCTGCGGATTGGCCGGACAGGAAGCTACCCAGCGGTCTCATGAGAGGGTTTCCGAGTAGGAGTCTGCTCGCTGTGAATTGGTCAGGCAGAAAGCTACCTAGTGGCCTCGTGAGAGGGCTTCCAAGCAGGAGTTTACTCGCTGTGAATTGATCAGGCAGAAAGCTACCCAACGGCCTCTTGAGAGGGCTTCCGAGCAGGAGTCCACTCGCTGTGAATTGGCTAATGGAAGGTAGGATTGCCACGGCGTTGACATTTGCGTCTCCCTGATTCCCGATGTCACGTGGCACATGGCAGGTATCTTGAGATCCACGCGAATCTCCTGACGACGTCGTTCAATCTTTCCGGATCCGCGTGAAAGGGAGGCGGACAATGGCTGGGTGCCGCATGGTGGCGTGTCATCGGATGGATGCGATACTCCGTAATTTGCGTCTTGACGGGAGAGAATCTCGACCGTAGGGGAGATTTCGTTGAGATTATAAATAGAGGAGCCTTGGCCCCCTCTTAGGCACTCCTGTCGATTTGCTTTTAGTTATCTCCGTCTCCTGCCCTTTTTCTTTTGTCCGATCTTCGTGGTTAATTGTTTTCTGATAGCCGGCAATACGTACAACATCCGAGATATCGTAACACGCAATGGCGTACACCACTACGATTTTGACAGTTCCGAGGCGACATACGAGGCTGTGATAGGTCGGTTGGAATGTCATTACGGGCGGTTACTCCCATGCCGATCTTCTCTCCTGCAGGTGCTCGTATACGCGATCTGGAGGTTTTCCCCTGGCCTTTTCAGGACGACGTTCCAACAAGCACTGGAGGAGGCCGTCGACAAGATGCGCACGACCCATAAGTTGGGCCTGGTCTTGAAGAGCAGGCGAGATCGCTCGATAGATATCCTTCGCCGATCTTTCCAATAGAGGTTGATCATAGCTTCATGCTCGATGGTGAGTCCTTGACAGATCCATAGCTGTTCGGGTCCACGGGCATAGACAGAGGGAGCGATAGGATGCTGCCTGAGCTCGGTCTGTTTTGAGTACCATGATCAATACTTTCAAGACCCTCTTTCTCCTTTGCTGTGATCGTTAAGAAGTATTTTTTCCTTTTCTTTTGCGAGCCCCCGGGCACTTTTGTAAGGTTGAGGAGCCGAGAATACCTCTTATTAATAAATTTTCCAGAATGTCAGAACGTCGAAATTTCAAGCTTTTATTACCTCTTATTAATAAATTTTTCTTTGCTCAGAATGTTAGAACATTGAACTTTCTCGCTTTTATTTTTCCAATTGTAGGTAGATTGGTGCCCCTTCTCCAATCCTTCATCCCGGAGTCGAGATAAGATGGGTGGAGCATGACTTAGGTCGGCAACCTACGGGTTTTATTCACCTGAGTAAAGGGTTGGTCTGGGGTATTCTCCTTGCTTCCGAGCAGGGCTGGAGACAACCTGTTGGCTCATGAGAGGGCTTAGGATTTACGGGTTTGGCCGGGCATGAATCTACCCGTCTTGATTGGATGCGACGGGCTGGAAGTTGTCCGCCGGCCTCAGAACAAAGCACGAATCTACTCGCGCGAGGGCTTAGTTCGGAAACAAAAACAAGTTCAAATGTCAGAAAAGCATAAATCTTATTATTCAAGAGGGTACAAGTTCATTTATACAATTTAAGCTTTTCAGCATTATACGGCCACGGAAGGGCTCGTCCCAACGAGTCTTGGACGCGGTACACTCCTCCGGGCAATACCTCGGTCACGAGGAAAGGGCCGTCCTACTTTGGGGAGAACTTGTGCAGCTTCTCTTGGTCCTCGAATTCGTTGCGTCGGAGGACTAAGTCTCTTGTTTTGAACGCTCGGTGTTTGAACCGAGCATTGTAATACCGGACGGTCTGTTGTTGATATGCGGCCATCTTTATTTGCTCTCGGTCTCTCTTCTCCTGCAGGATGTCCAGGTTGCTTTGAAGGGTTAAGACGTTGGTTTCGTTGTCGAAGTGTTTGACTCGATAACTAGATAGACCGATTTCTGTGGGAACCATTGCCTCAGTGCCATAACGAGATTGAACGGGGATTCCCCCGTGGGTGTCTTCTTTGACGTACGCAATGCCCATAGTACCCGGGACAGTTTTTCGACCTATCTGCCCTAACTTACTTCCAGACGGGCTCTGAGGCCCCGGATGACACCTCGGTTTTCTATCTCGGCTTGCCCGTTGCACCGGGGATGAGCGACCATGGAGAATTTCATCAATATGTGGTAGTTGCTGCAGAATTCTCTGACTTTGTCGTTTTCGAAGTTGGTTCCGTGGTCGTTGATGATACACCTCGGAATTCCAAATCGGGCGATTACGTTATTCTGCAGGAACTTCACTGTGGAGGCAGCATCCAGTTTTCTGATCGGCGTGGTTTCGACCTATTTCGTAAAGTAGTCCATGACGACGAGGATATATTTGTTTGTGTCAATGGGGAGTTGGTCAATCATGTCCATTCCCCATTGTGCGAATGGCTATGGGGAGCTCAACGGCGTTAGCTTTGTGGCTGGTTCCCGAGGAACGCTGCCGAAGAGTTTGCACACTTTGCATCTTCGTACGAGCTTTTCTGTATTGCTGTGGATAGTCGGCCAATAATACCCCTGTAGCAGCGTCTTTTGAATTAGATGTGGGCCTCCTGATGTGCGCCTCCGACTTTTTCTAGTATCTTTTTGAGAACGTACTTAGTTTCGTCGGAATCAACGCATCTGAGTAGAGGTTGGGGTGTACGATTTTTTGTATACCTTTGCTCCATATGAAGTGGCAAGCTTTCATGCGGAGCTGGCGAACTTCCATTCGGTTCTCGGGGAGCGTTCCATTCTTGAAAAATTCCACTATGGGCTTACTCCAATCCGGGATACTCTCTTGAGTGGTGTAGACATGGTGTATCATTTCTGTATCTTTGATGCTGGGTCGCAACAGAACTTCGAAAAGGATGTTGCTCTTGTGATTGGCCGAAGAGGAGGAGGTGAGCTTGCTCAAGACGTCGGCTTCGACGTTCATGCTCTGGGGAATCTGCTCCACTTGAATTTCGTTGAAATTTTTTCATAGCCTTCTCACCTCCGTGAGGTATTTCATCATTAGGGGTTCTCGGACTTCGAACCGTTTGGTCACTTGGCCGACGACCAACACGGAATCACTGTGAATTCCAATTTTTTAGCCCTACCCTCGAGGCGATTCGTAAGCCGGCCAATAAGGCTTCATATTCCGTGGCGTTCGAGGCCTTGAAGTTGAACCGCAGAGAATATTCCATCTCGGCTTTATTGGGGCCGTGAATGACCAGCCTAGCCCCACTTCCTTCCTATGTGAGGAACCGTCCACATAGAGTACCCAGTCCAGAATCAGACCGAGCTTTTTTTCAACCGAGTGTTATGGGTTTGGATCTTGTGTTGGCGCTTCTTCTTTGTTGGGAATGGTGCATTCGACCATGAAATCGGTGAGGGCTTGGGCTTTAATGGCTTGCCTTGGTCGGTACCGGATGTCAAATTGCGACATCTCCCATCTCCACTTCTCCAAGCGCCCCGACGACTCGGGGGAACCGAGGATGTTCCGCAGGGGTTGGTTAGTGAGAACGATGATTGGATGAGCCTGTAAATAGTGCTGAAGTTCCCTGGAGGCGATGACGAGCGCCATGACTATCTTTTCGATGGCCGGGTGCCTGGTCTCCGCGTCTTTGGTTGATGTAGTAAACCAGCCTCTGTATTCTCTCGGATTCTTTGATGAGCATGGAGCTGGCTGCCTGTTCGGAGACGGCCAGGTATAGAAGCAACTCGTCTCTTTCGGCTGGTCGAGTGAGAAGTGGTGGTGTCGACAGATGAGCCTTGAGCTGCTTGAAGACGACTTGACACTTATCGGACCACTCAAACCCGGGAATCTTCCTTAAGGTTTTGAAGAAAATTCGACACTTTTCGCCAGATCTAGACATGAATCAACTCAGAGTGGCCACCCTGCCCGTGAGTCGCATGATTTCTACGTTGCTCTTGGGTGTCGTCATGTCAATGATGGCCTTGATCTTCTCCGGATTTGCCTCGATTTCTCGGTGGGTGACTATAAATCCGAGGTACTTTCCGTCCGTGACGCCGAAAACACACTAGGCTGGGTTCAGCTTCATTTTGTATTTTCGCAGGACCTCAAAGGTTTCGCTAAGGTCTGTGGTATGCCCGGCTGGAAGGGCCGACTTCACAAGCATGTCATCGACTTCCATTTTCTTCCTGATTTGTAGCTTGAACAGCTTGTTGACCAGCAGTTGATACGTTGCCCCAGCGTTTTTGAAGCTGAAGGGCATTACTTTGTAGCAGTAGACCTCTCGATCGGTGGTGAAAGCGGTGAGTTCTTCGTCGGCCTGGTTCGCGATTCGTAGGCCGGCCAATAAGGCTTCATATTCCGCAGCGTTTTTTGAGGTCTTGAAGTCGAACCGCAAAGAATATTCCATCTCGGCTTCATCGGGGCCGCGAATGACCAGCCCAGTTCCACTTCCTTCCTCTGTGGAGGAATCGTCCACATAGAGTACCTAGTCCGGAATCGAACCGAGCTTTTCTTCAACCGAGTGTTCTGGGTTTGGATCTCGCGTCGACGCTTCTTCTCTGTTAGGAATAGTGCATTCGACTACGAAATCGGTGAGGGCTTAGGCTTTAATAGCTTCCCTTGGTCGGTACCGGATGTCAAATCGCGACAACTCATATCTTCACTTCTCCAAGCGGCCTGACGATTCGGGGGAACCGAGAATGTTCCCCAGGGGTCGGTCGGTGAGAACGATGATTGTATGAGCCTGGAAATAGTGCCGAAGTTTCCTAGAGGCGACGACGAGCGCAGGGACTATTTTTCCATGGTCGGGTATCTGGTCTCCACGTCTTTGAAAACGTGGCTGATGTAGTAAACCGGCCGATGTATTCTCTTGGATTCTTTGATAAGCACGGAGCTGGCTGTCGGTCGGAGACGACCAGGTACAGCAGCAGCTCGTCTCGTTTTGGTGGTCGGGTGAGAAGCGGTGGCGTCGACAGATGAGCCTTGAGCTGCTCGAAGGCGACTTAACCGACTTAACACTCGGACCACTTGAACCCGGGGATCTTACTTAAGGCTTTGAAGAAAGGTTGGCACTTTTCGCCGGATCTGTACATGAATCGACTCAGAGCGGCCATCCTGTCCGTGAGTCGCATGATTTCTACGTTGCTCTTGGGCGTCATGTCAAATGATGGCTTTGAACTTCTTCGGGTTGCCTCGATCCCTCGGTGGGTGACCATGAATTCGAGTAACTTTTCGCCCGTGACGCCGAAAACACATTTGGCTGGATTCAGCTTCATTTTGTATTTTCACAGGACCTCAAAGGTCTCGCTAAGGTCCGTGATATGCCCGGATGTCTGGGGAGACTTCACAAGCATGTCATCGACGTAGACTTCCATATTCCTTTCGATCTGTGGTTTGAACAGCTTGTTGACCGGCCGTTGATACGTTGTCCCAGCGTTTTTGAGGCCGAAGGGCATTACCTTATAACAGTAGACTCCTCGATCGGTGGTGAAAGCGGTGAGCTCTTCATCGGCCGGGTTCAACCGGATTTGATTATAACCGGAGAAGGCATCCATGAAGCTCAGCAGCTCGTGACCGTCCGAGCTGTCTACCAGTTGATCTATCCGAGAGAGCGGATAGTTGTATTTTGGGCATGCCTTGTTCAGATCGGTAAAATCAATGTACATACGCTACTTCCCATTCGCTTTCTTGACCATGACTATGTTGGCTAGCCAGGCCGAGAAGTCCAAGTTCCTGATAAAGTCTGTCGCGAGTAGTCGGTCCACTTCCTTTTCGATCGCCTTCTGTTTGGCAGGTGTGAAGTTTCTTTTCTTTTGTCGGACCGGCCGGGCTTTTGAGTCAACTCCAAGCTTGTGGGAGATCACTTTGAGGTCGATCCCCGGCATGTCCGCGGGAGTCTAAGCAAACACGTCGGAGTTGTTTCGGAGGAACCGGATAAGGTTGTATTGAGTTTCCTGGTCAAGAGGGAGCCGATTTGGACGGTTCGGCTGTTGTCTCCCTCCTTAAGGGGGACCTCGGACAAGGCCCCTCGAACAGATCAACTTCTTTGTCCTCGGGTACCGTCATGGCGAGACACCCCTTAGCAATTTGCTGATCTCTGTAGGCCCGGCCTATCCCCCATCGTCAAGAGGAAATTTGAGCGCTAGGTGGTAGGTCGAGATCTGAGTTTGAAGGGCGTTTAAGGTGGGGTGACTCAAGAGGATGTTATAAGATGAAGAAACTTGGGCGACGAGAAAACTCACCGACATTATTCGGGTTCTTCCGGCCTCTCCAATGTTGAAAGGAAGAATGATCGTTCTCTCGGCTTGGACGGAGTGGTTAGTAAACTCGGAGAGAACGTGCGAGATTGGACGGGTTTAATCCTATACGTTGGAAGCAGTCGTAAAATAGGATATCCGTCGAGCTTTCCGAGTCAACGAGGATTCTCCTGACCTCGAACCGTTTTACCTGGGCCATGATCACGAGGGGTTATTGTGCGGGATGGATATGCCATGAAGGTCTTCATCGGTGAAGGTGATGAGAGCAACCTTCTTGCAGTTCTTGGAGGGGGAGCACTTAAGGTAATGACCGGCCGGATACGACGGGTGTCCTCATTGCTCGGAGTCGAGCCAACGGAGACGACTATAATCTGTCCGACCGTCAACTCTCCGATTGGAGGTTGGTCTGCTTGCTCCCTATCTGCTTGACGTTTGTCTCTTAAGTATTTTGCTAGGTGACCGGAGCCGATCAGCTTCTCGATATAATCGCGAAGATGTTTGCAGTTCTCGGTCGGGTCTCTCTGTGACCGATGAAAGGCATAGTATAGGCCGCGGAGTTGCTTGCCCGACCTTTGTATCATCAGCGGAAGTTTGAAAAATCTCTTGCTCTTTGTTTCCTCTATCAGCTCGGCTTGAGAGACGTTTAGAGGAGTGTACTCGTGAAACCTCGAAAAATAGGGTTTCGGACGATCGGTCTTTTTCTTCTCCGCTCGGTCCCCTTTCTTTCGGTCTGTCCGGTCCCTGCGGGAAGGTTTGCGTTCACCTCATACTCAAGTTGGATTTCCCGCGCGGTCTAGACTTTTACCTCGGCCATGGTCTTAGGTTGCGCCAATGCAAAAGAGCGGAGCTACTCCTTGTGCCTAAGACTGGATCTAAAGGCGGCGATGACCGTCTCGTCCCGGTGCTCGGATACTTTCAGGAGAGCATTGTAGAATTGGGTGATATAATGCTTGAAAGATTCCATGTCATCGCTCTTGATGGTGAACAGATAGTCGACCGTCCTCTTCTGTCGTCGATTGCTGACGAAGTGGCCGATGAACTAAGTTGTCAGCTCGTCAAAAGTTGGGATTGAGCGCGGAGTCATACTGTGGAACCAGTCTCACCTGGCTCGGATGAGAGTGGCAGGGAAGGTTCGGCACTGAGCCGCATCCGAGTTATCTTGAAAGCTCATGCCCGCGGTGAACGCGTCCAAGTGGTCTTTCGGGTCAGGCTTCTCGTCAAAGAGAGCCACTTTAGGCGGTTTGTTCCGGGATGAGACCCGCTAGCTCAGCAATTGCAGAGTGAAAGGCTTCATGAGAGAGTCCGCGGAGTATCTCGCCGATGCGCCGAACGAACGGGTGGTGAGCCGCATGTCCTCGATTTTCTTCTCGAGGACTTTGATTCGCTGATGGTACCCGACGATTTTCTATAATCGGATTGCCTGCTGTCCCTTCTTCGGGTCTGGGTGATGGAGCGGTTTCGGCTTCGCTCTATCATGTGCCTCAGATCTTCGCGGTGAACCCTTCGTGTCCCCCCGATGTGCGTTCTGGACACGGCCTCGATGATTATGGTGACATCGGTCTTCCTTGAAATCAGACGACCTGACCGACGTCGTCTCGGAGGCCGAGAGAATGCGGCGATCGTTGAAGCCGCCATGTGGTTTGTCCTGAGACCTCGACGTTGGACTGTCCGGCGCCCAACGAGTCATGAAATCATTCCTCATACGGGGGCCGCGACTGCCGGAATCGGCATGTCGGTGTTCCGTGGCATTGTGGTTGGCACGAGCGAGGCCGAAGACTTGAACGCGTCCTTCTGCCGCCTCGTGCACGCCACCATTCTGGGGAGCAGGGGCGGCGGTTTGCCGGGCGCCACTGGTAGTTTGGACACGAGCGAACGCGTCCACCATTGCCGTCAGTCGGTCGATTCGCGCCAATAAGCCTTCAACAATGTTTGGAGGAGTGGAACTGCCCCCGCTTCTGTTGCGGAGGATATGATGGCTCGTGCTAGGGTCTTCGTTGCGATGATCGCTGTCCATTGTATCGAAGGCGGAAGATCAACTTTTTTAGGTGGAAAAGGGTTCACATATGGCGCCAACTGATGGAGGTCGGAATCTCTCTCAGATGTTGTTCTTCGTCGATCTTGTGGCCGGCTGGGCTGAACGTTTGAGATTTGTAGTGAAAGATTAGATGCGTAGATCTCAATGGGTTTGTTGGTTATTATTGACGCTGAGCTATCTGCAAAAAAAGTCCCGGGATGGGAAACCACCGTAGGACCCTCCGACAATTAAGTACCGTGGAATAATTGGGCAGAGTAGCATCGTATTTGATTCAATTCGAGTTATCTGAATCGTCTGGAGGAGGGGTTTATATAGGGGTCGGATTGGAGCGAGCCGATATGAGATTCTCGCCGTTCGTTACGCCCCGTGTTATGTTTGCGTGATGGCGGGATACGCCTATTAATGACGAGATACACTCGTTAATGGCAAGATGCGCTAGCGTGGGATGCGAGACGTGGAGCGGCGGAGATTTCGTCGTGGAGAGATACACAGAGCCGTTACGGGGGCGCTCGTGTCCCGTTCTCCCGACTAGACAGGAAGGCTGAGGAACCTCAGTTATAGGATAGCTCGGAGACGATCAAGGACGCTGAGGAACCTCAGCTATATGATAGCTTGGAGACGAGCTAGGGAGCTAAGGAAGCTCAACTCTATGATTGCTTGTAGACGGGCAATGGCTGATGGTTAGACGAAGAGGGAACATACTCAGGGGAGGCCGCCAAAAGGTCGGGTGCAAGCTCGGAAGCTAGACGCTGAGGAATGTCCCCAACGCGTCATACCTATTTCAGTTCCATTGCCTCCAGGAATCTAGTGGGCCTACGTGGACGGCACGTCATCTCTAACGTGTCATGATCTGGAGAATTCCCACTTATGAGTATTGTTAGATATTCTAAAGATGGAGTCAGCATAAGACCGCTGAATGGATATCGGTATCAACTTGGTTATCCATGAGGTTTAGATCTGGCCAATTTAGATTTGATTTATTTCTCTAGTTTATGCGTAGTTTTGTGGCAAAATAAGCGAGTCAGTTATGATGGAATAAATACTTCAGTATTCCTCAGCGTAGATGTCGTGATACTTGAGTTATACCTGACATATTAGGTTAAATATTATTCTGGTTTTATTATCTTAATACTTTTTAAATATTATTCTGGTTTTATTATCTTAATACTTTTTACGCAAGGACTACAGAAATCCGAGTTATACCTGACATATCAGGTTAAATATTATTCTGGTTTTATTATCTTAATACTTTTTACGCAAGGACTACAGAAATCCATCGCTACCTCTTAGGAAGTATTGGGAATGCGATCAATTGTCATATCCTCATAGGGACTGTGTGATGGCTGAACTACCTAGCCACTACAAAACTTAGCGTCCCCTCTCCCCTCCGGAAATTTTTTCCATGTGCCGGCCGTATACATCCGGACAGGAGAGAGAAAGAGATGGAGAATTCCGGGTACTCTTCGGGCAGCTTGGTGGGGTCCACATTACTATTTCTTTCTCTCTCCTGCCCGAACGTATACAGCCGGCATATGGAAAAATTCCTCTTGGTATAGGTTAAGTGGTTAGATGCTTGGCATGTCATGTTTCATATATTGTGTAATCCAACAGAAATATTTTTTCCTTGCGTAAAGGTTTTTTTTCCGGATGAAAGAGCAGGACTCAAATGAGTCCGTCCCATGAATTTTATTGAATATAACCAAAAGAAAAAAATTACAGTGTATATAAAGCAATATTTTTTTCCTTGCGTAAAGTTATTCCTCAGAATCATCAGAGTTTTGGGGAAAGGTATTGTAATCCTTGTAATCCAACCATTTTTATTTATTTATTTTGGGGTGTGTGTGTGTGTGGGAATGTGTTCTGTTTCACTCCTGCCTTCAACTGTGCCTTTGCCTGAACGACTGAACATAATTCTCGACATCATATTTATCATTTTTGCCCTTCTTATACCCTGCTTTAGAGACTTCGGAGAAAGTACGCATCTAGGATTAAACAAAACCCCTCTCTTATCCATAGTTTCCAAACACTCAACGTCAAATCGATTGTAATTTTTTCCTTTACTTTTTCAGAAAACTTTACCAATCATCAAATTTTGGGCAATTCATTCTTTTCAGATCCAAAGTTGCATGATGGGAACTCTCACATACCGAAGAAAACAAATGGATCAATCGTCGGAATATCAGCCAATGGGTAACCATTATTAGACTATTTTCCATCATCCCCCCTACTGCAGCAATATTTAGCGGATCTAACCATATGATTATATTTTCAGCTCATTAGATGAAGTTGATACAAACATCAAACGTGAAACCCTTAGCCAAGGGGACAACACAGTCATACCACAGAACGGTACAAAGATGATGTCAATTGAGACGATACCAAATTATCTGAAGCCAATCAGAGGCCATAATAGAATGAAAGTGGTTAAAAATCTCGTAGGGGAAGAAAGTGTTGAAGCAGCAGGAATTGACCGCTGTATTGTATACTAGCTTATGATAGTTTCCGATAGCCAGAAGAAGAGTGATTTAGATGTTTGTGTCGTTACTTGTTAGCATGTATCTCTATGTGATGCTGTAATTATGCCGTGTTCAGAAATAAAATATGTAACGATGTATCACGGTTCAGTTTTAAGGTTCAGTTTTAAGACTGCGATGCGTATATGTTGAATGTTTGCCGTGTATTATAACTTTAGTGTATTTTGTTATCTGATGATACTCATAAATGAGAATTCATCAGATCACGACATGTAGCTGATGGCGAGTTGTCCACGTAAGCCTATTGGATTCCTGAGGGCTACGGAGCTGGAATAAGTATGATGCATTAGTGACATTCCTTGACGTCTCGTCTTCGAGGTTGCGCCCGATCTTTTAGAAGATCTCCCTAGAGTACGTTTCCCCTTTCGGCTGACAGCCATTTAATAGCTCGTTTTCAAGCTATTCTATTGCTGAGATCCCTCAACGCACTTCCTCGTCTCCGAGCTATCCTATAACCGAGACTTCTCAGCATATTTGCTTGTTTTTGAGCCATTCTATATCTGAGATTCCTAAGTATCCTTGCTTGGTCGGGAGCACGGAGCCCGAGCGCTTCCGTATCGGCTCCATGTATTTCGCCACGGCGAGATCTTTGCCGCTCTACGTCCCACATTCCACGCTAGTGTATCTTGCAATTAATGGGCGTATCCCGTCATTAATGGGCGTATCCCGCTATCAACGTGAACGTGACGTAGGGGCGTAACGGACGGCGGGAATCTTGCATCAGCTCGTTCTATGCCACTGCTATATAAAGTTCTCTTCCAGACGACTCAGGTAATTCGAACTGATCCCAATACGCCGCTACTCTGCAGTTATTCATCGGTATTTACTTGATCGTCGAAGGGTCCAACGATGGCTTCCCATCCCGGGACTTTTCTTGCAGCTAACCCAGCGTCTGCAACAACCCATTGAGATCCATACACTCAAATCCCAACCGACAATCTTCACACCAAATGCCAACAGTTCGACACCGCTGGTGCAAGATCGACGGAAGACAACATCTAAGAGAGAAACAGACCACTATCAGTTGGCGCTGTGTCTGTGGGAAGACTAAAAGTTTTTCCACCCAAAAATTGATCTTCCGCTTTCGATTCAATGACCAGCGTAACCGCAACAACCCATTGAGATCCACACATTCAAATCCCAACTGACAATCTTTACACTAAATCCCAACCGTTCAACACTGCTGGTGCAAGATCGACGGAGGACAACATCTGAGAGAGAAACAGAGCTCCAAAGTCCTCGTCACGAGGCGGCCGAGCGGTTTCCTGCTCGGCTCATCTGCCGCGGGCAGCTTCCTGCCCGACTACTCTGTGGATCCAAAGCTCTCGTCACGAGTTGGCCGTGTAGTTTCCTACTCGGCTAATCCGCTGGGGCCAGCTTCCTGTCCGGCTACTCTGCGGATTCAAAGTCCTCGTCACGAGGCGGCCGAGTGGTTTCCTGCTTGGCCCATCCGTTGAGGGCAGCTTCATGTCCGGCTACTCTGCGGATCCAAGGTCCTCGCCGTGAGGCGGCCGAGTAATTTCCTGCTCGGCCCATCCGCTGGGGGCAGCTTTCTGCCCGGCTACTCTGCGGATCCAAGGTCCTCGTCGCGAGGTGGCCGAGTGGTTTCCTACTTGGCTCATCTGCTGGGGGCAGCTTCTCATCCAAGGCCGAGTGGTTTCCTACTTGGCGTTCGCTCGTTCGTTTGTCGCGCTCGATCGTCACCTCGATTTCAGGATGAGGAAGGGCGCCGACCTACCTATACTTGGTGTTCGTATATCGCTCTCGATCGTCACCTTGACTCCGGGGTGAGGAGGGGCACCGATCTACCTGTAGGTTCGTATATCGCGCTCGATCATCACATCGACTCCGAGGCGAGGAGGGGCACAAACATCCATATACTTGGCATTCGTATATCGCGCTCGAACGTCACCTCGACTCCGGGGTGAGAAGGGGCACCGACCTACTTATACTTGGCGTTTGTATATCGCGCTTGATCGTCACCTCGACTCCGGGATGAGGAGGGACACCGACCTACCTATACTTGGCGTTTGTTCGTATGCCGCGCTTGATCGTCACCTCGACTCCGGGGTGAGGAGGGGCACTGATCTACCTATACTTGGCGTTAGTTCGTTCGCATGTCGCGCTCGCTCGGCACTCGACTCTATATGTATACTTGGCGTTCGCGGGACGCCGGCTTATCTACACTTGCAAAAGTAAAAACATTACATAGGCGAGCTAAAAATACTTTATTGATATTCCGGGTTATGTACAAGGTATTATGGGCTCTCCAGCCTTACAAGATTCCCGGAGGCTAACAAAAATTTAATAACAAAAGGTGGTAGCTCAAGCTGCCTTCTCGGCCGCCGCTTCTCCCTGCTCGGCGCTTCCGTCAGGAGCTTCGGTTGCACCTCCAGCTCGGCGCTTCCCCCCGCCACCTCGCCTCCTTCTGCTGTATAACACCCTAGCACCGTTATATTATATTTTATCTGGGGTATTTTCAAATCTTGCAACAAATTCTTGATTATTATTGTTGTTTGGGTTATGGATAGTGCATTTAGCAGTTGTGGTCATTATCCGACTCGACCCGCATTTTTGAAATCCATCATTGTTCAAAATTAAGTTAAATATTTGCGAGTACAGAGGATCCATGCAAATCTAGATTCTATACACATATATAATATATTTTTGTATCCACATATCTTTTTAAAATACAATATAAAAAACAAATAATATATTTTAATATCTAGCCTTACTTGTCATCGTACCCCATATCATATGGTTGCACCCATATAGCATGTTCATGTCTTAATTGTTAAAACAGACTCGTTTGGATCGCTATGTATATTTACGTAGAGGCGTACTGGGGGTATGCATTTCTTTTGACAGGACATCGCATTATGGTTTAAATTTTTACGTATATTCTTCATATTTAAAAACTAGATTTTTAGAAGGGACCTGGGTAATATTCGGAGTAATCGAGCGTTAGCTGTAAAATCCCAATATATATATTATAATATTTTTCTATATAACTAAACAAATATATACTCACAATTATATATATAAAATATATAATAGTAAACTAATTAAATCTCTCTCTCTTCTCAAGTCTCTCCCCTCTGTCTCTTCCTCTGTCTCTCTCTTTGTCTTCTTGTCTCTCTCAATATATATGTATATATATATATATATATATATATTTATTATTATTATCTAACCAACTCTCTCACACACACACATATATATATTATATAAACACACACACACATATATATATTATATAATAATTTATTAAAAACTTACACCTCTCTCTCTTCCACTTTCTTCTCCCGTGAGCAACTCAGAAACCCTACCCACGCTCTCATCGTCGCCGATCCGCCGCCGCCTCCTCACCACCATCTCTCCCGCCCTTGCCTCCTCGCCCTCATCATCCCGAGACCTCCTCCTCTCCTCTCTTTCCTGAGCAACCGCCGCAACAACTCCGACGCCAACCCAAGAAACCGACACCGCCGGAGCCCTCGTTGTCGCCACCCCGCACCAGCACCGTCTCCCTCGTCTTCACTTACTCACCCTCTCATCATCACCACCTCTCCTCTCCCCGACGATCCAAGCCAAAACTGCAGCAACCCCGACCCTAGAAACCCACAGCCATCTCACCGACGCAGCACTTCGCCGTCAGTCACCGTCGCCGTCACCTTGCCACCTTTTCTCTGTCCTCGCTACCCCAGAACCCAACACCAGCAGCCACCTCACTCTTCTTCTTCATTTCTTTTCTTTCTTTTCTTGATTCCGGCCGTCTCGCCAGAGTTGCGCGCGTCGCCGATGATCCAGATGGCCCAGTCACCGTCGTCATCCAGCCCGGTCACCATGTTACGTCACTGCTCAGCTAGGTCCAGTCCTGCGCGCATAAGTTTGCATCGCGACGTTATTCCGACGTCGGACGTGGCATCTGTATCTCGACGTGAGATTCGATCAGGCAAGTTTTAAACTTGCAACATGCTATGTTATTATATCGATAATTATATGAATAAGAATAGTGCATGTGTTTTATTATTCAGCAAATACTACAGATTTACGGTTTTACAGTGTCCGTCTGTATCCGTACCAATACTAGCATATTTAGTTGCATACCGGAATATCATGATATCATTATACTATTATAATAGTACAGTACGTTATCTAGATTGCATCATATATGGTAATAGACATGTAATGGCTATTACAGATAGATACATATGCATCCTAGCATCAGTTGTGTTTACCGTGTTCCGATATTGATTACAGTTTCACATTGGCATCTATTTTGTGTAATATAGATTACATGACATGTTCACGATACATTACCAGACTTGTTACTTGGATATTATTACTAATACTAACAATCATGATTGTTGTCCTGACGGACGTGACTTGTTGTCTGCATAGACAAAATCTGTACCTGTTTGATCCTGTGTTGGCATTAGATTCATATCATAAATACCTAACTTGAACACAAAACCTTGGGGGTAAGGGGAAATCAATAATGAAACCTGACTTGTAACTCAACAGCTCGATACTTATACTGTTCAGTCTTTACGGGTTAGGCCAGTCCCAGAATGATGCTGTTGACATAATTCATCTATACATGTTACCTGTTTACTGCTTAGCAGCACGTCTCAGATTCAATCCGAGAATCTTGACCGTGGTCCCGGAAACGCACGGGATACTATTGAGTTACATCGCCGATTCCATTTAATTGATTTCAAAGACTTGTAGAATAGATAACTTAGAAGTACAGTTTTAAGATACACATCACATATATGTACCTCACTGTTTGATATCTGTGTTATTTATTTATATTTATGTTTAATTATATCATTATATCCTGGTTATTACTATTATTTGATATCTATAATGCACCGACGTCTGGGTTTTGTATGGCCCAGTTCTTCTACCTTTATCACAGGTTGAACATGAGTACTTTAGCCATCAGGCCGAGCAATGATGAGCTAACTTTTTAGACTCTTAGTTTGTTTATTACCGCAGTTTTATTTCTATTAATGTGAGCCCATATTGGGACATGATTCAGATATTGTTTATTGGATCTTGATTCGTTTCCGCCTTATGCATTTTCTTGAATTTTTTTTACTGTGGTAGATGTTAGGTTATGGGAGCGTCCCGACCATCCAACCGTGGCCAAATGCGGAACAAAAATTTCTAAAACCCGGTGCTACCATTACCCAATTTCCAAGATCGAAACCATTAACCCTAAAACTAGCAAACCAATCACAAAGAGATAGAATGGTTATACCTAATGAACCAAGTCTTTCGGGTCTTCAACCATTTCCAAGCTCCTAGTGATGCGGATCGACTTTGATCGCCGGTCTTCCTTCATCTCCGATGATCTACCCGAGGGAAACGGCCCAAGCTCCAGGTTCGCCAAGCGGACCAACCGACTCTCTAGGATTGCTAGTAGTAGAGAGTAAGGGGGTGTAGAATAGTGTCACTATAATTCTATTTCTCAACCATGAGCTTAAGTGAGCATCAAGTGAAGATGAAGAAGAGGTGATCAAAAGAGATGGTATGGAAAATTGGCTAAGTATTTTTGTGTGAGCATGAGAGTAAGAGAGTATGAAGAGCACTATCTCAAAAATCACCAAATGAGCAAAATCCCACCCAAAAAGTGGCCGGTCCCTTCTCTCATGCCCACTCAAAAAAGTCTTTCTCATTTCCATTAAACAAATACAACCCATACCAATCTCTACATGAGAAAAAGCCATGCTTTGACCTAAAGCGCATGCCTTGCCATGTCACCTTTTCCACCTCATCTAAAACAAATGATTTTCAAAAGAAAATCAATAATGAGGTGGCATCTTCAAGAAGCTATTCTATATAAATATGGAATACTTCCCGGTACATGTATCGAAATACACATACGCGTATTCGTACGAAAATACGAATAGCCTAAGAGAGAAAATAAATAGTGAGCAATAATACTAGAATACATATATATATATAAATACATATGTAAATTATTAAATCAAAACTTGATTTAACAATCTGGCTTAATCCTAAGCTGCTAGTATTATCAACCGTCTGATTAAAGTCTGCGCAGCCTGTGCACATATTCAATCGGACACGTATGTATCAACACACGTCACCTACACCATATCGCCTGAACCGTGGAAACCCTCTGTGTGGGACTCTAAAGACTCGTCAATACGCTGGCAGTGGGTTTAACTACAAGCACGTCAGCGGCACTAGCTGTACGTAACGGCTACCCAGGTATTGAGCGAAAGGAAGGCCGACGAGCAAACTCATCCAAACCCTACTGAGCCTGTCAGTGACAATATCCGTACAGTCCGGTCTGTTCGTCTAAGAGTATCGCATATCGAGTGTAGGGGGGTGGATAAACTCAGACCCCTAACAACGCGATAATTCGTGTCGGTATGAAACCCATCACTACCTGAGAAACTATCGATCCTGGATCGGTAATTCTCACATACCCTGGCCGAGGATTTCTAGTGATGGCCACCCGTGCACTGCGCGACATCAACCCCCAATACCGGGAGAGACGAATCCCTAACGATCCGCTCACTGCCTCAATGTGGCTCGGGACTGTACCCAACTAAAACCTGTTTGCACGACTTCTTTGAGCCGTGGTAGGGTAGTAATCAAAGCACAGTGGGAACTCATACGAGACAAATGACGATCTCAGGTCGACAGACTAACTTGTACACATGTCACCAGGGAACTGCTATCTGACTATAGGTATAATACCAACTAGCATGTTCCCGGTGAGTCCGTCCAGTGTACTCATAACCCAATGAGCACCTGTATACTATCTTAGGTGAACAACTGACACCAATGGCTTGTGAGACCGGCCACCGCCCCTCGTCAGGGTCTAGATAAGTATACACCAGTCTACATTGGAGTATCGATGCCCAGTCTCGATACTCCCACGACTAGGGACATTTCAGGATGTGCTTATAGACCCCCAGCTCTCACGTATGTGATCGCCATCACAATGCTGGCAGTTAAGCAAGAATCCTATGGGCTTTATCAACATATGATGATAAAGACAAACCAGATAGCATACTATCATCTCGAGTAAGACTGTTTTATCGGTATAGGTCCTCGCTCAATCATCATGATCATATACCTGCGACTATGATAATTGCCTTGAGGGCACTATAACCAACAATCTCCCACTTGCACTTAAGGCTAATTATTGCGATATCGCATACTCACAGCCCGTGTGATACCGAACACCCAACTCCTCTACTAATCAGTTTCACAAACCTCGTTTATAAAACTATTGCGTTCAAGAAATAGCCTCAGTAAGTGGATCCGCTCAAGTGTTTCTTTCTGTATCTCTCTATATCTCAACTTCACGGAGAAAAGTATTTCCCGAAATAAGCAATACCTGTCTTAGAATATGTCTGGATATCTGATGGGACCCAGTTCACAAATGAACTCCAAATCCAGCAAACTTCTTAGACTGTATCGTCTACTGAACTCAATCAGTACACTGCGCCATACCATCCTCAGTGTCCGCTTGGACCACCTGTTCAAACAACTGCCCCTCGTTAGAGGGAAAACTATAACTCTGACAGTCACTTTGTCATCCAGGTCATGTTGGAAGTCTGGAATGATAACCGTCTCTCAAAGGAGGCCGCTGTTATCAAATCCCTAGAACATCCACTTATAAACTGCTTCTATTCGATTTTCTCCAGGATTGGATTAATATATCAACTTATTGCATCTAGTGCAAAAACAACATCCGGTATGGTACTTGTCATGTTATGATTGACTCAATTGCCTAAACAAGTGATATGCCAATCATGCACATCCCTCTCCCCTTTAGTCTGTAAGACACCTTTAGAGAGGGCGACTCCATCACCTGCAGGTTCACCACCATGCCAGGAGCCATCCATTCTAAAATGTTTTTAGAATACTGTCTAAGTACCCATATTGGGACACTTCCCAAATCTAGATCTAAAACCATAGATCTAGCAACCAGAATGCCTGATATAATATCCATATCTTATGTGGAGAAAACACTGTGTGACAACCATAGTATAACCGATCGTAGTATAGGAATTTTACTTCCTACTCTGTGTATGTTATTCCAAATACCAGGACACACACCCTACTATCTTCTTAATAGATCCATCCCCTATTCTGATGAAGTCAAAACCCATGACTATTACATCATAAATAGATGATGTATCTCCGCTATATCCGCTTTAGTCTATAAATAGACACAAGCCACTTGTCCACTACGCTTCCGCTGCTCCCACTGATTACGACAACCCTCTGGCAGAGTCATATACACGTGCACTTCTAAAGCTAGTTTAGAATGACGCTGTACTCATCCTCTTTCCGTGTCTCATAGTCTGGAATAACAGTAGTGCCAAGTCTGGGTAAACAAGAACCTCCCTGTCACCGTCCTTGAGGCTACCGAAATACCTCTCGGGTGCCTGAGGCAACCCTCCATATCTGCGGAGTGGCTAATGGAATGTCAATCTTGATTGAATCTTTAGGTCCTATTAAACTTTCCGTAATCGTTTGTGGTTCTAGAATTACTTCCAGTTCTACCATATTCCCACTACTGTTTTCTGAAAAAATCCATTTTACTAAAACTGTGGTGAGTCAAGAACAATATCACCATTGATCTTCCTGATAGTAGAAAGTTAACCTTCGTCAAAGCTCGGGATAACCCACAAACAGCCATTACTGAAACGTGCCTTGAGTTTATCCGGATTCTGGTTTTAAGCATCAGCCGGACGACTCCCTATACCTTAACATCGTTAAGATATAAATTGATTCTATATATATCTAATATAGAAACAAAGGCACTAATTTAATTGGAATCAGATTCAAATCATGCAGCTGTCTCCAGTGCATGTCAACTAAATGGAGAGAGGTCGATCAGCATTACTCAACTTAGGAGTGCGTCCAATCATGAGTAACCTAAAGAGAAACAAGTTCCTCAAAACTATTACTATCAACTGAATACCTTATACAAGTATCTACATCTTCGATAATCTTGAAGAATCCCGATACATGCGACACCTGGTTTTCTACTTTATTCTTGTACCTATAACTTCTCAAACTTAGACCTTGTATTTCTACGAAACACATGTCTAAAACTTGAGAAGTCACAAGTAAACAGAATACAGTACGAGGACCAACCCCTCTGTCCTAATGGACACTGGACAACATACAATACTTTATATAAGTCCTGTGAGTTGAATAACTCAAACCCTGTGCGTCGTAGGTTGAAAACTGTACCCAGACGATTTCCTCAAATATCACCAATTACAACGAATTTCGATATAATGAGGATGATCACCTAATTCTCAATAAGTTACTCCCACTCATCATCTGTAAAACCATACAGATGTGAGAATCAAACCTGGTAAATACATACCCTGAAGCAAGTGTCTAATTGGGAAATCAACTTTCAATTAACAATGCACAGTGAAACTGAAACATAAAAATGTTTCGAAGGGGTATCCGGGTATTCCTAGCAATGCCTCTTCCATTATCAGATTCATGACTGTAACTGTATATTTCCTTTCCATCTCTCCAAATCCCTTTATTTGTCTTTAGTCGTTACCTTCTGTACACCATTGTTAGGCTTAAATGGTTTTCTTCCTTTCCTACCGTTCGGCACCAGCCTATGGTTTGGAAGAAGACTATCTAATAAGCGTAATATGTGTACTCTCCTAATCCTAGGAGTACTCGCAACCTGAGAGAAGATAAGGATAAAAGACAACTGAATAAATCTTATTCCTATTTCTCCTGAACCAGAATCCATTCTCGAAAACGTACCTTCGAGTTCGTATATAACCATACGATGGATTTATCCAATGGAATTGGATGTTCGTAGTGATACGGGGTGTTCTGGAGAAATACAAAGGTAAATTAAGAGTGGCGATAAAATACATGGTTTGGTCGTGAATGATAGCAGTCGCAATTTACATTGCCCTCTTTCTGATCCCTTTATTTGTCTTTATCTATTACCTTCTGTACACCCAACTTAGGCTAATTGGTTTTCTTCATTCCCTACCTTTCGGCACCTGCCTATGGTTTGGAAGAAGACAATCCAATAAGCGTAATAGGTGTACCCTCTCCTAATCCTAGGAGCCCTCACAGCCTGAGAGAAGGTAAAAGGAAAAGACAACCGAATAATCCTATTCATTTTCTCCAGAACCGGAAACCATCCTTGAAAAAGTTCCTTCGAGTTCGTATATAACCATATGATAGTTTTATCCAATAGAAGTGGATATACGTAGTGATACGGGGTGTTCTGGAGAAAGCAAAGGGTAAAAGAAGGAGTGGCAATGATGTATGCAACTCAGGCAATCCAAAAGTCAGTGTTTTAAGAAAGTTCGGTTAACTTGGTCACTGAGTTATAGTCTAGGGTCGGGCCATGGTCGCTGCCAGAGAGAGAGAGAAAAGAATCACTCAGCGTGCACTCTAACCTAAATCAGAATGGATAATCATTTTATCTAATCTGGATGACTCCCACTGTTTTCTCGAATTCTCCTCCAAATCTAAAAGGAGAATTAGTCGGAGTCACCCGAAGAGTAATCGTACTCATCAGTGGGAATCGGGATTCAACTATCATCGCATGATAACTTGATGGAAGCCACTCAAGTCACCACACTCCAGAAGATATGCGCATGCCTGGCAAGTTTCCTGTATGTTTGAAACTCCCGATATGATTTTTACCCCAAGCAGTTTATGACCTTGACAAAGGACAACAAATCATAAACCACAAGTCAAGTTCAACCCGTCATTATCCTGGATTACTCTAGACCCACCCGCACAAACCCTTGACAAAGGCCAACAAGGTTATACGACTGTCCTAGATAATCGCAACTCAATGCAACAGATAAATAATACCAAGCTACCGCACACTACGCCTTGACAAAGGCCAACAAACGCAGCACGAATACTAGGTATTGCCTGAAAGAAATGACGGAGGGTTACGGCTGGTTTTTGGCGAAAAACCTTTAACGTAATGAACTTGATATCGTTGAAGGAATCCAAGTGGTTTTACGAAAGTACAGTAGCGAAAATTTTTGCTAAAGAGGTCACTCCCGGTGAAGGGATCTCGGCTCTTTCCCCGTCGAATGAGGTGCAGGATATTCCAAACTGAATACCACGATGCAAAGCAAAAGTAATCGACTATAGTGAAATTATTACGTTGACACAAACTTCTGCCCAAGGGGTCACCACCGATGAAGAGATCTCGGCCCTTGCCTCGTCGAATGAGGTGCTGGATATTCATAACAGAATACCACTGTGCAAAGTAAAAGCGTACGTCTGTAATGTCAGTTTTTAAAAACTTGGTTCCAACAACATCATATTATAGGTTTGTTTTCCTTGCATTGATAAGAATCAACACAGTCCCATCAATTAATCACACCAGAAAAGAACGAAAATAAAATGTACGTATATGCCATCCGCATTCGCCACTGGGTCCCGTCATCACCCGTTAGGTTACTTAACTAACGACAGAGCGGGGACTGGGCTAGCGCGGGTGCAAAACATATACAACATCTACTAGTATATATAAATATATATAACAATCGTCCCAGGCATGATAAATGCAATATCACAGAAAAGTAATAAGTATCACAGAATAATACAGATAATCTGGGAGCCCTGGGTTTTCTTTGAGCCACAACTGAAAACCCGACATTCCCCTGGTCGTGTGGATAGCCTGTGCAATGAACTCCTAGACCCCTACGAGCGCGGCAAGTTACCCGCCAAAACCTGAAGCGAGGCAGCCCCCTTCAACAAAGTGAATGGACCATCCAGCACATCACGGAATCTGGTAACTTGAGCACCCTTCCTTGGGTCAACCTATACCCCCTACGAGTGCGGTGAATAGCCCGCCAATTCTAGAGTGAAGCCCCCTCCGTCTCAACGCCATGAGATGCGGGCCCGTTGCCCTCTAGAACCCGGCTATCCGTGCACCCCACCGCGGGGTAATCCTAGTACAGAAAAGAAAATATATACAGCGGGTACATCGACCTCAACCCGGTCGTGCCCCAAAAGAATAATATACAAACAGGCAGTAACGGCAGTCCACATGCCGGACGCTTGCCCCGCAATATCAAATGTACAAATGAAACAAAACTGTACTACCACTGCACCCAGGCTATCCACCACGACAATCCGCAACATTACAACACAACACAGAACATCAACGTGAATGTCACGTTCGCAAACTCGTCTAAAAGAACATATAACAATCAGATGGGTTTACCGATCGAGTGACATTCACGGTCACAGATGCTAAACTAAGTACTGATAATATCACAGTTAAAATATCGATCGATTAAAATTTCTGTCTAGCCCCAAGTGCAAACCAGTACTCAAGAGAATCTGGGCTAAAACTAAACATCACAAAAATCATTTTTCATTGTCAGAGAGTGCCAGAAAAAATTTGGAGGCATTTGGCCACAAAAGCGCGGCGGAACCGCCGGTAAATGGCATGTTTTGCGGCGGATCCGCGGCCAAAAAATTGATTCAAGCTTCCAAATTTCTTGTGGTGCTCTACAATTGCCTGCACAGATTTTTAAGCTATACAGAAAGATTTTTCGAGCACTTTCAGAAATCGACAGAAAATAAGCAAATTGGAAAATTGATTTGGAAATTTTGATCGATCGAGATTTTAAGCTTGTGTAAACTAGTTAGTAGGGTTTAATGGGTGGCTCTGATACCATGTTGGGTTATGAGAGCGCTCCGGCCATCCAACCGTGGCCAAATGCGGAACAAAAATTTCTAAAACCCGGCGCTACCATTACCCGATTTCCAAGATCGAAACCATTAACCCTAAAACAAGCAAACCAATCACAAAGAGATAGAATGGTTATACCTAATGAACCAAGTCCTTCGGGTCTTCAACCATTTCCAAGCTCCTAGTGATGCGGATCGACTTTGGTCGCCGGTCTTCCTTCATCTCCGATGATCCACCCGAGGGAAACGGCACAAGCTCCAGGTTCGCCAAGCGGACCAACCGGCTCTCTAGGATTGCTAGTAGTAGAGAGTGGGGGGTGTAGGATAGTGTCACTATAATTCTTTCTCTCAACCATGAGCTTAAAAGAGCATCAAGTGAAGATGAAGAAGAGGTGATTAAAAGAGATGGCATGAAAAATTGGCTAAGTATTTTTGTGTGAGCATGAGAGTAAGAGAGTATGAAGAGCACTATCTCAAAAATCACCAAATGAGCAAAATCCCACCCAAAAAGTGGCCGGCCCCTTCTCTCATGCCCACTCAAAAAAGTCATTCTTATTTCCATTAAACAAATACAACCCATACCAATCTCTACATGAGAAAAAGCCATGCTTTGACCTAAAGCCCATGCCTTACCATGTCACCTTTTCCACCTCATCTAAAACAAATGATTTTCAAAAGAAAATCAATAATGAGGTGGCATCTTCAAGAAGCTATTCCGTATAAATACGGAATACTTCCCGGTACATGTATCGAAATACACATACGCGTATTCGTACGAAAATACGAATAGCCAAAGAGAGAAAATAAACAGTGAGCAATAATACTAGAATACATATATATATAAATACATATGTAAATTATTAAATCAAAACTTGATTTATCAATCTGGCTTAATTTTAAGCCGCTAGTATTATCAACCGTCCGATTAAATTCTGCGCAGCCTGTGCACATATTCAATCGGACACGTGTATGTATCAACATACGTCACCTACACCATATCGCCTGAACCGTGAAAACGCTCTGTGTGGGACTCTAAAGATTCGTCAATACGCTGGCAGTGGGTTTAACCACAAGCACGTCAGCGGCACTAGCTGTACGTAACGGCTACCCAGGTATTGAGCGAAAGGAAAGCCGACGAGCAAACTCATCCAAACCCCTACTGGCCTGTCAGTGACAATATCCGTACAGTCCGGTCTGTTCGTCTAAGAGTATCGCATATCGAGTCTAGGGGGTGGATAAAGTCAGACCCCTAACAACGCGATAATTCATGTCGGTATGAAACCCATCACTACCTGAGAAACTATCGATCCTGGATCGGTAATTCTCACATACCCCGGCGAGGATTTCTAGTGATGGCCACCCGTGCACTGCGCGACATCAACCCTCAATACTGGGAGAGACGAATCCCTAACGATCCGCTCACTGCCTCGATGTGGCTCGGGACTGTACCCAACTAAAACCTGTTTGCATGACTCCTTTAAGCCGTGGTATGGTAGTAATCAAAGCACAGTGGGAACTTACACGAGACAAATGACGATCTCAGGTCGACAGACTAACCTATACACATGTCACCAGGGAACTGCTATCTGACTATAGGTATAATACCAACTAGTATGTTCCCGGTGAGTCCGTCCAGTGTACTCATAACCGAATGAGCACCTGTATACTATCTTAGGTGAACAACTGACACCAATGTCTTGTGAGACCGGCCACCGCCCCTCGTCAGGGTCTAGATAAGTATACACCAGTCTACACTGGAGTATCGATGCCCAGTCTCGATACTCCCACGACTAGGGACATTTAAGGATGTGCTTATAGACCCCCAGCTCCCACATATGTAATTGCCATCACAATACTGACAGTCAAGCAAGAATCCTATGGGCTTTATCAACATATGATGATAAAGACAAACCAGATAGCATACTATTATCTCGAGTAAGACTGTTTTATCGGTATACGTCCTCGCTCAATCATCATGATCACATACCTGCGACTATGATAATTGCCTTGAGGGCACTAGAGCCAACAGCAGATGGATATGTGTTAGCTAGATTATATATTTTACTGTTCTTAATAACCGCTTGACAGCCGTATTGTGATTGTGGAGGGATGATTCCTAACCACAGGTAGTATGGTTGACTCTGTCACGTGCCGTGTTTACGTATTTTGGGAAGCGGGGCGTGACATGCTGGCTCGGCGCCGTCTCTCTGGGGCACTTCCTCGGCAAGGGGATACCTTGCAAGAAGTTCCTGGTCGTCGAACCCAGGCATAGCTTCCTTGATGGCGTCAAGGGCGTTGTGCCACCTGACGGCCGCGGAGTCGGCAAGGTCGATATTGAATTGATCGGAAGCCTTGTACTCCTCCACAGCCTTTTCCGTCCTGCTTTCGGAAAGCTTCGCCGTCTCGTAGGCCGCCCGAGTATCCCTTTTGAATGAGTCTCTCTGTCTTTTTATGGCGTCATAGAGCCCGTTGACCTCCTCCATCTGGGCCTGAATAGCCCGGTTAGAGTCGGTCAGGAGTCGATAGGACTCCTTCAATTTGGCGACTGTCAGGCCCTCCGCGACCAACCTCGAGTCTAGGAGGGCTGTCTTATCCTCCGCCTGTTTCAGCTGGGCGAGGAGCTCTTCCTCTTGTGAGGAAGATTCACCGGCCTTCTTCATCGCCGGAGCCACCTCTTCGGCCTCCGTGGCGGCAAGAAAGGCGCAATGCTGGAGGACCTGCGAAAAACACGAACCGTTTTAGGAGCTAAACTAAGAAAAAACAGTTGGAGAAATTTTGGGAAAGTTATCGACCTGAACGACCTCCTGAGCTATCGCCGCCACTTGGGCCTTCAGAGTGCTTCGGGGAGTCTTGGCCCCCGTCGCCTTCTCTATGTTCTCCAGTAAACTGTCAGCCATGGAGAACCCCGAAGGCACCTCGATGCAGAATTCGCCCTCCTGCATCTGTATCCCGGCCGGGGATGGCCGGGAAACCACCCTCTTCTGCCTTTTAAGCGGAGATTCGGCAGAGGGCGGCACCTCCGTCCTGGCCCGGGGTGCCGAATCTCATGCATGCTTCTAACCTCCTCCGCAATGTTCTTCCGGAACGGGAGGGGCTGTGGGAACCCTAGCGGGATGGGCTTGCTGAGGAGCCGTGCTCGGTGCGGATCGGGACGAGCTCACGCCACCGCCCTTCCTCTCTTGCGCCTTAGCGGCCATAGCAGCCATGACCTTTGAGCGATCCATCGGCTCTGCGGGATACACATAAGAAAATGAAAGAAGGGGTCAGCGACCAAAAACAACAAAATTATGTTAAGTCTAAATAGATCGGCGAAGCCCTAACTTAACCTCAAAGCGCGTGGGACTAAGTCCCGCCCAGCTCAAAGCCTGCTCGGAAAGTATGATATCGGCCTGCTGGATCGGTTCCCACTGCGACACCACTCTGGCCTTTAGGGCATTCGACTGTTTGACTCTAAGGTAATTGACCCTATGCCACTTGGTGGGTATAGGCCAATCCTCACCCTCCGGAGGCCCGACGAAGACAAACTTCTCCTTCCATTCATGGATGGAAGAAGAGACAACCACTACCCCAGAACCGACCGTCCCACCTTTATATTTTTTGAAAGAAAGGTACACCCAGCTCGGTTCGTCCTTGCTGGTACCAGGGTGATTTTTATAACAAAGAAAGGAAAGGAGAAGACTTAAGTCGAAAGGGATCCGATCAATCTTCAACCGGATAGAAACCCGAGGAGGATTCTCCACGAATTCGGCGCTAGCTGGCTCGGAGCAAGACGTAAGTAATGGAGTACGACGCAAATTTCAGGCGAGAAAGGCAGACGCATCCCTTCCCGGAACGCTTTCAGGTACAGGGCAATCTCATTGCCCTGCACCTGATCTGCCCGCTTGCCCTCCCTGGCCAGATGAAGTGAATAGTCAGGAGGAATGTGGAAACGAGCCCGGATATCGGAAAGCTCATCCAAACGATTCAAAATCGAGGGCGCATCACGAGTTTTTTCGATGTGCATCTTGGGGGCCCTCTTCGCTCCCTGACGACGAAGGACAAGGGCATCGTCCCCCCTTGGGGCCATGCCCGACGTAGAAGACAAAGAGGAAGAAGAAGAAGAACTTCCTCTAGCCGAGGAGGAAGAAGACTCACTGAACTCGGCTTCAGAAGCTGAAGCTTCGTCGTCCGACTCAACCCCAACTACATCAATGGATATTTCGGAAGAAAATATCTAACCTGATTCAAGAAAGAATTGGCCGAAGAAGAGTTTTTGGTTGCAGTTCCGACTTAAGCAAAGTTGAGCCGGGCAATCTTCAGATGGCAGAAAATGACTAGGGCAAAGTATTTGCCAAGGGATGACCTCTCCTATTTATACACTCGGCAAGAAAACATCCAACGGTTCAAATCCGTTCCTCGCCGGAATGAAGCGTCATACCCAACGGCTACAAGGACTCCACGTGGCGATCGGCCATTGGACACTTCCCCCTCACTCGGATTTGAATGACAAACCCTTGCGTCCCGTCACCCTGCGGCGGACACGTGGCACGAAGGCCAACAAACCGAGCAAGCGAAGCGGCGTCTCCTTTAAAGCATAATCATTTCATCGATCCGCTGACGTCTCCAAAGATACGCACGAGAATCGAGGCTCTTCGTGAGTCACCACATGGATCCAAGAACCCAAGAGGCATAGCTACCAAACGTCACAACTTCCTCGGGCAACCCATTATGAAGAATCCTCGGTGCCGAGGCTGAATTATTGAAAACCGAGCAGGCCACTCTCGACCCGACCCATAAGTAGGTCGGGATGAGAGTGGAGTGCCAATGATGATACTCATGTGGGAATTTCTCTGATCACGACATGGAGCAGATGACGGGTTATCCACGTAAGCCCACTAGATTCCTTAGGGCTACGGAGCTGGAATAAGTATGATGTATTGGGGACATTTCTCGGCGCCTCGCCTCTGAAGTTGCGCCCGACCTTTCAGAAGATCTTCCCAGAGTACGTTCCCCTTTCGGCTGACCGCTAGCCAATAGCTCGTCTCCGAGCTATCGTATAGCTGAGACTCCTCAGCTCATTTGCTCGTCTCCGTGCTATCCTATAGCTCTCAGCTATCTTGCTTGTCTCCGAGCTATCCTATAGCCGAGACTTCTCAGCTCACTTGCTCATCTCCGAGCTATTCTATATCTGAGATTCCTAAGTATCCTTGCTTGGCCGGGAGCACGGAGCCCGAGCGTCCCTGTAACGGCTCCATGTATCTCGCCACGGTGAGATCTCCGACGTCCTACGTCCCGCATTCCACGCTAGCGTATCTCGCTATTAATGGACGTATCCCGTCATTAATGGGTATATCCCGCCATCAACGTGAACGTGACGCAGGGGTGTAACGGACGGCGAGAATCTTGCATCGGCTCGCTCTATGCGACCGCTATATAAACCCCTCTTCCAGACAAATCAGGTAACTCGAACTGAACCCAATACGCCGCTACTCTGCAATTATTACTTTGTACTTACTTGATCGTCGGAGGGTCCTACGGTGACTTTCCATCCCGAGACTTTTCTTGCAGGTAGCCCGGCGTCCGCAACAACCCATTGAGACCCACACACTCAAATCCCAACTGACAATTTTCACACTAAATCCAACTGTTCGACACCGCTGGCGCGAGATCGACGGAGGACAAACATTTGAGGGAGAAACATACCTCCATCATAATCCTTGGCAGTTCATTTTGTTTGTGAATCACAAAATCCCAGGTCATTCTTCTTGGTTGAGTGCTTTCCAGGAAATGCTGTATTTCGAGTTTTTGTATTTTAATATCTAATTCAATGAAACTGATTGGTGTGATCTCGTTTCTCTTTGACCTGTCCCTTGGTGTCGATGTCATGCTCATATTTGTTTACATGTTATCTGTGCACATGCTTAAATAATGAATGTTGTTTTGGTATATTTTGACCTGTCTTGCTCGATCTGACCCCTTAATAGCACAATTCCTTTATTTTACGACTCGGTATACCGGATGTAATATATCTGGACAGTATAGAGAAAGAGAAAGAGAAAGGTTCGGACATCTTTGGATAGCTTGGTGAGACCAATGTGCTTATATCTTTTTCTCATAGAATTTTCCCCATTTTACACCCTTTTGTTAGTGAATTTGAAGACAGATGACCAAATTTCACTCCACCTCTATCTGATATTATGAATGACAATTGAAATAAAAAATTGGTAACTAAACTTCGTTGGTCCATTCCATGAATCTTTAACAAAACTGTTGAACTTCGTGGAAGGAGAAATTATTTCTTATATGGATGTAATACATCCGGATAGAGGAAGACAGGGAACGGGTGTATACGGGCATAAAGAATTATTTTTCTAGTGGAAGGTCAAGAGATTATCCCATGTGCTTTTCTTTAATTAAGAGATAATTAATTAAGGGCCTGTTTGGTTGCAGGATAATGGAATTTGGATTCCCAAATAAGACGGTTGAAATTTCTGGATTTGATAATTTGTTGTTTGGTTGGTTTTGGATTCCTAGTATTGGATTTGTAAATCCTTGTAATCTTTGTTTGGTTGGTGAAAATAATTGGGATTTGGAATTGAGGATTTTAGAGAGAGATAGAGAGAGAGAATTGTTAAATAAATAAAGTATATGGGCCCCATCTAAAAGTACAATGAATAGTGCCAAATCCTTGAAAATCTTTGAAAATTTTTAGGATTTAATAATCCTTGTTTTGTGGTGGGCCCTCCATAAAAAAACGAAGAAATCCTAGAAATCCTAATCCTGCAACCAAACACAAAATTATGGAATCCTAGAATTCCACGATCCAAAATCCAAATCCATAATCCTGCAACCAAACAGTTCCTAAGAATAGAGCATCTGATTCTTGAAAGAGAAATAATAAATATCCCCAAGTCTCCAAATTGCACCAAAAAACTAAGAATCTTCCAACTTCTTTATCTCCTCGCATGCAGTGATCTATTAATGCTTGTCCATGAATAAACTACATAAAGCCTCAAAACATTCCTATCTTAAATGATTCGTGTGTGTGAATATATATCCATGAAAATTTTATTAAAAAGTGATAGATGTATAATTGAAGCTTATATATACTAGTAATTTGCACGTGCTCATGTATATGTCAAATTTCAACGACTTTATTTGCCTTACGATTTTTCATTAAAAACTACAATATAGCCCAGATAGTTTTAAATGACGGGGTTAGGTTTTTTTTATAGTAGATGACGGGGTTAGCTGCTATTATGAATCTTGGTTGAATTTTTATATGTAAAGATTAATACATGCATGTGCAGGTACAGAAACATATGCCACTTATTTACGCAAATGTATTCCACTTAATTATTATTGGGTTATTGGTATCTAAATAAAATTGATCGTTTGGTTTTTACATATGGAGATATCCCATCTTTTGTTATCTAATTCAAGCTTCGCAACACCTTCACAGAAATAATCCATAAATGTCAAAATTGCAGAATTTGTAAAATGTTTAAATAAAGTGTTTGACAGTTTTCAAGCATGATTTAATTAAAAGAAATATTTACTTTCTTGCAACTATGAAGAACTTCACCAAGCAGAGGTTAGCCATAGAGAGTTCAATTGAGGCTTTTGTTGTTGCCCATGCAAATTTCAAACGCCACCAATAGATTTCCTTATCAATTGTGACACACATATATAAAATATTTATACCAACTAATTTATTCATCACAAGCAGAGAGTTTAAACAAGCAACTGCTGCTGCATCCACAAACTAAGAAAGAAAATAAGAGTAACTGCTGCAATTTTAATTATTATATTATGGAAACTGTAGTTGCTTTTATTGAGATATCGGTTAGGGTTAAATCTATTCTCTCGAACACTCATCACAATTTCAGAGTTTTAAGAAGAGATATTTCGCAGGTATCACAACAATGCAAACTCGGTTTTCATGAGATGCGCTATTTAATTACGGATTAAAAAAAATACCACAACCAAAAAGCCCAGGTTTTGGTCCAAAAGAACGTTTTGGTGCAGGTGAACATTCTTTAGGCTGTGAAAATTTGCTGGCATTTTTTTCTCTTCAACACATCAAGTCCCTAGAAAAATATAATTCAATATAGTAAATATCGACGAGGCTTCTGGACACAAACTTTCGATGTCCAAATAAGCTCGAAACAGACGGAATTTGAAGTAGTCGGAAACGGGAAAAGGCAAGAGATACTATATTCTCTGTTTAATTGCATTTGCATGCTTAATGCTTTGTCTCTTAAGAACCGTTAGCTGCTGACATGACGTTTTGACTTAGTCTTTGATCATGCTGCTCCTGGGTTCTAATTGCCACCTGAGGCAAGCATACAAAGGCTAAACAAATATTAATCGACCTGTTCAACTGTAATTTTATAATTAATTTGTTTGCTCAGTGGATTAAGACATTTCAGCTGCGGGTTAAAAAAGGGTTATTTCAATGACTCAAAATCAGAATGCCGATGAATTAACTGTAAACAAATGCTTTGGTGCATGAGGCCAAAAAAGTACCACACTTATTTTTTTTTTGTTTGTATAAAATTCTCTAAATTTTCATAATAGAATTTAGCCAAAATTTCACTGAAACCCCGTGGTTTTAGAAGCGTGTCACATAACCGCCCTTATTTTTGAAACCATACGTTAAACCTCTCTATATTTTTTTAAACGGAAAAAACGCTAACGGTGTTTATCTAATCTTAATGAAAAGACCAATTATCCCAAATCCCATGTTTGGGAAAAAAAAAAGAAGAAAAAAAGAGCTGAAAAGAGCTTGTGATGGCCATAATACTGTGAAATAAACATTTACTTATCTCAAACGGGTAGTATTATCACAATCCATCAAGAAAGTGAATGCTTGATTTCTTATATTCAAGATTGATTAGGAAATAAATCCATATGTTGCATGTAAATATTTCTGATGATTTCATGAAATAGTCTCCCTAAAATAATGAGAATATTTTTATTTCATAGTTTACTGGATAATTTTTTTTTACATAAAATGATTGCTGAGGGCAAATTAGTCTTTTTCATAGTGCATGACACCATCTTAAGGGAAAAGTTGAAGGAATTATTAACCTTGAAAAAGTAAAAAAACATCGGGAGGTTTCGTAAATCCCATATTTTTCCGTATTTTTCCCAAAATCTTTCTGTTATGTTCGCACATTTTTATATTTATTTATTATTTTATTTATTAATTTTCCTAATCTAAACCCAAACCCATTCCCTAACCCTAACCCGACCCTATCCGATCCGACCCGTTTCCCCCACTCTTCTTCTTCTTCTTCTCTTCTCCCTCCAAAATTTTCCCAAACGACTCCCCCTTCTCGCGCTCGACCCCGACTGGCCCTCGTCGACGCCGCTCCCCGCTCGCCAACGATCTCCCGGAGATCCTCTCCTCCGAATCCCCACTCCATCTCCTCTCGTCTCCGCAAGGCCCGTTTCCCAACGTTCCTCCCCTTCCTCGCAACCGCCGTCTCGTGACCCGCGCCCGCCCACGTTCTCGCATCGTCGCCAACGAACTCCAAGATTACCTCCTTCGAATCCTCATCTCTCCAACCGCTCGCTTCCCAGCCCTCTCCATCCCTCTCTTTTATTCTCCTTCCTCTTCCTCACAATTGAGCGCCTCTTTCCTTGCAACGATCCCGCAGGAACCTTTCGTCCCTACAACAGCCACGACGAGGCAACTCTCGTGACCCACGCCTGCCTCTGAGATCCCCTCCTTTAAACTCCTGCCTCCCTCTAACCTCTATCTTTTTATCTCATTCTCTCTCCTTTTCATTTTCCCCTAACTCTCCCCCTCTCATCTGCAAACCCTCTGCCGGCGAACCCGCAGCACCGGAGACACCCCCAGAACCCTTGACGACCTCTCCTCCATCGAGCACCACCCTCCCCACTCCACACCACCTACATCTCGACCACCCTTTTGACACCAGAGCCTCGACACCGCCACTGCCACCTCTGTGCCAGCACCGGCCCTCTAAGCTCCGTCTCCTTGAAAGACTAGAACAGCCGAGCTCCCGCCGAGGCCACCGCCGCTGCCACCACCTCCGGCGACCACCACCGTCATCTCTATCGTCGGTCGCCGTCGACCCTACATCAGCAACCTCTCTACATCACTACACCGTGCCAGCCTCCGTGCCATGCCGTGCTAGCCTCCATGCCATCCGTGTCCCGGTCCAGTGCACCCGCCGTGCCCACTCCCGCACCAGCATCGCGTCTAGTACCGTGTCGCGCCGTGCCACTCTCACACCACGCACCGAGCCAAGACCATGCCCACTACCGTGTCATGCCCGCGTCGTCATCGTGCCCAGTACCGGATCTCCACGCATTGCGCTCGCGTCACGCACCGTGTCCAGTATCGCATCGTCTCGTGTGTCGAGACGAATCATGTATGTGGTGTCGCTTCTATATCAGCGACCGAAGGAAAGTGAAATTCAATCGCTTGTTTATTCATGCTATTGTATTAATTAACCGAATAGTAATCGTAACAAATGACTTTGTACTCGTGCGCACTTATTGTAATCATGTCGACAACGTGTAAATAAATCCTTTAGCGAACCCTTTTAGATTGATTGTGAGGAATGGAAGTCCGGCTCGGTCTTCTAATCCGTAACCATACCAATTAAGAATTTAATTAAACATCATTTAGTCAAATCAAATAGATGTAACCGATATTTCGACTGTTACCCGTAGTTGTAACCCGAGTGTTAAATTTGTATACTCTCCAAAATGATCATATCCTGTGTTCAGAGGATTCCTGTTACGACTAATGATATTGTGTAGTAATAAGTTTAGAATGTTGAGAATATCGTCACGAAATATCGCCTCAAAGAGGCGACCGCCAAATCTGGGTTTTACTGTATATGTCGTAGTGTTAAATTGATATTAAATTAGATACATGTCGGAACGTAATGTTATACGGCTTATATCGAAGCCGACTTGATAATATAGAACCCTTTACAGTTTATTTTTCGATACCGATAGACCACAGCAAAGAGAACTGACTGGGAATGCGGCTCTGGACTGCAGTCCGGGGCAGCATTCCACGAAAATACCTGAATTTAAGCGCCTGCACGTCCCTACGGAAAACTGAAAATATGCATAATCCTATATTGTCGCATAGACAATTTAGTTATCTAACATATGGTTCTGGTCTCGTTCAGTTTCACTGTCGTTTGGTATTTTGTTTGTGTTTTAGATTGTTGACGTGTTCTGTAGTTTCTGCAGCGACATTTTTAACACCTTCACACTAAACAGGACATATCTCCTAGTACAGAAAGTCTATCATTGATTCTCTTGATGCGTTGGAAACCTAACAGATAAAACTATGTTTTATTCAACTGGAGTAACATCTAAATCTAAACACAATCTCTAGTAAAACGCGTGTGAAGTTGGAACTTCCAGTTCTGAAACTGGAATTCCAGCAACTGATCGCTGATTTAAAATGATGATGAATTCCTATTGACATGAAATTAATTTTTACCGCTTACATAATCATCTATACTCCGTACGTCTTTTATATTGTTTTGGTCGATTCTATACGTGTGATTTATGGTGAATTTTGCAAGTCGTATGGCGTTGGTTGTCGTAATTTAGTGAACATTTGTTTAGTGCATTTCTACCTTATTCTGTGTTGCTTTATACCTAGTGCAAAGTGATCGTTTACATTGAGACCTAGCGATTGACTTGCATCGTCGAACGTGAGTGGTATTGAATTAGATGTATCAAGAACGCCAGTGATAAGTGATTGACTAGTGAAAATGAACAATGCAGTGAAAATGAGTAAGACCGTGATTTGGCGCGTACTAGTATACAACTAACCCTATACTTATAGTTATTGGGACCCGGGAAATGGGGAAATCAAGATGGAATTGAACTCATATTTAGCAAGTTACAGTGACTTAGAGGATGATCATTTAATCTCTCTCTCTCTCTCACACACACATACATACATTAGGTCGTGACCTAGCGGCACGACTGCAGGGTTATGTCCCGGACAACAGTGGGTCGTAGTCTCGTGCATATACGAGATCCTTTTTAAACACGAGTATCCTTTCACCAATTGATTTTATTGACTTAATGACTGATAAGTAGCGACATGCACATTGCTTGGTTTACTGACATGATGTTTATCGCGTTGTTCATATTCAAATGATATTCATTATTCTCGTGTTTCTGTTTTCTGTCGCACCTTGCATATTTAATAACATTGTACACACATTATATATTTATTGCTTTATGTGTCATCCCGACGACCTGAATGTGCATGCTCAGAGGACGAAGGTAGATCCAGTTAAGGAGCATGACCTGCTATTCGAGATCGCGGAGGTTTAGACCGTGACATCAGCGCTGTCCTTTTTTTGCTATAAGAACATTGTTATTTCGTTGGTTAGTTATTTCTTCCATGTAAATAAATGTATCTTGAACTCTTTTATTTTGATGTAATAAAGTTGTGAGCTGTGATTTTCTTTACCCCGGTACTGTTTACTGACTACCATGTAATGCTAGAAACCGAAGTGTGATTACGGCGGGATTATTCTCTGACCGTAGGAGTCACCGCTGGCCTAGTCACCTCTCGCATTCTGTATTTTGGAAGCGGGGCGTGACAGGTTTAATGTATAGTTTCAAAAACTAAAGGGGGTTATGTGATACATCTTTAAAATTAAGATGGGTTTAGCGAAATTTAGCCTACAATTTATTAAAGTTTTTTAAGGACCTCTTTGTCATTAAATTGTGTGTAAATACAAAAAAGGTTTACCTTGAATTAAAGTTTACCCTAAAAATATTCATGCCTAGTACATGTAACATTCTGTTGCATACACAAAGAACGTTGCTTATTGAAAAGACAACTCATTTTCTGTATATAACAAATGATAAAAGCAGTGCCAAGAAAAAGAAAAATGATAAAAGCATTAACAATTTTTTTTTGGCGGGGGTGGGGGGCGTGGGTGGGGGTGCGGGATACGCAAATCTATTTTACAATATTTATAACTGAATTACTTGCTTATGGGGCCCTCATATTCATGTCAGATAATAAGCTAATATATATTATTTTGCCGACAAAAATAAGGATATATATAGCTGTCATTCCCTTTCATTATAACATCTCCCTATTAGGACATGAGGCACGGAATTAATTTTTTTATTTAAACGAATATTATTCTATCGTAACGGCATTAAAATACAACAACATATAATTAATAGGTTTGAGAAGGATCACAATAAAATATGAGGATCATAATAAAAATAATTAATACATACAATTAACATAAAAGGAGAGATTTAGCCAAGCTAACCATCCATATATATATTTACTGGAACTAAAAAAGGTTTGAGGCAAATTGGTAATTTTAATGCTGTCTTGAAAAATAACCTCTATGTAAGAGATCGACCGATATTGCCAAATAGAATTCAGTATATATATAATCTTATGTGAAAAAATTATACTAAAATCAATTTGATGCGCGCTCCATGCATAGCCAAGCCGTTTATATGGTCCAAGCGAACTAATCAAATAAACAAGTGCACGTCTTGAAAGATAACCATGCAAGATGGTGATCATCGAAAGAATTTTAATTAAGGTTAATTTAAGTTGCATGGATTTGGTTAAGAGCTGCACCTACAAGTGCACGATATTTATCTTATCTATCACCCTGAATCGAAACATTTTATCTTTCTGGATGCAGACATTTTGGGAGTCAAACCGTCGATCTTTCTTTTTGGAAAGAAAATTAAGTTTTAGCTCAAGCGCCATGCTCCTTTCTTGTCCGAATTGAAACACACGGAGGAAAATGAGAAGTCTAAAAATATATTAAATTTGTCAAGCCCTTGTTAAGCCGCTATATATTTAATTTATTTGCTTTTGCCTAATTTTCCGATGTGCATGGTTTATTACTGCCACACATATATAAATACTCGTCTAATATATGAGTTCATTTGAATGTTTAAGCTGATTTACAACTTCATGGTTTTTTAATTTAATTTTCTTTTTTTCTTTCCACTTCTAACTTAATTTGACCTATATTTAACACTAATTAACATTAAGTAGAAAGCTATAATTTTCCTCCAACCTACGAATATATATTTAACCGGTCCTGAACTAATTAAATAAATAAAAGCGATTTATTAGTCGATCACGATATTGATAATAATCAAATTTTACTTTTTCATAAGTTTTGATTTTGGCTCATGACATCAATTTTACCTAATAACGACTTCAGCAAAGAAAATTATTAGCATTAATAGATTCTTTAAGGAAATATAATAACCATTTTTATGATCATGGGAAAAAGAAATCTAACATGTCAAGATATTTTCTGTAGAGGGAGTGTATATCATAGTATTATATAAATTGAAACAATAATTAATAAGTTATTTTTTATTAAATGCCCCCTCAAAACCTTCCAAAAAGATTCTTTTTTCTTCCACTCAATGCAGGGATGCCGGGGCTTGGATTTAAACCCCAAAACTCTTCTCCTACATCTAAAATCCTCAAACGCGGCCCGAATTCAAAATTAGGATTAAGGACTTGCTCTTTGAAAACTCAACTCACAATGGAAACAAAATCTTCTTCCTCAATTTTTTCTTCCGTGCACCAGTAGAATGCAATTATGGTCAGATTCATAAGCTAAGGATGAATGAAAAACCTAATTTGAAGTGAGAGAAGTTGAGGGTAATTGAGAAGAGAGACTTGAAATAGAAAAAAAGATCGATTAATGAAGTCCAGAGTAATTGATGACATATTAGAAAATTCCCAAGACGCTACCTTTGGATGGAAATATTTTTTTTTTGTTGGGATGTGACGACTTCAAAGTTTTTGGAGAGTGTATAGTAGTTTTCAAGTATTGGGAGGTTATTAGTAATTAGCAAAGTTTTGAGGGACCATTTTATAAAAACCCTAACTAATAACCAAATTGATCGAATTTGTTTATTATAGTAGCTTTAACTTTTATGTCTTGTCACCTGCCATATGTTGAATTTTAAACATTTTTATTTATATTTATTATCATGAGTTGTAGTAATTTAAAAGGACAGGCATACTTCCAGCTGTTCCTGGAGATCAATATCAAGCAAATTAAAGGGGCCACCAATTTTCTTAAAAGCTTGATTAATAATATAATACTAGTATCTACTAGCCATAGGGTGGGATTTCTATAATAAATTTGTTTTTTTTATTGTCACTAAAGAGTTCAACATGATATATATATATATATATATATATATATATATATAGAGAGAGAGAGAGAGAGAGAGAGAGAGAGAGAGAATTTCAACAATTGAAATTTAAATTAAGTGGATACAAAAATTTACAAAATATAAAAAAGATATCTCCACTCATTATTAGGCCATATCAAGGTCCCATATTATATACTTTTTTTTAGTGGTCTCAGTCTCGAGCTCCCATATTATATGCTAAATATCTTTTCATCCATATTTGCCTACTTTTGTTTTATTGTTTCCTTTTCCTAATTTTGAGACTAATATCTCATTGAAATCTATAATAAATTGTAATGCCTAAACTCAAAATGATCAAATCCCTTGTATTTTCTCTTTTTCCGCAATTTTAATGGCCTGTTAGAACCCTTGCAAGTAGTTCAATGAAAAACAAATTTGATTACTATAATAATAATAATAATAATAATAATAATTATTATATTATTATTTCGAAATCAACTTGCGACTTTTCATATTGAAGAAAAAATTGATACCAACTGAACAAAGCTTTATTGGTTACCATCATAGGTCACTTCCATAAGACCACCCTCAAGGAATATTCCATAGATTAATAGGTTTTGGTAAATCAAGCCATATTTGTACCTATCATGCATAAAATAATTAAATGGATTTAACTGTGGACAATATTGGTGGTTTTTGAGGAAAATGGATGTGACCCAGGAAAGTTGTTTTTTTATAAATTATTTATAGCCCCCTCGTTTTCACAATTAAGCATTAGCTAAAAGTCTCTTATATATGTTACTTTTTATGAGTGAATGGACAAGCTTTAAGTGAGAAGAAAGACTTTTTGAGCGAAACCCTTTTATAGTCTTCTCCCAAAGATTTTATTTGATTTTAACAAGAAATTTTGCTTATTTTAATTACCATCCCTTTTCCAAAAGAAAGAAGATATAAAATATTTATAAAAGCAATGGGAGAGTGCCATTTACACAATCAAATATGACCGGATTTGTCATAAATAGTCACGAACAATAGCGTGAAACCCATATTTCATAAGATTGTATGTCGCCGGTTGACGTGTAAGGTCAAAGGAATTGATAGGATTTTTATTTTACAGTGTCAAATTCTAATAGTTTCTGATGGTGCATCGTGGTGAGATTTGAATCCGGGAATCCTAGCGCTATACTGTAGCATGAACCATGACACTTGTACAAATTTGTCATGGATCCACAATAAACCTTGGTCTTTATAAGAAATAAGAAGTTTTAGATGAAGTTGATGTTGATGCAACAATTGATGTGGTGTTCTTCATTTGTTTAGGTCAAATATTTAATTTGGTCTGCTAATAACTCATCCTTGTGGGCTAAAAATAGGATTAATTAGTCTTTTATTTAACGTATAAGGTGTCTTGAGGGCAATTTTGGGGGCAAGTCAAGGTCTTGAGTCACAACGTTAACCTGCTTCCAACAAACCTTGTAGAATTTTTTTTGCGGTTTGCCTAGATGTTTCAAGCGAATTTCTTTTGGGACATTGAATCACTTATTCACATCTTTGAATTTGAGATGATTGCATGATGTCTTATATAGAGCCGCATTCTACACGCCCCTGTGTACAATCCGTGGAATTTAGAGAAGCACTTTCGAAAAGCAACCGGCGTATCAGTAATCTAGTGGTTGCCAGTCAGTTGTGTTCACCAAGTTTGGATTTAAGGTAGCCGACCCAAATAAGTCGGGATCGATGTTGAAGAACTTTAAATCTTCTATCCATTAAAATAGATTTCAAATGCTTTCTTTTAACTAGATCCGAAGAAGTTTGTCTAAATTAATATGTGCAATGTTATGCATGCCACTCGTATATATTACATAGTTTATGTTGGTCAATTATGTTGTTGATTTTGATGGCTCGATCTCATGTAAAACTGTTAATTAAAAAAAGAGAAAATTCCATGCTATATTACTGTGGATTGTTTGTCAATTATATTGTTGAAAATATTTACAACTCCGTACCCACAACACCACCCCCCTCGTGAACAACCTCCTACTCAATTCCCAACCAAACCACTCCCCAAATTTCACACAACCTCCCAAACACAGATCAAACCACAAGTTTCTATCCGAATTCCAGACCTTATAACTTGACTACCTTTGATAGCCAATTTCCTTATACCATGAGCCCTAAAATCGATCTACTTATCTACTCCGGTGATGAAGATGTGACCAATCGGTTCTATAAAATGGAACGCTATTTTCACTCACATGGTCTCAGAGAGGGTGATAGGGTCGGCTTTTGTGTAATCTACCTTAAACAGGATGCTTTAACTTGGTTTCGGTGGTGGGAGAAGATACGGAAGGAGCCGATAACTTGGGAGGATCTCAAAGAAGAAATGCTGCATGAGTTTGGCCCCGACATGCTAGACGACCCAATGGCTGTTCGGGCGAAGCTAAGTCAAACTACTACTGTACAGGAGCACCATAAGAGATTCATTAAGAATAGTCACCTAGTGAATAACTTACCGGAGCCTTATCTCATCAGTTTGTTGCGGAATAAATCAGGAGAAGAAAAAACACGGAAACTATGCTTACGACCAATTACGCAATCCGCGCAATACTTCGAAAGATAAAGCAAACAATAAAAGCGGGAACAAAAGAATCACAAATCAGAGATAAAAGATTTGTTAACGAGTTTCACCCACTATATGGCTAGTCCCCGGCAGAGCGGAATCTGCAATAGTCTGCTAGATTTTAGAATCAAGTTAAACCCACGAGCAACCTTAGAAGATTTATATCAAATCTCTCTAGATCTTAGCCATCGACCTCTCTATACAATAGTCTCTCAAATTGGCAGTATTTATCATATGAGAGATCTCTATAAATATGCAAACTCTATTCCTACCCAAAATAAGAGATAGATCCAAATTACAACAATTCGGTTCGCAAAAGAAATCCTGTCACGCCCCACGTCCCAATACAGATGGTATTGTCCGCTCTGACCGAAACCGCACGGTTTTGTCCCTGTTCCCGCGAAATTTTTTTTGCTAAGAGCTATTTGTTCTTATATAAAAAGGGGAGAGAAGAAAGATAAATTTTTTTCCACAGTTTGGCATCACGTGTTAAACACGTGAGCGCTTATATGCAAAGCATATAAGCGCTGAAAGCAAATAACAAAAAGGCCAAACAAGCCTCACGTGTTAAATACGTGAGCGCTCGAATACTCAAATAACAAAAAGGCCAAACATGTCTCACGTGTTAAATACATGAGCGCTCATATACAAAGCATACGAGCGCTGAATATAAATAACCAAAGGCCAAACATGCCTCACGTGTTAAACACGTGAGCGCTATATGCAAAGCATATGAGCGCTGAAAATAAACAGGCTGAAACCCAAACTAGGGGTCACGTGTTAAACACGTGAGTTCTCTTGCCGCATTCTTTGGCAGCGCTCACATGCAAAGCATGTAGCGGCCCAATTTAAAATACTTCCATCTGATAGAATTAAATTCTATTTGGGAAATATTTTCCCTGATCTTTCTAATATGGAAAGATCTTTCTCAAACAGAGAATCTTGGATTTAAAATCCAATGGTGATAAAATATCACCAATTAAACTATCTGATAGAATTAAATTCTATGTGGGAAATATTTCCCTGATCTTTCTCAAACTAGAAAGATCTTCTCTTGACCCTTGGATCAAAAATCCAACGGTGATTATAAAATCACCCATCAATCATCTGATAAAATAAAATTCTATCTTAGGAAAATATTTTCCTAATACTGATAAACAAATAAGAATGATCTTCTTATTAGATAGAATAAAATTCTATATTAGGAAAATATCTTCCTAATCTTGTGATAGAATAAAATTCTATATTAGGAAAATATCTTTCCGATCTTGTTAAACTAACAAGATATTCATATAACAGAATTAAATTCTATGTTAGGAAAATATCTTCCTAATCTTGTTAAACTAACACGATATTCATATAACAGAATTAAATTCATATGATAGAATAAAATTCTAATCTTTTTAAACTAACAAGATATTAATCTAACAAGATATTCATATGATAGAATAAAATTCGATCTCAGGAAAATATTTCCTAAAAACAAACAAGAAATCTTTTCTCTTAAACAGAAAGCCTTTGGATTAAAAATCCAACGGTGAATAAAATTCACCGATTGATCTAAAAGTTCATTTTGATTGATTATGAAATCAATCACAATCTCTCAATGAGAGATTTTCTCAACAAATTGATTTTTTTCTTTCTCCTATAAATAGCAGCGAGGAAAAAAAGGAGACCCCCCATAAACTTCTGTAAAAATATAGAAGGATCTCAAAACAATAGATAATTTAATTCTCTCAAAGAAAATCTCCTTCCTAAAAAACCCTAGGTAAAGAAAAAAGAAGAGATTAAAATATCTTCTTTACTTAACATACCATATCTAAGGGTTTAACCCTTCTCAAAGAACTTAGTTCTTTTTTTGGATTTGAGATCCACAAAACAAGTCTCCCATAAGTTGAGAATTTAATTCTCATCGGGAAAATCTTGTTCTTGAGAATCAAAAATTCAGGAGAGAACATGGATACAAGAACATGAAGAAGATGGAGTTCATAATACTCCGGGAACTTAGTTTTTTCAAATCAAGAACTTGGTTCTTAACGAATCTAATCCCAGATTCTCAAAATAGTGGTCTTGGTGATCGTTAATGGTCAAAATACCATTAACAGATATTTAAATATGAACAAGAGAAAATGGATAAAAGAACGTGGAGAAAATGGAGTCCATAATACTCCGGGAACTTAGTTCCTTCAAAACAAGAACTTAGTTCTTAAAGAATCCGATCTAAGATCCTCAAAATAGTGATTTGATGATCGTTAATGGTCAAAATACTATTAACAGAGATTTAAGTTTTCTAAAAATTATCAACAGAGATTAAATCTTCAAAAACATAGCGCCTCACGTGAAAAGCACGCGAGCATCCAAGGCTAAAAAACTCAGCGCCTCACCTGAAAAGCATGTGAGCGCTAGAAAAGATTAGTGCTTAGCACTATTCCAGCGCCTCACGTGAAACACACGTGGGTGCCATATGTCTAAAATGCTTTGCACTACTGGGTGTTGCAGAAACCGAATCTTAGCCTAAATTGGCCAAGTCTGTGAAGTTTGAGCTTCCTCTTTAATCTTAAATCAACCAAGCCCATATGTTCGTGATTTCCAAACCAATTTTAGTCTCAAACATGAATAATGATCTCTTATTGATGATATCCAAAATGATACTCATCTCATATCTCCTAAGTTAATTTTAGTCTCAAATATGACTAATGATTCTTAGATCTATCATCCATTTTCTCTCAAATACGAGATTTGGTTTAAGAGTACATCTCTCCACACCTCTGATATATGTCGTTATAATTTCTCAACGTTTTCAGAGAAGTGGCGGGTCCCGACAACCAACAACAACTTCTTGTCCCAACTTGATGTAAAATTTCATCAATATAGGGAATTATACACCCCATATTGATGCACTTCTAAACCGACGTGCACACCTAAAATCAGATCGCACCCCAAATTGGGCGCATTTTATGTCACCACCGTTCACTCTGCCACGTAACAAATATATGTGCGCGCAAGATGAATGATGGACCGAAATGCACTTAAACTAACATTCGTCCCAAACAGAGAATGTTGGACAGCGACGTCCTTAAACTAATATGTTTTGCCCTGCGGACTGTCTCCATAATGACTACCGTATACTATCCATGGGCTATTTATATATGATCTAATGATCAGTTGAGCCCATATGCTCGCTATTCATAAGTCGATCTTAGTCTCAAATCTGACTAACGATCATTAGATCAAACCCAAATTTCATATGAATCGATGGACCTCATTTATGTGAGAAATGTTGGATATTTATGCCCTCAAGGCAATTATTGTAGTTGCGGGAATGCAATTACTGAATTCGAGGAGGGCCTATACCAAGAACAATCTTACTCGAGATGATAGTGAGGTATCTGGTTTGTCTTTATCTGTCATGTGAATGCGTGTTACTAGTTATCGCGTATCGCAAATACATGAGATAAAGCCTATAGGATCTTTGCTTGACTACTAGGATTATGATAAGGATCATATTTGTGGGGTCGGGTAGTTTATAAACACATCCTTAAATGTCATTAGTCATACGAGTATCGAGACAGGGCATCGGTACTCCAGTTTAGACTAGTGTATACGTTTCACGACCCTGTACGGGGCGATGGATGTTCCCATAGCCATTGGTGTTGACACTGATAATTGTATACAGGTGCTCATTGGATGAGTTATACTGGACGGACTCGCCGAGAACTCCTAGATGATATTATACCAATGTCAGATAGCAGTTCTCTGGTGACGTGAGTACAGGGTAGTCCTTAGACCTGAAAATGCCACAGTGTCTCGTGTGTGTTCCCACTGTACTTTGATTACTACCCTACCACGGCTCTACTGAGTCGTGCAAACAGGTTTTTGTTGGATACAGTCCCGAAGCACACGGAGGCAGTGAGCGGTCGAGAGAATTCATCACTCCCGGTATTGGGAGTCGATATCACACTGTGCAGGACAAGATTATAGCCAGAAGTCCGTGGCCACGGTAGTGGAGATAAACTGGTAAGTGTTACCAATTGTATCTCTTTGGTTATGGGTCCTCTGTCAGCACGACTTATCGGGTTATTGGGGGTCTGACAGATTCCACTCCCCAGACCCGGTATATGATACTCCTTGACGAAGAGACTGGACTGTACGGTGACTGTCACTTATAAACTTTGTTGGGTCCGGATGAGTTCGCTCGTCGACCTGCCTTTATCTTGCTCATACCTGGGTAGCCGTTACGTACAGCTAGTACCGCTGACGAGTTTGTGGGTTAATCCGAAAGGAGGTTGAATCTGAAAGTGTTTCAGATTCAATCGGATACGATCATGTATAACCTACTGCCAGCGTATTGACAAGTCTTTAGAGTCCCGCGATGAAAGTGCCTGCCCGGGAAAAACGCGATGTGACGTACGTATAAGGATACGTACATGAGTTCGATAAAACATGTATATTGGATATACATGTTCAATCGGACGACTGTTATACTAGCCAGTTTTAACGCCGGAATATCAAGTCAAATGTTGACTTGATGACCATATTAATGATACGGTTTCTAGTATTGTGTATATGATACACACACTCTCTACAGTTTATGATACTGAGAAGATATTGATTGCATTTCGTGTATGTGATACATGATGTGTATATGTATAGGATACATGTACTAATACTTATTTAATATATATATTTGATATATATATATATATATATATATATATATATATTAATTCCCACCATTATGAATTATGTATAAATAAATATACAAATAAATATATATATATGTAAATGTATATATATCTTTATATATATATATATATATATTATATATATTTAATATATCTAATTAAAATGGTAGGGCCCATCCTCTCTCTTGTGTGTTGACAGAGAGCAATACTTGTTCAATGAGGACTGAACTTTTTGATATCAGTAGGGCATTGAAGGATACCGATGGTGATTGACGCACAGAGTTTTGAGTTATAATAAAACTAGGCTATAGGAGTCCTACGAAAAAAATAGCAATAAATTTGATGATTCGAGAGATTGATGCCCTTTCGTTCTGGACTCTGGTTATTTATAGAGTCGGGAGTTTATTAGGAAACTGTGAAAAACCCTTGATATTTGCTAATCAAATATCAATTATACGTTTACTTTACGCAGAAGTCACGAAATTAATTATTTTCTTTATCGTCCTTCAGCCGACTATATATTTGATTTTATCATATGGGCCGAATCTTAGGCTTAATCGTTCTTGATTTGGTCGATTCTAACCGAATAATTTTTGTGCAAGCATCCGATAATTAAGATAATTAATGGACGTAATAATACACAATAAACGTCAAATTATCAAAAATCCATCAATTTTGCACACTCTAAACCAATAGTTAAAAGATGTTGAAATCAAATATAATACGGTGCGTTTACATCTTGGATGATGAAGACGAAGATGGTAGATGTCGACCGAATTTGTTGGAGGTTTGATTTTTTGACTACTGTCATAGAAGAATTTTTTTTCTTAGGACCATGGTACTTCATTATTCTCATATTTATATATAAGAAAACATAATATAAAGTATTAAGTGTGGTTAATCAAGCGAGCTGAAGCAATTTGCTTCGGAATTCGTTTGCTTCGTCTAGCCGACGAAGCAAAATTTTCCCGCTTCACTGGTGAGGGAAACAGTAACGCAGTAAGAACCCGCTCGCTTCGCCTCGCCGCTCCGTGAGGCGAGGCAAATTCGCCGAGCCAGGCGAATTTTTCGCCTGGCTCGGCTGCTATTTTTTAAAAATAAATTAAAAATTAAAATTAAGCTTGAAATTTTGAAATTTAAACAAGTTCTATAATTAAAAAATCTTAATCATATTACAATTTTATAATATAATTTGTTATTTTTTTACATTAAAAACCGAACCCACTCGGGCTCTCTACGTATCCCTCCCAAATATTGATCTCAATGAAAGAGAATCAGATCTACGTAGTTCTTTTTCTACTATTACAGATCATACTCACTACTCGTCGGTGTCGGTTGTGGTTCCTCTTCCTTCGGTGTTGATCTCGTCCGATCCTGTAAACTTCTCAGGTAGATAATCTGAGTTTAAAGTGATTGCATTTTGTTTCCTGAAGGTGGTATTTGCATGCAAGGAGGAGGCGTGAGCTTGATGTTCAATTGTAGTTGTGGTGTGTGTGAGGTTCAACTAACGCTAACCATGAACTAACACCTTTACAAAAAAAACCTCACACAATATCCAATTACATAATGAAACTAAAAATTTCACTAAAACTCCCTCATGACACTTCTTATTGTAAAAACAAACTATTTCTTTACTAATCTATTCTACCACATATTAAAAGACCTTTTTATTACAAACACATTAAAAATAAATGTTTTAATTAAATAAATAAAATAATTAATTATCTAAAATATTTCAAAGTGTTACAATATTCCCCCCTTAAGAAAATTCGGTCTCCGAATTTAAATTAAATCCCCTTCTTAAAACATTTTTCTTAATCCCATCTACTCAAATTCAAAACAATTTCCCGGGGTCCAACTTTAAAAAATACAAAGTCCGCTCAACATAATGGACTCCAAAGTCCCACATGAGCTGAAACACATCATATCGCAACAGTGTGCGTGAAAACTCAAAAGATATGATTTCACATAACCGCAACTCTAGCGATTGCTGTGAGAATTACATCAAACATGATACAGAATACTAAATACAAAAACCGTTGTGTACCCCAAGTACACAATCAATGTCATAGTCGTAGTGCAATATCGGTGCACATGACAAAGCGAAAATATAGAAATCAAATTTATAACATATCCTATCAAGTGCAAAACACGAAAACAAAATCACCCTAATGGGTTTGCGTGAAAATCTCATACCACACGTCACGGTGTGCATGAAAACAAAATAACGCTAAGTGCAACAGGCGTGCACGAAACGATATCCACTGCATCCACTGTCATGGAGCAAAAGTGTACAAAATAGTATCAAGTGCATCGGAGTGCACAAAATCAAATCCAAGTGTATTAGGATGCACAAATAAATCTCCAGTGTATCGGGGTGCACAAAATATCAAAACGTGCAACTGGTGTGCACCAAAATCATACCGAGTATACATAGAGTGTATATATATATATATATATATATAAATATATATATATATATATATATATATATATATATATATATATATATATAAATCTCTTAATCATGTGCATCTGATGTGCACGGAAAATATCAGTTTAATGCATCTGGTGTACACAATACTCTAATCGAGTGCAGTCACCTTACACGAAAATCTCAAACAAGCGCACCTGGTGTGCACAAAACATAAATCAAAGTGAAATCACTGTACACGAAATCTCATCAAGTGCACCTGGTGTGCACAAAACATTATGTGACCCTCAAATCCTCAAAAATACCCATATCAAAATAACGGATATTGAGTTGTCATTTCTTCAATGTTGAAAATGGATTATTTTAGATTATAGAAATTCACAAATCGAACTTAATGATATAGAAGCATATCCTCTTCAATGTCGAAGGGTGTTTATACACCCGGAATTGGCATAGCAAGGATTATTACTTACAGTTTGCCACGATCTAACGTTCTCTGTCTCTGAATTATGGTTCCTTTTGCGGATCTCTAACGTCAGGGTCGCTTCATACAATCGTCTGGTGAGAAGCAACGACACAATCAGTCCTACTGCTGATACCTCTCTCCATATCTCCTTGGCCAGTAGTCTCGTCTCCCGTAACATGACATGTTAATAACGGAAATCTCTATCCATCATACTTATGTGCCAATAACTGATCCTGGATTAAATCTTATTTATTAAAAAATTTCTGGAAGGAACCCTTCAAGATTCCTGTAGATTTCAGCTATCCAACCTGCCCGGAACTAGCACTCATTATTGAATCTACTTTCTCTGTAGTAACAACTGTCATTTCCTTAGGATTTCCTCCTGAAAGTGTAGTCTTATACGTTCCAATATATGCATCAAATCTTCAATATCGCCGGTAAAGAAAAACTGTCTACTAAAATTTCACACCAATCTCCTGTTCCATTAATCTCCAATATCTACCACTTAAGAAGTGTCCCACGATAATCATGCGAATTGCAAGTCATACTCGGTTATGACTAAGCTCGGAGTCTTACAAAACTCAGAAACACGTATCCGATATCTCTGATACTCTGTAGAAGAATCTGGCTAAGCTTATCTTTGAAAACTCGTACCAATTCGTCGGAGGAAAACTTACTGTACAATCTCTTTCTCGAGCGACTTGCATCAGGTCTGAGCAAGATCCCTTGGAAGAAGGAAATCAATCTCACTGATCTCGTATCGGAGCGCCACAACGGATTAAAAGTCCTAACCATCCCACTTCTGAACGGCTATTAATCCTTTTGATCCATCTACACTTGTAAACATTGTCAACTTTTAACTTCATGAACTCTGGAAGCAATATCTCGATAACTTCAGTAATGATTGGTACCGCTGTCTGAACAGTACACAACACTACGATCTTCAGAGAGAGAAAAACATCACGCCTCAAGACCGGCTGATCTCCAGCGATGACTCGATCATCTGGTGCGGATCCCGAAGAAACTCGCTTCAACATTAGAACTCGATCAAATATATATAAACGACGTATCTCTATATCATCGAAATGTCACCCTGGTCAGTCCTTGTCCCAGACAAGTCTGCTCTGACCGTATCTCTAACTGCAGCCCTCTCGGTTCCCATAAACATGGTGACCGGAACAATCAACATGCATTGACGAGGATAGATCAACGGAATGAATAGAAGGAAGATCTCAAGATATAAATCCTAATGTAACTTAGGCGGAGTATCATATCGTAAATATGTCGCGGAACATATGTACAGTACATCACTCTACTTAGTACCTACTCCATCAACAAAAGTTATCCTATATAACGAAAGTTCGGGTATAAGACCCCCAAAGTCAAGTCTAAGTCCTATAAGGTAAATCCTAGGTAACAAAAGTGCATGCCTAGACCCCAAATGGCCAAATCTAGACTCGAACAAAGGTTAAACCAAGCGTTCTGATACCAACTTTGTCACGACCCGAATGTGGCATGTGACTGGCACTTAAATCACGTGACATCTAAAGATGTCGACGCAGTTCAAGTAAGCCGAAACCCGGAATCTAAACCCTTTTAGAAAATATTGGAGGTGGGTTTAAAATAGTCATCAGATGGAATCAGTTTAAATAACATTTAAATTTAAATAAGTATATTTGAAAAGCATCCATGACGTTTTGAAACTCGACAGCACCTCCTTTGCATTTTGTATAAAACCCGATACAACATAATAATATAAATAGCATCCCAACGGGAGCTAGCTTCCACGCCCAAATGGCGAAGCAACTAAGCAAACAATATACGGCGCATAATGGCGAAGAAAAGAAAAGCGAAACAAAATCAACAATATAAACAGGTCGACTCCAATGAGTACGACGCCCACAACACACAACTCTAAGTCTCGCTTCTAAGTCCACAGTATACCATTTCTAAGTTGATGGAGTTTCACTAGATACAAGAATATATGAATAATCAAGTGTGAGTACGATACAATAGTAACCCACTTACCAATCAATCACCGAAAAGAATGTGTGCCAAGCCGCTGATAATCCAAGCGGTAAAACCTGCAAGAAACTGTGGCACAACGGGGGTGAGTTGCCAACTCAGTGAATAAAAGTACATCTAAAGGCAGAAATCGAAATGCACAACGATACCTAGGTCATAAGTATAGTACTATCATATTCTATACTAATATAATATATGAAATGCATATCTATCATAAATGCGAGTCTAACTATCACATGTCCCAATATAGAATATCTCAAATGCAATTGACATGTATCTAGATATACGTCCATAAGTAGCCGAAAATATATATATAAACCTCTTTCTTAAAATAGCCGCTGAATACCTATGTCTCGGCATAAAAGTAGACATGATAGTATAAAATTTAGTAGATATCTTATTTAAGACATGCGTCCTCATGTTTTAATGAATAGTGTTAAGAGGTTTACAATTTAAAAGATTTAAATGTCATATCAGATACGTCAAAATAATGAAGCTATAGCTCAATTTTGAATTTCTTTTTATATGCAACTACTCTTAAAAATGTATGCAAGTACTATCCCCCGGATCAGTCCTGGTCGGCTACAATAACTCATAACATAACTATGTACCTCATGATAACAACATATCAATATATATGGATGTCCAGTATCGACACCCGAAATCAGAAGTCCCTCGTGTCCATCACCGACACGCAAATCCTCAAATCTCTCATGTCCATCACCGACACGTAAATGCAGATACCGTCGACACCATCTCAACAGATGATCGCCACCCGATATCCCTGGCCCCGGTCGGTATCCCGTGGATATCCGCCGTGCTCATTTCTATCTCCGGTATCGAGTATCCTCGCTAGGCTCCCCGCCTATAATGCGGCTTTCCTGCCCCTCGGTCTCGACCCGGGTCCACCATGTATCCGACTGTATAGCTCCCCCACTCAGTCTGGATAAAAACAAGTCTGAAACCGTATAGCTACCCCACTAAGTTCGGAATAAAACAATCAGAAACATCAAACTCATGGTGGACGTCATTTTATCATATCCAGAAATATCAAGTAAAGAATGGGAATACTTACATAAATCATTCTGATGATATATTATATATATACATATATAACAGTGTCCCATACCACTGATATATATCATCAGGGGTAAAATATCCAAAAAAATCCATAAGAATCAAATATAAACACCCATAGTACTGATATTTGTAATATGCAACAGATAATAAAAGAAGACTGAGTAACTAAATCATATAAGTACAAAGATATCAATTCTACTGTGTCATAGCACTACTAATGATGTGTGGTGTAACATACGCGTTTGTGTTCCTGCAGCATGGAAATCATTAGTATTTGTGCAAGTGTTCTACAAGTGTAATAACCTATTCATATTAACATATATATACGCATTATATAACAGAACGATTCTACAGTTACATGGCAGTACCAATGAGGTGTAGTGTAACATATATGTACGTGCTTGTACATCATAGTACTCATTGATAGTTGTGCAGTGTTCTATCAGAGTGTTTGTATTACGGAAACGTATAACATCCATCATTATAACGTGCACAAGTAAAGTAATCCTAAGCGTATCTAATAATATCACTACTTGCCATGAGCTATACCATTATCTTGGAAAATGAAACGAAACGTTGGGTTTTAAAAGAGTATAGCACACTTCAAGTACTACATTCAAAAAGGAAATAAAACACTAATTTATGATTCTAAAGTAACTGGATCGTTATTTGGTATACTAATCTCATTATCATCAATACGGTATAATTCCTCAAACAATTCCTCACATTATCACTATATTTAAATCATCTCTAGTACGGCATGATCCTTCGTACAAACCTACCAAACCATACGTAAACTATATACAAATGAGTATCATGCTAGATGCAAATTAATTCAAATATCCATATCTTAAATAATTACTAAGACTGCTATATATCATAATACTATTTATAAGGTTGCGGGGGTGCTATACGCCATCCACCCGACTTCCCTCGTAGATATAAATCTACTCACCAACATGATGAGCTTGCCAAAATCCACGCTGCTATGTCCGTCAACTCCATCTCGAAAACCTTCGCGATCGTACCTATAATCGTATTTATGAAATATCGGCGTAAATATCATATCGAAAACCAAAACAGCGAGCTAAGCACCCGTAGGTTAGAACCTACAGCTCACTTACCCCAAAGACGATCAAATGCCTCTGAACTTAACGTACGAACGTCAACGTTTCAGTTGCAGTACTGAAATACGGAAAATCGTATCGGAATATCGGAAAACTTGGTAAAACCTTAACTAATCACTCCCAGATTTCTCTGTATACATATTGGAATAAAACAAACAACACTAGAGATCATAAACTACCCGAAAGAGGCCACAGAAGAAAAACCAACACCAAAATCCTAGGGGGGCCGACGAGCTCGGACAATTGAGGGATGTCGCCGGGTCGAGTGTGGAGTTTGGGTCTCGGGTTTTGTGTAAAGTCTCCTAGTGGTCTCATTATACTTTTGGTCTTGCTAGTTTTTCTAGTATTAATACCTAATGGTTTCAGATTCAATTTCAGTGAGCTAGATATCACAAAATACACTGTTTTCTGTACTGCATACTAAAAAAGATATGAACTTATACATAACTTGCAAGGAGGAAAGGAATTATACCTATGGAGATTGTGTACAAGATCATCCTGCTCAAAAAGTGTTTGTGTAAGCACCTATGGTTGTAGTGGCTTCTAGGATGAGGGTGTGCACCATTTGATGAAGTAAATCATTGCTCTCTCTTTTGATATTAGGAACACATAGAATTTTATTGTTGAAGTTTGATAAGGGTTCAGTTTAAGGATGCTAAAGAGTTCCTATATGTGTGTTGTGTTGTGTAGAGAAAGCATGAGGTGGAGAGTTGAGAGGTGAAGGTGGCATGAGAGAAGTAGGAGGTGTAAGCATGAAAGGCGGTGGTATTTTCAAGCAAGGAGGAGGTGTGAGCTTGAGGTTCAATTGGAGTTATGGTGTGTGTGAGGTTCAACTAACATTAACCATGAACTAACACCTTTACAAAAAAAACCTCACACAATATCCAATTACATAATGAAGCTAAAAATTTCACTAAAACCCCTTCATGACACTTCTTATTGTAAAAATTGTAAAAACAAACTATTTCTAACCTAATCTATTCTACCACATATTAAAAGACCTTTTTATTACAAACACATTAAAAATAAATGTTTTAATTAAATAAATAAAATACTTAATTATCTAAAATATTTCAAAATGTTACAATATTCCCCCCTTAAGAAAATTTGGTCCCCGAATTTAAATTAAATCCCCTTCTTAAAATATTTTTCTTAATCCCATCTACTCAAATTCAAAACAATTGCCCGGGGTCCAACTTTAAAAAATACAAAGTCCGCTCAACATAATGGACTCCAAAGTCCCACATGAGCTGAAACACATCATATCGCAACAGTGTGCGTGAAAACTCGAAAGATATGATTTCACATAACCGCAACTCTAGCGATTGCTGTGAGAATTACATCAATCATGATACAGAATACTAAATACAAAAACCGTTGTGTACCCCAAGTACACAATCAATGCCATAGTCGTAGTGCAATATCGGTGCACATGACCAAGCGAAAATATAGAAATCAAATCTATAACATATCTTATCAAGTGCAAAGCACGAAAACAAAATCACCCTAATGGGTTTGCGTGAAAATCTCATACCACACGTCATGGTGTGCATGAAAACAAAACAACGCTAAGTGCAACAGGCGTGTACGAAACGATATCCACTGCATCCACTGTCATGGAGCAAAAGTGTACAAAATAGTATCAGGTGCATCGGAGTGCACAAAATCAAATCCAAGTGCATTAGGATTCACAAATAAATCTCCAATATATCGGGATGCACAAAACATCAAAACATGCAACTGGTGTGCACCAAAATCATACTGAGTATACATAGAGTATATATATATATATATATATATATATATATATATATATATATATATATATATATATATATATATATAATCTCTTAATCATGTGCATCTGATGTGCACGGAAAATATCAGTTTAGTGCATCCGGTGTACACAACACTCCAATCGAGTACAGTCACCTTGCACGAAAATCTCAAACAAGTGCACCTGGTGTGCACAAAACATAAATCAAAGTGAAATCACTGTACACGGAATCTCATCAAGTGCACCTGGTGTGCACAAAACATTATGTGACCCTCAAATCCTCAAAAATACCCATGTCAAAATAACGGACGTTGAGTTTTCATTTCTTCAATGTTGAAAATGGATTATTTTAGATTATAAAAATTCACAAATCGAACTTAATGACATAGAAGCATATCCTCTTCAATGTCGAAAGGTGTTTATACACCCGGAATTGGCATAGCAAGGATTACTACCTACTGTTTGCCACGATCTAACGTTCTCTGTGTCTGAATTATGGTTCCTTTTGCGGATCTATAACGTCAGGGTCGCTTCATACAATCGTCTGGTGAGGAGCAACGACACAATCGGTCCTACTGCTGATACCTCTCTCCACATCTCCTTGGCCAGTAGTCCCGTCTCCCGTAACGTGACATGTTAATAACGAAAATCTCTATCCATCATGCTTATGTGCCAATAACTGATTCTGAGTCAAATCTTACTTATTATAAATTTTCTGGAAGGAACCCTTCAAGTTTCCTGCTGATTTCAGCTATCCAACCTGTCCGGAACTAGCACTCATTACTGAATCCACTTTCTCTTTAGTAACAACTGTCATTTCCTTAGGATTTCCTCTTGAAAGTGTAGTCTTACACGTTCCAGTATATGCATCAAATCTTCAATATCGCCGGTGAAGAAAAACTGTCTACTAAAATTTCGCACCAATCTCTTGTTCCATTAATCTCCAATATTTACCACTTAAGAAGCGTTTCGCGATAATCATACGAATTGCAAGTCATACTCGGTTATGACTAAGCTCGGAGTCTTACAAAACTCAGAAACACGTATCCGACATCTCTGATACTTTGCAGAAGAATCTGGCTAAGCTTATCTTCGAAAACTCGTCCTAATTCGTCGGAGGAAAACTTACTGCATAATATCTTTCTCGAGCGACTTGCTTCAGGTATGAGCAAGATCCCTCGGAAGAAGGAAATCAATCATACTGATCTCGTATCGGAGCGCCACAACGGATTAAAAGTCCTAACCATCCCAAATCTGAACGGCTACGAATCCTTCCGATCCATCTACACTTGTAAACATCGTCAACTTTTAACTTCATGAACTCTGGAAGCAATATCTCGATAACTTCAGTAATGATTGGTACCGCTGTCTGAACAGTACACAACACTACGATCTTCGGAGAGGGAAAAACATCACGCCTCAAGTCCGGCTGATCTCCAGCGATGACTCGATCATCTGGTGCGGATCCCGAAGAAACTCGCTTCAACATTAGAACTCGATCAAATATATATAAACGACGTATCTCTATATCATCGGAATGTCACCCTGGTCAGTCCTTGTCCCAGACAAGTCTGCTCTGACAGTATCTCTAACTACAGCCCTCTCGGTTCCCATAAACATAGTGACCGGAACAATCAACATGCATTGACGAGGATAAATCAACGGAATGAATTGAAGGAAGATCTCAAGATATAAATCCTAAGGTAATTTAGGCGGAGTATCATATCGTAAATATGTCGCGGAACATATGTACGGTACGTCACTCTACTTAGTACCTACTCCATCAACAAAGGTCATCCTATATAACGAAAGTTTGGGTATAAGACCCCCAAAGTCAAGTCTAAGTCCTATAAGGTAAAGCCTAAGTAACAAAAGTGCATGCCTAGACCCCAAATAGCCAAACCTAGACTCGAACAAAGATTAAACCAAGAGTTCTGATACCAACTTTGTCACGACCCGAATGTAGCACGTGACCGACACTTAAATCACGTAACATCTAAAGACATCGACACAGTTCAAGTAAGCTGAAACCCGGAATCTAAACCCTTTTTGAAAATATTGGAGGTGAGTTTAAAATAATCATCAGATGGAATCAGTTTAAATAACATTTAAATTTAACTAAGTTTGTTTGAAAAGCATCTATGACGTTTTGAAATTCAACAACACCTCCTTTGCATTTTGTATAAAACCCGATACAACATAATAATATAAATAGCATCCCAACGGGAGCTAGCTTCCACGTCCAAACAACGAAGCAACCAAGCAAACAATATACGACACACAATGGCGAAGAAAAGAAAAGCGAAACAAAATCAACAATATAAACTGGTCGACTCCAATGTGTACGACGCCCACAACACACAACTCTAAGTCTCGCTTCTAAGTACACAATATATCATTTCTAAGTTGATGGAGTTTTACTAGATACAAGAATATATGAATAATCAAGTGTGAGTACGATACAATAGTAACCCACTTACCAATCAATCACCGAAAAGAATGTGTGCCAAGCCGCTGATAATCCAAGCGGTAAAACCTGCAAGAAACTGTGGCACAACGGGGGTGAGTTGCCAACTCAGTAAATAAAAGTACATCTAAAGGGAGAAATCGAAATGCACAACGATACCTAGGTCATAAGTATAATACTATCATATACTGTACTAATATAATATATGAAATGCATATCTATCATAAATGCGAGTCTATCTATCACATGTCCCAATATAGAATATCTCAAATGCAATTGACCTGTATCTAGGTATACGCCCATAAATAGCCGAAAATAGATATATAAACCTCTTTCTTAAAATAGCCGCTGAATACCTATGTCTCGGCATAAAAGCAGACGTGATAGTATGAAATATAGTAGATATCTTATTTAAGACATACGTCATGCTGTTTTAATAAAGAGTGTTAAGAGGTTTATAATTTAAAAGATTTAAATGTCATATCAGACACGTCAAAATAATGAGGTTATAGCTCGATTTTGAATTTCTTTTTATATGCAACTACTCGTAAAAAGGTATGCAGGTACTATCCCCCGGATCAGTCCTGGTCGGCTATAATAACTCATAACATAACTATGTACCTCATGATAACAACATATCAATATATACGGATGTCCAGTATCGACACCCGAAATCAGAAGTCCCTCGTGTCCATCACCGACGTGTAAATCCTCAAATCTCTCGTGTCCATCACCGACACGTAAATGCAGATACCGTCGACACCATCTCAACAGATGATCTCCACCTGATATCCCCGGCCCCGGTCGGTATCCCCTGGATATCCGCCGTGCTCATTTCTATCTCCGGTATCGATATCCTCGCTAGGCTCCCCGCCTATAATGTGGCATTTCTGCCCCTCAGTCTCGACCCGGGTCCACCATGTATCCGACTGTATAGCTCCCCCACCCAGTCTGGATAAAAACAAGTCTGAAACCGTATAGCTACCCTACTCGGTTCGGAATAAAACAATCAGAAATATCAAACTCATGGTGGACGTCAACTTATCATATCCAGAAATATCAAGTAAAAAATGAGAATACTTACATAGATCATTCTGATGATATATTATATATATATATACATATATAACAGTGTCCCATACCACTGATCTCATGGTGGACGTCAACTCATCATATCCAGAAATATCAAGTAAAAAATGAGAATACTTACATAGATCATTCTGATGATATATTATATATATATACATATATAACAGTGTCCCATACCACTGATATATATCATCAGGGGTAAAATATCCAAAAAAAATCCATAAGAATCAAATATAAACACCCATAGTACTGATATTAGTAATATGCAACAGATAATAAAGGAAGACTGCATACCTAAATCATACAGGTACAAAGATATCAATTCTACTGTGTCATGGCACTATTAATGATGTGTGGTGTAACATACACGTCTGTGTTCGTGCAGCATGACAATCATTAGTATTTGTGCAAGTGTTCTACAGGTGTAATAAACTATTCATATTAACATATATATATATATATATATATATATATATATATATATACGCATTATATAACAGAACGGTTCTACAGTTACATGGCAGTATCAATGAGGTGTAGTGTAACATATATGTACGTGCTTGTGCAGTATAGTACTCATTGGTAGTTGTGCAGTGTTCTATCAGGCTGTTCGTATTACGGAAACGTATAACATCCATCATTATAACGTGCACAAGTAAAGTAATTCTAAGCGTATCTAATAATATCACTACTTGTTATGAGCTATACCATTATCTTGGAAAATGAAACGAAACGTTGGTTTTTAAAAGAGTATAGCTCACTTCAAGTACTACGTTTAAAAAGGAAATAAAACACTAATTTACGATTCTAAAGTAACTGGATCGTTATTTGGTATACTAATCTCATTATCATCAATACGGTATAATTCCTCGAACAATTCCCCACATTATCACTATATTTAAATCATCTCTTGTACGACATGATCCTTCGTACAAACCTACCAAACCATCCGTAAACTATATACAAATGAGTATCATGCTAGATGCAAATTAATTCTAATATCCATATCTTAAATAATTACTAAGACTGTTATATATCATAATACTATTTATAAGGTTGTGGGGGTGCTATACGCCATCCACCCGACTTCCCCCGTAGATGTAAATCTACTCACCAATATGATGAGCTTGCCGAAATCCACGCTGCTATGTCCGTCAACTCTATCTCGAAAACCTTCGCGATCGTACCTATAATCGTATTTATGAAATATCGGCGTAAATATCATATCGAAAATCAAAACAACGAGCTAAGCACCCGTAGATTAGAACCTACAGCTCACTTACCCTAAAGACGATCAAATGCCTCTGAACTTAACGTACGAACGTCAACGTTTCAGTTGCAGTACTGAAATACGGAAAATCGTATCGGAATATCGGAAAACTTGGTAAAATATTAACTAATCACTCACAGATTTCTCTGTACACATCTTGGAATAAAACAAACAACACTAGAGATCATAAACTACCCAAAAGAGGCCACAGAAGAAAAACCAACACCAAAATACTGGGGGGGGGGGCGAGCTCGGACAATTAAGGGATGTCACCGGGTCAAGTATGGAGTTTGGGTCTCGGGTTTTGTGTAAAGTCTCCTAGTGGTCTCATTATACTTTTGGTCTTGCTAGTTTTTCTAGTATTAATACCTAATTGTTCCAGATTCAATTTCAGTGAGCTAGATATCACAAAATACACTGTTTTCTGTACTGCATACTAAAAAAAGATATGGACTTATACAGAACTTGCAAGGAGGAAAGGAATTATACCTATGGAGATTGTGTACAAAATCATCCTGCTCAAGAAGTGTTTGTGGAAGCACTTATGGTTGTATTGGCTTCTAGGATGAGGGTGTGCACCATTTGATGAAGTAAATCATTGCTCTCTCTTTTGATATTAGGAACACATAGAATTCTATTGTTGAAGTTTGATAAGGGTTTAGTTTGAGGATGCTAAAGAGTTCCTATGTGTGTGTTGTGTTGTGTAGAGAAAGCATGAGGTGGAGAGTTGAGAGGTGAAGGTGGCATGAGAGAAGTAGGAGGTGTAAGCATGAAAGGTGGTGGTATTTTCATGCAAGGAGTAGGTGTGAGCTTGAGGTTCAATTGGAGTTGTGGTATGTGTGAGGTTCAACTAACCCTAACCATGAACTAACACCTTTACAAAAAAAACCCCACACAATATCCAATTACATAATGAAGCAAAAAAATTCACTAAAACCCCCTTATGACACTTCTTATTGTAAAAACAAACTATTTCTTTACTAATCTATTCTACCACATATTAAAAGACATTTTTATTACAAACACATTAAAAATAAATGTTTTAATTAAATAAATAAAATAATTAATTATCTAAAATATTTCAAAATGTTACATGGGGGTATAAGTAACAGAAAATCGTTCGGTTGCTATTTTAAAATTCATAAGAAAATCTTTAAAATGATCTACAACCGACCAATAATCGGGTGTTAAGTGGTTTTCTACAAGCATTTGTTCATTCCACATGTTACTAATAATTCCGGCGGTTTTTAATGCAGTACGAAGTATATCATATGTACCATTCCACCTAATGGCCACATCTTTTTTAAGAGATGGTTTTACATCTGCAGCTAGACATCTAGTTTTGTATTTATGTTTTCTTTTTCCAGAACTTTTAATAAACTTACATGCATTTTTAATTGTTTGAATATTTGTATTACATACGGTATATATATCATGTACAGGAAGGTTAAGTATATGACATGCACAGCGAATATGAAAAAACGACCACTACAAATTGATTTGCATAGCCTAATGAGTTCAGTAATCGCAGAATTATTGTTGCTGGTATTATCGAAAAAAATAGAATTTTTTTTATTACACAATGATATTCTTCTAAAATAGATTTAATTTCAGAAGTTATATGAAAAGCACTGTGCGGGTATGGAAATTGTCTAAAAGCAAAAATTATTTTTTGCAAAAACCAGTCAGAATCAATCCAATGTGCAGTAACACGGATTCAGGGAAGTTCCCTTCTATCCGTCCAAATATCAGAAGTTAATAAAATACCGGTATCTAAAGTAATAGAAGTAGCAATTAATACATGTTTACCGTCGTTGTAGAGGCTAAAACAACAACTTTTAAGCGTAGTTCTCGGAACCCTTTTGAATACCGGTTGTAACGCCGTTTGAACGTAAGCTCAAAAGCCGCACTTTCTCCAGATCCGAGAACATGTTCATCTGCCATAACATATTTAGCCATTTTTGAAACATTTAAATTATGATTATATTGAAAAAGATCTTGACCGGCGAAACCAATTTGTGTTTGTGTAGTAGAGAAACCAGTCGGGGCTTCTAAGTGTTTTTTCGTTTGTTTATTCAAACTACCGGTGCTGGCACCATTCTTGTGTTTATATGTATTACCACAATATTTGCAAACAGTGTATCTAACACCCTTCCTAAATTCGATTTTATAGTGATCTCAAACATCACTGGCAGTCGTATGTTTTTTAGCTTCTCTTGATATGTGGGTGGATTATTCTGCTTGTTGTTCAGGATGAGAAATTTAGGTTTGATGCGTATCGGATGAACTCTCCATATCAATATTTTAACCAAATGTTAGAAATAAGAGTGTTAGAATGGAAAAATTAGAAATAATAAATGAAAAATGAAAAATAAGAAAGATGGGGGTCGATCGGAGGCTCGGAGCTTCGAAAGCTTAGAGTCGGACTGTTCGAGGATCGGATCGGAGGTTCTATTCTGTAGAGAGATGGAAACTGCCATAATAGTAATAGATATTAAGATTAAATTTTTTTAGAAAGATGAGAAATTTTTTTTTTTGAAGAGAAAAATGTTTGGAATTAGAAGAAATGAGATTTGAGAGGGTATTTATAGGTTTTTTTGGAGGGGTTGAATTTTTTGTCCGTCTCTAACCGTTACGAGGCGAGGTGAATCGAAATTCGCCTCGCTTCGTCTTGATCCGACCGTTAAGAGCTGTTGGATGGGAATTCCAAGACGAGGCGAGGCGAGGCAATTCGTCGAGCAGGCGGCCGTTGGTGAATGTTGGGCGGCAAGTTTGTGGCGAATCGGTCAACGAGGCGAGGCGTGGCGAATCGGCGAGCCTTGCTGATTCGTGGCCATTCCCGAGGCGAAGCGAGGCAAGACGAGTTAGGCGAGACGAACTACTACGAAGCACGGCCGGAAAAGTTGGGAACCCGCTCGCTTCGCCAATCCACGGCCGGCGAGACGAATCGATTAGCCAAATTCACCCACGTCATCACGAACCAAATTTTATTCGCTTCGTAACGAGACGAAGCGAATCGATTCACTTCATTAGCCAGGCCTATAAAGTATCAGGATGAAAAATGGCCGGACGTACCGTACCAAAGTATAAGCGAGCATGTGGACGAATACAACAAGGTGCATTCATGTGGCAGGCGCGTGTGTGTATATAATATACGGGAAGTGGGAAAAAAATAAGAATCCACGTCAGGTTGGGGCCCACAAAGGAGGTGCGTACTTGGAACGGAGACTGGCAGAGGCGGGCGCTGGGGTAAATATTTGTGAGCGCAGAGTTTCTTCGAATCGAACAAGCAACGACAGCGACTGGCAGGCGCAAGCAGCAGGTAGAGGACGACTCTTGGGCCCCACCTCCCCCCCCTCTCTCTCTCCCTCCCTCCCGCGCGCAGGGTATAAAACGCAGGGTGAAACCCATGGAGCCTTTCTCATCATCGATCATCTCATTTCTCATTTCGGTTTTCTATCTATGATCTCGTGTTTCTTCTTCAATTCTTCTAAAATTAATTAGATAAAGCTCTGAAGCCAACTAATTAGAGCTTTTGAAGAGCAGCACCATCAATGGCTGCTGATGCAGGGAAGGCGAATAATATTAGTCTCGAGGAGATCAAGAACGAGACCATCGATCTTGTGAGTTCTAAATATATTTCTTTTTAGTTTTTCTTACTTAATAACTACTAATCGGGATTATTATTGGATTATCTAACTTGCTTTCAAATCTGTTTTTTTTAATTAAATTTTTGCAAGTTTTAAAGTAGTGTGTGTGTTTCTTTATTAATGTTTATAATTAAAACCGCATGTTCTTCATGAAGTTGATCGAGGTGACTGCTTTATTTATATGTATAGAGATTAATTTCCAACTTGAGATAATTGGTATCACGTCTACCCATTAATTATTTGCGATACAAGAGTAGTTGTTAATTAAAAACATGTATCCGCACTTTCTTTAATTAAACTTTTTACGAATGATAAATGTTTTTCTTCTGCAATTATGGTCTTTATTTTTATTTAGATGCAATTTTTTGGGGGATAAAGTTTTGCCCAATGAACTATACATCTTTGGTTTGGTGAAGGTCTTGGGTACATCTTTGGAAAATAATTTGGTTTGTTGCTGTGCAATTTTGGTTTAGTATGCTCAAAGGGCCTTTTTTTTAAAATATAATTTTTTTTCTAACAATACAGTTCAAGCTTTTATAAGAATTTGGTTTTATTAGCTGTCCTAAAAAAAACTCTTTTACAACTATACCCATCTCGAATAAAGAAATTATTTCTCGAGGAAACAAAGCATTCAGTGACAGTGCAAGTCCATAATTGCAGTGTTTGCGGTCTTTATGGAACCCAGATTCTTTCTTTACATGTAGACCCCTGTACGCATAAACACTGCAATTATGGACGTGTGGAGTTTTTTTCATAGCCGTTGGTATTTCCCTTCCAGCTAATTTTCATTTGAAGTACTCCTAATTTCCGTATCTTTTGCAATATTTTGTTCTTTTCGATAATTTTTGTCACTTTAGACCCACAAGATAACCTATTTTGACCAGACACCTGACAAGGACAAGTCATCCAGTCAAAAGTTGCAATTTTTATTTTTTAAACTTCAAAATACTCAAAAAAAAAATCTGGGTTTTTTGTTTGTAGAACCCTAGAAACCCTAGGAAGGAAATGAATGGTGTCTAGAATTGATTTAGGATTTTAATCAATTAATCAGTTGGTTAATTAATTAATTTTGTTTTTGTGTTTTCAGGAAAGGATTCCAGTAGAGGAAGTGTTTGAGCAGCTAAAATGCACAAAGGAGGGTCTTTCCTCAGAGGAAGGAAACAACAGGCTCCAAATCTTTGGGCCCAACAAGCTCGAAGAGAAGAAGGTTTAACTTTTCTACAATTTTTTTTAAATTTTTTTTATGATAGAATATAGAGTGATTAAAATGTGTAATGATTTTGATAACAGGAAAGCAAATTCCTAAAGTTTCTGGGGTTTATGTGGAACCCTCTGTCATGGGTCATGGAGATGGCTGCTATCATGGCCATTGCTTTGGCCAACGGTGAAGGCAAGCCCCCGGATTGGGAAGACTTTGTGGGCATTGTTGTGCTCCTTGTTGTGAACTCGACCATTTCGTTTATCGAAGAGAACAACGCCGGCAACGCTGCCGCCGCTCTAATGGCTGGTCTTGCTCCCAAGACTAAGGTAAAACTAGTAATTTGCATTATATATAATGGTAACAACAATTGGTATTAGATATCGCTGCTGTGGTCTTTTTTTCATGCACAAATGTGAAATGTAAGTTATATCCTAAGGCGATATTAATTAGAGGTCATCTCTTCTGTTTTATATCGAAAGATATGCCGATAGGGAGAAAAAAGAAAGAACCGGGGCCATTTATTTAGTGATATCAAGCTTGCATATCAAGTTTTAGATATCGGCGGCCATGTGTATCAATCATATATGCAAGTGATTTTATGGCGTTCATTTGCAAATTTTGTTTAGGACCAATTATGCGGTTATTCACCCTTTTAACACTATTCGATGCGGTTTCTAGCTCACAACCTTTAAGCGTCCTATTAATCGACCTTTTAAACCTTGTTCTACAACATTGTCTAAAATCTGTACCTTTTGCTCATGTAGGTGCTTAGAGATGGTCGGTGGAGCGAGCAAGATGCAGCAATTTTAGTCCCTGGTGACATCATTAGCATCAAACTTGGTGACATTGTCCCCGCTGATGCCCGGCTTCTAGAAGGAGACCCTTTAAAGATTGACCAATCTGCCCTCACCGGCGAATCCCTCCCCGTATCTAAACACCCAGGTGACGAAGTTTTCTCGGGCTCCACCTGCAAACAAGGCGAGATTGAAGCCGTCGTTATCGCCACCGGGGTCCACACCTTCTTCGGAAAAGCGGCTCATTTAGTTGATAGCACCAACCAAGTCGGCCACTTCCAAAAAGTCCTGACTGCCATCGGAAACTTCTGTATCTGCTCCATCGCCATCGGGATCGTCATTGAAATAATTGTCATGTACCCGATTCAGAAGAGAAAGTATAGGGACGGAATCGACAACTTGCTCGTGCTATTGATTGGCGGCATACCGATTGCTATGCCTACTGTGCTTTCGGTTACTATGGCTATTGGGTCCCACCGGCTATCGCAACAAGGCGCTATTACAAAGAGGATGACTGCGATTGAGGAGCTTGCGGGCATGGATGTGCTTTGTAGTGACAAGACAGGGACACTAACACTTAACAAACTGAGCATCGATAAGAATTTGATCGAGGTGTTTGCGAAGGGTGCAGAGAAGGATTATGTGATGCTTTTGGCGGCTAGAGCATCGAGGACCGAGAATCAGGATGCTATTGACGCTGCAATGGTTGGAATGCTCGCCGACCCTAAAGAGGTACTGCTCAAATATTATCCTAAAGAGATTATTACAGAGTTAAAATTTCTATTCCATCACCTTTTTTTAATATGTGAACATAACAGGCAAGAGCTGGTATCCGGGAAGTGCACTTTCTCCCCTTTAACCCAGTCGACAAGAGAACTGCTCTGACATATATCGATGCCGATGGCAATTGGCATCGTGTAAGTAAAGGGGCTCCCGAGCAGGTATGTAGTTTTAGCGGTAATTACGATTATAAATCTCTTTCATTATCATTGTGCTAACGCTTGGTTTTATTCATTCCTCGAACCAGATATTAAACCTCTGCAATTGCAAGGAAGATGTTAGGAATAAGGTTCACAGTGTGATCGATAAGTTTGCCGAACGTGGGCTTCGATCGCTTGCTGTTGCAAGACAGGTTAGCCATCTCAACAATTTTTTTGGTGTATATTTTGACAAGTTTCATGTACCTAATAAACTTCTTGTTGTTGTTTCCACAGAAAGTTCCTGAGAGAACCAAAGAAAGCCCTGGGGGTCCATGGGAATTTGTCGGACTTTTGCCTCTCTTTGATCCTCCGAGGCATGACAGTGCCGAAACAATCCAAAGAGCTCTCAATCTCGGTGTTAATGTTAAGATGATTACTGGTAACTTATGAACATTTCTTTTAAAATATATATTGCCTTTGACAGTTCTAACATGTAATCTATATAATTCTCAGGGGATCAGCTAGCTATAGCTAAAGAGACAGGTCGAAGGCTTGGAATGGGAGTAAACATGTATCCTTCCTCTTCTCTGCTCGGACAGCACAAAGATGAATCGATCGCTTCCCTCCCTGTCGACGAATTGATCGAGAAGGCCGACGGGTTTGCAGGAGTTTTTCCAGAACACAAGTACGAAATTGTGAAGAAATTGCAGGAGAAAAAGCATATATGTGGAATGACCGGGGATGGTGTGAATGATGCACCCGCACTGAAGAAGGCCGATATTGGAATTGCAGTTGCAGATGCTACTGATGCTGCTCGAGGCGCTTCCGATATTGTCCTCACTGAGCCTGGTCTAAGTGTTATTATTAGTGCTGTCCTTACTAGTAGAGCCATTTTCCAAAGAATGAAGAACTACACTGTGAGTTTAATTGCTTTTTTTTTATTGCAGCTACCAATTTTTCTATACACTTAACTGATTAACTTGTCTTTTATTTTGTTTGTTGATCTACAGATTTATGCTGTCTCCATTACTATTCGTATTGTGGTAAGTAGAAAAAGGAGCCTATTTTCCTCTATTTATATGATTGAATTGCTCTTAAGGGTGTTTCTTACTTTTATTTGTACCTATTGCAGCTCGGATTTATGCTTATTGCGTTGATATGGAAGTTCGACTTCTCGCCTTTTATGGTTTTGATCATTGCTATCCTTAACGACGGTAAGTTTTTGAAAATTTCGTGTGCTCTAATCTCGTTCTTTCTCCTGACACAGAAATTGATCTTTTTTGTAATGGTAATTGTTTCAGGTACAATTATGACAATATCAAAAGATCGAGTGAAGCCATCTCCAATGCCCGATAGTTGGAAGCTCAAAGAAATTTTTGCTACGGGAGTAGTCCTCGGAGGCTATTTGGCTTTGATGACGGTCATCTTCTTCTGGGCTATGAAAGAGACCAACTTCTTTTCGGTATGATTTTCTTTATGCTAGATTTTGCGACTTTATTACCGTGTTATGTTAATGGTCTTCAATTTTCATTATGGTGTCATGTTGCAGGACAAATTTGGAGTCAGATCCTTGAGACACAGTGACCATGAAATGATGGCCGCTTTATATCTTCAAGTTAGTATCGTGAGCCAAGCTCTCATATTTGTCACTCGATCCCGAAGCTGGTTTTTTGTCGAGCGCCCTGGGCTTCTCCTAGTCAGTGCTTTCCTAATTGCTCAGCTTGTAAGTACTGTCGCTATATTTCACTGTATACCATTAATTTTTTATTACGCTAAAATCCCATATTTCACCCAAGGTACCCTTGAATGTGGCGCTTTAAGGGAGCTTACTGTAATGAGTTGGTTTAGTGAAAAGCTCATAGTTAAGGGTAGTTTAGTGTAATTTAGTCAAAATAATAATGTGACTGATTTAAATTTCAAAGCTTCGATTGGTCAGGTATTTAACCAACTCTGAATTTTTCAGGTGGCAACTTTCATAGCAGTCTATGCCGACTGGCGCTTTGCGAAGATAAAAGGCATTGGTTGGGGCTGGGCTGGTGTTATTTGGCTTTACAGCATCGTGTTTTTTGTGCCTCTCGATTGGTTCAAATTTGCTACTCGATACATTCTCAGTGGAAAGGCTTGGGATAACCTCCTTAACAACAAGGTTTGTCCTTAACCCCAATAATAATATTACTCGTGTTCCTTCATCTCGATGATATTCATTTTTTTTAAAATCTTTTTATTTTTATTTTTATTATAGACCGCTTTTACTTCGAAGAAAGATTATGGAAGAGGAGAAAGAGAAGCTCAATGGGCTACGGCTCAGAGAACACTTCACGGACTTCAACCAGCTGAAACTACAAAGAGAACCGCTGAAAAGAGCAGCTACCATGAACTTTCAGAGATTGCGGAGCAGGCGAAACGGAGAGCAGAAATTGCAAGGTATGTTACATGATAAGAGATTCATTAAAAATACATTTATCTTTACTATCATAAGAAATTTATTTTGGGGGTTTGTTATTTGGAATGAGAATTCGATGAACACCGTGTCGCGATGATATCATTCCATTTGAGGGATGATAGCAACCACCTAATAATTATCTCCAACACCATGAATTGATTTCTTTTTCACAAAAAGTCGCTTCTGAAATAACCATTAAAAGGAATTATATGAGATTAAATGCAATCTTTGTTAAAACAAAGTCGGTCACAATTTTTGCTACAAGGGGTATGGCACATTCCAAAAGGCTATCTTTTTCTTAAAATACCAGTAGTCTTGGAGTATGGTTTTTGATTGATAGTAGTAATTGGTGAAAATTGATATAGTCTATTTCTTAAAAACAATTATTGTAATGGATGCAGGCTCAGGGAGCTTCTCACGTTGAAGGGCCATGTCGAATCGGTGGTGAAGCTGAAGGGTCTTGACATCGAAACAATCCAGCAACATTACACAGTATGAGCTGAAGGGATCGTCAAGATTTAAAGGGAAATGAAATCGAAGATTCCTCTTTGTGTGTATTTTTGCCTGCCCTTTATCGTCTCATTTTACCTTTTCCTTTTTCTGTAGTATTATTATTATTTTCGTTATGGTTGAACTTGTGAGAGCAGTGGATATCGGCTCCTTTGTTCACACTGCGGATGTAACATGGAAATAACGCAAAACTCATGTTCTCTCCGAACTTTGTAATCCTCGTCGTGTTAATTGAGAGCCCTTCTTTGATTTTCTGACATATATCAGTAATGATCTTGATCAAATTGCATACAATCTTTTTTCTCGGGGTTGAAATTGTCAGATTGTTTCTTCCAATTATATATGTCAGATCAACAACTTACATTTTCGTTTCTTTAATCTTTGCTGTTCTTATTTCCAGTTATATTCAAAATTCTGCAATCTTTCGCACATTTTTCAAATATAGATATCTCAAGCTACATAAGTTGCACTTGTACTCGTTGATTGCGACTCTTGGCATCGTTTCAGAGATCACAGGATCGAGCTCTTGCTGATGCAATATTTCTTTACTAATAAGTAGTAGTTTAGTTGGTATGGGCACTTTCTCTCTTGGGGAGAGTGCGGGGTTCGAACTCCAGGAATCTCAGAGGGAAAGTAGTCATAAATTAATGCTTCCGGGGCAAATTCATGGATCCCCGGATGCATGGGTGTGCTGTGTGCTTAGGTTAGGACGGATGCATGGGTGTGTTGGGTGCTTAGGTTAGGGCTTACGCGCGCCAGTGCCAAAAAAAAAGATATCTCAAGCGACAGCATACAGTTTGTTAGATATCAGAAACATAAATTTTCAGCATATAAGAAGGAAAACAAAAAAGAAACAAGTATTATATCTATGGGGGGAGAAATTACACTGGTGTACATTTACATACACTGGTGTACATTTACATAACTAATCAAATTTCATGTGAGATAATAGCACCTTGTTATTGATCATGATCCTCTCTCCTTTGGAAAAACTTAAAATCACGAAAGAAATGTAGAAGACCTTCAAAGCCCGAAAAGTTTTTGTAAAGAATTAAAAACTCATGTCCTATTCAAACTCATAGGTTGAAAGAGCCAAGGTGGCCTCTTTAAGCTCTCTCGATTGCTGCTACATTCCTCGCTTCTCTCAGCTATGGCTCCTTTATTCTTGGGATTCTTCTTTCTTGAGCTGCACCCGATGCTTAAACTCAGCTCGACATCGCACTCTTCATCAGCAGCGCACAATTCCTCTTTCTGCTTTAAAAAGGACTCTTGAAGCACTGTATTATATAGATGTAGAGAATTGAGCTCCGGTTTTAACCGGGGAGCAATGTGCGAAGAGTGACTAGTTTCTGAAGTTGATGTGCTGCTCCAATATCTGTTCTTTGTATTTGTAACTTCGTTCGGTGTTATTCCCTCCTTAATTCTCAATTCAGCAGCCATTAGGGTCTTCTGAACTCGATATAGTCGGTGGAGTTCACAAACCTGTGGTATTTGATATCAGATGCAGGGAGCAGAATACAGTAATCTCAATTACGAAATGTGGAAACCGTCTCATATTCTTCCTACTTTCATCGATATCTGCTTAATATGCAGATAACAATTAAGGACTGAACTTTTATTTCAGGAAAAGATAATTTATGGTACCTGATGTTTGTAGATCTCTTCTTGCCTCAACATAGTAGTCCTCACATATTCTCTGGGATTTTGTTCGAGTAATCTGTCCATTGACACTTGAACCTGATCAAAACCAATCGATTTCACCAACTTTAGCAATCTATTGTCAGGATCGATCTGAATATCTTGAGAGGTAAAAGTTAGAGCTCCCACTTCATTGTTTTTCTTCAGCAAAGTGTTACAGAAATTGCAAGAGCGTCGCAGTCTCATACCCATGCCTGAAAGAATACAAAACTATTACAAGTGTAAATACTGGTATAAAGCCGTACGATTATTTTGTAAATATTTTTGTGTAAGTTATCAACTACATGATCGATACTAACTTGTATTTGCATTATCCATCTAACTATTATCAAAAAAAAAAAAATTTAAAAAAAAGCATCTAAATTATCTCTGACATATTTCTCGAAATACTGGCCGGAATATTAATGCATTAGTTTTCCCGTGAGCTGTTGAACGATGCGAGATTGCACACATACAGAAACAACAACAACAACAACAAAGACCTTCATTGATTCATGACACAATCTAAGAAAAACACTTCAATTTCAAGTAGGCAGTGATGAAGGAAGCTGAGGAAGAATATTAATTAGGAGAAATTAAGATTTCACTCACCTGCAGCAAGCTCCAATGTCCCAACTCATTGAGCATCCTCCTCTCTCTCATCCATCACTCATTACACCAATCAACAGCAAGCCAAGCCAAGAACCCCAAATCAATGAAGTGAGAGATTCTTCAAGTTCCAAGAAAATGATGGATATATATGGGCAACTTTCTTTTTTTTTTCCTGTTCTTTTTTGTAAGCTATTTCCTTAGAGAAGCAACAAATTAAGGCAAGCCTTCAAGAAATAAAAACGCAAGCTTGACAGGCTGTGAAGGGGAAAGAGACTTTAGGATGAGATCAGATATTGAATCTAAAAGTGAGGAATCATCAAACAACAACAACAACAATTAGAAACATATATAAAAACTATTTAAAAAAGAAAAGAAAATTGAAAAATAGAAAAGAACAAATCTCACTCTTTTGTGTAAGCCTATAAAGCTTGTGAACAAAATATTCCAGACAACTCTTATAGCAACATGCATGAAGATACCAAGATGCTATGGTTGGCTAAAAATGGCATTTAATTAAATACCAAATCCTTTTCATCACTTCTATCTCCCACAATTAAATAATTAAGCCCATGAACTTCTTTTGATTTGGATTGAAAAAGGCAATGGTAAACCAACTAATTGTCTGAGAGAGAGCCAGCCTTGCGATAAGAGATAAGAAGAAAGAGGGTGAAAATGGGGTAATTAGCAGCTCTCATCCTGTGCACAACATAAAAGTTTCCAAATTCTAACACTTCGAACCAATCATTGGAATTTGGTGTGAAAGCTTGCCGTGTGTGAGCTTCCATGTTGGGGCGGATTTTGGATTTTACTCCCATTTTCTTGAAAAGAAACTTGTCATAAATAAATAATTCCAGACATGCATGCTCTCTTTTTCCATCCAGCTTAAGCTTTGAGATATATAGATTTGTTTTCCGGATATGAAAATATAACCATTACCCACATGCTAGATTTGTCGATGAAATTAAATGATAATTGAATTGAAAAAAAGAAGGAAAGAAAAAAGAGGGATTGGGAACATGCATGCATGCATCTCTTTCATCTAAAAGGAGAGAGAGAGAGAGAGCGCGAGCGAGCAGAAACATACCTATTTTATGGGACAGTAATTAAGAAATAGAGAGATCTGTTGTTGAGATTTGTGATTTTCTTTCATCAATATCTATCTCAAGTATCAATCAATCAAGGGGAAGGGGAAGGGGAAGGCCACCAACAAGAACAGGATCACATGCACATGCGCCAGGGAGATTAATTTAATAGAACCCATCTCTATAATATTGTCTCCTCTTCTCCTCCTCCTCCTCCTCCTCCCCCTCCCTTCTTCATCTTCCCACCAATTAATATTGGATGCCACTTTTGCACATACACCCCTATAGGGGTGGCCATTTGCCGATTTGCACCTGTAATTTTGCAATTGGACTTCAATTTTTCCATGCGGGAATGGATCTGGGGTCCCTGCCCTTACGAAATAATAACATTGATGCTGTTGTGTCATTTCAATGGTGAGATCGAGTAGAAATAAAGCAGGAGATAAATGCAGGATTGGGTTAGGTTTTGATGGATGATGAAAGGCTTAGATTATTTAAGCCTGGAAAATAACAGCATCAAATCTCTAATTCTCAAGAAGTCAATTCCCCATGCCTTTTTTGGATGAGCGGCAATTTCCATCTTGATCTTCTCGGTAAGAAAACGTATATACTGCTTTTCATGCGATTCTTATTTATTTCTCATACTTCTTATCCATTGAATTAGCAATCAACCATTATCTATTATCAGGAAATTGTTAAATTTAAAAACAATTGATGCGCTAGAAGAGAATGTTGAAATCACACGATCTGTTATTGCATCTTGAATATCAAGATGAACGGTGTTGGTCATAAAATTTCGTTGAGATCGCATGTATGACTTGTTATGGTATCCTTTTATGTCAGCGGATCCCCACATCCTCGTTAATTAAAAGAATAGATGCAAGATGTAGTTATTCAAAAAAAAAAAATTTGAAATTCTCATCGCGTTCATTACATGCTGAGGTAACATGGGATGTTCTATGTGATGACATCCATGTGTTGTTGTTATCTTGATCCTAAGAGAGTACACATGGAAAAGAAAGACATGGCTTAAGTAATAATCGGTCTCCTTTCTTCTTTTTTTAAAGAAATTAAATCCCTCTTCGTAAATTAGTTTTGAAATATGTACTAATAATTAAAATAATTATGAATAAAAGATTTTATTTATTATCAAAATTAATCTAGAGAGGAAAAATTGAGAAGGATTTGTTTCCAAATCCTTTTGATAGGATGTTATGATCCTTGCATAGTATTTGAAAGAGATCTTGTTATGATGATATTATGGGAGGATCCATAGTCCTTTTTCATGCCTATAATTTGAGCTCCTTCTTCCAACTAGTGTTGTCAATTTTTATTTGCGTGTAATCTCGCATATCTATTAATTGTATATAATATTGGTTAAGCTCTACTAGAAAATGACTATCTGGTTTTCAGCAATAGAAATAATGATTTGTTAAATGCGGTGTCTGCTTTCAATATCTGACATGAATTATTTATGTTGTTATAAATTTTTGATGGAGGATTTCAACTATCTAGCATATTTGTTCTTGAATGGATGAAAAATAAGTGAAAACGAATAACTTATTTTGCAATAATAGTGAAGAAAGATGCATAAACAGTGAAACTTGTTTTACCATTTACAGGGGGTAAAACAAAAAAAGATGAATGTGATCACAGTATTGTAAGACTCAAATTATGAAGTCACCTATTTACATCTTCTCAACGATTAGAAGCTTCGGATGCTAATAAACCGCATGTTTATAAGTTGTTGTTTTAGGTGCAACAAATGATTTAAAAGGAACCATGCTAACTCTGATTTTAACTTTTTGTAGGCTAAAATGCAGGGATCCTCTTTATTTTTGCATGAAAAACTGAAAACCCCGATAAATTTGATAAATATGCACTTTACCCCAAAATCGAACACCGTCAATTTTTTTCTTCAACTTTTCCCTCTTTTTTCATCTCTAATTTTTTTTCTTCCAAATTTTTCTTTCCCACGTTTCTTCTCCAAAATTTCTATTCAAATCACCACGTGCTCCTTCAAAAAGTGAGAATAGATTCAAGTAATCATAGAGAAGTTTTTGGCATAAAAGGTATTATGGATGGAAAAGTTGACACCATTGGTGTTTTTGGGGCAAACTGCATATTTTTCAAGTCTAGATGGGTTTTCTCATTTTCAAGTAAAAGTAAAGGAGGTTTCAGGCATTTTAGCCATTTTCGTAACGATATTTGATATGTTATTCACGTGTCCTTCAGACTACCCTTTTATAAGAACTTACCGGATACAAACCACGCAAACAACTCAACTCAATCTAGTACATGCAATGTCCAAAGCGTTCTTGTAATAGAAATTTATTCCGTGTATCATCTGCTTTGGGTCATGAAAGGTCATGAAAGAAAAAACAAATAAAAACATGGGTCCCACAAAAAGAGGGTATTTTAGGTAATAAAGATTAAGGAGGAAACGGACAAAAGAGGGAAGGGGCGTTTTGGCGAGCACGCGTTGCTGTCCCGCCGTGGCGCAGCCGTAACGTGTGGGACCCACCACCACACAGAGATGGGATAACATCATCATATCTAAGCATCCATCTTTGTCGATGATGGCCATTCCATGCAGCATCCATCTATCATTTTCCATGATGAATGTCATCCAAAAATCACTCCACCTATCTAATTATAATTGACTTAAACCAAACATCTAAATGAAAATATGTGCTTAGCTGTAAGAAGGTTTCGTTGCCGTTAGACTGGCTGTTTGAATTAATACCTGGATGTACTGGAAGTGCCGGAAATAGGCAGGTTGAAAGAAATGGTCATAGAATTATATCTAAATCTTACGGCTAGTGTTTGTTTGTAAATTTTTAGAACAGAAAAGCAAATATTGCACCAAAAAAAATTTTAAATAATGAAGCAAAATCTTACGTATCTTTCATGATCAAAACAAACAAAAAAGATATGCTCTTAATGATAATAAATTATTATGTTTTGGAAGAAATAAAAAGCAGCAGTAATTAATTGGTTCATTTTTTTTTTTTTGAACCATAGAAGAAAATTTTGAAAATAGACATGTCATATAGGACCAACTTCATCACTTGAAAGTAATTTTCAAATCCTTTCGTCAAAGCAAATACTTTAAGGAGTACCGGAAGTACGATTAATTCTGATAATTCCCGTGATACCATGAAATATTGATGTTGCCCTCAAGAAGAAGATAATAATGAAATGATGATATATAACGTAATAAACGAGCTGGTAAAAGAAGGAAAAGGAAGGGAAAAACAATATTATTGCCACATTCAAAACAGAACAGAACAGAACAGAACAGAACAGAATTTAGGCCTGCCAGCACACCAGAAAGCATAAGCAATTAGCTAACATATGTATCAGTTTTCTCTTAGTAATATTGGAAATAAACAATTCAGGGATGATTAATTGAAAATTAGAGTAATAGAAAGAACAGTGAAAATTAGAGAGTGCCATTAATTATCATAAATTCCTATAGATATATTAAGATTGCTCTTGCCAAGTGGAATGGAAGATTGCCGGAAATCCTTATATTTCCGGAAATAAGATGACCAGGCATTTAATTCTAAGGATTTTTGTATTAACGTGCTTGGTATATTTTAACCATTCCCGGTAATATATGTATTTGCAATCGTCGACTGGCAGCGAGACCGAAGAGAGGCCGATGGATAACGGCAAGGCCGGCGACGAACACCCGATCAGAGGCGGGCCGACAAGCTTCCGGCAACGGCCGGCGGACGATCGGCGATGAACGTCTGATCGACGGCCGGGCGGCCGAGATAACGATCGGTAATGTCACGCCCCGCTTATCAGAATATGTAAATACGGTGCGCGGCAAAACCAACAATACTACCTATGACGAGAAAATATCCTTTCATAATCACATTACGACTGTCAATCAGATATTAAGAACAGTAAATAAATATCTAATTATCACATGTCCAACTGCCACAATAAAACGATAACAAGAAATTATCGGAAACGAATGAAGATGCAAAAAGAATAATATCCAAGCCACGTCGCTTATGGGATCACAACGTTAAAACCATAACCAGAAAATAAAATAAAACTAAATATCACTAAACTAATCGGCAAAAGCTCCTCACTGCTCAGTTTTCCTGTCAAAATATTCTCGATTTTCCTGCGATAATATTAAAGTGACCGGGCCATGCAAAACCCAATCAGTGCGTCATAAATATCGTAATAATAGTAATAATCTTAACAGTGGGCTATGTAAGACGTCATGTGCAAAATAATGTATATTTATAAACAAAACAATCATAGGTGATATAATAACAGCCTATAGGTATGTCACGTGTATCCTAAAATCTGTATTTCTAGATTATCTATTCTAAAGGTATTTGAAACCAATTAATATACTTCTCATCGTAACTCAACAGTATATATCTCGTTCATTTTCTACAGGACCACGGTACAATATATCCCGTTCATTTCCCACGGGACTACGGTACAATCAACAATGATTATTCCGTTCACGTCCGGAAACACGGCAACAATAATATCCTCTTAGATTACATTTCAGTTACATTCTTGATTTCTCATTTTCCCTACGTTTCATGTTCAAGCCAGATATCAATAGAACGTCTATCTAATACCAACACCGAGACAATTATGTGCAGATCCTGTCTAACAAGATAACAAGTCAGGTCCATTAGAATAACAAGTCTATATTATTGGTATCGGTAAAAAATACAGCTAACAAGTATCAGCAATATAACAATAGCAGTAGGTCGAAAGCAAAGTCAGGTACTGTGTACTAACAGGTGAAGTATTCAATCGTACAACAAATCCTAATAAAAGCAATAATATAATAGTCATGGTAATCTATTTGTAACGAAATTGATATTTGCATAATTACTTGCTAAAATATATATCTAACTATATTTATTACAGCGTTTCACGATGGTTAATTATAAATTAAACTGTATCTACTAGAATAGTACGTAACGGCAATTTTGCATAATTTCAATAATTGTACTACACACATGCTAGTGTCACTAAATAAAATACGGAATATCTCTACAAAATTGTATATTGATAAAAATTTGCAACATTATAAATATGTGTGTGTGCTGGTATAGGTAAGACTAGCATGTTGCAAGTTAGAAACTTATCTCGATTGGTATAAATATGACGACGAATACGGATACCCGCGTGACGAACACCGAACGACGACGGCGGCGTAAAACACAGCACAAATAAGACCTCGGCCCGAACTTAGGCACGGCGACGATGTGACCGGGTTGGGTTGGCTACTCGAGGGATGAAGACTGCAGATGGCTTGGTTTTGGGTATTTGGATCGAAGGCGAGGGTCACGACGAAGGCAATGAAGACGGTGACAAGATGGCTGAAGTTCTGGATTGAGGGATGATGGGTGCTGTGATTCAGGCGAGGTGAAGTCAGGGTTGTGAGGAGGTAGTCGAAGGGTTACAGGTGACCGGAGATGCCGGCAGGGGGTAACGGCGACAAGACGAGGAAGGCGAGGGTTAGGTGTTGGTGATGGGTGTCGAGGGAAGAAGGAGTTTGGCTTCGGTGAAGGGATGATGGCGAGGTGAGGACAAAGAAGAGGGTGCAGGCGAGAGGTTCAAAGACGATGAGGCGACGAGGAATTGGGTGTGAGGGCTTTTGGGCTCGGGAAAGAAAAGAACGAGGGATGGGAGAAAGAGAGAGAGCAGAGAGAGTAACAAAGGGTTTTTGTTTAATATAAAATATAGTGTGTGTGTGTGTCTCTCTCTCTCTATATATATAGTAAGTTATATGTTAGGTTATAAATATATATTATAGTTTAGTATAAAGATAATATCAAACTACAATCCGTCTTTACCAAAATCTCATCAAAAATATAATTTGGAAAATAATATATATACGTAACCTTTTTAACTATAATGCAAGAATATAATTTAAATATCTCATACCCCTCATTTAAGATTTAAAAAGATTTTAAATACATTAAACCTAATAAATATTTGATATCTATACTATATTAGATATAAGCGTAATAGATAATAGTCAAATAAAACATGAGATGCTAACCATATGATGACAGTTAATATATATAAATTATCCCTAACATTTAGCTACTAAAAGATATGTGCATATAATTTTGATACTATAAATATCAGTTATACTAGATTCTCATGGATTTAGTTTACTGATAAATGTCAATAAAATATAACTACTACCTAATGAGTTTCACACATGCGGGTCGGGTTGGATAACCACTCATATTATTCGAATCAATCGCAACCCACATAAATAAAAAAAACATAAAGCAAGATTTTAAAATACCAATTAATATTATATGAACGTGTTAGGGTGTTACATTATACCCAACTACAAAAGAATTTCATCCTCGAAATTCACGAAACAGGAAAAAACAAGAACAATAAAGATACGGATCTAAGAAAAGAGGTGTGGAAACTTTTGTTGAATCTCATCTTCACGTTCCCAAGTAGATTCTCCATGCGAACGATTTCCTCATGAAACAAGTACCAAAGGGATTACTTTATTCTTGAGAACTTTTTCTCGTCGATCCACAATAGTCATTGGTTGCTCTTCATAAGTCAAATCCTCTCCCACTGTCAATTCCGAGTGATCAAGAACGTACATCTCACCCCGAACATACTTGCAGAGTTGAGATGCATAGAACACGTCATGCACACCCGCCAAGGATGGTGGTAAAGCCAATCGATAAGTTACCTCTCCAATATGCTTAATGATATCAAAAGGCTTCACGAACCGAGGACTAAGCATGCCTCGACTACCAAATCGGATTACTCACCTAGTCGGTGATATCTTCAAGAACACAAGATCACCAACCGCAAACTTTAAAGGTCTTCTTTCAGTATCTGTCCAACTTTTATGTCAATCCTGTACCACCTTCATATGATAATGAATCAAGTTAACTTTCTCCACAGTTTGCACAATTAGGTCCGATCCCAACAATCTTTTTTCTCCAATATCGTCCCAACATACTGGCGAGCGACACTTACGACCTTACAACGTTTCGAATGGAGCCATCTGTATGGTTGCCTGAAAACTGTTATTATATGAAAACTTCACTAAATGCAAATGATCCTCCCATGAACCCTTGAAGTCAAACATGCAAGCTCTCAACATATCTTCAAGAATTTGGATCGTTCTCTCAAACTGTCCATCTGTCTGCGGATGATAGGCCGTACTAAACTTCAAGCGAGTTCCCAAACTTTCTTATAGACTCCTCAAAAACTATGATAGGAACCGGGTGTCACGATCAGAAACAATACTCACCGGTACCCCATGCAATCTCACAATCTCCTGCATATACCTTTCTGCCAAAGCCTTCGTCGGCTGTCCAACTCGAAATGGTATGAAATGAGCTACTTTGGTCAGTCGATCGACAATCATCCAAACTGCATTATTGCCCTTTGGACTCCGTGGTAAGGCAGTCACGAAATCCATGGTTATATGTTCCCACTTCCATTGAGGAATTGGAAATGGTTGCAACAAACCAGCTATTTTTTATGTTCAGCCTTGACTTGCTGACACCTCAGGCATCTCGATACGTAACGAGCAATCTCTCTTTTCATGCCTTCCTACCAAAAGTGTTGTAACAACCCTAAACTTTCTGTACAGGATTTTTTTCAAAAATACAGAAATGAACACCTAAGCCTGAGCACAAGTTATAAATTTAATTTGCTTTTGAACAATAAGGAAACACTTGTAGCTCATTGGTAAAGCCTTACACTGCTGTGACATAGCCCATGTGTTCGAATCCCTCCAGCCACATATATTTTTAATTGATTTTTCTTTTAATCTTTTAAAAGCCCAAAGGTTTATACTGCACTACACGTAAAATGAAAAGTCACAAAGTAATCAAACACGTGCACTGAGTTATACCAAGCGACAGGGACACGTGGCCAAGATCCCACCATCCACCACCAAACTTGGGCCGGCGAGATTCATCCCAAGACCGGCACCGTCGAGCCCCCCGTACCCAATACTCTCCAAACTATAACTCTAGCACCCCTTGGCTTACCCCACTCCCCCCATGCTGTTTGATTTCTCTGCACGTTTCCAGAGAATTAAAAATGGGCATTTATCCACATTTTAATGCACATTTTAATTCTATTCTTCATTAACCTAAATCCTAATTTTCCCTATAAATACCACACTACATTTCACTCCTCCTCATTCAGAAATTCTATACAAAAACTCTCTAAAAATTCCAAGTCCCAAGTTGTACAACTGGAGTTAGCAAAGGTCGATGTTCCGGCGAGGTTTCGGGAAGAATCTGCCGACGAAACGACACCCCAACGGTTCCAAAAGCTTTCTCCATCTCCCCTATTTATTTTTAACCTGTAAGTTCTACTTTCCCTCTTCTACTCTTATTAAAACGAAGTCTATTTTCAAAACTTGTCGGAAGCGGAGTTATTCCGACTTCCGATTTCCTTTTCTTTACAGATCCAAATTTTTCTTAATAACAAACCTACCAATTCTACATATATTGTTTAGAAATTATAAATAAACACAATAGAACAAGTTTCATCTCAAAATAATTCGTATTGCAATTTCTATTTTACTTTTACAGTAAAATACCATCATGTTTACATACGCTATTGTTTATACATTTTACCCATAATACCTTTAGAAAACTCATGAAGTAATGACCTACCTCATCACAATACATATTTTTGACATAGCACGATAACTCTTGGGATATTAGTTTATGGGGAAATACGAGTTTACGATTAAATACCATAAACATTCAAAAACCGTTTTCTTTAAAAATGTATTATTTAATTTCTTGCAAATACGTCTCTACAACCCATTTTGGGGAACCCCAATCGGGATGGTACGGGTTATCGCACATTCTCGGGCCTAGTAGAGCAAGATGCAAACCTCCGCAAGGAGCATTCGATTTCGATAGAATTTTTAATGCAATTTTTAAGAAAAATGTGATTTCTATTTAATAAATAAATTCTATTTTTTTTATATAAATATTAGATATATATGAATACTATCAAAATATCTACTTTAAATATATTATATATATATTCTATGTGTTCTAAATCAAAGGAATCACAAATTTCATGAAACTATCTTTACAATTCAATACCATTCCAAGATTACACTAAAATACCATATACAATGAAATCTAGATTATATCCACTAAAATATTTCACTTTATAAAAATTATAATTATGAAAATCCTAAAAACGTTAATAAAATACTTGAGGTGTATTTTGAAAATATATCAAAACTATTTTTCATAAAACCCCCTCAAGTTATATTAATTTACAATAAAAACCCTAGTAAACATAGGTTAAAGCGGGACTAGTTCTCTTGAGCCTCAGGAAGCCGGAGAATATGGGTGCTTGTCTATCTAAGGTAGACAACCTAAAAATGGTGTTATCAATACAGTAATTGTCTTGGAAAAAAACACAAATCCTGCCGTCCATGTGCAGCAGTTACCGATAATATCAAAACTAATTCAGGACTTCAATTTCTTTTAAAGTGTCTGACTCAGACAGAGTCTCAATCTGATATGAAATCAATCTGACTTGAATTCATTTCAAGTATAACTGCAATATAACTTGAATCTATGAATACTAGAATACAATCCATATCAACATGAACATGACCGAACCGAATCATGGATATACTCTGATTACATGACTGTCCATTTATATCCATTCTTTACTGATATCACGATTTCAGCAAGGCTTCCATTTACTACAAGACAATACAATACAATCAGTACAATCAATACAATAAACATTACGGGGGATTAAAGGGTAGACTGGTACGGAACATGTTAAAGATGGCACGATGTGGTCACTAAAAGACGTAATTACATCTATACCGTTGTTCCGTGGTATTATCGGCGGAGCCTTGTACTACGGGTTACCAAAGTCCACGGTGTAAGTTGGACTCCTCTCGTATACACTGGTATATTCTGTATCAAGCTACAACAACTACGTTAATATAACAAATATAACACTATCAACTTCACCTGTTCTATTCTCTGTCTATTCTTCTCCTTTTTTCTTTGGGACTTACCGAGTCATTGTTCGCTGACGACAATCCTATTTCTCTTCTTCTTTGAAATATTGTCAGGAGGACCCGACTCTGAGGAGTTCGAGACCAGCTAGGAGCACTTGGAGCAGTTCACAGAAGATCCTGAGCATTGACTTTACTTGTACTTACTTTTCATTCAGTTCATACCATTGTTTAGGCATTGCATTCCAGACTTGTATTTCTATTTCCAGTTGTATTGTAAAGAAATGTTGAATAAATAAAAGTTGTTGTTCATTTATATTCATGTATATTGTGTACATTTTACTTTATATTGCTTAGATACGCTTAGCGTGTTTACTTCTGAGTAAATACGTCGTGTTACCCGTCGTGTCTCCTTACCGTATACCGGGAAGCGGGGCGTGACAAGTGTTGTCGTAAATTTCAATACATTTTCGTGCCTCCTAGATGTACTGAATACGCAGAACTACGAGCCTCCTTCATGACCACTTCACGGACCTCTCCTTTAGGTGCACACAAACGACTTCCATATCTTAAATAACCATCTTCATGAATCAATAAATATGTTCGAAGTCCTGATTCTACTTGTCCTTGAAATTTCTGCAATTTAGGATCATGCAACTGTGCTGCCTTAACGCTATCAATTAAGAATGACTGTACTTGAAACTTCATCAATTATCCCGAAGAATTTGGTAGTACGAACTCCAACTCGAATCACTGAAAATCTGCCATAATCTCCTTCTGTGTGGTCAACATTCGTATTACTGGCAACCGACTTAAAGCATCCGGCACGACATTAACTTTCCGCGGATGGTAGTTTAGATCAAGATCATAGTCGACCATCAGCTCCAACCATTTATGTTGCCTCATGTTGAGCCCTTTCTGTGTGAACACGTACTTTAGGCTCTTGTAATCAGTAAACACCTCTACCCTTTCGTCCAATAAATAGTGTCTCCAAATTTTCAGCGCAAAAATAACCGCTGCTAGCTCTAAATCATGAATTAGATGGTTCTTCTCATGAGTCTTCAATTGCCTCGGCGCATAGGCTACAATCCTTCCATGCTGCATCAAAACACATCTCAAACCTTTCCCAGATGCGTCGCTGTGAATAACCAATCCTCCTGTACCATCGGGCACTGTTAAAATAGGAGCGGTTGTCAAACTTTGTTTCAGCGCTTCAAAAGCTAACGCACACTTCTCGGTCTATACAAACAGTACCTCCTTTCGTATTAGCTTGGTCAAAGATTCTGCTATCCGAGCGAAATTCTCTACAAACCTTCTATAGTATCCAGAGAGTCCAAGGAAACTTCTGATCTCCCCTACATTCTTTGGGATCGGCCAATCTTGAACAGCTGCTGCAATTTCATCTCCGGATACAATATGACCCAAGAACTTAACTTTTTCAAGCCAAAACTCGCACTTGCTCATCTTAGCATATAATTTTTCTTGTCTCAATGTCTGCAGTGCGATTCTTAAGTATTCTTCATGCTTTTCTTTACTGCTCGAACATACCAGAATATCATCAATGAATACTACGACGAACTGATCTAGAAATGGAGAAAAGATCCGGTTCATCAAGTCCTTAAATATCGATGGTGCATTAGTAACTCCAAATGGTATCACTAAATACTCGTAATGCCTATATCGAGTTCGGAACGCTGTCTTGCAAATGTCTTCTGCTTTCACCCGAACTTGGTGATAAACTGATCGCAAATCTAACTTCGAGAACACTCTCGCACCACTTAGTTGATCGAATAATTCGCCTATGTAAGAGATTGGATACTTATTATTAATAGTCATCCGATTTAACTTTAAATAGTCGATGCACATCATCCGCATGTCGTCTTTCTTTTTGACTAAAAGAACTGGAGCTCCCCACGGTGAACCGCTGCTGCGAATCCAGCCCTTCTCTAGTAATTCGGCAACTTGTCTCTTTATCTCTTCCAGTTCCAGTAGTGCCATCGGATAATAAACCTTTGAAATTGGCGCTGCTTCTGAAATAAGATCAATCATAAACTCCACATCTCGTTTTGGCGGTAAACCCGAAATGTTCTCGAACACGTCCATGAAATCCCGAACTACAACCAGTGCTTCCTCCGTGATTAGCTCTATTGACGAAAAAGCGGCACTTGTCTGTTTAGCCCTAAATTCGACTAACCACACAGATTTGTAGCCCCCCAAGAATACGAACTCCGGATGTCCGGGAATCTGGAAAATCACTTTCTTTACCCTACAATCTATGTGAGCATGGAAAATGCCAAGAAAATCCATTCCCAAGACAATATCGTAACTACCAGTATCTATCACTGAGAAATTAGCAAATAACTCTCGTCCACAAATAACGATCGAACAACGCTTGCATCCACTACTAGATATAATTCTCCCATTCCCAGTGTGTATGTCCCAACAGCTATATAGGGCTGTGTGTGGGATAGAGTGCGCACTAATAAATTTGGACGACATAAAGCAATGGGATGCCCCAGAATCGAATAATGCCAATTCGGGAAAATCATAAACAAGTAGGATACCTGAAACAATATTGTCTGAAGGTTTGGCCTCCTCGACCATCAAGGTGAAGGCCCGCCCCTGTTTAAGCCTCTGAGTAATCCGCTTCTGCTGTGCTCTCGGAGCATCACCCTTTAACTGAACTCTCAATGGACAAGTAATAATCCGATGATCAACAGCTCCGCAAATCAGACATTGCACAAGCCTCATCCGGCACTCCCTCCGGAAATGATCCGGTCGTTGGCAGAAATCACAAATCATATCTTTCTTCTGCATTGAAACCAAGGTTCTCTTCATAGATAATATCCTAAGTCTGTTAATCGGAATGCCTCAACGTCCAGGAACTCTGGTTAGTGCATACATAGTCTTTCGCACCACAACCTTTTACCGTTGAGTACCCATTACTCTTATTAATAAACTCTGTTGTTTCCTAACCGTCTTGAGAACTTGAGAGAAAGTGGTCAACCCCAAAGATATGATGTGTCTCTGAATCTCCGCATCCAAACTACGCATAAACCGCCTTGCCCTATCTGCCTCGTTGGCAACTAAGGGCCCCGCAAATCGACTGAGCCTAGTCCACTCAGCCGCATGTGTATCAACGAATCCGACATTCTGCTTCAAGCTAATGAACTTCTCTTCCATTTCCTCCCTAGCAAATTGCGGAAAGAACTTCTCCAAGAAACTTCACGAAAAAGTCGCCCAGCTGATCGACTTGGTCAGACGAGTCTCCTCAACAAGCCACCACTCGCGAGCGTAATCTACCAACTGGATACGTACTGCATCCACCCATTTTTCATCTGCAATCTGTGCGGCAACAAGAAAATTCTCTGTATTCACTAGCCATTGTTCCGCTGGTAATGGCTCTTCTAATCCTATAACGTGGTCGGACCGAACTGCATAAAGTCCGCCACGGTGCCCTCACGCTGTGTTGGTTTGGGATCCACTGCCCTCTCAGCTGCTATGATAGCAGTCTATTAGGTCGTCCTGTCACTGTTGGGGTCAAAATTTGCACCCCGGTTGACCAAATCAAGGTCAAGGTCAACCCCAAGTAAGCGGGCCTAACCCCAAGAAAGTGGGCCCATGCCCAAGTCGAGCCCCGCGGCCGGCCCCCTCCATGCCAAAATAAAAATTTTGTAATAAATAATTTTGGTGTATTTTTTTATGAATAAATGTAAGAAAGTGGGCATAAAGCCAAATCTTTGTAAAACCCATGGCTAATGTGTAAAAGAAATGAGCACATGAGACATGAGATGGGCAAAACTGTTTTGGAGCTTTACTCCATTTAAAATTCTTTTTTTTGGAGTTGAACTCCTTTTAAAACCGTTTTTGGAGTTTAACTCCACAATAAAAATCTTTGTGGAGTTGCACTCCATTTAAAACTCTTTTTGGAGTTTAACTCCACAATAAAAATCTTTTTGGAGTTAAACTCCATTTAAAATCTTTTTGGCGTTGAACTCCATGTTTAAAATTCTTTTGGAGTTTAACTCCACAAAAAAAATTCTTTTGGAGTTGAACTTCATGTGGATTTTTTTTATTTTTTTGGAACCCTTTGGTCCCCTCATGTGAGAGCTCCCATTAAGTGGGAGCCCTTTTTGCACCCATCACATGCTACCACGTGAGGGAGAGGGCTCACATTTAATGGGAGCCCTTTTGGCCCCCTCACATGCTAGCATGTGACCCTCACATGCTAGCATGTGACCCTCACATGGGGAGCCTCCCATTTAATTGGAGCCCAGTTCCCCCATCTTATTTTTGTATTTTAATTTTTCTTTTCTTCTTTCTTCCTTCTTTTCTCTATTTTAATCTTTTTTTATTTTAAAAAATAAATAAATATTAAATAAATAAAAATAAATTATAAATAATATTTTAAAATTATAAATAAAAAAAACATTTCGCTAAATATTTATCTACTTATTTATTTTTGTTTTTTTTATATATATATAGAAAAATACATATAACCTTTTTTAAAAAAATGGAACAAAACAAAAAAAACACCAACGCATCGTATTGAGTTCGCATATCCCGTTTGACCCGTCAATCGGAGGTTCTCTCGCTCCAAAACCGATGGGTAATTATCGGCAGCTTAGTCCGCGGCTGCCGGAGATTCGGATCCCCACAATCAATAAACCCCAGCCTACCCTGAGCAGGGGGAATCTGTACTGTGCCTGACCAGCGCGCGCGTATTCCCATCTCAATGGGGTGACGAAAAACACCCTACATATTCTGGCACGCCTGGTGGGATCGATCTCTCCTCCCATATTTTCGGCCAAACGTTCATGCGAACTCAATCAATATACATATTGATTGCCTGTGCTGAAATCATGCTTCTTTATGCAGGGTTAACAAATTTCAAATTGCAATCTCCGGACGCAACAAAATGTCTCTAAGGATCAGCTCAGCTCTCGACACAGCTCCCATCTCCTACACGATGAAGATGGACGCCAGGACGGTCCCCCCGGACAGTCTCGGGCGATAATGGGAGGAGCCGCCGCTGCTATTTGGCTCTATTTTGTTCGTGTCGGCTAACGTCGTCCCAGCACCTCAAGATCCGGTAACAGACAAACCGGCTTCGAAAGGCAAGAGGCCAAATATGGTGATCTCGAGGGCACCACTATCCAAGCACAAATCCATTTCCAAACGACTCTCCATCGCTCCAGCTAATGGCAAGGCCATCAACGTCAACGAAGCAACGGGGCATCTCGAGCAAGCTCCAGAGGTACTCTCGACAACTGCTCGATCGGGTATTTTCTTTAAGCTCCCTATCAATCGACTCATGGTGGCTTCCCAGAAAACGGATGCCCGCCAAGCCCTCAAAATCGAGAAGCTAAGACAGAAAAGGCTCAGATACAGAGCCAACAAAAGGGCTAGGGCTCATACTAGGCTGAGCTTCATGAGGCTCCAAGAACGGGGTTACCCCACCAAAGATAAAGAGACGGCAGGATATATGGTCCACACTGTCTATATGGTCGGACATGAAGAAACGAACCCTCATATGCTTCACAGCCATGGTGATGATATGGTGGACGCTACCCAACGTCGACTCGGTATAAATGATGAAGAGCCCGCTCAGGCCGATAAGCCAAAAGAGTCCGGGGTTCCTGCGGAATTGAGCTCAGGCAATAAGGATGACCCGGTTGTCATAACCGGAACTACAGAACAAGCATTATTCCGATGGCTTCAGAGGCAGCTTCAGGACATGGATGAGAAGTTAGCCAAGGTACAGTCTAAGGTCAACGAATTGGCAAACGTCACGGCAGATCTCGCGACCCACGTCGCCCGATTGCAATTACAACAGAATCAAATTTTGGTTCATGAGCCAGGGATTGATACCCGGAGGCAGCCAACTGATACCGCCTTCAGCCTAAGAGCGGAGCGCCTTCGCGAAAAACGGTCACGATCAGCCTCCATTCCCTCCGATACATACACCGAAGGGGAATCGCCTCTGAAAGAGAAACTGGATAAAGTCTATTCTTTCAAAAAGGAAAAAGTCCACAAGATATTCAAGGACGACCTAAGAAACGGTCTACAACTGCCAGAATCAAAGAGACCGTAAGAAGCGAATATGACCGACGACCCAAAATATTGCCCCTATCACAGAGTGATAGGTCATGCTATTGAAGACTGCTTCGTCTTCAAAGATTGGGTCGAAAAGCAATACAAGACGGGAGAGATAGAACTGTCTAAAGGCGTGTTAGCAAACAGTCAAGCTACGACCGCCGATTTCATACAAATGGAGACTGGAGCCCTTCGAGAACTTGATTCTCTCAGACATGTGCCATTATCTAAAAAAGGGCGAACCAAAGACTGATCGGCCTCAAGGACCAGCATCAGTAAAGACACCTACTCCAATGGAGAAAAAGAAGAAGGTATACTCCTTCAGGAGGAACGAAGTCCGCAAAATATTCGCGGACGCCTTGAACAACGGTCTGCAACTGCATGTTCCAAAGAGGCTACATGAAATGAACATGACCGGCAATCCCATATACTGCCCATAATATAGAATGGTGAGTCATACCATCGAAGACTGCTATATTTTCAAAGATTAGTTGGAGAACCAATACAAACATGGGAAAGACTTATAGTCGTCAGATGTACCGACAAGCAACAGAGCTACGGTCATCAACACAGCTCCGCCAAGATCAAAGTTTGAGTAGCTGGGATAAGCAAACAGTCGACCACCACGTCGTTAAACTGGGAATGTAAAAAAATGTGTAAATAATAATAATAATAATAATAATAAATAAAAAGCCGAAATGATAAGGCAACTCGCAATAAAAATCAGCGAGTAAAATAAAGATGAAAAATAAAGCCGAAATGATGGGGCAACCGCGAATAAATAGCCGAAATGATAGGGCAATCGCGACCTCCGCGATAAAAAAAAGATGAAATAATAGAGCAATAGCGGTAAAAAAAAAGGGCGAATGATGAGTCGCTCCTGGTACCATATTCCAGTGCAGCGATGCAGACGCCGTCCAAAACTCTGAATACCCTAACGGCGAATGATGAGTCGCTCCTGGTACCATATTCCAGTTCAGCGATGCAGACGCCAACCAAAATTTCAAATTCCAAATCCCAACGGCGAATGATGAGTCGCTCCTGGTACCATATTCCAGTGCAGCGATGCAGATGCCAACCAAATTCCAAATCCCAAAACGGCGAATGATGAGTTGCTCCTGGTACCATATTCCAGTGCAGCGATACAGACGCCAACCAAATTCCAAATTCTCAGACGGCGAATGATGAGACACTCATGGTACCATATTCCAGTGAAGCGATGCAGACGCTAACCAAAATCCAATCTCCCAAAATTCTCCCAGCCCTACGGCCAGTCCCCAAATTGACTACCGTATACAATCCACGGGCTCAAATAATTCTCATCATACCCATGCCCCACCGCAATCACCAGTTATGCGGCTGGTCTCCGCCCTTGGAAATATGCTCCATTTGGGAAGACCCACTCATGTGTCCTCACGATACATGAGTAGAACAAGCCTTCGTGGGATCCTTACGACTCACAAAGGAAAAACACACTTAGGGGTCCTCACGAATCCTAAGGAGAAAATGCACCTACGGGATCCTTTCGACTCGTAGGGAGAAAATGCTTTTATGGGACCCTTACGGCTCATAAAATTGAAAAGTCTTAGGTGATAGGGACCTAAATCTGTCTCCTAAGCCATCGCTCCCCAACAAGGAAAGGCAAATGATGATTCGCTCCTGGTACCATATTCCAGTGTAGCGGTGCTAATGCCAAACCAAAACAAAATCCCCAAATCTTCTCATGACAAATGATGATTCGCTCTCGGTACCATATTCCAATGTAGTGATGCCGATGTCAGCCCAAATCAAATCAAACCAACAACCTCTGTGGCGGAATCATGCTTCGTCCCAGAATTTACCCCATGTCGAAATAATGCTTCGCCTCGGGATATCTACCTTCCCTGCCGGAATTATGCTCTGCTTCGGGATCAATTCGAACAATCAGCGACACTCCGTTCCGGGGACACGTCGACCAGCGACATTCCGTGCTGGGGAAACGTCAAGCAGACACTCCGTGCCGGGGAAACGTCACAAGCAGACACTCCGTGCCTGGGAAACGTCAAGCAGACACTCCGTACCGGGGACACGTCAACAAGCAGACACTCCGTAACGGGGAAACGTCCAACACAGACACTCCGTACCGGGGAAACGTCAACAAGCAGACACTCTGTAACGGGGACACGTCAAGCAGACACTCCGTAACGGGGACACATCAAGCAGACACCCCGTAACGGGGAAACGTCAAGCAGACACTCCGCGCCGGGGAAACGTCAACAAGCAGACACTCCATAACGGGGAAACGTCCAACACAGACACTCCGTACCGGGGACACGTCAACCAGCGACACTCCGTGCCGGGAAAACGTCAAGCAGGCACTCCATCTCGGAGAAACATCCAACACAAACACTCCGTCTCTGGGAAACGTCCAACGCAGACACTCCGTCTCGGGGAAACGTCAAGCAGACACTCCGTGCCGGGGGCACGTCAACCAACGACACTCCATGCCGGGGAAACGTCGACCAGCGACACTCCGTGATGGGGAAACGTCATAAACAGACACTCCGTGTCGGGGACACGTCAACAAGAAGACACTCCGTCTTGGGGAAACGTCCAACGCAAACACTCCGTAACGGGGAAACGTCAAGCAGACACTTTGTACTGGGGACACGTCAAGCAGACACTCCGTAACGGGGAAACGTCCAACGCATACACTCCGTCTCGGGGAAACGTCAAACAGACACTCCATGCCGGGGGCACGTCAACCAGCAACACTCCATGCCGGGGAAACGTCGACCAGCGACACTCCGTGTCGGGGAAACGTCACAAACAGACACTCCGTGCCGGGGACACGTCAACAAGCAGACACTCTGTCTAGGGGAAACGTCCAACGCGGACACTCCGTCTCGGGGAAACGTCAAGCAGACACTCCGTGTCGGGGGCACGTCAACCAGCGACACTCCGTCTCGGGGAAACGTCTAACGCAGACACTCCGTCTAGGGGAAACGTCAAGCAGACACTCCGTGCCGGAGGCACGTCAACCATCGCCACTCCGTACCGGGGAAACGTTACAAACAGACACTCCGTGCTGGGGACACGTCAACAAGTAGGCACTCCGTCTCGGGGAAACGTCAAGCAGACACTCCGTGCCGGGAAAACGTCAAACAGACACTCCGTACCAGGGATACGTCATACACCAATACTCCGTCTCGGAGACACGTCAAGCATCGACCGTCCATGTCGTAAAAAGGGCAGTGCAGGCTTCCAACAAAGCGGGAACCAAATCACTCCGGGCCAGAGAAACGTCTACCACAGACACTCTATCTTGGAGACGCGTCAAGCGTCGACCGTCTATGTCGTAAAAAGGGCAGTGTAGGCTTCCAACAAAGCGGGAACCAAATCACTCCGTGCCGGGGAAACTTCTACCACGGACACTCCGTCTCGGAGATGCGTCAAGCGTCGACCGTCAATGTCGTAAAAAGGGCAGTACATCCCAAAAAGTAGAAACCAAAGCAAGTCGCCTCCACGCGAAAGAAAATCCATCAATTTCATGCACACGACCCATATATGTGGTGTGCATTTATTGATGGAGGCACTTTGTTGGGGTCAAAATTTTCACCCCAGTTGACCAAGTCAAAATCATGGTCAACCCCTAATAAGCGGGCCCAAGCCCAAGCAAGTGGGCCTATGCCCAAGTCGAGCCCCGCGGCCGGCCCCTCTATGCCAAAATAAAAAATTTGTAATAAATAATTTTGGTGTATTTTTTTATGAATAAATGTAAGAAAGTGGGCATAAAGCCAAATCTTTGTAAAATCCATTGCTCATGTGCAAAAGAAATGAGCACATGAGACATGGGATGGGCAAAATGCCATTTTGTAAAGCCCAAAGGGCAATATGTAAATATGCAAGCCTATAAGGCAACATGATGATGAGTAAAGCATACACTCTTCATTCTCTCAAACTCTAGGGTTTGTGCCTCCACTATCTCTTTTTCATGTTCTTCCTCTTCCTTTTCATTTTCCATTTTCCAAATAAATCAAAAGCTTAGCTCTTTTTTTTTTAAAACTAAACAAAGTTTTACCATAAACCCACCTCCCAAGACTCCATCAAGAGAAGAAAAAGGGTATCTTTTTTTATCATCCAAGATCTAGATCTTGGAGTTTCAAGAGAACCAATTTTGGGTTTCTTCTCAAAAGAGAAAGGAGAAAATATTTTGGAGTTTAACTCCACAAATAAAATTATTTTAGAGTTTGGCTCTATAATAAAAACTTTTTTTATGGAGTTTAACTCCGAATAAAATTGTTTTGGGAGTTTAACTCCAAATAATTTTTTTTTGGAGTTTAACTCCATCACAGAAGAAAAAAAAATCTTTTTGGAGCTCCTGCTTCCTCTCACGTGAGGGAGAGGTCCCTCCTTCTCACGTGAGGAGAAAGCTCCCCATTTAGTGGAGTTTAACTCCACACCACATTAAATCTTTTTAGGAGTTTAACTCCGCAATAAAAATCTTTTTGGAGTTGAACTCCATTTAAATTTTTTTTGGAATTTAACTCCACATTTAAAATTCTTTCGGAGTTTAACTCCATTTAAATTCTTTCGGAGTTTAACTCCACAAATAAAATTCTTTCGGAGTTTAACTCCGCAATAAAAATCTTTTCAGAGTTAAACTCCATTTAAACTCCTTTTGGGGAGTTTAACTCCACATTAAATCTTTTTGGAGTTGATCTCCATTTAAAATTCTTTTGGAGTTTAACTCCGTAATAAAAATCTTTTCGGAGTTAAACTCCATTTAAAATTCTTTAGGAGCTTTACTCCATTTAAAATTCTTTTTTTTTGGAGTTGAACTCCATTTAAAACACTTTTTGGAGTTTAACTCCACAATAAAAATCTTTGTGGAGTTGCACTCCATTTAAAACTCTTTTTGGAGTTTAACTCCACAATAAAAATCTTTTTGGAGTTAAACTCTATTTAAAATCTTTTGGGAGTTGAACTCCATGTTTAAAATTCTTTTAGAGTTTAACTCCAAAAAAAAATTTCTTTTGGAGTTGAACTCCATGTAAAAAAATAATTCATTTTTTTGGAGCCCTTGGGAGCCCTTTTTGCACCCATCACATGCACGTGAGGGGGTGAGGGAGAGGGCTCCCATTTAATGGGAGCCCTTTTGGCCCCCTCACATGCTAGCATGTAACCCTCACATGCATGTGAGGGGAGGCTCCCATTTAATGGGAGCCCAGCTTCCTCTCTCTTATTTTTTTATTTTAATTTTTCTTTTCTTCTTTCTTCCTTCTTTTCTTTATTTTAATTTTTTTTATTTAAAAAAATAAATAAATTATAAATAATATTTTAAAATTATAAATAAAAAAACGTTTCTCTAAATATTTATCTACTTATTTTTTATATATATATATAGAAAAATACATATATCCTTTTTTTAACAAATGGAACAAAACAAAAAAAAACACCAACGCATCGCATTGAGTTCGCATTTCCAGTTTGACCCGTCAATCGGAGGTTCTCTCGCTCCAAAGCCGAGAGGTAATTAACGGCAGCTTAGTCCGCGGCTGCCGGAGATTTGGATCCCCACAATCAATAAACCCCAGCCTACCCTAAGCAGGGGGAATCTGTACTGCGCCTGACTAGCGCGCGCGTATTCCCATCTCAATGGGGTGATGAAAAACACCTTACAGTCACGACCCAATTTAGGCACGCAACTGACACTTAAATTACGCAACGTTTAAAGGTGTAACGAAATTCAAGTAAGCCGAAACCCAGAAATCTAAATCGTGAATTGAAGTAGAGTGGTAAAACATTAGTTTCAAAATATCATCCTTTTAAAATTCTCCAGTTGTTACTAAAAATTTCGGCAGCATCTCCTTTATAAAAACTGGTCCAAAATGGATACAAATCATAATATATATAAAAACGGCATCCCCAATTGGGAGCAATCTTACGCCTAAAGGCAGAATACAACCACAATAGATATACGACGCCATAGACAATGAAATAAGCGAATATGAAAAGAAACAATATCGCAACATAATACAAAAGTTGGCTCACACGAGCACGACAACCAAAGTTACATATAATACAAATATCGAATCTCTCAGTCTCGTCTCTATGTCAAAACATACATATGGTAGATGAAGAGTACTAGATACAATAATAAGAGTACAGAAAGAAGCACATGAATGCTCGCCACCCACCTACAAAATATATCAAGTCCAAAAGTAGCGGTATCCGCAGAAATAGAAGAAGTAGAGTGCCATTGGTCCCCTCCGAACGACGGCGACGACGTGGCGTCTCGCCTGAAATTCGGGGCAGATGCTAATTGGTGCTATCCGTCTGCCTCTCCGAAGATGCCAAGTCGATCCATGGCACCATGTATCGGAGGCTTAGACGGATGCGTCCGATGTAGCAGACTTCGTCAGATTCCCCCTCGTTCGAGGGGTTTTTGATTGTGGGGACGCTCTTCCCTGCAGGCGCAAGCCCCTGCAGTTAATTACGCTACCGCTTTGCGGTAACAACTTTCTCCTTCTCCAGATGGTCACTTCGTGTCGTGTGTTCTTGTTTTATGTTTCATTGCCCGTGGATCGTTTACGGAGACTGAGTTATGTTGTCGCCCGTAGGGCATGGACTGGTCCAAATCCGCATCATCTTAAATTTAGGTTTGGGGGTTTGGTTTGAGGATACGTCAGCCATACTTGAGGCTAAGATCAACTCAAACGTTTGTTAAGGACACCTTAGTCTAACTTTGTGACTAAGATCAACTTAACGGGATCGTTTAGATCCTACAAAAGAGTGTTTGGACTCTAATGTTCCAGTTTAGGGACGTGGCGGTCCATCGTATGTATGGCCGTCGGGACCCGTCACCTCTCTGACGACGTTGAAGGATTACAACGACGGATGTCAGAGGAGTTCAGAGATGTACCCTTGAGCCAGAATTAATTAGGGGGGGATCCATAGTCCAGTCCGCTTGAAGGTTTAAGGACGCGTTAGCCATTTTTGAGGCTAAGATCAACTTAAACAGGACCGTTTAGATCCGACGAAAGAGCATATGGAGGCTCTATGGTTCTAGTTTAAAGACATTGCGGTCCATGGGTAGTTTAAGGACATTGCGGTCCATGGGTAGTTTTTAAGGACATTGCGGTCCATGGGTAGTTTAGGGACATTGCGGTCCGTTGGTAGTTTAGGGACATTGCGGTCCGTTGGTAGTTTTAAGACATCTCGGTCCGTTGGTAGTTTTAAGACATCTCGGTCAAGGTTAAGGACGTCATAGTCCATGGGTTTAAGGACTCCACAGTCCGATATGTGCTCTGGATGCTTCACACGGGTTCACTGCCGTGCTAGGCGAGGACCAGGCTCCGCTCTGGATGCTTCACACGGGTTCACTGCCGTGCTCTGCGAGGACCAGGATCCGCTCTGGACGTTTTCCGCGGGGTCAAAGAGTGACGTTATCCACGTTCCACGTAACCAGGAATTTTGTATCATGCATGGGTTTAAGGACCCCACAGTCCATATCATGAATGGTCTTCGGGACCCGTCACCTCTTTGAAGACATTGAGGGATTACAATGCCAAGTATCAAAGGAGTGAAGAGATGTACCCTAGAACCGGGGTGGATTAAATAGTCCCTGGCCCAATTTGGGTCAAGACTGATCAATTATGTTATGAGCCTATCGGCCCAGTTAATCACAAATTGAGGACTTATGGCCAGCTTGGGCTAAGTCCAGTCAGGTCTGGAATATTGACTCTTTGTTGGTCCATTGAGGGAGAATGTTTGCCTCTATCCCTTTAGCCAATTGGGCCAAAGCCTAGTGTTAAACACTTCAGAGCAATCAGTGTTGAACACTGGGAATAAGGTTGATGAGTTAGTGTTCAACACTAAGAGATAATTGGTGTTAAACACCAGCAATAAGGCTTTTTCAAATTAGTGTTAAACACTAAAACAGATCAGTGTTGAACCCTGCCAATAAGGCTTTTTAATCAGCATTGAATGCTAAGGCCCGACAGTGTTTTAACACTGGGCTTGAGAGTTTTAATTTTAGTGTTAAACACTAAGGCGAGAAGGGTCACGTGGCAGCACGTGAGAGCGCCCTCCCTTCATTTGTTCCGCTGAAATTATCATTTCCTTCAAAGCATCACGTGCCATCACGTGATGGGCATTCAAATGCCTGTGTATTAGAGTTTCTGCCAAGGTCACGTGGATCACGTGGGGTGCTGCCTCAAAGGGACTTCTGTAGCTCTTTTGAGAGGGTCACGTGATGGCACGTGACCCTACCTCCATGTATGTTGTTGTTTAGAGAATCCGTTGATCTTTCTTTTCAGGAATTAAATTCCTCTGGCTTTAATTTTCAAAGGAATTAAATTCCTACTTCCTTTTTGAAGATTTATATTCTGAAATAGAGTTGAACTCTGAATTTTCTGTAGGAATTAAATTCCTCATATATGTGAAGAACTGAATAGGGTTAAACCCTAATGAAGGCTCTTAAGGAACTAAACTTCCCGTTTTAAAGAAATATGATTAAGGAAATTAAATTCCTGCTGTTTCAACAGAACTATGTTCTTAATTAGGGTTAAACCCTGCTTCTTTTATTTTGAAGGAATTAAATTCCCATGATATAGGGTCGAGCCCTAATTTTATTTTAAAGGAATTGAATTCCTACAGTTCTGCGAGAATTAAATTCTCATGCTTGCATTCCTTCTCTATGTTTTGGATCTGCATGGCAGGATCTCGACCCATTGAGAATTAAATTCTCAACCTTAAGGGGAGATGTGCACTTTGCAGATCCTCTATCAAAGAGAGAAGAGATGTGTTCTTCTGTTTTATATATTAGAGTTAAACTCTGCTGAGAATTAAATTCTCTTTCTTTCCGAAAGCCTTCCCTTTCTTACCTAGGGTTTTTGCAGAAGATCCAAGTCTTTTCCAAGTATCAAAGCTTTTCTCCTTTTTTCTTTCTCTGCGCATATATGTCTTTTTTGTGTCTCTTGGCTCCTATTTATAGGAGAAGCAGCTGAATCAGTTGGTTTTTTGACGAATCTTCGTTGAGAGATCTGATTTGCATCCTTCATTCGTTCTGGACCTTTGGATTATTAGGTGAATTTTATTCACCGTTGGATTTCAGATCCAGAGATTCTCCCTTGTTATTTTGGTTAGATTTAAGGGGGAAATCTTTCCAAACCCGAGATTTTCCATAAATAAATGACCTCTGAATCTTTAATTTGATTGGATGCATATAGTTGCGTTCCTTTGGAAAGATTTGCATTTCTCTCAGAATTTAATTCTGTTGACAAAAAGGGCTTTGAAAGCCGGTCACGTGTGACCACGTGACCCATGGTCACGTGTAAGCACGTGACCCCCTTTGGAATGAACATTTTCCTTTCTTTTGCGCTGTCTTCTGATCGTTGCTTAAACGTCACGTGCTACCACGTGATCCCTGGTCACGTGTGAGCACGTGACCCCTGTCCGGCACTTCTTTCCTCGGTTCAATTGGAGAGCGAGTTTGCTACTTTGAACGTCACGTGTCGACACGTGACCCTGGTCACGTGGGAGCACGTGACCTCTTCTGAAGCTCTTTTTCTTGACTTTGTTCAGCGAATCATTGTGCGCCTTTTCTGTACTTTATAGGTCACGTGTCAACACGTGACTGCTGGTCACGTGTAAGCACGTGGCCCCCCCTTTTTGAAGCTTTTCACAGATGCTTTCCTGATTTTAAATCAGGAAACAAATGCCCCCACAGCTTTGTTCTCACGTGTCAGCACGTGAGTGCAACGCTGTCTCCTCTCGCGACCGTTGGATTCATTTAGGGATTTGGGAGATGAAGCGTTTTCACTGTTTTCTATAAATACCGCTGTCTCTTCATAGGAGCCTTCACTCTGCTCGTCTTCTTCCTCTGAGAACTTTTCTTTGAGAATTTAATTCTCTTCTTCCAGAGCTTAGTTCTTCTGTTTCAAAATTTCCAGAGTTTAACTCTGTCAACGGATCCCTTTCCCTCAGGTAATAATGTCGAACGGCCAAAGCGCCTTTGTCTTTGAAAGAACTCCTTGGATTTCAAATCCATATTAAGGGTTTCGCAAAGAACCCATTTTTTCTTCAAGTTTTTTAACCAAAATATGGGACCACTTGACTTCCCGCAGTAGATCACTTAGGGTTCAGACGATCCCTTAGGGAGATGATGATGGCGGTTCAAACCCATGGAATTTAATTCCATTCAAAATGTTTCTGGGAATTTAATTCCCTTTTTCTTAATAAGGAATTTAATTCTTATGAAGAACTCAATCTCTTCACACAGAGGCTCCTTGGGGTCTCTTGGCCCGAAGCTGTTCTTCTGGCAATTAATGAAATGGCGGTTTTTGTAATGATTTTCGTGACTTTTATTTTAGGTATCATGGACGCCCATCTGTATCGTCTTGACGAAATCATTTCATACGGGAATATTCGTGCACTGGGCCGCAGTCAGAACCAGGAATTCACTGATGCTCAGTGTGCCGAGATCATGGGCCGCTTCGACGAGTACAATCACAGGCTACTCCCCCGTCGCTCTTCTCTTCTGAGGCTGATCGTGCTAGCGATCCGGGAGGCGCTTCCTCTCTTTTGCGCCGGCAAACCGCTCGGGGACTTAGACATTGCCGAGGATAAGGTGCATTCAGTGTACCTTATGGGCTTGATCTCAAAGAGGAGGCGGGATGATCTCATTGATCTCCTTCATCAGCTTTTTCAACAATCAGCCATATTGGGCGCCTACCGGAGGGTAGAGGACATCCGCGGGGATCCCGATGCTTGTGACCGTGAGAGAAAGCATACTCGGGAGGTTCGAAATGCTTGGAAGATTTTGGATAAAGTTAATTTCAATTTTCTCAATCCATGCCCCGCGTCTGAAGCCTTACCATTGTAAAAGTTTTTCTTTTATTTTGTATCGCCTTCTTGAAGTCTGGATGATAAGCTTTGTTATGTCTCTGTGTGTTTGCATACTTTTTCTCTGAAATCTTATTATTCTGCTACTATTGTCGTTTGTGCTTTAATATGCAGGGTATCACTCCATAATCTTTCTTTTAAATGCACATTAGGTTTGGGTCTCACGTGTTCTACACGTGAGATCTTCTGATGGGATTGTTGACAAAATTTTCCATGCCGCATTTTTAGCGCGCATTATCAGATGCATAAAAGGAGCCTTGGAAATAGTTATTTCTCCTTGATTTTCGATGCCTTTCCTTTTTGGGCCCTGGAAACATCTTTCGCATGCAAGATTTTCCGCGCATAGCACTTAATGCACTTCTTTACATTCTTGAGGCCATAGCCTATTTTCTCTTCACAGAGAAATTCATTCCCATATCGACGTGATTTAATTTGAGGAGTATCTGAGCGCTATGGCCTGCAACCGCCCACAAGCTCGTCGACAGCCATGGGAAGTGCCTATCGAGGAGATGATCCCTCGCTTTGCCGCTCGGTTGGTGGATCCCCTCCTTACCGACAACGAATGCGACTCAGCCATGCATGAACTCTCGATCCGTAGGGGGTCTCCTCTCCCGATGAGTTCTCTCTGGCTCCGGATGATTCTCGCGGCTGTGCTTGCCGACATCCCTCCTCACCCAGCAGAGATGACCCTGGCGATGCTTGATGCGGCGGAAGAGAAGCTCGAGGGCTTTCATGAAGCTTGCCTGATTACTCAGGCTTTGAAGGATTGCTCAATTCATATGCTGGGCCAGATCAAGGCCCGGCGAGCTATTATGTCTGCTTTCGCGGACGAACACGGCGCCAATCGGTGGGGAGCGACTCCTCGTGAGAACCGTCGCTTCGATGTGCTGGAGAGAGCAGAGAGAGAGATGGAGAATTTTGTCCTTCGCTTCGTTAACCCCTGTGCCGTCGATCCCACGTTTGGTGACCTTTTTCGTTAGCGTAGAGCATTTTTAAATTAGTCTCTCCTTTTTTACGCTTTATGCAGAACTTCGATGTAGGCTTGATACTAGTATGTATGTTTCTGCTTGCATAAATAAACTTTGGATTCTTCTCATGAGAACTTTCTTTAATTGCAAATGCTATCATCACTTTCCTGCACATCAGACCCTTTTTGGGCATTATGAATGTTCATGCAATTGCAAACGCTATTATTATTTTTTGAATACTCATATGATTGCGAACGCATGCTTGAAATATGTCGGAAATCTTTCTTGTTGCCTTTCGCGTCAGGTGATATGAGCGTGTTTTAGATCGACTATTCCCGTCGGCTGAAAGCCCATTTATACGGTCTTGTAAATGTCGTGTTTGCAAGGCCGCGGTCACGAAAGCGAGCTTACGTGGTCACGTAGCGAACATATCGTTATGCGAGACAAAGGCTCGGCCGTAAATTTTCGGAGAGGGAGCTAGCTTCCAAGTCGCTGAGCGAGCTTCGCGCTACCCTTATCACCAAGGTCAACAAAGCGTATGAACTCTGGCGGGTGTTTCAGGAGTCCATCAAGGAGGTGGTGGCTTTTGATAAAGCTGCTACGTTTCCTCGGGAGGGGGTTGAGGCTCACAAGGCCACTAAAAAAGAGCTTGAAGCTCGGCTTGCTTCATATCAGGCCCAGCAAGCTCAGGCGGAGGCCCGTCTTCTGGAGATCTTGCGTCATGAAGCCGTGGCTCAGCAACAGAACGATGAGCTGGTGAAATTATTGCACCGCCCGCCGGCTTAAGGACTGTATCTTTTCTCCCTTTTTTTTGTACATACTCATGGATAAGAGTATCTTCCTTTTTGTTTCTTTCATGAATTGTATTTTGTATCCATTTTGGTCTATGAATAAAAGGTACAATTTTTCTTCTCAATGATGTGTCCCCTTTTTGTTGAATGCATTCTGCGGATATTCTATCTTGATCTCCTTGCAGGACAGGGATGGCTCAGGATTCAGGGTTAAGATATGCTTCCTAAGACTTCTGCATTTTACGAGCCACGAGGGTCTCATAAAGAGTTTTTCTCCCAGCCGTGAGGACTTGTAAGTGCCGGATGCGGTTACCCTTGTCCGTGTTCTACGGAGTCAGGGGTTCCTCCAGATATTGTAGTTTAAAGACGTCGCGGTCAAGGTTAAGGACCTCATAGTCCGTGGATTTAAGGACTCCACAGTCCGATGTTAGTTTTAAGACATCACGGTCAAGGTTAAGGACCTCATAGTCCGTGGATTTAGGGACTCCACAGTCCGACGTTTGGTTGCAGGGACCCGTCACCTCTTTGAAGACGTTGAGGAATTACAACGCCGGGCATCAAAGGAGTGAAGAGATGTACCCTTAAACCGAGGCAAAAATCTGTAAGGAATAGGGGTGGTTGATCGTTAGTTTTAAGACATCGCGGTCGAAGTTAAGGACGTCATAGTCCGTGGATTTTAAGGACTCCACAGTCCGGTGTTTGCTCTGGATGCTTCACACGGGTTCACTGCCGTGCTTGGCGAGGACCAGGCTCCGCTCTGGACGTTTTCCGCGGGGTCAAAGAGTGACGTTATCCACGTTCCACGTAACCAGGAAGTTTGCACTAGATGCTTCACACGGGTTCACTGCCGCGTTAGGCGAGGACTAGGCTCTGCTCTGGATGCTTCGCACGGGTTCACTGCCGTGTTCTGCGAGGACCAGGATCCGCTCTGGACGTTTTCCACGGGGTCAAAGAGTGACATTATCCGCGTTCCACGTAACCAGGAAGTTTGCACTAGATGCTTCACACGGGTTCATTGCCGTGTTAGGCGAGGACTAGGCTCCGCTCTGGATGCTTCACACGGGTTCATTGCCGTGCTCTGCGAGGACCAGGATCCGCTCTGGACGTTTTCCACGGGGTCAAAGAGTGACGTTATCCGCTTTCCACGTAACCAGGAAGTTTGCACTAGATGCTTCACACGGGTTCATTGCCGTGTTAGGCGAGGACTAGGCTCCGCTCTGGATGCTTCACATGGGTTCATTGCCGTGCTCTGCGAGGACCAGGATCCGCTCTGGACGTTTTCCATGGGGTCAAAGAGTGACGTTATCCGCTTTCCACGTAACCAGGAAGTTTGCACTAGATGCTTCACACGGGTTCATTGCCGTGTTAGGCGAGGACTAGGCTCCGCTCTGGATGCTTCACACGGGTTCATTGCCGTGCTCTGCGAGGACCAGGATCCGCTCTGGACGTTTTCCACGGGGTCAAAGAGTGACGTTATCCGCTTTCCACGTAACCAGGAAGTTTGCACTAGATGCTTCACACGGGTTCACTGCCGCGTTAGGCGAGGACTAGGCTCCGCTCTGGATGCTTCACACGGGTTCATTGCCGTGCTCTGCGAGGACCAGGATCCGCTCTGGACGTTTTCCACGGGGTCGAAGAGTGACATTATCCGCTTTCCACGTAACCAGGAAGTTTGTTGATTGTATCCGCATTTCACGGGATGGAGGTTTGACTCTTGGTGATATGTATCGCCGAGCCATGGAACTTGGGGTTGCCGCTGTTCCGTTTCGCTTGATGCTGTGTCTGTTGTGTCGAGACGGACGTCGAGGTGGTGGCTCGCTAGCTTTTTCACGGCAAGCTCGGATTTTTTTGGATACCGGTTTCGGCATCAGCACCGCTACAACTGGAATGTTTGCCAGGAGCGAATCATTATTTGCCTCTGTCGACGTTTGAACAAAGGTGGCTTAGTAAACAGGGTTAAGGGTCCTGCCGACCAAGGCATTTGACTTCATGAGCCGTAAGGGTCTCACAAAGGTGTTTCTCCCTACAAGTCGTGAGGATCTTGCAGGTGTGTTTTCTCCTTAAGGATCGTGGGGATTCTTAAGTGCATGTTCTCTTGTAAGTCGTAAGGATCTTACAAAGAGGATTTTCTCCTTATAAGTCGAGAGGGCTTACAAGGGTTGTTCACCATATGGATATATCCCCAGTCATGGGTGGGACTTTGTTAGGGAAATGTTTATTCGCGCCCGTGGATTGTATACAAGGGTCAGTACGAGCCGCTTGTAGGGCAGTATCGGAGGTTGTGGAGGATTCGCTTAAGAACAGGTTTAGGTTTCTGTAACTTAAGACTTTCAAGTCTTATGAGCCGTGAGGGTCTCATAAGAAAATTCTCCTTACGAGTCGTGAGGATCTCGTAAGTGTATTTTCTCCTTAGGAATCGTAAGGATCCCTAAGTGTGTTGCTAATTTGTGAGTCGTAAGGATCTCACGCAGGTGATTTCTCCTTACAAGGTCGAGAGGACCCTATAAGTGTCTTTTAACGAGGTTGCGCTTTTTCGGGTTTTCACAAACACTCGCCGGTAGTCTTGCTGTTTTTACTCACGGAGCCCTTTCGGGTTTTCATCCGTGCCCATTTTGCTTTATGGACATACCGTTTTTTTTTACCTCGTCAGCCTAAGGATGCTGTGGTAGTAGTTTTAGGGACGTTTCGGTCCGTCGTTAGTTTAAGGACGTTTCGGTCCGTTGTTAGTTTAAGGACATTTCGGTCCGTTGTTAGTTTAAGGGACGTTTCGGTCCGTTGTTAGTTTAAGGACGTTTCGGTCCGTTGATAGTTTAAGGACGTTTCGGTCCGTTGATAGTTTAAGGACGTTTCGGTCCGTTGTTAGTTTAAGGACGTTTCGGTCTGTTGATAGTTTAAGGACGTTTCGGTCCGTTGATAGTTTAAGGACGTTTCGGTCCGTTGTTATGGGAAGGCCAGCTACTGCTTGTAAAGCTTGAGCCTAGGAAGATAGCGAGCGGACATAGTCGTCGTCATCTACCGTTGACCCAGGCTGTGGCTCACTAAGCATAGTATTTCTTCAAGAAGCGGCCGTTTATTGGCCTGAAAGGCCTTTCACCGTGCATGTCCACGAGTAGATAGGCTCCACCCTGGTAGACCTGGTCTATGATGTACGGGCCTTCGTAGTTTGGCTCGAATTTCCCTCGCTTGGCACGATTGGGGATCATAGGTCTTTTGACCACCAGCACGAGTTCGCCTTGGCGGAATGCCCTTGGCCTGGTCAATCTTTCGTACGAGCGCGTCATCTTTGCTTTATAGGCTTCTAGATGTTGTTGCGCTATGAGTCGGGTTTCGTCGAGGGCATCAAGCTCCTCAAGTCGAAGGTGAGCATTTTCTTCGTCCGTCAGCTCGTGGTGGACCGCTACTCGTAGAGAGGGTAACTCTATCTCGAGGGGGAGCACTGCTTCCGTCCCAAATACCAACGCGTACGGCGTTGTGTTCGTGGCCGTCTTGAATGTAGTTCGATAAGCCCAAAGGGCTTCTTGCAGCCTCTCGTGCCAGTCTCTCTTATTCCGGGAAACGGTCTTTTTTATGATCTTCGTCAAGGTCTTATTGAAGGCCTCGGCCAGACCGTTGGCTCGTGGGTTGTAAACTGAAGAATACCTCCAGTCTATATTGTGCTGCTGCGCGAAGCGGCTAATCTTATGGCTTCTGTAGGCTGGCCCGTTATCGGAGATAATCCGTCGTGGGGTTCCAAACCGATAGATGACGTGCGTTTTGAAGAAATGGAGGATATTCTCCGTCTTCACTTCCCTCAGTGGTACTGCTTCTGCCCATTTGGAGAAGTAATCAGTTGTCGCCAGGATGAAACGATGTCCCCGAGATGATGCCGGCTCGATGGGTCCGACTATGTCAGTTCCCCACATTTCGAATGGCCAGCTGGCCACCGTGGGGTGTAGTGGATTTGGGTGTTGGTGGATGAAGTCTCCATGAATCTGGCACGAGTGGCATTGTCTCGCGTATTCGAGGCAGTCCTGGATCATCGTGGGCCAGTAATAACCCATCCGTTTAATTTTTAACTTCATCTTTGGGCCTGCTTGATGAGAACCGCAAAGCCCGTCGTGAACTTCCTGAACGACTTTTTCTGCTTCGTCAGGTCCCAAGCATCTCAGCCATAGAGAATCAAGCGATCTCTTGTATAGAGTATCGTTGACGAAAGCGAAAGATAGAGCTCGTTTCATGAGCTGATGTCTTGAGGACGCTTCTTTGGGCATGCGGCGGGACTTAAAGTAGTCTGTGAAGACTTCCCTCCAGTCCTCGGCCTTCTCTTGGTCTTTTATTTGTAGGGTTGTCTGCTCAGTTTCTCCCTCTTTATATAATTCCGGAGGTATTTCTGCGGGGGTGAGCACTCGACGGCTTTGTACCACGATTCTGACATCATCGAGGTTCTCGTCGGCCAGTTCTTTAGCAAGCTTAGCCAATGCGTCTGCTTTGCTGTTTTCTGCGCGTGGTATATTTTCCAAAGTATAGGAGGGGATCTGGGTCAACAGTTGTTGCACCTTTTCGCCGTACTTCACCAGCTCCGGTTTGCACGTTTGGTAGTCACCATTAACTTGGCTAACGACCAGCTGAGAATCCCCATATATGAGGAGGTCTTCAATTACCATGTCGATGGCAAGTTCGAGGCCTGCTATCAGAGCTTCATATTCAGCCTCATTGTTTGTCCTGGGCTCTGTCAAGGAGAAGGCGAAACGCATTATCCCTCCTTGTGGGGTTGCAAAAATGAGGCCTATCCCCGATTTGATCATTGGGATACCTTGTTTCTGTTTCTTTACGGAGGACGCCCCATCGAAATAGATTTCCCATTGGGTGCTTCCGCCGCTAATCGCATCAAATGCATGCTCGTCCGGCAAATCACAGTTCAGAGGAGAATCGGCCGGTATAGGGTGCTCAGCGAGGAAGTCAGCAATGGCCTGGCCTTTCACTGCCTTGAGAGGTTGATATGTTATCGAGAACTCCATCAAGAGCAGGGCCCATTTAGCGAGTCGTCCCGTCAATATGGCTTTTGACATCAAGTATTTAAGAGGGTCCACTTTCGAGATGAGGCAGACTTCGTGTGCCAACGCATAGTGCCTGAGCTTTGTTATCGCGAAGATTAACGCCAAGCAATGTTTTTCAATGGGAGAGTAATTGCTTTCTGCCCCCAGTAGAACTCGACTTAAGTAGTAGAGTGCTCTCTCTTACCCCTGATCGTTCTCTTGCGCCCATAGTGCGCCCAAGGAACCTTCGAGGGCGGTTGTATAAAGAATGAGGGGTTTTCCCTTGACCGGCGCAGCTAATACCGGCGGGTTCTGCAGGTACCGCTTGAGCTCGTCTAGTGCACCTTGGCATTTGTGATCCCAGACGAATGGGGTTCCCTTCTTCATCAGGTGGCTGTAAGGACGGCACTTGCCCGAAAGATTGGCGATAAACCGCCGGATGTATGCGAGCTTCCCTTGGAGAGACCGCAACTGTTTGAGGGTTCTCGGCGGAGGCATCTCCATGATTGCTTTAATCTTTGACGGATCTATCTCAATACCTCGGTGTCGGATGACGAATCCCTGGAATTTTCCCGAGGAGACTCCAAACGCGCATTTGAGGGGATTCATCTTCAAATTATATTGCCGGAGGCGTTGAAACACAGTCTCCAAGTGGTTTAAATGCTCTTCGTATGACATGCTCTTTACTACGAGGTCATCGATATAGCACTCGACGATGTCATGTATGAGGTCGTCGAAGATCTTTGTCATGGCCCTTTGATAGGTAGCGCCAGCGTTCTTTAAACCAAAGGGCATAACCCTGTAGCAGAATATACCCAAAGGGGTCCGAAAAGCGGTGTGCTTCTGGTCTGCGGGATGCATCTTTATCTGATTGTATCCTGACGAGCCATCCATAAAGGAGAAAACCTCGTGAGTGGACGTGTTATCTATCATTAGCTCGGTTACCGGTACTGGGAAATCATCCTTTGGACAGGCTTTATTGAGATCCCTGAAATCCACGCATATGCATACCGTCCCATTCTTTTTCATTACCGGGACGATATTGGCGATCCAATCGGGATATTGGACTTCTTGGATAAATCCAGAATCGATCAGCTTCTTGACTTCGGCGTTGATGCTCATCTCAAGCTCGAGTCGCATCCTCCTTGGCGCCTGCTTGACCGGCTTAATATCTGGGGATATTGCTAATTTATGCACAGCAATCTCCGGATCTAATCCTGGCATCTCAGAGTAGTTCCACGCGAAGCAGTCTTTATGTCGCAGAAGCACGTTTTTTAACGCGGCCACTTTTTCTTCAGAGAGTAGCTCGCTGACGAATGTCGGTCGCGGGTCCTCTGCCGATCCCAACTCAATCTTCCTGAGGTTATCTGTAGTAGTATGTATACCGTCTTCCAGTTCTTTCGGAGCGGGCGGAAATTCCGAGATCACCTCATCATCGCTGTTTTCAAAGCACCGGGGAAGGTCATCTATGTTCTCGGGCTCTTCTTTTAATATCGTAATCGTATAACAGGTACGAATCCGCTCCCAGGACTGAGGTGGATCCGGTTTTGTTCTTGCGGCCTTGGGTTCGTGCTTTCGGGGCGGTGTTACCCTCCAGCTGTTGGATAAAGCGAATCTGCCCCTTCGGTACTGGTCCTCGACCCAGTTCTTGAAGGTGAAGCAGTCTTCGGTAGGATGTCCTATGGCTCGGTGATAAGAGCAATAGCCCGAGCGAGAGGCCTTATTAGCTTGTTCAGGGTGTCTAGACTCTGGAAGCGTGATCATCTGATGTTTTAGGGCGAGCTTGAGTAACCTTTCCGTCTTGTCTCGGGGGAAGGAGTACGATCGACTCATCTTTTCTATGAAGGACGAATCCGAGCTGTGCAGTACCCGATCACGTAACCCTCTAATCCTGCGTCGTTGTTGTCAGCTCTTTTTTCCGCTTCTCGACTTATTTCCGTCTCCGCATCGGGCCTTTCGCATGATGGGTTGACAAGGATGAACATCTTTGTCTTTCGCAGTCTGTTGAAATAGACGTTGCGTCCTGGCCTTCTCGTAGATGGCCATTTCGCGGCTGTGGTCTTCCCGAGCTTTCTGACCCACTTTCCTGATAGGCTTGCCCATTCGTTCTTCAAACGACGGACTTGGCGCTTCAATCGCAGGGTCTGGTTTTGATGAGGGATCGGCATCTCCTGACGGGGCGTCCTCTTCTTCATCAAAGGTATATATAGCGTAGCTGCTGTGGGCCCGCTCTCGTTTTCCGGTTCTCGCGTATCCAAGCCCGAGTGTCTCCATTTTCCCGTTGGGCAATTTGCGTTGGGTTCCAGGGACATCCCAAATCTTGTTGTAGAACCGAGCCTGTCGAACAGTTTGTTTTAAGGGTACTCCTTGGCGCTTCAATAGCTTCTTTAATCCATCTGTATAGTATCTGGGCAGACGGATGGGTTGGAGTCTGTCGCATGCAGCATCTGCGCCATGCCAGATCTCTTTCTCTATTTTCGACTCTGAGGATCGGTAGAATAGGATCACCTTCTCACCCCTACGCCTGGGAGGGACGCAAAACGTTTGCAGCTCTTGCACACTGTGAGCTTGAAGCGTGTCGAGGTCCTTGTAGTGTTCTCGCGGTACCATGGTGATTTGCAAGTTATGGTCATCGCCAGGAGGTGCTTGCATTGAAAGCCGATTGGAGAATACGGCATTGACCTCATCTTCTGAATCACTTCCGAAGACCAGTATGGGGGTGGGCGTCCTCCGGTTGTTGCGTTGAGATGGCCCCGTATAAACTATCTCTTCCTCTTCTTCGGTATCGCTTCCGAAAACAGGGATGGTGGCGGCGGCCTTGTTCTCCGAGTCGCGACACCTTTCTGTATCTTCAAAGTCTGGCAAAAAGTATTTCGCATCCTCGTATTTGCGGACTTCGTTCACGGAAAATGGGTTCAACTCACCCGTTACGGTATACTCGAAACCATCTTTAAAGTACTTCATACACTGATGTTGTGTAGAAGGGACGATGTTGTACTCGTGTAACCAAGGACGGCCGAGCAAGGCATTGTAGCAGGTCTTGGCGTCAATGACATGGAATTTGATGTCTGTGACGAGAAGCCCGAAGCGTAACGTTAGTATCACAGATCCGAGAGTCCGTAACGATTGTGAATCGAAACCGGAGATAGTAATTTTGTCCCGAGCGAGATGTTGCACACTCATGCAGATTTCCTTCAACACCCGAACATTAAGGAGATTGACGGAGGATCCGTTATCCACCAGGATTTTGCCTATCTTGATGTCATGGCAGTACCCAGAGACATATAGGGGACGGTTATGGTCGCACGTCCCGAGAAGGAGGTCTTCATCACCGAAAGTGACGTCGGCCGTATGCACTTCTTCCAGTTCGTCCTTCATCTTTTCAGTGGCGAGAAAGGCTTGGAATTGCTCAGGTTCTTGTAATGCCTTAATTAGTGAGTCCCGTGCTTCTTTTGATAATAGGAGGGCGTCGAGAATGCTAAGCTGAGAAGGTAGCTTCCTTAGATGCGCGAGGATGTTATAGTCCACTTTACTCCTCCTAGGTGGGTCTTTAGCAGCCAGTTCTTTCGCGACCTGGTCATCCAAAGTGATATCTTCCGTGACCTTTTCCTTTCCCTTATCTTTTCTGTTCGTAGGCCCGAGATTCTTTTCCGGGAGTGTGCGATTGCGCAGCTGAGTGTTTCCGCAGGCTTCTGATTCCTCATCTTTCCTTAGCGCGGATTCTTCAAAGAGAAGGCCCAGAGTCACTTCTTCGTCAGAGTCGCTCCCAAAGGTGAGGACTTGCGACCCCTCGGCATGAGCCATATAACAGTTGCCAGTAATTCTGTTGGGCCCGTCGACAGTGCTTCTTTGCTCCCGACGGCTCTTGCGTTTCATGCGTTTGAAATGTTGCCGACGAGCAACATATCCTTGCCACCATATCTTAAAGGCGTCGCACTCTTCTGTGGGGTGTGAGATTTTCCGATGATATGCGCAGTAATCGGGGTGCTTCTCCGCCCCATTGTGTGTGTTTCCTTCCGAGGGTGGTAGCCTCATTCCCATTGACATGGCTTTGGCGAACCTTTTCCTCGTCTTGAATATCTTCCTGTCCATCTCGGATGCCTTTCGCTCTGGCAGGGGTAGTTCAACTCCTTCGTTCAGTCACCCGCATTTGGTTCCTCCTGATGCTACCATCTCACGCTCCTGATCTGCTTTACTTTTTAGACGAATCTCGTCTAGGAAGGCATTGATCATATCAGTTGTCAGCCTCGCACGCTCTGGTTCGGGCTCCGCCTTCGGCTTCTTAGTGCTAGGAGTTTTCTCATCATCGGTAAACGAGTGGGAGATCACGTTGCAACTTGCCGCACATCCCTCGGATTCCTCCGACGAGTTCTCTCCATCATCGTCCTCTTGAAAGATGTGGCTGAGGAACTCTTGCAGTGTGACAGGAGTTCGCGCCTTCTGATTATATTCTTCCAGCGCGTCGATTTGCTTCTGCAAGTTTGTTCGCTCGTCTCCAAGCTTCGCGGGCTTCTTGGATTTCTTCTTCTTTTTCTTCGAAGCTTTTGACGGCTGGGCGTGAGTATTTGGGCCCTTATCACGAGTCTTCGTAGTTGGGCGGGGCTTCAACATCCCTTCGATAATTTGAGGTTCAAGAGGGTCCTTCCATTCGATCGCAGGGCACGCATGAAGGTCTCTCAGCATTCTTTTGGTCTTCGTTGATAGCACGACCTCCCATGGAGCTTCTTCGATAAAGGAGCAGGTTGCCCCCGGTGTGTTTGCCTTTTTAGGAGTATGTGGTTGTGGCGGGTTCACCTTCCACTTTTCAGACAGTACAAACTTTCCCTGGAGGTATTGATCTTCGATCCATCCTTTGAAGACGAAGCAATCTTCAATCGGATGACTTACCGTCTGATGGTAAGGGCAGTAGTTGGGGTTATTCACCTCGCTAGGTTGTGGCGGTCGCCTTGGATTTGGGAGGTTAATAAGTCTGTTGCGTATTGCCAGCTCAAATAACCGTTTCGTCTTGTCTCGTGGGAACGAGTAGGGACGCTTCATCTTTTCGTTATAATATCGGCGTCTTTCTTCCAATTGATCTGCCGATTTCGGGGCGTCGGGTTGCTGTTGGGCATTCGCGACAAAAGTTGCCCTTCCTTTACCCTTGTCATTCCGAGGTTCTGGCTTCGGGGTAGGTGGTCTATGACCCATCTGGTCCATCTGAGCCAACTTGTCGATTAAAGCCTGGAATGTGGTTGGCTTAAAGAACATCATAAACTGGGAAATAGTTGCATGGGGGTCTAGGGTTCCCACGAACATGCCCACTGCGGGTGCCTTCTCAATGCGTTGCTCGCATCTCGACCACAAATTCCGCCAGCGTATAGCATACTGGTCCCAGGTTTCGCCTGGTTTTACCCTGGCGTTAATAAGTGCAGTTATTGGAGTGCGTTCGCTGGCACTTGCAAATCGCTGAGTGAACAACAACTCCATTTCAGCGAACGTTTTGATGGAATCGTTCGGGAGTTCCGAATACCATTCGAACGCTGTTTCTGATAAGCTGCCCACGAACTGGCGGAGCAACAGTTTATCGTCACCGCCGGTGTTACCGCAGAGGGCCCGGAACTGGGCGACATGTTGATGGGGATTGCCGGTCCCCTTATACACGTGGAATTTTGGTATCGTATAGCCTTGCGGGTATTTGATTTGGTCGTACCAGCTCGGATACGGCCGCCCGGTTTTCACGATTTGACCAGCTGCCTCAGTCGCGTGATGAACTCGGATTTGCTGGGCTATGTAGTCAGCCAAGTCAGCCTTAGAGATTGTCTCTTCCTTGGCCGTTGAGAGGGCTGGTGGTGGATTTGACGTCTCTCCTCGGTCGTCTTCAAGAACAATCGGAGGATCTTCGGCGGGTAAGTCCTGCTGGATCATCATTCCTATCACATCTTGAAAGAGAAGGCCCATCCGTTGTATGTTGGCCGCTTGTTCAGCAACCTCTTTGTCCCTTTTCTCCAGTGTCCGACGAAGGAATTCAGCGTCGGTTTCTTCCTCCCGGCGTGCGTCTGAGGACGCTTCTGGGATTTCCTTCGGCCCGGTGAGCGCGGCCATAGCATTCATCATTTCTTGGAGCTTTTGTTGCTGCTCCTGGGATTTCGTTACGGATCGGGTTAGTGGTCGGTGGCCTGTAGAAGTGCGGCTCTCCTCCTTTCCAGAGGCCATGTATATGATGTGGACCATCATGCCCCCAGACTTAGGGCGTCTAGGCTTAGTGCTTTTAGCCGTCGTTGCATGCTGCGGGGTCTTCTCCGGCTTCCTCTTTTTATGAGCCACGGAGGTTGAGGGGGCCGCTAAGGCGGGCGTCCAGACAACCTTTTGGGGTTTAGCCTGGTGACCAGCTTCCGGTTGGATTTTCGGCTTCTTGTGCTGGCGGGAGAAGTTTGGATCGATGATCGAGTCTCGGGCTTGCCGCCAAACCTTATAGATTTTGGAAGACAGCCGTTGAGGAGATCGGGGCTGTTCTGATTCTATTTCCACAACCTTTTCTGATGGGGGAGGAGACCTCTTCAGTACTGCTGTAGGGGAATTCCTTCGCACCTTATTTAGCATTTCAAAGCTGTTCCCAGTCGGAACAGCAGCATTAACTTCGGCCACCGGGGCTGGTGGGGTCAATCCGGAGGGGGAGTTGCCCCCAGTCTTCCTTATTCGGCTCCAATGACGACGCCGAGCACGTCGAGCAGACGGCGTAGAGTCAGATATAAGAATGGTTTCGTCTTGCCCTCTGTGTGGGTGGGGGGTCGTTGTTGGTGTTAGCCTGTCAAAGACCGATGTTCTTTGTGCAGCGGGAGCGGGAGCTGAAGCCGTTAATCTGGTAAAGACCGACTTTTTGGCCGGGAATCTGCCTTGGCGATTTCGGAGGTATGAGCGGCTGTTTTCTTAGGAGCAGCCTTCTCTGCGATGAATTTGCAGGATTTCTGGCCCAATCTAGAAAAGACTGAGGCGTTGACATCGGACGACTCGTTGAGAGGAGCCGTGGCAGGGGTTAGACGATCAAAGACCGACTTCTTGAGAGCTTCCTTTGTCAACACCGGCGCCGTGAAGCTTGATGGTGGGAGTATAGTCCCAAAGAACAATCCGGTAGTGGCTTGAGTCACCTGGTCCACCGGCATTGTGAACAACGAAGCGGCTTGGGGTCCGTAGGCTATACCTCCCGGCGAGGCAAAGCGTTGGTCGCAATTGCAGCTTGAGCAGTTGGAGGATTTCGCGGAAGTAGCAGCCATCGACCCTTTGTTTTCTGCAATAGGCAAGGCGCCAATTCTTAGTATCTTGAAACCCAAGGGCAACTATTAGCGAACCGCGATTGGTTCGCGAATCACGACACCCGAAGTGTGGAGTGGAAAGAGGAAAAGGTCCCACCGGGCGTGCCAGAATCTGGTCCCCTCCGAACGACGGCGACGACGTGGTGTCTCGCCTGAAATTCGGGGCAGATGCTAATTGGTGCTATCCGTCTGCCTCTCCGAAGATGCCAAGTCGATCCATGGCACCATGTATCGGAGGCTTAGACGGATGCGTCCGATGTAGCAGACTTCGTCAGATTCCCCCTCGTTCGAGGGGTTTTTGATTGTGGGGACGCTCTTCCCTGCAGGCGCAAGCCCCTGCAGTTAATTACGCTACCGCTTTGCGGTAACAACTTTCTCCTTCTCCAGATGGTCACTTCGTGTCGTGTGTTCTTGTTTTATGTTTCATTGCCCGTGGATCGTTTACGGAGACTGAGTTATGTTGTCGCCCGTAGGGCATGGACTGGTCCAAATCCGCATCATCTTAAATTTGGGTTTGGGGGTTTGGTTTGAGGATACGTCAGCCATACTTGAGGCTAAGATCAACTCAAACGTTTGTTAAGGACACGTTAGTCTAATTTTGTGACTAAGATCAACTTAACGGGATCGTTTAGATCCTACAAAAGAGTGTTTGGACTCTAATGTTCCAGTTTAGGGACGTGGCGGTCCATCGTATGTATGGCCGTCGGGACCCGTCACCTCTCTGACGACGTTGAAGGATTACAACGACGGATGTCAGAGGAGTTCAGAGATGTACCCTCGAGCCAGAATTAATTAGGGGGGGATCCATAGTCCAGTCCGCTTGAAGGTTTAAGGACGCGTTAGCCATTTTTGAGGCTAAGATCAACTTAAACAGGACCGTTTAGATCCGACGAAAGAGCATATGGAGGCTCTATGGTTCTAGTTTAAAGACATTGCGGTCCATGGGTAGTTTAAGGACATTGCGGTCCATGGGTAGTTTTTAAGGACATTGCGGTCCGTTGGTAGTTTAGGGACATTGTGGTCCGTTGGTAGTTTTAAGACATCTCGGTCAAGGTTAAGGACGTCATAGTCCATGGGTTTAAGGACTCCACAGTCCGATATGTGCTCTGGATGCTTCACACGGGTTCACTGCCGTGCTAGGCGAGGACCAGGCTCCGCTCTGGATGCTTCACACGGGTTCACTGCCGTGCTCTGCGAGGACCAGGATCCGCTCTGGACGTTTTCCGCGGGGTCAAAGAGTGACGTTATCCACGTTCCACGTAACCAGGAATTTTGTATCATGCATGGGTTTAAGGACCCCACAGTCCATATCATGAATGGTCTTCGGGACCCGTCACCTCTTTGAAGACATTGAGGGATTACAATGCCAAGTATCAAAGGAGTGAAGAGATGTACCCTAGAACCGGGGTGGATTAAATAGTCCCTGGCCCAATTTGGGTCAAGACTGATCAATTATGTTATGAGCCTATCGGCCCAGTTAATCACAAATTGAGGACTTATGGCCAGCTTGGGCTAAGTCCAGTCAGGTCTGGAATATTGACTCTTTGTTGGTCCATTGAGGGAGAATGTTTGCCTCTATCCCTTTAGCCAATTGGGCCAAAGCCTAGTGTTAAACACTTCAGAGCAATCAGTGTTGAACACTGGGAATAAGGTTGATGAGTTAGTGTTCAACACTAAGAGATAATTGGTGTTAAACACCAGCAATAAGGCTTTTTCAAATTAGTGTTAAACACTAAAACAGATCAGTGTTGGACCCTGCCAATAAGGCTTTTTAATCAGCATTGAATGCTAAGGCCCGACAGTGTTTTAACACTGGGCTTGAGAGTTTTAATTTTAGTGTTAAACACTAAGGCGAGAAGGGTCACGTGGCAGCACGTGAGAGCGCCCTCCCTTCATTTGTTCCGCTGAAATTATCATTTCCTTCAAAGCATCACGTGCCATCACGTGATGGGCATTCAAATGCCTGTGTATTAGAGTTTCTGCCAAGGTCACGTGGATCACGTGGGGTGCTGCCTCAAAGGGACTTCTGTAGCTCTTTTGAGAGGGTCACGTGATGGCACGTGACCCTACCTCCATGTATGTTGTTGTTTAGAGAATCCGTTGATCTTTCTTTTCAGGAATTAAATTCCTCTGGCTTTAATTTTCAAAGGAATTAAATTCCTACTTCCTTTTTGAAGATTTATATTCTGAAATAGAGTTGAACTCTGAATTTTCTGTAGGAATTAAATTCCTCATATATGTGAAGAACTGAATAGGGTTAAACCCTAATGAAGGCTCTTAAGGAACTAAACTTCCCGTTTTAAAGAAATATGATTAAGGAAATTAAATTCCTGCTGTTTCAACAGAACTATGTTCTTAATTAGGGTTAAACCCTGCTTCTTTTATTTTGAAGGAATTAAATTCCCATGATATAGGGTCGAGCCCTAATTTTATTTTAAAGGAATTGAATTCCTACAGTTCTGCGAGAATTAAATTCTCATGCTTGCATTCCTTCTCTATGTTTTGGATCTGCATGGCAGGATCTCGACCCATTGAGAATTAAATTCTCAACCTTAAGGGGAGATGTGCACTTTGCAGATCCTCTATCAAAGAGAGAAGAGATGTGTTCTTCTGTTTTATATATTAGAGTTAAACTCTGCTGAGAATTAAATTCTCTTTCTTTCCGAAAGCCTTCCCTTTCTTACCTAGGGTTTTTGCAGAAGATCCAAGTCTTTTCCAAGCATCAAAGCTTTTCTCCTTTTTTCTTTCTCTGCGCATATATGTCTTTTTGTGTCTCTTGGCTCCTATTTATAGGAGAAGCAGCTGAATCAGTTGGTTTTTTGACGAATCTTCGTTGAGAGATCTGATTTGCATCCTTCATTCGTTCTGGACCTTTGGATTATTAGGTGAATTTTATTCACCGTTGGATTTCAGATCCAGAGATTCTCCCTTGTTATTTTGGTTAGATTTAAGGGGGAAATCTTTCCAAACCCGAGATTTTCCATAAATAAATGACCTCTGAATCTTTAATTTGATTGGATGCATATAGTTGCGTTCCTTTGGAAAGATTTGCATTTCTCTCAGAATTTAATTCTGTTGACAAAAAGGGCTTTGAAAGCCGGTCACGTGTGACCACGTGACCCATGGTCACGTGTAAGCACGTGACCCCCTTTGGAATGAACATTTTCCTTTCTTTTGCGCTGTCTTCTGATCGTTGCTTAAACGTCACGTGCTACCACGTGACCCCTGGTCACGTGTGAGCACGTGACCCCTGTCCGGCACTTCTTTCCTCGGTTCAATTGGAGAGCGAGTTTGCTACTTTGAACGTCACGTGTCGACACGTGACCCTGGTCACGTGGGAGCACGTGACCTCTTCTGAAGCTCTTTTTCTTGACTTTGTTCAGCGAATCATTGTGCGCCTTTTCTGTACTTTATAGGTCACGTGTCAACACGTGACTGCTGGTCACGTGTAAGCACGTGGCCCCCCCTTTTTGAAGCTTTTCACAGAAGCTTTCCTGATTTTAAATCAGGAAACAGCCATGTTGTGACTGTACTGAGGATCGGTCCTGCAAGACACTGTGGCACAACGGGGGGTGAGTTTCCAATTCGTGAGTAGTAAATAACATCATACGTGTAATCGCAAGCATGCACGAAATAGCGACAATTTCTAATATGAGGTTATGATTGTTAGTGTATATGCCCTAGAGGCCATTACTGTATCATACTAGTATGTATATTACTTGATGGAAGCTTGGGATATTCACAGTTGTATAGACAATCTTGCTCGAAATAGTAGTATGCTACTTGGTTTGTTTCTGCTTTAATGTGTACATGTGTTTTCTTTTATTATATCACCTATACGCATTAGTGGAGCCCTTAGGATCTTTGCTTGATTACCGGCGTTGTGATGGCGATCACACTCGTGGGGGCTGGGTAATCCACAAGCACATCCTTATGCACGTCCCTAGTCGTGGGATTATCGAGACAGGGCATCGATACTCCGGAGTAGACTAGCGTATGCGCTTCTCATCCCAGTGCGGGAGTCGGTCTGTCCCACAGCCGTCAGTACGTCGTACTTGAGATAGTATGCGGGTGCTCGTTAGGTTACGAGTACACTGGACAGGACTCGTCGGGGACTGTTGGTTGGTATTATACCTATCGTCAGTTAACAGTTCCCAGGTGACATGAGTACAGCTTAGTCCGCTGATTTGACACTGTCACTTCTCCTGAAGTGTGTTCCCACTGTTCTTTGACTACTACCCTACCACGGCTCTACTGAGTCGTGCAAACATGTAGTAGTTGGGTGCAGTCTCGAAGCACTTGGAAGCAGTGACGGTTAGACAAGATTCGTCTCTCCCGGTATTGGGGGTTGACATCGCGCTGTGTCTAGGAGAGCCATTACACATGTAGTCCCTGGCCAGGGCAAGCGAGATATACCGGTAGGTTTCCAGTATTATCTCAGGGTGTTCTGGGCTACACTCCGACACGACTTGTACCTCTATTAGGGGACTGACGTTCGCCACCCCCTAGGCCTGCCATGCGATGTATCAGACGAACAGACCGGACTGTACGGAGATTGTCACATACAGGCTCAGTAGGAGTTCGGATGGGTTTACCTCATCGGCCTTCTTATCGACATCTACCTGGGGACCGTTACGTACAGCTAGTGCCGCTTGCGGTCTGTGGTTAAACCCACTGCCAGCGTAGTGTCTAGTCTTTAGAGTCCCACACAGAGAGTTTCCCTGCACTGAGCGAAACGTGTAGAGGCCGTATGGTTTTACGGCAGGGCTGCGATCACCTACGTGCACTTGTGTGCGTATGCTGTTCGGGCAGGCAATACTGGTGGGCTTTGGTTTAAGCCGGATCCTAGTATTGCACGGATGGATTTGTTTTGTCTTCTGTGCATTCGCATTCTACGGAATGCGGGTGTGTATGCACAGTTTTGAGGAGCGATGAGGGAGGAGGTGCCTCATTAGGGTTTTGGCAGTTGGTTCGGCCAAAACCGTTATCTTGCAGGCTCATTAGGGTTTTGACAGTTGATTCGGTCAAAACCATTTTGAGGTGGATTCATTAGGGTTTTGGCAATTCGTTCGGTCAAAACCATTATGAGCCGGAGACATTATTTACTAATCCTTTTAGTGATAATTATGTGATGGCTAATTGCTTTGACCATTTGACCACCTTGACCACTCTTGACTTCGTTGACCAAAGTTGACCATTGACCTTCATGAGAGGTCTACACTCTTCTTTGGTTTTCTTTTTCATTTTGGATTATGAAAATGGTCATTGGATTATGAAAATGGTCAAATCAATGTAGCATCAACTTTATCATGATAGGATTTGTAATGATGGTGTTTAGTATTATTTTGCAACCATGGTTCATTTTCTTTAGTTAACTTTTTCATTTCTTTTTCCCATTCTCTCTCTTGGAAGTGAGAAGAAAGAAAGAGCTCCATGGTTGCTTCACCTCCTTCATCTTCCTCCTCTTCATAATTTCTTTTGATCTCATGCGTTGAGAGAAAAAGAATCCACATAGACAAATACCTCCATCTTTCTCTTCTACACAACCTAGGGTATCAAGACTAGCGATCTTGTTGCCCTAGTTCCTCGGCTCGAGGTGGAGCTCGGTGTACAACTCTCGGGTGGATCGTCTTCGACTCAAGAAGGCCGCGAAGGTGACCAAAGTCCGGATCAACCCTCAGAGCATGAATCGACGAGTGGGACAGCGGAATGAAGACCCGAAGGACCGGTATCGCGAGGTATAATTTTTACGGCATAGTAGTTAACACCTCTTATAATTTGCTAGTTTCTAGTTTAGTAAAGATCCGGCTTTTACGGTCCATGTTACCAAGTCAAGAAAAAATTTTGTTTTACCGTTTCCGCAACCCCGAAAGTACCGGGACAGGTAACGTGGACCTAACAATGATGGTATATGTATAACGGTGTGAATGGAACATAATCATGAGTAAGGCACAACATCAGAATGCAACAACTATATGAACAAAGCATGTCATAATCAGTCCTGAATATGAAATAAAACAGCGATACCATCAATAAATCATCATAAAAACCGGTGTCCAGCAACGACATCCAAATTCCAATATCTCATATGCCATCACTCTGATCGGCCCTCATATCCATCTCATCATATAACTCTGAACGTTATTCTCCGGATATCTGCCTAGTTTTCATATAGTCACCGGTAGGTAGTGCTTCCCTGCCGGGCTCAACACCTTTCTATACGACCTTCTTGCCCCGGGGTACCATTCCGGGCCCACCATGTACCCACAGACGGTTCCTCCTCACTCTTCGAATTGAGTATACTCATCACTTGGAACCGAGAACACTCATGGTAGACATCAAATATCATGTGAGGAAAAAACCGCAAATATCATGAAACATCATATGAGAATATGGTACTAATAGCAATATATGTATGATACTGACATGATGTGTACTAGTGCAATAACGAGAGCATAACTACCAATTAAGAATGTAATACAATGTAGTTATTCATGGCAATTTCTATAGTGTGCGTGTAACGACTCTGAATTTACCGTACAGAAAGAAGTTTATAAGCCTGGGTATAAGTTATAAATATATTTTGTTTAAGAACAGCAAAAAACAACTTGTAGCTCACTGATAAAGACTTGCACTACTGTGACGTAGCCCTGTGTTTGAACCCCATCAGACACATTATATTTTTTCTGATTTTTTCGTTTAAACTTTTTAGAAGCCCAAAAGTTTACACGTGCAATGCACATAAAAATGAAAAGTCTGAAGAAATAAACATGTGCAAAAGAGTATTAATACAGAGAGGAACATGTGGCTGAAATCCACCGGCTCCTCTCCACAAAATGACCGGTGAGATGCCCATAAAAGCCGATACCGACAGTCGGCCTGTGGAAAAAGATGCCCGGGTTTTGCGCACAAACCTTTTCTCCTACCCCTAACTCCCCTGCACTCTGCAATCAAACAGAGACCCCTCAATTCCCTATTTATTATCTTTTTAATGTTTTTTAATTCATCATTTTAATTCCAAAACTCTAATTCCACACTATAAATACTATTCTATGCCCTAGCCCTTCATCATTCTGAAAATTATAGCCAAAATTCTCAAAATTTTCTAAGTACAAAAGAAGTACAAGTGGAGTTAGGAAAAGATCAACTTCCGGCGAGGATCGAAGCAAGTTCCGACGACCCTGCGACGCCATGACGACAACCCAACTCTTCTTCTACCTTCTCTTAACCAAAATATCTAGTAAGTCCCTTCCAATTCTCATTCTTCTTCTTTAAAAATTCTTTTGTAAAACATATGTCGAAAGTGAAGTTAATACCGACATCTTTTTCTATACTATATAAAATCCACTTTTTCTTACATGTTTGGCATCCATATCCTTACACAAAGTTTGTAATCATAAAACTAAGGTTTAGAACCAAGTTGCACTCAAAAATGTCATGTAACATAACTTTAACTAATTTTTACATTAAAATACCATGAACTTTATATATGTCGTCTTATATTGCTTTGCTTAAAACATACCTTTAGGAAACTTCACGAGGTAACGACCTACCTCTCACATACACACATGGTTCCATAGCACGATACTCTTCGAACGTATTTTTTGTTACGAATACAAAATTTCATTAAAATACCCTTTACTATACAAACGGTTTTTTTTTAAATTGTATTTTCAATTCCTTTGCAAATCTGCCTCTACAACCCTTTTTAGAGAACCCGCTATTGGATAGTGCGGATTATCGCACATTTTTGGGTTAGTAGAGCGAGATACAGACCTCCTCACGGAGCATTTGGTCTCGAAAAGTTTTTAATACGGTTTTTAAGAAAAATGTAATTTTTATTTACTGAATTAAAAATTTAATTTTTAACAATTATATAAATATTACAAAATCCACATATTTTTAAAATATAATAACCTTATATTTTTTCAAATGAAAGAATTACAAGTTTCATCAAAATACCAACAAAAATCAAGCTTTACAATAAAATATCATGAACTTTTCAAGCTAAGCTATTATCACTAAAATATCTCAAATCCCTAAAATTCACATCCATACTCATGACAACCCTAAATAATACTAGTCCCCCTCGAGCTTTACTTTTAAATATATTAAAAATATTTTCATAAAACCCTCTCGAGATATATAAAATAATATTTAAGGACTTTAGTAAATATAGGTTTAAGTGGGATCAATTCTCTTGAGCCCCAGGCAGCCGGAGAAAGTGAGTGCTTGCCTATTTAAGGTAGACAACTTAACGGAGTTATCAATGGTAATTATCTTGGAAAAAGACACAAATCCTGCCGTCCATGTGCAGCAGATACCGATGACTCTCGAACCTAATTCAAGAGCTAAATCAGTTTATAAGAGTCTAACTCAAGTCTAAGTATAAATCAAATTTGAATCCAAACTCAAACCAGAATCCAATTCAAACATAAATCCAAACTCTAACATGTATACTTGAATATAAACCTGAATATCAAACCTGAATACAAGACTTGACTTGACTTGACCAAATCATGGCTATGACTTGACTTGACCAAACCATAGCTATAACTTGACATGACTACAAGCTTACATTCTGAACCTGACTACTTGAACAACTTGTATCTATGGTCTCGGCAAGCCTTATAATCTATACAATACATTACGGGGTTAACGGGGTAGATTGGTACGGAATGTATAGCGTGTCACGAGATGATCACTAAAAGACACCTACATGAACTCTCGTGCCTTTGTCCCGTGGGTTTTGACGATGCCTTATACTACATGTTACTATAGTCCATGGGGAAAGATGGACTTCTCTCGTATACACAAATATCTTCTGTACCAAGTTACAAACAACTACATTAGAATAGAAATCTTATACCTGTACATCTTAATAGTTCAATTCTCATTACTTGCTATATTTCTTTCTTTTTTGGGGACTTACCGAGCGTTAGTTCGCTGACAACATTCCTGTCTACTTCTTTCTTTGGAATGTTCGTCAGGAGGACCGAACTCTCAGAAGATCGAGTCTAATCAGGAGTACGTGGACCAGCTCACTGTCCAGCAGGACTACTAGTTCATCTTGTACTTATTTCAGTTTGTATGCCACTATTTAGGCATTATTTTATATCATTGTACTTTCTTTTTCAAAGCAGGTGTATTGTAAAGATGAATGTTAATAAAATTTGATGTTCATTTTATATCACTTGTCATTCTTGTGCATTTTTGCATATATTGCTTATTTACGCTTAACATATTTATTTCTTACTAAATACGTCGCGTGCCCGCCACGTCACCATCTCCGTACACCGGAAAGCGAGGCGTGACAGTGCGTATCATGGTAATTACCAACGGTGTGTGTGGGCATATGAATCAGTGCTTGCATGACATGAACCGTTGGTAATGGTGCAGTGTCCTACTGAGGATATGTCAATGCATAATAGGTAATGAGATGCACACTATGATACTCATGCACAATCACAAATGTATAAGCATGCAGTATAAAGTTTGTAACTAGAATCTCGCCATCGGCGCTTAACGTCATACAAGCGATTCCCCCGTAGATATTAAATCTACTCACGGGACGGTCTCGAGCTAATAGAATCCGACCACTTCCTTTCCTTTGCTAGCTGCGTCCGAAGTCCCCGCAAACGATCCTAGCAACATACAAAACCATAGCGCGTGAGGTTAATAAACTTTCCGATAAGACACGGACACATAAGCAAAACTAACGAACCAACTCCCACAAGCTATCATGTGTTAGCTTAGCGGGCTAAACGTGTGCAGCGATATCCTAGACCACCCCTAAGGCTGCTAACCATACGAAACACCTAAACGAGAGTCGGATAAATCTGTATTGCACTTTATCGAAACACTTGAAATATAGCAAAATTGTCCCAGATTTTCCAATACAAGAAATTAGGGAAAGTTGCACATGTCATAGGCCTACATGTAGTCCCAGAGAACCCACGACCAAAACTCACACCCAACACCCCCACACTGGCCGCAATTTGCGGCCAGATCGATTAAATCTGCGGCCACAAGAAAGAGGGATGGGCTCAGGTTTTGGGGTTAAGTTCTAGACCTCTAGACCAGCTCTTAGTAGTGGCAACTTCTCAAAAAAACATCTGGGTTAAAAGAAGATTCGAATACAAACCCTAGGCTTAAACAATACGGTATTTAACATTAAACCAAAACATTAAGATGGTTCAGTGAAACTAGTTAACAAAAGGAATTTCCTTAGAGCCTAAACAGGAGTTTTAGATCATTACCTCAACAAAAACTTGAAGAAACCCTAGCCATGCAAGCTCGAAGGCATACCAAGAGGGTTAAACATGATTAATGGAGGGTTTACTAAAGTTTTATGGTGGTTTAGGCTCAAGGTTGAGGAGGAGAAGATTTGCAAGAGGAGAATTTGGAAGAAGAAGAGAAATGATAGGGTGAGTTGAGAGGATGAGAGAGTGAGAGATGAGGGGAGAGGGATGGCTCTTGAGAGCCATGCTCTCTCTCTCTCTCTCTCTCTCTCTCTCTCTCCATTAAATGCCCCCCCCCTTCCATGTCTCCCTCATGCCTTCATTCTTTATCTTTTCTTTTCCAATTAAAAATAAAACTTTTTATTTACATAAAAAAATATATATAGCATAAAGATATGGTTAATGTTCCATGGCCAGCAAAACATGATTAACATATTCTTAATGCTAGATTAACATGCACATGTGTGTGCCTAAAAATACCGCAAGTAAATAAATAATTAAATAAAATATTAATTAATAAAATAAAATATGTGAAAAATAAATATCATGCCCCGCTTCCCAGTGTACGGGTAATGAGACGTGACTGGGCCCGCTACGTATTTACTCAGAAGTAAACACGCTAAGCGTAACTAAACAATATAATGTAAATATACACAAGAAAACATGAAATGTAAATGAACAGCAACCTTTATTTATTAAACATTTATTTACAATACAACTGAAAAGTAAATACAATGATGAAAACAATGCCTAAACAATGGCATGAACATGAAAGTAAAGTATATACAGGAGTCTAGAGCTCAGGGTCCTCGCTGAACTGATCCAAGTCCTCTGAACTGGGCTCTATCTCCAGTGAGTCGGATCCACTTGATAATGTCACGCCCCGCTTCCCAGTGTACGGCGAAGTGGACACGACGAGGCCCTGTCACGCCCCGCTTCCCAGAGTACGCAAGATTTGGGCACGTGACATAGCCAACCATGCTACCTGTGGGTAGGAAGTATCCATCCACAGTCACATTACGGTTGTAAGGATATCAAGAACAAGATAATAAGCTAATCTAATACATGTCCAAATCCATAATAACAAGAATCAATAAACAATAAGTGCGGAAGCTAATGATCCAATACAATGAATAAACAGTACGTCCCATAATGCGGGCTCACATTTGGAAATGAAAAGCAATAAATAAACTAAATCCTAAGGACTCACTGTTCAGCCTGCTGGCTGAAGTACTCCTGCTCGGTCGTAGACAAAGGGACGGAATCTGGGCCATGCAAAACCCAGACGTCAGCGCGTCACGATATCAAGTATATAGCATAAACATGGTAATGAGAAATGCAAGTATGAGCATGAATAAAGCAGCAATAAGAAATAACAAGCAGGGTAATGTGCACTGGTGACTAAACTGTCCTGTCAGGTTTTCTACTCTATAGTCTTTGAAACCAATTGATGAATCGTCGATGTAACTCAATAGTATCCCGTGCGTGCCCGGGACCACGGTCAAGATCCTCGGGGCTGAATCCGAGACGTGCCGCTAAGCAGTAAAAGGTAGTAGGATGGACGAGTGATGTCAGCAACAATACTCCGGAGCTGGCCAAGCCCGTAAGACTGATCAGAACAATGTATCGAACTGTTGAGTTACAAGTCGGTTTCACCTTTGATTTCCCCATACCCCCAAACTATGTATGTCAGTCAGGTATTCAGTAGTCAAGGACTAATGCCAACACAAAGTCAAGTAAAGGTAGGTCTGTCTGGATCGACAGCAGGAATGGTTAGGTTGTCGACATTAGGCATGAAATCGTGAGACAAGTAATGTCATGGTACAACAGGATGAGTCGGTATGTATGTATATGTCAGGTGTAGCAGGGTCAGGTCAATATGTCGTGCAATCGGGTAAGTGCTCACAACAGGTATACAATCAATAATGAATAACAGCAGGAAACAGTAATTAACCACAATATTCCATATAAGCACAGTGATGTTTATATTCTCTTATTAACAGGTTCAATCATCTTTAGGATGCAAAAGCCACAAGGTAAAGCAATATTCACAATTATAAATTAAGGAACTACATGAAATTATACTAAGTATAATAATTGTCTCAAGAATAGTTTAACAGTTCAAGAAGATATGATTCAGTCGTTTTATTTAGTTAAAGCATGGATTGATGTGGGTTAAATAATTCCGAGGAACTGTTGTAACGATTCCACTATACAGATAACAGCAATAATACGATACCAAATGCCATCGTTAAGTTACGGTATTAAATAGTATGAGTTCAATTGCGTGGCAAGACTAGATCTCGCACGCTAGCATGTTCAAGCAAGTATTCAGATACTTGCCTCGACGGTCTGCAAACTGGAACACGGATGCGATGTCGGCAGAAAACGCGATATGAAAGCACGGGCCACGGATCGAGTCCTAACGGGGATCAACGAGATCACACGGACCAGGGGACTTCGCTGGAGCGTCGGGTTCGCCAAGACGGCACGGTCAGATTCCGGCAAAATGTCATCGGTAACAAGTTAGCAACAAAGATACGATACACGCAAAATACGACCAGCGAAGGGATTGTACCAAAAGGAAGCACAAGGAAAACTCACCGAGAAGAAACAGGGTGCAAACACGATGGCTCGACGGCACTGGATCGCCGGCGAGGCAGCGACGGCGAAGAACGGTGGCTGGAAAATCCTGAGTTCGCTGGAACGAGGGTGCTGCAGCGAGTGCGAGGGTGGTAGTCGACTCTGGTGGTCGAGGGGGAAGGGAGGTGGTCGGAGGTGGCGTCGACGAGGTCGCCGGCGCGTTTCTCCGGCGAATAGCGGAGGTTAGGTGAGGGGTTATGGCTCGGGTTGGTGGTCCGGCGAGGGGAGGAGGGAAACGACGACGAGGTCGGGTCGAGTAGGGTGAAAGGGAGTCGTGGGAGGCGTCGACGGTGAGAGGCGACGTCGACGGCGAGGTCTGCGAGGGTGGAGGCGAGGTCGGGGTTGGGTGCAGGCGCAGGTATCGTCGGGAGAACAAGAGGAGGAAGGTGCGGCGGTCGAGGAGGCGTTGCTGGCGGCGACGGCGAGGTCGCGGTGGCGATGGTGGCTGCGCGAGTACGAGGCTAGGGTTAGGGTTTGGGTTTTCTCGCGAAGAAGGGGATGGTGAGGGGCGGCTGCATGGTTTCGAATATATAGAGGGAGAGAGAGAGAGAGATTGGAGAGAGAGAGAATGATTTGGTGAGATAGAGAGAGAGATTGAGGGAAGAGAGAGAGAGAGATGAGGAAAAGGAGTGGGGCCCACGCGGGGAGAACCCAAGCTCGTGATTGGCTGCAGGGAGGTAAGGAAAAATTTGAATAAGGATTTTGAATGGATTTACTGTTAAGGATTTATTTTCGTATATAATTTTAGTTTTAGATATTAAATTGAAACGGGCCCTTTTTGGCGCAAAATGAAACATTTCCAAATCGCGCCCGGCTTGCGCCCAAATGTTCCAAATTCAAATTATATGATTTTAAGCGGGTTCCAAATTTTGAAAAGAGGTGTTTAGTGATTAAAATGCATGCCCCCAAGTCGGACACTTGCACGCGCGCGTAGTCGCCCAAACTGGCCCGTTTAGCCGAACGGAACGGAATCTCGACACGCGGACGCTACCACGCGACTAGTGGCGACGAGTAGGCCAACATGGACATCTTAAATTTCATTTTCGGAGTTAAAATTTGTTATGTGCCAAAATGACTTAACCGGTTAAAATTTAGCCACAAACACCAGAAAATCAGGAAAATTGGAATGAGCAATAAACAACCCTCAACTAGTAATATACATAGTATTATTGGGCTCGGGTGTTACATCATACCCAACTACAAAAGAATTTCGTCCTCGAAATTCCAAGAATACAAGATAGCTAACTACTGGAAAAGGTGAGGGAATTTCTGCCGGATCTCGTCTTCTCGCTCCCAAGTGGATTCTCCATGCGATCGATTACCCCAAGAAACTAGCACAAGAGGGATAACCTTGTTCTTAAGAACCTTTTCTCTTCGATCCTTGATTTCAACTGGTCGCTCCTCGAAAGTCAGATCCTCTCGCACAGTCAACTCCGAATGATCCAAGACATGAGTCTCATCACGAACATACCTCCGTAGTTGAGACACATGAAACACGTCGTGAACTCCTGCTAATGACGGCGGTAATGCCAACCTGTACGATACCTCTCCAACACGCTCCAATATCTCGAAGGGTCCAACGAATCGGGGACTAAGCTTTCCCCGACTTCCAAAGCGAATCACCCCTCTAGTCGGTGATATCTTCAGGAATACCAAATCACCCACGGCGAACTCTAGAGGTCTTCTTGACGTGTCGGCCCAACTTTTCTGTCTGTCTTGAGCTGCCTTCGTACGCTTCCTGATTGTATTCACCTCCTCGACTGTCTGTACCACCAAATCTGGTCCTAGTAACCTTCGTTCACCAACATCATCCCAACAAACCGGCGAACGGCACTTACGACCATACAGTGCTTCAAACGGAGCCATCTGAATTGTCGCTTGGAAGCTATTGTTGTACGAAAACTCCACCAGGTGTAGATGATCCTCCCAAGAACCTTGGAAGTCTAACATGCAAGCCCTCAACATATCTTCAAGGGTCTGGATCGTTCTCTCTGATTGTCCATCAGTCTGAGGATGATAAGCTGTGCTAAACTTCAACCGAGTCCCCAAACTTTCTTGTAAACTCCTCCAAAAGTGCGACAAGAACCGAGTGTCCCGATCGGACACGATGCTTACCGGTACTCCATGCAATCTGACAATCTCCTGCATGTACCGCTCTGCCAAAGTCTCTGTCGATTGACTAACCCGAAAAGGAATAAAGTGAGCTGCCTTGGTCAACCGATCGACAATCACCCATACAGCATTGTTGCCCTTTGGACTCCGCGGTAAAGCCGTCACGAAATCCATGGTTATATGTTCCCACTTCCATTAAGGAATCGGAAGTGGTTGCAACAAACCAGCAACCCTTTGGTGTTCAGCCTTGACTTGCTGACACACCAAGCACTTAGCCACGAAGCGAGCAATTTCCCGTTTCATACCTTCCCACCAGAAATGCTGTCGAATATCTCGGTACATCTTCGTCCCTCCTGGATGTACAGAGTAAGCTGAACTGTGTGCCTCCTTCATAAGCTCTTCACGCACATCTCCTTTTGGCACACACACACGGCTGCCATATCTCAACGAACCATCTTCATGGATCAGTAAATCGGTTCGTAGTCCAGCTCCAACCTGCTCTCAAAACTTTTGCAGTCTAGGATCCTGCGATTGCGCCGCTTTAATCTTCTCAACTAAGGACGATTGTACTTGCAACTGCATCAACTGTCCTGTAGCACGCGGTAGCACAACCTCCAAGTCAAATCTCCGAAACTCCTCAATGATCTCTCTCTGTGCAGTCAATAACTGAATTGCTGGTAACCGACTTAGCGCATCTGGCACGACGTTAACTTTTCCCGGATGGTACTTAAGATCAAGGTCGTAGTCGGCCATCAGCTCCAACCATCTGCGTTGCCTCATGTTCAACTCCTTCTGAGTGAACACATATTTCAAACTCTTGTGATCCGTAAAGACTTCAACTCGCTCGCCCAGAAGGTAGTGTCTCCAAATCTTCAGGGCGAAGATCACGGCTGCAAGCTCCAAGTCGTGAGTCGGATAGTTCTTCTCATGAGTCTTCAGCTGTCTCGATGCGTAAGCGACGACTTTCCCATTCTGCATTAAAACACATCCCAATCCTTTTCCAGATGCGTCGCTATGAATCACCAGTCCTCCTGAATTATCCGGTACGGTCAGGATCGGGGCGGTTATCAACTTCTGCTTCAACGTCTCGAAGGCCAACGCACATCCATCCGTCCAAACAAACGGTACCTCCTTACGCGTAAGCTTGGTTAACGGCTCAGCTAAACGAGCGAAGTTCTCCATAAATCTTCTGTAGTAACCGGCGAGTCCAAGAAAACTTCTTATCTCTGCAACATTCTTTGGAACATGCCAATCTCGAACTGCTGCTATCTTCTCGGGATCAACGGCGATTCCATCGCCCGACACGACATGCCCCAGAAACTTCACTTCTTCCAACCAGAATTCGCACTTACTCATCTTCGCGAATAATTTCTCCTGTCTCAGCGTTTGCAGTGCGATCCTTAAGTGCTCAGCATGCTCCTCCGGACTCTTCGAGTACACCAGAATATCGTCAATGAATACCACAATAAACTGGTCCAAGAACGGTGAAAAGATCCTGTTCATCAAATCCATAAATATTGCCGGTGCATTAGTCACTCCGAAGGGCATCACTAAGTACTCGAAATGCCCATACCGAGTCCGAAACGCCGTCTTGCAAATGTCCTCTGCCTTTACTCGGGCCTGATGATATCCTGATCGCAAGTCCAGTTTCGAGAATACCCTCGCGCCACTAAGCTGCTCAAAGAGTTCTCCAATGCGAGGGATCGGGTACTTGTTCTTAATAGTCACCCGGTTCAATTCTCGATAATCAATGCACATCCTTCTCGTGCCATCCTTCTTCTTTACTAAAAGAACTGGAGCTCCCCAAGGTGAGTTGCTGCTTCGAATCCATCCCTTCTCGAGTAATTCACCCACTTGTTTCTTAACTTCCTCCAATTCCACCGGTGCCATCGGATAATAAGATTTTGACACTGGCGCTGCACCGGGAATAAGGTCAATCGCAAACTCCACATCTCGCTTCGGCGGTAAGCCCGAAATATCTTCAAACACATCCATAAAGTCGCGAACAACTGCCGGCTCTTCATTACTATCCACTACCATAGCCGCAAGAACATTGTTCGTCGGCCTAGCCCTAAACTCGACTGGCCCGACAGAACTGTTTCCTCCAATGAAAGTAAACTCAGGGTGTCCGGGAATCTGGAAAATTACTTTCCTTGCCCTACAATCAATGTGTGCGTGGAAAGTGCCAAGAAAATCCATTCCCAAGACAACCTCATAACTACCCGTATCAATCACCAAGAAATCCACAAAAAGCTCCCGTCCACAAACAACAACCGTACAATCTTTACATTCCTTACTAGCTATGATTTTCCCATTCCCAGTGTGTATGTCCCAGAAATTAGACAGGGTCGTGCAGGTGATCGAGTGTGTAGTTATAAATTTGGATGACATAAAACAGTGGGATGCTCCGGAATCAAATAATACCAATGCGGGAAAACCATGGACGAGCAAAGTACCTGAAACCACTTCTCCTGATACCTTGGCTTCCTCAGCTGTCAATGTGAAAGCTCGACCCTGGTTGGGTCCTTGTGTCAGCTGCTTCTTCCCTTGGAACGGTCTCTGCGGAGGCTTCTGTATCTCATCTCTCGTGCGAAGCTTCGACGGACAAGCACCCACTGCGTGATCGGCTGCTCCACAAACCAGACAAAGTCCCAGTCTCCTTCGACAATCCTTCTGCACGTGCCCGGGTAAACGACAGTAATCACAAATCACGCTCTTCCTTCGATCAACGATCGTAGGCTTCTTCATTGGCGCTACACCTCGACGGTCCACTGGAATACCTCTGCGCCTATGATCTCGGTTAGGTACAAATGCAGGCTTCCTGGCCGCAGCTGCTGTCTGGTGAAGGTTCCCTTTCGATCCTGATAAACTCTGTTGCTCTCTGGCTGCCGTAAGAACCTGTGAGAAAGTGGTCAAACCCAGGGAGACAATCTGCCTCTGGATGTCCACATCCAAACTGCGCAAGAACCTTCGCGCCCTGTCTGCCTCCTTGGCGACCAAGGGTCCAGCGAAACGGCTGAGTCTTGTCCACTCCGCTGCATGTACATCCACAGCTGCTCCATTTTGTTTCAGCCCAATGAATCTCTCCTCCATTTCCTCCCGAGCAGTCCGTGGGAAGAACTTTTCCAAGAAACTTTTGGAGAAATCCGCCCAACTGATTGGCTTGGACAAGCGGGTCTCCTCCACAAGCCACCACTCTCGGGCGTAATCCACCAGCTGAATGCGCACCACATCAACTTTCTTGTCTTCCGGGATCTGTGCTGCAATCAGTAAGTTCTCCGTGTCCACGAGCCACTGCTCGGCTGGCAACGGCTCCTCCAAGCCAGTGAAAGTAGTAGGACCCAACCGTCTGAAATCTGCCACGGTCCCTACTCGGTCGACTGGCTTCGCTACAGCGGTGTTTACAGACTGCTGAATAGCCTGCAAACCCTCCTGAAATGAATCTGCCTGTTGCTGGATCAGCTCAGTTTGCCTCTTCTGATTTTCCAACATCCCACGTATCACTCCTAACATGGCGGCTTCATCTACACGCCTCTGATACGTCTTGAGATTCTTATCTGCCATGGTCCCGAAATCAAAACAAACAACATTAGCATGATGATAGATTCAATATATAAATCAAGGCTAGAACTCCAAGATACTTAAATAGAGTGCTGCATTGTAGCTATGCCGCGGTATCATAGCCGCAATTACTTAACTCCACCCAAGTCGCCTAAGTCCTAGAGATAACAAGAAGTTAGGTTTTCAAGTTAACAGTGCAAAGTAAGTTTGCATGTCGACATGAACTGGAAGAATGATTCAAGGACGGTAAGACGGTCAAGGTGGCAGGACATGTTTCCTAATCACAGATATTACGATTCGTGTATCGGGTGCGATACCCAACTACAAGAAATCAACCCAATTAACCTATGCCTCTGATACCAAAAAACCATGTCACGCCCCGCTTCCCAGAGTACGCAAGATTTGGGCACGTGACATAGCCAACCATGCTACCTGTGGGTAGGAAGTATCCATCCACAGTCACATTACGGTTGTAAGGATATCAAGAACAAGATAATAAGCTAATCTAATACATGTCCAAATCCATAATAACAAGAATCAATAAACAATAAGTGCGGAAGCTAATGATCCAATACAATGAATAAACAGTACGTCCCATAATGCGGGCTCACATCTGGAAATGAAAAGCAATAAATAAACTAAATCCTAAGGACTCACTGTTCAACCTGCTGGCTGAAGTACTCCTGCTCGGTCGTCGACAAAGGGACGGAATCTGGGCCATGCAAAACCCAGACGTCAGCGCGTCACGATATCAAGTATATAGCATAAACATGGTAATGAGAAATGCAAGTATGAGCATGAATAAAGCAGCAATAAGAAATAACAAGCAGGGTAATGTGCACTGGTGACTAAACTGTCCTGTCAGGTTTTCTACTCTATAGTCTTTGAAACCAATTGATGAATCGTCGATGTAACTCAATAGTATCCCGTGCGTGCCCGGGACCACGGTCAAGATCCTCGGGGCTGAATCCGAGACGTGCCGCTAAGCAGTAAAAGGTAGTAGGATGGACGAGTGATGTCAGCAACAACACTCCGGAGCTGGCCAAGCCCGTAAGACTGATCAGAACAATGTATCGAACTGTTGAGTTACAAGTCGGTTTCACCTTTGATTTCCCCATACCCCCAAACTATGTATGTCAGTCAGGTATTCAGTAGTCAAGGACTAATGCCAACACAAAGTCAAGTAAAGGTAGGTCTGTCTGGATCGACAGCAGGAATGGTTAGGTTGTCGGCATTAGGCATGAAATCGTGAGACAAGTAATGTCATGGTACAACAGGATGAGTCGGTATGTATGTATATGTCAGGTGTAGCAGGGTCAGGTCAATATGTCGTGCAATCGGGTAAGTGCTCACAACAGGTATACAATCAATAATGAATAACAGCAGGAAACAGTAATTAACCACAATATTCCATATAAGCACAGTGATGTTTATATTCTCTTATTAACAGGTTCAATCATCTTTAGGATGCAAAAGCCACAAGGTAAAGCAATATTAACAATTATAAATTAAGGAACTACATGAAATTATACTAAGTATAATAATTGTCTCAAGAATAGTTTAACAGTTCAAGCAGATATGATTCAGTCGTTTTATTTAGTTAAAGCATGGATTGATGTGGGTTAAATAATTCCGAGGAACTGTTGTAACGATTCCACTATACAGATAACAGCAATAATACGATACCAAATGCCATCGTTAAGTTACGGTATTAAATAGTATGAGTTCAATTGCGTGGCAAGACTAGATCTCGCACGCTAGCATGTTCAAGCAAGTATTCAGATACTTGCCTCGACGGTCTGCAAACTGGAACACGGATGCGATGTCGGCAGAAAACGCGATATGAAAGCACGGGCCACGGATCGAGTCCTAACGGGGATCAACGAGATCACACGGACCAGGGGACTTCGCTGGAGCGTCGGGTTCGCCAAGGCGGCACGGTCAGATTCCGGCAAAATGTCATCGGTAACAAGTTAGCAACAAAGATACGATACACGCAAAATACGACCAGCGAAGGGATTGTACCAAAAGGAAGCACAAGGAAAACTCACCGAGAAGAAACAGGGTGCAAACACGATGGCTCGACGGCACTGGATCGCCGGCGAGGCAGCGACGGCGAAGAACGGTGGCTGGAAAATCCTGAGTTCGCTGGAACGAGGGTGCTGCAGCGAGTGCGAGGGTGGTAGTCGACTCTGGTGGTCGAGGGGGAAGGGAGGTGGTCGGAGGTGGCGTCGATGAGGTCGCCGGCGCGTTTCTCCGGCGAACAGCGGAGGTTAGGCGAGGGGTTATGGCTCGGGTTGGTGGTCCGGCGAGGGGAGGAGGTAAACGACGACGAGGTCGGGTCGAGTAGGGTGAAAGGGAGTCGTGGGAGGCGTCGACGGTGAGAGGCGACGTCGACGGCGAGGTCTGCGAGGGTGGAGGCGAGGTCGGGGTTGGGTGCAGGCGCGGGTATCGTCGGGAGAACAGGAGGAGGAAGGTACGGCGGTCGAGGAGGCGTTGCTGGCGGCGACGGCGAGGTCGCGGTGGCGATGGTGGCTGCGCGAGTACGAGGCTAGGGTTAGGGTTTGGGTTTTCTCGCGAAGAAAGGGATGGTGAGGGGCGGCTGCATGGTTTCGAATATATAGAGGGAGAGAGAGAGAGAGATTGGAGAGAGAGAGAATGATTTGGTGAGATAGAGAGAGAGATTGAGGGAAGAGAGAGAGAGATGAGGAAAAGGAGTGGGGTCCACGCGGGGAAAATCCAAGCTCGCGATTGGCTGCAGGGAGGTAAGGAAAAATTTGAATAAGGATTTTGAATGGATTTACTGTTAAGGATTTATTTTCGTATATAATTTTAGTTTTAGATATTAAATTGAAACGGGCCCTTTTTGGCGCAAAATGAAACATTTCCAAATCGCGCCCGGCTTGCGCCCAAATGTTCCAAATTCAAATTATATGATTTTAAGCTGGTTCCAAATTTTGAAAAGAGGTGTTTAGTGATTAAAATGCATGCCCCCAAGTCGGACACTTGCACGCGCGCGTAGTCTCCCAAACTGGCCCGTTTAGCCGAACGGAACGGAATCTCGACACGCGGACGCTACCACGCGACTAGTGGCGACGAGTAGGCCAACATGGACATCTTAAATTTCATTTTCGGAGTTAAAATTTGTTATGTACCAAAATGACTTAACCGGTTAAAATTTAGCCACAAAAACCAGAAAATCAGGAAAATTGGAATGAGCAATAAACAACCCTCAACTAGTAATATACATAGTATTATTGGGCTCGGGTGTTACAGGCCCGCTACGTATATACTCAGAAGTATATACGCTAAGCGTAACTAAGCAATATAAAGTAAATCACACGAGACGAATAATATGGAAATAACAGCAACTTTTATTAATAACATTCTTTTTACAATGCCGGAAAAGAAAATACAACTGGAATGAAAAAGCAATGCCTAAACAGTGGCATAACAGGAAATGAAATAAACTGGAAAGAACAAGGTACAATTATCTAGAGCTCTGGGTCTGCCTGGAACTGCTCCAAATCTTCACCGGTGGGCTCGATCTCAACTTGGTCCAACGCATCTGACGACATTCAAAAAAGAAAGAGATAGAATGTCGTCAGCGAACAGGTCGCTCGGTAAGTCCCAAAAGAATAAGAAGAATGAGAATGATAGAGTAACAGTATTTTCTAAAGTATTATATTGTTGAATATTATGGAACATTGTGTAACGCTGTTGTTTGCAGCTTGGTACAGAAGGATGCCAGTGTATACGAGGGGGATCTCTATATGCTAGAGATCAGGGCAAAAGGAAAGTACAAGGAACCGTTATGCCACGGTACAACAGAAATAGGATTCAGGTTAGGTGTCTTAATCTGACCACCTCGTGCCACCTTTAACACCTTCCGTACCAATCTACCCCTTAAACCCCGTAGTGTTTTAACAGTATTGTAGTGTTGGATTATGTAAGTTGGGTGACTGACCAAAATCATGATATCAGTAAACATGTTGTAACTGTATAATCAGGTAAATGGAATATCAGGATAATGGATGAATATCCATGGTTTGATTCAGTCAAAATGAATATATTGTTAACTGGGTTCATGGATTCATGTATTCAAAGTGTGTTGGAATATAAAAGAATATAGATTGACTTGAATCATATTCAAGTCAGAAATAGTCAGACTCTAACCCGAGCCAGACTAAAAGAAGAGAATTTGAAGTTCAATATTAGCTAGGGGCCTTATTGTAATTTGTAAAACTTGAGGGGGTTTTATGTAAAAATACTTTTGTATAGTTTTCAAAATACACCTCAAGTATTTAATAATCGTCTTAATTGTTATAATGAATGTGAATTTTATTTGTGTTATTCTAATGAATATATCCTAATAAAAGTATTAATTATCTTATTTGAAATTCATGGTATTTTAGTGTAACTTTTAATCTTGTAATTTTTAGAAAAATGTGGAAACTTTATATTATGATAAAATAGGTGTTTAAATGATAATTATATATATATTAACACATGAATAATTAATTATATAAATATTTTATTTAGAAAAATCTCATTTTCCCTAAATATCGTATTTTGAACCTTTCGAGACCGAATGCTCCTTGCGGAGGTCTGAATCTCGCACTACTAGCCTGCGGGTGCACGATGAACCGTACTACCCCTAACAGATTCCCCAAAAGTGGGTTGTAGCGGCGCTTTGCTTAGGTTTAACAAATACTTTTCATTTGGGAAAACGGTTTTATAAATATGGGGTATTTATTTGCAAAAGAGTACAGTTTCCCGTATTTTAGTTATTAGGGTTTCCTAAACCAACTAGCCTATTTCTAAGGTCTAAACGATGAGTCATTAGAAGCCTCAAATCGCCTCTTCACCGTCAATTGCGGCCAGGTAAGTGCCAGGTAAGTGGGAAGGAACCACAGTCGTGGGCCTAATTAAAAACCACTAGCCTTAGACACACTTGCCTAGGCACCACAAGAAAGTTTAGATAAACGATCGATGTCCATGACCAATCGTGTTTTCATTTTATTAAAAGATTTTATCTAGAAAAGTTTACAACTTAAAGCTTTAAATAAAAATTATAAAGATTATGGTATTTTAGTGAAAAGTCCTGTAATTTCGTATTCTGTATTTTTTTTTGATATTTATCAATTAGGGTTATATTGAGTGTGTGTAGGGGTAGGTCATTACCCCGTGACTTATATATTGTTTTGGTGAAATTTAAGGGTAAAACATGACAAGTTAAAGTTGAAGGTATTAAAGTGCAAGAATACGGTATTTAAAAACGTTATCATTTTATGTGTGAAATTTCATTCAAATTGGGTTCTACAAGTTTAGTGATCAAGATAAACCTATTTAGGAGTGAGGGAATTAATTGAACTAAGAAAAATGAACTTCATAGTAATTTTATGAAAAGAGTACGGTTTTGCAAAGAACTTATCATTTCGTGTGAAAAAGTTTGATTAAATTAGTTTATGGGTGATTAATAGTCAACATGAATATGGGTAGATAATATGCATTAGGTGACAAGTGGAAATTTAGAGAAAAACCGAATCGGAAATCGGTTTGTTCGATTTCCGTCGGGTTCCAAAAAGTCGTATTTTTATCTTAAAGAAAAGAGAGATAGAAGAAGGTGGGACTTACGGTTTGGACAAGCTAAGGAAGCTAATGGATGTGGTGGTTGTCGATTCGTCGAAAACGTCGCGAAGGTTCTGATCCGGTCGCCGGAATCCGTCGTCGATTTCGGCAGCGCTTCGCTTCTCGCTCTTCGTACCGAGTTCTCGAGAATTTGGGAGAGTGGACTTAGAGTTGTGAAGGGAAAAAGGTAGAGTATAGGGGTCTTTATATAGGGCTAGGCTAGGGTTAGGGTTAAAAAACATTAAAAGAAAATATAAAAAAAACATTAAAAATTTATTAAAAATCATTAAACCTAGGAGTAAAAGGGATTTATTGGCCAAATCAAAACCGATCCAGGTATAGTAAGTGTGCAAGAGGGTTGACCAAGTCAAGAGCCAACTTTTCTCAGTTGGTGACTCGGTCGTCCGGCCAAGTCCGGCCGGCGGCGCCGGACCGAGTCGGCCGAGTCGCCGGCCGGAGGCGCCGAGTCGGGCCGAGTCGGAGATCCATCGGCCGGGGATTTTCTGGGGGTACAATTTGGTATATTTACTTTTTCAAGTCCAGTACATATTTTGGGAGTTATGGCCTGTTTACCGTTGACTTCCCAAAAAAATTAAAACAAAATAAATACAAAAATAATGTGGGGCATGGGATTTGAATTCCGGTGGCTTGGTTCAGCAGTGCAAGGTATTACCAATGAGCTACAAGCTCCTTCTTGTAATTATTATGGTTTTTAATTACTTAAACTGATAGCGGCAAGAATAAATACTCCTAGTATACATTAAATTTAAAGTAATTTCTTGTACACTAAAAATGGAGTTATTTCATTCTTATAGCTTGTAATTAAAAACAAAAATAATTACCTGAATCTTGTGCTCAGACTTAAATACCCCTTTGTGGATTTTTAAAATATATTTGAAAAATTTTGTATAGGAAAAAGTGTATCAAAAATTAGGGTTGTTACATTCTACCCTCCTTATAAAAATTTCGTCCTCGAAATTTGTAAAAGAAAAGTGTAACAGTTTCAAGAAAGTTTCTGTGACAGAACTATTGGTAGTGTATGAAAATATTTATAAGGAAGAAATATTGCAAAATGTTTTGGTCAAAGTGAGGGAGTTACCTGGGTTACTTTGGTTCTTAGTCTCAGGTTCTAAGGCCGTTGAGGTGGAGGCTTGACGTCTCGACACATTTTTCTGTGTAAGCCGATACATCGATGCCTGACTAGATAGGGATGGTCCATGTGGAGGTGGTGCTGGGAGTGCAAGACTAGGTGTAGGAGTCTGGATAGCTGGCTGCTTCGGATAGATAGTGGGTGTGTGGGCTGAGTTGCGTCTATAGGCACAGTCTCCAATTCTATGATCGGATGCGTCGCAAACTAGGCACAGGCCTTTTGCGCGCCTACAGTCCTTCCACAAGTGCCCATTCCTATGGCAGTAGTAGCAAAATCCTGAACTTGACTGGTTAATTGTTCCATTCAGTCTCTTGGGTTTTGCAGGTTGTGTAGTGTAGGTTCCTTTTGCCATCTGGGTGGCAGTGGGTTTCCTGACGGTTGCTCCTGCTTCTGGTCGGTTCAATAATACGGCAGTCTGCTACTACAGTCCAACCAGGAGGCTTTGGATTTCCTTAAGCAGAACCGTCTGCTCGTTGGGTGGAGCAGAAACGGCAGGTGTGAGAGGTAGTGTTGGAGGTGTAGGTGTGTTGTTGACATTGGTACTGATGTTGTTCGGGGAATCCATAATCCTAAAGAAAAATTTGGATTAGGACAGATTCAAATACATGAAATGATAAGATTCAAGGAATAGAGATTTGCAAGATTCAAGGAACATGAATTGTAAAGAATGTTTTAGTTGCTGGTTCTTGTGTTATATTGCTTAGGTTGTTCACGCAGACCAGAACTGCATGACAGGGATTCATACAGCTCGAACCTGCATGGGCCACCAACAAAACCTGTCACGCCCCGCTTCCCAGTGTACGGCGAGGTGGACACGACGAGGCCCGCTACGTATATACTCAGAAGTATATACGCTAAGCGTAACTAAGCAATATAAAGTAAATCACAAGAGACGAATAATATGGAAATAACAGCAAATTTTATTAATAACATTCTTTTTACAATGCCGGAAAAGAAAATACAACTGGAATGAAAAAGCAATGCCTAAACAGTGGCATAACAGGAAATGAAATAAACTGGAAAGAACAAGGTACAATTATCTAGAGCTCTGGGTCTGCCTGGAACTGCTCCAAATCTTCACCGGTGGGCTCGATCTCAACTTGGTCCAACGCACCTGACGACATTCAAAGAAGAAAGAGATAGAATGTCGTCAGCGAACAGGTCGCTCGGTAAGTCCCAAAAGAATAAGAAGAATGAGAATGATAGAGTAACAGTATTTTCTAAAGTATTATATTGTTGAATATTATGGAACATTGTGTAACGCTGTTGTTTGCAGCTTGGTACAGAAGGATGCCAGTGTATACGAGGGGGATCTCTATATGCTAGAGATCAGGGCAAAAGGAAAGTACAAGGAACCGTTATGCCACGGTACAACAGCAATAGGATTCAGGTTAGGTGTCTTAATCTGACCACCTCGTGCCACCTTTAACACCTTCCGTACCAATCTACCCCTTAAACCCCGTAGTGTTTTAACAGTATTGTAGTGTTGGATTATGTAAGTTGGGTGACTGACCAAAATCATGATATCAGTAAACATGTTGTAACTGTATAATCAGGTAAATGGAATATCAGGATAATGGATGAATATCCATGGTTTGATTCAGTCAAAATGAATATATTGTTAACTGGGTTCATGGATTCATGTATTCAAAGTGTGTTGGAATATAAAAGAATATAGATTGACTTGAATCATATTCAAGTCAGAAATAGTCAGACTCTAACCCGAGCCAGACTAAAAGAAGAGAATTTGAAGTTCAATATTAGCTAGGGGCCTTATTGTAATTTGTAAAACTTGAGGGGGTTTTATGTAAAAATACTTTTGTATAGTTTTCAAAATACACCTCAAGTATTTAATAATCGTCTTAATTGTTATAATGAATGTGAATTTTATTTGTGTTATTCTAATGAATATATCCTAATAAAAGTATTAATTATCTTATTTGAAATTCATGGTATTTTAGTGTAACTTTTAATCTTGTAATTTTTAGAAAAATGTGGAAACTTTATATTATGATAAAATAGGTGTTTAAATGATAATTATATATATATTAACACATGAATAATTAATTATATAAATATTTTATTTAGAAAAATCTCATTTTCCCTAAATATCGTATTTTGAACCTTTCGAGACCGAATGCTCCTTGCGGAGGTCTGAATCTCGCACTACTAGCCTGCGGGTGCACGATGAACCGTACTATCCCTAACAGATTCCCCAAAAGTGGGTTGTAGCGGCGCTTTGCTTAGGTTTAACAAATACTTTTCATTTGGGAAAACGGTTTTATAAATATGGGGTATTTATTTGCAAAAGAGTACAGTTTCCCGTATTTTAGTTATTAGGGTTTCCTAAACCAACTAGCCTATTTCTAAGGTCTAAACGATGAGTCATTAGAAGCCTCAAATCGCCTCTTCGCCGTCAATTGCGGCCAGGTAAGTGTCAGGTAAGTGGGAAGGAACCACAGTCGTGGGCCTAATTAAAAACCACTAGCCTTAGACACACTTGCCTAGGCACCACAAGACAGTTTAGATAAACGATCGATGTCCATGACCAATCGTGTTTTCATTTTATTAAAAGATTTTATCTAGAAAAGTTTACAACTTAAAGTTTTAAATAAAAGTTATAAAGATTATGGTATTTTAGTGAAAAGTCCTGTAATTTCGTATTCTGTATTTTTTTTTGATATTTATCAATTAGGGTTATATTGAGTGTGTGTAGGGGTAGGTCATTACCCCGTGACTTATATTAAGTTTTGGTGAAGTTTAAGGATAAAACATGACAAGTTAAAGTTGAAGGTATTAAAGTGCAAGAATACGGTATTTAAAAACGTTATCATTTTATGTGTGAAATTTCATTCAAATTGGTTTCACAAGTTTAGTGATCAAGATAAACCTATTTAGGAGTGAGGGAATTAATTGAACTAAGAAAAATGAACTTCATGGTATTTTTATGAAAAGAGTACGGTTTTGCAAAGAACTTATCATTACATGTGAAAAAATTTGATTAAATTGGTTTATGGGTGATTAATAGTCAACATGAATATGGGTCGATAATATGCATTAGGTGACAAGTGGAAATTTAGAGAAAAACCGAATCGGAAATCGGTTTGTCCGATTTCCGTCGGGTTCCAAAAAATCGTATTTTTATCTTAAAGAAAAGAGAGATAGAAGAAGGTGGGACTTACGGTTTGGACAAGATAAGGAAGCTAATGGACGTGGTGGTTGTCGATTCGTCGAAAACGTCCCGAAGGTTCTGATCCGGTCGTCGGAATCCGTCGTCGATTTCGACAGCGCTTCGCTTCTCGATCTTCGTACCGAGTTCTCGAGAATTTGGGAGAGTGGACTTAAAGTTGTGAAGGGAAAAAGGTAGAGTATAGGGGTCTTTATATAGGGCTAGGCTAGGGTTAGGGTTAGGGTTAAAAAATATTAAAAGAAAATATTAAAAAACATTAAAATTTTATTAAAAATCATTAAACCTAGGAGTAAAAGGGATTTATTGGCCAAATCAAAACCGATCCAGGTATAGTAAGTGTGCAATAGGGTTGACCAAGTCAAGAGCCAACTTTTCTCAATTGGTGACTCGGCCGTCCGGCCAAGTCCGGCCAGCGGCGCCGGACCGAGTCGGCCGAGTCGCCGGCCGGAGGCGCCGAGTCGGGCCGAGTCGGAGGTCCATCGGCCGGGGATTTTCTGGGGGTACAATTTGGTATATTTACTTTTTCAAGTCCAGTACATATTTTGGGTGTTATGGCCTTTTTACCGTTGACTTCCCAAAAAAATTAAAACAAAATAAATACAAAAATAATGTGGGGCATGGGATTTGAACTCCGGTGGCTTGGTTCAGCAGTGCAAGGTATTACCAATGAGCTACAAGCTCCTTCTTGTAATTATTATGGTTTTTAATTACTTAAACTGATAACAGCAAGAATAAATACTCCTAGTATACATTAAATTTAAAGTAATTTCTTGTACACTAAAAATGGAGTTATTTCATTCTTATAGCTTGTAATTAAAAACAAAAATAATTACCTAAATCTTGTGCTCAGGCTTAAATACCCCTTTGTGGATTTTAAAAATATATTTGAAAAATTTTGTATAGGAAAAAGTGTATCAAAATTTAGGGTTGTTACAGATAACATTCCAAAAAAAGAAGAGAGAAGGAATGTCGTCAGCGAACAATCGCTCGGTAAGTCCCAAAAAAAATAGAAATAGAATAGACAGATAAGAAAGAATATAACTGTATAATATTTGATTGTTATATTAACGCGGTTGTTTGTAGCTTGGTACAGAATATACCATTGTATATGATAGGAGTCCAACTATTCCGTGGACTAAGATATACGGAGCACAAGGAGCCGTTAAGCCATGGAATAATACAATAGATATTCAGATTAGGTGTATTAAAGTGACCGTCTCGTGCCACTTATAACACATTTCGTACCAGTCTACCCTTTTAAAACCCCGTAATATATTATGTATTGATATATATTATTTTGTTTAATAGATGTACAATTTACCGAAACCATGATATCAGTAGTTCATGTAAACGGAACAGATAGTCATGTAATCAGAGTATATTCATGCTTCGGTTCAGTCGAGTCATGTTGATATAGATTGAATTCTGGTATAAATGGATTCATGTTAGATTGGAGTTATACTTGAATCATATTCAAGGATAGATTGATTGATTTCAGATTAGACTGAAACTCTGCCTGAGTTAGATACTTAAACAGAATTGAAGTCCTGAATTAGTTTTGGAGTTATCGGTAATCGCTGCACATGGACGGCAGGATTTGTGTCTTTTTCCAAGACAATTACCGTATTGATAACACCATTTTTAAGTTGTCTACCTTAGATAGGCAATCACCCATATTCTCCGACTCCCTGAGGCTTAAGAGAACCGGTCCCGCTTAAACTTATGTTTGCTAGAGTCCTTATTGTAAATTAATATAACTTGAGAGGTTTTATGAAAAATAGTTTTGATATATTTTCAAAATAAACCTCAAATATTTATTTATCATCTTTAGGGTTTTCATAGTTGTAATTTTTATAAAATGAAATATTCTAGTGGATATAAACCTAACTTTGAATAGTATATGGTATTTTCATGTAATTTGACTTGTATTGAATGTGATGGTTTTTTCATGATCTTTTGTGATTCTTTTCTTTTGATTAGAAAATATGGAATATATATTATATTTAAAGTAGATATTTTGATAATATATATATATATATATATATATATATATATTTATAAAAAAATATAGAATTTATTTATTAAGTAGAAATCAAGTTTTTCTTAAAATTGTAATACAAATTCTATCGAGATCGTATGCTCCGTGAGGAGGTCTACATCTCGCTCTACTAGTCCCGAGGACGTGCAATGACCCGCACCATCCCGATCAGGTTCCCCAGAATGGGTTGTAGAGTCTTATTTGCAAAGAATGTATTAAAACAATCTGAAGAAGACGGGTTTTGATTGTTTAAGGTATTTTAATGTAAAATTGTATTATTCCACAAAAATTGTTACAAAGCCATCGTGCTATGTCAAGACGAGTGTTGTGATGAGGTGGGTCATTACCTCATGAGTTTTCTAAAGGTAATATGATCAAAACGATAAAATAATGTCGTATGTAAACTTGATAGTATTTTACCGAAAAAGTGAAATAGAATTTGTTTAACCTTAAATTTTGAATTTAAACCTGGTCAAATTGTTGTTTTATAGTTGCTAAACAATATATGAAAAGATGATAAATTTGTTGTTTAAGAAAAGTTGAATTTTTAAAGAAAAGAGAATCAGAAGTCGGAAGAACTCCGCTTCCGACGAGTTTTGAAAAGAGGTTGTTTTAGATTAGAAATGGAGAAGGGGAGAGAGGACTTACAAGCTTAGGGTTTAGAGGAGAGGTAAAGGAAAAGATTTGTGGTCTTCACGGAGTCGCGGGGTCGCCGGAAGCGCTTCAAATCCTCGCCGGAACTTTGACCTTGGCTAACTCCACTTGTACCACTTTTGACTTGGAAATTTTAGAGAGTTTTGACAAAAGATTTTTGAATGAGGAGGGCCAAAGTGTTGGGGGTATTTATAAGATAGAATTAGGGTTTTGTGAGTGAAGAGAGAATTAAAAATGCATTAAATTTTGGATTAATACCTCATTTTAAATTCTCTGTTAATATGCAGGGAAAGAAAACAGACTAGGGTTGGTGGGGTAGGCCAAAGGGTGCTAGGGTTAAAAGATGGAGGCATTCCCTACGGATTTAACCGGAGGTGCCGGTCCCATATGTTGATCTCGCTGGTCGGATCCGAGGGGTTGGGGCTTGGATCTTGGCCACGTGTCAGGGTCTGCTTAATTATCATTTTCCACATGTTTGTTTTATGAGGTTTTTCATTTTTACGTGTATTGCACGTGTAAACTTTTGGGCTTCTAAAAGTTTAAAAGAAAATCATTAAAAAATAATATGTGGCTGTGGGGATTTAAACACCGGGGCTACGTCACAGCAGTGCAAGGCTTTACCAATGAGCTACAAGTGTTTCTTGCTGTTCAAAAGCAAATTAAATACTTACAGCATACACAAGATTGCAAATACTCCATTTGTACATTAACTTTTAAACAAATTTTCTGTATATTAAAACAGAGTCGTTACAATAAATATTAGTTAAGTTTATCAAAAACCAGTATTATATCGCTTAATTAACTCTAATCGCGTTTTAAAGTATTACATGTCCTCAGGCCCTCTTGGAAGGCCTCTGTCTGTCGCTGGTTCAACTCTGTTTGACGCTTCTGGTTCTCCAGCATACCACGTACGACCCCAAGTAATGAGGCGTCGTCCACACGCCTCTGGTATACCCGTAAATCTCTTTCTGCCATGATTCTGAAAGTTAAGAACACTGAAGAGGATTAGCAACAGAAACATGATTCAATAAAATAAGAAGTCGATACACCATAGATTCAAAATGGGCAAGGTAGTAATGTGGCAAGACACGCTCCTAATTCCAGATTTTCTGGTCAGTGTGTTGGGTGCAATACCTAACTACAAATTGAACCAAACCCGACTAATCCTAAAACTTACGGTTTGATATCAACAAAACCTTGTCATACCCCGCTTCCCAAAATACATAAATACGGTGCGCGACAAAACCAACTATGCTACCTATGGCGAGAAAATTCCATCCATAGTCACATTACGACTGTCAATCAGATATCAAGAACAGTAAATAAATATCTAACTATCACATGTCTAACTGCCACAACAAAAAGATGATTAGAAAGTAGCGGAAACGAATGAAGATCCAACAAGAATAATATCCAAGCCACGCCTCTTATGGGATCACAATGTTAAAACCATAACAATAAAATAAAATAAAAATAAATATCACTAAACTAATCAGCAAAAGATCCTCACTGCTCAGTTTTCCTGTCAAAATATTCTCGATCTTCCCGCGATAAGGTTAAAGGGACTGAGCTATGCAAAACCCAGATGTCAGTGCGTCATAAATATCATAATAATAGTAATAATCTTAATAGCAAGCTATGTAGGACTTAATGTGTAAAATAATGTATATTTATAAACAAAACAATCACAGATGATATAACGGCAGGCTATAAGTATGTCACGTGTATCCTAAAGTCTGTATTTCTAGATTATCTATCCTAAAAGTATTTGAAACCAATTAATGTAATTTTTATCGTAACTCAACGGTATATATCCCGTTTATTCCCTACGGGACCAGGGTAGAATATATCCCGTTCATTCCCCACGGAACCACGGTACAATCAACAATGGTTATTCCGTTCACGCCAGGAAACACGGCAGCAATAATATCCTATTGAGTTGCGTTTCAGTTACATTCTTGATTTTCTCTTTTCTCCAGATTTCATGTTCAACTCAGGTATCAATAGAACGTCTACCTAATGCCAATACCGGAACAATCATATGCAGATCTTGTCCAGCAAGATAACAAGTCAGGTCCATCAGAATAACAAGTTAATATTATTGGCATCAGTAAAAAATACAGCTAACAAGTATCAGCAATATAGCAATAGCAGTAAGTCGCAAGCAATGTCATGCACTGTGTACTAACAGGTGAAGTATTCAATCATACAACAAATCCTAACAAAAGCAAGAATATAATGGTCATGGTTATTCATCTGTAACGAAATTGATATATGCATTATTACTTGCTAAAATATATATCTAACTATATTTATTATAGCGTTTCACGATGGTTAATTATAAATTAAACTGTATCTACTAGAATAGTTTGTAACGGTAATTTTGCATAACTTCAACAATTGTACTACACACGTGCTAGTGTGACTAAATAAAATACAGATTATCTCTACAAAATTGTATATTGATAAAAAAATTGCAACGTTATAAATATATGTATATACTAAATGTGTGTGTGTGTGTGTATAAGACTCGCATATTGCAAGTTAGAAACTTGTTTCGATCGGTATAAATACGACAACGAATATACTCACATGACGAACACCGAGCGACGACGACGACGTAAAACAAGATGCAAACAAGACCTCGGCCCGAACTTAGGCACGACGACGATGTGACCGCGTTGAGTTGGTTGCTCGAGGGATGAAGACTGCGGAGGGCTTGGTTCTGGGATCGAAGGCGAGGGTCACGGCGAAGGCGATGAAGACGGTGATAAGGTGGCTGAAGTTCTGGGTTGAGGGATGATGGGTGCTGTGGTTCAGAAAAGGTGAATTCAGGGTTGTGAGGAGGCGGTCGAAGGGTTGCAGGTGATCGGGGATGCCGACAGGGGGTAACAACGACGGGATAAGGAAGGCGAGGGTAGGCGTTGATGATGGGTGTCGAGGGAAGAAGGTGTTTGGCTTCGGTGAAAAGATGATGGCAAGGTGAGGACGAAGAAGAGGGTGCAGGTGAGAGGTTCAAAGACGATGAGGTGACGAGGAGTTGGGTGTGAAGGCTTGTGAGCTTAGGGAAGAAAAGAACGACGGAGATGGGGGGGAGAGAAAAGAGAGAGAGCGTAAGAAAAGGTTTTTGTTTAATATAAAATATATAAAGTGTATGTGTATATATATATAGAGAGAGAGTTATATTTTAGGTTATAAATATATTTTATAGTTTAGTATAAAGATAATTTCAAACTACAATCCGTCTCTACCAAAATCTTATCAAAAATATATTTTGGAAAATAATATCTATACGTAAACTTTTTAACCGTAATATAATAATATAATTTAAATATCTCATATCCCTCATTTAAGATTTAAAAGGATTTTAAATACATTAAACCTAATAAATATTTGATATTTAGACTATATTAGATTTAAGCGTAATAGATAAGAGTCAAATAAAATATGGGATGCTAACCATATGATGATAGTTAATATATATAAATTATCCCTAACGTGTGGTTACCGAAAGATATGTGTATATAATTTTGATACTATAAATATCAGTTATGCTAGATTCTCATGAATTTAGTTTACTGATAAATATTAATAAAATATAACCTAGTACCATAATGGGTTTCACACATGCGGATCGGGTCGGATAACCACTTCTACCATTCGAAACCCACATAAATAAATAAATAAATAAATAAATAAATAAAGCAAGATTTTAAAATACCAATTAATATTGTATGAACGTGCTAGGGTATTAAAGGTAATGACCGGCGATGAATGGTCGATCAGAGACGGACCGGCGATGAACGTCCAATCAGTGATGACCGTCGGCGGGCCGACGGTAAATGGCCAATCAGCGGCGGGGCGACGACTAATGTCCAAGTGGCCAGTGAACAATCGGTGATGGCCGAAGGCCATCCGGTGACAGGCCATCCGGCGGCAGACCAGCCAGAGAACGACCGACGATGGACGACAGGGCCGTCCGGCTGGCAGGTGGCGAGGAAGGCCGACGGTGGATGGTCATAGCTCATGTCATATAAGATGGGAATATTTCGTGGTAATCTAAAATAAAAGCATATTTTTAGGGGAATAGGATTACTATGAAATTGGACCATTTGATTAACATGGTAATCCTATATTTCTGAAAATATATTTTACACGTAAATAAGTGTGGTAATATTTTATGGTAATTTAGAATTACCATCTATAGTAGCTCCTACCAAGTGCAGCCTAAATGAAAAAAATTAAATGTTTCTTGTAAGTGGTTTTTTTATCATATCAAATGTATCTTCCAAGGCACATCTCAGAAGTACCGCATCTAATTAGTTATGATGAGTATGAGGGTTAAGGGAATGTACGTGTATTTTCTATTTTAATATGCCCCGTAGGTTGAGATCCCTTTGGGTCAAGACCTGGATATTGCACAGTGATATTTTTTTTAATTCACGTTTAGATGTAGTGTGTTCGGTGAAATTGAATTTTGCTCTGATACCATGTCAAATATCCCTTCCATTACATAACAATAAAAAAATTATAATTAGAATCAAGAAAATATATTTATATTCCATCAAGATTAAATATTCCTTTATGCTTCACCACAACTCCAATGCCTCCTCAAGTGCGCCACAATACGAGCAGTCATGATAAGAGTAAGATCAATTCTAATACTGATGGAGGTCCTTTTCGGGTCTCCTTCAGATGTTGTCTTCCGTCGATCTCGCGGTAGATTTTGGAGGTGATTACCTGCTGGGTCTCAATGGGTTTTTGAGGAGATTAGTGATTTGAGGAGTTTAGCGCCAAGTACCTGCAAGGAAGTCCCGGGGTGGTCTGGTACCACCGAGGACCCTTCGACGATCAAGTTAGTACGAGATCTGAGCAGAGTAACGGCTAAGTGGAGTCAAAATGGCTTACTTGACCCCTCTGTGATGGGGGTTTATATAGTGGCGGCAACACGCAGCAGCAGGCGCGAGAATCTCGCCGGCAGTTACGCTCCCGACGTCATGCCCGCGTAAAGAGCGGATCGCCCATTAGTGGGGATCGTGATGGCGTGGAACGTGGGATGTTGCTGGCAGAGAATCTGCGCATGGCGAGATTTGCGGAGCGGCGGTTACGCCTGTGAGTGGTGGAGTTGGTCGGTTGGAGGACCGAGGAAGATGGCCTCGGCTGGGAAGCTCAGGAACGAGCGAGAGGGTCGAGGAGTCTTGGTCCTGTGGCAGCTCGGGGCGAGCTGAGAGGCCGAGGAGGCCCATTTTCAGGGGGCTCTGAGGTGGGTCAGCTTGTGCTTGCAGGTCGGATACAGGGGTGTCCTAGTCGGCCCCTGTGGCCCTTTCTTCTGAGTTCTGGGACACGTCGTCTGCCACGTGTCCTGATCTTGGAGACCGCCAGTATTGAGCATCATCATTAGCCCCCGACTCTTGTCCTGACCAGCTAGCGGGTCGGATCAGGAGTGGACTGCCGGGCCGCCCGGAGTGAGCTCCCTTTGTCGAGACGTATCCCCGGGCTGTCAGCTGTCTTTTCTGCCAGCGAATCAGGGCGAGATCTCTGCATTTAAGGAAGGTGCGCTGGTTCGTGCATCCTACCACTGAAGTGACGGTCCACGTGACAAGCTTCGGTTGGACGACGCGACGTGTGCAGACCTGCGACACCTGATGGGGTGCGGTCAGTGTGGGAACAACAAGTGGAGCAATCGGAGCCATTGGACGCGGGGAGGCGTTTTTGGTGGGAGATGAAGGGCGCCGTTGGATGAGGTCGTTCGCGGTGATAAGTAGAGGTGGGGCCCATTCCAGGGCCTCTACTCTTTCATATTTCCTTTCTTCTTAGTCTTGGCTGCTCGACGCTCTTTGATTTGATGATTTTCGTGGATGTGTTTATCGAATCAAATAGTAAAGAAATCACAACCAAAAATATTTGACCGCAATCAAACAACGGTGTCAGTTGAAGTTAATGAATGAGTGCGGATCGTCCTCAGGGATCTCGAGATTCGTTTTTACTTTTATTTGTTTGAAATGAAATGTTAATCGACAATAAGAGAAAACACGATTCGATTGATTGATTTGTATTCGTGTGTCACTAATCTTTTCTAAAGAATCAAGAACTATAAACAACAAGAATCGGTTTCAATGGTATTTTCCAAATCAAGAAAAGAGGCTCGTAGGAATCGATAGGATCTTTATATGTGTTGTAGTCTACAATATTTCATATTCTTGTCCTTCGAGGAATTGACACTAGATCAATGGTTATCGACGAGAATTAGGGTTTTCTTGATGAAATTTAAGTTTCATCTCTTAACCCTTACTCTTTCGAGGATACCATTTATATTCTAGCCTCTAGTAATTTCAAGAATCGATCGGATCACCCCAATCTCGAACGATGTTGATCAAGAAAGCATCGAATCGAATTGGGTTGTCGATTCTTGAAATAGCTAGGGTTTACAATCTCGTGGGATTCAAGAATTGATTACAAATTTGCTACATCATCATACTAAAGATCTTCTCGACTCCTTAACGAGCGGAGTTTTACTCGCGCATCACCACATAGACAATATTCAAGAACAGTAAAGATAACATGATGCGAAATTTTAAAAGAAAGCAAGATTAACGAATTTCACCTTTTATTTATATCAACAATTCCGTTACAATCACTCAAGAAACTACAAGAGGAGGAACTCGATTGTCGACTTGGCTTCGCTCGTCTCCGTGGATCGCGGATCAGCTTGGATCACTTGCCCGATGGAAGATCGGCTCGGCTCCCAAAAGGTTGAAGATTTCTCGCTTGATTTGGTACTCAAGATGTTGGATTTGGAGTGGAATTAGGGTTAGGGTTTCCTACAAGATTTCTCACTAATCTTGAGGAAGAAGAAGATGGAGAAAGAGAGAATGGCTAAACTAAAAATGGGTTGAATCTTTTTCTCTCTAGGGTTTCTTGATTTTTCAAGATTTCTAAGATTTTCCAAGATTATGAATGAGAGAGCCTAGGGTCCTATTTATAGAACTAGGTCTAGGTTTGAATTAGACTTTCCCTCCCAAAGTTTGTTGACAAGTTGTTGGGGTTTAGCTTAGGGTTTAAGCAAGTTCTAGAAAGATTAGGGTAGTTTGGGAACTTGATGATCTGGTGGAAGTGTCTGGACTCTTCTGGACTTTTGTATGCATTTTTGAGCTGCAGGTACTAACACAGGAGTTGTGGTGAAGTTTGAGGAGCTCAGTCCCATGTTTAGCCGCGGATCCGCCGCGTGAGGTAGGGTTTTGCCGCGCTTCCGCCGCGACTTGGTGGCCTCGGGAACTGTGCTTTCTGCTGTGGCTTTGTACTGCTGTATAGATTATTCTTTGATGTTAAGAATTGCAGTAGCCCTTCTATGTTGATACCAGATTTGCTTTCAATGAGTTTACGAGCAATTGTAATGGTCGAGCGATGTAATGATCGAGCAAGTATCTCGTTTCCTGCATAGACTTCAAAATAGGGGTTGCAAGATATAGAAAATATGCTATGTAATGCAATGCGGTTAATTTCCCTAGAATTTCCGGTTTAAAGGTCGAATACATGTAATTTGATATTTTGCGACCAATTAGCTAATATGTGAATTATGAATACCGTACTCTCCTATATATATGCAGATGACAAGGAAATTGCCGGTTAAAATATGCAGTATTTTCGACTGATCAAATACCCCCAAACTTAATTTCGATCGTCTCGAGAGAATGTTTTATTAAAAAGAGAAGGAGAAAACAAAGAAGGAGAAAAACTAACTAGCACACTTTCGTAGGCAACACGATTGCACTGAGCACGTGCAACAAGCCTTTAAACCTCTAGGTGTCCCTAGTAGGAGGAGTGTTGTCTCCTGAGGGTTTTCAGCGGATTGCACCCACAAAATCCAAAAATAAAAGCAAGATCATGAACATTACATTTAAAGATAAGAATTGTAAAAGAAAGACTTTGAAAATTAGGGTTTCCAACTAAGCTAGCTTTTCGGTTGTCATGAGCCCTATCTTAATGGTCATGAAAAGATGTCAGAAATCACGTCCTCCCTCAATAAAACATCGTCTTATTCTTCATTCCTATCTTTATTCCAAACATCGATCATATCACCCTGCGTGTGTGTAAAGACATCCCTACACCCGGAGAATTCAATTCAAGCTATCATACTCTTGCCCATCAACCTCAGTACTTCTTGGCAAACGAGATTGCTTACACACTTTCATGCGACCGTTAATACTTCTTGAGGTACTAACCGACCGATTACTAATGTGCTTGCTAACTTGGTGTATTTTCCTAATCTTGCACCACCTTAGGCATAGCAGTGACTCCCAGACCAGTTGACCTTGGGGCACTAGGTGAAGAAGCACCCTTTTGCTATATATTTTTCTTGCCCTTGGTGATAACAAAACCAGTGTCCATTTTTCTCACCATTTTCAAAAATACTATTTTTCTTTTCATACTTTTGGCTTTAGGACAAGAGCATTTCAAGGTATCCTCTACTATCCCAGGCTTCAAGACGTGTGTAAGTGCGAATAGCAGGGTAGCAACGTTCAAAATGTTTGGCTTCCAGAATAGAAACTATTTTTCAGACTTATTTTTATCCTCAGATTAGTGACGTCTTTCATCTTACTAACCCTTGGGACAACGGCTCATAACTACTTATTACTAGTTCGTATAAGAAAACTTCTAATTTTCTTAGTTTTCTTAAATTTTTCTAATCTCATGGATGTAATTGTTCACTGTCTAAACTTTCATTATCTTATTTATATACAAAAAGGTGTAAATATTAAAATTATTTTTATATTTTTTTTAAATTTTTAAATTTTTATAGGTTTTGAAAATTTTTCATTTTTTATAGATTTTTTTTTTTTTTTAAAAGAAATGTTTTGTGCTTATGCAGATGATATGCAAATGATGCGAAAATAAGCACAAACCTCCCCCAAACTTGTTTTCAACAGTGTCCTCACTGTTGCCTTCGGCTAAATCTCGAAAACCTGTAAGCTTGGGAGGAATTTATTAGTGGGGGCAAAATATTTAAGTGAAGAACCTCCCCCAAATTTATTTTTGGCTCATAATTTTGTAAAATTTTCTTTTTTTCAAGAGCCAGAAAAAATGTACCCCCCCCAAACTTGAGTTATGCAATGTTAAACTATGAAAATCACAAGTGGGGGTCAAAAATCATTGGTCGATGCCAAGCTTTGCAAAGACCGAATGTTAACACCAACCATTCAAAAATTTTATCAATGCAATGCTCGGGTTGGTGGAAGAAAAAGTGGGGAAAGGTTAAGTGGTGGAAGAGAGTGTGTGTGCGTCTCATTTTGGAGAGACGAAGCAGTGTATGTGATGGATAACTCGCATTCTTTTTACATTTCAGAAGAAGGGGTGGAGGTTCAATTCCATTGATTTGGACATGATTCGTCTCAACACCCGTGTCATTCAAAAATGCGAGTTCATCAGCGAAGATCTCCTCAAAAGTTTCATCTATACCCCGAAGAATAATGTCATCACAATGTGCGGGGTGATCTTCAGACTCTAAAAGCAGTTCATAATCAGTGTTAGTTGTTGACCCGGACATCTTGGTGGAAGATTCCGTATGTGTATGATACATAATTGGGTCAAACAACAACGTATGAAAAGAGTCAAGATCGGTATCAGGAGGATCATCAACTTCGCTGCTGTCGACATCCATTAAGTCGACAGAACATATCTGAGCAGTAGGTTCAGAGGGTACACTTCCTAACTTGTAAATGTTCAGCTCTATTGACCTATTCCCGAAGGATAAGGTCATAGAACCGTTACGACAATTGATGATAGCATTGGAAGTGGCCAAAAAGGGGCGACCTAAAATCACCGGAATTTGATTCCGTGAGTTAGCTACAGGCTGTGTATCAATTACAATAAAGTCTACAGGGAAAATAAATTCCCCGATTTTTATTAACACATCCTCTAGTTCACCCCTAGGTCTGGTGATTGATCGGTCAGCCATCTGTAAAGTGCATGGAGATGGTTTCAACTCTCCGATTCCTAACTGCTCATAAACTGAGAAAGGAAGCAGGTTAACACTTGCCCCAAGATCTAGGAGAGCACGGTTAATGTGTTTCTCCCCAATAGAGATGGAAATAGTAGGATATCCAGGATCCTTACGTTTCCTCGGTAATTGCTGGGGGAAAGCCGTTTCTACTGTTTTTGCCATGAATATCTTCTTGGGCATTTGTTTCTTCCTCTTTCTAGTGCAAAAATCTTTAAGAACTTTTGCGTATGCAGGTACTTGTTGGATAGCATCTAGAAGAGGGATATTGATGTTAACCTGTTTAAACATCTCAGTGATCTTCTCCATCTGTGGACTTAGTGTGTTAGCCCTTAACCGATTCGGGTAAGGTGCTTTAGCAATAAGTGATGGGTCCATGGGAGAAGGAAGTGTGTGTGGAACCGATCCCTGAATAGAAGTGGGAATCGTCCGAGGAGGGGTAAAAGAGGTGGGCTGTAATGGCGAGCCTTTTGGGAAATGGAGAATAGGCTCGGGAGAAGATGGTAGGGTAGAAGAACTGGGGTCAGAATTAGATGTGTGTGTGTGTGGAAAGGTCTCAGCCGGGGTGTTGATATGATTTTCAGTATTATCAACTTCTTCCCCAACATGATTGTCAAGCACTCTTCCAGATCTCAATGTGGTGATTGCATTCACATGATGTGAATAACCAGGATTTGGTAAGGATTGAGCTGGAAGTTTCCCTTTCTCTCTTGCACTCAGTTCGGCTTTTAATCGTGCAATTTCTTCTTCCATCGATTTAATACTCTCGTTTTGGGACGCAGAGTTTTTCTTCATGTCATCGACGGAAGATTTCACTTCAGCCGAAACTTGCATGATATTTGATAAGATCAAATTCATGTAATGTGCAAAAGAAGAGGATTCATCAGTTCCGGTCAACTGTAAAGGACTAGACAGTGCAGGTGTGTTGACCTGATTTTGAAAATTATGTGCTTGAAAGGGGTGCTGAGTGAGTTGAAGTTGTGGCTGCTGTTGTGGTAGAGGGACCCTTTGGAAATTGTTTTGGTTTGGAACCGTGTTTTGTGATTGTGATTGGTTCCAAGAAACATTGGGGTGATTCCTCCAACCCTGATTATATGTGGAAGAAAAAGAATCGTTTCGAGGTCTTTGAAATGTGGCATTGGTATGCTCACGACCTTGAAACGGACATTCTTCCGTCAAGTGAGACGGATCAGAACAGCACCCACAAACAGTTTTGGGGAGTGATACCGGGTTTAGGGAGGCTGCTGCAAATTTGTGTTCCATAGCGTCGAGCTTCTTTTGCATTGCTGCCATTTCAGCTCGAACACCTATGGACACATCTACTTGGTGTATGCCACCCCTATTCAATGGTTGGGTTCCACTCTCCCAAATTAGTGATTTTTCAGCGAACTCTTCTAAGTATCGCCAGGCTTCCCCATCGTCTTTAGTCATAAATGTACCCTGACACATATTTTCAAGGCTTTGTTTCGTGCTAGGGTTACTGCCCTCATAAATGATTCGGCAAAGCTCCCATCTCGGGATGCCGTGATGAGGACATTGAACCATTAGATCCTTGAAACGTTCAAAGTACTTTGAAAATGGTTCGGTAGGGAGCTGGGCAAATTGGTTTAGCTCGCTACGGATTCGAGCCGTCTTCTGGATTGGGTAAAATTTCTTTAGGAATGCCGCGACGAATTCTTCCCAATTTGTGATGGAGTGTGCGGTGGTGTTATATAGCCACTTCTCGGCTATATCGCACAAGGTAAAAGGAAGAAGTCGTAGACGCATCGCATCCACAGAAAGTTGAGACGTACCCATCATAGCGCATACGTTTTCAAATTTGGTAATGAAAACGTAAGCGTCCTCGGTCTCGAGTCCGTGATACTTAGGTAGAAGGTTGATATACTGGGGCTTTATTTCAAAGTTATCCCCGTTTGCTGGTGGTGTGGATAAGCAGGTCGAAAGAGGACCTCTAAGTGGATAACATCTTTCCTGAAGAGAAATGTGTGGAGGATTCTGCGCACCAACGGACGGTGGCAGATTGGGGTTAAAGAAGTTTGATGGATTCGGATCCATCGGTGTGGGTGTGGTAGTAGGTAAAGAAAAGGTAAATGAAGAATCGACTTCAGAGTCGATAAAAGGTACGCGGACTAAACAGGCACTAGAATCCCGTGTCCAGCCTATCTTGTACTAAAAAGGGTTAGCACAAGTGGCAGCGTTGGCTTATAATTAGGGGTAAAATGAATGCGGTGTTTGCTTTTGAAAAGGGACGGATTTTGAAAAAAAATGATGCGACAACCAAATGCAGCAACACAACCCTAAAATCTAATGGTCACCTAGGTCCGGCTCTAGACCGCTCCTAACTGCCAAAAGACAAGTCGCGGGATCAATCCTTCACTGCCTCTTTGTCCCCTGTGGCCGGATAAGTGCCAGGTAAGTGGGAAGGAACCACCACTACAGTGGACCTAATTAATAACCACTAGCCTTAGACACACTCGCCTTAGGCACCACAGAAAAACGCGGATAAGCAATGAATTACCCACGGCCCTCTCTTGTCCTAAATGAGCGCGACAGTCCTTAGAGTCATCTCTAGATTTCTTTTAGTTAATGGGGGTAAATGCGGATGCAAGTTTGGTGGTTTTCGGGGCCTAGGAAGGGTAATGAAATCCCCACCTAATTTGGATTTGGCCGTGCCCCTTAATTTTCCGTATTAGCAATGCAAAACAACCAAGAAAAGCAAAATCACGCACAATTTTAATTTGCTTTTGCGGCGCAGCTATTGTTTGCAAAGAATCCTGCAGAAAGGATTAGTTGGAGCTAAAAAGGGAGAGAGGAGAGAGAGAGAAATCACCTGAAGAAAGATGATACAGAGATCACCCTATACTGCGGCGCTTCCGCCGCACAAAGCTTGTTCTTGCCGCCCTTCCGCGGTCTATTGTGGGGAACAGTGTACAATTTTTCTTCAGCTGCTTGATATTGCTATCTCCAGCTCTCTGGTATATCCCAAATAATTTTTCCACAGCTCAGATTGCTCCAGATCACCTTGCAATCAATTCACAACACACGTATAAGAGTTTGTACGAATTTTGATTTCAAGAAATGAAACGTAATAATTCTTTCACTTCAAACTATAAAATGTAAACGAATTAACGCGCGATCCCCGGCAACGGCGCCATTTTGATTTGATGATTTTCGTGGATGTGTTTATCGAATCAAATAGTAAAGAAATCACAACCAAAAATATTTGACCGCAATCAAACAACGGTGTCAGTTGAAGTTAATGAATGAGTGCGGATCGTCCTCAGGGATCTCGAGATTCGTTTTTACTTTTATTTGTTTGAAATGAAATGTTAATCGACAATAAGAGAAAACACGATTCGATTGATTGATTTGTATTCGTGTGTCACTAATCTTTTCTAAAGAATCAAGAACTATAAACAACAAGAATCGGTTTCAATGGTATTTTCCAAATCAAGAAAAGAGGCTCGTAGGAATCGATAGGATCTTTATATGTGTTGTAGTCTACAATATTTCATATTCTTGTCCTTCGAGGAATTGACACTAGATCAATGGTTATCGACGAGAATTAGGGTTTTCTTGATGAAATTTAAGTTTCATCTCTTAACCCTTACTCTTTCGAGGATACCATTTATATTCTAGCCTCTAGTAATTTCAAGAATCGATCGGATCACCCCAATCTCGAACGATGTTGATCAAGAAAGCATCAAATCGAATTGGGTTGTCGATTCTTGAAATAGCTAGGGTTTACAATCTCGTGGGATTCAAGAATTGATTACAAATTTGCTACATCATCATACTAAAGATCTTCTCGACTCCTTAACGAGCGGAGTTTTACTCGCGCATCACCACATAGACAATATTCAAGAACAGTAAAGATAACATGATGCGAAATTTTAAAAGAAAGCAAGATTAACGAATTTCACCTTTTATTTATATCAACAATTCCGTTACAATCACTCAAGAAACTACAAGAGGAGGAACTCGATTGTCGACTTGGCTTCGCTCGTCTCCGTGGATCGCGGATCAGCTTGGATCACTTGCCCGATGGAAGATCGGCTCGGCTCCCAAAAGGTTGAAGATTTCTCGCTTGATTTGGTACTCAAGATGTTGGATTTGGAGTGGAATTAGGGTTAGGGTTTCCTACAAGATTTCTCACTAATCTTGAGGAAGAAGAAGATGGAGAAAGAGAGAATGGCTAAACTAAAAATGGGTTGAATCTTTTTCTCTCTAGGGTTTCTTGATTTTTCAAGATTTCTAAGATTTTCCAAGATTATGAATGAGAGAGCCTAGGGTCCTATTTATAGAACTAGGTCTAGGTTTGAATTAGACTTTCCCTCCCAAAGTTTGTTGACAAGTTGTTGGGGTTTAGCTTAGGGTTTAAGCAAGTTCTAGAAAGATTAGGGTAGTTTGGGAACTTGATGATCTGGTGGAAGTGTCTGGACTCTTCTGGACTTTTGTATGCATTTTTGAGCTGCAGGTACTAACACAGGAGTTGTGGTGAAGTTTGAGGAGCTCAGTCCCATGTTTAGCCGCGGATCCGCCGCGTGAGGTAGGGTTTTGCCGCGCTTCCGCCGCGACTTGGTGGCCTCGGGAACTGTGCTTTCTGCTGTGGCTTTGTACTGCTGTATAGATTATTCTTTGATGTTAAGAATTGCAGTAGCCCTTCTATGTTGATACCAGATTTGCTTTCAATGAGTTTACGAGCAATTGTAATGGTCGAGCGATGTAATGATCGAGCAAGTATCTCGTTTCCTGCATAGACTTCAAAATAGGGGTTGCAAGATATAGAAAATATGCTATGTAATGCAATGCGGTTAATTTCCCTAGAATTTCCGGTTTAAAGGTCGAATACATGTAATTTGATATTTTGCGACCAATTAGCTAATATGTGAATTATGAATACCGTACTCTCCTATATATATGCAGATGACAAGGAAATTGCCGGTTAAAATATGCAGTATTTTCGACTGATCACTCTTCTCTTTTCTTCTGCTTTCGTTTCCCGAGGATCCATCTTCTTCAGGTTAGATGTCTTCTTTCAGGGAATCTGTAGATGTCGTAGAAGTAGGTTCTAGGGACCCTTTAGTTGAGCCCAAGTCTTCTCGGGGAGTAGGGTCGGACCCTCTTCTCGGGATCGCGCAGCTGGGGCAGCCCCCAGGGAGGAGGCGGTAGATGCTGCCCCCGGCGCCTCGTGTTGGGTGAGACATGAGAACGAGCTCGCCAATGCTCGGGCTTGCTTCCACATCCCCTCACGTTATACGCTTCGTCTGGCCAAGGAGGGAGGGAGAGCAGATCAAGTACGGGGTAGGGAGATCGCCCTGTACTTGGAAACTTTTTGGGGTGGAATGCGTCTGCCCTTCTCTCCCGAGGTCGTCGCAGCGTTGAACTTCTTCGGGTTAGCCCCTGGCCAGTTAGTGCCAAACTCATGAAGGATTCTCCTCGGGTTCCTGATCCGCCTGAAGCTACAGGCGGTTCCTTTCAGCCTCTCCCTCCTTGATTCTTCCCTCGTTTTCAAAAACCATCCTGGGGGTCGAGCGGGTGACCCGAGGTGGGTCTACCTCTCCTTTAGAAAGCGACAGAGGGCACCGCCTGGACAGGGGTTGTGGCTCTGCCTTCTTCCATTCATGACTGGAAGAAGAAGTTCTTCTTCGTTTCCCCTCCCGAGGGCGAGGACTAGCATGTTCCTACTAGGTGGTCGAGGGAAAAATGCTTTCTGGGGAACCAGTCCAATGACCCCGCCGCGGTGAGAGTGGCGTCGTGGGAGCCCATCCCCCGATTCAACGTGTTGCTGTCTGAGAGGGTCCTGAGTTGGTCTGGGCTCAGCCACGTTGAGTTCGTCGGTAAGTTTAGGCTTGCTTTTTAGCTTGTATATTGCTTGTGTCGCTGACCTCTTTGCATTTGGTTTTGTGCAGGACCCATGGATCTGGACGAGCTCCAGGCCTCCATGCGCCAGCCAAAGAAGGCCACGAAGGCTGGGGGCTCCAGCTCTTCTCGTGTGAAGACTGCCCCGGCTCCCTCTCCTCCGGTGGTCGCATCCCGTGAGCGTTCGGGGGCGGATCCCGCCCCAGGTCCTAGCAGAGCGTCGGGCCGGAAGCGGGCTCGGATTCTGGAAGACCCGGCCTCAGAGGAAGAGATCGGCTCTCCATCGGAGCCGCTCAAGAGGGGTTCCCGGAGGTCTTCCCGGGGCCCGCCCTCGCCGATCATGGTGGAGGAAGGAGTCCTCCAGTTCGCGGTGCCCTCGAGGCTGTCCGTCGCGGATAGCCTGCTTCATGAGATAGAGAAATGGTGAGGGGTAGGGTCCCCGGGGGGACCTTCAAGGCCCAGATGGCGTCAATCGTCCAGGAGTCCGTGCAGGTAAGTGTTTGGTTTTTTGTGAGATTCGGTGCCTCCTTCGTCTTTCTGATCTCTTTCCTATCTTTCAGGTTCTCCAGCATGTTGCCCTCGCCTTAAGCATGGAGGCCGAGGTGATAGCCCCGACGATGAGGGCTGCGGGCCAGCTCGCCTCGCTGGAAGAGAGCTCCAAGCGGGAGCTGGAGGCGGTGATGGCGAGGGTTGCCGCCCTGGAGGGCGAAGTGGAGGCCGGGAAACGAGAAGTTGCCCGGTACTGCGAGGCCGCCGTGGCTGCCGAGGCCAAGCTTGAGGACGCTCAGGTGCTCGCCGGCAACCTGAAGAAGACGGTGAAGACCCTCCGGAAAGAGCTGGGGGCGGCGGCCGAGTCGGCGAAGTCGGACGACCTGAGAGCGGCGAAGTTGGCCGACCTCTCGGCGGAGAAGGCGGTGGAGGGCTACAAGAAGTCAAAGGACTTCTATGATGACCTGGCCGTGGCCACCACCCTCATCTAGCACAAGGCCCTCGACACCGTTAAGGCCCGGATGCCGGAGTTCGCCGACGAAGAGCTCCGGGCCGAATATCCCCTCGCGGACACTGATGAGCAGGGGGAAGAGATTCCTGACGAGGAGGTCGCCGAGGACCTTGCTCGTCCCGTGGTGGATGTCGAGGACCCCGAGGTCGCGCCCGGCCCCGAGGCCTAAAGCCCCCCGTCTTCCTCCTTCTTTTATTTTGTTGCTTTTGGAATTTTTGTAAGCCTCCGGGCAGTTTGTAAGGCTCGGGAGCCCAAAATACCCTTTGTAAAGACTTTGCCCTTGGTAATAAGACTTTTTTTTCTTTGGTTTGCACTTTATCTTCTGTTTATGAAGAATGCTAGTAAGATATCTCTGCTTGCACTGTTGGGCTTCCATGTCAGGTCGGTTATCTGTCTAGCGGTCTTTCGTCGAGTTGATTTCGATCATTTGCCAAGCATGCCAAGCGCTGCTGAGAAGGAGGCATCTCCATGGCACCGAAGTCGAGGGGGGATCGCTCAGACTTGGATAGACCTGATGCCCCCGGTTGGGGCCTCGGATCATCTGCATGTGACGGGCAGAGGGCTGTTAGCTATATTTGTGCCGAGCATGAATGGGAAGCTGCTCGGTTGCCCCCTGGCGGGGGCCTTTGACTTCTGGTGTTGCGAGCAACGACCACTAGCTGAGGATGGTCGAGCGAGGGTCGGACTCGACTGCCTCTGGGAGGACTTCGGATCCTTACCATTGGAGGGGCTGTAAGAAGCTCGCTAAGGATGACCGGACAGTGAAGATGAGCGGTTGCCTCTTGGCGAGGGCTTTGATCTCTAGCATCATGGGTAGGCAACTACTAGCCTGGGATGACCGAGCGGGGTAGCCGCTCGGATGCCTCTTGCGAGGGCTTCGATCCCCGGCATCATGGGTTGGGAGCTACCAGCCGGAGATAGCCGAGCAGGGTAGCTGCTGAGTTGCCTCTAAGGAGGACTTAGATCTTTAGCTTTGGAGGGGCTGTAAGAAGCCCACTAAGGATGACCGGGCAGTGAAGTTGCGCGGTTGCCTCTTGACGAGGGCTTTGATCTCTAGCGTCGTGGGCAGGCAACTACCAGCCTGGGATGACTGAGCGGGGTAGCCGCTCGGATGCCTCTTGCGAGGGTTTTGGTCCCTGGCGTCATGGGTAGGGAGCAACCAGCCGGAGATGACCGAGCAGGGTAGCTTCTCGGTTGCCTCTTGCGAGGGCTTTGATCCTTCAGGACGGGGACCGAGCAGGGTTACTGCCCAGTGCCTCTTGGCGAGGACTTTGATCCTTGTCGATTGTGGTAGGAAACTACCAGCCGGGGATAGCCGAGCAAGGGCCCGACTGCCTATGGGAGGACTTTGGTCCTTAGTGCGGGAGGAGCTGTAAGAAGCCTACCAAGGACCCTTGGCCGGGCAGGGTTACTGCCCGGGGCCTCTTGGCGAGGGCTTTTGTCCTAAAGGTGTAAATCCCCGTTTCCACTTTAATAAAAGTTTCTTATTTTCTGAATTCCAGTGGTTTCTTTTCCCTTCGTGTTTGAATTGGTTGTTTAAGCTTAACATTTATTTTTTTCCAACTCTTTTGAAATCATAGTCCTAACCCTAAAAGTAAAAAACCCAAGATTTAAAACCAAGGCTAAATAAAACCAAAACCAAAATTTTAACAACAAAACCCTAACCCACTCATTCATTTCTTTATTAACCAATTTATAAAATTCCCTCAGCCCACTAATAATTTCTTAACCAATTTATAAAATTTCCCCGGCCTACTTCATTCTCAGCCCACTTCGTTTTTAAAGGGAATTAATTTTCTTTTTCCTTTTACGAGCCCGGCCCGTTCTCCTTCGGCCCGCTCTTCACCCGACCCGACCCGATTCCTTAACCTTCCTTCTTCCCCTCGTACACAACCGTTCCCGCCCATTCTTTTTCCCTCGTCGTGCCGTTACACCCACGTCGCGCTGTTACCCCACGTCGTCCGCGACCCCGGCCATGACTCCCTCAAACTCCCCTCTCACTCTCCAACTCCTCAAAACTCTCCAACCCCTCAAAAATTTTCCCCACGAACCCACTGCAACTTCAGACGCTCCCCTCGACGACGACGACGACGACGAACTTCCTTCGACCCCTCCTTCATCACCTTCACCCCAACAACTCAGCCACCTCACTCGAACTCCACACCTTCAACAACCCGAGCCCCTGCCAAGCATCCCCTGTACTCCCAAACCCACTTGCACCCAACCTCGGTCACCTTGCAACTGACGCCGACGAGCCCCCCCTCCCCACTTCACCTGAACCACCTCTGCGACCCTCTACATCCTCAGCACCACCCTCATCACTCCAAACCCGACCCCCCACTGCTTTCCCTCTCTCTCCAAAACCCACACCAAGTGATCACTGCGAGCTTCACTGTGCACGTTGCCGAAGCGACGCCGTCGACCGTCGTCGACCCAAGTACACTCGCAAAGTATCAGCAAGCACTCCTCAACCTCCAGTGAACGTGCAACGACTCCGGACAACGCCGACGCAAAATCCGCATTTCGATCCAAGCTCGCAAGAATCCGTTTCACGGCGTACATCGTGCGTTCGTGACACCGTTGCTGCCGTACGACCTCGATACATTTTCCAGGCAAGTGTTTACTTGCTTCATGCTAAAATTATAGTGGTACATACCTAAATAATCTAGTTTACGAATTTACCGATTTCCGATACGTATTGTGACCTAAGTGTTCGATGCTAGTCTCTGTTTCCCCCAATCAGAGCAAGGCTCTACTTGAATTTTGAAAATTCAAATTTCGAAGCAATGCTTCGGTTCCCGTGCGCAGCGCGCAATTTGCCACATGGCAGAAGTTGATTCGGCAGCGTAACGCCCAAGGCAGTGCGTCCAATCAGAGCAAGGCTCTTTAAAAAAACCATAAGTAAGACTTAACTGCGCAAGCGCACGCGCAAGCGCACGTGTCACGCGCTGGTGAGTTGCGCAGCAACAGAATGAAAATTTAAGTAAATCTTTTCTGTTCTTGTTAAAACAAGAAGATTTCTTCTGTAAAACAGGGACCCTTGGATCAAAGATCCAATGGTGGGAAAATTCCCAAAATTATTCAGGAAAGATCTTGGTAACAAATTCAACAAATTTGTGGGCACTATAAAAAGGACCCCAGACCTCATTCAAAGGGATCATCATCATCAAGAGAAGAATTAACTTCTGGCAAAAAAAAAAGGAGAAGAGAAAGAACTCTTGAAGATTATTCAAGAACAAAAAAAAAGAGGTAAAAACTTCTTTTGGAAGAAAAGAAAAGTCTATGAAGAACAGAGGATAAAAAAATGAATAATTAAATAAAAAAGAGAGAGAGATGAATAGTGCCCTGCACTTGATATGAACCCTTGGTTCTGTAAAATCAGAGAAAACAAGAAGAAAAACTTGTTTTCCTTTGATCCAAATTCAGATCAAAAGTGCTATGCACTTTTGTTCTTAAATCTGGAAAATTCTTGAGTTTCAGCAGAGATGCAACCCATTATTTAAAAGGGCCTAGCCCAAATCCAATTGCAGAATAATAAAAGGGCAAAGCCCTGTTTGGAAAACTCTTGAGTTTCTGCAACTCATTATTTAAAAGGGCCTAGCCCAAATCAAATTGCAGAATAATAAAAGGGCAAAGCCCTGTTTGGAAAACTCTTGAGTTTCTGCAACTCATTATTTAAAAGGGCCTCGCCCAAATCAAATTGCAAAAATAATAAAAAGGGCAAAGCCCTGTTTGGAAAATTCTTGAGTTTCTGTAACTCATTATTTAAAAGGGCCTGGCCCAAATCAGATTGCAAAATAAAAAAGGGGCAGAGCCCTGTTCGGATTGATTCTTTTAGTCAGGCAGAGCCTAAGATAAATAAAAAAAATTGGACTTAACCCAATCCTGGCTGTAAGTCCTTAAATTAAATGGCTCTCATAAACCAATTCACGACCGGTTCGAGGGTACATCTCCGAACTCCTTTGACATTTGTCGCTGTAATTCCTCAACGACGTCAGAGAGGTGATCGGACCGAAACGTCCCTAAACTAATATCGGACCGAAACGTCCCTAAACTAATGTTGGACCGAAACGTCCCTAAACTAATGTTGGACCACCACGTCCCTAAACTGGCGATGGACCACTACGTCCTTAAACTGGCAATGGACCGCCACATCCCTAAACTGGCACAATAGGGCCCAAACGCTCTTTTGTTGGATCTAAACGGTCCCGTCTAAGTTGATCTTAACCCCAAATACGGTTAACGTGTCCTTAGATATTCAAATAAACGATAAAACCTTAAATCAACTTTGGTTCAAGGGTACACCTCTGAACTCCTCTGACGCCTGTCGTTGTAATCCCTCAACGACGTCAGAGAGGTGACGAGTCCCGACAACCAGATAATTAAATCAATCACTACGTCAGGCCGATCTTAGTCTAAAACAGGACTAACGTATCCTTGACGAACGTTTAAGTTGGTCTTAGCCGCAACGCGGCTAATGCATCCTTAAACTAAAAACGCCAAACCCAAATCTAACTAAATACGGATTTGGACTAATCCACGTCTACGGGTGACGACATCACTCAGTCTCCGTATACAATCCATGGGCAACCACGAACAAAACAAACACACACGACACGAAGTGAAATTCTGGAGAAGGAGAAAGTTGTTACCGCGATGCGGTAGCGTAATTAACTGCAGGGGCTTGCGCCTGCAGGGAAGAGCGTCCCCACAATCAAAAACCCCTCACCCTGAGGGGGGAATCTGATGAAGTCTGCTACATCGGCCGCATCCGTCTAAACCTCCGATACACAGTGCCATAAATCAACTTGGGATCTTCGGAGAGATAGACGGATAAAACCAAATAGCATCTGCCCCGAACCTCAGGCAACGGACGCGAAGTCCGGGCCGCCGTTCGGAGGGGAACAGATTCTGGCACGCCCGGTGGGACCTTTTCCTCTTTCCACTCCACACTTCGTGTGTCGTCTTCGCGAACCAATCGCGGTTTGTTAAATGGTTGTCTTCGGATTTCAAGTTGCTAAGATTTGGTCTTTTGTCTGGCGCAGAATTCGAGATTCAATGGCCTCCAATTGTACCAGCTGCTCGAAATGCCACTGCAACAGACGCTCCACTTCACCAGGAGGGGTGACGTATGGGCCCCAAGCGGCTTCTTTCCTTACTCTGCCGGTAGGCCAGGTGACCCAGGCCACCACCGGCCTGTTTTTCGGGACCATGGTCCCACCTACGAGCTTCTCTATGCCGATATCCGTACCGGAAGCGAACAAGAAGTCGGTGTTCGACCGGCTCACTGCTATCACGACCCCTGTCAACGGGTCGCCTGCTACTGAACCAACAGCCTCCGTTTTCACCAGGCTAGGTCAGAACTATAAGGTGGCTGTCCCAAAGAGGGCAACGGCCGCTGCTTTGGAAGTCGTTAAAGCGGCTTCTCCTATCAGAGAGTCGGTCTTCACAAGATTGGCGGTTCCTACTCCTCCCCCAGCTGGTCAGAAGGCATCAGTCTTCGATAGGCTGACATCAGCAGTTACCCCACGCTCAAACAGGGGGCAGCAGGAAACCATCTCGATTTCCGAGCCAGTCCCAACGGCTCGTCGTACGCGACGTCGCCATTGGCAGCGAGTAAGGAAAGCAGGGGGCAACTCCCCCTCAGGGCTAACCCCACCTGCTCCAGTGGTGGAGGTCAATGCTGCTGTTCCAACTGGGAACAGCTTTGAATTGCTGAGGAAGGTGAGAAAGAACTCCCCGGTTGCTACGTTGAAAAGGTCTCCTCCACCCATGGAAAAAGCTCCGGCGACGAAACAGGAACAGCCCCCTCAACGCCTGTCGTCGAAAATTTATAAAGTTTGGCGGAGGGTTCAAGACTCCGTGATTGACTCAGACCACTTCCGTCGCCAGAAAAGGGCGAAGGTGGAAAAAGACAAGAACTGCCCCATTAAACAGCAGGGGGCAACAAATGCTAGGATGCCCACTTCAACGGCTCCTTCAACCCCAAAGGTCCACAAAAGGAAAAGGCCAGAGAAAGCTCCCGCGACAATGACAAAGTTTAAAAACGGTGAACCTAAATGCCCCAAGTCAGGGGGCATAACAGTTCATACGGTCTATATGGCTTCGGGAAAGGAAGAAAGTCGTACTTCTACGGGTCACCGACCGCTTACCCGGTCAGTGACCAGGTCTCAGGAGCAACAACAAAAGCTTCAGGAGATAATGACTACAATGGCTGCACTCACGGGGCCAAAAGAGAATCCTGAGACATCTTTAGATGAACGTCAAGAAGAAGAGACCGACGCCGAGTTCCTTCGAAGAGTACTGGAAAAGAGAGACAAAGAGGCTGCTGAACAAGCGGCCAATATACAACGTATGGGCCTTCTCTTCCAGGACATGATAGGGATGATGATACAACCAGATCCCCCAACTGAAGAACCCCCAATTGTCCTTGGGGATGATAAGGGAGAAACATCAAACCCTCAGCCCGCTCTATCAACGGCTAGGGAGGACACAATCTCTAAAACTGATCTGGACGAATATATAGCCCAGCAGATAAAGGTCCATCACGAGGCTGAAGCAGCCGGCCACGTTGTAAAAACGGGGCGGCCATATCCGGGCTGGTATGACCAAATCAAGTACCCGCCAGGTTACACAATTCCCAAGTTTCATGTCTACAAAGGGACCGGCAATCCCCATCAACATGTTGCCCAATTCAGGGCGCTTTGCGGTAACACCGGCGGCGACGACAAGCTTCTACTTCGCCAGTTCGTTGGAAGCCTATCAGATACGGCGTTCGAATGGTATTCCGAGCTCCCCAACGACTCTATTAAAACCTTTGCAGAGATGGAGCTGCTCTTCACCCAACGCTTTGCAAGTGCCAGTGAGCGTACTCCGATGACGGCGCTGATTAACGCCAGGGTAAAGCCCGGCGAGACGTGGGTCCAGTACGCTATACGGTGGCGTAATCTATGGTCTAAGTATGAACAGCGTATAGAAGAAGCCCCTGTGGTGGGAATGTTTGTTGGAACCCTTGATCCACAAGCAACCATTTCGCAGTTTATGATGTTCTTCAAGTCGACTTCTTTCCAGGCTTTGATCGACAAATTAGCGCAGATGGATCAGATGGGCCATAAACCCCCTCTCCCGAAGCCGGACTCTCGAAACGATAAAGGAAAGGGAAAAGCGATCATCGTCGCTAATGGCCAACAACAACCGAACGACTCGAAGCCGGTTGCTCGTCCAAATAATACGCGCCCATACGTACCCCTTGAGGACAGGATGGGACGTGCTTACTCCTTCCCCCGTGATAAAACGAGGAGGTTATTTGAGCTGGCATTGCGCAATAGGCTCATAAATCTGCCAGATCCAAAATGTCCGTCGCAACCAAGTGACGTCAATGAGCCTAATTACTGCCCTTATCATCGAGTGCTAGGACATCCGATCGAAGACTGTTACGTTTTCAAAAATTGGCTTGAAAACCAGTACCGCCAGGGCAAATTCGCGCTATCCGACAAATGGAAGGTAAATCCCCCGCAGCCCCACACCTCTAAGGGGACAAATACGCCGGGGGCAACATGCTCCGTCGTTGAAGAAACTCCCTGGGAAGTCGTATTATCGGCCAAAACGAGGAGAATGCTAAATGATCTTCAGACCTGTCCAGCGGTCAAGTGGAAGAACCCCTTGGAGCCGCAGGTTATAGAGGGGATGTTGAAGCCACATCCGACTCCGAAGACCGATGGTGGTAGTTCAAGCGTTCATAACCAGCCGTCAAAATCTTCGAAAAAGAAGAAGAAGAAATCTAAGAAGCCCGTGAAGCCTGGCGACAAGCGCGCCGACTTACAAAAGCAAATCGACGCGCTGGATGAATATAACCAGAAGGCGCGGACTCCCGTTACGCTCCAAGATTTCCTTGATCACGTCTTTCAAAAAGAAGATGAGGAGGAAAGTTCATCAGATGAATCCAAGGAATACGTGGCGAGCTGTCATATGATCTCTCACTCGACCTCGAACGATGAAGGGACTTCTGGCACCAAAATGCCGGGGGCAAATACTGAGTCAAGGGTTCCGGAATTATCAATAGAAATGATTGACGCGTTTCTTAGTGAAGCTCGATTGAAAAGTAAAGCTGATCAAGAACGCGAGACGGCTATATTCGAAACGGCCAAGCGCCAGCGACTCGAGGGAGGAGCTGAGATGATCCTACTGGAGCAAAATGCCTCCACCGCTGACAAAAGCCAATTCAAGATAAAAAAGAAGTTCGCTAAGGCCATATCGATGGGAATGAAGCTACCACCCTCAGAAGAAAAAGTTACTAGCGTGGTAGAAATGCACCCCTCTTATTGCTTATATCATCAGAAGGTCTCACATTCTACCCAAGAGTGCAAAGCGTTCGATAGATGGTAGCAAGGATATGTCGCTCATCAACAACGCTTTAAACGGGAAAAGCGAAAGATTCGTCGGGAGCAAAGAAACACGACCAAAGTGCTTGAAAGAACTGCCGGCAACTGTCACATGGTTAACACTACCAGGTCACAAGTGCCTACATTTGGGAGCGACTCTGATGAGGAGCTAGAGCTTGCCCCTCTCTTTAAAGAGTCAACTTCGGGAAAAGAAGAAGAGCCAGTGGTTTGCGAAAATATCCGGCTGCGGAATCGGACACTGCCTGAAAAGAACCTCGGACCCTCGAATAGAAAAGATAAAGGGAAAGAAAAGGTCTCTGAAGACATCGTTTTAGATGACCAAGTTCTGGAAGAGCTAAACGCCAAGAACCCGCCGAAGAGAAGTAAGGTGGATTACAACGTTCTGGCACATCTGAGGAAACTGCCCTCTCAACTCAGTATCCTTGATGCCTTGTTACTATCAAAGGAAGCCAGAGACTCTTTGATTAAAGCGCTACAAGATCCGGACCAGTTTCAAGCCTTCTTAGCCGAAGAAAAGATGAAAGACAAATTAGAAGAAGTGCACACAGCCGACGTTGCTTTTGGTGATGAAGACCTTCTCCTCGGGACGTGTGAACACAATCGCCCCCTTTATGTCTCAGGATATTGCCATGACATAAAGATAGGTAAAATCTTGGTCGATAACGGATCGTCCGTCAATTTACTCAATGTACGGGTGTTAAAAGAAATTTGCATGAGCATACAACACCTCGCCCGAGACAAGATCACTATCTCCGGTTTCGACTCTCAATCCTCAAAGACTCTCGGATCTGTGATATTGACGCTATGCTTCGGGTTACTCGTCACAGACATCAAATTCCATGTTATAGACGCCAAGACGTGCTACAATGCTCTGCTCGACCGACCATGGCTACACGAGTACAATATCATCCCTTCTACACAGCATCAGTGCATGAAGTATTCCAGGGATGGCCTCGAGTACACTGTGGCCGGAGAGTTGAATCCGTTTTCCGTGAACGAAGTTCGCAAGTATGAAGATGCCAAATACTTCTTGCCGAGCTTCGAAGACACGGAAAGGTGTCACAAACCGGAGAACAAAACTAATGCCACCATCCCCGTCTTCGGCAGTGACACCGAGGAGGAGGATATAATTTATTCAGGTCCATCCCAATCTACCAGGCCAGGACCATCCGTTCCTTCGTTGATCTTCGGTAGTGATTCAGAGGATGAAGTTCATGCTGTATTCCCTGCTCGGCCTTCGATACGGATTTCCGCTGATGAAGAGCGAAGTCTGCAGATAACCATGGTGCCACTTGAACATTACAAAGAACTGGATGCACTCGACACCAACAGCGTAGAAGAATTGCAGACATTCTATATCCCTCCCAGAAGAAAAGGCGAGAAGGCAATCCTATTCTACCGTTCTGAAAAAAACAAAGTAGAAAAAGAAATTTGGCATGGCGCAGATCCCACGCTCGACAGGCTCAGCCTATCCGTCTTCCTCGATATTATACCGAAGGTTTGAAGAAACTGCTGAAACGCCAGGGGATGTCCTTCACACAGACCGTTAGAAAAGCCAAACTCTATGACAAGGTCTGGAACATTCCCGGGACCCAATGCAAACTGCCTAACGGGAGAGTAGAAACCAAAGGGCTTGGGTACATCCGGCCAAAGAAGCGGGAGCTAGTAAACAGCTGTTATGCCATGTATGACTTCGATGAAGAGGCGGACGCTCAATGGGAGGATGCTAATCCTGAACCAGCAAAAGTTCCTGATACAAAACCGCCCAGTCCATCGTCCGAAGACCAGATGAGCAAACTTATAAGGGATGCGAGTCAAAAAGCCCGAGATGATCACGATCGTGAAATGGCAATCTATGAGAAAGCTAAGACACAGCGTCTCCTTCAACAGGCAGTAAAAAACGAAGATGCCGCTCCTTGTCAACCTGCTACAAAAAAGGTTCGACGCGAAAACAAAAACAAGTCGAAAGGCAAGAGAGGCGCTCGACAACCACAAAGCAGAGCTAAGAAGCCACGCATCCGAGAATCGAGCGTTATTGACTTAGCCCTCAGGAAGAAAATGGGTCGAGCATACTCATTTCCTCGGAACAAAACAAGGAAAATATTCGATCTCGCTCTAAAACATCAAATGCTTACGTTGCCAGAGTCTAAACACCCTGAACAAGCAGGCGAAGTCTCCAACCCAAAGTATTGCTTTTACCATCGAGTAGTAGGGCATCCGCTTGAAGATTGCTTCACCTTTAAGAATTGGGTTGAGGACCAATATCAGCTTGGCAGTTGGAGGGTAGCGCCGCCGCAAAAGCACGAACCCGAAAACACAAGAATAAAACCAACTCCGCATTGGGATTGGCAGAAAATTCGCACCTGCCATGTGATAACAATATTAAAAGAAGGGTCCGAAGACATGAACAACCTCCCTTGGTGCTTTGAAAGCGGCAGCGATGAGGTAATCTCAGAATTTCCCCCAGCTCCGAAAGAACTGGAAGATGGAATCCATACCACTGCAGATAATCTCAAGAAAATTGAGTTGGGGACGGAAAATGACCCGCGACCGACATTCATCAGCGAGCTGTTATCTGAAGAAAGGATGGCTGCGTTAAAGGATGTGCTTCTACAGCACAAAGATTGCTTCGCGTGGAACTATTCAGAAATGCCGGGACTAGATCCAGAAATTGCTGTACACAAGTTGGCGATATCCCCGGACATCAAGCCAGTCAAACAAGCGCCGAGAAGAATGCGACTCGAGCTTGAGATGAGCATCAACGCCGAAGTCAAAAAGCTGATAGACTCTGGCTTCATCGAGGAAGTCCAATACCCTGAATGGATCGCCAATATCGTCCCAGTGATGAAGAAAAATGGGACAGTGCGCATATGCGTAGACTTCCGGGATCTTAATAAAGCTTGCCCGAAGGATGATTTCCCAGTGCCAGTCACTGAACTGATGATAGACAATACATCCACTCATGAGGTTTTCTCCTTCATGGACGGCTCGTCAGGGTATAATCAAATAAAAATGCATCCAGAAGACCAGAAGCATACAGCCTTCAGGACTCCTCTTGGTATATTTTGTTATAAAGTGATGCCCTTCGGTTTGAAGAACGCCGGTGCCACCTATCAAAGGGCCATGACAAAGATCTTCGACGACCTTATACACGAAATCGTTGAATGCTATATCGACGATTTCGTGGTTAAAAGCAAATCATACGAGGAACACCTCGAGCATTTGAAGACCGTGTTTCAACGCCTTCGGCAATACAACTTGAAGATGAATCCTCTTAAATGTGCGTTCGGGGTTTCCTCGGGCAAATTCCTGGGATTCGTTGTTCGACACCGAGGTATTGAAATAGATCCGTCAAAGATTAAAGCGATCATGGAAATGCCTCCGCCGAGGACTCTCAAACAGCTTCGGTCTCTCCAAGGGAAACTCGCATACATACGGCGATTTATAGCCAACCTTTCAGGAAAGTGCCGTCCTTATAGCCACCTGATGAAGAAGGGAACCCCATTCGTGTGGGATCAAAAATGCCAAGGCGCACTGGATGAGATCAAGCAATACCTGCAGAACCCGCCAGTGTTGGCTGCTCCGGTTAAGGGGAAGCCTCTCATTCTTTATACAACCGCCCTCGAAGGTTCCTTAGGCGCATTATGGGCACAAGAGAACGATCAAGGGAAAGAAAGAGCACTCTACTACTTAAGTCGAGTCCTGCTGGGGGCAGAAAGCAACTACTCTCCCATTGAAAAACACTGCCTGGCATTGATCTTCGCAATAACAAAGCTTAGGCACTATGCGTTGGCGCACGAGGTCCGTCTGATTTCAAAAGTGGACCCTCTTAAATATCTAATGTCAAAAGCCATATTGACAGGACGACTCGCTAAATGGGCCCTGCTCTTGATGGAATTTTCGATAACGTATCAACCTCTCAAGGCAGTAAAAGGCCAGGCCATCGCCGACTTCCTTGCTGAGCATCCCATACCTGCCGACTCTCCTTTAAATTGCGATTTGCCGGACAGACATGCATTTGACGCAATCGACAGTGGTGATACCCGTTGGGAGCTTTACTTTGATGGGGCGTCTTCTATGAAAAAGCATAAACAAAGTATGCCAACGATCAAATCGGGGGTGGGACTCATCTTTGTGACTCCCCAAGGAGGAATAATGCGCTTCGCCTTCTCCTTAACAGAGCCGAGAACGAATAATGAAGCTGAATATGAAGCTCTGATAGCAGGCCTCGAGATCGCCATCGATATGGGAATTGAGAGCCTCCTCATATACGGGGACTCCCAACTGGTCGTCAGTCAAGTGAACGGCGATTACCAAACATGCAAACCGGAATTGGTAAAATACGGTGAAAAAGTGCAGCAACTGCTAACCCAAATTCCCTCCTACACGTTGGAAAGCATACCGCGCGCGGAAAACAGCAAAGCAGACGCACTAGCCAAACTTGCTAAAGAACTGGCTGACGAGAACTTCGACGACGTTAGAATCGTGGTACAGAGCCGTCGAGTGCTCACCCCAACAGAAATATCTCCGAAATCGTCTGAAGAAAAAGGAGCGAAAGAGGAGACAACCCTGCAAATAAAAGACTGGGAAAATACCGAGGACTGGAGAGAAGTCTTCATAGATTACTTCAAGTTCCACCGAATACCTGAAGAGGCGTCCACAAGACATCAGCTCATGAAACGAGCTCTGTCTTTCGCCTTCGTCAATGATACTCTGTACAAGAGGTCATTCGATTCTCTGTGGTTGAGATGCTTAGGACCTGACGAAGCGAGAAGGGTCGTCCAAGAAGTTCACGACGGACTCTGCGGTTCCCACCAAGCGGGCCCTAAGATGAAGTTGAAGATAAAGCGGACGGGCTACTACTGGCCCACGATGATGCAGGATTGCCTGGAATACGCGAGGCAATGTCATTCATGCCAAATTCATGGGGACTTCATCCATCAGCATCCCAATCCACTGCATCCAACAGTGGCTAGTTGGCCATTCGAAATGTGGGGAACTGACATAGTCGGTCCCATCGAACCAGCATCGTCAAAAGGACATCGTTTCATCTTGGCGACGACTGATTACTTCTCCAAATGGGCAGAGGCGGTACCGTTGAGGGAAGTGAAAACGGAGAACATCCTCCATTTCTTCAGAACGCACGTCATATACCGGTTTGGAACCCCGAGAAGAATCATCTCTGATAATGGGCCAACCTACCGAAGTCATAAAATTAGCCGTTTCGCACAGCAGCACAATATAGACTGGAGATATTCCTCAGTTTATAACCCGCGAGCTAACGGTCTAGCTGAGGCCTTCAACAAGACCTTGACGAAGATCATAAAGAAAACAGTGTCACGAAATAAGAGAGATTGGCACGAAAGATTGCAAGAGGCTCTTTGGGCGTATCGAACTACATTTAAAACGGCCACAAACACAACGCCATACGCGTTGGTATTTGGGACGGAAGCAGTACTCCCTCTCGAGATAGAATTACCCTCTCTACGAGTGGCAGTCCACTACGAGCTGACGGACGAAGAAAATGCTCACCTTCGGTTTGAAGAGCTTGACGCCCTTGATGAAATCCGGCTTCTAGCACAACAAAATCTGGAAGCCTATAAAGCAAAGATGACGCGCTCATATGAAAGATTGAGCCGACCGAGGACATTCCACCAAGGCGAACTCGTGCTAGTGGTCAAAAGGCCCATGATCCCCAATCGCGCCAAACGGGAAAAGTTTGAGCCAAACTATGAAGGACCATACATCATTGATAAGGTCTACTAGGGTGGGGCCTATCTACTCATGGACATGCACAGTGAAAGGCCTTTCAGGCCGATAAACGGTCGCTTCCTAAAGAAATACTATGCTTAATGAGCCACAGCCTAGGTCAACGGTAGATGACGACAACTATGTCCGCTCGCTATCTTCCTAAACTCAAACTCTATCAGCAGTAGCCAGCCTTCTCAAGTGATGGACCGAAATGTCCTTAAACTAATAGCAGACCGAGACGTCTTTAAACTAATACTGCAGCATCCTTGGGCTGACGCAAAAAAAAAACGGTAAGTCTATAAGCAAAATGGGCACGGATGAAAACCCGAAAGGGCTCCGTGAGTAAAAACAGCAGGACTACCGGCGAGTGTTTGTGAAAACCTGAAAGGGCGCAACCTCGTTAAGAACACTTATAGGGTCTTCTCGACCTTGTAAGGAGAAACCACCTGCGTGAGATCCTTACGACTCACAAAGGAGCAACACACTTAGGTATCCCCACGATTCCTAAGGAGAAAATACACTTGCGAGATCCTCACGACTCGTAAGGAGAACTCTCTTATGGGACCCTCACGGCTCATAGGATTTGAAAGTCTTAAGTCACAGAGACCTAAACCTGTGCTTAAGCAAACCCCCACAAACTTCCAATATTGCCCTACAAGTGGTTCAATATTGACCCTTGTATACAATCCACGGGCGTGAATAAACATTTCCCTAACTAAGTCCCATCTGAAGCTAGGGATATGTGTGCATGGTAAACAACCCTTGTAAATCCTCTCGACTTACAAGGAGAAAGCCCTCCTGTAGGATCCTTACGACTTACAGAGAAACAAACACTTAGGGATCCTCACGACTCCTAAGGAGAAAATACACCTACAAGATCCCCACGACTTGTAGGGAGAAATACCTTCACGAGACCCTTACGGCACATGAAGTCAAAAGCCTTAGCCGACAGGATCCTAACCCTGGTCGCTAAGCCTCCTTTGTTCGACAACGACAGAGGCAAATGATGATTCGCTCCTGGTAATATCCCAGTTGCAGCGGTGCTGATGCCGAAATCGGTGTCCAATTTCAGGTCTACGGCGAAAGCCAGTAGGCCGCTCATGCATACGAAATAGCCGAAATGATAGGGCAACTTGCAATAAAAAGCAGCAAGTAAAATGTATGCATGCAAAATAGCCGAAATGATTGGGCAACTCGTAATAAAAAGCAACGAGTAAAAATAAAAAAAAAAACAAATAGCCGAAATGATTGGGCACCGCGAAAAATAGCCGAAAAGATTGGGCAATTGCGATTTTCGCGATATAAAAGCTGAAATGATAGAGCACCGCGGAAATAAAATAAAATAAAAAGAAAAAATGATAAAACTTTGGCCCTACAGTTAAGATCACATCGATCCCTGTATACAATCCAAGGGCGTAAACAGAGAATGAACCATACTTTCCCGGCGGATTCCGTCAGAAGACGAACCCCAAATCTCACCGGTTCATTTCAACCAAAGAAGCCAGTGACTTCAGCAAAATTCCTCGACTCACAGATACAAACACTCCTTGACGAGAGCCTTCTGATCCGCGTCGACCCGCAGAGCCACCAGTGCCTCCGTAAGAATCCTCGACTCGTTTCAAACCCCAAGGAAACAAATAATACTTGGCGCTTGGGAAACAAATAATCCCAGCAAGCTCCTCGACTCACGGATACAAACACTCCTTGACGAGAGCTTCCTGATCCGCGTCGACCCACGGAGCTACCAGAGCCCCCGTGGGAACCTTCGACTCGTTTCAAACCCCAAGGAAACAAATAATCCTTGGCGCTTGGGAAACAAATAATTCCAGCAAACTCCTCGACTCACGGATACAAACACTCCTTGACGAGAGCTTCCTGATCCGCGTCGACCCGCAGAGCTACCAGAGCCCCCATGGGAACCCTCGACTCGTTTCAAACCCCAAGGACACAAATAATCCTTGGCGCTTGGGAAACAAACAATCCCTCGCAAAACTCCTCGACTCATGGATACAAACACTCCTTGACGAGAGCTTCCTGATCCGCGTCGACCCGCAGAGCTACCAGAGCCCCCGTGGGAACCCTCGACTCGTTTCAAACCCCAAGGACACAAATAATCCTTGGCGCTTGGGAAACAAACAATCCTTCGCAAAACTTCTCAACTCACGGATACAAACACTCCTTGACGAGAGCTTCCTGATCCGCGTCGACTCGCAGAGCCACCAGCGCCTCCGTGGAACTATCGACTCGTTTCAAACCCCAAGGACACAAATAATCCTTGGCGCTTGGGAAACAAATAATCCCTCGCAAAACTTCTCAACTCACGGATACAAACACTCCTTGACGAGAGCCTTCTGATCCGCGTCGACTCGCAGAGCCACCAGCGCCTCCGTGGGAACCATCGACTCGTTTCAAACCCCAAGGACACAAATAATCCTTGGCGCTTGGGAAACAAATAATCCCTCGCAAAACTTCTCAACTCACGGATACAAACACTCCGTGACGAAAGCTTCTTTGACTCACATCTTGGGCAGTAAGGATTCAAAAACTTGCTTCCTGAACAAATGGGATCCTGCAAGTCAATCCTAAATGGTCTCTTGCATACTATTCACGGGTCTCACTCTCTGAAGTCGATTCTCGACAAAGAGGGAAACAACCGCTTACGAGCCCTCTCGACTCGTAAGAGGGCAACGGGACCCTGCAAGTCAATCCTAAATGGTCTCTTGCATACTATTCACGGGTCTCACTCTCTGAAGTCGATTCTCGACAAAGAGGGAAACAACCGCTTACGAGCCCTCTCGACTCGTAAGAGGGCAATGGGACCCTGCAAGTCAATCCTAAATGGTCTCTTGCATACTATTCACGGGTCTCACTCTCTGAAGTCGTTTCCCGACAAAGAGGGAAACAACCGCTTACGAGCCCTCTCGACTCGTAGGAGGGAGAAATTCTCTCATAGGATCCTTTCGACTTATGAGAGAAAACCCCACTTGGGAATCCTCACGATTCCTAAGGAGAAAATCCACCTACGAGATCCTCTCGATCCGTAGGGAGAAAAGTCTCTATGAGACCCTCACGGCTCATAGAGTTGAAAAGTCTTAGGCAGCAGATCCGAACCTGCGGCCTAAGCCATCGCTATCTCTTGAAGAAACCAAGATGCTTACTCTATTACCTGTCAATCATGTTTATAAAGACAGCATGCTGATAATAAGAGAAGGGAGAAAAGCAAAGAAATGATACGAGACATTAAAAAAAAATGTGTATCTTTATTTATTAATTCAATCAAGTACATGGCGAATCATACAAAAGAATAAAGAATGTATACATCTTATTCAAAAAAGAAAATTACAAGTGTATTGATACAAGGGCAGCTATTGGGAAGGGAGCGTCTTGCACAGATGTAGCAATCGCTCGCATATGTCCTTCCACACCTTCTCTTGCTCGGCTACCACCGTCAACTCTGCCTCCACTTGGGCTCGTTGCCGCAAGACCGATGCAAGTTGCTCCCTCACGACTTGATAAGCAGCCTCCCGACTTGGGATATTGCGCTCAGCCATGTCAAGCTTCCGCTTTAAGTTTAGCCCATGGGAGATGCGCTTCAAGAGACCCTCAAAGATAGTCTTCACTTGGGCAGCATTTGCCTCAACCTCAGCGCGTAGATGGGCCGTTTCGTTCGAGGTCTTTTGGCATTCCCTTAGTCTTTGAGCTGCTTCTTGCTCCAAGTGGCGGGAGTGCGAAGTGCTTTGCTCGAGCCAAGTTGTGCGTTGGGTGCTCAGAGCTAAAACTTTGGGAGAAGGGCGCGTCAACTCCAGCCGGTATAGACAGGCCTCGATCTCCCTGCAGTGATTAACCCAAGATTCAACGACGCCTTCGTTGTGAAAAGTTACGAGCGCCGCTAACATTGGGTTAACATCCACAGCGAAATCTACAGCAGAAGGGAGAGCATCCATGCTGAGCTCTTCGATATACCCGCTCAGCATGCCTAGACTCATCACAGCACCCTTTGAAGACGGGCGCCTCAAGAAAGGGCCTGCCGGTATAAGGACGCGCGACTCAAAGGGGACCGGAGCCGGAACAATAGCTGCAAAACAAGACATAATTAAACGGTGGTTCAAGAGATATTTAAGGATTACAAAAAAGGAGGGGTGTTTGCTATACCGGCAGCAACGGACGGCAGAGCCGGGAGGGCCGGTAGCGCGGCAGGTCTGGCATCCCCTCCTTCGATTTGTGACACTGCAATAAAGAAAGGGAAATGTCAAGAATCATTCAATTACTAGAAAAAGGGGATGAACGAAGATACTATATTGAACGTACACTCACCAGCGCCACTAGAGGGAGAAGTAAGCTCGGAGGGGAAGGAGAAGTGTGGGAGCAACACCTGATATTGATGATCAAAGAGCACTCCTGAAAAGACACGATGGTATGGCATTAGTCCATGAACTATACGTTTAAGAGATTAACTTGTGAGTCACAGGTCCATACCTCCCAACATCCGCGATGGCACGAGGGAAAACGGGGAAGTGACCACCGCCAAAGCAGTAGTTGACGGTGCTCCCTCAAGCAATGGAGCGTCGGCACTGGCCGCACCTGCAAAGACAAGCTTGTTAGAAGAGATTGCAAGATATATATAAAAAAACGGGGGGGGAAACGATATTAACCCGAAACTTACCCGATGAACTGCCAGCCGAGACGGAGGCAATTCCTTCCTCCACTGACATCAGGCCACCACCCGTAGCCTCATCACCTGACTCGATGGGAGTCGTTGTTGTGCTCGCAAGCCCGGGAGACGGCAAGGAACCATATGCAGGGAGGGCTACGATTGGGGTATTGCCAGATTCCAGAGAAGGAGTGGCTGGCTCCTCCTCAGGAATCGTGGCCACCTCACCCACTACTCCTTCGGGTCCGACGGTCACAGTTGCCTCATCCATCGGCACCGCGACATCTCCAGCCTCAAGCGCCTCGATTTCTACTGCCTCCGGCTCGACAATCATCTCACCTACCGCCATTTCAGATGCGGCACCGATGACCTTCTCGGCAGCGAATTCTTCAACTTCTGTTTCAGGCGCCGTGGCCCCGATGACGTTGCTCACTGTCAGCTCAGGCTCGGCAGGCGCCGCTTCCTCCGCTCCCCGGGGTTCGACGGTCTCCGCCTCCCCCTCAGTCGGACTTGGCCCTGCAAAGAGGAGTGCATATGAGTCAACGAGTTGATAATTCTTACAACAAAGTTCTGAAAGAAAGGTTACCTGAAGAGGATTTATCATTTGCATCCCGGACCGTGCGTGCCACCTGCCTATGAGCAGTAGATAGGGCGGCAGGGGCCTCTTCAGAAGGAGTGTCGGCACGAGGAATAGTGCTAGGGCCCGCTCCTGCGGCCAGAGCAGCTCTGCGCGCCTTCGCTTAGCGTCTCAACCGCTTCCGCTCCTCTCGAGCCGCTGAGACAGATGCCACCAGAGCCTCCTTAAGTGAGGCTTCTTCGCCCGTATACAGGGATGCCTCTAGATTCTTCAAGGCATCCCTCGTCGCTCTATCAAGCTGGGGCTCTTGTGGCAACTGCAGCGAAGCCGGGACTTCGATGACGGGCTTGGGAAGGATCCTCGCGTCGACTAATACAACCCCTGCAAAGAAACAAAAGAAGGTCAGGTTGACTATCATAAAAAGACAACAAACTTTCCTTATAAAAGAGAAAGGGATAAAACATACCGACGCTTGCTAGGGTACGCTTCTCCTCCTCCTCTTGGAAGGTTTTCAGGGAGGCAGCGATAGCCTCTTCAGTAGAAGCGCCTGTTAAAAATGGAGCAAACGTTGGTTAAATATAATGATACAAAGTGCAATGAAATAATAAATAACGCGTCTGATGATTACCGGACTCAGCGAGTTTGCTCAACATCGCTTCAAGCCTTGCCGATCGCTCCGAAGCTGCAATGGCGGCAGCTAGATTGGTGTCCTCAGGGTCCACCACAAAACCCTCATTGCTGCCGTACTCGCATATGGCCTCGGCAGGAGAAGCCGCAGGTTTTGAGCCGAGGATCGCATCGAGGGATAGGGTGGACTTCTTCTTCTTCTGTCCGCCAGCCTTGGATCCACTCGGAACAGCTTTGCGCTTGCCAGCTTTGGCAGTCACTTTCGGGCGGCGAGTCCCGATGTCCGCTCCTGCGTCCGATTCCGGCGATACCGCTTTAACCGTCTTTGTCGGAGCACGGGGCGCCATTGGTGCATCCACCGTAGTAGACAGTGGCAATCCACGCGGAGGGGGCAACACGCGTGGTCGATCAACTTCGGCATCTTTCATCGGAGGGATAACCTCAACCCTGGGCTGCAAGGGAGCCTTGCGATCACCGCCGGGAGGCGCAGCCCTACGATCGACCAGCAGGCGTTTCTCCATCAAGATGATTGGGCCCATCGCGTGCGCATACCAGGCCACATATGAATTGAGTATCTTAGGGGTACAGCTGGGCTCACTGATAAAAAAATAGGAGCCTGTATTGAGCCAGATGAAGTGATGCATCGCATTCCGTACCCCCTCTGGGCCGACTGCAGGTGTTCCCAAGAAGGCTTCCAACGGGACCCCTTGGTTGTAACTCGATTGCCGGGCAAATCGATGCGGGTTATACCTCATAAAGAGAGCCGTTTCATTTTGCCTAAATACTAAGTAGCCCGGCCGAATGGAGTAAAGGTGGAGGATTTCCCGAGCCTTCAACACAGAAACACCGCCCTTAAAGTCATCACGCAGCGGCACCACTGACTTAGTGGTCTCAGAACCTATGGTGATGACCTTATCCACAAAAGAGGTCTTCGCTCCGACTAGATGCGAACGCAGGAGCAGTCCCCTAGATTCCCGCGGAGGTGCAAACACAATGGAAGCCCGGACCAATCGCATGATTCTTGGGAGTTTGAATCTCTCAAAGAACGGGGGAGTTTTATGGGTACCAAACACTCCTCGAACATGCAGCTCCATCCAAGAAGTGAAGTAGTGCATCGGGAAGTTAGCAGGCTGTACCCCAGGCTCATTAGCGTCCGCCGCTACGCTAAGTCCATTGTAGAGATAAGCCAACCCGGCGATCCCTACTGATAACTGCAAACCGGCCACCATTCGATGCGCCAGGTAAAAGACAGAGGACCGCATAAGGCGTGGGTGCATGGGAAGCGCGAAGCTGCATAGCCACAGACCCAAGAACCCTATGAAAAAGGTCTCCTCATCCATGCCAGGAACGGCGATCTCTGAGAAAGGGACGCTAGCAGTGCCGGGGAGGTAAAAACCCCGCTGATCAATTTCCGATGAAGGTCGGCGGTCCAGGCCAAAACCAAAGGGGTCAGTAAGCTGGGCGAACTTCTCACCCTGCTCTGATAAAAACTCCGGGCGAATAAAACGAGCAATGAAGTCCGCGAAACTAACGCCTCGGTCGCCCAATTCCAAATGGAGCTCCTCGTAAATCTCCAATACCTTCACCAGGCCCGGATGCTGATGCTGAATGGCATTTTCCGGAGTTAAGTCGAATACCACCTGCTTGGTGGCAAAGACGTACTCGTCAGTAGGAAGCAGCTCTTCGTAGTGCTCCCCCCTCGCCGGTAAACCTGAAAGCTCAACGAATTCCTCTAGAGAAATGGAGACTTCCCTATCCGCTGTCAGGAAAGTATGTGTGGGGATATTCCATTGTTCAATGAAGGCCTTTGTCCACCACGTTGGAGGAGTAGGATACTCGAAAAGCGAGACGTAGACGGCGGAGTATAAACCAATCTTCGTCAGGTGAGCTCTTTTCGCCGCTAAAATGTACCGGGCCCATGGCAGGTATCCAGCAAGCGGTCGCGGATTCAATCCAATGTTGTAAGCCTGTCCCTAAGGGCGTGCTTCACCCTGACAGATTCGCCTTCCCAAGATATCTATGGCCGGCGGCGGCTGCACCGGAATAGCGCCGATTGCAGGCTGGAGGAGGTCGTCGGAATTCCAATTTTTAACCTCCACGGCATACTCCACCGGGGGTTTGTCCGCATAGGGGATCGTAACTATAGGTTCGGAGGGCGAGGCGGAACTAAAACTGCGACGACCCTGGATGATTTGGCTATACCACCTTCCCCACAGATGAAGATTTTTGCATTCAGGATCGTGATCTTTAATAAGAGCAAACACCACCCGATCCACTGGCGCATGGGGGAACCCTCCTTCCGAGCGAACGAAGGGAAAAGACAAGTCGTCAGACATCTTTTCTGTATAAAAAAATATATATATATATCATTAGTGGCCTGACGCTTAACATTAAAAAAATATATATATAATAATAAATAAAAATCTTGCTCCACACTGTGATGCAGTGGGTAGGGAACCAAAGGGGGACCCACAAAATCAAGATGACGGCGCATCATTTGATAAGACAATCCCACCATTGGATGAGACTGTCAGTCAATTAAAAGACCCCCAAGAGAATATCCTCATTGGGGGGATCCCTAGAGACAAGGAGAAAATCTCCTCTTTTCAGAGCAAAGCTCTGCCACAGAGTGACATTTGTCAAACTCCTGTTTCAAAGGAATAAAACTTCTTAAAAAAAGAGCCTAGCTCTGTAGTAGCAATAAAAAATTTTATAACTCCTAAGAATTAAAATTTTGGGATCTTAAAGACCCATGGAAACTTTTAAAAAGTTTTCTAGTTGATCTATGAGCAGGGCTCTGTTCATGGGTTAAAACCCATGAACAGAGTCTCTGTAAATTTTTGAGAGCAAGGCTCTGTGGATGAAACCCCAATGGGGTTTCCTTTAGATCAAAAATCTATAAGAGCAAGGCTCTGTTGAAGAAACCCCAAAGGGGTTTCCTTTAGATCAAAGATCTATAAGAGCAAGGCTCTGTTAATTAAATTTAACTTAAATTAATTTAATTTTACCTAGAATGGTTCTAAGATTAGAACTTGGAAGTTCTTAGGGAAATCACAAGAGCAAGGCTCTGGAAGTTCTCAAGCAAGAGCAAGGCTCTGAAATTCAAATTCTTGAAAATGGTAAAGAATTACCAAGGACCAAGGGTCCTATTTATAGGCGCCTGCGCCTGTTCACTTGACCCTTCGATCCGACGGTCAGGATCTAGCCACCGCTGCACTCACGTGCGCGCCACGTGAGCGCAACGGTGGGGGGGCATCTGTTTCCCCCAATCAGAGCAAGGCTCTACTTGAATTTTGAAAATTCAAATTTCGAAGCAATACTTCGGTTCCCGTGCGCAGCGCGCAATTTGCCACATGGCAGAAGTTGATTCGGCAGCGTAACGCCCAAGGCAGTGCGTCCAATCAGAGCAAGGCTCTTTAAAAAAACCATAAGTAAGACTTAACTGCGCAAGCGCACGGCAGCGCGACACGTGTCTGCGCAGTTGCGCAATCGCAACTGCGCAAGCGCACGGATGCGCGACACGTGTCTGCGCAGTTGCGCAATCGCAACTGCGCAAGCGCACGGCAGCGCGACACGTGTCTGCGCAGTTGCGCAATCGCAACTGCGCAAGCGCACGACAGCGCGACACGTGTCACGCGCTGGTGAGTTGCGCAGCAACAGAATGAAAATTTAAGTAAATCTTTTCTGTTCTTGTTAAAACAAGAAGATTTCTTCTGTAAAACAGGGACCCTTGGATCAAAGATCCAATGGTGGGAAAATTCCCAAAATTATTCAGGAAAGATCTTGGTAACAAATTCAACAAATTTGTGGGCACTATAAAAAGGACCTCATTCAAAGGGATCATCATCATCAAGAGAAGAATTAACTTCTGGCAAAAAAAAAAGGAGAAGAGAAAGAACTTTTGAAGATTATTCAACAACAAAAAAAAGAGGTAAAAACTTCTTTTGGAAGAAAAGAAAAGTCTATGAAGAACAGAGGATAAAAAAATGAATAATTAAATAAAAAAAAAAAGAGAGATGAATAGTGCCCTGCACTTGATATGAACCCTTGGTTCTGTAAAATCAGAGAAAACAAGAAGAAAAACTTGTTTTCCTTTGATCCAAATTCAGATCAAAAGTGCTATGCACTTTTGTTCTTAAATCTGGAAAATTCTTGAGTTTCAGCAGAGATGCAACCCATTATTTAAAAGGTCCTAGCCCAAATCCAATTGCAGACTAATAAAAGGGCAAAGCCCTGTTTGGAAAACTCTTGAGTTTCTGCAACTCATTATTTAAAAGGGCCTAGCCCAAATCAAATTGCAGAATAATAAAAGGGCAAAGCCCTGTTTGGAAAACTCTTGAGTTTCTGCAACTCATTATTTAAAAGGGCCTCACCCAAATCAAATTGCAAAAATAATAAAAAGGACAAAGCCCTGTTTGGAAAATTCTTGAGTTTCTGTAACTCATTATTTAAAAGGGCCTGGCCCAAATCAGATTGCAAAATAAAAAAGGGGCAGAGCCCTGTTCGGATTGATTCTTTTAGTCAGGCAGAGCCTAAGATAAATAAAAAAAATTGGACTTAACCCAATCCTGGCTGTAAGTCCTTAAATTAAATGGCTCTCATAAACCAATTCACGACCGGTTCGAGGGTACATCTCCGAACTCCTTTGACATTTGTCGCTGTAATTCCTCAACGACGTCAGAGAGGTGATCGGACCGAAACGTCCCTAAACTAATATCGGACCGAAACGTCCCTAAACTAATATCGGACCGAAACGTCCCTAAACTAATGTTGGACCACCACGTCCCTAAACTGGCGATGGACCACTACGTCCTTAAACTGGCAATGGACCGCCACGTCCCTAAACTGGCACAATAGGGCCCAAACGCTCTTTTGTTGGATCTAAACGGTCCCGTCTAAGTTGATCTTAACCCCAAATACGGTTAACGTGTCCTTAGATATTCAAATAAACGATAAAACCTTAAATCAACTTTGGTTCAAGGGTACACCTCTGAACTCCTCTGACGCCTGTCGTTGTAATCCCTCAACGACGTCAGAGAGGTGACGAGTCCCGACAACCAGATAATTAAATCAATCACTACGTCAGGCCGATCTTAGTCTAAAACAGGACTAACGTATCCTTGACGAACGTTTAAGTTGGTCTTAGCCGCAACGCGGCTAATGCATCCTTAAACTAAAAACACCAAACCCAAATCTAACTAAATACGGATTTGGACTAATCCACGTCCTACGGGTGACGACATCACTCAGTCTCCGTATACAATCCACGGGCAACCACGAACAAAACAAACACACACGACACGAAGTGAAATTCTGGAGAAGGAGAAAGTTGTTACCGCGATGCGGTAGCGTAATTAACTGCAGGGGCTTGCGCCTGCAGGGAAGAGCGTCCCCACAATCAAAAACCCCTCACCCTGAGGGGGGAATCTGATGAAGTCTGCTACATCGGCCGCATCCGTCTAAACCTCCGATACACGGTGCCATAAATCAACTTGGGATCTTCGGAGAGATAGACGGATAAAACCAAATAGCATCTGCCCCGAACCTCAGGCAACGGACGCGAAGTCCAGGCCGCCGTTCGGAGGGGAACAGTCTCCAATGATTATAATAGTTTATTTTGACGGAAACTGATATTTTCTGTTGGCTCATTTGATGATGAATATCGTGTGTGAATCTCGCTGGAAAATACGATTGTTAGTGACAAAAATTGATACCCCCAAACATGCCGTTAAAACTAATATTTTTCTCATATCTGAAAATGAATAAAATCACCGTAAATTACATACATACTGGAATGATGCGTTCGAGGGCTTAAATCGAATCCGACTCGAAGAAATTTAACCCTATGTAAAATTGCAATGATTTCTGTTCTGTAACTGTGATGATATTTAGATCGGAGTGCGACTCTGGACTGCAGTCCAGAGCGTTTCTGATTATTGTGTTCTGTTCCAAGACCTGTGTCACTGTGTTTTCTGAAGTCGTATGTTACGGAACCCTGCAGTAGATTAAATATAATTCTGTTAGTTAAACAAAACAAGTGGTTCCATTCCGTTTCATCGCCGTTTGCTATTTTAAACTGTATTTAAAAGGGCAGAACGTATAACTGTCCAGAACAGATTCAGAAATGACACACTGAGATTAAACTGTGTATAACTTTTAACGTACAGATGCGATTGAGGATCCGTCTATTGCGTTGAATACTCTATTGAAAACCATAGATTTCATTCAACAGTATCATCGCTAAATTCTGAGCCCAATCGGGTGCAATTCGTGTCGCGAAACGGACGTTCAGTTCTGAAACTGAATTTCCAGCCGCGAGCACTTAAAATGAAACAGCGATAACTTAAAAACTGGAATCCCGATTGAACTGAAACAAATTTTGATGAATTTCTGACTGAGTGTTCTATTTTTCTTACTTGTATCATTTTGCTGAATTCTTAACATATTAATTTATGCAATTTATTTTAGTCAATGACATGCATGTTGATTCATAACATACATAGCTTATTGGTAGCATACATACATATATCATACCCTTGCCATATACTCAGCGTTAGTGCGTGTGGACATTGCATTATCGTGCGTGATAGATGTTGGTTTAGGAGTGACGAGTACACCAATGGAAAGTGAATATTCGCGACAGTGATTAACACAGTGAACAGTGATAAAACCGTGCCATTGGTATACTCGTACACGACTAAATCAAGATCATAACTAGTGAGAACCTGGGAAAAAAGGGGAAATCAACGTGGAAAGAGTATCGTATATAGCGGGACCGTGTTTAGAGGATGATCATTCGAACCGTGATACTGATACATGTAGGGTAGGATCTAGCGATCCGGCTGACAGGGTTATGTCCCGGACATGTGGGCCGTTGTCTCGGGTATGTACGAGACTCCTGTTAAACATGATCCTCCTTCCACTATGTGATTTCAAACATGACCTAGAGACCGATAGGGACACATAACATATTCTACATCATGTAGTGACATAGTGATTTCCTGCATTGTTCCTACACCAGTATTACCTCACATACCTGTTTCATCTTATTATAATGATATTGTTATTGTGTCACTCTGACGACCTGAGTATGCATGCTCAGATCCCGCGGGGGGACCAGCGCAGGAGACAGATCTACCTTTCGAGTTCACGGAGATATAGTCTGGTGTACCTCCTATTTTCCTGCTTTCCGTACAAGTGAACGTGAGTTTGACTTTGGTTAGTATTTGTTCTTGTTATCTGTAATTTATGAACAATGGAATATTAATGTAATAAATTAGTGATGTGATTCATTTACCACTGCGCTTTATTTACTGATTACCATGTAATGCTAGAAGCCGAAGTGTGACTACGGCGGGATGATTCCTTGACCGTAGGAGCATGGCTGGCCTAGTCATCCCTCGTTTTGCATATTTTGGGAAGCGGGGCGTGACAGAAGGATAGCTGAGCGAGGGACCCTCCGGCTCGACTGTCTCTGGGAGGGCTTTTGATCCCTGTCGGTCGTGGTAGGAAGCTACCAGTCGGGGATAGCCGAGCAGGGTAGCTGTTGAGTTGCCTCTAAGGAGGACTTTGATCCTTAGCGTTGGAGAGGCTGTATGAGGCCTGCTAAGGATAACCGGGCAGTGAAGCTGCGCGGTTGCCTCTTGGCGAGGGCTTTGATCCCTGGCGTTGCGAGTAGGGAAGCTACCGGCCAGGGATAGCCGAGCAGGGGAGCCGCTCGGCTGCCTCTACGGAGGACATTGATCCTTAGCGTTAGAGAGGCCGTATGAGGCCAGCTAAGGATAACCGGGCGGTGAAGCTGCGCGGTTGCCTCTTGGCGAGGGTTTTGATCCCTGGCGTTGCGAGTAGGGAAGCTACCGGCCAAGGATAGCCGAGCAGGGGAGCCGCTTGGCCGCCTCTACGGAGGACTTTGATCTTTAGCGTTGGAGGGGCCTTAGGAGGCCGGTTAAGGATAACCAAGCAGGGTAGCTGCTCGGCTGAATCTTCATGAGGTCTCGCCCGACCATCCAGTTGCAGGTATGGGGGAACAGGAACGATCGCGGCGGGCGGGCGCGTAGCATGCGCATTGAATGCGGGGGGAGGCGAAGCGCCAGGGTCGCGTCGCTCCGATTCTGCCAGAGAAGGCTCGATGATCGCGGCGTGGCAGCGACTTCTTGGGTGAGAGCGGGCGACCGTAGAGTTCCGTTGAGACGCAGTGGGCTTTATAAGGCTGAAGGAGCACTGGTCCTTCCTTTCTTCGTAAACAGATCGTCGAGGATGCAAGACTTCCCCTTTACCATCCCCGAAATCGTCCACTTCGAAGACGTATACCTCTACGACCAGAACTGCACCAAGGACACGGTGCAGTTGGTCTATGGGAGTATCGAAGACCATTTCGGGCGGTTGCTCCCCCGACGCTCCTCCCTGCTGCAGCTGCTGATGTACTCCATCTGGAGGGCGTCGCCGGGGCTCTACAACCCCTTATCCGAGCAGCTTTATGACGAGGCCGTGGGCAAGCTGAGGTCTCTGAGGCGCTTCGGTCTGATCTCCACGAATCGGCTGGCTCGCTCAGTGGCGCTCGTCCGTGAGTGCTACGAACTGAGGCACGGGGTCAACGCACGTGGGGGGGATTGAGGGCCGAGATTGGATCTCGCGAGACCTCGGCTGGCGGAGATCTTTACCAAGTACCATGAGAAGTGCTCTCTGCACCCCTTCCCCCGCTGCTGTAATTTTCTTTTTCTTTTGTATTGTACGGCTGAGGAGCCCATAATACCTTTTGAATAAATGAGACATTTCCTTCTTTTTCGCAATGTTCCATTGATCTTTATTAAATTAACAACAAACCCTAGGAAGAGTTTACATTGCCTTAAAAGAAAAGTACAGGATAATAGCTGACCTTATTAGCGTGGCCCGGGCCCCTCGGAGGCTTATTTGTCTCCGTGCTCGGCACCGGGTACGGGGCTCCCTGAGCGCCGGACCGGTCATCTGCCGAAACGAGCATGATCTTCCCGATGGTCAACTCGGCGGGTGGGGGACGCTGCTCCTGCTCGCGGTCGGCCTGCCGTTTGTCCCTCAAGTAGGCGGAGAGGTGCCCCGATCGGATGAGCTCCTCGATATAGTCCCGAAGTTGCTTACAATCCTCCGTGGCATGGCCCAACGTCCAGTAGAAGGCGCAGTAAGGGCCCCGGGTTCGCTTCGAGGCCTGACGCGGGATTGGAGGGAACTTGAAGAACCCCTCGCCCTAGGCCTCCTCTAGTAACACTGCAAGGAAGATGTTGAGCGGGGTGTACTCCTGGAACTTCGGGTGATAGGGCTGCTGACGCTCCGGCCTCTCTTCCCGAGCCCTCTTTTTCTGGTCGGACCGTTCTGCTCGGGGGAGGTTCGCGTTCACCTCGGACTCCAGCTGAACCTCGCGCTCTGTCCATGCCTTGACCTCGGCCATGGCCTTAGGTTGTGCCAACGCAAAGGAGCGCAACAACTCCTTGTGCCTAAGCCCAGATCTGAGCGTCGTGATGACGGTCTCGTCCCGGTGTTCGGGGACCTCAAGGAGGGCGTTGTAGAAGCGGATGATGTAAGCCTTGAACGTCTCCTTGTCCCCGCTCTTAATTGTAAAGAGTTAGTCGACCATGCGCTTCTGCCGACGGTTCCCAACGAAGTGGCCGAGGAACTGAGTAGCCAGCTCGTCGAAGGTCAAGATTGAGCGAGGCTCGAGCCCTCGGAACCAGTCCCGACCTGGGCAGATGAGGGTGGCTGGGAAGGCCCTGCACTGGGCGGTGTCGGAATGGTCCTGGAAGCTCATCCCCGCAGTGAAAGCATCCAAATGGTCTTTCGGGTCGGTTTTCCCGTCGAACAGAGAGACCTTCGGGGGCTTGTTGCGCGAGGAGACGTGGACAGCGAACAGTCCCTCGGTGAACGGCTTGGTGAGCGAGTCGGCGGCGTACTTAATCCCGTCGCCCGAGAGGTGACCTTCCCGGCGCATGCCCTCAATTTTCTTTTCGAAGGCGTCGAGTCGGCCGTGGTACCTCGAGGATTCGACGCCTTGTGATCCCTGGCCTCTGCTGTGGGAAACCTGCATCTGGACGCGGACCTGGTTCCTCTCGATGAGGTCCCTCAGATCCCCGGGCGAGGTGGCCCTCGAGCCGTCGTGGCGAGCCCCCTCTGTGCGACCCCGTCGAGGGAGGAGGTGTCGATCGTGCCTGTGGACAGGCGAGGTGACCGACATCTCCTCAGGGGGTAAGGGTCACGAGGAGGCTCGAGGCGAGGTGCTCTGGCGGCGGATCTTGGTGTGGAGCCGTGGGGCGCCCAGCGGGCCTCAGGGAGTATCGGCCCGTGAGATCTGTGGCCAGGAGTCGTAGCCTGCCGGTGGTCAGCCGTGCCGACGAGGGCAGAGCCTTCTGGAGGTGGAGGAGCGGCGATCTGGAGCCCAGGCCTGGCCGTTTGGACGCGGACGAGCGCCTCCACGAGGGACTGTAGCCGATCTATTCGGCTGGCGAGGACGTTGATGATGGTCGCCAGAGGAGGTTCATCCACGCCTCCGGTGAGGGGGAGGCGTCTGCTGGTACCTGGATCTTCAGGGTGGTTGCTTGCCATGTGGATGGAGATCGGAAGGCTAACTTTGTTTTTTTGTGGAGTTTAGTTTCCCACAGACGGCGCCAACTGATGGAGTTCCTTTTCGGATCTCCTTCAGATGTTGTCTTCCGTCGATCTCCCGGTGGATTTTGGAGGTGATTGCCTGTTGCGTGTGGGTCTCAATGGGTTTTGAGGAGATTAGTGATTTGAGGAGTTTAGCGCCAAGTACCTGCAAGGAAGTCCCGATGTGGTTTGGTACCACCGAGGACCCTCCGACGATCAAGTTAGTACGAGATCCGAGCAGAGTAACAGCTAAGTATAGTCAAAATGGCTTACTTGACCCCTCTGTGTGGGGGTTTATATAGTGGCGGCAACACACGGCAGCAGGCGTGAGAATCTCGCCGGCAGTTACGCTCCCGACGTCACGCCCGCGTAAAGAGCGGATCGCCCATTAATGGGGATCGTGATGGCGTGGAACGTGGGATGTTGCTGGCGGAGAATCTGCGCATGGCGAGATTTGCGAAGCGGCGGTTACGCCTGTGAGTGGTGGAGTTGGTCGGTTGGAGGACCGAGAAAGATGGCCTCGGCTGGGAAGCTCGGGAACGAGCGTGAGGGCCGAGGAGTCTTGGTTCTGTGGCAGCTCGGGGCGAGCTGAGAGGCCGAGAGGCCCATTTTCAGGGGGCTCTGAGGTGGGTCAGCTTGTGCTTGCAGGTCGGGTACAGGGGTGGCCTGGTCGGCCCTTTCTTCTAAGTTCTGGGACAAGTCAGCTGCCACGTGTCCTGATCTTGGAGACCGCCAATATTGAGCATCATCAAATACACACATGTAGGTTGAAGGTTCTTTCAGTCGAAACCTGAGGTTCTCCGTAGCCGTATTTTTAATTTAATTTAAATTACTCAGTATTTAATACACGTCCAATAAGAATCAAATCTAAATTGTTTTGATATCTAATTAAATGTCCCTTTCACTGCATTACAGTTCCAAAGTTTAATGAGAATCAAGGGAATTGTTTTTTTGTTCACTCATTATCTTAAATGTCTCTGCCACTGCACCACAACTTCGAATTTTAATGAGAATCAAGGGAATTGTTTTTTTGTTCACTCGGTATTTATATTATTCTTGTGGATAATATATTTTATATTCTAACACGTTTCGACAGGTCGAAGACGTCTTTGAACAAAACCTGGGTTTTGGGGCCATACAATTTTTAATTTAAATTGATTTGCATTTAATAGTCGTCTAATGAGAACAAAATGAACCTTGGTTGTTCTGATACCATCTTAAACATCACTGTCACAACCACAACTTCGAAGTATACGGTGAGAGTTAACGGACTATATTAAAATATTCGTATTATGGTGAATGTTATATAGTATGACCTGAATGGCTCATGAGTGGAATCTATGTGCAGATAATTCTAAAGAAATCATGCTATTCGTTGGCAGTGATCCGACATGCGATCTTGATGCCCGGGAGTAGTTGAGCTTGACAGGAAGTTGTGACTGGTCGAAAAGCAAAGATAGACGTATATATAGTTCAGCGATCGATCAACGGCCGAAAGAGAGAACTCAGTGAGGACCCTATACTCTTCCAGGTTAATTATGTTAATCTTTGATTTTCCAATATTCCAAATGTCCAGATGCATTTGCATTTAGAAACAATGATGATGTATTTTTTAGTACAAATTAACCTATCATTTTAAAAATCATGCATTGGACAAATCAAGATGAGTGTTGGTGTTTTCTTGAGAAACTAACATGATTGTTAATTAATGTTGATTTGCTTACTCTAAGTTGGGCAACCTCAGATATCTCTCAACTTCATGCCAATCATACCACATGAGTATATGCTTATCCAGCTATGATACATAATTGCTCAATATATAAAGTCCTAGCTATGATATATGTGGTCCAAAAGTAATCATCCTTTTAAATGAAGTGCCAAGTAAATATATATCATTCGAGGAGGATAATTAATGCATGGAGATTAATCAAGTATCATTATGTCATTAAGGATTGCTTCTCATAGTGTAGCAACTTTTATATATGTGTCTTCCTTTGCTTGGAGAGTGGGGGGTTGCATGTCTCACCTCCAATTAGAATACAAGAAACAAGTTGACCTAAGTTTTAATTTAGTATTCTAGTGTATGGATAAGTACACATGTTTAAATTTCTATAATTTATAGTATATATTGTCGTGATTGAAGTAATTAAATAGGGATAGTGGGAGTTGGATCACGAACAATAATGATGTTGATGAAGTTAGAAATTAATAAGACCTACTTTTGAGCTCAAATTCAAATTTAGTATAGAGGAACTCTAGGTTTAAATTTCGAAATCCTTATAATTAATTTTTAATTGCAGCTTTACATGGATATAAGTCATTTAAAGTGTGATTTTTGAATGGTAATAAGAAAGTCAATAGCATTAGATCATTAGATAACAATCGTTGCTGATGATGCTCGATATCAGTGACTCTCCAGATCATGACACGTGGCAGATGACGTGTCCCAGAGCTTACAAGAAAGGATCAAGAACGTTACGCTGAAATCACACCCCCGGCCTCCGACCCGAGGATGTTCCCGACCTTCGGTGGTCTTCCAGACCACCCCCGGCTCGCCTCCGAGCTATCACAGAACCAAGATGTCTCGGCCTCCCGCTCGTTCCCGAGCCACTCGCCGAGCTTATCTTCCTCGGTCTCACCGACCGACCCATAGCACCGTTCACAGGCGCCTCCGCCACGGCTCCGGAAATCTCGCCAAGCACGAGATATCCGCCGCCCATGATCCCGCGTTCCACGCCATCACGATTCCCCATTAACGAGCATATCTCGTCATTAATGGGGAATCCCGCCTATCACGCGGGCGTGACGCCAGGGGCATAACGGCCGGCATGAATCTCACGCCCGCATGTCCATGGCTGTCGCTATATAAACCCCTCTCTCAGACGACTCAAGTAAGCCAATTTTATCCCAATAGACCGTTACTCTGCCAAAATATCCTGTCTAACTTGATCGTCGGAGGATCCTCGGTGGCACAACCATCCCGGGACTTCTTTGCAGGTAGCTCGACCTCAACCACGTAAAACTCATTGAGATCCGCACGCTCCAGAAAGCAACCCTCCAACTCAATCTCAGCCATCCATCAGCGCTCGCTGCAGATCAACGAAAGATAACATCTGAAGGAGATCCAAAGATCCATCAGTTGCCAATGAGTAACATGAATGCACATGTCGAAGAGTTTTAATCGCCTTACAAGTTAAGTCCCTAACCAACGGTAACACGAGCCAATAATGATGATGCGAATACCCTCACGTTCAATTTCAATTTATGATACTCCGTACATGCAAATGTAGCATATTATTTAACGTGACCTCTATTTTGAAGTTCAGAAATTTTAAAATGAGACATTTCTCATATACATGCTCAAAAGCCGATACACTATGATAGTATATATATGCTATGTATCGTATACCGCTGAGTTTGCATGCGAATATAACCCATGCTTGATGTTTCTTTGATATTATTTTTTTCTATGTTTTGTTTGGAATTAAGGATGTCCACTACCCATTAAGTGGGGAGCACATTGGATCTATAGCATATGTGACATGAGTTGCTTTGGTGTGGGGCCCATTTGAAACTGAACATGAGAGCAATCTCATGCAGGGAATAAACTCACCTGATGATATATATCAGTTTCAGCATGGATTTCAGTGGGTGGGCCCAAAACTTTAGGAGGAGGAGGAAGACAAACAAAGAGGGGACGACTCCAATCTAATCTCATAATTAATCTCATGTGGGCCCTTTTTATTTTCTTATCTATGATTGATACATGCACAGCCTATAATTTATCCAACATGATCAGATAGAAGCCAGTACTCAGTTTTGTCCACTATCAATAACTTGTTTGAATTTTTTCCGATTTGTGGGGCCCACGCAACGAGGATAAGAGCACTTCCAAAAAAATTTAAAAAAATTGAAAATATTATGAAATCTAAAAAATCAAATTTTATTTATCCATGCCACTGTATCTGAGTTTTCTCTCCCAACGACAAAATATTGAGATTTTGAGTAAAATGGTATGATACAAATATTAAGATGGTAAAGAGCCATGTTCATTTTCTTTATGAGTAAAAGGATGAGTAGCTAGCTTACATACGGCTAAATTGATTATATATGTATATCTTATATTGTTTCTATAACTAAAAGATAAGTGGTTGAGATTCGTATCGTTTTAATATTAGTGATAAACTGCTATGAAGTTGAATGGATAAGGGGTAAGATAGTGGAAATGCATCTTCACACGTAGGAAAAATATGACATTTGAGCACTGGATGTTATATTTCAGAAGTGGTGTCGAGTGGATGTTTGATGTCCAATAAGAATATATAATTTCAACCGTTCAAATAAGCTAATTTTGGATCTACTCCTCTTCTTAAAAAAAAGAATAGAATAAATTACTAGTATGCATAGTTTTTTGATAGGATTTTGTTCTTATCGTAGCAACCAAAGACAAACGACTATTCTTCCTACTCATAAACAGTAAGACCTAATTATGCCAATTTAAAGATGGATCCATGATAATATATGATATGATATGTGACGGTTTTTGAAATCATGGTTTGATGTGTTGAAGACTGTACATCAAAACTTATAACCAAGACTCAGTTGACAATTAGAATAGAGTTCCTCAAATCACGGATTTAAAAAAATTTGAGCACTTGATACCATATATTTTAAGCTCCAAAAAAACTAGAATGTCGGAAAGCTTCAAGGCTCTCTCTTTTATAACCCCTAGTTTTAAACGAAACATTGCTTTTAAGACTATATGCCAAACGACCCTGAGCTTTGCGATATCCGATTTTTACATAACCATGGTTTGCATTATATGCATAGAGTGGTTTTGTTCTTACTTAAACGAAACAAGGCTTTTAAAAACCTTGTTGCCAAACTATGTCCTCTTTCATTCACCTTGTGTTTGCTGTATTACGGTATTAGGGATAAAACTTGGTGTCAAAGCCATTTTGTATATAAACATCCATTTGTTTAATTTCATTCTCTTCCGATTTCTCAGTTGCGGAATGTACATTGAATTCGCCATTTTGTATATAAACATCCATTTATCTTCTCATCATTCTTTCATTTTCATTAAATTCTATTATGAAGGAAAATTTAATAATATCTTCATACATTGGATCCAGAAAAGCAGTATAAATCTTTGTCTCGTAGGTAACAGGCCAAGGCAGCTAAGCAATCTAAGACCTTCCAAGATGCCGTCATGTTGCACTACCAAAAGTACAATCAAAATCAATGGAGTATCCAATTAATGAAAAGATTTTATTTATGCCTATTGTAAAACCACAAATTATATATAGTTAGAATCCTAAGAAAAATCTTTAAGCAAATCTCATTTGCTTCTCCCCGAACATCAAAATTTTGACAAGATAAACCCAAATGTTCGCAATCCAACAGGCAAAGCTGAACATTAAGTGACCAGATAAAAACGACTATTTCCGGATAAATACTCAACAGGTATCTAGATTTATAATGATTTTTTTTCTTTTGAAAAATGATTTATAATGAAATTGGTCACAAAGTATTGGTGTATCCTACGTGCTTTGTACGTAGGATGTGCGGCAAAGATCCCCTAAAGACACTCATGCTATTAGAATGCACGTATCAACCACTCTTTTTCCGAAAGCTAAGATGCAAGATTTATTTGGCTTTCATTCTATGTCCATATCTAGCCTGGGTTTGATTCTAGGGACACTAATGGACCCACCCGGCGTCCGAATCGGATATCTTTGGATCCTAGCGTGCCCGACCCATTCGGGCCCTAGTTAATGAGACAAGAACAACCCTAAGGGCCCCATGCCCATTGTGGAGGAAATCTCGTTGTCTCTGGAGAGTTGGCCAGTGAAGCAATTGACCAAACCCCACATCAACTTTAGTCGAGTCAATAGAATCAATTGTTGGCAATCAAAGTTGCCTGATAGTGTGGTAGCTAGTTGTATGAGATTTTTATTATTATTATTAAATTTTATTTTTTTGAGAGGATGGAGATTGTGATCATTGTCAATTAGCTAGAAAGATTTTAAGAGTTGTTTGGCTTGACGCATGTGTATGATCGATTTGCTGTAGAAAATGCGAAGTTGGTTGCATGAGATATTTGACCATTTTAAATGATGAAAATCATTATTTGATGGACTGTGTCTTGCCTGTGAAATGTTACATGCTTTAATGAAAATAATAGCTTTTTAGGGATAATTATGAATAGATATAAGATATCATTGATTGCAATATGGAATAACTTAAACCATTTGTTGCATCCATCTAATCTTCTTAGAAAGGTTTTCTTAGAAAAATAAAAACAAATTATTAATAATAAAGCTATAATTATATTTTAAAAATAGTAATAATATAGACATTGGAATTTTGGATATGAATAATATGAAGACAGTCAGTTAAATAAAAAAAAAAGAAACCGAGTTGGATTTGGTGAGACGTAAACAATTTATTATCATAAAAAGCAATTGCGTTTTTATAATTAAAGCCGATTTGACCATAACATTTGTTCCATGTTCTTTTACAACTTCTACTTCCATGCCATTTTCACTAAATCATATTGCTCATCAAACACCCAAAATAGAATTATAATTGCAAGAAAATTAATATTGTTTCCATTTCTACCCAACGAAGTAAGGTGAGCTCAAGTTAAATCTAATTTGAGATGAAAGGAGACATGAGAGGGACATAAGACTTGGGAATCTTTGTACATGATAATATTAATGTGTAGCTACCTCTTCTCTTTTTATCTCCCTTGTCCACTCATTCCTAGTTTACAATATCTCATGTCATGCATGCTCTTTGTTTTCATTATACAGTTTGGTGAGATGCATCTTTTGTGTGCTGGTTCATGTTTTGAAGTGCATGTAGCTTTCTCAAAAAGTAAAATGAAGATTATATGCGTGGTTTGTTGTGAGTACAATATTGGAATATATATATAATATTGGATTATTAGTCATTATATATATATATATATATATATATATATATATATATATATATATATATAATGAGAATAATGGAGAAAAGATGCCATAGGAGGGAATTTCCTCCTATGGCGTCGAAAAAATACCCTCTTCCTAGTTTTTTCCGACGATCGGCACCCACCATCTTCATCGTCATCATCTCAGATGTGGATACACCAAATTTCATGTGATTCTACAACTTTTTCACCATTGATTTAGCAATGTAAAAAGTTCTATTGTCGGTAAACCGTTAATTTTGAACCCACTAAATCAACGGTAAAAAAGTTGTAGAATCATATGAAATTTGGTATACCCACATCTTAGATGATGACGATGAAGATGGTGGGTGCCGATCGTCGGAAAAAACTAGAGAGGGGTGTTTTTTCAACGCCATAGGAGGAAATCCCCTCCTATGGCCTCTTTCCTCCATTAATCTCATATATAATATTGGATTATTAGTCATTATCATTGAAGATAGATATATATATATATAAAAGAATGCATGCCTTGATAATTCTCCTTTTATTTCCATGATTTCTATTGCAATCCTATGCTTTTAAGCTGATGCATTTGCTTTAAAGTCGCATTTAGAATAAACAATATAACATCTTTTCCTTTTCATTTAGACTTTTGTGTTGTCCAGAAGAATTTGGAGGATACCACTGAGCATTTAAGGCTTTGACAAGCTCTTCTTATGTTGTCATTGTCCAAACCAGGAATTTGGCATTTATTTGGAGATATGGTCGACAGCCGGTCGTAAAACCTGATCAAAATTTTATTGGAGCATTGCTGCTTACCCAGTCCCATATTGATGGGAGAAGGCTTGGTTGATGAGGACGATTGATGATCTAGGCCCGTAGGATGAAGTCTGGTGACAAGCTCCAATTTAAAATAGGGCCCAGATTCCTTAAAGCTTGGTCCATGCCAACTCTTGGGCCATTGGACCTGGCCCAATACCAATAAAACAACCGTTGTTTCTTGAATTGCTTAATAGCAGGAAGCCACTCTCTCCTTTGCCCAAATGCTACTAAATTATTTTTTTGTAGTTTGAAAACCTGAGCTTTGCTCCTTTATTTAACGAAAGTGAGAAGGAAAAAAAAAAAAAGAGAGAGAACAAAAGAGAAATTTTAAGTTTTTCTTCACATTCTTTTGCAACCATTTATTCCCAAACTATCTCTATTTGACATATGACTATAAAGTATCAGAATGAAAAAAAGACAGATGGAGTATGAAAAGAAGCTTGATAAAAAGTACAATGCTGTTACCGGTATAAAAGGTTAGAAAGGAGAAAAAAGAAACGTTTGTATAATAAGGACAACTACGGTTATATAAAATCCTATTATACATGGAATCAATCAGAAATTCCAAATGGTTGCTGCAATACACGAAGACTTCAACTATAAAGATAGATATTGATGATGCTCTATGTTGGCGATCTCCCAGATCGGGACACGCGGCAAATGACGTGTCCCAAATCTCAGAAGAAAGGGTCCACAGGGGCCGACCAGGCCATCTCTGTACCCGACCTGCAAGCACAAGCTGGCTCTCCTCAGAGCCCCTGCAAATTGGCCTTCTCGGCCTTTCAGCTCGTCCCGAGCTACCACGGGACCAAGATGCCTCGGCCCTCCTGCTCGTTCCCGAGCTCTCCCGCCGAGGCCATCTTCCCCGGTCCCTCCGACCGACCAACTCCACCACTCATAGGCGTAAACGCCACTCCGCAAATCTCGCCATGCGCGGATTCTCCGCCGGCAACATCCCACGTTCCACTCCATCACGATCCCCATTAACGGGCGATCCGCTTATTACGCGGGTGTGACGTCGGGAGTGCAACTGCCGGCGAGATTCCCGCGCCTGCTACTGCGTGCTGCTGCCACTATATAAACCTCCATCACATAGGGGTCAAGTAAGCTTTTTTTCACCCCACTTAGCCATTACTCTGCTCGGGTCTTGTGCTAACTTGATCGTCGGAGGGTCCTCGGTGGTACCAAACCATCCCGGGACTTCCTTGCAGGTACTCGGCGCAAACTTCTGAAAACCACTAATCTCCTCAAAACCCATTGAGACCCACACGCAACAGGAGATCACCTCCAAAATTCACCGGGAGATCGACGGAAGACAAGATCTGACGGAGACCCGAAAAGGACCTCCATCAATTGGCGCCGTCTGTGGAAAGAAAACTCCAAAAAAACAAAAGTTGGCCTTCCGATCTCCATCCACATGGCATGCAATCACCCTGAAGATCCAGGTACTAGCCGCCTCCCCCTCACCGGAGGCACGGATGAACCTCCTCCGCCGGCCGTCATCAACGCCCCCGCCGGCCGAATAGACCGACTACAGTCCATCGTGGAGGCGCTCGTCGGCGTCCAAACTGTTGGATATAGTGCCCTCAGAGTCAATTATTGGATCACAGGCACGTGATTGCAATGATTGAGGGAGGACCAATGCCGGTAGGACAGTCTTACTCGAGATGATAGTATGCTATCTGGTTTATCTTTATCATCGTGTACTGCTTTAGGTGACCTTACAGGTCACTATTGCACGTTGATAGAGCCCTTAGGATTCTTGCTTGACGACCCGCAGTATGATGGCGATCATATACGTGGGAGCTGGGGGCTATAAGCACATCCTTAAAAGGTCCCTAGTCGTGGGAGTTTTCGAGACAGGGCATCGATACTCCAGAGTAGACTAGTGTATACAGTCGAGACCCCGACGAGGGACGGTGGCCGGTCTCACAAGCCACTGGTGTCAGTTGGTTCACCTAAGATGTATACAGGTGCTCATTGGGTTATGAGTACACCGGACAGGACTCGTCGGGAACCTGCTAGTTAGGATTATACCAGACGTCAGATAGCAGTCCCTGGTGACATGTGTATAGGTTAGTTCATCGACTTGAGATCGTCATTTGTCTCGTGTGAGTTCCCGCTGTGCTTTGATTACTACCCTATCACGGCTCAAAGGAGTCGTGCAAACAGGTTTTAGTTGGATACAGTCCCGAGCCACATGGAGGCAGTGAGCGGATATGCAGGGGTTCGTCTCTCCCGGTATTGGGGGTGAGGTCGCGCTGTGTCTATGAGAGCCATTACACGAAGTCCTTAGCCAAGGCAGGAGATTTACTGGTAGGTATTCCAGTAGTATCTCAGCGTGTTCTGGGCTACACTCCGACACGACTTGTACAGCTTTTGGGGGTCTGACTTTTACCAACCCCCTAGGCCTGCCATGCGATGCTCATAGACGAACGGACCGGACTGTACGGATATTGTCACTGACAGGCTCAGTAGGGTGTCAGGATAAGTTCGCTCATCGACCTCCCTTTTGGTCAATACTTGGTAGCCCGTTACATACGGCTAATACCTCTGACGTGCTAGTGGTTAAATCCACAGCCAAAGTATTGACGAGTCTTTAGAGTCCCCCACAGACAGTTTCTCAAGTTTCGGGCGAAACGTTGTAGAGGTCGTATGATATATGGCAGAGTTCGATCATATACGTGCGGTATTGCACGGATCATGATCGGACGGATCATACTAGTGGGCTTTGGTTTAAGCCGGATCCTAGTATTAAATTTGTTGGATTACTTTAGTCTCATCGCATTCGCATTCAGTCGGAATGCAGATGTAGGTATGTATATACAGGTGAGGGGTATCCTTGTGATCCGTCACGAGTTTACTTTAGATATTGCCGGATCTTTTTTGTTGGACCAAACATTTGGATTAATGTTTGGATAATGGAATTGGTGAGCTAGAAATCATCATTAGATGCATTAATGTGACATAGACATATACTATGAGTCATGGTCTCCTTTTTAGCAAATATGTAACATTAATGGATTGATTTGTGTCATGAAATGAGAAGGAGAGAGAGAGGGGATGCCATATGTGTGAGCTTGGCCTTGTATTTTTGATACTCTCTCTCACTCTTATTCCATCACAAGAAAAGAAAAGAAAAGAAAAAGCCTTTCTCTTCTTCCTCTAGCTTGCTTTCTCCATTAATGGCCCGATCCGGGTTTAAAGTACGCGGTAGCGCTGATTTAAAAGTTTAAAGAAAAGTTTCGTTTCCGCATTTTGGCCTCGGAATGACGGCCGGGGCGCTGCCGTGCACTTACATTGGTATCAGAGCCACGCCATTAACCTAGTCTAGCTTGCTCTAACGTGTTTACAAGTTCGATCGAACGGATTTTCCAAAAACCACATTTTCAAGTCCAGGTTTCTGTCGAATTTTTGCTATGCTCAAAAAATTATTTGGTACATTGCAAAAATACGTGCAGGGTTTTATAAGAATTCTGTGAAAATTTGGTCGGCTGAAATTACTGTAGCACGGCGGATAAGCGGCCAAAACCACGTTTTGGCCGCGGATCCGCCGCCGTACTGTGGCCAAACTGCACCAAATTTCTACAGTGGGTTTCTGACATGGAAATAGGGTTTCTGGTATATTCTTTTGGGGCCCAGATTTATTTTGAGTGCTACAGTAGTGCTTGGGGCCCACTTCGGGAAATTTAGTCGATCGAAAATTTTAAACATGTTAGTTCACAGTATTTACATTATATCTGCGACCGTGAATGTCATTTGATCGGTAAATCCTGTCCAACTGCTATAACCCTTTTAGACGGATTTGCGAACGTGACATTCACGTTGATGTTCTGTATTGTGCTGTGATGTTGCGGATTTGTCGTGGTGGATAGCCTGGATGCAATATTAGTACAGTTTGGTTGTATATGTACATTTGATATTGCGGGGCGAGCGCCCGACATGTGAATTGCCGTCACTGCCTGTTTGTATATTATTCTTTTGGGGCACGACCGGGCTGAGGTCGATGTACCCGTTGTATATTTTTACTTTCTGTACTAGGATTACCCCACGGAGGGGTGCACGGGTAGCCGGGTTCTAGAGGGCAACGGGCCCGCATCTCATGGCGTTGAGACGGAGGGGGCTTCATTCTAGAATTGGCGGGCTATTCACCGCACTCGTAGGGGGTACAGGTTGACCCAGGGAGGGGTGCCCAAGTTACCGGATTCCATGAAGTGCTGGGTGGTCCATTCACGTTGCTGAAAGGGGCTATCTCGCTTCAGGTTTTGGCGGGTAACTTGCCGCGCCCGTAGGGGTCTAGGATTTCATTGCACGGGCTATCCACACGACCAGGGGAACGTCGGGTTTCAGTAGCGGCTCTATGAAACCCAGGGATCCCAGATATCTGTATTGTTTTGTGATGCTTATTACATTTTATGTGATGTTGCATTTTATCACGCCTTGAGCGAATATTATATATTGATATATATACTAGTGGATGTTGTATATGTTTTGCATCCGCGCTAGTCCAGTACCCGCTCTGTCGTTAGTTAAGTAACCTAACGGGTGATGACGGGACCCAGTGGCGAATGCGGATGGCATATACGTACATCATTATTTTCGTTCTTTATTGATGTGATCAATGATGGGACTGCATTGATTCGGATCAATTGAAGCTAAACAAACCTATTCTGATGTTGTTGGAACAATTTTCAAAAAGCTGTTGTTGCAAGGGCGTTCTCTTTTGTTTTGCACAGTGGTATTCAGTTGGAATATCCTGCACCTCAGTCGACGAGGCAAGGGCCGAGATCCCTTCACCGGGAGTGACCCCTTGGACAGAATTTTGCGTCAGGGTAATAACTTCACTATAGCCGATTGCATTTTGCTTTGCATCGCGGTATTCATTTGGAATATCCTGCACCTCATTCTACAGGGAAAGTGCTGAGATCCCTTCACCAGGAGTGATCTCTTTAGCAAAGGTTTTCGTCACTATATTTTTATAAAAAGTTATCCGGTTCCTTCAACGATATCAAGTTCATTACGTTAAAGGTTTTTCGCCAAAAACCATTCGTAGCCCTCCGTCATTTCAGACGGGTAGCACTTAGTATTCATGCTATGTTTGTTGGCCAAAGTCAAGGCATAGTGTATGGTAGCTATTTGTTACTTTTCTGCAGCATAGATAGATGCGTTGGTTTGGGACAGTCGTACTGCCTTTATTGGCCAAAGTCAAGGGTAGGTACGGATGGGTTCAAATTAACCTGGAAAATGACGGGTAGAACTTGACATGTGACTTATGATTTGTTGGCCAAAGTCAAGCTCATAAGAGCATGGGGTAAAAATCACATCGGGAGTTTCTAAAGAAACTGAAACTTGCCAGATATGCGCATACCTCCTGGAGTGTGATAACGTGAGTGGATTTCATCACGTTATCATGCGATGATAGTTGGATCCCGATTCCCACTGATGAGTTGGTTTACTCCTTGGGTGATCCCGACTAATTCTTCTTTCAGGTTTGGAGGAGAATTTGAGGTTACAGTGGGAGGTTTCCTGATTAGATAAAGTGATAACCATTCTGATCTAGGTTAGAGTGCACGCTGAGTGTTTCTTTTCTCTCTCTCTTTGGCAGCGACCATGACCCAACCCCTTCACTATGACTCAGTGACCAGGTTGACCGAACTTTCTTAAAACACTGGCTTTTGGATTGTCAGAGTTGCATACCTCATTGCCACTCCTGCTTTTACCATTTTCTCCAGGACACCCCGCATTACTACGAACATCCACTTCCATTGGATAAAACCATCGTATGGTTATATACGAACTCGAAAGAACTTATTCGAGGATGGTTTCCGGTTCTGGAGAAAACGAATAGGACTATTCAGTTGTCTTTTCCTTTTACCTTCTCTCAGGTTGCGAGTGCTCCTTGGATTAGGACAGTACACCTATTACGCTTATTGGATAGTCTTCTTCCAAACCATAGGCAGGTGCCGAACGGTAGGGAATGAAGAAAACCAATTAGCCTAACGATGGTGTATAGAAGGTAATAAGTTAAGACAAATAAAGGGATTAGTAAGAGGACAAAGTAAATTGCGACTGCTATTCACGACCAAACCAAGTTTTTTTTCGCCAATCCTACATCACCTTTGTATTTCTTCATGACACTCCATATCACTACGAAGATCCACAGTTTATTGGAGACTCCATCATATGGTTATATACGAACTCGAAGGAACTTGTTCCAGTTCGGGGATGGATTCTGGTTCAGGAGAAATTGGAATAAGGTTTATTCGGTTGTCTTTTATCTTCACCTTCTCTCGCATTGCGAGTGCTCCTAGGATTAGGACGTATACCCATTATGCTTATTGGATAGTCTTCTTCCAAATCATAGGCTGGTGCCGAACGGTAGGGAAGGAAGAAAACCATTTCGCCTAAAGGGGTGTACATAAGGTAATGACTAAAGACATATAAAGGGATTTGGAAAGATGGCTAAGAAATATACGGTTACAGTTGTGAATCTGATAATGGAAGAGGTATTACTTAGAATACCCGGATACCCTTTCGAAACATTTACATGTTTCAGTTTCACCGTGTACTGTTAAAAGAAAACTGATTTCCCAAATTAGTCCTTGCTCCAGGGTATGTATTTACCGGGTTTGATTCTCACATCTGTATGGTTTTACAGATGATGAGTGGGAGTAGGTTATTGGGAATTAGGTGATCGTCCTCATTATATCGGAATTCGTTGTAATTGGTGATATTTGAGGAAATCGCCTGGGCTGTTTGCCGGACGGCAAATATCTGGTTTTGAATATCCGTTGTTATGCACCAATTTCAAATTGATATATCTGTACGTCTATTTTTATAGAGTGAGATATACCTTTTTGAAATTATGTCCATGACATTTACCTATATCAGTTGATGGTTAGGTAAGGAGCATTAAACAGCGGTGTAATTCTTCTTAACCATAAGTACAGTTTTCAACCTACGACATACAGGGAATGAGTTATTAGACTCATGGGACTTTTACAGAGTATTGTATATTGTCCAGTGTCCATGAGGACAGAGGGGTTGGTCCTCGTACTATATTCGGTTTACTTATGACTTCTCTAGTTTTTAGACAAGTGTTTCGTAGAAACACAAGGTCCAAATTTTGAGAAGTTATAGGTATATGAATAAAGTAGAGAACCAGGTGTTGCAAGTATTGGGATTCTTCAAGGTGATTGAAGATGTAGATACTTGTGTATGGTATTCAGTTGATAGTAATGGTTTTGAGAGAACTTGCTTCTCTTTCAGATTACTCATAATTGGAAGCACTCCTAAGTTGAGTAATGCTAATCGGCCTCCTTCCATTTAGTTGACATGCACTGGAGACAGCTGCATGATTTGAATCTGGTTAAATTAAATCAGTGCCTCTGTTTCTGTATTGGATATAGAACAGTTCATATCTTAACGATATTAAGGTACGGGGAGTTGTCTGGCTTATGCTTAAAACCAGACTCTGGATAACTCAAGGCACGTTTCTGTAATGGCTGTTTGTGGGTTGACCCAGGCTATGACGAGGGTTGACTTTCTACCATCTGGAAGATCAATAGTGATATTGTTCTTGACTCGCCACAGTTTTAGTAAAATGGATTTTTTCAGAAAACAGTAGTGGGAGTATGGTAGAACTGGAAGTGATTCCAGAACCGCAAACGATTACTGAAAATTTGATAAGAACCTAAAGATTCAATCTGGTCTGACATTCCATTAGCCACTCCGCAGATATGGTGGGTAATCTCAGGCACTCGAGAGATACTTCAGTATGCTCAAAGACGGTGACAGGGAGGTTCTTGTTTACCCAGACTTGCCATTGCTGTTTTTCCAGACCATGAGACCCGACAGGGGGATGAGTATAGCATCGTTCTGAACTGGCTTTAGAAGTGCACGTGTATATTATTCTGCCAGAGGGTTGTCGTAGTCAGTGGGAGCAGCGGAAGCATAGTGGACAAGTGGCTTATTTCTATTTATAGACTAAAGCAGATATAGCGGAGATAGATCATCTATTTCTGATGTGACAGTCATCGATTTGACTTCATCAGAATAGGGGGTGGATCTGTTAAGAAGGTAGTAGGGTGTGATGTCTTGGTATTTGGATGACATACACATAGTGGGAAGTGAAATTCCTATACTACGATCGGTTATACTTTGGTTGTCATACAGTAGTTTCTCCACATAGGATATAGATATTATATCAGACATTCTGGTTACTAGATCTATGGTTTTAGATCTAGATTTGGATAGTTTCCCAATCTGGGTACTTAGAAAACATTCTAAAGGTGCTTTAGAATGGACGACTCCAGACACGGTAGTGTACCTGCAGGTGATGGAGTCATCCTCTCTAAAGGTGTCTTACAGACTAAAGGGGAGAGGGAAGTGCATGATTGGCAGATCACTTGCTTAGGCAATTGAGTTGATCATGAGATGTCAAGTACCACACCAGATGTTGTTTTTGCACGAGATGGAATAAGTTGATATTAATCCAATCCTGGAGAAACGTTCGGAAGCAGTTTTAGAATATAAGTTGATGTTCTAGGGATATGATAACGACAGCCTCTTTCCGGGGACGGTTATCATTCAAGGCTTCCAAGGTGACCTGGATGACAGAGTGGCTGTCAGAGTTATAGTTTTCCCTCTGACGAGGGGAAGTAGTTTGGACAGATGCTCCAAGCGGATACTGAGGGAAGCATGGCGCAGGATACTGATTGGTTTCAGTTGACGATACAGTCTAAGAAGTTTGGATTTGGAGTTCATTTATGAACTAGGTCCCATCAGATATCCAGACATATTCTAAGACAGGTATTGCTCATTTCGGGAGATGGCTTTCTCCGCGAACTTGAGAAAAAGAGAAACATAGAGAGAAACATCAGAGCGGATCCACTCACTGAGGTTATTCCTCAAACGCAATAGTTTCGCAAACGAGATTTATGAGACTGGTTAGTAGATGAGTTGGGTGTTCGGTATCACACGGGCTGTGAGTATGCGACATCGCAATAATTAGCCTTGAGTGCAAGTGGGAGATTGTTGGATATAGTGCCCTCAGAGTCAATTATTGGATCATAGGCATGTGATTGCAATGATTGAGGGAGGACCTATGCCGGTAGGACAGTCTTACTCGAGATGATAGTATGCTATCTGGTTTATCTTTATCATCGTGTACTGCTTTAGGTGACCTTACAGGTCACTATTGCACGTTGATAGAGCCCTTAGGATTCTTACTTGACGACCAGCAGTATGATGGCGATCATATACGTGGGAGCTGGGGTCTATAAGCATATCCTTAAAAGGTCCCTAGTCGTGGGAGTTTTCGAGACAGGGCATCGATACTCCAGAGTAGACTAGTGTATACAGTCGAGACCCCGACGAGGGGCGGTGGCTGGTCTCACAAGCCACTGGTGTCAGTTGGTTCACCTAAGATGTATACAGGTGCTCATTGGGTTATGAGTACACCGGACGGGAACCTGCTAGTTGGGATTATACCAGACGTCAGATAGCAATTCCCTAGTGACATGCATACATGTTAGTTCATCGACCTGAGATCATCATTTGTCTCGTGTGAGTTCCCACTGTGCTTTGATTACTACCCTACCACGGCTCAAAGGAGTCGTGCAAACAGGTTTTAGTTGGGTACAGTCCCGAGCCACATGGAGGCAGTGAGCGGATCTGCAGGGGTTCGTCTCTCCCGGTATTGGGGGTGAGGTCGCGCTGTGTCTATGAGAGCCATTACACGAAGTCCTTGGCCAAGGCAGGAGATTTACTGGTAGGTATTCCAGTAGTATCTCAGGGTGTTCTGGGCTACACTCCGACACGACTTGTACCTCTTTTGGGGTCTGACTTTTACCAACCCCTAGGCCCGCCATGCGATGCTCATAGACGAACGGACCGGACTGTACGGATATTGTCACCGACAGGCTCAGTAGAGTGTCAGGATGAGTTCGCTCATCGACCTCCCTTTTGGTCAATACTTGGTAGCCCGTTACGTACGGCTAATACCTCTGACGTGCTAGTGGTTAAATCCACAGCCAAAGTATGGACGAGTCTTTAGAGTCCCCCACAGACAGTTTCGCAAGTTTCGGGCGAAACGTTGTAGAGGCCGTATGATATATGGCAGGGTTCGATCATATACGTGCGGTATTGCACGGATCATGATCGGACGGATCATACTAGTGGGCTTTGGTTTAAGCCGGATCCTAGTATTAGATTTGTTGGATTACTTTAGTCTCATCGCATTCGCATTCAGTCGGAATGCGGATGCAGGTATGTATATACAGGTGAGGGGTATCCTTATGATCCGTCACAAGTTTACTTTAGATATTGCCGGATCTTTTTTGTTGGACCAAACATTTGGATTAATGTTTGGATAATGGAATTAGTGAGCTAGGAATCATCATTAGATGCATTAATGTGACATAGACATATACTATGAGTTATGGTCTCTTTTTTAGCAAATATGTCACATTAATGGATTGATTTGTGTTATGAAATAAGAAGGAGAGAGAGAGGGGCTGCCATATGTATGAGCTTGGTCTTGTATTTTTGATACTCTCTCTCACTCTTATTCCATCACAAGAAAAGAAAAGAAAAAGCCTTTCTCTTCTTCCTCTAGCTTGCTTTCTCCATTAATGGCCCGATCCGGGTTTAAAGTACGTCGTAGCGCCGGTTTAAAAGTTTAAAGAAAAGTTTCGTTTCCGCATTTTGGCCTCGGAATGACGGCCGGGGCGCTGCCGTGCACTTACACAAACGGCCGGGCCAGGGTCCCAGATCGCCGCTCCTCCGCCTCCAGAAGACTCCTCCCTTGTCGGCACGGCTGACTACCGGCAGGCTACGTCCCGTAGCCACAAATCTCACGGGCCGATACTCTCCGAGGACCGCTGGGCGCCCCACAGCTCCACACCAAGATCCTCCGCCAGAGCGCCTCGCCTCGAGCCTCCTCGCGACCCTCACCCCCCTGAGGAGATGTCGGTCACCTCGCCTGTCCCAGGCATGACCGACACCCTCTCCCTCGACTGGGTCGCACAGAAAGGGCTCGCCACGACGGCTCGAGGGCCACCTCTCCCGGGGATCTGAGGAACCTTATCAAGAGGAACCGGGGCCACGCCCAGACGCAGATCTCCCACAGCAGAGGCCCCGCGGTGAAAGCATCCAAATGGTCTTTCGGGTCGGTTTTCCCGTCAAACAGAGAGACCTCCGGGGGCTTGTTGTGCGAGGAGATGTGAACAGCGAGCGGCCCCTCGGTAAATGGCTTGGTGAGCGAGTCGGCGGCGTACTTAGCCCCGTCGCCCGAGAGGTGACCTTCTCGGCGTATGCCCTCGATCTTCTTCTCGAGGGCGTTGAGTCGGCCGTGGTACCCCGAGGATTCGGCGCCTTGTGATCTCTGGCCTCTGACGAGCTGGCTACTCAGTTCCTCGGCTACTTCATCGGGAACCGTCGGCAGAAGCGCACGGTCGACTACCTCTTCACAATTAAGAGCGGGGACAAGGAGACGTTCAAAGCTTACGTCACCCGCTTCTACAACGCCCTCCTCGAGGTCCCCGAGCACCGGGACAAGACCGCCATCACGGCGCTCAGATCTGGTCTTAGGCACAAGGAGTGGTTGCGCTCTTTTGCATTGGCACAGCCTAAGACCATGGCCGAGGTCAAGACGTGGACCGAGCACGAGGCCCTACGACCAGAACTGTGCCGAGGACACGGTGCAGTTGGTCTATGGGAGCATCAAAGACCACTTCGGTCGGCTACTCCCCCGGTGTTCCCCTCTGCTGCAGCTGCTGATGTACTCCAACGGAACCCAACAGTCGCCCGTTTTCGCCCACAAAGTCGCTGCCACGCGACGATCATTGAGCCTTCTCTGACGGAATCGAAACGACACGACTCTGGCGCTTCTCCTCCCCACACATTCAAGGCGCATGCTACGAACACGTTCGCCGCGACCATTCCTGTTCCCAATACCTGCAACGGGATGGTTGGGTGAAACCTCATGAAGAATCGGCCAAACATCTACCATGCTCGGCTATCCCTGGCCGGTAGCTTTCCTGCACGCAGCACCGGGGATCAAAACCCTCGCCAAGAGGCAACCGCGCAGCTTCACTGCCCGGCTATCCTTAGCAGGCTTCCTACGGCCCCTCCAACGCTAAGGATCAAAGTCCTCCTTAGAGGCAGCCAAGCGGCTTCCCTGGCCGGTAGCTTCCCTACCCGCAACGCCGGGGATCAAAGCCCTCGTCAAGAGGCAACCGCGCAACTTCACTGCCCGGTTATCCTTAGCAGGCCTCCTACGGCCCCTCCAACGCTAAGGATCAAAGTCCTCCTTAGAGGCAGCTCAGCAACCACCCTGCTCGGCTATCCTTGGCCGGTTGCTTCCCTACTTGCAACGCCAGGGATCAAAAAGTCCTCCCAGAGGCAGTCGAGCCCGACCCTCGCTCGGCTATCCCCGGCTGGTAGCTTCCTACCACAATCGACAGGGATCAAAAGCCCTCCCAGAGGCAGTCGAGCCCGACCCTCGCTCGGCTATCCTTCACGACAAAAGCCCTCGCCAAGAGGCACCAGGCAGTAACCCTGCCCGGCCAAGGGTCCTTGGTAGGCTTCTTACAGCCCTTCCCGCGCTAAGGACCAAAGTCCTCCTTTGAGACGGTCGAGCCCTACCCTTGCTCGGCTATCCCCGACTGGTAGCTTCCTACCACAACCGACAGGGATCAAAGTCCTCGCCAAGAGGCACTGGGCAGTAACCCTGCTCGGTCCCCGTCCTGATCAAAGCCCTCGCAAGAGGCAACCGAGCCCGACCCTTGCTCGGTCATCTCCGGCTGGTAGCTCCCTACCCATGACGCCAGGGATCAAAGCCCTCGCAAGAGGCATCTGAGCGGTTACCCCACTCGGTCATCCCAGGATGGTAGTTGCCTACCCACGACGCCAGAGATCAAAGCCCTCTCCAAGAGGCAACCGCGCAGCTTCACTGCCCGGCTATCCTTAGCAGGCCTCCTACGGCCTCTCCAACGCTAAGGATCAAAGTCCTCCTTAGAGGCAGCCGAGCGGCTTCCCTGCTCGGCTATCCCTGGCCGGCAGCTTCCCTGCTTGCAACGCCAGGGATCAAAGCCCTCGCCAAGAGGCAACCGCGCAGCTTCACTGCCTGGTTATCCTTAGCAGGCCTCCTACGGCCCCTCCAACGCTAAGAATCAAAGTCCTCCTTAGAGGCAGCTCAGCAGCTACCCTGCTCGGCTATCCCTGACCGGTAGCTTCCCTACTCGCAACGTCGGGGATCAAAACCCTCGCCAAGAGGCAACCGCGCAGCTTCACTGCCCGGCTATCCTTAGCAGGCCTCCTACGGCCCCTCCAAAGCTAAGGACAAAATCCTCCTTAGAGGCAGCCGAGCGGCTTCCCTGCTCGGCTATCCCTGGCCGGTAGCTTCCCTACTTGCAACGCCAGGGATCAAAGCCCTCGCCAAGAGGCAATCGCGTAGCTTCACTGTCCGATTATCCTTAGCAGGCCTCCTACGGCCCCTCTAACGCTAAGGATCAAAGTCCTCCTTAGAGGCAGCTCAGCAGCTACCCTGCTCGGCTATCCCTGGCCGGTAGCTTTCCTACTCGCAACACCAGGGATCAAAGCCCTCGCCAAGAGGCAACCGTGCAGCTTCACTGTCCGGTTATCCTTAGCAGGCCTCCTACGGCCCCTCCAATGCTAAGGATCAAAGTCCTCCTTAAAGGCAGCTCAGCAGCTACCCTGCTCGGCTATCCCTGGCCGATAGCTTCCCTACTCGCAATGCCAAGGATCAAAAAGTCCTCCCAGAGGCAGTCGAGCCCGACCCTCGCTCGGCTATCCCGGCTGGTAGCTTCCAACCACAATCGACAGGGATCAAAAGCCCTCCCAGAGGAAGTCGAGCCCGACCATCGCTCGGCTATCCTTCAGGACAAAAGCCTTCGCCAAGAGGCTCCGGGCAGTAACCCTGCCCCGCCAAGGGTCCTTGGTAGGCTTCTTACAGCCTCTCCCGCGCTAAGGACCAAAGTCCTCCTTTGAGGCGGTCGAGCTCGACCCTTGATCGGCTATCCCCGGCTGGTAGCTTCCTACCACAACCGACGGGGATCAAAGTCCTTGCCAACAGGCGCTGGGCAGTAACCCTGCTCGGTCCCCGTCCTGAAGGATCAAAAGCCCTCGCAAGAGGCAACCGAGTCTGACCCTTGCTCGGTTATCTCCGGCTGGTAGCTCCCTACCCATGACACCAGGGATCAAAGCCCTCGCAAGAGGCATCTGAGCGGCTACCCCGCTCGGTCATCCCAGGCTGGTAGTTGCCCACCCACGACGCCAGAGATCAAAGCCCTCGCCAAGAGGCAACCGCGCAGCTTCACTGCCCGGTTATCCTTAGTAGACTTCTTACAGCCCCTCCAACGCTAAGGATCAAAGTCCTCCCAGAGGCAGCTGAGCGGCTTCACTGCTCGGCTACCCCTGGCCGGTAGCTTCCCTACTCGCAATGCCAGGGATCAAGGCCCTCGCCAAGAGGCAACCGCGCAGCCTCACTGTCTGGTTATCCTTAGCAGGCCTCCTACGGCCCTTCCAACGCTAAGGATCAAAGTCCTCTCAGAGGCAGTCGAGCCCGACCCTTGCTCGGCTATCCCCGGTTGGTAGCTTCCTACCACAACCGACAAAGATCAAAGCCCTCGCCAAGATCAACCGAGCAGCTTCCCTGCTCGGTCATCCCCAGCGGGCATCCTCCTGCCCAACAGTGCAAGCAGGGATATTCTACGAGTACTCTACACATCCAAAAGATAAAATGAAACAGCAAGAGTTTTACTCGCACAAGCAAAATGTTTTTACAGGGGTATTGGGGGCTCCCCAGCCTTACAAAGTTTCGGACGCTTACAAAAGAGGGACGAGGAAATATCAAAAAGGCCTAAGTCGCAAACCCCCTCCCGCACCTCGCTTCCCTTCATCTCCCGCCAAAGCGCCTCCTCGCGTCCAACGGCTCCGATCGCTCCACTTGTCGTTCCCACACTGGGCCGCATCCCATCAGACGCCGCAGGTCTGCACACGTCGCGTCGGCCAACCGACGCTTGACACGCAGACCGTCGCTTCAGTGACAGGATGCACGAACCGACGCACCTTCCTTAAATGCAGAGATCTCGCCCTGATTCGCTGGCAGAAAAGACAGCTGACAACCCGGGGATGCGTCCCGACGAAATCTTAGAAGGGAGCTCATCCCGGGTGTCCCGGCAGTCCACTCTTGACCCGACCCGTCAGCTGGTTGGGACAAGAGTAGGAGGCTAATGATGATGCTCTATGTTGGCGATCTCCCAGATCGGGACACGTGGCAGATGACGTGTCCCAAAGCTCAGAAGAAAGGGCCCACAGGGGCCGATCAGGCCTCCCCTGTACCCGACCTGCAAGCACAAGCTGGCTCTCCTCAGAGCCTCCTGCAAATTGGCCTCCTCGGCCTCTCAGCTTGCCCCGAGCTACCACAGGACCAAGATGCCTCGGCCCTCCCGCTCGTTCCCGAGTTCTCCCGCCGAGGCCATCTTTCTCGGTCCCTCCGACCGACCAACTCCACCACTCACAGGCGTAACCGCCGCTCCGCAAATCTCGCCATGCACGGATTCTCCGCCGGCAACATTCCACGTTCCACGCCATCACGATCCCCATTAACGGGCGATCCACTTATTACGCGGGCGTGACGTCGGGAGCGTAACTGCCGGCGAGATTCCCGCGCCTGTTACTGCGTGCTGCCGCTACTATATAAACCCCCCATCACAGAGGGGTCAAGTAAGCTTTTTTTCACCCCACTCAGCCGTTACCCTGCTCCGATCTTGTGCTAACTTGATCGTCGGAGGGTCCTCGGTGGTACCAAACCATCCCGGGACTTTCTTGCAGGTACTCGGCGCAAACTCCTCAAAACCACTAATCTCCTCAAAACCCATTGAGACCCACACGCAACAGGAGATCACCTCCAAGATTTACCGGGAGATCGACGGAAGACAACATCTGACGGAGACCCGAAAAGGACCTCCATCAGATATGCTTATGTTTTTTCTTTCTTCTTTTATGGCCAGACATACAACAATGCATAATGAAAAACTTTTTCTTATTTTTTTGGAGTCATACCAGCATAAATAGAGGGTGTTTCCTGCAATTTAGCCATAGTGAGATTCGGGTCCGCAATGCTTGCTGGTCCCGGGCTCGAACCTTTCGAGTTTTTGCGGGCATTTTACAATCAATCACTTTCCCCGTTTGAAACCCTAAACAACCGAAACCCTAGAATCTCATCGGAGATACTCGGAGGGGCGATCGGAGCCTCGATAGCGGCGGCGGAGACGGCGATGGGCCCCACCTCCTTCGTTCAGCTCGCTGAGTTCCTCGCCGCCATCGTTTTCTTCCACGGATCCGAGTACGTTCTCGCCGTTCTCTTTCACGGCCGATCCAACGTTTCCCTCAGCTGTGAGTTCTAATCGATCCCTTTCATCTTTCGCTAATCGCAAGAGCTTGCATATGAACTGAATGCTGATTTCTGCTATAAATCATGAAAAGTTTGGTTTTTGACATTACACCAGAGCTCTTAGCCATTAAAGAAGACCAAGCATCATGGAAAGTTTTTTAATTGTGCAAAAATTAGGTTTAGTTATTGTTCTTGTTGTCATGGGCAAAATGTATGATAAATGACGCACTCGGATAGATATCTTCCTCAAGTCAAGCATTTTATTAATTATATTAATCATGCCTGATTGATATTTAATTTTCCATCCATAAAAGACAGTAAATTGATTCAACTGAATGCTTCTTTTTTTTCCAATCTCTGCTTTATTTCGCTCCGACCATGCTACCACTCTTAAATTTAACGGCGCTCCTTGGTCGAGTTTGTATCGAGATTGATTGTTGTGTGTTAGTCTGGCCAATATCGGATCGATTGTGGCCAACATCGGATCGTACCAGGTTTCCACATATAATAACAAATTTATATTCTTATTTCTATAAAGATCAGGGAAACTGAATAGTTAGATATGTTAGATTGAAGAATTAATTGCCTTTTGCCCAGAAAATCGCGTGTTGTAGGTCGCGGTTAGCACAAGAGTGTCACTTATGGGCGCTTTCCTGAAGTTGAGGTTCCTAATCCACATGTGCCTAGATGCCAATCAGGTTGGATTGTCATATTTTTCCACATCACTATATTTTCAAACCATCTCAAAAACATCGTTATTTTATTTTATTTGTAATTGAAGCAACCTCCTACATCTTATGAATGTGCTCATTTCGTGTCCCATCTTTTAGTGTATTTTGATCCATCATGTTAGCATCCTTATATCATGTATTCTTTTCTGGAATAAGTTGATGTGGATCGGGTTTCCATTTAACAATATATTTATTCAGTTTGTTATATTTGGATATGAAGGAAAATTCACTGTTGCGACCAGTATTCGATCACTATAGAGCATTACGAACATCATGTTCAAATCATCGCCTTTGCTTGTTAATAAGCATGCGGAAGTTAAAGATGTTTTCTGAAAGAATATTTTGATCTATTTATCAAGTTTGAAATATTGTCGGATTCAAGTTGGTTTTATAAACTCTTATATAGAATCGGGTAGTTTTTTTGGGTGTATTCAAAGTATACCCTTCTTATGATCATCCTGCTTAGGAAAATCCTAATCATGAGATTCTGAGTGGCTTAGTATCTGTAGCGTGTTTTTCGTCATCCTATTGAGATGGGAAATACGCGTCGCTTGTCAGGCGCATTACAGATTCCCCCTGTCTAGGGTAGGCCAGGGCTTATTGATTGTGGGGAGCCGAATCTCCGGCAGCCGCAGACTAAACCGCCGTTAATTACCCCTCGCCTTTGGAGCGAGAAATCTCCGATTGACGGGTAAAACTGGTCATGCAAACTCAATGTGCAGTGTGCGCGTGTTGTGTTTTGGAGTGAATTTGGATGTATCGGGGGCCACGCAGAGTTTACGGGGGTCCTGCTACCCGGATAGTAGGTTGGGGGTCAAGAGGGCTAGCAGCCCTCTTACGGGGTGCCGGGCAACGCCTCGTTAGAATTTTTTTCTAACGGGGAGGTATTTTTAGTGTGGAGTGTATGGGAAAAGAAAGGCGAGGAGCGTCCTAAGGAAGCGTGCGAGGCGTGTGGACGCTGGGCGTCTGGGCGCCATCGCCTCACGCGCCCGTGTGTGAGGCGCCCGGCCTCGGGCCATGTGAGAGGCGCACGGGTGCTGGCGCCTCACGCGTCCGGCACGTGGGCGCCGGGCGCCGGGCGCCGACGCCTTACATGCCCGGCACGTGGGCGCCGGCACGCGCCCAGCACATGATCAGGAGTTAAACTCCTGCAGAAAAAGGGGCTTAGCCTCGGGATTAGGACTTAAACTCCCGAAAGGATTTTGAGTGGAGTTAACCTCTCAAAAGAGTTTTGTTTGTGGAGTTAAACTCCAAAAGATTTTGAATAGAGTTAAACTTCTAAAAGAATTTTATTTATGGAGTTAAACTCCCAAAGATTTTGATAAATGGAGTTGAACTCTCAGAAATCTTTGAAGATGATCAAAGGGGACCATTTTCTTCTCCCTTGAGCCTTGGATCCTCTCTTAAACCTCGGATCTTTCCCAAAGTGGGATTTTTGGAGATGAGTCACCTTCTTCCTCTCTGTTGGTTGGATCTTGGAGAAAATGGACGAAACATAAAAATCTCCCCTTTTAGAGATTTGATGGAAGATCTGAGCTCTCCTTCGTGAGTTTTATGGTGAAAAACTATTTCTTTTTAGAAAAAAAAGAGTTAAACTTTTGGTTTAATTCAGAAAAGAGAATGAGGTTTAGAACATCGAGAAAGGAGAAGGAGGCACAAACCCTAGTTTTTTTAGGGGAATCAATTATTGTCTTCATTTCATCATCATGGTGTCTTATATAAGCTTACAAATTTACACATATCCCCTTGGGCTTTAAAAAATAATATTTTGCCCATCTAATATCTCATGTGCTCATTTCTTTTGCACATGAGCTATGTGCTTTACAAAAATTTGGCTTTATGCCCATTTTCCTTACATTTATTCGTAAAAAATATATTATTTTTTTATTACATAATTTTCATTTTAGCATGGGACAGGCCAGCCGCTTCATGTTCGGGCTCGACTTAGGCATAGGCGCACTTGACCTGCGTTTGGGCCCACTTGGGTTGGGGTTGACTTTGACTTTGACTTTGACTTGGTAAACCGGGATGTAATTTTTGACCCCAACAAAGTGCCCCTCATCAATAAATGCACACCGCGTATATGAGTTGTGTGCATGAAATTGATGGATCTTGGAGTTGGACTTCGAGATGGAACATCATTCCGGGGGCGGAGCATCATTCCGGGAGCATAATTCCGGGGATCAGAGCATAATTCCGGGATCGGAGTATCATTCCGAAGAGTGGATCATGATTCCAGGGATCGGAGCATAATTTCGAAGAGCGAAGCATGATTCCAGGGATCAGAGCATAATTCCGACGAGCGGAGCGTAATTCCGGGAATTGGAGTATAATTCCGAAGAGCGGAGTATGATTCCAAGGGGAGGATATATTCTGAGACGAAACATAGTTTCGACACAGGGTTCTGGGGCGAAGTATAATTTCGACACAGGACAGGTGTATCGTGAGACGAAACTTAATTCCGGTACAGAGATTGTTGGTTGACTTGTTTCCGAGGCGGAATACAAATCCAACAGGGAAGGCAGATACTCCGAGGCGAAGCATGATTTCGACACGGGGTGCATTCGTGATTCCGACACAGATTATTGGTTGACTTGATTCCGAGACGGAGCATAATTCCGATAAGGAGGTCGTTGGTTGACTTGATTCCAAGGCGGAATATAATTCTGACAGGGAAGGCAGATACTCCGAGGCGATGCTTGATTCCGATGCAGAGGTCAATTTCCAGACGAAGCATAATTTCGACAGGGAATGCAAATACTCCGAGGCGAAGCATGATTTCGACACGGGGCACACTCAGAGAAGCGACATGATTCCGCCGTAGAGCTTGTTGATTGAAATTGGTTGGTTTGGTTTGTTTCCCGTTTTGACGACGCGAAGGCCAGTGCCGTCATTTTTGCGATGTGGACGGTCGGTGCTGCCATTTTAGCGACGTGGACGGTCGGTGCTATCCTTTTTGCGACTTGGATGGTCAGTGCTTGATTTGATTTGCTCCGCTTCTTGCGGTGTCAGGGATTGGATTTGACTTGCTCCGCTTTCTGCGGTGTTAGGGTTGAAATTGACTTGCTCTGCTTTCTGCGGTGTCGGGGATTGGATTTGACTTGTTCCGCTTTCTGCGGTGTCAGGGTTGAAGTTGACTTGCGATTCGACTTGTTTCCGAGGTGGAACTTGATTCCACTGGGAAGGTCGTTGGTTGTCTTGCTGATTTGATATTATTTGGGTTGACATCAGTATCGCTACACTGGAATATGGTAGCAGGAGCGAATCATCATTTGCCATGAGAGGATTTGGGGGTTTTGGTTTTGGTTTGGCATGAGCACCGCTACACTGGAATATGGTACTAGGAGCGAATCATCATTTGCCGTGAGGGGGTTTCTCTCGTTCCCAGTTTAACGACTTAGGGGTCATCTGTTCCCAGTTTAACAACTTAGGGGTCTATTAGATCGATTTGGAATTTCAGGGTTGGGGTCGGCATCAGCGTTGCTAACACTGAAGCACATGCGCCATGAGTAATTCATCATTTGCCGTGAGGGTGTTTTCCTCGTTCCCAGTTTAACAACTTAGGGGTCATCTGTTCCCAGTTTAACGACTTAGGGGTCTATTGGATCGATTTGGAATTTCAGGGTTGGGGTCGGCATCAGCGTTGCTAATACTGAAGCACGGGTGCCAGGAGCAATTCGTCATTTGTCTTTGCCTGTTAGGAAGCGATGGCTTAGGAGACAGGTTTAGGTCCCTATCATCTAAGACTTTCAATTTTATGAGCCGTAAGGGTCCCATAAAAGCATTTTCTCCCTACAAGTCGAAAGGATCTCGGAGGTGTACTTTCTTCTTAGGAGTCGTGGGGACTCCTAAGTGTGTTTTTCCTTTGTGGGTCGTAAGGATCCCACGAAGATATTTTCTTACGAGTCGTGAGGATCCCGTAAGTTTGTTCTCCTCATGTATCGTGAAAACACATGCGTGGGTCTTCTTAAATGGAGCATAATTCCAAGGGCGGAGACCGGCCGTGTGACGGGTGATTGCGGTGGGGTATGGGTGTGTTGAGAATTATTTGAGCCCGTGGATTGTATACGGTAGTCAACTTGGAGACCAACCGTAGGGCTGGGAGAATTTGGGAAATTGGATTTTGGTTAGCGTCTGCATCGCTGCGCTGGAATATGGTACTAGGAGCAACTCATCATTCGCCGTTTGAGGATTTGAAATTTGGTTGGCGTCTGTATCGCTGCACTGGAATATGGTACCAGGAGCGACTCATCATTCGCCATTTAGGGATTTGGATTTTGGTTGGCGTCTGCATCACTGCATTAGAATATGGTAGCAGGAGCGACTCATCATTCGCCATTTGGGGATTTGGATTTTGGTTGGCGTCTGCATCGCTGCACTGGAATATGGTACCGGGAGCAGATCATCATTCGCCATTTGGAGGTTTTTTTACTGCGATTGCTCTTTCATTTCAGCTTTTCTTATCGCGAAGGTCGCGATTGCCCTATCATTTCGGCTATTTATTCGTGGTTGCCCCATCATTTCGGTTTTATTTTCATTTTTATTTTACTCGCTGATTATTATTGCGAGTTGCCTCATTATTTCAGCTTTTTTTAACACTCCCAGTTTTAACGACTTAGGGGTTGAATATTCCTAGTTTAACGACGTGGTGGTCCACTGTTTCCAGTTTAACGACGTGGTGGTGAACTGTCCCTAGTTTAACGACATGGTGGTCAACGATGTCTGCTTATCCAAGCCTATTGAACTTTGATCTTGGCGGGGTTGAGTTGATGACCGTAACTTGGTGGTTTGCCGGTACATTCGAGGACGGTAGGTTCTTCCCAGCCCTATATCGGTTCTCTATCCAATCTTTGAAAATATAGCAGTTTTCAATGGTATGACTCACCATTCTATTATATGGGCAGTATATGGGATTGCCGGCCATGTTCATTTCATATGACCTCTTTAGAATAAGCAATTGCAGACCGTTGTTTAAGACGTCCTTAAATATTTTGCGGACTTCGTCCCTTTCTGAAGGAGTAGAATTTCTTCCTTTTTTCCATTAGAGTCTGGGCCTTTCCCGATCATGGTCCTCGAGGCCGATCGGTCTTTGGTTCGCCTACTATTTATTTACCACATTCAGTGTACGTATCAGAGGGACTGGAGGCTGACCGCGGCCATTTTTCGCAAGGGTGTTCCGCTCTTGGGCTGGAGGGGGTATCGGTTGGCTGTTTCAGGATATCAATTCCTAGGTCATGAACCAAAATTTGATTTTGCTGCAATTGCAATCGAACGACTTAGGTCGTGAGATCTGCCACGACGTTTTCCAGCTCGTCGATTTTGGAATGGACCTTGGCCAACTTCTCGTCTCTGTCCTGAAGCTGCTTTTGAAGCCATTGGAATAATGCTTGCTCTATAGTTCCGGGCATGATAATCGGGTCATCCTTACTGCGTGAGCTCGATTCCGCAGGAACCACGAGCTCCTTTTGCTTAATGGCCTGAGCGGGATCTTCATCATTTGGATCGAGCCGGTGTTGGATGGCAACATTTGCGTCATTGTCATTGTTATAAGGCGTAGGAGGACTTGTTTCTCTGGACTCCACCATGTAGACCGTATGGGTTATGTATCCATCTACCGCTTCTTCATTAGTAATGTTGCTCATTGGGCTTTTAGCTTGTTGCCTTGGCCCGTTCCTTTCTGAGAAGGGCAGGCGACTGAGAGAAGTAGGTTCCCGAAGGGCTTCGGTCTCTGTTTGTATGAAATAGGCGGTCGCAGCTTGATTGTTTGCTAACATGCCTTTAGACAGTTCTATCTCTCCTGCCTTGTATTGTTTCTCGACCCAATCTTTGAAGACGAAGCAGTCCTCAATGTCATACTTATTATTCTGTAATAGGGGCAATATTTGGAGTTGTCGGTCATATCCGCTTCTTGAGGTCTTTTTTATTCCGGTAATTGTAGACCATTTCTTAGGGTATCCTTGAATATTTTACGCACTTTGTCCCTTATGAAGGAATAGACCTTATCCAGCTTCTTTTTCAGTGGAGATTCTCCTCTCTCTCCGAACATTGGCTTCCGAGACTGGTTGGTATTAGGCCCGCTCATCTCTCGTTTATTTCGGTTAGCCGAAGTGTTAAAAGATTCAGTATCGTCGGAATTTCCGTCTTTGCAATTATCGTCTTTTCGGTTTCTTCAGGACCTATTGTTATTTTAGGAATCAGAAGAGGACTCCTGCTTTGAGCGCTCCAACATCTGAACTTTTCTGGTCAGCTCTTAGAATGTTTTGAGACCCGCGGTGCATAAAAACGGGGCTATCCAATTGTTGAGATTTCTGACGAGGAGGCTGACAGATTGGTCCTGCTCTATCGGTGGTTCACATTTGACGGAGAGATTGCGCCATCGGGTTATAAAGTGCGTGCTGCTTTCGTTGTTCTTTGGCTTGGTCCTTACGAGATCGGCAATGGTGATTTTATCGCTGACACTCATGAACCTTTGTCGAAACAGAGATTCTATTTGGACGAAAGTAGTAATGGAGCCATCCATTATGCTAGCGGACTAGTCGAAAGCGATATCAGTTAAGCTATTAACGAACCAGCGGAGGAGAAGCGCATCATTGCCCCCAGTATTTCCGCATGAGGCTTTAAAGTGGGCGATGTGCTGATTCACATTTCCCGTCCCATCAAATCTTCCGAATTTAGGGATGACATAGCCGCCAGGAAACTCTACCAGATCATACCGAGCAGGATATGGTCTTTCACTACTGCTGATATCTTTTTGCGTTTCGGTTTCGGCTACCAATATTTTGACTTTGTTGGCGACCAAATCCATGATTTGATCTTGCGTTAGCGAGTTGCTGTCATCGGTAGTCAAGACATTTCCCGAGATAGGATGCGTCCGACTTTCATGCATCTCGCCCACTTTGGATTTGAGGGAATAGGCGTCGGCTGCCTCGGGACATCGTTTTCCGGTTCATGAGCAGAGTCCTGTGCTTGATTGGGCGGCTGAGAGGCAAGTTAGGCCGTGAGATGTAAGACGACGTTTGTCAAGTTATCAATCTTTGAGTAGAGCTTGGCCATCTCATTGTCTTTGTTTCTGAGTTGCTTTTGGAGCTCTTGGAGAAGTTGCTGCTCTGCGGTCTTGGGACGGAAGATTGGCTCCTCTTCGCTTTCCGAGCCCGACTGCTCATGAACCGAGAGATCTCTCTGCTTATCAGCCTCACTGGAAGGGTTTTCATTACCTTCAAGAGGAGGTTGGTCTTAGGAAGTGTCAGCTACATTCACACCAGATTGGATTTGAGATGTGATGTCCACGTCCTGTTAGTTATATGTATGCCCTAGAGGCCATTATTGTATATATGATGTATATTATAGTGGATGCTTGGACATACATAGAGAGGACTTTTTTGCTCGACATGATAGTATGATATCTGGTTGTTCTTTATCTTAACATGTACACTTACTGTCTCTCTGTTACATGTTGATAAAGCCCTTAGGACGTGTACTTGACTTCCAGGATTATGATAGAGATCATAGTAGCGGGTTCTGGGAAAGTCTGTGAGTACATCCTTCAAATGTTCCTAGTCGTGGGAATATCGAGACAGGGCATCGATATTCCAGAGTAGACTAGCGTATACGCTTCTCGACCCATATGATGGGCGATGGATAATCCCACATCCATTAGTGTTTGACATCAGAGAAGGTATATGGGTGCTCAGTGGAGATTGGGTACACTGGACGGACTCGCCGAGAACTCCTAGATGGTATTATACCTATCATCAGATAGTAGTTCTCTGGTGACACTGGTACAGGTTAGTCTGTAGACCCGAGATCGTCATAGAGTCTTGTGTTTCTCCCACTGTGCTTTGATTTCCACCCTACCGCGGCTCTACTGAGTCGTGCAAACATGTGGTTTTTGGGTACAGTCCCGAGTCACATAGAGGCAATGAGCGAGGCAATGAGCGATAGGAGGGGATTCTTCTCTCCCGGTATTGGGTGTTGATGTTGTGTTATGCTCGATTGGCCATAATAGGAAATCCCTGGGTAGGGTTGCTGAGATCTACTGGTAAGTGTTATCAGTAGTTTCTCGAACCGTTATGGACCTTGCATAGGCATGACTTATCAGGCTATTGGGGTCTGACGTTATACCACCCTCAGGCTGTGATATGCGACATATCAGACGGACGGACCGGACTGTACGGTAGTGTTACTTATTGGATTCACGGGAGTATGAGCAAGCCTTCTTGTTGATCTTCTGATCCCTCAATATCCGGGTGACCGTTACGTTTAGCAGATCTCTGACAGCTTGTGGGTGACTGATATGATCTTCACCTACTGCCGGCGTATTGACGAGTCTTTAGAGTCCTACACAGAGGTTTCCTGGCTCAGGCGAAACGGGGTAGAAGCACATATGTGATATGTGCGGAACCGAGATTGATACGTGTATGTGATACTGTATTCCAATCTCGCGATTTGTGATATCGGCCGGGTATATGTGATATAGCCGGGTTATCGAATCTAGTGTTGATTCGATAAGTTGATATTATAGATATTAGTCGGTTATATGTGATATAGCCGGATCATTAAATCAAGTGTTGATTTAAAGATTTAATGTATAATTATATATTTGATATATAAATTTACATTAACTAATATTAGCTCACTTGTCCATTTTTTTCTCTCACTTGTGCATACATGATTTATATGTGATATATGTTAATGTATCATGCTAGGTTATATATCAAACATGGATGTGTGAGACTTACACCATGCTTTACATAATTAGGGTTAACATTTATTTAAAGTAATTCATTATTTGGTGGAAATTGGTCATGGTTAGAGGCTTGGAGAAGCTTGAGTGAATCATTGATTATGTCCACCAAATTTGTTTTACTTAAGATATTTATTAACCTAACCATGATGTTTAGCCATGGTTTATTCTCTACAAGGGTTAGCACATGACACTAACCCACCCATGGTTGATTTTCTAACCTCATCTTATTTTTCTTTTGTTCATTTTTTTGTTCATCTTCTTCATCATCTCTTCAAACTTTTAGGTTTTGGGAGATGAAGAATCCTAGTGAGAAAAACAAATCTAAAGTGAGCAAAATTCCTACTTCATCATCTACTATTAGCTATTTAGTTTAGGGTGTTTGCTTCACTAATCCCACATTAGTGAAGAGGTAGCTTGTGCTTAAGTCTCCTCGACGTAGATCATTTTCGGCCTCGAAGACTTCAAAGCATGCTTGTTCATTTCGCTTGGTGGAGCCTATCTTGAGTCCGGGAGATCGATGCTCGGAGCGAATGGACTACTACACGGAGCTATTGAAGTGAAGGACCGGTCTACAAAGGTTATATTCTTGTTCACTTCTTTGTAATGTTTGATTACAAGTTTTTGTTACCCTAACTTTCTAGTTCGATTCCTAGGTTAGTTTGCTTAGCACCCTCTAAAATTTTTTGTTGTGGTATGTTTGATGCTTGCAAACCCTAGGCATGGTGCTAAGGAAATCCTACAGTGGTATCAGAATCTAGCTAGAGCTTTAGGGTAACTTAGACGGCGTTTAAAAACTCAATCGAACATTAAAAATGTGATTTTTTCATGCTCATCGGAATTTTTTTCAAATGTTGGAATTTTGTGGTTTAAAAATATTCAGAAAATAATGCAGGGTTTTCTGTGGATCCTCAAGAAGAACGAGCGCCTAACTCGACACAACGACCGCGGAACCGCGGCCAAATCATGGCATTTGCGGCGGTTCCGCGGCGCCGTTGGTGAGGCTTGGACCGTGCTTTCTTGTGCTGATCCATGGGTATATGCTGTGCTCTCTGGGAATTTTTAAAAATAGGTTCAAGTGTTGAAATCTATGAGAACAGTGGATATGTTGATGTGTTGATTGATATATTTAACATCGTTTAATCTTTCTAAATGTGATACAATATTTGGAATCTACGCTAATTAGTTTTGAGAAAATTAATTGGTTATTTGTAAATCTAACATTTCGGTCTCGTTGGATATCGGGAATCTTGTTGAGTTACCCTATCTTTTTTTTAAAAGTGTTTTCATTATTAAGACCTAAATGTAAGATCTACAGTGTTAGCATGTAATCCGGGGCATGTGATATTCCAAGTTTGCGGTGTCTAAGGAAAAGTGCGGATTCCAAATGTTGTAGATTTACATTTCTTTTCTGCGACCGTAAGTGTAATATGTGGTGTATTGTCGGTTTCGTTGTTATACGTCAACGACAATTGCGATACGCATATTTACTTACGTTGATGACATGTGATGTTATGTGTTGCTGTGATATGATGTATACGATCGTCATGATTGAATGGCCGGGGTTTTTATATGAGACGAGAGTTTTTCTTTTCATTCATGTAAAATTCTTTGTATGTAATATTCTTTTATTGTGGCACTTCCGGGTTGAGAATGATGTCACCATTGATGTATATTATTTACTTTTCCGCATTAGGATAGACCCAAGGAGGGGGCACGAGTGACCGGGTTCTGGAGTCCAGTGGGAGGCTATCTCGAAGAGTCGAGACCGCGTCTCCTAACTCCAGAATTGGTAAGGTCACTTGCCGCTCTCGTAGGGGTCTAGGGGTGTGGGCTTGGCTATTCATCACGACCGTGGAATCCGTATTTTCTATTGTAAGCTAAATATAAAATACGGACTTCCTAGTATATCCTATATTTTCATATATATGTTTCTGTTGCTGATTATTCTGTGATGAGATTACTTAATATCTGAGACGAATGGAATATTATTATATATATATGATATATAATAAACGTTGCTTATGTTTTACATCCGTGCTAGTCCCGTCCCGCTATGCCGTTAGTTAAGTAACATAACGGTGCATAACAGGACACTGTGGCGAATGCGGATGACATAAGTGTACGTTCTATTTTCGTTTCTTTTCTGTGATGACCTAGGAACTTAAAAGATGGGACTGCATTAATGAGATTAATGTGAAGAAAAAGAAACCTAAAGATATTGTAGAATCGGATTTGAAACCCACTCGGTCTTTTTATGAAAAAGCAAGTTTCAAAAGATGCGGAGCTTAAGCCACTCCTTTTCAAAACTATTTAGATTCTACAACGAGATCAAGCTCAAAGCGTTAAAGGTTTTCATAAAAAACCATCCACAACCCTCCGTCATTTTAGGAAGTAGAGTATTTAGTATTCGTGCTACGTATGTTGATCATAGTCAAGGCGTAATGTACGGTAGCCAAGTGATGTCTTCCTACAAAGCATATGATGCGATTAGTTAGGACATTCATGTGATTATGTTGATTATAGTCAAGGGTCATATGGATGGGTCTAGTTAATCACGAAACGATGGGTAGAACTTTACTAGTGCTTATGATATGTTGACCATAGCCAAGGTCATAAGCGGCTAAGGGTAAAAACCACATCGAGAGTTTTAAGATTTGAAATTTGCAATGAGATTGCATACCTTCTATATGATAGTTGGATCTCGATCCCACTGTGAGTAAGAGTAAGAGTTACTCACAGGAGAGTTTTTGCACTTTACAATTAGCTAATTCAGTAAGTGTCTAGAAAGATGTCAACGGGTCTCTGAAAAAACGAGGTTTATTTTAATTAGGTCCGTGCGAAAGCACGAGGAACCTCCCTCAAAGTACCGACACTGGCTTGACTGAACGGTTAGCGAAACTGTAGAATGCAATTAATCCCGGCTAGTCTTTTCTTTTAGGGTTTGAAGGAAGATTTGATAAAAACAGTGGGAGCCATCCTGATTAGATAAAATAATAACCAATCTAATCTTGCAAAGAGCGCACGCAGAGTGTTTTCTTCTCTCCCTCTCCTGGTAGCGACCATGTCACGTCTTAATCAAGATAATAATAGATGCATTGACCTAACCTTCTTATTAAACTGAGCTGGAGAACGTTGGTTCCGTTCTTTCTTATAATTGTTATAAGCCTGAACAGGAAATAGGGGAATGCCAGAATTCCAATGCCGCCCGATTGAAGAAAAAGCATGTTGATGTATCTTCTGGTGTGTTCGTAACCAAGAACTGCTTCTCAGTATCTTCTATGTCCTAGGTATGTGATACCGGAACAGGATCCTGCATATGTAATATGTTACATGGGCTACTGAAAGGTAGAAAACTGGGAAAGGGTGATATGTCTCTAAGTGTAGAGAATGGTGCAATTATTGCAGCCAAATCAGTTGGCAGATATCACCTTGTATTAAATACATTGATTCTGAACGAATGTTATTACATACCGAACATGATATACAACATTACATCGGTTTCTTTAATGAGTTAAAGAAGGATATAATTTTGTATTGATGGATAATGTTGTGAAAATTTTCCCGAATCAAGAGTTGATTGGATCAGGCACGTTATGAAATAGCATTAATGTTCTAAATCAAATAACAGTTCTAAGTACACATAACACATACAAGAAGATAAGTTCAGAAATAAACGAATCCTCTTGTGGCATTATAGACTAGGTCATATCAATGCAACACGACTAGCTAAGGCACATAAGGATGAATATTTGAATTCGTTCAAACTTTCATCTTATGAAACTTGCGAGTCATGTCTCAAAGATAAAATGACCAACACTCCGTTTACTGGAAACGGAGGAAGAGTTGCTAAACTCTTGGGATTAATACATGTTGATGTATGCGATCCATGTCTACCCATGCCAGGGATTGGTTCCTCGTATTTTATTATATTCACTGATTGTCTCTCAAGATTCGGACATATGTTCTTTTTGAAACACAAGTCTGAAGCTTTTGAGAAATTCAAAGCATATAAGCATGAAGTTGAGAACCGGACGGGTAAAAGTATTAAGTCCTCCGATTTGATCGAAGAGAAGAATACTTGGGTATGGAATTCCTGGTTTATCTAAAAGAGAATGAGATTCTCTCTCAGCATTACTCCTCCGAATACACCACAGCACAACGGTATATCGGGGTGGAGGAATCGCACCCTATTAAATATGGTGCGCTCTATGATGAGTACTGCTGAGTTGCCTATTTCTTTTTGGAGTTATGCACTTAAGAGGCTGCATACCTATTGAATAGGGTTCCCATTAAATCAGTGCCTACCACTCCATTTATGATATGGTATGGGAAGAGACCATGTTTTAAGCAAGTTAAGATATGCGATTGTTTGGCCTATGTTGAAAAGCAAAATCCGGACAAACTCGAGGCAGGGTCAGTTCTGTAAGTTTGTTGGATATCCCGAACATTCGTTAGGGAATATCTTCTACCACACTGAGGAGCAAAATGTGTTTTGTTTCTCAGCATGCCACCTTTTTAGAAAAAGGAATTTCTTGTGAAGAAATTTGTGGTCATGAGGTAGAACTAGAAGCAGTTCCAGCTGGATGAACTAACAGCTGATGATTTGGTGAAACCAAAGGATTCAATAGTTTCCAACGAATGTCACCCTCTCCGCAAATCTGGTAGGGTTCTTCATCCACTTGAGAGATATTACGGTCTTCTCGGTGATAGTGGGAGCAAGGATTGCGTCATGGTAGATGATGATCCAACTAGGTTCGGGCAGGCCATCACGAGTGGGGACTTTATGAAAAGGCTGGATGCTATGCGATCAAAGATGGAATCCATGTACACCAACAAAGTATGACTTTGATTATTGCACATGAAGGGGTAAAACTCATTGGGAGCAAATGGATCTTGAGAAGAGTCTTGGTGTAGATGGAAAAGTTGAGACTTTCAAAGCTATGTTTAAGTCCATCAGGATCAATACGCGCATCGCGGAGTTGGAACATCTGTTTTGATGTGGCAGTCAAAGAGTTTGACTTCATCAAAAAGATAGATGAACCTTGTATATACAAGAAAGTTGTAGAGAGAAAGGTTGTCTTCCACGTATTGTACGGAGATGACACTCTTGATAGGAAATGATTTCCTATGCTACACTCGGTCAAGCTTCTCTTATCACGTGAATTCTCCATGGAAGATCTGGATGATACCTACATCATCTTGTGAATTATGATCTATGCTGATAGATCTATGCGGATGTTGGGAGTGTCCCAAATCCAGGTACACTAACACCATACTAAAGAGGTTTAGTATGAAAGATTCTAAGTGTGGTGGTTCGTCCACTTACTCAGGAATCACTCTCTCCAAAAGGATGTCTCCCAAGACTGATTTGGAGGGAGCTTGCGAAGGATACCCTATGCTTCAGCACTAGGCTCCATGTATGCAATGTTATATACCATACCAGATGTAGCTCACTTACTAGGAGTAGTGATCAGGAATCAATCGGATCTTGAGAGAATCACTGGACAGCTATGGAAGACATTCTTAAGTACTTGAGAAGCACTAAAAGAATGTTCTTGGTTCGAGCTTTCAGAGTGATAAGGTCGACTAAAAGTCAGTCACAGACATTGTCATTACCCTCAGTGGAGGGACGGTATGTTGGAAGAGTTCCAAGCTAGATACCGTGACATACTAGACGATAAAGGCTGAATACATCGCTACCAACGATACTACCAAAGTGGTTGTCTGGACATTCTTGTTCATGAGATGAACAAGGTTCCTACCATTAAGCGTCCAATAACTGTTATTGTGACAACAATGGAGTTGTGGCTTTGGCCTAGGAACGCAGGTCCCATCAGCGTTTCAGACATATTCTAAGGACAGTATCACCTGATCAGGGAGATGGTTGATCTCCAGGGGATCAAGGTTAGGAGAGTTGACACAAAGGATAACACGGCGGATCCACTCACGAAAGGCCTTTCCCAAGAGAGATTTTCAATGGGACGTTGGGTATGAGATACTACAACAAATGGCCCTAGTGCAAGTGGGAGATTGTTAGTTATATGTATGCTATAGAGGCCATTATTGTACATATGATGTATATTATAGTGGATGCTTAGACATACATATGGAGGACTTTCTTGCTCGACATGATAGTATGCTATCTGGTTGCTCTTTATCTTAACATGTACACTTACCGTCTCTCTGTTACATGTTGATAAAGCCCTTAAGATGTGTACTTGACTTCCGGGATTATGATAGAGATCATACTAGTGGGTTTTGGGAAGTCTGTGAGTACATCCTTCAAATGTTCCTAGTCATGGGAATATCGAGACAGAGCATCGATATTTCAGAGTAGACTAGCGTATACGCTTCTCGACCCATATGATGGGCGATGGATGATCCCACATCCATTAGTGTTTGACATCAGAGAAGGTATACGGGTGCTCAGTGGAGACTGGGTACACTGGACGGACTCGCCGAGAACTCCTAGATGGTATTATACCTATCGTCAGATAGCATTTTTCTGGTGACACTGGTACATGTTAGTCTGTAGACCCGAGATCGTCATAGAGTCTTGTGTTTCTCCTACTGTGTTTTGATTTCCACCCTACCATGGCTCTACTGAGTCGTGCAAACATGTGGTTTTTGGGTACAGTCCCGAGTCACATGGATGCAATGAGCGATAGGAGGGGATTCGTCTCTTCCGGTATTGGGGGTTGATGTTGCGCTATGCTCGATTGGCCATAACAGGAAATCTCTGGCCAGGGTTGCTGAGATCTACTGGTAAGTGTTGTCAGTAGTTTCTCGAACCGTTATGAACCTTGCATAGGCATGACTTATCAGGCTATTGGGGTCTGATGTTATACGACCCCCCAGGCTGTGATATGCGACATATCAGACGGGCAGACCGGACTGTATAGTAGTGTTATTTATTGGATTCACGGGAGTATGAGCAAGCCTGCTTGTTGATCTTCTGATCGCTCAATACCCGGGTGGGCGTTACGTTTAGCAGACCTCGGACGGCTTGCGGGTGACTGATATGATCATCACCTACTGCTGGAGTATTGACGAGTCTTTAGAGTCCTACACAAAGGTTTCCTGGCTCAGGCGAAACGGAGTAGGAGCACATATGTGATATGTGCGGGTCCGAGATTGATACGTGTATGTGATACTGTATTCCAATCTCGTGATTTGTGATATCGACCGGGTATATGTGATATAGCCGGGTTATCGAATTAAGTGTTGATTCGATAAGTTGATATTATAGATATTAGTTGGTTATATGTGATATAGCTGGATCATTAAATCAAGTGTTGATTTAAAGATTTAATGTATAATTATATATTTGATATATAAATTTACATTAACTAATATTTGCTCACTTGACCATTTCTTTTTCTCACTTGTGCATACATGATATATGTGATATATGTTAATGTATCATGCTAGGTTATATATCAAACATGGGTGTGAGACTTACACCATGCTTTACATAATTAGGGTTAACATTTATTTAAAGTAATTCATTATTTGGTGGAAATTGGTCATGGTTAGAAGCTTGGAGAATCTTGAGTGAATCATTGACTAAGTCCACCAAATTTGTTTTACTTAAGATATTTATTAACCTAACCATGATGTTTAGCCATGATTTATTCTCTACAAGAGTTAGCACATGACACTAACTCACCCATGGTTGATTTTCTAACCTCATCTCATTTTTCTTTTGTTCATTCTCTTGTTCATCTTCTTCTTCATCTCTTCAAGCTTTCTAGGTTATCGGAGATAAAGAATCCTAGTGAGAAAAACAAATCTAAAGTGAGCAAAATTCCTACTTCATCATCCTCTACTATTGGCCATTTAGTTTAGGGTGTTTGCTTCACTAATCCCATATTAGTGAAGAGGTAGCTTGTGATTGAGTCTCCTCGACGTAGATAATCTTCGGCCTCGAAGACTTCAAAGCATGCTTGTTCATTTCGCTTGGTGGAGCCTATCTTGAGTCCGGGAGATCGATGCTTGGAGCGAAGGGACTACTACACAGAGCTATTGAAGTGAAGGACCGGTCTAAAAAGGTTGTATTCTTGTTCACTTCTTTGTAATGTTTGATTACAAGTTTTTGTTACCCCAACTTTCTAGTTCGATTCCTAGGTTAGTTTGCTTAGCACCCTTTAAAATTTTTGTTGTGGCATGTTTGATGCTTGCAAACCCTAGGCATGGTGCTAAGGAAACCCTACACGTCCTTACTCTTATTGCGCGTGTCCACGATGTAGACAGTGTGGACCACATATCCAGTCACCTTTTTATCTTTGACGACTGATTTTTCGAACCATCGCCGTGGCCCTTCTTCTTCTGGAAAGGACATGCGACTGAAGACGGTTGGTCTGACTGGGTCCTTGGGTGGCGTTGTCCGGATCGCAGCTTTCTTGACTTTTGAGGTCATGGCATTCTTTTGGACCAATTTTAGTGGTAGCGAGCTTTACAGCCGATTCAGCTGTTGTTGCGGGGTACCCATATTCTTGGAACTTCATGAAGTTCAGCCTAGCAGGAGCCTTGGCCTTTTTGGCTCTGTATCTGAGCCTTTTCTGCCTTAGCCTCTCGATTTTGAGGGCTTTACGGGCATCCGTCATCCAGGAAGCCATCGTGAGTCGATTGGCGGGAAACTTAGAGAAGATATCCGATTGAGCAGTTGTCAGGAGCACCGCTGGAGCTTGCCCGAGATGCCTTGTTGTTTTGTCGGTGTTGTTGGCCTTGCTCCCAGCTTGGGCCAAGGAAAGTCGTTCAAACACCGACTTGCGTTTGAGTAGTAGTGTCCTCGAGATCACCACATTTGGCCATCTGCCTTTCGTGGCCGGTCTATTTGTTACTGGAGCTTGAGGAGCTGGGTTGGCGTTAGCTGGCACGAACAGAATAGAGCCAAATGGTAGCGGCGGCTTCTCTCACTGTCGCCCGAGACTGGCCGGTAGGATCATCCTGGCGTCCATCTTCATCGTGTAGGAGATGGGAGCTGTGTCGAGAGCTGAGCTTATCCTTGGAGACATTGTTAAGGCTTGATCGCTTGAAATCCTGCATGAAATAGCATTATTTTAGTATAAATATCGATATGTATGTTGATTGAGTTCGTATGAACGTTTAACCCGAAATATGGGAGGAGAGAAAGGGTCCCACCAGACGTGCCAGAATCTGTAGGGTGTTTTTCGTCACCCTATTAACATGGGAAATACGCGTCGCTTGTCAGGTGCATTACAGATTCCACATGCTTAGGATAGGCCAGGGTTTATTGATTGTGGGGATCCGAATCTCCGGCAGCCACGGACTAAACTGCCGTTAATTACCCCTCGCTTTTGGAGCGAGGAACCTTCGATTGACGGGTAAAACTGGTCATGTGAACTCAATATGCAGTGTACGCGTGCTGTGTTTTGAAGGGGATTTGAATGTATCGGGGGCCACGCAGAGTTTACGGGGGTCCCGCTACCCGGATAGCGGACTGAGTGTCAAGGGGGCTAGCAGCCTCCTTACGGGGTGCGGGGCAGTGTCCCGTTAGAAATTTTCTAACGGGAAGATATTTTTAGTGTGGGGATAGGAAAAGTGGGGCGAGAAACATCCTAAGGACGCGTGCGTGGCACGTGGTCGCTGGGAGCCAATGCCTCACGCGCCCGGCACGGGCGCCGGACGCCTTACGCGCTCGGCACGTGATCAGGAGTTAAACTCCCGAAAGGATCTTGAGTGGAGTTAAACTCCCAAAAGAGTTTTATTTGTAGAGTCAAACTCCAAAAGATTTTGAATGGAGTTAAACTCATAAAAGAATTTTATTTATGGAGTTAAACTCCTAAAGATTTTAACAAATGGAGTTGAACTCTCAGAAATCTTAGAAATCTTTGAAGATGATCAAAGGGGACTCCTTTCTTCTCCCCTGAGCCTTTGATCTTCTCCTAAGCCTCGGATCTCCTCCAAAATGGGATTTTTGGAGATGTGTCGCCTTCTTCCTCTTCTTTGTTGGCTGGATCTTAGAGAAAAGAGGGTGATGCTTAAAAATCTTCCATTTTAGAGATTTGATGGAAGATCTAAGCTCTCCTTCGTGGGTTTTATGGAGACAAACTATTTCTTTTTAGAAAAGGAAGAGTTAAACTCTTAGTTTAATTCAGAAAAGTGAAGAAGGTTTAGAACCTTGAGGAAGGAGTAGGAGGTACAAACCCTAGTTTTTTTTAGAGGAAACAATTATTGTCATTCATTTCATCATCATGTTGTCTTATATAGGCTTACAAATTTACACATAGCCCCTTGGGCTTTAAAAAATGGTATTTTGCTCATCCCATGTCTAATGTGCTAATTTCTTTTGCACATGAGCCATGGACTTTACAAAAATCTGGATTTATGCCCATTTTCCTTACATTTATTCATAAAAATTACATTATTTATTTATTACATAATTTTCATTTTGGCATCGAACAGGCTAACCGCTTCATGTTCGGGCTCGACTTGGGCATGGGCCCACTTGGGTTGGGGTTGACTTTGACTTTGACTTGGTCAACCCGGGGTGTAATTTTTGACCCCAACAGTATCTAGTGTTGTATGTTTCTCATTGGTGACATCTAAGTTCTAAGATATTTGTTTATCTGCTCTCTTGTACATACATCCCATAAAGGAAGGAAGAAAAGAAACGCTGATAATATTTATGTTTTATATTCTTTGAAAATCACTCGATGCTAGTATTACTTCAGAAGTTAAATATGCTTAGCGCATAGGCATCAAAAGAATAATATCCATCATATTATGCTAGGCAACAGCCAGTTTTATTTCTAGATGAAACTTGAAGTGCAAATAATATATCTTGTCGACCTTGTATATGAATCGGATCTGTATCAAAGGAACAAATTAGGAAGAATAGTGATTTCTTTCTTTTTGTGATTGTGTTGCTTATCCAAGTGCTTGTTTTCAAGCGATAATGCAGTTTCGTAAGTTATTGTTAAGCATTGGGATATTTAAAAAAATTGATATCGGATATTGGGCATTTTGCAGCACTTTTGATTAGTAAGCAGTATGTCATTGCAATGGGATGTGCTTTGGTGGAATACTTGATAGAGATTATCTTCTTCCCAGAACTTAAAGAGCATTGGTGGGTCAGCAACATTGGCCTCCTGATGATTCTATTAGGGGAGATCATTCGAAAAGCTGCTATCATAACAGCTCGTCGCTCCTTCACACACAACATCAGAGTGTATTATGAAGAAGAGCATAAGTTGATTACTCATGGAATTTATAGGTAATTTAGCATTAAAAGTGCTGAAAAAACCCAAAGTTTTCTGATGCTAATAAAGGTTGTCAGCATCTTGTAGCATTTTTAGTTGAACTTAACATGGGAACCTAGCTGTTTAAGAATTTCATGTCAAAAGGCTAGGTCAAATTGATATTTTAGATCATATGCTAGATGCATTAATCTGGTGTATGATAAGATGACTCTCTGCGCTGCGCAAAGAGCAAACAGCAAACAGTTTTCTTATCTTTTGAATTTTTTGTGGTGTGTGTTGGGGTGTGGGTGTGTGTGTTGGGGGGGGGGGGGTTCCTGTTTTAAGTTGGGCAGGCCCCACGGCCCCCACCCACCCCCTGTTTGCTCTCTGCGCTACGAACGGGCATGTGGTATACCACAGGTTTTAGGGGTTGTTTTTCAAAATATGCAAGTTTCAGCAGTCATATATATATATATATATATATTTATATATATATATGAAAATAATGGAGAAAATAGGCCCTAGGAGGCTTTTTCGTTAGGTGGCGTCAAATATCTATACCCTCCATTTTTTTCGACGATCGGCACTCATTATCATCATCTTTATCATGTAAGATGTGGATAAACCAATTCACGTGATTCCACCACTTTTTTACCGTTACATTAACAATGTAAAAAGTTCAATTGTCGGTAAACCGTTAATTTTGCACTTACTAAATCAACGGTGAAAAAGTGATGGAATCACATAAAATTTGGTGCATCCACATCGTAGATAATAAAGATGATATGATGGATGCCGATCGTCGAAAAAAATAGTGGGGTGTATTTTTTTCAACGCCATAGGAGGAAATTCCCTCCACTGGCACATTTCCTCCATTATATATATATATATATTTATATATATATATATATATAAACCTATTATCAAATGAATGTTATGTTGCCCACAAAAGTTAAGGTGCCTTGCACCTTTTAATTTTTCAAAATGAAATTTAACAGATACATTCGCCACCCTAGTTATTGTGGGTTCTTCATCTGGGCAACTGGAACCCAAGTTATGCTCTGCAACCCCATCTGCATTATTGCATTCATTGCAGTCACCTGGCGGTTCTTCTATAACCGAATACCGTATCCTTCTCATCAAATGCAGTTGATTAAATGATTAATTTATATTGTTAACATTAAGTGTTCAGTTTATGGCTAAATTCATTGCATCTTTAGATTTGCTAAACCTTCACATGGAAATAGATATGAAGAGTTTTTCTTGAGGCAGTTTTTCGGACCCCAGTATGTGGAATATGCTCGGCGGGTTCCCTCCGGTCTTCCTTTCATAAAATGAATGCTGGCGAAGACTGTACGATTATACTTCCCAATATTTAATCAGTGTTCCGCCGTTTCAGGAGTTTCTTTCTCTAATGTTGTTTTTAACATTTAAATGACTTGGTGATTTGTGTTTTTCCATAGATGCTTTCACATGAAAAGAATTTTGTTTGGTTCGGTAAAGCTGGCTATCCAAGGGCAAGCGTGGCACACAACAAAAGATTATTTCCTATATATGTCTTCACAATGAGATGGACAGCAGCAATCGGAGAATAATGTGTCACGCAAAAGCATCAAACCTTCTTAGTTCTTCAACATTCCTTAGAAATCGATGCAGTGCCTTCTACTGGGAATGTAACAACGCTTTGAAATTTACTCTTTTGATCAGTTCTTGGATCTTGAAATTGATCAAGGTTATTTATCAATGTTATTAGTTCAGATCATATCGTATCGGATGTTTCGATTGATGTGTTTGGGTCTTATATCAAAGCAGAAGCAAGCATAGGCTAGACTAGGAATACATGAAATCCGCAAGTAGTGAGAATATCATCAGAATTATGCATGGGTATATTGGTAAACTTGTCTGAATGTTTATCCTTTTTGATGGAGAATTTTCTTCCTTCTGTAGTAGAGGGCGTCCTCAATTTCTTTAGCTTTGAGATTCAAATTTTTCATCTATTTCTAAATTATAACTTTCCAGGTATTTACTGTAATTCTTATTTCTCAACAGGCACGACTAATTTACTTTCTATAATCCCTCAGTATTTTTTTCTTTTTCCCTTTTCCGAATGATCAATCAATATTGTCCATTTATATATTAAATTCTATTGGCTAAAGAATCAAAGCAAAATTTTGCCGTAAATACCTGGCAATCATTTTGGAGTTGAGATGACTACAATAATACAGTTGTCTCAGTTCTAAGGTTGAGATAACTCTCAACTCCAGTCTGATCTACAACAACAACCGAGAATTTAAGCCAGACATATGGGGTAGGCTGTATGAACCATCACGTTGGCTCGAGTATATGGATCCTCAGCTCCACTAAAAAATAAACTACAATTATTGTAACATAACATCCAAATAGGCCCAAAATTTATATAAAAAAGAAAAACTAATTTGAAGTTCAGATAACTCCAAAACAATATTTTGGAGTTTAGAAAACTCTAAAGCCAAATACCAATCAAAGTTAAGTTTGTAAAATGGACATAGAGCCTTACAAAACTAGAGTTTTACTAACTCCATACCCGTCTAATCCGGTTATTGGCCTGTACATGTAATTATGAGGCCCTAGGTTTTGCGCCCCCCCCCCCCACCCCCCACGCCACCCCACCCCCACCCCAAACCCAAATGCGGACACACAAGTGTTCACTCACTATCCACAACCTAGATTTATCTCACCACCAACCAACCAAAATCTCAGAATTCAGAAGATAGAGCCACAGAGAATCCAACCTCTCTTCCTGTTCTCAATGCTCTCTAATAATGGGCTCTCTATGTAAGTAAGAGAGAGAGATTACAAGACATGGGTTTGGTATCAACCGACACACAAATCCTGAATACGACAGCAAGAGCTACAGTACAGATCACTGCATTATCTCCTTCATCTGAACCGGTAACAACTTCCCACATAACTCTTCACAAGGTACTCAATTTCACCACCAAATTCTGGTATTAACTTGAAAGTTATCGGCAACCCATTGACGAGAATCTAAATAGAAATCTACTTTGTTTCTCCTCCAGAATTCTTTCTCTGATTCTTCCGCGGTTTCATCGAAACAGAGCTCATTCTGCAGAGGGCAGTTCAATATCAGACACCCCTTTAGACTTGCTTTGAATCGTGGTAGGAGAAAATTGACAGGTAAACAATATATTGCAAGATATTTACTTGTGTTCTAGGGGAAGATTGTCATTGATGGTATTTTGGTATAGCAAAGAAGGAAAAATGAAGGGGATTTGTATTTTCTCTCAAAAAAATAAGATTGCTTGTTGATATTTAACTGCAGCATCACCGGTTTGTGTCCTGCCGTTGACCGAAGAGAATGTTGAGAAAGTATTGGATGACGTGAGGCCAAGCTTAATGGCGGACGGAGGAAATGTAGCTCTTCATGAAATAGATGGCCTTGTTGTGGTGTTGAAGCTTCAAGGGGCTTGTGGTTCATGCCCGAGCTCGACGATGACGTTGAAAATGGGGATAGAAACAAGACTCAGGGACAAGATTCCTGAGATTATGGACGTGGAGCAGATTCTCGATACTGAAACTGGGCTCGAACTCAATGAGGAAAATGTTGAAAAGGTTTGAGATTTCTTCTCCTTGCTTCAATTTTGCGTAAATATTAGGTGATGATTGACTACAATATACGCTTGTAATCATTCTTTGGCAAATTTCTTGTGCATTCCAAGATCCAAGATTATATAGACAGGACTTATAATAGGAAACGGCTTATAGCTGCCAATAACTGAAAGAATGGCTAAATTATACTAAACAACCCTTAACTATGAGCATTTTCAGTTAATTAACTACCTTTTACAGTAAGCTCCCTTAAATTGCTACACTCAAGGGTATTATAGTGAATAAAACTCCTTGACACCAAATTTTAAGGGAGTGTGCTGAAATATAAAAATTGTGGTATTTTAGTGGAAAACGCTCGTAATTAAGGTAGATTGGTGCATTTTAGCCTAAAAACATCATACAGATGTTTCACGTCTGTGTTGTTAGCTTGTTCTCTGTTATAAAGTCACGCACTATGTGAAGAACACAGATGTGGATATTATTTCAACTTTTTTCTCTCCTCGTATAAATTTTTCAGTTCATTTCATGTATCTGAAACCATTTTACCATTTCACATAGAAGATGGTTTTGTTATATCTAAAGATTGGCAACCCCAACATATGAGCTTATTAATGGTCCTTTGATACGGAATCACTAAATATGTTATATCTGTGGCATTTTGATTTCATTTTTCTTCCAAGCAAATATATACACCTCAATTTTCTCTTCCATACTCCACTCGAAGAGATCTAAGTCATTATCTATGTTTTCAGGTACTTTCAGAGATAAGACCGTATCTTGCAGGCACAGGAGGCGGCGTACTCGAGCTTGTCCAAATCAGTGGCTATTTAGTACAGGTTAGACTTAGTGGGCCAGCGGCAGATGTCATGACAGTTCGTGTCGCCCTAACGCAGAAACTAAGAGAGAAAATACCTTCAATTGCCTCGGTCCAACTCGTAGAATAGCACTGTGAAAGCAAGAGTTTGGTAACATATTGTAGTATATGTAATATGTCCTACATTTTATCACTTCATCAAATCATTTTAAAGAACTGAGATACAATGTATATAACAATCTTTTTCTCGTTATATTTATACAAGATTTTGTGGTTGATCCCACAACAAATTTCTATAATCTTGTTGTGTTCATGAGACGTAGATTGCATATTACCTTGAAGAGACATCCTCTTGATCTGATAAAATATTGTATTATGGCAGAATGATTTGGTTCTATCCTTTATACTTCATCAAATTATCTCAAAGCACTGAGATACAATGCAAGATCAGCTCGATAACTAATTTGAGAAGGAAAAAAATTAAAGAGAGGTGAATGCAAAAACCAAAGAGTTTAGCCACAAAATAAATTATATAGCCTACTTTGTGTGCATCATGCAATATTGATTACATAAATACCTTGAAGAGCAATCCCCTGCCGCAATCGAGATTGTCGATCATCGATCTCTGGAAGAAAAAAAAATCTGAGACTTTTCTAACACTCCTCTTCATCATAATCTGCATGCTGCGATGGCCCAAGAGATTCCAATTTCTTCCTCGTCATTTTCAACTCATCAAACTTCTCCTTGTCCTTCAACCACCCCAACGCCCCCGCCAAGGTGCCAAAACTCCCCTCTGACGGCCGCCTCTCCCTCTCCACCACATGCTTAAAACACTCGAATGCTACCCCCCACCTTTTTGCTACAGCACAACATGATAACCAACAAATCCAACGGATGCCGATGAGAGCAGCACCCTTTGTCCACCAAATAGTCCCACAACCCAAACCTCAAATCGCTTCGCCTGCTCTCACAAAAGTACCTCATCAGAAGCATCACCGTCGTCACCCTCGGCACACAGTTCCTCAATCTCCACCATTTTCTTATAAACATCGCAAACCCCATTCAAATCTCCCGCCTTTTTCAACCCACAGAACAGAGTGTGGTAGCACACATCATCAGCCCCTATCCCCTTCTCCTCCATCTCGCTCATCAAATCTGATCCACCTTTCAGATCCCCAACCCTAACCAAAGCACCAATCAGTGCATTATACGCCCCCTTGTCCTTCACCAACTCTCTCTCGCCAATTTCTTCGAACACCCTCCGTGCACGGAACGGGTTCTTTGCGATCCCCACACCAAGTATCAGCGTGGTGAGCGTCTCCACCGTGGACGAGAACCCCTTCCTCTCCATCTCCTCAAATACCTCCGTCGCCTCCAAGAACCTGTTCTTCTTGCAGTACGCGTCGATCCTGATATTGTATGTCGCGACATCGAGCTCGAATCCTCTGACCGGCATCTCGTTGAATTGGGCGTTGCCGGATGTTTTTGAAGCCGAGGAGGGTGTTGAGGGTTCGAGAATTGGGCAGGAAGAGGTGGTGGAGGCGGTTGAAGACAGCGCAGGCCTCAGTCATGCGGCCGAGGGCAGCATAGGCACGGATGTAGGCATTGAAATGGTGGACGTCGAACACGACGTCGGCGACCAGGAAGATTTGTTTGAGTTTGATGAAATATGTTGACGTGGCGTCAAAGGGGTGGAACTTAATTGGCGTGGGAGGAGAGGAGGGAGGGGTGGGAGAGGAGGTGGAGGGTGTCAGGTAAAAGGCAGGAGCGGGAGAGGGAGAGGAGGAAGTTCAGGGAGGAGGGGGAGGGTGGGAGAGGGAGAAGAGGAAGAGGCGGAGGAGTTTCGGGGACAAGGAGTGGGAGGAGGACAGGGGTGGAGGACAGGAGTGGGAGCTGACGGCGGAGGAGGACGTCTAGCCCCTTCAAAGGGTGGGAGTTTATGAGCATGGCCAGGTACGAGATGTCCGAGGGGGACGGTTGTGGATACGAAGGTGGCGGCAATGAGAGATGGGGAGGCGATGCTGGTGTGGGGTTCTTGCTGGAGGAGCAACGGCTTCATGTTTAGCGCCAGGAAAGAGTTTTCAAAGCTGAGCTGCGATGCCAATATTCACTTCAGGTTCACCACTTATACTTCCTGGATCAGAAGCTGTGGCACAAATATCTGGCTAATTTGCAGAAAAATACACCAAGCATCATTGTTCAATAATAAATATAAAGCATTTGAAATATGAATTTGTTATCAAGCAACTGTCTCAAATGGATGGCAACAACATCCTCTGGACATTCAAAAATATTGCACATCAAGTCTCCCCATTCCCTTGTAGACGGTGAAGTTGAAACGCATTCTGCACGAAGAACAGCAGAAAATGAACGGGCATAGTAATAATATAAAATACTGTAAACCCTGGTTTTTTTGGAGCTAAATGAACATTGGGATGCTTCAGAAAGAGGAATTATTTTAGACGTGTACAGATCAAACATTGTTCAACAAATTAAAATCATTAATATTGATATATGATACATAATGGAACCTCACCGCATGTAAATGTATGTACAATTAATAACTCTTGAAGCACTTGTTGAAGCAAAATCAATCACCTGGTTATTGCCAGTAATCATCATGTTGTAAACGAGCTCCGCAGATTGAGATGCATCTCCATGAGAAGAAGAAGAAACGTTTGACAGGAACATGAATCATATGTTCAACAAACTAGTCTCCCAGTTACATGCCTCGAGTACCTAGTTTGACTCTTCTCTATAGATTTCAACAGCAATTTTCAGCCATGGGCTAGGACGAACTTATTACGTTCCCCCCTAGATGAGGAAATATCTCTTGCAGCGCTCGAGGTAGAATCAGCACAATCTCAGCATATGCTGCATGACATGGAAATTATAAATTAGATTAAGAAAAAGTTGCGGTGAGAAAACATGGTTCTTACTGCAGCTACAGCTTTTCTGCTACGAAATTTTATGCTGACGGGGTTTCAAAAACTTGATAAAACGTGGTGTGCTCGAAACTAAAGAAAAAGCAATGTTAATATATTCCAGTCAAAAGAAACAACGGAAAACAACAACATATAGATATAATCAATGTTCGAATAATTAATATTTCATCAAAGTGAGGTAAGATGTTTATACATAATTGATGATTTGATGGAGATATTTTTTAAAAAATGTAAATAGCATGTAGGATAGCCATGGAATCATTCAGAACTTTCCAACAATTTTTCATCGAAAATTATCACGCTAATGCTGATATAAAATTCATACTTAAGAAAAGTAGCACCTTCTGGCAAGCTCATGGTTCTAAGTGCGTCCTCGGCATAAGAAAAACAGGTTGGAACAGCTTGAGCCACTGCTGCACCAATTCATTTTCTTTCTATCATTGATATCTTTCTCGAAGGGTTCACAGGCCATGCCAAAACTCTAATGCGACTTGGCAATACAGAGACAAGATCAGGGTATCTAAGGCTCACAGTCACTTTGCTGCATCAAAGGCGGAGAAATAAACAGGGAGAAAAAGAATATCATGAGATATACAATGAAAAAGATTATTTCAGCAGTATCCCTTAAGAATAATGAAAATCATGAGAATTATAATGTAAATAGCATTTCAGTAGTATTCCTTCGACCAAATCATACAAGTTCTACCATAACGCACGCACGCACGCACGCGCACGCATGCACGCACAAAGAAAGAGAACAGGAGCATACCAATCAAAGTCCTCCAATACAAATTCAACCAAATTGTAAGCAAGGCTATGGTACAGGTCACTGATCTGGTTTCCATATAGCTCCTTAATAAGCCGAACCTGCAAGACACTGATACAAACTAATATATAGAAGAGAAGGTGGTTCATCGCTAAATACAAATTATTCTGGGGAACTGTGAAGCTTTTAAAATAAAATGTATTGAAAAAAGGCAAGAAAAGAATAACAGAAGGAAAAGCGTAAACTCGTCAAAATTGCAAACTACTACAGAAAGAGCTAGTCATCGACTAAAAAAAATTGGTGGGGAAGTGCAGCTTGGGGGGAAATTTTCAGATCCAAATGATGAAAAAGAAAAAGAACAAATACCTGCTCTCTCCTGTCAATGTAAGGCTGCAGAAGTTCTCCAACATAGTCTATGAATTTCTGAAAACAAATGATCCAGTTACAATTAGGCAATTAGCAAATGCTAAAAAGTTGGAATAGAGCAGACTGATTAGGTAAGTAACAGGCATACCTTTGCATCGGAAGAGAGTAGATCATTTTCTGCTTCTCGTATTGGGAAAAAGAAAGGAATAGTATGTTCGCCTACACTCATCTTCTCAAGGAATGATTTGCTTTCAAGAACGCAATGGTAAACATCACCAGGTTCTCCTGTGAAATGAAAGCATATCAACTGAATTCATGGATGCAAATAAATATAAGATACATATGTTACAGCATGAACAAATGTAATCATGTGAAAATTCTACTGTGAGCAAAATCCTATATTGTGAAATTCCCTGCCCACAGAGTATCCTCGAGGACGAAGAGTATCCAGTTGTTCTTTTTAGTGATCAAACTTTACATAAAAACAATATATAAACTAATGTAGGCTGAATTGAATTTTTTGCTTAAGTTCTCACTCATCAGTCGTCATCAAACATTATATATAATTGAAATTTGGTTGTTCAAAATCCCACTGTGGTTTCCAAGAATGTACAAACATGACCCCAGCTTCTCCTTACATCCACAGTGCAAAGATCTGTCAGTTTCTTTGACGTAACAATTTTATCTTTCAGTATCAATGGAAAGTAAATTTTCTTCCTTCTTCGAAATAAAGTAGAATATCAAATATCTACCAAGCATCCAAAACAACCTATCACGGTATCTTTATAAAAGAAGTTGGAGGGGGGTTCCTAAATCGCCAGCAAGAAATAGTGGGCAATTGAAAATAATATCACAAGATTACCGGCAAAATAAGTTTTGTGCTGTATACCAAACCTTGGACCATCCAGACAACAAATCACCTGCTAACAAGGAAATCATTCAGTTGATAACTAATCAAAAGTTGCATCAATTTTTTTTATACATCTAAGCCAAAAACAAGTGCTGATCTCAAAATTTTGGAGTCAGTACATTATTTAATGAGCCTTTTGTATAGCAAGTCAAAGTCGTTATATACACTTTCTGAGTATGGAATGGCAAAGTATTGTTGAAAGTGGATTTCGCTGGCCCAAAAATATAGCGAGACATACAACTGAGGTAAAGTGACACAACAGGATGACACTATATGATAGTAATACAAGCTATATAACAGTACATTTTCATGAAAATGCTGCTCTTAAATACGCAATTGCATAGTTGCATGAATTGATTACCTTATGTCCAATTCTATAAGTAATCTTTGCCTGAAAATGAGGATCTACTGGCATGCTTGACTGACTTGACATAGCCTTTCTATCTGCTTCCATATGTACCTGATTTACCATAATAAGCCAATTCGGTAGCAAAATGTGTTAATGAACCAAACATATGGCTCAATTAATCACCACTAGTGTTGTCACAGACTGAAGGTAACACATAAGATGATTAAATTCATGAAAAGCATCCAAACTTGATAAGAAAAAAGTCCAAGACAGGTGGAAAATGGAAATGGAGCATTAAAAATAAAGTCCAAGTAAGAAAAATAATTGCTACCATCATGCCTTTCCCCTCAACTATTAGCGGTAACATGGTACGAGCCCAAATTTTAACATTGTCTAATCAACATATAAACCATCAACTGGCATCCTATGGGGTAAAATAACAGATATCAGAAAAATTGACGGCTATCTAGTACACTTAACCGATATAACAAACAATATCAAAAAAAGGATGAAACACCACTGCGATTTTTTTAATCTGAAATCACTCATGTTGATAACGCATTTCTAAAAAACAGTAAGCAACATTTGATTGATAAGGGCTTATCATATGGATTCAAACATGGAAAACTTAACTTTCTAGGGGCTTCTATTTAAACAGTGATTAGAGATGAATTGTTGTTGAATAGAACACTAAGAATCTTGAAACGGCAAAAAGGAACAACAAGAGAAATACCTTATCACGGATTGTGGCTAAGAGACCATCATTCCACTCGTCACCTTTCAAAGTTATTTCGGAAAGATGACAATACAGTAACTAGGTAAATAGAATATAAAAAGTGGATTTTTTTTAGGGAGCCGATCAAGAAGATATGAGATGTAATGTAAATCATGAGACTTCGCATGTTAAGAAATAATATTGACCGGTTCACAGGTCTCTGAGAAAACCCTTCAAATCAATATATAAAAAGGATTGTCGTGTCTTCTTTTTGTCTGTACATCCCTTAGGGTTGCTCTACTGGTTCAATAAGGCAGGAGCCTTGGTAAAGGCAGCATTGACACTTGAATGGAACATGATAAGCATAACATGAACGGACCAAGGAAGAATTGCTGACTGAGATGTGGCTTCCAAGAACTCCCAACATCCTTTTCTTTTAAAGGATGAGACTATTCATTAAGCGGTTTTGGGTAAAAGAAGGCCAGAGACTTCTCGTTTGCTTGCTCTCAGTATTGTTTATTGTATTTATCCAAATGCATTCTCTGATACCAAACACAAGATAACATATGCTTTTTATGGGAACGAGCTTCCTATATTTCTACAAGAATAATCCCAGAGTACAGATCAGCTCATGTACAAAAAACTCGGACCTCAGCCTGAGAACTGCTCACAATAATCTGCACTAATTATAATTTCTGAAAGCTGCAAACACTCTTTTGGTGAACTTTTCATGATTTATAATATTAATGAGTACTATACATACCATGAATAGTTAAGCAACTGGTAAGAGCTAAGCTAGCAACATCTGTGGCCAAGCCCTAGAAGATATCAATAAACCCCCTGGCCCGATGAAAATTAATGCACTTATACAAGTGATGAAACTTGGTTAGATCCTATAGATCAAGAAACCAAACATGTTGCCACCATGATCGCCACATAAACAAATACAAAGAAACCGGCATATCATTTTCTTTAACCGAATCATAATGAAGAATTGTAGAATCTCCACAACCCACATGAAAATATTGCCTCCCAAGCAAATGCTATACAGCACTACAGTTCTTTAAATGCAGCAAGAATATAAGGTTGTAGTGCAGTAAGAGATTGAAATAACGAAATAATCAAACAGGTTACAAATTTGATTCACTGGTTCCAGATATATGCAGTTTTACAGTTTTGGAGAGCATACATATCGCGTCACACCTCTTCAATGCTTCTGATAATTGCATAACTGTAGACCTAACTAATATTTAAGTGTTAAATAAACAAAGAACAAAATAGTTGATAATGATCAAGCCAAACATTTACATGCATGACATGCGCCATTTAGCAAATAATACAAATACAAATACAAGTGCAATCAACTAATCAGTAAAAAACATTTGTTAAAATGTAACCTTCGGTTTGAGCAACTCTCGCATATTCAAATTCCTTTTGCAAGCGCAGAAAAATCATTTTATCTGAATCCCTGTTGCAAACAAGCCATAGAATCAAAAAGTCATGTGAAGCCTCTTTTTTTTATAACATTCTGGTAGCATCTATATGCCCTGTAATACCATATAGAAACCGGGTTTTACAAGCCAGATAAATATAAAATCACATCTTTCTTCTATCAGCAGCCTCATGTCTGTAAAGATATTTCTTGTCAGTTATTTTTTCCCCTCCAAAATAAGGAGGGGAAAGGGATTTGTATATAGTATTCACCAGGATGGTAACAATCACAATATAACAAAGGAAAAACGTGACTAACAGGCAGAAATCAACAGGAGTCAAGAATATTAATGCAATATATACAAGCCATGCTTCCAACTTATGATGAGGAAGATGCATTGACATCCTTTATCACGAGAAAGTACTGTGTGCTAGAAATATGGCCTTCATAATGTAACATTAAGACAGAGGTTGATCCTGAACATTAGTTTAAGTGGCAGACCTAAATAATGTCTTCTTTATCAGTCCCTTTGTTCTCTAATTTATGATGTAAGACAGAAACATGACAGTGGTGTTGAATACTTGAATCCCTCCGGAAATAGATAAAATCTCAATAATAAACCTCATGTACAGGACTGGATGGAAGACAAGTGGAGGGTCCAATTAAATCAGAATCAACTGCTTGGATTTTTTCAATTGTAAATAAGCGATGTAGGACTAGAATGCCAATGTCAATTGAATAGCGATGCACTGATGTATAAAAACATTACATAGTACAGGATGACACATTGTAAAGCAGTGATCCTATAAAATGTAAGAAGCGATGCAAAAATTTATAAGAACTGCAGTCTGAAAAAATCTGTTACTGTTAGGAACTAATCAAGAATCACATTGCGAACTAGCTAACCTCGAAATGTGTTCCTTCAATTCATCGTGCCTTTTAAGAACATTCGATACTGCAAAGAACCAACAAATAATTAATGACAAAAAAATCTTCGCAAACAACATGAACATGCACATATGCATCAAAAACCATAGCTTAAAACGCCAGAAACTAAGTTACATCTTGCCCTTGTGGTCTCCAATCGCGTATCGTCCTCTTGTAAGAAATTCTACAGCACGTGGACATGAAATTAGTAAAACTTCAAGAAATCTCGGACTGGTTTTATAAAGAAAATGAAAATAGTAACATACTACTTCTCCAGTGAATCCATGTTGGCGCCTTCTCATTTGTTCCATAATCTGTTTCTTCTTCTTTTTTTTCCCAGCAAGCTTCATGTTTCATTCGATGTTTCTCAAAATCCAATGATACATTTTGCCAAATAGGGCAAACAAAGGGAAACGAAACGTACGGTTACGTGCCTAAGTGTGGGCTCGAAGCTGCTGTCTTTAACGCTGAAGTCGTCGCCTTGCTTCGTCGACGCCGATGGTTAGGGTTAGGGTTAGGGTTTCTGTTATTAGGGTTAGGATTATGCGGGGAGAAAGAGAATGAGGGAGAGACAGCGAGCGAATCGTTTGTTGGAGCTGGGCCGGGTCTGAATTTTGCACCAACATACCCGAACAAGACCTATTTTGCATTCGATTTATGCTGCAAGCAATGCCTTTCCAACCCGCGATTTGTTGGGCCAAAAGCTTACCCAAATAATAAAATGATAGGACCCACAACACCCAGATAATAGTGTCAAACAGATGGGCTCATAGCATGTGCAGTGAAATCCATGTAGGTACATGAATTCTCATTGGATACAAGGTGGACCATGTTATTCACTCCCTAGATACTTATGCCATATACCATCTCGTATCCAATAAGAAACCATATAGCTTGCATGGATTCCACCGTACCGATATAAAAAGTATTACTCTTTTATGCAAAGTGAAGTTTCTTTCTTTGTTCTCAAATCCGACAACACCAGCAACGGTGGCAAATCATCGTCTGTCCAACATTGCATATAAACTCAATGGTTTGAGACTAAATTGCATGAATATTCCTAGAAACTATTTTCTTGATTGTGATTGGTATCATGAACTAATTTAATTGCAGAAAACACCATGAACTACCGTCCTCGACTGTAACTAAATAGCCTAGGATATAGACACGCCTGCACACGTTTAAATAAATAGAGATATCATTCGAAAACGATACGTTTTGACCGTTTTACCCTTACCTTTCTCCTCTTATCCTCTTTATTGCTTTCTTCTTTCCTTGTTGTCTCTCTTCACCGTTGTCATCCATTCAAACACTATATCTAAACGTTTTGAATGATTAAATTCTCAAACTCTTTGAACCGATAAGCCTCCAACACTCCAAATTCCTGATATTATAATTCACAAATCTAAAGATTGTAAACCCCGAATTCGTAAATTTCAAACTCCTCGCGCATCTTTCTTGGTCCATCATTTTAAAACCTTCAGAACATTGAATCTCTAAACCCCTTAATCCCCAAATTTCGAAAGCCTGAATCTCAAACCCATTTCCCAAAAACTCTCCATGTCTCAAATCTCTAAATCATCAAATTTAAAACTTCCTAATCTTCAAATCTTTAAACCACCCAAACCAAATAATTAAATCTCTAAATCCCCACATTTCTCAAACCTCCAAATCTTGTATACATTTTTAAATCCTTATAGCTTGACATTTTCCTCCATTTTCACCTTTATCTCCTTCCTCCGTGCATACTCGATCATCGCTCCTCCAATCTTCAATAAAAGAATGTATGCCGGTTTTTATGTGATTAAAGTTTTTTTCGTTATTTTCTGTTGCAGTTTACTGTTATTTTCATAGAAAAAATGTAAAAAGCGAGGTGCGGTGTATAACGGTCCATTCATAACAAATTTTGGCGCCGTATGATGGTTATGTCCGGAAAAATAGTTCATAACACTTATCTTTAATTTTCAAAGTTTATGATATCAATCGCACAAAAGTGAAAAGTTCATTGTTACATTTAGCCAAAGTTTTAAGAGCAATCCTACTTAAATCCATATATTCTTTCGGATCGATTTGGCAACATCAACTAAAAACAACGATTTATTCCTTATAATAAAGCTGAACCATGGCTGACTTGAGAACCTGATGATATGCAAATTCAAACCATCGGCCCACACTCCCCATATAATTGCCAAGAGCCATGTAAGTTTTCATTTTGTTGCTTGAAGAAGGCTGTCACGACACGAAGAGAGGGGGCTTCAATTCTGCATATACAAAAGCTTCTTGGCTAAGCGACAAAACACGAAAGCAATAAGAACGTATGGACACAACAATACAGGGCAATCATATAATCGCTTCAAATTCACATTCCAACGAAGTTCAGATGAATACAACGCAAATCAAATCATTCGTGCAAGCTCTTGCAGCACTTTCAACATGAACACGCATAAACCGTTCGATGCCAAATAACCGCGATATAATAAACTATGCATTAGATGACAAGCCAACTCATCATGAAGACAAACATAGATTCTCTCATTACCAATTCAACCCCCCAAGGTTTTGCCGATTGACGATAAACACAAAAATTGAAAGAAAAATAAAAAAAAGAGAGGAGAGAATGTCATAAAAGCTTGGACGCATATGAGGACATGCCCAAAATTAGGCCCATCAGTAAGGCCCACCAAACAGTAATCTCCACCGCCCACTCCCATCCCTAAACATCAGCCGTCCAATCCACAGATACCGATAGCAAAAGGATATGTTCCTGCAATCTCACTCAATCTCCCCAAAAAAGCCCAAGCATAAAGTTTTAGGTCAAAATTAACGGTTCAGATTCATCTTGTAGGGCCCACTTCGTTTAGAATGCATCATTCGATTCGTATGCCTCTCGTAACGTCCGCTCAACGCCAACGTATTTATCCGCACAGAGACTATATGCGAACTCTGTATCCGCCGTTCAACGGATGGGCCGCCGTAAATGGACGGTGGATGATGCAGCCGCATATAAAATTTATGCGGGCGTTTAGGTTTTTCGTGTCGGCGGTAAGGGAGACGGTCGTCTTCATGCCCTCTCTTTTTATTTCCTGTTCGTTTTTTTAATAGAATAACTGAATAAGAGCCGTCGTGTTCCCCACTGGCACGAAGTTTAGAGAGAGAGAGAAAGGATAAAAAGGGGCTAGGGTTTCGGGTTATGGGAATTGAGCGATGGCGACGGAGAAGCCTCAGATGGAGCTCGTGAAGGGTGTCAATGGCCTCGACAAGGTCGTTCTCAGAGAAGCGAGGGGGAGCTCGGCTGAGGTCTGTGTTTTGGCTCTTGACATTCTTTCGATTTACCATTAGTTTTTGTTGCTCTGTGGATAATTTTGATGATAGATTCTGATGGAGGCGATGAATCTCCTTCAGATGTTGTCTTCCGTTGATCTGCAAATGGTGGCGATGGGTGGCTGAGATTGGATCTGGAGGCTGTCGCTCCTGAAGCGTGTGAATCTCAATGGGTTTAAGGTTGTGGTTGCCGAGATACCTGCAAGGAAGTCCCGGGTTGGTTGTCCCACCGACCCTCCGACGGTCAAGTTAGACTAGAGATCCGAGTAAAGTAATGGCTTAGTGGAGTAGAAATGACTTACTTGAACTGTCTGAAGAAGGGGTTTATAGGTGGCAGCAGGCAGGGCAGGGGCGAGAATCACACTGGCCGTTACGCTCCGACGTCACGTCCACGTGATGAGTGAGACCTCCCATTAATGGCGAGATAGGCTCGTTAATGGGAGATCGTGGTGGTGTGGAATGTGGGATGAGGCCGGCGAAGATCTCGCGCATGGCGAGATTCGCGGGATGATGGCTGCGCCTGTGAGCGGTGCCGTTGGTCGGTCGATGAGACCGAGGAAGATGACCTCGGTGGGAGAGCTCGTAGACGAGCGGGAGAGCCGAGGTATCTTGGTTCTGCGGTAGCCCGGAGACGAGCTGTGAGGCCGAGGAGGCCAGTTATGCAGGGACCTCGGAGGTGAGCCAGCGTTTGCTCGGTAGGACGAGCGTAGGTATGGTCTGGTCGGCCACTGTAGGTTTTTTTTTGCATGCTCTGGGACACGTCACCCGACACGTGTCCTAATCTGGGAGATCACCGATATCGAGCATCATCATTAGCCCCCCACTCCCGTCCCGACTAGCTGACGGGTCGGGTTGAGAGTGGTTTGCCGGGTCATCCGCGATGAGCTCCTTTTCGAAGATATCGTCAGGCGTGTCCCTGGGCAATCAGTTGTTTTTTCTGGGTGATGCCAGCGGATCAGGACGAGATCCCCGCATTAAAGAGGGTGCGCCGGATCGTGTGCACTTTTGCTGAAGCGACAGACCACGTGTCGGGTGTCGGTTGGCTGATATGACGTGCCGCAGGCTTCTGGCGTCCGATGGGATGCTGCGCTTGCGACAAGTGGAGCGATCGTGGCCGTCGAGTGCAATGAACCATTTTGGCGGGAGTTGACCGTCGTCGTTGGATGAGGACGCCGGCAGTATAAATCGAGGGGAGGCCTGATTCAGGATCTCTCCCTCTTCACATTTTCCTCATTCCGAGTCTTGTTAGCTCGGCGCTCTTCCCTTTTAAGTCGGATTTTGCGTTTTCTCTTCTCGAGGATTTCTTCCCATCAGATTAGATGTCTTGTTTTGAGGAGTTTATAGATGTTGTAGGGGTAGATTCTAGGGATTCTTTCCCTAGGTTGGAGCCCCTTCGGAAAGTTGGGGTCAGATCCTCTTCCCGGGGTCGCGCGTCTGGGGCGGTTACCGGAGCGGTGGCGGCGGACGCTCCTGGTGCATCGTCCTCAGTAAGGTATGAGGACGAGCTTGTCACCGCTCAGGCTCGTTTTCATATTCCTTCGGGCTACATGTTACGATTGGCTGAGGAAGGAGAGAGGGCGGATCGGGTGCGGGGTAGAGAGATCGCCTTGTATCTGGAAGCCTTTTGGGCCGGAATGCGCCTGCTTTTCTCTTCCGAGGTTGTAGCTGCATTAAATTACTTTGGGTTAGCCCCGGGCCAGCTAGTGCCGAACTCCTGGAGGATTCTTCTTGGGTTCCTGGTCCAGCTGAAGCTGCAGATGATCCCCTTTAGTCTGTCCATCCTTGCCTCCTCTCTCGTTTACAAAAGTCATTCCGGAACTCGCGCGGGCGACCTGAGGTGGGTTTACCTTCCCTTTAGGAAGCAACGAGGGAGTGTAGCCGGGTCAGGAGTTGTCGGCTTGCCTTCTTCCATCCATGATTGGAAGAAGAAGTTTTTCTTCGTCGAGCCGCCAGAGGGTGAGGACTGGCCCGTACCCGTCCAGTGGTCTAGGGACAGGTGCTGTCAGGGAAATCCGTCCAATGACCCCGATGCGGTGAGGGTGGCGGGGTGGGAGCCTATTCCCCGGGCCGACGTGCTGCTTTCTGAGCGGGCCCTTAGTTGGGCCGGGCTCAGTCCCGTCCAGTTCGTCGGTAAGTTAGGCTTGTGTTTGTTTCCGTTCTGTTTGTGTCGCTGATTCCATTATATCTTGTCGTGTGTAGAAACCATGGACGTGGACCTCCTCCGAAGAAAGGGTCGAAGGCTGGAGGGGCCAGCTCTTCTCGTCAGACGCCTGTCCCGGCCCCCGCGGCCATCCCGCCCCAACGCTCGAGTGTGGGTCACGCCCCGGAGCCCGGCCAAGCGCCGAGCAGAAAAAGGGCTCGGGGAAAGGATGCTCAGGCTTCGGAGGTGGAGACGAGCTCCCCACCGTCGTCTCTCAAGAGGTTTCCCCGAACAGTTCCGCGGACCCTGGCCTCTCCGATCTTGGTGGACGAGGGAGAGCTCCTCTTTGAGGTGCCCTCGGGGCTCTCCATCGCTGACAGCTTGCTACACGACATGGAGTGGTCGGCTGGAGGCCGGGTCCTTGGGGGGACGCTGAAGGCACAAATGGCGTCCATCACCCAAGAGGTCGTGCAGGTCAGTGCTTGTACATCGTCTCATCGCTTGCGAGATTTGGTGCCCTTTTTCTTTCTGACCCCCCTCCGATTTCTTCAGGTCCTCCAGCACGTCGCTATCGTCGCCTGGATGGAGGAGAAGGAAATAGCCCGGCGATGCGAGCCGCGGGCGAGCTCTCCTCACTGGGGGAGAGCTCGAAGCGGGAGCTGGAGGCGGCGATGGCGAGGGTCGCTGCCCTTGAGGGCGAGGTGGCGGCCGGGAAGCAGGAGGCGGCGGCCGTGAGGAAGGAGGCGGCGGCCTCGAAGCAGGAGGTTGCCATGTTCCGCGAGGCTGCCCAGGCTGCCGACGCCGAGCTTCTTGACTCCAGGGTGCTCGTCGGCATCATGAAGAAGTCCGTGAGCACCCTCCGGAAGGAGTTGGAGGGTGCGGGAGAGGCGGCGAAGCGAGCCGACCTCAGAGTGGCGAAGGCGGTGGAGAACTTTCAAAAGTCGGAACAGTTCTACACCGTCCTAGCCTCGGCCACCACTGTCATCTGGCACGAGGCCCTTGACGCCGTCAAGGCTCGGATGCCGGAGTTCGCTAACGAAGAGCTCAGAGCCGAATATCCCCGAGGGGATGACGAGCAGGAGGACGGCCCCGGGGAGATACCCGACGAGGGCGACGACGAGGTCCTATGGTGGGCACTGGGCTTCCCGAGGTTGCGCCCGGCCCTGTGGCCTGAAGCCTCTTGTCTTCATGTTTTTTTCTTCTTTTTGTTGTGTCGGGTATTTTGTAGGCCTTCGGGCATTTTTGTAAGGCTGGGGAGCTCACAGTACTCATGTAAAAACTTTGACTTTGTGAATAAAGATTTTTGTTTTTGCTGTAGTGTTTGTGCTCGTATTTTTCTTTGTCGGTAAGCACTCTTATTTGCGCAGCACTGCTTTCGTCTTCTGTCGGTTTTTTGTCTAGCGATCACACATCGAGTTGAATCTGTTCGTTTACCAAGTGTGCAAAGACCGGTGCGAAGACGGTATCTCCATGGCCCTGAAGTCGAGGTGGAGATTGCTTATACGTAGAACCGGATGCTTCTGGATGAGGTCATGTTCCTTAGCGTGGGAGGGACCGTAAGTGGCCTGCTAAGGATGGCCGAGCAGGGTTACTGCTCGGTGCCTCTTGGCGAGGGCTTTGATCCCTGGTTTGTTGGGTAGGGAGCTACCAGCCAGGGATAACCGAGTAAGGGCAGGCCCGGTTGCCTCTTGTGAGGGCTTTGATCGTTAGCGCGGGAGGGGCCTTAAGTGGCCTGCTAAGGACGGCCGAGCAGGGTAGCTGCCCGGGGCCTCTTAGCGAGGGCTTTGATTCCTGGTTTGTTGGGATAGGGAGCTACCGGCCAAGGATAACCGAGTAAGGGTTTTGATCCTTAGCGCGGGAGGGGCCGTAAGTGGCCTACTAAGGATGGCCGAGCAGGGTTACTGCCCGGTGCCTCTTGGCGAGGGCTTTTGTCCTTAAGGATGGCCGAGCGGGGTTGTTGCCCGGTGCCTCTTGGCGAGGGTTTTGATCCCTGACGTTGTGGGGTAGGGAAGCTACCAGCTAGGGATAGCCGAGCAGGATAGCTGCAGGGCTGCCTCTTGGCGAGGGCTTCGATTCTTGGCGCTTGAGGGGCTGTCGGAGGCCTGCCAAGGATGAACCAAGCGGTGAAGCTGCTCGGTTGCCTTTTAGTGAGGGCTTCGACCCCTGGCGTTGTAGGGTAGGCGAGCTACCGGCCAGGGATAGCCGAGCAGGGTAGTTGCTGGGCTGCCTCTTTGTGAGGGCTTCGGGAATATGGACAGTCGCGAGTGCCACGATCGCGTGGGAAACGCGAAGCGTTTCAGAATGTCGTGCCAGTTTCGCCACGTGGCGGTGTGGCATTGGGGTAGTTGCTGCGACTCCCAAGATTCGCGCTGGCATGCCCGAGAATTCGGGTCCTTGAAGATTCTGCTTGAAGCTATAAGTAGGGAAGGAGATGGCAGTTCCTTTGGCATCGCTTACTTTCGAGATGACTGGGCGCATGTATTTGATCGAAGAGATTTTCACCCTTGGTGATGTCTCCTTGTACGACCAATCGCTGTCCGAGGAGGGGTACCGAAGAGTGGTTCGGCGCCTCAAGGATCACTTCGGCCGTCTTCTCCTTCGGCGGTCGTCCTTGCTCCAGCTCCTGATGTACGCGATCTGGAGGAGATCCCGGGGTTGGACAACCCCTTCACTGAGGAGCTTCTGGACGAGGCGCTTGACAAGATGCATTCGATCTCCTTTTCGGCCTCAATCTCGAAGGCCATACACAACCGATCCTTACTTCTGATTCTTGAATGTTTCAAGATGAGGTATATCGTGGGTCAAGACTTAGCGGGCGGTGAGTCGGGTGCTTCCGTGGCGTCCCGGGTCCGCATGCAGCGTCGGCAGGAGCGGGCTGCAGCAGCTAGGGTCCGGTTGACGGAGATCTACTCTGAGTATCATGATTGTTATATAAATTCTCGATGTGTAAATCAAATCAAATAGTCTCCGGCAACGGAGCCATTTGTTTGAACGGTAAACTTCGGATGTTTCGTATCGAATCAAAAATTTAAATTGACCGCAATCAAACTACGGTGTCAGTTGTAGTTAATGAATGAGTGCGGATCGTCCACAGGGATCTCGAGATTCGTTTGTATTTTAATGTGTTTGAACTGAATTGTTTAAGCAACAATAAAAGAAAACATGATTCAAGAATGATTTGTATTCGTGTGTCACTATTCTCTACTAAAGAATCAAGAAACTATAAACAATCAAGAATCGGGTTTCAATGGTATTTTCCAAACAACAATCAAGAATGATAGAGAGGCTCGTAGGAATCGATAGGATCTTTAGATGTGTTGTAGTCTACAATATTTCGTATTCTTGTCCTTCGAAGAATTGATACTAGATCAATGGTTATCGACGAGAGTTAGGGTTTTCTTGATGAAATTAAGGTTTCATCTCTTAACCCTTGTTCTTTCGAGGATACCATGTATATTCTAGCCTCTAGCAAATTCATGAAGCGATCGGATTCCCCAATCTCGAGCGATGTCGATCAAGAAAGCATCGCAACGAATTGGGTCGTCGATTCTTGAACTTGCTAGGGTTTACAAACTCGTGGGATTCAAGAATCGATTACAAATTTGCTACATCATCATACTAAAGATCGTTTCGACTCCTTAACGAGCGGAGTTTTATTCACACATCACCACATAGACAATATTCAAGAATAGTAAAGATAACATGATGCGGAATTTAAAGAAAACAAGATAGAAGAAAATATCACCTTTTATTTAATCAACAATTTTAATACATTCTTTCAAGATCTACAAGAAGAAGAAAATCGATCGTTGACTCGGCTTCGCTCGACTCCGTGGATCGTGGATCTACTTTTGATCTCTTGCCCGATGGAAGATCGGCTCGGCTCATAAAAGGGTTGAAGGAATCTTGCTTGGCTTGCACTCAAGATCTTGAATTGTGGTTGGATTTAGGGTTAGGGTTTCCTACAAGCTCTCTCACTAAACTTGAGGAAGAGGAAGATGAAGAAAGAGAATGGATGTTGACCTAAGATATCACCTATAATCCTCTCTATGGCAACATGATGGTTTGTGAGTCTAAGGTCTTATTTATAGAACTTTCACAACCCTAGGTTTAGATTTGAATTGGACTTTCCCTCCCAAAGTTTGTTGACAAGTTTGTTGGGCTTTAGCTTAGGGTTTAAGCAAGGGTTTAGGAAAGTTCTAGAAAGATTAGACTAGTTTGGGTGTTTGCTGATCTGGTGGAAATATCTGGAATCTTCTGGAAGTTTGTGTGCATTTCTGAGCAGTGGGCACTGAAACAGGAGTTTCGATGGAATTTGAGGAGCTGACTCCCTAGGCCCGCCGCTCTTCCGCCGCAATAGCTACCTTTAGGCCGCGCTTGCGCCGCGCCTTGATGGGCTTGGGCCTTGGGCTTTCTTGTGAAGCTTGGTACTGCTGTTTGGGCTTTTGTCTGATGTTTAGAATTGCAGTTGCCCTTCTGTGTTGATACCAGATTTGAGTTCAGTGAATTTACGAGCAATTGTAATGGTCGAGCAATGTAATGATCGAGCAAGCATCTCTTTTCCTGCACAGACTACGAAACAGGGGTTGCAAGATATGGAAAATATGCTATGTAATGCAATGCAGTTAATTTCCCTAGAATTGCCGGTTTTAAGGTCGAATACATGTAATTTGATATTTTGCGACCGATTAGCTAATATGTGAATTATGAATACCGTACACTTCTATATGTATGCAGATGATAAGGAAATTGCCGGTTAAAATATGCAATATTTTCGACTGATCAAATACCCCCAAACTTAATTTCGATCGTCTCGAGAGAATGTTTTATTAAAAAGAGAAGGAGAAAACAAAGAAAGAGAAAAACTAACTAGCACACTTTCGTAGGCAACACGATTGCACTGAGCACGTGCAACAAGCCTTTAAACCTCTATGTGTCCCTAGTAGGAGGAGTGTTGTCTCCTGAGGGTTTTCAGCGGATTGCACCCACAAAATCCCAAAAATAAAAGTAAGATCATGAATATTACATTTAAAGACAAGAATTGTAAAAGAAAAGCCTTGAAAATTAGGGTTTCCAACTAAGCTAGCTTTTCGGTTGTCATGAGCCCTATCTTAATGGTCATGAAAAAATGTTAGAAATCACGTCCTCCCTCAATAAAATATCGTCTTATTCTTCATTCCTATCTTTATTCCAAACATCGATCATATCGCCCTGCGTGTGTGTAAAGACATCCCTACACCCGGAGAATTCAATTCAAGCTATCATACCCTTGTCCATCGGCCTCAGTACTTCTTGGCAAACGAGATTGCTTACACACTTTCATGCGACCGTTAATACTTCTTGAGGTACTAACCGACCGATTACTAATGTGCTTGCATGCTTGGTGTATTTTCCTCGTCTTGCACCACCTTAGGCATAGCAGTGACTCCCAGACCAGTTGACCTTGGGGCACTAGGTGAAGAAGCACCCTTTTTGCTATATATTTTTCTTGCCCTTGGTGATAACAAAACCAGTATCCATTTTTTTTCACCACTTTAAAACACATTTTTTTTCCATACTTTTGGCTTTAAGACAAGAGCATTTCAAGGTATCCTCTACTACCCCAGGCTTTAAGATGTGTGTAAGTGCGAATAGCAGGGTAGCAACGTTCAAAATGTTTGGCTTCCAGAATAGAAACTATTTTTCAGACTTATTTTTATCCTCAGATTAGTGACGTCCTTCATCTTACTAACCCTTGGGACAACGACTCATAACTACTTATTACTAGTTCGTATAAGAAAACTTCTAATTTTCTTAGTTTTCTAAATTTTTTCCAATCTCATGGATGTAATTGTTCACTGTCTAAACTTTCATTATTTTATTTATATACAAAAAAGTGTAAATATTAAAATTATTTTTATATTTGAAAATTTTTAAATTTTTATGGTTTTTGAAATTTTTTCATTTTTTATAGATTTTTTAAAAGAAATGTTTTGTGCTTATGCAGATGATATGCAAATGATGCAAAAATAAGTACAAACCTCCCCCAAACTTGTTTTCAACAGTGTCCTCACTGTTGCTGACAGTTATACCTACAAAAGTCTGTAAATCTGGGAGGAATTATTAGTGGGGGCATAATATATAAGTGAAGAACTTCCCCCAAACTTATTTTATTTACTCACCTTCATTCAAAAAATGATGCAATGATATACTGGACATGAAAGTGAGACGGAGGAATTTTAATCAAAATAAACTGGCTCTTGTAAAAACAAGAGCTCCTCCGTGGGGTCAGTGGAAAAATACGGTTTTAATCTATGTCCATTTATTTTGAAAACAGTGCCGTTTTTAACATTTTCAACATCTACTGCCCCGTGCGGGTATACAGACCGCACAACAAAAGGTCCCTTCCAACGAGATCGGAGCTTACCCGCATGAAGGTGTAATCGTGAATCATAAAGAAGGACTTGTTGACCAGGTAAAAATGTTTTCCTTACAATGTTTTTATCGTGAAAAACCTTAGTCCTATTCTTTGTGATTACAGCATTATCATAAGCTTCATCGCGGAGTTCGCTTAGCTCATTTAGTTACAGCTTCCGAAAGTTGCAAGCAAGGTTTAGATCAAAATTAATTTCCTTTATAGCCCACAATGCTTTATGTTCTATCTCAACAGGTAGATGACATGCTTTACCAAACACTATCCTATATGGAGACATTCCTAGGTCGGTCTTATATGCAGTCCTGAATGCCCAAAGAGCATCCGTCAATTTGGTTGACCAATCTTTTCTATTTTTAGCAACAGTTTTCTCCAGGATAAGTTTGATTTGTCTGTTTGAGATCTCAGCCTGCCCGCTTGTTTGGGGGTGATAGGGTGTAGAAAGACGGTGGTTGATTGAATATTTCCGCATCAGAGTCTCGAAAGATCTGTTGCAGAAGTGTGTCCCATTATCGCTAATGATAGCGCGCGGGTGTCCAAATCGTGAGAAGATATTCTCTTTTAAGAACTTAATGACAACTTTCTTGTCATTAGTGCGACTTGGAATGGCTTCCACCCACTTGGAGACATAATCAACCGCCAGCAATATGTACAGATTCCCAAAGGAGTTGGGAAAAGGACCCATAAAATCTATGCCCCAAACATCAAACATTTCAACAACCAAGATGGGTTGCTGATGCATTTCATTTCTTTAGGATATTCTACCCGTATACTGACATTGTGTACAAGTTTTGCAATGTTCAAATGCGTCCTTGAATAAGGTCGGCCAATAAAATCCACATTGCAAAACCTTTTCCGCTGTTTTTCTTGGACCAAAGTGACCCCCACAGGCCTGATCATGACAAAATGAAAGAATACTCTTAAACTCTTCATTCGGGACGCACCGGCGAATGATCTGATCAGGACAATATTTAAACAAATAGGGCTCGTCTCAGTAATAGTGTTTTACTTGGGAAAGAAAGCGGTATTTGTCCTGTTTTGACCAATCGCTCGGTATCAGTCCCGTGGCATGATAGTTCACAATATCCCTGAACCATGGTTCAGTAGATATGCTCAAGAGTTGTTCATCAGGGAACGAGTCATTGATCGGCAGGGTCACAGGGGAAGAAACGATGCGTGAAAGGTGGTCGGCTACTACGTTTTCACATCCTTTCTTATTTTTGATAACAAGATCGAATTCTTGTAAAAGAAGGATCCAACGTATTAGTCGACCTTTGGCATCTTTCTTCGCCAACAGATGTTTTAAAGCGGAATGGTCAGTATATACAACAATAGGTGAGCCGATTAAGTAAGGCCTGAATTTCTCTAATGCGAATACAACCGCTAATAGTTCTTTCTCTGTGGTTGTATAATTGATTTGCGCATCATTCAAGGTCTTACTAGCATAGTAAATCACGTGTGGCATCTTTTCGATGTGTTGTCCAAGGACAGCACCTACTGCAAAGTCAGATGCGTCACACATCAGCTCAAAAGGGTAGTCCCAATTTGGTGATGATAAAACGGGGGCTGAAGTGAGTGAGTGTTTAAGTGAGTCGAAAGCTGTCTCGCAATCTGAGTCAAAGTGGAAGGTCGTATCCTTGGCCAGGAGTAGTGTTAAAGGTCTAGCAATTTTGCTAAAGTCCTTTATGAATCTCCTATAAAAGCCAGCATGGCCAAGGAAAGAGCGAATATCTTTGACGCTTTTGGGATGAGGGGGGTTTTGAATGACATCTACTTTAGCTCTGTCAACCTCAATGCCTTTCTGTGAAATGACATGTCCAAGGACTATTCCTTCTTGGACCATAAAGTGGCATTTTTCCCAGTTTAAAGTCAAGTTCTTCTCTTTGCATCGAGTAAGAACAGCGTCAAGATTCGCTAGGCATTCAGAAAAAGAATCTCCAAAAATCGAAAAGTCGTCCATAAAGATCTCCAGGAAATTCTCTACCATATCAGAGAATATGCCCATCATACACCGCTGAAAGGTAGCGGGAGCATTGCATAGCCCGAAGGGCATGCGACTGTAAGCAAAGGTACCAAAAGGACAGGTAAAAGTAGTTTTATCTTGATCCTTTTTGGCGATGGGGACCTGATTGTAGCCTGAGTAACCGTCCATGAAACAATAGTATTGTCGTCCCGCTAAGCGTTCCAGCATCTGATCCATAAATGGTAGAGGAAAATGATCTTTCCTCGTAGCAGCGTTGAGTTTTCTATAATCAATGCATACACGCCACCCAGTTTGGGTGCTTGTCTGAATCAACTCATTCGCTTCATTTGTGATAACTGTGATGCCGGATTTCTTAGGAACGACGTGTATAGGACTTACCCACTGGCTATCGGAGATCGGGTATATAATACCACTATCTAAGCATTTGACGATCTCTTTCATGACAGCTTCCTTCATGACGGGATTTAACCGTCTCTGTGGTTCTCGGGTCGGTCTGACATCATCCATCACATGTATATGATGTTCAACTATCAAGGGACTGATCCCTTTGATGTCCGCCATACTCCAACCAAACGCCTCTTTATTAGATCTTAATACCGATAAAAGTGCATTCTTTTGCTCTGATGCAAGGGAAGCGGAAATTATAACCGGTAAAGTCTCCTTCTCACCAAGATATGCATATTTTAGGTGAGAGGGTAAAACTTTGAGATCTAATTCAGGCGGAGAAATGATAGAAGGAAGGATCATAGAATGATTTTTGGATTTACAAAGAAGCTCAGAGCCTGTGAAAGATACAGACTCGGGTGGAGAAAAATCAGAAGTGCAGGACTCAAGTGTAAGTGAAGTGTCCTCACTAAGATCAAGTGTCAGATCAAGCAGAGATGTGCTAATGTCATCGAGATCAGTAAAGCAAAGTTCCTCGGCTCCACAACTATCGGGAGCGATCTCATAGACAGAACACACATCTAAAATATGAGCACTAGGTTCTGATGGCTGACTTCCAACTTTGTAGATATTTAGTTCAATGGTCATATTTCCAAATGATAAATTCATTGAACCATTTCTACAGTTTATAACAGCGTTGGAAGTGGCAAGGAAAGGACGACCTAAAATCACCGGAATTTGGCCCCGGGGATTTGCTACAGGATGTGTGTCGAGCACAATGAAGTCTACAGGGAAAACAAATTCCCCGACCTTTATCAACACATCCTCTAATTCACCCCTTGGTTTGGTGATAGATCGGTCTGCCATCTGGAGAGTACAATGAGCAGGTTTCAGCTCTCCAATTCCTAATTGCTCATAGACAGAATAAGGTAACAGGTTAACACTCGCGCCAAGGTCTAAAAGAGCACGATTTATGTTTTTACCCCCAATCGAAATCGATATTGTAGGACATCCTGGGTCCTTTCGTTTCTTTGGTAGCTGGGGAATAAAAGCAGTGCTGATATTATTAGCCATAAAGACCTTTTTCGGCACTTGAGTCTTCCTCTTCCTAGTGCACAAGTCCTTTAGAATCTTCGCATAAGCGGGGACTTGTTGAATTGCATTTAGGAGAGGGATATTGATGTTAACCTGTTTGAACATTTCTAAAATTTTCTCCATATGACGACTCGTTCTGTTAGCCCTTAACCGGTTCGGGTAAGGTGCTTTCGCAATAAGCGCGGGGTCCATCATAGGAGAAGGAAAGGGGGTAGACGAGATCCCAAAAGAGGTGTGGGGACCGTCTGTGGAGAACTATAAGGGTTGGGTGAAGGTGTTGAGCCTAAAGGGAATTGGAGAATAGGCTCGTGCGAAGGTGGTTTGATAGAAGAAGAAGGATCAGAAGGAGAAGTGTGTGTATGTGGAAAGGTCTCAGCCGGGGTTTTGATATGATTATCAGTATTATCAATATCTTCCCCGACATTATTATTCAGCACTCTTCCCGATCTCAACGTGGTAATGGCATTTACATTGTAATGCCCAGGATTCTGTAGGGGTTGAGAGGGAAGTTTCCCTTTTTCTCTCGCACTCATTTCAGCTTTGAGGCGTGCGATTTCAGCTTCCATCGTTCTAATACTCTCAGCTTGTGACGCTGAGTTTTTCTTTATTTCACTGACGGAAGATCTAACCTCAGTTGAAACTTCCATGAAATTGGATAAAAGTGATTTCATGGTTTGAGTAAATTGAGAGAAATCGTCAGAACAAGACTGCATAGGATTAGACTGTGCATGAGTGTTGCCCTGGTTTTGGAAATTTTGTGACTGGTAGGGATGCTGAGTGAGTTGTAGGGGTTGCTGTTGTGGTGGAGGAAGAGCCCTTTGAAAGTTGTTTGTGTTTGGAACCGTGTTTTGAGATTGATTTTGGTTCCAAGCAAAATTCGGGTGGTTCCTCCAACCCTGATTGTACGTGGAAGAATATGGATCGTTTCGAGGTCGTTGAAATGCGGCATTAAAATGCTCGTGACCTTGAAACGCCGAGTTTAAAGGACATTCTTCCGTTAAGTGTGACGGATCAGAACAGCACCCACAAATAGTTTTGGGGAGTGATACCGGGTTTAGGGAGGCTGCTGCAAATTTGTGTTCCATAGCGTCGAGCTTCTTTTGCATTGCTGTCATTTCTGCTCGAACACCTATGGACACATCTACTTGGTGTACACCACCCCTATTCAATGGTTGGGTTCCACTCTCCCAAATTAGTGATTTTTCAGCGAACTCTTCTAAGTATCGCCAGGCTTCCCCATCGTCTTTAGTCATAAAAGTACCTTGACACATATTTTCAAGGCTCTGTTTAGTGCTAGGGTTACTGCCCTCATAGATGATTCGGCAAAGCTCCCATCTCGGGATGCCGTGATGAGGACATTGAACCAAGAGATCCTTGAAACGTTCAAAGTATTTTGAAAATGGTTCGGCAGGGAGCTGGGCAAATTGGTTCAGTTCGCTACGGATTCGAGCCGTCTTTTGGACTGGGTAAAATTTCTTTAGGAATGCAGCGACGAATTCTTCCCAATTCGTAATAGAGTGTGCAGTAGTGTTATATAGCCACTTCTCAGCTATATCGCACAAGGTAAAAGGAAGAAGTCGTAGACGCATCGTATCCACAGAAAGTTGAGACGTACCCATCATAGCGCAGACGTTTTCAAATTTGGTAATGAAAACGTAAGCGTCCTCGGTCTCGAGTCCGTGGTATTTTGGTAAAAGGTTGATATACTAGGGCTTGATTTCAAAGTTATCCCCATTGGCTGGTGGTGTGGATAAGCAGGTCGAAAGAGGATCTCTGTGTGGATAGCATCTTTCCTGGAGAGAAATGTGGGGAGGATTCTGCGCACCAACGGACGGTGGCAGATTAGGGTTAAAGAAGTTTGATGGATTCGGATCCATCGGTGTGGGTGTGGTAGTAGGTAAAGAAAAGGTAAATGGAGAATTATCGACTTCGGAGTCGATAAAAGGTACGCGGACTAAACGGGCACTAGAATCCCGTGTCCAGCCTATCTTGTACTAAAAAGGGTTAGTACAAGTGGCAGCGTTGGCTTATAATTAGGGGTAAAATGAATGCGGTGTTTGCTTTGAAAAAGGGACGGATTTTGAAAAAAATGATGCGACAACCAAATGCAGCAACACAAACCCTAGAATCTAATGGTCACCTAGGTCCGGCTCTAGACCGCTCCTAACTGCCAAAAGACAAGTCGCAGGATAAATCCTCCACTGCCTCTTTGTCTCCCTGTGGCCGGATAAGTGCCAGGTAAGTGGGAAGGAACCACCACTACAGTGGACCTAATTAATAACCACTAGCCTTAGACACACTCGCCTTAGGCACCACAGAAAAACGCAGATAAACAATGAATTACCCACGGCCCTCTCTTGTCCTAAATGAGCGCGACAGTCCTTAGAGTCATTTCTAGATTTCTTTTAGTTAATGGGGGTAAATGCGGATGCAAGTTTGGTGGTTTTCGGGGCCTAGGAAGGGTAATGAAATCCCCACCTAATTTGGATTTGGCCGTGCCCCTTAAATTCCGTATTTAATATGCAAAACAACCAAGAAAACAAAATCACGCACAATTTTAATTTGCTTTTGCGGCGCAGCGATTATTTGCAAAGAATCCTGCAGAAAGGATTAGTTGGAGCTAAAAAGGGAGAGGGGAGAGAGACAGAAATCACCTGCTGGAAAATTTTCCAGAGAACCCTTCAGACTGCGGCGCTTCCGCCGCAGTAAGCATGTATATGCCGCCCTTCCGCGGTTGGATATTGGGGACAGTGTACAATTTTTCTTCAGCTGCTTTCTGTTGCTTCCCTCAACTTTCTGGTATATCCCAAATAATTTTTCCACAGCACAGAATGCTCCAGATCACCTTGCAATCAAATCACAACACACGTATAAGAGTTTGTACGAATTTTGATTTCAAGAAGTGAAACGTAATAATTCTTTCACTTCAAACTATAAAATGTAAACGAATTAACGCACGATCCCCGGCAACGGCGCCATTTTGATTGTTATATAAATTCTCGATGTGTAAATCAAATCAAATAGTCTCCGGCAACGGAGCCATTTGTTTGAACGGTAAACTTCGGATGTTTCGTATCGAATCAAAAATTTAAATTGACCGCAATCAAACTACGGTGTCAGTTGTAGTTAATGAATGAGTGCGGATCGTCCACAGGGATCTCGAGATTCGTTTGTATTTTAATGTGTTTGAACTGAATTGTTTAAGCAACAATAAAAGAAAACATGATTCAAGAATGATTTGTATTCGTATGTCACTATTCTCTACTAAAGAATCAAGAAACTATAAACAATCAAGAATCGGGTTTCAATGGTATTTTCCAAACAACAATCAAGAATGATAGAGAGGCTCGTAGGAATCGATAGGATCTTTAGATGTGTTGTAGTCTACAATATTTCGTATTCTTGTCCTTCGAAGAATTGATACTAGATCAATGGTTATCGACGAGAGTTAGGGTTTTCTTAATGAAATTAAGGTTTCATCTCTTAACCCTTGTTCTTTCGAGGATACCATGTATATTCTAGCCTCTAGCAAATTCATGAAGCGATCGGATTCCTCAATCTCGAGCGATGTCGATCAAGAAAGCATCGCAACGAATTGGGTCGTCGATTCTTGAACTTGCTAGGGTTTACAAACTCGTGTGATTCAAGAATCGATTACAAATTTGCTACATCATCATACTAAAGATCGTTTCGACTCCTTAACGAGCGGAGTTTTATTCACACATCACCACATAGACAATATTCAAGAATAGTAAAGATAACATGATGCGGAATTTAAAGAAAACAAGATAGAAGAAAATATCACCTTTTATTTAATCAACAATTTTAATACATTCTTTCAAGATCTACAAGAAGAAGAAAATCGATCGTTGACTCGGCTCCGCTCGACTCCGTGGATCGTGGATCTACTTTTGATCTCTTGCCCGATGGAAGATCGGCTCGGCTCATAAAAGGATTGAAGGAATCTTGCTTGGCTTGCACTCAAGATCTTGAATTGTGGTTGGATTTAGGGTTAGGGTTTCTTACAAGCTCTCTCACTAAACTTGAGGAAGAGGAAGATGAAGAAAGAGAATGGATGTTGACCTAAGATATCACCTATAATCCTCTCTATGGCAACATGATGGTTTGTGAGTCTAAGGTCTTATTTATAGAACTTTCACAACCCTAGGTTTAGATTTGAATTGGACTTTCCCTCCCAAAGTTTGTTGACAAGTTTGTTGGGCTTTAGCTTAGGGTTTAAGCAAGGGTTTAGGAAAGTTCTAGAAAGATTAGACTAGTTTGGGTGTTTGCTGATCTGGTGGAAATATCTGGAATCTTCTGGAAGTTTGTGTGCATTTCTGAGCAGTGGGCACTGAAACAGGAGTTTCGATGGAATTTGAGGAGCTGACTCCCTAGGCCCGCCGCTCTTCCGCCGCAATAGCTACCTTTAGGCCGCGCTTGCGCCGCGTCTTGATGGGCTTGGGCCTTGGGCTTTCTTGTGAAGCTTGGTACTGTTGTTTGGGCTTTTGTCTGATGTTTAGAATTGCAGTTGCCCTTCTGTGTTGATACCAGATTTGAGTTCAGTGAATTTACGAGCAATTGTAATGGTCGAGCAATGTAATGATCGAGCAAGCATCTCTTTTCCTGCACAGACTACGAAACAGGGGTTGCAAGATATGGAAAATATGCTATGTAATGCAATACAGTTAATTTCCCTAGAATTGCCGGTTTTAAGATCGAATACATGTAATTTGATATTTTGCGACCGATTAGCTAATATGTGAATTATGAATACCGTACACTTCTATATGTATGCAGATGATAAGGAAATTGCCGGTTAAAATATGCAATATTTTCGACTGATCATATCACTAGGAGTGCTTCCTCGATCCCGTTCCACCTCTTTTGTAGCCCCCTTTTTGTAAGGCTGAGGAGCCCAGAGTACCTTTTGAATGAATAAGATTCTTTTTCTTTTCTGCAATGCTTTATTGGTCCCTTTATTATATAAACAAAAGATCTCAAAAAAGATGTACATTGCTCTGAAAAGAAAATACATGCCAGTAGACGTTCTTATTCGTGCAGCTTGAGCCCCCGGATGTCTGTTGGCATCTATGCCCGACATAGGGTACCGAGCCTCGTGGGTACCAGGCGTATCCTCCACTGACACAACCATGATCTGGCAGATGGTCAGCTCGGCGGGAGGGGGACGCTGCTCCTGCTCGCGGTCAGCTTGCCGCTTGTCTCTTAGGTACGCTGCGAGGTGCCCCGAACGGATGAGCTCTTCAATATAGTTTCGGAGTTGTTTGCAGCTCTCTGTGGAGTGGTCCAGCGATCTGTGAAAACCGCAGTAGGGGCGTCGGGTTCGCTTTGAGGCCATTCGCGAGACCGGGGGAAGCTTGAAGAACCCCTCGCCTTTGGCCTCTTCTAGCAGCACCGCCTGGGAGACGTTGAGCGGGGTGTACTTCTGGAATTTTGGGAGATAGGGTTTTTTTCCGCTCAGGTCCCCTTCTCTCTTCTTTTGCTTTCTTCTTTTGGTCGGTTTGCTCTGCCCGGAAGAGATTTGCGTTCACATCGGCTTCGAGCTGGACCTCGCGCTCGGTCCAGGCCTTTACCTCGGCCATGGCCTTAGGTTGCGCTAATGCTAAGGAGCATAACCACTCCTTATACCTAAGACCAGACCTCAGAGCCGTGATGACCGTCTCGTCCCGGTGCTTTGGGATCTCGAGAAAGGCGTTGTAGAAGCGGGCGACGTATGTTTTGAACGTCTCCTTGTCCCCGCTCTTGATCGTGAAGAGATGGTCGACTGTGCGTTTCTGTCGCCTGTTCTCGACGAAGTGGCCGATGAATTGCGTGGCCAGCTCATTGAAGGTTGAGATTGAACGCGATTCGAGTCCCCGGAACCGGTCTCGGCCAGAGCGGATGAGAGTGGTCGGGAAAGCTCAGCACTGGGCGGCGTCGGAGTTGTCTTGAAAGCTCATTCCCGCGGTGAATGCATCCAAATGGTCTTTCGGGTCAGATTTGCCGTCGAAGAGGGAGACCTTTGGGGGCTTGTTGCGGGAGGAGACGTGGACGGCAAGCAACTCCTCGGTGAATGGTTTGGTGAGCGGGTCGGCGGCATACTTAGCCCCGTCGCTCAAACGGTGACCTTCCCGATGCATACTCTCGATCTTCTTTTCGAGAGCGTCGAGTCGGCCGTGGTACCCCGAAGACTCGGTGTATTCTGATCCCAGACCTCTGCTGTTGGAGGCCTGCGTCTGGCTGCGGCTCCGGTTCCTCTCAATGAGGTTCCTTAGATCCCGGCGAGGTGGCCTTCGAGCCGCCGCGGCGAGTCCCGTCCGCGCGACCCCGTCGAGGGAGGAGGTGTCGGTCATGCCTGGTAACAGGTGAGCTGACAGACATCTCCTCAGGAGGGACAGGTGCGCGGAGGATCTTGGGACGAGGTGCTCTGGCGATGGACCTCGATGTCGAACTGTGGGGTGCCCAGCGGGTCTCAGAACGTATAGGTCCGGGAGACCTGCGGCCGTGGGAGGTAGCGAGGCGGTGCCGACGCGGACGGAGTCTTCTCTCCCCCTGTAGGGGGTCCTGGTCACGAGGCGGGGGAGCGGCGACTTGGTGATCTTGCCCCGCCGCTTGGACGCGGATCAGCGCCTCCACAACAGACGTGAATCGGTCTATCCGGCCGGCGAGGGCGTTGATGGCATTCGGCGGAGGAGGTTTGTCCGCGTCTCCGTTGAGGGGGAGGCGGCGGCTGGTGCTTGGATCGTCGTGATGATCGCTCGCCATTAGGTTGAGATCGGGAGGCAAACTTTTGTTTTTGTGGAATCAAGGAGTTCTCACAGACGGCGCCAGCTGATGGAGGCGATGAATCTCCTTCTGATGTTGCCTTCCGTTGATCTGCTGATGGCGGCGATCGGTGGCTGAGATTGGATTTGGAGGTTGTCGCCCCTGAAGTGTGTGGATCTCAATGGGTTTAAGGTTGTGGTTGCCGAGCTACCTGCAAGGAAGTTCCGGGATGGTTGTACCATCGAGGACCCTCCGACGGTCAAGTTAGACTAGAGATCCGAGCAGAGTAACGGCTTAGTGGAGTAGAAATGGCTTACTTGAACCGTCTGAAGAAGAGGTTTATATAGTGGTGGCAGCAGGCAGGGCAGGCATGAGAATCACGCCGGCCGTTACGCTCCCGACGTCACGCCCGCGTGATGAGCGAGACCTCCCATTAATGGCCAGACAGGCTCGTTAATGGGGGATCGTGGTGGCGTGGAATGTGGGATGTGGCCGGCGGAGATCTCTCGCATGGCGAGATTCGTGGGATAGCGGTTGTGCCTGTGAGCGGTGCCGTTGGTCGGTCGATGAGACCGAGGAAGATGACCTCGGTGGGAGAGCTCGCAGACGAGCGGGAGAGCCGAGGTATCTTGGTTCTGTGGTAGCCCGGAGACGAGCTGTGAGGCCGAGAAGGCCGGTTATGCAGGGGGCTCGGAGGTGAGCCAGCGTTTGCTCGGTAGGACGAGCGTAGGTGTGGTCTGGTCGGCCACTGTAGGTCCTTTCTTGCATACTTTGGGACACATCATCCGCCACGTGTGCTGATCTGGGAGATCACCGATATCGAGCATCATCAGATTCGTAATCTAGAATGGAAAGATGTTTTCTTTTTTTGGGATTGTTAGGGTTTTTCCTGTTCTTGATTGTTATTGTTGTAGCCATATCAGAATGATCAATTCGAGACAATAAGCGGTTTAGATATGTTTGAAGTTTTGATCTTGTGCACAAGCTTAGTAGGAGGATTTTGTAAAATCTTAGTGATTCGCAGAAAATGGTGAACAATAGGCAGGCAATAGGATATAAAACATGGCTGTGCTGTTTGTTAGAGTTCTGTAAGGGAATTTTTGCTCGCATCGTGCCTGCGAGCACTTCGCCATTGCAATCAATGCGCCCAAAAGTTTAAAACTTGATTCTAGATAGATTAAAAATTTGGTTGTGTCCTTGTTCGCTACAAGCTAAATCGGATACTCAACATGCATACCGCTCCATGGCACTATACTTAAATTTTTTTCTTTTCATTTGCAGTCTCCATCTGCTATTTCATATATTAGATATCAATCTCAACTTTATCCAGTTATGAATGTTCAATATACTTGGTATTGCAATATGAAAGACAAATCCTTTTGCTCTAGAATTTGGGTTTCATTAATTGGTCATTTTTTGTTTTTGCCTTCCATTAGACTTTTCGTTTTTTGCATTTTGTATATATTTGAAAAAATTTAGTATCATATTTTAATGGAGATGAGATGTTATGAATTCATCAGACTGCTTAACTAGTAGTATAGGGTAACACTATTGACTTTTGTATAGCTAATGCTTGTTACAGATGGCCTTAAAAACAATAGTATTTATCCACTTGATGGTCCTCAGGTGTATTTGTATGGGGGACATGTAACCTCTTGGAAAAATGACCACGGGGACGAATTACTTTTTCTCAGCAGTAAGGTAATTAATCATCTCACTACTGATTACTCAATGATTTTTCTGGTTAAACATATTCCAGCAATATAAGTCTAGGCTTTTTATCCTTCTGCAGATTATCTAAATAGACTAAATAGCACAAAAGAAATAATAGAGCATTGCATTTAATTTTTTTAATACTAATTACTGGTTTCATTCGGTACTATACTGTATTTAATTTTACCATGAACTTAGACTCTGATAGGCAGAGTTAGCTGCCCTTGAGGTTCTCATTCATTGTTTTCCACAGTTTCCTTTTCAGGGGATCACTCTGAACTTCAATTTGGTAAAACGGTGATGCAGGGAATATGGTGTTTCATGTGATTGAGAATAAACATCTCAAAGATGGAAGAAGGAAACTATAAATAATTGGAAGCCTAAATTACGTGACTAAAACATTGACAAATCAAAGCCAAGCTCATGATAAATATAATGCAAGCTGGATATGCATCCAAATGTTTAGTAGATTTATCTTGATACCTTAAGCCACATATCTCACCTACAAGTTCACACGAGAATGCAGCCACCCACATCCTGGAAATGCATTGACTTTAAAATGTCCATACCGGTCCTTGCAAAATATTAAGAAAGTAACAAATATGACATGTTTGGCTTCAAATACATTATAACCAATTCCCCATCCCTCCCCGCAACACACACATACACAAGAATAATTGATCATCAAGATATTGCTAAAAGTCGACTAAATTGTTGAAAATTTTGAAGGATGCAGAACATAGAGAACATGTTCGTAAGCGTATTAGGTGTGAGACGTGCAAAATTGGGCTAATCTGAAGTAAAAAAAACATGGAAAAAAGAAAATACAAATGCACCAAAGTTTGCATGGATATTTTTTAAACAATATTAAAGAAAGAAGGCCTAAGAAGAACTAAATTGACGTATCTTACAGATGCTTGGAGGGCCTGAGGGATGTGATGTTATGGATAAAAGTTGGGAATTTGAAGTGATGCCATCTTAGATGGACTTGTTATACTCCTATCAGTCACTTGACCCACTTCCATCGACACGGGTTCTTATCTTTTATATGACTCTCCCCAGTACAAAAATGCCAACAAGGCCTTTATCTTAAAGGTAGGGTTGGTTGATGAATCATTTTTTTTCCCTTTTCATTTGGTTCTGTCAAGGGTTGTTTATGCGATTAAATGATCCACTTTCATATTCTCATAAGCCCTTTCTCCAATTTTTATTTAGGTCTACCTATACTACTATAGTCTCCATGGATACAGAACAATATTAGAGTCACCTGTCTAACCCCACCCCACCCCACCCCCACCCCCACCCCCCCGCAAAATAAAGAAGAAAAGAAAAGAAAAAAAGGGAGCTGCTATTTAGAAGAGAGATATGGTTTAGATTTTAGGTTTAATGTTAGAAATGAGAGAAGGAAAAGCTTTTTTATTAGAAATTTCATAACGGATTAGGTTAAGGATAAGGTCTATGTTGCCCATTACGTATTGGTTTTGTATGTGGACCAAGTTTTCTTTAGTCACATGGGTCATGAATATCATATGTTGCCATTATGGAATTGCACCGTTGCATGCCAGAAATATGTAAATTAACTTTTGATGGAAGTGTTTTCAACATGTACATATCTTACTAATTTGTTCGCTTATGAATTTTATTTGCACGCCGCCTTTTAACTTTTTCCCCTGAACCTAAGATCATTTTCATGTTAGTCTTTTCTTTGTTGGTGCAGGCTATTTTTAAGCCTCCGAAAGCTATACGTGGGGGCATTCCTATATGCTTTCCTCAGGTATGACCTTTCTCTGATTCTTGCTATATTTTTTTTAATGTTAAACCATCTCCCTCACATCATTTGCTAATGCAGTTTGGCAGTCATGGTCCTCTTGAACAGCATGGGTTTGCAAGGAATAGGTTTTGGTGCATTGACACTGACCCACCCCCATTTCCCACAAATCTCGCAGACAAAGCTTTTGTTGACTTGATCCTGAAGCCTTCTGAAGAAGATGCCAAAATCTGGCCCTACAGGTTCACCAGACACCCATGAAAGCTTACGTTGTGTCTTTGCTTACTGCCATTAAGATTTTTCATTAACCTTCTTGTTGTTTGATTTATTCAAACATAATCTTGCGCTACCTTTTTCCGTGGGTAATATATAGTAACTGGAATGCATGTTTCCTATTCTTCACACTAGCATATTAATGCTGTGTATTTCCTTTCTCAGTTATGAATTTCGACTAAGAGTCACTCTTGGACCTGGAGGCGATCTAATGTTGACATCACGCATAAGAAATACAAATAGTGATGGAAAGGCATTTTCGTTTACATTTGCGTATCACACCTATTATTCAGTTTCTGATATCAGGTTTGTTAGATGGTTCTTTTGGAGTTCACTCTGTGCTTAGTTATGTTTGCATTTGCTTACCACGCCTCCATTTTTGTATTTGATATTAGCCTCATCATATATTTCTCTGGAAATATACTTTGTGATTAATAATTGGGGATTAGCTTTTTCATAATTTTCATTTTGGACTATGGAAGAGAAATATGTATCATCTTGTTCATATTGTGGGTTTGAGATCTTGTGGGAACTGTTTCCATTCTGTAAATGTGTTTTCTTATTTTCTGGGAGTTTTAGTATCTAGTAGTAATTTTTCATTCCTGCAGACATGTTAGGAGTTGACCGTGGCTGATTAATGAACTGTAGAAATTACTTGAACTGAAGTTTGGAACCTAATGGGTCCAGTTAAAAATTCTCTTTTGTGCTTGTCGTATTTATGAGCAACCATTGGACATAGTGTGTATACTGTGGTTCAGATGAGTAAAATGGGCAGGCAAACATCTTAGCATATATCGTGGATAATAAATTGTGTGGAATTGCTAGGGCTAGAATATCAGGTAGTGATCAAATGTTATATGTGCAGACAATGAGCTAGTGTGTTTAGATGATGAAAATCTTGAAATGGATGTGTGTAAATACATTTAAAAACTAGACGATACAATAAAGTTGTGCATTTCTAAGAAGTTAGAGCCAGCTTTAGGTGAAGTTGATGAGAACGGATTGAGATAGTCTCTCATGGGTGGCTTGTGCAACGAAGATGCGTCTGTTATGGGTTAAGATTGCAGTTAATTGAGCAATGACTACCAGGGTTAAACCTGAACCAATATGAATTGAGGCTCTTGAAAAGAATATGTTACCTTTTGATTAATCATGATAGTTGCTAGAGATGGGCCATTAATAAAACTTGGGGGCCCAATGATCTAGATTTGGTTGTTTTCTTGTTGTATAAAATTTAGAACCAGTCTGGCATGTAGCTAGAAGTGCATGGACAAGGATCCTAGTACTTGTTGAGCATAGTAGACTCAGTGTGTAACTGTGTAAAATAATTTTGTTTAGAGAACTCTAGATTCATGTTTTGGCTAAGCATGAGACGTGATTACAGTAAATGTACAATTTTCATATGATAGGTGAGAGACCAGGAACATAAGATTACCGTGTGAGAGGTGATGATGCTGGTATTGTTTAATATGCAAAATGCAATCAACGAAATGGAGAAAGGCAAAATATGAAACATGCAGTTGACGTAGTGGAGGTACACATCAGAGCGGTAGACAGAGGGAGTAGCTCAGCGGGGTTAGACTATTTGGAAGAATTGAGTTCATTATATTCATATTTTGATCTTATGATGCATTAAAGGCAAATCTGAGCCTTGATAATGATGGTATTCTTCTTGTTTAGATGCATCTAGTTAAGGAGCTGTAGATTACTGGCAATCTTGTCTTGCAATATAATAATAAGTTGTGCAGCGGATCACCTTCTAGTGTTAAACTTTGAGCCATGCACCAGTTCAGCATGTCACAATGAGAAAGCAAACCTTGAGGGTACACAGACAGTCGGACTGAAACGATGCAGAGGGCATGTGTGAGTAGCTCACATGTCCAAGAAGTCAAGCAGGCCAAGTTAGTGTTGGCAAAGGAGGATTTAAAGGGAGCAAGCAAGAAAGGTTTGCAAAGGATAATGGCTTAACAACGTGAGAATGGTGTCCTCTACATAATTTCATAAACATATGCATCACCATCCATAGTAATATATGAACTTCGAGTGGTTTGAAGTATTTCCCTCGAAGCAAACTGTACTGAATTGCTAGAATTCAATAATTGCTGTGTGTGGTGGTTGGTTGAGGATGTAGATAGTTGTGTGAGAGGCAGCAGCATCCAATGCTGTTGATTCCTGGAACTATAGAAGAATGGCCTGGGATTGAAAATTACCTGGACCTCCATGCGGATTAATAGTTTTGCATATTACTGGAATTATCTAATTAACAGTAGAAATAGGGAATATTGTGCTGCATCTCAATATTTGCTATATATCTTTAATTTTGTATCCTTTATGTATATATTTCTTACTTATTACTCAGTTTTCCAGACCCTAACAAGTTAATGTTTCAGTGAAGTTCGGGTAGAAGGATTGGAGACACTGGATTATCTGGACAATTTAAAGGAAAAAGAGCGTTTCACAGAACAAGGAGATGCCATAACATTTGAATCTGAAGTGAGGAAATTAGCACAGTGGAATTATCTTACCTTTTTTTCTTTCCATTTTATTGTTTATACTCCTGTTTATGCAAGGTGGACAAAATTTATTTGAGTACACCATCGAAGATTGCAATTATTGACCATGAAAAGAAGCGCACTTTTGTCTTACGGAAAGAGGGACTTCCAGATGCTGGTAAGTTTCAGTCTTTATATTCATATAAATCCCTTCTTCATTGAACAAGCTAGGAAATGCTATATAGGTGATCATAATTTTCATCCTACAATGTTACATCAGTCTTATTCATTGCAGTTGTATGGAATCCTTGGGACAAGAAGGCTAAAGCTATGGCAGATTTTGGAGATGATGAATACAAACATATGTTATGTGTAGAACCTGCAGTTGTTGAGAAGCCCATAACTTTGAAGCCTGGTGAGGAATGGAAAGGAAGGTTGGAGCTCTCTGCTGTTCCATCCAGTTACTGTAGCGGCCAGTTGGATCCACGAAGGGTTCTTCAGGGTGAACTCCTTTAATGGATGGATGCTTTCGGTACAGGCTGTTTTTTCGCTCTCCCTTTTCTTTTGACTTTAATTAATCTTGTTAATATTTTCTCTCCCGTCATCAAATTTGACCCATCATTGCGAATAACTCCACTATAGCCTAAATTCATCACAATGGCGTTGTCTGCCAAGCAAAACTTCATAATGTAATGTTCCATAAATGGATGTCAGACCAGTGCCAACCCTCCTTTTTCTGCCTTTAGTGCCAAACTTCTGGAAAAGGAAACTATGAACGAGAGGGACACACGTGTGCGAGCACCCTCAAATCCTTGACACATACACGTACCCGCCCAGCCTCGCATAATAATTATTATCATTTGTTAAGCCTTTTCCCATCAATGTTAGTGAGATTATGAAGTCTGGGTTCAGGAAAGGCGACAAAAGATTATGAGCACATTCACTTGACATGTTATTCGTCACAACCACTGGAATTCTGGCTAAGAATACCATGACTAACCAATGGACCTGTCATAATCCTAATGTGCGGTCGGCGTCATCCCAAACTCCTTTTGTTTTGAGAATGCAGGTGGGTTAGAATATCCCCTCCCCTCCTCCTCTTTCTCTTTCAATATTCCTCGTTCCTGTGACCATCTTGTCACACTTTCTGCATTTTACTAAATTTGGCATACCGTTGGGCATGGGCAGGGTAGGGCGTTGTGGGCGGTGGGTAAATGTAAAATGGGTACGGGTAAAAAAACGTCCAGAATTAATCGTGGTGTTAAATTTTGTGCCTATCACCAACCTGTATTGGCGAGCGGGAGCGGGTGTGCGGGTCTCTATAGATGAATATGCCATCCATGAGCCCCAAGAGCAGGCTGACGTGTAGGTGTAGCTCACATTATACATAGTTAAAAAGTAATTAAAATCCAACAGTGTTCATTAAATTGTAGTCACTACATAAATGAAAACTAGTATTTAAACACAAAATTTTATAATAAAGGCACAAACAAAGTTCCATGATGTTTATGATAATAACTACATCCAAATGTACGTTGTCAAGAACTAAGTATTCATGATATATCTTCAATATGCAAAAATATATTGTTCATTATTTGGAAATTGAAAGGAAAAGTTACTTGGCACTTGTCAATACGGATTTGGTAAAACCCGTGAATCGTCATGGTGATGTCCCGTTGAGAGGGCCTGTGCCGGTATCTTTTAAACAGGCAGTAAATATTTGAGGCATCTCTCTCTCTCTCTCTGTGTGTGTGTGTGTGTGTGTGTGAGAGAGAGAGAGAGAGAGAGAGAGAGAGAGGTTGGGTAGGGTAGTGCGGTTAAGGTTTCTACTCTCTCTCATTAGCCATGTAGATTCTTGGTTTTGTTCCATTCATCTCTTGGACAATGATAGATGGCCTCCCCCACTCCCGCGCCCCATCCCTAAAAGTCAAGAGTATGAAGGCCATGCCTACTCAAAATGGCATGAGGAATATATCCGTATCTCTGGCTAAAGTTAGAAATATCAATAGTTCAGGCGTGTAACCTTCAATGTCATTAGCGTCTTAACTATGACAAGCCAGAGTGGATGCTTGCCTTCTTAATATATTACTTCATTTGAATTTTAGGTTTGTCTTTCTCGAACTCTTACTTGTCCTAGAATGCTTCCGTTGATTCTAAATTCTGTGCGGATATGATGCTTCCTTGTTTTGCAGCACATTCTTGTTGAATTTACTGAAATGGTGCTTGGCAGCAGGGAAGAGTTTATGAATCGTTCATGTGTTCTGTAAACAAAGATCATTTCCGAAGAATTTCTGTGAAATAATACTCTATGCAGATATATATTTCGAATCTCGCATGGAGAAGGGATTTGGTTGAATCCCAATCGGTTGTTTCTCTGTATAAAGTTATCAAGACAGACTTGTTTTTATTTTTCTATTGCATAATGTTTTGAGGGTATGCTGACCCTAGTTTATCTGAATGGATCTGTAGATTGTATAGATACTTCTGCTTTGATTATGAAAGCTTTTAATTTCATCTCATGGTGATAAAGACTTGCTGATGCATATTTTCAACTCATTTTCTGTGTCGATGCTTGTCTGATAAAATTGAAATTAGTCCTTTTGTTTCTTTGATCTAAATGGATCATATTTCTTGCTATTCTTTAGTTGCAGAAAATAAATGTGTAATATAGATGATTATAGAAAGAGATCACAAATGCTCAATTTTATGAGTAATGACAAGGTGTATTGTGATGATTATTCTAGTTTTTTGGGAATATGTAGCTGTTGTTCCTTACCCCTCATTTATCAATCCAAGTTTCCCCTTTATTGCTGCATTTAATCATAGGAAAGTGAGTTAAGCTGCAACCCTCATAATCAAGTGAAATCTTAGAACAAAACAAATGCTTTTTGTGCTTATTTGGTCTTGTCTATTATAGTATATCTTTTTCCTCCTATGTGATGTATGGATCATATGCACCATTTGTTGCAGTTCGGATCCAATTACATTATATACGAATCATATTAGTTTTTGTTTGCTGCGGTTAACTGGAAATAAAAAGACCAATAAATCACATCTAATTAACATGAAATGCGAACAATCCTGTAAAAACAAAAAACCAATCATAAAACTCATGATTGGCCCTTCATTGCTAGTTATGAGCAACACTACAAGATTCACAACATAACTTCATGTCGGGTTCTTTATGCACCAACTCACTCCCATGAATCTACAACTGGAAAGAACCCACGTTGACTTGTCTAGCCAAGTCAACTCCCAAATCCAAACTAGAACACTTTTTTTGTGGGCTCCAATTCCTATCCAATTTTGATCCCAATCATTTCCCAAAATCAGAAAGAAAAGTGAGTACTACTGCAACTCTCATCTATCTCTCCCCTTATATTTCTTGTTATTGATCCCTGCCTACTAATAAATATAAATATAAATATAAATATAAACAATAAGTTAATTATATAAAAATAGAAAACCCCTATAACAATAAGTAGTGCTAGTACTAAAACTTAGCTATAAGTTGAGACCCCTCTCCCAAATAACCAAAAGAAATAAGAAGAAATTAATTAAAAGAAATTAAAAATAATAAGAAGGAAATTAGAGAGAAAAGAAAGCGATTGGGGACTCGAGGAGAGAGAAAAGAGGGGGAACGAAAAATAGAGAGAGAGGAGAGTATTTTTTGCTCTGCTGCGATCGATCCGTCGTCATTCGTCGTCGAATTCAACAGCGGCGAAGAGATAATCAACGAAGTCAACAAAGCGAACTAGCGAGATTGAGAAGGGAAGCGGAGATTTTTCGAATTGAATTCGAATTCGCATCGCTGCAAGTGCTCCGGGCTTCGAAAGGTCAGCTCGAAACCCTTGTTTCGTTTTCTTGCTTTCAATTCTGTAAATTTTGATCGCGAAGAATTGCGAACGCTCGAGCAATTCGATCCCATCGAGATCCACCTCGTTCTGACTCAATTCCCTGGTCGCAGATCGCAGCCCCCAATTCGGGAGCTGAACGAAGAGCTTCCCACGAGCTCGTGACTCGCTTCTAGGGTTTTGATCGCTCCAATTTGAAATTCGTAAGGTTGGAGCTCGAAATCTTAACTCTAGGGTTTTAATTTCAAAACATGCGTTTCCCCCCTGCATTTCCCTTTCCAACTACTGTTCAATTGGGCGTATCTTTTTCAGTTTCCATAAATAGGGAAAAGCCCTAATATTTGGCAACAGAAGCCAAGTTGGCTCGTTTTAGTAGGCCTTGCAAAAAAGTTCAAATTTTTTTGTTGTATGGGCATTGTTGAATAAGGAGATGAACACTCGAATCAATCTTGGGGATTTGAAGTCCCAGATAACGAAACGCGTAGGTCCAGATCGAGCTCAGCGCTACTTCAGCTATTTGAATAGATTGCTTTCTCAGAAGCTAAGTAAACCTGAGTTTAACAAGCTCTGCCTTTTGACGCTCGGGCAAGAGAACCTCCCCTTGCATAATCAGCTCATTCGCTCGATTTTTAAGAATGCTTGTGAGGCAAAAACCCCACCACCATCAGTTGTTGATAAGAATGCCTCGAAACTGTTGCATTCATTGCCTTCTGTTTTGTCAAACGGGGATATCTTGCCTCAATCTCCTCGAAAGTCCCGATCATCTCATCGGTGGATCAAGGATCGCCCAAGCCCTCTTGGTCCAAATGGGAGGATAGAGGTTGCCAATGCCAATCAATCTCTAGCTCCTCATGATGAGACTATTGTCGGAGAAAATGGTGGCTTGGGCTCGTGTGATTTGAAAAGACCAGTGCAACATCTAGAAGTGGCAGAGCAGCCAGCAAAGAGGTCCAGAAGAGTAGAGAATTCATCAATGGGATTAGTTGAAGTAGTGGACGAGGATTTTGAACAGGGAAACAATTTGAAGGCAGCAGTGAAAGTTCTTGTGCAAGCTCCTCTTGGGATCCCTTTCTGTCTGCCGAGTGTCGGTGGGACCCGAAAGCCTTTGGCCTTGGCTTCTGCTAGTGTTAGTAGTAGCAACTCCATAAGTAGCTTTGAGAGTGGTGAATTGTGTCATTCTGAGGATTTGAGGAAACGAATGGAGAGAATAGCAGAAGCACAAGGCATAGGAGGAGTGGCTTTGGATTGTGCTGACATGTTGAATAATGCGTTGGATGCCTATTTGAAAAGGCTGATTAAGCCATGTGCTGAGTTAGCCGGATCGAGATCAGGACACGCTCAAATGAAGCAGCCCGTTTACAAGCAGCAAATCCACGGAAAGCCCCTTAATGGTATTTGGCAGGGAAATCACATCCATATACGAAGTGAGCCGACTAATAGTCGCCCAATATCTTTACAAGATTTTAGGGTATCAATGGAACTAAACCCTCAGCAGCTAGGGGAAGACTGGCCTTTGCTACTAGAGAAAATTTGCCTCCGTTCATTTGAAGAATAACGTAAATCCAAATCAATGTTCCAGTTCAGTTCCAGCCAAAGGGCTGTGGTTGGTGTCGGCCAACAAGTGTAGAATCAAGCTCGGGACCCACTGGAGACCCTACAAAGGGCACATTCTTAAGGCCAATCTGTTTGACTGAAAGAATATTTCTTTGCCCTTTGGCTTCATTTATTTTTCTCACACTCCATGAAGGGGGCATCTCCACGAAAATCAGATATCCGAGGTTTCATGTAATTTACAGCTAATTGAAGGGGCTCCAACAATGACAGTTTTGCAGGATACCATTCTGTAACTTATACGATCATGTTCTATAAGTTTCGCAGGTCACGATGTTTGCCTTTTGTTGGATGTGTACCAAGAAGTTATGTTGGTATGAGTAATACATTGTGTAAGAAATGCCTTGTTCTATTTCACATTTTCTTCCTCTTATAATTGTTCCCCATTGAATTATAACTTTTTTGTTCATTTTCCCCTCATGTTACTGCATCATGTATATGATGATAAAGCATCAGGTTGGCTCTTCTGCATTCCACTTTATTTTATGTTTTCCTGCCTCCAGTGCCACAGCCCATGGGGAAAGATAAAATAATGATGATGGTAAAAAAAAGATGAATTTATTTTTAATTACTGTTGAAATTGCAAAAATCAAACAATGATCAACAAAATAAACTTAAAAATATATATATTTCCACTACATGCTACCTACAGCCTTACAGGAACAGTCTTTTCATGAATTATTAGTTTAGGTTTTGGCATATTATTGAATATCGTCAGTCTCTTGCCTATCAATCTTTTTCATGGTCCGTTTATAGGTAATTTAGCCTGAATATCTGTGTTCTGACATGAAAAGGGCTTATGCAAGTTCAGCTACCAGTTTTGTATCTGTGCTTGCATGCATGTGTCAATTATTCTATCGCTATAAACCTGAATGTTGACTTCTGTACTTGATTATACTTAAACATAAAACTTAGTCTCTATACATATGTCTATTGACAGTATTATGCTACCTAGTAAATTTCTATCTTCGTATTTATGCAGATACGTATGTGTTGCACACATTTAGATAGAGTCGGAAATTATTGGTACATATCTGCAGGTTTTTTTACTGATGAACGAATGTGTAAGGTGACAACTTTGTATGTATTGATATGTTTATGCAATATGCATTTGTGTGTATTAGAGTCTGTTCATTTTGCAAGTTGTGTTTATCAATTTTCATCTATAGCTTATATATACACAGACAACTCTTCACTTAGTTTGAATACTTGTGCATGTAGACAACTTTTCACTTAGTTTGAATACTTGTGCATATATACATGTTCAGGGGTGTACACTTGTACATATTATTGTGTGTGCATTTTTACTATTTAGTTTAGTGTCATTTGAATGTGCACTTTCCATCTCGCATCTTTAGTTATCTATGTAAAGTATTTGCTTTATCGAACAAAGTCTGTTTGTACATGAGCTTTTTCCCCCTAAAGCACCCATAATTATCATTTGCATGCTTCCGCCTCTTAATGATACCTTTATTGGATTCTGAATACTATTGCTGGACTTGTAGACACTATTAATATATATGTTACACCTTATAGCAAAATTTCTGATGTGAAGTTACCAACGACTTTCTACTAATTTTATTCATCTGTTTAATAGTTACTTTTACCTCATTTTAACATACATGAATACCTTGGCTTCCAATTGACACAACCATAAAAGCTGGCAGTTCATAAGGTATGTGATTTATTCACCATGAAAATTTCAGGGTTTCCTCGTGCAGTTTTGGAAGAATGAGACATGTCTTAGCTGATGCACCTAGATAAACTCTACTTGGGTTTGGTGCCCCAACACAAATTTTGGGAAGTACTGTGCTCAGAGCACACAATTTATGGTCAGAATATATGAAGTGAGCTCATCAGTCGTTTATCCTTTTTCTTGGGTCACCACCTGACAATTCTATTTTGGTGGTCTTTATTTGCGGCATCTATTGGAGGTCCTGAGTTCATATGTAAACCGACACTGATTCAGGGTGATCTGAGAAGAGTCCTGCTAACTACAAGTTGCAGTTATATACTTGCCTTTTCGGAACTAAGGAGGTTGCCTTGCCTTGGATATATTGTTAATTAGGTGCAAAAGTTCTTTTGTTTGTTTGTTTGTTTGTTTTGTTTGGGGTGGGGGTGGGGGTCGTCTGCAAGGGGGAGGGGTCTTCTTCACTATGATATAATGAGTTTCAGGTTATGTCAACATGAAAAAACACAAAGATTTGATTCGTTAGAACTTAAACATCATGGCATGTTATGTATTCCATCATCATGAACTTTACCTGGTGGTTTTAAAACCTCGCTTTCGTTTACTGCTATCTAAATATAAATTGTTTGCTTCTGAGATATCATCCATCTTTTTATATCTTCCTTGAAAAATCCTATATTATTATGTGCAATATATAGGAATACAACATAGAAAATATGGTTTCAGTCAGTCAGATGATACTTTGAATTATGTAATCTAGCAATTTAAATTTCTGTTCACCTTTTGGCCGGTCACTGTTTATTTCTTACTGTTCTTTCTAACTTTTGTTTTTTTGGTTTTATAAATGAGAGAAATTTTTAGATGGAAAGCCCTTATGAGCCTGTAGGTCAGAGAGGATTCTGTATTCAAGAGTAAAGGGTGCTTTGCTTGATGTTACATGCTTGAGTTCAGGAAGACCAATCTGAAACATAGGAATCCAGAAAAAGCAAATAGTTGGATGTTTCTGCTTTTTTGCCTATTCATGAATACTTCTATTTCAATTTTTGTTGGGTTGGCTACATGATTAAGTTGATAGAGAGAGGTTTGTTTCTCTTTATACTTTAGATTTTAGTAGTGAATTTAGAATGCATATTCTACCTCCGATATGTTTTTATCTGATTTTAATTTTTTTTCATATACTGCTTTTTTTGCTGTGCACTATATGTTCTTGATCCAAGCATGGTAGAGAGTTCACATGGAACTAGATTGTTCTTATAATTTACCCTCGGAATAGTTTGTCAGAATCGATTCTATGTGAGCTTCAAATTTATTGAGTATATGGTAAAATTTTCGTTCTTATTAGATATAATATTATTTACTTGTTCATTAATTTCCTTTATTTGTATTAGGAAAAGAATATTGGATACAAATGCTGATTGATTCTCTGTTCAACCAAACACTTTCACCAGAGACACCAAGATCTTCTAGACCAAGCCAATCTCAATCAGAACATGCCAGTTGCCAGAGCTAACTTTTAGTTAGAAATGGTCGTTTACACCCCCAAGACATTGAAGGTTAGGCGCCAATATTAATAGAGATCTGAATGGTCTCTTACAGAGGTATTGCTCAATTTGTTTGTTCCCTCCTTTGTCTTCTGATATTTGTTTCAAACTTGCTGAATAGGTTCTTTCTTGATATAATAATGCTGGCTCTTTCAAGAGTTGACAATGAGCTAACAAATTGACTTAAAATTTAGATGATTCTATCACTTCAGAGTCGATATCTATAACCTGATTATTCTGTATAGCTTGTTGTGTTCAATGAGCTTAAAGTTCATCAGAAACTTAAAATATTTTTTTATGAAGCTTATTGCACTGGATAATGCCATGCCATTTAATTTGTGATCTAGATTTACAAGTTTCCAAATCATTTATTGTGATATCGATTTGCATGCTGGGAACCAGATGTTTGAGGTAAGGCCTAGAGATTTATTTACCCAGCATGCACAATTATAATTCCCTATTCATTATACGAGTATAAATGTGTATCTATACGGACATGTTTGTGTACATATATCCATGCCTTGATATATAATGTGTATTTCTGTTTAACGGCAAAAGAAAAATGGGTACTGTTGGTATTGGTTTGGGAAGCCATAAAGCTCAGATGTTTGTGCTGCTAAATGTGCTGTATCTCCTCTTCAATTATTATAGATTATCTGAAGAAAGAGACGCCTTGAATGGGACTGTTTTATATGTTGTTTCTTCCTTCTGTCCAGTTCCTTCTTCTGTCCAGAAGCAAAAGGAGTAAATGATTTGTTCTCTTGAAAAAATGACTCAAGGCTTATGTTAATTCTCTCTGTTGATGTCCCTGCCTAAACCTGACGACGATGTCCCAAAAAGGTTATTATCAGATACTTAACGGTAATTATTTAAACAGAACCCGACGGTAACACAACAGAGATGTGAAATGTTGCTATCATTCAATTGCATTTTATTAAGTCGCAAAATTACATAGCATTAACTTTCATGCTCTCTTTTCTGGCCATGGATTATTTTATTTTGTTTTATTGTGGCTGCAAAAATAAAATAAACATCCTTTGATTTTTCATGCATCGATGGGTGCAGAAATGGTCTTACGATAATGCAACATAAACATCAGCTACTGCATATGCTAGAGGTCTTCATACCCTTTGATTTTTCATGCACATACATTTGAGGGTAGGATGATCAACTTGAATGGATCGGATCGTTCAAATATGCCGTAAATCGGGAGTTCCCATTTTTAAAATCGCGGACCGGTTTACAATGGCTCACTCCCATATATATATATGGGAGTGATCCATTGCAAACCAGTCCGCGTTTTTAAAAAACGGAAACTCCCGATTTACGGCATATTTGAACCGACCCGTTCAAGTTGAACCCTCAAGTGTATGTGCATGAAAAATCAAAGGGTATGAAGTCCTCTAACCCATGCATCAAATGAGCCCAAAATAAACGTCTTTCAATATAGCAACATAAACTCCATCTAATGCATTGTTTAGAGGTCTTCAAATACTTTGATTTTTCATTCAAGGACTTGAAGGTAGGGGGATCAACTTGAATGGTTCGGATCGTTAAAATATGTCGTGGATCGGGAGTTCCCGTTTTTAAAAAACACGGACCGGTTTGCAATAGAGCACTTATATATATATATATATATATATATATATATATGGTGCCATAGGATGGAATTTCTCTTATGGCGTCAAAAATATATACCTTCCACGATTTTATCCGATGATCGGCATCCATCATCTTCATCTTTATCATATAAGATGTGGATACACCAAATTTCATGTGATTCTATCACTTTTCACCATTGAATTATCAATGTAAAATGTTCTATTGTCGGTAAACCGTTAATTTTGCATCCACAAAATCAACGGTGAAAAAACGGTAGAATTGTATGAAATTTGGTGTATCCACATCTTAGATGATAAGGATGGAGATGAATGTCGATCGTCGGAAAAATGGAGGGTGTATTTTTTCGACGCCATAAGAGGAAATTCCCTCCAATGGCCTCTCTCTCTCTCAATATATATATATATATATATATATATATATATATACACGTTATGGCAGATTCGTGTTTTTCAAATTCACATACTTTTTCATCTGGCGTTCTAAGAACGATACATTCCATTCAAGTTGTTCTACACGTCTTAGATAGTGAATGGATAAAACATCGTATGTGTTTTGCGTGTGTCAACAGACATGATGCGTGTTATATATAATAAAAGTTAAAGCATGTACCATGGTTTGAAATCTCAGCCGATCCTGATCCGAGATGACCGATTCAGAACCATAAAATGTGTCCAAGTTTCGATACCGATATTGTCCGATATAGAGTTATAGTGGGATTACCATTTAATTAGTAAGGTTCTAATATGAAGTTATTGAATTACGTTTTATTTGACATCATTAATTATTAAAAAGTATTTTTAAAACATTACACTTGTTTATACGGAGTATTACCATTTTAGACATCATTAATTGGTAAAGAATTTACCAAATGGTTATAGTTACTTTTACTATTAATTTAAAGAATTTCCTAAATTTAAAATTTTGTTTTGTCAAATCAAATGATATAAAATCCAGTATTTCCGACCCGAGACGGCTGATTCCTATCCATAAAGTTACCACCCGCTGCCGATACCAATTCCGAGGTTTTAAACCTTGGCATGTACACGCATATCATCTTTCTTTCATTGGAAACTTACGAACTTTACCCCTGTTTTAATTCTTTTGTTCAAGGTGGATATAGTTGCTTTTGTAAGCTCAACCAATGCTGGATATGTGTAGGTGAATCCATTTTATTGTTCTATCGTTTCAATGTGCTTTTCCAGCATTGTTTCCCCAGATTCAGTGGTTTATCAGGTATCACTAGCACTATCTGATTAAGTTATTATAGGTATTGATGTAAACTTTTCTGGTTTTATCCATGGTAGTAATTTATTCATCCTTGTCTCCTGAATTTTTTTAATCTTTATTTCTTGTGTTTAGTGCTTTATCATGCATTATGTAAACTTGTCAGATAAGGTGTGGGAGTTGTTTCCGTATTTTCATTTCCAATTGTATCTTTTGTAAATATTGAGTCATATCATAATTTTGTTTATCTTTTTTTTTCATCTGATAATCCTCTAGTCGTTCTCTTGTGCAGGTCAGGTACCATTGCGGAAACCTGTGGTTTCTCAATTCAGACATGTCTCAGATCGGCACTCTACTTATGGAGTAACTTCCTCTTCCTGCTTTGGTTAAATTCTCCAATGTTTTCCCATTCAAATAGGAGTTTTTAAGTCAGCGAGCACCTAAGAAACACAATAACAACCTGGCACTACACGTAAATTCTAGGCGATGGCAGAATTCTTTTTTTAATCAAGACATGGGTTCACACTAACTTCACTGATGAGTGTTTGTGTTCAAAGACAAGACCTCTATTGTAGGAGTGTGCATCAAGAAGGCCCCTTTTTATGCTGCCACCTATATATTTCTTTGAATGTCGATTAAACTTGAAATTTTCATAATGAGCATATCTCTGTTAGTGGATCATAGACTAGTGTAACACCAGGCCACTGCCTATCACACAACAATCATTGTTTGTTTTTATTGATCATCGGAAACTCACAGGTAGCTATGGCTGCAAAACTAAAAAGCGATGTGAAATATTCACTATCATTGTGTTTATATATAAACTTTTCTATTTCCATACTATAGAACACAAGTTCGTGACATAGTTGTAGGAGCGATCATCTGCAGTGTGGGCGCAAAACAAATTGCTTTGCTAGTTTACGTCCATATAGATCATTGTAGAACCTTGTTAGCAAAAGAGATTCAATTTTAGCAGTTCTGGATGAATTTTGTAGCTACTCTCAACCTGATAGAACATTGTATTTGGATTTCTTGATAAGATAATATCTTTTGTTTAACTTCAGGTTTCAAATAGCTCAAAAGGCAGAATACCGGCGTGAGATCCGTGGGTCAAAGAGATACTGCGTGTACTCCTTTTGTGCTTCAAAACTTGCTCGATGTGGATCTCTTCCTGGTTAAAATTGTCATGTATCTGACTACTTACGAAATTCCAATGTAGATTTTTCTGGCGGTAAAATCCTTGTAATGCGATGATTGCCTTTTCAGCTGTGCAAATTTCATAATTGTAATAAATGTTTAATTATATCTTTATTTCCATTCTTTGTTTATCCATATACATATTTGTAGTTCTTCGGATCCTTACTGAGCAAATATTCGGAAAATTGTCTTTGATTTGATCTCCTGGAAACCTCTTCTGTTTTCTCATGCCCTTTGCCTCCAACATAACTTTATGTGATGCTGAAGGTGCAGTTATTGAATCTAAAAAGAACATTGGTTTATGTACTAAAATTTAAGGAATGTTTTGTATTTAATTTTGAAGGCAAACTCCCTGTGTCTAAATCTCTTACATGCAACCAGAGACCAATTCAAGACGACACCCTGCATGGATTGTAAGTAATTTTGAAGACTCAGAACATCTGCCCGAGGGCACCAATTGCAGCTACTGGCAACCCCTGTAGATGCCATTCAATGAATTTTGTAAAATGTATACCAAGTTGAAGGCACAAAAGCATAGTCAAAATTTTGTCAAGCCAGGAGCAGATGAGCATTTAAACTTACTCCAACCAGAACAAAACTAGAATACGGGCTCCACAATTCGAACATTTCAATTGAATGGTCTAAAGAAAAAATGTTCTATACACATTTTGTCCTGCTGTCCAGGGTTTATTTCGCGAGGAGGATGGATGTCATGTACACAGAGAAATGGAGAGGAGAAAGCCGTAATTTGATCTAAGAGTGATGAAGAGGGAGCTTAGAGATCCCTTTCAATCTTTGGTTTCTTCAGCATGAGGCGAAGCTGATTTTTTGCAGATAGGGCACCAATTCTTCTGTTGAAGCCATTGATGGATGCAGTCGACATGGTAATGATGATCGCATGCCAATTTCCCCACTTCATCTCCAATAACATACTCTTCCTGAAATTCAAAAGATATATCATTAAGAGTAATCAAAACTGCACAATAGTTGAAACACTTTAGGGCTAATTGCATTGTTGGGAGGGGGGGGGGGGGGGGGCGGCGAAGCAAACTTCGTGTAAATCTGATATCTCACCTGGGGCTTGCAATCCTCAAATAGTTCATTAATATTTATTGGCTGTATCAAATTTGACATGATAGGTGATTAATTAAGGGTTAATTAAGGGCGCCGGATGCTGATAAGCCAGTGGAGGCCTTTAACCAAACAGCGACTAGTTTGCTTTAGTTATGTAAAGAATTTTTTTGGGTAGGTAATTTCGACCACCAATGTTCAAAGAACAGGTTTTTATTTATTTAATTGTCTATTTCCTGAGACTAAATTAGGCTGCATAGAGTGATTGGCTTGTCCTAGCTTGTAACAAGTGAAAACTTTAATGAAAAGCTAAAATCATAACTTCCCTACGCTCATATAAATTAAACATCAAAAATATAATTTTCTTTTTTCAAGGGAATGATCATACCTGACATATACTACATTTAGTATCATCACCCTCACATGCATCCGTCTCGGAGAATTGTATAGCAGGAACATAACGGCTTTTCTCAAGGCATTTCAACAGTTCCTCCTCAGAAAGTGCTGTGCTCACAATACCCATTTTCTCCTCCAAGGCTAATAATTCCTATCAAAACAAACATAGATATTAATATAAACAGGTTCATAGATCTCACAAACATGAGTACAGAAGAAGTTTGAACCGTCAGCAAAAAATCAGGACGGTCTTCTCCACAGCTCAACATCAGAACCATTCTTTCAAACAGGGCCATACATAATTTAAAATTAATTACACATATAAGGGTATTGATTTATGATATGATCTTTATATCATAAACTGATAGATATGTGATGGTAAAAAATTGAAGTACTAGCCAAGGGATACAAGAGGTAAGAATGGACAATCTATATAGGATATAAGGCAAAAATAAATGAAGCAGCAAGCAAGAACATAATACAAATACAAGGGCATACCTCATAACTCATATTATCTATGTCCAATCTCATGTCCCTATGTTGATCATGAAAGCTGAAACCTTCCAAGAATAAATTCGTCTCTAACACCATTAATTGCTGCGATAATATAATTAATCTCAGTTATTTCCAACACCAGAGTAAAATATTAAAAAAGCACATAGTACCACCACAGTATGATAAATACCTCATATGTAGCTTCATCATCTGGTTCAATCCTTTCCAGCGCCAACAATACCTGTGTACAAAAACAAACCCACCTTCAAAATATGTTGGATGGTATAAAACAATTGTTGGCCCATCACCCATCAGCTTAATCTTTTGGATGAAGTTGTTCCAAGAGATCTAGAAAGTAAACGGTTCTGGGTTTCAACACAAAACAGGAGAAAAGGAGGCGGGGGTGGGGGGTGGGGTGGGGTGCGAGGGGTGGGATTTTCCTTCGTGTGATATTCTTTTCATGAGGGACGGTGCTGGATGGTATAAAACAAGTATTAACCCACCACCTATCCACTTAGGGCCTGTTTGGGTTTGGAGTTGGGATAACCATATTTGGAAGTGGAGGTGAAGGATATGCACACTCTAGTTTACAACGCCCTACATCCATCTATATTTTGTTTGATGGGTTGAATAAACATCAAAAGGTGTTATAGTTATATTGGTGTTAAGTTTAGATAATTCTACGGCGTTATCCTAATTTTATAATAAACCAATACTTACCGTTGAGCTTTTGAGTAAAGTGGTTATCAACAAAATATAAGATCCATATTTAATAGTAATGGATCAAAGACCAACCTCTGCGATCCCTTCCATGTTGAAGCGTCGATACCCATCTCTATCTCCAAGGGAACCACGGGAGCTGCTCCCTCCAAGACGAGAAGAAATCAATCTGCTGTGAGCATTCCTTCCACCAGAGCTTGGTCGCCCACTAAATGGGCTAGGAAAGATCGGAGGCGGATTCATAGCGAAAGAACTGGATGGACTCTCAGAACCAACTTCATCAATAGTTAATTGTCCATGAGAAAGTTGAGGGTATACAATAGGCTCCGGTACAGAAACAATATGGTCATCCCGTTGCTTAGGAGAACGTCGGGTCCTAACCGAAACTGGACCGTCCCTAGTAAAAGTCTGATTTGCCCTTCTCGAAGCTTGTTGAGGCATCAAAGATCTATTTGTCGAGGACCCAATCAGACTCTTTCCACCAGATGATGAGCTTGAGCTTGAACTCGAGCTCTCACCATCTGAGGGCCTTTTCCTCACCGATGCAACTCTTTTACCATTTCCATGATCAGAGGAAGAGAAACAACTCAGATTCTTGATACCATATCTTGGTGGGCCTGAGCCCAAATATTGTGACGATGGTTTGGTAACTTGTCCCGTGTTTTTAGTTGTGATGGGACGCCGAATAAATGATGACGTCGACGATGAGGATGATGATGAACTTGGAATATCATGAATAGCAATTTGCTTGCGTGATTTAGAACTAGATGATTCCTCGGTTTGTGCCGGAGCTATGGGCGATGCATGGGTGGTTGTGCATTGCTGGTGAGGCTTTCTAGACGAAGTGGAGGCAGCGAGTGGCTTCGAGGAGCTTTCACCGACGGACTTGGTGCTTATAGAGCGAAAGGAAGACTTTGGGTACTTAGATTTTTCTGGGCTATTAATTTGAGGGGCTCTCATGGAGTTGAATCTAGTGCTGCAGCCTAATCTATTGCAGTACTGGATGTTCTTTTCGTTGTTGTTTGGTTCTCTGAAAGAAAGGCTTGAACCTCTTTTGGAGAAGCTGAAACCTGCAGGAGATCGTTTGTGACTATATTCATCCATGTGAAGAGCGAGTTGTCTTCAAGATTAACTATTATTCAATATTCGGGTGAAGGATCTGCAATATCAACAATTAAAACGTGTAAGTATCAAAGGAACGAAGATACAGGGGAGTTAGAATTGAAGCAAAAGGAAACAGCCTAGAGTCCACATGCATAAGTTCCAAAAAGTTTGCACATCGAAACGTACATTAAAGAAAAAAGGAGACTTTCCTTGAGCATTAGCAAACAGAAAGATACCTATAAACTTATAAGTTTCTTTTCAATGCAAACTCCGAAGTTATGAAGGAACTCCAAAATAGTCATGATGTAAATTCTATCTCGGACCACTTACACCTTCGCGCTCCAACATATAATGTAACTAGCTTTTTCAACGTCTTTTGCCCCCTACCCCCTATAAACAGAAGATTTTCTTATTTACACAGCTAATAGACACACGGACATAAACTGTATACATGCCTATGGAATACCGCAGCCCAGCTACTTATAACAGGGGGCAAGACATTCTTGAAAAAGATAAATAACAACAAGACTTTATGTCGATCTAGAACAGAAAGTCTCTGCATTTGATGAAAGGAAATAGCAAGAATAGAACTGCATGTTTCCAAAGCAGGGAATATAACTGCATTAAAGGGAGACTGTTTTTTTTTTTTAATTTAAAAAACACACAATAAAAACAGTAACTTAGGATATAACTGAACGATACTTGCATAGTTACATGAATACACTACAAAATATCAGATGAGGCATCACAATGTTAGAGACCAATTTTAGGATGGTTATCTCTCTTGGTACGCTACTGACTACTTTGCACATGAAAGTTTGTCATGAATCTAATGACAGCAAAATTTCATTGGCAACGGTCATCATCAGGTTCCTTGAAGCCTATTACTTCCAACAAAATACAAGCCTAAATTCACCTAACTATTCTCCCAAATAAGGTAATCTAACCAACCAGGCCTTTAGGGGGGATGATATTAGATTCCAAATTTCTTCTCCAAACATTTTGAGGTCATTTCTCTCATGTTTCACCAAAGCACGAAACAATATTACTATAATCATCCATATTAATTCATCACTCAATAAAATACATCTCAGAGAAGGAACCTCCTAAATATCAAAAAAAGATGTGATAGAAATCAAGATTGAAAGCATAGGATACTAGATTCAAAATATATGAAATAAAAACAACCAAATATACAAACTAACCGTTTCTGATAATTAAAAAATTCCCTTAGTTTTGTGCCGTTCTATGACCATACATATGAAACAGATTCAATCTATAAAATTATTCAGGTTGTCTGGCGCATACATGAGGAAGAAAGTGAAAAACTAGGCAGATGTTACTTAAAACATTATATTTCCATAGCATGGAGCTAATATGTCATCACATAATAAGCATAAATCACCTCAATAGTCGACTCCATACTAATTGGACAAATTTCAGGCTCTTACAAAGAGTCCATAAGCAATCAAAACAAAAATTTGGTATCAAATCTCTCATGTCTATCATAATTGATCCTAGCAAGCCTTTCAATTAGAGCCCTACTTCGATTATTAAACAACCATTTCAATAACACCCCTTATATTATATAGCCACCAAGCTCATTATACAAAGATTAATCCATCAACTAACATCCATTATGCACCAATTCAACATAGTAAATACCTAAACAAACAGGTTCATGCATGACAAACAACATATATATATAAACTTTCAAGTTTTATCTCAAATATGAAAAAAAATTGGGTAAGCTAAGAGCTTTTCATCACAGGCAAATAGGAAACATCGTTATATCTAACAATCACTAGAAATTATGAACACAAAGCGATTAAATTCAGCAATAAAATCAATCAACCAACAAAGCAAAAACATACCTCTATCAAAAATTCGATCGCCCACAAAGGGGAGAAAAGAAAGAGAACAAAGAAATGAAAAGAGAATCAAAGAGGGAAAACCAATGATCAATCCAAAAGCATAAAGCTCCCAAATTTAGACAGCTTTTGAGCTATTCCCACTGCATCCCTGAGACCCACATGTCCAATTCCTCCGAAAACACGCAGAGGGAAAAGACCCACCAAAATCCAACACATGGCAGCTCAAAGGTCCATAAAAATCGAATTTTTCCCGATCAAAATCAATGGAAAAAAACACAAAAATTAGAGATAAAATCCTTTGGCGTAATCAATACGTAAGAGCAGAGAAGGAGCGAGCGAGCGAGCGATTTGGGGCTGCGAGATTAAAATCGTGGCGAGCTTGATCCGAGGCTTAAATACCCAACGAAAAAGCTGGAATTTTTACTATTGTGAGCTGAGGATGACGATAGCCGTTGGATTCTGCTTTGAGATTCGTGATGGGTGGGCCTGTGGTTGTTAGCCCACGCTTTCGTGGACTGCGCAAGGGGAATGGCTGTGTGCGCTCAGTTAATTCTCACCAAATTTGCAAATAATAAAGATATGGGGGGTTTATTGCAGTTAATGCCCTAACGTTTTTATTTCTGCATGTATTAATAAAGTCCACTTAAATTGGAGAAATACTAGAACAAAAATGAAAGAAAATGTTCTTTTTATTTCTTATATACTCAGTTGGTTCAAAATCATATGGGTGAAAATTCTGGAATTATATCTCATGCTAAATTTGATGACATCATACATTGTAAAATAGACTCTCATTAGTTTTAGTTAGTCCATACTGAAAATTAGAGAATGTTACGGTATACGAGAATGAAGAATGATGGATAAATTGATTTGAACGTATATTAAGTATGTAGATATGTTTGTTATCCAGGGAGAGAAGGAGAACTAGAATCTTAGAAAATGCGATAAAGACGATTCAGGTATGCTATCCATCATTTTAATCTACAAGATAACTTCATAATAATTTTAACAGAGAACATTTGAATATTGAAAGAAAATATTCTATAAGTAACGCAAACTCTGATGGAGCTCTGGATCTCCTTCAGATATTATCCTCCGTTGATCTGCTGCCAGTGCTGACGGACGGCTGAGATTGAATTGGGGGGTTGAAGCGTGTGGATCTCAATGGTTTGAGTGGTTGTGGCCGAGCTACCTGTAAGGAAGTCCCGGGGTGGTTGTGCCACCGAGGACCCTCCGACGATCAAGTTAGTGGTGCAAATTAGGCAGAGTAGCGGCTTAGTCCAAAGAATTTTCGTCCCTCGATCGTCTGAGAGAGGGGTTTATATAGCGTCAGCAAAAGGAAGGCGGGCGGGAGAATCACGCCGGCCATTACGCCCCTGGCGTCACGCCCGTGTGGTAGGCGGGATCCCGCATTAATGATGAGACATGCTCGTTAATGGGGATCATGATGGCGTGGAACGCAGGATCGTGGGCGGTGAATATCTCGCGCATGGCGAGATTCGCGGAGCCATGGCGGAGGCGCCAGTGATCAATGCTGCGGGTCGATCTGGTTGAGACCGAGGAAAATGAGCTCGGCGGGAGGCTCGGGTATGAGCGGGAGGCCGAGGCGTCTTGATTCTGTGATAGCTCGGAGGCGAGTCGAGAGGTGGTCTGGAAGGCGAGCCGGATGGCCGAGGAAACTCAGGCCTGTGATAGCTCGGAGTAGAGCAAAGGAATAGTTGGCTTGGCTGCTGAAGTGCTCGGGGTAAGGAGTGGGGTGCAACCTCGGAGACAGGGTTTGCGGGAAGGCCCCACTGTAGCACACTGGTTCCCCCTCCGCGGCCCTCAGAAGCCTAACTGGCTTACGCATGTGACACGTCGTCCGCTATGTGTCTCGATAAAAGGAATTACCGTTATTGAGCATCATCATTAGCCCCCTACTCTCGTTCCGATCTATTTGTGGGTCGGGTTGAGAGTGGACTGCTTGGTTCTTTCTGTGCGGCTTGGCGCTGGTAATTCCTCGTGGTGGATTGTTCGGGGACGACACGGCGTCCTTGTTGTCGCGCATCGAGTATAAGTCGAACGAAGGACGAGTGTAAGAAGATCGGTATCCTCTCTCTTCCGGAGTTAAGGCGCTGATCGCGCGTTGAGTACGAGTTTATTCGGCGGGTCTTGGATCCGTGTCTTTGTAGGGTAGGAAGCTACCCGCAGCGGATGTGCCAAGCAGGAAGCTACCCAGCGGCCTCGCGAGAAGGGCTTTGGACCCACCGCGTTGATGGGCAGGAGGATACCCGCCGGGGATGCGTCCAGCAGGAAGAAACTCGACGGCCTCGTGAGGATGGCTTCAGATCCTCAGCGTCTGATGGGCAGGAGGCTGTCCGCTGGGGATGCGGCGAGCAGGAAGAAACTCGGCGGCCTCGTGAGGAGGGCTTCAGATCCTCAACGTCTGATGGGTAGGAGCTACCAGCCATGGATGATCGAGCATGGTAGCTGCTCGGTCGCCTCTTGGCGAGGGCTTAGATCCCTGGCATGGTGGGGTAGGGAACTACCAGCCAGGGATAACCGAGCAGGGGCGAGCCCGATTGCCTCTTGGCGAGGGCTTAGATCCCTGGCGTCGTGGGGAGGACACTACCAGCCAGGGATAACCGAGAAGGGATGAGCCCGGTTGCCTCTTGGCGAGAGCTTAGATCCTTAGCGCAGGAGGGGCCGTAAGGGGCCTGCTAAGGATGGGCCGAGCAGGATTGTTGCCCGGTGCCTCTTGGCGAGGGCTTAGATCCCTGGCGTCGTGGGGTAGGGAGCTACCAGCCAGGGATAACCGAGTAGGGTAGCTGCCCGGTGCCTCTTGGCGAGAGCTTGGATCCTTAAGGACGGGCCGAGCAGGGTTGCTGCCCGGTGCCTCTTTGTCACGCCCCGCTTCCCAGAGTACGCAAGATTGGGCACGTGACATAGCCAACCATGCTACCTGTGGGTAGGAAGTATCCATCCACAGTCACATTACGGCTGTAGAGATATCAAGAACAAGATAAAAAAAAACTATCTAACACATGTCCAAATCCAGAATAACAAGAGTCAATGATAAATAAGTGCGGAAGCAAGTGATCCAATACAATAATAGAAAAGTACGTCCCATAATGCGGGCTCACATCTGGAAATAAAAATGCAAGAAATAAACTAATCACTACAGAACTCACAAATCAGCCTGCTGGCTGAAGTACTCCTGCTCGGTCAGCGACAGCGGTAAAGAATCTGGGCCATACAAAACCCAGACGTCAGCGCGTCATGTCAACCAATAATATAATATGAACATGGTAATAAGCAATGCAGAAATAAACATGAATAAAGCAACAGTATGGAACAGGCAGTGCAGGGTAGTGTGCAGTGGGTAACTAAACTGTTCTATCGGGTTTCCTATTCTAAAGTCTTTGAAATCAATTCGAGTGATCCTCCATGTAACTCAAAGGATATGTCCCGTTACCCCCCGGGACCACGGATCAGGAAGATGGGAACCAATAATGGTTCTGTCCCGTTGCCCCCCGGGACCACGGATCAGGAATGTAAGAGTCACGAATGGCTCTGTCCCGTTACCCCCCGGGACCACGGATCAAGTAATACCCTTTTAAGTTACACTTTAGATTACCCGTTTGATTTCCCCATACCCCCAGGTTATGTGTGTCGGGTCGGGTATTCAGTAGTCAAGGACTAATGCCAACACAGGATCAGGTAACAGGTCAGGTTTGTCTGGATAGACAACAGGAATGGTCCATGAGGACTCCATGTCAGGTTTGTTGGCATTAGGCATGAGATCAGGTAACAGGTCAGGTCATGGTACATCAGGTCAAGTCGATAGTAAAGGGTACCATGTCCGGTGCATCGGTATATATATATGTCATGTATAGCAAGGTCAGGTCAATATGTAACACAATCGAGGGTGTGCTCACAACATGCATAAAATCGAACAAGGAATAGCAGCAGGAAATAAACAATGAATTTAACAACAATAAGCAATTTATTTAATCATATTAGTGCATTGGTATAGTACAGACGTTTCATCATATAAGCAAGTTTCGAGCACCCCTTGCGGTGCAATACCGTTATATCAATATCAGAATGTAATAGAGCTACAGTGTATAGGCTATCATCCTTTAAACAGTAAAATGTGGTTAACGGGTAACTTCGTTATTAGGGTTAAAGTGGCAAGCTGTAATTTTAGGTTAATTGTAAAATGATATATGTCATATTGCAGCCAAAATGAGAAACTAGCTATATCGAGTTAAGTTTGCAGGTTTAACGAGTCAAAAATATATATAACTGTTTAGTATAGCATGTAGCAAGTGATACTTGCCTCGACGGTTCGCGAACCGGGAAAAACGGACGTAACGTCGGCGGGAAAAACACGCGACGGACGCACGGGTCACGGATCGAATCCAAACAACGAACAGTGGGACCATGCGGACCGGGGTACCTTGCTGGAATATCGGGTCAAGTCGTCGGCACGGCCGGATTCCGGCGAACCGCCAAAACAGCGACAAAAGTTAGCAATACTACGCACGGACAAATATCAACCAGCGAGGGGAAAAAGGAAGGGGGAAAGTGAAGGGAAGCTTACTGGGATTGCAAGGGTCGCGATAGCGACGGGGTCGACGGCGATGGGGCGCCGGCGAGGAAGCGGCGGTGGCAGACTCGGCTGCAGGTTGCTGGAGGAGGAGAGACGGTGAGGAGGGAGAGGAAAAGGCCGGGTTTGGGTTGCAGGTGAAGAGGAGGTGGTCGGCGGTGGCGCAGGTGACGACGATGAGGGTCGGCGGCGGCGTTTCCGGCCAACCGGAGAAGGTGCTAGGATTGCTGTTGGGTTCTGCTGCGACGCCGGGCACTCGGGAGGAGGAGGAAGGTGTCGAGGTCGGGAAGAGGGGCGAAGGGGGAGATGCTGGCGTCGTCGGCGACGAGTTGCGGCGGCGACGGCGGGCACGGTGGGTGCAGGTGGCTACGGTGTTGGGCTGCACGGGGACGTGGGAGAGGAGGAAGGAGGTCTGCGGTGGCGACGAGGATGATGGTGGTGGTGGCGTCGGCGTTGGGCTGCAGCGGCGACGAGCACGGTGGCTGGGCTAGGGTTCCGGTGGGGTTTCACGTGATGGTTCTGGGAAAAAAGACGAAGGCGTAATATATATAGGGATAGAGAGAGAGAGGGTTAGAGAAAGAGAGAGAGATCAGATTAGAGAGAGAGAGAGATGTGAGGAAGAGAGAGATAGAGACAGGGAAAGAGAGAGGAGAGATAGAGAGGTAGAGAGAGGGATGGAGGCGGGGCCCACGAGGGTTTAAACCCCTCGTGATTGGCCAGGCGAGAAAAAGAAAGAATTTTTAAAAAAGATTTCATAAATATTTAAATGATTTATACGTAACAGATTAAAGTTTTGAATATATATTATAGTTTAGAATATTTAATTAAATTGGGATTTTGGCGCTAAATGAAACATTTTCAAATCGCGCCCGGGTTGCGCCCAAAAATTTGAAATCTAAATAATAGGATTTTATGCGGGTTCCAAATTTTAAAATGAGATGTTTTATGATTAAAAAGCATGCCCCCAAGTCGGACACTTGCACGCGCGCGTAGCCGTCCAAACTCGCCCGTTTCACCGAACGGGATGAAAATTCGACGCGCGGATGTTACCACGCGGCTAGGGGTGACGAGTAGGCCAATATGGATATTTTTAATTTTACTTTAGGTGTTAAAATTTGTTATATGCAAAACTGACTTAGCCGGTTAAAATTTTGCAATAAGAACCAAATAAGCAAGATAAATGAAATGAGCAATGTCAAACACTCAACCAGTAACATAAATAGTATTATTGGGCTCGGGTGTTACACTCTTGGCGAGGGCTTTGATCCTTAGCGCGGGAGGGGCCGTAATCGGCCTGCTAAGGACAGGCCGAGTAGGGTTGTTGCAACACCTTAGAATGCGATTAGTGTTAATTATGCGATATTACGGGTTTTTGGTAAAAAATTTACCAAAATAGCTTTCTCGCATTTTAGTTAGATTAATCAATATTTAATTATTATTTGTTTTGGGTCGCACACACTTGTGCATGTTATCATGGGGATTGTTTAGTGTTAACCTTGCTTAGTGGACATGACACTTTAAGCAAATCCATGCCATAATTTAACCTAGCACTTAGCACTTAGATATTTGTTGTGAGATATCTCCTTGTGTTTTTGGAATGGAGGGAGGTGGCAAGGTGACTCATGGGAGGAGTCATGCTTGCATTAATGATGGAGAGGGAGAGAGTAAGTGTAAGGGTGCACTTACCCTACACTCACCCTCTCATCTCTATCTCGTCTCACTCTCTCTCTCGTTCTTATCTCTATCTCTTTCTCATTTATTTCATTCTTCTCTTCCCTCAACTGAAACCCCTCACCTTTCCTTCACTAAACCTTGCAAAAACTTCCACCTCTTATGTCTTGTTTTAGCTTCTAGAATCACTTGGAGCTTGAAAAGCTAGGATTTTTTGAGCAGGTGTGGATATGTATAACCTCTAAACTGTTAAATAGGTGTTATAATATTGTGTAGCCTTGTAGTTTCAGTTTAGAACACTAAAAGTATAGTTTCGTGCACATATCGTATTTTTAGTGTCATTGTAGAATATCTGTGATTTGCTGTGACCCCGAGTGTATAATGGAAAATCTAGCAGTGTAGTAGTGTTGTACTAGTGACCCTAAGCATACACCTGAAGCACGAACCCCATAGGCTCGGTTTTGGCCGGCATTACCACGAGGAAATCCGGCGACCTCGGCTTTTTGGTGGAGTTTGGGCTTGGTTTTTGTAGGGTATCTGCCTGCAGTTGTTTTAAAGTGTTTGGTACCGTTTGATTTTTATGTTTTGACAGTATACAAAATCTGGGATCACATTGCTTGTTTCTAGTGTTTCGACTACGCGCGTTACGTTATCCGACACGGTACGTGTACTTTGTGTAGCTGTTGCTCTTGGGTTGGTTTCGTAGTGTCACTACGCATGTTAGTCACTAGATGAACACTTGAGAGTTTGTTTGGAGTTGGTGCGTCGGTCAAACGTAGTTTGTACGTGTTATTGGTCGATTGCTAATGTGAACTTATTATGATGTTATATGATTTTAGGGTCGCAGGCGGGGACTTCGGACGCTGCGAAGAAAGGAAAGCAAGTGGTTGGTTTTACTTAGCCCAAGTCATCTATGAGTAGATTTAACATCTACAGGGGAATCGCCCACATGGCGTTATGCGTCTGGGCTAGATTCAATGATATGATTATTAGTTATAAGTATATGAACATTGATTTTGCATATGTACCATTGTTGCATACCTCATTTTCCTATTGCATATGGACATAGTATTAATGAAATACAACATCATTATTGATGGTTCATGTTGCACGAGCACAAATTGTATGCTACATACACTCCGTCGATAATTGCCATGACACGCACAACCCATAGACATATGTGATATTGTATGGTTAGTGACATTGAGACATTGATTCTTATTCCATTGTGCATATGAAATATAACATATCTGTATACCTACATGCTTACATATATGCCTTGCTATGCCTACATGCTTATGCATATACTTATATGGTATTATGTCATTATTGATAGGTATATACACATATCTTGCTATAGCTACATGTACATCATGCATACATACTTACATGTACACCCACATACTTTGCTATAGTTACATGTTCACCTTTATATGATGTTGCATTGGACTTTGGAGAATTTGGGAACCGCATGATATATTTAATAACTTGATGCATTTAAATAGCGGATTTTCCTTTATATGTTCATATTACTATTTTATATTGCATATATTATATTTCATGGATTTACGCATTGAGATATGGATTTTCATATGATGTTTGCTGGATTTGAGGACCGTGGTATTTCATGAAATTATGCATTGTTTGAAAAACCCGGTTTCTCTTGATATGATATTTCGATGCGTCCACCATGAGTTTTCTCGGTTCTGAGACTTGTGTTAGAAACCCGATATGATACACGGATTGCGAGTGTCGGAGTTGGACACTCAGGTTCCGTGAGACGTATGATACGTGGATTACGAATGTCGGAGTTGGACACTCAGGTTCCGTGAGACGTATGATACGTGGATTGCGAGTGTCGGAGTTGGACACTCAGATTCCGTGAGATGTATAGATATGAGGGCCGGTCCTGGTGACGGCGTCTGAGAGATGAGTATTTACGTGTCGATGCTGGACACTAGTTTTCATGATGTTTTCGGGTGTCGATATTGGACACTCAGATTCCATGAGACTTACAGGATATGTTTTATCTCATACACAACATTTATTTGATATGCATTGCTTCATGTATTAGTAGTACCTGATAGAGTACCTTTCATGACTGTTGCATATACATATTGTCATATTATACTATCAGCTTGCATGTGATAGATTATCGCAGTACGTGCATACCTGCGATTACCTGCATGATATTATTTACTATTCACGAGTTGTCAACTCACCCCCGTTGTGCCACAGTGTTTTGCAGGTTATCCCTCAGAGCAGTTGCGGCAGGGCTTCTTCTTATCGTATCATCTTTTGCAGCGGATACCGCTACGGCTGACTGTGAGCAGTTTTGCTATAGGTGGGTTTTGCGATTATCCGATGATGCTCATTGTATACCTTATTGTATCTAGTACTCTCCATCTACCACTTTCATATATTAACTTAGAGACGAGATGTGGGGACGATATTGTATATTATTTTGTGACTCTGGATGTCTTTTATGTTGTTTTTATTTATATCGTCCATTTTCTTCGCTGCGTCGTCGTATATCTTCTTGTGGTGGTTGTTTCCGCCTTTGGGCGAGATTTGCTCCCGTTTGGGTATGCTTTATTTATATCTTATGTTGTACCCGTTTCAGGGCTGATTTTACAAAGGAAGTGCTGCCAAAATTTTAAGGAAAGCAATTTGGACTTTACAGAATTTTACTTGAGATTCCCTAAGTTCTTAACAATGTTCTTATCACTTACTACTTTTGATGGTTTAGATTTCTGAGTTTTCGGCTTACTTGAATTGCGTTACGCCTGTAGACGTTACGTGGTTTAAGTGTCGTCAGGTGCCAATTTTTGGGTCGTGACAGTTGCTGCCCGGTGCCTCTTGGTTAGGGCTTTGATCCTTAGTGCGGGAGGGGCCGTAAGAGGCCTGCTAAGGACGGGCCGAGCAGGGTTGCTGCACGGTGCCTCTTGGCGAGGGCTTTGATCCTTAAGGACGGGCCGAGCAGGGTTGTTGCCCGGTGCCTCTTGGCGAGGGCTTTGATCCTTGGCGTCAGTGGATAGTGGACTACCAGCCATGGATAACCGAGCAGGTTAGCTCCTCGGTCGCCTCTTGGTAAGGGCTTTGATCCTTAGCGCAGGAGGGGCCGTAAGAGGCCTGCTAAGGACGGGCCGAGCAGAGTTGCTGCCTAGTGCCTCTTGGCGAGGGCTTTGATCCTTGGCGTCGGTGGGTAGTGGACTACCAGCCATGGATGACCGAGCAGGGTAGCTGCTCGGTCGCCACTTGGTAAGGGCTTTGATCCTTAGCGCGGGAGGGGCCGTAAGAGGCCTGCTAAGGACAGGCCGAGCAGGGTTGCTGCCCGGTGCCTCTTGGCGATGGCTTAGATCCCTGGCGTCGTGGGATAGGGAACTATCAGTCAAGGATAACCGAGCAGGGTAGCTTCCCGGTGCCTCTTGGTGAGGGCTTGGATCCTTAAGGATGGGCCGAGCAGGGTTGCTGCCCGGTGCCTCTTGGTGAGGGCTTTGATCCTTAGCGCGGGAGGGGTCGTAAGAGGCCTACTGAGGACGAGCCAAGCGGGTTACTGCCCGATGCCTCTTGGCGAGAGCTTTGATCCTTAGCGTGGGAGGGGCTGTAAGAGGCCTGCTAAGAACGGGCCGAGCAGGGTTGCTGCCCGGTGCCTCTTGGTCAAGGGCTTTGATCCTTAAGGACGGGGCCAAGCAGGGTTGTTGTCCGTTCCTCTTGGCGAGGGCTTTGATCCTTGGCGTCGATGGGTAGTGGACTACCAGCCATGGATGACCGAGCAGGGCAGCTGCTCGGTCGCCTCTTGGTGAGGGCTTTGATCCTTAGCGCGGGAGGGGCCGTAAGAGGCCTGCTAAGGATGGGCCGAGCAGGGATGCTGCCCGGCGCCTCTTGGCGAGGGCTTTGATCCTTGGCGTCGGTCGGTAGTGGACTACCAGCCATGGATGACCGAGCAGGGTAGCTGCTCGGTCGCCTCTTGGTGAGGGTTTTGATCCTTAGCGCGGGAGGAGCCGTAAGAGGCCTGCTAAGAACGGGCCGAGCAGGATTGCTGCCCGGTACCTCTTGACGAGGGCTTTGATCCTTGACGTTAGTGGGTAGCGAACTACCAGCCATGGATGACCGAGCAGGGTAGCTGCTCGATCGCCTCTTCCAGCAATACTGTCTGGGAGACGTTGAGCGGGGGTGTACTCATGAAACTTCGAGGAGTAGGGCTTTGGTCGCTCAAGCCTATTTTTCTCTTCCCGGGCCCTTTTCTTGTTATCATCTTGTTCTGTCCGGGGAAGATTGGCGTTTACCTCGGATTCCAGCTGGATCTCTCGCTCGGTCCAGGCCATAGTCTTAGGTTGCGCTAATGCAAAGGAGCGTAACCACTTCTTGTGCCTAAGACCTGACCTAAGCGTCGTAATGACCGTCTCGTCCCGGTGTTCTGGGACTTCGAGGAGGGCATTGTAAAAGCAGGTGATGTACCCTTTGAAGGTTTCTTTGTCCACGCTCTTTATTGTGAAGAGATGGTCGACGGTCCGCTTCTGCCGTCTGTTCCCAACGAAGTGGCCGAGCAATTAGGTGGCCAGCTCATCGAAGGTTGAGATCGAGCGTGGCGCGAGTCCTCGAAACCAGTCTCGCCTGGAGCGGATGAGAGTGGCCGGGAAAGCGCGGCATTGGGCGACGTCAGAACAGTCTTGGAAACTCATTCCGGCCATGAATGCGTCCAAATGGTCCTTTGGGTCGGACTTACCGTCGAAGAGCGAGACCTTCGGGGGTTTGTTTCAGGAAGAGACGTGAACGGCGAGAAGCACCTCGGTGAAGGGCTTCGTGAGCGAGTCGGCGGCGTATTTAGCCCCGTCGCTCAAATGACGATCTTCCTGATGCATGCTCTCGATTTTCTTTTCGAGGGCGTCGAGTCGGCCGTGGTATCCTGATGACTCGGCACATTCTGATATGTGGCATCTGCTGTCGAAGACTTGTGTCGGGCCGCAGCCCCGGTTCCTTTCTATGAGGTTCCTTAGGTCCCCCGGCAAGATAGTCTTTGAGCTGCCGTGACGAGTCCCGTCCGCGCAACCCCGTCGAGGCAGGGGGTGTCGGTCATGCCTGGGCGCAAGCGAGCTGACCGACACCTTCTCGGGAGGGACAGGGGCGCGATGGGGCTCGGGACGAGGCGCTCTGGCGAAGGACCTCGGTGTTGAACTGTGGGGCGTCCAGCGGGTCATAGAATATGTTGGCCTGTAGGATCTGCGGCCGCCGGAGGTAGCGAGACAGCGATCGGTAGTGCCGACGCGAGCAGAGTCTTCTCTCCTTCTGTAGGGGTCCCGGTCCCGAGGTGGAAGAGCGGCGACCTGGGGAGCTTGCCCTGCCGTTTGGACACGGACGGGCGCGTCCACGACGGACGCGGATCGATCTATCCGAACGGCGAGGGCGTTGATGGCGTTCGGGAGAGGAGATTCGTCCGCACCTCCGTTGTGGGGGATGCGGTGGCTAGTGCTTGGATCATCACGGCGATCGCTCGCCATGAAGTTGGGATCGGAAGATGAACTTTCGTTGAGTGGAACTAGTTTTCCACAGACAGCGCCAACTGATGGAGCTCTGGATCTCCTTCAGATGTTATCCTCCATTGATCTGCTGCCAGGGCTGACGGACGGCTGAGATTGAATTGGGGGGTTGAAGCGTGTGGATCTCAATGGACTTTGAGTGGTTGTGGCCGAGCTACCTGCAAGGAAGTCCGGGATGGTTGTGCCACCGAAGACCCTCCGACGATCAAGTTAGTGGTGCAAATTGGGCAGAGTAGCGGCTTATTCCAAAGAATTTTCGTCCCTCGATCGTCTGAGAGAGGGGTTTATATAGCGGCAGCAAAGGGCAGGTGGGCGTGAGAATCACGCCGGCCGTTACGCCCCCGGCGTCACGCCCGCGTGGTAGACGGGATCCCGCATTAATGACGAGACAGGCTCGTTAATGGGGGATCGTGATGGCGTGGAACGCGGGATCATGGGCGGCGGATATCTCGCGCATGGCAAGATTCGCGGAGTCGTGGCAGAGACGCCAGTGATCAATACCGTGGGTCGGTCTGATTGAGACCGAGGAAGATGAGCTCGGCGGGAGGTTCGTGTACGGGCGGGAGGTTCGTGTACGAGCGGGAGGCCGAGGCGTCTTGATTCTGTGATAGCTCGGAGGCGAGCCGAGGGATGGTCTGGGAGGCGAGCCGGATGGCCGAGGAAACTCGGGCCTGTGATAGCTCGGAGTAGAGCAAAGTGACAGTTGGCTTGGCTGCTGAAGTGCTCGAGGTAAGGAGTGGGGTGCAACCTCGGAGACAGGGTTTGCGGGAAGCCCCAATTGTAGCACATTGGTTCCCCCTCCGCGGCCCTCAGGGGCCTAACCGGCTTACGCATGTGACACGCCGTTCGCCACGTGTCACGATATAAGGAATTACCGTTATTGAGCATCATCACAAACAATTAAGAGAGGAAAAAAAGGAGGACGCGTTATTCTATTTTATTTTTTTTAATTCTATTTTCTCGACCAACTTCTTCCCTTTTTTTATATGGCGTCAGAGAGCCATCTTTATCTTTCTGATTTTGAAAACTCAATAGATTTGGTAGTATCTGAGTCCCAAAGAAAAGATAAAATCTTTCACAACCTTTTTAGTTTCTAAACATGGCTCATCAATTTGGAAGCCTAAATTAGGTTGGGGCCATGCTAGTCGCTTATTTTGTGTAACAATTGTACCTGCCATATTCCTTTTATTGAAAAGAAAAAAAAATTTACTACCAAAATTGGGAAGTGGACACTGGGAAAAAACCAAATTGGAGGGGAAAAAATTAGATTTGGTGATCACATGACATAAGTAATTAATTTCATTTTTACATGAGGATTGTTGTCAGTATAAGTGAATTACACTGCAAGAAGCCTAGTTTTTATACATTAAGACAAAAAGTAGTCAAAAAAAGAAGACTAAATACAAGAAAATAAGATCAAGCCTGTTACAATACAATAGCTCAAGATCAAACAAGTAAATAAAGAAGCTGGTGCACTGCAATTTCGAGCATTCGCTCCACTATCAAGAGTTGCAGCAAAAAATTAGCTTCTTTAATGGAAGTATCGGAGACGACATCCCGAAGAACAATCGCTTTAAACCTATATTGAGATCTAAATTTTTATAATTTAGTTTGCACCAGTACCGGTTTTCGTAAGAAATAGTAACATTAAAAGGAAAGAGTAGGTAAACTCCAAATGCTAGTACGAAGTAAGCCCAATTCATGTCATGATTACTCAATTCATCAATAATTAATAGTTGAGTGTAACAATAAAACATTTAAAGGGTTTGCTTGAACAAATAGACCAAGATTGTAGACGATCACATACGAAATAGAACAAACATCCCATCTCAAAGACCCAAAAAGGCTTGAAAATAGCTGTAGAATCACACCTAGGAGCTCTTAATAGTTATGGGGACCATTTAAGGGGATTCTAGCCACAAATATTGTTTTTTGATGAGTCGACACAAATCTTGATAAAAAAATTAGGTGTTTTCTCTTTTGTTGTTCCTCTTGACGTGAAATTATTCGGTGTGCTGGATATAATACACACGGACAAAAGCTGAAAGAGAGGAGGAAGTTTCGGACAGCCTTGGACAGGGTATAGGACCCATAATTCTATTTCTTCTTTCTTTTATCTGGATGTATACACGGCCGGCAAATAAAATAATTTTTCTTTCTTGACATTTTTGCAATGAACAAACACTAGAGATATGAAATAAGATTTCTATTTTTCTTTCCGCATATCAAATAAGCAATATAATATTTCTATCCACCCCGTTCTATATTATATGTTTTCAATGTTTTCTCTATCCAGTAATGAAAAACTTAAGATTTATTCATATTTGCCTTTTCCGGTCATTCCATGAACACGGGATGACCATCACAGTGAACATAATGCCTTCAGTATAAGCATGGCGTGTTTGAAAATAAAGATAAATATTTATCATTTGAATGATTAACGGTAAATTTCGTGTCAAAATTTTGAAACCTGATGCCATGCATGTTAAAAAAATTACCCAAAACTAAAATTAAGATGTTGGATTAGGAACTAACTATATATGTACATCAATAAAATTAATTAAATGCTTAAGAAGCTAAGAAAGAAAACACATGTTTAAATTAAGCATACTATCAATCCTTTTCCCTTGTCCACATTGACATTCCCATATGACTTTTTCTCTTTAACACTCTATTATTTGCATACAATCCTCATTAAAGCAGCCATCTAGTCATAGTGGAGCTTTATTTATTTATTTTTTAGCTTACTTTATTTTCCTTGTATTCAGAACTTTTTGTTTCCAAGCCATCATTGTTTAAAAGAGAAGAGTAGCTGGCTTCTGCCTTTTGCTTTGCTTTCGAAAGCTGTAGGTACTTTTATGACATTTATTCCCAATAGAATATGAGTAAACCGGGTCTGCAGCCATAATGCAGTGTGCAGACTGCAGGTCCCGTTTGACAAGAGACTTTTTTTCACATGGACTTCTGAACCTCACAGGGTCTGCAGTCTAGACACTACGGCTATGAGTCTGCAGTGTCCCTGCAGCCCCCTGAAAATATTGGAGTTTGTGGGACAGATGATTAAGTGCATGGTCTCTATTGGACAAATCATTCTTGAGGCATAGGATGAGGAGAAGAATACAAAGCTAATGAAATATTATTACTGGATCTAATAACCAAAAATAAGAAATGGCATCCAATGGGCTATAGGGAAATATGCACTTGAGTACCACAAAAGAGAAAATCCTTATCTTTATATGAACTGCCTTTGTTAGAAATAGGTAGAGCTTTTCTGAAAAACATTTTCTTAATTTTTTTTTAGCATGAAGGGTTGTGGAGTAACTCGTCTTAATGATATATTAATAATAAAACTTCTAATTACATAGGGATTTTTCTTAAATTGATGCATGGTCACAATTGACTTTATCCTTTCTCATGAGAAAATCTTTACTTTTCTTTTGGATGGGGGCTTTGATTTATTTCATTCCATATGCATCATATGGCCAAGAAAAGATATTTAGAATAACTTCAACAATTATGACCACTTGATTAAAGACTCAATTTGTGTAAGCAGATTAATTTTCTTATCATAGCAATGGAAGATGGTAATGATGTGTAAAGATATTTTATAATCAATGTAATTTGGTCTAAGTCAATGGTTACTAGGTATAGAAAATATTTGTTGTCTTGTAACTACCAGAAGTTTTTACTATCAAGTATCATGTTAGATACTAATGCTATATCGTATGCTTCCCGAAATTAAACATCATCTTGTTTGTTGTCGAACATGTCTAAACTTATCTTAAAAAACTCAAGCAAGGACAAGCCTTTTATCATTAAAGATTTTCTAGTCTTTTTTATTCCAGTATAACAAAATAGTGATTTTTAGATTGACATGACTAAATAAGCCAACAGTTTTCATATTCCGAGAGTTATGTTCTCGAGTTCCTCTTATAGTTTCCAAAAGCTTCTGACATCATACTCCTATCTCCACACATAAAAGGAACTAAATAAATATATACATGATGATATTTTAGCGAGTTGCAAAAACTCACAAGAGTAATTTCGTGTTCACCCTCCACACGTGTATGTATGTACGCACACAATTATATATGCAAATACCCTTAGTTAGGGCTCCATCCACTTTATTTTTTCTAGAAAAATAGAGAAAAGTGAGAAAAATCATCACCTTCAAACCCTTCACGTCATCTCTCTCATCCTTCAAGCCCTTCACGTCATCTCTTTTTCTTTCTCTCTCTTCTAAAAAACAATTAATTGTTTATCTAGAACATTCTATATTATATCTCCCAATATATATATCTATATTTTCTATATATAATGCAAATATTCTTTGCATAGAGGTCCACACATCTCCTTTTTTCTTAATAAAAAGAAAAAAAAAGAAGAAAAATCATACATTCTCAATTCCCCACATTATCAAAAGACCTCCACATAATCTAGAAACATCCACATCTCTCTCTTTTCTCCGGAAAAAAATTTAATTTTTTAATCATCATCAAAGAAACCTCCACGTCTCTCTCTTTTTTCAAAAAAATCGATTTTTTAATTAACACGTGCGCACGTGCACAAAATCTAGCATATATATAACGGAGCAAATGTACCATATGAGAGTATTTCCTTCAACGGCGTCGAAAAAATACACCCTCTACGACTTTTTTCGACAACACGCCCATCACCATAATCCTTATCATCTAAGATATGAATATACCAAATCTCATTTGGTTCCATCACTTTTTACCACTAAATTAGCAATGTAAAAAGTTATATTGTCAGTAAACCGTAGATTTTCCATCCACTAAATCAACGGTGAAAAGGTTGTAAAATCACATGAACATTGGTGTATTTTCATCATAGATACCATCATCGTGAAAAATGATGGATGCAAATCATCGTGAAAAATGATGGAGGTTGTATTTTTTGCACGCCATTGAATTGGAGGAAATCTTCTTTTCAAATTTGAGTCAAATTTTGATGGCAAAAATTGCTACAGATTACATAACTCATTTTTCAAACTCTTTATCCATAGAAATATTAGGAAATGATGAATAAAGTGGATTTTCTTCTATTGCGTCGAAAAAATACACCATTTACGATTTTATCTGATGATCGCACCCTCTGCGATTTTATCCGACGATCGACAACCATCATCACCATGTTTATCATGTAAGATGTGGATACATCAAATTTCTTGTGATTTCATTATCTTTTCACCATTGATTTAGTGAGTGCAAAATTAACGGTTTATCGACAATAGAATTTTTTACATTGCTAATTCAATGGTGAAAAAGTGTTGGAATCATAAGAAATTTAGTTTATCAACATTTTACATGATGAAGAAGATGATGATGGGTGCCAATCGTCGAAAAAATCGTGAGGGTGTAGATTTTTGACGCCATCTAACAGAAAAGCCTCCTGCCTTTTTTCTTCATTATTCTCGTGTGTGTAAGGTACAAATGAGGTCACATGAGAAGATTTCCTCCTATGGCGTGAAAAAAAATACAACCTCCACCACTTTTCACGATGATCGGCACTCATCATGTTCATCTTTATCATCTATGATGAAAATACACCAAAGTTCATGTGATTTTACAATTTTTTCATCGTTGATTTAATGATGCAAAATTAACGGTTTACTGAAAATATAACTTTTTACATTGCTAATTCAGCGGTGAAAAGTGATGGAATCAAATGAGATGTAACACCAAAGGTCAAAAATCAGCACCAGGTCACATCAGCCTCAAATTTCTGCCCAATTCCAGCTTAAGGTCAGCAATTTGGGCTGCAACAGCCACCTGGGCTGCAACAGCCACCTAACCCCTTGAAAAACAGCAGCAGCATCACATCATACCAGCCCATATTTTCAACACCCTTATCCTTCATCAATCACGCCTCATATCAGCCAAATTTCATCCAATCAGCCACCCAATTTTCAAACTCAGCAGCACCAAATCAGCCATTAACATCAGAAGTCCACTTAGGCTGCTCCAAAAACAGCACACCAGCTGTTACTTCAGCCCATAGTTCAACACACAACACCACACTCCACCACAAATACTTCAACATCTTCTCCACCTGCTGCTACTACTTCAAACAGCAACACAAATAACACTAAAACCCCAGAACCAGAGCAACAACATCAGCTCTCTGAAATTGCATCAGCCTTTGCAACAGCAGTTGCAAATCAGCTCCAGTCAAGTTTTGCAGTACCAGGAGCTGTAGCAACAACACACACTCTCCTACTCCTTCTCTTCTCCTTCATCTAGGGTCTTTTGAGGTATAACCCCCTTAACCCGACTCTAAATTGCTAAAATTATGGTCATCTAGATTAGTTGGTAATTATCACATGCTTTAGTGGAAATTTTGGGTGAATTAAGAGAATTTTGAGAATGTAATGGTTGTGATGGTTAGAGTAACCCAAGTAGGCGCTGTTGAGACCAGTTAACCAGAGAAATTCCCCAGACTCCATGTAAACACCCGATTTATCCGACTTGGCGTAGGTTCTAGTGGGTTTGTGCGCGTCGCGTCGTAACGTGTGCACATGCGTTTGGTTTCACGTACGCGTTTCCTTTATCGATATATTGCGTTTTGCATGATTTTTCCTTATATGGTGACTTTGTAAATTCTAGGTTCACCGGCAGGGACTTCGAGCGCAGCGGAGAAAGGGAAGCAGGTGGTCGGACATACCTAACACAGGATCACGGGTGAGTAGATTTAACATCTACGGGGGACGATCGTTTGGATGGCGCAAGTCGCCCGATAGAAATAGTAAACTGGAAAATAGTAAACTGGATAATCACTTGTGACATTAGAATAATAACACTTGCATGATAATTGCTGCAATTAGATCAATATGTCATACCCATATACGCAAACTCATTTATTGGACACATGCACCATTATCAGGTTTTTATATGCAGCACAAGCACTATTCATGTTGACACACACCCTGGTAATTACCATGTCACAACACTAGATAACTGCAAATCTGAAACATGTTAATTGCTTAGAATTGTGCTATTGCAATAAATATATTAAAAGAAATCATAAGAATTGCTATTCTCGTGCAAATGCATTAATTCACTTGCTCATGCGTAGTATAGATCTTATATTGCAGATTGATACCTTATGCATTCATTATCATTGACATATGCACCCATGATGATTTCATGAGATTTATGATATTTCTGGATTTTGGGGAAAGCCGCAAGATTTCCAAACTTACGATCTTTTAATATAAAAGTTGCGGTTTTCTAGTGATGTAAAGTGTCGTCCACCATGAGTTTGCTGTGGTTTTCGAGATCCGTGTCGAGGAGTAGAGGAACCGTCACGGGTACATGGTGGGCCCGGTAAGGTACCCCGGGGCAAGAGGATCGCAGATGATGGCGTTGAGCCTGGCAGGGGACGGATTACCTACCGGTGATTTCATTTGGCACGGCGGATATCCAGAGGATACCGACCGTGGCCGCTAGATTGAGATTTGGATATTTGACATGGATCAGCCGGATGGCTGAGGCTAGAGATATTTGACATGGATATATGAGATTTAGACAGATTTGAGGTGTCGTTGCTGGACACGGATTTTATTGATTTCATGGATATTATGCTGATGTTTAAAAGAAGTTTTCAAAACAAATGAAGGAATAATTCTTATACCTTCATGATGAGATCCTGAGTTGACTCATGTGGCATACATACCTGTTATTGCATCCATGTGACATACTGGTTAGAACCCTGATGATGTATACATACCTGCTAGTACATATAGCCATACATGTTTTAGAGATGCTAGGATACTTGTGTACATGCATACGATAGCCTTAGTAAATGTTATTTATTACTCACGAGCTGGCAACTCACCCCCGTTGTGCCCAGCTTTTCTGCAGGTCCGTTCCGTCAGCACTGTAGCGGCGGACACTTTTGCTCATTTTGCCCTTTTTGCTTGGACTCAAGACTTTTGCTCCTAGGTGGGTTATCATTTGGTACCACCTTATATATGCTCATTGTATCTAGAGTACTCCATCTACTGTTGCTACTACTGCTACTACTACTGCCACTGCTGCTACTACTATTTCAGCCGTATCAGTTATTTGGATTACTGTATATTGACCTAGAGACGAGGTTGTGAGACTTGGGGATATTATATGTTATTTGGGGTCGAGCTCACTTGAGTCGACATGTTATTTTACCCATGCTTCATACTTATTTATGCATATTGTTGTTTTACATTGCGTGGGATTTGTGACCGCCTTGAGGCGAAGAGCTAGCTCCCACTTGGGGATGCCATATTCATGTTATTTATTTATATTTCGGTTTTGCGCCCGTTTGAGGCCTGATTTACAAAGGAAATTCTGCAGGAATTTTGGAAAGAGGAAGGTTATTTTAAAAAGGGACTTGATGTGGATTAATGGTGAAAAATGTTTTAAATAAATTGGTTTTCTTTCACTCAAATTCTTAATTGGGTTTTGTATTCTGGGCTTCGGCTTACTTATTTTACGGACGCCTTGAGACGTTTCGTAACTTAAGTGCCGGTCGCGTTCCGTACCTTACGGGTCGTGACAAAGTTGGTATCAAAACGATAGGTTTCACCTTTCCGAGTGTAGGATGACCCTTAGTAGATGGAGTAAGTGACTTAAGCAGGGTAGCGTAGCGTACGTATGTCCGCGGCATACTTGCGATGCGGTACTCCGCCTAGGTGACTTTAGGATATACTTGCTTGAAATTCCTTCTTCAATTTCGTGTATCCTACAATCCTATTGCATCGATCTTATTGTCATGTTCCTGTACCAGCTACTATGCCGCCAAAGACTACCAGAGCACAGAGGGCTGCCGTCCGAGACGAGATTCGAGCTGGCTCATCCGAGACTAGGACTGAGCAGGGTAGTATCCCTACGCCGCAGGGACAGACCGATCCACCTTCCCCAGGCCGTATGGATAGACTCGAGACTGGTATGGAGGAGTTGCGACAGATGATGGGGAGTATGCAGGAGCTACGTCAGATGGTAGGATCCTTCGTTGCGGCCAGTCATGCACCGAGGCCGGAGGACGTATCCACTGCATCCCAGACTACTGTGATACCTGCTCCTACTACTACCACCGTGACCATCCCGGTTTCGCTACAGGATTTCATGAGGCTGAGACCTCCAGTCTTCACGGGTACCGAGGTAGCAGAGGACCCGCAGACGTTCCTTGACAGTTTGGCCAGAATCTGCCGCTCGCTGAGGTGTTCTGATGACCGATGGGTAGAGCTGGCGAGTTTCCGATTAGAGGGCCTCGCACAGATATGGTGGGAGTCGGTTCTGAGAGGTCGAGCTGCAGGTTTATCGTCCATGACCTGGACCGAGTTCACAGCAGTTTTTCTAGCCCGTTTCCTTCCGGAAAGCGTTCGTGACGCCAGAGCTCGTAGTTTTGAGACCTTGATCAAGACACCAGGGATGACGGTGTCTGAGTATGACGTCCAATTTACACAATTGTCCCGATATGCTCCGTATCTGGTGGATACCGAAGCGAAGAGGGTGAAGAGATTCATACAGGGACTTGATGCCCAACTATATCTTGCCATTGGCGCCCAGCAATTCGACACTTATTCAGCAGCTATGGATACGGCATTGCGGATGGAGGCACGTATTTCAGCAACTTCGGCTGTTACCGGGCCGAAGAGGATTCGTACCGGCACGCCAGATCAGAGGCAGCATGCCAGATTCCTTCCGAAAGATAGGGCCGGCAGAGGGTTTGGACACAGTCAACTGTATGGATCGTATACACAGGGACAGCAGTCGTCGCCAGGATGCTTTAGGTGCGGGAGTCTGCACCATCGTATTAGGGATTGTCCAGTGAGACGACAGGGAGCGGCGACAGTTCCGTATGTGACCCTACCACCATCACCGCCCCCTCCTCAGAGAGCTTTACTTCCTGCCACAAGCAATGCTCCACGCCAGCTAGGTGCAACCAGAGGCCGTGGACGCGGCGGACCGATCCAGAGAGGACGAGGAGGCAGAGGTCGAGGCCAAGGACAGCCCGCCATCAGTGAAGGACAGGCCCGAGTGTTCGCTTTGACACAGCAGGATGCGCAGGCATCCAACGCCGTTGTGACAGGTACCTTGCCAGTTTGTTCTTTCGATGCACGGGTATTATTCGACCCAGGTTCCACACATTCGTATGTCTCTTCACACTTTGCATCGATGATGGGTCGTGAGTCGTCGTCGTTAGATCAGTCGCTTGTTGTGACCACTCCTGTGGGAGAGTCATTTGTTGCTTGGTACGTGTTCCGATCCTGTACCGTCCGTATTGGCGAGCGAGAGCAGCCTGTCGACTTGATCCTTCTTGAGATGTTGGACTTCGACGTCCTTTTGGGCATGGATTGGTTAGCCACGTGCTATGCGTCTGTGGACTGCCGCGAGAAGACAGTTAGATTTTGTTTTCCCGGCGAATCGGTTTTTATTGTGAAAGGGGACCGTGGTGCCACCCCTCACATGTTGATTTCTTCTCTTCGCACTGTTCAGCTGTTGAGAAAGGGATGTCAGGGATTCTTGGCTTATATCAGTGATACTAGAGCTACAGATCAACCGTTGGACCAGGTCCCGGTTGTTTGTGAGTTCCCTGATGTTTTCCCTGATGAGCTTCCTGGACTGCCGCCTGAGCGCGATGTCGAGTTCAGTATTGATTTGATTCCCGGCTCGGGGCCTATTTCTATACCGCCTTATCGGATGGCCCCGGCGGAACTTAGTGAATTGAAGGTTCAGCTGCAAGATTTGTTAGATAAGGACCTTATTCGACCTAGCGTTTCTCCATGGGGTGCTCCGGTCCTGTTTGTCAAGAAGAAGGACGGAAGTTTACGCTTATGTATCGACTACCGCCAGCTGAACAAGGTTACCGTACGGAACAGATATCCGTTGCCACGCATTGATGATTTGTTCGACCAGCTTCAGGGTGCGGGATATTTTTCTAGGATCGACTTGCGATCGGGGTACCATCAGCTGCGAGTCCGACAGGAGGATGTACCGAAGACAGCCTTCCGTACACGCTATGGCCACTATGAATTTCTGGTGATGTCGTTCGGACTCACCAACGCCCCAGCTGCATTCATGGATTTGATGAACCGTACATTCAGACCGTATCTTGACTTGTTCATCATCGTGTACATCGACGATATTTTGGTGTATTCCCGGAGCCGAGAGGAGCACGAGCAGCATTTGCGGATTACATTGCAGACCTTGAGGGAGCACCAGCTTTTCGCAAAATTTTCCAAGTGTGCATTCTGGTTAGACAGCATCGGATTCTTGGGTCATGTGATTACGAGAGACGGCATATGTGTGGACCCGAAGAAGATCGAGGCCGTCCAGCAGTGGCCCAGACCGACATCGGTTACGGAGATCCGTAGTTTTCTATGCCTTGCAGGCTACTACAGGAGATTTGTACAGGATTTCTCCCGTATTGCTGCACCTTTGACCGGTTTGACCCGGAAGGGAGTTCCTTTCGTTTGGACGGAGGAGTGCGAGCACAGTTTTCAGCAGCTACGGACCTGTTTGACTACGGCACCGGTATTATCATTGCCTTCAGGATCAGGCGGATTCGTGGTTTATTGTGACGCTTCACGGGTGGGGCTAGGATGTGTATTGATGCAGCATGACAGGGTGATCGCGTATGCTTCGCGGCAATTGAAGAAACATGAACAGAACTACCCCACTCACGATTTGGAGATGGCTGCAGTAGTCTTTGCACTTAAGATCTGGCGACATTACCTATACGGCGAGTCGTGCCAGATATTCACTGACCACAAGAGCTTAAAATATATATTTCAGCAGCGAGACCTGAATCTGAGACAGCGTCGTTGGATGGAACTGGTAAAAGATTACGACTGTGAGATCTTATACCACCCGGGCAAGGCAAATGTAGTAGCGGATGCTCTGAGCAGGAGGCCCGGGGGTAATCTATCTTATATGTGCGCAGTGCAGAGGCAGTCGTCAGCAGATTGGCAGATTTTATGCGACAGCCGAGTTAAGTTCGAGTTCACTCCGACAGGGGGACAGCTTGCGCATGTTCATGCACGTCCGCAGTTACTTGACCGTATTCGAGAGGCACAATCCAGTGATGACCGACTCTCAGAGATCATGGAACAGATTAGACAGGGCAGAGATTCCGAGTTCATGATCGACGATCAGGGAGTACTACGATTTAGGACTCGATTGTGCGTACCAGATTCCGAGGGACTGCGGCGTGAGATTCTTGACGAGGCGCATAGATCTACATACAGCATTCATCCAGGTTCCACCAAAATGTACCGTGATTTGAGAGATGTCTATTGGTGGGACGGGATGAAGAGGAATGTCACCGACTTCGTATCGAGATGCCTGACTTGTCAGCAAGTCAAGGCCGAGCACCAGAGGCCAGCAGGAGAGTTGCAGCCTTTGCCCGTTCCAGAGTGGAAATGGGAGCAGATTTCGATGGACTTTGTTGTGGGTCTACCCAGGACCAGTCGAGGGTACAACTCCATTTGGGTGATCGTGGATCGATTGACGAAAGCGGCTCACTTCCTACCAGTGAAGACCACTTTCAGCTTCACTCAGTATGCCCAGCTTTACATCGATGAGATCGTACGATTGCATGGCGTACCGACTTGCATCGTGTCAGATCGAGGCACCCAGTTTACCAGCCGACTATGGCAGAGACTTCAGGAGGCATTGGGCACTCGTTTGACTTTTAGCACAGCATTTCATCCGCAGACCGACGGACAATCAGAGCGGACCATTCAGACTCTCGAGGACATGCTTCGAGCGTGTGTTTTAGACTTCGGAGGTAGCTGGGATCGTCATTTATCTTTAGTGGAGTTCTCCTACAACAACAGCTTCCAGGATATTATTCAGATGGCACCTTTCGAGGCATTGTATGGGAGGAGATGCAGATCGCCCGTCTGTTGGACTGAGCTGAGCGAAAGCAGTATTTTTGGGCCACAGGTCGTGCAGGAGACGACCGAAAAAGTGCAGTTGATTCGAGACCGGATGAGAGCAGCCCAGTGCAGGCAGAAATCATATGCAGATAGGCGCCGTCGCAGATTAGAGTTCGCGGTTGGCGATCATGTCTTTCTGAGGGTCTCTCCAATGAAGGGCGTGATGCGATTTGGGCGAAAGGGAAAGCTTAGCCCTAGATTCGTAGGTCCCTTCGAGATTCTCGAACGCATCTGCGCGGTTGCATATCGTTTGGCGCTTCCACCCAGCTTTTCAGATGTTCACCCCGTCTTCCACGTGTCAATGCTACGCAGATATCTTCATGACCCTTCCCACACAATTCAGCATCATACCGTTCAGCTTGAGCCCGACCTTTCGTTCACCGTGCAGCCAGTTGAGATATTAGATCGGCAGGTGAAGAAACTTCGATCAAAAGTCCTGCCGTCGGTAAGGGTTCTTTGGCACAGCCCGAATGGTGAGGAGATCACTTGGGAGGCCGAGGGAGAGATGCGGAAGAAATTCCCTTATCTTTTTTTGAAGGTAGTTGCATATTTTAAAATTCGGGGACGAATTTTCTTAAGGGGGGAAGACTGTAACACCAAAGGTCAAAAATCAGCACCAGGTCACATCAGCCTCAAATTTCTGCCCAATTCCAGCTTAAGGTCAGCAATTTGGGCTGCAACAGCCACCTAACCCCTTGAAAAACAGCAGCAGCATCACATCATACCAGCCCATATTTTCAACACCCTTATCCTTCATCAATCACGCCTCATATCAGCCAAATTTCATCCAATCAGCCACCCAATTTTCAAACTCAGCAGCACCAAATCAGCCATTAACATCAGAAGTCCACTTAGGCTGCTCCAAAAACAGCACACCAGCTGTTACTTCAGCCCATAGTTCAACACACAACACCACACTCCACCACAAATACTTCAACATCTTCTCCACCTGCTGCTACTACTTCAAACAGCAACACAAATAACACTAAAACCCCAGAACCAGAGCAACAACATCAGCTCTCTGAAATTGCATCAGCCTTTGCAACAGCAGTTGCAAATCAGCTCCAGTCAAGTTTTGCAGCACCAGGAGCTGTAGCAACAACACACACTCTCCTACTCCTTCTCTTCTCCTTCATCTAGGGTCTTTTGAGGTATAACCCCCTTAACCCGACTCTAAATTGCTAAAATTATGGTCATCTAGATTAGTTGGTAATTATCACATGCTTTAGTGGAAATTTTGGGTGAATTAAGAGAATTTTGAGAATGTAATGGTTGTGATGGTTAGAGTAACCCAAGTAGGCGCTGTTGAGACCAGTTAACCAGAGAAATTCCCCAGACTCCATGTAAACACCCGATTTATCCGACTTGGCGTAGGTTCTAGTGGGTTTGTGCGCGTCGCGTCGTAACGTGTGCACATGCGTTTGGTTTCACGCACGCGTTTCCTTTATCGATATATTGCGTTTTGCATGATTTTTCCTTATATGGTGACTTTGTAAATTCTAGGTTCACCGGCAGGGACTTCGAGCGCAGCGGAGAAAGGGAAGCAGGTGGTCGGACATACCTAACACAGGATCACGGGTGAGTAGATTTAACATCTACGGGGGACGATCGTTTGGATGGCGCAAGTCGCCCGATAGAAATAGTAAACTGGAAAATAGTAAACTGGATAATCACTTGTGACATTAGAATAATAACACTTGCATGATAATTGCTGCAATTAGATCAATATGTCATACCCATATACGCAAACTCATTTATAGGACACATGCACCATTATCAGGTTTTTATATGCAGCACAAGCACTATTCATGTTGACACACACCCTGGTAATTGCCATGTCACAACACTAGATAACTGCAAATCTGAAACATGTTAATTGCTTAGAATTATGCTATTGCAATAAATATATTAAAAGAAATCATAAGAATTGCTATTCTCGTGCAAATGCATTAATTCACTTGCTCATGCGTAGTATAGATCTTATATTGCAGATTGATACCTTATGCATTCATTATCATTGACATATGCACCCATGATGATTTCATGAGATTTATGATATTTCTGGATTTTGGGGAAAGCCGCAAGATTTCCAAACTTACGATCTTTTAATATAAAAGTTGCGGTTTTCTAGTGATGTAAAGTGTCGTCCACCATGAGTTTGCTGTGGTTTTCGAGATCCGTGTCGAGGAGTAGAGGAACCGTCACGGGTACATGGTGGGCCCGGTAAGGTACCCCGGGGCAAGAGGATCGCAGATGATGGCGTTGAGCCTGGCAGGGGACGGATTACCTACCGGTGATTTCATTTGGCACGGCGGATATCCAGAGGATACCGACCGTGGCCGCTAGATTGAGATTTGGATATTTGACATGGATCAGCCGGATGGCTGAGGCTAGAGATATTTGACATGGATATATGAGATTTAGACAGATTTGAGGTGTCGTTGCTGGACACGGATTTTATTGATTTCATGGATATTATGCTGATGTTTAAAAGAAGTTTTCAAAACAAATGAAGGAACAATTCTTATACCTTCATGATGAGATCCTGAGTTGACTCATGTGGCATACATACCTGTTATTGCATCCATGTGACATACTGGTTAGAACCCTGATGATGTATACATACCTGCTAGTACATATAGCCATACATGTTTTAGAGATGCTAGGATACTTGTGTACATGCATACGATAGCCTTAGTAAATGTTATTTATTACTCACGAGCTGGCAACTCACCCCCGTTGTGCCCAGCTTTTCTGCAGGTCCGTTCCGTCAGCACTGTAGCGGCGGACACTTTTGCTCATTTTGCCCTTTTTGCTTGGACTCAAGACTTTTGCTCCTAGGTGGGTTATCATTTGGTTCCACCTTATATATGCCCATTGTATCTAGAGTACTCCATCTACTGTTGCTACTACTGCTACTACTACTGCCACTGCTGCTACTACTATTTCAGCCGTATCAGTTATTTGGATTACTGTATATTGACCTAGAGACGAGGTTGTGAGACTTGGGGATATTATATGTTATTTGGGGTCGAGCTCACTTGAGTCGACATATTATTTTACCCATGCTTCATACTTATTTATGCATATTGTTGTTTTACATTGCGTGGGATTTGTGACCGCCTTGAGGCGAAGAGCTAGCTCCCGCTTGGGGATGCCATATTCATGTTATTTATTTATATTTCGGTTTTGCGCCCGTTTGAGGCCTGATTTACAAAGGAAATTCTGCAGGAATTTTGGAAAGAGGAAGGTTATTTTAAAAAGGGACTTGATGTGGATTAATGGTGAAAAATGTTTTAAATAAATTGGTTTTCTTTCACTCAAATTCTTAATTGGGTTTTGTATTCTGGGCTTCGGCTTACTTATTTTACGGACGTCTTGAGACGTTTCGTAACTTAAGTGCCGGTCGCGTTCCGTACCTTACGGGTCGTGACATGAGATTTGGTATATTCATATCTTAGATGATATGGATTATGGTGATGGGCATCTTGTCAAAAAAAGTCGTGGAGGGTGTATTTTTTCGACGCCGTTGAAGGAAATACTCTCATATGGCACATTTGCTCTGTTACATATATACTAGATTTTGTGCACGTGTGTTGCACGTGTTAATTAAAAAATCGATTTTTTAGAAAAAGAAGAGATGTGAAGGTTTCTTTGATCATAATTAAAACGTTAATTTTTTTTCCGGAGAAGAGAGAGAGATGTAGATATTTCTAGATTATGGTAGAGGCCTTTTTGATAATGTGGAGGTTTGAGAATGTATGATTTTTCTCATTTTTTCTTTTTATTAAGAAAAAAGAAGAGGTGTGGACCTCTATGCAAAGGGTATTTGCATTATATATATATATATATATATATATATATATATATATATATTTTGAGAGAGAGAGAGAGTGTGTGTGTGGATAACAGGGAAGATGTCACGGGAGAGGATTTCCTCCTATAGCGTCGAAAAAGTACACCTTACAGTATTTTTTTCGACGATCGATATACATCACCTTCATTTATATCATCTAAGATGTAGATACATCAAAGTTCATGATACGATATTTTCTTCTTTTCTCTGCTGGTCTAATCTTAAATCATGAGATAATATTAGAAACATGTGATGAAATTGACTTTTTATACAACATACACATTTAGATAGAAATAAGATAGCAGCCATAGTTGCCTAGCTAAACCTAGGCCTTTGAATGATTTGGTGAAGGAGACTCCACCAAAAATAAAAGATAAAAATATTTGAAAAATAATAAAGAAAAATGGACATGCAAGCCTTAAAACTTACTTGTCATTGCATATAAATTAGTTTCCCTTGGCCAAAGAGACGTAAGCTACTTGCACTTGTTCTTAAGGAATAAGAGAGCGACAAAAGGGAAATGGAAGAACGCTAGTATATATATTTATATATTTATCAATTTGGCCTTCTCTTATATTATAAGTTGATTACATTGCATGGTGATGTATAAAACAATTATACAGAAGAGGTGCCTTGATTTATTCACAAGTGTCAATGTCGCAAGTTGTGTAGACCCTTTGATTCTACTCATTTCCCATATTTTTCCAATTGTCCACGTCACAGGTCGTGTAGACCTTTAATGATCATTTCCTAATATTTCTATGGATAAAGAGTTTGAAAAACCAGCTATGTAATTTTTAGCAATTTTTGTCATCAAAATTTGAATCAAATTTGAAAAAGTTGTCTTAACAGAATCAGAATCGGACGCAATCAAATCAAAATTAGACGCAATCAAATCAAAATCCCTTAATATGGCAACCGCTGTAACAAATCCCTAAAGATAACAATTACATGCTGGATTTGTTGGATACCATTATTCGTGTATATTTGTTACTATTATTGTTGTGATTGTCCTGTCATTACTTGTTACTATTATTGTTTGATTCATAGCCATATATTCAGCCACTCTGTACTCAAAGAAAATCAATCAAAGAAAGCTATTAGATTCCAAAAACATAAATTATGGTATCAGAGCGACTCCTCCTTTCTCATTTTTTCTCGGTTCCCTAACCGTTAATGGTGGCCTCATTGATCTCTCCCTCCATCATCAATCCTCCGTTCTTTTCAAATCTCCCGGCGATTGGAGTTCGTGTCAATAACATGAACTATCTCCCATGGAAAACTCGCTTCAAGCCTTTTCTTTGTGACTATCAAATGCTCGATCACGTTGAGTGCATCTTTGTCCCTCTTTCTCCTACTCTCACTATTGAAGGTGACAAAGATTCACCAAATCCCGCGTCTCAGTCATGGATTCTACGTGATCCACTAGTTCTTGGTTGGATTCTCAACCCCGTTGAGAATTCTATCGTCCCTCAACTCATTGGCATCGATTCTTCCCATTCTGTCTGGAAGACACTGGAGCGCCATTATTCTTAGCAAAACCGAGCGCGCGTTATGCAACTCCATAATGAATTTTTTCAACCCCAAAAGGGTTCATCCTCTATGCTCGAGTATCTAAATCATGCAATGATGATTGTGGACCGTCTTGCCACCATTGGGCGTCCGCTATCTACTGACGAGATTGTCTCCCGTCTCATCTTCGAGCCAGGGCCTGAACTTCTGCAAAGCTCTTAATGCCACCGGTACTTCTCACACGATGATTCCATCCATGTCCTTCTTCTTACTAAGAGTATTTATGCAAAGTATTTTGTTTTCCGCCGTTATTTTCCCTACCATGGCCGCGTCCTTTATTATTCTTAGAGAACTGGGAATAGGATCGACCACCTCCACCTTGATCATGGCCACGATTGGAAGAGGAATGGGTGTAGTTGACCATTGGAGAGGCTGTTGGGATGCGTCCTCTATTATTCTTAGAGAACTGGGAATGGGATCGGTCACCTTTACCTTGACCATGGCCACGATTGGATGAGGAATGGGTGTAGCTGACCATTAGAGAAGCCGTCGGGGTGATGCTAAGTGCTGGTTGGTCAAGTAATTGACAGGCCTCCTCAGTGAGAAGAAGGCCATAGATGGAATCCATGGTGTGAGAAGTACCGGTGGCGTTAAAAACTTTGCGGAAGTGCGTGTATTCGGGCCCAAGCTCGAAGATGAGACGGGAGACAATCTCATCATTAGATAGCGGACATCCAATGGCGGCAAGGCTGTTCACAATCATTTTTGCACAGTTCAGATACTTGATCATAGAGGATGAACCCTTTTGGAGTTGAGAAAATTCATTACGGAGTCGCATAATGCGCGTTCGGTTTTGTTGAGAATAATGGCGCTCCAGTGTCTTCCAGACATCATGGCAAGAATCGATGCCAATAGGTTGAGGGGCGATAGAAGTCTCAACGGAGTTGACAATCCAACCAAGAGTCAGTAGATCACGTAGGATCCATAACTGAAACGCAGGATTTGGAGCAGGAGAAGGAGGAACAAAGATGCCCTTAACGTGATCGAGCATTTAATAGACCCGAAGAAAGGTTTGAAGCGAGTTTTCCATAGAAGATAGTTCGTGTTATTGAGACGAACTTCAATCGACGAGAGAGTTGAAGAGAGCGGAGGATTGGAGATGGAGGGAGAGACTAATGAGGCCGCCATTAATGGATAGGGAACCGAAAAAATTTGAGGAAGGAGGAATCGTTGGATTTTTATTGCTATGATACCATAAATTGTTTTTGAAATAGTTTTCATCGAATGATTGGTTTTCTTGAGCAAGTGGCTGAACATGTAGCAATGAATCAAACAATAACAGTAATAAATAATGACAGAATAATCGCAACAATAACAGTAACAAATATACACCAATAATGGTATCCAACAAATCTAGCATGTAATTGTTATCTTTAAGGATTTGTTGTAGCAGTTTCCATCTTTAGAGATTTTGATTTGATTGTATCTGATTCTGTTAAGAAAAATTCGACATTGGAAATTTACTCCATATACTAAGAGTAATGGACTATTCATCATAATTCGAAAAGACCGGTTTGTTTTGCATAAATACTTTTACACCATCGAAGAAAAATTGATAAATTTGTTATAGAAGATTACAAATATCTTTGCGTTATAATTTAAAAGAAAGGCCAAAAACAATACATAATTCACATTATACAGATTGATGGAATGACGGTAGATTATGTTCTTATCTTGAAAAGCAATAGGACGAACCTTATTTAGAACTTAGAACGGCCTTACACTTTTCACAAAATAAATTAAAGCAATATAAAATTGTGATCAATTGATATTTTTTTCCATTAAATTAGTAAATATGTGTATATATTAAATTTGATAGGTTGACCATTTTAACAAGGAACATGTGACCCCATTGCTTACTTATTAATCAAAAAGAAGTCCTAATCAAGTGAAGGCATGAAGCTTTTGAATTGTAATTAAGCCGGCTAATTCTTTGGTATAACAACAAAACACCAACCATTAAAACAAACAACATTTTGTTTAAAGTGACAAATGCTTCTCATTGAATTAAGCTAGCTATAGTAAATTAAGGTGAATTATTTTCAACATTTATCATGATTTTATGATCCTATACATGTGTTATGAGGGTCTAAGTTAAATAATTTCCGACATCCTCTAGCAGAATACCACGTTTTATGTCGGATGTAATATAAGAAAAGATATGGTTGTGATATTACTACATTAATCCTCGATCCCTTTCCAAATGATTTATTCCATGGAAGAGTCAGGATAATTATCTTCAATCTATCATGGTGTCATGATCCTTTACATGTGTTATTGGGGTCTAAGTTAAATAACTTTCGACATGTACAAGTATCGAACTGTTTGAATTGATGATCGGAGATTCAAGTAGAATACTACCTAAGCTCTATGTCAGAAGTAATATAAGAAATGTCTCGGTCGTGATATTGCAAACTAGCATACTGTATTATGGATGATGTTATCACATTTGTTTATCCAGTCCTTAACTGGTTGGTCTGGTTTATCAATTTGTTACATGTCTAAACGTCAAGTTAGATAACTTGTGCTCTCTCAACCAATTTTTGTGAGGTATGGCTAGCATTTGTAACTGCCCATATCAGTATATAGTGTTTTTAGGGGGCTTTCTTTCTTTCTTTCTTTCTTTCTTTCTTCTTTTTCTTGTCCTTTTTCCCCTTTTCTTTTATTTTGAATAATAGATCGTAAATTGATGAAAGCAGGTTTTGAATCCGAACATTTTGCTTAGTTTTAGCCTGATGCAAGCAGGTTTTGAATCCAGACATTTTGCTTAGTTGTAGCCTATAAAGAGACTTTACCATTAGATGAGCACGTTGAATGCTAGCAATTGTTTTGGAGCCAAATCAAACATGATTGTGAGTACTAAAGGCCCAATTTATAGCCCATTGATGCAATGGATTAACAATCCAACCCTCTTCAAGACATCGACTGGGCCAGCTTCATAGAAATTCTTTTCTTATCCCATGCAAGTTCAAAACTATTTGTGAGTGCCGCGATAGCATAATACTAAAAGCTTTTGGCTGTTAAGCACGAGGTCTTGGATTTAAATCATACTTGCCTCAAGTTACAGTCTATTATTCATAAAAAAAATTCAAATTTATCTTATTAGGTATATAATTTGAGTATTCAATTATATGTAAAAGCTTCCTACATTTTCAATCGAGTATCTTTTGAGTACACAAGTGAAATGCTTTCTATATAGATATATGAATTTTCCATTCAAACTCAATGAAAATAAGATACATTTTTTCAATTAGAGTACACCATTGGCAGTTCATTATGGAGACGTGATCTCATCAAATTTACACCAATCGTGGGATGTTGTTTTATCATTTAGCCTCACGACTGACACACGCACATGTATATGTATATATCTTCTTCTTCTTTTATATATAATGCAAATACTCTTGATTAGATATTCACTCTTCTTCTTTTTTTCTAGAAAAAACGAGAAAAATCCTCGCCTCTCAAGCCCTCCACATCATCTCTCTCACCTCTCAAGCTCTCCACCTCATCCCTCCCCTTTTTTTAAAATAAATAAATAAATAAGACTCTAGAACCTTCCACATTTCTCTCTTCCCTTCTCAATTTTTTTAAACACGTGCAACGCACGGGCACAAATTCTAGTATATGTATGTGTGTGTCTTTATGTATGTTTATGCGTATGTATAGGTGTGTGTTGATGAAAGGTTACTGATAAAATTAGTGTTTTAAATATTATGTTAATTATCCTTTTCCATTTCCAACCAAGAAATGAAACGGATCAAGTGAAATCCAACTTGATAACTAAATATGTAAGCATACAAACCACTGTTTCATTTCCATCTATCCAGGCTACATGACATAAGAGGTCTGATGTTCAAACAGATGATCCCACTGTTTCATTTCAATTTAACCACCGTTAATTATCCTTCATCATAAAACGATGATTCGTTCTATATTGTATATTGTTCGATACACTGTATGCAGCAATAAGCTTTGTTTTCGCCGCAAATGCCTGCAAGAGGTCTGATGTTCAAACTCCGGGCGCATCATGTTTCGGATCATTTTACCTTTTAAAAAAGAGAGAGAGAAATGTTTTGCCCTTTTCCCCATATGAGGCAATTCCATGAACTGTAAAGAGTAATTAAACAGCAACAAAATCTACATATTGACCTCCAAATTCTCTTGAAAAGTCTGTAAACCTGAAATCTCTCTGCACTACCCATAGTTTTCCCCCACTATAGCTTTATATATAGGAGGCTAAAGATGCTAATTTTTATTTTTTCAACAAAAGGTTGGAGAGTCCTTGTTGTTCTCTAATTTTGAACCATGAAGAGTTGACCTTGACTCAGATTCCACTAATTAATAAAGATTACGACACTCTCCAATCTGGTCTCTTGCTCTTGGGTGCATGCGTCTGCTCCGTCTCTGTTTTCTGAAGCATCTCCCACATCACCTGCACATCTTGGTATTCACAAGTTTGGACATCATTGTGGAGCTTTAGAATCCCTTTATCTGCTAATTCACAATTAAAGGCGTCGTTAGATTATTTGCACTTCACAATAAGAGCAAAATTCAGTGGTATCCCACCTATCAAGATGTCACTAATTCCATTTACCTCATGGGAATTGAAAGGAACTAGTAGGTCATCCATCCCACAAGAAGTTAAGTATTATTATTATATAGTGGTAGAGATAATGGTGCTGAAATGATTTAATTAAAGGCCATTCCCAAAAAAATATATCATCTAAAGGCTTTTAACAGCACAAAATGTCCTTTAATTAAAGCAAAAGGTGAGATTTTGACAAAAAATAGCAACCATATCATCTGATTTTTGCCTTGTTTCAGCTTAATATGTTAACAAACATAATAATTAAGTAGATAGAGAAGATCTAAACGAGCCTTGATTACCCATAAAAATCTAAACTTTTTCCTATTGTTTTTTCCCACCAGAGATTGATACAGTCAAATTTTCACTATGTTCGACTCCTGCACAAGAAAATCGATGATCGATATTTGAAAATGTAAGAGAAATCCCCAAATCCTTAGAAAAATCGAATCCTTTTTTTTCCCTTCTAATTTGGATGAAAGAGGGCGAGCTTACCGTCTTTTCTGGACTTGACGCGCGCGGCCACCGCAACGAGAGCTCGCTTCACCGGAAACACTACCCTCCGCCACCACTCCATCTTCCGATGGCCGCCGCAGCCTCCGACGCGATCCAAAACCCTAATTTTTGATGTCGAGGGCTCAGCCTCAGTCTCAGCCTCAGCGATGGAGCCGGGGATTCGATTAAAATGATCGCAGACGCGAAGGGTGGTTAAAAAAAGGAGAAACGGCAGGAAGAAGATCAACACGTCTCCTCGATTCCCGTGCCAGGCGCTTCCCTCCCCTACCCCCTCCCTCTCTCTCTCTCTCTCTCTCTCTCTGTGACTGGGATATTCACTCCCTCACTCTCCCTGTGACCGCGCCTATTTATTGTTTCTCTCTATGCCTGGTTTTCTTGCATGGTAGACCCTACACAATTATTATTTCTCAATATAGAATTACATTATTACTGTTTTGTTACTGGGTTGTTTCTCCAAAACCACCCTACAGTTTGGCTCAATTGCTTATATACAAACTTAAAACCTAACATGATTCTCTTTTGTTTGCCCCAGGGGGGATCCAAAATTTCCAGAGTTCATCTGAAGCTTTCGGTGTTGCGACCTTGTTAAAATTATTTAAAGTTAATTTGAAAAGTTATTGATGAGGCTAGATACCGGTGTTTCCCCAGATCATGAAACATGGCAGATGACGTGCCCTAGGGCTTACGAGAAAGGATCAAGATCGGAACGTTGAAAGCATGCCTCGGGCCTTCGGCCCAAGGATGTTCCCGACCTTCGGCGGCCTTCCAGACCACCCCTACGATCGCCTTACAAACGACCATCGGCTCACCTCGGAGCCCTCCCGCACGCTGAGTTCCCTCAGCCCTCCAGCTCGCCTCCGAGCTATCGCATATCCAAGATGCCTCGGCCTTCCGCTCGCTCCCGAGCCTCCTGCCGAGCTTAGCTTTCTCGGTCTCACCGACCGACCCACAGCACCGATCACAAACGCCTCCGCCACGGCTCCGCGAATCTCGCCAGACGCGAGATACCCGTCGCCCATGTTCTCGCGTTCCACGCCATCACAATCCCCCATTAACGAGCATATCTCGTCATTAATGGGGAATCCCGCCTATCACGCCAGCGTAACGCCAGGGGCGTAATGGCCGGTATGAGTCTCGCGCCCGCCTGCCCATGGCTGCCACAATATAAACCACTCTCTCAGACGACTCAGGTACGCCAATTTTACCCCAATAGACCGTTATTCTGCCAAAATACCCCGTCTAACTTAATCGTCGGAGGGTCCTCGGGGGCACAACCACCCCGGGACTTCCTTGCAGGTAGCTCGGCCTCAACCACATAAAACCTATTGAGATCCACACGCTTCATGCAGCAACCCTCCAACTCAATCTCAGCCGCTCGTCTCCATTCGCTGCAGATCAACGGAAGATAACATCTGAAGGAGATCCAGAGATCCATCAGTTGGCGCCGTCTGTGGGAAGATTCCAGATCCACTCAACGAAAGTTCACCTTCCTATCTCAACTTCATGGCGAGTGATCACCGCGACGATCCAAGCTCTAGCCGCCGCCTTCCCCACAATAGAGGCGCGGATGGATCCCCTACTCCCCCGAACGCCATTCACGCCCTATCTACTCGGATAGATCAGCCCGCGTCCGTCGTGGATGCGCTCGTCCGTGTCCAAACGGCCGGGCAAACTCCCGAGGTCGCCGCTCCCCCACCTCGGGACCGGGACCCCCCAGAGGGAGAGAAGACGCTGCCTGCGTCGGCACGACCGAGCACCGCCTCGCTATCTCCGGCAGCCGCAGATCTCCGGGGCCAACCAATTCAATGACCCGCTAGGCGCCACACAGCTCGACACCGAGGTCTCTTGCCAGAGCACCCCGCCCCGAGGCCCATCACGTCCCTGTCCCTCCCGAGGAGGTGTCAGTCAGCTCGCCTGCACCCAGGCATGACCGGCACCCTCTCTCTCGACAGGGTCGCGCGGACAGGAATCACCACGGTAGCTCGAAGACGACCTCACCAGGGGGACCTAAGTAACCTCATTGAACGGAACCGGGGTCGTGGCCAGGCGCAAGTCTCCGGCAGCAGAGGACAAAAATCAGAGTATGCCGAATTCTCAGGATACCACGGCCGACTCAACGCCCTCGAAAAGAAGATCGAAGGCATGCATCGGGAAAATCGTCCTTCAAGAGACGGGGATAAATATGTCGCCGACTCGCTCACGAAGCCCTTCACCAAATAGCAACTCGCCGTCCACGTCTCCTCCCGGAACAAACCCCCGAAGGTCTCACTCTTCGATGGGAAGTCCTACCCGAAGGACCATATGGACGCGTTCACAACCGGGAAGAGTTTCCAGGACTGTTCCGACGCCGCACAATACCGCGCTTTCCCCGCTACTCTCATCCGCTCCAGACAAGACTGGTTCCGAGGACTCGCGCCACGCTCAATCTCTACCTTCGATGAGCTGGCCATCCAATTTCTCGGCCACTTCATCGGAAACAGACGGCAGAAGCGGACCGTTGACCATCTCTTCACCATAAAGAGCGGGGGTAAAGAACCCTTCAAAGGATACGTCACCCGCTTCCACAACGCCCTACTTGAAGTCCCAGAACACCGGGAAGAGACGATCATTACGGCCTTTAGGTCGGGTCTTAGGCACAAGGTGTAACGACCCCAATATTAATATACCTTCGTATTTTCTTTCTTTAGTAAAATATTGTATTTATTTATTCTTAGTATTTTCTGTATATTTTGTTTTTTTATAAATATATTATTTTATTATTCCATCTATTTTTCCCAAACACATTTCTTTAAAACTAAATTTTAATTTTTTTTCAAATTAAACATAAGACCTAATCCAACCAATAACTCAAATCCAATTTTATTTTCATTTTCTTTAATAAAACTATAAGCCCAAAAGCCCACTTTCTTTTTAAGCAACATCATATATTTAATTCTTATTAAATATGTGTATGAACAATTTTGTAGCTCATTGGTTAAGTCTTTGCATTGTGATTCTATAAATCACATGTTCAAATCCCCATTATTGCAATTATTTTTTTATAAATTTTTTATTCTTCTCATAACTTACAAATGAGACATTTTATTTCCAAAATGAATGGTAACCTTTCAATTCTCTTTTAATTCCCATGTTGAATGCATATATTATTATAGATAATTCACTATTACACCATTTTTATTTGTCCTCCTCTTTCTTTTTCTTCCTCACATTTTTCTATCTCTCACATCTCCCTCTTCATCTAGAGTCTTAGAAGAAGAACACAAAGAAGTTTTTAAGAAAGTCTCGCTAGAAACGCTAGGCTATCGGCGGATAGACAAGTCCGGTGACAATACCGGCATGTGTATGTAAGTCCCTTCTCTCTTTCCCTCCCTCCATCTCATTCTCTCTATTTTTCTCTTGTCATATTGCCATGAAAAACTTCTTTTATCATATCATAGTCTCTAAATAATTAATCAAATGGATACATATAAATAATGAACACACACATATATAGTTTGTAAAGTCTTTTTCATTACTCTCAATCTATATGTTAAGATTTCATAGTGACCAATTAGGATTGCATCGTTTGTTGTTATATTTTAAATTACTTTATTTAAATTTTGTAAAAGAAAATGAAGTTACGAATAAATATCATGGTTTTCTCATTTCTCACATATGACATATCAATATCTTTACTTTTAAAATATTTTTTTTGAAATTAATTTTTACTTCTGAAAATTTCAGGAACTTTACATATGATAGAATATATTATTTTGTACATGCTGTAAAAATTTCGGATCGAATCGCTTAACGGTTTAGGAATTATATTATTTTTATTCACCGTTCGTAAAACAGAAAACTGCAGTTATCGGTCAATTTCTAGGACGCATAACTTGGTATACCGATATCCAAATTGAGCAAACTCAGATGTTTTGGATATCTACATCGAATAATCTATATTTTCTTAATTTTATATTTTTATTGAAAACCGACGTAAGATAAATAAAACTGTGTTACATTAATTTGTGACGGGTCAGGATAGAATTTGTCTTGATTCACACATTGTTTTTAAATTGGACATAACTCAAACACCCGATATCCGTTTGTGACAAGCTTTAGACGTGTAGATGTATAATTGATAGAACTATAATTTTATGTATATTATATTACTTAGAAATCCATGAAACAATCCGATATAAGCTTTGCAGTATAACATATAGTTGCTGTCCAGATATCTGAATTTCTGTTTTAAATGCTGATATTAAAATGATCATAACTAGAGCTTCAGAAATCCAAATCACGTGAATCTTGGTGTTTTGTATAAGTACATCAAAATACCTACAATTTTCGAATAATATTCGTAACCTGATACCCGATGAAAATTAACTCAAACTGTGTTTTAAAAATATATGACGGTGCTGAACAGATTCTGATTTGTTTTGCGCGACGATACGAAAACATATATACCTCCCAAACCGGTAGTCGTATTTAGGTGAAACTGGAACTCACACATGAAAAACACTAGAGCCATATTTCTGTTTATATTCCGCATTCGTTCGACTTGATTAATTAGTCGTACATAATATTTCTTTACAGTATTGTTTATGGTAGTTACTCGAATAATGTACTTGCCTCATTTGATGCTATTCGAACATGTATACCGTGTTTTCCCTGATCTCTTAATTATCGCATGTACATGAATACATAATTAGATATTATATGTTTGACATAAATCTATTGCATACTTGACTCGACTTGACTCGAATCATGAATACGTAATGACTGGACATGAACACTTGACATGAATACATGAACCATTGACTTGAATACTTGAACTCGACTCGATACTTGAATTGCACTCTCTTATATATTCATGGATTTGGTCAAGACTTGTAACTTTAATCACAGACTAATATATGCGGGGTGTTGGGGTAGTTTGAGTATGAATCCAACAGAATCTCATGAGTCCCATTATAATAAATAACGATGTTGTGGTACCGGGCTGAAACGGTACAAATAACGTTTCTGTGGTACCGGGATGAAACGGTACATCACGAATTCATGAATGAGGGCTCGTGTTTCCAAGCCCCTGGATGATAGCCTGTTGGGTTTGGAATACTTCAATAAAAATTGAAGTCCCGCTATTTTGGGCCCGTGATTCCTTGCCCCTGGACAATAGCCTTAGGTTTGAGAATACTCTTGAGATTGGTTGACATTCACACTTGAACTCACGTTAGTTAATTTTACCCTTTTAGAGACCTTTTAGGACACTTACATTCACTTCATATTCACTATACCTACACTCCACGGTCATACTATACTTGTTTGCTATCCACATGTTACATTTCCATGCTGATATAATTTCCATTTACATTACCATACGTGTTCACATATTACAATTTCCATTTATACTATATTACATGTCATCTTGCACTCAATTTATATATTACACATCTCTATTGGGACTTACCGAGCGTTGGTTCGCTGACGGGCATTCCACCCACTTCTTTCTTTCTTGGAATGTTCGTCAGGTGACATTGAGACAGAAAAGATAGAAGTGGTCGAAAAGGAGTACAACCAGTTCGCATCACAAACATACGTATAGTTTCATTCAGCTTTTCATTTCATTTCACCGTATTTATATATGCCTCCTTATTAAGGGTTATCATGTTATCGTATCTTGTATTCAGATATTTTGTCAATTGTGAATTTAATAAATTAAAGTTGGATATCATTCTTTTGTTTATTCTTGTTAGTTTATATTACTTATAGACGCTTAACATATTTATTTCGAGAAAGGACCTTCTTGGAATAAATACGTCGCGGGCTTGTCACGTGTCGTTACCGCTCTTTTGGTAAGGGGGCATGACAGGTTTTGTCGGCGGCCCATGCAGATCAGTTCTGCATGAACATCGCAAGCAATATAATACAAGAATTATGAAATCCAATTATTACATTCGACTTTTCTTTTGAATCCTACCTTATTCCTTGAGTCCATCTTGAACTCCACCTTCGGCTTTCTTGAAGTTCATCTCTCAACTTTTGAATTCTTAACTCTTATTCATCCTTTTTATTTGTATCTCGTTGGTCTATTAGCTCAATTGGTTAGAGTATCGATCGACGGAGCTCGAAAACGATGCCATTCTTAACTTTCCAGTACCTTGTTGCAATATCCTTCTTAAGTAATTTCGAGAACGAAATTATTTTTAAGGAGGGTAGAATGTAACGACCCCAATATTAATATACCTCCGTATTTTCTTTTTTTAGTAAAATATTGTATTTATTTATTCTTAGTATTTTCTGTATATTTTGTTTTTTATAAATATATTATTTTATTATTCCATCTATTTTTCCCAAACACATTTCTTTAAAACTAAATTTTAATTTTTTTTCAAATTAAACATAAGACCTAACCCAGCCCGTAACTCAAATCCAATTTCATTTTCATTTTCTTTAATAAAACTATGAGCCCAAAAGCCCACTTTCTTTTCAAGCAATATCATATATTTAATTCTTATTAAATATGTGTATCAACAACCTTATAGCTCATTGGTTAAGTCTTTGCATTGTTATTATATAGATCATATGTTCAAATTCCCATTCTTGCAATTATTTTTTTTATCAATTTTTATTCTTCTCATAACTTACAAATGAGACATTTCATTTTCAAAATGAATGGTGACCTTTCATTTCTCTTTTAATTCCCATGTTGAATGCATATATTATTATAGATAATTCACCATTACATCATATTTATTTGTCCTCCTCTTTCTTTTTCTTCCTCACATTTTTCTATCTCTCTCTTCTCCCTCTTCACCTAGAGTCCTAGAAGAAGAACACAAAGATGTTTTCAAGAAAGTCTCGCTAGAAACGCGAGGCTATCAGCGGATAGTCAAATCCGGTAACAATACTGGCTTGTGTATGTAAGTCCATTCTCTCTTTCCCTCCCTCCATCTCATTCTCTCTATCTTTCTCTTGTCATATTGCCATGAAAAACTTCCCTTATCATATCATAGTCCCTAAATAATTAATTAAATGGATATATATATAAATAATGAACACACACATATATAGTTTGTAAAGTCTTTTTCATTACTCTCAATCTATATGTTAAGATTACGTAGTGACCAATTAGGATTGCATCGTTTGTTGTTGTATTTTAAATTACTTTATTTAAATTTTGTAAAAGAAAATGAAGTTACGAATAAATACCATGGTTTTATCATTTCTCACATATGACATATTAATACTTTTACTTTTAAAATATTTTTTTTGAAATTAATTTTTACTTCTGAAAATTTCAGGAAATTTACATATGATAGAATATATTATTTTGTACATGCTGTAAAAATTTCAGATCGAATCGCTTAACGGTTTAGGAATTATATTGTTTTTATTCACCGTTCGTAAAACAGAAAACTGCAGTTATCGGTCAATTTCTAGGACACATAACTTGGTATACCGATATCCAAATTGAGCAAAATCAGATGTTTTGGATATCTACATCGAATAATCTATATTTTCTTAGTTTTATATTTTTACTGAAAACCGACGTAAGATAAAGAAAACCGTGTTACATTATTAAATGACGGGTCTGGACAGAATCTGTCCTGATTCGCACATTATTTTTAAATTGGACATAACCCGAACACCCGATGTCCGTTTGTGACAAACTTTAGATGTGTAGATGCATAATTGATATAACTATAATTTTATGTATATTATATTACTTAGAAATCCATGAAACAACCCGATATAAGTTTTGCAGTATAACATATAGTTGCTGTCCAGATATCTGAATTTCTGTTTTAAATTTTGATATTAAAATGATCATAACTAGAGCTTCAGAAATCTAAATCACGTGAATCTTGGTGTTTTGGATAAGTACATCAAAATACCTACAATTTTCGAATAATATTCGTAACCTGAAACCCGATGAAAATTAACTCAAACTGTGTTTTAAAAATATATGACGGTGCTGAACAGATTCTGATTTGTTTTGCGCGACGATACGAAAACATATATACCTCCCAAACCGGTAGTCTTACTTAGGTGAAACTGGAACTCACACATGAAAAACACTTAGAGCCATATTTATGTTTATATTCCGCATTCGTTCGACTTGATTAATTAGTCGTACATAATATTTCTTTACAGTATTGTTTATGGTAGTTACTCGAATAATGTACTTGCCTCATTTCATGCTATTCGAACATGTATACAGTGTTTTCCCTGATCTCTTAATTATCGCATGTACATGAATACATAATTAGATATTATATGTTTGACATAAACCTATTGCATACTTGACTTGACTTGACCCGAACCATGAATACATAATGACTGGACATGAACACTTGACATGAATACATGAACCATTGACTTGAATACTTGAACTCGACTCAATACTTGAATTGCACTCTCTTATATATTCATGAATTCGGGAAAGACTTGTAACTTTAATCACAGACTAATATATGCGTGGTGTTGGGGTAGTTTGAGTATGAATCCAACGGAATCTCATGAGTCCCATTATAATAAATAACGATACTGTGGTACCGAGCTGAAACGATACAAATAACGTTGCTGTGGTACCGGGCTGAAACGGTACATCACGAATTCATGAATGAGGGCCCATGTTTCCAATCCTCTGGATGATAGCCTGTTGGGTTTGGAATATTTCAATAACAATTGAAGTCCCGCTATTTTGGGCCCGTGATTCCTTGCCCCTGGACGATAGCCTTGGGCTCAAGAATACTCTTGAGATTGGTTGACATTCACACTTGAACTCACGTTAGTTAATTTTACCCTTTTAGAGACCTTTTAGGACACTTACATTCACTTCATATTCACTATACCTACACTCCACGGCCATGCTATACTTGTTTGTTATACTCATGTTACATTTCCATGCTGATATAGTTTCCATATATATTACCATACTTGTTCACATATTATAATTTCCCTATATTACATGCCATCTTACACTCAATTTATATATTACACATCTCTATTGGGACTTACCGAGTGTTGGTTCGCTGACGGCATTCCACCCACTTCTTTCTTTCTTGGAATATTCGTCAGGTGACATTGAGACAGAAAAGATAGAAGTGGTCGAAAAGGAGTACAACCAGTTCGCATCACAAACAGACGTATAGTTTCATTCAGCTTTACATTTCATTTCACCATATTTATGTATGTATCCTTGTTAAGGATTATCATGTTATTATATCTTGTATTCAGATATTTTGTCAATTGTGAATTTTGAATGTAATAAATTAAAGTTGGATTTCATTCTTTTGTTTATTCTTATTAGTTTATGTTGCTTATAGACGCTTAACGTATTTATTTCGAGAAAGGACCTTCTCGGAATAAATACGTCGCAGGCTTGTCACGTGCCGTTACCGCTCTTTTGGTAAGCGGGGCGTGACACAAGGAGTGGCTACGCATCTTTGTATTAGCGCAACCTAAGACCATGGACGATGTAAAGGCCTGGACCGAACGTGAGATCCAGTTCGAGTCCGAGGTGAACGCCAATCTGCCTCGGACGGAGCAAACGGATCAGAAGAAAAGGGCCAGGGAGGAGAAAAAGAAGATTGGGCGGCCAAAGCCCTACTCCCCGAAGTTTCAAGAGTACACCCCACTCAACGTCTACCAGACGGTATTGTTGGAGGAGGCTAAGGGAGAGAGGTTCTTCAAACTCCCCCCAGTCTCAAATAGGGCGGCAAAGCATACCCGGGGCCCCTACTGCGCTTTCCACGGGTCACAGGGCCACTCCACCGAGAACTGCCAGCAACTCCGAGACTATATCGAGGAGTTAATCCGCTAAGGGCATCTGGCAACGTATTTGCGAGACAAGCAGAAAGCCGACCGTGGACAAGAGCACCAACCCCCTCCCGGCGAGTTGACAATCGGCCAAATTATGGTCGTGTCAGCGGGGGGTATGACGGGTACCGATGAAACGCGATACCCCTTAGAAGGAAGTGACGCATGTGCGTCGACTTCACTGACCTCAAGAAGGCCTGTCCGAAAGACAACTATCCCCTCCCTCAGATAGACCGGCTCGTCAATAGTTCGGCAGGCCACGAGCTACTTAGCCTTATGGATGCTTTCTCCGGCTACAGCCAGATCCGTATGAATCCGGCGGACGAGGATCTCACCGAATTCACAACGGACCGGGGGGGGTATACCGCTATAAGGTGAAGCCCTTCGGCCTTACAACGCCGAAGAGCTCAAGCTGCACCTCTGAAAAGAATATCTAAATGTATATTCCTTCTTTCACAAAAGCGATATAAATTCTTCTAAGTTCTTTTTATTTAAATAATAAGAAGAAAACAATAGAGCATCGCAAAAAGGAGAATTTTATTCATTCAAAAGGTATTGTGGGCTCCTCCTTAGCTGGTGATCTCTTACCCTACGACGCCAAGGATCAAAGCCCTCATCAAGAGGCCACCGAGCAGCTACCCTGCTCGGTCCATCCTTGGCTGGTACTCTCTTACCCCATGACGCCAAGGATCGAAGCCCTCGCCAAGAGGCCACCGAGCAGCAACCCTGCTCAGTCCATCCTTAGCAGGCCTCTCAATGCCCTCCCGCGCTAAGGATCAAAGCCCTCATCAAGAGGCCACCGAGCAGCAACCCTGCTCGGTCCATCCTTAGCAGGCCTCTCAATGCCCTCCCGCGCTAAGGATCAAAGCCCTCATCAAGAGGCCACCGAGCAGCTACCCTGCTCGGTCCATCCTTGGCTGGTGATCTCTTACCCCACGACGCCAAGGATCAAAGCCCTCATCAAGAGGCCACCGAGCAGCTACACTGCTCGGTCCATCCTTGGATGGTAATCTCTTACCCCACGACGCCAAGGATCAAAGCCCTCATCAAGAGGCCACCGAGCAGCTACCTTGCTCGGTCCATCCTTGGATGGTAATCTCTTACCCAACGACGCCGAGGATCGAAGCCCTCGCCAAGAGGCCACCGAGCAGCTACCCTGCTCGGTCCATCCTTGGCTGGTAATCTCTTACCCCACGATGCCGAGGATCGAAGCCCTCGCCAAGAGGCCACCAAGCAGGTACCCTGCTCGGTCCATCCTTGGCTGGTAATCTCTTACCCCACGACGCCAAGGATCAAAGCCCTCGTCAAGAGGCCACCGAGCAGCAACCCTGCTCGGTCCATCCTTGTCTGGTAATCTCTTACCCCACGATGCCAAGGATTAAAGCCCTCGCCAAGAAGCCACCGAGCAGCAACCCTGCTCGGTCCATCCTTAGTAGGCCTCTCAATGCCCTCCCGCGCTAAGGATCAAAGCCCTCACCAAGAGGCCACCGGGAAGCAACCCTGCTCGGTCCATCCATGGCTGGTAGTTCACTACCCACCGACGCCAAGGATCAAAGCCCTCACTAAGAGGCTACCGGGCAGCAACCCTGCTCGGTCCATCCATGGCTGGTAGTTCACTACTCACCGACGCTAAGGATCAAAGCCCTCCCCAAGAGGCCACCGGGCAGCAACTCTGCTCGGTCCATCCATGGCTGGTAGTTCACTACCCACCGACGCCAAGGATCAAAGCTCTCGCTAAGAGGCAACCGAGAAGCAACCCTGCTCGGTCCATCCATGGCTGGTAGTTCACTACCCACTGACGCCAAGGATCAAAGCCCTCACCAAGAGGCCGCCGGGCAGCTACCCTGCTCGGTCCATCCATGCTGGTAGTCCACTACCCACCGACGCCAAGGATCAAGCCCTCACCAAGAGGCCACCGAGCAGCTACCCAGCCCGGTCCATCCTTAGCAGGCAACTCCTTGCCCTCCCGCGCTAAGGATCCAAGCCCTCATCAAGAGGCCATCGAGCAACTTCCCTGCCCAATCCATCCTCGGGTGACTTCCCACATGTCTTTACTAAGCGATCTACACCTCGACTTCGGGGCCATGGAGATACCGACCTTGCACCGGTCTTTGCACACTTGGCAAGTGGTTGAATTCAACTCGACGTGTGATCGCTAGACGAAGAACCGATGCCCGACCTAACGCATCATGAAAGCAGTACCGTGCAAATAAAATTTTATGGGCGAAAACAAAGGGAAAATCGTCACGCTGGGTTTTATTCATAAAGCCGGAGGTCTTTACAGAGGTATTATGGGCTCCCCAGCCTTACAAAAAACGCCGGAGGCTTACAAAATTTCAGCGCAAAAAGAAAATAAGAGGGCGAGGAGGTTCAGGTCTCGGGGCCGGGGAGAGCTTCGATGAGCTACGCTTCCACCACGACAGCCGGGGTGGCATATTGAAGGTCGGCGCCCACCGCAGGAGCCTCGGCGCCGGTGGCCGGGGCGACCGACTTCTCCCCAACGCTCCCACCAGGGGCCTCTCCCCCTGCAGCACTTCCAGAGGCATTCCCTGTGCCTCATCCCCGAGGGGGTACTCACCCCGTAGCTCGCCGTTTGGAAACTCCGGCATCAGGGTCTTGACGGCGTCAAGAGCGTCGTGCCAAATGATGGCAGTGGCTCCAGCGAGGTCGGTGTAGTACTGGTCCGACTTCTTGTAGCTCTCTACCGCCTTCGACGCCCGAAGCTCGGCACGCCTCGTTCCTTCCTTCGCCGCCTCGTTCTCCCTCCGGAGGGTGTCCGCCGTCTTCTTCAAGGTGGCGACAAGCACCCTGGAATCTTCCAACTTAGCCTCGGCGGCTCGGGCTGCCTCTCGGCACTTGGGGATCTCCCGATCCCCGGCCGCTACCCGGTCTTCGAGGGCGGCGACCCTCTCCATCGCCGCTTGCAGCTCCAGCCTTGAGCTCTCCTTCCGTTAGGAGAACTCGCCCGCGACCTGCATCGCCGGGGCAATTTCCTCGTCCTTCATGTTGACGACGAGGGCGACGTGCTGGAGAGCCTGAAGAAAACAAAGGAGGGACAAAAAGAAAAGGGGGGCACCCAATCTCGCGAACAAAAATACTGAATGAAGACCCGAGTGGGGTGCGAACACTAACTTGCACGGCCTCTTGGGCTATGGCCGCCATTTGGGCCCGGAGGGACCCCGAGGGATTCTGCCTTCGGCCGACCTTTCCATCTCCGAGAGCAAGCTGTCGGCGACGGAAAGCCCCGAAGGCACCTCGAAGCGAAGCTCCCCTTCGTCCACGATGATCGGGGAAGCCGGGGAGCGGGGCGCCGTCCTATGGAACCTCTTGAGGAGAGACGTAGGGGAACCGGTCTTACCTCCCACCTCCAGAGCCTGGGGCTCTTGCTCCCGAGCACGTTTTCAGCTCGGCGCTTGGCTGGACTCCGGGGCCCGGGGCGTGCTCGAGCGCCTGGCTGGGGCGGCCACCGGCGGGGCCGGAGCCGACGACGGGCGAGAGAAGCCGGCGCCTCCGGCCTTCTTCCCTTTCTTCTTTTCGACCCGGGCCGCCTGAAATTTACCTAGGTCCATGGGTTCTGCATAAGACAAAAGAAAAAAACAAAGAAAACAAAGGAGTTAGAATGCCTGAAAAAGTAGGGGAATACACAAGTCTAAACAGGTCGCCTGAAAACTCCTAACTTACCCGCGAACTGGGCGGGGCTGAGCTCGGCCCAACTGAGGGCCTGCTCAGACAGCAACACATCAGCCTGGGGGAGGGGCTCCCACTCCGACACCGCCACCACGTCGGGATCATTCGACTGCCTCATCCGCGGACAGTTGGCCCTGTGCCACTGGATAGGCACAGGCCAATCCTCACCCTTGGGTGGCCCAACAAACAAAAATTTCTTCTTCCAATCGTGAATGGAAGAAGGTACTACGACGACCCCCGACCCGGCAACACCTTCCCGGTGTTTTCTAAAAGAGATATATTCAAAGATTGGCTCGCCCATGTGAGTATCGGGGTGGTTTTTGTAGCAGAGAGAAGAAATGAGAAGGCTCCGGCTGAAAGGGATCTGACGCAATTTCAACCGGACCAGGAACCCAAGGAGAATCCTCAAAGAGTTCGGCACTAACTGGCCCGGGGCTAACTCAAAACAATTCAACACCGCACTTACCTCGTGGGAGAAGGGCAGGCGCATCCCGGCCCAAAAGGCTTCCAGGTACAAGGCAATCTCCTTGCCCCGCACCTGGTTTGCCCTCTCCCCCTCCTCGGCCAGACGAAGCGAGTAGCCGGGAGGAATGTGGAAATGAGTCCGGATGGTGGCGAGCTCATCCGCATGCCTCAGCATGGATGACATGCCAAGAGCACCCATAACCTGCACTCTGGGGACCGCCCCCGTCGCACGACCCCGGGAAGCATGACTAACCCTAACTTCCCGGGGGGCCTCCGACTCAGACGAGGAAGAGGAAGAAGAAGAAGAGGAAGCTACATAGGACTCCCTAGACTTTTCCCGAACTATTTCTACAGACTCCTCGGTTGAAGACATCTAGTCTGATCAAGAGGATGAAATCCTCGGAAGAGAAAACATAGGGATCTCGACCTAAAGAAAATAACGCCGAGCTGACACCAAAGGGACGGGAAAATTATGATGAGGTATGGACCCTGAAGAGGATCCCACCTCTATTTATAGCAGCCAACGTACACATCCTACGGCGCCGATCGTTGTTCAGTTGATAAAACTGCATATTTGTATTACATTTTTCCTACCATTTTCATATTTAAAAAGGACTTTATTATAATATATTATACATATGAGGGTTTATGTGTAAAAACACCATTTTCCATGTGTTAATATATTTTAATTATCATTTGGTAGGAAAATGTATGCAAATAAATCTATTGAACAAATCCTAGTAGAAATAAGCCTACTAAATATTATTTGAGATTATCGTGCAGAATTTTCCAAGTTGTTATGCAGAATTTATCAAACAAATCAAGTTGTTGAAGAAATCTTGCCAAATTAAGAAGCAAAACTTGGAGACCAAGTCTGGAAGCAACCGAGAGAATATTTCTGAATTCTAAAGGTGCCTAGGATTGCCACATGTCACGAGAAGAAAGCCCAAGAAAATTGATCGAGAGATCCTCACCGTCAAGCGCGGATCCGCGGCCAAACACCCCCTTGGGCCGCGGATCCGCCGCAATATTATGGAGTTGGAAGGAAAGATTTTGGGGCATGATTCTCTGCTATATTTTACCAAATTTTGAAGCAAAAGATTCTAGATTTGCACTATAAAAAGGCACCGAGAGCCTTTTGGAAAAGCTATCAAGCCGAAGAGATCACGAAGCTCCCGACGCTCACGCATCCAGGCTGATCATCGACTGTTCGACTACCTCCTTAGGAAAGATCGAGAAGCAACTAGTTGTAATCATTTTCTATGGATTAAAGTGTAGTTTGTTCAATTCGATTAATAAAGGTAGTTATTTTTATTTAATTGTTTTTGCATTTTACATTATGTTTTCCCTCTCTTTCTTTTCATCTTCTTCTCCCAACATGCGCGAGTAATTCTCCGCTTGTTAGGGTTCGTAGGATTAGGGTAGGCTAATGGACGGTGAAAATAATTAAACCCTTTTTAAGTCCTATAAAGTTTAGGAACTTTATCAAAAGAATCATTAACATCCTAATCGGGCGCGCTGGCAATTCTTTGCTAGTTCCGACCACGATTAAAGATTAGATTAATGATTGTTTTGGTAAAGGCTGAATATGAACGGAGTTCCGTGTCGAGATAAGGGTTAAGAGTGGGATTCCTTTTCCCTCCAGAAACCCTAATCTACACGCATCACCGTCGTTCTAGTTCTAAATCTATTAATGGATAAAAAGGGTAACTTTTAATTAATCGTCCATAACTACTAAATCCTAACGAACCCTACAAGCTTTCTTATTATATTTACTACATCTTTAAAATAATCTAGATCTATATTTTACATTCTTGTTTAACGTAGATCTAGAAACCATTCTATAAAATTCTTTATCCCTCCTCTCTTTCTCAACACATCTAAAGTAAAAGCAAAAGGTTCCACGTTTCCCAGAGGACGACCCGTACTCATCTCGGTCTAGCTACGTGCGACACCGTTCTGATTGCGGTTAACTACAAAACAAACACTTTCTTGTATCAATCAATCGTCTCCCGCTAAAACAACACTTCGCATTCGAAGGCCGTCGGCGCTCCACCTGTCGCACGCGCATTGGTTGCATCCCATCGGGCGCGGGAACACCCGCGGCCCGTCTCGTTAGCCAACCAGCGCCAGACACGTGGGCTATCGCTTCGACGAACGTACGCATAAACCGGCGCTTCCTTTTTAATGCGAGATCTCTCTCCTGATCCGCTGACGTCATCAAGAAGATATAACTAGTTGCCTGGGAATACGCACCGACGATATCTTCAAATGAGAGCTTACCCCGGATGACCGGTCAGACCACTCTCGACCCGACCCATGAATGGGTCGGGACGAGAGTGGGGGGCTAATGATGAGGCTAGATACCGGTGTTTCCCCAGATCATGACACGTGGTAGATGACGTGTCCCAGGACTTACGAGAAAGGATCAAGATCGCTACGTTGGAAGTATACCTCGGGCCTTCGGCCCGAGGATGTTCCCCAGCTTCGGTGGCCTTCCAGACCACCCCTACGATCACCTTATAAACGACCATCGGTTCGCCTCGGAGCCCTCCCGCACGCTGAGTTCCTTCAGCCCTCTAGCTCGCCTCCGAGCTATCGCATATCAAAGATGTCTCGGCCTCCCGCTCGCTCTCGAGCCTCCCGCCGAGCTTAGCTTCCTCGGTCTCACCGACCGACCCCCAGCACCGATCACAGGCGCCTCCACCACGGCTCCGCGAATCTCGCAAGACGCGAGATATCCGCCGCCCATGATCCCGCGTTCCACGCTATCACGATCCCCTATTAACGAGCATATCTTGTCATTAATGGGGAATCTCGCCTATCACATCGGCGTAACGGCCGGCGTGAGTCTCGCGTCCGCCTGCCCATGGCTGCCGCTATATAAACCCCTTTCTCAGACGACTCAGGTACGCTAATTTTATCCCAATAGGGCGTTACTCTGCCAAAATTCCCTGTCTAACTTGATCGTCGGAGGGTCCTCGGTGGCACAACCACCCCGGGACTTCCTTGTAGGTAGCTCGGCCTCAACCACATAAAACCCATTGAGATCCACACGCTTCAGGAGGCAACCCTTTGAGATCCACACGCTTCAAGAGGCAACCCTCCAACTCAATCTCAGCCGCTCGTCTCCATTCGCTGCAGATCAACGGAAGGTAACATCTGAAGGAGATTCAGAGATCCATCAGTTCTTAATAACAAGATTTGAACCAGCGAGATCCTGGTTTTGAGATTAGAGCTGGCTTTCTAACAAGATCCCAGTTTGCTTTTAGTTTACTTTTAACATAACGATGAAAATGAAAATGAAAATGCAAGCCTAAGTTGCTTCGCTCATGATTTTTTACCCATAAAAATTCAACCCGGTGATCATACACATGTTATCACAAATAAGTTTTGTTTCATTTGAGAAAACCAGAGGCATTAGTCTAAAGAGACGTTTTAAACGATTACTTGAAGAATGACCTAAATCACGGAAAGGCCTCCCTCTTCCTTTCCCTATCCTTGTGGAAAGGTTCTCCCTCGAGTAATACTTCTCCGACCATACAGCCTTACTATTGGGTACATATACAAAACTTTCAATGGAATCATCGCATGGAGGATGGCGTCATTAAAAGGGCCATGCATTTAATAAGAAGGTTGGTGAAAGAATCAGAAACCCATCGGCTTGATAGGTTTGGCATTTCTCCTCTCTTTTCTATTTGAATACCTTTCCTACTGGTGCGGTGGAATTCTATTGGATTTAAGATGAGGTATACGATACAAGTATCTAGGTAGTGGATAACATGGCTTACCTTGTGTCAAATGAAACTCTATATTAAAAAAAAATTGGGGCTCTGTACAACCTACATGAATTTCATACAGAAAAAATATTGCTCTTTTTCAAATGAGAAATACTTTTCCTATGTGGATTCCATTGGATACAAGATGGGGTATAGAATACAAATATCTAGGTAGTGGATAATATGTCCCATCTTGTATCAAATGATACTCCATTTAGCCTACATGGATTCCACGTAGGAAAAACATCACTCTTTTTCGGCTGAAAACTGATTTTCCTATCAGGATACTCGAATCTACATCATCTACAAGAGCATTTATTGGCTACAAGATGGGATAGAGGGTGCAATTCCCTATGTAGTGAATATAATGTTTATTTTTACCCAATAAGAATACATGTAGCTTATATGGATTCCTCCATAACGATAGCAAAAGTATTTTTCTTTTCAACTTGCTCCCGTTTGTTACCGCATGTGTCAAAGGAACGAAGAAGGGGTCCATGCCGAAAGCACGGGCAGGACACGTGGCCGTTTATTGCCGCACCGGGAGTGCACCTGGTATTGGGGCCCACATCCACGAATTTGGTCGGATGCCGACGTCTCCCCACTTTCCATGCTCCACGTGTCTTGAGTCGAGTGGAAGCGGGCTTTGGCCCTATCTGCACGTGTTCACACGTATCAGCCTAATAAGGAAGGCCGTAGGATTTTTTATTTTTTTATTTAAGAAAATTTATAGAGGCGTGCCCATCAAACGTTTGGTGGGGACGTGACCCTCGCGGTACCACGTCACCTCCTATTTCATTATTTCAAAGGGCCCTCGAGCTTATTTTTTTGGTCAACCTGAACAATATCTTCGCCATTTCCTGAAGTGCGGGTATTATATAGATTGTTTATTGGAAGGTGCCTTTGACCAATTTCCACCTTTGAGATATAGGCCCGCAACCAAGGACCCCAATTTTCATATCTCATTTAAACAGAAAATATTCCATTATGTTATTATATCCCATCTCAAACTCATATATATAATGACTTAAACATTATGAGTTTGAATAGAAAATAAAGAAAAGCAAATTTACAGGCTCACAACCTAGCATAATAAAATAATCTCGGAAATACATCGGGCAAAGCAGACATATGTGCCATGGATCGCTTTTGCATGTAGCAAGGTGGATCTACCATTAGTCCTTTTGCTACACCATGCTTGTAAGCATGGCAGACTTAATCCAAGACTATCTTTTGGGAGGAACTCGTCCTGATGGCTTTTGCTTGAATTGAGATTGTATGACAGAGAAAGAAGTTGCAGTACTTGCATTCTCCAGAGTGTGCCGCAAAAGACAACGACGGGGTTGATTAATTAAGGAGACATGGACCATTGACAAGCGGTGATGAGGGCTCGCTGCAAGCAATGGAGGAAGATGTAAATCGTTAGATCTTGAGAGAATCTGCAAGTACGATGATCATATCGAGAAACGGCTAATGAATATATTTCTTCTTCTTCTTCTTCTTCTTTTTCTTTGGTCGAGGAATAGCAAATGAGAGAATAGAAAATACTAGGCATTAGGAAAACCTCATTTTGATACCATGCTACCTTGCATGTCCTCCATGTCATTACAGATTTAACATCTAGGAGACGGGTTGAAATAAAAGAGAATTTTAAAAATGCTAAAAAGAGGGAAACCCCTTCATTTTTGCCCAAAAAGCATGAACCCCCCCTCCCCAACCTCAATAACCTGCACTTTACCCTATAAATTTAACACCATTAGGAAATTCCGTTATGTTTCTAACTTGTGCAATGCACGGACATTGTTAATCCCGAAAATACCCTTACAACCTCTCTTTCTCTCTCCCTTTTATATCTTCCCTTCTTTTTATTTTCCCCCCCAAAGTTTATTCTGGCTTTCTTTCCCTGAAATTCCCTCGTTTTTATCTCTAAATCTTCGTATCTCATTTCCTCTCACCATTTGTTTCCACTCTTCTCTTCCAATGGAGACTTCTTTGCCTCGATCGCCTTTGATTTCTTCCTCGCCTGCAAGAGATAAAAATTGGATTTACTTTATATTTCTTACTGATTGTCATTTTTACTAATAAAAAGGTTGTGATGCGAGAGATTATGCATGAAATCAAGATTTATATTGTATAACCTTTGTAACCATAAATGTGTTGAATAATTGTAAATATTTATATGAATGCAATCAAGTTTAATCCGCAGATTATAAAGTTCTTTGGTTTTCATTTACATGGGGCAACATCATTGTTGTTTCATTTACATGGCAACAAACATCAAAGAGCAATGAGCAGTTTAAAGTGATAGCAGAGCTTCAGATCTTCTTCATATGCTGTCCTCCGTCGATCCTGTGATGGTGAGCTTGGACAGCTGTGATTTGGTTTTGGAGTTTTTGAAGTTGTTGGGTGTGGATCTCAATGAGTTAGTGTTGGACGCCGAGCTACCGGCAAAGAAATCCCGGGATGGGCGACCACCGTAGGACCCTCCGACGATCAAATTAGAGCCGAGAAATAGGAGTAGAGTAGCGGCGTATTGAGATAAAATTTCGATACCTGAGTCGTCTGAGAGAGGGTTTATATAGGGGTCGCGTGGAGCGAGCATGTGCGAGATCACCGCCTTCAGTTACGCCCCAGCGTTATCCTTGTCTTGATTGGCGGGATGCGCTCATTAATGGGGCGTGGGACGCAGAGCGTGGGGCGGCGGATATCTCGCTATGGCGAGATGTGTGGAGCCGTTGCAGAGACGCTTGGGCTCCGCGTTCTCGGTTGATCGGGAGAGCCGGGGAGGCTTGGCATGTCAGGGGCTTGGAGACGAGCCGGGAGGCCGAGAAAGCTCGGCACGTCAAGGGCTCGGAGACGAGCTGAAGGCTGTTCGCTAGGTGAATATGGAAGTACTCAGGGAGGTCTTCTGGAAGGTCGGATACGTCCTTGGAGACGAGGTCCCGAGGAACGCCTCTAATGCATCTCATTTATTTCTCCTCAGTAGCTTATGGGACACGTCATCTGCCACGCATCGTAATATGAGGAAATGCCACTTTTTAGCACTATCATTAGCCCCCCACTCTCGTTCCGACCTATTCATGGGTCGGATCTAGAGTGGCCTACTCGGTTTTTCTTCTGCTCAGTTTGGCGCCGAGAATCATGATGAGGATCGTCTGGGAACGACATGGCGTTTGGCGGTTGCGTCGTTTCGATCTTTGGACCCACGTGGTGTTTCACCATGCGCCTTAATTTTTGCGCGTATCCCTGATGATGTCAGTGGATCACCGAAAGGGTGGAATAATCGAGACGTTGCTTCGTCTGTTCGAGTCGGCTATCGACCGAACTCAAGTTTTTTTTACTTGGGCCATGTTAGGAGTTTGCCTTCTTCGGGTACATGCGCTGGGTAGAGGCTTGCCAACTGGTTTAATGTGAGGCTCAAGGATCCACTGTTGAGACTGAGCAGGAAGATATCCGGCGGCCTCGTGACGGGGGCTTTTGGGTCCACCGTGCTGTTAGGTAGAGAGCTACCCACTGTAGATGGGCTGAGCAGGAATCTGCTCGGCGGCTTCGTGATTAGGGCTTTGGATCCATCTTCTTGTAGGGCAGAAAGCTGCCCAAAGTGGATGAACCGAGCAGAAGGCTGCCCGGGAACCGAGCGATGAGGGCTTTTGATCCACAACATTTTTGTTGGGCAGGAAACTACCCACCGCGGATGAAACGAGCAGGAAGCTACTCGGTTGCTTCGTGAGGAGGGATTTCGATCCACAGCGTTGTTGGGCAGGAATCTACCCGCTGTAGATGGGCCAGCAGGAAATAGCTCGGCGGACTTGTGATGAGAGCTTTTGATCCTCAGCGCAGTTGGGTAAGAAGCTACCCGCTAGGGATTGGCCAGCAGGAAATTGCTTGGCGGCCTCGTGACGAGGGCTTTTGATCCACAACGTTTGTTGGGCAGGAAGCTACCCACAGCGGATGAACCGAGCAGGAAGCTATTCGGTCACCTTGTGAGGAGGGCTTTCGATCCACAGCGTTGTTGGGCAGGAATCTACCCGCTGCAGATGGGCCAGCAGGAAATTGCTCGGCGGCCTCATGATGAGAGCTTTTGATCCATAGCGTTTATTGGCAGGAAGCTACCCACTGCGGATGAACCGAGCAGGAAGCTACTCGGTCGCCTCGTGAGAAGGGCTTTCGATCCACAGCGTTGTTGGGCAGGAATATACCCGCTGTATATGGGCCAGCAGAAAATTGCTCGGTGGCCTCGTGATGAGGGCTTGGGATCCATCTTTTTATAGGGCAGGAAGCTGCCTATTGTGGATGAATCGAGCAGGAGGCTTCCCGGTCGCCTCGCGATGAGGGCTTTTGATCCACAACGTTTTGTTGGGCAGGAAGCTACCTACTGCGGATGAACCGAGCAGGAAGCTACTCGGTCGCCTTGTGAGGAGGGCTTTCGATCCACAACATTGTTGGGCAGGAATCTACCCACTGCAGATGGGCCAGCAAGAAATTGCTCGGCGGCTTCGTGATGAGGGCTTTCGATCCTTAGCGTAGTTGGGTAGGAAGCTACCAGTTAGGGATTGGCCAACAGGAAATTGCTCGACGGCTCGTGATGAGGGCTTTCGATCCACAGCGTTGTTGGGCAGGAATCTACCCGCTGCAGATGGGCCAGCAGGAAATTGCTCGGCATCCTCGCGATGAGGGCTTTTGATCCACAACGTTTGTTAGGCAGGAAGCTACCCACTGCGGATGAACCGAGCAGAAAGCTATTCGGTCGCCTCATGAAGAGGGCTTTCGATCCACGGTGTTGTTCGGCAGGAATCTACCCGCTGCAGATGGGCCAGCAGGAAATTGCTCGGTGGACTCGGGATGAGGGCTTTCGATCCTTAGCGTAGTTAGATAGGAAGCTACCCGCTAGGGATTGTGTCACGCCCCACTTCCCGGTGTACGGCGAAGGGGACGCGACCGGTCCGCTATGTATTTACTCAGAAGCAAATGCGCTAAGCGTAACTAAGCAATATAAAAGAAAATGTACACAAGAGACAAGGTATAATAAAAACAACAACTTTATTTATTAACATTCTTTCTGCACAATACATGGAAAGTAAATACAACTGAATAAAAAGCAATGCCTAAACAAGGGCATAACAGAAATGAAAAAGTACGGAAATGGAAAGTGTACAATGAACTAGAGCTCGGGGTCTTCACTGAATTGGTCCAAGTCTTCAGCAGTTGGCTCGATCTCTGACGGTTCCAAATCACCTGACGACATTCAAAGAAGAAGGAATAGAATGTCGTCAGCGAACAGGTCGCTTGGCATGTCCCAAAGATAAGAGGAGAAATAGAATAGACAGAGAGTAAGAGAGAGAGAGAGAGTAGCTTTTACAGTTGTATTTAGTGTTAGTGCTGTTGTTTGTAGCTTGGTACAGAAGGATGCCAGTGTATATGAGAGGAGTCTCACTTGCCCCGGAGACTAAGGTATCAGGAACTCAAGGAACCGTTGGGCCACAGTACAACAGCAACGGAACACAGGTTAGGTGTCCTAATCTTACCGTCTCGTGCCACTTTTAACACCTTCCGTACCAATCTACCCCTTAAACCCCGTAGTGTTTTGATTGTATTGTTTGTCTTGTAAATTGTATTGATTGTATAATTGGTTGACTGACCGAAACCATGATATCAGTAAACAGATGTAACCGTAGAATCATGTAAATGGAATAACTGGAGAACCATGTAAATGGAATGTATATCCATGGTTCGGTTCAGTCAAGTTGTATAGATTGATAATTGGATTCATTGATTCAGGTTGAATTGTAATATTGAAGATTGTAGATTGTACTTGAATCATATTCAAGGCAGATTATACTGAGACTCAAACTGAGTCAGACAATCAGCAAAGTAACTTGAAGTCCTGATTGTTTTTATTAATTTGTCTACCTTAGATAGGAAAGCACCCACTTCTCCGGCTCCCTGAGGCTCAAGAGATTGGTTCCGCTTAAATCTATGTTTACTAGGGTCCTTAGGGTAATTTATAGAACTTGAGAGGGTTTTATATAAAAATACTTTTATATACTTTTTCAAAATATACCCCGTGCATTTATTATTCGTCTTTAGGGTTGTAATGAATGCGGATTTTATATTGTGATATTTCTAATGAAATATCCTAAATTCAGAAATAAAGGTATTTATTTGTAATATTGATTTATATGGAATTCGTGGTATTTTAGTGTAAAATTGATTCTTGTGATTTTTAGAAAAAGGTGGAATATTTATATCATAACAAAATAGGTATTTTAATGATAAATATACATATATTTATACAAAAATAATTTTAATATATTTTTTATATTCTAAAAATCTCATTTTCTTAAGATGTCGTATTTTAAATCTTTTGAGACCGAATGCTCCTTGCGGAGGTCTGAATCTCGCACTACTAAGCCCGAGGATGTGCGATAATTCGCACCATCCCGAACGGGTTCCCCAAAATGGGTTGTAGCGGCTCTTTGCAAAAATTGTATAAATACTAATCCTTTAGAAAACGATTTTATGAAGTAAGTGGTATTTATTTGTAAAGATACCAATTTTCCGTATTCTATGTTCTAGGGTCTCCTAAGTCAACTAGACTATTTCTAACTGGTCTAAAACGACAAGTTATGAGATACCTCAAATTGCCTCTTCACCACCAATTGTGGCCAGGTAAGTACAAGTGAAGAAAGGAGGGATCCGCTCACGAATCACCGTGAGACGGGCCTTTTAAAGTTACCTTTCTCACTTGCCTAGTCTAGACACCACAAAGTCAGGTTTAGATAAACGACTGATGTCTACAACTTATCCTATTTTCATAATGAGTGGTATTTATTTAAAAAGTGTATCAATACTAAATCTTTTAGAAATGGTTTTATTAAGTAAAGGGTATTTAAATGAAAATGTTTGTTTTCTCGTATTCTAAGTTTTCGATGGTATCGTGTTAGGTTGTATATGAGTGTGTGAGGAGATAGGTCGTTACCTCGTGCTCTACTTTAAAGGTATATCAAGTTTAATGGAGTTAAATGTAGAATTGAAACAATTTGGCATTTAAGTGAAAAAAACGATAAATTGAAATAGCTATCATTTCATGTGATGAAACTTGATCAATTTGGTTGATTAGTATTTAATAGTCAACATGAGAAAGTTTAAGTATGATTGTATTAGTGAGAAGTGGAATTTTATAAGAAACCGAATCGGAAAACGGATTTGTTCCGATTCCGTCGGGTTTTGTAAAACCGTATTTTTTTTGATAGAAGAGATAGGTAGAAATTGGGACTTACGGGGTTTAGATCACACAAGAGAGTGAGAGGGAAGTAGAGGAATCGCCGATGTGTTGCGTTATCGCCGGTAGTTCCTAAAACGATCGCCGGAAGTTTGCCGTAGATTTCGCCGAAGCTTCGCCTCGAGCTTGTTTTCAAAGTACCCAAGTTTTCTTGGAATTTTGAGAGAGTGGGCTCAGAATTTTGGAGTGAGAGGGTAGAGGGTAGGGGTGGTATTTATAGGGTTAGGTTAGGGTTAGGGTAGGTGAAATGTTAAAATGAAAAATGTGATAAAATGTATTAAAAATGTATTAAAAGTGGAGTAATTAGGGTTTAAAAGAGCTCTGGAAATGGTTTGAGGCTGAAATTTTGCAGGTGCATAGGGAATATGAAAAGACAACTTTCATGTTGGGGTCGTCGCCGGAATCGGCCGACTCGGCCGTGACTCGGTCAGAGGACGGAGTCGGCCGAGTCGGGGCCGATTTGGCCGATTCCAGGCCGAGTCAGGCCGCCGGGATCCCCCCCGACGGTTCATCTACCCTCTGGCAATGTTACATCTTTGGGTGAAGTGGGGGTTTTTGTGAGATATGCACGTGTAAACTCTTGGTATTCTAAAAGTTCAAAATAAAAATAATACTAAAAATAATGTGGGGTATGAGATTTGAACTCTGGTGGCTTGGTTCAGCAGTGCAAGCTATTACCAATGAGCTACAAGCTCCTTCTTGTAATTATGGTGCTAATTAATTACTTAAAGTAATAACAGTAAATGTAAATACCCCAAGTATACATTAATTTTAAAGCAAATTTTTGTACACTAAAAATGGAGTTGTTACATTCTTTTAACTTGTAATTAAAAAGCAAAATAATTACTTATAACTTATACTCAGGCTAAAATACCCCTTTATGGATTTTTTTGAATTTTTTTTTGTAAAATCTTGTATTGGAAATTTGGGGTTGTTACAGATTGGCCAGCAGGAAATTGCTCAGCGGACTTGTGATGAGGACTTTTGATCCACAGCGTTGGGCAGGAATCTACCCGCTGTGGATGAACCGAGCAGGAAGCTACTCGGTCGTTTTGTGAGAAGGGCTTTTGATCCACAGCATTGTTGGGCAGGAATCTACCCGCTGCGGATGAACCGAGCAGGAAGCTATCCGGTCGCCTCGTGATGAGAGCTTTTGATCCACAGCGTTTATCGGGCAGAAATCTACCCGCCGTGGATAAGCAGGAAGACATTCGTCGGCCTTGCATGGAGTTTTAGCATAGAAATAAAGAGAAGCAGTTCAGATCGCAGGTTAGCAAGAATCTTTATTATTAAACAAAATACAGATTATGTGATTCAGTTTAGATTCTCCTGTATCGAGTGACCGGATTCGGCAGGTGTCCTTGTTGCTCATACATGGGTCAGTCGGCGACAACTATGATCTGTCCGATCATCGGCTCTGCGTCTTTAATATGATCGGTTTGCCATTTATCTACTTGACGTTTATCTCGCAGGTACTTTGCCAAGTGACCGGAGCAGATTGGCTCGTCGATGTATACGCGCAGCTGTTTACAATCCTCGGTCGGATGTCCTTGCGCCCGATGATAGGCGCAATATGGGCCTCGGAGCCGTTTGCCCGTCCATCAGGTAGCTGGCGGAAGACTGTAGAATTCTTCGCCCTTAGCTTCCTCTAGCAGCTTGGTCAGGGAAATGTTTAGAGGAGTGTACTCCTGGAACCTCGGGGAGTAAGGTTTCGTACGATCGTATTTCCTTTCCTTTTCCTTTTCCCTCTTCTTCTGATCTGCTTGGTCGCCCCCGGGCATGTTGGAGTTCACCTCGGACTCGAGTTGGATCTCTCGCTCGGTCCACGATTTCACTTCGGTCATGGTCTTAGGTTGCGCCAATGCAAAAGAGCGGAGCCACTCTTTGTGCCTAAGACCCGACCCCAGCGAGGTGATGGCCGTTTCGTCGCGGTGCTCGGGTACCTCCAGGAGGACATTGTGGAAGCGGGTGACATACCCTTTGAAGGATTCCCTTTCCCGGATCTTGACGGTGAATAAGTAGCCGACTGTCTTCTTCTGCCGTCGGTTGCCGACGAAATGGCCGAGGAATTAGGTAGCTAGCTCGTCAAAGGTGGAGATGGAGCGTGGTGCAAGCCCCCGGAACCAGTCCCGGCCAGCCCGGATCAGCGTAGTGGGGAAAGCTCGGCATTGAGCCGCGTTCAAGTTATCTTGGAAGCTCATGCCCGCTGTAAATGCGTCCAAGTTGTCCTTCGAGTCGGATATCCCGTCGATAAGGGTCACTTTGGACGGCTTGTTCCTGGATGAGACGTGTTTGACCTACAACTCTTCTGTAAAGGGCTTTGTGAGTGAATCGGCGGAATACCTGGCGCTTTCGCCGGACTTTTGGCCATCTCATCGTATGCCTTCAATTTTCTTTTCGAGGGCTGTAAGCCGGTGGTGGCACCCCGATGATTCTGCACAGTCAGAGTGATGGCTATCCCTGCTCCTGGTCTTCGCGGCACTGCGACTTCGATTCCGTTCTATCAGATTTCTTAAATCCTCGGGCGAGGCCCGTCTTGGGTAGTCCCGACGTTCTCTGCGTGCGCAGTCTCGGCGGGAGTGGGGGTGTCGGTTGTGCCTGGAAGCAGGCGAACTGACCGACATCTCCTCAAGGGGTGTGAACGCGCGGCGGTTGTTGGAGCGACGTCCTATTCTCCCCAGGGATCAGGGTGTGGAGCTGTCCGGCACCCAGCGGGTCATGAAATCATTCGCCACATGCGGATCGCGGTGGCCGGAGTCAGCACGCCGACGCTCGGTGATGCTGAGATGAGCGTGAGTGAGATCGAGGGCTTGAGTATGCCCATCCGTCCTTCTGTGGACGTCGTTATTCCAGGGAGGGGAAACCGCGGTCTGGTGGGTAGGACCCACCGATTGAACGCGGACGAAGGCATCCATCAGCGATGTGAGCCTGTCTATCCGGACGGACAAGACGTGGATGGCATTAGGAGGAGGAGGCGAGCTGCTCCCTCCTCCGTTATGGCGGCTCGTATTCGAATCATTGCGGTCGTCGCTCGCCATTGGATCGAGGGTTGAAGATCAACTTTTTTGGTGGAATAAAATAAGTCTTTCGTTCCCACAGACGGCGCCAACTGATGGAGCTTCGGATCTACTTCAGATGCTGTCCTCCGTCGATCCTGCGATGGTGAGCTTGGACGGCTATGATTTGGTTTTGGAGTTGTTGGGTGTGGATCTCAATGGGTTGGTGTTGGACACCGAGCTACCTGCAAAGAAGTCCCGGAGTGGGCGACCACCGTAGGACCCTTCGACGATCAAGTTAGAGCCGTGGAATAGGAGCAAAGTAGCGGCGCATTGAGATAAAATTCCGATACCTGCGTCGTCTGAAAGAGGGGTTTATATAGGGGCCGCGTGGAGCGAGCAGGTGCGAGATCACCGCCTTCAGTTACGCCCCAGCGTTATCCTCACCTTGAATGGCGAGATGCACTCATTAATGGAGGGACGAGCCTGCGTGGGATGCAGAGTGTGGGGTAGCGGATATCTCGCTCTGGAGAGATGCGCGGAGCCGTTGCGGAGGCGCTTGGGCTCGGCGTTCTCGGTTGATTGGGAGAGCCGAGGAGGCTCGGCATGTCAGGAGCTCGGAGACGAGCCGGGAGGCCGAGAAGCTCAGCACGTCAAGGGCTCGGAGACGAGCTGGAGACTGTTCACTAGGTGAATACAGAAGTACTCAGGGAGGTCTCCTAGAAGGTCGGATACGTCCTTGAAGATGAGATCTCGAGGAACGCCTCTAATGCATCTCACTTATTCCTTCTCAGTAGCCTGTGAGACACGTCATCTGCCACGTGTCGTAATCTGAGGAAATTCCACTTTTGAGCACCATCAGCATGAGTTTCATCCAGCTTCAATCACTCCATTCTTCTCAAAGCAATATTTCCCCAGAACTCGAAACCCTAGTACTCTAACAGCCTCGTCCTCCAATTCAAATACCAATCATCAAGTTTTTTTAATGGTTTTTATGAATGATATGAATATCACAGAAGAGGGATCCTGATAATGCTCGATATTGGCTATCCCCTAGATGATGACGCGTGGCAGATGACGTGTCCCGGAACCCGGAAGAAAGGGCCCGCAGGGGCCGACCAGGCCACCCCGTGCCCGACCTGCAAGCACAGGCTGGCCCCCCTCGGGGTCCCTGCACATTGGCCTCCTTGGCCCCTCAGCTCGCCCCGAGCTGCCACCAGAACAAGACCCCTCGGCCTCCTCGCTCGACCCCGAGCTCCTGGCCGAGGCCGTCTTCCTCGGACCTCCGACTAACTCCACCGCTCGCTGGCGTAACCACCGCTCCGCGAATCTCGCCATGCGCAGATTTCACGCCAGCAACATCCCACGATCCACGCCATCAATCCCCATTAATGGGCGATCCACTTCCTACGCGGGTGTGACGTCGGGGGTGCATAACTGCCGGCGAGATTCTCGCACCCGCTGCTACTCTGCTCGGATCTCATCACTAACTTGAGCGTCGGAGGGTTCTTGGTGGTACCAAACCACCCCGGGACTTCTTTGCAGGTACTCGGCAACAACTTCCTCACCTCACCTCTTCTTCCAAAAACCAATTGAGACCCACATGCAACGAAGGACAACCAGCTAAGTTCACCGCGAGATCAACGGAAGACAACATCTGACGGAGGCCCGAAAAGGAGCTCCATCAGTTGGCGTAGTCTGTGGGAACTGACTCCACAAAATACAAAGTTGGCCTTCCTATCTCCCCCCTCATGGAAGATGACCATCCTGGGGATCCTGGTACCAGCCGCCGTCCTCCACTCACTGAAGGCGGGGATGAACCTCCTCCCCTGACAGTCATTAACGTCCTCGCAGGACGGATAGATCGCCTGCAATCCCACGTGGAGGCCCTCGTCCGCGTCAAACGCTCGCGCCGAGGCCCCAGATCGCCTCTCCACCGCTTCCAGATGGCTCTGTCCCTGTCTGGACGGCCGACCACCAACAGGCCGCGTCCCCTGGCCGCCAGTCTCTAGAACCGGTGCTCCCTGAGACCCGTTGGGCGCCTCAGGGCTCTATACCGAGATCCGCCGCCAAGGCGCCTCACCTCGAGCCTCATCGCGACCCCTATCCCCCTGAGGAGATGTCGGTCACCTCGCCTATCCGCGGGCGTGGTCGACCCCACCGCCACCGACGGGGCCGCACAGAAGAGGTCCGCCCAGGCGGTTCAAGAGCTACCTCACCCCGGGACCTGTGGCACCTCATTGAGAAGAACCGGGGATGCTCCCAGACGCAGGTCACCCACAGCGGGGGCCAGAGATCCCGAGGCGCCGATTCCTCAGGGTACCACGGTTGGCTCGACGCCCTTGAGAAGAAGATCGAGGGCATGCGCCGAGAAGCTTACCTCTCGAGCGACGGAGCTAAGTACGCCTCCGACTCGCTCACGAAGCCGTTCACCGAGGGACTGCTCGCCGTCCACGTCTCCTCGCAACAAGCCCCCAAAGGTCTCTCTGTTTGACGGAAAAACCGACCCGAAGGACCACTTGGACGCCTTCACTGCGGGGATGAGCTTCCAGGATCACTCCGACGCCGCCCAGTGCAGAGCCTTCCCGGCCACCCTCATCCGCGCAGGTTGGGACAGGTTCCGGGGGCTCGAGCCCCGCTCTATTTCGACCTTCGACGAACTGGATACTCAGTTCCTCAGCCATTTCGTGGGGAACCGTCGACAGAAGAACACGGTCGACTACCTCTTCACGGTTAAGAGCGGGGACAAGGAAACGTTTAAGGCATACATTACCCGTTTCTACAATGCCCTTCTCGAGGTGCCCGAGCACCGAGACGAAACCGTCATAACGGCACTCAGATCTGGTCTGAGGCACAAGGAATGGTTGCGCTCCTTTGCGTTGGCGCAACCTAAGACCATGGCCGAGGTCAAGGCGTGGACCGAGCGTGAGGTCCAGCTGGAATCCGAGGTGAACGCTAACCTTCTCCGAGCAGAACGGCCCGACCCGAAGAAGAGGGCTCGGGAGGAGAGGCCGGAGTGTCAGCAGCCTTACCACCCGAAGTTCCAGGAGTATACCCCCCTCAACGCCTCTCTCGCGGTGTTGCTAGAGGAGGCCCAGAACGAGGGGTTCTTCAAGTTCCCTCCGGTCCCGCGTCAGGCTGCAAAGCGAACCCGAGGCCCCTACTACGCTTTCCACCGGGTACTGGGCCACGCCATGGAGGACTGCAAACAACTGAGGGACTACATCGAGGAGCTCATCCGATCTGGGCACCTCGCCACCTACCTAAGGGACAAATGGCAGACCGACCGCGAGCAGGAGAAGCATCACCCTCCCGCCGACCTGACCATCAGTCAGATCATACTTGCTTCGGCGGACGGCCAACCCGGAGCTCAGGGAGCCCCATGCCCCATACCAAGCCCGGGGGCAGACATCCCTTCAGGGAGCTCGGCCCCAGCCAATAAAGTCATCTTCTAGCCTGTACCTTTTTTTTAAAGCAATGTAAATTCTTCCTAGGATCTATTGTTAATTTAATAAAGATCAATGGAGCGTTGCAAAAAAGAAAGAAAAGCTTTGTTTATTCAAAGGGTATTATGGGCTCCTCAGCCGTACATGCAAAAAGAAAAGAAAATTACAATAGTGGGGGAAGGGGGTGCAGCGAGCACTGCTCGTGGTACTCGGTAAAAATCTCCGCCAACCGGGGCATCGCCAGTTCCTGCCTTTGTCCCCGGTTCCCCCCGCGGGCGTCGACCCCGAGCCTCAGCTCGTAGCATTCGCGGACGAGCACTTCTGAGCGGGCCAACCGGTTGGCAGAGATTAAGCCGAAGCGCCTCAGAGACCGCAGCTTTCCCACGGCCTCGTCAAAGAGCAGCTCAGACAGGGGGTTGTAACGCCCCGGCGATGCCCTCCAGATGGAGTACATCAGCAGCTGCAGCAGGGAGGAGCGTCGGGGGAGTAGCCGGCCAAAATAGTCCTTGATGCTCCCGTAGACCAGCTGCACCGTGTCCTCGGTGCAGTACGGGTCGTAGAGGTACACGTCTTCGAAGCGGACGATGTCGGGGATGGTGAACGGGAAGTCCTGCATTCTCGGCGACCTGTTACGAAGGATGAAAAGACTAGTACTCCTTCAGCCTTATATAGCCCACTGCGCAGCCCAATCGTCCCACTCTTTCGCCTAGGGAATCGCTGCCACGCGGCAACCATCAAGCCTTCTCCGGTGGAATCAAAGCGACGTGCCCCTAGCGCTTCGCCTTCCCCTAACGCTTCGTCTTCCCCCGCATTCGCTAGGCTAGCTACGCGTGCCGTTGCCCCGACCATTCCCATTCCCCATACCTGCGGCTGAACGGTCGGGACTCACCACGACAAGATTCAGCCCAGCAGCATCCCTGCTCGGTCGTCCCCGGCGGGCAGCTTCCCTGCCGCGACGTTGGGGATCAAAAAGCCCTCCAAGAGGCAGTCGAGCCCGAGGTTCCCTCGCCCGGCTATCCCCAACAGGCAGCTTCCCTGCCGCGACGCCGGGGATCAAAAAGCCCTCCCAGAGGCATTCAAGCCCGAGGTCTCCCCGCTCGGCTATCCCCAGCGGGCAGCTTCCCTGCCCCAATGCCGGGGATCATAAAGCCCTCTCAGAGGCAGTCGAGCCCGAGGTTCCCTCGCTCGGCTATCTCCAGCGGGCAGCTTCCCTGCCACAACGCCGGAGATCAAAAAGCCCTCTCAGAGGCAGTCGAGACCGAGGTTCCCTCGCCCGGCTATCTTTCAGGACAAAAGCCCTCGCCAAGAGGCACCGGGCGGTAACCCTGCCGGGCCAAGGGTCCTTGGTAGGCTTCTTACAGCCTTATAGCTCTTCCCGCGCCAAGGACCAAAGTCCTCCCAGAGGCAGTCGGGCCCTCGCTCGGCTATCCCTGGCTAGTAGCTTCCTACCACAACCGACAGGGATCAAAGTCCTCGCCAAGAGGCACTGGGCAGTAACCCTGCTCGGTCCCCGTCCTAAAGGATCAAAGCCCTCGCAAGAGGCAACCGAGCAGCTACCCTGCTCAGTAAAAACTCTGGCTGGTAGCTCCTTACCCGCGGCGCCGGGACAGAAGCGGCTGTCCCGCCCATTCGTCCCAGGCCAGCGGTTTCCTACCAACGACGCCGGAGGCCAAAGCCCTCGACGAGAGGCAGCCGCTCGGCTTCGCTGCCCGGACATCCCTAGTGGGCTTCTTACAGCCCCTCAAACGCTAAAGACCTAAACCCTCGCAAGAGGCAACCGAGCAGCTACCCTGCTCGGCCATCCCTGGCGGGAGACTCCCCTGCCACCACGCCAGGAAGCTTAAAGTATTTGCAGGGGGTGACGGGGCAGCTACCCTGCCCAGTCACCCCCGGAAGGTGGCCAATGCTCTAAATCAGAGATGCTCTGTGGCCCGTGGAGAAACCGAGACCCCAGTGAGGGACGTCCAGTCTGTCCAGGTCCAAACGATCTCCCTTCGACTCCGGGCCCAGGGAGATACCTTCTCGGAAACGCTCGTCGGTCGGCAAGTGATTGCAGTCAACTCGACGGGCGATCATTAGACAGATGGCCGACCTAACATAAAAGCACAACGGTACAAGCAAAAAATATCTCACGAACATTCTTCAACAGATGACAGAGCGCAATTCTATGGAGCTGAAGAAAAACTTTATTACTACTGCCAAAGACGAAAGTTTTTTACAAAGGGTATTTTTTGGGCTCCCCAGCCTTACAAAATTCAAAAGAAAAACAAATTGAAGAGGGGAGAACAGGGGAACTACACCTCGGGGCCGGGCGCGACCTCGAGGTCCTCGACCTCTACCACTTGGGGCGCTGGGTCCTCGGCCGCCTCCTCGCCGGGAACTTCTTCCCTTTGCTCGTCGACGACCACGAGACGGAACTCAGCCCGGAGATCCACGTCGTCAAACCCGGGCATCCGGGACTTAACGGCGTCGAGGGCGTCGTGCCAAATGCGGGTCGTGGCTATGGCCAGTTTGTTATAAAAATCCTTCGACCCCTTATAGCTCCCCACGACCGTCGATTCAGCCGACTTAAACGCCTCTGCCGCCACCCCCAGCTTTTTTCGGAGGGCCTTTACCGTCCCCTTCAGGTTGCCGGCAAGCACCTAGGAGTCCTCGAGCTTGCCCTCGGCGATCACGGCAGCCTCGCGATGCCGGGCGACCTCCTTTTTCCCGGCGACCACCTCGCCCTCCAGGGCGGCGATCTTCGCCGACATCGCCACCCGCTCTCGCCTGGAGCTCTCTTGCAGCGAGGTGAGCTGACCCGCGGCCTCCAACGCCGGGGCTACCACCTTGGTCTCCACGCGGAGGGCGAGGGCCACGTGCTGGAGAACTTGAGAAGACACAAAAAGGTCAGAAAACAGAAAAGGGCACCAAATCTCACGATGAACTGGGGGCTTACCTGCACGGACTCCTGGGCGATCGACGCCAGCTGGGCCCTGAGGGTCCCTTCAGGAACTCGACCCTCGGCCGAGGCCTCTATTTCGTGCAGGAGGCTGTCCGCGACCGACAGCACCGACGGCACCGCGAACCGGAGCCCCCCTTCCTCCATTACGGTCGGCGAGGACCGGCCCCGGGAGGGTCTCCGGGAACTCTTCTTGAGCGGCTCCGAGGGAGAGCCGATCTACTCTTTCGCAGCCGTGTCCTCCAGAATTAGGGCCCGCTTCTGACCCGATGCTCTGCTGGGGCCCGGGGCGGGATCCGCCACCGAGCGTCCTCGAGGCGCCGCCTTCGGGGCAGTAGGAGCCGGAGTGGGCTGCGCCCGAGAAGAGCTGGCGCCCCCGGCCCTAGCAGGATGCCTCGGCTGGCGCATAGCATCTCGGAGAGAGCCGAAGTCCATGGATCCTGCATGAAACGAACACCCAACAGATCAGCAACACGAGTAAAATGTAAACCCCAAAAGCAAGCCTAACTTACCGATGAACTCGACGGGGCTAAGCCCGGCCCAGCTCAAAACCCTCTCGGACAACAGCACGTCATGTCGGGGGACGGGCTCCCATGACGCCACTCTCACCGCGGCGGAGTCATCGGACGGATTCCCCGGCAGACACTTCTCCCTTGACCACTTGGTGGGCACCGGCCAGTCCTCGCCATCGGGAGGGGAAACGAAGAAAAATTTCTTTTTCCAATCATGAATGGAGGAGGGAAAGGCCACGACCCCGGTCCCCGCAGCAACCCCGGGCCGCTTCCTAAAAGTAAAGTAAACCCATCTCGGGTCGCCAGCTCGACCGCCGAGGTGACTCTTGAGAATGAGGGAGGAAACAAGAAGGGAAAGACTGAAAGGAACCGCCTGCAGCCTCAGGCGGATCAGGAACCCAAGGAGAATCCTCCATGCGTGCGGCACTAACTAGCCAGGGTCCAAGCCAAAGAAATTCAGGGCGGCGATGACCTCAGGAGAGAAAGGCAGACGCATTTCGCCCCAAAAAGCTTCCAAATACAGGGCAATCTCCCTGCCCCGTACCTGGTTTGCCCTCTCTCCCTCCTTGGCCAGACGAAGCGTGTAGCACGGGGGAATGTGGAAGCGAGCCCGAGCGTTGGCGAGCTCGCCCTCATGCCTCACCCAACACGAGGTGCTGGAGGCCATATCTGCCTCCTCCTCCCGGGAGGCGGCCCCCGCCTCACGGCCCCGGGGAGAGGGCCCTGCCCCTGCTCCCCGAGGAGACTTAGACACATCTAAAGGAACCCTAGCATCTACTCCTACAACATCTACTGATTCTACAGAGGAAGACGTCTAACCAGGGAAAAGAAACTCTTCAAAGGTTGGAAACGAAAGAGGGGAGACGAGCGCCGAGCAGCTGAGGCTTGAGAGAGGAAAGTATGAAAGAGTCAGGGCCCTAGGGCGGACCCCACCCGTATTTATTGCCGCATCCAACGGCGCCCATCGTCTCCCGCCGAAAGGACTCCTTGTGCCCAGCGGCTCCGATCGTTCCACGTGGCGGCCCAGCGCTGGACCAAGTCCTATCAGACGCCACAGACCTGCGCACGTCGCATCGGCTAATCAACGCTCGACATGTGGGCCGTTGCTTCGACTGCAGAGTGCGCGAACCGGCGCACCTTCTTTAAATGCAAATATCTGACCCTGAATCGCTAGTGGAAAAGACAACCGATGGCCTGAGGACTCGTCCCGACGAAATCATAAAGGCGATCTCATCTCGGGAGGCACAACAGTCCACTCCTGACCCGACCACTAGCTGGTCGGAACAAGAGTGGGGGGCTAATGATAATGCTCGATATTAGCGATCCCCAAGATGACGACGCGTAGCAGATGACGTGTCCCGGAACCCGGAAGAAAGGGCCCGCCGGGGCCGACCAGGCCATCCCGTGCCCGACCTGCAAGCACAGGCTGGCCCCCCTCGGGGACCCTGCACATTGGCCTCCTCGGCCCCTCAGCTAGCCCCGAGCTGCCACCAGAGCAAGACCCCTTGGCCTCCTCGCTCGACCCCGAGCTCCTGGCCGAGGCCGTCTTCCTCGGACCTCCAACCAACTCCACCGCTCGCTGGCGTAACCACCGCTCCGCGAATCTCGCCATGCGTAGATTTCACGCCAGCAACATCCCACGTTCCATGCCATCAATCCCCATTTTGTTGGCTATAGTGCCCTCAAGGCAATTATCATAGTCGCGGACTAGTGATTATGATGATTGAGTGAGGACCTATACCGATAAAACAGTCTTATTCAAAATGATAGTATGCTATCCGGTTTGTCTTTATCATCATGTTGATAAAGCCAATCGGATTCTTGCTTGACTGCCAGCATTATGATGGCGATCATATATGTAGGAGCTGGGTTCTATAAGCACATCCTTAAATGTCCCTAGTCGTAGGAGTATCGAGACCGGGCATCGATACTCCGGTGTAGACTAGTGTATACTGATCGAGACCCCGACGAGGGGCGGTGGCCAGGTCTCACAAGCCATTGGTGTTAGTTTATTCACCTAAGATAGTATACAGGTGCTCATTGGGTTATGAGTACACTGAACGGACTCGCCGGGAACCTGCTAGTTGGTATTATACCTATTGTCAGATAGCAGTTCCCAGGTGACATGTGTAAAGGTTAGTCTGTCGACTTGAGATCGTCATTTGTCTCGTGTGAGTTCTCACTGTGCTTTGATTACCACCCTACCACGGTTCAAAGGAGTCGTGCAAACAGGTTTTAGTTGGGTACAGTCCCGAGCCATATGGAGGCAGTGATCGGATCGTTGGGGATTCGTCTCTCCCGGTATTGGGGGTTGATGTCGCGTTGTGTACGGATGGCCATCACCATAAATCCATAGCCATGGTGGACGAGAACTATCGATCCAGGATCGATAGTTTCTCAGGTGGTGATGGGTTTCATACCGACACTAAATATCGCGTTGTTAGGGGTCTGACTTTATCCACCCCCTAGACTCGATATGCGATACTCTTAGACGAACAGACCGGACTGTACGGATATTGTCACTGACAGGCTCAATAGGGGTTCAGGATGAGTTTGCTCGTCGGCCTCCCTTTCGCTCAATACCTGGGTAGCCGTTACGTACAGCTAGTGCCACTGACGTGCTTGTGGTTAAACCCACTGCCAGCGTATTGACGAGTCTTTAGAGTCCCACACAGAGGGTTTTCACGGTTCAGGCGATATGGTGTACATGAGCTATGTTGATACTTACAGGTGTCCGATTAAATATGTGCACATACCGCGCAGACTTTAATCGGACGGTTGATAATACCAGCGGCTTAGGATTAAGCCGGATTATTAAATCGTGTTTTGGTTTAATAATTTATATATGTATTTGTATATACGTATTCTAGTATTATTGTTCACTATTCGTTTTCTCTCTCGGCTATTCGTATTTTGGTACGAATACGCGTATATGTATTTCGGTACATGTACCGGGAAGTATTCCGTATTTTATACGGAATAGCTTCTAGAAGATGCCACATCATTTATATGATTTTCCATTTATGGATATTCATTTGTTTTTATAAATGAGGTGGAATATGTGAGGTGGCATGAACATTGTTCATGGTATGGGCATGAGTCAAAGCATGTTGCAAAGCATGGCTTTGATTTGTTTATTTGTAAAAAGGAAATGATTTTTTTTGTGGGAATGAGAGAATGGGGGGGGGGGGCACTACTTTTAGGGTGAGGTTAATTTCATTTGTGAGATTACACTTCATTATTCATCACTCCCTCACACTCTCATTCTCACAAAAAACTTAGCCATTTTAGCTCATGCAAAAGGTTCACCTCATTGATCTTCTATGCTTGCTCATTGAGCAAAACAAGTTGAGAGAAAATTGTAGTGACATTTTCATACACCCCCACTCTCCATCGTTAGCGACTTTGGAGTGTCGGTTACCTCGTTCGACGAGGTTGGAGCTTGCGCCGTTTCCATCGGGTGGATCATCGGAGATGGAGGAAGACCGGCAATCAAACCACATCAAGGAGCCGCTAGGAGCTTGGAATGAATACCGAAGGACACGGATCAACTCGGTATAACGATTCTAACTCTTAGTTAGTTTGCTAGTTTAGGGTTTAAGGTCGATCTGGGATTCGGGTAGCGGTAGCGCCGGTTTAGAAAATTTTTGTTCCGCATTTTGGCCGCGTTTCGATGGCCGGGACGCTGCCGGGACCCAACATGGTATCAGAGCCACCCTTTAAACCCCTTACTAGCTTGTTTAAACGTGCTTAAAAGATCGATCGACGAAAATTGCCAAAAATCATGATTTCATTGTTCTGTTCTCTGCCGATTTTCAAAAGTGGTCAAAAAATATTTTCCAGAGTCTTAAAAATCCGTGCAGGCTTTTTGTAGGGTACAAAAAAATTTGGGCTCTTGATGCCTCCAAAGCGCTACGGAACCGCCGCACTTACCCCCTATTGGCGGCGGTTCCGCGGCCATTTATTGGCGACGGGCCTTCAAATTTTCACTGTAGCTCATATACGTAGAATTGTGATTTTTGTGATATTCTGTTTTGGCCTAACTTTCTGTGAAGTGTTGATTTTGCTATTGGGGCCAATTTGGAACTTAGTCGATCGATAATTTAAGTGTGCGTTTTACAGTACATACATTATAATCTGCGACCGTGAATGTCATTTGATCGGTAAACCCGTCTAACTGCTATATGTTCCTTTAGACGGGTTTGCGAACGTGACATTCACGTTGATGTTCTGTGTTGTGCTGTGATGTTGGTTGGATCGTCGTGGTGGATAGCTGTGGTGCAATGTTAGTACTGTTTTATTTCATTTGTACATTTGATATTGCGGGACGAGCGACCGACATGTGGACTGCCGTCACTGCCAGTTTGTATATTATTCTTTTGGGGCACGACCGGGCTGAGGTCGATGTCACCCTTGTATATTATTTTATTTTCTGTACTAGGATTACCCCGAGGTGGAGTGCACGAATAGCCGGGTACTAGAGGGCAACTGGTCCGCATCTCAAGGCATTCAGACGGAGGGGAATTTACTCTAGAATTGGCGGGCTATTCGCTGCACTCGTAGGGGGTATAGGTGACCCAGGAGGGGTGCTCAAATTACCGGATTCCGTGAAGTGCTGGGTGGTCCATTCACGTTGCTGAAGGGGGCTGCCTCACTTCTGGTTTTGGCGGGTAACTTGCCGCGCTCGTAGGGGTCTAGGTTTTATTGCACATGCTATACACACGACAGGGAACGTCGGGTCTCACTTGCGGCTCAAGTGAAACCCGGGGCTCCAGATTATCCACCATTCTGTGTTGCTTCTGTGATGTTTTCTGTGATGTTGCTTTATATCATGCCTGGGACGAATGTTATATATATATATATATACTAGTAGATGTTGTATATGTTTTGCACTCGCGGTAGCCCAGTCCCCGCTCTGTCGTTAGTTAAGTAACCTAACGGGTGATGACGGGACCCAGTGGCGAATGCGGATGGCATATACGTACATTTTATTTTCGTTATTTTCTGGTGTGATTAATTGATGGGACTGCATAGATTCTTATCAATGCAAGGATAAAACAAACCTATATTTGATGTTGTTGGAACCAAGTTTTTAAAAACTGACATTACAGACGTACACTTTTGCTTTGCATCGTGGTATTCATTTTGGAATATCATGCACCTCATTCGACGAGGCAAGGGCCGAGATCCCTTCATCGGGAGTGACCCCTTGGGTAAAAGTTTGCGTCAACGTAATAACTTTACTATAGTCGTTTCCTTTTGCTTTGCATCGTGGTATTCAGTTTGGGATATCCTGCACCCCATTCGACGGGGAAAGAGCCGAGATCCCTTCACCGGGAGTGACCTCTTTAGCAAAAGTTTTCGCCACTATATATTTGCAAAACCACTTGGATTCCTTCAACGAGATCAAGTTCATTACGTTAAAGTTTTTTGCCAAAAACCAGCCGTAGCCCTCCGTCATTTCATATTAGTATTGCTTAGTATTCGTGCTACGTATGTCGTGCATTACCGAGGCGTAGTGTTCGGTAGCTCTGTAATGCTTCTCTATCGTATGGTTATGTGGATTGGTTAGGACAGTTGTACGGTTATGTTGGCATTGTCAAGGACTCGTACGGGTGGGTTTAACGCAGTCAAGATAATGACGGGTTGAACTTGACTAGGACTCTTTGATATGTTGGCATTGTCAATGTCATTTGGGTCCTAGGGGTAAAAACACACATCGGGAGTTTCAAACATACAGGAAACTTGCCAGGCTTGCGCATACCTTCTGGAGTGTGGTGACTTGAGTGGCTTCCATCAAGTTATCATGCGATGATAGTTGGATTCCGATTCCCACTGATGAGTAGGATTACTCCTCGTGTGATTCCGACTAATTCTTCTTTTGGGTTTGGAGGAGAATTTGAGGAAACAGTGGGAGCCATCCAGATTAGATAAAATGATTGATCATTCTGATCTAGGTTAGAGTGCACGCTGAGTGTTTCTTCTCTCTCTCTCTCTGGCTGTGACTGTGACCCGACCTTTGACTAAAACTCATGAAACCAAGTTGACCGAACCTTCTTAAAACACTTTGGCTTTTGGAATGTTACTGTGTCGCATACATCATTGCCACTTCTATATCACCTTTGCGTTTCTCCAGAATACCTCGTGTCACTACGAACGACCACTTCCATTGGATAAATCTATCGTATGGTTATATACGAACTCGAAGGATCTGATTCGAGGATGGATTCTGGTTCTGGAGAGATTGAATAGGATTATTCGGTTGTCTTTTTTCTTTACCTTCTCTCAGGTTGTGAGGGCTCCTAGGATTAGGAGAGGGTATACCTATTGAGCTTATTGGATAGTCTTCCTCCAAACCATAGGCAGGTGCCGAACGGTAGGAAAGGAAGAAAACCAATTAAGCTTAAGTGTGGTGTACAGAAGGTAATAAGTAAAGACATATAAAGGGATTAGAATAATGGCAAAGGAAATTGCGATCACCATCAATCATGACAAAAACAGTGTATACCCCTGCCACTTCTATATCCACTTTGCTTTTCTCTAGAACACTCCGTATCACTACGGATATCCAATTCCATTGGATAAATCCATCATATAGTTACATACGAACTCGAAGGAAATTTTTCGAGGATGGATTCTGGTTCAGGAGAAATTGAATAGAATTATTCAGATGTCTTTTCTCTTTACCTTCTCTCAGGTTGTGAGGGCTCCTAGGATTAGGAGAGTACACCTATTACGCTAATTGGATAGTCTTCTTCCAAACATTAGGCTGGTGCCGAAGGGTAGGGAATGAAAAAAACCAATTAGCGTAAAAGAGGTGTACAGAAGATAATAAGTAAAGACATAATAAAGGGATTGCAGAGAGGGCAGGCAAGTATACGGTTACTGTCGTGAATCAGGATAGTGGAAGAGGCGTTGCTAGGAATACCAGTTAACCCTTTTGGAACATTTTCATGTTTCAGTTTCACTGTGCGATGTTAATTGATAACTGTTTTCCCAATTGGAATCTAACTCCAGGGTATGTATTTACCAGATCAGTTTTTCACATCTGTATGTTATTACGGATGGTGAGTGGGAGTAAGATATTAGGAATTGGGTGATTAGATTTTCATTATATCGGAATTCGTTGTAATTGGTGATATTTGAGGAAAATCATCTGGTTTTTGCCGGATGGCAAATATTTGGTTTTGAATATCCGTTCTTATGCACCAATTTCAAACTGATATATCTGAATGTTTGTTTTATAAAGTGAGATATAATTTTTTGATATTATGTTTGTGACATTTACCTATATCAGTTGGTGATTAGGTAAGGTGCATTCAACAGCGGTGTAATTCTTCTTAACCATACTACAGTTTTTCAACCTACGACGCACAGGGTTTGAGTTATTGAACTCAGGGGATTTATACAAAGTATTGTATGTTGTCCAGTGTCCATTAGGACAAAGGGGTTGGTACTCGTACTATATTCTATTCACTTATGACTTCTCCAGTTCTGGACATGTATTTCGTTGAAATGCAAGGTCCAGATATTCAGAAGTTATAGGTATAAGAATAAAGTAGAGGACCATTTGTTGTAAGTATCAGGATTATTCGAGGAAGTTGAAGATGTAGATACTTGTGTTTGGTATTCAGTTAATAGTAATGGTTTTGAGAACTTGCTTCTTTTTCAGGTTACTCATATGTGGATGCACTCCTAGATGAGTAATGCTGATTGTCCTCTTTCCATTTGGTTGATATGCATTGGAGACAGATGCATGATTTTGAATCTGGTTCAAATTAGATTAGTGCTTTTGTTTCTATATTAGATTTATATATAATCAATTTATATCTTAACGATGTTAAGGTATAGGGAGTTGTCCGGCTGATCCTTAAAACCAGAATCCAGATAAACTCAAGGCACGTTTCAGTAATGACAGTTTGTGGGTTATCCCGGGCTTTGACGAGGGTTAACTTTCTACCATCAGGAAGATCAATATTTATATTGTTCTTGACTCGCCACAGTTTTAGTAAAATGGATTTTTCAGAAAAACAAAGTGGGAGTATGGTAGAACTGGAAGTGATTCCAGAACCACAAACGATCACTGATGATTTAATAGAACCTAACGATTCAATTAGTTTCAACGTTCCATTAGCCACTCCGCAGATTTTGGTGGGTAACCTCAGGCACCCGAGAGGTACTTCGGTCTTCTCAGAGACGGTGACAAGGAGGTTCTTGTTTACCCAGACTTGCCATTGCTGCTGTTCTAGACTATAAGACCCGGCAGGAGGATGAGTATACCGTCATTCTAAACTAGCTTTAGAGGTGCACGTGTATATGACTCTGCCAGAGGGTTGTTGTAGTCAGTGGGAGCAGCGGAAGCATAGTAGGTAAGTAGCTTATGTCTATTTACAGACTAAAGCAGGTATAGCGGAAATAGATCATCTAATTTTTGATGTGACAATCATAGTCTTTGACCTCATCAGAATAGGAGATGGATCTGGTAAGAAGGTTGTAGAGAGTGATGTCCAGGTATTGGGATAACATGCACTTGATAGGAAGAGATATTCCTATACTACGATCGGTTATACTTTGGTTGTCACAAAGTTGTTTCTCCACACAGGATATGGATGTAATGTCAGGGTTTCTGGTTACTAGATCTATGGTTTTAGATCTAGATTTGGGAAGTATCCCAATCTGGGTACTTTGACATTAAATGGACGATTCCTGGCATGGTGTACCTGCAGATGATGGAGTCACCCTCTCTAAAGGTGTCTTACAGACTAATAGGGAGATGGATCTGCATGATTAGCATATCACTTGCTTAGGCAATTGAGTTAATCATGAAATGTCAAGTACCACACCAAATATTGCTTTTGTACTAGATGCAATAAGCAGATATATTAATCCAATCCTGGAGAAACATTGGGAATCAGTTATTGAACATAAGTAAATGTTCTAGGGAAATGATTAAGGCAGCCTCCTTCGGGAGACGATTATCATTTCAGGCTTCCAAGGTGACCTGGATGACAGAGTGACTGTCAGAGTTATAGTTTTCCCTCTTTTGAGGGACAGTATGTTGGACAGGTGGTCCAAGCGGATACCGAGGAAAGGCAAGGCACATGATGCTGATTAAATTCGGTGGACGATACAGTCTAAGTGTTTTGCTGGATTTGGAGTTCATTTGTGAACTGGGTCCCATCAGATATCCAGACAAATTCTAAGACAGGTATTGCTCATTTCGGGAGATAGTTTTCTCCGCGAAGTTGAGATATAGAGAGATACAGAAAGAAACATTGGAGCGGATCCACTCACTGAGGCTATTTCTCGAACGTAGTCATTTTCGCAAACGGGCTTTGCGAAACTGATTAGTAGAGAAGTTGGGTGTTCGATATCACACGGGCTGTGAGTATGCGACATCGCAATAAATGGCCTTAAGTGCAAGTGGGAGATTGTTGGCTATAGTGCCCTCAAGGCAATTATCATAGCCGCGGACTAGTGATTATAATGATTGAGTGAGGACATATACCGATAAAACAGTCTTACTCAAAATGATAGTATGCTATCCGGTTTGTCTTTATCATCATGTTGATAAAGCCCATAGGATTCTTGCTTGACTGCCAGCATTATGATGGCGATCATATATGTGGGAGCTGGGTTCTATAAGCACATCCTTAAATGTCCCTAGTAGTAGGAGTATCGAGACCGGGCATCGATACTCCAGTGTAGACTAGTGTATACTGATCGAGACCCCGACGAGGGGCGGTGGCCAGGTCTCACAAGCCATTGGTGTTAGTTTGTTCACCTAAGATAGTATACATGTGCTCATTGGGTTATGAGTACACTGGACGGACTCGTCGGGAACCTGCTAGTTGGTATTATACCTATTTTCAGATAGCAGTTCCCAGGTGATATGTATACAGGTTAGTCTGTCGACCTGAGATCGTCATTTGTCTCGTGTGAGTTCCCACTGTGCTTTGATTACCACCCTACCACGGCTCAAAGGAGTCGTGCAAACAGGTTTTAGTTGGGTACAGTCCCGAGCCACATGGAGGCAGTGATCGAATCGTCGGGGATTCGTCTCTCCCGGTATTGGGGGTTGATGTCGTGTTGTGTACGGATGGACATCACCATAAATCCGTTGCCACGATGGACGAGAACTATCGATCCCGGATCGATAGTTTCTCAGGTGGTGATGGGTTTCATACTGACACTAAATATCGTGTTATTAGGGGTCTGACTTTATCCACCCCCCTAGACTCGATATGCGATACTCTTAGACGAACAGACCGGACTGTACGGATATTGTCACTGATAGGCTCAGTAGGGGTTCCGGATGAGTTTGCTCGTCGGCCTCCCTTTCACTCAATACCTGGGTAGCCGTTACGTACAGCTAGTGCCGCTGACGTGCTTGTGGTTAAATCCACTGCCAGCGTATTGACGAGTCTTTAGAGTCCCACACAGAGGGTTTTCACGGTTCAGGCGATATGGTGTACATGAGGTATGTTGATACATACAGGTGTCCGATTAAATATGTGTATTTACCCCAATCAAAGCAATGCTCTGTTCAAATTCCAAGGCGGGAAACGAAGCAACGCTTCTGTTTCCTCCAATCAGAGCAAGGCTCTGTTCTGAAAATTAAAATTAAAATAAATGAAGCAACGCTTCAAATTCCCTGCGCTGCGCGGAGAGCACCACGTGTCAAAATCAGATACGCCAGCGTAGGGAGTGCAGCGCCCAAGGCAGCGTGCTCAATCAGAGCAAGGCTCTATGAAAGAAGCAACACTTCAGCAGACTTGCGCTCTGCGCCGCGCGACACGTGTCAGCGCAGTTGCGCTGCGCTCTGCGACACGTGGCTGCGCAGTTGCGCTGCGCTTTGCGCTGCGCTTTGCGCTGCGCGACACGTGGCAGCGCAGTTGCGCTGCGCTTTGCGCTGCGCGACACGTGTCAAGAGCAGGTGCGCTTGCGCCAAATAGAATTAAAATTCTGAAAGATCTTTTTCAATCTTGTTAAAAACAAGAAGATTGCCTTCTGTAGAACAGAAGCCCTTGGATCAAAAATCCAACGGTGGGGAAAAATCCCCAAATCACTCAGAGAAAGATCTCTCTAACCCATTCAACAAATCATTGGCACTATATAAAGGCCCCTAGACCCCAAATCTAAGAGGGACATCAACACAGAGAGAACTCCTCTAAAAAAAATTTTGAAGAGCTCAGAGAAAGAAAAGGTAAAAAACCTCTGAATTAAGAAGAATTTCTTCTAAAAAGATCATTGATCTAAGAACAAGATCAAAGATCTTCAATAAAAAAAAATAATAACAAAGGCATTGCCTTTTGATGAACCACTGGTTCTCTGAAAACAAGAAAAACTTGTTTTCTTTGATCTAAATTTGATCCAAAACTTAAACAGTGTCTTGCACTTTTGAGTTTGCACTGTTGCGCTCCTTGGATTGGCGCAAGCCATCAGAAAGCGCCATGTGTCAGCTCCAAAAATCACTTGCGCTATGCGCTTTGGAGATAGAGCATTGCTCTCTGAAATTGGCGCAACTTACCAGAGCGCGCCACGTGTCAGCAGCGCAACAGCGCACTGCGCTTGCGCTCACCAGAGCGTGACACGTGTCACCTCCACATGCGCTTGCGCTCAATAATTGGCGCAAAGTGCCTGACAGGCCACATGGCCACTGTCAGTTTGATTAATGCACTGCATTATTTACAGAAGGGCCAAGCCCAATTAAAAAAGGCCTAACGGGCCTAATAAAATGCATTGCATCATTTTAAAAAGGGCAGAGCCCAAATAAAAACAGATGCTGTGCATCATTTAAAAGGGGACATAACCCAACTTAAAAGGCCTAATAGGCCAGAATAAAATGCACTGCATTATTAAACAAAGGGCAAAGCCCAAGCCAAGGCCTAACAGGCCAACCACAAATAAAAATGTTGAACATTATCAATTGGACTTAGCCCAATTTTGGCCGTAAGTCCTCAATTAAATTGACTGAGCATGGCTGCTCTCTTAAATCAATTTACACCTGGTTCAAGGGTACATCTCTGAACTCCTCTGACACCTGTCGTTGTAATCCTTCAACGTCGTCAGAGAGGTGAGGGGTCCCAACGGCCATACATACAATGGACATCTATGTACCTAAACTAGAACATGGACCTCTACGTCCCTAAACTGGAACAGTAGAGCCCCCAAATGCTCTTTTGTCGGATCTAAACAATCCCGTTTAAGTCGAACTTAGCCTCAAATATGGCTAACGTATTCTTAAACCTTCAAACAGACTTTAGTCCCAAATTGGACTATAGACCCCCTCCAATCGACTTTGGTTCAAGGGTACATCTCTGAACTCCTCTGACACCTATCGTTGTAATCCTTCAACGACGTCAGAGAGGTGATGGGTCCCGACGGCCATGCATGCAACGGACCGCTATGTCCTTAAACTGGAACAATAGAGCCCAAATGCTCTTTTGTCGGATCTAAACGATCCCGTTAAGTTGATCTTAGTCTCAAACTGGACTAACGTATCCTTAACAAACAATTGAGTCGATCTTAGCCTCAAATATGGCTAACGTATCCTCAAACCAAAACACCAAACCCAAATCTAAGAAAATACGGATTTGGACTAATCCACGTCCTACGGGCAACGGCATCACTTAGTCTCCGTATACAATCCACGGGCAACCACAAATAAAACAAACACACACGACACGAAGTGAAATTTCTGGAGAAGGAGAAAGTGGTTACCACGATGCGGTAACGTAATTAACTGCAGGGGCTTGCGCCTGCAGGGAAGAGCATCCCCACAATCAAAAACCCCTCAAGTGAGGGGGAATCTGATGAAGTCTGCTACATCGGCCGCATCCATCTAAACCTTCGATACGCGGTGTCATTAATCAACTTGGCATCTTCAGAGAGGTAGACGGATAAAACCAATTAGCATCTGCCCCGAATCTCAGGCAAGACGTCCCAGTCTTGGCCGTCTTTCGGAGGTAAACTGATTCTGGCATGCCCGGTGGGACCTTTTCCTCTTTCCACTCCACACTTCGTGTGTCGTGTTCGCGAACAAATAGCGGTTTGCTGTGGTTTCCTGTGGATTCAAGGTACTTAGATTTGGTGTCTTGCTCCGTGCATAAAACAGAAGATCAATGGCTTCAAACTGCACTACCTGCAACTGCAACTCTCGCTCCGTCCCTGCTGGAGGAGTGACTTATGGGCCCCAAGCGGCCTCTCTTTTCAAGATGCCTGTGGAGCAGGTAACTCAAGCCACCACTTGACTATTCTTCGGGACCATGCTCCCACCTATGAGCTTCAATGCCCCAATGACGTTGCAAGAAGTCCCAAAGAAGTCGGTCTTTGATCGACTTACCACTGCCGCGGCCCCTGTCAACGGGTCACCCAACTCCACTACCTCAGTTTTCAACAGACTGGGCCATAACGTCTACAAGCTTGCGATACCCGAAGTTGCCATCCCAAAGCGGATATCCATCCCGGCTCAAGCGGACGAAATCATTGGAAAGGCTCCTCCTTCCAAGAAGTCAGTTTTTACAAGGCTGACCATTTCGGTTGCTGCTCCAGGCGAGGTCCTCAAAGCTGCTTCCCCTGCCCAGAGGGGGCATGATGAAGTCATCCTTATAGCTGAAACAACTCCGTCTGCACGACACGCTCTCCGTCGTCACTGGCGCCGAGTACGGAAGGCTGGGGGCAACTCCCCCTCTGGGATAATTCCGCCAGCTCCGATGATGGGGGTCGATGCTGCTGTTCCAACCGCGAACAGCTTTGAACTTCTCAACAAGGTGCGCAGAAACTCTCCTACTGCAGTGCTGAAGAGAACTCCTTCACCTGTGAAGAATGCTACAAAGGTGAAGCTGGAACAGCCCCCTCAACGGCTGTCCTCTAAAATTTACAAGGTTTGGCGTCAAGTCCAAGACTCCATGATGGATCAAGACTATCTCTGCCAACAGAAAAAGATGAAGGTTCGGCAGGAGAAGGGCTATTCTGTCAAGCCGAAAAAAGCAACAGCTGGCTGGGTACCCACTGCAACGGCTTCCTCAACGTCAATCACTCAAAGGAAAAGGAGGCCGCAAAAAGCCCCTGTGCCTTTGGCAAATCGCAAAGACACTGGATCTAAACGCCCCAAGTCTGGGGGTATGGTGGTGCACACTGTTTATATGGCTTCCGGAAAGGAGAAAAGCCGCGCTTCGATGGGTTACCGACCACTCATCCGATCCATGACGAAAGCTCAAGAACAGCAACATAAGCTTCAAGAGATGATGACTGCTATGGCCGCACTTACCGGGCCAAAAGAAAGCTCGGAGGCATTGTCAGAACAGCGTCACGTACAAGAAACTGACGCTGACTACCTACGTAGAGTCCTCGAAAAGAAGGACAAAGAAGCCGCAGAGCAAGCGACTAACATAAAAAAATGGCGCTCCTCTTCCAAGATATGATAGGGATGATGTTACAGCCGGATCCTCTAGCTGAAGACCCTCCGATCATTGTTGGAGACGACGGAGAGGAGGCATCTAATCCTCCTCCGGCTCTTTCAGCAGCCAAGGAAGAAACCATTTCCAAGGCCGCACTGGATGACTATATAGCTCAGCAAATACGAGCTTATCAGGCGAATGAGGCGGCTGGGCAAATTGCTAGAACCGGACGACCCTACCCAGGCTGGTATGACCAAATCAGTTACCCGCCGGGATATACGATCCCTAAATTCCATGTGTACAAGGGGACAGAGAATCCACATCAGCATGTCGCTCAATTCAGGGCCTTATGCGGCAATACTGGAGGCGATGACAAATTGTTGCTTCGACAATTCGTCGGCAGCTTAGCAGAAACAGCCTTTGAATGGTATTCGGAGCTACCTAACGACTCTGTCAAAACATTCGTAGAGATGGAGCTACTGTTTATACAAAGATTCACGAGTGCTAGTGAACGCACCCGATAACAGCACTGATTAATGCCAGAATAAGGCCAGGCGAAACGTGGGTCCAATACGCAACACGATGGCGGAACCTATGGTCAAAATGCGAACAACGCATAGAAGAGGCTCCTGCAGCAGGCATGTTCGTGGAACACTCGATCCGCAAGCGACCATCTCGCAATTCATGATGTTCTTCAGGCCGACCACCTTCCAGGCCTTGATCGACAAATTAGCCCAAATGAAGCAGATGGGCCATGGACCGTCTCCTCCAAAACCGGACTCTCGAAATAAGAAGGGGAAAGGGAAGGCGATCGTCGTCGCCAATGCTCAGCAACAGCCGAGCAACTCAAAGCTGGTTGTTCGCCAAAACAACCTGTGTCCATGCCCATCCCTCGAGGAGAGACTGGGACGTCCTTACTCATTTCCTCAGAATAAAACAAGAAGACTGTTTGAGCTGGCATTGCGCAACAGACTCATCAATCTGCCGAGTCTGAAACGTCTGTTGCAACCAGGCGATCTCAATAATCCTAATTATTGCCCTTATCACCAAACGGTAAGTCACCCGATCGAGGATTGCTTCGTCTTTAAGGGATGGGTCGAGGATCAGTACCTACAAGACAAGTTCGCGCTGTCTGAAAAGTGGAAAGTAAACCCACCACAGCCGCACACTCCAAAGAAGACGGACACGCCGGGGGCAGCTTGTTCTTTTGTTGGGGACGAAAAGGATGGAGAAGACTCATCAGATGGATCTGAGAATTACGTGGCAAGTTGTCATGTGATCTCTCACTCATTGATAGTTGATGAAGAGGCTCCTTGCGCCGAGAAACTGAGGGTGGACCCTGAACCAGAAATTCTGCGGCCGTCGGACGAGATGATCGATGCCTTCCTGAATGAGATTCGTCTGAAAGTTAAAGCCAATCAAGAATGTGAGATGGCCATATTGGAAGGAGCAAAACACCGCCGACTAGACCAAAGAGTCGAGGCACTTCCGTCAAATCAAAAGTCATCCGCTGCGGATAAAAATAAATTCAAGACGACGAAAAGGTTTGCTAAAGCCCTATCAATGGGAATGAAGCTACCACCCTCTGAAGAAAATACTCTCGGAGGAGTAGAGATGCATCCTAATTTCTGCTTATATCATCAGAAGATCATACACCCTACTGAAGACTGCGACTCGTTTAAGTGTTGGTGGCAAGGGTATGCCGCTCAAAAGCAACACTTCAACAGGACAAAGCGTGAAGCTCGTAGGCATCAGAAAAATGCGATAGATGAGCGCAAAAGAACCGCCGACGACTGTCATATGGCCGACTCCACGGGATCGCAAATTATCACCTTTAGAAGCGACTCTGATGAAGAAGCTTCCCTCAACTCTCTCCTCAAGGAATCCATTTCAAAAATGAATGAATTGAGGAATTGCGAAAACGTTCAGCCGTGCAATCGCACGCTACTCGAAAAAAATCTCGGCCCTGTAAACAAAGGATCGAGCAAAAAGGATAAAGAGAAGGGAAAAACAGCCCTCGTAGCCAATACTCAACAGCAATCGAGTGGCCTTAGACCGGTTGTTTGCCGAAACAACAAGCGGCAACCCCTTCAGGAAATGTTGAAACGTCCTTACTCGTTTTCTCAAGATAAAACAAGAAGACTGTTCGAGCAGGCAGTGCGCGACAGACTCATCAATCTGCCGAGTCCAAAACGTCCGTTGCGGCCAGACGATGTTAACGATATCGATTATTGCCCTTACCACCAAACGGTAGGTCACCTGATCGAGGATTGATACGTCTTCAAAAACTGGGTTGAAGACCAATACCAACAGGGCAAATTCGTCATCTCCGAAAACTAGAAGGTGAGCCCGCCACAATCGCACGCTCCGAGAAAAATGGATACGCCGGGGGCATCATGCTCAGTCATAGAGAAAGCCCTATAGACCAAAAGTCAGTAAACTAGAGATTCGCCTCAAATACGGCTACGACGGACCGAAACGTCCTTAAACTAATAATGGACCCCAATGTCCTAAAACTTGCAAACGACCGAAACGTCCTTAAATTACTACCGCAGCATCCTCAGGCTGAAGAGATAAATAAAAAAGAAGAAGAAAATAAAAAAAAAAGGTATGTCCATAAGCAAAATGGGCACGGATGAAAACCCGAAAGGGCTCCGTGAGTAAAAACAGCAGGGCTATGGGCGAGTGTTTGTGAAAGCCCGAAAGGACGCGACCTCGTTAAAAAAAAGAACGGTATGTCCATATGCAAAAGGGGCATGGATGAAAACCCGAAAGGGCTCCGTGAGTAAAAACAGCAGAATTACCGGCGAGTGTTTGTGAAAACCCGAAAGGGCGCGGCCTCGTTAAAGGACACTTACAAGATCCTCTCGACCATGTAAGGAGAAACCACCCGCGTGAGATCCTTACGACTCACAAGGGAGCAACATACTTAAGTATCCTCACGATTCCTAAGGAGAAAATACACTTGCGAAATCCTCACGACTCGTAAGGAGAACTCTCTTATGGGATTCTCACGGCTCTTAAGATTTGAAAGTCTTAAGTTACAGAGACCTGAACCTGTGCTTAAACAACCCCCACAACCTTCGATATTGCCCTACAAGTGGCTCAATACTGACCCTCGTATACGATCCACGGGCGCGAATAAACATTTCTCTAACCAAGTCCCATCCGTGACTGGGGATATGTTCGCATGGCGAACAACCCTTGTAAGTCCTCTCGACTTACAAGGAGAAAACCCTTTTGTAGGATCCTTACGACTTACAGAGGAACATACACTTAGGAATCCTCACGATTCCTAAGGAGAAAACACACCTACAAGATCCTCACGACTTGTAGGGAGAAATACCTTTGTGAGACCCTTACGGCTCATGAAGTCAAAAGCCTTAGTCGACAGGACCTTAACCCTGTTCGCTAAGCCACCTTTGTTCGACATCGACAGAGGCAAATGATGATTCGCTCCTGGCAATATCCCAGTTGTAGCGGTGCTGATGCCGAAATCGGTGTCTAATTTTAGGTTTACGGCTAAAAGCTATGAGGCCGCACATGCATACGAAATAGCCGAAATGATGGGGCAACTTGCAATAAAAAGCAGCAAGTAAAAACGTATGCACACAAAATAGCCGAAATGATTGGGCAACTCGCAATAAACAGCAGCGAGTAAATATAAAATAAACAGCCGAAATGATTGGGCACCGTGAAAAATAGCCGAAATGATTAGGGCAATCGCGACCTTCGCGATATAAAAGCTGAAATGATAGAGCATCGTGGAAATAAAACAATAACAAAAAATATATGATGAAACTTTTGCCCTACAGGTGAGATCATGTCGATCCCTATATACAATCCAGGGGCACAAACAAAGAGGGAACCATACCTTCCCGACAGGCTCTGCCAGAAAGCGAAGCCAAATCTCGACGGTTCAACAACAACCTAGAGACAACCGTGATATTCGTTTCGATACAGCAGACGCAATATCAACAATAACGTCCTTCCTCTAACAGGATTCGGACATGACAAGGCAAATGAAGTGAAGGCTAAATTCCTAGCTTCGAAGTCTTAACGGCAAGTCATATAAAGCCTGAAAGACAACCGGAGATCATCCCACACCAACGGGGAATGGTCACCACCTCTATGTTCGTCTTGATACTACAGACGCGACAATCAAACAAACGGAGCCACGGCAAAATCCCCAGTTCCAAACCTCGACGGTTCACCAGCAACCTAGAGACAACCGCGACGTTCGCCTCGATACAGCAGACGAGATATCACCCCAGCGTTCTTCCTCCAGCAGGGTTCGGACGCGACAATCAAATTAACGGAGCCACGGCAAAATCCCTAGTTCCAAACCTCAACGGTTCACCAGCAACCTAGAGACAACCGCGACGTTCGTCTCGATACAGCAGACGAGATGTCACCCCAGCGTTCTTCTTCCAGCAGAGTTCGGACGCGACAATCAAATTAACGGAGCCACGGCAAAATCCCTAGTTCCAAACCTCGACGGTTCACCAGCAACCTAGAGACAACCGCGACATTCGTCTTGATACAGCAGACGCGATGCCAGCATACGAAGCAAAGGCCAAAATCCTAGCTTCAGGGTCTTGACGGCAACTCACATAAAACCTGAAAGACCATCGGAGATCATCCCACATCAGCACGGAGTGGTTATGACTCATCGGGGCTTTCCAAAATGAGCCCAACCTCAAGTAAAAAGCGGCATGGCAAAATTCCTAACGCTTGCTCTTCCGACGGTCAAACTGCCAAGGAGGATTGCTTGAAGACGTCTTGTCCAGCCCCCGAAGGGATCAGAGACACGGTAGTTGCAGGGCTACTCGAACAACACGATTGCCTATCAAGAAATATATCAGCTGATGTGACGGTACGACGGCCAAAACCCTAAGTACCATAGACCCTAACGGACTTCTGTCGTAAAGAGCAGAGGTTAACTGTGACGTTAGGATATTCTTGCGAGAAATGCACGATCCGTCTCGACTTGTGAAGAAATTGATGTCTTTGCGAGAACTCCTCGATACGGCTCGACTCGTAAGATAAAGCCTTAGGCAGCAAGGTTTAAAAGACTTGTTTCCTAAGTGCTGGGACCCTGCAAGTCGGTCTAAAATGGTCTCTTACATACTATTCACGGGTCTCACTCTCCAAAGTCGAATCTCGACAAAGAGGGAAACAACCGCTTACGAGTCCTCCCGACTCGTAAAGAGGGAAAATTCTTTTATGAGATCCTTACGACTTATAAGAGAAAACACACTTAGGAATCCTCACGATTCCTAAGGAGAAAATCCACCTACGAGATCCTCCCGATCCGTAGGGAGAAAAGTCTCTATGAGACCCTCACGGCTCATAGAGTTAAAAAGTCTTAGGCAGCAGATCTGAACCTGCAGCCTAAGCCATCGCTATCCCTTGAAGAAACCAAGATACTTACTCTATTATCTGTCAGTCATGTTTATCAACTCGGTATAACGATTCTAACTCTTAGTTAGTTTGCTAGTTTAAGGTTTAAGGTCGATCCGGGATTCGGGTAGCGGTAGCGCCGGTTTAGAAAATTTTTGTTCCGCATTTTGGCCGCGTTTCAATGGCCGGGGCGCTGCCGGGACACAACATATTAATGGACGATCCGCTTCCTGCGCGGGCGTGACGTCGGGGGAGGGGGGCGTAACTGCTGGCGAGATTCTCGCACCCGCTGCTACGTGCTCCATCGCTATATAAACCCCCATCACAGAAGGGTTAAGTAAGCCGTTTTTCACACTTTTATGTCATTACTCTGCTCGGATCTCATCACTAACTTGAGCGTCGGAGGGTCCTTGGTGGTACCAAACTATCCCGGGACTTCTTTGCAGGTACTCGGCAATAACTTTCTCACCTCACCTTTTCCTCCAAAAACCCATTGAGACCCACACGCAACAAAGGACAACCTGCTAAGTTCACCGTGAGATCAACGGAAGACAACATCTGACAGAGGATCGAAAAAGAGCTCCATCAGATCCAAAAATTAAAGGATGAGGGTTTTATGCAAAAGAAACAGAAGAAAGAAGAAGTAAGCCTCAAAAAATAAGAGGCCTTATTTCTTTTCTCTTTTTTGGTGTAAAAAGTTAATTAGGGCAGGAATGGGAAATTGACTGAATGGCAAATTAGGCATAGAAAAGATAACAAACTGAAAAATTAACACCGTTTAAACATTAGGGGAGTAAAATGCATGCAGGTTTTTGAGGTTTCCTGCTTTTCGGACAAAAGGGAGGTTGATTTTCCGCATTTTAGTCGAAATTAAACTGTTGAATTTAACTTGAGCCATGACTACGGACAATCTATATACAATAAAAAAACAAAGAAGCATAACTCTGTGTTAATCAAAACCTCTCCCTCTAGAGAGATCACATTTTATTTCTCATTTGATAATCAGATGGAGTTGCTTCCACAAAAATATATAGACATTTTTTACGAGTTAAGTCCAAGGGAAACATTAACTCGTTATAAGTTTCCAATTTCCCTTCACCGCGTGGAATCATTCATCATTAGAGTTTTTTTTCTTAAGGAGTGACTATAGTTATAACTTTCCTATTCTAAATAGTGTTGTTAGTTTCATACGAAACACGAAACCTATCTTACGAAATGATACGAAATAAGAACAATTCGATACGAATCGTAAGTTTATATCGGGTTATTAATTTATTGAGTGATACACATTTTGTATCATACAAAACGAAACGATACAAAACATGAAACACGCGATATGCTATTTAGCTATTAAAATGCACAGCGGGTCGGATATTCAGGCTTAAAACCCGCTAGGTTATATCAAATTATTAACTCAGACGGGCTATTTAACAGCTAAAAAGCATATTGATGAGAAAGAGGAATTTGTTGAGAGTGCAAATAATGAAGATGGGGAGATTCAAAAGAATGGAGTTAAGTGCTTCAATCTCAACCGGCCTATTCTAGTCCTTGGAAGTGGCTTGCTGTGCTATTAGCCATTCTCCCCCGTTTCCACTGGCCCGTAGCGGACTCTCGAGAAGAGAAATATAACTGCTAGTTTTGGCTATCTTTCCTGCTCAAATAAAGCAAGTGGACCAACTCGAACGTAGCTTTCTTTCCGGGTGTCGGTATAGGTAGGTCATAGAAAGAAAAAAGTGCTTTTCGGTAAGCGTTATTAGCTTCCGGCTCATTCGTATGCTCATCCTATTCATGTCACCATAACCTGTAAAAACCCATCATTTCAAACCATCCTGTTAGAGGGAATCTTTGGATATCAGTTCGAAGGGAGCGCCGAAGACCGAAAGTGAACTAGCCCTACTCGTGTATACAGATGGAACCTTCCCACTCACTGGACCAAACACCTCAAAGGTATTGAAGGCGAACCCACCTTTAGTCGATGTTCCACGTTCTCCTGCCTATAAAGTAGTTTTGACTTGAGCAAGAAAACGGATGTGTTACCGCACAACGGCTTTCGCGCTATCGCTCACTCCGTTGTTTGGACGTTAGGGTCAGGCTTCATGGTCAGATATGAATTCCCGATGCAACAAGTAATGACGCCAATGGCATAGAGCTTGTACTATAGCGTAGAACCCCACATCATATGTTTCGAATTTCCGCTTGGCATCATTTCACTTTTTGCTTTAGAATGCAACGGGTTTCTTGATTTAAGACTATGCTAACTCCCACATGAGATGCATCACAAGACACCTCAAAGATTTTCTCAAAATCAAGGAGTTTCAAAACTGGAGCTTGGGTCATCTTGGTCTTTATGTCTTTAAAATGAAGTGGCTGCTGCAGTCCATACAAAAGGTCCTTTCTTCAAGCACTCACTAATGGGTGCGGTGCCATTATGGTGCTTAAGTTTCTAATGAACCTCCGATAAAATGTGGCCTATCCATGATCGCAATTCATGAATATTAGTGGGGACGGGCCAATCTACTATAGCTTGGATCTTTTCGGGATCTGCTTCTACTCCTTTAGCTGAGATTAAGAATCCCAAAAAGATAACGGAAGGACACAAAAAAGTGAATTTCTTGAGAAAGATTCTTGCCTTAATAACCTTAAAAAGTTGTCTTAGGTGCTCTTCATGATCTTCGGCAGTTCGGCTGTAAACAATGATGTCATCAAAATAGACCACGATGAACTTACCGATGTAAGGCCTCAACACCTGAGTCATTATTCGCATGAATGTGCTTGGTGCATTGGTTAGCCTAAAAAAAAGGCATGACTAACCAATCATATAGACATCTTTCATTTTGAAGGAAGCCTTCCATTCATCTTCAGGCCTTCTCCGTCTTTGATGGTATCCACTTCTGAAGTCTCTTTTAGAAAAGATAGTGGAACCAGCGATCATATAAAGCATGTCGTCAAGCCATGGGATAGGGAATACATATTTCATGGTTATTTTCTTTATAGCTTGGCTATCGACACACATGCGCCACGATCCATCCTTCTTAGGGGTAAGCACGGCTGGAACTCCGCAAGGGCTCATTCTTCCGCGAATGAAACACTTCTCCAGTAGTTCATCTACCTGTTACTTGAGCTCGGCATACTCTGATGGGTTCATGCGGTAGGCAGGCAGATTTGGCAGAGTGGTTCCTCATTTCTTGTATGTCAAAAGCCCTAACGACAAGTAAACCTTCGATCATGGAGTGGTGTTCCCCCAATCAGAGCAAGGCTCTGTTTGAATTTTGAAAATTCAAATTTTGAAGCAACGCTTCGGTTCCCGTACGCTGCGTGCAATGCGCCACGTGTCAGAAGTTGACACGGCAGCACAACGCCCAAGGCGATACGTCTGATCAGAGCAAGGCTCTTTAAAAACATAAGTAACACTTAACTGCGCAAGCGCACGGCAGCGCGACACGTGTCTGCGCAGTTGCGCAAGCACAACTGCGCAAGCGCACGGCAGCGCGACACGTGTCTGCACAGTTGCCAAACGCAACTGCGCAAGCACACGGCTGCGCGACACGTGTCTGCGCAGTTGCGCAAGCACAACTGCGCAAGCGCACGGCTGCGCGATACGTGTCTGCGGAGTTGCGCAAACGCAACTGCGCAAGAGCACGGCTGCGCGACACGTGTCTGCGCAGTTGTGCAAGCGCTGTTGCGCAAGCGCTTCACTGCGCGACACGTGTCTGCGCAGTTGCGCAATCGCTGTTGCGCAAGCGCCTTACTGCGCGACATGTGTCACGCGCTGGTGAGTTGCGCAACAACAGAATGAAGATTTAAGGAAATCTTTTCTGTTCTTGTTAAAACAAGAAGATTTCTTCTGTAAAACAGAGGCCTTTGGATCAAAAATCCAACGTTGGGGAAAATTCCCCGAATCACTCAGAAAAGATCTTTTTAACAAATTTAACTGATCTTTGAGCACTATAAAAGAACCCCAGACCCCATTTCAAATATAGACAATTGGATATAGAGAATTGGATAAAAAAGGGAGAACTCTGGAGAATTTCTGAGAACAAAAAAAAAAGAAGGTAAAAACCTTTGAGAATAGATCATTGATCTAGAAAACAAGATCAGTGATCTTCAATAGATAAACAAATAAATAAAAATAATAAAAAATAGTGCCTTGCACTTGCTATGAACCCTTGGTTCTCTGAAACAGAGAGAAAGAAAAGATTTCTTTCTTTTCTCTGATCTAAATTTAGATCAAGAAATCAAAAAGTGCTCTGCACTTATTTTCTTGAATCTAAAAGATTCTTGGTGCTCTGCACAAATGCAATGCATTTCCTAAAGGGCCAGGCCCAAATCAAAAAAGATCTAGCAGGCCAAAATAAATTGCAAAGCAATAAAAGGGCTGGGCCCAAATCAAATTGATGCTCTGCATCATTTATAAAGAACAGAGTCCAAATAAAGTTGATGCTCTGCATCCCCATTGGGCAAAGCCCAAATAAAAGCAAAAGAAATGCAAAAGCAATGGACTTAGCCCAATCGTGGCCATAAGTCCTTAAATTAAATTGATTGAGCAAAATGGCTCTCCTAAATCGATTTACGTCCGGTTTGAGGGTACATCTCCGAACTCCTTTGACATCCATCGTTGTAATTCCTCAACGACGTCAAAGAGGTGATGGGTCCCAACGACCACACATCCATATGGACTGTGGGGTCCCTAAACTCGTGGACCGAGACGTCCTTAAACTAATATTGGACCGAGACGTCCTTAAACTAATATCGGACCGAGACGTCCTTAAACTAATATCGGACCGAAACGTCCCTAAACTGGAATATGGACCACCATGTCCCTAAACTGGCATAATAGAGCCCAAATGCTCTTTTGTCGGATCTAAACGGTACCGTTAAGTTGATCTTAGTCTCAAACTGGACTAACGTATCCTTAACAAACTCTTGAGTCGATCTTAGCCTCAAAAATGGCTAACGTATCCTCCAAACAAACTTTAGTCCCAAATTGGACTATGAATCTCCCAAACTGGAACAATAGAGCCCAAACGCTCTTTTGTCGGATCTAAACGGTCCCGTTTAAGTTGATCTTAGCCTCAAATACGGCTAACGTATCCTTAAACATCCACATGGATTATAAAACTCCCAATCAACTCTGGTTCGAGGGTACATCTCCGAGCTCCTCTGATACATGTCGTTGTAATCCTTCAACGACGTCAGAGAGGTGACGAGTCCCGATGTCCATACATTAAATTAATCACTACGTCGAGTCGATCTTAGTCCAAAACAGGACTAACGTATCCTTGACGAACGTTTAAGTTGATCTTAGCCGCAACGCGACTAATGTATCCTTAAACTAAAACACCAAACCCAAATCTAAGTAAACACGGATTTGGACTAATCCACGTCCTACGGGCGACGGCATTACTCAGTCTCCGTATACAATCCACGGGCAACCACAAACAAAACAAACACACACGACACGAAGTGAAATTCTGGAAAAGGAGAAAGTTGTTACCGCAATGCGGTAGTGTAATTAACTGCAGGGGCTTGCGCCTGCAGGGAAGAGCGTCCCCGCAATCAAAAACCCCTCACCCTGAGGGGGAATCTGACGAAGTCTGCTACATCGGCCGCATCCGTCTAAACCTCTGATACACGGCGCCATAAATCAACCTGGTATCTTCGAAGAGATAGATGGATAAAACCAAATAGCATCTGCCCCGAACCTAAGGCACAGACGCAAAGCCTGCGCCGCCTTTCGGAGGGGAACAGATTCTGGCACGCCCGGTGGGACCTCTTCCTCTTTCCACTCCACACTTCGTGTGTCGTCTTCGCGAACCAATCGCGGTTTGTTAAATGGTTGTCTTCGGATTTCAAGTTGCTAAGATTTGGTCTTTTACCTGGCGCAGAATTCAAGATTCAATGGCCACCAACTGCACCAACCGCTCGAAATGCCACTGCAACGGACGCTCCACCTCACCGAGAGGTGTAACATATGGGCCCCGAGCGGCCTCTTTCCTCACTCTGCCGGTTGAACAGGTGACCCAGGCCGCCACCGACCTGTTTTTCGGGACCATGGTCCCACCTACAAGCTTCTCTATGCCGACACCTGCACCGGAAGTGAACAAGAAGTCGGTGTTCGACCTGCTCACTGCTACCACGACCCCTGTCAACGGGTCGCCTGCTACTAAACCAACAGCCTCCGTTTTCACCAGGCTAGGTCAGAACTATAAAGTGGCCGTCCCAAAGAGGGCAACGGCCGCTGCTTTGGAAGTCGTTAAAACGGCTTCTCCAATCAGAGAGTCGGTCTTCACAAGATTGACGGTTCCCACTCCTCCCCCAGCTGGTCAAAAGGCATCAGTCTTCGATAGGCTGACATCGGCAGTTACCCCACGCTCAAACAGGGGGCAACAAGAAACCATCTCGATTTCCGAGCCAGTCCCAACGGCTCATCGTGCGCGACGTCGCCATTGGCAACGAGTAAGGAAAGCAGGGGGCAACTCCCCCTCAGGGCTAACCCCACCTGCTCCAGTGGTGGAGGTCAACGCTGCTGTTCCAACTGGGAACAGCTTTGAATTGCTGAGGAAGGTGAGAAAGAACTCTCCGATTGCTACATTGAAAAGATCTCCTCCGCCTATGGAAAAAGCTCAGGAGACAAAGCAGGAACGGCCCCCTCAACGGCTGTCGTCAAAAATTTATAAAGTTTGGCGGAGGGTTCAAGACTCCGTGATTGACCCAGACCACTTTCGTCGTCAGAAAAAGGCAAAGGTGGAAAAGGACAAAAACCGCCCCATTAAACAGCAGGGGGCAACAACGGCTCCTTCAACATCAATGGTCCACAAAAGAAAAAGGCCAGAGAAAGCTCCCGTGACACTGACAAGGTTTAAAAGCGGTGAACCTAAACGCCCCAAGTCAGGGGGCATAACAGTTCATACGGTTTATATGGCTTCTGGAAAGGAAGAAAGTCGTACTTCTACGGGTCACCGACCGCTTACCCGATCAGTGACCAAGGCTCAGGAGCAGCAACAAAAGCTCCAGGAGATGATGACTACAATGGCTGCACTCATGGAGCCAAAAGAGAACCCTGGGACGTCCTTAGATGAACGCCAAGAAGAAGAGACCGACGCCGAGTTCCTCCGCCGAGTACTGGAGAAGAGAGACAAAGAGGCTGCTGAACAAGCAGCCAATATACAGCGCATGGGCCTCCTCTTCCAGGACATGATAGGGATGATGATACAACAAGATCCCCCGACTGAAGAACCACCGATCGTCCTTGGGGATGATAGGGGAGAGACATCAAACCCTCAGCCCGTTCTATCAACGGTTAAAGAGGATACAATCTCTAAAACTGATCTGGACGAATATATAGCCCAACAAATAAAGGTTCATCACGCGGCCGAAGCAGCCGGCCACGTCGTAAAAACGGGGCGACCGTATCCCGGCTGGTATGACCAAATCAAATACCCGTCGGGTTACACAATTCCCAAGTTTCATGTCTACAAAGGGACCGGCAATCCCCATCAACATGTTGCCCAGTTCAGGGCGCTTTGCGGTAACACCGACGGCGACGACAAACTTCTGCTTCACCAGTTTGTTGGAAGCCTATCAGATACGGCGTTCGAATGGTATTCTGAGCTCCCCAACGACTCTATTAAAACCTTTGCGGAGATGGAGCTGCTCTTCACCCAACGTTTTGCAAGTGCCAGTGAGCGTACCCCGATGACGGCGCTGATTAACGCCAGGGTAAAACCCGGCGAGACGTGGGTTCAGTACGCTATACGGTGGCGTAATCTATGGTCGAAGTGTGAACATCGCATAGAAGAAGCCCCTGCGGTGGGAATGTTTGTTGGAACCCTTGATCCACAAGCAACCATTTCACAGTTTATGATGTTCTTCAAGCCGACTTCCTTCCAGGCTTTTATCGACAAATTGGCGCAGATGGACCAGATGGGCCATAAACCCCCTCTCCCGAAGCCGGACTCCCGAAACGATAAAGGAAAGGGAAAAGCGATCATTGTCGCTAATGCCCAACAACAACCGAGCGACTCGAAACCGGTTGCTCGTCCAAACAATACGCGCCCATACGTACCCCTTGAGGACAGGATGGGACGTGCTTACTCCTTCCCCCGTGATAAAACGAGGAGGCTATTCGAGCTGGCATTGCGCAACAGACTCATAAATCTGCCAGATCCAAAATGCCCGTCGCAACCAAGTGACGTCAACGAGCCTAATTACTGCCCTTATCATCGAGTGCTAGGACATCCGATCGAAGACTGTTACGTTTTCAAAAATTGGCTTGAAAACCAGTACCGCCAGGGCAAATTTGCGCTATCCGACAAATGGAAGGTGAATCCTCTGCAGCCCCACACCTCTAAAGGGACGAATACGCCGGGGGCAACATGCTCCGTCATTGAGGAAGCTCCTTGGGAGGTTGTATTATCAGCCAAAACGAGGAGAATGCTAAATGATCTTCAGACCTGTCCAGCGGTCAAGTGGAAGAACCCCTTGGAACCGCAGGTTATTGAGGGGATGTTGAAGCCACGTCCGACTCTGAGGACCGATGGTGGTAGTTCAAGCGTTCATAGTCAGCCGTCAAAATCTTCGAAAAAGAAGAAGAAGAAATCTAAGAAGCCCGTGAAGCCTGGCGACAAGCGCACGGACTTACAAAAGCAAATCGACGCACTGGATGAGTACAACCAAAAGGCGCGGACTCCCATTACGCTCCAAGATTTCCTTGATCACGTCTTTCAAAAAGAAGATGAGGGGGAAAGTTCATCGGATGAGTCCGAGGAATATGTGGCGAGCTGTCATATGATCTCCCATTTGACCACGAACGATGAAGGGACTTCTGGCACTAAAACGCCGGGGACAAATACCGAGTCAAGGGTTCCGGAGTTATCAATCGAAATGATTGACGCGTTTCTTAGTGAAGCTCGATTGAAAAGTAAAGCTGATCAAGAACGCGAGACGGCTATATTCGAAAGGGCCAAGCGCCAGAGACTTGAGGAAAGAGCTGAGATGATCCCGCTGGAGCAAAATGCCTTCACCGCTGACAAAAGCCAATTCAAGATAAAAAAGAGGTTTGCTAAGGCCATATCAATGGGTATGAAGCTACCATCCTCTGAAGGAAAAATGACTGGTGTGGCAGAAATGCACCCCTCTTATTGCTTATATCATCAGAAGGTCTCGCACCCCACCCAAGATTGCAAAGCTTTCAATGGATGGTGGCAAAGATACGTCGCTAATCAACAACGCTTTAAACGGGAAAAGCGTAAAATTCGTCGGGAGCAAAGAAACACGACCAAAGAGCTTGAAAGAACTGCCGGCAATTGTCACATGGTTAACACTACCGGGTCACAAGTGCCTACATTTGGGAGCGACTCTGATGAGGAGCTAGAACTTGCCCCTCTCTTCAAAGAGTCAACTTCGGGAAAAGAAGAGGAGCCAGTGGTTTGCGAAAATATCCGGCTGCGGAATCGGACACTGCCTGAAAAGAACCTCGGACCCTCGAATAGAAAAGATAAAGGGAAAGAAAAGGTCTCCGAAGACATCGTCTTAGATGACCAAGTTCTGGAAGAGCTAAACGCCGAAAACCCGCCGAAGAGAAGTAAGGTGGATTACAACGTTCTGGCACATCTGAGAAAACTGCCCTCTCAGCTCAGCGTCCTTGATGCCTTGTTACTATCAAAGGAGGCGAGAGACTCTTTGATTAAGGCGCTACAAGATCCGGACCAGTTCCAAGCCTTCTTAGCCGAAGAAAAGATGAAAGACGAATTAGGAGAAGTGCACACAGCCGACGTTGCTTTTGGTGATGAAGACCTTCTCCTCGGGACGTGTGAACACAATCGTCCCCTTTATGTCTCAGGGTACTGTCATGACATAAAGATAGGTAAAATCTTGGTCGATAACGGATCGTCTGTCAATTTACTCAATGTGCGAGTGTTAAAGGAGATTTGCATGAGTGTCCAACACCTCGCCCGAGACAAAATCACTATCTCCGGTTTCGACTCCCAATCCTCAAAGACTCTTGGATCTGTGATATTGACGCTGCGCTTCGGGTTGCTCGTCACAGACATCAAATTCCATGTTATAGACGCCAAGACGTGCTACAATGCTCTGCTCGGCCGACCATGGCTACACGAGTACAATATCATCCCTTCTACACAGCATCAGTGTATGAAGTATTCTAGGGATGGCCTCGAGTACACAGTGGCGGAAGAGTTGAATCCGTTTTCCGTAAACGAAGTTCGCAAGTATGAAGATGCCAAATACTTCTTACCGAGTTTCGAAGACACGGAAAGGTGTCACAAACCGGAGAACAAAACTAACGCCACCATCCCTGTCTTCGGCAGTGACACCGAGGAGGAGGAGGATATAATTTATTCAGGTCCATCCCAATCCACCAGGCCAGGACCATCCGTTCCTTCATTGATCTTCGGCAGTGATTCAGAGGATGAAGTTCATGCTGTATTCTCTGCTCGGCCTTCAATACGGGTTTCCGCTGATGAAGAGCGAAGTCTGCAGATAACCATGGTGCCGCTTGAACATTACAAAGAACTGGATGCCCTCGACACCAACAGCATAGAAGAATTGCAGACATTCGAGAAGGCAATCCTATTCTACCGTTCTGAAGAAATCAAGGTGGAAAAAGAAATTTGGCATGGCGCGGATCCCACGCTCGACAGGCTTCAGCCTATCCGTCTTCCCAGATATTATACCGAAGGTTTGAAGAAACTGCTGAAACACCAGGGGATATCCTTCACACAGACCGTCAGAAAAGCCAAATTTTATGACAAGGTCTGGAACGTTCCCGGGACTCAATGCAAACTGCCTAACGGGAGAATAGAAACAAAAGGGCTTGGGTACATCCGGTCAAAGAAACGGGAGCTAGTAAACAGCTGTTATGTTATGTATGACTTCGATGAAGAGGCGGACGCTCAATGGGAGGACGCTAATCCTGAGCCAGCAAAAGTTCCTGATGCAAAACCGCCCAGTCTATCGTTTGAAGACCAGATGAGCAAACTTATAAGGGATGCATGTCAAAAAGCCCGAGATGATCACAATCGTGAAATGGCAATCTATGAGAAAGCCAAGACACAACGCCTCCTTCAACAGGCAGTAAAGAACGAAGATGCTACCCCATGTCAACCTGCTACAAAAAAGGTTCGATGCGAAAGCAAAAACATGTCGAAAGGCAAGAAAGGCGCTCGACAACCACAAAGCAGAGCTAAGAAGCCACGCATCCGAGAGTCGAGCGTTATTGACCTAGCCCTCATGAAGAAAATGGGTCGAGCATACTCATTTCCTCGGAACAAAACAAGGAAAATACTTGATCTTGCTCTAAAACATCAAATGCTTACACTGCCAGAGTCTAAACACCCTGAGCAAGCGGGCGAAGTCTCCAACCCAAATTATTGCTCTTACCATCGAGTAGTAGGGCATCCGCTTGAAGATTGCTTCACCTTTAAGAATTGGGTTGAGGACCAATATCAGCTTGGCAAATTCGCGTTGTCTGACAACTGGAGGGTAGCGCCGCCGCAAAAGCACGAACCCGAAAACACAAGGATAGAACCAACTCCGCATTGGGATTGGCAGAAAATTCGCACTTGCCACGTGGTAACAATATTAAAAGAAGAGTCCGAGGACATGAACAGCCTTCCTTGGTGCTTTGAAAACAGCAGCGATGAGGTAATCTCAGAACTTCCCCCAGCACCGAAAGAACCGGAGGATGGAATACATACCACCGCAGACAACCTCAGGAAAATCGAGTTGGGGACGGTAAATGATCCGCGACCGACATTCTTCAGCGAGCTGCTCTCTGAAGAGAGGGTGGCTGCGTTAAAAGACGTCCTTGTGCAGCATAAAGATTGCTTCGCATGGAACTATTCCGAGATGCCGGGACTAGATCCAGAAGTTGCTGTACATAGACTAGCAATATCCCCAAACTTCAAACCAGTCAAACAAGCGCCGAGAAGAATGCGACTCGAGCTTGAGATGAGCATAAATACCGAAGTCAAAAAGTTAATCGACTCCGGCTTCATTCAAGAAGTTCAGTACCCTGAATGGATTGCCAACATCGTCCCAGTGATGAAGAAAAATGGGACAGTGCGCGTATGCGTAGACTTCCGGGATCTTAATAAAGCTTGCCCGAAGGATGATTTCCCAGTGCCGGTCACTGAACTGATGATAGACAATACATCCACTCATGAAGTTTTCTCCTTCATGGACGGCTCATCGGGGTATAACCAGATAAAAATGCATCCAGAAGACCAGAAGCACACAGCCTTCAGGACTCCTCTTGGCATATTTTGTTATAAAGTGATGCCCTTCGGTTTGAAGAACGCCGGTGCTACTTATCAGAGGGCCATGACAAAGATCTTCGACGACCTTATACACGAAATCGTTGAATGCTATATCGACGATCTCGTGGTTAAAAGCAAATCATACGAGGAACATCTCGAGCATCTGAAGACTGTATTTCAACGCCTTCGGCTATACAACTTGAAGATGAATCCTCTTAAATGTGCGTTCGGAGTTTCCTCAGACAAATTCCTGGGATTCGTTGTTCGACACCGAGGTATTGAAATAGATCCGTCAAAGATTAAGGCGATCATGGAAATGCCTCCGCCGAGGACTCTCAAACAGCCGCGGTCTCTCCAAGGGAAACTCGCATACATACGGCGATTTATAGCCAACCTTTCAGGAAAGTGCCGTCCTTATAGTCACCTGATGAAGAAGGGAACCCCATTCGTTTGGGATCAAAAATGCCAAGGCGCACTGGATGAGATCAAGCAATACCTGCAGAACCCGCCGGTGTTGGCTGCTCCGGTTAAGGGGAAGCCTCTCATTCTTTATACAACCGCCCTCGAAGGTTCCTTAGGCGCATTATGGGCACAAGAGAACGATCAAGGGAAAGAAAGAGCACTCTACTACTTAAGTCGAGTTCTGCTGGGGGCAGAAAGCAACTACTCTCCCATTGAAAAACACTGCCTGGCGTTGATCTTCGCAATAACAAAGCTTAGGCACTACGCGTTGGCGCACGAAGTACGTCTTATTTCAAAAGTGGACCCTCTCAAATATCTAATGTCAAAAGCCATATTGACAGGGCGACTCGCTAAATGGGCCCTGCTCTTGATGGAATTTTCGATAACATATCAACCTCTCAGGGCAGTAAAAGGCCAGGCCATCGCCGATTTCCTTGCTGAGCATCCCATACCTGCCGATTCTCCTTTAAATTGCGATTTGCCAGACAGACATGCGTTTGACGCAATCGACAGTGGTGATACCCGTTGGGAGCTTTATTTCGATGGAGCATCTTCCATGAAAAAGCACAAACAAAATACGACAATGATCAAATCGGGAGTAGGCCTTATCTTTGTAACCCTACAAGGAGGAATAATGCGCTTCGCCTTCTCCTTAACAGAGCCGAGAACGAATAATGAAGCTGAATATGAAGCTTTGATAGCAGGCTTGGAGATTTCCATCGACATGGGAATAGAAAACCTCCTCATATATGGAGACTCCCAACTGGTCGTCAGTCAAGTGAACGGCGATTACCAAACATGCAAACCGGAATTGATAAAATACGGTGAAAAAGTGCAACAACTGCTTACCCAAATTCCCTCCTATACTTTGGAAAGCATACCGCGCGTGGAAAACAGCAAAGCGGACGCACTGGCCAAACTTGCTAAAGAATTGGCTGACGAGAACCTCGACGACGTTAGAATCGTGATACAAAGCTGTCGAGTGCTCTCCCCAGCAGAAATACCTCCAGAATCATATAAAGAAAAGGGAGCAACTGAGCAGGAGACCCTACAAATAAAAGATCATGAGAAGACCGAAGACTGGAGAGAAGTCTTCATAGATTACTTCAAGTTCCACCGAATACCTGAAGAAGCGTCCATAAGACATCAGCTCGTGAAACGAGCTCTGTCTTTCGCCTTCGTCAACGATACTCTATACAAGAGGTCATTCGATTCTCTGTGGCTGAGATGCCTAGGACCTGACGAAGCGAGAAGGGTCGTCCAAGAAGTTCACGACGGATTCTGCGGTTCCCACCAAGCAGGCCCTAAGATGAAGTTGAAGATAAAACGGATGGGCTACTACTGGCCCACGATGATGTAGGATTGCCTGGAATACGCGAGGCAATGTCATTCATGCCAAATTCATGGGGACTTCATCCATCAGCATCCCAATCCATTGCATCCAACAGTGGCTAGTTGGCCATTCGAAATGTGGGGAACTGACATAGTCGGCCCCATCGAACCAGCATCGTCCAAGGGACATCGTTTCATCTTGGCGACGACTGATTACTTCTCCAAATGGGCAGAGGCGGTACCGTTGAGGGAAGTGAAGACGGAGAACATCCTCCATTTCTTCAAAACGCATGTCATATACCGGTTTGGAACCCCGAGAAGGATCATCTCTGATAATGGGCCAGCCTACCGAAGTCATAAAATTAGCCGCTTCGCACAGCAGCACAATATAGACTGGAGGTATTCCTCAGTTTATAATCCGCGGGCTAACGGTCTCGCCGAGGCCTTCAACAAGACCTTGATGAAAATTATAAAGAAAACGGTGTCCCGAAACAAGAGGGACTGGCATGAGAGGTTGCAAGAGGCTCTTTGGGCGTATCGAACTACGTTTAAAACGGCCACAAACACGACGCCATACGCGTTGGTATTTGGGACGGAAGCAGTACTCCCTCTCGAGATAGAATTACCCTCTCTACGAGTGGCAGTCCACTACGAGCTGACGGATGAAGAAAATGCTCACCTTCGGTTTGAGGAGCTTGACGCCCTTGATGAAACCCGGCTCATAGCACAGCAAAATCTGGAAGCCTATAAAGCAAAGATGACGCGCTTATATGAAAGATTGAGCCGGCCGAGGACATTCCACCAAGGCGAACTCGTGCTAGTGGTCAAAAGGCCCATGATCCCCAATCGCGCCAAACGGGGAAAGTTTGAGCCAAACTATGAAGGACCATACATCATTGATAAGGTCTACCAGGGTGGGACCTATCTACTCATGGACATGCACGGTGAAAGGCCTTTCAGGCCGATAAACGGTCGCTTCCTAAAGAAATATTACGCTTAATGAGCCACAGCCTAGGTCAATGATGGATGACGATGACTATGTCCGCTCGCTATCTTCCTAGGCTCAAGCTCCATAAAGAATAGCCAACCTTCTCGACAATGGACCGAAATGTCCTTAAACTAATAGCAGACCGAAACGTCTTTAAACTAATACCGCAGCATCCTTAGGCTGACGAGATATAAAAAAAAATCATATAAATAAAATAAAATAAATGGTATGTCCATAAGCAAAAAGGGGCACGGATGAAAACCCGAAAGGGCTCCGTGAGTAAAAACAGCAGGGCTGCCGGCGAGTGTTCGTGAAAACCCGAAAGGGCGCGACCTCGTAAAAAAAAAGAGAGAAAAAGAAAATAAGAAGGAAAAAAAAAACGGTATGTCCATAAGCAAAATGGGCACGGATGAAAACCCGAAAGGGCTCCGTGAGTAAAAACAGCAGGACTACCGGCGAATGTTTGTGAAAACCCGAAAGGGCGCAACTTCGTTAAAGAACCCTTATAGAGTCCTCTCGACCTTGTAAGGAGAAACCACCTGCGTGAGATCCTTACGACTCACAAGGGAGCAACACACTTAGGAATCCCCACGATTCCTAAGGAGAAAATACACTTGCGAGATCCTCACGACTCGTAAGGAGAACTCTCTTATGGGACCCTCACGGCTCATAAGATTTGAAAGTCTTAAGTTACAGATATCTAAACCCGTGCTTAAGCAACCCCCACAACTTTCGACATTGCCCTACAAGTGGTCCAATATTGGCCCTTGTATACAATCCACGGGCGCGAATAAACATTTCCCTAACTTAGTCCCATCCGAGGCTAGGGATATGTTTGTATGGTGAACAACCTTTGTAAATCCTCTCGATTTATGAGGAGGAAACCCTCCTGTAGGATCCTTACGACTTACAGAGGAACAAAACACTTAGGAACCCTCACGATTCCTAAGGAGAAAATACACCTACAAGATCCTTACGACTTGTAGGGAGAAATACCTTTATGAGACCCTTACGGCTCATGAAATCAAAAGCCTTATTCGACAGGACCCTAACCCTGGTCGCTAAGCCTCCTTTGTTCGACAACGACAGAGGCAAATGATGATTCGCTTCTGGTAATATCCCAGTTGCAGCGGTGCTGATACCGAAATCGGTGTCCAATTTCAGGTTTACGGCGAAAGCCAGTAGGCCGCTCATGCATACGAAATAGCCGAAATGATAGGGCAACTTGCAATAAAAAGCAGCAAGTAGAATGTATGCATGCAAAATAGCCGAAATGATTGGGCAACTCGCAATAAAAAGCAGCGGGTAAAAATAAAATAAAAAGCCGAAATGATTGGGCACCGCGAAAAATAGCCGAAATGATCGGGCAATCGCGACCTTCGCGATATAAAAGCTGAAATGATAGAGCATCGCGGAAATAAAATAAAATAAAAAGAAGAAATGATAAAACATTGGCCTTATAGTTAAGATCACATCGATCCCTGTATACAATCCAAGGGCGTAAACAAAAAATGAACCATACTTTCCCAGCTGATTCCGTCAGGCGACGAACCCCAAACCTCGCCGGTTCATTTCAACCGAAAAAGCCAGTGACTTCAGCAAAATTCCTCGACTCACGGATACAAACACTCCTTGACGAGAGCCTTCTGATCCGCGTCGACCCGCGGAGCCACCAGTGCCTCCGCAGGAATCCTCGACTCGTTTCAAACCCCAAGGAAACAAATAATCCTTGGCGCTTGGGAAATAAATAATCCCAGCAAACTCCTCGACTCACAGATACAAACACTCCTTGACGAGAGCTTCTCGATCCGCGTCGACCCGCAGAGCCACCAGAGCCCCCGTGGGAACCCTCGACTCGTTTCAAACCCCAAGGAAACAAATAATCCTTGGCGCTTGGGAAACAAATAATCCCAGCAAACTCCTCGACTCACGGATACAAACACTCCTTGACGAGAGCCTTCTGATCCGCGTCGACCCGCAGAGCCACCAGTGCCTCCGTAGGAATCCTCGACTCGTTTCAAACCCCAAGGAAACAAATAATCCTTGGCGCTTGGGAAACAAATAATCCCTGGCAAAATTCCTCGACTCACGGATACAAACACTCCTTGACGAGAGCCTTCTGATCCGCGTCGACCCGCAGAGCCACCAGTGCCTCCGTAGAAATCCTCGACTCGTTTCAAACCCCAAGGAAACAAATAATCCTTGGCGCTTGGGAAACAAATAATCCCTGGCAAAATTTCTCGACTCACGGATACAAACACTCCTTGATGAGAGCTTTCTGATCCGCGTCGACCCGCAGAGCCACCAGTGCCTCCGCAGGAACCCTCGACTCGTTTCAAACCCCAAGGAAACAAATACTCCTTGGCGTTTGGGAAACAAATAATCCCTAGCAAACTCCTCGACTCACGGATACAAACACTCCGTGATGAGAACTTCTTAACTCATGTCAACTGTTCCGCTACAACCACAGACAGATCCCCGATTCGTCTCAATTTGTAAGAAGAAGTCTCAGACAGCAAGGAAAGCTTGCTTTTTGAGCAATGGGGCCCTGCAAGTCAATCCAAACTGGTCTCTTGCATACTATTCACGGGTCTCACTCTCCGAAGTCGAATTTCGACGAAGAGGGAAATAACCACTTACGAATCCTCTCGACTCGTAAGAGGGAAAATTCTCTTATAAGATCCTTACGACTTATAAGAGAAAACCACACTTAGGAATCCTCACGATTCCTAAGGAGAAAATCCACCTGCGAGATCCTCTCGATCCGTAGGGAGAAAAGTCTCTTTGAGACCCTCACGGCTTATAGAGTTGAAAATCCTTAGGCAGCAGATCTGAACCTGCGGCCTAAGCCATCGCTATTTCTTAAGAAAGTCGGGATACTCGTCCTAATCGTCCGTCAATCATGGTTACTAAGGTGGCATACTGATAATAAAAGAAAGAAAAGACGGAGAAATGACACAAGACATTACAAAAATGTGCATCTTTTATTCATAAATATTGATTGAGTACAGGATACATTGTGCTAAAGAATAAAAAAATATATACATATACTTTACAAAGACAAATGATACAAGGAGAATTATTGGGAAGGAAGCGTCTTGCACAGATGTAGCAATCGCTCGCATATGTCCTTCCATGCCTTCTCTTGCTCGGCTACCACCGCCAGCTCTGCCTCTACTTGGGCTCGTTGCTGCAAGACCGACGCAAGCTGCTCCCTCACGACTTGATAGGCAGCCTCCCGACTTGGGATATCGCGCTCAGCTACGTCAAGCCTCCGCTTCAAGTTTAGCCCGTGGGAGATTCGCTCCAAGAGACCCTCAAAGATAGTCTTCACTTGGGCAGCATTTGCCTCAACCTCAGCGCGCAGATGGGCCGTTTCGTTCGAGGTCTTTTGGCATTCCCTTAGTCTTAGAGCTGCTTCTTGCTCCAAGTGGCGGGAGTGCGAAGTGCTTTGCTCGAGCCAAGTTGTGCGTTGGGTGCTCAGGGCTAAAACTTCGGGAGAAGGGCGCGTCGACTCCAGCCGGTATAGACAGGCCTCGATCTTCCTACAGTGATTAACCCAAGATCCGACGACGCCTTCGTTATGAAAAGTTACGAGCGCCGCCAACATTGGATTAACATCCACAGCGAAATCTACGGCAGAAAGGAGAGCATCCATGTTGAGCTCTTCGATGTACCCGCTCAGCATGCCCAAACTCATCACGGCACCCTTTGAAGACGGGCGTCTCAAGAAAGGGCCTGCCGGTAGAAGGACGCGAGACTCAAAAGGGACCGGAGCCGGAACAATAGCTGCAAAACAAAACATGGTCAAACGATGGTTCAAGAGATATTTAAGGGTTACCAAAAAAGGAATTTGCTATACCAGCAGCAACGGACGGCAGAGCCGGAAGGGCCGGTAGCGCGGCAGGTCTGGTATCCCCTCCTTCGATTTGTGGCACTGCAATAAAGAAAGGGAAAAGTCAGAAATCATTCGATTGCTAGAAAAAGGGGATGAACAAAGATATTGTATTGAACGTACACTCACCAGCGCCACTAGAAGGAGAAGCAAGTTCGGATGGGAAGGAGAAGTGTGGGAGCAACACTTGATATAGATGATCAAAGAGCACTTCTGAAAAGATGCGGTGGTATGGTGTTAGTCCATGAACTACACGTTTAAAAGATTAACTTGTGAGTTGCAAATCCATACCTTCCAACATCCGCGATGGCACGAGGGAAGATGGGAAAGTGACCACCGCCAAAGCAGTAGTTGACGGTGCTCCTTCAAGCAATGGAGCGTCGGCACTGGCCGCACCTGCAAAGACAAGCTTGTTAGAAGAGATCGCAAGATATATAAAAAGGGGGAAACGATAATAACCCGAAACTTACCCGACGAACTGCCAGCCGAGACTGAGGCAATTCCTTCCTCCATTGACATCAGGCCACCACCCGTAGCCTCGTCACCCGACTCGACGGGAACCGTTGTTGTGCTCGCAAGCCCTGGAGACGGCAAGGAACCATACGCGGGGAGGGCTATGATTAGAGTATTGCCAGATTCCAGAGAAGGAGCGGCTGGCTCGTCCTCAGGAATCGTGGCCACCTCACCCGCTACTCCTTCGGGTCCTGCGGTCACGGTTGCCTCATCCACCGTCACCGCGAGGTCTCCAGCTGCGAGCGCTTCACCCTCCACCGCCTCCGGCTCGGTTAACACAATCATCTCATCTACCGCCACTTCAGGGACGGCATCAATGACCCACTCGGCGGCGGACCCTTCAACTTCTGTTTCAGGCCCCGTAGCCCCGATCACGTTGCTCACTGTCGGCTCGGGCTCGGCAAGTACCGCTTCCTCCGCTCCCCGGGGTTCGACGGTCTCCACCTCCCCCTCAGTCGGACTTGGCCCTGAAAGTTGGAATGCGTATGAGCCAATGGCTTGATAATTCTTACAACAAGGCTCTGAAAGAAATGTTACCTGAAGAGGACTTGTCGTTTGCATTCCGAGCCGCGCGCGCCACTTGCCTCTGAGCAGTAGACAGGACGGCAGGGGCCTCTTCGGAAGGAGTGTCAGCATGAGGAATAGTGCTGGGGCCCGCTCCCGTGGCCAAAGCAGCTCTGCTCGTCTCTGCTTCGGAAGGAGTGTCGGCACAAGGAATAGTGCTAGGGCCCGCTCCCGCGGCTAAAGCAGCTCTGCGCGCCCTTGCTTCGCGTCTCAACCGCTTCCGCTCCTCTCGAGCCGTTGAGACGGATGCCACTAGAGCTTCCCTAATTGAGGTGTCCTCGTCTGTGAATAGGGAGGCCTCTAGGTTTTTCAGGGCATCTCTCGTCGTCTTGTCAAGCCGAGGCTCTTGTGGCAACTTTGACGAAGCCGGGACTTCGATGACAGATTCGGGAAGGATCCCTGCGTCAATTGACACAACTCCTGCAAAGAAACAAAAGAAGGTCAGGTTGACTATCATAAAAAGACAACAAACTTTCCTTATAAAAGAGAAAGGGATAAAACATACCGACGCTTGCTAGGGCACGCTTCTCCTCCTCCTCCTGGAAGGTTTTCAGGGAGGCAGCGATAGCCTCTTCAGTAGAGACACCTGTTGAAAATGGAGCAAATGTTAGTTAAATATAATAATACAAAGTGCAATGAAATGACAAATAAAGCGTTTGATGATTACCGGACTCAGCGAGTTTGCTTAACATCGCTTCAAGCCTCGCCGATCGCTCTGAAGCTGCAATGGCGGCGGCCAGATTGGTGTCCTCAGGGTCTACCACGAAGCCCACATTACTGCCGTACTCACATATGGTCTTGGCAGGAGAAGCTGCAAGCTTTGAGCCGAGGATCGCATCGAGGGAAAGGGCGGACTTCTTCTTTTTCTGCTGTCCACCAGCTTTAGATCCACCCGGAGCGGATTTGCGCTTGGCAGCCACTTTAGGGCGGCGAGTCCCGATCTCCGCCCCTCCGCCAGATCCTGGCGATACCACATTAACCGTCTTCGCGGGAGCATGGGGCACCGGCGGTGAATCCACCGTAGTGGGCAATGGAAATCCACGCGGGGGGCTCAACACGCACGGTCGGTCGACTCTGGCATCTTTTATCGGGAGGATGACCTGGATCCTTGGCTGCAAGGGAGCCTTGCGATCACCGCCAGGAGGCGCAGCCCTATGGTCGACCAGCAGGCGTTTCTCCATTAAGATGATTGGGCCCATAGCATGCGCATACCAGGCTACATACGGATGGATTATTTTAGGGACACAGCTAGGCTCACTGATAAAAAAATAGGAGCCTGTATTGAGCCGGGTGAAATGATGCATCGCATTCCTTATCCCCTCTGGGCCGACCGCGGGTGTTTCCAGAAAGGCCTCCATCGGGATCCCTTGATTGTAACTCGATTGTCGGGCAAACCGATGTGGGTTATACCTCATAAAGAGAGCCGTCTTATTCTGCCTAAATACTAGGTAGCCCGGCCGAATGGAGTAAAGGTGAAGGATTTCCCGAGCCTTCAGTACAGAAACCCCGTCCTTAAAGTCATCACGCAGCGACACCACTGACTTAGCGGTCTCGGAGCCCATGGTGATGACCTTATCCACAAAAGAGGTCTTCGCTACGACTAGATGTGAACGTAGGAGCAGGCCCCTAGACTCCCGCGGAGGTGCGACCACGATTGAAGCCCCGACCAACCGCATGATTCTCGGGAGTTTGAATTTCTCAAAGAACGGAGGAGTCTTATGGGCACCAAACACCCCTCGCACATGCAGCTCCATCCAAGAAGTGAAGTAGTGCATCGGAAAGTTAGCAGGCTGTACCCCAGGCTCATTAGCGTCCGCCGCTACGCTAAGTCCATTATAAAGGTAAGCCAGCCCGGCAATCCCTACCGATAGCTGCAAACCAGCCGCCATTCGATGCGCCGGGTAAAAGACGGAAGACCGCATGAGGCGTGGATGCATGGGGAGCGCAAAGATGCATAGCCATAGACCCAAGAACCCTATAAAAAAGTCTCCTCGTCCATGCCAGGAACGGCGATCTCTGAAAAAGGGACGCTGGCAGTGCCAGGGAGATAAAAATCCCGTTGGTCATTCTCCGATAAAGGTCGGCGGTCCAAGCCGAAACCAAAGGGGTCAGCAAGCTGAGCGAACTTCTCGCCCTGCTCTGATAGGAATTCCGGGCGGATAAAACGAGCAATGAAATCCGTGAAACTGACGCCCCGGTCGCCCGATTCCAAATGGAGTTCCTCATAAATCTCCAACACCTTCACTAAGCCCGGGTGCTGATGCTGAATGGCATTTGCCGGAGTTAAGTCAAATACTAGCTGCTTAGTGGCGAAGACATACTCGTCAGGAGGAAGCAGCTCCTCGTAGTGTTCTCCCCTCATTGGCAAACCCGAAATCTCAGCAAATTCCTCTAGAGAGATGGAGACTTCCCTATCCGCTGTCAGGAAGGTATGGGTGGGGATATTCCATTATTCGATGAAGGCCTTTATCCACCACGTCGGAGGAGAGGGATACTCGAAAAGCGAGACGTAGACGGCGGAGTATAAAACAATCTTCGTCAGGTGATCCCTCTTCGTCGCCAAAATGTAACGGGCCCATTGCAAATATCCGGCAAGCAGCCGCGGGGTCAATCCAATATTATAAGCCTGTCCCCAAGGGCGTGCTTCACCCTGACAGATTCGCCTCCCCAAAATGTCTATAGCCGCCGGCGGCTGCACCGGAATGGCACCGATTGCAGGCTGAAGGAGTTCGTCGGAATTCCAATGTTTAACCTCCACGGCATACTCCACCGGGGGTTTGTCCGCATAAGGGATCGTTACTATGGGCTCGGAGGGTGAGGTGGAGCTAAAGCTGCGACGGCCTTGGATAATCTGGCTGTACCACCTTCCCCAAAAGTGAAGTCTCTTGTACTCGGGATCGTGATCTTTGATCAGAGCAAACACCACCCGGTCCACTGGTGCATGTGGGAACCCTCCTTCTGAGCGAGCAAAAGGGAAAGACAAATCTTCAGACATGTTTCCTGTAGAAAAAAAAAAACATAACCGTTAGTGTTCCAATGCTTCACATTTCAAAGGCCTACATCACACTACAATGCAGTGGGTAGGGGACCAAAGGGGGACCCACAAAATCAAGATGACGGCGCATCATTTGATAAGACAGTCCCATCATTGGATGAGACTGTCAGTCAGCAAAAAAGACCCCCAAGAGAATATCCTCATTGGGGGAAATCCCTAGAGACAAGGAGAAAATCTCCTCTTTTTAGAGCAAAGCTCTGTCACAGAGTGACATTTGTCAAACTCTGGTCTCAAAGGAATAAAACTTCTTAAAAAGAGCCTAGCTCTGTAGTAAAAAATTATAACTCTTAAGAATTAAAATTTTTTGAGATCTTAAAGATCCATGAAAACTTTTAAAAGTTCTCTATTTGATCCATGAGCAAGGCTCTGTTCATGGGTTAAAACCCAAGAACAAGATCTCTGTAGAATTTTGAGAGCAAGGCTCTGTTGAAGAAACCCCAAAGGGGTTTTCTTTAGATCAAAGATCTATGAGAGCAAGGCTCTGTTGAAGAAACCCCAAAGGGGTTTTTCTTTAGATCAAAGATCTACAAGAGCAAGGCTCTGTTAATTAAAATTAATTTAATTTAATTTAATATTTACCTAGAATGATTCTAAGTTCCGAGCTTTAGAGTTCTTGGGCAGAAGCAAGAGCAAGGCTCTGTGAGTTTTTAAGCAAGAGCAAGGCTCTGAAGTAAAAGTTCTTGAAATGGTAAAAAATTCTAAGGACCAAGGGTCCCATTTATAGGCGTCTGCGCCCCTTCAACTGACCCCCATGATCCAATGGTCGGGATCTTGCCACCGCTGCACTCACGTGCGCGCCACGTGAGCGCAACGGTGGGGGGGCATTTGTTCCCCAATCAGAGCAAGGCTCTGTTTGAATTTTGAAAATTCAAATTTTGAAGCAACGCTTCGGTTCCCGTGCGCTGCGCGTAATGCGCCACGTGTCAGAAGTTGACACGACAGCACAACGCCCAAGGCGATACGTCCGATCAGAGCAAGGCTCTTTAAAAACATAAGTAACACTTAACTGCTCAAGCGCACGGCTGCGCGATACGTGTCTGCGCAGTTGCGCAAGCGCAACTGCGCAAGCGCACGGCTGCGCGACACGTGTCTGCGCAGGTGTGCAAGCGCTTCACTGCACGACACGTGTCTGCGCAGTTGCGCAATCGCTGTTGCGCAAGCGCCTTACTGCGCGACACGTGTCTCGCGCTGGTGAGTTGCGCAACAACAGAATGAAGATTTAAGGAAATCTTTTCTGTTCTTGTTAAAACAAGAAGATTTCTTCTGTAAAACAGAGGCTTTTGGATCAAAGATCCAACGGTGGGGAAAATTCCCCGAATCACTCAGAAAAGATCTTTTTAACAAATTTAACTGATCTTTGAGCACTATAAAAGAACCCCAGACCCCATTTCAAATATAGACAATTGGATATAGACAATTGGATATAGAGAATTGGATAAAAAAGGGAGAACTCTGGAGAATTTCTGAGAACAAAAAAAAAGAAGGTAAAAACCTTTGAGAATAGATCATTGATCTAGAAAACAAGATCAGTGATCTTCAATAGATAAACAAATAAATAAAAATAATAAAAAATAGTGCCTTGCACTTGCTATGAACCCTTGGTTCTCTGAAACAGAGAGAAAGAAAAGATTTCTTTCTTTTCTCTGATCTAAATTTAGATCAAGAAATCAAAAAGTGCTCTGCACTTCTTTTCTTGAATCTAAAAGATTCTTGGTGCTCTGCACAAATGCAATGCATTTCCTAAAGAGCCAGGCCCAAATCAAAAAAGACCTAGCAGGCCAAAATAAATTGCAAAGCAATAAAAGGGCTGGGCCCAAATCAAATTGATGCTCTGCATCATTTATAAAGAACAGAGTCCAAATAAAGTTGATGCTCTGCATCCCCATTGGGCAAAGCCCAAATAAAAGCAAAAGAAATGCAAAAGCAATGGACTTAGCCCAATCGTGGCCATAAGTCCTTAAATTAAATTGATTGAGCAAAATGGCTCTCCTAAATCGATTTACGTCCGGTTCGAGGGTACATCTCCGAACTCCTTTGACATCCATCGTTGTAATTCCTCAACGACGTCAAAGAGGTGATGGGTCCTGATGACCACACACCCATATGGACTGCGGGGTCCCTAAACTCGTGGACCGAGACGTCCTTAAACTAATATCGGACCGAGACGTCCTTAAACTAATATCGGACCGAGACGTCCTTAAACTAATATCGGACCGAGACGTCCCTAAACTAATATTGGACCACCACGTCCCTAAACTGGAATATGGACCACCACGTCCCTAAACTGGCACAATAGAGCCCAAATGCTCTTTTGTCGGATCTAAACGGTACCGTTAAGTTGATCTTAGTCTCAAACTGGACTAACGTATCCTTAACAAACTCTTGAGTCGATCTTAGCCTCAAAAATGGCTAACGTATCCTCCAAACAAAATTTAGTCCCAAATTGGACTATGAATCTCCCAAACTGGAACAATAGAGCCCAAACGCTCTTTTGTCGGATCTAAACGGTCCCGTTTAAGTTGATCTTAGCCTCAAATACGGCTAACGTATCCTTAAACATCCACATGGATTATAAAACTCCCAATCAACTCTGGTTCGAGGGTATATCTCCGAGCTCCTCTGATACATGTCGTTGTAATCCTTCAACGACGTCAGAGAGGTGACGAGTCCCGATGGCCATACATTAAATTAATCACTACGTCGAGTCGATCTTAGTCCAAAACAGGACTAACGTATCCTTGACGAACGTTTAAGTTGATCTTAGCCGCAATGCGACTAATGTATTTTTAAACTAAAACACCAAACCCAAATCTAAGTAAACACGGATTTGGACTAATCTACGTCCTACGGGCGACGGCATTACTCAGTCTCCGTATACAATCCACGGGCAACCACAAACAAAACAAACACACACGACACGAAGTGAAATTCTGGAGAAGGAGAAAGTTGTTACCGCAATGCGGTAGTGTAATTAACTGCAGGGGCTTGCGCCTGCAGGGAAGAGCGTCCCCACAATCAAAAACCCCTCACCCTGAGGGGGAATCTGACGAAGTCTGCTACATCGGCCGCATCCGTCTAAACCTCTGATACACGGCGCCATAAATCAACTTGGCATCTTCGGAGAGATAGACGGATAAAACCAAATAGCATCTGCCCCGAACCTCAGGCACAGACGCAAAGCCTGCGCCGCCTTTCGGAGGGGAACAAGTGGTATAAAGTTACGTATTCCCACCCTAATAAATTGTATAAGACGTTAATACTTGCTTATGCAATACCTACCCAATCTATCTTTTACACAGACAACGTTCTCAATCTTAGATCTTACTCCTGACTAGATTACCGGCCCAACAGGTCAAGCACAAGTATGCGCTACCTTGACCTATAGCGTTGGGCACACAGGTTCCGCCGACTTCTCAATCACGCAGATTGCAAATGTCGAAAGATGAAACATTTACTACGATATTTCATCACTCAATTGCCGAATGATCTTTCTATTGACTCACTATAGTCTTATACAATCTTTTTATGTTTAGACAAGACAGATTGAAAGCAAAGTTCTCACGAATCAACAAAATAGTTCCCAATTCAAGATCTTAGTCTCTGATAACCAGCTTTCCTACTCCCGCTAGGAGAAAGACTAGGGTCGTGGTCTTTGTTGCTTTGTCGATGATTGATTGAAAAAAGTGGGGCGAGACTCATTTGATCAAGGATGATTTCTATTCAACTCTTCTTACTATAAGAAATTCGATCTTGCTTAGATCATCGGAAAAAGTCGTTCTTGTTGTTGCTGATTGAAGGGATGAACTCTATAAGCGACCGCTTGATTTGATGCAGAATCTGCACATCGAGAAAGAGACTATTGAAAGGAGAATTCCTAAATAGCAATCAATAGTGCAGGTTGATAGGGATAGACAGAGAAGTCTCAACTTCGCTTGTTTCGGAATGCACTACTTCCAATGCTCTAAACTAATATCTGGATTGGCTTTCTTCTTTTTATAATAAGAGGTGCACTAAGCCTTATAGCCATCGGCGTATCCACTTACAGAGCTGATGCTTTTCATATCTTTACCTTAATATATTGAGCAGACAACCTTGACATATGATTTTGTCTTTATTCGGTTTGCTGACATTCAGCATGTAAGGAGCACTTCTGCTTCGCAGATTTTATAGTTTCATCGAGGGAGTTATGAGTTGGGCTAAGTATGAAGCTGGACTGGACCATCTTAGGAAGCGATTTCAAATGGTAGGAGGTTGGGGAAGGGAAGGCAAGTGAAGTGAGGCGTCGAAGGTGGACGCGATTACTATAAAGTAAGGAGCTTCACTTAATAATATATGGGTAGTGAGGACTATATTACTATAAAGAAAGGAGCCGGTGAGGGCTTTCGAGGAGCAGGAACCCCTTTCCATAGAGGAAGTTTTGACACGTTCTGGACACTCACAATCCATAGAAGTAAGAAAGAATGCATTTACAAAGCACTTCTTTTTCGACTACAGTAGCTCATTGATCCGCTCACTACTCGTCTCGGTAGGAAGATTGACCTCTCGATCGACCAAACCTTGCATGACATTAGCGTCCTCACTTGCTCGGAACTACCCTCTATGATCTGAAAGGCTGATGCTTGCTCGCTAGGCAAGATATCAATTATTACAATGAAAGGTTTGATTTTTCTGCTTCTCTTGTGGCATATAACATGTGACCACATCAAATCAATGAATGCCATGTGTCAAGAAGAATTGTGAGGTGTAGTGATTGCGGTTGTTCTTAACCAAACATTAAACACGAACGAGCTCTTTAGCGCCCTATGGTGCTGCTACTGTGATACTTGGCCGAGCGTCCCTCCCTACCGATGTCTCAATCCAGCACATTTAGACCAGTCCTAGCTGACAAGACAAAACCTTCTCTTGGGGAAAGCCAGTCTGAGGGAACAAGGTACTTGATTGGTCATTCCACTATCACTCGATAACAGGAAGTACATGGTTGGCCTTATTTCTGAAAGCCCTATTGATGGATTCTGGCAAACAAATGAAGGAGCTAAATCCTCTCTCCAATCGTATTCTCGCTTTTACTGTTAAAGCTCGAAGAGCCTTGGCTTAGCTGCTTCCATTAAGGCGCTTGCGGTGAACAGGGATATTTATTAACCGCTCCGTGGTACTCCTTCCCTATGCTACTATGAGATGATAGGATTTTCTTGCGAGGGTGAGGGAAAACACAATCATCACATTATTAATACAGCAGCAACGAACAATTGAAATAGATATCGCGAACTCTCACTCTCAAGCTCATAGGCCGAATTTGAGAGATATTTGAGATGTCGAGATTGAAATTGATGAACTTCTTGTGCTAATTAACTTGATCTTTTCTCCCGTATTTGTCTTTACTTTATGAACATCTAAGTTTCCTCGGGCAAGAAAAATAGATATTCGTTCTAGATGTAAGTAAATCCTACCCAGGCCTATATATAGCTTGAGAGCCCATATTTGGTTAAGAAAGAGTTTTGTTCGGAGGGAAAGAACTATCAATTTTTGAATAAATAAAGGTAAGCATTCTCGAGATCCACCTGTTGAGGGAACCGAGCTTAGTCACTTTTGCCACATAGGAAGAGAGAAAGCCCTTGCAATTGGAGTGGTTGATCTACCCATACCATGGTGCTCCTACTCCTCTGTCAACTGATCGAACTAGACTGATCTAGCGAGACTAGCATCTATCCAGAAAGGGGACAGTTGGAAAGAATATCTTTCTTGTCTCAGTAAATAGTTTACGAAAGTGAAGAAATTCATATAGGCCGGTAAGAGTTTACTTGTGAGTTCAAGACTGACCAACAGAGAGAACTGAATTCACTGTAGTATAATATCACACGTTGTTGAATCCATTCCTCGCTCCCTTTAGTGAAGTGAGGACGACAGGCAAGGAGTCAGCCAGCATCCCCGGTAGATGATATCCCAGAGTTCGTTTAATATAAAATACCGAGTTGTAGTTGCTCGAGTTAAAGACCTCGCTAATTGAAAACACATATAAAAGAGGAGGCGAGTGAGTGTAACGAACGGAAAAGCAATGTAAGGCTCAAATTCAGCTATGGTTGCGAGAAAGAGATCAAGCTAGGCGAGCCCGGAAAGCCAGATATGAGTTCGAGTTCTTTTTCCGTAACATCTGGCTATTCTCCCGGACCAATTCGGTGACAAGAAATAGACGAGCCTAACTTACCAGTTAGGAGCTAACCTTGCTTCGCAACCTCTAGATTGATTTCACATTCGTTAAGAGAAAAAGAAGCAACGGCTAGAATGATTCAATTCAAGCCAGGTAAGGTTAATCTAAAACAAATAGGCTTGCCCGTCCGGAACGGATAGGGTAGTTGGTAAGAAAAGGAAGCTAGGATTAATTAGCATCTAGAGGTTGCGATTAATCAATTGGAGACGGGGGAGATTGATTTTTTGTAGTGTCAAATTTGTTTGGTGGAGATGTTTTCACAATTTGACTGTGATGTTTTAGTTATGGATTATAAAATTTATCATGCTTATGTTTATGAATTGTGACATGTGCATGAATATATTGGAATGTTTTGGTATTATTTGATAATTAAACATATGAGTTTGTGTCATTTATATTTATATATTTATGCAGTTGCAATTCCGAAATTTGATTTAGCTTGTATGTGGCTCTATGTTGTTAATTTGATCATTTTAAAAATTATAATTGGTCATATACATAATTACTTCGTCATTGTAACGGGAAATTTTGTTTCTTACGATACGAAACACGATACCATAAATAAAAATACGAAACACAAAACGTACTTCAATTTGACAACTTTGATTCTAAATAGAAAATAAATACAGGGTTTTTTCTTTTTATAATTTTGGACCCCCAAGCTTTTATATTTTCAAAAAAGACACCGCAAACTTGGTATTTTCAAAAAGACAACCCAAACCTTTTAAGTTAACTAAAAAAGACTCTTCCGTTAAACCATATCCAAATTCTGTTAAATATAACAGTTTTAGGGCTCTAAATGACCAAAACTACCACTGCATGGTTTAACTGAGAAAAAGAAGGAGAAGAAGGGCAGTTTTGTCTTTGTGGTTATGATTTAACCATTGAATTTAACTGAAGGTCTTTTTTAGTTAACGTTTAAGCTTATGACGTTATTTCTGAAGATTCAAGTATGTGGTGTATTTTTTGAAAACATGTAAGGTTTGGGGATGCAAAATGAAAAAAAAACCCATAAATATGTACTATAAAGGCATTCAACGAATATATAATGATGCCATTTATTCCTTATCTGAGTATATGTGTAACAGGAGGAAGTGAGGAAGTGTGGGCATGGATTTAGGAGCAGTTGCTATTTCTATTATGTGCTAATGACGCTTGTGAGAAAGATTTCTGGGGTAATCCATTACTTTTCCTGCTAGACGTCTAACATGATTAGAAAAGAAACGTGGCTTTCTAAGGGAAAAACTTCGCTACAAGGGCTTTGTAGAGAAATTTATCTATAAATCCCTTATAAGTCTTTGGATAAGTTTTGAGAGCCGTGATTTTTTTTTGTGCAAATTGCATGAATCTCAAAGCTTATACAGAAGCTTGCAAAGGGCTTGCAGAGAAATTTATAGAGAAGGCATTTCCCCTTTAGCAACCAAATATCAACAGAGGTTCTAAAATATTCTCCGAGCACGGGGAACGACCGCGCCTGCACGCCACTGGCTTGTCCTTGCCGGCAATCAGATTAAGAGAGACTGGTTTTACGCATTTAACTAGTAGTCTCAAATTCTCTGATCTGAATTTCATGTATTGAAATATAGGTTTGTTGATTCATACTATACAGTACAGTAGAATATCTGCCTTTTGATGGATATTTATATGATGGTGTGTTAGGGACGTAAACGGATCGGCATTACCATATCCATATCCGACATATATTTACGGATGTGAATGCAGATACGAATAGTTGTCGGTAACAATAATTTACTATTCATATCCGCAAAAATCGAACACGGATACGAATTGGATATTGTAATAATTATATCCTGATGATGCTCGATATCGGTGATCTCCCAGATCATGACATGTGGTAGATGACGGTCCCGAAGCTTGCAAGAAAGGACTTACAGTGGCCGACCAGACCACTCCTATGCCCGTACTACCAACAACCTTTGGCTCGTCTCCGAGGATCCTGCACAACTGGCCTCCTCGGCCCTCTCAGCTCGCTTCCGGGCTATAGCAGAACCAAGATAGCTCAGCCTCCCGCCCATCCCCGAGCTCTCCCGCCCGTCCCCGAGCTCTCCCGCCGAGCTCATCTTCCTCGGTCTTATCAACAGACCAACGACACCACTCACAGGCGCAACCACCATCCCGCGAATCTCGTCATGCGCGAGATATCCGCCAGCCACATCCCACATTCCACGTCATCATGACCCCCCATTAACGAGCATGTCTCGCCATTAATGCGGGATCCCGCCCATCACGCGGGCGTGACGTCGGGAGCGTAACGGCCAGCGTGATTCTCACGCCCGCCTGGCTGCTGCCACCACTATTTAAACCCCTCCTTCAGACGGTTCAAGTAAGTATTTTTCTCCTCACTAGGCCGTTACTCTGCTCGGATATCCGGTCTAACTTGATCGTCGGAGGGTCCTCGGTGGTACAACCACCCTGGGACTTCCTCGCAGGTAGCTCGGCAACAACAACCTCAAACCCATTGAGATCCACACGCTTCAGGAGCTAGCATCCAACTCCAATCTCAGCCGTCCATCGTCGCTCCCAGAGGATCTACGAAAGGTAACATCTTGACGTGATCATGTTAGTGTATATGCCCTAGAGGCCATTACTGTATCATACTAGCTTGTATATTACTTGATGGAAGCTTGGGATATTCACAGTTGTATAGACAATCTTGCTCAAAATGGTAGTATGCTACTTGGTTTGTCTCTACTTCAATATGTGCATGTGTTTCTTTTAGCATATCGCTTATATACATATTAGTAGAGCCCTTAGGATCTTTGCTTGATTACCAGCGTTGTGATGGCGCTCACACTCGTGGGGGCTGGGTAATCCATAAGCACATCCTTATACAGGTCCCTAGTCGTTGGACTATCGAGACAGGGCATCGATACTCCGGAGTAGACTAGCGTATGCGCTTCTCATCCCAGCGGGGGAGACGGTCTGTCCCACAGCCGTCAGTACGTCGTACTTGAGATAGTATGCGGGCGCTCGTTAGGTTACGAGTACACTGGACAGGACTCGTCGGGAACTGTTGGTTGGTATTATACCTATCGTCAGTTATGAGTTCCCAGGTGACATGAGTACAACTTAGTCCGCTGACTTGACACTGTCATTTCGTCTCGAGTGTATTCCCACTGTACTTAGATTACTACCCTACCACGGCTCAAAGGAGTCGTGCAAACAGGTAGTAGTTGGGTGCAGTCTCGAAGCACTTGGAGGCAGTGACGGTTAGACAGGATTCGTCTCTCCCGGTATTGGGGGTTGACATCGCGCTGTGTCTAGGAGAGCCATTACACAAGTAGTCCCTGGCCAGGGCAAGAGAGATATACTGGTAGGTTTCCAGTGTTATCTCAGGGTGTTCTGGGCTACACTCCGACACGACTTGTACCGCTATTAGGGGACTGACGTTCACCGTCCCCCTAGGCCCGCCATGCGATGTATCGAACGAACAGACCGGACTGTACGGAGATTGTCACATACAGGCTCAGTAGGAGTTCGGATGGGTTTACCTCATCGGCCTTCTTATCGACATCTACCTGGGGACCGTTACGTACAGCTAGTGCCGCTTGCGGTCTGTGGTTAAACCCACTGCCAGCGTAGTGTCGAGTCTTTAGAGTCCCACACAGAGAGTTTCCCTGCACTGAGCGAAACGTGTAGAGGCCGTATGGTTTTACGGCAGGGCTACGATCACTTACGTGCACTTGTGTGCGTATGCTGTTCGGGCAGGCAATACTAGTGGGCTTTGGTTTAAGCCAGATCCTAGTATTGCACAGATGGATTTGATTTGTCTTCTGTGCATTCGCATTCTACGGAATACGGATGCGGGTGTGTATGCACAGTTTTGAGGAGCGATGAAGGAGGAGGTGCCCCATTAGGGTTTTGGCAGTTGGTTCGGCCAAAACCGTAATGGGGCACACTCATTAGGGTTTTGACATTTCGTTTGGTCAAAACCATTATGAGTGGGAGATATTGTTTACTAATCCTTTTATTGATAGATTTGTGATGGCTAATTGCATTGACCATTTGACCACTTAGACCCCTCTTGACTTTGTTGACCCGTTGACCGTGTTGACCATTGACCTTTAAGAGGGATCTACACACTTCTTTTATTTTCTTTTTATTTCTTGTGTTATGATAATGGTCAATTCAATGTGCCATCAAGTCTTTCATGATAGGATTAGTAATGATGATTTTTGTGTATTATTGCAACTATGGTTCATTTCATTTGGGCTTAATCTTTTTCATTATTCTCTTCTCATTCTCTCTCTTGAAATGAGAAGAAAAGAAAAGCTCCATGGTAGCTAACCTTTCTCCTTCTTCTTCCTCCTCTTGATCTTATCTTTTGATCTCATGTGTTGAGAGAAAAAGATCCCACAAAGACAAATACATCCATACATCTCCTCTACACATTCTAGGGCTTCTTGACTAGCAATCACTTTGCCCTAGTTTCCTTGGCTTGAGGCGGAGCTTAGTGTACAACTCTCGGGTGGATCGTCTTCGACTCAAGAAGGCCGCGGGGGTGCCCAAGGTTCGGATCGACGCTTGGAGCTTGGATGGACGAGCGGGACAGCGGAATGAAGAACCGAAGGACCGGTTCCGTGAGGTATACTTTCTACAAGCATAGTAGTTAAAACCTCTTAGTGTTTACTAGTTTCTAGTTTAGCAAAGATCCTTGCTTTTGAGTCCATGTTGCCTTGCGCCAAATCATTGTTTTTTGCCGTTTCCGTCTCCCCGTAAGAACCGGGATGAGCAACGTGGACTTACAGTGGTATCAGAGCCTAGCTAAACATAAACTAGTAAGTTAGCAAAGTGTTAAGAACATCGATCGGAAAAAAGTCGCAAAACACATCCACAAAACCTCAAGTTTCTGTCGATTTTTATACTGCTCAAAAAGTGTTTTAAAATATATGAAAAATCGTCTCAGGGTTTTGTGAAAACACTGCAGAAAAACGATCCAGTGATTCGATCAAATGACCGCGGTTCCGCGGCAATGACATGCTCATTGCCGCGGTTCCGCCGCCGTTTTGACTTGGCACTGGATCGGGTTTCTTGCAGTGTTTTAGTTTGGATGTTTTGGGATTTTTAATACATGTTTTTTCTACCCAGATTTTCCAGAGAGCAAATTGACTTTTCGGGTGGTTAAAAGTCCGTATTTTGATCGATATTCCGTACTCTTTGGCTAATGAATATTATCTGTGATGTGATATATGTATTCAACGTCCGCTAATCGCTATACGTCAATTAGTGGGGGTTATACATATCTGTGATTTGTAATGTTGATGGTTTGTGTATATGAACTCGGTGGATTGTCGCGGATGAATAGCCGGGAATGGGTGTGAGATAAGAGTTTCTTTTTCTTTCATTCATTGTAAATTATGTAAATTGATGTAATATTATTTGTTTGGCCGCACAACCGGGTCGGGGTTGTAGCCGTCATTGTATAATTTCTTTTTACTGTTTTTGCTCCTAGGATAGACCCAAGGTGGGGTGCACAAACTACCGGGTATGTCGAAGTGCCGAGTGGCCTACTCACGGTGTTGAGGGAGGTTTCTTCGCTTCGGGTAGTTGGCGGGTAGTTTGCCGCACCCGTAGGGGTCTAGGGTGGGGTTTGGCTATTCATCGCGACCGTGTAATCCGTTTTTCGTTGCAGGCTCGAACGAATCGCGGATTCCTAGTATATCCAAAGTGTTCATCTGTGATCTGTACTGGCTATCATTGCTATATATCTATATATAATAACTATTTAGGCGTTGTTTATGTTTTTCAGCCGCGCTAGCCCAGCCCCCGCTCTGTCGTTAGTTAAGTAACCTAACGGGTGATGACGGGGCCCCGTGGCGAATGCGAATGGCATAAGCGTACGTCATATTTTGGTTGTTTTCTGCAATGGTAGGATTAAATGATGGGACGCATTAAAAGAACTAATGCAAGAAAATAAACCAAGTAAAAGTCGTTGGAACACTTTAAAAACCACTCGGTTCTTTTCAAAAACAAGCATTTTTTAAACGCGGAGCTTGAACCACTCCTTTAAAAGCTATCTCGTTCTATCGACTATATCAAGTTCACTACGTTCACGGTTTCGCCAAAACCATCCGTAGCCCTCCGTCATTTCATATGAATATTCAACAGTATTCAAGCTGTGTTTGTTGGCGTTAGTCAAGGCACAGTGTTTGGTAGCTGGTGGGTATTCATATGTTGCATAGATAGAATGCGTTGGTTTGGGACAGTCGTATTGCTTTGTTGGCCATAGTCAAGGGTATATACGGGTGGGTTCAAATTAACCTGGACAACGACGGGTAGAACTTGACATGTGACTTATGATTTGTTGGCCTTAGTCAAGGTCATAAGAGCATGGGGCAAAAATCCACATCGGAAGTTTCAAAAGTACTGAAACTTGCTAGCGCTGCATACCATTTGGAGTGTGATGATTTTGGTAGGATTCCTTCGGTTTTTTCACGCGATGATATTTGGATCCCGATCCTACTGTGAGTATATGCTACTCCTCGGGAAAACTCTCGCTTAACGATCAATGCTATAAACCTAGTAGGTGTCTAGAAAGGTGTTAGCGGGGCTACGCCCACAGGGAAAAGAGGTTACTTAATTAAGGAAGTTCGCGAAATCGTTGGAAAACCTCCCTCGAAATACCGACACTGGCATGGCTGAACGGTTAAGCAAGTATTGTACGGTGAGATTGATCCTGGCTAATTCTTCCTTTATGGTTTGGGGAGGGATTCGAGAGACAGTGGGAGCCATCATGTTTAGATAAATTAAAAACCAATCTAAACTTGCAAGAGCATCATGCTGAGTGTTTTCTTCTCTCTCTCTTAATTGTAGCGACCCAGAGACCGCACCTAGGTTACATCTAGATAATAAAATGACTGAATCTGACTGTTATGACTGGCAAAGTTCTGTCCAGATGTCTATTGTCTATGACAAGCTGGGACACCTCTTGACTGATCCAACCCCTGCCGTCTCAGGTCCAGTTTCCCCTGTCACGGATATTGATATCCGTAGGACATCGGAAGAAGACTGTGCGAAAGCCAAGTACCTCGTGTTAGCCTCAGTTGATGGTATATACCAGAGGCAGCATGAGAAGATGGACTCAGCTTCTATCTTCATCCATAACAAAGTTTTATATGGAGAGCAATCTCGTATCGCAAGATATAAGACCTCAAACGAATTGCTTCCAGCGAGGTTGGCTATCGGGTCATCTGTAGGGGCAACGTCCTTACAGAGACCAGCTCTTTTGAGCTCTCGGACCTGAAGACCACGTTGAAGAACGGGTCAAATGCTGACTTAGTTCAACAGTCTCTACCTACTACCCTGAAGGAAACCAGGGAAGTAGAAAGAAAGGGAAGGGCAGAAGTTTCGGGACTAGATGTAGTAAAAGAGGAATGTTCCTATTGTAACGGGAATGAACATAGGCAGAAGGATTACAGGGCTTGCAAAGCCAGTAGCCAGAATTCGAAGCATGTTGTGGCTTCGGCTTCGGGTGTGTTTGTAATAGAGAACTGTATGTCAGTTAACCCTACTTCCTGGGTATTGGATACCAGATCAGGATCTCATATCTGTAATTTGTTACAGGCTCTGAGAAACCGTAGGGTTATCAGGAAAGGTGATATGACTCTCAGGGTTGCTAACGGAATGAGCATGTATGCTGTATCCGTAGGGGAATATCATCTAGGACTGACAACTGGGCAGATATTGATTCTGCGTGACTGTTTTTATGTACCAGGTGCGACTTGTAATATCATATCCGTATCCTTACTTTCTAAGGAAGGATATGATTTTACTTTTGTAAGCGATGTAGTAAACATCCATCTAAATCAAGTCCTGATTGGGTCAGGTACATTAAAATACGGTATATACGTTTTGAATCAAGCTCTGGTCTTCAGTGTCCAGAACACACTTAAAAGAAAGTCTCCGGAATTAAATCAGGCTTTCTTATGGCATTGTAGACTGGGTCACATTAATGAGACACGGTTGACAAAGTTACATAAAGAAGGATACTTAGATCCGTTCGAGTACCAGTCTTATGCCACTTGTGAATCTTGTCTCATGGGAAAGATGACAAAGACTCCGTTCACTGGACACGGAGAAAGAGCGAGCGAGCTCTTGGGACTCATACACAGTGATGTGTGTGGTCCAATGTCTACACATGCGCGAAGTGGTTATTCATACTTCATTACTTTCACAGATGATTTCTCTAGGTATGGGCATGTCTTCCTAATGAAGCACAAATCCGAGGCCTTTGAGAAATTTCAGGAATACAAGAATGAAGTTAAAAAACAAACAGGCAAAAGTATCAAGACACTGAGATCTGATCGAGGTGGTGAATACTTGAGTGCCGAGTTTCTGGGCTTCTTAAAAGAGAATGGAATTCTCTCTCAGCTTACTCCTCCATACACACCATAACACAACGGTGTATCGGAAAGGAGGAATCGAACCCTATTAGATATGGTTCGTTCCATGATGAGTAAGGCTGAGTTGCCGCGATCCTTCTGGAGTTATGCACTAGAAACAACTGCATATCTTTTGAACCAAGTTCCTACTAAGTCAGTGCTTACCACACCATATCAGATGTGGAGTGGGAAGAAACCCAGTCTTAAACACTTTAAGACATGGGGATGTCCAGCTTTTGTAAAAAAGCAGCATGCGGACAAGCTCGAGGCACGTTCAGTATAGTGTAAGTTTGTGGGATACCCAAAGAACTCCAAGGGGTATCTTTTCTATTACGCAGAGGAACAAAAGGTTTTTGTTTCTCGTCATGCCCGCTTCTTGGAAACTGAGTTTTTGGAAAATCAGATAAGTGGGAGCGCAATAGAACTGGAAGAAATTCCAGAACCACAAGCTATTACTGAAAGCTTAGTAGAACCAGAGGGTTCGAAAGAACAGGACATCCCAGCGCCACTCCGAAGGAGTAGTAGGCAGTCTCATCCGCCCGAGAAATACTACGGTTTTCTCATAGACGGGGATAGAGAGGATTGCACCATGGATTATGGTGAGCCTACTAGCTTCCAGCAAGCCATCCAGAGCGGCGACTCAGTAAAATGGCTGGATGCAATGCGGGCCGAGATGGAGTCCATGTACACCAACAAAGTTTGGACTTTGGACTTTGCTCCAGAAGGAGTAAAACCCGTAGGCTGCAAATGGATCTTCAGAAAGAAGATTGGTGTAGATGGGCAGGTTGAGACCTATAAAGCTAGACTTGTTGCAAAGGGTTTTCGTCAAAGACCTGGTTTGGACTATGACGAGACCTTTTCTCCAGTGGCTATGCTGAAATCCATTCGGATCCTTCTTGCCATTGCTGCCTTCCACGATTATGAAATCTGGCAGATGGACGTAAAGACGGCTTTCCTAAATAGAAATTTGGAAGAGTGCGTCTATATGGATCAGCCGGAGGGATTCATTCAGAGTGGGAGCAGCGGTAGAGTGTGCAAGTTGCTCAAGTCCATTTATGAACTTAAGCAGGCATCGTGGAGTTGGAACATCTGCTTTGATGATACTGTCAAAGAATTCGACTTTATCAAAAACCCAGATGAACCATGCATTTACAGTAAGATTGTAGGAAGAACTGTAGTATTCCTCGTCTTGTACATGGATGGCATTCTCCTAATAGGAAATGATATTCCTATGCTACAGTCAGTCAAAGGATTCTTGTCACAGAGGTTCTCCATGAAGGACCTGGGCGATGCCAACTACATTCTGGGGATCCAGATCTATCGTGATAGATCTAAGAGGATGTTGGGACTTTCACAGTCAAGGTACATCGACACCATACTGAAAAGATTCAGTATGGAAGATTCCAAGCGCGGTAATTTACCGGCTTGTCACGGGATCACCCTCTCCAAAGAGATGTCTCCTAAGACTGATTTGAAAAGGGATCGTATGTCTATTATACCCTACGCTTCTGCGGTAGGCTCTATAATGTATGCGATGTTGTATACCAGACCAGATGTAGCATACGCATTGAGCGTTGTAAGCCGGTATCAGTCGAACCCAGGGGAGAAACACTGGATAGCGGTAAAGAACATTCTCAAGTACCTGAGAAGGACTAAGGAGATGTTCTTGGTGTATGGCGGAAAAGACCTCCAGCTTGAGGCCTTTGCTGACTCCAGCTTCTAGAGTGACAAGGATGACTCCAAGTCCATGTCGGGTTATGTCTTTACCCTCAATGGAGGGGCGGTTTGCTGGAAGAGTTCCAAGCAGGAGACCGTTGCAGACTCAACTATGGAAGCGGAGTACATAGCTGCTTGCGATGCCGCAAAGGAAGCTGTCTGGATGAAGAAGTTTCTCATGGAACTTCAGGTGGTTCCTACCATTGTTGATCCAATACCGCTATATTGCGACAACAACGGCGCTATAGATTTAGCGAAGGAACCCAGGTCCCATCAGAAGTCCAGGCACATTTTGAGGCGGTACCACCTGATCAGGGAGATCGTAGATCACCGGGAGATCGAGGTGAAGAGAGTAAATACGGAGAACAACACTGCAGATCCACTCATGAAGGCCCTACCCCAGACTCAGTTCGAGCGGCTGATCGAGATGATAGGTCTTCGATACGCCAGTACATGACCTTAGTGCAAGTGGGAGATTGTTAGTGTATATGCCCTAGAGGCCATTACTGTATCATACTATCTTGTATATTACTTGATGGAAGCTTGGGATATTCACAGTTGTATAGACAATCTTGCTCAAAATGGTAGTATGCTACTTGGTTTGTCTCTACTTCAATATGTGCATGTGTTTCTTTTAGCATGTCGCTTATATACATATTAGTAGAGCACTTAGGATCTTTGCTTGATTACCAGCGTTGTGATGGCGCTCACACTCGTGGGGGCTGGGTAATCCATAAGCATATCCTTATACAGGTCCCTAGTCGTTGGACTATCGAGACAGGGCATCGATACTCCGGAGTAGACTAGCGTATGCACTTCTCATCCCAGCGGGGGAGACGGTCTGTCCCACAGCCGTCAGTACGTCGTACTTGAGATAGTATGCGGGCGCTCGTTAGGTTACGAGTACACTGGACAGGACTCGTCGGGAACTGTTGGTTGGTATTATACCTATCGTCAGTTATGAGTTCCCAGGTGACATGAGTACAACTTAGTCCGCTGACTTGACACTGTCATTTCGTCTCGAGTGTATTCCCACTGTACTTAGATTACTACCCTACCACGGCTCAAAGGAGTCGTGCAAACAGGTAGTAGTTGGGTGCAGTCCCGAAGCACTTGGAGGCAGTGACGGTTAGACACGATTCGTCTCTCTCGGTATTGGGGGTTGACATCGCGCTGTGTCTAGGAGAGCCATTACACAAGTAGTCCCTGGCCAGGGCAAGCGAGATATACTGGTAGGTTTCCAGTGTTATCTCAGGGTGTTCTGGGCTACACTCCGACACGACTTGTACCGCTATTAGGGGACTGACGTTCACCGCCCCCCTAGGCCCGCCATGCGATGTATCGGACGAACAGACCGGACTGTACGGAGATTGTCACATACAGGCTCAGTAGGAGTTCGGATGGGTTTACCTCATCGGCCTTCTTATCGACATCTACCTGGGGACCGTTACGTACAGCTAGTGCCGCTTGCGGTCTGTGGTTAAACCCACTGCCAGCGTAGTGTCGAGTCTTTAGAGTCCCACACAGAGAGTTTCCCTGCACTGAGCGAAACGTGTAGAGGCCGTATGGTTTTACGGCAGGGCTACGATCACTTACGTGCACTTGTGTGCGTATGCTGTTCGGGCAGGCAATACTAGCGGGCTTTGGTTTAAGCCAGATCCTAGTATTGCACAGATGGATTTGATTTGTCTTCTGTGCATTCGCATTCTACGGAATGCGGATGCGGGTGTGTATGCACAGTTTTGAGGAGCGATGAAGGAGGAGGTGCCCCATTAGGGTTTTGGCAGTTGGTTCGGCCAAAACCGTAATGCGGCACACTCATTAGGGTTTTGACATTTCGTTTGGTCAAAACCGTTATGAGTGGGAGACATTGTTTACTAATCCTTTTAGTGATAGATTTGTGATGGCTAATTGCATTGACCATTTGACCACTTAAACCCCTCTTGACTTTGTTAACCCGTTGACCGTGTTGACCATTGACCTTCAAGAGGGATCTACACACTTCTTTTATTTTCTTTTTATTTCTTGTGTTATGATAATGGTCAATTCAATGTGCCATCAAGTCTTTCATGATAGGATTAGTAATGATGATTTTTGTGTATTATTGCAACCATGGTTCATTTCATTTGGGCTTAATCTTTTCATTATTCTCTTCTCATTTTCTCTCTTGAAATGAGAAGAAAAGAAAAGCTCCATGGTTGCTAACCTTTCTCCTTCTTCTTCCTCCTCTTGATCTTATCTTTTGATCTCATGTGTTGAGAGAAAAAGATCCCACAAAGACAAATACATCCATACATCTCCTCAACACATTCTAGGGCTTCTTGACTAGCAATCACTTTACCGTCGTGGAGGCGTTCATCCACGTCCAAATGGCCGGGCAATACCCCCAGGTCGCCGCTCCCCCACCTCGGGACCAGGACCCTACCGAGGGAGAGAAGACTCTGCTCGTGTCGGCACTGCCGACCAACGCTTCGCTGCCTCCTACGGCCACAGAACTCCGAGGCCAGCGTATTCTGTGACCCGCTGGCTCCCCCACAGTTCGACACCGAGGTCCGTCGCCAGAGCGTATCGCCTCGAGCCCCATCGCGTCCCCGTCCCTCCCGAGGAGATGCCGGTCAGCTCGCCTGCGCCCAGGCATGACCGATACCACCTCCCTCGAAGGGGTCGTTCAGACAGGACTCGTCACGACAGCTCAATGACTACCTCGCCCGGGGACCTAAGGAACCTCATCGAAAGGAACCGGGGCCGCGGCTAGACACGGGCCACCGACAGCAGAGGCCAAAGATCAGAATGTGCCGAATCGACGGGATACCACGGCCAACTCGACGCTCTTGAAAAGAAGATCGAAGGTATGCATCGAGAAGGTCATCATACGAGCGACGGGGCTAAGTACGCCGCCGAATTGCTCACCAAACCCTTTACCGAGGAGCTGCTCGCCGTTCATATCTCCTCCCACAACAATCCCCCAAAGGTCTCTCTTTTCGATGGTAAATCTGACCCGAAGTACCATTTAGACGCATTCACCGTAGGAATGAGCTTCCAAGACAACTCTGACGCCGCCCAATGCCGAGCTTTCCCGGCCACTCTCATCTGCTCCAGACGAGACTGGTTCCGAGGACTCACGCCATGCTCGATCTCAACCTTCGACGAGCTGGCCACCCAATTTCTCGGCCACTTCGTCAGAAACAGACGGCAGAAACGGACCGTCGACCATCTCTTCACGATCAAGAGCGGGGACAAAGAAACATTCAAAGGGTATGTCACCCGCTTCTACAACGCCCTTCTCGAGCTCTCAGAGCACCGGGACGAGACGATCATTACAACACTTAGGTCTCGTCTTAGGCACAAGGAGTGGTTACGCTCCTTTGCATTAGAGCAACCTAAGACCATGGCCGAGGTAAAGCCCTGGACCGAGCGTAAGGTCCAGCTCGAATCTGAGGTGAACGCAAATCTCCCCCGGGCAGAGCAAGCCAACCTTAAGAAAAGGGTGAGGGAAGAGAAAAAGGGGTCTTGAACGGCCAAAGCTCTACTCCCCGAAGTTTCAGGAGTACACCCCGCTCAACGTCTCCCAGACGGTTCTAATCGAGGAGGCTAAGGGCGAGGGGTTCTTCAAGCTTCCCCCGGTCTCGTGCACCGCGGCAAAGCGCACCCGGGGCCCCTTCTGCGGATTCTAAAGATCGCAATGCGACTCCACGGAGAGCTGTAAGTAGCTCCGAGACTACATCGAGGAGCTCATCCGTTCGGGACACCTGGCAGCGTACTTGCGAGACAAGCGGCTAGCCGACCGTGAGCAAGAGCAACGTCCCCATCCCGGCGAGTTGAGAATCGGCCAAATCACGGTCGTGTCAGCGGAGGGTACGTCGGGTACCTACGAGGCTTACCGCACGCCGGTCGTGGAGGCTAACGGACATCCGAGGAGCTCAAGCTGTACCAATAAAAACAACATCTACTAGCGTGTACTTCTTTTACTGATAAAATGTAAGTTTTCTCAAGATCTTTCTGTTTATATTATAAGAAGAGGCCAATAAACATTGCAAAAGGAAGGGTTTTGTTTGTTCAAAAGGGTACTATAGGCTCCTCAGCCGTACATCGAAAAAGGAAAAATTACAATAGCGGGAGAAGGGAGTGCATAGAACATTGCTCATGATACTCCGAGGATATCTCCGCCAACCGAGCCCTCGCAGTCTCGGACCTCTGCCCCCGATGCCGCCCGCGAACGCCAGCGCCGTACCTCAATTGGTAGCACTCAAGGATGAGCGTCGCCGAGCGATCCCGCCGAGCCGCGGAGATCAGGCCGAAGCGCCACAATGACTTTAGATTACGCACCGCCTCGTCCCTCAGCTGTTCGGACAAGGGGTTGTAGATCCCTGGCGACGCCCTCCAAATAGAGTACATCAACAGCTGCAACAGGGAAGAGCGCCGGGGAAGCAGTCGGACGAAATGATCCTCAATACGGCCTATCACTAATCGCAACGTGTCCTCGGTGCAGTGCTGATCGTAGAGGTACACGTCCTCAAAGTTTACGATGTCGGGGATGGTAAAAGGGAAGTCCTCCATTCTTACGTTTTGAGTGTGGGGGAAAGGAGTAATCAGCACTCCCTCCGTTTTATAGCCCACAACGCCCAGGGAGTCCAACAGTCGCTCGTTTCACACACAACTGTACCACCACACGGCATACATCGAGCCTTTCTCGGCAGAGCCGAAACGACGCGGCTCCGATGCTTTGTCGATCTTCGAAACTAAGATGCAACCTTTGCTTCCGATCTTCGAAACTAAGATGATCTACCTTGAAGTTTCTTTAACACAAGCTAACACTCATGAAATGATGTGAACACCCTCATCTAAATGGCAAGGGAAGATGAGGATGATGAAGTAGGATTTTTGCTCTTTTTATTTATCTTTTTCTCATATTTATTCATCACTTTAGAAAAACTAGTAAGCTTTTTCATGAAGAGAATGAAGGAAGAAGATGAACAATCATAGAATTGCTTTTGTGATGAATAATGCAAAAGAGATAATGATGAATTATGCAACCATGGTTGACTTAACCATTGTAGAGAATTGACCAAGGGTTAGGGTTTGGGTTGAGTTAAGAATGAGTCACTTACAAATATCTTTCACAAAACAAAATAGAAAACCTTCTAGAATCTACTAGAAGTCATTAACCCAAATCAAACCCTAATCTTGATTAATCTTTACTAAACATGTTGCATTAGTTATCATATCATGTTACAATATTATATATCACATATATAATATTTATTGTAACCAAATAAAATAATACAATTAACATATATCGCATATATATCAATGTATTACCCGAGTGAGAAAAAGAATCTTTTAGTGAACTAATATTAGTTAATGTAATTTAATATATCATATATATTATTATACATTAAATTATCGAATCAACACTTGATCCGACAATCCGGCTATATCGCATATAACCGACTAATATTTATCCGTACCGATTCATCGAATCAACACTTGATCCGATGACTCGGCTGATATCAAATATCGCGAGAATATAATACGGTATCACATATCGCATTATCCTCGGTCCCGCACATATCACATATGTGCTCCTACTCCGTTTTGCCTGAGCCAAGAAACCTCTGTGTAGGACTCTAAAGAATCGTCAATACGCCGGCAGTAGGTGATGATCATATCAAACACCCACAAGCTGCAAGCGGTCAGCTAAACGTAACAGCTACCCAGGTATTGAGCGCTCAGAAGATCAACAAGCAAGCCTGTACATTCTCCTGTGAATCCAAACAGTAACACTCCCGTACAGTCCGGTCTCGTCGTCTGATATGTCGCATATCTCGCCTAGGGGTGGTAAACGTCAGACCCCGGTAGCTCGATAAGTCGTGTCGATTTGAGGTCTATAACAGTTTGAGAAACTACTGATAACACTTACCAGTAAATCTCAGCAACCCTGGCCAGGGATTTCCGGTTATAGCCAATCGAACACAGCACAACATCAACTCCCTATACCGGGAGAGACGAATCCCCTCCTATCGCTCATTGCCTCCATGTGATTCGGGACTGTACCCAAAAGCCACCTTTTTGCACGCCCTCTTGGACGTGGTATGATGGAAATCAAAGCACAGTGGGAATCACACAAGACTCTATGACGATCTCGGGTCAACAGACTACTCTGTACCAGTGTCACCGGAGAACTGCCATCTGACGTGAGGTATAATACCATCTGGGAGTTCTCGGCGAGTCCGTCCAGTATACCCAGTCTCTACTGAGCACCCGTACACCATCCTTGATGTCAAACACCGATGGATATGGGATCATCCATCGCCCATCATATGGGTCAAGATGCGTATACGCTAGTCTACACTGGTGCATCGATGCCCTGTCTCGATACACCCTCGACTAGGAACAATTATAGGATATACTCGTCGACTACCGAGGCCCCACTAGTATGATCTCATCATTGTCCCAGTAGTCGAATACATATCCTAAGGGCTTTATCAACATGTAATATAGAGACAATCAGAGTACATGTTAAGATAAAGTACAACCAGATAGCATACTATCATGTCGAGCAAGAAAGTCCTCCCTATATATGTCCTAGCATCCACTACAATATACATCGTATGTACAGTAATGGCCTCTAGGGCATACATATAACTAACAATCTCCCACTTGCACTAGGGCCATCTGTTGCGGTATCACATACCCAACAATTAGCTGCGGTTGAAGTATCTCATACTCAACCATCCCATAAAAGTCTCTACTGGGAAAAAGGCCTTTGTGAGTGGATCCGCGCTGTTGTCCTCTGTGTCTACTCTCCTAACCTCGATCTCCCTGGAGATCAACCATCTCCATGATTAGGTGATACTTCCAAAGAATTATATCTGGATTTCTGATGGGACGGGGGTTCCTTGGCTAAAGCCACAACTCCATTGTCACACAATGGTACGAACGAAGTTCATCTCATGAACTTATATATATCCAGACTGCCTCTTTAGTAGCATTCTTGGTAACGATGTATCTTGACTTTAATCGTCTAGTAAGTCACGGTATCTAGCTTGGAACTCTTCCAACATACCGTCCCTCCACTGAGGGTAAAGACAATGCCTGCGACTGACATTCAGTCGTCCTTATCACCCTGGAACCTTTCCAGTGATTCTCCCCAGGATCGATTGATACCATCTCACTACAACTAGTGAGTGTCCTAACATCCAGTTAGATCTATCTCATAGATCCAAAACTCAGGATTTAGGAGGTATCACTTTGATCCTATATGGAGAATCCTTGTGATAAGCGGAGATTGACCGAGCGTAGCATAGGAAACTCCTTCCCTATCAAGAGTATGTCATCCACGTATTCTACGAGGATCACCACCATACTCTCTACTACCTTTTCGTATATACAAGGTTCATCTACCATTTTGATGAAGTCCAACTCTTTGACTACCACATCAAAACAGATGTTCCAACTCCGCGATGCCTGTTTTATCATATAAAACATCTTGCACACGTTTCCGCTGCTCCCACTGTCTACGAAGCCCTCTGGCTGTGTACTTATAGACGCTCTTTTCTAAAACATCATTTATAAAAGTTGTCATGACACCCAACCACCAGATATCGTAGTCATGGTGTGTAGCCGTGGCAAGTAGGATCTGGATGGACTTAAGCATAGCTTTGAAAGTCTTAACTTTTCCATGTACACCAAGTAATCTTCTCAAGATATACTCGCTCCTGATGGGGATTTAACCCTTCAGATAAAGCAACCAAAGTCCATACTTTGTCGGTGTATAAGGATTCCATCTCAGATCGCTAAGGATCCAGCCATTCTTACAGAGTCCCACTCCTGATGGCCAGCTCGAAACTAGTTGGGTCATCATCTCATGATGCAATCCTCGCTCCCACTGTCATAGAGAAACCGAAGTATCTCTCAGGTGGGTGAGGAACCCTACTAGATCGGCGGAGAGGCTGAGGTTCGTTGGTAACTATTGAATCCTTTGGTTCTATCAAATCATCTGCTGTAGTTTGTATAGCTAGAACATTTCCAGTTCTACATAACAGACCTTGCCTAGAGCTTGTCCGGATTTTGCTTTTAGACATAGGCCGGACAACCCCAAATCTTAACAAGCTTAAGATACGAGCTCTTCCCTTTCCATATCATATATGAAGTGGTAGGCAACTGATTTGATTTGAACCCTATTCAATAGGTATGCAACTTCACAAGTGCATAACTTCCTAAAGGAAATAGGAAACTCGGTAGTACTCATCATAGAGCACACCATATCACATAGGGTGCTATGGCTCCACCCCGATACACCGACGTGCTGTGGTGTATACGGAGGAGTAATGCTGAGAGAGAATCTCATTCTCCTTTAGAATAGTCCAGGAATCCCGTGCTTAAGTATTCTCCTCCTTGATCACATCATAGGACATAATACTTATACCCGTATTTTGGTTCTCTACTTCTAACTTATATTCTGTGAATATCTCAAAAGCTTCGGACTTGTGTTTCAGCAGGAACATATGTCTGAATCTTGAGAGATTATCAGAGAATGTAATGAAGTACAAAGAACCGATCTTGGTATATGTAGACAGGGGACTTTCATACATCAGCATGTATCAATCCCAAAAGTTCACTAACTCTTTCTCTGTTTCCAACAAACAGAGCTGTGGTCATCTTATCTTTGTGACATGACCGGCAAGTTTCACAAGATGTAAATTCAAACTAATTTAAATATGCATCTATATGTAACTTCAGCCAGTCGGGTCGCATTGATATGACCTAATCTACAATGCCTCAAGAAGGATTCGTTCATTTCTGAACTCTTTCTCTTGTGTGTGTTCCGTATACTAAGAACTGTAATTTGATTTAGAACGTCAATGCTTTTAGATAACGTGCCTGAACCGATCAACTCTTGATATAGGAAATGTTCAAAACATTATCCAACAATACAAAATTATATCCTTTCTTTACTAATAAAGAGACTGATATGATTTTGTATATCAGGTTCGGTATCTAATAACATTTGTTCAGAATCAATATATTCTGGTAATACAGGGTGATAGTGACCAACAGACTTGGCTGCAACACTTGCACCGTTTTCTGTCTCATTAAACTTATCACCCGTTCTCAGTTCTTTACCTATCTGTAGCCCATGTAACAGATTACATATGCGGGATCCTGATCCGGTATCACATACCCAGGACGTAAAGGATACTGAGAAACAGTTCTCTGTAATGAACACACCCGAAGATGATGCATCAGCATGCACTTTCTTCGTTTGGGCGGCACGGAAAATCTGGTATTCCCCAATTTCCTGTTCTGTCTTATAACAATTATAAGTTGGAGCGGGACTAACGTTCCCCAGCTCAGTATAACAAGCGGGTTCGGTTAATATATCCGTTTTATTATCTTGATTAAGGCGTGATATAGTCGCTACCTGGAGAGAGAGAGAAGAAAACACTCAGCGTATGCTCTTGCAAGATTAGATTGGTTATCTAATATATCTAATCAGGATGTCTCCCACTGTTTTAATCAAATCTTCCTTCAAACCCTAAAAGGAAAGACTAGCCGGGATTAATTACACGCTACAAGTTCGCCAATCTTTCAGCCAGGCTAGTGTCGGTACTTTGAGGGAGGTCCCCCGTGCTTTCGCACGAACCTAATTAAAGTAAACCTCGTTTTCCCAGAGGCGTAACCCTATTAACACCTTTCTAGACACCTACTTGATCGGCTAATTGTAATGTGTAAAACTCTCCCAGGAGTAACTCTTACTCGCAGCGGGTATCGGGATCCAACTATCTTATAGAAGGTATGCAATCTCATTGCAAATTTCAACACTTGAAATTCCCAATAATATTTTGCCCCTAGCGATCTATGACCTTAACTAAGTCAACAAATCATAAATCGCAAGTCAAGTTCAACCCGTACATTTCCCGATTGAATTAAACCCACCCGTACGACCCTTAACTGAGTCAACAAAGCCGTACGAATACCCTAATCCAATCACATCTCATGTTTTAGCAGATAAATATTACTTAGCTACCGTACACTATGCCTTAACTAAGTCGACAAACATAGCACGAATACTAAATAATATCTATCTGAAATGACGGAGGGCTACGCAGGTTTTATAGAAAACCCTGAGCGTAATGAACTTGATATCGTTGTAGAATCGAGTGATTTTAAATGGAGTATTTTTGAGGCTTTTCTAGTTTTGCTAAAGGGGTCACTTCCGGTGAAGGGATCGTCGTCCCTTTCCTCATCGAATAAGGTGCAGGATATATCATATATACCGCTGTGCAAAGCAAGAACTATAGAAGCAATCAAAAGACAAACCGAGTTTGTAGCATCTGCCAGTTATTGCTAAAGGAGTCACTCCCGGTGAAGGGATCTCGGTCCTTTCCTTATCGAATAAGGTGCTGGATGTTCTACAAGGAACACCGCTATGCAAAGCAAGAACTAGAGCTACCAGTTTTTATAAACAAGTTTCTACAACATCTTAGGTTTTATTTATTTCATTAATCTCATTAATGAAGTCCCATTTTATTATGCTTCACAAGCATCACAGTTGAAACGAAATCTGCAATATAACATATATCTCATATATATATAATATAAACATTCGTCTCAGGCAGTAATATGATCTCATCACAGAACATTGCAGTAGAAGAACATATATGAAATATTGGATAAACTAGGACGTCCGTGTTTTCAATACGAGCCTGTATAAAACACGGATTCCACGGTCACGATTGTAACACCCGAGCCCAATAATACTATTTCTGTTACTGGTTGAGTGTTAGACATTGCTCATTTCAATTATCTTGCTTGTTTGGTTCTTGTTGCAAAATTTTAACCGGCTAAGTCATTTTTGCCTATAACAAATTTTACACCTGAAATAAAATTAAAAATATCCACATTGGCTTACTCGTCACCACTAGTCGCGTGGTAGCGTCCGCGCATAGAGATTTCATCCCGTTCGGTGAAACGAGCGAGTTTGGACGGCTACGCGCGCGTGCAAGTGTCCGACTTGGGGGCATGCATTTTAATCATAAGACATCTCATTTTAAAATTTGGAACCCGCTTAAAATCCTATTTTTTGAATTTGAAACATTTGGGCGCAACCCGGGCGCGATTTGGAAATGTTTCATTTAGCGCCGAAATACCCATTTAATTTAATAATCTAAAACCATAATATATATATATATAAATCTCAAACTGTTACCTAATTAACAAATTTTAAACCTTTTTAAATCTCTCCTAAATTTCTTGCCAGCCAATCACGAGGGATTTTATCCCTCGTGGGCCCCGCCTAACTCTCTCTCTCTCCGATTCCCTATCTCTCTCTACCCCTATCTCTCTATCTCTCTCTTATCTGTCTCTCTCTCTCTATCCCTATATTTTAATTCCCCCAGCTGTTCCTTCGTTCTCGTCTTCAAGAAAATCCCAACGACGAACCTCTCCATCGCGAACCCTAGCCTTCTCCACTGCCGACGCCGCCGCCGTCCCCGCGCCGACAACGCCACCACCGTCACCCTCGCCTCCGCCTCCTCCTCTCCATCTCAGCACTGTTTCCTCCCCGCGCACTGCAGCCACTTGCAGCCTTCGCTGCAGTCGCGCGAGTCGCCGCCGACGATCACCTGCGCCGCCGACCAACACCGTGCCGTGCTCCCCTCACCTGAGTCTCCCTTTCCTCGCCATCTCCTCCCTTTTCCTTGGTTGCCCGAGCCTCCACCCTCGCAACAGTCACCGGCAGCACCTCGTCATCGCCGCCCGCCGCCACCGCCGATCCCCTCGTCTCCATGTCCTCGTTTTCATCACCTCCACCTCCACCACCTCTCTCCTTTCCCGACTCAATCTATCCCTGCACCCCATTTACACCCGAGTCTAACCCTAACCGAAACCCTAGCATCCAACACCTCTTGCCGGAGTTCCGTCGACCCCGTCGTCATCCCTCGCCTCGTCTCTGCCACGGAACCCCACAACAGTAAGTTCTCCTGACCACTCCCTTTCCCTTTTTCCTTCTTTGGTCGATTCTTGCTTTGTTATGTGTTTTGCTAACTTCGTCGCTATTTTGACATTTCGCCGGATTCCGGCCGTGCCGACGACTCGACCCGACTCTCCAGCGAAGTATTCTGGTCCGTGTGGTTCCGCTGTTCGTTGTTTGGACTCGATCCGTGGCCCGTGCAACCGTCGCGTGTTTTCCGCCGACGCTACGTTCGTGTTTTCCGGTTTGCGAAACCGTCGAGGCAAGTATTACTTGCTACATGCTAGGTTATACTAATTAAGTGTGCTTGACTCATAAAACTTGCATTGTTAACTAAATATAGTTACTTTTCTCATTTGGACGGAGTATGATATATATCATAATACTGCAACCTAAACCGTATTTTGCCACTGTAACCCTAATAACGAAACTACCAGTTAATCATTTTGCTATTTAAAGGAAGATAATTGTACACATATGTCTTCATTACTTTCTGTTATTAATATTGCGCTACCCTGTGATTATTGCACCCCAAAGGTGCTCGAACCTGTTAATATAATACAACTGCACCAGATTAATGCACCATTGTGATTAAATGAACTATTATGGTTTTTTACTTTATTTCCTGCTGCTGTTCCTTATTCGATTGTATACCTGTTGTGAGCACACCCTCGATTGCGTCACATATCGACCTGACCTTGATACACATGACATATATACATACCGATGCACCGGACATGATACCCTTTACTACCAACTCAACCTGTTGTACCATGACCTGACTTGTTACCTGATTTCATGCCTAATGCCAACAAACCTGACTTGGGGTCCTCATGGACCATTCCTGTTGTCTATCCAGACAAACCTGACCTGTTACCTGATCCTGTGTTGGCATTAGTCCTTGATTACTGAATACCTGACCTGACATACATAACTTGGGGGTATGGGGAAATCAAAGGTGAAACCGACGTGTAACTCAACAGTTCGATACCTGTTCTGATCAGTCTTACGGGCTTGGCCAGCCCCGGAGTGATGATGCTGACATCACTCGCCCATCCTGCTACCTATTACTGCCTAGCGGCACGTCTCGGATTCAGCCCCGGGAATCTTGACCGTGGTCCCGGGCACACACGTGATACTATTGAGTTACATCGATGAGTCATCAATTGATTTCAAAGACTTTAGAATAGAAAACCTGATAGAACAGTTTAGCTACCCACTGCACATTACCCTGCACTGTTGTTTCATATTATTGCTTTATTCATGTTTATCCCTGCATTGCTTATTACCATGTTCATATTATATTATTGGTTGACATGACGCGCTGACGTCTGGGTTTTGCATGGCCCAGATTCTTTACCACTGTCGCCGACCGAGCAGGAGTACTTCAGCCAGCAGGCTGATTTGTGAGTTCCGTAGTGGTTAGTTCATTTATTGCATTTTATTTCCAGGTGCGATCCCGCATTATGGGACGTACCTTTCTATTATTGTATTGGATCATTTGCTTCCGCACTTAGTTATTTTGACTCTTGTTATTCTGGATTTGGACATGTGTTAGATAGTTTATTTATCTTGTTCTTGATATCTCTACAGCCGTAATGTGACTGTGGATGGATACTTCCTACCCACAGGTAGCATGGTTGGCTATGTCACGTGCCCAATCTTGCGTACTCTGGGAAGCGGGGCGTGACATGGTTCTTTTGGTATCAGAGCCTAGGTTAGTTGGGTTGATTCTGTTGTAGTTGGGTATTGTACCCAATACACGAATCAGGATACCCGTGCTTAGGAAAACATGTCCTGCCACCTTGACCGTTTTACCATTCTTGAATCACATTCTTCCGGATTATATCTTTTACGACGTGCAAACTTACTTTGCGTGTCGACTCGAAAACCTGAATTCTTGTTATCCCTAGGACTTGGGCGACTTGGGTGGAGTTAAGTAATTGCGGCTATGATACCGCGGCATAGCTACAATGCAGTACTCTAGTTAAGTATCTTGGAGTTCTAGCCTTGATCCATATTCAGAATCTATTATCATGCTAATGTTGGGTGTTTTGAGTTCAGGATTACGACAGGTAAGAAGTTGAAGACGTACCAGAGGCGTGTGAACGAAGCCGCCATGCTTGGAGTGATAAGAGGAATGCTGGAAATCAAAGAAACAGCCCGAGCTGATCCAGCAGCAAGCGGACTCGTTTCAGGAAGGTTTGCAGATCGTTCAGCAGTCTGTGAACAAGATTGGAACTAGACCAGTAGACCGAGTAGGGACCGTGGCAGATTTCAGACGTGTGGGTCCTACTACTTTCACTGGTTTGGAGGAGCCGTGCCAGCCGAGCAGTGGCTAGTCGGCACGGAGAATTTGCTGATTGCGGCACAGATTCCAGAGGACAAAGGAGTTGATTCAACTAGTGGATTACGCCCGAGAGCGGTGGCTTGTGGAGGAGAACCGCTTGCCTGAGCCAAGCAGTTGGGCGGATTTCTCTAAGAGTTTCCTGGAGAAGTTCTTCCCGCGGACTGCACGGGAGGAAATGGAAGAGAAGTTCATCGGACTAAGGCAGGATGGAGCAACCGTGGACGTGCATGCAGCAGATTGGACGAGACTCAGTAGTCTCGCTGGACCTTTCGCGGCCAACGATGTAGACAGCAGTTGCGGTAAGGAAGCAGTTCTGTCGGGCCAGTCGAGTTTAGGGCTAGGCCGACAAACAGTGTTCTTGCAGCTATGGAAGTTGATAGTAATGAAGAGCCGGCAGTTGTTCGCGATTTTATGGACGTATTTGAAGATATATCGGGCTTACCGCCGAAGTGAGACGTGGAGTTCGCGATCGACCTTAGTCCTGGTGCAGTGCCCGTATCAAAATCTTATTATTCGATGGCACCAGTGGAATTGGAAGGAGTTAAGGAGCAAGTTGGTGAATTACTTGAGAAGGGTTGGATTCGAAGCAGCAACTCGCCTTGGGGAGCTCCAGTTCTTCTAGTAAAGAAGAAGGATGGCACGAGAAGGATGTGCATCAATTATCGAGAATTAAACCGGATGGCTAGTAAGGACAAGTACCCGACCCCTTGCATTGTAGAACTTTTGAGCAGCTTAGTGGCGCGAGAGTATTCTCGAAACTGGATTTGCGATCCGGATGTCATCAGGTCTGAGTGAAAGCAGAAGATATTTGCAAGACGGCGTTTCGAAATCGGTATGGACATTACGAGTATCTAGTGATGCCCTTCGGAGTAACGAATGCTCCGGAAATATTCATGGACTTGACGAACCGAATCTTTTCACCGTTCTTGGACCAGTTTATTGTGGTATTCATGGACGACATTCTGGTCTACTCGAGGAGTTTTGAGAAGCTTGCTGAGCATTTAAAGATCGCACTGCAGACGTTGAGACAGGAGAAACAGTATGCGAAGATGAGTAAGTGCGAAGTTTGGCTGGGAGAAGTGAAGTTTCTGGGGCACATTGTGTCGGGCAGTGGAATCGCAGTCGATCCCGAAAAGATTGCAGCAGCTCGAGATTGGCCTATTCCAAGAAATGTGGCTGAGATAAGAAGTTTCCTTGGATTAGCCGGATACTACAGGAGATTTGTGGAGAACTTCGCTCGTTTGGCAGAACCGTTGACCAAGCTTACGCGCAAGGAGGTACCTTTTGTTTGGACGGATGGATGTGCATTGGCCTTCGAGACGTTGAAGCAGAAGTTGATAACCGCCCCTATCCTGACCGTACCAGATAATTCCGGAGGACTGGTGATTCACGGCGACGCATCTGGAAAAGGATTGGGATGTGTTTGATGCAGAATGGGAAGGTCATAGCTTACGCATCATGACAACTGAAGACTCATGAGAAGAATTATCCGACTCATGACTTGGAGCTTGCGGCCGTGATCTTCGCCTTGAAGATTTGGAGACACTACCTTTTGGGCGAGAGAGTCGAAGTCTTTACAGATCACAAGAGTTTGAAGTATGTATTCACTCAGAAGGAGTTGAACAGGAGGCAACGCAGATGGTTGGAGCTGATGGCCGACTACGACCTTGATCTTAAGAACCATCCGGGGAAGGTTAATGTTGTGCCGGATGCGCTCAGTCGGTTACCAGCAATTCAGGTGTTAACTACGCAGAGGGAGATCATTGCAGATTTTCGAAGATTCGACTTGGAGGTTGGGCTACCACATTCTACGGGACAGTTGATGCAGTTGCAAGTACAGTCGTCCTTGGTTGAGAAGATTAAAGCGGCACAATCTTAGGATCCTAGACTGCATAAGTTTCGAGAGTAGGTTGAGGCTGGACTACGAAGAGATTTACTGGTCCACGAAGATGGTTCGTTGAGGTATGGTAGCCGTTTGTGTGTGCCAAAGGGTGATGTACGTGAAGAGCTTATGAAGGAGGCACACAGTTCAACTTACTCTGTACATCCGGGAGAGACAAAGATGTACCGAGATATTCGACAGCACTCCTGGTGGGAAGGTATGAAACGGGAGATTGCTCGCTTCGTGGCTAAGTGCTTGGTGTGTCAGCAAGTCAAGGCTGAACACCAAAGGGTTGCTGGTTTGTTGCAACCACTTCCGATTCCTCAGTGGAAGTGGGAACATATAACCATGGATTTCGTGACGGCTTTACCGCGGAGTCTAAAGGGCAACAATGCAGTATGGGTGATTGTCGATCGGTTGACCAAGGCAGCTCACTTTATTCCTTTTCGGGTTGGTCAATCGACGGAGACGTTGGCAGAGCGGTACATGCAGGAGATTGTAAGATTGCATGGAGTACCGGTGAGCAACGTGTCCGATCGGGACACTCGGTTCTTGTCGCACTTCTGGAGGAGTTTACAAGAAAGTTTGGGGACTCGATTGAAGTTTAGCACAGCTTATCCTCCTCAAACTGATGGACAATCGGAGAGAACGATCCAGACTCTTGAAGATATGTTGAGAGCTTGCATGTTGGACTTCAAGGATTCTTGGGAGGATCACCTACACCTGGTGGAGTTTTCGTACAACAATAGCTTCCAAGCGACTATTCAGATGGCTCCGTTTGAAGCTCTTTATGGTCGTATGTGCCGTTCACCTGTTTGTTGGGATGATGTTGGTGAACGAAGGTTACTAGGACCAGATTTGGTGGTACAGACAGTCGAGAAGGTGAATACAATTAGGAAGCATATGAAGGCAGCTCAAGACAGACAGAAAAGTTGGGCTGACACGTCAAGAAGACCTCTAGAGTTCGCCGTGGGTGATTTAGTATTCTGGAAGATATCACCGACTAGAGGGGTGATTCGCTTTAGGAGTCGGGGAAAGCTTAGTCCTCGATGCGTTGGACCCTTCGAGATATTGGAGCGTGTTGGAGAGGTAGCGTACCATTTGGCGTTACCACAGTCATTGGCAGGAGTGCACGATGTGTTTCATGTATCTCAACTACGGAGGTATGTTCGAGATGAAGCCCACTTCTTGGATCATTCGGAGTTGACCGTACGGGAGGACCTAACTTTTGAGGAGCGACCGGCTGAAATCAAGGATCGAAGAGAAAAGGTTCTTAAGAACAAGGTTATCCCTCTTGTGCTAGTTTCTTGGGGTAATCAATCGCATGGAGAATCCACCTAGGAGCGAGAAGACGAGATCCGGCAGTAGTTTCCTCACCTTTTCCTGTAGTTAGCTATCTTGTATTCTTGGAATTTCGAGGAAGAAATTCTTTTTGTAGTTGGGTATGATGTAACACCCGAGCCCAATAATACTATTTCTGTTACTGGTTGAGTGTTAGACATTGCTCATTTCAATTATCTTGCTTGTTTGGTTCTTGTTGCAAAATTTTAACCGGCTAAGTCATTTTTGCCTATAACAAATTTTAACACCTGAAATAAAATTAAAAATATCCACATTGGCTTACTCGTCACCACTAGTCGCGTGGTAGCGTCCGCGCGTCGAGATTTCATCCCGTTCGGTGAAACGGGCGAGTTTGGACGGCTACGCGCGTGCGCAAGTGTCCGACTTGGGGGCATGCATTTTAATCATAAGACATCTCATTTTAAAATTTGGAACCCGCTTAAAATCCTATTTTTTGAATTTGAAACATTTGGGCGCAACCCGGGCGCGATTTGGAAATGTTTCATTTAGCGCCGAAATACCCATTTAATTTAATAATCTAAAACCATAATATATATATATAAATCTCAAACTGTTACCTAATTAACAAATTTTAAACCTTTTTAAATCTCTCCTAAATTTCTTGCCAGCCAATCACGAGGGATTTTATCCCTCGTGGGCCCCGCCTAACTCTCTCTCTCTTTTTCTCTCTCTCTCTCCGATTCCCTATCTCTCTCTACCCCTATCTCTCTATCTCTCTCTTATTTGTCTCTCTCTCTCTCCTAAAATCTCTCTCTCTCTATCCCTATATTTTAATTCCCCCAGCTGTTCCTTCGTTCTCGTCTTTAAGAAAATCCCAACGACGAACCTCTCCATCGCGAACCCTAGCCTTCTCCACTGCCGACGCCGCCGCCGTCCCCGCGCCGACAACGCCACCACCGTCACCCTCGCCTCCGCCTCCTCCTCTCCATCTCAGCACTGTTTCCTCCCCGCGCACTACAGCCACTTGCAGCCTTCGCTGTAGTCGCGCGAGTCGCCGCCGACGATCACCTGCGCCGCCGACCAACACCGTGCCGTGCTCCCCTCACCTGAGTCTCCCTTTCCTCGCCATCTCCTCCCTTTTCCTTGGTTGCCCGAGCCTCCACCCTCGCAACAGTCACCGGCGCACCTCGTCGTCGCCGCTCGCCGCCACCGCCGATCCCCTCGTCTCCATGTCCTCGTTTTCATCACCTCCACCTCCGGCACCTCTCTCCTTTCCCGATTCAATCTATCCCTGCACCCCATTTACACCCGAGTCTAACCCTAACCGAAACCCTAGCATCCAACACCTCTTGCCGGAGTTCCGTCGACCCCGTCGTCATCCCTCGCCTCGTCTCTGCCACGGAACCCCACAACAGTAAGTTCTCCTGACCACTCCCTTTCCCTTTTTCCTTCTTTGGTCGATTCTTGCTTTGTTATGTGTTTTGCTAACTTCGTCGCTATTTTGATATTTCGCCGGATTCCGGCCGTGCCGACGACTCGACCCGACTCTCCAGCGAAGTATTCTGGTCCGTGTGGTTCCGCTGTTCGTTGTTTGGACTCGATCCGTGGCCCGTGCAACCGTCGCGTGTTTTCCACCGACGCTACGTTCGTGTTTTCCGGTTTGCGAAACCGTCGAGGCAAGTATTACTTGCTACATGCTAGGTTATACTAATTAAGTGTGCTTGACTCATAAAACTTGCATTGTTAACTAAATATAGTTACTTTTCTCATTTGGACGGAGTATGATATATATCATAATACTGCAACCTAAACCGTATTTTGCCACTGTAACCCTAATAACGAAACTACCAGTTAATCATTTTGCTATTTAAAGGACGATAATTGTACACATATGTCTTCATTACTTTCTGTTATTAATATTGCGCTACCCTGTGATTATTGCACCCCAAAGGTGCTCGAACCTGTTAATATAATACAACTGCACCAGATTAATGCACCATTGTGATTAAATGAACTATTATGGTTATTTACTTTATTTCCTGCTGCTGTTCCTTATTCGATTGTATACCTGTTGTGAGCACACCCTCGATTGCGTCACATATCGACCTGACCTTGATACACATGACATATATACATACCGATGCACCGGACATGGTACCCTTTACTACCAACTCAACCTGTTGTACCATGACCTGACTTGTTACCTGATTTCATGCCTAATGCCAACAAACCTGACTTGGGGTCCTCATGGACCATTCCTGTTGTCTATCCAGACAAACCTGACCTGTTACCTGATCCTGTGTTGGCATTAGTCCTTGATTACTGAATACCTGACCTGACATACATAACTTGGGGGTATGGGGAAATCAAAGGTGAAACCGACGTGTAACTCAACAGTTCGATACCTGTTCTGATCAGTCTTACGGGGTTGGCCAGCCCCGGAGTGATGATGCTGACATCACTCGCCCATCCTGCTACCTATTACTGCCTAGCGGCACGTCTCGGATTCAGCCCCGGGAATCTTGACCGTGGTCCCGGGCACGCACGGGATACTATTGAGTTACATCGACGAGTCATCAATTGATTTCAAAGACTTTAGAATAGAAAACCTGATAGAACAGTTTAGCTACCCACTGCACATTACCCTGCACTGTTGTTTCATATTATTGCTTTATTCATGTTTATCCTTGCATTGCTTATTACCATGTTCATATTATATTATTGGTTGACATGACGCGCTGACGTCTGGGTTTTGCATCGCCCAGATTCTTTACCACTGTCGCCGACCGAACAGGAGTACTTCAGCCAGCAGGCTGATTTGTGAGTTCCGTAGTGGTTAGTTCATTTATTGCATTTTATTTCCAGGTGCGATCCCGCATTATGGGACGTACCTTTCTATTATTGTATTGGATCATTTGCTTCCGCACTTAGTTATTTTGACTCTTGTTATTATGGATTTGGACATGTGTTAGATAGTTTATTTATCTTGTCCTTGATATCTCTACAGCCGTAATGTGACTGTGGATGGATACTTCTTACCCACAGGTAGCATGGTTGGCTATGTCACGTGCCCAATCTTGCGTACTCTGGGAAGCGGGGCGTGACAGCGATGAATAGCCAAACCCACATCCCTAGACCCCTACGAGAGCGGCAAGTAACACTGCCAATTCTAGGGTTAGGAGACCCGGTCTCGACTCCTCGAGATGGTCTCCCACTGGACCCTAGAACCCGGTTACTTGTGCTCCCCGCCTTGGGTCTACCTAATGCGGAAAAGTAAATAATATACAACGGTGACATCTTCCGCTACCTGGAAGTGCCCCAATAAAAGAATATTACATACAAATGAATTTTACATGAATGAAAAAGAAAAACTCTCATCTCACATAAAACCCCCGGCTATTCAAAACGCGACGATCCAACATAACATATCACAGCAACACATAATATCTCATATCATCAACGTAAGCAAGTATGCGTATCCCGATTGTCGTTGATGTATAGCAACGAAGCCGGCGATACACCACATACTACGCTTACGGTCACAGAAAAGAAAGTGTAAAACTACAACAGTTGGAATCCGCAACCTCCTTAGACATCGCATGCCTAACCAAATGAATTCCTTAGACAACGCATGCCTAACAATTATAAACCCCGCATTTTAGTCTTATTATCGAAAACTCTTTTCAATATCAAGTCTAGCAATTCAACAAGATTCCCGACGTCCTGATCGAATGCTCGTCGCAAACTTTAGTAGACGGCCGCACCCCAGATGCCGTCGACGAAGTGCACTAAGGCGGAACACCGCTGCCGCGAGCACCCGAATGGATGCTTTCGGCGACGGGGTTCTCCTACAGTCACTTGGTCGGGGCTATGGGGCGTAGCTGTCTATTAAGTTTACCCGGCGAGTATCCGCGTACGCTACGTGATTGCGACAGACTTTTGATCACATCAAAATTCCGTAGCAACCGATCAACTGAGACTAAACTGCTATGTTTATAATATTCAAATCAGTTATCTCATAACTACCTGTGGATTCCAAATATTGTATCACATTCCAGATAAATAGAAAAAGTTAAACTTTCCGATCGAATCATCAAGCACCCAAGATTTTCCCAATATATCTCAACACTTGAAATCAGTTTAAAAACATCCATTACATGTCACAGTACTAATGGTCCAGCCGTAGAAGGGTCAAGCCAACGCCTCACATGTGGCACGCCGTACTGCCCCAAACCCTAAGGTTCAAAGGGCAGTTCAAGACGGTCATATAATCGAGTTAAGGTTTGTTGTCTTCTAGAGGGTCCACCGAGTTACTTGCATGACTTAGAACATTCTTAAACACGAGAAAAAATCCAACTTTTGAAAAAATTTCCGACAGGGGAAAAAGTGAGTTATTGATATCCGTTCGAACTTTTTAACAGTTTCTAAAAGTTATCCGGAAAACCACATAGACAAAATTAGACAATCCGATCGAATCATCGAATCCCCAAAACAACCCAAGAAAATTCAACTCTTGAATAAAAATTAAAAATTCCCAGAAAATCCAGAATAATAAAATAGCAGTTACTGTGCAAACAGGGGATGATGATGTCATCAATAAGCCGCGGAACCGCCGCAGAAGGCATGCTTCTGCCGCGGTTCCGCTGCACTTTATACTGTTCATGGAACAAATTTTGCACCGTAATTCTTATAATTCCCTGCTGAATTTTTTAAGCATTTTTAATGTGGAAAAATTCCAGTTTTTAGAAAAAGTCCAGAGAGCGGGTTTTATCGGGGTTTCGGGTTTCGATCGGACTTTAAACTTCGTCTAGACTTCGCCTAAAGCTCTAGCTTGGCTCTGATACTACTGTAGGGTTGCTAGACACTCGCACAAGGGTCTACGAGGCATCAACCATGCCCGATTTAAAATTTAGCCGTGCCGAACGACCCGAATACGGAACATTAAACTAGAGATTAGGCGAAAACAAGCATGCTAAACACTTTAACACTAAGTGAGAGGGATTACAACCTTTGTAGATCCGGTCCTTCACTTCATATGCTCCGTGTTGTGGTCCCTTCGCTGCGATCATCGGGTTCCGGACTCTCGAGAAGTTCCACGAAGAGAAAGATGCAACCTTTGCTTCCGATCTTCGATACTAAGATGATCTACCTTGAAGTTTCTTTAACACAAGCTAACACTCATGAAATGATGTGAACACCCTCATCTAAATGGCAAGGGAAGATGAGGATGATGAAGTAGGATTTTTTCTCTCGTTATTTATCTTTTTCTCATATTTATTCATCACTTTAGAAAAACTAGTAAGCTTTTTCATGAAGAGAATGAAGGAAGAAGATGAACAATCATAGAATTGCTTTTGTGATGAATAATGCAAAAGAGATAATGATGAATTATGCAACCATGGTTGACTTAACCATTGTAGAGAATTGACCAAGGGTTAGGGTTTGGGTTGAGTTAAGAATGAGTCACTTACAAATATCTTTCACAAAACAAAATAGAAAACCTTCTAGAATCTACTAGAAGTCATTAACCCAAATCAAACCCTAATCTTGATTAATCTTTACTAAACATGTTGCATTAGTTATCATATCATGTTACAATATTATATATCATATATATAATATTTATTGTAACCAAATAAAATAATACAATTAACATATATCGCATATATATCAATGTATTACCCGAGTGAGAAAAAGAATCTTTTAGTGAGCTAATATTAGTTAATGTAATTTAATATATCATATATATTATTATACATTAAATTATCGAATCAACACTTGATCCGACAATCCGGCTATATCGCATATAATCGACTAATATTTATCCGTACCGATTCATCGAATCAACACTTGATCCGATGACCCGGCTGATATCAAATATCGCGAGAATATAATACGGTATCACATATCGCATTATCCTCGGTCCCGCACATATCACATATGTGCTCCTACTCCGTTTTGCCTGAGCCAAGAAACCTCTGTGTAGGACTCTAAAGAATCGTCAATACGCCGGCAGTAGGTGATGATCATATCAAACACCCACAAGCTGCAAGCGGCCAGCTAAACGTAACAGCTATCCAGGTATTGAGCGCTCAGAAGATCAAAAAGTAAGCCTGTACATTCTCCTGTGAATCCAAACAGTAACACTCCCGTACAGTCCGGTCTCGTCGTCAGATATGTCGCATATCTCGCCTAGGGGTGGTAAACGTCAGACCCCGGTAGCTCGATAAGTCGTGTCGATTTGAGGTCTATAACAGTTTGAGAAACTACTGATAACACTTACCAGTAAATCTCAGCAACCCTGGCCAGAGATTTCCGGTTATAGCCAATCGAACACAGCACAACATCAACTCCCTATACCGGGAGAGACGAATCCCCTCCTATCGCTCATTGCCTCCATGTGATTCGGGACTGTACCCAAAAGCCACCTTTTTGCACGCCCTCTTGGACGTGGTATGATGGAAATCAAAGCACAGTGGGAATCACACAAGACTCTATGACGATCTCGGGTCAACAGACTACTCTGTACCAGTGTCACCGGAGAACTGCCATCTGACGTGAGGTATAATACCATCTGGGAGTTCTCGGCGAGTCCGTCCAGTGTACCCAGTCTCTACTGAGCACCCGTACACCATCCTTGATGTCAAACACCGATGGATATGGGATCATCCATCGCCCATCATATGGGTCAAGATGCGTATACGCTAGTCTACACTGGTGCATCGATGCCCTGTCTCGATACACCCTCGACTAGGAATAATTATAGGATATACTCGTCGACTACCGTGGCCCCACTAGTATGATCTCATCATAGTCCCAGTAGTCGAGTACATATCCTAAGGGCTTTATCAACATGTAATATAGAGACAATCAGAGTACATGTTAAGATAAAGTACAACCAGATAGCATACTATCATGTCGAGCAAGAAAGTCCTCCCTATATATGTCCTAGCATCCACTACAATATACATCGTATGTACAGTAATGGCCTCTAGGGCATACATATAACTAACAATCTCCCACTTGCACTAGGGCCATCTGTTGCGGTATCACATACCCAACAATTAGCTGCGGTTGAAGTATCTCATATTCAACCATCCCATAAAAGTCTCTACTGGGAAAAAGGCCTTTGTGAGTGGATCCGCGCTGTTGTCCTCTGTGTCTACTCTCCTAACCTCGATCTCCCTGGAGATCAACCATCTCCATGATCAGGTGATACTTCCAAAGAATTATATCTGGATTTCTGATGGGACGGGGGTTCCTTGGCTAAAGCCACAACTCCATTGTCACACAATGGTAGGAACGAAGTTCATCTCATGAACTTATATATATCCAGACTGCCTCTTTAGTAGCATTCTTGGTAACGATGTATCTTGCCTTTAATCGTCTAGTAAGTCACGGTATCTATCTTGGAACTCTTCCAACATACCGTCCCTCCACTGAGGGTAAAGACAATGCCTGCGACTGACATTCAGTCGTCCTTATCACCCTGGAACCTTTCCAGGGATTCTCCCCAGGATCGATTGATACCATCTCACTACAACTAGTGAGTGTCCTAACATCCAATTAGATCTATCTCATAGATCCAAAACCCAGGATTTAGGAGGTATCACTTTGATCCTATATGGAGAATCCTTGTGATAAGCGGAGATTGACCGAGCGTAGCATAGGAAACTCCTTCCCTATCAAGAGTATGTCATCCACGTATTCTACGAGGATCACCACCATACTCTCTACTACCTTTTCGTATATACAAGGTTCATCTACCATTTTGATGAGGTCAAACTCTTTGACTACCACATCAAAACAGATGTTCCAACTCCGCGATGCCTGTTTTATCATATAAAACATCTTGCACACGTTTCCGCTGCTCCCACTGTCTACGAAGCCCTCTGGCTGTGTACTTATAGACGCTCTTTTCTAAAACATCATTTAGAAAAGTTGTCATGACACCCAACCACCAGATATCGTAGTCATGGTGTGTAGCCGTGGCAAGTAGGATCTGGATGGACTTAAGCATAGCTTTGAAAGTCTCAACTTTTCCATGTACACCAAGTAATCTTCTCAAGATATACTCGCTCCTGATGGGGATTTAACCCTTCAGATAAAGCAACCAAAGTCCATACTTTGTCGGTGTATAAGGATTCCATCTCAGATCGCTAAGGATCCAGCCATTCTTACAGAGTCCTACTCCTGATGGCCAGCTCGAAACTAGTTGGGTCATCATCTCATGATGCAATCCTCGCTCCCACTGTCACATAGGTATGCAACTTCACAAGTGCATAACTCCCTAAAGGAAATAGGAAACTCGGTAGTACTCATCATAGAGCACACCATATCACATAGGGTGCTATGGCTCCACCCCGATACACCGACGTGCTGTGGTGTATACGGAGGAGTAATGCTGAGAGAGAATCTCATTCTCCTTTAGAATAGTCCAGGAATCCCGTGCTTAAGTATTCTCCTCCTTGATCACATCATAGGACATAATACTTATACCCGTATTTTGGTTCTCTACTTCTAACTTATATTCTGTGAATATCTCAAAAGCTTCGGACTTGTGTTTCAGCAGGAACATATGTCTGAATCTTGAGAGATTATCAGAGAATGTAATGAAGTACAAAGAACCGATCTTGGCATATGTAGACAGGGGACTTTCATACATCAGCATGTATCAATCCCAAAAGTTCACTAACTCTTTCTCTGTTTCCAACAAACAGAGCTGTGGTCATCTTATCTTTGTGACATGACCGGCAAGTTTCACAAGATGTAAATTCAAACTAATTTAAATATGCATCTATATGTAACTTCAGCCAGTCGGGTCGCATTGATATGACCTAGTCTACAATGCCTCAAGAAGGATTCGTTCATTTCTGAACTCTTCCTCTTGTGTGTGTTCCGTATACTAAGAACTGTAATTTGATTTAGAACGTCAATGCTTTTAGATAACGTGCCTGAACCGATCAACTCTTGATATAGGAAATATTCAAAACATTATCCAACAATACAAAATTATATCCTTTCTTTACTAATAAAGAGACTGATATGATTTTGTATATCAGGTTCGGTATCTAATAAAATTTGTTCAGAATCAATGTATTCTGGTAATACATGGTGATAGTGACCAACAGACTTGGCTGCAACACTTGCACCGTTTTCTGTCTAATGAAACTTATCACCCGTTCTCAGTTCTTTACCTATCTGTAGCCCATGTAACAGATTACATATGCGGGATCCTGATCCGGTATCACATACCCAGGACGTAAAGGATACTGAGAAACAGTTCTCTGTAATGAACACACCCGAAGATGATGCATCAGCATGCACTTTCTTCGTTTGGGCGGCACGGGAAATCTGGTATTCCCCAATTTCATGTTCTGTCTTATAACAATTATAAGTTGGAGCGGGACCAACGTTCCCCAGCTCAGTATAACAAGCGGGTTCGGTTAATATATCCGTTTTATTATCTTGATTAAGGCGTGATATAGTCGCTACCTGGAGAGAGAGAGAAGAAAACACTCAGCGTATGCTCTTGCAAGATTAGATTGGTTATCTAATATATCTAATCAGGATGTCTCCCACTGTTTTAATCAAATCTTCCTTCAAACCCTAAAAGGAAAGACTAGCCGGGATTAATTACACGCTACAAGTTCGTCAATCTTTCAGCCAGGCCAGTGTCGGTACTTTGAGGGAGGTCCCCCGTGCTTTCGCACGAACCTAATTAAAGTAAACCTCGTTTTCCCAGAGGCGTAACCCCGTTAACACCTTTCTAGACACCTACTTCATCGGCTAATTGTAATGTGTAAAACTCTCCCAAGATTAACTCTTACTCGCAGCGGGTATCGGGATCCAACTATCTTATAGAAGGTATGCAATCTCATTGCAAATTTCAACACTTGAAATTCCCAATAATATTTTGCCCCTAACGATCTATGACCTTAACTAAGTCAACAAACCATAAATCGCAAGTCAAGTTCAACCCGTACATTTCCCGATTGAATTAAACCCACCCGTACGACCCTTAACTGAGTCAACAAGGCCGTACGAATACCCTAATCCAATCACATCTCATGTTTTAGCAGATAAACATTACTTAGCTACCGTACACTATGCCTTAACTAAGTCAACAAACATAGCACGAATACTAAATAATATCTATCTGAAATGACGGAGGGCTACGCAGGTTTTATAGAAACCCCTGAGCGTAATGAACTTGATATCGTTGTAGAATCGAGTGATTTTAAATGGAGTGTTTTTAAGGCTTTTCTAGTTTTGCTAAAGGGGTCACTTCCGGTGAAGGGATCGTCGGCCCTTTCCTCATCGAATAAGGTGCAGGATATATCATATATACCGCTGTGCAAAGCAAGAACTATAGAAGCAATCAAAAGACAAACCGAGTTTGTAGCATCTGCCAGTTATTGCTAAAGGAGTCACTCCCGGTGAAGGGATCTCGGTCCTTTCCTTATCGAATAAGGTGCTGGATGTTCTACAAGGAACACCGCTATGCAAAGCAAGAACTAGAGCTACCAGTTTTTATAAACAAGTTTCTACAACATCTTAGGTTTTATTTATTTCATTAATCTCATTAATGAAGTCCCATTTTATTATGCTTCACAAGCATCACAGTTGAAACGAAATCTGCAATATAACATATATCTCATATATATATAATATAAACATTCGTCTCAGGCAGTAATATGATCTCATCACAGAACATTGCAGTAGAAGAACATATATGAAATATTGGATAAACTAGGACGTCCGTGTTTTCAATACGAGCCTGTATAAAACACGGATTCCACGGTCACGATTGTAACACCCGAGCCCAATAATACTATTTCTGTTACTGGTTGAGTGTTAGACATTGCTCATTTCAATTATCTTGCTTGTTTGGTTCTTGTTGCAAAATTTTAACCGGCTAAGTCATTTTTGCCTATAACAAATTTTACACCTGAAATAAAATTAAAAATATCCACATTGGCTTACTCGTCACCACTAGTCGCGTGGTAGCGTCCGCGCGTAGAGATTTCATCCCGTTCGGTGAAACGAGCGAGTTTGGACGGCTACGCGCGCGTGCAAGTGTCCGACTTGGGGGCATGCATTTTAATCATAAGACATCTCATTTTAAAATTTGGAACCCGCTTAAAATCCTATTTTTTGAATTTGAAACATTTGGGCGCAACCCGGGCGCGATTTGGAAATGTTTCATTTAGCGCCGAAATACCCATTTAATTTAATAATCTAAAACCATAATATATATATATATAAATCTCAAACTGTTACCTAATTAACAAATTTTAAACCTTTTTAAATCTCTCCTAAATTTCTTGCCAGCCAATCACGAGGGATTTTATCCCTCGTGGGCCCCGCCTAACTCTCTCTCTATCCGATTCCCTATCTCTCTCTACCCCTATCTCTCTATCTCTCTCTTATCTGTCTCTCTCTCTCTATCCCTATATTTTAATTCCCCCAGCTGTTCCTTCGTTCTCGTCTTCAAGAAAATCCCAACGACGAACCTCTCCATCGCGAACCCTAGCCTTCTCCACTGCCGACGCCGCCGCCGTCCCCGCGCCGACAACGCCACCACCGTCACCCTCGCCTCCGCCTCCTCCTCTCCATCTCAGCACTGTTTCCTCCCCGCGCACTGCAGCCACTTGCAGCCTTCGCTGCAGTCGCGCGAGTCGCCGCCGACGATCACCTGCGCCGCCGACCAACACCGTGCCGTGCTCCCCTCACCTGAGTCTCCCTTTCCTCGCCATCTCCTCCCTTTTCCTTGGTTGCCCGAGCCTCCACCCTCGCAACAGTCACCGGCAGCACCTCGTCATCGCCGCCCGCCGCCACCGCCGATCCCCTCGTCTCCATGTCCTCGTTTTCATCACCTCCACCTCCACCACCTCTCTCCTTTCCCGACTCAATCTATCCCTGCACCCCATTTACACCCGAGTCTAACCCTAACCGAAACCCTAGCATCCAACACCTCTTGCCGGAGTTCCGTCGACCCCGTCGTCATCCCTCGCCTCGTCTCTGCCACGGAACCCCACAACAGTAAGTTCTCCTGACCACTCCCTTTCCCTTTTTCCTTCTTTTGTCGATTCTTGCTTTGTTATGTGTTTTGCTAACTTCGTCGCTATTTTGACATTTCGCCGGATTCCGGCCGTGCCGACGACTCGACCCGACTCTCCAGCGAAGTATTCTGGTCCGTGTGGTTCCGCTGTTCGTTGTTTGGACTCGATCCGTGGCCCGTGCAACCGTCGCGTGTTTTCCGCCGACGCTACGTTCGTGTTTTCCGGTTTGCGAAACCGTCGAGGCAAGTATTACTTGCTACATGCTAGGTTATACTAATTAAGTGTGCTTGACTCATAAAACTTGCATTGTTAACTAAATATAGTTACTTTTCTCATTTGGACGGAGTATGATATATATCATAATACTGCAACCTAAACCGTATTTTGCCACTGTAACCCTAATAACGAAACTACCAGTTAATCATTTTGCTATTTAAAGGAAGATAATTGTACACATATGTCTTCATTACTTTCTGTTATTAATATTGCGCTACCCTGTGATTATTGCACCCCAAAGGTGCTCGAACCTGTTAATATAATACAACTGCACCAGATTAATGCACCATTGTGATTAAATGAACTATTATGGTTTTTTACTTTATTTCCTGCTGCTGTTCCTTATTCGATTGTATACCTGTTGTGAGCACACCCTCGATTGCGTCACATATCGACCTGACCTTGATACACATGACATATATACATACCGATGCACCGGACATGATACCCTTTACTACCAACTCAACCTGTTGTACCATGACCTGACTTGTTACCTGATTTCATGCCTAATGCCAACAAACCTGACTTGGGGTCCTCATGGACCATTCCTGTTGTCTATCCAGACAAACCTGACCTGTTACCTGATCCTGTGTTGGCATTAGTCCTTGATTACTGAATACCTGACCTGACATACATAACTTGGGGGTATGGGGAAATCAAAGGTGAAACCGACGTGTAACTCAACAGTTCGATACCTGTTCTGATCAGTCTTACGGGCTTGGCCAGCCCCGGAGTGATGATGCTGACATCACTCGCCCATCCTGCTACCTATTACTGCCTAGCGGCACGTCTCGGATTCAGCCCCGGGAATCTTGACCGTGGTCCCGAGCACACACGTGATACTATTGAGTTACATCGATGAGTCATCAATTGATTTCAAAGACTTTAGAATAGAAAACCTGATAGAACAGTTTAGCTACCCACTGCACATTACCCTGCACTGTTGTTTCATATTATTGCTTTATTCATGTTTATCCCTGCATTGCTTATTACCATGTTCATATTATATTATTGGTTGACATGACGCGCTGACGTCTGGGTTTTGCATGGCCCAGATTCTTTACCACTGTCGCCGACCGAGCAGGAGTACTTCAGCCAGCAGGCTGATTTGTGAGTTCCGTAGTGGTTAGTTCATTTATTGCATTTTATTTCCAGGTGCGATCCCGCATTATGGGACGTACCTTTCTATTATTGTATTGGATCATTTGCTTCCGCACTTAGTTATTTTGACTCTTGTTATTCTGGATTTGGACATGTGTTAGATAGTTTATTTATCTTGTTCTTGATATCTCTACAGCCGTAATGTGACTGTGGATGGATACTTCCTACCCACAGGTAGCATGGTTGGCTATGTCACGTGCCCAATCTTGCGTACTCTGGGAAGCGGGGCGTGACATGGTTCTTTTGGTATCAGAGCCTAGGTTAGTTGGGTTGATTCTGTTGTAGTTGGGTATTGTACCCAATACACGAATCAGGATACCCGTGCTTAGGAAAACATGTCCTGCCACCTTGACCGTTTTACCATTCTTGAATCACATTCTTCCGGATTATATCTTTTACGACGTGCAAACTTACTTTGCGTGTCGACTCGAAAACCTGAATTCTTGTTATCCCTAGGACTTGGGCGACTTGGGTGGAGTTAAGTAATTGCGGCTATGATACCGCGGCATAGCTACAATGCAGTACTCTAGTTAAGTATCTTGGAGTTCTAGCCTTGATCCATATTCAGAATCTATTATCATGCTAATGTTGGGTGTTTTGAGTTCAGGATTACGACAGGTAAGAAGTTGAAGACGTACCAGAGGCGTGTGAACGAAGCCGCCATGCTTGGAGTGATAAGAGGAATGCTGAAAATCAAAGAAACAGCCCGAGCTGATCCAGCAGCAAGCGGACTCGTTTCAGGAAGGTTTGCAGATCGTTCAGCAGTCTGTGAACAAGATTGGAACTAGACCAGTAGACCGAGTAGGGACCGTGGCAGATTTCAGACGTGTGGGTCCTACTACTTTCACTGGTTTGGAGGAGCCGTGCCAGCCGAGCAGTGGCTAGTCGGCACGGAGAATTTGCTGATTGCGGCACAGATTCCAGAGGACAAAGGAGTTGATTCAACTAGTGGATTACGCCCGAGAGCGGTGGCTTGTGGAGGAGAACCGCTTGCCCGAGCCAAGCAGTTGGGCGGATTTCTCTAAGAGTTTCCTGGAGAAGTTCTTCCCGCGGACTGCACGGGAGGAAATGGAAGAGAAGTTCATCGGACTAAGGCAGGATGGAGCAACCGTGGACGTGCATGCAGCAGATTGGACGAGACTCAGTAGTCTCGCTGGACCTTTCGCGGCCAACGATGTAGACAGCAGTTGCGGTAAGGAAGCAGTTCTGTCGGGCCAGTCGAGTTTAGGGCTAGGCCGACAAACAGTGTTCTTGCAGCTATGGAAGTTGATAGTAATGAAGAGCCGGCAGTTGTTCGCGATTTTATGGACGTATTTGAAGATATATCGGGCTTACCGCCGAAGTGAGACGTGGAGTTCGCGATCGACCTTAGTCCTGGTGCAGTGCCCGTATCAAAATCTTATTATTCGATGGCACCAGTGGAATTGGAAGGAGTTAAGGAGCAAGTTGGTGAATTACTTGAGAAGGGTTGGATTCGAAGCAGCAACTCGCCTTGGGGAGCTCCAGTTCTTCTAGTAAAGAAGAAGGATGGCACGAGAAGGATGTGCATCAATTATCGAGAATTAAACCGGATGGCTAGTAAGGACAAGTACCCGACCCCTTGCATTGTAGAACTTTTGAGCAGCTTAGTGGCGCGAGAGTATTCTCGAAACTGGATTTGCGATCCGGATGTCATCAGGTCTGAGTGAAAGCAGAAGATATTTGCAAGACGGCGTTTCGAAATCGGTATGGACATTACGAGTATCTAGTGATGCCCTTCGGAGTAACGAATGCTCCGGAAATATTCATGGACTTGACGAACCGAATCTTTTCACCGTTCTTGGACCAGTTTATTGTGGTATTCATGGACGACATTCTGGTCTACTCGAGGAGTTTTGAGAAGCTTGCTGAGCATTTAAAGATCGCACTGCAGACGTTGAGACAGGAGAAACAGTATGCGAAGATGAGTAAGTGCGAAGTTTGGCTGGGAGAAGTGAAGTTTCTGGGGCACATTGTGTCGGGCAGTGGAATCGCAGTCGATCCCGAAAAGATTGCAGCAGCTCGAGATTGGCCTATTCCAAGAAATGTGGCTGAGATAAGAAGTTTCCTTGGATTAGCCGGATACTACAGGAGATTTGTGGAGAACTTCGCTCGTTTGGCAGAACCGTTGACCAAGCTTACGCGCAAGGAGGTACCTTTTGTTTGGACGGATGGATGTGCATTGGCCTTCGAGACGTTGAAGCAGAAGTTGATAACCGCCCCTATCCTGACCGTACCAGATAATTCCGGAGGACTGGTGATTCACGGCGACGCATCTGGAAAAGGATTGGGATGTGTTTGATGCAGAATGGGAAGGTCATAGCTTACGCATCATGACAACTGAAGACTCATGAGAAGAATTATCCGACTCATGACTTGGAGCTTGCGGCCGTGATCTTCGCCTTGAAGATTTGGAGACACTACCTTTTGGGCGAGAGAGTCGAAGTCTTTACAGATCACAAGAGTTTGAAGTATGTATTCACTCAGAAGGAGTTGAACAGGAGGCAACGCAGATGGTTGGAGCTGATGGCCGACTACGACCTTGATCTTAAGAACCATCCGGGGAAGGTTAATGTTGTGCCGGATGCGCTCAGTCGGTTACCAGCAATTCAGGTGTTAACTACGCAGAGGGAGATCATTGCAGATTTTCGAAGATTCGACTTGGAGGTTGGGCTACCACATTCTACGGGACAGTTGATGCAGTTGCAAGTACAGTCGTCCTTGGTTGAGAAGATTAAAGCGGCACAATCTTAGGATCCTAGACTGCATAAGTTTCGAGAGTAGGTTGAGGCTGGACTACGAAGAGATTTACTGGTCCACGAAGATGGTTCGTTGAGGTATGGTAGCCGTTTGTGTGTGCCAAAGGGTGATGTACGTGAAGAGCTTATGAAGGAGGCACACAGTTCAACTTACTCTGTACATCCGGGAGAGACAAAGATGTACCGAGATATTCGACAGCACTCCTGGTGGGAAGGTATGAAACGGGAGATTGCTCGCTTCGTGGCTAAGTGCTTGGTGTGTCAGCAAGTCAAGGCTGAACACCAAAGGGTTGCTGGTTTGTTGCAACCACTTCCGATTCCTCAGTGGAAGTGGGAACATATAACCATGGATTTCGTGACGGCTTTACCGCGGAGTCTAAAGGGCAACAATGCAGTATGGGTGATTGTCGATCGGTTGACCAAGGCAGCTCACTTTATTCCTTTTCGGGTTGGTCAATCGACGGAGACGTTGGCAGAGCGGTACATGCAGGAGATTGTAAGATTGCATGGAGTACCGGTGAGCAACGTGTCCGATCGGGACACTCGGTTCTTGTCGCACTTCTGGAGGAGTTTACAAGAAAGTTTGGGGACTCGATTGAAGTTTAGCACAGCTTATCCTCCTCAAACTGATGGACAATCGGAGAGAACGATCCAGACTCTTGAAGATATGTTGAGAGCTTGCATGTTGGACTTCAAGGATTCTTGGGAGGATCACCTACACCTGGTGGAGTTTTCGTACAACAATAGCTTCCAAGCGACTATTCAGATGGCTCCGTTTGAAGCTCTTTATGGTCGTATGTGCCGTTCACCTGTTTGTTGGGATGATGTTGGTGAACGAAGGTTACTAGGACCAGATTTGGTGGTACAGACAGTCGAGAAGGTGAATACAATTAGGAAGCATATGAAGGCAGCTCAAGACAGACAGAAAAGTTGGGCTGACACGTCAAGAAGACCTCTAGAGTTCGCCGTGGGTGATTTAGTATTCTGGAAGATATCACCGACTAGAGGGGTGATTCGCTTTAGGAGTCGGGGAAAGCTTAGTCCTCGATGCGTTGGACCCTTCGAGATATTGGAGCGTGTTGGAGAGGTAGCGTACCATTTGGCGTTACCACAGTCATTGGCAGGAGTGCACGATGTGTTTCATGTATCTCAACTACGGAGGTATGTTCGAGATGAAGCCCACTTCTTGGATCATTCGGAGTTGACCGTACGGGAGGACCTAACTTTTGAGGAGCGACCGGCTGAAATCAAGGATCGAAGAGAAAAGGTTCTTAAGAACAAGGTTATCCCTCTTGTGCTAGTTTCTTGGGGTAATCAATCGCATGGAGAATCCACCTAGGAGCGAGAAGACGAGATCCGGCAGTAGTTTCCTCACCTTTTCCTGTAGTTAGCTATCTTGTATTCTTGGAATTTCGAGGAAGAAATTCTTTTTGTAGTTGGGTATGATGTAACACCCGAGCCCAATAATACTATTTCTGTTACTGGTTGAGTGTTAGACATTGCTCATTTCAATTATCTTGCTTGTTTGGTTCTTGTTGCAAAATTTTAACCGGCTAAGTCATTTTTGCCTATAACAAATTTTAACACCTGAAATAAAATTAAAAATATCCACATTGGCTTACTCGTCACCACTAGTCGCGTGGTAGCGTCCGCGCGTCGAGATTTCATCCCGTTCGGTGAAACGGGCGAGTTTGGACGGCTACGCGCGTGCGCAAGTGTCCGACTTGGGGGCATGCATTTTAATCATAAGACATCTCATTTTAAAATTTGGAACCCGCTTAAAATCCTATTTTTTGAATTTGAAACATTTGGGCGCAACCCGGGCGCGATTTGGAAATGTTTCATTTAGCGCCGAAATACCCATTTAATTTAATAATCTAAAACCATAATATATATATATAAATCTCAAACTGTTACCTAATTAACAAATTTTAAACCTTTTTAAATCTCTCCTAAATTTCTTGCCAGCCAATCACGAGGGATTTTATCCCTCGTGGGCCCCGCCTAACTCTCTCTCTCTTTTTCTCTCTCTCTCTCTCCGATTCCCTATCTCTCTCTACCCCTATCTCTCTATCTCTCTCTTATTTGTCTCTCTCTCTCTCCTAAAATCTCTCTCTCTCTATCCCTATATTTTAATTCCCCCAGCTGTTCCTTCGTTCTCGTCTTTAAGAAAATCCCAACGACGAACCTCTCCATCGCGAACCCTAGCCTTCTCCACTGCCGACGCCGCCGCCGTCCCCGCGCCGACAACGCCACCACCGTCACCCTCGCCTCCGCCTCCTCCTCTCCATCTCAGCACTGTTTCCTCCCCGCGCACTACAGCCACTTGCAGCCTTCGCTGTAGTCGCGCGAGTCGCCGCCGACGATCACCTGCGCCGCCGACCAACACCGTGCCGTGCTCCCCTCACCTGAGTCTCCCTTTCCTCGCCATCTCCTCCCTTTTCCTTGGTTGCCCGAGCCTCCACCCTCGCAACAGTCACCGGCAGCACCTCGTCGTCGCCGCTCGCCGCCACCGCCGATCCCCTCGTCTCCATGTCCTCGTTTTCATCACCTCCACCTCCGGCACCTCTCTCCTTTCCCGATTCAATCTATCCCTGCACCCCATTTACACCCGAGTCTAACCCTAACCGAAACCCTAGCATCCAACACCTCTTGCCGGAGTTCCGTCGACCCCGTCGTCATCCCTCGCCTCGTCTCTGCCACGGAACCCCACAACAGTAAGTTCTCCTGACCACTCCCTTTCCCTTTTTCCTTCTTTGGTCGATTCTTGCTTTGTTATGTGTTTTGCTAACTTCGTCGCTATTTTGATATTTCGCCGGATTCCGGCCGTGCCGACGACTCGACCCGACTCTCCAGCGAAGTATTCTGGTCCGTGTGGTTCCGCTGTTCGTTGTTTGGACTCGATCCGTGGCCCGTGCAACCGTCGCGTGTTTTCCACCGACGCTACGTTCGTGTTTTCCGGTTTGCGAAACCGTCGAGGCAAGTATTACTTGCTACATGCTAGGTTATACTAATTAAGTGTGCTTGACTCATAAAACTTGCATTGTTAACTAAATATAGTTACTTTTCTCATTTGGACGGAGTATGATATATATCATAATACTGCAACCTAAACCGTATTTTGCCACTGTAACCCTAATAACGAAACTACCAGTTAATCATTTTGCTATTTAAAGGACGATAATTGTACACATATGTCTTCATTACTTTCTGTTATTAATATTGCGCTACCCTGTGATTATTGCACCCCAAAGGTGCTCGAACCTGTTAATATAATACAACTGCACCAGATTAATGCACCATTGTGATTAAATGAACTATTATGGTTATTTACTTTATTTCCTGCTGCTGTTCCTTATTCGATTGTATACCTGTTGTGAGCACACCCTCGATTGCGTCACATATCGACCTGACCTTGATACACATGACATATATACATACCGATGCACCGGACATGGTACCCTTTACTACCAACTCAACCTGTTGTACCATGACCTGACTTGTTACCTGATTTCATGCCTAATGCCAACAAACCTGACTTGGGGTCCTCATGGACCATTCCTGTTGTCTATCCAGACAAACCTGACCTGTTACCTGATCCTGTGTTGGCATTAGTCCTTGATTACTGAATACCTGACCTGACATACATAACTTGGGGGTATGGGGAAATCAAAGGTGAAACCGACGTGTAACTCAACAGTTCGATACCTGTTCTGATCAGTCTTACGGGGTTGGCCAGCCCCGGAGTGATGATGCTGACATCACTCGCCCATCCTGCTACCTATTACTGCCTAGCGGCACGTCTCGGATTCAGCCCCGGGAATCTTGACCGTGGTCCCGGGCACGCACGGGATACTATTGAGTTACATCGACGAGTCATCAATTGATTTCAAAGACTTTAGAATAGAAAACCTGATAGAACAGTTTAGCTACCCACTGCACATTACCCTGCACTGTTGTTTCATATTATTGCTTTATTCATGTTTATCCTTGCATTGCTTATTACCATGTTCATATTATATTATTGGTTGACATGACGCGCTGACGTCTGGGTTTTGCATCGCCCAGATTCTTTACCACTGTCGCCGACCGAACAGGAGTACTTCAGCCAGCAGGCTGATTTGTGAGTTCCGTAGTGGTTAGTTCATTTATTGCATTTTATTTCCAGGTGCGATCCCGCATTATGGGACGTACCTTTCTATTATTGTATTGGATCATTTGCTTCCGCACTTAGTTATTTTGACTCTTGTTATTATGGATTTGGACATGTGTTAGATAGTTTATTTATCTTGTCCTTGATATCTCTACAGCCGTAATGTGACTGTGGATGGATACTTCTTACCCACAGGTAGCATGGTTGGCTATGTCACGTGCCCAATCTTGCGTACTCTGGGAAGCGGGGCGTGACAGCGATGAATAGCCAAACCCACATCCCTAGACCCCTACGAGAGCGGCAAGTAACACTGCCAATTCTAGGGTTAGGAGACCCGGTCTCGACTCCTCGAGATGGTCTCCCACTGGACCCTAGAACCCGGTTACTTGTGCTCCCCGCCTTGGGTCTACCTAATGCGGAAAAGTAAATAATATACAACGGTGACATCTTCCGCTACCTGGAAGTGCCCCAATAAAAGAATATTACATACAAATGAATTTTACATGAATGAAAAAGAAAAACTCTCATCTCACATAAAACCCCCGGCTATTCAAAACGCGACGATCCAACATAACATATCACAGCAACACATAATATCTCATATCATCAACGTAAGCAAGTATGCGTATCCCGATTGTCGTTGATGTATAGCAACGAAGCCGGCGATACACCACATACTACGCTTACGGTCACAGAAAAGAAAGTGTAAAACTACAACAGTTGGAATCCGCAACCTCCTTAGACATCGCATGCCTAACCAAATGAATTCCTTAGACAACGCATGCCTAACAATTATAAACCCCGCATTTTAGTCTTATTATCGAAAACTCTTTTCAATATCAAGTCTAGCAATTCAACAAGATTCCCGACGTCCTGATCGAATGCTCGTCGCAAACTTTAGTAGACGGCCGCACCCCAGATGCCGTCGACGAAGTGCACTAAGGCGGAACACCGCTGCCGCGAGCACCCGAATGGATGCTTTCGGCGACGGGGTTCTCCTACAGTCACTTGGTCGGGGCTATGGGGCGTAGCTGTCTATTAAGTTTACCCGGCGAGTATCCGCGTACGCTACGTGATTGCGACAGACTTTTGATCACATCAAAATTCCGTAGCAACCGATCAACTGAGACTAAACTGCTATGTTTATAATATTCAAATCAGTTATCTCATAACTACCTGTGGATTCCAAATATTGTATCACATTCCAGATAAATAGAAAAAGTTAAACTTTCCGATCGAATCATCAAGCACCCAAGATTTTCCCAATATATCTCAACACTTGAAATCAGTTTAAAAACATCCATTACATGTCACAGTACTAATGGTCCAGCCGTAGAAGGGTCAAGCCAACGCCTCACATGTGGCACGCCGTACTGCCCCAAACCCTAAGGTTCAAAGGGCAGTTCAAGACGGTCATATAATCGAGTTAAGGTTTGTTGTCTTCTAGAGGGTCCACCGAGTTACTTGCATGACTTAGAACATTCTTAAACACGAGAAAAAATCCAACTTTTGAAAAAATTTCCGACAGGGGAAAAAGTGAGTTATTGATATCCGTTCGAACTTTTTAACAGTTTCTAAAAGTTATCCGGAAAACCACATAGACAAAATTAGACAATCCGATCGAATCATCGAATCCCCAAAACAACCCAAGAAAATTCAACTCTTGAATAAAAATTAAAAATTCCCAGAAAATCCAGAATAATAAAATAGCAGTTACTGTGCAAACAGGGGATGATGATGTCATCAATAAGCCGCGGAACCGCCGCAGAAGGCATGCTTCTGCCGCGGTTCCGCTGCACTTTATACTGTTCATGGAACAAATTTTGCACCGTAATTCTTATAATTCCCTGCTGAATTTTTTAAGCATTTTTAATGTGGAAAAATTCCAGTTTTTAGAAAAAGTCCAGAGAGCGGGTTTTATCGGGGTTTCGGGTTTCGATCGGACTTTAAACTTCGTCTAGACTTCGCCTAAAGCTCTAGCTTGGCTCTGATACTACTGTAGGGTTGCTAGACACTCGCACAAGGGTCTACGAGGCATCAACCATGCCCGATTTAAAATTTAGCCGTGCCGAACGACCCGAATACGGAACATTAAACTAGAGATTAGGCGAAAACAAGCATGCTAAACACTTTAACACTAAGTGAGAGGGATTACAACCTTTGTAGATCCGGTCCTTCACTTCATATGCTCCGTGTTGTGGTCCCTTCGCTGCGATCATCGGGTTCCGGACTCTCGAGAAGTTCCACGAAGAGAAAGATGCAACCTTTGCTTCCGATCTTCGATACTAAGATGATCTACCTTGAAGTTTCTTTAACACAAGCTAACACTCATGAAATGATGTGAACACCCTCATCTAAATGGCAAGGGAAGATGAGGATGATGAAGTAGGATTTTTGCTCTCTTTATTTATCTTTTTCTCATATTTATTCATCACTTTAGAAAAACTAGTAAGCTTTTTCATGAAGAGAATGAAGGAAGAAGATGAACAATCATAGAATTGCTTTTGTGATGAATAATGCAAAAGAGATAATGATGAATTATGCAACCATGGTTGACTTAACCATTGTAGAGAATTGACCAAGGGTTAGGGTTTGGGTTGAGTTAAGAATGAGTCACTTACAAATATCTTTCACAAAACAAAATAGAAAACCTTCTAGAATCTACTAGAAGTCATTAACCCAAATCAAACCCTAATCTTGATTAATCTTTACTAAACATGTTGCATTAGTTATCATATCATGTTACAATATTATATATCATATATATAATATTTATTGTAACCAAATAAAATAATACAATTAACATATATCGCATATATATCAATGTATTACCCGAGTGAGAAAAAGAATCTTTTAGTGAGCTAATATTAGTTAATGTAATTTAATATATCATATATATAATTATACATTAAATTATCGAATCAACACTTGATCCGACAATCCGGCTATATCGCATATAATCGACTAATATTTATCCGTACCGATTCATCGAATCAACACTTGATCCGATGACCCGGCTGATATCAAATATCGCGAGAATATAATACGGTATCACATATCGCATTATCCTCGGTCCCGCACATATCACATATGTGCTCCTACTCCGTTTTGCCTGAGCCAAGAAACCTCTGTGTAGGACTCTAAAGAATCGTCAATACGCCGGCAGTAGGTGATGATCATATCAAACACCCACAAGCTGCAAGCGGCCAGCTAAACGTAACAGCTATCCAGGTATTGAGCGCTCAGAAGATCAAAAAGTAAGCCTGTACATTCTCCTGTGAATCCAAACAGTAACACTCCCGTACAGTCCGGTCTCGTCGTCAGATATGTCGCATATCTCGCCTAGGGGTGGTAAACGTCAGACCCCGGTAGCTCGATAAGTCGTGTCGATTTGAGGTCTATAACAGTTTGAGAAACTACTGATAACACTTACCAGTAAATCTCAGCAACCCTGGCCAGAGATTTCCGGTTATAGCCAATCGAACACAGCACAACATCAACTCCCTATACCGGGAGAGACGAATCCCCTCCTATCGCTCATTGCCTCCATGTGATTCGGGACTGTACCCAAAAGCCACCTTTTTGCACGCCCTCTTGGACGTGGTATGATGGAAATCAAAGCACAGTGGGAATCACACAAGACTCTATGACGATCTCGGGTCAACAGACTACTCTGTACCAGTGTCACCGGAGAACTGCCATCTGACGTGAGGTATAATACCATCTGGGAGTTCTCGGCGAGTCCGTCCAGTGTACCCAGTCTCTACTGAGCACCCGTACACCATCCTTGATGTCAAACACCGATGGATATGGGATCATCCATCGCCCATCATATGGGTCAAGATGCGTATACGCTAGTCTACACTGGTGCATCGATGCCCTGTCTCGATACACCCTCGACTAGGAATAATTATAGGATATACTCGTCGACTACCGTGGCCCCACTAGTATGATCTCATCATAGTCCCAGTAGTCGAGTACATATCCTAAGGGCTTTATCAACATGTAATATAGAGACAATCAGAGTACATGTTAAGATAAAGTACAACCAGATAGCATACTATCATGTCGAGCAAGAAAGTCCTCCCTATATATGTCCTAGCATCCACTACAATATACATCGTATGTACAGTAATGGCCTCTAGGGCATACATATAACTAACAATCTCCCACTTGCACTAGGGCCATCTGTTGCGGTATCACATACCCAACAATTAGCTGCGGTTGAAGTATCTCATATTCAACCATCCCATAAAAGTCTCTACTGGGAAAAAGGCCTTTGTGAGTGGATCCGCGCTGTTGTCCTCTGTGTCTACTCTCCTAACCTCGATCTCCCTGGAGATCAACCATCTCCATGATCAGGTGATACTTCCAAAGAATTATATCTGGATTTCTGATGGGACGGGGGTTCCTTGGCTAAAGCCACAACTCCATTGTCACACAATGGTAGGAACGAAGTTCATCTCATGAACTTATATATATCCAGACTGCCTCTTTAGTAGCATTCTTGGTAACGATGTATCTTGCCTTTAATCGTCTAGTAAGTCACGGTATCTATCTTGGAACTCTTCCAACATACCGTCCCTCCACTGAGGGTAAAGACAATGCCTGCGACTGACATTCAGTCGTCCTTATCACCCTGGAACCTTTCCAGGGATTCTCCCCAGGATCGATTGATACCATCTCACTACAACTAGTGAGTGTCCTAACATCCAATTAGATCTATCTCATAGATCCAAAACCCAGGATTTAGGAGGTATCACTTTGATCCTATATGGAGAATCCTTGTGATAAGCGGAGATTGACCGAGCGTAGCATAGGAAACTCCTTCCCTATCAAGAGTATGTCATCCACGTATTCTACGAGGATCACCACCATACTCTCTACTACCTTTTCGTATATACAAGGTTCATCTACCATTTTGATGAGGTCAAACTCTTTGACTACCACATCAAAACAGATGTTCCAACTCCGCGATGCCTGTTTTATCATATAAAACATCTTGCACACGTTTCCGCTGCTCCCACTGTCTACGAAGCCCTCTGGCTGTGTACTTATAGACGCTCTTTTCTAAAACATCATTTAGAAAAGTTGTCATGACACCCAACCACCAGATATCGTAGTCATGGTGTGTAGCCGTGGCAAGTAGGATCTGGATGGACTTAAGCATAGCTTTGAAAGTCTCAACTTTTCCATGTACACCAAGTAATCTTCTCAAGATATACTCGCTCCTGATGGGGATTTAACCCTTCAGATAAAGCAACCAAAGTCCATACTTTGTCGGTGTATAAGGATTCCATCTCAGATCGCTAAGGATCCAGCCATTCTTACAGAGTCCTACTCCTGATGGCCAGCTCGAAACTAGTTGGGTCATCATCTCATGATGCAATCCTCGCTCCCACTGTCACATAGGTATGCAACTTCACAAGTGCATAACTCCCTAAAGGAAATAGGAAACTCGGTAGTACTCATCATAGAGCACACCATATCACATAGGGTGCTATGGCTCCACCCCGATACACCGACGTGCTGTGGTGTATACGGAGGAGTAATGCTGAGAGAGAATCTCATTCTCCTTTAGAATAGTCCAGGAATCCCGTGCTTAAGTATTCTCCTCCTTGATCACATCATAGGACATAATACTTATACCCGTATTTTGGTTCTCTACTTCTAACTTATATTCTGTGAATATCTCAAAAGCTTCGGACTTGTGTTTCAGCAGGAACATATGTCTGAATCTTGAGAGATTATCAGAGAATGTAATGAAGTACAAAGAACCGATCTTGGCATATGTAGACAGGGGACTTTCATACATCAGCATGTATCAATCCCAAAAGTTCACTAACTCTTTCTCTGTTTCCAACAAACAGAGCTGTGGTCATCTTATCTTTGTGACATGACCGGCAAGTTTCACAAGATGTAAATTCAAACTAATTTAAATATGCATCTATATGTAACTTCAGCCAGTCGGGTCGCATTGATATGACCTAGTCTACAATGCCTCAAGAAGGATTCGTTCATTTCTGAACTCTTCCTCTTGTGTGTGTTCCGTATACTAAGAACTGTAATTTGATTTAGAACGTCAATGCTTTTAGATAACGTGCCTGAACCGATCAACTCTTGATATAGGAAATATTCAAAACATTATCCAACAATACAAAATTATATCCTTTCTTTACTAATAAAGAGACTGATATGATTTTGTATATCAGGTTCGGTATCTAATAAAATTTGTTCAGAATCAATGTATTCTGGTAATACATGGTGATAGTGACCAACAGACTTGGCTGCAACACTTGCACCGTTTTCTGTCTAATGAAACTTATCACCCGTTCTCAGTTCTTTACCTATCTGTAGCCCATGTAACAGATTACATATGCGGGATCCTGATCCGGTATCACATACCCAGGACGTAAAGGATACTGAGAAACAGTTCTCTGTAATGAACACACCCGAAGATGATGCATCAGCATGCACTTTCTTCGTTTGGGCGGCACGGGAAATCTGGTATTCCCCAATTTCATGTTCTGTCTTATAACAATTATAAGTTGGAGCGGGACCAACGTTCCCCAGCTCAGTATAACAAGCGGGTTCGGTTAATATATCCGTTTTATTATCTTGATTAAGGCGTGATATAGTCGCTACCTGGAGAGAGAGAGAAGAAAACACTCAGCGTATGCTCTTGCAAGATTAGATTGGTTATCTAATATATCTAATCAGGATGTCTCCCACTGTTTTAATCAAATCTTCCTTCAAACCCTAAAAGGAAAGACTAGCCGGGATTAATTACACGCTACAAGTTCGTCAATCTTTCAGCCAGGCCAGTGTCGGTACTTTGAGGGAGGTCCCCCGTGCTTTCGCACGAACCTAATTAAAGTAAACCTCGTTTTCCCAGAGGCGTAACCCCGTTAACACCTTTCTAGACACCTACTTCATCGGCTAATTGTAATGTGTAAAACTCTCCCAAGATTAACTCTTACTCGCAGCGGGTATCGGGATCCAACTATCTTATAGAAGGTATGCAATCTCATTGCAAATTTCAACACTTGAAATTCCCAATAATATTTTGCCCCTAACGATCTATGACCTTAACTAAGTCAACAAACCATAAATCGCAAGTCAAGTTCAACCCGTACATTTCCCGATTGAATTAAACCCACCCGTACGACCCTTAACTGAGTCAACAAGGCCGTACGAATACCCTAATCCAATCACATCTCATGTTTTAGCAGATAAACATTACTTAGCTACCGTACACTATGCCTTAACTAAGTCAACAAACATAGCACGAATACTAAATAATATCTATCTGAAATGACGGAGGGCTACGCAGGTTTTTCAGAAAACCCTGAGCGTAATGAACTTGATATCGTTGTAGAATCGAGTGATTTTAAATGGAGTGTTTTTAAGGATAACCCTGCTCGGCATATCCTTAAGGATCAAAGCCCTCACCAAGAGGCACCGGGCAGAAATCCTGCTCGGCTCGTCCTTAGCAGTCCTCTCACGGCCCCTTCCCGCGCTAAGGATCAAAGCCCTCGCCAAGAGGCAACCGGTCCTTCCTTTCTCGGTTATCCCTGGCTGGTAGTTCCCTACACCATAACGCCAGGGATTAAAGCCCTCGCCAAGAGGCACCGGGCAGTAACCCTGCTCGGCCCGTCCTTAAGGATCAAAGCCCTCGCCAAGAGGCAACCGGGCCCGCCCTTGCTCGGTTATCCTTGGCTGGTAGTTCCCTACTGATTGAGAGAGATTTTGCATGTGCGTTTTAAATTAAAGAATACCGCAATCAATAACGGTGTCGCTTGGTAGCTAACCGGTTGAGTACGGGTCGGTCCACAGGGAAATCGTGTTATCTCTTAGAGTTCTTACGAGTTAAGTCCAAAAGAAATAGTGGTTTTGATTTTTATAAAAACTAAAATTGAATTTAATTTGAATTAAAGCCTTGCTAGGATTAGGATTAGGTTAGTTTGGAAAAAGACTCTACTCACTGCTTCCTTTGCCCTAATTAAGAACTTAGGTGTTAGGGTAATAATCAACAAAGGGGATTAGCACGACGAGGAAGAAACTTCGTTTCTTCCTTTCGGTCCTTGTCCGTCCTTTATTAACTCTTAGCCCTAACATCTATGTAAATCAACCACAATCGGTCTAACTAAGGAATCACCGCTATCTCGTAGGATAGGGTGACGTAGTGAGCGGTGTGTGTTTGATTCAAATAGAGTCCTAATTAAAATATTATATGGGCAAGAAAGGAGTGAGAGATTTCCATCTCTCAAACCTACCCAATCCTAACCCTAACAAGTGAGGAACTACGCACTAATTAGGATGGTTACGATGAAATTCATTTTTATAATTTTTTTCCTTTTTAATAAACTAATTAACTTGCAGATAAATAAGACAGATAAAAATTGCAGAAAAATAAATTCAATTAAGAAGAACACAAGATAAAATGAAACTTACTTTTATTGACACCTCTTGACGATTACAATGGAATGAAAATTTTAGACTAGAAAATAAAAAGAGGCATGCCTAATTAGGCTTTAGGGTTTCCTATTTATAGATAGGAGAAACCCTAGGATTTACATCTGATCCACATCTGAAATTACAAGACTACCCTAATAAAGCCGGGTCAACGCACCGACACCCACCGACACGTGCACCGATACGTGCACAGCACGGCCGCGGAACCACGGCAGAATGCCATGTTTGGCCGCGGATCCACGGCCATATGGTGAGATCTCTGGCTCATTTCTTCAGGGTTGCTTCATGTTGCCTTTTTCTTCTGTTTTCTTCACTTGGTTCTTCAGAATCTTTTCTACTTTCTTCCAGATTTCCAACAGTGCAGAATTTGTGGCCTTTTACCGTAAGCTTCGCTTTGGAGTCTTGTATCCTGTGCTACCCTTGAACTGTTTTGTGCAAGGAACTGTTTACTGATCTTCTTTTGTTCCTTGAACTGTTAGGCATTATTATACGGATTCATCTTTTGTTGGTCGTAGTCTCGTATTTTGTAGCGTCTTTTCATGAATTTCACTGTATTGTTCTGAGAACATGTAACCTGTAACTATTTAGCAGACATGAATCAAAAGCACCTATTTATTTGAAATATGATTAAGCATGGGTGATATAATAATGCAAAATTCTGATATGAACAAATACCCCCAAACTTATCTTTTACTCGTCCCGGGCAAAGCCAATTTATTCTCGATAAAACCTAACCTCACTTTCGCAGGGAATCGCGATTGCACTAAGCTCATGCAACAAGCCGTTAAACCTCTAGGTGTCCCTAGTAGGAGAAGTGATGTCTCCAGAGGGTTTTCAGCGGATACTACCCACAAAATCCGATCAATTTGGCCTGTTGACTTTCATTCTTCAATTAGTTATTCTACCAAGAAATTTTATTATCTTTAACCTAGAAATCATCAACCCATATTTTTCACACTTCCTTTTCATTTAACTTAAGATTGTATATGTTCTGCAAATTTATTAAGCTTTCAGTATCTTCTGAATTTTCCTTCTAAGGTTCCATCTGAACTTAGGAATTTTTATCATTTTTATTGAAGATATAAGGCCTATATTTCATTCCTATCTCTTATCCAAACCCCAATCATATACCCCTACGTGTGTGTATGTATCACCCCTATACTTGGAAATTCAATTCTAGCTATCATACTCTTGTCCATCGTCCAAAATATTTTTAGTTGGTGAATTTTTAGATTAAATTGCTCACGCATCCTTCATGCGACTGTTAATACTTCTTGAGGTACTAACGAACGATTACAAAATGTGTTCGCGCATTAAGTCGTAATTCCTCGTCTTGTAACACCTAAGGCTTTAGCAGTGACTCCCAAACCAGTTGGTCTAAGGCACTAGGTGATAAAGCACCATTACACCTAAGGCTTTAGCAGTGACTCCCAAACCAGTTGGTCTAAGGCACTAGGTGATAAAGCACCATTGCTATATATATATATATATATATTTATTTATGCAGTCTCAAGTAATTTCAAAACCAGTGTTCATTTTTTATATCTCTTTATTCACACTTGTATTTTTATTTTATTTTCTTTCATACTAAGGATTTTAGACAAAAGCATTTCAAGGTATCCTCTACTATTCCAAGTTTCAAGGTGCATGTTTGTGCAAGTTGTAGGGTATATATTATCAGAATTTAGACTAAAGGTTCAGAATTTATTTTTCAGACTTACACTTCAAATAAAAATTTCAACACTCTTCCCATATTTTGACTTATCCATAGAACTGAACTCAAAATTTGCCTATTTCTAAATAAATTGCAAGGATATATATTTTCTATAGTTAAACTTTAAGAAAGGTTATTTTTAGGGTTTTTAATTTACCAAATTTAGGATCTAGTTTTTTCCTACTATTCAACCATCATGTTGAACTTAGATCAAATATGGCCAAAATTGAATTTCAATTTTTCTAATTTTTTAAAGTTTTTCAATTTTTTATTTGCTTTTATTTTTTTATATTTTTTATATTTTCATTTTTAATTTTTATAATTTTTTTTATAAAGATGCAATGCGGAATTAAATATGCAAAGAAAGAAAAAATAAATATGTAAAAAAAAATAAAATAAAAATATGCAATGCAAAGATAACTATTTACAAACCACCTCCACCTCCAAACTTACCAAAAGCAGTGCCCTCACCGCTCTTGCCCTCGCCGTCCCCTTGAACGTGAATGAGAACGTTCCTCTCTCGCCAGCAGCGTAGATACGCCATGCTCAATCTCTGTCACACGGTGATCCAGGTTGGCCACCATCCCTGTCAATCTGTCAATCCCCCTAACAGCTCTCCTAAGCAAACGTGCATGTTTTGCGGGGGTAAGCTCTTCCTCGCTTGCGGTCGAGCTGGAGCTGGGTGTCCTGGCGGGTACATTTTCGGCCGGTTCAGTTCGCGACCATACATCATTTAAGCGAGTATAGGACGCGGATACGTCCTCAATAAAAGGTCTAATGGGGATACCTCCATGCATGTAAAACTCAAACTCCTCCACAGGGAGGAAACGGCGACACAGTTGTGTCACCAACATAGGGCATGAGTAATTGGCAGCCCTTTTGCCAGCACCAATTGAATTAAGCAATAACATGCACATGTCATATCTCGGGTTCCTAGTCATTAAGGTGTGCACGATATGAAGAGATGGTGTGAAAAATGTTGTATTATGTGAACTGCCAAAAATGTTGTTTTGTGCCCAACGGCATACGGTTAATACATTGGCGAAGAGGGTTGTAGCCTGTATGCCCTTTCTAGGCTCTCTCGAACAGTCATTACCCATTAAGAGTAAGTAGTCTTCAAATTGAAGGGGTTGGTCATGAATAGGTAATCTAGGAATTAAGGTGACTTCATTGATGAAGTCCCCATCAATGATTATTTCCCTATCGCCCCAAAGTAATTTAATTAAACCGTATTGTGATAGGCAACCTTCCTCCATGCACTCATAAAAACGAGTAATTAGATCTGGAAGAGCGTAAGCATTGGGATGATTGAAAATTAAAAAGTTCCACCCTCGCCGTGTGATCTCATCACCAAAATAACTCCCAAAAATTGTGTGTGCAAACATTTGGGAAAAATCCCGTTCTAATTGCATGGTTGGTGCCATTAAGAGAGTTCAAAGATTTTAAAAAATTTTAACAGAGAGGGAGAGATGGTGCAAACCTCCTCTGAAAAAATCAGAGGGAGAAGAGGCAGAGGCGCGGCGGATCAGCGGCAGGAAGCAGGCGTCGGCGGCGGCTGCGCAGCGGATTTGAGAGATCTCCCTGATCTTTCAGCTGCGGCGGCTAGGGTTTTCAGAGAGGAAAATTTTAGGGTTTGTAAAATGCTGTGAGGGGGTCGGGTTGTTTTTATAGGGGATGGTGGTTTGGTTATTTGCAAAAAGCCCCTCTTAAAAAGTGGAAATTATTTGTAAAAAATTTATTATTATTTTTTTATTAAAACTGGAAATTTACAAAAATACCCAATTTTTTTTTATTTTCAATTTTTTTTATTTTTATTTTATTTTTATATAATTACAAGTGATACATACCCCCAAACTTGTTTGAAACAATGTTTTGGCTAGATAATCGAAATTTAGGGGTAGATGGAGGAAGATCAGTCAATGTACATCGGCTTCTGCAAAAACAGGAGCTCCTCCGAAGGGTCCGCAGTGAGGAACGGTTTAAGTCTATGTCCGTTCACTTTAAATAGTGAACCGTCCTCTGGATTTTCTAAATCGACCGTACCGTGCGGATAAACGGTGCATACCAAAAGTCTTGCGCATAAGGTGTTTATCGTGGAACACTTTCGTTCGGTTTTTGACGATTATTGCGTTCTCGTAAGCTTCATCCCGAAGATCGTTCAATTCGTTCAACTGCAGCTTTCTATTGCTGCCCGCATCTCCTAGAGATAGATTCAACACTTTTATTGCCCAAAATGCTCTATGCTCAATTTCAACTGGAAGGTGGAAAGCTTTTCCATAAATAAGCCTATATGGAGACATGCCAAGATCGGTCTTATAGGCAGTTCGAAATGCCCAAAGGGCATCAATAAGTTTTGACGATCAATCTTTACGGTTTTTGGAAACCGTTTTCTCCAATATCTGTTTAATTTACCGATTTGAAATCTCGGCTTGCCTACAAGTTTGGGGATGATAGGGCGTTGACAGCTTGTGAGTAATGGAATATTTCCGCATTAAGGACTCGAAAGTCCTATTACAAAAATTAGATCCATTATCGCTAATAATTGCACGGGGATGCCCAAATCAAGAAAAAAATGTTTTCTTTGAGAAATCTAATGATAACCTTGTTGTAATTAGTTTGGCTGGGCAAAGTCTCGACCCACTTTGAAACATAGTCAACAGCGAGGAGAATATACACGTTACCAAAAGAATTGGCAAACGGTCCCATAAAATCTATCCCCCAAACATCAAAAATTTCAACAACCAATATTGGTTGGAGCGGCATTTCATTTCTCCTAAATATCCGGCCCAAGTGTTGGCACCGGGAGCATGTCTTGCAGTAATCGTGTGCGTCTTTAAAAAGTTGTGGCCAGTAGAAGCCACGCTGCAAGATCTTTTCTACTGTTTTTTTAGGGCCAAAATGCCCGCCACACGCTTGATCGTGGCAAAAAGACAGCACGCTCTTAAACTCGTTGTCGGGGACACACCGACGAATGATTTGGTCAGAACAGTATTTGAAGAGATACGGTTCATCCCAGTAAAAATGTTTTACTTGGGATAGGAATCGGAGTCTGTCCTGATTCGACCAATCATTAGGTATAAGTCCGGTGGCTAAATAATTTACAATATCTGCGAACCAAGATTCGCATGACACTGTTAACAGCTGCTCATCTGGGAAAACGTCTTTTATAGGAATTTGAAGCGTTGGCGAAGAAGGAAGGCGTGAAAGATGGTCAGTGACTACGTTTTCGCATCCTCTCTTATCTCTAATGACAAGATCGAACTCTTGTAGTAGAAGGATCCAACGTATAAGACGAGATTTAGCATCCTTCTTCGCAAAAAGATGGCGAAGAGCTGAGTGGTCAGTATAAACGATGACTGGAGAGCCGATCATGTAAGGCCTGAGCTTTTCTAGTGCAAACACAACAATTAAGAATTCTTTCTCAGTTGTTGTGTAATTTAATTGGGCCTCGTTCAATGTTCGGCTAGCGTAATAAATTACATGCGGCATCTTCTCGATGTGCAGTCCAAGGACAGCGCCAATGGCAAAATCTAATGCATCGCACATAATTTCAACTGGATGCGTCCAGTCAGGGGACGAAAGAATAGGAGCAGAAGTAAGTGAGTTTTTTAAAGACTCGAACGCCTTCATACAGCTCGATTCGAAATCAAAAGTAGCATTCTTGGCCAACAAAAGAGTCAAGGGTCTAGCAATCTTGCTAAAATCCTTAATGAACCGTCTATAGAAACCGACATGGCCAAGGAAGGCACGAATGTCTCGGACGCATTTGGGAAGAGGAAGATTGGAAATAACTTCAATCTTAGCCTTATCTACCTCAATGCCATTTTGTGAGATGATATGTCCTAAGACAATACCTTCTCGTACCATAAAGTGGCATTTCTCCCAATTTAGAGTAAGATTCTTATCCTTACAATGGGTAAGGAATGCGTCTAAATGTAACAAACACTCATCAAAGGAGTCGCCGAAAATGGAGAAATCATCCATGAAGATCTCCAAGAATTTTTCAACCATGTCTGAAAAAATTCTCATCATACACCGCTGAAAAGTAGCGGGTGCATTGCACAACCCAAAGGGCATGCGACGGTAAGCAAACGTACCGAACGGACAAGTGAATGTGGTCTTGTCTTGGTCCTTTTCGGCGATGAGAATTTTATTATAGCCAGAGTAGCCATCCAAAAAGCAATAAAATTCATGCCCAGCCAATCGTTCTAGCATTTGGTCAATAAAAGGTAATGGAAAGTGGTCTTTCCGTGTCGCGGCGTTGAGTTTTCTATAATCAATGCATACTCGCCACCCAGTTTGGGTGCGAGTAGGTATTAACCCATTCGCCTCATTAGTTATGACCGTTATGCCATATTTCTTTGGGACAACATGAATGGAGCTAACCCATTGGCTATCGGAGATAGGGTAAATGATACCACTATCACGACATTTTACGATCTCCTTTTTAATAGCCTCCTTCATGATTGGGTTGAGGCGTCTCTGCGGATCCCTGGGTGGCTTGGCATCATCCATCATATGAATATGATATTCAATAATGAGGGGACTAATCCCCTTGATGTCCGCCATAGTCCAGACAAAAGCTTGCCGATTGTTTTGTAAGACCGTTAAAAGGGTTTTCTCTTGCCCGGGGGCTAGAGATGCCGATATGATAACAGGAAGGGTCTCATTCTCACTTAAGTAAGCGTATTTAAGGTAAGACGACAATAGCTTGAGTTCGAGTGTTGGAGGCGAAATAATTGAAGGTAAAATTGGTGAAATTGTCTCAAACTCAAAGGATTCCAACAGGGGTTCAAAACGAGTGTAAGCCACCGAGTCGGATGGTTCAGTTATCTCATCCAAAAATTCAAAGGATTCAAACTCAGGTAGTGATGGTTCAAGATCGTTCGTGAAAGTGAAACACTCGTAGTCATTATCGGGTATGAAAGCAGTATCAGATTATAGGAGGAACGCACTAGTGGCGTCAAAGTTGTTGTGATCGAACATAAATTTTTCGAGCTCACAGTCCTCCTGAGTGATCTCTTGGATCGAGCAAACATCAATTATATTAGCATTAGGTTTGGAGGGTTGATTCCCCAACTTAAAAATGTTGAGCTCAATTGTCATGTTTTCAAAAGATAGGTTCATCGAACCATTTTGACAATTGATCACCGCATTAGAAGTTGCAAGGAATGGTCGACCGAGTATCACCGGAATTTGACTCCGGGGGTTAGCTACAGAATGTATGTCCATAACAATAAAATCAACGGGGATTATGAAGTCCCCTACTTTAATCAACACATCCTCTAACTCACCCCTAGGATGGGTGATGGATCGGTCGACCATTTGGAGAGTACAATGTGTGGGTTTCAACTCTTCAACGCCTAATTGCTCATATACTGAATAGGGAAGCAGGTTAACACTGGCACCAAGATCTAAAAGTGCGCAGTTGATGTTTTTATCCCCAATAGTTATTGAAATTGTAGGATAGCTAGGGTCCTTTTGCTTTTGAGGTAAAGGTTGGGTAAGAGCATCACTCACTGCACTAGCCACGAATACTTTCTTAGGTACCTGTGATTTCCTCTTCTTGGTGAATAAGTCCTTCAAGATTTTAGCGTAAGAAGGGACTTGTTGGATTGCATCCAAGAGGGGAATGTTAATGCTAACCTGTTTAAATAACTCCACAATCTTCTCCATTTGTGGACTTGGTTTATTGGATCTCAACCTGTTTGGAAATGGAACATTTTGAAAATTGGTTGAGTCCAATGTTTGTGGAGGAGATTGCGGAGTTGGAACGGATCCCAGTGTTGGTGTTTTTGTGGAGTGAGATATGGGTCCGTTTGGAGTGGTAGAAGAAGTAGAGCCTTGTGAAGAATGAAGAACAGGATCTGAAGATGAAGAAGATGAGGATGAAGATGAAGAAGAAGCGGCGGCCGGGGTGTTATCATCATTACCCACATTATTGTGCAACATCCTTCCAGATCTCAATGTAGTCACGACACTCACATTATGGTTTTGTTGTTCATGAGCAACATGTGCATTTTGTGTGTGACCGGGATTTGGCAATAGTTGAGATGGAAGCTTTCCCTTTTCTCGCTCGCTTAACGCAGCATTCAGTTGTGCAATTTGCGCTTCAATTGTTTTGATGCTTTGATCATGTGAAGCAGTGTGTTGTACCAAAGACTGAATGGAAGACTGAATATTGATGGAGGATTGAGTTGATTGTTTTAAAAATGCATCCAAACTACGTTCTAGCGAAGAAACCTTATCGTTGTTTGGCTGAACAAAATTGTTTTGAGGAAAAGAGTTGTTTGGTGTAAAATTGTTCGTTTGATTTTGGTAAGGTTGGGGTTGAAAAGGTTGCTGATATTGAGTTTGTTAATGAGCTTGCCGTTGTGGAGGAGGCCTCTGGAAATTGTTATTGCCTTGGAATTGTTGTTGATTTTGATTCCAGGCGAAATTTGGGTGGCTCCTCCAACCAGGATTATAAGTTGAAGAGTATGGATCATTTCTTTGTCTTTGCTGAAAGGCAGCATTGACAACGCATATAGTGTGAGTGGGTAAAGCAGGTGGATTGTAAGGACACTCTTTAGTAAGATGTGATGGATCCGAACAACAAGCGCATATAGTGTGAGTGGGTAAAGCAGGGGCAGGAGAAGGCGATAAGAATTTGCTCTCAATTGCCTCTAGTTTTTCGTGATTGCAGCCATTTCGGTCTTCATTGCAATCGACATATCAAGTTGATGAATGCCTATCTTAGACTGACCGGAAGAGGTGGATGAAGTGGTCTGTCTAGTGCTTTCCCCCTGAAGTGTTTGTTCAGCAAGATCGTCGAGAAATTGCCAAGCTTCCTCGCTCGATTTGGTTAGGAAGTGACATTGACAAATGGTTTCCAGCAACTGCTTAGTGGCTAGGTTCAGTCCTTCATATAAAGTTTGGCAAAGTTGTCATTTCTTAATACCGTGATGAGGGCACTGAACAAGAAGGTCTTTGAATCTTTCGAAACACTTCCAAAAAGGTTCGGAAGGAAGTTGGGAAAATTGATTAATTTCATTACGCATTCTCGCGGTTTTGTGATGTGGGTAAAATTTTTTAAGAAAAGTTTTAACAAACTCTTCCCAACTGTTTATGGAATGCGATGCAGTACTATATAGCCACTTTTCAGCTAAGTCACATAATGTGAAGGGAATGACTCGTAGCCTTATAGCATAATCGAACAGTTGGGTGGTCTTCATCATTGCAAAAACATTCTGGAATTTGTTTATGAAGATATAGGCATCTTCGGATTCCAGCCCGTGAAATTTGGGCAACATATTGATGAAGTGAGGCTTAATTTCGAAGTTTTCTCCATTTGGCGGCGGAAGTGAAAGACAAGTAGGAAGTGCGGAGCGGGTGGGATAGAAAAGATCCTGGAGCGCGATTCGTTGGTGCGTTTTAACAGGCGGGTATTGTGGGTTATTCGCACCCAGTTGAGGTGGAATCAGTCCCGAAGTAGGTAAGGGGTTGTTAGGATTGAATCCTGATATCTCCTTAGAAGATGATGAATGTGAAGAAGAAGGTAAAGAAGTGGAGGGAATTTCGACTTCGGAGTCGAACGCGTCATCAATAGGGACTAACGAGACACGGGCTAAACGGGCGCTAGTGTCCCTAGTCCAGCCGGACATACACTAAACGAGTTTAAGTGTAGTCAAAAAGCAGAAAGTGATGGTAAGAAAACGTCAATGGGGAATTGTGAAAATGTAGGTGAGGTGCAATGGAATTCTAGCGATATGGCAAGTTTTTGTAAAAAATTTTTTATAAACATTTGTACGGAATTAATTTCAATCAACCACAGTTAAACATGCACAATCAAGCCTAGATCTAGGGTCTCCTAAGTCAACCAGACTGCTCCTAACTGGTTCAAAGCGGCAAGTTGTGAGATATCCCCCAAATCGCCTCTTCACCGCCAATTATGGCCAGGTAAGAACAAGTGAAGAAAGGAGGGTTCCGCTCACGAATCACCGTGAGACGGGCCTTTTAAAGTTACCTTTCGTACTTGTCTAGCCAAGGCACCACAAAGTCAGGTTTAGATAAACGAATGAATGCCCACAACCTTCCTCTGTCCTAATGAGCGCGACAGTCCTTAATTGGCTGAGTCTAGATATTTTTTAATTAACTCGAGAGTTCATGCATATGCTTTTTGTGATTTTTGGGGTCTTAGGAAGGGTAGTGAAATTCCCCACCCAATCTTGATTGGTGTTATAGCCTCTTAAAAGTCCGTTTCAAATATGCAAAGCAATTAACACACAAAATCCAAAACACTTGCCAAAAAATTTTGCTTTTTATTTGCGGCGCAAAGAATCCTGCACAAAATGATTTATTTGAGAGGGAGAAGAAGTTTTTGCTCAAAAAATACCTGCAGGAAAATTTTTCAAAGGAGATCAGGGGGTTACAGAGAAGATAAGAAATACTTACAGAGAAATCAAATTGCCGACGTCAGCAAACCGCCGCGGTTCCACGGCCGAATGCTTGTAAATGCTGCGGTTCCGCGGTAGGTAAGTTGGTTCAGGCCTCCGAGATTTTTCTGTCTTCTGTTGTTGTTCTTCTCTGTCTGTTCAAATCTTCTGTTTCTTGATTTGTTCACTGGGCTTTTTCCTGATCTGAATTAGTCCGTCTGCCGTTCATGCGCAATTCACACAAAACCCTTCAAAAAATAACAAGATGACAATTTTTTATGTTTTTTTTTCAATTTTTTCTTCAATTTTTATATTTTTCGATTTTAATTAACCCGAAATTACAAAAAGAAATAACTACCGTTTCCACGGCAACGGCACCATTTGATTGACAGAGATTTTGCATGTTCGTTTTAAATTAAAGAATACCGCAATCAATAACGGTGTCGCTTGGTAGCTAACCGGTTGAGTACGGGTCGGTCTACAGGGAAATCGTGTTATCTCTTAGAGTTCTTACGAGTTAAGTCCAAAAGAAATGGTGGTTTTGATTTTTATAAAAACTAAGATTGAATTTAATTTGAATTAAAGCCTTGCTAGGATTAGGATTAGGTTAGTTTGGAAAAAGACTCTACTCACTGCTTCCTTTGCCCCAATTAAGAACTTAGGTGTTAGGGTAATAATCAACAGAAGGGATTAGCACGACGAGGAAGAAACTTCGTTTCTTCCTTTCAGTCCTTGTCCGTCCTTTCGTAACTCTTAGCCCTAACCTCTATGTAAATCAACCAAAACCGGTCTAACTAGGGAATCATCGCTATCTCGTAGGATAGGGTGCCGTAGTGAGCGGTGTGTGTTTGATTCAAATAGAGTCCTAATTAAAATATTATATGGGTAAGAAAAGAGTGAGAGATTTCCATCTTTCAAACCTACCCAATTCTAACCCTAACAAGTGAGGAACTACCCACTCATTAGGATGGTTACGATAAAATTTATTTTTATAATTTTTTTCCTTTTTAATAAACTAATTAACTTGCAGATAAATAAGACAGATAAAAATTGCAGAAAAATAAATTCAATTAAGAAGAACACAAGATAAAATGAAACTTACTTTTATTGACACCTCTTGACGATTACAATGGAATGAAAATTTTAGACTAGAAAATAAAAGGAGGCATGCCTAATTAGGCTTTAAGGTTTCCTATTTATAGATAGGAGAAACCCTAGAGTTTACATCTGATCCACATCTGAAATTACAAGACTACCCTAAGAAAGCTGGGTCAACGCACCGACACGTGCACCGACACGTGCACAGCACGGCCGTGGAACCGCGGCAGAATGCCATGTTGACCGCGGATCCGCGGCTATATGGTGAGATCTCTGGCTCATTTCTTCAGGGTTGCTTCATGTTGCCTTTTTCTTCTGTTTTCTTCACTTGGTTCTTCAGAATCTTTTCTACTTTCTTCATGATTTCTAACAGTGCAGAATTTGTGGACTTTTACCGTAAGTTTCACTTTAGAGTCTTGTATCTTGTGCTGCCTTTGAACTGTTTTGTGCATGGAACCGTTTACTGATCTTCTTTTGTTCCTTGAACTGTTAGGCGGCATTATACGGATTCATCTTTTGTTGGTCGTAGTCTCACATTTTGTAGCGTCTTTTCATGAATTTCACTGTATTGTTTTGAGAACCTTTAACCTGCAACTATTTAGCAGACATGGATCAAAATCACCTATTTATTTGAAATATGATTAAGAATGGGTGATATAATAATGCAAAATTCTGATATGAACACCTACCCCAAACACGCCAGGGATCAAAGCCTACGCTAAGAGGCAACCGGGCCCGCCCTTGCTCGGTTATCCATGGCTCGTAGTTCCCTATCCCACATACGCCAGGGATCAAAGCACTCACCAAGAGGCACCGGGCAACAACCCTGCTCGGCCGTCCTTAGCAAGCCTCCCACGGCACCACCCGAGTTAAGGATCAAAGCCCTCGCCAAGAAGCAACTGGGCCAGTTCTTGCTCGGTTATCCCTGGCTGGTAGTTCCCTACCCCCCAACGCCAGGGATCGAAGCCCTCACCAAGAGGCAACGGGGCCCGCCCTTGCTCGGTTATCCCTGGCTGGTAGTTCCTTACCCCACAATGCCAGGGATCGAATCCCTCACCAAGAGGCAACGGGCAGCAACCCTGCTCATCCATCGTTAGCAAGCCTCTTACGGCCCCTCCCACGCTAAGGATCGAAGCCCTCACCAAGAGGCAACTGGTCCTGCCCTTGCTTGGTTATCCCTGGCTGGTAATTCCCTACCCCACAACGCCAAGGATCGAAGCCCTCACCAATAGGAAACCGGGCCCGCCCTTGTTCGGTTATCCCTAGCCCTTGTTCGGTAATTCCCTACCCTACAACGCCAAGGATCGAAGCCCTTACCAAGAGGCACCGGGCATTAACCCTGCTCGGCCATCCTCAGCAGGCCTCTTACAGACCCTCCCGCGCTAAGGATCAAAGCCCTCACCAAGAGGCAACCGGGCCCGCCCTTGCTCGGTTATCCCTGGCAGGTTGCTCCCTACCCCACAACGCCAGGGATCGAAGCCCTCGCCAAAAGGCAACCGGGCCCGCCCTTGCTTGGTTATCCCTGGCTGGTAGTTCTCTACCCCCACAACACCAGGGATCGAAGCCCTTACCAAGAGGCAACGGGCAGCAACCCTGCTCGGCCATCCTTAGCAGGTCTCTTACGGTCCCTCCCGCGCTAAGGATCGAAGCCCTCACCAAGAGGCAACCGAGCCCACCCTTGTTCGGTTATCCCTGGCTGGTAGTTCCCTACCCCACAACGCCAGAGATCGAAGCCCTCACCAAGAGGCAACCGGGCCCGCCCTTGTTCGGTTATCCCTGGCTAGTAGTTCCCTACCCCACAACGCCAGGGATCGAAGCCCTCACCAAGAGGCACCAGGCAGCAACCCTGCTCGACCATCCTTAGCAGTCCTCTTACAGCTCCTCCCGCACTAAGGATCAAATCCCTCACCAAGAGGCAACCGGGCCCGCCCTTGCTCGGTTATCCCTGGCAGGTGGCTCCTTACCCCACGACGCCAGGGATCGAAGCCCTCACCAAGAGGCAACCGGGCCCGCCCTTGCTCGGTTATCCCTGGCTGGTAGTTCCCTACCCCACAACGCCAGGGATCGAAGCCCTCGCCGAGAGGCGACCAAGCAGCTACCCTGCTCGGTCCATCCTTAGCACGCCTCTCCGAGCCTTCCACGCTAAGAAACAAAGCCATCACCAAGAGGCATCCGGTCTACCTACGTCAGAGCGATCTCCACCTCGACTTCGGGGCTATGGAGATACCATCCTCCCACCGGTCTTTGTACACTTGGAAAATAATTAGATTCAACTCGACGTGCGATCGCTAGACGAAAAACAGGCCTAACTCGAAGACAGTACTATGCAAATACAAGTGTTTACCGACAAGAGAAAATACGCGCAAGTACTACTGTAAAATGAATTTATTCACAAGATCTAAAGTCTTTACAAGGGTATTGTGGGCTCCCCAGACTTGCCAAATTGCCCGGAGGCTTACAAAAAGATAGAGGAGGAAAAGCCAAAAAGTTCAGGCCGCTAGCCCCGTCTAGACCTCACCTCCATCATCATCATCTGCCGGGGGCATGACCACCGAAAGCGGGACCCGAGCACGAAGCTCACCGTCGGCAAACTCCGGAAACTGCTCCTTCAAGGCATCAAGAGCTTTATGCCATGCAATGGCAGAGGCCTCGCCGAGGTCGACGTAAAACTGGTCCGACCCCTTGTATTCGGCCACTGCCTTTCGAGCTGGAACCTCGGCGACCTCCGCCGCCTGAAGCGCGGCCTCGGCATCCCGCATGCTGGCATCCCTCGCCCTCTTCATTGCCGCATAGCGATCGGCCAGCTCCAGCAACTTAGCCTCGATGACTCGGTGGGACTCGCCTAGCCGGTGATAGGACTCACGGCACTTTGAGACGGAGAGCTCCGCGGCGGCCGATCGGGCTTCAAGGACGGCCATCCTCTCCCTCTCCAGACGCAGCTCGAGCCGCAGATTCTCGGACTCCGAGGAGGATTCCACCACCACCCTCATAGCAGGGGGAATCACCTCGGCCTCCAGGCGAGCAACGAGGGCGCAGTGCTGAAAAATCTGATGAAAAACAACAGAAAGACTTAGAGACGCTCGAACCAAGCAAAGGACGCTCGAACGGGAACACGTACCTGCACCGCCTCCTGGGCTATAGCCGCCACTTAGGCCTTCAAGATCCCCCGCGGAATTTTTCCTCCGGCAGATTCTTCCATGTCGGCAAGTGATTGTTAAGTTTTCGCGTGTGCGTTTTGAAATCAAAGAATTAACCGCAATCAATAACGGTGTCGCTTGGTAGTTAGCTAGTTGAGTACGGGTCGGTCCACAGGGAGATGGATTCCTATTCTTTATGTTCTAACGAGTTAATCCGATCAAGTCGGATTTTGTTTTAAAATCTAAGAATGAGAATGAATTGATTTAAAAGCTTGTTAGGATTGGGATTAGGTTAGTTTGAAAAAAGAATTCTACTCAATACTTTCTTTTCCCTAGTTAAGAACATAGTTGTTAGGGTAATAGTTAACAAAGGGGATTAGCTCGATTGGGAAGAAACTTAGTTTTTTCCTTTTGGTCCTTATCCGTCCTTTCTTAACTCTTAGCCCTAATCTCTATGTAAATCAACCACAACCGGTCTTAACTAGGGAATCACCGCTATCTCGTATGATAGCGTGCCGTAGTGAGCGGTGTGTGGTTATTTTAAATAGAGTCCTAATTAATTAAAATTATCGGGGCAAAGAAAGGAGAGAGAGATTTACTTCTCTCTAACCTTCCCGATCCTAACCCTAACAAGTGAGGAACTACTCACTCATTAAGGATGTTATGATGAAATTTATTTTTATAATTTTCTTTTTAAGAAACTAATTAAATTGCAGATAAATATAGACAGGTAAAAAAAATGCAGAGAAATAAAATTGCAATTATGAAGAACACAAGATAAAAATAGAAAATACCTTTATTGATGCACTCTTGACGATTACAAGGGAATTGAAATTTAATCTAGAAATTTAAAAAGCGGCATCTCAAAAGAGGCACCCAAAGGAGGCACGCTTAATTAGGCTTTAGGGTTTCCTATTTATAGAATGGAAAAATCCTAGGGTTTACATCTGATCCACATCTAGAATTATAAAACTACCCTTAGAAAGCCAGGTCAACGCACCGACTCCACCGACACGCACCGACACGGGCTCTGCACGGCGGCGGAACCGCGGCCATAAGCCATGTTTGGCCGCGGATCCGCGTCCATATGGTTGGGTCTCTTGCTCGATTCTTCAGGGCTGCTTCATGTTGCTTTTTACTTCTGGTTTCTTCACTTGGTTTCTCAGAATATCTTCTATTTTCTTCCAAATTTCCATAGTGCAGAATGTTATGGACTTTTACCGTTAGTTTCGTGTTGAAGTCTTGAATCTTATGCTGCCCTCATACGTTGTGCAATCGAACTGTTCATTGATCTTCATTTGTTTCTTAAACTGGTAGGCGGCATCATACAGATTCATCTATTTATTGGTCGTAGTCTCACATTTATAGCGTTATTCACCATTTTCACTGTATTTGTTCTCAGAACCTGTAACTTGCAACTATTTAGCAGATATGGATCAAAAGCACCTATTTATTTGTAATATGATTAAGAATGGAGAATATAATAATGCAAAATTCTGATATGAACAAATACCCCCAAACTTATCTTTTGCTCGTCCCGAGCAAAGCCATTTTTATTCTCAACAAAATCCTAAGCTCACTTTCGTAGGGAATCGCGATTGCACTGAGCTCGTGCAACAAGCCGTTAAACCTCTAGGTGTCCCCAGTAGGAGGAGTGTTGTCTTCTGAGGGTTTTCAGCGGATACTACCCACAAAATCCGATCAATTTGGCCTGTTGATTTTAATTCTTTAATTCGGTATTCTAGCAAGAAAATCTATTATCTTCAACTTATAAATCATCAACCCATATTTTTCACACTCACTCTTCATTTAACTTAAGATCGTATATGTTTTGCAAATTTATTAAGCTTTCAGCATCATTTGAATTTTCCTTCTAAGGTTCCATCTCAACTTAGAAATTTTCATCCTCTCTACTGAAGATATAAAGCCTATCTTTCATTCCTATCTCTCATCCAACCCCCAATTATATACCCCTACGTGTGTGTATGTATCACCCCTACATTTGGAAATTCAATTCTAGCAATCATACTCTTGTCCATCTTCCAAAGTACTTTTAGTTGGTGAAGTTTAGATGAAATTGCTCACACATCCTTCTTGCGACCGTTAATACTTCTTGAGGTACTAAATGACCGATTACAAAACGTGCTTGCGCATTTAGGCGTAATTCCTCGTCTTGCAATACCTAAGGCTTTAGCAGTGACTCCCAAACCAGTTGGTCTAAGGCACTAGGTTATAAAGCACCCTCGCTATATATATATATATTATTTTTTTATGCAGCCTTAAGTAATTACAAAACCGGTGTTTATTTTTTTATGTCTCTTCATTCACCTTTTATACTTTATTTTATTTTCTTTCATACTAAGGATTTTAGACAAGAGTATTTCAAGGTATCCTCTACTATTCCAAGTTTCAAGGTGCGTGTTTGTGCACGTTGTAGGGTATATATTTTCAGAATTTAGACTTAAGCTTCAGAATTATTTTTCAGACCTACACTTCAAATAAAAATTTAAATACTCTTCCCTTATTTTGACTTAGCCCAAGAACTGAACTCAAAATTTGCCTATTTCTAAATAATCTACAAGGACATATATTTTCTACAGTTAAACTTTAAGAAAGGTTATTTTTAGGGATTTTAATTTAATAAGTTTAGGATCTAGTTTTTCCTAACTAGTCAACCGTCATGTTTTACTTAAGTCAAATATGGCCAAAATTGAACTTTTGAATTTTTATAATTTTGATTTTTATGGATATTAAAATAAGTATGCAAATGCAAAAATATACATATGAATGCGAAGGAAGAAAGCTTACCGAGTACACCCCCAAACTTAAACTTGACAGTGCCCTCACTGTCATGCCACATCAAGAGGGTCAAAATTGTCGGCACTCCTCTGTTTATTTTAATTTTTTTATATATATATATATTTTATTATTAACAGAAAAAGAAAACAAAATATATATACAAAAAAAAGGTTCCTCCCAAACTTAAGTGAAACAGTGTTTCCACTGTTTATGCGTTAAAGTTCAGAGTTGGGGGCGGGGCGGAGAAAACAGTATCAAGATATACAAGGCCTTACACAGGCCAAAATATAACACCAACCATTCAAAAAATTTATCGTTATAATGATGTGGTTGGGGAAAGAATGGAGTGTAGAAAAAAGAAATGAGAAACACACGAGACCGTGTGGAGATAGAAGTAGTATACGGTCTCGGTGGAGGATAAGAATGGCGGAAGGGAAAAAGAAATGGTGGTGGTGGTTCGACTTCTTCGGGTGGAGGTTGATTAATCACAATATCTGTGTCGTTTAAGAATGCGAGTTCGTCGGCGAAAATATCTTCGAAACTTTCATCGAAGGTCCGATTGAACGTTTCAATGTCAATAAATGTCGCGCCAGAATTCAACACACTTGATTTATCAAAAATTACGGAGCTAGGAAACTCGTAAGGCTCATCTACCTTATTCTCAAAAGAGCCAAAATCAAGTTGTTTTTCTAGAATTATCAAACTCAAAATATCGAATTGTGATTCATTAACACTCGATATCATTAAAGGAAGATTAGAAGAAGAACCAGAGAAAGTGGGAGAAAGAAGTGGAATACGAACTTGAGGGTGGAAATGGAGTGTATACATTAGCACAATTTGTAATGACCGATGTGTAAAAAACGATTGTGCTAATCTATCAATCCACTGAGAAATGAGCTCAAATCTCTCAAGATTCGTGAGAAAACATGGGTACGTTGAACTTGGTAAACCAGACATTAAAAATGAAAGTGTAACGAATTCTTGCGCGGTTGGAACGAAGGGGAGTGATTTAGGAAGGGTCACAGTTAAAGGTTCAGGAGGGTGTACACAGTCAGTGGAAGGAACATGATGAATTGGAAAATCCAACTCATCAAACAAAACTGGTTTATCCTCAATACTATCCTCATAATTCCCCATAAAAGTTATCTCATCCATGCAATTATTATCAAAATCCAGACGCATATGAAGTTTGGGAAAAATATTTAATGACTCGGGATGATGAATTTGAGAGAAAAAATCAGTCAAATCTGCGGGTTCATCATCCAAAATATTCCCAGCGTCGATATCCTCAATCAAGTGAAAATCAATTTTTTTAGACACCTCATCAAAAGCATGGATATTATTCAATTCAGGTTGTAGAGTGGAGATGTAGAGGTCAAAAGGATTGGGTGTGGGTTCACTCGAAAGGGGCTCTTCACAATCAGGTAAATCAAACACTACAAAGTCGCACAACTCATTACACGTTTTATCTTCAAATGGTGAATCATTTGGGACACTTGATTGACATTCAAAACCGGAGTTGTGGGATTCAATTGAGGATGGGTAGATTTGATTTGGACGGGTGTATAGCTCACTCTCTCCACTCAAATTCTTGATATGTCCAACCGTCTCATCATACAATGGAATTTTTGGAGCTAGTTGGAAACTAACTACCGGGTCACTAGGTAGTATAAGGGCGGTTATGGACGCATTCAAATCCCCCATCTGTTGGTTTGTCTCTACTATATAAGATTCCAACGACTGTTCCAGACTAGACATGGGTTGTGACGAGCTTTCTGTAAAAGATTCAAAGTTGCTTGGATACGTGAAACTCCTAAATGGCTGTGTAGAAGCAATGTCTAGGGAAAGTGCAACAGTTGGGTAACATGGATAGGAATTGAATGGTTGGACAGTATTAGGATCAACATTTGGATAAAAAGGTGAATGGAATTGTTGATCCCAAGAACTGGAAGTGTTGAAAGGAGTGAAAGATCGGCTACGAGATTGTTCAATATGTTCAGCAATAGACATGGGTTTCGGAGTTACCACAGGACTCTCAAAAAGGGTATCAACGTAAGAAGGTGGTGAAGCTTGAAACAGTTGATACAAAATGGATTGCGGAGTCCAACTGTTTCTCCTAAATGCTTCTATTCGATCTTTCAAAGAAATTTTGGTTATGGAGGGGTCGTCCGTAATTCGACCAAAACGATGAGCGTAAGAATTAATGTCTGGTTGAGGGTACCAAAGTTCGGCAAGAGTTTTGCGAGGTGGGGTACCCATGATGTGATGAGAGAAAGAATGTGATGATTTTTTTTTTTTTATTTTATTTTTTTTAAATATTTTTTTTTATTTAAAAAAATTGTTTGTTTTCGGAGTTTTGAAATTTTTGAAAGTGTTTTTTTTTATTTTAGAAAGAGCTTTGCCAAAATTTGTACGGAACTACGGCACAATTTCAAACAACCACAGTTTAAACATGCACAATCAAACCTAGAGCTAGGGTCTCCTAAGTCAACTTGACTGCTCCTAACTGTTCCAAAGGGCAAGTTGTGAGATATCTCTCAAATCGTATCTTTACCGTCAATTGTGGCCAGGTAAGCACAAGTAAAGAAAGGAGGGATCCGCTCACGAATCACCGTGAGACGGGCCTTTTAAAATTACCTTTCCTACTTGTCTAGCCTAGGCACCACAAAGTCAGGTTTAGATAAATGACCGATTGCCCACAATCTTCTTTTGTCCTAATGAGCGCGACAGTCCTTATTGGCTGAGTCTAAATATTTTTTAATTTAACTTGAGGGTTGATGCATATGTTTTTTTATGATATTTGGGGTCCTAGGAAGGGTAATGAAATCCCCACCCAATCTGGATTGGTGTTATAGCCCCTTAAAAGTCCGTATTATTTATGCAAAGCAGTAAACACACAAAATCTAAAACACTTTCAAAATTATTTTTTTAATTTTGCAGCGCAAAGAATCCTGCACAAAAACAATCTATTGAAGAGGGAGAAGAACTTTGCGCAAAGAACCCTGCAGGAAAATTTTTCAGTGGAGTTCAGGGGGTTACAGAGGAGAAATGGAATGCTTACAGAGCAAAATGGATTGCTGACGTCAGCGGTTGACCGCGGTTCCGCGGTCAAACCCGCACTTCCGCCGCGGTTCCGCGGTCAAACCTGCAAGCATTCCAAAATTTTTCTGTTTTCTTGTTATGATTCTCCTCTGTCTGTTCAGATCTTCTGTTTCTTGATTTATTCACTGGAATTTTCCAGATCTGAATCTGTCCGTCTTCTTTTCCCTGCACACTTGCACAAAAACCTTTCAAAAAGAACAAGATGATTTTATTTATTTTATTTATTTTTTTTTTTGTTTTAAATTTTTTAAATATTTTAAATATTTAAAAAAAAATTATTTATTTTTTTAATTTTCTTTTTAAGAAACTAATTAAATTGCATGACAGTGAGGGCAACGTGCACAAACACGCACCTTGAAACTTGGAATAGTAGAGGATACCTTGAAATACTCTTGTCTAAAATTCTTAGTATGAAGGAAAATAAAATAAAGTATAAAAGGTGAATGAAGAGACATAAAAAAATAAACACTGGTTTTGTAATTACTTAAGGCTGCACAATATATATATATATATATATATATATATATATATATATATATATATATATATATAGTGAGGGTGCTTTATCACCTAGTGCCTTGGACCAACTGGTTTGGGAGTCACTGCTAAAGCCTTGGGTATTGCAAGACGAGGAATTACGCCTAAATGCGCAAGCACATTTTGTAATCGGTCGTTTAGTACCTCAAGAAGTATTAACGGTCGTATGAAGGATGTGTGAGCAATTTCATCTAAATTTCACCAACTAAAAGAACTTTGGAAGATGGACAATAGTATGATTGCTAGAATTGAATTTCCAAGTGTAGGGGTGATACATACACACATGTAGGGGTATATAATTGGGGTTTGGATGAGAGATAGGAATGAAAGATAGGTTTTATATCTTCAGTAGAGATGATAAAAATTCCTAAGTTGAGATGGAACCTTAGAAGGAAAATTCAAATGATGTTGAAAGCTTAATAAATTTGCAAAACATATACGATCTTAAGTTAAATGAAGAGGGAGTGTGAAAAATATGGGTTGATAATTTATTTGTTCATATCAGAATTACCGCAATCAATTATATTTGTTCATATCAGAATTTTGCATTATTATATTCCCCATTCTTAATCATATTGCAAATAAACATGTGCTTTTGATCCATATCTGTTAAATAGTTGCAGGTTACAGGTTCTCGGAATAATACAGTGAAAATGATGAAAAAAACGCTACAAAAATGAGTCTACGACCAACAAATAGAAGAATCTTTATGATGCCGCTTACAGTTAAGGAACAAATGAAGATCAATGAACAGTTTGATTTCACAAAGCACGAAGGCAGCACAAGATTCAAGACTTCAGCATGAAGCGAACGGTAAAAGTCCACAACATTCTGCACCGTGGAAATCTGGAAGAAACTAGAAGACTTTCTGAGAAACCAATTGAAGAAAACAGAAGTAAAATTAAACAGAAAACAACCCTGAAAAAATGAGATAAAGAACCCACCATATGGCCGCAGATCCGCGGCCAAACATGGCTTACGGCCGTGGTTCCGCGTCCGTGCTGAGCACGTGTTGGTGCATCTTGTCGGTGCGTGTCGGTGGAGTCGGTGTGTTGACCCATTTGATTGATGAGATAAACATCGCGTGCGCGTTTTTGAAATCAAAGAATAAAATATACCGCAATCAAGAACGGTGTCGCTTGGTAGCTAGCCGGTTGAGTACGGATCGGTCCACAGGGAAAACGTGTATTTTTTAGTTGTTCTAACGAGTCAGATCCTATTTGTGGTAGGTTTTGATTTTCTATAAAAACTGAGGTTGAAATTGATTTGGATTAAAACCTTGTAAGGGTTAGGATTAGGTTAGTTTGGAAAGTCAATTATTCTCACCGCTTTCTTTGCCCTAATTAAGAACTTTTAGGTGTTAAGGTAATAATTAACAAAGGGGATTAGCACGACCTGGAAGAAACTAGCTTTCTTCCCTTTGGTCCTTGTCCCTCCTTTCTTAACTCTTAGCCCTAACCTCTATGGAAATCAAACACAATCGGTCTTAACTATGGAATCACCGCTACCTCGTGGGATAGGGTGCCGTAGTGAGCGGTGTGTGTATGGTTTGCATAAAGTCTTACTTTAAAATATTGAACGGGTAAGAAAGGGGTGAGAGATTTTCATCTCTCAAACCTTCCCCAAACCTAACCCTAACAAGTGAGGAACTACTCACTCATTAGGGAATTAACAAATGAATTCATTTTTTCTTTCTTTGAATAATCTAATTAACTTGCGGAAAATAACTACGGCAGATAATTAATTGCAGAGAAATAAAATTGCAAATAAGAAATTCAAAATAAAAAAACTTACTTTTTATTGATGCACTCTTCGACAATTACAAGGAATGAAAATTTTAAACTAGAGAAATAAAAAGTGGTATGCTCCAAAAAGAGCTGTAGGCTTCCTATTTATAGATAATAGAAACCCTAGGGTTTACATCTGATCCACATCTAGAATTACAAAACTACCATGAGAAGCCTGGTCAACGCACCGACACCCACCGATAAGATGCACCGACACGTGCTCAGCACGGCCGCGGAACCGCGGCCATAAGCCATGTTTGGCCGCGGATCCACGGCCATATGGTGGGTTCTTTATCTCATTTTTTCAAGGTTGTTTTCTGTTGCATTTTACTTCTGGTTTCTTCAATTGGTTTCTCAGAACGTCTTCTAGTTTCTTCCAGATTTCCACAGTGCAGAATGTTGTGGACTTTTACCGTTCGCTTCGTGTTGTAGTCTTGAATTTTGTGCTGCCTTCGTGCTTTGTGAAATCAAACTGTTTATTGATCTTCATTTGTTCCTTAACTGTAAGCGGCATCATAAAGATTCTTCTATTTGTTGGTCGTAGACTCACTTTTGTAGCGTGTTTTCATCATTTTCACTGTATTGTTCCGAGAACCTGTAACCTGCAACTATTTAACAGACATGTATCAAAAGCACCTGTTTATTTGCAATATGATTAAGAATGGGGAATATAATAATGCAAAATTCTGATATGAACAAATACCCACAAACTTATCTTTTGTTCGTCCCGAGCAAAACTAGTTTTATTCTCGAAAAATCCTAACCTCACTTTCGCAAGGAAACGCGATTGCACTGAGCTCGTGCAACAAGCCGTTAAATCTCTAGGTGTCCCTAGTAGGAGGAGTGTTGTCTCCTGAGGGTTTTCAGCGGATACTACCCACAAAATCCGATCAATTTGGCCTATTAACTTTCATTCTTCAATTCGGTGTTCTAGCAAGAAATTCTATTATCTTCAACTCAAAAAGTATCAACCCGTATTTTTCACACTCACTTATCATTTAACTTAAGATTGTATATGTTCTGTAAATTTACTTAGTTTTTAGCATTTTTTGAATTTTCCTTCTATGGTTCCATCTCAACTTAGGAATTTTTATCATTTCTACCAAAGATATAAGTCCTATTTTTCATTCCTATCTCTCATCTAAACTCCAATCATATACCCCTACGTGTGTGTATGTATCACCCCTACACTTGGAAATTCAATTCAAGCTATCATACTCTTGTCCATTGTCTACAGTACTTTTAGTTGGTGAATTTAGATGAAATTGCTCACACATCCTTCATGCGACCGTTAGTAATTCTTGAGGTACTAACGACCGATTACAAAATGTGTTTGCGCATTAAGGCGTAATTCCTCGTCTTGTAATACCTAAAGATTTAGCTGTGACTCCCAAACCAGTTGGTCTAAGGCACTAGGTGATAAAGCACCCTTGCTATATATTTTTATTTTTACGCAGCCTTAAGTAATTACAAAACCAGTGTTCAATTTATTCTCATACTAAGGATTTTAGACAAGAGCACTTCAATGTATCCTCTACTATTCCAAGTTTCAAGGTGAGTGTATGTGCGAGTTGTAGGGTACATATTTTCAGAATTTAGACTTAAGGTTCGGAATTATTTTTCAAACTTACACTTCACATAAAAATTCAATATTCTTCCCTTATATTGACTTAGCCCAAGAACTGAACTCAAAATTTGCCTATTTCTAAGTAAACTACAAGGATATATATTATCTACCGATAAATTTTAAGAAAGGTTATTTTTAGGGTTTTTAATTTACTAAGTTTTAGGATCTAGTTTTTCCTCACTAGTTAACCGTCTTGTCAAACTTAAGTCAATTATAGCCAAAATTGAATTTTTCAATTTTTATAATTTTTAAAATTTTTCAATTTTTATGGTTTTTCTTTTATATATATATTTTTTATTTTCATTTTTTTTAATTTTTTTAATTTCTCATAAAGTTGCAATGCAGAATTAAACATGTAAAAGAAAAAAAATATATATGCAAAAACTAAAAAAAAAAATATGCAATGCAATGATAACTATTTACAACCACCTCATCCCCCAAACTTAAAAAAAGCAGTGCCCTCACTGCTCCGCCCATCGTTGTCCCCTTGAGTGTGAACGGAAACGGTCCTCCCTATTTAGCAGGGTTCTCACCCCCTGCTCTACTTCTATCAGACCCCGATCATGCTCCCTCATCATCCCCCTCAACTCGTCAATCCCCCTAATGGCTCTTCTCATTAAACGTGCATGTTCTAAGGGGTGAGCTCTTCCTCACTCGCGGTCGAGCTGGAGCTAGGTGTTCTGGAGGGCATGTGTTCCGCCAGTTCTGTTCGTGACCAAAATATCAGTCAAGCGTGTATAGGACGTAGATACGCCCTCAATGAGAGGCCTGATGGGTATACCTCCATGCATGTAGAAATCAAATTCCTCCACAGGGAGGAAATAGCGACACAGATGTGTCACTAACATGGGGCATGGGTAGTTCGCGGCCCTTTTGCCCGCACCAATTGAGTTAAGCAGAACCGTGCACATGTCGAATCTAGGCTTCCTAGTTATTGGTGTGTGCACGATATGAAGTGACGGGGTGAAAAATGTGGTATTATGGGAACTCCCAAAAATATTGTTTTGTGCCCACCGGCACACAGTTTAAACATTAGCGAAAAGGGTTCTTGCTTGTATTCCTTTCCTCGGTTCCCTTGAGCAATCATTACCCATTAAGGGCTTGTAATCTTCAAACTGAAGGGGCTGATCGTGAACAGGTAACTTAGGTATTAAAGTGACTTCATGGCTGAAGTCTCTATCAATAATTATCTCCTTATCACCCCACAGTAACTTGATAAATCCGTATTGTGCAAGGAAGCCTTCTTCCATACACTCGTAAAAACGAGTGACTAGATCTAGAAGGGCGTAAGCATTCGGGTGATTATAGATTAAAAAATTCCAGCCCCTCCGTATGATTTCATTACTAAAATAACTTCCATATATCGTGTTTGAAAAAATTTGTGAGAAATCACGCTCTAACTGCATATTTGGTGCCATCACAGAGAATCCACAGAGATAAAAAAATTTAACAAAGTGGAGTTTAAAGATCGAACCACATCTGAAAGATTCAGAGGGTGACACAGCAGGGACGCGGCGGAAGAGCGGTGGGAAGGGGGTTCCTGAGGCGGTTGGGCGGCGCGATGTGGAGATCTCGCTGCAGAATTTTGAGCGGCGGCTAGGGTTTTGCAGAAAGGTGAAAAATTAGGGTTAAGAAACAGGGAGGGTCGAGGTCTTATTTATATGGGGGAGTGTTTTGGTCATTTGCAAAAAAAAAACCTTTTAAAAAGAGGAAATTATTTGCAAATAAAATTTTTATTTTTATTTTATTAAATCTGGAAATTTACAAAAATGCCCAATTTTTTTTTAGTTTCAAATTTTTAATTTTTTATGTTATTTTGTATTTATATAATTACAAATGATACATACCCCCAAACTTGTTTAAAACAATATTTTGGCTAGATGATCGAAAAATTAGGGGTGGATGGAGGAAGTTCAGTCAATAAAAATCGGCTCCTGTAAAAACAGGAGCTCCTCCGAAGGGACCGCAGTGAGGGATGGCTTAAGTCGATGTCCGTTTACTTTAAACAGTGTTCCGTCCTCCGGGTTTTCTAAATCTACCGCACCGTGCGGATATATGGTGCGTACAAAAAATGTCCCTTTCCCTCGAGATTTGAGCTTGCCGGGATAGAAATGTAACCGAGTATCGTAAAGCAAAACCTGTTGACCAGATTTGAAAGTCTTGCGCATAAGGTGTTTGCCACTACTATATAAGCTTCCAACGACTGTTCCAGACTAGACATGGGTTTTGAAGGGGTTTCAGTAAAAGATTCAAAGTTGTTTGGATTCTGGAAACTCCCAAATGGCTGTGCTGAAGCAATGTCTAGGGAAGGTGCAACAGTTAGGTAGGACTGGTAGGAATTGAATGGTTGGACAGGAGTAGGATCAACATTTGGATAAGAAGGTGAATGGAATTGTTGATCCAAAGAATTCGCAGTGGTGAAAGGAGTGAAAGATCGGTTACGAGATTGTTCAATATGTTCAGCGATAGACATGAGTTTCGGAGTTACAACAGGACTCGAAAAAGGAGTATCAACGTAAGAAGGTGGTGAATGTTGAAATGGTTGATACAAGGTGGATTGCAGAGTCCAAATGGATGCCCTAGACGCTTCTATTCTATCTTTCAAAGAAATTTTGGGCTTGGAGGGGTCGTCCGTAATTCGACCAAAACGATGAGCGTAAGAATTAATGTCTGATTGAGGGTACCAAAGTTCGGCAAGAGTTTTGCGAGGTGGGGTACCCATGATGTGGTGAGAGAAAGAATGTGATGATTTTTTATTTTTTTTAAATATTTTTTTATTTAAAAATATTGTTTGTTTTTGGAGTTTTGAAATTTTTGAAAGTGTTTTTAGAAAATGTTTTGCAAAAATTTGTACGGAACTACGGCACAATTTCAAACAATCACAATTTATACATGCACAATCAAGGTTAGAGCTAGGGTCTCCTAAGTCAACTAGATTGCTCATAACTGTTCCAATGGGCAAGTTGTGAAATATCCCTCAAATCGCCTCTTCACCGCCAATTGTGGCCAGGTAAGCATAAGTAAAGAAAAGAGAGATCCGCTCACAAATCACCGTGAGACGGACATTTTAAAATTACCTTTCCTACTTGTCTAGCCTAGGCACCACAATGTCAGGTTTAGATAAACGACTGAATGCCCACAACCTTCCTTTGTCCTAATGAGCGCGACAGTCCTTATTGGCTGAGTCTAATTTTTTTTTAACTCGAGGGTTGATGCAAATGCTTTTTGTGATTTTTGGGGTCCTAGGAAGGGTAATGAAATCCCCACCCAATCTGGATTTGTGTTATAGCCCCTTAAAAGTCCGTATTAATTATGCAAAGCAGTAAACACACAAAATCTAAAACACTTTCAAATTTATTTTTTTTTAATTTTGCAGCACAAAGAATCCTGCACAAAAACAATTTATTGGAAAGCGAGAAAAATTTTGCGCAAAGAACCCTGCAGGAAAATTTTTCAGTGGAGTTCAGGGGGTTACAGAGGAGGTAAAGAATACTTATAGAAAAAATGGATTGCTGACGTTAGCAAACAGCCGCAGATCCGCCGCCAATTGTTTGTTAGTGCCGCGGTTCCGTGGTGGAAGAATAGGATCTAATCCCTAAAATCTTTCTGTTTTCTTTTTATGATTCTCCTCTGTCTGTTCAGGTCTTCTGTTTCTTGATTTGTTCACTGGGATTTTCCAGATCTGAATCTGTCCGTCTTCTTTTGCTGCACACTTGCACAAAAAACCTTTCAAAAAGAACAAGATGAATTTTTTATTTTATTTTTTTTTTGTTTCAATTTTTTTCAATTTTTATAATTTTTTAAATTTTTAATTTTTTGTAACCCGAAATTACACAGAGAAAAAGACTACCGTTTCCCCGGCAACGGCGCCATTTGATTGTTAAGTTTTCGCATGTGCGTTTTGAAATCAAAGAATTAACTGCAATCAATAACGGTGTCGCCTGGTAGCTAGCCGGTTGAGTACGGGTCGGTCCACAGGGAAATGGATTCATATTCTTTATGTTCTAACGAGTTAATCCGATCAAGTCGGGTTTTGTGTTAAAATCTAAGAATGAGAATGAATTGATTTAAAAGCTTGCAAGGGTTAGGATTAGGTTAGTTTGAAAAAGAATTCTACTCAATGCTTTCTTTGCCCTACTTAAGAACATAGGTGTTAGGGTAATAGTTAACAAAGGGGATTAGCACGACTGGGAAGAAACTTAGTTTCTTCCTTTTGGTCCTTATCCGTCCTTTCTTAACTCTTAGCCCTAACCTCTATGTAATCAACCATAACCGGTCTTAACTAGGGAATCACAGCTATCTCGTAGGTTAGGATTCCGTAGTGAGCGGTGTGTGGTTAATTTAAATAGAGTCCTAATTAATTAAAATTATAGGGGCAAAGAAAGGAGAGAGATAGATTTACTTCTCTCTAACCTTCCCGATCCTAACCCTAACAAGTGAGGAATTACTCACTCATTAGGAAATTAACAATGGAATTCAAGAATAAAAAATAAAACAGCAGATAATAAAAAACATATAAAAATTCAAGAATTAAATTCAGATAAAAGAACACAAGATAAAAAAATGGAAATACCTTTATTGATGCACTCTTGACGATTACAAGGGAATTGAAATTTAATCTAGAAATTTAAAAAAAAGGCATCTCAAAAGAGACACCTAAAGGAGGCACGCCTAATTAGGCTTTAGGGTTTCCTATTTATAGAAAGGAAAAATCCTAGGGTTTACATCTGATCCACATCTAGAATTACAAAACTACCCTTAGAAAGCCAGGTCAACGCACCGACTCCACTAACACGCGCCGACACGGGCTCTGCACGGCCGCGGAACCGTGGCCATAAGCCATGTTTGGCCGTGGATCCGCGGCCATATGGTGGGGTCTCTTGCTCGATTCTTCAGGGCTGCTTCATGTTGCGTTTTACTTCTGGTTTCTTCACTTGGTTTCTTAGAATATCTTCTTTTTTCTTCCAGATTTCCACAGTGCAGAATGTTGTGGACTTTTACCGTTAACTTCGTGTTGAAGTCTTGAATCTTGTGCTGCCCTCATATGTTGTGCAATCGAACTGTTCATTGATCTTCATTTGTTCCTTAAACTGGTAGGCGGCATCATACAGATTCATCTATTTATTGGTCGTAGTCTCACATTTATAGCGTCTTTTCACCATTTTCACTGTATTTGTTCTGAGAACCTATAACCTGCAATTATTTAGCAGACATGGATCAAAAGCACCTATTTCTTGTAATATGATTAAGAATGGGGAATATAATAATGCAAAATTCTGATATGAACAGCAAGCAGGCCGATGGCAACGGAAAGCCCGGACGGCACCACGAAACAGGCGTCACCTTCCTGCACTGGAATCCCCTCGGGAATCTCAATCGGTGGTATGCGAGATACCGTCTTCTTCCTCTTAAGAGGAACCATGTCTACGTCCCTCTCCACTTCCCCAGCCCAGCAGGGGGCTCGTGGCGATGATGATGGCCCCGCCGCCGGCGACACGTTTGGTGCGGGGCCCGCGTCGGCCTGAGGCACGGTCGTACCCCCGGCTCTCCTCTTGGACAAGGCACCGAGGGCAGCACGAATCCTAGATCGGTCCATTTGACCTGCCAAGGAGGGAAACAGACGCGACTCAGAAGTAGAAGAAACAGAAGAAGAAGAGTAAGAATCTACAAGGGGCTCCTTACACTCTACCCTAACTACATCTACAAACTCTTCAGAAGAAGACATCTAACCTGATGGAGAGGATTCCTCGGATGAGAAAACGTTGAGATCCAACCTAAAAGGGAGAACGCCGAGCTAACGAGACTCTGGACGAGAGAATTATGAAGAGATATGGGCCCTGAAGAGAACCCCGCCACTACTTATAGCTACCGGCGTACATATCCAACGGCGACAGTCATCTCCCGCCAAAATGACCCATCGCATTCGACGGCCACAATCGCTCTACCTGTCGCACACGCATTGGCCGCACCCCATCGGATGCAGGGAACCCTTGCCCGTCACATCAACCAACCAGCGCCAGACACGTAGGCCGTCGCTTCGGCAAACGTACGCACGATCCGGCGCATCCCCTCTAATGCAAAGATCTCACCCCTGATTCGCTGGCGTCATCCAAAAAATACAGCTGATTGCCCGGAAACACGCCCTGGCGATATCTATGAAATTGAGTTCACCTCGGGCAACCCGACAGACCACCCTCAACCCGACCCATGAGCGGGTCGGGACGAGAGTGGGGGGGCTAATGATGATGCTCGATATCGGTGATCTCCTAGATCATGACACGTGGCAGATGACGTGTCCCGAAGCTTGCAAGAAAGGACCTACAGTGGCCGACCAGACCACTCCTATGCCCGTCCTACAAACAACCTTTGGCTCATCTCTGAGGATCCTGCACAACTGGCCTCCTCGGCCCTCTCAGCTCGCCTCCGGGCTATAGCAGAGCCAAGATAGCTCGGCCTCCCGCTCGTCCTCGAGCTCTCCCGCCGAGCTCATCTTCCTCGGTCTCATCGACCGACCGACGACACCACTCACAGGTGCAACCGCCATCCCGTGAATCTCTCCATGCACGAGATATCAGCCAGCCACATCCCACGTTCCACTCCATCACGATCCCCCATTAACGAGCCTGTCTCGCCATTAATGCGGGATCCCGCCCATCACGCGGACGTGACGTCGGGAGCGTAACGGCTGGCGTGATTCTCGCGCCCGTCTGGCTGCTGCCATCACTATTTAAACCCCTCCTTCAGACGGTTCAAGTAAGTATTTTTCTCCTCACTAGGCCGTTACTCTGCTCGGATATCCGGTCTAACTTGATCGTCGGAGGGTCTTCGGTGGTACAACCACCCCGGGACTTCCTTGCAGGTAGCTCGGCAACAACTACCTCAAACCCATTGAGATCCACACGCTTCAGGAGCCAGCCTCCAACTCCAATCTCAGCCGTCCATCGTCGCTCCCAGAGGATTTACGAAAGGTAACATCTTGATGTGATCCGACATCCGTCATATCCGCTAAAATCGGATACTATTCGATAAGAAAAAAGTAATGATTCATAACCATTAAAAAAATATTTAAATTGGATAAACAATTAATTTTATTTAGATTCAAACACTAACGTCAAATCCACAAGTCTCAATAGTTGCAAATTAAGGATTTTTCATGTGACATTAAGTCCACATGCCATCCATGAGTCTAGCAATAACTAGTAGTAATTAGTAGTTAGATAGTGGGTACCATTAGTTTGGATATCCAGATCCGGATTTGGATAGGAAATTTGTATCCAAGTCGGATCCGGATTCGAATTTGGATACTAACAAAATCCGTTCGGATATGAAATTTTAGTATCCATATCCGTGAGTTGTCGGATAAGAAACGGATCCGGATCGGATTATCCAGGTCCGTTTACATCCCTATGGTGCGCGGTATTTTCCTTTTCTAAAAGGTAATCTGAACTGAACTTTTATCTATAAATTCACCCTAGCTTTGCCATGATTGTTTTAGGAGAAGGAATAAGAAGACCGAATATGTTATTGGATGTTAATAATAAGCAGTCCATCTAAACTTAGAAACCTCCATGCATATGTTTCAGATTATTCAGATTATATATATATTACTTTGTTTCCTCCAATCAGAGCAAAGCACTGTTCGAATTTCAAAAATTAAAAAATTGAAGCAGCGCTTCAAATTCCGTGCACTGCGTGCAATGCGCCACGTGTTAAAAGCTGATATGTTAGCACAGCGCCCAAGGCAGCGCGCCCAATCAGAGCAAGGCTCTATTTAAAACAAAAAATAAAGGAAGCAACGTTTCAGTTGCGCAAGCGCTGCGCTGCGCTACACGTGTCAGCGCAGGTGCGCAAGCGCTGCGCTGCGCGACACGTGTCAGCGCAGGTGCGCAGCGCTGTGCGCTGCGCGACACGTGTCAAGCACTGGTGCGTTTGCGCCAAACAGAATTAAAATTCTAGTAAGATCTTTCTGTTCTTGTTAAAACAAGAAGATTGTCTTCTGTAAAACAGAAGCCCTTGGATCAAAGATCCAACGGTGGGGAAAATTCCCCAAATCACTCAGAGAATGATCTCTTTAACAAATTTAACAAATTTATGGGCACTATATAAATGCCCCTAGACCCCAATTCCAAAGATCATGAACATCGACATCATCATCAAGATTGTGAGAAGAACTCAAGAAGAGAAAAAAAGGTAAAAACCTTTATAAAAAAGAAGAATTTCTTCTGAATAGATCATTGATCTAAGAACAAGATCAATGATCTTCAATAAAAAATAAATAATAACAGTGCCTTGCACTTTTTTATGAACTGTTGGTTCTGGAATCTTAAAAATTCTTTTTTTGAATCCAAAATTGGATCAAGTTATTGAAACAGTGCCTTGCACTTGCAAAAACTGCACTGTTGCGCTCCTGGGTTGGCGCAAGCCACCAGAGAGCGCCACGTGTCAGCACCATAACCACTTGCGCTATGCGCTTTTAAAAATAGAGTATTGCTCTTTAAAGTTGGCGCAACTCCACCAGAGCGCGCCACGTGTCAGCAGCGCAACAGCGCAGCGCACTGGCGCAGCGCACTGCGCTTGCGTGACACGTGTCACCACTACAAGCGCTTGCGCTCAATAATTGGCGCAAAACGCCTGACAAACCACTGTCAGATAATTAATGCACTGCATTATTTACAGAAGGGCCAAGCCCAATTAAAGAAGGCCTAATAAAATGCAATGCGTTATTTTAAAAAGGGCAGAACCCAAACCAAAACAGATGCTCTGCATCATTTACAGAGGGACATAGCCCAAATCAAAAAGGCCTAGCAGGCCAGAACAAAATGCAGTGCATTATTAAACTGGACTTAGCCCAATCATGGCCGTAAGTCCTCAAATCAAATTGACTGAGCAAGGCTGCTCTCCTAAATCAATTTACATCCGGTTCAAGGGTACATCTTCGAACTTCTCTGACACCTATCGTTGTAATCCTTCAACGACGTCAGAGAGGTGACGGGTCCCGACAACCACAAATCGATACGGACTGCGGGGTCCTTAAACTCGTGGACCGAAACGTCCTTAAACTAATATTCGTCCCAAAATGGGAATGTTGGACCGAAATGTCCTTAAACTAATGTTCGTCCCCAAATGGGAAAGTTGGACCACCATGTCCCTAAACTGGAACATAAACTACCTTGTCCCCAAACTGGAGATGGACCACCATGTTCCTAAACTGGCAATGGACCACTATGTCCCTAAACTAGAACAACAGAGCCAATTGCTCTTTTGTTGGATCTAAACGATCTCGTTAAGTTGATCTTAGTCTGGAGATTAGGCTAACGTATTCTTAACAAAAGTTTAAGTCGATCTTAGCCTTAAATAGGGCTAACGTATCCTTAAACCAAAATCTCAAACCCAAATCTAAGAAAATACGGATTTGGACTAATCCACGTCCTACGGGCGATGACAAAAATTAGTCTCCGTATACAATCCATGGGCAACCACAAACAAAACAAACACACACGACACGAAATGAACATCTGGAGAAGGAGAAAGTGGCAACCGCGATGTGGTAGCGTAATTAACTGCAGGGGCTTGCGCCTGCAGGGAAGAGCGTCCCCACAATCAAAAACTCCTCAAGCGAGGGGGAATCTGACGAAGTCTGCTACATCGGCCGCATCCGTCTAAACCTCCGATACACAGTGCCATAAATCAACTTGGCATCTTCGGAGAGGTGGATGGATAAAACCAAATAGCATCTGCCCCGAATTTCAGGCAAGACGCTTATCGCGTCTCCGCCGCGTCATTCGGAGGGGAACAGATTCTGGCATGCCCGGTGGGACCTTTTCCTCTCTCCACTCCACACTTCGTGTGTCGTCTTCGCGAACGAATCGCGGTTTGTTAATGGTTACCTTTGGGTTTCAAGTTACTAAGATTTGGCCTTTTTCCTGGCGCAGAAATCAAGCATCATTGGCCTCCAACTGCTCGAGCTGCTCGAAATGCAAGTGCAACCGACGCTCCACCTTACCTGGAGGTGTAGCTTATGGGCCTCAAGCGGCCTCCATCCTTGCCATGCCGGTGGAACAAGTGACCCAGGCCACCACCGGTCTGTTTTTTGGGACCATGCTCCTGCCTACAAGCTTCACTATTCCAGTGCCCGCACCAGAAGCGCACAAGAAGTCGGTCTTCGATCGGCTCACTGCTACAGCGGCCCCTTTCAACGGGTCGTCCAATATCAAATCGGCAGCCTCTGTCTTTGCCAGGCTGAACCAGAACCCTGATGGGCCCGCCAAGAAGCCCATGAACCCTGAAATGGCCGTCCCGAGAAAGACAGCCACCCCTGCTCCAGAAGTCGCCAAGGCGGCTTCTCCAGTTAAAGAGTCAGTCTTTTCAAGGCTGACTATTCCGGCTCCTGCTCCTGCTCAAGCATCTGTTTTTGACAGATTGACCATCGCCACTCAAAGGACAAAATCAGTCTTTAAGAGGCTGACACCAGCAGCACCTCATTCGGACAGGGGGCAAGATGAATCTATCCCTATCGCCGAGCCAGTTCCAACGGCTCGTCATGCTCGACTTCGCCACTGGCGCCAAGTAAGGAAGGCCAGGGGCAACTCCCCCTCAGGGCTAACTCCACCGGCTCTGATGACGGAAGTTAATGCTGCTGTTCCAACTGGGAACAGCTTTGAACCACTTAGGAGGGTACGTAAGAACTCTCCAACTACTACGCTAAAAAGATCTCCTCCACCTGCAAAGAGGATTCCGGAAACAAAGCTGGAGTAGCTCCCTCAGCGGCTATCCTCCAAAATTTATAAAGTTTGGCGAAGGGTTCAAGACTCCATAATTGACCAAGGTCACTCTCGTCAGCAGAAAAGGGCGAAAGTGCAGGAAGAAAAGGACCGTCCAATCAAACAACAAAGGACGACAATCACCAGGGTGCCCGCTGCAACGGCCCCTTCAACTTCAACGGCCCACAAGAGAAGGAGGCCGGAGAAAATTCCCACGCCCGCGGAAAATGCCAGAGGCGGTGAGCCTAAACGCCCTAAGTCCGGGGGTATCGTAGTCCATATTGTATACATGGCGTCGGGGAAAGGGAATGGCCGTGCATCTACAGGTCATTGACCGCTTACACGGTCAGTGACCAAAGCTCAGGAGCAACAGAAAAAGCTCCAGGAAATGATGAACGCGATGACTGCACTCACTGGGCCAAAAGAAAGCCCCGAAGCGTCCTCGGATGAACGCCAGGAGCAAGAAACTGAGGCTGAATTCCTTTGTCGGATATTGAAGAAGAAGGATAAAGAGGATGCTGAACAAGCAGCCAACATAAAGTGAATGGCCCTCCTGTTCCAGGACATGGTGGGAATGATGATCCAACAAGATCCTCCTGCTGAAGATCCCCCGATCGTCCTTGAAGACGATAGGGGAGAAACGTCAAATCCTCCACCGGCTCTGTCAACAGCCAAGGAGGAGACAATCTCCAAAGCTGACTTGGACGAATATATTGCTCAGCAGATCCGGGTTCATCAGGCGACTGAGGCAACCGGCCAGATCATAAAAACGGGAAGACCATATCCGAGCTGTTATGATCAAATCAAGTACCCGCCGGGCTATACAATACCGAAATTTCATGTCTACAAGGGGACGGGCAATCCCCACCAGCATGTTGCCCAGTTCAGGGCGCTTTGCGGCAACACTGGCGGTGATGATAAATTGTTACTTTGCCAGTTCATTGGTAGCTTATCGGATACAGCATTCAAGTGGTATTCCGAGCTCCTAAACGACTCTATCAAGTCCTTCGCGGAGATGGAGCTGCTGTTTACCCAGCATTTCGCAAGCGCCAGCGAACGCACCCCGATAACGACATTGATTAATGCCAGGGTGAAGCCAGGTGAAACGTGGGTGCAGTACGCAATACGGTGGAGGAACTTATGGTCAAAATGTGAACAACGCATCGAAGAGGCTCCTGCGGTAGGCATGTTTGTGGGAACCCTCGATCCGCAAGCGACCATCTCGCAATTCATGATGTTCGTCAAGCCGACTACCTTCCAGGCCCTGATCGACAAGCTAGCTCAGATGGATCAGATGGGCCATAGACCTCCCCCTCCAAAGCCGGACTCTCGAAATGAGAAGAGGAAGGGAAAAGCAATTGTTGTCGCTAATGCTCAACAACAGCCGAGCGACTTGAAACCGGTCGTCCGTCAAAATAATATGCGTCCACACCTGTCCCTCGAGGAGAGGCTGGGACGTCCTTACTCGTTTCCCCGAGATAAAACGAGAAGATTGTTCGAGCTGGCCTTGCGCAACCGACTCATAAATCTGCCGGATCCAAGATGTCCGTCGCAGCCAAATGATGTCAATGATCCCAACTACTGTCCCTATCATCGAGTACTGGGTCATCCGATCGAAGATTACTACGTCATCAAAAATTGGATTGATGACCAGTACCAACAGGACAAGTTCGCGTTGTCCGACAGATGTAAGGTGAATCCGCTGCAGCCTCACACACCTAAAAGAATGAATACGTCGGGGGCAACATGTTCCCTCGTTGAAGAAGCTCCATGGGAGGTCGTACTATCAGCTAAAAAAAAGAGGATGATGAACGATCTTCAAACATGCCCTGCGATCAAGTGGAAGAACCCATTGGAACCTCAGATCATTGAAGGGATGTTGAAGTCGCGCCCAACTCCAAAGATCGATGGTGGTGGCCCAAGCGCTCACAACCAGCCGTCAAAATATTCAAAGAAGAAGAAGAAGAAATCCAAGAAGCCTGTGAAGCCAGGCGACAAGCGCACGGACTTACAAAGACAAATTGACGCGCTGGAGGAATATAACCAGAAAGCACGGACTCCCATTACACTCCAAGAGTTCCTCAACCATGTCTTTCAAGAGGAAGATGAGGGAGACAGTTCGTCGGATGAATCTGAGGAATACGTGACGAGCTATCATATGATCTCCCATTCGTTTATAGACGATGAGGAAACTCCTTGCACTGAGAAGCTGGGGGCAGATCCTGAACCGAAACTTCTGGGGCCATCAGATGAAACCATTGATGCATTCCTCAATAAAGCTCTGTTGAAAAGTAAGGCTGATCGGGAACGCGAGACGCTCCTATTTGAAAAGGCTAAGCGCCGTCGATTAGACGAAAAGGTCAAAACACTTCCGTCAAATCAAAGTACATCCATTGCGGACAAAATCAAATTCAAGACGAGGAAGAGGTTTGCTAAGGCCATATCAATGGGCATGAAGCTACCATCCTCTGAAGGAAACATTACTGGTGAAGCGGAGATGCACCCCTCCTATTGCTTATATCATCGGAAGGTTTCGCACCCCACCGAAGAGTGCAAAGCTTTCAATAAATTGTGGCAAGGATATGTTGCTCACCGGCAACATTTTAAGCAGGAAAAGCGCAAAATTCGTCGGGAGCAGAACGGTACGACCGAGAGGCTTAACAGAACTACCGGCGATTGTCGCATGGTTAACGCCGAGGGATCGCAAGTGCTCACATTCGGGAGCGATTCTGACTAGGAGCTGGCTCTTAGCCCCCTCTTTAAAGAGTCCACCTCGGGAAAAGAAGAAGAGCCGAAGGTCTGTGAAAATATCCGGCTGCGTAATCGGACGCTACCCGAAAAGAATATCGGACCCTCAAACAAAAAAGATAAAGGGAAAGAAACGGACTCTGAGGATATCGCCCTAGATGACCAAGTCATGGAAGAGCTAACTGCCAAGGACCCGCCGAAGAAAAATAAGATGGATTACAACGTTCTTGCGCATCTGAGGAAGCTACCCTCGCAGCTCAGCATCCTTGACGCCCTTTTACTATCAAAAGAGGCAAGGGATTCATTAATCAAGGTACTACAGGACCCCGAGCAATTCCAAGCTTTCCTGGCCGAAGAAAAGATGAAGGAGGAATTGGAGGAAGTGCACACGGCCGATGTCACTTTTGGCGATGAAGACCTTCTCCTTGGGACGTGCGAACACAATCGCCCCCTCTATGTCTCAGGATACTGCCATGATATAAAGATAGGAAAAATCCTGGTCGATAACGGATCGTCTGTTAATCTCCTTAACGTGCGGATGTTAAAGGAAATCTGCATGAGCGTCTAGCACCTTGCTCGGGACAAGATCACCATCTCCGGGTTCGACTCCCAATCATCAAGAACTCGTGGGTCTGTGATACTGATGCTACGCTTTGGGCTACTCATCACGGACATTAAGTTCCACGTCATAGACGCCAAGACATGCTACAATGCTCTGCTCGGCCGACCATGGTTACACGAGTATAATATCATCCCTTCTACACAACATCAGTGTATGAAATATTTTAGGGATGGTCTCGAGTATACCGTGACGGGAGAACTGAACCCGTTTTCCGTGAACGAAGTCCGCAAATATGAAGATGCCAAATACTTCTTACCGGATTTCGAAGACACGGAGAGGTGTCACAAGCCGGAGAACAAGGCTAACGCCACCATCCCTGTCTTCGGGAGTGATACCGAGGAGGAGGAGGAGATAGTTTATTCGGGTCCACCCCAATACAACAAGCCGGGACCATCCGCTCCTACGTTGATCTTTGGTAGTGACTCGGAAGATGAGGTCCATGCTGTGTTCTCTGCTCGGCCTCCAATACAAATATCCGCTAACGAAGAGCAAAGTCTGCAAGTCGCCATGGTGCCGCTTAAACATTATAAAGAGCTGGATGCGCTCGATACCTACAGTGTAGAGGAGTTGCGGACGTTCTATGTCCCTCCTAGGCGAGAAGGCAAAAAAGCAATTCTATTCTACCGCTCTGAGGAAACCAAAGTGGAGAAAGAAATCTGGCACGGTATGGATCCTACGCTTGACAGACTTCAGCCCATCCGTCTCCCCAGATATTATACAGAAGGCTTGAAGAGGCTGCTAAAGCGCCAAGAGATATCCTTTAAACAGACCGCTCGAAAAGCCGAATTCTATGACAGGGTCTGGAACGTTCCCGGGACTCAGCACAAGTTGCCTAATGGGAGAATGGAAACAATCGGGCTTGGTTACATTCGTGCATGACTTCGATGAAGAAGCAGATGCTCAATGAGAGGACGCTAATCCTGAACCAGTAAAAGTTCCTGATGCAAAAGTGCCCAGTCCGTCGTTCGAAGAACAAATGGATAAGCTTATAAGGGAAGCTGGTCAAAAAGTCCGAGACGACCATAACCGCGAAATGGCCATCTATGAGAAAGCCAAAACGCAACGCCTCCTCCAACAGGCTGTGAATGATGAAAATGCCGCTCCCTGTCAACCTATTATAAAAAATGCTCGACGCAGAGGCAGAAATAAATCGAGAGGCGAAAAAGGCGCTCAACAGCAACAAAGCGAGACTAAGAAGCCACGCAAGCGGGAATCAAGCGGTTCCGATCTATCCCTTATGAGGAAAATGGGTCGAGAGTACTCTTTTCCTCGGGACAAGACGAAGAAGATACTTGACCGAGCTATAAAATACCAGATGCTTACGCTGCCGTAGTCTAAACACCCCGAACAAGCAGGCGAAGTCTCACACCCAAACTATTGCTCTTATCACCGAGTGATAGGGCATCCTGTCGAAGACTGCTTCACCTTCAAGAACAGGGTGGAAGATCAGTATCAGCTCGGCGAGTTCGCTCTATCTGACAGTTGGAGGGTAACGTCGCCACAGAAGCACGAACCCAAAGCCACGAAAGCAGAACCAGATTCACATCGGTCGTCGAAGCGAGCTCGTACTTGTCACATGATAACAATATCAAAAGAAGAGCCCGAGAATATGGATGACCTTCCCTGGTGCTTCGAAAACAGCAACGACGAGGTGATCTCAGAATTTCCACCAGCACCGAAAGAGCTGGAGGATGGAATACATACTACTGCAGATAACCTCAAGAAAATTGAGTTGGGGACGGCGAATGACCCGCGACCGACATTCATCAGCGAGCTCCTATCAGAAGAAAGGGTCGCTGCGTTAAAAGACGTGCTTATGCAGCATAAAGATTGCTTCGCGTGGAACTATTCCGAAATGCCGGGACTAGATCCAGAAATTGCTGTGCACAGATTGGCGATATCTCCGGACGTCAAGCCGGTCAAACAGGCGCCAAGAAGAATGCGGCTCGAGCTTGAGATGAGTATCAATGCTGAGGTCAAGAAGCTGATCGACTCTGCCTTCATCCAGGAAGTTCAATACCCTGAATAGATCACCAACATCGTCCCGGTGATGAAGAAAAATGGGACAGTGTGCATATGCGTGGACTTCCGGGATCTCAATAAAGCTTACCCGAAGGACGATTTCCCAGTGCCAGTCACCGAACTGATGATAGACAATACGTCCACTCATGAGGTTTTCTCCTTCATGGACGGCTCATCAGGGTATAATCAGATAAAGATGCATCCCGAAGACCAGAAGCACGCTGCCTTCAGGACCCCTTTGGGTATATTCTGCTACAAGGTGACGCCCTTCGGTTTAAAGAATGCCGGTGCTACCTATCAGAGGACCATGACGAAGATCTTTGATGACCTTATACACGAAATCGTCGAATGCTATATCGACGATCTCGTGGTTAAAAGCAGATCATACGAGGAACATCTCGAGCATCTGAAGACCGTATTTAAACGCCTTCGACAATACAACTTGAAGATGAACCCTCTTAAGTGTGCATTCGGAGTTTCCTCGGGCAAATTCCTGGGATTCATCGTCCGACACCGAGGTATTGAGATAGATCCGTCAAAGATTAAGGCGATCATGGAAATGCCCCCGCCAAGAACTCTCAAACAGCTGCGGTCTCTCCAAGGGAAGCTCGCGTATATACAACGATTTATAGCCAACCTTTCAGGCAAGTGCTGTCCTTACAGTCACCTGATGAAGAAGGGAACCCCGTTCTTCTGGGATCATAAATGCCAAGACGCGCTGGACGAAATCAAGCAGTACCTCCAGAATCCGCCAGTGTTGGCTGCTCCGGTCAAGGGAAAGCCTCTCATTCTTTATACAGCTGCCCTCGAAAGATCCTTAGGCGCATTATGGGCGCAAGAGAACGACCAAGGGAAGGAAAGAGTACTCTACTACTTAAGTCGGGTTCTCCTGGGGGCAGAAAGCAACTACTCCCCCATTGAAAAACACTGCCTGGCGTTGATCTTCGCGATAACAAAGCTCAGGCACTATGCGTTGGCGTATGAAGTCCGTCTCATTTCGAAGGTGGACCCTCTTAAATATTTGATGTCAAAGGCCATATTGACAGGTCGGCTCGCTCAATGGGCCCTGCTTTTTATGGAGTTCTCGATAACGTATCAACCTCTTAAAGCAGTGAAAGGCCAGGCCATTGCCGACTTCCTCGCTGAACATCCGATACCCGCCGATTCTCCTCTGAATTGTGAGCTGCCAGACGAACATGCGTTTGACGCAATCGACGGTGTTGATACCCGATGGGAGCTTTATTTCGATGGAGCATCTTCCATGAAGAAGTGCAAACAAAGTACGCCCATAATCAAATCGGGGGTGGGCCTTATCTTCATGACTCCACAAGGAGGGATAATGCGCTTTGCTTTCTCCTTAACAGAACCGAGGACAAACAATGAAGCCGAATATGAAGCTTGAAAGCAGGCCTCAAGATCGCCATCAACATGGGAATTGAAAACCTCCTCATATACGGAGACTCCCAACTGGTCGTCAGCCAAGTAAATGGTGACTACCAAACGTGCAAGCCAGAATTGGTGAAGTACGGCGAAAAGGTGCAACAAATCTTGACCCAAATTCCTTCCTACACCTTGGAAAACATACCGCGCGCGGAAAACAGCGAAGCGGACATATTAGCCAAGCTCGCTAAAGAACTGGCTGATGAGAACCTCGATGACGTCAGAATCGTGGTACAAAGCCGTCGGGTGCTTGCCCCAGCAGAAATATCTCCGGAATCATCCGAAGAAAAGGGAGCGACTGAGCAAATGGCTATGAAAATAAAAGAACGGGAAAAGGCCGAGGATTCGAGAGAAGTCTTTATAGACTACTTCAAATACCGTCGAACGCCCGAAGATGCGTCCTCAAGACATCAGCTTATGAAACGAGCTCTGTCTTTCGCCTTCGTCAATGATACTCTGTATAAGAGGTCGTTTGATTCTCTGTTTTTGAGATGCCTAGGACCTGACGAAGCGAAAAAAGTCGTTCAGGATGTTCATGTCGGACTCTGCGGTTCTCACCAAGCAGGCCCGAAGATGAAGTTGAAGATTAAACGGATGGGCTACTACTGGCCCACGATGATTCAGGACTGCCTCGAATATGCGAAGCAATGCCACTCGTGCCAAATCCATGGGGACTTCATCCACCAGCATCCAAATCCACTACATCCAACGGTGGCTAGCTGGTCGTTCGAAATGTGGGGAACTGACATAGTCGGCCCCATCGAACCGGCATCGTCTAAAGGACATCGTTTCATCCTGGCGACGACTGACTACTTCTCCAAATGGGCAGAAGCGGTACCGTTGAGGGAAGTGAAGACGGAGAATATCCTCCATTTCTTCAAGACGCACGTCATATATCGGTTTGGAACTCCGCGACGGATTATCTCCGATTTCGGGACAGCCTACAGAAGCCACAAGATCAGTCGCTTCGCGCAACAACACAATATAGACTGAAGATATTCCTCGGTTTATAATCCGCGAGCTAACGGTCTAGCTGAAGCCTTCAACAAGACCTTGACAAAGATCATGAAGAAAACGGTGTCTCGAAATAAGAAGGACTGGCATGAGAGGCTGCAAGAGGCTCTTTGGGCGTATCGAACTACGTTCAAGACGGACACGAACGCAACGCCATATGCGTTGGTATTCGGTACAGAAGCAGTACTCCCCCTCGAGATAGAGTTACCCTCTCTGCGAGTGGCAGTCCACTACGAGCCGACGGACGAAAAAAATGCTCACCTTCGGCTTGAGGAACTTGATGCCCTTGATGAAACACGGCTCATAGCGCAACAAAATCTGGAGGCTTATAAAGCAAAGATGACGCGCTCATATGAAAGATTGATCCGGCCGAGGACATTCCGCCAAGGCGAACTCGTGCTAGTGGTCAAAAGGCCTATGATCCCCAATCGCGCCAAGCGGGGAAAATTCGAGCCGAACTATGAAGGCCCGTACATAATAGACAAGGTCTACCAGGGTGGAGCCTATCTACTCATGGATATGCACGGTGAAAGGCCTTTCAGGCCAATAAATGGTCGCTTCCTAAAGAAATACTACGCTTAGCGAGTTACAGCCTAGGTCAATGATAGATGACGACGACCATGTCCACTCGCTATCTTCCTAAGCTCAAACTCTATAAGTAGTAGCCGTCCTTCTTCAATGACGGACCGAAACGTCCTTAAACTAATAACGAACCGAAACGTCCTTAAACTACTACCGCAGCATCCTTAGGCTGACGAGATGGATATAAAAAATATATATAATAATAGAGAAATAATAATAAAAAAATAAACGGTATGTCCATGAGCAAAATGGGCACGGATGAAAACCCGCAAGGGCTCCGTGAGTAAAAACAGCCGGGCTACCGGCGAGTGTTCGTGAAAACTCGGAAGGGCACGACCTCGTAAAAAAAAGAGAGAATAAAAAAAAATATAATAATAAAAAATAAACGGTATGTCCATGAGCAAAATGGGCACGGATGAAAACCCGAAAGGGCTCCGTGAGTAAAAACAGCAGGACTACCGGCGAGTCTTGTGAAAACCCGAAAGGGCGCAACCTCGTTAAAAAAAACACTTACAAGGTCCTCTCGACCTTGTAAGGAGAAACCACCCGCGTGGGATCCTTATGACTCACAAGGGAACCACACACTTAGAGATCCTCACGATTCCTAAGGAGAAAATACACTTGCGAGATCCTCACGACTCGTATGGAGAACTCTCTTATGGGACCCTCACGGCTCATAAGATTTGAAAGTCTTAGGTTACAGAGACCTAAACCTGTGCTTAAGCAACCTCCACAACCCTCAATATTCCCTTACAAGTGGTTCAATACTTACCCTTGTATACAATCCAAGGGAGCGAATAAACATTTCCCTAACCAAGTCCCATCCGTGACTGGGGATATGTACGCATGATGAACAACCCTTATAAGTCCTCTCGACTTACAAGGAGAAAACCCTCTTGTAGGATCCTTACGACTTACAGAGGAACATACACTTAGGAATCCTCACGATACCTAAGGAGAAAATACACTTACAAGATCCTCACGACTTGTAGGGAGAAATACCTTTGTGAGACCCTTATGGCTCATGAAGTTAAAAGCCTTAGTCGACAGGACCTTAACCCTGTTCGCTAAGCCACCTTTGTTCGACATCGACAGAGGCAAATGATGATTCGCTCCTGCCAATATCCCAGTTGTAGCGGTGCTGATGCCGAAACCGGTGTCTAATTCCAGGCATACGGCGAAAAGCCAGCAAGCCGCACATGCATACAAAATAGCCGAAATGATGGGGCAACATGCAATAAAAAGCAGCAAGTAAAAACGTATGCATATAAAACAGCTGAAATGATTGGGCAACTCGCAATAAAAACCAGCGAGTAAAAATAAAATAAATAGCCGAAACGATTGGGCACCGCGGGAAATAGCCAAAATGATTGGGCAATCGCGACCTTCGCGATATAAAAGCTGAAATGATAGAGCATCGCGGAAATAAAGCAATAATATAAAAAAAATGATGAAACTTTTGCCCTACAGTTGAGATCACATCGATCCCTGTATACAATCCAAGGGCACAAACAAAGAGGGAACCATACCTTCCCAACAGGCTCCTCCAGAAAGCAAAGCCAAATCTCGACGGTTCACCAACAGCCTAGAGACAAACGCGACATTCGTCTTGATGCAACAGACGCAGTGCCAGCAAACGAAGCGAAGATCAAATTCCTAGCTTCACGGTTATGACGTAACTTACATAAAACCTGAAAGACCACCACAAATACCTTGATTCAGGGAAATCAGCGTCCTTGATGAGAGCTTCTTGATTCGCGTGGACCCGCAGAGAAACTAGTGTCTTTGCAGGAATACAACGATTCGTTTCAACCCCAGGGAAACTAGTGTTCCTGGCAAATACCTCAATTCAGGGAAACTAGCGTCCTTGATGAGAGACTCCTGATTCGCGTCGGCCCGCAGAGAAACCAGTGTCTCTGCAGGAATACTCCGATTCGTTTCAACCCCGAAGAAAGCAGTGTCTTCGGCAAAATCCTTCGACTCAGGGAAACCAGTGTCCTTGACGAGAACATCCTGATTCGCATCGACCCACAGAGAAACTAGCGTCTTTGCAGGAATACATCGATTCGTTTCAACCCCAGGGAAACCAGTGTCCCTGGCAAATACCTCAATTCAGGGAAACTAGCGTCCTTGATGAGAGCCTCCTGATTCGCGTCGGCCAGCAGAGAAACCAGTGTCTCCGCAGGAATACTCCGATTCGTTTCAACCTCGAGGAAACCAGTGTCCTCGGCAAAATACCTCGATTCAGGGAAATCAGCGTCCTTGATGAGAGCTTCTTGATTCGCGTCGGCCCCCAGAGAAACCAGTGTCTTTGCAGGAATACTCCGATTCGTTTCAACCTCGAGGAAACCAATGTCCTCGGCAAAATACCTCGATTCAAGGAAATCAGCGTCCTTGATGAGAGCTTCTTGATTCGCGTCGGCCCGCAGAGAAACCAGTGTCTTTGCAGGAATACTCCGATTCGTTTCAATCTCGGGAAAACCAGTGTCCTCGGCAAAATACTTTGACTCAGGGAAATTAGTGTCCTTGACAAGAGCTGCTCGATTCGTCTCGACTCATGAAGAAATTAGTGTCTTTGCGAGGACTTCCCGATTTGTCTCGACTTGCAAGATAAAGCCTTAGGCAGCAGGGATTAAAAAACTTGTTTCCTAAGCACCGGGACCCTGTAAGTCGGTCTAAAACGGTCTCTTGCATACTATTCACGGGTCTCACTCTCTGAAGTCGAATCTCGACAAGGAGGGCAACAACCGCTTACGAGTCCTCTCGACTAGTAAGAGGGAAAATTCTGTTATAAGATCCTTACGACTTATAAGAGACAATGCACTTAGGAATCCTCACAATTCCTAAGGAGAAAATACACCTACGAGATCCTCTCGATCCGTAGGGAGAAAAGTCTTTATGAGACCCTCACGGCTCATAAAGTTGAAAAGTCTTAGGCAGCAGATCTGAACTTGGGGCCTAAGCCATCATTACCTCTTGAAGAAGCCAGGACAAGATGCTCGCGCTAGCATCTGTTAACTATGTTTACTAAGGTAGCATGTTGATAATAAAAGAAAGAAAAAGGCGGAGAAATGACACAAGACATTACAAAGAATGTATATCTTTTATTCATAAACTTGATTGAGTACAAGATACATTGTGTTAAAGAATAAAAAAAATACATTTTTATTTACAAGTACAAATGATACAAAAATTAGCTACTGAGAAGGAAGTGTCTTTAACAAATCCGCGAGCTGCTCTTGCACTTCCTTCAGCGCCTCCTCCTGAGTGGCTGCCGCGGCCACTTCCGCTTCCACCTGGGCCCACTGCTGCAGGTAGGATGAAAGTTGCTCCTCAGCTGCCTGCTAGGCTGCCTCCTGATTAGGTGCATCCCGCTCGACGACGTCAAGCTGTTGCCTCAGTGTTAACCCTTCGGAGAGGCATCGCAGAAGGCCTTCAAAGATAACCTTCAGCTGTGCAGCGTTTGCCTCCACCCGAGCATGCAGTTGGGCAGATTTGCTCAAAATCTCGCTGCGCTCCTTACGCCTTGAAGTAACTTCTTGTTCGAGATAGCGGACGTAAGAAGCGCTTTGCTCGATCCATGCCGCCCGTTGAGTGCTCGCGGTCAAGATCTCAGGGGCAAGACGCATCGACCCTAGCTGATGCAGGCGGGCCTCGATCTCCCTGCAGTGATTAACCCAAGACTCGACGACGCCTTCATTATGAAAATTTACAAGCGCCGCCAACATCAGGTTAACCTCCGCAGCGAAATCTGCGGCAGACGGGGGTGCGTTTGCGTTAAGCTCTTCGACGTATCCGCTCAGCATGCCCAAGCTCATCGCGGCACCCTTTGGAGATGGACGTCTCAAGAAAGGGCCCGCCGGCATCATGACGTGAGGCTCAAGGAGGGCCGGAACCGGAACGACGGCTGAAAAGACAAACCACAATCAGATGATGGTTTTTTTTTAAAAAATATGAGAAAGTCATCGATAGGAGAGTTTACTATACCGGCTGCAGCAGGCGGCAAAGCTGGGAGGACCAGTGGCGCAACCGATCCTTTATTTCCTTCTTCGATTTGTAACACTGCAATTAGGGCAGAGAAGAATCAGAAATAATTCCATTACTGAAAAAGGAAGGATATTAATTGAAAATCATACTCACCAGCGCCGCTAGAAGAAGCAAGCTCCAATGGGAAGGAGAAGTGTGGGTGCAGCACCTGGTAGAGGTGATCAAAAAGCACTCCTGCAAGGACGCAATAGTATAACGTCAATACATGAATTATACGGCCGAAAGATGAAACTGATGGGTCATGAATCCATACCTTCCAGTATCTGCGATGGTACAAAAGAAGGCTGAGCGGTAGCCACCGCCAAGGCAGTAGCTGACGGCGCTCCCTCGAGCAATGGAGCATCAGCACTGGCCGCACCTGCGTTAAAAACAAAGATAAACCTGTCAGGAAGGGTTACAAGATAAAGAAAAAAGGACAGTAACCCGAAATTTACCTGATGAGCCGCCAGCCGAGACGGAAGCGTCTCCCTCCTCCATCGACATAAGTCCACCTCCCGTGACCTCATCACCAGACTCTACGGGGGCCGTCGTCGTGCTCGCAAGGCCAGGAGACGGCGGAGGACCGTAGGCGGGGAGATCAATGATCGGAGCATTGCCAGACTCTTGAGAAAGAGCGGTCGGCTCGTCCTCAGGAATCATGCCCGCCTCACTCGCTACTCCCTCGGGCTCAGCAGTCGCGGCAGTCTCATCCACCGTTGCCACGGGGTCATCGGTCTCAGGCGCTCCATCCGCTGCTGCCCCAGACCCGGCTGTAGCAGCTGTCTCATCCGCCGCTACCTCGGGCTCGGCATCGGCCACCTTCTTAGGTATAGTGGACGTGACCGTTTCGTCAGCCACTAGCTCAGACCCGGCAATCCCGGCTACGTCGCCCGCCGTCGGCTCGGGTTTGGCCAATACCTCCTCCACTGTTCCCTTAAGCTCGACGGTTTCCGCCTCCCCTTCGGTTGGACTTGGCCCTGCAGGACGAGATATATAAGAACCGATAGGTTTACAATTCTTACAACAAAATCTTGAAAGACACACTACCTGAGGTGGACTGATCGTTGGTCTCCCGAGCTGCACGCAACGCCCGCCTATGAGCAGTGGGCAGGGCGACCGGAGACTCTTCCGAAGGAGTAGCGGCACGAGGGACGGTGCTTGGGCCAGCTCCCACGGCCAAAGCAGCCCTGCATGCCTTCGCCTCGCGCCTTAGCCGCTTTCTCTCCTTTTGAGCCGTTGAGACAGACCTCTTCAAAGCCTCTTTCATTGAGACTTCCTCGTCTGTGAACTGGGATGCCTCCAAATCCTTCAAGGCATCCCTCGTCGACTTGTCGAGTTGAGGCTTTCGCGGCAGCCCTGAGGAGACTGGGACTTTAGTAGCGGGCCCGGGGAGAGTCCCCGCATCAGCTGGCGCAGCCCCTGCAAAGAAGCAAAGGAAGAAGGTTAGGTTGACCATCGGAAAAGAGGATAAAAATTTAATAAGGCGAGACGTACTGATTCCCATTAAAGCACGCTTCTCTTCCTCCTCCTGGAAGGTTTTTAAAGAGGCAGCGACGGCTTCTTCGGTAGTGACACCTGTTAAAAAAGGGGGAAAGCATTAGTCGAAGATAATAATAAAAATGCTATAAAATGACGAAGAGTACAGCTAATGATTACCTGCTTGAGCGAGTTTATCCAACCACGCTTCGAGCCTCGCTGATCGCGCAGAAGCCGCAATGGCAGCCGCCAGGTCAGTGTCTGCGGGGTCTACCGAGAAGCCTTTATTGCTTCCATACTCGCTTATGCCTTCGGTAAGAGGGGCCTGAGGATCTAAACCGAGGATCACGTCGAGAGAGAGGAGCGACTTCTTCTTCCTCTTCTGCCCACCAGCCCTGGGAGCACCCGAGATCGACTTGCGCTTTGCAGGCACCCTAGGGTGGCGGGTTCCGATATCTGCGCCCACGCCGGACTCCGGCGAAACCACATCTACCGTCTCCACTGGAGCACGGGGCGCTGATGGTGCATCCGTAGTACCATAGAGAGGCAGTCCGCGCGGAGGGCTCAACACCCGCGGTGGCACGGTTCCGGCATCTTTCAGCGGAGGAATGACCGGGGTCCTTGGCTTCAAGGGAGCCTTGCGATCGCCGCCGGTAGGCGCACCCTTGCGGTCAACCAGCATGCGCTTCTCCATAAGGATAACTGGACCCATTGCATGCGCGTACCAATCCACGTACGCGTTGATCACCTTGGGGACGCAGCTCGGCTCGCTGATGAAGAAATAGGAACCCGTGTTAAGCCGCATGAAATGGTGTATTGCATTCCTTATCCCCTCTCGGCTGGCCACGGGCTTTTCCAAGAAAGCTTCCATCGGGAACCCCTGGTGATAGCTCGATTGATGAGCGAACCGGTGAGGGTTATACCTCATGAAGAGTGCCGTCTCATTCTGCCTAAACACCAGGTAGCCCGGCCGAATAGAGTAGAGCTGGAGGATCTCCCGAGCTTTCAATATGGAGGCCCCGTCCTTAAAATCATCGCACAGCGGCACTACCGACTTGGTGGTCTCTGAGCCTATGGTCATGACTTTATCCAAAAAAGAAACCTTCGCTCCGACCAGGTGTAGACGAAGGAGCAGCCCCCTGGCCTCCGGCGGAGGTGCAACCACGATCGAAGCGCCGACCAACCGCATGACTATTGGGAGTCTGCATTTCTCAGAAAACGGAGGGATCTTATGGGCGCCGAACACCCCGTGCACATGCATTTCCATCCAAGAGGTGAAGTAGTGCATCGGGAAGTTAGCAGGCTGCACCCCAGGCTCATTAGCGTCCGCCGCTACGCTGAGTCCATTATAAAGGTGAGCCAGCCCGGCGATTCCTACTGTTAACTGCAGACCAGCCACCATCCGATGCGCTGGGTAGAAAACAGATGGCCGCATGTGGCGCGGGTGCATGGGGAGCGCAAAGCTGCACAGCCACAATCCTGGGAACCCTACAAAAAAGGTCTCCTCATCCATGCCCGGGACGGCGATTTCTGACAAGGGCATGACGGCGGCGCCGGGGAGATAAAAGTCCTTGTGATCATCTTCCGATGTGGGTCGGCGGTCCAAGCCGAAGCCAAAAGGGTCATCAAGCTGGGCGAACTTCTCGCTCCGCTCCGATAGGAACTCCGGTCGAATGAAGCGGGCGATAAAATCTACGAAACTGACTCCCCGGATGCCCGATTCCAGATAGAGCCCTTCATAGATCTCCAGCACCTTCACCAAGCCCGGAAATTGGTGCTGAATAGCATTCTCCGGCGTCAGATCAAACACCAGCGGCTTGGTGGCAAAGACATATTCGTCAGAAGGAAGCAGCTCCTCGTAATGCTCCCCCCTCATCGGCAAACCCGAGATTTCAGCAAACTCCTCTAAGGAAATAGAGACTTCCTTGTCCGTCATCAGGAAGGTGTGGGTGAGGATATTCCATTATTCGATAAAAGCCTTAACCCACCACCTTGGAGGAGAGGGATATTCAACGAGCGAGACGTAGATGGCCGAATACAAACCAATCTTCATCAGATGAGTCCTCTTCGCTGATAAGATGTACCGGGCCCACTGCAAATATCCGGCGGGCGGTCACGGGATCAATCCAATGTTATAGGCCTTCCCCAAGGGCGTGCTTCACCCTGACAGATTCGCCTCCCCAAAATATCTATTTCCGGCGGCGGCTGCACGGGAATAGCCCCAATTGCAGGCTGGTGGAGGTCATCCGAATTCCAATTTTTGACCTCCACGGCATACTTCACCGGGGGTTCATCCGCATAGGGGATCAAAAATATTGGCTCGGACGGCGTAGCAAAACCGAAGCTTCGGCGACCCTGGATGATATCGTTATACCACCTACCCCACAAGTGAAGGTTCTTATGCTCGGGGTCATGATCCTTGATGAGAGTGAGCACCTCTCGGTCCACTGGTGCCTGGGGAAATCCTCCCTCCGAGCGAACAAACGGGAATGATAGGTCAGCAGGCATGTTTCCTGTGGAGGGACAAAAATTAGGCGTCAGTATTATAATTCCAACGCTTGGCATTTTAAAAATTTACACCACACTGCAAGGCAATGGGTAGGGGACCAAATGGGGACCTACAAAATCTGGACGACAGTGCATCAGTTAATAGGACAACCCCATCATTGGATGAGACTGTCAATTAATCCCCAAGAGAATATTCTCATTAATAAAAATCCCTAAAGACAAAGAGAAAATCTCCTCTTTCAGAGCAAAGCTCTGTCAAAGAGTGACACTTGTCAAACTCTGGTCTTAAGGGAATAAAATTCCTTAAAAGAGCCTAGCTCTGTGATAATGATGAGAAAATCTATTAAAAGAAAAAATTTCTTTAAACTCCTAAAGATTAAAAAATTTGGGATCTTAAAGATCCATGAAAACTCTTAGGAGTTCTTCATTTTCAGATCAAAAAGATCTACATTTGATCCAAGAGCAAAGCTCTGTTCATGGGTTAAAACCCATGAAACAAGATCTCTGTAGATCTATGAACTCTTGAGAGCAAGGCTCTGTTGGTGAAACCCCAAAGGGGTTTTCTTTAGATCAAAGATCTATAAGAGCAAGGCTCTGTTGATTAAAGTTAATTTAATTTAAGTTAAATTTTACCTAAGATGATCTAAAATCTGAACTCTGGAGTTCTTGAAAAGAAACGAGAGCAAGGCTCTAAAGTTCTCAAAAGCAAGAGCAAGGCTCTGAAAATCAAGATTCTTGAAAATGGTAAAACATTTACTAAGGACCAAGAGTCCTATTTATACGCGCCTGCGCCCCTTCAACTCACCAGTTGATCCAATGGATAGGATCTTGCCACCGCTGCACTCACGTGTGCGCCACGTGAGCGCAACGGTGGGGGGCACTTGTTTCCCCCAATCAGAGCAAAGCTCTATTCGAATTTCAAAAATTCAAAAATTGAAGCAACGCTTCAAATTCCGTACACTGCGCGCAACTTGCCACGTGTCAAAAGCTGATACGTTAGTGCAGCACCCAAGGCAGCGCGCCCAATCAGAGTAAGGCTCTATTTAAAACAAAAATTAAAGGAAGCAACGCTTTAGTTGAGCAAACGCTGCGCTGCGCGACACGTGTCAGCGCAGTTGCGCAAGCGCAGCTGCGCTACGCGACACATGTCAAGCGCTGGTACGTTTGCGCCAAACAGAATTAAAATTCTAGTAAGATCTTTCTGTTCTTGTTAAAACAAGAAGATTGTCTTCTGTAAAACAGAAGCCCTTGGATCAAAGATCCAACGGTGGGGAAAATTCCCCAAATCACTCAGAGAATGATCTCTTTAACAAATTTAACAAATTTATGGGCACTATATAAAGGCCCCTAGACCCCAATTCCAAAGATCATGAACATCGACATCATCATCAAGATTGTGAGAAGAACTCAAGAAGAGAAAAAAGGTAAAAACCTTTATAAAAAAGAAGAATTTCTTCTGAATAGATCATTAATCTAAGAACAAGATCAATGATCTTCAATAAAAAAAATAAATAATAACAGTGCCTTGCACTTTTTTATGAACCATTGGTTCTGGAATCTTAAAGATTCTTTTCTTGAATCCAAAATTGGATCAAGTTATTGAAACAGTGTCTTGCACTTGCAAAAACGGCACTGTTGCGCTCCTGGGTTGGCGCAAGCCACCAGAGAGCGCCACGTGTCAGCACCATAACCACTTGCGCTATGCGCTTTTAAAAATAGAGCATTGCTCTTTAAAGTTGGTGCAACTACATCGGAGCGCGCCACTTGTCAGCAGCACAACAACGCAGCGCACTGCGTTTGCGTGACGCGTGTCACCACCACAAGCGCTTGCGCTCAATAATTGGCGCAAAGCGCCTGACAAAGCACTGTCAGATAATTAATGCACTGCATTATTTACAGAAGGGCCAAGCCCAATTAAAGAAGGCCTAATAAAATGCAATGCATTATTTTAAAAAGGGCAGAGCCTAAACCAAAACAGATGCTCTGCATCATTTACAAAGGGACAGAGCCCAAATCAAAAAGGCCTAACAGGCCAGAACAAAATGCAATGCATTATTAAACTGGACTTAGCCCAATTATGGCCGTAAGTCCTCAAATTAAATTGACTGAGCAAGACTGCTCTCCTAAATCAATTTACATCCGGTTCAATGGTACATCTCTGAACTTCTCTGACACCTATCGTTGTAATCCTTCAACGACGTCAGAGAGGTGACGGGTCCCGACAACCACACATCGATATGGACTGCGGGGTCCTTAAACTCGTGGACCGAAGGGTCCTTAAACTAATATTCATCCCAAAATGGGAATGTTGGACCGAAATGTCCTTAAACTAATGTTCGTCCCCAAATGGGAAAGTTGGACCACCATGTCCCTAAACTGGAACATGGACCACCATGTCCCTAAACTGGAGATGGTCCACCATGTCCCTAAACTGGCAATGGACCACTATGTCCCTAAATTAGAACAACAGAGCCAATTGCTCTTTTGTTGGATCTAAACGATCCCGTTAAGTTGATCTTAGTCTGGAGATTAGGCTAACGTATCCTTAACAAAAGTTTAAGTCGATCTTAGCCTTAAATAGGGCTAACGTATCCTTAAACCAAAATCTCAAACGCAAATCTAAGAAAATACGGATTTGGACTAATCCACGTCCTATGGTCAACGACATAAATTAGTCTCCATATACAATCCACGGGCAACCACAAACAAAACAAACACACACGACACGAAGTGAACATGTGGAGAAGGAGAAAGTGGCTACCGCGATGTGGTAGCGTAATTAACTACAGGGGCTTGCGCCTACAGGGAAGAGCGTCCCCATAATCAAAAACCCCTCAAGCGAGGAGGAATCTGACGAAGTCTGCTATATTGGCCGCATCCATCTAAACCTCCGATACACGGTGCCATAAATCAACTTGGCATATTCGGAGAGGTGGACGGATAAAACCAAATAGCATCTGCCCTGAATTTCAGGCAAGACGTTTATCGCGTCTCCTCCGCGTCATTCGGAGGGGAACATACTTATTTGGGAATAAATTGATTGACACCATAATCAAAATCAATGGTCTTTAGTGTTACCGATAACCATTAGCTCACTTGGTATATGCAATCCCTCTTGGAAAGAATGAGGGGTTCGAACTCAAGAACCCCAAGAGAGGAAACAATCATAAATTAACGCTTTTGGGGCAAATTCGTTAGTCCACCCTGGATATGGGGTGGGGTTAGTGTGTGGGTGTGGTTCGCATGGGTGTTGATGAGGCTAGATACCGGTGTTTCCCCAGATCATGACACGTGGCAGATGACGTGTTCAGGGCTTACGAGAAAGGATCAAGATCGGTACGTTGGAAGCATACCCAGGGCCTTCGACCCGAAGATGTTCCCGACCTTCGATGGCTTTCCAGACCACCCCCACGATCACCTTACAAACGACCATCAGCTCGCCTCGGAGACCTCCCGCACGCTGAGTTCCTTCAGTCCTCCAGCTCGCCTCCGAGCTATCTCATATCCAAGATCCCTCGACCTCCCGCTCCTTCCCGAGCCTCCCGCCAAGCTTAGCTTCCCCGGTCTCACCGACCGACCCACAGCACCGATCGTAGGCGTCTCCGCCACGGCTCCGCGAATCTCGCCAGACGCGAGATATCCGCCGCCCATGATCCCGCGTTCCACGCCATCACGATCCCCCATTAACGAGCATATCTCATCATTAATGAGGAATCCCGCCTATCACGCGGGCGTAACGCCAGGGGCGTAACGGCCGGCATGAATCTCGCGCCCGCCTGCCCATGGCTGCCACTATATAAATCCCTCTCTCAGACGACTCAGGTAAGCCAATTGTACCTCAATAGGCCGTTACTCTGCCAAAATACCCCGTCTAACTTGATCGTCGGAGGGTCCTCGGTGGCACAACCACCCCAGGACATCCTTGCAGGTAGCTCGTCCTCAACCATATAAAACCCATTGAGATCTACAGGCTTCAGGAGGCAACCCTCCAACTCAATCTCAGCCATCTATCAGCACTCGCTGCAGATCAACGGAAGGTAACATCTGAAGGAGATCCAGAGATCCATCAGTTGGCGCCATCTGTGGAAACATCTTGAGGAGAGACGCAGGGGAATCGGTCTCACCTTCCGATTTGTGGTAAACTAGTTCTACTCAACGAAATTTCACCTTCCGATCTCAACTTCATGGCAAGCGATCACCGCGACGATCCAAGCTCTAGCCGCCGCCTTCCCCACAATGGAGGTGCAGATGGATCCCCTCCTCCCCCGAACGCCATTCACGCCTTATCTGCTAGGATAGATCGGCTCGCGTCCATCGTGGATGCACTCGTCCGTGTCCAAACGGCCAGGCAAGCTCCCCAAGCCACCGCTCGCACACCTCGGGACCGGGACCCCTATAGAGGGAGAGAAGACTCTGCCCGCGTCGGCACAACCGAACACCGCCTCGCTTTCTCCGGCGGCCGCAGATCCCCCAAGCCAACATATTCAATGACCTGCTAGGCGCCACATAGCTCAACACCCAGATCTCTCGCTAGAGCACCTCGCCCCGAGGCCCATCACATCCCTATCCCTCTCGAGGAGGTGTCGGTCAGCTCGCCTGCACCCAGGCATGACCGGCACCACCTCCCTCGACGGGGTCGTGCGGACGGGACTCAACACGGTAGCTCGAAGATGACCTCGCCAGGGGACCTGAGGAACCTCACCGAACGGAACCGGGGCCGAGGCCAGGCACAGGTCTTCGGCAGCAGAGGCCAAAAATAAGAGTATGTCGAATCATCGGGATACCACGGCCGACTCGACGCCCTCGAAAAGAAGAACGAAGGCATGCATCAGGAAAATTGTCCTTCAAGCGACGGGGATAAATATGCCGCCGACTCGCTCACGAAGCCCTTCACCAAAGAGCTACTCGCCGTCCACGTCTCTTCCCAGAACAAGCCTCCGTGGGTCTCACTCTTTGACAGGAAGTCCGATCCGATGGACCATTTGGACGCGTTCACAGCCGGGATGAGCTTCCAGGACTGTTCCAACGCCGCACAATGTCGTGCTTTCCCCGCCACTCTCATCCACTCCAGACGAGACTGGTTACGAGGACTCACGCCACGCTCAATCTCTACCTTCGATGAGCTGGCCACCCAATTCTTCGGCCACATCGTCGGGTACAGACGGCAGAAGCGGACCGTTGACCATCTCTTCACCATAAAGTGCGGGGACAAAGAATCCTTCAAAGGATACGTCACCCGCTTCTACAACGCCCTCCTTGAGGTCCCAGAACACCGGGACGAGACGGTCATTACGGCCCTTAGGTCGAGTCTTAGGCACAAGGAGTAGCTACGCTCCTTTGCATTAGCGCAACCTAAGACCATGGCCGAGGTAAAGGCCCGGACCGAACGTGAGATCCAGCTCGAGTCCGAGGTGAACGCCAATCTTCTACGGATAGAGCAAACCGATCAGAAGAAAAGAGTCAGGGAGGAGAAAAAGAAGATTGAGCGGCCAAAGCCCTACTCCCTGAAGTTTCAGGAGTACACCCCGCTCAACGTCTCCCAGACGGTACTGTTGGAGGAGGCTAAGAGCGAGAGGTTCTTCAAACTCCGCTCAGTCTCGAATAGGGCGGCAAAGCGAACTCGGGGCCCTACTGCGCTTTCCAGAGGTCGCAGGGCCAATCCACCGAGAACTGCAAGCAGTTCCGAGAATACATCAAGGAGTTAATCCGCTCAGGGCACCTGGCAACGTATTTGCGAGACAAGCGGCAAGCCGACCGTGAGCAAGAGCACCATCCCCCTCCCGGCGAGTTGACAATCGGCCAAATCATGTTCGTGTCATCAGGGGGTACGACGAGAACCGACGAGATTCAGCGTCCCTCACCGATCGAGGGGACTGGAGGCCACCCAAGGAAGAAGGCTAAAGCGGCCGAGCCGATCCTTTTTACCGAAGAGGACCTCCACGGTATATCCCTGCCTCACAACGACCCGCTGGTGATCACAGCTCGGGTCCACTGCTATGAAGTGCAGAGGATACTAGTCGACTCGGGAAGCTCGGCGAACATTCTCTTTTATGACTGCTGTCTACGTATGGGACTCACCCCATCGGACCTAAGGCCGACCGCCCACATCCTGTCAGGGTTCACTAACCACTCCATCCCGGCGGAAGGAGTAATCACCCTCCAATTTAACATCGGGGAGGCGGGATGTACGCGCACCGTGCCTGTGGAGTTTATCGTCGCGAGAATCCCATCGGCCTACAACGTCCTTCTCGGTCGCCCGACACCGAACTCCCTCTGGGCCCAAATATCGACCTACCACCTAGCGATGAAATTCTCGCTCGACCAAGGCTTGATAGGTCAGGCCTACGGGGACCAACGAACCGCAAATGTTTGCTTCACCCCAACATCTACGTCTGAGCGGCCAAACATTGACGTTGGGGCGAGGGTGATATCAAGGGTTCTCTGGACACTCGAGACGAGAAAAAAGAGGTCCGAGAGACCCCGGTGGAGCCACTAACAGAGGTCCCCCTCGTAGAAGGGAGCGATGAACGAACCGTTCAGATCGGGTCGCTCTTGACGGGGACTCAGCGAGACGACCTGGTCCACTTCCTCAGAAGTAACTCTGACGTGTTCGCCTGGGCTCCTGCCGACATGCCTGGGATCGACCCCAAGATCATATCGCACAAGCTTGGGTTGGACCCTACGGTCCGACCCGTCAGGAAGAAAAAACGAAGTTTCGTCCCGATCAAACAAAAAGCGATCGAGGAAGAAGTAGACAGGCTCCTCGCCGCCAACTTTATTCGAAATGTGCCTTACTCGGAATGGTTGTCGAACGTAGTCATGGTTAAAAAGTCAAGCTGGAAGTGGCGCATATGCGTCGACTTCACCGATCTCAACAAGGCCTGTCCGAAAAACAACTATCCCCTCCCTCGTATAGATCAGCTCGTCGATAGTTAAGCAGGCCATGAGCTACTTAGCTTCATGGATGCCTTCTCCGGCTACAACCAGATCGGTATGAATCCGGCAGACGAGGATCTCACCGCATTCAAAACGGACCGGGAGGTATACTGCTACAAGTTGATGCCTTTCGGCCTCAAAAACGCCGGAGCTATGTACCAACGCTTGGTCAATCGCATGTTCAAGCCGCAGATCGGCAGGAACATGGAAGTTTACGTCGACGACATGCTCGTCAAATCGGTCTCATCGGACGAACACGCCAAGGATCTGGGCGAGGCCTTCGACGTTCTTCGTAAATACAAGATGAAACTGAACCCCGCCAAGTGCGCATTCGGGGTCACCAGTGGAAAGTTCCTCGGCTTCATGGTCACCCACCGTGGAATTGAAGCTAACTCGGAGAATATCAGCGCCATCCTTAACATGGCCGTGCCCAAAGCTAACGTCGAAATCATGAGGCTGACAGGGCGGGTAGCCGCTCTGGGTCGTTTCATGTCAATGTCTGGGGAGAAGTGCCTCCCGTTCTTCAAAGCTCTAAGGAAGATACCAAGGTTCGAGTGGTCGGAGGAGTGCCAGACCGCCTTTGAGCAATTAAAGAGGCTCCTTCCGACTCCCCCGCTGCTCACCCGGCCAGTTGAAGGGGAAGAACTATCACTATATCTAGCGGTGTCTGACCAAGCTGCAGGTTCAGTGCTCATCCGAGAGGTTGAGGGGGTCCAGAAGCCGGTATACTATGTGAGCCACGTCTTCAAGGACGCGGAAACGAGGTACCCAGCCATAGAGAAGATCGTATTGGCACTCATCGTGGCATCGAGGAAACTACGGCACTGTTCGCCGCCGAAAGACGCGACCGGGACGTTGGGACGTCTGGCCTGAATTTTGGGTGCAGATGCTATTTGGTTTTATCTGTCCACCTCTCCGAAGATGCCAAGTTGATTTTATGGTACCATGTATCGGAGGTTTAGACAGATGCGTCCATTGTAGCAGACTTCATCAGATTCCCCATCGTTTGCGAGGGGGTTTTGATTGTGGGGACGCTCTTCCCTGCAGGCGCAAGCCCCTGCAGTTAATTACGCTAACGCATCGCGGTAACCACTTTCTCCTTCTCTAGATGTTCACTTCGTGTCGTATGTTTTTTTTTGTTTTTGGTTGCCCGTGGATTGTATACGGAGACTAATTTATGTTGTCGCCCGTAGGGCGTGGATTAGTTCAAATCCGTATTTTCTTAGATTTGGGTTTGGTTGATTTAAGGATCATTAACCTAATTTGAGATTAAGATCAACTTAAATATTTGTTAAGGATACGTTAGTCTAAGTTTTAGACTAAGATCAATTTAACAAGGTTTTAGGATCATTTAGATCCAACAAAAGAGCATTTGGGCTCTATCATTTTAGTTTAGGGATACTGCGGTCCATTGGGTTTAAGGACATCGTAGTCCATGAGTTTAAGGACCTCATAGTCCGTAAGGTTTAGAGACATCGTAGTCTGTATGACATCGTAGTCTGGTTTAAAGATATCATAGTCTGGTTTAAAGACATCGTAGTCTGGGGATGCACCAAAAGTTACTGGTTATTGGGACCCTCCATCCCTCTGAAAACGTTGAAGAATTACAACGACATGTATCAGAGGTATGAAGAGATGTACTCTTGAACCAATGTGGGTTGGGAGATCTATAGTCAGGTTTAGGACTAAGACCAATTAAAAAGATTGTGAGCACATGGGCTCGGTTAATCTAAATTAGGGGCTTGTGGCCAACTTGGGCTCAGCCCACTCAGTTTTGAATAAAATGTTGAACATTTATTTGGGCTCGGTCCCTTTTAATTCAACAATGCAGAGTATTGATTTGGGTTCTGACGCCTTTTTTCTTTTTGTCTTTTATTGAGTGTTGAACACTCTTTATGGCGCAGAGCGCTTTATGTACAGAGCGCTTTGCGCTGAGCGCCAGACTTGGAGCGCTAAGGCGCTTCTTCTGAAATAGCGCCCACGTGGGGAGCACGTGGAGCGCTTGGCGCTGAGCGCCAGATTTGGAGCGCTAAAGCGTTTCTATTAGAATAGTGCCCACATGAGGAGCACGTGGAGTGCTTGACGCTGAGCGCCAGACTTGGAGCGCTGGAACGTTTCTTTTGAAGTTGCGCTCACGTGAGGAGCACGTGGAGTGCTTGGCGCTGAGCGCCAGACTTGGAGCGCTGGAGCGCTTCTTTTAAAGTAGCGCTCACATGAGGAGCACGTGAAGTGCTTGGCGCTGAGCGCCAGACTTGGAGCGCTAGGGCGCTTCTTTTAAAATAGCACAGGGCGCTGAGCGTCAGACTTGGAGCGCTAAGGCGCTTCTTTTTAAATTGGAGCGCTAAGGCTCTTCTTTGGCAGCTCTGATCAGTTCTGTGCTCTGAGAATTAAATTGTCGGTTTATAAGAGAACTTGTCTCATGGATCTCAGAACTAAGTTCTTTTCTTTTTAAAGATGCCATGATCTCTTTTACTTTCGTGAAAGACTTTGTCTTATAGATCTATGATCCGAAAAAGAACTAAGTTCTTATGATGTGAGAGTTAAACTCTGAAAAATCGAGGAGATGTTATGATCTCACTTATTATTATTTACCTTGAAGAAAATTTCTTCTTCTTAGAGCTTGCTCTTTTCTTTTTCTTTTCTAAAAACTCGAAGTTTATGGGGGGGTTCCTCTCTACAAGACTTGAAGTCTTGGTCCTTTATATAGGGGAGGCTGATTTGTTGAATCAGTTAAGGAAATCTTTTCTCTGATTGATTTGGGAATGTTTCCCACCGTTGGATCTTTGATCCTAGGGCTTCTGTATTACAGAAGACATCTTTCTTGTTATTAACAAGATTGGAAAAATATTTTCCCATACAGAGATTGTTCTGTATCTTGGTGATTTTTAATCACCATTGGATCTTTGATCCAACGGTGCTCTGATTTACAGAGCACAATCTTTCTTGTTTGGAAAGATTTGAGGAGTATTTCCTTAACAGAATTTGATTCTGTAATTTGATGATTCATTCATCTCAGTTGGATCTTTGATCCAATGGTGGAGAACATTTAGTTCTAGCGCTTGGCGCTCTCGTGCTTTGCACGTGAGGCGCTGCTTCAGAGCCTTTTGACTCTTAGAGCTGGCGCACTTGGCGCTAGCGCTCTCGTGCTTTGCACATGAGGCGCTGCCTCAGAGTCTTTGACACTTAGCGCTGGTGCTCTTGGCACCAGCGCTCTCGTGATTTGCACGTGAGGCGCTGCCTCAGAGTCTTTGACTCTTAGCATTGGCGCACTTGGTGCTAGCGCTCTCGTGCTTTGCACGTGAGGCACTGCCTCAGTTTAAATTTTAAAATTTGAAATTTTAAATAGAGTTTTACTCTGATTGGGAGAAACATGCACTATTTCCAGGCGCATACCATCCTCGTTCTTACCGAGCGGCCTTTGGGGGCAATCCTCGCCTCCCCCGAGTCTTCTGATCGTTTAGAGAAATGGAGGTGGGAGTTGTCCCGGTTTGACATAAAATACCGCCCGAGGCAGGCTATCAAGGCACAAGCTCTGGTCGATTTTGTCGTCGAGTGCACCATCCCCAGCAAGGAGCCGGGATCCACACCGGCCCTCAGAACTCAACCCTCAGTCGATGGAAAGCTCGACTCCATCCATGATTGGATCATTTACGTCGACGACTCCTCGACCGAGGAATGCTGTGGTGCCGGCCTCATCATTCGGGGCCCGAACGAGGCAGAAATGGAGTATTCTCTGAAGCTTGGGTTCAAAGCCTCAAATAACGCAGCGGAATACGAGGCCTTGCTGGCCGGACTGCGCATAGCCTTTGGACTGGGGCTGAAAAAGATCCGGATCCGCAGCGACTCCGTCTTAGTCGTTGGCTAAGTGACCGGTCGATTCGAGGCATGGGAGCCTCTGATGGTGAAGTATCTGGCCGAAGTGAGAAGGTTGCGAAAGGACTTCCACGAAGTCCAGGTGGAGCAGTTCCCCAGACAGCTAAATGCCCAGGCCGACGCCTTGAGTAAGCTGACTTCATCTTATACGGCCAACAACAAGAAGAACATCCTCTTCGAGGTCTTGCCGCGGCCCATCGTGGAAGACGGGGCAACGCCACTTCAAGTGTACACATCCCGGGAAGAAGACCGGGATTGGAGAAGGCCCCTCGTGGAATTCCTGAGGGAATGTACGCTCCCAGAAGATCGGGGAGAAGCCCGCCGTCTTCGAGCCAAAGCTCGCCACTTCGTCTGGAGCAATGAGAACCTCTACAAGAAATCCTTCACTCAGCCCCTTCTCCGGTGCGTCGACCCCCACGACGCCGACTACGTCCTCCGTGAGATCCACGAAGGGGTCGGCGGCGCGCACCAAGGGGCCCGCACCTTAATCCAGAAAGCACTGCTCCAGGGGTACTACTGGCCGACGATTCATCAGGACACCCCAAAGCTCGTTAGGAGATGCAAAAGCTGCCAACTCCATGGAAGCATACCTCGCCTTACGGCTACCGAGCTAACTGCCCTAACCTCCCCGTGGCCGTTTTCCTAGTGGGGAATGGACATAATAGGCCATTTCCCTACCGGTGCGGGCGGGCACAAGTACGTCCTCATCGCAATGGACTACTTCACGAAGTGGATCAAGGCCGTCCCCATCAGGAAACCGGACGCCGCCACGACGATCAAGTTCCTGCAGAACAACATGATACTCCGGTTCGGCATCCCGAGGTGTATCATCACCGACCATGGGACAAATTTCGAAAACGAAAAAGTTAAGGAATTATGCAGCGAATATTGTATCCTTATGAAGTTGCCGCGGTCGCACATCCCCAATACAACGGGCAAGCCGAAGTCGCTAACCGGGCTATCCTCCGAGGTCTTCGGACGCTCCTAGAAGGACACCAAGGCTGTTGGGTCGAGAAATTACCCTGGGTCTTATGGGCCCTGCGCACGTCGAAGAAAACCCCCATCGGGGAGACCCCTTTCAGCTTCTGCTACGGTACCGAGGAAATGGTCCCAGCCGAGATCGGGCTCCCCAGTCACCGGGTCGAGCTCTTCGACGACGAAGCGAACACCTCGGCCCTCCGAACTAACCTGGACATCTTGTTAGAGAAACGGGACCAGGCTCATATCTGAGCTGCTGTCTATCAACAGCAAACCGTCCGCTACTACAATACGCGAGTCAAGCGTCGCTTCTTCAAAACCGGAGATTTAGTCCTGAGGCGGAACGAGTTCATCGATCAAGGCAAGCTGCATAAGTTTTTCCCGAAATGGGATAGTCCCTTCCTTGTCTCCGAGGTCCTGCCCGGCAGAGCCTATCGCCTACACGATGCGGATGGTCGCAAATTTCCTTGGCCTTACAACGTCGAGAAGCTCAAGCTATACCTCTAAAAAGAATGTACATGAATGTATATTTCTTGTTTCGCAAAAGCGATGTAAATTCTTCTAAGTTCTTTTTATTTAAATAATAAGAAGGAAACAATAGAGTATTGCAAAAAGAAGAATTTTATTCATTCAAAAGGTATTGTGGGCTCCTCAGCCTTACATTAAAAAAAACTCTTACAACAGCGGGGGAAGGGGGGTGCAAGAAACATTGCTCGTGCTACTCCGAAGAAATTTCCGCCAGCCGAGCCCTTGCCGCCACGGACCTCTGCCTCTGATGCTGTCCGCGAACCCTCGTGGCCACGGACGGGCCAGAAAGCTCTGCGGGCAGTCACCCATCGGCGAGATGCCTCAATTGATAACACTCGAGAACGAGTGCCACCGATCAATCCCGCCGACTCATCGGGATCAGGTCGAGACGACATAACGATCCCAGCTTGCCAACCGCCTCGTCCTTCAGTTGTTCGAACAAGGGGTTGTGCAGCCACGGCGATGCCCTCCTGATCGAGTACATCAGTAGATGAAGTAGGGGTGATCGCCGGGGAAGCATGCGGCCGACATTATCCTCAACGCGCCGGATCACTGCCTGCAACGTCTCCTCGGTGCACAGCTGGTCGTACAAGTATACGTCCTCGAAACAAATGATCTCGGGCATGGAGAAAGGGAATTCATCCATTCTTACGTTTTGGGGATGGAGAAAGGAATGATCAACATGCCCTCTCTGTTTTATAGTCCCACAGCGCCCCCAAGATTCCAATATTCGCTCGTTTCTTCAAATACTATACCGCCACGCGGCGGATATCCTGTCTTTCTCGGCAAACCGAAGTCAGAGCGACGCGGCTCTTCTAAACGCTTAGCCTCCCCCCATGCGTTCATGACACGTGTCGCCCGCGACGGTCACTCTTCCCGATGTTCACACACCAAGGAAGGTCGGACAGAACCTCGCAAAACCGAGCAGCAATCCTGCTCGGTCCATCCTTAGCAGGCCACTCCATGCCCACCCGTGCTAAGGATCAAAGCCTTCATTAAGAGGCCACCGAGCAGCTACCCTGCTCGGTCCATCCTTGGCTGGTAATCTCTTACCCCACAACGCCAAGGATCAAAGCCCTCATCAATTGGCCATCGAGTAGCTACCCAGCTCGGTCCATCCTTGGGTGGTAATCTCTTACCCCATGATGCCAAGGATCAAAGCCCTCATCAAGAGGCCACCGAGCAGCTACCCTGCTCGGTCAATCGTTGGCTGGTAATCTCTGACCCCACAACGCCAAGGATCAAAGCCCTCATCTAGAGGCCACCAAGCAGCTACCCAGCTCGGTCCATCCTTGGCTGGTAATCTCTTACCCAACGATGCCAAGGATCAAAGCTCTCATCAAGAGGCCACCGAGCAGCTACCCTGCTCGGTCCATCCTTGGCTGGTAATCTCTTATCCTACGACGCCAAGGATCAAAGCCCTCATTAAGAGGCCACCGAGCAGCTACCCTGTTCGGTCCATCCTTGGATGGTAATCTCTTACCCCCACGATGCCAAGGATCAAAGCCCTCATCAAGAGGCCACCGAGCAGCAACCCTGCTCGGTCCATCCTTGGATGGTAATCTCTTACCCCACAACGCCAAGGATCAAAGCCCTCATCAAGAGGCCACCGAGCAGCTACCTGCTCGGTCCATCCTTGGCTGGTAATTTCTTACCCAACGACGCCAAGGATCAAAGCCCTCATCAAGAGGCCACCGAGCAGCTACCCTGCTCGGTCCATCCTTAGCAGGCCTCTCAATGCCCTCCAGCGCTAAAGATCAAAGCCCTCGCCAAAAGGCCACCGAGAAGCTACCCTGCTCGGTCCATCCTTAGCAGGCCTCTCATTGCCCTCCCGCGCTAAGGATCAAAGCCCTCGCCAAGAGGCCACCGAGCAGCAACCCTGCTCGGTCCATCATTGGCTAGTAGTTCATTACCCACCGACGCCATGGATCAAATCCCTCATCAAGAGGCCACCGAGCAGCTAACCTGCTCGGTCCATCCTTGGCTGGTAATCTCTTACCCCACGACACCATGGATCAAAGCTCTCATCAAGAGGCTACCGAGAAGCTATCATGCTCGGTCCATCCTTAGCAGGCAACTCCTTGCCCAACGACGCCAAGGATCAAAGCCCTCATCAAGAGGCCATCGAGTAGCTTCCCTGCTCAACTTCCTGCACGTCTTTTAATAAGCGATCCCCACCTCGACTTCGGGGCCAGGGAGACACCGACCTTACACCGGTCTTCGCGCGCTTGGTAAATGGTTGAATTCAACTCGATGTGCGATCACCAGATGAAAAACCGATCTCCGACCTAACGCATCATGAAAGCAGTACTGCGCAAATAAAATTTTATGGGCGCAAACAAAGGGAAAATGTGCACGCAGACAACACTGCAAAAAGGTTTTATTCACAAAGCCGGAGGTCTTTAAAGAGGTATTATAGGCTCCCCAGCCTTACAAAAAACGCCCGGAGGCTTACAAAATTTCAGCGCAACAGAAAATAAGGAGGCGAGGAGGTTCAGGCCTCGGGGTCGGGTAGAACCTCGATGAGCTGCGCTTCTACCGCGACAACCGGGGTAGCATCTTGAAGGTCGGCGCCCACCGCTGGAGCCTCGGCGCCGGTGGCCGGGGCGACCGACTTCTCCCCAACGCTCCCACCAGGGGCCTCTCCCCTTGCAGCGCTTCCGGGGGAATTCCCCTGCGCCTCATCCCCGAGGGGGTACTCACCCCGGAGCTCGCCATCAGGGAACTCCGGCATCAGGGTCTTGACGGCGTCGAGGGCGTTGTGCTAAACGATGGAAGCGGCTCCAGAGAGGTCGGTGTAGTACTGGTCCGACTTCTTGTAGCTCTCCAGCGCCTCGACGCTCGGAGCTCGACACGCATCGTTCCCTCCTTCGTTGCCTCGTTTTCCCTCCGGAGCGTGTTCGTCGTCTTCTTCAGAGTGGAGAAAAGCACCCTGTAATCTTCCAACTTAGCCTCGACGGCTCAGGCGACCTCTCATCACTTGACAATCTCCCGATCCCCGGCCGCCGCCCAGTCTTCGAGTGCAGCGACCCTCTCCATCGCCGCTTGCAGCTCCAGCCTTGAGCTCTCCTCCCACGAGGAGAACTCGCCCGCGCCCTGCATCGCCAGGGCAATTTCCTCGTCCTCCATGTTGACGACGAGGGCGACATGCTGGAGGACCTGAAGAAAACAAAGGAGGGTTAAAAAGAAAAGGGGGGCAACCAATCTTGGGAACAAAAATACTGAATGAAGACCCGAGTGGAGAGCGAACACTAACCTGCACGGCCTCTTAGGCTATGGCCGTAATTTGGGCCCGAAGGGTCCCCCGAGGGATTCTGCCCCCGGCCGACCTTTCCATCTCCGAGAGCAGGCTGTCGGCGACGGAAAGCCCTGAGAGTACCTCGAAGCGAAGCTCCCTTTCGTCCACGATGATCGGGGAAGCCGGGGAGCGGGGCGTTGTCCTGTGGAACCTCTTGAGGAGAGACGCAGGGGAACCAGTCTCACCTCCTACCTCCGGAGCCCGGGGCTCCTGCTCCCGAGCACGTTTTCCGCTCGGCGCTTGGCTGGACTTCGGGGCTCGAAGAGCGCTCGAGCGCCTGGCTGGGGTGGCCGCCGGCGGGGCCGGAGCCGACGACGGACGAGAGGAGCCAGCGCCTCCGGCCTTCTTCCCCGTCTTCTTTTCGACCAGGGCCGCCCGAAATTTACCTAGGTCCATGGGTTTTGCATAAGACAAAAAAAACAAAGGAGTTAGCAATGGCTGAAAAAGTGAAAGAATGCACAAGTCTAAACAGGTCGCCTAAAAACTCCTAACTTACCTGCGAACTAGGCGGGGCTGAGTCCGGCCCAACAGAGGGCCTGCTAAGACAGCAACACATCAGCTAGGGGGAGGGGCTCCCACTCCGACACTGCCACCGCGTCGGGATCATTCGACCGCCTCACCCGCGGGCAGTTGGCCCTATGCCACTGGATGGGCACAGGCCAATCCTCACCCTCGGGCTGCCCAACAAACAAAAACTTATTCTTCCATTCGTGAATAGAAGAAGCTATTACGACGACCCCCGACCCGGCAGCACCTCCCCGGTGTTTTCTAAAAGAGATGTATACCCAGCTCGGCTCGCCCCTGCGAGTGCCGGGGTGGTTTTTGTAGCAGAGAGAAGAAGTGAGAAGGCTCTGGCTGAAAGGGATCTGACGTAATTTCAACCGGACCAGGAACCTAAGGAGAATCCTCCAGGAATTCGTCACTAACTAGCCCGAGGCTAACTCAAAACAATTCAACGCCGCACTCACCTCGGAGGAGAAGGGCAGGCGCATCCCGGCCCAAAAAGCTTCCAGGTACAAGGCAGTCTCCTTACCCCGTACCTGGTCTTCCCTCTCCCCCTCCTCGGCCAGACGAAGTGAGTAGCCAGGAGGAATGTGGAAACGAGTCCGGATGGTGGCGAGCTCATCCGCATGCCTCAGCATGGATAACACACCAAGAGCACCTTTAACCTGCGCCCCCGTCGCACGACCCCGGGAAGCATGACTAACCCTAAATTCCCCAGGGGACTCCGACTCAGACGAGGAAGAAGAGGATGCTACAGAGGACACCCTTAACTCTTCCAGGACTATTCCTACAGACTCCTCGGTTGAAGACATCTAACCTGATCAAGAGGATGAAGTCCTCGGAAGAGAAAACGCAGGGATCCTGACCTAAAGAAAAGAACGTCGAGCTGACACCAAAGGGATGGGGAAATTATGATAAGGTATGGACCCTGAAGAGGATCCCACCTCTATTTATAGCAGCCGGCGTACACATCCTACGGCGCCGATTGTCTCCCACCAAAACAACACTTCGCATTCGACGGCCATCGGCGCTCCACCTGCCGCACGCGCATTGGTTGCATCCCATCGGGCGCGGGAACACCTACGGCCCATCTCGTCAGCCAACCAGCGCCAGACACGTGGGCTGGCGCTTTGACGAACGTACGCACAAACTGACGCTTCCTCTTTAATGCGAGATCTCTCCCCTAATCCGCTGACGTCATCAAGAAAATACAACTAGTTGCCCGGGAATATGCACCGATGATATTTTCAAATAAGAGCTTACCCCGGATGACCGGTCAGACCACTCTCGACCCGACCCATGAATGGGTCGGGACGAGAGCGGGGGGCTAATGGTGAGGCTAGATACCTGTGTTTCCCCAGATCATGACACGTGGCAGATGACGTGTCCCAGGGCTTACGAGAAAGGATCAAGATCGGTACGTTGGAAGCATACCCTGGGCCTTCGACCCGAGGATGTTCCCGACCTTCGGTGGCCTTCCAGACCACCCCCACGATCACCTTACAAACGACCATCGGCTCGCCTCGGAGCCCTCCCGCACGCTGAGTTCCCTCAGCCATCCAGCTCGCCTCCCGCTCGTTCCCAGGCGGTCGTGAGGGATCCGGCTATCGCCCCTGGCTATCGCATATCCAAGATGCCTCGACCTCCCGCTCGTTCCCGAGCTTCCCGCCGAGCTTAGCTTCTTCGGTCTCACCAACCGACCCACAGCACCGATCACAGGCGCCTCCGTCACAGCTCCGCGAATCTCGCCAGACGCGAGATATCCGCCGCCAATGATCCCGCGTTCCACGCCATTACGATCCTCTATTAACGAGCATATCTCGTCATTAATGGGAAATCCCGCCTATCATGCGGGCGTAACGCCAGGGGCGTAACGGCCGGCATGAATCCCGCGCCCGTCTGCCCATGGCTACCACTATATAAACCCCTCTCTCAGACGACTCAGGTAAGCCAATTTTACCTCAATAGGCCGTTACTCTGCCAAAATACCCCGTCTAACTTGATCGTCGGAGGGTCCTCGGTGACACAACCACCCCGGACTTCCTTACAGGTAGCTCGGCCTCAACCACATAAAACTCATTGAGATCCACACGCTTCAGGAGGCAACCCTCCAACTCAATCTCAGCCATCCATCAGCGCTCGCTGCAGATCAACGGAAGGTAACATCTGAAGGAGATCCATAGATCCATCAGGTGTGTTGTATGTGTTGTAGGTTAGGGCTTACGGGGCAATACAAAAAAATGGTCTTCGATGTTTTTATTAGGGCTTGTTTGGTTGCAAGATTATGAAATTTGGATTCCAAAATAGTATGGTTGAAATTTCTGGATTTGGTAATTTGTTGTTTGGTTGGTTTTGGATTCCTAGTATTGGATTTGTAGATCATTGTAATCTTTGTTTGGTTGGTGAAAATAAAGTGGGATATGAATTTGAGGATTTTAGATAGAGATAGATAGAGAGAGGATTATTAAATAAATAAAGTACACGGGTCACATCTAAAAGTACAATGAATAGTGCAAAATCCTTGAAAATCCTTAAAAAAATTTAGGATTCAAGAATTCTTGTTTTGTGGTGGCCCTCCCATAGAAAACGAAAAAATCCAAAAAATCCAAATATATCAACCAAACATAAAATTATGGAATCTTAGGATTCCACGGTCCAAATCTATGCTAATCCTGCCAGCAAACATGCCTTTAAAGAGAAAGGTAGGCAACCCTTTTTCTACACAAGAATCATCATGTCCTTCACTTAATTGCGTGGCCCCACACCAAGATTTTTGATGTGTTGTATAATTTGATGTGTAAAAATTGGAGTAGTTGCTCTTTACTTTTTTATTAATCTATCAATGGTTGCATCAGTTTGTCACTTTACTAGAGGATTTGACTGTTGATTTGTCATTTTTTACTTCATTTTATTTATCTACCCTCGGAGTAAATTGCTCCTAAGAAACGAAGTTTTCACATGTGTTAATTTACTCCTGAGAAATGAAGTTTCACATGTGTAACAAAGGCCATGTGGAAAGCTTTTTTTTTTATTGTTTGCTGACTCTGTAGCTAGTTCTTTCCAACGTCCTTTTTCAAATCCATATGACATTTAATCTGCTTTAATGATAGATAGAAAAATATCATAACAATATGAAGATATATTTTGCGTTACCGTTCTTCTTTTGGGCATGAATAGTGTATTTTCATCTGAGAGATTTTTATTTCCGATGACTGTTCTGTTTCGTGTAATATGTCAATCGAAGAACACATTTCGTGACCGGTGTTTTAACTGAGATTTTTGACCAATCAATGAATTAAACCAAATTTTCCTAACAATGATGGAGTTGTCAGAAAGATATTATAATCAATGAATTAAACCAAATCATGCATGAAAAATCAAGATCATGATTTGTTTTTATTCGTCCACTTTCTATGATACGTGTCTTTCATGGCTTGAAATAGAGCGATGGAGGTCCCACCATGGTTCATCTACAAAGAACCATGCAAAAAGTTCTTCCAATCTTTGCCTCCAATATTATTCTACACATGATTAATTATTAAATTTAGAAAGGACTAATTGTACTATTATATCCAAGAAAACAGTAGGAATGAAATCGACAAAGCTTATATATAAGAGTGTATGCACAAAAATAGAAGAGTCTATCACTTATGCACGTCAAGAGACTACTACAATAAGGGTTGCCCCTACAGAGATTAGAATCCTTAGGGGCAACTTTTTATTACCCCTACGGATTAATCCGTAGGGCCTTCTTTTCCAAAGAGCCAACTAAAAGATTACATTTTAATTTTTTTTTAATTAATCCGTATGGCACCGGAGGGGCAAACATCTTTTAATTGGCCCTACGGATTAATCTGTAGGGACATCAAAGGGTGTTATATATATATATATATATATATATATATATATATATATATATAAAGCTCAGTAATTTCCACCGCCCTCTAATTATTTCCACACCAACTCCCCTGTGCGCGCGATCGATCTCCTGCTCCTCCTCCACCACTCGTCAGCCGCCGCCTCCACCTCTCGTCGCCAAAATTTTCCATCAGCCGCTGCCTCCACCTCTGATTTGTCACTACACGCACACTCGTCGTCATCTTGCCTCCACCAGAGGATCTCGTCGAGCTCCATCCCCGGCCTCTTCCATCTCGTCGAGCTCCATCCCCGGCCTCTTTCCGCCGGCAAAATTACAAGTGAGGTGAGTTAATTCCATTTTGAACTATGAATTATTCTTATTTTTTGTATTATAGTTGATTTTAGGGTTAGGGTTAGTACCGGGTTAATTAGGGGTTAATTAGGGTTATGGTTAATTATGTAGGGTAGGTAGGGTTAGGGTTAGTTAGGTAAAATTGGGTTGGTGATGATTGGGGTTAGGATTAGGGTTAATTAGATTAATTAGGGTTAATTTTGGTTTGGGTTAGAGTTAATTTGGGTTGGGGTTGGGATGATGATTAAAGTTAGTAATTTGGGTTAGGGTTTGGGCTAGGGTTAATTAGATAAAATAGAATGTATTTGTGTTAAGGTGTTGATTAGGGTTTATTTGGATTAATTTTGGGTTAATTAAGGATAATTTGAGTTAGGGAGATTATTAGGGTTAATTAGGTTAATTTGGGTTAATTGGGGATAATTTGAGTTAGAGCGATAATTAGGGTTAATTTGGGTTAATTAGTGTCACGCCCCGCTTCGCAGTGTACGGTTAGGAGACGTGACGGGTCACGCGACGTATTTACTCAGAAGTAAATACGCTAAGCGTAAATAAGCAATATAATGTAAATGTGCATAAGAAAGACATGAGATGTAAATGAACAGCAACTTTTTATTTATTAAACATTCTTTACAATGCAACTGAAAAGTAAATACAATATGGAAAGCAATGCCTAAATAATGGCATGAACTGAAAGTAAAAGTATATACAGGTGACTAAAACTCTGGGTCATTTGAGAACTGCTTCAAGTCTTCTGAGCTGGGCTCGATCTCCAGAGAGTCGGTTCCTCCTGACAACATTCCAAACAAAGAATAGAAAATGAATGTCGTCAGTGAACAATCGCTCGGTAAGACCCAAAGAGAGATAGAAATAGACTGAACAGGTAAAGAGAATATATCTGGTATAATGTATGATTATTTTGTTAACGCATTATTTGTAGCTTGGTACAGAATATGCCAGTGTATACGATAGGAGTCCAACTTATCCCGTGGACTATGGTATATGGAGTACAAGGCCCCGTAAAAACCCATGGGACAACGGCAATGGATGTTCAGGTTAGGTGTATTAAAGTGACTATCTCGTGCCACTTTTAACACATTTCGTACCAATCTACCCCTTTAAAACCCCCGTAATGTTTATTGTGTTGGCTTGTAGTGATTTGTAAATATAAGACTTGTCGAAACCATGATATCAATTGTTCATGTAAACGGATAAAGATATAAACGGATAGTCATGTAGGCAAGTCAATGTATATTCATGAATCGGTCAAATCAAGTTATGTTGATATAGATAATATTCTGGTATAAATGGATTCATGTTGTATTAGAGTTATATTTGAATTGTATTCATGGATGGATTGATTTTAGATTAGACTGAGACTCTGACTGAGTCAGACACTTAACAGAATTGAAGTCCTGAATTAGTTTTGGAGTTATCGGTAACTGCTGCACATGGACGGCAGGATTTGTGTCTTTTTCCAAGACAATTACCGTATTGATAACACTGTTTTTAGTTGTCTACCTTAAATAGGCAAGCACACACTTTCTCCGGCTCCCTGAGGCTCGAGAGAATTGGTCCCACTTAAACCCATATTTACTAGGGTTCTTATTGTAAATTAATATAACTTGACGGGGTTTTATGAAAAATAGTTTTGATATGTTTTCAAAATAAACCTCAAGTATTTATTTATCGTTTTTAGGGTTTTCATAGATGTAATTGTTATAAGATGAGATATTCTAGTGGATATAAACCTAAATTGAATAGTATATGGTATTTTCATGTAAATTGACTTGTATTAATTTCTTGATGGTATTTTCATGAACTTTTGTGCTTCATTTCTTTTGATTTAGAAAACATGGAATATATTATATATTTAAAATAGATATTTTGATAATATTTATATATATATATATATTTATTAAAAATAGAATTTATTTATTAATAGAAATCACGTTTTCTTAAAAATTGTAATAATAAAAATTCAATCGAGATCATATGCTCCGTGAGGAGGTCTGCATCTCGCCCTACTAGTCCGATGGATGTGCGATAACCCGCACCAACCAAATCGGATTCCCCAAAATGGATCGTAAGGACATAATCGTATGGAATTTGATTAAAACAATTAAAAGAAATACGGTTTTGATAGTTAATGGTATTTAACTGTAAATTTGTCTTAGCCACAAAAATATTGTTTTCAAGCCATCGTGCTATGTCATGATGAGTGTTGTGATGAGATAGGTCATTATCTCGTGAGTTTTCTAAAGGTAATATGAGCAATATGATGAAGTAATGTCGTAGGTAAACCTTATGGTATTTAAACGAAAAAGTGTAATACAAGTTGCATAACATTTTATTTTGAATTGAAACTTGTTCTAAATATTGTTTTATGGTTGCTAAACAAGATATAAAGAAATGGTTGATTTATTGTTAAGAAAACTTGGGTTTTTAATGAAATTAGAATCGGAAGTCGGAATAACTCCGCTTCCGACGAGTTTTAATAAAAGATCGTTTTAGAATAGAAAGAGAGGAGAAAAGAGGGAACTTACTGGTTGAGAAGAGAGAGGGGATGTGTAAAAATGGTTTGAAGCGTCGTGGAGTCGCGGTGTCGCCGAATTTATCCCGAATCATCGCCGGAAGATGACCTCGGGCTAACTCCACTTGTACGTCTTATTTGACTTGAAATTTTTTGAGAGTTTTGATGCTAGATTTCAGAATGGAGAGGGCTAGGTATGATGTGGTATTTATAGGAGAAATTAGGGTTTTGAGGATTGAAGAAATGAATTGAAAATGCATTAAAATTTTGGATTAATGCTCATTTTTAATTCTCTGTTAATGTGCAGGAAAAACAAACAGAACTAGGGTAGTGGGGGAGGCCAAAGGGTGTTAGGGAAAAATTTGAGAGCATTAGGTACGGGGGGCCCGGCGGTGCTGGCCCAAAGTGGGTTCTCTCCGGTCGATCAAGTGAGGGGTGTTGTGAGATTTGTGCCACGTGTCGGGATCTGTTCAATTAACAATTTCTACATGTTTGATTTCTGCGACTTTTCATTTCTACGTGTGTTGCATGTATAAACTTTTGGGCTTCCAAAAAGTTTAAAAGAAAAATCAGCAAAAATAATATGTGGCTGAGGGGATTCGAACAGAGGGGCTATGTCACAGCAGTGCAAGGGATTTACCAATGAGCTACATGTGTTTTCTTGCTGTTCTAAAACAAATTAAATATTTATAGCATACTCGGGGTTGCAAATACTCCATTTAGTACTTTAATTTTAAACAAATTTTGTATATTATAAATAGAGTCGTTACATTCTACCCTCCTTACAAAAAATTTCGTTCTCAAAATTTACAATTATTTAAGGACTAATCTACAAAAAAGTGAGGGTATCTTTCACGCATGTCATCTTCTCTCGCCCACGTTGATTCTCCTGGTGAGTTTTTTCTCCACATCACTCGAACCAAGTTTACTTCCTTGTTTCGAAGTGACTTCACCTTTCTGTCAAGGATTTCAACGGGTTGTTGCTCACAAGATAAATCTGTCTGTACAGTGAACTCGGAATGATCAAGGATATGGCTGGGGTCGCTCACGTGTCTTCAAAGTTGGGATATGTAGAATACATTATGCACTCTTTCCAATGAGGGTGGAAGTGCCAAACGATATGCCACTTCTCCGACTCGTTCGGGTGTGTCAAACGGTCCAATGTACTTCGGACTTAACTTACCCCGCTTTCCAAAGCGAATCACTCCACAGTTGGGAGAGATCTTCAAAAAGACATGATCTCCCGGTCGGAACTCCAAGTGTCGGCGTTTTGCATCAGCCCAGTGCTTCTGTCGGTCTTGGGCTATGCGCATTCTTTTCCTGATAGTGCGAACTACATCTACAGTCGACACTATCATCTCAGGTTCAAAGAGTTCCCTATCTCCGATGTCGTCCCAACTTAATGGTGATCGAAACTTCCTTCCATATAGTGCTGCAAAGGGTGCCATTCCAATACTCGCTTGGTAGCTGTTGTTGTATGAAAACTCCACAAGATGTATGTTTATCCCAATTAGAGCAAGGCTCTGTTCAAATTCCAAGACGGGAAATGAAGCAACGCTTCTGATTCCCCCAATCAGAGCAAAGCTCTATTTTGAAAATTTAAATTCTAATAAATGAAGCAATGCTTCGGATTCTGTACGCAACGCGCCACGTGTCAGAAGCTGATACGTCAGCGCGGCGCCCAAGGCAGTGCGCCCAATCAGAGCAAGGCTCTATTAAAAAACAAAATTAAAAGAAGCTTCAGTTGCGCAAGCGCTGCGCTGCGCGACACGGTCAGCTCAGTCGCTTTTGCGCAAGCGCTGCGCAGCGCGACACGTGTCACGCGCTGGGGCATTTGCGCCAAACAGAATTAAAATTTTAAAGAAATCTTTCTGTTCTTGTTAAAACAAGAAGATTTTCTTCTGTAAAACAAGAGCCCTTGGATCAAAGATCCAACGGTGGGGAAAATTCCCCAAATCACTCAGAGAAAGATCTCTTTAACAAATCTAACAAAATTTATGGGCTATATAAAGGACCCTAGACCTCAATTCAAAAGAGGGAACATCATCATTGAGAACTCTGAAGAATTGGAGAGAATTCCTTAAGAACAAAAAAGGTAAAAACCTTTAGAAAAAAAAGAGAAAATTCTCTTATGAACAGATCATTGATCTGAGAACAAAATCAATGATCTTCAATAGAAAGAAAAATAAATAATAATAGTGCCTTGCACTTTCTTATGAACCATTGGTTCTTTGAAAACAAGAAAAACTTGTTTTCTTTGATTTAAAATCGATCAGAAGATAAAACAGTGCTCTGCACTGGCAAAAATTGCACTGTTGTGCTCCTGTGTTGGCGCAAGCCATCAGAGAGCGCCACGTGTCAGCAGCGCAGCGCACTGACACAACGCACTGCGCTGTTACGCTTGCGCTCATCAGAGCGTGACACGTGTCACCACCATATAAGTTTGCGTCTTACGCTCCTCAAACGGCGCAAAGCGCCTGACAAGCCACGTGGGGCATTGTCAGAACATTGAATGCAATGCATTATTGAAAGGGCAGAGCCCAATTAAAAGGTCTATCAGACCAAAATAAAAATTCTATGCATTATTTAAAGGGCAGAGCCCAATTAAAGGACCAAATAAAAAGGGCAGAGCCCAGTTAAAAAGGTCTAAATGGCCTAAAATAATGCAATGCATTTTTTAAAAGGGGCCAAGCCCTAGCATAGGCCTAATAGGCCAAAAACAAATAAAAGCGTTGAACTTTTTTTTTCAACTGGACTTAGCCCAATCATGACCGTAAGTCCTTAAATTAAATTGACTGAGCACAACTGCTCTCTTAAATCAATTTACAACCGGTTCGAGGGTATATCTCTGAACTCCTTTGACTCCTATCGTTGTAATCCTTCAACGACGTTAGAGAGGTGACGGGTCCCGACAACCGCACATCAATACGGACTATGGGGTCCTTAAACCCACGGACTTAAGCGTCCTTAAACTAAAATACGGACTGTGGGGTCCTTAAACCCACAGACTTAAGCGTCCTTAAACTAAAATACGGACTGTGGGGTCCTTAAACCCACGGACTTAAGCGTCCTTAAACTTAAATACGGACTGTGGGGTCCTTAAACTAAAATACGTACTGTGGGGTCCTTAAACCACCTATGGACCACCATGTCCCTAAACTGGAATATGGACCGCAACGTCCTTAAACTACTTATTGACCGCAACGTCATTAAACTAAACAATAGAGCTCCGAAATGCTCTTTTGTCAGATCTAAACGATCCCGTTAAGTCGATCTTAGTCTCAAATCAGACTAACGTATCCTTAACAAACGTTTAAGTCGATCTTAACCTAAATATGGCTAACGTATCCTTAAACTAAAACACCAAACCCAAATCTAAGTAAATACGGATTTGGACTAATCCAGGTCCTACGGGCGACGGCATCACTTAGTCTCCGTATACAATCCACGGGCAATCACAAACAAAACAAACACACACGACACGAAGTGAAATTCTGGAGAAGGAGAAAGTTGTTACCGCGACGCGGTAGCGTAATTAACTGCAGGGGCTTGCGCCTGCAAGGAAAAGTGTCCCCACAATCAAAAACCCCTCAAGCGAGGGGGAATCTGACGAAGTCTGCTACATCGGCCGCATCTGTCTAAACCTCCGATACACGGTGCCATAAATCAACTTGGCATCTTCGGAGAGGTGGATGGATAAAACCAAATAGTATCTGCCCCGAATCTCAAGCAAGACGTCCTCACGTCTCGGCCGCCGTTCGGAGGGGAACAGATTCTGGCACGCCCGGTGGGACCTTTTCCTCTTTCCACTCCACACTTCGTGTGTCGTATTCGCGAATGAATCGCGGTTTATTAATGGTTGCCTTTGGATTTTAAGTTACTAAGATTTGGTCTTTTGCCTGGCGCAGAAATCAAGCATCGATAGTCTCTACCTGTTCGAAGTGCTCCAACTGCAGCTGCAACTCGCGTCCTGCCTCAACTGGGGGCATAACCTACGGGCCCCAAGCGGCCTCTTTGTTCATAATGCCCGTGGAGCAGATTACTCAAGCCACCACAAGGCTGTTTTTTGGAACCATGCTTCCACCAACTAGCTTCAGCACCCTTGTGCCCGTACCAGAAGCTCCTAAGAAGTCGGTCTTCGATCGACTTACAGTTACGGCGGCCCCTCTCAACGGGTCGCCCAACACCAGTGCCTCGGTCTTCTCCAGACTAGGCCAAAACCCCACGGACCCGCAATGAAGCTTGCAGTCCCAGAAAAGGTTACCCCAAAAGGAGTACCCAAACCTTCTCCTGAAGTCGTCAAGGCGGCTTCTCTTGCTAAGAGATCGGTCTTTACAAGACTGACCATCCCTATTCCCACTCCTGCTCCTGCTGCTCAAAAGACATCCGTCTTCAATAGGCTGACGCCGGCAACAGCCCCACACCTGAACCGGGGGCAAGAGGAGGCTGTTTCTGTCTCTGAGCTAATACCGACAACTCGTCGCGCCCGACGACGCCACTGGCGCCGGTTAAGGAAGACCGGGGGCAACTCCCCTTCTGGGATGACTCCGCCAGCTCCAACGGTGGAAGTTAACGCTGCGGTTCCAACTGGGAACAGCTTCGAGCTACTGAACAGAGTACGCAGAAACTCGCCAACTGCGGTGCTCAAAAGATCTCCTCCACCAGTAGAGACTACCGTGGAAGCAGAAAAGCCAGAGCAGTCTCCTCGATCGCTGTCCTCCAAGATCTACAAGACATGGCGACGAGTCCGAGAATCTGTGATTGATCCTAAGTTCTCTCACCAACAGAAGAAGTCGAAAGGTCGGGAAGGAGAAAATCCTCCGATCAAGCAACGAAAGTTGACGACCACTTGGATGCCTAAAGCAACGGCCCCCTCAACTTCAACGGCCCATAAGAGAAGGAGACCAGAGAAAGTCCCTACACCTGTGGCGAATATCAAAGGTGGTGAACCCAAACGCCCTAAGTCTGGGGGTATGGTAGTTCATACCGTCTATATGGCGTCTGGTAAATAGGACAGCCGCATATCAACGGGTCATAGACCACTCACGCGATCGGTGACCAAGGCGCAGGAGCAGCAGCAAAAACTCCAAGAGATGATGAACGCAATGGCCGCACTTACTGGGCCAAAAGAAAACCCTGAAACGTCTTCGGATGAACGCCAGGAGCAAGAAACTGACGCCGAATTCCTTCGTCGAATATTGGAGAAGAAGGATAAAGAGGCTGCTGAACAAGCAGCCAACATAAAGCGTATGGGCCTCCTGTTCCAAGACATGGTGGGGATGATGATCCAACAAGATCCTCCGGCTGAAGATCCCTCGATCGTCCTTGAAGACGATAGGGGAGAGACGTCAAATCCTCCGCCAGCTCTGTCAACGGCTAAGGAGGAGACAATCTCCAAAGCTGACTTAGACGAGTACATAGCCCAGCAAATACGGGTTCATCATGCGACTGAAGCAGCCGGCCAGGTCGTTAAAACAGGACGGCCGTATCCGAGTTGGTACGACCAGATCAAGTACCCGCCGGGCTACACAATTCCCAAGTTCCATGTCTACAAGGGGACGGGCAATCCTCACCAGCATGTTGCCCATTTCAGGGCACTCTGCGGCAACACCGGCGGTGATGACAAGCTGTTGCTTCGCCAGTTTGTTGGAAGCTTATCAGATACAGCGTTCGAGTGGTACTCTGAGCTCCCGAACGACTCTATCAAGACCTTCGCGGAGATGGAGCTGTTGTTTACTCAGCGTTTTGCAAGCGCTAGTGAACGCACCCCGATGACGGCACTGATTAACTCCAAGGTAAAGCCAGGCGAGACATGGGTTCAATATGCTATACGGTGGCGGAACTTATGGTCGAAGTGCGAGTAGCGCATTGAAGAAGCTCCCGCGGTGGGTATGTTTGTGGGAACCCTTGACCCGCAAGCAACCATCTCGCAATTTATGATGTTTTTCAAGCCGACTACCTTCCAGGCCTTGATTGACAAGCTAGCACAAATGGATCAGATGGGCCATAGACCCCCTCTTCCAAAGCCGGACTCCCGAAATGACAAGGGGAAGGTAAAAGCGATCGTTGTCGCTAATGCTCAACAACAACCGAGCAACTCGAAGCCGGTTGTTCATCAAAATAATATGTGCCCGTACGTAGCCCTTGAGGAGAGGCTAGGACGTCCTTACTCATTTCCCCGAGATAAAACGAAAAGGTTATTCGAGCTGGCGTTGCGCAACCGACTCATAAATCTGCCGGATCCAAAACGTCCGTCGCAACCAAATGATGTCAATGAGCCCAACTACTGTCATTATCATCGAGTACTGGTTCATCCAATCGAAGATTGCTACGTCTTCAAAAATTGGCTTGAAGACTAGTACCAACAGGGCAAGTTCGCGTTATCTGACAAATGGAAGGTGAATCCCCCGCAGCCCCACACCTCTAAGAGGATGAATACGCCGGGGGCAACATGCTCTGTCGTTGAAGAAGCTCCTTGGGAGGTTGTATTATCAGCCAAGACAAATAGGATGCTAAACGATCTTCAAACATTCCCAGCGATTAGGAGGAAGAACCCGTTGGAACCTCAAATCATTGAAGGAATGTTAAAGCCGCATCCAACTCAAATGATCGATGGAGGTGGCCCAAGCATTCACAACCAGCCGTCGAAATCGTCAAAGAAGAAGAAAAAGAAATCAAAGAAGCCCGTGAAGCCTGGCGACAAGCGCACGGACTTGCAAAAACAAATTGACGCGCTGGAGGAATACAACCAGAAGGCACGGACTCCTATTACATTCCAAGAGTTCCTCAATCACGTCTTTCAAGAGGAAGATAAGGGAGAAAGTTCATCTGATGAATCTGAAGAATACGTGGCGAGCTGTCATGTGATTTCTCATTCGTTCATGGACGATGAGGAGACTCCTTGTACTGAAACGCTGGGGGCAGATCCTGAACCAAAAATTCTGGGGCCATCGGATGAAGTAATTGACGCATTCCTCAATGAAGCTCTCTTAAAAAGTAAAGCTGATCGGGAACGCGAGGCGGTCATATTTGAAAGGGCCAAGCGCCAGCGACTTGATGAAAGAGCTGAGACGCTCCCGCTGGAGCAAAATACATCCACTACCGACAAAAGCAAATTCAAGATGACGAAAAGGTTTGCTAAAGCCATATCAATGGGCATGAAGCTACCATCCTCCGAAGGAAACATTACTGGTGAAATGGAAATGCACCCCTCCTATTGCTTATATCATCAGAAAGTTTCGCACCCCACTCAAGAGTGCAAAGCTTTCGATAGATGGTGGTAAGGATATGTTGCTCATCGACAATATTTTAAGCAAGAGAAACGCAAAACTCGTCCGGAGCGGAAAAATACGACCGAAGGGCTTAAAAGAACCACCGGCGATTGTCGCATGGTTAACGCCGGCGGGTCACAAGTGCTTACATTCGGGAGTGATTCTGACGAAGAGCTGGAGCTTGGCCCTCTCTTTAAAGAGTCCGCTTCGTGAAAAGAAGAAGGGCAGAAGGTCTGCGAAAATATCCGGCTACGTAATCGCACGCTCCCCGAAAAGAATCTCGGACCCTCAAATAAAAAAGATAAGGGAAAAGAGAAGGTCCCTGAAGATATCGTCTTAGATGACCAAGTTGTGGAGGAGCTAAGTGCCAAGGACCCGCCGAAGAGAAATAAGGTGGATTACAACGTCTTAGCGCATCTGAGGAAGCTACCCTCACAGCTCAGCATTCTTGACGCCCTTTTGCTATCAAAGGAGGCGAGAGATTCATTAATCAAAGCACTAGAGGATCCGGAGCAATTCTAAGATTTCCTGGCCGAGGAAAAGATGAAGGATGAATTGGAGGAAGTGCACATGGCCGATGTCGCTTTCGGCGACGAGGACCTTATCCTTGGGACGTGCGAACACAATCGCCCCCTGTATGACTCAGGATACTGCCACGATACAAAGATAGGCAAAATCCTGATCAACAATGGATCCTCCGTTAATCTCCTCAATGTGCGGGTGTTAAAAGAAATCTGCATGAGCGTCCAACACCTTGCTCGGGACAAGATCACCATCTCCGGGTTCGACTCCCAGTCATCAAGAACTCTTAGGTCTGTGATACTAACGCTAAGCTTTGGGCTACTCGTCACGGACATTAAGTTCCACGTCATAGACGCCAAGACATGCTACAATGGTCTGCTCGGCCGACCATGGTTACATGAGTACAACATCATCCCTTCTACGCAACATCAGTGTATGAAGTATTCTAAGGATGGTCTCGAGTATACCGTGGCGGGAGAACTGAATCCGTATTCCGTGAACGAAGTCCGCAAATATGAAGATGCCAAATACTTCTTACCGGATTTCGAAGACATGGAAAGGTGTCACAAGCCGGAGAACAAAGCTAACGCTACCATCCCTGTTTTCGGGAGTGATACCGAGGAGGAAGAGGAGATAGTTTATTCGGATCCGCCCCAATACAACAAGCCGGGACCATCTGCTCCTACGTTGATCTTTGGTAGTGACTCGGAAGATGAGGTCCGTGCTATATTCTCTGCTCGGCCTTCAATACGAACGTCCGCTGATGAAGAACAAAGTCTACAAGTCGCCATGGTGCCGCTTAAACACCGTAAGGAACTGGATGCACTTGATATTTACAATGTAGAAGAGCTGCAAACGTTCTATATCCCTCCCAGGCGAGAAGACGAAAAAGCAATTCTATTCTACCGCTCTGAAGAAACCAGAGTGGAGAAAGAAATCTGGCATGGCGCGGATCCTACGCTTGATAGGCTTCAGCCCATCCATCTCCCCAGATATTATACAGAAGACTTGAAAAGGTTGCTGAAACGCCAAGGGATATCTTTTAAGCAGACCGTTCGAAAAGCCAAGTTCTATGACAAAGTCTGGAACGTTCCCGGGACTCAACGTAAACTGCTTAATGGGAGAATGGAAACAAAAGGGCTTGGATACATCCGGTCAAAGAAACGAGAGCTACTACACGGTTGCTACGTCGTGTATGACTTCGATGAAGAAGCGGATGCTCAATGGGAGGACGCTAATCCTGAACCAGTGAAAGTTCCAGATGCAAAAGTGCCCAGTCCGTCATTCGAAAAACAAATGGACAAACTTATAAGGGAAGCTAGTCAAAAAGTCCGAGACGACCATAACCGCAAAATGGCCATCTACGAGAAAGCCAAAACGCAACGCCTTCTCCAACAAGTTGTGAAGGATGAAGATGCCGCTCCATGTCAACCTGTTGTAAAGAAGGCTCAACGCAGAGGCAGAAACAAGTCGAAACGCGAAAGATGCGCTCAATAGAAACGAAGCGGGACTAAGAGATCACGCAAGCGGGAATCGAACGGTTCCGATCTATCCCTCATAAGAAAAATGGGTCGGGCGTACTCTTTTCCTCGAGACAAGATGAAGAAAATACTCGACCTCGCTCTAAAACATCAGATGCTTACGCTGCCGGAGTCTAAACACCCCGAACAAGCAGGCGAAGTCTCTCACCCGGACTATTGCCCTTATCACCGAGTGATAGGGCACCCTCTCGAGGACTGCTTCACCTTCAAGAATTGGGTTGAAGATCAGTATCAGCTTGGCAAGTTCGCTCTGTCTGACAAGTGGAGGGTAGCACTGCCACAGAAGCACGAACCCAGGCCCACAAAAGAAGAACCAGTTCCTCATTGGGATTGGAAGCGAATTCGTACTTGTCACATGATAACAATAGCAGAGGAAGAGCCCGAGAACATGGATGACCTTCCCTGGTGCTTCGAAAACAGCAACGATGAGGTAATCTCGGAATTTCCACCAGCGCCAAAAGAGCTGGAAGATGGAATTCATACCACCGCGGATAACCTCAAGAAAATTGAGTTGGGAACGGCGAATGACCCGCGACCGACATTCGTCAGCGAGCTGCTATCTGAAGAAAGGACGGCTTCATTAAAAGACCTGCTTATGCAGCATAAAGATTGCTTCACATGGAACTATTCCGAAATGCCGGGGCTAGATCCAGAAATTGCTGTGCACAAATTGGCAATATCCCCAGACGTCAAGCCAGTCAAACAGGCACCGAGAAGAATGCGGCTCGAGCTTGAGATGAGCATCAACGCTGAGGTCAAGAAGCTGATCGACTCTGGCTTCATCCAGGAAGTTCAATACCCTGAATGGATCGCCAACATCGTCCCGGTGATGAAGAAAAATGGGACAGTGCGCATATACGTGGACTTCCGGGATCTCAATAAAGCCTGCCCGAAGGACGATTTCCCAGTGCCAGTCACCGAACTGATGATAGACAATACGTCCACTCATGAGATCTTCTCCTTCATGGACGGCTCATCAGGATATAATCAGACCAAGATGCATCCCGAAGACCAGAAGCACACCGCTTTTCGGACTCCTTTGGGAATATTCTGTTATAAAGTGATGCCCTTCGGATTAAAGAACGCCGGTGTTACTTATCAGAGGGCCATGATGAAGATCTTCGATGACCTTATACATGAAATCGTCGAATGTTATATCGACGATCTCGTGGTTAAAAGAAAATCATACGAGGAACATCTCGAGCATCTGAAGACCGTATTTCAATGTCTTCGACAATACAACTTGAAGATGAACCCTCTCAAGTGTGCATTCGAAATTTCCTCAGGAAAATTCCTAGGATTCATCGTCCGACACCGAGATATCGAAATAGATCCGTCAAAGATCAAGGTGATCATGGAAATGCCTCCGCCAAGGACTCTCAAAAAGCTGCGGTCTCTCCAAGGGAAGCTCGCGTATATACGGCGATTTATAGCCAACTTTTCAGGCAAGTGCCGTCCTTACAGCCACCTGATGAAGAAGGGAACCCCGTTCGTCTGGGACCAAAAATGCCAAAGCGCGCTAGATGAGATCAAGCAATACCTGCAGAACCCGCCGGTATTGGCTGCTCCGGTCAAGAGAAAACCTCTCATTATCTATACAACCTCCCTCGAAAGTTCCTTAGGCGCATTATGGGCACAAGAGAACGATCAAGGGAAGGAGAGAGCTCTCTATTACTTAAGTCGAGTTCTACTGGGGGCAGAAAGCAACTACTCCCCCATTGAAAAACACTGCCTGGCGTTGATCTTCGCGATAACAAAGCTTAGGCACTATGGGTTGGCGCATGAGGTCCGTCTCATTTCAAAGGTGGACCCCCTTAAATATTTGATGTCGAAGGCCATATTGACAGGACGACTCGCTAAATGGGCCCTGCTCTTGATGGAGTTCTCGATAACCTGTCAACCTCTCAAGGCAGTAAAAGGCCAGGCCATTGCCGACTTCCTCGCTGAACATCCGATACCTGCCGATTCTCCTCTAAATTGCGATCTTCCAGATGAACATGCATTTGACGCGATTGACGGTGGTGATACCCGATGGGAGCTTTATTTCGATGGAGCATCTTCCGTAAAGAAGCGCAAACAAAGTACCCCTATAATCAAATCGGGGGTAGGACTCATCTTTGTAACTCCACAAGGAGGGATAATGAGTTTTGCTTTCTCCCTAACAGAGCCGATGACAAACAATGAAGCCGAATACGAAGCTTTGATAGCAGGCCTCGAGATCGCCATCGACATGGGGATTGATAACCTCCTCATATATGGAGACTCCCAACTAGTCGTTAGTCAAGTAAATGGCGACTACCAAACATGCAAGCCAGAGCTGGTGAAGTACGGCGAGAAGGTGCAGCAACTGTTGACCCAAATTCCCTCCTATACTTTGGAAAACATACCGCGTGCGAAAAACAGCAAAGCGGACGCATTGGCCAAACTCGCTAAGGAACTGGCTGATGAAAACTTCGATGACGTAAGAATCGTGGTACAAAGCCGTCGCGTGCTTGCCTCAGCAGAAATATCTCCGGAATCATCCAAAGAAAAAGGAGCGAGTGAGCAGACGACCCTGCAAATAAAAGATCGGGAAAATACCGAGGATTGGAGAGAATTCTTTATAGACTACTTCAAATACCGTCGAACGCCCGAAGATGCATCCTCAAGACATCAGCTTATGAAACGAGCTCTGTCTTTCGCCTTCGTCAATGATACTCTGTACAAGAGGTCATTTGATTCTCTGTGGTTGAGATGTCTGGGACCTGAAAAAGCAAAAAGAGTCGTTCAGGAAGTTCATGACGGACTCTGTGGTTCTCACCAAGCAGGCCCAAAGATGAAGTTGAAGATCAAGCGGATGGGCTACTACTGGCCCACGATGATTCAGGACTGCCTCGAATATGCGAAGCAATGCCACTCATGCCAAATTCATGGGGACTTCATCCACCAGCATCCAAATCCACTCCATCCAACGGTGGCTAGTTGGCCATTCGAAATGTGGGGAACTGATATAGTCGGCCCCATCAAACCAGCATCGTCCAGGGGACATCGTTTCATCCTGGCAACGACTGACTACTTCTCCAAATGGGCAGAAGCAGTACCGTTAAGAGAAGTGAAGACGGAGAATATCCTCCATTTCTTCAAGATGCACGTCATTTACCGGTTCGGCACTCCGCGACGGATTATCTCCGATAACGGGCCAGCTTACAGAAGCCACAAGATCAGTCGCTTCGCGCAACAACATAATATAGACTGGAGATATTCCTCGGTTTATAATCCGCGAGCTAATGGTCTAGCCGAGGCCTTCAACAAGACCTTGACAAAGATCATGAAGAAAACGGTGTCCCGAAATAGGAAGGACTGGCACGAGAGACTGCAAGAAGCTCTCTGGGCGTATCGAACTACGTTTAAGACGGCCACGAACACAACGCCGTACGCATTGGTATTCGGTACAGAAGCAGTACTCCCCCTCGAGATAGAGTTACCCTCTCTACAAGTGGCAGTCCACTACGAGCTAACAGATGAAGAAAACGCTCACCTTCGGCTTGAGGAGCTTGATGCCCTTGATGAAACCCGGCTCATAGCGCAACAAAATCTGGAAGCTTATAAAGCGAAGATGACGCGCTCATATGAGAGATTGACCCGGCCAAGAACATTCCGCTAAGGCGAACTCGTGCTAGTGGTCAAAAGGCCTATGATCCCCAATCGCGCCAAGCGGGGAAAATTCGAACCAAACTATGAAGGCCCGTACATCATAGACAAGGTCTACCAGGGTGGAGCCTATCTACTCATGGATATGCACGGTGAAAGGCCTTACAGGCCAATAAACGGTCGATTCCTAAAGAAATACTACGGTTAGCGAGTTACCGCCTAGGTCAATGATAGATGACGACGACTATGTCCGCTCGCTATCTTCCTAAGCTCAAACTTTATAAGCAATGGCCAGCCTTCTCCTGGATGGACCGAAACGTCCTTAAACTAATGGCGGACCGAAACGTCCTTAAACTAATGACGGATCGAAATGTCCTTAAACTAACGAAAGACCGAAATGCCTTTAAACTATTACCGCAGCATCTTCAGGATGACGAGATGAATAAAAGAAAAAGAAAAAAATACATATATATTAAAAATATATATATAATAAACGGTATGTCCATAAGCGAAATGGGCACAGATGAAAACCCGAAAGGGCTCCGTGAGTAAAAACAGCAGGGCTACCGGCGAGTGTTCGTGAAAACCCGAAAGGGCGCGACCTCGTAAAAAAATAATATAAAAATAAAAAGAATAAAAAAACGGTATGTCCATAAGCAAAATGGGCACGGATGAAAACCCGAAAGGGCTCCGTGAGTAAAAACAGCAAGACTACCGGCGAGTGTTTGTGAAAACCCGAAAGGGCGCAATCTCGTTAAAAGACACTTATAGGGTCCTCTCGACCTTGTAAGGAGAAACCACCCGCGTGAGATCCTTACGACTCACAAGGGAGCAACACACTTAGGGATCCCCACGATCCTAAGGAGAAAATACACTTGTGAGATCCTCACGACTCATAAGGAGAACTCTCTTATGGGACCCTCACGGCTCATAAGATTTGAAAGTCTTAAGTTACAGAAACCTAAACCTGTTCTTAAGCAAACCCCCCACAACCTTCGATACTGCCCTACAAGTGGTTCAATACTGACCCTTGTATACAATCCACGGGCGCGAATAAACATTTCCCTAACCAAGTTTCATCCGTGATTGGGGATATGTGCGCATGATGAACAACCCTTGTAGGTCCTCTCGATTTACAAGGAAAAAAAAACCTCCTGTAGGATCCTTTACGACTTACAGAGGAACATACACTTAGGAATCCTCACGATTCCAAGGAGAAAATACACCTACAAGATCTTCACGACTTGTAGGGAGAAATAACTTTGTGAGACCCTTACGGCTCATGAAGTCAAAAGCCTTAGTCGACAGGACCTTAACTCTGGTCGCTAAGCCACCTTTGTTCGACATCGACAGAGGCAATGTAGGTGATCTTCCCACTATCCTCCGAAGTCTAACATACAGGCTCTTAGCATATCTTCAAGGATCTGAATCGTTCGCTCAGACTGTCCATCTTTTTGTGGATGGTAAGATGTGATAAAGTTCAGAATCGTTCCCAAGCTAGCTTGCAGACTCTGCCAAAATTGCGATCGGAATCTGGTGTCACGATTGGAAACAATGCAAACCGGTACTCCATGTAATCTCACGATCTCCTGCATGAGTTCATGGGTATGAGATATAGTACCCTATGAAGAGTTAAATCTTACTTAAATTCAAACTTACCCCCATGTACTTCTTTGCCGGTGTCTCGGTAGATTGGCCAACTCGAAATGGGATAAAGTGAGCCAACTTTGTGAGTTAATCCACAATAACCCATACTGCATCGTTAGCTTTTGTGCTACGAGAAAGAGTAGTCACAAAATCCATGATAATATGATGCCACTTCCATTCTGAGATAGGTAACGGTTGAAGTAAACCGGCAGTCCTGTGATGTTCAACTTTCACTTGCTGACACACCAAACATTTGGCGACGCTTCTGGCTACTTCATGCTTTATTCCATGCCACCAGTAATGTTTCCGCAGATCTTTATATATCTTTATACCACTAGGGTGTACTGAGTATGGGGAGCTGTGGGCTTCTTTCATCAACTCTTCCCGAACAGGACCTTGTGGTACACACAATATGCTTCCGTATCTCAAAGATCCGTCTTCATGCATGATGAAGTCTGTTCGAAGTCCACTTTCGATTTGTTCTCTGATCTTTTGCAACTTTGCATCACTTGCTTGAGCTGACAATTGTAGACTGAACTTGTAAGTTCATCAAACTTGAAGCGTTACCTGGCATGATCACTTCTATCTCCATCTGATGCAAATCTTGCTGTAGTTTCCACTGTGCGGTGAGATTCATTGATAGTGGTTGGCGACTAAGTGCAACAGGTACTACATTCACCTTCCCTGGATGATATTGTAGATTGATGTCAAAATCCGCCATAAGTTCTAACCACCTTCTCTACCGCATATTCAACTCTTTCTGAGCAAACACATACTTCATACTTTTATGGTCTGTGTAAATATCTACCCGTTCTCCAAGAAGATAATGACGCTAAATCTTGAGTGCAAAGATAACGGCTGCTAACTCTAGATTATGCGTTGGATAATTGCGCTCATGAACCTTCAGCTGTCTTGATGCATAAGCTACAACTTTACCGTGCTGATGTAGAACACATCCTAATTCTTTACCGGATGCATCGCAATGCACTATGAAACCTCCAGATTGGTCCGGTATTATTAGAATAGGTGTTGTTGTCAATCTTGATTTGAGTTCTACGAAAACTTGTTCGCATGCTTCTGACCACACGAATTCTTCATCTTTACATGTGAGCTTGGTCATGGGTGTTGTAATTTTCGAAAAGCCTTCAATAAATTTTCGGTAGTGTCCCGCTAATCCCAAGAAACTTCGAATGTCCTTCATTGTATTTGGTGTCGGCCATTCGCTTACTGCGGATACTTTAGCTGGATCCACAGAGATTCTTTCACCTGAAACGATATGTCCGAGAAATCCGACTTATTCGCCAAAACTCGCACTTGCTGTACTTGGCATAGAGTTGATACTGTCGCAAAGTCTCCAGGACAATTCGTAAATGTTCAGCGTGCTCTTTCCGATTCTTAGAATACACCAGGATGTCGTCAATGAAGATGACAACAAACATGTCTAGGTACTCTCGGAAAACTTGATTCATCAGATTCATGAATATGGCTGGTGCATTGGTCACTCCAAATGGTATCACGAGAAACTCATAATGACCATAGTGAGTCCTGAATGTCGTCTTCCGAATATCAGACTCTTTGACCTTCACCTGATGATAACCCGAACGAAGATCTAATTTGGAGAAAACGCAAGACCTACTTAGCTGATCGAACAGATCGTCGATTCACGGTAGTGGATACTTGTTCTTTATCGTGAATTCGTTCAAAGCTCTAGAATCAATGCACATTCTTTATGAACCTTCCTTCTTTTTCACTAAAAAAACTGGAGATCCCCAACTTGAAGTAGTGGGACGAATCCATCCTTTCTGCAGAAGTTCGTCCAGCTGAGTACGGATCTCCTTCAAACCTTCAGGGCTTAATCGATATGGTGCTTTGATCACCGGTTGTGCACCAGGTACTAAATCAATTCCGAATTCAAGAGCTCGATCAGGAGGCAAACCTGATATGTCTTCAGGAAATACGTCGTCGAACTCTCAAACTACCTCTGTCTTAACTTCTCCTGCTTGTAGAGTTGCAATCAGTGCCTTCTTCGGTTTTGCTTTGTAGGTACTAGGCTCCAGGGCATGGTCTCTACTTTTGACATAAAAGACCAGATGATCTGGAATCTACCCTCCTTTGACGACAGTCGATGTTAGCGTAAAAAGTCCCTAGTCAATCCATACCCAAAACTACATCGTAATTCGGTATGTCCAGCACCTTGAAGTCAGCATAAAATTCTCTCCTGCAGACGACCACTGGGCACAGGTCGTATCCCAAAGTTGCCTTTAGAACGCCGTTCCCTGAACTGACATTCCAGCTGGATACGAGCGGAGAGATGGGAATCTTTTTCTTAGTGTTTTAACGAGTTAAATCCAAATGTCCGAGTTTGTTTAAGATTAACTATGAGCTAAATCTGTATGATAAAAGAGCTTGTTAGGGTTAGGATTAGGTTAGTTTGAGTTAGGAGTTAGCTCACTTCTTTCATTTGCCACTCTTAATATCGATGTTACGGTAATCGGCAACAACGGGGATTAGCACGACTAGGAAGGAAACTTACGAGTATAAGCTAGGCTTTCCAACGCTTAGTTCCTTTCTTTTGGTCCTTGTCCGTCCGTTCTTGGCTCTTAGCCATAACCTCTGATCAATTCAACCACAACCGGTCTCACTAGGGTGTCACCACTATCATGTAAGATAAGGTGCCGTAGGGAGCGGATTGTGGTTGCCTTGACAGAAGTTCGAATCAAGATGTTGGGCAAAGAAAAGAGTGAGAGAAATTTCCTTCTCTCAAACTTTCCTTATCTTACCCTAACAAGTGAGAAACTACTCACCCATTATAAAAGAAAAAAGAAAATAAAACAAACAAATAAGATGAAAGAAAGGAGGTAGAAAATTACAACTAGCTATTTAGGATCTCGATTAGGCAAGGATCACACTTAAGCATCATTGTTGCAAGGATAAAAGAAAAGAGAAGAAAAACAAACAAACAAACAACTACTTCAACAAAGAGAATTACATGCAACAAATATAAGAACTAAGTTATAAGACATGCATATGAAAAAGAACTTCTCTTTATTCATCCTTCACTCAAAAAGCTCTCTACATTGTTAATGGAAAATAGATGAAGAGGAAGAAGTTACAAACTAATTATACTAAATCCTAACACAAGAATAAGCATGCTCACTTGCCTTGAAACTTGCTATTTATAGGCAGATAGATAAAACCCTAGAGCCAAAATCTGAGCCTTTACACAATTACAAAACTATCTTAAAAATATCTCCCGACTCCGAGTTGACTCGGCCGCGGAACCGCCGCATAAGTGCCATATCGGCCGCGGTTCCGCGGCTCTTTGGGTGAGTTTCTGTGCCGTTTTTTCTGGGGTTTTCCATGTTGCAACTCTTCTCTATTTAGTACACTTGGTTTTTCAGAATCACTTCATTTTTCTCCCAGATTCTCAACAGTCCAAAAAGATGAAAGTATGCGGACTTTTGCCTTGATCTTCTTGAGCTCCTCGTTATCAACTCGATTCTTGTGTTGCCTCCTTGTGCTTTGTGCATGAATGAGCCTTTATTGATATTTTGTCTCTCGAACTGGTAGGCGGCATCTGAGCGGAAAACCCGTATTTTTATCTGTTGTTGGTAGTTGTCCTGAATTTGTCATGACTGCTCTTGATTTTCATTGTTTTGAGCCGAGAACCTATAACCTGCAATTATTTAGAAAACACAGACCAAAAGTACCTACCAATATGCAATGCGATCAAGAATGGGCGGTATAAAAGTACAAAATTCTGATATGAACAAATGCCACCAAATTTATCTTTTGCTCGTCCCGAGCAAAGCCATTTTATTCTCAAAAACTCACTTTCGTAGGTATCACGGTTGCACTTAGCGTGTGAAACAAGCCGTTAAACCCCAAGATTGCCCTAGAGGAGGAGTTTTGTCTCCTGAGGGTTTTCAGCGGATACTACCCACAAAATCCGATCAAGTTAGCCGTCGACTCTAATCCTACAGTTCAGCGTTCTAGCAAGAAACTCTATCATCCTAACTTATAAATATTCATCCCATATTCTTCACACTTCTTATTCGTTTACCTTAAGATCCTATACGTCTTGCCAGTTTATAAAACTCTCAGCATCTCTTGAGTTTTCCTTTTAAAACGTAGTCTCAAATCCTGAATTTTTATCATCACCACGGAAGATATAAGCCCTATTCTTCATTCCTATCTCTCCTCCAAACTTCGATCATATACCCCTGCGTCTATGTAATATTACCCCCATACTTGGAAATTCAATTCAAGCTATAATACGCTTGCCTTAATACCTAGTACTACTTCTTTTTTATTAATGATGGACGGATTCGCTCACACATCTTTCATGCGACTATTACAGCTTCCTGAGGCATTAATCAGCCGATTACTGAATGTGTGAGCTTAAAGCGTAAATATCAATTTCCAGGTCTTGTACTCTTTTTTTCTTTTTTTTTCTTTTCAAGACCGGATATATTTTTCAAATGATGCTCTTTTGGTGGTTAGCTTTGAATACCGTTTTTTCCTTTCAACAAGGCTTTCAGGCAAGAGTATTTCTAGCTATCCTCTACTATCCCAAGTTTCAGGGTGCGTGTATGTGCGATTTGTAGGGTATATATTTTCAGAATTGGACTCAAGATTCGGAACTATTTTTCAGACTCATTTCTTTAAATAGAGCTTTTAATACTCTTCCTTCATTTCAAATTAGCCGAAGAACTGAACTCAAAATTGCTTATTTCTAAATAAACTGCAAGGACGTATATTTGCTATAGTTATAATTCGAGGAAGGTTATTTTTTTGGGTTTTCAATTACTAAGTATAGGATTTAGTTATTTCTAACTAGTTAAACGTCATGTCGAACTTGAGTCTAAATGGCCAACGTTGAAAGTTATATATATATATTATATTTAAGGGAAAACAATACAATGCAGAAATATAAAAAAGATGCGATGCGGAATTTAAACATGCAAAGTAAAAGAATAAATATTTACAAAAAAAAAAAACATGCAGATGCAGAATGCAAGGATAACAATTTACAATAAAACCCCGCCCCCGAACTGACTCACAACAGTGCCCTCACTGCTGCCTACTGTGTCTCCTAGAACCAGATGCGGTACCGCTCATACCAGCTCCACTCCTGTCTGCACCACGACCCCTCGATCTCTCTCTCTCTTCTCGTGCCAACATGGTAGACGTCCCCTGCTCAAGACTCGTCAAACGCTGATCAAAATTCGTCAGCATCCCCAACACTCGCTCGTACCAGCTCCCCTATGAGTACGCAGCAGCAAGCGTGCTTGCTCGGCGGGGGTCAGCTCTTCATCGCTCGCTGTGGAGCTCGAGCTGGGCGTCTTTGCCATCACATCCTCGGCCGGCTCGGTACGCGACCATAACCCATAAAGTCTAGTGTATGACGTGGAGACACCCTCAAGCAGGTGTCGAATGGGAACCCCACCATGCATAAAAGCATCAAACTCCTCAATAGAAAGGAAATAGCGACACAATTGTGTCACTAATATTGGGCACGGACAATTGGTTGCCCCCTTGCCGGCGCCAATCGAGTGCAAAAGCATGGTGCACATGTCATAGCTGGGATTTTTCGTCATTAAAGTGTGCACAATGTGTAGGGATGGAGTAAAAAAGGTGGTGTTATGCGAACTTCCAAAGATATTATTTTGCGCACAACGGCACACGGTTAAGATATTCACATACAACGTACATGCCTGAATTCCTTTCCTAAGTTCCCTAGAACAACTATCGCCCATCAACGGCATGTAATCCTCAAAGCGGAGGGGTTGGTCGTGTGCGGGGATACGGGGTATCAAAGTGACCTCATGAATGAAGTTCCTATCTATAATAATTTCCCGATCCCCCCACAACAAGCGTATAAACCTATATTTTGCTAAGCAACCTTTCTCCATGCTCTCAAAGAAATGCGCAACGAGATCCGGAATCGCGAACACGTTCGGATAGCTATACAACAGGAAATTCCATCCGCGTTTCCGGATCTCATCACCAAAATAGCTACCATAAACGTTATGGGCGAATAATTGCGAGAAATCTTATTCAAACTAAAAATTAGGAGCCATGAACGGAAAGTGCAAAAATTTTAGATCTGAAGTGAGGAGATGAGAAAATCAAACCTCCTCTGAAATTTTCAGAGGGAGAAAAGACTGAACGGCGGCGCTTCCGCGGTGGGTTGAGGAGATCTCCGGTGGAATTTTCAGTGGTTGCTAGGGTTTTCTGTGAGGGGTTGTATGAAAGCTCGGGGATTACAGAAGAAGAGAGAAGGTTTATGTAAAGGGGCGGTCAAGATGTGGTCAAAAAGTGACCTGTTTTGCACAAAAGTCCTCCTGAAAAAAAAAGAAATTATTATATTTGGTTTTTTGTGTTTTTTGTTATTTTTTAAAGATAGTTTTAAATATTTACAAAAATATCCCCCCTTGTTTTTTCATTATTACAAATGGGAATTTCACCAGGCAAGAAATATCCCAACACAAAAAACTGAAACAAAACAAAATGGATATGCAACGGACAAGAATATCCATTATATTCACGCACGATGGTATATACATAACCCCAAACTTTTTTTTGAAACAGTGTTTCTACTGTTTATGGCTGGATAACCGAAGCTTGGTGGTAAATGGAGGAAGATTAATCAATGTAAACCGTCTCCTGCAACATCATGAGCTCCTCCGATGGTTCTGCGGTGAGAAACAGTTTTATTCTATGTCCGTTCACTTTGAATAGTGAACCGTCCTCTGGATTCTCCAAATCCACCGCGCCGTGCGGGTATACATACCGCACAAGAAAGGGTCCCTTCCAGCGAGATCGAAGCTTACCGGGATGGAAATTGAGTCGGGTGTCGTAAAGAAGTACTTGTTGTCCAGGCGTGAAAATTTTGCAAGGTGTTTATCATGAAACACCTTCGTTTGGTTCTTTATAACAACCGTGTTCTCATAAGCCTCATCTCGAAACTCGTTCAATTCGTTTAGTTGCAGCTTCCGATAGCTGCCCGCATCTTCAAGGTTTAGATTCAGTTCTTTGATCGCCCAAAATGCGCGATGCTCGATTTCTATAGGGAGGTGGAAAGCCTTTCCATACACAAGCCGATAGGGAGACATTCCAAGATCAGTTTTGTACGCAGTTCGAAATGCCCAAAGGGTATCGGTTAGTTTCAAAGACCAATCTTTACGGTTCTTAGAAATTGTTTTCTCCAAATTCTGCTTGATTTGCCGATTTAAAAGTTCGGCTTGCCCACATGTTTGGGGGTGATAGGGTGTGGACATCTTGTGATTAATTGAGTATTTCCGCATCAAGGCCTCGAAAGACCTATTACAGAAATGTGTCCCATTGTCGCTAATAATAGCTCGGGGGTGCCCGAACCGGGAAAAGATGTGTTCTTTTAGGAATCTAACGACAACCTTGTTGTCGTTCATCCGGTTTGGCACTGCCTCGACCCATTTAGAGACATAATCAACAGCTAAGAGAATATACAGGTTCCCAAAAGAGTTGGGAAACGGGCCCATGAAATCAATTCCCCAAACATTGAACATCTCAACAACCAAGATTGGTTGGAGCGGCATCTCGTTTCTCCTGGATATCTGGCCCAAATGTTGGCACCGGGAGAAAGTCTTGCAGTAAACATGGGCATCTTTGGAAAGTTGTGGCCAGTAAAAGCCACACTGCAAAACTTTCTCAGTTGTCTTTCTTGGGCCAAAATGCCCGCCACACGCTTGATTGTGGCAAAACGACAGCACGCTCTTGAATTCATTATCAGGAACACAACGACGAATGATTTGGTCTGGACGGTACTTGAATAGGTAGGGTCCATCCCAGTAAAACTGTTTGACTTGGGATAAAATTCTAAGTCTGTCCTGACTTGACCATTCGTTTAGTATGAGTCCTGTCGCCAAATAGTTCACGATATCTGCGAACCAGGATTCGCAAGATACTGTCAAGAGTTGCTCATCAGGAAAAACATCGTTAATTGGGAGAGGAAGTGTCGGCGAAGAAGGAAGTCGTGAAAGATGGTCGGCCACTACGTTTTCACATCCTTTTTTGTCCTTAATGAAAAGGTCAAATTCTTGAAATAATAGGATCCAACATATTAACCGAGATTTTGCATCCTTTTTCGCGAAAAGATATCGCAGAGCTGAATGATCGGTGTAGACAACAACTGGGGAGCCAATGAGATATGACCTGAATTTTTCCAAAGCGAATACAACCGCCAAGAACTCTTTCTCGATTGTCGTATAATTCATTTGTGCATCATTGAGGGTCTGGCTCACATAGTAGATTACGTGCGGCATCTTATCGATGTGCTTTCCTAGGACCGCACCGATAGCAAAGTCAGATGCATCACACATAATCTCAAAATGATGCGTCCAGTCAGGTGAAGAAATAACGGAAGCAGTGGTGAGTGAGCTTCTCAGTGATTCGAAAGCAGTCAAACAGCTCGAGTCGAAGTTGAACGTGGTATCCTTGGCCAGAAAAAGAGTCAAGGGTCTAGCAATTTTGCTAAAGTCCTTGATAAACCGTCTGTAGAAATCGGCATGGCCAAAAAAAAACTCGGATATCTCTGACGCATTTGGGTGGAAGGAGGTTGGAAATGACATCAATCTTTGCTCTGTCAACCTCGATGCCATTTCGCGAAATGATATGTCCTAAGACAATTCCTTCGCGCACCATGAAGTGGCATTTTTCCCAGTTTAAAGTGAGATTTTTATCTTTACACCGGGTAAGGACAACGTCAAGATGTTGCAGACACTCGTCAAAAAAATCGCCAAAGATGAAGAAATAATCCATGAATATCTCCAGAAATTTCTCAACCATATCAGAGAATATTCCCATCATACACCGCTGAAAAGTAGCGGGAGCATTGCATAGCCCAAAGGGTATGCAAACGTGCCGAATGGACAGGTGAAAGTGGTTTTGTCCTGATCTTTCTCGGCGATGGGAATCTGGTTGTAGCCTGAGTAGCCGTCCAGAAAACAGTAATACTCATGTCCAGCTAATCTTTCGAGCATTTGGTCAATGAATGGTAGCGAAAAGTGATCCTTCCGCGTTGTGGCGTTGAGTTTTCGAAATCAATGCATACACGCCACCCGGTATGGGTGCGAGTAGGGATGAAGTCATTCGTCTCGTTTGTGATGACTGTAATGCCCGACTTCTTAGGGACAACGTGTATAAGACTGACCCACTAGCTATCTGAAATAGGGTAAATGATACTACTATCCAGACATTTGACGATCTCCTTATTCACAGCCTCCTTCATGACTGGATTTAATCGCCTCTGTGGATCCCTAGCTTGTTTGGCATCATTCATCATATGAATGTGATGTTCAACTATTAAGAGACTAATCCCCTTGATGTCCGCCATCGTCCAGCCGAATACTTGCCGATTGGATTGCAAGACCGTGAGAAAGGCTTTCTCTTGTTCTAGAGCTAGAGAAGCCGAGATGATGACTGGGAGGGTCTCGTTCTCACCTAAGTAAGCATACTTGAGGTGAGAGGGCAAAGGTTTGAGTTCGAGCGTCGGAGGTGAAACGACTGAAGGCAGGATTGGAAAAAATGTCTCGAACTCAAAGGATTCCAACAGGGGCTCAAAGTGAGTGTATGTGACCGAGTCGGATGGTTAAACTAACGCATCCGAAAATTCAAAATATTCAAACTCGGACGGCGACAAGCCAAGATCATTTGAAAACATGAAGCACTCTAATCGTTGTTCGAAGTGGAAATAGCCGGTTCAAAGAGGAAAGCACTAGTGGAGTCAAGATTACTGTGATCAAACAAGAATTCCTCCAATTCACAGTCCTCGGGGGCGATCTCCTGAATGGAATAAAAATCCAGTATATGAGTGTCACGCCCCGCTTCCCAGAGTACGCTAAGATGGGCACGTGACATAGCCAACCATGCTACCTGTGGATAGGAAAACCCCTCCACAGTCACATTACGGCTGTAGAGATATCAAGAACAGGAAAGTAAACTAAACTATCTAGTACATGTCCATGAGCCAGAATAAATGAGTCAAGAAATAATATAATATGCGGAAGCAAAAGATCAAATAAACACCTGGAAAGTAAGACTGGATATCAACAGGATCCTCACTGCTCGGTCTAACAGCGGCAATACTCCTGATCAGTCAGCAACAAAGGTAGAGGATCTGGGCCATGCAAAACCCAGACGTCAACGCGTCATAACATCAAGCAATAATATATAAACAGAGTAGCAAGACATGCAAGTATGGTCATAAAAGGTAAAGCAGGTGTAACAGCAATATAAATCAGGGCAGTGAAAGGTAGTGTTCAGTGAGTAATCTAAACTGGTCTATTGGGTTAACTACTCTCAAGTCTTTGAAATCAATTTGATGAATCATCGATGTAACTCAATAGTATCCCGTGCGTGCCCGGGATCACGGTGAAGATTCTCGGGCTGAAACCGAGACATGCCGTTAGGCACTAAAAGGAAAAGGGTAACGATGAATGATGTCCACAGCATCATCCCAAGGCTGGCCTAGCCTCTAAAAAGTTAGTGGATAACGATGGATGATGTCACCAAGGCTGGCCTAGCCTCTAAAACTGATCAGTAAAAGTAGCGAACTGTCGAGTTACAAGTCGGGTTTCATCATTGATTTCCCCATACCCCCAAGTTATATGTGTTCAAGTCAGGTATTAAAATAATCTGGAGCTAATGCCAACACAGGATCAGGCAGGTACAGGTTTGTCTGGATAGATAACAGGAAATGTCCGTAAGGACAACAGGTCAGGTTTGTTGGCATTAGTCACAAGATCAGGTAATAGGTAAACCCATGGTACATCAGGTCAAGTCCGGTAGTATATAGATATCATGTCATGTCAAGAGTTGCACGGTACCATATCGTGTCAAGTAGTAGGTGTAACAAGTCATGTCAGGGTGCACAAAATGTCATGTGGGTGCTCAAAATCAAACTAACATAGGTATAGGTATACAAAACAAGCATGGAGTACTAGTAGAACAATAAAAATAGAATATCGTAATGTGATATGCAAACAGGTACAGATTAAGGCATATGGATGCACAATTATGGTTAGGGTTAAAGTTAAAGTTCCAATACTAATTAAACTGCAATATATCAAGTGTGGAATGTTAATATAGATTCAAGTGATCTATGGATGCAATATTATGTATATTAAACGATATGGATGCAAACAGGTGTTCGAACGGTTATAAACTTTTTAAAAGGGTATTATGGGCCATGTAAATAATTATTATGTGATTTAAACACGGATGTGAGTACTACGTATAGTAAGACATAATGCAATGTGATAGGTTCAAGTTGTAAATCTAAAATGATATAACCGGACATCGAAATGTAAAAAAAATGGAAATTAATAGCCTTAGGTTTAATTTACAGGTTTAATCATGAAATTAAATATGTATAAATATTTTAATAGCATGTAGCAAGTTTTACTTGCCTCGAGTACGACGATAACGGAAAATGACACGGAGACGTGAACACGACACACGCGAGGTCACGGCCTGAACCAGGCTCGGGTCCAGATCTTCTCGTCTCTGGCTTGCTTGGCTAGGGTTTGGAGAGTACTCAGGTTGGTAGTGTTCAAACCGCGGCAACGAAGTCTCAGAGAAGAGGGAGTCGGTGACGGTGATTGGAGTTTGACAGGTATCGGTTTGATGAGGAGTCGAGGGAAGAAGATCACGAGCTCTCTGGAAAAAAGTCGACGATGATGATCGAGTAGGGGGGTGCTCGTTGGATTATGGTTTGCAGTCGAGAACAATAAGGAGAAGATGAAGATGGCCGGAGTTAGGGGTTTTGGTTTCAATGGTGCTCTGGTGAGGGAAGATGCAAGCGAGGGAAGGTGGGTTCTCGGGTGAGTTTATAGGGGAGATGAAGAGGATGATGGCTGAGAAGTAAGCTTAATGGGTTCGGTATCAGGGGGAGCCACGCGTGCTGTTAGGAGATGAGGAAGATGAGGTTGATGGAAGCGATGATGATGATGCTAGGGTTTCGGTTAGGGTCTGGGTTAGGTAAGATGTTGATGGTGGTGCTGATGGGTTGAAGGGAGAAGAGAATCGGCGTTGGTGAAGGTGGTTGCTGCTTCAAGGAAGAAGAGGGAGGTGATGAGACGGATGGGATGGAAGCGAAGCTCAGGCGAAGGGGAGATGAAAGAAAGGTGGAGGAGATGGTGGTCGCGGGGGTGAGGCGACGACGACGAGGCTAGGGTTTTTCTCGTGGGCGCTGGGGTTTACAAAGAAGTAGAAGAAGAGAATGAAAGAGGGAGGTGACGGTAGCAGGGGCGGTGACGAGAGCGGCTACAGAAATCGCGAGAGGAGAGAGATAGGATCGCGAGAGGAGAGAGATAGAGAGAAAGCGAGAGGAGAGAGAGAGAAGAGTAGAAAGAAATTTGTTCTGTAGTGGGGAGAGAGAAAGAGAAGAGAGAGATGAGAGGGGTTGCGGTGGGGATGGAGATATGAGAGAGATAGAGAAAGAGATGTGGGACCCGGCAAATAAAAGAGAGGTATTTTGATTGGTTGGTGGGGAAAGTAAAGAGAGAGAGAATCAGATTGTGAAGGATTTTAAGGATTTAGAATATTTAAAAGGAGGGAGAGAGAGACTGAGATGAGATTGTTTGTTAAATATATATATATATATATATATATTCGTTTATAAAATATATTAACAGTTTAAAATATCATGAATATTTTATTAGTCAAAATTAGGTTTTTGGTAAATACAAAAATACTTCAAAACGCATCCGGGTCGGGTCTAAAAATCCAGTTTTACAATATGAAAAATATATGCGACTCCCAAATTTTAAAATGAACGCTTAGGTAACGAAAAAAGCATACCCCTAAGAACGGACGCATGTATGTACGCGTAGCCATCCAAACACGTCCGTTTTACTGAACGGGACGAGAACAAGATGCATGGACGCTACCACAGGGTTAGGGGTATCAAGCAGGCTAAGAAATGCAATTTCAAAATATTTTACGTGACCAAAAAAATGTTATATGATAAAATATGCGATACTAGATAAAACACCAGTATGTACTAAACATGAGATACACGTGTCCATGCAACAAGTCAAGGTAATCTATAAATAAGAATCAAACAGGTTCAAGTAAGCGGGTCGGGTCGAATGCAATATAAAGTGTAAAATACCATTCGCACCCAAGATGCGTTAGATCAAGAAATATCACGAATAAAGAAATACGAGAACTGGAATTGGTATAAATGAACTCGGGTGTTACAATGAGCGTTCAGTTCGGATGGTTGATTCCTTAACCTAAAAATGTTGAGTTCAATTGGCATGTTACCAAAAGATAGGTTCATGGAACCATTTCGACAATTGATCACAGCATTTGAGGTTGCAAGGAATGGGCGACCGAGAATCACCGGAATTTGATTCCGGGAGTTAGCTACAGGTTGTGTATCTAAAATAATGTAGTCAGCGGGGAATATGAAGTCCCCAACCTTAATTAACACATCCTCTAGCTCACCCCTAGGATGAGTGATAGATCGGTCATCCATTTGAAGAGTACAATGTGTAGGTTTCAGTTCTCCTACCCCGAGTTTCTCATATACTGAATAAGAAAGTAGGTTAACACTTGCACCAAGATCCAAAAGAGCGCGGTTGATGTTCTTATCCCCAATGGTTAGTGAAATCGTAGGATAGCCAGGGTCCTTCCGTTTTTGTGGTAAATCTTAGGTAAAAGCATCACTCACATTACTAGTCAAGAAAACATTCTTTGGTACCTGAGATTTCCTCTTCTTAGTGCATAATTCTTTCAAGATTTTTACGTAAGACGGGAATTGCATCTTAGATGGGAATGTTGATGTTAACCTGTTTGAACAACTCCAGAATCTTCTCCATTTATGGATTTTGTTTATTGGACCTTAACCGGTTTGGAAATGGAACATTTTTGAAATTGGTTGAGTCCAATACTTGTGGAGGAGATTGTGGAGTTGGAACGGAACCCAAAACTGGAGTTTGAGTGGAGTGAGATGTGGATCCGTTCAGAGCAGCGTTTGAAGAAGAAGAACTTTTTGAAGAATGGAGAACAGGCTCAGAAGAAGAAGAAGAAGAAGGAGTAGAGGAAGAAACGTCCGGGGTGTCATCATCATCATCATCAATTTGAATGCCGATGTTGTTGTTCAGCATTCTTCCAGATCTCAATATAGTCACGGCACTCACATTATGGTTCTGTTGTTCAAGAGCAACATGTACATTATGTGGGTGACCAGAATTTGGGAGTGGTTGAGATGGAAGCCTTTCTTTCTCTCACCCGCTTAAAGCCGCGTTCAGCTGTGCAATCTGGGCTTCGATGGTTTTGATGCTTTGCACGTATGCAGTGGTGTGTTGCACCAGAGATAGAATAGAAGACTGGATATTTGCGGTGGATTGAGTCGATTGATTTACAAAAGACTATGGACTTCGTTCTAGAGAGGAAACCTTATCGTTATTTGACGGAACAAAGTTATTTTGAGGAAAAGAATTATTGAAGGGTGCAAAGTTGTTCGTCGGATTTTGAAAAGGTTGGGGTTGGAAAGGCTGCTGAAATTGTTGTTGAGCTTGTTGTTGAAGAGGAGAAGGAGGTGGCCTCTGAAAGTTGTTTTGGCTTTGGAAATGATGCTGGTTCTGATTCCATGCAAAATTGGGATGGTTCCTCCAACCGGGATTGTATGTGGAAAAGTATGGATCGTTTCTTGGTCTTTACTGAAATGCAGCATTAACCTGATCCTGTCCTTGAGATGGTGGGTTGTAAGGACATTCTTCGGTTAAATGAGATGGATCCGAACAACAAGTGCAAGTGGTACGAGGGGGAACATGGGCAGGAGAAGGAGGTGAAAATTTACTCTCAATTGCTTCCAGTTTTCGTGTGATCGTAGCCATCTCGGCCTTCATTGCAATTGAGATATCGAGTTGATGAACTCCTGTCCTAGGGAGACTTGAAGAAGAAGAAGAAGTTGAGGTGTTCGGTCGGGTGCTCTCCCACTGCAGCATTTGTTCCGCAAGATCGTCAAAGAATTGCCAATCCTCCTCGTCAGATTTGGACAGGAAGTGGCCCGACAGATGTCTCCATCAACTGTCTGGTTGCTGGATTCAGGCCTTCGTACAGAGTTTAGCAAAGTTGTCATTTCTCTATACTGTGATAAGGACACTGTACAAGGAGGTCCTTGTACCGGTCAAAGCACTTCCAAAAAGGTTCGGTTGGAAGCTGGGTGAATTGATCTATCTAGTTTCGGATCCGTGTGGTCTTATGATTTGGGTAGAATTTTTTAAGAAACGCCTTTACAAACTCGTCCCAACCGGTTATCGAATGAGATGCGGTGCTATACAGCTACTTTTCAGCGAGGCCACACGGAGTGGAAGGAATAACTCGTAGTCGTATAGTATTTTCAGACAGTTGGGTTGTCTTCATCATCGCACATACGTTCTGGAATTTATTGATGAAGATGTAAGCATCTTCGGATTCAAGCCCGTGAAATTTTGGCAAAATGTTGATGAAGTGGGGCTTAATTTCGAAATTATCCCCATTGGCCGGTGGAAGTGAAAGACAAGTCGGAAGTGCAGCGCAGGTAGGATAGAAACGATCCTGGAGCGCGGTTCGCTGTGGCGCTTCAACAAGAGGTGGTTGCGGGTTATTCACACCTAATGGAGGTGGAATTATTCCTGGGGGAGGTAAAGTGATGTTAGGAGGAAATCCTGACATCTTGTAAGAAGAATTTGGTGACGGTGAAAGTGAAGGTGAAGGTGAAGATGTATGAACAGAATCGCGGTCAACGTCGGAGTTGGCCGCAACGGTAAGGGTGAAAGAGGCGTGGAAGAAGTTTCGACGTCAGAGTCGATCGCGCAGTCGGTAGCGACTAACGTAACGCTGACTAGGCGGGCACTAGTGTCCCGAGTCCAACCGGACATACACTAAACGAGTTTAGTGTAGTCAAAGCGTAGAATGTGAGGGTAAGAAAACGTTAATGGAGAAAAGTCGGTGATTGGTGGGTGAAATGGAAATTTGGCGACGAATGACAAGTTTTTATAAAAGTTTTTGGGTTTTTTTTAGAGAGTTTTGCAAAATATATACGGATTTATGGACACAACTTCAAACAATCACAGACACAATATACACAATCACACCTAGAGCTATGGTCTTCAAAATCCACTAGACCGCTCCTAACTGTTCCAAGGTGACAAGTTGTGAGATAACCCTCAAATCGTCTTTTCATTGCCAATTGTGGCCAAGTAAGCACAAGTGAGGTAAGGAGGGTTCCGCTCACGAATCACCGTAAGACGGGCCTTTTAAAATTACCTCCTCACTTGTCTAGCCTAAACACCACAAAGTCAAGTTTAGATAAACAACCGAATGCCCACAACCTTCCTCTGTCCTATTGAGCATGACAAGTCCTTAGTTGGCTGAGTCTAGATATTTTTTAATTAAGCTCAAGGGTAATGCGTATACTTTTAGTGATTTTTAGGGTCTTAGGAAGGGTGATGAAATCCCCACCCAATCTGAATTGGTGTTATAGCCCCTTAAAGTCCGTATTATTTATGCAAAACAATAACAAACTAAAATCTAAAACACTTGCAAAAAATTTGTTTGGCGTCGGCGCAAAGAATCCTGCACAAAAACAGTTTTATTGGAGAGGGGAAGAGAGTTTGCGCAAAGAATACTGCAGAAAAGATAGTTCAGTGGAGTTCAGAGGGGATAGATAGAAGATTGGAATACTCACAAAACATTTTGGGTACTGATGTGACACGTTGACCACGATTCCGCGGTCAAACCTCTATTTCCGCCACGCTTCCACGGTTTAGTAAACGACTTGCAGCTTCAAAATTCTTCCCTGTGCTAAAGCCAATCTACTCTTCTTGGTTAGAACCTCTGAGTCTTGAATTGGTCACTGTATTTGCTCCAGAACTCTGTACGGTTAGCCGCGGTTTATCTTGATCCGCCGCGGTGTAGCCGCGAGATATGGGTCTAACTTCCCACGACTTTGGCACTGAACTTGATCTTCTCTATATTCTGCACACTTGCACAAAAAGAATTAAAAATAACAAAATGATTTTTAATGTTTTTTTGGGGTTATATATATATATATATATATATATATATATTCACAAATTAACCCGACATGAAACAAAGAAATAAACTACCGTCTTCCCGGCAACGACGCTATTTGATTGATACATTTTATTAGTGTGCTAGATAGCTCCATGAGGAGGTGGAGCTGGGAGAGAAAGTCGAGGAGCAGGTGCCTGAATAGCTGGCCGCTGCGGATAGGTGATTGCTGGTCTGGATGCCTGATTTTGATTGAGTCTGTGAGGACAAGACCCAATATCATGTGTGGATGAGCTACAGACTAAGCAGAGGCGATTAGCACGCCTGGAATCCTTCGTCAGGTGTCCATTTCTCTTGCAGTAAAAACAAAAGTCTGGACTGGACCGGTTGAAAGGTATTCCCGGTCTCCTGGGTACAAAAAGTGGCCTGGAAGAGACTCTTCCTGCCATCTGGGTGGCAGGACGCTTCACAACGGCATATTGAGGTCTGCCCTTCTTCTTCATCACTGCCTCATATCAACGGGCAACCTTCAAAGCCAAATCATTGGTTGAGAAATCCCCTGTAGCTAATACAGCTTGGAACTCCGGGTCAAACCCTTGCTGAAATCTTCTAGCCCTGATCTCAGCTGTCGGTATGAGATGGACTGCAAACCTGTTACGGTCTTGTGTTTGCTGTGTAATATGTGATATTAGAAAATCAAATATTTGAGACATATCTTACCTGCTCAAAATAGTGAACTCGGAATCATACTCATCCACAGATTTGGTCCACATCGAACCTTATTGCAAGTGGATGAATTGCTGCTCCATATCAAAGCGGGCAGTCTCGGGAAAATATTTCGCATCGAACATTGATTGGTACATTTTCGTAGTGTGCTAGTTTTAATTACCGCAATCAAGACGGTTTCGCTTGGTAGCTAGCCGGATGAGTACGGGTCGGTCCACGGAGAGATGAGAATCTTTTTCTTAGTGTTTTAACGCGTTAAGTCCAAAAGTCCGAGTTTGTTTAAGATTAACTATGAGCTAAATATGTATGATAAAAGAGCTTGTTAGGATTAGTATTAGGTTAGTTTGAGTTAGGAGTTCGCTCACTTCTTTCGTTTGCCACTCTTAATATTGATGTTACGGTAATCGGCAACAACAGGGATTAGCACGACTAGGAAGGAAACTTGCGAGTATAAGCTAGGCTTTCCAACGCTTAGTTCCTTCCTTTTGGTCCTTGTCCATTCGTTCTTGGCTCTTAGCCATAACCTCTGGTCAATTGAACCACAACCGGTCTCACTAGGGTATCACCACTATCATGTAGGATAGGATGCTGTAAGGAGCGGATTGTGGTTGTCTTGACGGGAATTCGAATTAAGATATTGGGCAAAGAAAAGAGTGAGAGAGATTTCCTTCTCTCAAACTTTTCTTATCCTACCCTAACAAGTGAGAAACTACTCACCCATTATAAAAGAAAAAATAAAATAAAACAAATAAAGAAGATGAAAGAAATGAGGTAGAAAATTACAACTAGCTATTTGGGACCTCACTTAGGCAAGGATCGCACTTAAGCATTATTGTTGCAAGGATAAAAGAAAAAAGAAGAAAAACAAACAAATAAACAAACAAACAACTAGTTTAACAAAGAGAATTACAAGCAACAAATATAAGAACTAAGTTATAAGACATGCATATGAAAAAGAACTTCTCTTTATTCATCCTTCACTCAAAAAGCTCATTACAATGTTAATGGAAAATAGATGAAGGGGAAGAAGAAGTTACAAACTAATTATACTAAATCCTAACACAAGAATAAGCACGCTCACTTGGCTTGAAACTGTCTATTTATAGGCAGATAGATAAAACCCTAGGGTCTAAATCTGAGCCCTTACACAATTAAAAAACAACCTTAAAAATATCTCCTGAATCCGAGTTGACTCGGCCGCAGAACCGCCGCATAAGTGCCATATCGGCAGCGGTTCAGCGGCACTTTGGGTGAGTTTTTGTGCTGTTTTTTCTGGGGTTTTCCGTGTTGCTACTCTTCTCTGTTTAGTACACTTGGTTTTTCAGAATCATTTCATTTTTCTCCCAGATTCTCAACAGTCCAAAAAGATAATAGTATGTGGACTTTTGCCTTGATCTTCTTGAGCTCCGCGTTATCAACTCGATTCTTGTGCTGCCTCCTTATACTTTGTGCATGAATGACCCTTGATTGATATTTTGTCTGTCGAACTGGTAGGCGGTATCTGACGGATGGTGAGCGGAAAACCCGTAGTTTTATCTGTTGTTGGCAGTTGTCCTGAATTTGTCGTGACTGCTCTTGATTTTCATTGTTTTGAGCTGAGAACCTGTAACTTGTAATTATTTAGCAAACACGAATCAAAAATACCTACCTATATGCAATACGATCAAGAATTGGCGGTATAAAAGTGCAAAATTCTGATATGAACAAACATCTCGCGAAAAATCCTCCATTCGATCGGCTGAGTAAGATGACTTTCTTCCGCCTTCCACCATACTCGGGAGTAATCAGTAAGTTGCAGCATCGCAACCCTTACCTAAGCAATATCTGGCACTTGTGCTGCTGCCAGATTGTCCTCAATGGATTGAGCCCATTCTTCAGCTTGCAAAGGGCTCTCTTTTCCAGAAAATTGATTTGAATGCAATGCTCGGAATTGCGTCACTCCAGGTGTTTCCGCTTCTGAGCAGTTCATTAGTATGACAGTCTGTTGCTGCTGTCCTTCCAGGAGGCTCTTAATTGCCTCGAGCAGTACCGTCTGCTCGTTGATCGGAGCTACAACGGTAGGTGTAAGTGGAAGAGGTGGTTGTGTATTGTTGATATTTGTACTCGTGTTGTTGGGAGAATCCATAACCTTGAAAGAAAAATAGGGTTATGATAGATTCAAAGAATATGAAATGTAAAAAATGTTTAGTTGCTGAGTCTTATAATTCTTGTTTTATATTGCTTAGGACTTCATGTAGAACTGATCTGTATGGACCGCCAACAAAAACCTGTCACGCCTCGCTTTCCAGTGTACAGTAAGGAGATGCGATGGGTCACACGACGTATTTAGTTAGAAGTAAACACACTAAGCGTAAATAAGCAATATAATATAAATGTGCACAAGAAAGACATGAGATGTAAATGAACACCAACTTTTTATTTATTAAACATTCTCTACAATGCAACTGAAAAGTAAATACAATATGAAAAGTAATGCCTAAACAATGGCATGAACTGAAAGTAAAAGTATATACAGGTGACTAAAGCTCTGGTCTTCTGAGAACTGCTCCAAGTCTTCTGAGATGGTCTCGATCTCCAGAGAGTCGGGTCCTCCTGGCAATATTCCAAAGAAAGAATAGAAAAGGAATGTCGTCAGCGAATAATCGCTCGGTAAGTTCCAAAGAGAGATAGAAATAGACTGAACAGGTAAAGGGAATATATCTGGTATAATGTATGATTATTTTATTAACGCATTTGTTTGTAACTTGGTACAGAATATGCCAGTGTATACAAGAGAAGCCCAACTTACCCCGTGGACTATGGTATATGGAGTACAAGGCCCCGTCAAAACCCACAGGATAACGGCAACGGATGTTCAGCTTAGGTGTATTAAAGTGATCGTCTCATGCCACTTTTAACACATTCCGTACCAATCTACCCCTTTAAAACCCCGTAATGTTTATTGTATTGACTTGTAGTGATTTGTAAATATAAGAATTGCCGAAACTATGATATCAATTGATCATGTAAACGGATAAAGATATAAACGGATATTCATATAGACATGTCAATGTATATCCATAAATCGGTCAAATCAAGTCATGTTGATATAGATAGTATTCTAGTATAAATGGATTCATGTTGTATTGGAGTTATATTTGAATAGTATTCATGGATGAATTGATTTCAGATTAGACCGAGACTCTGACTGAGTCAGACACTTAACAGAATTGAAGTCCTGAATTAGTTTTGGAGTTATCGGTAACTGCTGCACATGGACGGCATGATTTGTGTCTTTTTCCAAGACAATTACCGTATTGATAACCCCGTTTTTAGTTGTCTACCTTAAATAGGCAAGCACCTAATTTCTCCGGCTCTCTGAGGCTCAAGAGAATTGGTCCGCTTAAACCTATATTTACTAGGGTCCTTATTGTAAATTAATATAACTTGAAGGGGTTTTATGAAAAATAGTTTTGATATATTTTCAAAATAAACCTCAAGTATTTATTTATCGTCTTTAGGGTTTTCATAGATGTAATTTTTATAAGATAAGATATTCTAGTGGATATAAACCTAAATTGAATAGTATATGGTATTTTCATGTAAATTGACTTGTATTAATTTCTTAATAGTATTTTCATGAACATTTGTGGTTCTTTTCTTTTGATTTAGAAAACATAGAATATATTATATATTTAAAATAGATATTTTGATAATATTTACATATATATATATATATTAAAAATAGAATTTATTTATTAATAGAAATCACGTTTTCTTAAAAATGGTAATAATAAAAATTCCATCGAGATCGTATGCTCAAGGTCCGCATCTCGTCCTACTAGTCCGATGGATGTGCTATAACCCGTACCAACCAAATCGGATTCTCCAAAATGGGTTGAAAGGACATAATCGTATGGAATTTGATTAAAACAATTAAAAGAAATACGGTTTTGATAGTTAATGGTATTTAACTGTAAATTCGTCTTAGCCACAAAAATATTGTTTTCAAACCATCGTGCTATGTCATGATGAGTGTTATGATGAGGTAGGTCATTATCTTGTGAGTTTTCTAAAGGTAATATGAGCAATATGAATAAGTAATGTCGTAGATAAACCTTATGGTATTTAAACGAAAAAGTGTAATACAAGTTGCACAGCATTTTATTTTGAATTGAAATTTGTTCTAAATATTGTTTTATGGTTGCTAAACAAGATATAAAGAAATGGTTGATTTATTGTTAAGAAAAGTTGGGGTTTTAATGAAATTAGAATCGGAAGTCGGAATAACTCCGCTTCCGACGAGTTTTAATAAAAGATCATTTTAGAATAGAAAGAGAGAAGAGGAGAGGGAAGTTACTGGTTGAGAAGAGAGAGGTGGGGTGTATGAATGGTTTGAAAGCGTCGTGAAGTCGCGATGTCGCCGGATTTGTCCCTAATCGTCGCCGGAAGATGACCTTAGGCTAACTCCACTTATACACCTTATTTGAATTGGAAAATTTTGAGAGTTTTGATGCTATATTTCAGAATGGAGAGGGCTAGGTATGATGTGGTATTTATAGGAGAAATTAGGGTTTTGATAATTGAAGAAATGAATTAAAAATGTATTAAATTTTTTGGATTAATGCTCATTTTTAAATCTCTGTTAATGTGCAGGAAAAACAAACATAACTAGGGTAGTGGGGGGAGGCCAAAGGGTGTTAGGGCAAAATTTAAGAGCATTAGGTATGGGGGGCCCGGCGGCGCCGGCCCAAAGTGGGTTCTCGCCGGTCGATCAAGTGTGGGGTGTGGTGGGATTTGTGCCACGTGTCAGGATCTCTTCAATCAACAATTTCCATATGTTTGATTTCTGAGACTTTTCATTTCTATGTGTGTTGCATGTGTAAACTTTTGGGTTTCCAAAAATTTTAAAAGAAAAATCAGCAAAAAGAATATGTAGCTGAGGGGATTCGAACACAGGGGCTACGCCACAGCAGTGCAAGGGTTTTACCGATGAGCTACAAGTCATTTCTTGCTGTTCTAAAATAAATTAAATATTTATAGCATACTCAGGGTTGCAAATACTCCATTTATTACTTTAATTTTAAACAAATTTTGAACATTATAAATAGAGTCGTTACAATTAGGTTAATTAGGATTAATTAGGGTTAGGGTTTAGGATGCACTAGTTCCTTTAGTAGGATACTCGATGATAACGTAAACACTCAACTTTACCGTAAACGCAAGCAAAATTTACACTAAATTTAAAACTTCGAATCTTTAAATATGAAACGTAAACATAAAACCTATTCAAATTAAATGTTCAAGTTAAAACCAATATATGATACTCGATGATAATATGAAACTTTCATATTCTCATCGATACTCATATGTGAAAATCAAAGCGCGATTTAGTCCCGTCTATCGTTTAACATACGTTTGATATTCATCATGACATTGAACTATATGAAGGTTGTTAAATATCGGACGGTATAGTTCGGTACTAACAACAGTCGTGCAGTTTATGTGACGAGAAGATTCAATCGTATGATAACCGATAGATTTGTCCAGGGTGGACAAATTAGGAATGTATAAAGCAAACACCTTCATTCACTTATGTTTTCATTCGTTTCGAGTTATTTCGTCGGTACTTTTCCGTTGGTTCTTGATTTATCTCATAAACTATCTATTACCGCAATCAAGAACGGCGTCGCATGTAGCTAGCCGGTGAGTACGGGTCGGTCCACATGGATGTTGTGAATTTCCTAGTCGCTCAAACGAGTTAATTCCGGTCGTGGTCGGATTGATTATTAAATCTAAAAACTAAATTAATCTATATCTAAATCTTGCTAGGGTTAGGTCTAAGTTAAGTTTGGAAAGTCAATAAATCTCACCGCTTTCTATACCCATATGAAGATCTAATTAGGTGTTATGGTAATTATTAATAAAAGGGATTAGAATCATTTGGAAAGATGTTTCTTCTTCTAGGTTCTTGTCCTTCCTTTAGAAATCCTTACCCTAACTTCCATGGAAAACAATCACAACCGGGCCTTTATACTACGGTATCACCGCTACCTCGATGGATAGGGTGCCGTAGGGAGCGGTATGTGCATGTATGCATAGAGTTCTGTGAAAATATATGACGGGCAAGAAAGGGGATGAGAGATCTTCGTCTCTCAAACCTTCCCCAGATCTAACCCTAACAAGCGAGGAGACTACTCACTCATTAGGGAATTTAAAAACATTTATCTAGGGCAGGGAATGAAAATTACCTAGGGCAAGAATTGAAATCTAAACTAGGGCAATTAAATAAATCTACTTACTTTACAGATGGCTCTCTCCATACAGAATTCTAAATTTATTATTAAAAGGAGGCATAAGAAAATACAATCTTTAGAGTTCCTATTTATAGAGAATAGGAAACCCTAGGTTATATTTTGATCCGCACATCTACATTTACAAAAATAGCCCTATAAAGACCAGTCAACGTCGCCAAGAATTATGGTAAAAAAATTACACTCTATGTGCTTTATACGGCTGCGGAGCTGCGGCCTAAGCCTGGGTTTGGCCGCGGTTCCGCGGCCAAAAGGAGGACTTGATGGATGAAAGTTCAAGTGCTGCTTCTTGGTGATTTTAGCTTCCTATTTCTATAGGTCTTTTCTCTGTTTAGCTTCTGGTCTTCTCCAGATCTTCCAGTGAATACTTGTAGTGAACTTTAACCCTTCGCTTTGAGTCGATGTCTTGAATCTTGTTTTGTGAATTGTTCCTTATGTAGGCTTGATCAAGAGTCTTCTGTTTATTGGTTAAAGTCCCACTTTCGCATCGTCTTTTATCTTTTTCACTGTTTTAGATCTAAGAACATGTAACCTGTAATATGTAGCAGACATGCATCAAAAGCACCTGTTTATTTATAAAAAGAATAAGAATGAGGAATATAATAATACAATATTATGGTGTGAACAAATACCCCCAAACTTATCTTTTGCTCGTCCTCGAGCAAACTTATTTTTTATTCTCTACAAAAAACCTAACCGCACTTTCACAGGGAATCGCGATTGCACTGAGCACGTGCAACAAGCCGTTAAACCTCTAGGTGTCCCTAGTAGGAGGAGTGTTGTCTCCTGAGGGTTTTCAGCGGATACTACCCACAAAATCCTATCAATTCGGCTTTTTCGACTTTAATTCTCCAATTTCTAACAAGGAATTCTATTATCGTCGACTCGTAAATTATCCACCCACATTCTTCACACTTCCTCATCATCTAATTTAAGATTATATATATTCTATAGACTTATTTAGCTTTCGGCATCTCTTAAGTTTTCCTTCTAGGGTTCCATCTCCACTTAGGAGTTTCTATCAATCCTTACTAAAGATACAAGTTCTATTCTTCACTCATTTCTCTCATCTAAACTCCAATCACATATCCTACGTGTGTGTATAGATCACCCCTACACTTGGAAATTCAAATCAAGCAATCATACTCTCGTCCGTTGTCCAAAGCACTTCTTAATTGGTGATTTTTTAATTGAATTTTGCTTACGCATACTTAATGCGACCGTTAATACTTCTTGAGGTACCAACGACCGATTACAAAATGTGTTTGCACATTTAAGTGTAATTCCTAGTCTTGCAACACCCAAGGCTTTTAGCAGTGACTCCCAAACCAGTTGGTCTAAGGCACTAGGTGATGAAGCACCCTCGCTAAATATTTTTCTATTTTTTTGCAGCCTTAAGTAATCACAAAAACCAGTGTCCATTTTTTTATTTTTCATTCACACTTATGTATATTTTTTTTTTATTTTCTTCGTACTAAGGACTTTAGACAAGAGCATTTCAAGGTCTCTTCTACTATTCCAAGTTTCAAGGTGCGTGATTGTGCAATTTGTAGGGTATACATTTTCAGAATCTAGATTTAAGCTAGGAATTATTTTTCAAACTTATACTCTAATAAAATATCAATACTTTTCCTTTGTTTCGACTTAGCCCAAGAACTGAACTCAAAATTTGCCTATTTCTAAATAAACTACAAGGACATATACTTTCTACCGCTAAACTTTAAGGAAGATTATTTTTAGGGTTTTTAATTTACTAAGTTTAAGATCTAGTTGTTCCTAGCTAGTTAACATTTTGTCAAACTCAAGTTAATTAGGCCAAAATTGAATACATTAATTTTTATAATTTTTCAAAATATTTCAATTCTTATAGGTTTTCAAATAAATATGCAAATGCAAAAATATACATATGACTGCGAAGAAAGAAGACTTACCGAGCATACCCCCAAACTTAAACTTGACAGTGTCCTCACTGTCATACTACACCAAAAGGGTCAAAATGCCGGCACTCCCCTGTTTATTTATTTATACTATTTTTTTATATTTTTTAATGTTTTGAAAAAAAAATTATTTTTTATAGGGAAAAAAAACAAAAAATATATATACATATATACAAAGGTTCCTCCCAAACTTAAGCTTGGCCTTACACAAGCCAAAGGTTAGCACCAACCATTCAAAAAGCTTATCGTGGTAATGGTCGAGTTGGTGAAAGAATGGAGTGGAAAGAAAAGAAATGAGAAGCACACGAGACCGTGTCGAAAGAAGAGTGGAATATGGTCTCGGTGGAGAAGAAGAAGGGCGGAAACGAGAAAGAAGGGTCGCGTGATCATGAGGGTGTAAATCGAGTAAATAAATTAGCGCAATTTGTGATGGCCGAAGTGTGAAAACTGATTGTGCTAACCTATCAACTCGTCGTGAAATAGGGTCAAATCCCTCAAGATTCGTAAGAAAACATGGGTACGCCGAACTTGGTATTGGAGATGAAAGCGTAACGGTCTCATGTACGGTCGGAACAATGGGAAGGACGAAAGGGAGTGAATTCGGGATAGTCTCATTCTCACCGTAGTAAACTGTCTCAAATTTGAAAGATTCCATCAATGGTTCGAAACAACTGTAAGCAACCGAGTCTGATGGTTCGACTAACTCATCAGAAAATGTAAAGGACTCAAACTCGGGCGGTGAGTCATCAACATCGTCCGAAAAAGTGAAACACTCGTACGTGTTATCGTCTGTGAGAACTGTGTTAGATTCAAAGAGAAATTTTTAAAACTCACAGTTTCCAAGCGTGATATTAGGCGTGGTCGGAACGATGGAAAGGAGGGAAGGTGATTTAGGTAAAGGTTCAAGAGCATGAATTGGAAAATCCGACACATCAAACAAAAATGGTTCAACCTCAATATTATTCTCATAATTCTCCTCAATATTTAACTCATCCATGCCATTATCATCAAAATCAAGACGCATATGAAGTTCGGGAGAAACATTTAATAACTCGGGATGATGATTTGAACATAAAATTTCAATTAAATCGACAGGTTCATCATCCGAAATATTCCCAGCGTCTAGATCCTTAATCAAGTGAAAATCAATTTTCTTAGACACCTCATCAAAAGCATGGATATTTATCGATTTAGGTTCTAGATGGGAGGTGTAAAGATCGAAAGGATTAGGTGTGGTTTCATTCGAAAGGGGTTCTTCACAATTTGGCAAATCAAACACTACAAAGTCACACAACTCGTTTTTATTTTCAACAGGTGAACTATTTAGGGCAATCGATGGAAAACCGGAATTGTGGGCTTCAATTGGGTAAGGGTAGGTTTGATTTGGAAATCTTCTCACATTCTCACTCTGTCCAACCGCCTCCTTATACATTGAAAATTTTTGAGCCAGCGGGAAACTAGCTACCGGTTCACTAGGTTGCATAAGGGCGGCCACGGATGCTTCCACATTCCTAGTCATTTTGTTTGTGGCTGCAATATAAGCTTCCAACGACTCTTCCAAACTAGACTTAGGTGGTGAAGGGGTTTCGGTAAAAGATTCAAATTGGTGTGGATATGCAAAACTCCCTAATGGCTGTGTAGAAACAGTGTCTAGTGAAGGTAGGAAAGTCGGGTAGGACTGGTAGGAAGTGGGTGGTTGGACAGTGATAGGGTAAACATATGGATAAAAAGGTGAATAATCGTGCGGATCCCTAGAACTAGATGAGTGGAGAGGGGTGAAAGATCGACTGCGAGATTGAGCAATATGCTCAGCAATGGACATCGGCTTAGGAGTGACAGAAGGACTTGAAAAGGTGGTATCAACATATGGAAGTGGTAAAGGTTAACTTGGTTGACACAAAATAGGTTGAAAAGTCAAATTGTTTCTCCTAGATGCCTCTATTTGATCTTTCAAAGATATTTTTGGCAAGTAGGGATCGTCTTTAAATTGACTGAACAAATTGACATACGACGCAAAATTAGGTTCGGGATACCAAAGTTCGGCAAGTGATTTATTATGTGGGGTACCCATGTTAGAAAAAAGGGAAAAGAAAGAAGGTTGGTTGGTGCAGGGATTTATTTGCGGCAAAAGTTTGCAAGTTTTCTAATACTAATTTTCCTTTTTCTTTTTCTTCATTTGAAAATTGTTGAAAAAAGATTTTTAATTAAAGATATGCAACCGAAAAATATTACTTGCAATTAGTTATTATTTTAAGCATATCACAAAGAATCTTTATTTGGAAAAAATTGTTACAAAAAGATATTCGAGAAAAGATATGCAACACAAAAGATTACTTGCAATCACTTTCTATTTTAAACGAGGCGCACAAATCCTGCACAAGATTGTTATTTGGAAGGGGAAATATTTTTATAGCCCACAGAATCCTGCAGGAATTTTCAGAAAAGATATTTCAAATATTTCAGAGGAGGAACAGAAAAGCTTACAGAAAAATTTTCATGAGATAGTGCCACGAGATGGCAGCCCTTCCGCGGCAAAACCTGGTTCCCATCGCGGTTCCGCGGTGGGGTAGTCGGTGCGAGTTCCAAAAAAAATTCTGACGCTCCGATTTGACTATAAGGCCGCGTTTCCGCGGTCTAAGATGGGTATGCGCGGTGGAATCGCGGCGTGGTGGAGGCTTCAGGGTGCGGGAAAAATTCCACTGTTCTGTTTTGAAAATCCTTCTCTGTTCTGATCTCCTGATTTCTGTTTCGCTCTCTGGAAATTTCCAGATCCGATTTTGTATATCCTGCAAAAATTCAAACAACAAAATATCCCTTCCAAAAAATAACAGATGAAATATTTTTATATTTTTTATGATTTTTCAGATTTTTATGATTTTTTTTATTTTATGATTAACCCGAAATTGCAAAAAGGAAAGTTCTACGCCATCCCCGGCAACGGCGCCATTTGGTTTATCTCATAAACTATCTATTACCGCAATCAAGAACGGTGTCGCATGTAGCTAGCCGGTGAGTACGGGTCGGTCCACAGAGATGTTGTGAATTTCCTAGTCGCTCAAACGAGTTAATTCCGATCGTGGTCGGATTGATTATTAAATCTAAAAACTAAATTAATCTATATCTAAATCTTGCTAGGGTTAGGTCTAGGTTAAGTTTGGAAAGTCAATAAATCTCACCGCTTTTTATACCCATATGAAGATCTAATTAGGTGTTATGGTAATTATTAATAAAAGGGATTAGAATCATTTGGAAAGATGTTTCTTCCTCTAGGTTCTTATCCTTCCTTTAGAAATCCTTACCCTAACCTCCATGGAAAACAATCACAACCGGGCCTTTATACTACGGTATCATCGCTATCTCGATGGTTAGGGTGCCGTAGGGAGCGGTATGTGCATGTATGTATAGAGTTCTATGAAAATATATGACGGGCAAGAAAGGAGATGAGGGATCTTCATCTCTCAAACCTTCCCCAGATCTAATCCTAACAAGCGAGAAGACTACTCACTCATTAGGGAATTTAAAACATTTATCTAGGGCAGGGAATGAAAATTACCTAGGTCAAGAATTGAAATCTAAACTAGGGCAATTAAATAAATCTACTTACTTTACAGATGGCTCTCTCCATAAAGAATTCTAAATTTATTATTAAAAGGAGGTATAAGAAAATACAATCTTTAGAGTTCCTATTTATAGAGAATAGGAAACCCTAGGTTACATTTTGATCCGCACATCTACATTTACAAAAATAGCCCTATAAAGACCGGTCAACGTCGCCAAGAATTATGGTAAAAAAATTACACTATACGTGCTTTATACGGCCGCGGAACCGCGGCCTAAGCCTGGGTTTGGCCGCGGTTCCGCGGCCAAAAGGAGGACTTGATGGATGAAAGTTCAAGTGCTTCTTCTTGGTGATTTTAGCTTCCTATTTCTATAGGTCTTTTCTCTGTTTGGCTGGTCTTCTCCAGATCTTCCAGTGAATACTTGTAGTGAACTTTAACCCTTCGCTTTGAGTCGATATCTTGAATCTTGCTTTGTGAACTGTTCCTTATGTAGGCTTGATCAAGAGTCTTCTGTTTATTGGTTAAAGTCCCACTTTCGCATCGTCTTTTATCTTTTTCACTGTTTTAGATCCAAGAACCTGTAACCTGTAATATGTAGCAGACATGAATCAAAATCACCTATTTATTTATAAAAAGAATAAGAATGGGGAATATAATAATACAATATTATGGTGTGAACAGTTCTCTGTGTATAAAGATAGATTAGATGTTCATTTCAACGTTGTTTCACAGCATTGAAATGATTATCTATTCTATTACATTGTACTCGGAGAACAGCGGGATGGTGCGGCCGAAATTTACTCGAAACGGATGATAGCACAAGCGAATGGGTGTCTGCTCTATACATTCTTAATAGGATAGAAGCCTTACCCCCGACAGCCGAAACACACACAGACAACACGAATACACAACAAACGCACACACAAAGCACATACACACTAACAATCCTACACTTAAGCGAAATCATAAATTTTAACACACATATACATAATACAACTCATACTTGTGTATCTTCAAATCTAACTTTGTTTATCGATAATTTATTCTTTTCATTGACAAACTTGCCGCTACGGATTTTCTTCTTTATCAGTAACCATCCCGTTCTTAGATTTCTCAATACAGTCACCATAACCTACAATTTATATGTTATACAGTCTAACATGGCCCATGAGTATATCAGAGTTAAGGATTAGATGTACGTGGATTGGCAACAACGCATGCAATCTAAATTTGTCGCAGGAGTTGCTGCTTTCATTGAATTTGCACCCGCACATAATAAGATCGTGTTAGAGAAGATTCTCTGCCCGTGCTATAGATGTGGGAATAAGTTCTGGTAGAAGGCAGAAATCATAGAGCTTCACATCGTTAAACATGGTTTTACTAGACTTTATACAACTTGGTTATATCATGGGGAAGGACAAGAAGAAGACGGTAATGCGGCAGAAGAAGAACACCATAATTTTTTTCCAGGAGAAGAAATGGAGGATATGGTAGAGGCTGCCTCAGGTGATAGTATTCCTACCGAAGATGATATTCCTTCCGGCCAAGAACCGCGTGTGGATAAGTATGAAAAGTTCATGAATGATGCTAGAAGACCAATTTATGAGAATGCAAAGTATTCAACCCTATCATGGTTCGTCCAACTTTTCCAGATTAAGTGCCTAAATGGATGGAGCAACAAGTCATTCACGATGCTTCTGAAGTTCCTGAAAGATTCCATGCCCCCGGGAAATAACGTGCCCGACCGCTGGTAAAAAGCCCAGAAGATGATGTCTGATTTGGATCTAAAGTGTGAGAAAATTCATGCATGTCCAAAAGATTGAGTGTTGTACCGGAAAGAGAATTTAGATTTTAAACAATGTCCAACATGAAGAGATGCCAGGTATAAGCCGAAAGAATCTGATAAGAAGCCCGGTATACCTGTCAAGATAGCACGATACTTTCCCATAACACAGAGGCTGCAGAGGCTATTCAGGTGCAAGAAAACAGCCGATGCAATGATTTGGCATCACTGTGCTGCTACAAGTGAAGATGAAAAAATGAGTCATCCAAGAGATTCACCGGCATTGAAGGATTTCGATAGGAGGGACAAAATATTCAGTAGTGATCCTCGCAATTTCAGACTCGGACTCGCTAGCGATGGCTTCTGCCCATTCAACTATATGGCTGGAAGCCACAGCATATGGCCCGTTGTAATGATAGTTTTTAATCTGTCACCTTGGTTGGTATCACGACCCGTAATTTAGCACGTGACCGGCACTTAAATTACACAACGTCTAAAGGCGTGACGTAAATCAAGTGACCCGAAGCCCAGAAAATCTAAACCTTTTTGCGGAAAATAGTGGGGGTGCAGTTTTGAAATAAAGGTATAATGAATCATATTTTGTCTTTTAAAATTTGGGCAGCACCTCCCTTGTATATTTTGATCCAAAAACATATATACAACAATATATAGGCATCCTCAAACGGGAGCTAGCTCCCCGCCAACTGACGGAATCACAACCACGCAATAACATATATACGACACCCAACGGCAAAGATCAACCCAGAAAGAACAAATAAAGAGGCAAGACATCAAAACTCAAGAAAGCGATCATAACCCAACGCTACAAGTCTCGCACAAAACCCAAGTCTGACTAGGTCTACCAATATACAACGTCTAGTCCTAATCTGATCTGATGTGATGGAGTTTATCTAGATACAATAGAATATAATCGGTACGAGAGTGGGCACGATACAATGTGTGTCTCACCTACCAAAGCAAAGCACCCTGGATGAAGCTGTGTGCCAGCAATACCGCAACTGATCCCAAGCGGTCAAACCTGCAAGAACTGTGGCACAACGGGGGTGAGTTGCCAACTCATGAGTAGAAAACATCAACAAGTAGAAATCGAATAAAACAACGATTTCCTAGATCACTATATCCTGAAGGTAATACTATGATATCTTGGGTGACCAAGTACGCATATATATCAACAATCGAGTCAATACAATGACATATATAAGTAAACATCCAACATCATATGCTTGTATGCATGTGGATATCATCCACGTGTCCATCAACGACACAAACAATATCATGGAACCTGAGTGTCCCACACCGACGCTCGAACATCATGAAAACATATGCATGTATATAAATATGAGGATATCAACCACGTGTGTCCATCAACGACACATCAAATCATGGAACCTAAGTGTCCAACACCGACACTTGAAATATCATGAAAACCCGTGTCCAGTATCGACACGTAAATCCTCATATCTCGGGCTCCGTCAGTCCGGATCAGCCCATATCACGACTACGGTCGGTATCCTCCAGATATCCGCCGTGCCAAACTATCTCGGGCTTCGTCAGTCCGGATCGGCCCATATCATCTCACAACTCCGGTCGGTATCCTCCAGATAACCGCCGAGCTCAAAACTATCGCCGGTAGATAGTGCTCCCCTGCCAGGCTCATCGTCTACATCTCGAGCTTCTTGCCCGGGGGTACCTCATCGGTTCCACCATATACCCACGGACGGTGCCCCCCGCTCCTCTAATCGGGTATACTGACTGCTCAGAACATAGAAAACTCATGATGGACACCTCGAAATATCATATTAAGAGAAACCGTATTTTTAAAACAATACGCAATTTCCTTTGAAATCAAACCGCAGTTCTCAAATTCAGAGATCTCATAAAAATAGCATCTCAATGCATATAACCATAAAATATGATGTATGCAACATAGAGTAGTAATATGAGCATATCGAGTACATCATGTAAGCATTTCAAGTGATAGTACTGAACAATGAGTGTACTTTTACTTTTAAGATTAATATCAAGATAGGGCAGTTCTCCTATACAAATGACACGACAATTCTACTGTATAAGTGACATGGTAATTACCGATGAAGAATGTGTGTGAGCTGGCAAATCTGTGTATGTGTAACATGCGCATCAACGGTAATTGTGCAGGTGTACTAGCAAATAATATCATATAGCATTAAATACTGGCACGTGGCATGTACATCACGAGGGTAATATCCTACACAACATGAACAATAAATGGGTATATTTATCTACACACGAATCATACGGTCACTTTTAAACGATACACATCGTCATTTTGAAAATAGGTATGATTCAGGTGGCAATCTTTATATCGGCGATCCTGCCTCATAACAATCCGATATGACAATAATCATCGATCATCATCCTTAAATCACTAGCGCAGATCAATCATCCGGTACATCTCATCGCGTACGGTAATCCATCGTACGGGGTCATCAAACAGAATAGAGAATCTATCGACTTATACAATAATGAGGGTACGGATCTAAAGTCGCGTACGACATATTACTCATTATACTCATGAATATGTATATACACATATATCTCAAATCACATTTGAATAAACGTCATATCTTATTAAATTCACAACGCCTTTATCTCAATCTTGTGTCGTGTTTATCGATCTCGATCTCCTATCATACCATTATCAACTCATACTTATTCTCTTTCAATTCGTACCTATCATGATTCACTTCCCATTTCACATTCTCAAGCAAATATATTCATTAGTGTCAACTTTTATTATATCTTACTAAATCCTATAATAAGGTTATCTTTTATTTGATTATAATCTATATCACAATCTTCCATATCAATATTTGCGGGGGTGCTATATGCCATCCACCCGACTTTCCCCGTAAATATAAATCTACTCACCTATTAAACTCCTCACTTAGCCGAAGTCGATGTGCTTCGTCGTCTCGGAAGTCCACGCGAAAGTATCTACAATCAATACACAATCGCAATTCTATTAAAACCAATATCCGAAAACCGATACGGCACACAAATTGCTTATAGGTTAGAACCTATAGCTTACGCATGTAAAAACAACCAAACAACCCTCGTCGTTAACGTACAAACGTCCAACGACGGAATCAAATCCAAATACGAAAACCACGAATTCACATATCGGAAAACATTAGCCCAAACACTCGCAAACAGCTCCCAGATTTTGGCTCAGGTAAATAGGAACTAAACACGCAAGTACATGGAATATGTTGTATTGAGTGTGTGCTACAGGCCAAACCATTACTCCAATGCCAAAAGGAAATCCGGCGACAATACCCAAAAATCCGGCCTCGCCGGCCGTACTAGGGGCAAATGGGTTCGTACTTCTGTGGTGGTTTTCTAGTGGTCTATCTAGGTCAATTGACTTTCTTGATTTTCTTAGAAATACCCCAGATAGCTCCAGATACCCTGTAAGCCTTTAGGTTCACAAAACCGACACGGAACAATTCTAATTTCGTGTATCGGGTTCTAAACACATTTACAGGCCTCTAAATCAATCTCTAAGGTCTTGTAAACACTTACTACATCTCAATTAACCACTTAACAACAACTTATAATTTTCTAAGATCACATACCCTAATTAAATCAAATTCTAACTAAACTAGGATATATAACACAATTATAAATCTACAAGTGTATGGATTACCTCATTTGGTAACCTAGGAAAATTCTTGAGTGGCCCAAAGTCTTCAAAATCCAAACTTGAATGGTTCAAAGGGTTTAGAATAGGGTTGTGCATGTTTTTAATGAAGGTGGCATAGGGTTTTGGAAAGTATTTTGAGATGAGGCATGGAGGTAGTGAAGGAATGAAGGAGATGAAGAAAAACATGAAGAAACCAATGGGGAAAAGAGAAAGGGCAGCCAAGTCTCCCCCCCCCCCCCCTCTTATGCTCACTCTCTCACTCACATATCCCCCTACACTCACTCTCTCACAAATATCTCTTTTGTTTTTCACTCATTTCTTGTTTTACTCCCATAACTCTCTCTCTGTCTTTTCTTTTCTTTTCTTTTCTTTTCTCTTTTAAATCTCACAAGTCACACACACAAACTCACAAACACAAACACATGCACATGACATAGTGCACTAGCCATGAAAAAATGTAAAAATACGGATTTGGCCAAAAATCCGATAAATATCATCAAAATAAATAAATCATTTTAATCTCCGATTAATTTCCAAATATTGGTATATACTTATACCATTTTACGAAAAATCCATATTCGCAAATCGAATAGTTTTCGTGAAATATATTATTTTAATATTAAATTTCCAAAAATAATATTTTATATTTCTGAAATGTTACAGTTGGTTATGAATCAATACTACTTTATAATGCCTCTTCTTATTGACGGACCAAATTCACCGGGAAATAATATCGACGTCTATCTCCGATCTCTGATCGATAAGTTAAAATCTTTATTCATTGATGGTGTAGAGACTTACGATGCAAACACAGATACAACATTCACACTGCGTACGGTTTTAATGTAGACAATTAATGACTTTTCTGCGTATGGAATGCTATCAGGTTGGTCCATATATGATCACAAAGCATACCCTTATTGCCATCAATATACAATATCGAAATGGTTGAATTTTAGCAAGAAGTTTTGTTATTGCGGTTATCGGCGTTTTTTGCCACTAGACCATCCTTACAGGTTAGACGCTGCTCACTTTAATGGTCATCAGGAGCTTCTTGGGCCTCCAGCCTCATTGTTCAGTGAGGACGTGACTGCTCAGTGGGATGGTTACAATAATGTGACATTCGGGATAGATCCGGCAAAACAAGTCAAACCACCCTACTGAAACAAGTTAAGCATTTTTTACAAGCTTCCGTACTGGTCAACAAATTTAGTGCGTCATTGTATAGACGTCATGCACATAGAGAAGGAAGTATCCGAGCACGTACTCAATTTGCTTCTTTGTAAAGACGGAAAATCGAAAGACAATGATATTATTTTAATTAGAGGTTAAAGGAAACAAATTCTAGGTTTTCAAGTATCTAAGATCAATCAATGTTCTTGGATTTCTTTTTATGTTTGAATTACTTCATATAAATGCAACATTTTGTATGGATTGATTTTGTATGCGGCACTGAGCGATGGTTATGAATTGGTAAAGTGCTGACAACATCTACTAGCAATTGTAGGTATATTCTGTTGTACACTCGGGTGTGTAGAATGTTCAGAAATCTAAAAGTAATTTTATGAGCAAGATAACATGGGAGAACCATCATACTCACAAGATCTATAGTAACCGGAGTTTTTAGGTACTTTCGGGTAAGGTTTACTATCGTGCTTGGCATTATGGCGGAGAACATCACGCTTTGACGATTTAGGGGTAAATTATCTTGAATGGTCTCTGCAGCTTCTTGAAAACCCATGGCAAGCATTTGATCCGCTTCATTATATGGTACAGAATGCTGGGCTCCTAAGAAGCATCATACACAGCAGATGCACGTAGCGGAGATGCGCATGCTTCGTTGGATGTGCGGTAACACTAGAAAAGACAAGGTGCGAAATGAGAATATTCGTGCAAAAGTTGGTGTAACACCCGTGGAGGAGAAGATGCGGGAAAACCGTCTTAGATGGTTTGGTCATGTGCGACGCAGACCTATGAAAGCACCGGTTCGACGAATAGATACTCTCGATATGGGTAATGGCAAAAGGACAAAAGGGAGACCGAAGAAAACATGGATGGAGGTGATACGAAACGATATGGTTGCCAAAGGACTCAATGAAAATATATTGTTCAATAGAAGTGAGTGGAGACAGAGGATTCATGTGCTGGACCCGGCGTGATTCTCATGTTGGTTCATGTAGCCTACCCCATATGCTTGGGATAAAAGGCTCAGTTGTTATTGTTGTGTGTATTGAGAACAACAAACGAACTGATCGTGGAATGGATTGATTTTGTATGCGGCACGATCGTGATTATTGTGATGTCTATTGGTTGTTTGTTGATTATGATTTCAGTAAATGAATTGAATTTGTATTGAATTGCCGAATTAAACAACAAAAAAAACTGCTCACTGTTTTTTTCCTTTATACCACACTTATTCCGTCAAATAACTTCTGACGGAATAAGTACGGTACAAGAAATTATTCCTAGATATGTCGAGTTTATTCCGTCGGATATCATCTGACGGAATTAACTGCCCGACAAAATAAAAAGCACACCCGACGGAACAACTTTATTTCGTCGGGTACCATTTATTCCGTCGGGGGGTACCCGACAGAAAAAAGGGGTGTTTCTTGTAGCGACGCCTTGTCAACATGTTGTCAAACTCGTTGGGACTCATCATTTTCCTGACTGGTTGACTAATGTTTGTAATAATGATGTATATTTTCATAAATAAATAATAAACAACTAACCTTTGTTAGGGGAAAGAAAAATTATACACTATCGGAATTAGGCTGGTTTCTTATACAATTGCTCTAATACATATGTTGGGAGGAAAACATATATAGTGGATATGCATATATTCGAACGTAAGAAATTAAGGGTTGGAAAAACAAAATATATAATTCTCCATATAGAAGATATTTTCTCAACTTAATACGTCCTTCGTGAATATTCCAATCACTAGTTGGCAGCCACGTGTAAAGAAAGCTCAATAATATTTCTTCATGAAAGGCAAAAATCTAGCACATGCAGGATTTCATTTCATCCTGTCGTCATCTCATGCATCCTATCATGAGTTTCGTAAGGTTAATGATTTCTGCTAAAGAAAACAATGCAACACTTTTTAAATCATAAATGCGATTCCTTGTGTTTGGATTTTTTTTTTTTTGACAGATACATACATATGTGATTCACATTTCCTTATAACAAATAATATTTTGCTTTTGATGTTTAAGTTTAACACAAAATTAGGAAAACAGCGAGCTTTCTGTATGTTACAGGCAGTACAACTGTGATGGTTTTTTTTTTATAATAATGTGCAAGATCCATTCCAAACATAAAGATGCTTAAGGCAGCTTCTTTGTTTAAATTAAAAAACAAAAATATTAATTAATAATTCTTCGAAAAGAAAACAAGCTATAAATTTGTTATAATTGTTGTCTATTTTCCACTGATACAGACAAATAACTGTTAGACTTTAGTCTTTGCTTTAAAAATGAAATGCAAATCATAACTTTTAGCTGTTGTTTGGTTCACCCAAACTATGCCATTTGATTACAACTAATGTAAATACTTAATAATTATGAAGCCTGTCTCAATATTCTATAGAATCGGTTTATCGTCTATTTTTTGTTATCTTCTGTTCGTTCGTGACAAAATCCATGCGGAAAAAATCATTCATTTTCCAATGACCTCTCTATCGTCTTTTATTGGTGAACACAAACTAATATTTAACAAATTAAACAAAAGGAGATTATTTTCACCTCAACATCGAAGATGGTTTTTGAGCTGCATAGTCGTCCAAAGAGCAGCTTCAATGATATCTATAGAAGATGGACTTTTATTTTGTATTCTAATTAGCAATCCGATAACTATAAAAAATAGAAATAATAATATTTATCAATTCTCAATGGCGTCGAGAAGTGATCGGATCGATCCATATGGCTATATATGGTTGGACATAGACAACCTGTTGTGCCTTGTTGTGCCTGGCTATGTGGAATGGGTCCACATGCGTGTGAGACCCACTTTGTTTTAAATTCTTTTTAAAACATAAAATTCCCCCGTAGGTGCAAAGGCCGCAGGTGCAAGTTTTCGTCATGAACATGCCCTTATAGAATAATAATTGCCCATATGCCTTACTTTGTAGGGACATATCCCTACAGATTACTCCGTAGGGACAAAATATTTATTTAATTTATCGGTTTATAAAATAAAATACTTGCCCCTACGGATTTATCTGTAGGGCCTGATACTTACCCGTACGGATTTATTCGTAGATCCAGATAAACGCCCTTACGGATAAATACGTAAGGACAAGTTTAACCCCTGTTACTGAGTCCATAGGAACAAAATATCAGGCATCCTGATATTTTGTCCCTACGGCTAACTGTGTAGAGGCAAACTTTGCACCTACGAATTAATCCGTAAGTGTAACAGATGACCCTACGGATTATTCCGTAGGAACAAAATATCAGGTTTTTTTTAAAAAGGGGCTTCCTGTTTTTTTCCCGTCCTGTGCATAATAATATATACATCATATAACCAAATACAGAAATATTCATAATAAAAATCTCACGCATAATATATAAAAGAAATAAACAAACAAAATACAATATCAATCTAAATCATCCTGAACAAGCAAACAACTACCAATATCGTCCAAAATATACAATATGTATCAGATAAGGACATACATCCTCAAAAAAATATATATATAAGCTACCCTACCTCGGTCCAGCTCCTCCACCTTTGATAAACGTCGTAATCTGGCGCATCTGCTACTCAGTGCAGCCCTGAGTCGTCAAAAACTCAACTAATGAAGGAGCGGACTGTGTGGGAGTCTGAGCGGGCTGTAGAGCTGCAGGAGTGGTCTGCGCAAGCGCAGCCAAGATAGTGGCTTGCGGAGCCGCGGCCGAAGGAGATGCATGTGGAGCCACAGCCGAAATAGCCTGACGCATCTGTTAAATTTTGTGTGTAATAAACGAGTAAGAACAGTGTATTAGCTAGATTTTAGTCGAATTCGTATCATCAGGTTATTGTGAAACCCCAATCACTTAGGTACTTAGGCCTTGTTTGATATCTAGTTTGGAAAACCGTAGTTTATTTTAATTAGATAGTTTTATGTAAGTATGATTAATCAAAGCTAGGTCTACAACCAAATAATCTCAGGCAGCTAATATTGCATATTTTACTATCTATAATGTGATATAATATTTTACCATTATGTAGTATACATACCAATATCTCCTTCAACTTTTTGACAGCGGTCTTCAAGACGGCATCATACTCTAGACGTCGCTCACGGGGGGTAGAGGAAGTAACCGCCGGAGTGGAGTCCAACCTCGTATAGGCCATATTAGGACCCAGTCCCCGTCCTCTCTTTCAACCTCTGTGGTGCCCTCCGTGTGCGGTGTGTAGGACTGGGGTCAGTAGCATCGGATCGGTCTGTCCGGTAAAACTGATTCCCGATGTCTCAACCTACTCCACCACCCGCTCCTATACCCACATTAACCATTAAAATATAAGTATATCATTTAAATTTGAACTTTTCAAAACAAAAATTTCAAACCTGTTAGAATAAATATTAACACTTACGCAATACTCCTGGGTAGCAGTGTCGTGGAATCGAAGCTCGCCCGTGGCGGGATCTGCCGAGGTGCTGTAGACGGCAAGATACACGGTCAGCACACTCGATGTACCACCCTGCACCAGGGTCCGAACTCTCTGCAGTTCGCCAAAAATTTACATATATTATAAAATAACTCTCAATATTACACTATATCAAAATAGATCTATTGTAATTTATCGATGCCTCCGTGGCACGAGTAATGTTTCTCAAGCCACCTGTATAAGTGGGGCGACCCCTCTTCACCGACTTCCTATTCTCCTTATTTTGATCGGCATGTTTCTGCACAATACATTCAGATTTAGTTTTCTAATTAAGCAACACAAAAAAATAAATTATATACTGAACAATGAATTACATTTAAATTACAAACCTGTTTGCGCTGAGAGTCGAAATATTGGCACAAGAGAGGCCGTGTATCTACGTCGACTCTCGCAAAGGCCGGAGTATGTAGGAGAGCAGCTCTCTCTGCCTCGGGGGTCGCCATCCATAGGGAATAGCAGTCGATCTTCAGCTCGTTCCTATTATATCGGACCTTTGATTGTATGTTCTTCATCAGGCCCTGGTACAGAGCGTGAAGATCAAACACTCTCTCAGGGTGATCAGGGTCGGATATAGGCTGAAAGTCGTAATCCAACTGCAAATACAAAAAAATAATGTATTTAAATTGCAATTGTTAAATAATAATAAATATATCGGATAAATCAAATGAAAATATATATTAATACCTGAGGCTGATCTCAGAAGAGGGCAAATTAGCGCCGGTGCTGATCGCCCCGCTCAACGTGAAATGGATACTTCTTTAGGATGCGGCTCTCATCCCCAATATACCGGCTGAATCTCTCGGCATAATCGCCGGTATAGCGATAATCGGGGGTAAAGAAGAGGGGGAATAATGCCTCCCCCCTAACTCTATCGGGCCTCAGCCTGTGGGACTGATTCAGCCCTCGAGTCCCCCTCTTGGGATGAGGCTACTTTGCATCTACAAGAAATATCAAGACAAGAAATATTAAGACAAAATGGTATTAAGAAATCAAGGATTAACGAAAATTGAATTGCGATATATATCTCCGGCGATAGCAGCACGAGCCTGGGCCTGGGCAGCAGTACGAGCGGGACGATAGTTCCTTCGGTAAGGAACAGCCGGTGACCCGGACGTGGACGCATCCCCTCCAACTAGAAAATAAATATTGACGATAAAATTACATTAAGTTCATGTTTATTCTTAGAGGATGTGTAAAATGAATAAATATTTTATATTTATTCATACTAACCTGCAGACTGAGCGGAGGGTACGGAAGTGGCGGGAGTGGCCTCTGTGCCAGATGTGGACGCACCACCTATAATTAGACAATTAAAAATAGATTATATAAGTAATTGAAAAAAGAATGTGTATATCAATAATATAACATTCTAAATCAATATGCATGTAATATAGGATATATAAATATACCCGCAGGTGGACGCACCACCTATAAAGTGTCATAATATCATAAAGAACCAATATTATAATTTTAAAAATATTTAGTTCAAAATTATTATGTACCTGAAGTAATGTAATACAGCCACAAATTTTATTCTTCGTAGGAATACATGCCTTATCTAGTTCCTTATAAAGATATACTAGGACTCCTGCTCCCCAAGTATACTGGCCACACACATCGAAGTCCGTAAGAAACCTAAGTTATAAAGGATGGATATGCGTTGCCGATTGGTCCGGTATCAACCAAGAACCGATCATGTACAGAATATAGGCACGTGCATATCTATCCAAGACTTCATCGGTAGCTTCATCATGGATATTAGTAAATGTATCTTTGAGCCGGTTTAAACTGATCTTATACCCTTTCATGTACCCTCCTGATAGCTGAATTTTACAATTAATCGTTAATTAATATCACTGTAATATATTTCAACTTTTGATTTAAAAAAATTATGAATTATACATGTCCGAGAGCAGATTCAATATATGTATCCCAATATGGGTGCTGGACCCACAATTGTACCACAAACCAATCCAAGTCCATTCACCCGTAAACCAAGCAAAATGCCAATATCATGGAGTGTGATGGTGGCCTCACCCCATCTAAGATAAAATGTGTGTGTCTCTCTTCTCCAACGTTCAACAAGAAAGGTAACGAGACCGTGGTCGAGTTGGATATGAAGCAGTAATGAAGCTTCTTAAAAACCGGCTCTTCGAATCCGCTCGATAATACGATAATCAGTAACTTACCATTTGTCAGAACTATGACTGACGACTGCAAGATTATCTCCACCCTGCAAGATTTATTCATATTATTTTCAAATATTTGAATTAAAAGATATGGGCCAATATTTGAAACAAATTTAATAAGTTTTGAATTTTTCCTCCCCGTATAATATATTGAAAGATCTATACTCATTTTGATTTACAAGCAGTGATTTGTCGAAATGTTGATTCTCCATTGATTTTTTTTTCAAACTCAATTAATTGAAAAATTGGAAAAGTCGGTGGGTATAGAATGGAGTTCGGACAGAAAAGGGATAAGGAAGAGCAGAGGGAAGAAGCGGGTTTTTAAAGAGGAAAAAGGTCATTGAGAACGTGTTCCAAGAACCCGCCCTCACCTTTTTAAAGGAGATGGAATCTTCTATAAAAAGGAGAGGGCCCTTAATTTTTCACGCCTCTAACCTCTCCTTTTTAAAGGAGAAAGAATCTCCTTTAAAAGGAGATGGGCCTTTTTTTAAAGTTGATTTGACAATACACATCTCATTTTTAAAGGAGATCCCCTCTCCTTTAAAAAAGAGAGAGGCAGAGATTTGTCAAAAAGGGATAGCGTGTTCCAGGAACCCGCCCTCTCATTTAAAAAGAAGAGGACGGGTTCTTGGAACACGCCCTCCTCATAATAATATTCTGTTAAAAACTAATTTCAATAATTTCTCTTATTGATAGGCTGCCACACCTAGACTTATGACCTATTTTACTTAACCCAAGACAAGCCCGTGACCCATTTATCTCAAAACAATGCAAACCCGTGACCTCCTTTGTCATGTATTGTCAAATCAACTTTAAAAAGGGGGGCCCATCTTCTTTTTAAAGAAGATTCCCTCTTTTTTAAAAGGTGAGGGGCAGGGGATTTGTCAAAAGGGGATAGCGGGTTCCAAGAACCCGCCCTCTCATTTAAAAAGGAGAAGGCGGGTTCTTAGAACACGCCCTCCTCGCAATAATATTCTGTTAAAAACTAATTTCAATAATTCTCTTATTGATAGGCAACCACACCTTGACTCATGACCTCTTTTACTTAATCTAAGACAAGCCCGTGAGCCCTTTATCTCAAAACAATGCAAACCCGTGACCCCTTTACCACCAAATACCTACAAAAACCTGCCCTCCTCCCATTTGCTCTCCATTCTGCTCCGATTTGCATCTGCACCTCCTAAAAAATCTAAAACTCTTATCTGCACCCCTTCAACGGAACTCGATCTCTCTATCCCTATAGATCTATTTATCAAAATTTCCGATTGACAAATGTATGTAAATTTTATTTACCGTTTATTTATTTTTCAGTAAATATAATCATTACTTCAGTTGTTAACATTTTTAATTTATTGTTGGGTTGATATTGATTGATGCAGATAATATCAAGTTCAGGTTTATTTGTTCTATATAAATACGATGGCCAGATTGTGACAACTGCACAAGGTCCCGAGTATATGGGCGAGTGTGCAAGAATTATGCGATTAAGATTATTAACGACTTATAATGAATCCGAGAATAAAGTTTTTTAAATCACGAAATACGATTCCCATGAAATTAAGCTTAAGTTAAGTTGTATATGGCATCTGTTTAGTGGAAACGCATTGGTTGAAATTATAGACGATGCAACAATATCTTCGATGATAGACTTTGATTTGGCAAACACCCAGCATTCTTTTGAATTTTTAGTTGAGAAGGAACAATTGGAAGTATCAGATGTCGTTCCAACGAGTTATTTTGATGGTATTGCTGGAGGTAGTTCCTGGAGATACGGTCCCATGATTAACGATGATATCTTTAGTCTCAGTGGATACGACTATATACATGATTATTCACACCTTCAAATTCATGGGTAAACATTTTATAATCCCTTCTTTGTAATACCAAAATACTAATACATTTTATATATTAAATACAGATTTTCCCAAGCGACTGCTGCAGTTGCATGCACACCTGAAGAACAACAAGAATTACGATATACAACTTTCCAAAGGTAAATCAATTTGAAACAAATGGTGATTATGTTTATTTTCTTTGTAATACGAAAATATTAACAAAATTTTATATACTAAATGCGGATTTTCCCATACTTCCGCATCATTCCAACACGATCCAAGTAGCGCATTCTAAGCATGCCCTTCCATATCATTCCGGTCTTTTCAACCCGAACCATCCACGTTATACCGACATCAACCATCGTATATTGCACCCGATCCTTATGTTGCTATGAGTGACAATAATATGGGTGGCAGTGATAATGATGAAACTTGTAACACCCGAGCCCAATAATACTATTTCTGTTACTAGTTGAGTGTTCGACATTGCTCATTTCATTTATCTTGCTTTTTGGTACTTATTGCAAAATTTTAACCGGCTAAATCAGTTTTGCATATAAAAAATTTTAACACCTAAAGTAAAATTAAAAATATCTTTATTGGCCTACTCGTCACCCCTAGCCGCGTGGTAGCGTCCGCGCGTCGAGTTTTCATCCCGTTCGGTGAAACGGGCGAGTTTGGACGGCTACGCGCGCGTGCAAGTGTCCGACTTGGGGGCATGCTTTTTAATCACAAAACATCTCATTTTAAAATTTGGAACCCGCTTAAAATCCTATTATTTGAATTTCAAATATTTGGGCGCAACCCGGACGCGATTTGGAAATATTTCATTTAGCGCCAAAATCCCAATTTAATTAAATATACTAAAACTATAATATATATTCGATACTCTAATCTGTTACATATTTTAACCAGTTAAATATTTAGAAAATCCTTTTAATCCTTCCTGTTCTCGTTTCAGCCAATCACGAGGCTCAAACCCTCGTGGGCCCCCGCCTTTAACCCTCTCTCTACCTCTCTATCTCTCCTCTATCTTTCACTGTCTCTATCTCTCTCCTCTCTCTTCTTCTAATCTCTCTTCTCTCTCTTCCCCAAATCTCTCTCTCTCTCTCGAATCTAATCTCTCTCTCTCTATCCTATATATTTTTTTACGCAGCCCCGTCTTCACTTTCCATCACGAGAACCCCACGATCCCTCGCGTGAACCCTAGCCGCCACCGTGCCCGTCGCCGCCGCAGCCCCCGCGCCGACGACACCACCACCATCACCCTTGCCTCCTCAACCTCGACCGCACCTCCTTCCTACTTTCTCCTTTCCTTCCGGTGCCTGCTGGTGGCCACCGCACGCCCTCGCACTCGCCCGCGCCACCTCGTCGGCGTTCCTCCATCGCCGGCGATCCTAGCCTCACCCCACCACCTTCACCAGCTCATTTCCTCCCTCGCCCTTGCACCAACACCCTGCGCACGTCTACGCAGCCCCGACCACCTGCTCACCCCGCCTGCACATCCCCTGCACACCGTCGGACCGCCGCCTGTCGCCGCCGACGACCCCGTTCCCGTGTCCCCGACCTCGCAGGCACACCCCTCGGTGAGATAACCTTCTTCTCCTCTCCCTTGCTTTTCCTTTCCGCTGTTAACTGTTTCATGATCGGCAGATCTCCACCGCGTGCACTGTTCACCGCCGGAGCCAATCGACGCCGTCGACCGTCGTGACCCCCTTCACCCACAGTGAGTAATCCCCCATCCTCTCCTTTCTCTTCTCATTCCCTTTGCTTTCTAGATCTATACCATTGAAACCATTCTCACCGTTCTCTTTCTTGCCGGAATCCGGCCGTGCCGACGACTTGACCCGACATTCCAGCAAGGTACTCCGGTCCGCGTGGTCCCGCTGTTCGTTGTTTGGACTCGATCCGTGAACCGTGCGTCCGTCGCGTGTTTTTCCGCCGACGCTACGTCCGTTTTCCCAGTTCACGAAACCGTCGAGGCAAGTATCACTTGCTACATGCTATGTTATACAAATTGAATGTGTTTGACTCATTAAACTTGCAAAACTTAACTAAGTAGAGCTATTTTATAATTTGGACGCATTATGACATATATCATGATACTGTAACCTAAAATCACAATTGCCACTTTAACCCTAATAACGAAACTACCGGTTAATCATTTTTATTGTTTAAAGGACGATAGCCATACACATGTAGCTCTATTACTTTCTGTTATTGATGTTGCACTACCTTGTGATTATTGCACCGCAAGGGTGCTCGAAACTTGTTAATCTGATAGTACGACTGCACTATATTGGGATTAAATGAACTGATATTGTCGTTTACTTTATTTCCTGCTGTTATTTCCTTATTCGATTATATACCTGTTGTGAGCACACCCTCGATTGCGTTACATATTGACCTGACCTTGCTACACATGACATATATATACATACCGATGCACCGGACATGGTACCCTTTACTATCGACTTAACCTGATGTACCATGACCTGACCTGTTACCTGATCTCATGCCTAATGCCAACAAACCTGACATGGAGTCCTCATGGACCATTCCTGTTGTCTATCCAGACAAACCTGCTTTTACCTGATCCTGTGTTGGCATTAGTTCTTGATTACTGAATACCTGACTCGACATACATAACTTGGGGGTATGGGGAAATCAAAGGTGAAACCGACTTGTAACTCAACAGTTCGATACCTGTTCTGATCAGTTTTACGGGCTAGGCTAGCCCCGGAGTGATGATGCTGACATCACTCACCCATCCTGCTACTTGTTACTGCCTAGCGGCACGTCTCGGATTCAGCCCCGAGAATCTTGACCGTGGTCCCGGGCACGCACGGGATACTATTGAGTTACATCGACGAGTCATCAATTGATTTCAAAGACTTTAGAATAGAAAACCTGATAGAACAGTTTAGTTACCACTGCACACTACCCTGCACTGCTTGATTCACATTATTTGCTACTCTCGTTTTATTCATGTTTATTTTGCATTGCCTGTTACAATGTTTATATTATATTATTGGTTGACATGACGCGCTGACGTCTGGGTTTTGCATGGCCCAGATTCTTTACCACTGTCGCCGACCGAACAGGAGTACTTCAGCCAGCAGACTGATTTGTGAGTTCTGTAGTGATTAGTTTTATTTCCTGCATTTTCATTTCCAGATGTGAGCCCGCATTATGGGACGTACTTTTCTATTTGGTATTGGATCATTTGCTTCCGCACTTATTTATTATTGACTCTTGTTATTTTGGGTTTGGACATGTGTTAGATAGTTTTTATCTTGTTCTTGATATCTCTACAGCCGTAATGTGACTGTGGATGGATACTTCCTACCCACAGGTAGCATGGTTGGCTATGTCACGTGCCCAATCTTGCGTACTCTGGGAAGCGGGGCGTGACATGGTTCTTTTGGTATCAGAGCCATAGGTTAATCGGGTTGATTCTTTTGTAGTTGGGTATTGTACCCGATGCACGAATCAGAATACCCGTGCTTAGGAAAACATGTCCTACCACCTTGACCGTTTTACCATTCTTGAATCACATTCTTCTGGATTATGTCGACGTGCAAACTTACTATGCATGTTAACTCGAAAACCTGATTTCTTGTTATCTCTAGGACTTAGGCGACTTGGGTGGAGTTAAGTAATTGTGGCTATGATACCGCGGCATAGTTACAATGCGGTACTCTATTTAAGTATCTTGGAGTTCTAGCCTTGATTTATATATTGAATCTATCATCATGCTGATGTTGGGTGTTTTGATTTCAAGAATATGGCAGATAAGAATTTCAAGACGTATCAGAGGCGCGTGGATGAAGCCGCCATGTTGGGAGTGATACGTGGAATGTTGGAAAATCAGAAGAGGCATACTGAGCTGATCCAACAGCAAGCAGATTCATTTCAGGAGGGTCTGCAGGCCATTCGGCAGTCTGTAAACAACGCTGGAGCGAAACCAGTTGACCGGGTAAGGACCGTGGCAGATTTCAGACGTTTGGGTCCTACTACTTTCACTGGTCTGGAGGAGCCGTTGCCAGCCGAGCAGTGGCTAGTGGACATGGAGAATTTGCTGATTGCGGCACAGATCCCAGAGGACAAAAGAGTTGATGTGGTGCGCATTCAGCTAGTGGATTACGCCCGAGAGTGGTGGCTTGTGGAGGAGACCCGCTTGCCCAAGCCAATCAGTTGGGCGGATTTCTCTAAAAGTTTCCTGGAGAAATTCTTCCCGCGGACTGCACGGGAGGAAATGGAAGAGAAATTTATTGGGCTGAGGCAAAATGGAGCACCTGTGGACGTACATGCAGCGGAATGGACGAGACTCAGCCGCTTCGCTGGACCCTTAGTCGCCAACGAGGCAGACAGGGCGCGAAGGTTCTTGCGCAGTTTGGATGTGGACATCCATAGTCAGATTGTCTCTCTGGGTTTGACCACTTTCTCGCAGGTTCTTACGGCAGCCCGGGAGCAGCAGAGTTTATCTGGGATGAAAGGGAGCTTGCAGCAGACAGCAGTTGCGGCAAGGAAGCCCGCATTTGTACCTAACAGAGCTCAGGGTCGCAGAGGTATTCCCGTGGACCGTCGAGGTGTAGCACCCATGAAGAAGCCTGTGATCGTTGATCGAAGAAAGAGCGTGATTTGTGACTACTGCCGTTTACCTGGGCACGTGCAGAAGGATTGTCGAAGGAGGCTGGGACTTTGTTTGGTTTGTGGAGCGGCTGATCACGCAGTTGGTGCCTGTCCGTCGAAGCTTCGTACGAGGGATGATATTCAGAAGCCTCCGCAGAAACCGTTCCAAGGGCAGAAACAGCTGACTCAAGGACCTAATCAGGCTCGAGCTTTCACTTTGACTGCTGAGGAAGCTAAGGCATCAGGAGAAGTGGTTTCAGGTACTTTACTCGTTCATGGTTTTCCCGCATTGGCATTATTTGATTCCGGAGCATCCCACTGTTTTATGTCATCCAAATTTATAACTACACACTCGATTACCTGCACGACCCTGTCTAGTTTTTGGGACATACACACTGGGAATGGGAAAATCATAGCTAGTAAGGAATGTAGAGATTGTACAGTTGTTGTGTGTGGACGGGAACTCTTTGCAGATTTCTTGGTAATTGATACGGGCAGCTATGAAGTCGTCTTGGAAATGGATTTTCTTGGCACTTTCCACTCCCACATTGACTGTAGGGCAAGGAAGGTAATTTTCCAGATTCCCGGACATCCTGAGTTTACCTTCACTGGGGGAAACAGTTCTGTCGGGCCAGTCGAGTTTAGGGCTAGGCCGACACACAGTGTTCTTACAGCTATGGAAGTTGATAGTAATGAAGAGCCGGCAGTTGTTCGCGACTTTATGGACGTATTTGAAGATATATCGGGCTTACCGCCGAAGCGAGACGTGGAGTTCGCGATTGACCTTATTCCTGGTGCAGCGCCAGTATCTAAAGCTTATTATCCGATGGCACCAGTGGAATTGGAAGAAGTTAAGAAGCAAGTTGGTGAATTACTTGAGAAGGGTTGGATTCGAAGCAGCAACTCGCTTTGGGGAGCTCCAGTTCTTCTAGTAAAGAAGAAGGATGGCACGAGAAGGATGTGCATCGATTATCGAGAATTGAACCGGGTGACTATCAAGAACAAGTACCCGATCCCTCGCATTGGAGAACTTTTTGAGCAGCTTAGTGGCGCGAGAGTATTCTCGAAACTGGATTTGCGATCCGGATATCATCAGGTCCGAGTGAAAGCAGAAGATATTTGCAAGACGGCGTTTCGAACTCGGTATGGACATTTCGAGTATCTAGTGATGCCCTTCGGAGTAACGAATGCGCCGGCAATATTCATGGATTTGATGAACAGAATCTTTTCACCATTCTTGGACCAGTTTATTGTGGTATTCATTGACGACATTCTGGTTTACTCGAAGAGCTCGGAAGAGCATGCTGAGCATTTGAAGATCGCACTACAGACACTGAGACAGGAGAAATTGTATGCGAAGATGAGTAAGTGCGAATTCTGGCTGGAAGAAGTGAAGTTTCTGGGGCATGTTGTGTCGGGCGATGGAATCGCCGTCGATCTCGAAAAGATTGCAGCAGTTCGAGATTGGCCTATTCCAAGGAATGTGGCTGAGGTAAGAAGTTTCCTTGGTTTAGCCGGATACTACAGGAGATTTGTGGAGAACTTCGCTCGTTTGGCAGAACCGTTGACCAAGCTTACGCGCAAGGAAGTACCTTTTGTTTGGACGGATGGATGTGCATTGTCCTTCGAGACGTTGAAGCAGAAGTTGATAACCGCCCCTATCCTGACCGTACCAGACAATTCCGGAGGACTGGTGATTCACAGCGACGCATCTGGGAAAGGGTTGGGATGTGTTTTGATGCAGAATGGGAAGGTCGTAGCTTACGCATCAAGACAACTAAAGACCCACGAGAAGAATTATCCGACTCATGACTTGGAGCTTGCGGCTGTGATCTTCGCCTTGAAGATTTGGAGACACTACCTTTTGGGCGAGAGAGTTGAAGTCTTTACAGATCACAAGAGTTTGAAGTATGTGTTCACTCAGAAGGAGTTGAACATGAGGCAACGCAGATGGTTGGAGCTGATGGCCGACTACGACCTTGATCTTAAGTACCATCCGGGAAAAGTTAACGTCGTGCCGGATGCGCTTAGTCGGTTACCAGCGATTCAGGTTTTGACTACACAGAGGGAGATCATTGCGGATTTTCGAAGGTTTGACTTGGAGGTTGTGCTACCATATTCTACGGGACAGTTGATGCAGTTGCAAGTACAGTCGTCCTTAGTTGAGAAGATTAAAGCGGCACAATCGCAGGATCCTAGACTGCAAAAGTTTCGAGAGCAGGTTGAAGCCGGACTACGAACAGATTTACTGGTCCACGATGATGGTTCGTTGAGGTATGGTAGCCGTTTGTGTGTGCCAAAGGGGGATGTTCGTGAAGAGCTTATGAAGGAGACACACAGTTCAGCTTATTCTATACATCCAGGAGGTACAAAGATGTACCGAGATATTCGACAGCATTTCTGGTGGGAGGGCATGAAATGGGAGATTGCTCGCTTCGTGGCTAAGTGCTTGGTATGTCAGCAAGTCAAGGCTGAACACCAAAAGGTTGCTGGTTTGTTGCAACCACTTCCGATTCCTCAGTGGAAGTGGGAACATATAACCATGGACTTCGTGACGGCTTTACCGCGAAGTCCAAAGGGCAACAATGCAGTATGGGTGATTGTCGATCGGTTGACCAAGGCAGCTCACTTTATTTCTTTTCGGGTTGGTCAATCGACGGAGACTTTGGCAGAGCGGTACATGCAGGAGATTGTAAGGTTGCATGGAGTACCGGTGAGTATCGTGTCCGATCGGGACACTCGGTTCTTGTCACACTTCTGGAGGAGTTTACAGGAAAGTTTGGGGACTCGATTGAAGTTTAGCACAGCTTATCATCCTCAAACTGATGGACAATCGGAGAGAACGATCCAAACTCTTGAAGATATGTTGAGGGCATGCATGTTGGACTTCAAGGGTTCTTGGGAGGATCACCTACACTTGGTGGAGTTTTCTTACAACAATAGTTTCCAAGCGACTATTCAGATGGCTCCGTTTGAAGCGTTGTATGGTGTAAGTGACGTTCACCTGTTTGTTGGGATGATGTTGGTGAACGAAGGTTACTAGGACCAGATTTGGTGGTACAGACAGTCGAGAAGGTGAATACAATCAGGAAGCATATGAAGGCAGCTCAAGACAGACAGAAAAGTTGGGCTGACACGTCAAGAAGACCTCTAGAGTTCGCCGTGGGTGATTTGGTATTCTTGAAGATATCACCGACTAGAGGAGTGATTCGTTTTGGGAGCCGGGGAAAGCTTAGTCCTCGATTCGTTGGACCCTTCGAAATATTGGAGCGTGTCGGAGAGGTAGCGTACCGTTTGGCGTTACCACAGTCCTTGGCAGGTGTGCACGATGTGTTTCATGTATCTCAACTACGGAGGTATGTTCGAGATGAAACCCACGTCTTGGATCATTCGGAGTTAACCGTACGAGAGGACCTAACTTTTGAGGAGCGACCGGTTGAAATCAAGGATCGAAGAGAAAAGGTTCTTAAGAACAGGGTTATCCCCCTTGTGCTAGTTTCTTGGGGTAACCGATCGCATGGAGAATCCACTTGGGAGCGAGAAGACGAGATCCGGCAGAAGTTTCCTCACCTTTTCCTGTACTTTTCTATCTTGTATTCTTGGAATTTCGAGGACGAAATTATTTTTGTAGTTGGGTATGATGTAACACCCGAGCCCAATAATACTATTTCTGTTACTAGTTGAGTGTTCTACATTGCTCATTTCATTTATCTTGCTTTTTGGTACTTATTGCAAAATTTTAACCGGCTAAGTCAGTTTTGCATATAACAAATTTTAACACCTAAAGTAAAATTAAAAATATCTTTATTGGCCTACTCGTCACCCCTAGCCGCGTGGTAGCGTCCGCGCGTCGAGTTTTCATCCCGTTCGGTGAAACGGGCGAGTTTGGACGGCTACGCGCGCGTGCAAGTGTCCGACTTGGGGGCATGCTTTTTAATCACAAAACATCTCATTTTAAAATTTGGAACCCGCTTAAAATCCTATTATTTGAATTTCAAATATTTGGGCGCAACCCGGGCGCGATTTGGAAATATTTCATTTAGCGCCAAAGTCCCAATATAATTAAATATACTAAAACTATAATATATATTCGATACTCTAATCTGTTACATATTTTAACCAGTTAAATATTTAGAAAATCCTTTTAATCCTTTCTGTTCTCGTCTCAGCCAATCACGAGGCTCAAACCCTCGTGGGCCCCCGCCTTTAACCCTCTCTCTACCTCTCTATCTCTCCTCTATCTTTCACTGTCTCTATCTCTCTCCTCTCTCTTCCTCTAATCTCTCTTCTCTCTCTTCCCCTAATCTCTCTCTCTCTCTCTCGAATCTAATCTCTCTCTCTCTATCCTATATATTTTTTTACGCAGCACCGTCTTCACTTTCCATCACGAGAACCCCACGATCCCTCGCGTGAACCCTAGCCGCCACCGTGCCCGTCGCCGCCGCAGCCCCCGCGCCGACGACACCACCACCATCACCATTGCCTCCTCAACCTCGACCGCACCTCCTTCCTCCTTTCTCCTTTCCTTCCAGCGCCTGCTGGTGGCCACCGCACACCCTCGCACTCGCCCGCGCCACCTCGTCGGCGTTCCTCCATCGCCGGCGATCCTAGCCTCACCCCACCACCTTCACCATCTCATTTCCTCCCTCGCCCTTGCACCTACACCCTGCGCACGTCTACGCAGCCCCGACCACCTGCTCACCCCGCCTGCACATCCCGTGCACACCGTCGGACCGCCGCCTGTCGCCGCCGACGACCCCGTTCCCGTGTCCCCGACCTCGAGCACACCCCTCGGTGAGATAACCTTCTTCTCCTCTCCCTTGCTTTTCCTTTCTGCTGTTAACTGTTTCATGATCGGCAGATCTCCACCGCGTGCACTGTTCACCGCCGGAGCCAATCGACGCCGTCGACCGTCGTGACCCCCTTCACCCACAGTGAGTAATCCCCCATCCTCTCCTTTCTCTTCTCATTCCCTTTGCTTTCTAGATCTATATCATTGAAACCATTCTCACCGTTCTCTTTCTTGCCGGAATCCGGCCGTGCCGACGACTTGACCCGACATTCCAGCAAGGTACTCCGGTCCGCGTGGTCCCGCTGTTCGTTGTTTGGACTCGATCCGTGAACCGTGTGTCCGTCGCGTGCTTTTCCGCCGACGCTACGTCCGTTTTCCCGGTTCGCGAAACCGTCGAGGCAAGTATCACTTGCTACATGCTATGTTATACAAATTGAATGTGTTTGACTCATTAAACTTGCAAAACTTAACTAAGTAGAGTTATTTTATAATTTGGACGCATTATGACATATATCATGATACTGTAACCTAAAATCACAATTGCCACTTTAACCCTAATAACGAAACTACCGGTTAATCATTTTTATTGTTTAAAGGACGATAGCCGTACACATGTAGCTCTATTACTTTCTGTTATTGATGTTGCACTACCTTGTGATTATTGCACCGCAAGGGTGCTCGAAACTTGTTAATCTGATAGTACGACTGCACTATATTGGGATTAAATGAACTGATATTGTCGTTTACTTTATTTCCTGTTGTTATTTCCTTATTCGATTATATACCTGTTGTGAGCACACCCTCGATTGCGTTACATATTGACCTGACCTTGCTACACATGACATATATATACATACCGATGCACCGGACATGGTACCCTTTACTATCGACTTAACCTGATGTACCATGACCTGACCTGTTACCTGATCTCATGCCTAATGCCAACAAACCTGACATGGAGTCCTCATGGACCATTCCTGTTATCTATCCAGACAAACCTGCTTTTACCTGATCCTGTGTTGGCATTAGTTCTTGATTACTGAATACCTGACTCGACATACATAACTTGGGGGTATGGGGAAATCAAAGGTGAAACCGACTTGTAACTCAACAGTTCGATACCTGTTCTGATCAGTCTTACGGGCTAGGCCAGCCCCGGAGTGATGATGCTGACATCACTCACCCATCCTGCTACTTGTTACTGCCTAGCGGCACGTCTCGGATTCAGCCCCGAGAATCTTGACCGTGGTCCCGGGCACGCACGGGATACTATTGAGTTACATCGACGAGTCATCAATTGATTTCAAAGACTTTAGAATAGAAAACCTGATAGAACAGTTTAGTTACCACTGCACACTACCCTGCACTGCTTGATTCACATTATTTGCTACTCTCGTTTTATTCATGTTTATTTTGCATTGCCTGTTACAATGTTTATATTATATTATTGGTTGATATGACGCGCTGACGTCTGGGTTTTGCATGGCCCAGATTCTTTACCACTGTCGCCGACCGAGCAGGAGTACTTCAGCCAGCAGGCTGATTTGTGAGTTCTGTAGTGATTAGTTTTATTTCCTGCATTTTCATTTCCAGATGTGAGCCCGCATTATGGGACGTACTTTTCTATTTGGTATTGGATCATTTGCTTCCGCACTTATTTATTATTGACTCTTGTTATTTTGGGTTTGGACATGTGTTAGATAGTTTTTATCTTGTTCTTGATATCTCTACAGCCGTAATGTGACTGTGGATGGATACTTCCTACCCACAGGTAGCATGGTTGGCTATGTCACGTACCCAATCTTGCGTACTCTGGGAAGCGGGGCGTGACATGGTTCTTTTGGTATCAGAGCCATAGGTTAATCGGGTTGATTCTTTTGTAGTTGGGTATTGTACCCGATGCACGAATCAGAATACCCGTGCTTAGGAAAACATGTCCTACCACCTTGACCGTTTTACCATTCTTGAATCACATTCTTCCGGATTATGTCGACGTGCAAACTTACTTTGCATGTTAACTCGAAAACCTGATTTCTTGTTATCTCTAGGACTTAGGCGACTTGGGTGGAGTTAAGTAATTGTGGCTATGATACCGCGGCATAGTTACAATGCGGTACTCTATTTAAGTATCTTGGAGTTCTAGCCTTGATTTATATATTGAATCTATCATCATGCTGATGTTGGGTGTTTTGATTTCAGGAATATGGCAGATAAGAATTTCAAGACGTATCAGAGGTGCGTGGATGAAGCCGCCATGTTGGGAGTGATACGTGGAATGTTGGAAAATCAGAAGAGGCATACTGAGCTGATCCAACAGCAAGCAGATTCATTTCAGGAGGGTCTGCAGGCCATTCGGCGGTCTGTAAACAACGCTGGAGCGAAACCAGTTGACCGGGTAGGGACCGTGGCAGATTTCAGACGTTTGGGTCCTACTACTTTCACTGGTCTGGAGGAGCCGTTGCCAGCCGAGCAGTGGCTAGTGGACACGGAGAATTTGCTGATTGCGGCACAGATCCCAGAGGACAAAAGAGTTGATGTGGTGCGCATTCAGCTAGTGGATTACGCCCGAGAGTGGTGGCTTGTGGAGGAGACCCGCTTGCCCAAGCCAATCAGTTGGGCGGATTTCTCTAAAAGTTTCCTGGAGAAATTCTTCCCGCGGACTGCACGGGAGGAAATGGAAGAGAAATTTATTGAGCTGAGGCAAAATGGAGCACCTGTGGACGTACATGCAGCGGAATGGACGAGACTCAGCCGCTTCGCTGGACCCTTAGTCGCCAACGAGGCAGACAGGGCACGAAGGTTCTTGCGCAGTTTGGATGTGGACATCCAGAGGCAGATTGTCTCCCTGGGTTTGACCACTTTCTCGCAGGTTCTTACGGCAGCCCGGGAGCAGCAGAGTTTATCTGGGATGAAAGGGAGCTTGCAGCAGACAGCAGTTGCGGCAAGGAAGCCCGCATTTGTACCTAACAGAGCTCAGGGTCGCAGAGGTATTCCAGTGGACCGTCGAGGTGTAGCACCCATGAAGAAGCCTGTGATCGTTGATCGAAGAAAGAGCGTGATTTGTGACTACTGCCGTTTACCTGGGCACGTGCAGAAGGATTGTCGAAGGAGGCTGGGACTTTGTTTGGTTTGTGGAGCGACTGATCACGCAGTTGGTGCCTGTCCGTCGAAGCTTCGTACGAGGGATGATATTCAGAAGCCTCCGCAGAAACCGTTCCAAGGGCAGAAACAGCTGACTCAAGGACCTAATCAGGCTCGAGCTTTCACTTTGACTGCTGAGGAAGCTAAGGCATCAGGAGAAGTGGTTTCAGGTACTTTACTCGTTCATGGTTTTCCCGCATTGGCATTATTTGATTCCGGAGCATCCCACTGTTTTATGTCATCCAAATTTATAACTACACACTCGATTACCTGCACGACCCTGTCTAGTTTTTGGGACATACACACTGGGAATGGGAAAATCATAGCTAGTAAGGAATGTAGAGATTGTACAGTTGTTGTGTGTGGACGGGAACTCTTTGCAGATTTCTTGGTAATTGATACGGGCAGCTATGAAGTCGTCTTGGGAATGGATTTTCTTGGCACTTTCCACGCCCACATTGACTGTAGGGCAAGGAAGGTAATTTTCCAGATTCCCGGACATCCTGAGTTTACCTTCACTGGGGGAAACAGTTCTGTCGGGCCAGTCGAGTTTAGGGCTAGGCCGACACACAGTGTTCTTACAACTATGGAAGTTGATAGTAATGAAGAGCCGGCAGTTGTTCGCGACTTTATGGACGTATTTGAAGATATATCGGGCTTACCGCTGAAGCGAGACATGGAGTTCGCGATTGACCTTATTCCTGGTGCAGCGCCAGTATCTAAAGCTTATTATCCGATGGCACCAGTGGAATTGGAAGAAGTTAAGAAGCAAGTTGGTGAATTACTTGAGAAGGGTTGGATTCGAAGCAGCAACTCGCTTTGGGGAGCTCCAGTTCTTCTAGTAAAGAAGAAGGATGGCACGAGAAGGATGTGCATCGATTATCGAGAATTGAACCGGGTGACTATCAAGAACAAGTACCCGATCCCTCGCATTGGAGAACTTTTTGAGCAGCTTAGTGGCGCGAGAGTATTCTCGAAACTGGATTTGCGATCCGGATATCATCAGGTCCGAGTGAAAGCAGAAGATATTTGCAAGACGGCGTTTCGAACTCGGTATGGACATTTCGAGTATCTAGTGATGCCCTTCGGAGTAACGAATGCGCCGGCAATATTCATGGATTTGATGAACAGAATCTTTTCACCATTCTTGGACCAGTTTATTGTGGTATTCATTGACGACATTCTGGTTTACTCGAAGAGCTCGGAAGAGCATGCTGAGCATTTGAAGATCGCACTACAGACACTGAGACAGGAGAAATTGTATGCGAAGATGAGTAAGTGCGAATTCTGGCTGGAAGAAGTGAAGTTTCTGGGGCATGTTGTGTCGGGCGATGGAATCGCCGTCGATCTCGAAAAGATTGCAGCAGTTCGAGATTGGCCTATTCCAAGGAATGTGGCTGAGGTAAGAAGTTTCCTTGGTTTAGCCGGATACTACAGGAGATTTGTGGAGAACTTCGCTCGTTTGGCAGAACCGTTGACCAAGCTTACGCGCAAGGAAGTACCTTTTGTTTGGACGGATGGATGTGCATTGGCCTTCGAGACGTTGAAGCAGAAGTTGATAACCGCCCCTATCCTGACCGTACCAGACAATTCCGGAGGACTGGTGATTCACAGCGACGCATCTGGGAAAGGGTTGGGATGTGTTTTGATGCAGAATGGGAAGGTCGTAGCTTACGCATCAAGACAACTAAAGACCCACGAGAAGAATTATCCGACTCATGACTTGGAGCTTGCGGCTGTGATCTTCGCCTTGAAGATTTGGAGACACTACCTTTTGGGCGAGAGAGTTGAAGTCTTTACAGATCACAAGAGTTTGAAGTATGTGTTCACTCAGAAGGAGTTGAACATGAGGCAACGCAGATGGTTGGAGCTGATGGCCGACTACGACCTTGATCTTAAGTACCATCCGGGAAAAGTTAACGTCGTGCCGGATGCGCTTAGTCGGTTACCAGCGATTCAGGTTTTGACTACACAGAGGGAGATCATTGCGGATTTTCGAAGGTTTGACTTGGAGGTTGTGCTACCACATTCTACGGGACAGTTGATGCAGTTGCAAGTACAGTCGTCCTTAGTTTAGAAGATTAAAGCGGCACAATCGCAGGATCCTAGACTGCAAAAGTTTCGAGAGCAGGTTGAAGCCGGACTACGAACAGATTTACTGGTCCACGATAATGGTTCGTTGAGGTATGGTAGCCGTTTGTGTGTGCCAAAGGGGGATGTTCGTGAAGAGCTTATGAAGGAGACACACAGTTCAGCTTATTCTATACATCCAGGAGGTACAAAGATGTACCGAGATATTCGACAACATTTCTGGTGGGAGGGCATGAAACGGGAGATTGCTCGCTTCGTGGCTAAGTGCTTGGTATGTCAGCAAGTCAAGGATGAACACCAAAAGTTTGCTGGTTTGTTGCAACCACTTCCGATTCCTCAGTGGAAGTGGGAACATATAACCATGGACTTCGTGACGGCTTTACCGCGAAGTCCAAAGGGCAACAATGCAGTATGGGTGATTGTCGATCGGTTGACCAAGGCAGCTCACTTTATTCCTTTTCGGGTTGGTCAATCGACGGAGACTTTGGCAGAGCGGTACATGCAGGAGATTGTAAGGTTGCATGGAGTACCGGTGAGTATCGTGTCCGATCGAGACACTCGGTTCTTGTCACACTTCTGGAGGAGTTTACAGGAAAGTTTGGGGACTCGATTGAAGTTTAGCACAGCTTATCATCCTCAAACTGATGGACAATCTGAGAGAACGATCCAAACTCTTGAAGATATGTTGAGGGCATGCATGTTGGACTTCAAGGGTTCTTGGGAGGATCACCTACACTTGGTGGAGTTTTCTTACAACAATAGTTTCCAAGCGACTATTCAGATGGCTCCGTTTGAAGCGTTGTATGGTCGTAAGTGCCGTTCACCTGTTTGTTGGGATGATGTTGGTGAACGAAGGTTACTAGGACCAGATTTGGTGGTACAGACAGTCGAGAAGGTGAATACAATCAGGAAGCATATGAAGGCAGCTCAAGACAGACAGAAAAGTTGGGCTGACACGTCAAGAAGACCTCTAGAGTTCGTCGTTGGTGATTTGGTATTCTTGAAGATATCACCGACTAGAGGAGTGATTCGTTTTGGGAGTCGGGGAAAGCTTAGTCCTCGATTCGTTGGACCCTTCGAAATATTGGAGCGTGTCGGAGAGGTAGCGTACCGTTTGGCGTTACCACAGTCCTTGGCAGGTGTGCACGATGTGTTTCATGTATCTCAACTACGGAGGTATGTTCGAGATGAAACCCACGTCTTGGATCATTCGGAGTTAACCGTACGAGAGGACCTAACTTTTGAGGAGCGACCGGTTGAAATCAAGGATCGAAGAGAAAAGGTTCTTAAGAACAGGGTTATCCCCCTTGTGCTAGTTTCTTGGGGTAACCGATCGCATGGAGAATCCACTTGGGAGCGAGAAGACGAGATCCGGCAGAAGTTTCCTCACCTTTTCCTGTAGTTTTCTATCTTGTATTCTTGGAATTTTGAGAACGAAATTCTTTTTGTAGTTGGGTATGATGTAACACCCGAGCCCAATAATACTATTTCTGTTACTAGTTGAGTGTTCGACATTGCTCATTTCATTTATCTTGCTTTTTGGTACTTATTGCAAAATTTTAACCGGCTAAGTCAGTTTTGCATATAACAAATTTTAACACCTAAAGTAAAATTAAAAATATCTTTATTGGCCTACTCGTCACCCCTAGCCGCGTGGTAGCGTCCGCGCGTCGAGTTTTCATCCCGTTCGGTGAAACGGGCGAGTTTGGACGGCTACGCGCGCGTGCAAGTGTCCGACTTGGGGGCATGCTTTTTAATCACAAAACATCTCATTTTAAAATTTGGAACCCGCTTAAAATCCTATTATTTGAATTTCAAATATTTGGGCGCAACCCGGGCGCGATTTGGAAATATTTCATTTAGCGCCAAAATCCCAATTTAATTAAATATACTAAAACTATAATATATATTCGATACTCTAATCTGTTACATATTTTAACCAGTTAAATATTTAGAAAATCCTTTTAATCCTTTCTGTTCTCGTCTCAGCCAATCACGAGGCTCAAACCCTCGTGGGCCCCCGCCTTTAACCCTCTCTCTACCTCTCTATCTCTCCTCTATCTTTCACTGTCTCTATCTCTCTCCTCTCTCTTCCTCTAATCTCTCTTCTCTCTCTTCCCCTAATCTCTCTCTCTCTCTCGAATCTAATCTCTCTCTCTCTCTATCCTATATATTTTTTTACGCAGCCCCGTCTTCACTTTCCATCACGAGAACCCTACGATCCCTCGCGTGAACCCTAGCCGCCACCATGCCCGTCGCCGCCGCAGCCCCCGCGCCGACGACACCACCACCATCACCCTTGCCTCCTCAACCTCGACCGCACCTCCTTCCTCCTTTCTCCTTTCCTTCCAGCGCCTGCTGGTGGTCACCGCACGCCCTCGCACTCGCCCGCACCACCTCGTCGGCGTTCCTCCATCGCCGGCGATCCTAGCCTCACCCCACCACCTTCACCAGCTCATTTCCTCCCTCGCCCTTGCACCAACACCCTGCGCACGTCTACGCAGCCCCGACCACCTGCTCACCCCGCCTGCACATCCCCTGCACACCGTCGGACCGCCGCCTGTCGCCGCCGACGACCCCGTTCCCGTGTCCCCGACCTCGCAAGCACACCCCTCGGTGAGATAACCTTCTTCTCCTCTCCCTTGCTTTTCCTTTCCGCTGTTAACTGTTTCATGATCGGCAGATCTCCACCGCGTGTACTGTTCACCGCCGGAGCCAATCGACGCCGTCGACCGTCGTGACCCCCTTCACCCACAGTGAGTAATCCCCCATCCTCTCCTTTCTCTTCTCATTCCCTTTGCTTTCTAGATCTATACCATTGAAACCATTCTCACCGTTCTCTTTCTTGCCGGAATCCGGCCGTGCCGACGACTTGACCCGACATTCCAGCAAGGTACTCCGGTCCGCGTGGTCCCGCTGTTCGTTGTTTGGACTCGATCCGTGAACCGTGTGTCCGTCGCGTGTTTTTCCGCCGACGCTACGTCCGTTTTCCCGGTTCGCGAAACCGTCGAGGCAAGTATCACTTGCTACATGCTATGTTATACAAATTGAATGTGTTTGACTCATTAAACTTGCAAAACTTAACTAAGTAGAGCTATTTTATAATTTGGACGCATTATGACATATATCATGATACTGTAACCTAAAATCACAATTGCCACTTTAACCCTAATAACGAAACTACCGGTTAATCATTTTTACTGTTTAAAGGACGATAGCCATACACATGTAGCTCTATTACTTTCTGTTATTGATGTTGCACTACCTTGTGATTATTGCACCGCAAGGGTGCTCGAAACTTGTTAATCTGATAGTACGACTGCACTATATTGGGATTAAATGAACTGATATTGTCGTTTACTTTATTTCCTGTTGTTATTTCCTTATTCGATTATATACCTGTTGTGTGCACACCCTCGATTGCGTTACATATTGACCTGACCTTGCTACACATGACATATATATACATACCGATGCACCGGACATGGTACCCTTTACTATCAACTTAACCTGATGTACCATGACCTGACCTGTTACCTGATCTCATGCCTAATGCCAACAAACCTGACATGGAGTCCTCATGGACCATTCCTGTTGTCTATCCAGACAAACCTGCTTTTACCTGATCCTGTGTTGGCATTAGTTCTTGATTACTGAATACCTGACTCGATATACATAACTTGGGGGTATGGGAAAATCAAAGGTGAAACCGACTTGTAACTCAACAGTTCGATACCTGTTCTGATCAGTCTTACGGGCTAGGCCAGCCCCGGAGTGATGATGCTGACATCACTCACCCATCCTGCTACTTGTTACTGCCTAGCAGCACGTCTCGGATTCAGCCCCGAGAATCTTGACCGTGGTCCCGGGCACGCACGGGATACTATTGAGTTACATCGACGAGTCATCAATTGATTTCAAAGACTTTAGAATAGAAAACCTGATAGAACAGTTTAGTTACCACTGCACACTACCCTGCACTGCTTGATTCACATTATTTGCTACTCTCGTTTTATTCATGTTTATTTTGCATTGCCTGTTACAATGTTTATATTATATTATTGGTTGACATGACGCGCTGACGTCTGGGTTTTGCATGGCCCAGATTCTTTACCACTGTCGCCGACCGAGCAGGAGTACTTCAGCCAGCAGGCTGATTTGTGAGTTCTGTAGTGATTAGTTTTATTTCCTGCATTTTCATTTCCAGATGTGAGCCCGCATTATGGGACGTACTTTTCTATTTGGTATTGGATCATTTGCTTCCGCACTTATTTATTATTGACTCTTGTTATTTTGGGTTTGGACATGTGTTAGATAGTTTTTATCTTGTTCTTGATATCTCTACAGTCGTAATGTGACTGTGGATGGATACTTCCTACCCACAGGTAGCATGGTTGGTTATGTCACGTGCCCAATCTTGCGTACTCTGGGAAGCGGGGCGTGACAAAACTGGTGAAGATTATCAAGGGGAGGATAGCATGGATTATACCGCTGGATTGAATGAAGTGGCATTGATTGATGACATGGCTGCGAATAATAATTTTGTCGAATTAGAAGATCCTGGCCTTGATCCGTTGGAAGATGATAGTTGGGTAGACTTAGGTATGGCAGAAATAAATGCTGAACCTTATTTTGAAGCGAGTGAAGCAAGCGAAATTGCGTAACTGTTGGAGATATATTTCCGGAAAAAAGAGATCTTATTTGTAAACTGAAGTCGTGGGCTATTCAAAAAAATGTTACATTTAAAACCGAAGAGTTAAATAAGACGTACTATACCGTGATATGTACGAAAGCTCCTGAATATAAGTGGAGATTGCATGCATGTAGTTCCAAAAGAGCCAAAGCTTGGAAAGTCACGAAATACAACCGAGAACACACTTGTATCAATTCGATTATGTTAAAAGATCACAGGAATTGCACTTCATCATACATTTACTCATTTATCATACCACTTATCCGTACAGATGTGGCGATGACTCCTCGAGAGATACAGCTCTACATAAGTGGAGAGCACAAAATTCAGATTTCGTATGTGAAGGCATGGAATGCTCGTAGAAAAGGTTTATGCAAAATATTTGGGGATTGTGAAAGCTCATACAACTCGCTAGTCCTTTTATGGAAAGCATCAAATCCGGGATCCGTATACCAATTAAAAACTACAGAAACAGATGTCGATGGTTGTGTTAAGTTTCAAATAATTTTCTAGTGCTTTAGTCTTTGCGCGGCTAGTTTCACACACTGTCGGTCGGTATTGTGTGTGGATGGGACATATCTATATGGTAAGTACAGAGATTGCATGTTAATTGCTACAGGTGTTGATGCTAATAACGGTATATTTCCGTTGGGATTTTCTATTATCGAGGGTGAAAATACATCATCTTGGTCATGATTTTTTCATCAACTCAAAAGTATCCCATCTGTTATTGATAAAACGGATTTATGCATCATATCTGATAGACGTCTTGAAATACTAGCTGCAATGAGAGCTATATTTCCGACGACACCACATAGGTTTTGCCTGCGACACTTCAGACAGAATTTTGATAGAAAATTTAAAAATTCTGATCTACATAAGCTTATGTACAAAGCCGGTGAAGCGTCTGACCCTAATGTTCATGACATGTACATGACGAAAATTGGAGAGATGAGTCAAGCAGTGAAAGCGTGGTTAGATGGGTATACAGCACGCATGTGGACACAAGCACAAGATAATGGATTTAGGTATCTGCTAATGACCACTAATATGTCTGAATGCTTCAACGGGGTCCTTAAGGGCGTTAGAGGCTTACCGATATAAGGGTTGATTGTTCGAACCTTTTTCAGAGTGAATACTTATTTTGTGCAAAGAATGGAAAAGTCTTTGGCGATGGAGACTCCACTCACTGCGTATTATGAAGTTATATTTCGGAAAAGAGAGCGCAGATCATAATACTACAGATTTGAAAGGTTTGACACAGCGGGGTTTCAAGTTACGGGGGGTAATGAGAATCAATATACCGTAAATTTTAGAGATGAAGGGCTCTCTTCATGCATATGCGGTGTTTTCCAGCAACAACATTTACCGTGTGCCCACGCAATTGCTGCTGCGAGCAACATGCATAATTCACATTACAATTTTGCTTCAAATTATTATACGGTTTCCAATTACCAAGACGCGCACGATCCAAAATTTCATCTTATACCAGACAATCGCTATTGGCACTATTATACCGGGAATAGACAAACACCGACTGTATTACCATCGGACAAAAATATAGGACTTGGAAAACCTAAGGTGCGTCGTGATCGAATGACAATGGATATTGATCCTCTGCAAAGACACGGCAGATGTAGCTTATGCAAGCAACCAACTCATTATAGGACCAGATGTCAAGGACAGTCTTCAGGGGTGGGACCTTCGAGATCGTGAAGAAGAAGCAACGGAAAGAAAATCAATTATCATTTGTAAGGAAACTTGTACGATTTAAATTTTAGTATGATCCTTTTGCATTATTCGTTTGAGGCTAAGTTACTGTAAACTAGCGTTAAAATTGTAATATGTAAATTGAGCAGCGAATAATAACACTTGAATTTATTCGTTTTCAACTGAAATAGCTTCTGCGGCATACTGATTTTCTACTACAGTGCTACAAATTTGTGCTACGACACATAAATCAATTAAATGTTATACAATAATATTAAAGAAATAAATGCCACACGGTCCGTGATGTTGGATTGAATGCAGTTCTGAGAGGGCTAAAAGATCGTGTTTCTACATGGGCCCATTTCCTCCCTCGAGCTTCCGCGGCATACTATATTCCCTTCTCCAACAAGTGTCATGGGTTTAGATTGGCAATGGGATAGATTTCAAGTATTAAGAAATCACGTTAGTAACCGCTTAGAAATTTCGAGTCATTCTACCCCCATATCTTTCACTCTTTGGTAAGCACTTAGAAACTCCATATCAACTGTAGTTGTATTCTTCGTATTTTCTCTAATTCTTCCATGAGGAGACAGAACTTGAAACTCACTTTTGTTTGCTTTGCTTTCGTTACTGAAGTGTTACTCATTCATATTTATAGTATGATCCAAGTATTGGATTCCTTCTATATAAACAGTAGCAACCCTTATCCCCACGTCAGTAACTTTAACAACAATCTTATCCAATATTTGTCCGAAGACGGGTCGATCTTATCCAATATTTGTTCGAAGACGGGTTGATCTTATCCAATATTTGTCCGAAGGAGGGTTTTTGGAACCGGTTACAACAATTTTATCCAATATTTGTCCGAAGGCGGGTTTTTGGAAACCACTCTCTCTGCCATACACTGAAGTGCAGATTCTTGGAACCCGATTTACTAGTATTCCTGGTAGAGATGAAATTATTTTTTTAAGTTATTTTTGTGTGTGTGTGGGGAGGGGGGGTTCTGTGAACCCGTCATCTCCTTTAAAAAGGAGGGGGCTTGTCCTATAAAAAATTAAAATTTACCCGTCCTCTTCTTTAAAAAGGAGAGGCGGGTTTCTAGAACCCGTGCTCTCTTTAGATGGGTGGACGGGTACCCGCCCTCCCTATGGAAGGGGGAGGGTGGGTTCCAAGAACCCGCCCTCCATGGCTGGGTCGGGTGGGATGGGTTAGGGTGGGGTTATATAGGTGGGAGGGGTTGGTGGTGGGATGGGATGAGGCTTGGGGTGGTGCAGGGCGGGTTCTCAAAACCCGCCCTTCACTTTTTAAATAATAATGGCGGGTTTCTGGAACCCGCCTTCTAACGGTATCCTTTCCAAATCGATCTATTCTCATAATTATAATTTAAATTATTCTATTTTAATAATTTTAATACCTAACCATCCTATTTCGGGAAAAAACCCCTTTATTTTAAACTCATGAAAGAATGCATGTATATAGCTAATTGGTTTATGGCATATCAAGTATTTATATTTTTGGTTTAATTAATATTTAATTGGTGACTTAATTCGGATATGGTGACTTAGGCTAACTTTAGTACTTAAGAATTAAAAATGATAAAGTTGTGTACCGGGGACTGATGTTTATAGAAAGCGAATAAACATGAGCAATCACGCCCACGTCAGCCCTATAATCACACAAATTTTTAGTTATATATATCTCCATTCTCTATCAATAACAATAATACACACACACTCCTAACTATAATCAACTAAAATTAACATCCTAACCCAAGTTTTAAAACTAAAATTTTCAACAAATAAACTAACTTAATCCAATCCTCAAAATTAACCCTAACCCTAAATTTATTAACCCTAACCCGAAAACTAACCCCAAAATTAGTCTTAACACTAACCATAAAATTAACCCTAACCCTAACCCTAACCCTAAAATTAACCCTTATTCTAAACCTAAAGTTAAGCCTTACACTAAAAGTATTCCTAAAATTAATCCTAACCCTAAAATCAGCCTTAACACTAACCCTAAAATTACTTAAATTTAACAAAATTTCAAACAACCTGAATAAATTAATAAACCAACTCACCAACGTCGGAGGCGGAGGCCGGAGGTGCTTGGAGAGGAGGAGGAGGCTTGGAGGAGGCCGGGGAGATCTTCGATGAAGAAAAGCCTAGGAGGCGGCCGGGGAGATCTTCGATGAAGAAAAGCCTAGGAGGCGACCGGGGGAGATCATCGGAGAGGAGAAGGCTAGGAAGCGGCCGGGGGTGATCGTCGATCGTCGACGAAGGGGCTTTGATGACCGAGGAGGTCGGAGGCCGGAGGGCTGATCGGAGGCCGGAGGAGATTTTTTGGATGGCCGGTGAAGTTTTTTGGATGGCTCGGAGGGGTAGAGAAGGAGGGGGATCAAAGCCGAGGAGGTAAAAATTTAGGAGTGAAATGAAATATAGGGGGCTCAGAGCCGAGTGGGTAAAAATTTAGAAGTGAAATGAAAATAAAATTTAGTACGGAGAGAATGAGGGGAAGGTCATCGAAAAATTTTGTTGGCTTCGGTCAATTATATTTCGACGGAATTTAGCCGTCGAAATAACTGTTGACCGGAGTCAACAAAAATTCAAACTTTTTGGCCTTTTTCGATGAGAATATGCCGGCGAAATAAATCTTAAAAAATTTCCCGTCGAAATTACAACCATTTTTCCTGCAGTGATGAGAGACTGAGCAATTTGACCTCTTTCTATTTTAAGGGTTAATTGTTAAATTATACCTCTATGTTTCACTGATTTTGCACTTATATACCTTATTGATTTTTTCGTTGCATTTATATACCTAAAGTACAAACCGTTAAAACTTTACTCTCTTTAGTTGACCATCAAATCTATCAATATTTTAAACAAAATCGATACGATTATTATTTTAGGATATTTAAATGCAGAGAAAAAATCAATAAGATATATACGTGCAAAATAGGTGAAACATAGAGGTATAATTTAACAATTAGCCTTTTATTAAACCCTTTCTCAACTTTATTTTCTTGTTTTTCAAGGCAAGTTTTAACTGCAATGGCTAGGTTTTAACCCTATACAGTCATCTAGTTATGCACTTTGTCGCTCTGTTGTTTTGACCGTCGGATCAGTCTCTCGGGCACCGAACCTAAATGGTCAATCACGTGATTATTTTCTCCGTACGAATGATAGTTGTTGATTCACGACCCTTGAAGGCAATTTTTTCAGGTGATATTTTTAACAGTTTATCCAAAATATAAATAATACGAAGGGAAAATTGTTTTGGGACCAACATAGTAAAAATTCCAATGATTACAATGTACTAATGTATCAAGTCCATATATACTCCATTTGAGATAATTTTTTCCCGAAAATATTGGTCTTATCTTTTACGAAGGTATACGCATTCTGATTTTAATAAGTTAATTTATTTAAATATAACATTATTTATCAAATTATATACAGATTATCATACCATGACATTGTTTATCACATCATCCCACTGTTTTTCACCTATTTTAATGCAAAGAGTAGATCATGGTCACCAAATTGAAATTCTAAGAATTAATGAATCCACTTGATTTAAGAGAATTAAATAAAATTAATTAGGCAGCCACTTCATCACCAAAACCAAAACCAAAATAAAATGTACACAATGTTAAATTATAAATAACTACTCATAGATTATTGTATGCTCCTAAAAATAACCACCCCACAAATTAAAACCGACCATGGTTTTATAAACTCACATGCAAAAGAAAAAAAAACAGTTTATCAAATCATTACACATATTTTATAAAAATTTTAATAGGTATCATTAGCAATAGACACACAAATATGTGTACAAATAGGGTATGGGTTTTATAAGAAATTCATTATGTACTTCTGGGCTTTTCCACGATTTTGAAACTTAATTTTATAATTTAATAGATTCTTCTTAATAAGAGGATAAGCATTATGCTCCCAGCTGTGGACAGGCTTTGCTAAAAATGGTATGGATATCTTTGCTTTGGGCATTGCTATCTAATGTTTAACATTTGTGATCGTTGATGTTTGTATTTTTAGGTCCCTTATTTCTTTTTAGTTTTTGTTTTCCTTGGTTGTTGTAAAGGGTTGCAGGGTTTAGAGTTTTGCGGTGTCAAAGTTTGTAAAACTTTTTGTGTATTCTGGTACTCTTCATTCATTTTAATGGGACGGACTCTCATGAGTCTTGCTTTTCTTTAAAATAATAATAATAATAATAATAATAAATCAAGTTAATAAGCTCGGCCCCAAAACAATTTTTCCTGTTTTAAAAAAAAATTGTCCAAAATGAAAATAAATAAAACATTTCTTTAAAAAATAATATAAAATAAAATAAAACTTTAAAATGCATCAAAAACCCTTTGGTTTTGGCCCTATGCACTTTGTCCCCTAAATGAAGCCCTTGCCTTTTTTTTAATAAAAAAACTCAAAACTTATCACATATCCAGCACAGGATGGGCATTAATCCTAGAAAAAACCCTTTAGACTTTGTTCTCTTGTCAACGGTGTTTTAGTCGAATAACTGACATATAACGTGGTATGTGCTAGGTTTAGAATGGAAAATTCAACAGCGGTTAAGTTAACTAGTTAAGGGACCAAGTATACGCGTCTTTTAAGATCCAGAAAGGTTGCATGCCATTGGAACAAAAGCGGCAGGGTTTCCTGCAATTTAGGCTAATAAAGTATTGGGTAAGTATCGCTTAGCTGATTGAACCCGTTTTAAAACCGAAGTAAAGGGGCATGCGAACACGCCCACTGTGAGTGCGGGGCTACGAGCCGGGTCCGCATGCACTAGCCCCGGTTTTACCCTTGATTCGTGTAAGCATTCACTTGGGCCCCTAACCTCTTTTGAACGAGCCTAGCAAAAATTATTGCTTTATGCACTAAGGCTTTTTAAATTGTCTACTAAAGCGTAATTAGTTTCTGATCAGCCTTAACAAATAAAAATGGGCCGAGCTATTTCACTTGTGATTCACATATGGACCTTTATCAGATTCAAGTGGAGCAATCTTTATAGTTTGGCAATGAATTTAATTGGATTAATGAATTTCACAAAATCTATCTAAATCTAAACTAATCGTAAAGGGAACATGAGCAAGCAAGTTGTGGAATTTGTTAACCTATGAACCTCAATGTGATGCGCAAATGAAAATTAATGATAGTTTTAGTTAGTCTATTGACCCTTCCGTCATGATTTCAAGCGTACCAGCATCCTTGGCAAATTTTTATTTTGGTTTCTCATGTTTTTTATATCTGCTTATTGGATTTATTTTGGGAATCTGGATAAATCTACCGGTATTCAATTGTTGGTTGATTTTTTTTACCCCCATTTAGATTTGAGATTTGATTAGCCTCAGCATATAGTATAGCCCGTATTCTCTCTAGGGAAAAAAGCATTGTTTCCCATGCGGAACATGTACACAAAACCGGTAGAAAATCAATAGATAAGATGATGAAGTATGCAGTTTGAAAGGATATTTACGTCTTATTTCTAAATGATTTTTTTTGAGCGTGTCGATATTTTCAAAAACTACCAACAAATATTAAACATCAGAACAAAACCGTGCAATTCTATAGTTTATGGTTGAATTATGGTTGAAGGAAGAAAAATATCTTTAAAAACTAACTCAAAGAGTTAGACCCTTGTCCTATTCAAGGTCATGTGCGGAATTTATTGCTAGTAAGGTGTCGAATGTTTTCGCTCGCTCTCTTTATTTGGTTTGTATGGAAGGATTAACAATTTTAACCTGCGTTTTTTGAATACGTTGATATTTACATATCATAGTTATTGAATGCTAGTGAGTGGATGACCACGAGCAAAACTAGCCATGATACGTTCATTTTCGTTCTGTAAAATAATCGTTTTTTTCCCTTTTCAACCTCAGATCATTTAGATTGCTAAAACTTGAACCAGCTAAATCCAAACAAAAAAATCGAATACCGTGCACACATCTTTGTTCGTTTTTTTTAATTGGCTTCTAGTTTATGTCTTCAAAAATGTTGTTTTGTCGTTGAGCCTGGATTTTGTCCAGACCATTGAGTTTGGACGAGTTTTTATGGAACCACTCCAATTCAATTAGGCTCGTCAAATTCTGATTTCCGAACTCCGGTCTACATTTTGATATCTTAATATATATTAAGTCAAAAATTCTCCCAAAATTAGAAGAGGTCCCGTCTACATAAACCACAGCAGGACAAGATCCAATCCTACCTGGATCAAGTTCAGCATCTTCTTCTTCAAGATTAAGATTCAAAGTTTACCAGCAATTTATTAAATCACTAGTTAACATAATAGCATTCAAACCTTAAAAGGTCAATAACAATTTATTAAAGGTGGCTCCGGCTAATTTCCAGTGGAAATTATATTCTCTTTTGTTTGATTTCCAGTGGAAATTATATTCCTTCTTATTTGTTAATAAACAGCTTGGTCTAGAAACATCCTGAATTATTATAACGGAATCGCCGTCCCCAGCTCTACCCTCCAATCTTTCTTCCTATACATTTTCCGATTAAAAAAGGGTTATTTCTATATAAAACCTCAAAATATTTCTTATTTCTATAGGTACCCCGCCCTCCTCTTTCTCAAATTATTCATCTCACCCCACCTTTGAAGTTAGCCGCTAGGAGTCTATTTTTACCGATTTACGCTTTGTTTACACATCAAAGGAGCATCGAGCGTGTCTTAGTGCGGTCGGACCGTGGGCCTCCTCCATTATAAATGTCTTTTTTCTTAAATACGATGCCGGACAAAGTTTTGACTGAAGCAGTTCGCAGAAGGATAGTCCAAACTTCTCTCGATTGAGAGTCCTTCATATAATTTAGATAGTTGGTGGCCTCGGTATGGTTCACTTCTTTTCTTTTGCAACCTTGGAGCAGGTCTTAGGATATGATTCCGCTCAGCATATTCCATTGATAGACTCGAGTTCGTTTATTGTAACTACGGATTCCAGGATCCACTATAGTCTCATTTGCGATTTTGACTAGGCTTAGGGATGAAATTACTATTCCTAAGCTCAAGTCCGTCCCTTCAATTGGCATTCACCGACCGGTGGCCTTTAATAATCACAATTTCAGATAAATATTTAGGGGACAAGAGGTAGCTCAAAAAATAAAAGGACAAAGTTAACAAACCCGACCACATAACCATAGAAAGATTGTAGAAAACCAAGTAGAGCTGATTTGGATAATGAAGCAGGCTTGGAGGTCTTATTCAGAAATATCAAGAATCGGGGGTCTTGTTTAGAGATAGCGAATATCTTGGGTTGCCTATAAAAATAATCCAAAAAAGGGAAGGGAAAAAAAATCCGAAGAATCAACAGCGGCACCTGGTCTTCGTTTCAAACGTGACCGTTCGATCTAAAATCGGACGGTTGTGATCTACAGACGCGGTCAATCCTTCCTTCGATTCGATTCTATTCCTATATATTGAATTCCTCGTTTTCATTCATAGTTAGTTTTCGTATCAGAGGGAAAATTCCAAGATTGCCCCTTGAGATGGGAGAGAATCGAACGAAGACGGTGGTGGTTGTCGGCGGCGGAGTCGGCGGCGCTTTCCTTGCTAAGAACTTGCAGCTCGATGCCGATCTGGTCCTCGTTGATCCGTGAGTATCTCTTCAATCTCTGTTTTTTAATTTCCATAGATCTTGATCTTACTCCTTATAGGGGAATTTATGCTGCTGTTTGTTTTCTTCTAATTTGGTGTAAAGATGCCATTTTTATTAGGTTTTGGTGATAGGTTGATAATGGCCTGGGTTATAAATGCTTAAATGAAGCAGTTTTAGAGTTCAAAAATATTCTGTGCTGATAACCAAGTTGAAAAGCAGTCATCTTTAAGTGCATATCCAAAGATATGCGGGGGATTTTTATTTTTATTTTTATTTTAATTTTTAGTTACACACGCTGAGGATATTGGCATGTGCGGTTTGTGATACAACGAACAATGACGACAACGATACCGATTTGCCTTTATCTCATATTTTTGGGGTCAGCTATATTGATCTGTTTCTTCTGTTCTACTATGATAAGGGCTGTCTTCTCGGTTTAATTAACAATCAACGTGTCATTTGCAGTTGCCTCTATCCAAGTTCGTTTAAGCCTGCACTTAGCTTAAGCCTTGGTGCGCCTTTAACTATAATTTTATCACTTGTACTAACCGGAGCACTTGTTGATCTTTGTTGCACAGGTGTGGTATGTGATCTGTGATCATCTAACTTATTCATAAGATTATCCCATACAATAAATTGCAGGCTAACTTTTTTTTCTTTTTCGGTAAGATGTAACCAAAGAACTTAATGAATCTTAGGCCTGGCATTGGGCATGCATAAATATGGTAATTCTAGCAATTAGCCGGGCCTAATTGGTTATAATAATTCTTTTCAGTATGTTCATGCTCTGATTGCCAATCAAAAAATTTTTGCTCAAGTACGAAGATTCTAAAAAGTCTGAAGTGACTTTTGTGACATTGAAATTGATAACCACGGAACATTGTTCCAATACTTGTGTGAATTCTTCACTTCTTGCATGAGAAAAGGCTTGGTTATTGTTATGTCGAATCTTCCTGGTAACAACATTTTGGTGTTACTAGCTATTCTGTGCATGTTATGGTTTTTCTCTTTGTGTTCATATAGGTTACTTCTCACGTTGCTTTGAACTTTCCCTTAGCACCTACTGTACTTTCTCGTTTTGTTTTTTTTCACTGCTGCTCCCCTGGAAAATTTCATGATGTAAATAAGTTTGTGTATCTTTATCTTTAGTTGTATTGTCATTTGCAATGTTAACTAAAAGTTACAAAAATCTTCTCTCATTTCTCAATACGTTTAATTGCATACTCTGAGTAAAGCCGGGAAACTAGATTGATCTAGGATGACATTTTCTAGTGGCTAAACTTTTTCAGCTTCAATGGGAAGATTGATTTAATCAAAAGAATTTTAAGAGTTTTTATATATACAATTTCTATAAAAAAATTAATCCCGTGATAGAGCTTAATTATGATGTATAAAATCTATGATAATTATTCACATTGTGGATGCTCAATAATAGTAGAAGCTGAAGTAACTTATGAATGTCTGAAATCTAATCTTCCATCTTCTTTTTGTATTGCTTCGATCAAAAGGAAGGAGTATTCTGAGATTCCCTGGGCAATGCTGAGAAATATGGTGGAGCCATCTTTTGCAGAAAGAACACTATTTAAACACACTGATTACTTAACCACTGGGAGACTTGTCGCATCCTCGGCAATCGGCATAACTGAAAATGAGGTTTTAACGAAAGATGGCCACTCAATTGCTTACGACTACCTCGTCTTAGCCACTGGCCATTCGGAGTCGATTCCCACAACAATCAAGGATAGGCTTGAACGGTTTCACCAAGGTATGTCCCTTTTTAATGCATTTACCCTGCTGAACCTGAGGTTTTTGATGCATACAAGTATTTTTGTTGGAACGTTGATACATAACTAATGGAATGCTTATAATGTCCCCATTACTTGAGAAAATAATCTTGTGAGTATCAGTATAAATGATCTTTCCTTCGCGTTCAGCTATAACGGAAACCCCCGAATCTAGAGCCGTTTGGCGTTCCAGTCCAGTTCCAACAATGCACTTCTCGGACCGAGAAAGAGGAACTGCTTGGCGCTGCATATTACACATTGTGTATTTATTTTCTGTAAACTATGTGTAATACTGTGTAGTGTGTACTGATATTATTGTGGTATTTATTTTTAACCCGTCTAACTGTAGTTATATCTCTGTATGTACTTCTTTTTATTTCTCATAAAGTGAATATTATATGCAGATAATGAGAAGATAAAGTCTTCAGATTCCGTCTTAATCATCGGAGGCGGTCCTACCGGTGTTGAGTTAGCTGGAGAAATCGCTGTCGACTTTCCAGAAAAGAAAGTGACTTTAGTTCACAAAGGATCAAGATTATTAGAATTCTTAGGACAGAAAGCTTCTACCAAAGCTTTAAATTGGTTAACATCAAAGAAAATTGAAGTTCTCTTGGGTCAATCTGTAGATATCGACTCCGTGTCTGAGGGGGAAAAGATTTATACAACTTCATCTGGAGAAAAGATTACTGCAGATAGCCATTTTATTTGTATTGGCAAGCCATTGGCTTCGTCTTGGCTTGAGGAGACAATATTAAAGGAAAGCTTAAATAAAAGAGGGCAGTTGATGGTTGATGAGAATCTCAGAGTTCGGGGACGAAATAATATTTTTGCGATTGGAGACATTACTGATGTGCCTGTAAGTTTTGCTTTCGACCTTTTTTCCGCATTGCATAAGCTCTTATTTTACAAAAATAACTAGAGACAGTTCCATAGAACTAGGATTGCATTCGAATTGGATACGGAGCGGATATGAGGCAGTAACATATCTGTATTTGTAACGGGTACAGATACAGTTCGATAATAAAAGCTATATCAGCATTTAACAATATTGGATATGTATACGGATCATAATTAAAGAAATAGATACAAATATGAACCGTATATGGATATAAATGAGATACACAATAAAACAAATATGGGCGCGGAGCCGAAATGTGTGTAATTAATAGATTTCAAAATTAAATTTGAATACTTATCTAATATGAGTACTCAAAATATTTCATAAAAACAAATATGCATGCAAATGAATATTATATGACTGAATAAATATGTTACCCTATATACTAAACATATTACTAGTCTATTTTGCATATCTTGAAAGAAGAATGATGAAATAATATGTCGAAATGTTTTTAAAAAAAATGCATAACATAGAAAATGTGGGGGGAAATGTATGGTTCAAATAAGCATCATCATTAATAAATAAATTAAAAATGATATACTTTCATGTATGTGTTTCCAGATATCCGTACTGAATTTATATATCCGGATATCGGTATCTATAACCAGATAATTTTGCTAAAAATCCGTATTCAGAATCGTATAAATTTTTAAATATATATATCCGTATCTGATCGAATATGAAAAATCATATCCATATCAAAAAAAAATCGCGAACCGAATGCAACCGCAATGTAGGATAACAAAATGCATACCTTAAACCTTATGCTCTTTTATTCATTAAATAATATGAACTCATCCAAAATTCCGGTGATGTCTTTTTGTCAATGCATCTTGTCACCTAGCTTATATTGTGAAACCTACCTGCTGATGGGGTAATACAACCCCAACACCCGGATCTATGTGAGAATACGACGAATAATAACGCGGAATAATAATAAGCACAAAAGCCACAAGAAAAAACACCAAGTTTAACATGGTTCGGCTCCGATTGGACCAAATCCACAATGATGCAAGTGATAGCTTCCACTATCAATCAAGAACAAGAGTGATACATCACCAAAACACAACTACTTTAGGATCACTCATAAGGTTACCTCACTAGCTCCAAACCCACTAACCCACTTGAAAACATGGATGATGGAATGATTAGAATAGAGAGGGAAACTCTCTTTCCTTTTAACTTAAGTCGTAACCCATATCAAATAGGTCCAAACCAAAATGACTCAAATTTGGTCTCTAACACCAAATCAACAAAGAGAACCAAATTGGTTGAGTCCACTCATGAGTATGGACCCAAACCTAACAATCTCCCCCTCCAAACCCATGAGGAAAGACCGCCATAACTATTCAAACAGAACTCATACCGGGCGCTTTCGGACAAAACACTTGCTTCTCCTTCGGTAAGCCCTTTCTCAACATTCTTATCGGCTCCATTCTTATCGGTGTGGATTCCTACCAGTTTCAACAACTTGTTCTCAAGCATGTCTCGTATTCAATGATACCTCACATCAATATGCTTGGACTTCGAGTGGAAACTCGGATTTTTGCTTAAGTGGATTGCACTTTGACTACGGCAATAAACAACATAATGTTTTTGTGACAAACCCAATTCTTTAAAGAAGCGTTTCATCTACAACATCTCTTTGCAAGTTTTGGTAACAGCTATGTACTCGGCCTTGGTAGTGAATAATGCAACACACTTTTGCAACTTCGATTGCCCCGATACGGCTCCCCCGGCAAAAGTGACCAAATATCCCTATGTGGATTTTCTAGAATCAATATTGCCGGCCATATCGGCGTCGGAGTAAGCAACCAATTCCGGATTATCACCTTCGAAACATAAACACTCCTTCGAGGCGCCTCAAAAATATCGGAAAATCCACTTTACCAGGGTCTAATGTTCTCTACTCGGACTAGAAATAAATCGGCTAACAACACCAACAGCATGCGCAATATTGGGACGCGTACGCACCATTGCATATATCAAGCTGCATCATAAGGAACATTCTTCATGTCTTCTTTCTCTTTCAAACTTGAAGGATATTGCTTCGAGCTCAATTTAAAGTGACATGCAGGTGGAGAACCAACCGGTTTTGCTCTCCCCATATCAAATATTTGGAGCACTCTCTCAATATATCTCTCTTGTGACAACTATAACTTCTTTACTTTTTTATCATGAGAGATACCCATACCCAAAATTTGCTTTGTCGGTCCCAAGTCTTTCATAGCAAATGAATTGCTTAATTCATCCTTCAACTTGTCAATTTTGGACTTTTCATGCCCAACAATTAACATGTCATCAACATAGAGCAAAAGAATAATAAAATCAGCATCACCAAATCTCTTTACGAAGACATAATGATGCGATGCGGTTCTTTTGTAACCTTGATTCAACATAAAAGAATCAAATTTCTTATACCATTGCACACTAGGTGCTCTTTACCATTGAATTTGAAACTTTCGGGTTGTTGCATATAGATTTCCTCCTGTAAATCGCCATGGAGAAATGCGGTCTTGATATCTAATTGCTCGACCTCCAAATTCATACTCGCGGCCATACCCAACACGACCTGAATAGATGACATTTTCACAACTGGAGAATTTTTTTTTATCGAAATCAACGCCTTTTCTATGGCTAAAACCTTTCACAACCAATCTCGCTTTATATTTTGGATGCGAGCTATTCTCCTCACGCTTCAAACGGAAAACCCATTTGTTTTTCAACGCCTTTTTGCTATTCGGAAGCTTCACTAAATCATATGTATGATTTGCTTGCAAAGCATCAATTTCCTCTTGCATAGCTTTCAACCACTCACTTTTGTGATCACATTCACAAGCTTCATCAAAACATTCCAGTTCACCGCCATCTATAAGCAAAACATATTTATTACACGAGTACCTCTGTAAAGGTTGCCGCTCTATAGTAGATCACCGAATTTGTGGCTCTTGAGTGATTTGCTCCCCCACTTCATCATGAGTAACATCAGAAGTAGAGACTTCACTACTAGTATTACCATCAATATTTTCTTGCACATCTCCCCCGTTGTCATTTACAATCGGAGAAGGAACCGGATCCAAATCAATAATACCATTCGGAGAATTAGGATCATCATCATCCTTAATATCACCGATGGTTTGGTCTTCAAGAAAGACCACATCTTAATTTCGAACAATGTTTTTCTTTTCCGGATCACATGACCTATAACCAAACTCATCATGAGAATATCCTAAGAAAATACATTGCTTTGTTTTGCTATCAAGCTTGGACCTTTCATCTTTCGGAACATGGACAAACGCGCGGCATCCGAACACTCTCAAGTGTTTATAGAAAACATCTTTGCCGTTCCATACTTTCTCCGGAATATCGCCATCTAAAAGAGCCACCGGAGATAAATTAATTAAAGCCACCACCATCCCAATGCCTCCTTCAAAAGGGTTTGGACAATTTAGCGTGTGAAAGCATGCACTTAATTCTCTCCGCAATAGTGTGATTCATCCTTTCCGTAACACCATTTTGCTCGGGAGTTTTCGGAACCGTTCTTTCATGCCGAATACCATGCAATTTGCAATATGCATCAAATGGACCATTATATTTACTACCATTATCCAAACGAATGCACTTTAGAGACTTTCCGGTTTGCCTCTCCACCAAAGTATGAAATTGCTTGGAAACTTCCAAAACTTGATATCTGCTTTTCAAATCATAGGCCCAAACTTTCCGGCTATGATTATCAACAAAAGTGACAAAATAAAAAGCACAATCAAGCGTTTTCTCTCTGATAGGACCACACATATCGGAATGAACCAAATCTAAAATATTTGATTTTCTTTATGAAGCTTTTCTTGCAAAGGAAACTCTATGCTGCTTGCCTGCCAAACAATGAATACAAGTATCAAGATACTCACCTTTCATATTAAGTATAAGATTGCCCTTTGCAAGAACCTGTAGGCCTTTCTCACTCACATGGCCTAGCCGTCGATGCCACAACTCCATAAAGTTGTCCAACATTGTGTTCGTCTCACATATGTATAACTTTGCTTGCATTTTATAAAGGGTGCAATATTTCTTGCCTCTAGCCGCTATAAGAGAGCCTTTGATGAGTTTCCAAGCACCTCCACCAAACACATTAGTGTAACCCTCTTCATCAAGCTTTCTGGCGAATAAAAGATTGAGACGAAGTTCCGGCATATGCCGCACATCTTTGAGGACCGACTTATAGCCAAGATTGGTCTCAACATGAACATCACCAACACCAACAATTTATGAAGTGCCTTTGTTACCCATCCTCACTATGCCATAATCATCCGGCTTGTAGGATGCAAAGAAATCCCTCGTAGGAGTAGCATAATAGGAGGCTCCGGTGTCAACCATCCAACCGGTGTCATGACACGCAACACAAAGGCTTGATTCGCCACTAGTAGAGACAATAACCATATCTCCCTCAAGTGTGGCCGTGGTGTTCTCTTTGAAGTCGGACTTTGTTTCATTCGTCCCCTTCTTTGCTTATTCTTCAATTTGTAACAATATTTCAAAATGTGCCTTTGTTTCTTACAATAGTTGCATGTGACATCTTTTCTCGATCTTGACTTGCTTCTTGATTTGGAACGATAGCCTCTTTCTATAGACTTTGACCTCTCTTTATTTTTGGCGACAATTGCCTCCGAATGAGAAACCCCGAGATCTTTTCTTCTCAAATCTTCATTCAACAAATTACTTGTTACTAAGCTCATTGTGACAACACCATCCGGAGCGGAGTTGCTAAGGGACACCACCAATATCTCCCAACTTTCCGGCAAAGAACTATGCAATAACAATGCTTGCAACTCATCTACGAGCGTCATTTTCATAGAGATGAGTTGGTTCACAACACTATGGAACTCATTCAAGTGCTCGGATATAGAAGAGCCTTCCTTGTATTTCGTCTTTCTTTCATAAAGACTCTCCAATTTCTTCAATAGAGAATGCGCCAAACTTTCGGTGGAAACGTGATGGAAAATGGAATCATCCAACCATTGTCGTATAAATCCAACGACCTTGCGATCAAGCTTCTTCCAATCACCATCGGACATATCGATGGGCTTTGTGACATTGCCTTTAAAAGCGCATAAAGATCTTTGCAATATAAGAGATCTTCCATTCTGGCTTCCATATACTCCAATTGCCTGCATTGAGGCTAATTATACGGCCTGTGGTACTATCCATCTCTCATATACAACAAAAAAGACCAAAATCTCTTTGAAACAATTCCACAAAACACCTTGTGGGCATCTTGGCTTTGATACCATTTTGATGGGGTAAAAGAACCCCAACATCCGGATCTTTGTGAGAATACGACGAATAATAATGCAGAATAATAATAAGCACAAAAGCCACAAGAAAAGATATCAAGATTTAACGTGGTTCGGCTCCGATTGGACCTAATCCACAATGACGTAAGAGAGATATTCCACTATCAATCAACAACAAGAGGGATACAACATCATCAAAGCACAACTACTTTTGGATCACTTTGTTAAAATTGTGGAGAAACTTCCGGCAGACGTCTGATGTGAGGGTACAAACGTCTGGACATGCACGAGAGCCATGTCAGAAATCTAGAGCAATGCCAGACATCTGAGGGAGAGGATGCAGACGTCTGGTCAAGTTGAAACCAAAAGAACAGAGCGTCGCAGACGTCTGGAGATACTGAAGCTCACTCCAGAGCAGCGACAGACGTCTGATGGTAAAGATGAAGACGTCTGCCCAAGGAAACGAAGCTTTACAGAGAGTTGACAGACGTCTGACCATTTCTTTCTCAGACATTTGCCGACGGGAAATCTATGCAAATTTTATGTTTGGTAATTTGAGTTTATCTTTTGTTTAAAGTAGGATTAGGGTTTGACTATATATATAAACCTCACATATGATTAATGTACTGCTATTAAGAAAGACTATTGTATTGAGAGGGTGACAACTTACATCTAGAGAGATTTGAAAGAAATCTTCTAGGGTTTCTTATGGGTGTACTTGATTCGAGATTATAGTAGACTTTGCAGATTCCGCTCTGTCGGAGACTAGCCATATAGTGGGTGAACCTCGTTAACAAATCCCTCGTCTTTTCTGGTATGTTTGTGATTTTATTTTCTTATTCTCGCACTTTATTATTATTTGTGATCTTTCGTCGGTATCACGTTTGTTGCGTGATTGTTTGTCGTAGCATTGATTCTCCGTCATAGGTTATCCACAACAGCTAGTATCAGAGCCTAGGGATTGACGCTTGATACCAACAACTGGTAACATAGCGTGGTTAGGGAATCTAGGGTTCTTCGATTCTACAATCTAGGTTAACGGTAGGTAATGACGCTTGCGTCATCTTTCCCACTTTCTTAGATCGTCGTTTTGAATGCGTTGGTTCAGATCGAAAGAGAAGTTGAGTTTGTTGCGACAATGACGAAAAGATGGCAGAGGATAAGATAAGAATCTCATAAGTATGGTTGGTGGCGTATGCAGATGGATGACTATCTATACCAAAAGGATTTGTATCTTCCGTTGTTGGGTGAGAGGCCCGAGAAGATGTCCGATAAGGCATGAAATCTATTGAATAGGAAAGCATTGGCGACAATCAGACCATCATTGACTCCGCAGGTGGCCTTTAATATCTCAAAGGGGAAAACAACCATGGGGCAAATGACGACATTAGTGAAGTTGTATGAGAAGCCTTCGACATCAAACAAGATATTTCTGATGAAAAGTTTTTCAACATGAAGATGGTAGAAAACGGTTCAGTGACAGAGCACCTGAATGAATTCAACAGCGTGACGAGCCAACTAGAGTTCGTTTCAATTTTGTTTGAAGACGATATTCGAGCCCTGTTATTTCTTTGTTCGTTGCCGGAGAGTTGGGAAAATCTAGTGATGGCGGTAAGCAACTCGATCTCAGGACTCTCATATTTAATGATGCGGTGAGTAGCATATTAAGTGATGAGATGAGAAGAAAAGCTGTGAGTGGAAGTTCGAGAACTTCCGCACTTTCAGTGGAGAACCGTGTAAGAATAATGGAAAGGGAAGAAAGGCAAGTCAAAGAGCCGAGGAAAATCGAAAGGGAAGATCCAAGACGATTGTTGGAATTGCGGAAAGATGGGTCACAAAAAATCCAATGTAGACTCTTGAAGAAAGGTTCAGATGAAAAAGCAGATGAAAAGAAAGCCAATATGGTGTATACACGTGAATAAAGGGAACACGGGCTTTGTCTATCGGTGAACGAGAGTATAAATGCGGAAACTTGGTTTCTAGATTCGGGGGCATCCTTTCACTGCACTTCAGGCCGACATCATTTTAACGAGTATGTTCAAGGGGATTTTGGACATGTGACAGTAGGAAACGATCAGCCATGCAAGATCGTTGGAAAATTGACGATTATTTTGCAACCGTCGGGAGGAGGTCAGATTAAGCTGAAGAACGCTGGGCGTATTCCAGATCTGAAGAAAAACTTAATTTCTACAAATCAGCTAGACAACGAAGGTTACATGATGGTGTTTGGGAATTCTCAGTGGAAGATTTCCAAAAGATCGTTGGTGGTCGCAAAGGGAAAATTGAGCGGTTCATTGTACTCATTCAGTTGGAGCAGTGGAGCTTCGGTTGCATTAGCGACATGTTCGGATACAGATTCGGAAACTTCGTTGTGGCACAAGATTGGGGCACCTCAGCGAGAAGAATATGAAAATTCTTCATGGTAGGGGGCTTCTCTTTGGACTGAAAAAGACGGAGTTGGGATTTTACGAGAGCTGCGTTTGTAGGAAGTAAAACGCACTCAGATTTCAGATTGGAGGCGTAGCAAAGAAGACCAAGAAGCTAAAGATGGTTCATACGGACGTATAGGGTTTGGCCTTGGTGGAGTTTTATGGAGGAAATCAGTATTTCGTTACTTTCATAGATGATGCAAGCAGGCTGACCTGGGTTTATGTGATGAAGAAGAAATACGATGTGTTTGGTCTCTTTAAACACTGGATTGCACAGGTAGAGAACCAGACGGGGACAAAGGTTAAGTTCCTGAAGTCCGACAATAGCGGAGAATATTGCACACAAGAGTTTGAGACGTTTTACTCGCAGAAGGGTATTCGTTGGTTGAAGACGGTACCGGGGACGCTGCAACCGAACGACATCGCTGAAAAGATGAACATGACAATCCTAGAACGGGTGCGGAGCATGACCTTGGATGCGGATGTGTCGAAATTCCTATGGGCAGCAGTTGTCGATGCTGCTGTGTATCTGATCAACAGAAACCCGACAGTGCGCTCGATGGAGGTATTCCAGAAGAAATTTGGTCAGGTAAACCAGTTAATTACTCGCACCTAAAAGTATTTGGTTGCGTTGCGTATTCTTTGATTGATATGGCGGAAATGAGCAAACTTGATTTCAAGTCTAGGAAGTGTGCTTTTATCGGGTATGGTGGAGATGAGTTCGGATATCGGCTGTGAGATTACACAAGTAAGAAGGTAATACGAAGTCGGGACGTCGTCTTTAATGAGCAACGCTTGTACAAAGAAGAAAAGCAAGCCAAGGATAGCGCGGTGTCAGAGTTCGTCGAGCTAGATGGAACTTAAGAGAGCAATCAAGTACCTATAAGTGGAGATCAGAATCTGGAGGAGAAGAGCACGGCAGCGTAGGATCAGTTTTAAGAACCAGTTGAAGACCAAGTTCAGCAACCAGATGTACCGGTTCTGAGAAGATCTATATGAGATAGGAGGCTACCTGATAGACTTGTTACCGACTTCATTTTGTGCACAGATTCGGAAGAGTCCGAATCCCTTGCAGAAGCAACAAGCTACGGTGCTAGCAAGCAGTAGGAGCAAGGTATGAACGAGAAGATGAATTCTTTGAAGAAGAACCGTACGTGGGATCTAGTGAAGCAACCCAAGAGTCGGAAAGCGTTTCTGAATAGATGGGTGTGCAGGATAAAAGATGAGGCTGATGGCATGAAGCGGTATAGGCTCGCTTGGTAGTCAAGGGATATGCACAACAGCATGTGATTGACTATCAAGAGATATTTTCCCCAGTGGTGAAGATGGCATCAATTCGGGTGATTCTCAGTATCGTGGTGATGGAGAATTTGCACTCAGAGCAGCTGAATGTGAAAACGTCATTCCTTTATGGAGATTTGGAGGAGGAGATCTATATATGATGCAGCCATTAGGATACGAGATGAAGGGGAAAGAGAATATGGTATGTAGACTGCAAAAAAACTTGTATGGCCTCAAACAAGCTCTTAGGCAGTGATATCTCAAGTTCGATTAGTTCATATTAGAGACATGATTTGTGCGCTGTGAATCAGATCATTGCGTGTATGTTCAAACTTTCAAGGATGCCGACTATATTATTGTCACTTTACGTGGATATACTTGCAGCAGGTCCGAATTTCGAGAAAATTCACAGTCTGAAGAAGATGATGGCTGGAAAAATTTCATGAAGAATTTGGGAGCGGCCAAGCAAATCTTGGGTATGGAAATCATACGAGATAAGAAGCAGCGAAAGCTATGGTTATCGCAAAGGGAATACATCGAGAAGGTTTTGAAGCGGTTCAACATGGACAAGTGAAATCCGATGAGTACGCATTTAGCAAAACATTTCAAATCCAGTAAGGAGTTATGCCTGACAACTCAAGAGCAGAAGGACGAGATGACAAGAGTGCCTTATGCATCTGCGGTGGGGAGTTTGATGTATGTGATGGTGAGTATGGGACCTTATATTGCACATGCAGTAGGAGTTGCGAGCAAGTACATGCAAAACCCGGAGGAGTATTGGAATGCAGTGGAGTGGATGTTGAGATATCTCAAGGGAATGTCCGGTCATTGCTTATGTTTCGGGGGCGGTACTCTCGAGATGCAATGATACGTTGATGCGGACTACTCGGATGATCGAGATAGTCGGAAAAACATTACGGGGTACATATTCATAATTGGGGGAATAGCAGTGAGTTAGATCTCCCGTTGCAAAAGGTGGCGGCATTGTCAACTACGAAGGTCGAATATATGGCCATTACGGAAGCCAGCAAGAAGATGATATAGTTGCAAGGGTTACTTGAAGAATTGGGAAAGAAACAAGACTTCAAAACCTTATGGAGCGACAACCAAAGTGTAATACATTTGGCAAAGAATGCGGCATATCACTCTTGGACGAAGCACGTCAAGGTGCGGTACCATTTCATACGTATAGCGTTAGAAGATGGGGAGTTGACTCTGCAGAAGATCACGAAAAAAAAGAATCCTGCGGATATCTTCACCAAAGTCGTAGACACGGATAAGCTGGATCTTGGTTGCAGGTTGGTGAATATTTCCATAAAAATTTGATGAGGAGATAGTAGAGCGGAGTCATGTGAAATCTATTAACGTTGGGAATCAAGGCAGAAATATCTCCAAGTGGGAAATTGTTAAAATCGTGAAGAAACTTCCGGCAAACGTCTGATTTGAGGAGTATAGACGTCTAGACATGCACGGGAGTCATGTCATAAATCCAGAGCAACGCCAGACGTCTGATGGAGAGGATGCATACGTCTGGTCAAGTCGAAGCCAAAAAAACAGAGTGTAACCAGACGTTTGTGGCAGACGTCTGGAGATGCTGAAGCCCGATCCAAGCAGCGGCAGACGTCTGATGGTAAAGGTGAAGACGTCTGCCCAAGAAGACAAAGCCTTACGGAGAGTTGGCAGATGTTTGACCATTTCTTGTTCAGACGTCTATCGACGGGAAATCTTTGTGAATCTTATGTTTGGTGATATGAGTTTATCTCCTGTTTAAAGTAGGATTAGGGTTTGCCTATATATAAGGATCTCTCATATGATTAATGCATTGCTATTAAGAGAAACTAATGTATTGAGAAAGTGACGGTTTAGATCTAGAGAGATTTGAAAGAAATCTTTTAGGTTGCTCGTGAGTGTACTTGATTTGAGATTATAGTAGACTTTGCAGATTCCACTCTGTCGGGAACTAACCATACGGTGGATGAAGCTCGTTAACAAATCTCTCGTCTTTTCTGGTTTGTTTGTGATTCTATTTTCTTATTCACATTTTATTATTATTTGTGATCTTTTGTCGGTATCACGTTTCTTGTTGCGTGATTGTTGTCGTGTCATTGATTTTCCGTCATAGGTTATCTCCGAACGCACTCATATTATAAGAAAATACAAAGTTACCTCACTAGCTCCAAACCCACTAACTCATTTGAAGTCAACTCCTCAAACAAATAGAAGGCAACAATCTTCTTCAAAACGATATGGAATGTTGAGTGTTCAACTCAAATGAGCTCTTGTAAGAAAATCCTTTTGGCTGCCCCCACTTCCTCTTCTCTCTGTCTCTCAAAACCTGACCCTTGGAATGGATGATGGAATGATAAGAATAAAGAGAGAGAATAATAAAGAAACTCTCTTGCCTCTTAACTTGAGTCCTAACACATATCAAATGGGTCCAAACCAAAATGACTCAAGCTTGGTCTCTAACACCAAATCAACAAAGAGACCCAAATTGGTTGAGTCTACTCATGGGTATCTGCCTCACTTTTGGTTGTAAGGCAGGATATTTGAAAAGCCACAGTTTGTCCTTATGTTAATACTTTTATGACAAAAATGAGGGAGACTTATATTTGGGTAACATCTATAATAACGACGACAATGCTTATCGATCTTTGGCTTTGTATTGTAGGAAATAAAACAAGGATACCTTGCAAAAAATCATGCCACTTTAGTGGCCAAGAACCTAAAGCAACTGATGAAGGGAGAAGATGAGAGCAAGCTAGCAAAGTATAAGCCAGCTTCAGCCATGGCCATTGTTTCTCTAGGGAGAAAAGAAGGCGTCGCACAGTTCCCCTTCATGACGATCTCTGGCTGCTTGCCTGGGATGATCAAATCTAAGGACTTGTTTGTGGGCAAGTCAAGAAAAGAAATGGGGCTCAAATCTTGATCCTCACCCTGTTTTTTTTCCAACTATTGTCTGTGTTTCATTTGATGACATTTCTTTTGTGTACAATGTATTTGTCTATTTGATGCGTGCAGGGGCTGCTGATGAAGAGATGATAAATAATTGAGTTTGTATGAATGGTTTGTGATTGTTGCTATAAATTAGTTTGCTTTTTACCGGTTAAAGTTTCTTAATGGGTTTTGATTTTGGACCTCAAATCTTTGGTATTTCTATAAAAAAAAAAAAAAGAATTGTATGATGTTGAGGGCGAGCCTAGCCTGCTTGAAATAAAAAGCTCCAAATCTTCGAAGGCTCATATTTACGAGAAGAACACCACTTTGAGTGTATTTTCTCATAAATATTTCAAACTTTTCTTATTAAATAAACATCTCCAAATAAGTTGATTGCACATAGATCATTGAGCACTTATGCCTTTTGCCTCATCATGATAACCATTTAGACCACTTCTCATTAAAAAATATTAGTGATTTTTATGTTTTGATATTTTATTATTTAAAGCCTATGATCAAATATATCTACATTTAATTACTTTAGTTTGTCATTAATTTATTAGATCTCTTTTAATTTTTGAACAACTTGTTAATAAATTGTAGATTTATGATTTCTTATCACCGTTTAAGTTTTCGTTAAACCATAATAATCTTCTTATACATTTTTAAACCCTATAATGATTTATCTCATATTTTAATTTTTCATTTGAATTATAAAAATAGGGTTAACCCCATTTTGTTCTATTTATAAGAGCATAAATATTTATAATTCCCACTTTCCCCCTTTCTTCTACCTCTCTACAACCCTAAGCAACTAATATTTAACCCTAGCAGCTTAATGATCTTTTCTTATCCTCAAATACAGCTCCAAACTTTCTTTTATTATCCTTAAATCATCTTCATTTTCTTTACTTTTTTCTCTTATTTTTAAAACATAATAATGTTTAACGTCTTCTCTCCGATAATTCTTGAGGGGAAAAAATAAAAAGAGATATAATAAAATCATTTTTACTTTTACTGTAATATTATTTTATCTAAATGTTTGTTTATTATAACAGATAAGCAGATATAACTGCTACCATGCACACAACACACACCCACACACATCATACACAAACACTCAACATACACTTTTCCTCATGAGGGCCGAACCTCGCACTCTCCTTAAGAGAAGTGTCCAAACTAACTGAGCTATGGCTCATTGTTCTGGTATTTAATAAATGTTTGTTTCATCATGATGCAACTAACCCTTTCTTATCTTTTCTTTTTATCCATTGTGGGGGTACCATATCTTTGGCCTAAATGTGAAATCTTGAGGATTGAGTTCATGTGTTAAATAAGCCGTGGCAAGCAAACTTGAAACAGTGTAAAAGAGAGAGCTTGATTTTTTTGGCTCCCACACACATAATTACGAATTAATGTATATTAAAATAGCCTTGTCCAAAAAACCTTTTTTTCGGCTTTCAAGCTGCCGAAAATATATAGATTATATTCTCTCAGCCCTTACTTTCGAGTACACACACATCATTTATTTGGTAGCAAGGCTTGACTCTCAACCCTAATTCTTAATTCTGCACACTGGTCTCTTGCACCACCTAATGAGCTATCATTCCGGAAAACTAGTATATTGCACCTGTGAGGCACGTGTGTATATATTGAACAACATATATACTGAAGGCGTGCGTAATTTTTTATTATCATGGACATCACATGAAAATTTCTAAAGATATCTATAGTTTTCCTAAATTTAGATTACATGAATGCGATTAGTGGTAATATTAGAATTGAGAAATTTATAAGGTATACAAAATAACAAATATATAAGGGTTTATGTATAAATTTATACGGCATATCTCTTTCCGGGCTTTTGAACATGAGAGATAATGGGTGCGCCTCGTATGAGGTAATCTAGGTGGCTATCTTAGATTAACATGAAATATTATCATACTTATTAGGTGTAAAAGATAATCCCGGGAATATAGGATTACCGTGCTTATCAAATGATCTCATTTCATGGTAATCATGTTCCCTAAAAAACATGTGCCTATTCCAAACCACCACGAAATATTCCAGAATAACATGAATGAACCATGACTATCCGCCGTTGGCCTTCTTCGCCACATGCTAGCCCGCCAGCCCGGCCATTCATTGTCGGCCGTCCTCCGACCGGCCCGCCGCCGATCGTTCATCGGCTGCCGATTAGACGTTCGTTGTTGGTCGTTCGCTGGCCGTTGCTGGACGCTTGCTGGTTCGCCGCCGTCCGGCCGCCGATTATCACCGATCATTCACCGACCGCCGATCAGACGTTCATCGTCGGCCGGCCTTGCCAGTTGTTGTCGGACGCTTGTCGGTCCGCCTCCGATCGGTTGTTCGCCGCTAGTCATCACCAATCGGACGTTCGTTGTTAGTCATCTACCGGCCGTTGCCAGCCCTTCGCCGATCGGCCGCCGGTCATCACTGATCGTTCACCGGCCCTCCGTTCGCCGATCGAACGTTCATCGTCGGTTGTCCACCGGCCATTGCCGGACGTTTGCCGGCCCGCCGCCGATCGACCATTCGTCGTCGGCCTCGCCGCCATTCGCCGGCCGTCGTCCGACCTCTCCACCGGTCAACGGTTGCACATACATATATTACCGGGAATGATTAAAGTAAATCAAATACGTTAATGCAAGATTCCTTGAAATTAAATACCCGGTCATCCCATTCCTGGGAATGCAAGGATTCTCGGGAATCTTCCATTCCATGTACCGAGCACAGCCAATTTGCAATGAATGAGAGAGATAAAGAGCGTTGTTGGCTTTTTATCTTTTTTCTTTCTTTTGTTGTGGATGTGATGCACATCTCTAATTATCTATGTTGGCTAATAGAATTTTGTATTTTTTTTTTCTATTTTGTTGAATAATGGCATAAAAATAAAGATAAAAAAGTAGAATTATCTTTTCTCAAACCTTCACCATTAAGAATACACAGTCCATTGACATAACCAACGCGGACCCGGCCAGCATTAAACCCCCACATACTATTCTCCAAAATCTATTCTGAAAGCACCAAATTCCCACCCAATTAATACAACAAAAATCGCGGGTCCCACCTCAACAATTGCATCCAATGACAATCCTCCATTTTCCCCCATCCCCAACATTTTACCACCAAAAAATTTAGAGCACGAACGTTGCCTCGGTCCTTGCTTCAAATCTCACCATCCGATCTGAAATCGGACGGCTGAGACTCGCCGACGCGGTCTCTTCATCGATTTCAATTCAAGCCCTCGTCTGTATATAAGAAATGCGCAAGTTTCACAGGTTTGCATCCGATAGAAATCCCCAAGATTGCCCCTTTGCGATGGAGGAGAATCGAACGAAGAGGGTGGTGGTGGTCGGCGGCGGCGTTGCCGGCGCGCTCCTCGCTAAAAATCTGCAATACAACGCCGATTTGACCCTCATTGACCCGTAAGCATTCCTTCTCTTTTCAAAATTTTTGAATTGATTTTGGGGAATTATTGTTTGTTTTTGCTAATTGGATTGCCGCTTTTTGTGTTTTTGGCGTAAAAATGCAATTTTTACGAGGTTTTGGCGTTATGTTGCTAATGGCCCCACTGTTTTCTTAGGTTTCTTTGAGTATTGTGTTGTAAAGAAGCAACTTTGAGGAGAAATTGTGAAAAATTGAAGCTATCTAAATAAGCCTGGTTTCAGATTTGAATGAAAAGGATGCCTTCATAGTCATTTTAGTTTAATAATTAGACCTCAATTTATAGAATATTATGCTCTAATTGGTATAACATTGTTGCTCAATTTTTTTTGAAAATTCCAAAATGATATAATGCTGCTAATATTTTACAAGGTAGAAATGGATATGTAAATATGTAACAAAATTTTCCGAGTTTTCTAGCTTTGTTCTTACATCGACTTTGGTTTAAGGAAGTTCTAACTTTCTTTTTGATGGTTTTGATTGAAGGAAGGAATATTTTGAGATTCCATGGGCAAACTTGAGGTCTATGGTTGAGCCGTCTTTTGCGGAAAGAACATTAGTTAAACATACCGATTACTTATTCAATGGAAGAGTTGTGACATCCTTGGCAATCGATGTTACAGATAAAGAAGTATTAACAAAAGATGGCCGATCTATTGTTTACGACTATCTCGTCATAGCCACTGGCCATTCAGAATCTGCTTCCAAAACTATTAAGGATAGGCTCGAACAATTTCACCAAGGTATCTACAATAGAATTTTCATAGATTACATTCGACATTTGTGTATTGAATCCTTGTTATGTTTCTTAAGAAGCAGACTTGTTGCAAGATTTAAAAAGCAAGCATTCAAATGCCATAAATCTTCCGAGCTTCCATTTTTAGTTAAATTGTGATTATAGTATTACTAGAATTTTGCACGTGCGAACCACAACGTGGAACGGATATTGTCGGTTATTTATTATGGATTGGCAATTTTTTTTACTATCTAACAAACACCTGTAATTCCTTTGTAGATAGTGGGCGGATAGCATTTTCCCCTCCAAAAAATTGCAAGTAAATTATTGAGATGTAGACATCCTAACAATGAAGCATTTTTCTGATCTTTCTTGCTTTTTTCTTCGTCTTGAAATTGGAAGTGCCGCATGCCTGCTGTGTTCAAGCTATAACAGCATGCAGGTTATGCTAGTTGTATTTAACCAGCTGACCAACTATCTAACGCCATTTTTACTTATTTGTTAAGCGGCTAATCATTAAATCACACTCTGTTCTTATATCATGGAAACCTAGACGAAATCGTGCATTTTTTTTCCTTTTAGAGAAGAATTGAACCCCTTTATGTTCTTTTGTGATAACAATAGAAAATGTGAGAAAAAACTGAAATGTTAGGAAGTAATTAACATTACATAATTATCTATGTATAACACCACCGTATGTAATTCCTTCATAGTTCTTTAGGTAAGATAAATTTAATACTATCTAGCTTATTATTAATGTTTGTTGTGATCTTTATATTCAGATAACCAAAAGTTAGAGTCTTCAGACTCTGTCTTAATCGTCGGAGGGGGTCCCACTGGTGTTGAACTAGCCGGAGAAATTGCCGTCGACTATCCAGAAAAGAAAGTGACTTTAGTTCACAGAGGATCGAGGCTTTTAGAATTTATAGGACAAAAGGCTTCTGACAAAACATTAAGTTGGTTAACATCAAAGAAAGTCGAAGTTCTCTTGAATCAAACAATTGATATCGACTCCACATCCGAGGATGAAAAGATTTATAGAACATCGAGTGGAGAAAAGATCACAGCAGATAGCCATTTTGTTTGTGTGGGCAAGCCATTGGGATCGTCGTGGCTCGCTGAGTCGATATTAAAAGAATGCTTAGATAAAAGAGGGCAGTTGATGGTTGATGAGAGTTTTAGAGTTCGAGGATGCAAAAATATTTTTTCCATCGGAGATATTACTGATGTTCGAGTAAGTATCGTCTTCCCCCCCTTTAATCTTAAACATAATTTGCAGATATGTTCCTGTAAGTCCTGCTTTCTTAACTGTTTGAACATTAGTGTTTCTCATGCTCTCTGGAGTTTGTACTCCATGTATTTAATAGGTCGAGGAATTAATTTTCTTTAAAATTTGAACTATTGGCAAAATTATATTCAGGTTTTAGCAAATAGAGGAACTAAACTCAAGTGATGTTATCTTTCCTTTTTTTGAATAAATGAATTCAAGTAATGATATTTTAACTGTTAATTTTTTTTCTTCCTTTCTTTTGATACGCTTTTTGTTAATCATGTGTCATCGTGTTGCTGGCTTATATTTTGCATGGAAGGAAAATTGAATTTGTATAACAAACCTAGTATAACAAACCTAATATAATTTCGGCAAATCGTGAAATGACGAAGGACTGGTAAATTGCAGGAAACTTCCTTCACCTTTGCCAGCAAGATACTGCAGCTTTGTTCATAAGTTACACTTTGCCATCTATTTCTACAGTTGTTAATATTTTTGCTTCGACAACTTTCTTGTTCCCCATATACCCCTGATTCTGTCATTTTTTCGCTATATTCACGAACAAGCAAACTAAATAGAAAAATTGTTACTATTAAGAATGCATGCGGAGTAGTGTAATAGATTCTCCTTATATCCATATTCCATCGTTTTGAACTGCATTTTCTTTCCATTTGCAGGAAATTAAGCAGGGATATCTTGCGCAAAAGCACGCCAACATAGTTGTCAAGAACCTGAAGTTATTGATGAAGGGAGAAAATGAGAGCAAGCTAGCTAAGTACAAGACATCTCCGCCATTGGCAATTGTTTCTTTAGGGAGAAAAGAAGGTGTCGCAGAGCTGCCTTTCACTACGATCTCCGGTCGCTTGCCTGGGCTAATAAAATCTAAGGATTTGTTTGTCGGCAAAACAAGGAAAACAATGGGGCTTGATCGGCGCTCTTTCTAAACAAAATCGTGTTCTTTGTACAAAATGTTGTATTTGATGTGTGAAATTATTACCGATGAAGAATATTGTATTCACCCTTTACATGGGTGACAAAAAGAGTGCATATGGATAATATTAATGATATGTGATAATTATTCTTTTTATAATTTATTGCATTTTCTCATCATATATATTTTTAATTGTCAATATTTATACTTAGAAAATAGACAAAAAGGGCTGTTTAGTTTCAAAAGGTTATAGGTTGCTTTTGGTAGTTTAGGTTTGGGCCTAATATTTGGGACTGAATAAAAATACAGACCAAATCAAAGGAGTAGGGTCCAAATCCTAATTATATTAGTTATTTACTAAAATATATAAATAGATCAATAATAGAATTCATGAGACAAAGAAAAAATGAAAAGAAGAACTCCAAATAAATATATAATATGCATATGTAACTAAAAAAAAAGGTTTATCTTGCAAAATTATATTATTTCATGATTCATCACTTCCTTCAGGAAACATTCTTCATAAATTTTCTTTAGTCCTAAACCTGTGAGAAGAAGATTTGGCAAATGCATGAACTTGTTTTAAGGTTCATTTCTAGCGCAAATGCATGCATATTCAAATATCGGTATGTTCTTTGTATCTTATATTGACGCTATACTCATGAATGCACTCAATCTCTACATTCCATTCAAAGAGTAAGAATGAATATAAAGATTTTGACAATCTTGCACCAATTAAGGCGAATTCAAATTAAGTACTTGAGCATTCTCCATGCTATAAATTGAAGAGCTTAAACCAATAAAAATTCATAGAAAAGCAAACTAACTAGCCCCCACTACTAAAATAGGGGATGCCCCTACGGATAATGAAATCCGTAGGGACAGATTTATTTTGGCCATACGGATTAGTCCGTAGGGCCATACGGTTGCCTCTACGGTCCTAACGTATTAATTTAAAAATATTAAATCGTAAATTGTTGTTTGTCCCTACGGAGCCGCAAACCAAAGACCTACGGACTAATCCGTAGGGGTATCTAAATAGGGATTTAATTAAAAAGGCACAGATCCCCTACGCTGATTATCTCTCTCGATAATCTCTCGCGCGCGAACCCAAAATCCCCTAATCTCTCGTTCCCGCCAATCGCCGTTCTCCGCCCTCAGTTTCGTCGTCGCCACCGCCCTCGTTCTTCCTCGTCGCCGATTGCCGCGTTGTCGACCACCGATCGATCGTCTCCTCCACCGCACAGGTTAGTAAATCTTCAATTAAATAAATTTTTGATTATTTTAAGGCTAGGGTTCATGGTTTGGGTACCGATGAGGGTTAGGGTTAGGCATCGGTTGGGATTAGCGTTAGGGTTAGGGTTGGGGTTGCGGTTGGGACTGGAGCTAGGGTTGCGGTTGGGGTTGGAGTTCGGCAGGGGTTGCGGTTGGGGTTGGGGTTCGGCTGGGGGCTGGGGCTGGGGCTGGGGCTGGAGTACACTGAATTTTGATTAGTTAGGTCATTTTTCGCTTGTTCAGTAATTTGCAAGTAGAAACAATTCTGTGGTTGAGAATGTACCTTTTCTTGTATAAACTTTCCAAGTTGGTGTCTTTCACTTGAATATACCAATGAAAAATCTGATAGAGTTTATAGTTTCTGAAATTGAACAAAATGTACCTTTTTTTTTCTTTTTCTTTCTTTTTTTGTGCTCTTAGCGGTTTATGTTACCTAGAAAAGAGAAACCATCCACTAGTGAATTCATGTGTCGTTCCCTTCGATCCATACTAAAAATCATGTTTCAATATTTATTAAAAATTGACAAATTTTCATCAGCTGTGACTTGTGAACATAAACGCATATCCTGTACTTGAATTTTCTCCCTTGCTATATATATATATATATATATATATATATATATATATATATATATATCTCGATTCTCTTTATATTAGATGTATAGTTGCATTGTGGTCACCACACCCTTTTATATTATCATGTTTGTCAAATACTTTTCATTTTCTGCTCTCTAACATGCTATAAAACAATAAGTAGCAGAGTGGAGACATCATCAATTATAGTAAGCACGCGTTTTTCCTTTTATAAATATTTGAAAATGCCATTTTATTTCTCGATCTTCTCACTTTACTGGGTTGTTTGAAGTCTGTATGGTGTAGCCTTTGGAATTCTGTATAGTTTATATTTTGTCCCATCTATAGTTGTGTCTTTAACTTTAGAATTTTGTGTTAAACAGTAGAACTTTAAAACAATAATTGACAATTTCTGATTAATCTGTATTTCTCCATGCTTGAAACCGACATAACAACTTTAGGTTTCGACCTAAAGTTTCAGTTCCTCATTTTCAAAAGTTTCACTTTATTATAATAAAGAAATCAAAAAAAAAGTTTCACTTTATTATAATGAAGAAAAAAAAAGTATATCCAAACACTGCTTTAAATGATAGATTTTTAAATATGCATATTTAACTTGCGAAAAGTGCAAAGAGGATAGCTAGATTCTAGAAAAGCACATGAGTTGAAGGCAAAGTTGCATGCGGGTTATATGGTTTTTTGAATATGCCCTACTGTTTGTGACAGTCTATCCAAAGTATGATTAAAAATGTCTTAATTCTCAAAAACTACTTAACTTAGGGGTTGCGGCAAGTAACTACCAAAATATGCATCTTAGTTCTTTAATGCTCAATTCTTCATATATCTTATTCTCAAGTTGCAACTTGTAAGTAACTAAGCAAGTATTATTTCATAAGTTTAAAATCATGTTATATCAGTTACTTTATATTTTATTTAAATACTTCGTATAGTCTATATGACGAGAAGATTCAATCGTATGATAACCGATAGAAACCTTACCCCCGACAGCCGAAAAACACACATACAATAAGAATACACAACAAACGCATCATTAGAGAGTGATTCAAGATGTTCAAGTTAAAACCAATATATGACACTCGATGATAATATGAAACTTTCATATTCTCATCGATACTCATATATGAACCTAAAAGCGCCACTTAGTCCCCGTCTATCGGTTAACATACGTTCGATATTCGTCGTGATATAGAACTATACGAAAGTTGTTAAATATCGGACGGTATAGCTCGATACTGACAACCGTCGTATAGTCTATATGACGAGAAGATTCAATCGTATGATAACCGATAGATTTGTCCCGTGTGGACAAGTTGGGAATGTATAAAGCAAACACCTTCATTCACTTGCGTTTTCATCCGTTTCGAGATATTTCGTCGGTACCTTTCCGCTGGTTCTCCATGTACAAAGATAGATTAGATGTTCATTTCAACGTTATTTCACAGCTTTGAAATGATTATCTATTCTATTACAGTGTACTCGGAGAACAGCGGGGACGTACTGCCGAAATTTACTCGAAACGGTTGAAAGCACAAGCGAATGGGTGTTCGCTCTATACATTCTTAATGGGATAGAAGTCTTACCCCCGACAGCCGAAACACACACATACAACAAGAATACACAACAAACGCATCATTAGAGAGTGATACACAACAAACGTATATGATCACAAAGCATGTCCTCATTGCCATCAACACACAACATCGAAATTCTTGAATTTTAGAGGGAAGGTTTGTTATTGCGGCCATCGACGTTTCCTGCCTCTAGACCACCCTTACAGGTTTGACACTGTTCATTTTTATGGTCATCAGGAGCTTCTTGGACCTTCAGCCCCATTGTCCGGAGAGGACATGACTGCTCAGTGGGATGGTTACAATAATGTAACCTTCGGGATAAATCTGACAAAACAGGCCAAACCACCATTTTGGAACAAGTTAAGCATTTTCTTCGAGCTTCCGTACTGTTCAACAAATTTAGTGCGTCATTGTCTGGACGTCATGCATATAGAGAAGGGAGTATCAGAGCACATACTCAACTTGCTTCTTTGTAAAGAAGGGAATTCGAAAGACAACCTGAATACTCGGATGAATCTACAGGAGTGGGGAATAAGAAGTGAATTGCACCCTAGACCGGTAGCGGGTAAACCAGGCAAGTTTGTACTTCCCAATGCCGCTTATCATATGTCACAACCGGAGAAGAAAAGATTCCTTCAGGTGTTGCATGATTTGAAAGTTCCCACAGGTTTCTCAGGATCATTCAGCAAGAAAATAAAAATTGTGAAAGGCAAGATCGATGGGCTGAAAAGTCATGATCACCATGTTATCGTGGAGCACCTTCTTCTATTATCCCTCGGGACTTCTCTTCCCGAATTGGTTGGTCTAGTAATCAACGACCTATGTTTTTTTTCAGAGAGTTGTGTGCTAAAACACTAGGTTGTGACGCTGAATAAACTAGAAAATTCTACTGCGTTGATACTTTGCAAGTTTGAGCGTATTTTCCCACCATCATTCTTTGATATCATAATACACTTGACGGTTCATCTTGCAACTGAGGCTAAGTTAGCCGGACCGGTACAATATCGATGGATGTATCCCGTCGAGAGGTACGTGGAATTTTTCGTTTCGCGCAATTTTTAAAATTATTGTTATCCTGTATGCCTGTATTTATTTATTCAACATATTTTCTTTATATAGCTCTACACTCTTAAAAAATATATACGCAATAGAAATCGACCAGAGGGTTTTATCATGCAAGGTTATCTTCTTGATGAAGCAACCACATTTTGTTTCCGCTATCTGGACGAGAATATTGAGATGAGACTTAACCGGCCCGAAGAATTCAAGACGGGCCATATGGTAAAACTGATTATAAGAGGGTAGACACTATGTTTATCAACAAGATATACCGATTTATCTTGCTTAATTGCGCATGTCTTGAACAAATTAGAGAGTAGGTTTTTTTGGATTAATTGTTATATTTGTGTTTGTGTGTATATGAAATGATATAATATTAATGTCACCCTTATTTGTCGAAAACAAAATTCATTTTAACGAGGTACGTGAGGGGCATCCAGATTGGAACGATGAACGATTGGAAAAATATCATCAGGATAATTTTTGTGATTGGGTCACAAATCATGTAAGTTATTCGAATAACATGTTATTGCTATAAGTTTTAATCTAAATTTATATCGTTATGTATTTGTCGTAAAATTTATTTTGTTAGATCCACGATCCGAACTTGTCTGCATCATTTGAGAGTGATTCAAGATGTTTAGCTCAATTTCCTAGTATGGAGGTTGCATATTATAAAGGGTTCGGTGTCCTTGGATACAAATTCGAAGTTAAGGACATAGAAACATCTAGAACCACTCAGAATAGTGGGATTGCGACGGTAGGATCGGACGGTGTGATTTATTATGGGTACTTAAATTGTATACTCGGCATCCACTATCCCGAGTACTTGGTACGATACGCGAACCGATACGGATAAGTGGAGAAGCAATCTTGGGACTTGGAAAGATGAATATGGATTGACCAGTGTGAACACACTTCGATTTTACGGTCAGGAAGATCCGTTTATCTTTCCGAACCAAGCATTCCAAGTATACTACTCACAGTGTTTGAAGCATCCGGGATGGAGTGTCGTATGCCGTTGGAAACCCAGGGATGTCTACGATGTCCCAGAATTCGAGGACATCGATGAGGATGAAGAAGAGAGAACGCTTAGAGTGCTCCGACCGTCTGTTTCGAAAGACGGGTTGTCTTCGGCCGATCATGAAGTTACGTGGGTTAGAAATGATATCGATGATGAAATCCAAGTAGATATGTCTAATGCGCCCACGAAACGAAAAAGGTTATCAGTAATATTATATTATTACTTCACATTTTACGATCTATACATATATAGTCAATACTTGTAATGATTGTCTAATGCGTCCACGAACCGTTTATCTAGATTTGATGACGATGACGGGAGCAACGAGGGGCGGCAGGAGCTCCAGCCGCGGCAGAGGCAGAGGCAGAGCAATTCTGCCGCCCGGAAAGCTGCGTAGGGAGCTTCAGAGGGCCGGTCTTGCACCCAGATCGGAGACCCCTTCGGATGCCTCCTTCCGTGTGGACTTTGCCACACCTCCAGGTATATTGTACGCATATCCATTTTGAATGTAATATTATAGATATTCATGCATGTTCATGTCAAAATTAGTTATATTGTCAATGTTTGATTGTCTAGCTGTTGGTGATGCGTCCACATCAGGAACAGAGGCCACTCCCGCACCTCCAGGTATGTTTATATATCATATAGTGCATGTATATTGATTTAGAATGCTATATCATAAATACACACACATTCCTTTTGCTCTTACTTAGATAATCATTTTTTTATTGTCTAGCTGTAGGTGGTGCCACCACCGCACCTGCGGGTATGTTTATATATCCTATAGTGCATGCATATTGATTTAGAATGTTATATTATTGATCTACACATTATTTTTGCAATTACTTATATAATCTATTTTTAATTGTCTAATTATAGGTGGTGCGTTCACATCTGACGCAGGGGCCACTCCCGCCACTTCCGTACCCTCCGCTCAGTCTGTAGATTAGTATGAATAAATATAAAATATTTATTCATTTTACATATCCTCTAAAGAATAAAATGAACTTCATGGAAATTTAGTGTCAATATTTATTTTCTAGTTGGAGGGGATGCGTCCGCATCCGGGACACCGGCCGTTCCTCACCGGAGGAACTATTGTCCCGCTCGTGCTGCTGCCCGGGCCCAGGCTCGTGCTTTAGTTACCGGAGGTATATATCACACTTCAATTGTCGTTAAACCTTGATTTCTTAATACAACTTTGTCTTAATATTGATTGTCTTGATATTTCTTGCAGACGCAGGGCCTCCCCATCCCCAGAGGGGGACTCGAGGCCCGAATCAGTCCCACAGGCTGAGGCCTGACAGAGCTAGGGGGGAGGCGGCATTCCCCCTCTTTTTTACCCCTGATTATCGCTATACCGACGATCATGCCGAGAGGTTCGGCCGGTATATGAGGGATGAGAGCTGGCTCGTGAAGAACTATCCACTTTACGTTGAGTGGGGCGACCAGCACCGGCGCTCATTCGCCCTCTTCTGGGATCAGACTCGGGTATTAATATATATTTTCATTTGATTTATCCAATATATTTATTATTAACACTTGCAATCTAATAACAATGTTTTTTTTTTGTATTTTCAGTTGGATTACGATTTTCAGCATGTACCCGACCCTGATCACCCTGGGAGGGTGCTCGATTTTCATGCTCTGTACAATGGCCTGATGAAGAACATGCAGACCAAGGTCCAATACAACAGGGATGAGCTGAAGGCCGACTGCTACTTCCTGTGGATGGCGATCCCCGAGGCAGAGAGAGCGGCCCTTCTATCTACTCCGGCCTTTGCGAGAGTCGACGTAGAGACATGGCCTCTATTGTGCGAATATTTCGACTCTCAACGCAAACAGTTATGTATTTTAAATGTAATTCATTATTTAGTATATAATTTATTTTTTTGTGTTCCTTAATTAGAAAACTAAATGTGAATGTGTTGTGCAGAAACATGCCGCTCAAAATATAGAGAATAGGAAGTCGGCGAAGAGGGGTCGCCCCACTTATACAGGTGGTTCGAGGAATATTACTCGTGCCATGGAGTTATCGGTAAATTACAATAGACCGGCCTTTGTGATATAATGCAATATTAAGAGTTATTTTCTAATATATCTAATATTAAGTTATTTTCTAATATTGCAGAGAGCTCAGACCCTGGCGCAAGGTGGTACACCGAGTGTGCTGTCTTAACAGATCCCGCCACGGGCGAGCTTCGATACCCCGACGCCGCTACCCAGGAGTATTGCGTAAGTGTTAATATTTATTCAACCCCTATTTGAAATTTTAGTTTTAAAAGGTTTAAATTTAAATGATATACTTATATTTTACTGGTTAATGTGGGTGTAGGAGCGGGTGGTTGAGCAGGCCGAGGCATCGGGGATCGATTTTACTGGACAGAATGATCCGATACTGCTGACCCCAGTCCTGGATGCCGCACACGGAGGGCACCACGGAGGTTGGGAGAGAGGCCGGGGACTGGGCCCTAGCAGGGCCCATAAGATTTTGGACTCCACCCTGGCGGTTACTTCCTCCGTCTCCAGTGTGCGACGTTTCCAGCAAGAACTGGAGAGCTTGAAGGCCACCGTTCAGGAGTTGAAGGAGATGTTGGTATGTATACTACTTAATAGTAAAATATTATATCATATTATAGATAGCAACATATCCAATATTAGTACGTAGCCTGAGCTTATTTGGCTGTAGACTTAGCTTTGATTAATCATACATACATATCTAATTAAAATAAACTACGGTTTTCCAAACTAGATATCCAAACGAGGCCTAAGTCCCTAAGTATACATAGATTGGGGTTTCGAAATAACTTGATAATGATACGAATTCGAATAATACACAGTTCTTACTCGCTTATTACACACGTAGGTCCAGACGCGACAGGATACATCGGCTGAGCCTCCACATGCATCTCCTTCGGCTGCGGCTCCGCAAGCTACTGCATCGGCCGCGGTTCCGCAGACAGCTCCTATAGCTCCACTGCCCGCTCAGACTCCCGCAGCTGCGGCTCCGCAAGCCACTATCTCGACGGCGGCTGCGCAGGCCACTCCTACAGCTCCACAGCCCGCTACGACTCCCGCACGCTTCGCATTGCATGATTTATTGACTCAGGATATATCCGAGGAGCAGGCGCGCCAGATTATGGTGTTTATCAGAGGTGGAGCTGAACCGAGTTAGGGTAGCTTTTTGATTCTTATATTTTAAACATGTATTTATTTATATGATACATATTGTACTACATTTTGGACGATATTGATATTGGTGGTGTTTAATTTGCGTGTTTATATTGATATCATATTCTGCTTGTTGATTTCTTTTGTATATTATGCGTGAGATGTAATTATGAATACTGCGATATATGTTCTGCTGATAATTAATTTTATATATGATGTATATATTATTGTACACAGGACGAGAAAAAAATAGACAACCCTTTTAAAAAAAAAACCCTGATAATATGTACCTACGGATTAATCCGTAGGGTCCAACATTACCCCTACGGATTAATCCGTAGGGCCCAACATGGTACCTACAGATTTATCTGTAGAGGCAAAATATCAGGATACCTGATATTTTGCCCCCATGATCTCAGTATTAAGGGTTACGCCTGCTCCTACGGATATATCCGTAGGGGCAAACAAATGCCCCTACACAGGTATCTGTAAGGACAAAATATCAGGATACCTGATATTTTGTCCCTACAGATTTATACCTACGCACTCATCCGTAGGGGCAACTACTTGGCCCTACGGATAAGTCCGTAGGGACACCTAATTTATTTTATAAAATTATAAATTAAATAAATTTTTTTATTCCTACAGTCTAATCCGTAGGGACAACTGGACCTACACATTAATCCGTAGGGGCAAGTTTTTGGCCGTGGGGGCATGTTCAAGGCTGCGACTTGCACCTACGGTGTTTGCACCTACAGGACAGTGGTTTGCTCCTGCGGATAAATCCGTAGGGGCAATCCTTATTTGTAGTAGTGCCCTCGTACCCCCCCAAAAAAAAAGAAGAGGAAAAAAAGACAAAAGAAGAAGAAGGATTAGAATTTTAGTTTGATTTTTGTTTTATAGGTTATGAATGATTTTGTTCTCGATGGAGGCACCAACATAGATCCTAATGATGGCTTACTCCAAATTGATTAAGGTTTAGAGTCCAATCCTAAGGCAAAACTATGGTTAATGCGAGGCTGATGAAATAATCACCTGGCAACAGCACAGAATAGGGTTCACTAAACGATATCTGTGGTATTTCTCTGTCTCTTTCTCTCTCTCTCAAAGACTGAAGTGCAGTTTTTATATATTTATTTTTTGGTTATGTACCTCTTTTTAAAAAATGTATTAAGAAGAGAGGTGCCGGTTATGTAACACCTCTATCATGTAATAAAACTGCAATGAAATTACGGTTGTTATTTTTATCTCTTTCTACCGAGATGTAATTTTTGTACGATTCCTTTTGCTGATTAACATAATTAGCTTTTGATCATGCGGGAAGCTCGTGAAAAAGGAGAGAATAGTTGTGTGTGTCTGTGTGTGTGTATAGAGAGAGAGAGAGAGAGAGGGAGGGAGAGAGAGAGTACTTATTAGCTAGAGAAAAAAGAGTTGTTAATGTATTGACATGGAGTTTTCCCATTTTTTATTTTGTTTGTGAAAATGGAGAAAAGCTTTTATTTCATCAACTGATAGAGAATTGAAGACAGCTTTCCTTTTTCAGTTAAAATAATATAAATATATCATATATAAATTCAAGTAAATTCCATGACAAAAAGCTAAAATAACAGGAGACCGAGGCTAGTTAGCTTAAAGTTCTCTAACACTGCTTTGCATATAACTCCCACGAATTTCTTCTATTATGCATTTCTCCTATATAATTTTATAAGAGAAACTGATTTTATATTTTACTGCTTAAGACATAAATCACAATAATAGTTCATAATCCATAGCACAACTTGCACAAGACGCACATCGATAGATTGCAATAGCATATCTCAATACTTGGGTCAACAACAGAGAGATTGAAATGGCAACAGCTCGTCTGAAAAAAAATGTTGGTATCATTCAAGCTAAGCTCGACTTTATTTTTTCTCTCAGTCATCCAAAAATAATCATGAGAGGTAAAAACCCTATGTAATTAGAATTGTTTCAATTATCAATTTGTGAGAACTAAGATTAAATTGATCTCATATATGGAATTTATATATTAAAAAGCACTAATTTCGTTACATTCTTTTCTATTTTGATATTCCCCGTTGTTCTTGGATAGTTTCCTACCCCAATCTCCTACAAAATTTTCAAACAACCCTCCAAATACGTTAAATTGATGTAACTTTGACAAAGAAAAGGCCGCAAAGACAAAAATGACCTTATGCACACCATCTTCTGTTAATACTCATGGAGAATCTTCCTCAAACGTTTGAACAAGAAGGTTCAGACGTCTGGCCATGCACGAAATATCGAGCAAAAGTCCAGAGCAAGCCCAAACGTTTTGCCTTCCAAAGTTACAGACGTTTGACGAAGGGTCTGAGTCGTCTCCAGAGTGAAACCAGACGTCTGTTCAGACCATAATATTGCATTTTTTCATTCCCCTATTCTTATCCTTTTTATAAATAAACAAGTACTCTTGACGCACGTTTATTGCATATTACAAGATACATGTTTCTGGAGCAAATACAGTGAAAAAGACACAAAACAACAGAAAAAGGGACTTTTGACCAACTATTAGACGGATCCTAGTCAAGCCTAGACGAAGAACAGTACAAGGTCCAAAATGTCAAGTGAACGGTCAAAAGATACGAACAAGTTTTCACTGAAGATCTGGAGAAGACCCAGAAGCCCAACAGAGAAAATACATATAAAAATACAGAGCCCAAGAACCCCTGAAAGAGGCCCAAAAGTTTGGCAGCCCAAGACCACCAAAGGGCCGTGGATCCGCGGCCCAAGCCAACCAATACCGCGGATCCGCGGCCGTCTAATGTCCGTGTCGGTGGATTTTTCTTCTGTTGCCGCGACGGTTCGGGTGTTGGGATTTTTAAAGGTCAAATTAGTAATTGCGCATGTGCGAGACTCTGAAACCCTAATTCTCCTATTTACTTATAAATTGTAATCTCAAATCTGTAAAACGCCATACCTCTTTTCAATCAATAAAATTCAGACTTTCTGGGAGTTATTTTCAGATCTGTTCTTCTTGTTTGGAGGGAGCCATCGAATTAGTAAGTATTTTATTTCTGTTCTTTTAATTAAAATGTTTTCTCATCCCCTAATGAGCGAGTAGTCTCCTCGCTTGTTAGGGTTAGCCTTAGGGAAAGGGTTGAGAGATGAGATCTCTCACCCCTTTCAATGCCATTTTCACCTAATGAATTAGAACTCCACGCATACGAGCACAACCGCTCCCTGCGGCATCCTACCCTTCGAGGTAACGATGAACCGTAGTATAAAGAGCCGGTTGCGCGCGATTTCCGTGGGGGTTAGGTAATTATCAACAAAGGAAGGATACAAATCTAGAGGAAGAAATATCTTCCCAAAAGATTCGTATCCACTTTATTAATAATTAACTTAATATCTAATAGATCTAAAAAAGAAGGCATTGAAAGCGGTGAAGAAAAACGTTAATCTCCAAAACTTCCCCTAAGCTTAACCCTAGCAAGACTTTTAATTAGATTAATTAGATCCAGTTTTTCTAGATTTTCATAAACCAACCAAAACGACGTTTTGAATCAACTCGTTAAAACACATAAAAGAAATTTACCCGTCTCTGTGGATCGACCCGTACTCACTGGCTAGCTGCGAAGCGACGCCGTTTCTGATTGCGGTAAACTTATAATTTTTGGAATAATCAAATGGCGCCGTTGCCGGGGATGGCGTAATTTTTCTTTTTGTGAATTTTCGGGTTGATATAAATTTTAAAAATTATAAAAATCTGAAAATATAAAAAATTACAAAAATTATCAACTTTGATCTGTTTGAAGGGTGTATCTTTTGAATCTTGCAGGAACAGCGAAGAATTGAGGATCTGGAAATTTACAGAGGACAAAACAAAAATTGGAACATAAGAACAGAGACGAATCACAAGTACAGAGCAGCACAAAATTTTCCAGAGGCTGAATCCACCAAGGTGCCGCGCTTCCGCCGCACAACTAGGGCTCCCGCCGCGGTTCCGCGCTCCTCTTGGCACGTCAGCGCATCATTTTTATATGGTTTGCTCTCTTTTCTTCCCCGCTGCAACCTCCATATCTCCACTGTAAACATTTTCTGCAGGAATTCTTTGCGTAAAGAGTCTTTCTCCCCCTTCTAAATAACAGATTTTCTGCAGGTTTCTTTGCGCCGCGCTAAAAATTGATTGCAAGTGAAATTTTATTGTTTTGCATAATTTAACCGGACTCTAAGGGGCTAATTGACCAAACTCAGATTGGGTGGGGATTTCATCACCCTTCCCAGGACCCCAGAAAACACCTAAAGCATGTGCATTGATCACAATTAATTAAAAAAGACTAGACTCAGACCTAAGGACATCGAGCTCAATAGGAAAAGGACTAGTATAGGCATCGACCGTTTATCCTAACCGACATTGCGGTGTCTAGGCTAGTGGTTATTAATTAGGCCCACTTTTGTGGTTCCTTCCCACTTACCTGGCCGTACTTGTCCGTGAAGAGGCGGTTTGAGGTCTTATTTCTAGCCCTAGTTAGGAGCTGTCTAGCAGACCTAGGCAACTCTAGATCTAGGCCTGATTGTGCATGTGTGGTTGATACATTTGTGTCACGAGTCCTTTTTCTGAAACTTCCTTGCAAAACTCTCACATAAAAAAAAAGAGAAAAATCTTTTCAAAACTTGCAACTTGCCGCTACGAAAACTTGCAACTCACTTCCACTCATCTCCCTTCATTGACGTTATCTTACCCCCACATTCTGTTTTTATTTTTTATTTTTTCTGACTACACTACTCCTTTAGTGTATGTCACTTTGGACTAGGGATACTAACGCCCGATTAGTCCGTGTTTCGTTGGTACCGACCGACGAACCCTTCGACGAACCCTTCGTCGACATTCCGTCCATTTTCTTACCTCCACCTTCAAATTCTTTCACCGAAGGTATGTCGGGATTCAACCCCAACGATACCTTACCGACGGGAATGATTCCACCTCCACCAGGTGCGAATAACCCGAATCTTCCGCCTGTTGTAGCGCCCGCACGAGTCGCGCTCCAGGATCTCTTCTACCCCGTCCGCACGTCTTTACCTACATGTCTTTCACCCCCACCGGCAAATGGGGATAATTTTGAAATAAAACCACACTTCATCAATATGCTGCCTAAGTTTCATGGTTTGGAATCCGAAGATGCATATATTTTCATTAATAAATTCCAAAACGTTTGCGCCATGATGAAGACAACCCAATTAAGTGATGACGCAATAAGGCTAAGGGTCATTCCTATTACCTTATGTGACCTAGCCGAGAAGTGGCCATACAGCACCGCATCACATTCCATTAGAAATTGGGACGAGTTTGTAAGAGCTTTTCTGAAAAAGTTCTACCCTCATCACAAAACTGCTAGAATCCGAAACGAGATTATACAATTTTCACAGCTTCCTTCCGAACCATTTTGGAAGTGCTTCGAGAGATTTAAAGACCTACTTGTTCAATGCCCTCATCATGGGATAGAAAGTTGGCAACTTTGCCAAACATTATACGAGGGATTGAACGCAGCAACGAAGCAGTTGCTAGAAACAATATGTCAAGGTCATTTTCTCTCCAAGTCTAGCGACGAAGCTTGGCAGTTTCTTGAGGACCTAAGTGAGCAAACAATTCAGTGGGAGAGTACCAAGACCACATCATCTTCTTCAGTTGGTCAATCTAGGGCAGGCATACATCAAATAGATATGTCGATTGCTATGAACGCCGAGATGGCCTCACTTATGAAAAAGCTAGAAGCCATTGAGACCAAAATCTCATCGTCTTCTCCTGCCCCTACTCTACCCACACGAACTGTTTGTGCTTGTTGTTCTAATCCATCACATCTAACCGAAGAGTGTCCTTATAATGCACCTATTCAAGGACAGGATCAAGTCAATGCTGCATTTCAGCAACGACAAAGAAACGATCCGTACTCTTCGGCATACAATCAGGGGTGGAGGAGTCACCCAAATCAACAGTTCCAAGGGAATAACAATTTTCAAAGACCTCCTCCACAACAACAACAAGCACCTTTACAAACTCAAAACCAGCAACCTTTCCAACAACAACCTTATACAAATCAAACGAACAATTTGGTTCAACCAAATGATGATAATGTTATCTCGCTCGAAAAAAGTCTAGATGCATTTCTTAAGCAAACTACAGAATCCGCAGCAAGATTTGAAAGTTATGTTCAATCTTTAATGAATAACAATGCTTCACACGATCAAAGTATCAAATCTATTGAGGCACAAATTGCACAATTAACTGCTGCGTTGAGCGAGAGAGAAAAGGGAAAGCTTCCTTCTCAACCATTGCCCAATCCCGGTCACACACAAAACGCATATCACAATCACAATGTAAATGCGGTGACCACGTTGAGATCCGGAAGAGAGTTGCAAAATAATGTGGGAACTAATGATGACATCCCCGCCGGTGGTTCTTCTTCTTCCCCTTCTTCATTTTCTTCACTTTCTTCTTCACCTTTTTCTTTAGAGCCTATTCTCCATCCTTTACACGGCTCTACTCCTTCTAGCTCGAATGGACCCATTTCTCACAACACGAACACATCCACACTGGGATCCGTTCCTAATCCACATTCTACTCCACAGACATTTGACTCAACGAATTTTCAGAATGCTCCATTCCCAAACAGGTTGAGTCCTAATAAACCAAATGCACAAGTGGAGAAGATTGTGGATATATTTAAGCAGGTTAGCATAAATATACCTCTCTTGGATGCAATCCAACAAGTCCCTTCATACGCAAAAATCTTAAAGGGCTTATGCACCTCGAAGAGAAAGGCATCTTAAGTACCCAAGAAAGTGCTAGTGGCTAGTGCAGTGAGCAATGCTATTAACCACCATCAAACCTTACCCCAAAAACGAAAGGACCCCGGCTGTCCTACTATTTCAATCACAATTGGGGATAAGAAAATTAATCGAGCACTTTTAGATCTTGGGTCTAGTGTTAACCTGATTCCCTACTCCGTGTACGAACAATTAGGGGTTGGAGAGTTGAAACCCACTCGTTGCACTCTCCAAATGGCTGATCGATCAATCACCCATCCAAGGGGTTAACTAGAGGATGTGTTGATCAAAGTCCGGGAATTCATATTCCCCGTTGATTTTATCGTTATGGATACACAACCTGTTGCTAACCCAAGAAACCAAATTCCGGTGATTCTTGGTCGACCATTCTTGGCCACTTCCAATGCCGTAATAAATTGTCGCAATGGCTCCATGACTCTATCTTTCGGAAAGAGGTCTAGTGAGTTTAATATTTATAAGATGGGAAGTCTGCCCCCCGTACCTAAAACTAGTACACGAGAAGTTTGCTCTATTCACGAAATCACGCAGGAGGACTGCGAGCTTGAAAGATTTCTATTTGATGAAAACAGTTTTGACGCCACTAGTGCGTCCCTCCTTGAGCCTACTACCGTTGACACAACCGAAGTTGATTATGAATGTTTCACTTTTTTGGATGAAGACGACTCACAACCCGAATATGAGTCGTTTGAATTTTTGGATGAGTCAGTCGAGCCATCCGAATCGGTTGTTTGCAGTGATTTCGAACCTGTGTTGGAGTCCTTTGAGTTCGAGGTAGATTCCGCAATGATTCTTTCGCCTCCGAAACTCGAACTCACGCCCTTGCCGTCTCACCTTAGATATGCTTACGTAGGTGAGAATGAAACCTTTCCCATTATCATATCGGCCTCTCTAGCCCTCGAGCAAGAGAACACCCTCTTAACGGTCCTACAAGAAAGGCGGCAAGTTTTTGGTAGGACTATGGCGGACATCGAGGAGATAAGTTCCCTCATAATTAAATATCATACACAATTGATGGATGATGCCAGGTCACTAGAGGACCCACAGGAACATCTTGGGGGTATTGTGGTGAGTCAACCTCCTCCCTTAGAAGTTGAAATACCCCCAGTTCTTTTAATAAGGTACGAGAATGCCAACACTCCACTGATTGCTGATCATTTACATTCTCGTTTCGATGCATCACCATCACCTGTATATTTACCTCCACACCTCCCATACCACTACTTCTATCTTCCCCAATTCTTTGCGGACCACCACAACTTATTTTTCCACCAACCAATATTCTTTACTGATAAATTTTTCAACTGGTTGGTGTTGATTTTTGGCCGATGCAAAGTTTGGCAGTTTAAATGAAGTTTGGGGGAGGGTCTTTTTGTATATATTTTTGTTTTTCTTAACAATAAAAAAAATATAAATAAATAAACAGGGGAGTATCGGTATTTTGACCCTCTTGGTTTAGCATGACAGTGAGGACACTGTCAAGTTCAAGTTTGGGGGTATGCTCGGTACGTCTTCTTCCTTCGCATTCATTTGTACATATTTTTGCATTTGCATACTTATTTGAAAATCCATAAAAAATTGAAAAATTTCAAAAATTATAAAAATTAATGTATTCAATTTTGGCTAATTGACTTGAGTTTGATAAATAGGTTAACTGGCTAGGAACAACTAGATCTTAGACTTAGTGAATTAAAAACCCTAAAGATAACATTCCTTAAAGTTTAACGGTAGAAAGTATATGCCTTGTAGTTTATTTAGAAATAGGCAAATTTTGGGTTCACTTCTTGGGCTAAGTCGAAACAAGGGAAGAGTATTGATGTTCTTATTAGAGTATAAGTTTGAAAAATAGTTCCTAGCTTAAGTCTAGATTCTGAAAATGTATACCCTACAATTTGTACAATCACGCACCTTGAAACTTGGAATAGTAGAAGAGACCTTGAAATGCTCTTGTCTAAAGTCCTTAGTACAATGAAAATAAAAGAAAAAAAAGTGAATAAAGAAAAAAATGGACACTGGTTTTTGTGATTACTTAAGGCTGTAAAAAATAGAAAAATATTTAGCAAGGGTGCCTTATCACCTAGTGCCTTAGACCAACTGGTTTGGGAGTCACTGCTAAAGCCTTGGGTGTTGCAAGACTAGGAAGTACGCTTTAAAGTGCAAACGCATCTTGTAATCGGTTGTTGGTACCTCAAGAAGTATTAACAGTCGCATGAAGGATGTGTGAGCAAAATTCAATTAAATTCACCAACTAATTAGTACTTTGGACAACGGACGAGAGTACGATTGCTTGATTTGAATTTCCAAGTGTAGGGGTGATCTATACACACACGTAGGGGATATGTGATTGGAGTTTAGATGAGAGAAAGGAATGAAGAATAGAACTTGTATCTTTAGTAGAGTTGATAAAAATTCCTAAGTGGAGATGGAACCCTAGAAGGAAAACTTAGGAAATGCCGAAAGCTAAGTAAGTCTATAGGATATATATAATCTTAAGTTAAAAGATGAGGAAGTGTGAAGAATGCGGGTGGATAATTTACAGGTAAAAGATAATAGAATTCCTTGTTAGAAGACCTAATTGGAAAACAAAAGTCAATGGGCCGAGTTGATAGGATTTTGTGGGTGTAATCCGCTGAAAACCCTCAGGAGACAACACTCCTCCTACTAGGGACACCTAGAGGTTTAACGGTTTGTTGCACGTGCTCAGTGCAATCGCGTTTCCCTGCGAAAGTGTGGTTAGGATTTTAGTGAATAAAATAATAAGTTTGCTCGAGGACGAGCAAAAGGTAAGTTTGGGGGTATTTGTTCAGACCATAATATTGCATTTTTTCATTCCCCTATTCTTATCCTTTTTATAAATAAACAGGTACTCTTGACGCACGTTTGTTGCATATTACAGGATACATGTTTCTGGAGCAAATACAGTGAAAAAGACACAAAACAACAGAAAAAGGGACTTTTGACCAACTATTAGACGGATCCTAGTCAAGCCTAGACGAAGAACAGTACAAGGTCCAAAATGTCAAGTGAACGGTCAAAAGATACGAACAAGTTTTCACTGAAGATCTGGAGAAGACCCAGAAGCCCAACAGAGAAAATACATATAAAAATACAGAGCCCAAGAACCCCTGAAAGAGGCCCAAAAGTTTGGCGGCCCAAGACCACCAAAGGGCCGCGGATCCGCGGCCGTCTAATGCCCGTGTCGGTGGATTTTTCTTCTGTTGCCGCGACGGTTCGGGTGTTAGGATTTTTAGAGGTCAAATCAGTAATTGCGCATGTGCGAGACTCTGAAACCCTAATTCTCCTATTTACTTATAAATTGTAATCTCAAATCTGTAAAACGCTATGCCTCTTTTCAATCAATAAAATTCAGACTTTCTGGGAGTTATTTTCAGATCTGTTCTTCTTGTTTGGAGGGAGCCATCGAATTAGTAAGTATTTTATTTCTGTTCTTTTAATTAAAATGTTTTCTTATCCCCTAATGAGCGAGTAGTCTCCTCGCTTGTTAGGGTTAGCCTTAGGGAAAAGGTTGAGAGATAAGATCTCTCACCCCTTTCAATGCCATTTTCACCTAATGAATTAGAACTCCACGCATACGAGCACAACCGCTCCCTGCGGCATCCTACCCTTCGAGGTAACGATGAACCGTAGTATAAAGAGCCGGTTGCGCGCGTTTTCCGTGGGGGTTAGGTAATTATCAACAAAGGAAGGATACAAATCTAGAGGAAGAAACATCTTCCCAAAAGATTCGTATCCACTTTATTAATAATTAACTTAACATCTAATAGATCTAAAAAAAGAAGGCATTGAAAGCGGTGAAGAAAAACGTTAATCTCCAAAACTTCCCCTAAGCCTAACCCTAGCAAGACTTTTAATTAGATTAATTAGATCCAGTTTTTCTAGATTTTCATAAACCAACCAAAACGACGTTTTGAATCAACTCGTTAAAACACATAAAAGAAATTTAACCGTCTCTGTGGATCGACCCGTACTCACCGGCTAGCTGCGAAGCGACGCCGTTTCTGATTGCGGTAAACTTATAATTTTTGGAATAATCAACGTCTGACTAAGGAATGGCAGACGTTTGCCCAAGCTGAAGCCAAAATCCAGAGCGTCGGCAAACGTCTGACCAAGGAGCTGAAGAAAATACAGAGTATCGGCAGACGTCTGACGAAGTCTTCATAAGACGTATGTGCGCGGATTTTATGTGCAAATAAAATATTTACCATATTCTAGTTAAATCTAATTTGTATATGATTATGATTTGGCTATATATAGGGTCTCTCATATGGAAAAACATCAAGCCTATTAAATTTATATAAAAAGAGGGTGATGACCAAGAGAAATTAGAGAGATTTGAAAGAAATCTTATAGGGTTTGCTCTTGGTGTAACTTGACTAAAAGATTTAGTAGAAGTTTTGCATATTCTGCTCTGCCGGAAATTAGCCATACGGTGGGTGAACTTTGTTAACAAATATCGTGTCTCTCTGATTTGATTCTCTTGTTCTTGTATTGTTTTATCTTTCGTTGTTTTATTACGTTTTGCGTGGTTGACCGTTTAGCATAATTCCGCGTGTGAAACTTCTCCTTCCATACCAACAAAGTGGTATTAGAGCATGTGAAACCGAAAGGTCTTCGATTCTACGATCTAAGTTTATAGTGGGTGACGACACTTGTGTCCGTTCCCCGTCTTCTTAGTTTGTAATTTTAAAAGGGTTGGTTTAAAGATCCGAGGGAGAAGGTTAAGTTTGCTGCGGCAGTAAACGACAGATGGCTGAGAATAAGATCAAAATCGAGAAATTTAATGGTCATAACTATGCTTGGTGGCGTATGTAGATGGAGGATTATCTATATCAGATAGATTTGTATCTTCCGTTATTGGGCGACAGACCCGAGAAGATGTCCGATAAGACATTGAATCTACCGGATAGGAAATCTCTGGGGACGATTATGTTATCGTTGATTTCGCAAGTAGGTTTTAGTATCTCGAAGGAGAAAACAACCGTAGAGCTAATGATTACATTAGCTAAGTTGCATGAGAAGCCTTCAACATCTAATAAGATATTTCTGATGAAGAAGCTTTTCAACATGAAGATGGCAGAAAATGGTTCAGTGACATAATATCTGAACGAGTTCAACGGAGTGACAAGCTAACTCAAATAAATCTCAATCACGTTTGAAGATGAGATTCGAGCCCTATTGTTTTTATGTTCATTGCCGGAGACTTGGGAAAACCTGGTTATGGCGGTCAGCGACTAGATCTCAGGGACTCTCACATTTAATGATGCGGTGAGTTGCATATTAAATGATGAGATGAGGAAAAAGGTTGTGAGTGGAAGTTCGGGAACTTCTGCACTCTTAATAGAGAATCGTGGCAGGACAATGGAAAAGGGGAAAAGGGAAGAAGGGCAGCTCAAATAACCGAGAAAAGTCAAAATGAAATATCCAAGGCAATTGTTGGAACTGCGGAAAGAAGGATAAGTTGAAAGCGGACTAAAGACTCTTGAAGAAAGAGAAAGGCTCGGATAAGAAGTCAGATGAAAAGGAAGCCAATATGGGGTCTACACATGAACAAGAGGAACAGAGATTTTGTTTTTCGGTGAGCAAGAGCACAAAGGGAGATACCTAGTTTCTAGATTCGGTGGCATTATTTCACTGCGCTTCTGGTTAGCATCACTTTAGCGATTATGTTCAAGGGGATCTTGAGCATGTGACGGTGGGAAATGATCAGCCGTGCAAAATCATTGAAAAATGGACGATTATATTGCATCCGTCAGGAGGAGCTCAGATAAAGTCGAATAACGTTAAACACATACCAGATTTGAAAAAGAGTCTAATATCTCTAAGTCAGCTGGACAACGAAAGATACGTAACGGTACTTAGGAATTCTCAGTGGAAGATTTCTATAGGATAGTTGGTAGCCGCAAGGGGTAAATTGATCGGTTCATTGTATTTCTTTAGTGGGAGCAGCGGCGATTTGATTGCATTGACTACAGGTTCGGATACTGATTCTGAGACTTCATTGTGGTACAAGGGATTGGGGCACCTTAGCAAGAAGAATATGAAGATTCTTCAGGGTAAGGGTTTTTTATCTTGGCTGAAGAAGGTAGAGTTGGGACTCTGTGAGAGTTGTGTTTGTGGAAAGCAAAGCTCACTCAGGTTTCAGATTGGTGGTATAGAAAAGAAGACCAATAAGTTAGAGTTGGTGCATACGGACGTATGGGGTCCGGCATCGGTATAGTCTTATAGTGGAAATCAGTACTTCATTACTTTTATTGATGATGCAAGCAGGAATACCTGGGTTTATGCAATGAAAAAGAAGTCCGATGTTGGTCATTTCAAACACTGGATTACACAGGTGGAGAATCAAACATGGACGAAAGTTAAGTGCCTAAAGTCCAACAATGGTAGGGAATATTGCCCACAAGAGTTTGAGGGGTTTTGCTCACAGAAGGGTATACGTTGGTTAAAGACGGTACCGGGGACACCGCAACAGATCGACATCGCTGAAAGGTTGAACATGGCAATTCTAGAGCGGGTAAGGAGTATGACCTTGGATGCATATGTACCTAAATTCTTATGAGCAGCAGCTGTCGATACTGCCGTGTATCTGATCAATCGAAGCCCGACAAGTGCACTCGATGGAGGAATTCTGGAAGAAATTTGGTCAGGTAAACCAGTAAATTACCCGCACCTTAAAGTTTTTGGTTGTATTGTTTATTCGTTGATAGATAAGAAGGAAAATGGGCAATCTTAAATTTAATTCTAGGAAGTGTACTTTCATTGGTTATAGAGGAGATAAATTCGGATATTGGCCGTGGGATTATTCAAGCAAGAAGATAATACGAAGTCGGAACGTCGTCTTTGATGAGCAACATTTGTACAAGGAAGCAAAGCAAGCCAATGTTGACAATGGTGCAGTATCTGAGTTCGTTGAGTTAGATAAAATTGAGAAGAATGGTCAGGTGCCTACAGGTGCAGATCAGAATATGGAGGAGACAAACACTGCAGTGCAAAATCAGGTTCAGGAATCAGTTGAAGACCATGTTTAGCAACAAGATGTTCCAATTCTGATAAGATCTACACGAGAGAGGAGACCACCTGAAAGATTAGTTACTGACTTCATATTGTATATTGATTCGGGAGAGCCCGAATCCCTCACAGAAGTGACGCGGGATAGTGTTAGTAAGTAATGGGAGTAAGATATGGATTCATTGAAAAAGAATCGTACATGGGATCTAGTGAAGCTACCCAAAGGTCGAAAGGCGTCGCTGAATAGGATGGTGTAAAGAATTAAGGAAGAAGTCGATGGTATGAAACGGTACAAAGCTCGCTTGGTGGTCAAGGGATATGTGCAACAGCATAGAATAGACTATCAGGAAATATTTTCCCCAGTGGTGAAGATGAATTCAATTCGGGTTTTACTCATTATAATGGCGGTGGAAGATTTTCATTTAGAGCAGATAGATGTGAAAACTGCGTTCCTTCATGAAGATTTGGAGGAAGAAATTTATATGATGCAGCCACTAGGATATGAGGTTAAAGGGAAGGAAAATATGGTTTGTAGACTTCGAAAGAGTTTGTATGGCCTTAAGCAAGCTCCAAGGCAGTGATATCTCAAGTTTGATCAATTCATGCTGGAGTCAAGATTTATGAGATGTGATTCAAATCATCGTGTTTATGTTCAGACATTTAAGAATGGCGACTATATTATTTTATCACTCTATGTGGATGATATGTTGGTAGCAGGTCCGAATTTTAAGAATATTCAAAGTTTGAAGAAGCTGATGGCTGAACAATTCTCCGTGAAGGATTTAGGAGCAGCCAAGAAAATTCCGGACAAGAAGATCATTAGAGATAGGCAGCAACGAAAGCTGTGGCTGTTGCAAAAGAACTACGTGGAGAAGGTTTTGAAGCAGTTCAATATGGACAAAGCAAAGCTGGTAAGTACGCCTTTAGCGAAGTATTTCAAACTCAGCAAAGAGTTGTTCCCGACAATTCAAAAGTAGAAGGATGACATGGCACGGGTGTCATATGCATCGGCGGTTGGGAGTTTGATATATGTAATGGTGAGTACTCAACCAGATATTGCACAAGCAGTGGGTGTTGTAAGTAGGTACATGCAAAACCCAGGGAAGGAAAATTGGAATGTAGTGAAGTGGATATTGAGATATCTCATGGAAACATCCACTTATTGCTTATGTTTGGGGGTGATTCTCTTAATGTGCAAGGTTATGTTGATGCAGATTACTCAGGTAATTGAAATAGTGGGAAAAGCACAACAGGGTATGTATTCACAGTTGGGGGAATATCAGTCAATTGGATTTCCTAGTTGCAGAAGATTGTTGCGTTGTTAACGAATGAGGCCGAATATATGGTCATCATAGAAGCCATCAAAGAGATGATATGATTACAAGGAGTACTCGAAGAATTCAGTAAGAAACATGAGATCAATACCTTGTGGAGCTATAGTCAAAGTGCAATACATTTGGCCAAGAACGCTGCACATCACTCTAGGACAAAGTATATCAAGGTGCGGTATCATTTCATACGTATAGCATCACTACTACATACAGTTAATATTAAAGACCGTATGAAACAGTCTCTAAAAATTAATAAAGGTCGCTAATGTGTATTAGCGACCATTCATATTGTAAACGGTCGCTAATACACGGTCGCTGATTGGGTGGTCGCTGATACGTGAATGAGCGACCATTCATGAACAATCGCTAATATATGTATCAGCGACCGTCCATGCCGGTCGCCAATAAGACGACACATGCACTTCCCAACGAATTTAACGGTTTCTGCTGATAAGGGTATTAGCGACCGTTCTTGTAGCTAGAACTGTCGCTAATACTTAATTTTTTGAAAAAAAATTACAAAAAAATCCTATATCTCATACAATAATACACAAAATCACAATATATTACGCCACAACAGCGTTTCTTATACAAATCAACATATATGCACAATTCACAATATATCCAACAATATCAATAACTCAAACGAACACATATGCATACAAACCAATATATAAACACTACCCACGATATATCCATCAATATCAACAACTCGATTGAACACATATGAACTAAAATCTTAATAAACAAGCATACATGAACTAAATTATTTTGAATACAAACAACACAATACATACGTTACATATATGTCCAACAATATGAAAAAATCTTTAAATCACGTGCAATCCCAGCTCACTCAACCCTGTGAATCCAAACAAATAAATAAATGCATGAACTCAAATCATAATCTTCGAAACAACGTTAGCTATATTAACACATATATATGCGTAACTCACTAACTCCCGCCACTTCCATCGCCAAAACACAATCCTTTCGCCATTAACTTATAAGAACCCTATGAATATACAATATGAATTTTAAACATCAAAACCCAACACAGTTTAATTATAGGCTCAAATTTATGTAAACAATAACTATACGTACCTCATTAACTCCCACCGTTGCCATCACCATCAGAACCTCGCCTTGAATAGTATCAATTCACATCATCGAAGTCCTCCTGCGAAAAAATGTACCTAATAACCCTCCCTGTGGGATCGGCTGATCAGGGTTATACGGTTCCTGTAGCGGAGGTAGAAGTAATAAGGATCTTGTAGCGGAGGCAGAGGCCGAGAGTTTTACCCTCCTTGTGATTGCGGAGGCGAAGGATATGGGTAGTACGACGTTCCTTGTGATGAGGGAGGGTAATACGGTCGCTGCGTTGGAAGAGCGTAATAAGCCGGTTGCGATGACCATGGACCCTGTGCCGACCACGGTTGTGAAGGAGGAATGTATTATTGCGAGAATTGATCCCACCGTAACTCCATTTGAGCTTTCCAAGCCGCTTCATCTTCCGCCCTCTTCTTATTTGCTTCATCCCTCCTCGTGAGCTGCTCCTCTAGCTCGTTGATCTGTTGTGCCTCAGCCGTTTGTTGATTGGAGCGAGCGGACGACGAACTTGAAGTTCTTCTGGAACCGGATCGCGAAAAACTAACGGGACCACCGTATAGGGGAATACGACCGTGTCCCCTCGATTGAGGAAAAAAATGCTCTATAATAGATACCTCGACCTCTGTAGGAAGAGGATCGTTGGACGAATATTTGAGATTTTATTCCCGATAACTCTTCTCCCCTCATCGAAATCCTCATTTGATAAATAAAACAATAATTAATTTTCTTTACGAAATTAACAGGTGCAATTAATTTACTTAAAAGAATTAAAAAATGCAAGCTTACCACATGTTGAGTGGCTATATCCATCATTTCTTCTGGCATGCCCTCTCTCATGTGCAATGCCTCCCAAGTCTCAGGGAGGCCCAGCTTTTTCCTAGCCTTCTTCTGTAACGGATATTTGATTTATTTATATGTGGGAGATTGTTGGGAATATGTATGCCCTAGATGCCATTATTTTACATATGATGTATATTATAGTGGATGCTTGGACATATATATAAAGGACTTTCTTGCTCGACATGATAGTATGCTATCTGGTTACTCTTTATCTTAACATGTTGACTGGTATTCTTTACTGTCTTGCTCTCACATGTTGATAAAACCCTTAGGATATGTACTTGAATATTAGGATTATGATGAGATCATACTAGTAGGGCCAGGGTGGTCCAAAAGTACATCCTTTAATCAGTTCCTAGTCGAGAGAATATCGAGACTTGGGCATCGATGTTCCAGAGTAGACTAGTGTGTACGTTTCTTGTTCCTTAGAGGGCGATGGTTGATCCTACAACCATTGGTGTGTGACATCAAAGATTGTACACATGTGCTTATTGGAGAATGGGTACACCGAACAGGACTCGCCGAGAACTCCTAGATGGTTATATATATACCTAACGTCAGATAGCAGTTCTTTGGTGACACTGGTACATGTTAGTCTGTAGACCCGAGATCGTCATAGTTCCTTGTGTGATTCCCACTGTGCTTTGATTTCTTCCCTACCACGGCTCAAAGGAGTCGTGCAAACAAGTGTATTTTGGGTACAGTCCCGAATCACATGGAGGCGGTGAGCGATAAGAGGGGTTTCATCTCTCCCGGTATAGGGAGTTGATGTTGCGCTGTACTCGATTGGCCATAACTGAAAATCTCTAGCCAGGGTTGTTGAGATTTACTGATAAGAGTTATCGGTAGTTTCTCAAATTGTTATGAGCCACACATCGACATGACTTATCAAGTTACTAGGGTCTAACGTTGATCACCCCTAGACTTCATATGCGACATATCAGACGAAAAGACCGGACTGTACGGTAGTGTTACTGATAGGCTTCATGGAGAGTATGGACGAGCTTGCTTATTGATCTTCATATCGCTCAATACCCGGGTAGCCGTTATGCCCAGCTAGTACCGGTGACGGCTTGTAGGTGACTGATGTGATCATCACCTACTGCTGGCGTATTGACGAGTCTTTAGAGTCCCATACAGAAATTTCCTGGTTCAAGCGAAATAAAGTAGGGCACATATGTTGATATGTGCGTGGGCCTGATTAAATACGAGTATGTGATACCGTATTGTAATCTGGCAGTTATCTGTTATTGGTTAGGTTATATGTGATATAACCAGATTATTGAATCAAGTGTTGATTTGATAATGTGATAAACAAATAAATGATATTAGTCGGTCAATATGATATAACCGGATTATTAAATCAAGTGTTGATTTAATAATTTGATATAAATTATATTTGATATAATTATGTATTAACTAATATCATTAACTCACTAATTGCTTTATTAATATATATATGTTAATGTATATTTGATATATATAAATACATATATTATTATATGAAGCATGGCATGTTTTTTTCTATCTTTTAGTAAATAGAAAATGAGGTGTAAATTGTGGAGATATTTGTGGAATGGGCAAGGCATGTGTTTTATTATTTGTATATTACTCTTGACTCACTATTCAAGCATGGTTGCATTTTATTATTGCAATTTTATTCCATGCTTGAATAAGTGAGGAGAGAGGGAGCCATTTAGTGGGGACTCTCATTTTTGCTCAAGTGTTGAGCTCTTCATGCCTTAGCCATTTTTCTTGAGCTCTTGCTCTGTTGATCTCTACACTTCCTTCATCTCACTTCCAAGCTCAAAACCCTCACATGTGATGTGAATCATTGAGCTTGTGAGATCTCTAGTGAGCTTCCAAAACCCCTATTTCACCATCCTATACTTAAATAGCACTCAAGTGTAGTGTGTTGCCTTCACCAAATAGTTTAGTGAAGAGATAGTTTGAACTAGTGAGTTTCGGGTGGATCATCTTCGGCACGAAGGTCATCGGAGCAAGTTCGATCCAACTTGAAGTGGAGCTTAGTGGAGTCGCGTGGACTACTACATGGAACTAAAGAAGAGAAGGACTTGAGCTATAGGGTATAACATCTTTTCCTTCTCTCTAGTTTAGTTATTATCAAACTAAAACCCTAATAATCTAGTTAAAGATCTTGTTTAGTCTAGCTTAGCACCTAAAAAATTTGACTTTGGCATGGTTGATGCTTGTAAAACCTTATGGTGGTGCTAGGGTAGACTTTCATGGTATTAGATCCAAAGCTAGAAGATTAAACGATGTTAATAGAATCACGGAAATGAAACAACTCTGAAACCGAAACCTCAAAAACCTGTTCTCTGTCAATTTTAAAATGATCTCAAAAAATTATTTAAACAACTGCAGAGTGTTGTATGAGATACAATTAGAACACTTGAAAAATTCGAGACCATTTCACCAGTTTTGACCCGGCTGAAAACACAAAAAAATGCCGGCCTGGCCGGTCCAATATTGCCCAATTGGTCTCGAAATTTTTTAGTGTTCTTATGGCTTGGTTTTAGGGTTTCAGGTATTGTTTGATTGGCCTAAAATTGCATGTGATGTTAATTTTATTAAGGGGCTAATACAGAGTGTTTCGTAGTCGTATTTTTAACATTGTTTCGGGTTTAGTTTGATATGGATGCAGTATTTAGGATCCACATTAAATTAGTTTTGTGAAAACTAGTTTGTTTGTAAATCTAATGTTTTAGTCTCGGATAATCGGTTACCACAGAGTCTTGATTCGGATCAAACCTCCATCGCAGTCACGTATTGTATGCGAATACTCGCCAAATAACTTTGCTTGGTATCCACACCCTATTGCCTCGATCAAGTGACTGTAGGAGAACCCCGCTGCCAAAAGCATCCACTTGGGTGCTTGCGGCCACGATGTTCCGCCTTACTTCGTCGATGGCATTGGGAGTGCGGCCATCTACTAAAGTTTCCGACGAGTATTCGATAATGTAGTCGGGAATATTGTTGAATCCCCGACTAAGTAATTGAAAAGTGTTTTCAATTTGAGACTATAATACAAGGTTTACTTGGTTAGGCATGAAATCCGGAGTATGAGATATTTCGGGTTTATGATGTCTAAGAAAATACGGATTCTAATTATTGCAGTTTTACATTTCTTTTCTGCGACCGTAAGTGTAATACGTGGGGTATCCCAAATCTCGTTGCTATAAGTCAACGGAATTTGGGATACGCATATTTACTTACGTTGATGATATATGATATTATGTGTCGCTGATATGTTTTATTGGATCGCCGTGATTGAATAGACGAGGGTTTTATGTGAGATGAGAGTTTTTCAATTTTCATTCATATAAAATTTGTATGTAATATTCTTTTATTGGGGCACATCCGGGTTGAGGATGATATCACCACTGATGTATATTATTTACTTTTCCGCATTAGGATAGACCCAAGGTGGGGAGCACAAGTAACCGGGTTCTAGAGTCCAGTGGGAGACCATCTCAAGGAGTTGAAACCGGGTCTTCTAACTCTAGAATTGGTAGGGTTACTTGCCGCTTGTTCTCCGCTGAAACAAGGAGACGGGACCGCGTAGGTCCGTCTTGCCTGAATTTCGAGGGCAGATGATAATTGGTGCTATCCGTCCACCTCTCCGAAGATGCCAAGTTGATTTATGACACTATGTATCGAAGGTTTAGACGGATGCAGACGATGTAGCAGACTTCGTCAGATTCCCCCTCGTTGAGAGGTTTTTGATTGTGGGGACACTTTCCCTGCAGGCGCAAGCCCCTGCAGTTAATTACGCTACCGCATCATGGTAACCACTTTCTCCTTCTCCAGATGGTCATTTCGTGTCGTGTGTGTTTGTTTTGTTTTTTGGTTGCCCGTGGATTGTATACGGAGACTAATTTATATTGTCGCCTGTAGGGCGTGGATTTGTCCAAATCCGTATTTTTCTTAAATTTGGGTTTGGGGTTGGGTTTAAGGATACGTTAGTCTCCTTTGAGACTAAGATCAACTTAAACGTTTGTTAAGGATACGTTAGTCTAATTTTTAGTCTAAGATCAACTTGACGGTTTGTTAAGGACACGTTAACCTAATTTTAGACTAAGGTCAACTTAACCATTTGTTAAGGATACGTTAGTCTAATTTTAGACTAAGATCTACTTAACAGGATCATTTAGATCCAATAAAAGAGCATTTGGGCTCTATTGTTCTAGTTTAGGGACTTTGCGGTCAAAGGTTAAGGACATCATAGTCCATGGGCTTAAGGACCCCACAGTCCGAGATTAAGGACATCATAGTCCACGGGCTTAAGGACCCCACGGTCCGTAGTTTAAAGACGTCATAGTCTATAAAGTTTAAGGACATCATAGTCAATGAGTTTAAGGACCCCACAGTCCATGGAATGATTGGTTATCGGGACCCGTCACCTTTCTGAACGTTGAAGGATTGCAACGAAAAATATCAAAGGAGTGAAGAGATGTACCCTTGAACCAATGTTGGCTGGGAAATCTGTAGTCCAATTTGGGACTAAGATCAATTAATTGGATTATGAGCACATGGGCTCAGTTAAATCTGAATTGAGGAATTATGGCCAACTTGGGCTAAGTCCAATTAGGTTTGAACCTTTGTTTGGACTGTTGAACATTTGTCTGGGTTCAGCCTTCTATTATTTAGCAATGCTAAACATGGGTTTGGGGATCTGACCGTATTTTGTCTTTTATTGAGTGCTGAGCACTCAAATGTCATATGAGATGACCAATTTTGGAAGACAAAAGTGTATTTGAGGCTCAGTCAAAAGGGAAGTCTTGCTTTAGAAAGACTTAGCCAATTTGGGCTAAGACTGGTTTGAAAATAGTATTAAACACCGGCACATATTTGGCGGTCACGTGTTCCCACGTGATGAATTTAGAATAGTGTTAAACACTAGGGATGAAATGCTCAAAATAGTGTTAAACACTAAAAACATGAAGTGCTCACGTGAAGACACATGAAGCGCCTTAGGATTGGGCTAAGCTTCCTTTATTTTATTATCAGAATATTCAAATAAGTGTTAAACACTTAAGTCTTCATGGCCATCACGTGTGGGCACGTGATGGGTATCCATGCACTGGATATTAAAGGGATTTGCTAGGGGTCATGTGGGGTCACGTGAGGGCGCCCATACATTGGGTTTTAATCCTTCAGTTCTTTCCATCTTCTCTTTTTTAAAGAGGTGTTTGTCAGGGGCCACGTGGGAACATGTGAGGCATTGCCTCCAAGCTTTTTCTTTTTCATCTCGAGGAGTCTGTTTAAGGGTCACATGGGGACACGTGACCTAGCCTTGTTCGTTCTTTTCTGATCATTGAAGGGAGGGTCACGTGTTGCCACATGATCAGGTTTGGGTACTGATCTTTTTTACGTGCATGGAGAGTTTTAAGTCCCTTGTTTAAGAATTAAATTCTTTGGTAGGGTTAAACCCTAATTTTGTTTAGAGGAATTAAATTCCTATGTATTTGGAGGAATTAAATTCTCTTTAAACTCGATTCTCCCTCTAAGCTTTGGATCTGCATGGCAGAATCTCCCCGATGAGAATTAAATTCTCAACTTATGGGGAGATCTGCTTCTGCAGATCTTCAACCAAAGGAAGAACTAAGTTCTTGTATTAAGGGTTAAACCCTATTTTGTTTGAAGGAATTAAATTCCTGATTCCTTTGATGTGAGAATTGAATTCTCTAAACTTAGATCTTCCCTTAGGTTTTAGATCTGCATGGTAGAATCTCCCCGATGAGAATATAATTCTCAACTTATGGGGAGATCTTCTTCTGCAGACCTTCAACCAAAGGAAGAACTAAGTTCTTATTCAGAAGAGTTAAACTCTTAGTTTGAGAATTAAATTCTCTTTTATTTTGCGAGAGCTTGTAGAATGAACTTCTTCCTTTTCTTCTCACCTAGAGTTTTTTCTCTGAAGAGATCTTCTTTTCTCTCTTGAGAATTAAATTCTCCTCTCTTTTTTCTCTCTGTTGTTGTATATCCTCCTTTTTGTTCTCTGTATGGCTCCTATTTATAGGAGAAAGAAAAGAATCAATTTGTTTAGTCAATCTTTCATTGAAAGATTTTGATTGATTTTGTTACCAATCATGATCTTTTAGATCACTCAGTGAATTTTATTCAACATTGGATTTTTAATCCAAAAGATATTTTGTTTGTTGTTCCTGGTAGATTTTAGGAAAATCTTTCCTTTTATAGAATCTTTCTATAAATTGGTGATTTTTAATCACCATTGGATTTTTAATCCAACGGTGCTCCACTTTACAGAGCACAATCTTTTTTGTTTGGAAAGATCTAGAGAAATATTAGGGTTTTTGATTTCCCTTAATTAGAATTTAATTCTATTAGTTCAGAAGGTTTAAGAGTCTATCACGTGTTAGCACGTGACCCCACTGACTGATCATTTAATTAGAATTCAATTCTATTATTTTGAAGAACTCAGGAACTTATCAGGTGTCAGCATGTGACCCTTGGTCACGTTTGAGCACGTGATGCCCCATTGGGGCTTTTCCTTGCTGTTTTATTATACCTTTAATTCTTTTCAGTGGGTTTAAAGGCCCATCACGGCGGGCACATGACCACATAGATTAGGATTCAACTTTTATCATTTCAGAGACCAGGAAGCCATCACGTGTCGGCACGTGACCCCCGATCACGTGTGCGCACGTGACGCTCCATTGGGGTTTTTCTTTGTATTTTGTGAGGGAACAAATGCCCCCACAACGTTGTTCTCACGTGTTTGCACATGAGTGCAACGCTGTAACTTTTGTGGCCGTTGGACCTGCCTAGGGAAGGGGGCAGATGAACCGTTTCCCATCACATCCTATAAATGCATGGGTCTCATCAGAAGCGCCTCCACTCTTTCATCTTCTTCTTTCTTCATTTTCCTTTGAGAATTTAATTCTCTTCCTCAGAGCTCAGTTCTCTGTTCCAAAAATTTTCAGAGTTTAACTCTGTCAACAAAAGATTTCCTTTTTCAGGTAAGGATCTTGAACGGCCGAGAAACTTCTTGTGGAAATTTTCTTTGGATTTTAAATCCACACCAAGGGTTTTTCCCTTTAATAAAAACCCATGCTTTCTGAACTTTAAGAGCGCACAATCTTTAGGTAGTAAGCCCCCGGTGTTGGGCATTTTCTCTGATCCAAGGGGGTTGATGATGGTACCCATTTTCTTTTGGAATTTAATTCCATTCCAAAGAGCTTAGCTCTGAAAATTTTCTTGGAATTTAATTCCTCTAGTCAAGAGAAATTTAATTTCTCTAAAGAACTTAGTTTTAACAAGAAGACTTCTTGGGATTTTCCTATCTTCAGCTGTTCTTGACAACAAAATTTTAGGAGATATTCTGCTTGATTTGCGTGGAGTTTGTAATGGGTTTCTTAACCAGCACTTATTTTTCTCCATTCGGATATTAAGGGTTGTTTAAATTCCTATGTCTGGATTAGTCTGTCCACTGAACTTTTACTAATTTTCATTTCAGGCGCTATGTGTTAGTGTTTATGCCCTAGAAGGCCATTACTGTATCATACTAGCTTGTATATTACTTAATGGAAGTTTGGGATATTCACATGTATATAACAGTCTTGCTAAACATGGTAGTATGCTACTTGGTTTTTCTATCTTAATATGTGAGTGTACGTATTGATAGAGCTCTTAGGATCTTGCTTGTCTACCAGCGTTGTGATGGCAGTCACACTAGTGGGGGCTGGGTAGTCTACAAGCACATCCTTATTCAGGTCCCTGGTCGTTGGATTATCGAGACAGAGCATCGATACTCCGGAGTAGACTGGTGTGTACGCTTCTCATCCCAGTTGGGGAGATGGTCTGTCCCACAGCCGTCAGTACGTCGTACTGGAGATAGTATACAGGTACTCGTTAGGTTACGGGTACACCGGACAGGACTCACAGGGAACTGCTGGTTGGTTTGATACCAGTCGTCAGTGAACAGTTCCCAGGTGACATGAGTACAGCGTAGTCCGCAGACTTGACACTGCTACTTCGCCTCGAGTGTGTCCCACTGTTCTTAGATTGCTACCCTACCACGGCTCAAAGGAGTCGTGCAAACAGGTAGCAGTTGGGTGCAGTCCCGAGCACTTGGAGGCAGTGGCGGTTAGACAGGATTCGTCCCTCCCGGTATTGGGAGTAGATATCGTGCTGTGTCAGAGAGCCATTACGCAAAGTCCCTGGCCAGGGCAAGCGAGATTTGCTGGTAGGTTCCAGTAGTTTCTCAGGGTGTAATGGGCTTCCCTCCGACACGACTTATACCGCTATTAGGGGACTGACGCTTGCCGCCCCCTAGGCCCGATATGCGATAGTCTTGGACGAACGGACCGGACTGTATGGAGATTGTCACATCAGACTCAGTAGGAGTTCGGATGGGTTTTCTCATCGGCCTTCTTATCGACAACTACCTGGGGACCGTTACGTACAGCTAGTGCCGCTTGCGGTCTGTGGTTAAACCCACTGCCAGCGTAGTAGTCGAGTCTCTAGAGTCCCACACAGAGAGTTTCCTACTCCAGGCGAAACGATATAGAGGTTGCATGGTTTTGCGACAAAGGGTTCGGACGCATACGTGCGTTTACGCACGTACGACTTTCGGACAGTTTTTACCAGTCGGCTTTGGTTTAAGCCAGTTACTGGTATCAGGTTATTGGATTTTTACAGTCTAAAGTTTTTCCGTATTTTTGCGGATTGGAGGGGCGTTCTCGTAATTGTACGAGAAGCTTCTAGAAGATGTGACTAAGGAGGTTACTTTGGATGAGATTGTGAGTCATGAGGTGATTCATCATTATCATTAATTGCACCATAAATGATAATGACACATGCTTAATGAATCACCATTAGATATTTGTGAAGCATGCTTATTCATCACTCATTTTCTTTTGTTGATAAATGAGAATGCTTCATAATATATTATGATACACTCTCTCTCTTCTCATTATCTTATCTCACATTCTCTCTCCTCAAGCTCTCATCTTTAAACCCTAATCCTTACACCTCATGAGTTGAGATCAAAGGATTAGTTAGACTAAACAATCCATAACCATCACTCTATCTCATCCTAACTTCTTTGATTAGCAATCCAAGAAGGTTAGTTGCCTCAAGTTTAGAGGTTTAGCTTGGAGTTTCGCTCTCGGGTGGATCGTCTACTACCTAGAGAAGGCCGAGGAGAACAAGGAGATCGTAAAGACGAAGGACCGTTTTCATTAGGTATAATCCCTTAACACTATAGTTTAGTATAGCTATGTGTTCGGTTATTATTTGTTTAGCTTCGATTCAAGCGGTTAGTCGATGTTCGTTCTTTAAACTTGATCGTTTTTGAAAATTCCGCCTCCCCATAAGTACTGGGGTGTACTACATCGACTTTAGTGGTATCAGAGCCTCGCTAAACAATAAATAACTTGATTGCAAATTTGTACGAATTTCGAACGGAAAAACGAAGCCGGAAAACCCTAAATCTGTTCAGTTTCTGTCGAACTTAAAATGATGTCCAAAAATTTTTCAGGTGTGCTCAGAAAGCTAGAAAGGAGTCCAGGAGAACACCCAAGAAATTCGAGCCCATGACTCGGCTAAAGCGCCGCGGAAGGGCGGCGGATCCCACCGATCCGCCGCGCTTCCGCGGCCGAGTTGCCGAGTCATGGACTCATCTTTCTTGTGTGGGTCCCCTGTGATATTTGGGGTTTTCTGGAATATTTAATATTTGCTCAGGTTACTGTTTAACAGAGCAGATTTTGGAGCAATATTGATGTTGTTTAATCGATCGAAATTGTACAGTATTTGCATATTGGATTATATCTGTGATTGTTTAATGTGTTCGTAAACCTCCCCTAACTGCTAGTATGTCGGTTGGCAGGGGGTTGCACATTTCTGAAATGGTTATATCTGTTTGTGCATATAAACTGTATTGGACTGTTGTGGTGTATAGCCGGGGTTTAGCAATGGGTTTTTGTTTAATTCATTTGTTGTAAATGTAATTTGTTGTAATATTATTTTGCGGGGCACATCCAGGTTGCGGTTGTAGCCACCGTTGTATTATTTCATTTTACTGTTTTTGCTCCTAGGACTGACCCAAGGTGGGGTACACAAACTGCCGGGCGGGTAGTTTGCCGTACCCGTAGGGGTCGAGGGTGGGGTAACGGCTATTCATCACAACTGTGTAATCTGTCTTTTCTTGCAGGCTCAAAAGAAATACAGATTGGTTGCAAATCCAATATTGTTTATCTGTGTTCTGGAATGAATATCATTGCGTCAGACGAATGTAAAATATCTATATTTATGATAGCTATTTAGACGTCACTTATGTTTTACACCCGCGCTAGCCCAGCCCCCGCTCTGTCGTTAGTTAAGTAACCTAACGGGTGATGACGGGACCCCGTGGCGAATGCGGATGGCATAAGAGGACGTTGTATTTTCGTTGTTTCTGCAATGATAGGTTAATGATGGGACGCATTATCTATAATGCAAAGTAAAACAAACCAAAGTTTAAATCGTTGGAACAATTTAAAAGAAACCACTCGGTTATTTTTAAAACAGATATTTTTAAATGCGGAGATTTAACCACTCCTTTTAAAAGCTATCAGGTTCCTTCGGTTATATCAAGTTCACTACGTTCACGGTTTCGCCAAAACCAGTCGTAGCCCTCCGTCATTTCATTTGGGTATTCAGTAGTATTCAAGCTATGCATTTTGGCCAAAGTCAAGGCATAGTGTTTGGTAGCTGCTGGGTTTTCATTTGTTGCATAAGATAGATGAGTTGATTTGGGACAGTCGTATTACCATTTGACCAAAGTCAGGGGTATATACGGATGGGTTCAAATTGACAAGATAATGACGGGTAGAACTTGACATGTGACTTATGACACTTTGACCAAAGCCAAGGTTATAAGAGCATGGGGCAAAAACTTATATCGGGAATTTCTAAAGAAACTGAAATTTGCAAAGAGATGCATACCATTTTGAGTTTGATGAATGTTGGTAGCATTCCTACAACATTATCAGACGATGATATTTGGATCCCGATCCTACTGTGAGTATATGCTACTAATCAGGATATTCCTCACTTAACGATCAATGCTATAAACCTAGTAGGTGTCCAGAAAAGTGTCAGCGGGGTTACGCCCCCAGAGAAAAGAGGTTATTTAATTAAGGAACTTTGCGAAAGCGTTGGAAAACCTCCCTCGAAGTATCGACACCGGCCTGGCTGAACGGTTAAGCAAGTATTGTACGGTGAGAATAGTCTTGGCTAATTCTTCTTTTATGGTTTGAGGAAGGATTCGAGAAACAGTGGGAGCCATCCAGTTTAGATAAACTAAAAACCACTCTAAACTTGCAAGAGCATCATGCTAAAGAGTTTTCTTCTCTCTCTCCTAATTGCAGCGACCCTGAAAATGACTGGACTTAAGTTACTTTTAGAGAAAAATATACTGACGGGGCCAAACTATAAAGATTGGCTGCGGAATGTCAAGATGGCTTTGACCTATGACAAACTGGGGTACGTCCTCACCGCTACGGCACCTGCTGTCCCTGGTCCCAAATCCAGCAATGCGGATAAGGAAATCCGCAAAACCTGGGATTTAGATTGCGCGAGAGCCAAGTGCATCGTGCTTGCCTCGATGAACAATGAACATCAGAGGAGGCACGAGGATATGTCCCTAGATGGCATATTTCTCCATACAAAGGAACTTTATGGAGAGCAATCTCGTATAGCAAGATACGAGACCTCTAAGAAATTGTTTCGAGCGAGGTTGGCTGTCGGGTCATCGGTAGGTGAACATGTCCTACAGATGATTGGCTATATAGAAGAGCTCGCAGACCTTGGGACGACTTTGGATAATGAGCTCTATACAGACCTTGTTCTCCAGTCCCTTCCTCCCACCTACGCCCAGTTTATCCTCAACTTCAATCTTCAAGGAAAAGAAGTTGAACTTGCGGAACTCCTGAACATGTTAAGGAGTGCGGAGGGCACCTTGCAGAAGGCAAGGGAAACACCCGCTATGTTTGTTGGCGGTTCATCTTCTTCCGGGTCCAAGGCTAGGGCCAAAGGAAGGAAGAAGAAGGCCGCACCCAGACCTAGAGGAGGTGTTAGTAAGGTGGGAGGGAAGGGAAAGAAAAAGAAAGCAGTACCGATAGTTGGCCAGGATGAGTGCTTCCATTGTCACAGGAAAGGGCACTGGAAGAAGGATTGCAAGGCGTGGAACGCCAAGAACCAGGAACCGAAGCAAGCTGTGGCTTCGACTTCAGGTGTGTTTGTAATTGAGAATTGTCTGTCGATCAACTCTACTTCCTGGGTATTGGATACCGGATCAGGATCTCATATTTGCAATTCATTGCAGGCACTGAGAAACCGTAGAGTGCTGAAGGAAGGTGATATGATCCTCAGGGTTGCTAACGGAGCTAGCGTGGGAGCTGCGTCCGTCAGGGATTATCACCTAGGATTGACGAGTGGACACATTTTGGTTTTACATAACTGTTATTTTGTACCCAGCTTAACGTGTAATATCATATCAGTTTCCTTGTTATCAAATAAAGGTTATGATTTCACGTTTGTAAGAGATGTTGTCAACATCCACCTTAATCATGGTTTGATTGGGTCCGGTACTCTAAATAACGGCATATATGTTTTAAACCAACTCCAAATTTTCAATGTCTAGAACACACTAAAAAGAAAGTCTCCAGATTTAAATAAAGCTTTCTTATGGCATTGTAGACTGGGTCACATCAATGAGAGAAGGTTGACTAAGTTGCATAGAGAAGGATATTTGGACACGTTCGAATATCAAACTTATGACACTTGTCAATCTTGTCTCAAAGGAAAGATGACAAAGACTCCATTCACTGGACAAGAAGTAAGAGCGAGCGAGCTCTTAGGACTCATACACAGTGATGTATGCGGTCCAATGTCTACACATGCGAGAGGTGGTTTTTCCTATTTCATTACTTTCACGGATGATTACTCAAGATACGGATTCATTTATCTGATGAAACATAAATCCGAGGCTTTTGAGAAATTCCAAGAGTATAAGAATGAAGTAGAAAACCAAACCGGCAAAAGTATAAAGACACTTAGATCTGATCGAGGTGGTGAATACTTGAGTGCCGAGTTCCTAGGTTACCTAAAAGAGAAAGGAATTCTCTCTCAGCTTACTCCTCCGTACACTCCACAGCATAACGGTGTATCGGAGAGACGGAATCGAACCCTATTGGATATGGTACGATCCATGATGAGTAATGCTGAGTTACCGCGATCTTTCTGGGGTTATGCGCTAGAATCAGCGGCATATCTTCTGAACAGGGCTCCAACCAAGACTGTGCCTACCACTCCATATCAGATGTGGACTGGGAAGAAACCCCATCTTCAGCATATGAAGATTTGGGGATGTCCAGCTTTTGTTAAGAAGCAGCATGTGGACAAGCTCGAGGCACGATCAGTAAAATGTTTGTTTGTGGGATATCCAAAGAACTCCAAGGGATATTATTTCTATTACGCAGAGGAACAAAAGGTCTTTGTTTCTCGTAATGCCCATTTTCTGGAACATCTGTTTTTAGAAAAGGAATCAAGTGGGAGCGAAATAGAACTGGAAGAAATTCCAGAACCACAAACTGCTACTGAAAGTTTGGTAGAACCAGAGGTTCAAGAAGAACAGAACATTCCCGCACCCCTCCGCAGGAGTAGTAGGCCGTCTCATCCGCCTGAGAGATACTACGGTTTTCTCATAGATGGGGATAGAGAGGATTGCATCATAGAAGATGATGAACCTACTGAGTTCCAGCAGGCCATCCAGAGCGGCGACTCGGTACGATGGCTAGATGCAATGCGGACCGAAATGGAGTCCATGTACACCAACAAAGTATGGACTTTGGACTTTGCTCCAGATGGGGTAAAACCCATAGGATGCAAATGGATCTTCAAGAAAAAGATTGGTGTAGATGGACAGGTGGAAACCTATAAGGCTAGACTTGTTGCAAAGGGATTTCGTCAAAGACCTGGTTTGGACTATGACGAAACCTTTTCTCCAGTGGCTATGCTCAAATCCATTCGGGTCCTTCTTGCTATTGCTGCCTTCCATGATTATGAAATCTGGCAGATGGACGTAAAGACGGCTTTTCTGAATGGAAATTTAGAAGAGAGCGTCTATATGGATCATCCAGAGGGTTTCAATCAGAGTGGGAGCAGCGGGAAAGTATGCAAGCTGCTTAAGTCCATTTACGGACTAAAGCAGGCATCGCGGAGTTGGAACATCTGTTTTGATGAGACAGTCAAAGAATATGACTTTATCAAAAATCCAGATGAACCGTGCATATATAGTAAAGTTGTGGCCAGAAGTGTCGTATTCCTCGTCTTGTACGTGGATGACATTCTATTGATAGGAAATGACATTCCTATGCTACAATCTGTCAAAGGATTCTTGTCACACAGGTTCTCCATGAAAGACCTGGGTGATGCCTCTTACATTCTGGGGATCCGGATCTATCGTGATAGATCCAAGAGGATGTTGGGACTTTCGCAGTCCAGGTATATCGACACTATACTGAAAAGATTCAGTATGGAAGATTCTAAGCGCGGTAATCTACCGGCTTGTCACGGAATCACCCTCTCCAAAGAGATGTCTCCCAAGACTGATTTGGAAAGGGAACGCATGTCTATTATACCCTACGCTTCTGCGGTAGGCTCTATAATGTATGCGATGTTGTGTACCAGACCAGATGTAGCTTACGCACTGAGCGTGGTAAGCCGGTATCAGTCAGACCCAGGGGAGAAACACTGGATAGCAGTAAAGAACATTCTCAAGTACCTGAGGAGGACTAAGGAGATGTTCTTGGTTTACGGCGGAAAAGACCTCAGGTTGGAGGCCTTTGCTGATTCCGGCTTCCAGAGTGATAAGGACGATTCCAAGTCCATGTCGGGTTATGTCTTTACCCTTAATGGAGGGGCGGTGTGCTGGAAGAGCTCCAAGCAGGACACCGTTGCTGACTCGACGATGGAAGCGGAGTATATAGCTGCTTGCGATGCCGCAAAAGAAGCAGTCTGGATGAAGAAGTTCCTAACAGAACTTCAGGTTGTTCCTACCATAGTTGATCCAATACCTCTGTATTGCGACAACAACGGAGCTATAGCTTTAGCGAAGGAACCAAGGTCCCATCAGAAGTCCAGACACATCTTGAGGCGGTATCACCTGATCAGGGAGATCATTGATCGTCAGGAGATCGAGGTTCGGAGAGTTGCTTCAGAAGAGAACATTGCTGATCCATTCACGAAGGCCCTTCCTCAGATTCAGTTCGAGAGGCTACTCGAGATCATTGGTCTACGATATGCCAGTACATGGCCCTAGTGCAAGTGGGAGATTGTTAGTGTTTATGCCCTAGAAGGCCATTACTGTATCATACTAGCTTGTATATTACTTAATGGAAGCTTGGGATATTCACATGTATATAACAGTCTTGCTAAACATGGTAGTATGCTACTTGGTTTTTCTATCTTAATATGTGAGTGTACGTATTGATAGAGCTCTTAGGATCTTGCTTGTCTACCAGCGTTGTGATGGCAGTCACACTAGTGGGGGCTGGGTAGTCTACAAGCACATCCTTATTCAGGTCCCTGGTCGTTGGATTATCGAGACAGAGCATCGATACTCCGGAGTAGACTGGTGTGTACGCTTCTCATCCCAGTTGGGGAGATGGTCTGTCCCACAGCCGTCAGTACGTCGTACTGGAGATAGTATACAGGTGCTCGTTAGGTTACGGGTACACCGGACAGGACTCACAGGGAACTGCTGGTTGGTTTGATACCAGTCGTCAGTGAACAGTTCCCAGGTGACATGAGTACAGCGTAGTCCGCAGACTTGACACTGCTACTTCGCCTCGAGTGTGTCCCACTGTTCTTAGATTGCTACCCTACCACGGCTCAAAGGAGTCGTGCAAACAGGTAGCAGTTGGGTGCAGTCCCGAGCACTTGGAGGCAGTGGCGGTTAGACAGGATTCGTCCCTCCCGGTATTGGGAGTAGATATCGTGCTGTGTCAGAGAGCCATTACGCAAAGTCCCTGGCCAGGGCAAGCGAGATTTGCTGGTAGGTTCCAGTAGTTTCTCAGGGTGTAATGGGCTTCCCTCCGACACGACTTATACCGCTATTAGGGGACTGACGCTTGCCGCCCCCCTAGGCCCGATATGCGATAGTCTTGGACGAACGGACCGGACTGTATGGAGATTGTCACATCAGACTCAGTAGGAGTTCGGATGGGTTTTCTCATCGGCCTTCTTATCGACAACTACCTGGGGACCGTTACGTACAGCTAGTGCCGCTTGCGGTCTGTGGTTAAACCCACTGCCAGCGTAGTAGTCGAGTCTCTAGAGTCCCACACAGAGAGTTTCCTACTCCAGGCGAAACGATATAGAGGTTGCATGGTTTTGCGACAAAGGGTTCGGACGCATACGTGCGTTTACGCACGTACGACTTTCGGACAGTTTTTACCAGTCGGCTTTGGTTTAAGCCAGTTACTGGTATCAGGTTATTGGATTTTTACAGTCTAAAGTTTTTCCGTATTTTTGCGGATTGGAGGGGCGTTCTCGTAATTGTACGAGAAGCTTCTAGAAGATGTGACTAAGGAGGTTACTTTGGATGAGATTGTGAGTCATGAGGTGATTCATCATTATCATTAATTGCACCATAAATGATAATGACACATGCTTAATGAATCACCATTAGATATTTGTGAAGCATGCTTATTCATCACTCATTTTCTTTTGTTGATAAATGAGAATGCTTCATAATATATTATGATACACTCTCTCTCTTCTCATTATCTTATCTCACATTCTCTCTCCTCAAGCTCTCATCTTCAAACCCTAATCCTTACACCTCATGAGTTGAGATCAAAGGATTAGTTAGACTAAACAATCCATAACCATCACTCTATCTCATCCTAACTTCTTTGATTAGCAATCCAAGAAGGTTAGTTGCCTCAAGTTTAGAGGTTTAGCTTGGAGTTTCGCTCTCGGGTGGATCGTCTACTACCTAGAGAAGGCCGAGGAGAACAAGGAGATCGTAAAGACGAAGGACCGTTTTCATTAGGTATAATCCCTTAACACTATAGTTTAGTATAGCTATGTGTTCGGTTATTATTTGTTTAGCTTCGATTCAAGCGGTTAGTCGATGTTCGTTCTTTAAACTTGATCGTTTTTGAAAATTCCGCCTCCCCATAAGTACTGGGGTGTACTACATCGACTTACACTATGGCCACTCATCTGTATGACCTTAACGAAATTATTTCATATGGGGACATTCACGCATTGGGTCGTTGCCAAAATCAGGAGTTCACTAACACTCAGTGCGCCGCAATCATGCGTCGCTTTAATGAATACAATGGTCGGCTGCTTCCTCGTCGTTCCTTTCTTTTGAAGCTCATTGTGAGGGCGATCTGGGAAGCACTTCCTTTATTCTATACAGGCATGCCGCTTAAGGTATTGGATGATACCGAAGATAAGGTACACTCAGTGTATCTGATGGGCCTAATCTCAAGGAAAAGGCGAGACAATCTTGTTGATATTCTGCATCAAACTTTCTAACATGCGACAATAATCGCTGCCTATCGAAGGACGGAGGACATTAGTGAAGATCTCGGCGCTTGCGAGCGTGAGAGGAAGCATACAAGAATGGTCAGAGAGGCCAGAAACATTTTAGATGGCCTTACTTTTGAATTTCTCAATCCATGTCCTAGATTTGATGTCTTACCATTGTAAACATTTTCTTTTATTTTTGTATGAACTTTTCAGAGTATGAATGACAGAACTTTCCTTTCCCCCCTTGTTGTGTTTGCATTCTTTCTTTATGAAATTTTGTCATATTGTTGTTGACGCCCACGTGTTTTTGGCACACGAGGCACTATTGGGGATTTCAATCTCATATTGGCGCCTACTCACGTGTTACGCATGTGCGATGCTGTTTTAATTTCCAACAAGGATTAAGGTCGGTGCTCGCGTGCTATGCATGTGGGGCTCTATTGATGGGGTCGTTTCGTTTCCCTACACTGATTCCAACGAATCATCCCTTTGATTTCCCATGCCCTCCCCTTTTTCTGGGCCTTGGGAATATTTTCACTATGCACAACATTTTTTGTGCATAGCATTAAATGCTCCCCTTTATAACCTGAAACCATGCCTTTCTTCCTTTCCTCATAGAGAAACCCATTTATACCTTAAGGTGATCATCTTTAAGAAACCGATCAGTTGCTATGGCTTGCAATCGTCCCCACGCCCATCGGCAACCATGGGAGGTGCCCATTGAGGAGATAATCCCTCGCTTCGCTGCGCGGCTGGCAGATCCCCTCCTCACCGACGCTCAATGTGACGTGGTGATGTATGAGCTTCTGACTCGTCGGGGCTCTCCTTTTCCCATGGGCTCCATTTGGCTTCGGATGATCTTTCTGTCTGTGCTTTCCGATATACCCCCTCATCCGGCGGAGATGACTTCGACGATCCTTGACGCGGCGGAGAACAAGGTCGAATGCTTTCATGAGGCTTGTCTAATCATTCAAGCTCTGAAGGATCATTCAGTTCATATACTGAGTCAGATAAGGGCCCGACGGGCCGTCATATCCGCTTTCGCTGATGAGCACGGCGCTAACCGATAGGGAGCGACTCCTTGCGAAAACCGTCGTTTTGATGTGTTGGAGAAGGCGGAGAGGGAGCTGGAAAATTTTGTGTTTTGCTTTGTTAACCCTTGTATTTCTGATCCCTTGTTTGGTGATCTCTTTCCTTTAGAGTAATATCAATGTATTTTCTCTTATCATTAATCGTTGAATGTTCTCTGTTGGCTTTTTCTGCTTGATGTGTATTTGTACGTGCATCCCACATGTGTACACAAGCTTCATACTTGACCCCTGGGAATTTTCTTTAAGTACGAACACGGAAACTTTTCTTGTTGCCAGAAAGAGAAAATAGCTTGTGCGTGTTTTGGATCGAGGACCGGCGTCGAATGGATGTCAATTTACATGATCTCAAGTGCACATGCCTTCCCTCATAGGTCGTGGCTGCAAAGACGAGCTTGCGGGGGCTGATTGAACGGTGCGCCGCAAATGGCCAAGACCACTCGTGCGTATGAACTTTGGCGAGTGCTTCAAGAAGCTATCAGGGAGGTGGTAGCCATTGATAAAGCCGTCATTTTCACTAGAGAAATGGTCGAAGCCCATAAAGTTGCCGAAAAGGAGCTTGAAAGTCGGCTTGCCTCGTACCGGGCCCAACAGTCTCAAGCGGAGGCCCGTCTCTTAGCGATAATGAATCATGAAGCCGAGGCCCAGCGGCAAAAGGATGAACTGGAAAATCTATTAAATCGTCTGCTGGCTTGAAGAATTGTATATTTTTCTTTTTATTCTCCTTTTGTACATACTCCTGAATGACGGTATTTTTTGACTCTTTCATAAATTGTACTTTGTATTCATTTTGATTCATGAATAAAAAATATATTTTGCTTCATGATGGTGTGTCCCTTTTAGTAAATGCATTTTGTGGATAATCTATTTTGATTTCCTTGTAGAACAGCGATGGCTTAGGAGTCAGGTTCAGATCTGTCTCCTAAGGCTTTCCAACGTTATGAGCCGTGAGGGTCTCATAAAGAATTTTCTCCCTACAGGTCGAGAGGATCCCGTAGGTGTATTTTCTCCTTAGGAATCGTGAGGATCCCTAAGGGTGCTTTCTCTTGAGAGTCGTAAGGATCTCACAAGAGAATCTTCTCTCTTACAAGTCGAGAGAACTCATAAGTGGTTGTTTCCCTCCTTGTCGAGATTCGACTTTGGAGAGTGTGGTCCGTGAATAGTATGCAAGAGTCCATTTCGGACTGACTTGCAGGGCCCCAGTGCTTAGGAAACAGGTTTTTTAATCCCCACCGCCTAAGGCTTTTCCCTACGAGTCGAGACGAATCGAGAAGTTCTCGCAAGAATGTCCTAATGTCACAGTTAACCTTTGCTCTTTACGACAAAGGTCCGTTAGGGTCTGTGGTACTAGGGTTTTGTCCGTCGTACCGTCGCGTTGGCTGATGTATCCCTCGATAGGCAATCTTGCTGTTCGAGTAGCCTTGCGACTGTCGTGTCTCTGATCCCTTCGGGGGCTGGACAAGACGTCTTCAAGCAATCTTCCAGGTAGTTTGACCGTCGGAAGAGCAAGCGTTAGGAATTTTTCCATGCCGCTTTTTACTTGAGGTTAGGCTCATTTTGGGGAGCCCTGATGAGTCATAACCACTCCGCGCTGGTGTGGGATGATCTCCGATAGTCTTTCAGGTTTTATTTGAGTTGCCGTCAAGACCCTGAAGCTAGGAATTTGGCCTTTGCTTCGTTTACCATTGCGTCTGCTGTAACGAGACGAATGTCGCAGTTGTCTCTAGGTTGCGGGTGAACCGTCGAGGTTTGGAACTAGGGATTTTGCCCTGGCTCCGTTGTTTGATTGTCGCGTCTGAATCCTGCTGAAGGAAGAACGCTGTGGTGACATTTCGTCTGCTGTATCGAGACAAACGTCGAGATGGTGACCATTCCGCGCTGGTGGGGGATGATCTCCGATAGTCTTTCAGATTTTGTTAGAGTTGCCGTCAAGACCCTGAAGCTAGGAATTTGGCCTTTGCTTCGTTTGCTTTAGCGTGTCCGAATCCTTGTTGGAGGAAGGACGCTGTAGTGACATCTCGTCTACTGTATCGAGACGAACGTCGAGGTGGTGACCACTCCGAGCTGGTGTGGGATGATCTCCGATAGTCTTTCAGGTTTTATTTGAGTTGCCGCCAAGACCCTGAAGCTAGGAATTTGGCCTTTGCTTCGTTTCTGGCATTGCGTCTGCTGTATCGAGACGAATGTCGCGGTTGTCTCTAGGTTGTGGGTGAACCGTCGAGATTTGGAACTAGGGATTTTACCGTGGCTCCGTTGTTTGATTGTCGCGTCTGAATCCTGCTGAAGGAAGAACGCTGTGGTGACATCTCGTCTGCTGTATCGAGACGAACGTCGAGGTGGTGACCATTCCGCGCTGGTGTGGGATGATCTCCGATAGTCTTTCAGGTTTTATATGAGTTGCCATCAAGACCCTGAAGCTAGGAATTTGGCCTTCGTTTCATTTGCTTTGGCGTGTACGAATCCTGTTGGAGGAAGGACGCTGTGGTGGCGTTCTCGTCAGCTGTATCAAGACGAACGTCGAGGTGGTGACCATTCCGCGCTGGTGTAGGATGATCTCCGACAGTCTTTCAGGCTTTATATAAGTTGCCGTCAAGACCCTGAAGCTAGGAATTTAGCCTTCGCTTCGTTTGCTTTGGCGTGTCCGAATCCTGTTGGAGGAAGGACGCTATAGTGACGTTCCCGTCTGCTGTATCGAGATGAATGCTGAGGTGGAGCTGGGATTTTGCCGTGACTCTGCTTTGTTTCGACCGTGAGGTCTTTCATTGACGTTGCATCTTCATTCTGCTGGACTGCGAAGGAACGCCATTGTTGACATTGCGTCTGGTGTAACGAGATGAATGCTGAGGTGGAGTTGGGATTTTGCCGTCACTCCGCTTTGTTTCGACCGTAGGGTCTTTCATTAACGTTGCATCTGCATCCTGCTGGACTGCGAAGGAATGCCGTTGTTGACATTGCGTCAGCTGTAACAAGACGAATGTTGATGTGGAGCTGGGATTTTGCCGTCACTCTGCTTTGTTTCGACCGTGAGGTCTTTCATTGACGTTGCATCTGCATCCTGCTGGACTACGAAGGAACGCTGTTGTTGACATTGCGTCTGCTGTAACGAGATGAATGTTGAGGTGGAGCTGGGATTTTGCCGTCACTCCGCTTTGTTTCGACCGTGAGGTCTTTCATTGATGTTGCATCTGCATCCTGCTGGACTACGAAGGAACGCCGTTGCTGACATCGCGTCTGCTGTAACGAGACGAATGCTGAGGTGGAGCTGGGATTTTGCCGTCACTCCGCTTTGTTTCGACCGTGAGGTCTTTTATTGACGTTGCATCTGCATCCTGCTGGACTGCGAAGGAACACCGTTGTTGACATTGAGCTGGTGTAACGAGACGAATGCTGAGGTGGAGTTGGGATTTTGCCGTCACTCCACCTTGTTTCGACCGTGAGGTCTTTCATTGACGTTACATCTGCATCCTGCTGGACTGCGAAGGAACGCCGTTGTTGACATTGCGTCTGGTGTAACGAGACGAATACTGAGGTGGAGCTAGGATTTTGCTATCACTCCACTTTGCTGACGTCACGTCTGCTGTAACGAGACGAATGTTGAGATGATCTCCAGGCTGTCTGTGAACCGTCGAGATTTGGCTTCTTTTTCTGATGGAGCCCGGTGGGATGATATGGTTCCCTCTTTGTTTTCCCCTGGATTGTATACAGGGATCGATGTGATTTCACCTGTAGGGTAAAAGTTTCATTATATATATTTTTTCTTTCCGCGATGCTCCATCATTTCAGCTTTTATATCGCGAAATTCGTGATTGCCCAATCATTTCGGCTATTTTTCGCGGTGCCCAATCATTTCGGCTATTTGTTTTATTTACTCGCTGCTTTTTATCGCGAGTCACCCAATCATTTTGGCTATTTTATATGCATACATTTTTTTACTTGCTGATTTTTATGCAAGTTGCCCTATCATTTCGGCTATTTCATATGCATTTATGGCTCGTTGGCTTTTCGCTGCGAATTTATGATTTGATACCGATTCAGGCATCAGCATCGCTACAACTGTGATATTGCCGGGAGCGAATCATCATTTTCCTTTGTGGATATCGAACAAAGGTGGCTTAGTAAACAGGGTTAGGATCCTGTCGACTAAGACTTTTGACTTCATGAGCCGTAAGGGTCTCATGAAGGTATTTCTCCCTACGAGTCGTGAGGATCTCGTAAGTGGGTTTTCTCCTTAAGAATCGTGAGGAGTCTTAAGTGTATGGTCTCTTACAAGTCGTAAGGATCTTACAAGAGTGCTTTCTCCTTATAAGTCGAGAGGACTTACAAGGGTTGTTCAACGTGTAGACACATCCCAAGTCGCCGGTGAGACTTTGTTAGGGAAATGTTTATTCACGCCCGTGGAATGTATACAAGGGTCGAGACGCTTGTAGGAAAAAATTGGAGATTGTGATGGCTTAAGAACAGGTTCAGATCACTATAACTTAAGGCTTTTGAGCCCTATGAGCCGTGAGGGTCTCAAAAGGGAATTATCCTTACGAGTCGTGAGGATCTCGTAAGTGTATGTTCTCCTTAGGAATCGTGAGGATTCCTAAGTGTGTGCTCCCTTGTGAGTCGTAAGGATCTCACGCGGGTGGTTTCTCCTTACAGGGTCGAGAGGACCTTGTAAGTGTCTTTTAATGAAATTGCACCCTTTCGGGTTTTCACAAAACTCGCCGGTAGTCCTGTTTTTTTACTCACGGAGCCCTTTCGGGTTTTCATCCGTGCCCATTTCGCTTATGGACGTACCTTCTTTTTTTAACACGTCAGCCTGGGGATGCCGCGGGTTTGTAGTAGTTTAAAGACATTTCGGTCATAGGTCCGAGATTTTTCGGGCAACGTACGATTACGCAGCTAGATTTTCTCGCAAATCTTCGCATCTTTTGTGTCGGAGGTGGATTCCTTGCAGAGAGGGCTGAGGGCGATTTCTTCGTCAGAGTCGCTTCCAAAGGTGATAACTTGCGATCCCTTGGTGTCGACTATGTGACAGTTGCCGGCGGCTCTTTTGCGCTCATATGTCGTGCTTTTCTATTCCCGACGAGCCTTGTGCTTCACTCGTTGAACGTGTTGTTGGTGGGCAACATATCCCTGCCACCAGTTTTTAAAGGCTATGCACTCCTCGGTAGGGTGTGCAATCCTCTGATGGTATAAGCAGAAGTTAGGATGTATGTCCGCTTCATCAAGATGTATACCGCCAGGAGAATTTCCTCTGAAAGAGGGCAACTTAATTCCTATCGAAAGGGCCCTAGCGAATCGTTTCCTTACTTTAAGCTTGCTTTTGCTGACGATAGGGATGCTTTTCTCCGGTTGGGGTGCCTCGACCTTTTCATCCAGTCGTCGGCGTTTGGCTTTTTTTAAAATATGGTCATCTCTCGCTCCCGATCAGCTTTGCTTTTTAGACGAGCTTCGTTCAGGACTGCGTCAATTATTTCGTCTGGACGAGTCTTCTCCATTGTCATCATCTCCGTCCTCAAGGACGTGGCTGAGGAATACTTGGAGTGTGACTGGGGTCCGCGCCTTCTCATTATATTCTTCCAGCGCGTCAATATGTTTTTGCAGTTCCGTGTGTTTTTCATCAAGCTTCACGGGCTTTTTGGTCTTCTTCTTCCTCTTCGAAGATTTTGATGGCTGGGTACGAGCGCTTTGACTATCACCACCAGTTTTTGGAGTTGGGCGCGGTTTCAGCATTCCCTCAACGATCTCGGGTTCCAGTGTATTTTTCCACCTGATTGCCGGGAATGATTGGAGATCCTTCAACATTCTTTTTGCTTTTGCCGAAAAAACAACTTCCTATGGAGCTTCCCTTATGAATGAGCACGATGCCCCCGACATGTCCACTTTTTTAGGGGCGTGAGGTTGTGGCGGGTTCACCTTCCAGTTTTCGGATAATGCGAACTTTCCTTGTTGGTATTGGCCCTCAATCCAGCCTTTAAAAATGAAGCAATCTTCGATTGGATGACTTACTGCTTGGTGGTAAGGGCAGTAATTAGGATTGTTGATATCGCCTGGCTGCAACGGACGTTTTGGGTCCGGCAGATTGATGAGTCTGTTGCGTACTGCCAACTCGAACAGTCTTCTCGTTTTATTCCGAGAAAACGAGTAAGGACATCCCAGTCTCTCCTCGAGGGATGGGCGTGGACGCACGTTGTTTTGGCGAACAACCGGCTTTAAGTTGCTCAGCTGCTGTTGAGTGTTGGCGACGAAGGTTGCTTTCCCCTTCCCTTTTTCATTTCGAGGTTCCATCTTTAAAGAAGAAGGTCTGTGACCCATCTGGTCCATTTGGGCCAGCTTATCAATCAAGGACTGGAAAGTGGTCGGCTTGAAAAACATCATGAATTGGGAGATGGTCGCTTGAGGGTCAAGAGTGCCCACGAACATGCCCACTGCCGGCACTTCTTCGATGCGCTGCTCACATTTCGATCACAGATTTCGCCATCGTATTGCGTATTGAACCCATGTCTCGCCTGGCTTCACCCTGGCGTTAATTAGTGCGGTAATCGGAGTACGCTCGCTAGCACCTGCGAATCTTTATGTGAACAACAACTCCATCTCTGCAAATGTCTTGCCAGAGTCGTTCGGGAGTTCGGAGTACCATTCGAACGCTGTCTTCGACAAGCTGCCGACGAACTGGCGAAGTCGCAGTTTATCGTCACCTCCAGTGTTGCCACATAGAGCCCTGAACTGGGCGACATGCTAGTGGGGATTGCCCGTCCCTTTATATACATGGAATTTAGGGATCGTATATCCCGGTGGGTACCTTATTTGGTCATACCAGCCTGGATAGGGTAGTCCAGTCTTAACGATCTGCCCAACTGTTTAGCTCGCCTGATGAGCTCGTATTTGCTGAGCGATGTAATCATCCAGAGTGGCCTTGGAAACGGTCTCCTCCTTGGCTGCTGAAAGAGTCGGAGGAGGGTTTGATGTCTCTCCTCTGTCGTCTTCAATGATAATCGAGGGGTCTTCAGCTGGAGGTTCCGGCTGTAACATCATCCCATCCATGTCTTGAAACAAAAGAGCCATTCGTTTTATGTTGGTCGCCTGTTCCGCGGCCTCTTTTTCCTTCCTCTCGAGCATTCTTCGAAGGAATTCAGCATCAGTTTCTTGTTCCTGACGCTGCTCTGAGGTCTCTGGATTTTCTTTCGGCCCAGTGAGTGCGGCCATTGCAGTCAGCATCTCCTGAAGTTTTTGCTGCTGTGCTCCTGAGCCTTTGTTATCGATCGGGTAAGCGGTTGATGACCCGTAGAAGCATGGCTTTCTTCTATTCCGGAAGCCATATAAACGGTATGTGATACCATGCCCCCAGACTTGGGGCGTTTAGATTCAGCGTCCTTGCGGTTCGCTGCGGTCAAAATGGCTTTCTCCGGCCTCCTTCTCTTGTGAGCGGTTGAAGTTGAGGGAGCCGTTGTAGCGGGCATCCAGAAGGATGACATCTTCTGTAGTACCATGGGATGACTCTTTTCCTACTGAGCATTAATCTTCTTTGGTCAGCGAGAGAAGTCCTGGTCAATCACCGATTCCTGGTCCTGTCACCAGACGTTGTAAATTTTGGAGGACAGTCGCTGAGGGGGCTACTCCGGCTTCTTTTCTGTAGCATTCTCCATAAGTGGAGGAGGTATTTTCAGCGTGGCATTTGGAGAGTTCTTGTGAAACCTCCTAAGCGGTTCGAAGCTGTTCCCAGTCGGAACAGCAGCATCGATTTCCACCATAGGAGCTGGCGGAGTCAGTCCAGAAGGGGAGCTTCCCCCAGCCTTCCTTACTCAGCTCCAGTGATGACGGCGAGCATGTCGTGCGGATGGAGTTGGTTCATCTATAGGGGTGACTTCCTCATGCCCCCTGTGTTGGCGAAGGGTTGTCGCCGGCGTCAGCCTCTTGAAGACTGATGTCCGTTGAGAAGCAATGTCCAATCTGTCAAAGACAGACCTCTGGACAGGGGAAGCAGCTTTAGGGACTTCTCCTGGAGCGGGAGTCGGAATGGCCAGCCTTGTGAAGACTGACTTCTTGGCAGAAGAAGCCTCTCTGATAATTTCGTCCGCTTGAGCCGGGATGGCTATCCTCTTTAGGATGGCTGCTTCAGGTATCGCGGGCCTGTTGGCGTTTTGGCCCAGTCTGTTGAAAACTGAGGCAGTGGAGTTGGGCGACCCGTTGAGAGGGGCCACAGTAGTTGTAAGCCGATCAAAGACCGACTTCTTTGAAGCCTCCTGCAATGGCATTAGGGCATTGAAGTTTATGGGTGGGTGCATGGTCCCGAAGAATAGCCCAGTAGCGGCCTGAGTCACCTGCTCCACCGGCATTGTAAAAAGGGAGGCCGCTTGGGGCCCGTAAGTTACACCTCCAGATGAGGCGGAACGGGAGTTGCAGTTGCAGCTGGAACAGTTAGAGGCCATTGCTGTTCTTTTTTCTGCACGAGAGCGAAACCAAATCTTAGTACCTCTGACCCAAGGGCAACCATATCAAACCGTGATTCGTTCGCGAACACGACACACGAAGTGTGGAGTGGAAAGAGGAAAAGGTCCCACCGGGCGTGCCAAAATCTTTTCTCCGCCGAAAAACGGAGACGGGACCGCATAGGTCCGTCTTGCCTGAATTTTGAGGGCAGATGCTAATTGGTGCTATCCGTCCACCTCTCCGAAGATACCAAGTTGATTTATGACACCATGTATCGAAGTTTAGACGGATGCGGCCGATGTAGCAGACTTCGTCAGATTCCCCCTCGTTGAGGGGTTTTTGATTGTGGGGACGCTCTTCCCTGCAGGCGTAAGCCTCTGCAGTTAATTACGCTACCGCATCGCGGTAACCACTTTCTCCTTCTCCAGATGGTCACTTCGTGTCGTGTGTGTTTGTTTTGTTTTTTGGTTGCCCGTGGATTGTATACGAAGACTAATTTATGCTGTCGCCCGTAGGGCGTGGATTAGTCCAAATCCGTATTTTTCTTAGATTTGGGTTTGGGGTTGGGTTTAAGGATACGTTAGTCTCCTTTGAGACTAAGATCAACTTAAACGTTTGTTAAGGATACGTTAGTCTAATTTTTAGACTAAAATCAACTTGACGGTTTGTTAAGGACACGTTAGTCTAATTTTAGACTAAGGTCAACTTAACCATTTGTTAAGGATACGTTAGTCTAATTTTAGACTAAGATCTACTTAACAGGATCATTTAGATCCAACAAAAGAGCATTTGGGACCTATTGTTCTAGTTTAGGGACTTTGCGGTCAAAGGTTAAGGACATCATAGTCCATGGGCTTAAGGACCCCACGGTCCGAGATTAAGGACATTATAGTCCACGGGCTTAAGGACCCCACGGTCCGTAGTTTAAAGACTTCATAGTCTATAAAGTTTAAGGACATCATAGTCCATGAGTTTAAGGACCCCACTGTCCATGGAATGATTGGTTATCGGGACCCGTCACCTCTCTGAAGATGTTGAAGGATTACAACGACAAATATCAAAGGAGTGAAGAGATGTACCCTTGAACCAATGTTGACTGGGAAATCTGTAGTCCAATTTGGGACTAAGATCAATTAATTGGATTATGAGCACATGGGCTCAGTTAAATCTGAATTGAGGACTTATGGCCAACTTGGGCTAAGTCCAATTAGGTTTGAACGTTTGTTTAGACCGTTGAACATTTTTCTGGGTTCAGCCTCCTATTATTTAGCAATGCTAAACATGGGTTTGGGGCTCTGACCATATTTTGTCTTTTATTGAGTGCTGAGCACTCAAATGTCATATGAGATGACCAACTTTGGAAGACAAAAGTGTATTTGAGGCTCAGTCAAAAGGGAAGTCTTGCTTTAGAAAGACTTAGCCAATTTGGGCTAAGACTGGTTTGAAAATAGTGTTAAACACTGGCACATATTTGGCGGTCACGTGTTCCCACGTGATGAATTTAGAATAGTGTTAAACACTAGGGATGCAATGCTCAAAATAGTGTTAAACACTAAAAAGATGAAGCGCTCACGTGAGGACACATGAGGCGCCCTAGGATTTGGCTAAGCTTCCTTTATTTTATTCTCAGAATATTCAAATAAGTGTTAAATACTTAAGTCTTCACGGCCATCACGTGTGGGCACGTGATGGGTATCCATGCACTGGATATTAAAGGGATTTGCTAGGGGTCACGTGGGGACACGTGAGGGCACCCATGCATTGGGTTTTAATCCTTCGGTTCTTTCCATCTTCTCTTTTTTAAAGAGGTGTTTGTCAGGGGTCACGTAGGAGCACGTGAGGCATTGCCTCCAAGCTTTTTCTTTCTCATCTCGAGGAGTCTGTTTAAGGGTCACGTGGGGACACGTGATCTAGCCTTGTTCGTTGTTTTCTGATCATTGAAGGGAGGGTCACGTGTTGCCACGTGATCAGGTTTGGGTAATGATCTTTTTTACATGCATGGAGAGTTTTAAGTCCCTTGTTTAAGAATTAAATTCTTTGGTAGGGTTAAACCCTAATTTTGTTTGGAGGAATTAAATTCCTATGTATTTGGAAGAATTAAATTCTCTTTAAATTCGATTCTCCCTCTAAGCTTTGGATCTGCATGGCAGAATCTCCCCGATGAGAATTAAATTCTCAACTTATGGGGAGATCTGCTTCTGCAGATCTTCAACCAAAGGAAGAACTAAGTTCTTGTATTAAGGATTAAACCCTATTTTGTTTGAAGGAATTAAATTCCTGATTGCTTTGATATGAGAATTGAATTCTTTAAACTTAGATCTTCTCTTAGGTTTTAGATCTGCATGGCAGAATCTCCCCGATGAGAATTAAATTCTCAACTTATGGGGAGATCTGCTTCTGCAGACCTTCATTCAAAAGAAGAACTAAGTTCTTATTCAGAAGAGTTAAACTCTTAATTTGAGAATTAAATTCTCTTTTATTTTGCGAGAGCTTGTAGAATGGACTTCTTCCTTTTCTTCTCACCTAGAGTTTTTTTTTCTGAAGAGATCTTCTTTTCTCTCTTGAGAATTAAATTCTCCTCTCTTTTTTCTCTCTGTTGTTGTATATCCCCATTTTTGTTCTCTGTATGGCTCATATTTATAGGAGAAAGAAAAGAATCAGTTTGTTTAGTCAATCTTTCATTGAAAGATTTTGATTGATTTTGTAACCAATCATGATCTTTTAAATCACTCAGTGAATTTTATTCAACATTGAATTTTTAATCCAAAAGATATTTTGTTTGTTGTTCCTGGCAGATTTTAGGAAAATCTTTCCTTTTGTAGAATTTTTCTATAAATTGGTGATTTTTAATCACCATTGGATTTTTAATCCAACGGTGCTCCACTTTACAGAGCACAATCTTTTTGTTTGGAATGATCTAGAGAAATATTAGGGTTTTTGATTTCCCTTAATTAGAATTTAATTCTATTAGTTTAGAAGGTTTATGAGCCTATCACGTGTTAGCACGTGACCCCACAGACCGATCATTTAATTAGAATTCAATTCTATTATTTTGAAGAACTCAGGAACTTATCACGTGTCAGCACGTGACCCTTGGTCACGTGTGAGCACGTGATGCCCCATTGGGGCTTTTCTTTGCTGTTTTATTATACCTTTAATTCTTTTCAGTGGGTTTAAAGACCCATCACGTGCGGGCACGTGACCCCATAGATTAGGATTCAACTCTTATCATTTCAGAGACCAGGAAGCCATCACGTGTCGGCATATGACCCCCGATCACGTGTAAGCACGTGACGCCCCATTAGGGTTTTTCTTTGTATTTTGTGAGGGAACACCGCTCTCGTAGGGGTCTAGGGATGTGGGTTTGGCTATTCTTCACGGCCGTGGAATCCGTATTATACATTACTGGCTAAATTTAAAACACGGACATCCTAGTATATTCAATATTTCATATGTTGCTTCTGTTGCTTGGTTCTGTGATGTGATCATATAACTGCGTGAGACGAATGCAATATTATATATATGATATATAATAAACATTGCTTATATTTTGCACTCGCGCTAGTCCAGCTCCCTCTCTGCCGTTAGTTAAGTTACCTAACGGTGCATGACGGGGCCTCGTGGCGAATGCGGATGGCATAAGCGTACGTTCTATTTTCGTTTCATTTTTCTGTGATGTTTAGGAAACATTAAATGATGGGACTTCATTAATGAGATTAATGAAAAGAAAGAAACCTAAAGATATTGTAGAATCAAATTTTCAAAAATGGTAGCTTTAGTTTTTGCTTTGCATAGTGGTATTCCAGAATATCCTGCACCTCATTCGATGAGGAAAGAGCCGAGATCCCTTCACCGGGAGTGACCTCTTTAGCGAAACTAGCAAATGCTATTACTCACTCGATTTTGTTTTTGATTGCTTCTCTAGTTTTTGCTTTGCATAGTGGTATTCCAGAATATCTTGCACCTCATTCGGTGGGGAAAGAGCCGAGATCCCTTCACCGGGAGTGACCTCTTTAGCGAAGCTAGAAAAGCCTAAAAACACTCCTTTTCAAAATCATTAGATTCTACAACGATATCAAGTTCATTACGTTAAAGGTTTTTCTCAAAACCAGCCGTATCCCTCCGTCATTTCAGATAAGTGCCATTTAGTATTCGTGCTACGTTTGTTGACTATGTTAAGACGTAGTGTGCGGTAGCTAATTAGTATTTATCTGTAACCATATGATGCGATTGGATTAGGGTAGTTGTACAACTTTGTTGACTATGTTAAGGGTCGTACGGGTGAGTTTAATCCAATCAAGAAATGACGGGTTGAACTTGACTAGCGCTTATGATTTGTTGACTATATTAAGGTCATAAGTGGCTATGGGTAAAAACCATTATCAGGAATTTCATGTGTTGAAATTTGCAATGAGATTGCATACTTTCTATATGATAGTTGGATCCCGATACCCACTGCGAGTAAGAGTTGCTCCTGGGAGAGTTTTGCACTTACAATTAGCTAATCCAGTAGGTGTCTAGAAAGGTGTCAACGGGGTTATGCCTCTAGGGAAACGAGGTTTATTTTAATTAGGTCCGTGCGAAAGCACGGCGAACCTCCCTCAGAGTACCGACACTTGCATGACTGACCGGTTAGCGAACTTGTAGAATGTAATTAATACCAGCTAATCTTACCTTTTATAGTTTGAAGGAAGATTTGATAAAAACAGTGGGAGCCATCCTGATTAGATAAGATAATAACCAATCTAATCTTGCAAAGAGCGCACGCTAATGTGTTTCCTTCTCTCTCTCTCCAGGCAGCAACCAATGTCATGCCTTAATCAAGATAATAATGTAGATGTATTGACCGAACCTGCTTATTATACTAAGCTGGGGAACGTTGGTTCCGTAGGAATAGGGGAGTATCAGGATTCCCGCGCCACCCGTGTGAAGAAACAACATGTTGATGCATCTTCTTCCGGTGTGTTTGTTACCGAGAACTGTTTCTCAGTTTATTCTACGTCCTGGGTATTGGATACCGGATCAGGATCCCACGTATGTAATTTGTTACTTGGGCTAAACAAAGGTAGAGAACCGGGAAAAGATGATAAATCTCTAACAGTAGGGAATGGTGCAATTGTTGCAGCCAAGGCAGTTGGCGAATATCACCTTGTATTACCAACGGGTAATACTTTGGTTCTGAACGACTGTTATTACATACCAAAAATGATGTGTAATATTATATCGGTCTCTTTACTATCTAAAGTAGGATATAATTTCATATTAGAGGATAATGTTATGAACATTTTCCAGAATCAAGTGTTGATTGGATTTGGTACGTTATGTAACGGTATATACGTTCTTAATTAAAGTACAGTTCTAAATGTACAGAACACAAATAAGAGGAAAAGTTCAGAAATGAACAAAGTCTTCTTATGGCACTGTAGACTAGCTCATATCAATACGACAAGACTGGCTAAGTTGCATAAAGATGAATATTTGAATCCGTTCGAATTTTCATCTTATGAAACTTGCCAGTCATGTCTCAAAGGTAAGATGACCATAACTCCGTTTACTGGACACGGAGAGAGAGCTACTGAACTCTTGGGCCTGATACATAGTGATGTATGCAGTCCTATGTCTACACATGCCAGGAATGGTTTCTCATACTTCATTACATTCACCGATGATCTCTCAAGGTTCGGTATGTGTTCTTGATGAAACACAAGTCTGAAGTTTTTGAGAAACTCAAGGAATTCAAGTACGAGGTTGAAAACCAGATGGGTAAGAGTATTAAAATCCTTCAATCAGATCGGGAAGGAGAGTACTTGAGCACGGAATTCCATGATTATCTAAAAGAGAATGGGATTCTCTCTCAGCTTACTCCTCCGTATACGCCACAGCACAATGGTGTATCGGAGCGGAGAAATCGCACCCTATTAGATATGGTGCGCTCTATGATGAGTACTGCTGAGTTGCCTATTTCTTTTTGGGGATATGCGCTTGAGACAGCTACATACCTATTGAATCAGGTTCCATCAAAATCTGTGCCTAAAATGCCATATGATATATGGAGTGGAAAGAGACCGTATCTTAAAAGAGTTAAGATATGGGGTTGTCCGGCCTATGTTATAAGGCAAAATCCGGACAAGCTCAAGACATGGTTAGTTATATGTAAGTTTGTAGAATATCCAAAGAATTCACAAGGATATATTTTCTATCACACTGAGGAACAAAAGGTGTTTGTTTCTCAATATGCCACCTATTTAGAAAAGGAATTTCTTGTAAAAGAAATTAGCGGTAATGAGGTAGAACTGGAAGAAGTTTCAGCAGTACAAACTACAACTGACGATTTGGTAGAACCAGAGGATCCAATAGTACCCAACGAACCCCAGCCACTCCGCAGATCTAGTAGGGTTCCTCACCCACCTGAGAGATACTACGGTTTTCTCGTAGACGGTGGGAGCGAAGATTGCATTATGGAAGATGATGACCCCACTAGTTTCGAGCAGGCCATCCCAAGTGGAGACTCTGTGAAATGGCTGGATGTTATGCGATCCAAGATGGAATCCATGTACACCAACAGAGTATGGACTTTGGAAGTTGCTCCTGAAGGGGTAAAACCCATTGGGAGCAAGTGGATCTTCAAAAAGAAGATTGGTGTAGATGGAAAATTTGAGACTTTCAAAGCTAGGTTTGTGGCAAAAGGTTTTCGTCAATGACCTGGCATCGATTATGATGAAACCTTTTCTCATGTCGCTATGCTTAAGTCCATCAGGATCCTACTTGCCATTACTGCATACCATGACTACGAAATCTGGCAGATGGACGTCAAGACCGCTTTTCTAAATGGTGATTTAGAAGAGAGTGTGTACATGACACAGCCAGAGGGCTTCGTAGACAGTGGGAGCAACGGAAAGGTGTGCAAGCTGCTTAAATCCATCAACGGATTAAACCAGGCATCGCGGAGCTGGAACATCTATTTTGATGAAGCTGTCAAAGAGTTTGACTTCATAAAAAATGTATGAACCTTGTATATATAAGAAGGCTGTAGAGAGTAAGGTGGTATTCCTCGTATTGTATGTGGATGACATACTCTTGATAGGGAATGATATTCCTATGCTACACTCGATCAAGCTCTTCTTATCACATAAGTTCTCCATGAAAGATCTAGGTGATGCCTCCGATATCCCGGGGATAAAGATCTATAAAGATAGATCTAAACGGATGTTGGAATTGTCCCAATCTAGGTACATAGACACCATACTAAAGAGGTTTAGTATGGAAGATTCCAAGCGAAGTAATTTACCCGCTTGCTCAGGAAACACTCTCTCCAAAGAGATATCTCCTAAGACCGATTTGGAGAGGGCTCGCATGTAAGGGATACCCTATGCTTTGGCAGTAGGCTATATCATGTATGCGATGTTATGTACCAGACCGGATGTAGCTTACTCACTAGATGTAGTGAGAAGGTATCAATCAGATCCTGGGAAAATCACTGGACAACTGTGAAGAACATTCTTAAGTACTTGAGAAGGACTAAAGCAATGTTCTTGGTGTATGGTAACGGTGAACTCCAGGTGGAGTTCTTTACCGATTCGAGTTTCCAGAGTGATAAGGACGACAGTAAGTCGGTCTCGGGTTTTGTCTTCATCCTCAACGGAGGGGATGGGGTAGGGGTGTTGGAAGAGTTCTAAGCAAGACACCGTAACAGACTTGACGATGGAGGCTGAATACATCACTGCCAACGATACTGCCAAAGAGGCTGTCTGGATGAAGAAGTTCATTGCTGAGCTTGGTGTGGTTCCATCCATTGAGCATCCAATACCTAAGTATTGTGATAACAATGGAGCTGTGGTTTTGGCCAAGAAACCCAGGCCCCATCAGAGATCCAGACATATTCTTAGGCGGTATCATCTGATCAGGAAGATAGTAGATCGCCGGAAGATCGGGGTCAGGAGAGTTGACACGAAGGACAATATAGCGGATCCACTCACGGAGGCCCTCCCCTAGATATAGTTTGAGAGACTTTTTGGGATGTTGGGTACGAGATACTACAACACATGGCCTCAGTGCAAGTGGGAGATTGTTGGGAATATGTATACCCTAGAGGCCATTATTGTACATATGATGTATATTATAGTGGATTCTTGGACATATATATAGAGGATTTTCTTGCTCGACATGATAGTATGCTATCCGGTTACTCTTTATCTTAACATGTTGACTGGTATTCTTTATTGTCTTGCTCTCACATATTGATAAAGCCCTTAGGATATGTACTTGAATACCAGGATTATGATAAGATCATACTCGTTGGGCTAGGGTGGTCCAAAAGTACATCCTTTAATCAGTTCCTAGTCGAAGGAATATCGAGACTAGGGCATCGATGTTCCAAAGTAGACTAGTGTGTACGTTTCTTGTCCCTTAGAGGGCGATGGTTGATCCCACAACCATTGGTGTATGACATCAAAGATTGTACACATGTGCTTATTGGAGAATGGGTACACCGAACAAGACTCGCCGAGAACTCCTAGATGGTTATATACCTAACGTCAGATAGCAGTTCTCTGGTAACACTGGTACATGTTAGTATGTAGACCCGAGATCGTTATAGTGTCTTGTGTGATTCCCACCGTGTTTTGATTTCCTCCCTACCATGGCTCAAAGGAGTCGTGCAAACAGGTGGATTTTGGGTACAGTCCCGAATCACATGGAGGCGGTGAGCGATAGGAGGGGTTTCGTCTCTCCCGGTATAGGGAGTTAATGTTGCGCTATGCTCGATTGGCCATAACTGAAAATCCCTGGTCAGGATTGCTGAGATTTACTGACAAGAGTTATCAGTAGTTTCTTAAACTGTTATGAGCCACACATCGGCATGAGTTATCAAGTTACTGGGGTCTGACGTTTACCACCCCTAGACTTCATATGCGATATATCAGACGAAGAGACCGGACTGTACAGTAGTGTTACTGATAGGTTTCACGGAGAGTATGGACGAGCTTGCTTATTGATCTTCATATCGCTCAATACCCGGATAGCCGTTAGTCCAGCTAGTACCGCTGATGGTTTGTAGGTGACTGATATGATCATCACTTACTGCTGGCGTATTGACGAGTCTTTAGAGTCCCACACAGAAGTTTCCTGGTTCAAGCGAAACAAAGTAGGATACATATGTTGATATGTACGTGGACCTGATTAAATACGAGTATGTGATACTGTATTGTAATCTGGCAGTTATCTGTTATCGTTGTCGGTTAGGTTATATGTGATATAACCAGGTTATTGAATCAAGTGTTGATTTGATAATGTGATAAACAGATAAATGATATTAGTCGGTCATATATGATATAACCGGATTATTAAATTAAGTGTTGATTTAATAATTTGATATAAATTATATTTGATATAATTATGTATTAACTAATATCATTAGCTCACTAATTCTTTTATTAATATATATATATATATATATATATATATAAATGCATATATTATTATATGAATCATGGCGTGTTTCCCCCCTATTTTTTAGTAAATAGAAAATGAGGTGTAAATTGTGGACATATTTGTGGAATGGATAAGACATGGGTTTTATTATCTGTATATTACTCTTGACTCACTATTCAAGCATGGTTGCATTTTCTTATTGCAATTTTATTCCATACTTGAATAAGTGAGGAGAGAGGGAGCTATTTAGCGGGGACTCTCATTTTTGCTCATGTGTTGAGCTCTTCATGCCTTAACCATTTTTCTTGAACTCTTGCTCTCTTGATCTCTACACTTCCTTCATCTCACCTCCAAGCTCAAAATCCTCACATGTGATATGAATTATTGAGCTTGTGAGATCTCTAGTGAGCTTCCAAAACCCCTACTTCACCATCCTACACTTGACTAGCACTCAAGTGTAGTGTGTTGCCTTCACCAAATAGTTTAGTGAAGAGATAGCTTGAACTAGTGAGCTTCGGGTGGATCATCTTCGGCACGAAGGTCATTGGTGCAAGTTCGATCCGACTTGAAGTGGAGCTTAATGGAGTCACGTTGACTACTACACGGAGCTAAAGAAGAGAAGGACTTGATCTATAGGGTATAACATCTTTTCATTCTCTCTAGTTTAGTTATTATCAAACTAAAACCCTAATAATCTAATTAAAAATCTTGTTTAGTCTAGCTTAGCACCAAAAAAATTTGAATTTGGCATGGTTGATGCTTGTAAAACCTCATGGTGGTGTTAGGGTAGACTTTCAAATATATGTAACGATAAAATTAAAAAATCGAACATTTATGTAATTAAAGATAAACTAACCAAAATAGCCCTATACTGATCAGCAGGAACCGATTCATCATAATAGTCATCCGTAGCTTTCCCTCGGTTCTGCATATTCCTTTCTGATACTTTTTGCTTATTCAGATGATAACATATCTCAATGTAAATTAATCTAAATTCGGTATTCAAATCAATTAAGTATATTTTTAATTACTTTTGCCTCGGGTGTATCCCAATACAATAGAAGAAACGCAAACCGATCTCTAGAGATGATGGGGAGAAGAGCGGCAAAACGTTCCCAATCATCCGTAAATTTATCCGACCGTTTGAATTTTTTCTTCAATCTTTGACGCTATATCTTGAATATTTATGACATCTCATATTGGACATGCGTCCAATGCCCGTCTGTATCGTTTTCTAAGACTCAATGATTCTGTAATACAGATTAATAAATATATTATTTAATAAATTAACAACATATAATAGACATGCATGTAATGTTAAAATATGGTTAATTCAGTTATGTATTACCAAGAGTGAAAGCTAAGTCCATACGTATGTTTCCCAGGGGTTATCTTCAAACGTGAATCCCACATTCCAGAAGTCCGTGTTGCGGACGAGAATACCGATATAATCATGGAAATGGGTAGCCCACATATCCGGACCCATGGGCTTCCCACCTACCCATTGCAGAATTGCCCTTTTTCCACGCATATTGTATTTCGTAATCTCATTGGCAACATCTCTTCTGTGGTGTTCAAACTAGGCTAGATTATCCCCTGCAGCCCATGCCTCATCGATACTCATGTCTGCTGCCTCTATCATCATATCGATTTGAAGACGAACAACAGCCCACTTCGCCAGTACCCTTGCATTGTCCCTATCTCGATAAGGTTTTTCATTTTGTAAATCGCGAGGAAGAGGCAATGTGTCACGCCCTGCTTCCCAGTAGACGGAAACGGTGACGTGGCAAGCCTGTGATATATTTATCCAGAGAATGGCATTCCCTAAATAAATATACTAAGTATATTGAAACAATAATACACAATGCAAGAATAAATGGAGACTGTAAAATTTTCAACCAACATCTTTATTTACATTCAAACTTGAAATATTTACAAATACAAGAGTTCAACTAAAAAGTAAGTACAATAACAGAAATGCTTAAACATGTTGTATACATAAAATGAAAGAAAATGATAACTACTCTAAGCCTAAGCCGCGATCTGGTCATACTCCTACTCTGTGGCGTTCACCTCCTCGGTCTTCACAGTATCTGATGAACATTCTAAGAAAACAAATGTGGGTAGAATGCCCATCTACGAACCAGCGTTCGATAAGTCCCAAAGGTAGGGTAAAAGTGTAAAGGAATAAGTATAATATAATCATGAAGTAATATATATGACAAGTATAAGTATGTGGAAATGAACATGGATATATGTACTATATGTCTTTATATGGTCACTATGTTAATATTAAGTTCTAAGTATGAATGTCAACGCAACCGTAGAAGTATTCACGAGCTCAAGAGTGGGGCCCTAGGAGCAAGGAAACACAGACCCATTTCATGTGTTGGTATCGGGACTCCAACCTGTGGAGAAGTCGACCCGACTGAGATTCGAGTAAATAAAATTCGAGTGGCTTAATACGGGACTCCTGAAATTCAGTTGGATTCACACCTGAAACTATCTCATACACCCCGAGTGTAATAGATTATAACTATTAGATTACCTTAGATGGTTTTGCTTGGCTTGGTTATAATATTTTTTGATTGAAACCATAGATTGCAAAAGTGAATAATGTAGTCGAGCAAGTCAAGTAAAATGCGAGTCATGTTAGTTGCAATCTTGGGTCGAGTCAAGTTAGTTCGAGTAGATTAGGTTCGAGTCAATGTTCAAGTTTGGGGTTCGAGTTTGGATTAGAAGTCGAGTTTAAGTTTAGGTTTGAGTTTGTATTCGTATTATTTCATATTACTAGATTTAACTTTGAAGATCTTAAGTTCGGTAATAATTGGACAACCGCTGCACATGGATGACAGGATTTATGTCTTTTTCTGGCGGTTGGATTGAAGCCATCTGTCTTGAGGTTTGGGCCATGTGCTTTATGCCGTGTTAACTCCTCATTTATCTTGTTTGATTTCTCTGATTTTTTTGTTTCTCCATATATTGCACGTGCAACTCTTGGGCTTTCGAAAAGTTAAAAAGAAAAAATATAAAAATAATTAGGATCGATGGGATTCGAACACACAGGTTATGGCACAGCAGTAGAGAACATTAACTAGTGAGCTACAAATTGCTTCTTACTTTTATTGAACAATATTAACTTGTAACTCCTATTCAGGCTGAAATACCCTTTCTATATATTGAACAAGTTATATTTGCACATGGATTTCAAAGTCGTTACATTCTATCTTTCTTATAAAAATTTCGTCTTCGAAATTTACACAAAGACTAATTTTCAAATAGGTGAGGGTATCATACACGCATATCGTCTTCTCGCTCTCAGGTTGATTCTCCTGGCGAATCCCTTCTCCACATCACTCGGACCAAGTTCACTTCTTTGTTCAGTAACGTCTTCACCTTTCGATCCAAGATCTCGACTGGTTGCTGCTCGCAAGTCAGATCGGTCTATACAGCGAGTTCCGAATGATCAAGTATGTGACTGGGGCCGCTCACATATCGTCGTAGCTGGGATATGTGGAACACATTATGCACTCCTTCCAATAACGGTGGTAGTGCCAAGCGGTATGCCACCTCTTCAACTCGTTCAAGTATGTCGAACAGTTCAATATACCTTAGACTAAGTTTACCCCATTTGCCAAAACATATCACTCCTCTGTTCGGAGAGATCTTCAGAAACACATGCTCTCTAGGCGTCGACTGATTTATGTAGGTTTTTAAGATCAAAAATATTTTTACCGCAATCAAGAACGGCGTCGCATGAAGCTAGCCGGTGAGTACGGGTCGGTCCACAGGGATGTTGTGAATTTCCGATTCGCGCTTACGAGTTAATTCCGAAGGGTGTTCGGATTGGTTATTAAATCTAAAAACCTAATTTTTCTATCTAGGGCAATTGAATTAAAGATCTAACTAGGGCAAGGAAATTAAATTTAATCTAGGGCGGGAATTGAAATTACCTAGGGCAAGAAAATAAATAAATCTACTTACTTTACAGATGGATCTCTCCAAACATTTACGCAGGGTTGTCAGATCTGAATAGATGAATTGAAGAGAGGCACCGATGCTCTCCATAAAGAGATCTGTATTTTATTATTAAAAGGAGGCATAAAAAAATTACAATCTTTAGAGTTCCTATTTATAGGAAACCCTAGGTTACAACTTGACCTGCATGTCTACATTTACAAAAATAACCCCTAAGAAAAAGACCTAATCAATGCCCGCGCACCGTCACAAAACTTCGCGCCGACACGGGCTTTGGATGGCCGCGGTTCCGCGGCCAAAGTCATGCTTTGGCCGCGGTTCCGCGGCCAAAGTAAGGGCTTGAAGCTTCCTGTTTTCTGGGCCGGCTTATCTTGACTTTTTCTTCCTGTTTCTGTATGTCTTTTCTCAATTGGGCTTTTAGGTTTCCTCCAGATCTCCAGTGAATAATATAGTAGACTTTTACTGTGGCTTTGTGTCGACTTCTTGAATCTTGCTTTGTGAACTATTTCTTATGTAGGCTTGATCAAGAGTCTTCTGTTTATTGGTTAAAGTTCCACTTTTGCATCGTCTTTTCATCGTTTTCACTGTTTTCTGTCCAAGAACCTGTAACCTGTAACATGTAGCAGACATGCGTCAAAAGTACCTGTTTATTTATAAAAAGAATAAGAATGGGGAATATAATAATACAATATTATGATGTGAACAAATACCCCCAAACTTATCTTTTGCTCGTCCTCGAGCAAACTTATTTTTATTCACTAAAATCCTAACCACACTTTCGCAGGGAAACGCGATTGCACTGAGCACGTGCAACAAGCCGTTAAACCTCTAGGTGTCCCTAGTATGAGGAGTGTTGTCTCCTGAGGGTTTTCAGCGGATACTACCCACAAAATCCTATCAATTTGGCTTTTCGACTTTTGTTCTCCAATTAGGGTTCCTAACAAGGAATTCTATTATCTTCAACTCGTAAATTATCCACCCATATTCTTCACACTTCCTCATCATTTAACTTAAGATTATGTATGTTTTATAGACTTACTTAGCTTTCGGCATCTCTTAAGTTTTCCTTCTAAGGTTCCATCTCCACTTAGGAATTTCTATCAATTCTACTAAAGATACAAGTTCTATTCTTCATTCCTTTTTCTCATCCAAACTCCAATCACATATCCCTACGTGTGTGTAAATATCACCCCTACACTTGGAAATTCAAATCAAGCAATCATACCCTTGTCCGTTGTCCAAAGTACTTATTAGTAGGTGAATTTTTAATTGAATTTTGCTTACACATCCTTCATGCTACCGTTAATACTTCTTGAGGTACCAACAACCGATTACAAGATATGTTTGCACATTAAAACGTAATTCCTAGTCTTGCAACACCCAAGGCATTTAGCAGTGACTCCCAAACCAGTTGGTCTAAGGCACTAGGTGATGAAGCACCCTCGCTAAATATTTTTCTATTTTTGCAACCTCAAGAAATTACAAAAACCAGTGTTCATTTTTTTAATTCTTTATTCACACTTGTATATTTTTTTTCGTACTAAGGACTTCAGTCAAGAGCATTTCAAGGTCTCCTCTACTATTCCAAATTTCAAGGTGCGTGATTGTGCAAATTGTAGGGTATACATTTTCAGAATCTAGACTTAAGCTAGGAACTATTTTTCAAACTTATACTCTAATAAGAACATCGATACTTTTCCTCTGTTTTGACTTAGCCCAAGAAGTGAACTCAAAATTTGACTATTTCTAAATAAACTACAAAGACATATACTTTATGCCGTTAAACTTTAAGGAAGGTTATCTTTAGGGTTTTTAATCTACCAAGTCTAAGATCTAGTTGTTCCTAACCAGTTAACCTATTTTTCAAACTTAAGTCAATTAGCCAAAATTGAATACATTTATTTTTATAATTTTTGAAAATTTTCAATTTTTTATGGGTTTTCAAATAAGTTTTCAATTTTTATGGGTTTTCAAATAAGTATGCAAATGCAAAAATATGTACAAATGAATGCGAAGGAAGAAGACATACCGAGCATACCCCCAAACTTAAACTTGACAGTGTCCTCACTGTCATGCTACACCAAAAGGGTCAAAATGCCGGCACTCCCCTGTTTATTTATTTATTTTTTTTGATTTTTTGATTTTTTGATTTTTTTAATTTTTTTTTAGAAAAAGAAAACAAAAATATATACATATATACAACAAGGTTCCCCCCAAACTTAAGCTTGGCCTTACACAAGCCAAAGGTTAGCACCAACCATTCAAAAATCTTATCGTGGTAATGGTATAGTTGGTGCAAGAATGGGGTGTGGAGGAAAGAAATGAGAAACACGCGAGACCGTGTGGAAAGAAGAATGGTAGAATATGGTCTCAGTGGGGTAGAAGAATGGCGGGAAGGAGAAAGAAGGGTCGCACGATCTTGAGGGTGTAAATCGAGTGAATAAATTAGCGCAATTTGTGATGACCGATATATTATAAGCGATTGCGCTAACCTATCAACCCGTCGGGAAATGGGGTCAAATCCCTCAAGATTCGCAAGAAAACATGGGTACGCCGAACTTGGTATAGGAGATGAAAGCGTAACGGTCATTTGTACAGTCGGAACAATGGGAAGGACGAAAGGAAGTGAATTAGGGATAGTATCATTCTCACCGTAGTAAACCGTCTCTAACTTGAAAGATTCCATTAATGGTTCGAAACTACTGTAAGCAATCGAGTCTGATGGTTCGACTAACTCATCTGGAAATGTAAAGGACTCAAACTCGGGCGGTGAGTCATCAATATCGTCCGAAAAAGTGAAACACTCGTAAGTGTTATCATCTGTGAGAAGTGTGTCAGATTCAAAAGAAAATTTTTCAAGCTCATAGTCTTCAAGCGTGGTCGGAACGATAGAAAGGAGGGAGGGTGATATAACAGTCAAAGGTTCAGGAGGATGAATTGGAAAATCAGACACATCAAACAGAAATGGTTCAACCTCAATATGACCCTCAAAACTCTCCTCACTACTATCCTCATAATTCTCCCCAATATTTAACCTATCCATGCCATTATCATCAAAATCAAGACGCATATGAGATTCTGGAGAAACATTTAATAACTCGGGATGATGATTTGAACATAAAATTTCAATTATATCGACAGGTTCATCATCCGAAATATTCCCAGCGTCTATATCCTCAATCAAGTCAAAATCAATTTTCTTAGACACCTTATCAAAAGCATGGATATTTATCAATTTGGGTTTTAGAGTGGAGGTGTAAAGATCGAAAGGATTAAGTGCGGTTTCACTCGAAAGGGGTTCTTCACAATTTGGCAAATCAAACACTACAAAATCACACAACTCGTTTTTATTTTCAACAGGTGAACTATTTGGGGCAATCGATGGAAAACCGGAGTTGTGGGCTTCAATTGGGTAAGGGTAGGTTTGATTTGGAAATCCTCTCACATTCTCACTCTGTCCAACCGCCTCCTTATACATTGAAAAATTTGAAGCTAGTGGGAAACTAGCTACCGGTTCACTAGGTTGCATAAGGGCGGCCACGGACGCTTCCACATTCCTAGTCATTTTGTTTGTTGCTATGACATAAGCCTCCAACGACTCTTCCAAACTAGACTTTGGTGGTAAGGGGGTTTCGGTAAAAGATTCGAAATCGTGTGGATATGCAAAACTCCCTAATGGCTGTGTAGAAACAGTGTCTAGTGAGGGTGGTAAAGTCGGGTAGGACTGGTAGGAAGTGGATGATTGGACAGGGGTAGGGTCAACATATGGATTAAAAGGTGAAGAGTCGTGTGGATCCCTAGAACTAGATGAGTGGAGATGGGTGAAAGATCGGCTGCGAGGTTGAGCAATATGCTCAGCAATGGACATCGGCTTAAGAGTGACAGTGTCACGACCCGAAAGTACGGAACGTGACTGGCACTTAGATTACGAGACGTCTAAAGGCGTACTGTAACCTAAGTCAGCCAAAGCCCAGAAAATCTAAACCAAAATCAAAAGAGAGTGAAGGAAAAACCTTAAATGAAAATGGTTTTTAAATCAAATAAGTTGCATAGAATCCCTTTTTAAAAACATCAAAAAATTCCCGAAAATTTCGGCAGAGTCTCCCCTGTATTTTCTATCCCCCAAAATGGGTACAACAAGATAATAAACCTGTAATCATAAAAATGGCATCCCCAAGCGGGAGCTAGCTCTTCGCCCAAGGCGGATCACAACCACATGCAATATATAAGTAATATCAAGAAAAATAGCATAAAAGAAACGCTAAATACCAGAAAACACACGTCGGCTCAAGTGAGCTCGACCCAAAAGAAACCACAAATATACAAATCTCTCAGTCTCATCACTAGGCCGCATATACAATATAAAGTGGTAGATGGAGAATACTAGAAACAATGATAGAGCAAAAAGAAGTAAAGTGTGCTCGCAACCCACCTACGGGCGATGTCGCGAGTCTGAGCAAAAGGAGCTGATGGTAAGATAGCCCGCCGCTACAAGGGTGACGGGTCCAACCTGCAAGACACTGTGGCACAACGGGGGTGAGTTGCCAGCTCGTGAGTAAATATAACATCTAATAAGGCAATCGTAAGAATGCACGCAATGCACCACAACATGCATGTCCATATGTGATATAATATCTCTAGTATGCATGCACAGGTATGCAATGTCATTATTAAGTCTTTAAGTGTTTTAAATGCTAAGGGTATTGAATTCTTAACTTTAGAACATGAATATCTGTATGATAGCTAAATACCATCAAGAAATCATCTGAAAACCCATGTCAAGCATCGACACCAAATAGGAATCATATCTGTCTCAATATCGGGCTCCGTCAGTCCGGATCGGCCCATATCATAAATCTCACGACAACGGTCGGTATCCTCCGGATATCCGCCGCGCCAGACATCACCGGTAGGTAGTCTTCCCCTGCCAGGCTCATCGTCTACAACTCGATCTTCTTGCCCCGGGGTACCATACCGGGCCCACCATGTACCCGAGACGGTTCATCCACTCCTCGAATCGGGTCTCGAAATCCAACAGAAAACATGAAAACTCATGGTGGACGACACATACATCACGAGAAAACCGCAACTTTGTTTTGAAAATGATAAATATAAGGTTTTGTTAAATTCTTACGGTTTTCCCCAAAAATCCAGAAATCGCAGCAATACTGAAATCATCAAGAAAATCATAATGTCCAACATGTTATATATGATAAATGTCCATGCTATCAATATATGTGATGTGAATTTTTTCTAGAAATCTATGTAAATATGATGATGATGCAAGGTATATACATGCTATGCAAATTCATATATCAAGTATGAATGCAAGTGGCGATATCATGATAAACAGATTCTATAGTGCGCGTGGCATGGCATTTACCAAAGGCGTGTGTGTCACATGAATAGTGCGCGTGCAACAGAAGCCAATGGTAAGGTGTTCGTGTCCTACGAAATGATATAGCATAAGTATAGATGAATGTCCATGCAGTTTAATATACTGTTCGCTATAAGGGTATGCAGTGTACATGAATGGATAAGCTAGCTAACACAATAATTCTTGCAAAAAGTAGGGTAATCCTAACTAGGGGGGCGCCTCGCGCCATTCAGACGATTCCCCCATAGATGAATACATCTACTCACCTGAAATCTCCGCTAATCCGTTCCGGCAACCGCCTTGCCTTTTCGCGCCGTGTCCGAAGTTTCTCCGACCGATCCTATATTTGCACAACACCAAGTATAAGATTACAAAACCTAAAACGATGCAAGTCACAATATACAATTATCAACGCTCTTGAATTAATCATAGCATGCACTCGGTGCGCGGAAAAACGCACGAAAATCGCAATCCTTTAACTAGAATCGTCATTTCGGGGAAATCGACAAAACTACAACCCGACTAGACGAAACCCCGCGTTCGTGCACTCTAATAGTCATATACGAAGCTAATTATATCGCTAACATAACGCAATTTGATCGCATTCTAATTTTCGTAAAAATCTAGTAAGCAAATTTCAAACCGATTCGATACAAACATCGCAATTTATCGATTTAGCGAGCATAACCATACGCAATTAACCACTCTAATCAAATAGGTAACCAAAGCCCTAACTTAACTCTAACAACCATGCTTCAAACCCTAGTTCAACACCAAATCCCATTCTTGATTTTCATGAACAATTACTTACAACTAAATTAATACTTTAAAAATTGAATTTTAGCACATATAACTACAAGTTAACAAACTAGTTTAGGATTTTACCTCACAAGTGGAACCCCAGCATGATCAAGCCACCAAAGAAGCCTCCTTTCTCCTAGTTTTGAACTAAATTTGGTTGAGGAGAGAGTGGATTAGGGTTTGGCTTTGAATTGAGATGGAAATTTGTGAATTTTTATTGAATTTTAGCAAGGAAATGAAGCAAGAAAAAGTGAGAAGTGAGGGAAATTCCTGCAGCAAGGTTCGGCCAGCAGCTTGAGGAGGTGATGGGGGGAGTTTTGGAGAAGTTTCCAGGTCAACAAAACACCATATGTTCTCATTTAATGCTTTCACATCAACATTTTTACAAAAAAACCCATTTTTACTTCATTTTTTCACAAATTTCCAACCATAAAAATAAAATCTTATCAAGTCATGATACAATTCATTAGCACCCTATTTTAGCTTATAAAGATTCCTAATTATGAAATTTACCTAATTAAATTTGTATTTATCACTAATTTAATGTAGTTTAAAAAGTTTGAAATAATAAAAAAAATAATTAATTACGAATTTTTTTTTATTTAACTAGAAAATTATAAGTGACATTTTAGTGACAAAATTATAGTAATATCTTATCTAAATTTTGTATAATTAGGTCTACAATGAAAAATTCCAATTTTGACTTTTTACAGAAAAAGCCGAAAAATTAGCCGATTACCGAAAAACTGCCTAAACGATTTTCGAAGGGTTACAATCTTCCCCCCTTAAAGAAATTCGGTCCCCGAATTAGAATTTAACTACGCGTACCTTCAAAAAGATGGGGATATCTCTTCCTCATCTCGACCTCGGTCTCCCAGGTGACCTCCTCGCTGTTCGGGCCACGCCAAAGGACCTTGACGGACGGTATAACCTTCGACCTCAATTTCTTCACCTGCCGATCCAAAATGACCACCGGCTGCTCGGTGAATGAAAGATCACGCTCTAGCTGGATCGTTTGGTGCTGAATCAACTGGGAAGGATCATGAAGGTACTTGCAGAGCATCGAGACATGGAATACGGGGTGAACATCAGGGAAGCTAGGCGGAAGAGCTAACCGATAAGCGACTGGACCAACACGCTCTAGGATCTCGAAAGGACCAACATATCTAGGACTCAGCTTCCCTTTCCGCCCAAATCTCATCACACCTTTCATCGGAGGGATCTTCAGGAAAACATGATCGCCAGCAGCGAACTCGAGTCGGCGACGGCGCCTGTCAGCATATGATTTCTGCCTGCTCTGTGCCGCTCTCATCCTGTCCCGAATCAGCTGTATCTTCTCGGTCGTCTCCTATACAATCTGCGGCCCCAAAATACTGCTCTCTCTGAGCTCTGTCCAACATACAGGCGATCGACATCTCCTCCCATATAAAGCCTCGAAAGGTGCCATCTGAATCGTCTCCTGGAAGCTATTATTGTAGGAAAACTCGATCAAAGGCAAATGACGATCCCAGCTACCCCCGAAATCTAAAACACAAGCTCTGAGCATGTCCTCAAGAGTCTGAATCGTACGCTCCGACTGACCGTCAGTCTGCGGATGAAAGGCTGTGCTAAAACTCAATCGGGTGCCCAAAGCTTCTTGGAGTTTCTGCCACAATCGGCTGGTAAACTGGGTGCCACGGTCGGACACGATGCAAGTCGGAACGCCATGCAGTCGCACTATCTCATCAATATAAACCTGGGCGTACTGAGAAAATCCCAAAGTGGTCTTTACTGGCAGGAAGTGAGCCGCTTTCGTCAGTCGATCCACAATTACCCAAATAGAGTCGTACCCTCGACTGGTCCTGGGTAGACCCACAACGAAGTCCATGGAGACCTGCTCCCACTTCCACTCAGGGATGGGCAAAGGCTGTAACTCGCCGGCTGGCCTCTGGTGCTCGGCCTTGACTTGCTGACAAGTCAGGCATCTCGACACAAAGTCTGTAATATCCTTCTTCATCCCGTCCCACCAGTAAACCTCTCTCAAATCACGGTACATCTTGGTGGAACCTGGATGCACACTATATACTGATCTATGTGCCTCCTCGAGGATATCACGCCTCAGTCCCTCTGAATCTGGCACGCACAGTCGAGTCCCAAATCGAAGTATCCCCTGATCATCAATCACGAACTCAGAAACTCTGCCCTGCCGAATCTGCTCAATAATCTCTAATGTACGGGCATCGCCGGACTGTGACTCGTGGATACGGTCAAGTAACTGTGGGCGTGCTCTGAAATGGGCCAGCTGTCCCCCTGTGGAGTAAACTCGAACTGCACACTGCTGTCACATAACACTTGCCAATCCGCCGTCGACTGCATCTGCACCGCGCTCAAACAAGATAAGCTACCTCCGGGCCTCCTACTCAAAGTATCTGCCACCACATTCGCCTTGCCCGGATGGTATAGAATCTTGCAGTCATAATCTTTCACCAACTCCATCCAACGGCGCTGTCTCAGGTTCAGATCTCGCTGCTGGAAAATATACTTCAAACTCTTGTGGTCAGTGAATATCTGGCACGACTCACCGTATAGGTAATGTCTCCAGATCTTAAGTGCAAATACCACTACAGCCATCTCTAAATCATGGGTGGGGTAGTTCTGCTCGTGTTTCCTCAGCTGCCGAGAAGCATACGCGATAACTCTGACGTGCTGCATCAATACACATCCCAGCCCCACTCTAGAAGCATCACAATATACCACGAACCCGCCTGATCCTGAAGGCAATGCTAACACTGGTGCAGTAGTCAGACGAGTCTTCAACTGCTGGAAGCTATCCTCACATGCCTGGGTCCAATCAAAAGGAACCCCCTTCCGGGTCAACCCGGTCAACGGTGCAGCAATGCGGGAGAAATCCTGGACAAAACGTCGATAATAGCCGGCCAGACCTAGAAAGCTGCGAACCTCTGTAACTGATACTGGTCTAGGCCAACGCTGAACTGCCTCGATCTTCTTCGGGTCCACGCAAATACCGTCTCTCGTCACCACATGACCCAAGAAATCGACACTATCTAGCCAGAAAGCGCACTTGGAGAATTTGGCGAACAGCTGATGCTCCCTCAAAGTCTGCAATGTGATACGTAAGTGCTGCTCATGCTCCTCCCGGCTCCGAGAATAAACCAAAATGTCGTCAATGAACACAATGATGAACTGATCGAGATACGGCCTGAATACGCGGTTCATCAAATCCATAAATGCTGCCGGGGCATTGGTGAGCCCGAACGACATCACCAAGAACTCATAATGACCATAACGAGTACGGAAAGCGGTCTTCGGAATATCCTCCTTCCGAACTCGCAACTGGTGATAACCTGACCGTAAATCAACATTCGAGAAAAACCTTGCACCCTGGAGCTGATCGAATAAGTCATCAATGCGGGGTAGGGGATACCTGTTCCGCACAGTAACCCGGTTCAGCTGACGATAATCAATGCATAAGCGCATACTTCCGTCCTTCTTCTTAACAAACAGGACGGGAGCACCCCAAGGTGACACACTCGGTCGGATAAGCCCTTTGTCCAGCAAGTCCTGTAACTGATCCTTTAGCTCTCTCAGCTCCGCCGGGGCCATCCGATAAGGAGGTATAGAAATAGGCCCCGTGACGGGGATCAAGTCAATACAGAACTCAATCTCGCGCTCTGGTGGCAGACCAGGCAGCTCGTCAGGGAATACATCAGGAAACTCTCTCACAACAGGGACCTGGTCCAACGGAACCTCTGTGGAGCTAGTATCACAAACATAAGCTAAGAATCCCTGACACCCTTTCCTTAAGAGCTGACCAGCGCGAAGAGAAGAAATCAAGTTGGGAAGGGTAGCACTACGATCTCCCTGAATAACAAGAACCGGCTCACCAGGAAAACTGAATCTGACTACTTTTTCACGGCAGTCCACGGATGCATAACAGGTGGCTAGCCAGTCCATACCAAGAAGAACGTCAAAGTCTAGCATATCGAGGAGAATCAAACCAACTGAAGAATCTCTCTCCCCGATACGAACGGAACACGATCGGTACACAAAACGGGCAACGAAAGACTCGCCTACCGGGGTAATACCGGGGTAATAACGACAAGCGGCTGATCTAACGGAGAAGACTCTCGGCCCAACCTCGGTGCAAAATACGTGGAAACATTGGAATGTGTGGAGCCTGGATCAAATAATACCCGTGCATCAAAAGAACATATTGGCAGAGTACCTGTCACGACGGCATTGGATGCCTGTGCATCCTGAGGAGTCAACGCGAACACTCGAGCCTGTCCACCACTAATAGCTGGCTGTCCTCTGCCTCTACCTCGGCCTCTGCCTCTGCCTCTGTCACCTCGTCCTCTCGGAACCGGACCGCCACGCCCACTGCCTCTAGAAGCATCTGGCTGGCGTGAAGCATCATCAGGAGTAGGAAGTAAAGCTCTCTGAGAAGGCGGTGAGGGTGGTAAAGTCACATGAGGGACTGTCGCCGCGCCCTGACGTCCCATGGTACAGTCTCTGATACGGTGGTACTGACTCCCACACCGAAAACATCCTGGAGACGACTGCTGGGTCTGTGGATATGAGCCAAATAACTGACCTCGTCTCAATCCTCTTCCTCCACCATCTCCCGGAAACAATCTATCGCGGCGTCTGCCCATCTGCCGCTGAGCTGGCGTATCAGTATGGATCCTCTTCGGCCCAGAAATGACCGGAGTCTCGGAAATACGCTCCTCCAAAAGTAAGGCTGCATCCATCGCGGCTGCGTATGTATCAAAGTGCTGGGTGCCGATGGCAAGGAATAGCTGTGTATCAAGCCCTCGCACAAACCACTTTATTCTCTTCTCTTCTGTGTCGACTAGGTATGGAGCATATCGAGACAACTAGGTAAACTGTATATCATACTCCGACACTGTCATCCCAGGAGTCTTGCGCAAAGACTCAAAACTACGGGCTCGAGCATCTCGGACACTCTCCGGAAGAAAACGGGCAAGAAATGCAGCTGTAAACTCATCCCAGGTCATAGAAGGTAGACCTGCAGCTCGGCCTCTCTCTACTGAATCGTACCATGTCTGGGCAAGACCCTCCAAACGAAAACTCGCAAACTCCACCAATCTATCATCAGAACACCTCAACGAACGGCAAATCCGAGCCATCCTATCAAGAAATGCCTGTGGGTCCTCTGTCGCATCTGTACCGGTAAAAGCTGGAGGTCTCAATCTCATGAACTCCTGTAGTGAAACAGGGATAGTCTCCGTAGTAGCAGCAGGAGTGACCATCTGTGCAGCAGGTACGATCGTGGTCTGTGCGGTGGAAGGAACGTCCTCGGATCTCTGTGCCCGGCTGGACTCAACTAAAGATCCCATCATCTGCCGCAATTCTAGCATGCCGGCCTCAAATCTGGCAATACGGTTTGGATAAGGCGGATCAGTATGACCCTGAGGGGTAGGCGTATCCTCCCGCTCGATCCTCGCCTCAGACGGGCCCGCCCGAATCTCATCCCTAGCGGCAGCCCGCTGAGCTCTCGTAGTCTTTGGCGGCATCGAAGCTAGAATAAGAAACAGGACTGATAAGGACATTGAATTGAATCAAGGAATGCAAGGAATCAAGAAAGGAAATACAAGCAATTATGTCCTAAGGTTACTTAGGCGGAGTACCATATCGTAAGTATGCCGCGGATCATACCCACGCTACGCCACTCTGCTTAGGTCACTTACTCCATCTACCAAGGTCGTCCTACACTCAGAAAGGTAAACCTACGCTCTGATACCAACTTTGTCACGACCCGAAAGAACGGAACGTGACTGGCACTTAGATTACGAGACGTCTAAAGGCGTACTATAACCTAAGTCAGCCAAAGCCCAGAAAATCTAAACCAAAATCAAAAGAGAGTGAAGGAAAAACCTTAAATGAAAATGGTTTTTAAATCAAATAAGTTGCATAGAATCCCTTTTTAAAAACATCAAAAAATTCCCGAAAATTTCGGCAGAGTCTCCCCTGTATTTTCTATCCCCCAAAATGGGTATAACAAGATAATAAACCTGTAATCATAAAAATGGCATCACCAAGCGGGAGCTAGCTCTTCGCCCAAGGCGGATCACAACCACATGCAATATATAAGTAATATCAAGAAAAATAGCATAAAAGAAACGCTAAATACCAGAAAACACACGTCTGCTCAAGTGAGCTCGACCCAAAAGAAACCACAAATATACAAATCTCTCAGTCTCATCACTAGGCCGCATATACAATATAAAGTGGTAGATGGAGAATACTAGATACAATGATAGAGCAAAAAGAAGTAAAGTGTGCTCGCAACCCACCTACGGGCGATGTCGCGAGTCTGAGCAAAAGGAGCTGATGGTAAGATAGCCCGCCGCTACAAGGGTGACGGGTCCGACCTGCAAGACACTGTGGCACAACGGGGGTGAGTTGCCAGCTCGTGAGTAAATATAACATCTAATAAGGCAATCGTAAGAATGCACGCAATGCACCACAACATGCATGTCCATATGTGATATAATATCTCTAGTATGCATGCACAGGTATGCAATGTCATTATTAAGTCTTTAAGTGTTTTAAATGCTAAGGGTATTGAATTCTTAACTTTAGAACATGAATATCTGTATGATAGCTAAATACCATCAAGAAATCATCTGAAAACCCATGTCAAGCATCGACACCAAATAGGAATCATATCTGTCTCAATATCGGGCTCCGTCAGTCCGGATCGGCCCATATCATAAATCTCACGACAACGGTCGGTATCCTCCGGATATCCGCCGCGCCAGACATCACCGGTAGGTAGTCTTCCCCTGCCAGGCTCATCGTCTACAACTCGATCTTCTTGCCCCGGGGTACCATACCGGGCCCACCATGTACCCGAGACGGTTCATCCACTCCTCGAATCGGGTCTCGAAATCCAACAGAAAACATGAAAACTCATGGTGGACGACACATACATCACGAGAAAACCGCAACTTTGTTTTGAAAATGATAAATATAAGGTTTTGTTAAATTCTTACGGTTTTCCCCAAAAATCCAGAAATCGCAGCAATACTGAAATCATCAAGAAAATCATAATGTCCAACATGTTATATATGATAAATGTCCATGCTATCAATATATGTGATGTGAATTTTTTCTAGAAATCTATGTAAATATGATGATGATGCAAGGTATATACATGCTATGCAAATTCATATATCAAGTATGAATGCAAGTGGCGATATCATGATAAACAGATTCTATAGTGCGCGTGGCATGGCATTTACCAAAGGCGTGTGTGTCACATGAATAGTGCGCGTGCAACAGAAGCCAATGGTAAGGTGTTCGTGTCCTACGAAATGATATAGCATAAGTATAGATGAATGTCCATGCAGTTTAATATACTGTTCGCTATAAGGGTATGCAGTGTACATGAATGGATAAGCTAGCTAACACAATAATTCTTGCAAAAAGTAGGGTAATCCTAACTAGGGGGGCGCCTCGCGCCATTCAGACGATTCCCCCATAGATGAATACATCTACTCACCTGAAATCTCCGCTAATCCGTTCCGGCAACCGCCTTGCCTTTTCGCGCCGTGTCCGAAGTTTCTCCGACCGATCCTATATTTGCACAACACCAAGTATAAGATTACAAAACCTAAAACGATGCAAGTCACAATATACAATTATCAACGCTCTTGAATTAATCATAGCATGCACTCGGTGCGCGGAAAAACGCACGAAAATCGCAATCCTTTAACTAGAATCGTCATTTCGGGGAAATCGACAAAACTACAACCCGACTAGACGAAACCCCGCGTTCGTGCACTCTAATAGTCATATACGAAGCTAATTATATCGCTAACATAACGCAATTTGATCGCATTCTAATTTTCGTAAAAATCTAGTAAGCAAATTTCAAACCGATTCGATACAAACATCGCAATTTATCGATTTAGCGAGCATAACCATACGCAATTAACCACTCTAATCAAATAGGTAACCAAAGCCCTAACTTAACTCTAACAACCATGCTTCAAACCCTAGTTCAACACCAAATCCCATTCTTGATTTTCATGAACAATTACTTACAACTAAATTAATACTTTAAAAATTGAATTTTAGCACATATAACTACAAGTTAACAAACTAGTTTAGGATTTTACCTCACAAGTGGAACCCTAGCATGATCAAGCCACCAAAGAAGCCTCCTTTCTCCTAGTTTTGAACTAAATTTGGTTGAGGAGAGAGTGGATTAGGGTTTGGCTTTGAATTGAGATGGAAATTTGTGAATTTTTATTGAATTTTAGCAAGGAAATGAAGCAAGAAAAAGTGAGAAGTGAGGGAAATTCCTGCAGCAAGGTTCGGCCAGCAGCTTGAGGAGGTGATGGGGGGAGTTTTGGAGAAGTTTCTAGGTCAACAAAACACCATATGTTCTCATTTAATGCTTTCACATCAACATTTTTACAATAAAACCCATTTTTACTTCATTTTTTCACAAATTTCCAACCATAAAAATAAAATCTTATCAAGTCATGATACAATTCATTAGCACCCTATTTTAGCTTATAAAGATTCCTAATTATGAAATTTACCTAATTAAATTTGTATTTATCACTAATTTAATGTATTTTAAAAAGTTTGAAATAATAAAAAAAATAATTAATTACGAATTTTTTTTTATTTAACTAGAAAATTATAAGTGACATTTTAGTGACAAAATTATAGTAATATATTATCTAAATTTTGTATAATTAGGTCTACAATGAAAAATACCAATTTTGACTTTTTACGGAAAATTCCGAAAAATTAGCCGATTACCGAAAAACTGCCTAAACGATTTTCGAAGGGTTACAGACAGAAGGACTTGAAAAAGTGGTATCAACATATGGAGGTGGTAAAGGTTGACTTGGTTGACACAAAGTGGGTTGAAAAGTCAAACTGTTTCTCCTGGACGCCTCTATTTGATATTTCAAAGATTTTTTAGGCAGGGAAGGATCGTCTTTAAATTGACCAAACAAATTAACGTACGACGTAAAATTAGGTTCGGGATACCAAAGTTCGGCGAGAGATTTATTATGTGGGGTACCCATGTTAGAAGAAATGGTGAAAAGAAAGAAGGATTGTGTGGGTGCAAGGATTTCTTAGCGGCAAAAATTTGCAAGTTGTTTATAAAAGATTTTTCCTTTTTCCTTTTTCTTTGTTTGGAAATTGTTGCAAAAAGATTGTTGATAAAAGATATGCAACAGAAAAATATTACTTGCAATCAATTTATATTTTAAGCGAGTCGCAAAAATCCTGCACAAGACTTGTTATTTGGAAAGGGAAATATTTTTATAGCGCACGAAATCCTGCAGGAATTTTCAGAAAAGATATTTCAAAAATTTCAAATATTTCAAAAAAAGATTTTTCCTCATGTTTTCAGTGATTTCTATGTCTTTAATAAGCTCGCAAGTCCACTGTATATTATATCATGATGTGTATGCCTCATAGACATAAGGGATAGTGGAAATGTTGCAAATAGTAATTGGAATGTCTTGTGTGCTATCACATCAGAATTATTCTACATATTTAAATTATACTTTAGGCATATTAAAATGAACACTAACCTCAAAACATGAATGGACTTCTCATATGTCTTTGAAACAACAGGATCATTTGCAATCAATGAATTTTATACATGCAACGGCCATTCTGTCTTTCTGCATTTTAGTATTCAGAGCAAAGTTGGTCAGATGACGTCACTGCGGAGCCGCCCGTTCGCGGCAAAATCTGGTTCCCACCGCGGTTTCTCGGTCAAGTTGACTGCACAGTGCCCCAGAAAAAATTGCAGTCGATGATGTCACTGTTCCACCGCGTTTCCGCGGTAAGATTGGGGTTTAAGCGGCGGAAGCGCGGTCGGGCCGTCGGTTCAGATCTCCAGAAAAATTCCACTGGTCTGTTGTTTAAAATCTCTTCTGTTCCGATATCCCGTTTTCTGTTTCGCTTTCTGGAAATTTTCAGATCCGTCTCGATTGTTCCTGCAAAATTCAAACAACAAAGTACCCTTTCCAAAAAAATAACAATTGATATATTTTTATATTTTTTTTGGATTTTTTAGATTTTTATGATTTTTCAATTTTAGAAAGATTAACCCGAAATTGCAAAAAGGAAAGTTCTACGCCATCCCCGGCAACGGCGCCATTTGATTTATGTAAGTTTTTAAGATCAAAAATATTTTTACCGCAATCAAGAACGGCGTCGCATGAAGCTAGCCGGTGAGTACGGGTCGGTCCACAGGGATGTTGTGAATTTCCGATTCGCGCTTACGAGTTAATTCCGAAGGGTGTTCGGATTGGTTATTAAATCTAAAAACCTAATTTTTCTATCTAGGGCAATTGAATTAAAGATCTAACTAGGGCAAGGAAATTAAATTTAATCTAGGGCAGGAATTGAAATTACCTAGGGCAAGAAAATAAATAAATCTACTTACTTTACAGATGGATCTCTCCAAACATTTATGCAGGGTTGTCAGATCTGAATAGATGAATTGAAAAGAGGCACCGATGCTCTCCATAAAGAGATCTGTATTTTATTATTAAAAGGAGGCATAAAAAAATTACAATATTTAGAGTTCCTATTTATAGGAAATCCTAGGTTACAACTTGACCTGCATGTCTACATTTACAAAAATAGCCCCTAAGAAAAAGACCTAATCAATGCCCGCGCACCGTCACAAAACTTCGCGCTGACACGGGCTTTGGATGGCCGCGGTTCCGCGGCCAAAGTAAGGGCTTGAAGCTTCCTGTTTTCCGGGCCGGCTTATCTTGACTTTTTCTTCCTGTTTCTGTATGTCTTTTCTCAATTGGGCTTTTAGGTTTCCTCCAGATCTCCAGTGAATAATATAGTAGACTTTTACTGTGGCTTTGTGTCGACTTCTTGAATCTTGCTTTGTGAACTGTTTTTTATGTAGGCTTGATCAAGAGTCTTCTGTTTATTGGTTAAAGTTCCACTTTTGCATCGTCTTTTCATCGTTTTCACTGTTTTCTGTCCAAGAACCTGTAACCTGTAACATGTAGCAGACATGCGTCAAAAGTACCTGTTTATTTATAAAAAGAATAAGAATGGGGAATATAATAATACAATATTATGATGTGAACATCGACGCTTTGCATCTGCCCAATACTTCTGTCGGTCCTGGGCGATGCTCATCTTCTCCCTGATCGTGTGAACTACATCCACAGTTTCCATGATCATCTTTGGCTTAAGGAGTTCACGATCTCCAATGCCTTCCTAACTCAGCGGGGAACGACACTTACGTCCATATAGTGCTGCGAAAGGTGCCATCCCAATACTTGCATGATAACTGTTGTTATATGAAAACTTCACAAGGTGTAGGTGATCTTCCCATGAACCTTCGAATTCTAGCAAACAGGATATCAACATATCTTCCAGGATCTGGATCGTTCGTTCGCACTGTCCGTCTGTTTGGGGATGATACGCCGTGCTAAAATTCAGACTCGTTCCCAGACTGGCTTGAAGACTCTGCCAAAACTGGGATCGGAATCTAGTATCACGATCGGAGACGATGCAAACAGATACCCCATGTAATCTCACGATCTCCTGCATGAGTTTATGTGTATCAAGACAAGTATGGTATATCTTGAAGGTTTAAATCTTATTTTAGATTTTTACTCACCTCCATGTACTTCCTTACCAACGTCTCGGTTGATTGGCCAACTCTAAATGGAATAAAGTGAGTCGACTTGGTGAGTCGATCCACAATAACTCAAACTCCGTCGTTACCCTTCGTGCTGCGAGGGAGTGCAGTTACGAAGTCCATGGTAATGTGATGCCATTTCCATTCTGGGATAGGTAACGGCTGAAGTAGACCAGCGGTTCTATGATGTTCAGCCTTCACTTGTTGACATATTAAGCATTTTTCTATGCTCCTTGCTACTTCTCGCTTCATTCCATGCTACCAGTAGTATTGCCGTAGATCCTTGTACATCTTCGTGCCACGGGAGTGTACAGAATACGGAGAGCTGTGAGCTTTTTTCAATAACTCTTCTCGAACATGGCCGACTGGCACGCATAAAAAGTTCCCATACCGCAAGGATCCATCTTCGTGGATGATGAAATCAGTTCGAAGACCACTTTTTACTTGTTATCGGATCTTTTGTAGCTTGGCATCATTTGCTTGAGCTGTCTTGATTTGATTGACAAGAGTGCACTGGACTTGTAAGTTCATCAAGGATGAAGCGTTACCTGGCATAACTACTTCAATCTCCAATCCATTCAGTTCTTACTGTAGTCTCCACTAATCGGTGAGGTTCATTGCTAAGGCTGGTGACTAAGTGCATCGGGGATTACCTTCACCTTTTCAGGATGATATTGTAGGTTGATGTCAAAGTCTGCCATGAGCTTTAACCACCTTCTCTTCGCATGTTAAGTTCCTTCTGAGTAAATACATATTTCAGACTAATGTGATCAGTATATATATCCACTCGTTCTCCAAAAAATAGTGACGCCAAATCTTGAGTGTGAAGATAACGGCTGCCAATTCCAAATCATGTGTCAGATAGTTGCGCTCATGGACATTTATCTTCCTTAATGCAAAAGCTACAACTTTTCTATGCTAATGTAGAACACAACCTAATCCTTTACCGAACGCATCACAATGTACATCGAATTCGCCAGATCGATCCGGTATTACAAGAATAGGTGCAGAGGTTAATCTCGACTTGAGTTCTACAAAAACCTTCTCACATGTTTCTGACCACACGAAAGCTTCGTCTTTACGTGTTGTCATGCCCCGCTTCCCAAAATACGAAAATACGGTTCGCGACAAACCCAACCATACTACATATGGCTAGGAAAGATCCCTCCATAGTCACATTACGGCTGTCAATCGGATATCAAGATCAATAAATAAAATCAAACTAACATATGTCCATCTGCTACAATAAATAATAAATAATAAATATATAGCGGAAATGAATAAAGATCCAATAAAGAAACAATATTCAGATCACGTACCTCATGGGATCACAACGATAAACTTAAACTAGAAAAGAAAATAAACTAACCATCTCAAAACTAATAATCAAGCTCTTTACTGCTCAGCTTGCTTGTCAAAATACTCTTAATCTTCCCGTGACAAAATTAAAGGAATTGGGCCATGCAAAACCCAGATGTCAGTGCGTCATAGATATAAATAACAATAGTAATAACTAGAATAGGATGCTATTGTAACATCTTAATGCTGTTATACTATATTTTATTTGGGGTATTTCAAATCTTGCGGAAAAATTCCTTTATTATTATTGCTTTTGGGTGTGGATAGTGATTTGATAACTGTGGTTAGTATCCGACCCGACCCGTATGTTTGAAACCCATCATGGTTCAAGATTACGTCAATATTCGCTAGTACAGAGGATCCATGCACATCTAGATTCTATACATATATATAATATTTTTGTATCCGCATATCTTTTAAATAATACAAATAATAACCAAATAATATATTTTAATATATAGCATGGCATATTATCGTATCTCATATCATATGGTTGCATCCATAAAGCAAGTTCATGCCCTAATTGTTAAAACAGACACGTTTGGATCGCTACGTATATTTACGAAGATCCGTACTTAGGGGTATGCATTTTTATTGACCGGACATCGTATTATGGTTTAAACTTGTACGTGTATTCTCCATATTTAAAAACTAGAATTTTAGATGAGACCCGGGTAATTTTCGGAATAATTTGATATTAGCCGTATAATCCTATAAAATATATTATGATATTTTTACTAAACCTAAACTATATATATATAATCTATTTATAACTAATTACATCCTAGCCTCTCTCTCGTCTCTCTCTCTCTCTCTCTCTTACAGCCTTTCTCTCTCTATCCCCTAGCCCTCATCACCTCCGTTTCCACCTCCTCTTCTCTATCCTCGACGCCGACCCCTGCAACCCTGAGCATCCAACAACAAACCCAAGAACCCCAGTCATCTTTCCGACGTAGCACGTCGCCGTCGGCTATCGTCGCTGTCACCCCGCCTCAGTTCTCACCACCCCAGAACCCAACACAACATCAACCCCACTCCTCTTCTTTATTTCTTTCTTTGCTCGATCGTTTCTTGATTATCTGATTGGCTCGCCGGAGTTGCGCGTGTCACCGATGATCCAGATGACCCAGTCACCACCGTCGTCCAGCCTAGTCACCACGTCAAGTCACTGATCAGTCAGGTCCAGTCCTATGCGTGTAAGTTTGCATCGCGACGTTATTTTCGACATCGGACGTAGCATCCATATCTCGATGTGAGATCTGATCAGGCAAGTTATAAACTTGCAACTTGCTATGTTATTATATCGATATCTATATGAATAAGAATAGTGCATGTGTTTTATTATTCAGCAAATATTACAAATTTACAGTTTTACGATATCCGTTCGTATCCGTACTGATAATTGTTTATCTAATTGCATGCCGGAACATCATGATATCATTATACTACTACATCAGTACTACATGTTATCTAGTTTGTATCATACATGGTAATGGACGTATAATGGTTATTACAAATAGATACATATGTATCCTGGCATCAGTTGTGTTTACCGTGTTCCGATATTGATTACATTTTCACATGTGGTATCTATTTTGGTTAATATACATCACATGACATATCCATGACATACTACTTAACTTGTTACTTGGATCTAGTCACTAAGGCTCATCCTCGGAATCCGAAAAAGAAAACAGAGACCAACAATACTAATTTGTTGTCCTGACGTACGTGACTTGTTGTTTGTAAAGACAAGAACTGTACCTACTTGATCATGTATTGGCATTAGATTTATATCGTTAATACCTGACTTGAACACAAAACTAGGGGTAAAGGGGAAATCAAGAATGTAACCAAAACGTAACTCAAGAGAATATTATTACTTGTTTGTCGTTTTTCCGGATGTTACGGAATGAATACTTGTTTGCCATTTTTCTGGGCATTACGGAATAAATACTTGTTTGCCTTTTTTCCGGGCGTTGCGGAATAATCATTATTATTGTTTGGCGTGTTTCCGAGTGTTACGGAATAAATCATTGTTTGCCGTGATTCCGGGTGTTACGGAATAAATCATTGTACCGTGGTCCCATGGGGAATGAACGAGATATATACCGTTGGGTTACGACGAGGATTACATTAATTGATTTCAAAGACTTCTAGAATAGATAACCTAGAAGCACATACTTTAGCATTATATCCTGGTTATTACTATTATTGTGGTATTTATGATGCACCGACGTCTGGGTTTCACATGGCCCAGTCCCTTTACCTTTATTACAGGCAGATCGAGAGTATTTTAGCAATCAAGCCGAGCGATGAGGAGTTGAACGTATATTATTAGAGATTTTTAGTTTAGTTTATTTCCGCAGTTTTATTTCTTTTGATGTGAGCCCATATTGGGACATGATTCAGATATTGTTTATTGGATCTTGATTCGTTTCCGCTCTATGCATTTTCTTGATTTTATTTACTATGGAAAATGGACATGTACTAGCTAGATTATATATTTCTGTTCTTGATATCCGATAGACAGCCGTAATGTGACCGTGGATGGATGATTTCTAGCCACAGGTAGCATGGTTGGCTCTGTCACGTGCCGTAGTTTGTGTATCTTGGGAAGCGGGGAATGACAGGGTTTGTTTGGTATCAGAGACCTAGGATTTAGGGTTAGTCGGGTTTTGTTCTTTTGTAGTTGGGTATTAAACCCAATACACTAACCAGGAAACTCGGAATTAGGAATATGTCCTTCCACATTACTATCTTTCCAGCCTTGAATCTATAGCTATCTTATTTATTGAATACTGTTTACCATTGCTAATCTTCTTCAGTGTCTTGGCTTCAGAATCATAGCGGTTAGAGACTTGCGATCATACCAGAGGCGTGTTGATAACGCCGCATTGCTTGGTGTTGTACGTGGTATGTTTGAAAACCAGAAGCGGCAAACTGAGCTGAATAAGCGGCAGGCCGAGCTTTTCAGGAGGGTCTGCGGACAGTCCAGCAGTCCGTAGTTGTAGTAGCACCCAGGCCAGCACAGCGTGAGGGCACCATGGCGGACTTTAGAAGGCTCGGTCCGTCCACATTTATAGGATTGGAGGAGCCATTGCCAGCGGAGCAGTGGCTAGTTGATACTGAGAACTTGCTCATCGCCGCGCAGATTTCAGATGAGAAAATGGTAGATGTAGTACGCATCCAATTGGTAGACTATCCTCGCGAGTGGTGGCTCGTAGAGGAGACCCGCCTAACCAAGCTGATCAGTTGGGCAAAGTTTTCGCAGAGTTTCTTGGAGAAGTTCTTTCCGCAATCTGCTCGAGAAGTGATGGAAAGAATTTTATTAGCCTGAAGCAGAATGACGGATCCGTTGATGCGCATGCGGTTGAGTGGACTTGGCTCAGTCGATTTGCGGGGCCTTTGGTTGCCAACGAGGCAGATAGGGCACGAAGGTTTATGCGTAGCTTGGATGTGGAGATTCCGAGACATATTATATCTCTGGGTCTGGCCACCTTCTCCCAAGTTCTCAAGGCAGCCAGGGAGCAGCAGAGTTTATCGGTGAAAGTGAAGGGTACTCAACAGCAAGCCGTCGTGGTGCGGAAGTCGGCGTTTATGCCAAACCGAGCTCCGGTACGCAGAGGCATTCCGGTGAACAAGCGAGGCATTGAACCTATGAAGAAGCCCGTTGTATCCGATTAGAAAAGAAGTGTGTTTTGTGACTACTGCCAACGACCGGGTCATTTCCGGAGGGAGTCCGGATGAGGCTTGGGCAGTGTCTGATTTGCGGAGCTATTGATCATCGAATGCATACTTGTCCATCGAGAGTTCAGTTGAAGGGTGATACTCCGAGAGTATAGCAGAAGCAGATTACTCAGAGGCTTAATCAAGCACGGGCCTTCACTTTGACGGCCGAGGAGGCTAAAGCTTCAAACGAAGTTGTTTCAGATATCTTACTAGTTTATAATTTTCCCGCATTGGCCTTATTCGATTCTGGTACATCCCATTGCTTCATGTTGTACAAGTTTATTAGTGCACACTCTATTCCACACACGACCCTGTCTAGTTGCTGGGATATACACACTGGGAATGGGAAAATTACATCTAGTAGTGAGTGCAAGGATTGCTTAATTGTTATTTGAGGACGGGAGTTATTCGTGGATTTCTTGGTGATTGATACTGGCAGCTATGATGTTGTCTTGGGAATGGACTTTCTTGGCACTTTCCACGCTCACATCTATTGTAGGGCAAAGAAAGTGATTTTTCATATTCTCGGACATCCAAAGTTTATATTTTTGGGATGTAGCAGATCTTTCGGGCCAGTCGAATTTAGGCCTATTCTGAAAAGTGTCGTTCTCTCGTCGATGGAAGTAAACAAGGAGGAAGCGCCGGCAGTAGTTCGGGAGTTTATAGATGTGTTCGAGGACATCTCGGGTTTATCTCCAAAACGAGATGTGGAGTTCATGATTGATCTTATTCCTGGAGCAGCGCCGATTTCAAAGGCGTATTATCCAATGGCACCGATGGAACTAGAAGAGGTAAAGAAACAAGTTGCCAAATTGTTAGAGAAGGGTTGGATTCGCAGCAGCGGTTCACCATGGGGAGCTCCAGTCCTTCTAGTCAAGAAGAAGGATGACACGTGGAGGATGTGCATCGATTATCGAGAATTAAACCGGATGAATATTAAGAAAAAGTACCCAATCCATCACATCGGCGAATTATTTGATCAACTCAGTGGCGCGAGGGTATTCTCGAAGTTGGATTTGCGATCCGGATATCATCAAGTTCGGATGAAAGAAGAAGACATTTGTAAGATAGCGTTCCGAACTCGATATAGGCATTACGAGTACTTAGTGATGCCATTTGGAGTTACTAACGCACCGGCAATATTTATGGACTTGATGAACCGAATCTTTTCACCGTATCTAGACTAGTTTGTAGTGGTGTTTATTGATGTTATTCTGGTCTATTCGAGAAGCAAAGAAGAGCATGCAGAACACTTGAGAATCACACTGCAAACGTTGAGACAAGAAAAGTTATATGCTAAGGTGAGCAAGTGTGAGTTTTGGCTCGAAGTAGTGAAATTCTTGGGTCATGTTGTATTCAGAGATGGAATTGCCGTTGATCCCGAAAAGATTGCAGCTGTTCATGGTTGTCCAATTCCAAAGAATGTAGGGGAGATTAGAAGTTTTCTTGGGCTTGCCGAATACTATAGAAGACTTGTGTAGAACTTCGCTCGAATTGCAGAACCATTGACAAAGCTAACCCAAAAGGAGGTACCGTTCATATAGACCGAGAAATGTGCGTTAGCTTTTGAAGCGTTGAAGCAAGGATTGACTACCGCTCCTATTCTGACATTGTCAGACGGTTCCGAAGGGATGGTTATTCACAGCGACGCATCTGGGGAAGGCTTGGGATGTGTTCTAATGTAGTATGGGAAGGCCATAGCTTATGCGTCGAGACAATTAAAGATTCATGAGAAGAACTACTTAACTCACGATCTGGAGTTAGCAGCAGTGATTTTCGCTCTGAAGATTTGGAGACACTACTTATTGGGCGAAATGGTAGAAGTATTTACCGATCACAAAAGCCTAAAGTATATGTTTACAAAAAAGGAGCTCAACAGAAGGCAGCATAGATGGTTAGAGATGATGGCTGACTATGATCTTGATCTAAAGTATTATCCGGAAAAAGTTAATGTAGTGCCGGACGCTTTAAGTCGGTTGGCAGCGATACGGATGTTGACTGCACAGAAGGAGTTTATAACTGATCTTCGGAGGTTCGAGTTGGAGATTGTACTACTAGATTCTTCTGGACAGTTGATGCAATTGCAAGTACAGTCATTCTAGATCGATAACATTAAAGCAGCGCAGTCGCACGATCCAAGGTTGCAAAAGTTTCAAGAACAAGTAGAAGCGGGACTTCGAACGGATCTGTTAATTCATGAAGATGGTTCGTTACGATATGGTAGTCGTTTATGTGTGCCCAAAGGAGATGTTCATGAAGAAGTCATGAAACAGGCTCACAGTTCCACATATTCCGTACACCCGGGAGGCACGAAGATGTACAAAGATCTGCGACAACATTTCTGGTGGGAAGGCATGAAAATGGAGATTGCTCACTACGTATCGAAGTGCTAGGTGTGTCAGCAAGTCAAGGCTGAACATCAAAGGGTAGTTGGTTTGTTGCAACCACTTCTGATTCTTCAATGGAAGTGGGAATATATAACCATGGATTTCATGACAGCATTACCACGAAGTCCAAAGGACAATAATGCAGTTTGGGTCATTGTCGATCGATTGACCAAGGTAGCTAATTTTATACCATTTCGAGTTGGTCAATCAACGGAGGCTTTGGCAGAGCGGTACATGCAGGAGATTGTGAGATTGCATGGAGTACCGTGAGCATCGTTTCCGATTGTGATACTCGATTTCTATCATACTTTTGGAGGAGTCTACAAGAAAGTTTAGAGACTCGCTTGAAATTTAGTACAACCTATCATCTTCAGACAGATGGCCAGTTTGAAAGAACGATCCAAACTCTTAAAAATATGTTGAGAGCGTGTATGTTAGACTTCAAGGGTTCATGAGAAGATCATTTGCACTTGGTAGAGTTTTCATACAATAACAGTTTTCAGGAGACTGTACAGATGGCCCCATTCGAAGTATTGTACGGTCGTAAGTGTCGCTCGCCTATCTGTTGGGAAGATATTGGAGAAAGAAGTTTATTGGGACCGGATATTATTGTGCAAACGGTGGAGAAAGTTAACGTGATCCGAAATCATATGAAGGTGGCACAAGATCGGCAGAAAAGTTAGGCTGATACTGGATGAAGACCTCTAGAGTTCGCAGTTGGTGATCTTGTATTCTTGAAGATATCACCGACCAGAGGAGTGATCCGATTTGGTAGCTGAGGCAAGCTTAGTCCTCGATTCGTAAGGCCTTTCGGTATTATCAAGCGTGTTAGAGAGGTAGCTTATCGCTTGGCTTTACCACCATCTTTGGCGGGTGTTCATGACGTGTTTCATGTATCTCAACTCCGCAAGTATGTTAGAGATGAGATGCACGTCCTAGATCACTCGGAATTGACCGTAAGGGAAGATTTAACATATGAAGAGCGACCAATGGTGATTGTGGATCGACGAGAAAAAGTCCTCAAGAACAAAGTTATTCTACTAGTACTCGTTTCATGGGGGAATCGTTTGCACAGAGAATCTAATTGGGAACGTGAAGACGAGATCCGACAGAAGTTTCCATAGCTCTTTTCTTAGATCTGTATTTTCTTGTTCTGGGAATTTCGAGGATGAAATTCTTTTGTAGTTGGGTATAATGTAACACCCTAGTGCCGTTATACTATATTTTATTTGGGGTATTTCAAATCTTGTGGAAAAATTCCTTTATTATTATTGCTTTTGGGCGCGGATAGTGCATTTGGTAACTGTAGTTATATCCGATCCGACCTGCATGTTTGAACCCATCATGGTTTAAGATTACGTCAATATTCGCTACTACAGAGTATCCATGCACATCTAGATTCTATACACATATATAATATTTTTATATCCGCATATCTTTTAAATAATACAAATAATTACCAAATAATATATTTTAATATCTAGCATGGCATATTATCGTACCCCATATTATATGGTTGCACCCATGCAGCAAGTTCATGCCCTAATTGTTAAAACATACACGTTTGGATCGCTACGTATATTTACGAAGATCCGTACTTGGGGGTATGCATTTTTATTGACCGGATATCGCATTATGGTTTAAACTTGTACGTGTATTCTCCATATTTAAAAACTAGATTTTTAGATGAGACCCGGGTAAATTTCGGAGCAATTTGATATTAGCTATATAATCCTATAAAATATATTATAATTTTTTTACTAAACCTAAACCAACTAACAGTTATATATATATATATAATCTATTTATAACTAATTACATCCTAGCCTCTCTCTCTCCCCTCTCTCTCTATCCCCTCGCCCTTATCACCTCCGCTTCCACTTCCTCTTCTCCATCCTCGACGCCGACCCCTGCAACCCCGAGCACCCAACAGCAAACCCAAGAACCCCAGTCACCTCTCCGACATAACACGTCCCCGTTGGCCATCATCGCCGTCACCTCTCCCCTGTTCTCGCCACCCTAGAACCCAACACAACAACCACCCCATTCATCTTCTTCATTTCTTGCTTTTCTCGATCGTTTCTTGATTCTCTGATCGGCTCACCGGAGTTGCACGCATCGCCGACGATCCAGACGACTCAGTCACCATCGTCGTCCAACCTAGTCACCACGTCAAGTTACTGATCAGCCAGATCCAGTCCTGCGCGTGTAAATTTGCATCGTGACATTATTTCCGACGTCGGACGTAGCATCCTTATCTCGACGTGAGATCCGATTAGGCAAGTTTTAAACTTGCAACATATTATATTATTATATCGATATCTATAAGAATAAGAATAGTGAATATGTTTTATTATTCAGCAAATATTACAGATTCATAGTTTTACGATATCCTTTCGTATCCATACTGATAATCGTTTATCTAGTTGCATGCCGGAATATCATGATATCATTATACTACTACATTAGTACTACATGTTATCTAGTTTGCATCATACATGGTAATGGACGTATAATGGTTATTACAGATAGATACATACGCATCCTGGCATCAGTTGTCTCTACCGTGTTCCGATATTGATTACAGTTTCACATGTGGTATCTTTTTTGGTTAATATACATCATATGACATGTCTACGACACACTACTTGACTTGTTACTTGGATATAGTTACTAATGCCAACAATACTAACTTGTTGTCCTGACGGATGCGACTTGTTGTCTGCATAGACAAGAACTGTACCTACTTGATCCTGTGTTGGCATTAGATTTATATCGTTAATACCTGACTTGAACACAAACTTAGGGGAAAGGGGGAAATCAAGAATGTAAAACTCAAGAGGATATTATTACTTGTTTGCCGTTTTTCCGGGCGTTACGGAATAAATAGTTGTTTGCCGTTTTTCCGGGCGTTACAGAATAAATACTTGTTTGCCGTTTTTCCGGGCCTTACGGAATAAATACATGTTTGCCGTTTTTCCGGGCCTTACGGAATAAATACATGTTTGCCGTTTTTCCGGGCCTTACGGAATAAATACATGTTTGCCGTTTTTCCGGGCGTTGCGGAATAATCATTATTATTGTTTGTCGTGTTTCCGGGTGTTGCGGAATAAATCATTGTTTGCCGTAATTCCGGGCATTATGGAATAAATCATTGTACCGTGTTCCCGTAGGGAATGAACGGGATATATACTGTTGGGTTACGACGAGAATTATATTAATTGATTTCAATGACTTCTAGAATAGATAATCTAGAAGCACAGACTTTAGGATACATATCACATACCTATATCTCACTGTTTTATACCTGTATTATTTATTTATAATTCATGTTTAATCATAGCATCATATCCTGATTATTACTATTATTGTGGTATTTATGAAGCACCGACGTCTGGGTTTTGCATGGTCCAGTCCCTTTACCTTTATCGCAGGCAGATCGAGAGTATTTTAGCAATCAAGTCGAGCGATGAGGAGTTGAATGTTTATTATTAGAGATATTTAGTTTAGTTTATTTCCGCAGTTTTTTTCTTTTGATGTGAGCCCATATTGGGACATGATTCAGATATTGTTTATTGGATCTTGATTCGTTTCCGCTCTATTGATTTTCTTGATTTTATTTACTGTAGCAAATGAACATGTACTAGCTAGATTATATATTTCTGTTCTTGATATCCGATAGACAGCCGTAATGTGACTGTGGAGTGGTGATTCCTAGCCATAGGTAGCATGGTTGGCTCTGTCACGTGCCGTAGTTTGCGTATCTTGGGAAACGGGGCGTGATAACTATAATGAAACACGGATATAAATCATAACTGCAGGTATAAAACAGTGGCTATATGTGTGTCACGTGTATCCTAAAGTTTGTGCTTCTAACTTATCTATTCTATAAGTATTTAAAACCAATTAATCTAATTTTCATCATAACTCAACAATATATATCCCGTTCATTCCCGCACGGGATCATGGCACAGTATATCCCCTATATTCCCTACGGGACCATGGTACAATAAACAATGGTTATTCCGTTCACGCCCGGAATCATGGTAAACAATAATAATATCCTTTTGAGCTACGTTTCGGTTACATTCTTGATTTTCACTTCCCTCAGGTTTCATGTTCAAGTCAGGTATTAACAATATCTACCTAATACTAACACATGATCAAGAAGGCACATGTCTTGTCTATCTAGACAACAAGTCATCTCCATTAGGAAAACAAGTCAGGATTGTTGGCATTAGTAATAATCCAAGTAACAAGTCTAGTAATATGTCGTGAACATGTCAAGCAGTGTGTTAACATGATAAATATTAGATGGAAAACAGTAACCGGTTCATTTAAACAGTATATGAATAACTAATGTATTTTATTTTAAAATGTAGAATTAATTAATTAACTAATTTACTATATAAAAACCCGTGTGTAGTAATATTTACGTCTGCTACTAAACATACTGTCATACAGGTAAAATATCACGAACTACAATGGAATTATAATGAACTATAACGAACTAGCATGTGACCAGATAAACTTGTTATAAAGTATGAATTAATGCTATCATATCGTATATCGATAATACTTTCCAAATAATAAAATGCATATACAATAAATAATTATATCAATATTGATATATATAAAATAGCATGTAGCAAGTTTAGAAACTTGCCTCGATTGATATACTCACGACGAAATATGAATTTTCCGAACGACGGTAACGTTCGAAATCACGACATATACATGACCTTGGGTATAATGGCTGTGTAATGATCTGAGGTAGCCGCTGGTGCTCTGTGGAATTCCCAGAGGATGGTGTTTAGGGTCGAAGGCGACGACGACGAGTCGAGATTTGCCGGCGACGAAACAAAGTCGGGGTTTTGAACTTGGAAAAGAAGAAAAGAGAGAAAGAGATGAATGGGGTATGGGTTTGAAGAGAGGGTGACTGGAGATGAGGTCTGGGTCGTGTTCGCTGGTGGTGAACTTGGGTGGATACAGCGGTCAGCTCCGGCGAAGTAACGACAGAGAAAAAAAGAAGAAGAAGAAGGTGTCAGGGATGGGGCTCTGGGTTTTGGGTCACTGTGAGGCGAAAAGAAGAGGTCGCTGGGTCAGCGACAAGGAGATGTGACGACTTTGACGGCGACGACGAGGTCGGGAAATCGAGACGGTAAGGTGATCAGAGAAGAAAAAGAAAATAAGAAGAAGGTGTTGTCGGCGGTGATGGCATGGGTGGTGCTAGGTCTTACGTGAAGGAAAAAGAGGTGACGAGGATGGTGACGGTGGTGGAGTAGGGTTTAGGCGACAGTGACGGAAAAGGAGAATAGAGGAAGAAAGGGGATAGGTGTTTGGTTGTGGGGTCGGAACTTCGGTAAGGTCACGGGGAAGGAGGAGGTAGAGACGATGAAAAAGAGGAGGTAGAGACGATGAAGACGATGTGGGGACGGCGAGGAGGTAGCCAGGGCATGGGTTAGGGATCGGGCGAGAGGTGAGGACGGGAGGGGAGAGAGAGAACAGGATAGGGGAGAGAGAGAGAGAGTTTTTTATTAATAATAAAATATAAAAGTATATATTATTATATATATAATATATGTATTATATATTTATATATGTATTATATATTTATATATGTATTATGATTTGTAAATAATATCAAATGTTACCAAACTTTTATTCATAACTTGTGAGATATAAATATATATAAAGATCTAAATATATAATGTAGGTATTATACTAGATTCACATAGATACACTTTACCGGTAAATCTCAGATACAATCTTGCACCATATTGGGTTCTAAACATGCGGGTCGGGTCGGATAACGATTACTACTATTCGAATTATTCGCAACCCAATAGATAAAATAAAAGAATTATAAAACAAGTCTTAAAAACACCAAGCTATAGTGTATAAACGTACTAGGGTGTTACATTATATCCAACTACAAAGAATTTCGTCATTGAAATTCACGGAACAGGAAAAGACAAGAAGATAAAGATCTAACGAAAAAGATATGGAAACTTTTGTCGAATCTCGTCTTCATGTTCCCAAGTAGATTCTCCATGTGAACGATTATCCCACGAAATGAGTACTAGAGGAATTACTTTATTCTTGAGAACCTTTTCTCGTCGATCCACGATAGCCATTGGTCGCTCTTCATAGGTTAAATCTTCTTTTACTGTCAGTTCTGAGTGATCAAGTACGCGCGTCTCATCTCGAATATACTTACGGAGTTGAGATACATGAAACACGTCATGAACACCCGCCAAGGATGGTGGTAAAGCCAATAGATAAGCTATCTCTCCCACATGCTCAATGATATCGAAAGGCTCCACAATTCGAGGACTAAGCTTGCCTCGACTACCAAATCGGATTACTCCCCTAGTCGATAATATCTTTAAGAACACAAGATCACTGACAGAAACCTCCAAAGGTTTTCTTCCAGTATCAGCCTAACTTTTTTGTTGATCTTGCGCCACCTTCATATGATCACGGATCAAGTTAACTTTCTCCACAGTTTGCACAATGAGATCCGGTCCCAACAATATTCTTTATCCAATATCGTCCCAACAGACAGGTGAGCGATACTTACGACCATACAATATTTCGAATGAGCCTTTTGAATAGTTGCCTGAAAATTGTTATTGTATGAAAATTCTACTAAGTGCAAATTATCCTCCCATGAACTCTTGAAGTCTAACATGCATGCTCTCAACATATCTTCAAGAGTTTGGATCATTGTGTATTCTAGTTCCGGTTCCGGCAAGAGAGTGAAGCGAACGATCTCTCAGAATGTCCATCTGTCTGAGAATGATAAGCCGTACTAAATTTCAAGCGAGTTCCCAAACTCTCCTGCAGACTCCTCAAAAAGTGTGATAGGAACTGAGTATCACGATGAGAAACGATACTAACTGGTACTCCATGCAATCTCACAATCTCTTGTATGTACCGCTATGCCAAAGCCTCCATCGACCGACCAACTCATAATGGTACGAAAGGAGCCGCCTTGGTCAATCAATCAACAATTACCCAAACTGCGTTATTGCCCTTTGGACTCCGTGGTAAGGCTGTCACGAAATCCATAGTTATATGTTCCACTTCCATAATCAGAAGTGATTGCAACAAACCAGCTACCCTTTAATGTTCGGCCTTGACTAGCTGACACACCAAGCACTTCGATACATAGCGAGCAATCTCCCTTTTCATGCCTTCCCACCAGAAATGTTGTCGCAAATCTCTATACATCTTTGTGCCTTCCGGATATACTGAATATGCGGAACTATGAGCCTCCTTCTTGACTTCTTCACGAATATCTCCTTTAGGCACACACAAACGACTTCCATATCTTAATGAGCCATCTTCATGAATCAACAAATCTGTTCGAAGTCCCGCTTCCTCTTGTCCTCGAAACTTCTGCAATCTAGGGTCATGCGACCATGCTGCCTTAATGCTATCGATCAAGGATAACTGTACTTGCAACTGCATCAACTATCCTGAAGAATCTTGTAGTACAATCTCTAACTCGAACCTCTGAAGATTACCTATAATCTCCCTCTGTGCAGTCAACATCTGTATCGCTGGAAACCGACTTATAGCGTCACGCACTACATTAACTTTCCCCGGATGATATTTTAGGTCAAGATCATAGTCAGCCATCAGCTCTAACTATTTACGCTGTCTCATGTTGAGCTCTTTCTATGTGAACACGTACTTTAGGCTCTTGTGATCAGTAAATACTTCGACTCTTTCGCTCAATAAGTAGTGTCTCCAAATCTTTAGTGCAAAGATAACTGCTGCTAGCTCCAAGTCATTGTTTCCCCCAATCATAGCAAAACTCTGTTTAAAATTCAAATTTTTGAAATGAAGCAACGCTTCAGATGCAGCGCCAAGTGCGCTGCGCCCTAAGCAGCGCACCACGTGCAAAGCACGTAGGCGCTAGCGCTAGGTGCGCTGCGCTCTAAGCAGCATGTCATATGTGCACTAGTGCTAGGTGCGCTGCGCTCCAAGCAGCGCGCCACGTGTCAAACACAGGTGCGCTAGCACAATGTGCACTGCTCTTCAAGCAGCACACCACGTGCAGAGCACGGGTGCGCTAGCGCTGGAATTAAAAACTCCCCACCGTTAGATCAAAGATCTAATAATAATGATAAATCATTAATTAATAAGAATTAAATTCTGTTAAGATAAGATTCCTCAAAAATCTTTCCAAATAACAAGATTGTGCTCTGTAAATCAGAGCACCGTTGGATCAATGATCCAATGGTAAATAAAAATTACCAAAAGACAGAATAAATTCTGTATGGAAAGATTTTCCAATCTTGTTAAAAATAAGAAGATTTCCTTCTGTAAAACAGAAGCCCTAGGATCAAAGATCCAATGGTGGGGAAACATCCCCAAATCAATTAGAGAAAGATCTCTTTAACTGATTCAACAAATCAGCCTACCCTATAAAAAGGCCCCTAGACTTCAAGTCTCAGATATACAGAAAGAGAGAGAAACCTCCCCAAATAACTTTGAGAAAATTCAAAGAGCAAGCTCTTGCAAGAAGATCTTTCTTCAAGGTAAAAATGATGATGATGAACACAGAGATAAAATCATCTCATGATTAAGAAAGAAGAATTCATTTCTTTAAAAAGATCATAGATCTACAAAGACAAAAGGTCTTTCATAAAGAGATCAAGAGATCTCATCACAAAATAAAAGAAGAACTTACTTCTCACTGATCATAGATCTAGAAGACTAAAGTTTTTCTCAAAGAGATCATGAACGTCTCATTATAGAAAGGAGAGGAGAATAATTCAATTCTCTTAAGGATCATAGATCCATAAAGGCAAAGTCCTTTCATCAATATAAGAGATTGAAACGGTTGTTCTCAGATCTTGAGACAAAATCTCTCTTTGGATCACAAAATTGATCATATGTGCTTTGTGCTCTTGAACTGCGCTTCTGCGCTCTTAGACTGGTGCTCAGCGCCGAGCGCGACACGTGTCGCTTTGCGCTATTGAAATAGCGCACTGCGCTCATGGGCTGGCGCTCAGCGCCAGGTGCACCACGTGTCAATTACATGTGCGCCACTAAAATACTAGCGCAATGCGCCCATCATCTGGCGCTTAGCGCCAAGCGCGACACGTGTTCTTCACGTGTGCGTTACTTAGCAGAAGCGCACTGCGCTTTTTGACTGGCGCAAAGCGCTGAGCGCACCACGTGTGCGCTCATAGAACATAAATTGTTCTTTAATAAGCCACAGAGCTATGATGAAAGCCCATCATTCAATAAAAGATAAAATATTGTTAGAATTCAAGCATTGTTAAAAGGGCCAAGCCCAAACAAAGGCTCCAACAGCCCAAAATAAATGTTAAAACATTTTAACTTGATTGGACTTAGCTCAAGATTGGCCATAAGTCCTCAAATTCAGATTAATTGAGCCCACAGACTCAGAAATCTTTTAAACAGATCTTAGTTCCAAACCGGACTACAGATCTACCAATCAAAATTGGTTTAAGGGTACATCTCTGAACCCCTCTGATATATGTCGTTGTAATCCTTCAACGTCTTCAGAGAGGTAACGGATTCCGACAAACATACATTTCATAGACTATGACGTCTTTAAACTGGACTGTGGGGTCCTTAAACTCACGGACTATGACGTCCTTAACCTTGACTGTGAGGTCTTTAAACTCACGGACTATGATGTCCTTAACCTGGACCGAGATGTCCTTAAACTAACATTGGACCGTAATGTCCTTAAACTAATTATGGACCGCAATGTCCCTAAACTAAACAATAAAGCCCAAATGCTCTCTTGTTGGATCTAAATGATCCCGTTAAGTTGATCTTAGTCTAAAATTAGACTAACGTATCCTTATCCAACGTTTAAGTTGATCTTAATCTCAAATGAGACTAACGTATCCTTAAACCCAACCCCCAAACCCAAATCTAAGAAGATACGGATACGGACTAATCCATGCCCTACGGGCGACAACATAAATTAGTCTCCGTATACAATCCACGGGCAACCAAAAACAAAACAAACACCCACGACACGAAGTGACCATCTGGAGAAGGAGAAAGTTGTTACCGCGATGCAATAGCCTAATTAACTGCAAGGGCTTGCGCCTGCAGGGAAGAGCGTCCCCACAATCAAAAACTCCTCGAATGAGGGGGAATCTGACGAAGTCTGCCGCATCCGTTTAAACCTTCGATACACGGTATCATAAATCAACTTGGCATCTTCGGAGAGGTGGACGGATAGCACAAATTAGCATCTGTCCCGAAATTCAGGCAAGACGGACCTGCGCGGTCGCGTCTCCGTGTTTCGGCGGGGACCAGATTCTGGCACGTCCGGTGGGACATTTTTCTCTTTCCACTCCACACTTCGTGTGTCGTATTCGCGAACGAATCGCGGTTTGATATGTTTGCCCTTGGGTTCGAGGTACTAAGATTTGGTGTTTTGCTCCGTGCAGAAAACAGAAGATCAATGGCTTCTACCTGCACAACATGCTCCAGCTGCAACTGCAACTCCCGTTCCGCCTCATCTGGAGGTGTAACCTACGGGCCCCAGGTGGCCTCACTGTTCAAGATGCCGGTGGAGTAAATAACTCAGCCTACCACTGGACTATTCTTCGGGACTATGATCCCACCTATGAGCTTCAATGCCCCGTTGCTGTCGCAAGAAGCCCCAAAGAAGTCGGTCTATGATCGACTTACCACTACCGCGGCCCCTCTCAACGGGTCGCCCAACTCCACTGCCTCAGTTTTCAGCAGACTGGGCCAGAACGCCAACAAGCCAGCGATACCCGAAGCAGCCATCCCAAAGCAGATAGCCATCCCGGCTCAAGCGGATGAAATTATTAAAGAAGCTTCTTCTTCCAAGAAGTCAATCTTCACAAGGCTGTCCGTTCCGGCTCCCCCTCCAGGCGAAGTCTTCAAAGCTACTTCCCCCGCCCAGAGGTCTGTCTTTGACAGATTGGACATCGCTTCTCAACGGGCATCGGTCTTTAAGAGGCTGACGCCGGTGACAACCATTCGCCAACACAGGGGGCATGAGGAAGTCACCCCTACAGCTGAGACAATCCCAACGGATCGACACGCTCGACGTCGCTACTGGAGCCAAGTAAGGAAGGCTGGGGGCAGCTCCCCGTCTGGACTAACTCTACCAGCTCCCATGGTGGAAATCAATGTTGCTGTTCCAACTGAGAACGGCTTTGAACCGCTTAGGAGGGTTCGCAAGAACGCTCCGACCGCCATGCTGAAGAGATCTTGTCACGACCCAAAGTTCAGCCCGTGACCGGCACTTAACCACGTGACGTCTACAAGCGTAACGCGACTAAGTAAGCCGAAACCCAGAAATCAAAACCATTAAAAGTGGTGAGTGTTAAAACATTTAATGGAAATATTTGTTCAAAACATTTATAAAACCTTAGTAATTTAGTAAAATTCTTTAAAGTTTAAGTTGTTTTCTTTAAAAATTTTGGCAGCATTTCCTTTGTAAAAACCAGCCCCGAAATCGGGTACAAGACAAGATATGAGTAAAATGATATGCAACAAGAATAAAGCATCCCAAACGGGAGCAATCACGCCCAACGGCGGAAACAATCACCACGATAAAAATATATGCTGCCGTAACGAAGAACGGGCAAAAATAAGTGAAGACAACATGAAATATAAAACTGCATAAAATAAGTCGGCTCACAACGAGCTCGACACCAGAGTACAAAATAATATACATCATACTCACAACTGGTCTCTAAGTCAATACATGGATAGTAGATGGAGAGTACTAGATACAATAGTGTATACGACTGAAAAAATAAGCAGATACCGCACAAAAACCCACCTATCAGCAAAAGGGCTCACGCGCCAACTACAGTAGTATCTGTATCAAAAGATGCAAGAAAGCAGTTTGCCGCGACTACTCTGAGGGCAACCTGCAAACACTGTGGCACAACGGGGGTGAGTTTCCAACTCGTGAATAGTAGATAACATATAAAGGTAATCGCGAGTATGCACGTACCGCGATACTCTAACCTATGCCAACAGATAACATCTATATGATGAGCTGGATGCGCAATAATCATGCAACAGGTGCGATCTAATAACATCTCTATATGATGAGCAGGGTATACGATGACCATGCATAGCAAGTGCAATCTAATAACATCTATATAGGATGAGCAGGGTACTATCATGCATAGCAAGTGCAATCTAATAACATCTATATAGGATGAGCAGGGTACTATCATGCATAGTAAGTGCAATCTAATAACATCTATATAGGATAAGCAGGGTATGCAATAGTCATGCAAAAGTACTCTATCAGGTACTACAGATACAGGATGAGATGCATAACACTGAATGCTGAGTATGGGATAAAATATCATCTACATGGAATGTCAGCGTGGAAGAATAACCGGGGTCCATCTAATACACCCAAATCCCAGTAAAAACTCAGGCGTCATCACTCTAATCGGCCATCAAATCCTGTACAGCTCATGGAATCGTGAGTGCCCAACATCGGCACTCGAAATATCATAAAATAATCGTTACCAGCATCGACACGCAAATCCTCATGTATCGGGCTCCGTCAGTCCGGATCGGCCCATGGGCTCCGTCTGCGGAATCGGCCATCGGCCCCGGCAGTACGGGTCGGCCCGTATCCATCTCTCAGCTCTGGTCAGTATCCTTCGGATGACCGCCAGGTCCAACCAATCACCGGTAGGTAGTAGTCCCTCCACCGGGCTCACCGTCTAACAATACGAGTCTTCTTGCCCCGGGGTACCATACCGGATGCACCATACCCGCAATCGGTTCCTACCACTCCTCGAATCGGGTATACTCACATAAGCTCTCTGGAACCGAGAAAACTAACGGTGGACGCACTGAAATATCATATCAAGAGAAACCGGGTTTTTTAAATAGTGCGTATTTTCTTAAAATAATACCACGGTTCTCAAATCCATAAATCCCATAAATCCAAACTCAATGCGTAAATCCATGCAATGTGTCGTATGACACTAAGGGTAAAAAGGGAAAACCTCTCTTTTAAAAGAATCCATTTTTGAAAGTATCTCATGCAGTCCCTATTTTCTTGAAATCAAGTCAATATCATCCATGTATGTAACATATGTATGTATGTAGATATGGATGTGTAAATGGATATATATGCGAATATGAGTGTAGCACTACTATGAATACACAGTGTGCATGTGCGCAAGTAGGGATATATCAATATGTATGCACTAATATGAATATACAGTGTGCATGTGCGCAAGTATGGATATATCAAGATGTATGCACTAATATGAATATACAGTGTGCATATGCGCAAGTATGGAGATATCAATATATGTGTGCACTAGTATGAATATACAGTGTGCATGTGCGCATGTAGTGATATATCAATGAAGGTATGCACTAATATGAATATACAGTGTGCATATGCGCAAATATGGAGATATCAATATATGTGTGCACTAGTATGAATATACAGTGTGCATGTGCGCAGGTAGTGATATATCAATGAAGGTATGCACTAATATGAATATACATTGAGCATGTGCGCAAGTATGGATATATCAAAGATGTATGCACTAATATGAATATACAGTATGCATGTGCGCAAGTATGGATATATCAATATATGTGTGCACTAGTATGAATATACAGTGTGCATGTGCGCAAGTATGAAGATATCAATATATGTGTGCACTAGTATGAATATACAGTATGCATGTGCGCAAGTATGAAGATATCAATATATGTGTGCGCTAGTATGAATATACAGTGTGCATGTGCGCAAGTATGAAAATATCAATATATGTGTGCACTAGTATGAATATACAGTGTGCATGTGCACAGGTAGTGATATATCAATGTAAATATATGCCAATATGCGACAAGTCATGACAATCATTAATGATGCGGTAATCAAACGATATATAATTCGTAGCAACCCTAAAGTGCGAGTGGCATGGCAATCACTAACGGTGTGAGTGTAACATGCAAATAGTGCTCGTGCAGCTTGAACCGTTAATGACAGTGCAGTGTTCTATAACTACCATTCTATATGCAACAAAGGATGGTATGCTACGATGGTACATATAAACATCTACGACTAAATATCCTATCACGCCCTGACGCTTAACGTCATACGGGCGATTTCCCCGTAGATGTTAAATCTACTCACCTGGTCTCGTGCTAAGCGTAGCCGACCACTTGCTTCCCTTTCTTTACGGCGTCCGACGTACCCGCCTGCGAACCTAGAATTTACACAAAGAATCCATATATAAGCAAAATCTTGCAAAAACGCGATATCGAAATCAAACGAGAAACTCGCGTCGCGAACTAAACGCGCGTTTGTCCAATACGCTAGATCGTGTGTATACGCGTCTTAAACTACCCCGACACGTCGCGACACGCAGGAACGCTAAACCCACTCACGTATCACACGTGTCGCGCAAACTAAACGTATAGGAAAAACGATATTTGGCTCCATATTTTGACTCGGGTGAAAACTTAAAAAGTTGCATGTACCACAGACCTTAAAAACACAGCAGACACCATCACAACAAACCCAGACACCCAGATCCCCCATCTGGCCGCAAATTGCGGCCAGAACGAATATTTCGGCGGCCCAGGTTGGGAATTTGGGGTCGTGCTTCGTGTGTGTGGTCTAGGTCTAGTGTTCATGCTCCAGTTATCCCAGATTTTGTCTGAAGCATACGGGTCTACAGCAGATCACAGAAAGGCCAAATTTTTCTTAAAACGTTAAATTTTGCACTAAATGAAACCCTATGGTATTTTGGTGAAATCTGGGTTTAAACTAGGTTTACTTGGCCCTAATAACACTTAACTAAGTTAATCTAACCTTCAAAATCACCACTTGGCCAAAACTTCACATAAATCACCATTTTAGCACTAAAACGCACATTTAACACTAATCGAAGCTAATTAACACATAAGTTTAGCAAACAAAAGAAATGAGTTCAGAGATTATACCCCTAGGGATCCTAAGTGCAAGGAGAATGAGAAGAAGAGGAGGAGAATGAGGTGCTGCTGTTGCTGCTGCCTGATGCTGCTGGTGCTGATGTTGTTGCTGCTACTTGGTGTTGCTGGTGTTGTTGCTGGCTGCTGCTGCTGCTGAAGCTCCTGCTGCTGCTGCTTCTTCTGATGCTGCTGCTGCTTCTTCTGGTGCTGCTGCTGCTTGTGAGTGAGAGTGAGAGAGAGATGTGAGAAAATGAGAGGCAAAAGCAAAAAGAAAAAAGAGTCAAGACTAGTCAACCCCTCCTCTCTTTCCTCATTTAATATGAGCATGGCTCAAGCCATGATGCCCACACCCCCCCTCTCTCTCCAAGTCAACCCATACCAAATCATTTTCCATTTTTAAAAAAACAAACCCAAAACACTTAATTCAAATTTTGAATTAGCTTAAGGAAAATGGGTTAATCCACCATGGTTGCTAATCATGGTCTAACCCTAATTTTAACCCTAGTTTACATGCACAAGTGTGTGCAAGCCTAAGTAAATTCTAATAAAATATTCATTAAATTTGATAAAATATTTGAAAATCGTTTTGGTAAACTTTTTATTAAAAACCATATATTAAAGTATAATTATCCACTAATCACATCCTAAGGTGTTACAATCTTCCCCCCTTAAAGAAATTCGTCCCCGAATTTAAAAATATATAGCTACGCGTACCTTCAAAGAGATGAGGGAATTTCTTCCGCATCTCGCCCTTGGCCTCCCAAGTGATCTCTTCACCATTTGGGCTGCGCCAAAGCACCTTCACAGATGGCAAGACCTTCGATCGAAGTTTATTCACCTGCCGGTCCAATATCACGACTGGCTGCTCGGTGAACGAAAGATCGCGCTCGAGCTGAACGGTCTGATGCTGAATCATGTGAGAAGGGTCATGCAGGTATCTGCGAAGCATCGACACGTGGAATACAGGGTGAACATCTGGGAAGTCGGGTGGAAGAGCCAAACGATATGCTACCGCGCCTACACGCTCGAGGATCTCGAAGGGACCTATGAATCTGGGGCTAAGCTTCCCCTTCCGTCCAAACCTCATCACTCCCTTCATCGGAGAGACTCTCAGAAAAACGTGATCGCCAACTGCGAACTCTAATCTGCGGCGGCGTCTGTCAGCATACGATTTCTTCCTGCTCTGAGCTGTCCTCATCCTATCTTGAATCAGCTGTATCTTCTCGGTCGTCTCCTGTACGATCTGTGGCCCCAAAATACTGCTCTCACCGAGCTCTGTCCAACAGACGGAAGATCTACATCTCCTCCCATACAAGGCCTCGAAAGGTGCCATCTGAATAGTATCCTGGAAACTATTGTTGTAGGAGAACTCCACCAAGGGTAAATGATGATCTCAGCTACCACCAAAGTCTAAAATGCACGCTCGGAGCATGTCCTCGAGAGTCTGAATAGTCCGCTCTGACTGGCCGTCGGTCTGCGGATGAAACGGTGTGCTGAAACTCAAGAGGGTGCCCAAAGCCTTCTGAAGTCTCTGCCATAGTCGGCTGGTAAACTGGGTGCCTCGGTCGGACACGATACATGTCAGGACTCCATGCAGTCGTACTATCTCGTCGATATATATCTGGGCATACTGAGCAAATCCGAAAGTCGTCTTCACCGGCAGGAAGTGAACTGCTTTCGTCAATCGATCCACGATCACCCAAATGGAGTCATACTTTTGCCTAGTCCTTGGTAGACCCACAACGAAATCCATTGAAATTTGTTCCCATTTCCACTCCGGAATGGGTAACGGCTGTAGCTCTCCTGCTGGCCTCTGGTGCTCGGCCTTGACTTGCTGACAATTCAGGCATCTCGACACGAAGTCTGTGATGTCCCTCTTCATCCCGTCCCACCAGTAAACCTCTCTCATATCATGGTACATCTTGGTGGAACCCGGATGAATACTATACACCGATCAATGTGCCTCCTCCAGAATCTCACGCCGTAATCCCTCATCATCTGGTACGCACAGTCTAGTCCCAAATTGCAGTATCCCCTGATCATCAATCATGAACTCGGAAAATATACCCTGCCCAATCTGTGCCATGATCTCTGAACAATGGTCATCACTGTATTGTGCCTCATGTATACGGTCAAGCAACTGTAGGCGTGCATGAACATGCGCAAGTTGTCCCCCGATCGGCGTGAACTCGAACTGCACTCGGCTGTAGCATAAAATCTGCCAATCTGCCGACGATTGCCTCTGCACTGCGCTCAAACAAGATAGACTACCCCCGGGCCTCCTGCTCAAAGCATCCGCCACTACATTCGCTTTGTACGGGTGATACAAGATCTCGCAATCGTAGTCCTTTACTACCTCCATCCAACGGCGCTGTCTAAGATTCAGGTCTCGCTGCTGAAATATATACTTCAAGCTCTTGTGATCGGTAAATATCTGGCATGACTCGTCGTATAGGTAATGTCGCCAGATCTTGAGTGCAAAGACCACTGCAGCCATCTCCAAATCGTGAGTGAGGTAGTTCTGTTCATGTTTCTTCAACTGCCGTAAAGCATATGTGATCGCCCTGTCGTGCTGCATCAATACGCACCCTAGCCCCACTCGAGAAGCGTCACAATAGACCATAAATCCGCCCGATCCTGAAGACAATGATAACACCGTCGCCGTAGTCAAACAAGTCCGTAGCTGCTGAAAGCTATGCTCGCACTCCTCCGTCCAATCGAAAGGAACTCCCTTCCGGGTCAACCCGGTCAAAGGTGCAGCAATACGGGAGAAATCCTGTACAAATTGCCTGTAGTAGCCTTCCAGTCCTAGAAAGCTACGAATCTCAGTAACTGATGTGGGTCTGGGCCAACACTGAACGGCCTCGATCTTCTTCGGGTCCATACATATACCATCTCGTATAATCATGTGACCCAAGAAGTCTACGCTGTCAAGCCAAAATGCGCACTTAGAGAATTTTGCGATTAGCTGATGCTCCCTCAAGGTCTGCAGTATGACCCGCAGGTGCTGCTCGTGCTCCTCTCGGCTCCGGGAATACACCAAAATATCTTCAATGAATATGATGATGAACAGATCAAGATACGGCCGGAAAATACGATTCATCAAGTCCATAAACGTTGTTGGGGCATTGGTGAGTCCGAACGACATCACCAAAAACTCATAATAGCCATAACGCGTGCGGAAAGCTGTCCTCGGAATATCCTCCTGTCGAACCCGCAGATGATGGTATCCTGATCGCAAGTCGATCCTCGAAAAATACTCTGCACCCTGAAGCTGGTCGAACAAGTCGTCGATGCGTGGCAAAGGATATCTGTTCTGCACGGTAACCCTGTTCAGCTGGCGGTAGTCGATACACAGACGCAAACTGCCGTCCTTCTTCTTGACAAACAGGACCGGAGCACCCCAAGGAGACACACTGGGTCGAATAAGTCCCTTATCCAGCAAATCTTGCAACTGACCCTTCAACTCTCTAAGCTCCGCCGGGGCCATCCGATAAGGCGGTATAGAAATAGGCCCCGTGCCGGGAATCAAATCAATACAGAAAACAATATCGCGCTCAGGCGGTAGCCCAGGAAGCTCGTCAGGGAACATATCAGGGAACTCACGAACAATCGGAACCTAGTCCAACGGAACATATGTAGCTCTAGTATCGCAAACATAGGCTAGGAATCCCTGACATCCTTTCCTCAACAGCTGTCCAGCACGAAGAGAAGAAATCAAACTGTGAGGGGCGGCACCACAGTCCCTCTGCACAATAAAAACCGACTCGCCGGGAAAACAAAATCTCACTGTCTTCTCGCGGCAATCCACAGACGCACAGCACGTGTCTAACCAATCCATGCCCAAAAGAACATCGAAGTCCAACATCTCAAGAAAGATCAAGTCGACAGGCAACTCTCTCTCGCCAATACGGACAATACAGGATCGGAACACGTGTCTAGCAACAAACGACTCGCCTACAGGAGTTGTCACAACAAGCGGATGATCAAGCAAACCGGACTCTCTACCCAAACTCGGCACGAAGTGTGTGGAAACGTACGAGTGCGTGGATCCGGGATCAAACAACACGTGTGCGTCAACAGAACATACGGATAGGGTACCTGAAACCACATCATTGGACGCCTGCGCATCCTGATGCGTCAAAGCGAAAACCCGTGCCTGTCCTCCACTTACGACTGGCGGTCCCCTACTAGCAACTGGCTGTACTCTGCCGGCAGCTGGCTGTCCTCTGCCTCGGCCACCTCGTCCTCTATGAGCGAACCCTTCGCGACCGCGGCCTCTCTGTGCATGAGTCTAGCGCGGAGCAACAGTAGGTACAATAGGCAACGCCCTCTGGGGTGGGGAAGGTGGAAGTGTGACATGTGGTACTGCTGTAGGGTTACTGGGCACTCTCACAAGGGCCTATAAGGCATCAACCATGCCCGATTTAAAACTTAGACGTGCCGAACAACCCTAACCAAGATCTTTAAACTAGAGATTAGGCGAAGCAAAGTAATTAAACAACTTTACTTCTAAGAGTTTGGGATTACAACCTTTGTAGTCCGGTCCTTCACTTCTAAAGCTCCGTGTTGAGATCCCTTAGCTGCGATCATCGAGTACCCGGACTCTAGAGAGGCTCCACGAAGAGAAAGATGCAAGCTTGCTTCCGATCTTCGATAACAAAGATGATCTACCTTGAAGTTTCATTAACACAAGCTCTCGCTTACTAATGAAGTGAACACCCTAATCTAATTGGCAAGAATAGATTAGGATGATGAAGTAGGATTTATGCTCTCATTTTTTTTCTTAATCTCACTCATTTTCATCACTAAAATCAAAGCTAGAAAGCTTTGCAAGGAGGAAGAAGAAGATAAATTACTTTATGATGAATAATGAATCCATGTGAGGTTAGAAATGCAACCATGGATTAAGTATGATAACTTAACCCATGTAGAGAATGAACCATGGTTAAAGAGTTGGGTTGGGTTAACTAAATATCTACAAAAATATCATAACAAATATCTTTGCTTAAAACAAAAGCAAAGCTTCTAGAAGCAACTAGAAAGAATTAACTCAAATCAAACCCTAACCATGTTTAATCTCCACTAATCATGTTGCATTAGTAACCTTAACTTGTTACAATATTATATATCATATATACAATATTTATTGTAACAAAATAAAATAATACAATTAACATATATCGCATATATATCAATGTATTACCCGAGTGAGAAAAAGAATCATTTAGTGAGCTTATATCAATTAATGTAATTTAATATATCAAATATATAATTATACATTAAATTATCGAATCAACACTTGATCCGATAATCCGGCTATTTCACAAATAACCGACTAATATAATCTGTATCAGTTCATCGAATCAACACTTAATCCGATGACCCGACTATATCACATATACCCGGCCGATATCTCATATCATGAGAATCTAATACGGTATCACGTACACGTATTGTTCTCGGTCCTGCACATATCATATATGTGCTCCTACTCCGTTTTTCCTGAGTCAAGAAATCTCTGTGTAGGACTCTAAAGAATCATCAATACGCCGGCAGTAGGTGATGATCATATTAAACACCCACAAGCTGCAAGCGGTCAGCTAAACGTAACAGCCATCCAGGTATTGAGCGATCAGAAGATCAACAAGCAAGCCTGTACTTTCTCCCGCGAATCCAATCAGTAACACTCCCGTACAGTCCGGTCTCTTCGTCTGATATGTCGCATATCTCGCCTAGGGGTGGTGAATGTCAGACCCCAGTAGCTTGATAAGTCATGTCGATATGAGGTCTATAACAGTTCGAGAAACTACTGATGACACTTACCAGTAAATCTCAGCAACCCTGGCCAGGGATTTCCAGTTATAGCCAATCGAACACTGCGCAACATCAACTCCCTATACCAGGAGAGACGAATCCCCTCCTATCGCTCATCGCCTCCATGTGATTCGGGACTGTACCCAAAAGCTACCTTTTTGCATGCCCTCTTGGACGTGGTATGACGGAAATCAAAGTACAGTGGGAATCATACAAGACTCTATGACGATCTCAGGTCTACAGACTAACATGTACCAGTGTCACCAGAGAACTGCCATCTGACGTGAGGTATAATACCATCTGGGAGTTCTCGGCGAGTCCGTCCAGTGTACCCAGTCTCCACTGAGCACTCGTATACCTTCTCTGATGTCAAACACCAATGGATATGGGATCATCCATCGCCCATCATATGGGTCAAGAAGCGCATACGCTAGTCTACTCTGGTATATCGATGCCCTATCTCGATACACCTACGACTAGGAACATTTGAAGGATGTACTTGGCGACTACACTGTCCCCACTAGTATGATCCGCATCATAGTCCTGGTAGTCAAGTACTCATCCTAAGGGCTTTATCAACATGTAACAAAGAGACAATCAGAGTACGTGTTAAGATAAAGAGTAACCAGATAGCGTACTATCATGTCGAGCAAGAAAGTCCTCTCTATATATGTCCAAGCATCTACTACAATATACATCATATGTACAGTAATGGCCTCTAGGGCATACATATAACTAATAACTGCTGCCTCCCTCCGGCGTATCTCGGTACAATCTCTGATGCGGTGACGGGGACTACCACACCCAAAGCATCCACGCGACGACTGCTGACCCTCCTAGGGATAAGAGCTAAATATCTGACCTCGCCCCGAGTCTCTGCCACCTGTACGACGTCTATCACGGCGTCCGAATGGGAGTCTCCGTGCTGCTGTATCAGTACGAACCCTCTTCGGCCCTGGAACTACCGAAGTCTCTGCAAGGCGCTCCTCGACTAATAGGGCTGCGTCTACAGCTGCTGCATAAGTCTCGCAATGCTGAACGCTGATCGCCAGGAACAGTGGGGTAAGTAAGCCTCGAACAAATCTCTTGACTCGCATCTCCTCAGTAGCCACTAGGTATGGGGCATAAACAGATAGCTCGGTGAACAGTACGTCGTACTCTGCCACTGTCATCTCCGGAGTCCGACGTAAAGACACGAACTTGCGCGCTCGGGCATCCCTGACACTCTGGGGAAGGAAAAGGGCTAGAAATACCGTCACAAACTCGGTCCAGGTCATAGGAGGAAGACCTGCTACTCTGCCCTTCTCGACCAATTCATACCATTTCTACGCAAGACCTTCCAGGAGAAAGCTCGCGAACTCTATCCATCTCGCATCTGAGCATCTGAGTGAACGACATATCCGGGCCATCCTATCAATGAAAGACTGTGGGTCCTCAGCTGCATCGGTGCCTGTGAAGACCGGGGGCTTCAGCCTCATAAACTCTGATAGCGATACTGTGATAACCTCTGTGGCTGCAGATGCAACTGCCTGTACTGTAAGTACCATCGCGGTCCCCGTAACGGGTGGAACTACCTCTGGTCGCTGCGCTCGAAGTGTCTTAACTAGCGACCCTATCATCTGGCGCATCCCCTGCATACCGGCCCCTAGCATAGCGATCTGATCTGTCGTAGGAGAAACAGTCTGCTCTGGTACAACGGGTGTACTGCCCGGGTCAGTCCTCGTCTCAGACGAGTCAACTCGTATCGCGGCCGCTCTCTGCGCCCTCGTAGTCTTTGGCGGCATAATGGCTGAAAGGAAAGTAGGATTCGATAAGGATACGGAAATTGAATCACAAGAATGTATATAATCACGAAGGAATTTCAATCAATAAGTCCTAAGGTCACTTAGGCGGAGTACCGTGTCGTGAGTATGCCGTGGAACATACACACGCTACGCCACTCTGCTTCAGCTACCTACTCCATCATACCAGGGTCATCTTACACTCCGAAAGGTAAAACCTACGCTCTGATACCAACTTTGTCACGACCCAAAGTTCGGCCCGTGACCAGCACTTAACCACGTGACGTCTACAGGCGTAACGCGACTAAGTAAGCCGAAACCCAAATCAAAACCATTAAAAGTAGTGAGTGTTAAAACATTTAATGGAAATATTTGTTTAAAACATTTAGAAAACCTTAGCAATTTAGTAAAATTCTTTAAAGTTTAAGTTGTTTTCTTTAAAAAAATTGGCAGCATTTCCTTTGTAAAAACCAGCCCCGAAATAGGGTACAAGACAAGATATTAGTAAAATGATATACAACAATAATAAAGCATCCCAAACGGGAGCAATCAGGCCCAACGGCGGAAACAATCATCACGATAAAAATATACGACGCCGTAGCGAAGAACGAGCAAAAATAAGTGAAGACAACATGAAATATAAAACTGCATAAAATAAGTCGGCTCACAACGAACTCGACACCAGAGTACAAAATAATATACATCGTCCTCACAACTGGTCTCTAAGTCAATACATGGATAGTAGATGGAGAGTACTAGATAAAATAGTGTATACGACTGGAAAAATAAGCAAATACCGCATAAAAATCCATCTATCAGCAAAAGGGCTCACGCGCCAACTGCAGTGGTATCTGTATCAAAAGATGCAAGAAAGCAGCCTGTCGCGACTACTCTGAGGGGCAACCTGCAAACACTGTGGCACAACGGGATGAGTTAACTCGTGAATAGTAGATAACATATAAAGGTAATCGCGAGTATGCACGTACTGCGATACTCTAACCTATGCCAACAGATAACATCTATATGATGAGCTGGATGCGCAATAATCATGCAACAAGTGCGATCTAATAACATCTCTATATGATGAGCAGGGTATGCGATGATCATGCATAGCAAGTGCAATCTAATAACATCTATATAGGATGAGCAGGGTACTATCATGCATAGCAAGTGCAATCTAATAACATCTATATAGGATGAGCAGGGTACTATCATGCATAGCAAGTGCAATCTAATAACATCTATATAGGATGAGCAGGGTATGCAATAGTCATGCAAAAGTACTCTATCAGGTACTACAGATACAGGATGAGATGCATAACACCGAATGCTGAGTATGGGATAAAATATCATCTACACGGAATGTCAGCGTAGAAGAATAACCAGGGTCCATCCAATACACCCAAATCCCAGTAAAAACTCAGGCGCCGTCACTCTAATCGGCCCTCAAATCCTGTACAGCTCATGGAATCGTGAGTGCCCAACATCGGCACTCGAAATATCATAAAATAATCGTTACCAGCATCGACATGCAAATCCTCATGTATCGGGCTCCGTCAGTCAGGATCGGCCTACGGGCTCCATCTGCGGAATCGGCTATCGGCCCCGGCAGTACGGGTCGACTCGTATCCATCTCTCAGCTCTGGTCAGTATCCTCCGGATGACCGCCAGGTCCAACCAATCACCAGTAGGTAGTAGTCACTCCGCCGGGCTCACCGTCTAACAATACGAGTCTTCTTGCCCCGGGGTACCATACCGGGTCCACCATGTACCCGCAATCGGTGCCTACCACTCCTCGAATCGGGTATACTCACACAAGCTCTCTGGAACCGAGAAAACTCATGGTGGACACACTGAAATATCATATCAAGAGAAACCTGGTGTTTAAACAGTGCGTATTTTCTTAAAATAATACTACGGTTCTCAAATCCAGAAATCCCATAAATCCAAACTCAATGCGTAAATCCATGCAATGTGTCGTATGAAACTAAGAGTAAAAAGGGAAAACCGCTCTTTTAAAAGAATCCAGTTTTGAAAGTATCTCATGCGGTCCCTATTTTCTTGAAATCAAGTCAATATCATCCATGTATGTAACATATGTATGTATGTAGGTATGGATGTGCAAATGGATATATACGCGAATATGAGTGTAGCACTACTATGAATACACAGCGTGCATGTGCGCAAGTAGGCATATATCAATATGTATGCACTAATATGACTATACAGCGTGCATGTGCGCAAGTATGGATATATCAAGATGTATGCACTAATATGCATATGCGCAAGTATGGAGATATCAATATATGTGTGCACTAGTATGAATATACAGTGTGCATGTGCGCAGGTAGTGATATATCAATGAAGGTATGCACTAATATGAATATACAGTGTGCATATGCACAAGTATGGAGATATCAATATATGTGTGCACTAGTATGAATATACAGTGTGCATGTGCGCAGGTAGTGATATATCAATGAAGGTATGCACTAATATGAATATACAGTGTGCATGTGCGCAAGTATGGATATATCAAAGGTGTATGCAATAATATGAATATACAGTGTGCATGTGCACAAGTATGGATATATCAATATATGTGTGCACTAGTATGAATATACAGTGTGCATGTGCGCAAGTATGAAGATATCAATATGTGTGCGCACTAGTATGAATATACAGTGTGCATGTGCGCAAGTATGAAGATATCAATATATGTGTGCACTAGAATGAATATACAGTGTACATGTGCGCAAGTATGAAGATATCAATATATGTGTGCGCTAGTATGAATATACGGTGTGCATGTGCGCAAGTATGAAGATATCAATATATGTGTGCGCTAGTATGAATATACGGTGTGCATGTGCGCAAGTATGAAGATATCAATATATGTGTGCACTAGTATGAATATACAGTGTGCATGTGCGCAGGTAGTGATATATCAATGTAAATGTATGCCAATATGCGACAAGTCATGACAATCATTAATGATGCGGTAATCAAACGATATATAATTCGTAGCAACCCTAAAGTGCGAGTGTCATGGCAATCAGTAACGGTGTGAGTGTAACATGCAAATAATGCTCGTGCAGCTTGAACCGTTAGTGACAGTGCAGTGTTCTATAACTACCATTCTATATGCAACAAAGGATGGTATGCTACGATAGTACATATAAACATCGACTAAATATCCTATCACGCCCTGACGCTTAACGCCATACGGGCGATTTCCCCGTAGATGTTAAATCTACTCACCTGGTCTCGTGCTAAGCGTAGCCGACCACTTGCTTCCCTTTCTTTGCGGCGTCCGACGTACCCGCCTGCGAACCTAGAATTTACACAAAGAATCCATATATAAGCAAAATCCTGCAAAAACGCGATATCGAAATCAAACGAGAAACTCGCGTCGCGAACTAAACGCGCGTGTGTCCGATACGCTAGATCGTGTGTATACGCGTCTTAAACTACCCCGACACGTCGCGACACGCAGGAACGCTAAACCCACTCACGTATCACACGTGTCGCGCAAAATAAACGTATAGGAAAAATGATATTTGGCTCCATATTTTGACTCGGGTGAAAACTTAAAAAGTTGCATGTACCACAGACCTTAAAAACACAGCAGACACCATCACAACAAACCCAGACACCCAGATCCCCTATCTGGCCGCAAATTGCGGCCAAAATGAATATTTCGGCGGCCCAGGTTGGGAATTTGGGGCTCGTGCTTCGTGTGTGTGGTCTAGGTCTAGTATTCATGCTCCAGTTGTCCCAGATTTTGTCTGAAGCATACGAGTCTACAGCAGATCACAAAAAGGCCAAATTTTGCTTAAAAACGTTAAATTTTGCACTAAATGAAACCCTATGGTATTTTGGTGAAATCTGGGTTTAAACTAGGTTTACTTGGCCCTAATAACACTTAACTAAGTTAATCTAACCTTCAAAATCACCACTTGGCCAAAACTTCACACAAATCACCATTTTAGCACTAAAACGCACATTTAACACTAATCGAAGCTAATTAACACATAAGTTTAGCAAACAAAAGAAATGAGTTCAGAGATTATACCCCTAGGGATCCTAAGTGAAAGGAGAATGAAAAGAAGAGGAGGAGAAGGAGCTGCTGTTGCTGCCTGGAGCTGCTGCAGCCGCCTGATGCTGCTGGTGCTGATGCTGTTGCTGCTACTTGGTGTTGCTGGTGTTGTTGCTGGCTGCTGCTGCTGCTGAAGCTCCTGCTGCTGCTGCTTCTTCTGGTGTTGCTGCTGCTTGTGAGTGAGAGTGAGAGAGAGATGTGAGAAAATGAGAGGCAAAAGCAAAAACAAAAGAGAGTCAAGGCTAGTCAACCCCCCTCTCTCTCCTCATTTAATATGAGCATGGATCAAGCCATGATGCCCACACCCCCCTCTCTCTCTCCAAGTCAACCCATACCAAATCATTTTCCATTTTTAAAAAAAACAAACCCAAAACACTTAATTCAAATTTTGAATTCGCTTAAGGAAAATAGGTTAATCCACCATGGTTGCTAATCATGGTCTAACCCTAATTTTAACCCTAGTTTACATGCACAAGTGTGTGCAAGCCTAAGTAAATTCTAATAAAATATTCATTAAATTTGATAAAATAGTTGAAAATTGTTTTGGTAAACTTTTTATTAAAAACCATATATTAAAGTATAATTAGCCACTAATCACATCCTAAGGTGTTACAGATCTCCTCCATCTATGGAGATTATTACAGAAAAGAAGCCGGAGCAACCCCCTCAGCGGCTGTCCTCCAAAATTTATAAAGTCTGGCGACAGTTCCAGGAATCGGTGATTAACCAGGACTACTCTCGCCGGCCAAAGAAGCTTAAATCTCAGCAAGAAAAGAGCCATCCCGTGGCACCACAGAAGATACCATCCGTCTGTGTTCCCGCTATAACGGCTCCCTCAATATCAACTGCTCAAAAGAGAAGGAGGCGGGAGAAAGCCCCCGTGTCCGCGATGAACCGCAAAGACACCGAACCTAAACGCCCCAAGTCTGAGGGTATGATGGTGCATATTGTTTATATAGCTTCCGGAAAAGAGGAAAGCTGTGCTTCTACGGGTATAGACCGCTTACCCGATCGATAACGAAGGCTCAGGAACAACAGCAGCAGAAATTCCAGGAGATGCTGACTGCAATGGCCGCACTTACTGTGCCAAAAGAAAATCCAGAGACCTCAAAGCAGCGTCGGGAACAAGAAACTAATACCGAGTTCCTCCGAAGAATGCTCGAGAGGAAAGAAAAAGAGGCTGAGGAGCAGGCGGCCAATATAAAACGAATGGCTCTTTTGTTCCAAGGCATGGCTGGGATGATGTTATTGTAGGGTTCCTAGGCACCCTAGTGAGGTCTCACAAGGAATCGATCATGCCAAATTCAAAAATTATGGGTGCCGAGAGACCCGACTACGGATCGTAGACTAGATTTCTAGGCGAATATGCTAACTAGTTAACACTTAACTAAGGGAATACGGAAATACAACCTTTGTAGATCCGTTTGCTCCACCTCCATAGCTCCGCAACGACGTCCTCTCGCTGTTCATAAGAAGTCCCGGGCTCTAGCGTCGGCTTCGTCGGAGAATGGGCAAGCTAGGTCGTCGATGTCCATGCCGAAGATGATCTACGTCGAGGCATCGCTAAATCAAGCTCCGACTTCACCAAGTCAAGAAACTTGTGAAGTAAACACACTCTACTACTTGGAAAGAGGTAGAGGATGAAGAAATAGGAAGTGGGTAGATTTTAGATTTGGATTTCTCACTCATTTCCATCAATTACCATTGATGGACCTTGCTTTCTTCACTTGAAGAAAGGAAGAAGAAGATGAAGTAGAATATGATTAGTATTATGATAAGAATTAAAGAATAAATAAAAATCCATTCTTATCATAATTCTCACCATGGTTAGGTGTAGAGAATTAACTTGAGTTAATAGAATTGGTTAGGGTTAAGCATGAGACAAAATGGTGACTAAGTCAAAAGTTCATGAAGCTTCATGAAAGAAAACAAAAGAAGCCACCATTCTATTTTATGCAATTTATTTTCCAAAAATAAAAACAAATGAATAAATGAATAATCAAATAAAAACCCTAACCATTTCTTTAACCAAGGTTCAATTCTTTACACAAACCCTAATTTGCATGCATCATCAAATATGATACAAACAAGTGCACAAAATCATATCGCATATGCAATGCGCACATCCGAGCGAGAAAATCCATTTAAAGTAAAACAATACTAGTTAATGCAAAGTAATATATCAAATATATAATTATGCATTAAATCATTAAATCAACACTTGATTTAACGATCCGGTCATGACGCACATAACCGACTGGTATCATTAGTAACATCTTATCGAATCAACACTTGATCCGATAACCCGGCTATATCGCATATAACCGATCAATGTCACATCGCGAGAATCGAATACAGTATCACATACTTGTATTATTCTCGGTCCCGCACATATCTCATATGCGCTCCTATTTCGTTTCGCTTGAGCCAGGAAACCTCTGTGTAGGACTCTAAAGACTCGTCAATACGCCGGCAGCAGATGATGATCATATCAAGCATCCACAAGCCGCAAGCGGTCTGCTAAACGTAACGGCCACCCGGGTATTGAGCGATCTGAAGATCGACGAGCAAGCCCGCTCACACTCCAGTGAATCCAACCGGTAACACTACCGTACAGTCCGGTCTGATCGTCTGATATGTCGCATATCTTGCCTAGGGGTGGTAAACGTCAGACCCCAATAGCTCGATAAGTCGTGTCGATATGAGGTCTATAACACTTCGAGAAACTACTGGTAACACTTACCAGTAAATCTCAGCAACCCTGACCAGGGATTTCCTGTTATAGCCAATCGAACACAGCGCAACATCAACTCCCTATACCGGGAGAGACGAATCCCCTCCTATCGCTCATTGCCTCCATGTGACTCGGGACTGTACCCAAAAACCACCGTTTTGCACGCCCTCTTGGACGTGGTAAGATGGAAATCAAAGCACAGTGGGAACCACACAAGACTCTATGACGATCTCGGGTCAACAGACTACTCTGTACCAGTGTCACCAGAGAACTGCCATCTGATGTGAGGTATAATACCATCTGGGAGTTCTCGGCGAGTCCGTCCAGTGTACCCAGTCTCTACTGAGCACCCGTATATCATCTCTGATGTCAAACACCAATGGATATGGGATCATCCATCGCCCATCTGTATGGGTCGAGAAGGTATGCGCTAGTCTACTCTGGTATATCGATGCCCCGTCTCGATACACCCACGACTAGGGATTTTGAAGGATGTACTTATGGACTACCATGTCCCCACTAGTATGATCCGCATCATAGTCCAGATAGTCAAGTACACATCCTAAGGGCTTTACCAACATGTAACAGAGAGGCAATTAGTATACACGTTAAGGTAAAGAGCAACCAGATAGCATACTATCATGTCGAGCAAGAAAGTCCTCCCTATATATGTCCCAGCATCCACTACAATATACATCCAATGTACAGTAATGGCCTCTAGGGCATACATATAACTAACAATCTCCCACTTGCACTAGGGCCATCTGTAGCAGTGGTCGAAGTATCTCATACTCAACCATCCCATAAAAGTCTCTCTCTGGGAATAGGCCTTTGTGAGTGGATCCGCCGTGTTGTCCTCTGAGTCTACTCTCCTAACCTCGATCAGTCTGGAGATCAACCATCTCCATGATCAGGTGATACTGCCTTAGAATAAGTCTGGATCACTGATGGGACCGGCGTTCCTTGGCATAAGCCACAACTCCATTGTCTCACAATGGTAGGAACGTAGTTCATCTCATGAACTAATATACACCCAAACATCCTCTTTGGTAGCATCTTAAGTAGCGATGTATCGTGCCTTTATCGTCTAGTATGCCACGGTATCTAGCTTGGAACTCTTCCAACATACCGTCCCTTTGTTGAGGGTAAAGACAATGCCTGCGACTGACATTCAGTCGTCTTTATCACCCTGGAACACTTCCAGTGATTCTCCCCAGGATCGATTGATACCATCTCACTACAACTAGTGAGTATCCTAACATCCATTTAGATCTATCTCATAGATCCAAAATCCAGGATTTAGTAGGTATCACTTTGATCCTATGTGGAGAATCATTGTGATAAGCGGAGATTGATCGAGCGTAGCATAGGAAACTCCTTCCCTATCAAGAGTATGTCATCCACGCACTCTACGAGGATCGTCACCATACTCCCTACTACCTTTTTGTTTATACAAGGTTCATCTACCATTTTGATGATGTCAACTTCTTTGACTAACGCATCAAAACAGACGTTCCAACTCCGCGATGCCTGCTTTATCTTATAAAACATCTTGCACACGTTTCCGCTGCTCCCACTGTCTACGAAGCCCTCTGGCTGTGTACTTATAGACGCACTCTTCTAAAACATCATTTAGAAAAGCAGTCATGACACCCAACCACCAGATATCGTAGTCATGGTATGTAGCTGTGGCAAGTAGGATCTGGATGGACTTAAGCATAGCTACTTGAAGAGGTTTCACCACAATCCACGCCTGGTTGATGATGAAAACCTTTAACAAGTCTAGCTTTGAAAGTCTCAACCTTTCCATGTACACCAAGTAATCTTCTCAAGATATACTTGCTCCTGATGGGGATTTAACCCTTCAGATATAGCAACTAAAGTCCATACTTTGTTGGTGTATAAGGATTCCATCTCAGATCGCTAAACATCCAGCCATTCTTACAGAGTCCCTACTCTTGATGGCCAGCTCGAAACTAGTTGGGTCATCATCTCATGATGCAATCCTCGCTCCCACTGTCATAGAGAAACCAGAGTATCTCTCAGGTGGGTGAGGAACCCTACTAGATCGGCGGAGAGGCTGAGGTTCGTTGGCATCTACTGAATCCTTTGGTTGTACCAAATCATCTGCTGTATTTTGTATAGCTGGAACCTTTCCAGTTCTACATTACAGACTTTGCCTCGAGCTTGTCCGGATCATGCTTTTAGACATAGGCCGAACAACCCCAAATCTTAACTGACTTAAGAGATGGGCTCTTCCCTTTCCATATCATATATGAAATGGTAGGCAACTGATTTGATTCGAACCCTATTCAATAGGTATGCATCTTCTCAAGCGCATAACTCCTAAAAAGGAAATAGGTTACTCAGTATTACTCATCACAGAGCACACCTTATCATATAGGGTGTGTTCGCTCCGCCCCGATATACCATCGTGCTATGGTGTAAACGGAGGAGTAATGCTGAGAGAGAATCTCATTCTCCTTTAGAATAGTCCAGGATTTCCGTGCTCAAGTATTCTCCTCCTTGATCTCATCAAAGGACATAATACTTATACCCGTATTTTGGTTCTCTACTTCCAACTTATATTCTGTGAATATCTCAAAAGGTTCGGACTCATGTTTCAACAGGAACGTATGACTGAATCTTGAGAGATTATCAGAGAATATAATGAAGTAGAAAGAATCAGTCCTGGCATGTGTAGACAGGAGACCTTACATACATCATCATGTATCAGTCCCAAGAGTTCACTAACTCTTTCTCTGTTTCCAATAAACAGAGCAATGGTCATCTTATCTTTGTGACATGACTGGCGAGTTTTACAAGATGTAAATTCAAAATAATTTAAATATGCATCTAAATGTAACTCTAGCTAGTCGGGTTATATTGATCTGACCTAGTCTACAATACCTCAAGAAGGATTTGTCCATTTCTGAACTCTTCTTCTTGTGTGTGTTCATGTATACTAAGAACTGTAGTTTGATTTAGAACATCAATGCTTTTAGATAACGTGCCTGAACCGATCAACTTTTGATATAGGAAATGTTCAAAACATTATCCAACAATACAAAATAATATCCTTTCTTTACTAATAAAGAAACTGATATGATTTTGTATATCAGGTTCGGTATCTAATAACATTCGTTCAGAATCAATGTATCGGTAATACAGGGTGACAGTGACCGACAGACTTGGCTGCAACTCTTGCCCCGTTTTCTGCTTCATGAAACTTATCACCCGTTCTCAGTTTTTCTACCCTGTTGTAGCCCTATGTAACAGATTACATATCTGGGATCCTGATCCGGTATCATATACCCAGGATGCGGAGGATACTGAGAAACAGTTCTGTATAATGAACACACCCGAAGATGATGCATCTCATGCACTTTCTTCGTTTGGGCGGCACGAGAATTCTGGTATTCCCCAATTTCCTGCTCTGTCTTATAACAATTATAAGTTGGAGCGGGATCAACGTTCCCCAGCTCAGTATAACAAGCGGGTTCGGTCAATAATCCGTATTATTATCTTGATTAAGGCGTGATATGGTCGCTACCAGGAGAGAGAGAGAAGAAAACACTCAGCGTGCGCTCTTGCAAGAATAGATTGGTTATTATTTTATCTAATCAGGATGGCTCCCACTGCTTTTTATCAAATCTTCCTTCAAACCCTAAAAGGAAAGACTAGCCGGGATTAATTACACACTACAAGTTCGCCAATCTTTCAGCCAGGCCAGTGTCGGTACTTTGAGGGAGGTCCCCCGTGCTTTCGCACGAACCTAATTAATGTAAACCTCGTTTTCCCAGAGGCGTAACCCCGTTGACACCTTTCTAGACACCTACTTGATCGGCTAATTATAATGTATAAAACTCTCCCAGGAGTAACTCTTACTCGCAGCGGGTATCGGGATCCAACTATCTCATAGAAGGTATGCAATCTCATTGCAAATTTCAACACTTGAAATTCCTGATAATATTTTGCCCCTAGCGTGCTATGACCTTGACGCAGGCCAACAAACCATAGTCCGCTAGTCAAGTTCAACCCGTCATTTCCTGATCGAATTAAACCCACCCGCACGACCCTTGACGAAAGCCAACAAATCCGCACGACTACCCTAATCCAATCGCATCGTATGCTAGCAGATAAGCAGCATATAGCTACCGCACACTGCACCTTGATGAAAGCCAACAAATGCAGCACGAATACTATATACAACTTATCTGAAATGACGGAGGGCTACGACAGGTTTTTCTGAAAACCTATTGCGTAATGAACTTGATATCGTTGTAGGATCGAATGATTTTAAAATGGAGCGCTTTTGAGGCTTTTCTAGTTTTGCTAAAGGAGTCACTCCCGGTGAAGGGATCGTCGGTCCTTTCCTCGTCGAATGAGGTGCGGGATATATCATATATATCACTGTGCAAAGCAAAAACTCTTAAAAGCAATCAAAAGACAAACCGAGTGTGTAGCATCTTCCAGTTATTGCTAAAGGAGTCACTCCCGGTGAAGGGATCTCGGTCCTTTCCTCATCGAATAAGGTGCAGGATATATCACATATACCGCTGTGCAAAGCAAGAACTGTAGCTACCTGTTTTATTTTGAAATTCGATTCTACAACATCTTAGGTTTCTTTTATTTCATTAATCTCATTAATGAAGTCCCATCATTTAAGTACCTAAGCATCACAGATAAATACGACGTACACTTATGCCATCCGCATTCGCCTCGATGTCCCCTCGTGCACCGTTAGGTTAGGTAACTAACGGCAGAGCGGGGCAGGGCTAGCGCGGGTGTAAAACATAAGTAACATCTATATAATATATCATATATACTATATGTAATATCTGCCACAGAACATCGCATGATCTCATCACAGATAAAGCACAGCAGAAGAAACATATGAAATATTGGATATACTAGGACGTCCGTGTTTTCAATACGAGCCAGTATAAAACACGGATTCCACGGTCGTGATGAATAGCCAAACCCACACCCCTAGACCCCTACGAGAGCGGCAAGCAACCCTACCAATTCTAGAGTTAGGAGACCCGGACTCGACTCCTCGAGTTGGTCTCCCACTGGACTCCAGAACCCGGTTACTTGTGCCCTCCTCCTTGGGTCTATCCTAGTGCGGAAAAGTAAATAATATACAAACGGTGACTACTTCCGCTACCTGGAAGTGCCCCAATAAAAGAATATTACATACAAGTTTTTACATGAATGAAAATGAAAAACACTCATCTCACATAAAAACCCCCCGGCTATTCAAACACGACGATCCAATATAACATATCCAGCAACACATAACATCACATGTCATCAACGTAAGTAAATATGCGCATCCCAATTGTCGTTGACATATAGCAACGAAACCGGCGATATCACATATTACACTTACGGTCACAGAAAAGAAAGTGTAAAACTACAACAGTTGGAATCCGCAACCTCCTCAGACATCGCATGCCTGACCAAATGAATTTCTTAGACATCGCATGCCTAACAATTATAAACCCCGCATTTTAGTCTCAAAATCGAAAACTCTTTTCAATATGAAGTCGGGCAATTCAACAGGATTCCCGACATCCTGATCGAGTACTCGTCGCAAACTTCAGTGGGCAGTCGCACCCCTGATACCGTCGACGAAGTGCACCAAGGCGGAACACCGCTACCGCGAGCACCCGGACGGATGCTTTCGGCAACGGGGTTCTCCTACAGTCACTTGGTCGGGGCTATGGAGTGAGGCTGTCTATTAAGTTTACCCGGCGAGTATCCGCGTACGCTACGTGATTGCGACGGACTTTTGATCACATCAAAATTCCGTGGCAACCGATCAAGTGAGACTAAACTGCTATGTTTATAACATTCATTCAGTTATCACATAACTACTTGTGAATTCCAATTATTGTATCCCATTCCAGATAAACAGAAAATGTTAAACTTTTCGATCGAACAGTCAAACACCCAAGTTTTCCCGATACAGATCAATACATGAAATAAGTCTAACAACATTCAGTTCGTGCCTCAGTACCAACGGTCCAGCCGTAGAAGGGTCAAGCCAACGCCTCACATGTGGCACGCCGTACTGCCCCAAACCCGAAGGTTCAAAGGGCAGTTCAAGACGGTCACATAATCGAGTTAAGGTTTGTTGTCTTCTAGAGGGTCCATCGCGTTACTTGCACTACTTAGAACGTCGTTAAACTACGGAAAAGTCCAACACTTGGAAATTTCCCGACAGGGGAAAAATTGGGTATTTATATCCGGTCGAACTTTTTAACATGTTCTAAAATTTATCCGGAATGCCACACAGACAAAATTTGATAATCCGATCGAACATTTGAATCCCCAAAACAACCCAGAAAAATTCAACGCTTGAAAAAATATTAAAAATACCCAGGAAAACCAGTACTGTTAAATAGGAGTTACTGTGCAACCAACACTTCACAAAACGACAAACAGGCCGCGCTTCCGCCGCACGAGCCATGCTCGTGCCGCGGAAACGCGGCGCTTTAATGGAATTAGGGCACACGACTTCACAGTAACTCTTAGATATTCCTGCATGTTTTTCTGCATATTTTTAATACTGAAAAATCCCTGTTTTTGAAAAAAGGACAGAGAGCATGGGTGTGTTAGGATTTCGGGTTCGTTCGGAGTTCAAAATCCGTCTAGACTTCGCCTAAGGCTCTAGCTAGGCTCTGATACCACTGTAGGGTTCCTAGGCACCCTAGTGAGGTCTCACAAGGCATCGATCATGCCAAATTCAAAAATTATGGGTGCCGAGAGACCCGACTACGGATCGTAGACTAGATTTCTAGGCGAATATGCTAACTAGTTAACACTTAACTAAGGGAATACGGAAATACAACCTTTGTAGATCCGTTTGCTCCACCTCCATAGCTCCGCAACGACGTCCTCTTGCTGTCCATAAGAAGTCCCGGGCTCTAGCGTCGGCTTCGTCGGAGAATGGGCAAGCTAGGTCGTCGATGTCCATGCCGAAGATGATCTACGTCGAGGCATCGCTAAATCAAGCTCCGACTTCACCAAGTCAAGAAACTTGTGAAGTAAACACACTCTACTACTTGGCAAGAGGTAGAGAATGAAGAAATAGGAAGTGGGTAGACTTTAGATTTGGATTTCTCACTCATTTCCATCAATCACCATTGATGGACCTTGCTTTCTTCACTTGAAGAAAGGAAGAAGAAGATGAAGTAGAATATGATTAGTATTATGATAAGAATTAAAGAATAAATAAAAATCCATTCTTATCATAATTCTCACCATGGTTAGGTGTAGAGAATTAACTTGAGTTAATAGAATTGGTTAGGGTTAAGCATGAGACAAAATGGTGACTAAGTCAAAAGTTCATGAAGCTTCATGAAAGAAAACAAAAGAAGCCACCATTCTATTTTATGCAATTTATTTTCCGAAAATAAAAACAAATGAATAAATGAATAATCAAATAAAAACCCTAACCATTTCTTTAACCAAGGTTCAATTCTTTACACAAACCCTAATTTGCATGCATCATCAAATATGATACAAACAAGTGCACAAAATCATATCGCATATGCAATGCGCACATCCGAGCGAGAAAATCCATTTAAAGTAAACCAATACTAGTTAATGCAAAGTAATATATCAAATATATAATTATGCATTAAATCATTAAATCAACACTTGATTTAACGATCCGGTCATGACGCACATAACCGACTGGTATCATTAGTAACATCTTATCGAATCAACACTTGATCCGATAACCCGGCTATATCGCATATAACCAATCAATGTCACATCACGAGAATCGAATACAGTATCACATACTTGTATTATTCTCGGTCCCGCACATATCTCATATGCGCTCCTATTTCGTTTCGCTTGAGCCAGGAAACCTCTGTGTAGGACTCTAAAGACTCGTCAATACGCCGGCAGCAGATGATGATCATATCAAGCATCCACAAGCCGCAAGCGGTCTGCTAAACGTAACGGCCACCCGGGTATTGAGCGATCTGAAGATCGACGAGCAAGCCCGCTCACACTCCAGTGAATCCAACCGGTAACACTACCGTACAGTCCGGTCTGATCGTCTGATATGTCGCATATCTTGCCTAGGGGTGGTAAACGTCAGACCCCAATAGCTCGATAAGTCGTGTCGATATGAGGTCTATAACACTTCGAGAAACTACTGGTAACACTTACCAGTAAATCTCAGCAACCCTGGCCAGGGATTTCCTGTTATAGCCAATCGAACACAGCGCAACATCAACTCCCTATACCGGGAGAGACGAATCCCCTCCTATCGCTCATTGCCTCCATGTGACTCGGGACTGTACCCAAAAACCACCGTTTTGCACGCCCTCTTGGACGTGGTAAGATGGAAATCAAAGCACAGTGGGAACCACACAAGACTCTATGACGATCTCGGGTCAACAGACTACTCTGTACCAGTGTCACCAGAGAACTGCCATCTGACGTGAGGTATAATACCATGTGGGAGTTCTCGGCGAGTCCGTCCAGTGTACCCAGTCTCTACTGAGCACCCGTATATCATCTCTGATGTCAAACACCAATGGATATGGTGTCATCCATCGCCCATCTGTATGGGTCGAGAAGGTATGCGCTAGTCTACTCTGGTATATCGATGCCCCGTCTCGATACACCCACGACTAGGGACTTTGAAGGATGTACTTATGGACTACCATGTCCCCACTAGTATGATACGCATCATAGTCCAGATAGTCAAGTACACATCCTAAGGGCTTTACCAACATGTAACAGAGAGGCAATCAGTATACACGTTAAGGTAAAGAGCAACCAGATAGCATACTATCATGTCGAGCAAGAAAGTCCTCCCTATATATGTCCCAGCATCCACTACAATATACATCCAATGTACAGTAATGGCCTCTAGGGCATACATATAACTAACAGTTATATCCAGAACCTTCGGCTGAAGACCCCCTGATTATCATTGAAGACGACAGAGGGGAGACATCGACCCCCCCTCCGGCTCTTTCAGCAGCCAAAGAAGAGATAATCTCCAAGGCCGCTCTAGATGATTACATTGCTCAGCAAATACGAGCTCACCAGGCGAATGAAGCGGCCGGCCAAATTGTTAAAACCGGGCGACCATATCCAGGCTGGTATGACCAAATAAGGTACCCGCCGGGATATACGATCCCTAAATTCCATGTATATAAAGGGACGAGGATTCCGCATCAGCATGTTGCCCAGTTCAGTGCTCTATGTGGCAACACCGGAGGCGACGATAAACTGCTACTTCGCCGGTTCGTCGGCAGCTTGTCGGAGACAGCGTTCGAATGGTACTCTGAACTCCCGAACGACTTCGTCAAAACTTTTGCAGAGATGGAGCTACTATTCACCCAGCGTTTCACAAGTGCTAGTGAACGCACCCCAATAACGACATTGATCAATGCCAGGGTGAAACCTGGCGAGACATGGGTTCAATACGCAATACGATGGCGGAATTTATGGTCGAAATGTGAGCAGCGTATCGAGGAAGCGCCGGCAGTGGGCATGTTCGTGGGCACTCTTGACCCTCAAGCAACTATTTCCCAATTCATGATGTTCTTCAAGCCGACCACGTTCCAGGCTTTGATCGACAAACTGGCCCAAATGGACCAGATGAGTCATAGACCGTCTCCTTCAAAGCCGGAACCGCGGAACGAAAAGGGTAAAGGGAAGGTGACATTCATTGTGAATACTCAACAGCAGCCCAGTGGCCCAAAACTAATCGATCGCCTAGAAGAGAGGCGGAAATTCTATAATGAGAAGATGAAGCGCCCTTATTCGTTTCCCCGGGACAAAACGAAGAGATTGTTCGAGCTAACGGTGCGCAACAGGCTCATCAATCTGCCGAATCCAAAATGACCGTTGCAACCCGGCGGGGCTAATAGTACCAATTATTGCCCCTACCATCAAACGGTAAGCCATCCAATTGAAGATTGCTTCTTCTTTAAAGGCTAGATCGAAGACCAATACCAACATGGCAAGTTTGTGCTGTCCGAGAATTGGAAGGTGAACCCACCACAGCCACACGCTCCTAAGAAGACGGACACACCGGGGGCATCATGCTCTTTCATAGAAGAAGTTTCATGGGAGGTCGCTCTTTCAGCCAAGACGAAAAGAATGCTAAAGGATCTCCAAACATGCCCGGCGATCAGGTGGAAAAATCCACTGGAGCCCAAGATCATCGAGGGAATGCTGAAACCACGCCCAACTCCAAAGATTGGTGGTGATAGCCAAAGCACTCACACCCAGCCCTCAAAGTCTTCGAATAAGAAGAAGAAGACCAAAAATCCCGTGAAGCCAGGTGACAAGCGTACGGACCTGCAAAAATAGATTGACGCGTTGGAAGAATATAATCAAAAAGTGCGGACTCCAGTCACACTCCAAGAATTTCTCAGCCACGTCCTTAAGGACTGAGATAATGATAATGGAGAAGACTCGTCGGATAAATCTGAAGGTTATGTGGCAAGTTGCCATGTGATCTCCCACTCGTCGATAGACGATGAAGAAGCTTCTTACACAAAGAAACTGGGGGAAAATCCCGAGCCGGAACTTCTAGGGCCACCAGATGAAATGATTGATGCATTCTTGGATGAGGCTTTTCTTAAAAGCAAAGCTGCTCGAGAGCGTGAGATGGCCATATTCGAAAAAGCCAAACGTCGGCGACTGGACGAAAGGGTTGAAACACTCCCGCCAGATCAGAGTACATCCGTCGCAAATAAAAGCAGGTTCAAGACGAGGAAGAGGTTCGCCAAAGCCATATCGATGGGAATGAAGCCGACACCCTCCGAAGGGAACGCTCTTGGTGAAGCGGAAACACATCCTAGCTACTGCTTATATCATCAAAAAATTGCGCACCCTACTTAAGAGTGCAATGCTTTTAAAAGATGGTGGCAGGGATATGTTGCTCACCGGCAACATTTCAAGCGGATGAAGCGCTAAACTCGTCGGGAGCAAAGAAATACGACCGAAGAGCGTAAAAGAACTACCGGTAACTGTCACATGGTTGACGTTGGGGGATCGTAAGTTCTCACCTTCGGGAGCGACTCTGATGAAAAATGACTCTTGGCCCTCTCTTCAAAGAATCCACGTCGGGAAAAGAGGAAGAACTGAAGAACTGCAAGAACATTCAGCTGCGCAATCGTACGCTGCCCGAAAAGAATCTTGGGTCCTCGAACAGTGGGTCAAATAGAAGAGATAAGGGAAAAGAAAAGGTCCTTGAGGACATCGCCCTAGAAGATCAGGTCGTCAAAGAGCTGACAGCCAAAGACCTGCCAAAGAAAAACAAGGTGGACTACAACGTTCTGGCACACTTGAGAAAGCTACCTTCACAGCTAAATATTCACGACGCCCTTCTTCTATCCAAAGAGGCGAGAGATTCTCTGATCAGGGCATTACAAAAGCCCGACCAATTTCAAGCTTTCCTCGCCGAAGAAAAGATGAAGGACAAGCTGGAAGAAGTACACACAGCCGATATCATTTTCGGCGATGAAGATCTTCTCCTCGGGACGTGTGAGCATAACCGCTCTCTTTATGTCTCCGGATACTATCATGGTATCAAAATAGGCAAAATCATGGTGGACAATGGGTCCTCCGTTAATCTCCTCAATGTAAGAGTGTTGAAGGAAATCTGCATGAGCGTTCAACACCTCGCTCGTGACAAAATCACCATCTCCGGTTTTGACTCCCAGTCGTCACGGACGCTCAGGTCTGTGATACTGACGCTGCGCTTTGGGCTGCTTGTCACAGACATCAAGTTTCATGTCATTGAAGCCAAGACATGCTATAACGCTTTGCTCGGCCAGCCTTGGTTACACGAGTACAACATCATCCCTTCTACACAACATCAGTGTATAAAGTATTTTAAGGATGGTCTCGAGTACACTGTGACAGGAGAACTAAACCCATTCTCCATGAACGAAGTCCGCAAATATGAGGATGCCAAATACTTCCTGCCAGATTTTGAGGACACGGAAAGATGTCACAAACCGAAGAATAAAGCTATCATCACTATTCCGGTCTTCGGGAGTGACACCGAGGACGAAGAAGAAATAGTTTACTCAGGGCCGCCCCAATGCAACAAGCCGGGACCGTCCACCCCTATGTTGGTCTTCAGAAGTGACTCGGAAGATGAGGTCAATGATGTATTCTCTGCTCGGCCATCGATACAAATCTTCGCCAATGAAGATCAAAGTTTGCAAGTTGCCATGGTTCCACAAGAGTATTACAAAGAGCTCGATGCACTTGAAACTTATAGTGTGCAAGAACTGCAGACATTCTATGTCCTCCCCAGGTGAAAGGGTGAAAAGGCGATCCTATTCTACCGATCTGGGAAAACCAAAGTGGAGAAAGAAATCTGGCACGGCGCCGATTCTACGCTTGACAGGCTTCAGCCCATCCGTTTGCCCAGATACTACACAGAAAGATTAAAAAGGCTGTTGAAGCGTCAAGGCATACCCTTCAAACAGACTGCTCGATAAGCTCGGTTCTACAACAGGATCTGGAACGTCCACGGAACTCAGCGGAAGTTGCCCAATGGGAGAATGGAAACGGTCGGGCTTGGGTATGTTCAATCCAATGAACGAGAGCGATTCCGCGGCTGCTATGTCATACATGACTTTGATGAAGAAGGAGATGATCTGTGGGAAGATGCTAACCCTGAACTAAAACGAGCTCCCGTCGTGAAAATACCAAGTCCGTCGTTTGAAGAACGGATGGACAAGCTAATAAGGGACGCAGGTCAAAAGGTCCGGGATGACCATAACCGCGAAATGGCCATTTACGAGAAAGCCAGGACGCGGTGCCTCTTTCAACAGACCGCTGAGAATGATAATGTTCCTCGTCGCCAAAGGACCCGGCGCAGAGGCAAAAAGAAACTAAAGAACGGGGAAAACGTTCGACAGCAGCATAATAGGTCTGAGAAGCCACGCGATCAAGAATCGAGCAGCCGGGATTCGTCTCTTATAAAGAAGATGGGTAGGGTCGAGAATATTCTTTTCATTAAAACAAGACAAAGAAGATATTCGATCTTGTCATGAAATATCGGATGATGACACTCCCGGAGTCCAAGCATCCCGAGCAAGCAGACGAGGTCTCTCACCCAGAATATTGCTCTTATCACCAAGCAATAGGGCATCCTCTCGAAGACTGCTTCACCTTCAAGAACTGGGTTGAAGATCAATATCAACTCGGCAGGTTCGCTCTATCCAGCAGTTGGAGGGTAACCCCGCCGCAGAAGCATGAACTGAAAGCCACGGGAGTAGAGCCAGATCAACGTCGGGATTGAAAGCGATCTCGTACCTGTCATGTGATAACAATGTCAGGAGAAAGAATACGCGAGGATGTGGCTGACCTCCCCTGATGCTTCGAAAACGATGATGGAGAGGTGATCTCAGAGTTTCCACCGGCGCCAAAAGAGCTGGAAGATGGAATACATACTACTGCAGATAACCTCAAGAAAACTGATTTGGGGACGACAAGTGACCCGCGGCCAATATTCGTCAGTGAGCTGTTGTCTGAAGAAAAAGTGGCTACACTCAAAAACGTGCTCATGCAGCACAAAGATTGCTTCGCATGGAACTATTCCGAGATGCCAGGACTAGATCCAGAGATTGCTGTACACAAATTGGCAATATCCCCGGACGTCAAGCTGATCAAACAAGCACCGAGAAGAATGCGGCTCGAGCTTGAGATGAGCATCAACACCGAGGTCAAGAAGCTAATCGACTCCGGCTTTATCCAAGAAGTTCAGTATCCTGACTAGATCGCCAACATCGTCCCAGTGATGAAGAAAAATGGGACGGTGCGCATATGTGTGGACTTTCGGGATCTCAATAAAGCCTGCCCGAATGACGACTTCCCAGTACCGGTCACCGAGCTGATGATAGATAATATGTCCACTCACGAAGTCATCTCCTTCATGGACGGTCATCGGGATACAATCAGATAAAGATGCATCCCGAGGACCAGAAGCATACCGCTTTTCGGACCCATTTGGGTATATTCTGCTACAAGGTGATGCCTTTCAGTCTAAAGAACGCTGGTGCCACCTATCAGAGGGCCATGACGAAGATTTTCGACGAACTCATACATGAAATCGTCGAATGCTATATCGAGGACCTCGTGGTTAAAAGCAAATCATACGAGGAACATTTAGAGCATCTGAAGATCGTGTTTCATCACCTTCGGAAATATAACTTGAAGATGAACCCTCTCAAATGCGCGTTTGGAGTTTCCTCAGGCAAATTCCTAGGATTCATCGTCCGCCACCGAGGCATCGAGATAGACCCGTCGAAGATCAAGGCGATCATGGAAATGCCTTCGCCAAGGACTCTCAAGCAACTGCGGTCTCTCTAAGGGAAGCTCGCGTATATCCGGCGATTTATAGCTAATCTCTCAGGCAAGTGCCGTCCTTATAGTCACCTGATGAAGAAGGGAACCCCTTTCGTCTGGGATCGCAAATGCCAAAGTGCACTGGACGAAATCAAGCAATAACTGTAGAATCCGCCAGTACTGGACGCTCCAGTTAAAGGAAAACCTCTCGTCCTGTACACAACAGCCCTCGAAGGTTCTTTAGGCACGCTGTGGGCACAAGAGAACGATCAAGGGAAGGAGAGAACTCTTTACTATTTAAGTCGAGTTCTACTGGAGGCAGAAAGCAATTACTCCCCCATTGAAAAACACTGCCTGGCGTTGATCTTCGCGACAACAAAGCTCAGACACTATGCATTGGCACATGAGGTCCATCTCATATCAAAGGTGGATCCTCTCAAATATTTGATGTCAAAGGCCATATTAACAGGGCGGCTCGCTAAATGGGCCCTGCTCTTGATGGAGTTCTCGATAACTTATCGTCCCCTTAAGGCAGTGAAGGGCCAGGCCATCGTCGACTTCCTCGCTGAGCATCCGATACCCACTGATTCTCCTTTGAACTGCGAATTGCCCGACGAGCACGCGTTTGACACGATCGACGGGGAAAGAAGAGAGAATGATACCCGGTGGGAACTCTATTTCGATACAGCATCTTCCATGAAGAAGCGCAAACAAAGCACCCCCATAATCAAATCCGGGGTGGGCCTCATCTTTGTGACTCCACAAGGAGGGATAATGCGCTTTGCCTTCTCCTTAACAGAGCCGAGGACGAACAATGAAGCCGAATATGAAGCTTTGATAGCAGGTCTTGAGATCGCTGTCGACATGGGAATCGAGAACCTTCTTATATACGGAGACTCCCAACTGATCGTTAGTCAAGTAAACGGCGACTATCAGACGTGCAAGCCAGAGTTGGTGAAATACGGCGAGAGAGTGCAGCAATTGCTGACTCAAATCCCTGCCTATGCCCTGGAGAGCATACCGTGTGTGGAAAATAGCAAGGCGGGTGCATTAGCCAAGCTCGCTAAAGAACTGGCCGACGAAAACCTCGATGACGTGAGGATCGTTGTGCAAAGCCGTCGGGTTCTTACACCGGCAGAAATATCTCTGAAGTCGTCCGAAGAAACTGGAGCGACCGAGCAAATGGCTCTGCAAATAAAAGACCAGGAAAAGGGTGAGGATTGGAGAGAAGTCTTTATAGACTACTTCAAATCCCGTTGAACACCTGAAGATGCGTCCTCAAGACATCAGCTTATGAAACGAGCTCTGTCTTTCGCCTTCGTCAATGATACTCTGTATAAGAGGTCATTTGATTCTCTGTGGCTAAGATGCCTGGGATCGGAAGAAGTAAAAAGAGTCGTCCAAGAAACTCACGACGGACTTTGCGGTTCTCACCAAGCCGGCCCGAAGATGAAGCTGAAGATCAAAAGGATGGGCTACTATTAGCCCACGATGATCCAAGACTGCCTCGAATATGCGAAGCAGTGCCACTCGTGCCAGATTCACGGGGACTTTATTCACCAGCATCCAAATCCACTACATCAAACGATGGCTAGCCGGACGTTCGAAATGTGGGGAACCGACATAATCGGTCCCATCGAACCAGCATCGTCCAGAGGACATCGATTCATTTTGGCGACAACTGATTACTTCTCCAAATGGGCATAAGCAGTGCCGCTGAGGGAGTTGAAGACGGAGAATATTCTCCATTTCTTCAAGACACACGTCATTTACCGCTTCGGCACTCCGCGATGGATTATCTCCGATAACGGGCCAGCCTATAGAAGCCACAAGATCAGCCGCTTCGCACAACAGCATAACATAGACTGGAGATACTCTTCGGTCTATAATCCCCGAGCTAACGGTCTAGCTGAGGCTTTCAACAAGACCTTGACGAAGATAGTGAAAAATACGGTGTCTCGAAGTAAGAGAGACTGGCACAAGAGACTGCATGAAGCTCTTTGGGCGTATCGAACTACGTTCAAAACAGCCACGAACACAACGTCGTATGCATTGGTATTCGGCACAGAAGCGGTACTCCCCCTCGAGATAGAGTTACCCTGTCTACGAATGGTGGTTCACTACGAGCTAACAGACGAAGAAAATGCCCACCTTCGGCTTGAGGAGCTCGATGCCCTTGATGAAACCCGACTCATGGCGCAACAAAATCTGGAGGCTTATAAAGCAAAGATGACGCGCTCATATGAAAGATTGACTAGGCCGAGAACATTCCGCCAAGGCGAACTCGTGTTGGTGGTCAAAAGACCTATGATCCCCAATCGTGCCAAGCGGGGGAAATTCGAGCTGAATATGAAGGCCCGTATATCATAGACAAAGTCTACCAGGGTGGAGCATATCTACTCATGGGCATGCATGGTGAAAGACCTTTCAGGCCAATAAACGGTCGCTTCCTAAAAAAAATACTACGCCTGACGAGTCACGGCCTAGGTCAACGATAGATGACGACGCCTATATCCGCTCTCTATCTTCCTAAGCCCAAACTCTATAAGTAGTAACTGGCTACGGACCGAAACGTCCTTAAACTAACGACGAACCGAAATGTCCTAAAACTAACAACAAACCGAAATATCCTTAAACTAACGATAGACCACTATGTCCTAAAAGTAGTTGTTGATCGAAACGTCGATAAACTACTACGGACCGCAGCATCCCGAAGCTGACAAAAAAATATATAAAAAAAAAAGAAAACGGTATGTCCATAAGCAAAAGAGGCACGGATGAAAACCTGAAAGGGCTCCGTGGGTAAAAACAACAGAGCTACCGACGAGTTTTGTGAAAACCCGAAAGGGCGCAATCTCGTTAAAAGACACTTGCAAGGTCCTTTCGACCTTGTGACGAGAAACCACCTGCGTGAGATCCTTACGACTCATAAGGGAGAAACACACTTAGGGATCCCCACGATTCCTAAGGAGAAATTACACTTACGAGATCCTCACGTCTCGTAAGGAGAATTCCCCTTTGAGACCCTCACGGCTTATAGGATTCGAAAGCCTTAAGCTACAGGGATCTGAACCTGTTCTTAACCAGTCATACCCTCCTATTTTGCCCTACAAGTGGTTCAGTATTGACCCTTGTATACAATCCACGGGCGTGAATAAACATTTCCCTAACAAAGTCTCACCCGCGACTAGGGATATGTTTACACGGTGAACAACCCTTATAAGTCCTCTCGACTTAGAAGGAGAAAACACTCTTGTAAGATCCTTACGACTTATAAGAGAATACACACTTAGGAATCCTCACGATTCCTAAGGAGAAAATGCACCTACGAGATCCTCACGACTCGTAGGGAGAAAAATCTTTATGAGATCCTTACGGCTCATGAAGTCAAAAGCCTTAGTCGACAGGATCTTAATCCTGTTTGCTAAGCCACCTTTGTTCGACATCGACAGAGGCAAATGATGATTCGCTCCTGGCAATATCCCAGTTGTAGCGGTGCTGATGCCGAAATCGTGTCTAATTCCAAGCTTGCAGCAAAAAGCCAGCGAGCCACACATGCATACGAAATAGCTGAAATGATGGGGCAACTTGCAACAAAATTAGCAAGTAAAAATGTATGCATACAAAATAGCCGAAATGATTGGGCAACTCGCAATAAAAAGCAGCGAGTCAATAAAACAAATAGCCGAAATGATCGGGCACCGCGAAAAAATAGCCGAAATGATTGTGCAATCGCGACTTTCGCGATATAAAAAGCTGAAATGATAGAGCATCGCGGAAAGAAAAATATATAAAATGAAACTTTTTGCCCTACAGGTGATATCACATCAATCCCTGTATACAATCCAGGGGCGCAAACAAAGAGAGAATCACACCTTCCCTCCCTAGGCTCCATCAGAAGAAGAAGCCAAATCTCAACGGTTCACAGACAGCCTGGAGATCATCTCAACATTCGTCTCATTACAACATACGCAACATCAAGCGAAGCGGAACCGCGGTAATTCCCAGTTCCATGACTCGACGATGCACGAACAACCGAGAGTCAATCTTTCCTGGTCATGTGGAACACGGCCTATGTCAATTCTGACCCCGTGGGAAACGTCTAGAGCGGAGCCTGGTCCTCGCAGAACACGACTATGACCCCGTGGGAAGCATCCAGAGCAAATTCCTGGTTCCGTGGAACACGGCTTATGTCAATCCTGACCCTTTGGGAAACGTCCAGAGCGGAGCCCGGTCCTCGCAGAACACGGCTATGACCCCGTGGGAAGCATCCAGAGCAAATTCTTATTTACGTGGAACGCGGACTATGTCAATCCTGACGGCGTGGGAAACGTCCAGAGCGGAGCCTGGTCCTCGCAGAACACGGCTATGACCCCGTGGGAAGCATCCAGAGCAAATTCCTGGTCATGTGGAGCACGACCTATATCAATCCTGACCCCGTGGGAAACGTCCAGAGTGGAGCCTGGTCCTCGCAGAACACGGATATGACCCCGTGGGAAGCATCCAGAGCAAATTCCTGGTTACGTGGAACGCAGCCTATGTCAATCCTGACCCCGTGTGAAACGTCCAGAGCGGAGCCTGGTCCTCGCAGAACACGGCTACGTCAATCCGACCCCATGGGAAGCATCCAGAGCAAAATCCTGGTTTCGTGGAACATGGCCTATGTCAATCCTGACCCCGTGGGAAACGTCCAGAGCGGATCCTGGTCCTCGCAGAACACGGCCTATGTCAATCCTGACCCCATGGGAAGCATCCAGAGCGGAGCCTGGTACTCGCAGAACACGGCTATGTCAATCCGACCCGTGGGAAGCATCCAGAGCAAATTCCTAGTTACGTGGAACACGGCCTATGTCAATCCTGACCCCGTGGGAAACGTCCAGAGCGGAGCATGGTCCTCACAGAACACAGCTATGACCCCATGGGAAGCATCCAGAGCAAATTCCTGGTTACGTGGAACACGGCCTATGTCAATCCTGACCCCGTGGGAAACGTCCAGAGTGGAGCATGGTCCTCACAGAACACAGCTATGACCCCATGGGAAGCATCCAGAGCAAATTCCTGGTTACGTGGAACACAGCCTATGTCAATCCTGACCCCGTGGGAAACTGTAACGACTCTAAAATTCCTATATCTTCGTATTAATAAAATTATGTATTTGTATATTTGGTATATTTTTGTTTCCATGTTATTAGTTATATTTAATCTCTTCATCTATTTTTCGCATCTAAGTATTTTCTAAAACTCATTTCTTTTTACCCAAACTTATTCTTTAAGCCCAATTCCTTTCTTTTCATTCCCATTCTCTACAGCCCAAGCCCAGCTTCCATTTTCTAAAAAATTTCCTTTTCTTTTTATCCAAATTCATTTACTCAATTTCTCTTTAAATAACACCCAAATCCAATCTCATTTTCATTTATAAAACTATGAGCCCAAAAGCCCACTTTCTTTTCAAGCAACCACATATATTTAATTCTAATTAAATATAAGCATGAACAACCTTGTAGCTCATTGGTTAAGTCCTTACATTGTTATTCTATAGATCACATGTTCAATTCCTCATTCTTGCAACTATTTTTTTATTCATCTCATAACCTACAAATGAGACCTTTCATTTCCAAAATGAATGGTGGCATTTCATTTTTCTTTTAATTCTCATGTTAAATGCATATATTATTATTCACCATTACACCATCTTTATTTGTCCTCCTCTATCTTTTCCTTCCTCACATTTTTTTATCTCACTTCTCCCTCTTCACCTAGAGTCCAAGAAGAAGAACATGAAGAAGTCTTCAAGAAGATCTCGCTAGTAACGTGAGGTTATCGGCGGATAGACAAGCCCGGTGACAATACCGGCTTGTGTATACAAGTCCCTTCTCTCTCCTTCCCCTCACCTCTTATTTCCTCTTGTCATGCACCGTGAACCCCCTATTCTTTTCATATCATAATCCATAAGAGAAGATACACATAAACATATACATATACATAAGTTTAGATATATATGATTCTATATGGTTTAATAATATCTTATTATCTCTTGTTTAAATTAAAGTATTTTTAATTCTTTGTTCATGACTAGGAATGTTTATTACAAGTTGTGAGAACACAAATTTCATGCCACAATATATCTATAATGTCTCATGAAATTGGTTTGTTTATTAAAAGAAAAATAGAAGCCTGCATAAAATACTAGTTAGTCTTTTTGCCGATTTTAGTATACATATCAATACCTTTACCTTTAAAATAAATTTTAGAAATTAATTTTTACTTCTGGAAATTTCATGAAATTTAAGTATTATAGAATATATTTTTGTGTACACACTGTAAAAATTTCAGATCGAATCGCATAACGGTTTGGGAATTATATTGTTTTTATTCACTGTTCGTAAAACAGAAAACTGCAGTTATCGGTCAACTTCTAGGACACACAACTTGCTATATAGATATCCAAATTGAGAAAACTCAGGTGTTTTGGATATCTACATCGAATGATATAGATTTTTTTAGTTTTATATTTTTACTGAAAACCGACGTAAAATATAGAAAACTGTGTTACAAAATTAAGTGACGGATCTGGACAGAATCTGTCCTGATTCGCACACTGTTTTTAAATCAGACATAACTCAAACTCCCGATGTCCGTTCGTGACAAAATTTAGATGTGTAGATGCACAATTGATAGAAATATAATTTTATGTATATTATATTACTTAGGAATGCATGAAACAACCTGATATAGACTTTGCAATACAATATATAGTTGCTGTCCAGAAATATGAATTTCTGTTTTAAACACTGATATTAAAATGATCATAACTAGAGTTTCGGAAATCCAAATCATGTGAATCTTGGTGTTTTGGATAATTAAATCAAAATACCTACAATTTTCTAATAATCTTCATAACCTAAAACCCGATATAAATTAACTCAAACTGCTTTTGAAAAATATGTGACGGTGCTGAACAGATTCTGATCTGTTTTGCTCGACGATACGAAAACGAGTATATCTCCAAAACCGGTAGGCGTATTTAGGCGAGACCTGAACTCACGTGTGCATAACACTTAATTCTATGTTTTCGTTTATATTCCGCATTCGTTCGACTTGATTAATTAGTCGTACATAATATTTGTTTATAGCATTGTTTTTGGTAGTTACTCGTATAATATACTTGACTCATTTCATACTATTCGAACATGTATACATATTTATCTTGATCATTAAATTGTTGTATGTACATAAATACGATAATCAAATATTTGAGTTGTATTTTGAAAACCATACAAAATTATTTTTACATAACCCCCCCCCCCCAAGTTATATAAATTACAATAAGGACCCTAGTAAATATAGGTTTAAGCGGAACCAGTCTCTTGAGCCTCATGGAGCCGGAGATATGGGTGCATGCCTATCTAAGGTAGACAATCTAACAAACGGTGTTATCAACACAGTAATCGTCTTTGAAAAAGACACAAATCCTGCCGCCCATGTACAGCGGTTACCGATAACACCAAAACCTAATTCAGGATTTCAATTTCTTTTCTAATTGTTCTGACTCAAACTGAGTCTCATTTTAAATAATCTGACTTGAATATGATTCAAGTACAATCTACAATCTACATTTCAACATGAATATATGAATCCATATATTCAAACTATTCAATCTATATTGACTTAACCGAACCATGGGTATACATTCCATTTACATGATTCTCCAGTTACATCCATGATTCTCCAGTTACATACATGATTCTCCGGTTACATCCATTTACTGATATCATGGTTTCGGTCAGTCATCCAATTATACAATCAATACAAGTTACAATACAATACAATACAAACAAGACACTACGGGGTTTATGGGGGTAGATTGGTACGGAAGGTGTTAAAAGTGGCACGAGACTGTAAGACTTAATACACCTAACATGAATCCAGTTGCTGTTGTACCGTGGCATAAACGGTTCCTTGTACTATACTTGCCTCTAGTCTCTGGCATATAGAGACTCCTCTCGTATACACTGGCATTCTTCTGTACCAAGCTACAAACAACAACATTAATACAATATTACAACAAGATAATACAACTATAAAAGTTACCTCTTATTCTATCTACTTCTCCCTTATCTTTGGGACTTACCGATCGATCTGTTCGCTGACGACATTCTCTTCTTTCTTCTTTGAACGTCGTCAGGTGATCTAGACACATCAGAGATCGAGCCCACTGTTGAAGACTTGGACTAATTCAGTGAAGACCCCGAGCTCTAGTCATTGTACACTTTCCATTTCAGTACTTTTCTTTTCTGTTATGCCACTGTTTAAGCATTGCTTTCATTCAGTTGTATTTACTTTTCCATGTATTGTAAAAAGAATGTTAATAAATAAAGTTGTTGTTCAGTTTATATATCTTGTCTCTTGTGTATTTACTTTTATATTGCTTAGATACGCTTAGCGTATTTACTTCAGAGTAAATACGTAGCGGACTCGTCGCGTCCCCTTCGCCGTACACCGGGAAGCGGGGCGTGACAGAAACATCCAGAGCGGAGCCTAGTCCTCACAGAACACGGCTATGTTAAGGAAATTTCTTATTGAGAGATCTCTGATTGATTTGGGAATTTTATCCACCGTTGGATCTTTGATCCAAGGACTTCTGTTTTACAAAAGACATCCTTCTTGTTTTTAGTAAGGTTGGGAAAATATTTTCCCATACAGAACTTATTCTATATCTTGGTGATATTTAATCACTATTGGATTTTTGATCCAACGGTGCTCTGATTCATATAGCACGATCTTTCTTGTTTGGAAAGATTTGAGGAGTATTTCCTCAACAGAATTTTATTCTGGTAATTTGATAATTTATCATCTTCGTTGGATATTTGATCCAATGGTGGAGAACATTTAGTTCTAGCACCGGTGCTCTCGTGCTTTGCACGTGAGGCGCTGCTTTAGAGTTTGACTCATGGCGCTTGCGCTCTTGACGCTTCCTCAGAGTCTTTGACTCTTAGCGCTGGCGCTCTTGGCGCTGGTGCTCTCTTGCTTTGCATGTGAGGCGTTGCCTCAGAGTCTTTGACTCATGGCGCGAGTGCTCTCGTGCTCTGCACGTGAAGCGCTGCCTCTTTACTGAAAGTGTCTTTTCATCATTTTTCTTTGCTTTTCCTGAGTCAAACTTCTCTTTCCCGATACATTCTCTTAACAGAGCTTGGAAACAGTTCCATCATGCACAAAATTTTCTGTGCCTAGACTTAAATGCCTCTCTTTATAATTTGAAGCAATGCTTCTCTTCTCTTTCACTTTCAAAGAATTATTTTAACAGAGAAGAGCTATGGCTTGTAATCGTCCACATGCTCGCCGGCAACCATGAGAGGTGCCTATTGAGGAAATCGTTCCTTGTTTTGCTGCACGCTTGGTGAACCCTGCTCTTACGGATGACCAATGCGATACGGTGTTGTACGAGCTTTTGACTCGTGTTTCCTCAATCAGAGCAAAGCTCTGTTCAACTTCCAAGACTGAAAATGAAGCGACGCTTCTGTTCCCCCAATCAGAGCAAAGCTCTGTTTGAATTTCAAAATTCAAAAATTGAAGCAACGCTTCAGATTCCTTGCGCTGCGCGCAGAGCGCCACGTGTCTAAAGCAGACACGCCAGCGCCAAGAGCGCTGCGCCCAAGGCAGCGCACCCCCAATCAGAGCAAAGCTCTGTTTCAAAATTCAAATTTTAAAATGAAGCAACGCTTCAGATCACTTGCGCTCTGCGCTGCGCGCCACATGTCAAACACAGGCGCGCTAGCGCAGTTGCGCTGCGCGCCACGTGTCGAATGCAGGTGCGCTAGCACTGGAATTTAAATAATAAATTATTAATTAATCATAATTAAAATTCTAGAAAGATCTTTCCAATCTTATTAAAATAAGAAGATTGTCTTCTGTAAAACAGAGGCCTTAGGATCAAAGATCCAACGGTGGGGAAATATCCCCAGATCAATCAGAGAAAGATCTCTGTAACCAACTTAACAAATCAATTGGCCCTATATAAAGGCCCCTAGACTCCAAGTCTCAGAGAGACAGAAAAGAGAGAACCCTTTAAAAACTTTGAGAAAAACCTCAAAGAGAAGAAAGGCAAGCCTTTGAAGAAAGAAGATCATCTTCTTCATCTTTAAAGGTAAAGAATTAAAATCTTAGAAGAACAGAGATGAAAACATCTCACTAAAATAAGAATTCTCTTCTAAAAGATCAAAGATCTAAGAACAAGATCAAGATCTTCAATATAAAAAAGAAAAAGATCAAAGAAAGATCTAATCATAAAAATTTAAAGAAGTAATTTACTTCATTCTTAGATCATTTGATCTATAAAGGCACAGCCTTTTGATGAGAATAAGAACCTTGGTTCTTGAATTTTGAGATAGAACCTCTTTTGAGAGAATAAAGAACTTGCTCTTTGATCTTAATTTGATCAAGATGCGCTCTGCGTTATTGGACAGTGCCTTGCACTTTTGAAATGCGCCTTTGCGCTTATTGGATTGGCGCACTGCGCCAGAACGCTCCACATGTCAACCACAGAACAATCTGCGCTTTGTGCTTCAAAATATAGCGCACTGCGCTCTTGGGCTGGCGCACTGCACCAGAGCGCGCCACGTGTCTTTCATTGGTGCAGCGCACTCAGAAAGCGCTGTGCGCTAACAAACTTGCGCTTAGCGCAGAGCAAGACACGTGTCACCTTCGCATGCGCTAGCGCATTGTGCTCTTTGATTGGCGCAAAGCGCCTGACAAGCCACGTGGCGCACTATCAGACCACTGAAAATGCTATGCATTATTATAAAAGGGCAGAGCCCAAATAAAGGTCTAACAGACCAAATATGAATGCTATGCATTTAATTACAGACCCCAATGCTATGCATTATAAAAGGACAGAGCCCAAACAAAGGCCTAACAGGCAGAACAAAAATAACTGGACTTAGCCCAATTCTGGCCATAAGTCCTCAATTTAAATTGAACTGAGCACGTCTGCTCTTCCAATCAATTTACACCCGGTTCGAGGTACATCTCTGAACCCCTTTGATACATGTCGTTGTAATCCCTCAACGTCGTCAGAGAGGTGACGGGTCCCGACAACCACACATTTCACGGACTGTGGGGTCCTTAAACTCATGGACTATGATGTCCTTAACCTTGGACCACTATGTCCCTAAACCGGTATTAGACCACCATGTCCTTAAACTGGTAATCGACCGCAATGTCCCTAAACTAAACAATAGAGTCCAAATGCTCTCTTGTTGGATCTAAACGATCCCGTTAAGTTGATCTTAGTCTAAAATTAGACTAACGTATCCTTAACAAACGTTTAAGTTGATCTTAGTCTCAAATGAGACTAACGTATCCTTAAACCCAACCCCAAACCCAAATCTAAGAAGATACGGATTTGGACTAATCCACGTCCTACGGGCGACAACATAAATTAGTCTCCGTATACAATCCACGGGCAACCGAACACAAAACAAACACCCACGACACAAAGTGACCACATGGAGAAGGAGAAAGTTGTTACCGCGATGCGGTAGCGTAATTAACTGCAGGGGCTTGCGCCTGCAGGGAAGAGCGTCACCGCAATCAAAAACCCCTCAAGCGAGGGGGAATCTAACGAAGTCTGCTACATCGGCCGCATCCGTTTAAACCTTCGATACATGGTGCCATAAATCAACTTGGCATCTTCGGAGAGGTGGACGGATAGCACCAATTAGCATCTGCCCCCGAATTCAGGCAAGACGTCCAGTCTTCCCGGCTTCCGGCGGTGAACAACTCGTAGAGGATCTCCTCTCCCCATCGGCTCCATTTGGCTTCAGATGGTTTTCTTGTCCGTGCTCGGTGACATCCCTCCTCATCCAATGGAGATGACTCCGGTAATGCTCGACGCCGCAGAGGACAAGATCGAGTTCTTTCACGAGGCACTTTTGATTACCACAGCTCTGAGGGATCGCTCTGTTCAGCTGCTAACCCAGATACGGGCTCAGCGGGTCGTCATGTCTTCCTTCGCAGATGGGCATGGTGCTGACCGATGGGAAGCGACTGTTCGTGAAGATCGCCACTTTGACATGGTGGAGAAGGCAGAGAGGGAGTTAGATAATTTTATCCATAGTTTTGTGAATCCCTGTACTTTCGATCCCATGTTCGGTGATCTATTTCCTGTAGAATAGAATGTTCAATTAAATGCTTTCTTTTTGTTGTTGACCACCAAATGCTCCCTTTCTAACACCTGTTCTTTCTCTGATGTGTGCATGTACATATATGAATGAGCCCGATTTCACACATATCTGTAAACGAAACATAAACCGGTGTAAACAGGAACAAATAGCTCTTGGCCGGAGATTTTGGCGGGAACAAATGCCCTCCACTACTTTGCCCACGTAAGTATGTATGTGGGTGAAGTAGTGCAGAGTCATGCATGGCCATAAAATTGAGGGCTTAGGAGAAAAGTTTAGGGTCCTTGTAGCCTAAGACTTCTTTCATCTTCATGAGCCGTAAAGGTTTCAAGAAGGTTATTTCTCCCTACGAGTCGAGAGGATCTCGTAGGTGCAAATTCTCCCTAGAGATCATGAGGATTTCTAAGTGTTCATCGCCTCCATGAGTCATGAGAATCTCACTCGGGTATTTTTCCTTACGAATCGTGAGGACACGTAAGTAGCTTCTTTGTTTCATTGGCGAATGCGGCCCGTAGATGGTAGATAACAGTCCGTCTTATCCTCCTTATAGGGTAGCGATGGCTTAGGAAACAAGTTCAGCTCTACCGTCTAAGACGTTTCAACTTTATGAGCCGTGAGGGTCTCATAAATACTTTTCTCCCTACAAGTCGAGAGGATCCCATAGGTGTATTTTCTCCTTAGGAGTCGTGAGGATTCCTAGGTGTGTTTCCTCTTGAGAGTCGTAAGGATCTCACAAGAGAATTTTCTCCTTTACAAGTCGAGAGGACTCGTAAGTGGTTGGTGAGTTGATTTGTTTCTGAGTCGAAGCGTTGCTCCGACGGGGAGGTCGTTGGCTGACTTGTTTCCGGGACGGAGGTCATTTGCTGACGTATTTTCGAGACGGAGGTCATTTGCTGACGTATTTCCGATACAGGGTCATTGGATGACGTATTTCGGAGACGGGGTCATTTGCTGACGTATTTCCGCGACGGGATCATTGGATGGCGTATTTCCAAGACGGGGTCATTGGATGACGTATTTCTGAGACGGGGTCATTTGCTGACGTATTTCCGAGACGGGGTCATTGGATGACGTATTTCCGAGAGGGGGCTATTTGCTGACGCATTTCCACAACGGGGTCATTGGATGACGTATTTGCGAGACGGGGGTCATTTGCTGACGTGTTTCCGAGACAGAAGTTATTGGCTGACGTATTTCCGAGACGAGGTCACTGGCTGACGTGTTTCCGAGACGGAGGTCATTGGCTGACGTATTTCCGAGACGGAGGTCACTGGCTGACATGTTTCCGAGACAGAGGTCATTGGCTGGCGTGTTTCCGAGACGGAGGTCACTTGCTGGCGTGTTTCCGAGACGGAGGTCATTTGCTGACGTATTTCCGAGACGGGGGTCATTGGCTGACGTATTTCTGAGACGGAGGTCATTGGCTGACGTATTTCCGAGACGGGGGTCATTTGCTGACGTATTTTCGATACGAAGGTCATTGGCTGACGTACTTCCGAGACGGAGGTCATTGGCTAACGTATTTCCGAGACGGATGTCATTGGCTGACGTATTTCCGAGACGGAGGTCACTGGCTGGCGTGTTTCCGAGACGGAGGTCATTTGCTGACGTACTTCCGAGACGGAGGTCATTTGCTGACGTATTTCCGAGATGGAGGTCATTGGCTGACGTATTTCCGAGACGGAGGTCATTTGCTGACGTATTTCCGAGACGGAGGTCATTTGATGACGTATTTCCAAGACGGAGCTCATTGGCTGACATATTTCCGAGACGGAGGTCATTTGCTGATGTACTTCGCTTTCTACGGTGTCGGGTTGACTTGCTCCGCTTTCTGCGGTGTCGGGGCTGACTCTAGGTTGTCTGTGAACCGTAGAGTCTTAGAACTGGGGACTTTTCCATGGCTCCGATTGGTGGTGTCGCGTCCGTGCCCTTCTGGCATGAGGAGGAACGCCGTTGTTGGTCTTTTGGGATGCAGATGTTGCTGTCGAGATCTGACTTTCCCTTTGACAGAGTTTGTTGGGACATGTAGTTCTCTTTTCGTTTATGCCCATGGATTGTATGCAGGGATCAGTACGGGCTTACCTGCAGGGCAAAAGTTTCATTCTTTCATTTTTTTATTTCTTTCTTTCCGCGATCCTCTATCATTTCATCTTTTTATATCGCGAAAGTCGCGATTGCTCAATCATTTCGGCTATTTTTCACGGTGCCTAATCATTTCGGCTATTTTTCTTTTCTTTACTCGCTGCTTTTTATTGCGAGTTGCCCAAACATTTCGGCTATTTTTATATGCATATCATATATATATTTTTATGAGTATGTAACTCAAGATCTGATACCAATCTTAGCATCTATATCGCTGCGACTGGAATATTGCCAAGAGCGAATCATCATTTGCCGTGAAAGGACTTGGAATTTGATATCGATTTAGGCATCAGTATCGCTACAACTGGGATATTGCCAGGAGCGAATCATCATTTGCCTTTGTCGATTTAAACAAAGATGGCTTAGCAAACAGGGTTAGAATCCTGTCGACTAAGGCTTTTGACTTCATGAGCCATAAGGGTCTCATAAAGGTGTTTCTCCCTGTGAGTCATGAGGATCTCGTAGGTGCGTTTTCTCCTTAAGAATCATGAGAATTCTTAAGTGTGTGTTCTCTTATAAGTCGTAAGGATCTTACAAGAGTGTTTTCTCCTTATAAGTCGAGGGGACTTACAAGTGTCATTCACTACATGAGGAAATTTCGCGCCATTGGTGGAACTGGGTGGGGAAAACGTTTATTTGTGCCCGTGGATTGTATATAAGGGTCAACATTGAACCGTTTATAGGGAAGTCTGGGAAATGTGATGGCTTAAGAACAGGTTCAGATCTTTGTAGCTTAAGGCTTTCGAATTTTATGAGCAGTGAGGGTCTCATAAGAGGGTTCTCCTTACGAGTCGTGAGGATCTCGTAAATGTAATTTCTCCTCAGGAATCATGGGGATCCCTAAGTGTGTTTCTCCCTTGTGAGTCGTAAGGATCTCACGCAGGTATTTTCTCCTTACAAGGTCGAGAGGACCTTGCCGGTGTGCATGAATTTTTTACGAGTCTGCGCCCTTTCGGGTTTTCACAGACTCGCCGGTAGCCCTGCTGTTTTTACTCACGGAACCCTTTCGGGTTTTCATCCATGCACATCTTGCTTATGGACGTAACATTTTTTTACGAGTCTGAGCCCTTTCGGGTTTTCACAAACATCGCCGGTATCCTTGCCGTTCTTACTCACGGAGCCCTTTCGGGTTTTCATCCGTGCCCATCTTGCTTATGGACGTACCGTTTTTTTTGTCAGCCCTAAGATGCTGCGGTTTATAGTAGTTTAAAGACGTTTCAGTCCGTAGTTAGTTTCAGGACATTGCGGTCCATTGTTAGTTTAGGAACGTTTCGGTCCGTGGCGATTTTGAGGCAAGTTTTCGCTGGATACTACTTATAGAGTTTGGGCTTGGGAAGATAGCGAGCGGACATAAGCGTCGCCGTCTATCGTTAACCTAGGTCATGACTTGTCAGGCGTAGTATTTCTTAAGGAACCGGCCGTTTATTGGCCGGAAGGGTCTTTCGTCATGCATGTCCATGAGCAAGTAAGCCCTACCTTGGTAGACTTTGTCTATAATATACGGGCCCTCATAGTTCGGATCGAATTTACTCCGTTTGGAACGATTGGGGATCATAAGTCTTTTGACAGCTAGCACTAGTTCGCTTTGGCGGAATGTTCTCGGCCTAGTCAATCTCTCGTATGAGCGCATCATTTTTGCTTTGTAAGCCTCCAAGTTTTTGTTAGTGTATATGCCCTAGAGGCCATTACTGTATCATACTAGCTTGTATATTACTTAATGGAAGCTTGGGATATTCACAGTTGTATAGACAATCTTGCTCAAAATGGTAGTATGCTACTTGGTTTGTCTCTACTTCAATATGTGCATGTGTTTCTTTTAGCATATCGCTTATATACATATTAGTAGAGCCCTTAGGATCTTTGCTTGATTACCGGCGTTGTGATGGCGCTCACACTCGTGGGGCTGGGTAATCCATAAGCACATCCTTATACAGGTCCCTAGTCGTAGGACTATCGAGACAGGGCATCGATACTCCGGAGTAGACTAGCGTATGCGCTTCTCATCCCAGCGGGGGAGACGGTCTGTCCCACAGCCGTCAGTACGTCGTACTTGAGATAGTATGCGGGTGCTCGTTAGGTTACGAGTACACTGGACAGGACTCGTCGGGAACTGTTGGTTGGTATTATACCTATCGTTAGTTATCAGTTCCCAGGTGACATGAGTACAGCTTAGTCCGCTGACTTGACACTGTCACTTCGCCTCGAGTGTGTTCCCACTGTACTTAGATTACTACCCTACCACGGCTCAAAGGAGTCGTGCAAACAGGTAGTAGTTGGGTGCAGTCCCGAAGCACTTGGAGGCAGTGACGGTTAGACATGATTCGTCTCTCCCGGTATTGGGGGTTGACATCGCGCTGTGTCTAGGAGAGCCATTACACAAGTAGTCCCTGGCCAGGGCAAGCGAGATATACTGGTAGGTTTCCAGTGTTATCTCAGGGTGTTCTGGGCTACACTCCGATACGACTTGTACCGCTATTAGGGGACTGACGTTCGCCACCCCCTAGGCCCTCCATGCAATGTATCAGACCAACAGACCGGACTGTACGGAGATTGTCACATACAGGCTCAGTAGGAGTTCGGATGGGTTTACCTCATCGGCCTTCTTATCGACATCTACCTGGGGACCGTTACGTACAGCTAGTGCCGCTTGCGGTCTGTGGTTAAACCCACTGCCACCGTAGTGTCGAGTCTTTAGAGTCCCACACAGAGAGTTTCCCTGCATTGAGCGAAACGTGTAGAGGCCGTATGGTTTTACGGCAGGGCTACGATCACTTACGTGCACTTGTGTGCGTATGCTGTTTGGGCAGGCAATACTAGTAGGCTTTGGTTTAAGCCAGATCCTAGTATTGCACAGATGGATTTGTTTTGTCTTCTGTGCATTCGCAGTCTACGGAATGCGAATGCGGATGTGTCTGCACAGTTTTGAGGAGCGATAAAGGAGGAGGTGCCCCATTAGGGTTTTGGTAGTTGGTTCGGCCAAAACCGTAATGTGGCAGGCTCATTAGGGTTTTGGCAATTCGTTTGGTCAAAACCATTATGAGCCGGAGACATTGTTTACTAATCCTTTTAGTGATAGATTAGTGATGGCTAATTGCATTGACCATTTGACCACTTAGACCTCTCTTGACTTTGTTGACCCGTTGACCGTGTTGACCATTGACCTTCAAGAGAGATCTACACTCTTCTTTGATTTTCTTTTTAATTCTTGAGTTATGAAAATGGTCAAGTCATTAGTGCCATCAACTTTATCATGATAGGATTAGTAATGATGATTATTATTGCAACCATGGTTCATTTCTTTTGGGTTAATCTTTTCATTATTCTCTTCTCATTCTCTCTCTTGAAGTGAGAAGAAAAAGAAAAGCTCCATGGTTGCAAAAGTTTCTCCTTCATCTTCCTCCTCTTGATAATTCTTTTGATCTCATGTGTTGAGAGAAAAAGAACCCACATAGACAAACACTTCCATCTATCTCTTCTACACAACCTAAGGCATTTAGATTAGCAATCTCTTTGCCCTAGTTGCCTCGGCTTGAGGTGGAGCTCGGTGTACAACTCTCGGGTGGATCGTCTTCGACTCAAGGAGGCCGCGGAGGTAACCTAGATCCGGATCGACCCTCGGAGCGTGGATGGACGAGCCGGACAGCGGAGAGAAGACCCGAAGGACCGGTTTCGTGAGGTATATTTTCTATAGCATAGTAGTTAAAAGCCTCTTCTTGTTTGCTAGTTTCTAGTTTAGCCAAGATCCTTGCTTTTGAGTCCATGTTGCCTTGCGCCAAATCATTGTTTTTCGCCATTTCCGCCTCCCCGTAAGAACCGGGGTGAGCAATATGGACTTACAGTTTTGTTGCGCCATGAGACGAGTTTCATCGAGGGCGTCGAGCTCCTCAAGCCGAAGATGAGCATTCTCTTCGTCTGTTAGCTCATAATGAACCGCCACTCGTAGAGAGGGTAGCTCTATATCTAAGGGGAATACTGCTTCAGCTCCGAATACCAATGCATATGGCATTGTGTTTGTGGTCGTTTTGAACGTGGTCCGATATGCCCAGAGAGCTTCATGCAGTCTCTCGTACCAATCCTTTTTATTTTTGGACACCGTCTTCTTTATGATCTTCGTCAAGGTCTTGTTAAAAGCCTCAGCTAGACCGTTAGCTCGGGGATTATAGACCGAAGAGTATCTTCAATTTATTTTATGCTGATGTGCGAAGCGGCTGATTCTGTGATTTCTGTAGGCCGGCCCGTTATCGGAGGTAATCCATCGCGGAGTGCCGAACCGATAAATGACGTCTGTCTTAAAGAAATGGAGAATATTCTCCGTCTTCACTTCTCTTAGCAGTACTGCCTCTGCCCACTTAGAGAAGTAATCGGTTGTCGCCAATATGAACTGATGTCCTTTAGATGACGTTGGTTCGATGGGCCTAATTATGTCGGTTCTCCACATTTCGAACGGCCAGCTAGCCACCGTTGGGTTTGGGGGGTTGGATGCTGGTGGATGAAGTCTCCATGAATCTGGCACGAGTGACACTGCTTCGTATATTCGAGACAGTCCTGAATCATCGTGGGCCAATAGTAGCCCATCCTTTTGATCTTCAGCTTCAACTTTGGCCCGGCTTGATGAGAACCGTAGAGTCCGTCATGAGTTTCTTGGACGACTCTCCTTGGTTCTTTCGGTCCCAGGCATCTTAGCCACAGGGAGTCAAACGATCTCTTATACAGAGTATCATTGACGAAGGCAAAAGACAGAGCTCTTTTCATGAGCTGATGTCTTGAGGATGCATCTTCAGGTGCTCGACGGGATTTGAAGAAATCTATAAAGACTTCTCTCCAATACTTAGCCTTTTCCTGGTCTTCAATTTGTATGGCCGTTTGCTTGGTCGCTTCCTTTTCTTCAGACGACTCCGGAGATATTTCTGCTGGTGCAAGAACCCGACGGTTTTGCACAACAATCCTTACGTCATCGAGGTTTTCATCAGCCAGTTCTTTAGTGAGTTTGGCTAATGCATCCGCCTTGCTATTTTCTGTACGCGGTATGCTTTCCAGAATGTAGGAGGGGATTTGAGTCAGCAGTCGCTGCACTCTCTCGCCGTATTTTACTAACTCTGGTTTGCAAGTTTGATAGTCGCCTTTTACTTGACTAACGACCAGCTGGGAGTCTCCGTATATGAGGAGGTCTTCGATTCCCATATCGATAGCGATCTCAAGACCTGCTATCAAAGCCCCATATTATGCTTCATTGTTTGTCCTCGGCTCCGTTAGGGAAAAAGGTAAAGCGCATTATCCCTCCTTGCGGAGTCACGAAGATAAGGCCTACCCGGGATTTGATCATGGGGGAGTTGTGCTTTCGCTTCTTCAGGGAAGATGCCCCATCGAAGTAGAATTCCCATCGGGTATCACTCCCTCCTCTCTCCCTGTCGATCGTGTCAAACGCGTGCTCGTCCGGCAACTCACAATTTAGGGGTGAATCGGTAGGTATCGGATTCTCAGCGAGGAAGTCGGCAATGGCCTGGCCTTTCACTGCCTAAAGAGGTCGGTATGTTATCGAGAATTCTATTAAGAGTAGGGCCCATTTAGCGAGTCGTCCCATTAGTATGGCTCTTGACATCAAATACTTGAGAGGATCCACCTTAGATATGAGATGGACCTCATGCGCCAAAGCATAATGCCGAAGCTTCGTTATCGCGAAGATTAACGCCAGGCAGTGTTTTTCGATAGGGGAGTAGTTGTTTTCTGCCCCCAGGAGAACCCGACTCAAATAGTTGAGGGTCTCTCTTTCCCTTGATCATTCTCCTGTACCCATAACGCGCCCAAAGAACCTTCAAGGGCGGTTGTATACAGAATGATGGACTTTCCCTTGACTGGAGCGGTCAGTACCGGCGGATTCTGCAGGTATTGCTTGATTCCGTCCAGTGCACCCTGGCATTTGCAATCCCAAACGAACGGGGTCCCCTTCTTCATCAGGTGACTGTAGGGACGACACTTTCCGGAGAGGTTGGCTATGAACCGTCGGATATACGTGAGCTTTCCTTCGAGAGACCGCGGTTTCTTGAGAGTTCTTGGCGGTGGCATTTCCATGATCGTCTTGATCTTCAATGGATCTATTTCTATGTCCCGGTGTCGTACGATGAATCCTAGGAATTTGCCCGAGGAAACTCCGAACGCGCATTTGAGAGGGTTCATCTTCAGGTTGTATATCTGAAGACGTTGGAACACTATCTTCAGATGCTCCCAATGCTCCTCGTACGATTTGCTTTTCACCACGAGATCGTCAATATAACATTCGACGATCTCGTGTATGAGGTCATCAAAGATCTTTTTCATGGCCCTCTGATAGGTAGCGCCTGCGTTCTTCAGACCGAAAGGCATCACTTTGTAACAGAATATTCCCTGAGGAGTCCGGAAAGCGGTATGCTTCTGGTCTTCGGGATGAATCTTTATTTGATTGTACTCTGACGAGCCGTCCATGAAGGAGAAGACTTCGTGAGTGGATATGTTGTCTATCATCAGCTCGGTAACCGGTACGGGAAAATCATCCTTTGGACAGGCTTTGTTAAGGTCCCGGAAGTCCACGCAGATGCGCACTGTCCCATTTTTCTTCATCACTGGGACAATGTTGGCGATCCAGTCGGGGTATTGAACTACTTGGATGAAGCCGGAGTCGATCAGCTTCTTGACTTCGGCGTCGATGCTCATTTCAAGTTCGAGCCTCATTCTTCTTGGGGTTTGTTTAACTGGCTTGACGTCCGGAGATATCGCCAATTTATGCACAGCTATTTCCGGCTCTAACCCCGGCATCTCGGAATAGTTCCATGAGAAGCAGTCCTTATACTGGATGAGCACGTCTTTTAGCATAACCACCTGTTCTTTAGATAGCAGTTCGCTGAAGAACGTAGGTCGCGGGTCGTTTGTCATCCCTAAGTCGATTTTCCTTAGGTTGTCCGCAGTAGTATGTATTCCATCTTCCAACTCTTTTAGCGCTGGTAGAAATTCTGAGATCAACTCCTCTTCATCCTCATTTTTGAAGCACCAGGAGGGGTCATCCATATTCTCGTGCATTCCTTCTTCTGACAGCGTTATCACGTGACAGGTACGAGATCATTTCCAAGATCGATATTGATCTGGTTCTACTCTTGCCATATACGTTGCTTTTGGTACATGCTTTTGCAGTGGGGCTACCCTCCAACTGTTGGATAGAGCGAACCTGCTGAGTTGATATTGGTCATCAGCCCAGTTTTTTAAGGTGAAGCAGTCTTCATGAGAATGTCCTATCGCTCGGTGATAGGAACAATAATCCGGATGATAAACTTCGCTTTCTTGATCGGGGTGCTTGGACTCCGGGAGCGTAATCATCTGATTTTTCATGACGAGGTCGAATATCTTTCTTGTCTTGTCTTGAGGGAAGGAATATGCTCGACCCATCTTTTTCGTTAGAAACGGATTCCGGCTGACCTTTTCTTGATCACGTGGCTTTTTGGATCCGTTTTGCCGTTGTCGAACGTTTTTTCCGTTCTTTGACTTGTTTTTGCCTCTGCGTCGGGCCTTTTTCTTGTCTTGGGAATGCATGGCGGGCTGACTGCGAAGGGCATCGTCATCCTCCGTGGCCTGTTGAAGGAGGCGTTGCGTCTTGGCCTTTTCGTAAATGGTCATTTCGCGGCTGTAGTCGTTCCGAACCTTTTGACTCGCTTCCTTTATTAGCTTGTCCATCTGTTCTTCAAATAACGGACTCGGCACTTTTATGTCAGGACCTCGTTCTGGTTCAACGTCAGCGTCTTTTAAAAGAGCATCCTCTTCTTCATCAAGGTCCTTTATGACATGGCAGTCATGGCATTGCTCCCGTTTCTCGGACTGGACATATCCAAGCCCAATCGTTTCCATTTTTCCGTTGGGCAATTTTCGCTGCGTTCCGGGGACGTTCCAGATCCTGTTGTAAAACTGAGCTTGTCAAGGAGTTTGTTTGAATGGTACGCCTTGGCATCTTAATAACCTTTTCAATCCCTCGGTATAATACCTGGGCAAGCAAATGGGTTGGAGCCTGTCGAGCGCAGGATCGGCACCATGCCAGACTTCTCTTTCGACTTTAGTCTCCGTGGATCGATAGAATCGGATCGCCTTTTCCCCTCTTCGCCTGGGAGGGACGTAGAATGTCTGCAACTCTTGCACACTATATGTCTCCAGTGCATCAAGCTCTCTGTAGTGCTTCCACGGAACCATGGCGATTTGCAAACTCCGGTCTACTTCAACGAAGGTTTGCATCGACAGGCGGACGGAGAATACAGCGTTGATTTCATCTTCGGAGTCGCTGCCAAAGACCAAAATTGGAGCGGATGGTCCGAGTTTATCATTCCGCTTCTGAGGCTGTCCCGAGTAGACTATTTCTTCATCCTCCTCGGTATCGCTTCCAAAGGTAGGAATGGGAGTGACGGGCTTCTGTTTAAGCTCCGGCTTATGACACTTCTCCATGTCTTCGAAGTCTGGCAGGAAGTACTTGGCATTTTCATATTTTCTGACTTCGTTCATAGAGAATGGGTTTAGCTCTCCCATCACGGTGTACTCGAGACCATCTTTGAAATACTTCATACACTGATGTTGTGTAGAAGGGATGATGTTGTATTCGTGTAACCAAGGCCGACCAAGTAGAGCGCTGTAGCAAGTCCTAACGTCGATGACATGAAATTTGATGTCTGTGATGAGAAGCCCAAAGCGTAATGTCAGTATCACGGACCCGAGCGTCTGCGATGACTGCGAATCAAAGCCAGAGATAGTGATTTTATCTCGGGCTAAATGCTGAACGCTCATGCAGATTTCTTTTAGCACCCGCACGTTGAGAAGGTTAACAGAGGACCCGTTGTCAACAAGTATTTTCCCTATTTTGATGTCATGGCAGTATCCAGTGACATATAAAGGACGGTTGTGGTCGCACGTACCAAGGAGAAGATCCTCGTCGTTAAATGTAATGTTAGCCGTGTGGACTTCTGCCAGTTCATCTTGCATTTTCTTCTCTGGGATGAAGGCCTGGAACTGATCGGGCTCTTGTAACGCCTTGACCAAGGAATCCTGTGCTTCTTTAGATAGAAAAAGGGCATCCAGTATGCTTAGTTGTAAAGGTATCTTCCTCAAATGCGCTAGGATATTGTAATCCACCTTACTTTTCTTAGGCGGGTCCTTGGCTGCGAAATCTTTGACGACCCCATCATCGAGGACAATCTCCTCATGGATTTTCTCCTTCCCCTTGTCTTTTCTATTTGAACCTTTGTTTGAAGGCCTGAGATTCTTTTCAGGCAACGTACGATTACGCGGCTGAATGTTCTCGCAGTTCTTCATCTCCTCCTCTTTTCCTGAGGTGGATTCCTTAAAGAGGGGGTCAAAGGCCATTTCTTCGTCAGAATCGCTCCCGAAGGTGAGAACTTGCGATCCCCCGGAATCAATCATGTGATAGTTGTCGGCAGTTCTTTTGCGCTCATATGTCGTGCTTCTCTGTTCCCGATGAGCCTTGCGCTTCAATCGCTTGACGTGTTGTCGGTTGCAACGTATCACTGCCACCAGTTTTTGAAGGCGTTACACTCTTCGGTAGGGTGCGTGATCTTTCGATGGTATAAGCAGTAGCTAGGATTCCCATCTGCTTCGCCAAGGTGTATACTGCCGGGAGTATTTCCTTTAAAAAGGTGGCAGCTTCATTCCCATCGACAGGACTTTAGCGATCTGTTTCCTCGTCTTAAGCCTGCTTCTGTCTGCCGCGGGCGTGTTTCGATCTGGTTGGAGTGCTTCAACCTTTTTATCCTGTCGCCGGCGTTTGGTTTTTTTTTAATATGGACATTTCGCGCTATCGATCAGCTTTGCTCTTCTGACGGGCTTCGTTCGGCAACATGTCAATCATCTCGTCTGACGGTTCCAAGAGTTTCGGTTCTGGATCTGTCCCCAGTTTCTCTGCATCAGGAGCTCCTTTGCCCTTTATTGACGAGTGAAAGATCATGTGGCAACTCGCCACATAATCCTCGAGCTCTTATGAAGAATCGTCTCCTTCATCAGCGTCGTCGTCTTTATTCTCAAGAACATACTTGAAGAATTCGTCCAATGTAATTGGGGTCCGTGCCCTATGATTATATTCTTCCAGTGCATCGATATATTTCTGCAACCTTGTACGTTTGCCGTTGGGTTGGTCTGTCTTCTTAGCCTTCTTCTTTTTCTTTGAAGACTTCGGAGTCTTGGCCTGAAGGTTTTGTCCACCGTCACCAACTTTCAGTGTTGGACGCAGCTTCAGCATCCCATCAATAATCTCAGGGTCCAGCGGGCTCTTCCACCTAATCGCCGGATGATTGTTCATTGTTTTGCGTATTTTTAATTACCGCAATCAAGACGGTGTCGCTGGTAGCTAGCCGGTTGAGTACGGGTCGATCCACAGGGAGATGGAATCTTTTTCTTTATGTTTTAACGAGTTAAATCCAAATATTTTGGGTTTTGTTTTAAGATCTATGAATGATATAAAGGATGATAAAATACTTGCTAGGGTTAGGATTAGGTTAGTTCGAGTTAGGAATTTCTCACTTATTTCAATGCCTTAGTTATTAATATCGGTGTTAAGGTAATCGGCAATAACGGGGATTAGCATGACTAGGAAGAGACTTACAAGTATAAGCTGGGCTTTCCATACTTAGTTTCTTCCTTTTGGTCCTTGTCCGTCCGTTCTTGTCTCTTAGCCCTAACCTCCAATTAATTCAACCACAAGCGGCCTAACTAGGGAATCACCGCTATCATGTAGGATAGGGTGCCGTAGTGAGCGAATTGTGGTTCAATTAAAGGGAGTCCGAATTAAGGTGTTGGGCAAAGAAAGGAGTGAGAGAGATTTCCTTCTCTCAAACCTTCCTTCTCCTGCCCTAACAAGTGAGAAATTACTCACCCATTTAAAAAGATAAAAATAAAACAAGAGGGAAGGTAGAAAGAATTTAGGTTAAGAGGAATTTACAACTACCTATTTAAGATCTCACCTAGGCAAGGATCTTACTCAAGCATCATTGTTGTAAAAAAAATAGAAAAGGAGATAACAAAAGAAAAACACTGATTTAATCCTACGACTAAGTTAACAAATGAAAATTGCAGATAATAAAAATGCGAGAAAAATAAAAAGAACTTACTTTTATTGATAACCTCTCAAAAACTCACTACAATTTTTCATAGAGAATTTTAAATTCTAGATCTAAAAATAAAAAGAGGCATACACATTTGGCTTTGAGCTTTCCTATTTATAGATAGAAAAACCCTAGGTTTACATTCTGATCCATACACGAAATTAAAAAACTACCTCAAGAGAGCCGAGTCAAAGCACCGACACTGCCACCGACATGCGCAGAACGCGGTCGTGGTTCCGCGGCAGAAGTGACTGATTGGCCGCGGTTCCGCGGCCAATTGGTGGAATCGTGGGGCCATCTTTTCAGAGCTTCTCCATGTTGCTTATATCTTCTGTTTTATTTACTTGGTTTCTCAGAATCTCTTTAATTTCCTTCCAGATTTCCAACAGTGCAGAATGATGTGGACTTTTGCCTTGAGCTCCGCGTTGAAGTCTTGGATCTTGTGTTGCCCTTGTGCTTTGTGCTTTGAAGTGCCTAATGATTTTCCATTTGTCTCTTGAACTGGTAGGCAGCATCATACTAATGGTTAGTAGAGATTAGTATTCATCTGTTGTTGGTCATAGTCCCGCATTTGTTGTGAATTTTCATGAATTTCACTATAAAGAGCTGAGAACCTGTAACCTGCAACTATTTAGCAGACATGGATCAAAAGTACCTACTTATATGCAATGTGATTAAGAATAGGAGATATAAAAATGCAAAAATGTGATATGAACAAATACCCACAAGCTTATCTTTTGCTCGTCCGGAGCAAAGCCAATTTTATTCTCAAAAATTCATAATCTCACTTTCGCAGGGAACGCGATTGCACTGAGCTCGTGCAACAAGCCGTTAAACCTCTAGGTGTCCCTAGTAGGAGAAGTGTTGTCTCCTGAGGGTTTTCAGCGGATATTACCCACAAAATCTGATCAACTTGGCCGTTGATTCTAATTCTTCAATTTAGTATTCTAGCGAGGAAGTCTATTATCTTCAACTTAGAAATCAACAACCTGTATTCTTCACACTTTCTTTTCATTTAACTTTAGATCATATATGTTTTGCCTGTTTATAAAGTTTTCAGCATCTCCTAAGTTTTCCTTCTAAGGTGCAATCTTAACTCAGGAATTTTTATCATATCTACTGAAAATATAAGCCCTATCTTTTATTCCTATCTCTCCTCCAAACTCCAATTATATACCCTTACGTGTGTGTAATTATCACCCCTACACTTGGAAATTCAATTCAAGCTATCATACTCTTGTCCATCTTCCAAAATACTTTTAGTTGGTGAATTTTAGATGAAATTACTCACACATCCTTCTAGCGACCGTTAATACTTCTTGAGGTACTAAACGACCGATTACAAATTGTGCTTACGCATTTAGGCGTAATTCCTCGTCTTGCAATACCTAATGCTTAGCAGTGACTCCCAAACCAGTTGGTCTAAGGCACTAGGTGATAAATCACCCTCGCTATATTTTTTTATTTATGCCGTCTTAAGCAATTACAAAACCAGTGTTCATTTTTTTATCTCTTTATTCAACACTTATACTTTTATTTTATTTTCCTTCATACTAAGGATTTTAGACAAGAGCATTTCAAGGTATTCTCTACTATCCCAGGTTTCAAGATGTGTGTGAGTGCGTGAAGTAGGGTATATATTTTCAGAATTTGGACTTAAGGTTCAGAATTATTTTTCAGACTTATATTTCAAATTGTTCTTTCAATATTCTTCCCTTGGTTCGATTTAGCCCAAGAACTGAAGTCAAAATTTGCCTATTTCTAAATAAACTATAAGCACGTATATTTTCTACAGTTAAACTTTAAGAAAGATTATTTTTAGGGTTTTTAATTTACTAACTTTAGGATCTAGTTTTTCTTAACTAGTCAACCGTCATGTTGAACTTAAGTCAAATATGGCCAAAATTGAACTTTTCAATTTTTATAATTTTAAAAAAAATTCAATTTTTTTATAGTTTTTTTTATTTTTATATTTATTTCTTTTTTTTTATATAAAGATGCAATGCGGAATTAAATATGCAAAGAAAAAAAACCGAATATGTACAAATAAAAATATGCAGATGCAATGAAAAGATAACTATTTACAATACCCTTACCCCCAAACTTATTAATAGCAGTGTCCTCACTGCTCCCTGCGGCGTCTACTAGACGCAGCCTCACTGGTCCCAGCCTCTCCCCTATCAGCCCCCCGCCACCTCGATCGTGATCGTGAACGTTCCTCTCTTACTAGGAGGGTAGACATCCCCTGTTCCAAGCTCGTTATTCGCTGATCAAAGTTAGTCAGCATCCCTATCACCCTTTCTACCCCCCTATGGGTTTGTCTAATCAAGCGCGCTTGCGCAGCCGGGGTAAGCTCTTCGTCGCTCGCTGTGGAGCTCGAGTTAGGGGTCTTGGCCATCACGTCCTCGGCCGGCTCGGTTCGCGACCACAAATCATGTAAATGTGTGTAGGACGTGGAGACACCCTCAAGGAGGGGTCGAATGGGAATCCCGCCATGTATATAAAATTCAAATTCCTCAACAGGGAGGAAATGACGACACAGTTATGTCACCAACATAGGGCATGGATAATTGGTCGCCCGTTTGCCGTCACCAATCGAGTGAAGCAGCACTGTGCACATATCGTAACTAGGGTTTCGTGTCATCAATGTGTGCACTATATGTAGGGATGGTATGAAAAATATTGTATTGTGCGAACTTCCAAAAATATTATTTTGTGCCCAACGGCACACAGTTAAAAACATTCGCAAAAAGTGTGCGAGCCTGAATGCCCTTTCGGGGATCCCTAGAACAATCGTTTCCCATTAGAGGTAGGTAGTCTTCAAAACGGAGGGGTTGGTCGTGAATGGGGAGTCGTGGTATTAAGATGACTTCGTGAATGAAGTCCCTATCAATTAAAATTTCCCTATCCCCCCACATTAATCTAATGTGCCCGTGTTGTGCAAGACAACCCTCCTCCATGCATTCATAAAAACGGGCAACAAGATCCGGAAGCGCGAAGGCATTCGGATGGTTAAATAGTAAAAAATTCCATCCTCGCTTTCGGATCTCATCGCCGAAATAGCTACCGTACAAATTGTGTGCAAACAACTGGGAAAATCTCTTTCAAACTGTAGTGTAGGGGCCATGGAATTAAATTGCAGAAAGATTAAAATTTCACAGAGTGTAGTTCAGATACGCAAACCTTCTCTGAAAATTTCAGAGGGCGAAGACTCTAGATGGCGGCGGATGCGCGGCGCAGAGGGGGCTTCAGCGGCGGTTAGGCGGCGTCCTGGTGCGATTTCTCTGTGATTTCAGAAGCGGCGGCTAGGGTTTCTGTGAGGGATAATTTTAGGGTTTTGTAAATGCATTAGAGGGGTCGGGTTGTTTTTATAGGGGTTATTGGTTATTTGTACAAAAGCCCCCTTAAAAAGAGGAATTTAGTTTGTAAAAAAAATTATTTATTTTATTAATAGAACTGAATATTTACAAAAATACCCCTCGAAAATTTGAAATATATATATATATTTTTATGTTTATGTTTTTTTTTATTTTTATATAATTACAAGTGGTACATACCTCCAAACTTATTTGAAACAGTGTTTCCACTGTTTATGGCTAGATAACCGAAGTTTGGTGGTAAGCGGAGGAAAATTATTCGATGTAAATCTGCTCCTGCAACATCAGGAGCTCCTCCGATGGGTCAGCGGTGAGGAACGGTTTTAACCTATGTCCGTTCACTTTGAAGAGTGAACCATCCTCAGGATTTTCTAAATCGACTGCACCATGCGGATACACAGTCTGCACAAAATATGGTCCTTTCCATCGAGATCTGAGCTTACCGGGATGGAAATGTAACCGGGTGTCGTAGAGAAGTACCTGTTGAGCAGGTGTGAAAGTTTTACGCATAAGGTGTTTATCGTGAAACACCTTCATTCGGTTCTTAACGACAACCGCGTTCTCGTAAGTTTGATCCCGAAGCTCGTTTAGTTCATTGATCTGCAACTTCCGATTGCTGCCCGCATTATCAAGAGATAAATTTAACTCCTTAATCACCCAAAATGCTCGGTGCTCAATTTCCACTGGAAGGTGGCAAGCCTTTCCATAAACAAGCCGATAAGGAGACATGCCAAGATCAGTCTTACATGCAGTTCGAAATGCCCAAAAGGCATCCGTGAGTTTTAAAAACCAATCCTTAAGGTTCTTAGAAACTGTTTTCTCCAAAATCTGTTTGATTTGACGATTGGACACTTTGGCTTGCCCACATGTTTGAGGGTGATAGGGTTATCCTATGATTAATGGAGTATTTCCGCATCAAGGCCTCGAAAGTCCTATTACAGAAATGTGTTCCATTGTCACTAATGATCACGCGGGGGTGTCCAAACCGGGAAAAGATGTTTTCCTTAAGGAATCTAACGACAACCTTATTATCGTTAGTCCGGCTGGGCACGGCCTCGACCCATTTAGAGACATAATCTACATCTAGAAGAATATACAGGTTCCCAAAAGAGCTGGGAAACGGCCCCATAAAATCAATCCCCCATACATCGAAAATCTTGACAACCAATATTGGTTGGAGCGGCATCTCGTTTCTCCTGGATATCCAGCCCAAGTGTTGGCACCGGGAGCAAGTCTTGCAGTAATCATAAGCATTTTTGAAGAGTTGTAGCCAGTAGAAACCACACTGCAAGATCTTCTCGGCTGTCTTTCTTGGGCCAAAATGTCCGCCACAAGCTTGATCGTGGCAAAATGACAGCACACTCTTGAATTCATTGTCAGACACATACCGACAAATAATCTGGTCGGGACAGTATTTAAACAGATAAGGTTCGTCCCAGTAAAAGTGCTTCACTTAGGATAAGAATCGAAGTCTGTCCTGACTTGACCACTCGTTTGGTAGTAATCCTGTTGCTAAATAATTCACAATATCTGCGAACCTGGGTTCGCATGATACTGTTAAGAGCTGTTCATCCGGAAAAACGTCGTTTATTGGAAGTGAAAGCGTCGGCGAAGAAGGAAGTCGTGATAGATGGTCGGCCACTACGTTTTCACATCCTCTTTTGTCTTTGATGACAAGGTCAAACTCTTAGAGTAAGAGGATCCAACCTATCAGCCGAGATTTTGCGCCCTTCTTAGAAAAAAGATGGCGTAGAGCAGAATGGTCTGTGTAAACAATGACTGGAGAGCCGATTAAGTAAGGCCTGAATTTTTCTAATGCATATACAACAGCCAAGAATTCCTTCTCGGTTGTTGTGTAATTCATCTGGGCATCGTTCAGGGTTCGGCTAGCATAATAGATTACGTGCGGCCTTTTATCAATGTGTTGTCCTAGGACCGCACCAATAGCAAAGTCAGACGCATCGCACATAATCTCAAATGGATACGTCCAGTCAGGAGAAGAAAGTACGAGAGCAGAAGTGAGTGAGCTTTTAAGTGATTCAAATGCAGTCACACAGCTGGAGTTGAAATCAAATGTGGTGTCCTTGTCCAACAGAAGAGTCAAGGGTCTAGCAATTTTGCTAAAATCCTTGATAAACCGTCTATAAAAACCGGCGTGGCCAAGGAAAGCTCGGATGTCTCTAACGCACTTGGGAGGAGGAAGATTGGAAATGACCTCAATCTTAGCTTTATCCACCTCAATGCCATTTTGCGAGATGATATGTCCTAAGACAATACATTCGCGCACCATGAAGTGGCATTTCTCCCAATTCAAAGTTAGGTTTTTATCTTTACACCGGGTAAGGACAGCGTCGAGATGCTGTAAACACTCATCAAAGGAATCACCGAAAATGAAGAAATCATCCATGAATATCTCCAAAAAATTTTCCACCATGTCTGAGAAAATTCCCATCATACACCGCTGGAAGGTAGCGGGTGCATTGCACAACCCAAAGGGCATGCGGCGATAAGCAAATGTACCGAAAGGACAGGTGAACGTCGTTTTGTCTTGGTCCTTTCGGCGATGGGAATCTGGTTATAGCCGGAGTAGCCATCCAAAAAGCAGTAGTACTCGTATCCAGTCAATCGTTCAAGCATTTGGTCAATAAAAGGTGGCGGAAAGTGGTCTTCCGCGTTGCAGCGTTGAGTTTTATGTAATCTATACACACTCGCCACCCAGTTTGGGTGCGAGTAGGGATCAAATCATTCGCCTGATTAGTGATGACCGTTATGCCCGACTTTTTGGGGACAACATGTATCGGACTGACCCACTGGCTATCAGAGATAGGGTAAATGATACCACTATCAAGACATTTTACGATCTCTTTTTTCACAGCCTCCTTCATGACTGGATTGAGTCGCCTTTGTGGATCCCTGGCTGGTTTGGCATCATCCATCATATGAATGTGATGTTCAACGATCAAGGGATTAATCCCCTTGATGTCTGCCATAGTCCAGCCAAAAGCTTGCCGATTGCTCTGCAAGACCGTCAGAAGGGCTTTCTCTTGCTCTGTAGCTAGAGAAGCCAAGATGATAATAGGGAGGGTCTCGTTCTCACCTAAGTAAGCATACTTGAGGTGAGAAGGCAACGGCTTGAGTTCGAGTGCCGGAGGTGAAATGATTGAAGGCAGAATCGGTGAAAATGTCTCGAACTTAAAGGACTCTAACAAAGGCTCAAAACGAGTGTACGCGACCGAGTCGGATGGTTCAGCTAACTCATCCGACAATTCAAAGGATTCAAGCTCGGGTGGCGACAAGTCAAGATCGTTCAAGAAAGTGAAACACTCATAATCACTATCGGGAGCAGTATCAGATTCAAGAAGGAACGCACTAGTGGCGTCAAGATTGCTGTGATCGAACAGAAATTTCTCGAACTCACAGTCCTCAGGAACGATCTCTTGGATCGAACAAACGTCTAGTATATGAGCATTTGGTTCGGAGGGCTGATTCCCTAACATAAAAATGTTGAGTTCAATTATTATGTTTCCAAAAGATAGGTTCATCGAACCATATCGACAATTGATCACAGCATTCGAGGTCGCAAGGAATGGTCGACCGAGTATCACCGGAATTTGATTCCGAGGGTTAGCTACAGGTTGTGTGTCTAAAACAATGAAATCAACGGGGAATATGAAGTCCCCTACTTTTATTAACATATCCCCTAACTCACCCCTAGGATGGGTGATAGATCGGTCGGCTATTTGGAGAGTACAGTGTGTGGGTTTCAGCTCTCCTACACCTAATTGTTCATATACCGAATATGGCAGCAGGTTAACACTGGCACCAAGATCCAAAAGTGCGCGGTTGATGTTCTTATCCCCAATAGTTATTGAAATCGTAGGACAGCCAGGGTCATTTCGTTTTTGTGGTAAAGCTTGGGTAAGAGCATCACTCACGGCACTAGCTAAGAAAACCTTCTTGGGCACTTGAGATTTCCTTTTCTTAGTGCACAAGTCCTTCAAGATTTTTGTCACGCCCCGCTTCCCAATATACGGGCAGAGGACGCGACGAGACCGCTACGTATTTACTGCGAAGTAAATACGCTAAGCGTATCTAAGCAATATAAAAGTAAATGCACAAGAGACAAGATCTAATAAAACAACAACTTTATTTATTCACATTCTTTCTGTACAATGCATGGAAAGTAAATACAACTGAAATAAAGCAATGCCTAAACAATGGCATAACAGAAATGAAAAGGTACTGAAATGAAAGTGTACAATGAACTAAAGCTCGGGGTCTTCACTGAATTGGTCCAAGTCTTCAACAGTGGGGTCGATCTCAGAAATGTCCAGATCACCTGACGACATTCAAAGAAGAAAGAAAGAGAATGTCGTCAGCGAAAAAATCGCTCGGTAAGTCCCAAAGAGAAGAGAGAACTAGAATAGACAGAAAGAGAAAGTAGCTTTTAAAGTTGTATTATCTTGTTTTTGTGTTAACGTTGTTGTTTGTAGCTTGGTACAGAAGGATGCCAGTGTATACGAGAGGAGTCTCTATATACTAGAGACTAGAGGCAAGTGTAGTATAAGGAACCATTTATGTCATGGTACAACAGCAACTGGATTCAAGTTAGGTGTATTAAATCTTACTGTTTCGTACCACTTCTAACACCTTCCGTACAATCTACCCCTTAAACCCCGTAGTGTCTTGATTGTATTGTTGTATTGTATTGTCTTGTGTTATAAACTGTATAGATTTTATAATTAGATGACTTTGCTGAAACCATGATATCAGTAAACGGATGTAACTGTATAATCATGTAAATGGATGTAACTAGAGAATTATGTAAATGGATGTATATCCATGGTTCGGTTCGGTCAAGTTGTATAGATTGATAAATGGATTCATGAATTCATGTTGAATTGTAATATTGTAGATTGTACTTGAATTATATTCAAGTCAGATTATAAAGAGACTCAATCTGAGTCAGACAATTAGAAAAGTAAATTGAAGTCCTGATTGTTTTGATATTATCGGTAACCGCTGCATATGGGCGGCAGGATTTGTGTCTTTTTCAAAGACGATTACTGTGTTGATAACACCGTTTGTCAAGTTGTCTACCTTAGATAGGAAAGCACCCACTTCTCCGGCTCCCTGAGGCTCAAGAGATTGGTCCTGCTTAAACCTATGTTTACTAGGGTCCTTAGGGTAATTTATAGAACTTGAGAGGTTTTATGTAAAAATACTTTTGTATAGTTTTCAAAATACACCCCAAGTATTTATTAATCGTCTTTAGAGTTGTAATGAATGTAGATTTTACATTGTGATATTTCTAGTGAAAATATCCTAATTCTATAATAAAGGGTATTTATTTGTAATATTAACTTGTATGGAATTTATGATATTTTAATGTAAAATGATTCTTCGATTTGGAAAAGCTTGAATATTTATATTATAACAAAAATAGGTATTTTGATATTTCATATATATATTTATTTATAAAAATAAATTTTACTATATATTATAATTCTAAAAATCTCATTTTCTTAAGATTTTCGTATTTTAAATCTTTCGAGACCGAATGCTCCTTGCGGAGGTCTGCATCTCGCACTACTGAGCCCAAGGATGTGCGATAATCTACACCATCCCAGTCGGGTTCCCCAAATTAGGTTATAGCGGCACTTTGCAAAGATTTGTGTAAATACTAAATCGTTTAGAAAATGGTTTTATTAGTAATGGTATTTATTTGAAAATGTGTTGTTTTTCGTATTCTATATTCCTGAAAGTATTTTGCTATGTTTCAAATGAGTGTGTGGGGAGGTAGGTCATTACCTCGTGATCTACTTAAAGGTATAGCAAGGTTTTGATGGTTTAAATGTAGAAATGAAACTATATGGTAGTTTAATGAAAAAATACGGTAAAATGGAAATAGCAATTACTTTTGATATGGAACTTGTTTAATATGATTAGTTAGTGTTTAATAGTCAACATGTAGTGGTTGTAGCATGATTGTATTAAAGAAAGAGTTAGGTTTTATAAAGAACTGAATAGGAAATCGGATTTGTTTCGATTCCGTCGGGTTTTAAAATTTCATATTTTAGAATAAGAATAGAGAAGAGGGAATTGGGACTTACGGGTTTAGTTAACAGAGGAGAGGGAGTGGGAGTGGACGTAGCTTCCAGTGCGTCGTTCCGTCGCCGGGATCTCCTAGGGTTGTTGCCGGAAAATTCGCCGGAGCTTCGCCTCTTTGCTCACTTCGATTGCACAATAGGGTTTCTAGGAATTTCTTGAGAGTTGGCTCAGAATTTTGGGATGAGGGGGTAGTGTTTAGGGGTGGTATTTATAGGATTAGACTAGGGTTAGGGTAGATGAAGAGTTTAATTGAAAAAATATATTAAAATATATTAAAATGTATTAAAAAGTGGAGTAATTGGGGTTTAAAGCGCTCTCTGGAACTGATCTACAGAAATTAAGTGTGCAGGGGTACTGGGGAGAGGAAAAGACACAAGTTTCATGTTGGGGACTCGGCGGTCCGGCCGAGTCCGGTCGGCGGCGCCGGCCCGAGTCGGCCGGTCCGTCGGCCGACTTGGCCGAGTCCGGCCGAGTCCGGCGGTCGGAGGGTCCCCTGACGATTCATTAGCTCACTGGAACATTTACTTTTTAGGGTGTAGTAGGGTTTTTGTGAGATATGCACGTGTAAACTGTTAGTATTCTAAAAATTCAAAACAAAATAATATTAAAAATAATGTGGGGTATGGGATTTGAACTCTGGTGGCTTGGTTCAGCAGTGCAAGGTATTACCAATGAGCTACAAGCTCCTTCTTGTAATTAAGGAGTTAATTAATTACTAAAAGTAATCACAGCAAAAGTAAATACCCCAAGTATACATTAATTTTAAAGCAAATTTTTGTACACTAAAAATGGAGTTGTTACAGTTTACCCTCCTTACAAAAAATTTCGTCCTCGAAATTTATAACTTTTATTTGAGGACCAGTTTACAAAGAGATGTGGATATCTTGCACATATTTCATCTTCCATTTCCCAAGTGGACTCTCCTGGAGTGTCTTTTCTCCACATCACTCGAACCAAGTTGACTTCCTTGTTCCGAAGTGTCTTCACTTTCCTGTCCAGGATCTCCATAGGTTGGTGCTCACAAGATAAGTCGGGCTGTATAGTGAGCTCAGAATGATCAAGAAAATGGCTGGGGTCACTCACATACCTTCTGAGTTGGGATATGTGGAACACATTATGCACTCCTTCCAATGAAGGTGGAAGTGCTAAGCGGTATGCCACTTCACCGACTCGTTCAAGTATGTCGAACGGTCCAATGTATCTCGGACTTAGCTTACCCCGTCTTCCAAATCGGATCACTCCACGGTTCGGAGATATCTTTAAGAATACATGATCTCCTGGCTGGAACTCCAAGTGACGTCTCTTTGCATCAGCCCAGTGCTTCTGTCGATCTTGGGCTATGCGCATCTTTTCCCTGATAGTACGAACCACATCAACAGTTGCTACTATCATCTCTGGTCTAAGAAGTTCCCTATCTCCGACGTCATCCCAACTTAATGGCGATCGACACTTCCTTTCATATAGTGATGCAAAAGGCGTCATTCCTATGCTTGCTTGGTAGCTGTTGTTGTACGAGAACTCCACAAGATGTAGGTGATCTTCCCACGATCCTTTAAAGTCTAACATACAAGCTTTGAGCATATCCTCCAAGATCTGAATAGTTCGCCCAGACTGACCATCTGTTTGTGGATGATAAGTCGTGCTGAAGTTCAGACTTGTTCCCAAGCTTGCTTGCAGACTCTGCCAAAATTGCGATCGGAACCTGGTGTCACGATCGGAGACAATGTAGACCGGTACTCCATGAAGTCTCACAATTTCCTGTATGAGTTCATGAGTATCAGAGATAGTACATTATGAAGAGTTTAAATCTTAAGTAGATTATTATCTCCATGTACTTCTTTGCCAGTGTCTCAGTTGATTGGCCAACTCGAAATGGGATGAAGTGAGCCGACTTTGTGAGTCGATCCACAATGACCCATACGACATCGTTACCCTTTGTGCCGCGAGGAAGTGCAGTCACAAAATCCATTGTGATGTGTTGCCACTTCCATTCTGGGATTGGTAACGGTTGAAGTAATCCAGCTGTCCTGTGATGTTCAGCCTTTACCTACTGACACACCAAGTATTTTGTGACGCTTCTGGCTACTTCACGCTTCATTCTATGCCACCAATAATTCTGACGTAGATCTTTGTACATTTTGGTACCTCCAGGGTGTACTGAGTAGGGAGAGTTGTGAGCTTCTTTCATTAACTCTTCCCGAACAGGACCTTTTGGTACACACAATCTGCTGCCGTATCTCAAAGATCCGTTTTCATGGATGATGAAGTCTATTCTGAGTCCATTCTCCACTTGTTCTCTGATCTTTTGCAACTTAGCATCACTTGCTTGAGCTGCTTTGATCTGATTGACAATGATTGATTGAACTTGTAAATTCATCAAACTTGAAGCATTACCTGGCATGACTACTTCAATCTCCATCTGATGCAAGTCTTGTTGAAGCTTCCACTGAGCGGTGAGATTCATCGATAATGGTTGACGACTAAGAGCATCTGGAACTACATTCACCTTCCCTGGGTGAGATTGCAAGTTGATGTCAAAGTCTGCCATGAGTTCTAACCATCGTCTCTGCCGCATATTCAACTCCTTCTGAGTAAACACATATTTTTGGCTCTTGTGATCTATGTATATGTTCACTCATTCACCAAGTAAATAATGGCGCCAAATCTTGAGAGCAAAGATGACGACTTCCAACTCCAGATCATGAGTCGGATAATTGCGCTCATGAGTCTTCAACTGTCTTGAAGCATAAGCCACAACCTTACCGTGCCGATGTAGAACGCATCCTAATCCCTTACCGGATGCATCGCAATGCACTTCGAAAGCTCCAAATTGGTCCGGTATGACGAGAATAGGCGCTGATGTCAACCTTGACTTAAGTTCTACGAAAACTTGTTCGCATGCTTCTGACCATACAAATTCTTCATCCTTACGTGTGAGCTTAGTCAGGGGTGTTGCTATCTTTGAAAAGCTTTCAATGAACCTTCTGTAATATCCATCTAAACCCTAGAAACTCCAAATGTCCTTCATTGACTTTGGTGTAGGCCATTCGCTAACTGTTGAAACTTTCGCTGGATCCACAGAGATTCCTTCTCCTGATACGATATGTCCAAGAAAACCAACTTGCTTTAGCCAAAACTCGCACTTGCTGTATTTGACATATAATTGGTGTTGTCGTAGAGTTTCTAGGACAATTCGTAGGTGTTCGGCATGCTCTTTTCGACTCATAGAATACATCAGGATGTCGTCGATGAAGATGACAACAAACCTGTCTAAGTACTTTCGGAAAACTCAATTCATTAGGTTCATGAATATTGCTGGTGCATTGGTCACTCCAAATGGCATCATTAGAAATTCGTAATGTCCATAGCGAGTTCTGAAAGCTGTTTTATGAATATCAGCTTCCTTGACCTTCACCTGATGATAACCTGAACGAAGATCTAATTTAGAGAAAACACAAGATCCACTTAGCTGATCGAATAAATCGTCGATGCGCGGGAGTGGATACTTGTTCTTTATCGTTATTTCGTTCAAGGCTCTATAATCGATGCACATTCTGTATGAACCTTTCTTCTTCTTCACAAGTAGTACTGGTGATCCCTAACTTGAAGTGGTAGGATGAATCCATCCTTTCGCCAATAATTCGTCCAACTGAGTTCGTACTTCCTTCAAACCTTTCGGACTTAAACGATAAGGTGCTTTGATCGCTGGTTGTGATCCTGGTACTAAATCAATGCTGAATTCAAGAGCTCGATCGGGAGGCAAACCTGATATATCGTCAGGAAACACGTCGTCGAACTCTCGAACCACATCTGGCCTTGATTCTTCCTCCGCTTGAGCTGCTGCAACTACTGCTTCCCTTGGCTTAGCCTTATAGATACTTGGCTCCAGGGTACGGTCTCCGCTTTTGAAATAGAAGACCGGATGGTCTGGAATCTCGAATACTACCCTCCTTTGACGACAGTCGATGGTAGCATAAAAAGTTCCAAGCCAATCCATACCTAGAACCACATCGAAGTTCGGTATGTCCAGCACCTTGAAGTCAGCGTAGAATTCTCTGCTGCAGACGACTACTGGACACAAGCTATATCCCATTTTTGCCTTTAGAACACCATTTCCTGAACTGACATTCCAGCTGGATACAAGCGGTGTGACTGGAATCGGGTGAGTTCGAACGAACCGTTGCAACATAAAGCAGTGAGATGCTCCAGTATCGAACAGTGCTAGTGCAGGTAGTGAGGCTACTAAGATTGTACCTAAGGTATGTGGGATATGTTTTAGATGTCGGTAAAGGTATGTAGATAGGCAGGAAGACTGAAAGAAAATTTGAGAAAGAAAGGTTACCAGTGATAACTTGGCCAGTGGCCTCAGCTTCTTCCACGGTCATTGTGAAAGCCTGGTGTTCAGTTGATAAAACTGCACATTTGTATTACATTTTTCCTACCATTTTCATATTAAAAAAGGACTTTATTATAATATATTATATATATGAGGGTTTATGTGTGAAAACACCATTTTCCATGTATTAATATATTTTAATTAGCATTTGGTAGAAAAATGTATGCAAATAAATTCATTGACCAAATCCTAGTAGAACTAAGTCTACTAAATATTATTTAAAGATTATTGTGCAGAATTTTCCAAGTTGTTATGCAGAATATATCAAAGAAATCAAGTTGTTGAAGAAATCTTGCCAAATTAAGAAGCAAAACTTGGAGACCAAGTCTGGAAGCAACCGAGAGAAGATTTCTTAATTCTAAAGGTGCCTTGGATTTCCAAATGTCACAATCAGAAAGCCCAAGAAAATTGACGAAGTGATCTTCACCATTGAGCACGGATCCGCGTCCAAACCCACCCTTGGGCCGCGGATCCGCCGCAAGTTTAGGGAGTTAGAGCTCAATAATTTTTGGCATAAATCATTGCTAAATTTTAGCAAGTTTTCAACAATAAGATTCTGGCTTTGCACTATAAAAGGGCACCGAGAGCCTCTTGGAAAAATTCATCAAGCCGACACGATCACGAAGCCCCAAACGCTCATGCATCCAGGCTGATCATCAACTGTTCATCTACCTCCTTAGGAAAGATCGAGAAGCAACTAGTTTGTAATCATTTTCTACGGAATAAAGTGTAGATTGTTCAAATGATTAATAAAGGTAGTTATTTTATTTAATTCTTTTGTATTTTACATTATGTTTCCCTTCTCTGTCTTTTCATCTTCTTCTCCCAACATGCGCGAGTAATTCTCCGCTTGTTAGGGTTCGTAGGATTATGGTAGGCTAATGGACGATGAAAATAATTAAACCCTTTTTAAGTCCTATAAAGTTTAGGAACTTTATCAAAAGAATCATTAACATCCTAATCGGGCGCGCTAGCAATTCTTTGCTAGTTCCGACCGCGATTAGAGATTAGATTAATAATTGTTTTGGTAAGGGCTAGATATGAACGGAGTTCCGTGTCGAGATAAGGGTTAAGAGTGGGATTCCTTTTCCCTCCAGAAACCCTAATCTACACGCATCACCGTCGTTCTAGTTCTAAATCTATTAATGGATAAAAATGGTAAATTTTAATTAATCGTCCATAACTACTAAATCCTAACGAACCCTACAAGCCCTCTTATTATATTAATTACATTTTTAAAATAATCTAGATCTATATTTTACATTCTTATTTAACGTAGATCTAGAAATCTTTCTATAAAAGTCTTTATCCCCCACCTCTTTCTCAACACATCTAAAGTAAAAATAAAAGGTTTCAGGTTTCCCAGAGGACGACCCGTACTCATCTCGGTCTAGCTACATGCGACACCGTTATTGATTGCGGTTAACTACAAACACAATTTTTCGAACCAATCAAATGGCGTCGTTGCCGGGGATACGTGCGTAATTTTTTATTCTTATTATTTGTGTTGAATTCTTAAACGATTCATATCATTATTGAAACAAAACTGCAAATTGCATATTTAACGATTTGTGCGTGAATTTTTGCGAGGGAATCTGGAGTCACGGACTTGAGGAAAACAGAAGACAGAGCCATTCATCGAGATCCAGAGGAGCACAGAGGGACATAGAAAAATTTTCAGCAACTGAACCATCCACCACGCGGCGGAACCGCGGCATAAAGGTGCTCCCTGCGGCGGAAACGCGGCTGCTTAGAGGGATTAGGGCTACAGAACTCTCTGGTAAGATTCTCAACTCCTTCTCTCTCCTTTCAAATCCAATAAAATCTATCTTCTGCAGGATTCTTTGCAAAAATCGCGCCGCTCAAAAAATCTTTTTGCAAAAGTTTTGTGATTGGTTTTGTTTTGCATATTTTAATACGGATTTTAAGGGGCAAAGACCAAATCAAGATTAGGTGGGGATTTCATCACCCTTCCTAAGCCCCACAAATCACAAACCGAGCATCTGCATCAACCCTACAATAATTTAAAAAAATATCTAGACCAGACTCTAAGGACTGTCGCGCTCAATAAGGTCAGAGGAAGGTCGTGGGTAATCTATCGCTTATCCGCATTACTTTTGTAGTGCCTAGGCAAGTGTGTCAAAGGCTAGTGGTTTTTAATTAGGCCCACTACTGTGGTTCCTTCCCACTTACCTGGCACTTACCTGGCTACAAGGGTAGTACGGAGGCGGTAGAGGATTGATCCTGCGGCTTGTCCTTTGGAAGTGTAGGAGCGGTCTAGAGACTGGACCTAGGTAACCTTAGTTCTAGGGTTGCTTGTGCATATTAGGGTGATTTGTCTTGAGTCCCACTTTTTCAAAACAAGCCAATTTTAAATCACACACACGCTGCCACTTGCACTAAACCCGCTTAGTGCATGCTCGGCTGGACACGGGATCCTAGTGCCCGTCTTGTCCGCGTTCCTGCTATCGACGCCGAAGTCGGTACTTCTTCATCTTCTTTTCCCCCACCACACACCACATCGACCGTGATGGACGGCACTCCATCAAATTATAACACCACGCTGCCACTGCCTGAAGGTGCGCAGAACCCACCGCGCATCTCTCTCCAAGAGAGATGCTATCCTATTCGTGGTCTTCTTCCCACTTGTCTATCTCTTCCACCACCTAATGGGGATAATTTCGAAATTAAACCCCACTACATCAATCTGCTGCCCAAATTTCACGGGCTTGAGTCGGAAGACGCGTACGTTTTCATCACCAAATTCGAAAACGTATGCGCAATGATGGGTACTTCACAATTGACTTTAGATGCTATGCGCTTACGTCTTCTCCCATTCACACTGTGCGACTTGGCAGAAAAATGGCTTTATAATACTGCTGCACACTCTATCGCTAATTGGGATGAATTCTTCGTAGCATTTCTTAAGAAGTTTTACCCAAATCATAAGACTGCACATGTTAGGAGCGAGATCAACCAGTTCACCCAGCTTCCCAATGAACCATTTTGGAAGTGCTTTGAACGTTTCAAAGATCTGCTTGTCCAATGCCCCCATCACGGAATACAAAGATGGGATTTATGTCGGATTATATATGAGGGCATTAATCCAGCGACAAAGCAGATGCTTGAAACAATGTGTCAATGCAATTTCATGTCTAAAGATGACGGTGAAGCATGGAAATATCTGGAAGACCTTGCTGAACACACGTTGCAGTGGGAAAGCGTAAGACCACCTTCAACTAAGGGAGGTATTCACCAGCTCGATGTTTCTATCGCAGTGAAAGCCGAAATGGCAGCGATACAGAAGAAACTCGATGCTATTGAAAACAAGTTCTCAACATTCTCTCTAAATCAGGTCACGCTTCCTAAGACTGTCTGTGGTTGCTGTTCGGATCCTTCACACTTAACGGAAGAATGTCCTATGAATGCATCGTTTCAAGCTAATGCTGCTTTTCAGCAGCGACCTAGAAATGATCCTTCTTCTTCCACATATAATCAAGGATGGAGGAATCATCCTAACTTTGCTTGGAATCAAAACCAACAAAGTAATTATCAAAGACCTCATCCACAGCAACCACAACCACAGAATCAGCCTCCCTTTCAGTCACAAAATTTCCAAAATCCGGCCAACATTTCTACACCACAAGTGGCCGATACTGACAACTCATTTGCACAAACTTTGGATATGTTCATGAAACAATCCATGCAAAATTCGGCTGAGATAAGGTCTTCTATTGATACCCTAACGAAAAACTCCTCCTCCCATGGTGAGAGTATTAAATCAATAGAAAACCAAATCGCACAGTTAAACGCCGCAATGAGTGCGAGAGAGAAAGGGAAACTCCCATCTCAACCCCTACCGAATCCTGGCCATTCACAAAGTCATAATGTGAATGCCATTACTACGTTAAGATCGGGGAGAGTGCTGAATAACCAAGTGGGTGAGCAATTTGATGATAGTGACACCAATGATACCCCAGCTTCTTCTTCTTCCCCTAATTCGTCTAGTCTCCCACCTTCGCCCGAGCCTATTCTCCGTTTTCCCCAAGGCTCGAACACTTCGCCAATTTCGCCAAATCTATCTAAGTCGATTCCCACTCCAGTTTTGGGATCGAATCCGTCCCCACAGTCTTCTCCACAAACGTTGGACCCAAAACTTATTGATCAAGCACCTTATCCAAACAGGTTAAGGGGCAACAGACCAAGTCCACAAATAGAGAAGATTGTGGAAATTTTTAAGCAAGTTAACATAAACATTCATCTCCTAGATGCTATTCAACAAGTTCCGTCATATGCAAAAATCTTAAAGGACTTGTGCACTAGGAAGAGAAAAGTTCAAGTACCTAAAAAAGTTTTCCTTACGAGTAATGTGAGCACTGCTTTTACACAACAACTACCCAAGAAACGAAAGGACCCCGGAAGTCCTACAATTTCAATTTCTATTGGGGGTAAAAATATCAATCGTGCTCTACTCGATTTAGGTGCTAGTGTTAACTTGCTTCCGTATTCTGTTTATGAGCAATTAGGGATCGGAGAGTTAAAACCTGCGCATTGCACTCTTCAGATGGCCGATCGATCTATCACCCAACCAAAGGGTGAGCTAGAGGATGTGTTAATCAAAGTCGGGGAATTCATATTCCCTGTGGACTTTATCGTTATAGATACACAACCTGTAGCGAACCCACGCAATCAAATCCCGGTGATACTCGGTCGACCCTTTTTGGCCACTTCCAACGCAGTAATCAATTGTAGAAACGGCTCTATGACCCTATCCTTTGGAAAGAAGTCAATTGAGCTTAATATTTACAAGTTGGGAAGTGAACCCTCCGAACCCTATGCTCATGTGTGTTCTGTCGAATTAATGGATGTCGACAGCAGCGAATTTGATCAACCTCATAATTCTGACTCTTTTCATATGTCGTTGTTTGACACGGACTCTTCCACCGAGTTATCCGGGTTAACATCTAACACTGATGAGGAACTTTTTATAGAGTCGGACGATCATCCCATTTTTTCTGATGACATTATTCTTCGGGGCATCGACGAAAGCTTTGAGGAAATTTTCGCTAATGAGCTCGCATTTTTACAAGACACTGGTGTTGAGATGAATCAACTCCAAGATGAAGAAATTGGACCTCCACCACCTCTTTTGGACAATCATGATAATGCGAGTAATCCATCATTACTATCACTGTGCCGTCTCTCCAAATTGAGACGCAATCCTTTTCCAATACACCTCTTGTCACCTCCCCACTTCTTCACGTCAATAGGTGACATGTTCTTCCACCAAACTTGGTGCTTCATCGATAAAATTTTTGAATGGTTGGTGTTGACCTTCGGTATTTGCAAAGCTTGGCATTGACCAATAACCTTGACCCCCTCATGTGATTTTAAAAGATTAAAATTGTTTAACTCAAGTTTGGAGGAGGGGTGGTATATTTTGGCTCTTGAAAGAAAATGATTTTTACAAAATTGTGAGCCTAAAATAAGTTTGGGGGAGAATTTTCACTTTCATATATTCTTGCCCCCATTAATAATTTCCTTCCAAGTCTACAGGTTTTTTGAGCTTAACGGATGACATCAGTGATGACACTGCTGTAAACAGGTTTGGGGAAGGTTTGTGCTTATTTACACATCAATTTGCATCATATTTTGCATAAGCACAACATTTTCAAAAAAAAAAATCTTTTATAACAAAAGAGTAGAAAGTGAAAAATTACATCCAAAAGATAGGAATAGTCTAAGAAAACCAAGAAAATTAGAAGTTTTCTTATACGAACTAGTAATAAGTAGTTATGAGCTGTTGTCCCAAGGGTTAGTAAGATGAAGGAAGTCACTGATCTGAGAATAAAAATAAGTCTGAAAAATAGTTTCTATTCGGGAAGCCAAACATTTTGAACGTTGATACCCTACTATATGCACTTACACACGTCTTGAAACTCGGGATAGTAGAGAATACCTTGAAATGCTCTTGTCTAAAAGCCAAAGTATGAAGGAAATAAAAAAAAATGAAGAAAATATAAAAATGGTGAAAAGAAAAAAAATGAACACTGGTTTTGTTATCGCCAAGGCAGAAATAAAAAAAAAATATAGCGAGGGTGCCTCTTCACCTAGTGCCCTAAGGCCAACTGGTCTGGGAGTCACTGCTAAGCCTAAGGTGGTGCAAGACGAGGAAAATATTATCCCCTAATCAGCAAGCACATGAGTAATCGGTCGGTTAGTACCTCAAGAAGTATTAACGGTCGCATGAAATTGTGTGAGCAAATCTTAATATTCATCAAATTAAAAAGTACTAAGGTAGATGGACAAGAGTATGATAGCTTGAATTGAATTCTCCGAGTGTAGAGATGTTCTTTAAACACACGTGGGGTCATATGATCAATGTTTGGATGAATGAAAGGAACGAAAAATAAAGACGATGTTTTATTGAAAGATGATGTGATTTCTAACATCTTTTCATGACTATTAAGATAGAGCTCATGACAACTGAAAAGCTAGTATAGTTGGAAACTCTTATTTTCAAAACCTTTCTTTTATGGTTCTTATCTTTATATGTAAATTTCACCATCTTTCTTTTGTTATTGGATTTTGTGGGTGTAATCCGCTGAAAACCCTCAGGAGACAACACTCCTCCTACTAGGGACACCTAGAGGTTTAACGGCTTGTTGCACGTGCTCAGTGTAATCGTGTCTGCCTACGAAAGTGTGCTTAGTTTTCTCCTTTCTTTTTCTCCTCTTAAATAAACTAGTTTGCTCGGGACGATCAAAGATAAGTTTGGGGGTATTTGTTCAGTTGATAAAACTGCACATTTGTATTACATTTTTCCTACCATTTTCATATTAAAAAAGGACTTTATTATAATATATTATATATATGAGGGTTTATGTGTGAAAACACCATTTTCCATGTATTAATATATTTTAATTAGCATTTGGTAGAAAAATATATGCAAATAAATTCATTGACCAAATCCTAGTAAAACTAAGTCTACTAAATATTATTTAAAGATTATTGTGCAGAATTTTCCAAGTTGTTATGCAGAATATATCAAAGAAATCAAGTTGTTGAAGAAATCTTGCCAAATTAAGAAGCAAAACTTGGAGACAAAGTCTGGAAGCAACCGAGAGAAGATTTATTAATTCTAAAGGTGCCTTGGATTGCCAAATGTCACAATCAGAAAGCCCAAGAAAATTGACGAAGTGATCTTCACCATTGAGCGCGGATCCGCGTCCAAACCCACCCTTGGGCCGCGGATCCGCCGCAAGTTTAGGGAGTTAGAGCTCAATAATTTTTGGCATAAATCATTGCTAAATTTTAGCAAGTTTTCAACAATAAGATTCTGGCTTTGCACTATAAAAGGGCACCGAGAGCCTCTTGGAAAAATTCATCAAGCCGACACGATCACGAAGCCCCAGATACTCACGCATCCAGGCTGATCATCAACTGTTCATCTACCTCCTTAGGAAAGATCGAGAAGCAACTAGTTTGTAATCATTTTCTACGGAATAAAGTGTAGATTGTTCAAGTGATTAATAAAGGTAGTTATTTTATTTAATTCTTTTGCATTTTACATTATGTTTCCCCTCTCTGTCTTTTCATCTTCTTCTCCCAACATGAGCGAGTAATTCTCCGCTTGTTAGGGTTCGTAGGATTAGGGTAGGCTAATGGACGATGAAAATAATTAAACCCTTTTTAAGTCCTATAAAGTTTAGGAACTTTATCAAAAGAATCATTAACATCCTAATCGGGCGCGCTAGCAATTCTTTGCTAGTTCCGACCGCGATTAGAGATTAGATTAATAATTGTTTTGGTAAGGGCTAGATATGAACGGAGTTCCGTGTCGAGATAAGGGTTAAGAGTGTGATTCCTTTTTCCTCCAGAAACCATAATCTACACGCATCACCGTCGTTCTAGTTCTAAATCTATTAATGGATAAAAATGGTAACTTTTAATTAATCGTCCATAACTACTAAATCCTAAATAACCCTACAAGCCATCTTATTATATTAATTACATCTTTAAAATAATCTAGATCTATATTTTACATTCTTGTTTAACGTAGATCTAGAAATCTTTCTATAAAAGTCTTTATCCCCCACCTCTTTCTCAACACATCTAAAGTAAAAATAAAAGGTTCCACGTTTCCCAGAGGACGACCCGTACTCATCTCGGTCTAGCTACATGCGACACCGTTATTGATTGCGGTTAATTACAAACACAATTTTTCGAACCAATCACCTGGCGCCTTGGTACATTCCTCCTGGCCTGAGGAGCATTCCTCGGAACGTTCCTTTGAGCTTGATGGAACTGACGAGGAGGAGGTGCGGCTTATGGTCCTCTAGGTTGTGGAGCAGGTAGTGCAAGTCTTGGAGCAGGTGCTTGGATGGCTGGACGCTGCGGATAGGTGATTGCTGGCCTGGGTGCAACAACTGGGTTTTGTCTTTAGGGACAAGACCCAATATCTTGAGCACCTGAGCCGCAGATTAAGCAAAGGTTGTTTGCACGCCGGCAATCTTTCGCCAGATGCCCATTTCTCTTGCAGTAGTTACAAAAGACTGGATTGGGCCTGTTGTTTGGTACTCCTGGTCTCCTTGGCAGAAAAGGTGGCCTGGACGAGGCTCCTCCTGTCATCTGGTTGACAAGGCGCTTAACTCCTGCAGACTGAGGTCTGCCCCTCGCCTTTACCACTGCCTCATAACGGCGGGCAGCTTTCAGAGCCGATTCATGAATCGGAAAATCTCCTGTGGCTAGTGCAGCCTGGATCTCCGAATCCAAACCCTGTTGAAATCGACGGGCTCTGATCTCCTCCGTCAGTATCAAGTATGCCGCAAATCTGTTAAAGGATTGTGTTAGCTGTGTAATATGTGACATTTAAAATTTGAATTATTTAGACATATCTTACCGACTGAGCATGGTGAACTCAGTGTCATACTCATCTACCGACTTGGTCCACATCGAACCTTGTTGCAGATGGATGAACTGCTGTTCCATGTCGAACCCGGCAGTCTCAGGGAAGTACTTCGTGTCGAACATATCGCGGAAAGTCTTCCATTAAATGGGCTGTTCAAGATGGCTTTCTTCCGCCTTCCACCAGTTCCGTGCATTGTCCGTGAGCTGTAATTTTGCAACACGAACCTAAGCTATTTCTGGCACTTGTGCTGCGGCCAGATCATCTTCGATACTCTGTGCCCATTCCTCAGCTTCCAGTGGGCTCTCCTTTCCTGCAAACTGTTTGGGGTGTAAAGCCCTGAATTACTTCACCCCAGGTGCTTCTGCCTCGGGACGGTTCATTAAAAGAGCAGTCTGCTGCTGTTGTCCCTCTAGGAGGCTGCAGATTGCCTCAAGCAGAACCGTTTGCTCGTTGAGCGGAGCAGGGACGGCAGGTGTGAGTGGTAGTGGTGGAGGTGTGTTGTTGACATTGGTGCTGGTGTTGTTCGGAGAATCCAAAACCTTGAAAGAAAAATTTAGGTTAGGACAGATTCAAAGTATATGGAATGATAGGATTCAAGGAATATGAATTGTAAAGAATGTTTTAGTTGCTGGTTCTTGTGTTATATTTCTTAGGTTGTTCATACAGAACAGAATTGCATGACAGTGTTCCATACAACTCTGACCTGCATGGGCCACCAACAAAACCTGTCACGCCTCGCTTCCCAGTATACGGGAAGAGGATGCGACAAAGCCGCTACGTATTTACTGCGAAGTAAATACGCTAAGCGTATCTAAGCAATATAAAAATAAATGCATAAGAGACAAGATATAATAAAACAACAACTTTATTTATTCACATTCTTTCTGTACAATGCATGGAAAGTAAATACAACTGAAATAAAGCAATGCCTAAACAATGGCATAACAGAAATAAAAAGATACAGAAATGAAAGTGTACAATGAACTAAAGCTCGGGGTCTTCATTGAATTGGTCCAAGTCTTCAGCACTGGGCTCGATCTCAGGAATGTCCAGATCATCTGACGACATTCAAAGAAGAAAGAAAGAGAATGTCGTCAACGAACAAATCGCTCGGTAAGTCCCAAAAATAAGGGAGAACTAGAATAGACAGAAAGAGAATGTAGCTTTTAAAGTTGTATTATCTTGTTTTAGTGTTAACGCTGTTGTTTGTAGCTTGGTACAGAAGGATACCAGTGTATACGAGAGGAGTCTCTATATGCCAAAGACTAGAGGCAGGTGTAGTACAAGGCACCGTTTATGCCACGGTACAACAGCAACTGGATTCAGGTTAGGTGTATTAAATCTTACTGTCTCGTTTTCTTAAGATTTTCGTATTTTAAATCTTTCGAGACCGAATGTTCCTTGCGGAGGTCTGCATCTCGGACTACTAAGCCCAGGGATGTGCTATAATCCGCACCATCTCAGTCGGGTTCCCCAAATTGGGTTATAGCGGCACTTTGCAAAGATTTGTGTAAATACTAAATTGTTTAGAAAATGGTTTTATTAGTAATGTTATTTATTTGAAAAGGTGTTGTTTTCCCGTATTCTATGTTCCCGAAAGTATTGTGCTATGTTGCATATGAGTGTGTGAAGAGGTAGGTCATTACCTCGTGATTTACTTAAAGTTGTAGCAAGGTTTTGATGGTTTAAATGTAGAAATGAAACTATATGGTAGTTTAATGAAAAAAATACGGTAAAATGGAAATAGCAATTACTTTTGATATGGAACTTGTTTAATATGATTAGTTAGTGTTTAATAGTCAACATGTAGTGGTTGTAGCATGATTGTATTAAAGAAAGAGTTAAGTTTTATAAAGAACCGAATCGGAAATCGGATTTGTTCCGATTTCGTCAGGTTTTGAAATTTCATATTTTAGAATAAGAATAGAGAAGAGGGAATTAGGACTTACGGGTTTAGTTAACAGAGGAGAGGGAGTGGGAGTGGACGTAGCTTCCGGTGCGTCGTTCCGTCGCCGGGATCTCCTAGGGTTGTCGCCGGAAAATTCGCCGGAGATTCTCCTCTTTGCTCACTTCGATTGCACACTAGGGTTTCTAGGAATTTCTTGAGAATTGGCTCAGAATTTTGGGGTGAGGGTGTAGTGTTTAGAGGTGGTATTTATAGGGTTAGGGTAGATGAAGAGTTTAATTGAAAAAAATGTATTAAAATATATTAAAATGTATTAAAAAGTGGAGTAATTGGGGTTTAAACGCTCTCTGGAACCGATCTACAGAAATTAAGTGTGCAGGGGTACTGGAGAGAGGAAAAGACACAAGTTTCATGTTGGGGACTCGGCGGTCCGGCCGAGTCCGGCTGGCGGCGCCGGCCCGAGTCGGCCGACTCGGCCGAGTCCGGCGGTCGGAGGTTCCCCTGACGGTTCATTAGCTCACCGGAATATTTACTTTTCCGGGTGTAGTGGGGGGTTTTGTGAGATATGTACGTGTAAACTGTTGGTATTCTAAAAATTCAAAACAAAATAATATGGGTATGGGATTTGAACTCTGGTGGCTTGGTTCAGCAGTGCAAGGTATTACCAATGAGCTACAAGCTCCTTCTTGTAATTAAGGAGTTAATTAATTACTTAAAGTAATCACAGCAAAAGTAAATACCCCAAGTATACATTAATTTTAAAGCAAATTTTTGTACACTAAAAATTGAGTTGTTAAAATTTTTGCGTAAGAAGGGACTTGTTGGATTGCATCCAATAGGGGAATATTAATGTTAACCTGTTTAAATAACTCCACAATTTTCTCCATTTGTGGATTTTGTTTATTGAATCTCAATCGGTTTGGAAATGGAACATTTTGAAAATTGGTTGAATCCAATATTTGTGGAGGAGATTGTGGAGCGGGAACAGACCCCAGAACTGGTGTTTTCATAGAGTGAGATGTGGGTCCGTTCGGAGTAGCAGAAGAAGAAAAGCCTTTTGAAGAATGGAGAATAGGCTCAGAAGAAGAAGTGGCTGGGGTGTCATCATCTGTGCCAACGTTGTTGTGCAGTATCCTTCCAGATCTCAACGTAGTCACGGCACTCACATTATGGTTTTGTTGTTCAAGAGCAACATGTGCATTATATGGGTGACCAGGACTTGGGAGTGGTTAAGATAGAAGCTTCCCCTTCTCTCGCTCGCTTAAAGCTGCATTCAGTTGTGAAATCTGGGATTCAAAGGTTTTGATGCTTTGCCCTTGCACAGCAGTGTGTTGCACCAAAGACTGAATGGAAGACTGGATGTCGGCGTTTGATTATGTCGATTGCTTTACAAATGCCTCCAGACTTCGTTCTAGCGAGGAAACCTTATCATTGTTTGATGGAACAAAATTGTTTTGAGGAAAAGAATTGTTGGGTGCAAAATTGTTCGTCGGATTTTGAAAAGGTTGGGGTTGGAAAGGTTGCTGATATTGATTTTGAGCTTGTTGTTGAGGAGGAGGAGGCCTTTGGAAGTTGTTGTGGCCTTGGAATTGTTGCTGATTTTGATTCCAGGCGAAATTGGAGTGGTTCCTCCAACCAGGATTGTAAGTAGAAGAGTATGGATCATTTCTTTGTCTTTGCTGAAATGCAGCATTGGCCTGATCTTGTCCTTGAGCAGGTGGGTTGTAAGGACACTCTTCGGTCAGATGGGATGGATCAAAACAACAAGCGCAGATGGTACGAGAGCGAAGAGCAGGGGCAGGAGAAGGCGATGAGAATTTGCTCTCAATTGCTTCTAGTTTTCATATGATCGCAGCCATTTCGGCCTTCATTGCAATTGAGAGATCAAGTTGATGAACACCTGCCCTAGAGAGACCGGAAGAAGTAGATGAAGTGTTCGGTCTGGTGCTTTCCCACTGAAGCGTTCGCTCCGCGAGCTCGTCGAAAAATTGCCAAGCTTCCTCGTCAGATTTGGATAGGAAGTGGCCTTGACAAATGGTCTCTAGCAATTGCTTAGTTGCTGGGTTCAGTCCTTCGTATATGGTATGGCAAAGTTGTCATCTCTCAATACCGTGATGAGGGCACTGAACAAGAAGGTCTTTGTATCGGTCAAAGCACTTCCAAAAAGGTTCAGCAGGAAGCTGGGAAAATTGGTTTATTTCGTTTCGTATTCTCGCGGTTTTATAATTTGGGTAAAACTTTTTAAGAAACGCTTTTATAAACTCATTCCAACTGGTTATGGAATGCGACGCGGTGCTATACAGCCACTTTTCAGCTAGGTCACATAGAGTGAAAGGAATAACTCGTAGCCATATAGCATCGTCGGACAGTTGGGTTGTCTTCATCATTGTACAGACGTTCTGGAACTTGTTGATGAAGATATAGGCATTTTCGGATTCCAGTCCGTGAAATTTAGGCAACATGTTGATGAAGTGGGGCTTAATTTCGAAATTATCCCCATTTGCCGGCGGAAGTGAAAGGCAGGTAAGAAGTGCGGAGCAGGTAGGATAGAAACGATCCTGGAGCGTGATTCGCTGTGGCGCTTCAACAAGAGGTGGTTGCGGGTTATTCGCACCCAGTTGAGGTGGAATCAGTCCCGAGGTAGGTAAAGGGTTGTTAGGATTGAATCCTGACATCTCAGAAGATGAAGATGAAGGTGAAGATGTATGAACAGAATTCTGGTCAACGTCGGAGTTGGTCGACAAAGGTAAAGGTGAAAGAGGTGTGGAGGGAGTTTCGACGTCGGAGTCGATCGCGTAGTCGATAGCGACTAACGAAACACGGACTAGGCGGGCATTATTGTCCGGAGTCCAACCGGACATACACTAAATAAGTTTAGTATAGTCAAAACGTAAAATATGAGGGTAAGAAAATGTCAATGGAGAAATGCGGATGAATGGTGGGTGAAATGGGATTCTAGCGACAAAAGGCAAGTTTTTATAAAAATTTTGTTTTGTTTTTATTTCTTTTTTTTAGAAAGAGTTTTGCAAGAATGTGTACGGACTTACTTCAAACAATCACAGTTAAAACATGCACAATCAAACCTAGAGCTACGGTCTTCTAAGTCCACTAGACTGCTTCTAACTGTTCCAAAGTGACAAGTTGTGAGATAACCCTCAAATCGTCTCTTCACTGCCAATTGTTGCCAGGTAAGCACAAATGAAGAAAGGAGGGTTCTGCTCACGAATCACCGTGAGACGGGCCTTTTAAAATTACCTTTCTCACTTGTCTAGCCTAAGCACCACAAAGTCAAGTTTAGATAAACGATTGAATGCCCACAACCTTCCTCCGTCCTAATGAGCACGACAGTCCTTAGTTGGCTGAGTCTGGATATTTTTTAATTAAACTCAAGGGTGATGCATATGCTTTTAGTGATTTTTGGGGTCTTGGAAAGGGTGATGAAATCCCCACCCAATCTGAATTGGTATTATATCCCCTTAGATTCCGTATTAATTATGCAAAGCAGTAACACACCAAAAATCTAAAATACTTGCAAAATTTTTTATTTGGCAGCGCAAAGAATCCTGCACAAAAACAATTTATTGGATAGGAGAAAAAGAATTTGTGCAAAGAAACCTGCAGGAAAAATATTATAATTAGAGTTCAGAGGAGAGGAAAGGAGAAAAGAGATACTTACAGAGAAAATTAGGTGCTGACGTCACCAGTTGACCACGGTTCCGCGGTCAAACCCTTGATTATGCCGCGGTTCCGCGGTTGAACAGTTGGTTTGGATCTTCTAACTTTTTCCCTGTGCTGAGTTGGTTCTCCTCTTTCTGTTTAGATCTCTTGATTCTGGATTTGTTCACTGAGTTTGCTCCATATCTGAATCAGGCCTTCTTCCAATCCTGCACACTTGCACAAAGATTTTTCAAAAATAACAAGATGATTTTTATTTTTATTTTATGTTTTTTAATTTTTACATTTTTTACATTTTTAATTAACCCGAAATTTCACAAAGAATTGAACTACCGTCTCTCCGGCAACGGCGCCATTTGATTGTTCGTTGCTTTGCATATTTTTAATTCCCGCAATCAAGACGGTGTCGCTTGGTAGCTAGCCGGTTGAGTACGGGTCGATCCACAGGGAGATGAAATCTTTTTCTTTATGTTTTAACGAGTTAAATCCAAATATTTTGGGTTTTGTTTTAAGATCTACGAATGATATAAAGGATGATAAAATACTTGCTAGGGTTAGGATTAGGTTAGTTTAAGTTAGCTCACTTCTTTCAATGCCTTAGTTATTAATATCGGTGTTAAGGTAATCGGCAACAACGGGGATTAGCACGACTAGGAAGAGACTTATAAGTATAAGCTAGGCTTTCCATGCTTAGTTTCTTCCTTTTGGTCCTTGTCCGTCCGTTCTTGTCTCTTAGCCCTAACCTCCAATTAATTCAACCACAACCGGTCTAACTAGGGAATCACCGCTATCATGTAGGATAGGGTGCCGTAGTGAGCGGATTGTAGTTCAATTAAAGAGAGTCTGAATTAAGGTGTTAGGTAAAGAAAGAAGTGAGAGAGATTTCCTTCTCTCAAACCTTCCTTCTCCTGCCCTAACAAGTGAGAAATTACTCACCCATTTAAAAAGATAAAAATAAAACAAGAGGGAAGGTAGAAAGAATTTAGGTTAAGAGGAATTTACAACTAGCTATTTGAGACATCACCTAGGCAAGGATCTTACTCAAGCATCATCGTTGTAAAAAAAAAATAGAAAAGGAGATAACAAAAGAAAAACACTGATTTAATCCTACGACTAAGTTAACAAATGAAAATTGCAGATTATAAAAATGCGATAAACAAATGCGAGAAAAATAAAAAGAACTTACTTTTATTGATAACCTCTCAAAAACTCACTACAATTTTTCATAGAGAATTTTAAATTCTAGATCTAAAAATAAAAAGAGGCATACACATTTGGCTTTGAACTTTCCTATTTATAGATAGAAAAACCCTAGGTTTAAATTCTGATCCATACACGAAATTACAAAACTATCCTAAGAGAGCCGAGTCAAAGCACCGACACTGCCACCGACATGCGCAGAACGCGGCCGCGGTTCAGCGGCAGAAGTGCCTGATTGGCCGCGGTTCCGCGGCCAATTGGTGGAATCGTGGGGCCATCTTTTTAGGGCTTGTCCATGTTGCTTATATCTTCTGTTTTATTTATTTAGTTTCTTAGAATCTCTTTAATTTTCTTCCAGATTTCCAACAGTGCAGAATGATGTTGACTTTTGCCTTGAGCTCCGCGTTGAAGTCTTGGATCTTGTGATGCCCTTATGCTTTGTGTATTGAAGTGCCTAATGATTTTCCATTTGTCCCTTAAACTGGTAGGCGGCATCATATAGATGGTTAGTGGAGATCAGTATTCATCTGTTGTTGGTCATAGTCCTGCATTTGTTGTGACTTTTCATGAATTTCACCGTAAAGAGCTGAGAACCTATAACCTGCAATTATTTAGCAGACATGGATCAAAAGTACCTACTTATATCCAATGTGATTAAGAATAGGTGATATAAATATGAAAAAATCTGATATGAACACCGGACATGCTTGAAGGTCCTTCAGCATTCTTTTAGTCTTAGCTGAAAGGGCCACCTCCCATTGGGCTTCCTCTATAAGTGAGCATGATGCCCCCGGCGTGTCCACCTTTTTAGGAGCGTGCGGTTGTAGCGGGTTCACCCTCTAGTTTTCGGACAGCGCAAACTTGCCCTGTTGATACTGGTCTTCGATCCAACTTTTGAAGATGAAACAATCTTCGATTGGGTGACCCAATATTCGGTGGTAAGGACAGTAATTGGGGCTGTTAACGTCGCCTGATTGCGTTGGGCGTCTCGGCTCTGGCAGAGTGATGAGCCTGTTGCGCAGCGCTAGCTCGAATAATCTCTTAGTCTTATCCCGAGGGAATGAGTAAGGGCGTCTCATCTTTTCTCCGAGTGATTGCTGTTTATCGTTTTGGTGAGCAACCGGCTTCGGGCCACTCGGTTGTTGCTGAGCGTTGGCGACAAAGATCGCTTTCCCTTCCCCTTTTCATTGCGAGGATCCGTCTTTGAAGAGGACGGTCTATGGCCCATCTGGTCCATTTGGGCCAGTTTGTCGATCAAGACCTAGAAAGTGGTCGGCTTGAAGAACATCATGAATTGGGAAATGGTTTCCTGAGGGTCAAGGGTCCTCATGAACATGCCCACGGCAGGAGCTTCCTCTATGCGCTGTTCGCACTTTGACCACAGGTTCCGCCACCGAATGGCGTATTGAACACAGGTTTCGCCCGGCTTCACTCTAGCATTAATTAGTGCGGTAATCGGGGTGCGCTCGCTAGCGCTCGTGAATCTTTGTGTAAACAGTAGCTCTATTTCTGCCAATGTCTTGACAGAGTTATTCGGGAGCTCGGAGTACCATTCGAATGTTGTCTCCGACAAGCTGCCAACAAACTGGCGAAGCAACAGTTTGTCGTCACCCCCAGTATTACCGCACAGAGCCCTGAATTGAGAAACGTGCTGGTGTGGATTACCCGTCCCCTTATACACATGGAATTTAAGGATCGTATATCCTGGAGGGTACTTTATTTGATCGTACCAACCTTGATAGGGTCGTCCAGTCTTGACGATTTGGCCGGCCGCTTCACTCGCCTGATGAGCATGTATTTGTTGAGCTATATAGTCGTCAAGGGCGATTTTGGAGATTGTCTCTTCCCTGGCCGCTGATAGAGCCGGAAGAGGGTTTGATGTCTCCCCTCTGTCGTCTACAAGGATTATTGGAGGGTCTTCGGCTGGAGGGTCTGGTTGGATCATTATCCCCACCATATCCTGGAACAGAAGCGCCATCTGTTTTATGTTAGCCGCTTGTTCCGCGGCTTCTTTATCTTTTTTCTCGAGCATTCTTCAGAGGAACTCGGCATCGGTTTACTATTCCTGGCGCTGCTCTGACGACGTCTTCGGGCTTTCTTTCGGCCCAGTGAGCACGGCCATCTTCGTTAGCATCTTCTGAAGCTTTTGCTGTTGCTCCTGAGCCTTTGTCACAGACCGGGTGAGTGGTCGATGACCCGTGGAGATACGGCTATCCTCTTTCCCGGAAGCCATATAGATGGTGTGCACTACCATGCCCCCAGACTTGGGGCATTTGGATTCAGCACCCTTAAGATTTGTCGCAGACACAGGGATCTTCTCTGGCCTTCTCCTTTTATGGGCGGTCGAAGTTGAGGGGGCCGTTGCAACGGGCATCCATATAGACGACACCTTCTGTGGTACGACGGGGTGGTCCTTTTCTTGCAGAACCTTCATTTTCTTCGGTCGGCGGGAGTAGTCTTGGTTAATCACAGAGTCTTGGACCCTTCGTCAGACCCTGTGGATTTTGGAGGACAGCCGTTAAGGGGGCTGTTCCGGCTTTGCTTTAGTGACATTCTCCAGAGGTGGAGGAAACCTTTTCAATACGGCAGTTGGCGAGTTCCTGCGCACCCTGTTGAGCGGCTCAAAGCTGTTCCCAGTTGGAACAGCAACATCAATTTCCACCACCGGAGCTGGTGGAGTTAATCCAGAAGGGAAACTGCCCCCAGCTTTCCTCACTCGGCGCCAGTGGCGATGTTGAGCATGTCTTGCAGATGGTATTGGCTCAGTTAGGGGGTAGCTCCATCATGCCCCCTGTTCTGGTGAAGGGTTGTCGTTGGTGCCAACCTATCGAACACTGACGTCCGTTGAGAAGAAATGTTCAACCTGTCGAAGACTGACTTTTGGGTAGGGAAAGCATTTTGGGCGACTCCACCCGTAGCGGGAGTTAGAACGACCAGTCTTGCGAAGACCGATCCCTTAGCAGGAGAAGCCCCTGTGATGACTTCGTTTATGTCACGCCCCGCTTCCCGGTGTACGGCGAAGGGGATGCGACGAGGTCCGCTACGTATTTACTGTGAAGTAAATACGCTAAGCGTATCTAAGCAATATAAAGGTAATTCATAAGAGACAAGAGATATAAAATTAACAGCAACTTTATTAATAACAATCTTTTGTACAATGCATGAAAAGTAAATACATCTGAAATAAAAGTGATGCCTAAACAATGGCATAACAGGAAATGAAAAATACTGAATAGAACAAGGTACAATGTCTAGAGCTCGGGGTCTTCGTGGAACTGATCTAAGTCTTCACCGGTGGGCTCGATCTCTGACGGGTCCAAAACACCTGACGACATTCAAAGAAGAAAGAAATAGAATGTCGTCAGCGAACAGGTCGCTCGGTAAGTCCCAAAGATAAGGGAAAATTAGAAAAGACGGAATAAGAGGTATCTTCTAAAAAGTTGTATAATATTGTAGAATATTGTATTTACGCTGTTGTTTGTAGCTTGGTACGGAAGGATGCCAGTGTATACGAGAGGGGTCTCAGTATGCTAGAGACCAGGGCAAACGGAATGTACAAGGAACCGTTAAGCCACGGTACAACAGCAACGGAATATAGGTTAGGTGTCTTAATCTTACCGTCTCGTGCCACTTCTAACACCTTCCGCACCAATCTACCCCTTAAACCCCGTAGTGTTTTGATTGTATTATTGTATTGTATTGTATAAGTTGGATGACTGACCAAAATCATGATATCAGTAAACAGAGTGTAACTGCATAATCAGGTAAATGGAATAACGGGATAATGGATGTATATCCATGGTTTGATTCAGTCAAGTTGTATAGATTGATAACTGGATTCATGTATTCATATTGAATTGGAATATTATAGATTTATATAGTACTTGAATCATATTCAAATCGGATTATGATCAGACTCAAACCCGAGTCGGACAGAAGAAATATAAATCGAAGTCCTATATTTACTAGGGTCCTTATTGTAATTTATAAAACTTGAGGGGGTTTTATGTAAAAATACTTTTGTATAGTTTTCAAGATACACCCCAAGTATTTATTATTCGTCTTATATTTATAATGAGTGTAATTTTATTTTGTGATATTTCTAGTGAAAATATCCTAATTACATAAATAAAGGTATTTATCTGTAATATTGATTTATTTGAAATTCTTGGTATTTTAATGTAAAATTTATTCTTGTGATTTTTAGAAAAAATGGAATATTTATATTATAACAAAATAGATATTTTAATGATGAATATACATATATTTATACAAAAATAATTTCAATAAATATTTTATATTCTAAAAATCTCATTTTCTTAAGATGTCGTATTTTAAACCTTTCGAGACCGAATGCTCCTTGCGGAGGTCTGAATCTCGCACTACTAAGCCGAGGGTGCACGATAAACCGTACTATCCCTAACGGGTTCCCCAAAGATGGGTTGTAGTGGCGTTTTGCAAAGATTTTATAAATACTAATCCTTTAGAAAACGGTTTTATAAAGTAAAAGGTATTTATTTGCATAAGTCGATTTTCCGTATTTTAGATTCTAGGGTTTTCTATTTCAACTAGACGATTTCTAAATAGTCTAAACGACAAGTCGTTAGAAGCCTCAAATCGCCTCTTCACCGCCAATTGTGGCCAGGTAAGTACAAATGAGAAAAGGAGGGATCTGCTCACGAATGGTGAGACGGGCCTTTTAAAGTTACCTTTTCTCACTTGTCTAGCCTAGACACCACAAAGTCAGGTTTAGATAAACGATCGATGTCCACAACATATCGTATTTCCTATTAAAAGATATTTGTTTTAAAAGTGTATCAAATCTAAAACTTTTAGAAAAGCTTTTATTAAGAAAATGGTATTTAAATGAAAAATCTTGTTTTATCGTATTCTAAGTTTTCAAGGTAGCGTGTTATGTTTGCATATGAGTGTGTGAGGAGGTAGGTCATTACCTCGTGATCTACTTTAAGGTTTAGCAATGTTAGGGGGGTTAAATGTGAAAACGAAACATTGTGGTATTTAAGTGACAAAATACGATATATTGCAAAAGCTATCATTTCATGTGAGGAAACTTGTTCAAATTATTTGTTAAGTGATTAATAGTCAACATAGAGATGTTTAAGCATGAATGAATTGGTGAGAAGTGAGATTTTATAGAAAACCGAATCGGAAATTGGATTTGTTCCGATTCCGTCGGGTTTGTAAATTCGTATTTTTATGAAAGAAAAGAAAGATAGAAAAGGGGGACTTACGGGTTTGGACAACACTAGAGAGTGAGAGGGAAGTAGAGGGTTTGCCGGTGCGTCGAATCGTCGTTGAGAGTTCCTAGCACGATCACCGGAATTTCGCCGTCGATTTCGTCAGCGTTTCGCCTTTCGCTCGTTTCCAAAGTACCAAAGTTCTCTTGGAATTTTGAGAGAATGGACTCAGAAATTTAGGATGAGAGAGTAGAGGGTAGGGGGTGTATTTATAGGGTTAGGGTTTTTAATTAAAAAAAGTAAAAATTATATAAAAATCATTAAAAATGGAGTAAATGGGGTTTAATGGGTTCTCTGTAACCGATCCAAATATTTAAAGTGTGCAGGGGGGTTGACCAAGCAAAGATGCCCAACTTCGATGTTGGGGACTCGGCCGTCCGGCCGAGTCCGGCTGGCAGCACCGGACCGAGTCGGAAGGGGGGTTAATGATGCATCTAACTTTTCATGTGTAGAAGGAAATTTATAAGAAACGCACGTGTAACTGTTGGTATTCTAAAAAAATCAAAAACAAAATAATATTAAAAATAATGTGGGGCATGGGATTTGAACTCTGGTGGCTTGGTTCAGCAGTGCAAGGTATTACCAATGAGTTACAAGCTCCTTCTTGTAATTATGAAGTGAAATAAATACTTAAAGAGATATCAGCAACAATAAATACTCCAAGTATACATTGAATTTAAATCAATTCTTTGTACATTAAAAATGGAGTTGTTACAGTTTACCGGAGCCGGAATGGCTATACGCTTCGAGATAACTCCTTCGGGTATTGCAGGCTTCTTCATGGGACCGTTTGAGCTTTGGCCTAGTCTGTTAAAGACCGAGACACTGGACTTGGACGATCCGTTGAGAGGGGCCGTGGTAGTGGTAAGCCGATCAAAGACCGACTTCTTTGGAGCTTCCTGTGACGGCGCCGGAGCGTTGAAGCTCATTGGCGGGAGCATGGTCCCGAAGAACAACCCAGTGGTGGCTTGCGTCACCTGTTCCACCGGCATTGCGTAAATGAATGCCGCTTGGGGCTCGTAAGTTACTCCTCCAGATAGGACGGAGAGGGAGTTGTTGTTGCAGTTGGTGCAGTTGGAAGTTATTGACGCCATCTTCTCTTCTGCACGGAGCAAGACACCAAATCTTAGTACCTCGAATCCATAATCAACCATAGCAGACCGCGATTTGTTCACGAAACACGACACACGAAGTGTGGAGTGGAAAGAAGACATTGACCCACCGGGCGTGCCAGAATCTGTTCGCCGCCGAAAAACAGGAAGACAAACGTCTTGCCTGAATTTGGGGGGCAGATGCTATTTGGTTTTATCCGTCCACCTCTCCGAAGATGCCAAGTTGATTTATGGCACCGTGTATCGGAGGTTTGGACAGATGCGGCCGTTGTAGCAGACTTCGTCAGATTCCCCCTCGCTTGCGAGGGGTTTTTGATTGTGGGGACGCTTTTCCCTGCAGGCGCAAGCCCTTGCAGTTAATTACGTTATCGGGTTACGATAACCACTTTCTCCTTCTCCAGAAGGTCACTTCGTGTCGTGTGTGTTTGTTTTATTTTTGGTTTCCCGTGGATTGTATACGGAGACTAATTTGTGTTGTCGCCCGTAGGGCGTGGATTAGTCCAAATCCGTATTTTCTTAGATTTGGGTTCGGTGGATTTAAGGATCGTTAATCTCATTTGAGATTAAGATCAACTTAAATATTTGTTAAGGATACGTTAGTCAAATTTTAGACTAAGATCTATTTAACAAGGTTTGAGTATCATTTAGATCCAACGAAAGAGTATTTAGGCTCTATCGTTTTAGTTTAGGGACGTTGCAGTCCATTGGGTTTAAGGACATCATAGTCCATAGAGTTTAACGACATCATAGTCCATAGAGTTTAGTTTAGGGACGTTGCGGTCCATTGGGTTTAAGGAAATCATAGTCCATGAGTTTAAGGACCTCATAGTCCATAGAGTTTAGTTTAGGGACGTTGCGGTCCATTGGGTTTAAGGACATCATAGTCCATGAGTTTAAGGACCTCATAGTCCATGTTTAAAGACATCATAGTCTGCAGGGTCTTGGTTTGATAGTTTGGGGATGTGCCAAGAGTTATTGGTTATTGGGACCCTCCACCTCTCTGAAGACATTGAAGAATTACAACGACATGTATCAGAGGTGTGGAGAGATGTACCCTTGAACCAATGAATGTCCATCAAAGATTTGATAACCTTGTTTGGGACTAAGTCCAATTTAGAAGAAGTCCTATGGCCTCGGTCAATTTTGGGGTTTGGCCAACCTTGGGCTCAGCCCACTTAGTCTCTGTCATTTCCCTTTTTTTATAAAGTGTTAGACACTTGCTAGGACACGGTCCTTTCTCTGTGCACATAATGCTAAACATTTATGTGAATACTGACACCCACTTTCTTTTTGTTTTTTATGAGTGTTGAACACTCTTCATAGCGCTAAGCTCTTCTTGAGGAGCGTAGAGCGCTCTGTGTTAAGTAGTGCTCACATAAGGGGCACATGGGGCGCTTGGCACTGAGCGCCAGCATTTGAGCGTTGAGCACTCTTTATTGAGCAGCGCCCATGTGGAGCGCTTGGCGCTGAGCGCCAGCATTTGAGTGTTGAGCGCTCTTTATTGAGCAGCGCCCACGTGAGGAGCACGTGGAGCGCTTGGCGCTCCTTATAAAATAGCGCCCACGTGAGGAGAGCGTGGAGCGCTTGGCGCTTAGCGCCAGCCACTGAATGCTAAGCACTTTCATAAAACATCGCCCATGTGAGGAGCATGTGGAGCGCTTGGCGCTGAGCGCTAGACTGGGAGTGCTAAGCACTTCTTATTAAAATAGTGCCCACGTGAGGAGCACGTGGAGCGCTCGGCGCTGAGCGCCAGATTTGAGTGCTAAGCACTTCTTATTAAATAGCGCCCATGTGAGGAGCACGTAGAGCGCTCGGTGCTGAGCGCCATATTTGAGTGCTAAGCACTGAGTTTTTTTTTCTACCCAATTCAATTCTTTGAGAATTTTGGTTCTCCCTTGTGAAAGACTTCGTCTTATAGATCTGAGATCTGGAAGAAGAACTAAGTTCTTCTGATGTGAGAGTTAAACTTTTAGATGTGGAGGAGATCTATGATCTCCCTTCTTTTATTAAAGACTTTGTCTTATAGATCTATGATCTGGGAAAAGAACTAAGTTCTTCTGATATGAGAGTTAAACTCTCAAATATGGAGGAGATGCAATGATCTCTCTTCTTTTTATTTACCTTGAAGAAAGTTCTTCTTCTTAGAGCTTGCTCTTCTCTTTTTCTTTTCTGAGAACTTGAAGTTTATGGGGGGGTTCTTACGTGCAAGACTTGAAGTCTTGGGTCCTTTATATAGGAGAGGCTGATTTGTTGAATCAGTTAAGGAAATTTCTCATTGAGAGATCTGATTGATTTGGGGATTTTATCCACCGTTGGATCTTTGATCTAAGAACTTCTGTTTTATAGAAGACATCTTTCTTGTTTTTAGCAAGATTGGGAAAATATTTTCCCATACAGAACTTATTCTGTATCTTGGTGGTGTTTAATCACCATTGGATCTTTGATCCAACGGTGCTCTGATTAATAGAGCACGATCTTTCTTGTTTGGAAATATTTGAGGAGTATTTCCTCAACAGAATTTTATTCTGGTAATTTGATGATTTATCATCTTCGTTGGATCTTTGATCCAATGGTGGAGAACATTTAGTTCTAGCGCCGGCGTTCTCGTACTTTGCACGTGAGGCGCTGCCTCAGAGTCTTTGACTCATGGCGCTGACGCTCTTGGCGCTTCCTCAGAGTCTTTGACTATTAGCACTGGCGCTCTTGGCGCTGGCGCTCTCATGCTTTGCACGTGAGGCGCTGCCTCAGAGTCTTTGCCTCATGGCACTGGCGCTCTTGGCGCTGGCGCTCTTGGCGTGAGCGCTCACGTGCTCTGCACGTGAGGCGTTGCCTCTTTACCGAAGGTGTCTTTTCGCCTTCTTTCTCTGTTTTTCCTGAGTCAAACTTCTCTTTCCCAATACATTCTCTTAACAGAGCTTGGAAACAGTTCCATCATGCACAAAATTTTCTGTGCCTAGACTTAAATGTCTCTCTTTATAATTTGAAGCAATGCTTCTCTTCTCTCTCACTTTCAGAGAATTATTTTAACAGAGAAGAGCTATGGCTTGTAATCGTCCACATGCTTACCGGCAACCATGGGAGGTACCTATTGAGGAAATCATTTCTCGTTTTGCTGCACGCTTGGTGAACCCTGCTCTTACGGATGACCAATGCGATACGGTGTTGTACGAGCTTTTGACTCGTAGAGGATCTCCTCTCCCCATCGGCTCCATTTGGCTTCAGATGTTCTTCTTGTCCATGCTTGATGACATCCCTCCTCATCCAGCGGAGATGACTCCGGCAATACTCGACGCCGCAGAGGACAAGATCGAGTGCTTTCACGAGGCACTTTTGATTACCACAGCTCTGAGGGATTGCTCTGTTCAGCTGTTAAGCCAGATACGGGCTCAGCGGGTCGTCATATCTGCCTTCGCTGATGGGCACGGTGCTGACCGATGGGAAGCGGCTGTTCATGAAGATCGCCGCTTTGACATGGTGGAGAAGGCAGAAAGGGAGTTAGATAATTTTATCCATAGTTTTGTGAATCCCTGTACTTTCGATCCCATGTTTAGTGATCTATTTCCTGTAGAATAGAATGTTCAATTAAATGCTTTCTTTTTGTCGTTGACCACTAAGTGCTCCCTTCTAACACATGTTCTTTCTCTGATGTGTGCATGTGCATATATGAATGAGCTCGATTTCACACATATCTATAAACAAAATTTAAACCGGTGTAAACAGGAAAAAATAACTCTTGGCCGGAGATTTTGGCAGGAACAAGGGGTACTTGAGCCTGAGCACAAGTTATAAGTTTAATTTGGTTTTGAACAGCAAGAAGGAGCTTGTAGCTCATTGGTAAGACCTTGCACTGCTGAACCAAAACACCAGAGTTCAAATCCCATTAGCCACGGTATTTTTTAATTAGTTTTTTTTAAAAAAATTTAGAAGCCCAAGAGTCTACACTTGCATAACTCGTAAAAACCAAAAGTCACACATAAAACAAACTGGCCCAGGAGGAATACCAATCGACGAGGGACACATGGCGACGAGCCCCGGCCCAACTCGGCCGACTCGGCCGACGGCACCGGGTTGACTCAGCCCAAATCCGATTTTTCCTTCTTGACTCATGTGCCTTTTTGCCTCCCCATAACCCCTGTCATGTTTAATTTCCCTGCATTATTCCAGAGACTTAATAATCCAATTAAAACTCTTTTTAATACAAAATTAAATACATTTTTTCACACCCTTTCATCAAACCCTAACCCTAATCTTTTCCTATAAATACCACTCCAATTCACACACACTCTCACTCACAAACTCTGTCCAAACTCTCAAGAAAAATACCTAGAACTTTTGTGTACAAGTGGAGTTAGCGAAGGGCGAAGCTCCGGCGAACTTCCGACGACGACCCTAGGAGCTTCCGGCGACGAAACGATGCACCGGCACCTCCTACCACTCCCTCTTCCTCTTCTCTAATCTAAAATCCCGTAAGTCCCTCCTCCCTCTTTTCTTTTCTATTTTGAAAACTCGTATTTCTAAAACCCGACGGAAGCGGAGTTAATCCGACTTCCGATTCGGTTTTCTTTAAAAAGTTCCAATTTTCTTGAATACAACAATACCAAACTTGCACATTATGACCATTAAACATTAACAAAACATATTAAACAAGTTTCATAGCAAAAGAATTTATATTGTACTTTCTATAACATTTTTTCAGAAAAATACCATATAGTTTAGCTTCGACATAAAAACATCATACCCTTGCTATACCTTTAGATAGTTCATGAGGTAATGACCTACCTCTTCACAATACTCATATGTAACATAGCACGATGATATTGGGAAATATAGAATTGGGAAAATACGATTTTACACAAAACTACCTCAAACTTATAAAAACCGTTTTCTATAAGATTATGTATTTTAAACAAATTTTTGCAAAGCGCCGCTATAACCCACTTGGGGAACCCGTTCGGGATGGTGCGGATTATCGCACATCCTCAGGCTTAGTAGTGCGAGATGCAGACCTCCGCAAGGAGCATACGGTCTCGAAAGATTTAAAAATACAACTATCTTAAGAAAATGAGATTTCTAGAAAAATAATAAATTAAAATTATTTTATATAAATATATATACATATGTATCATCAAAATATCTAATTTCTGATATAATATAAATATTCCAACTTTTCTAAATCAAAAGAACCACTTTATATGAAAATACCATGCAATTCCATACAAGTTCAATACTTTACAATTAAATACCATATATTATGAAATTAGATTTTATTCACTAGAAATATCACATATATAAAATCTATATCGATAAAAACTCTAAAGACGATAATTAAATACTTGAGGTGAATTTTGAAAATTATACAAAAATTATTTTTACATAAAACCCCCTCAAGTTTTATAAATTACAATAAGGACCCTAGTAAATATAGGTTTAAGCGGGACCAGTCTCTTGAGCCTCAGGGAGCCGGAGATATGGGTGCTTGCCTATTTAAGGTAGACAACTTAACAAACGGTGTTATCAACACGGTAGTCGTCCTTGAAAAAGACACAAATCCTGCCCTCCATGTGCAACGGTTACTGATAACACCAAAAACTAATTCAGAATTTAATTTCTTTTCTAATTGTCTGACTCAGACTGGGTCTCGATATAATCAATCTGACTTGAATGAGATTCAAGTATATATAACAAATCAATATGAATCCATGTATTCAATCTATTCAATCTATCAATCTATGCAACTTGACTGAACCGAACCATGGATATACATCCATCTATATGATTCTCCAGTTACATCCATTTACTGATATTATGGTTTTGGCAAGTCATCCATCTATACAATCTATAATACAAGACAATACAATTTACAATACAATACCAATAATACAATCAAGACATCGCGGGGTTTAAGGAGTAGATTGGTACGGAAGGTGTTAGAAGTGGCACGAGACAGTAGCCATAAGACACCTAATCTGTATTCTATTGTTGATGTACCGTGGCATGAACAGTTCCTTGTGTTCCTGATACCTTAGTCTCCGGGGCAAGTGAGACTCCTCTCATATACACTGGCCTCTTCTGTACCAAGCTACAAACAACAGCGTTAACACTAAATACAACAATATAACAATATAATACAACATTAAAATCCACACTCTCTCTCTGTCTATTCTACTTCTTCCATATCTTTGGGACTTACAGAGCGATTGTTCGCTGACGACATTCCTTCTCTTTCTTCTTTGGAATGTTGTCAGGTGGATCGGACCTTCAGGAGATCGAGCCCACCAACGAGCATTTGGACCAGCTAGCCTTCGACCCGGAGCTCTAGTTACTTGTACATTTTATTTCAGTACTTTCCATTTCTGTTATGCCACTGTTTAGGCATTGCTTTCCATTCCATGTATTTACTTTTCAGATGTATTGTAAAAAGAATGTTAATAAATAAAGTTGTTGTTCATTACATTTGTCTCTTGTGTATATTTCTTTTATATTGCTTAGTTACGCTTAGCGTATTTACTTCTGAGTAAATATGTAGCGGCCTCGTCGTGTCCCCTTCACCGTACACTGGGAAGCGGGGCATGACATGAGTCAAGGTAGAAGAATCTCCAAGTGGGAGAATATTAATATTCATGGAGAATCTTCCTCAGACGTATGAACAAGGAGGTTCGGACGTCTGGCTATACACAAAGTATCGAGCAAAAGTGCAGAGTAAGCCCAAACGTCTGAAGGCCAAAGTGACATACGTCTGACGAAGGGTCTGAGCCGTCTCCAAAGCAAAATCAGACGTTTGCCTAAGATGAAGCCAAAATCTAGAGCGTTGGCAAACGTCTGACCAAGGAGTGGTAGACGTCTGTCCAAGGAGCTTAAGAAAACAGATAGCGTCGGCAGACGTCTGACGAAGTCTACGGGCGGGTTTTCTGTATGAATAGAATATTTACTATATTCTGTTTAAATCTAATTTATATAGAATTAGGGTTTGGTGTTCACACCGGAATATTGCATTTAATACCGTCCATTTTTCTGCACGTTTATTTATAGGTAGGTGCTTTTGATCCGTGTTTGCTATATATTTACAGGTTACAGGTTCCTAGTCCAAAATAACGCAAATCATACAAAATCTCCACAGTTATGCCAAAATCCATAGCATCTGCCACAAACAGATAAAATCCGGGTTTCGGTCATCTACACTCGTCCAGTGCCGCTTACCAGTTTAAGAGACAAGACAAATAGCAGTGGTCATTCGTGTCTCGGTCAAGTACAGAGCACGAGAGGGGCAGCACAAAATTCAAGAGGTGCGCGGAGTTCGAGGGAGATCAAAGTCAAAAGATTAAAAGGGAAGTCATTTTGAACTATTGGAAATCTGAAGAAATTTTGAAGCCATTTTACAATTTTGGACATGTCAAACATAAGTGCAAAGCAACACATGGAAGCCTAGAAAAAACAAGATGCCAAAGCCTCCAAACGACAGCAGAACCACGGCCAATATGGCATTTGGGCGGCGGTTCCACGGCCGAGTCATGTCAACTCCAGATCGTATTTTGGGGGTAGTTTTGTAATTATGTAAGGGTACAGAATATGGTCATAGGGTTTCAGTTCTCTGCCTATAAATACTCTAGTTTTGACCCAAGTAGGGATGCCTTTTCTTTAGCAGAATTTAGTATAGTTCAGTTTGTAGTTCTTCTTCTTCATCATCTTTTCTCCATGAAAATTGTAATGAGAGCTTTTTGAGTGGAAGATCGATGAAGATGAGGGTTTTTATTATCTTGTATTTTTATTTCCTTGTATTGTAATTTTATTTTCTAGTGTAAACTTTATTATTTGTTGTTAAGTAGTTGTTGCTTTTTTTCTTGTTTTTTTCTTTTCTTCTTATCCGTATTTTTCAAGCCATGATACTCTAACCAGTCCCTTGCTTAGGTGAGGACCCAAGTAATTAGCTTGCTACCATTTGTAAAACCGTATTTTTCCATTCTTTCTTTTCTTCTTTCTTGTTTTATTTTTCTTTCATATGTGAATAATTTCCACACTTGTTAGGGCTAAGGAAGGTTGATATGAGGGACGGAAAAATCCCGTGTGCTTCTCTTCGCCAAATATCTTAAAACGAACCTAGGCCAAATAAACACAACCCCCTTACTTAAGCGCGCTATACGTGACATATAACCGCGACCTAAATTGAGAAGTCCCTTGGGCGCACTACAACGCAACATGTAGTTGTGACCCAATTGGATACATATTTGCAGGTGTTTGGCCTAGGGTTGAAAATAAGCGTACGTAGCGGAAGGACAAGGGGCGGTAGGAATGGATTTAGCGTTGGAAAGCTTGCTTAAACTCGCAAATCCCATTCCGATATCTTCCTAATCCCCGCTACTTTCGATTGTCCCAACATCATTTTAAGAATGGCAGAGGCAAGCACAAGACTAATCCTAACTTTTATAATCAATCTTAACCCTAACAAGTTTACTTGAACATAAAATACGAACATTTAGGATAGATTTGAACATACACATATACACTCTTTAACTGACTCATCTAAAACACGAATGGACATACAACCATTTCCCTGCGGACGACCCGTACTCAACTGGCTAGCTGCAAAGTGACACCATCTTGATTGCGGTAAGTATAGAACACGTAGAACACATAGCACAAATATCTAACAATCAAGTGGCGCCGTTGCCGAGAAGACGGTAACGTATTTCTTTCTTCTTATTCGGGTTAATATTTTTTTTGTATATATATATATATATATAAATATAATAAAAAACCATTTTGTTATTTTTGATATTTTTTGTGCAAGTGTGCAAACAAATCTGGAGCAAGAACAGTGATCTAATCAAGAAACAGAGCCTTTTATACAGAAGAAAAAGAAAAGAGGAGCGCACAAAGAAAAATTTGAAGCCCCAATTCAACATTACCATCGCGGAACCGCGGTCAAACAGAGGGAATAGCGGCGGAATCTCGATCTTTCTGTGGCTTCTGAGCTCCAAACTTTTTGCACCCATTCTCCTTCTCCAAGCATCTCTGTAAACTCCATTGAATTGTATTTTCTTTACACAAATTGCGCCGCCGAACACCAATTAAAATTGGGTGGGGATTTCATCACCCTTCCTAAGACCCCACAAATCACAAAAAACATACGCATTATCTTGAGTTAGTAAAAAATATCTAGACCAAACTTTTAAGGACTTGTCGTGCTCATTAGGACAAATGAAAGTTGCGGGGAATTGGTCGTTTATCTAAACTTGACTTTGTGGTGCATAGTCTAGATAAGTGAGGAGGTAATTTTAAAAGGTCCGTCTCATGGTGATTCGTGAGCAGAACTCTCCTTACCTCACTTGTGCTTACCTGGCCATAATTGGCAGTGAAGAGGCGATTCGAGGATTATCTTGCAACTCGTCGCTTGGAAGTCTAAGAGCGGTCTAGTTGGACTTTGAAGACTCTAGCTCTAGCTATTGTTTGTGCATATTGTGATTGTGATTATGCTTGTGTAAAGTTTAGTCACATAATTCCGTATTCTTTCAAAAACCAAACAAACAATTTCAAAAACTCAAAAAATAATAAAAAATAATAAAAATATATATTCAAAAAAATTTATAAAAATTCACCCACTTTCCACCCTCCACTCTTTTCATAACATGGGCACCCCAAAACGATCAAGTCTGGCTGAACTTTGGTACCCACAACCAGAAATTTCTTCATACGGTTCTTACTTTGGTCGAACTTCGAACGATCCATCCATACCCAAAATTTCTTTAAGAGATCGGATAGACGCATCTAGGACAAACAATTGGACTCCGCAACCCACTTCGTATCAACCGTTTCAACCTCTCCCACCTTCTTACATTGATACCCTTTTTAAGAGTCATGTTGCGACTCCGAAACCCATGTCCATTGCTGACAGAATTGAACAATCCCATAACCGATCTTTCATTCTTTTCACCACTCCAAATTCGTTAGGACAACAATTCCAATCACCTTCTTATCAGAATGTTGATCCTAATCCTGTCTGTTTTTCACATCCATTCGATTCCTATCAATCCTACCCGACTTTTACACCTTCTCTAAACATTTCTTCTGAACAGCCATTTGGGAGTTTGGCGTATCCAGACAACTTTGAATCTTTTACTGAAACCCCTTCACAACCTATGTCTAATCTTGAACAGTCATTAGAAGATCTTCGGGTAGCGTTGTGCCAACAGATGGTGGATTTGAATGCGTCCATGGCCGCCCTCATACAACCTAACGAACCGGTAGCTGATTTTCAACTAGCTCCGAATTTTCCAATGTATGATGAGACGATAGGACAATTTGAGGATTTGAGTCGTGAGAGTGAGCAGTACACCCTTCCAAATCAAATATGCTCGTTTCAAATTGAATTCCACAACTCCAGTTTCCAAAGTCTATCGAGCGCCCCAAATGATTCACCAATTGAAGATAGAATGTTTGATGAGTTGTGTGACTACATAGTGTTTAATTTACCCGATTATGAAGGGTCTATTTCAAGTGAAACCAAAGCCAATCTCTTTGATCTCTACACCTCCACTCTACAATTGATTGAAATCCATGCTTTTGATGAGGTGTCTGAGAAATTTGATTTTCACTTGATTGAGTATATTGATGCTGGGAATATTTTGGATGATAAACCCACAGTTTCGGATGAGTTTTTCTCACCAAATCATCATGTCATTTTACTTCCGTATGAACATCAACCCGAACCATTAACTTTTTTCCCGGAACCCCATATGCGTCTGGAAATTGATAATGAATGCATAGATGAGCTGACTTTTGAGGAGAATTTTGATGATATCATTGAGGATGAACCAGTTTTACTAGATGAGTCAGATTTTCCAATTCATCATGTCCCTTTCATTGACTGTGCACACCCTCCTGAATGTTTAACCGATGTCATTCCTCAATCACTTCTCTCCATCCTTTCCATCGTTCCCACTTTGTAAGACACCGTATCACCTTCATTTCCTATGTCTGGTTCACCAAGGTCGGTCTGCCTAAGTTTTCTTACGAATCTTGAGCGGTTTGACCCCATTTCCCAACGTGTTGATAGATTAGTATAATCCATTTTTACACCTCAATCATTACAAATTGTATTAATTTATTCACTCCATTTCCACTCTCAAGTTCGTATTCCATTTCTTTTTTCCCTCCGTCATTCATCTTCTCTACCGAGACCGTATCCCTCTTCCATCCACATGATCTCGCATATTCTTCATGTCTTTTCTCTACGCATTATTTCTCCAACCACTACATTATCATGATAAATTTTTTGAATGGTTGGTGTTAATTTTTGGCCTGTGTAAGGTCTTGTATAGATTGAAACTGTTCTCTTCCCCTTAACTCTGAACTTTAACGCTTAAATAGTGGCAACACTGTTTTACTTAAGTTTGGGGGGACCTTTATGTGTACATATATTTTTTGGTTTGCTTTTTCTTTTATAAAAAACATTAAAAAAAAGAAGAAAAAAAACATGAGACCACCGACAGATTTTGACCTCTCAACAATTTTGACCCTCTTAGTGTAGCACGACAGTGAGGACATTGTCAAGTTTAAGTTTGGGATGTGATCGGTAAACTTTCTATCTTTGCATTTCATGTGTATATTTTACATTTGCATACTTATTTAAAAACCCAAAAAAACTGAATTTTTTTCCAAAAATATAAGAACTTTGTCGTCAAATTAGCTAGTAGGGTAACTTAGGTTTTTATTCCGAAAATTTAGTTTGATAGGCTAGAAATAACTAAATTCTAGGCTTAGAAATTGAAAACCCTAAAAATAACCCGCATTCTGTGTAACCTTGGCAAATATACGTCTTTGTAGTTTTTTTTAGAAGTAGGTAATCTTGAGTTCAGTTCTTAAGTTAAGTCGAGATGAAAAGAAAGTATTGAAAGTTTTATTGAAGAATAACTCTGAAAAATAGTTCCTATTCTTGAGTCCAAATTCAAAAAATATATACCTTACAAACTGCACTTACATGTACCTTGAAACTTAGGATAGTAGAGGATACCTAGAAATACTCTTGCCTGAAAACTTAGTATGAAAGTAAAAATGGCATTTAAAGATAACCACCAAAAGAGTATCATTGAAAAATATTTCCGGTCTTGAAAAGAAAAAGAAAAAGAAATAATAATTACAAGACCTGAAAACTGCTATTTACGCTTTAAGCTCACACATTCAGTAATCGGCTGATTAATGCTTCAAGAAGCAGTAATAGTCGCATGAAAGATGTGTGAGAAAATCCGTCCATCATTAATGAAAAGAAGTAGTATTAGGTATTAGGGTAAGGGTACCATGGCTTGAATTGAATCCTTAAGTGTATGGGTGAAAATTTATACACACGTGGGGGTATACGATCGATATTTGGAAGAAAGATAGGGATAAAGAATAAGACTTATGTTTTCCGTAAAATTGATAAAAATTCTAGATTGGAGACTACACTTTGAAAAGAAAACTCAAAAGAAACCGAGATCTTACTAAACTGTCAAAACGTATAGAATCTTAGGTTCAATAAATAGGAGATGTGAAAAATAAGAGATGGATATTTCTAATTTAGAATGATAGAATTTCTAACTTAGATACTAAATCGTAGGATTAGAATCAAGGTTAACTTATGAAGCTAGTTTGACGGGATTTTGTGGGTAGTATCCGTTGAAAACCATCAGGAGACAACACTCCTCATATTAGGGACACGTAGAGATTTAACGGCTTGTTACACACGCTAAGTGCAACCGTGATGCCTACGAAAGTGAGCTTAGAACTTTTTGGAAAAATAAATGGTTTTGCTCGGGACAAGCAAAATGTAACAACTCTAACTTCCTGTACAACTTTCTGTAAAAAAATTTAAAAATACAGAAAGGGGTATTTTTGCCTGAGCACAAGTTATAAGTTTGTTTTGCTTTTTAATAGAAAGAAAGAGCTTGTAGCTCATTGGTAAGACCTTGCACTGCTGAACCAAAGCACCAGAGTTCAAATCCCATCCCTTACGTTATTTTTTAATATTGTTTTGTTTTGAATTTTTAGAAGTCCAAGGGTTTACACGTGCATAACTCATAAAAACCCCACTACACTAATAAAACAAACTGTCCCAGGAGTATACCCAACCGACGAGGAACCCAAAGCACCCCCGACTCGGCCTGAATCGGCCGACTCGGGCCGCCGCCACCGGCAGGACTCGGCCGGACCGCCGAGTCGTCAACACCAAAGTTCTGTCTTTTCATCTCCCCATCACTCCTGCATACTTTATTTTCTTGGATCGGTTCCAGAGACCCTTTAAAACCCTATTTTCTCCATTTTATTGCATTTTTAATACTATTTAATACATTTTTTCATTTCACCCTTTCACCTACTCTAAACCCAAGCCTTACCCTATAAATACAACCCCTAAACATACCATCCTCACTCTAAATTTCTGTCCAAAACTCTTAAGAAAATCCCTAGAACTTTTGTGTACAAGTGGAGTTAGCGAAAGGGGAAACTCCGGCGAACTTCCGACGACGACCCTAAGAGCTTCCGGCGACGAAACGACGCACCGGCGAATCCTACTTCCTTCTCTACCTCTTCTCTTGATTCTAAGCCAGTAAGTCCCTCTCCCTCTTCTCTAATCTTGTTCTAAAAATATGAAATTTCAAAACCTGACGGAATCGGAGTTAAACCGATTTCCGATTCGGTTCTTTCTAAAAATCCAACATTTTCTTAAATACATTCACACAAAACTCTTACATGTTGACTATTAAATATTAATAAACATGTTGATCAAGTTTCACGACAATCTAATTCATTTTATAACTTTTACCGTACTTTTCACTAAAATACCATATAGTTTCATTTCGACATTTAAACATCACAAACTTGCTATACCTTTAAGTAGATCACGAGGTAATGACCTACCTCCTCACAACACTCATATGCAATATAGCACAATACCTTTCGGGAACATAGAATACGGGAAAACGAAACATTTCAAATAAATACCATGAATTAATAAAACCGTTTTCTAAAGGATCAAGTATTTTTATAAATCTTTGCAAAGTGCCAGTACAACCCATTTTTGGGAACCCGAATGGGATGGTGCGGATTATCGTACATCCCTGGGCTTAGTAGTGCGAGATGCAGACCTCCGCAAGGAGCATACGGTCTCGAGAGATTTAAAATACGAAAATCTTAAGAAAATGAGATTTCTAGAAATATAATATATAGTAAAATTATTTTTATATAAATATATATATGTATCATTAAAATATCTATTTTTTAATAATATAAATATTTCAATTTTTCTAAAAATCACAAGAATCACTTACATTAAAATACCATAAATTGCATACAAGTTCAATGTTACAATTAAATACCCTATATTATGAAATTAGGTTATTTTCACTAGAAATATCACAAATTTAAAATCTACATCCATGACAACTCTAAAGACGATAACTAAATACTTGGAGTGTATTTTGAAAATTATACAAAAGTATTTTTACATAAAACTCCCTTAAGTTCTATAAATTAGCCTAAGGACCCTAGTAAATATAGGTTTAAGCGGGACCAATCTCTTGAGCCTCAGGGAGCCGGAGAAGTGGGTGCTTGCCTATTTAAGGTAGACAACTTAACAACGGTATTATCAACACGGTAATCGTTTTTGAAAAAGACACAAATCCTACCGTCCATGTGCAGCGGTTACCGATAACATCAAAATCTAATTCAGGACTTCAATTTCTTTTCTAATTGTTCTGACTCAGACTGAGTCTCTTCTTAATAATCTGACTTGAATATGATTCAAGTACAATCTACAATTCAACATGAATCCTAGACTACAAATATTCAATCTATTCATTCTATATTAACCGAACCAAACCATGGATATACTTCCATTTACATGATTCTCCAGTTAGATCCATGATTCTCCAGTTACATCTATTTACTGATATCATGGTTTCGGCAAGTCATCCAATTATGCAATCCATATTACAAGGCAATACAAGTTGAAATACAAACAATACAAACAAGATATCGCAGGGTTTAAGGGGTAGATTGGTACGGAAGGTGTTAGAAGTGGCACGAGACTGCAACCATAAGACACCTAACCTATATTCTGTTGCTGTTGTACCATGGCATAACGGTTCCTTGAGTTCCTGATACCTTAGTCTCCGGGGCAAGTGAGACTCCTCTCATATACACTGGCATCTTTCTGTACCAAGCTACAAATAACAGCGTTAATACTAAATACAACAATATAACAATATAATACAACTGTAAAATCTACTTCACTCTCTCTCACTCTCTGTCTATTCTAATTCTCCCTTATTTTTGGGACTTACCGAGCGATTGTTCGCTGACGACATTCCATCTCTTTCTTCTTTGGAATGTTGTCAGGTGATCTGGACACTCAGGAGATCGAGACTACAAGCGAGGACTTGTATCAACTTGCTTACGACCCAGAGCTCTAGTTTCATTGTACACATTTTATTTCAATACTTTCCATTTCTGTTATGCTATTGTTTAGGCATTTCTTTCATTCTGATGTATTTACTTTTCCATGCAGTTAATAAATAAAGTTGTCGTTTCTTTACATTTGTCTCTTGTGTATATTCTTTTATATTGCTTAGATACGCTTAGCGATTTACTTCAGAGTAGATACGTAGCGGCCTCGTCGCGTCCCCTTCGCCGTACACCGGGAAGAGGGGCGTGACAGATTTTGTTGACGGCCCATGCAGGTCAGAGCTGTATGGAATCCTAATATGCAGTTCTGTTCTGCTTGAACAACCTAAGCAATATAACACAAGAACCAGCAACTAAAACATTCTTTACAATTCATACCTCTTGAATCTCATCATTTCATAAACTTTGAATCTGTCATAACCCTAAATTCCCTCACCTCTTTTACAATCTTACCAAAATCTTCGAATTCTTTCATTCCTTCACACATTTTTCATACACTATCAGTACTCCAGTCACCAAACTTTCCTTGAATCGGTTACACTTTTCTTTTACAAATTTCGAGGACGAAATTTTTATAAGGAAGGTAGAATGTAACAACCCTAACTTCCTTTACAACTTTCTGTAAAAAAAATTCAAAAAAACAGAAAGAGATATTTTTGTCTGAGCACAAGTTATAAGTTTGTTTTGCTTTTTAATAGCAAGAAAGAGCTTGTAGCTCATTGGTAAGACCTTGCACTGCTGAACCAAAGCACCAGAGTTCAAATCTCATCCGCCACATTATTTTTTAATATTATTTTGTTTTGAATTTTTAGAAGCCCAAGAGTTTACACGTGCATAACTCATAAAAAACCCACTACACTAATAAAACAAACTGTCCCAGGAGTATACCCAACCGACTTGGAACCCAAAGCACCCTCGACTCGGGCCGCCGCCGCAGGCAGGACTCGGCCGGACCGCCGAGTCGTCAACACCAAAGTTCTGTCTTTTCATCTCCCCATCACTCCTGCATACTTTATTTCCTTGGATCGGTTCCAGAGACCCTTTAAAACCCTATTTACTCCATTTTATTACATTTTTAATACTAATTAATACATTTTTTCATTTCACCCTTTCACCTACCCTAAACCCTGGCCTTACCCTATAAATACAAATCCTAAACACACCATCCTCACTCCAAATTTCTGTCTAAAACTCTCAAGAAAATCCCTAGAACTTTTGTGTACAAGTGGAGTCAGCGAATGGCGAAACTTCGGCGAACTTCCGACGATGACCCCAGGAGCTTCCGGCGACGAAACGACGCACCGACGAATCCTACTTCCTCCTCTACCTCTTCTCTTGATTCTAAGCCAGTAAGTCCCCCTCGCTCTTCTCTAATCTTGTTCTAAAAATACGAAATTTCAAAAACCGACGGAATCGGAGTTAAACCGATTTCCGATTCGGTTCTTTCTAAAAATCCAACATTTTCTTAAATACATTCACACAAAACTCTTGCATGTTGACTATTAAATATTAATAAATATGTTGATCAAGTTTCATGACAATCTAATTCATTTTGTAAATTTTACTGTACTTTTCACTAAAATACCATATAGTTTCATTTCGACATTTAAACATCACAAATTTGCTATACCTTTAAGTAGATCACGAGGTAATGACCTACCTCCTCACAACACTCATATGCAACATAGCACAATACCTTTCAGGAACATAGGATACGGGAAAACGAAACATTTCAAATAAATACCATGAATTAATAAAACTGTTTTCTAAAGGATTAAGTATTTTTATAAATCTTTGCAAAGTGTCGCTACAACCCATTTTGGGGAACCCGACTGGGATGGTGCAGATTATCGCACATCTCTGGGCTTAGTAGCGTGAGATGCAGACCTCCGCAAGAAGCATACGGTCTCGAGAGATTTAAAATAAGAAAATCTTAAGAAATTGAGATTTCTAGAAATATAATATATAATAAAATTATTTTTATAAACTTTGAATCTCATCATTTCATAAACTTTGAATCTGTCATAACCCTAAATTCCCTCACCTCTTTTACAATCTTACCAAAATCTTCGAATTCTTTCATTCCTTCACACATTTTTCATACACTATCAGTACTCCAGTCACCAAACTTTCCTTGAATCGGTTACACTTTTCTTTTACAAATTTCGAGGACGAAATTTTTATAAGGAAGGTAGAATGTAACAACCCTAACTTCCTTTACAACTTTCTGTAAAAAAAATTCAAAAAAACAGAAAGAGATATTTTTGTCTGAGCACAAGTTATAAGTTTGTTTTGCTTTTTAATAGCAAGAAAGAGCTTGTAGCTCATTGGTAAGACCTTGCACTGCTGAACCAAAGCACCAGAGTTCAAATCTCATCCGCCATATTATTTTTTAATATTATTTTGTTTTGAATTTTTAGAAGCCCAAGAGTTTACACGTGCATAACTCATAAAAAACCCACTACACTAATAAAACAAACTGTCCCAGGAGTATACCCAACCGACTTGGAACCCAAAGCACCCTCGACTCGGGCCGCCGCCGCAGGCAGGACTCGGCCGGACCGCCGAGTCGTCAACACCAAAGTTCTGTCTTTTCATCTCCCCATCACTCCTGCATACTTTATTTCCTTGGATCGGTTCCAGAGACCCTTTAAAACCCTATTTACTCCATTTTATTACATTTTTAATACTAATTAATACATTTTTTCATTTCACCCTTTCACCTACCCTAAACCCTGGCCTTACCCTATAAATACAAATCCTAAACACACCATCCTCACTCCAAATTTCTGTCTAAAACTCTCAAGAAAATCCCTAGAACTTTTGTGTACAAGTGGAGTCAGCGAATGGCGAAACTTCGGCGAACTTCCGACGATGACCCCAGGAGCTTCCGGCGACGAAACGACGCACCGACGAATCCTACTTCCTCCTCTACCTCTTCTCTTGATTCTAAGCCAGTAAGTCCCCCTCGCTCTTCTCTAATCTTGTTCTAAAAATACGAAATTTCAAAAACCGACGGAATCGGAGTTAAACCGATTTCCGATTCGGTTCTTTCTAAAAATCCAACATTTTCTTAAATACATTCACACAAAACTCTTGCATGTTGACTATTAAATATTAATAAATATGTTGATCAAGTTTCATGACAATCTAATTCATTTTGTAAATTTTACTGTACTTTTCACTAAAATACCATATAGTTTCATTTCGACATTTAAACATCACAAATTTGCTATACCTTTAAGTAGATCACGAGGTAATGACCTACCTCCTCACAACACTCATATGCAACATAGCACAATACCTTTCAGGAACATAGGATACGGGAAAACGAAACATTTCAAATAAATACCATGAATTAATAAAACTGTTTTCTAAAGGATTAAGTATTTTTATAAATCTTTGCAAAGTGTCGCTACAACCCATTTTGGGGAACCCGACTGGGATGGTGCAGATTATCGCACATCTCTGGGCTTAGTAGCGCGAGATGCAGACCTCCGCAAGAAGCATACGGTCTCGAGAGATTTAAAATAAGAAAATCTTAAGAAATTGAGATTTCTAGAAATATAATATATAATAAAATTATTTTTATATAAATATATATATGTATCATTAAAATATCTATTTTTTTAATAATATAAATATTTCAATTTTTCTAAAAATCACAAGAATCGCTTACATTAAAATACCATAAATTCCATACAAGTTAAATGTTACAATTAAATAACCTATATTATGAAATTAGGTTATTTTCATTAGAAATATCACAAATATAAAATCTACATCTATGACAACTCTAAAGACGATAATTAAATACTTGGGGTGTATTTTGAAAATTATACAAAAGTATTTTTACATAAAACCCCTCAAGTTCTATAAATTACCCTAAGAACCCTAGTAAATATAGATTTAAGCGGGGCCAATCTCTTGAGCCTCAGAGAGCCGGAGAAGTGGGTGCTTGCCTATTTAAGGCAGACAACTTAACAACGGTGTTATCAACACGGTAATCGTCTTTGAAAAAGATACAAATCTTGTCGTCCATTTGCAGCGGTTACCGATAATATCAAAACCTAATTCAGGACTTCAATTTCTTTTCTAATTGTTCTGACTCAGACTGAGCCTCTTCTTAATAATCTGACTTGAATATGATTCAAGTACAATCTACAATCTACAATTCAACATGAATCCTAGACTACAAATTTCAATCTATATTGACCGAACCGAACCATGGATATACTTCCATTTACATGATTCTCCAGTTACATCCATGATTCTCCAGTTACTGATATTATGGTTTCGGAAAATCATCCAATTATGCAATCCATATTACAAGACAATACAAGTTGAAATACAAATAATACAAATAAGACATCGCGGGGTTTAAGGGGTAGATTGGTACGGAAGGTGTTAGAAGTGGCACGAGACTGCAACCATAAGACACCTAACCTATATTCCGTTGTTGTTGTACCGTGGCATAACGGTTCCTTGAGTTCCTGATACCTTAGTCTCCGGGGCAAGTGAGACTCCTCTCGTATACACTGGCATCCTTCTGTATCAAGCTACAAACAACAGCGTTAATACTAAATACAATAATATAACAATATAATACAACTGTAAAACCTACTCTCTCTATGTCTCTTACTCTCTGTCTATTCTACTTATCCCTTATCTTTGAGACTTATCGAGCGATTGTTCGCTGACGACATTCCTTTTCTTTCTTCTTTGGAATGTTGTCAGGTGATCTGGACACTCAGGAGATCGAGACTACCAGCGAGGACTTGGATCAACTTTCTTACGACCCAGAGCTCTAGCTTCATTGTACACATTTCATTTCAGTACTTTTCATTTCTGTTATGCCATTGTTTAGGCATTACTTTCATTCTGATGTATTTACTTTTCCATGTATTGTACAAAAGATTGTTAATAAATAAAGTTGTTGTTTCTTTAAATTTTTCTCTTGTGTATATTCTTTTATATCGTTTAGATACGTTTAGCGTATTTACATCAGAGTAGATACGTAGCGGCCTCGTTGCGTCCCCTTCGCCGTACACCGGGAAGCGGTGCGTGACACAAAAGATAAGTTTGGGGGTATTTGTTCACACCAGAATATTGTATTTAATGCCGCCCATTCTTCTGCTCGTTTATTTATACGTAGGTGCTTTTGATCCGTGTTTACTATATATTTACAGATTACAGGTTGCTAGTCCAAAATAACACAAATCATACAAAATCTCCACGGTTTGCCAAAATCCACAACATCTGCCATAAACAGATAAAATCCGGGTTCCGGTCATCTACATCCGTCCAGTACCGCTTACCAGTTCAAGAGACAAGACAAATAACAGTGGTCATTCGTGTCTCGGTCAAGCACATAGCATGAGAGGGGCAACATAAAATTCAAGAGGTGCACGGAGCTCGAGAGAGATCATAGTCAAAAGATTAAAAGTGAATCCAATTTGGACTATTGGAAATCTGAAGAAATTTTGAATCCATTTTACAATTTTGGACCCGTCAAACATAAGTGCAAAGCAACACAAAGAAGCCCAGAAAAAACGAGATGCCAAAGCCTCCAAACGACCGTAGAACCGCAGCCAATATGACGTTTGGGCGGCGGTTCCGCGGCCGAGTCGTGTCAACTCCAGATCATATTTTGGGGGGAGTTTTGTAATTATGTAAGGGCTCAGAATATGGCCCAAGGGTTTCAGTTCTCTGCTTATAAATACTCCAGTTTTGAGCCAAGTAGGGATGCCTTTTCTTTAGTAGAATTTAGTGTAGTTTAGTTTGTAGTTCTTCTTCATCTTTCCTCCATGAAAATTGTAGTGGAAGCTTTTTGATGAAAGATCAATGAAGATGAGGGTTTTTATTATCTTGTATTTTTATTTCCTTATATTGTAATTTTATTTCCTAGTGTAAACTTTATTATTTATTGTTAAGTAATTGTTGTTTTTCTTTTCTTTTCTTGTTTTGTTTTTCTTTTCTTCTTATCCGTATTTTTCAAGCCATGATACTCTAAGGAGTCCTTTGCTTAGGTGAGATCCCAAGTAGTTAGCTTGCTACCATTTGTAAAACCGTATTTTTTCCATTTTTTCTTTTCTTCCTTCTTGTTTTATTTTTCTTTTATATGTGTGAATAATTTCCACACTTGTTAGGGCTATGAAAGGTTGGTGTGAGAGACGGAAAATTCCCGTGTGCTTCTCTTCGTCAAACATCTTAAGATGAATCTACACCAAACAAACACAAACCCCTCACTTAGACGCGCTATACGTGACATATGGCCACGACCTAAGTCGAGAAGTCCCTTGGACGCACTACAACATGACATGTAGTTATGACCCAATTAGATACATGGTTGCGGGTGTTTGGCCTAGGGTTGGAAATAAGCATACGTAGCTGAAGGACAAAGAGAACTAGGAATGGATTTAACGTTAGAAAACTTTCTTAAACTCGTAAATCCCATTCCTATGTCCTCCTAATTCTCGCTACTTTTGATTATCCCAATATCATTTTAAGAATGGTAAAGGCAAGCACAAAACTAATTCTAACTCTACTAACAAATCTTAACCCTAACAAGTTTATTTGAATATAAAATACGAACACTTAGGATGGATTTGAATATACACATATACATTCTTTAATCGACTCGTCTAAAATACGAACGGACATACAACCATCTCTCTGTGGACGACCCGTGCTCAACCGGCTAGCTGCAAAGTGACACCGTCTTGATTGCGGTAAGTATAAAACACGTAGAACACATAACACAAATATCTAACAATCATTTAGCTATATATAGGGTTTCTCGTATGGAAAAATATCAAGGCTATTAAATTTGTATAGAGAGAGGGTGACGGCTAAGAGAGATAGGAAAGATTTGAAAAAAATCTCTTAGGGTTTGCTCTTGGTGTAACTCGACTAAAAGATCTTGCAGAAGTTTTGCAAATTCCGCTCTGTTTGGGATTAGCCATATGATGGGTGTACCTCGTTAAAAAATAATGTCTCTCTCTCTTTTTGATTCTCTTATTCTCGCATTGTTTAATCTTTCGTTGTTTTATTGCGCTTTGCATGTTTGGCCGTTTTGCATAGTTCCGCCTGTGAACCTCCTCCCTCCACCCGGACAAAGTTCTTCTTCCTTGCATCCTCTCTAAGTTTAAAAGAAAATGTTATCAATGTATTGCATAGTAATCTATGAATAATATAAGCAGTTTAATTAAATCATGAACCTTGTACAAATGTAATCGTTTAAATTCCTTTTTTGGTGCAGATTTGTTTCCCAAATATCTAGGTTTTTTTCCTTATTATAAGCAGGGATTCGGTTGATTTGGACGTTTAGTGCGCTAGAATTAGATTTATGCGGTTGATTTAGGCATTAGAAATGGAGAGAAAATTAGAGAGAGATTAAGAACGATGGAATGATGAGACGATGAAGAGAAGAGGATCTTAGGGAAGAAGAGAATAACAAAAAAGCTTAGGGAAGAAAAGAACAACAAAAAAGCCTAGACTTTGATGAGGAAGATGATTATATGGGCGAGATTTGAATTCAATAATTAAAATATAAGGAATATGTCTTTATATATGGCCATATAGAATTCTTTATGGTTCTGGCACAAATCATATGGGAAAACGTGTTGTTCTCACCGCATGCGTGTTGGACCCATACGATTTTCCATATGATTTGGTTTTGAGTCATAGTGAAGCTCTCTGTATCTGGATGCAGATATATTTTTCTCTTAAAAAGTATAAATTTTTAAAAAAATATATTTACTGTTATAACTCGAACCGTGAGAAAATATAAATTTCTCTAATATCAATAAGTTTCCACATTGTTCTCGAGACAAAATTAGAAAACTCACATATGCCCCTCAACCCCCTTCCCCTCCCCCTCCCCTCCCAAAAAAAACTAATAATAATAAGAATATTAATAATTATTTATATATGTTTTATATTTTCTCATATTCATTCTGTTTTAATCCCTTCTTTTTTGAAATTTAGAATGCTAAAAATTTGAATATTCAACCAACACATGGAAAAGAAAAAACCAATAAAACCTACTAAAACGACAATAAATCTTACATCCTTCAATTCGTATATACGTGCATTGCACACACAAAATTATTTTTCTAACTTCACCATCAACTTAATTGTTTGGGGTTTTCTTGAAAAACTTTAAGGAATTTTCGGTTGAGGTTATGGAATTTATCCAAGAATAACCGACGGTATAGATCGAAATAGAGAGAATTCAGGGGAATACATAGTCTTTTAGACCAGACAGTATAATATGTGGATGGCTAATATTTAATATGAGAGGGAATACAGATTGATTTTTGTTTTAGTCTCAATGGTCAGTATGTTAACAGCAAATAAACTGCTTCATCAATACTACAATCGAAGAATTAGGGTTTAGCGTTTTGGCTCCAAAATCTCCAATGAGTCTCTCTCGATCGCTCTCAAGAATCCTCTCCCCCTCAAACCCTAAGAGATGGTCTCTCCTTCAACCCTCCTCTTTCTCCACCAAAACCCTAGCCTCGTCGCCAGCCAAACGCGGCTACAAAAAGAAACCTCAACCCTCGACCTCGGATTTGCCGAAACCCAGCGAGATCCCGTTCCAGCCGCAGGTCGCCAACTCCGTGCACCTCGTGGGGTCCATCCGTGTCCCGGTCCAGCTCCAGATTCTGTCCAACGGGGTCTTCGCCGTGTCGGTCCTCGTTCAAGAGACCAGCAACAAGGATTTCCCTAACTTATGGTAATTTGATCTAATTAGGGCTTTTTTTAAAATATAAATTTGATGTCTTGAATTGATTTCGTTGATCACAATTGCTAGCTTGCTAGTTACTTGTGAATGAACCATTTTATAAGAATTTAGATAAAAACATCCGTTTTGTGAAATGCAACTAGCAAACCAAATCATCTCTTGGAAATTCTATTACGATTTTATAAGAAACGATATAAAAGGGCATCCTAGAACCCTAAAACCAGGCTGCAATTATCGATACATCAATATACTTGAAATGGAACCAAACTCGACCCATTGCCAATACAAACATGATAATCTTACGGAGATGCTAATACTCAACCAAACAATTGGTTATATGGGGAAGTATCTAGATGTAGTTGTCCATGTTGGCTGCGAAGATCGAAGAAAAGGCAACTCATTGCTTCATTTAGGATTCAGCCTCCGTTGTTTGATCACGAAGGATTACATGTATGTTTAGGAAGTATACTCACAAGTCTCAAGATCAATGAAATTATTCATTGAATCATTACAAGATGAGGAAATGTATTGATAAGTTGTAGTGAGAGAGGAGTGCCCATCACGACTGATGTATAGAGCAGGAGTCAGAAGAAGTTTTCTGGCCCTGACTGTATGAAATTTTGCTTACATCAAAACTCTTAGTGGCCTTTTTAATTCCTTGATCCTTTATAAACATTATCATGTCATTGAAGTATATCTCAACTTCTCTTTTTGTTTACTATAGTTTCAAGAAATAATTTATGTCAACTTTAATCGCAGCATTCCAGTTATTTTTCAAGGTGATCTGGCACAAATTGCCGCATTCCATTTAAAAGAACGAGACCTTGTCTATGTTACTGGGCAACTTACTGGAGATATATTACCACAGACAGGTGAAGATAATTCTCAAAAGCCTGTTCAAGATGCCCGGAATCACCTTCAGGTTATTAGTTCGTAACAAAGTTAGACTGTACCATTTTGTTTGTTTGTGCTGTGTTTTTTTTTTGGGTGCTTTGGTGGAGAAACCTTCTACTTTTATTGCCAAATCAAAAATAGAGTTTAGGAAAAGAGGAAAAAACCATGCTGCTAAAAATTTGACTTCGCTATCTTCTCCCTTCCTCCCCCTGAACCTCACCCCTACTAGGAATGTGCTTCCCTTTTTCGCTTAGTTTCTCCTTTCCTCATTATTGAAGGTGTTACATCTTTATAACCTTATTGTACTTTAATGAAGTTGACATCCAGGTTACATGTGTTGTAGGTCTTGGCAAATGGCCTAAATTTTGTGCAAAAAACATGTTCGAAAAAGGAAAGTGAAACTGTGTATGGTCAAGACACCACAACTTCTTTGGCAAAAAAAGACACCACAACTTCTGATTGCACAGGTAAATGTTGAATTTCTATATCTCAATTCTCACTGTTGGTTGGACTCTTGATAAAGTGATCATTGATTTAACAAGATAATGTATGATGTCTGATTGATTTTAGGATAGCCAACTCCTCCCCTTCCTCCCTCTTCTTGTGCTGAAAAATTGACATTTGTAACTAATCATGCTACCAATATAATCAAAAGATGGTAAAATTGTGATGATTAACATTATAATTAATCCAATGTAAAGCTTCTTTCAGACTCTGCTTAATAGTAGGATTCTTGTTTTTTTAATACTTTCCCCCTACATCTTAACAATCTTTCTCTGGTTATATAATGATATTAAATCCTAACTTAATTTGATTCTTTGTAGCTGAGGTAGAGGAAAATTCATCTAACCTGAATTTGTGGAGCGACCTTTTCGACAACCCTCATGACTGGTGGGACAACAGATCAAGCAAGGTCTGCCAGCTTTTCATCACTTTCAATTAGTTTGTTCTGCTTATTATTATTTATCATATATTTATTGGTAATTTTAATTTGAACTGTGAATTTGTTTAGAGAGATCCAGCGCGTGCAGCATTCAAACATAAGAAAAGTGGGCAACAACTTTGGATAAATGATTCAACTCCAGAATGGGTTCTGTCAAAATTAGATAAGCTGTCATTTGGGCGACAACCTTCGAGTGAGAACGAAATACAAGCTTGGGGTGCTTATTTAATACATTTTTGGAAAAGCTGGAATTTTCTTGTAATCAGCACTATTATGTTTATGCTTATTGTATTCTGAGTCTATTCAGGGGGTGCGGATAAACTAAATAATAGCATTGATAGCTTATGGAGTGACCTTGTTGATAATCCACAACAGTGGTTGGATAACCGTCGGGATAAGCTAGAAGGATTGGTAATAATCAATTTCCTTTTTGTTAATGCATTCACATTTATTTTGTTACTCATACCGCTTATTAGATTATTATTTTTTAATCTGTTTTTTTAATCTTTCAATGGGTGCAGGTAAAACCTAATTTCCCAGATTTTAAACAGAAGGATACCAAGAAAGTATTATGGCTCAACACTGCACCGAGTTGGGTGCTAGCGGTACTTGATGGATTAGTATTGTGTGCCAGCAAGGATACAAAAAGAAAGCCTAAAGGGTAAATCTCCCAAAATTTCATCTTTTTGGTGCTTTGAGATTTTCGAAACCCCCCTCTCCGCCCCCTCCCCAACACCCCCAAAGAATAAAAAAGCCCAAGGGAAAAAGGGATAAATATTGGCCAAGGATCCTAAATAGTAGACACATGTGATAAATAAGAGAACACTAAAGATTCGAGCGATAGAATTTCTCAATTCTGACACAAGGTACTTATTAGATCGAATCGAATGATTTTTCCGTATCCAGAATAATACCAATCCAACCCATTTTATAAATAAAATGTGACCAATCAACCAACCAATCTCTCAATTCTTTCATAGAAAGAAAGATAGTAAGCTTAGATCAAACAGGAAATAGAGGTATCTTTGTCTATCTTGATGGTATATTTTTATGCTTTTTGCTTAGTAAAGAAAGGTATCATACAATAGGTCTTACTGTCCTTACATGTTTCATTAGAAGCATTCCTTTGATATTTCCATAGAAAATACATGTGTATCATCGTATTTCTACTTGATGCTTTCTGATTCTACCAAAAATCCTAAAGTACAAGATCAATCCGTTCTTTTTTCGTTGACAGATGGTCAGAACTTCATGTGGGTTCGAATCCTACTCAGAGGTCCACTAGAGATCAGAAATTTTAGAAAAAACAAGATGTTTCTTTTGTCCCTTCCAGGTGATCGGAAAATAATGAAATGATTGATATATTCAAGATAATTACGTATTTACAAAATACCGGCCACATAATTTGATTAGATTTTTATATAAAAAGGCAAGCATTTATTGGCAGTATCCAAGAAAGTAATACTGCATATGAGGATTACTTTCTATCTGCTTCCAACCCTTTTAATGTAGTACTATATTTGCCAGTATCCTTCAATGTATATTCTGTGTGATAAGCGATCTCAATTCGTCATTGAACACCAGCTACTCATATTCAAGAAAATTATGAATTATGTTCTCTTTCTATCTATTTATCCTTCCATTTTCTCACATTAACCAAGTAATTTATCTTTCGTAGGCTAATATATTGTTTTCTAAATATGTATGCCTTCTTATCTCTTGCCTTCTATTACCATGTGTGATTATACTGATTCATGAACCTAATAAAAAGCTAAACAGTAACATTTTTCTTTGTAAAATTAGATTCATCTCAGTTCCATGAGGAATCTGAGCACTGCTCATGTTATATCCTGACAATTAATTCAAACTTGTACAACAGATAGGAACTCTGAACTCAGATGTTTGTCCATCTATTTACTGACCTATGAACATAGTGATTATTTTGTTACATTTGAAACTATAAGATGTAGATGAAGGGGGTATGTAGAGGATATGGATGTTGCCACATATATAAACTTGAGGAATACATATTGATAAATATTCTATCCGATACTTGGCATATGGTTGGTGTAGATCACAGATTTCAGAGGTTTTGTGGGTTTATTCAAGGAGATACAATGATAGTTGTGGAAGATTGATGTTATTAGATTTGATTAGGAAATAGTTTATAATTTTTATCTGATTTGATTTGTTTAGTTCAGTTTATCTTATTAATTTTATCTGTCATTTTTTATTGATGGAATAAATGAGAAAAGGGTGAGTTTGGTGATATTTTGGTATAATTTTATTTGTTACCGATTGGTCTCTCTCCTGTAGACGTCGTTGGATTTTTTTGCTCATGTTGAATTTTATTGGCCGAGTGCAATTGAGATTGAAATTTGGGTTCCCTTTATTCCTTAGAATTTTCCCTAAAGGATGTTGATATAGGTTGAAGCTTGGAGATAAAAATGGCTTCAATGTTTATTTTTTAATTTTTTAATTTATTCATGACAAGTGCGTGAAGCCAAATTTTAGGCGCTTGGCCCATAAACTCGATGATCAATGTTACATAACTAACCCAGATATTTAAGTTGTGTTGTTGGTCGACAGTGTATGACATCCATCTTCACTCTCTCCCTTACATGTGTCTTCAATACATATGGAAAGAGCTGGCAAAAAGATAACTCGCTTAAGAGGTGAAATAATTGAATCAAATATCGGTATCGGGGATTATTATTAAATTAAAATAAATCATGTATTTTGTTAATTTAATAAATTGAGTTTCTTAGGTATTGGATAATGGGCCAAATCTATTATAAACCCTCTTAAAAGCCAATATACATTAAACAAAATAAAAAAAACAAAACAAAACTAAACTAAAGACAATATTTATGTATGCATCTATGATAGATGATAATTTAAGATTTATCATAATTATATATTTATAAAATTTACAGAATGTTCGATGTAGGCTAGAATAATATGTTTAATATGTATGTAGGAATATCCGATACTATATACAATATGCCCGATATCGATGTCAGATATGCCCAATATCGATATCCGACATGAACCCATATTGCCGTGACATTGTCCTACATATGATATTTGATACATTGGGTGAAATATTCAGGGATTAATACCTCTTGAAGCTTCCTCTTGAAGCATGATGCACCTATACCATGTATGATGGCCACTTTACCATTAAACTTAAGCAATTAAGTTGTGGGCCAACAATTATATGAAGCAATCTTAACACATACCTGGGATGTTCTTTATACCTAGATTTCACATGTCTGTCAATGGAAACACCCGAATAGGATTGCTTATATCAAAGCTCACTCAACTAAATTCCATTTAGAGGTCAAAAAAAGGGAAGACCTACTGTTAACACTATAAGGACAAACTACCACCCATTCTCTACACTCTTTAAGATCTCTAACGATTGAACGTTAAGATAAAAACATAGTTTAAACAAAACAAAGTTTGGGGTTTGAAAGTTTGACCAAATGTTCATGGGTTCAAGACTTTCGATAAGCACAAGCACTTACCATTAATTATACCCTGTTGTCTTAGAAAATACCTAGACGTGATACCGTGTTATGTTGTAAATCACATTGTTTAAAGGAAAGATCACATCACACATATATATACTTGCAATAAAAGAAAATTTAAAGTGCATCATCGAAAAAGTTCATTGATATTGATTTGTTTACAACATTGATGCATGTACATTTCTTTACATCTCGAAGTTATACAAAGAGAATAAAAATAAATACAAATACACTTTGAAAAGGAAAGAGGGTTTAATATCAAAGTTGATATCAATTTTAAAGTCTAAGTGGTCATTTTCATTTTGTGAGACTCAAACTTGGTCAATTTGAGCAAGTGTGGGATCCTTTATGTGGGACCAACGGTTCAAATTACTCAAGATATTGGTGGGTAGCTCCCAGTGAGACCGAATCTTGTATACAAGAGATGTTGATATCTTTAAAGAGAATATCCATCAAATAACACAATATGTAAGTTTCATTTGGAGGTACCTGCAATTTTGAAAGATTCCCTTAGTTTTTAGGAGATCCCCGCAGCTGCAGGGTTTCCCCCTATTTTCTAGTTTTTATGAAGAAACATAGATTTTAAGGTCTATGTTCTTATATATGCAGAAAAATAAGGTTTCCCTTATTTTCTAAAGAGAGATAATTTCGTATTCTCGGTTTGTCAAAGAAACATGAAACTAATCATGTTCTTAGGTCCATCGGAGAGTTCTTGATTTGTAGGAATTGATGAGAATTCCTTCAAGCCCTCTATCCCCGTAAAAAGAAGATAAGAAAATATTATAAAGAGAAGTCTCCATCAAGTCTCCACCTTTCTTCTTCTTCTTCTTCTTCTTCTGAATCTGAAAGCAAGAGTCTTCAGGTCCCTGAAACCCTTAATCTTGAGAATTCTCTCTATGTTTGAATAATGAGAGGATATCTTTTTCTTTCGCTCTTTTAGGTATATATATGAGTGGAACAATTATAAAACTACTCCCTCATTTAGAGAGGAGTGGGGGAAGAGAATAACTCCCTCACTCTTTTCTTTTCATTCATTTTTTTTGGTTCCAACACCCATCAGCACATGTTATATAAATATGAGATGGAGCTGTTGTGCATACATTTTGATCTGCAACCACACCAACTAGTCCATTAGAATTGACATCTTAGATTTTGTTATGTGAGCCTGCATGCTTGATCTTAAGCTTGCTTAGTTTTGTCCCATTTTCTTTTCACACTGTTATCAGTTGCCGCACATTTTCTGTAGATATCCCAGCTATGTTTCTTTGTTATTGTTGGCTGATTTTGTATAATTATAAACACAGAGAATCTCTAGAGCAACCTTGTGGAAAATCCAAACAACTGTCGGGACAATCTCTCCAACAAGGTAACCCAGTTTATTTGAATTGCCTGTCCAACTTTTCCTTTATTCATCTATTACCCGACATGATTAAAGTTTTAACTTTGATTTGTCTAACTGATCATTTCTCTTCATTTTGAATTAATATATGGGCCCATTTGTGCTTATGCTTGCTTGTTTTTTAAATAACCCTTATTTGCATCAAGATCCTTTCTTAATTAATTGAGTTCGATTCTGTTAGTTTGACTTGAGAAATTCTCAAACTGAAACCGAATCGATTACGAAAACGTTTGTAGTCATAACTGACCGACTCACCCTGAAGTTCGAATTGATTTAACCAAAATGGCTTGGTTTGTTTTTTGGTTTAAATTTAACAACACTCACCCCTATGTTTTGGTGTTCTTAAGATGACTGTGCGGATGACTTCGTTAGGAATCACCACATCTGTGTAAATCGATTGGATATTAGTACAATATTTGCCTTTGGTTTTTGTTTTCTATGTGAAATAGGATATAGAATTCTGGAAAGAAATTTGCTAGTCACATCATTAGAAACTGTTTGGCTACTCTCTTGATTAAATTTACAAACAAAAGCAACAAAATAGGGAATCATTCATCCAAACTTTTGGTCTCAGCTACGGGAATCTGTTTCCTTTGTTTAGCTTCTCTCTTGATTAAATTTACTGCTTTTGCAATTTGTAAAACAAGGTTTAAAAGACCGAATAATCGACACTCACACGTGTTCGGCTGGATACTGCATAGAAAAGTATTAAAAAGGTCAAATGACTGCATAATGGTCATATGCAAAATATGCTGGCGAGAAGTCATTTAACCAACAATTGCAGTGATGTGAATAACCCACCAAATATTCAAAACACAATGTACAAACTTAATATCCAATTAATTAGATCTAGTTTTATCCTTCTTCTCCCTATCAACATATTTTCCTGTTCTTTTCTCATTTTTTAACGGCTCTCTAGTTTCTACACACATGTACATAATAAAGACATTTATGTGTAATTCAGCTAAATCTGATTATACCATTTTTATGTGCTTGCCAAACCATATAGAGAACGAATGCGTGTTTTACAATAAGTTACTACTACCATATCCTGTTTAAACTCTATCCGTGTGCCTTCATCCATGTTCTTTTGGGCCTGCCTTTAATCCTTGTCGCTGCATTAAGTAGATGTCCTCCTTGTAACCGGTGCACTTGGCGATCTTCATTGCACACGTCCATACCATCACACTTGTTTCTTCTTATGTTATCCCAATATTCACTATGGGATATATGTTAAATATGTGCTGTAATCGCATTACCAAGTATTAAAGTATAAAAGCTTGATAAGCAAATCTATATTGATGTTGAGTGGCTTGCTCGCCTCTCATCGTTTTCACCCTAATAACCGTGCATCATTTACACTCAACTTTAATGACATCAATATAGCCCATCAGGATAAATATCTTAGATGTTAAAGGAGCATGTACATATGATATCAAACTTGCTGCCATCTTATATTAACAGCAGATAAGGCCTACCCTCTTTTCTTAGATAGAAGCGACCACATTGTATTTTGCCATTTATTTTTCCTACTGTTACCAGCCAACACGAATGTGCTTAAATATCTTGTTAGAGTTTCTTTTTCCCTGCTCAACTGATATTTAAGTATCGTTATACTACTTGAAAACAGAGAATCTGTGGAGAAATCTCGTGGAAAATCCTAGTAAATGGTGGGACAATCGATCAAACAAGGTAACCCCACTTATATTTGAATTACTTTGATTTTCAATTTTGACACAAATGATTAAATCATACCTCTATTCCGCTTTATGCAGCTGAATCCCAAGTCTCCTGATTTTAAACACAAGGATACTGGCGAGGCTCTATGGCTCCATTCATCGACGCCGCCGTGGGTCCTAGAAAAATTGCCGAATGTGTCTGCTAAACACAAGACGACACGACAAAATATATGGCAAAAGGCTGACACCCTACTTGCTTAAAAGCCCAAGAAGAAAGTATATATACTATATACTGATCTTGTAACTCCTGTTATCTCTTAACATCTTTCTTGTCATTGTGCAATGGTGGTTTGCATGCAGATTGTTGAAGTAACATGTCTATGTTTTAGGTTGTGGATTTAGGTGCATTGTTAAAGAGATGTCAAGTGGTTTGTACAAGCGTAATCTTCAGTATATTACTATAGGATTACTATAAGCGTGATCTAAGGCCGTTGGCAAAGGGGATTGTGATATCTGAAAAACCGATTTTGTCGATTTTGATGCTGAGCTCCAAAAGTTAAAACCTAGGCTCATTTGGTGACCAAAATAGTTTTTGGACCAAATATGTGTAGGAGTTTTCAGAAAAAAAGGTCTTTCAAACTATGAATTTGCAAGGTTTCTGGGGCTTAGAATTCAAAAACTTAATTTTCGAAGCTTCACAAAAAATGACGTTTCACAAAGATTCATGTCATATCGTTATGCTGGTGCACCGGTTACGCTTTACGCAAACCTAATTTTATGAAACAGCGGGTTTACACGCATGCCAACATGGTTTGGTTTCGAGATCGCTGTTTCGGTAGCCTTGTAGCCGAAGCTGATGGCTTACACGCTTTTTTTTTTTTTAATGTATATAATTGATTAAGAAAATGAAAATAAAAATCATGAGCTTGAAAATAAGCCTGTTGCACTTGAATCCGTCAGCTTTGCAAGATAAAGAAGCACCAACAAATCCCTCATCACGCGTGCATCACGTGCCCCCATATCCTCTCCTCTCCTTGGAAAAAACGCCAACGGTCTTAAAGAAAAAGAAAAATGGCAGCTTCACATCATCACATCGAACCCCTTTCGTTTCCCTCTCAACAATCGATGCTCCTTCTCTCTAAACAAGCGAACAACAACTTCTCCTTCTCCTCTCTCTCCTGTCTGCTGCTCATCTCAGACCCCCGATGCCGAAACCCCAAACTCTTAGAAGTTATCAGAGCAGTCGTCGTGTGAGTCTAAGGATTCGCAAGGGAAGGACTATCTCTACCGCCTCGGCCAAGAATCCGATAACATGAACATCGCCGTCAGAGCGAGGAAGGGCGTCATCGACGATCTCTTCGTCGGAAACTTTCTCGGAAAAGATTGTAATGGGATTTTTTCCCAACGATTTAGGGGTTGGAAATTTGTGTTTTTTAAATTTGATTTTAATTTTTAATTTTTTTTGGTTTGCAGCGGATATTGTGTTTGATTACAGGCAGAAGGCGACGAGGTCGTTTGAGTATCTTCAAGGGGATTACTACATCGCCCCTCTCGTTTTGGTAATTACAAAATCTTTCCTTTTTTTCATTTATGTTTAAGGAACTCATTGTGATATCCCTTCATTTTCAATTTAGAGGCAATTTCCTCTCGAATCTCGATATTTATGTACAATGGTTAATTGCATATACACTCCTCATCGCACAGGACCTGTTTATTAGCACACGACACCCTCTGTTGGTCAACAATTAGGTGTTGTGGAGGTTGGCCTCTGGGGTTTCAGTGCTTAAACCAGCTGAGTGGAGGCGGTAAGTGATGGGTGTTTTTTGCAATCAACCTGAAAAAACTAATATTTGTAGTCGCCAGAATGCGCTTCCCATTAAAGCTGACATAATTTGCTCGGAAGAAACATCAAATATACAACATAGAAACTTGGAAGACCATCAAGTCGTGTAATATTATATTTAGGGGTGGCTTAATTTTCTTTCTTTTGTGTGAACTCTTGATGAAATTTGACACAGTATGTTGTTGTATTTTACAGGATTTTCGGTAAGCTTTCGTTGAACCTTTGGTAGAAGTTTACAACTGATGGAAATTTGCTAAGCTATGGAGAAATAATCAATCCTGTGCTCTCTAGCATATCAAAACTCCTACAATACTTGTGTGTTCTTGTAGGTGTTTATTACAACTCTAGCAAAAATATGAATATATGATTGGAGATCAGCAAGAGGAATTTAACTCTTTAGTCTCGGCCACAAATGAAAAGGAATAACTTTTGGGTAGAAATGGCTTTGTTTCTATTAGTTTGTCATAGATCCTTTTCATTTGATAAGGTCATGCTATATTTCTCATACTCCATTAGCTTGTTTTGCAAGTTTTCCAATCATACGAGACACAAGAATATTTATACTGCAGCATTATTTTAAGTAACTATATTGTATCATCCAATGTTTAAAATAACTCACTACGTGACTCGCTACTTTGCGCTATGTAGCGCAGCTTAGTCTCTTCGCTGCGCAGTATCGGAAACGAGCTTAAATACAAAGTAACTTGCATTTTTTTCCAAATAGCTTACGCTTTCTCACAAATAGTATACACTACGCCATGTGTACGGTATTTTCAAAAGATTTTCTATTGATGTTCTTAAGATTTCAGTATCTAATCCTAAACTATAGGAAGATGGTCTTGTTGAAGTTCTAACCTCCCAATTTGAAATCATATTTAGGAAACATGTTTCTCAAATAGAGATTATTTTATTGATTTTCGATACGTTTAATACAATTATGAATCATACATATGAACTCAAGGGTTGAAAATTAAGAAAAAATGTTATGTTATTTATTGTTGTATGTTCTATATCTTTATAATATATCATATTTAATTTATTGTAAATAAGATGACGATAATAATCAGTCGTAATTAATAATTCGTGTAGCTTGCGCTATGTCCAACACCGTTTGCGCTTTTCGCTATTCAATGGCGGAACACTATGCTACATGTCATCGCTATTTTGGACATTGGTATCGATCACGCTTCATTCCTTTTAGTTTGTTTCAGTAGAAGAATAAACTATATCAACATTATAATGATATCATCATTCCATGTTTCTTTAGTTTGTCATTAGTCCAAATCTCTTAGACGATTTATGAACAGAAGTATGTAACTCGAGAAACAAACATGGAGCTTGAGCTAGTTTCTTCATGATCCCAAGAATATAGCTGACATCATAAAGTTGAAGGAAACATTCTAGCAGACATGCATTCATATGAATAAAATTTGTAAGAAGAGTGGGGAAATAAGTTAACATATGATATTTAAATTCAATTCTAAGGCACAGATTCATAGAGCCAAGCAAAACACATTCTTGCGTATTAATCAAGATGTATTTATGGAATTTTTATTAGTTTTCAATACAATATATGTTGATCCTTGCACTTTTTTAATTGATAATTTTCTTTTTTTTTTTGGGGGGGGGGGGGGGTAAGTATATTTTTGTAGTCATGAACTTGGGCTAATAGTAGCCTTGCTCTTCTGTCCAACTTTTACTCACTTTATTTTTGAAATTAATTTGCAATCTCTTGCAGGATTTTACTAGTTATGTTACAAATCTTCAGTTAATATGCTTTTGCTTATTTCTTTTGCAGCATGCCATTTAGTGAAGAATTATATTGCTTATACTCTGAATATCAAAGTTCCTTTGATTATGGGTAAATATGTGTTCTATCTTCTTTTTCTGCAAAAATGATCATTTCTGTCTGGACATTCTATTATCTCATTTACTGTTTTATAATTGTTATAACGGGGAATGATTAAGATTTTAGGAAGATAATATAGCAGGTCCATTTGTATCTAGAAAGTTCCTTTAGTTTCAAAAGGGTTAGTAGGATCAAGGGCCTTGACCCTAACTTGAATTAATCGAGTAAGGTGGGTTGACCGCTGATGGCCTATACCAACAGTAAGGTGGGTTAGGTAAACGGGGTGGGTCAAATTTGCGACTTCCTTTTTTTTTGTGACGAAATGGGTCATATTTACGGCTCTATCAATATTAGTCTTACATATATAATATAATAGCTGTCTATATGGTACTCTTCTTCAACATAAGTTACTTTTATGTTAATTTCTTGTATCATGTTCAATTTCTTATCATTCACCTGGCTTACAAATAATTTTGTCCTATCTGCTCCAAACTTAGAAAGTGAATTTCTTACATATTAGTGTTGAATTACAATTTTGTCACTTTTAACAAATGTTTCCTACATTTAGAAACTCTCAAATTTTACAAATTATACATCGTGTTTCTGTTGATTTTGTTAAAGTTTTTATATATTACCCCCCCCCCCTCTCCAAAAAAAAATCTTTGTATTCTATGTTTATATATACCACCTTGAAATCTTCCGAGCTGTTACAAAAAAAAAACCTTTGCATTGATATTTGCTCAAAACTGCATCCCTTCGAGTTGCAATGATAAACTTTACTTAGTCTATTCAGCACAAAAATGAATAAATGAATATTATTTCCAATTTTTGTTTTTTTGATCATTTTAATTATAGACAAGAAGTATATTTCATTCAAATTTTCAATAAATTGTCTTAGTATATACAAATTTAACATTTTTATCATCCATTTCACTATATCATATTCATTTTTCTTAAATACAACCACAATTATGAAGGTTTAAATGATAAATTTGAAGATTAAGTTTAGTTAAACATAAGTGATGGTGTTTAGAAATGAAAATAAAAGTTTAAGTTAAAAATTATTAGATAATATAATAGGCTTTGCATTAACTAAGCTAATATCCGCTTTTTGTACATCCACTCTAATGGCGATGGGAATTTTCAAAACAAAATATAAGATTTGTGGGGGTATATACAAATACAAAGGTTCGAGTAGTGTGTGTGTAGGGAGCTGATTCTGAGGTTCGGCCTCATTTCTTATTTTGAGGTTCGCTTTTCAAACACACAATTCGTCTTGTTTTTCACTGATCCGTACTGATCATCGTGATCTACACATGTTAGATAGATTATATATCAAATTTTATGATATTTGGAGACCTCTAACTAATCTATCAAATTATGAATCGACGGCTTTACGATGCATGAAAATCAAGTTCGCTTGATGGATGTGTTACAGATCTCCAAATCTTAATGAAACTGATACATAACCTATCTAGTAAAAGTAGATCAAATTGACCGGTACGAATTTGTGAAAAACACGACGGGTTGTGTGTTTAAAAGTTTGGTCTTAAAATAAGAAATGTGAACCGGCATCATATATATATATATATATATATATATATATATATAAGATTGCAAGAGGGTATATATAAATAACCTTTTTTTCAATTATCTCTGTTAAAGTGAGAAGTTATCATATCCATGACACCTTGTTTTGGCAAAGAGGTTATTTTGTGGCCACTCTTAGGAATTGTTGCACATGAATTGATATTATGTCACACCGCTCATAAGTCTCTTGTATCATCATACTTTTAAATATAATTTTTTTCCTTTGCCATCTATTAATAGAAAAATATGTTTCCCAAGATTATATCAAAGTTGCATCAATATGGTTATCCGAAGGTTTCCTCATCCGCCGTGTCCCGCATCTGAGTAACAGAACTCTTCTTTTTTTGTAGGTATCTGGGGAGGAAAAGGTCAAGGTAAAACTTTTCAAACGGAACTGATATTTCGGGCAATGGGAGTTGAGCCGATCATTATGTCTGCTGGTGAACTGGAATCTGAGAGAGCAGGTACACATGCATTCTAACAGCTAGTTCTTCGCCATCTGATTCTGTCTTACATTTTTAAGGCCTGGAATACCTTTGCAGGGTATACCATCTCTGTCATATAAATTTCTTAAAGGATCATAAGCCTTGATGAGGAAGAACAACAATGTTATAAAGGTCTGGGAGCATTAAAGAACTCTTCAATCCGCACTTGTCAAGATTGGGATTCTGCTAGATTATACAATCTTTATGTGTTCGTACAATTTGAACCTTGGATCTTCATTTATTGAATCATAAGATCCAATATTCTCACCAAGGCACACTTATAGTGACTCCCTAAGTGATAGTAAATTATGTGTAGTCTGTTATAATTAATCTAAAGAAGATAATGTGAACATGTGTGATCCTTGTACTCATAAATAGTTTTTATAATCTTTTCAGGAGAACCAGGCAGACTCATACGGGACCGATACAGAACAGCTTCCCAAGCGATACAAAATCATGTTAGAAGCACTTTAACTTTCACAGGTGGTATATGAATATGACCAGATTTATTTTTATTTAACTTGCACATCCAGCGAATTTTTAGTTTTGCCAACTTGCAATTTGCGTTTTGGATTCTGATGTATTCAAAATTAACAGACAGATACGCGAAGCTGATAATAAATTGGAAAACTCTAGATTTCAAGAAATAAAGTAGATTTCCGAACAGGTTCCTAGGAATTTGTATATTTTTTCTGTTCTTATGTATCTTTGACCCTTTAGGGTATACATAGACAGGATATGTGAAGTTAATATCAAATTGGAAAACTCTAGCTTTCAAGAAATAAAGTATATAATCCAAACAGGCTCTTAGGAATATGTATATGTTACTGACTCACTGTACTTGCGTCTATTTGACCCTTTAAGATATACACATCTAAACTACTTAATTTATCATCTATAAATCAATTTCCTCTGGTGTATTTTCCCCGAAAAAATGTTTAGCATTTTTTTATACAGCTCCAAACGACAGCTAGTTGAATACTCATCAGTCAACCTGAAAAATAGGAAATTTTTATTCGATCGATTGCATCATGATAGATCCTCATTCTGCTCCACAAACCAATTCATGACAAGATATTATCATTTTTGCTCCACAAACCAATTTATGTATAATAATATTAAGAAGCTTTCTTGTATGTATCCATTGATCATCAAACAGCTCATCTTTCCCTGAATCAACCATGGAACATTTCTTAGAAGATCTTGATGCTGGACTTGGAAGATTCGGTGAGTTCTCTACTTCTCTATTATCAATGAGATCTTCTGGCAGTATTGTATTATATTATCTGGAAAACCAAATATATTGATGGATCACGCAATAGTGTTCGAATATATTTCAAGTTGCCTATATCTGTCAGTTAGTCTGGCTATTGCATGTCATTACAAATCTGACTCCTCGAAAGATATCAGTATAAAGCACAAATTTTCAGCTCTCTCGCAATACATGATTCCTGATCTAGTTAGTTTGAATCATGATGAAATTGTGTGGATTATCCAATATAATGATTCACCATGCACTTGCATGGGAAGCCCTCTACATGGGTAGGCGCATGTACGTGCACTGCACACTGGCACACACACGAATGCATTTTGCTGTACACATTGTACTTCAGTTTGACTAAGCAAACATAGAACATGCTTTACTTGCTAATATTGTTATTAACACTATGTTCATTCATTGTTATCTAGGTAATACACAAATGACAGTTAGCAACCAAATTGTTGTTGGAACACTGATGAATTTATGTGATAACCCTACTAGAGTTAGCATTGGGCAGAAGTGGAGAGAATCAGATGTCACATGTAGAGTTCATGTCATAGTAACCGGAAACGATTTTTCAACATTATATGCTCCCCTGATCTGCGATGGCAGGATGGAAAATTTTTACTGGTGCGTATTCTTTATTGATTGCATTTTACCTTTGGAGGAACCTTTTCATCACAGTATCCTTCACTGTTCCATGTCGGCAGGATTAAAGAGGCATGCCCACTGCATTGTTGAATGCATCTTCTCTTTAATGCTTTTTCCAAAATTATGGCTATACTCTTGTGTGAATCTAGATGACAGAGATTATTATAGTTGGTAGCTTTCCATCACTAAGCGAATGCAATCTTCATAAAGAATTTTAAACATGATTGGAACAAATTTTTATTTCTTTTCTTCCTTTGTATCGTGGAATCTACCTCTTGACCACCTGACCGTATCTACTTTAGGATGGTTTATTCTGTCCACTTCGTTCAAGGGAAAGGAAAAGTTTGCGGTTAAATCATGAACAAGCACTTATCTTACATCTTCTTTATCACCAAATTTGTGGTATTTAAATATTTGCCTTTTGGTTTTTGCCCATTTTTATTTTGCGAGTAACTTCTTCCTTAGAGGTATTGAGTTCCATGATCTGTGGTTGACTTGCTCGTTCCTCCTAGCGTAAAATGTCCCACTATATTCAGTTGTTTTCTTAAAAATAGTGAAAATTTTAGAAACACTGATATTGTATTGACGGAGATAATAATGTTTTGATGCATTATATATTGAATCAGTCAGCCGGATCGTGAAGATATAGTCAATATTGTCCATCAGATGTATATTAAAGATGGATTATCAAGGGATGAGGTTATGAACATTGTAGACTCGTTTCCTAACCAAGGTTCTTTGGTCTTTGTGTAAGGCCTATTTAAAGCTGAGATGTAGCATGGTTATTTCATTACTGTTTTTCAGAATTTTGCCACAAAGATGAACATCGCGACAGTTATCATCTCCATGTTGGTTATTTTAACTGTTGTGTTAATGGCTTAGCTTGTCCAACCTGCCGCAAGTGTAGGTAAAGTTAATCTACGAAGTAAATCCTAAAGGCAACAAGGAAGGGCCCACAATATATGCCAAATGAGATGAGTTCGGTAAATGCCAAGTAGGCCCTGGTTGTTCTGTCTTTTATTTAAATGCTGGCTCATCAATACGCTTTCTTTTATCTTGTTTGTTACTTGGTGTCATTAGTTGTTTGTTATCTTGTTTGTTACTTGGTGTCATTAGAAGTTGCCCCTTTTCTCTTTTCTCTTGTTTGTTACCTGGTATCATTAGTTGATACCATCTTTGAGAAATCCTTATTCATACTTTCCTGTAATTCTTCTGTAGTTATGTGAACGACTTGCCTATTCATGGTTTCAGTTCTTATCTGCATACTAAACCTACGAGTCGTGCATGTCTTCGTTTTTCTGTGCAGCATTGGATTTATATGGAGCACTAATGTCTTGACATATGATCGGTCAATCTCCAAGGTTTTCATTTTCATTTTTATGTTGGAAGTTTTGTTTCAATCTTCTCTATGCATGCAAACTTCATGGTTGTAACTTGTAAGCCATATCATGCATAAAAGCACATGAATCCTAGTTTAGAACTGGAAAGGGGTACCGATAAATGTCCTCTGGGAATTTTCCTGCGCATAGCTGACTCCCTCACGTGATCCACACTAAGTCATGTGAACTCTTTCTCCCTCCTTTCCTCAATCTTGAATGCCCTAAGAACCTTGGGCAAAATAAATAGCCCCAAGAACCCGATTTCTTATCCAGAAAAAATTAATGGTAACAAAGTTTTGCTTTATTTAGAAACCTGAAGGTTTGCAAGATTTCAAAACGGAACTCTGATTATTGTCCAGATCAGGCATGTTCTCATTTTTGTTCTAAAAAATTGCATGGGTTCACAAAAGATTGCATCAAATCTGCAAAGAATTTAATAAATATGAGGCTAATCCGACCAATTGGCACACATCCATCTCAAATCTGACATCCAAATCGGTCCAAATCCAACATGATATAAGAATAACTAGCCAAATCGAAACAAATGCAACCTGGTCAGAAAAATGTTAATGGTTTCTTAACTTGTACTTTCTATAAGAAGAAACCCTATGTTTTGGAACGAGGAAAGTTTAGATTCGGAAAGAAATCCCAAGTCTCAATGTTGTAAGGGCTACGCTGCTCTGTGCCTTTTCGGCTTTTCCTCTTAAAATATCTTTCGAAACTTTTACACTGCTGTTATCTCGCTGACTTGCGAATGCGTCAACATATCGAATTTATGATCGTCAACAATCATGATATCCGCAGCAGAACTTTATCTCTTTAGGGGAAGGCGGATAGTATCATCACTTGTTAGCTAGTTATTGGGAGTATACAATATTTATGCTTCAAGTCTGATGTATGTTTTACACTTTAGTGCCTTTACATACCGACTATTTGGTTGCAGGGGAAGCATGCCAAGTATTGTAACTACAGGGGCTTTATGTGCAAATGTGCTAGTTGTCGGTGTTTTTATACATAAAATTCATAAAAATTGCTTTCTTAAAGAAGTATTAGTGTGGAAGATGTAAAATTTCGTGGTATTTATCAAGTGGTATAGCATATTCAACCAATACCCACACCAAGCCGGTACATTATACCGATCTTCAGAATTAATCCACTTTCTTTTGATTTGTAGTGGGTAAATGATATTGGAGGATATGAGAAGATTAGTGAGATACTTCTCAAAGGAAGGATGGCAAGCTCCCCACTTTTGTTCCTCCTAAGGTAATTATACTTCTTTCACTTTGCATTCGCTAAACTGCAGAAAGCTACAATGGACTTTCACCTCTTATGCTGAGAACTCAAAGTTTGAGGTTTCAGCCGAAACCACCGATACGTGGTGATTTCGTATCGGTCCGATACGAAACCAACCATACAATAACGATATTTGGCCGAAACCTTTTAAAACTTAATTTTTTTATACCATTTTTACCACCATTGTGATCATTGTAGGCTTTCATTGTTAGAAAACCGAAAAAAAAATGAACCCAAACCCTATATTAATATTTATCTAAGTGTACTTTTCAATATATTTTGCATCATTGCTTGATTTTTAAACGCTTGGATCATTGTCTTGTAATATAGAACCATAAATTTAAGTATTTAAAATATCTATACTTATGTATGTTGTATTACAACCGAGACCGAAACCTAAACCGAGATTAGCGAAACTGACCGAAACCCAACGAAACTAATAAAATTATGAGAGACCGAAATTAAAAGTGAGTTCTTGAACCTTGGGAGAACTATCATTGAATTATCGTAATATAGAAAACTACCGTGAACCTTTTATTCTTAATCTACTATGTGCCTGCAAAATTGTAGTGGGAACTTAGTTTCAGTCTCATGCGAGTTAGGCAGCTACTGGTAGAACTGTTAGAAGTTGCGAGCACCCGCTCTGTTAACTCACGACCACGACCGAGGCGGAATTCAAAATGAAAAATTTTCTTGTAAGGGCTAGCAACTACGACCTAAAATCGATTCCAAATACTAAACTAGCAAACTAGAAAAGATTATACTAGATGTGCTAGTTACCTTCGTAGCGTGTCCGCCTACTTGCTGAAGACCTCCTCCTTCGCTCATAGGCCTCCAGGAACGCGCTTGTAAACCGGTGGTCGTTGTAGCGTCCATATCAACTTGTAGCGAGCCTGTGACGATGCAGTGACCAAGTGGCGAGATAGTGGATTCTAGCAAGGCTGTTGATAGCTCCGAAACATGCTTGGAAGATGATCCTCCTTCGCCGAAGATGATCCACCCGAAGGAAACGGTTCAAGGCTCAAACTTCACACTAAATAACTAGTGAAGCAACTAAAGATCACACGTTTCTAGTTTATGATGCTTAGGGATGTATAGAGTGTTCAAGTAATATTTCTATCTCAATTCCTCCTAAATTCTCAACACATGAGAGGAGGAAGATGAAGGAGGAGCAAGAGAGGAGGGAGGAGCAAGAGAAGAGAATGAGAGCTCTCTTTTTAAAATTCAAACATAACATTTCAGTTTTTATAAAATGATTTATCAAATATTAAAATGTAGTCATATATGAATAGTGATGGCAAATGAATTAAATATCCCTCTCATCTTACTCTATGAAACATTGCATTCCACATCATTTCCATTAATAATAAATGGAAAAATCAATATGAAGTTTTCTTCCTAGAAGTATTTTTGTATGCATACAAAAATACGTCCTCGTAAATACATACCCCTATTCATATAAATACGAATGCTAAAGAGATAGGAAAAATATAATGAACATAATACTAAAACACACACACACACATAAATTATTAAATCAATACTTGATTTAATAATCCGGTTTAATCCTAAACCGGCCAGTATTACCATTCATCTGATTAAACTCCGTGTAGCTAGTACACATATTTAATCGGAACCTTGTACATATCAATATACGGCCTCTATATCGTTTTGTTTGAACTGGGAAAACTCTCTATGTGGGACTCTAAAGACTCGACGATACGCTGGCAGTGAGTTACTGAATAAATCCACAACCACAAGCACGTCAGCGGCACTAACTGTACGTCACGGCTATCCAGATATCTGTCGAAAGGAAGGTCGACAAGCAAGCTCGTCTGTATCCCTACTGAGCATGTAAGTGACAATCTCGATACAGTCCGGTCTCTTCGTCTGAGAGTATCGCATATCAAGTTTTGGGGTGGATAACGTCAGACCCCTAATAACCTGATAAGTCGTGCCGGTGTCGAGCTCATCACCTACCGAGAAACTACTGATCTCCCATTAGTGAATCTCATCCACATTGGCCAAGCATTTATGGTGATGGCCAACCGAACAGAGCGCAATATCGACTCCCTATACCAGAGGAGACGAATCCCTGACGATCGCAATATCGACTCCCTATACCAGAGGAGACGAATCCCTGACGATCACTCTCTGCCTCCATGTGGCTCGGGACTGTACCCAACTAAAACCTGTTTGCACGACTCATTTGAGCCGTGGTAGAGTAGTAATCAAAGTATAGTGGGAACTCACACGAGACAAATGACGATCTTTGGTCAAAAGACTACCATGTACTCATGTCACCTGAGAACTGTTATCTGACGATAGGTATAATACCATCTAGAAGTTCTCGGCGAGTCCGTCCGGTATACTCACCTCCTGTGAGCACTTGTATGAGATCGATCATCGCCCGTCGTTGAGGACTAGAAACGTATACACTGGTCTACTCTGGAATATCGATACCCCGGTCTCGATACTCCCACGACTAGAGACATTTAAGGATGTGCTTATAGATTACCCAGCTCCCACTTATATGATCGCCATCATAATGCTGGAAGTAGCAAGAATCCTTTAGGCTTTATTATTATGTATTAGCGATACGTAATAACCAGTAAAATGTATACACATCAATGATAAAAACAAACCAGATATCATACCATCTTCTCGAGTAAGACCGTTCTATCTGTATAGGTTATCCTTCAATTATAATAATCGTCTGCCTGCAATTACAATAATTGCCGCGAGGACATATATCCAACAATCTCCCACTTGCACTTAAGGCCAATTATTGCGGTATTGCATACTCACAGCTCGTGTGCTACCGAATACCCAACTTCTCTATTAACAATTTCACAAAGCTTGTTTGAGAAACAACCATGTTCGAGAAATAGGCTCAGCAATGTTAAAACTAGCAATAGCGATAGCGTATAGTATTGTGTTCCATTACTGAATAGAAAAAAGAGCAAACAACATTGCACATTGTGTAAGCTACATGAATTATTAATTATTACTAATTATTGTATATGATCATCTCATTTACAATAAATTATATTATTAGAAAGATATAAAATTAGCTTGAGAACATAAAACTATAAGTAATATAACAATATTTTCGAAAATTTCAATCCTTGAGTTCATATGTATGATACATAATAGTATTAAACGTATGGAAAGTCATTTAAATAATCTCTATTTGAGAAACATGTCTACTAAATATGATTTCAAATTGAGCGGCTACAACTTTAGTAAGACCGTATTCATATAGTTTAGAATTAGATACTGAAATCTTAAGAACTTCAATAGAAAATCTTATATAAAAATAACGTAGCGTATACTATTTATTAAAAATCATAAGCTATTTGAAGAAAAAAACGTAAGCTATTTTGTATTTAAGCTATTTTCCAATACTACGTGGCGAATAGACTAAGCTACGCTACATAGCGTAAAATAGAGAGCTACGTAGCGAGCTATTTTAAACATTGAGCCTTAGTGAGTAGCTCTGATACAATATTCCATACTTTATTTGTTTATTTCTCAATTTCGCGGAGATCAACTATCTTCCGAACTGAGCGATACCTGCTTTAGAATTTGTCTGGATAGATGATAGGACCAAATTCATAAATGAACACCTTTATCTAATAAACTTCTTGGGATGTATCCTCCGTTGAATCTAATCAACATCCTGCGCCATGTCAACCTCGCTATCCGCTTGGAACACTTTCCAACATACTGCCTCTCAAAAGAGGGTAAACTTATAATTCTGACAACCATTCTGTCATCTAAGTCACCTTGGAAGCTGGAACCGGTAACCGTCTTCTGTAGGAGGCTACCATTACCTTACTCCAAAAAATCCTGATATGTTCTTCACCGCTTCTCTTTGTTTCTCCATGATTAGATTAATATTCGCTTACTACAGCAAGTGCAAAAGGCAATATATGGTCTGATACATGATATCGCATGATTGACCCAATTGCCAAAACAAGTGGAATGTCATTCACGCAAGTCCCTCTTCTCATCGGTCTAGAAGACATTTATTTAGAGAAGGTGACTCCATCATCTGCGGGTACACCACCATGCTAGCACTCGTCCATTCTAAACTCCTTTAGAATAGTGTCCAAGTATCCGGATTGGGACACTTCCCAAATCTAGATCTATCGATATAGATCCAGTCACCAGAATTCTTGATACATTATCCAGATCCTATATGGAGAACCATCCATGACAACCAAAGTTTGAACGATTGTAGTATAACAATGCCACTTCCTATTAGGAGCGTATTATCCAAATATCAGGACTGTACTCCCTACACTTTTCTTATCGGATTCATCCGTTGTTTTGATGAAATCAAATACCTTGACTGTCACATCAAAACAGATGATCCGTCTCCGCTATACCTGCTTCAATCTATAAATAGATATAAGCAAGTTGCACATCTTCCACTGCTTCCGCTGACTACGGTAACCCTGTGCATTTCTAAATTCTCATTTAGAAAGATATTATAGTCATTCACCTGTCAGATATCATAGTCATGAATAGCAGCAGTGGCAAGTAATATCCGTATGGACTTCAGTGTAGACACTGACATAAGAGCTTCATTACAATCCACACCAAGTATTTGATGAAAATCTTTTACTACAAGTAACTTTATTAGGTTACTACCTTTCCACCTACACTGATCTCGAAAGATCTACTTACTCCTAATTGATTTTACCCCTTTAGAAGCATCCAACAAAGTCCAAAGTCCATAATTTGTTGGAGTGCGTGGAGTCCAACTTGGATATCTTGCATCCAGCCATCATCCGGAAGTCACCACTTCTCTTGGCCTACTGATAACTGGTAGGACCATCATCACGGTGATGCCGACCTCTCTATCACTGTTTACGAGAAAACTGAAATATCTCTCGGATGGCTGAGATCACCTACTAAATCAGCGGAGTGGCTAAAATTTCTCGAGTCTAATTGAATTTTTAGGTTCTATTAAATTTTCAGTAATCGTTTTTGTTTCTAGAATCACTTTCAGCTCTATCACACTCCCACTAATTTCTTTCGCAAAAGTCTTTTTTATAAAAAAAAAGTGGCAAGTCAAGAACAACGCAACTATCGATCTTGAAAACAGTAGAAGTTAAACCCTCACGAATGCTTGGGACAATCCACAAACTGGCATTACTGAAACTGCCTTGAGTTTGTCCGGATTCTGCTTTTAAACAAAAACCGGATAACTCCATATCTTAATAACTTCAAGATATGATATCATTCTATGTCCATATAGAATCAAAGACACTAATTTAAATGGAACCAGATTCAAATGTTATGCAGCTGTGTCCAGTGCATACCATCTAAATGGAAAAATGCCATACAACATTACTCATCAAGGAGCTCACACACAGATGAGTAATCTGAAAGAGAATTAAATTCTGTAACGACTTAAATATTACTATACTTTCGTGTTTTCTTTTTTTAGTAAAATATTGTATTTATTTATTCTTAGTATTTTCCATATATTTTGTTTTCTATTAAATATATTATTTTATTATTCAATCTACTTTTCCCAAACTCATTACTTTAAACTAAATCTTAACATATTTCAAATTAAACGCAAGACCTAATCCAGCCCATAATCTAAATCCAATCTCATTTTCATTTTCTTTTATAAAACTATGAGCCCAAAAGCTCACTTTCTTTTCAAGTAACAGCATATATTTAATTCTTACTAAATATATGCATGAACAATCTCGTCGCTCATTAGTTAAATCTTTGCATTATTATTCCATATGCCATAAGTTCGAATCTTGAGTCTTACAATTATTTTTATCTATTTTTTAAAACCCTCTCATTTCTTACAAATGAGACCTTTCATTTCATCTTCCTTTTTAACTCCCAAAATAATTAGAATGGTTACGAGCTACAATTAATTAGATTTATGGTGGCCATAAACCTTTTTTATGTGTCACTCCTCTTTCTTTTCTTCATCACACATTCCTATCATTTATCATCTCCCTCTTCATCTAGATTACTCGAAAAAGAACATGAAGAAGTTCTCAAGAAGGTCTCGCTAGTAACGTGAGGCTATCGGCAGATAAACAAACCCGGTGACGATCCGGCTTGTGCATATAAGTCCTCTTCGTTTCTTCTTCTCCTCTTGTTGAATCATCCCCGTCTTGTTATGTCTCCACTGATATCCATACTTGCTCACTTCGTCTGTAAACTCTTTATTTAGAAAACACACATAAAATAAATAGATAATCTAATAGTTAATTGTTTTGTAAACTTATTTACCTTCATGAATAGGAAACATTTTTAATTAGTAGTGATTATCTTGCTTCCTGTTTTAGTAGTTATGAAAATATGTGAATCATATCATCCTGTATTGCATACCATCACATAACGCGATCGTTTATTCAAAATAAAAGAAAAGTGTTTAATAATTTTTGTGTAAAATTTTTATTAATCTTTTATATCGATTTTAGTATATATATCATGACTGATTCGTATGCTTGTCCATATGCCTTTCATAATTTATTGCTTACTATTTTTATTTTATTTTATTTATATTTAGTTTTAATAGAAAACGAGATTTTAAATAAATACCATGACCTTGTCAATCTCAAATACCACCTTGAAGAAATGCCTTTACCTTCAAAATAATTTTTAGAAAATCAATTTTGACTTGTGGACATTCTAGGAAAATTAAATTATATACTAGATAGAATTTCAGATTTACAATAAAAATTTCATATCAAACCGAATAACGGTTTAGGAGTTACGTAGTTTTATATTCACAATTCGTAAAAACAGAAAACTATATTTATCGGTCAACTTCTAAAACACATAATTTGGTCTATCGATATCCAAATTGAGCAAACTCAAGTGTTTTGGATATCTATATCGAAATATCTAGATTTTCTTAGTTTTAATTTTTTTTACTGAAAACTGACATAAAATATAGAAAACTACGTTACAATATTTAGTGATGGATGTAGACAGAATCTGTCCTGATTCGCACACTGTTTTTAAATAGGACATAACTCGAACTCTTGATGTCCGTTCGTGACAAACTTTAAATGTGTAGATGCACAATTGATAGAACCATAATTTTCTGTATACTAGATTACTTAAAAATGCATGAAACAACCCGATATAGACTTTGCAATATAACATATAGTTGCTGTCTAGAAATCTGAATTTCTGTTTTAAACGCTGATATTAAAATGATCATAATTAGAGCTTTAGAAATCCAAATCGTGCGAATCTGTGTTTTGGATAACTACATCGAAAGACCTATAATTTTCTGATAATCTTCGTAATCTGAAATCTGATGGATATTGACCCAAACTGTATTTTAAAAATGTGTGACGGTGCTAAACGAATTTTTTTGCACGACAATACGAAAACGGGTATATTTCCCAAACCGGCAGTCGTATTTAGGTGCAACTGGAATTCACGTATGCACAACACATACAACTATATTTTTTTATTATATTCCGCATTCGGTTGACTTGATTAATTACTCGTACATAACACTTTTTTACAGCATTGTTTATGGTTGTTACTTGAATAACATACTTGCCTCATTTCATGTTATTCGAACATGTATACCTTTTTTTTCTTCTAATCTCTGAATTGTCGTATGTACATGAATATATAATTAGATATTATATGTTTGACTTGAACCTATTATATGATATACTTGACTTGATTTTGAATCTGAACACTTGAACTTAATACTTGAATATCCAAACTTGAACCTGAACACTTGACTTGACCGAACTATGAATATAACTTGACATGAGCTTAACATGAATACCTAAATACACGATTACAACTTGAACATGAACTTGTACCATTTTTTATATTCATGGATTCGGTCAAGACCTATAAACTTGAACTATATAATACAATACGCAGGGATAAGGGGTAGATTGGTACGGAACGTATATTATGGCACGAGAGGTCACTTTAAAAGACGCCTACATGAATTCACATGCCGTTGTCCCGTGGGCTATGACGGGGCCTTGTACTACATGTTAACATAGCCCACGAGGTAAAATGGACTCCTCTCGTATACATGAATACCTTCTTTATCAAACTACAAACAAACACGTTAGAATAACCATACTTACACATTAACATTCACTTAATGTTCACTATACCGATACTACTCAGTCATTTCTATACTTGCTTGCTATTCTTATGTTCCATTGTCATGCTTATATAGTTACCATTATTTACCTGTTATATAGAATTACCATGTTACATAGATTTTTCATGCTTATATTAAATGACATGTTTAATTATCATATCACACTTGGTCCATTGCTTCATGATATCATTTTCCATCTTGTCACCATATCTTTATATTTCACATTCATGTTTTTTGGGACTTACCGAGCGCTAGTTCGTTGATGGGCATTACACCCACTTCTTTCTATTCTTGGAATGTTAGTCAGGTGACATTGAGGCAGAGAAGATAAAAGTGGTCGAAAAAGAGTACAACCGATTCGCATCAACTCTGGACATCTAGTTCAATTCCGCTTTTTATTTCATTTCAGTTTTTTTATTTAAGCCTCCTTGTTAAACCTTATCATGTTATCGTATCTTGTATTCAGATATTTTGTCAATTGTGAATTTTGAATGTAATAAATAAAAGTTGGATTTCATTCTTTTGTTTATTCTTGTTACTTTATGTTGTTATAGACGCTTAGCGTATTTATTTCGAGAAATGACATTCTCATAATAAATACGTTGCGGGCTTGCCACGTCACCGTTTCCATCTACTGGGAAGCGGGTCGTGACAATTCTCAATATTATTATAACAGAATACCTAGCATAAGTATCTACATTTTCTATCATTTCGAAGAATTTTGATACTTCCGACGTTTGGTGTTCTACTTTATTCTTTGGACCATGCATTTCAATGAATGCGCATCTAAAACCAGAGAACCCATAGGTAAAATGGAATGAAGTTAGAGTACCATCCCCTTGTCCTAAAGGATATCGAACAACATACATTGCTATGCATAAGTCCTAAGAGTATACTAACTCAAACTCCGTGTATTGTAAGTTAAGAACTGTATTTTGGTTAAAAATGTCTAAACCATTATTCAATACATCTTATCTTATACTCAACTGATAAAGATAAATGTTTTTCAAAAATTATATCTCAATTTATAAAATAAAGAGACGGATATATCAATTTTAAAAATTGGTGCATAACAACAGTTATTCAAAACCAAATATTTGCCGTTAGGCAAAACCAGATGATATAATCCAACACGACCAATTACTACGAATTCCGATATGGAAGATCAAATCACCCAATTCCTAATATTCTACTCCTCAGTATCAGTAACGCCCTACAGATGTGGGATTCTAATTCATTATACATATACATGTTCTCCGCCGAAAGACGCGACCGGAACGTTGGGACGTCCAGCCTGAATTTTGGGGGCAGATGCTATTTGGGTTTTATCTGTCCACCTCTCCGAAGATGCCAAGTTGATTTATGGCACCGTATATCGGAGGTTTGAACAGATGCAGCTGTTGTAGCAGATTTCGTCAGATTCCCCCTCATTGTGAGGGGTTTTTGATTGTGGGGACGCACTTCTCTGCAGGCGCAAGCCCCTGCAGTTAATTACGCTACCGCATCGCGGTAACCACTTTCTCCTTCTCCAGATGTTCACTTCGTGTCGTGTGTGTTTGTTTTATTTTTGGTTGCCCGTGGATTGTATACGGAGACTAATTTATGTTGTCGTCCGTAGGGCGTGGATTAGTCCAAATCTGTATTTTCTTAGATTTAGGTTTGGGTTGGTTTAAGGATCGTTAATCTTGTTTTAGATTAAGATCAACTTAAATACTTGTTAAGGATACATTAGTCTAATTTTAGACTAAGATCTACTTAACAAGGTTTTAAGATCATTTAGATCCAACGAAAGAGTATTTGGACTCTATCGTTTTAGTTTAGGGACATCGCGGTCCATAAAGTTTAAGGACATCATAGTCCATGAGTTTAAGGACCTCATAGTCCGTAAGGTTTAGAGACATCATAGTCTGGTTTAAAGACGTCATACTCTGTGAGGTTTAAAGACATCATAGTCTGATTTAAAGACATCATAGTCTGTAAGGTTTTTGTTTAACCGTTTGAAGATGCACCAAAAGTTATTGGTTATTGGGACCCCCCATCTTTCTGAAGACGTTGAAGAATTATAACTACATGTATCAGAGGTATGAAGAGATGTACCCTTAAACCAATGTTGGTTGAGAGATCTATAGTCAGGTTTGGGACTAAGACTAATTAAAAAGATTGTAAGCACATGGGCTCGGTAAATCTGAATTAGAGACTTGTGGCCAACTTGGGCTCAGTCCACTCAGTCTCTGTCGTTTCTCTTCTTTTTTTTATAAAGTGTTAGACACTTATTAGGACATAGTCCTTTCCCTGTGCACATACTGCCAAACATTTATTGGGGTACTGACACCCACTTTCTTTTTGTTTTTTTTATTGAGCGTTGAACATTCTTTATGGCGCTGGGCTTTATTTAAAGAACACTTTGTGTTCCCTCAGCGCACACGTGAGGAGCACGTGGTGCGCTTGGCGCTGAGCGCCAGACCTGGAGCGCTAAGACGCTTCTTGTGAAATGGCGTACGCGTGAGGAGAACGTGGTGCACTTGGCGCTGAGCGCTGAAGCGCTTCTTTTGAAATAGTGCACACGTGAGGAGCACGTGATGCGCTTGGCGCTGAGCGCCAAACCTGGAGCGCTGAAGTGCTTCTTTTGAAATAGCGCACACGTGAGGAGCACGTGATGCGCTTGGCGCTGAGCGCCAGACTTGGAGCGCTGAAGCGCTTCTTTGGCAGTTCTGGTCAGTTCTGTGCTCTGAGAATTAAATTCTCGTTTATAAGAGATTTTGTCTCATGGATCTAAGAACTAATTTCTTCTTTTTATGAAGAGATGCTATAATCTCTTCTGTTTTTATGAAAGACTTTGTCTTACAAATCTACGATCTAGAAAAAGAACTAAATTCTTTTTTTTTATCAAGAGATGCTATGATCTCTCTTCTTTTTATTTACCTTGAAGAAGGTTCTTCTTCTTAGAGCTTGCTCTTCTCTTTTTCTTTTTTGAGAACTTGAAGTTTATGGGGGGGTTCCTCCGTGTTCTTCTTCTTTCGATTTGAGAACTTATGGGGAGGTTTCTGCGTTCTTCTTCTTTCGATTTGAGAACTTATGGGGAGATTTCTGCGTACAAGACTTGAAGTCTTGTGTCACGACCCGAATATTTCGACTCGTGACCGGCACTTAACCACGCTACGTCTACAGGCGTAACGCGACTAAGTAAGCCGAACCCAGAAATCAAAACCATTTAAAAGTAGTGAGTGTTGAAAACATTTAATGAAAACATTTAGAAAAACTTAATTAGTTCAATGAGGTTCTTTTTAAAGTTAAATTATCCTTATAATAATTTTGGCAACATTTCCTTTGTAAAAGTAACCCCGAGAATCGGGTAAAACATGATATAAGTGAAAAAGAGATATAATGAACAAAGCATCCCTAACCGGGAGCAATCACGCCCAACGGCGGAAACCATCATCACAAGAGTAATATACGACGCCGTAGCGAAGAATGAGCAAAAAAGTAACATCCCAGAATAATAACTGCAAATATATAACAGTCGGCTCCCACGAGCTCGACACCAGAATACAAAATATACATCATCGTCCTCACACTGTCTCTAAGTCAAGTACATATATTGTAGATGGAGGGTACTAGATACAAAAGTGTATACAATAAAAGTAACCAGATACCACAACCCACCTAAATAGCAAAATAGCTCTCGCACCAACTGTAGTGGTATCTGAAGCCAAAAGATGCAAAAAGGCAGCCTGCCGCGACTACTCTGAGGGGCAACCTGCAAATACTGTGGCACAACGGGGATGAGTTGCCAACTCGTGAATAGAGATAACATATAAAGGTAATCACGAGCATGCACGTACCGCGCTACGCTATCATATGCCAGCAGGTAAATCTATATGCGACAAGCAGTAAGTGCAATAATCATGCAAATGCTCTGTCAGGTAAAATAACTACAGGATGAGATACATGATAATCACAGCTGAGCATGGGATAAATAACATCTACACGAAATATCTATCGTGGAAAAATAATCGGTGCCCAAGCTGCAATCCTAAATAAACTCAGGCGCTGGCACTCCCCTCGGCCCTCGAATCCTGTACATCTCTGAGAATCACAAGTGCCCAACATCGGCACCCAAAATATCATAAATACTCGTGTCCAGCATCGACACGCAAATCCTCATACATAGGCCTCCGTAAGTTCGAATCAGCCCACGGACTCCGTCTGCGGTATCGGCCCTAGGCCCCGGCAGTACGGATCATCCCGCATCTATCTCTCGACTCTGGTCGGTATCCTCCGGATAACCGCCAGGTCCAACCAATCACCGGTAGGTACTCGCCCACCTTCAGGCTAAATCGGCAAAGTCCATCGATCATCTTGCCGAGGGGAACCATACCGGGTCTACCACGAACCCGCAAACGGATCATCTACTCCACGAATCGGGTTTCAAGCACACGTCTCAGCACCGAGAAAACGCGTGGTGGACGCACCAAAATATCATATCACGAGGAACCGGGTTTTCAAATAGTGCATCTTTTCTTAAATAAATCCACGGTCCTCAAAACCAGAAATCACATAAAAATCCAACACCAATGAGTAAATCAAATACGATGTGCTAAGTACAACAAGTCATCATAATATAGGTACAAGGGAGAAACCGTGTTTCTTAAGATAGTTCAGTTTTTAAAGACAGCATGCGGCTTCCAATTTCTATGAAAATCATATCGAATCATATGTGAAATGAACTACAGTATAATGATCATGGCAATTCTACAGTGAGTGTGTCATGGCAATTACTAACGGTGTGTGTGTAACATGCAGATTAGTGCTCGTGCAACATAAACCGTTAGTAATAGTGCGGTGTTCTATCAATTCTAAGTTTTCATACATATAGCAGGGAATGCAGTATGCAACAACAGTATCCATGAACAGTCAATGTAGGTAAATGCAATGTATAGCTATAAAGTCCTATCAGCCCTGACGTAGAATGCCATGCGAGCGATATCCCCGTAGATGTTAAATCTACTCACCGAAATCTCGCGCTAAGTGTAGCCGATGACTTGTTTCCCCTTCTTCGCAGCGTCCGTCTCACTCGCCTGCGAACCTAGATTTACACAATATAACATACATAAGCTCAAATCTACCAAAAACGCGATATTAAGGTCAAACTAGAAGCCCGCGTTGCAAACCAAGCACGCGTATGCGCGATACGCTAAAACGTGTGATCACGCTCCTGAAGCTAACCTATCGCGTCGCGATACGCGGCATAACCCAAAACCACACACGTATCACGTGTGTCGCGGAGATTAAAAAAATACGGAAAATAGGGTAATAGGTCCCAGATTTTTATACAGAAAGAGTTTTATAAAAATAAATATACCATAAAACCCCAAATATCAGCAGACACCAACCACCAAAACCCCAACCCAATACCCTCCCATCTGGCCGCAAATTGCGGCCAGAATGATTAATTTGGCGGCATGGGTAGGGGGGTGGGCTCCCGGGTTTGGTGTGTGCACTCCATACATCCTGTGTATATCCCAGTAATTACAATTTTATTCTAAAACACCCCGGGTAGTAGCAGTTTCAACAGAATCCAATTTCAAGTTAAAAATTCACACTTTGCACTAAATTGAAACTTTAGGGTATTTTTCTGAAATCTGAAACAAACCTAAGTCTAAAATCACGTATGTAACTCATCACCAATCTAATCAAGCCATAAAAAGTTAATTTTTATCACAACCTCACTAAATCCCTTTATAACGCACAAAACATGCATAAAATGTGATATTTGCTAGAAATACTATAAGTTATGTAAAAGAGGTGCTAAGGGTGAGTTAATACCTTCAAAACACCTTAAGAAACACCAAAAATCCCTGCTTTTTCCTCAAGTGCGCAGATCCACCACCAAACACCTCAAAAGCTCATTTTTTTTCTATGGTTTGTGTAGGAAAAGTGTTGTTTTGAGTAGGGTTTGAACATGAATCAAAAGAGAAGTGAAAAGAGAAGAGAAGATGAAGAAAATGCTGTGTTTTGGCTGCTGCTCTCTGCTGAGAATTCCAGAAATTGAGAAGAGAGAGAGAAGAGGGAAAGAAAATGGTCAAAAGTCAAGTTTCTTACCTACCCACCATACCTCTCCATTTCTCATATAATTAAAAATGAAAAGGGTTTTAACTTGTTGAAATGGGGGGGGGGGGGGATAGATTATCAACCATGCATCATATGAAGGATTAACATGATACATTTCTCACCTAGTCTCAAAAATGTGCTAAGTGTGCATGTGTACACTAACACAATTCCAATTAGGGTAAACATGACTAAAAATAATTAACAACCCTATAAATATATAAAAACACTTCACAACACAAAAGACCACTAGCCAAGAAGGAAAATAAGATATCCGTTTTTTTTTTGAAAACACGTACACTGCTAATTAACGCGAAAACATTCTAAACGAATTTCAAGGCGTTACAATCTACCCCCTTAAAGAAATTCGGTCCCCGAATTTAAAAATCTAACAATACATACCTTCAAAAAGATGGGGATACCTCTTCCTCATCTCGCTCTCGGTCTCCCAAGTGACCTCCTCGCCGCTCTGGCCACGCCAAAGTACCTTGACTGACGGTATGTCCTTCGATCTCAATTTCTTCACTTGTCGATCCAAGATCATCACCGGCTGCTCTGCATAGGAAAGGTCACGCTCAAGCTGGATCGTCGGGTGCTGAATCGCATGCGAAGGATCATGAAGATATCTGTAGAGCATCGAAACGTGAAATACCGGGTGCACGTCTGGAAAACTGGGCGGAAGGGCTAAAAGATACGCAACCGCACCAACTCGCTCGAGGATCTCGAAGGGGCCCACAAATCTGGGACTAAGCTTCCCCTTCTTCCCAAATCTCATCACACCTTTCATTGGGGAGACCCTCAAGAAAACATGATCACCAACAGAAAACTCAAGTCTGTGCCGACGACGGTCCGCATAAGATCTCTGCCTACTCTGGGCTGCTCTCATCCTATCGCGAATCAACTGGATCTTCGCGGTCGTCTCCTCCACAATCTGCGGCCCCAAGATACTGCTCTCACTGAGCTCTGTCCAACAGACGGGCGATCTACATCTCCTCCCATAAAGAGCCTCAAACGGTACCATCTGAATGGTCTGCTGGTAGCTGTTGTTATAGGAGAACTCCACTAAGGGCAAATGATGATCCCAGCTACCTCCGAAGTCTAATACGCACGCTCTGAGCATGTCCTCGAGAGTATGAATAGTCCGCTCTGACTGTCCGTCGGTCTGCGGATGAAATGCTGTGCTGAAACTCAAGCGGGTGCCCAAAGCCTCCTGAAGCCTCTGCCATAATCGGCTGGTAAACTGGGTGCCTCTGTCGGACACAATACATGTCGGAACTCCGTGTAGTCGTACAATCTCATCAATATAAATCTGGGCATATTGAGCAAATCCGAAAGTCGTCTTCACCGGTAGGAAGTGAGCCGCTTTCGTCAAACGATCCACGATCACCCAGATGGAGTCATACCCTCGACTAGTCCTGGGTAGACCCACAGTAAAGTCCATAGAAATCTGTTCCCATTTCCACTCCGGAATGGGCAACGACTGTAGCTCTCCGCGGGCCTCTGATGCTCAGCCTTGACTTGCTGACAAGTCAGGCATCTCGACACAAAATCTGCGATGTCCCTCTTCATCCCGTCCCACCAGTAAACATCTCTCAAATCGTGGTACATCTTAGTGGACCCTGGATGAACACTATACACCGATCGATGTGCCTCCTCGAGAATCTCACGCCGCAGTCCCTCAGCATCTGGTATGCACAATCTGGTCCCAAATCGTAGTATCCCCTGATCATCGATCACGAACTCGGAAAATCTGCCATGTCCCATCTGCGTCCTGATCTCTGAACAACGGCTATCACTGTGCTGTACCTCATATATACGGTCAAGCAACCATGGGCGTGCACGAACATGCGCAATCTGTCCTCCGATCGGCGTAAACTCGAACTGTACCTGGCTGTCGCATAAGATCTGCCAATCTGCCGACGACTGCCTCTGTACTGCGCTCAAGCAAGATAGACTACCCCCGGGCCTCCTGCTCAAAGCATCCGCCACTACATTAGCCCTGCCCGGGTGGTACAAGATCTCGCAGTCGTAGTCCTTCACTAACTCCATCCATCGGCGCTGTCTAAGGTTCAGGTCTCGCTGCTGGAAGATATACTTTAAGCTCTTGTGATGAGTGAATATCTGGCACGACTCGCCGTATAGGTAATGTCGCCAGATCTTAAGTGCAAAGACCACTGCAGCCATCTCCAAATCGTGAGTGGGGTAGTTCTGTTCATGTTTCTTCAATTGCCGCGAAGCATACGCGATCACCCTATCATGCTGCATCAGAACACACCCTAGCCCCACTAGAGAAGCATCACAATATACCACAAATCCACCTGACCCTGAAAGCAATGATAATACTGGCGCCGTAGTCAGTAGAGCCCGTAACTACTGAAAACTGTGCCCACACTCCTCTGTCCAAACGAAAGGAACTCTCTTCCGGGTCAACCCGGTCAAAGGTGTAGCAATGCGAGAGAAATCCTGCACAAATCACCTGTAGTAGCCGGCCGGCCCTAGAAAGCTGCGAATCTCCGTAACTGATGTGGGTCTGGGCCAACTCCGAACGGCCTCGATCTTCCTCGGGTCTACACATATACCGTCTCGTGAAATCACGTGCCCCAAGAAGTCTACGCTGTCCAGCCAGAAAGCACACTTGGAGAATTTGGCGAAAAGCTGATGCTCTCTCAAGGTCTGCAGTGTAATCCGCAGGTGCTGCTCGTGCTCCTCTCTACTCCGAGAATACACCAGAATATCTTCAATGAATACAATGATGAACAGATCAAGATGCGGCCGGAAAATATGGTTCATCAAATCCATGAATGCTGCTGGCGCATTGGTGAGTCCGAACGACATCACCAAAAACTCGTAATGGCCGTAGCGCGTGCGGAAAACTGTCTTAGGAATGTCCTCCTGTCGAACTCGCAGCTGATGGTAGCCTGATCGCAAATTGATCCTCGAAAAGTATCCTGCCCCCTGAAGCTGGTCGAACAAATCGTCGATGCGTGGCAAAGGATACCTGTTCCGCATTGTCACCCTGTTCAGCTGGCGGTAGTCAATACACAGACGCAAACTGTCGTCCTTCTTCTTGACGAACAGGACTGGAGCACCCCACGGAGAAACACTGGGTGGAATAAGTCCCTTATCCAGCAAATCTTGCAACTGACCCTTCAATTCTCGAAGTTCCGCCGGGGCCATCCGATAAGGCGGTATAGAAATAGGCCCGCGCCAGGAACCAAATCAATACAGAAAGAAATGTCGCGCTCGGGCGGTAGCCCAGGAAGCTCGTCAGGGAACACATCAGGGAACTCGCTAACAACCGAAACCTGATCCAGAGGAACCTCTGTAGCTCTAGTATCACAAACATAGGCGAGAAATCCCTGACATCCCTTCCTCAAAAGCTGTCCAGCGCGAAAAGAAGAAATCACACAGTGTGGGGCGGCACCACGGTCCCCCAACACAATAAAAACCGACTCGTCGGGAAAACAAAATCTAACTGTCTTCTCACGGCAGTCCACAGAAGCATAGCACATGGCTAACCAATCCATGCCCAAAAGAACGTCGAAGTCCAACATTTCGAGAAGGATCAAATCGACAGGCAGCTCTCTCTCGCCAATACAGACGGTACAGGATCGGAACACGTGCCTAGCAACAAACAACTCTCCCACAGGAGTAGTCACAACAAGCGGCTGATCAAGCAAACCGAACTCTCTACCCAAACTCGGCACGAAGTGTGTAGATACGTACGAGTGCGTGGATCCGGGATCGAACAATACGTGTGCATCAACAGAACATACTGGAAGGATACCTGAGACCACCGCATTGGACGCCTGCGCGTCCTGATGCGTCAAAGCAAAATCTTGTGCCTGCCCTCCACCTGTGACTGACTGTCCTCTGCCTCGGTCATCCCGTCCTCTCTGAGCAACTCCTCCACGCCCACGACCTCTCTGTGTATGAGTCTGACGTGGAGTAACAGTAGGAACAACAGGCAACGCCCTCTGGAGTGGTGAAGGTGGTAAGGTGACGTGCGGTGCTGCTGTCTCCCTCCAGTGTATCTCAGGACAATCTCTGACGAGGTGAAGTAAACTGCCGCATCTATAGCAACCTCGCGACGACTGCTGACTCTCCCGTGGATACGAACTAAACATCTGGCCTCGTCCCGAATCTCTGCCACTCCTCGTACCTGAACGATACCTGTCGCGGCGTCTGAATGTCTGTCTCCGTGCTGATATACCAGTACGAACTCTCTTCGGCTCTGGAACTACCGAAGTCTCAGCAAGGCGCTCCTCGACTAATAGAGCTGCATCTACCACTGCTGCATATGTCTCGTAGTGCTGCGCGCTGATCGCAAGGAACAGTGGTGTAAGCAAGCCTCGAACAAATCTCTTGACTCGCAACTCCTCGGTATCCACTAGATACGGCGTATAGATAGATAGCTCTGTGAACAGCACATCATACTCTGCCACTGACATGTCCGGAGTCTGGCGTAAGGATTCGAACCTGCGTGCTCTAGCATCTCTGACACTCAGTGGGAGAAAGCGGGCAAGGAATAGCGCCACGAACTCTGTTCAGGTCATAGGAGGAAGACCCGCTGCTCTGCCCTTCTCGACTGATTCACACCATTTCTGCGCAAGACCTTCCAGGCGAAAGCTCGCGAACTCAACCCATCTCGTATCTGTGCATCTGAGGGAACGACATATCCGAGCCATCCTATCAATGAAGGACTGTGGGTCCTCGGCTGCATCGGTGCCTGTGAAGACCGGAGGCTTCAGCCTCATGAACTCTGATAGCGATACTGTGATCACCTCTGTAGCTGCAGGGGCAACTGGCTGTACGGTAGGTACCATCGCGGTCTCTGTAACGGGTGGAGCTACCTCTGGTCGCTGCGCTCGAAGCGTTTCAACTAGCGATCCTATCATCTGGCGCATCTCCTGCATGCTGGATCCTACCGTCTGGCGCATCTCCTGCATACCAGCCCCTAGCGTGGCGATCTGATCTGTCACGGGAGGAACAACCTGCTCGGGTACAACCGGTGTACTGTCCAGATCAGTCCTCGTCTCAGACGAATCAACTCGAATCTCGGCCCTCGCGGCCGCTCTCTGCGCCCTCGTAGTCTTTGGCGGCATAATGGCTGAAAGGAAAATAGGATTCGATAAGGATGCAGAAATCGAATCGCAAGAATGTATATACTCAAAAGGAATTTAAATCAACAAGTCCTAAGGTCGCTTTGGCGGAGTAACGTGTCGTGAGTATGCCGCGGAACATACGCACGCTACGCCACTCTGCTTCAGCTACCTACTCCATCATACCAGGGTCATCCTAGGAACACTCCGAAAGGTAAAACCTACGCTCTGATACCAACTTTGTCATGACCCGAATATTTCGACTCGTGACCAGCACTTAACTACGCTACGTCTACAGGCGTAACGCGACTAAGTAAGCCGAACCCAGAAATCAAAACCATTTAAAAGTAGTGAGTGTTGAAAACATTTAATGAAAACATTTAGAAAAACTTAATTAGTTCAATGAGGTTCTTTTTAAAGTTAAATTATCCTTATAATAATTTTGGCAACATTTCCTTTGTAAAAGTAACCCCGAGAATCGGGTAAAACAGGATATAAGTGAAAAAGAGATATAATGAACAAAGCATCCCTAACCGGGAGCAATCACGCCCAACGGCGGAAACCATCACCACAAGAGTAATATACGACGCCGTAGCGAAGAATGAGCAAAAAAGTAACATCCCAGAATAATAACTGCAAATATATAACAGTCGGCTCCCACGAGCTCGACACCAGAATACAAAATATACATCATTGTCCTCACACTGTCTCTAAGTCAAGTACATATATGGTAGATGGAGAGTACTAGATACAAAAGTGTATACAATAAAAGTAACCGGACACCACAACCCACCTAAATAGCAAAATAGCTCTCGCACCAACTGTAGTGGTATCTGAAGCCAAAAGATGCAAAAAGGCAGCCTGCCGCGACTACTCTGAGGGGCAACCTGCAAATACTGTGGCACAACGGGGGTGAATTGCCAACTCGTGAATAGAGATAACATATAAAGGTAATCACGAGCATGCACGTACTGCGCTACGCTATCATATGCCAGCAGGTAAATCTATACGCGACAAGCAGTAAGTACAATAATCATGCAAATACTCTGTCAGGTAAAATAACTACAGGATGAGATACATGATAATCACAGCTGAGCATGGGATAAACAACATCTACACGAAATATCTATCGTGGAAAAATAATTGGTGCCCAAGCTGCACCTAAATCCCAAGTAAACTCAGGCGCCGGCACTCCCCTCGGCCCTCGAATCCTGTACATCTCTGAGAATCACAAGTGCCCAACATCGGCACCCAAAATATCATAAATACTCGTGTCCAGCATCGACACGCAAATCCTTATACATAGCCCTCCGTAAGTCCGGATCAGCCCACGGGCTCCGTCTGCGGTATCGGCCCTAGGCCCCGGCAGTACGGATCATCCCGCATCCATCTCTCGACTCTGGTCGGTATCCTCCGGATAACCACCAGGTCCAACCAATTATGGGTAGGTACTCGCCCACCTCCAGGCTCAATCGGCAAAGTCCATCGATCATCTTGCTTGGGGAACCATACCGGGTCCACCACGAACCCGCAAATGGATCATCTACTCCACGAATCGGGTTTCAAGCACACGTCTCAGCACCGAGAAAACGTGTGGTGGACGCACCAAAATATCATATCACGAGGAACCGGGTTTTCAAATAGTGCATCTTTTCTTAAATAAATCCACGGTCCTCAAAACCAGAAATCACATAAAAATCCAACACCAATGAGTAAATCAAATACGATGTGCTAAGTACAACAAGTCATCATAATATAGGTACAAGGGAGAAACCGCGTTTCTTAAGATAGTTCAGTTTTTAAAGACAGCATGCGGCTTCCAATTTCTATGAAAATCATATCGAATCATATGTGAAATGAACTACAGTATAATAATCATGGCAATTCTACAGTGAGTGTGTCATGGCAATTACTAATGGTGTGTGTGTAACATGCAGATTAATGCTCGTGCAACATAAACCATTAGTAATAGTGTGGTGTTCTATCAATTCTAAGTTTTCATACATATAGTAGGGAATGCAGTATGCAACAACAGTATCCATGAACAGTCAATGTAGGTAAATGCAATGTATAGCTATAAAGTCCTATCAGCCCTGACGTAGAACGCCATGCGGGCGATATCCCCGTAGATGTTAAATCTACTCACCGAAGTCTCGCGCTAAGTGTAGCCGACGACTTGTTTCCCCTTCTTCGCAGCGTCCGTCTCACTCGCCTGCGAACCTAGATTTACACAATATAACATACATAAGCTCAAATCTACCAAAAACGCGATATTAAGGTCAAACTAGAAGCCCGCGTTGCAAACCAAGAGCGCGTGTGCGCGATACGCTAAAACGTGTGATCACGCTCCTGAAGCTAACCTGACGCGTCGCGATACGCAGCACAACCCAAAACCACACACGTATCACGTGTGTCGCGGAGATTAAAAAAATACGGAAAATAGGGTAATAGGTCCCAGATTTTTATACAGAAAGAGTTTTATAAAAATAAATATACCATAAAACCCCAAATATCAGCAGACACCAACCACCAAAACCCCAACCCAATACCCTCCCATCTGGCCGCAAATTGCGGCCAGAATGATTAATTTGGCGGCCTGGGTAGGGGGGTGGGCTCCCGGGTTTGGTGTGTGCACTCCATACATCCTGTGTATATCCCAGTAATTACAATTTTATTCTAAAACACCCCGGGTAGTAGCAGTTTCAACAGAATCCAATTTCAAGTTAAAAATTCACACTTTGCACTAAATTGAAACTTTAGGGTATTTTTCTGAAATCTGAAACAAACCTAAGTCTAAAATCACCTATATAACTCATCACCAAGCTAATCAAGCCATAAAAAGTTATTTTTTATCACAACCTCACTAAATCCCTTTATAACGCACAAAACATGCATAAAATGTGATATTTGCTAGAAATACTATAAGTTATGTAAAAGAGGTGCTAAGGGTGAGTTAATACCTTCAAAACACCTTAAGAAACACCAAAAATCCCTGCTTTTTCCTCAAGTGGGCAGATCCACCACCAAACACCTCAAAAGCTCATTTTTTTTCTATGGTTTGTGAAGGAAAAGTGTTGTTTTGAGTAGGGTTTGAACATGAATCAAAAGAGAAGTGAAAAGAGAAGAGAAGATGAAGAAAATGCTGTGTTTTGGCTGCTGCTCTCTGCTGAGAATTCCAGAAATTGAGAAGAGAGAGAGAAGAGGGAAAGAAAATGGTCAAAAGTCAAGTTTCTTACCTACCCACCATACCTCTCCATTTCTCATATAATTAAAAATGAAAAGGGTTTTAACTTGTTGAAATGGGGGGGGGGGAATAGATTATCAACCATGCATCAAATGAAGGATTAACATGATACATTTCTCACCTAGTCTAAAAAATGTGCTAAGTGTGCATGTGTACACTAACACAATTCCAATTAGGGTAAACATGACTAAAAATAATTAATAACCCTATAAATATATAAAAACACTTCACAACACAAAAGACCACTAGCCAAGAAGGAAAATAAGATATCCGTTTTTTTTTAAAACACGCACACTGCTAATTAACGCGAAAACATTCTAAACGAATTTCAAGGCGTTACATCTTGGGTCTTTTATATAGTGGAGGCTAATTTGTTAAATCAGTTAAGAAAATCTCTCATCGAGAGATCTTTAAATGATTTGGGAATTTATCCCACCATTAGATTATTGATCCAAGGGCTTCTGTTTTACAGAAGACATCTTTCTTATTTTTAACAAGATTGGGAAAATATTTTCCCATACAGAACTTATTCTGTATCTTGGTGATTTTTAATCACCATTGGATTTTTGATCCAACGTTGCTCTGATTTACAGAGCACAATCTTTCTTGTTTGGAAAGATTTGTGGAGTATTTCCTCAACAGAATTTTATTCTGGTAATTTGAAGATTTTTAATCATCTTCGTTGGATCTTTGATCCAAGGGTGGTGAACATTTAGTTCTAGCGCTGGCGCTCTCGTGCTTTGCACGTGAGACGCTGCCTCAGAGTCTTTGACTCTTGGTGTTGGCGCTTTTGGCACGAGCGCTCTCGTGCTTTGCACGTGAGGTGCTTCCTCAGAGTCTTTGACTCTTAGCGCTGGCGCTCTTAGCGCGAGCGCTCTCGTGCTTTGCACGTGAGGTGCTTCCTCAGAGTCTTTGACTCTTAGCGCTGGCGCTCTTGGTGCGAGCGCTCTTGGCGCTAACGCTCTCGTGCTTTGCACGCGAGACGCTGCTTCTTTACTGAAGGTGTCTTTTCGCTTTCTTTCTCTGCTTTTCCTGAGTCAAACTTCTTTTTCCCAAGGCCTTCTTTTAACAGAGCTTGGAAACAGTTCCATCATGCACAAAATTTTCTGTGCCTAGACTTAAATGTCTATCTTTATAATTTGAAGCAAAGCTTCTCTTCTCTCTCACTTTCAGAGAATTGTTTTATCAGAGAAGAGCTATGGCTTGTAATCGTCCACATGCTCGTCGACAACCATGGAAGGTGCCTATTGAGAAAATCGTTCCTCGTTTTGCTGCCCGCTTGGCGAACCCTGCTCTTACGGATGACCAATGCGACATGGTACTGTACGAGCTCTTGACTCGTAGAGGATCTCCTCTCCCCATCGGCTCCATTTGGTTTCGGATGGTCTTCTTGTCCGTGCTCGATGACATCCCTCCTCATACAGCAGAGATGACTCCGACAATGCTCGACGCCGCAGAGGACAAGATCGAGTGCTTTCACGAGTCACTTTTGATTACCACGGCTCTGAGAGATCGCTCTGTTCAGCTGCTAAGCCAGATACGTGCTCAGCGGGTCGTCATGTCTGCCTTCGCTGATGGGCATGGCGCTGACCGATGGGAAGCGACTGTTCGTAAAGATCGCCGCTTTGACATGGTGGAGAAGGTAGAGAGCGAGTTAGATAATTTTATCCATAGTTTTGTGAATCTCTGTACTTTCGATCCCATGTTTAGTGATCTATTTCCTGTAGAATAAAATGTTCAATTTAATACTTTCTTTTTGTCGTTGACCACCAAGTGCTCCCTTTCTAACACCTGTTCTTTCTCTGATATGTGCATGTGCATATATGAATGAGCCTAATTTCAAACATATCTGTAAACGAAGCCTAAACCGGTATAAATAGGAACAAATAGCTCTTGGCCGAAGAATTTGACGGGAACAAATGCCCCCACTATTTTACCCACATAAGTATGTACGTGGGTGAAGTAGTGCAGAGTTATGCATGGCCATAGGATTGAGGGCTTAGGAGACAAGTTTAGGGTCCTTGTAGCCTAAGACTTTCCCCATTTTCATGAGCCGTAAGGATCTCAAGAAGGTTTAATCTCTCTACGAGTCGATAGGATCCCGTAGATGTATTTTCTTCCTAGAAATCGTGAGGATTCCTAGGTGTTCTTCGCCTCCGTGAGTCATAAGGATCTCACTCGGGTATTTTTCCTTACGAATCGTGAGGACCCGTAAGTAGCTTCTTTATTTTTTTGGCGAATGTGGCTTTGGCAAATGTGACCCGCAGATAGTCCATCTTGATCTCCTTGTAGAGCAGCGATGGCTTAGGAAATATGTTCAAATCTGCCACCTAAGACTTTTCAACTTTATGAGCCGTGAGGGTCTCATAAAGACTTTTCTTCCTATGAGTCGAGAGGATACCGTAGGTGTAATTTCTCCTTAGGGTCGTGAGGACTTCTAAGTGTGTTTTCTCTTGAGAGTCGTAAGGATCTCACAAGAGAATTTTTTGCTTAAAAGTCGAGAGGACTCGTAAGTGGTTGTTTCCCTCCTTGTCGAGATTCGATTTTGGAGAGTGTGGCCCGTGGATGTCCAATTTGACATCCTTGTAAGGCAGCGATGGCTTAGGAGACAAGGTTAGGATCTGCCACCTAAGAATTTTCAAATTTATGAGCCATGAGGGTCTCATAAAGACTTTTCTCCCTACGAGTCGAGAGGATCTCGTAGGTGTCTTTTCTCCTTAGGAGCCGTGAGGACTCCTAAGTGTGTTTTCTCTTGAGAACCGTAAGGATCCCACAAGAGAATTTTCTTTATGCGCAGGGACACTAATTTCCCCGCAGGTCGAGACGAATCGAGAGATTTCCGCACAGACACTGATTTCCTTGCGGGTCGAAACGAATCGAGAGGTTCTCGCCAAGGACGCTGATTTCCCTGAATCGAGAGGTCTTGCCAAGGACACCGATTTCCCTGGGGGTTGAGACGAATCGAGAGATTCCTACAAAGACACTAATTTCCTTGCGGGTCGTCGCGAATCGAGAGGTTCTCGCCAAGGACGCTGATTTCCCTGAATCAAGAGGTCTTGCCAAGGACACTGATTTTTCTGGGGTCGAGACGAATCGAGAGATTCCTGCAAAGACACTGATTTCCTTACGGGTCGACGCGAATCGAGAGGTTCTCGCCAAGGACACTGATTTTCCTGAATCGAGAGGGCTTGCCAAGGACACTGATTTCCCTGGGGTCGAGACGAATCCAGAGATTCCTGCAAAGACACTGATTTCCTTGCGGGTCGACTTGAATCGAGAGGTTCTCGCCAAGGACGCTGATTTCCCTGAATCGAGAGGTCTTGCCAAGGACACTGATTTCCCTGAGGGTTGAGACGAATCAAGAGATTCCTGCAAAGACACTAATTTCCTTGCGGGTCGACGCGAATCGAGAGGTTCTCGCCAAGGACGCCGATTTCCCTGAATCGAGAGGTCTTGCCAACGACACTGATTTCCCTGGGTCGAGAGGTCTCGAGAGATTCCTGCGAAGACACTGATTTCCTTACGGGTCTACGCGAATCGAGAGGTTCTCGCCAAGGACGCTGATTTCCTTGAATCGAGAGGTCTTGCCAAGGATGCTGATTTCCCTGGGGGTTGAGATGAATCGAGAGATTCCCGCAAAGTCACTAATTTCCTTGCGGGTCGACGTGAATCGAGAGGTTCTCGCCAAGGACGCTGATTTCCCTGAATCGAGAGGTCTTACCAAGGACACTGATTTCCCTGGGGTCGAGACGAATCGAGAGATTCCTGCAAAGACACTGATTTCCTTACGGGTCGACGCGAATCAAGAGGTTCTCGCCAAGGACACTGATTCCCTGAATCGGGAGGTCTTGCCAAGGACACTGATTTCCCTGGGGGTTGAGACGAATCGAGAGATTCCTGCAAAGACACTAATTTCCTTGTGGGTCGACGCGAATCGAGAGGTTCTCGCCAAGGACACTGATTTCCCGGAATCGAGAGGTTTTTGCCAAGGACACTGATTTCCTTGGGGGTCGAGACGAATCGAGAGATTCCTGCAAAGACACCGATTTCCTTGCGGGTCAAAACGAATCAAGAGGTTCTCGCCAAGGACAGTGATTTTCCTGAATCGAGAGGTTTTTGCCAAGGACACTGATTTCCCTGGGGTAGAGACGAATCGAGAGATTCCTGCAAAGACACTGATTTCCCTGCGGGTCGAAACGAATCGAGAGATTCTCGCCAAGGACACTGATTTCCATGAATCGAGAGGTTTTCCGTGAATCGTCGAGATCTGGAACTAGGGACTTTGCCATGGCTCCATTTTCTCGACCCTGGGTTGGTTGTTGACGTTGCGTCTGCATCCTGCTGGTGTGAGAAGGAACGCCTTATTGCTTTTCTGGGCTGCAGATGTTATCATCGAGACCTGACTCTCCGTTTGACAGAGCCTGGTGGGGAAAAGTGGTTCCCTTTTCGTTTATGCCCATGGATTGTATACAGGGTCAGTATGGACTTACCTGCAGGGCAAAAGTTTCATTCTTTCATTTTTTTTATTTCTTTCCGCGATACTCTATCATTTCAGCTTTTTATATCGCGAAAGTCACGATTGCCCAATCATTTCGGCTATTTTTCGCGGTGCCCAATCATTTCGGTTATTTTTATATGCATATATTTTACTCGCTGATTTTTATTGCGAGTCGCCCCATCATTTCGGCTATTTCATATGCATTTTTGGCTCGCTGATTTTGTTGCCAGTATGGACTTCAAGATCTGATACCAATCTTAGCATCAGCATCGCTGCGACTGGAATATTGTCAGGAGCGAATCATCATTTGCCTTGAAAGGACTTGGAACTTGTTGCCGATTTAGGCATCAATATCGCTACTACTGGAACATTGCCGGGAGCGAATCATCATTTGCCTCTGTCGATTTGAACAAATGTGGCTTAGCAAACAGGGTTAGGATCCTGTTGACTAAGGCTTTTGACTTCATGAGCTGTAAGGGTCTCATAAAGGTGTTTCTCCCTATGAGTCGTAAGGATCTTGTAGGTGCGTTTTCTCCTTAAGAATCACGAGGATTCTTAAGTGTGTGTTCTCTTATAAGTCGTAAGGATCTTACAAGAGTGTTTTCTCCTATAAGTCGAGAGGACTTACAAGTGGTGTTCACCGCATGAGGACATTTCGCACCATTGGTGGAATTTGATGGGGGAACGTTTATTTGCACCCGTGGATTGTATACAAAGGTCAATATTGAACCGTTTGTAGGGCCATCTGGGAAATGTGATGGCTTCAGAACAGGTTCAGATCCCTGTAGCTTAAGGCTTTTGAATCTTATGAGTCGTAAGGGTCTCATAAGAGGATTCTCCTTACGAGTAGTGAGGATCTCATAAGTGTAATTTCTTCTTAGGAATCATGGGGATCCTTAAGTGTATTGCTCCCTTGTGAGTCGTAAGGATCTCATGCAGGTGTTTTCTCCTTACAAGGTCGAGAGGACCTCGCAAGTGTGCATAAATTTTTTACGAGCCTGCGCCCTTTCGGGTTTTCACAAACTCGCCGGTAACCCTGTTGTTTTTACTCACGGAGCCCTTTCGGGTTTTCATCCGTGCCCATTTTGCTTGTGGACGTACCGTTTTTTTGCCGCGTTAGTCTAAGGATGTTGCGGTTCGTAGTAGTTCAAAGACGTTTCGGTCCGTAGCTAGTTTTAGGACATGCGGTCCACAGCTAGTTTTAGGACATTACGGTCCATTGTTAGTTTAGGCACGTTTCGGTCCATAGCTAGTTTTATGACATTGCGGTCCATTGTTCATCCTGTATGCACGTGTATTTGTCATGTGACGGGATACATAACGATAAAGTGGGATACACCTATTTAGGGTGTGATTTGGTTTGGTTGGGGTGTTTTGTGATCCATCCCTACCACGACTTCTTCCACTTGACGTCGACGCCTGAATTTTTCAAATATGGCCATTTTGCGTTCTCGATCAACTTTGCTCTTCTGACGGGCTTCGTTTAGCAGCACGTCAACCAGCTCATCGGACGGTTTCAAGGATTTTGGTGCCGATTCTTCCCCCAGCTCCTCTATGTTATCTTCTAACGCCGAGTGAGCTTCTTCATCATTTAGTGACGAATGAGAAATCATGTGACAATTTGCCACGTAATCCTCAGGTTCTTCTGACGTGTCGTCTCCCTCGTCATTGTCATTGCCTATGTTCTCAAGGATATGGTTGAGAAACTCATGGAGTGTGACTGGGGTCCGCGCCTTCTGGTTATATTTTTCCAACACGTCAGTATGCTTTTGTAGATCCGTGCGCTTGTCATCAGGCTGCGCGGGCTTCTTGGTCTTCTTCTTCTTCTTCGAAGATTTTGACGGCTGGACCTGGGTATTTCGACCATTGCTACCAACTCTCGATGTCGGGCGCGGTTTCAGCATTCCCTCAATGATCTCGGACTCTAGCGGGCTTTTCCACCTGATTGCGGGGCATGCTTGAAGATCCTTCAACATTCTTTCCCATGGAGCTTCCTCTATGAATGAGCATGATGCCCCCGGTGTGTTTATCCTTTTAGGAGTGTGCTGTTGTGGCGGATTTACCTTCCAGTTTTCGAACAGCGCGAACTTGCCTTATTGGTACTGATCTTCAACCCAGTTTTTGAAGACGTAGCAATCTTCGATCGGATGACCCAATATTCGGTGGTAGGGGCAGTAATTGGGATTGTTGACGTCGTTCGGTTGCAGTGGGTGTCTCGACTCCGGTAGAGTGATGAGCCCGTTGCGCGCTGCCAGTTCGAACAGACTCCTTATTTTATCCCGGGGAAACGAGTAAGGACGTCTCAACTTCTCATCGAGGGATTGCCTCTTGTTGATTTGGCGAACATCCGGTCTCGGGCCACTCGGTTGTTGTTGAGCGTTGGCGACGAAGATAACTTTCCCTTTACCCCTTTCGTTTCGATGCTCTGTCTTTGAAGAGGAAGGCCTATGGCCCATCTGGGCCATTTGGGCCAGCTTGTCAATCAAGGCCTGGAAGGTGGTTGGCTTGAAAAACATCATGAATTGTGATATGGTCGCCTGCGGATCGAGAGTTCCCACAAACATGCCTACTGCAGGAGCCTCTTCTATGCGATGTTCGCACATCGACCATAGGTTGCGCCATCGAATTGCATACTGAACACATGTCTCTCCCGGCTTCACCCTGGCATTGACAGCGCCGTGATTGGGGTGCGTTCGCTAGCTCTTGCGAAACGCTGAGTGAATAGCAACTCCATCTCCGTGAATGTTTTAACGGAGTCGTTGGGAAGCTCCGAATACCATTCGAAGGCCATCTCCGCCAAGCTGCCGACGAATTGGTGAAGCAGCAGCTTATCGTCACCTTCAGTATTTCCGCAGAGAGCCCTGAACTGGGTGACATGCTGGTGGGGGTTGCATGTCCCCTTATATACATGAAATTTAGGGATTTTGTATCCTGACGGGTACTTAATCTGATCGTACCAGCTGGGATGGGGTCGCCCAGTTCTGACGACTTGGCCAGCAGCTTCGTTCGCTTGATGGGCTCGTATCTGTTGAGCTATATAATCATCGAGCACAGCTTTCGAGATTGTTTCCTCCTTTGCTGCTGAAAAGGCCGGAAGAGGGTTTGATGTCTCCCCTCTGTCGTCTTCAATGATCACCGGAGGCTCCTCCGCTGGAGGGTCCGGCTGGATCATCATGCCCACCATGTCCTGGAACAATAACGTCATTTGTTTTATGTTGGCCGCTTGTTCCGCGGCTTCTTTATCTTTCTTCTCGAGCATTCTTTGGAGGAACTCGGCGTCGGTTTCCTGTTCCTGGCGCTGCTCCGACGACGTCTCTGTTCCCCTCCGAACGGCAGCCGAGACGACGTGAGGACGTCTTGCCTGAGATTCGGGGCAGATGCTATATGGTTTTATCCGTCTACCTCTCCAAAGATGCCAAGTTGATTTATGGCACCGTGTATCGGAGGTTTAGACGGATGCGGCCGATGTAGCAGACTTCGTCAAATTCTCCCTCGTTTGAGGGGTTTTTGATTGTGGGGACGCTCTTCCCTGCAGGCGCAAGCCCCTGCAGTTAATTACGCTACCGCATCGCGGTAGCCACTTTCTCCTTCTCCAGAATTTCACTTCGTGTCGTGTGTGTTTGTGGATGCCCGTGGATTGTATACGGAGACTAAGTTATGCCGTCGCCCGTAGGACGTGGATTAGTCCAAATCCGTATTTACTTAGATTTGGGTTTGGTGTTTTAGTTTAAGGATACGTTAGCCATATTGAGGCTAAGATCAACTTAAACGTTCGTTAAGGATACGCTAGTCTGATTTGAGACTAAGATCAACTTAACGGGATCGTTTGGATCCGACAAAAGAGCATTTGGGGGCTCTATTGTTCCAGTTTAGGGACATAGTGGTCCATTGTAGTTTAAGGACATTGCGGTCCATTGCCAGTTTAGGGACATGGGGGTCCATATTCCAGTTTAGGGACATGGTGGTCCATAGGTAGTTTAAGGACGTTGCGGTCCATTGCCAGTTTAGGGACATGGGGGTCCATATTCCAGTTTAGGGACATGGTGGTCCATTTAATATATGGCCGTCGGGACCCGTCACCTCTCTGACGACGTTGAAGGATTACAACGACATGTATCAGAGGAGTTCGGAGATGTACCCTTGAACCAAAGTTGATTGGGGGTCTTATAGTCCGATTTGGGGCTAAAGTCTGTTTGAATGTTTAAGGATACGTTAGCCATATTTGAGGCTAAGATCAACTTAAACGGGATCGTTTAGATCCAACAAAAGAGCGTTTGGGGGCTCTATCAGTTTAGGGACGTAGTGGTCCATAGGTAGTTTAGGGACATTGCGGTCCATTGGTAGTTTAAGGACATTGCGGTCCATATTCCAGTTTAGGGACATGGTGGTCCGTAGATAGTTTAATGACGCTTAAGTCCGTGGGTTTAAGGACCTCACAATCCGTATTTTAGTTTAAGGACGCTTAAGTATGTGGGCTTAAAGACCCCACAGTCCGTGTTTTGGTTTAAGGACACTTAAGTCCATGAGTTTAAGGACCCCACAGTCCGTGTTGATGTGTGGTTGTCGGGACCCATCACCTCTCTGACGTCGTTGAAGGATTACAACGACAAGAGTCAAAGGAGTTCAGAGATGTACCTTCGAACCGGATGTAAATTGATTTAAGAGAACAGCTGTGCTCAGCCAATTTAGTTTGAGGACTTACGGCCATGATTGGGCTAAGTCCTGTTGAGAATATTCAACTTTATTTCTTATTTTTGGTCTATCAGACCTGTGCCAGGGCTTTGCCCATGTTTAATAATGCATAGCATTATTTATTTTGTTTGGGCTCTGCCTATTTATAAATGATGCAGAGCATCATTTTTGTTTGGGCCCTGCCCCTTTTTATTGCATTTTCACCTTTGTTTGGGCTCTGCCCTTTTATAAATGATGCAGAGCATCAATGCTGTTTGGGCTCTGCCCTTTTTATTGCATTGCAATTTATTTTGGCCTACTAGGCCTTTTTGATTTGGGCCTGGCCCTTCAATAAATAATGCATTGCATTTGTCAGGCGCTTTGCGCCAATCAATGAGCGCAAGCGCTTGCGGTGATGACACGTGTCACGCAAGCACAGTGCGCTGCGCTAGTGCACTGCGCTTGCGCTGCTGACACGTGGCGCGCTCTGGTGACTTGCGCCAATTTCATAGAGCAAGGCTCTTTCTTAAAAGCGCATAGCGCAAGTGGTTCAGATGCTGACACGTGGCGCTCTCTGGTGGCTTGCGCCAACCCAAGAGCGCAACAGTGCAGTTTTGCAAGTGCAAGGCACTATTAACTTGAGAATCTTTTAGATTCCAGAACCAATGGTTCATAAAAAAGTGCAATGCACTGTTTAATTTCTTGATCTGATTTAGACCAAAGAAAACAAGTTTTTCTTGTTTTCAAAGAACCAATGGTTCATAAAAAATTGTAAAGCACTTATTATTATGTGAAGATCATTAATCTTGTTCTTAGATCAATGATCTTGTTCTTAGATCAATGATCTATTAGAAGAAATTCTTCTATTTTTGTGAAGGTTTTTACCTTTTTCTTGAAATTTCTTCAGAGTTCTCTCTGTTTTGAAGTTCTCAATCTCTCCCAATGTTGATCCTCTTTGAATTGGGGTCTATATAGTGCCTATAAATTTGTTAAAGAGATACTTCTCTGAGTGATTTGGGGAATTTTCCCCACCGTTGGATCTTTGATCCAAGGGCTTCTGTTTTACAGAAGACAATCTTCTTGTTTTAACAAGAACAGAAGAATCTTACTAGAATTTAATTCTGTTTGGCGCAAACGCCCCAGTGCATGACACGTGTCAGCAGCGCAGAGCGACTGCGCTGACACGTGTCGCGCAGCGCAGCGCTTGCGCAACTGAAGCGTTGCTTCCTTTAATTTTGTTTTAAATAGAGCTTTGCTTTGATTAGGCTCGCTGCCTTGGGCGCTGCGTTGATGTATCAGCGTTTGACACGTGGCGCGTTGCGCGCAGCGCAAAGAATCTGAAGCGTTGTTTCGAATTTTGAATTTTGAAATTCAAACAGCGCTTTGCTCTAATTGGTGGAAACAAATGCGCCCCCACCGTTGCGCTCACGTGGCGCGCACGTGAGTGCAGCGGTGGCAAGATCCTGGCCGTTGGATCAACGGGTGAGCTGAAGGGGCGCAAGCGCCTTATAAATAGGACCCCTGGCCCTTAGAAATCCTTATCATTTCCAAGATTTTGATTTTCAGAGTTTTGCTCTTGCTTAAGAACTTCAGAGGTTTGCTCTTGTTTCCAGAACTCTAGAGCTTTTCTCTCATTTCAAAGTTAGAAAAACTTTTAGGTAAAATTAATTTAAATTAATTTAAATCAATCTTAACCAACAGAGCCTTGCTCTCATAGATCTTTTGATCTAAAGAAATCCCCTTTGGGGTTTCATAAACAGAGCTTTGCTCTCAAGAATCTGTTTCAGGGTGTCTTAACCCATGAACAGAGCTTTGCTCATTAACAGAATGTAGATCTTTTGATCTTCTGATGATGAACTCTTAAGAGTTTTTTTTATATGGATCTTTAAGATCCCAGAACTTTAAATTTTTTTAGGAATTAATCAATTTTTCTTTGATGTTTTTTTTTTATCATTCTTACAGAGCTAGGCTCTTTTAAGGAATTTTATTTCCCTGAGACCAGAGTTTGACAAGTGTCGCTCTGTGACAGAGCTTTGCTCTGAAAGAGGAGATTTTCTCCTTGTCTCTAGGGATTTTTTTTATCATTAATGAGAATGTTCTCTTGGGATTTAACTGGCAATCTCATCCAATGATGGGGTTGTCTTATTAACTGACGTATTGTCATCCAGATTTTGTGGGTCCCCCTTTGGTCTCCTACCCACTGCACTGCTGTGTAGTGTAATTAATTTTAATTTAATTTTAATTAATCTTTAATTTAATTAATTAATTAATTAAATTTTCTCAAACGCCAAGCGTTGGAATTACAACACTAACGGCTAATTTTGTTCCCTTGCAGTGACTATGTCTTTCGACACTTCATTCCCGTTCGCTCGTTCGGAGGAGGGGTTTCCTGAAGCGCCCTTGGACCGCGAAGTGTTAGCTATGATCAGAGACCACGACCCGGAATATAAGAGTCTCCGCCTTTGGGGGTCGTGGTATAATCAGATTATCATGGGTCGACGGAGCTTCACGTGTGCAGTGCCGGCAGAGCCCATTACGGCGATCCATTATGCCAGCCCACCCCCGGTGCAGTACGCCTTGGAGATGGTTGATTGGACATCGAAGGGCTTTCTTCATCCTGCTATAGATGCAATCCCGGTCCAGCGTCCTATGGTTTTGGATATCCTAGGACACCGTATCTGTCAAGGCGAGGCGCGACCTTGGGGGCAATCATATAACATAGGTCTGATCCCCCGCCATCCGATCGGCTATCTGCCGTGGGCTCGGTACATCCTGTCGGCGAAGAAGTCGCAATTGATAAGGTTAGGGTTATACACCGCGGTTTACGTCTCCCTCTTCCAGTATCCCACGCTTCCCACCTGGTGGTTCAAGGCTTTCTTGGAGCAGTGGAACATTCCTACTCACACTTTCCTTGCAATGGATCGGGAAGTGTCAATTTCTCTGGAGGAGTTCACAGAGGTCTCCGGTTTACCGATTATAGGGGAGCACTAGGAGGAGTTGCTTCCGAAAGACGAGTATGTCTTCGGTGCTAAGCCAGCGGTAAGGGGCCTCATCCCGGAGAATGCTGTTCAACACCAATTCCCAAGTTTGATCAAAGTGTTGAACATCTATGATGCCCTTTTCATCGAACGTGGGAGTCGCGGAGTTAGCTTTGAGGATTTCATCGCTCGGTTCCTTCACCCAAGCGTCCTCTCGGCAGAAGCTGCCAAGTTTACCACCCTTGAGGACCCTTTCGGTCTAGGTTTGGATAACCTACCGGCGAAGGAAGTAGACCAAAAGGGTTTTTCCCTTCCTAACTCCCCGACCATGTCTTTTGCGGAAGTTGCAGCCCCCGAGATGGATGAGGAGGCCTTCTTTTTAGGATTTCTTGGGCTATGGCTGAGTTGGTTTGCGCTCCCGATGCATTCTCTCCATATGCGGCCTTCTGTCTTTTACCCAGCTTACCGGATGACCATCGGGGTAAAGGTGGCCGTTGGGATCGCCGGCTTGGCACACTTGTATCACGACCTCAGTCGAGCGGCGGATGCCAATGAGCCTGGGGTACTGCACGTGATCTTCCCGATGCACTACTTCGTATCGTGGCTCGAGCTACATACATCGGGTGTTTTCGGCATGCATAAAAGGCCCTCGTTCTATGACAGGTGCAGCTTCCCTCGCATCATACAGTTGATTGGCGCATCAATTGTGAGTCCATCGCCACGGAATGCCAGGGGTTTACTCCTTCGCCCCCACACCGTTGGAGACGGGGTGTCTTTCATCGATAAGGTGTTGACTATTGGAAAGGCGTCTACCACTACAGTGCGGCCATTGCAAGACACTTTCAAAGATGGAGCCTCAGTCTTGATGGCCCGCAAGACCCTCCACTTATATTCTATCAGACCGGGCTTCTTGGTGTTCAGGAAGAACGGGGCGGCAATTTTCATGAGATATAACCTGCATCGTTTCGCCCAATAGCTGAGCTACAATCTAGGGGTACCATTGGAAGCCTTCCTATCGGAACCTGCTGCTACCGAAGAAGGGATGGAAAGCGCGCTGCATCACTTCATGCGTTTGAATACGGGTTCTCACTTTTTTATCAGTGAGCCGGCTTGCGCCCCACGACTTCTCAAGGTATACACAGAATGGTACAGTCATTCGACGGGAGCCGTCATAAAGGAGGAAAGGCGATTGCTGGTCGACCGTAAGGGTGCGCCTCCAGGTAGCGACCGCAACGCTCCTTTAGTGCCAAGGACCCCGGTAGTTCCCCCTCTAAAAGATGCTAGAGCCGGACCACCGCGTGCACAGAGTCCTCCACGCGGATTGCCGCTCCCCGATATTGCGGATGCACCACCAGTGCCCTGTGCTCCAGTGGAGACAGTGGTTGTAACCTCGCCGGAGTCTGGTGTGGGTGCGGACATCGGGACCCACCGCCCCAAGGTACCTGCAAAGCGCAAGTCGATCCCGGGTGCACCTAGGGTTAGTGGGCAGAAGAAGAAGAAGAAGTCGCTCTTCGCTGCTGACGTCGCGTTCGGTCAGGAACCCCACGCTCCCTATGGTGAGGGCCTGAGTGAATACGGGACCAACAGGGGGTTAGTCATGCCGCCGGATGACACAGACTTGGAGGCCGCTCTCGAAGCTTCAGAGCGGTTGGCGAGGCGTGACGCATGGCTGGCTAAGCTTGCGGAATCATGTAATACATAGTCGCATTTTTTATTGCATCGTACCTTTATTATTGCCTTTGACTAACGTTTTTTCTTCTTTTCTTCCAACATGCATCACCACTGAAGAAGCCATTGCCGCTTCCCTCAAGAATTTTCAAGAGGAGGAACGCCTTAGAGCGTCCTTAGGCCTTAGTAAGTTTCAATTCATCAAGTTTTCATTTTCCTTGTGTTATGGTCGATCTAACCTCTCCCTTTTTATCGCAGGAACCTCAATGCCGATTCTGCCAAGTGACGCGGAGACTCTTCCCGGGTCAATTGCCGACGTTTCTACCTCCTCGAGACTACCACGAGAAGCCCGACTTGAAGAGCCGATGAGAGATGCCTTAAAGGCTCTGGAGGCATCTCTGAATGAGGACGACGATGCCTTGATGAAGGAAGCGTCGAAAAGGTCCATCGCGTCAGCTCGGGAGGAGAGGAAGCGGTCAAGGCGCGAAGCGAAGGCACGCAGGGCTGCCTTGGCCATTGGAGCGGGCCCAAGCACCGTCCCTCGTGCCGATACTCCATCAGAAGAGCCCCCGGTCGCCTTGTCTACAGCTCATAGACAGGCGGTGCGCGCCAATAGGGAGGCTAACGATAAGTCCACCTCAGGTAATATTTCTTTCTGAATTTTGCTGTAAGAATTATAAAGCTGCTGGTTCTTATATATTCTATCCTGCAGGGCCAAGTCCAACCGAGGGGAAGGCGGAGACCGTCGAACCTGAGGGGCTAGAGGGAGAGGTATTGGTCGAAGCCGAGCCGATGGAGGATGACACAACCGGGATTGCTGGGCCCGAGCCAGTGGCTGACGAAATGGTCACGTCCACTATGCCTGAGCAAGTGGTTGATGTCGAGCCCGAGGTAGCAGCGAACGGAGCGCCTGAGACCGATGACCTCGTGGCGACGGTGGATGAGACAACCGTGACTGCTGAGCCCGAGGTAGTAGCGGGTAAGGTGGACATGATTCCTGAGGACGAGCCAACCTCTCTTTCTCAGGAGTCTGGCAATGCTCCGGCCATAGCTCTCCCCGCCTATGGCCCTCCAGCTTCTCCTGGCCTTGCGAGCACGACGATGGCCCCCGTGGAGTCTGGGGATGAGGTCACGGATGGTGGACTTATGTCGATGGAGGAGGGAGACGCCTCTGTCTCGGCTGGAGGCTCATCAGGTAAATTTCGAATTACCGTCCCCCTTTTTTTTTACCTTGCAATCTTTCCTGACAGGTTTACCCTTGTTTTTTTTAACGCAGGTGCGGCCAGCGCCGATGCTCCATTGCTCGAGGGAGCGCCGTCAACTACTGCCTTGGCAGTGGTCACTTCTCAGCCCTCTCTTATACCATCGAAGATGCTGGAAGGTATGGATTTGCAAACTATTAGTTTCGTCTTTCAGCCTCATAATTTATGTACTAAAGTCGTACTGCTGTGTCTTTTCAGGAGTGCTTTTTGATCATCTTTATCAAGTGTTGCTCCCACACTTCTCCTTCCCATCTGAATTCGCTTCTCCCTCTGGTGGCGCTGGTGAGTATGGTTTCCAATTGATATCTTTCTTCTTCAGTAATGGAATCGTTTCTAACTCTTTCTCGTCCCGACTGCAGTGCTACAAATTGAAGGAGGGGATGAAAGATCGGCTGCGCCACCGGCCCTTCTGGCCTTGCCACCTGCCGCAGCTGGTACAGCAACTATCGCATTGATAACTCCCCCTTTTTTTATTTCTTGAACTGTTATCTGATCATATCTTGTTTTTTTTTAGCCGTCGTTCCGGTCTCGGCGCCTTTCGAGCCTCGGATCATAATGCCGGCGGGCCCTTTCCTGAGACGTCCGTCCTCGAAAGGCGCCGCGAATAGTCTGCGCATGTTGAGCGACTACGTCGAGGAACTCGACGTCGAGACTCCTACATCTGCTGCAAACTTCGCTACGGCGGTTAACCCGATGCTGGTGATACTCATAAACTTTCATGACGAGGGCATCATCGCGTCTTGGGTTAACCACTGTAGAGAGATCGAGGCTCGTCTGCATCAACTGGAGTTTATGCGCCCTGCTCCCGAGACCTTAGCCGCAAGCAATGAAAGAGCAGCGTGGATCGAACAAAGCGCTTCTTACGTCCACCACTTGGAACAAGAAGCGGCTTTAAGGCTGAGGGAATGCCAAGGGACCTCGAGCGAGACGACTCGTCTGCGTGCTGAGGTTGAGGCGAATGCTGTCCAAGTGAAGGCTATCTTTGAGGGCCTCCTGGAACGCATCTCTCATGGGCTAAACTTGAAGCGAAAGCTGATGTCGCCAAACGTGACACCCCAGGCTGTGAAGCTGCTCATCAGGCCATTAGGGAGCAGCTCCCATCTGTCTTACAGCAGCGAGCTCAAGTGGAGGCAGATCTGGCGGTGGTGGCCGATCAGGAGAAAGTGTGGAAGGAGGTGCGTGAACAATTGCTAGAACTATGCAAGACGCTTCCTTCCCAGTAATTCCCCTTGTATCTATATACTTGTAAAAAATTTCTTTTTAAATAATATGTATCCATTCTTTATTCTTTTGTACGCTTCACCTTGTACTTGATTACATTCAATGAAGATACACATTTTTCTTTGCAATGTCTTGTACTATTTCTTTGCTTTTTTCCTTTCTCTTATTATCAGCATGCTGTCTTGATAAACACATTTGACCGATAATAGAGTAAGCATCTAGATTTCTCCGAGAGATAGCGATGGCTTAGGCCGCAGGTTCAGATTTGCTGCCTAAGACTTTTCAACTCTATGAGCCATGAAGGTCTCATAGAGACTTTTCTCCCTACGGATCGAGAGGATCCCGTAGGTGGATTTTTTCCTTAGGAATCGTGAGGATTCCTAAGTGTGTTTTCTCTTATAAGTCGTAAGGATCTTATAAGAGAATTTTCTCCCTTACAAGTCGAAAGGACTCGTAAGTGGTTGGTGAGTTGACTTGTTTCCGAGTCGGAGTATTGCTCCGACGGAGAGGTCGCTGGCTGACTTGTTTCCGAGATGGAGGTCGTTGATTGACTTGTTTCCGAGACGGAGGTCGTTGGCTGACTTGTTTCCGCGACGGAGGTCATTTGTTGACTTGTTTCCGCGACGGAGGTCATTGGTTGACTTGTTTCCGCGACGGAGGTCATTTGTCGACTTGTTTCCGCGACGGAGGTCATTTGTTGACTTGTTTCCGCGACGGAGGTCATTGGTTGACTTGTTTCCGTGACGGAGGTCATTTGTTGACTTGTTTCCGCGACGGAGGTCATTGGCTAACTTGTTTCCGCGACGGAGGTCATTTGTTGACTTGTTTCCGCGACGGAGGTCATTTGCTGACTTGTTTCCGCGACGGAGGTCATTTGGTGACTTGTTTCCGCGACGGAGGTCATTGGTTGACTTGTTTCCGCGACGGAGGTCATTTGTTGACTTGTTTCCGCGACGGAGGTCATTTGTTGACTTGTTTCCGCGACGGAGGTCATTGGTTGACTTGTTTCCGTGACGGAGGTCATTTGTTGACTTGTTTCCGCGACGGAGGTCATTGGCTGACTTGTTTCTGCTACGGAGGTCATTTGTTGACTTGTTTCCGCGACGGAGGTCATTTGTTGACTTGTTTCCGCGACGGAGGTCATTGGTTGACTTGTTTCCGCGACGGAGGTCATTGGTTGACTTGTTTCCATGACGGAGGTCATTTGTTGACTCTAGGTTATCTGTGAACCGTAGAGTCTTGGAACTGGGGACTTTGCCGTGGCTCCGATTGGTGATGTCACGTCCGTGTCCTGCTGGAATGAGGAGGAACGCCGCTGTTAGTCTCCAGGCTGTAAATGTGGTCGTCGAGATCTGACTTCTCTTTGACGCAGCCTGGTGGGGAAATGTAGTCCCCTTTTTGTTTGTGCCCTTGGATTGTATACAGGGATCGATGTGATCTCAACTGTAGGGCAAAAGTTTCATTTATTTGTATTGTTTCATTTCCGCGATGATCTATCATTTCAGCTTTTATATCGCGAAAGTCGCGATTGCCCAATCATTTCGGCTATTTTTCGCGGTGCCCAATCATTTCGGCTATTTATTTTATTTTTACTCGCTGCTTTTTATTGCGAGTTGCCCAATTATTTCGGCTATTTATTTTATTTTTACTCGCTGCTTTTTATTGCGAGTTGCCCAATCATTTCGGCTGTTTTATATGCATACGTTTTTACTTGCTGCTTTTTATTGCAAGTTGCCCCATCATTTCGGCTATTTCGTATGCATGTGCGGCCTACCGGCTTTTCACCGTAAACCTGAAATTAGACACCGATTTCGGCATCAGCACCGCTACAACTGGGATATTGCCAGGAGCGAATCATCATTTGCCTCTGTCGACGTCGAACAAAGGTGGCTTAGCGAACAGGGTTAAGGTCATGTCGAACAAAGGTGACTTCATGAGCCGTAAGGGTCTCACAAAGGTGTTTCTCCCTACAAGTCGTGAGGATCTCGTAGGTGTATTTTCTCCTTAGGAATCGTGAGGATTCCTAAGTGTATGTTCCTCTGTAAGTCGTAAGGATCCTACAAGCAGGTTTTCTCCTTATAAGTCGAGAGGACTTATAAGGGTTGTTTATCATGCGCACATAGCCCCAGTCACGGATGGGACTTGGTTAGGGAAATGTTTATTCGCGCCCGTGGATTGTATACAAGGGTCAGTATTGAGCCGCTTGTAGGGCAATATCGAAGGTTGTGGGGGGTTTTGCTTAAGCACAGGTTTAGGTCTCTGTAACTTAAGACTTTCAAATCTTATGAGCCGTGAGGGTCCCATAAGAGAGTTCTCCTTACGAGTCGTGAGGATCTCGCAAGTGTATTTTCTCCTTAGGAATCGTGGGGATCCCTAAGTGTGTTGCTCCCTTGTGAGTCGTAAGGATCTCACGCGGGTGGTTTCTCCTTACAAGGTCGAGAGGACTCTGTAAGTGTCCTTTAACGAGGTTGCGCCCTTTCAGGTTTTCACAAATACTCGCCGGTAGTCCTGCTGTTTTTACTCACGGTGCCCTTTCGGGTTTTCATCCGTGCCCATTTTGCTTATGGACATACCGTTTTTTTATTCTTTTTTTATTCTCTTCTTTTCTTTACGAGGCCGCGCCCTTTCTGGTTTTCACGAACTCTCGCCGGTAGCCCTGCTGTTTTTACTCACGGAGCCCTTTAGGGTTTTCATCCGTGCCCTTTTTTGTTTATGGACATACCGTTTTTTTTACATTTTATTATTATTTTATTATTTTTTTTATTTTTTTTATCTCGTCAGCCTGATGATGCTGCGGTAATAGTTTAAAGACGTTTTGGTCCTTCGTTAGTTTAAGGACGTTTCGGTCCGCCCAGAAGAAGGCTGGATACTGCTTATAAAGTTTGAGCTTAGAAAGATAGCGAGCGGACATAGTCGTCGTCATCTATCATTGACCTAGGCGGTAACTCGCTAAGCGTAGTATTTCTTTAGGAATCGGCCATTTATTGGCCTGTAAGGTCTTTCACCGTGCATATCCATGAGTAAATAGGCTCCACCCTGGTAGACCTTGTCTATGATGTACGGACCTTCATAGTTCGGCTCGAATTTCTCCCGCTTGGCGCGATTGGGGATCATAGGCCTTTTGACCACTAGCACGAGTTCGCCTTGGCGGAATGTCCTCGGCCGGGTCAATCTTTCATATGAGCGCGTCATCTTTGCTTTATAGGCTTCCAGATTTTGTTGCGCTATGAGCCGGGTTTCATCCAGGGCATCAAGCTCCTCAAGCCGAAGGTGAGCATTTTCTTCGTCCGTCAGCTCGTAGTGGACCGCCACTTGTAGAGAGGGTAACTCTATCTCGAGGGGGAGTACTGCTTCTGTACCGAATACCAACGCATATGGCGTTGTGTTTGTGGCTGTCTTGAACGTAGTTCGATACGCCTAGAGAGCTTCTTGCAGTCTTTCTTATTTCGAGACACCGTTTTCTTCAAGATCTTTGTCAAGGTTTTGTTGAAGGCTTCAGCTAGACCATTAGCTCATGGATTATAAACCGAGGAATATCTCCAGTCTATATTGTGTTGTTGCGTGAAGCGACTGATCTTGTGGCTTCTGTAAGGTGGCCCGTTATCGGAGATGATCCGTCGCGGAGTTCCAAACCGATATATGACATGCGTCTTGAAGAAATGGAGGATATTCTCCGTCTTCACTTCCCTCAGCGGTACTGCCTCTGCCCATTTGGAGAAGTAGTCAGTCGTCGTCAGGATAAAACGATGTCCTCTAGACGATGCTGGTTCGATGGGGCCGACTATATCAGTTCCCCACATTTCGAATGGCCAGCTAGCCACCGTTGGATGTAGCGGATTTGGATGCTGGTGGATGAAGTCCCCATGAATTTGGCATGAGTGGCATTGCTTCGCGTATTCGAGGCAGTCTTGAATCATCGTGGGCCAGTAGTAGCCCAACCTTTTGATCTTCAACTTCATCTTTGGGCCCGCTTGGTGAGAACCGCAGAATCCGTCATGAACTTTCTGAACGACTCTTTTCGCTTCGTCAGGTCCCAGACATCTCAACCACAGAGAATCAAACGACCTCTTGTACAGAGTATCATTGACGAAGGCGAAAGACAGAGCTCGTTTTATAAGCTGATGTCTTGAGGACGCATCTTCGGGCGTTCGACGCTATTTGAAGTAGTCTATAAAGACTCCTCTCCAATCCTCGGTATTTTCCCGGTCTTTAGTTTGCATAGACATTTGCTCAGTTGCTCCCTTTTCTTCGGATGATTCCAGAGATATTTCTGCCGGAGCAAGAACCCGACGGCTTTGTACCACGATTCTTACGTCATCGAGGTTCTCATCAGCCAGTTCCTTAGCGAGCTTAGCCAACGCGTCCGCTTTGCTGTTTTCTGCGTGTGGTATGTTTTCCAAAGTATAGGAGGGAATTTGGGTCAACAGTTGTTGCACCTTTTCTCCATACTTCACCAACTTTGGCTTGCACGTTTGGTAGTCGCCGTTTACTTGACTGACGACCAATTGGGAATCTCCGTATATGAGGAGGTTTTCAATTCCCATGTCGATGGCGATCTCGAGGCCTGCTATCAAAGCTTCGTATTCGGCTTCATTGTTTGTCCTCGGCTCTGTTAGGGAGAAAGCAAAGCGCATTATCCCTCCTCGTGGAGTTACAAAGATGAGTCCTACCCCCGATTTGATTATAGGGGTACTTTGTTTGCGCTTCTTCACGGAAGATGCTCCATCGAAATAAAGCTCCCATCGGGTATCACCACCGTCGATCGCATCAAACGCATGTTCGTCTGGAAGATCGCAATTTAAAGGAGAATCGGCAGGTATCGGATGCTCAGCGAGGAAGTCGGTGATGGCCTGACCTTTCACTGCCTTGAGAGGTTGATACGTTATCGAGAACTCCATCAAGAGCAGAGCCCATTTAGCGAGCCGACCTGACAATATGGCTTTCGACATTAAATATTTAAGAGGGTCCACCTTCGAAATGAGACGGACTTCATGCGCCAACGCATAGTGCCTGAACTTTGTTATCGCGAAGATCAACGTCAGGCAGTGTTTTTCAATAGGGGAATAGTTGCTTTCTGCCCCCAGTAGAACTCGACTTAAGTAATAGAGAGCTCTCTCCTTCCCTTGATCGTTCTCTTGTGCCCATAATGCACCTAAGGCACCTTCGAGGGCGGTTGTATAAAGGATGAGAGGTTTTCCCTTAACCGGAGCAGCTAACACTGGCGAATTCTGGAGGTACTGCTTGATTTCGTCCAGCGCGTCTTGGCATTTATGATCCCAGACGAACGGGGTTCCCTTCTTCATCAGGTGGCTGTAAGGACGACACTTGCCTGAAAGGTTAGCTATAAATCGTCGTATATACGCGAGCTTCCCTTGAAGAGACCGCGGCTGTTTGAGAGTTCTTGGCGGAGGCATTTCCATGATCGTCTTGATCTTCGACGGATCTATCTCAATACCTCGGTGTCGGACTATGAATCCCAGGAATTTGCCCGAGGAAACTCCGAATGCACACTTGAGAGGGTTCATCTTCAAGTTGTATTGTCGAAGGCGTTGAAATACGGTCTTCAGATGCTCGAGATGTTCCTCGTATGATTTGCTTTTAACCACGAGATCGTCGATATAGCATTCGACGATTTCGTGTATGAGGTCATCGAAGATCTTCGTCATGGCCCTTTGGTAGGTGGCACCGGCGTTCTTTAGAACGAAGGGCATCACCTTGTAACAGAATATTCCCAGAGGAGTCCGAAAAGCGGTGTGCTTCTGGTCTTCGGGATGCATCTTGATCTGATTATACCCTGATGAGCCATCCATGAAGGAGAAAACTTCATGAGTGGACGTATTATCTATCATCAGTTCGGTGACTGGCACTGGGAAATCGTCCTTCGGGCAGGCTTTATTGAGATCCCGGAAGTCCCGCATATGCGCACTGTCCCATTTTTCTTCATCACCGTGACGATGTTGGCGATCCACTCGGGATACTGGACCTCCTGGATGAAGCCAGAGTCGATCAGCTTCTTGACCTCGGCGTTGATACTCATCTCAAGCTCGAGCCGCATTCTTCTTGGTGCTTGTTTGACCTGCTTGACGTCCGGGGATATCGCCAATTTATGCACAGCAATTTCCGGATCCAGTCCCGGCATTTCGGAATAGTTTCATGCGAAGCAATCCTTATGCTGCATAAGCAGGTCTTTTAATGAAGCCACCCTTTCTTCAGACAGCAGCTCACTAATGAATGTCGGTCGCGGGTCATTCGCCGTTCCCAACTCAATTTTCTTGAGGTTATCTGCAGTGGTATGGATTCCATCTTCCAGCTCTTTTGGCGCTGGTGGAAATTCTGAGATTACCTCGTCGTTGCTGTTTTCAAAGCACCAGGGAAGGTCATCCATGTTCTCGGGCTCTTCTTTTGATATAGTTATCACGTGACAAGTACGAATTCGCTTCCAATCCCAATGTGGAACTGGTTCTTTTTCCGTGGCCTTGGGTTCGTGCTTCTGTGGCGGCGTTACCCTCCAGTTGTCGGACAGAGCGAACTTGCCAAGCTGATACTGATCTTCGACCCAATTCTTGAATGTGAAGCAGTCCTCGAGAGGGTGCCCTATCACTCGGTGATAAGGGCAATAATCCGGATGAGAGACTTCGCCTGCTTGTTCGGGGTGTTTAGACTCCGGCAGTGTAAGCATTTGATGTTTTAGAGCGAGGTCAAATATTTTCTTCGTCTTGTCCCGAGGAAAAGAGTACGCCCGACCCATTTTTCTTATGAGGGATAGATCGGAACCGTTCGGTTCCCGCTTGCGTGATCTCTTAGTCCCGCTTCGTTGCTGTTGAGCGCTTTTTTCGCGTTTCGGCTTGTTTCTGCCTCTGCGTCGAGCCTTCTTTATAACAGGTTGACAAGGAGCGGCATCTTCATTTTTCACAGCCTGTTGGAGGAGGCGTTGCGTTTTGGCTTTCTCGTAGATGGCCATTTCGCGGTTATGGTCGTCTCGGACTTTTTGACCAGCTTCCCTTATAAGCTTGTCCATTTGTTCTTCGAACGACGGAGTGGGCACTTTTGTGTCTGGAACTTTTACTGGTTCAGGATTAGCATCTTCCCATTGAGCATCTGCTTCTTCGTCAAAGTCATACACGACGTAGCAACCGTGGAGTAGCTCTCGTTTCTTTGACCGGATGTATCCAAGCCCGATTGTTTCCATTCTCCCATTAGGTAACTTGCGTTGAGTCCCGGGAACGTTCCAGACCTTGTCATAAAACTTGGCTTTTCGAACGGTCTGCTTGAAGGATATCCCCTGGCGCTTCAGTAGCCTCTTCAAGCCTTCTGTATAATATCTGGGGAGACGAATGGGCTGAAGCCTGTCAAGCGTAGGATCCGCGCCATGCCAGATTTCTTTCTTCACTCTGGTTTCTTCAGAGCGGTAGAATAGAATTGCTTTTTCGCCTTCTCGCCTGGAAGGGACATAGAACTTCTGCAGCTCTTCTACATTGTAGATATCATCCAGTTCTTTACGGTGTTTAAGCGGCACCATGGCGACTTGTAGACTTTGCTCTTCGTCAGCGGACGTTTGTATTGAAGGTCGAGCAGAGAATACAGCATGGACCTCATCTTCCGAGTTGCTACCAAAGATCAATGTAGGAGCGGATGGTCCTGGCTTGTTGTGTCGAGACGGCCCAGAGTAAACTATCTCTTCTTCTTCTTCGGTATCACTCCCGAAAACAGGAATGATGGCAACGGCTTTGTTTTCTGGTTTGCGACATCTCTCTGTATCCTCGAAATTTGGCAAAAAGTACTTTGCATCTTCGTATTTGCAGACCTCGTTCACAGAGAATGGGTTCAGTTCTCCCACCACGGTATACTCGAGACCGTCCTTAGAATACTTCATACACTGATGTTGTGTAGAAAGGATGATGTTGTACTCGTGTAACCATGGTCGGCCGAGCAAAGCATTGTAGCATGTCTTGGCGTCTATGACGTGGAACTTAATGTCCTTGACGAGTAGCCCAAAGCGTAGCGTCAGTATCACAGACCAAAGAGTTCTTGATGATTGGGAGTCGAACCCGGAGATGGTAATCTTATCCCGAGCAAGGTGCTGGACGCTCATGCAGATTTCTTTTAACACCCGCACATTGAGGAGGTTAACAGAGGATCCATTGTCGATCAGGATTTTGCTTATCTTTATATCGTGACAGTATCCTGAGACATAAAGGGGGCGATTGTGTTCGCACGTCCCAAGGAGAAGGTCTTCATCACCAAAAGCGACATCGGCCGTGTGCACTTCCTCCAATTCATCCTTCATCTTTTCCTCGGCCAGGAAAGCTTGGAATTGCTCCGGATCCTGTAGTGCCTTGATTAACGAATCTCTCGTCTCCTTTGATAGCAAGAGGGCGTCAAGAATGCTGAGCTACGAGGGTAGTTTCCTCAGATGCGCTAAGACGTTGTAATCCACCTTATTTCTCTTCGGCGGGTCCTTGGCACTTAGCTCCTCCACAACTTGGTCATCTAAGACGATATCTTCAAGGACCTTCTCTTTCCCTTTATCTTTTTTATTTGAGGGCCCGAGATTCTTTTCAGGTAGCGTGCGATTACGTAGCCGGATATTTTCGCAGACCTTCGGCTCTTCTTCTTTTCCTGAGGTGGACTCTTTAAAGAGAGGACCAAGCTCCAGCTCCTCATCAGAATCGCTCCCGAATGTAGGCACATGTGATCCCCCGGCGTTAACCATGCGACAATCACCGGTAGTTCTGTTAAACCCTTCGGTCATATTTTTCCGCTCCCGACGAGTTTTGCGCTTCTCCCGCTTAAAATGTTGTCGATGAGCAACATATCCTTGCCACCATCTATCGAAAGCTTTGCACTCTTCAGTGGGGTGCGAAATCTTCTGATGATATAAGCAATAGGAGGGGTGCATTTCCATTTCACCAGTAATGTTTCCTTCAGAGGATGGTAGCTTCATGCCCATTGATATAGCCTTAGCAAACCTTTTCCTCATCTTGAATTTGCTTTTGTCGGTAGTGGATGTATTTTGCTCCAGCGGGAGTGTTTCAGCTCTTTCGTCAAGTCGCTGGCGCTTGGCCCTTTCAAATATAGCCGTCTCGCGTTCTCGATCAGCTTTACTTTTCAACCGAGCTTCGTTAAGGAATGCGTCAATTACTTCATCTGATGGCCCAGAATTTTTGGTTCGGGATCTGCCCCCAGCTTTTCAGTGCAAGGAATCTCCTCATCGTCCATCAATGAATGAGAGATCATATGGCAGCTCGCCACATAATTCTCAGACTCATCCGACGAACTTTCTCCCTTATCTTCCTCTTGAAAGACGTGGTTGAGAAACTCTTGGAGTGTAATGGGAGTCCGTGCTTTCTGGTTGTATTCCTCCAGCGCGTCAATTTGTTTTTGTAAGTCTGTGCGCTTGTCACCAGGCTTTACAGACTTCTTAGATTTCTTCTTCTTCTTCTTCGAAGATTTTGACGGCTGGTTGCGAGTGCTTAAGCCACCACCATCGGTCTTTGGAGTTGTACGTGGCTTCGACATCCCCTCAATGACCTGCGGTTCCAACGGGTTCTTCCACTTGATCGTTGGGCATGCCTGAAGGTCGTTCAGCATTCTCTTTGTCTTAGCTGACAACACAAACTCCCATGGGGCTTCTTTAACGAGAGAGCATGTTGCCCCCGGCATATTCATCCTTTTAGAGGCGTGAGGTTGCGGCGGAATCACCTTCCATCTATTGGATAACGCGAACTTGCCTTGTTGGTACTGGTCTTCAAGCCAATTTTTGAAGACGTAGCAATCTTCGATCGGATGACCCAGTACCCGGTGATAGGGACAGTAGTTGGGCTCATTGACATCATTTGGTTGCGACGGACGTTTTGGTTCCGGCAGATTTATGAGTTGGTTGCGCAACGCCAGCTCGAATAATCTTCTCGTTTTATCTCGGGGAAACGAGTAAGGACGTCCTAGTCTCTCCTCAAGGGGTACCAGTGGACGCGTATTATTTTGACGAACAACCGGCTTCGAGTTGCTCGGCTGTTGTTGAGCATTAGCGACAACGATCGCCTTTCCATTCCTCTTGTCATTTCGGGAGTCCGGCTTTGGAAGAGGGGGTCTATGGCCCATCTGATCCATTTGCGCTAACTTGTCAATCAAGGCCTGGAAGGTAGTCGGCTTGAAGAACATTATAAATTGCGAGATGGTTGCTTGCGGATCAAGGGTTCCCACAAACATACCCACTGCAGGAGCTTCTTCAATGCGCTGCTCGCATTTCGACCATAAGTTCCGCCACCGTATAGCATATTGAACCCATGTCTCGCCTGGCTTTACCCTGGCGTTAATCAGTGCCGTCATCGGGGTGCGTTCACTGGCGCTTGCAAAACGCTGGGTAAACAACAGCTCCATCTCCGCGAAGGTCTTGATAGAGTCGTTCGGGAGCTCAGAGTACCACTCGAACGCCGTATCTGATAAGCTTCCAACAAACTGGCGAAGCAACAGTTTGTCATCACCGCCGGTGTTACTGCAGAGTGCCCTGAACTGGGCAACATGCTGGTGAGGATTGACCGTCCCCTTATAGACATGGAACTTGGGAATTGTGTAGCCCGGCGGGTACTTGATCTGGTCATACCAACTCGGATACGGTCATCCTGTTTTTACGACCTGGCCGGCTGCTTCAGTCGCATGATGAACCCGTATTTGTTGGGCTATGTACTCATCCAGGTCAGCCTTAGAGATTGTCTCCTCCTTAGCTGTTGACAGAGCTGGCGGAGGATTTGACGTCTCTCCCCTATCGTCTTCAAGGACGATCGGGGGATCTTCGGCCGGAGGATCTTGTTGGATCATCATCCCCACCATGTCTTAGAACAGGAGGCCTATACGCTTTATGTTGGCTGCTTGTTCAGCAGCCTCTTTATCCTTCTTCTCCAATATCCGACGAAGGAATTCGGCGTCAGTCTCTTGCTCCTGACGTTCATCTGAAGACGTTTCAGGGCTTTCTTTTGGCCCAGTAAGTGCGGCCATCGCGTTCATCATCTCTTGGAGCTTCTGCTGCTGCTCCTGCGCTTTGGTCACCGATCGTGTGAGCGGTCTATGACCTGTTGATATGCAGCTGTCCTCTTTACCAGACGCCATGTAGACGGTGTGAACTATGATGCCCCCGGACTTAGGGCGTTTGGGTTCACCACATTTGATATTTGTCGTCGGCGTAAGGACTTTCTCCGGCCTTCTTCTCTTATGAGCCGTTGAAGTTGAGGGAGCCGTTGCTTTGGGCACCCAAGTGGTCGTCACCTTCCGCTGCTTGATCGAGGAATATTCTTCTTGCCGACCTTTCGACTTCTTGTGTTGGCGAGAGAAATTAGGATCAATCACAGATTCTCGGACTCATCGCCATGTCTTGTAAATCCTGGAGGACAGCGATTGAGGAGGCTGCTCCGGCTTTTCTGCTTCCACGGCGGTCTCTACCGGTGGAGGAGATCTTTTAAGGACCGCAGTTGGCGAGTTTCTGCATACCCTGTTCAACGGCTCAAAGCTGTTCCCGGTTGGAACAACAACGTTAACTTCCACCGTTGGAGCTGGCGGAGTTATCCCAGAGGGGGAGTTGCCCCCAGTCTTCCTTATCCGGCGCCAGTGGCGTCGTCGGGCATGACGAGCTGTCGGTAATGGTTCAGTGACGGAGATGGCCTTGTCTTGCCCCCTGTTCAGGTGTGGGGCTGTTGCCGACGTCAGCCTATTGAAGACTGATGTCTTTTGAGCAGCAGGAGCAGGAGTGGGAGTTGGGACGGCCAGTCTTGTAAAGACCGATCTCTTAGCAGGAGAAGCCGCCTTGACGACTTCAGGAGCAGGTTTGGCTACTCTCCTTGGAATAACCTTTTCTGGGACTGCAAGCTTCATTGTGGGCCCGCAGGAGTTTTGGCCCAGTCTGGAGAAGACCGAGGCGCTGGTGTTGGGCGACCCGTTGAGAGGTGCCGCAGTAACTGTAAGTCGATCGAAGACCGACTTCTTAGAAGCTTCTGGTACGGGCACAGGGGTGCGAAAGCTTGTTGGCGGAAGCATGGTTCCGAAAAACAGCCCTGTGGCGGCTTGAGTAATCTGCTCCACGGCATCGTGAACAAAGAGGCCGCTTGGGGCCCGTAGGTTATGCCCCCAGTTGAGACAGGACGCGAGTTGCAGCTGCAGTTGGAGCACTTCGAACAGGTGAATGCCATTGCTGTTTTGCTTTCTGTGCCAAGCAAGAGACCAAATCTTAGTAACTTGAAACCTAAGGAAAACCATTAACAAACCGCGATTCGTTCGCGAATACGACACACGAAGTGTGGAGTGGAAAGAGGAAAAGGTCCCACCGAGAGTGCCAGAATCTATTCCCCTCCGAACGGCGGCCGAGACGACGTGAGGACGTCTTGCCTGAGATTCGGGGCAGATGCTATATGGTTTTATCCGTCTACCTCTCCGAAGATACCAAGTTGATTTATGGCACCGTGTATCGGAGGTATAGACGTATGCGGCCGATGTAGCAGACTTCGTCAGATTCCCCCTCATTTGAGGGGTTTTTGATTGTGGGGACGCTCTTCCCTGCAGGCGCAAGCCCCTGCAGTTAATTACGCTACCGCATCGCGGTAGCCACTTTCTCCTTCTCCAGAATTTCACTTCGTGTCGTGTGTGTTTGTTTTGTTTGTGGATGCCCGTGGATTGTATACGGAGATTAAGTTATGTCGTCGCCCGTAGGACGTGGATTAGTCCAAATCCGTATTTACTTAGATTTGGGTTTGGTGTTTTAGTTTAAGGATACGTTAGCCATATTGAGGCTAAGATCAACTTAAACGTTCGTTAAGGATACGTTAGTCTGATTTGAGACTAAGATCAACTTAACGGGATCGTTTGGATCCGACAAAAGAGCATTTTGGGGCTCTATTGTTCCAGTTTAGGGACATAGTGGTCCATTGTAGTTTAAGGACATTGCGGTCCATTGCCAGTTTAGGGACATGGGGGTCCATATTCCAGTTTAGGGACATGGTGGTCCATAGGTAGTTTAAGGACGTTGCGGTCCATTGCCAGTTTAGGGACATGGGGGTCCATATTCCAGTTTAGGGACATGGTGGTCCATTTAATATATGGCCGTCGGGACCCGTCACCTCTCTGACGACGTTGAAGGATTACAACGACATGTATCAGAAGAGTTCGGAGATGTACCCTTGAACCAAAGTTGATTGGGGGTCTTATAGTCCGATTTGGGACTAAAGTCTGTTTGAATGTTTAAGGATACGTTAGCTATATTTGAGGCTAAGATCAACTTAAACGGGATCGTTTAGATCCAACAAAAGAGCGTTTGGGGGCTCTATTGTTCCAGTTTAGGGACGTAGTGGTCCATAAGTAGTTTAGGGACATTGCGGTCCATTGGTAGTTTAAGGACATTGCGGTCCATATTCCAGTTTAGATACATGGTGGTCCGTAGATAGTTTAAGGACGCTTAAGTCCGTGGGTTTAAGGACCTCACAATCCGTATTTTAGTTTAAGGACGCTTAAGTCCGTGGGCTTAAAGACACCACAGTCCGTGTTTTGGTTTAAGGACGCTTAAGTCCATGAGTTTAAGGACCCCACAGTCCGTGTTGATGTGTGGTTGTCAGGACCCGTCACCTCTCTGACGTCGTTGAAGGATTACAACGACAAGAGTCAAAGGAGTTCGGAGATGTACCCTCGAACCAGATGTAAATTGATTTAAGAGAACAGCTGTGCTCAGCCAATTTAGTTTGAGGACTTACGGCCATGATTGGGCTAAGTCCTGTTGAGAATATTCAACTTTATTTCTTATTTTTGGTCTATCAGACCTGTGCTAGGGCTTTGCCCATGTTTAATAATGCATAGCATTATTTATTTTGTTTGGGCTCTGCCTATTTATAAATGATGCAGAGCATCATTTTTGTTTGGGCTCTGCCCCTTTTTATTGCATTTTCACCTTTGTTTGGGCTCTGCCCTTTTATAAATGATGCAGAGCATCAATGCTGTTTGGGCTCTGCCCTTTTTATTGCATTGCAATTTATTTTGGCCTACTAGGCCTTTTTGATTTGGGCATGGCTCTTTAGTAAATAATGCATTGCATTTGTCAGGCGCTTTGCGCCAATCAATGAGCGCAAGCGCTTGCGGTGATGACACGTGTCACGCAAGCGCAGTGCGCTGCGCCAGTACGCTGCGCTGCTGACACGTGGCGCGCTCTGGTGAGTTGCGCCAATTTCAGAGAGCAAGGCTCTTTCTTAAAAACGCAAAGCGCAGGGGTTCAAATGCTGACATGTGGCACTCTGTGGTGGCTTGCGCCAACCCAAGAGCGCAACAGTGCAGTTTTGCAAGTGCAAGGCACTATTAACTTGAGAATCTTTTAGATTCCAGAACCAATGGTTCATAAAAAAGTGCAAAGCACTGTTTGATTTCTTGATCTGATTTAGATCAAAGAAAACAAGTTTTTCTTGTTTTCAAAGAACCAATGGTTCATAAAAAAGTGCAAAGCACTTATTATTATGTGAAGATCATTGATCTTGTTCTTAGATCAATGATCTATTAGAAGAAATTCTTCTCTTTTTGTGAAGGTTTTTACCTTTTTCTTGAAATTTCTTCAGAGTTCTCTCTGTTTTGAAGTTTTCAATCTCTCCCAATGTTGATCCTCTTTGAATTGGGGTCTAGGGGCCTTTATATAGTGTCCATAAATTTGTTAAATTTGTTAAAGAGATCCTTCTCTGAGTGATTTGGGGAATTTTCCCCACCGTTGGATCTTTGATCCAAGGGCTTCTGTTTTACAGAAGACAATCTTCTTGTTTTAACAAGAACAGAAGAATCTTACTAGAATTTAATTCTGTTTGGCACAAACGCCCCAGTGCATGACACGTGTCAGCAGCGCAGAGCGCAGCGCAACTGCACTTGCGCAACTGCGCTGACACATGTCGCGCAGCGCACGGCGCAGCGCAACTGCGCTGACACGTGTCGCGCAACGCACGGCGCGACAGCAACTGCGCTTGCGCATCTGCGCTGACACGTGTCGCGCAGCGCACGGCGCGACAGCGCTGACATGTGTCGCGCGGCGCGGCGCTTGCGCAACTGAAGCGTTGCTTCCTTTAATTTTGTTTTAAATAGAGCTTTGCTCTTATTGGGTGCGCTGCCTTGGGCGCTGCGCTGATGTATCAGCGTTTGACACGTAGCGCGTAGCGCGTTGCGCGCAGCACAAAGAATCTGAAGCGTTGCTTCGAATTTTGAATTTTGAAATTCAAACAGAGCTTTGCTCTGATTGGGGAAACAGTCTCCGGGCTTTCTTTTGGCACAGTGAGCATGGCCATCTTCGTTAGCATCTCCTGGAGCTTTGTTGTTGCTCCTGAGCCTTTGTCAGAGACTGGGTGAGTGGTCGATGACCCGTGGAGATACGGCTATCCTCTTTCCCGGAAGCCATATAGATGGTGTGCACTACCATGCCCCCGAACTTGGGGCGTTTGGATTCAGCACACTTGAGATTTGTCGCAGACACGGGGATCTTCTCCGGCTTTCTCCTTTTATGGGCGGTCGAAGTTGAGGGGATTGCTACAATAGGCACCCAGGCAGACGATACTTTCTGTAGCATGGCAGCGGGATGGTCCTCTTCTTGCTGAACTTTCATTTTCTTGGATCGATGGGAGTAGTCCTTGTCAATTACAGAGTCTTGGACTCTCTGCTAGACCTTATGAATTTTGGAGGACAGCCGCTGAAGAGGCTTCTCCAGTTCCGCCTTTGTAACATTTTCAACAGGTGAAGGAGACCTTTTTAATACGGCAGTTGGAGAGTTCTTGCGCACCCTCCTGAGCGGCTCAAAGCCGTTCCCGGTTGGAACAACAGCATCGACTTCCACTATCGGAGCTGGTGGAGTCAATCCAGAAGGGGAAATGCCCTCAGCTTTCTCACTCAGCGCCAGTGGCGATGTCCAGCATGTCTTGCAGACGGTACTGGCTCAGTTCTGGGGGTGGCTTCATCATGCCCCCTGTTCTGGTGAAGGGTTGCTGTTGGTGCCAGCCTATCAAAGACTGATGTTTGCTGAGAAGTAACGTCCAACCTGTTGAAGACTGACCTTTGGGCAGGGGAAGTAATTTGGACGACCTCACCCGAAGCAGGAATTGGGGTGGCCAGTCTCGCAAAGACCGATTCCTTAGCAAGAGAAGCCCATTTGACAACTTCGTCCTTCGGAGTTGGAATGGCTATCCACTTCGGGATGACTCGTTCAGGTATTACAGGCTTCTTCATGGACCCACTGGAGCTCGGGCTCAGCCTGTCAAAGACTGATGCAGTAAACTTGGAATTGGATGGCCCGTTGAGAGGGGACATGGTAATGGTAAGCCGATCAAAGACAGACTTCTTCGGAGCTTCCTGTGACGGTATTGGGACGCTGAAGCTTGCCGGTGGGATCATGGTCCTAAAGAACAGTCCAGTGGTGGTCTGAGTCACATGTTCCACCGGCATGGCAAAGATGGAGGCCGCTTGGGGCCCATAGGTCACTCCTTCGGCGAGGACGGAGTGGAAGTTGCTGTTGCAGTTAGTGCAGTTGGAAGCCATTTTCTCTGCATGGGAGCAAGAAACCAAATCTTAGTACCTCGAATCCAGGGGCAACCACATTAAACCGTGATTCGTTCGCGAACACGACACATGAAGTGTGGAGTGGAAAGAGGAAAAAGGTCCCACCTGGCGTGCCAGAATCTGTTCTCCGCCGAAAGACGCGACCGGGACGTTGGGACGTCCGGCCTGAATTTTGGGGGCAGATGCTATTTGGGTTTTATCTGTCCACCTCTCCGAAGATGCCAGGTTGATTTATGGCACCGTATATCGGAGGTTTAGACAGATGCGGCCGTTGTAGCAGACTTCGTCAGATTCCCCCTCATTGTGAGGGGTTTTTGATTGTGGGGACGCTCTTCCCTGCAGGCGCAAGCCCCTGCAGTTAATTAGGCTACCACATCGCGGTAACCACTTTCTCCTTCTCCAGATGTTCACTTCGTGTCGTGTGTGTTTGTTTTATTTTTAGTTGCCTGTGGATTGTATACGGAGACTAATTTATGTTGTCGCCCGTAGGGCGTGGATTAGTCCAAATCCGTGTTTCCTTAGATTTGGGTTTGGGTTGGTTTATGGATCGTTAATCTTGTTTTAGATTAAGATCAACTTAAATGCTTATTAAGGATACATTAGTCTAATTTTAGACTGAGATCTACTTAACAAGGTTTTAGGATTATTTAGATCCAACGAAAGAGTATTTGGACTCTATCATTTTAGTTTAGGGACGTTGCGGTCCATAAAGTTTAAGGACATCATAGTCCATGAGTTTATGGACCTCATAGTCCGTAAGGTTTAGAGACATCATAGTCTGGTTTAAAGACGTCATAGTCTTTGAGGTTTTAAGACGTCATAGTCTGGTTTAAAGACATCATAGTCTGTAAGGTTTTGGTTTAACCGTTTGGATATGCACCAAAAGTTATTGATTATTGGGACCCCCATCTCTCTGAAGACGTTGAAAAATTACAACGACATGTATCAGAGGTATGAAGAGATGTACCCTTGAACCAATGTTGGTTGAGAGATCTATAGTCAGGTTTGGGACTAAGACCAATTAAAAAGATTGTAAGCACATGGGCTCGGTTAATCTAAATTAGGGACTTGTGGCCAACTTGGGCTCAGTCCACTCAGTCTCTGTCATTTCTCTTCTTTTTTTATAAAGCGTTAGACACTTGTTAGGACATAGTCCTTTCTCTGTGCACATACTGCTAAACATTTATTGGGATACTGACACCCACTTTCTTTTTGTTTTTTTTATTGAGTGTTGAACATTCTTTATGGCGCTGGGCTTTATTTAAAGAACACTTTGTGTTCTCTTAGCGCACACGTGAGGAGCCGTGGCGCGCTTGGCGCTGAGCGCCGGACCTGGAGCGCTAAGGCGTTTCTTGGGAAATAGTGCACACGTGAGGAGCACGTGGTGCACTTGGCGCTGAGCGCTGAAGCGCTTCTTTTGAAATAGTGCATACGTGAGGAGAACGTGATGCGCTTGGCGCTGAAACCTGGGGCGCTGAAGCGCTTTTTTGGCAGTTCCGGTCAGTTCTGTGCTCTGAGAATTAAATTCTCGTTTATAAGAGACTTTGCCTCATGGATCTAAGAACTAAATTCTTCTTTTTATGAAGAGATGCTATGATCTCTTCTGTTTTTATGAAATATTTTGTCTTACAGATCTGCGAACTAGAAAAAGAACTAAGTTCTTTTTTTTTATCAAGAGATACTATGATCTCTCTTCTTTTTATTTACCTTGAAGAAGGTTCTTCTTCTTAGAGCTTGGTCTTCTCATTTTCGTTTTTGAGAACTTGAAGTTTATATGGGGGGTTCTCCGTGTTCTTTTTCTTTCGATTTGAGAACTTATGGGGAGGTTTCTGCGTTCTTTTTCTTTCGATTTGAGAACTTATGGGGATGTTTCTGCCTACAAGACTTGAAGTCTTGGGTCTTTTATATTGTGGAGGCTGATTTGTTGAATCAATTAAGAAAATCTCTCATTGAGAGATCTTTAAATGATTTGGGAATTTATCCCACCATTGGATCTTTGATCCAAGGGCTTCTGTTTTACAGAAGACATCTTTCTTGTTTTTAACAAGCTTGGGAAAATATTTTCCCATACAGAACTTATTCTGTATCTTGGTGATTTTTAATCACCATTGGATCTTTGATCCAACGGTGCTCTGATTTATAAAGCACAATCTTTCTTGTTTGGAAAGATTTGAGGAGTATTTCCTCAACAGAATTTTATTCTAGTAATTTGAAGATTTTTAATCATCTTCGTTGGATCTTTGATTCAAGGGTGGAGAACATTTAGTTCTAGCGATGACGCTCTCGTACTTTGCACGTGAGGCGCTGCCTCAGAGTCTTTGACTCTTGGCGTTGGTGCTTTTGGCGCTAGCGCTCTCGTACTTTGCACGTGAGGCGCTGTCTCAGAGTCTTTGACTCTTAGCGCTGCTCTTTTGGCGCTAGCACTCTCGTGCTTTGTACGGGAGGCGCTGCCTCAGAGTCTTTGACTCTTAGCGCTGGCGCTCTTGGCGCCAGCGCTCTCGTGCTTTGCACACGAGGCGCTGCCTCTTTACTAATGGCGTCTTTTCGCTTTCTTTCTCTGCTTTTCCTGATTCAAACTTCTTTTTCCTAAGGCCTTCTCTTAATAGAGCTTGGAAACAGTTCCATCATGCACAAAATTTTCTGTGCCTAGACTTAAATGTCTATCTTTATAATTTGAAGCAAAGCTTCTCTTCTCTCTCACTTTCAGAGAATTGTTTTATCAGAGAAGAGCTATGACTTGTAATCGTCCACATGCTCGCCGGCAACCATGGAAGGTGCCTATTGAGGAAATCGTTCCTCGTTTTGCTGCCCGCTTGGTGAACCCTGCTCTTACGGATGACCAATGCGACACGGTACTATACGAGCTCTTGACTCGGAGAGGATCTCTTCTCCCCATCGGCTCCATTTAGTTTCGGATGGTCTTCTTGTCCGTGCTCGATGACATCCCTCCTCATCCAGCGGAGATGACTCCGGCAATGCTCGACGCCGCAGAGGATAAGATCGAGTGCTTTCACGAGGCACTTTTGATTACCACAGTTCTGAGGGATCGCTCTGTTCAGCTGCTATGCCAGATACGTGCTCAGCGGGTCGTCATGTCTGCCTTCGCTGATGGGCTTGGCGCTGACCGATGGGAAGTGATTGTTCGTGAAGATCGCCTCTTTGACATGGTGGAGAAGGCAGAGAGGGAGTTAGATAATTTTATCTATAGTTTTGTGAATCCCTGTACTTTCGATCTCATATTTGGTGATCTATTTCCTGTAGAATAAAATGTTCAATTTAATGCTTTTTTTTTGTCGTTGACCACCTAGTGCTCCCTTTCTAACACCTGTTCTTTCTATGATGTGTGCATGTGCGTATATGAATGAGCCTGATTTCACACATATCTGTAAATGAACCCTAAACCGGTGTAAACATGAACAAATAGCTCTTGGCCGAAGAATTTGACGGGAACAATTACCAGCAGTTAGAATTAATTGAGAAACAGTTTTCAATTGCAGCAGCACCATAGAAAAACTGAAACATAAAAAATGTTTCAATGGGGTAGCTAGATTTTCATAGTAATGCATCTTCCTTTGCCCAGATTCATGACACTAGTTGCAATTTCCTCTGTCTCACTTCAACCCATTTTTGTCTCTACGTCTTTCCTTTTGTACAACATACTTAGACTAGTTGGTTTTCTTCTTTCCGTACATTTCACACCATCCTAAGTTTTGAAAGAAAACTATCCAACAAGCGTAACATGTGTACTATCCTAATACAAGGAGCTCTCAACTCGAAAAAAGGTAAAGAGAAGAAACAACAGAATTAATTCAATTTCTTAAGAACATGTGACCATTCTCGGACAGAAATAAATTTCTTCGAGTTTGTATATAACTATACGATATGACATTTCCAAGAAATATGGATTCCCGTAGTGATACGAAATGTTCTGGAGAAGGCAAAGGGGAAGTAGGAGCAACGGGGATATATGCGATTTTGTCGTGAATCGTGACATTCCAAAGGCAAATGGTAAAAAGGTCAGTTAACTTGGTTTACGAGTTTTAATTTTTAAGGTAAGTCCTGGTCGCAAACCAAAGAGAGCAAAAAAACACCCAGCATGCACTCTATCAAGATTAGATTGGTTAATTAATTTATCTAATCAGGATGGCCTCCATTGTTTTCTCGAATTCTTCTTCAAACTCTAAAAGGAGAACTAGTCTCGATCATATATACCTAACAAGTTCGCTAACCGTTCAGCTAGGCCAGTGTTGGTATTCCGAGAGAGGTTCACCGTACTTTCGCATGGACCCAATTAACTCCTAGTGCCCGTCTTGTCCGCGTTCCTGCTATCGACGCCGAAGTCGGTACTTCTTCATCTTCTTTTCCCCCACCACACACTACGACCGAGATGGACGACACTCCATCAAATTATAACACCACGCTGCCACCGCCCGCAGGTGAGCAGAATCCACCGCGCATCTCTCTCCAAGAGAGATACTATCCTATTCGTGGTCTTCTTCCTACTTGTCTATCTCTTCCACCACCTAACGGGGATAATTTCGAAATTAAATCCCACTACATCAATCTGCTCCCCAAATTTCACGGGCTTGAGTCGGAAGACGTGTACATTTTCATCACCAAATTCGAAAACGTATGCGCAATGATGGGTACTTCACAATTGACTTTAGATGCTATGCGCTTACGTCTTCTCCCATTCACACTGTGCGACTTGGCAGAAAAATGGCTTTATAATACTGTCGCACACTCTATCACTAATTGGGATGAATTCGTCGTAGCATTTCTTAAGAAGTTTTCCCCAAATCATAAGACTGCACATATTAGGAGCGAGATCAACCAGTTCACCCAGCTTCCCAATGAACCATTTTGGAAGTGCTTTGAACGTTTCAAAGATCTGTTTGTCCAATGCCCCCATCACGGAATACAAAGATGGGATTTATATCGGATTATATATGAGGGCATTAATCCAGCGACAAAGCAGATGCTTGAAACAATGTGTCAATGCAATTTCATGTCTAAAGATGACGGTGAAGCTTGGAAATATCTGGAAGACCTTGCTGAACACACATTGCAGTGGGAAAGCATAAGACCACCTTCAACTAAGGGAGGTATTCACCAGCTCGATGTTTCTATCGCAGTAAAAGCCGAAATGGCAGCGATTCAGAAGAAACTCGATGCTATTGAAAACAAGTTCTCAACATTCTCCCTAAATCAGGTCACGCTTCCTAAGACCGTCTGTGGTTGCTGTTCGAATCCTTCACACTTAACGGAAGAATGTCCTATGAATGCATCGTTTCAAGCTAATGCTGCTTTTCAGCAGCGACCTAGAAACGAACCTTATTCTTCCACGTACAATCAAGGATGGAGGACTCATCCTAACTTTGCTTGGAATCAAAACCAACAAAGCAATTATCAAAGATCTCCTCCACAGCAACCACAACCACAGAATCAGCCGCCCTTTCAGTCACAGAATTTCCAAAATCCGGCCAACAATTCTACACCACAAGTGGCCGGTACTAACAACTCACTTGCATAAACTTTGGATATGTTCATGAAACAATCCATGCAAATTTCGGCTGAGATGAGGTCTTCTATTGATACCATAATGAAAAACTCTGCCTCCCATGGTGAGAGTATTAAATCATTAGAAAACCAAATCGCACAGTTAAACGCCGCAATGAGTGCGAGAGAAAAAGGGAAACTCCCATCTCAACCCATACCTAATCCTGGCCACTCACAAAGTTATAATGTGAGTGTTGTTACCACGTTGAGATCGGGAAAAGTGCTGAATAACCGAGTGGGTGAGCAATGTGATGATAGTGACACCAATGATACCCCACCTTCTTCTTCTTCCCCTAATTCGTCTAGTCTCCCACCTTCACCCGAGCCTATTCTCCGTTTTCCCCAAGGCTCGAACCCTTCGCCCATTTCGCCAAATCTATCTAAGTCGATTCCCACTCCAGTTTTGGGATCGAATCCGTCCCCACAATCCTCTCCAATGTTGGACCAAACCCTTATTGATAAAGTACCTTATCCAAACAGGTTAAGGAGCAACAGACCAAGTCCACAAATGGAGAAGATTGTGGAAATTTTTAAGCAAATTAACATAAACATTTCTCTCCTAGATGCTATTCAACAAGTTCCGTCTTATGCGAAAATCCTAAAGGACTTGTGCACTAGGAAAAGAAAAGTTTAAGTACCTAAAAAAGTTTTCCTTGCAAGTAATGTGAGCACTGCTTTTGCACAACAACTAACCAAGAAACGAAAGGACCCCGGAAGTCCTACAATTTCTATTTCCATTGGGGGTAAAAATATCAATCGTGCTCTACTCGATTTAGGTGCTAGTGTTAACTTGCTTCCATATTCTGTTTATGAGCAATTAGGGATCGGAGAGTTAAAACCTTCGCATTGCACTCTTCAGATGGCCGATCGATCTATCAACCAACCAAGGGGTAAGCTAGAGGATGTGTTAATCAAAGTCGGGGAATTCATATTCCCTGTGGACTTTATCGTTATAGATACACAACCTGTGGCAAACCCACACAATCAAATCCCGGTGATACTCGGTCGACCCTTTTTGGCCACTTCCAATGCAGTAATCAATTGTAGAAACGGCTCTATGACCCTATCCTTTGGAAAGAAGTCAATTGAGCTTAACATTTACAAGTTGGGAAGTGAACCCTCCGAACCCTATGCTCATGTGTGTTCTGTCGAATTAATAGATGTCGACAGCAGCGAATTTGATCAACCTCATGATACTGACTCTTTTCATATGTTTGACCCAACCATGTATTCTTCCGGGTCAACATCTAACGCTGATGAGGAACTTTTTATAGAGTCTGACGATCACCCCATTTTTTCTGATGACATTATTCTTCGGGGTATCGACGAAAGCTTTGAGGAAATTTTCGCTGATGAACTCGCATTTTTAAAAGATACGGGTGTTGAGATAAATCAACTCCAAGATGAAGAAATTGGACCTCCACCCCTTCTTCTGGACAATCATGATAATGCGAGTAATCCATCATTACTATCACTGTGTCGTCTCTCCAAATTGAGACGCAATCATTTTCCATTACACCTCTTATCACCTCCCCACTTCTTCACGTCGAAAGGTGACATGTTCTTCCACCAACCTTGGTGCTTCATCGATAAATTTTTTGAATGGTTGGTGTTGACTTTTGGTCTTTGTAAGGCTTTACTTTGACTAATAACTTTACCCCCCCCCCCAATGATTTTAATTGCTTGACATTTTTTAACTCAAGTTTGGGGAGGGGATATTTTGGCTCTTGAAAGAAAATGATTTTTTAAAAAATTGTGCCTAAAATAAGTTCGGGGGAGGATTTTCACTTTCATATATTTTTGCCCCCATTAATAATGTTCTTCCAATCTTACAGGTTTTTGTGATCCAGCAGATAGCAACAGTGAGGACACTGTTGAAAACAAGTTTGGGGGAGGTTTGTGCTTATTTACACATCAATTTGCATCATATTTTGCATAAGCACAACATTTTCAAAAAAAAAAAATTTAAATTTTTTTTTTCTTTTATAACAAAAGAGTAGAAAGTAAAAAAAATTACATCCAAAAGATAGGAATAGTTTAAGAAAACCAAGAAAATTAGAAGTTTTCTTAAACGAACTAGTAATAAGTAGTTATGAGCTGTTGTCCCAAGGGTTAGTAAGATGGAGGAAGTCACTAATCTGAGAATAAAAATAAGTCTGAAAAATAGTTTCTATTCTGAAAGCCAAACATTTGAATGTTGATACCCTACTATATGCACTTACACACGTCTTGAAACTCGGGATAGTAGAGGATACCTTGAAATGCTCTTGTTTAAAAGCCAAAGTATGAAGGAAATAAAAAAATGAAGAAAATATAAAAATGGTGAAAAGAAAAAATGAACACTGGTTTTGTTATCGCCAAGGCAGCAATAAAAAAATATAGCGAGGGTGCCTCTTCACCTAGTGCCCTAAGGCCAACTGGTCTGGGAGTCACTGCTAAGCCTTAGGTGGTGCAAGACGAGGAAAATATTATCACCGAATCAGCAAGCACATGAGTAATCGGTCGGTTAGTACCTCAAGAAGTATTAACGGTCGCATGAAAATGTGTGAGCAAATCTAAGTATTCATCAAGTTAAAAAGTATTAAGATAGATGGACAAGAGTATGATAGCTTGAATTGAATTCTCCGAGTGTAGGGATGTCATTTCACACACGTAGGGGTATATGATCGATGTTTGGATGAAAGGTAGGAATGAAGAATAAAGATGATGTTTTATTGAGGGATGATGTGATTTCTAACATCTTTTCATGACTATTAAGATAGGGCTCATGACAACTGAAAAGCTAGTGTAGTTGGAAACTCTTATTTTCAAAGTCTTTCTTCTATGGTTCTTATCTTTATATGTAAATTTCACCATCTCTCTTTTGTTATAGGATTTTGTGGGTGTAATCCGCTGAAAACCCTCAGGAGACAACACTCCTCCTACTAGGGACACCTAGAGGTTTAACGGCTTGTTGCACGTGCTCAGTGCAATCGTGTTTGCCTACAAAAGTGTGCTTAGTTTTCTCTTTTCTTTTTCTCCTCTTAAATAAACTAGTTTGCTCGGGACGATCAAAGATAAGTTTGGGGGTATTTGTTCAGTTGATAAAACTGCACATTTGTATTACATTTTTCCTACCATTTTCATATTAAAAAGGGACTTTATTATGATATATTATACATATGAGGGTTTATGTGTAAAGACACCATTTTCCATGTGTTAATATATTTTAATTGGTATTTGGTAGAAAAATGTATGCAAATAAATTCATTGACCAAATCCTAGTAGAACTAAGTCTACTAAATATTATTTGAGATTATTGTGCAGAATTTTCCAAGTTGTTATGCAGAATTTAGCAAGCAAATCAAGTTGTTGAAAAAAACTTGCCAAATTAAGAAGCAAAACTTGGAGACCAAGCCTAGAAGCAACTGAGAGAAGATTTCTGAATTATGAAGGTGCCTAGGATTGCCACATGTCACAATCACAAAGCCCAAGAAAACTCATCAAGAGATCTCCACCTTTGGCCGCGGAACCGCGGCCAAACCCCCATGTTGGCCGCTGATACGCGGCAATCTAGAAGGATCAATTGCTAAGATTTTGTGGCTTAAATCTCTGCTATATTTTACCAACTTTTGAAGCAAAAGATTGTGGCTTTGGACTATAAAAGGGCACCGAGAGCCTCTTGGAAAAGTTATCAAGCCGACGCGATCACGAAGTCCCAGACGCTCACGCATCCAGGCTGATCATCAACTGTTCGTCTACCTCCTTAGGAAAGATCGAGAAGCAACTAGTTTGTAATCATTTTCTACGGAATAAAGTGTAGATTGTTTAAGTTGATTAATAAAGGTAGTTGTTTTATTTAATTCCTTTGCATTTTACATTATGTTTTCCCTCTCTGTCTTTTCATCTTCTTCTCCCAACATGCGCGAGTAATTCTCCGCTTGTTAGGGTTTGTAGGATTAGGGTAGGCTAATGGACGATGAACATCCCTAAACCCTTTTTAAGTCCTATAAAGTTTATGAACTTTATCAAAAGAATTATTAATATCCTAATCGGGCGTGCTAACAATTCTTTGCTAGTTCCGACCGCGATTAGAGATTAGATTAATGATTGTTTTGGTAAAGGCTAGATATGAACGGAGTTCCGTGTCGAGATAAGGGTTAAGAGTGAGATTCCTTTTTCCTTCAGAAACCCTAATCTACACGCATCACCGTCGTTCTAGTTATAAATCTATTAAAGGATAAAAAGGGTAACTTTTAATTAATCGTCCATGACTACTAAATCCTAACGAACCCTACAAGCCCTTCTATTATATTATCTACATCTCTAAAATAATCTAGATCTATATTTTTGCATTCTTGCTTAACGTAGATCTAGAAACTTTTCACAAAATGCTTATTTCCACCTCTCTTTATCAACACATCTAAAGTAAGAGTAAAAGGTTCAACGTTTCCCTGAGGACGACCCGTACTCATCTCGGTCTAGCTACGCGCGACACCGTTCTGATTTCGGTTATTCTACAAATACACTCTTTCGAACCAATCACAAAGCATATGAGTGTTGAACATAAATAACCAAAGGCCAAACATGTCTTACGTGTTAAACACGTGAGCGCTCATATGCAAAGCATATGAGCGCTGAAAATAAACAGGCTAAAACCCACACCAGGGGTCACGTGTTAAACACGTGAGTTCTTTTGCCGCTTTCTTTGGCAGCGCTCACATGCAAAGTATGTGAACGCCCCAATTTAAAATGCTCACATATGATAGAATTAAATTTTATTTGGGAAATATTTTTCTCTGATCTTTCTAATATAGAAAGATCTTTCCCTAACAGAGAATCTTGGATTTAAAATCTAATGGTGATAAAATATCACCAATTAAACCATCTGATAAAATTAAATTCTATATGGGAAATATTTTCCTGATCTTTCTCAAATTAGAAAGATCTTCTCTGTTAAACAGAGAATCCTTGGATTAAAGATCCAACGGCGGTTATAAAATCACCCATCGATCATATGATAGAATAAAATTCTATCTTAGGAAAATATTTTCCTAATCTTGTTAAACTAACAAGATATTCATATAACAGAATTAAATTCTATGTTAGGAAAATATATTCCTAATCTTTTTAAACTAATAAGATATTCATATGATAGAATAAAATTCTAATCTTGTTAAACTAACAAGATGTTCATATAATAGAATAAAATTCTATGTGATAGAATTAAATTCTATGTTGGAATAAAATTCTAATCTTGTTAAACTAACAAGATATCCATATGATAGAATTAAATTCTATATTAGGAAAATATCTTCGTAATATTGTTAAGCTAACAATATATCATATGATAGAATTAAATTCCATATTTGGAAAATATCTTCTTAAGCTTGTTAAACTAACAAAATATCTTCCTCTTCTCAAACCATAGGTAAAAAAACTACAGAGATCAAGATATCTCCTTTACCTATCATATCATATTTAAAGGTTTAAACCTTCTCAAGAACTTAGTTCTTTCTCTGGATCTGAGATCCACAAGACAAGTCTCCCACAAGTTGAGGATTTAATTCTCATCGGAAAGATTTTGTTTTTTAAAATCAAATATTCAGAAAAGAACTAAGAAAAAGAAAAGGAACCTATCCTATAGGAATTCAATTCCTCTGAATATAAGGTTTAACCCTAAAAGGAAACTTAGTTCTTATAAAAGAAAAAAAACATAAGAACTTAGTTCTTAAAGAAAACTTGATCACGGATCTTCAAAACAAAAATCTTGGTGATCATTAATGGTCAAAAGGCCATTAACAGAGATTCGATCCCTAAAAAAGGAAAAGAATTTAGCGTCTCACGTGCCTCCCACGTGGGCGCCCCCAACAGCGCTCAGCGCCTCACGTGAAAAACAAGCGGGCGTCCAAAGTAGAAGGTCAGCGTCTCACATGAAATACACATCAGTGCTGAATAAAAAGTGCTTAGCACTTCATATACAGCCAAAACGGCTAAGTGCTTAGCACTGCTTGGGCAGCTCCCAGCGCCTCACGTGAAACACATGTGGGCGCCCAACAAAATAAATGGGATAGTGCCGCACGTGCTACTTACGTAGACGCCATATAAAAAGTGCTTAGCACTATATATAGTCAAAATGACTGAGTGCTTAGCACTGATTGGGCAGCGCCCATAACTGAAGGCTTCACATGATACCCATGTGAGCGCCAGAACTCCAAATAAGTGCTTAGCATTTTTGCATAAAAAAACAAAGGTGCTAAACAAGCAAAGACCAAATAAGTGCTTAGCAATTTTGAAAAAAAAAAGACTAAGCAGACTAAACCCAAATTGGTTTAGTCTCTCTGAAAGGTTTTCTTACAGCTGAGCCCAAATACTCTGTTGTTGGATCTTAAATAAAAAATGATCCTTAAAATTTTGCTAAGTTGATCTTAGTCTCAAATAAGACTAACATGTCCTTAGCTAAAATAAATTGAGCCCAAATGTTCATATATTTAAGTTGATCTTAATCTCAAATTAGATTAACGATCCTTAAATAAAACAAACCCAAATCTAAAATATATGGATTTGGACTAATATGTGCCCTATGGGCGACGACATAAAATAGTCTCCATATACAATCCATGGGCAACCCAAAATAAAACAAACAACACACGACATGAAGTGAATTGCTGGAGCAGGAGAAAGTATTTATCGCAACGCGGTAATGTAATTAACTGCAGGGGCTTGCGCCTGCAGGGAAAACCTTCCCCACAATCAAAAACCCCTCACAGATGAGGGGGAATCTAATAAAGTCATGCTACAATAGTCGCGTCTATCCAAACCTCCGATATACGGTACCATAAATCAACTTAGTATCTTCGGAGAGATGGGTAGATAAGTCCAAATAGCATCTGCCCCCAAATTCAGGCCAGACGTCCCAACGTCTCGGTCCAGTCTTTCGGCGGAGAATAGATTCTGGCATGCCTGGTGGGACATTTTCCTAACAGACAGACAGTCCGAACAAACTATTCACATCCTGGACGGACAGTCCGAACAAACAACACATGACTTCGTGTGTCGTGTTTCGCCAACAAAATCGCGGTTCACTATGGTTGCCCTTGGATTCGAGATACTAAAGCTTGATATCTTGCTCCTCTGCAGAGAAATCAATGGCTTCCCAATCCACCTCTTGCAGCAACAACTCCCGCTCCATCCTAACTGGAGGAGTGACCTATGGGCCCAACGCGGCCTCTATTTTCTCAATGCCAGTGGGGCAAGTCACACAAGCCACTATTGGATTGTTCTTCCGGCCCATTCTCCCACCTGTGAGTTTTGGTGCCTCATTGCCGTAAGAAGAAGCTCCCAAAAGTCGGTCTTCGATCGACTGACAACCACAACGGCCCCTCTCAACGGGCCATCCAAATCTGGCATCTCAGTCTTCAACAGGCTGAGCAAGAACTCAAACGGGCCCCACAAAGAAGCTCGCGATACCTGAAAAGACTACCGCAAAACAGCTAGCCCTCCCTACTCGTACTATAGGCGAAGCCGTCAAAAGTGCTTCCCCTACCAGAAAGTCGGTCTTCGAAAGATTGGCCGGCCCTCCTCAAACCTTAACAAGGACGTTGGTCTTCAATAGGCTGACACCAATGGCAGCTCTTCAGCAAAACCGGGAGCATGATGAAGCCGCTTTCAAAACTAAGGCGGTCCCTTCAGCAAGGTACACTCGACATCACCACCGGCGCCGAGTGAAAGAAGCTGGGGGCAACTCCCCTTTTGGACTCACTCCACCAGCTCCAATAGTGAAAGTCGACGCTGTTGTTCCAACCGGGAACAGCTTTGATCCACTCATGAAGGCACGCAAAAACTCCCCAACGGCAGTGCTAAAGAAATCACCCCCGCCTGCAGAAGTTATAGTGCAGGCAAAGCCGGAGCAGCCTCATCAGCGGCTCTTCTCGTAAATTCATAGGGTCTGACAAAAAGTACAGGACTCTGTGATTAACCAGAACTACTCTCATCAACCAAAGAAATCGAAGACTCGACAAGAAAAGGACTACTCCTCCGCCATACAACGGAGGACTTCTCCTAAGGAGGTGCATGTCATAACGGCTCCTTCAACTCCAATCTCTTATAAAAGAAAGAGGCTGGAGAAAACTCTACCGCCCACGACAAATTCCAAAGACGATGGATCCAAACACCCTAAGCCTAAGGGAATTACCGTCCAGACGGTCCATATGACCAATGGGCAAGAAGGGAGCTGTACTTCGGTGAGTCACCGACCGCAAACTCGGTCGCTGACAAAGGCTCAGGAGAAACAACAAAAGCTCCAGGAAATGCTGAACAAAATGACGGCACTCACTGGACAGAAAACAAGTCCAGACAAAAAGGCCGAACAGCGCAAAAAGCAAGAGACCGATACAGAGTTTCTGCGAAGGGTGCTCAAGAGGAACGAAAAAAAGGCTGCTGAGCAAGCCGCTAACATGAAGCAAATGGCTCTTTTGTTCCAAGACATGGTTAGAATGATGATACAACCAGAACCCCTGGCCGAAAATCCGCAGATAATCATCGACGATGACAGAGGAGAAACATCAAACCCTCCTCCGGCCTTATCAGCAGCAAAGGAGGAAATAATCTCTAAAGCGGCCCTTAATGATTACATTGCTCAACAAATAAGAGCTCATCAAGCTATTGAACCCACATGCCAAATTTTCAGAACTGGGCGACCGTATCCAGGCTGGTATAATCAAATCAAGTACCCACCAGGGTATACGATCCCCAAATTTCATATATACAAAGAGACGGCCAACCCTCACTAGCACGTCGCGCAGTTCAGAGCTCTGTGCGGCAACATTGAAGGCGACGACAAACTGTTATTTCGCCAGTTCATTGACAGCCTGTCAGAAACAGCCTTTGAATGGTACTCGGAGCTCCCAAATGACTCCGTAAAAACATTCACGGTGATGGAACTGCTGTTTAAACAGTGTTTCACCAGCGCAAGCGAGCGCTCTCCAATTACGGCATTAATCAATGCCAGGGTAAATCCAGGAGAAACCTGGATCCAATATGCGATCCGGTAGCGGAACCCATGGTCTAAGTGCGAACAGCGCATTGAAAAATTTCTAGCCGTGGGCATGTTCATTGGGACCCTTGATCCTCAAACGACTGTGTCCCAGTTCATGACATTTTTCAAACCAACCACTTTCCAGACTCTGATAGATAAACTGGTCCAAATGGACCAGATGGGACATAGGCCTTCCTCCTTAAATAAGGACCCTCAAAATAATAAGGGTAAAGGGAAAGCGGCCTTCGTTGCTAATACGCAACAACAACCGAGTGGCCCAAAATCGGCTGCTCGCCAAAACAACGTGCGTCCACGCCCACTCTTGGAAGAAAGAGTAGGACGTGCTTACTCGTTTCCTCACGACAAGACAAGGAGACTATTAGAATTGGCAGTGCGTAATAAATTCATCACATTGCCAGATACGAGGCGTCCACCGCAACCCTGCGACGTCAACAACCCTAACTACTGCTCCTATCACAGAATGGTAAGCCACCCAATTGAAAATTGCTACGTCTTCAAAAACTGGGTCGAAGACCGGTATCAACAGGGAAAATTCGCACTGTCTGATAACTGGAAGGTAGACCTATCCCAAAAGCATACTCCTAAAAAGGTGGATGCGCAGGAGGCATCATGCTCACTTGTGGAAGAAACTCCATGGGAAGTCGTTCTTTCAGCAAAAACTAAAAGAATGTTGAGGGATCTATAAGCGTGTCCGGCAGTCAGGTAGAAAAGCCCACTTGAACTTGAAATCATTGAAGGGATACTAAAACCGCGTCCCGCACCAAAAATTGTCGACAAGGGGAAAAACCCCAAGTCAAGTCTTCAAAGTCTTCGAAGAAAAAAAAGAAGACCAAGAAGCCTGTGCAGCCTGCCAAGTATGACGACAAGCGCACAGATCTACAAAAATACATTAACACGCTAGAGGAGTACAACCAGAAGGCGCGGACATCGGTCACGCTCGAAGAGTTCCTCAAGTATATTCCTGAGGACGAAAATAGTGACATCGATGAGTAAAATGACTCATCAGAAGACACCGAAGACCATATAGAAAGTTGCCACATGGTCTCCCATTTGTCATTATATGACAAAGAAGCTCTCTCGGCGTCAGAAAACAACACAGAGGAACTGGGGGCAGAATCGGCGCTAAAATCCCCGGAACTGCCAGAAAACCCGATCAAGAGGCTGTTAAACGAAGCCTTTCAAAAAATCAAAATTGACCGAGAACGCGAGACGGCCATATATGAAAAGGCTAAGCGTCAACGTCAGGGTAAAGAAGATGCGACGAGGAAGAGTCGTAAAGTACTCCGACCAAACCAAAGCATACCTGCTACAAATAAAAGCAGGATCAAAACAGAGAAGTGGTTCGCCAAAGCCCTGTCAATGGGGATGAAGCTGCCACCTCTCATGAGGAACACTCCCGAGATCATATGCCTCGATGGAGAAGAATCACATCCAGACTACTACCTGTATCATCGGAGGGTCTCTCACCCCACTGAGTAATGCAATGCCTTCAAGAAGTGGTGGCAAGGATATGTTGCCCATAAAAAATACTTCAAGAAGAGGAAGCGCGAAGCTCGTGCCCGTCGACGGCAAAATAGTGCGACAAACGCGCATGAAGAAACGACTAGCAACTGTCATATGATTGGTACCAGTTCGGAAACGGGGAAACCCCAAGTTCTTACCTTCGGAAGCGACTCTGAGGACGAAACGTCTCTCAGCCCTCTCTTCAAAGACTCCCCCTCCGAAAAAGAAGAGGAGGAGAAGAACTACGAGAATATTCAGCTGCGTAACCGAACGCTGCCTGAGAGAAACCTCGGACTTACAAACAAAGTTTCGAACAAAAAGAACAAAGGGAAAGGAAAAATCCCCGAAGAGAACGCTCTCGATGAAGAAGGAGTAAAAGAGCTCGCAGCAAGGGACCCGCCTAAGAAAACAAGGTGGATTATAACGTCCTAGCATATCCGATGAAAATACCCTCACAACTAAGCATATTGGATTCTCTCTTCATGTCTAAAGAGGCACAAGATTCCCTGATCAAGGCATTACAACAGCCCGATCGGTTCCAAGCTTTCTTCGCAGAAGTGAAGATGAAAAATGAACTGGCTGAGGTCCACACGGCTGACATTACATTCAGCGATGAAGATGTCCTTCTCGGTACGTGCGAACATAATCTCCCATTATATGTCACCGGGTACTGCCACGATATCAAGATAGGGAAAATGCTTGTCGACAACGGATTCTCCGGCAACCTTCTCAACGTGAGAGTGCTGAAGGAAATTTGCATGAACGTTCAGCATGTTGCCCGAGATAAAATTACCATCTCCGAGTTTGACTCACAGTCGTCACGGACACTTGGGTCCGTAATACTAACGTTACGTTTTGGGCTGCTCGTCACTGACATCAAATTTCATATCATTGATGCCAAGACTTGATATAATGCTTTGCTCGGCAGGCCTTGGTTACACGAGTACAATATCATCCTTTCTACACAATATCAGTGTATGAAATATTTTAAGGATGGTTCGTAGTACACCGTCACGGGAGAGCTAAACCCGTTCTCAGTAAACGAAGTCCGGAAATATGAAGACGCAAAGTACTTCCTACCAGAATTCGAGGATACCGAAAGGTGTCACAAGCCGGAGAATAAACAGAAGTCTGTCGCCACTATCCCAATTTTTGGGAGCGATACCGAGGAAGATGAAGAAATAGTCTACCCGGGGAAACCCCAAAAAGAAAACAATAAGCCCGGACCATCTATTCCTATCTTGGTCTTTGGCAGCGACTCAGAGGATGAGGCCAACGCGGTGTTCTCCATCCACCCGTCAATGCAAACTTTTGGGGGAACAGATCAAAGTCTACAAATTACAATGGCCCCGCCTCGACACTACAAGCAACTTGATGCGCTCCATACATACAGCATACAAGAACTGCAAACTTTCTACTTACCTCCTAGGAGAAAGGGTGCAAAGGCGATCCTCTTCTACCAATCTACGGAGACCAAAGTAGAAAAAGAAGTTTGGCATGGTGCCGATTTTGCACTCGATAGGCTTCAACCTATTCGTCTACCAAGATATTACACGAAAGGATTGAAAAGGCTATTAAGATGCCAAGGTGTACTCCTCGAACAAACTGTTCGACAAGCCTAATTCTACAAAAAGATTTGGGATATTTCCGGGACTCAGCGAAAGATGCCTAATGGGAAAATGTGACAACCGGGCTTGAATACATTCGGCCCAAAAACAGGAGCAGATCCACAGTTGTCGTGTCATAAACAGCTCCAGTGATGCAGAAAACGCTCTTCCAAATAACCGTGACGTCAAATCGGAGCGAGATCCGCACTAAAAACGTTAAGTCCATCGCTGGAAGAACAAATTGACAAGTTAATAACAGAAGCTTGTCAAACGAGCCGGGACAATCACAGCCGCGAAATGGCCATTTATGAAAAGGCCAGGACGCAGCGTCTCAGTCGGCAATCTGTAGAGAAGATAGACTATAATACTTTTCATCCCCGGCCCACTGTATGTTCTCGCGAAAGAGGAAAATCTCGAAATGGAGGCAAAAACTGGGCAAAGAATGCAAACAACGTTCGAAAACAACAAAGCGGATCCAAAATGTCGTGCAACTGAGAAGAACTCGATTGGAAGCCGTCCTTTATAAAGAAGATGGGTCGGGAATATTCTTTCCCTCAAGACAAGACAAGGAAAATATTCAACCTTGTAATGAAGCACCAAATGATGACGCTTCCGGAGTCTCAGCACCCCGAACAAATAAACGAGGTCCATCATCCGGATTATTGCTTCTATCACCGAGTAATAGGTCATCCCCTTAAAGACCGCTTCACCTTCAAAGACTGGGTAGAAGACCAGTATCAATAAGACATGTTTGCTTTATCCGACAGCTGAAGGGTAATCCCGCCGCAAAAGCATGAGCCAAAGAGGACCTATACCATGAGGATAGGACCAGCTCAACATCAAGAATAGAAGCGAACTCGTACCTGCCATATGATAACACTCTCAAAAGAGGGAGGGCACGAGACTATGAATGACCTCTACAGGTGCTTCGCAAATGAAGATGGAGACGAGGTGATCTCAGAGTTTCCACCGGCACCAAAAGAGCTGGAAGATGAGATACACACCACGGCAGATAACCTAAGAAAAATTGACTTAGGGACGGAAAATGATCCGAGACCAACGATCGTCAGTGAACTGCTATCTAAAAAACAAGTGGCCACGTTAAAAGACATGCTCATGCAGCATAAACATTGTTTCACCTGGAACTACTCTGAAATGCCAAGTCTAGATCCAAAGGTGGCAGTACATAAAATGGATATATCGCCGGGTATAAAGCCAATCAAATAGGCGCCAAGAAAGATGCGACTCGAACTTGAGATAAGCATCAACGCTGAAGTCAAGAAACTAATCGACTCCGGTTTCATCCAAGAAGTTCAATATCCTGATTGGATCGCCAACATCGTTCCAGTGATGAAGAAAAATGGGACGGTACGCATCTGCGTAGACTTTCGGGATCTCAACAAGGCTTGCACGAAGGACGATTTCCCAGTACCTGTTACTGAGCTTATGATCGATAACACGTCCTCCCATGAGGTCTTATCCTTCATGAATGGGTCTTCAGGATACAACTAAATAAAAATGCATCCACAAGACCAAAAGCATGCAGCCTTCCGGACTCCGCTGGGCATATTCAAGTGATGTCCTTCGGTCTGAAGAATTCTGGCGCTACCTACCAGAGGGCCATGACAAAGATTTTCGATGACCTCATCCATGAGATTGTTGAATGCTACATCGACGACCTTGTGGTAAAGAGTAAATCTCATCGGGAACATTGGGAACATCTAAAAATAGTGTTCCAACGTTTTTGGAAGTATAATCTGAAGATGAGCCCTCTAAAATGCGCGTTTGGAGTCTCCTCAGGCAAATTCCTAAGATTTATCATACGTCACCGAGGTATCGAAATCGACCCCTCAAAGATCAAAGCAATTATGGAAATACCCACGCCAAGAACTCTCAAACAGCCGCGGTCTTTCCAAGGAAAGCTCGTGTATCCCGCAGTTCATAGCCAATCTTTCCGGAAAATGCCGTCCCTACAGTCATTTGATGAAGAAGGGGACTCTGTTCGTCTGGGATCAAAAGTGCCAAAATGCACTGGACAAAATCAAGCAATACCTACAAAATCCGCCAGTATTGACCGCTCAACTTAAGGGAAAACCCCTTACCCTATATACAACAGCCTGTGAGGGTTCTTTGGGTGCGCTATGGGCACAAGAGAATGATCAGGGAAAGGAGAGAGCTCTATACTATTTAAATCGAGTTCTCCTGGGGGCAGAAAACAACTACTCCCCCATCGTAAAGTATTGCCTGGATCTGATCTTCGCAATAACAAAGCTCAGACATTATGCCTTGGCACATGAGGTCCATCTCATATCGAAGGTGGATCCTCTCAAATATCTGATGTCAAGGGACATACTAACAGAAAGGCTTGCCAAATGGGCCCTCCTCCTGATGGAGTTCTCGGTAACGTATTGTCCCCTTAAAGCAGTGAAAAGTCAGGCTATTGCCAACTTTCTCGCGGAGCATCCGGTACCAGTCGACCCCCCCTTGAATTGCGAGTTACCGGATGAATATTCGTTCGACGCAATCGAAGAAGAGAAAGAAGAAAACGATTCCCAATGGGAACTCTACTTCGATGGAACATCTTCCGTGAAGAGGCGAAAACAAAACACCCCCATAATCAAAGCTGGGGTGGGTCTTATCTTCGTAACTCCGCAAGGAGTGATATTGCGTTACGCCCTTTCCTTAACAGAGCCAAGGACTAATAACGAAGCTGAATATGAAGTTTTGATAGTAGATCTCGAGATCGCTATCGATATGGGAATCAAAGACATCCTCATATATGGAGACTCCCAGCTGATCGTTAGCCAAGTAAATGGGGTCTATCATACATGCAAGCCGGAGCTGATAAAGTATGGCGAAAGAGTGCAGTAACTGCTGACTCAAATCTCTTCCAACATCCTGGAGAGTATACCGCGTGCAGAAAACAGCAAGGCGGATGCATTGGCCAAATTGGCTAAGGAATTGGCCGATGAAAACCTCAATGATGTGAGGATCATTGTGTAAAGCCGCAGGATTCTCGCGCCATCGGATATATCTTTAGAAGACCTAATAGAGCCATCAAAAGGAAAAGAAGCGACCGAACAAGTAACCCTTCAAATAGAGAATGAAGAAAAGGTCAAGGACTGGAAGGAAGTCTTTATAGACTATTTTAAGTCCCAACGAACGCTGAAGATGTGTCGTCTAGACATCAGCTCAAGAAATGAGCTCTGTCTTTCGCCTTCGTCAATGATACTCTATATAAAAGATCATTTGATTGTTTATGGTTAAGATGCCTGGGGCTGGAGGAAGCAAAGAAAGTCGTCCAAGAAATACACGAAGGACTCTACGGTTCTCACCAAGCTGGACCAAAGATAAAGCTGAAGATAAAAAGAATGTGTTACTATTGGCCCACAATGATTCAGGACTGTCTCGAATATGCGAAGCAGTGTCACTCGTGCCAAATTCACGGGGACTTCATCCATCAACATCCAAATCCTCTACACTCAATAGTGACCAGTTGGCCGTTTGAGAAGTGGGGAACATATATAATTGGTCCAATCGAACCAGCATCCTCCAAAGGACATCGGTTTTTATTGGCAATAACCGATTATTTCTCTAAGTGGGCAGAAGCAGTACCACTAAGGGAGGTGAAGACGAAGAATATCCTCCATTTCTTCAGAACCTATGTCATCTATCGGTTCGGAACTCCACGACGGATAATCTTGGATAATGGGCCAGCTTATAGAAGCCATAAAATAAGCCGTTTCGCACATCAACATAAAATAGATTGGAGATACTCTTCAGTCTATAATTCTCGGGCCAACGGTCTAGCTGAAGTTTTCAACAAGACCCTTATAAAGATTATAAAGAAAACAGTGTCCAGAAACAAAAAAATGCTGGCACGAAAGGCTGCATGAAACTCTCTGGGCGTACCGAATAACGTTCAAGACGGCCACGAATACAACACCAGACGCATTAGTGTTCAGCACGGAAGTAGTGCTCTCATTGGAAATAGAACTCCCCTATCTACGAGTAGCAGTTCGATTCGAGATAACAGATGAAGAAAATGCCCATCTTAGGCTTGAGGAGGTCAACGCCCTCGACGAAACCCGCCTTATAGCACAGCAAAATATGAGGCTGGCAAGAATGACACGGTCATACGAAAAACTGACCAGACCGAGAACATTCCGCCAAGGCGAACTCATACTAGTCGGCAAAAGACCAATGATCCCAAATCGTGCAAAACGGGGAAAGTTCGAGCCGAACTATGAAGGCCCATACATCATAGGCAAAGTCTACCAAGGTGGAGCCTACCTGCTCATGGATATGCATGGCGAAAGACCCTTCCGGCCAATAAATGGCTGATTCCTCAAAAAATACTACGTTTGAAGAGTCATGACTTAGGTCAATGATAGATGACGACGCTTGTGTCTGCTCGCTATCTTCTTGAGTCAGAATTCTGAGAGTAGTGTCCAAAAAGCTCCGTCGCCTAAAAAACGGTGACATCGGACCGAGATGTCCCTAAACTAATATGGACCGAAACGTTCTTAAACTAACATTTGTCTCCAAAATGGGAATAATGGACCGAAACGTCCTTAAACTAATACTCGTCCCAAAAATAGGAATGACGGACCGAGATGTCCTTAAACTAATAACGGACCGAGATGTCCCTAAACTAATTTTCGTCCCCAGAATGGGAATGCTGGACCGAAAAGTCCTTAAACTAAAACTTCGCCTCAAACATGGCGATAATGGACCGAAATGTCCCTAAACTAATATCCGTCCCCAAAATGGGAATGCTGAACAAAAAAATCCTTAAACTAAAACTTCGCCTCAAACATGACGATAATGGACCGAAATGTCCCTAAACTAATATTCATCCCCAAAATGGGAATGCTGGACCAAAAAATCCTTAGACTAAAACTTCGCCTCAAACATGGCGATAATTGACCGAAATGTCTCTAAACTAATATTCGTCCCCAAAATGGGAATGCTGGACCAAAAAGTCCTTAAACTAAAACTTCGCCTCAAATATGGCGATAATGAACCAAAACGTCTTTAAACTAGTGTGTCGCCTCAAACAGGACACATCGCCCCAATACGGCGGTGTCCTCCCATGAGATCTATATCGCAATCGAAGTCTCAACGGCGAGAGTTGCAACTCAAGTCCCACCGGTAAACAGATGGGCACATGCAACGAAACTATTTTCAGGAGTTCCATCGTTAAAAAAACGGTATGTCCACAAGCGAAATGATCGCGGATGTAAACCCGAAAGGGCGCCGTGAGTAAAAATAGCAAGACTGCCGGCGAGCTTATGAAAACCCGAAAGAGCGTAATTTCGTAAAAAAAAAATTTATGTCCACTTGCAAGGCCCTCTCGACTTTGCGAGGAGAAAATACATGCGTGAGATCATTACGACTCACAAAAGAGCAACACACTTAGGAACCTCCACAATTCCTAAGGAGAAATCACACTTGTGAGATCCTCACGACTCGTAAGGAGAATTTCCCCTATGAGACCCTCATGGCTTGTAGGATACAAAACCCTTAAGTTATATAGATCTAAACATGTTCTTAAGCCGTCATATTCCCTTAATATTGTCCTACAGGAGGTCCAATATTGACCCTTGTATACAATCCACGGGCATAAATAAATATTCTCCCATCAAGTTCCACCAATGACGAGAAATGTCCCTATATGGTGAACGACATATGTAAGTCCTAAACGCTCTTGGAAGATCCTTACGACTTACAAGAGAATATATCACTTAGAAATCCCCACGATTCCTAAGGAGAAAATACACCTACGAGATCCTTACGACTCGTAGGGAGAAACACCTTTATGAGACCCTTACGGCTCATAAAGTCAAAAAGCTTTAGTCGACAGGATTCTAACTCTGTTTGCTAAGCCATTTTTGTTCAAATCGACAAAGGCAAATGATCATTCTCTTATAGCAATATTCCAGTGGTAGCGATGATGATGCCTAAATAGGTATCAAATTTCAAGTTCTCTCACGGCAAATGATGATTTGCTCCTGGCAATATTCCAGTTGCAACGATACTGATGCCAAAATTGGTATCAGATCTCAAATTCCTAACTCGCAATAAAAAGCAGCGAGTAAAAAAAGCCGAAATAGTTGGGCAACTCGCAATAAAAAGTAGCGAGTAAAAATAAAAAAATATATCTGAAATGATTGGGCAATCTCAACTTTCGCGACATAAAAGCTGAAAAGATAGAGCATCGCGGAAAGAAAAAAAATGAAATGAAAATGAAACTTTTCTGCCCTGCAAGTATGCCCATATTGACTCTTGTACACAATCCATGGACACAAATAAAGGAAAGGGAACCATATTTTCCCACCACATTTCGTCAAAAGGAGTTCCGAGTCTCGACGGTACATATACCACATAGAGACTATCCCTGTGTTCCCCCCTCATTCCAGCAGGGGCAGATGCAACGTCAACAAAGACCTAAGGGTCAAATAAAAGTATAGTAATGGCAAAATCCTAACTCCATGTCTTGACGGTTCATATATAGCCTAAAGACTATCTCGGCGTTCCCCTTCATTTCAGCAGAATGCGGATGCAATTATCAAATGAAATTGGAGCAATGGCATATCCCTAGCTCTAGATCTTGATCGCAACACATACAGCATAGAGATCACACAGATGTTTCCCGACTTCAGCAAAGAATCAGCGCGACAGCTTTAAAACAAAAGAAAAAAAACAAAGTGACGACATATTCCTAGCTTCGGGTCTTGATGGAAACTCATATAAAACCTAAAAAAGACCATTGGAGATCATCCCACCCCAGAAGGATGCGGTTATGACTCATCGGGGCTCCAAATTGAGCCTAATCTCAAGTAAAAAGCGTCATGGTAAATTCTTAACGCTTGCTTTTCCGACGGTAATATGACCTAAGAAGATTACTCGAAGACACCTTGTCCAACCCTTGAAAGGATCAGAGACACGACAATCGCGAGGCTACTCGAACAGCGGCTTAAAGACTGCATATTGAGGAATATATCAGCCAACGCGACGGTACCACGAACTAAAACCCTAGTACCACAAACCTAGCGGACCCCCGTCGTAAAGAATAGGGATTATCTACATACAACGTTAGGACAAGTTTGCCTGTAAACCCAAGGGAGGTAAACTAAAAACACTTTGAAATGAGTACGTAAACTATAGACTCCGAAACGAGTGAATAAACTACAAACTCCGAAATGAGTACGTAAACTAGAAACTCCGAAATGAGTGAATAAACTACAAACTCCGAAACGAGTAAATAAACTAAAGACTCCGAAACGAGTGAATAAACTGCAAACTCCGAAACGAGTGAATAAACTACAAACTCTGAAATGAGTACATAAACTATTTAGCGCCAGAGCAAGACAATCAAGGAAAGGAAGATGTAGATACGAAAGGGAAAGATACTTTTCATTCATACTTCAAAACAGAACTACTTAATCCCAGTGCATAAAAAAAAGAAATGCATGATCTCAGATTTACAGTGGCAATACACTGAACTCCGGACATGAATTCTCAAACTCAAAAGCAAGCTTAAGCAATACACGTTCAGCCTCATCAACCATCTTTTTGTGCATCTTCTCTCGGATGCAAGCGTCAGGGTCACCACCGATGTCTTCCACCCTCTGATATGCTGATATTATCGTCTTTTGTTGAAAGATACGGTGCAAAATGGCGACAATATTATCTCTCCGTTTCTTCGATATCAACCCCATCATATACACAGAATGCACCTTGTCTTCAACATCATCGAGTGCTTGAAGCGGCATAACCTCAAGGCGGCCAGGTGTAGCTTCTCAGATTGACCCAACGACGATCTTCAAAAAGGCAGAACGGCGGGGGAGCAATCGACCGTTGTAATCATCGAAGCGACGCATCACCGCGTCGCATTGGGCGTCAGTAAACTTCTGGCCTTGACAGCGGCCTTGGATGCGAATCTCCTCATAAGATATAATCTCTTCAAGATCATACAGACAACCAGCCATGGTACCTGAAAAAACCAGTGGAAGGTTAGCGATTAGCATATTAAAATCACTACAGCCTAAAGGAAAATCAGTGGGCCCCAAAAAATCAAGTTGACGGCTCATCAATGATGAGACATGATTGTGAGAATCCAAAAGGATTCTCATTAATTGGATAGTTCCATTAAACAGTGGAGTTAAAAACTCCCAATATCCTTAAAAAGCGGGTTCTGTTAAAAATAACAACAAATTCAAATCTATAAAAAATGTATTAAAATCCTAAAAAGGAAAATACTCAAGAACAGGAAGGGGAATAAAATTCCCAAAAGTTCCAAAAAATTCAGAGCTAAGCTCTGCAAAACAAAATGGAATTAAATTTCTCTGATAATGGGATTAAATCCCAGAAATCCCCATGTTAGGAAACAGATGGGAAATATAATGGAATTGAATTTCAGAAACCCTCAAAGATCAGGATCAATAATAGGGTAAAATCCTAAGAAGAGAACTAACGATTCTAAGAAATGCCCATTGATTTAAGACCCACGGTCTACTCAAAAAGGAGGGAAAGTTCTTTTTAAGATATCTGAGAGATCATTCCAAGAAAATAGCCGAGCTCTGTTAATAGGTTAAAAATCCAAAACAAAATAGATAGGTTCTTTTAAGAGTTAAACTCTGTTCATAATACTTACCAAAATGTTTTTGGCAGAGTTTAACTCTGATCAGAAAGAGTTCTGTGGGCAGAGATCTAAGCTCTGAGAGGAGAATTAAATTCTCAAAGAAGAAAGAAACTTAAGAAAGATGATGAGACGGTAGTCATCTCAAGGGCCAAATGCCCTATTTATAGGACATGACTAAAAGATCAAACAGTGGTAAAGTTGGCACCGTTGCACTCACGTGTGAGCCACGTGAGAACAACGGTGGGGGCATTTGTTCCTCTAATATTTAAACGTAACTGAAGAGCTAAACTCTATTAAAATTTAATGAGGCAGCGCCTCACGTGCTTCCCACGAGGGCGCCAGCGCCAACCCCTTAGGATTGAATCCTTTGATGGCGCCGCACGTGAAACTTACGTGGGCGCCAATGTGCAAAGCACAGGAGTGCCTATCATATATAATAATTAAATTCTTAAGTGGCGCCCACGTGCATAACACGTGAGCGTCGGTGCCCAAATTAAAATCAGTAGAATTAAATTCTACAGGGGGATAATTTCCTAAAAACTGCGATACACTCTGTTAAACAGAGCCGTTGAATCAAATATCCAATAGAGATAATAAATCATCAGAATATAGAATTAAATTCTATTAGGAGAAAATATCTCCCAAATCTTTCTAAATGAGAAAAATACTCTAGGTTGGATCCAACATCCAATGATAGAATAAAATTCTATTTTGAAATTATATTTTCTCAATCTTTACAAACAAAAAAGATTGCTATCTGTAAAACAAAGAGCCCTTTGATTAAAAATTCAATGGTGATTAAAAAAACGTTTTACAGAATAAAATATTGTACATGGGGAAATATTTCCCCAATTTTATTAAAAACAAGAAATTATCGGATCAAAGATCCAACGGTGGATAAAATCCCGTGAATAAATTGGAATCTCTCAATGAGAGATTTTCTCAAAACTAATTAACAATTTGCCTCTACTATATAAAGGACCCGAGACTTCAAGTCTCATATAGAGGGAACCCCCCCCCCCCCCATAAGCTTCTGCAAAAAAATACAGAAAGCTCTAAAAATAACAGGGAATTTAATTTTCAATAGAGAAGAAGATCTTCCTTCTCTCAAACCATAGGTAAAGAAACCATAGAGATCAAAATATCTTCTTTATCTATCATATCATATCTAAGAGTTTAACCGTTCTTAAGAACTTGATTCTTTTTCTCAATCTGAGATCCACAAGACAAGTCTCTCACAAGTTGAGAATATAATTCTCATCGGGAAGATCTTGTTTTCGAGAATCAATATTTCAGAAAAGAACTAAGAAAAAGAAAAAGAACCTATCCTATAGGAATTCAATTCCTTTGAAAATAGAGTTTAACCCTAAAAAAACTTAGTTCTTATAAAATAAAAAAAATATAAGAACTTAGCTCTTAAAGAAAACTTGATCCTAGATCTTCAAAACAAAGATCTTGGTGATCATTAATGGTCAAAAAGTCATTAACAGATATTCAATCTCTGAAAAAGAAAAGAACTTAGCGCCTCACGTGCTTCCCACGTGGGCGCCCCCAACAGCGTCCAGCGCCTCACGTGAAAAACACGCGGCCGCCCAAAGCAGAAGGCCAGCGCTTCACGTGAAATACACGCGAGCGCTGAGTAAAAAGTGCTTAGCACTTCATATAAGGCCAAAGCGGCTAAGTGCTTAGCACTGATTGGGCAGCGCCCATAGCCTCACGTGAAACACACGTGGGCGTCCAACAAAATAAATGGGATAACGTCGCCCGTGTTCCTCACGTGGACGGCATATAAAAAGTACTTAGCACTATATATAGTCAAAATGACTGAGTGCTTAGCACTGATTGGGCAACGCCCATAACTAAAGGCTTCACATGATACCTATGCGAGCGTCAGAACTCCAAATAAGTGCTTAATACTTTTACATAAAAAAAAAGGGACTGAACAAGCAGAGCCTAAATAAGTGCTTAGCACTTTTGAAAAAAAAGACTGAGCAGACTAAACCCAAATTGATTTAGTCTCTCTGAAAGGTTTTCTTACAGCTGAACCCAAATGCTCTGTTATTGGATCTTAAATAAAAATGATCCTTAAAATTTTGCTAAGTTGATCTTAGTCTCAAATAAGACTAACGTATCCTTAGCTAAAATAAATTGAGCCCAAATGCTCATATATTTAAATTGATCTTAATCTCAAACTAGATTAACAGTCCTTAAATAAAAAAAACTCAAATCTAAATTATACGGATTTGGACTAATCCGCGTCCTATGGGCGACGACATAAAGTAGTCTCCGTATACAATCCACGGGTGACCCAAAATAAAATAAACAACACACGATATGAAGTGAACTGCTGAAGCAGGAGAAAATGGTTATCGCAATGCGGTAACGTAATTAACTATAGGGGCTTGCACCTGTAGGGAAGAGCGTCCCCACAATCAAAATCCCCTCACAAATGAGGGGGAATCTGATAAAGTCACGCTACGACGGTCGCGTTTATCTAAACCTCCGATGTACGATGCCATAAATCAACTTGGTATCTTCGGAGAAATGGGTAGATAAGTCCAAATAGTATCTTCCCCCAAATTCAGGCCAAAGTCCCAACGTCACGGTCTGGTCTTTAGGCGGAGAACAGGTTCGTCCTTGCTGGTACCGGGATGATTTTTTTAACAAAAAAAGAAAAGAAGAAGACTCAAGTCGAAAGCGATTCGATCAATCTTCAACCAGACCAGAAACCCAAGGAGAATTCTCCATGATTTCGGCGCTAGCTGACCCGGAGCAAGACGGAAGCAATGCAGTACGACATAAATCTCGGATGAGAAAAGCAGACGCATCCCTGCTCGGAACGCTTCCAGATACAGGGCAATTTCATTGTTGTAGACTTAGTCTGCCTGCTCCCTCTTCTTTGCCAGACGAAGCGAATATCCAAGGAGGATGTGGAAACGAGACCGTATATTGGAAAGCTCATCCGGACGACTCAGCGAGGGCGCATCGCGAGTATTTCCGATGCGCACCTTGGGGGCCCTCTTTTCCACCCGACGAAGAAATACAAGAGCGTCGCCACCCCTTGGGGGCAAGCCCGACACAGAGAAAGAAGACGAAGAGGAAGAGGAAGAAGAACTTCCTCGGCTATCAGAAGCCGAGGAGGAAGAAGAAGACACACTGGACTCGGCTTCAGAAACTGAAGTCTCGTCGCCCGACTTGACCCTAACTACATCAATGGAAACTTCAGAAAAAGACATCTAATCTGATTCAAGGGAGATTGACCGAAGAAGGATTGAGCCGAAGATCCGACTTAAGTGGTGGAGCGCTGGGAAATTTTCAGATGGCAGGAGACAGCTAGGGCAAAATGTCTGCCAAGGAATGGCCTCCCCTATTTATACACTTGACATAAACCATCCGATGGCCTAATTCCATTCCGTGACGAAGCGTCGCACCCGACGGCCACGAGGACTCCATGTGGCAACCAATCATTGGACGCTTCGTCCCTCAATCGGATTCAACTGACGACCTTTCGCATTCCGCCACCCCACGGCAGACTCATGGCATGAAGGCCAACTGACTGAGCGAGCGAAGCAGCGTCTTCTTTAAGGCGCAATTATTTCGCTGATCTGCTGACGTCGCCAAAGATACATGTGGGAATCAAGACGCTTTGTGAATCGCCACATGGACCCAGGAGTCGGAGAGGCACAGCCGCCAAACGTCATGTTATCCTCAGACAACCCATTATGAAGAATGCTCGACGCCAAGCTGAATTATTGAAGACCGGGATGATGACCACTCTCGACCCGGCCAACAAATAGGTCAGAACGAGAGTGGGGAGTAATGATGATGCTCATAAGTGGAAATTCCCCAGATCACGACACGTAGCGGATGGCGTGTCATCCACGTATGCCCGCTAGATTTCTGGGGGCTACGGAGTTGGAATAAGTATGATACATTTAGGACATTCCTCGGCATCTCGTCTCCAAGGTTGCATCCAACCTTTTGGAGACCTCCCCGGAGTACATTCCTTATTCGCCTAGCAACCAGCCGACAGCTCGCCTTTGTGCTGTCACCGAGCTGAGCTTCCTCAGCCTCCCCTCTCATCTCCGAGCATTACAGAGCTGAGCTTCCTCAGCTTCCCTGTTTGGCTGGGAGCACAGAGTCCGAGCACCCCGTAACGGCTCCATGTATCTCGCCACGACGAGATCTCCACCACTCTACCTCCCGCATCCTGCGCTAGCGTATCTTGCCATTAATGACCATATCTCTCCATTAATGGGTGTATCCCGCCATCAACGCAAACGTGACGCAAAGGAGTAACGAACAGCGAGAATCTCGCGTCGGCTCGCTCCGTGCGACCGCTATACAAACCCTCTCTCCCAGCCAACTCGGGTAACTCGAACTCATTTCAATACGCCGCAACTCTGCCCTTATATTCTCCGTCACTTACTTGATCGTCGGAGGGTCCTACGGCGGTTTCCCACCTCGGGGCTTTTCTTGCAGGTAGCTTGGCGTCCACAACAACCAACAATTTATTGAGAGCCGCACCCAACCACCACTAACAAATCTCAACCGTTCGACACCGTTGGCCGCAAAATCGAAGGAGGACAACATTTGAGGGAGAAACCAACCTCCATCACCATCCTTTTATTACCTACAAATATTCATTTTAACGCAATTGTTGTTATAACCCATTAATCGTCGACCTGCCGGGCTAACCGACCGTCTGCAAGTCATTACCGCTGCTATTTTCTGGCTGCCCACCAACCTGCTCTCTGCCGAAGCATCCCGATGGTGCGAATGGCATCTCGTCGTCGGTTCCATAGTTGCTCATCGACACCGGCCGCTACCCTCCGACTTTTGATCGTAGCCCCCAATCACAGCCTGCTCGGTGTTTGCCACTGTCGCTTGTCACCCGCCCTCGTCCTCTTTTGCTGACAACGGATGGTTATTGCCCTCCATCGCCAACCTATGCGTTCGTCCCTTACCATTACGGTCCGGCGGTCGTCGCCTTGCCGACTGACGGCTTTTTAAGTCGTCTCTCTACAATCACAACCGTTGTCATAGTATGTTGCTATTGTGCACATATATTACCGTGAATGATCAAAATGTACCAATCACGTCAATGCAACATTTCCTGAAATCATATGCATGGGGATCACATTCGCAAAAATGTGTGGACTCTCTATAATCTTCCTTTCCGTGTATCAAGCGCCCCTTGAGGTTATGTTAGTCACCTTTAGATCTAGTCTTATTCTTAGATTCATCTCTTCTTCTTTAGTTGTTGAGTGATAAGTAGGGGCCTATCGTCGCGGCTACTGGTGTGCTTGCTTTCCGGAGATTGGTCAAGGAAGGAGTTCGAGGACGTGGGAACAACAAAAATATCCTATTTCAGTTTGAGGTAACTCTGTATTAGCTCGCTTCCTCATTGGTTTGATAGATCTCATCTAGGATGCCCTTGATGATAAATGTGTAGTTTGTGTTGAGTATTCCGATTCCCTTCACCACACATCGAGAACACAAAATCAATATCATAAACATATATGAAGAAGACAACATATCAATTAGCCAGGCAATTCCTCTTCTAGATTAATAAGATAGATTCCAATTAACCCTGTTAACAATTTTTTTCGAATATTTGGCTTGCTCACCCCCAACAAAGTATGAAGAAGAAAAAGGAAGAAGAAATAAATTATGAAAAATAGGTGAAAGTCCACACTTTTATTATATAAAGGATGACAAAATGATCATCCAAACCAATAATAACACATCTTAATCACATAAAGAATTTGAAAGCCACAGCATGTGAAACTAAGGTAAATTTTACGCAATTTAAACCATGCTCTTATGCAGATTAGTAAGCGTATATGTTCCAATTTTATCTTAGTCTGCACTCTCGAGGAAGCCCATTAGGAAATCGCTACGCATCGCTGCAGTAGTTGTAAATCATGTACTTTCTCTGTACCCTTCTCATCCTCCTATAGCTCATCGAATCCAACTCATGATGTACCATTCCGATTGGCTCGACACGGTCGAATCCCCCATTGGCTTTGCGGAAGAGCAGCTACACGCACCCGATGACCGGACACAATCACTTGCATTGAAGTTTCTGTAATATGCGGTGAAGGGAACTTTGCTCCAATCCGTCTTCTCGAGCCCGCCCGTGTGGCCCAGTCGTCAGCATTCCAAAGGCTGGAATATAATCTCATTGATTGATTTGTGGGGAACGAGACACCGTTCGATTCGTGATTCTTGAAGTCTCTTATCGGAATGCCATCGACCAAGAAGCTGTTTAAAGGGCATTCTATATAAAGTCGGAAATCAACAAACAGTAAAAGTTTTTTGTGATTTTGGGAGATAAAGATTGGAAATGCACGGTTACATGATATGTTGCGGATGCCAGAGAATGGAGTATTTGTGGAAGTACTTGGTAGGGTCGAACCATAGCTGAAACTGATGTTCCTTGGCGCCATTCCCTTGAGCAAACACATTGGTGTGCAGAGTGTAAGGATCTCCGCTGAGATTTCCTAAAATTTCAAAGTCGATCTCATCGTGGGTCGGCTAGCAAGACAATCACTAGTCTAGTTTTGTGACGACAACGGCATGTTAGCAAAACTTTTTATATGACTCATATATCCTATTAATATATGATATAACATCTGAGTTAAAGTTTGGAATGGTTTATTCACATGTAAACCAATTTAGTTTTGAATGGCTATCATGAAACCATCATATGATTATGAAAATTATAATAACTCTCTTGATGAAAGAGCTTATAAAAGTGAGTCCCTTGACTCCACATAATATACACTTTGTGAATTAATTTTGCTTTCTATCCATCAAGAAAACTCTAAACTAAATGAAATAGGCAAAAAAGAACAATGGAATTGGAATTTATTCTTATTCTTCAATCATGGTATCAAAGTATGTTTTTTTAGCTTATGTATGCATGGCATGTGCATGAGATTTTGATTAGAGAGTTATCATGCCTTGTGTTTCTAACAATCCGTATCAGAGCCCAATGATTTGATTTCGGCCAAATTCGATCAAAATCGAATTCTCCATCGATTTATAAGAAAAGGGATTTTTTTCTTCTCTCTTTCTCTTCGAATTTTTCAGCGACGGCGTCACGGCGACTTGAAGTGATCGGCCTTCAGCATCTTGCCTCCGGTGTTGTCGGAAGTGACCTCTGCGGACATAAGGTGACCATGATGTTGAAAAAGAAAAGAACTCGTAAGTTTTTAATGGGTTCGTTGAAGCTATCAAACTCTAAGAGAAACGGAAAATTAACGGAAAATTATTATAAGGCTTTTGGGTTGTATGGGTTGTTTAATTTTCCATTTCTTTTATAACCATATTTTTTTTCTGCCTATGTAATAATGGTGTTCTAAAACTTATATATATTATTAGAAAGTAAAAGATAGTGATGTAAATTTTTAAATTGATTATGCTCTCTATTTGAGATTGACTTTTATGCTCTACTCAATAAAGACTAGTCTACAATAAATTCATTAGGTTTATGGATATTTATGTATATTCAAATTTGTTTAGATATTCTTTCATCTTTTATTTCCTTAATCGATATTCACTTGGGGTTTAAACCCTTTTATGAATTTTAGGCAAAGTTAATTTATTTTTATAAATAAAATCTACTACTTGGTCAATTTTCGGATCTAAATTATTTAGGCAAATTTTTGGACTGTTTTACGGTTATTCATAATTTTTTCTGCAATACAGAATGTAATTTTTGTAATTATTTTGATCTATTTGCAAAATCTGAATAGAAACTGAATCCTATAAATGTTACGGTAAATTTCATTATTTACAGATTAGTCTAGATTTTTCATTTTGCAAATTTCAGGAGCTATTTTGTAACAGCCTATGTACATTATGCAAGTTTATTGTTCTATACCCATGCTAAGTAGTTTTTCCGTAAAATTTGGGTTAAAATAATTTACATAATTTTCATTTTATGATTATTATTTCAAAGTTATTCTATATTGAGATTATATAGATTAGCATGATATTTAGGTCAGGTCATGTTTGGATACTTGGATAGAAATTTGTCGGATTTCATGTAGAAAAAAAAATGTCTCGGAATGCATGTGTGTTCCTTTTGATGAAAAATTCGGAGGATTTTTATATCAAAGCTTATTTGGCTAGTAAAGGATAAGTTTTCATAATAAAATATTATTATATATACAGAAATTAAAATTGTAGACAAAATAATATTGTTTTCTCCTTCAATTTTTTTAGATCTCTTCACCCATTATCTTCTAACTCAATGTTTTTAGATCTCTCAACCCATTATTTTCCAACACAATATTTTATCAATTCCAAAACGTATTTTCTTCCAACTCATTTTTATTTAATTAATCAATTTTATAACTCATTTTCTTCCATTCTAATTTTTCTTCAATTTCATAATCCATTCTTCTTTCTCAATTTTTTTTCAATTCTCACTGCCTATTATTATCTTCATTGTATCCCTCAGTTTCCCATCACACATCATCTTCTTCTTCAATTTTCTTCTTAATTTTCACAATCTATCGTCGTGTTTATTTTCTCAATTTCAAACCATTGATTTTAAAAAAAAACTTCAACCCATTATATTCTTTTTCAAAATCATTTTTTTTTAATTCCACAATTTATCTTTTTCTTTTTTTTTAATTTTAAACCAACTTGAGAATCTCCTCTCATGATTCTTTTTATAAGCAATTTATTAATTGTTTTACCATACAGCCCATCTCAAAATGTCATTTCTAATTTAAGAAAATAAAAAAAGAGGAGAGATAAAGGGTGTAAGAGATGATATATTGAAGGAAAGAGTATTTGAGATTTTTTTATCCAAGGTAAAATAAGATATAAAGATATAAGAAAAAATTTCTCAGAAAGGAAGAAGAACAAGGGAGAGAGAGGATTAAAAAAATTAGATCAGAGCTATTTTTTTTTATCCATAGGAATAGCCATATTCGGGGTTTTTGAAACCTCCGGATTAATATTGAAAATCAGAATCCAAACAACCACTTTTGAGGGACCTAATCTATTGCAAATTTTATAAAACTTTGCATACGTTATGTATATCTTAAAGTATCAATATTTTTTGATATACTTATCTATTTTTAATGATCCAACATTTGTTTGAAAGATCCTCGATTTCGGAGGATGACACTCGCCCTATTAGGTAGGGTCAAGCTCGTAAACCGGTGAGAGAGCAGGGGTATTAAAAAGCAGGTATTTCTCATGCTCTACACATATTGTCGGTTTATACTATCATGTATCAAGATAGATATTGTGTTTATGTGCATATATTGTTTCATCATATATGTTTACAATGATGGGTCAAAATTTAAATGTCATTCACAACTAAATTATCTTATGAGTTAGGAATAGCCACATCATCCTAGTTCATGTGATATAAGTATATTATATTTTCTTCGCATAAATCATGTTATTAGTTGTTTTTTTATTTACATGATATCTAATATTGCAATTATTTTTATTCAAATAATTACTTAGCCCCGCAGGAAAGTAATTATTTATGTGATTTAATTGGAATAAGATAGCATAAAGGAATATTATAATAGAAATTTCATATGTCCACAGGAAAAGAAATTCTTTATCTGATATTATATTGCTAGTCTTATTATATATACAGTTTTTTTTAAGATTTCTTTTAATTGGATTAAAATGGCTTAAAGAATGTTAGAAAAAAGATTTCTTATGTCCATAGGAAAAGTGATTTCTATTTTGATGTCGAGTTGGTGATTTTAATATATGATAATTAGTAAATTCATACATAAAGAGATCACTATCCACAGAAAGATTGAATTTACTAATGAAAATTAGACATTAGTATAATTTAATAAAGTTAGTAAATCATAACAATAATATATATTATAACATTGTTATAAAGTTTCTTTTTCCTTGCTTGTAATCCCCAGGAACTTTATTCCAATTTTAAATTTTAAGGATTTTGAGTTTGGTGGAAGTAATTTTTCTCATTTTCTCATGACGTAAATATTGAGAAATTTTTGTTTTTTCTTCCGGAGAAAATGAAGGATAAAACTATGCCCATGAAGAACTAACTCACGAGATATATAAATAAAGGCTTAAGCATCATGACAAGAGAAATGCAATTGATGAAAACGGCAGAAAAATTAGATATCGCTATGATATTTTCACAAGTATAAAGACCGAAGAATGTTGTCATAGAAGGCTTAAAAATATTGACTCATATTAAAGCCTTTACCGTCTATTATGAAAAAACTTCCTTTGCTAACAACAATATATAAAGAGTCGATCGGTATATCGACATAAGTTTTGATGGATCAATTTCATGATCGTTTTTTGATTTTTTTAGCATATAAAGATCTTTGGTTAAAGTATTATGTGTCATTCCATTTATGGGTTATATAGGAAATATGAGACTCATAAGGATTTATGTGTTGTATGTCATTTTTTATGACATATATTTGTATGTCTAGACATATGGATGTTGTTTGTATTCGGTGCATGACTAATAGTGTACATATTCTATTTGAGTCATGTGATTATTGCTTTTAAAGCGGATTAAAGCTGACTCTGAATATCTATTATGATTATTCATAAAGTAATCTGTAATATTATATATTAAAAGTTAATAGGATAGTTTGAGTCAAGTGTGAGAATGTTAGAAAAACTCTTTATATAACTCATATATCCTATTAATACATGATATAACATTTGAGTTAAAGTTTGGGATGGTTATCTCATGTAAACACATTTAGTTTTGAGTGGTTATCATGGAACCGTCATGTAGTTATGAAAACTACAATAACTCGTTTGATGGAAGTGGTTATAAAAGTGAACCCCTTGTCTACACATTATATACACTTTGTGAATTAATTTTGTTTTCTATCCATCAAGAAAACTCTAAATTAGGGTGATGGTGATAACAGCCTGTTATGTCTAATGCGATTATCGATCACCATTCGAACGACTCATTTCATATTTTCAATGTAATGTTCTATTAGCCTAGGGTTCCTTTGAGCCTATCTTTTTTCTCCAAAAAGAAAAGAACAGAAAAGAAAAGGGGCCAACCATTAAATCCAATAATTTAACTGTATGAAGATGTTTCTTACTTATATTATAAGGTAAATTTCATAAAGATCCATCAATTTTTAAAAGTTTTGGAAATAGCAACATTGAACTTTAAAATTGTCATAAACCCACGATAGAGTATTTTTGTAAAGATATTTGTCCCAAAAATATCATATCCATTTCATTTCGGGTTATTCAATCCAAGTACAAGGTCATTTTGGGTTATTTGATCCATCCATGCCTTAAATAATTAAGAAAACTAACGTTTTAAATATTGCTAGCTTAAATAAGGTTCATGGTAATTTCAAAGTTCAACGTCGCTGTCTCAAAAATCCTGAAAGTTGGATAGTGCTTTATAAAATTACCATGCACGCTCTCATCTTGCTTTTTTTTTCTTCCTAAATCATTGGATGCTAAGATAAATGATAATACAATGTTAGTTTTTTTTTCTTGTAAAATGGTCGCACAATATGATGTTCAATTTATTAAGTAGATTAATTAAATCAGGTTTGGGTTTACTCATAACCAGATCAACCAAAACTGTTCCGATCAAGTATAACAACTTGCGGGGGGGGGGGGGGGGGGGGGGGGGGGGCAACCTGCAGGCCCCATTGCCACCTCTATATTAATACTAGGCCTTTCTTGCTGAGCCTGCTATATGTATGAACAGCTGGATGTGCGTTGCCACAAAGAAGGAATTGAAGCTTCAAATCTTAGTTTTCCCCCTATCTTGTGTGCCCATGCATGCATGCTCGACACAATATTTATGCAGGAGATTGTAAAGTCTATTTGTTTTTCAGTTTTATATTCATGTCAAATTTTATTATTGCTGCACGAAGAGTTCAAACTTGACCTAAAAATTGCTCTTTTATCAAGTTTAATTGTTTTTGAATGAGAGAGTAATGCCATATATCTCTCAGCCCATTACTCTCTTGATTTATTATTAGCCAGCTAATACGCTTCTTAACTTCAATTATTCCTTTTCCCTTCCATTTGGCCAACACGGTTTTAATTAAGTCATCCAGAAAGCGACAGCAAGGTTCCCGGGTTTAGATGTCAGCAACCTTTAATATAAAATCAAAAAGAAAGAAATAAAAAAGATTTTTCAATAAAAATTGTGACAAAAAAAAATAATCTCAAGTTCAAACCATGCAACGCGCACAAATAGTAAACTGTTCGATGAAGAAGGTTGGATTAATTTAAATCCAATACGATCTTTTGCTTTAAAAAAAAAACATAATTTGAAGCTTGAGATATTAGAATATCACAAATATCGAGTAGAGTTTCCTAAATCATGGTTTTTGAAAAGCTATCAATTTTCAGAAATCTAGGATTGAAAAAATATACTTTGGTTGCCCAATAAATTCAAACAATAGGTTTATAAGCTTATCGTTGAAAACTTCTATGATATCATGAGAAATTTGTGTAAGCATATAAAGTACGTGTTATTTTAACTTTACTCATATGACATTTTTTAGATGAAAATTTGTTAAATGTCATCCTATGATTTAATACTCAAACGGTTGTGATTAATTTTTAATATATTGTTTCTTTTCTGAAAGATCTTTAACTGTCTTTTTATCACACCATAAACCGTGGATATCCAACGGTTTCAGACTCAAAATCTTGGACGGGATACTTGCCTGCCTACTAAATTGGAACTTTCCAACTAGGCACCTCTAAGTTTGAAGCTTCTTGTGTGGATCCCAAAATAATTGTTTCATCCCAAAACAGCTGTTTTTAGCTAGGCATGAGTTCCAGTAACTCAGGCGGTGTGCTTACCATATTCAACGAAAACAGAGACGTACAAAATTCTCAGAATTAGTAAGGCGGTCATCGTTCTCTTATGACAACCGCAGTAAGTAACTCCGCAACTAAAAAGAGGAGACAAATCATGGGACCAGACGCGGAAACAGATGCCGCCAGCTTGCTCTCTCTCTCTCTCTCGAATTTGAATCACGAGTTAGATATTCATCCCATAACTTCAAATATCTTCACACAATAGATAAATAGGCCTTGGGTGAAGGACTCATACCTCATCTCATATTCAAACAACAACGATACAATATAATCTCTTTCGAAAATATGTCTCCAGGTTGTGTTTCAATGCTACTAGCATTCTCTTTGCTGGTGGCTTCTTCCATCCTTAGCTTATCCTATGCTGCTAGTAGCTTCTACCAGGACATCGATGTCACTTGGGGCGATGGCCGTGGTAAGATACTTGAGAACGGAAGGATGCTGACTCTGTCGCTTGATAAGTACTCCGGGTCCGGCTTTCAATCCAAGCATGAGTATCTCTTTGGAAGGCTCAATGTTCAGATCAAGCTTGTCGGTGGAAACTCTGCAGGCACCGTCACTACATTTTACGTAAGCTAACTTAATAGAACTTAAAGTAGCTTTATTTTACATTCTCTTCCTTATTTGAGGCTAAGCTGAACTTTATGTCCCTTCATGCATGCAGCTATCGTCACAAGGGCCGACACATGATGAGATCGACTTTGAATTCTTAGGAAATTCAAGCGGAGATCCTTACACTTTGCACACCAATGTGTTTGCTCAAGGAAAAGGCGATAGGGAACAACAGTTTCAGCTATGGTTCGATCCTACCAAGGACTTCCACACATATTCCATCCTTTGGAACCCGCAACATATCATGTAAGCTCATGTTTCCGATTCAATTAACCAGTAATTGTTTTTTAATCATTTTATAAAAAAAATGATTTCTGACCATTTTATGCCTCTGATTAAACAGTTTCTTGGTCGACAACATTCCGATCAGAGACTTCAAGAATCACGTGAGGTACGGAGTCACTTTCCCCACAAAACAACCCATGAGATTATACTCAAGCCTATGGAACGCTGATGACTGGGCCACAAGGGGCGGGCTCATGAAGACGGATTGGAGCAAAGCTCCCTTCACCGCATATTACAGAAACTTTAATACCAACGCTTGTGTTTGGTCATCAGGGGCGTCTAGTTGCTCTTCCCCAAAGCCGATGGGGGCTTCAACATCGTCGAGCCATGCAGATTGGTACAACCATGAGTTGGACTCGATGAGCTATAGAAGGATGAGATGGGTGCAGAGGAAGTTCATGATCTACAACTACTGCAGCGATGTCAAAAGGTTCCCTCGTGGCCTCCCTCGAGAGTGTAGACTCCGGTGAAAACCTAATATGTTCTTGCAAATGTATATGTAACGAACCTATCATCGTTCCCTTGTTATTCTATTTATTCATTGCTTCTCTCAGATTCGTTTAGGGTGGCATCCATAAACTCTTTCATCAATAAATATGTTCATTTGTTCAAGGCATCCTTCTTAAATACAATTACAAGAACATATTACTGCAGTGAAGAGATCACTGAAAAGCTGTAAGAAATATGCGAGTAATACCACAACGGCATGAGAGAGAGGTGAAAATGTGTCTTAGCATCTCTACTAGGTTTCCACATGCAACAAGTCTGCAATTTTAAAAAATCTAGATGTCTAAACTACACTAACCTAGAATCGAACTAGAGAATTGGGATTTTCTAGGCATGTAAACAAGTTTTACACTAAGTGAATAGAGAATACATCCTTTGTAGACCGGTACTTCACTTCTAAAGCTCTAAGTAGTAGTCCCTTTGCTCCAAGTAGTAGTCTCTAAAACTCTTCTTGGTGAAAGGAAGAGGCTTTCTAATGGATCTTTGATGCCGAAGATGATTCACCTTGAAATCTCTCTAACTCAAGCTACCTCTTCACTAATATAAAATTAGTGAAGCAAACAACCTAATTTTATAGGCTAGATGAGAGTAGGTTGATGAAATAGAAATTTAGCTCACTTTAGAAATTCTTCTCCTTTTCTTTTCCAACTCAAGAAAACCGAGAGAGAATGAAGATGAACTTGGATGAAGAAATATCTCAAGTGATAAGTAGAGAAAGTTAACCATGGGCTAAAGATAATGGTTGGATGAAAAAATATCTAAAGTAAAACAAAATAAGTGGGATGAGTCATGGCTTCTACATGCTTCTACAAGTATCTAAGTCATGCTCATTTCCAACTCATTTCTAATTTTTCTCTTAATAAATAAACACCCAAATAATCTTTAGCCTTGGTGTGAGTCTCATACACCCATGTTTTATGTATCATCCACCATGACACAATATATATATATATATATATATATATATATATATATATATATATATATATATATAAGGAGAGAGAGAGAATAATGGAGGAAAGAGGCCATAGGAGGAAACCGTCGAAAAAATACAACCTCCGCCATTTTTTCCGACGATCGGCATCCATCATCATCATCGTTACCATCTAAGATCTGCAAACACCAAATTTCATGTGATTCCACCACTTTTCACCGTTGAATTAGCAATGTAAAAAGTTCTATTGTCGGTAAACCATTAATTTTGCACCAACTAAATCAACGGTAAAAAATTGGTATAATCACATGAAATTTGGTGTATACATATCTTAGATGATAAATATGGAGGTGATGTATGCCGATCATTGAAAAAAATCATGGAGAGTGCATTTTTCCGACGCCATAGAAGGAAATTCCCTCCTATGGCACATTTCCTTTCCCTCTTAAGGCACCTTTCCTCCATTAACCTCATATATATATATATATATATATATAGCAAAAGAAGAAGATCATTAGTGAGCAAAATATTAGTTAATATATAAATATATATTAAATTATTACATCAACACTTGATTCAATAACCCGGTCATATCACATATAACCGACTAATATCATTTATAAGTATATCAAATTATTAAATCAACACTTGATTCAATAACCCGGTCATATCACATATAACCAACAAATATTCAATACTATATTAAATCAACACTTGATTTAATAATCCGGTCATATCATATATAATCGGCCAGTATCAAATATATATACATATAACATATCATTGAATCAACACTTGATTCAATAATCCGGTTATATCACATATAATCTAACCGATATCAAATATCACGAGATTAGAATACGGTATCACATACTCGTATTTAATCAAGCTCCCGCATATATCACCATATGTGCCCTACTTCGTTTCGCTTGAGCTATGAAACCTCTGTGTGGGACTCTAAAGACTCATCAATATGCCAGCAGTAGGTAATGATCACATCAGTCACCCACAAGCCGTCAGCGGTACTAGCTGAACGTAACGGCTAACCAGATATTAAGCGAATAAAAGATCAACAAGCAAGCTTGTCCAAACTCCCGCAAAGCCTATAAGCAACACATACCGTACAGTCTGGTCTCTTCGTCTGATATGTCGTATATCGAATCTAGGGGTGGAATCGTCAGACCCCAGTAACTTGATAAGTCATGCCGATGTGTGGCTTATAACCGTTCTAGAAACTACTGCTAACACTTACTAGTAAATCTCATCAGCCCTGATCAGGAACTTGCTGTTATAACCAATCGAGCATAGCGCAGCATCAACTCCTTATACCGGGAGAGATGAAACCCCTCATATCGCTCACTGCCTCCATGTGACTCGGGACTGTATCCAAAATCCACATGTTTGCACGACTCCTTTGAGTCGTGGTAGGGAGGAAATCAAAGCACAGTGGGGACCACACAAGACACTATGACGATCTCGGGTCTACAGACTAACATGTACCAGTGTCACCAGAAAACTGCTATCTGACGATAGGTATGGTACCATCTAGGAGTTCTCGGCGAGTCCTGTTCAGTGTACCCATTCTCTAATGAGCACATGTGTACAATCTTTGATGTCAAACACCAATGGATGTGAGATCAATCATCGCCTCATACGGGGTCAAGAAACGTACACACCAGTCTACTCTGGAATACCGATGCCCTATCTGGATATTCCCTCGACTAGGAATTATTAAAGAATGTGCTTGTGGACTACACAAGCCCTACTAGTATGATCTGCATCATAATCCTGATAGTCAAACTTACATTCTAAGGGCTTTATCAACATGTATCAGAGAGACGGTATAATAATACAAGTGTACATGTTGTAAAGAGCAACCAGATATCATACTATCATGTCGAGCAAAAAAATCCTCTATATATATGTCCAAACATCCACTATAATATACAATAATGGCCTTTAGGACATACATATTCCCAACATGAGGTGTTCAAATTACTGAAGGCATAAGCTCAGAAAGTAAATGCTACACTTCAAAGAAGTAAAAAGCAAAATGAAAAAGAAGAATGAAAAAGTTGGGAACAAAAAATACTGTTATTTATAGAATTCTCCATTTCAAGATAAAAGAGGATAATATCGACTGTGTTCATAAAAGTTTCAGGTAAACTAAACTTCCAGTTTTCAGCATTATATGTATAGGGATACAAAGGCCGCAGAGGACTAAATTTGAACATCCTACAATTTACTAATACCCATGTTTCTTTCGCTTTAAACAGCAGAACACTAGAATATGATCACCACTCCTTGTCTTTTGCTCCACTAACAATAAAAACTCGTGCGAGATAATCATAATAATTTTACAGATATATATATATGCAAGGACCATATGAGAAACGAATTGTGCACTCTTTTTGCTCAACCACCATTGAATAAAATCAATAATAAAAGATTTCATGTCAAAATATTTTGTGTGCGCAACATAAATTTATACTTACTATCAGAATCTGCACTGCTATGTGAAATCATCCTCATCATCGCTATCATCTTGTTCATAAATCTCATATTCTCCATCACTTGAACCACCACCTTGGACGTCTTTGTTGGGGCTTGAATCTTTTCCATCTTTGTAGAAAGGAAACTCGTGCAAAAGATCGTGCAGGTAGTCATTAGTGATGCTGTCCCCGACTTGATCTGCTTAAGGTATAGGAAATTTTTGTTTGTTTTGCTTTGATGACTGGATATATATGAAATACTGTCATACCATTTAAATTAAATTACACTATGATAACTATCGAAAGCTTTTCGCTAAACTACCTTAAATTGTTTGAATACAGCAAACTTCTTAAACCCTTGGTTTTAAAGGATTTATTTTTTTATAAAACTAAAATACCTTCAAATATAGCACTTTTAAGAGGGTTTTTTTTGGGGAGGGGGGGATACGGAAAAAAACTTCAAGGTAGTTAAATGGAAAACACCAATGGTTAAAGATAGTTTAGTGTAGTAGTTGGGGTCAAAAATTACACCCCATTGCCAAAATTAAAAGTCAATGTCAAAATCAAAGGGTCAAAGTCAACGCCCAAGTGGGCTAGGGTCCAACCCCAAACAACTGGGCCCATGCTCAAACCGCCTCGAGTCCAGACGAAGCCGGCCGGCCATCGACGAAGAGAAGAAAAGATTATGCAATAAATAAATTTTATGTATTTTTTTATTATGAATAAATGTAAAGCAATGGGCAAAAAGCCAATACTGTAAAGCCAAAGGCCCAAATGAAAAGTGTAGAGCCTATATAAGGCTACCATGATGAGAAATCAATAACAATAATTCTCCTCAATCATTTCTAGAGTTTTAAGCCAGTCATTTCTTCTCTCCGCCTTTCACATAGGTCCTTCTTTTCCTTTCTCAAAAGTTCTCCTTTCGAGAAAATCCCTTCTCTTTCCTCCAAGGTAAATATTTTTTTTACCACAAAACCTACACACACCACAAAAGAAAATATAACGAGAGATCTCTTTATTTATTTTTTAAAATTATTTGATCAAGATCCAAAAATAAAAAGAAAGCAAAGGAGGCACAGGAAGGGTCTCATCTCAAAGTCTCGCTGCTACAAAATTTGGAGATCTAGAGAAAGAAGCGAAGATCCTGTTTTTTTATATTTATTTATTCAAGATCCGAACATACAAAGTCTTGAGGGGGAAAATTTAAAGGGGTACAATCGAAAACGGAGGAGGGTGACCCCATCAAAAGGAAAGTCTTCGGGCTTTTCCCTTAGAGGAACCCTCGGAAATGTAGATTTCGATCCGTATTTCCCTTTGGAATGCGAATTTCGGTCCGTTTTTTCCATTTTTTGTGGGTGCGGTGTTTTTCGTACTTCATCTTTACACACGATAAAACGAATCCAGCGGTCACGCTGCTAAAATTCCGTCGAACTTCGCGTGCTTAGTTTTGTTTACAAAATTAAACAAAATATAAAAAAAAATAGATAATAGAAAAATATGCATGTGCTTCCAAAATAAAATAAACGCCATCAAAGTTTTAACTTTCACCCCCACAAGCGGAAAGGTCCCCGCTCCAAAAGAAAATATATCATTTTCCATTCGGCCAAAAAATATAATAAGTAAAAATGTTTCTTTACGGGACCCCCTCCACCAAAGGGAAAGGCCTGACCTATAGGGACTTCCCCAAATCGGGAAGCCCCTGGGCCTTCAAGAGCCCTCTCCACTGGGGGAGGCTCCCGAAGCCTCGGGAGCCCTCCCCAAACGGGGAAGGCCCTAGGCCTTCGAGAGCCCTCCCCAATTGGGGAGGCTTCCGAAGCCTCAAAAGGACCCCTCCCCTCAGGAAAGGGGAGAGTGTCGATTCCTTGGGGGCCTCCTCTCTAAAGAGGAGGGCCCATATATATATATTGAAAAACATAAAATAAAATAAACGAGGTAAGCAAATAAATTAGAATAAAACATACACAAACAAACAAACAAAAACGAAAATAAACAAACAAAATAAAAACGGGATAAATCCGCCTGCATATTTTTCAAACCCAAACGTTCCATATTGAGTTTGCATGACCCGTTAATCGAAGGTTCACTCGCTTCTGAGCGACAGGTAATCAACGGCGGTTTTGTCCACGGCTGTCGAAAATTAGAATTCTCATAATCAATAAACCCCGGCCTACCTTAGACAGGGGGAATCTGTATAGCGCCCGACAAGCGAACGCATTGCTATCTCAATAGGATGGCGAAAAATACTCTATAGATTCTGGCATGTCCGGTGGTACCTATCTCTACTCCCATCTTTCGGGTCAAGCGAACTCAGCCAAGGCATGCGTTGTTGTCTGTCCGGAACCATTCTCCATCCAGATCAACTTTCAACAACAAACACCACTCAACAATAATCAACGATGGCATTTCGAATGCTTATTAGTTGCAAGTAACGGATGACGACCAAGATCCGCTCGTCGTTCTTCGCTTCTACCTTGTGTTCGAATGGCAAATGGCAACAAAGAACCACTTCACATACCTGCTCCATAAGTTCACGTCTGAAATGGCATTAAAATAAAATTTCTCAAGCTTTCAAGTCATGTCCGAAATAACATTAAACTAAGATTTCTTAATTTTTCAAGTTACGTCCGAAATGACTTTGAACTAATGTATGTTAAATTTCCAGGAAAACAGACTCAGCTTCCAACACGACCACCGTCGCATACACAATCAAGGCTACCGCCAAAGTGATTCTCCCTTCAAGCCTCATGCAGCAAGGGGCAGGACATCCGATCCGATTCGGACTCATCATATTCTCTTCAATCTTCATCAGCACCCCTGCCGCGGAGACTCCAATGAGCCAAATTAATAGACCGGCCTAAAAAAAGGCCGAATATCATAATCGCAAGGATGTCCGAACCAAAACACAAATCGGTGTTTGAGTGGCTTTCTATCTCTCTAACTAAGGGCAAAGCCATCAACTCACAGGAGGCAACAAGACATCCTAAGCTATCACAGGCAAGACCCATAATGACCGCAAATGCAAACGTCTTCTGTAGACTGTCTATCGGTCAGCACAAAACGGCCGCAAAGGAAGCAGATGCTTGTCAAGCCTTTAAAATCAAAGAGTTGAAACAGAAACGGCTCAGATATTGTGCCGATAAGAGGGCTAAGGTTCCCGCTAAATTGGAGTTTGTCGGGTTCCAAGAACATGGCTACCCCACGACAAAAGCCAACTCTACCGTAAAAATCAACAATTCTTTCAAACCCTAGGGTCGGCGTAGAAGTATGTTATGGCTGCGTGGATCAAGAAGACGGCGATTCAAAGAGTTCTACAAAGAGATGCGTCTAAGCCCCAGAAGCAAAATCATAGCACAGTCTCATCAAGGGCATGCCAAGCTCCACTCGCCGAGCAAAATAAAAAAGAACTCAAAAGAGCGGACTACAATGGTCTCAAAAGCCCAGCAAATATCTCTGCCAATGATGTGGAAATGGACGGACACACAATCTACGCAGTCTATATAGTGGGACCCGAAAGAACAAGTCCTCTCACGTTTCACAATCATGATAAAGATATGGTTGCCGCTGCCTAATCCCTGATTGGTTCAAAAGACTTTACTCGGGCGTATGGACAAAAAAAACCACAATTCCTTAAGAGTCAGACGGCAGTGATAGCCCGGTCTCCGTCCACAAAAATATAGAACGAGCAATATTCCTAGATCTTCAAATGCGGCTTCATGACAAAGACAAGATGTCGACAAGGCCAAATAAAGAATAAATGCAGCGTTGACCCCTAAGTCGTTAAACTGAAAAATAATTTAAAAAAAGGGTCGGTCCACAAGCAAAAGAGGCACAAATGAAAACATGAAAAAGCTTCGTGAGTAAAAACAGCAAGACTACCCGCGAGTGTGAAAACTTGCAAGGGCGTAAACTCGATAAAAAAAAGACCTCTAAGTCGTTAAACTGGGAACAAATAAAATCTTCCCACGGCGAATGATGAGTCTCCCTAGTACAATTCCAGTGTAGTGATGCATACGCCAACCAAAATTCCAAATTCTCCCAAAAGCGAATGATGAATCGCTCCTGTTGTTATTCTAGTGCAGTGACGCCGACTCCAAACAACAATCCAAATCCCCAAAGACTCCAATGGCAAATGATGAATTGCTCCTGGCACCCGTGCTCCAGTGTTAGCAACGCTGATGCCAGCCCGGAATCCAAAATTCCAACTCAAATCCAACTCTGCTAAAAAAAAGGATCCAAGTCCTACTTGAAGAGTGCTTTCAAGCCCAGAAGGTCCTGTCGAACAAGGGATCAGACAAATCAAATTCAAGTCCCACCCAACAGTGCTTCCTAGCTCAAAGGTCCCACCGGACAGATTAGGACCTCCTAAATCACATCAAGTCAAATCAAATTAGGTATCGGATGAGTTACCTGTGGAGCCCAATTCCAATGGTAGAAATGTTGACTCCACTCCCAAATCAAATCAAATTAACCATGCCACAACGACCTCCGCCTCGGTAGCACGTCAACGACGACTCTCCGTGCCGATGATACGTCAAACAACGACTCTGTTTCGGTAGCACGTCAATGACGACTCTCCATGCCAGTAATACGTCAAACAGCGACTCTCCTTCTCAGGTGATACATCAAGCAGCGACTCTCCGCGCCAGTGATACATCAAAAAGCGACTCTCTGTCTCGGTGCTACATCAACGGCGACTCTTCGTCTCGGTGATACGTCAAACATCGACTCTCCGTGCCGGTAACACGTCAAACATCGACTCTCCGTGCCGGTGACATGTCAAATTGTTGGATATAGATGCCCTCAAGGCAATTATTGTAATTGAAAAAGGGCCAATACGAGAGAATGGTCTTACTCGAGATGGTATTGTGTTATTTGTCTTTATCATTCATATGAATATGTTTTACTCGTTATCACGTATCGCTAATACATAATGATAAAGCCCATAGAATCTTTGCTTGACTCTCAGGATTATGATAGGGATCATACTAATAGACATAGGTAGTCTATAAGCACGTCCTTAAAAGTCCATAATCGAGGGAGTATCGAGACTGGGCATCGATACTTCAGACTAGACTGGTGTATACGTTTCTTGACCCCGACCGGGACGACGGTTGATCCCATAGCCATTGGTGTTTGACACCAAAAATTGTATACATATGCTCATTAGATGAATGAGTTTCACTGGACGGACTCATCTGGAAACTCCTAGATGGTATTGTACCTATCGTCATATAACAGTTCTCATGTGACATGAGTACAGGGTAGTCTGTAGACCTAAGATCATCATAGTGTCTTGTATGTGTTCCCACTGTAATCTGATTACTATCCTACCACGACTTGAGTCGTGCAAACAGGTTTTAGTTGGGTACAGTCCCGAAACACATGAAGACGGTGAACGATCGAAGGGATTTCATCTCTCCTAGTATAGTGAGTCGAGGTCGTGCTGTGCTAGATTAACTATAACTATAAGTTCTTGGTCAAGACAGTTGAGTTTTACTGATAAGTATTATCGGTAGTTTCTCGGGGTTATGAGTTAATATCGGCACGACTTATCCGGTTATTGAGAGTCTGACGGTTTCCATCTCCTAGACCCAGTATGCGATGCTCTTAGACGAAGAGACCGGACTGTACGGTGATTGTCACTGATAAACTTTGCAGGGTTCGGATGAGCTTGCTCGTTGACCTTTCGATCAATACCTGAATAGTCGTTACGTGCTTGTGGGCTATAGATATGATCCTAATCTACTGTCATCGTATTGTCAAGTCTTTAGAGTCTCACACAGATGTTTTCCGGTACAGGCGAAACGATGTAGGGTGCGTATAAAGATACGTGCAGGATTCGATTAAACACGTGTATGTGATGCACGTATTTTAATCGGGTGTTTAATGATATTAGCCGGTATATATATATATGATATAACCGGATTATTAAATCAAGTGTTAACTTAATAATTAAATGTGTATTTATATATTGATATATATACATTAAACTAATATCATTCTCACTTTATTTTTCTTCTCTTTAATAATATTTATATTTGATATAAATATTATTAATACACTTTGTCATGTGTGTTTACACATACAAGTTGTATGTATAAAAATCATATAGGATTAAAGACGAGAACAAAGATTTTTTTGAATAAAAGAAAATGGGTCATTCTTTGGTAATGTGTAGAATCATACGCCTCTTTCTTGTTTTATCTTTTTAAATAAGCATGTGTATCTTTAGTTCTCATGGTTAGATCCTTAGCCATTCTATGACTTGATTCTCTCTTGGTTTTTGAAAAGAGAAGAGAGAAAAGAAATTAGAAGAAATTAGTGAGCAAAAATATTCTACATCACTTACTAATCATTCCTAGCAAGTTTGATTAATGAGTTGCTTTAATATGATATGATTATGTGAAGCTAAAGCTTGTGTTGGAGTTACTTCAAGATGGATCATTTTTGACAGGAGATCTCTGAGCAAGCTTGTTCCGGATTTCGTGGAGACTAGCCGGAGTCTAAGGAGAGATGGTAAACGCACTACAAAGTTTGTAGCCTGCCAAACTTCTTTGTTTAGCTTACTAGTTATTTACAAGTTTAGTCTTTTAGGTAGATTCTTGGTTTATGGTTGCTAAAGCTCTCTAGTTTTTTAAAATTATCGCTTCCGCCGCGCTTTAAAACCCTACTAGGCAAGCCTAGCATCCTAACAGTGGTATCGGAGCCATACCAAAAGACTACAACATGTTTGGACAAAGTTATAGTTTCGATCACGAAAAGTTTCCTTATTCTATTTTCGAAGATTAAGCCACTATTTTGGAAATGTAGCCTGGAAAATTTTCAAATAGTACCATTGAATTGTAAATGTTTTGAAAATAATGTGGAGGGAACCCAGGCCCACATATCCATACCCTGGCCGCTGGTAGCGGTTTTTGGGCGGCCCATTGATGTAATCTTAGGCACGTGTTCCTACAACGGCTCAATTGTTTGAAAATAGGATTTTTGGGATACTTGTTTTTGTCCCAGATTTCAATGTGTTCGATGTAGTGTTTGAAAAGTTTTATGATCGAAACCGTATCTTTTTTTAGTTTCGCGGATAAAGTTGTGTTGCTAAATTTCGCTAAATTGATGTGATCAATTCGGCGGGGTTGCACACTAGTTATTTGCAATATTTTGATATTGTGGTTCTTGTGTTATGGTTTATCGGATCGTCGCGATGAATAGCCCCTTGTGTGAGATACTTGTATCTTTGTTATATATGTATTTCATTTATTTGGGACGAACGGTTGGATTGTGGTCGTCGTTACCACTTGTATAACACCTCCAGGTTAAGGTTGATGTCGCCATTTGATGTATATTTTTCGTTTCATGTACTAAGATACTCAGCGGAGAAGTGCCGGATCACCGGATTCTAGAATACAACAGGTGGCAATCACAAGGAGTTGAGATTCGGGTTACCCTATTCAAGAATTGGCAGGCGATTCGCCGGACTTGTAGGGGCGTATGTATGACCCACGGAGGAGCACCCAAGTTACTGGATTGTAGATAGCGATGGGAGGCCTACTCATGATATTGAGTGTGGGTTGTCTCACTACTAGGATTGGCGGGTGGCTTGCCGTGCTCGTAGGGGTCGGGGATCGATGATGTACGGGCTATTCACACGACTGTGGAATTTCATGTTTTGTGATCGGCTCAATTGAAACACGTTATTTCTAGGATATCCGCTTTTCCATATTTTGTGATGTTCATTGCATGCCTGTAATGTGATTACATGCCTGTGATGAAATTTACTACATGCCTGTGATGTTGATTATTTGACTACGATGATATATATGTGTGTGTGTGTGTGGGGTCAAAAATTACACTCCGGTTGACCAAGTCAAAATCAGTCAACTCCCAGTCAAATGGGCCCGAGCTTAAGCAAGCGGACCCAAGCCCAAGTTAAGACCGAGCATGGAAGGGCCCGGCACCATGCCAAAAAAGGAGGCAATAAATTAGTTTAATGTAATTTTTTAGAAATAAATGTATGAAAATGGGCAAAAAATCTAAAATCTTGTAAGCATCATGGCTTATGTGCAAAAAAAAATAAGCACATGAGGCATGAGGAGGCACAAGTGCCATTTGGAAAAACCCAAGGGGCTATATGTAAAGTGTGTAGCCTATAAAAGGCACATGATGAAAAAATCAACTACTTTTTGATTCCCCTCAAAAATTAAGGTTATGTGTCTCCTTCTCCTTCCTCAAGGTTCTAAATCTTCTTTCTTTTTTTTGAATTAAATAGATAGTTTAACTTTTCTTTTCCCAATAAGTAATAGTTTTTCACCATAAATCCCTTGAAGGGGAGCCCGAATCTCCCATAAAATCTCTAAAATGGGAAGATCTAAAACTCAAGAGAAGATCCAGAGCTCAAGGGAGAAGAAAAGGGTCTTCTTTCATCATATCCGAAGAACTTTGAGGAGAACAACTAGGCCAACGTCCAAACCGCCTCAAACCCAAGCGAAACCAGCCAGCCATCGATGGAAAGAAGAAAAGATTATGCAATAAAAAAATTTAATGTATTTTTTATTATGAATAAATATAAAGGGATGGCAAAAAGCCAATATTGTAAAGCCCAGGGCTCAAATGAAAAGTGTAGAGCCTATATAAGGCTACCATGATGAGAAATCAATAACAATAATTCTCGTCAATCATTTCTATGGTTTTGTGCCGTCATTTCTTCCTCCTCTCTGCATTTCATGTAGGTCATCATCCTCTTCCTTTCTTAAAAGTTTTCCTTCGAAGAAAATCTCTCATCTTTCCTCCGAAGTAAAAAAAAAATTTACCACAAAGCCTAGACACCACAAAAGAAAATATAAAGAGAGATCTTTTTGTTTTTTTAATTATTTGATCAAGATCCAAAAATAAAAGGAAAGCAAAGGAGGAAGGCAGAGGAAAGGACTCATCTAAAAGTCTCACTGCTACAAAATTTGGAGATCTAGAGAAGGAAGCGGGGATCTTGTTTTTTATACTTATTTATTCAAGATTCGAACATACAAAGTCTTAGAGAGAAAATTATTTTTTTAAAGGGGGATCGACGGGAAACAGGGGTTGACCCCATCAAAGGGAAAGTCTTCGGGCTTTTCTCTAGGGGAAACTCTCGGAAATGCGGATTTCGATCCGTATTTCTCTTTGGAATGCGGATTTCGGTCCGTATTTTCTTTTTTTATGGGTGCGGTGTTATCCATACTTCACCTTTACACACGATAAATCGACGAATCTAGCGGTCACGCTGTTAAAATTCTGTCGAACTTCGCGTGTTTAGTTTTTTTTACGAAATTAAACAAAGTATAAAAAAATAGATAATAGAAAAATATGTGTGTTTTCAAAATAAAATAAACGCCATCAAAGTTTTGGCATTCACCCCCACAAGCGGAGAGGTCCCCACTCCAAAAGAAAATATATCATTTTCAATTCAGCAAAAAAAATATAATAAATAAAATGTTTCTTTGCGAGACCCCCTCCACCAAAAGGGAGGGCCTGACCTATGGGGACTTTCCCCAAATCGGGAAGCCCATTGGCCTTAGGCAGCCCTCTCCACTTGTGGAGGCTCCCAAAGCCTCGGGGGCCCTCCGAGAACGGGGAGGCCCTTGGGCCTTCAGGAGCCCTGAGGCTCCCAAGCCTTCAGGAGCCCTGAGGCTCCCAAGCCTTCAGGAGCCTCCCTAAGCTCCCCCTCAAGAAAGGGGAAGGTGTCGATTCCTTGGGGGCCTCCTTTCTAAAGGAGGAAGTCCCCCTTTAATATATATATATATATATATATATATGAAAAGTGAAAAACACAAAATAAAATAAAAGAGGTAAGAAAATAAATTGGAATAAAACATACACCAACAAACAAAATAAAAACGCACAAAATAAAAACGGGATAAACCCGTCCGCATATTTTTCAAATCCAAACGTTCTATATTGAGTTTGCATGATTTGTGTGGCCCGTTAATCGGAGGTTCCCTCACTTCGGAGCAAGGGGTAATTAACGGCAGTTTTGTCCGCGGCTGCCGGAAATTAGGATTCTCACAATCAATAAAACCCCGGCCTATCTTAGACAGGGGATCTATAAAACGCTGGACAAGCGAACGCATTCATATCTCAATAGGATGACGAAAAATACTCTACAGTAATTAAGCCCAACAAAATATATAAGAGGGCGATACATAAGGTACAAGACAAGGATACAGAAACTGGTCTCGGCAGAGAAACAACCATCTTCAAATGCCTATAACAACAACAAACAATTATTTTTTGAACCAAAACAATTATCTAAATAAAAAGAAAACTCATGATGATAACAAATAAGCTGATAAGCTTGGATATAAAATATCACTGCATAAACTAGTATTTACCACAGCTGAAGAATCATATGCGTCCACGTTCTCTTCCTCTTCCTCCTCTTCATCATTCTCGATTTCATAGTTGGGTCCATCTTGACCCAATGGGGGATGCTCTGTGTCATTAGATCCGGTTATTGCCAATATAGAAGGCATACCAGAATCTGCAAAACAAAAGAAGATATTTCATGGAGAAACTGAAGAAAAACATTGCATGCCCATTAAGTGTGAACTGGAAAGTAAAATTCGGACGAGCTAAATACCTTGATTGATATTCTGAGTCTTCATTGCACTAATTTTGCTAAGAACTTCGCGTTTCTTGCACCTTTCAAATTCCTCAATGTTAAATCGCAATAAGGTTTCAGCACCCTCTTTGGGGAAAACGGAGAGAAACCTAAAGCTCACGCGTAATCTCAAGGCTCTAAGAATGCTCTCAGAGAACCATCCTCTTGTATGCTGCAGATTAATAAGTTAATGAATCAAATGTGTTGACAACTACTTGAGATAACTACGTGGATCAACAGTTTGACATTTGGTCGTTGCTAGAACAGAGAGAAGAAGAAAAAACCGCAAAAAGGTATGCGATTTCAATGCATTAAAAGAAACTTATATAGATGCATTGAAAAGAATATATTCTATTTGACTGTACAAACTCAAAAATGGATCAGTACAAAAATAACATAAATAGTAAATGCATTGCAAGTGCATAAGCAATCACATCACATATACATAGGCACAGAATGTTCCCATAAGATCACGTTGCCCATAATGTCGCAAAGCAACCTTGAAGTTTCCTAACCATTAGGAGTTTCTACAGTGTTTGCAGAACCCCATGAATATGCTATACATTATTACTCAATGAATAAACTCTCTCTCTCTCTCTCTCTCTCTCTCTCTCTCTCCAGCTAAATTAGAAATGTTGAAAAATCCTGAAAATTTAATGAATCTACAACTTACAAAGTAAAGAACAAGGTGGAACTTTTACCATGCAAACTGCCTGATCCGTAATTTTCTGAATTTCATCTCGAATGTAATCATCATCAAGTTCAAATAATTGCAGACTTGTAAAAATTTTCCTGGGAAAAACTTGAAACCGACAAATATTCTTCCGAGTTTGCTTTAACCTATAATAGAGATGAACCAATTCAAGTACAATATTGACTTTAGACATCAACACGGTTACATATAACTACTAAATTACATTGCACAATGTAGGTATCAGCTAGTAAAGTAATCGTTAAGCTATACATACAAGTAGTTCGTTTACAACAGTTAAGAATATAATTAGTTATTATATATTAGTTATGAGTATATTTAGTTGTAGATATTGGTTATAAATATATTTTGTTATTAAATTGAGAGGTGATCTATAACTCTCTCTATATAGATTTGTATGGACTCCTGTTTAATTAAGCCAATAAAATATTTCCTCTTGAGTATCAAAGTATTGAAAAGAATTGAGAGAAAACCCTAATTTCCCAAAACCTAAACTCTAACCATGATCATCTTTCCCAAACCCTAACCCTAATTCTCTAGCTCTAGCCGCCTCCCTCTCCATTGCAGCCCCTCCACCGCTACAGTAACATGCCACAGTATTTTCGAGGCTACAGTATTCTGCTGCAGTAACATTGCTACAGTGTTTTCGGCGCTGCAGTATTTTCTTTGCTACAGTCCCCAAAACCCTAACCATGATTTTCTAACCGCCAGCTGCCTCCTCTAGCACCCGCCTCCATCTTCCGCTGCCCTCGCCTCCTTGCCATGCCCTAGCTGGCCTCACCTCCCTCTCAACGCCTCGCTGCCCTCTAATCGCCTCCTCGCCGCTGCTAGACCCCCCTCTCCTTTCCTCACTGCACTCAATGCCTTCTCCTCGCCACTGCTACCCCCCTCCTCGACGCCTCGCTGCTCCTCACTACTACTAGTCCCCCTCTCCTCTCCTCACCTCCTCACTACTACTAGCCCCCCTCTCCTCTCCTCACTGGCCTCGATGCTGCCTGCCCTAGCCTCATCACTCCTCCCCTCGCTGCTGCTAGACCCCCTCTCCTCTTCTCGCTGAACCCGCTACAGTAATCCTCGTTGCTACAGTAATCCTCCCATCCTTTGCCAGTTGCTACATTATCCACGCGCTACAGTGCCATCTTCAAAATCCATGACAATCGTAGCCCTCTCGAAACCTAATCCTAACCCTAGCCAACAGGCGCATGGCAACAGTCGTTTCCGATCCTCTCGGTTAATGACGATGATCTATTAGATCGTCTTGCCCCGACTTCTTTACGCTTGTACTCGCTTGGGTGTTAAACAACCTTATTCTCACTATCTCGTAATTTACTTTCGTGCCATTTATCATAGATTCTGATTTGGTCTCAAGTACTGCTCATGATCGTCCTTCTATTACTACTCGTGGTCGTGGTTCCCGTGAACGTGGTCGTGGTCGTGCCGGCCTTTATTGTACTTATTGCAGCGGCACTAATCATCGCGAAGACTGTAGTTGGGAGAAGCATGGTTATCCTGATGATACACTTACAGCACGTCAGACACTCACACCAGTTGCTACCGACCGACCTTTCTCTTCTGCAGGTCATTTACTGCTATCCAGTGCTGAGTGGGACCAGTTGCGTCGTCTCCTCTATTTTGTAGCTCCTTCCAATATTTCTACTCCATCAGGTATATCGTTCCTCTCATTTTAATTCGTGGGTCGCTGATTACGGTGTCTCACATCACATGTCTCCTTATGAACCATCTGATATTTCTTCTAGCACTCACAAGCTTATTTCCATGGCTGATGGTAATACCACACATGTTTCTGGCTCTGCTGATTTATCGCTTACTTCATCTTTACACCTGAAAATACTTTAATCGTGTCATTTTTTAAAACAAAACTTGCTTTCTATTCGTCAGCTTACAAATGATTCTAACTGCTCCGTAACATTTTATCCCTCTTATTTTGTGATACAGGATCTTCTGACGAAGCAGTGAATTGGTAGGGGTATGAACAGAATGGATTGTACTATATTGATCACCTTCCTAGTACGTCTACAGCTATCTCTACTATCCAGTGGTATCGGAGACTTGGTCACCCTCCTCTTTCTTCTTTACGTGTTATGTTGCCCTCTCTTGATTTATCAGAGTTCAGTTGTGAATCTTGTATTCTTGGTAAATACTATAGATCCTCTTTTCCTCCAGTCAATAAAAGACATGAGTTACCCTTTACATTAGTTTACTCCGATATTTGGGATCCTTCTAAATTTTCTAGTATGTTTCCTAGTATGTTTGGTTATAAATATTTTATGACTTTCATCGATAATCAGTTACGTATGACTTGGTTGTATTTTCTGCGTAATAGCTCTAAACTTTTGTCTGCCTTTAAAATCTTTGTAGCTGAAATTACTAATCAATTTGGTGTTTCGGTAAAAACTCATCGTTCAGATAATGCTAAGGAGTATATTAAAACGGAGTTTACTGCATTTTGTCGAACCCATGGTATATTGCATCAAACTTCATGTTCTTATACTCTACAACAAAATGGGATTGTTGTACGAAAAAACCGATATTTGCTTGAGATAGCTTGTTCTCTTGTCCTGCATATGCATGTCCATAAACGATTGTGGAATTTTGCGGTTTTAACTGCCTCTTTTTATATCAATCGCATGCCTTCTCCGGTCCTAGGCAACCAGTCCCCTTTCTCTGTTTTGTTTTCACAGGACAACCCTTTTACTGTTCCTCCTAAAGTGTTTGGCTGTATATGCTATCCTCATATTCTAGGTTCTCAGATAGACAAACTTGATTCTTGAGCTACCAGTATGGTGTTTATAGGTTACTCACGATCCCAGAAAGGCTATGTTTGCTTTGACTCTGCCACATCTAAAGTTTGTACTTCTTGTGATGTCGTCTTCTTAGAAGATCACGGCTATTTTCAACTACCTATTACGAACGCACTCCTACTATTCATGTTCCTCACCTATCTTCCTCAGAACTTAATTCGTCTGTTCAACCTGTAAGCCCTAGTTTTCGGTCTCTAATCTCTTATCCACAGGTGTATCCCCATCATAAGAAAGTTGTCCAACTATCTCCCATCGATGATTTTTCTAACGACTTCTGCAGGTACTCCGATACAGTCCATTGTTCCTGATTCTTAACCACTGCTGCCTTCAGAAGATCTCCCTCTTCCTATAGGCTTACGCAAAAGTAAGTGTTCATGTACTACTGCACATCCAATCTCTAATTTTATTTCCTATCATAGACTGATATCATCTACTCGTCAGCTTGTTTCTTTCTTGTCTGCCATCACTCTTCCCTCCTCTCTTCAGGAAGCTCTTCAACACCTAGGTTGACATGCAGCTATGTTTGAGGAGATTGCCGCACTGCGTTCTAACCAGACTTGGAAATTAGTACCTCTGCCTTCAGATAAGAAATTTGTCAGCTGTCAATAGGTCTTTGCTGTCAAGCATAATCCAGATAGGACGCTTGACCGTCTCAAAACTCGATTAGTGGCCAAAAGTTTAACTCAGCGGTATGGTTTGGATTATGTTGAGACTTTTGCGCCGGTTGCCAAATTGACCTCGATTCGTTTTCATATATTCTTGGTTGTTTCTAAGACTTGGCCTCTTCATCATCTTGATGTGAAGAATGCATTTCTTAATGGCTATCTTTCATAGACTATTTATATGCTGCTGGTCTTGGTTTTGAGCGACCGGGAAGTCTGTGGTTTGTCTTCTACATAAATCGTTATATGGATTGAAGCAGTCAACGTGTGCCTGGTTTGAAAAGTTTAGTACAGTTCTACGACAGATTGGTTTCAAACGCAGTCACGCCAACATATCTCTCTTTACACATAATCATCCTCAGGGCAGGGTAATTGTGCTGGTGTGTGTTGATGATATTATCATTACTGGAGATGATTCTGCTGGTATCTTTAAGATGAAAGAACATTTGGTTTCACTTCTATACCAAGAACCTTGTGCCACTTAGATATTTTCTTGGAATTGAAGTATCACATAATTATGGTAGATTACAGCTCTCTCAGCGCAAGTATGCACTTGATCTTCTATCTGAAACAGGATTTCTGGGATATAAACCAGCAAACACCTCTATGGATTCCTCAGTCAAACTATCTCGATTGAGATCTTACTCGGATCCTCTGACCCAAGACGATATCAACGTCTAGTTGAAAGACTTATTTACCTCATTGTCACTCGTCCAAACATTGTCTTTGCCGTTAGTATAATGAATCAGTATATGCAGAATCCTTTGACCCCACCTTAAGACGGTTGAGTATATTCTAAGATATATCAAAGGTTCTTCAAGACATGGTCTTCTTTACAAATCATCAATGTTGTCGCTCACAGCCTTTGCGGATACTGACTTTGCTAGATCCATTGATGATCGTCGTTCCACGAGTGGCTATTGTATTTTCTTGGGAGGAAACATGGTTACGTGGAGAAGTAAAAAGCAAAATGTAGTGACTCGTTCTTCTGCAGAGCCTGAGTATAGATCTATGGCGCATACAGTTGCTGAGTTGGTGTGACTTACCTCCCTTTTGACATATCTTGGGGTTCCTTCCTCTCTTCCGACTACACTCTTCTGTGATAAAAAGGCCGCGATTCAAATTGCTGAGAATCCAGTTTTTCATGAGCAGTCCAAGCATATTGAAATAGATTGTCACTTCATTCGTGACAAGGTGACAGATAAGATGGCTGCACTCCAGCATGTTTCTTCTTCAATTCAACTAGCAAATATCCTTACCAAATCTCTTTCTCGACCGATTTTCGCTCATCCTTTATCCAAACTTGGTCATATCTATGCTCCAGCTTGCGAGAGAGTGTTAAGAATATAATTAGTTATTATCTATTAGTTATGAGTATATTTAGTTAGTAGGTATTAGTTATGAATATATTTTGTTATGAGATTGAGCGGTGATCTATAGCTCTCTATATATAGATTTGTATGGACTTTTGTTTAATTAAGCCAATAAAATATTTTCTCTTGATTATTTTCAACAACAAAAATTAAAAAATATTTGTATATAAAACCCTAAACACAAGTGTGTTGTTTATATGGTTAAGAGAACAAGGCAAAAGTAAAACATTGATAAGAAAAACATGCTCGTGATATCATTTGTTATAAGCAACATTAAATCGATGGCTTGTTTGCAGACTTTCAATAAACACCATATATTTAAGATTTTAAATCGAGATTCACTGCTTTTAAAGTAGTAGATATTATTCAAAGAATTGTTCTCTAAAAGTATTCAGTGAGCACATTCCTACAAAAATAGTTAAATGAACATTAAACTCACCCAGCACCTCCATTTGCATCAATAACATTTCTTAATTGTGAGGGCACCCGAAAATCAACTTTCTGGAATCTGTTGAAAACCGATGACAATTGACATATCTTAGACATTCAGAAATAGCACAAGGTAAAAACATAAAATTCAAACTAGTCATTCATGCTAAAATATGGAGGAAACACTGGAGGAAGCAGGGCCTTTTGGTGACACATAAGTAAATGATCAATCTTCATTTATGGATGGACACCATCTCAAGCTTTTCTCCTCCATTTGATATTATAAATAGGGCTAAAAATCGAAAGTGCATATTTGAAATGGTTAAGGTGGTCAAGATGAGGCGATACGATGATAATATAAAGACGAAACCATCTCAACCATTTATCACCAAATTACCATCAATCAATAACACATAAATGTGTAGTTGAAGGCATGTTGAAAGGCCTGCATCAACTGTCCAAAGACTCCAAACATCCAGACCATTTTTATCCTTGGTTTCTTATGTGATTAGAGCCATTTATAGAGCCAATTAATGCACTCGTGTATTATTCTAACTATTCTTCTATTTTGAGACATTTGATCCATTTTGACTTATAGACAGGAGTCCGCTTGTGCAATATATTGACTGATAAGGAATTTCCTGTAAATTTCTTCTAACTTGGGTATCCTAACTCACATAGCCGTCCAGAAACTGTTCTTCATTCGATAATCTGCTGCAAGTTGGTGACAATATCCTCTTAGAACTCACCTTTACAATAAACAATTGATTCTGTGTTGTTTTTCCCCTTTTTCTTTTTCTTTTTCTTTTGTTTTTTTTTTTGGGGGGGAGGGGGGCGCTAATAATTTCTCATTTATTCATAACAAAGTTTGCATTTTAGTATATACTAATTTCTTCCTACTGATAGTCAATATAACATCATTAAGAACTGTAAGTGATACCAGATGAATTCGTATAAAAAAAATGGTGTTCTGCAACTAGGCCCTGCCATGATGGTTTCCCTATGCTAATACCCTTCACTAACGATACTGCTTCTATTCATTCCATCATGATAATTGGTCTAAAGATATAATTTTAAAAGAAACAAACCGATAATGCAGGATAGAAGTCTAATATTAATGCTGTTAATCTGATAGCCTGACAAAAGCACGGTAAAAGAACTAGCCAAAATTCAGTAATAAATGCATAACTCGGAGTTCCAAAAATGACCAGGCAGGAGATAAAATTAAAAAGAAGTGCAGTGAGGAGAATTCTTACTTTTTGGAATCAGGGTCTTTACGAGGATCGTACCCTTTTCTGATCCAGAATCGACCAAATGGCCCTGTAGAGAAGTAGTAGCCAGCTCGAAACAAGAGCCTGAATGCATTACAACCAACACACACACACACACACACACACACCAGAACCTTCACATGAATAACGTTCGCTTTTTAAAATTCATAAACATTCACAAAGTTCCAAAAAAGAGTTGGTATTTCTGGATGGAGGAAGAGAGAAAACCTTCTTAGCATGTAATCGCTGACCTGTAGGCCATCTTCGAGCAATTGTTCATGGATTGACCGTCTTGGCCATATAGGGCGTGCCTCAAATAATTTTGATATAGCCAACTGTGACTGCCACTCGGCTGTATCTTTTGGGATGTTATCTTCCCAGTTAACCTTTTCAGGAACTCTTAAAGAAACTTAAGCTCAACAATTGATGAAAATGATATCTGGGTAAGAAGAAATTCCTATATTATGCAGTATCTAGTACCTAGAAATATCATAAAACAGATGTGCAAGGGTGTTGTGCACGTGATATTCCTGAGTGGATTTCCAAACTACTATTTTTTATTTATTTTTTGTTGGGGGTGGGGGGGCAGAAATTTTCAAACTGCAGTTTCAGCTAGCAGGAGAAAATCTAAATCACATATGAGCAATCATATTGTCTAAGCATGCCTGTCTTCATGTTTACATATTTACATAGCCAGAAGATTAGCTAGGGGCATATTGCAGATACAAGAGGACAAGGTTAACTGAAGTGTGTAGGCAAACCCCATAACAACTTCTATTTCCACCACCCCATGCGCCCCTTTTTCCCTCCAAGGAAAATAAAGAAAAAAGCAAACAGGCCTTTCACTCTGAGACATCCAGGCTTTACCCAACTTCGAAGGTATAAAATAATAATAAATACAATCAATGCATTTGCACTCTAAATCCTCTCTTCCTACAACAAACAGGATACTGATATGACAATCCCTTTTTTGAAAAAAAAAAATAGCAAAGGAAATAATTGCACAATAAGGATATTTTTTATGTTGAAAGCAAGAGCAAGACATGGTTCAATGTCCATCTGAAACATAAACAATAAAAGGTCAGTCAGCTTCTTAGCTCTTTATTCAATATAATATATCTCCAATAAGTAAACCAAAACATCAAATTCCCAACTAAGAATAGGAGAATACAGAAAGCCAATAACAAAAGGACTGCAACCTAGAAAGAAACAATTTCCATAACTGACGTATCAGATTTAGAGAGCAAAATACGTAGTTCAACATTAGACCATAATTTGTAGTGCATTAATAAGCATCTCACATATCCCTCCCACATTTTTTATGTATAAGCAATGTATCTTCTACATAGATGAGAACTTTACCGAGAAAATAACGCAATCAAAAGGAAAAGGAAGAATACTGAAAAAATGGTAGAAGAGTTTGGCTCGTTAAAGCTCGTTAAATACATATATGTTATTTATTAAATTTAACAAACTACATAGTAATTTTACCATATCTAGTAAAAATTGAACATATGAATTACCGATGAGGAGGTCCCCAGAGACGGTCAATAACCACAATACCACGAATTATCCCAGTAGTGAATTTGGTATTAAAGGGAAAACTACAAGATTGAGGCAGAGGGGCAAGCAAGTACTAAACACCTATCAGTGATACCAAACCCATCAACCAGAAGTTCATTTATAAGCCTGAGCTCAAGAGTAGCATGAGAGAAGAGAGAGTGAATTAATGGCAGATACCAAGACATGTAATCCAATGCCAAGAACACTGATAAACAGAGGGATGTGTCAGATGACTATATCAAACACACACCGATATATCTCCCTCCACACCCATCCCAATCCAGTAATTAAATAAGTTTGATCATTAAGTTCAGATTTATGTCCTGTAAAACAGATTTTAAATTCAACACTTGATAAACAAGTATGAGGGATAAGCACATTCTAGATGGTGACCCTGTGGTATGCACAAGTAAATGAGCAGTCACGTTGAAGGTGAAGACTCCATGGCTTAAATGTAAATTTAGAGGAGTCCAAATTGAATAATTATGGAAAATTGAATTCCATGTATTTTATTGCAGAGTTTCTCAATGGCAAGCCTTAACTATTGGAACATCTATCTTCACATAAGAAAAAAGTCTCTTGGTCGCTTCATTGGTCCGGTCAATAGTTAAGTGTAATACTAAATGTATGTATTTTTGAAGCTCCGGCGCCAGAATAGCATGTCTTTATATATCTAGACTAGATAGATGGCTAATGTTCTCATAATGTAACATCCAACCATATAGAAGAATTACACAGAAATACAGAATACATGGGTCATTATGGAGCTACACATACAAGCAATGCACCAAAAAGCCAACAAGAGAAGTACCTCCCAGCGATGCTCCACAACACTCTTCTGAAGGTTTTTGGAGAATAGGTTAGGGGGAGGATTTAGCCTACACAGAAAGTACAAAACACTGAAATTTTAGTTCTAAAACAGATTCCTAAAATTATGGGCGCCACACAAATAACACATGTTAAAGCATTTCATTCATTACAGTTAACATAGAAGAGGCACATCGCTTGAGCTAACTGCGCTAATTTGAATGCCACCGATTACTAACTAACGATTTCACATCATGGCACAGTTGTCTATGTTATAAATTCATCATGCCAGCCATTAACAATTCATAAATGCATGAGTTTTAAATGACATCACCTGATCCAAAACATGAAACTATAACTTTTTCATACAAAGAGAGAGCAACTCACACTGTCTCCTCCGGAGTATTCTTCAGCGAAAAGAGAGGTGGCACCAGCATCATAACATCCCCTTCCTCTTCTATCAATAACAAAACATCGCATCTAGTTAAAATATTCAACAAGATCAAACAATTCTAACATGTGATATGACAACTATCATGCAAGCAGCATCACCTAAGTTAGTTTCCTCATCAAATACACAACGCTGTCTCTTTCTCCTTGCCTCAGCCGCATGAACAGGCAGAACATGCTGGTAGTCCACCATTCCTGCATGCAATAAGCCGATACAGCTAACAATCGTTAGATGCAGTAGTATAAAAATGGGTTGACTTAACTGCTTCTAAAGTCAACAAGTCTAATATTTGTTTGAAAACCATAATTTAATTGATAAATTCAAATCAATAATGCAGAGTTATAAATTTACGGGTAAATTTCTCTAAAATACCTCAACTATAGCTGATTTCGCTGAATTGCCTCAACTATAGCTGATTTCACTAAAATACCTTAAACAATTCTAATTTCACTAAACTATCTTAATCTACCATCGATTCTCGCACTAAAATACATTCCGTCTACATCCTGTCCAGTCAGCTGGGTTTTTTTGGTGACATGGATTCTTGTAAGGATAAAAATATCTCTATGTGATGATGATGATTTGGCATTTCTATCTCCTCTCCTCCCCCATCTTCCTTCCTTATGAGATGATAGATTCTTTCACCAACAATCAGTATAGGTGATAGTAGAAAATTGGTCAACTGCTCCTAATGTCAAAAAGGCCTTTTATGGCCAACCAATATAGTGTAATAGAAAACCAGAATTTAATCGATCAAATCAAATAAAATATGCAAGTTTATGAATTTATCATGCCCAGACTTCTAAACTCAAAAATAAGGAGCGGGCTTCGATTTTCAAACGATTTCACTATCAAAAGGACTAAATTTAGAAGTATTGCTCTCTTCTATTATTGAATTAGCACAGCGGCACATTGCAAATTAAAAATTCACCAATCTACAAATATAAATTTTAACATTAAGCGTAAAATGTGGTGTATTGGAGAAACGCTCGCCTTCAAAATCATATGCTTCACTAATCCTAGCAACCACATCAGCCGAGAGCTGCTCCTTGTCATCGTTACTGGATTCGGGTGGCGTTTTGGAAATCTTGAGCAAGAGACCCGCGAAGGCATGACGCTCACCAAACGCAGGGTGGGAGTACGGGTCCTCAGGTCTGAATCGGAGCTCCAATTGGTTTGAACCCGAACTTCGAACCTAAAAACAAGTGGAGAAAGTGATTAAAGATAAAAATAATTAAAAAAATTAGGGAAGAAATAGGGAACTAGGGCTAGGGTTTGATACTTTGGCGATTTCGTCGAGGCCGCCGAGCGTGTCGACGGCACGTGAGGTGGAGGAGGGGTATCCTGGGTAGTTGACGGCAAAGGCCTCGGACTGGGGAAGGACGCCGGCTACGGCACCTTTTGCGATGACGGAGGAGGGGATTTGGGTGGGGAGAGCGGCGGAGGCGACGCCGTTATCTTCGGCGGCGTCCATAACGGATCCGATTAGGGTAGGGAAAGGTTTGGGTTTATCAAGGATCCGATTAGGGTTTCGTGATTTGGATATGGGTTGGGTTCGTTGTGCACCCGCCAAATTCTTGTGACTGCTTGGAAATTTTTTAATGGGCCGGATTTTGTACCTACGTATCGGCCCATACATAACCTTATTAATGGTTAATAGTACAAAACACACCTGTGTCGCACTTAATCCCCCTCAAAGTAACCTGTAGAACAAAAATTCCTCCTTCGGAAACCGACAAATATGTTATCGCAGCAATGACCTATGTCTGGTTATGCAAGTTTATTACGGGCTTTATATCCGGCAAAGTTCGGTTTGGATATATAACAACGTACGAAATCCATCTCAAAAAAAAGTGCTCGCGTCTTTAAATGTAGTGCAGAAGGCACTAAAATTCGACGCACTTCTTCTTCGTATGTTCCTTTATTTCTTATTGAGGTTCGTCGATTTTTTATTGTCATATTTATCCAAGCAAAATGACATGACCGGAACAATTTTGCATTAGTAACCTTGTTGAACAGTATAAACTTGATTGATGCTGCTAAATAGTCATATTTAGGCATCCTTATTTCTCTTGCCTTTTGCAGCGCAATGAAAAACATTGTTTGTTTTGTCCTATTCCGTATATCTCCATACAACGCGGATACAGATATAAGATAAGGTTGAAAGAATGTCCATCGGAAGCATGCGGGGAGAAAATAATATATATTTATTCCGTCAACCCCCGTCTCACACCGTAAGATAAATAATGCATAAAGTTAAAACATAAATGGAATGAGATAAAGGCAACATGATTTTTCACAGAGATATGAGAGATGCCCTTTGCTCAGCTTCCCTTCGCTTGCACCATTCGTACATATACAAACTCTTCGAATAATTGCCATCAACCAATGTTTGTCCTCCGACTTTATATCCTAGTGTCACAAAATGTAGACCCCGAGTTTATCTAAAGCATGTAAACAACTTGTACCTTATTGGGCCGGTAGCGAGCCCAACCCAATCATTAAATCACAGATTCATTGCACGCTGAATGGATCGTGAGCTAAGCTTGGGCCCTGTTGAATCCATCGCCATCGATGAAGACAAAGATGGTTTGGACCCATTCTTCCTTCGAGATAATGATCATTTATTCGTTTCGGATCCTTTTTGGTATTTTAGCAGCATTCTGGGGGGCCACGTTCATGGCATCAAGGAGCTTAAATGGCTCACACGTGGGTTGCACCCTGGGATGTAACCTATTCCGTGGTCCACGAATTAATGGATGACATGCTGTAAGCGGTCATCTCGCTGTCCGCTACTGTTCAGGGGCAGTTTGGTAAACAGCATCAATATCATGCAGAGAGTTATCGGAAATGAAAATTAATGTTCCGTGTTTACTAAAACTCGAATGCACATAGGGACATGAAACAGACAGGAAGGATTATATGTGTTCAATTCTTATATTGTTGTAATTGTGTTACTTATTAGCATTTAAAAGTCAATTACAGAAACAAATACGGAGCTAATATACATGTTACCGTATGGCTATCGGCGGATGCAAATACGGAAAAATGAAAATTGCTATCATAAAACTCGTATACTAATGCGGATTCATGTATGATTATCAGCCATGTCCCTACCAGCTGTAAGCATGCATGCATGCATTGCTAATGCAATAGGACAGGCAAACGGGATATTAGGCCTAGTAGATTAAGGTCGGCCACGACCAACATCAGATGCCGTTGTAGCGCAGTCAATGCTTATAAATTAATCGAGCTAATTTTTTTCCTTTTTCTTTTTGCTTTAAAATGGGAAAAGAAAAACTTATTCCTGGATTAACACCCAAAAACTTCATGAAAATGGTCCATCAAAGAACAATACAACAAAAATTATCGGTCACTGATTGAACTAGTTATCCATTGATTTCAAAATTGTATAAGTACCTAGTGCTTCATTTGATATAGAGAACGATGTCTTGTAAAATATCCAATTCTAAAGGTTGCCGGATGTGAAGCTTATTTCTAAACGCATCACTTCCAAACGGAAGCCGACAAAACCTCCCAATCCAAACAGGAAGACTTTTTATCTGTACAAGAAGCATGGCGCAAAAATATTGCAAAACAAGTCAAGATAAATAAAGTTCGATGCCTGTTAATAAAAACAACACAATAGCTAATCTAGATCAAACAATAAGTTCAGACACAACGGTCCGAAACTTCTAAAGCCAGAAAAACATAAAATTAACAAAAAATCACGAATCATAACCTACATGCAGATCTAAATGTAGATATCAGGAAGCTCTCATGCAAGAAACTTCTTAAAATCCAACGCTGCCATTATACAAATAAGGTTTTTCCGATCCTCACAGAGCTCTTCCGATGGTTTTTCAAGCAGCATACCTAACAAATTCGACTGACAAAGCTGGCTGGCCTCACATATCTGAATTTAGATAAATTATCCATTAATAACCCGAGGACATAATTAAACTTGAGAACACAGCTATGATAAAATCAACCAATCAAATTCCTAATTGTAATTAGCAAAATGAGAGGCTGCGTTTTATACATACATCTATGTGCTCGTGTGGGGGGCCTGACACCGCATTTTACCCGCCATCTCCCACGGAACTATCAGTCCGATTCCGGACGGTAACTCGTCACGTGGCACGCATCCCCTCTAATTTCAGCGGCGCTTTCTGCGTCCACGTCATCGGAACCTTCCCTGAAACAACCCATGGGCATTCCGTCATTTGAACGGCCCTACGCATTGGCGCCGTTACTCTGCCACCAGCCCGTACGTTTCGGCTTGAAGCGGCTGACCCCTGAGATCTCCGACACGTTTCTGAGGCTATTTACGTCTCTGCCCCTGAGGATCATCTCCGCCCTCAGCTGCAGCAGATCGAGCGGCTTGCAGTCGCTCCACCTCCCTCCTCGGGTCCCGTCACCGCCCAGCACCACTATCCGGTGGCTGAACCGCCTCTCGAACTCCTCCCTCTCCACCGCCGCCACCGGAGGCTCCGTCAGCAGCATCCCGTCCTTCCTAGTCTTCTCGAAACAGCCGCCGCCGCCGCCGCCCTCGAATTTCCGCTCGCCGGCGGAGGAGTGGCGCCCCGAGAACCTCCGCACGAACGGTAAGCTCACAGCCGCGGCGTCGGTCGCGTCACCGCAGCCTACGCCGCCGCCGCCCTTGATCTCGGGTCTAGGGTCGAGGACAAGGAGGAGATCCTCGGGATCGACGCGAACGCGGCAGAGGGGGCAGGTGGAGTGGGCCTCGAGCCAGACGTCGACGCACTCGACGTGGAAGCCGTGCTTGCATTTGGGGAGCAGCCTCAGGATCTCGTCCTGCTCGAAGCGGCTCAAGCACACGGCGCACTCCAGACCGTCCTTTTGCCGCCCCGTCAACGATCCGAACCTGAAGACGGGGAGGGAGTTGATGATCGAGCGGCTGACGCCGGAGTTGCGGCGGTCACCGCCGGCGGAGGAAGAGGATGGGAGGCCTCCAGCGGCGCCGACGTGGCGGGCGCAGTGCTTGGCGTAGAGGAGGAGGAGGAAGGTGAGGGCGAACAGGGCGGAGAGCACGCCGATGATGACGGCGATGCTCGGGTGGAACGAGGATAAAGGCGATGACGTGGCGGCCGGTGACGGGAACGGGGGCGCGGTGCGGTGCTCTGCCGCCAAGAGGAGGCGAGGGAGCTGTGAGAGATTTCTTTCCATATGAGTTCGAAGTGAATTGAATTGAATTGGAAGTTCGTGTCAGAGTTTAAATTTGAATTTTTTTTTAAAACAAGGTGCTTGATGAAATGACGCAGAGGAGAAGAAAGGGAGGTGAGAATTACGAGAGGTCGCGCTTGGTGATTTGGTGGGTGGATCAGAATCCGGAGGGTGTTTTGGGGACGAGTAAATGTAGCCGTTTCCGAGAGTGGCTGCTGTTATGAGAATAATTGCATCCATGCTATTACATCAAATGGTTCAGGTCCATCTAACATAGAAATGAACGGTCAAAATTTGTGTAAAACATGAGACCTTTGGTATCGGTGTAAATATGTGGCCAAGATCCCCTAAGGATATGGGTGTTATTATTTCCAACATAGCAGTCACTCTTTTTCCCTTAAAATGGAAGTGTTGCAATAGAGGAAGGAGCACATGATACTTGGCATCAGCAGGCGCCGGAAAAAACTACTATGTAAGGGCTTGCATGGTTCAAGCCTTTGGATGGGCTCCCACCACTTGCAAGGAGAGCCCATCCCTCTAGAGGGGCTTGCACATGGTGCAAGCCCTTCTAAAATATTTTTTTTCCGCAGACGCGTGTGTGGGTTTTAATGAGATTTATTATAAGAAACAGTCTAATTTTCTTTATGCTTACTCTTGCCTTTTATCTCGACTCCGAGTTACTTTCTAAAGACATTAAATTTTGCAAATTCCGCTACTGATGCAGCATCCGGTTGGATTTGAAATGATGGACAAAAGCAGGAGAAATTGCATGTTGCTTCTTTTTCACTTTAAAGATATGCCTTGCATAGATTTTGGAGTTTATAAAACTATGTTTATCTATACATAAAAGAAGTTAAGAAACCTCTGATCCAACAAAAAGGTTTGTATACTCCTAAATCTAATATTAAAAGAAACCAAAACTCTCATTTTGGAGGTTTAGACAGCTTCAAAACAACATTTCTGGGTTTACAAAACTCCAAAGCCGAGCATCCATCAAAGTTAAATTTTAAAATGGAGATAGAAACTTGCAAACTAGAGATTGTAAGTCCACGTTGCCCATCCCGGTATTTGCGGGGAGGCGGAAAACGGAATAAAAATCGGATTTTTATCAACTATAGGCAACATGGACTATGCTTTAAGGATCTTTGCTAAACAAAAACTTGCTAAAGCTAACTACAAACTAACTAAGTGCTAGAAAGGTTATACCTTGGGCTTTAAGTCCTTCTCTCCTTACTCCTTGGAGTGGTGGAAGGAGGTCACCTTGATCGTCTTCTCACGCCGAAGAAAGATCCACCCGAAAGCCTCAACCTTTGGCTTCAACTCCAAATTAGAAGTAACTAGGGTGCAAGAAGTGCTAATACTTGAACCCTAGATGAGAGCAGAGATGATCAAGAGAGGGTTTTTCTCAAGCTCAAGTGTTTCTCAACACATGAGAGGGGAGAGCTTGAGGGAGAGGAAGAACAAGAGAGAGAAATGAAATGATAGAATGAGAATTATTGTGAACCATTCTCACTAATATGTGTATATTATTTTAATTAAATAATTAGCTAGATAATTGTCATGGTTAATCATGATATGACCATTATCATTTCAATTTGCAAGGATCAAAAAGCATCTTCCAAAAGAAATGATGATGGTCAAAGTGTCAACCTAGGTCAACAAGTCAAGGAGGTCAAATGGTCAACATCCATAACCATGCACAATTATTAAACTAATTATCAATTAACAATAATACACACATAAACATTAGGGTTAATAAAATGACAATAGCCATTAACCCTAATCAAGGTCCTCTCCCTCTGTCTCAAACAACTGTGCATACGCATCCGTATTTGTGATCCGAGGAACACGAATACAATGAGAAAAACCAATCCCAAACCATATACTAGGATCCGGCTTAAACCAAAGCTCGCTAGTATAAACTGTCCGGACAGCAAACGTGCACAAGTGCGCGGATGTGAACGAACCCTGTCGCAAAACCATGCGACCTCTACTCATTTTGCCTAAAGGCGAATAGCTCTCTGTGTGGGACTCTAAAGACTCGACACTACGCTGGCAGTGGGTTTAACCACAGACCGCAAGTGGCACCAGCTGTACGTAACGGTCCCCAGATAGATGTCGATAAGAAGACTGACGAGGTGAACTCCTACTGAGCCTGTATGTGACAATCTCCGTACAGTCCGGTCTGTTCGTCTGATACACCGCATGGCGGGCCTAGGGGGCGGTGAACGTCAGTCCCCTAATAGCGGTACAAGTCGTGTCAGAGTGAAGCCCAGAACATCCTGAGATAACACTGGAAACCTACCAGTATATCTCGCTTGCCCTGGCCAGAGACTACCCGTGTAATGGCTCTCCTGGACACAGCGCGATGTCAACCCCCAATACCGGGAGAGACGAATCCTGTCTAACCGTCGCTGCCTCCAAGTGTTTCGGGACTGCACCCAAAGACCACCTGTTTGCACGACTCCTTTGAGCCGTGGTAGGGTAGTTATCAAAGTGCAGTGGGAACACACTCGAGACGAAGTGACAGTGTCAAGTCAGCGGACTAAGCTGTACTCATGTCACCTGGGAACTGATAATTGACGATAGGTATAATACCAACCAACAGTCCCCGACGAGTCCTGTCCAGTGTACTCGTAACCTAACGAGCACCCGTATACTATCTCAAGTACGGCGTACTGACGGCTGTGGGACAGACCGTCTCCCACATTGGGATCTATAAGCACATCATTATACAGTTCCCTAGTCGTTGGACTATCGAGACAGGACATCGATACTCCGGAGTAGACTTCTACTTAAAAATAAACTCCAAATTTTCTAACTCCATCCCAAACAGGGCCTCAATATCTGCATTATAATTGATTGGCAGTGCCTCTTTTAAAACTCTAATTGATGGACTCTCGTTTTGAGGAAGGAAGTTTTATAGTTTTCTATTTTTCAACCTTCTTCGGAAATTAAATCTGCGATCTTTCGTATTGAAGAGAGTTTTCATGTTGGAGAGAAAATCGGTATCGTCTGATATTCCTTCAATATCGTGATGAGACCTCTCATTTTGAGCTAAGCCCAGCCGGTTGGAAATTTTATGCTCAAACGTCTTTTGGTAATCACGTCATATTTCTGTTCACGACCAGCACGAATGCAGCCACCAGTTTGTCAGAGACTATGGGCCTGCTCTGCTTTTCTATCTATCCCTGGATTATATGATATGGGCTTTAAGCTATACTAGGAATTATGGCGGCCCATATTTCAGATATCATTGAAGGGAGTGTTCAATCGGGCGTCATTTTTTTCAATTCCACTTGGCAATCAATTACATCTTTAAACTGATTTCTTTGATAAAGCTAGAAATATTGATATGCATCATATTTCTTTTTTCATATAAAATCACATTAAATTTATTTCCGAATATAAAAATATTAAATTATTTATCATACACGCCTGCAAACCCGCACCCAACCTACCCAACCGCCAAACACAGCAAAACCCTTGTCCCTCCCTCCCTTTGATTTAGAACCAATAAAACCTTCAATTGCTGCTCTAAAAAGCAAAAACAAGTGCTAGAGTTAAATCAGACCGTTGGTCGGATTGCGTAGAGTAGAGTTGAATTGAGTGTTTTTAGGGGGTGTTTTGCGCTAATGGATCATTTGGGAGGAGGGGGGGGGGGGGGAGCAAGTGTTGTACCGGGAAAAAAATACATGAGGGTAACCGGGAAAAATACACACGAGGGTTTTCAGCAATTAACCCTCTATTATAATATGCCTCTTATTTATTTGTCCATTATCGCTTGCTGACTAAGACAAATATGATACAGAAAAATGTTGCTCAATTATGAGACCAATCATCTGAGCATATACAAGTCTAGACAAAAATAGTCATGGCTATCGATATACATAAACCATCAAAATCCCTAAGGCCTAAACATCGTAATTATGGCCAAGCTTATCTGGAATAACAAAGATATTCTATACTTACATGGATACATTTCAACTTAAATGCCCTTGAACTCCCTCCACAACTCCAAGCCGCGATTTTGGTGGAGGAATATAATTCGATCTTTTAACTTGCCCATTCGATCTTTTAACTCGTCCCACAAGTTGAGGTTCCATTTATGAATCGAAATATGGATCCATGCACAACGCTGTTTTAAATCAATATGCTTTAAATATATGGCTTAATTAAATGCCACCGTTGATACAACATCACAGGAAAGTTGTGACGACGGTTGAGGGATTACGAACCGTTCATTAGGCACCGGACGTTGTGATAGTTTGAGCTATATACTTTGTCAACTACAAATAAAATTATCATTATTAATTGTATGGAAGCCTTCAATTTTATTACTTATGTTTATTTTGGTGCCCAACCTGGCCAGATGAAGCCTTGAAGAGGGACCAAATATCGATAGGCGCATGTTTTAGCCCCAGTTGCCTTCATCGATCTGCAACGAATAAAGCCTAAATTATCATCATGCTGACCCAAACTCTATTCCATACCAACAAACCCAAAAAAAATTTTATGAATGATTCTTGGGTTAATTTATTAACGAAACAAAACTAATAATTAGCAATTACCAGTGTAGGTAATATCTGGGGATGGGATGATATTTTACGGGGACTGATGGAGGCCGGGATCTCCTTCAGATGTTGTCCCCCGTCAATCCTTTAATGGCGGCCTTTGATGGCTGAGATTTGATCGGGAGTTGCCGAGTGTGGATTTCAATGGGTTGATGTTGTATGCCGAGCTATCTGCAAAGAAGTCCCGGGATGGATGACCACCGTAGGACCTTCCGACGATCAAGTTAGAACCGAGATATAAGCGTAGAGGAGTGCCGTATTGGAAATAAATTTGAGATACCTGAGTCGTCTGGAAAGAGGGGTTTATATAGTGGTTGCATGGAGCGAGCAGGCACGGGATCCTCGCAGTCAGTTACGCCTGCGTGAACGGCGGGATTCGTCCATTAATGGTGGGATGCGCTCATTAAAGGGGGATGCGTCGGCATGGGACGTGGAACATGATGCGGCGGATACGCGGAGCCGTTACGGAAGCGCCAGGGCTCTGCGCTCTCGGGTGATCGGGAGAGTCGGGAAGGCCTAGCTCGGCGGATTGCTCGGAGACAAGCCGGGAGGCCGAGGAAGCTCGGCAGGTCAGGAGGCTCGGAGACGAGCCGGGAGGCCGAGGAAGCTCGGCAGGTCAGGAGGCTCGGAGACGAGCCAGGAGGCCGAGGAAGCTCGGCAGGTCAGGAAGCTCGGAGGCCGAGGAAGCTCGGCAGGTCAGGAAGCTCATAGACGAGCCGGGAGGCCGAGGAAACTTGGCAGGTCAGGAGGCTCGGAGACGAGCCGAGAGGCCGAGAAAGCTGGGCATGTCGAAGGTGAGCCGTTAGCTATTTGTTGGGTGAGTATGGAAGGTACTCAGGGAGGTCTCTAATAGGTCAGGTGTATCCTCGGAGTTGAAGTCCCGAGGTAAGCCCCCAGAGCATCATACTTACTCCAGCTCCGTAGCCTTCGGGACACGTCATCAGTTACGTGTCATGATATGGGGAATCTCCACTTCTGAGTATCATCATTAGCTCCCCACTCTCGTCCCGACCTATTTATGGGTCAGGTCGAGAGTGACCTGTTCGGTTTTCTTCTGCTCAGTTTGGTGCCGAGAATCATAGTGTGGATTGTCCGGAAACAGCACGGCTTTTCGCGGTTGCGTCGTTTCGATCCTTGAGTCCACGTGTCGTCCCACCATGCAGTCACGTCCCGCTTCCCAGTGTACGGCGAAGTGGACGCGACGAGGCCCGCTACGTATATACTCAGAGGTACATACGCTAAGCGTAACCAAGCAATATAAAGTAAATCACAAGAGACGAATAATATAAAAATAACAGCAACTTTTATTAATAACATTCTTTGTACAATGCATGAAAAGAAAATACAACTGGAATGAAAAGCAATGCCTAAACAGTGGCATAACAGAAAATAAAAATACTGGAAAGAACAAGGTACAATTATCTAGAGCTCTGGGTCTTCTTGGAACTGCTCCAAATCTTCACCGGTGGGCTCGATCTCACCTTGGTCCAACGCACCTGACGACATTCAAAGAAGAAAGAAATAGAATGTCGTCAGCGAACAGATCGCTCGGTAAGTCCCAAAGATAAGGAAGAATGAGAATGACAGAGTAACAGTATTTTCTAAAGTATTATATTGTTGAATATTATGGAACATTGTTTAACGCTGTTGTTTGTAGCTTGGTACAGAAGAATGCCAGTGTATACGAGGGGGATCTCTATATGCTAGAGATCGGGGCAAAAGGAAAGTACAAGGAACCGTTATGCCACGGTACAACAGCAATAGGATTCAGGTTAGGTGTCTTAATCTGACCGCCTCGTGCCACCTTTAACACCTTCCGTACCAATCTACCCCTTAAACCCCGTAGTGTTTTAACAGTATTGTAGTGTTGGAATATGTAATTTGGGTGACTGATCAAAACCATGATATCAGTAAACATGTTGTAACTGTATAATCAGGTAAATGGAATATCAGGATAATGGATGAATATCCATGGTTTGATTCAGTCAAAAAGAATATATTGTTAACTGGATTCAGAGTTTCATGTATTCAAATTGTATTGGAATATAAAAGAATATAGATTGACTTGAATCATATTCGAGTCAGGAATAGTCAGACTCTAACCCGAGTCAGACTAAAAGAAAGATAATTTGAAGTTCAATATTAGTTAGGGGCCTTATTGTAATTTGTAAAACTTGAGGGGGTTTTCTGTAAAAAAGTACTTTTGTATAGTTTTCAAAATACACCTCAAGTATTTATTATTCGTCTTTATAATTATAATGAATGTGAATTTTATTTGTGTTATTCTAGTGAATATATCCTAATAAAAGTATTAATTGTTTTATTAGAATTTCATGGTATTTTAATGTAACTTTTAATCTTGGAATTTTAGGAAAAAGTGGAATCTTTATATTATGATAAAATAGATGTTTAAATGATAATTATATATATATTAATACAAGAATGACTTTAAATAAATATTTTATTTTCCAAAATCTCATTTTTCTTAAATGCCGTATTTTAAACTTTTCGAGACCGAATGCTCCTTGCGGAGGTCTGAATCTCGCACTAGTAGCCTGCGGGTGCATGATGAACCGTACTATCCCTAACAGGTTCCCCAAAAATGGGTTGTAGCGGCACTTTGCTTAGGTTTTATAAATACTTCTCATTTAGGAAAACGGTTTTATAAATATAGAGTATTTATTTGCAAAAGAGTATATTTTCCGTATTGTAGTTATTAGGGTTTCCTAAGCCAACTAGCCTATTTATAAGGTTTAAACGATGAGTCATTAGAAGCCTCAAATCGCCTCTTCACCGTCAATTGCGGCCAGGTAAGTGCCAGGTAAGTGGGAAGGAACCACAGTCGTGGGCCTAATTAAAAACCACTGGTCTAGACACACTTGCCTAGACACCACAAGACAGTTTAGATAAACGATCGATATCCATGACCAATCGTGTTTTCATTTTATTAAAAGATTTTATTTAGAAATGTCTACAACTTAAAGCTTTCAAAAAAGGTTATAAAGATTAGGGTATTTTAGTGAAAAGTCCTGTAATTTCATATTCTGTGTTTTGATATTTATCAATTAGGGTTATATTGAGTGTGTGTAGAGGTAGGTCATTACCTCGTGACTTATTTTAAGTTTTGGTGAAGTTTAAAGGTAAAACATGACATATTAAACTTAAAGGTATTATAGCGTAAGAATACGGTATTCGAAAACGTTATCATTTCATGTGTGAAATTTCATTCAAATTGGGTTCTACAAGCTTAGTGATCAAAATAAACATATTTAGGAGTGAGGTAATTGATTAAACTAAGAAAAATGAACTTCATGGTATTTTTATGAATAGAATACGGTTTTGCAAAGAAGCTATCATTTCATGTGAGAAAGTTTGATTAAATTGGTTTATGGGTGATTAATAGTCAACATGAATATGGGTAGATATGATGTATTAGGTGACAAGTGGAAATTTATAGAAAAACCGAATCGGAAATCGGTTTGTCCGATTTCCGTCGGGTTCCAAAAAGTCGTATTTTTACATTTATAGAAAAGAGAGATAGAAGGGATGGGACTTACGATTTGGACAAGCTAAGGAAGCTAAGGGATGTGGTGGTTGTCGATTCGTCGAAAACGTCACGAAGGTTCTGATCCGGTCGCCGGAATCCGTCGTCGATTTCGCCAGCGCTTCGCTTCTCGCTCTTCGTACCGAGTTCTCGAGAATTTGGGAGAGTGGATTTAGAGTTGTGAGGTGAAATGGTAGAGGGTAGGGGTCTTTATATAGGGCTAGGCTAGGGTTAGGGTTTGGATTAAAAATATTTTTAAAAAATGTAAAAATCATTAAAAATTCATTAATTTTGGTCTTAAAAGAGGATTAATGGAATATCTGTAACAGTACAGGGAATTTAGACTATGCAGGTGAAAAGACCAAGTCAACACGAAACTTTTTCGTGTTGACGACTCGGCCGACCGGACGAGTCCGGCCGGCGGCGCCGGCCGATTCGGCCGAGTCAGGGGCCGAGTCGGGTGCCGTTGGGTCGGGTGTGGTCTGGGGGAGGTTTTGGTGTACTTTAATTTTTATAATTCACAATAAATTGTGAGTTATGGTTGTTTGACCGATTGACTTCTAAAAAAAATTAAAACAAAATGATATAAAAAATATATAGGGCATGGGGTTCGAACTCTGGTGGCTTGATTCAGCAGTGCAAGGTGTACCAATGAGCTACAAGCTCCTTCTTGTAATTATTGTAAGGAAATAGATACTTAAATTGTTTTCAGCAACATCAATACTCCAAGTATACATCATATTTGAAGCAAATTTTGGTATACAAAAATTGGAGTTGTTACAATCTACCCTCCTTACAAAAATTTCGTCCTCGAAATTTACAACTTTTATTTGAGAACTAGTTTACAAAAAGGTGCGGATATCTTGCACGCATTTCATCCTCCCTTTCCCACGTGGATTCTCCTGGAGTGTCTTTCCTCCACATTACCCGGACCAAATTAACTTCTTTGTTTCGAAGTGTCTTCACTTTCCTGTCCAGGATCTCCACAGGTTGTTGCTCACAAGACAAATCGGGCTGTATCGTGAGCTCGGAATGATCAAGTACATGGCTGGGGTCACTCACATAGAGTTGAGATATGTGGAACACGTTATGCACTTCTTCCAATGAGGGTGGAAACGCTAAACGATATGCCACTTCACCGACTCGTTCGAGTATATCGAACGGTCCAATGTATCTCGGACTCAACTTTCCCCGTCTTCCAAATCTGATCACTCCGCGGTTCGGAGAGATTTTCAGGAATACATGATCTCCTGGCTGGAACTCCAAGTGTCGTCTCTTCGCATCAGCCCAGTGTTTCTGTCTATCTTGGGCTATGCGCATTCTTTCCCTGATAGTACGAACCACATCAACGGTCGCTACTATCATCTCTGGTCCAAGGAGTTCTCTATCTCCGATGTCGTCCCAACTTAATGGCGATCGACACTTCCTTCCATATAATGCTGCAAAAGGTGACATTCCTATGCTTGCTTGGTAGCTGTTGTTGTACGCAAACTCCACAAGATGCAGGTGATCTTCCCACGATCCTTTGAAGTCGAGCACACATGCTCTGAGCATATCCTCCAAAATCTGAATAGTTCGTTCCGACTGTCCATCTGTTTGTGGATGATAAGCAGTGCTGAAGTTCAGACTTGTTCCCAAGCTAGCTTGCAGACTTTGCCAAAATTGCGATCGGAACCTGGTGTCATGATCGGAGACAATGCAGACCGGTACTCCATGAAGTCTCACAATTTCCTGTATGAGTTCATGGGTATCAGAGATAGTACAGTATGAAGAGTTTAAATCTTAAATTAGATTATTACCTCCATGTACTTCTTCGCTAATGTCTCAGTTGATTGGCCAACTCGAAATGGGATGAAGTGAGCCGACTTTGTGAGTCGATCCACAATGACCCAAATCGCATCGTTACCCTTTGTGCTACGAGGAAGAGCAGTTACAAAGTCCATCGTGATGTGCTGCCACTTCCATTCTGGGATTGGTAACGGTTGAAGTAGTCCAGCTGTCCTGTGATGTTCAGCCTTTACTTGCTGACACACCAAACATTTTGCGACGCTCCTGGCTACTTCACGCTTCATACCATGCCACCAATAATTCTGACGTAGATCCTTGTACATTTTGGTACCTCCAGGATGTACTGAATAGGGAGAGCTATGAGCTTCTTTCATTAACTCTTCCCGAACAGGACCCTTTGGTACACACAATCTACTGCCGTATCTCAAAGATCCGTCTTCATGGATGATGAAATCTGTTCTGAATCCATTCTCCACTTGTTCTCTGATCCTTTGCAACTTAGCATCGCTGGCTTGAGCTGTTTTGATCTGATTGACAATGGTTGATTGAACTTGTAGATTCATCAAACTTGAAACATCACCTGGCATGACTAGTTCGATCTCCATCTGATGTAGGTCTTGCTGAAGCTTCCACTGGACGGTGAGATTCATTGATAATGGTTGGCGACTAAGAGCATCAGGTACTACGTTCACCTTCCTTGGATGATATTGCAAGTTGATGTCAAAGTCCGCCATAAGTTCTAACCATCTTCTCTGCCGCATATTCAACTCCTTTTGAGTAAACACGTACTTCAGACTTTTATGATCTGTGTAGATGTTCACTCGTTCACCAAGTAAGTAGTGGCGCCAAATCTTGAGAGCAAAAATAACAGCTGCCAACTCTAGATCATGCGTCGGATAATTGCGCTCATGAGTCTTCAGTTGTCTTGAAGCATAAGCCACAACCTTACCGTGCTGATGTAGAACACACCCTAATCCCTTACCGGATGCATCACAATGTACTTCGAATCATCCGGATTGATCCGGTATGACGAGAATAGGTGCAGATGTCAATCTTGACTTGAGTTCTACGAAAGCTTGTTCGCATGCTTCTGACCACACAAATTCTTCATCTTTTCTTGTGAGCTTGGTCAGGAGTGTTGCTATCTTCGAAAAGCCTTCAATGAATCTTCTGTAATATCCAGCTAACCCCAAGAAACTCCGTATATCCTTTACTGATTTTGGTGTAGGCCATTCGCTGACTGCTGAAACTTTTGCTGGATCCACAGAAATTCCTTCTCCTGATACGATGTGTCCAAGAAAACCAACTTGTTTTAGCCAAAACTCGCACTTGCTGTATTTGGCATAAAGCTTATGTTGTCGAAGAGTTTCCAGGACAATTCGTAAGTGCTCCGCATGTTCTTTCCGGTTCTTAGAATATACCAAGATGTCGTCGATGAAGATGACAACGAACCTGTCTAAATACTCCAGGAAAACTTGGTTCATAAGATTCATGAAGATTGCTGGTGCATTGGTCACTCCAAATGGCATTACTAGAAATTCGTAATGTCCATAGCGAGTTCTGAAAGCTGTTTTGTGAATATCAGCTTCCTTGACCTTCACTTGATGATAACCTGAACGAAGATCTAGTTTAGAGAAGACACAAGATCCACTTAGCTGATCGAATAAATCGTCGATACGCGGGAGTGGATACTTGTTCTTTATAGTAACTTCGTTCAAGGCCCTATAATCGATGCACATTCTGTATGAACCTTCCTTCTTCTTTACCAATAGTACAGGTGCTCCCCAACTTGAAGTGCTGGGACGAATCCATCCTTTCGCCAGTAATTCGTCCAACTGTGTTCGAACTTCTTTCAAACCTTCCGGACTTAGTCTATATGGTGCTTTGATCACTGGTTGTGCCCCTGGTACTAAGTCAATACTGAATTCAAGAGCTCGGTCGGGAGGCAAACCTGATATATCGTCAGGGAATACATCGACGAACTCTCGAACTACCTCCGGTCTTGATTCTTCTTCTGCCTGAGCTGCTGCAACTACTGCTTCCCTTGGCTTTGCTTTGTAAGTACTTGGCTCCAGTGTACGATCTCCACTCTTGAAATAGAAGACCGGATGATCTGGAATCTCAAATACTACCCTCCTTTGACGACAATCGATGGTAGCATAAAAGGTTCCAAGCCAGTCCATTCCTAGAACCACATCGAAGTTTGGTTGGTCCAATACCTTGAAGTCAGCGTAAAATTCTCGACTGCAGACGACGACTGGACACATGCTGTATCCCATAGTTGCCTTTAGAACACCATTTCCAGAACTGACGTTCCAGCTGGATACAAGCGGTGAGACTGGAATCGCATGGGTTCAGACAAACCGTTGCGACATAAAGCTGTGGGATGCTCCAGTATCAAACAGTGCAAGTGCAGGTAGTGAAGCAACTAGGATTGTACCTAAGGTATAAGGGATAGGTTTTTAGGTATAGGGAAAGTGTGTAGGTAACCAAAACTAAAAGATAAGTTTGAGAAAGAAGATTTACCAGTAATGACTTGGCCAGTGGCCTCAACTTCTTCAACAGACATCATGAAAGCCTGGCGCTTTGGCACATTCCTCCTGGCTTGAGGAGCATTCATCGGAACGTTCCTTTGAGCTTGATGGAACTGTCGAGGAGGTGGTGCAGCTTATGGTCCCCTGGGTGGTGCAGGCAGTGCAAGTCTGGGAGCAGGTGCCTGAAGAGCTGGTCGCTGCTGATAAGTATTTGCTGGCCTGGGTGCAGCTACCGAGTTCTGTCTTTGGGGACAAGATCCAATATCATGAGTGGCTAAACCGCAGACTAAGCAGAGGCGGTTGGCTCGACGGCAGTCCTTCATCATATGTCCAGTTCTCTTGCAGTATGTACAGAAGGCTGGGCTGGGACGATGAGTTGGTACTCCGGGTCGCCTCGGCACGAAAGATGGTCTGGACGTGGCTCCACCTGCCATCTGATTGGCAGGGCGTTTGACTCCAGCAGACTGAAGTCTGCCCCTCTCTTTTATCACTGCCTCATAACTGCGGGCAGCTTCTAGGGCTTCCTCATGAGTCAAAAACTTTCATGTGGCTAGAGCAGCCTTAATCTCTGTGTCCAAACCTTACTGAAAACGACGGGCTCTGATCTCGTCCGTCGGTATCAGGTGTGCCGCGAATCTGTTTAAAGATTGTGTTAGCTGTGTAGTATGTGATATTTTAAAAAATTGAACTATTGTGACATATCTTACCGGCTCAACATAGTGAACTCAGCATCGTATTCATCTACCGATTTCTCCCACATTGATCCTTACTGTAGATGAATAAACTGCTGCTCCATAGCGAACCTGGCAGTCACAGGGAAATATTTCGCGTCAAACTTCTCGTGAAATGTCTTCCATTCAATCGGCTGCGCTAGACGGGTTTCTTCCGCCTTCTACCAATTGCGAGCATTATCCGTGAGCTGTAGCTTCGCTACACGGACCCAAGCGTTATCAGGCACTTGAGCTGCTACCAGATCGTCTTCGATGCTTTGTGCCCATTCTTCTGCTTCGAGAGGGCTTCCCTTACCCGAGAATTGCTTTGGGTGCAAAGCTCTGAATTGCTTTATTCCTGGTGCATCTGTCTCAGGACGACTCAGAAGTTGTTGCTGTCCCTCGAGAAGACTACGGATCGCATCAAATGACATCGTTTGCTCAGTGGGTGGTGCGGGAACAGCTGGTGTGAGAGGTAGTGTTGGTGGGGTGTTGTTGACGTTGGTGCTGGTATTGTTCGGGGAATCCATAACCATGAAGAAAAATTTGGATTAGGACAGATTCAAATACATGAAATGATAAGATTCAAGGAATAGAGATTTGCAAGTTTCAAAGAACATGAATTGTAAAGAATGTTTTAGTTGCTGGTTCTTGTGTTATTTTGCTTAGGTTGTTCACGCAGACCAGAACTGCATGACAGGGATTCATACAGCTCTGACCTGCATGGGCCACCAACAAAACCTGTCAGCCCCGCTTCCCAGTGTACGGCGAAGTGGACGCGACGAGGCCCGCTACGTATATACTCAGAGGTACATACGCTAAGCGTAACTAAGCAATATAAAGTAAATCACAAGAGACGAATAATATAGAAATAACAACAACTTTTATTAATAACATTCTTTATACAATGCATGAAAAGAAAATACAACTGGAATGAAAAGCAATGCCTAAACAGTGGCACAACAGAAAATAAAAATACTGAAAAGAACAAGATACAATTATCTAGAGCTCTGGGTCTTCTTGGAACTGCTCCAAATCTTCACCGGTGGGCTCGATCTCACCTTGGTCCAACGCACCTGACGACATTCAAAGAAGAAAGAAATAGAATGTCGTCAGCGAACAGATCGCTCGGTAAGTCCCAAAGATAAGGAAGAATGAGAATGACAGAGTAACAGTATTTTCTAAAGTATTATATTGTTGAATATTATGGAACATTGTTTAACGCTGTTGTTTGTAGCTTGGTACAGAAGGATGCCAGTGTATACGAGGGGGATCTCTATATGCTAGAGATCAGGGCAAAATGAAACTACAAGGAACCGTTATGCCACGGTACAACAACAATAGGATTCAGGTTAGGTGTCTTAATCTGACCGTCTCGTGCCACCTTTAACACATTCCGTACCAATCTACTCCTTAAACCCCGTAGTGTTTTAACAGTATTGTAGTGTTGGAATATGTAATTTTGGTGACTGATCAAAATCATGATATCAGTAAACATGTTGTAACTGTATAATCAGGTAAATGGAATAACAGGATAATGGATGAATATCCATGGTTTGATTCAGTCAAAAAGAATATATTGTTAACTGGATTCAGAGTTTCATGTATTCAAATTGTATTAGAATATAAAAGAATATAAATTGACTTGAATCATATTCGAGTCAGGAATAGTCAGACTCTAACCCGAGTCAGACTAAAAGAAAGATAATTTGAAGTTCAATATTAGTTAGGGGCCTTATTGTAATTTGTAAAACTTGAGGGGGTTTTCTGTAAAAAAGTACTTTTGTATAGTTTTCAAAATACACCTCAAGTATTTATTATTCGTCTTTATAATTATAATGAATGTGAATTTTATTTGTGTTATTCTAGTGAATATATCCTAATAAAAGTATTAATTGTTTTATTAGAATTTCATGGTATTTTAATGTAACTTTTAATCTTGGAATTTTAGGAAAAAGTGGAATCTTTATATTATGATAAAATAGATGTTTAAATGATAATTATATATATATATTAATACAAGAATGACTTTAAATAAATATTTTATTTTCCAAAATCTCAATTTTCTTAAATGCCGTATTTTAAACCTTTCGAGACCGAATGCTCCTTGCGGAGGTCTGAATCTCACACTACTAGCCTGCGGGTGCACGATGAACCGTACTATCCCTAACAGGTTCCCCAAAAGTGAATTGTAGCGGCACTTTGCTTATGTTTTATAAATACTTCTCATTTAGGAAAACGGTTTTATAAATATAGGGTATTTATTTGCAAAAGAGTATATTTTCCGTATTTTAGTTATTAGGCTTTCCTAAGCCAACTAGCCTATTTCTAAGGTCTAAACGATGAGTCATTAGAAGCCTCAAATCGCCTCTTCACCGTCAATTGCGGCCAGGTAAGTGCCAGGTAAGTGGGAAGGAACCACAGTCGTGGGCCTAATTAAAAACCACTAGCCTAGACACACTTGCCTAGACACCACAAGACAGTTTAGATAAACGATCGATGTCCATGACCAATCGTGTTTTCATTTTACTAAAAGATTTTATTTATAAACGTCTACAACTTAAAGCTTTCAATAAATGTTATAAAGATTAAGGTATTTTAGTGAAAAGTCCTGTAATTTCGTATTCTGTGTTTTGATATTTATCAATTAGGGTTATATTGAGTGTGTGTAGAGGTAGGTCATTACCTCGTGACTTATTTTAAGTTTTGGTGAAGTTTAAAGGTAAAACATGACATATTAAACTTAAAGGTATTATAGCGTAAGAATACGGTATTCGAAAACGTTATCATTTCATGTGTGAAATTTCATTCAAATTGGGTTCTACAAGCTTAGTGATCAAAATAAACATATTTAGGAGTGAGGTAATTGATTAAACAAAGAAAAATGAGCTTCATGGTATTTTTATGAATAGAATACGGTTTTGCAAAGAAGCTATCATTTCATGTGAGAAAGTTTGATTAAATTGATTTATGGGTGATTAATAGTCAACATGAATATGGGTAGATATGATGTATTAGGTGACAAGTGGAAATTTATAGAAAAACCGAATCGGAAATCGGTTTGTCCGATTTCCGTCGGGTTCCAAAAAGTCGTATTTTTACATTTATAGAAAAGAGAGATAGAAGGGATGGGACTTACGGTTTGGACAAGATAAGGAAGCTAAGGGATGTGGTGGTTGTCGATTCGTCGAAAACGTCGCGAAGGTTCTGATCCGGTCGCCGGAATCCGTCGTCGATTTCGGCAGCGCTTCGCTTCTCGCTCTTCGTACCGAGTTCTCGAGAATTTGGGAGAGTGGACTTAGAGTTGTGAGGTGAAATGGTAGAGGGTAGGGGTCTTTATATAGGGCTAGGCTAGGGTTAGGGTTTGGATTAAAAATATTTTTTAAAAAATGTAAAAATCATTAAAAATTCATTAATTTTAGTCTTAAAAGAGGATTAATGGAATATCTGTAACAGTACAGGGAATTTAGACTATGCAGGTGAAAAGACCAAGTCAACACGAAACTTTTTCGTGTTGACGACTCGGCCGAGTCCGGCCGCGGCGCCGGCCGATTCGGCCGAGTCAGGGCCGAGTCGGGTGCCGTTGGGTCGGGTGTGGTCCGGGGGAGATTTTGGTGTACTTTAATTTTTATAATTCGCAATAAATTGTGAGTTATGGCTGTTTGACCGATTGACTTCTAAAAAAAATTAAAACAAAATGATATAAAAAATATGTGGGGCAGCAGTGCAAGGTATTACCAATGAGCTACAAGCTCCTTCTTGTAATTATTGTAAGGAAATAGATACTTAAATTGTTTCCAGCAACATCAATACTCCAAGTATACATCATATTTAAAGCAAATTTTGGTATACAAAAATTGGAGTTGTTACACATGCGCCTTAATTTTCGTGCGTATCCCCGATGACGTCAGTGGATCAACGAAAGGGCGGCACCATAATTGAGACGTCGCTTCGTCTGTTCGGACCGGCTATCAACCGAACTCAAGCTTTATTTACTTGGGCCATGTTAGGAGGTTGCCTTCTTCGGGTACATGCGCCGGGTAGAGGCTTGCCTGCTGGTTTAATGTGATGCTCAAGGATCCACCGTTGAGGCCGAGCAGGAAGATATTCGGCAGCCTCGTGACGAGGGCTTTTGGATCCACAGTGCTGTTGGGTAGAGAGCTACCCATAGTGGATGAACCAAGCAGGAAGCAACTCGATCGCCTCTTGATGAAAGCTTTAGATCCACAGCGTTTGTTGGGCAGAAAGCTACCCGCTAGTGGATGAGACGAGCAAAAAGTTACCTGGCCGCCTCATGAGGAAGGCTTTAGATCCACAACATTGTTGGGCAGGAATCTACCCGCTGGTGGATAAGCCGAGCAGGAAACTACTCGGCCACCTCGTGAGGAGGGCTTTCGATCCACAGCGTTTGTTAGGCAAGAAGTTACCCGCTTGTGGATGAGCCAGCAGAAAATTGCTCGGTGGCCTCGTGATGAGGGCTTTAGATCCTTAGCGTGGTTGGGTAGGAAGCTACCAGCTAGGGATGGATCGAGCGGGAAGCTACTCGGTCGCCTCGTGATGAGGGCTTTCGATCCACAGCGTTTGTTGGGCAGGAAGCTACCCGCTGCAAATGGGTCAGCAGGAAATTGCTCGGCGGCCTTGTGATGAGGGTCTTTGATCCTTAGTGTAGTTGGGTAGGAAGCTACCCGCTAGGGATGGGCCGAGCAAGAAGCTACTCGGTCGCCTCGTGATTAGGGCTTTCAATCCACGGCGTTTGTTGGGCAGGAAGCTACCCGCTGGTGGATGAGCCGAGCAGGAAGCTACTCGGCCGCCTCGTGAGGAGGGCTTTTGATCCACAGTGTTGTTGGGCAGAAAGCTACCCGCTGGTGGATGAGCCGAGCAGGAAGCTACTTGGCCGCCTCGTGAGGAGGGCTTTAGATCCACAGCATTTGTTGGGCAGGAAGCTACCCACTGCGGATGAGTCAAGCAGGAAGCTACTCGGCCGCCTCGTAAGGAAGGCTTTCGATCCACAGCGTTTGTTAGGCAGGAAGCTACCCGCTTGTGGACGGGCCAGTAGGAATTTGCTCGGCGGTCTCGCGATGAGGGATTTGGATCCACGGCGTTTGTTGGGCAGGAAGCTACCCGCCTGTGGATGAACCGAGCAGTAAGCTACCTGGTCGCCTCGTGATGAGGGCTTTCGATCCACAGCTTTTGTTAGGTAGGAAGCTACCCGTTAAGGATAGGCTAAGCAGGAAGCTACCCGTTGGCTCTGCAGGGAGTTTTAACATGGAAACAAATAGAAGTAGTTCAGACTTCAGATTACAGGGAAGCAAGAAACTTTATTATTAAATAAAATATAGATTATGTGATTTAGTATAAATTCTCCTGCATTGAATGACCGGTTTCGGTAGGTGTCCTTGTTGCTCGGACTTGGGTCAGTCGGCAATGATCATGATCTGCCCTATTATCAGCTCTTCGACTGTAACTTGGCCGGCTAGCTCCCTATCCACTTGATGCTTGTCTCGCAGGTAGTTCGCCAAGTGACCGGAGCGAATCAGCTCTTCGATGTAATTGCGTAACTGTTTACAATTCTCGGTCGGATGTCCTCGCGTCCGGTGATAGGCACAATACGGGCCTCGGAGCCGTTTGCCCATGCTTTGGGTTGCCGGCGGGAGCTTGAAGAACCTCTCGCCCTTATCTTCCTCCAACAGCTCGGCTTGGGAAATGTTCAGGGGAATGAACTCCGGAAACCTCGGGGAGTAAGGCTTCGGACGGTCGACTTTCTTCTTCTCCTCCCTGTCCCTTTTCTTTCTGTCTGCCTGATCGGATCGGGGCAGGTTTCAGTTGTCACGCCTCGCTTCTCGGTGTACGGATAAGGAGACGTGACGAGGCCCTCGACGTATTTACTCAGAAGTAAATACGTTAAGCGTAATAAGCAATATAATATAAATGTACACAAGAAAACATGAGATGTAAATGAACAACAACTTTTTATTTATTAAATATTCTTTACAGTACAACTGAAAAGTATATACAATATGAAAAGCAATGACTAAACAATGGCTAGAACTGAAATTAAAAGTATGTACAAGTGACTGGAGCTCCGGGTCCTCAATAAACTGGTCCAAGTCTTCTGAGATGGGCTCGATCTCCAGAGAGTCGGGTCCTCCTGACAACATTCAAAAGAAAGAATAGAAAAGGAATGTCGTCAGCGAACAATTGCTCAGTAAGTCCTAAAGAGAGATAGAAATAGACTGAACAGGTAAAGAGAATATATCTGGTATAATGTATCCATTTACTGACATCATGGTTTCGGTAAATCATCCATCTATACAATCTATAATACAAGACAATACAATTTGTAATACAATACAAACAAGATATCGCGGGGTTTATAAAGGGTAGACTGGTACGGAATATATTAAAGGTGGCACGAGGTGGTCACTTAAGTCGTAATTACATCCATGTCGTTGTTTCGTGGTATTATCGACGGAGCCTTGTATTTTTGATACCTTAATCTCCGGGGAAAGTGAGACTCCTCTCATATACACTGGTATCTTCTGTACCAAGATACAAACAGGAGCGTTAACAATATAATCAACATTAAATAACAATACACTCTCTCCCTGTCTATTCTACTTCTCTCTCATCTTTGGGGACTTACCGAGCGATTGTTCGCTGACGACATTCCTTCTCTTTCTTCTTTGGAATGTTGTCAGGTGGATCAGACCTTCAGGAGATCGAGCCCACCAGCGAGGACTTGGATCAGCTAGCCTTCGACCCGGAGCTCTAGATACTTGTACATTTCATTCCAGTACTTTCTATTGCTGTTATGCCACTGTTTAGGCATTGCTTTTCATTCCATGTATTTACTTTTCAGATGTATTGTAAAAAGAATGTGAATAAATAAAGTTGTTGTTCATTATATTTGTCTTTTGTGTACATTTTCTTTTATATTGCTTAGTTACATTTAGCGTATTTACTTCTGAGTAAATACGTAGCAGCATCGTCGCGTCCTCTGCCCGTATACTGGGAAGCGGGGCGTGACATTTCCCATCGAAGAGGGCCACTTTCGGCGGCTTGTTCCTGGACGAGACGCGCTCGGCAAGCAGCTCTTATGTAAAGGGCTTTGTTAGTGAGTCGGCGGAGTACCTGGCCCCTGCACCGGACGTGTGGCTATCCCTTCGTATGCCTACGATCTTCTTCTCGAGGGCTTCAAGCCGGTGGTGGTACCCCAATGTAACAACTCCAATTTTAATGTACATAAAATTGTTTAAAAGTTAATGTACACTTGGGGTATTTACAATTCCTGTGAGTACTATAAGTATTTGATTCAATTTTGAACAGCAAGTAAGAGCTTGTAGCTCACTAGTAAAGGCATTGCACTGTTAAGACATAGCACCAGAGTTCAAATCCTATGTCACGCCCTGCTTCCCAGAGTACGCTAAAATGGGCACGTGACATAGCCAACCATGCTACCTGTGGGTAGGAAGTATCCATCCACAGTCACATTACGGCTGTAGAGATATCAAGATCAAAATAAAACTATCTAAAACATGTCCATAAACCAAATAACATGAGTCGAGAATAATAAAGGTGCGAAAGCAAAAGATCCAATACAAAATAACTGGAATGTATGTCCCATAATGCGGGCTCACATCAAGAATAAAATGCAGGAAATAAAGAACTAGCTAATACTGACACCTCACAACTCAGCCTGCTGGCTGAAGTACTCCTGCTCGGACTGCAACAGCGGTACAGAATCTGGGCCATGCAAAACCCAGACGTCAGCGCGTCATATCATCAAGTAATAAAATATGAACAGAGTAACAGGCAATGCGAATATAAACATGAATAAAGCAAGGGCAACAGTACTATAAATCAGGGCAGTGCAGGGTAGCGTGCAGTGGGTAAACTAAACTGTTCTATCAGGTTTTCTGTTCTAAAGTCTTTGAAATCAAATTGATGAATCATCGATGTAACTCAATAGTATCCCATGCGTGCCCGGGATCACGGTCCAGATTCTCGGGCTGAAACCGAGACATGCCGCTAGGCACTAAAACAGTAATGTGTACAGATGAATGATGTCAGCAGCATCACTCCAAGGCTGGCCCAGCCTCTAAAACTGATCAGAACAAGTAGCGAACTGTTGAGTTACAAGTCAGGTTTCACCTTTGATTTCCCCATACCCCCAAGTTATATGTGTATGTCAAGTCAGGTATTCAGTAATCAAGAACTAAAGCCAACACAGGATCAGGTAAGCAGGTTTGTCTGGATAGACAACAGGAACGGTCCGTGAGGACTACATGTCAGGTTTGTTGGTATTAAACACAAGATCAGGTAACGGGTCAGGTCATGGTACATCAGGTCAAGTCAAGCAGTATACGGTACCATGTCGGGTCAATCAATATGTATGCAGCAAGTCATGTCAAGATGTAAACGATATCATGGGTGTGCTCATAATCAGTTACATAATCAAGCATGGTTATCAACAACATAAATCTAAGCAATGAACTAAACAATAAAGCAGCTTCAATTAATTAGCAGTACAGTTATCAGTTGTGTTTCAGAGTTGATTTCAACATTATAAGAATACAGTATGACAGCTATGGCCGTTAAATCATGTTAACAAGTTTAAGAATTTTAGGGATGCAATGATTTATATATAGGTTCAATGGATGAAATCACAGTTAATACAGGTTAAATGCACACGAGTGTCCGAATGGAATAAAACTATAGAGAGAATGCCATAGGCTATGTCAATAGTGAAAGTGTGACTAAAACATATAAATGTGATTATTAGGTTTAATAAAGTAAATGCAAACAGTAGGTTTCAAGCTTGGAAGCTAAAATGATATAACACGACATTGAGCACGAAAAAGGGAAATTATGGTACTAAAGTTAACCTACAGGTTTAGGGTGCTATCAATGTATATGTATATGTATTATCTAGCATGTAGCAAGGTGCACTTGCCTCGACGGGTTGCGAAACAGAAGACGAAACGTCACGCGTCGGCGGGTGAGAGGTCGCGACGCGCGCACGGTGCACGGAAAGAACCCAAACGACGAACAATGGAGCCACACGGGTCAGGGTTCCTCGCTGGAACGTCGGGACACGTCGCCGGCATGGTCGGATTCCGGCGAAACACAAAAACAGTGGACATTAAAGATATTACAGGAAATGCAAAGCAAATCGACGGAGATCGAAGGATATAGAGGAAGTAACTCACCCATTGGATTGTAGAGGGATGGCTGCGTCGTTCGCGTGTCGTCGACGGAGCTCTGGCGACCTACAGAGGACCCACAATTTTAACAGAGAAGAAAAGAACTAAAATGAAAAGAAGAGACAGAGGAGGAAGAGAAGGAAGAAGAAGAAGAAGGAGAAGGAGAAGAAGAACACTCACCGAGGGATGCACGAGGCCGGGGACGGATCGAGATCGCCGGCGGCGATCCCACGAGGTGCTGCGGTGTGCAGGTGGGTGTGCGGTGCAAAAGTGCAGGGCGCGGCTGCAGTTGCAAGGTGCTCGGGAAAAGGAGGAAGGAAGACGAGGTGGGAGCGACGCGGGCGAGGAGGCGACGAGGTTGGCGTCGACGTTGAGGCGACGACGAGAGGAATGGAGGGCGGCGAGGGTTTTATCGAGGAGTTGGGTTATGTTAAAAGAAAACGAGGAATGAGAAATATATATAGGGGAGAGGGAGAGAGAGAGACGGGGAGAGAGAGAGAGAGAGAAAGATTGAGAGAGGAGGTGAGAGATCGAGAGGAGAGAGAAAATATAGAGGAGAGAGAAAATTGGATCGTAGCGTTAGAGAAGAGAGAGAGAGAGAGAGAAGGAGAAAGGGAGAGAGAGAGAAACATTGTGGGGCCCAGGGGGTTTTAAAACAAAGATGATTGGCTGTTAAGAATTTGTGAAAGATTTAAGGGAATAGAAAATAATATTCTGGAGGGGGGGTTTATAGTATTAGTTGGTTAAAGAAAATATTATATTCGACGGTATAAAATTAGAAATTAGGATTTGGTGCAAATGTAAAATATTTACGAATTGCGCCCGGGTCGGGTCTAAAAATTTGAAATTGAAATAAGAAAAATATAGGCGGGGTCCAAAATTTAAAATAAAGTATTTCACGATCAAAAAGCATACCCCCAAAACGGACGCACGTACGTGCGCGTAGCCGTCCAAACACGTCCGCTTCTCTGAACGGGACGAGGACACGATGCAAGGATGCTACCACAGGGTTAGGGGTGCCGAGCAGGCTATGTCAAATATTTTTAATTTTATTTTAGATGCCTTAAATTGTTATATGCAGAAATGAATTGTCGGGATAAAATTTATAACTAGCAACAGTCAAGTAGGATCAATGAAATAATACCATACACCATTCATACGGTAACAGAAACTAGTAGCATTGGGCTCGGTTGTTACATTATACCCAACTACAAAAAGAATTTTGTCCTCGAAATTCCAAGAATACAAAGATAGACGACAAACAACTATAAGAAAAGATGAGGAAACTTCTGCCGGATTTCATCTTCTCGTTCCCAAGTGGACTCTCCATGCGAGCGATTACCCCAAGAAACAAGTACAAGAGGGATAACCTTGTTCTTAAGAACCTTTTCCCTTCGATCCACAATTTCAACCGATCGCTCCTCAAAAGTCAAGTCTTCTCGTACCGTCAGCTCCGAATGATCCAATACATGCGTTTCATCTCGAACATACCTACGGAGTTGAGACACGTGAAACACATCGTGCACATTCGCCAAGGACTGCGGTAACGCCAAACGATACGCTACCTCACCAACACGCTCCAAGATCTCAAAGGGTCCAACAAATTGAGGACTGAGCTTTCCTCGACTTCCAAAGCGAATCACCCCTCTAGTCGGTGATATCTTCAAGAATACCAAATCACCCACGGTGAACTCTAGAGGTCTTCTCGACGTATCAGCCCAACTCTTCTGTCTGTCTTGACCTGCCTTCATATAATTTCTGATAGTGTTAACTTTCTCAACTGTCTGCACAACCAAATCTGGTCCCAACAATCTTCGTTCACCGACATCGTCCCAGCAAACAGGTGAACGACATTTACGACCATACAACGCTTTAAATGGAGCCATCTGGATAGTTGCCTGGAAACTGTTGTTGTAAGAAAACTCCACCAAATGTAGATGATCCTCCCATGAACCCTTGAAGTCTAACATGCATGCTCTCAACATATCTTCAAGAGTTTGGATCGTTCTCTCCGACTGACCATCAGTTTGAGGATGATAAGTTGTGCTAAACTTCAATCGAGTCCCAAAACTTTCTTGTAAACTCCGCCAAAAGTGCGATAAGAACCGAGTGTCACGATCGGACACGATACTTACCGGTACTCCATGCAATCTTACAATCTCCTGCATGTACCGCTCAGCCAAGGTTTCTGTTGATTGACCAACCCGAAAAGGAATAAAATGAGCTGCCTTGGTCAATCGATCAACAATCACCCATACTGCATTGTTGCCTTTTGGACTCCGCGGTAAAGCCGTCACGAAATCCATGGTTATATGTTCCCACTTCCACTGAGGAATCGGAAGTGGTTGCAATAAACCAGCAACCCATTGATGTTCAGCCTTAACTTGCTGACACACCAAGCACTTTGCCACAAAGCGAGCAATCTCCCGTTTCATGCCTTCCCACCAGAAATGCTGTCGTAAGTCTCGGTACATCTTCATGCCTTCTGGATGTACAGAATAAGCTGAACTGTGTGCCTCCTTCATAAGCTCTTCACGAATATCTCCCTTTCGCACACACAAACGGCTACCATACCTCAACAAACCATCTTCGTGGATCAATAAATCTGTTCGTAGTCCGGCTTCAACCTGTTCTCGAAACTTTTGCAATCTAGGATCCTGCGATTGCGCTGCCTTAATATTCTAGATCAACGACGAATGTACTTGCAGCTGCATCAACTGTCCCGAAGAATGCGGTAGCACAACCTCCAAATCAAATCTTCGAAAATCTTCAACGAGCTCCTTCTGCCTAGTCAACATCTGAATTGTTGGTAACCGACTGAGCGCATCCGGTACGACATTAACCTTCCCCGGGTGATACTTAAGATCAAGATCGTAGTCAGCCATCATCTCCAACCATCTACGTTGCCTCATATTAAGCTCCTTCTGCGTGAACACATACTTCAAGCTCTTATGATCCGTGAAAACTTCGACCCTTTCGCCTAAAAGGTTGTGTCTCCAAATCTTCAAAGCAAAAATCACAGCCGCAAGCTCCAAGTCATGAGTTGGGTAATTCTTCTCATGGGTCTTCAACTGTCTCGATGCGTACGCTACAACCTTCCCATGCTGCATCAAAACACATCCCAATCCTTTCCCAGATGCGTCGCTGTGAATCACCAATCCTCCGGAATTGTCTGGCACGGTCAGAATAGGGGCGGTTATCAATTTCTGCTTCAACGTTTCAAAAGCTGACGCACATCTATCCGTCCACACAAAAGATACCTCCTTGCGCGTAAGATTGGTCAACGGCTCCGCCAGACGAGCAAAGTTCTCCACAAATCTCCTGTAGTATCCGGCCAGTCCAAGGAAACTTCTTATCTCAGCAACATTCTTTGGAATCGGCCAATCTCGAACTGCTACAATCTTTTCTGGATCAACGGCGATTCTATCGCCACACACAACATGCCCCAAAAACTTTACTTCCTCCAGCCAAAACTCGCACTTACCCATCTTCGCATACAACTTCTCCTGTCTCAACGTCTGCAGTGCGATCTTTAAATGCTCAGCATGCTCTTCAAAACTCTTCGAGTATACCAGAATATCGTCAATGAACACCATAATAAACTGGTCCAAGAAAGGTGAAAAGATTCGGTTCATCAAGTCCATGAATATCGCCGGTGCATTCGTTACTCCGAAGGGCATCACTAAGTACTCGTAATGTCCATACCGAGTTCGTAACGCCGTATTGCAAATATCTTCTGCTTTCACTCGGACCTGATGATATCCGGATCGTAAATCCAGCTTCGAGAATACCTTCGCGCCACTAAGCTGCTCAAAAAGTTCGCCAATGCGAGGGATCGGGTATTTGTTCTTAATAGTCACCCGGTTTAATTCTCGATAGTCGATGCACATCCTTCTCATGCCATCTTTCTTCTTAAATAGAAGAACTGGAGCTCCCCGAGGCGAGTTACTGCTTCGAATCCAACCCTTTTCAAGCAATTCGGCAACCTGTTTCTTGACTTCTTCCAACTCCACTGGTGCCATTGGATAATACGCTTTAGATACTGGCGCTGCACCAGGAATAAGATCAATTGCGAACTCTACGTCTCGCTTCGGCGGTAATCCCGATATATCTTCAAACACGTCCATTAAATCACGAACAACAGCTGGCTCTTCACTTTTATCAACCTCCATTGATGCAAGAATATCATTTGTCGGCCTAGCCCTAAACTCGACTGGCCCGACAGAACTGCTTCCTCCAGTGAAGGTAAACTCGGGATGTCCAGGAATCTGGAAAATTACTTTCTTTGCCCTACAATCAATGTGAGCGTGGAAAGTGCCAAGAAAATCCATTCCCAAGACGACTTCGTAACTTCCCGTATCAATCACCAAGAAATCTGCAAAAAGCTCCCGTCCGTAAACCACAATTGTACAATCTTTACATTCCCTACTAGATATGATTTTTCCATTCCCAGTGTGTATGTCCCAGAAACTAGACAGGGTCGTGCAGGTAATCGAGTGTGTAGTTATAAACTTGGATGACATAAAATAATAGGATGCACCAGAATCAAACAACGCTAATGCGGGAAACCATGAACGAGTAGAATTACTGAAACAACTTCTCCTGACGCCTTAGCTTCCTCAGCTGTCAAGGTAAAAGCTCGAGCCTGATTAGGTCCTTGAGTCAGCTGCTTCTGTCCCTGAAACGGTTTCTGCGGAGGCTTCTAAATATCATCCTTCGTACGAAGCTTCGACGGACAAGCGCTGACAGCGTGATCTGCCGCTCCACAAACTAAACAGAGTCCCAGCCTCTTTCGACAATCCTTTTGCACGTGGCCAGGTAAATTGCAGTAGTTACAAGTCACGCTCTTTCTCTGGTCAACCACAGCATGCTTCTTCATTGGTGCTACGCCTCGACGGTCCACTGGAATACCTCTGCGGCCATGAGCTCGGTTTGGTACAAATGTTGGCTTCCTTACCGCAACTGCTGTCTGCTGCAAACTCCCAGTTTTTCCTGATAGGCTCTGCTGTTCTCGAGCTGCCGTAAGAACCTGTGAGAAAGTGATCAAACCCAGGGAGACAATCTGCCTCTGGATGTCCACATCCAAGCTGCGCATGAACCTCCGTGCCCTGTCTGTATCGTTGGCAACTAAAGGTCCAGCGAATCTGCTGAGTCTGGTCCATTCTGCTGCATGCACATCCACGGGTGCTCCATTCTGCCTTAGCCCAATGAATTTCTCTTCCATTTCCTCCCGTGCAGTCCGCGGGAAGAACTTCTCTAGGAAACTCTTCGAAAAATCCGCCCACCTGATCGGCTTGGGCAAGCGGGTCTCCTCCACAAGCCACCATTCTCGGGCGTGGTCTACTAACTGAATGCGTACCACATCAACTCTCTTCTCATCTGGAATCTGTGCCGCAATAAGCAAGTTCTCTGTGTCAACTAGCCACTGCTCCGCTGGCAACGGCTCCTCCAAACCAATAAATGCAGACGGACCCAAACGCCTGAAATCTGCTATGGTCCCTACTCGATCAACTGGTTTAGCTTCAACCTTGTCTACGGATTGCTGAACGGTTCGCAAACCTTCCTGAAACGATTCCGCTTGCTGCTGGATCAGCTCGGTCTGTCTCTTTTGATTCTCCAGCATTCCCCTTATCACTCCAAGCATGGCGGCTTCGTCCACACGCCTTTGGTACGTCTCAAATTCTTATCTGTCATATTCCTGAAATCAAAACACCCAACATTAGCATGATAACAGATTAAAAATATAGATCAAGGCTAGAACTCCAAGTTACTTAAATAGAGTACCGTATTGTAACTATGCCGCGGTATCATAGCCACAATTACATAACTCCACCCAAGTCGCCTAAGTCCTAGAGATAACAAGGAATCAGGTTTTCGAGTCGATATGCAAAGGAAGTTTGCACATCGTAAAAGATATAATCAGGAAGAATTTGATTCAAGAATGGTAAAACGGCAAGGTGGCAGGACATGTTTCCTAAACACGGGTATTCTGATTCGTATATTGGGTACAATACCCAACTACAAAAGAATCAACCCGACTAACCTATGCTCTGATACCAAAAGAACCATGTCACGCCCCGCTTCCCAGAGTATGCTAAAATGGGCACGTGACATAGCCAACCATACTACCTGTGGGTAGGAAGTATCCATCCACAGTCACATTACGGCTGTAGAGATATCAAGATCAAAATAAAACTATCTAAAACATGTCCATAAACCAAATAACATGAGTCAAGAATAATAAAGGTGCGGAAGCAAAAGATCCAATACACAATAACTGGAATGTATGTCCCATAATGCGGGCTCACATCAGGAAAAAAATGCTGGAAATAAAGAACCAACTAATACTGACACCTCACAGCTCAGCCTGCTGGCTGAAGTACTCCTGCTCGGACTGCAACAGCGGTACAGAATCTGGGCCATGCAAAACCCATACGTTAGCGCGTCATATCATCAAGTAATAAAATATGAACAGAGTAACAGGCAATGCGAATATAAACATGAATAAAGAAAGGGAAATGGTACTATAAATCAGGGCAGTGCAGGGTAGCGTGCAGTGGGTAAACTAAACTGTTCTATCAGGTTTTCTGTTCTAAAGTCTTTGAAATCAAATTGATGAATCATCGATGTAACTCAATAGTATCCCGTGCGTGCCCGGGATCACGGTCCAGATTCTCGGGCTGAAACCGAGACATGACGCTAGGAACTAAAACAGGAATGTGTACAGATGAATGATGTCAGCAGCATCACTCCAAGGCCGGCCCAGCCTCTAAAACTGATCAGAACAAGTAGCGAACTGTTGAGTTACAAGTCAGGTTTCACCTTTGATTTCCCCATACCCCCAAGTTATATGTGTATGTCAAGTCAGGTATTCAGTAATCAAGAACTAATGCCAATACAGGATCAGGTAAGCAGGTTTGTCTGGATAGACAACAGGAACGGTCCGTGAGGACTACATGTCAGGTTTGTTGGCATTAGACACAAGATCAGGTAACAGGTCAGGTCATGGTACATCAGGTCAAGTCAAGCAGTATACGGTACCATGTCGGGTCAATCAATATGTATGCAGCAAGTCATGTCAAGATGTAAACGATATCATGTGTGTGCTCATAATCAGTTACATAATCAAGCATGGTTATCAACAACATAAATCTAAGCAATGAACTAAACAATAAAGCAACTTCAATTAATTAGCAGTACAGTTATCAGTTGTGTTTCAGAGATGATTTCAACATTATAAGAATACAGTATGACAGTTATGGCCGTTAAATCATGTTAACAAGTTTAAGAATTTTAGGGATGCAATGATTTATATATAGGTTCAATGGATGAAATCACAGTTAATACAGGTTAAATGCACACGAGTGTCCGAATGGAATAAAACTATAGAGAGAATGCCATAGTCTATGTCAATAGTGAAAGTGTGACTAAAACATATAAATGTGATTATTAGGTTTAGTAAAGTAAATGCAAACAGTAGGTTTCAAGCTTGGAAGCTAAAATGATATAACACGACATTGAGCACGAAAAAGGGAAATTATGGTACTAAAGTTAACCTACAGGTTTAGGGTGCTATCAATGTATATGTATATATATTATCTAGCATGTAGCAAGGTGCACTTGCCTCGACGGGTTGCGAAACAGAAGACGGAATGTCACGCGTCGGCGGGTGAGAGGTCGCGACGCGCGCACGGTGCACGGAAAGAACCCAAACGACGAACAATGGAGCCACACGGGTCAGGGTTCCTCGCTGAAATGTCGGGACACGTCGCCGACACGGTCGGATTCCGGCGAAACACAAAAACAGTGAACATTAAAGATATTACAGGAAATGCAAAGCAAATCGACAGAGATCGAAGGATATAGAGGAAGTAACTCACCCACTGGATTGTAGAGGAATGGCTGCATCGTTGGCGTGTCGTCGACGGAGCTCCGGCGACCTACAGAGGACCCACAATTTTAACAGAGAAGAAAAGAACTAAAATGAAAAGAAGAGACAGAGGAGGAAGAGAAGGAAGAAGAAGGAGAAGGAGAAGGAGAAGGAGAAGAAGACCACTCACCGAGGGATGCACGAGGCCGGGGACGGATCGAGATCGCCGGCGGCGATCCCACATGGTGCTGCGACGTGCAGGTGGGTGCGCGGTGCAAAAGTGCAGGGCGGGCTGCAGTTGCAAGGTGCTCGGGAAAAGGAAGAAGGAAGACGAGGTGGGAGCGACGCGGGCGAGGAGGCGACGAGGTTGGCGTCGACGTTGAGGCGATGACGAGAGGAATGGAGGGCGGCGAGGGTTTTATCGAGGAGTTGGGTTCTGTTAAAAGAAAACGAGGAATGAGAAATATATATAGGGGAGAGGGAGAGAGAGAGAGAGAGACGGGTAGAGAGAGAGAGAGAGAAAGATTGCGAGAGGAGAGAGATAGAGAGGAGGTGAGAGATCGAGAGGAGAGAGAAAATATAAAGGAGAGAGAAAATTGGATCGTAGCGTTAGAGAAGAGAGAGAGAGAAGGAGAAAGGGGGAGAGAGAGAAACATTGTGGGGGCCCGGAGGGTTTTAAAACAAAGATGATTGGCTGTTAAGAATTTGTGAAAGATTTAAGGGAATAGAAAAAAATATTCTGGGGGGGGGTTTTATAGTATTAGTTGGTTAAAGAAAATATTATATTCGACGGTATAAAATTAGAAATTAGGATTTGGCGCAAATGTAAAATATTTCCGAATTGCGCCCGGGTCGGGTCTAAAAATTTGAAATTGAAATAAGAAAAATATAGGCGGGATCCAAAATTTAAAATAAAGTATTTCACGATCAAAAAGCATACCCCCAAAATGGACGCACGTACGTGCGCGTAGCCGTCCAAACACGTCCGCTTCACTGAACGGGATGAGGACACGATGCAAGGACGCTGCCATAGGGTTAGGGGTGTCGAGCAGGCTATGTCAAATATTTTTAATTTTATTTTAGATACCTTAAATTGTTATATGCAGAAATGAATTGTCGGGGTAAAATTTATAACTAGCAACAGTCAAGTAGGATCAATGAAATAATACCATGCACTATTCATACGGTAACAGAAACTAGTAGCATTGGGCTCGGTTGTTACATCCTATCAGCCACATTATTTTCATTTTGTATTCTTTTAATCTTTTTAGAAGTCCAAGAGTCTACACGTGCACAACATGTAAAACCAAGAGTCACGGAGAATTCAAACACGTGCACTGCAGAATACGAAACGATCCCGACCCAATACCCCAACACCAACAACACCCGTCGGTGTTGGCCCGGCGAGAATAGGAAAAAAACCGGCGCCGTCGGTCTAGACCGTCCTAAATGCTTCCAAACTTCACCCCGTGCACCTCTTCAGCTACCCCCACTACTCCCTTATTGCTTATTTACTTTGATTATTTCCAAAGAGCAATAAAATGCCCAATTAATCCAGTATTAATGCATATTTCAATGCATTCTTTAAACACCCTGAACCCTAATTTTTCACTATAAATACCACCCTAGTTTCACCCCCTCCTCACTCATAATTCCCTGCCTTAACTCCCAAGAAAATTCTAAGTTCCTATAGTGTGCAAGTGGAGTTAACAAAGGGCGAAGCTCCGACGAACTTCCGGCGACGATCCAAGGAGTTTCCGGCGACGAAACGACGCACCGGCGACGAAACGACGCACTGGCGCTTTCCCACCCTTCATCTTTCTCTCTTTTATCCAAACAACCAGTAAGTCCCATTCTTCTCTATCATCTCGATCTCTAAAAAGTTCTATTTCTAAAACACGATGGAAGCGGAGTTAATCCGACTCCCGATTCGGTTTTCTTTGAAAACTTGATTTTTCTTAATCAAGATAACTTCATATTCTCACATATTGTTAAGCAAACATTAAAAAAACTAGTAAATCGAGTTTCACCTCAAAATAATTATTGTGGTAACTTTTATCGCATTTTTACATTAAAATATCTTCGTGTTTCATTTCGACATTATAATTTATTTTCCTTGCTATACCGTTACGTAGTTCACGAGGTAATAACCTACCTCATCACAACACACATCTCTATTATAGCACGATAAAAAATTTGGTACAATAGAATACGAGAAATACGACTTTGCAATTAAATACCTTTAACTTATAAAACCGTTTTCGTTAAAAGATATATTAAACAATTTCTTGCAATTGCGCCTCTACAACCCATTTTGGGAAACCCGTTCGGGATGATGTTGATTATCGCACATCCTCGGGCTTAGTAGAGCAAGATGCAGACCTCCGCAAGGAGCATTCGATCTCGATGGAATTTTTATACATTTTTCTTTAGAAAATAAGATTTTTACAAGAAAACAAATAAATTTATTTTCGTTAAATATGTATATATAAATATTACCAAAATACTTATTTTAAATATATATATATATATATATATATATATATATATATATATATTATTCCATATTTCCAAAACTCAAGAAAAGAATTCAAATATTACATGAAGCCACCATGATAATTCAAAACAATATTCATATTACAAATAAATACCATATATTATGAAATTAGGTTTTATTCACTAGAAATGTCACATTTATAAAATATATATCAATGAAAACTCTAAAGACGATAATTAAATACTTGAGGTGTATTTTGAAATTATACCAAAACTATTTTTATATAAAACCATCTCAAGTTATATTAAATTACAATAAGGACCCTAATAAATATAGGTTTAAGCGGGACCAGTCTCTTGAGCCTCAGGGAGCCGAAGATATGGGTGCTTGCTTATTTAAGGTAGACAACCTAACAAACGGTGTTATCAATACGGCAATTGTCTTGGAAAAAGACACAAATCCTGCCGTCCATGTGCAGAGTTACCGATAACACCAAAACCTAATTCAGGATTCAATTTCTTTTCTAATTGACTGACTCAGACGGAGTCTCAATACAATCAATCTGACTTGAATATGATTCAAGTATAAACTACAATTCAATATGAATCCATGAATCCATATATTCAATTTGTTCAATATATTCAATCTATATTGACTGAACCGAACCATGGATATACATCCATCTACATGATCCTTTAGTTACATCCATTTACTGATATCATGATTTCGGCAAGTCATCCATCTATACAATTTATTATATAATTCAACACAATACAAACAATACAACCAAGACATCGCGGGGTTTATAAGGGGTAGATTGGTACGGAAGGTGTTAGAAGTTGCACGAGACTGCAACCACAAGACACCTATCCTGAATCTCCATTGCCGTTGTACCGTGGCTGAACGGTTCCTTGTACTCCGTATACCGTAGTCTCTGGTATAGTGAGACTCCTATTGTATACACTGGCCTCTTCTGTACCAAGCTACAAAAAACAGCGTTAACAATATAATACAACATTAAAAGTTGCGCTCTCCCTCTGTTTATTCTATTTCTCCCTCATCTTTGGGACTTACAGAGCGATTGTTCGCTGACGACGTTCTTTTCTTCTTTCTTTGAAATGTTGTCAGGTGGATCGGATATTCTGGAGACAGAGCCCACCAGCGAGGACTTGGACCAGCTAGCTTTTGACTCGGAGCTCTAGTTACTTATACATTTCATTTTCATTTCTGTTATGCCATTGTTTAGGCATTGCTTTCAGTACATGTATGTTAAGCGGTCTAAAACGGTCTCTTGCATACTATTCACGGGTCTCACTCTCCAAAGTCGAATCTCGACAAAGAGGGAAACAACCGCTTAGGAGTTCTCTCGACTCGTAAGAGGGAAAATTCTCTTTATGATCCTTACGACTTATAAGAGAAAACGCACTTAGGAATCCTCACGATTCCTAAGGAGAAAATACACCTACGAGATCCTCTCGATCCGTAGGGAGAAAAGTCTTTATGAGACCCTCACGGCTCATAAAGTTGAAAAGTCTTAGGTAGCAGATCTGAACCTGCGGCCTAAGCCATCGCTACCTCTTGAAGAAGCCAAGATAGGCTGTTCGCTCTATCATCTGTCAACCATGTTTACTAAGGCAGCATACTGATAACAAAAGAAAGAAGAAAGCGACAGAAAGAACATCCGATTTGCATTTGATCAAGCGTTCGAGACACACTCATGCATGCATGTGCAAAAGACTCAGAACGAGAAATAAGACAAGCTGAAATGAGAAATTTTCCAATCATATTACAAAGGGTTCTTACAATCATAAGGAAATAAACAAAAACATTATTCAAATGATTATAATGGCAAAACCTCAGATCCAGGGCATGGATTAAAGAATTCGAAAGTAAGGCCATCTAGAATCTTTCTGGCCTTTCTGATTATTCTCGTGCGCAACCTCTCGCGCTCACGTGTGTCAAGATCTTCGGCAAGGCCCCCCATCCTTCGATAAGCAGCAATTATCGTCGTCTGTTGAAAAATCTGATGCAGAATGTCGATGAGGCCATCTCGCCGTTTCTTCGAGATCAGTCCCGACAGGTACACTGAATGCACCTTGTCTTCGGCATCATCCAGCGCATTAAGCGGCATGGCCTCGTGAAACCCCGGAAGTGCCCTCCAGATTGCTCCCAGCATGACTTTCAAGAGAACAGAACGGCGAGGAACCAACCAACCAACCAGCGCGTGCGTTCAGACGACCCATAACCTCCGCACACTGGGCATCTGTAAACTCTTGGTTTTGATGACGGCCCTGTACGCGGATATCCTCATAAGTGATGAATTCGTGCAGACTGTATAGATGAACAGCCATAATGCCTGAAGAAAACATCATTAGAAGATTAGCAATGAGAAAAAAAGACACAGGGAGCTAAACTCCTTGAGAGCAATGCTCTGCAGACGGGAGTGACACCTGTCAAAATCAGTTATGAGGAGAATTTGAAGAAAATTCCCCGAGAACTCTGAAAGCCTTACTATGAAAAGATGATATAATCCATTAAAGAAAAAACTTCATTTTTTGGTCTTCATTATCCATGATCAAACTCTTAAGAGTTCTTCACAAAAGATTAAGAAATCTACTTGTATCAAGAGAGCAGGGCTCTGATTCATGGGCTAAGAAACCCCAAGACAAGATCATGGTCTAAAGAGAGCAAAGCTCTATTAATAAAACCCTAAATGGGTTTTCTTTAGATCAAAAATCTATGAGAGCAAGGCCCTGTCATTTAAAATTAATTTAATTTAATTTAAGTTAATTTTACCTAAAAGTTTTCTAGAGTTTAACTCTTAAGTTCTTGAAAGCAAGAGCAAAGCTCTGAAGTTCTGAGAATAAGATTCTTGAAGATGGTGATTATCTGTGAAGGGCCAAGGGTCATATTTATAGACGCTTGCGCCCCTTCAACTCCTCAGTTGATCCAACGGCCAAGATCTTGCCACCGCTGCACTCACGTGTGCGCCACGTGAGCGCAACGGTGGGGGGGCATTTATTTCCCCCAATCAGAGCAAAGCTCTGTTTGAATTTTGAAAATTCAAAAATTGAAGCAATGCTTCAAATTCCTTGCGCTGCGTGCAACGCGCCACGTATCAAAAGCTGATACGCTAGCGTAGCGCCCAAGGCAGCGCACCCAATCAGAGCAAGGCTCTACTTAAAGTAAAAAACAAAAGAAGCAAATCTTCAGATGGTGCGCGACACGTGGCAGCGCAGTTGCGCTAGCGCAGGTGCGCTGCGCTCTGCGCTGCGCGACACGTGGCTGCGCTCTGCGCTGCGCGACACGTGGCAGCGCAGTTGCGCTGCGCGACACGTGTTAAGCGTAGGTGCGCTTGCACCAAACAGAAAAATTCTGAAAGATCTTTCTGATCTTGTTAAAACAAGAAGATTGTCTTCTGTAATCCAGAAGCCCTTGGATCAAAGATCCGACGGTGGGGAAAAATCCCTAAATCACTCAGAGAAAGATCTCTTTAACTGACTTAACAAACTAATTGGCACTATATAAAGTCCCCTAGACCCCAAGTCTAAAACACACAGAAACACAGAGAGAAAAAAAATACAGAGAACTCCTAAAAAGAAAGTTTGAGAAGAATTCAAGAAAGAAAAAAGGTAAACCTTTGAAAAGAAGAATTTCTTCTAAAAAGATCAACGATCTAAGAACAAGATCAAGATCTTAAAATAAAAAAAAGAGAGAAAGATCAAATAATAAGAATAAAATAAGAAGTAATATACTTCTTTATTAGATCATTTGATCTACAAAAAGGCATTGCCTTTTGATGAACAACTGGTTCTGGAATCTTAAAAGATTCTTAATAATAAGAATAAAATAAGAAGTAATATACTTCTTTATTAGATCATTTGATCTACAAAAAGGCATTGCCTTTTGATGAACCACTGGTTCTGGAATCTTAAAAGATTCTTTTCTTGAATCCAAAATTGGATCAAGATATTAAAACAGTGCCTTGCACTTGTAAATCTGCACTGTTGCGCTCTTGGGTTGGCGCAAGCCACGAGAGAGCGCCACGTGTCAGCTCCAGAACAACTTGCGCTATGCGCTTTTAAAATAGAGCATTGCTCTTTAAAATTGGCGCAACTCACCAGAACGCGCCACGTGTCAGCTCCAGAACAACTTGCGCTATGCGCTTTTAAAATAGAGCATTGCTCTCTAAAATTGGCGCAACTCACCAGAGCGCGCCACGTGTCAGCAGCGCAACAGCGCAGCGCACTGCGCTAACTGCGCTTGCGCTCACCAGAGCGTGACACGTGTCACCTCCACATGCGCTTGCGCTCATTAATTGGCGCAAAGCACCTGACAGGCCACATGGCCACTGTCAGATAATTAATGCACTGCATTATTGAAAAAAAGGGCTGGGCCCAATTAAAAAAGGCCTAACAGGCCTAATAAAATGCAATGCATTATTTTCTTTTTAAAAGGGCAGAGCCAAAACAAAGATCTGCCAGACCAAAACAGATGCTGTGCATCATTTAAAAAGGGGCAGAGCCCAAATAATGGTCCAACAGAGACCAAGGTTAATTCTATGCATTATTAAACAAAGGGCAAAGCCCAAACCAAGGCCTAATAGGCCAACCACAAATAAAAATGTTGAACATTCTCAACTGGACTTAGCCCAATTCTGACCGTAAGTCCTCAAATTAAATTGACTGAGCACGACTGCTCCCTTAAATCAATTTATATCCGGTTCAAGGGTACATCTCTGAACTCCTCTGACATTTTTCGTTGTAATCCTTCAACGACGTCAGAGAGGTGACGGGTCCCGACAACCACACAACAATACGGACTGTGAGGTCCTTAAACCCATAGACTTAAGCGTCCTTAAACCAACAATACGGACTGTGGGGTCCTTAAACCCATGGACTTAAGCGTGCTTAAACCAACAATACGGACTGTGGGGGTCCTTAAACCCATGGACTTAAGCGTCCTTAAACCAACAATACGGACCGTGGGGTCCTTAAACCCATGGACTTAAGCGTCCTTAAACCAACAATACGGACCGTGGGGTCCTTAAACCCATGGACTTAAGTGTCCTTAAACCAACAATACGGACCGTGGGGTCCTTAAACCCATGGACTTAAGCGTCCTTAAACCAACAATACGGACCGTGGGGTCCTTAAACCCATGGACTTAAGCGTCCTTAAACCAACAATACGGACTGTGGGGTCCTTAAACTCATGGACTTAAGCGTCCTTAAACTAACAATACGGACTGTGGGGTCCTTAAACCCATGGACTTAAGCGTCCTTAAACTCATGGACTAATGCGTCCTTAAACTAATATCCGTCCCCAAAACAGGAACAATGGACCACCATGTCCCTAAACTGGAAATGGACCCCCATGTCCCTAAACTAGAACAATAGAGTCCCAAATGCTCTTTTGTCGGATCTAAACGATCCCGTTTAAGTTGATCTTAGCCTCAAATATGGCTAACGTATCCTTAAACCTTCAAACAGACTTTAGTCCCAAATTGGACTATAGATCCCCCAATCAACTTTGGTTCAAGGGTACATCTCTGAACTTCTCTGACATCTGTCGTTGTAATCCTTCAATGTCGTCAGAGAGGTGACGAGTCCCGATGGCCATACATGCAATGGACCACTACGTCCCTAAACTGGAACAATAGAGCCCAAATGCTCCTTTGTCGGATCTAAACGATCGCGTTAAGTTGATCTTAGTCTCAAATTAGACTAACGTATCCTTAACAAACGTTTGAGTTGATCTTAGCCTCAAATACGGCTAACATATCCTCAAACCAAAACCCCAAAACCCAAATCTAAGAAAATACGGATTTGGACTAATCCACGTCCTACGGGCGACGGCATAAATTAGTCTCCGTATACAATCCACGGGCAACCACAAAAAAACAAACATCCATGACACGAAGTGAAATTCTGGAGAAGGAGAAAGTTGTTACCGCGACGCGGTAGCGTAATTAACTGCAGGGGCTTGCGCTTGCAGGGAAGAGCGTCCCCACAATCAAAAACCCCTCTAACGAGGGGGAATCTGATGAAATCTGCTATATCGGCCGCATCCGTCTAAACCTCCGATACACGGTGCCATAAATCAACTTGGCATCTTCGGAGAGGTGGACGGATAAAACCAAATAGCATCTGCCCCGAATCTCAGGCAAGACGTTCAGTCTTGGCCGCCATTCGGAGGGGAGCAATGTATTTTCATTTCAGTTGTATTGTAAAAAGAATGTTAATAAATAAAGTTGTTGTTCATTTACATATTGTCTCTTGTGTATATTTTTATTTTATATTGCTTAGATACGCTATGTATTTACTTCTGAGTAAATACGTAGCGACCTCGTCGCGTCCTCTGCCCGTACACTGGGAAGCGGGCATGACAGGTTTTGTTGGTGGCCCATGCAGGTCAGTTCTGCGTTGAACCCTGCCATGCGGATTAGCTCTGCTTGGGACATACTAAGGAATATAACACAATGTCACGCCCCGCTTCCCAGTGTACGGGCAGAGGACGCGACGAGGCCGTTACATATTTACTCTGAAGTAAACACGCTGAGCGTATCTAAGCAATATAAGTAAAAATTCATAAGAGTCAGAGACAATTGATATAATTAAACAACAACTTTATTTATTCACATTCTTTCAATACATCTGAAAAGTAAATACATGGAATGAAAAGCAATGCCTAAACAGTGGCATACCAGCAATGGAAAGTACTGGAATGAAATGTACAAGTATGTAGAGCTCCGGGTCGAAGGCTAACTGATCCAAGTCCTCGCTGGTGGGCTCGATCTCCTGAAGGTCTGATCCACCTGACAACATTCCAAAGAAGAAAAAGAAGGAATGTCGTCAGCGAACAATTGCTCGGTAAGTCCCAAAGATAAGGGAGAAATAGAATAGACATAGAGAGGGTGTAGTTTTTAAAGTTGTTATAATATTGTATTTAGTATTAATGCTGTTGTTTGTAGCTTGGTACAGAAGAGGCCAGTGTATACGAGAGGAGTCTCAGTAGACCAAAGACTAAGGTGAACAGAATACAAGGAACCGTTTATGCCACGGTACAACAGCAATTGAATTCAGGTTAGGTGTCTTAATGGTTGCATTGTCGTGCCACTTGTAACACCTTCCATTCCAATCTACCCCTTAAACCCCGCGATGTCTTGATTGTATTATAAATTGTATTATCTTGTATTATAGATTGTATAGACCGAAACCATGATATAAGTAAATGGATATAACTAGAGAATCATATAGATGGATGTATATCCATGGTTCGGTTCAGTCAAGTTGTATATATTGATAAATTGAATAGATTGAATATATGGATTCATATTGAATTGTTATATATGCTTGAATCTCATTCAAGTCAGGTTGATTATATTGAGACTCGGTCTGAGTCAGACAATTAGAAAAGAAGAAGTTGAAGTCCTGAATTAGGTTTTGGTGTTATCGGTAACCGCTGTATATGGACGACAGGATTTGTATCTTTTTCAAAAACGGTTACCGTATTGATAATACCGTTTGTTAAGTTGTCTACCTTAAATAGGAAAACACCTATATTTCCGGCTCTCTGAGGCTCAAGAGACTGGTCCCCGCTTAAACCTATGTTTATTAGGGTCCTTATTGTAATTTATAGAACTTGAGGGGGTTTAATGTAAAAATAATTTTGTATAATTTCAAAATACACCTCAAGTATTTAATTATCGTCTTTATGGTTTTCATAGATGTAGATTTTATATATATGACATTTCTAGTGAATAAAATCTATTTTTCATAATATATAGTATTTAATTGTAAAGTATTGTACTTGTATGGAATTTTCTTGTAAATAGAATGTTTTTCTTGACTTTTGGAAATGTGGAATATTATAAAAAGATATTTTGATATTAATTACATATATATTTATTTATTAAAAAATATAAGTTTTATTTATAATAGAAATATCATTTTCTAAAGAAAATTGTATTTTTAAATCTTTCGAGACCGTAAGCTCCTTGCGGAGGTCTGCATCTCGCACTACTAAGTCCGAGGATGTGCGATAATCCGCACCATCCTGAACGGGTTCCCCGAAATGGGTTGTAGTAGCACATTGCAAAGATTTGTTAAAAATACACATCTTGTAGAAAAAGTTTTTTAGAAGTCGGAGGTAGCTATGTGTAAAATCGTATTTTCACAAAACTATATTCCCAAAGATTATCGTGCTATGTTACATATGTGTGTTGTGAGGAGATGGGTCATTATCTCGTGAACTATCTAAAGGTATAGCAAGAGTAATGATATTTTATGTCGAAATTAAACTATATGGTATTTTTCTGTAAAAGTGCTATAAAAATTGAAATATAAATTCTTTTGATATGAAACTTGCCAATATATTATGTTAATATTTAATGATCATGATGTGAGAGTTTGGTATTATTGTGTTTAAGAAAAATATGATTTTTAAGGGGGAAAAAAACCGAATTGGAAGTCGGATTAACTCCACTTCCGTCAGGTTTTAGAATTCTAAGTTTTCAGAATAGAAAAGAGAAGAGGAATGAGGGACTTATGGGATTAGAGCCAAGAGAAGAGGAAGAGGAAGGTTAGGGAAGCATCGGTGCGTCGTTTCGTCTCCGGAAACTCCTCGGATCGTCGCCGGAAGTTCATCGGAGCTTCGCATTTTGCTAACTCCACTTGCACACAAAAGACTTGAGATTTTTCTTGTGTGTTTGGACAGAGTTTTGGAAGTGAGGAGTGGTGATTTTAGGTGTGATATTTATAAGGAAAATTAGGGTTTAGGGTAATGAAGAGGTGCATTAAAATTTTGTATTAAAAATGGATTAAATGGGGTTTTAAATTGCTTTGTAAATGTGTAGGGAAATTAAACAGTACATGGGTTATGGGGAGTTAAAGAGTCACAAGTTACACACAAAAAAATTGGGGTTTCGGCCAAGTTGACCCGACGCCGCCGGCTCGAGTCAGGCCGATTCTCGTTGCCATGTGTCCCCTGATGCCGTGTCTTGACTCGTGGGCCCGTTTATTTTATGTGTGACTCTTGGTTTTTACGAGTTATGCACGTATAGACTCTTGGGCTTCTAAAAAGATTAAAAGAAATCAATTTAAAAAGAATATGTGGTTGATGGGATTTGAACTCTCGTACTTTGGTTCAGCAGTGCAAGGTCTTACCAATGAGCTACAAGCTCCTTCTTGCTGTTCAAAAGTAAATCAAACTTATAACTTGTGCTCAGGCTCAAGTACCCCTTTCTGTTTTTTTTTAAAAAAAATTGTACAGAAAATTTAGGGTTGTTACACACAAGAAACAGCAACTGAAAACATTCTTTACATTACATATTCCTTGAATTTTACTATTTCAAATTCTTTGAATCTATCCTAACCCTATTTTTCATTCAAGATTATGGATTCTCCGAACAACACCAGCACCAATGTCGACAACACTCCTCCACCGCTACCACTACACCTGTCGTCGCTGCTCCAATCAACGAGCAGACGGTACTGCTTGAGGCGATCCGCAGCCTTCTGGAAGGACAGCAGACGCAGACTGCTATTCTTATGAACCGACCAGAAGCGGAAGCCCCTGGGGTAAAGCAATTCAGAGCTTTACACCCAAGCAATTCTCAGGAAAAGAGAGCCCACTGGAAGCTAAGGAATGGGCTCAGAGCATCGAGGATGACCTGGCAGCATAAGTGCCAGAGGTCGCTTGGGTTCGTGTTGCAAAACTGCAGCTCACGGACAATGCACAGGTTTGGTGGAAGGTGGAAGAAAACCATCTCGCCCAACCGATTGAATGGAGGACTTTCCGCAACATGTTCGACGCAAAGTACTTCCTAGAGACTGCCCGCTTTGATATGAAACAGCAATTCATCCATCTGCAACAGGGTTCGATGTGGACCAAATCTGTAGATGAGTATGATGCTGAATTCACCATACTCAGTCGGTAAGATACGTCTCAATAATTCGATTTTCAATAAATCATATACTACACATCTAACACAATACCTTAACAGGTTCGCGGCACACCTAATACCGACTGACGAGATCAGAGCCCGACGTTTCCAACAAGGGTTAGATCCGGAGATCCAGGCTGCACTAGACACAGGAGATTTCCCGACCCACGAATCGGCTTTGAAGCTGTCCGTCGATATGAAGAAGTGGTAAAGATGAGGGGCATACCTCAATCTGCCGGAGTTAAGCGCCCTGCCAACCAGATGGCAAAAGGAGCCTCTTCAAGGCCACCATTTGTGCCAAGGAGAACGGGAGTACCAAACAACCGGCCTAGCCCAGCCTTTTGCACATACTGCAGGAGAGATGGGTATCTGATGAAAGACTGCCGGCGTGCAAATCGTTTTTGCTTAGTCTGCGGCTCAGCTACTCACGATATTGGGTCTTGTCCTCGTAGACAAAACCCATATGCTGCACCCAGGCCGTCAATCACTTACCCGCAGCGCCCAGCCATTCAGGCACATGCTCCGAGACTAGCACCACCTGCTTCACCTCCTCGAGGACCAACTGCATCTCCTCCCCGTCAATTCCCTCAAGCTCAAAGGAACCCGCCTCAAGGACCAAGGAACGGACAGAGAAATGCTCCTCTAGCAAGGAGGAATGTGCCGAAGCGTCAGGCTTTCACAATGACTGTGGAAGAAGCTGAAGCCACCGGCGAAGTCATCACCGGTAACACTTTCCTTTCAAAACTCTTTTTCAGTCTATATACATATCTAAATATCTTTTCCCTTATACCTAAAACATATCCCACATACCTTAGGTACAATTTTAGTAGCCTCAATCCCTGCACTCGCACTTTTCGATACCAGAGCATCTCATTGCTTTATGTCGCAACGGTTCGTCCGAACTCATGCGATTCCAGTCATACCGCTTATATCCAATTGGAATGTCAGTTTCGGGAATGATGTTCTAAAGGAAACAATGGGATACAACCTGTGTCCAGTGGTCTTCTGCAGTAGAGAATTCTATGCTGACTTCAAAGTGCTGGACATACCGAACTTCGACGTGGTTCTGGGTATGGATTGGCTAGGAACCTTCTACGCTACCATCGACTGTCGTCAAAGGAGGGTAGTGTTCGAGATTCCAGACTATCCGGTCTTTTATTTCAAAAGTGGAGACTGTACTCTGGAGCCAGGCACTTACAAGGCGAAGCCGAAGAAAGCAGTGATTGCAGCAACTCAAGCGGAGGAAGAATCAAAGCCAGAGGTAGTTCGAGAGTTCGACGATATATTTCTTGAAGATATATCAGGTTTGCCTCCCGATTGAGCTCTTGAATTTAGCATTGATTTAGTACCTGGAGCACAACCAGTGATCAAAGCACCTTATTGCCCAAGTCCGGAAGGTTTAAAGGAGATCCGAACTCAGTTGGACGAATTATTGAAGAAAGGATGGATTCGTCCCAGCACTTCAAGTTGGGGATCTCCAGTTTTGCTCGTGAAGAAGAAGGAATGCCTATATCAAATGTGCATTGATTATAGAGCCTTGAACGAAATAACTATAAAGAACAAGTATCCACTCCCGCGCATCGATGATTTATTCGATCGGCTAAGTGGATCTTGTGTTTTCTCTAAGTTAGATCTTCGTTCGGGTTATCATCAAGTGAAGGTCAAGGAGTCTGATATCCATAAAACGGCATTCAGAACTCGCTATGGTCATTACGAATTTCTTATGATGTCATTTGAAGTGACCAACGCACCAGCGATATTCATGAACATATGAATCGAGTTTTCCGAGAGTACCTAGACAGGTTTGTTATCATCTTCATCGGCGACATCCTAGTGTATTCAAAGAGTCGGAAAGAACACGTCGAACACTTGAGAATTGTCCTGGAAACTCTACGACAACATCAGCTCTATGCCAAATACAGCAAGTGTGAGTTTTGGCTAGATCAAGTCAGTTTTATCAGACATATTGTATCAGGTGATGGAATCTCTGTGGATCCAACGAAAGTTTCAGCAATAAGCGAATGGCCGACACCGAAATCAGTGAAGGACATTCAAAGTTTCTTGGGTCTAGCTGGATATTATAGAAGGTTCATTGAAGGATTTTCAAAGATCGCAACACCCATGACCAAGCTTACACGTAAAGATGAAGAATTTATGTGGTCAGAAGCATGCGAACAAGTTTTCGTAGAACTCAAGTCAAAGTTGATAACATCACCTATTCTCGTGATACCGATCAAACTGGAGGTTTCGAAGTATACTGCGATGCATCCGGTAAGGGGTTAGGATGTGTTCTATATCAACACGGTAAGGTTGTGGCTTATGTATTAAGACAGCTGAAAATTCATGAGCGCAATTACCCAACACATGATTTGGAGTCGGCGTCCGTTATCTTTGCTCTTAAGATTTGGCGCCATTATCTTCATGGTGAGCGAGTGAACATATACACAGATCACAAGAGTTTGAAATATGTGTTTACTCAGAAGGAGCTTAATATGTGGCAGAGACGATATTTAGAACTCATGGCGGGATTCGAAATCAACCTGCAATATCACTCAGAAAAGGTGAATGTAGTACCTGATGCCCTTAGTCGCCAACCATTAGCAATGAATCTCACGCTCGGTGGAAGCTTCTGCAAGACTTGCATCAGATGGAGATTGAAGTTGTTTACAGCCGAAAGCCGGGAAGACAAACGTCTTGCCTGAATTTGGGGGCAGATGCTATTTGGTTTTATCTGTCCACCTCTCCGTAGATGCCAAGTTGATTTATGGCATCGTGTATCAGATGTTTGGACAGATGCGACCATTGTAGCAAACTTCGTCAGATTCCCCCTTGTTAGCAAGGGTTTTTTTTATTGTAGGGACGCTCTTCCCTGCAGGCACAAGCCCTTACAGTTAATTACGTTACCGTGTAGCGATAACCACTTTCTTCTGCTCCAGATGTTCACTTCGTGTCGTGTGTGTTTGTTTTATTTTTGGTTGCCCGTGTATTGTATATGGAGACTAATTTGTGTTGTCGCCTGTAGGGCGTGGATTAGTCCAAATCCGTATTTTCTTAGATTTGGGTTTGGTTTGATTTAAGGATCGTTAATCTCACTTGGGATTAAGATTGACTTAAACTTTTGTTGAGAATACGTTAGTCTAATTTTAGACTAAAATCTACTCAACAGGATTTATGGGATCATTCAGACCCAACAGACGAGCATTTGGACACTATATTGTCTTAGTGGCAGCGCAGTTGCGCTGCGCTCTGCACTGCGCGACACGTGTCAAGCGTAGGTGCGCTTGCGCCAAACAGAAAAATTCTGAAAGATCTTTCTGATCTTGTTAAAACAAGAAGATTTTCTTCTGTAAAGCAGAAGCCCTTGGATCAAAAATCCAACGGTGGGGAAAAATCCCTAAATCACTCAGAGAAAGATCTCTTTAACCGACTTAACAAACTAATTGGCACTATATAAAGGCCCCTAGACCCCAAGTCTAAAACACACAGAAACACAGAGAGAAAAAAAATACAGAAAACTCCTAAAAAGAAAGTTTGAGAAGAATTCAAGAAAGAAAAAAGGTAAACCTTTGAAAAGAAGAATTTCTTCTAAAAAGATCAACGATCTAAGAACAAGATCAAGATCTTAAAATAAAAAAAAGAGAGAGAAAGATCAAATAATAAGAATAAAATAAGAAGTAATATACTTCTTTATTAGATCATTTGATCTACAAAAAGGCATTGCCTTTTGATGAACCACTGGTTCTGGAATCTTAAAATATTCTTTTCTTGAATCCAAAATTGGATCAAGATATTAAAACAGTGCCTTGCACTTGTAAATCTGCACTGTTGCGCTCTTGGGTTGGCGCAAGCCACGAGAGAGCGCCACGTGTCAGCTCCAGAACAACTTGCGCTATGCGTTTTTAAAATAGAGCATTGCTCTCTAAAATTGGCGCAACTCACCAGAACGCGCCACGTGTCAGCTCCAGAACAACTTGCGCTATGCGCTTTTAAAATAGAACATTGCTCTCTAAAATTGGCGCAACTCACCAGAGCGCGCCACGTGTCAGCAGCGCAACAACGCAGTGCACTGGCGTAGCGCACTGCGCTTGCGCTCACCAGATCGTGACACGTGTCACCTCCACATGCGCTTGCGCTCATTAATTGGCGCAAAGCGCCTGACAGGCCACATGGCCACTGTCAGATATTTAATGCGCTGCATTATTGAAAAGAAGGGCTGAGCCCAATTAAAAAAGGCCTAACAGGCCTAATAAAATTCAATGCATTATTTTCTTTTTAAAAGGGCAGAGCCCAAACAAAGGTCTGCCAGACCAAAACAGATGTTGTGCATCATTTAAAAAGGGGCAGAGCCCAAATAAAGGTCCAACAGAGACCAAGGTTAATGCTATGCATTATTAAACAAAGGGCAAAGCCCAAGCCAAGGCCTAACAGGCCGACCACAAATAAAAATGTTGAACATTCTCAACTGGACTTAGCCCAATTCTGGCCATAAGTCCTCAAATTAAATTGACTGAGCACGACTGCTCCCTTAAATCAATTTATATCCGGTTTAAGGGTACATCTCTGAACTCCTCTGACATTTGTCGTTGTAATCCTTCAACGACGTCAGAGAGGTGACGGGTCCCGACAACCACACAACAATACGGACTGTGGGGTCCTTAAACCCATGGACTTAAGCGTCCTTAAACCAACAATACGGACTGTGGGGTCCTTAAACCCATGGACTTAAGCGTCCTTAAACCAACAATACGGACTGTGGGGTCCTTAAACCCATGGACTTAAGCGTCCTTAAACCAACAATACGGACTGTGGGGTCTTTAAACCCATGGACTTAAGCGTCCTTAAACCAACAATACGGACTGTGGGGTCCTTAAACTCATGGACTTAAGCGTCCTTAAACTAACAATGCGGACTGTGGGGTCCTTAAACCCAAGGACTTAAGCGTCCTTAAACCAACAATACGGACTGTGGGGTCCTTAAACTCATGAACTAAAGCGTCCTTAAACCAACAATACGGACTGTGGGGTCCTTAAACCCATAGACTTAAGCGTCCTTAAACTCATGGACTAATGCGTCCTTAAACTAATATCCATCCCCAAAACAGGAACGATGGACCACCATGTCCCTAAACTGGAAATGGACCACTATGTCCCTAAACTGGAACAATAGAGTCCCAAATGCTCTTTTTCGGATCTAAACGATCCCGTTTAAGTTGATCTTAGCCTCAAATATGGCTAACGTATCCTTAAACCTTCAAAAAGACTTTAGTCCCAAATTGGACTATAGATCCCCCAATTAACTTTGGTTCAAGGGTACATCTCTGAGCTCCTCTGACATCTGTCGTTGTAATCCTTCAACGTCGTCAGAGAGGTGATGGGGACCGATGGCCATACATGCAATGGACCACTACGTCCCTAAACTGCAACAATAGAGCCCCAAATGCTCTTTTGTCGGATCTAAACGATCCCGTTAAGTTGATCTTAGTCTCAAATTGGACTAACGTATCCTTAACAAACGTTTGAGTTGATCTTAGCCTCAAATACGGCTAACATATCCTCAAACCAAAACCCCAAAATCCAAATCTAAGAAAATACGGATTTGGACTAATTCACGTCCTACGGGCGACGATATAAATTAGTCTCCGTATACAATCCACGGGCAACCACAAATAAAACAAACACCCAAGACACGAAGTGAAATTCTGGAGAAGGAGAAAGTTGTTACCGTGACGCGGTAGCGTAATTAACTGCAGGGGCTTGCGCCTGCAGGGAAGAGCGTCCCCACAATCAAAAACCCCTCTAACGAGGGGGAATCTGATGAAGTCTGCTATATCGGACGCATCCGTCTAAACCTCCGATACACGGTGCCATAAATTAACTTGGCATCTTCGGAGAGGTGGACGAATAAAACCAAATAGTATCTGCCCCGAATTTCAGGCAAGACGTCTTCACGTCGCGCCGCCATTCGGAGGGGAACAGATTCTGGCACGCCCGGTGGGACCTTTTCCTCTTTCAACTCCACACTTCATGTGTCGTTTTCGCGAACGAATCGCGGTTTGTTAATGGTTGTCTTTGGGTTTCAAGTTACTAAGATTTGGTCTTTTGCTTGGCGCAGAAATCACACAGCAATGGCCTCCAACTGCTCAAACTGCTCCAAATGCCAATGCAACCGACGCTCCGCTTCACCTGGAGGTGTAGCCTATGGGCCTCAAGCGGCCTCCATCCTTGCTATGCCGGTAGAACAAGTGACTCAAGCTACCACCGGCCTGTTCTTCGGGACTATGCTCCCGCTAGCAAGCTTCACCATTCCAGTGCCCGTACCAGAAGCGCAAAAGAAGTCGGTCTTCGATCGGCTCACTACTACCACGGTCCCTCTCAACGGGTCGTCCAATGCCAAGCCGGTAGCCTCGGTCTTTACCAGGCTGAACCTGAACTCTGATGGGCCTGCCAAGAAGCCCATAACCCCTGACGTAGCCATCGCGAAGAAGACAGCCATCTCTGTTCCTGAAGTCGTCAAGACGGCTTCTCCTGCTAAAGAGTCGGTCTTTTCAAGGCTGACTATCCCGGCTCTCATTCCTGCTCGAGGGTCTGTCTTTGACAGATTGAACACCGCCACTCAAAAGATATCAGTCTTCAAGAGGCTGGCACCAGCGGCGCCTCATCTGGACAGGGGGCAAGATGAAACTATCCTCATCGCCGGACCAGCCCCAACAGCTCGTCACGCTCGACGTCGCCATTGGCGCCGAGTAAGGAAGGCCGGGGGCAACTCCCTCTCTGGGCTAACCCCACCACCTCCAACGGTGGAAATCAACGCTGCTGTTCCAACTGGGAACAGCTTTGAACCGCTAAGGAGGGTACGCAAGAACTCTCCGACAGCTACGCTGAAAAGATATCTTCCACCTGCGGAGAGTGTTACAGAAACAAAGCCGGAGCAGCCCCCTCAATGGCTGTCCTCCAAAATTTACAAGGTCTGGCGACTGGTTCAGGACTCAGTAATCGATCGAGATCACTCTCGTCGGCAGAAGAGGGTGAAAGTTCAGGAAGAAAAGAATCGTCCTGTCAAACAGCAAAGGACGACAACTACCTGGGTGCCCGCTGCAACGGCCCCCTCAACGTCGACGGCCCACAAAAGAAGAAGGCCGAAGAAAGTCCCCACGCCTGCGGAAAATGTCAAAGGCGGTGAGCCCAAACGTCCTTAGTCCGGGGGCATTGTGGTTCATACCGTCTACATGGCGTCCGGGAGAGAGGACAGCCATACATCAACAGGTCATAGACCGCTTACGCGATCAGTGACTAAAGCTCAAGAGCAGCAGCAGAAGCTCCAAGAAATGATGAATGCGATGGACGCAATCACCGGGCCAAAAGAAAGCCCCGAAGCGTCCTCGGATCAACGCCAGGAGCAAGAAACTGACGCTGAATTCCTTCGCAGGGTACTGGAAAAGAAGGATAAAGAGGCTACGAAACAAGCAGCCAATCTAAAGCGAGTGGCCCTTCTGTTCCAGGACATGGTGGGTATGATGATCCAACAAGATCCTCCTGCTGAAGATCCTCAAATCGTCCTTGAAGATGACAGGGGAGAAACGTCAAATCCTCCACCGGCTCTGTCAACAGCCAAGGAGGAGACAATCTCCAAAGCTGACTTGGACGAATATATAGCTCAGCAGATACGGGTTCATTTGGCGACTGAGGCAGCCGGTCTAGTTGTCAGAACAGGGCGACCATATCCGAGCTGGTATGATCAGATCAAGTACCCGCCGGGCTATACAATACCGAAATTCCATGTCTATAAGGGGACGGGCAATCCCCGCCAACATGTTGCCCAGTTCAGGGCACTTTGTGGCAACACTGGTGGCGACGACAAACTGCTACTTCGCCAGATCGTCGGCAGCTTGTCAGAGACGGCGTTCAAGTGGTACTCTGAACTCCCGAATGACTCCGTCAAAACATTTGCGGAGATGGAGCTGCTGTTTACACAACGATTCGCAAGCACCAGCGAACGCACCCCGATAACAGCATTGATTAATGCCAGGGTGAAGCCGGGTGAGACGTGGGTCCAATATGCGATACGGTGGAGGAACCTATGGTCGAAATGCGAACAATGCATAGAAGAGGCTCCGGCAGTGGGTATGTTTGTGGGAACCCTCGATCCGCAGGCGACCATATCTCAATTCATGATTTTCTTCAAGCCGACTACCTTTCAGGCCCTGATCGACAAGCTAGCCCAAATGGATCAGATGGGCCATAGACCGTCTCCTCCAAAGCCGGATTCTTGAAATGAGAAGGGGAAGGGAAAAGCGATCGTCGTAGCCAATGCTCAACAATAGCCGAGCAACCTGAAGCCGGTGGTCCGTCAAAACAATATGCGTCCACGCGTACCCCTCGAGGAGAGGCTAGGACGTCCTTACTCGTTCCCTCAAGATAAAACGAGAAGATTGTTCGAGCTGGCATTGCGCAACCGGCTCATCAATCTGCCGGATCTAAGACGCCCGTTGCAGCCAAACGACGTCAATGATCCCAACTACTGTCCCTACGAGTATTGGGCCATCCGATCGAGGATTGCTACGTCTTCAAAAACTGGATTGAAGACTAATACCAACAGGGCAAGTTCGCGTTGTCCGAAAGATGGAAGGTGAGCCCGCCGCAACCTCATACCCCTAAAAAGGTGAATACGCCGGGGGCAACGTGCTCCTTTGTTGAAGAAGCCCCATGGGAGGTCGTGTTGTCCGCTAAAACCAAAAGGATGCTAAATGATCTCCAAACATGTCCGGCAATCAAGTGGAAGAACCCGTTGGAACCTGAGATCATTGAAGGGATGTTGAAGCCGTGCCCGACTCCAAAGATCGATGGTAATGGCCCGAGCACTCACAACCAGCCGTCAAAATTTTCAAAGAAGAAGAAGAAGAAATCCAAGAAGCCCGTGAAGTTTAGCGACAAGCGCACTGACTTGAAGAAACAGATCGACGCGCTGGAGGAGTACAATCAAAAAGCACGGACTCCCATCATGCTCCAAGAGTTCCTCAGCCACGTCTTTCAAAAGGAAGATGAGGGAGAAAGCTCGTCGGATGAATCCGAGGAATACGTGGCGAGCTGTCATATGATCTCCTACTCGTTTACAGACGATGAGGAAGCTCCTTGCACTGAGAAGCTGGGGGCAGATCTTAAACCGGAACTTCTGGGGCCATCGGATGAAACAATTGACGCATTCCTCAACGAAGCTCAGTTGAAAAGTAAAGCTGACGGGAACGCGAGGCGGTCATATTTGAAAAGGCCAAACGCCGACGACTAGACGGAAGAGTTGAGGCACTCCCGCCGGATCAAAGTACATCCACCGCAGATAAAAGCAAATTCAAGATGAGGAAAAGGTTTGCTAAAGCCATATCAATGGGTATGAAGCTACCACCCTCTGAAGGAAACATTGCTGGTGAAGCGGAAATGCACCCTTACTGCTGCTTGTATCATCGGAAGATTTCGCACCCCACCGAAGAGTGCAACGCTTTCAATAGATGGTGGAAGGGATATGTTGCTCACCGGCAGCATTTTAAGCGGGAGAAGCGCAAAACTCGTCGGGAGCGGAAAAGTACGACTGAGGAGCTTAGCAGAACTACCGGTGATTGTCGCATGGTTAACGCCGGGGGATCGCAAGTTCTCACATTCGGGAGTGACTCTGACGAGGAAATGGAGCTTAGCCCTCTCTTTAAAGAGTCCACCTTGGGAAAAGAGGAAGAGCCGCATGCCTGCGTATTCGGCTGCGTAATCGTACACTACCCGAAAAGAACCTTGGACCCTCAAATAAAAAAAGATAAGGGGAAAGAAAAGATCTCTGAGGATATCGCCTTAGATGACCAAGTCATAGAGGAGGTAACCGCCAAGGATCCGCCAAAGAGAAATAAGGTGGACTACAACGTTCTGGTACATTTGAGGAAGCTACCTTCGCAGCTCAGCATTCTTGACGCCCTCTTGTTATCAAAAGAAGCAAGGGATTCATTGATCAAAGCGCTGCAGGACCCAGAGCAATTCTAAGCTTTTCTCGCCGAAGAAAAGATGAAGGACGAGTTAGAAGAAGTGCACACAACCGATGTCACTTTCGGCGATGAAGACCTTCTCCTAGGGACGTGCGAACACAATCGCCCCCTCTATGTCTCAGAGTACTGCCATGATATAAAGATAGGCAAAATCTTGGTTGACAATGGGTCTTCCGTTAATCTCCTTAATGTGCGGGTGTTAAAGGAAATCTGCATGAGCGTCCGGCACCTTGCTCGGGATAAGATCACCATCTCCGGATTCGACTCTCAATCATCACGAACTCTTGGATCTGTGATACTGACGCTATGCTTTGGGCTACTCGTCACGGATATTAAATTCCACGTCATAGACGCCAGGACGTGCTATAATGCTCTGCTCGGCCGACCATGGTTACACGAGTACAACATCATCCCTTCTACACAATATCAGTGTATGAAATATTTTAAGGATGGTCTCGAGTATACCGTGACGGGAGAACTGAACCTGTTCTCCGTGAACGAAGTCCGCAAATATGAAGATGCAAAATACTTCTTACCGGATTTCGAAGACACGGAGAGGTGTCACAAGCCGGAGAACATAGCTAACGCCACCATCCCTGTCTTCGGGAGTGATACCGAGGAGGAAGAGGAGATGGTTTATTCGGGTCTGCCCCAATACAACAAGCCAGGACCATCCGCTCCTACGTTGATCGTTGGCAGTGACTCGGAAGATGAAGTGCATGCTATATTCTCGCTCGGCCTTCAATACAAACATCCGCTGATGAAGAGCAAAGTCTGCAAGTCGTCATGGTTCCACTTAAACATCATAAAGAACTGGATGCGCTCGATATCTATAGCGTAGAGGCGCTGCGGACGTTCTATGTCCCTCCCAGGCGAGAAGGCGAAAAGGCAATTCTATTCTACCGCTCTGAGGAAAACAAAGTGGAGAAAGAAACCTGACACGGTGCGGATCCTACGCTTGACAGGCTCCAGCCCATCCGTCTACCTAGATATTATACAGAAGGCTTGAAGAGGCTGCTGAAACGCCAGGGGATATCCTTCAAACAGACCGCTCGAAAAGCTAAGTTCTATGACAGGGTCTGGAACGTCCCCGGAACTCAGCATAAGTTGCCTAATGGGAGGATGGAAACAATCGGGCTTGGATACATTCGGTCCAAGAAACGAGAGCTGTTCCGCGACTGTTACGTCGTACATGACTTCAATGAAGAAGGGGATGCACAATGGGAGGACGCTAATCCTGAACCAGATAAAGTTCCTGATGCAAAAGTGCCCAGTCTTTCGTTCGAAGAACAAATGGACAAGCTTATACGGGAAGCTGGTCAAAAAGTCCGAGACGACCACTACAGCGAAATGGCCATCTACGAGAAAGCCAGGACGCAACGCCTCCTCCAACAGGCTGTGAAAGATGAAAATGCCGCTCCCTGTCAACCTGTTGTAAAAAAGGCCCGACGCAGAGGCAGAAATAAATCAAAAAGCGAAAAAGGCGCTCGACAACAACAAAGCGGGACTAAGAAGCCACGCAAGCGGGGATCGAGCGATTTGGATTTCTCCCTTGTGAAGAAGATGAGTCGAGCGTACTCTTTTTCTCGAGACAAGACAAAGAGGATACTTGACCTTGCTCTAAAACATCAGATGTTTACACTGCCGGAGTCTAAACACCCCGAACAAGCAGGCGAAGTCTCACACCCAAACTATTGCACTTATCACCGAGTAATAGGACACCCACTCGAAGATTGCTTCACCTTCAAGAATTGGGTTGAAGATCAGTATCAGCTCGGCAAGTTCGCTCTATCTGACAGCTGGAAGGTAACGCCGCCACAGAAGCACGAACCCATAGCCACGAAAGCAGAACCCGGTTCACATCGGTCTTGGAAGTGAGCTCGTACTTGTCACATGATAACAATATCAAAAGAAGACCCTGAGGATATGGATGACTTTCCTTGGTGCTTCGAAAACAGCAATGACAAGGTGATCTCCGAATTTCCACCAGCACCGAAAGAGCTGGAAGATGGAATACATACTACTGCAGATAACCTCGAGAAAATTGAGTTAGGGATGGCGAGCGACCCGCGACCGACATTCGTCGGCGAGCTACTATCTGAAGAAAGGGTGGCTGCGTTAAAAGACGTGCTTATGCAGCATAGAGATTGCTTCGCATGGAACTATTCTGAAATGCCAGGACTAAATCCATAAATTGCTGTACATAAATTGGCGATATCCCCGGACGTCAAGCCAGTCAAACAGGCGCCGAGAAGAATGCGGCTCGAGCTTGAGATGAGCATCAACGCCGAAGTCAAGCAACTGATCGACTCTGGCTTCATCCAAGAGGTTCAGTATCCTGACTGGATCGCCAACATCGTCCCGGTGATGAAGAAAAATGGGACAGTGCGCATATGTGTAGACTTTCGGGATCTCAATAAAACATGCCCGAAGGACGATTTCCCAGTGCCAATCACCGAACTGATGATAGATAACAGGTCTACTCATGAGGTTTTCTCCTTCATGGACGGCTCATCAGGATATAATCAGATAAAGATGCATCCTGAAGACCAGAAGCACACCGCTTTTCGGACCCCTCTGGGAATATTCTGCTACAAGGTGATGCCCTTCGGTTTAAAGAACGCCGGTGCCACCTATCAGAGGGCCATGACGAGGATCTTCGATGACCTTATCCATGAAATCGTCGAATGTTATATCGATGACCTCATAGTTAAAACTAAATCATACGAGGAGCATTTGGAGCATCTGAAGACCGTATTTCAACGCCTTCGACAATATAACTTGAAGATGAACGCTCTCAAGTGCGCATTCGGAGTTTCTTCGGGCAAATTCCTAGGATTCATCGTCCGACACCGAGGTATCGAGATAGATCCGTCAAAGATCAAGGCGATCATGGAAATGCCTCCGCCGAGAACTCTCAAACAATTGCGGTCTTTCCAAGGGAAGCTCGCGTACATTCGGCAATTTATAGCCAACCTTTCACGCAAGTGCCGCCCTTACAGTCACCTGATGAAGAAGGGGACCCCTTTCGTTTGGGATCACAAATGCCAGGGCGCGCTGGACGAAATCAAGCAATACCTGCAGAATCCGCCAGTGTTGGCTGCTCCGGTCAAGGGAAAGCCTCTCATCCTTTATACAACCGCCCTTGAAGGTTCCTTAGGCGCATTATGGGCACAAGAAAACGATCAAGGGAAAGAAAGAGCTCTCTATTACTTAAGTCGAGTTCTCCTGGGCGCAGAAAGCAACTATCCCCCCATCGAAAAACACTGTCTGGCGTTGATCTTCGCGATAACAAAACTCAGGCACTACGCGTTGGCGCATGAAGTCCGTCTCATTTCGAAGGTGGACCCCCTTAAATATTTAATGTCGAAGGCCATATTGATGGGTCGGCTCGCTAAATGGGCCTGCTCTTGATGGAGTTCTCGATAATTTATTAACCTCTCAAGGCAGTGAAAGGCCAGGCCATCGCCGATTTCCTCGCTGAGCATCCGATACCTGCCAATTCCCCTTTGAATTGTGAGCTGCCAGACGAACATGCGTTCGATGCAATCGACGGTAGTGATACCCGATGGGAGCTTTATTTCGATGGAGGATCTTCCATAAAGAAGCGCAAACGAGGTACGCCCATAATCAAATCGGTGGTAGGCCTCATCTTCGTAACTCCACAAGGAGGGATAATGCGCTTTGCCTTCTCCTTAACAGAGCCGAGGACGAACAATGAAGCTGAATATGAAGCTTTGATAACAGGCCTTGAGATCGCCATCGACATGGGAATTGAAAACCTCCTCATATATGGAGATTCTCAACTGGTCGTCAGTCAAGTAAATGGCGACTACCAAACGTGCAAACCAGAGTTGGTGAAGTACGACGAAAATGTGCAACAACTGTTGACCCAAATCCCTTCCTACACTTTGGAAAACATACCGCGTGCGGAAAACAGCAAAGCGGACGCGTTAGCCAAGCTCGCTAAAGAACTGGCTGATGAGAACCTCGATGACGTCAGAATCGTGGTACAAAGCCGTCGGGTGCTTGCTCCAGCAGAAATATCTCCGGAATCATCCGAGGAAAATGAAGCGACTAAGTAAATGGCTGTGCAAATAAAAGACCAGGAAAAGGGCTGAGGATTGGAGAGAAGTCTTTATAGACTACTTCAAATCCCGTCGAACGCCTGAAGATACGTCTTCAAGACATCAGCTTATGAAACGAGCTCTGTCTTTTGCCTTTGTCAATGATACTCTGTACAAGAGTTCATTTGATTCTCTGTGGTTGAGATGCCTGGGAACTGACGAGGCGAAAAGAGTCGTTCAGGAAGTTCACGACGGACTCTGCGGTTCTCACCAAGCAGGCCCGAAGATGAAGTTGAAGATAAAACGGATGGGCTACTACTGGCCCACGATGATTCAGGACTGCCTGGAATATGCGAAGCAGTGCCACTCATGCTAGATTCATAGGGACTTCATCCACCAGCATCCAAACCCACTACACCCAATGGTGGCTAGCTGGCCGTTTGAAATGTGGGGAACTGACATAGTCGGCCCTATCGAACCAGCATCGTTCAGGGGACATCGTTTCATCCTGGCGACGACCGATTACTTCTCCAAATGGGCAAAAGCAGTACCGCTGAAGGAAGTGAAGACGGAGAATATCCTCCATTTCTTCAAGACACACGTCATTTATCGGTTTGGAATGCCGAGACGGATCATCTCCGATAACGGGCCAGCCTACAGAAGCCACAAGATCAGCCGCTTCGCGCAGCAACACAACATATACTGGAGATATTCCTCAGTTTATAATCCACGAGCTAACGGTCTAGCTGAGGCCTTCAACAAGAGCTTGACAAAGATCGTGAAGAAGACGGTGTCCCGAAATAAGAAGGACTGGCATGAGAGACTGTAAGAAGCTCTCTGGGTGTATCGAACTACGTTCAAGACGGTCACGAACACAACACCGTACGTGTTGGTATTCGATACAGAAGCAGTAGTCCCCCTCGAAATAGAGTTACCTTCTCTACGGGTGGCAGTCCACTACGAGCTGACGGACGAAGAAAATGCTCACCTTCGGCTTGAGGAGCTTGATGCCCTTGATAAAACCCGGCTCATAGCGCAACAAAATCTGGAGGCTTATAAAGTAAAGATGACGCGCTGATATGAAAGATTGACCAGGCCGAGGACATTCCGCCAAGGCGAGCTCGTGCTAGTAGTCAAAAGACCTATGATCCCCAATCGCGCCAAGCGGGGAAAATTCGAGCCAACTATGAAGGCCCGTACATCATAGACAAGGTCTACCAGGGTGGAGCCTATCTACTCATGGATATGCACGGTGAAAGGCCTTTCAGGCCAATAAACGGTCGCTTCCTGAAGAAATACTACGCTTAATGAGCCACAGCCTAGGTCAATGATAGATGATGACGACAATGTCCGCTCGCTATCTTCCTAAGCTTAAACTCTATAAGCAGTAGCCGGCCTTCTCCTGACCGGATCGAAACGTCCTTAAACTAATGACGGACCACTACGTCCTAAAACTAGCTGTTGACCGAGATGTCGATAAACTACGGTGGATTGAAACATCACAAAGCCGATATATAAAAAAAATATAATAAAAAATAATAAAAAATAAATGGTATGTCCATAAGCAAAATGGGCACGGATGAAAACCCGAAAGGGTTCCGTGAGTAAAAACAGCAGGGCTACCGGCGAGTATTTGTGAAAACCCGAAAGGGCGCAACCTCGTTAAAGGACACTTACAGGGTCCTCCTGATCTTGTAAGGAGAAACCACCCGCGTGAGATCCTTACGACTCACAAGGGAGCAACACACTTAGGGATCCTCATGATTCCTAAGGAGAAAATACACTGCGAGATCCTCACGACTCGCAGGGAGAACTCTCTTATGGGACCCTCACGGCTCATAAGATTTGAAACTCTTAAGTTACAGAGACCTAAACCTGTGCTTAAGCAACCCCCCACAAACCTTCAATAGTGCCCTACAAGCGGCTCAATACTGACCCTTGTATACAATTCACGGGCGCGAATAAACATTTTCCTAACAAAGTCCCGCTCGTGACTAGGGATATGTCCATATGATGAACAACCTTTGTAAGTCCTCTCGACTTATAAGGGGAAAACCCTCTTGTAGGATCCTTACGACTTACAGAGGAACATGCACTTAGGAATCCTCATGATTCCTATGGAGAAAACACACCTACGAGATCCTCACGACTTGTAGGGAGAAATACCTTTGTGAGACCCTTATGGCTCATGAAATCAAAAGCCTTAGTCAACAGGATCTTAACCCTATTTACTAAGCCACCTTTGTTCAACATCGACAGAGGAAAATGATGATTCGCTCCTGGAAACGTCCCAGTTGTAGCGGTGCTGATGCCAAAATCGGTGTCTAATCCCAAGCTTGCGGCAAAAAGCCAGCAGGCCGCACATGCATACGAAACAGCCGAAATGATGGGGCAACTTGCAACAAAATCGGCAAGTAAAAATGTATGCATGCAAAATAGCCGAAATGATTGGGCAACTCGCAATAAAAAGCAGCGAGTGAAAGTAAAATAAATAGCCAAAATGATTGGGCACCGCGAAAAATAGCCGAAATGATGGGGCAATCGCGACTTTCGCGATATAAAGCTGAAATGATAGAGCATCGCGAAAATAAAACAATAATATAAAAAAAATGAATGAAACTTCTGCCCAACAGGCGATATCACAGTAATCCCTGTATACAATCCAGGGGCGCAAACAAAGAAGGAAACACATCTTTCCTCCCCATGCTCCATCAGAAAACAGAGCCAAGTCTTGACGGTAACTCATATAAAACCCGAAAGAGACATTACCTCGATTCGCGTCGACCCGCAAAGAAACCAGTGTCTTTGCAGGAATACCTCGACTTGTCTCAACCCCAGGGAAATCAGTGTCCTTGGTAGCATCCTCGATTCAGGGAAACCAGTGTCCTTGACGAGAGCACCTTGATTCGCGTCGGCCCGCAGAGAAACTAGCGTCTTTGCAGGAATACCCCGATTCGTCTCAACCCCAGGGAAATCAGTGTCCTTGGCAGCATCCTTAATTCAGGGAAACCAGTGTCCTTGACGAGAGCACCTCGATTCGCGTCGACCCGCAGAGAAACCAGTGTCTTTGCAGGAATACTCTGATTCGTTTCAACTTCGAGGAAACCAGTGTCCTCGGCAAAATACTTCGACTCAGGGAAACCAGTGTCCTTGATGAGAGCTTCTTGATTCGCGTCGGCCTGCAGAGAAACCAGTGTCTTTGCAGGAATACTCCGATTCGTTTCAGCCTCGAGGAAATCAGTGTCCTTGGCAACATCTTCGATTCAGGGAAACCAGTGTCCTTGACGAGACCACCTCGATTCGTGTCGGCCCGCAGAGAAACCAGTATCTTTGCAGGAATACTCCGATTCATTTCAACTTCGAGGAAACCAGTGTCCTCGACAAAATACTTCGACTCAGGGAAACCAGTGTCCTTGACGAGAGCTTCTTGATTCGTGTCGACCCGCAGAGAAATCAGTGTCTTTGCAGGAATACCTCGATTCGTTTCAACCCCAGGGAAATCAGTGTCCTTGGCAAATACTTCGATTCAGGGAAACTAGCGTCCTTGATGAGAGCTTCTTGATTCGCGTCGGCCCGCAGAGAAACCAGTGTCTTTGCAGGAATACTCCAATTCGTTTCAACTTCGAGAAAACCAGTGTCCTCGGCAAAATACTTCGACTCAGGGAAACCAGTGTCCTTGACGAGAGCTTCTTGATTCGCGTCGACCCGCAGAGAAATCAGTGTCTTTGCAGGAATACCTCGATTCGTTTCGACCCCAGGGAAATCAGTGTCCTTGGCAAATACTTCGATTCAGGAAAACTAGCGTCCTTGATGAGAGCTTCTTGATTCACGTCGGCCTGCAGAGAAACCGGTGTCTTTGCAGGAATACTCCGATTCATTTCAACTTCGAGGAAACCAGTATCCTTGGCAACCTCCTCAACTCAGGGAAACTAGCGGCCTTGATGAGAGCTTCTTGATTCGCGCTGATCCGCAGAGAAATCAGTGTCTCTACAGGAATATACGACGCCAGTAAAGCGGAGCCACGGAGAATTTCCCGGCTCTATGACTCGACATTACATCAATGACCGAGAGTCAAACCCCTGACCCCGTGAAAGGCGGATAAGGGCAACCTCACCCATCACTTGTGAGTCCTCACGACTCGTAAGGGAGTAAATTCTCTTGTGAGATCCTTACGACTCTTAAGAGAAAATGCACTTAGGAATCTTCACGATTCCTAAGGAGAAAATACACCTACGAGATCCTCTCGATCCATAGGGAGAAAATTCTCTATGAGACCTGTTTCGCCCAATCATTCCTAAGGAGAAAATACACCTACGAGATCCTCTCGATCCATAGGGAGAAAATTCTCTATGAGATCTGTTTCGCCCAATCAGAGCAAAGCTCTGTTGAAATTCAAAATTCAAAATTTTGAAGCAACGCTTCAAATCTCGGGCGCAACGTGCCACATGGCAGGCGCTGATACGTCAGCGCAGCGCCCAAGAAGGCGCGCCCAATCAGAGCAAAGCTCTATTTAAAGGAAGCAACGCTTCAGTTGCGCTTGTACTGCGCTGCGCGACACGTGTCAGCGCAGATGCGCTCGCGCAGTTGCGCTGCGCTGTGCGCCGCGCGACACGTGTCAGCGCTGTTGCGCTAGCGCTGTGCGCTGCACGACACGTGTCACGCGCTGGGGCATCTGAGCCAAACAGAATTAAATTTCTAAGAAATCTTTTCTGTTCTTATTAAAACAAGAAGATTTTCTTCTGCAAAGCAGAAGCCCTTGGATCAAAGATCCAACGGTGGGGAAAATTCCCCAAATCACTCAGACAAAGATCTCTTTAACAAATTTAACTAATTTTTGGGCACTATAAAAAGGACCCTAGGCCTCAATTCAAAAGAGGAACATTTTTTTCTGGAAAAAAGTCAAGAGCTTCAAACAGAGAGAGAACTCTGAGAAAATTTCAAAGAAAAAGGTAAAAACCTTCACGAGAGGAAAGAAATTTCTTCATTGATCTAAAAACCAGATCAATGATCTTCACATAATAAACAGTGCTTTGCACTTCTCATGAACCTCTGGTTCTTTAAAAAAAAAAACAAGAAAACAACAAAATAAAAATAGTGCTTTGCACTTTTATGAACCTCTGGTTCTTCAAGCAAAAAGAAAAACTTATTTTTCTTTGATCTAATTTAGATCAAGAAATCAAATAGTGCTTTGCACTTCTGTTCTTGAATCTAAAAGATTCTTAGTGCTTTGCACTTCTGTTCTTGAATCTAAAAGATTCTTAGTGCTTTGCACTTCCAAACTGCGCTGTTGTGCTCTTAAGAGAGCGCCACGTGTCAGTTACAGAACAACTTGCGCTACGCGCTCTGAAAATAGAGCTTTGCTCTCTGGAATTGGCGCAACTCACCATAGCGCGCCACGTGTCAGCAGCGCAACAGCGCAGCGCACTAGCGCAGCGCACTGCGCTGTTGCGCTTGCGCTCACCAGAGCATGACACGTATCATCACCATATGAGCTTGCGCTCATTACTTGGCGCAAAGCGCCAGACAAATACACTGCATTGCTTACAAAAGGGGCCAAGCCCAATTAAAGAAGGCCTAACAGGTCTAATAAAATGCAATGCATTATTTTTAAAAAAAAGGGGCAGAGTCCAAACCAAAATAGATGCTCTGCATCATAAATAAAGGGACATAACCCAAATCAAAAGCCTAGCAGGCCAGAATAAAATGCAGTGCATTATTAAATATGGGCAAAGCCCTAGCACAGGCCTAATAAGCTAAAGATCAAGAAAAATGTTGAATATTCTCAACTGGACTTAGCCCAATTTCGGCCGTAAGTCCTTAAATAAAATTGACTGAGCACGGCTCTCTCTTAAATCAATTTATATCCGGTTCGAGGGTACATCTCCGAGCTCTTCTGACACTTATCGTTGTAATCCTTCAACGACGTCAGAGAGGTGACGGGTCCCGACGACCACATACGTCAATATGGACTGTGGGGTCCTTAAACTCGTGGACCGAAACGTCCTTAAACTAATATTGGACCGAAACGTCCTTAAACTAATATTCGTCCCAAAATGGGAATGTTGGACCGGAACGTCCTTAAACTAATATCGGACCGGAACGTCCTTAAACTAATATCGGACCACCACGTCCCTAAACTGGAATATGGACCACCACGTCCCCAAACTGGAGTATGGACCACCACGTCCCTAAACTGGAACAATAGAGCCTCCAAATGCTCTTTTACCGGATCTAAACGATCCCGTTTAAGTCGATCTTAGCCCCAAACACGGCTAACGTATCCTTAAACATTCAAATGGATTATAAAATTCCAAATCATCTCTAGTTCGAGGGTACATCTCCGAGCTCCTCTGACACATGTCGTTGTAATCATTCAACGATATCAGAGAGGTGACGAGTCCTGACGACCATATATTAAATGGATCACTACGTTAAGTTGATCTTAGTCTAAAACAGGACTAACGTATCCTTAACGAGCGTTTAAGTTGATCTTAGCCGCAACGCGACTAATGCATCCTTAAACTAAAAACACCAAACCCAAATCTAAGTAAATACGGATTTGGACTAATCCACGTCCTACGGGCGACGGCATTACTCAGTCTCCGTATACAATCCACGGGCAACCACAAACAAAACAAACACACACGACACGAAGTGAAATTCTGGAGAAGGAGAAAGTTGTTGCCGCGACGTGGTAGCGTAATTAATTACAGGGGCTTGCGCCTGCAGGGAAGAGCGTCCCCACAATCAAAAACCCCTCGAGCGAGGGGGAATCTGACGAAGTCTGCTACATCGGCCGCATCCGTCTAAACCTCCGATATTCGGTGCCATAAATCAACTTGGCATCTTCGGAGAGGTGGACGGATAAAACCAAATAGCATCTGCCCCGAATCGCCAGCGTCAGGACATCGCGGTCCTGTGCGCCGCCCTTCGGAGGGGAACAAGACCCTCACGGCTCATAGAGTTGAAAAGTCTTAGGCAGCAGATCTGAACCTGCCCCCTAAGCCATCACTACCTTCTGAAGAAGCCAAGACAGAATGCTTGCTCTATCATCTGCCAACCATGTTTACTAAGATAATATGCTGATAATAAAAGAAGGAGAGGGCAAAGAAATGACACAAGACATTTTGAAGAATGTATATCTTTTATTCATAAATTTGATTGAGTACAAGATACATCGTGTTAAAGAATAAAAAAATACATTTTTATTTACAAGTACAAGTGATACAAAAAAAAATTAGCTACTGAGAAGGAACTGGCTTTAATAAATCCGCGAGCTGCTCTCGCACTTCCTTCAGCGCCTCCTCCTGAGCGGCTGCCGTGGCCACTTCCGCTTCTACCTGCGCCCGCTGCTGCTGGTAGGTTGAAAGTTGCTCCTCAGCTGCCTGCTGGGCTGCCTCCTGATTAGGTGCATCCCACTCGACGACATCAAGCTGCTGCCTCAGTGTTAACCCTTCGGAGAGGCATCGCAGAAGGCCTTCAAAGATAACCTTCAGCTGCGCAGCGTTTGCCTCCACCTGAGCATGCAGTTGGGCAGATTTGCTTGAAGTCTCGCCGTGCTCCTTACGCCTTGAACCAACTTCTTGTTCGAGGTGGCGGAAGTAAGGAGCACTCTGCTCGATCTATGCTGCTCGTTGAGCGCTCGCGGCCAAGATCTCTGGGACAGGACGCATAGACTCCAGTTGATGCAGGCGGGCCTCGATTTCCCTGCAGTGATTAACCCAAAACTCGACGACGCCTTCATTATGAAAATTTACAAGCGTCGCCAGCATCGGATTAACTTCCGCAGCAAAATCTGCGGCGGATGGGGGAACGTCCACGTCAAGCTCTTCAACGTATCCGCTCAACATTCCCAAACTCATCGCAGCATTCTTTGAAGACGGTCGTCTCAAGAAGGGGCCCGCCGGTGCGAGACTCGAAGGGCGCTGGGATCGGAACGACAGCTAAAAAAACAAAATACGATCAGATGACAGTTCAAGAAATATAAGAAATTCATCGATGGGATAGTTTACTATACCAGCTGCAGCAGGCGGCAAAGCCGGGAGGGCCGGTGGCGCGACCGATCTTTCATCTCCTCCTTCGATTTGTAGCACTACAATCAGGGCGAAGAAGAGTCAAAAAGTAGTTCCATTACTGAAAAAAAGAAAGGCATCAATTGGAAACTATACTCACCAGCGCCACTGGAGGAAGCGAGTTCAGACGGGAAGGAGAAGTGCGGATGCAACACCTGATAGAGGTGATCAAAAAGCACTCCTGCAAAGATGCAATAGTACGACATTAGTACAAAAATTATGCGGCCGAAGATAAAACTAATGGGTCACGAATCCATACCTTCCAGCATCTGCGATGGTACGAGAGAAGACTGAGAGGTGGCCACCGCCAAGGGAGTAGCTGATGGCGCTCCCTTGAGCAATGGAGTATCAACACTGGCCGCACCTGCGTTAAAAAACAAAGATACACCTGTCAGGAAGGATTGCAAGATAAAGAAAAAAGGACAGTAACTCGAAATTTACCTGATGAGCCGCCTCCAGCCGAAACGGAGGCGTCTTCCTCCTCCATCGACATGAGTCCACCTCCCGTGGCCTCATCACCCGACTCTATGGGGCTGTCGTCGTGCTCGCGCGGCCAGGAGATGGCGGAGGACCGTAGACGGGGAGAGCAATGATTGGAGCATTGCCAGATTCTTGAGAAAGAGCGGCTGGCTTGTCCCCGGGAGTCATGCCCGTCTCACCCGCTACTCCCTCGGGCTCGGCAGTCGCTGTTGTCTCGTCCGCCGTCGCCAAGGGGTCACCGATCTCAGGCACTCCGTCCGCTGCTGCCTCACACTCGGTCGTAGCAGCTGTCTCATTTGCCGCTACCTCGAGCTCGGCATCGACGACCTTCTCTGGCGCAGTTTCCTCAGCCCCTAACTCAAGTCTAGCAACCCCGACGACGTCGCCCACCGTCAGCTCGGGTTCTGCCGGTGCCTCTTCCTATGTCCCCTTAGGTTCGACGGTTTTCGCCTCCCCTTCGGTTGGACTTGGCCCTGCAAGACAAGATATATAAGAACCGACAGGTTTACAATTCTTATAACAAAATCTTGAAAGACGCATTACCTGAGGTGGACTGATCGTTAGCCTCCCGAGCTGCACGCGCCGCCTGTCTGTGAGCCGTAGACAAGGCGACCAGGGGCTCTTCCGAAAGAGTATCAGCACGAGGAACGGTGCTTGGGCCCGCTCCCACGGCCAAAGCAGCTCTGCGCTCCTTCGCCTCGCGCCTCAACCGCTTCCTCTCCTCCCGAGCCGTCAGGACGGACCTCTTCGAAGCTTCCTTCATCAAGGCGTCATCATCCGCGTACAGAGATGCCTCCAGAGCCTTAAAGACATCCCTCATCGGCTTTTCGAGTCGGGTCTCTCGCGGCGGCCCCGAAGAGGCCGGGATTTCAATAGCTTGCCCGGAGAGTCCCCGCATCGGCTGGCGCAACCCCTGCAAAGAAACAAAGGAAGAGGTTAGGTTGGCCATAAGAAAAGAGAATAAAGACTTAATGAGGCAAGACGTACCAACGCCCGATAAAGCGCGCTTCCTTTCCTCCTCCTGGAAGGTATTTAGGGAGGCAGCGATGGCTTCTTCAGTAGTGACACCTGTTAAAAAGGGGGGGAATCATTAGTCAAAGATAATGAAAAAAGTGTGATGAAATGAAAAAGAATGCAGCTAATGATTACCTGACTGAGTGAGTTTAGCCAACATCGCTTCGAGTCTGGCCGTTCGCTCAGAAGCCGCAATGGCGGCCGCCAGATCGGTGTCTGCTGGATCTACCGAGAAGCCCTCATTGCTGCCGTACTCGCTTATACCTTCGGTAAGAGGGGCCTGAGGCTCTAAACCGAGGATAGCATCGAGAGAGAGGAGCGACTTCTTCTTCCTCTTCTGCCCGCCAGCCTTGGGTGCACCCAAGATCAACTTGCGCTTTGCAGGCACCTTAGGGCAGCGGGTCCCGATATCCGCGCCCACGCCGGACTCCGGCGAAACCACATTTACCGTCTCCACTGGAGCACGGGGCTCTGGTGGCACATCCGCAGTAGCACGAGGTAATCCGCGTGGAGGGCTCAACACACGCGGTGGTCCAGCTCCAGCATCCTTCAGTGGAGGAACGACCGGGGTCCTTGGCTTCAAGAGAGCCTTGCGGTCGCCGCCGGGAGGCACACCCTTGCGGTCAACCAACATGCGCTTCTCCTCACGGATAACTGGACCCATTGCGTGTGCGTACCAAGCCATGTACGCGTGGAGGACCCGGGGGACGCAGCTTGGCTCGCTGATGAAGAAGTGGGAGCCCGTGTTCAGCCGCATGAAATGGTGCATTGCGCTCCGTATCCCCTCCGTGCTGGCCGCGGGCTCTTCCAAAAACGCCTCCAGCGGGACCCCCTGGTTATAGCTAGATTATTGGGCGAACCGGTGGGGGTTATACCTCATGAAAAGCGCCAACTCATTCTGCCTGAACACCAGGTAGCCCGGCCGAATAGAGTAGAGGTGAAGAATCTCCCGGGCTTTCAGTACGGAGGCCCCGTCTTTGAAGCCGTCACGCAGCGCCGCCACCGACTTGGAGGTTTCTGAGCCGATAGTTATGACTTTATCCATAAAAGAAATCTTCGCTCCGACCAGGTGTGGACGAAGGAGCAACCCCCTAGCCTCCCGCGGAGGCACACTCACGATCGAGGCGCCGATCAGCCGCATGACTCTTGGGAGTCTGCACCTCTCAAAAAACGAAGGGCTTTTATGGATGCCGAATACCCCGTGCACATGCATTTCCAACCACGAGGTGAAGTAGTGCATCGGGAAATTGGCAGGCTGCACCCCATGTTCATTAGCGTCCGCCGCCACGCTAAGTCCATTGTATAGGTGAGCCAACCCGGCGACTCCTATTGTCAACTTCAGGCCAGCCATCATCCGATGCGCTGGGTAGAAAACGGACGGCCGCATGTGGCGCGGGTGCATGGGGAGAGCGAAGCTGCACAGCCACAATCCCAGGAACCCCAAAAAGAAGGTCTCCTCATCAATGCCCGGGGCGGCGATTTCTGACAAGGGCATGACGGCGGCGTCGGGGAGATAGAAATCCTTTTGATCGTCTTCCGATATTGGTCGACGATCTAAGCCGAAGCCGAAAGGGTCATCGAGCTTGGCGAATTTTTCACTCCGCTCCGAGAGGATCTCCGGTCGAAGGAAGCGGGCGATAAAATCTGCGAAACTGACTCCCCGGACTCCTGATTCCAAATAGAGACCTTCGTATATGCTCAGCACCTTCACCAAGTCCGGAAACTGGTGCTGAATAGCATTCTCCGGCGTCAAATCAAATACCAGCGGCTTGGTGGCGAAGACGTACTCGTCAGGAGGAAGCGGCTCCTCGTAATCCTCCCCCCTCACCGGCAAACCCGATATCTCGACGAACTCTTCCAGGGAAATGAAGACTTCCCTGTCCGTCATAAGGAAGGTGTGGGTGGGGATATTCCATTTTTCGATGAAAGCCTTAATCCACCACGTTGGAGGAGCAGGATACTCAAAAAGCGAGACGTAGATTGCCGAGTACAGACCAATCTTCATCAGATGAGTCCTCTTCGCTGATAGGATATATCTGGCCCATTGCAGATATCCGGCCGGTTGTCGCGGGGTCAATCCAATATTGTATGCCTGTCCCCAAGGGCGTGCCTCACCCTGACATATTCGCCTCCCCAGAATGTCCACGGCTGGCGGCTGCTGCACGGGAATGGCACCAATCGCATGCTGGAGAAGATCCTCCGAATTCCAATTCTTGACCTCCACAGCATACTTCACCGGGGGTTCATCCGCATAGGGGATAGACAAGATGGGCTCAGACGGCGTCGCGGAACCGAAGCTTCGGCGACCCTTGATGATGTCGATATACCACCTACCCCACAGGTGAAGATTCTTGTGCTCGGGGTCATGATCCTTGATGAGAGCGAGCACCTCTCGGTCCACTGGTGCCTGGGGAAATCCTTCCTCCGAGCGAACAAACGGGAAAGACAAATCAGCAGACATGTTGCCTGCAAAAAGAAGGAGGACAAAAGTCAACCGTCAGTGCTATAATCTTAATTTCTGACACTTGGAACTTTAAAATTTGTACCACACTGCAATGCAGTGGATAGGGGACCAAAGGGGGACCCACAAAATCTAGATGACAATGCATCAGTTAATAAGACAGCCCCATCATTGGATGAGACTGTCAATTAATGAGAAGATCCCCAAAAGAATATTCTCATTAATGAGAAATCCCTAGAGACAAGGAGAAAATCTCCTTTTTCAGAGCAAAGTTCTGTTACAGAGTGACACTTGTCAAACTCTGGTCTCAAACTCTGTAATAATGATGGAAAAATCCATCAAAAGAAAAATTTAACTCTTAAAAAATTAAAAATTCTGGGATCTTAAAGATCCATGAAAACTCTTAAGAGTTCTTCATTTTTAGATCAAAAAGATCTACATTGGGTCCATGAGCAAAGCTCTGCTCATAGGTTAAAAACCCTGAAACAAAATCTCTTTAGATCTATAGATTCTTGAGAGCAAGGCTCTGTTGGTGAAACCCTAAAGGGGTTTTCTTTAGATCAAAGATCTATGAGAGTAAGGCTCTATCCATTAAAATTAATTTAATTTAATTTAAATTAATAAAAAAATTTACCTAAAAGTTTTAAGAGTTCTAATTCTTGAAAGCAAGAGTAAGGCTCTGAAGTTTTGAGAATAAGATTCTTGAAGATGGTGATCATCTGTGAAGGGCCAAGGGTCCTATTTATAGGCGTTTACGCCCCTTCAACTCCTCAGTTGATCCAACGACCAGGATCTTGCCACCGCTGCACTCATGTGTGCGCCACGTGAGCGCAACGGTGGGGGGGCATTTGTTTCCCCCAATCAGAGCAAAGCTCTGTTTGAATTTTGAAAATTCAAAAATTGAAGCAACGCTTCAAATTCCTTGCGCTGCGCGCAACGCCCTATGTGTCAAAAGCTGATACGCCAGCGCAGCGCCCAAGGCAGCGCACCCAATCAGAGCAAGGCTCTACTTAAAGTAAAAAACAAAAGAAGCAACGCTTCAGATGATCTGCGCTCTGCGGCACGTGGCAGCGCAGTTGCGCTGCACTCTGCGCTGCGCGACACGTGGCAGCGCAGTTATGTTAGCGCAGTTGCGCTGCGCTCTGCGCTGCGCGACACGTGACAGCGCAGTTGCGCTGCGCTCTGCGCTGCGCGACACGTGACAGCGCAGTTGCGCTGCGCTCTGCGCTGCACGACACGTGTCAAGCGTAGGTGCGCTTGCGCCAAACAGAAAAATTCTGAAAAATCTTTCTGATCTTGTTAAAACAAGAAGATTGTCTTCTGTAAAGCAGAAGCCCTTGGATCAAAGATCCAACGGTGGGGAAAAATCCATAAATCACTCAGAGAAAAATCTTTTTAACTGACATAACAAACTAATTGGCACTATATAAAGGCCCCTAAACCCCAAGTCTAAAACACACAGAAACACAGAGAGAAAAAAATACAGAGAACTCCTAAAAAGAAAGTTTGAGAAGAATTTAAGAAAGAAAAAAGGTAAACCTTTGAAAAGAAGAATTTCTTCTAAAAAGATCAATGATCTAAGAACAAGATCAAGATCTTAAAATAAAAGAGAGAGAGAGAAAGATCAAATAATAAGAATAAAATAAGAAGTAATATACTTCTTTATTAGATCACTTGATCTACAAAAAGGCATTGCCTTTTGAACCACTGGTTCTGGAATCTTAAAAGATTCTTTTCTTGAATCCAAAATTGGATCAAGATATTAAAACAGTGCCTTGCACTTGTAAATCCGCACTGTTGCGCTCTTGGGTTGGCGCAAGCCACGAGAGAGCGCACGTGTCAGCTCCAGAATAACTTGCGCTATGCACTTTTAAAATAGAGCATTGCTCTCTAAAATTGGCGTAACTCACCAGAACGCGCCACGTGTCAGCTCCAGAACAACTTGCGCTATGCGCTTTTAAAATAGAGCATTGCTCTCTAAAATTGGCGCAACTCACCAGAGCGCGCCACGTGTCAGCAGCGCAACAGCGCAGCGCACTGGCATAGCGCACTGCGCTAACTGTGCTTGCGCTCACCAGAGCATGACACGTGTCACCTCCACATGCGATTGCACTCATTAATTGGCGCAAAGCGCCTGACAGGCCACATGGCCACTGTCAGATAATTAATGCACTGTATTATTGAAAAGAAGGGCTGAGCCCAATTAAAAAAGGCCTAACAGGCCTAATAAAATGCAATGCATTATTTTATTTTTAAAAGGGCAGAACCCAAACAAAGGTCTGCCAGACCAAAACAGATGCTGTGCATCATTTAAAAAGGGGCAGAGCCCAAATAAAGGTCCAACAGAGACCAAGGTTAATGCTATGCATTATTAAACAAAGGGCAAAGCCCAAGCCAAGGCCTAACAGGCCAACCACAAATAAAAATGTTGAACATTCTCAACTGGACTGAGCCAAATTCTGGCCATAAGTCCTCAAATTAAATTGACTGAGCACGACTGCTCCCTTAAATCAATTTATATCCGGTTCAAGGGTACATCTCTGAACTCCTCTGACATTTGTCGTTGTAATCCTTCAACGACGTCAGAGAGGTGACGGGTCCCGACAACCACACAACAATACGGACTGTGAGGTCCTTAAACCCATAGACTTAAGCGTCCTTAAACCAACAATACGGACTGTGAGGTCCTTAAACCCATGGACTTAAGCGTCCTTAAACCAACAATACGGACTGTGGGGTCCTTAAACCCATGGACTTAAGCGTCCTTAAACCAACAATACGGACCGTGGGGTCCTTAAACCCATGGACTTAAGCGTCCTTAAACCAACAATACGGACTGTGGGGTCCTTAAACTCATGGACTTAAGCGTCCTTAAACCAACAATACGGACTGTGGAACCCATGGACTTAAGCGTCCTTAAACCAACAATACGGACTGTGGGGTCCTTAAACCCATAGACTTAAGCGTCCTTAAACTCATGGACTAATGCGTCCTTAAACAAATATCCTTCCCCAAAACAGGAACGATGGACCACCATGTCCCTAAACTGGAAATGGACCACTATGTCCCTAAACTGGAACAATAGAGTCCCAAATGCTCTTTTGTCGGATCTAAACGATCCCATTTAAGTTGATCTTAGCCTCAAATATGGCTAACGTATCCTTAAACCTTCAAACAGACTTTAGTCCCAAATTGGACTATAGATCCCCCAATCAACTTTGGTTCAAGGGTACATCTCTGAGCTCCTCTGACATCTGTCGTTGTAATCCTTCAACGTCGTCAGAGAGGTCACAGGTCCCGATGGCCATACATGCAATGGACCACTACGTCCCTAAACTGGAACAATAGAGCCCCAAATGCTCTTTTGTCGGATCTAAACGATCCCGTTAAGTTGATCTTAGTCTCAAATTGGAGTAGCGTATCCTTAACAAACGTTTGAGTTGATCTTAGCCTCAAATACGGCTAACATATCCTCAAACCAAAACCCCAAAATCCAAATCGAAGAAAATACGGATTTGGACTAATCCACGTCCTACGGGCGACGACATAAATTAGTCTCCATATACAATCCACGGGCAACCACAAATAAAACAAACACCCACGACACGAAGTGAAATTCTGGAGAAGGAGAAAGTTGCTACCGCGACGCGGTAGCGTAATTAACTGCAGGGGCTTGCGCCTGCAGGGAAGAGCGTCCCCACAATCAAAAACCCCTTTAACGAGGGGGAATCTGATGAAGTCTGCTACTTCGGCCGCATCCGTCTAAACCTCCGATACACGGTGCCATAAATCAACTTGGCATCTTCGGAGAGGTGGACGGATAAAACCAAATAGCATCTGCCCCGAATTTCAGGCAAGACGTCTTCACGTCGCGCCGCTATTCAGGGGGGAACAGAAGTAGATGGAGGTAAGAATCTACTTAAGATTTAAAGTCTTCATAGTGTACTATTTCTAATATCCATGAACTCATGCAGGAAATCGTGAGACTTCATAGAGTACCAGTCTGCATTGTCTCCGATCATGACACCAGGTTCCGATGACAATTTTGGCAGAGTCTGCAAGCGAGCTTAGGAACAAGTCTGAACATCAGCACGGCTTATCATCCATAAACCGACGGTCAGCCTGAGCGAACTATTCAGATCTTGGAGGATATGCTTAGAGCGTGTATGCTAGACTTTGGAGGATCGTGGGAAGATCACCTACATCTTGTGGAGTTTTCATACAACAACAGCTATCAAGCAAGCATCGGAATGACACCTTTTGCAGAGCTATATGGATGGAAGTGTCGATCACCATTAAGTTGGAACGACATCGGAGATAGAGAATTTCTTGGGTCGGAGATAGAGAATTTCTTGGGTCAGAGATGATAGTAGCAACCGTAAATGTGGTCCACACTATCAAGGAAAAAATGCACATAGCCCAAAATCGATAGAAGCACTGGGCTGATGCGAAGTGACGTCATTTGGAGTTCCAACCGGGAGAACATGTATTCTTGAAGAAATCTCCCAACCGTGGAGTGATTTGATTTAGAAGACGAGGTAAGCTCAGTCCGAGGTATATTGGACCGTTCGACATACTCGAACGAGTCGGTGAAGTGGCTTACCGCTTGGCACTTCCACCTTCATTAGAATGAGTGCATAATGTATTCCACATATTCCAACTCAGAAGGTATTTGAGTGACCCCAGCCATATTCTTGATCACTCCGGGTTCACTGTACAGCCTGATTTATCTTGTGAGCGGCAACCTGTTGAGATCCTGGACAGAAAAGTGAAGTCACTTCAGAACAAGGAAGTCAATTTGGTTCGAGTGATGTGGAGAAAAGACACTCCAGGAGAATCGACATGGGAAAGAGAAGACGAGATGCGTGCAAGATATACTCACTTATTTGTAAAATAGTCCTCAAAATAAAATTGTAAATTTCGAGGACGAAATTTTGTAAGGAGGGTAGACTGTAACAACTCTAATTTTAATGTACATAAAATTCTCTGAAAGTTAATGTACACTTGGGGTATTTACAATTTCTGTGAGTACTATAAGTATTTGATTCAATTTTGAACAGCAAGCAAGAGCTTGTAGCTCATTGGTAAAGGCATTGCACTGTTAAGACATAGCACCAGAGTTCAAATCTTATCAGCCACATTATTTTTATTTTGTATTCTTTTAATCTTTTTAGACGTCCAAGAGTATACACGTGCATAACACGTAAAACCAAGAGTCACAGAGAATTCAAACACGTGCACTGTAGAATACCAAACGACCCCGACCCAATACCCCAACACTAACCACACCCGTCGGTGTTGGCCTGGCGAGAATAGGAAAAAAACCGGCGCCGTCGGTCTAGACCATCCCAAATGCTTCCAAACTTCACCCCCTGCACCTCTTCAGCTACCCCACTACTCCCTTATTGCTTGTTTACTCTGATTATTTCCACAAAGCAATAAAATGCCCAATTAAGCCAATTTTAATGCATATTTCAATGCATTCTTTAAACACCATAAACCATAATCTTTCCCTATAAGGACCACCCTCATTTCACCCCTCCTCACTCACAATTCCCTGCCTAAACTCTCAAGAAAATTCCAAGTTCCTATAGTGTGCAAGTGGAGTTAACAAAGGGTGAAAATCCGACGAATTTCCGGCAACGATCCAAGGAGTTTCCGGCGACGAAACAACGCACTGGAGCTTTCCCACTCTTCCTCTTTCTCTCCTTTAGCCAAACAACTAGTAAGTCCCATTCTTCTCTCTCATCTTGATCTCTAAAAAGTTATATTTCTAAAACCCGACGGAGTTAATCCGACTCCCGATTCGGTTTTCTTTGAAACTAGATTTTTCTTAATCAAGATAACTTCATATTCTCTCATATTGTTAAGCAAACATTAACAAAACTAGTAAATCAAGTTTCACCTCAAAATAATTATTGTGGTAACTTTTATCGTATTTTTATATTAAAATGCCTTCATGTTTTATTTCGACATTATAATTTATTTTCCTTGCTATACCTTTAGGTAGTTCACGAGATAATGACCTACCTCATCACAACACACATCTCTATCATAGCACGATAAAATTTTGGTACAATAGAATACGGGAAATACGACTTTGCAATTAAATAGCTTTAACTTATAAAACCGTTTTCGTTAAAAGATGTATTAAACAATTCCTTTCAATTGCGCCTCTACAACCCATTTTGGGGAACCCGTTGGGGACAGTGTAGATTATCGCACATCCTCTGGTTTAGTAGAGCGAGATGCAGATCTCCGCAAGGAGCATTCGATCTCGATGAAATTTTTATACATTTTTCTTTAGAAAATGAGATTTTTACAAGAAAACAAATAAATCTATTTTCGTTAAATATGTATATATAAATATTACCAAAATACTTATTTTAAATATATATATATTATTCTATATTTCCAAAACTCAAGAAAAGAATTCAAATATTACATGAAACTACCATGATAATTCAAAACAATCTTCATATTACAAATAAATACCATATATTATGAAATTAGGTTTTATTCACTAGAAATGTCACAATGATAAAATATACATCAATGAAAACTCTAAAGATGATAATTAAATGCTTGAGGTGTATTTTGAAATTATACCAAAACTATTTTTACATAAAAACCCCTCAAGTTATATTAAATCACAATAAGGGCCCTAATAAACATAGGTTTAAGAGGGGACCAGTGGGAGCCGGAGATATGGGTGCTTGCCTATTTAATGTAGACAACCTAACAAATGGTGTTATCAATACGGTAATTGTCTTGGAAAAAGACACAAATCCTGCCGCCCATGTGCAGCAATTATCGATAACACCAAAACCTAATTGAGGATTCAATTTCTTTTCTAATTGACCGACTCAGACGAAGTCTCAATATAATCAATCTGACTTGAATATAATTCAAGTATAAACTATAATTCAACATGAATCTATGAATCCATATATTCAATCTATTCAATCTATATTGACTGAACCGAACCATGGATATACATCCATTTACATGATCCTCCAGTTACATCCATTTACTGATATCATGGTTTCGACAAGTCATCCATCTATACAATTTATTATATGATTCAACACAATACAAACAATACAATTAAGACACCGCGGGGTTTATAATGGGTAGATTAGTACGGAAGGTGTTAGAAGTGGCACGAGACTGCAACCATAAGACACCTAACCTGAATCTCCATTACCGTTGTACCGTGTGTAACAACTCCGATTTTAGTGTACAATGATTTATTTAAAAGTTAATGTATATTTAGAGTAATTACATTTCTGTGAGTACCATAAATACTTGTTTTACTTTTTAATAACAAGAAGGAGCTTGTAGCTCATTGGTAAGATCTTACACTGCTGAACCAAAGCACCAGAGTTCAAATCCCATACCCCACATTATTTTTTATATTGTTTTATTTTGAATTTTTAGAATACCAAGGGTATACACGTGCATAAATCATAAAAACCCCAATACACTAATAAAACAAACTGTGCCAAGGGGTTAGTGAAGCGATGGGGAGTTCTCTCGGCTGGGATCGGCCGGCGACTCGGCGGACTCGGGCCGGCGCCGCCGGCCGGACTCGGCCGGACCGCCGAGTCCCCAAAATGAAATTTGTGCCTCTTCACATTCCCTGTACACCTGCATAGTTTAATTACTTAGACCAGTACCAGAGACTCTTTAAAACCCTAATTACTCTATTTTAATACATTTTATTACAATTTAATACATTTTTTCATTACAACCCTTAACCTAACCCTAACCCTAGCCTTACCCTATAAATACAACCCCTAGACACATCCCCTCACTCCAAGATTCTAATAAAAAACTCTCAAGAAAACTATAGAAAATTTGTGTGCAATTTAAGCTAGCAAAAGGTGAAAGCTTCGGCGATATTCCGACGAAGACCCTAGGAGCTCCCGGCGACGAAACGACGCACAGGCGCCTCCTACCGTTCCCTATTACTCTCTTATGATCTCTAAACCCGTAAGTCCCACCTCCCTCTCTCCTTTGCTACTGTAAAAACATCTTTTAATAAAACCCGACGGAATCGGAGTCAAACCGATTTCCGATTCGGTTTCTTTCTAAAAATCCCACTTTTCTTAAACACAACCCTATTAAAGCATTACATGTTGACTATTAATCATTAAAAAACATGTTGAACAAGTTTCATGACAATCTATATCATTTTGTAACTTTTATCGCTCTTTTTCAGTAAAATATCATGTAGTTTCATTTTGACATTAAATCATCAGAATCTTGCTATACCTTTAAGTTTGATCATGAGGTAATGACCTACCTCCTCATAACACTCATATGAAATATAGCACAATACTTTTTGGGAACATAGAATACGGGAAACGAACCTTTACATATAAATACCCTTTACTAATAAAACCATTTTTACAAGATTTAGTATTTTTAAACAAATCTTTGCAAAGGGCCGCTACAACCCATTTTGGGGAACCCGACTGGGATGGTGCGGATTATCGCACGTCCCTGGGCTTAGTAGTGCGAAATGCAGACCTCCGCAAGGAGCATTCGGTCTCGAAAGATTTAAAATACGAAAATCTTAAGAAAATGAGATTTCTAGAATTATAATATATATTAAAATTTATTTTTATAAATATATATATATATATATATATATGTAATATCAAAATATCTATTATTTTTATAATATAAATATTCCAACTTTTCCAAATCAAAGAATCACTTTACATTAAAATACCATGAATTCCATACAAATGCAATATTACAATTTAATACCATATATTATGAAAATTAGGTTATTCTCACTAGAAATGTCACAAATATAAAATCTACAATTATTAAAACTCTAAATACGATAATTAAACACTTGGGTGTATTTTGAAAATTATATAAAATTATTTTTACATAAAACCCCCTCAAGTTCTATAAATTACCCTGAGGACCCTAGTAAACATAGGTTTAAGCGGGACCAATCTCTTGAGCCTCAGGGAGCCGGAGAAGTGGGTGCTTCCCTATTTAAGGTAGATAACTTAACAACGGTGCTATCAACACGATAATCGTCTTTGAAAAAGACACAAATCCTGCCGCCCATATGCAGCTGTTACCAATAACATCAAAACAATTAGGACTTTAATTTCTTTTATAATTATTCTGATTTAGACTGAGTCTCATTAATAATCTGACTTGAATATGATTCAAGTACAATCTACAATCTACAATCCAACATGAATCCATGAATCCATATATTCAATATATTCAATTTGTATTGACCGAACCGAACCATGGATATACTTCCATTTACATGATTCTCCAGTTACATCCATTTACTGATATCATGGTTTCGGCAAGTCATCCTTATATACAAGACAATACAATTTACAACACGACACAAATAATACAATCAATACTTTGCGGGGTATAAGGGGTAGATTGGTACGGAAGGTGTTAGAAGTGGCACGAGACAGTAAGATTTAGGACACCTAACTTGAATCCTTTTGCCGTTGTACCGTGGCATAACGGTTCCTTGTACTTCCTTTTGCCCTAATCTCTAGCATATAGAGACTCATCTCGTATACACTGGCATCCTTCTGTACCAAATTACAAACAACAGCGTTAATCATATAATACAACTTTAAAAGCTGCCTTCTCTTTCTGTCTACTCTATTTCTCCCTTATCTTTGGGACTTACCGAGCGATTTTTCGCTGACGACATTCTTTTTCTTCTTCTTTGAATGTCATCAGGTGATTTGGATCTTCCAGAGATCGAGCCCAGCGCTGAAGACTTGGACCAGTTTACTGAAGACCCCGAGCTTTAGTTTATTGTACACATTTTCTTTTAGTACTTTACAATTCTGTTATGCCACTGTTTAGGCATCGCTTTATTCCATGTATTTAGTTTTTCATGTATTGTAAAAAAACGTAAATAAATAAAGTTGTTGTTTTATTATATCTTGTCTCTTGTGCATTTATATTTATATTGCTTAGATACGCTTAGCGTATTTACTTCACAGTAAATACGTAACGGCCTCGTCGTGCCCTCTGCCCATATACTGGAAAGCGGGGCGTGAAAGGTTTTGTTGGTGGCCCATGCAGGTGAGTGCTGTATGAAACTCTTCCATGCAGTTATGTTCTGCGTGAACAACCTAAGCAATATAACACAAGAACCAGCAACTAAAAATTCTTTACAATTCATACTTATTGAATCTTATCATTTCATATACTTTGAATCTGTCCTAACCCAAATTTTTCATTCAAGGTTATGGATTCCCCAAACAACACCAGCACCAACTTCAACAACACTCCACCTCCACTACCAATCACACCTGCCGTCCCTGCTCCACTTAACGAGCAGACGGTTCTGCTTGAGGCAATCCGCAGCCTCCTCGAGGCACAGCAGCAGCAGAATGCTCTTTTAATGAACCGTCCCGAGACAGAAGCACCTGGGGTAAAGCAATTCAGGGCTTTGCACCCCAAACAGTTCTCAGGAAAAGAGAGCCCACTGGATGCGGAGGAATGTGCTCAGAGCATCGAAGATGATCTGACAGCGGCACAAGTGCCAGAAATAGATTGGGTTCGTGTTGCAAAATTACAGCTCACGGACATTGCACGAAATGGCGGAAGGCGGAAGAAAGCCGTCTTGAACAACCCATTGAATGGTAGACTTTCCGCGACATGTTCGATGCAAAGTACTTCCCTGAGACTGCCAGGTTCGACATGGAACGACAGTTCATCCATCTGCAACATGGTTCGTGTGGACCAAGTCAGTAGATGAATATGACGCTGAGTTCACCATGCTTAGTCGGTAAGATATGTCTCAATAATTCGAATTGTTTAATATATCACATCGTACACAGCTAACATAATACTTTAAACATTTTTGCGGCACACCTGATACCGACGGATGAGATCAGAGCCCGTCGATTTCAACAAGATTTGGATTCGGAGATCCAGGCTGTACTAGCCACATGAGATTTTCCGACTCACGAATCGGCTCTGAAAGCTGCCCGCCATTATGAGGCAGTGGTAAAGGCGAGGGACAGAGCTCAGTTTGCAGGAGTTAAGCGCCCTGTCAACCAGATGGCAGGAGGAGCCTCGTCAAGGCCACTTTTTATGCCAAGACGACTCGGAGTACCGAACAACCGTCCTAGCCCAGCCTTTTGTACCTACTGCAAGAGAATTGGACATATGATGCAAGACTGCCGGCGAGCCAACTGTCTTTGCTTAGTCTGCGGCTCAGCTACTCATGGTATTGAGTCTTGTCCCAAAAGACAAAATTCATATATTGCACACAGGCCAGCAATCACTTACCCACAGCGCCCAGCCATCCAAGCACCTGCCCCAAGACTTGCACTACCTGCTCCATCACTTAGAGGACCACAAGCTGCACCTCCTCCTCATCAGTTCCATCAAGCTCAAAGGAACGTTCTGAGGAATGCTCCTCAGGCCAGGAGGAATGTACCACGGCGCCAGGTTTTCACGATGACAGTGGAAGAAGCTGAGGCCACTGGCCAAGTTATCACTGGTAACCCTTTCTTCTCAAACATTTCTTTCAGTCTTGCTACTTATCTACATACTTTTCCCTATACCTAAACATATCCCGCATACCTTAGGTACAATCTTAGTAGCCTCACTACCTGCACTAGCACTATTCGATACCGGAGCATCTCACTGCTTTATATCGCAGCGGTTCGTCCGAACCCATACGATTCCAGTCACACCGTTTGTATCCAGTTGGAATGTCAGTTCAGGGAATGGCGTTTTGAAAGCAACAATGGGATACAGCTTGTGTCCAGTAGTCATCTGCAGCAGAGAATTCTATGCTGACTTCAAAGTGCTGGACATACCGAACTTCGATGTGGTTCTAGGTATGGGTTGGCTTGGAACCTTCTATGCTACCATCGACTGTCGTCAAAGGAGGGTAGTATTCGAGATTCTAGACCATCCGGTCTTCTATTTCAAAAGTGGATACCGTACACTGGAGCCAAGTACATACAAGGAGAATCCGAAGAAGGCTGTAATTGCAGCAACTCAAGCAGAAGAAGAATCAAGGCCAGAAGTGGTTCGAGAATTCGAAGATGTATTTCCTGAAGATATCTCAGGTTTGCCTCCCGATCGAGCTCTTGAATTCAGCATTGATTTAGTACCAGGAGCACAACCGGTGATCAAAGCACCTTATCGTTTAAGTCCAGAAGGTTTGAAGGAAATCCGAACTCAGTTGGACGAATTATTGGCGAAAGGATGGATTCGTCCCAGCACTTCAAGTTGGGGATCACCTGTATTACTCGTGAAGAAGAAGGAAGGTTCATACAAAATGTGCATCGATTATAGAGCCTTGAACGAAGTCACTATAAAGAACAAGTATCCGCTACCGCGTATCGACGATTTATTCGATCAGCTAAGTTGATCTTGTGTTTTCTCTAAACTAGATCTTCGTTCAGGTTATCATTAGATGAAGGTCAAGGAAGCTGATATTCACAAAACGGCTTTCAGAACTCCTTATGGTCATTACGAATTTCTTGTGATGCCATTTGGAGTGACCAACGCACCATCAATTTTCATGAACCTGATGAATCAAGTTTTCCGGGAGTATTTAGACAGGTTTATTGTCATCTTCATCGACGACATCCTGGTGTATTTTAAGAGTCGGAAAGAGCATGCCGAGCACCTACGAATTGTCCTAGAAACTCTACGACAACATTAACTCTATGCCAAGTACAACAAGTGCGAATTCTGGCTAAAGCAAGTTGGTTTTCTTGGGCATATCGTATCAGGCGAAGGAATTTCTGTGGATCCAGCGAAAGTCTCAGTAGTAAGCGAATGGCCGACACCAAAGTCATTAAAGGACATTCAGAGTTTCTTGGGTTTAGCTGGATATTACAGAAGGTTCATTGAATGCTTTTCAAAGATAACAACACCCCTGACCAAGCTCATACGTAAAGATGAAGAATTTGTGTGGTCAGAAGCATGCGAACAAGCTTTCGTAGAACTCAAGTCAAGGTTGACATCAGCGCCTATTCTCGTTATACCGGACCAATCTGGAGGTTTCGAAGTGTATTACGATGCATCCAGTAAGGGATTAGGATGTGTGTTCTCCGCCGAAAGACGCGACCGGGACGTTAGGACGTCAGGGCCTGAATTCCGAGGGCAGATGCTAATTGGTGCTATCCGTCCACCTCTTCGAAGATGCCAAGTTGATTTATGGCACCATGTATCGAAGGTCTAAATGGATGCGGCCGATGTAGCAGACTTCGTCAGATTCCCTCTCGTTGATGAGGGGTTTTTGATTGTGGGGACGCTCTTCCCTGCAGGCGCAAGCCCCTGCAGTTAATTACGCTACCGCATCGCGGTAACCACTTTCTCCTTCTCCAGATGGTCACTTCGCGTCGTGGGTGTTTGTTTTTGTGTTTGGTTGCCCATGGATTGTATACGTAGACTAATTTATGTTGTCGCCCGTAGGGCGTGGATTAGTCCAAATCCGTATCTTCTTAGATTTGGATTTGGGGGTTGGGTTTAAGGATACGTTAGCCTTATTTGAGACTAAGATCAACTTAAACGTTTGTTAAGAATACGTTAGTCTAATTTTCAGACTAAGATCAACTTAACGGGATCGTTTAGATCCAACAAGAGAGTAATCGGGCTCTATTGTTTAGTTTAGGGACATTGCATTCGATTAGTTTAAGGACATTACGGTCCAATGTTAGTTTAAAGACATCGCGGTCGAATGTTAGTTTAAAGACATCTCGGTCCAAGGTTAAGGACATCATAGTCCGTGGGCTTAAAGGGACCCTACAGTCCAAGGTTAGGGACATCATAGTCCATGAGTTTAAGGACCCCACAGTCCGTGAAATATGTGGTTGTCGGGACCTGTCACCTCTCTGAAGACGTTGAAGGATTACAACGACAGATATCAAAGGAGTAAAGAGATGTACCTTCGAACCGGTGTGAGTTGGTTGGAAGATCTGTGTCCAATTTGGAACTAAGATCAGTTGAAATATTTATGAGCAGGTGGGCTCAATTAATATAAGTTGAGGACTTATGGCCTATATTGGGCTAAGTCCAATAAATATGTAACATTTTTATTCTGGCTATTAAGCCTTTATTTGGGCTTGGCCCTTTTAATAATGGTGAGCATTGATCAAAGCTCTGGGCTTATTAAAGAACAATTTATGTTTTGACAGCGCGGCACGTGGCGCGCCAGGCGCTTTGCGCCAGTTAAAGAGCGCAATGCGCTTCTGCCAAGTAGCGCACACATGGTTGACACGTGTCGCGCTTGGCGCTGGCGCCAGATGATAAGCGCATGATGCCAATTTATGAGCGCAGAGCGCTAGTTTAGTGGCGCACACATGAGTGACACGTGGTGCGCTTGGCGCTGAGCGCCAGCCCATGAGCGCAGTGCGCTATTTCAGAAGCGCAAAGCGCAAGTTGTTTAATTAGCGCAAACGTGGTTGACACGTGGCGCATTTGGCGCTGAGCGCCGGTCCAGAGAGCGCAGAAGCGCAGTTCAAGAGCGCAAAGCGCATTTGATCAATTTTATGATCTGGGAACAAATTTATGTTCTTTTAGAAGAGACTTTGTCTCAAAATTTAAGAACAACAGTTCTTATTTTGCAGGAGAGATTTTCAATCTCTTATTTTGATGAAAGGCTTTGCCTTTATAGATCAATGATCTGTGAGAAGAATTATATTCTTCTTTTATTTCGTGATGAGATCTTTTGATCTCTTTTGTGAAAGACTTTTTGTCTTGAAGATCTATGATCTTTTAAAGAAAAGAATTCTTCTTTTATTGAGATGATTTCATCTCTGTTTTCATCACCCTTCTTTTTACCTTGAAGAAATATCTTCTTGCAAGAGCTTGCTCTCTTTCTTTTGAGTTTTTCTCAAAGTTTATAAGGGGGTTTCTCTATTTTTTTCCCTTTTTGTATTTCTTCTTTTTTTATTTTGGAAAGGAGGATCATTGGTCATTGGGACCCACCACCTCTCCGACAACACTGAGTATATCGAAGGTGTGGAGGGATGTACCCTTTGAGCCATGTCCCACTCATCACAGAGGGAGAACATGCTGGAGCTTAAGCTTCTCGCTGCTGAAAAATGGTTCTTTGCGTTCGCGCACGTGCGTCGCACGTGTTGGGCACACATATTTGCACGTAGCGTACATGAAGTTTGCGCATATACGCATTATGGGGGGGGTGCAAGCTCCTATGGGGAACGAATCTCTTTTGAGTATTATTGAATATTCTCATGTGGTGCACACGTGCGTTGCACGTGGTGCGTGCATGGCCGGCACGTGTGCGTTGCACGTAGCGTACATGGAGTTTGCGCATATACGCATTATAGGAAGGAGCAGGCTCCTATAGAGAACGAATCTCCTTTTAATATTATTGAATATTCTCATGCGGTGCGCACGTGCGTTGCACGTGATGCTCGCATAGCGGGCACACGTGCGTTGCACGTAGCGCACATGGCGCTTGCGCATATACGCATTATGGGGAGGAGCAGGCTCCTATCTTGGAGAACTAAGCTCCTATGGAGAACTAAGCTTCTTTGAGAATTGAATCCTTTGAGGATTGAACTCTCTCTTTTCTAAGAGATATCCCCTCTTATTTATATGGGAGTGGTAGAGAAGCGATCTTTTCTTTTCCCGGTGTGGGACTAAAAATGCATTCCTCATGTAGTAGAGCATTACTTTAGATTACACGTGCATAGCACATTTGCTCATAACTTTTGATCCCGGATGAATTATGAGGCCCATAATATATCAAATCGAAGGAGTTTTCGAGACAGTTTCGATACTATCAGAAATTAGCTATTTCTCATTCCGAAGTTTGTCAAAATACAGCTCGGAAAATACTGGTTCCCATCTTCTTCCTTAGATCAGATGTGCATATCACATTTGCTCATAACTTTTGATCCCGGATGAATTATGAGGCCCATAATATATCAAATCGAAGGATTTTTTGAGACACTTTCGATACCATCAGAATTTAGTTATTTCTCATTCCGGAGTTTGACAAAATACAGCTCGGAAAATACCGGTTCGCATCTTCTTCCTTAGATCACATGTGCATAGCACATTTGCTCATAACTTTTGATCCCGGATGAATTATGAGTCCCATAATATATCAAATCGAAGGTTTTTTCGAGATACTTTCAATACCATTAGAATTTTGCTGTTTCTATTTCGGAAGTTTGTCAAAATACAGCCCGGAAAATACTGGTTCACATTTTCTTAAGCGTATCGCTGTCATTTGATGCCTTGGGCTCTTTTGCGCAGAAATTTTTGGCGGGTACAAATGCCCCCCACTACTTTTTCCACGTAAGTATATACGTGGATGAAGTAGTGCAGAGTAATTCATAGTGTATGACCAGTTTCGGGTTGGTATATAATTTTCAGAATCTTGATTTGAGAAGATAACGAGCGGACACAAGCGTCGTCATTTATCATTGACTCAAATCTCGACTCTTAAGAGATATAGTCCCAAACCCTCAGTTCCTTGAGCCGCACCCTTCTATTTCTTTATGTTTTACTCTGGCGCGAAGTAGTTTATATGCTCATGAGTAATTTCTCCATTTCAGTGGCATGTGGCTTTAGCAAGTGTGGCCCATAGATGGTAGATAACAGTTCATCTTGAACTCTTTATAAGGTAGTGATGGCTTAGGAGACAGGGGTAGGATCTGCCACCTAAGACTTTTCAACTTTATGAGCCGTGAGGGTCTCATAAAGACTTTTCTCCCTATGAGTCGAGTGGATCTCGTAGGTGTATTTTCTCCTTAGGAATCATGAGGATTCCAAAGTACGTTTTCTCTTATAAGTCGTAAAGATCTTGCAAGAGAGTTTTCTTCCTTACGGGTTGAGGGGACCCGTAAGTGTTTGATGAGATCAACATCATCCGCGTTTCACGGAATCAGGAGTTGCTCTGGGCGTTTCCCATGGGGTCAAGGTTAACTTTAGCCGTGTTCCACGGAGTCGTTGTATGACGTATTTCCGAGGCGGGGTTATGTAGATGACGTGTTTCCGCGACGGGGTCATGTGGATGACGTATTGTAGATGACGTATTTCCGCGACGGGGTCATTTGGATGACGTATTTCCGCGACGGAGTCATTTGGATGACGTATTTCCGAGACGGGGTCATGTAGATGACGTATTTCCGAGATGGGGTCATGTAGATGACGTATTTCCACGACGGGATCATTTGGATGACGTATTTCCGCGACGGGGTCATTTGGATGGGGTCATTTGGATGACGTATTTCAGCGACGGGGTCATTAGATGACGTATTTCCGCGACGGGGTCATTGGATGACGTATTTCCGCGACGGGGTCATTGGATGACGTGTTTCCGCGACGGGGTCATGTAGATGACGTATTTCCGCGACGGGGTCATTTGGATGACGTATTTCCGAGATGGGGTCATGTAGATGACGTATTTCCGCGACGGGGTCATTTGGATGAAGTATTTCCGCGACGGGGTCATGTGGATGACGTATTTCCGCAACGGGGTTATGTAGATGATGTATTTCCGAGACGGGGTCATGTGGATGACGTGTTTCCGCAACGGGGTCATGTGGATGACATGTTTCCGCGACAGGGTCATGTAGATGACGTATTTCCACGACGGGGTCATGTGGATGACGTATTTCCGAGACGGGGTCATGTAGATGACTTATTTCCGCGACGGGGTCATTTGGATGACGTATTTCCGAGACGGGGTCATGTAGATGACGTATTTCCGCGACGGGGTCACGTGGATGATGTATTTCCGCGACGGGGTCTTTTGGATGACGTATTTCCGAGACGGGGTCATGTAGATGACGTATTTCCGCGACGGGGTCATTTGGATGACGTGTTTCCGAGACGGGGCCATGTAGATGACGTATTTCCGCGACGGGGTCATTTGGACGACGTGTTTCCGCGACGGGGTCATGTGGATGATGTATTTCCGCAACGGGGTCATGTGGATGACGTATTTCCGAGACGGGGTCATGTAGATGACGTATTTCCGCGACGGGGTCATTTGGATGACGTATTTCCGCGACGGGATCATGTGGATGACGTGTTTCCGCGACGGGGTCATGTGGATGACGTATTCCTCGACGGGGTCATGTGGATGACGTATTTCCGAGACGGGGTCATGTGGATGACGTATTTCCGCAACGGGGTCATTTGGATGACGTATTTCCGTGACGGGGTCATGTGGATGACGTATTTCCGAGACGGGGTCATCTGGATGACGTATTTCCACGACGGGGTCATTTGGATGATGTATTTCCGAGACGGGGTCATATGGATGAAGTGTTTCCGCGACGGGGTCATGTGGATGACGTATTGTCTGTTGTAATGAGACGAATATCGAAGTGGTCTCCAAGTTGTCTGGGAACCATCGAGATTTGGAGTAGGGGATTTGCCGTAGCTCCAGGGTTGATTTCAGCGTCTGAATCCTGCTGGAATGGGGAGGAACGCTGTTGATGATCTCTAGGCTATCCCTGAACCGTCGAGATTTGGCTTCGTTTTCTGATGGAGCCTGGGGAGGGAAAGTGCGATTCCTTCTTCGTTTGCGCCCCTGGATTGTATGCAGGGATTGATGTGATATTACTTGTAGGGCATAAATTGTTGGATATAATGCCCTCTAAGTTAATTATTGGATCGCAGGTACGTGATTGCAATGATTGAGGGAGGACCTATACCGATAAAACAGTCTTATTCGAAATGATAGTATGCTATCTGGTTTGTCTTTATCATCATGTAAATGTTGATAAAGCCCATAGGATTTTTGCTTGACTACCAGCAGTATGATGGCGATCATATATGTGGGAGCTGGGGTCTATAAGCACATCCTTAAAGTGTCCCTAGTCGTGGGAGTTTCGAGACAGGGCATCGATACTCCAAAGTAGACTAGTGTATACATTCGAGACCCCGATGAAGGGCGGTGGCCGGTCTCACAAGCCATTGGTGTTAGTAGGTTCACCTAAGATGTATACAAGTGCTCATTGGGTTATGAGTTCACCGGACATGACTCGCCGGGAACATGCTAGTTGGTATTATACATATCGTCAGATAACAGTTCCCTGGTGACATGTGTACAGGTTAGTCTGTCGACCTGAGATCGTCATTTGTCTCGTGTGAGTTCCCACTATGCTTTGATTTATACCCTACCACGGGTCAAAGGAGTCGTGCAAACAGGTATATTTTGGGTACAGTCCCGAGCCACATGGAGGCAGTGAGCAGATCGTCAGGGATTCGTCTCTCCCAGTATTGAGGGTGAGATCGTGCTGAGTTTAGGAGAGCCATTACACGAAATCCCTAGCCAGGGTAATCGAGATATACTGGTAGGTATACCAGTAGTATTTCAGGGTGTTCTGGGCTGCTCTCTGACACGACTTATACAGCTATTGGGAGTCTGACGTTTACCAGCCCCTAGGCCCTATATGCGATACTCATAGACGAATGGATCGGACTGTATGGATATTGTCGCTGTCAGGCTCAGTAGGGTTTATTGATGAGTTCGCTCGTCGGCTTCCCTTCCGATCAATACATAGGCAACCGTTACGTACAGATAGTACCTCTGACGTGCTAGTGGTTATACCTAGTGCCAGTGTATTGATGAGTCATTAGAGTCCCCCACAGACTGTTTCCCAAGTTCGGGCGAAACGTTGTAGAGGCCGTATGGTTTTATGGCAGGGTTCGGAAAATACACGTGCGTTTACGCACATGTCATATTTCGGGCAGATAATACTGGTGGGCTTTGGTTTAAGCCGGATCCAAGTATTATACTGTGTAGATAAAATATCTTTGTCTCAGTTGCATTTGTATTCGGTCGTAATACAAATGCGGGTATGTTTATACTGCTACGGGGTTATCCCGAAACTCGTTTCGGGATCACTTTTGGAAGTTGCCAGTTTCCTATTTTCTATCACCCGTCTTTAACATTCGGTTAAAGACGGATTTATCTTTTCATCATTGGGTGAGTCATGGTTCTAGAAGATTCTAGAAATTGTGACTAGGATTAGTGACTCATCATGGCATTAATTATTTGGTGACTAGGTTTTCATGACTCATTAAGCATTAATTGTTTCATTTAATGTGTTGTGCAAGGTGTTATATGACTCATGCTTTGTTTTAATGTCATGATAAGCTTTGGTTTATGGTCACCTTCCTTTGTTCTCCTACACTCACCCTCCTCTTCATATATTATGGCCGGCCCCTTGTGGGAATGATATGATTTGATTCATTTTGGAAAAGATTATGATAGTTTAGTTCATGGAAATTTCATATAGCTCAATTTCCATTTACCCGTTTCCAAATGACAACTTCATTAACCGTTCGTCCATAACTTTGGACGTAACGAGACAAAGTGTTCTACTCATTCTCTACATCAATCTTGGTCATCTCTTTTAGCAAACTTGATGATCGAGTTGCCTCGGTTCAGAGGCGGGAGCCCGTTTAAAGATCCGTCGACGTGGTGCCACCTGGATGACGAGACCGGAGATCGAGCGAGTTCGGATCAGCTGCAATAAAGCGTGGGATGATGGTTGAAGACCGAAGGACCCGGATCGTTCGGTATAACATTTCTACCCACTTTGTAATTTGTTAGTTTACCGTTAATGGCAGATCCTGGGATATAGTATACGATAGCGCTGTTCTTACAAGTTTTTGTTCCGCATTTGGCGTCAGAAAGATATAGGGTTCCTAGGCACTCTAATGAGGTCTCACAAGGTATCAACCATGCCAATTTCAAATTTTACAAGTGCCGAGAAACCCTAATACGGATCGTTGACTAGAGATTAGGCGAAACATGCAACTAGTTAACAACTTAACTAAAGGGTAAACGGAAATACAACCTTTGTAGATCCGATCCTCCACCTCCATAGCTCCGTGATGATGTCTTCTCGCTGCGATCATCGGATCCCGGACTCTAGCGTCGGCTTCATCGGAGAAATGGGCGGGCTAGGTCGTCGACTTCGATGCCGAAGATGATCTACGTCGAGGAAACACAAGATCAAGCTCCAACTTCACCAAGTCAAGAAACTTGTGAAGAAAACACCCTATACTACTTGGCAAGTGGTAGAAGATGAAGAAATAGGAAGTGGGTTCACTTTAGAATTAGATTTCTCACTCTTTTGCTCAAGTTGCCATTGATGGAGGCAAGCTTTCTTCATTATTTAAGATGAAGAAGAAGAAGAAAGAATATCATAAGTATTATCCAAAAAGAATAATAAAAAAGAATACTTATCATATCCTCACCTTGGTTAAGTGTAGAGAATGAGCTAGGGTTAGTTTGAATGGTTAGGGTTAAGCATGAGTACAAAAGAGGTCACTTAGTCAAAGCTTCATGAAGCTTCAACTAACAAACAAAGAAAGCCATCATTCATTTATTTATCTTTTCCAAAATGAAAAAATAAATAAATAAATAAGCAAATAAACAAAACCCTAATCATTAACTTAACCATGGTTTAATCTTTACACAAACTCAAGTGAGCATGTATCATCAAACATGATACAATCAAGTGCACACAAAAATATATCACATATACAATGTGCAATGCAAGTGAGAAAATCCATTTAAAATGAACCAATAATAGTTAATGCAAAGTAATATATCAAATATATAATTATGCATTAAATCATTAAATCAACACTTGATTTAACGATCCGGTCATATCGCATATAACCGACTAATATCAAGTGTATCAATGTATCGAATCAACACTTGATTCGGTAACCCGGCTATATCACATATAACCGACCAATGATACAATTTGCGAGAATTAAATACGGTATCACATACACGCATTATTCTCGGTCCCGCACATATCTCATATGCGCTCCTATTTCGTTTCGCTTGAGCCAGGAAACCTCTGTGTGGGACTCTAAAGACTCGTCAATACGCCGGCAGCAGGTGATGATCATATCAAACACCCACAAGCCGCAAGCGGTCTGCCAAACGTAACGGCCACCCGGGTATTGAGCGATCAGAAGATCGACGAGCAAGCCCGCTCACACTCCTGTGAATCCAACCAGTAACACTTACCGTACAGTCCGGTCTGTTCGTCTGATATGTCGCATATCTCGCCTAGGGGTGGTAAACGTCAGACCCCAATAGCTCGATAAGTCGTGTCGATATGAGGTCTATAACAGTTCGAGAAACTATTGGTAACACTTACCAGTATATCTCAGCAACCCTGGCCAGGGATTTCCGGTTATAGCCAATCGAACACAGCGCAACATCAACTCCCTATACCGGGAGAGACGAATCCCCTCCTATCGCTCATTGCCTCCATGTGATTCGGGACTGTACCCAAAAACCACCGTTTTGCACGCCCTCTTGGACGTGGTAAGGTGGAAATCAAAGCACAGTGGGAATCACACAAGACTCTATGACGATCTCGGGTCAACAGACTACTCTGTATCAGTGTCACCAGAGAACTGCCATCTGACGTAAGGTATAATACCATCTGGGAGTTCTCGGCGAGTCCGTCCAGTGTACCCAGTCTCCACTGAGCACCCGTATATCATCTCCGATGTCAAACACCAATGGATATGGGATCATCCATCGCCCATCTGTATGGGTCGAGAAGGTATACGCTAGTCTACTCTGATATATCGATGCCCCGTCTCGATACACCCACAACTAGGGACCTTGAAGGATGTACTTATGGACTACCATGTCCCTACTAGTATGATCTACATCATAGTCCAGGTAGTCAAGTACACATCCTAAGGGCTTTACCAACATGTAACAGAGAGACAATCAGTATACACGTTAAGGTAAAGAGTAACCAGATAGCATACTATCATGTCGAGCAAGAAAGTCCTCCCTATATATGTCCAAGCATCCACTACAATATACATCATATGTATAGTAATGGCCTCTAGGGCATACATATAACTAACAATCTCCCACTTGCACTAGGGCCATCTGATAGCAGTGGTTGTAGTATCTCATACTCAACCATCCCATAAAAGTCTCTCTCTGGGATAAGGCCTTTCGTGAGTGGATCCGCCGTGTTGTCCTCTGAGTCTGCTCTCCTAACCTCGATCACCCTGGAGATCAACCATCTCCATGATCAGGTGATACTGCCTTAGAATATGTCTGGATCACTGATGGGACGGACGTTCCTTGGCAAAAGCCACAACTCCATTGTCACACAATGGGAGGAACGAAGTTCATCTCATGAACAAATATACACCCAGACTTCCTCTTTGGTAGCATCTTAAGTAGCGTTGTATCCAGCCTTTATCGTCTAGTATGCCACGGTATCTAGCTTGGAACTCTTCCAACATACCGTCCCTTTACTGAGGGTAAAGACAATGCCTGTGACTGACATTCAGTCGTTCTCATTACCCTGGAACACTTCCAGTGATTCTCCCCAGGATCATTTGATACCATCTCACTTCAACTAGTGAGTATCCTAATATCCATTTAGATCTATCTCATAGATCCAAAACCCAGGATTTAGTAGGTATCACTTTGATCCTATATGGAGAATCCTTGTGATAAGCGGAGATTGACCGAGCGTAGCATAGGAAACTCCTTCCCTATCAAGAGTATGTCATCCACGTACTTTACGAGGATCGTCACCATACTCCCCACAACCTTTTTGTTTATACAAGGTTCATCTACCATTTTGATGATGTCAAACTCTTTGACTACTTCATCAAAACAGACGTTCCAACTCCGCGATGCCTGCTGTTCTCCTCCGAACGGCGGCCGGGACGCGTGGGGCGTCTAGGCCTGGGGTTCGGGGCAGATGCTAATTGGTGCTATCCGTCCACCTCTCCGAAGATGCCAAGTTGATTTATGGCACCGTGTATCGAAGGTTTAAACGGATGCGGCCGATGTAGCAGACTTCGTCAGATTCCCCCTCGTTTGAGAGGTTTTTTTATTGTGGGGACGCTCTTCCCTGCAGGCGCAAGCCCCTGCAGTTAATTACGCTACCGCATCGCGGTAACAACTTTCTCCTTCTCCAGATGGTCACTTCGTGTCGTGTGTGTTTGTTTTGTGTTTTGTTGCCCGTGGATTGTTTACGGAGACCGAGTTATGTCGTCGCCCGTAGGGCGTGGACTAGTCCAAATCCGTGTTATCTTAGATTTGGGTTTGGGGGTTTGGTTTGAGGATACGTTAGCCATACTTGAGGCTAAGATCAACTCAAACGTTTGTTAAGGATACGTTAGCCATACTTGAGACTAAGATCAACTTAACGGGATCGTTTAGATCCGACAAAGGAGCGTTTGGGCTCCATTGTTCCAGTTTAGGGACATAGTGGTCCATTGTATGTATGGCCGTCGGGACCCGTCACCTCTCTGACGACGTTGAAGGATTACAACGACGGATGTCAGAGGAGTTTAGAGATGTACCCTCGAGCCAGAGTTAATTGGGGGGATTCATAGTCCAGTCTGTTTGAAGGTTTAAGGATACGTTAGCCATCTTTGAGGCTAAGATCAACTCAAACGGGATCGTTTAGATCCGACAAAAGAGCATGCGGGGCTCTATTGTTCTAGTTTAAGGACATTGCGGTCCATGGGTAGTTTAAGGACATTGCGGTCCATGGGTAGTTTAAGGACATTGCGGTCCAATGTTAGTTTTAAGACATCTCGGTCGAGGTTAAGGACGTCGTAGTCCGTGAGTTTAAGGACCCCACAGTCCATTGTTAGTTTTAAGACATCTCGGTCGAGGTTAAGGACGTCGTAGTCCATGGGTTTAAGGACCCCACAGTCCATTGTTAGTTTTAAGACATCTCGGTCAAGGTTAAGGACCTCATAGTCCATGGGTTTAAGGACCCCACAGTCCATATCAATGTGTGGTCATCGGGACCCGTCACCTCTTTGAAGACATTGAGGGATTACAATGCCAGGTATCAAAGGAGTGAAGAGATGTACCCTAGAACCGGAGTGGATTAAATAGTCCTTGGCCCAATTTGGGATCAAGACCGATCAATTATGTTATGAGCCCATTAACCCAGTTAATTACGAACTGAGGACTTATGGCCAGCTTGGGCTAAGTCCAATCAGGAGAGGCTTTGCCTCTATCCATTTAGCCAATTGGACCAATGTCTAGTGTTAAACACTAAAGACCAACCAGTGTTGAACACTGGGAATGAGATTGACATGTTAGTGTTTAACACTAAAAGATAATTGGTGTTAAACATCAGCAACAGGGTTTTCAAATTAGTGTTAAATACTAAAACAGATCAGTATCAAGCACTGGCAACAGAGATCTCAAATTAGTGTTAAACACTAAGGTGGTCAGTGTTGAACACTGCAAATAAAGTTTTTTTTGATTAGTGTTGAACACTAAGGCCCAACAGTGTTTTAACACTGGATTCGGGAGTTCCAATTTAGTGTTAAACACTAAGGCAAGAGGGGTCACGTGGCAACACGTGAGAGCGCCCTCCCTTCATTTATTCTGCTGAGATTATCGCATCTTTCAGAGCATCACGTGCCATCACGTGACGGGCATTCAAATGCTTGCGTGTTAAAGCTTCTGTCAAGAGTCACGTGGGTCACGTGGGGCACTGCTTCAAAGGGGCTTTCTGTAGATCTTTTGGGGGGCGCACGTGGTGACACGTGACCCTGCCTCTATAGATGTTGTTTAGAGGATCTGTTAATCTTTTTTCAGGAATTAAATTCCTCGAGCTTTAAATTTCAGAGGAATTAAATTCCTACTTCCTTTTGAAGACTTATATTCTGGAATAGAGTTGAACTCTGAATTTTCTGTAGGAATTAAATTCCTCATATATGTGAAGAACTGAATAGGGTTAAACCCTAATAAAAGCTTTTAAGGAATTGAACTCCCATTCTCTGTTAAATTATGATTAAGGGAATTAAATTCCCGCTGTTTCAACAGAACTAGGTTCTTAATTAGGGTTAAACCCTGTTTCTTTTTGTTCTGAAGGAACTAAATTCCCATAACATAGGGTCAAGCCCTAATTTTATTTTAAAGGAATTAAATTCCTATAGTTCTGTGAGAATTAAATTCTCATGCTCCCGTTCCCTCTCTATGTTTTGGATCTGCATGGCAGGATCTCGACCCATTGAGAATTAAATTCTCAACTTCAAGGGGAGATGTGCACTTTGCAGATCCTCTATCAAAAAGAGAAGAAATATGTTCTTCTGTTTTATATATCAGAGTTAAACTCTGTTGAGAATTAAATTCTCTTTCTTTCAAAAAGCCTTCCATTTCTTACCTAGGGTTTTCTTTTGCAGAAGATCCAAATTCCTCAAAGTATCAAGGCTCTCTCTCCCTTTCTTCCCTCTGCGTATCTGTATTTTTTTTGTATCTCTTGGCTCCTATTTATAGGAGAAGCAGCCGAGTCAATTAGTTTTTGACGAATCTTCATTGAGAGATTTGATTTGCATCTATTATTCGTTTTTGACCTTTGGATTATTAGGTGAATTTTATTCACCATTGGATTTCAAATCCAGAGATTCTCCTTTGTTATTTCGGTTAGATTTAAAGGGGAAATCTTTCCAAACCCGAGATTTTCCCATAGATAGATGATATTTAATCACCTCTGAATCTTCAATTCGATTGGTTCCAAATAATCGCTTTCCTTTGGAAAGATTTGATTCTCTTTCAGAATTTAATTCTGTTAACAAAACGGGCTTTGAAAGCCGGTCACGTGTGAGCACGTGACCCTTGTCCGGATTCTTTTCTTGGTTTAGCGGGAGAACAAATCTGCTGCTTTTGATTATCACGTGCCAACACGTGACCCTGGTCACGTGGGAGCACGTGACCTCTTCTGAAGCTTTTTCCTTGATCTGATCAGGGATCCGGTGTGCCTTTGCCGCTTGCATTTAAATGTTACGTGCCGACACGTGACCCTGGTCACGTGGGAGCACGTGACTCTTTCTGAAGCCCTTTTCTTCGATGTAGTTGGGAAACTGAACTTGCCTCGCCGATACTTTTAGGTGTCACGTGCCAACATGTGACTGCTGGTCACGTGTAAGCATGTGACCCTCTTCTGAAGCTTTTTCCATAAGCTTTTCTGATTTTAAATCAGGAAACACCTGCTTTATCCTATAAAGCATCTTGTACACGTTTCCGCTGCTCCCACTGTCTATGAAGCCCTCTGGCTGTGTACTTACAGACGCTCTCTTCTAAAACATCATTTTAGAAAAGCAGTCATGACACCCAACCGCCAGATATCGTAGTCATGGTATGTAGCCGTGGCAAGTAGGATTCGGATGGACTTAAGCATAGCCACTGGAAAATGTTTCATCATTGTCCACGCCTGGTCAATGACGAAAACCTTTAACAAGTCTAGCTTTGAAAGTCTCAACTTTTCCATCTACACCAAGTAATCTTCTCAAGATATACTTGCTCCTGGTGGGGATTTAACCCTTCAGATATAGCAACCAAAGTCCATACTTTGTTGGTGTATAATGATTCCATCTCAGATAGCTAAGCATCCAGCCATGCTTACAGAGTCCCACTCCTGATGGCCTGCTCGAAACTAGTTGGGTCATCATCTCATGATGCAATCCTCGCTCCCACTGTCATAGAGAAACCGATGTAACTCTCAGGTGGTGAGGAACCCTGCTAGATCGGCGGAGAGGCTGAGGTTCGTTGGTAACTATTGAATCCTTTGGTTCTTTTAAATCATCTGTTGTAGTTTGTATAGCTGGAACCTTTCCAGTTCTACATTACAGACCTTGCCTCGAGCATGTCCGGATTTTGCTTTCAGACATAGGCCGGTCAACCCCAAATCTTAACTAACTTAAGACATGGGCTCTTCCCATACCATATCTCATATGGAGTGGTAGGCAGTGATCTGATTCGAACCTAATTCAATAGGTATGCAGCTTCTCATGCGCATAACCCTCAAAAGGAAACAGGTAACTCAGTAGTACTCATCATAGAGCACACCATATCAAATATGGTGTGATTGCTCCGCCCCGATACACCAACGTGTTATGGTGTATTCGGAGGAGTAATTCTGAGAGAGAATCCCATTCTCCTTCAGAATAGTCCAGAAATTCCATGCATAAGTATTCTCCTTCCTGATCTTATCATAGGACATAATACTTATACCCGGTTTTTGGTTCTCTACTTCTAACTTATATTCTGTGAATATCTCAAAAGCTTCGGACTTGTGTTTCAACAGGAACATATGTCTGAATCTTGAGAGATTATCAGAGAATGTAATGAAGTACAAAGAACCGGTCTTGGCATGTGTAGACAGGGGACCTTACATACATCAACATGTATCAATCCCAAGAGTTTACTAACTCTTTTTCTGTTTCCAGTAAACAGAGCTGTGGTCATCTTATCTTTGTGACATGACCGGCAAGTTTTCACAAGATGTAAATTCAAACTAATTTAAATATACATCTAAATGTAACTTCAGCCAGTCGGGTCGCATTGATATGACCTAGTCTACAATACCTCAAGAAGGATTCGTTCATTTCTGAACTCTTCCTCCTAATGTGTGTTCCGAATACTAAGAACTGTAGTTTGATTTAGAACGACAATGCTTTTAGATAACGTGCCTGAACCGATCAACTTTTGATATAGGAAATGTTCAAAACATTATCCAACAATACAAAATTTTATCATTTCTTTACTAATAAAGAGACTGATATGATTTTGTATATCAGGTTCGGTATCTAATAGCATTTGTTCAGAATCAATGTACTGATAATACAGGGTGACAGTGACCAACAGACTTGGCTGCAACACTTGCCCCGTTTTCTGTCTCAGGAAACTTATCACCCGTTCTCATTTCTCTACCTATCTGTAGCCCTATGTAATAGATTACATATCTGGGATCCTGATCCGGTATCAAATGTTAGTGTTTATGCCCTAGAAGGCCATTACTGTATCATACTAGTTTGTATATTACTTAATGGAAGCTTGGGATATTCACATGTATATAACAGTCTTGCTAAACATGGTAGTATGCTACTTGGTTTTTTCTATCTTAATATGTGAGTGTACGTATTGATAGAGCTCTTAGGATCTTGCTTGACTACCAGCGTTGTGATGGCAGTCACACTAGTGGGGGCTGGGTAGTCTACAAGCACATCCTTATTCAGGTCCCTAGTCGTTGGATTATCGAGACAGAGCATCGATACTCCGGAGTAGACTAGTGTGTACGCTTCTCATCCCAGTTGGGGAGATGGTCTGTCCCACAGCCGTCAGTACGTCGTACTAGAGATAGTATACAGGTGCTCGTTAGGTTACGGGTACACCGGACAGGACTCACAGGGAACTGTTGGTTGGTTTTATACCAGTCGTCAGTGAACAGTTCCCAGGTGACATGAGTACAGCATAGTCCGCAGACTTGACACTGCTACTTCGCCTCGAGTGTGTCCCACTGTTCTTAGATTGCTACCCTACCACGGCTCAAAGGAGTCGTGCAAACAGGTAGCAGTTGGGTGCAGTCCCGAGCACTTGGAGGCAGTGGCGGTTAGACAGGATTCGTCCCTCCCGGTATTGGGAGTTGATATCGCGCTATGTCAGAGAGCCATTACGCAAAGTCCCTGGCTAGGGCAAGCGAGATTTGCTGGTAGGTTCCAGTAGTTTCTCAGGGTGTAATGGGCTTCCCTCCGACACGACTTATACCGCTATTAGGGGACTGACGCTTGCCGCCCCCTAGGCCGGATATGCGATAGTATTGGACGAACGGACCGGACTGTATGGAGATTGTCACATCAGACTCAGGGAACTGTTGGTTGGTTTTATACCAGTCGTCAGTGAACAGTTCCCAGGTGTCGTGAGTACAGCATAGTTCGCAGACTTGACACTGCTACTTCGCCTCGAGTGTGTCCCACTGTTCTTAGATTGCTACCCTACCACGGCTCAAAGGAGTCGTGCAAACAGGTAGCAGTTGGGTACAGTCCCGAGCACTTGGAGGCAGTGACGGTTAGACAGGATTCGTCCCTCCCGGTATTGGGAGTTGATATCGCGCTGTGTCAGAGAGCCATTACGCAAAGTCCCTGGCCAGGGCAAGCGAGATTTGCTGGTAGGTTCCAGTAGTTTCTCAGGGTGTAATGGGCTTCCCTCCGACACGACTTATACCGCTATTAGGGGACTGACGCTTGCCGCCCCCTAGGCCGGATATGCGATAGTCTTGGACGAACGGACCGGACTGTATGGAGATTGTCACATCAGACTCAGTAGGAGTTCGGATGGGTTTCCTCATCGGCCTTCTTATCGACAACTACCTGGGGACCGTTACGTACAGCTAGTGCCGCTTGCGGTCTGTGGTTAAACCCACTGCCAGCGTAGTAGTCGAGTCTCTAGAGTCCCACACAGAGAGTTTCCTATTCCAGGCGAAACGATATAGAGGTCGTATGGTTTTACGACAAGGGTTCGGACGCATACGTGCGTTTACGCGCGCACGACTTTCGGACAGTTTTTACCAGTCGGCTTTGATTTAAGCCAGTTACTGGTATCCGGTTATTGGATTTTTACAGTCTAAAGTTTTTCCGTATTTTTGCGGATTGGAGGGGCGTTCTCGTAATTGTGCGAGAAGCTTCTAGAAGTGGTGACTAAGGAGGTTTAGGTGTCATATGCAATGAATGAGATTAGTGAGTCATGAGGGTGATTCATTCATGTCATTAAAGCACAATAAATGCTTAATGACTCATGACAATGAATCACCATTAGATATTTGTGAAGCATGCTTATTCATCATGTATTATTCTTTTCTTCATAAAAGAGAATGCTTCATATTTATTATGATACTCAATAATCTCATCTCATTATTATCTACACATTCTCTCTCCTCAAGCTCTCTCTCTTCAAAAGACTAATCCTCCCCTCTCATGAGTTGAGTACAAGGATTAGTAAGACTAAACAATCCATAACCATCACTCTATCTCAATCTATCTTCTTTGATTAGCAATCCAAGAAGGTTAGTTGCCTCAAGTTTAGAGGCTAAGCTTGGAGTTTTGCTCTCGGGTGGATCGTCTACTACTTCGAGAAGGCCGAGGAGAACAAGGAGTTCGTAAAGACGAAGGAGTTGGTTCATTAGGTATAATCCCTAAACACAGTAGTTTAGAAACGCTTTGTGTTTGGTTATTTATAGTTTAGCTTCGATTCAAGCGGTTAGTCGATGTTCGTTCACTAAACAAGTTCGTTTTTGAAAATTCCGCCTCCCCACAAGTATTGGGGTGTAGTACATCGACTTACAGTGGTATCAGAGCATGTTCTTAACTGCTTTCCAGTGCATCTCCCCTGGGTCAATGTCTACACATGCAAGAGGTGGTTATTCCTACTTCATTACTTTTACAGATGATTTCTCTAGGTTTGGACATGTCTTCTTAATGAAGCATAAATCCGAGGCCTTTGAGAAATTCCTGGAATACAAGAATGAAGCGGAAAACCAAACAGGCAAAAGTATTAAGACACTGAGATCTGATCGAGGAGGAGAATACTTAAGTGCCGAGTTCCTAGGTTACCTAAAAGAGAAAGGAATTCTCTCTCAGCTTACTCCTCCATACACTCCACAGCACAACGGTGTATCGGAGAGACGGAATCGAACCCTATTGGATATGGTACGATCCATGATGAGTAATGCTGAGTTACCGCGATCTTTCTGGGGATATGCGCTAGAATCAGCGACACATCTTTTGAACAGAGTTCCAACCAAAACTGTGCCTACCACACCATATCAGATGTGGAGTGGGAAGAAACCCTATCTTCAGTACCTGAAGACATGGGGATGTCCAGCTTTTGTAAAAAAGCAGCATCCGGACAAGCTCGAGGCACGCTCAGTAGAGTGTAAGTTTGTGGGATATCCTAAGAACTCTACAGGATATTGTTTCTATTACGCAGAGGAACAAAAGGTTTTTGTTTCTCGTCATGCCCGCTTCTTAGAAACTGAATTTTTAGAAAATCAGAAGAGTGGGAGCGTAGTAGAACTGGAAGAAATTCCAGAACCACAAGCTGCTACTGAAAGTTTGGTAGAACCAGAGGTTCAAGAAGTATAGGACATTCACGCACCCCTCCGCAGGAGTAGTAGGCCGTCTCATCCGCCTGAGAGATACTACGGTTTTCTCATAGATGGGGATAGAGAGGATTGCATCATAGATGATGATGAACCTACTGACTTCCAGCAGGCCATCCAGAGCGGCGACTCGGTACGATGGCTAGATGCAATGCGGGCCGAAATGGAGTCCATGTACACCAACAAAGTATGGACTTTGGACTTTGCTCCAGATGGGGTAAAACCCATAGGATGCAAATGGATCTTCAAGAAAAAGATTGGTGTAGATGGACAGGTGGAAACCTATAAGGCTAGACTTGTTGCAAAGGGTTTTCGTCAAAGACCTGGTTTGGACTATGACGAAACTTTTTCTCCAGTGGCTATGCTCAAATCCATTCGGGTCCTTCTTGCTATTGCTGCCTTCCATGATTATGAAATCTGGCAGATGGACGTAAAGACGGCTTTTCTGAATGGAAATTTAGAAGAGTGCGTCTATATGGATCAGCCAGAGGGTTTCAATCAGAGTGGGAGCAGCGGGAAAGTATGCAGGCTGCTTAAGTCCATTTATGGACTAAAGCAGGCATCGCGGAGTTGGAACATCTGTTTTGATGAGACAGTCAAAGAATATGACTTTATCAAAAATCCAGATGAACCTTGCATATATAGTAAAGTTGTAGCCAGAAGCGTCGTATTCCTCGTCTTGTACGTGGATGACATTCTATTAATAGGAAATGACATTCCTATGCAACAATATGTCAAAGGATTCTTGTCACACAGGTTCTCCATGAAAGACCTGGGTGATGCCTCTTACATTCTGGGGATCCGAATCTATCGTGATAGATCCAAGAGGATGTTGGGACTTTCGCAGTCCAGGTATATCGACACTGTACTGAAAAGATTCAGTATGGAAGATTCTAAGCGCGATAATCTACCGGCTTGTCACGGAATCACCCTCTCCAAAAAGATGTCTCCCAAGACTGATTTGGAAAGGGAACGCATGTCTATTATACCCTACGCTTCTGCGGTAGGCTCTATAATGTATGCGATGTTGTACACCAGACCAGATGTAGCTTACGCACTGAGCGTGGTAAGCCGGTATCAGTCAGACCCAGGGGAGATGCACTGGAAAGCAGTTAAGAACATTCTCAAGTACCTGAGAAGGACTAAGGAGATGTTCTTGGTTTACGGTGGAAAAGACCTCAGGTTGGAGGCCTTTGCTGATTCCGGTTTCCAGAGTGATAAGGACGATTCCAAGTCCATGTCGGGTTATGTCTTTACCCTCAATGGAGGGGCGGTGTGCTGGAAGAGCTCCAAGCAGGACACCGTTGCTGACTCGACGATGGAAGCGGAGTATATAGCTGCTTGCGATGCCGCAAAAGAAGCAGTCTGGATGAAGAAGTTCCTAACAGAACTTCAGGTGGTTCCTACCATAGTTGATCCAATATCTCTGTATTGCGACAACAACGGAGCTATAGCTTTAGCGAAGGAACCAAGGTCCCATCAGAAGTCCAGACACATCTTGAGGCGGTATCACCTGATCAGGGAGATCATTGATCGTCAGGAGATCGAGGTTCGGAGAGTTGCTTCAGAAGAGAACATTGCTGATCCATTCACGAAGGCACTACCTCAGACGCAGTTCGAGAGGCTACTCGAGATCATTGGTCTTCGATATGCCAGTACATGGCCCTAGTGCAAGTGGGAGATTGTTAGTGTTTATGCCCTAGAAGGCCATTACTGTATCATACTAGTTTGTATATTACTTAATGGAAGCTTGGGATATTCACATGTATATAACAGTCTTGCTAAACATGGTAGTATGCTACTTGGTTTTTTCTATCTTAATATGTGAGTGTACGTATTGATAGAGCTCTTAGGATCTTGCTTGACTACCAGCGTTATGATGGCAGTCACACTAGTGGGGGCTGGGTAGTCTACAAGCACATCCTTATTCAGGTCCCTAGTCGTTGGATTATCGAGACAGAGCATCGATACTCCGGAGTAGACTAGTGTGTACGCTTCTCATCCCAGTTGGGGAGATGGTCTGTCCCACAGCCGTCAGTACGTCGTACTAGAGATAGTATACAGGTGCTCGTTAGGTTACGGGTACACCGGACAGGACTCACAGGGAACTGTTGGTTGGTTTTATACCAGTCGTCAGTGAACAGTTCCCAGGTGACATGAGTACAGCATAGTCCGCAGACTTGACACTGCTACTTCGCCTCGAGTGTGTCCCACTGTTCTTAGATTGCTACCCTACCACGGCTCAAAGGAGTCGTGCAAACAGGTAGCAGTTGGGTGCAGTCCCGAGCACTTGGAGGCAGTGGCGGTTAGACAGGATTCGTCCCTCCCGGTATTGGGAGTTGATATCGCGCTGTGTCAGAGAGCCATTACGCAAAGTCCCTGGCCAGGGCAAGCGAGATTTGCTGGTAGGTTCCAGTAGTTTCTCAGGGTGTAATGGGCTTCCCTCCGACACGACTTATACCGCTATTAGGGGACTGACGCTTGCCGCCCCCTAGGCCGGATATACGATTGTCTTGGACGAACGGACCGGACTGTATGGAGATTGTCACATCAGACTCAGTAGGAGTTCGGATGGGTTTCCTCATCGGCCTTCTTATCGAAAACTACCTGGGGACCGTTACGTACAGCTAGTACCGCTTGCGGTCTGTGGTTAAACCCACTGCCAGCGTAGTAGTCGAGTCTCTAGAGTCCCACACAGAGAGTTTCCTATTCCAGGCGAAACGATATAGAGGTCGTATGGTTTTACGACAAGGGTTCGGACGCATACGTGCGTTTACGCGCGTACGACTTTCGGACAGTTTTTACCAGTCGGCTTTGATTTAAGCCAGTTACTGGTATCCGGTTATTGGATTTTTACAGTCTAAAGTTTTTCCGTATTTTTGCGGATTGGAGGGGCGTTCTCATAATTGTGCGAGAAGCTTCTAGAAGTGGTGACTAAGGAGGTTTAGGTGTCATATGCAATGAATGAGATTAGTGAGTCATGAGGGTGATTCATTCATGTCATTAAAGCACAATAAATGCTTAATGACTCATGACAATGAATCACCATTAGATATTTGTGAAGCATGCTTATTCATCATGTATTATTCTTTTCTTCATAAAAGAGAATGCTTCATATTTATTATGATACTCAATAATCTCATCTCATTATTATCTACACATTCTCTCTCCTCAAGCTCTCTCTCTCTTCAAAAGACTAATCCTCCCCTCTCATGAGTTGAGTACAAGGGTTAGTAAGACTAAACAATCCATAACCATCACTCTATCTCAATCTATCTTCTTTGATTAGCAATCCAAGAAGGTTAGTTGCCTCAAGTTTAGAGGCTAAGCTTGGAGTTTTGCTCTCGGGTGGATCGTCTACTACTTCGAGAAGGCCAAGGAGAACAAGGAGTTCGTAAAGACGAAGGAGTTGGTTCATTAGGTATAATCCCTAAACACAGTAGTTTAGAAACGCTTTGTGTTTGGTTATTTATAGTTTAGCTTCGATTCAAGCGGTTAGTCGATGTTCGTTCACTAAACAAGTTCGTTTTTGAAAATTCCGCCTCCCCACAAGTATTGGGGTGTAGTACATCGACTTACATCAAATACCCAGGGCGTAGAGGATACAGAGAAACAGTTCTTTGTAACGAACACACCCGAAGATGATGCATCAATATGCACTTTCTTCATTTGGGTGGCACGGAAAATCTGGTATTCCCCAATTTCCTGCTCTGTCTTATAACAATTATAAGTTGGAGCAGGACCAACATTCCTCAGATCAGTATAACAAGCGGGTTCGGTCATTATATCCGTTTTATTATCTTGATTAAGGCGTGATATGGTCGCTACCTGGAGAGAGAGAGAGAGAGAAGAAAACACTCAGCGTATGCTCTTGCAAGATCAGATTGGTTATTATTTTATCTAATCAGGATGGCTCCCACTGCTTTTTATCAAATCTTCCTTCAAACCCTAAAAGGAAATACTAGACGGGATTAATTACACACTACAAGTTCGCCAATCTTTCAGCCAGGCCAGTGTCGGTACTTTGAGGGAGGTCCCCCGTGCTTTCGCACGAACCTAATTAATGTAAACCTCGTTTTCCCAGAGGCGTAACCTCGTTGACACCTTTCTAGACACCTACTTGATCAGCTAATTGTAATGTGTAAAACTCTCCCAGGAGTAACTCTTACTCGCAGCGGGTATCGGGATCCAACCATCTCATAGAAGGTATGCAATCTCATTGCAAATTTCAACACTTGAAATTCCCGATAATATTTTTCCCCTAACGTGCTATGACCTTGACGAAAGCCAACAAACCATAGCCCGCTAGTCAAGTTCAACCCTTCATTTCCTGATTGAATTAAACCCACCCGCACGACCCTTGACGAAAGCCAACAAAGCCGCACGACTACCTTAATCCAATCGCATCGTATGCTGCAGATAAGCAGCATATAGCTACCGCACACTACACCTTGACGAAAGCCAACAAATGCAGCATGAATACTATATACAACTTATCTGAAATGACGGAGGGCTACGATAGGTTTTTCTGAAAACCTATTGCGTAATGAACTTGATATCATTGTAGAATCGAATGAATTTTGAAATGGAGTGTTTTTGAGGCTTTTCTAGTTTTGCTAAAGGAGTTACTCCCGGTGAAGGGATCGTCGGTCCATTCCTCATCGAATAAGGTGCAGGATATATCATATATATCACTGTGCAAAGCAGAACTCTTAAAAGCAATCAAAAGACAAACCGAGGGTTGTAGCATCTGCCAGTTATTGCTAAAGGAGTCACTCCCGGTGAAGGGATCTCAGTCCTTTCCTTATCGAATAAGGTGCAGGACATATCATATATACCGCTGTGCAAAGCAAGAACTGTAGCTACCTGTTTTATTTTGAAATTCGATTCCACAACATCTTTAGGTTTCTTTTCTTTCATTAATCACATTAATGAAGTCCCATCATTTAAGTCCACCTAAACATCACAGATAAATACGACGTACACTTATGTCATCCGCATTCGCCTCGATGTCCCCTCGTGCACTGTTAGGTTAGGTAACTAACGGCAGAGCAGGGCAGGGCTAGCGCGGGTGTAAAACATAAGTAACATCTATATAATATATCATATATACTATATACAGTATTTATCACAGAATATCAAATGATCACATCACAGATATCGCAGCAGAAGAATCATATGAAACATTGGATATACTAGGACGTCCGTGTTTTCAATACGAGCCAGTATAAAACACGGATTCCACGGTTGCGATGAATAGCCAAACCCACACCCCTAGACCCCTACGAGAGCGGCAAGCAACCCTACCAATTCTAGAGTTAGGAGACCCGGACTCGACTCCTCGAGTTGGTCTCCCACTGGACTCCAAAACCCGGTTACTTGTGCCCTCCTCCTTGGGTCTATCCTAGTGCGGAAAAGTAAATAATATACAAAAGGTGACATCTTCCGGAACCTGGAAGTGCCCCAATAAAAGAATATTACATACAAGTTTTTACATGAATGAAAATGAAAAACACTCATCTCACACAAAAAAAACCCCGGCTATTCAAACACGACGATCCAATATAACATATCCAGCAACACATAACATCACATGTCATCAACGTAAGTAAATATGCGCATCCCAATTGTCGTTGACATATTGCAACGAAACCGGCGATATCACATATTACACTTACGGTCACAGAAAAGAAAGTGTAAAACTACAACAGTTAGAATCCGCAACCTCTTTAGACATCGCATGCCTAATCAAATGAAATACTTAGACATCGCATATCTAACAATTATAAACCCAGCATTTTAGTCTCATTATCGAAAACACTTTTCAATATCTAATCGGGCAATTCAACAAGATTCCCGACATCTCTGATCGAATGCTCGTCGCAAACTTTAGTAGGCGGCCGCACCCCCGACGCCGTCGACGAAGTGCACCAAGGCGGAACACCGCTGCCGCAAGCACCCGAACGGATGCTTTCGGCGACGGGGTTCTCCTACAGTCACTTGGTCGGGGCTATGGAGTGAGGCTGTCTATTAAGTTTACCCGGCGAGTATCCGCGTACGCTACGTGATTGCGACGGACTTTTGATCACATCAAAATTCCGTGGCAACCGATCAAGTGAGACTAAAGTGCTATGTTTATAATATTCATATCAGTTATCTCATAACTACTTGTGAATTCCAATTATTGTATCACATTCCAGATAAACAGAAAATGTTAAACTTTCCGATCGAACAGTCAAACACCCAAGTTTTCCCGGCGCAGCTCAACACATGAAATAAGTTTAAAAACATTCATTTCGTGCCTCAGTACCAACGGTCCAGCCGTAGAAGGGTCAAGCCAACGCCTCACATGTGGCACGCCGTACTGCCCCAAACCCAAAGGTTCAAAGGGCAGTTCAAGACGGTCACATAATCGAGTTAAGGTTTGTTGTCTTCTAGAGGGACCATCGCTCTACTTGCACTACTTAGAACGTCATTAAACTACGAAAAAATCCAACAATTGGAAATTTCCCGGCAGGGGAAAAAGTGGGTATTTATGTCCGGTCGAACTTTTTAACATATTCTAAAAAAAATTACCCGGAATAACACACTGACAAAATTAGACAATCCGATCGAAACACCGAGTCCCCAATACAACCCAGAAAACTCAACTCTTGAGTCAGATTTAAAAATTCCCAGAAAATACAGCAACAAAATATAAGAATTACTGTGCAGAAATAATTGTCTGAAGAGACCAAGTGGCCGCGGAACCGCCGCATTAGGCATGCAAATGCCGCGGTTCCACCACGCTATTATCGATTCAGGTGTTCGGGCTTCACAGTAATTCTTAGAAATTCCTGCTTGGTTTTCTGCATATTTTTAATTCTAAAAAATCCCCGTTTTCAAAAAATGTACAGAGAGCAACTTTGTGTTAGGGTTTCTGTTCGATCGGACTTTTAACTCCGTCTACGCATCCCCTAAGGCTCTAGCTAGGCTCTGATACCACTGTAGGGTTCCTAGGCACTCTAATGAGGTCTCACAAGGCATCAACCATGCCAATTTCAAATTTTACAAGTGCCGAGAAACCCTAATACGGATCGTTGACTAGAGATTAGGCGAAACATGCAACTAGTTAACAACTTAACTAAAGGGTAAACGGAAATACAACCTTTGTAGATCCAATCCTCCACCTCCATAGCTCCGTGATGATGTCTCCTCACTGCGATCATCGGATCCCGGACTCTAGCGTCGGCTTCATCGGAGAAATGGACGGGCTAGGTCGTCGACTTCGATGCCGAAGATGATCTACGTCGAGGCAACACAAGATCAAGCTCCAACTTCACCAAGTCAAGAAACTTGTGAAGAAAACACCCTATACTACTTGGCAAGTGGTAGAGGATGAAGAAATAGGAAGTGGGTTCACTTTAGAATTGGATTTCTCACTCTTTTGCTCAAGTTGCCATTGATGGAGGCAAGCTTTCTTCATTGTTTAAGATGAAGAAGAAGAAGAAAGAATATCATAAGTATTATCCAAAAAGAATAATAAAAAAGAATACTTATCATATCCTCACCTTGGTTAAGTGTAGAGAATGAACTAGGGTTAGTTTGAATGGTTAGGGTTAAGCATGAGTACAAAAGAGGTCACTTAGTCAAAGCTTCATGAAGCTTCAACTAACAAACAAAGAAAGCCATCATTCATTTATTTATCTTTTCCAAAATGAAAAAAATAAATAAGCAAATAAGCAAATAAACAAAACCCTAATCATTAACTTAACCATGGTTTAATCTTTACACAAACTCAAGTGAGCATGTATCATCAAACATGATACAATCAAGTACACACAAAAATATATCACATATACAATGTGCAATGCAAGTGAGAAAATCCATTTAAAATGAACCAATACTAGTTAATGCAAAGTAATATATCAAATATATAATTATGCATTAAATCATTAAATCAACACTTGATTTAACGATCCGGTCATATCGCATATAACCGACTAATATCAAGTGTATCAATGTATCGAATCAACACTTGATTCGGTAACCCGGCTATATCACATATAACCGACCAATGATACAATTTGCGAGAATTAAATACGGTATCACATACACGCATTATTCTCGGTCCCGCACATATCTCATATGCGCTCCTATTTCGTTTCGCTTGAGCCAGGAAACCTCTGTGTAGGACTCTAAAGACTCGTCAATACGCCGGCAGCAGGTGATGATCATATCAAACACCCACAAGCCGCAAGCGGTCTGCCAAACGTAATGGCCACCCGGGTATTGAGCGATCAGAAAATCGACGAGCAAGCCCGCTCACACTCCTGTGAATCCAACCAGTAACACTTACCGTACAGTCCGGTCTGTTCGTCTGATATGTCGCATATCTCGTCTAGGGGTGGTAAACGTCAGACCCCAATAGCTCGATAAGTCGTGTCGATATGAGGTCTATAACAGTTCGAGAAACTACTGGTAACACTTACCAGTATATCTCAGCAACCCTGGCCAGGGATTTCCTGTTATAGCCAATCGAACACAGCGCAACATCAACTCCCTATACCGGGAGAGACGAATCCCCTCCTATCGCTCATTGCCTCCATGTGATTCGGGACTGTACCCAAAAACCACCGTTTTTCACGCCCTCTTGGACGTGGTAAGGTGGAAATCAAAGCACAGTGGGGATCACACAAGACTCTATGACGATCTCGGGTCAACAGACTACTCTGTACCAGTGTTACCAGAGAACTGCCATCTGACGTAAGGTATAATACCATCTGGGAGTTCTCGGCGAGTCCGTCCAGTGTACCCAGTCTCCAATGAGCACCCGTATATCATCTCCGATGTCAAACACCAATGGATATGGGATCATCCATCGCCCATCTGTATGGGTCGAGAAGGTATACGCTAGTCTACTCTGGTATATCGATGCCCCGTCTCGATACACCCACAACTAGGGACCTTGAAGGATGTACTTATGGACTACCATGTCCCTACTAGTATGATCTGCATCATAGTCCAGGTAGTCAAGTACACATCCTAAGGGCTTTACCAACATGTAACAGAGAGACAATCAGTATACACGTTAAGGTAAAGAGTAACCAAATAGCATACTATCATGTCGAGCAAAAAAGTCCTCCCTATATATGTCCAAGCATCCACTACAATATACATCCTATGTATAGTAATGGCCTCTAGGGCATACATATAACTAACAAAAGACGGCCGGGGCGCTACCGTAGACTTACACTGGTATCAGAGCCTCGCCATTAAGCTTTTCTAACTTGTGCTAACGCGTTTAAAATATCTATCGAACGGATTTTTCGAAAACTACATTTTTCTGTTTAAAGTTTCTGTCGATTTTAAATCAGGCCTAAAAATCATTTTGACTATACCAGAAAATTGAGCAGGGTTTTCTAAGCAAACTGTAAAAATTTGGTCACGTGATCCTACAGAACCGCCGCGGATCCGCGGTCAAACCTAGGGTTTGACCGCGCATCCGCGGCCATTTTGTGGGACCAGTGGTTCAAATTTGTACAGTGGCTTCTTAGGAGGAAATTGTGGTTTTTGGTACATTTCTTTTGGGCCCATTTTTATTACTGTACAGCAGATATAAGTAGGGCCCACTTCGGAAAATTTTGTCGATCGAAATTTTAAACGTGTTAGATTATAGTACTTACTTTATATCTCCGACCGGGAATGTCATTTGAGCGGTAAACCGCGTCTAATTGCTATAGTTCTTTTAGACGGATTTGCGAACGTGACATTCGCGTTGATGTTCTGTGTTCTGCTGTGATGTTGCGGATATGTCATGGTGGATAGCAGTGAGCAATGGTAGTGCTGTTTGGATTTATTTGTACATTTGATATTGCGGGGCGAGCGTCCGACTTGTGAACTGCCGTCACTGCCTGTTTGTATAATATTTTTTTGGGGCACGACCGGGCCGAGGTCGATGTACCCGTTGTATATATTTTTCTTTTATGTACTAGGATTACCCCATGGTGGGGTGCACGGATAGCCGGGTTTTGGAGGGCAACGGGTCCGTATCTCATGGCTTTGAGAGGCAGAGGGGCCTCACTCTAGAATTGGCAGACTATTCGCCGCACTCGTAGAGGGTACAGGTTGACCCAAGGTGGGGTGCTCAAGTTACCGGATTCCGTGAAGTGTTGGGTTGTCCATTCATTTTGCTGTAAGGGGCTGCCTCGCTTCAGGTTTTGGCGGGTAACTTGCCGCACCCGTAGGGGTCTAGGTTTCATTGCACAGGCTATCCACACGACCAGGGGAACGTCGGGTTTCAGTAGCGGCTCTGTGAAACCCGGGGATCCCAGATTATCTGTATTGTTCTGTGATGCTTATTACTTTTCTGTAATGTTGCATATTATCACGCCTTGAGCGATTATTGTATATTAGTATATATACTATTAGATGTTGTATATATTTTACACCCGCGCTAGTCCAGTCCCCGCTCTGTCGTTAGTTAAGTAACCTAACGGGTGATGACGGGACCCAGTGACGAATGCAGATGGCATATACGTACATTTTATTTTCGTTCTTTTCTGGTGTGTTTAATTGATGGGACTGCATTGATTCTTATCAATGCAAGGATAAAACAAACCTATATTTAATGTTGTTGGAACAAGTTTTAAAAAGATTTATTACAAAGACGTTTTCTTTTGTTTTGCATAGCGGTATTCAGTTAGAATATCCTGCACCTCATTCGACGAGGCAAGGGTCGAGATCCCTTCACCGGGAGTGATCCCTTGGGCAGAAGTTTGCGTTAGGGTAATAACTTCAGTATAATCGATCACAAGTTGCTTTGCATCGCGGTATTCAGTTGGAATATCTTACACCTCATTCCACGAGGAAAGAGCCGAGATCTCTTTACCGGGAGTGACCTTTTTAGCAAAGGTTTTCGCCACTATATTTTTATAAAAAGCTATCAGGTTCCTTCAACGAGATCAAGTTCATTACGTTAAAGGTTTTTCGCTAAAACCCAGTCGTAATCCTCCGTCATTTCTTATGGATGGTCAGTAGTATTCAAGCTATGTTTGTTAGCCTACATCAAGGCATAGTGTTTGGTAGCTGCTGGGGTATTCATTTATTGCATAGATAGATGCATTAGTTTAGGACAGACGTACAGCCTTGTTGGCCTACGTCAAGGGCATGTACGATGACCTAAATTAATCAGGACAACGACGGGTAGAACTTGACATGTGGCTTATGATTTGTTGGCCTACGTCAAGGTCATAAGAGCATGGGATAAAAATTATATCGAGAGTTTCAAACATACAGGAAACTTGCCAGACTTGGGCATACCTTCTGGAGTGTGATAACGTGAGTGGATACCGTCACGTTATCATGCGATGAGAGTTGGATCCCGATACCCACTGATGAGTTAGTTCACTCTTCGGGTGATCCCGACTAATTCTTCTTTTAGGTTTAGAGGAGAATTTGAGATTACAGTGGGAGGTTTCCTGATTAGATAAAATGATAACCATTATGATCTAGGTTAGAGTGCACGCAGAGTGTTTCTTTTCTCTCTCTCTTTGGCAGCGACTTTTGACTGACCCTAGACTATAACTCAGTGACCAAGTTGACCGAACCTTCTTAAATTACTGGCTTTTGGATTGTCTATAATTGCATAAGTCAATACCTCTCCTTCTTTTACCCTTTGTATTTCTCAGAACACCCCGTATTACTACGAACATCCACTTCTATTGGATAGATCCATCGTATGGTTATATACGAACTCGAAGGGACTTCTTCGAGGATGGATCCAGGTTCAGGAGAAATAGAATTGGTTTATTTAGTTGTCTTTTATTATCACCTTCTCTCAGGTTGCGAGGGCTCCTTGGTTTAGGAGAGTACACCTATTACGCTTATTGGATAGTCTTATTCCAAACCATAGGCAGGCGCCGAAAGGTAGGGAATGAAGAAAACCAATTAGCCTAAGTAGGGTGTACAGAAGGTAATAACTAAAGACAAAATAAAGGGATTAGAAAGAGGGAAAAGTAAATTGCGACTGTTATCATTCACGACCATCATGAATTGGATTATGGAACATGCATTACTAAGGAATACCAGGATACCCCTACGAAACATTTTATTGTTTCAGTGCATTGTTAATAGAAAACTGATTTCCCGATTAGATACTTACTCCAGGGTATGTATTTACCAGGTATGATTCTCACATCTGTATGGTTTTACAGATGTTGAGTGGGAGTAAGTTATTGGAAATTAGGTGATCATCCTCATTATATCGGAATTCGTTGTAATTAGTGATATTTGAGGAAATCGCATGGGTACAGTTTTCAACCTACGATGCACAGGTTTTGAGTTATTCAACTCAGCGGACTTATACAGAATATTGTATGTTGCCCAGTGTCCATCAGGACAAAGGGGTTGGTCCTCGTACTATTTTCTATTTACTTGTGACTTCTCTAGTTTTTAGACAAGTGTTTCGTAGAAATACAATGTCTAAGTTTCGAGAAGTTGTGGGTATAAGAATAAAGTAGAGAACCAGGTGTCGCAAGTATTGGGATTCTTCAAAGAAATCGAAGATGTAGATACTTATGATTGGTATTCAGTTGATAGTAACGGTTTTGAGAAACTTGTTTCTCTTTCAGGTTACTCATAATTAGATGGATTCCTAAGTTAAGTAATGCTGATTAGCCTCTCTCCATTAAGTTGATATGCACTGGAGACAGCTGCATGATTTGAATCCGGTTCCAATTAAATAAGTGCCAAAGTATCTATATTGGATATAGAATGGTTCATATCTTAACGATGTTAAGGTACGGAGAGTTGTCCAGCTTATGCTTAAAACCAGACACTGGATAACTCAAGGCACGTTTTTGTAATGGCAGTTTGTGGGTTGACCCTAGCTTTGACGAGGATTGATTTTCTACTATCTGGAAGATCAATAGTGATATTGTTCTAGACGCGCCACAGTTTTAGTAAAATGGATTTTTTTTTCAGAAAAAAGTAGTGGGAGTATGGTAGAACTGGAAGTGATTCCAGAACCGCAAACGATTACGGAAAGTTTAATAGGACCTATATATTCAATCAGGTTTGACATTCCAATAGCCACTTCGCAGATATGGTGGGTAAGCTCAGACACCCGAGAGGTACTCCGGTAGCCTCAAGGACGGTGACAGGGAGGTTCTTGTTTACCCGGACTTGACACTACTGTTGTTCCAGACTATGAGACCCGGCAGGAGGATAAGTATAGCATCGTTCTAAACCAGCTTTAGAAGTGTACGTATATATTATTCTGCCAGAGGGTTGTCGTAGTCAGTGGGAGCAGCGGAAGCATAGTGGGCAAGTAGCTTAAGTCTATTTATAGACTAGAGCAGAAATAGCGGAGATAGATCATCTATTTTTTGATGTGACAGTCATGGGTTTGACTTCATCAGAATAGGGGATAGATCTATTAAGAATGTAGTAGGGTGTGATGTCCTGGTATTTGGATGACATACACAGAGTAGGAAGTAAAATTCATATACTACGATCGGTTGTACTATTGTCATCACACAATTGTTTCTCCACAAAGGACATGGATATAATATCTGACATTCTGGATACTAGATCTATGGTTTTAGATCTAGATTTGGGTAGTTTCCCAATATGGGTACTTTGACAGTATTCTAATAGTATTTTAGAATAGATGACTCCTGACATGGTGGTGTACCTGCAGGTGATGGAGTCACCCTCTCTAAAGGTGTCTTAAAGACTAAAGGGGAGAGGTATGTGCATGATTGGCAGATCACTTGCTTAGGCAATTGAGTCAATCGTGAGATATCAAGTACCATACCAGATGTTGTTTTTGCACTAAATGCGATAAGTTTATATTAATCCAATCCTGAAGAAACATAAGGAAGCAGTCTTAGAACATAAATGCATGTTCTATGGATTTGATAACGATAGCCTCCTTCGGGATACAGTTATCATTCCAGGCTTCCAAGGTGACCTGGATGACAGAGTGATTGTCAGAGTTATAGTTTTCCCTCTGACGAGGGACAGTATTATGGACAGATGGTCCAAGAGAATACTGTGGGAGGCATAGTGCGCGATACTGATTAGGTTCAGTTATCAATACAGTCTAAGAAGTTTGGATTTGGAGTTCATTTATGAACTAGGTCCCATCAGATATCCAGACATATTCTAAGACACCTATTACTCGATTCGGGAGATGGCTTTCTCCGCGAACTTGAGATTAAGAGAGACATAGAAAGAAACATCAGGGCGGATCCACTCACTGAGGCTATGAGTATGCGACATCGCAATAATAGCCTTAAGTGCAAGTGGGAGATTGTTGGATATAGTTCCCTCTAAGTCAATTATTGGATCGCAGGTACGTGATTGCAATGATTGAGGGAGGACCTATACCGATAAAACAGTCTTACTCGAAATGATAGTATGCTATCTGGTTTGTCTTTATCATCATGTAAATGTTGATAAAGCCCATAGGATTTTTGCTTGACTACCAGCAGTATGATGGCGATCATATATGTGGGAGCTGGGGTCTATAAGCACATCCTTAAAGTGTCTCTAGTCGTGGAAGTTTCGAGACAGGGCATCGATACTCCAAAGTAGACTAGTGTATACATTCGAGACCCCGACGAGGGGTGGTGGCCGGTCTTATAAGCCATTGGTGTTAGTTGGTTCACCTAAGATGTATATAGGTGCTCATTGGGTTATGAGTTCACCGGACAGGACTCGCTGGGAACATGCTAGTTGGTATTATACATATCGTCAGATAGCAGTTCCCCGGTGACATGTGTACAGGTTAGTCTGTCGACCTGGGATCGTCATTTGTCTCGTGTGAGTTCCCACTGTGCTTTGATTTATACCCTACCACGGGTTAAAGGAGTCATGCAAACAGGTATATTTTGGGTACAGTCCCGAGCCACATGGAGGCAGTGAGCGGATCGTCAGGGATTCGTCTCTCCTGGTATTGGGGGTGAGATCGTGTTGTGTTTAGGAGAGCCATTACACGAAATCCCTGGCCAGGGTAATCGAGATATACTGGTAGGTATATCAGTAGTATCTCAGGATGTTCTGGGCTGCTCTCTGACACGACTTATACAGCTATTGGGGGTCTGACGTTTACCAGCCCCTAGGCCCTATATGCTATACTTATAGACGAACGGACCGGACTGTATGGATATTGTCACTGTCAGGCTCAGTAGGGTTTATTGATGAGTTCGCTCGTCGGCTTCCCTTCCGATCAATATATAGGCAACCGTTACGTACAGATAGTACCTCTGACGTGCTAGTGGTTATACCTAGTGTCAGTGTATTGATGAGTCATTAGGGTCCCCCACAGACTGTTTTCCAAGTTCGGGCGAAACGTTGTAGAGGCCGTATGGTTTTATGGCAGGGTTCGGAAAATGCACATGCGTTTACGCACGTGTCATATTTCGGGCAGATAATACTGGTGGGCTTTGGTTTAAGCCGGATCCGAGTATTATACTGTGTAGATATAATATCTTTGTCTCAGTTGCATTTGTATTCGGTCGTAATACAAATGCGGGTATGTTTATACTGCTACGGGGTTATCCTGAAACTCGTTTCGGGATCACTTTTGGAAGTTGCCAGTTTCCTGTTTTCTATCACCCGTCTTTAACATTCGGTTAAAGACGGATTTATCTTTTCATCATTGGGTGAGTCATGTTTATAGAAGATTCTAGAAATGGTGATTAGGATTAGTGACTCATCATGGCATTAATTATTTTGTGACTAGGTTTTTATGACTCATTAAGCATTAATTGTTTCATTTAATGTGTTGTGTAAGGTGTTATATGACTCATGCTTTGTTTTAATGTCATGATAAGCTTTGGTTTATGGTCACCTTCCTTTGTTCTCCTACACTCACCGTCCTCTTCATATATTGTGGCCGGCCCCTTGTGGGAATGATATGATTTGATTCATTTTGGAAAAGATTATGATAGTTTAGTTCATGGAAATTTCATATAGCTCAATTTCCATTTACCCGATTCCAAATGGCAACTTCATTAACCGTTTGTCCATAGCTTTGGACGTAACGAGACAAAGTGTTCTACTCATTCTCTACATCAATCTTGGTCATCTCTTTTAGCAAACTTGATGATCGAGTTGCCTCGGTTCAGAGGCGGGAGCCCGTTTAAAAATCCGTCGACGTGGTGCCACCTGGACGACGAGACCGGAGATCGAGCGAGTTCGGATCAGCTGCAACAAAGCGTGGGATGATGGTTGAAGACCGAAGGACCCGGATCGTTCGGTATAACATTTCTACCCACTTTGTAATTTGTTAGTTTAGCGTTAATGGCAGATCCTGGGATATAGTATACGATTGCGCCGTTCTTAAAAGTTTTTGTTCCGCATTTGGCGTCAGAAAGACGGCCGGGACGCTATCGTAGACTTACATAAATTTTATTTTTCTTTATTTCTTTCCGCGATGCTCTATCATTTCAGCTTTTATATCGCGAAGGTCGCGATTGCCCAATCATTTCGATTATTTTTCGCGGCGCCCAATCATTTCGGCTTTTTATTTTATTTTTACTCGCTGCTTTTTATTGCGAGTTGCCCAATCATTTCGGCTATTTTGCATGCATACATTTTTACTTGCTGATTTTGTTGCAAGTTGTCCCATCATTTCGGCTATTTCGTATGCATGCGTGGCTCACTAGCTTCTTTGCTGCAAGTTTGGAGTTAGACACCGATTTCGGCATCAGCACCGCTACAACTGGAATATTGCCAGGAGCGAATCATCATTTGCCTCTGTCGATGTTGAACAAAGGTGGCTTAGCGAACAGGGTTGGGATCCTGTCGACTAAGGCTTTTGACTTCATGAGCCGTAAGGGTCTCATAAAGGTATTTCTCCCTGCGAGTCGTGAGGATCTCGTAAGTGCGTTTTCTCCTTAGGAATCGTGAGGACTCCTAAGTGTATGGCTTCTCGTAAGTCGTAAGGATCTTACAAGAGTATTTTCTCCTTTTAAGTCGAGAGGACTTACAAGGGCTGCTCGTTGTGTAAACATATCCCTAGTCACGGATGGGGCTTTGTCAGGGAAATGTTTATTCGCGTCCGTGGATTGTATACAAGGGCCGGCATTGAGCCGCTTGCAGGGAAAAATTGGAGATTGTGGTGGCCGCTTAAGAACAGGTTCAGATCTCTGTAGCTTAAGACTTTTGAATCTTATGAGTCGTGAGGGTCCCATAAGAGGGTTCTCCTTACGATTCGTGAGGATCTCGTAAGTGTAATTTCTCCTTAGGAATCGTGGGGATCCCTAAGTGTGTTGCTCCCTTGTGAGTTGTAAGTATCCTACGCAGGTGGTTTCTTCTCACAAGGTCGAGAGGACCTTGCAAGTGTCTTTTAACGAAATTGCGCACTTTCGGGTTTTCACAAAACCCGCCGGTAGCCCTGCTGTTTTTACTCACGGAGCCCTCTCAGGTTTTCATCCGTGCCCTTTTCGCTTATGGACATACTGTTTTTTCTTTCTTTTTCTTTCTTCTTTTCTTTTTCTTTTCTCTTTCTTTTTTGTACCAACCTTGGGATGCTGCAGTCTACAGTAGTTTATCGACGTCTCGGTCAGCAGCTAATTTTAGGACACGGTGGTCCATTGTTAATTTAAGGACGTTTCGGTCCGTTGTTAGTTTAAGCACGTTTCGGTCCGTTGTTAGTTTAAAAACGTTTCGGTCCGTTAGCCGACTACTACTTATAGAGTTTGGGCTTAGGAAGATAGCGAGAGTACATAGTCGTCGTCATCTATCATTGACCTAGGCCGTGACTCGTCAGGCGTAGTACTTTTTCATGAAGCGACCATTTATTGGCCTGAAGGGCCTTTCGCCATGCATGTCCATGAGTAGATAGGCCCCACCCCGGTAGACTTTGTCTATGATATACGGGCCTTAATAGATCGGCTCGAATTTCCCCCGTTTGGCATGATTGGGGATCATAGGTCTTTTGACCACTAGCACGAGTTCGCCTTGGCGGAATGTCCTCGCCCTAGTCAATCTTTCGTACGAGCGCGTCATCTTTTCTTTATAAGCCTCCAGATTTTGTTGGCTATGAGCCGGGTTTCATCAAGGGCATCGAGCTCCTCAAGCCGAAGGTGAGCATTCTCTTCATCCATTAGCTCATAATGAACTTCCACTCGTAGAGAGGGCAGCTCTATCTCGAGGGGGAGTACCGCTTCCGTACCGAATACCAACGTGTACGGCGTTGTGTTCGTGGCCGTTTTGAACGTAGTTCGATACGCTCAAAGAGCTTCATGCAGTCTCTCGTGCCAGTCCTTCTTATTTCGGGACACCGTCTTTTTCACGATCTTTATCAAGGTCTTGTTAAAAGCCTCAGCTAGACCATTAACTCGAGGATTATAGACCGAAGAGTATCTCCAGTCTATATTATGTTGTTGTGCGAAGTGGCTGATCTTGTGGCTTCTATAAGCTGGCCCGTTATCGGAGATAATCCGTCGCGGAGTACCAAACCGATAAATGACGTGTGTCTTGAAGAAATGGAGGATATTCTCCATCTTCACTTCCCTCAGCGGTACTGCTTCTGCCCATTTGGAGAAGTAATCAGTTGTCCCCAAAATGAATCGATGTCCTCTGGACGATGCTGGTTCGATGGGGCCGATTATGTCAGTTCCCTACATTTCGAATGGCCAGCTAGCCACCGTTGGATGCAGTGGATTTGGATGCTGATGGATAAAGTCTCCGTGGATCTGGCACGAGTGGCATTGCTTCGCATATTCGAGGCAGTCTTGGATCATCGTGGGCCAATAATAACCCATCCGTTTGATCTTCAGCTTCATCTTCGGCCTGGCTTGGTGAGAACCGCAGAGTCCGTCGTGAGTTTCTTGGACGACTTTCTTTGCCTCTTCAGGTCCCAGGCATCTTAGCCACAAAGAATCAAATGACCTTTTATACAGAGTATCATTGACGAAAGCAAAAGACAGAGCTCGTTTCATAAGCTGATGTCTTGAGAACGCATCTTCATGTGTTCGACGGGATTTGAAGTAGTCTATAAAGACTTCTCTCCAATCCGTAACCTTTTCCTGGTCTTTTATTTGCAGATTCATTTGCTCGGCCGCTCCCTTTTCTTCGGATGACTCCGGAGATATTTCTGCCGGTGCAAGAACCCGACGGCTTTGCACAACGATCCTTACGTCATCGAGCTTCTCGTCGGCCAGTTCTTTAGGAAGCTTGGCTAATGATCCGCCTTGCTATTTTCCGCGCGCGGTATGCTTTCCAGGGTGTAAGAAGAAATTTGAGTCAGCAGTTGCTGTACTCTCTCGCCGTACTTCACCAACTCTGGCTTGCACGTTTGGTAGTCGCCGTTTACTTGACTAACGATCAGCTGGGAGTCTCCGTATATGAGGAGGTTTTCAATTCCCATGTCAATAGCAATCTCGAGACCTGCTATCAAAGCTTCATATTCGTCCGCATTGTTCGTTCTCGGGTCTGTTAAGGAGAAGGCAAAGAGCATTATTCCTCCTTGTGGAGTCACGAAGATGAGGCCTACCCCTGATTTGATTATGGGCGTGCTTTGTTTGTGTTTCTTCATGGAAGACGCTCCATCAAAATAGAGTTCCCACTGGGTATCATCCCCGTCGATCGTGTCAAACGCATGTTCGTCTGGCAGTTCGTAATTCAAAGGAGAATCGGCAGGTATTGGATGCTCAGCGAGGAAGTCGGCGATGGCCTGGCCTTTTAATGCCTTAAGAGGCCAATAAGTTATCGAGAACTCCATCAACAGCAAGGCCCACTTAGCGAGTCGTCCCGTTAATATGGCCTTCGACATCAAATATTTGAGGGGATCTACTTTTGATATGAGATGGACCTCATGTGCCAATGCATAGTGTCTGAGCTTCGTTATTGCAAAGATCAACGCCAGACAGTGTTTTTCGATGGGGGGTAGTTGCTTTCTGCCCCCAGGAGAACTCGACTCAGATAGTAAAGAGCCCTCTCTTTCCCTTGGTCGTTCTCTTGTGCCCATAATGCGCCTAAGGAACCTTCAAGGACGGTTGTATACAGAATAAGAGGCTTTCCTTTGACCGGAGTGGCCAGTACTGGCGGATTCTGCAGATACTGCTTGATTTTATCCAGTGCGCTTTGGCATTTGTGATCCCAGACGAACGGGGTACCCTTTTTCATCAGGTGACTGTAGAGGCTGCACTTGCTAGAGAGGTTGGCTATAAATCGCCGGATATACGCGAGCTTCCCTTGGAGAGACCGCAGTTTCTTAAGAGTCCTTGGCGGAGGCATTTCCATGATCGCCTTGATCTTCGACGGATCTATCTCGATACCTCGGTGTCGGACGATGAATCCCAGGAACTTACCTGAGGAAACTCCGAATGCTCATTTGAGAGGGTTCATCTTCAAGTTGTATTTCCGAAGGCGCTGAAATACGGTCTTCAGATGCCCTAAATGTTCCTCGTATGATTTGGTTTTAACCACGGGGTTGTCGATATAGAATTCGACGATTTCATGTATGAGATCGTCGAAAATCTTGGTCATGGCCCTCTGATAGGTGGCGTCGGCGAGCTTTAGACCGAAGGGCATCACCTTGTAGCAGAATATGCCCAGAGGGGTCCGGAAAGCGGTATGTTTCTGGTCCTCAGGGTGCATCTTTATCTCATTGTATCCTGATGAGCCGTCCATGAAGGAGAAGACTTCATGAGTGGACGTATTGTCTATCATCAGCTTGGTGACCGGTACTAGGAAGTCGTCCTTCGTGCAGGCTTTATTGAGATCCCGAAAGTCCACACATATGCTCACCGTCCCATTCTTCTTCATCACTGGGACGATGTTGGCGATCCAGTCTGGATATTGAACCTCTTGGATGAACCCGGAGTCGGTTAGTTTCTTGACCTCGGCGTTGATGCTCATCTCAAGCTCGAGCCACATTCTTCTCGGTGCCTGTTTGATCGGCTTGATGTCCGGGGATATCGCCAATTTGTGTACAGCAATCTCTGGATCTAGTCCTGGCATCTCGGAATAGTTCCATGCGAAGCAATCTCTATGCTGCATGAGCACGTCTTTTAGCGTAGCCACCCTTTCTTCAGGCAACAGCTCACTGATGAACGTCGGCTGCGGGACATTGGCCGTCCCCAAATCAATTTTCTTGAGGTTATCTGCAGTAGTATGTATCCCATCTTCCAGCTCCTTTGGCGCCGGTGGAAATTCTGAGATTACCTCGTCATCATTATTGTCGAAGCACCGGGGGAGGTCATTCATATTCTTGGGCTCTTCTTCTGACAGTGTTATCACGTGACAGGTACGAGCTCGCTTCCAAAACCGATGTTGATCCGGCTCTACTCTCGTGGCTTTGGGTTCATGCTTCTGCGGCGGGGTTACCTTCCAGCTGCTGGATAGAGCGAACCTGCCTTGCTGATATTGGTCTTCAACCCAGTCTTTAAATGTGAAACAGTTTTCGAGAGGATGTCCTATTGCCCTATGATAGGAGCAATAGTTCGGGTGAGAGACTTTGCCTGCTTGTTCGGGGTGCTTGGACTTCGGGAGTGTCATCATCTGATATTTTATGACAAGATCGAATATCTTCCTTGTCTTGTCTTGGGGAAAGGAATATGCTCGACCTATCTTTTTCATAAGAGACGAATCCGGACTGCTCGATTCCTGATCGCGTGGCTTCTTGGACCCGCTTTGTCGCTGTCGAACGCCTTTCCCGTTTTTTGGTATGTTTCTGCCTCTGTGTCGGGCCTTTTGTACAACGGGTTGACAAGGAGGAGCGTTGTCATTCTCCGCGGCCTGTTGAAGGAGGAGCTGCGTCTTGGCTTTCTCGTAGATGGCCATTTCGCGATTGTGATCGTCTCGAACCTTCTGACCTGCTTCCCTTATAATCTTGTCCATTTGTTCTTCGAACGACGGACTGGGCATTTTCACGGCGGGAGCTCTTTCTGGTTCAGAGATAACATCTTCCCACCGAGCATCATCTTCTTCATCAAAGTCATGTATGACGTAGCAGTCGCGGAGTAGCTCCCGTTTCTTGGATTGAGCATACCCAAGCCCGGTCGTTTCCATTCTCCCGTTGGGCAACTTTCGTTGAGTTCCGGGAACGTTCCAGATCCTGTTATAGAACCGTGCTTGTCGTGCAGTTTGCTTAAGGGGTACACCTTGGCATCTCAAGAGTCTCTTTAGTCCGTCTGTGTAATATCTGGGCAAACGGATGGGCTGGAGCCTTTTAAGTGTAGAATCCGCGCCATGCCAGATTTCTTTCTCCACTTTGGTTTCCCCAGATCGGTAGAATAGGATCGCCTTTTCACCTTTTCGCGTGGGAGGGACGTAGAGTGTCAGTAGTTCTTCCACACTGTAGGTATCAAACGTGCCTAGTTCTTTATGATGCTTTGGCGGAACCATGGCAACTTGCAAACTTTGATCCTCATCAGCGAAGACTTGTATTGATGGCCGAGCGGAGAATACGGCATTGACCTCATCTTCCGAATCGCTGCCGAAGATCAACATAGGAGCGACAGTCCTGGCTTGTTGCATTGGGGCGGACCTGAATAAACCATTTCTTCCTCCTCCCTAGTATCACTCCCGAAGAATGTAGTGGTAATAGCTTTGTTCTTGTCCTTCGATTTGCGACATCTTTCTGTGTCTTCGAAATCTGGCTGGAAGTATTTTGCGTTTTTGTACTTTCGGACTTCGTTCACGGAGAACGGGTTTAGTTCCCCTGTTACAGTGTACTCGAGACCATCTTTGAAATACTTCATACACTGATGTTGTGTAGAAGGGATGATGTTGTACTCGTGTAACCAGGGCCGTCCGAACAAAGCATTGTAGCATGTCTTGGCGTCAATGACGTGAAACTTAATGTCCGTGACAAGCAGCCCAAAGCGTAGTGTCAATATTACAGACCCAAGCATCCGTGATGACTGGGAGTCAAAACCGGAGATGGTGATTTTGTCGCGAGCAAGGTGTTGAACGCTCATGCAGATTTCCTTTAACACTCTCACATTGAGGAGATTGACGGAGGACCCATTGTCAACCAGGATTTTGCCTATCTTGATGTCATGACAGTATCCGGAGACATATAGGGGACGGTTGTGCTCGCATGTCCCAAGGAGGATATCTTCATCGCTGAAGGTGATATCGGCTGTGCGCACTTCTTCCAGCTCGTCCTTCATTTTTTCTTTGGCGGGGAAAGCTTGAAATTGCTCTGGTTCTTGTAGTGCCTTGATTAGAGAATCACTTGCTTCTTTGGATAACAGAAGGGCGTCGAGAATGCTTAACTGCGAAGGTAGCTTTCTCAAGCGTGCCAGAACGTTGTAGTCCACCTTACTTTTCTTTGACGGGTCCTTGGATGTCAGCTTTTCGACGGCTTGGTCATCAAGGATGATATCCTCAGGGACTTTTTCTTTTCTTTTATCTTTTCTATTTGACCCACTGTTCGAGGGCCCAAGATTCTTTTCGGGCAGTGTACGATTACGCAGCTGAATATTTTCACAGGTCTTCGGTTCTTCCTCTTTTCCCAAGGTGGACTCTTTAAAGAGAGGGCCAAGAGTCATTTCTTCGTCAGAGTCGCTCCCGAAGGTGAGCACTTGTGATCCTCCAGCGCCGATCACATGACAGTTGCCGGTAGTTCTTTTATGCTCCTCGGTCGTATTTCTTTGCTCCCGACGAGTTTTGCGTTTCATCCACTTGAAATGTTGCCGGTGAGCAATATATCCCTGCCACCATCTTTTAAAAACGTTGCACTCTTCGGTGGGATGCGCAATCTTTCGATGATATAAGCAGTAGCTAGGATGTGTTTCCGCTTCACCAAGAGCGTTCTCTTTGGAGGGTGGCAGCTTCATTCCCATCGATATGGCTTTGGCGAACCTCTTCCTCGTTTTGAACCTACTTTTATCTGTGATGGATGCACTTGGATCTGGCGGGAGTGTTTCAACCCTTTCGTCCAGTCGCCGGCGTTTGGCTTTTTCAAATATGGCCATCTCACGCTCTCGAGCAGTTTTGCTTTTAAGAAGAGCTTCGTCCAGGAATGCATCAATCATTTCGTCTGATGGCCCTAGAAGTTCCGGCTTAGGATCTGCCCCCAGTTCCTCTTTGTAAGGAGCTTCTTTATCGTGTATCGACGAGTGAGAGATCACATGGCAACTTGCCACATAATCTTCAGATTCATCAGACGAGCCTTCTCTATTGTCATCATCTCCGTCCTCAAGGACGTGGCTGAGAAATTCTTGGAGCGTGACTGGAGTCCGTGCTTTTTGATTATATTCTTCCAATGCGTCAATCTATTTTTGCAGGTCCGTGCGCTTGTCACCAGGCTTCACGGGCTTTTTGGCCTTTTACTTCTTCTTCGAAGACTTTGACGGCTGGGTATGGGCGTTTTGGCTATCACCACCGATCTTTGGAGCTGGGTGCGGTTTCAACATTCCCTCGATGATCTCGGGTTCGAGCGGATTCTTTCACCTGATTGCCGGACATGTTTGAAGATCCTTCAGCATTCTTTTCGTCTTGGCTGAAAGAGCGACCTCCCATGGATCTTCTTTAATAAAGGAGCATGATTCCCCTGGCGTGTCCGCCTTTTTGAGAGCGTGCGGCTGAGACGGGTTCACCTTCCAATTCTCGGATAATACGAATTTGCCCTGTTGGTATTGATCTTCTATCCAGCTTTTGAAGATGTAACAATCTTCGATCGGATGGCCCAACATTCGGTGATAAGGGTAATAGTTAGGATTGCTAATGTCGCCTGGTTGCGCTGGGCGTCTTGACTCCGGCAGAGTGATGAGCCTGTTGCGCTGTGCTAGCTCGAATAACCTCTTCGTCTTGTCTCGAGGGAACGAGTAAGGACGTCTCATTTTATCTCCAAGAGATTGAGTTCTATCATTTTGGCGATCAACCGGTCTCAGACCACTGGGCTGCTGTTGAGCATTGGCGACGACGATCGCTTTCCCCTTTCCCTTCTTGTTCCGAGGCTCTGCTTTCGAGGAAGATGGTCTATGATCCATCTGGTCCATTTGGGCCAGCTTGTCAATCAAGGCCTGGAAAGTAGTCGGCTTGAAAAACATCATGAACTGGGAGATGGTCGCCTGCGGATCAAGAGTGCCCACGAACATCCCCACCGCCGTCGCTTCTTCGATGCGTTGTTCGCATTTCGACCACAGATTCTGCCATCGTATTGCGTATTGAACCCATGTCTCGCCTGGCTTTGCCCTGGCATTGATCAATGCCGTTATTGGGGTGTGTTCACTAGCACTCGCGAATCGCTGGATGAATAGTAGCTCCATTTCTGCAAAAGTCTTGACGGAGTCGTTCGGGAGTTCAGAGTACCATTTGAAGGCCGTTTCTGACAAGCTGCCGACGAATTGACAGAGCAAAAGTTTATCATCACCCCCGGTGTTGCCGCAAAGAGCCCTGAACTGGGCGACATGCTGGTGGGGATTGCCCGTCCCTTTGTATACATGAAATTTAGGGATCGTATATCCCGGCGGATACTTTATTTGGTCATACCAGCCTGGATATGGTCGCCCAGTTTTAACGACTTGGCCGGCCGCTTCATTCGCCTGGTGAGCTCGTATTTGCTGAGCAATATAGTCATCCAGAGCGGCCTTGGAAATGGTTTCCTCTTTGGCTGCTGAAAGATCCGGAGGAGGGTTCGACGTCTCCCCTCTATCGTCTTCAATGATGATAGGAGGGTCTTCAGCTGGAGGTTCTGGTTGTAACATCATCCCGACCATGTCTTGGAAGAGAAGCGCCATTCGTTTTATATTAGCTGCTTGTTCTACTGCTTCTCTGTCCTTCTTTTCGAGAACTCTGCGGAGGAAGTCAGCATCGGTTTCTTGTTCATGACGCTGCTCTGATGAAGCCTTCGGGCTCTTTTTTGGCCCGGTGAGTGCGGCCATTTGCGTTAGCATTTCCTGAAGCTTCTGTTGCTACTCCTGGGCTTTTGTCATGGATCGGGTGAGCGGTCGGTGACCCGTCGAAGCGCGGCTTTCCTCCTTTCCAGAAGCCATATAAACGGTATGCACCATTATGCCCCCAGACTTAGGGCGTTTGGGCTCAGCGTCTTTGTGGTCTGCCGTAGTCACAGGGGCTTTTTCTGGCCTCCTTCTCTTTTGAGCAGTTGACGTTGAGGGGGCCGTTGCAGCGGGCACCCAAGTAGTTGTCGTCCTTTGTGGCTTGACAGGACGGTTCTCTTCCTGCTGAACCTTCACCTTTTTCTGCCGGCGAGAGTGATCTTGATCAATTACCGAGTCCTGAACTCGTTGCCGGACTTTGTAAATTTTGGAGGACAGCCGCTGAGGGGGTTACTCCGGCTTTGTTTCTGTAACATTCTCCGTAGGTGGAGGAGATCTTTTCAGTACGGCGGTAGGAGAGTTCCTGCGCACCTTGTTCAGCAATTCAAAGCTGTTCCCGGTTGGAACAGCAGCATTGACTTCCACCGTTGGGGCTGGTGGAGTTAGCCCAGAGGGGGAACTGCCCCCAGCCTTCCTTACTCGGCACCAATGGCGATGTCGAGCGTGTCGAGCAGTTGGGATTGTTTCAGCTTTAGGGGTGACTTCATCATGCCCCATGTTCTAGTGTGGCGCTGCTGGTACCAGCCTCTTGAAGACTGACATCCTTCGAGCAGCAGTATCCAATCTGTCAAAGACAGACCTTTGAGCAGGAACGGGAGCCGGAGTGGCCAGCCTTGTAAAGACTGATCCTTTGATGGGAGAAGCTTCTTTAGTGACCTCGAGAGCAGGAATGACTATCCTCTTTGGGATGACCGCTTCAGGTATCATGGGCTTCTTGACGGGCCCATTGGAGTTCAGGCTCAGCCTATCGAAGACTGATACTGTTGGCCTGGCATTGGATGACCCGTTGAGAGGGGCCGTGGTGGTAGTGAGCCGATCAAAGACCAACTTCTTTTGCGCTTCTTGCGGCAGCGGGATGTTAACGCTCACTGGTAGGAGCATGGTCCCGAAAAACAACCCGGTGGTAGCCTGCGTCACCTGCTCTACCGGCATTGTGAACAGGGAGGCCGCCTGGGGCCCGTAAGTTACACCTCCAGATGAGGTGGAACGGAAGTTGCAGTTGCAGCTGGAACATTTCGTGCAAGTAGACGCCGTTGATCTTTTGTTTTCTGCACGGAGCAAGACATCAAATCTTAGTACTTCGAACCCAAGGGCAACCATAGCAAACCGCGATTCGTTCATGAACACTACACACGAAGTGTGGAGTGGAAAGAGGAAAAGGTCCCACCGGGCGTGCCAGAATCTGTTCTCCGCCGAAAGACGCGACCGGGACGTTAGGACGTCAGGGCCTGAATTCCGAGGGCAGATGCTAATTGGTGTTATCCGTCCACCTCTTCGAAGATGCCAAGTTGATTTATGGCACCATGTATCGAAGGCCTAAACGGATGCGGCCGATGTAGCAGACTTCGTCAGATTCCCCCTCGTTGATGAGGGGTTTTTGATTGTGGGAATGCTCTTCCCTGCAGGCGCAAGCCCCTGCAGTTAATTACGCTACCGCATCGCGGTAACCACTTTCTCCTTCTCCAGATGGTCACTTCGTGTCGTGGGTGTTTGTTTTTGTGTTTGGTTGCCCGTGGATTGTATACGGAAACTAATTTATGTTGTCGCCCGTAGGGCGTGGATTAGTCCAAATCCGTACCTTCTTAGATTTGGGTTTGGGGGTTGGTTTTAAGGATACGTTAGCCTTATTTGAGACTAAGATCAACTTAAACGTTTGTTAAGGATACGTTAGTCTAATTTTCAGACTAAGATCAACTTAACAGGATCGTTTAGATCCAACAAGAGAGTAATCGGGCTCTATTGTTTAGTTTAGGGACATTGCAGTCGATTAGTTTAAGAATATTACGGTCCAATGTTAGTTTAAAGACATCGCGATCGAATGTTAGTTTAAGGACATCTCGGTCCAAGGTTAAGGACATCTCGGTCCGTTTGCTTAAAGGGGCCCCACAGTCCAAGGATAGGGACATCATAGTCCATGAGTTTAAGGACCCCACAGTCCGTGAAATATGTGGTTGTCGGGGCCCGTCACCTCTCTGAAGACGTTGAAGGATTACAACAACAGATATCAGAGGAGTAAAGAGATGTACCCTCGAACCGGTGTAAGTTGGTTGGAAGATCTGTGTCCAATTTGGAACTAAGATCTGTTGAAATATTTATGAGCAGGTGGGCTCAATTAATATAAGTTAAGAACTTATGGCCAATATTGGGCTAAGTCCAATAAATGTGTAACATTTTTATTCTGGCTATTGAGCCTTTATTTGGGCTTGACCCTTTTAATAATGGTGAGCATTGATCAAAGCTCTGGGCTTATTAAAGAACAATTTATGTTTTGACAGCGCGGCACGTGGCGCGCCAGGTGCTTTGCGCCAGTTAAAGAGCGCAATGCGCTTCTGCCAAGTAGCGCACACATGGTTGACAGGTGTCGCGCTTGGCGCTTTGCGGCAGATGATGAGCGTATGATGCCAATTTATGAGCGCAGAGCGCTAGTTTAGTGGCGCACACGTGAGTGACACGTGTTGCGCTTGGCGCTGAGCGCCAGCCCATGAGCGCAGTGCACTATTTCAAAAGCGCAAAGCGCACGTTGTTTAATTGGCGCACACGTAGTTGACACGTGGCGCATTTGGCGCTGAGCGCCGGTCCAGAGAGCGCAGAAGCGTAGTTCAAGAACGCAAAACGCATTTGATCAATTTTATGATCTGGGAACAAATTTACGTTCTTTTAGAAGAGACTTTGTCTCAAGATTTAAGAACAACAGTTCTTATTTTGCAGGAGAGATTTTCAATCTCTTATTTTGATGAAAGACTTTGCCTTTATAAATCAATGATCTGTGAGAAGAATTATGTTCTTATTTTATTTTGTGATGAGATCTTTTGATCTCTTTTGTGAAAGACTTTTTGTCTTGAAGATCTATGATCTTTTAAAGAAAAGAATTCTTCTTTTATTGAGATGATTTCATCTCTGTGTTCATCACCCTTCTTTAGATTACACTTGTAGTAGAGCATTACTTTAGATTACACGTGCATAGCACATTTGCTCATAATTTTTTTTATCCCGGATGAATTATGAGGCCCATAATATATCAAATCGAAGGATTTTTCGAGACACTTTCGATACCATCAGAATTTAGCTGTTTCTCATTTTGGAGTTTGTCAAAATACAGCTCGGAAAATACCGGTTCACATCTTCTATCTTAGATCATATGTGCATAGCACATTTGCTCATAACTTTTGATCCCGGATGAATTATGAGGCCCATAATATATCAAATCGAAGGTTTTTTCGAGATGCTTTCAATACCATCAGAATTTAGCTGTTTCTCATTCGCTGCCATTTGATACCTTGGGCTCTTTTGCGCAGAAAGTTTTGGCGGGAACAATGTGTTCTACATCAGCATGGTAAGGTTGTGGCTTATGCTTCAAGACAGCTGAAGACTCATGAGCGCAATTATCCGACGCATGATTTGCAATTGGCAGCCGTCAACTTTGCTCTCAAGATTTGGCGCCATTATCTTCTTGGTGAACGAGTGAACATATACACAGATCACAAGAGTCTGAAATATGTGTTTACTCAGAAAGAGTTGAATATGCGGCAGAGACGATGGTTAGAACTCATGGCGAACTTTGACATCGACCTGCAATATCACCCAGGGAAGGTGAATGAGGTTCCAGATGCTCTTAGTCATCAACCATTAGCAATGTATCTCACCGCTCAGTGGAAGCTTCAACAAGACTTATATCAGATGAAGATTGAAATAGTCATGCCAGGTAACACTTCAAGTTTGATGAATTTACAAGTTCAATCAACCATTGTCAATCAGATCAAAGCAGCTCAAGAAAGTGATGCTAACTTGCAAAAGATCAGAGAACAAGTGGAGAATGAACTCAGAACAGACTTCATCATCCATGAAGACGGATGTTTGAGATACGGCAGCAGATTGTGTGTACCAAAAGATCCTGTTCGGAAAGAGTTAATGAAAGAAGCTCACAGCTCTCCCTACTCAGTACACCCTGAAGGTATAAAGATGTACAAAGATCTACGTCAGAATTACTGGTGGCATGGAATGAAGCGTGAAGTAGTCAGAAGTGTCGCTAAATGCTTGGTGTGTCAGCAAGTAAAGTCTGAACATCACAGGACAACTAGATTACTTCAACCGTTACCAATCCCGGAATGGAAGTGGCAACACATCACGATGGATTTTGTGACTGCTCTTCCTAGCAGTACAAAGGGTAATGATGCAGTATGGGTCATTGTGGATCGACTCACAAAGTCGCCTCACTTCATTCCATTCCGAGTTGGCCAATCAACTGAGACATTAGTAAAGAAGTACTTGGAGGTAATAATCTACTTAAGATTTAAACTCTTTAAATATGTACTATCCCTGATACCCATGAACTCATACAGAAAATTGTGAGACTTCATGGAGTACCGGTCTGCATTGTTTCCGATCGTGACACCAGGTTTAGATCGTAATTTTGGCAGAGTATGCAAGCGAGCTTGGGAACAAGTCTGAACTTCAGCACAACTTATCATCCATAAATATATGGTCAGTCTGAGCGAACTATTCAGATCTTGGAGTATATGCTCAGAGCATGTATGTTAGACTTCAAAGGATCGTGGGAAGATCACCTACATCTTGTGGAGTTTTCGTACAACAACAGCTACCAAGCAAGTATAGGAATGACACCTTTTGCAGCACTATATGGAAGGAAGTGTCGATCGCCATTGGGACGACATCGGAGATAGAAAACTTGTTGGATCTGAGATGATAGTAGCGACAGTTGACGTGATTCGTACTATCAGAGAAATAATGCGCATAGCCCAAGATCGACAGAAGCACTGGGCTGATGCAAAGAGACGACACTTGGAGTTCCAGCCAGGAGATCACGTGTTCTTACAGATATCTCCGAACTGCGGAGTGATCCGATTTGGAAGACGGGGAAAGCTAAGTCCGAGATACATTGGACCGTTCGACATACTCGAACGAGTCGGTAAAGTGGCATACCGCTTAGCACTTCTACTTTCATTGGAATGAATGCATAATGTGTTCCACATATCCCAACTCAGAATGTATGTGAGTGACCCCAGCCATGTACTTGATCATTCCGAGCTCACTATATAGCCCGAATTATCTTGTGAGCAACAACCTGTTGAGATCGTGGACAGGAAAGTGAAGTCACTTTGGAACAAGGAAGTCAATTTGGTCCGAGTGATGTAGAGAAAAGACACTCCAGGAGAATCAACTTGGGAAAGGGAAGATGAGATGCGTGCAAGATATTCTCACCTCTTTGTAAACTAGTCCTTAAAATAAAAGTTGTAAATTTCGAGAACGAAATTTTTGTAAGGAGTGTAGACTGTAACAACTCCAATTTTAGTGTACAAAGATTTATTTAAAAGCTGATGTATATTTGGAGTAATTACATTTCTGTGAGTACCATAAATACTTGTTTTGCTTTTTAATAACAAGAAGGATCTTGTAGCTCATTGGTAAGATCTTGCACTGCTGAACCAAAGCACCAGAGTTCAAATCCCATAACCCACATTATTTTTTATACTGTTTTATTTTGAATTTTTAGAATATCAAGGGTTTACACGTGCATAACTCATAAAAACCCCACTACACTAATAAAACAAACTGTGACAGGGGGTTAGTGAAGCGACGGGGAGTTCTCTGGGCACCAGACTCGGCCGGGATCGGCCAAGTCGGCCAGCGACTCGGTTGACTCGGGCCGGCGCTGCTGGTCGGACTCGGCCGGACCGCTGAGTCCCCAAAATGAAATTTGTGCCTCTTCACATTCCCTGCACACCTGCATAGTTTAATTACTTAGACCAGTACCAGAGACTCTTTAAAACCCTAATTACTCTATTTTAATACAATTTAATACATTTTTTCTTTACAACTCTTCACCTAATCCTAACCCTAGCCTTACCCTATAAATACAACCCCTACACACACCCCCTCACTCTAAGATCCTGATAAAAAACTCTCAAAAAAACTATAGAGAATTTGTGTGCAATTTAAGCTAGCAAAAGGCGAAAACTTTGGCGATATTCCGACGACGACCCTAGAAGCTCCCGGCGACGAAACGACGCCCCGGTGCCTCCTACCGTTCCCTCTTCCTCTCTTATGATCTATAAACCCATAAGTCCCACCTCCCTCTCTCCTTTGCTACTCTAAAAACATCTTTTAATAAAACCCGACGGAATCAGAGTCAAACCGATTTCCGATTCGGTTTCTTTCTAAAAATCCCACTTTTCTTAAACACAACCCTATTAAACCATTACATGTTGACTATTAATCATTAACAAATATGTTGAACAAGTTTCATGACAATATATATCATTTTGTAACTTTTATCGCTCTTTTTCAGTAAAATACCATGTAGTTTCATTTTGACATTAAATCGTCACAATCTTGCTATACCTTTAAGTTAGATCACGAGGTAATGACCTACCTCCTCACAACACTCATATGAAATATAGCACAATAATTTTTGGGAACATAGAATACGGGAAACGAACCTTTACATATAAATACCCTTTACTAATAAAACCATTTTTACAAGATTTAGTATTTTTAAACAAATCTTTGCAAAGGGCCGATACAACCCATTTTGGGGAACCCAACTGGGATGGTGCGGATTATCGCACGTCCCTGGGCTTAGTAGTGCGAAATGCAGGCCTCCGCAAGGAGCATTCGGTCTCGAAAGATTTAAAATACGAAAATCTTAAGAAAATGAGATTTCTAGAATTATAATATATATTAAAATTTATACACACACACACACACACACACACACACATATATATATGTAATATCAAAATATCTATTTTTTTTATAATATAAATATTCCAACTTTTCCAAATCAAAGAATCGCTTTACATTAAAATACCATGAATTCTATACAGATGCAATATTACAATTTAATACCATATATTATGAAAATTAGGTTATTCTCACTAGAAATATCACAAATATAAAATCTACAATTATTAGACGATAATTAAACACTTGGGGTGTATTTTGAAAATTATATAAAACTATTTTTATATAAAACCCCCTCAAATTCTATAAATTACCCTAAGGACCCTAGTAAATATAGATTTAAGCGGGACCAATCTTTTGAGCCTCAGGGAGCCGGAGAAGTGGGTGCTTGCCTATTTAAGATAGATAACTTAACAACGGTGTTATCAACACGGTAATCGTTTTTGAAAAAGACACAAATCCTGCTGCCCATGTGCAGCGGTTACCGATAACATCAAAACAATCAGGACTTCAATTTCTTTTATAATTATTCTGACTCAGACTGAGTCTTATTAATAATCTGACTTGAATATGATTCAAGTACAATCTACAATTTACAATTCAACATGAATCCATGAATCCATATATTCAATATATTCAATCTGTATTGACCGAACCGAACCATGGATATACTTCCATTTACATGATTCTCCAGTTATATCCATTTACCGATATCATGGTTTCGGCAAGCCATCCTTATATACAAGACAATACAATTTACAACACGACACAAATAATACAATCAATATTTCGCGGGGTTTAAGGGGTAGATTGGTACGGAAGGTATTAGAAGCGGCACGAGACAGTACGATTTAAGACACCTAACCTGAATCCTTTTGCTGTTGTACCGTGGCATAACGGTTCCTTGTACTTCCTTTTGCCCTAGTTTCTAGCATATAGAGACTCCTCTCGTATACATTGGCATCCTTTTGTACCAAGCTACAAACAACAGCGTTAATCATATAATACAACTTTAAAAACTACCTTATCTTTCTGTCTACTCTATTTCTCCCTTATCTTTGGGACTTACTGAGCGATTTTTTCGCTGACGACATTCTCTTTCTTCTTCTTTGAATGTCGTCAGGTGATTTGGATCTTCTAGAGATCGAGCCCAGCGCTGAAGACTTGGAGCAGTTTACTGAAGACCCCGAGTTTTAGTTCATTGTACACATTTCCTTTCAGTACTTTACATTTTTGTTATGCCACTGTTTAGGCATCGCTTTATTCCATGTATTTACTTTTCCATGTATTGTAAAAAGAATGTGAATAAATAAAGTTGTTATTTTATTATATCTTGTCTCTTGTGCATTTATATTTATATTGCTTAGATACACTTAGCGTATTTACTTCATAGTAAATACGTAGCGCCCTCGTCGCGCCCTTTGCCCGTATACTGGGAAACGGGGCGTGACACCGTGGCTGAACGGTTCCTTGTACTCCGTATACCGTAGTCTCTGGTATACTGAGACTTCTCTCGTATACACTAGCCTTTTCTGTACCAAACTACAAACAATAGCGTTAACAATATAATATAACATTAAAAGTTGCGCTCTCCCTCTATTTATTCTATTTCTCCCTCATCTTTGGGATTTACCGAGCGATTGTTCGCTGACGACATTCATTTTTTCTTTCTTTGGAATGTTGTCCGGTGGATCGGACCAACTGGAAACAGACCCCACCAGCGAGGACTTGGATCAGCTATCTTTTGACCCGGAGCTCTAGTTACTTGTACATTTCATATTCATTTCTGTTATGCCATTATTTAGGCATTGCTTTCAGTACATGTATTTTCATTTCAGTTGTATTGTAAAAAATGTTAATAAATAAACTTGTTGTTCATTTACATCTTGTTTCTTGTGTATATTTTTATTTTATTTTGCTTAGATACGCTTAGCGTGTTTACTTCTGAGTAAATACGTAGTGGCCTTGTCGCGTCCTCTGCCCGTACATTGGAAAGCGGGGCGTGACACCCGAGGATTCTGCACGGTCGGAGTGGCGGCTACCCCCGCTATGGGTCTGTGCGATGGTGCAGTTTCGATTTCGCTCTATCAAGTGCCTCAAATCCTCGGGCGAGCCCCCTCTCGAGTAGTTTCTGCGCTCGTCGTTCACTCAGTCCCTGTGAGAGCGGTGGCGTCGGTCATGCTTGGAAGCAGCTGAGCTGACCGATACCTCCTCAGAGAGAGAGAATGCGCGACGGGTATCGGAGCGACGACCCGGTCTTCTCTGGGACCGTGGCGTGGAGCTGTCCGACGCTCAGCGGGTCATGGAATCAATCGCCGCGTACGGGTTAAGGTGGCTGGAGTCGGCCCGCTGGCGCTGTGATGAGGGTGAGGGAGATCGAGGGCTCGAGTGTGCCCGTCTGTCCTTCGGCAAACGTCATTATGCCGGGAAGGGGGAGCCGCGGTCTGGTGGGTAGGGCCCGCCTCTTGAACACGGACGAGGGGCATCCACCAGTGATGTGAGCCTGTCTATCCGGGCAGACAAGACGAGGATGGTATTGTGGGGAGGAGACGAGCCGCTCCCGCCTCCGTTGTGGCGGCTCGTATTTGGACCGTCACGGTTGTCGCTCGCTATTGGATCGAAGGTGGAAGATCAACTTTTATGGTGGAACAAAAAAAAACAAGTCTGCCCCTTCCACAGACGGCGCCAATTGATGGAGACCGAGATCTCCTTCAGATATTGTTCCCCGTCGATCCTTTGATGGCGGTCTTTGACGGCTGATATTTGATCGGGAGTTGCTGAGTGTGGATCTCAATGGGTTTATGTTGGATGCCGAGCTACCTGCAAAGATGTCCCGTAGTGGGTGACCACCGTAGGACCCTCCGACGATCAAGTTAGAGCCGAGGTATAAACGCAGAATAGCGGCGTATTGAAAATAAATTCAATATATCTGAGTCGTCTGGGAAGATGGGTTTATATAGTGGTCGCATGAAGCGAGCAGGCGCAAGATCCTCGCCATTGTTTACGCCCTTACGTTACGCTCGCGTGAACGGCGGGATTCGTCCATTAATGGTGGGACATGCTCATTAATGCGGGGATGCGCCAGCGTGGGACGTGGAACGTGGGGCGGCGGATATCTCGCTCTGGCGAGATACGCGGAGCCGTTGCGGAAACGCTAGGGTTCTGCGCTCTCGGATGATCAGGAGAGCCGGAGAGGCCCAGCTTGGCAGATGGCTCGAAGACGAGCCGGGAGGCCGAGGAAGCTCGGCATGTCGAAGGCGAGCTGCTAGCTATTTTTTGTATGAGTATGGAAGGTACTCAGAGAGGTCTTTGATAGGTCGGGTGTATCCTCAGAGATGAGGTCCCGAGGTAAGTCTCCAGAGTATCATACTTACTCCAACTCCGTAGTTTTCGGGACACATCATCTGCTACGTGTCATGATCCGAAAAATCTTCACTTCTGAGCATCATCGGGACAAAGGAACAAACAAAATTAAAGCAGAGTAATGGCGATTTCTTTATATATGCTCGTACATGTGGCCATATTTAACAAAGCTAACAACTTTGCTGGTTCTTTATTGATTTCATTTTCCATCTATAATTACATATATATCATCACCACTAAGAAACTGCTACCTTGGCTGGCTCTTTATTTATCACATTGCTAGAAACTGAAATATAGGTTTAGAATCTGTATTGCTATCCTTGATCTTTTTACTCTAACACGCAGATATTATATATGCACCAGATTAATACCATTTATGATTACAACACAACTGAACCTTTTATCCCAAGCATATGGGGTAGGCTATATGAACCAACATGAGAATCATGCCGGGTCCAGCACATGAATCCTCCACCTCCACCTACTCCTATCGAACAATATACTTTTATTGAGACCTTTGGCAACCATATCTTTTTGTGTCACCTCAATCCATGTTTTCTTCGGTCTCTCTTTCGCCCTTTTGACATTACCGATATCGAGAGTATCCATTCGTCGAACCGGTGCTTCCATAAATCCGCGTCACATATGAACAAATCATCTTGGCTGGTTTTCCCATATCTTCTTCTCCACATGTGCTACACCAACTTTTGCACGAATATGCTCATTTCGCATCTTATCTTTTCTAGCGTTGCCACACATTCAATGAAGAATGCGCATCTCCGCTACGTGCATGTTCTGTGTATGATACTTCTTAAGAGTTCAGCATTCTGTATCATATAATAAGGCAGACCGAACAACGTTCCGATAAAACTTCCCTTTCAAGGTTAATGGAAAGTTACGACCGCACAAAATCTCACGTGCATCTTCTGTGTATGATACTTCTTAAGAGTTCAACATTCTGTATCATATAATAAGGCAGACCGAATAACGTTCCGATAAAACTTCCCTTTCAAGGTTAATGGAAAGTTACGACCGTACAAAATCTCTATTGCACCCATCCATTTCAACTAACTAGCCTGGATTCTTTGGTTAATATTGCTATCGATCTTCCCATTCTTTTGGACGGTAGAATCTAGATATCTAAACCGATCGTTTGGTGATATCTCTTTTCCATCCAGTGTTATACCACTGTGGTCTCGACTTCTCTGTTTGCTAAATTTACATTGTATATATGCTGTCTTGGATCTGTTCAATCTGAATTCTCGAGATCTCAACGTTTGCCTCCATAATTTCAATTAAGCATTAACCCCTACTTTTATATCATTTACCATAACAATATCATCAGCGAATAACATACACCAATACAGCTCATCCTGAATAGTTCTAATAAGCACATTCATCACGATGATATACAGAAACAGGCTTAATGAAAATCCTTGATGCAAACCAATTGTAATCGAAAAATCACTCGTTAGCCCGCCGTAAGTTCTAATATTTACCATTATTCCATTATACATGTCCTTGTTCATGTCAATGTATTTGGCTTAGACTCCCTTCTTTATCATTGTCCTCTCTCTCTCTCTCTCTCTATATATCTATCTATCTATCTATATATATATATATATATATATATATATATATATATATATATATATATATATTCATCGTTTTGTTATGTTATAAAATAGCCTGAGAAAAAATAAAAATTAGATTCGAGATTTAATTCATCATCTAAAAATAAAATCTTGTTAAGTTTAATTCCTGATCTAAAATAGATTTTATTAGATAAATAGTTGTTATATTAAATCAATTATATATTTTTTAATGTAATTTTTGTTTATCTTTCTTTTTTTACTAGATTTCTTTTTTAATTATTAGTATGACATATGTTATGGGTGTTTATTAGTCTAATTGAAATTTAATATGGAGCAACTCAAGTTTTGAGGTTATTAATGATCATCATTAGTATCCTAAGCAACACATAGCACCTCTCTCTCTCTCTCTCTATATATATATATTCTTCTCAAATGGGTTCAGGTGCGCGCAGGTAAGAATTACTTGCAATCCTCAAACATTTTCACATGTTACTTGTAATGACTCCTAACTCAAATTTACCATCTTTTAATTCCTTCTTCTGCTTGTTTTTATATTTTTAAATCTCCTTTTTAATGTACAGAAGAGGTGAGGGAGCACCTTCTAGTCGACGTAGATCCTCACCATCAACCTCTTCCTACATCGACGGCAGCAAAGTTCGAAGTGAGGAACTTAAGAAAGGTATCAATCAGATACAGGAGATGAACTAATACTTAGAGGTATAAACTTAGAGATACCAAGAGGTAAAGTTATTGGGATCATCGGGCCCAGCGGCAGCGGAAAATCTGCTCTTCTCCGTGCCCTCAACCGCCTTTGGGAGCCGTCGCCGGAGACCGTATTCCTTGACGGCCAGGATATCTGCCGGATTGATGTGTTGTCTCTTCGCCGGAAAGTTGGCATGCTGTTCCAGCTCCCCGCTCTCTTTGATGCTACGTACGTAATTCATCATAATTAATTTTAATTACTGGAATTTTTTAGTGATGGGATTAATTAGAGTTCCCGAGAAAATCACTTTATGGGAGCTTTAATTAAGATAATTAATTGAAATGTTGCTCACGGTTAAAGGTAGTTTAGTGTGATATTAGCAAAAGTCACCCTTTTCCTTTTAGGGCGAGGAGCGGCGTGTGCGGGCATGGAAAAATTCTTTTGTGTGCCGCTTTGCCGGTCATATGTGCGTCCAGTCTTAAAAAGCAAAAGGTTAGAACACGAGTCCCACAAATCTGCACGGAAGTTAACCAAAAATTTATATCAATTCTCCTTTCTCTCAAGTTCGAGGCTGCATAAATGTATCCCGTGTATCGAATAATTCATCTGATAATAATTTATCGCCGGCGTAGAATTGGAGGGTTTGAAGAACTGATAATTTGCCTTCAATAAGGATCAGATGACAATTGGAGACAGACATTTGATGAAAGTCGAGATCGAAATGACCCATCAATGTCTAATCCGACTTTAGGGGTAGACATATTTGATCAAAATAAGCACAAGATATGCAATTGCAGGATCCTAGAACTCATCTTTTAGCTCTTTCTTCTAGTTCTTTTCTTTGTTTGAACTCTGAGCGCTCGAAGGATTGTGCCAAAATCTTTCCGTGCACTCCGGCGGCAAGTGTTAAAAATAGCTACATTTACTGATATACCGGTCTATGGCAGTTAACGATATTTACTGGTATACCGACCGGTATGACCGCTATACAGGTATATTAAAATATTTACAATGAATACTATTTTTTTGCGGGTGTCATGCACATAAAGAATTGATAAAGTCATTGCAGTTTACAAACAAAATTGATACTTTCATATATGAAATACGGTGCAGCATGCATACATATTGTTTTTAAAAGTTTTTCTTTCTATTCTTAGAAAAATATTTGTGTGATTATTTTTAAAAATAAATTTATAAGAGATAAAAATTAGTTAAGACGGCGGACCAAAATTTCATCAAGAAAATGAATGTTAACCTATAAAAACATACATTATTGATGTAATGATATATAATAAATACATCTATACAGTATTTAATACAGATATATAGGTCGATATTGTCTGGCATATCAATATCGAACTGTTACTGATATTACTGGCCGTGTACCGCCGATATATCAATTTACTTCAAACATCATCTCTAATTTCGTTCCGTTTTTGCAAGCTTATATATAGAATTATGATTAACCTAAATAGCAATATATAATTATAATTGAGGTTGCATATATTTGAAATTTGATTTGGCAATGCTACAATTTGGTTTTTTTTTATATTGCTTATGGTTTGAGGAAGGAAAAAGAAAAACATTTTATTGATGCTTTCGGTTCGAAGGTACACATGAGCTTACAGCTTGTGCACAAGTAAATGTGCCTTCATTATTCATGGTTTAGTATGAATAAGTGGTAGATCAACCTATATAATACCTTGAAGAGTCTCACCAACATGTCAAATGATTTTTATAAGCCTAGAATTTAATTTAATTATAAAGTAATAGGAGTATTTTACTTGAAAAACTATTTTAAATATATAAGATAATCCCTGAGCGGAGGCGGTACGCTACGAGGACGGCCAAAGTACACGACCGGGTCGGGTCCTTTTCATGGTTAATGGATCCCACCAACATTGCCGGCCATTACGCCAAATTGGATATTTCGCTTTTGTCTATTTAATCTTTATTTCTTTGTTCTCCAATAAAAAAGAGAGAATAATTCCCACTTGCTTTTTAATTGGACCCTTAGTTCGGGTTCCAAGTTCTTATCGGATCCATTTGCAACAAACATGAACCTGATTGCAATCTAGTTTGACTTGGACCGACCATCAGCGGCGGTGTCGTAAAACCACCTGAACAATCCGAGTTCTAGATTGTTCATGTTTGTTCATTTATTTAAACAAGCTTAGTTAATAGATGTTCAAGCTATAAATAATTACAACACGGTATGAAAAAATGTATTGATGTGGAGTATTATCTTTAGCAAATTGAGCAGCGGAAAATACTGCTGTTTTCACTAAATGAATACATGCAGAACTTTTTTAAAATCCCCACCGAGCCTAAATTTAAAGTTATCAGTTATCTAAATTCTTCGATAATTTTTTATAACAATATTCGATTAAATATTTGCTGCGATATGTGTCTCAAGTTAACATAGATGATCGAGTCAATAAACATGATCGGGTAACTATTTTATTGATAAAACTAAATACTAAATAAGCTATAATCTATATGAGCTTGCGCGAGCTTTAAATGGGCTGTAGGCGAGCTTGGACATGCTATGTTCTCACTTCTTCATTTATTTTATCGAAGTTCAATTCATATTCAATCCCAGCTTGTTTAATTATCAAATTAGTTTGAACGAGCTTCTCTCATGCAGTTTCGAGCCATGTGTCCAAGCTTCAAGCTGTTTTAATATAAGAGATTGTAGCTTCAAGCTATTAATCATGCCCTCTTATTAGTGTATTTTAGTATAAGAGATTGTAGCTTCAAGCTATTAACAGGACAGTAACAGATAACGTGAGATATGGACCGAAATTAAGGGGAAAGACACAAAGAGGTTCATAACCTTCTCAGTGTTGCGGATCTAGACCCAGTTCTCACATCCTGACCCGCATCCGCACTCTCAGTTGGCCAAGCTCAACGGGTCGCCCTTGCCCGAACCCTTGCAAACGATCCTGAGGTTTTTCACTTTGGCCATCTTTAATTTATATATTCTTTCTTTAATCCATTTTAGTTAGTTATTGAGTCAGATTTTTTTATGTCAAGGTCTTGCTATCGGATGAACCAACAAGCACGCTAGATCCAATATCGACTCAAAATATAGAAGATGTGATCGTGCGGCTGAAGAAGACACGAGCCATGACAACCGTGATGGTGTCCCATAGTTTAAAGCAGATCCAACGCATTGCTGATATAGTATGCCTTTTGGTTGCCGGTGAAGTGGTCGAAGTTCTAAAACCTTCCGATCTCTCGCAAGCACAACATCCTATTGCCTGTCGCTTCTTGGAAGTCAGCTAATTACATGCTACATGCCGACTTCTAAGAGCCAGATGATTCCGTACTATAAAAAAATAAACTGTTGTGTGTGTGGAAAGAAACAACAATTTGTCTATCTAAAAGAAAACTGAATCGATGTAGCTGAAACCTGTTTATATGGAAGCCATAAAAATGTATGGCATAGATGGGGTAGATCAAATTCGTAACATGTGGCTCTCAATTTTACCGGTTAAAATTCTCTTAAAAACCACAGAAATTATCATTTATTACAATGAAAATGGGGATTACCGTATCAAATTCACAGCTTGAGTCAAAAAATTACAGGCAATAGCCGTGGGCCCCATCGCGCTTCAAAAAACTCTATTCACGTGGCGTCTTTCTATTGGATACGGCAGCTGTTTGCTGTTCGGCATCTGTCCAAGCCCGCTCGGTCAAACCGCCGAGGCCGTTACTTTCTCCCCGCCACACTTCGTAAAGAACGAAACTCCCGCCTTTTGAACCCTTTTCATCTCATTACCTCTCCTGATGCAAACACCAAACAGCGTTATTACCCTCTAATCATCTACCATGTGTCCAGCATTTTCCCATGGAGCCACGTGTCTGCCCCTCATCAAACATCACCGCCTCTTATGTTGTTCCTGCGGTCCACTACACCCCCAATTCATCCTTTGTCAAAAATCGCCGTGTTCGATTAAGAATCAAAATTTTTTAGAAAAAAGAATTTATTTTTTTTAGAAATGAAATTATTGTGATAATTTATGAGATCAAAGCTTAAATTTACACCACAATTTGGAGGTTTGGGTTCTTTGCTTCTTCTGTATTTTCGAGAATTTTCTTTTTTTGTTTGTTTTTTGTGCTGATTAATGATCGATTCATAAACTAGGGTTTCGCCCCCAATGATTAATTGGAGGCCATTTTGTGGAAAGTTCAGGTGATAACAGCTCCCAAGATTCCTTTTTTAATGTATTTTTCCTCTGATTTATTTTATTTGATGGATAATTTGGTCCGCATCACTGTCTTTGTTAGGCTAATTATTAAAGTAACGGGATTTGGATATTATATTTCAAATGTCTAGGTCTTTGCCTTTAACAAAACTGTTGCATTTTCCGTGTCAAAGATAGAGTTCAATGCGCTATTCATGTCCTTTGATTTGCGGAAGAAATTTGTCCTAGGAAAAAATTTGAGCTTTATGGAAAATGTGGTGGAGAATTCAGTTTAGGAGCATGTTTCTTTGATTACGAGAGATTATGTTTATGAAATAGTGGGAATTGCTACACATTCTTAATTTGAAGTGATAAACAGAGTCATCGCATTCTTAATTTGCATCAGTTCTCAGCTTTTGTAATTACGAACTATACTTAAAGTTATTGAATCTAGAAATTTCTATCTGTGGATTTTAACTAAACTGTACTTAATTTTTGTGACCAATGGCAGAACTTTTCCGCTTCCAAATTTGAAGCTAATAGTGGTCAAGGAGTGATTTAGTTTTGTAGAGAAGGTACATATGGCAATTTCTATGAGGGACTTGGATTCAGCTTTCCAGGGAGCAGGACAGAAAGCGTATCCTTTGATAAATTAATTACGTTTCTTAAATAAGCGGGCATATGTTGGCTTTCTGCATTTATTATTATTTGGTTCCTACACAATATTGTGCGATCGGTCATTACCGGTGTACTAGGATTTGGGACCTAGCCAAGCGTGCTATTTTCTTTGATAGTTGTTAACTAATTTCCTTTCAATGGAACATATAGTTAAAGGTTTCATGTGTCTCAATTCTGAAATGTTCATTCATCCTTTGCAATGGGGTAAGTTCCATGATAATTGAAGGTGTATAGACTTGGAATTTGATGCAAGCACTGAAATGCCAAAACGTATCTTTGCGAGCAAACAAATTATGTTCCTTGACATTCTATAGTGGAATAGAGATATGGCGCATTGAGAATTTTCAACCTGTCTCGGTTCCCAAGTCTTCTTATGGCAAGTTCTTTACGGGGGATTCTTACTTGATTCTGAAGGTACTTTGTTAGACTCCCTATCATGCAATGTTTTGTAAATTTTTCCTCTTGGTAACATTTCTTTGTAGACTTTATTTTTATTCTATAAACGAACATGCTTCATTATTTCTGTTTACAAATGCAGATTGAATGAATGCTATTTGCAACTTCATTGCTTATATAGTATTTAATATTCTGTAGAGAAGTTTGATGGTATCTTTTAGGTTCATTTCATTTAAAATCATTCCATGTTACTTATTAAAAAACTCTTCTCTTGCAGACAACTGCCTTAAAAAGTGGTGCTTTACGCCATGATATTCACTATTGGCTTGGTAAAGATACAAGTCAGGTTGGTTGTTGAATCCGCAACTAAGCTGAAAAACTTTTCCCTTGATAACATGTAAGTTGTAACTTAGTTGTCAAAACATATAGGATGAAGCTGGGGCTGCTGCAATTAAGACTGTGGAACTTGATGCAGCTCTTGGTGGACGAGCTGTTCAATACCGTGAGGCACAGGGCCATGAGACTGAGAAGTTCTTGTCTTATTTTAAACCGTGTATTATTCCACAACAAGGAGGGATCGCTTCTGGATTCAAGCATGCCGAAATTAACGAAAATGAGCATGAAACCCGTTTATATGTTTGCAGAGGAAAGCATGTTGTTCGTGTATCAGAGGCAAGTAATATGCCTCGGAATAATTTATCTCCTTTTCCCTAAATCACCTGTGTATCTGGATTTGATGTTTCTTCCCACTATTGTCAGGTTCCTTTTGCTCGATCAACCCTTAACCATGACGACGTATTCATATTGGATACAAAATCTAAGATTTTTCAGTTTAATGGATCCAAATCAAGCATTCAAGAGAGGGCTAAAGCTCTTGAAGTTGTGCAATACATAAAAGATACATATCATGACGGGAAGTGTGACATAGCCGCAGTTGGTAAGTGTTCCAGGATTTGTTTAGTAGTTGAAACTGTTGATTTGAATACGCAACGCTTCATTTTTTTAATCTTAGAGGATGGAAAGTTGATGGCCGATGCTGATGCTGGAGAATTCTGGGATTTATTTGGTGGATTTGCACCGCTTCCACGAAATACAGCCTCTGAAGAAGTTCAAAATGAAGAGGTCTCTACGGCAAAGCTGCTTTGGTAATTTGTTTTGCATCTAACTCAGAGTATTCTCTTAGTGATTTTCTATGATCAATTTTATAACCAAATAGCTTTTCTAATGGAACAATTATTTTTCCCTTTCTAAGTGTTGAGAAAGAGCAGCCATCACTCGTTCACGCTGATCCACTATCAAGAGAATTATTAGAGACAAATAAGTGTTACATTCTAGATTGTGGGATCGAAGTCTTTGTATGGATGGGGAGAAACTCACCTCTTGAGAAAAGAAAAATTGCTAGCTCTGCTGCGGAAGTAATGCAATTCATCTTTATTAAGTTGACTATATGGTCTCGGTGTTTAGATAGCATGGGTGCTTACAGTTTTATTTGTTTCTATTTTTTGGATTTCTGGACAGGAATTAGTTCGTGACCGTGACCAGCCTAAATCTCACGTGATTCGAGTTATTGAGGGTTTTGAGACTGTTATGTTTAGGTCAAAATTTGATTCATGGACTCAAACTGGTGTAACTGTATCAGAGGAAGGTCGTGGCAAAGTTGCTGGTAAGTGTTAATAGTAAATATTTTGTATTAACATGGATATTATTATTTATTTCTGTTCAAATATAAAATATCTATGTACTTTCTGACTTCTTGTATGACTGGATACTTGACAGCCCTCTTAAAACGCCAAGGCCTCAATGTGAAGGGTCTTATGAAAGCCGGTCCTGTGAAAGAAGAACCTCAACCGTACATTGATTGCACAGGCGATTTGCAGGTATTTTCCGATTTACTTTTTTTTGTTGATTCAGCACTTCTGTTTTGTATTTGATGACATGTTCTACCAGTGTTCCTTATTGCGCATTTCCTGTTAGAAATGCAAATAATAGATTTTGTAGAGTAAAATTATTTCAAATCTTCCTGTATTTACCAACTCCTTTTATCCTTTTGTTTTGGGTTGACGCCTTTCCTTGGATGCAGGTTTGGCGTGTAAATGGCCAGGAAAAGACCCTTCTCTCCTCATCCGAGCAGTCTAGGTTTTATACGGGAGATTGCTATATTTTCCAATATTCATACCCTGGAGAAGATAGAGAGGAATATCTTATTGGCACTTGGTTTGGTCGAAAAAGCATTGAGGTAAATTATCAACTTACATGTAAATTACTATTTAATTGTCAAGTAGGATACATAGAAAAATAGTAGGTCATATAGATCTTCCCGATGATTTTTAAAAAAAATTAAAATAAAAAAGAATGAATCTCATCATTTATGAAGCATTTCTGGTGGGATGCAGGAAGAGAGGGCTGCGGCTATTTCGCTTGCAGACAAGATGGTTGAATCTTTTAAGTCACAGGCTGTTCAGGTAATATGCTGTTGTAATAGAAAGATGAAATTTTCTGACCTAAGTTCATTTTCTTTATCATGCTTCAGCTTACCTCTATCATGTAAAATTTTCGTAATTTTGCATTTACAGGCACACTTCTATGAAGGAAATGAACCTATTCAATTCTTTTCAGTTTTCCAGAGCTTCATTTTGCATAGGGTCTGTTCTAGTATCATATTCTTAACTGATCAAATGCTTTTTCCTTTTTGTTTTCCTTTTTTCTTCTGGTTAATTAAGATAATGTTTTAATTCCGAATTGTGAATCGTTAGGGTGGTCTTAGCTCTGGATACAAGAATTCTATAACTGAGAGTGACATTGCTGATGAGACTTATAATGAAGATGGCACTGCACTCTTCCGAATTCAAGGTTCTGGACCTGATAATATGCAAGCAATTCAAGTTGAAGCGGTACATGTTTCCACAATCATGCTCTCTATATCAGTCGATTTGAATTTAGAGTCTTCTTATTGAAGCATTGCTCATAGTAGATTATCTGAATTGGTTAGATTTCATGCATTTTTCAAAAAAAGAAATGCTGAAACTCAATGCAGTTTTACCTTTTGATTTCGTGAACTATATCTTTTATTTTGTGTCGGGGGCAGAGCCCCGCAAGCGACGCGTACACAACACAACTTGGATTCCCGATGTGGGACTAATACAAGTCACACAAACTCAACATTTTGATCATGGGGCTTTGCTTTTCTTCAGTGTGTTGCAGTCTCCTAGAGGATCTTTGAAGCATTATTTCCTCTATTCTTTTCGAACTTGGTTGAAAAAGTTAGTTCAGACTACTCTTTATTACAAGAGGTGCTAATTCTCTATGGTTCATATTGATTAGGTGGCGTCATCTTTGAATTCGTCTTATTGTTACATACTGCATAATGGCAGTACAGTTTATACATGGGCTGGAAGTTTTACTACCTCAGAAGGCCAAGAGCTCGTCGAGAGGCAGTTGGATCTGATAAAGGTGTGAATCTATTTATATTAGTTTATCATAATTATGTATTGGTCCGGAGTTAGCTATGTTCTACTAATCCCATAAATTATAACTGTAATAATTTTTTTTCCTTTCATCTGTCTATCTTCATATAGCATTCATTTTTGTTCCTTGATTAGCAGCAAGGTGCCTAACGACTTTGCCAATTCTGACAGCCGAATGTGCAGTCTAAACCACAAAAGGAAGGAATGGAGACGGAACAATTTTGGGATTTACTAGGAGGAAAATCTGAATACCCCAGTCAAAAGATCTCAAGGGAACCAGAATGTGACCCTCACTTATTCTCCTCGGATTTCTCACACGGTAAGAAAACTGTTATAATTCACTACATATCCTTATCTTTAACGTCAAATATAGAACAAATATTGTCTTAATGCTGCTGCATTCTTTGTAATGTGCAGGCAATTTAAAGGTGTGTGCTTGGGACGAACGCTATGCCTTTCTTTTCCAGGATACCTCTTGAGTATTTAAATGAAAATGATACAAATGATAGTAATCTCTTAATCGAAGCTTGTTTTCCTAAATGCAATGAAATATTTTTGTTAGGTTAAAGAAATATTCAGCTTCACTCAAGATGATTTGATGACTGAAGATACATTCATTCTGGATTGCCATTCAGACATCTTTATTTGGGTAGGGCAGCAGGTTAACTCAAAGAACAGATCACAAGCCTTAAACATAGGAGAGGTATGGAATGCTATGCTTTTGTTAGAAGCATGTAATCATTTATCACACCGTTTTGAATATGTAAAGTCTTGATTTGCTTACTTTTTATATATTTTTTATTGCTCTAACAGAAATTTCTTGAGCATGACTTCCTTTTGGAAAAAATATCCCGAGAAACACCAATATTCATTGTTATAGAAGGAAGCGAACCACAGTTCTTTACTCGCTTCTTCACCTGGGACTCAACAAAATCCGCAGTATGTTACATAATATAGTTGAACAAGTTCAACATTTTTTCTGGTTGTTATTAGATTAGGTATTACATAATATGTAGCTAATAGAGAACAAAATGAAAATTTTGTGTAAACTTTGTGAAGGGCTTAACTTTTATTTTTGTCTGCAGATGCATGGGAATTCCTATGAAAGAAAGCTTGCAATAATGAAGAATGGACGGACTGCAGCATTGGATGTAAGATGAAAATTCTAAAATTTGATAAATTTAGCCTCGGAGCTTCTGAGCTTTCTGTAGTAGGTCATATTTGCATATGTTCCTTCTTCGAATGGTTGATTAAGTTATTGCTAGGTTGCACATCGAAATAACTTGATAATAAAAAGATGGAGAATAATTTTCACCTGGTAGTATCCGTAGAGCAATAGCTTCTTTTCTACTAAGGGTATGGTTAGCTCATGCCTAGTTCTGTAAATGATAACCACTAACTGGAGACAACCTGCGCAAAAACTGGTTTTCAATTTAAATACTGAATCTAGAAAATTTGACTGGATTGGCTTCAGATATGACCAGATCCACAACAGAGCCAACTCCCAACGCCCAACACATACAACTATTTGAAAGAATAGTATTCAATTTTAATAAATACATAAAATACATTCTCATATTATTTAGGTTAAATCACAATATTTTAGATATTCTTCAAGATCAGTAACCACAATGCTGTTTGCTTTTTGGTTAAAATGGATCTAGGTTGTAGAACTTTGACTCCCTGCAGACAGAGGGTTGGGTGTGTGTGTGTGGGGTGGGTGGGTGGGGTGGGGTGGGGTGGGGGGAAGGGGGGTTGAAAAATGTATATTGAATTATATATTTGTTATAGGGATGTGCTTATTGATTGAGGGTAGAAAATAGCTCTCATGGATCGACGGTTTTACAATCTACAATGACTATATGCTAACTATTTTACATTGTTTATTCATTCAATTATCAGAAACCCAAGCGGCGGATACCAGTACATGGGGGAAGATCGATAGTGCCAGACAAATCTCAACGCTCATCAAGAAGCATGTCCTTCAGTCCCGACAAAATTCGGTTAAGGGGAAGATCGCCAGCCTTCAATGCACTAGCCGCAACATTTGAGAATAATAATGCCAGGAATCTTTCAATGCCTCCTCCAGTTGATAGAAAACTCTTTCTGAATTCTGGCATTAGAGATTTAACAAAACTGTCTTCGAGTTCTAGGTCAGAGGCAATAGCTGCCCTAACTGCGTCTTTTGAACCACCAAGACATAATAATATACCAAGATCACCAGGTATTTCTCTGTACCATAACCTTTTCCCCTTCTTGTATATATTGCATGAAACCCCATCCTTTTTTCTCTTATACCAGGATATCATCCTCTTCCCTAATTTAATAGCCTTATATTTTTGGTTTGTGTAGCTTTTCATTATCAAAATATCCTGAGCTTTCTACCTTTTTGTCGCTAATAGACATATTTAAAACTTACACAATGATATAGTTTGGGAATACAGAATTTGAAATCCGAAAAATACTAGCAACAGTCAAGGCAGGGGTTAAAGTGTAATTTTTTGAAAAGTGTGGTATCCTGCTATATTGGCCAAAGTTGGGGTTCTACAATTTAGGCGTCCTTTTTTATATGTTGCAGAACACACTATAACTTTACCTCTTTTTTAAAAATTTAAGTTCGCAAATCAAAAGCAGCGTCGGACGATAGCGGCAACCAAAAAATGAATTACTTCACAATTGAGAAAGATGTGAAGGTGAGTGAGGCTGAAGAAGAAGAAAAGCTCCCCATATTTCCATATGAGCGCCTAAGAATATTATCAACCGACCCTGTTACAGAAATCGATATAACCAAGAGAGAGGTATTAACCATGAATTTATTTAGACCTATAGTTTTCAGGAAGCTAACTTCAATATATGGTGCCAATTACAGGCTTATTTATCATCGGAAGACTTCAGAGAGAAATTCGATATGACAAAGGATGCTTTCTACAAGCTACCAAAATGGAAGCAGAACAAACTCAAATTGGCTATTCATTTATTTTAAGTCACCAATGGTGATATATTATGTTTGCTTTTCCTAATTCCTCCCAACATTCTGCCTATTCATTTATTTTTTTTGGCTAAAACGCAGGAAACCTCCCTCACTTTTAGGTGAAAATCAGAAAACCTTTCTAAACTTAAAAAACATGTATTTAAAATCATAATGGTGTTAATTCCATCAATAATATTTTTTAATGCCAAAAATACCTCTCTAATAAATTTAATTGACTAAATCAACAATTTCTTCTCTTTTTCTTCATTTTTTCTAAATCCATATTTTTTGAATCCATCCCGAGAGAAGTGATGATCTAAATTAGAGATTTTGAGAAGAAATGAGAAATACAAGTTTTGAAGAAAAAAGAAAAATTTAGATAAGAGAAAAGGGGAAATTGGAGAAGAGAAGCTTGCGGGGCATTCTGGGAAACATACCCACAAAAATTTACGGTGTTAAATTTTTGTGGTAAAACGCATGTTTTTTGAGTTTAGGGTCTGCTTTTCTTCCAAGGGTTCCCAGCATTTTAGCCTTTATTTTTAATGTGGCCATAGGTTTTGCAAGATCGCAGTTTTGTCCTCATTTTTTTGAATTTAATTATGATTTCAGATACTAGGCAAGCGTTCAAAGTATTGATAATTGTATTAATTTAGAGTTTGAGGCGGTGTTTGTATAGAAGTGTGAAATTAACAGAGGATACCGGCTGGTGTTTGTATAGAAGTGTAAAATTAACAGAGGATTACTGCTAGACGTGGCTAATGAAGTGAGCCGAAGCAACTCGCTTCAGAATTTGTTTGCTTCGTCTAGCCGGCAAAGCGAATTTTTCTCGCTTCTCCAGCTAGACGAGGCGAAGCGAGGCGAGAGAAACATAACGAAGCCAGAATCCGTTCGCTTCGCCGGTTCGCGGGGCGAGGAGAGGCAAATTCGTCGAGCTAGGCGAATTTTTCGTCTAGGTCGGTTGCTATTTTTTTATAAATTTTTTTTAAAATTAGGCTTAAAAATTTGAAATTTAAATAAGATTTTATATTAAAAAAATCTTAATCAAATTACAATTTTATAATACAATTTGTTATTTTCTTACATTAAAGACCGAACCCACTCGGACTGTCTATGTATCCCTTCCAAATATTGATTTCAATGAAAGAGAATCAGGTCTACGTAGTTTTTTTTCTTTCTACTATTACAGATCTTACTCACATTCGTCGGCGCCGGTTGTGGTTTCTCTTTCTTCGGTGTTGGTCTGCTCCGATCCTATAAGCTCCTCAGCTAGATAATCCGAGTCCAAATTGATTGCATTTTGTTTTCTGGCAGCTGTTGTTTCCCAATCTTGCGAGCAAATCATGCACTCAATTGTGTCGTGCGCCAAGTTGCATCTTTTCTCGCTTAATATCCTGTCACCTGTACTAAAAACATTTTCTAACGTTACTGTGGACACTGGAATGATTAATAAATCACGGGCCATAGTAGAAAGCACCAGATATTAATGTCCATGGTTTTTCCATCGGGCTAAAATATCAAAATCATCTATATTTAAATCTACATCTGACTCAGTTTGTAAAAATATTGATAACTCATTTAAAGATGATGATGATGAAGCTGCCGGGCCTTTTGCCATTTTCTTATGTTGAATAAGTGCTAAAGCTGGAGTCAAAACACGTGAACTGGTTGATGGCGATGGTCTACCAGTTCTACCAGAAGAAGATCGTGTAACATATAAATCAAACATTTCATCTAAATTACTTCCAACGATACTTACAAAGGCATCAATATCTACATCATGTCCCATGGCAGTGTGGAACCCGGTTAATGTAAGGTTATGCTAGCGTCTCGGCCATCAATCCGTGGCTAAACGCGGAACAAAAACTTTTAAAACCCGGCGCTAACAGAAGCCGATTCCCGGATCGAACCATTAACCCTATACTAGTTAACTGTAAAATGAGTTTAAAGAGGTTATACTGATCGATCCGTGTCTTTCGGTCTTCAACTTCTGTCCCAAGCTCCTCGCAGTTGCCTCGATGAAATTTGATCTCCAGTCTCCCTCGTCGAAGACGATCCACGTCGAGGATTCGTAATACGAGCTCCCGCTTCAAAACCGAAGTAACTCGGGCATCCAGTTTGCTAGCCTAGATACCCAAAATGAAGTAGAGAGTGCGTGTGAATACTTTGTCTCAAAACACCCAAGAATTCTCAACTCATGAGATGGAATGAGTGGAGGTTAAAGACGTTGCCAAGTGATGAAGAGTGTGAGCTCAAGAACTTTTTAAGTGAAGAAAATGTATCTGTTGTTTTCTTTTGTTTGTTGTGAAGTATTTTGTGTGAGCTCAAGTGAAAAAGTCCCAGCACAAAATATCACACACCAAACCCAATACCATGAGTCACCAAGTAAGCACATGCACCATTAATGCACAAGCCAAGACTTGCACTCACACTCTTCATCACATAAATATTAAACATTTAAAGAAAACCCTAAATGTTTAATACAAAACAAAAGAAAAGAAATGGCAACCCTAAAGTTATCTTGTAACGAATTACAAGAATACCCCTCATCTGTATATACATACCTGCATCCGTATTCCGACTGAATATGAATACAACGAGACGAAAATAATCCAACAATATAATATTAGGATCCGGCTTAAACCAAAACCCACTAGTATTATCCGTCCGATCATGATCCGTGCACAAGTGCACGTATATGATCGAACCCTGCTATAAAACCATACGGCCTCTACGACGTTTCGCCTGAACCAGGAAAACCCTCTGTGTGGGACTCTAAAGACTCTTCAATACGCTGGCAGTGGGTTTAATCACAAACACGTCAGTGACACTAGCTGCACGTAACGGCTACCCAGGTATTGAGCGAAAGGGAGGCCGACGAGCAAACTTATCCTGAAACCCTACTGAGTCCGACAGTGACAATATCCGTACAGTCCGGTCCGTTTGTCTATGAGTATCGCATATCGAGTTTAGGGGGTGGATAAAGTCAGACTTCTGATAACTTGACATTTAGTGTCGACATGAAACCTATCACCAACTGAGAAACTATAGATCATAGATCGGTAATTTTCGTCTATCTCGGCCGAGAATTTCTGGTGATGGCCACCCGTGCACACCGCGACATCAACCCCCAATACCGGGAGAGACGAATCCCGTGACGATCTGCTCACTGCCTCCATGTGGCTCGGGACTGTACCCAACTAAAACCTATTTGCACGACTCCTTTGAGCCATGGTAGGGTAGTAATCAAAACACAGTGGGAACTCACACGGGACAAATGAAGATCTCAGGTTGATAGACTAACCTGTACACATGTCACCTGGGAACTTCTATCTGACAATAGGTATAATACCAACTACCATGTTCCCGGCGAGTCTGTCTGGTGTGCTCATAACCCAATGAGCACCTGTATACATCTTAGGTGAACCAACTGACACCAATGGCTTGTGAGACCGGCCACCGCCCCTCGTCGGGGTCGCGATCCGTATACACTAGTCTACTCTTGGAGTATCGATGCCTAATCTCGAAAATCCCACGACTAGGGACACTTTAAGGATGTGCTTATGGACCACCCAACTCCCACGTATATGATCGCCATCATACTGCTAGTAGTCAAGCAAGAATCCTATGGACTCTATCAACATGTAATAATGATCTGTAATGTCACCTGAAGCATGTACACGATGATAAAGAAAAATCAGATAGCATACTATCATCTCGAGTAAGACTGTTCTACCGGTATATGTCATCCCTCAATCATTGCAATCACATGCCTGCGATTCAATAATTGACTTGAGGACACTATAATCAACAGTTAAAAGAGTCTCCAAACCTTCTAATTTAATTCTAGGGTCGATTACCGAATATAAACAGTAAATAATTGGAACTTCATAGAAATACTTTGAAGGCTCAGCTAGCATAGTATCGGATGGTGAAGTACTGGATTTTCGATATGACAAGTAAAACAATTAACTATATCATACAATTCAGAGATAAGAATAAAAGAAGTGGGGGTATAAGTAGCAGAAAATCGTTCGGTTGCTGTTTTAAAAGTCATAAGAAAATCTTTAAAAAGATTTGCAACCGCCCAATGATAGGGTGTTAAGTGGTTTTCTATAGGCATTTGTTCATTCCACATGTTACTAATAATTCCGGCGGTTTTTAATGCAGTACAAAGTATGTTATATGTATTATTCCATCTAATAGCCATATTTTTTTTAAGAGACGGCCTTACACCTGCAGTTAGATATCTAGTTTCGTATTCAACTTTTCTTTTTTCAGAACTTTTAATAAACCTACATGCATCTTTAATTGTTTGAATATTTGTGTACGGTATATGTATCCTGTACATCAAGGTTAAGTGTATGACATGCACAACGAATATGAAAAAACAACCACTGCAAATTGGTTTGCATGCTAATGAGTTCAGCAATAGCAGAATTATTGTTGTTAGCATTATCAAAATAAGTAGCATTTTTTTTATTTACACAATGATATTATTCTAAAATAGATCTAATTTCAGAAGTTATATGAACAACACTGTGCGGGCATGGAAATTGTTTAAAAGCAATAATTTTTTTTTTGCAAAAACCAGTCAGAATTTATCCAATGTGCAGTAACACAGATCCAGAGAAGTTCCCTTCTATTCGTCCAAACATCAGAAGTTAATGAAATACCGGTATCTAAAGAAGCAAGAGTAGCAATTAATACCTGTTTACCGTCATTGTAGAGCCTAAAACAACGACTTTTAAGCGTAGTCCTCGAAACCCTTTTGAATGCCGATTGCAACACCGTTTGAACGTACCGTTCGAAAGACGCGTTTTCTCCGAATTCGAGAACATGTTCATCTTTCATAACATATCTTGCTATTTCTGAAACATTTAAATCATGATTATATTGAAAAAAACCTTGACCGGCGAAACCAATTTGTGTTTGTGAAGTGGAGTAACCGACCGGGGCTTCTAAGTGTTTTTCTGTATGTTTATTCAAACTACCGGTACCGGCATTATCCTTGTGTTTATATGCATTGCCACAATATTTACAAACGGCGTATCTAACACCGTCTCTAAATTCAATTTTATAGTGATCCCAAATATCACTGGTAGTCGCACATTTTTATAGCTTCTCTTGATATATGGGTGGATCCTTCCGCTTGTTGTTCGGGATGAGAAATTTGGGTTTGACGCGTATCAGATGAACCCTTCATATCAATATTTTAACTAAATGTTACAAAAAGAGGGTTAGAATAGAAAATTAGAAATAATAAATTAAAAACAAGAAATAAGAAAGAGAGAAGAATGGGTCGATAGGAGACTAGGAACTTCGAAAACTCAGAATCGAACCGTCGGAGGATCGGATCGGATCGGAGTTTCTATTTTTTAGAGAGATGGAAATTGCCACAATAGTATTATAGATTTAGATTAATTTTTAGAGAGATGAAAAATTTTTTTTGAAAGAGAAAAGAGTTTGGAATGAGAAGAAATGAAGTTTGGGAGGGTATTTATAGGTTTTGGGTTTTTTTTTTTTTGAATTTTTTGCCTATTTCTAACCGTTACGAGGCGCGGTGAATCGAAATGCGTCTAGCTTCGCCTAGATCCGACCATTAAGAGCCGTTGGATGGGAATTCCAAGGTGAGGTGAAACGGACCCGATTCGTCGAGCATGCAACCGTTTGTGACCGTTGAGCGAATCGGTCAACGAGGCGAGGTGAGACGATTCGGCGAGCCTCGCCGATTCGATTCGTGGAGAATCGTGATGATTCCCGAGGCAAAGCGAGACGAGCTGGCGAGTTAGGCGAGACGACCTACGACGAAGCACCGTCAGAAAAATTGGGAACCCGTTCGCTTCGTCAATTCGTGGCGGGCGAGGCGAATCGTCTCGCCAAATTCATCCATGTCATCACGAAGCGAATTTCACGAAGCGAAGCGAATTGATTCGCTTCATTAGCCGGGCCTAATACCAGCTCTTACCTTCTTTGTTACAGGAATAAAAGCATGAGCATTTTGCAATTGTGGGCTTCTCTTGTTTGATGGTTGGTAGGTGTGTGGAGCACCTGTGTTGTTTCTTAGAGCTGATATCAAGGAATTTGTCTGAAACACCCCCATCTTTTTTTTGGTTTTGTTACCTGAACCTTTGCAAATTTAATATCAAGGAAATGGTTGATTATGCCCCTTTTGGCAATTAATTCTTGGAATGTTTCATTTTTGTTCAGCTTTTTATTTCTGATGGAATGTACTTCCATAACATGTCTATCATATTTTTCATTTTCGATGTACTTTTTTTAGTCTTAAAGATTTTGGAGAAAGTTGACTTGTGTTTTAAGGTTATGGCAATTTCCTTGTCACTAATTATAGCTTGGCCAGTGCTAAATTATCTCTATGGTCAATTTTTTTTTTTGTTTTTGTTTACGGTATATTTTCATTACATTATGATTTTATTTCCTGCTGAAACATAATTCCTGCCAAGAGAGGCGAAAATAACGCCATGATGTTCAACGTCACTGCTAGAAACCCCAAAATAATATGCATGGCATCTCTATACAAGATAAATAACATATCTAAGTAGGAGCGCAACCAATTGGGCTTATAGCTCAGTTGATATAAATTTACTCTTCAATGTGAGAAGTAGCAAGTTCAACCCTAAAAGGGGTTGATTTAAAAAAAAGAAGTTATACATACTTTCTTACTCTTCAATGTTAGACGAACAATTGAAACTTGAAAGAAATAACCTGATAACTTCCTATTGATAAGTAGATATAGAGTTTTACATGAATGTTCTTTAGCCAGGCATTGCGGCCAGGGGAGCGGCTGAGTGTGGGCTATTCCCCTTGTTGGTTCATAATGCTACCGAAACTTTTAATATTCTATTCTTCTAATTACACTTTTAAGAGAACAAAGAGTAACATGGAAGATATCGGCCGAATGCAACTTTAGAACTTTTGTTTTTTTTCCCTTTGATACAGGCCCCATAAAAATTGCTATTTTGAAACACGTCCCTTAAAAATCATGTTTTTAAATAAACCCTTCTAAAACCCCTCCTTAACTAAAACCACATGTTAATTAGAATAAACATAATGAATAATAAGATAAAAAGTCTTATATATCCTTGTCATTATTTAATAAACCTTTTCTCTCTTTTCATTTTCATACAAATTCCATCCTCTCTCTGACAACGCAAAACCCATCTTGCACTCTTCCAAGTCATCAATACAAAACCCATATTTTCTTATTTAGGCCTCCACAACATTAGTTAGTAACCTCCCACCCTCCCTCTCTCTCCCTTTCTTATTTAGGCCTCCACAACATTAGTTAGTAACCTCCCACCCTCCCTCTCTCTCCCTTCAACGCATAATCCATTTTACTCTATTTTTATATCTTAAATGCATAACCCGTATTTTCTCCTTCAATCCTCCATCATATTACCTAATTAAATAACTCTCTAGCTTTCTCACTCTTCAATGCAAATATAAAGCCATTAAAAGACAACTATCATTTTAGATCTCTAATGGAATTTCTAATGGTGTTAGAAATGATAATTAAGCATATAGACCAATTTAGTTTAATTAAGAGTTTTAGAAGGTGTATTTAGAAATATGAAGTTTTTAGGGATGTTTTTTAAAATAGCAACGTTTTAGGAGGCCTATATAAAAAAAACCTCGAAGTGTTTATGAACACTACCACACTTTCATCTCATTTGCAGAAACTGCAAAATATACTATATTGTATAAATCTACCAAAGAAACTCAATAAGTTTTGAGTAAACAGTCAAAGCGTTCTTATTGGATATAGAGCCCGCAAGGCAATTATTATAATTGCGGGTAGACGATTATGATAATTGAAGAAGAATCTATACAGATAAAACGGCTTTACTCGAGATAATAATACGCTATCTGGTTTGATGTGTATACATTTTACTTCGTGTTTTTGAAACACGTCCCTTAAAACTTCATGTTTTTAAATAAACCCTCCTAAAACCCCTCCGTTAACTAAAAACACATGTCAATTAGAATAAACATGATGAATAATAAGATAAAGAATCATATATATCCTTGTCTTTATTTAAGAAACCTTTTCTCTCTTTTCATTTTCATGCAAAATCCATCATTCTCACTCTTTTCAACTCTCATCTTCAGAATCCTCCTCCTCCTCCTCTCTCTCTCTCTCTCTCACACACACACACACAACGCAAAACCCATCTCACACTCTTCCGAGTCTTTAATACAAAACCCATATTTTCTTATTTAGGCCTCCACGACATTAGTTAGTAACCTACCTCTCACTCTCACTCTCCCTCTCTCCCTCTCTCTCTTCCTTCAAGGCATAATCCATTTTACTCTATTCTTATATTTTAAACGCATAACCCATATTTCTCCTTCAATCCTCCAACATATTACCTAATTAAATAACTCTATAGTTTTCTCACTCTTCAATGCAAATATAAAGCCATTAAAGGACAACTATCATCTTAGATCTCTAATGGAAATTTCTAATGGTGTTAGAAATGATAATTAAGTATAGAGACCAATTTAGTTTAATTAAGAGTTTTAGGAGGTGTATTTAGAAATATGAAGTTTTTGGGGGTGTTTTTCAAAATAGCAACGTTTTAGGGGGCCTATATAAAAAAAACCTAGAAGTGTTTATGAACACTACCACACTTTCATCTCACTTGCAGAAACTGCAAAATATACTATATTGTATAAATCTACCAAAGAAACTCCATAAGTTTTGAGTAAACAGTCAAAGCGTTTTTATTGGATATAGAGCCCGCAAGGCAATTATTATAATTGCAGGCAGACGATTATGATAATTGAAGAAGAATCTATACAGATAGAAAGGCTTTACTCGAGATGATAATACGCTATCTGGTTTGATGTGTATACATTTTACTGGTTATTACGTATCGCTAATACATATTGATAAAGCATATAGAATTCTTGCTTGACTACTAGTATTATGATGGCGATTATATAAGTGGGAGCTTGGTAGTTCATAAGCACATCCTTAAATGTCCTTAGTCATGCGAGTATCGAGACTGGGTATCGATATTCCGGAGTAGACTAGTGTATATATTTCTAGACCCCGACGACAGATGGTGACCGGTCTCGTAAGCCACTGGTGTTTTAGCACTTAAGATAGTATACAGATACTCACTCGAGGTGAGTACACCGAACGGACTCGTCGAGAACTTCTATATAGTATTATACCTATCGTCAAATAGCAGTTCTCAGATGACGTGAGTACAGAATAATCTTTTGACCTGAGATCGTCATTTATCTCGTGTGAGTTCCCATTGTATTTTGATTACTACCCTATCACGGCTCAAAAGAGTCGTGCAAATAGGTTTTAGTTGAGTACAGTCCCGAACCACATGGAGGCAGGGAGCGATCGTCTGGGATCCGTCTCTCATGGTATAGGGAGACGATATCGCGCTGTGTTCGGTTGGCTACCACCATAAATCCTTGGCCAAGGTGGATGAAATTTACCGATGAGAGATCAATAGTTTCTTGGTGGGTGATGAGCTCGATACCGGCATGACTTATCGGGTTATTAGGGGCCTGACGTTATCCACCCCTTAAACTCGGTATGTGATACTCTCAGACGAATAGACGGGACTGTATGGAGATTGTCACTTACAGGTTCAGCAGGGATACAGATGAGCTTGTTTACCGCTGAAAGACCGAACTGGGATATATCGTCTTGCTCGAATTTGGGGGCAGATGTTATTTGGACTTCTCCATACACCTCTCCGAAGATACTAAGTTGATTTATGGCACCGTATATCGGAGGTTTGGATAGATGCGACCGATATAGCAGACTTTATCAGATTCCCCCTCATTTATGAAGGTTTTTTTTTATTGTGGGGACGCTCTTCCCTGCAGGCGCAAGCCCTTGCAGTTAATTACGCTACTGCATTGTGATAACCACTTTCTCCTTTTCCAGCATTTCACTTCGTATCGTGTGTATTTTTGTTTATTTTGGTTGCCCGTGGATTGTATACGAAGACTAGTTTATATCATCACCCGTAGGGCGCGGATTAGTCCAAATTCGTATATTTTTAGATTTGGGTTTGTTTTATTTAAGGACCGTTAATCTTGTTTGAGATTAAGATCAACTTAAATATATGAGCATTTGGGCTCAATTTATTTTAACTAAGTATACGTTAGTCTAAATTGAGAGTGTAACATTTTGAAAAATTATAAATATTTTTAAATATGGAGATAATGAGTTTACAAAAGCGATATCACATACAAATTTTAGTATTCGAATTATATCCGTAAAAATGTAATTAATTGGTAAATATGAAGAAAAGTGTGTGATATCATAAAAATGATATTTTAATTATTTTAATATGACATGATATTTTATATTAAGATAATGATATTTAAGTATTAGAATAAGTATTTCATTTCTTTTTTCTTATGGAATTAGATTTTTACATAAAGGTTTTTAATTAAGAGGAAAATGATGTATTCTTGTTTTTATGTTTTTAAGATTAGGTAAATGTTAGTTAGTTTAAACCCTCACCTCTAGCATACCTCACTCATGCTCACATCCTTCCACCTCCTTCTTCTCAACTTTACATCTCCTCCTTCTCAATTGACACCACCACCTTACAACCCTCCACCTCATGCTCTCTCTACACAAATGCTAACACCTTCACTTTATTCTTATTCAACACTTAGGAATTCTATTAACTTTTCTAAACTGAAACAACAAGCTTCTTCAACTCCAACAAAAACCTTCTAAGTGTTCATCACATCCAAAGGGTAAAGCCATGATTTCCTTCATGAATATTGTTCACATTTTCATGCTTGAGCCAATAAAAACCCTTGATGCTTCCACATATACTTCTTGAGCAGGATTTCCTTGTACTACTACTATATAGGTATATCTCCTTCTCTCTTTACTTGATCATTTCTGTTTGATATCTGTTTACTATGTGCAGTATCAGAAAAACTGTATTTTTATGATATTTAGTATACTAAAATTGAATCTGGAACCACTAAGTGTAACCACTAGGAAAACTAACAAGACCATAGTATTATAAAGCCACTAGAAGACTATACCTAAAGCCCGAGGCCCAATTTCCACACTTGACCGGGCGAAATCCATGTTTCGACCGGTATCACCGGGACCCTTGAGGGTATTCATGTTGTATTTTGTTCTGTAGCTTTATTTGGGTATTTTATGATCTACAATATTATTTGATTTGTCCCAATATTCATACAGTGGAATCTGAGAGTGTTCTAGTAAGGTTTTATTAAAGTTTCTGACATTTCGATACGGGTTTTTCGTATTTCTGTACTGCGACTGAAACGTTGAAGTTCGTACGTTAATTTCAGGGGCATTTGTTCGTTTCTGGAGTAAGTAAGCTATATGTTCTAATCTATGGATGCTTAGCTCATTGTTTTGATTTCGATATGATATTTACGCCAATATTTCATAGCTTCGATTATAGGTACGATCGCGAAGGTTTCTGAGATGGAGATGATGGACATAGCAATCGTGGATTTGACGAGCTCGACAAGTTGGTGAGTAGATTTACATCTATGGAGGAAGTCGGGTGGATGACGTATAGTACACTCGCAATCTTATAATTAGGATAGTTATGCTATCTAGTTAGTTTTAGTGTTAATTCAAATTAATGGTATTAGTATTCTGTTGCATCTAGTATGTTATTCATTTGCATATAGTGTTATTTATGGTTTGGTGGGTTTGTACGAGGGATCATGCCGTACTTTAGATAATTTGGATATTGTGATAACGTGGATATTGTACGAGGAATCATACCGTATTTGTGATGATGAGATTAGCATGTCGAATAACGGCCAAGTTTCCTTTAAACTTATTGAGTCATGTTTTATTTCGTTTTAGAACGTAATACTTGAGTGAGCTATATTCTTTTAAAAACTAACGATTCATTTTCCTTTTAAATGATAAATGATAAGGATGCGAAGCCAATTTTCAAAACAAATATCTATTTTAACCTAAGGCAGCTTTCTTATTTCAAAACCAACGTTTCGTTCCATTTTCAAAGATAATGGTATAGCTCATAGCAAGTAGTTGCATTTAATAGTTACGCTTAGATTTACTTTACATGTTCGCGACATATTTATTGATGTTATACGTTTCCGTGATACGAACACAATGATAGAACACTGCACAACTACCAATGAGTATTATGTTGCACAAGCACATACACATATGTTACACTACACCTCATTGGTACTGCCATGTCACTGTAGGACTGCTATACTACATGATGCGTATGTAAATATCGATATGAGTATGCTATATACATTTTTGGAACACTTGCACAAATACTAATGATTGACATGCTGCACGAGCACAGACGCGTATGCTACACCACACATCATTAGTATTGCCATGACACGGTAGAATTAATACGTTTGTTGCCTGCATGTCTATATTTACGTACAGTACCATCATTACCTGCTGAATTATTGTGAAAATCAGTAACATAGATATTCGTATTTGATTCTTATGAGTTTTTAGGATGTTTTATTTTAATGATATATATCAGTGGTATGGGACGCTGTTATATATGTATATATATAATATATCATCAGAAGGATCTATGAGATTATTCTTATTCTTTACTTATTATCTTTGATGAGTTGATGTCCACCATGAGTCGTTTTTATGTTTTGTTTTACTCTGAACCGAGTGGGGGGCTATACGGTTACGGATTACTACGTTATCCAGACTGAGTAGGGGGAGGGGGGATATACAGTTGGATACATGGATACTGACCGGGGCAGGATAGCCGCATTAGAGGCGGGGAGCCTAGCGAGGACACTCGATACCGGAGATAGATTTGAGCACGACAGATATCCAGGGGATTCTGACCGGGGCTAGATTTGGGCACGACGGATATTCAGGGGATACTGACCGGGGCAGGGATATCGGGTGGCGATCATCTGTTGAGATGGTGTCGACGATATCTGCAATTGCGTGTCGGTGACGGACATGGGGGATTTGAGGATTTGCGTGTCGGTGATGGACACGAGAGACTTCTGATTTCGGGTGTCGATACTGAACATCCAGATGTTAATATGTTGCTATCATTGAGGTATACAGTTATGTTATGAGTTATTGTAGCCGACCAGGACTGATCCGGGGGACAGTACCTGCATACTTTTTTACGGGTTATTGCATATAAAAAGGATTTCTAAAACGAGCTATAGCCTCATTATTTTGACGTGTCTAGTATGACACTGGGATCTTTTAAACCGTAAAACCTCTTAACACTCTTCACTAAAACAGTAAGACGTATATCTTAAATAAGATACCTATTATACTTAATACTATCACGTCTGCTTTTATGCTGTGATATATGTATTCAGCGACTATTTTAAAGAAGAGGTTTCACATATATATTTTTGGCTACTTATGGGTTACACCTAGATTCATTTGCATATGATATATTCTATTTTTGGGTTCATGTGATGGATAGAGTTTCATTTATGATATATGCATATCAGATATTATATTAGTACAGGATATGATAATACTATATTTATGACCTAGGTATCGTTGTGCATTTCGATTTCTACATTGTGATGTACTTTTATTCATTGAGTTGGTAACTCACCCCCTTTGTGCCATAATTTCTTACAGGTTTTACTTCTCGGATTATCAGCGGATTGCGGCACACCTTTCTTTTCGGTGATTGCTTTGGCAGGTGGGCTACTGTTGTTCGTACCCACACTTGTATATTTATATATTCTTGTATCTAGTAAAACTCTATCGACTTAGAATTTGTATATTATGGACTTAGAAGCGAGACTTAGAGTTTGTGTGTTATGGGCGTCATACTCGTTGGAGTCGACTCTTTTATACTTATTGGTTTGTTTTATTTTTCTTTTCCTCGCCGTTGTGCGTCGTATATTGTTTGTTTGGTTGCTCCGCCATTTGGACGTGGAAGATAGCTCCCGTTGGGGATGCTATTTATTTTATTATGTTTTTCAGGTTTTATACAAAAGTTATAAAGGAGGTGCTGTCGAATTTTAAAACGCCATAAATGTTTTTTTTTCAAACATACTTAGTTAAACTTAAATGTTTATTTTAAACCGATTCCATCTGATGACTAATTTAAACCCCATCTCCAATATTTTCAAAAGGGTTTAGATTCCAGGTTTCGGCTTGCTTAGACCGCGTCGACGTCTTTAGATGTTACGTGATTTAAGCGCTGATCACATGCCATTTTTGGGTCGTGACAGAGAGTAAGATCAACTTAACGAAATTTCAAGGAGCATTTTTATTTCAGATCCAACAACATAGCATTTGGGCTCAGTTGTAAGAAAACCTTTTCAGAGAGGCTAAACCAATTTGGGTTTAGTCTACTCAGTCATTTTTTTGTTCAAAAGTGCTAAGCACTTATTTGGGCTCTGTTTGTTTAGCCCTCCTTTTTTTTTTATGTAAAAGTGCTAAGCACTTGTTTGACGCTCTGGCACTCATATGGGTATCATGTGAAGGCTTTAGTTATAGGCGCTGCCCAATCAGTGCCAAGCACTCAGTTATATATATATATATATAGTGTTAAACACTTTTTTTGTGGTGTCCACGTGAAGAGCACGCGCGACACTAGACACTGCCTCATCAGTGTTAAGCACTTAGCCGTTTTGGTTATGTATGAAGTGCTAAACACTTTTTTTATGTGGCGCCCACATGAGGAGCACGTGAGGCGCTGGGCACTGCTTAATCAGTGCTAAGTATCCAGCTGTTTTGACTGTATATGAAGTGCTGAGCACATTGATTCAGTGCTCACGTGTATTTCACGTGAGGCGCTGGCTCTCTGCTTTGGGCGCCCGCGTGTTTTTCACGTGAGGCGCTGGGCGCTACTGGGAGGGCGCCTACTTGGGGAACATGTGAGGTGCTAATATTTTTTCTTTTTTAGAGATTAAATCTCTCTTAATGCTACTTTGGCCATTAATGATCATCAAGATATCTATTTTTGAAGACGTTGAATCATTTTTTTTATTGGAGGACTAAGTTCTTCTTCTTTTTGTATAAGAACTATGTTCTTTATGTAGGGTTAAATCCTAATTTCGAAGGAATTAAATTCCCAGAATACATGTTCTTTTCCTTTTTTTTTTTAACCTAGTTCTTTTCTGAATCTTTAATTCTTAAGAACAAGATCTTTCCGATGAGAATTAAATTCTCAACTTGTGGGAGACTTGTCTTGTGGATCTCTGATCCAGAGGAAGAACTAAGTTCTTTAAGAAGGGTTAAACTCTTAGATAGGTAAAACAGATATTTTGATCTCTATATTTTCTCTACCTAGGGTTTTGAGGAGAAAAGTCTTCTTTTCTTGAGAATTGAGTTCTCTATTTTTTTAGAAGCTTATGGGAAGTTTCCTCTCCTTTTTTCCTCTTCTTCTCTTGATTTGCTCCTATTTATAGGAGAAGAGAAAAATTACTTTGTTGAGAAAATATCTCATTGAGAGATCATGATTGATTTCATGATCAATCAAAATGATCTGTTAGATCAATCGGTGAATTTTATTCACACTTAGATTTTTAATCCAAAGGCATTCTGTTTAACAGAGAAGATTTCTTGTTTATTTAATAAGATTAGGAAATATTTTTCTAAGATAGAATTTTATTCTATCATATGAATATTTTGTTAGTTTAACAAGATTAGAATTTTATTCTATCTTATGGATATCTTGTTAGTTTAAAAAGATTAGGAGGATATTTTCCTAATATAGAATTTAATTCTATCATATGGATATCTTGTTAGTTTAACAATATTAGGAGGATATTTTCCTAATATAAAATTTAATTCTATTATATGGATATCTTGTTAGTTTAATAAGATTAGAATTTTATTCCAACATAGAATTTAATTCTATCACATAGAATTTTATTCTATCATATGAATATCTTGTTAGTTTAACAAGATTAGGAATATATTTTCCTAACATAGAATTTAATTCTATTATATGAATATCTTGTTAGTTTAACAAAATTAGGAATATATTTTCCTAAAATAGAATTTTATTCTATCAGATGATCGATGGGTGATTTTATAACCACCGTTGGATCTTTGATCCAAAGGTCCTCTGTTTAACAGAGAAGATCTTTCTAGTTTGATAAAGATCAGGGAAATATTTCCCACATATAATTTAATTCTATCAGATGGTTTAATTGGTGATATTTTATCACCATTGGATTTTAAATCCAAGATTCTCTGTTAAGAAAAAATCTTTCCATATTAGAAAGATCAGGAAAAATATTTCCCAAATAGAATTTAATTCTATCATATGAGAGCATTTTAAATTGGAGCGGTCACATGCAAACTATCAAATGGGAGCATTTTAAATTGGAGCGCTCACATGCTTTGCATATGAGTGCTGTCAAAGAAAGCGATAAGAGAATTCACGTGTTTAACACGTGACCTCTAGTGTGGGTTTTAGCCTGTTTATTTTCAGTGCTCATATGCTTTGCATATGAGCGCTCACGTGTTTAACACGTGAGGCCTGTTTGGCCTTTAGTTATTTATGTTCAGCACTCATATGCTTTGCATATGGGTGCTCATGTGTTTAGCACGCGAGTCCTGTTTGGTCTTTTTGTTATTTGCTTTCAGCGCTTATATGCTTCGCATTTAAGCGTTCATGTGTTTAACACGTGATGCCAAACTGTGGGAATTCTTTTCATCTATCTTCTCTCCCCTTTTTTATAAGGGAAAGGCAAGGTTTGGGCCAAAAAATTTGGAGGGAACAAATGCCCTCCACTAATTTGCCTACGTAAGTATGTACATGGGTGAAATAGTGCGAACTTATGCATGGCCATAGAATTGATGGCTTAGGAGACAAGTTTACTATCCTTGTAGAATATGGCTTTTTCCATCTTCATGAGCCGTAAGGGTCTGAAGAAGGTTTTTCTCCTTATGAGTTATGAGGATCTCATAGGTGCATATTTTTCCTAGAAATCGTGAGAATTCCTAAGTGTTCATCGCCTCCATGAGCCGTAAAGATCTCACTCGGGTATTTTTTACGAGTCGTGAGAACTCGTAAGTAGCTTCTTCACTTTATTGGCATGTAACTTTGACGAACGTGTCCCATGAATAGTATACAAGAGTTAGTTTGGATCTTCTTGTAGGGCAGCGATGGCTTAGGAAACATGTTTAGATATGTCGCCTAAGGCTTTTCAACTTTATGAGCCGTGAGGGTCTCATAAAGATGTTTCTCCCTACGAGTCGAGAGGATCTCGTAAGTATATTTTCTTCTTAGGAGTCGTGAGGACTCCTAAGTGCGTTTTCTCTTAAGAGTCGTAAGGATCTTACAAGAGAATTTTCCCCTTACAAGTCGAGAGGACTTGTAAGTGGTTTCTCCTCCTCATCGATATGCGAATTTGGAGAATGTGGCCCGTGGATAGTATACAAGAGTCAGTTTGGACCTACTTGTAGGGCCACAGTGCTTAGGAAACAGGTTGATATCCCCGTCGCCTAAGGCTTTTCACCTTCATGAGCCGTGAGGGTTTCATTAAGATGTTTTTCCCTACGAGTCAAGACGAGTCGAGAGGATCTCGCAGGTGTATCCTAACGTGAAATATAGATAACCCTTTTTTTTATAGAGGTCTGTTAGGTTTGTGGTATTAGGGTTTTGTCCGTGGTACCGTCACGTTGGCTGATATATTCCTTAATATGCAGTCTTTAAACCGCTGTTCGAGTAGCCCCGCGACTGTCTTGTCTCTGATCCCTTCGGGGGCAGGACAAAACGTCTTCAAGTAATCTCTTTAGGTCATATTATCATCGACTGAGCAAGCGTTAGGAATTTTCCATGACGCTTTTTACTTGAGGTTAGGCTCAACTTGGAGCCCCAATGAGTCATAACCACACCCTTCTGGGGTGGGATGATCTCCAATGGTCTTTTAGGCTTTATATGAGTTGCCGTCAAGACCCGAAGTTAGGAATATGCCATCACTTCGTTCATTTTTTTTGCTTTGACGATGTCGCGCCGATTCTTTGCCGACGTCGGGAAAACATCTGTGTGATCTCTATGTTGTATGTATTGCAATCGAGATCTGGAGTTAGGAATATGTATTGCTCCAATTTCATTTGATAGTTGCGTCCACATTCTGCTGAAATGAAGGGGAATGTCAAGATAGTCTCTAGGTTGTATATGAACCGTCAAGATATGGAGTTATGATTTTGCCGTTACTCCCTTTTTGTTTTGACCCTTGGGTCTTTTGTTGACATTGCCTTTGCATCCTGCTGGCATGGGAAGCACGTCGAGCCGGAGTAAGGATTTTGCCATCACTCATTTTTTATTCGGTTCCTTGGAGCCTTTGTTGACGTCGCGTCTGCATCGAGAATGAACATCGAGCTGGAGCTGGGATTTTGTCATTACTCCATTTTTGTTTTGATCCTTGGGTCTTTCTTATTTTTTTGACGGTGACGTTGCGTCTGCATTCTTCCGGAATGAGAAGGAACGTCGGGATAGTCTCTAGGTTGTATATGTACCATCGAGATTTGGAGCTAGGATTTTGCTGTTACTCCATTTTTGCTTTGACCCTTGGGTCTTTTCCTTTATTTGTGCTCATGGATCATGTACAAGAGTCAATATGGACATACTTGCAGAGCAGAAAATTTTCATTTTCATTTTTTTCTTTCCGCGATGCTCTATCTTTTCAGCTTTTTATGTCGCGAAAGTCATGATTGCCCAATCATTTCGGCTATTTTGTTCGCGATGCCCAATCATTTCGGTTATTTCATTTTTTATTTTGACTCGCTATTTTTCTTATTGCGAGTCGTCCAAACATTTCGGCTATTTCATATGCATATTTTTTGCTCGCTGATTTTTATTGCGACTTGCCCCATCAATTCGGCTATTTCATATGTATTTTTTTTGACTCGTTGAGTTTTATTACGAGTCAGGGACTTGAGATCTGATACCAATCTTGGTATTAGTATCGCTGCAACTGGAATATTGCCAGGGGAAAATCATCATTTGCCGTGAGAGAACTTGGAGTTTGACACCTGTTTAGGCATCAGTATCGCTACAACTGGGATATTGCCTGAAGCGAATAATCATTTGCCCCTGTCGATTTGAACAAAGGTGGCTTAGCAAACAGGTTTAGAATTCTGTCGACTAAGACTTTTTGACTTTATGAGCCGTAAGGGTTTCATAAAGGTTTTTCTCCCTACGAGTCGTGAGGATCTCATAGATGTATTTTCTCCTTAAGAATCATGACGACGCCTAAGTGCGTTCTCTCTTATAAGTTGTAAGGATCTTATAAGAGTATTTTCTCCTTATAAGTCAAGAGGACTTATAAGCGTCGTTCACCATATGAGGACATTTCTCGTCATTGGTGGAACTTGGTCAGAAAATATTTATTTATGCCCGTGGATTGTATACAAGGGTTAATATCGAACTGCCCGTAGGACAATATTAAGGGAATATGACGGCTTAAGAACATGTTTAGATCCCTATAGCTTAAGGCTTTTGAATCTTATGAGTCATGAGGGTCTCATAGGAGGGAAATTCTCCTTACGAGTCGTGAGGATCTCGCAAATGTAATTTCTCCTTAGGAATCGTAGGGATTCCTATGTGTGTTTCTCCTTTGTGAGTCGTAAGGATCTCACGTAGGTATTTTCTCCTTACAAAGTTGAGAGGACCTTGTAAGTGCACATGAGTTTTTTATACGAGTTTGCGCCCTTTTCGGGTTTTCACAACTCGCCGCCAGTCCTGCTGTTTTTACTCACGGTGCCTTTTTGGGTTTTCATCCGTACCCATTTCGCTTGTTGACGTACCGTTTTTTCCTTATTTTTTTGTTTTTCTTTGTTGTTTTTTTTAAAACTAGTTTGCGCCCTTCCGGGTTTTCACAAACTCACTGGTAGTCATGCTATTTTTACCCACGGCGTCCTTTCGGGTTTTCATCTGTGCCCATTTCACTTGTGGACATACCATCTTTTTTTTGCGAGCGATGGAACTCTCGAAAGTAGCTTCGTCGCAGATAACCCATCTATTTGCTGGTGGGACTTAGGGGTGGTTTCACTACTGGAGTAGCTATGTAGCCGGTAGAACTTGAGTTGCAACCTTCGCCGTTGGGATTTCGATTGCAATATAGATCTCAAGAGAGCATATCACCGTATTTGGGGCGACGTGCTAGTTTAGGGACGTTCTGGTCCATTATCGCCATCTTTGAGGCGATTTTCTAGTTTAAGAACTTTTCGGTCCAACATTCCCATCTTAGGAACGAACGTTAGTTTAAGAAAATTTTGGCCCATTATTAGTTTATGGATGTCTCGGTCTGACATTCCCATTTTTGGGACGAACGCTAGTTTAAGGACGTTTTGGTCTATTGTTAGTTTAGGGACGTCTCGGTCCATTATCGCCATATTTGAGGCGAAGTTTTAGTTTAAGGAAAATTCGGTTTGTTGTTAGTTTAGGAACACCTCGGTCCGTTATCGCCATGTTTGAGGCGGATTATTAGTTTAGGGACTTCTGGGTCCATTATCGCCATGTTTGAGACAGATTGTTAGTTTAGGGACTTCTCGGTCCATTCTTTTTCATTCGGTCGGGACGTTACATAACTCACCCCTTCCGGCTCTTATTTGCTGAGGCGCTACTGCCTGTCCTTTGTATGTATGGACACTTCACACCTCAAGCTCTTTTCACCCTTTTTGACTGCTTCTTTTATTATTAGAGCAATCGAGTTTTTTTTTCGGGAAATATCGGGCATTTTACATGGCACTTGCACCCTGCTCATCAATGTCGCTTTCTGATACTGATGGAGCATCTTCTTCATATACAAAGGAACGAGATATCACGTTATTCCTTCTGCCGAGTCTTCCTCTTCCTTGGAAGAATGAACTTGACTTGGTGGTTTCCCCCCTCATCGTCTGATTCGGAGTGGGATATGGATTTTACATCCCACCCATGGTTTTTTTGTTCAAGCGGGATATTCCACTTGATTGTAAGACCCGTTTGTAGGTTCCTTGATATCCTTTCTGTTCTTTGAGAGGAAATGACCATTTCACGTAGAGATTCTACCACCGGTGCAGAATATACCACCTGTGTATATTTCGAGGGGTGGGGAGAGGGGGCGAGTACCCATTCCGTCGTTATTTTGGTGATAGATTGCTTCAGTGCTGCTCATCTTGTTGAGCATTGATGACAAACACCACCTTGCATTTGCTTTTCATTCATCTTCATCGGATGAGGAAAGAGCTTGACCCATCTGATCTAATCAAGCCATTTTATCTATGAGTTCTTGGAAGGTCGCTGGCTTGAAGAGGGCCAAATATAGGAACACCTTTGAATTTGGGTCAAGGGTGGCTATGAACATTCCCACGGCTGCAGCTTCGTCGATGCGTTGCTCGCATTTTGATCAGAGATTTCGTTATCGGGTAACATATTGAATCCATGTCTCATTCGGTCCAACCGTTTCATTGACCAACGCCGCTACGGTAGTGTGTTTATTCACACCAGCAAACCTCTGACAGAAGAGCATATCCATCTCGTCGAAGGTCTTTACGGAAACATTTGGGAGTCCCGTGTACCATTCGAAGGCGATGCCTGTTAGACTACTGACGAACTGTCGGAGGAGCAATATGTCATTTCCTCCAGTGTTGCCGCACATGAATTTAAAACGTGCGATGTGCTGGCGAGGATTCCCAGTTCCTTTGTACATGTAGAACGCTGGAACTGTGTACTCTAGCGGGTATTGTATTTGATCGTAGCACGCCAGATACGGTTGACCAGTCTTGATCGATCTATTTGCAGTATCACTGGCGTAGTGAGCTTTGATTTGCTGAGCGATATATTCTTCCAGCTTTGCTTTTGGAATCATTTCCTCTTCGGTCGTTGATGAAACTTGCAGAGAATTTGCAATGTCACCCTTATCTTTGAGAACGACTACCGGTGGTTCATTTGCCAGTGGTTCCGATTGAACCATCATTCCAGCCATATTCTGGATCAGAAGGGCCATCTGGGTCATTTTAGCGGACATCTCTGCCGCTTCTTCATCTTTCTTTTTGAGAGCGCTTTAGCAAATCAATATCCGACTCCTTCCCTACTCTTTCTTCGGGTGCGTCCTCAGGATTTTCCTTAAACGATGGATTAGCGAGTGCTGCCGCCTGAGCTAGCATCTCTTGCATCTTTTCACATTGCAGTTGAACATTTGTCAGGAACCGAGTTTGAGGTCGATGACTGGTAGAAGCTCAAATTTCGTCTTTGGAGTTACCACATAGACTGTGTGAACTACCATACCCCAAGCCTTAGGGCATATGGAATTTTGACCCTTAGAGTTTGCCTCGGGCATTTGGATTTTATTAGGCATCCCTTTTTTGTGAGAAGCCGCTTTGGCTTTGTGAGGAACCGTTGTATCAGGAATCGTTTTGGGATGAGTCTCCTTGTATTTGAAAGGAGATTTGTCAGAATTTGGCTAATGTTTAGGGTAAGAGCCGCGGTTGACGACGGAATCCTTCACATGCTTCCACACCTTATATATAGATAAGGAAAGTTCTTTTGGGGAGCGAACCGTTTTCTGCTCGCGTCGGATCTTCAGGCTGCGGAGATTTCTTCAATATTGCGGTGGGAGAATTTTGTCTGACTCTTCGCAACAGTTCAAAACTATTCCCGGTTGGAATAACAACATTCACCACTGGGGTTGAAACAGGACCATACGGAGAACTGCCCCCAGCTTGTTTTGTACGACGTCGATATCGATGTCGACTGTTTCTTATGGCCAGAATTTGATTAGCTTAAGAATTTTGCTGAGCCTGCCCCCTGTTTTCTTTGAGAGCTTGAATATTTTGCCCCCTGCGTCGACCATGGCCTATGGAAGGTACCGGTTGTTTGGAGATCGATTCCGTCGGCAAAGCAGAAACTTGAGGAGCCAGCCTGTGGAAGACAGACTTCTTTTGGGATTCCTCCTTCGGCGTTGAGGTACCGAGGGTGGGAGGTGGGAGAATAGACCTGAAGAGAAGCCCATTAATTTCTTGAAGAACCGGATTGCAGAGATTTGAGGCTGCAAGTGGCCCATACTTGACTCCACCAGATGTGACAAAGCCTGAGTTGCGGTGAGTGGAAGCAAACGTCATTCTGCATAGAGACGAAACGCCGGCTTCAGTATCCATCACCCAAGGGCAACTACAAACATCTATATCGCGATTATTTGATCGCGGAAAAACACGACACACAAAATGTGGAGTGGAAAGAAGAAGAGGTTCCACCGGGCGTGCCAGAATTTGTTCACCGCCGAAAGACCGGACTGGGATAGATCGTCTTGCCTGAATTTGGGAGCAAATAGTATTTGGACTTCTCCATCCACCTCTCCGAAGATACCAAGTTGATTTATGGCACTGTATATTGAAGGTTTGAATAGATGCGACCGATGTAGCAGACTTTAACAGATTCCCCTTCATTTGTGAGGGGTTTTTGATTGTGGGGACGCTCTTTTCTGCATGCGCAAGCCCCTGCAGTTAATTACGTTACCACATTGTGATTGGTTGTAAAAATCGTAGATCCGTTTCTTCGTGATTTTAGAGAAAAAGATGTGTAGTGAAGAAGAAGCGATGTGTTTTTTTAGTCGTATAATAACCGCAATCAATAACGGTATCGCATGTAGCTAGACCATTAGTGAGTACGGGTCGTCCTCTGGGATTCGTGGATTTGATCACTCTTGCTTTAGTTGAGTCGAAAGAAATAGTAAAGAAAATTCAAGAAATTGTTTAAGATTTGGTTGAAGTAATCATTTCAAGAAATTTAAGAAATCGTTTTCAAGAAAGTATTCAAAATTTTATTCAAGATTTATTTATCAAGAAAATTGTAGAAGACTTGTAGGATTCGAATGGAATTAGTAGCCAATGATGATTATTCAAGATGATTCATCTTATCAATTGGTAGAATTAAAACTAGATCGATGGCTAATAATGAGAATTAGGGATCCTTTGAAGAAACTAGGGTTTCTTCTTCATTGCCCCTTGTCCTTTCATTAATTGCCAATCTTATCTAGCCTTTAGTAAGAAAGATCATCAATCTAATCCCCAAATTGTGATGAAATTCTCAATAGATTGATCTCACTCACAATTTGGACATTAATGATTCTTTTTGCTAAAGTTTATAATCTCCATAAGACTTAAGATGAATATAGATTCTTTCACCATTTGATCTACTAAATTCTTTCGAATTCTTAGCAAGCGGAGATTTATTCACACATTATGAAAATAGAAGAATCAACAAATGGAGATTTCATAATGCGAAAATTTAAAGAAAGCAAGACTAAGAGTAATGATCACCTTTATTATTCAACTTCAAATTGCAACTTCTTTAATCCGAGATTACAAGAAAATTCGCTCTTGATCACTCCCTTGAAGAGGTAATTTCTCCGTCGATCTTCGCTTCACTCGATCACCATGAGTCTTGGATCTATCGAGGATCACGTGCTCTTGATGACGATCGGCTTCGCGTAAACGATCTTGAATGATCTCGCTCGATGAATTTCTCACGATTCTTGATTTTGGATCTTGATTTGGTTTGGATCAACCACTAATCAACCCCTCAACCACTCAACAACCTTTTTAATATAGGCTTAGGTCCCTTTTTATAGCCCTTAATTAAGCTTCCCTCATAAGCTAGATTGTTATAGAAAGGCTTCTAGAATAAGCTAGGCAGTTATGAAGTTTGATCAACAAGCTAGGTTATTGTTGTCACGCCCCGCTTCCCAGAGTACGCTAAGATAGGAACGTGACATAGCCAACCATGCTACCTGTGGATAGGAAATATCCTTCCACAGTCACATTACGGCTGTAAAGATATCAAGAACAGGAAAGTAAACTAAACTATCTAATACATGTCCATGAGCCAGAATAAACGAGTCATGAAATAATATAATATGCGGAAGCAAAAGATCCAATAAATAAAAAAAATCTGGAAAGTAAAACTGGATACCAACATGATCCTCACCGCTCGGTCTAACAGCGGCAGTACTCCTGATCAGTCTGCAACAAAGGTAGAGGATCTGGGCCATGCAAAACCCAGACGTCAGTGCGTCATAATATCAAGCAATACTATAAACAGGGGTAGCAAGACATACAGGTATGTGTATGAACAGTAAAACAGGTATAACAGTAATATAAATGAGGACAGTAAGGGTAAGGCACAGGTGATGTGCAGTGAGTATTCTAAATTGGTCTACTGGGTTATTTACTCTCAAGTCTTTGAAATCAATTTGATGAATCATCGATGTAACTCAATAGTATCCCGTGCATGCCCGGGATCACGGTCTATGACTCTCGGGCTGAATCCGAGACGTGCCGCAAGGCAGTAAAGGGTAGTAGGTAATGACGAGTGATGTCAGCAGCATCGCCCCGGGGCTGGCCTAGCTCGTAAGACTGATCAAAAAAGGTGTCGAACTGTCGAGTTACAAGTCATGTTTCATCATTGATTTTCCCATACCCCCAAGTTATATATGTTCAAGTCAGGTATTAAATAATCTGGAGCTAATGCCAACACAGGATCAGGCAGGTACAGGTTTGTCTGGATAGACAACAGGAAATGTCCGTAGGGACAACATGTCAGGTTTGTTGGCATTAGTAACAAGATCAGGTAACAGGTAAAGCCATGGCACATCAGGTCAAGTCAGCTAGTATATAGGTATCATGTCATGTTAAGAAGTGCACGGTACTATGTCATGTCAAGTAGTAGGTGTATCAAGTCATGTCAGGGTTGCATAAAATGTCACGTGGGTGCTCATAATCAAACAAAAATAAGCATGGGCATACATAACAAGTATGGGGTACTAATGGAACAATAAAATGGAACATTGTAATGTGGTATGCAAATAGGTACAGATTAAAATATATGGATGCACGGTTATCGATTTGAGTTAGGGTTATGGTTCCAACACTAATTAAAATACACTTAATCAAATATGGAATGTTAAAATCTTGTTATTATGTATTAAATGATTTAGGGATGCAATTGTATATAGAATAGGCTAAATGGATGCAACTAGGTATCCGAAAGTTATAAACTGTTTAAAATGGTACTATGGGCTATACAGATAATCATTATGTGATTTAATTATGGACATGGGTATCGTGTATCGTAATCTAATATGCAATATGAAATGTTTTAGGTTCTAGATCTACAAGTGATATAAATGAAACATCGGATATTAAAATGGAACATGTGACATTAGATTTAATCTACAGGTTCACTATGCAATTTAATAAGTATAAAATAATATGAATAGCATGTAGCAAGTTTTACTTGCCTCGACAGATCAAGAAACGGGTGTACGGAACGTCTCACATCGGCGAAAAAGTCGCGACGCGCGTACGGTACACGGAACGGATCCAAACAACGCACAAGGTGATCACACGAGTCAGGTATGCTTGCTGGGTCGTCGGGATCGTCGACGTCGTCACGGCTCCGGCGATCTTTGAGATGGCAGTTTCTTCCTCTTCTTCTTCTTCTTTGCGGACTTGACCGCCCGGCCCCTTATGCAAGTATCAGCACTATTATAAGGATGACAACTATTGTTATTTCTAAGAGGCTGTAGGAAGTTTCTCATCCTCCATGGTCGCTGTTGCTACGCGTCAAGTCCCTCATTGGATTTGTTCTCGACTTCCTCTGACCGATGTGATCTTCACTTGTCAGATTAGTGCACATTGCTCGTGTATGACTTGACGGGAGTCACACCAGTGGATCATCTGTTGGATGTTATTGACCATTTGTGGTACTATGATCCCAACAAGTTAATAACCTTTAAACAATCGCAAACCATGCACATCAAGAATCTAATGAAGTAACAGCAATCCCAAACAGTCTGACCCAATTCCAATAGCTGTCTCCTCTTACCAGAGCACACACTGCCAAAATGGACACTGCTTGAGGTTTGTTGCTGCTGCTTATCTTGAAGGACCTGCTTCCAGATTTGGAGATCCTGAGCCCAGGCGCAGTCGGATTCGGAGCAATCGGCGGCAAAGCCCGATAGTCCGAACCCAAAATCGCCGGTGAACTCGCCGTCGTCATCCGACGTCCTCGGAGCGGTAACGGACAGGTTGAGCCCTAGGGCCGTCCTCGCTTTCCTCCACGTGCTCCCCATGCTCGATGATCTTATTGGATCTAAGAGAGGTGAAGATATCGACTTGCTGGAGCTCCGATTTTAAGATCTAGGGTTTCTGGGCGATGGGTTCTTTGGGTCGTCGGGAAAAGATAGGGTGAGAAGGCGTCGGGGTCGTAGAGGAGAGGAGAAGAGGAAGGTGGAGAAGACGTTGGGTTGGTCGACGACGAGGTGATCGCCGACGAGATGCTGGCAAGGTTCAGGTCATGGGTTTTGGGTTGCAGGAGGTGGTCGGCACAGGGGTTCGAGGCGGGGTGAAGTGAAGTGGAGGAGGAAGAGGAGGCGGTGACGAGGACGACGAGGGAGTCGGCGGTGGCGAGGGGCGAGCGTGGCGTGGGTTAGAGCATGGGCTAGGGCTAGGGTTGAGGTGGCGGGAACTGGGAGATAAATAGAGAAGAAAGAGAACGTGGAGGCATGTATTAGGATTTGTGGGTTAAAAAAATGAAAAGAAAATTATAATATTATATATATATATATATATATATATATATATATATATATATATATATATATATATATATATGAGAATAATGGAGAAAAGATGCCATAGGAGGGAATTCCCTCCTATGGCGTCGAAAAAATACCCTCTCCCTAGTTTTTTTCGACGATCGGCACCCACCATCTTCATCGTCATCATCTAAGATGTGGATACACCAAATTTCATGTGATTCTACAACTTTTTCACCGTTGATTTAGCAATGTAAAAAGTTCTATTGTCGGTAAACCGTTAATTTTGAACCCACTAAATCAACGGTGAAAAAGTTGTAGAATCACATGAAATTTGGTATACCCACATCTTAGATAATGACGATGAAGATGGTGGATGCCGATCGTCGGAAAAAACTAGGGAGGGGGTGTTTTTTCGACGCCATAGGAGGAAATCCCCTCCTCTGGCCTCTTTCCTCCATTAATCTCTCTCTCTCTCTCTCTCTCTGTATATATATATAATAGAGATGGAGAGAGAGAGAAAGTGAGTGGCTGAGGAAAGATTTGATTGAGAATAGTTTTATAAAAATATACTTTAGTTATAAAAATTTGTATACCAACAACTGCATAAATGTAGAGAGAGAGAGAAAGAGATCTTGCTGTTACGAGTTTGGTCATATAAAATATTTCTTTAGTTAAAGAAAACTTTAGAATGAATAAAGAATATAATATTATAATATTAGTCCGTTTTGAGATTTTGGCAAATACAAACTTACTCCAAAACACGCCCGGGTCGGGTTTAAAAATCCGGTTTTAAAATATGAAAAATATATGCGGCTTTCAAAATCCAAAATGAATGCTCTGATAACGAAAATGCATACCCCCAAGAACGGATGCACGTACGTGCGCGTAGCCATCCAAACACATCCGTTTCACTGAACCGGATGAGAACAAGATGCGCGGACGCTACCACGGGTTAGGGGTATCATGAAGGCTATGAAATGAAATTTTAAATTATTTTACATGACTTAAAATGTTATATGATAAAATATGCAATACCAGATAAAATTCCAGTATGTAGTATACATGAGATGCACGTGTCTATGTAACAAGTCAGGGTAATGAATCAAATAGGTTCAAGCAAGCGGGTCGGGTCGAATGCAATGTAAAATGTAAAATACCATTCGCACCCAAAAAATACGATAAATCAAGAAAACACCACGAATAAAGAAATACGAGAACTGGAATTGGTATAAATGAACTAGGGTGTTACATTATACCCAACTACAAAAAGAATTTCGTCCTCGAAATTCCAAGGACAAGAAAGGATAGACAATCAACACACTACCAGAATAGATGTGGAAACTTCTGTCGGATTTCATCTTCTCGTTCCCAAGTTGACTCTCCATGTGAGCGATTACCCCAAGAAACAAGTACAAGAGGGAAAAATTTGTTCTTAAGAACCTTTCTCTTCAATCCACAATCAATATCGGTCGCTCCTCAAAAGTCAAAACTTCTCGTACAGTCAGCTCCGAATGATCCGGTACGTGTGTTTCATCTCGAACATATTTACGGAGTTAAGATACATGAAACACGTCATGAACATTCGCAAAGATTGCGGTAAAGCCAATCGATACGCCACTTCTCCAACACGCTCCAAAATTTCGAAAGGTCCAACGAATCGAGCACTAAGCTTTCCTCGACTCCCAAAGCGAATCACTCCTCTAGTCGGTGATATCTTCAAGAATACCAGATCACCAACCGCGAACTCTAGATGTCTTCTCGATGTGTCGGCCCAACTCTTCTGCCTATCATGTGCTGCCTTCATATGATTCCAGATAGTGTTAACTTTCTCCGCGGTTTGTACGATCAAATCCGGTCCCAACAATCTTCGTTCTCCAATATCATCCCAACAAACGGGTGAACGACACTCGCGACCATATAATGCTTCGAATGGAGCCATCTGAATAGTCGCCTGAAAGCTGTTGTTGTACGAAAACTCCACCAAGTGTAGATGATCCTCCTACGAACCCTTGAAGTCTAACATGCAAGATCTTAACATGTCTTCAAGAGTTTGGATCGTTCTCTCCGACTGGCCATCTGTCTGAGGATGATAAACTGTGCTAAACTTCAATCGAGTCCCCAAACTTTCCTGTAAGCTCTTCCAGAAGTGTGATAAGAAACGAGTGTCACGGTCAGACACGATGCTCACCGGTACTCCATGCAATCTCACAATCTCCTACATGTACCGTTCTGCTAACGCTTCCATCGACTGACCAACTCGAAACGGTATGAAATGAGCTGCCTTGGTCAATCGATCAACAATCACCCAAACTGCATTGTTGCCCTTTGGACTCCGCGGTAAAGCTGTTACGAAATCCATGGTTATATGTTCCCACTTCCATTGAGGGATCGAAAGTGGTTGCAATAAACTAGCAACCCTTTGATGTTCAGCCTTAATTTGCTGACACACCAAGCACTTTGCTACAAAGCGAGCAATCTCTCTTTTCATGCCTTCCTACCAGAAAATGTTGTTTTAGATCGCGGTACATCTTTGTGCTTCCAGGATGTACGGAATACGCGGAACTGTGTGCCTCCTTCATAACTTCTTCCCGAATGTCTCCTTTTGGCACACACAAACGGCTACCATACCGCAACGAACCATCTTCATGAATCAACAAGTTCGTTCGAAGTCCAGCTTCAACCTGTTCTCGAAACTTCTATAGTCTAAGGTCCTGTAACTGCTTTAATATTCTCGATCAACGATGACTGTACTTGCAGCTGCATTAATTGTCTAAAGAATGCGGTAGTACAATCTCCAAATCGAATCTTCGAAAGTCTCCAATAAGTTCCTTCTGTGCAGTCAACATCTGAACAGCTGGCAACCGACTAAGCACATCCGGCACGACATTAACTTTCCCGGATGGTATTTAAGATCAAGATCGTAGTCAGCCATCAGCTCCAACCATCTATGCTGCCTCATATTAAGCTCCTTCTGGGTGAACACATACTTTAGGCTTTTGTGATCGGTGAAAACCTCGACCCTTTTGCCCAATAAGTAGTGTCTCCAAATCTTCAAAGCGAAAAACACAGGTGCTAACTCCAAATCATGAGTTGGGTAATTCTTCTCATGGATCTTCAACTGTCTCGATGCGTATGCTATAACTTTTCCATGCTGCATTAAAACACATCACAATCCTTTCCCAGATGCGTCGCTGTGAATCACCAATCCTCCGGAACTGTCTGGTACGGTCCAGATAGGAGCGGTTATCAATCTCTGTTTCAGCGCCTCAAAAACTGACGCACACTTATCCGTCCACAAAAATGGTACTTCGTTGTGCGTAAGCTTGGTCAAAGGCTCAGCCAAACGAGCAAAATTCTCCACGAACCTTCTGTAATATCTTGCAACTCCAAGAAAACTTCTGATCTTTGCAACGTCCTTCGGAATCGGCCAATCTTGAACTGCTGCAATCTTTTAGGATCAACGGCGATTCCATATCCAGACACTACATGCCCCAAAAACTTTACTTCTTCAAGCCAAAACTCGCACTTGCTCATCTTTGCATATAATTTTTCTTGTCTCAATGTCTGCAGTGCGATCTTCAAGTGTTCTGCATGCTCTTCAATGCGCCTTGAGTAAACCAGAATATCATCAATGAACACCACTCTAAACTGGTCCAAGAATGGTGAAAAGATTTGGTTCATCAAGTCCATTAACATCGCCGGTGCATTCGTTACTCCGAGGGCATCACTAAATACTCACAATGTCCATACCGAGTTCGGAACGTAGTCTTGCAAATATATTATGATTTAACTTGGACATGATGATATCCGGATCGCAAATCCAGCTTTGAGAATACCCTCACGCCACTATGCTGCTCGAACAATTCGCCAATGCGAGGGATCGGGTACTTATTCCCAATAGTCACCCGGTTTAAATTCTCGATAATCGATGCACATCCTCCTTGTGCCATCTTTTTTCTTTACTAGAAGAACTGGAGCTCCCCAAGATGAATTGCTGCTGCGAATCCAATCTTTCTTAAGTAATTCAGTGACCTGCTTCTTGATTTCTTCCAACTCTACTGGTGCCATCGGATAATACGCCTTTGAGATTGGCGCTGCACCAGGAATAAGATCAATCACGAACTCCACATCTCATTTTGCGGTAAACCCGAGATGTCCTCGAACACGTCCATGAACTCTCGAAATATAGCCGACGCTTCCTCCTTATCAACTTCCATTGATGAAAGAACATTATTTGTCGGCCTAGCCCTAAACTCGACTGGCCCGACAGAACTGCTTCCTCCAGCAAAACAAACTCCGGGTGTCCCGGAATCTGGAAAATCACTTTCCTTTCCCTACAATCAATATGAGCGTGGAAAGTGCCGAGAAAATCCATTCCCAAGACAACAACAAACAAAGGGATGCACCGGAATTGAATAATTCTAATACGGGGAAACATGAACAAGTAAGATACCGAGATCACTTCATCCGAAGTCAAGATACTGAAGAGGATTAAGCATGGTAAACATGATTCAAGCTGGCGATAAAACAAGAACTGGTAAGCAATGAAACCGAGAGAAGCAAGGTAATATAACGATCATAAAACAAGGAAATGAATCAAAACTAGAATTCCAAGTTACTTAAATAGAGTACCGCATTGTAACCATGCTGCAGTTCATAGTTACAATCACATAACTCCACTCAAGTCGCTCAAATCCTAGTATTCGAATCAAGAAACATGGAGAAACAGTAGAGAACCAAAAAGGTTTCAAGTCGAGATGCAAAGTGGTTTGCATATCGTCAAGGCAAAGGATAAGAGAAAGATATGATTCAAGAATCACGATAACAAGGTGGCAGAACATGCTCCTAATCATGAGTATTCTGATTCGTGTATTGGGTCCAATATCCAACTACAAAAGAATCAAACTCGATTAACCTATATCCTATGTCTCTGATACCAAAAGAACCATGTCACGCCCCGCTTCCCAGAGTACGCTAAGATAGGAACGTGACATAGCCAACCATGCTACCTGTGGATAGGAAATATTCTTCCACAGTCACATTACGGCTGTAAAGATATCAAGAACAGGAAAGTAAACCAAACTATCTAGTACATGTCCATGAGCCAGAATAAACGAGTCACGAAATAATATAATATGCGGAAGCAAAAGATCCAATAAATAAAAAAACCTGGAAAGTAAAACTGGATACCAACATGATCCTCACCGCTCGGTCTAACAGCGGTAATACTCCTGATCAGTCTGCAACAAAGGTAGAGGATCTGGGCCATGCAAAACCCAGACGTCAGTGCGTCAAATATCAAGCAATACTATAAACAGGGGTAGAAAGACATACAGGTATGTGTATGAACAGTAAAACATGTATAACAGTAATATAAATGAGGACAGTGAGGGTAAGGCACAGGTGATGTGCAGTGAGTATTCTAAACTGGTCTACTGGGTTATTTACTCTCAAGTCTTTGAACTCAATCTGATGAATCATCGATGTAACTCAATAGTATCCCGTGCATGCCCGGGATCACGGTTTATGACTCTCGGGCTGAATCCGAGACGTGCCGCAAGGCAGTAAAGGGTAGTAGGTAATGACGAGTGATGTCAGCAGCATCACCCCGGGGCTGGCCTAACCCGTAAGACTGATCAGAAAAGGTGTCGAACTGTCGAGTTACAAGTCATGTTTCATCATTGATTTCCCCATACCCCCAAGTTGTATATATGTTCAAGTCAGGTATTAAATAATCTGGAGCTAATGCCAACACAGGATCATGCAGGTACAGGTTTGTCTGGATAGACAACAGGAAATGTCCGTAGGGACAACATGTCAGGTTTGTTGGCATTAGTAATAAGATCAGGTAACAGGTAAAGCCATGGTACATCAGGTCAAGTCAGCTAGTATATAGGTATCATGTCATGTTAAGAAGTGCACGGTACCATGTCGTGTCAAGTAGTAGGTGTATCAAGTCATGTCAGGGTTGCACAAAATGTCACGTGGGTGCTCATAATCAAACTAAAATAAGCATGGGCATACAAAACAAGTATGGGGTACTAATGGAACAATAAAATGGAACATTGTAATGTGGTATGCAACTAGGTACAGATTAAAACATATGGATGCACGGTTATCGATTTGAGTTAGGGTTATGGTTCCAACACTAATTAAAATATACTTAATCAAATATGGAATGTTAAAATCTTGTTATTATGTATTAAATGATCTAGGGATGCAATTGTATATAGAATAGGCTAAATGGATGCAACTAGGTATCCGAAAGTTATAAACTATTTAAAATGGTACTATGGGCTATACAGATAATCATTATGTGATTTAATTATGGACATGGGTATCGTGTATCGTAATCTAATATGCAATATGAAATGTTTCAGGTTCTAGATCTACAAGTGATATAAATGAAACATCGGAATATTAAAATGGAACATGTGATATTAGATTTAATCTACAGGTTCGCTATGCAATTTAATAAGTATAAAATAATATGAATAGCATGTAGCAAGTTTTACTTGCCTCGACGGATCAAGAAACGGGTGTACGGAACGTCTCACGTCGGCGGAAAAGTCGCGACGCGCGCACGGTACACGGAACGGATCCAAACAACGCACAAGGTGATCACACGAGTTAGGTACGTTCGCTGGGTCGTCGGGATCGTCGACGTCGTCACGGCTCCGGTGATCTTTGAGATGGCAGTTTCTTCCTCTTCTTCTTTGCGGACTTGACCGCCCGACCCCTTATTCAAGTATCGACACTATTATAAGGATGGCAATTATTGTTATTTCCAAGCGGCTGTAGGAAGTTTCTCATCCTCCATGGTCGCTGTTGCTATGCGTCAAGTCCCTCATTGGATTTACTCTCGACTTCCTCTGACTGATGTGATCTTCACTTGTCAGATCAGTGCACATTGCTCGTGTATGACTTGACGGGAGTCACACCAGTGGATCATCTGTTGGATGTTATCGATCATTTGTGGTACTATGATCCCAACAAGTTAAAACCTTTAAACAATCGCAAACCATGCACATCAAGAATCTAATGAAGTAATAGCAATCCTAAACAGTCTGATCCAATTCCAATTGCTGTCTCCTCTTACCAGAGCACACACTGCCAAAATGGACACTGCTTGAGGCTTGCTGCTGCTGCTTATTTTGGAGGATTTGCTTCCAGATTTGGAGATCCTGAGCCCAGGCGCAGTCGGATTCGGAGCAATCGGCGGCAATGCCCGATAGTCCGAACCCAAACTCGCCGGTAAACTCGCCGTCGTCATCCGACGTCCTCGGAGTGGTAACAGACAGGTTGAGCCCTAGGGCCGTCCTCGCCTTCCTCCACGTGCTCCCCATGCTCGATGATCTTATTGGATCTAAGAGAGGTGAAAGTTATCGACTTGCTGGAGCTCCGATTTTACGATCTAGGGTTTCTAGGCGATGGGTTCTTTGGGTCGTCGGGAAAAGATAGGGTGAGAAGGCGTCGTGGTCGTAGAGGAGAGGAGGAGAGGAAGGTGGAGAAGACGTTGGGTTGGTCGACGACGAAGTGATCGCCGACGAGATGCTGGCGAGGTTCAGGTCGTGGGTTTTGGGTTGCAGGAGGTGGTCGGCGCAGGGGTTCGAGACGGGGTGAAGTGAAGTGGAGGAGGAAGAGGAGGCGGTGACGAGGCCGACGAGGGAGTCGGTGGTGGCGAGGGGCGAGCGTGGCGTGGGTTAGAGCATGGGCTAGGGCTAGGGTTGAAGTGGCGGGAACTGGGAGATAAATAGAGAAGAAAGAGAACGTGGAAGCATGGGTTAGGATTTGTGGGTTAAAAAAAATGAAAAGAAAATTAATATATATATATATATATATATATATATATATATATATATATATATAATAGAGATGGAGAGAGAGAGAGAAAGTGAGTGGCTGAGGAAAGATTTGATAAAGAATAGTTTTATAAATATATACTTTAGTTATAAAAATTTGTATACCAACAACTGCATAAATGCAGAGAGAGAGAAAGAGATCTTGCTGTTACGAGTTTGGTCATAAAAAATATTTCTTTAGTTAAAGAAAACTTTAGAATGAATAAAGAATATAATATTATAATATTAGTCTGTTTTGAGATTTTGGCAAATACAAACTTACTCCAAAACACGCCCGGGTCGGGCCTAAAAATCCGGTTTTAAAATATGAAAAATATATGCGACTTTCAAAATCCAAAATGAATGCTCTGATAACGAAAATGCATACCCCAAAGAACGGATGCACGTACGTGCGCGTAGCCATCCAAACACATCCGTTTCACTGAACGGCATGAGAACAAGATACGCGGACGCTACCATGGGTTAGGGGTATCATGAAGGCTATGAAATGAAATTTTAAATTATTTTACATGACTTAAAATGTTACATGATAAAAGATGCAATGCCAGATAAAATGCCAGTATGCAGTATACATGAGATGCAAGTGTCTATGTAACAAGTCAGGGTAATGAATCAAACAGGTTCAAGCAAGCGGGTCGGGTCGAATGCAATGTAAAATGTAAAATACCATTCGCACCAAAAAAATACGATAAATCAAGAAAACACCACGAATAAAAAAATACGAGAACTGGAATTGGTATAAATGAACTAGGGTGTTACAGTTGTAGAGTAGTTTCCAGAAGAAGGTTGTTACAATGAAACGTTCTCAGCAAGTTAGGAAGTTGAGAAGAAGTTTCTGGATAATTCCCGATCGCCGATGCCCCAACTCGGCCTGGGATCCGCGGTGACTCGGCCTGACTCGGCCGCGGTTTCGCGGCCGAATAGTGTCTTCATTGCTTCAAATCTCTGTGATATTCTGGTGTTGATCTCTGGGTTTATATTTGATATCTGGAATCTTTTTATCTTTTCTGAATCTCTGCCAGAATTTAACTCTTTGATTTCTTGTATTTTAACCGGCGAATTTGCGATTCCGATACCTGCACTGAGCTAATTTTCTGCACAAAATCTCAATGAAGAAAGTTGAGATATACTATATTATGCGCGAAATAATAAACATACAATTTCCTTCCAAAATATTGATCATAATGTATAACACGTGGTAATTGATATTTTCCAGATGAACTTATAATATGTGTTATATTTATATCAAACATTCTTAGATGATTAGAAAAATGAGGAAATTGTTATGTTAAAAATTGCAATAATTTCGACTGAACAAATTCCCCCAAACTTGACTTTGATCGTTTCGAGCAAATTTTATTTATTCAAGAGAAGGAGAAAAATACAAAGAAAAAGAAAAAACTAACTAGCACACTTTCGTAGGCAAAACGATTGCACTGAGTACGTGCAACAAGCCTTTAAACCTCTAGGTGTCCCTAATAGGAGGAGTGTTGTCTCCTAAGGGTTTTCAGTGGATTGCACCCACAAAATGCTATAATAAAAGAAAAAATATGAAAATTACATATAAAGATAAGAATTATAAAAGAAAGAATTTGAAAATCGGAGTTTCCAACTACACTAGCTTTTCAGTTGTCATGAGCCCTATCTTAATAGTCATGAAAAGATGTTAGAAATCACACCATCTCTCAATAAAACATCGTCTTTATTCTTCATCCCTACCTTTCTTTCAAACACCGATCATATATCCCTACGTGTGTGTAAAAGACATCCCCACACTTGGAGAATTCAATTCAAGCTATCATACTCTTATCCATCTACCTCAGTACTTTTTTAGTCGGTGAATATTTTGGATGGAATTGCTCACACATTTTTCATGCAACCGTTAATATTTCTTGAGGTACTAACCGACCGATTACTAAATGTGCTCATATATTAGGCGTAATTAGCAATTTCCTCGTCTTGCAACACCTAAGGCTTAGCAGTGACTTCCAAACCAGTTGGTCTAAGGCACTAGGTGATGAAGCACCCTTACTATATTTTTTTTTATCCTGCCTTAGTGATTACAAAACCAGTGTTTATTTTTCTTCACTATTTTATTTATTATTTTCTTCGTACTTTGGATTTTAGACAAGAGCATTTCAAGGTATTCTCTACTATCCCGAGTTTCAAGACGTGTGTAAGTGCTTATAGTAGGGTATCAATTTCAAATGTTTGGCTTCCAGAATAGGAACTATTTTTCAGACTTATTTTTATCCTCAGATTAGTGACTTCCTTCATCTTACTAACCCTTGGGACAACGGCTCATAACTACTTATTGCTAGTTTCGTTTAAGAAAACATCTAACTTTCTTGGTTTTCTTAAACTTTTCTAATCTTTTAAATGTAATTTTTCACTTTCTAACCTTTCATTATAAAATACAAAATTTTGAATTTTTTTTATTTTGTGCTTATGCAAAGTGTAATGCAAAGTAATGCGTAAATAAACACAAACCTCCCCCAAACCTGATTACAGCAATGTCCTCACTGTTATCATCTTTTAAATCTCAAAATCCTGTAGACTTGGGAGGAAAAGTTATTAACGGGGACAAGAATAAATGGACGTGAAAACCTTCCCTAAACTTATTTTTGGCTCACAATTTTGTGTACAAATTTTATTTTCAAGAGCCAAAAATATACCCCCAAACTTGATTTAAACAATATTAAGCTTTTAAAATCATAAGAGGGGTGGTAAAGTTATTGGTCGATGCAAAGCTTTACAAAGACTAAAAGTTAATACCAACTATTCAAAGATTTTATCAATGTAATGCACTGGTTGGTGGAAGAACATGTTATATAGAGCCAGGAATAAGTGGGGAAGAGATAAGTGGTGTAATAGAACGGGTTTACGTCTCAATTTGGAGGGACGACACAATGATGATGATGGATTACTCGCATTCTCATAATTGTTAAGAAGAAAGGGTGGTGCAACTTCTTTGTTTTGGAGTTTATTCATCACAACTCCCGTATCTTTTAAAAAAGCGAGTTCATCAGCGAATTTTTTTTCAAAGTTTTCATCGATACCCTGAAGAATAATCTCATCAGAAAGAATGGGATGATATTCAGACTCCATAAAAGGTTCATAATCAGTGTTAGATGTTGACCCGTACAGCTCGATAGATGAGTCCGTATGTGTATAACAAATAGCTGGGTCAAACAATAACGTATTAAGAGAGTCTAGATCAGTATCGTGAAGCTGTTCAAATTCGCTGCTGTCAACATCCATTAATTCGACAGAACATATTTGAGCAGAAGGTTCGGAGGGTTCACTTCCCAACTTGTAAATGTTAAGCTCAATTGACATCTTCCCGAAGGATAGGTTCATAGAGCCGTTTCGACAGTTGATTACAGCGTTGGAAGTGGCCAAAAAGGGTCGACCGAGAATCACCGGAATTTGGTTCCATGGGTTCGCTACCAGTTATGTATCTAGAACAATGAAGTCCACAGGGAATATAAATTCCTCGACTTTTATCAACACATTCTCAAGCTCTCCCTAGCTTTGGTGATAGATCTATCGGCCATCTGGAGAGTGCAGTGCAACGGTTTTAACTCTCTGATACCCAATTGCTCATACATAGAGTATGGAAGCAGGTTAACACCAGCGCCAAGGTCGAGTAGAGCGCGTTTGATATTTTTACCCCCAATAGAAATAGAAATTGTAGGACAGTCAGAGTTCTTACGTTTCTTAGGTAATTGTTGGGTAAAACCCGTGTTTACATTACTCGACATGAACACCTTTTTCGGCACTTGAGTTTTCCTCTTTCTAGTGCAAAAGTTCCTAAGTATTTTCGCATAGGACGGAACTTGTTGTATAATATCTAGAAGAGGCATATTGATGTTAACCTGTTTAAAAATTTCCACAATCTTCTCCATTTGTGGACTTGATCTGTTTTTCCTTAACCTATTAGGATAAGGAGCTTTATGTAACAACCCTAAATTTCCTATACAAATTTTTTCAAAATATTTTTTCAAAATCCATAAAGGGGTATTTTAGCCTGTGCACAAGATATAAGTAATTATTTTGCTTTTTAATTACAAGTTAAAAGAATGTAACAACTCCATTTTTAGTGTACAAAAATTTGCTTTAAAATTAATGTATACTTGGGGTATTTACATTTACTGTTATTACTTTAAGTAATTAATTAGCTCCATAATTACAAGAAGGAGCTTGTGGCTCATTGGTAATACTTTGCACTGCTGAATCAAGCCACAAGAGTTCAAATCACATACCCCACATTATTTTTAATATTGATTTTTTTAAAAACCTTTAGAATACCAAGGGTTTACACGTGCATATCTCAAAAAAAACCCACTACACCCAAAAATGTAACATTGCCAGAGATTAGATGAACCGTCGGCGGGGATCCCGGCCGCCTAACTCGGCCGGGAATCGGCCAAATCGGCCTTGACTCGGCCGACTCAGTCCTCCGACCGAGTCACGGCCGAGTCGGCCTATTCCGACGACTACCCCAACATGAAAGTTGTGTCTTTTCACATTCCCTACACACCTGCAAAATTTTAGCCTCAGACCATTTCCAGAACTCTTTAAAAACCCCAATCACTCCACTTTTAATACATTTTTATTACATTTTATCACATTTTTATTTTAAACTTTTCATCTACCCTAACCCTAGCCTAACCCTAAAATACCAACCCTACACACTACCCTCTCACCCCCAAAATTCTGAGCCCACTCTCTCAAAATTTCAAGAATCTTGTGCACTTTGAAAATGAGCTCGAGGCGAAGCTCCGACGAATTCCCGGCGGAACTTCCGGCGATCGTCCTAGGAACTCCCGGCGAAGACGCAACACATCGGTGATTCCACTACTTCCTGCTCACCCTCTTGTGTGTACTAAAACCCGTAAGTCCCAATTTCTACCTATCTCTTCTATCTAAAAATACGAATTTACAAAACCCGACGGAATCGGAACAAATCTGATTTCCGATTCGGTTTCCTATAAAATTCCACTTCTCACTAATACAATCATACTTAAACTTCCTCATGTTGACTATTAAACACTAATCAAACAAATTGATTAAGTTTCATTACATAAAATGATAGCTATTTCCATTCATCGTATTTTTCACTTAAATACCACATTGTTTCAATCCTATATTTAACTCCATCAAACTTGGTATACATTTAAAGTAGATCATGAGGTAACGACCTACCTCCTCACACACTCACATACAACCTAACACGATACCCTCGAGAACTCAGAATATGGAAAACAAACATTTTCATTTAAATACCCTTTACTAAATAAAGCCGTTTCTAAAACATTTAGTATCGATACACTTTTTAAATAAATACCACTTATTATGAAAATAGGATAAGTTGTGGACATCAGTCGTTTATCTAAACCAGACTTTGTGGTGTCTAGGCTAGGCAAGTGAGAAAGGTAACTTTAAAAGGCCCGTCTCACGGTGATTCGTGAGCGGATTCCTTCTTTCTTCACTTGTACTTACCTGGCCACAATTGGCGGTGAAGAGGCGATTTGAGTTATCTCACAACTTGTCGCTTTGGACCAGTTAGGAGCAGTCTAGTTTACTTAGGTGACCCTAGAACATAGAATACGGAAAACGACACTTTTCATTTAAATACCATAATTAATAAAACCGTTTTCCTTAATGATTAGTATTTATATAAATCTTTGCAAAGCACCGCTAAACCCATTTTGGAGAACCCGTTCGGGATGGTGCGGATTATCGCACATCCTCGGGCTTAGTAGTGCGAGATTCAGACCTCCGCAAGGAGTATTCGATCTCGAAAGATTTAAAATACGACATCTTAAGAAAATGAGATTTTTAGAATATAAAAAATATATTAAAATTATTTTTGTATAAATATATGTATATTTATCATTAAAATATCTATTTTGTTATGATATAAATATTCCACATTTTTCTAAAAATCACAAGAATCAATTTTACACTAAAATACCATGAATTCCATATAAATCAATATTACAAATAAATACCTTTATTTCTGAATTTAGGATATTTTCATTAGAAATATCACAATATAAAATCCGCATTCATTACAACCCTAAAGACGAATAATAAATGCTTGGGATATATTTTGAAAAGTATATAAAAGTATTTTTACATAAAACCCCCTCAAGTTCTATAAATTACCCTAAGGACCCTAGTAAACATAGGTTTAAGCGGAACCAATCTCTTGAGCCTCAGGGAGCCGGAGAAGTGGGTGCTTGCCTATCTTAGGTAGACAAATTAATAAAAACAATCAGGACTTCAATTTACTTTGCTAATTGTCTGACTAAGTACGAGTCTCATTATAATCTAATTTGAATATGATTCAAGTACAATCTACAATTTACAATATTATAATTCAACATGAATCCATGAATCCATTATTTCATATATTCAATCTATCAACTTGACCGAACCGAACCATGGATATACATCCATTTACATGATTCTACAGTTATTCCATTTACATGATTATACAGTTACATCGTTTACTGATATTATGGTTTTGGTCAGTCATCCAACTATACAATCTATACAATACAATACAACAATACAATCAAAACACTACGGGGTTTAAGGGGTAGATTGGTATGGAAGGTGTTAAAAGTGGCACGAGACGGTAAGATTAAGACACCTAATCTATATTCCGTTGCTGTTGTACCGTGGCCCAATGGTTCCTTGAGTTCCTGATACCTTAATCTCCGGGGCAAGTGAGACTCCTCTCGTATACACTGACATCCTTCTGTACCAAGGTACAAACAATAGCGTTAACACTAAATACAACAATATAATACAACTGTAAAAGCTACTCTCTCTCTTTTACTCTCTGTCTACTCTAATTCTCCTTTTATCTTTGGGACTTACCGAGCGACCTGTTCGCTGACGACATTCTCTTTCTTTCTTCTTTGAATGTCATCAGGTGATTTGGACACGTCAGAGATCGAGCCTACTGCTGAAGACTTGGATCAGTTTGCTGAAGATCCAGAGATTTAGTTTCATTGTATACATTTCCTTTCAGTACTTTACATTTCTGTTATGCCATTGTTTAGGCATCGCTTTTATTTCAGACTTTTCTTGTATTGTACAAAAGAATGTTAATAAATAAAGTTGCTGTTCAGTTTATATATCTTGTCTCTTGTGTATTTACCTTTATATTGCTTAGATACGCTTAGCGTATTTACTTTAGAGTAAATACGTTGCGGACCAGTCGTGCCCCCTTCGCCGTATACTGGGAAGCGGGGCGTGACAGGTTTTGTTGGTGGCCCATGCATCTCAGAGCTGTATGAAACTCTATCATGCAATTTTGTTCTGCATGAACAACCTAAGCAATATAACACAAGAACCAGCAACTAAAACATTCTTTACAATCATGTTCCTTGAATCCCATCATTTCTTATTCTTTGAATCATATACTTTGAATCTGTCCTAACCTAAAAATTTTTCATTCAAGGTTATAGATTCACCAAACAATACCAGCTCCAATGTCAACAACACACCTCTACCACTACCACTCACACCTGTCGTTCCTGCTCCACTCAATGAGCAAACGGTTCTGCTTGTGGCAATTCGCAGCCTCCTAGAGGGACAACAGCAGCTCTTGAACCGTCCCGAGGCTGAAGCACCTGGGGTGAAGCAATTCAGAGCTTTACATCCCAAACAGTTCTCAGGAAAGGGAGCCTACTGGAAGCAGAGGAATGGGCAAAAAGTATCGAGGATGATCTGGCAGCAGCACAAGTGCCAGAAATAGCTTGGGTCCGAGTTGCAAAGCTACAGCTCACGGACAATGCACGAACCTGGTGGAAGGCGGAAGAAAGCCGTCTTGAACAGCCCATTGAATGGAAGATTTTCCGCAATAAGTTCGACGCGAAGTACTTCCCTGTGACTTCCAGGTTTGCCATGGAACAACAGTTCATTCATCTACAACAAGGTTCGATGTGGGTCAAGTCAGTAGATGAGTATGACGCTGAGTTCACCATGCTCAGTCGGTAAGTATGTCATGGTATTTCAAATTTTTAATATCACATACCACACAGCTAACATAAGACCGTAATAGATTTGCGGCACACCTAATACCGACAGATGAAATTAGAGCCCGTCGATTTCAACAAGGTTTGGACACGGAAATCCAGGCTGCACTAGCCACAGGGAAATTTCCGACTCATGAAGATGCTCTGGAAGCTGCCCGCAGTTATGAAGCAGTGATAAAGATAAGGGGCAGAACTCAGTCTGCAGGAGTGAAACGCCATGCCACTCAAATGGCAGGAGGGGCCTCTTCAAGGCCAGCTGTTGAACTCAGAAGACTGGAAGAAGCCAAGGATCAGCCAAGACCCGATTTTTGCTTTTATTGCAAGAGGGAAGGACATTTGATAAAGGACTGTAGGCGCGCAAAAGGTCTGTGCCTAGTTTGTGGCGCGTCCAATCACAGAATTGAGACATGTCCATATAGATACAACTCAGCTCACACACCTACCAACTAGCCACAGTGGCCAGCTATCCAGGCTCCTGCAACTCGTCCTGCACTCCCAGCACCACCTCCACACAGAACTCCTGCACAGCCTACTCGCCAATTCTAATAGGCAATGAGGAACATGCCCCGAGGGCAGAGAAACAAGCTCTAAGGACAGATTTTTTTCACATTTTTAAAACCCTTGCACCACATTCTTATTTTTTCACACACTATTAGTACTCCAGTCACCAAACTTTCCTTGAATTTGTTACACTTTCCTTTTACAAATTTCGAGGACGAAATTTTTATAAGGAGGGTAGAATATAACAACCCTAAATTTCCTATACAAATTTTTTCAAAATATTTTTTCAAAATCCATAAAGGGGTATTTTAGCCTGAGCACACGATATAAGTAATTATTTTGCTTTTTAATTACAAGTTAAAAGAATGTAACAATTCCATTTTTAGTGTACAAAAATTTGCTTTAAAATTAATGTATACTTGGGGTATTTACATTTACTGTTATTATTTTAAGTAATTAATTAGCTCCATATTTGCAAGAAGGAGCTTGTGGCTCATTGGTAATACCCTGCACTGCTGAACCAAGCCACCAGAGTTCAAATCCCATACCCCACATTATTTTTAATATTGATTTTTTTTTAAAACCTTTAGAATACCAAGTGTTTACACGTGCATATCTCAAAAAAACCCCACTACACCCAAAAATGCAATATTGCCAGAGATTAGATTAATCGTCGGGGGGATCCTGGCCGCCTGACTCGGCCGGGAATCGACCAAATCGGCCTTGACTCGGCCGACTCAGTCCTCCGACCGAGTCACGGCAGAGTCAGCCGATTCCGGCAACGACCCCAACATGAAAGTTGTGTGTTTTCACATTCCCTACACACCTGTAAAATTTTAGCCTCAGACCATTTCCAGAACTCTTAGAAAATCCCAATTACTCCACTTTTAATACATTTATATTACATTTTATCACATTTTTATTTTAAACTTTTCATCTACCCTAACCCCAGCTTAACCCTATAAATACTAACCCTAAACACTACCCTCTTACCCCCAAAATTCTGAGCCCACTCTCTCAAAATTTAAAGAATCTTGTGCACTTTGAAAACGAGCTCGAGGCGAAGCTCCGACGAATTCCCGGCGGAACTTCCGGCGATCGTCCTAGGAACTCCCGGCGACGACGCAACACATCGGTGATTCCACTACTTCCCTCTCACCCTCTTGTGTGTACTAAAACCTGTAAGTCCCAATTTCTGCCTGTCTCTTCTTTCTAAAAATACGGATTTACAAAACCCGACGGAATCGGAACAAATCCGATTCCCGATTCGGTTTCCTATAAAATTCCACTTCTCACTAATACAATCATACTTAAACTTTCTCATGTTGACTATTAAACACTAATCAAACAAATTGATTAAGTTTCATTACATAAAATGATAGCTATTTCCATTCATCGTATTTTTCACTTAAATACCACATTGTTTCAATCCTATATTTAACTCCATCAAACTTGCTATACATTTAAAGTAGATCACGAGGTAACGACCTACCTCCTCACACACTCACATACAACCAACACGATACCCTCGAGAACTCAGAATATGGAAAACAAACATTTCATTTAAATACCCTTTACTAAATAAAGCCATTTCTAAAAGATTTAGTATTGATACACTTTTTAAATAAATACCACTTATTATGAAATTAGGATAAGTTGTGGACATTAGTCGTTTATCTAAACCTGACTTTCTGGTGTCTAGGCTAGGAAAGTGAGAAAGGTAACTTTAAAAAGCCCGTCTCACGGTGATTCGTGAGCGGATCCCTCCTTTCTTCACTTGTACTTACCTGGCCACAATTGGCGGTGAAGAGGCAATTTGAGGTATCTCACAACTTGTCGCTTTGGACCAGTTAGGAGCAGTCTAGTTTACTTAGGAGACCTTAGAACATAGAATACGGAAAACGACACTTTTCATTTAAATACCATAATTAATAAAACCGTTTTCCTTAATGATTAGTATTTATACAAATCTTTGCAAAGCGCCGCTACAACCCATTTTGGGGAACCCGTTCGGGATGGTGCAGATTATCGCACATCCTCGGGCTTAGTAGTGCGCTATTCAGACCTCCGTAAGGAGCATTCGGTCTCGAAAGATTTAAAATACGATATCTTAAGAAAATGAGATTTTTAGAATATAAAAATATATACAAATTATTTTTGTATAAATATATGTATATTTATCATTAAAATATTTATTTTGTTATGATATAAATATTCCATATTTTTCTAAAAATCACAAGAATCAATTTTACACTAAAATACCATGAATTCCATATAAATCAATATTACAAATAAATACCTTTATTTCTGAATTTAGGATATTTTCATTAAAAATATCACAATATAAAATCCGCATTCATTACAACCCTAAAGACGAATAATAAATGCTTAGGGTATATTTTGAAAAGTATATAAAAGCATTTTTACATAAAACCCCCCAAGTTCTATAAATTACCCTAAGGACCCTAGTAAACATAGGTTTAAGCGGGACCAATCTCTTGAGCCTCATGGAGCCGGAGAAGTGGGTGCTTGCCTATCTTAGGTAGAAAAATTAATAAAAACAATCAGGACTTCAATTTACTTTGCTAATTGTCTGACTCAGTTCGAGTCTCATTATAATCTGACTTGAATATGATTCAAGTACAATCTACAATCTACAATTTACAATATTATAATTCAACATGAATCCATGAATCTATTATTCCATATATTCAATCTATCAACTTGACTGAACCGAACCATGGATATACATCCATTTACATGATTCTACAGTTATTCCATTTACATGATTATACAGTTACATCCGTTTACTGATATCATGGTTTTGGTCAGTCATCCAACTATATAATCTATACAATACAATACAACAATACAATCAAAACACTACGGGGTTTAAGGGGTAAATTGGTACGGAAGGTATTAAAAGTGGCACGAGACGGTAAGATTAAGACACCTAACCTATATTCCGTTGCTGTTGTACCGTGGTCCAACGGTTCCTTGAGTTCCTGATACCTTAGTCTCCGGGGCAAGTGAGAATCCTCTCGTATACACTAGCATCCTTCTGTACCAAGCTATAAACAACAGCGTTAACACTAAATACAACAATACAACTATATAATACAACTGTAAAAGCTACTCTCTCTCTCTTACTCTCTGTCTATTCTATTTCTCCTTTTATCTTTGGGACTTACCGAGCGACCTGTTCGCTGACGACATTCTCTTTCTTTCTTCTTTGAATATCGTCAGGTGATTTGGACACGTCAGAGATTGAGCCTACTGCTGAAGACTTGGATCAATTTGCTGAAGATCTAGAGCTTTAGTTTCATTGTACACATTTCCTTTCAGTACTTTACATTCCTGTTATGCCATTGTTTAGGCATCTCTTTTATTTCAGTTGTATTTACTTTTCATGCATTGTACAAAAGAATGTTAATAAAAAAAGTTGCTGTTCAGTTTATATATCTTGTCTCTTGTGTATTTACTTTTATATTGCTTAGATACGCTTAGCGTATTTACTTCAGAATAAATACGAGCGGACCAGTCGCGTCCCCTTCGCCATATACCGGGAAGCGAGGCGTGACACTTTATCAATAAGAGATGGGTCCAACATTCGAGAAGATCGAGGGGGTGGAGCAGATCCCAGAATTGAAGTGGGGACGTTATAGTTGGATTCAAGGAGGTGGGTGAAGGGTTCGAGCCTTGAGGAAAACGGAGAATAGGCTCGGAAGAAGATGGAGTAGACGAAATATGGTAAGAAGTGGAAGCCGGGGTATCATCGATTGATTCATCATTATCAACCTGTTCACCTACTTGGTTATTCAGCACTCTTCCAGATCTCAACGTGGTAATGGCACTCACATTATGATGTGAGTAGTCAGGATTGGATAGGGGTTGAGCTGGAAATTTCCCTTTCTCTCTAGCACTCATCGCGGCATTTAACTGTGCTGTTTCCCCCAATCAGAGCAAAACTTTGTTGAAATTCAAAATTCAAAATTGTGAAGCAATGCTTCAAATCCCGGGCGCAACGCGCCACGTGTCTGGCGCAGACGCATCAGCGCAACGCCCAAGGCAGTGCACCTAATCAGAGCAAAGCTCTGTTTTAAACAAAATTAAATGAAACAACGCTTCAGATGCGCTGCGCTGTGCGACACGTGTCAGCGCAGATGCGCCAGCGCAAATGCGCTGCGCTGTGCGCTGCGCGACACGTGTCAGCGCAGAAGCGCCAGCGCAGTAGCGCTGTCAGCGCATAAGCGCTAGCGCAGTTGCGCTCCTCTGTGCGCTGTGTGACACGCGTCACGCGCTGGGGCATCTGCGCCAAACAGAATAAAGATTTTAAAGAAATCTTTCTGTTCTTGTTAAAACAAGAAGATTTTCTTCTGTAAAACAGAAGCCCTTGGATCAAAGATCCAACGGTGGGAAAATCCCCCAAATCACTCAGGGAAAGATCTCTTTAACTAATTTATGGGCACTATAAAAAGGACCCTAGACCTCAATTCAAAGGCATCAACATTTCTTGAAAAAAGTCAAGAGCTTCAAACAGAGAGAACTCTGAGAAAATTCCAAGAAAAAGGTAAAAACCTTCACGAGAGAGAAGAAATTTCTTCTAATAGATCATTGATCTAAAAACCAGATCAATGATCTTTACATAATAAACAGTGCTTTGCACTTCTTATGAACAACTGTTTCTTTAAAACAAGGAAAAACAAAAATATAAAAAATATATATAGTGCTTTGCACTTTTATGAACCTTTGGTTCTTGAAATAAAAAGAAAAACTTGTTTTTCTTTGATCTAAATTAGATCAAGAAATCAAATAGTGCTTTGCACTTCTTTTATAAACCATCGGTTCTTGAATCTAAAAGATTCTCAAATTAATAGTGCTTTGCACTTATAAATCTGCACTTTGCGCTCTTGGGCTAGCGCAAGCCACCAGAGAGCGCCACGTGTCAGCGTCTGAACCATTTGCGCTATACGCTTTTGAAATAGAGTTTTGCTCTCTGAAATTGGCGCAACTCACCAGAGCGTGCCACGTGTCAGCAGCGCAAGCATAGCGCACTACACCTGCATGACACGTGTCATCACCACGAGCGCTTGCGCTCTCTGATTGGCGCAAAACGCCTGATAAATGCAATGCATTTCCTAAAAGGGCCAGGCCCAAATAAAAAAGATCAAGCAGGCCAAAATAAATTGCAAAGCAATAAAAGGGCAGAGCCCAAATAAAATTGATGCTCTGCATCATTTATAAAGGGCAGAGCCCAAAACAAATTGATGCTCTGCATCCTTTCTGGGCAAAGCCCAAATAAAAATAAAAAGAAATGCAATGCAAAAGCAAATAAAATGTTGAACATTTTCAACTGATTTAGCCCAATTTTGGCCGTAAGTCCTTAAATTAAATTGACTGAGCAAGATCTCTCTCTTAAATCAATTTATATCCGGTTCGAGGGTACATCTCCGAACTCCTCTGACAACTGTCGTTGTAATCCTTCAACGACGTCAGAGAGGTGACGGGTCCCGACGACCACACATCAATATGGATTGCGGGGTCCTTAAACTCGTGGACCGAAACGTCCTTAAACTAATATTGGACCGAAACGTCCTTAAACTAATATTGGACCGAAACGTCCTTAAACTAATGTCGGACCACCACGTCCCTAAACTGGAACATGGACCACCACGTCCCTAAACTGGAACATGGACCGCAACGTCCCTAAACTACCTATGGACCACTACGTCCCTAAACTGGAACAATAGAGCCTCCAAATGCTCTTTTGCCGGATCTAAACGATCCCGTTTAAGTTGATCTTAGCCCCTAAACACGGCTAACGTATCCTTAAACATTCAAACGGACTATAAAACTCCAAATCAACCTTGGTTCAAGGGTACATCTCTGAACTCCTCTGACATCTGCTGTTGTAATCCTTCAACGACGTTAGAGAGGTGACGATTCCCGATGGCCAGATATTAAATGGATTATCACGTTAAGTTGATCTTAGTCTCAAACAGGACTATCATATCCTTAACGAATGTTTAAGTTGATCTTAGCCGCAACGCGACTAATGCATCCTTAAGCTAAAAACACCAAACCCAAATCTAAGTAAATACGGATTTGGACTAATCCACGTCCTACGGGCGACGGCATTACTCAGTCTCCGTATACAATCCACGGGCAACCATAAACAAAACAAACACACACGACACGAAGTGAAATTCTGGAGAAGGAGAAAGTTGTTACCGCGATGCGGTAGCGTAATTAACTGCAGGGGCTTGCGCCTGCAGGGAAGAGCGTCCCCACAATCAAAAACCCCTCAAGCGAGGGGGAATCTGACGAAGTCTGCTACATCGGCCGCATCCGTCTAAACCTCCGATACACGGTGCTATAAATCAACTTGGCATCTTCGGAGAGGTGGACGGATAAAACCAAATAGCATCTGCTCCGAATCTCAGCGTCAGGACAACGCAGTCTTGTGTGCCGTCTTTCGGAGGGGAACAGATTCTGGCACGCCCGGTGGGACCTTTTCCTCTTTCCACTCCACACTTCGTGTGTCGTCCTCGTGAACCGATCGCGGTTTGTTAAATGGTTGCCTTCGGATTTCAAGTTACTAAGATTTGGTCTTTTGCCTGGCGCAGAACTCAAGATTCAATGGCCTTTAACTGCACCAACTGCTCGAAATGCCACTGCAACGGACGCTCCACCTCACCGGGAGGTGTAGCATATGGGCCCCAAGCGGCTTCCTTCCTCGCTCTGCCGGTGGACCAGGTGACCCAGGCCACCACCGGCCTGTTTTTCGGGACCATGATCCCACCTACAAGCTTCTTTATACCAATACCTGCACCGGAAGTGAACAAAAAGTCGGTCTTCGACCGGCTCACTGCTACGACGACCCTGTCAACGGGTCGCCCACTACCGAACCGACGGCCTCCGTTTTCACCAGGCTAGATCAGAACTCTAAATTGGCTGTCCCAAGGAAGGCAATAACTGCTGCTCCAGAAGTCGTCAAGGCGGCTTCCCCTATCAAAGAGTCAGTCTTTTCAAGACTTACGATTCCTGCCCCTGCTCGAGGATCCGTCTTCGACAGGTTGAATATCACCCCTCAAAAGACGTCTCAATCTCCGAGCGGCGCCTCATTCAGACATGGGGTAAAAAGAAGATGTCTCAATCTCCGAGCCAGTCCTAACGGCTCGTCATGCTCGACGTCGCCATTGGCAACGAGTGAGGAAAGCAGGGGGCAACTCCCCCTCAGGACTAACTCCACCGACTCCAGTGGTGGAAGTCAACGCTGCTGTTCCAACTGGGAACAGCTTTGAACTGCTGAGGAGGGTACGGAAGAACTCTCCAACCGCTACACTGAAAAGATCTCCTCCGCCTGCGGAGAGAGTTCCGGAAACAAAACAAGAACAGCCCCCTCAACGGCTGTCCTCAAGAATTTATAAAGTTTGGCGGAGGGTTCAAGACTCTGTGATCAACCCAGATCACTCTCGTCAATGAAAGAAGACGAAGGTGCAAAAAGAAAAAGACCGTTCTATTGAACAGCAAGGGACAACAATCGCTAGGGTGCTCACTGCAACGGCCCCTTCAACTTCAATGGCCCACAAAAGAAGAAGGCCGGAGAAAACCCCCGCGTCGGCGACAGATATCAGAGGTGATGAACCCAAACGCCCTAAGTCAGGGGGCATGATAGTTCATACCGTCTACGTGGCATCTGGTAAAGAAGATAGCCGCATATCTACGGGTCATCGACCGCTCACCTGATCAGTGACCAAGGCACAGGAGCAACAGCAAAAGCTCCAAGAAATGATGAATGCTATGGCTGCACTTACAGGACCAAAAGAAAGCCCTGAAACGTCCTCGGACGAACGTCAGGAGGAAGAAACCGACGCTGAATTCCTTCGTCGGATATTAGAGAAGAAGGACAAAGAGGCTGCTGAACAAGCAGCCAACATACATCGTATGGGCCTCCTCTTCCAAGACATGATAGGGATGATGATACAACAAGATCCTCCGGCTGAAGAGCCCCCGATCGTCCTTGGAGACGATAGGGGAGAAACATCAAATCCTCCACCAGCTCTGTCGATGGCTAAGGAGGATACAATCTCCAAAGCTGATTTGGATGAGTACATCGCCCAGCAAATACGGGTTCATCATGCGACCGAAGCGGCCGGTCAGGTCGTAAAAACGGGACGGCCATATCCAAGTTGGTATGATCAAATCAAGTACCCACCCGGTTACACAATTCCCAAGTTCCATGTCTACAAAGGGACGGGCAATCCTCATCAACATGTTGCCCAGTTCAGGGCACTCTGCGGCAACACCGGCGGTGATGACAAGCTATTGCTTCGCCAGTTTGTTGGAAGCTTATCAGATACGGCGTTCGAATTGTACTCTGAGCTCCCGAACGACTCTATTAAAACCTTCGCGGAGATGGAGCTGCTGTTTACTCAGCGTTTTGCAAGCGCCAGTGAACGCACCCCGATGACAGCACTGATTAACGCCAGGGTAAAGCCAGGCGAGACGTGGGTTCAGTATGCTATACGGTGGCGGAACTTATGGTCAAAGTGCGAGCAGCGTATTGAAGAAGCTCCTGCGGCGGGTATGTTTGTGGGAACCCTTGATCCGCAAGCAACCATCTCGCAATTTATGATGTTTTTCAAGCCAACTACCTTCCAGGCCTTGATTGACAAACTAGCGCAAATGGAACAAATGGGCCATAAACCCCCTCTTCCAAGGCCGGACTCCCGAAATGACAAAGAGAAGGGAAAAGCGATCGTCGTCGCTAATGCTCAACAACAACCGAGCGACTCGAAGCCGGTTGCTCGTCAAAATAATATGCGCTCGTACGTACCCCTTGAGGATAGGATGGGACGTCCTTATTCCTTTCCCCGCGATAAAACGAGGAGGTTATTCGAGCTGGCGTTGCGCAACAGACTCATAAATCTGCCGGATCCAAAACGTCCGTTGCAACCAAGTGACGTCAAAGAGCCCAACTACTGTCCTTATCATCGAGTACTAGGCCATCCGATCGAAGATTGCTACGTTTTCAAGAATTGGCTTGAAAACCAGTACCGACAGGGCAAGTTCGCATTATCTGACAAATGGAAGGTGAATCCCCCGCAGCCCCACACCTCTAAGGGGACGAATACGTCGGGGGCAACATGCTCCGTCATTGAAGAAGCTCCTTGGGAGGTTGTATTATCAGCCAAGACAAAGAGGATGCTAAACGATCTTCAGACATGTCCAGCGATCAAGTGGAAGAACCCGCTGGAACCGCATGTCATTGAAGGGATGTTGAAGCCACGCCCAACTCCGAAGACCGATGGTGGTGGCTCAAGCACTCGCAACCAGCCGTCAAAATCCTCGAAGAAGAAGAAGAAGAAATCAAAGAAGCCCGTGAAGCCTGGCGACAAGTGCACGGACTTGCAAAAACAAATTGACGCGCTGGAGGAATACAACCAGAAGGCACGGACTCCCATTACATTCCAAGAGTTTCTCAACCACGTCTTTCAAGAGGAAGGTGAGGGAGAAAGTTCGTCAGATGAATCTGAAGAATATGTGGCGAGCTGTCATGTGATTTCCCATTCGTTCATGGACGATGAGGAGACTCCTTGTACTGAAACGCTGGGGGCAGATCCTGAACCAAAAATTCTGGGGCCATCAGATGAAGTAATTGACGCGTTCCTTAACGAAGCTCGATTGAAAAGTAAGGCTGATCGAGAACGCGAGACGACTATATTTGAAAGGGCCAAGCGCCAGCGACTTGATGAAAGAGCTGAGACGATCCCGCTGGAGCAAAATGCCTCCACCGTTGACAAAAGCCAATTCAAGATAAGGAAAAGGTTTGCTAAGGCCATATCAATGGGCATGAAGCTACCATCCTCTGAAGGAAACATCACCGGTGAATTGGAAATGCACCCCTCCTATTGCTTATATCATCAGAAGGTTTCACACCGCACTCAAGAGTGCAAAGCTTTCGATAGATGGTGGCAAGGATACGTTGCTCATCGACAACACTTTAAACGGGAAAAGCGTAAAACTCGTCGGGAGCGAAGAAATACGACCGAAAGGCTTGAAAGAACTATCGGCGATTGTCGCATGGTTAACACTAGCGGGTCACAAGTGCCTACATTCGGGAGCGATTCTGATGAGGAGATGGAACTTGCCCCTCTCTTTAAAGAGTCCACTTCGGGAAAAGAAGAAGAGCCGAAGGTCTGCGAAAATATTCGGCTGCGGAATCGGACGCTGCCTGAAAAGAACTTCGGACCCTCAAGCAGAAAAGATAAAGGGAAAGAAAAGGTCTCTGAAGATATCGTCTTAGATGACCAAGTTCTGGAAGAGCTAAACGCCAACAACCCGCCGAAGAAGAATAAGGTGGATTACAACGTCTTAGCACATCTGAGAAAGCTGCCCTCACAGCTCAGCATTCTTGACGCCCTTTTGCTATCAAAAGAGGTGAGAGATTCGTTGATTAAGGCGCTCCAAGACCCAGAACAATTCCAAGCATGCCTGGCCGAGGAAAAGATGAAGGATGAATTGGAGGAAGTGCACACGGCCGATGTTACTTTTGGCGATGAAGACCTTCTACTTGGGACGTGCGGACACAATCGCCCTCTCTATGTCTCGGGATACTGCCATGATATAAAGATAGGCAAAATCCTGATCGATAACGGGTCGTCTGTTAACCTACTCAACGTGCGGGTGTTGAAGGAAATCTGCATGAGCGTCCAGCACCTTGCTCGGGACAAGATCACCATCTCCGGGTTCGACTCCCAATCGTCAAAGACTCTTGGAGTTGTGATACTGACGCTACGCTTCGGGCTACTCGTCACGGACATTAAGTTCTATGTCATAGATGCCAAGACATGCTACAACGCTTTGCTCGGCCGACCATGGTTACACGAGTACAACATCATCCCTTCTACACAACATCAGTGTATAAAGTATTTTAAGGATGGTTTCGAGTATACCGTGACGGGAGAACTGAACCTGTTCTCTGTGAACGAGGTCCGCAAATATGAAGACGCCAAATACTTCTTACCGGATTTCGAAGACACAGAGAAGTGTCACAAGCCGGAGAATAAAACTAACGCTACTATCCCTGTCTTCGGCAGTGATACTGAGGAGGAAGAGGAGATAGTTTATTCGGGTCCGCCCCAATACAACAAGCCAGGGCCGTCTGCTCCTATGTTGATCTTTGGTAGCGACTCGGAAGATGAGATCCATGCTGTATTCTCTGCTCGACCTTCAATACGAACGTTCGCTGACGAAGAGCAAAGTCTACAAGTCGCCATAGTGCCGCTTAAACACCATAAAGAACTGGATGCACTTAATATCTATAGTGTAGAAGAGTTGCGGACATTCTATATCCCTCCCAGGCGAGAGAGCGAGAAAGCAATTCTGTTTTACCGCTCTGAAGAAACCAAGGTAGAAAAAGAAATCTGGCATGGCGCGGATTCTACACTCGACAGGCTTCAGCCTATCCGTCTCCCAAGATATTATACGAAAGGTTTGAAAAAGCTGCTGAAACGCCAGGGGATACCCTTCAAACAGACCGTTAGAAAGGCCAAATTCTATGACAGGGTCTGGAACGTCCCCGGGACTCAATGCAAACTGCCTAACGGGAGAATGGAAACAAAAAAGCTTGGAAACATCCGGTCAAAGAAACGAGAGTTACTACCCGGCTGCTACGTCATGTATGACCTTGATGAAGAAGCGGATGCTCAATGGGAGGACGCTAATCCAAGCCAGTGAAAGTTCCAGATGCAAAGGATCCCAGTCCGTCGTTCGAGGAACAAATGGACAAACTTATAAAGAAAGCTGGTCAAAAAGTCCGAGATGATCACAACCGCGAGACGACCATCTACGAGAAAGCCAAGACGCAACGCCTTCTCCAACAGGCCGTAAAGGATGAAAATGCCGCTCCTTGTCAACCTGTTATAAAGAAGGCTCGGCGCAAAAGCATAAATAAGTCGAAAGGCCAAAAAGGCGCTCAACAACATCAAAGCGGGGCTAAGAAGCCACGCAAACGGGAGTTGAGCGTTATTGATCTATCCCTCATAAAGAAAATGGGTCGAGCGTACTCGTTTCCTCGGGACAAGACGAAGAAGATACTTGATCTTGCTCTAAAACATCAAATGCTTACATTGCCGGAGTCTAAACATCCTGAACGAGCGGGCGAAGTCTCACACCCGGACTATTGCTCTTACCATCGAGTAATAGGGCATACTCTTGAAGATTGCTTCACCTTCAAGAATTGGGTCGAAGATCAGTATCAGCTTGGCAAATTCACTCTGTCTGACAACTGGAGGGTAGCGCCGCCACAGAAGCATGAGCCCAAGGCCACGAAAGAAGAACCGGTTCCACATTGGGATTGGAAGAGAATTCGCACCTGTCACATGATTACAATATTAAAAGAAGAGCCCGAGGACATAGATGAGCTCCCTTGGTGCTTCGAAAACAACAGCGACGAGATAATCTCAGAATTCCCACCAGCGCCAAAAGAGCTGGAAGATGGAATCCATACCACAGCAGATAACCTCAAGAAGATTGAGTTGGGGACGGCAAACGATCCACGACCGACATTCATCAGCGAGTTACTATATGAAGAAAGGGTAGCTGCATTAAAGGATGTGCTTCTGTAGCATAGAGATTGCTTTGCGTGGAACTATTCCGAAATGCCGGGACTAGATCCAAAAATTGCTGTACACAAATTGGCGATATCCCCGGACATCAAGCCAGTCAAACAGGCGCCGAGGAGAATGCGGCTCGAGCTCGAGATGAATATCAACGCCGAGGTCAAGAAGCTGATCGACTCTGGCTTTATCTAGGAGGTTCAATATCCTGAATGGATCGCTAACATCGTCCCGGTGATGAAGAAAAATGGGACGGTGTGCATATGCGTGGACTTTCGGGATCTCAATAAAGCTTGCCCGAAGGATGATTTCCCAGTGCCAGTCACCGAACTGATGATAGACAATACATCACTCATGAGGTTTTCTCCTTCATGGATGGCTCATCAGGGTATAATCAGATAAAGATGCATCCCGAAGACCAGAAGCACACCGCCTTCAGGACCCCTCTAGGTATATTCTGTTATAAAGTGATGCCCTTCGGTTTAAAGAATGCCGGTGCCACTTATTAAAGGTCCATGACAAAGATCTTCGATGACCTTATACACGGAATCGTCGAATGCTATATCGACGATCTCGTGGTTAAAAGCAAATCATACGAGGAACATCTCGAGCATTTGAAGACCGTATTTCAACGCCTTCGGCAATACAACTTGAAGATGAACCCGCTCAAGTGTGCATTCGGAGTTTCCTCAGGCAAATTCCTGGGATTCATTGTTCGACACCGAGGTATTGAAATAGATCCATCAAAGATCAAAGCGATCATGGAAATGCCTCCGCCGAGAACTCTCAAACAGTTGCGATCTCTCCAAGGGAAGCTCGCATACATACGGCGATTTATAGCCAACCTTTCAGGCAAGTGCCGTCCCTATAGCCACCTGATGAAGAAGGGAACCCTATTTGTCTGGGATCACAAATTCCAAGGCGCACTGGACGAGATCAAGCAGTACCTGCAGAACCCTCCAGTATTGGCTGCTCCAGTTAAGGGAAAGCCTCTCATTCTTTACACGACCGCCCTCGAAGGTTCCTTAGGCGCATTATGGGCACAAGAGAACGATCAAGGGAAGGAAAGAGCACTCTATTACTTAAGTCGAGTTCTGCTGGGAGCAGAAAGCAATTACTCTCCCATTGAGAAGCACTGCCTGGCGCTAATCTTTGCGATAACAAAGCTCAGACATTACGCATTAGCACATGAAGTCCGTCTCATTTCGAAGGTGGACCCTCTCAAATATCTAATGTCAAGGGCCATATTGACAGGTCGACTCGCTAAATGGGCTCTGCTCTTGATGGAGTTCTCGATAACCTATCAACCTCTCAAGGCAGTGAAAGGCCAGGCCATCGCCGATTTCCTCGCTGAGCATCCGATACCGGCTGATTCTCCTCTGAATTGCGATTTGCCAGACGAACATGCGTTTGACGCGATCGACGGTGGTGATACCCAATGGGAACTTTATTTCGATGGAGCATCTTCCATGAAAAAGCGCAAACAAAGTACCCCTATAATCAAATCGGGGGTAGGCCTCATCTTCGTGACTCCACAAGGAGGGATAATGCGCTTCGCTTTCTCCTTAACAGAGCCGAGGACAAACAATGAAGCCGAATACGAAGCTCTGATAGCAGGCTTCGAGATCGCCATCGACATGGGAATTGAAAATCTCCTCATATACGGAGATTCTCAACTGGTCATTAGTCAAATAAACGGCGACTACCAGACATGCAAACCAGAATTGGTGAAGTATGGCGAAAAAGTGCAACAAATGTTGACCCAAATCCCCTCCTACACTTTGGAGAACATACCGCGTGCGGAAAACAGCAAAGCAGACGCGTTGGCCAAGCTTGCTAAAGAACTGGCCGACGAGAACCTCGATGACGTAAGAATCGTGGTACAAAGCCGTCGGGTGCTTGCCCCAGCAAAAATATCTCTGGAATCGTCCGAAGAGAAGGGAGTGACTGAACAGACGACCTTGCAAATAGAAGACCGGGAAAAGGCTGAGGATTGGAGGGAAGTCTTCGTAGACTACTTTAAGTCCCACCGATTGCCCGAAGAAGCGTCCATAAGACATCATCTCATGAAACGAGCTCCGTCTTTCGCCTTCGTCAATGATACTCTGTACAAGAGGTCGTTTGATTCTCTGTGGCTGAGATGCTTAGGACCTGACGAAGCGAAAAGAGTCGTCCAGGAAGTTCATGACGGACTCCGCGGTTCTCACCAAGCGGGCCCAAAGATGAAGTTGAAGATCAAACGGATGGGCTACTATTGGCCTACGATGATCTAGGACTGCCTCGAATATGCGAAGCAATGCCACTCATGCCAAATTCATGGGGACTTCATCCATCAGCATCCAAATCCACTACATCCAACGGTGGCTAGCTGGCCATTCGAAATGTGGGGGACTGATATAGTCGGCCCCATCGAACCAGCATCGTCTAGAGGACATCGTTTCATCCTAGCGACGACTGACTACTTCTCTAAGTGGGCGGAATCAGTACCACTGAGGGAAGTAAAGACGGAGAATATCCTCCATTTCTTCAAGACGCATGTCATATATCGGTTTGGAATGCCAAGACGAATCATCTCCGATAACGGGCCAGCCTACAGAAGCCACAAAATCAGTCGCTTCGCGCAACAGTACAATATAGACTGGAGATATTCCTCAGTTTATAATCCGCGAGCTAATGGTCTAGCCGAGGCCTTCAACAAGACTTTGACAAAGATCATAAAGAAAACGGTGTCCCGAAATAAGAAGGACTGGCACGAAAGACTGCAAGAAGCTCTTTGGGCATATCGAATTACGTTCAAGACGGCCATGAACACAACGCCATACGCGTTGGTGTTCGGTACAGAAGTAGTACTTCCCCTCGAGATAGAGCTACCCTCTCTACGAGTGGCGGTCCACTACGAGCTTACGGACGAAGAAAATGCTCACCTTCGGCTTGAGGAACTTGACGCCCTTGATGAAACCCGGCTCATAGCGCAACAAAATCTAGAAGCTTACAAAGCAAAGATGATGCACTCATATGAAAGATTAATCCGACCAAGGACGTTCCGCCAAGGCGAACTCGGGCTAATAGTCAAAAGGCCTATGATTCCCAATCGCGCCAAGCGAGGAAAATTCGAGCCAAACTATGAAGGCCCATACATCATAGATAAGGTCTACCAGGGTGGGGCCTATCTACTCATGGACATGCACGGTGAAAGGCCTTTCAGGCCAATAAACGGTCGCTTCCTAAAAAAATACTATGCTTAATGAGCCACAGCCTAGGTCAATGGTAGATGACGACGACTATGTCCGCTCGCTATCTTCCTAAGCTCAAACTCTATCAGCAGTATCCAGCCTTCTCAAAGACGGACCGAAATGTCTTTAAACTAATACCAGACCGAAACGTCTTTAAACTACTACCGCAGCATCTTTTAGGCTGATGAGATATAAAAAAATATATATATAAAAATAAAAAAAAACGGTATGTCCATAAGCAAAAAGGACACGGATGAAAACCCGAAAGGGCTCCGTGAGTAAAAACAGCAGGGCTACCGGCGAGTGTTCGTGAAAACCCGAAAGGGCGCGACCTCGTAAAAAAATATATAAAAATAAAAAAAAAGAATAATAAAAAAAAAACGGTATGTCCATAAGCAAAATGGGCACGGATGAAAACCCGAGAGGGCTCCGTGAGTAAAAACAGCAGGACTACCGGCGAGTGTTTGTGAAAACCCGAAAGGGCGCAACCTCGTTAAAAGAACACTTACAAGATCCTCTCGACCTTGTAAGGAGAAACCACCCGCGTGAGATCCTTACGACCCACAAGGGAACAACACACTTAGGGATCCCCACGATTCCTAAGGAGAAAATACACTTGCGAGATCCTCACGACTCGTAAGGAGAACTCTCTTATGGGACCCTCACGGCTCATAAGATTTGAAAGTCTTAAGTTACAGAGACCTAAACCTGTGCTTAAGCAACCCCCACAACCTTCGATATTGCCCTACAAGTGGTCCAATACTGACCCTTGTATACAATCCACGGGCGCGAATAAACATTTCCCTAACCAAGATCCATCCGTGATTGGGGATATGTTCGCACGACCCTTGTAAGTCCTCTCGATTTACAAGGAGAAAACCCTCCTGTAGGATCCTTACGACTTACAGAGGAAACAAACACTTAGGAATCCTCACGATTCCTAAGAAGAAAATACACCTATAAGATCCTCACGACTTGTAGGGAGAAATAACTTTGTGAGACCCTTACGGCTCATGAAGTCAAAGCCTTAGTCGACAGGACCCTAACCCTGTTCGCTAAGCCACCTTTGTTCGACATCGACGGAAGCAGATGATGATTCGCTCCTGGTAATATCCCAGTTGTAGCGGTGCTGATGCCGAAATCGGCTTACGGCGAAAAGCCAGTAGGCCGCACATGCATACGAAATAGCCGAAATGATGGGGCAACTTGCAATAAAAAGCAGCAAGTAAAAATGTATGCATGCAAAATAGCCGAAATGATTGGGCAGCTCGCAATAAAAAGTAGTGAGTAAAAATTAAAAAAAATTAAAATAGCTGAAATGATTGGGCAACTCGCAATAAAAAGCAGCGGGTAAAAATAAAATAAATAGCCGAAATGATTGGGCACCGCGAAAAATGGCCGAAATGATTGGGCAATCACGACCTTCGCGATATAAAAGCTGAAATGATAGAGCATCGCGGAGATAAAACAAAAAATGATGATAAAACTTTGGCCCTACAGTTAAGATCACATCGATCCCTGTATACAATCCAAGGGCATAAACAAAGAGGGAACCATACTTTCCCAACAGGCTCCGCCAGAAGACGAAGCCAAATCTCGACGGTTCAGTCCAACTCTGAAGAAACCAGTGTCTTCAGCAGATACCTCGACTCACGGATACAAACACTCCTTGACGAGAGCCTCCTGATCCGCGTCGACTCGCAGAGCCACTAGTGCCTCCGTGGGAAATCCTCGACTCGTTTCAAACCCCAAGGAAACAAATAATCCTTGGCGCTTGGGAAACAAATAATCCCTAGCAAACTCCTCGACTCACCGATACAAACACTCCTTGACGAGAGCCTCCTGATCCGCGTCGACTCGCAAAGCCACCAGTGCCTCCGTGGGAAATCCTCGACTCGTTTCAAACCCCAAGGAAACAAATAATCCTTGGCGCTTGGGAAACAAATAATCCCTAGCAAACTCCTCGACTCACGGATACAAACACTCCTTGACGAGAGCCTCCTGATCCGCGTCGACTCGCAGAGCCACTAGTGCCTCCGTGGGAAATCCTCGACTCGTTTCAAACCACAAGGAAACAAATAATCCTTGGCGCTTGGGAAACAAATAATCCCTAGCAAACTCCTCGACTCACGGATACAAACACTCCTTGACGAGAGCCTCCTGATCCGCGTCGACTCGCAGAGCCACCAGTGCCTCCGTGGGAAATCCTCGACTCGTTTCAAACCCCAAGGAAACAAATAATCCTTGGCGCTTGGAAAAAAAATAATCCCTAGCAAATTCCTCGACTCACGGATACAAACACTCCTTGATGAGAGCCTCCTGATCCGCGTCGACTCTCAGAGCCACCAGTGCCTCCGTGGGAAATCCTCGACTCGTTTCAAACCCCAAGGAAACAAATAATCCTTGGCGCTGGGGAAACAAATAATCCTTAGCAAACACCTCAACTCAAGGAAACAAACAATCCTTGATGAGAGCCTCCTGATTCGCTTCGGCTCGCAGAGAAACCAGTGTCTCCGTGGGAAAATTCCCGATTCGTCTCAACTTGCAAGATGAAGCCTCAGACAACAGGGACAAAAAAAACCTGCTTCCTGAACAATGGGACCCTGCAAGTCGATCTAAAATGGTCTCTTGCATACTATTCACGGGCCTCACTCTCCAAAGTCGAGTTTCGACGAGGAGGGAAACAACCGCTTACGAGTCCTCTCGACTCGTAAGAGGAAAAAATTCTCTTATAGGATCCTTACGACTTATAAGAGAAAACCACACTTAGGAATCCTCACGATTCCTAAGGAGAAAACCCACCTACGAGATCCTCTCGATCCGTAGGGAGAAGAATCTCTATGAGACCCTCACGGCTTATAGAGTTGAAAAGTCTTAGGCAGCAGATCTGAACCTGCGGCCTAAGCCATCGCTATTTCTTAAGAAAGTCAAGATGCGTGCTCTATTATCTGTTGACCATGTTTACTAAGGTGGCATACTGATAATAAAAGAAAGAAAAGGCGGAGAAATTACACAAGACATTACAAAAAATGTGCATCTTTTATTCATAAACTTGATTGAGTACATGATACATTGTGCTAAAGAATAAAAAATATACATACATTTTTTATTTACAAGTATAAACGATACAAGGAGAATTACTGAGAAGGAAGCATCTTGCATAGATCTAGCAATTTTTCGCGCAATTCCTTCCCCGCTTTCTCCTGATCGGCTACCACCGCCAGCTCCGCCTCCACTTGGGCCCGTTGCTGCAAGACAGACGCAAGCTGCTCCCTGACGGCCTGATAAGCAGCTTCCCGACCTGGGGTATCGCGCTCAGCTACATCAAGCTTTCGCTTCAAGTTTAGCCCATGGGAGATGCGCTCCAGGAGACCCTCAAAGATAATCTTCACTTGGGCAGCATTCGCTTCAACCTCAGCACGCAGATGGGCCGTCTCGCTCGAGGTCTCTTGGCATTCCCTTAGCCTTAAAGCTGCTTCTTGTTCCAAGTGGTGGACGTAAGAGGAGCTTCCCTCGATCCATGCTGCTCTTTTATTGCTCGCGGCTAAAGTCTCGGGGGCAGGACGCATCGACTCCAGCTGATGTAGGCGAGCCTCGATCTTCATACAATGATTAACCCAAGATGCGATGATGCCCTCGTCATGGAAATTCACGAGTATCACCAGCATCGGGTTAACCACTGTAGCAAAGTCCGTAGCAGAAGTAGGGGTCTCAACGTCGAGCTCCTCAATGTAGTCGCTCAACATACGCAAGCTGTTCGCGGCGCCTTTCGAAGATGGACATCTCAGGAAAGGACCTACCGACATTATGATACGAGACTCGAAGGGTGCCGAGACCGGAACGACCGCTGACAAGAAACAAGATGTGATCAGATAACAGTTCAGGAAGTAAAAAAAAGGGGGAGTTATTAATGTGATAGTCGCTATACCAGCTGAGGCAGGTGGCAAGGCCGGAAGGGCCGGTGGCGCAGCCGATCTTTTATCCCCTCCTTCAATCTGTAGCGCTGCAGTTGAGATGAGAAAAAAGAGGGTTATAAGTAATTCCGTCAATAAAAAAAGAAGAAGGATATCAAAGGAAATCATACTCACCAACGCCACCAGAGGAAGAAGCGAGTTCGGATGGGAAAGAGGAGTGTGGGAGCAACACCTGATAAAGATGGTCAAAAAGCACTCCTGAAAGACATAACAGTATGACTTTAGTACACAAATTATACGTCTGAAAAATGAGATTAATAAGTTGCAAACTCATACCTTCCAACATCTTTGACGGTATGAGAGAAGGCGGAGAGGTGACCACCGCCAGGGCAGTAGTTGAAGGCGCTCCCTCGAGCAATGGGGCATCGGCACTGGCTGCACCTGCGTTACGAACAAATATGAACCTGTCAGAAAGGATTGTAAGATAAAGAGGACAGTAACTTAGGATTTACCTGGTGAGCTGCCAGCCGAAACGGAGGCGGCTCCCTCCTCCATCGACATGAGGCCACCGCCCGTGGCCTCATCACCCGACTCAATGGGAACCGTTGTTGTGCTCGCAAGACCTGGAGACGGCGGAGAACCATAGACGGGGAGGGCTATAACTGGGGCATTCCCAGATTCCAGAGAAGGAGCGGTTGGCTTGTCCTCGGGAGTCATGGCCACCCACCCGCTACTCCCTCGGGTTCATTAGTCGTGGTTGTCTAGTCCACCGTCACCACGAGGTCACCAACCTCAAGCGCCTCGTCCGCCAACAACCTGGGCTCAGTTATAATGATCATTTCATCTGCCACCACTTTAGGTTCGGCATCAATGACCTTCTCGGCTGCAGCCCCCTCAACCTCCACCTCAGACTCCAAAGCCTCACCAACGTTGCCCACCGTTGGCTCGAGTTCGGCAGGTATCATCGCCTCCTCTGCTTCCTTGGGTTCAACGGTCTCCGCCTCCCCCTCGGTCAGACTTGGCCCTATAAGATAAAATATATAAGAACCGATGGCATTATAACTCTTACAACAAAATCTTGGGAGAAATATTACCTGAAGTGGATTTATCATTTGCGCTCCGAGCTGCGCGCGCCACTTGTCTGCGAGCAGTGGATAGGAGGGCGACATGGGCCTCTTGGGAAGGAGTATCAGCACGAGGGACGGTGCTGGGGCCCGCTCCCATAGCCAAGGCAGCCCTCCGTGCCTTTGCTTCGCGCCTCGACTGCTTCCGTTCCTCCCGGGCTGTCGCGATGGACCTCTGTGACGCTTCCTTCAGGGCGTCGTCGTCCTCGTTCAGAGATGCCTCCAGAGCCTTTAAGGCGTCTCTCATCGGCTCTTCAAGACGAACCTCCTGCAGTAACCCTGAAGAAGCAGGAACATCGGCAACTGGTAGAACATCTGCGTCACTTGGAGGGAGCGGCATTGAGGTTCCTATGATTAAAAGGGAAAGGGTAGATCGACCATAACACAAGGGAAATGAAAACTTGATGAATCGAAACTTACTAAGGCCCATGGATGCTCTAAGACGTTCCTCCTCCTGGAAAGTCTTCAGAGAAGCGGCAATGGCTTCTTCATCAGTGATGCCTGTTGAAAGAAAAGAAAGAAAAGCGTTAGTCAAAGGCAATGAAGAGGATATGTTGCAATAAAGAAAAGGCGACTAGTAGTTACCTGATTGCGCAAGCTTAGCTAGCCACGCGTCACGCCTCGCCAACCACGCTGAAGCTTTGAGAGCAGCCTCCAAGTCTGTATCGTCCGGCGGCGGCATCACTAATCCTTCGTTAGTCCCGTATTCGATCAGGCCCTCGGCATAGGGAGCATGGGGTTCCTGACCGAACACGACGTCCGCAGCGAAGAGCGACTTCTTTTTCTTCTGCCCTCCGACCCGAGGTGCACGTGGGATTGACTTCCGTTTAGCAGCCACCTTGGGACGGCGGGTCCCGATGTCCGCACCCACGCCAGACTCCGGTGAGGCTATAACCACTGTCTCCACTGGAGCACAGGGTGCTGGTGGTGCATCCTCAATATCAGGGAGTGGCAATCCGTGCGGAGGACTCTGCGCATGCGAGGGCCCGGTTCTAACCTCTTTTAGAGGAGCAACTACTGGAGTCCTAGGAACCAAAGGAGCGTTGCGGTCGCTGCCTGGAGGCGTACCCTTACGATCAACCGGCAGTCGCCTTTCCTCCTTTATAACGGCTCCTGTTGCATGATTGTACCAGTCTTTATATACATTAAGTAGTCGTGGAGCGCAGGCTGGCGCACTGATAAAAAAATGAGAACCCGTGTTCAGGCGCATGAAGTGATGTAACGCGTTCTCTATCCCTTCTTCATTGGCAACATGTTCCAGTAAGAAAGCTTCCAAGGGTACCCCTTGATCGTAGCCCGGTTGTTGGGCGAAACGATGTGAGTTATATCTCATGAAAATTGCCGCACCATCCTGCCTGAAGACTAGGAAGCCCGGTCTAATAGAATACAAGTGAAGAGTCTCCCGAGCCGTCAAAACTGAGGCTCCATCCTTAAAGACATCTTGTAATGGCCGCATCGCAGTGGTAGACACCTTTCCAATGGTCAATACCTTATCGACAAAGGACATCCCGGCTCCAACGGTATGAGGGCGAAGGAGTAAACCCCTGGCGTTCCGCGGTGATGGGGTTACAGTTGATGCACCGATCAACTGTATAATGCGAGGAAAACCACACTTGTCAAAGAACGAAGGCCTTTTATGCATGCCGAAGACACCCGCCGTGTGTAGCTCGAGCCACGATGCAAAGTAGTGCATCGGGAAGACCACGTGCAGTACCCTGGGCTCATTAGCATCCGCTGCTCGACTGAGGCCATGGTATAAGTGCGCCAAGCCGGCGATCCCCACAGCCACCTTTACCCCGATAGCCATCCGATGGGCTGGGTAAAAGACAGAGGGCCGCATACGATGAGAGTGCATTGGGATCGCAAACCAACTCAGCCACAATCCGAGAAATCCTAGGAAAAAGGCCTCCTCGTCCATCCCGGGGGCCGCAATTTCTGCAAAAGATATAGTCGGGAAGTCCGGAAGAAAAAAACCCTTTTGGTCTATCTCCTTCACCGGCAGGTTATCCAAACCTAGACCGAAAGGGTCATCCAGGGTAGCAAACTTGGCAGCTTCTGATGAGATGACGCTTGGGCGAAGGAAACGAGCGATGAAATCCTCAAAATTAACTCCTCGACTCCCATGTTCGATAAAAAGGGACTCGTAGATGTTCAACACCTTGATTAGGCTCGGGAATTGGTGTTGAACGGCGTTTTCTGGCGTGATCCCCCTTACCATCGGCTTAGCACCGAAGACGTACCCATCTGTCGGGAGCAGCTCTTCATAGTGTTCCCCCATGACTGGTAGACCGGATACCTCCGTGAACTCCTCCAAAGAGATGGACACTTCCCGATCCATGGCAAGGAAAGTGTGGGTAGGAATATTCCACTGCTCCAGGAAAGCCTTGAACTACCAGGTGGGGAGCGTGGGATACTGGAAGAGAGAGACGTAGACCGCGGTGTAATGTCCTAAACTTATCAACTGCGACTTCTTCGTCGACAGGATGTACCGGTCCCACGGCAGATAGCCGATCGGGTGGCGGGGAATCATACCAAGGTTATATGATTGCCCCCAGGGTCGTGCTTCACCTTGACAGATACGGCGTCCTAGGATATCCAAAACCATGGGACGCTGAACCGGAACCGCATCCATAGCGGGATGAAGAAAGCTGTTCGCGGTCCAATCCACCATCTTCACGGCATACTGCACCGAGGGTGGGGTAGCGTAGTGAATCGCCGTGATGGGCTCGGACGGCACTGCGCATGTGAAGCTGCGTCGACCCATAATGATCTGGTTATACCACGACCCCCAAAGGTGGAGACTCTTGTACTCCGGGTCATACTCTTTAATCATGGCCAGGACTTCACGGTCCAAGGGCGCTTCGGGAAATCCCTCCTTCGAGCGGACGAACGGAAACGAGGTGTCGAGAGACATGATCGCTGCAAAAGAACAATCTAGCCGTTAGTGTTGTAATTCCAACGCTTGGCGTTTAAAAAAGAAAATGTGTTAATCAATTAATTAAATTAAAAATTAAATTAAAATTAATTAATTACACCACACAGCAGTGCGGCGGGTAGAAGACCGAAGGGGGACCCACAAAATCTGGATGACAATATGTCAGTTAATAAGACAACCTCATCATTGGATGCGATTGTCAGTTGGTCCCCAGGAAAACATTCCCACTAATAATAATAATAATAAATCCCTAGAGACAAGGAGAAAATCTCCTCTTTCAGAGCAAAGCTCTGTCACAGAGTGACACTTGTCAAACTCTGGTCTCAGAGAAATAAGATTCCTTAAAAAAAAAGCTGAGCTCTGTGGTGATAATGAGAAAATTTATTAAAACATTTTGAAGACTCTTAGAAGTTCTTCATTTTTAGATAAAAAAGATCTATTTTTGGATCCATGAGCAAAGCTCTGCTCATGGGTTAAAATCCATGAACAAGATCTCTTCAGATCTATGGATTCATGAGAGCAAAGCTCTGTTGGTGAAACCCCAATGGGGATCCCTTTAGATCAAAAGATCTATGAGAGCAAAGCTCTATTGGTTAATTAAATTAAATTTAACTCAAGATTAATTTTACCTAAAGTTATCTAACTTGAAAATGAGAGCAAAGCTCTAAAGTTCTGGAAACGAGAGCAAAGCTCTGAAGTTCTAAGCAAGAGCAAAGCTCTGGAATCAAAATCTAAAAAATGGTGAAGTTTTCTAAAAGGCCATAGGTCTTATTTATAAGGCGCTTGCGCCCCTTCAGCTCACCCCTTGATCCAACGATCAGGAGTTTGCCACCGCTGCACTCACGTGCGCGCCACGTGAGCGCAACGGTGGGGGGGTATTTGTTTCCCCCAATCAGATTAAAGCTCTGTTGAAATTCAAAATTCAAAATTCAAAATTGTGAAGCAACGCTTCAAATCCCGGGCGCAACGCGCCACGTGTCTGGCGCAGACGCATCAGCGCAGCGCCTAAGGCAGTGCACCCAATCAGAGCAAAGCTCTGTTTTAAACAAAATTAAATGAAGCAACGCTTCAGCTGCGCAAGCACTGCGCTGCGCGACACGTGTCAGCGCAGATGCGATAGTGCAGATGCGCTGCGCTGTGCGCTGCGCGACACGTGTCAGCGCAGATGCGCCAGCGCAATTGCGCTGCGTTGTGCGACGCGTGTCAGCGCAGAAGCGCCAGCGAAGTTGCGCTGTCAGCGCAGAAGCGCTGTCAGCGCAGAAGCGCTAGCGCAGTTGCGCTCCTCTGTGCGCTGCGTGACACACATCACGCGCTGGGGCATCTGCGCCAAACAGAATAAAGATTTTAAAGAAATCTTTCTGTTCTTGTTAAAACAAGAAGATTTTCTTCTGTAAAACAGAAGCCCTTAGATCAAAGATCCAACGGTGGGAAAATCTCTCAAATCACTCAGGGAAAGATCTCTTTAACTAATTTATGGGCACTATAAAAGGGACCCTGGACCTCAATTCAAAGGCATCAACATTTCTTGAAAAAAGTCAAGAGCTTCAAACAGAGAGAACTCTGAGAAAATTCCAAGAAAAAGGTAAAAACCTTCACGAGAGAGAAGAAATTTCTTCTAATAGATCATTGATCTAAAAACCAGATCAATGATCTTTACATAATAAACAGTGCTTTGCACTTCTTATGAACAACTGTTTCTTTAAAACAAGGAAAAACAAAAACATAAAATATATATATAGTGCTTTGCACTTTTATGAACCTTTGGTTCTTGAAATAAAAAGAAAAACTTGTTTTTCTTTGATCTAAATTAGATCAAGAAATCAAATAGTGCTTTGCACTTCTTTTATGAACCATCGGTTCTTGAATCTAAAAGATTCTCAAATTAATAGTGCTTTGCACTTATAAATCTGCACTGTTGCGCTCTTGGGCTGGCGCAAGCCACCATAGAGCGCCACGTGTCAGCGACTGAACCATTTGCGCTATGCGCTTTTGAAATAGAGTTTTGCTCTCTGAAATTGGCGTAACTCACCAGAGCGCGCCACGTGTCAGCAACGCAAGCGTAGCGCACTAGCACAACGCACTACGCCTGCATGACACTTGTCATCACCACCAGCGCTTGCGCTCTCTGATTGGCGCAAAACGCCTGATAAATGCAATGCATTTCCTAAAAGGGCCAGGCCCAAATCAAAAAGATCAAGCAGGCCAAAATAAATTGCAAAGCAATAAAAAGCAGAGCCCAAATAAAATTGATGCTCTGCATCATTTATAAAGGGCAGAGCCCAAAACAAATTGATGCTCTGCATCCTTTCTGGGCAAAGCCCAAATAAAAATAAAAAGAAATGCAATGCAAAAGCAAATAAAATGTTGAACATTTTCAACTGGACTTAGCCCAATTTTGGCCGTAAATCCTTAAATTAAATTGACTGAGCAAGATCTCTCTCTTAAATCAATTTATATCCGTTTCGAGGGTACATCTCCGAACTCCTCTGACAACTGTCGTTGTAATCCTTCAACGACGTCAGAGAGGTGACGGGTCCCGACGAACACACATCAATATGGACTGCGGGGTCCTTAAACTCGTAGAACGAAACGTCCTTAAACTAATATTGGACCGAAATGTCCTTAAACTAATATTGGACCGAAACGTCCTTAAACTAATGTTGGACCACCACGTCCCTAAACTAATGTCGGACCACCACGTCCCTAAACTGGAACATGGACCACCACGTCCCTAAACTGGAACATGGACCACCACGTCCCTAAACTACTTATGGACCACTACGTCCCTAAACTGGAACAATAGAGCCTCCAAATGCTCTTTTGCCGGATCTAAACGATCCCGTTTAAGTTGATCTTAGCCTCCAAACACGGCTAACGTATTCTTAAACATTCAAACGGACTATAAAACTCCAAATCAACCTTGGTTCAAGGGTACATCTCTGAACTCCTCTGACATCTGCCGTTGTAATCCTTCAACGACGTTAGAGAGGTGACGAGTCCCAATGGCCAGATATTAAATGGATTATTACGTTAAGTTGATCTTAGTCTCAAACAGGACTATCGTATCCTTAACGAACGTTTAAGTTGATCTTAGCTGCAACGCGACTAATGCATCCTTAAGCTAAAAACACCAAACCCAAATCTAAGTAAATACGGATTTGGACTAATCCACGTCCTACGGGCGACGGCATTACTCAGTCTCCGTATACAATCCACGGGCAACCACAAAAAAAACAAACACACACGACACGAAGTGAAATTCTGGAGAAGGAGAAAGTTGTTACCGCGATGCGGTAGCGTAATTAACTGCAGGGGCTTGCGCCTACAGGGAAGAGCGTCCCCAAAATAAAAAACCCCTCAAGCGAGGGGGAATCTGACGAAGTCTGCTACATCGGCCGCATCCGTCTAAACCTCCGATACACGGTGCCATAAATCAACTTGGCATCTTCGGAGAGGTGGACGAATAAAACCAAATAGCATCTGCCCCGAATCTCAGCGTCAGGACATCGCAGTCTTGTGCGCCGTCTTTCGGAGGGGAACATGTGCAATTTGTGCTTCCATCGCTTTTATACTCTCACCGTGGGAGGCAGAGTTCTGCATTAATGTTTGGATAGAAGACTTTAAATCAGCCGATGTTTGCATTGAAAATTTAATAAACAGATCGAGTGCAGATGAGTTTTCGGTACCGGCCATTTGGAAAGAATTATTATAGGGTGCAGAATTATTGGCCGGATTTTGAAAATTTTGTGGTTGAAAGGGGTGCTGACTCTGTGTTGGTTGCTGTTGCTGTGGAGGAGCCCATTGATAGTTATTTTGTTTTGGAACCGTTGTTCCCCGCCGAAAGACGCGACAGAGACGCAGCGAACGTCTAGCCTGAATTTCGGGACAGATGCTAATTGGTGCTATCCGTCCACCTCTCCGAAGATGCCAAGTTGATTTATGACACCATGTATCGAAGGTTTAAACGGATGCGTCCGATGTAGCAGACTTCGTCAGATTCGCGGGTTGTTTGATTGTGGGGACGCTCTTCCCTGCAGGCGCAAGCCCCTGCAGTTAATTACGCTACCGCATCACGGTAACCACTTTCTCCTTCTCCAGATGGTCACTTCGTGTCGTGTATGTTTGTTTTATTTTTGGTTGCCCGTGGATTGTATACGGAGACTAATTTATGTTGTCGCCCGTAGGACATGGATTAGTCCAAATCCGTATCTTTCTTAGATTTGGGTTTTGGTTTTGGTTTAAGGATACGTTAGTCTCATTTGAGAATAAGATCAACTTAAACGTTTGTTAAGGATACGTTAGTCTAATTTTAGACTAAGATCGACTTAACGGGATTGTTTAGATCCCACAAGAGAGCATTTGGGCTCTATTGTTTAGTTTAGGGACATCGCGGTCGATTACCAGTTTAAGGACATGGTGGTCCATTACCAGTTTAAGGACATGGTGGTCCAATGTTAGTTTAAAGACATCGCGGTCGAGGTTAAGGACATCATAGTCCGTGAGTTTAAAGACCCCACAGTCCAGGTTAAGGACATCATAGTCCATGAGTTTAAAGACCTCACAGTCCAGGTTAAGGACATCATTGTCCATGAGTTTAAAGACCTCACAGTCAAGGTTAAGGACGTCATAGTCCGTGAGTTTAAAGACCTCACAGTCAAGGTTAAGGACATCATAGTCCATGGGCTTAAGGACCCCACAGTCCGTAGAGTGTTTGGTTGTCGGGACCCGTCCCCTCTCTGAAGACGTTGAAGGATTACAACGACAAATATAAGAGGAGTTCAGAGATGTACCCTTGAACCAATTTTGGTTGGGAGATCTATAGTCCAATTTGGGACTAAAATCTGTTAAAAGGTTTATGAGCATATGGGCTCAGTTGATATGAGTTGAGGACTTACGGCCAATCTTGGGCTAAGTCCAATAAATGTTTAACATTTTATTTTTGTTCTGGCTATTAAGCCTTTATTTGGACTTAGCCCTTTTAATAATGTTAGGCATTGGGCTCTGACATTTTTGTCTTGTATCAGAAACAAAGTTTGTTCTAACAGTGGGCCACGTGGCGCGCCAGGCGCGTTGCGCCAGTCAAAGAGCGCATTGCGCTTCTGTCGGGTAGCGCACACGAAGAGGACACGTGTCGCGCTTAGCGCTAAGCGCTAGTTTGTTAGCGCATTGCGCTTTTAATTTATGAGCGCGTTGCGCTAGTCTGTTGGCGCACCAGTGAGTGACACGTGGCGCACTTGGCGCTGAGCGCCAGCCCATGAGCGCAATGCTCTATTTTAGAAGCGCAGAGCGCAGATTGTGTCTCTAGTTGACACGTGGCAGGTTTTGGCGCTGAGCGCCGGTCCAATGAGTGCAAGGGCGCAATTCATGAGTGCAAGGCACTTTTCAATAGCACAAGACACATCTGATCAATTTTAAGATCAAAGAATAAATTTATGTTCTTTGTAAAGGAGGCTTTGGCTCAAGATTTAAGAACAAAAGTTTTTGTTTTATAAAAGGGCTCTGCCTTTATAGATCAAGGATCTATGAATGAAGTAAATACTTCTTTTATTTTTATGATCAGATCTTTTGATCTTTTTATGAGAGACCTTGGTCTGTTGTAGATCTATGATCTTTTAGAAGATAGTTCTTCTGTTTTAGTGAGATGATTTCATCTCTGTTGTTCAAGAATTAATTCTTTACCTTGAATAAATGATCTTCTTTTTCTAAGAGCTTGCTCTTCTTTCTTTGAGATTTTTCAAAGTTTGTAGGGTGGTTTCTCTATATTTTCTCTTTTTGCTTCTGTATATCTGTTTCTTTTCCTTTTTTTTTTATTGAAAAGAAGGATCATTGGTCGTTGGGACCCACCACCTCTCCGACGACACTGAGAGATTACAGCGCCATATATCGAAGGTGTGGAGGGATGTACCCTTTGAACCATGTCCCACTCATTAGGGGGAAAGAACAGGCTGGAGCTTAAGCTTCTCGCTGCTGAAAAAGACTTCTTTGCGTTCGCGCACGTGCGTCGCACGTGTTGGGCGCACATATTTGCACGTAGGGCACATGGAGCTTGCGCATATGCGCATTGGAGGGGGGAGCAAGATCTTATGGAGAACGTATCTCCTTTTAATATTATTAAATGTTCTCATGTAGTGCGCACGTGTGTTGCAAGTAACGCACATGGCGCTTGTGCATATGTACATTATGGGGAGGAGCATGCTCCTATCTTGGAGAACTAAGCTCCTATGAAGAACTAAGCTCCTTTTAATATTATTGAATATTCTCATGTGGTGCGCACGTGCATTGCACGTGGTGCGCGCATGGCGGGTACACGTGCGTTGCACGTAGCGCACATGGTGCTTGCGCATATGCGCATTATGGGGAGGAGCATGCTCCTATCTTGGAGAACTAAGCTCCTATGGAAAACGTATCTCTTTTTAATATTATTAAATATTCTTATGTGGTGCGCACGCGTATTGCACGTGGTGCGCGCATGGCGGGCATACGTGCGTTGCACGTAGCGCACATGGCGCTTGCGCATATGCGCATTATGGGGAGGAGCATGCTCCTATCTTGGAGAACTAAGCTCCTATGGAGAACGTATCTCCTTTTAATATTATTAAATGTTCTCATGTGGTGAGCACGCGCGTTGCACGTGGTGCGCGCATGGCGGGCATACATGCGTTGCACGTAGCGCACATGGCGCTTGCGCATATACGCATTATGGGGAGGAGCATGCTCCTATCTCGGAGAACTAAGCTCCTATGGAGAACTAATAGTATTGAATCTTTTGAGGATTGAACCCTCCTCTTTCTAAGAGGTATCCCCTCTTATTTATATGGGAGTGGTAGAGAAACTATCTCTCCTTTTCCCGATGTGGGACTAAAAATGCATTCTCAATGTAGTAGAGCATTACTTTAGGTTACACATGCATAGCACATTTACTCATAACTTTTGATCTCGGATGAATTATGAGGCCCATAATATATCAAATCGAAGGATTTTTTCGAGATACTTTCGATACCATCAGAATTTAGCTGTTTCTCATTCAGGAGTTTGTCAAAATACAGGTCGGAAAATACTGGTTCCCATCTTCTTCCTTAGATCACATGTGCATAGACATTTGCTCATAACTTTTGATCCCGGATGAATTATGAGGCCCATAATATATCAAATCGAAGGGTTTTTCGAGATGCTTTCAATACCATCAGAATTTAGCTGTTTCGAATTTCGGAGTTTGTCAAAATACAGCTCGGAAAATACTGGTTCGCATCTTCTTCCTTAGATCACATGTGCATAGACATTTGCTCATAACTTTTGATCCCGGATGAATTATGAGGCCCATAATATATCAAATCGAAGGTTTTTTAGAGATGCTTTCAATACCATCAGAATTTAGCTGTTTCTCATTCGGGAGTTTATCAAAATTCAGCTCGGAATATACAGGTTCACATTTTCTTAAGCGTATCGCTGCCATTTGATGCCTTGGGCTCTTTTGTGCAGAAACTTTTGGCGGGAACAAATGCCCCCCACTACTTTGTCCACGTAAGTATATACGTGGGTGAAGTAGTGCAGAGTAATTCATAGTGTATGACCAGTTTCGGGTTGGTATATAATTTTCAGAATCTTGATCTGAGAAGATAACGAGCGGACACAAGCGTCGTCATTTATCATTGACTCAAATCTCGACTCTTAAGAGATATAGTCCCAAACTCTCAGCTCCATGAGCCGTACCCTTCTATTCCTTTATGTTTTACTCTGGGGTGAAGTAGTTTATATGCTCATGAGTAAATTCTCCATTTCAGTGGTATGTGGCTTTGGCAAGTGTGGCCCATAGATGGTAGATAACAGTTAATCTTGAACTCTCTATAAGATAGTGATGGCTTAGAAGACAGGGGTAGGATCTGTCACTTAAGATTTTTCAATTTTATGAGCCGTGAGGGTCTAATAAAGAATTTTCTCCCTACCGGTCGAGAGGATCCCGTAGGTGTAATTTCTCCTTAAAAATCGTGAAGATTCCTATGTGTATTTTCCCTTGAAAGTCGTAAGGATCTCACAAGAGAATTTGCTCCCTTTCGAGTCGTGAGGATCCGCAAGTGATGGGTGAAGTTGCCCTTATCCGCATTTCACGGAGTCAGGAGTTGCTCTGGATGCTTCCCACGGGTTCACTGTCGTATTCTGCGAGGACCAGACTCCGCTCTGGACGTTTCCCACGGGTCAGAGTTGACATTATCCGCGTTCCACGTGACCAGGAATTTTTCTCTAGATGCTTCCCACGGGTTCACTGCCGTGTTCGGCGAGGACTAGGCTCCACTCTGGATGCTTCACACGGGGTCATTGCCGTGCTCTGCGAGGACCAGAATCTGCTCTGGACGTTTCCTACGGGGTCAAAATTGACATTATCCGCGTTCCACGTGACCAGGAATTTTGCTCTGGATGCTTCCCATGGGTTCACTGCCGTGTTCTGCGAGGACTAGGCTCCGCTCTGGATGCTTCACACGGGGTCATTGCCGTGCTCTGCGAGGACCAGGATCCGCTCTGGACGTTTCCCACGGGGTCAGAATTGACATTATCCGCGTTCCACGTGACCAAGAATTTTGCTCTGAATGCTTCCCACGGGTTCACTGCCGTGTTCTGCGAGGACCAGGCTCCGCTCTGAATGCTTCACACGGGGTCATGATTGACGTAAGCCGTGTTCCACGTAACCAGGAATTTTGCTTTAGATGCTTCCCACGGGTTCACTGCCGTGTTCGGCGAGGACCAGGCTCCACTCTGGATGCTTCACACAGGGTCATTGCCGTGCTCTACGAGGACCATGATCTGCTCTGAACGTTTCCCACGGGGTCAGGATTGACATTATCCGCGTTCCACGTAGCCAGGAATTTTTCTCTGGATGCTTCCCACGGGTTCATTTCCGTGTTCGGCGAGGACCAGGCTCTGCTCTGGATGCTTCACACGGGGTCATTGCCATGCTGTGCGAGGACCAGGATCCGCTCTGGACGTTTCCCATGGGGTCAGGATTGACATTATCCGCGTTCCACGTAGCCAGGAATTTTGCTCTGGATGCTTCCCACGGGTTCACTGCCGTGTTCGGCGAGGACTAGGCTCCGCTCTGGATGCTTCACACGGGGTCATTGCCGTGCTCTGCGAGGACCAGGATCCGCTCTGGACGTTTCCCATGGGGTCAGGATTGACATAATCCGCGTTCCACGTAGCCAGGAATTTAGCTCTGGATGCTTCCCACGGGTTCACTGCCGTGTTCGGCGAGGACCAGGCTCCGCTCTGGATGCTTCACACAGGGTCATTGCCGTGCTCTGCGAGAACCAGGATCCGCTCTGGATGTTTCCCATGGGGTCACGATTGACATAAGCCGTGTTCCACGTAGCCAGGAATTTTTCTCTGGATGCTTCCTACGGGTTCACTGCCGTGTTCGGCGAGGACCAGGCTCCGCTCTATATACTTCACACGGGGTCATTGCCGTGCTCTGCGAGGACCAGGATCCGCTCTGGACGTTTCCCATGGGGTCAGGATTGACATTATCCGCGTTCCACGTAGCCAGGAATTTTGCTCTGGATGCTTCCCACGGGTTCACTGCCGTGTTCGGCGAGGACTAGGCTCCGCTCTGGATGCTTCACACGGGGTCATTGCCGTGCTCTGCGAGGACCAGGATCCGCTCTGGACGTTTCCCATGGGGTCAGGATTGACATAATCCGCGTTCCACGTAGCCAGGAATTTAGCTCTGGATGCTTCCCACGGGTTCACTGCCGTGTTCGGCGAGGACCAGGCTCCGCTCTGGATGCTTCACACAGGGTCATTGCCGTGCTCTGCGAGAACCAGGATCCGCTCTGGATGTTTCCCATGGGGTCACGATTGACATAAGCCGTGTTCCACGTAGCCAGGAATTTTTCTCTGGATGCTTCCTACGGGTTCACTGCCGTGTTCGGCGAGGACCAGGCTCCGCTCTATATACTTCACACGGGGTCATTGCCGTGCTCTGCGAGGACCAGGATCCGCTCTGGACGTTTCCCACGGGGTCAAGAGTGACATAATCCGCGTTTCACGTGACCAGGAAGGGTTGACTTTATCCGCATTTCACGGAGTCGGGGTTTGACTCTCGGTCATCTGTGTACCGCTGAGTCATGGAACTGGGAGTTGCCTCTGTTCCACTTTGCTTGATGTTGTGTTTGTCGTAATGAAACGGATGTTGAGGTGATCTCCAGGCCATCTGTGAACCGTTGAGATTTGGCTTCTTCTTCTAATGAAGCCTGGGGAGGAAAGGCATGATTCCTTCTTTGTTTGTGCCCCTGGATTGTATATAGGGATTGATGTGATATCACCTGTAGGGTATAAATTCCATTTTTTTAAATTTCTTTCCGCGATACTCTATCGTTTCTGCTTTTATATCGTGAAGGTCGCAATTGCCCAATCATTTCGGCTATTTTTCGTGGTGCCTAATCATTTCAGCTATTTTATTTTTATTTTTACTCGCTGCTTTTTATTGCGAGTTGCCCAATCATTTCGGCTATTTTGCATGCATATATTTTTACTTCCTGATTTTGTCTGCAAGTTGCCCCATCATTTCGGCTATTTCGTATGTATGTGTGGCTTGCTGGCTTTTCGCTGCAAGCTCGGAATTTGACACCGATTTCGGCATCAGCACCGCTACTACTGGGATATTGCCAGGAGCGAATCATCATTTGCCTCTGTCGATGTCGAACAAAGGTGGCTTAGTAAACAGGGTTAAGATCCTGTCGACTAAGGCTTTTGACTTCATGAGCCGTAGAGGTCTCATGAAGGTATTTCTCCCTACAAGTCACGAGGATCTCATAGGTGCGTTTTCTCCTTAGGAGCCGTGAGGACTCCTAAGTGTGTGTTCTCCTATAAGTCGTAAGGATCTTACAAGAGGGTTTTCTCCTTATAAATCGAGAGGACTTACAAGGGTTGTTCACCATATAGACATATCCCTAGTCATGGATGGGACTTCGTTAGGGAAATGTTTATTCGCGCCCGTGGATTGTATACAAGGGTCAGCACTGAACCGCTTGTAGGGCAGTATTGGAGGTTGTGGGGGCTGCTTAAGAACAGGTTCAGATCCCTATAGCTTAAGACTTTCAAATCTTATGAGCTGTGAGGGTCTCATAAGAGGGTTCTCCTTACGAGCCGTGAGGATCTCGCAAGTGTAATTTCTCCTTAGGAATCGTGGGGATCCCTAAGTGTGTTGCTCCCTTGTGAGTCCTAAGGATCTCACGCAGGTGGATTCTCCTTACAAAGTCGAGAGGACTTTGCAAGTGTCTTTTAACGAGATTGCGCCCTTTCGGGTTTTTGCAAAACTCGCCGGTAGTCCTGCTGTTTTTACTCACGGAGCCCTTTCGGGTTTTCATCCGTGCCCATTTTGCTTATGGACATACCTTTTCTTTTATCTTTTTTTTATTCCTCTTTTTTTTTGTATCAGCTTTGGGACACTGCAATCCATCGTAGTTTATTGACGTCTCGGTCAACAGCTAGTATTAGGACATAGTGGTCCATCGTTAGTTTAGGGACGTTTCGGTCCGTCGTTAGTTTAAGGACGTTTCGGTCCGTCCTTAGTTTAAGGACGTTTCGGTCCGTTGTTAGTTTAAGGACGTTTCAGTCCGTCGTCCGGCTACTACTTATAGAGTTTGGGCTTAGGAAGATAGCGAACGGACATAGTCGTCATCTATCATTAACCCAGGCCGTGACTCGTCAGACATAGTACTTCTTCAGGAAGCGACCATTTATTGGCCTGAAGGACCTTTCTCCATGCATGTCCATGAGTAGATAGGCTCCACCCTGGTAGACCTTGTCTATGATGTACGGGCCTTCATAGTTTGGATCGAATTTCCCCTGCTTGGCGCGATTGGGGATCATAGGTCTTTTGACTACTAGCACGAGTTCGCCTTGGCGGAATGTCCTCAGCCTAATCAATCTTTCATATGAGCGTGTCATCTTTGCTTTGTAAGCTTCCAGATTTTGTTGCGCTATGAGCCGGGTTTCATCAAGGGCGTCGAGCTCCTCGAGCCGAAGGTGAGCATTCTCTTCGTCCGTTAGCTCGTAATGAACTGCCACTCGTAGAGAGGGTAGCTCTATCTCGAGGGGGAGTACCACCTCTGTACCGAATACCAATGCGTACGGCGTTGTGTTCGTGGCCGTCTTGAACGTGGTCCGATACGCCCAGAGAGCTTCATGCAGTCTCTCATGCCAGTCCTTTTTATTTCGAGACACCGTCTTTTTCACGATCTTCGTCAAGGTCTTATTAAAAGCCTCAGCTAGACCGTTAGCTCGAGGATTATAAACTGAGGAGTATCTCCAGTCTATGTTGTGTCGTTGTGCAAAGCGGCTGATCTTGTGGCTTCTGTAGGCTGGCCCATTATCGGAGATAATCCGTCGCGGAGTTCCAAACTGATAAATGACGTGTGTCTTGAAGAAATGGAGGATATTCTCCGTCTTCACTTCCTTCAGCGGTACTACTTCTGCCCATTTGGAGAAGTAATTAGTTGTCGCCAAAATGAATCGATGTCCTCTGGACGATGTTGGTTCGATGGGGCCGATTATGTCAGTCCCCCACATTTCGAACGGCCAGCTAGCCACTGTCGGATGTAACGGATTCGGATGCTGATGGATGAAGTCCCCATGAATCTGGCACAAGTGGTACTGCTTCGCGTATTCGAGGCAGTCTTGGATTAACGTGGGCCAATAATAACCCATCCGTTTGATCTTCAGCTTCATTTTCGGCCCAGCTTGGTGTGAACCGCAAAGTCCGTCGTGAGTTTCTTGGACGACTCTTTTTGCTTTTTCAGGTCCCAGGCATCTTAACCATAAAGAATCAAATGACCTCTTGTACAAAGTATCATTGACGAAAGCGAAAGATAGGGCTCGCTTCGTAAGCTGATGTTTTGAGGACGCATCTTTAGGTGTTCGACGGGATTTGAAGTAGTCTATAAAAACTTCTCTCCAATCCTCAACCGTTTCTTGGTCTTTTTTTTGTAGAGTCGCTGGCTTGGTCATTCCCTTTTCCTCGGACGTCTCTGGAGATATTTCTGCCGGTGTGAGGACTCGACGGCTTTGCACAACGATCCTCACGTCATCGAGGTTTTCATCAGCCAGTTCCTTAGCAAGCTTGGCTAATGCATCCGCTTTGCTATTTTCCACACGCGGTATGCTTTTCAAGGTGTAGGAAGGAATTTGAGTCAGCAGTTACTGTACTCTCCCACCGTACTTCACCAGTTCTGGTTTGCACGTTTGATAGTCGTCGTTTACTTGACTAACAACCAGTTGAGAGTCTCCGTATATGAGAAGGTCTTCAATCCCCATGTCGATGGCGATCTCGAGACCTGCTATCAAAGCTTTATATTCGGCTTCATTGTTTGTCCTCGGCTCTGTTAAGAAGAAAGCAAAGCGCATTATCCCTCCTTGTGGAGTTACGAAAATGAGGCCTACCCCTGATTTGATTATAGGGGTGCTTTGCTTGCGCTTCTTCATGGAAGACGCTCCATTAAAATAAAGTTCCCATCGGGTGCCATTACCGTCGATCGTGTCAAACACATGCTCATCTGGCAGTTCGCAATTCAAAGGAGAATCGGCAGGTATTGGATGCTCAGCGAGGAAGTCGGCGATGGCCTGGCCTTTCACTGCCTTAAGAGGATGATAAGTTATTGAGAACTCCATCAAGAGCAAGGCCCATTTAGCGAGCCGTCCCGTTAATATGGCCTTTGACATCAGATATTTGAGGGGATCCACCTTCGATATGAGACGGACTTCATGCGCCAATGCATAGTATCTGAGCTTCGTTATTGCGAAGATCAGCGCCAGGCAGTGTTTTTCGATGGGAGAATAATTGCTTTCTGCCCCCAGTAGAACTCGACTCAAATAGTAGAGGGCTCTCTCCTTCCCTTGGTCGTTTTCTTGTGCCCATAACGCGCCTAAGGAACCTTCAAGGGCGATTGTATACAGAATGAGAGGCTTTCCCATGACCAGAGCAGCCAGCACTGGCGGGTTCTGCGGGTATTGCTTGATTTCGTCCAGTGCGCTTTGTCATTTGTGATCCCAGACGAATGGGGTTCCCTTCTTCATCAGGTGACTGTAAGAATGGCATTTCCCTGAGAGATTGGCTATAAATCGCCGGATATACGCGAACTTCCCTTGGAGAGACCGCAATTGCTTGAGAGTCCTTGGCGGGGGCATCTCCATAATTGCTTTGATCTTTGACGGATCTATCTCGATGCCTCGGTGTCGGACGATGAAACCTAGGAATTTGCCTGAGGAAACTCCGAACGCACATTTGAGAGGGTTCATCTTCAAGTTGTATTGTCGGAGGCGTTGAAACACGATCCTCAGATGCTCTAAATGTTCCTCATATAATTTGCTTTTCACCATGAGGTCATCGATATAGCATTCGACGCCTTCATGTATGAGGTCATCGAAGATCTTCATTATGGCTCTCTGATAGGTGGCACCGGCGTTCTTTAGACCGAAAGGCATCACCTTGTAGCAGAATATACCCAAAGGGGTCCGGAAAGCGGTATGCTTCTGGTCTTCGGGATGCATCTTTATCTGGTTGTATCCTGATGAGCCGTCCATGAAGGAGAAAACCTTATGAGTGGACGTATTGTCTATCATCAGCTCGGTGACCGGTACTGGGAAATCATCCTTCGGGCAAGTTTTATTAAGATCCCGAAAGTCCACACATATGCGCACCATTCCATTTTTCTTCATCACTGGTACAATGTTGGCAATCCAATCTGGATATTGAACCTCTTGGATGAAACCAGAGTCGATTAGCTTCTTGACCTCGGCGTTGATGCTCATCTCGAGCTCGAGCTGCATCCTTCTCGGTGCTTGTTTGATTGGCTTGACGTCCGGGGATATGGCCAGTTTGTGGACAGCAATCTCTGGGTCTAGTCCTGGCATCTCGGAATAGTTCCATGCGAAGCAATCCTTATGTTGCATAAGCACATCTTTTAGTGTAGCTACCCTTTCTTCAGACAGCAACTCACTGACGAATGTCAGCTGCGGATCACTCGTCGTCCCCAAATCAATTTTCTTGAGATCGTTTGCAGTAGTATGTATTCCATCTTCCAGCTCTTTCGGCGCCGGCAGAAACTCTGAGATCACCTCGTTATCATCGTTTTCAAAGCACCAGGGGAGGTCCTCCATATTCTCGGGCTCTTCTTTTGATAGTGTTATTATATGACAGGTACGAGCTCGCTTCCAAGACCGATGTTGATCTGGTTCTATTCTCGCTGTATGCATGGTTTTTGGTTCGTGCTTCTGCGGCGGAGTTATCCTCCAACTGTCGGATAGAGCGAACTTACCGAGCTGATATTGGTCTTCGACCCAGTTCTTGAAGGCGAAGCCGTCTTTGAGAGGATGTCCTATCACTCGGGGATAAGAGCAATAGTCTGGGTGAGAGACCTCGTTAGCTTGCTCGGGGTGTTTAGACTCCGGAAGTGTAATCATTTGATGTCTTATGGAGAGATCAAGTATCTTCCGTGTTTTGTTCTGAGGAAAAGAGTATGCTCGACTCGTCTTCTTTATAAGAGACGAATCTGGACTGCTCGATTCTTGACCGCGTGGCTTCTTGGACCCTCTTTGTCGCTGTCGAACGCCTTTCCCATTCTTTGGTTTGTTTCTGCCTCTGCGTCGGGTCTTTTGTACAACGGTCTGACAAGGAGGAGAATTTTCATTTTCTGCAGCCTATTGAAGGAGGCGCTGTGTCCTGGCTTTCACGTAAATGGCCATTTCACGGTTATGGTCGTCTCGGACCTTTTGACCCGCTTCCCTTATAAGCTTGTCCATTTGTTCTTCGAACGATGGACTAGGCATTTTCACGTCGGGAGCTCTTTCTGGTTTAGGGTTAGCTTCTTCCCATAGAGCATCTCCCTCTTCATCAAAGTCGTGTATGACATAGCAGTCACGGAGTAGCTCTCGTCTCTTGGATTGAACATACCCAAGTCCGGTCGTTTCCATTCTCCCGTTGAGCAATTTCCGCAGAGTTCCAGGGACGTTCCAGATCCTGTCGTAGAACTTAGCTTTCCGAGCAGTCTGTTTGAAAGGTACGCCTTGGCGTCTTAACAGTCTTTTTAGTCCGTTCGTGTAATATCTGGGCAAACGGATGGGCTGGAGCCTGTCAAGTGTAGAATCCGCACCGTGCCAGATTTCTTTCTCCACTTTGGTTTCCCCGGATCGGTAGAATATGATCGCCTTTTTGCCTTTTCGCGTGGGAGGGACATAGAATGTCTGCAGTTCTTCCACATTGTAGGTATGAGTGCGTCTAGTTATTTATGATGCTTGGGAGGAACCATGGCAACTTGCAAACTTTGATCTTCATGAGCGATGGTTTTTATTGAAGGCCGAGCAGAGAATATAGCATGGACCTCATCTTCTGAATCGCTGCCGAAGATAAGCATAGGAGCGGAGGGTCCCGGCTTGTTGTACTAGGGCGGACCTGAATAAACTATCTCTTCCTCCTCCTCGGTATCACTCTCGAAGACCGGAATGATAGGGATAGCTTTGTTCTCCGGTTTATGACATCTCTCCGTATCCTCGAAATCCGGTAAGAAGTATTTTGCATCTTCGTATTTTCGGACTTCGTTCATAGAGAATGGGTTCAGCTCTCCTGTTACGGTGTACTCGAGGCCATCCTTGAAATACTTCATACACTGATGTTGTGTAGAAGGAATAATGTTGTACTCGTGTAACCAAGGCCGGCCGAGCAAAGCATTATAGCAGGTCTTGGCGTCAATGACGTGAAATTTAATATCCGTGACGAGTAGCCCGAAGCACAGTGTCAGTATCACAGACCCGAGAGTCCGTGATGACTGGGAGTCAAAACCGGAGATGGTGATTTTATCACGAGCGAGGTGCTGAACGCTTATGCAGATTTCCTCCAACACTCGCACGTTGAGGAGATTGATGGAGGACCCATTGTCGACCAGGATCTTGCCTATCTTGACATCATGGCAGTATCCGGAGACATATAGAGGACGGTTGTGCTCGCACGTCCCAAGGAGGAGATCTTCATCGCCGAAGGTGATATCGGCTGTGTGTACTTCTTCCAGCTCGTCTTTCATCCTTTCTTCGGCGAGGAAAGCTTGGAATTGCTCTGGCTCTTGTAGCGCCTTGATCAATGAATCTCTTGTTTCTTTTGATTGTAAAAGGGCATCGAGAATGCTGAGTTGCGAGGGTAACTTCCACAAGTGTGCCAGAACGTTATAGTCCACCTTACTTTTCTTTGGAGGGTCCTTGACAGTCAGCTCTTTTATGACTTGGTCATCTAGGGCGATATCCTCAGAGGCCTTTTCTTTTCCCTTATCTTTTCTATTTGTGGGCCCGAGATTCTTTTCGGTCAGTATACGATTGCGCAGCTGGATATTTTCGCAGGTCTTCGGTCCTTCTTCTTTTCTCGAGGTAGATTCTTTGAAAAGAGGGCCAACAGTCATCTCTTCATCGGAGTCACTTCCGAAGGTGAGAACTTGCGATGCCCCTGCGTTGACCGTGCGGCATTTGCCGATGATTCTTTTATGCTCCTCGGTCGTACTTCTTCGCTCCCGACGAGTTTTGCGTTTCATCAGCTTAAAATGTTGCCCGTGAGTAATATACCCTTGCCACCATCTTTTAAAAGCGTTGTATTCCTTAGTGGGGTACGCAATCTTTTGATAGTATAAACAGTAGCTAGGATGCATCTCTGCTTCATCGAGAGTGTTTCCTTCGGAGGGTGGTAGCTTCATTCCCATTGATATGGCTTTAGCAAACCTTTTCCTCATCTTGAACCTATTTTTATCTGCGACAGATGTCCTTTGATTCGGCGGGAATGTCTCGACCCTTTCATCCAGTCGCCGGCGTTTGGCCTTTTCAAATATAGCCATCTCACGTTCCCGATCAACTTTACTTTTCAGAAGAGCTTCATTCAGGAATGCGTCGATCATTTCGTATGATGGCCATGGAAGTTCCTGTTCAGGATTTGCCCCCAGTTTCTTAGTGCAAGGAGCGTCTTCTTCGTCTATCGATGAGTGAGAGATCACATGGCAACTTGCTATGTAATCCTCAGATTCACCTGATGAGTCTTTTCCATCATCTCTGTCTTCAAGGACGTGGCCGAGAAATTCCTGAAGCGTGATTGGAGTCCGCGCCTTCTGGTTATACTCTTCCAACACGTCGATCTGTTTCTGCAAGTCCGTGCGATTGTCGCCAGGCTTCACGGGCTTTTTGGATCTCTTCTTCTTTTATGAAGATTTCGGCGGCTGTGTGTGAACACTTTGGCTATCACCAACAATCTTTGGAGTTGGGCGCGGCTTCAGCATTCCTTCGATAATTTCAGGTTCCAACGGATTCTTCCACCTGATCGCCAGGCATGTCTGGAGATCATTCAGCATCCTTTTGGTTTTGGCCGAAAGAACGACCTCCCATAGAGCTTTTTCAACAAAAGAGCACGTTGCCCCCGGTGTGTCCATCTTCTTAGGAGTATGTGGTTGTGGTGGGTTTATTTTCCACTTCTCAGACAGTGCAAACTTACCTTGTAGGTACTGATCCTCGATCCATCCCTTAAAGACGAAGCAATCTTCGATTGGATGGCTTACCGTTTGGTGGTAAGGGCAATAATTGGGATTATTCGCTTCGCCGGGTTGCAATGGTCGCTTTGGATTCGACAAATTGATAAGCCTGTTGCGCATCACTAGTTCGAATAGCCTCTTCGTTTTATCCCGTGGGAATGAGTAAGGACGCTTCATTTTCTCATTATAATAGCGCCGTCTCTCTTCTAGTTGATCCGTCAGTTTCGGGGCACTGGGCTGCTGTTGGGTATTCACAACAAAGGTCGCCTTCCCTTTACCTTTTTCGTTCCGCGGTTCCAGCTTTGGAGGAGACGGTCTATGCCCCATCTGATCCATCTGGGCTAGCTTGTCGATTAAAGCCTGGAATGTGGTCGGTTTGAAGAACGTCATAAACTGTGAAATAGTTGCATGAGGGTCTAGGGTGCCCACGAACATGTCCACCGCTGGTGCTTCTTCGATGCGCTGCTCGCATTTTGACTACAGATTCCGCCATCAGATCGTGTACTGAACCCACGTCTCGCCCGACTTCACCCTGGCATTGATCAATGCCGTTATAGGGGTACGTTCACTGGCACTTGCGAATCGCTGGGTGAACAACAACTCCATTTCTGCGAAAGTCTTGACGGAGTCGTTTGGAAGTTCGGAGTACCACTCAAACGCCGTCTCCGATAAGCTGCCGACGAATTGGCGAAGCAACAGTTTATCATCGCCATCGGTATTGCCATAAAGAGCCCTGAACTGAGCGACATGTTGATGGGGGTTGCCTGTCCCCTTGTACACATGGAATTTGGGGATCGTGTAGCCCGGTGGGTACTTTATTTGATCATACCAGCCTGGATACGATCGCCCAGTTCTAACAATTTTCCCAGCCGCTTCATTCGCCTGGTGAACTCGTATCTGCTGAGCGATATAATCATCCAGTGCGGACTTGGAAATAGTTTCCTCCTTGGCTGCTGAAAGAGCCGGCAGAGGATTCGATGTTTCTCCTCTATCATCTTCAATTATTACTGGAGAATCTTCGGTTGGGGGATCCGGCTGGATCATCATGCCCACCATATCTTGGAATAGAAGGGTCATTTGCTTTATATTGGCCGCTTGTTCCGCGGCCTCTTTGTCCTTCTTTTTAAGCATTCTCCGAAGGAACTCGGCATCAGTTTCCTGCTCGTGGCGTTGCTCCGAGGATGTCTCTGGGCTTGCTTTCGGTCCTGTGAGTGCGGCCATCGCAGTCATCATCTTCTGAAGCTTCTGCTGCTGCTCTTGGGCTTTTGTCACGGATTGCGTAAGCGGTCGATGACCTGTGGAGATACGGCTATCCTCTTTTCCGGATTCCATATAGACGGTATGCACCACCATGCCCCCAGACTTAGGGCGTTTGGGCTCAGTGCCTTTGACATTTGTCGCAAGCATGGGGATTTTCTCCGGCCTTCTCCTCTTATGGACGGTCGAAGTTGAGGGGGCTGTTGTAGTGGGCACCCAAGTAGTCGTCACCTTCTGTGGCTTAACGAGACGGTTTTCTTCCTGTCGGACCTTCAGCTTCTTCTGCCAGCGGGGATAGTCTTGATCAACCACCGACTCTCAGACTTGTCGCCAGATTTTGTAAACTTTGGAAGACAGCCGTTGAGGGGACTGATCCAGCTTTGCTTCTGTGACAGTCTCCATCCGTGGAGGAGATCTTTTCAATACTGTGGTAGGCGAGTTCCTACGCACCTTGTTCAGCAGCTCAAAACATTCCCGGTTGGAACAACAGCATTAACTTCCACCGTTGGAGCTGGTGGAGTTAGCCCAGAGGGGGAGTTGCCCCCGGCCTTCCGTACTCGGTGCCAGTGGCGACGTCGAGCGTGTCGAGCCGTTGTTATTGGTTCAGTGATGGGAATGACTTTGTCTTGCCCCCTATCCAGGTGAGGGGCTGTTGCTGGCGTCAGCCTCTTGAAGACTGATGTCCGTTGAGAAGCGGTATCCAATCTGTCGAAGACAGACCTTTGAGCAGGAACGAGAACCGTAGTGGGAGCCGGAACAGTCAGTCTTGTAAAGACCGACCCTTTGGTGGAAGAAGCCGCGTTGAAGACTTCGGGAGCAGGGATGGTTACTCTCTTCGGAGTAACCTTTTCTTGAATTGCAAGCTTCATTATGGGCCCACAGAAACTTTGGCCCAATCTGGCGAAGACCGGGGCGCTGGAGCTAGACGACCTGTTGAGGGGGGTCGCAGTAGTTGTGAGCCAATCAAAGACCGACTTCTTGGGAGCTTCTTGCGATGGCACAAGGGCGCTGAAACTCATTGGTGGGAGGATGGTCCCGAAAAAAAATCCTGTGGTGGCCTGAGCGACCTGTTCCACCGGCATCGTGAACAAGGAAGCCGCTTGAGGTCCATAAGCTATGCCTCCAGAAGAGACGGAGCGCGGGTTGCAGTTGCAGTTGGAATACTTTGCGCAAGTGGACGCCATTGATCCTTTGCTTTCTGCACCAAGCAAAACGCCAAATCTTAGTATCTCGAAACCCAAGGGCAACCATTAGCAAACCGTGGTTCGTTCGCGAACATGACACATGAAGTGTGGAGTGGAAAGAGGAAAAGGTCCCACCGGGCGTGCCAGAATCTGTTCCCCGCCGAAAGACGCGACAGAGATGCGGAGAACGTCTAGCCTGGATTTCGGGGCAGATGCTAATTGGTGCTATCCGTCCACCTCTCCGAAGATGCCAAGTTGATTTATGACACCATGTATTGAAGGTTTAAACGGATGCATCCGATGTAGCAGACTTCGTCAGATTCCCCTCATTTAAGGGGTTTTTGATTGTGGGGATGGTCTTCCCTGCAGGCGCAAGCCCCTGCAGTTAATTACGCTACCGCATCACGGTAACCGCTTTCTCCTTCTCCAGATGGTCACTTTGTGTCGTGTATGTTTGTTTTATTTTTGGTTGCCCGTGGATTGTATACGGAGACTAATTTATGTTGTCGCCCGTAGGACGTGGATTAGTCCAAGTCCGTATCTTTCTTAGATTTGGGTTTTGGTTTGGGTTTAAGGATACGTTAGTCTCATTTGAGGCTAAGATCAACTTAAACGTTTGTTAAGGATACGTTAGTCTAATTTTAGACTAAGATTGACTTAACGGGATTGTTTAGATCCGACAAGAGAGCATTTGGGCTCTATTGTTTAGTTTAGGGACATCGCGGTCGATTACCGGTTTAAGGACATGGTGGTCCATTACCAGTTTAAGGACATGGTGGTCCAATGTTAGTTTAAAGACATCGCGGTCGAGGTTAAGGACATCATAGTTCGTGAGTTTAAAGACATCGCGGTCGAGGTTAGGGACATCATAGTCCGTGAGTTTAAAGACCTCACAGTCAAGGTTAAGGACGTCATAGTCCGTGAGTTTAAAGACCTCACAATCCAGGTCAAGGACATCATAGTCCATGAGTTTAAAGACCTCACAGTCAAGGTTAAGGATGTCATAGTCCGTGAGTTTAAAGACCTCACAGTCAAGGTTAAGGACATCATAGTCCATGGGCTTAAGGACCCCACAGTCCGTAGAGTGTTTGGTTGTCGGGGCCCGTCACCTCTCTGAAGACGTTGAAGGATTACAACGACAAATATCAGAGGAGTTCAGATATCTACCCTTGAACCAATTTTGGTTGGGAGATCTATAGTCCAATTTGGTACTAAAGTCTGTTAAAAGGTTTATGAGCATATGTGCTCAGTTGATATGAGTTGAGGACTTACGGCCAATCTTGGGCTAAGTCCAATAAATGTTTAACATTTTATTTTTGTTCTAGCTATTAAGCCTTTATTTGTACTTAGCCCTTTTAATAATGCTAGGCATTGGGCTCTAACATTTTTTTCTTGTATCAAAAACAAAGTTTGTTCTAACAGTGCGCTACGTGGCGCGCCAGGCGCATTGCGCCAGTCAAAGAGCGCATTGCGCTTCTGTCGGGTAGCGCACACGAAGAGGACACGTGTCGCGCTTAACGCTAAGCGCTAGTTTGTTAGCGCATTGCGCTTTTAATTTATGAGCACGTTGCGCTAGTCTTTTGGCGCACCAGTGAGTGACACGTGGCGTGCTTGGCGCTGAGCGCCAGCCTATGAGCGCAATGCTCTGTTTTAGAAGCGTAGAGCGTAGATTGTGTCTCTAATTGACACGTGGCAGGTTTTGGTGCTGAGCGCCGGTCCAATGAGCGCAAGGGCGCAATTCATGAGTGCAAGGCACTTTTCAATAGCGCAAGGCGCATCTGATCAATTTTAAGATCAAAGAACAAATTTATGTTCTTTTTAAAGGAGGCTTTGCCTTAAGATTCAAGAACAAAATTCTTGTTTTAAAAAAAGGGCTATGCCTTTGTAGATCAAGGATCTATGAATGAAGTAATACTTCTTTTATTTTTATGATCAGATCTTTTGATCTTTTTATGAGAGACCTTGGTCTGTTGTAGATTTATGATCTTTTAGAAGATAGTTCTTCTGTTTTAATGAGATGATTTCATCTCTGTTGTTCAAGAATTAATTCTTTACCTTGAAAAAATGATCTTCTTTTTCTAAGAGCTTGCTCTTCTTTCTTTGAGATTTCTCAAAGTTTGTAGGGGGGTTTCTCTATATTTTCTCTTTTTGCTTCTGTATATCTGTTTCTTTTCCTTTTTTTTTATTGAAAAGAAGGATCATTGGTCGTTGGGACGCACCACCTCTCCGACGACACTGAGAGATTACAGCGCCATATATCGAAGGTGTGGAGGGATGTGTACCCTTTGAACCATGTCCCACTCATTAGGAGGAAAGAACAGGCTGGAGCTTAAGTTTCTCGCTGCTGAAAAGGGCTTCTTTGCGTTCGCACACGTGCGTCGCACGTGTTGGGCGCATGTGCGTCGCATGTGTTGGGCGCACATATTTGCACGTAGTGCACATGTAGCTTGCGCATATGCGCATTATGGGGGGGAGCAAGCTCCTATGGAGAACGTATCTCTTTTTAAAATTATTAAATGTTCTCATGTAGTGCGCACGTGCGTTGCACGCGGTGCGCGCATGGCAAGCATACGTGCGTTGCACGTAGCGCACATGGCGCTTGCGCATATGCGCATTATGGGGAGGAGCATGCTCCTATCTTGGAGGACTACGCTCCTTTTAATATTATTGAATATTCTCATGTGGTGCGCACGTGCATTGCACGTGGTGCGCGCATGGCGGGCACAAGTGCGCACATAATGCTTGCGCATATGCGCATTATGGGGAGGAGCATGCTCCTATCTTGGAGAACTAAGCTCCTATGGAGAACGTATCTCCTTTTAATATTATTAAATGTTCTCATATGGTGCGCACATGCGTTACACGTGGTGCGCGCATGGCGGGCATACGTGCGTTGCACGTAGCGCACATGGCGCTTGCGCATTATGGGGAGGAGCATGCTCCTATCTTGAAGAACTAAGCTCCTTTGAGTATTGAATCTTTTGAGGATTGAACCCTCCTCTTTCTAAGAGGTATCCACTCTTATTTATATGGGAGTGATAGAGAAACCATCTCTCCTTTTCCCGATTTGGGACTAAAAATTCATTCTTCATGTAGTAGAGCATTACTTTAGATTACACATGCATAGCACATTTACTCATAACTTTTGATCTCAGATGAATTATGAGGCCCATAATATATCAAATCGAAGGATTTTTTCGAGATATTTTCGATACCATCAGAATTTAGTTGTTTCTCTTTCCGGAGTTTGTCAAAATACAGCTCGGAAAATACTGGTTCGCATCTTCTTCCTTAGATCACATGTGCATAGACATTTGCTTATAAATTTTGATTCCGGATGAATTATGTGGCCCATAATATATCAAATCGAAGGGTTTTTCGAGATACTTTCCATACCATCAGAATTTAGCTGTTTCTCATTCCGGAGTTTGTCAAAATACAGCTCGGAAAATACTGGTTCGCATCTTCTTCCTTAGATCACATGTGTATAGACATTTGCTCATAAATTTTGATCCCGGATGAATTATAAGGCCCATAATATATCAAATCGAAGGTTTTTTCGAGTTGCTTTCAATACCATCAGAATTTAGCTGTTTCTCATTCGGGAGTTTGTCAAAATACAGCCCGGAAAATACAGGTTCACATTTTCTAAAGCGTATCGCTGCCATTTAATGCCTTGGGCTCTTTTGTGCAGAAACTTTTGGCGGGAACAACCGTATTTTGAGTTTGGTGTTGGTTCCAAGTATAACTAGGGTGATTCCTCCAAACCTGAATATATGTGGAAGAATAAGGATCGTTTCCAGATCGTTGCTGAAAAGCGGCATTAGTGTGTTCCTGACCTTGAAACGGAGAATTCAAATGACATTCTTCCGTCAGATGTGATAGATTGGAACAGTATCCACACACGGTTTTAAGGAGTGTCACCTGGTTTAAGGAGGCTGAAGAGACTTTGTTTTCTATAATATCGAGTTTCCTTTGTAACGCGACCATTTCGGCCTTCATGGTGATGGAAATATCGTGCTGATGGATACCTTCCCTAGACGATGATGGTCTAACGCTTTCCCATTGCAAAGTGTTTTGGGCAAGATCTTCCAGGTATTTCTAAGCTTCCCCATCGTTTTTAGACAGGAATTGACATTGACACATGGTTTCAAGCATCTGTTTTGTTGCTGGATCAATACCCTCATATATAATTCGATACAGATCCCATCTGTTGATTCCGTGGTGAGGGCATTGTAAAAGAAGATCCTTGAACCGTTCAAAGCATTTCCAAAATGGTTCATTGGGAAGCTGGGTAAACTGGTTGATTTCGCTCCGAACACGGGCGATCTTATGATTGGGATAAAATTTCTTAAGGAATGCTGTAACAAATTCATCCCATTTAGCAATAGAGTGTGCGGTTGTGTTATAAAGCTATTTTTTTGGTTAAATCGCACAAAGTGAACGGGAGAAGACGTAAACGTACAGCATCCATAGAATGTTGTGACGTGCCAATCATTACACATACGTTTTCGAATTTGTTTATAAAAACGTATGCGTTTTCGGATTCAAGCCCGTGAAATTTGGGTAACAGTTTGATAAATTGTGGTTTGATTTCGAAATTCTCCCCAATGGCTGGTGGAATGGAAAGACAAGTAGAAAGAGGACCACGTATAGGGTAGCATCTCTCTTGGAGAGATATACACGGTAGATTCTGCGCACCTGCGGGTGGCGGCAGCGTGGTATCATGAAAATTTGATGGATAACCGTCCATCTCGGTCGACGTGGTGGGTGGTGGGGAAAAAGAAGACGAAGAATTACCGAATTCGGAGTCGATAGAAGAAACGCGGACAAGACAGCACTAGAATCCCGTGTCCAGCCGAGCATGCACTAAGAGGTTTAGCACAAGTAGCAGCGTTTGTGATAATTAGATAAAGTGGTTTGTTTTAAAAAAGACGGATTTAGAAAAATCACACAAAAATGCACTATCAACCCTAGATCTAAGGTCATCTAGGTCAAGTCACTAGACCGCTCCTAGACTTCCAGAAGACAAATCGCAGGATAAATCCTCTACTACCTCTTTATCCCTCCTGTGGCCAGGTAAGTGCCAGGTAAGTGGGAGGTATCCGCTATATAAATAGCGGGCCTAATTAAGTAACCACTTGCCTTAGACACACTTGTCTAGACACTACAAAAGAAATGCGGATAAGCAGTAGATTACCCACGACCTTACTCTGTCATAATTGAGCGCGACGGTCCTTAGAGTCTTGGTCTAGAAATTTTTTAATTAATGAAGGGTGATGCGAATGCTAGTTTTGTGATTTTTGGGGCTTAGGAAGGGTAATGAAATCCCCACCTAATCTGAATTTGGTATTTGCCCCTTAATTTCCGTATTAATATATGCAAAAACAATCATTATCAAAACATGCAACAAATTTTTTTTAAGCGGCGAATTTTGCAACGATTCCTGCAGAAAAGTTGTTATTGGACAAGATCAGAGGAGAGAGAAGAGAGTAGAGAATATACCAGAGAAAATTGAAGCAGTGATTCACCAACTCAACGGAGGATCCGCCGTAAAAACCATGAATCCTCCATGGTTCCGCTGTGGACTGGAGGAGTTAGGTGATGTTCTTTTCACTGTAGCTTCCTTTGCTCCTCTGGAATTTCTAGAACGTTTCTGAATCTTGATTTCTCTGCTACAGTGATGCCAGATTCCCCCTCAAAAAATTCAAACACTAATCATTAAGCACACGATACGATTTTGATTTAAAATTTTGATGGAATAATAATATTTCAACTCAAATAGCAAGAACGAACAAATTACGCACGTATCCCCGGCAACGACGCCATTTGATTGGTTGTAAAAATCGTAGATCCGCTTCTTCGTGATTTTAGAGAAAAAGATGTGTAGTGAAGAAGAAGCGATGTGTTTTTTTAGTCGTATAATAACCGCATTCAATAACGGTGTCGCATGTAGCTAAACCATTAGTGAGTACGGGTCGTCATCTAGGATTCGTGGATTTGATCACTCTTGGTTTAGTTGAGTCGAAAGAAATAGTAAAGAAAATTCAAGAAATTGTTTAAGATTTGGTTGAAATAATCATTTCAAGAAATTTAAGAAATCGTTTTCAAGAAAGTATTCAAGATTATATTCAAGATTTATTTATCAAGAAAATTGTAGAAGGCTTGTAAGATTCGAACAGAATTAGTAGCCAATGATGATTATTCAAGATGATTCATCTTATCAATTGGTAGAATTAAAACTAGATCGATGGCTAATAATGAGAATTATGGATCTTTTGATGAAACTAGGGTTTCTTCTTCATTGCCCCTTGTCCTTTCATTAATTGCTAATCTTATCTAGCCTTTAGCAAGAAAGATCATCAATCTAATCCCCAAATTGTGATGAAATTCTCAATAGATTGATCTCACTCACAATTTGAATATTAATCATTCTTTTTGCTAAAGTTTATAATCTCTATAAGACTTAAAATGAATATAGAATTCTTTCACCATTTTATCTACTAAATTCCTTCGAATCCTTCGCAAGCGGAAATTTATTCACACATTATGAAAATAGAAGAATCAACAAATGGAGATTTCATAATGCGAAAATTTAAAGAAATCAAGACTAAGAGTAATGATCACCTTTATTATTCAACTTCAAATTACAACTTCTTCAATCCGAGATTACAAAAAAATTCGCTCTTGATCACTCCCTTGAAGAGCTAATTTCTCCGTCGATCTTCGCTTCACTCGATCACCGTGGGTCTTGGATCTATCGAGGATCACGTGCTCTTGATGACGATCGGCTTCGCGTAAAGGATCTTGAATGATCTCGCTCGATGAATTTCTCACGATTCTTGATTTTGGATCTTGATTTGGAATTGGATCTTGATTTTGTTTGGATCAACCACTAATCAACCCCTCAACAACCTTTTTTTATGTAGACTTATGTTCCTTTTTATAGCCCTTAATCAAGCTTCCCTCATAAGCTAGGTTGTTATAGAGAGGCTTCTAGAATAAGCTAGGTAGTTATGAAGCTTGATCAACAAGTTAGGTTGTTGTAGAGAAGTTTTCAGAAGAAAGTTGTTACAACGAAACGTCCTCAGCAAGCTAGGAAGTTGAGAAGAAGTTTCTGGAGAATTTCTGATCACCGACGAGGTTCCGCGGCTAAATTCGGCCGCGGATCCGCGGCGACTCGGCCTGATTCGGCCGCGGTTCCACGGCCAAATAGTGTCTTCATTGTTTCAAATCTCTGTGATATTCTGGTGTTGATCTCTGGGTTTATATTTGATATCTGAAATCTTTTTATCTCTTCCGAATCTCTGCCAGAATTTAACTTTTTGATTTCTTGTATTTTAACCGGCGAATTTGCGATTCCGATACCTATACCGAGCTAATTTTCTGCACAAAATCTCAATGAAGAATGTTGAGATATACAATAGCATGCGCGAAATAATAAACATACAATTTCCTTCCAAAATATTGATCATAATGTATAACACGTGATAATTAATATTTTCCAGACGAACTTGTAATATGTGTTATATTTATATCAAACATCCTTAGATGATTAGGAAAAATGAGGAAATTGTTATGTTAAAAATTGCAATAATTTCGACTGAACACATTGTGATAACCATTTTCTCCTTCTCTAGCATTTCACTATGTGTCCTTTGTATTTTTGTTTATTTTGGTTGCCCGTGGATTGTATACGGTGTGTAACGACTATGAAATCTTAGTACGGAAATTCTTCTGTTAATATACAGAATAGAGTTTCATAATCTGAGTTGGAGTTATAAGTTACTTTTACTAAATAACAGAAAGAATCAACTTGAATGTCACTGGTAAAGCCCTGCACTGCAGTGACGTGGTCCCTGTGTTTGAACCCCATCAGACACATTATATTTTTTCTGATCTTTTCTTTTAACTTTTTGGAAGCCCAAAAGTTTGCACATGCAATACACAGAAAAATGAAAAGTCCGGAAAATCAAACATGTGCAAAAGGGTTTAAACACAGACAAAAACACATGGCACAAATCTCAACACCCAACTCCTCAAATCGACAGGCGGATCTTGCATTTTGGCCGATACCTGTAACGTCTTCAAAATAATAAAATATGATTTTTGGGAAATTTTATAATTTAATATTATTTTAATGAATATTTTAATATTCTGGTATAATTAAATACAGATAAATGGGGAAAAATTATGGAAAATTCTAAAATAAGGTATTTTAAGGAATTGCCTCGTTTTCTGTGCATGCCCCCATTTCCTCTAGTTTTGACCCTGAGTATGTCTAGTTTTGACTGATTCCATATAGGGTGAAATCTGGGTTGATTTTCCTATGTTGGTGTATAATTTGGGACTTGTTTTAGCATGGATTTTGGTATTTGGTGATTCATTCCTGTCGGGTGGCGTTTGGACGTCAACGACAAGTGGATTTTGATTGTGTTTACATGCGAGTCGATAGGTTTTTACCTATGCGGGTAGCGTGTGCTATTTTGGTTTCCGATGTGATTTTCATGTGCTTTAGCATTGTGATATACTTGTAGGTACCCCGCGTGATGTTGAGGCAAAGGAGGTGAAGATAGCGACATCGGCTTTGGCACACGAGAAGCAATGTGAGTAGATTTATATCTACGGGGAGAAGTCGGGTGGATGGCGTATAGCACCCCCGCAGTCCGTGGTGATGTATACGAATACGTATACACACGAATATTTTTTATGTGTTGTTTAGGGTTATTGATGGTAATAATGATATTTTGATGATAAGAATATATTGGTTTAGTATAGTGCGAACCCTAGAGTAGTGGTTGCACTCACACATACATTTACACACATACTTGCATTCATTCTTTCATTTATTAGAGTGCATATGATGGTGCGTATATCTACACATGGGTATGGGACTATGTGTTCACATACGGACTGAGGATGATACATGGGATTCTTGATAGTTATGGAAGGGATTTCCAAAAAGCGAGCTATAGCCTCAGTATTTACCTACGTGTCTGATATGACACGAAATGTTTAAAATAGGGGCTACGGTGTTTTTATGAAAAGATACGTCGTTTTTGAAATATCCGTAGATTCCCTTGAGCCGTCTTTAAAAATACCCACGATTCGTTAGTTTTTGAAATAGGTAAGAAGTCTAATCTAATCTAACAACTACACTAAACTATACGGCTGGACTAACAAGCTGAACTACAGGTAAGGAAACCGCCTATCATCTGAGTCGATACATATACATACCTGTATATGTATAGTCGGTGATCCCGCCTCAATAATATCATGTCCGATACCATATTTATAATCAGGCATCCCAAGTCAAGAGTGCGGATCAATCATCAATATAGCTCGTATGTAAATCCGTCGTACGGCATCCCAATCTGGGTACGGGTCAATATCACATTCATCATACTATTCACCCGGTATCCTCTTTATCAAATATCATGATCGGGGTACTGATCTACGTCTAGTACCATACTGATACCGCCTACGTATGCATGGACGTGTGTGAAACACTACGTCAAGGACCCGCTACAACGTCATGTCGTATCTAAGATACGAACCCTGCTATATCACCGATCTCACGGCCTCAAATCAAATCTCATCGACTCAGCTCAATCCCAAGTATCATCCTCAGTCCGTATGTGAACACATAGTCCCATACCCATGTGTAGATATACGCACCATCATATGCACTCTAATAAATGAAAGAATGAATGCAAGTATGTGTGTAAATGTATGTGTGAGTGCAACCACTACTCTAGGGTTCGCACTATACTAAACCAATATATTCTTATCATCAAAATATCATTATTACCATCAATAACCCTAAACAACACATAAAAAATATTCGTGTGTATACGTATTCGTATACATCACCACGGACTGCGGGGGTGCTATACGCCATCCACCCGACTTCTCTCCGTAGATATAAATCTACTCACATTGCTTCTCGTGTGCCAAAGCCGATGTCGCTATCTTCACCTCCTTTGCCTCAACATCACGCGGGGTACCTACAAGTATATCACAATGCTAAAGCACATGAAAATCACATCGGAAACCAAAATAGCACACGCTACCCGCATAGGTAAAAACCTATCGACTCGCATGTAAACACAATCAAAATCCACTTATCGTTGACGTCCAAACGCCACCCGACAGGAATGAATCACCAAATACCAAAATCCATGCTAAAACAAGCCCAAATTATACACCAACATAGGAAAATCAACCCAGATTTCACCCTAGATGGAATCAGTCAAAACTAGACATACTCAGGGTCAAAACTAGAGGAAATGGGGGCATGCACAGAAAACGAGGCAATTCCTTAAAATACCTTATTTTAGAATTTTCCATAATTTTCCCCATTTATCTGTATTTAATTATACCAGAATATTAAAATATTCATTAAAATAATATTAAATTATAAAATTTCCCAAAAATCATATTTTATTATTTTGAAGACGTTACAATCTACCCCCCTTAAAGAAATTCGGTCCCCGAATTTAAATTTAAACCCCCAAATACTAAAATATTTCAATACAAATTCCAAGTCATCGGGGCTCCGAAATCATCTATACATAAAACATCATAGCGCAATGCATGCGCATGAGTACTGAGCAGATAACTCAAAAGCAACACTCCATCAAGCATCCGCAATCATCGGAGTCATGGTAACGACACAATGTCAAATCCAATAAAATTATCCATTTTCTTTTCTTTTCTTGCATTTCCTTTCATTTGAAAATCAAGTGGGGAAAAAATAGGGGGGCTGCTGAATTCAGCCATGGGGAGGAGTAAGTGGGTGTGTGTGGGTGTGGGAACGGGTATGGGGTGATGAAAAATGATAAAATAATATTTTTTTCAGAAAATTTGAAATTTCACCAGCGGCTCAATAAACACCAAATAATAGCAATTACATAGCTAGAATATGTATATTTTATTATTATTTAAGCCGTCACTAATACATTTAATTAGGAAAGGTTACACATTTTAAAAAAATGCATATTCGGCTTAGTTATTTAAAAACTTTGATTTCCAAACATAATTTCCTTACTTTTCAAAAACAGTTTTCCTTATTTACTCTTTAAATGGTTTTAGATTGCCGCCGTACGACGGATTTACGTACGAGCTATATTGATGATTGATCCGCACTCTTGACTTGGGATGCCTGATTATAGATATGGTATCGGACATGATATTATTGAGGCGGGATCACCGACTATACATATACAGGTATGTATATGTATCGACTCAGATGATAGGCGGTTTTCTTACCTGTAGTTCAGCTTGTTAGTCCAGCCGTATAGTTTAGTGTAGTTGTTAGATTAGATTAGACTTCTTACCTATTTCAAAAACTAACGAATCGTGGGCATTTTTAAAGACAGCTCAAGGGAATCTACGGATATTTCAAAAACTACGTATCTTTTCATAAAAACACCGTAGCCCCTATTTTCAAAACCCCACAATTCGTGTTATTTCAAAAGGCACCATTTGTAGGACTTATATTAGATTATTGCAGATTAGTTATCGTTGTGTCTAGTATTCAGCTCCCGCACATTATTGTTGTTCGCTCTGCCTCGCATATTTATTTTGCTGCATATTCCATTATTGATATCATGCTGTTAGGACACCAGCACCATTACCGATGATGCGTATGTACCACGTACACCTACTTGCCGGCTCACACACATCTTCATCGGTAATTGCCATGTCACGTACACTTTAGAGAATATAATTGCTTGACTTAGATTGTTAGCTAGTAGTGTTGACATGATATTAGTGTACTTCCCTTATATGTCATATTAGACATTGTAGTTATTACCTACCACTTCATGCATACTGTTATTCAGTGGTTCATGCCTAGTTCATTATCATTGACATATGCACTTGTGATGATTTCTTGAGATTTATGATATTTCTGGATTTCGGGGAAAGCCGCAAAATTTACAACTTATGATCTTTTAAAATATAAAATGTTGCGGTTTTCTAGTGATGTAAAGTGTCGTCCACCATGAGTTTGCTGTGGTTTTGGAGATCCGTGTCGAGGAGTGGAGGAACCGTCACGGGTACATGGTGGGCCCGGTAGGTACCCCGGGGCAAGAGGAATGTGGTGTTGACATTGAGCCTGGCTGGGGAGCACTACCTACCGGTGATATTACCCGACGCGTCGGATATCCGGAGGATACCGTCGTGGTCTTGAGATGGATGGTAGGGGCCGGTCTGGACTGACGGCGCCCTAGATATTGAGATTGAGACATTGATATTTCGAGACAGTGAGATTTATGTTTTGTGTCGATGCTAGACACTGTTGATGCTGATTTCATTTATGATACCTCAGTTTAAAAATACGAAGGAAATCTCACTAATTTATGAAAACAGTTTCTTCATTTACATGTATTCTGTTTCATGCATTCATACCTCATTCATATGATATATTGCTACCTGAGGCACTGACACGGGCACATGAAATTATACTCGGGTAAGATATTACCCTAGCCATTGTTATAGGCTGCCTGTTATACTTATATTTGAGGATATATTATGATCATTGACCTAGGTTGCGTTATTTATGCGATTTCTGTGCGTAGATGTTTTTCTATTCACGAGTTGGCAACTCACCCCCGTTGTGCCCCAGTTTCTTGCAGGTTTGCCGTACAGGTTTCATTACGGCTTGCGGGCTCAGTTTCATTCGGGTGACTTGCTAGTAGGTGGGTTTTTCTTGTATCGTACCCATCATATTACCTTGTATGATATTATTCAGTTGTATCTAGTAAATTCCATCAACCAAACATGTATCTATTGAGATAGAGACCAGTGTTGTTTATTCTTTCGACCTTAGAGTCGCTCGTTATATTTCTGGTGGTTTTGAGTTCCCTTTTGAGTTTTTGATCCTCGCCGTTGGCGTTGTATATTGTATTGCTTGTGTGGTTGTGACCGTCGATTGACGAAGAGCTAGCTCCCGCTTGGGGATGCCTTTTATTGATTTCGTATACTATTCATGTTGTATCCCGTTTGGAAGCCAGTATTTACAAAGGAGACTCTGCCGAAATTTTCAGTAAATTTTTGATGTTTTTAGAAACCCGCATAATTCGGCTTATGCTATTAAAACTACTTGATTTAAATTGGTTTTTCCTACTCTCTACTACTTTTCTTGGTTTGGATTTCTGGGTTTTCGGTTTACTTAGATTACGTACACCTCGAGACGTTCGTAGTTTAAGTGCCGGTCATGTTCCGTACTTTCGGGTCGTGACAATACCGATGCTAGGATGAACCCAAATGTCCCCGGGCTTTGCATACACACCCCTTCACTTACCCCTAACTCCCACGCACTGTTTGATTTCTCTGCAATCAAACAGAGACCCTTCATTTCATAATTAAACCATATTTTAATACTTTTTAATCCACATTTTCAATTCCAAAACCCTAATTCCTCACTATAAATACTATCCTATACCCTAGCCCTTCACCATTCTGAAAATTTCTAGTCAAAACTCTCAAAAAGTTTCTAGGTGCAAGTGGAGTTAGCAAGAAAGCAACTTCCGGCAACGATCGAAGCTAATTCCGGCGCTCCCGTAACACCCTTGTTTACCGCCGAACACAGAGACACGACCGCGTAGGTCCTTCTTGCCTGAATTTGGGGGCAGATGCTATTTGGTGCTATCCGTCCACCTCTCCGAAGATGCCAAGTTGATTTATGGCACCATGTATCGAAGATTTAAATGGATGCGGCCGATGTAGCAGACTTCGTCAGATTCCCCCTCGTTTGAGGGGTTTTTGATTGTGGGGACGCTCTTCCCTGCAGGCGTAAGCCCCTGCAGTTAATTACGCTACAGCATCGCATTAACAACTTTCTCCTTCTCAAGATGGTCACTTCGTGTCGTGGGTGTTTGTTTTGTTTGTGGTTGCCCGTGGATTGTATACGGAGACTAATTTATGTTGTCGCCCGTAGGGCGTGGATTAGTCCAAATCCGTATCTTCTTAGATTTGGGTTTGGGGGTTGGGTTTAAGGATACGTTAATCTCATTTTAGACTAAGATCAACTTAAACGTTTGTTAAGGATACGTTAGTCTAATTTCTAGATTAAGATCAACTTAACAGGATCATTTAGATCCAACAAGAGAGCATTTGGCCTCTATTGTTTAGTTTAGGGACATTGCGGTCGATTACCAGTTTAAGGACATGGTGGTCCAATGTTAGTTTAAGGACATTGCGGTCCAGGTTAAGGACATCGTAGTCCGTGGGTTTAAAGGGACCCCACAGTCCGAGATTAGGGACATCGTAGTCCATGAGTTTAAGTACCCCACAGTCCGTAGTTTAAAGACGTCATAGTCTATAAAGTTTAAGGATATCATAGTCCATGAGTTTAAGGACCCCACAGTCCGGGTTAAGGACATCGTAGTCCGTGAGTTTAAGGACCCCACAGTCCATGAAATGTGTGGTTGTCGGGACCCGTCACCTCTCTGAAGACGTTGAAGGATTACAACGACAGATATCAGAGGAGTAAAGAGATGTACCCTCCAACCGGTGTGAGTTGGTTGAAAGATCTGTAGTCCAATTTGGGACTAAGATCTATTAAATATTCGTGAGCAGATGAGCTCAATTAAATATAAGTTGAGGACTTATGGCCAATATTGGGCTAAGTCCAATGAACGTTTAACATTTTATTGTTCTAGGCTGTTGAGCCTTTGTTTGGGCTTGGCCCTTCTGACAATATTTTGTCTTGTATTGAATGCAGAGCATTCATCAGAGCTTTGGCTTATTAAAGAACAATTTATGTTCTGACAGCACAACACGTGGCGTGCTAGGCGCTTTGCGCCAGTTAAAGAGCGCAGTGCGCTTCTGCCAAGTAGCGCACACATGGTTGACACGTGTCGCGCTTGGCGCTAAGCGCCAGATGTTGGGCGAATTGCGCCAGTTTATGAGCGCTAAGCGTTAGTCTATGAGCGCATTGCGCTATCAATTTAGTGGCGCACTTGTGAGTGACACGTGGCGCGCTTGGCACTGAGCGCTAGCCCATGAGCGCAGTGCGCTATTTCAGAAGCGCAAAGCGCAAGTTATATACGTGATTGACACGTGGCGCATTTGGCGGTGAGCGCCGATCCAAGGAGCGCAGAAGCACAGTTTTAAGAGCGCAAGGCGCATTTCAATAGCGCAAAGCGTATTTGATCAATTTTTATGATCTGTAAACAAATTTATGTTCTTTTAAAAGAGACTTTGTCTTAAGATTCAAGAACAACAGTTCTTATTTTTGAAAGGACTTGCCTTTATAGATCAATGATCTGTGTGAAGAATATGTTCTTCTTTTATTATGTGATGAGATCTTTTGATCTTTTTTATGAAAGACCTTGGTCTTTGTAGATCTATGATCTTTTAAGAAGATAATTTTTCTTTTTATGAGATGATTTCATCTCTGTGTTCATCATTCATCATCTTTACCTTGAAGAAATAATCTTCTTTCAAGAGTTTGCTTTCTTTCTTTGAATTTTTTCAAAGTTTATAGGGGGTTTCTCTCTCTCAGACTTGAAGTCTTGTGGCCTTTATATAGGGCAAGTTGATTTGTTGAATCAGTTAAAGAGATCTTTCTCTGATTGATTTGGGGATGTTTCCCACTGTTGGATCTTTGATCCTAGGGCTTCTGTTTTACAGAAGGCAATTTTCTTGTTTTTAACAAGATTGGAAAATCTTTCCATAACAGAATGTTAATTCTGATTAATTAATGATTTATCATTATTATTAGATCTTTTGATCTAACGGTGGGGAGTTTTATAATTCCAGCGCTAGCGCACCCGTGCTTTGCCGGATCTAAACGATCCCGTTTAAGTTGATCTTAGCCCCCAAACGCTCTTTTGCCGGATCTAAACGATCCCGTTTAAGTTGATCTTAGCCCCCAAACACGGCTAACGTATCCTTAAACATTCAAACGGACTATAAAACTCCAAATCAACCTTGGTTCAAGGGTACATCTCTGAACTCCTCTGACACCTGCCGTTGTAATCCTTCAACGACGTTAGAGAGGTGACGAGTCCCGATGGCCAGATATTAAATGGATTATCACGTTAAGTTGATCTTAGTCTCAAACAGGACTATCGTATCCTTAACGAACGTTTAAGTTGATCTTAGCCGCAACGCGACTAATGCATCCTTAAACTAAAAACACCAAACCCAAATCTAAGTAAATACGGATTTGGACTAATCCACGTCCTACGGGCGACGGCATTACTCAGTCTCCGTATACAATCCACGGGCAACCACAAATAAAACAAACACACATGACATGAAGTGAAATTCTGGAGAAGGAGAAAGTTGTGACCGCGATGCCGTAGCGTAATTAACTGCAGGGGCTTGCGCCTGCAGGGAAGAGCGTCCCCACAATCAAAAACCCCTCAAGCGAGGGGGAATCTGACGAAGTCTGCTACATTGGCCGCATCCGTCTAAACCTCCGATACACGGTGCCATAAATCAACTTGTCATCTTCGGAGAGGTGGACGGATAAAACCAAATAGCATCTGCCCCGAATCTCAGCGTCAGGAAATCGCGGTCTTGTGCGCCGCCTTTCGGAGGGGAACGGATTCTGGCACGCCCGGTGGGACCTTTTCCTCTTTCCACTCCACACTTCGTGTGTCGTGTTCGCGAACAAATCGCGGTTTGCTGTGGTTGCCTGTGGATTCAAGGTACTAAGATTTGGTGTCTTGCTCCGTGCAGAAAACAAAAGATCGATGGCTTCGAACTGCACCACCTGCAGCAACAACTCTCGCTCCGTCATTGCTGGAGGGGTGACTTATGGGCCCTAAGCGGCCTCCCTTTTCAAAATGCCGGTGGAGCAGGTGGCTCAAGCTACCACTGGACTATTTTTTGGGACCATGCTCCCACCAATGAGCTTCAACGCCCCAATGACAGTGCAAGAAGCTCCAAAGAAGTCGGTCTTCGATTGACTTACTACTGCCGCGACCCCTCTCAACAGGTCGCCCAACTCCACTGCTTCAGGTTTTAATGGATTAGGCCAGAGCTCCATCGGACCCATAAAGAAGCCTGCCATACCAGAAGGTGTTATCCCGAAGCGGATAGCCATTCCAACTCCCGTTCCTGGCGAAATCACCAAGGTTGCATCCCATGTTCGGAAGTCTACTTCTGACAGGTTGGCCGTCCCCGTTCAACGGACGTCGATCTTTAAAAGGCTGGTACCAGCATATTCTGACCAACACAGGGGGCATGAGGAGGTCACCCCTATAGCTGAAACAACTCCATCAGCACGACATGCTCGACGTCGCCACTGGCGCCGAGTAAAGAAGGCTGGGGGCAACTTCCCCTCTGGATTTACTCTTCCAGCTCCAACGGTGGGGATCGATACTGCTGTTCCAACCGGGAACAGCTTTGAATTGCTGAACACGGTGCGCAGAAATTCCCCTACTGCAGTGTTGAAACGAACTCCTTCACTTGTAGAGAATACTCCAGAGAAGAAGCTAGAACAGCCCCCTCAACGGCTGTCCTCTAAAATTTACAAAGTCTGGCGACAGGTCCAGGAGTCAGTGATTGATGAAAACTATCTCCGCCAATGGAAAAAGATGAAGGTTCGGCAAGAGAAGGATTACTCCGTCAAGCCACAAAAACCAATAGCTACCCGGGTGCCCACTACAACGGCCCCCTTAACTCCAATCACTCAAAGGAAAAGGAGGCCGCAAAAAGCCCCGGTGAACATGGCGAAGCATAAAAGAGCTGAACACAAATGCCCCAAATCTGAGGGCATGGTGGTGCACACTGTTTATATGGCTTCTGGAAAGGAAGAAAGCCGCACTTCTACGGGCCACCGACTGCTCACCCGATCTGTGACGAAAGCCCAGAAGCAACAACAAAAGCTTCAGGAAATGATGACTGCAATGGATGCACTCACTGGGCCAAAAGAAAGCTCTGAAGCGTCCTCGGATGAGCGTCAAGAACAAGAAACTAACGCTGAGTTTCTTCGCCGGATATTGAAAAAGAAGGATAAAGAGGCTGCGGAACAAACGGCCAGCATAAAGAAAATGGCCCTCCTCTTCCAAGATACGGTAGGGATGATGTTACAGCCAGACCCTCCAGCTGAAGACCCTCCAATTATTGTTGAAGATGACGGAGGGGAGACATCTAATCCTTCGCCGGTTCTTTCAGCAGCCAAAGATGAAACCATTTCCAAGGCCGCGCTAGACGATTATATAGCTCAGCAGATCCGGGTACATCAGGCGAATGAAGCGGCTGGGAAAATTGTTAGAACCGGATGACCGTATCCGAGTTGGTATGACCAAATCAGTGACACTCCGCCTCGGGGAAACGTCGACCAGCGACACTCCGCGCCTGGGGCACGTCAACGAAATCACTCCGGGCTAGGGAAACGTCTACCACGGACACTCTATCTCGGAGACGTGTCAAGCGCCGACCGTCCATGTCGTAAAAAGGGCAGTGCATCCCAAAAAGTGGGAACCAAAGCAAGTCGCCTCCACGCAAAAGAAGATCCATCAATTTCATGCACACGACCCATATATGTTGTGTGCATTTATTGATGGGGGGCAATTTATTGGTGTAAAAATTTACACCCCGGTTGACCAAGTCAAAATCAAAGTCAACCCCAAGTCAGGTGGGCCCAAGCCCAGGTCAAGCGGGCCCATGCCCAAGTCGAGCCCGCAGCCAGCCTCCCCATGCCAACAACAAAATCATGTGATAAATAATTTTTATGTAATTGTTTATGCATGAATGTAAACAAAATGGGCACAAAGACAATATTTTGTAAGCCCATGGCTTATGTGCAAAAAATGAAATGGCACATGAGCCATGGGATGGCTAAAATGCCATTTTTGTAAAGCCCAAGGGGCTATATGTAAATATGTAAGCCTATATAAGGCAACATGATGAATAAAAAAAGGAATACTTTTCATTCCCCCAAAAACTAGGGCTCTTTGTGCCTCCTGCTCCTTCTCCAAGGTTCTAAACCTTCTCATTTCTTTTGAATTAAATCAAGACTTTACTCTTTCTTTTCCAAAACTAAGTAGTTTTCCACCACAAAACCCGCAAAGGGGAACTCAGATCTCCCATCAGATCTCAAAAAGGAGAGATTTTGATATCTCACATCTCTTGATCTTCAAGATCCGGCCAAACAACAGGAGGAAGAAGAAGAACCCCTTCCATTAACCCCAAAAACACACTCAGGAGTCCAACTCCTCTCTGATTTCTCTTTCAAGAAATCTTTTTTAGGCTAAAAGCCTCTTTTTCTCGCCGGCGCTCAAGCGCAGAGCGCCCGCGTGCCGACACGTGGCGCGCTTGCGCTCCAGCGCTCAGCGCTCGAGCGCAAAGCGCCCCCGTGCCGACACGTGGCGCATTTACGCTCAAGCGCAAGCGCTCGAGCGCAAGTCGCCCCCGTGCCGACACGTGGCGCGCTTGCGCTCCAGCGCAAGCGCTCAAGCGCAAGTCGCCCCCGTGCCGACACGTGGCGCGCTTGCGCTTCAGCGCAAGAGCTCGAGCGCAAATCGCCCCCGTGCCGACACGTGGCACGCTCGCGCTCCAGCGCAAGCGCTCAAGCGCAAATCGCCCCCGTGCCAACACGTGGCGCACTTGCGCTCAAGCGCCCAGCGCTCAAGGGCAGAGCGCCTACGTACCGACACGTGGCACTCTAGCGCCTGAGCGCACAGCACCTAGGCGCACAGCGCCCAAGGTGCTGCCCCACGCATCCTTTGGATGCCTTTTCCCTCTCTTTCTTTTATATATATATATATACATATATACATATATATACACACACACATATATATATATATATATATATATATATATATATATATATATATATATATATATTTACACACACACATACTCCGCGACACTGTCCCTGTAAAAACTCTGTGTGGCTCTCGATATATCCAAAACCCCTCTTTCAAAACACAACACACGCACACTGCACATTGAGTTCGCATGACCGGTTTAACCCGTTAATCGGAGGTTCCCTCGCCCCAAAGGCGAGGGGTAATTAACGGCAGCTTAGTCCGCGGCTGCCGGAGATTCGGATCCCCACAATCATTAAACCCCCGCCTACCCTAGGCAGGGGGAATCTGTAGTACGCCTGACAAGCGCGCGCCTATTCCCATCTCAATGGGGTGACGAAAAACACCCTACAGATTCTGGCACGCCCGGTGGGACCAATCTCTCCTCCCATATTTCGGGTTAAGCGTTCATGCGAACTCAATCAATATACATATATATATTTATACTAAAATAATGCTTTTTCATGCAGGATTTTCAAGCAATCTCCTTTTAACAATGTCTCCGAAGATGAACTCAGCTCCCATCACATACACAATGAAGATGGACTCCAGAACGATTCTTCCGGCCAGTCTCGGGCGACAATGGGAGGAGGAGCCGCTACCATTTGGCTCTATTATGTTCGTGTCAGCTAACGCCATCCCAGCTCCTCAAGCTCCGGTGACCGACAAACCGGCCTCGAAAGGCAAGAGGCCAAATGTGGTGGTCTCGAAGGCATCCCAACCCAAACGCAAATCGGTGTCTGGACGGCTTTCCATGGCCCCAACTAGGGCCAAAGCCATCGGAACAAAAGAAGTTGCCAGACGTCGTGGGCAAGCCCAGGCGATACCTTCGACGGACACGCGGGCAGATGTCTTCTCAAGCATCCCCATCATTCGGACTGTGGCGGCTTCCCGAAGAGCAGAAGCCTGCCAAGCGCTTAAGGCAGTGAAGTTGAGGCAGAAGCGGTTCAGATATAGAGCCAACAAAAGGGCTAGGGCTCTGGCCATGTTAAAATTTATGAATTTCCAATGCCCGGACCGCTCTGCGAAACCAGCTGCCAGTGATGAAAGAATGGCTGAGTGTGTTATCCACACTGTCTACATGGCCGGACATGAAGAAACGAACCCTCCTCTTCTTCACAGCCGTGGTGATGATATGGTTGACGCTACCCAGCATCGGCTCGATTTAAATGATGAAGAGCCCGCTCAGGCCGATAAGCCAGAGGAGCCCATGGTTCCTACGGAATTGAGCTCAGGCAATAAATATTACCCGGTTGTCATAGCCGGAACTGCAGAACAAGCATTATTCCAATGGCTTCAAAGGCAATTTCAAGACAGGGATGAGAAGATGGCCGAGGTCTATTCCAAAGTCGACGAGCTGGCAAACGTCGTGGCAGATCTCACAATCCAAGTTGCCCGATTGCAATTACAGCAGAATCAAATTTTGGCTCATGAGCCAGGGATTGATACCCGGGGGCAGCCAACTGATATCCCTTTGAACCTAAAAGCAGAGCGCTTTCGCGAAAAACGGCCGCAATCAGCCTCCAGTCCCTCCGATACATACGCCGGGGGGGAATCGCCTCTGAAAGAGAAGCTGGAAAAGGTCTATTCCTTCAAGAGGGAAAAGGTCCACAAGATATTCAGGGACGCCCTAAGAAACGGTCTACAACTGCCAGAATCAAAGAGACCGCAAGAAGAGAATATGACCGACAACCCAAAATATTTCCCCTATCACAGGGTGATAGGTCATGCCATTGAGGACTGCTTCGTCTTCAAAGATTGGGTCGAAAGGCAATACAAGACGGGAGAGATAGAACTGTCTAAATGCGCGTTAGCAAACAGTCAAGCTACGACCGCCGATTTCATGCAAATGGAGACCGAAGCCTTTCGGGAACCTAATCCTCCCAGACATGTGCCATTATCTGAAAAGGGCGAACCAAAGAACGATCGGCCTCGAGGACCAGCATCAGTAAAGGCACCTACTCCAATGGAGAGAAAGAAGAAGGTATACTCCTTCAGGAGGGATGAAGTCCGCGAAATATTCATGGACGCCTTGAACAACGGTCTGCAACTGCCCGTTCCAAAGAGGCCACAGGAAATGAACATGACCGGCAATCCCATATACTGCCCATATCATAGAGTGGTGGGTCATACCATCGAAGACTGCTATATTTTCAAAGATTGGGCAGAGGACCAATATAAGCTTGGAAAAACCTCACAATCCTCGGATGTATCGGCAAGCCACGGAGTTAGGTTATCAACACAGCTTCGCCAAGAACAAAGTTCAAGGAGCTGGGATAAGCAAAAAGGACCACCACGTCGTTAAACTGGGAACACCTGATGACCACCACATCGTTAAACTAGGAACCGTCGACCTCTAAGTCGTTAAACTGGGAATGTAAAAAAATATATATGTATGTAAATAAACAAAAAATGTGTAAATAAAAGAAAAATAAAGAAAAGCCGAAATGATGGGGCAACCGCGAATAAATAGCCGAAATGATAGGGCAATCGCGACCTTCGCGATAAGAAAAGATGAAATGATAGAGCAATCGCGGTAAAAAAAAAAAAAACAAAAAAAACAACAAAAACAAAAAAACAACGGCGAATGATGAGTCGCTCCTGGTACCATATTCCAGTGCAGCGATGCAGACGCCAACAAAAATTCAAATTTCCAAAATTCTCCCAGCCCTACGGCTAGCCCCCAAATTGACAACCGTATACAATCCACGGGCTCAAATAATTCTCATCATACCCATGCCCCACCATAATAACTAGTTACGCGTCTGGTCTCCGCCTTTGGAGTTATGCTCCATTGAGAAGACCTACTCATGTGTCCTCACGATACATGAGGAGAACAAACCTTTGTGGGATCCTTGCGACTCACAAAGGAAAAACACGCTTAGGAGTCCTCACGACTCCTAAGGAGAAAATACACCTGCTGGATCCTCACGACTCGCAGGGAGAAAATGTTTTTATGGGACCCTCACGGCCCATAAAATTGAAAAGCCTTAGGCGATAGGGACCTAAACCCGTCTCCTAAGCCATCGCTCCGCCAACAAGAGTAGGCAAATGATGAATTGCTCCCGGCACCTCTGCTGAAGTGTTAGCAACGCTGATGCCGGCCCCTACCCCAAAATTCCAAGCTCGCCATCAATAGACCCCGAAGTCTTTAAACTGGAAACAGATGACCTCTAAGTCGTTAAACTGGAAACCGTCGACCTCTAAGTCATTAAACTGGGAACGAGGGAAATCCACTCATGTGTCCTCACGATACATGAGGAGAACAAACCTTTGTGGGATCCTTACGACTCACAAAGGAAAAACACACTTAGGAGTCCCCACGACTCCTAAGGAGAAAATACACCTATGGGATCCTTACGACCCGTAGGGAGAATTTGCCTTTATGGGACCCTCACGGCCTATAAAATTGAAAAGACTTCGGTGATAGGGATCTAAACTTGTCTCCTAAGCCATCACTCCCCAATCCCCAAGTGGCGAATGATGAGTCGCTCCTGGTACCATATTCCAGTGTAGCGATGCAGACGCCAACCAAATTCCAAATTCCAATCCCCAAGTGGCGAATGATGAGTCGCTCCTGGTACCATATTCTAGTGTAGCGATGCAGACGCCAACCAAATTCCAAATTCCAATCCCCAAGTGGAGAATGATGAGTCGCTCCTGGTACCATAACCCAGGGTAGCGATGCAGACGCCAACCAAATTCCAAATTCAAATCCCCAAGTGGCGAATGATGAGTCGCTCCTGGTACTATATTCCAGTGTAGCGATGCAGACGCCAACCAAATTCCAAATTCCAATCCCCAAGTGGCGAATGATGAGTCGCTCCTGGTACCATATTCCAGTGTGGCGATACAGACGCCAACCAAATTCCAAATTCAAACCCCTAAGTGGCGAATGATGAGTCGCTCCTGGTACCATGTTCCAGTGAAGCGATGCAGACGCCAACCAAATTCCAAATCCCATACCCCAACGGCGAATGATGAGTCGCTCCTGGTACCATATTCCAGTGCAGCAATGCAGACGCTGACAAAGTCCCAAAATTTTTATGGCCCTACGGTCTGGATCATACATCCTGCAAAACCGTATACAATCCACGGGCGTAAAACGATCCCAATCTCTCCCAAGTCCTACTGGTGAGACCGCATCCAAAGTCCAAAAAAAAATGAAAAAAAAATAATATAAATAAAATGGTATGTCCACAAGCAAAATGGGCACGGATGAAAACCCGAAAGGGCTCCGTGAGTAAAAACAGCAGGACTGCCGGCGAGTTTGTGAAAACCCGAAAGGGCGCAAACTCATGAAAAGGAGATGAAATACACTCACAAAGTCCTCTCGACTTTGTGAGGAGAAAATCCCCGCGTGAGATCCTTACGACTCACAAAGGAGCAACACACTTGGGAGTCCCCACGACTACTAAGGAGAAAATACACCTACGGGATCCTTACGACCCGTAGGGAGAAAATGCTTTTATGGGACCCTCACGGCCCATAAAATTGAAAAGCCTTAGGTGATAGGGATCTAAACCTGTCTCCTAAGCCACCAATTTCCAAATCCTCTCGGGGCACATGATGAGTTGCTCCTGGCATTATTCCAGTGCAGCAATGCAGATGCCGACAGAAAACCAATTCCCAAATCCTCTCAAGACAGATGATGATTCGCTCCTGGTACCATATTCCAGTGTAGCGATGCTGATGTCAACCCAAATCAAATCAAACCAACAACCTCTACGGAGGAATCATGCTTCGTCCCAGAATATACCCCGTGTCGAAATCATGCTTCGCCTCGGGATATCTACCTTCCCTGCCGGAATTATGCTCCGCCTCGGAATCAAATCAACCAACCAGCTCTGCGTCGGAATCAAGCTTCGTCTCAGAATGTGCACCCCGAGTCGAAATGATGCTTCGCCTCGGTGTACCTTCCTTCCCTGTCAAAATTATGCTTCGCCTCGGAATCAAGTCAACCTGACACTCCGCGCCGGGGAAAAGTCGATCAGCGACACTCCGTGCCGGGTAAAAGTCAACCCGTGACACTTCGCGCCGGGGAAAAGTCGATCAGCGACACTCCGTGCCGGGGAAAAGTCAACCCGACACTCCGCGCCGGGGAAAAGTCGATCAGCGAGACTCCGTGCCGGGGAAAAGTCAACCCGCGACAGTCCGCGCCGGGGAAAAGTCGATCAGCGACACTCCGTGCCGGGGAAAAGTCAACCCATGACACTCCGCGCCGGGGAAAAGTCGATCAGCGACACTCCGTGCCGGGGAAAAGTCAACCCGTGACACTCCGCGCCGGGGAAAAGTCGATCAGCGACACTCCGTGCCGGGGAAAAGTCAACCCGACACTCCGCGCCGGGGAAAAGTCGATCAGCGACACTCCGTGCCGGGGAAAATTCAACCCGCGACACTCCGCGCCGTGGAAAAGTCGATCAGCGACACTCCGTGCCGGGGAAAAGTCAACCCGCGACACTCCGCGCCGGGGAAAAGTCGATCAGCGACACTCCGTGCCGGGGAAAAGTCAACCCGACACTCCGCGCCGGGGAAAAGTCGATCAGCGACACTCCGTGCCGGGGAAAAGTCAACCCGCGACACTCCGCGCCGGGGAAAAGTCGATCAGCGACACTCCGTGCCGGGGAAAAGTCAACCCGACACTCCGCGCCGGGGAAAAGTCGATCAGCGACACTCCGTGCCGGGGAAAAGTCAACCCGACACTCCGCGCCGGGGAAAAGTCGATCAGCGACACTCCGTGCCGGGGAAAAGTCAACCCGCGACACTCCGCGCCGGGAAAAAGTCGATCAGCGACACTCCGTGCCGGGGAAAAGTCAACCCGACTCTCCGCGCCGGGGAAAAGTCGATCAGCGACACCCCGCATCGGGGAAACGTCAACCAGCGACACTCCGTGCCGGGGACACGTCAACAAGCGACACTCCGCCTCGGGGAAACGTCGACCAGCGACACTCCGTGCCTGGGGCACGTCAACGAAATCACTCCGGGCTAGGGAAACGCTACCACGGACACTCTATCTCGGAGACGCGTCAAGCGCCGACCGTCCATGTCGTAAAAAGGGCAGTGCATCCCAAAAAGTGGGAACCAAAGAAAGTCGCCTCCACGCAAAAGAAGATCCATCAATTTCATGCACACGACCCATATATGTTGTGTGCATTTATTGGTGGGGGGCAATTTGTTGGGGTAAAAATTTACATCCCGGTTGACCAAGTCAAAATCAAAGTCAACCCCAAGCCAGGTGGGCCCAAGCCCAGGTCAAGCGGGCCCATGCCCAAGTCGAGCCCGCAGCCAGCCTCCCCATGCCAACAACAAAATCATGTGATAAATAATTTTTATGTAATTGTTTATGCATGAATGTAAACAAAATGGGCACAAAGACAATATTTTGTAAGCCCATGGCTTATGTGCAAAAAATGAAATGGCACATGAGCCATGGGATGGCTAAAATGCCATTTTTGTAAAGCCCAAGGGGCTATATGTAAATTTGTAAGCCTATATAAGGCAACATGATGAATAAAAAAAGGAATACTTTTCATTCCCCCAATAACTAGGGCTCTTTGTGCCTCCTGCTCCTTCTCCAAGGTTCTAAACCTTCTCATTTCTTTTGAATTAAATCAAGAGTTTTACTCTTTCTTTTCCAAAACTAAGTAGTTTTCCACCACAAAACCCGCAAAGGGGAACTCAGATCTCCCATCAGATCTCAAAAAGGAAAGATTTTGAGATCTCACATCTCTTGATCTTCAAGATCCGGCCAAACAACAGGAGGAAGAAGAAGAACCCCTTCCATTAACCCCAAAAACACACTCAGGAGTCCAACTCCTCTCTGATTTCTCTTTCGAGAAATCTTTTTTAGGCTAAAAGCCTCTTTTTCTCGCCGGCGCTCAAGCGCAGAGCGCCCGCGTGCCGACACGTGGCGCGCTTGCGCTCCAGCGCTCAGCGCTCGAGCGCAAAGCGCCCACGTGGCGCACTTGCGCTCAAGCGCTCGAGCGCAAGTCGCCACCGTGCCGGCACGTGGCGCGCTTGCGCTCCAGCGCAAGTCGCCCCCGAGCCGACACGTGGCGTGCTTGCGCTCCAGCGCAAGCGCAAGTCGCCCCGGTGCCGACACGTGGCGCGCTTGCGCTCCAGCGCAAGCGCTCGAGCGCAAGTTGCCCCCGTGCCGACACGTGACGCGCTTGCGCTCCAGCGCAAGCGCTCGAGCGCAAGTCGCCCCCGTGCCGACACGTGGCGCACTTGCGCTCAAGCGCCCAGCACTCAAGGGCAGAGCGCCTACGTACCGACACGTGGCACTCTAGCGCCTGAGCGCACAGCACCTAGGCGCACAGCGCCCAAGGTGCTGCCCCACGCATCCTTTGGATGCCTTTTCCCTCTCTTTCTTTTCTATATATATATACATACATATATACATATATATACACATATGTATATATATTTACACACACACATACTCCGCGACACTGTCCCTGTTAGAAAAAAAACTCTGCGTGGCTCCCGATATATCCAAAACCCCTCTTTCAAAACACAACACACGCACACTGCACATTGAGTTCGCTTGACCGGTTTAACCCGTTAATCGGAGGTTCCCTCGCCCCAAAGGCGAGGGTTAATTAACGGCAGCTTAGTCCGCGGCTGCCGGAGATTCGGATCCCCACAATCATTAAACCCCCGTCTACCCTAGGCAGGGGGAATCTGTAGTACGCCTGACAAGCGCGCGCGTATTCCCATCTCAATGGGGTGACGAAAAACACCCTACAATATCATCAGAAGATCATACATCCTACCGAAGACTGCGAATCCTTTAACTATTGGTGGCAAGGGTATGTCGCTCAAAAGCAACACTTCGACAGGACAAAATGTGAAGCTTGTAGACGTCGAAAAAATGCGATAGATGAGTGCAAAAGAGCCGCCGACGATTGTCATATAGCCGACTCCAAGGGATCACAAATTATCACCTTTGGGAGCGACTCTGACGAAGAAGCTACCCCCAACCCTTCTCTCAGGGAATCTATTTCAAAAATGAAGGAATTGAGGAGCTGCGAGAACGTTCAGCCATGCAATCACACGCTACTCGAAAAAAATCCCGGCCCCGTAAACAACGGAGCGAACAAAAAGGATAAAGGAAAAGGAAAAACGGCCTTCGTCGCCAGCGCTCAACAACAATCGAGTGGTCATATACCGGTTGCTCGCCAAAGCAACAAGCGGCAACCCCTTCAGGAAAAGTTGAAACGTCCTTACTCGTTTCCGCAAGATAAAACAAGGGGACTGTTCGAGCTGGCAGTGTGCGATAGACTCATCAATTTGCCGGGTCCAAAACGTCCGTTGCGGCCAGGCGATGTTAATAATCCTAATTATTGCCCTTACCACCAAACAGTAGGTCACCTGATCGAGGACCGCTACGTCTTCAAAAACTGGGTTGAAGACCAATACCAACAAGGCGAGTTTGCGCTGTCTGAAAACTGGAAGGTGAGTCCGCCACAACCGCACGCTCCGAGAATGATGGATACGCCAGGGGCATCATGCTCATTCATGGGGAAGGACCCATAGACCGAAAAGTCAGTAAACTAGAGCTTCGCCTCAAATACGGCAATGATGGACCGAAACGTCCTTAAACTAATACCGCAGCATCCTTAGGCAGACGAGGTGAATAAAAAAAATATATAAATAAAGAAAAATATAATAAATAAAAACAGTATGTCCATAAGCAAAAAGGGCACAGATGAAAACCCGAAAGGGCTCCGTGAGTAAAAACAACAGGGCTACCGGCGAGTGTTCGTGAAAACCCGAAAGGGCGCGACCTCGTTAAAAAAAAAAGAGAAGAAGAAAATAAAAAGAATAAAAAAAACGGTATGTCCATAAGCAAAATGGGCACGGATGAAAACCCGAAAGGGCTCCGTGAGTAAAAACAGCAGGGCTACCGGCGAGTGTTCGTAAAAACCCGAAAGGGCGCAACCTCGTTAAAAGACACTTATAGGGTCCTCTCGACCTTGTAAGGAGAAACCACCCGCGTGAGATCCTTACGACTCACAATGGAGCAACACACTTAGGGATCCCCACGATTCCTAAGGAGAAAATACACTTGCGAGATCCTCACGACTCGTAAGGAGAACTGTCTTATGGGACCCTCACGGCTCATAAGATTTGAAAGTCTTAAGTTACAGAGACCTAAACCTGTACTTAAGCAACCCCCACAACTTTCGACATTGCCCTACAAGTGGCTCAATACTGACCCTTGTATACAATCCACGGGAGTGAATAAACATTTCCCTAACTAAGTCCCATCCGAGATTAGGGATATGTTCGCACGATGAATAACTCTTGTAAATCCTCTCGATTTACAAAGAGAAAACCCTCCTGTAGGATCCTTACGACTTACAGATGCACAAATACTTAGGAATCCTCACGATTCCTAAGGAGAAAATACACCTACAAGATTCTCACGACTTGTAGGGAGAAATACCTTTGTGAGACCCTTACGGCTCATGAAGTCAAAAGCCTTAGTCGACAGGACCTTAACCATGTTCGCTAAGCCACCCTTGTTCAACATCGACAGAAGCAAATGATGATTCTCTCCTGGCAATATTCCAGTTGTAGCGATGCTGATGCCTAAAACCGATATCAAATTTCAAGCCCTTTCACGGCAAATGATGATTCGCTCCTGGCAATATTCCAGTTGTAGCGATGCTGATGCTGAGATTGGCGTCAGATTCCAAGTTCCACACTCGTGATAAAAAAAAATCAGCGAGCCATACATGCATACGAAATAGCCGAAATGATAGGGCAACTTGCAATAAAAAGCAGCAAGTAAAAATATACGCATGCAAAATAGCCGAAATGATTGGGCAACTCGCAATAAAAAACAGCGAGTAAAAATAAAGTAAACAGCCAAAATGATTGGGCATCGCGAAAAATAGCCGAAATGATTGGGCAATCGCGACCTTCGCGATATAAAAGCTGAAATGATAGAGCATCGCGGAAAGAACTAAAATAAAAAAAAATATATGTAACATGCCCTACAGACGATAGCACAGAAATCCCTGTATACAATCCAGGGGCACAAACAAAGAGGGAACCATATCTTCCCGATAGGCTCCGCCAAAAAGCGAAGCCAAGTCTTGACGGTTCAGCAACAACCTAGAGACAACTGTGACATTTGCCTTGATACAGTAGACGCAATGTCAACAATAACGTTCTTCCTCCAACAAGCTTCGAACATGACAAAGCAAATGAAGCAAAGGCTAAATTTCTAGCTTCAAGGTCTTGACGGCAACCCATATAAAGCCAGAAAGACAACTGGAGATCGTCTCACACCAGTGTGGAATGGTCATCACCTCGACGTTCGTCTTGACACAGCAGACGCAATATCATCAAACAAATGGAGCCATGGCAAAATCCCTAGTTCCAAACCTCGACGGTTCATCAGCAAACTAAAAACAACCGCGACATTCGTCTCGATACAGCAGACGCGATGCTAGCAAAACGAAGCAAAGGCCAAATTCCTAGCTTCAGGGTCTTGACGACAACTCACATAAAACCTGAAAGACTATCGGAGATCATCCCACACCAGCGCGGAGTGGTTATGACTCATCGGGGCTCACCAAAATGAGCCTAACCTCAAGTAAAAAGCGGCATGGCAAATTCCTAACGCTTGTTCTTTCGAAGGTCAAACTGCCTAGGAAGATTTCTTGAAGACGTCTTGTCCAGCCCCCGAAGGGATCAGAGACACGGCAGTCGCAGGGCTACTCGAACAACACGATTGCCTATCGAGCACTATATCAGCTTATGCGACGGTATGATGGCCAAAACCCTAAGTACCACCGACCTTAACGGGCTTCTGTCGTAAAGAGCAGAGGTTAAATGCGACGTTAAGATGTTCTTGCGAGAAATGCTCGATTTGTCTCGACTTGTGGAGAAATTGTTGAGGCGGCTCGACTCGTGAGATAAAGCCTTAGGCAGTAGGCATAAAAGAAGTCTGTTTCCTAAGCACTGGGACCCTACAAGTTGACCCAAAACGGTCTCTTGCATACCATCCACGGGTCTCACTCTTCAAAGTCGAGTTTCGACGGGGAGGGAAACAACCGCTTACGGGTCCTCTCGACTCTTAAGAGGGAAAAATTCTCTTATAAGATCCTTACGACTTATAAGAGAAAACCACAATTAGGAATCCTCACGATTCCTAAGGAGAAAAAACCACCTACGAGATCCTCTCGATCCGTAGGGAGAAAAGTCTCTATGAGACCCTCACGGCTCATAGTGTTGAAAAGTCTTAGACAGCAGATCTGAAACCTGCGGCCTAAGCCATCACTATTTCTTAAGAAAGTCGAGATGCGTGCTCTATTATCTGTTGACCATGTTTACTAAGGTGGCGTGCTGATAATGAAAGAAAGAAAAGGCGGAGAAATGACACAAGACATTACAGAAAATGTGTATCTTTTATTCATAAACTTGATTGAGTACAGGATGCATTGTGCTAAAGAATAAAAAATATATATACATTTTTTTTATTTACAAGTAAAAACGATACAAGGAGAATTACTGAGAAGGAAACATCTTGCATAGATCTAGCAATTGTTCGCGCAATTCTTTCCCCACTTTCTCCTGATCTGCTGCCACCACCAGCTCCGCCTCCACTTGGGCCCGTTGCTGCAAGACAGACGCAAGCCGCTCCCTGACGGCCTGATAAGCAGCTTCCCGACCTGGAGTATCGCGCTCAGCTACATCAAGCTTTCGCTTCAAGTTTAGCCCATGGGAGATGGGCTCCATAAGACCCTCAAAGATAGTCTTCACTTGGGCAGCATTCACTTCAACCTCAACACGCAGACGGGCCATCTCGCTCGAGGTCTCTTGGCATTCCTTTAGCTTTAAAGCTGCTTCTTGTTCCAAGTGGTGGACGTAAGAAGCGCTTCCCTCGATCCATGCTGCTCTTTCATTGCTCGCGGCTAAAGTCTCGGGGGCGGGACGCATCGACTCCAGCTTATGCAGGCGAGCCTCGATCTCCATACAATGATTAACCCAAGATGCGATGATACCCTTATCATGGAAATTCACGAGTATCACCAACATCGGGTTAACCACTATAGCGAAATCCGCAGCAGAAGTAGGGGTCTCGACGTCAAGCTCCTCAATGTAGTCGCTCAACATGTGTAAGCTGTTCGCGGTGCCTTTCGAAGATGGGCATCTCAGGAAAGGACTTGCCGGCATTATGATGCGAGACTCGAAGGGCGCCGAGACCAGAACGACACCTGAAAAGAAACAGGATGTGATTAGATAACAGTTCAGGGAATAAAATAGGGGGAAGTTATCAATGTGATAGTCGCCATACCAGCTGAGACAGGTGGCAAGGCCGGAAGGGCCGGTGGCGCAACCGATCTTTCTTCTCCCCCTTCGATTTGTAACACTGCAGTCAGGACAAGAGAGAGTTATAAATAATTCTACCACTGAAAAACAAAGATATCACTTGGGGACGGTACTCACCAGCGCCACCAGAGGGAGAGGCGAGTTCAGATGGGAAGGAGAAGTGTGGGAGCAACACTTGATAGAGATGGTCAAAAAGCACTCCTGAAAGACACAACAGTGTGACTTTAGTACACAAATTACGCGTCTGGAAGATAAGATTAATAAATTGCAAACCCATACCTTCCAACATCTTAGAGGGTATGAGAGAGGGTTGAGAGGTGACCACCGTCAAAGCAGTCGTTGAAGGCGCTCCCTTAAGCAGTGGGGCATCGGCGCTGGCTGCACCTGCGTTACAAGAAAGGTGAACTTGCCAGAAAGGATTGTAAAGTAAAGAAAGACAGCAACTTGGGGTTTACCTGAGGAGCTCCCAGCTGAAACGGAGGCGACTCCCTCCTCTATCGACATGAGGCCACTGCCCGTGGCCTCATCACCCGACTCGATGGGGACCGTCGTCGTGCTCGCATGGCCAGGAGACAGCGGAAGATCGTAGACGGGGAGAGCAATGATCGGAGCATTGCCGGATTCTTGAGAGGGAGCGGCTGACTCTTCCCCAAGAGTCGTGCCCATCTCACCTGCCACTTCCTCGGGCTCCGCAATCACCATCAGCTTATCCGCCGCCACCACAAGGTCGCCGGCCTCAAGCGCCTCGTCCGCCACCACCCTGGGCTCAGTTATAATGATCATTTCATCTACCGCCACTTCAGGCGCGGCATCAATGACCTTCTCGGCTATGGACCACCCAACCTCCATCTCAGGCTCTGAAGCCTCAACGACGTTGCCCACCGTCGGCTCGGGTTCGACAGGCGCCGCCTCCTCTATTTCCCTGGGTTTAACGGTCTCCGCATCCCCCTCGGTCGGACTTGGCCCTGCAAGAAAAAGTATATAAGAACCGACAGGTTTATGAGTCTTATAATGAAATTCTGAAAGAAGTGCTACCTGAGGTAGACTTGTCGTTAACCTCTCTATTGGCGCGGATCGTCTGTCAATGAGCGGTAGACAAAGCGACCGGGGACTCTTCTGACAGAGTGTCAGCATGAGGGATGGTGCTTGGGCCCGCTCCCGTAGCCAAAGCAGCTCGGCGCGCCTTCGCCTCACGCCTCAGCCGCTTCCTTTCCTCCCGGGCCGTTGAAATGGACCTTACCAGAGCCTCTTTCATTGAGGCGTCCTCGTCTGTACACAAGGATGCCTCCAAATTCTTTAAGGCATCCCTCGTCGACTTGTCAAGTCGAGGCTCTGGCAGCAGCCCTGACGAGACCTGAACTCCAATAACAGGTTCAGAGAGGATCCCCTCATCGACTAGTATAACCCCTATAAAGAAACAAAGGAAGAAAGTTAGGTTAACCATCGAAAAAGGTAACAAAATTTGTTTTAAAAAATGGGGTGGGACATACCGGCGCCCGCCAAAGCGCGTTTCTCCTCCTCCTTTTGGAAGGTTTTCAAAGAGGCAGCAATAGCTTCTTCAGTAGAGACACCTGTTGAAAATGGGGAAAAGTATTAGTCAAGAATAATGATAAAAAATGTGATGAAATGATGAAGAAAGAAGCTAATAATTACCTGACTCAGCGAGTTTACTCAACCACGCTTCAAGCCTCGCTGATCGCTCAGAAGCCGCAATGGCGGCCGCCAGGTCGGTGTCTGCGGGGTCTACCATGAAGCCCTTATTGCTGCCATATTCACTTATTCCCTCGGTAAGAGGGGCCTCAAGCTCTAAGCCAAGAATCGCGTCAAGGGAAATGAGCGACTTCTTCTTCTTTTGCCCGCCAGCTCTGGATGCACCCGGGACTGATTTACGCTTGGCGGACACCTTGGGGCGGCGGGTCCCGACATCCGCGCCTACACCGGATTCCGGCGATACCATAGTTACCGTCTCCACTGGACCACGGGGGGCTGGTGGCGCATCCACAGTATCGCGAAGCGGCAATCCGCGCGGAGGACTCAACACACGCGGAGGTCCGCCTCCAGCACCTTTCAATGGAGAAATAACCGGGGTCCTCGGCTTCAGGGGAGCCTTACGATCTCCGCCGGGAGGCGCACCCTTGCGGTCAACCAGTATGCGTTTTTCCATTTGGATAACTGGACCCATAGCATGTGCATACCAAGCCACGTACGTGATGAGGACTTTGGGGACACAGCTCGGCTCGCTGATGAAGAAATAAGAACCCGTGTTAAGCCACATAAAGTGGTGCATTGCATTCTTTATCCCCTCTCGGCTAACCACGGGCTTTTCCAAAAAGGCTTCCATCGGGATCCCTTGGTTGTAGCTCGATTGCTGAGCAAACCGGTGAGGGTTATACCTCATGAAGAGTGCTGTCTCATTCTGCCTGAACACCAGGTAGCCCGGCCGAATGGAGTAGAGATGGAGGATTTCCCGAGCCTTCAGTATGGAAGCCCCGTCTTTGAAATCATCGCGTAGCGACACTACCGACTTGATGGTCTCTGAGCCTATTGTTATGACCTTATCCAAGAAGGAAACCTTCGCCCCGACCAGGTGTGGTCGAAGGAGCAGCCCCCTAGCCTCCCGCGGAGGTGCAACTACAATCGAAGCCCCGACTAACCGTATGACCCTTGGGAGCCTGCATTTCTCAAAAAACGGAGGAATCCTATGGGCGCCGAACACCCTGTGCACGTGCATTTCCATCCAAGAGGTAAAGTAGTGCATCGGGAAGTTGGCGGGTTGCACCCCAGGTTCACTAGCGTCCGCCGCTACGCTAAGTCCATTATAAAGATAAGCCAGCCCGGCAATTCTTACTGAAACCTGCAACCCTGCCACCATCCGATGCGCAGGGTAGAAAACAGTCGGCCGCATATGGCGTGGATGCATAGGAAGAGCAAAACTGCACAACCACAAGCCCAAGAACCCTACAAAGAAGGTCTCTTCATCCATGTCGGGGATGGCAATTTCTGAAAAAGGGACGACGGCGGCACCGGGAAGATAAAAGTCTTTGTGGTCATCCTCCGATGTGGGTCGGCGATCAAAACCGAACCCAAAAAGGTCGTCGAGCTGGGCAAACTTCTCACTCCGCTCTGATAAGAACTCGGGTTGAATGAAGCGAGCAATGAAATCTGCAAAACTGACTCCCCGGTCGCCCGATTCCAGATAGAGTCCTTCATAAATCTCCAATACCTTCACCAAGCCCGGGTACTGGTGCTGAATAGCGTTCTCCGGCGTCAGGTCAAACACCAGCGGCTTGGTGGCAACGACGTATTCATCGGGAGGAAGCAGCTCCTCGTAAGGCTCTCCCCTCATTGGCAGATCCAAGATTTCAGCAAACTCCTCCAAGGAGATAGAGACTTCCCGGTCCGTCATCAGGAAGGTGTGTGTGGGGATATTCCATTGCTCGATAAAAGCCTTAACCCACCACGTTGGAGGAGAAGGATACTCAAAGAGCGAGACGTAAATGGCCGAGTACAAACCAATCCTCATCAGATGAGTCCTCTTCGCTGATAGGATGTACCGGGCCCATTGCAAATATCCGGCAGGCGGTCGTGGGACCAGTCCAATGTTATAAGCTTGTCCCCAAGGGCGCGTTTCACCCTGACAAATTCTCCTCCCTAAAATATCTATTGTTGGCGGCGGCTGCACGGGGATAGCGCCAATCGCAGGCTGGAGGAGGTCATCCGAATTCCAATTTTTGACCTCCACGGCATACTTCACCGGGGGTTCATCTGCGTAGGGGAGTGAAGATGTTGGCTCAGATGGCGTGGCGGAACTGAAACTGCGACGACCCTGGATGATTTCATTGTACCACCTACCCCACAAGTGAAGGTTTTTATGCTCGGGGTCATGATCCTTGATGAGAGCGAGCACCACGCGGTCCACCGGTGCCTGAGGAAACCCTCCCTCCGAGCGAACAAACGGAAAAGACAAATTGGCAGACATGTTTCCTGCAAAGAGACAAACAATAGCCGTCAGTATTATAATTCCAACGCTCAACATTTTAAAATTTTTATACCATACCGCAATGCAATGGATAGGGGGACCAAAGGGGGGCCTAGAAAATCTGGACGACAACACATCATTTAATAAGACAGCCCCATCATTGGATGGGACTGTCAATTAATGAAAAGATCCCCAAGAGAATATCCTCATTGATGGGAAATCCCTAGAGACAAGGAGAAAATCTCCTCTTTTAGAGCAAAGCTCTGTCACAGAGTGACATTTGTCAAACTCTGGTCTCAAGGGAATAAAATTTCTTTAAAGAGAGCCTAGCCCTATACTAATGATGGAAAATCGATCAAAAAGAAAACTTCAACTCTTAAAGATTAAAAGTTTGGGATTTTAAAGATCAATGAAAACTTTCAGGAGTTCTCCATTTTCAGATCAGAAAAGATCTACATTTGATCCATGAGCAAAGCTCTGTTCATGAGTTAAAACCCAGGAACAAGATCTCTGTAAATCTATGAACTTTCCAGAGCAAGGCTCTGCTAATGAAACCCCAAAAGGGTTTTAGATCAAAGATCTATGAGAGTAAGGCTCTATTAATCAATTCTAATTTAATTTAATTTTATTATTAATACCTAAGATGGTTTCAAGTTCTGAACTCTGGAGTTCTTGTGAAAAAGCAAGAGCAAGGCTCTAAAATCCTTAAGCAAGAGCAAAGCTCTAGAAAATCAAAAATCTTGAAATGGTGAAGATTTCCTAAGGGCCATAGGTCCTATTTATAAAGCGCTTGCGCCCCTTCAGCTCACCCTTGATCCAACGATCAGGAGTTTGCCACCGCTGCACTCACGTGTGCGCCACGTGAGCGCAACGGTGGGGGGGGGCATTTGTTTCCCCCATTCAGTGCAAAGCTCTGCTAGAAATTCAAAATTCAAATTTTGAAGCAACGCTTCAAATCCCGGACGCAACGCGCCACGTGTCGGGTGCAGACACATCAGCGCAGCGCCTAAGAAGGCGCGCCCAATCAGAGCAAAGCTCTATTTTAAGCAAAATTAAAGGAAGCAACGCTTCAGTTGCGTAAGCACTGCGCTGCGCGACACGTGTCAGCGCAGATGCGCTAGCGCAGTTGCGCTGCGCTGTGCGCTGCGTGACACGTGTCACGCGCTGGGGTATTTGCTCCAAACAGAATTAAGATTTTAAAGAAATCTTTCTATTCTTGTTAAAACAAGAAGATTTTCTTCTGTAAAACAGAAGCCCTTGGATCAAAGATCCAACGGTGGGGAAAATTCCCCAAATCACTCAGAGAAAGATCTCTTTAACAAATTTAACTAATTTATGGGCACTATAAAAAGGACCCCAGACCTCAATTCAAGGGCATCAACATTTAAAAAAAAAGATAAAGAGAACTCTGAAGAACTCCTCAAGAACAAAAAAAGGTAAAAACCTTTAGAAAAAGAGAAAGTTCTCTTATGAACAGATCATAGATCTAAAAAGAAGATCAATGATATTTAATAAAAATAAAATAAAATAGTGCTTTGCACTTTTTATGAACCTTTGGTTCTCTGAGATAAGAAAAACAAGAAAAACTTATTTTTCTTTGATCGAAATTAGATCAAGAAATCAAATGGTGTTTTGCACTTCTGTTCTTGAATCTAAAAGATTCTTAGTGCTTTGCACTTGCAAACTGCGCTGTTGCGCCCTTGGGAGAGCGCCACGTGTCAGCATCTGAGCCACTTGCGCTATGCGCTTTGACATAGAGCTTTGCTCTCTGTAATTGGCGCAACTCACCAGAGTGCGCCACGTGTCAGCAGCGCAAGCGCATCGCACTAGCGCAGCGCATTGCGCTTGCACGACACGTGTTAGCATTATAAGCGCTTGCGCTCTCTGATTGGCGCAAAGCGCCTGATAAATGCAATGCATTTCCTAAAGGGCCAGGCCCAAATCAAAAAGACCAACAGGCCAAAATAAATTGCAAAGCAATAAAAAAGGACAGAGCCCAAACAAAATGGATGCTCTGCAACATTTATAAAAGGGCAGAGCCCAATTCAAACAAAAATAGAAAATAATGCAATGGGCCAAGCCCTAGTACAGGCCCAAAGCAAATAAAATGTTGAACATTTTCAACTGGAATTAGCCCAATTTTGGCCGTAAGTCCTCAAATTAAATTGATTGAGCAAGATTGCTCTCTTAAATCAATTTACGACCGGTTCGAGGGTACATCTCCGAACTCCTCTGGCACACATCGTTGTAATCCTTCAACGACGTCAGAGAGGCGACGGGTCCCAACGACCACACATGAATGTGGACTGAAACGTCCTTAAACTAATGTTGGACCGAAACGTCCTTAAACTAATGTCGGACCACCACGTCCCTAAACTGGAATATGGAACACCACGTCCCTAAACTGGAACAAGGACCGCAATGTCCCTAAACTACCTATGGACCACTACGTCCCTAAACTGGAACAATAGAGCCCTTAAACGCTCTTTTGCCAGATCTAAACGATCCCGTTTGAGTTGATCTTAGCCCCCAAACACGGCTAACGTATCCTTAAACATTCAAACGGACTATAAAACTCCAAATCAACCTTGGTTCAAGGGTACATCTCTGAACTCCTCTGACACCTGCCGTTGTAATCCTTCAACGACGTTAGAGAGGTGACGAGTCCCGATGGCCAGATATTAAATGGATTATCACGTTAAGTTGATCTTAGTCTCAAACAGGACTATCGTATCCTTAACGAACGTTTAAGTTGATCTTAGCCGCAACGCGACTAATGCATCCTTAAACTAAAAACACCAAACCCAAATCTAAGTAAATACGGATTTGGACTAATCCACGTCCTACGGGCGACGGCATTACTCAGTCTCCATATACAATCCACGGGCAACCACAAACAAAACAAACACACACGACACGAAGTGAAATTCTGGAGAAGGAGAAAGTTGTGACTGCGATGCGGTAGCGTAATTAACTGCAGGGGCTTGTGCCTGCAGGGAAAAGCGTCCCCACAATCAAAAACCCCTCAAGCGAGGGGGAATCTGATGAAGTCTGCTACATCGGCCGCATCCGTCTAAACCTCCGATACACGGTGCCATAAATCAACTTGGCATCTTCGGAGAGGTGGACGGATAAAACCAAATAGCATCTGCCCCGAATCTCAGCGTCAGGAAATCGCGGTCTTGTGCGCCGCCTTTCGAAGGGGAACACTTGAGCTTATGCGTCCCGCCCCTGATATTCAGGCTTTGAACTCCCAGCGGGCCGCATGGGTCGGGCAGAGTGTGTCCTTCCTTTGCCGTTTCGAACAAGAAGCGACCTTGAGGCGGAAGGAACGCGAGGAGGCTTCGGGTGAATCTGCTCGGCTGCGCGCCCAAGTTAAAGCGAACGCCATGCAACTGAGAGCTGTTTTTGACACCTTGCAGCAATGTACCTCGGACGGGCTTGTATTGAGGAGGAAGATCGACTCTATCGAATGGGTTACGCAGTGTCGCGAAAATGCCCAACGGAAAATCGGTGAGAAGATTTCATCATTCTTGCAGCAAAGGGCTCGAATTGAAGTGGAGCTGGCCGCGGCGGCTGATCACGAGAAGGCACTGAAAGGAGTGCGAGAGCAACTGGCTGACTTATTGAAAACGCCTCCTTCTCAGTAGCTGCCTTTGTATCAATTAAACACTTGTAATCATTGAATAACAAGTATCCATTTTTTATTCTTTTATACGATGTATCTTGTATTCAATTAAGCTCATGAATTTAGACACATTTTTCTTATCTCCCACTGTCGTTTTCTTCTCTTTGCTGTGTTGTTGGTATATTACTCTGGAAAATGTGGCCTGTAGATAATAAAGAACATTTCATCTTGAACTCTCCGAGAGGTAGTGATGGCTTAGGAAGCAGGTTCAGATCTGCTACCTAAGACTTTTCAATTTCATGAGCCGTGAGGGTCTCATAAAGACTTTTCTCCCTACGAGTCGAGAGGATCTCGTAGGTGTATTTTCTCCTTAGGAATTGTGAGGATTCCTAAGCGCGTTTTTTTCTTGAGAGTCGTAAGGATCTCACAAGAGAATTTTTTCTCTTACAAGTCGAGAGGACCCGTAAGTGGTTGTTTCCTTCCTTGTCGAGATTCGATTTTGGAGAGTGTGGCCCATGAATAGTATGCAAGAGTCCGTTTTGGACTGACCTGCAGAGCCCCATTGCTTAGGAAACAGGTCCTTATTCCCATTGCCTTAAGGCTTTTCCCTACAAGTCGAGACGAGTCGAGAAGTTCTCGCAGGAACATTATTTTCCCCACGATTCGAGACGAATCGAGAAGTTCTCGCAAGGATTTCCTAATGTCACAGTTAACTCCTGCTAATAGAAGTTCATTAGGGCATGTGGTACTAGGGCTTTATACCCGTCGCACCGTCGCGTTGGCTGGTGTATTCCTCGACGCATAATCTTGTTGTTCAAGTAGCCCCGCGACTGCCGTGTCTTTGATCCCTTCGGGGGCTGGACAAGACGTCTTCAAGCAATCTTCCAAGTAATATTACCGTCGAAAGAGCAAGCGTTAGGGATATTCCATGTCGCTTTTTACTTGAGGTTAGGCTCAGTTTGGGAGCCCCGATGAGTCATAACCACTCCGCGTTGGTGTGGGATGATCTCCGATAGTCTTTCAGGCTTTATATAAGTTGCCATCAAGACCCTAAAGCTAGGAATATTGCCTTCGCTTCATTTGCTGGCATTGCGTCTGCTGTATCGAGATGAATGTTGCGGTTTGTCTCTAGGTTGTTGGTGAACCGTCGGGACCTGGAACTAGGGACTTTGCCATGGCTCCGTTTTGCTGATGTCGTATATTCTTGCAGAGACACTGATTTATCTGCGGGTCAACGCGAATTGAGATGCTCTCGTCAAGGATGCTGATTTCCCTGAATCGAGGTTTTGCCAAGGATACTGATTTCCCCTGAGTTGAGACGAATCGAGAGATTCCTGTAAAGACACTGATTTCTTTGCGGGTCGACGTGAATCGAGAGGTTCTCGCCAAGGATGCTAATTTCCCTGAGTCGAGAGGTTTTGCCAAGGACACTGATTTTCCTGGGGTTGGTTGACTTGTTTTCGAGACGGAGCGTTGATCCGGTGGGGAAGTCATTGGTTGACTTTAGGTCTTCTGTGGACCTTAGAGTTTTGGAACTAGGACTTTGTCGTAGCTCTGTTGTTGGATTGTCGCATCTGAATCCTGCTGGAAGAAGAACGCTGTGGTGACATCTCGTCTGCTGTATTGAGACGAATGCTGAGGTGGAGCTGGGATTTTTCCGTCACTCCGCTTTGTTTCGACCATTGGGTCTTTTGTTGACGTCACGTCTGCATCCTACTGGAGTAAGGAGAAACGCTGTTGTTGATCTCTAAGTTGTCGATGTTGACGTAGAGACCCTGAAACTAGGGATCTTCCTTCGCTTCGTTTGTTGACATTGTGTCTGCAATATTGCGACGAATGTCGAGATTTTCTCTAGGCTGTCTATGAACCGTCAAGATTTGGCTTCACTTCGACGAAGCCGGGTGGGACGATATGATTCCCTTCTTGTTTGTGCCCATGGATTGTATACAGGGGTCAATGTGACCTCACCTGCAGGGCAAAAAATTTCATTTCAGTTCATCATTTTTTTTCTTTCCGCGATGCTCTATCATTTCAACTTTTATATCGCGAAGGTCGCGATTGCCCAGTCATTTCGGCTATTTTTCACGGTGTCCAATCATTTCGGCTATTTATTTTATTTTTACTCGCTGCTTTTTATTGCGAGTTGCCCAATTATTTCGGTTGTTTTTGTATGCATACATTTTTACTTGCTGATTTTGTTGCAAATCGCCCCATCATTTCGGCTATTTCGTATGCATGTGTGGCTCGCTAGCTTTTTGCCGCAAGCTTGGAATTAGACACCGATTTCGGCATCAGCGCCACTACAACTGGGATATTGCCAGGAGCGAATCATCATTTGCCCCCGTCGATGTCGAAAAAAGGTGGCTTAGCGAATAGGGTTAGGATCCAGTCGACTAAGGCTTTTGACTTCATGAGCCGTAAGGGTCTCATAAGGGTATTTCTCCCTGCGAGTCGTGAGGATCTCGTAGGTGCATTTTCTCCTTAGGAATCGTGAGGATTCCCAAGTGTATGGCTTCTAGTAAGTCGTAAGGATCTTACAAGAGGGTTTTCTTCTTATAAGTTGAGAGGACTTACAAGGGTTGTTCACTGTGCAAACATATCCCTAGTCACGGATGAGACTTTGTTAGGGAAATGTTTATTCGCGCCCGTAGATTGTATATAAGGGTCAGCATTGAGCCGCTTGTAGGGCAGTATCGGAGGTTGTGGTGGTTGCTTAAGAACAGGTTCAGATCCCTGTAGCTTAAGACTTTTGAACCTTATGAGCCGTGAGGGTCTCATAAGAGGGTTCTCCTTATGAGTCGTGAGGATCTCGCAAGTGTAATTTCTCCTTAAGAATTGTGGGGACCCCTAAGTGTGTTGCTCCCTTGTGAGTCGTAAGGATCTCATGCAGGTGGTTTCTCCTTACAAAGTTGAGAGGACCTTGCAAGTGTCTTTTAATGAGATTGCGCCCTTTCGGGTTTTCACAAAACTCGCCGGTAGTCCTGCTGTTTTTACTCACGGAGCCCTTTCGGGTTTTCATCCGTGCCCTTTTCGCTTGTGAACATACCGTTTTTCTTTCTCTTTCTCTTTCCTGTTTTTCTCTTTTTTTTTGTGTCAGCCTTGGGATGCTGCAGTCTACAGTAATTTATCGATGTCTCAGTCAACAGCTAGTTTTAGGACATAGTGGTCCATTGTTAGTTTAAGGACGTTTCGGTCCATAGCTCATAGGTCGGACATGTTTGAAGATCTTTCAGCGTTCCTTTTTAGTTTTTGCCGAAAGAACAATTTCTCATGGAGCTTGTTCCCCTCCGAACGGCGGCCCTCTGTCTTTTACCCGGCGCATCGGATGGTGGCCGGTCTGCAGTTGTCGGTACGAATTGCTGGGTTAGCTTACCTTTATCATGGACTCAGCGTAGCGGCGGACGCCAATGATCCTGGGACACAGCCTGCTAACTTCCCGATGCATTACTTCGTTTCTTGGATGGAGATGCACGTGCGAGGGGTGTTTGGCGCCCACAAGACTCCCCCATTTTTCGAGAAGTACAGACTCCCGAGGGTCATACGGTTAGTCGGGGCTTCAATTGTGTTTGCATCCCTGCGGGATTCTAGGGGACTCCTCCTGCGCCCACATTTGGTCGGAGCGACGACTTCTTTCGTGGATAAGGTTATCACCATAGGCTCGGAGACTACTAAGTCGGTGGTGCCCCTGCGTGACGAGTTTAAGGGCGGGGCTTCTGTACTGAAGGCTCGGGAAATCCTCCATCTCTACTCAATTCGGCCGGGCTACCTGGTGTTTCGGCAGAATGAGACGGCTTTGTTCATGAGGTATAATCCGCATCGATTCGCCCAGCAATCAAGCTACAACCAGGGGATCCCGATGGAAGCCTTCTTGGAAACGCCCGTGGTTGGCCCAGCAGGGGTAAAGAATGCGATGCATCACTTTATACGGCTTAACACGGGTTCCTATTTCTTCATTAGTGAACCCAGCTGTGTGCCTAAGATGCTTAATTCATATGTGGCCTGGTATGCGCACGCTATGGGCCCAATCATTTTACTGGAGAAACGCCTGCTGGTCGACCGTAGGGGTGCGCCTCCTGGCGGTGATCGCAAGGCCCCTTTGCAGCCAAGGCTCCCGGTCGTCCCTCCGCTAAAAGATGCTGGAGTCGATCGACCACGCGTGTTGAGTCCTCCGCGGGGATTGCCGTTGCCCGCTACGGTGGATGCACCATCGGCGCCTCGTGCTCCCACGAAGGCGGCTAAAGTAGTATCGCCAGAGTCAGGCGTAGGGGCAGATGTTGGGACTCGCCGCCCTAAAGTGGCTTCCAAGCGCAAATCCGCTCCAGGTGGATCTAAAGCTGGTGGACAGCAGAAAAAGAAAAAGTCCGCCCTTTCCCTCGATGCGATCCTCGGCTTAAAGCCTGCGGCTTCTCCTGCCAAGACCATATGCGAGTACGGCAGCAATGAGGGCTTTGTGGTGGACCCTGCGGACACCAATTTGGCTGCCGCCATTGCAGCTTCGGAGCGATCGGCGAGGCTCGAAGCGATGCTAAGTAAACTCGCTGAGTCAGGTAATCATCAGCCCCTTTCTTCGTCATTTTATTGCACTTTTCATTATTATCTTTAGCTGATATTTGCTCCCTTTTCAACAGGTGTTTCTACCTAAGAGGCTATTGCTGCCTCCCTAAAAAACTTCCAAGAGGAGGAGGAGAAGCGTGCCCTAGCAAGCATCGGTATGTTTTATCCCTTTCTCTTTTATACGGAAAGTTTGTTGTCTTTTTATGATAGTCAACCTGACCTTCTCTTGTTTCTTTACAGGGGTTGTATTAATCGGCGCAAGGATCCTTTCCGAGCCCGTCACCGAAGCCCCGGCTCCGTCGAAGCTGCCGCAAGAGCCTCGGCTTGACGCCACGACGAGGGATGCTCTGAAAAATCTGGAGGCATCCCTCTATACGGATGAGGATGCTTCACTCAAGGAAGCTCTGATAGTATCCGTCTCAACGGCTCGAGAAGAGCGGAAGCGGTTGAGACGTGAAGCAAAGGCGCGGAAAGCTGCTTGGCCACGGGAGCGGGCCCTAGTACCATTCCTCACGCTAGTACTCCTTCCGAAGAGCCCCCTGTTGCCCTGTCTACTGCTCGTCGGCAAGTGGCGCGCGCGGTTCGGAGCGCTAATGATAAATCTGCTTCAGGTAATACTCCTTTCAGAACCTTGTTGTACGAATTGTAAAGCTATTGGCTCATACGTATCCCAACTTGCAGGGTCAAGTCCAACTGAGGGGGAGGCGGAGACGACCGTCGAACCCAGGGGAGCGGAGGAAGCGGTACTTGCTGAACCCGAACCGACAGTGAGCAACGTTGTCGGGGTCATGGGGTCTGGAGCCGAGATTGAGGGACCTGCCGCGGAGAGGGTCATTGATGTCGCACCCGAAGTGGCGGCAGATGAGATGATTGTCTCAACCGAGCCGAAGGCGGTAGAGGGCGAGGTGCTTGAGGCTGGGGACCTCGTGGTGCCGATGGACGAGGCAGCTGTGATCGCCGATCCTGAGGGAGCAGCGGGCGAGGCGGCCATAATTCCTGAAGACGGGCTAGGCGCTCCTTCTCAGGAATCTGGCAATGTTCCTATCATAGCCCTCCCTGCCTATGGTCCCCCGCCGCCTGTAGAGCTTGCGAGCATAACAACGGTTCCCCTCGAGTCGGGTGACGAGGCTACGGGTGGTGGCCCGATGTCAATGGAGGAAGGAATTGCCTCCGTCTCGGCTGGCAGTTCGTCGGGTAAGTTTCGGGTTACTACCGTTTCCCCCTTTTTTTTATATATCTTGCGATCTCTTCTAACAAGCTTGTCTTTGCAGGTGCGGCCAGTGCCGACGCTCCATTGCTTGAAGGAGCACCGTCAACTACTGCTTTGGCGGTGGTCACTTCCCCGTCTTTCCTCGTGCCATTGCGGATGTTGGAAGGTATGGATCTACGACTCACAAGCTAATCTCTTAAACGTGTAGTTCATGGACTAACGCCATGCCATCGCATCTTTTCAGGAGTGCTCTTTGATCATCTATATCAAGTGTTGCTCCCACACTTCTCCTTCCCATCCGAGCTTACTTCTCCTTCTAGTGGCGCTGGTGAGTGTACGTTCAATACAATATCTCTGTTCATCCCCTTTTTCTAGTAATTGAATGATTTTTGACCTTTCCCTTTCTTTATTGCAGTGTCACAAATCGAAGGAGGGGATGCCAGACCTGCCGTGCTACCGGCCCTCCCGGCTCTGCTGTCCGTTGCTGCTGGTATAGCAAATACCCCTTCTTTTTTTTGTAACCCTTAAATATCTCTTGAACCATCGTTTAACCATGTTTTGTTTTGCAGCTATTGTTCCGGCTCCGGTCCCTTTTGAGTCGCGCGTCCTTATACCGGTAGGCCCTTTCTTGAGACGCCCGTCTTCAAAGGGTGCTGTGATGAGTCTGGGCATGCTGAGCGGGTATATCGAAGAGCTCAGCATGGATGCTCTCCCTTCTGCCGTAGATTTCACTGTGGATGTTAATCCAATGTTAGCGGCGCTCGTAACTTTTCACAACGAAGGCGTCGTTGAATCTTGGGTTAATCACTGCAGGGAGATCGAGGCCTGTCTATACCGGCTGGAGTTGACGCGTCCTTCTCCCGAAGTTTTAGCCCTGAGCACCCAACGCACAACCTGGCTCGAGCAAAGCACTTCGCACTCCCGCCACTTAGAGCAAGAAGCAGCTCAAAGACTAAGGGAATGCCAAAAGACCTCGAACGAAACGGCCCATCTGCGCGCTGAGGTTGAGGCAAATGCTGCCCAGGTGAAGACTATCTTTGAGGGTCTCTTGGAGCGCATCTCCCATGGGCTAAACTTAAAGCGGAAGCTTGACGTGGCTGAGCGCAATATCCCAAGTCGGGAGGCTGCCTATCAAGTCGTGAGGGAGCAGCTTGCGTCGGTCTTGCGGCAACGAGCCCAAGTGGAGGCAGAGCTGACAGTGGTAGCCGAGCAAGAGAAGGCATGGAAGGACATATGCGAGCGATTGCTACATCTGTGCAAGACGCCCCCTTCCCAATAATTCCCCTTGTATCATTTGTCTCTGTAAAGTATATGTATATATTTTTTTTATTCTTTAGCACAATGTATCCTGTACTCAACCAATATTTATGAATAAAAGATGCACATTTTTGTAATGTCTTGTGTCATTTCCCCGTCTTTTCTTTCTTTTATTATCAGTACGCCACCTTAGTAACCATGATTGACGGACGACTGGGACGAGTATCCCGACCTTCTTAAGAAATAACGATGGCTTAGGCTGCAGGTTCAGATCTGCTGCCTAAGACTTTTCAACTCTATAAGCCGTGAGGGTCTCATAGAGACTTTTCTTCCTAAGGATCGAGAGGATCTCGTAAGTGGATTTTCTCCTTAGGAATCGTGAGGATTACTAAGTGTGGTTTTCTCTCATAAGTCGAAAGGATCCTATAAGAGAATTTCTCCCTCTTACGAGTCGAGAGGGCTCGTAAGCGGTTGTTTTCCTCTTTGTCGAGAATCGACTTTAGAGAGTGAGACCCGTGAATAGTATGCAAGGGACCATTTAGGATTGACTTGCAGGGTCCCATTGTTCAGGAAGCAAGTTTTTGAATCCTTACTGCCCGAGATGTGAGTCAAAGAAGCTCTCGTCACGGAGTGTTTGTATCCGTGAGTTGAGAATTTTGCTAGGGATTATTTTTTTCCCAAGCGCCAAGGATTATTTGTGTCCTTGGGGTTTGAAACGAGTCGAGGGTTCCCACGGAGGCGCTGGTGGCTCTGCGAGTCGACGCGGATCAGGAGGCTCTCGTCAAGGAGTGTTTGTATCCGTGAGTCGAGGAATTTGCTGGGATTATTTGTTTCCCAAGCGCCAAGGATTATTTGTGTCCTTGGGGTTTGAAACGAGTCGATGGTTCCAACGGAGGCGCTGGTGGCTCTGCGAGTCGACGCGGATCAGGAGGCTCTCGTCAAGGAGTGTTTGTATCCGTGAGTCGAGGAATTTGCTGGGATTATTTGTTTCCCAAGCGCCAAGGATTATTTGTGTCCTTGGGGTTTGAAACGAGTCGAGGGTTCCCACGGAGGCGCTGGTGGCTCTGCGAGTCGACGCGGATCAGGAGGCTCTCGTCAAGGAGTGTTTGTATCCGTGAGTCGAGGAATTTGCTGGGATTATTTGTTTCCCAAGCGCCAAGGATTATTTGTGTCCTTGGGGTTTGAAACGAGTCGATGGTTCCCACGGAGGCGCTGGTGGCTCTGCGAGTCGACGCGGATCAGAAGGCTCTCGTCAAGGAGTGTTTGTATCCGTGAGTCGAGGAATTTTTTTTGCTGTTGAAGTCACTGGCTCCTTCGGTTGAAACGAACCGTTGAGGTTTGGCTTCGTCGTTTGACGGAATCCGCTGGGGAAGTATGGTTCCTTCTTTGTTTACGCCCTTGGATTGTATACAGGGATCGATGTGATCTTAACTGTAGGGACGAAGTTTTATCATTTCTTCTTTTTATTTTATTTTATTTTCGCGATGCTCTATCATTTCAGCTTTTATATCGCGAAGGTCGCGATTGCCCAAACATTTCGGCTATTTTTCGCGATGCCCAATCATTTTGGCTTTTTATTTTATCTTTACTCGTTGCTTTTTTATTACGAGTTGCCCGATCATTTCGGCTATTTTGCATGCATACATTTTACTTGCTGCTTTTTATTGCAAGTTGCCCTATCATTTCGGCTATTTCGTATGCATGAGCGGCCTACTGGCTTTCGCCGTAAACCTGAAATTGGACACCGATTTCGGCATCAGCACCGCTGCAACTGGGATATTGCCAGGAGCGTCATCATTTCCCTCTATCGTTGTCGAACAAGGGAGGCTTAGCGACCAGGGTTCAGGTCCTGTCGACTAAGGCTTTTGACTTCATGAGCCGTAAGGGTCTCACAAAGGTATTTCTCCCTACAAGTCGTGAGGATCTTGTAGGTGTATTTTCTCCTTAGGAACCGTGAGGGTTCCTAAGTGTTTTGTTCCCCTGTAAGTCGTAAGGATACTACAGGAGGGTTTCCTCCTCATAAATCGAGAGAATTTACAAGGGTTGTTCACCATACACATATATCCCTAGCCTCGGATGGGACTAAGTTAGGGAAATGTTTATTCGCGCCCATGGATTGTATACAAGGGTCAATATTGGACCACTTGTAGGGCAATGTCGGAAGTTGTGGGGGTTTGCCTAAGAACAGGTTAAGGTTTCTGTAACTTAAGACTTTCAAATCTTATGAGCCGTGAGGGTCCCATAAGAGAGTTCCCCTTACGAGTCGTGAGGATCTCGCAAGTGTATTTTCTCCTTAGGAATCGTGGGGATTCCTAAGTGTGTTGCTCCCTTATGAGTCGTAAGGATCTCACGCGGGTGGTTTCTCCTTATAAGGTCGAGAGGACCCTATAAGTGTCTTTTAACGAGGTTGCGCCCTTTCGGGTTTTCACGAACACTCGCCGGTAGTTCCGCTGTTTTTACTCACGGAGCCCTTTCGGGTTTTCATCCGTGCCCATTTTGCTTATGGACATACCGTTTATTTTATTTTTTTTTATATTTTTTTTTATTTCGTCAGCCTAAAGATGCTGCGGTATTAGTTTAAAGACGTTTCGGTCTGTTGTTAGTTTAAGGACGTTTCGGTCCATCACGGAGAAGGCCAGCTACTGATTATAAAGTTATAGTTTAGGAAGATAGCGAGCGGACATAGTCGTCGTCATCTATCATTGACCTAGGCTGTGGCTCATTAAGCGTAATATTTCTTTAGGAAGCGACCGTTTATTGGTCTGAAAGGCCTTTCGCCGTGCATGTCGATGAGTAGATAGGCTCCACCCTGGTAAACTTTATATATGATGTACGGGCCTTCATAGTTTGGCTCGAATTTTCCCCGCTTGGCGCGATTGGGGATCATGGGCCTTTTGACCACTAGCACGAGTTCGCCTTGGTGGAATGTCCTCGGCCGGCTCAATCTTTCATATGAGCGCGTCATCTTTGCTTTATAGGCTTCCAGATTTTGCTGTGCTATGAGCCGGGTTTCATCAAGGGCGTCAAGCTCCTCAAACCGGAGGTGAGCATTTTCTTCATCCGTCAGCTCGTAGTGGACTGCCACTCGTAGAGAGGGTAATTCTATCTCGAGAGGGAGTACTGCTTCCGTCCCAAATACCAACGCGTATGGCGTTGTGTTTGTGGCCGTTTTAAACGTAGTTCGATACGCCCAAAGAGCCTCTTGCAATCTTTCGTGCCAATCTCTCTTATTTCGTGACACTGTTTTCTTCATGATCTTCGTCAAGGTCTTGTTGAAGGCCTCAGCTAGACCGTTAGCTCGCGGATTATAAACTGAGGAATATCTCCAGTCTATATTGTGCTGTTGTGCGAAGCGGCTAATTTTATGACTTCGGTAGGCTGGCCCGTTATCGGAGATGATCCGTCGCGGAGTTCCAAACCGGTATATGACATGCGTTTTGAAGAAATGGAGGATGTTCTCCGTCTTTACTTCCCTCAACGGTACCGCCTCTGCCCATTTGGAGAAGTAATCAGTCGTCGCCAAGATGAAACGGTGTCCCTTTGACGATGCTGGTTCGATGGGGCCGACTATGTCAGTCCCCCACATCTCGAATGGCCAGCTAGCCACTGTTGGATGTAGTGGATTGGGATGTTGATGGATGAAGTCCCCATGAATTTGGCATGAATGACATTGCCTCGCGTATTCCAGGCAATCTTGCATCATCGTGGGCCAGTAGTAGCCCATCCGTTTTATCTTCAACTTCATCTTAGGGCCTGCTTGGTGAGAACCGCAGAGTCCGTCGTGAACTTCTTGGACAACCCTTTTCACTTCGTCAGGTCCTAGGCATCTCAGCCACAGAGAATCGAATGTCCTCTTGTATAGAGTATCGTTAACGAAGGCGAAAGACAGAGCTCATTTCACAAGCTGATGTCTTATGGACGCTTCTTCAGGCATTCGGTGGAATTTGAAGTAATCTGTGAAAACTTCTCTCCAGTCTTCGGTCTTCTCATGATCTTTTATTTGTAGTGTCTCCTGCTCAGTTGCTCCATTTTCTTTATATGATTCTGGAGGTATTTCTGCTGGGGCGAGCACTCGACGGCTTTGTACCACGATTCTAACGTCATCGAGGTTCTCGTCGGCCAATTCTTTAGCAAGCTTGGTCAGTGCGTCCGCTTTGCTGTTTTCCGCGCGCGGTATACTTTCCAAAGTGTAAGAGGGAATTTGGGTTAACAGTTGCTGCACTTTTTCACCGTATTTTACCAATTCCGGTTTGCACGTTTGGTAGTCGCCGTTTACTTGACTAACGACCAGTTGAGAATCACCGTATATGAGGAGGTCTTCAATTCCCATGTCAATGGCGATCTCGAGGCCTGCTATCAGAGCTTCGTATTCGGCTTCATTGTTTGTTCTCGGCTCCGTCAGGGAGAACGCGTAGCGCATAATCCCTCCTTGTGGAGTTACAAAGATGAGTCCTACCCCTGATTTAATTATAGGGGTACTTTGTTTGCGTTTCTTCACGGAAGATGCTCCATCGAAATAAAGCTCCCATCGGATATTATCACCGTCGATCGCATCGAACGCATGTTCATCTGGAAGATCGCAATTCAGAGGAGAATCGGGGGGTATCGGATGCTCAGCGAGGAAGTCGGCGATGGCCTGGCCTTTCACTGCCTTGAGAGGTTGATACGTTATCGAAAATTCCATCAAGAGCAGGGCCCATTTAGCGAGTCTTCCCGTCAATATGGCCTTTGACATCAAGTATTTGAGAGGGTCCACTTTTGAAATAAGACGGACCTCGTGCGCCAACGCATAGTGCCTAAGCTTAGTTATTGCGAAGATCAACGCCAGGCAGTGTTTTTCAATAGGAGAGTAGTTGCTTTCTGCCCCCAGCAGAACTCGACTTAAGTAGTAGAGTGCCCTTTCTTTCCCTTGATCGTTCTCTTGTGCCCATAATGCGCCTAAAGAACCTTCGAGGGCGGTTGTATAAAGAATGAGAGGCTTCCCCTTAACCGGAGCAGCCAACACCGGCGGGTTCTGCAGGTATTGCTTGATCTCATCCAGTGCGCCTTGGCATTTTTGATCCCAAACGAATGGGGTTCCCTTCTTCATCAGGTGACTATAAGGACGGCACTTTCCTGAAAGGTTGGCTATAAATCGCCGTATGTATGCGAGTTTCCCTTGGAGAGACCGCAGCTGTTTGAGAGTCCTCGGCGGAGGCATTTCCATGATCGCTTTAATCTTTGACGGATCTATTTCAATACCTCGGTGTCGGACAACGAATCCCAGGAATTTGCCCGAGGAAACCCCGAATGCACACTTAAGAGGATTCATCTTCAAGTTGTATTGCCGAAGGCGTTGAAATACAGTCTTCAGATGCTCGAGATGTTCCTCATATGACTTGGTTTTAACCACGAGATCGTCGATATAGCATTCAACGATTTCGTGTATAAGGTCGTCGAAGATCTTTGTCATGGCCCTCTGATAAGTAGCACCGGCGTTCTTCAAACCGAAGGGCATCACTTTATAACAAAATATACCAAGAGGAGTCCTGAAGGCTGTATGCTTCTGATCTTCAGGATGCATTTTTATTTGATTATACCCCGATGAGCCGTCCATGAAGGAGAAAACCTCATGATTGGATGTGTTGTCTATCATTAGTTCAGTGACTGGCACTGGGAAGTCATCCTTCGGGCAAGCTTTATTGAGATCTCGAAAGTCCACGCATATGCGCACTGTCCCATTTTTCTTCATCACCGGGACGATGTTAGCGATCCATTCAGGATATTGAACTTCCTGGATGAAGCCAGAGTCGATCAGCTTCTTGACCTCAGCATTGATACTCATTTCAAGCTCGAGCCGCATTCTTCTCGGTGCCTGTTTGACTGGCTTGATGTTCGGGGATATCGCCAATTTGTGTACGGCAATTTCTGGATCTAGTCCCGGTATTTCGGAATAGTTCCACGCGAAGCAATCTCTATGCTATAGAAGCACGTCCTTTAACGCAGCTACCCTTTCTTCAGATAGTAACTCGCTGATGAATGTCGGTCGTGGATCGTTTGCCGTCCCCAACTCAATTTTCTTGAGGTTATCTGCAGTGGTATGGATTCCATCTTCCAGCTCTTTTGGCGCTGGTGGGAATTCTGAGATTATCTCGTCGCTGCTGTTTTCGAAGCACCAAGGAAGGCTGTTCATATCTTCGGACCCTTCTTTTAATATTGTTATCACATGGCAGGTGCGAATTTTCTGCCAATCCCAATGCGGAGTTGGTTCTATCCTTGCGTTTTCGGGTTCGTGCTTTTGCGGCGGCGCTACCCTCCAACTATCAGAAAACACGAATTTGCCTAGCTGATACTGATCTTCAACCCAATTCTTGAAGGTGAAGCAATCTTCAAGAGGGTGTCCCATTACTCGATGGTAAAAGCAATAATTTGGGTCGAACACCTCGCCTGCGTGCTCAGGATGATTAGACTCTGGCAACATAAGCATTTGATGTTTTAGAGTGAGATCGAATATCTTCCTCGTTTTGTTCCGAGGAAATGAGTATGCTCGACCCATTTTCTTCCTGAGGGCTAGGTCAATAACGCTCGACTCTCGGATACGTGGCTTCTTAGCTCTGCTTTGTGGTTGTCGAGCGCCTCTCTTGCATTTCGACTTGTTTTTGTTTTCGCGTCGAACCTTTTTTGTAGCAGGTTGACAAGGAGCGGCATTTTCTTCCTTCACCGCCTGTTGAAGGAGGTGCTGTGTCTTGGCTTTCTCGTAGATTGCCATTTCACGATTGTGATCGTCTCGGGCTTTTTGACTCGCATCCCTTATAAGTTTGCTCATCTGGTCTTCAAATGATGGACTGGGCGGTTTTGTATCAGGAACTTTTGCTGGCTCAGGATTAGCGTCCTCCCATTGAGCGTCCGTCTCTTCGTCGAAGTCATACATAACATAACAGCTATTTACTAGCTCCCGTTTCTTTGACCGGATGTACCCAAGCCCTTTTGTTTCTACTCTCCCGTTAGGCAGTTTGCATTGAGTCCCGGGAATGTCCCAGACCTTGTCATAGAATTTGGCTTTTCTAACGGTCTGTGTGAAGGACATCCCCTGGCGTTTCAGCAGTTTCTTCAAACCTTCGGTATAATATCTGGGAAGACGGATAGGCTGAAGCCTGTCGAGCGTGGGATCCGCGCCATGCCAAATTTCTTTTTCCACCTTGTTTTCTTCAGAACGGTAGAATAGGATTGCCTTCTCGCCCTTTCGTCCGGGAGGGATATAGAATGTCTGCAATTCTTCTACGCTGTTGGTGTCGAGTGCATCCAGTTCTTTGTAATGTTCAAGCGGCACCATGGTTATCTGCAAACTTCGCTCTTCATCAGCGGAAGCCCGTATTGAAAGCCGAGCAGGGAATACAGCATGAACTTCATCCTCCGAATCACTGCCAAATATCAATGAAGGAATGGATGGTCCCGGCTTGGCGGATTGGGATGGACCCGCATAAATTATATCCTCTTCGTCCTCGGTGTCACTGTCGAAGATAGGGATGGTGGCGCTAGTCTTGTTCTCCGGCTTGTGACACCTTTCCGTGTCCTCAAAGCTCGGCAAAAAGTATTTGGCATCTTCATACTTGCGAACTTCATTCACGGAAAACGGATTCAATTCTCCTGCCACAGTGTACTCGAGACCATCCTTACAATATTTCATACACTGATGTTGTGTAGAAGGGATGATATTGTACTCGTGCAACCATGGTCGACCGAGCAGAGCATTGTAGCACGTCTTGGCATCTATGACATGGAATTTAATATCTGTGACGAGTAGCCCGAAGCGTAACGTCAATATCACAGATCCGAGAATTTTTGATGATTGGGAGTCGAAACCGGAGATGGTGATCTTGTCCCGGGCGAGGTGTTGGACGCTCATGCAAATCTCCTTTAACACTCGCACATTGAGTAAATTAACAGACGATCCGTTATCGACCAAGATTTTACCTATCTTTATGTCATGGCAGTATCCTGAGACATAAAGAGGGCGATTGTGTTCACACGTCCCGAGAAGAAGGTCTTCATCACCAAAAGCAACGGCGGCTGTGTGCACTTCTTCTAATTCGTCTTTCATCTTTTCTTCGGCTAAGAAGGCTTGGAACTGGTCCGGATCTTGTAGCGCCTTAATCAAAGAGTCTCTCGCCTCCTTTGATAGTAACAAGGCATCGAGAATGCTGAGTTGTGAGGGTAGCTTCCTCAGATGCGCCAAGACATTGTAATCCACTTTACTCCTCTTTGGCGGGTTTTTGGCGTTTAGCTCTTCCAGAACTTAGTCATCTAAAACGATGTCTTCAGAGACCTTTTCTTTCCCTTTATCTTTTCTATTCGAGGGTCCGAGGTTCTTTTCAGGCAGTGTTCGATTCCGCAGCCGGATATTTTCGCAAACCACTGGCTCCTCTTCTTTTCCCGAAGTTGACTCTTTAAAGAGAGGGGCAAGTTCTAGCTCCTCATCAGAGTCGCTCCCAAATGTAGGCACTTGTGACCCGGTAGTGTTAACCATGTGACAATTGCCGGCAGTTCTTTCAAGCTCTTTGGTCGTGTTTCTTTGCTCCCGACGAATCTTACGCTTTTCCCGTTTAAAGCGTTGTTGATTAGCGACGTATCCTTTCCACCATCCATTGAAAGCTTTGCAATCTTGGGTGGAATGCGAGACCTTCTGATGATATAAGCAATAAGAGGAGTGCATTTCTACCACGCCAGTAACTTTTTCTTCAGAGGGTGGTAGATTCATGCCCATCGATATGGCCTTAGCAAACTTCTTTTTTATCCTGGATTGGCTTTTGTCAGCGGTGGAGGCATTTTGCTCCAGCGGGATCATCTCAGCTCTTCCCTCAAGTCGCTGGCGCTGGCCCTTTCGAATATAGCCGTCTCGCGTTCTCGATCAGCTTTGCTTTTAAATCGAGCTTTATTAAGAAACGCGCCAATCATTTCAACTGATAACCCTGGGGCTCTTGATTCGGCATTTTCCCCCAGCGTTTCAGTGCCAGAAGTCCCTCCATCGTCCGTGGTCGAATGGGAGATCATACGACAGCTCGCCACATATTCTTCGGATTCATCCGATGAACTTTCTCCCTCATCTTCTTTTTGGAAGATGTGATCAAGGAAATCTTGGAGCGTAATGGGAGTCCGCGCTTTTTGGTTGTACTCATCCAGTGCGTCGATTTGCTTCTGTAAGTCCGTGTGCTTGTCGCCAGGCTTCACGGGCTTCTTAGATTTCTTCTTCTTCTTTTTCGAAGATTTTGACGGCTGGTTATGAACGCTTGAACTACCACCATCGGTCTTCGGAGTCGGACGTGGCTTCAACATCCCCTCTATAACCTGCGGTTCCAAGGGGTTCTTCCACTTGACCGCTGGACAGGTCTGAAGATCATTTAGCATTCTCCACGTTTTGGCCGATAATACAACTTCCCAGGGAGTTTCTTCAATGACGGAGCATGTTTCCCCCGGCGTATTCGTCCCCTTAGAGGTGTGGGGCTGCGGGGGATTTACCTTCCATTTGTCGGATAGCGCAAATTTGCCCTGGCGGTACTGGTTTTCAAGCCAATTTTTGAAAACGTAACAGTCTTCGATCGGATGTCCTAGCACTTGATGATAAGGGCAGTAATTAGGCTCGTTGACGTCACTTGGTTGCGACGGACGTTTTGGATCTGGCAGATTTATGAGCCTGTTGCGCAATGCCAGCTCAAATAGCCTCCTCGTTTTATCACGGGGAAAGGAGTAAGCACGTCCCATCCTGTCCTCAAGGGGTACGTATGGGCGTATATTGTTTGGACGAGCAACCGGCTTCGAGTCGCTTGGTTGTTGCTGGGCATTGGCGACAATGATCGCTTTTCCCTTCCCTTTATCGTTTCGGGAGTCCGGCTTCGGGAGAGGGGGTTTATGGCCCATCTGGTCCATCTGCGCCAATTTGTCGATCAAAGCCTGGAAGGAAGTCGGCTTGAAGAACATCATAAACTGTGAAATGGTTGCTTGTGGATCAAGGGTTCCAACAAACATTCCCACCGCAGGGGCTTCTTCTATGCGCTGTTCACATTTAGACCATAGATTACGCCACCGTATAGCATACTGGACCCATGTCTCGCCGGGTTTTACCCTGGCATTGATCAGTGCCGTCATCGGAGTACGCTCGCTGGCACTTGCAAAACGTTGGGTGAAGAGCAGCTCCATCTCCGCGAAGGTTTTAATAGAGTCATTGGGGAGCTCAGAATACCATTCGAAGGCCGTATCTGATAGGCTTCCAACGAACTGGCGAAGCAGAAGCTTGTCGTCGCCGCCGGTGTTACCGCAAAGCGCCCTGAACTGGGCGACATGTTGATGGGGATTGCCGGTCCCTTTGTAGACATGAAACTTGGGAATTGTGTAGCCCGGCGGGTACTTGATTTGGTCATACCAGCCCGGATACGGTCGCCCCGTTTTTACGACGTGGCCGGCTGCTTCGGCCGCGTGATGAACCTTTATTTGCTGGGCTATATATTCGTCCAGATCAGTTTTAGAGATTGTGTACTCTTTAGCCGTCGATAGAACGGGCTGAGGGTTTGATGTTTCTCCCCTATCATCCCCAAGGACGATCGGGGGTTCTTCAGTCGGGGGCTCTGGTTGTATCATCATCCCTATCATGTCCTGGAAGAGGAGGCCCATACGTTGTATATTGGCTGCTTGTTCAGCAGCCTCTTTGTCTCTCTTTTCCAGTACTCGGCGGAGGAACTCGGCGTCGGTCTCTTCCTCTTGGCGTTCGTCTAAGGACGTCCCAGGGTTCTCCTTTGGCTCCGTGAGTGCAGCCATCGTAGTCATCATCTCCTGGAGCTTTTGTTGCTGCTCTTGAGCCTTGGTCACTGATCGGGTAAGCGGTCGGTGACCCGCAGAAGTACGACTTTCTTCCTTTCCAGAAGCCATATAGACTGTATGAACTGTTATGCCCCCTGACTTGGGGCGTTTAGGTTCATCGCTTTTAAACTTTGTCAGTGTCACGGAGGCTTTCTCCGGCCTTTTTCTTTTGTGGACCATTGAGGCTAAAGGAGCCGTTGAAATGGGCATCCTAGCATTTGTTGCCCCCTGCTGTTTAATGGGGCGGTTTTTGTCCTTTTCCACCTTTGCCCTTTTCTGGCGACGGAAGTGGTCTGAGTCAATCACGGAGTCTTGAACCCTCCGCCAAACTTTATAAATCTTTGACGACAGCCGCTGAGGGGGCTGTTCTTGCTTTGTCTCCGGAGCTTTTTCCATAGGCGGAGGAGATCTTTTCAATGTAGCAATCGGAGAGTTCTTTCTCACCTTCCTCAGCAATTCAAAGCTGTTCCCCGTTGGAACAGCAGCATTGACCTCCACCACTGGAGCAGGTGGGGTTAGCCCTGAGGGGGAGTTGCCCCCTGCATTCCTTACTCGCTGCCAATGGCGACGTCGCGCACGACGAGCTGTTGGGACTGGCTCGGAAATCGAGATGGTTTCTTGTTGCCTCCTGTTTGAGCGTGGGGTAACTGCTGATGTCAACCTATCGAAGACTGATGCCTTCTGACCAGCTGGGGGAGGGGTAGGAACCGTCAATCTTGTGAAGACTGACTCTCTGATGGGAGAAGCCGCTTTAACGACTTCCAAAGCAGCGGCCGTTGCCCTCTTTGGGACAGCCACCTTATAGTTCTGACCTAGCCTGGTGAAAACGGAGGCTGTTGGTTCAGTAGTAGGCGACCCGTTGATAGGGGTCGTGGTAGTAGTGAGCCGGTCGAACACCGACTTCTTGTTCACTTCCGGTACAGGTGTCGACATAGAGAAGCTTGTAGGTGGGACCATGGTCCCGAAGAACAAGCCGGTGGTGGCTTGGGTCACCTGGTCTACCGGCAGAGTCAGGAAGGAAGCCGCTTGGGGCCCATATGTTACACCTCTCGGTGAGGTGGAGCGTCCGTTGCAGTGGCATTTCGAGCAGTTGGTGCAGTTGGTGGCCATTGAATGCTTGAGCTCTGTACCAGACAAAAGACCAAATCTTAGCAACTTGAAGTCCGAAGGCAACCATTTAACAAACCGCGATTGGTTCGCGAAGACGACACACGAAGTGTGGAGTGGAAAGAGGAAGAGGTCCCACCGGGCGTGCCAGAATCCGTTCCCCTCCGAACGGCGGCCCGAACTTCGCGTCCGTGGCCTGAGGTTCGGGGCAGATGCTATTTGGTTTGATCCGTCCACCTCTCCGAAGATGCCAAGTTGATTTATGGCACCTTGTATCGGAGGTTTAGACGGATGCGGCCGATGTAGCAGACTTCGTCAGATTCCCCCTCAGGGTGAGGGGTTTTTGATTGTGGGGACGCTCTTCCCTGCAGGCGCAAGCCCCTGCAGTTAATTACGCTACCACGTCGCGGTAGCAACTTTCTCCTTCTCCAGAATTTCACTTCGTGTCGTGTGTGTTTGTTTTGTTTGTGATTGCCCGTGGATTGTATACGGAGACTGAGTAATGCCGTCGCCCGTAGGGCGTGGATTAGTCCAAATCCGCATTTACTTAGATTTGGGTTTGGTGTTTTTAGTTTAAGGATGCATTAGTCGCGTTGCGTCTAAGATCGACTTAAACGTACGTCAAGGATACGTTAGTCCTGTTTTAGACTAAGATCGACCTGACGTGGTGATTGATTTAATTATCTGGCCGTCGAGACTCGTCACCTCTCTGACGTCGTTGAGGGATTACAACGACAGGCGTCAGAGGAGTTCAGAGATGTACCCTTGCACCAAAGTTAATTTGGAGTTTTATTGTTTATTTAAAGATCTAAGGACACATTAACCGTATTTGGGGCTAAGATCAACTTAGACGGGACCGTTTAGATCCGGCAAAAGAGCGTTCGGGCTCGATTGCGCTAGTTTAAGGACGTGGCGGTCCATCGCCAGTTTTAAGGACGTGGTGGTCCATTATTAGTTTAGGGACGTTTCGGTCCGTCGCCAGTTTAAGGACGTAGTGGTCCATTATTAGTTTAGGGATGTTTTGGTCCGTCGCCAGTTTAAGGACGTAGTGGTCCATATTCCAGTTTAGGGACGTGGTGGTCTGATATTAGTTTAGGGACGTTTCGGTCCGTCGCCAGTTTAAGGACGTAGTGGTCCATTATTAGTTTAGGGACGTTTCGGTCCGTCGCCAGTTTAAGGACGTAGTGGTCCATATTCCAGTTTAGGGACGTGGTGGTCTGATATTAGTTTAGGGACGTTTCGGTCCGTCGCCAGTTTAAGGACGTAGTGGTCCAATATTAGTTTAGGGACGTTTCGGTCCGATATTAGTTTAGGGACGTTTCGGTCCGATATTAGTTTAGGGACGTTTCGGTCCGTTTGGATGTATGGTCGTTGGGACCCGTCACCTCTTTGACGTCGTTGAAGAATTACAACGAGGGATGTCAAAGGAGTTCGGAGATGTACCCTCGAACCGGTCGTGAATTGGTTTAGGAGAGCCATTTTGCTCAATCAATTTAATTTAAGGACTTACAGCCAGGATTGGGTTAAGTCCAATTTTTTTATTTATTTTAGGCTCTGCCTGACTAAAAGAATCAGTCCAAACAGGGCTCTGCCCCTTTATTATTTTGCAATTTGATTTGGGCCAGGCCCTTTTAAATAATGAGTTGCATTTCTGCAGAAATTCAAGAATTTTCCAAACAGGGCTCTGCCCTTCTATTATTTTGCAATTTGATTTGGGCCAGGCCCTTTTAAATAATGGGTTGCATTTGTGCAAAACCCCAAGAATTTTCCAGGTTCAAGAACAAAAGTGCATAGCACTTTTGATCTGAATTTGGATCAAAGGAAAACAAGTTTTTCTTCTTGTTTTCCCTGATTTCACAGAACCAAGGGTTCATATCAAGTGCAAGGCACTATTTATTTCTTTTTATTGAATTATTCATTTTTTATCCTCTGTTCTTCAGAGATTTTTCTCTTCTTCCAAAAGAAGTTTTTACCTCTTTTTTTGTGTTCTTGATTAATCTTCAAGAGTTCTTTCTCTTTTTTTTTTGCCAGAAGTTGATTCTTCAAGTTGATGCCTTTCGAATGAGGTCTGGGGTCTTATTTATAGTGCTCACCAATTTGTTGAATTTGTTAACAGGATCTTTCCAGAATAATTTTGGGAATTTTCCCACCATTGGATCTTTGATCCAAAGGCAGAAGAAAATCTTCTGTTTCAGAAAAGATTCATCAAATTTTCATTCTGTTTCTGCGCAACTCCCCAATGAATGACACGTGTCGCGCAGTGGAAGGCTTGCGCAGCAGTGCTTGCGCAACTGCGCAGACACGTGTCGCGCAGCTGTGCACTTGCGCAAAAGTGCTTGCGCAACTGCGCAGACACGTGTCGCGCAAGGGTGCACTTGCGCAACAGTGTTTGCGCAACTGCGCAGACACGTGTCGCGCAAGGGTGCACTTGCGCAACAGTGTTTGCGCAACTGCGCAGACACGTGTCACGCAAGGGTGCACTTGCGCAACTGCGCAGACACGTGTCGCACTGTGGACCGCTTGCGCACTGCGCAACACACGGAATTTGAAGCGTTGCTTCAGAAAATTTTGAATTTTCAAAATTCAAATGAGCCTTGCTCGGATTGGGGGAACAGAGCTTCCCCTATAAAAGAGCATGATGCCCCCGGCGTGTCCATCTTTTTCTGGGCATGTGGTTGTGGCGGGTTCACCTTCCAGTTCTCAGATAATACGAATTTGCCCTGCTGGTACTGATCTTCTATCCAGCTTTTGAAGATGTAACAATCCTCGATCGGATGGCCCAACATTCGGTGATAAGGGCAATAGTTAGGATTGCTCATGTCGCCTGGTTGCGCTGGGCGTCTTGGCTCCAGCAGATTGATGAGCCTGTTGCGCAGTGCAAGCTCGAATAACCTCTTCGTCTTGTCTCGAGGGAATGAGTAAGGGCGTCTCATTTTATCTTCGAGAGATCGAGTTCTAATATTTTGGCGATCAACTGGCCTTAAACCATTGGGTTGCTGTTGGGTGCTAGCGACGACGGTCGCTTTCCCCTTTCCCTTCTCGTTCCGCGACTCCGGCTTTGGAGGAGACGTCTATGACCCATCTGGTCCATTGGGCCAATTTGTCGATCAAGGCCTGGAAAGTAGTCGGCTTGAAAAACATCATGAACTGGGAGATGGTCGCCTGCGGATTAAGAGTGCCCACGAACATGCCCACCGCTATCGCTTCTTCGATGCGCTGTTCGCATTTCGACCACAGATTCCGCCATCGTATTGCGTATTGAACCCATGTCTCGCCTGGCTTTACCCTAGCGTTAATCAATGCTGTGATTGGGGTGCACTCGCTAGCGCTTGCGAATCTTTGCGTAAATAATAGCTCCATCTCCGCAAATGTCTTGACAGAGTCGTTTGGGAGTTCAGAGTACCACTCGAATGCCGTTTCCGACAAGCTGCCGACGAATTGGTGGAGTAGCAATTTATCATCACCTCCGGTGTTGCCACATAGAGCCCTGAACTGGGAGACATGATGGTGGGGATTGCCCGTCCCTTTATATACAAGAAATTTAGGGATCGTATATCACGGCGGGTATTTTATTTGGTCATACCAGCCTGGATACGGTCGCCCAGTTTTAACAACTTGGCCGGCCGCTTCATTCACCTGGTGAGCTCGTATTTGCTGAGTAATATAGTCATCCAGAGAGGCTTTGGAAATGGTTTCCTCTTTGGCTGCTGAAGGGGCCGGAGGAGGGTTCGATGTCTCCCTTCTGTCGTCTTCAATGATGATAGGAGGGTCTTCAGCTGGAGGTTCTGGTTGTAACATCATCCCGACCATGTCTTGGAAGAGAAGCGCAATTCGTTTTATATTAGCCGCTTGTTCTGCTGCTTCTCTGTCCTTCATTTCGAGGACTCTGCGGAGGAAGTCAGCATCGGTTTCTTGTTCATGACGCTGCTCTGATGACGCCTCCGGGCTTTCTTTTAGCCCGGTAAGTGCGGCCATTTGTGTTAGCATTTCCTGAAGCTTCTGTTGCTGCTCCTGGGCTTTTGTCACGGATCGGGTGAGCGGTCGGTGACCCGTCGAAGCGCGGCCTTCCTCCTTTCCGGAAGCTATATAAACAGTATGCACTATTATGCCCCCAGACTTGGGGCGTTTGGGCTCAGCGTCTTTGCGGTTTACCGCAGTCACAGGGGCTTTCTCTGGCCTCCTTCTCTTCTGAGTGGTTGACGTTGAGGGAGCCGTTGCAGTGGGCACCCAGACTGATGACGTCTTCTGTGGTACCTCAGGATGGCTCTTTTCTTGCCGAGCTTTGAGCTTTTTTGGTCGGCGAGAGTAGTCCTGGTCAATTATTGGGTCCTGAACCTGTCGTCAGACTTTGTAAATTTTGGAGGATAGCCGCTGACTACTCCAGCTTTGTTTCTGTAATATTCTCCACGGGTGGAGGAGATCTTTTCAGTACTGCAGTAGGAGAGTTCCTGCGCACCTTATTCAGCAATTCAAAGTTGTTCTCGGTTGGAACAGCAGCATCGATCTCCACCGTTGGAGTTGGTGGAGTTAGCCCAGAGGGGGAGTTGCCCCCAGCCTTCCTTACTCGGCGCCAGTGGCGACGTCGAGCGTGTCGAGCCGTTAGGATTGTTTCAGCTTTAGTGGTGACTTCGTCATGCTCCCTGTTCTGGTGAAGCGCTGCTGGTACCAGCCTATTGAAGACCGTCGTCTGTTGAGCAGCAGTATCCAATCTGCCAAAGACAGACCTTTGAGCAGGAATGGGAGCCGGAGTGGCCAGCCTCGTAAAGACTGATCCTTTGACGGGGGAGGCTTCTTTAGTGGCCTCGAGAAAAGGAATGGCTATCCGCTTTAGGATGGCCGCTTCAGGTATCGTAGGCTTCTTTACAAGCCCATTGGAGTTCAGGCTCAGCCTATCGAAGACTGATGTTGTTGGCCTGACATCGGACGACCTGTTGAGAGGGGCCGAGGTAGTAGTGAGCCGATCAAATACCGACTTCTTTTGCACTTCTTGCGGCAGCGGGATATTAATGTTCAATGGTGGGAGCAGGGTCCCGAAGAACAAACCAGTGGTAGCCTGCATAACCTGCTCTATCGGCATTGTGAACAGGGAGGCCGCATGGGGCCCGTAAGCTATACCTCCAGATGAGGCGGAACGTGGGTTGCAGTTGCAGCTAGAAAATTTCGTGCAAGTAGACGCCATTGATCTTTCATTTTCTGCACGGAGCAAGGCACCAAATCTTAGTACCTCGAACCCAAGGGCGAATATATCAAACCGCGATTCGTTCGCGAACATGACACACGAAGTGTGGAGTGGAAAGAGGAAAAGGTCCCACCGGGCGTGCCAGAAGCTGTTTACCGCCAAACACAGAGACGCGACCGTGTAGGTCCGTCTTGCCAGAATTTGGGGGCAGATGCTATTTGGTGCTATCCGTCCACCTCTCTGAAGATGCCGAGTTGATTTATGGCACAATGTATCAAAGGTTTAAACGGATGCGGCCGATGTAGCAGACTTCGTCAGATTCCCCCTCGTTTGAGGGGTTTTTAATTGTGGGGACGCTCTTCCCTGCAGGCGCAAGCCCCTGCAGTTAATTACGCCACCGCATCGCGGTAACAACTTTCTCCTTCTCAAGACGGTCACTTCGTGTCGTGGGTGTTTGTTTTGTTTGTGGTTGCCCGTGGATTGTATACGGAGACTAATTTATGTTGTCGCCCGTAGGGCGTGGATTAGTCCAAATCCGTATCTTCTTAGATTTAGGTTTGGGGGTTGGGTTTAAGGATACGTTAATATCATTTTATACTAAGATCAACTTAAACGTTTGTTAAGGATACGTTAGTCTAATTTCTAGACTAAGATCAACTTAACAGGATCATTTAGATCTAACAAGAGAGCATTTGTCCTCTATTGTTTAGTTTAGGAACTTTGCAGTCGATTACCAGTTTAAGGACATGGTGGTCCAATGTTAGTTTAAGGACATTGCGGTCCAGGTTAAGGACATCGTAGTCCATGGGTTTAAAGGGACCCCACAGTCCGAGGTTAGGGACATCGTAGTCCATGAGTTTAAGGACCCCACAGTCCGTAGTTTAAAGACGTCATAGTCTATAAAGTTTAAGGACATTATAGTCCATGAGTTTAAGTACCCCACAATCCGGGTTAAGGACATCGTAGTCCGTGAGTTTAAGGACCCCACTGTCCGTGAAAAGTGTGGTTGTCGGGACCCGTCACCTCTTTGAAGACGTTGAAGGATTACAACGACAGATATCAGAGGAGTAAAGAGATGTACCCTCGAACCGGTGTGAGTTAGTTGAAAGATCAGTAGTCCAATTTGGGACTAAGATCTGTTAAATATTTATGAACAGATGGGCTCAATTAAATATAAGTTGAGGACTTATGGCCAATATTGGGCTAAGTCCAATGAACGTTTAACATTTTATTGTTCTGGGCTGTTGAGCCTTTATTTGGGCTTGGCCCTTCTGACAATATTTTGTCTTCTATTGAATGCAGAGCATTCATCAGAGCTTTGGCTTATTAAAGAACAATTTATGTTCTAACAGCGCAACACGTGGCGCGCTAGGCGCTTTGCGCCAGTTAAAGAGCGCAGTGCGCTTCTGCCAAGTAGCGCACACATGGTTGACACGTGTCGCGCTTGGCGCTAAGCGCCAGATGATGGGCGAATTGCGCCAGTTTATGAGCGCTAAGCGCTAGTCCATGAGCGCATTGCGCTATCAATTTAGTGGCGCACTTGTGAGTGACACGTGGCGCGCTTGGCGCTGAGCGCCAGCCCATGAGCGCAGTGCGCTATTTCAGAAGCGCAAAGCACAAGTTATATACGTGATTGACACGTGGCGCATTTGGCGGTGAGCGCCGATCCAAGGAGCGCAGAAGCGCAGTTTTAAGAGCGCAAGGCGCAATTCAATAGCGCAAAGCTCATTTGATCAATTTTTATGATCTATGAACAAATTTATGTTCTTTTAAAAGAGACTTTGTCTCAAGATTCAAGAACAACAGTTCTTATTTTTGAAAGGACTTGCCTTTATAGATCAATGATCTGTGTGAAGAATATGTTCTTCTTTTATTATGTGATGAGATCTTTTGATCTTTTTTATGAAAGACCTTGGTCTTTGTAGATCTATGATCTTTTAAGAAGATAATTCTTCTTTTTATGAGATGATTTCATCTCTGTGTTCATCATTCATCATCTTTACCTTGAAGAAATAATCTTCTTTCAAGAGCTTGCTCTCTTTCTTTGAATTTTTTCAAAGTTTATGGGGGGTTTCTCTCTCTCAGACTTGAAGTCTTGGGGACTTTATATAGGGCAAGTTGATTTGTTGAATCAGTTAAAGAGATCTTTCTCTGATTGATTTGGGGATGTTTCCTACTGTTGGATCTTTTGATCCTAGGGCTTCTGTTTTACAGATGGCAATCTTCTTGTTTTTAACAAGATTGGAAAATCTTTCCATAACAGAATTTTAATTCTGATTAATTAATGATTTATCATTATTATTAGATCTTTTGATCTAACGGTAAGGAGTTTTATAATTCCAGCGCTAGCGCACCCGTGCTTTGCACGTGGTGCGCTGCTCAGAACGCAGCGCAGCCTACACCAGCACAGCCTGCGCTAGCGCACCCGTGTTTGACACGTAGCGCGCAGCGTGCCTAGTGCTGGATCTGAAGCGTTGCTTCAATTTTTGAAATTCGAATTTCAAACAGAGGTTTGCTCTAATTGGGGGAAACAAATGCCCCCCCACCGTTGAGCTCACGTGGCCCACACGTGAGTGCAGCGGTGGCAACATCTGTGCCCTTGGATCAACTCAGAAGTTAAGGAGGCGTTTCATTGCCTATAAATAGGACCTTTGGTCCCTTAGATGATTTTCATCTTCTTCTTTGAGAACTTTTATTCAGAGCATTGCTCTTCAATTTAAGAACTTTTTAAAAGTAAAAACTCTGTTAAAATTTTAGGTAAAATTTAGATCTTTTAATAAACTAGGGTCTTACCCATTAACAGATCCTTGCTCTCCTGAACATGGGGATTTTTTTTAATCTCTTATGAAGAACTCTTAAGAGTCTGTTCATGGATCTTAAAGATCAAAAATGAAATTTTATTTTTGATGGATCATCTTCTCAGAGCAAGGCTCTTCTTGAGGAATTTTATTCCTTCATCATTAGACTTTGACAGATGTCTGTCTAGTGAAGAGCGCTGCTCTCAATGGGAGTTTTACTCCTCTGCCCGAGAGATTTCTCATTTAATGAGAATCTCTTGAGGATTTCCTCTTTTAATGACAGCCTCATCCAATGATGAGGCTGTTTTATTAATGATGAACTGTCATCTAGATTTTGTGGGTCCCCTTTGGTCCCCTTTAACTGCATTGTAGTGCGGTACGGATTTATAGTACTTTTGTTATAAAATTTAATTTATAGGATGGGCGACTGAAAATTCACTCTTTTTCGCGTAGGCATTATGTCTTCCGACACCTCCTTCCCGTTCATTCGCTCAGAAGGCGGGTTCCCTGAAGCACCCATTGATCGTGAGGTTTTTGCTTTAATAAAAGACCATGACCCGGAGCACAAGAGTCTTCATTTATGGGGTAAATGGTATGACCAAATTATCATGGGCCGACGGAGCTTTTCCTTTGCGACACCCTCGGAGCCTATTTCAGCGATTGCTTATGCAGATGCGCCTCCGATAAATTACACTGTGGAGGAGGTCAACTGGACTTCGGAAGGTCTCCTTCGGCCTTCTATTGCCGCAGTACCCGTGCAGCCGCTGGTAGCTTTGGACATCCTAGGGCGGCATATATGTCAAGGCGAGTAGCGTCCTTGGGGACAGCCGTATAATGTAGAACTAACTCCCCGTCACCCAGCCGGGTATTTGCAGTGGGCCCGGTATATTTTATCGGCGAGGAAATCACAGTTGATGAAGTTCGGATTGTATCCCGCCGTTTATGCTTCTTTGTTTCAATATTCCACACCCCCTATATGGTGGGTCAGGGCATTTCTGGAACAGTGGAACATTCCGACCCACACCTTCCTCCTATCAGATCGAGAAGTCTCCATTTCTTTGGAGGAGTTTGCAGAGGTCTCAGGTTTACCCGTTAGGGGGGAACATTATGAGGAATTGCTTCCCCCGGATGAGTATGTTTTTGCTACCAAATCCATGGTAATGGGTCTTGTTCATATCAGATTTTTGCATTTTCACACCGCCCAATTTTTATCACATTGCATATCGGTAGATACTCTTGAGCCGTGTTTGCTAGTCAATTGCAGGTTACAGGTTCTCGGTTCTAAAACGGTGAAATTCATGGAAAACACAACAAAATCCGGGTTCCTGCCAACCACTGAGAAAACACGGTCTCCGCTCTTCATCCGTAGGTTGCCAGATACCAGTTTAGGAAGACAAAACGTCAAATCAATGTCACCTTCATGCACAAGGCTCAATGGTAGCACAAAATCCAAGAGATCTACGCGGAGCTCGAGGCAATCATGACAAAATCTTGACAAAAAGTCCACCTTTCCCTCAACAAAAATTCTGGAAGAAATGTGGAAGTATTTTCAGAAAATATAGGAACCAGAGAACAGAGGACAGCAAACCAGGGGACCACAAGAAACCCCACTTTCCAATTCATCAACATGGCCGCGGATCCGCGGCCAAAGTGGGGTCCAGGCCGCGGATCCGCGGCCGTACGGGCGCCTCATGCGCAGAAACTTTGGGGGTATTTTTGTCTTTTCATTTTTGTTCTGGTGGTTGCCCTAGGTTTCCATTCTCCAGCCTATAAATAGCCCAGAACTTTGTGAAGGAAAGGGTCCATTCTTGTATTTTCATTTTGCCTAGTTTTAGTGTTGTTCTTCTTCCTCTTCTCACCTCTTCTCCATTAAACTTGTAGTGAGCTTTTGAGTGAAGAGTGATGAATAAAGAAGACCATTTTTATTATCATGCTTGTCTCTTTCTTTACTTGTTGTAATTTGTTGTAATTTCAATTGTTAAGTAGTTGTTGTTATTTGCTTGATTGTTTCTTTCTTCTCTCTTTTTCTTTATCTTTCCTATGACAATGATACTTACGCTCGATCCTCGCTAAGGTGAGGTCGCAAATAGTTAGTCGTATTCTTCTAATCTCCTTCTTTCTATCTTCCTATTTTGTTTTGTTTTGTTTTTCCTTATCATGAAGTGTGAGTAGTTTTATACTTGTTAGGGTAGGATAAGGGAAGTTTGAGAGAAGGAAATCTCTCTCACTCTTTCCTTGCCCAACAACTTAAATCGACTCCCGTTAACTGAACCACAATCCGCTCCTTACGGCACCCTATCCTACATGATAGCGGTGATTCCGTAGTGAGACCGGTTGTGGTTGAATTAACCGGAGGTTATGGATAAGAGCCAAGAACGGACGGACAAGCACCAAAAGGAAGGACTATGCGTTGGAAAGCCTAACTTATACTCGCAAGTTCCTTCCTAGTCGTGCTAATCCCCGTTGTTGCCGATTACCGTAACACCGATATTAAGTAGGGCAACGAAAGATGTGGAGACTCCTAACTCAAACTAACCTAATCCTAACCCTAACAAGCTCTCTTTAAATATCAACTCAACACTTAGATAGTTACAAACAAAATCTGAACAACCGGACTTAACTCGTTAAAACACTTTGAAAAAGACTCCCATCTCCCTGCGGACGACCCGTACTCAACCGGCTAGCTACAAGCGAAACCGTCTTGATTGCGGTATTTAAAACTAAACTTGAACACGCACTTACCCTACCAATCAAATGGCGCCGTTGCCGGGGAGACGGTAGTTTATTTCCTTGTGTAATTTCGGTTTAATTTGTAAGTATAAAAAAAAACGAAAAAAAAATATACTTTGTAAAAGAAACCATCTTGTTATTCTTGATTAGTTTTTGTGCAAGTGTGCAGGAAAATACGAAATTCAAGATCGACGCCAAGGACGTTGAAAATACGGAGTTCAAGTACAGTGCCAAGGACGTGGGAAGATAGACCCACATTTCGCGGCTACACCGCGACGGACAAAACAAAGTTATCGGTCTACTGTCAAGATCTGGAGCAGGTACAGTGAGCAAGTAAAATTTCAGTACATCCATACAAGCAGAGGACACCCAAAACAGCCCACAGCAGAAAACTGAAGAGCCAAATCCTCAATTCAGCCGCGGATCCGCGGCATTAGGGCCTTCTTGCCGCGGAACCGCGATCACCTGGTGGGGTCAGTGTGCCATCTTCCCTCTGTAAGTCCCTCTGCCTCTCCCCTCTCCTCTGAACTCCACTGAACTGTGTTTTCTGCAGGCTTCTTTGCGCAAATTCTTCTCCCCTTCCAATAAACTGTTCTTGTGCAGGATTTTTTACGCCGCAAATAAAAATTGTTTGCAGTTGATTTGTTACTGCTTTGCATTTCTTTAATACGGACTTAAGGGGCTTGAAACCAATCCAGATTGGGTGGGGATTTCATCACCCTTCCCAGGACCCCAAAAATCACTAAAGCATATGCATTGTCCATTGTAAATTAAAAAATACTAGACTTCAGCCCTAAGGACTTCGCGCTCATTAGGAGAAGATAAACCGTGTTTAGAACCTCGCTTAACCGTATATTGATTACGGGGTGTCTAGGAAAGTGTTAAAGGCGCAACCGCCGAAAGAGAAAGGGTTATTTAATTAAGGAACTTCGCGAAAGCGTTGGACAACCTCCCCTTATCTCTGCACTTACCTGGCCCCGTGATCGGTGTATTTTTAAGCCTGTTTCTCGACACTGTTTAACTTCGAAAATCAAGTTCAGGAGCAGGTCTAGTAGACCTAGGCGACCGTAGATCTAGGTGTGATTGTGCATATCTTGTTTGTGATTGCTTAAGCCGTATTTCCGTACATACTTCTGTAAATCTCTTTCTAAAAAAAAAGAAAAAAAAATCAAAAACTTTTATAAAAACTAGCCCTTTTTGTCGCCAATTCCATTTTTCACTCACCACCCATCGCCTTTCTCCTTTGACGTTTTCTTACCCTCACTTTCTCCGCTTTGACTATACTAAACTCGTTTAGTGCATGTCCGCTTGGACTCGGGACACTAGCGCCCGTCTAGTCCGCGTTACGTTAATCGCGACCGACTACGCGATCGACTCCGAAGTCGATACTCCGTCCACTCCTCTTTCACCCCTTCCTTTGCCGGCCAACTCCGACGTTGACCGGAATTCTGTTCATACATCTTCACCTTCACCTTCACTTTCACCAACCTCTTCTTCCGCGATGATGGGATTTAATCCAAACATCTCTTTGACCATCGCTGGATTGGCTCCACCTCCTACGGAGACCAATCTTCCACCACCTCCGCCTGTTGTAGCGCCGCAGCGAATTGCGCTCAGGATCGTTTCTACCCCACCCGTTCTGCACTTCCCACCTGCCTTTCTCTTCCTCCGGCCAATGGGGACAACTTTGAAATTAAGCCCCATTTCATCAACATGCTTCCACGTTTTCATGGGCTTGAATCTGAAGATGCCTATATCTTCATCAACAAATTTCAAAATGTTTGTGCCATGATGAAAACCACCCAGCTGTCGGACGATGCTATACGTCTACGGGTCATTCCGTTCACTTTATGCGATCTCGCTGAAAAATGGCTGTATAGCACCGCTTCCCACTCAATCACCAGCTGGGACGAGTTTGTTAAAGCGTTTCTGAAAAAATTCTATCCAAATCATAAGACCGCAAGAATTCGAAATGAAATCAACCAATTCTCCCAGCTTCCTTCTGAACCCTTCTAGAAGTGCTTTGACCGGTACAAAGACCTTCTTGTTCAGTGTCCTCACCACGGTATAGAGAAATGGCAACTCTGCCAAACCTTATACGAGGGACTGAACCCAGCAACGAAGCAGTTGCTGGAAACCATCTGTCAGGGCCACTTCCTATCGAAATTTGACGAGGAAGCGTGGCAGTTCTTTGACGATCTTGCGGAGCAAACGCTACAGTGGGAGAGCACCAGACCGACTTCTTCTTCTTCTACCTCCACTTCTACCGGTCAGTCTAGGGTAGGAATCCACCAACTTGACGTCTCTATTGCGATGAAAGCTGAAATGGCTGCAATAACACGAAAGCTTGAAGCGATAGAGAGCAAATTTTCTGCTCCTGCTCCTGCCCCTGTTCTCCCCCTGCGCACCATCTGCGCCTGTTGTTCTGATTCTTCCCACTTGACCGAAGAGTGTCCTTACAATCCACCCTCGCAAGGACAGGATCAGGTTAATGATGCCTTCCAGCAAAGACCGAAGAATGATCCATACTCTTCCACCTACAATCCCGGTTGGAGGAACCACCCCAATTTCGCCTGGAATCAGAATCAGAATCAATTCCAGGGCAACAATTTCCAAAGGGGCCCTCCGCCGCAACAACAAGCGCCACAACAAACTCAACATCAATATCAGCAGCCCTTCCAACCCCAACCTTTCCAAAACCAGACGAACAATTTTGCACCCAACAACTCTTTTCCACCAAACAACTTTGTTCCGTCAAACACTGATAAGGTTTCCTCGCTCGAGCGAAGTCTGGAAGCGTTTGTTAAACAATCGACTCAATCCACCGCCAACATCCAGTCTTCGATCCAATCTTTAGTGCAACACACCGCCGCACACGGGCAGAGCATCAAGACCATCGAGGCCCAGATTGCACAGCTGAACGCGGCCTTGAGCGAGCGAGAGAAGGGGAAGCTCCCGTCCCAGCCACTTCCAAATCCCGGTCACCCACATAATGCACATGTTGCTCTTGAACAACAAAACCATAATGTGAGTGCCGTGACTACACTGAGATCGGGAAGGATGCTGCAAAACAATATTGGCAAGCGAATCAACGATGACACCCCGGCCGCCTCTTCTTCTTCGTCTTCTTCTTCTTCTTCTTCGTCTTCTGAGCCTATTCTCCGTTCTTCAACAGGCTCTCCTTCCTCTTCTTCTGCTCTGAACGGACCCACTTCTCACTCCACGAAAACACCTATTCTGGGATCCGTTCCAACTCCAAAATCTTCTCCTCCAGCATTAGACTCAACCAATTTTCAAAATGTTCCATTTCCAAACCGGTTGAGGTCTAACAAACAAAATCCACAAATGGAGAAGATTTTGGAGTTATTTAAGCAGGTTAACATTAATATTCCTCTTTTAGATGCTGTCCAACAAGTCCCGTCTTACGCGAAAATCTTAAAGGACTTGTGCACGAAAAAGAGGAAGTCTCAGGTACCCAAGAAAGTTTTCTTGGCTAGTGCTGTGAGTGATGCCCTTACCCAATCTTTACAACAAAAACGGAAGGACCCTGGCTGTCCTACGATTTCAATTACTATTGGGGATAAGAACATCAACCGCGCACTATTAGATCTTGGTGCCTGTGTTAACCTGCTTCCGTATTCAGTATACGAGCAATTAGGCGTCGGAGAGTTGAAACCCACACACTGCACTCTCCAAATGGCCGACCGATCGATCACCCATCCTAGGGGTGAGCTAGAGGATGTGTTAATAAAAGTCGGGGACTTCATATTCCCCGTTGACTTCATTGTCTTAGATACACAGCCTGTAGCTAACCCCCGGAATCAAATTCCGGTGATACTCGGTCGCCCATTTCTCGCAACCTCAAATGCTGTGATCAATTGTCGCAATGGTTCAATGAACCTCTCTTTTGGAAATATGACGATTGAACTCAACATTTTTAGGTTGGGGAATCAGCCCGCCGAACCTAATGCTCATATACTGGACGTCTGCTCAATCCAGGAGATCACACCAGAAGAGTGTGAATTCGAGGAGTTTCTGTTTGATCACGATAATCTTGACGCCACTAGTGCGTTTCTGTTCGAACCTGCTGCTGTTTCTGCGCCCGATAACGAATACGAGTGTTTCACATTCTCGAACGATCTTAGCCGCGCACAACCCGAGTTTGAATCCTTCGACTTTCCGGATGAGTTACCTGAACCATCCGACTCGGTTGCCTACACTCGTTTCGAACCTTTGCTGGAGTCCTTTGAGTTCGATAACTTTGCACCAGTCTTGCCTTCCATCATTTCACCTCCAACGCTCGAACTCAAGCCGTTGCCGTCTCACCTTAAGTATGCTTACTTAGGTGAGAACGAGACCCTCCCTGTCATCATTTCGGCTTCTCTAGCTCCTGAGCAAGAGAAAGCCCTTCTCGCGGTCTTGCACGGCAACAGGCAAGCTTTTGGCTGGTCCATGGCGGACATCAAGGGGATTAGTCCCCTCATCGTTGAGCATCACATTCATCTGATGGATGATGCCAAACCAGCCCGGGATCCACAAAGACGTCTTAATCCAGTCATGAAGGAGGCTGTGAAGAAGGAGATCGTCAAATGTCTAGATAGTGGTATCATTTACCCTATCTCTGATAGCCAGTGGGTTAGCCCCATTCACGTTGTCCCCAAAAAGTCGGGCATCACGGTCATCACTAACGAGGCGAATGAGTTAATCCCTACTCGCACCCAAACTGGGTGGCGAGTTTGCATTGATTACAGAAAACTCAACGCCGCAACGCGGAAAGACCACTTTCCGCTACCTTTCATTAACCAGATGCTGGAACGATTGGCCGGACATGAGTACTACTGCTTTCTTGATGGCTACTCTGGCTATAATCAAATTCCTATCGCCGAAAAAGACCAGGACAAGACCACTTTCACTTGTCCTTTCGGCACGTTTGCATATCGACGCATGCCCTTTGGGTTATGCAATGCGCCCGCTACCTTCCAGCGGTGTATGATGGGAATTTTCTCAGACATGGTGGAGAAATTTCTGGAGATTTTCATGGATGACTTCTCCATCTTCGGCGACTCCTTTGACGAGTGTTTGCTGCATCTTGACGCTGTCCTTACCCGATGTAAGGACAAGAATCTCACTTTAAACTGGGAGAAATGCCACTTCATGGTGCGCGAAGGTATTGTCTTAGGACATATCATCTCGCAAAATGGCATAGAGGTTGACAAAGCAAAGATTGAGGTCATTTCCAATCTGCCTCCTCCTCGATGCGTCAGAGATATCCGAGCCTTCCTTGGCCATGCCGGTTTCTATAGACGGTTTATCAAGGACTTTAGCAAGATTGCTAGGCCCTTGACGCTTTTGCTGGCCAAGGATACACCTTTTGACTTCAACTCGAGCTGTGTGACTGCATTCGAGTCACTGAAACGCTCTCTCACTTCTGCTCCCGTTCTTTCCTCACCTGACTGGACGCACCCCTTCGAGATTATGTGCGATGCATCCGACTTTGCCATTGGTGCTGTCCTTGGACAACACATCAACAAGATGCCGCACGTAATCTATTACGCTAGCCGAACCCTGAACGACGCCCAACTTAACTATACAACAACTGAGAAGGAATTCTTAGCTGTTGTATTTGCTTTAGAAAAGTTCAGGCCCTACCTCATTGGCTCTCCAGTCATTGTCTACACGGACTATTCAGCTCTGCGCCATCTTTTTGCGAAGAAAGATGCCAAGTCTCGGTTAATACGTTGGATCCTCTTGCTTCAAGAGTTTGACCTTGTCATTAAGGACAAACGAGGATGTGAAAACGTAGTTGCCGACCATCTCTCACGACTTCCTTCTTCGCCTTCGCTTCCTCGCCTTCGCTTCCAATTCCAATTAACGACGTTTTCCCGGATGAACAACTCTTGACAGTATCTTGCGAACCCTGGTTCGCAGATATTGTGAACTATCTGGCCACGGGATTACTACCGACCGAATGGTCGAGTCAGGATAGACTTCGCTTCTTATCCCAAGTAAAACACTTTTACTGGGACGAACCCTACTTGTTCAAGTACTGTCCCGACCAGATTATTCGTCGGTGTGTCCCCGATGAGGAATTCAAGAGTGTGCTGTCATTTTGCCACGATCAAGCGTGTGGCGGGCATTTTTGGCCCAGAAAGACAGCTGAGAAGATCTTGCAATGTGGTTTCTACTGGCCACAACTTTTCAAAGACGCTCACGACTATTGCAAGACTTGCTCCCGGTGCCAACACATGGGCCGGATATCCCGGAGGAACGAGATGCCGCTCCAACCGATCTTGGTTGTAGAGATTTTCGATGTTTGGGGGATAGACTTCATGGGGCCGTTTCCCAGCTCTTTTGGGAACTTGTACATCCTTCTAGCTGTTGATTACGTTTCTAAATGGGTCGAGGCTGTGCCCAGCCGAACTAACGACAACAAGGTTGTCGTTAGGTTCCTTAAAGAAAACATTTTCTCACGGTTTGGGCACCCCCGAGCGATCATTAGCGACAATGGAAGTCATTTCTGCAATAAAACTTTTGAAGCCTTGATGCGGAAATACTCCATTAATCATAAGCTTTCTACGCCCTACCACCCCCAAACCTGCGGGCAGGCCGAAGTTTCAAATCGGCAAATCAAGCAGATATTGGAGAAGACGGTTTCCAAGAACCGTAAGGATTGGTCTCTGAAACTCACTGATGCCCTTTGGGCATTTAGAACCGCTTATAAGACCGACCTTGGCATGTCTCCCTATCGGCTTGTGTACGGAAAAGCCTGCCACCTTCCTGTCGAAATCGAGCATCGCGCATTTTGGGCGATAAAGGAGCTAAATCTGTCTCTTGAGGACGCGGGCAGCCATCGGAAGCTGCAGCTGAACGAACTGAGCGAGCTTAGGGATGAGGCTTACGACAACGCGGTTGTCGTTAAGAATCGAACGAAGGTGTTTCACGATAAACACCTTTTGCGCAAAACCTTCGTACCTGGTCAGCAGGTACTTCTTTACGACACCCGACTTCACTTCCATCCTGGAAAGCTCAGATCTCGCTGGAAAGGGCCGTATTTTGTGCGGAATGTGTATCCGCAGGGCGCTGTGGATTTGGAGAATCCAAAGGACGGTTCTCTCTTCAAGGTAAATGGACACCGATGCAAACCGTACCTTAGCGCCGAACCAACAGAGGAGCTCCTGTTCTTACAGGAGCCGGTTTACCCTGCCTAATCTTCCTCTGCCTACCTCCAAACTTCGGTTATCCAGCCAAGAACAGCGGACACTGTTCCAAATAAGTTTGGGGGTATGTACAAACCATTTTGTTTATATTTGTGTATATTCTTTTTCTTTTCTTTAAAAACAAAAACAAATAAAAATTGTGTATCACTAACCGACAATTTTGAACCTTCCAACTGCTCTCTTCATGCCACGACAGTGAGGACACTGTCCAGTTTAAGTTTGGGGGTACGCTCGGTACGCATTTTTACCTTCGCATTCATATGTATATTTTGCATCTGCTTATTTAAATCCATAAAATCCATAAAAATTTGAAAATTTTCTAAAAAAAAATATAAAAACTTTTTTTGTCAAGTTAGCTTGTGGAAGAACTCTGATTCAACATTCGACGGTTTTTGTTTGAAAAAAATAGGAATAACTAGATCTTATGTTTGGATTTTGAAAACCTGAAAGATAACTCTCCTTTGAAGTTAACTATAGCTGATATACGTCTTTACATCACACTACACGTGTCGTAAGATTTTGGGAATTAGATGACAAGTCTTTCATGTTTAAACTTTTAAACAGATAAATGATTTTCTGAGGATCAAATAGGTTTGTTCTGAAATAAGTAATGTCAAGAATAGTTTATGAAGTAAAGCGAATATGAAGGAATGTTATTGATGCCGTAATTGGAGCTAAGTCTGAAAAATAACCCATCTAAAACTTGATTGGAATGATTACACACCAAACACACTAAACACGTCTTTTATCTATAAAAAAAATATTTGAACTACCGGTTATATCTCCGTTCCTATTAAATCATCTGATTTTCACGACAAACTGTCTTTTGTTTTTTGGACCTAGGTAACTTGAGTAATTAAGTCCGCTGGGGTGTTTCTACACCTAATGCCCTAAAACCAACTGGTTTGGGTGCATTGGCCCAAAGCTCGCTAAGAAGCCTAGAAAGCCCAGTTTAAAACAAAGTCAAGCAAGTGTTCTCTCCGAGTTAAAATTCCTAACGGTTCTTTGTGTGAGAATAATCTTGATAAAAGACAGGCTTTTAAAAAAAAATTTAACGGAAATATGAAGGTTTTACTCTTTGATAAAGACTATTGCACGTTCACAGAGGTGTGTATGAAATGAAAACAAGAAAGAGGTGGAGTGAAAAATACGACTTAGTTTCCTGTTAAGGAAGATAGAAATTCTGAAGTTGAAACCTTACTGGAAAACGAAACTTGAAAAATGCTTAACTCTTTATAAAACTTATGTGATCCTTTTTAAATTGTTATCTGGGCTTTATTGTGCGACATGATGACTTTATTTGACCTTTCGGGAACTTAACGACACTATTTGCACTGCACGTAAAGACATGTAAAATCTGTAGTTAAATAAGAAGCGAGGTGTGAAAAATAAAGGTTCGATGGTCTAGACTTAGGATTATAGAATTGTTATTTTCTAAAACAAAACTTTAGGATTTGAATCTTAGTTATTTTACAAAACCAACTTGACCGGATTTTGTGGGTAGTATCCGCGGAAAACCCTCAGGAGACAACACTCCTCCTACTAGGGACACCTAGAGGTTAAACGGCTTGTTGCACATGCTCAGTGCAATCGCGTTCCCTGCGAAAGTGAGGTTAGGAAATTTTTTGTGAATAAATGGACTTTGCTCGGGACGAGCAAATGATAAGTTTGGGGGTATTTGTTCATATCAGATTTTTGCATTTTCATACCGCCCAATTTTTATCACATTGCATATCGGTAGATACTCTTGAGCCGTGCTTGCTAGTCAATTGCAGGTTACAGGTTCTCGGTTCTAAAACGGTGAAATTCATGGAAAACACAACAAAATCCGGGTTCCTGCCAACCAATGAGAAAACACGGTCTCCGCTCTTCATCCGTAGGTTGCCAGATACCAGTTTAGGAAGACAAAACGTCAAATCAATGTCACCTTCATGCACAAGGCTCAATGGTAGCACAAAATTCAAGAGATCTACGCGGAGCTCGAGGCAATCATGACAAAATCTTGACAAAAAGTCCACCTTTCCCTCAACAAAAATTCTGGAAGAAATGTGGAAGTATTTTCAGAAAATATAGGAACCAGAGAACAGAGGACAGCAAACCAGGGGACCACAAGAAACCCCACTTTCCAATTCATCAACATGGCCGCGGATCCGCGGCCAAAGTGGGGTCCAGGCCGCGGATCCGCGGCCGTACGGGCGCCTCATGCGCAGAAACTTTGGGGGTATTTTTGTCTTTTCATTTTTGTTCTGGTGGTTGCCCTAGGTTTCCATTCTCCAGCCTATAAATAGCCCAGAACTTTGTGAAGGAAAGGGTCCATTCTTGTATTTTCATTTTGCCTAGTTTTAGTGTTGTTCTTCTTCCTCTTCTCACCTCTTCTCCATTAAACTTGTAGTGAGCTTTTGAGTGAAGAGTGATGAATAAAGAAGACCATTTTTATTATCATGCTTGTCTCTTTCTTTACTTGTTGTAATTTGTTGTAATTTCAATTGTTAAGTAGTTGTTGTTATTTGCTTGATTGTTTCTTTCTTCTCTCTTTTTCTTTATCTTTCCTATGACAATGATACTTACGCTCGATCCTCGCCAAGGTGAGGTCGCAAATAGTTAGTCGTATTCTTCTAATCTCCTTCTTTCTATCTTCCTCTTTTGTTTTGTTTTGTTTTTCCTTATCATGAAGTGTGAGTAGTTTTATACTTGTTAGGGTAGGATAAGGGAAGTTTGAGAGAAGGAAATCTCTCTCACTCTTTCCTTGCCCAACAACTTAAATCGACTCCCGTTAACTGAACCACAATCCGCTCCTTACGGCACCCTATCCTACATGATAGCGGTGATTCCGTAGTGAGACCGGTTGTGGTTGAATTAACCGGAGGTTATGGATAAGAGCCAAGAACGGACGGACAAGCACCAAAAGGAAGGACTATGCGTTGGAAAGCCTAGCTTATACTCGCAAGTTCCTTCCTAGTCGTGCTAATCCCCGTTGTTGCCGATTACCGTAACACCGATATTAAGTAGGGCAACGAAAGATGTGGAGACTCCTAACTCAAACTAACCTAATCCTAACCCTAACAAGCTCTCTTTAAATATCAACTCAACACTTAGATAGTTACAAACAAAATCTGAACAACCGGACTTAACTCATTAAAACACTTTGAAAAAGACTCCCATCTCCCTGCGGACGACCCGTACTCAACCGGCTAGCTACAAGCGAAACCGTCTTGATTGCGGTATTTAAAACTAAACTTGAACACGCACTTACCCTACCAATCAGGTCTTACTCCCGAGAATGCTATTCAACACCAGTTTCCGAGCTTGATAAAGGTGTTGGATATGTATGAAAACCTCTCTCTCGCATCCGAAGGTCGTGGAGTTAATTTTACGGCTTTTATCGCTGATTTTCTTAGCCCAGAAATATTGAAGGAAGAAGTTGACAAATTTGCCAGTCTTGACGACCCCTTCGGCTTGGGTTTAGGCAATCTGCCAGCGACGGAGGCGGATCAGAAGAGCTTCTTTCTACCTGATACCCCGGTCATCCCTTTTACAGAGCTGGCGGCTCCTGGGATTGACGAAGAAACGTTCTTTTTAGGGTTCCTTAGGTTGTGGCTGAGTTTGTTCGCGCTTCCCATGCACCCTCGCCGTATGAGGTCGTCCGTCCTTTATCCTGCACATCGAATGGTTGCAGGGATACAAGTGGCTATGGGGATTGCCAGGTTAGCCCATATGTATCATGGCCTCAGCTTGGCAGCTGATACCACTGAGCCAGGGGTGCTGTCGGTAAATTTCCCGATGCATTATTTCACGTCATGGCTCGAGTTACACATGCTAGGCATCTTCGGCATCCACAAGAGGCCGGGTTTTTATGACAGGTGCAGGTTCCCTCAGATCATGCGACTGGTTGGCGCTTCTATCGTAACTCCGACGCAACGGGAAGCTAGAGGCTTGCTTCTTCGCCCGCGCGCGGTTGGGGCTGGCATGTCTTTAGCCGTGCTTTTAGTGTCAAAATAGGAATAGGGAACCCGTCATGTGGATCTACGCTAGAAGATTCTCCAGATCTTGTACACTGAGAAAGTTTTGACCGTCGGCCAAGAGTCGGTGAAGACGGTGCTGCCACTGCAGGACATATTTAAAGATGGGGTCTCCGTCTTGAAGGCTCGGGAGATTCTTCATCTGTACTCTATCCGGCCAGGCTTTCTCGTACTCAGGCAAAATGATGCGGCGTTATTCATGAGATACAACCCGCATCGTTTCGCCCAGCAGCTGAGTTACAATTAGGGCGTCCCACTTGAGGCTTTCTTGGCCGAACCTGCCGCTACCAGAGAGGGAATGCGGGGCGCACTGCATCATTTCATGCGCTTGAACACAGGGTCCAAATTCTTTATTAGCGAACCGAGATGCTTCCCAAAGGCCCTTAATGTGTACGTGACGTGGTATCAGCATTCAATGAGAGCCATCATCAATGAGGAGAAACGATTGTTTCTCGATCGCAAGGGTGCAGTACCGGCTGGTGATCGAAATGTTCCTCTGAAGCGACGGAACATTGTTCATCCTCCCCTGAGAGAGGTCACTGTAGTTGAGCCTCCACACATGCTAAGCCCCATCCAGCGCGCCTGAAAAAGAGGTGGCTGCCGCGTCCCCCGACTCGGACGTAGGAAAAGAAATTGGGACTCATCGTCCAAAGGCGTATAACAAATGCAAACTCGTGTCATCGGCCACTGGCGCCTGTTCACACCATAATATTGTATTATTATATTCCCCATTCTTATTCGTTTTATAAATAAACAGGTGCTTTTGACGCATGTCTGCTACATATTACAGGTTACAGGTTCTTGGACAGAAAACAGTGAAAACGATGAAAAGACGATGCAAAAGTGGACTTTAACCAATAAACAGAAGACTCTTGATCAAGCCTACAAAAGGAACAATTCACAAAGCAAGATTCAAGACATCGACTCAAAGCGAACGGGTAGAAGTCCACTACAATGTTCACTGGAAAATCTGGAAGAGAACCAGAAACTAAATTGAGAAAAGACATAAAGAAATAAGAAGATAAAGATCACCAGAGCCAGCCCAAAAAATCCCAGCTCATGAACCGATCAATGGGCCGCGGAAACACGGCCCAAACCTTACCCAGGCCGTGGTTCCGCGGCCGTATGGAGCCCGGGCTGCATGAAAATTTACCATAACTAAAGGGCGGCGCTGACTAGTCAACCTAAGGGCTATTTTTGTAATTTCAGACATGTGAATCAAATGTAACCTAGGGTTTCCTATTCTCTATAAATAGGAACTCTAAAGATTGTATTTTCTTATGCCTCCTTTTAATAATAAATTCAGAATTCTTTATGGAGAGCATCGGTGCCTCTCTTCAATTCATCTATTCAGATCTGACAACCCTGCGTACATATTTGGAGAGATCCATCTGTAAAGTAAGTAGATTTATTTATTTTCTTGCCCTAGGTAATTTCAATTCCTGCCCTAGTATAGATTTTATTTTCCTGCCCTAGTATAGATTTTATTTATCTGCCCTAGTTATAACTTTCAATTAATTGCCCTAGGTAGAATAATTAGGTTTTTAGATTTAATAATCAATCCGAACACCCTTCGGAATTAACTCGTTAGCGCGATTAGGAGATTCACAACATCCCTGTGGACCGACCCATACTCACCGGCTAGCTGCAAAGCGACGTCGTTCTTGATTGCGGTTACAAATATTTTTGATCTATCTTTTAGAAAGCGCAAGCACGCTAAATCACTCAATCAGCGCCCGTCCTCAGAAGAAAAAGAAGCAAGTACTTTCTTTGGACACCATATTAGGCTCGACGCCCCCTGCTCTGTCTAGCGAAGGCTTGAGCGAATATGGGACCAACGGGGGTTTATTCAGGATGCTTGATGATACCGATTTGGAGGTTGCCATTGAAGCTTCCAAACAGTCAGCCACCCTCGAAAAAGAACTGGCCGCCCTTGCACAGTCAGGTATACTTTACCCTTATCTCTCCGCTGTTTATTTCACTCTTCTTTTATCATGCTTTGACTGACGCTTGCTGTTTCAACAGGTGCCTCTACAGAGGAAGCCATTGCTGCTTCGCTTAAAACCTTTGAAGAGGATGAAAGGCTTCGCGCCTTATTGCCAACAGAGGCTTCACTTAAACGACCGATGATGGATACCGTAACGGTTCCGGAGGTAAAACCCGGCTCTGATGATAATGTTCCCTTGGCGGAGGTCCTGAAGAAGTCTTCCCTCTCTGTCAAAACCGAGAAGCAGCTTAGAAAGCGGGCGGCGAGGGGAAAGAAGCGAGCTTCTACAGTCACTGGCTCTAGGCCAAAGCGGGGGAAGAAGACCGCTACTAATCCGCCGGAAGACAGTCTTCTTTTTCCGGGTTCATCTGCCGAGGAAGCCGCACAATTGGCTAAGGCTATAAGACGCTCACAAGACGAATCCGAGAATGTAAGGATCCCGAAGAGGCCTTACCCTGCCGTCATCTTTTATGAAGACCCTCCATGGATACGGAGGCTATTCATAGGCCCTTTGGAAGAGTGGGGCGAAAGGGCTCTTAAGCAGGCCGTCTTAGCCGACGCCGAGGACGCACTTTCATTGTGGACCGGTGGCCACGAGTCTACTCTCGAAGCTCGGAGAGCATACCTCCTAGGAAGGAGCGTCGGCTTGAAAGAGCCATACTAGAAGCTCCCTTGCGCATCGGTATGTTCATGTATCTCGTTGTAATATTTTGTATTGCTTGTACACACATACACACACATACATATATATCCTTATCCTCGTACAAACTTTGCAGGGACTTCGGCGATGGCAGAGGAGCTGAGTCCAAGTCGCGCTCTGACTATGGACTTCGTAGATATCCCCGATGAGGCACTAACCAGTGTGGAGGGGGTTGACGCAATTGTTCCTCCCGCGATGGAGCTTCCCTTGGTGATTCCTGCTCCCCAGGTGATTGCTCCTTCGGAAGAGGCATCTTCATTGGCCGCGGGTTCAACGGGTCTCTCTGGGGATGGCCCGGAGACTACGGGACAGGTAGTCAAGACCACCGTCCTTCCATTGGAGCCTGTAGCGACGGTTACTGTTTCTCCACCGGAAGTTATTATACCGGCCCACATCCCTGATGATGTGCTCGGGAGCACGGAGGAAGGTGAGGCAGTCACTGCATCCAGTGATGCCCTTGTTGTGGTCTCGACCGGTGACTTACCAGGTAAATTTCAGGTTGTTTCTTTCTATTTTATTCTTCAATCCCTTTTCCACCTTTTCTGACAGTACTTTTGTTTTGAATGCAGCTGGGGTGGGCATCGAGGTTGTGCCACCCGAGGAAGCGCCACCAGTTACCGCTTTGGCGGTGACCGCCCCTCCCTCTTCTCTTATTACCAGAGGTTAGATGAACCGTCGGAGGGGATCCCGGCCGCCTGACTCGGCCGGGAATCGGCCAAATCAGCATCGACTCGGCCGACTCAGTCCTCCGGCTGAGTCACGGCCGAGTCACCCCCGAGTCGGCCGATTCCGGTGACGACCCCAACATGAAAATTGTGTCTTTTCACATTCCCTAAGCACCTGCAAAAGTTTAGCCTCAGACCATTTCCAGAGCTCTTTTAAAACCCTAATTACTCCACTTTTAATACATTTTTAATACATTTTATCACATTTTTCATTTTAACCTTTCATCTACCCTAACCCTAGCCTAACCCTATAAATACCAACCCTACACACTACCCCCTCACCCTAAACTCTGAGCCAACTCTCTAAAAAATTCAAAGAAACCTAATGTACTTTGAAATCGAGCACGAGGCGAAGCTATGACGAATTTCCCGGCGAACTTTCGACGATCATTCCAAGAGCTCCCGGCGACGAAGCGACGCACCGGCGACTCCTTCCGAACAATCTCCATCTTCTTGTTTTTCTAAACCCGTAAGTCCCATTTTCTATCTATCTCTTCTATCTAAAAATACGGATTTACGAAACCCGAAGGAATCGGAACAAATCCGATTTCCGATTCGGTTTCTTCATAAAACTCCACTTTTCGTTAATACAATTATGCTTAAACTCCTTCATGTTGACCATTAAACACTAATCAACTAAATTGATCAAGTTTCTTTTCATAAAATGATGGCTTTCAATTTATCGTATTTTTCACTTAAATACCACATTGTTTTAATTCTACATTTAACCCCGTTAAACTTGTTATACCTTTAAGTAGATCACGAGGTAACGACCAACCTCCTCACACACTCATATGCAACATAACACGATACTCTCGAGAACTTAGAATACGGGAAAACAAACATTTTCATTTAAATACCCTTTACTTAATAAAACCATTTCTAAAAGATTTAGTATTGATACATCTTTATAAATAAATACCACTTATTATGAAAATAGAATAAGGTTGTGGGCGTCAGTCGTTTATCTAAATCTGACTTTGTGGTGTCTAGGCTAGACAAGTGAGAAATGTAACTTTAAAAGGCCCATCTCACTGTGATTCGTGAGCGGATCTCTCCTTTCTTCACTTGTACTTACTTGGCCACAATTGGCGGTGAAGATGAGATTTGAGGTATCTCACAACTTGTCCCTTTGGACCAGTTAAGAGCAGTCTAATTGACTTAGGAGACCCTAGAACATAGAATACGGGAAAATGACACTTTTTCATTTAAATATCATAATTAATAAAACCGTTTTCCTTAATGATTAGTATTTATACAAATCTTTGCAAAGCGCCGCTACAACCCATTTGGGGAACCCATTCGGGATGGTGCGAATTATCGCACAATCTCAGGCTTAGTAGTGCGAGATTCAGACCTCCGCTTGGAGCATTCGGTCTCGAAAGATTTAAATACGACATCTTAAGAAAAACGAGATTTCTAGAATATAATAAATATATTAAAATTTATTTTCATATAAATATATGTATATGTAATTCAAAAATATCTAATTTGAATTATTATAAATATTCTATCTTTTTCTAAAAATGTCGCAAGAATCAGTTTACACTAAAATACCATGAATTCCATATAATCAATATTACAAATAAATACCATTTATTAAGGAATTGGAATATTTTTACTAGAAATATCAGAATATAAAATCTACATTCATTACAACTCTAAAGACGATTAATAAATACTTGGGGTGTATTTTGAAAACTACACAAAAGTATTTTTACGTAAAACCCCCTCAAGTTCTATAAATTACCCTAAAGACCCTAGTAAACATAGGTTTAAGCGGGACCAATCTCTTGAGCCTCAGAGAGCCGGAGAAGTGGGTGCTTGCCTAACTAAGGTAGACAACTTAACAACGGTGTTATCAATATGGTAATCGTCTTTGAAAAAAAGACACGAAAGGCTACCGATAACATCAAAACAATCAGGACTTCAATTTACTTTTCTAATTGTCTGACTCAGTTTGAGTCTCATTATAATCTGACTTGAATATGATTCAAGTACAAATCTATAATCTACAATCTTCAATCTACAAATCTTCAATATTACAATTCCACGTGAATCCATGAATCCAATTATCAATCTATACAACTTGACAGAACCGAACCATCGATATACATTCCATTTACATGGTTCTCCAGTTATTCTATTCACATGATTCTACGGTTGCATCCGTTTACTGATATCATGGTTTCGGTCAGTCAATCAATTATACAATCAATACAATTTACAAGACAAACAATACAAACAAAATATCACGGGGTTTAAGGGGTAGATTGGTACGGAAGGTGTTAAAAGTGGCATGAGACTGTAAGACTTAATACACCTAACATGAATCCAGTTGCTGTTGTACCGTGGCATAAACGGTTCCTTGTACTATACTTGCCACTAGTTTTTGGCATATAGACTCCTCTCGTATACACTGGCATTCTTCTGTACCAAGCTACAAACAACAACGTTAATACAACATTATAACAAGATAATACAACTTTAAAAGATACCTTCTTATTCTGTCTATTCTACTTTCCTCTTATCTTTGGGACTTACCGAGCGACCTGTTCGCTGACGATATTCTCTTTCTTTCTTCTTTGAATGTCGTCAGGTAATTTGGACACGTCAGAGATCGAGTTTACGACTGAAGACTTGGATCATTTTGCTGAAGACCCAGAGCTATAGTTTCATTGTACACATTTCCTTTCAGTACTTTACATTCCTGTTATGCCATTGTTTAGGCATCGCTTTTATTTCAGTTGAATTTACTTTTCATGCATTGTACAAAAGAATGTTAATAAAGTTGTTGTTCAGTTTATATATCTTGTCTCTTGTGTATTTACTTTTATATTGCTTAGATACGCTTAGCGTATTTACTTCAGAGTAAATACGTAGCGGACCAGTCCCGTCCTCTTCGCCGTATACCGGGAAGCGGGGCGTGACAACTACATGCTAAATAAAGTTGCTATGTTTATATTAAACGACATGCTGACACACCATAGTTCATAATCAATTGTTCATGATATGCGTTTTCCTTTATCATTACACATTATATTTCACTTCATATCTTGGGGACTTACCGAGCAAAAGTTCGCTGACGGGCATTCCACCATTCTTTGTTTTTCTTAGAATGTTTGTCAAATATCGTGGAGACTGAGGAGGTAGACACTACCGAGGAATAGCACGAAAAAATCGCGACCCAGGCCTAGATTAGTTATATTTTTCTCAGCTTATATATGCCACCTGTTTTCCATTCTTATATTTTCTTTCAGTTGATATCATGTATTATAAATGAATCAAGTTGAATGTAAACAAAATTGTTGAATTATAAATCTCCTGTTAATTTTCTGGTCATTTTTATATTGCTTTTTTTTACGCTTAGCGTATTTATTCCGGGAAACGACTTTCTCGAAATAAATACGTCGCGAGCCTCGCCACGTCACCATTTCCGTCTATTGGGAAGCAGGGCGTGACACAGAGACTAGTTTATGTCATCGTCCGTAGTGCACGAATTAGTTCAAATCCGTATATTTTTAGATTTGGGTTTGTTTTATTTAAGGACCGTTAATCTAGTTTGAGATTAAGATCAACTTAAATATATGAGCATTTGGGCTTAATTTATTTTAAATAAGGATACGTTAGTCTAATTTGAGACTAAGATCAACTTAGCAAAATTTCAAGAATCATTTTTATTTCATATCCAACAACAGAGCATTTGGGCTCAGTTGTAAAAAACTTTTTCAGAGAGGCGAAACCAATTTGGGTTTAGTCTGTTCAGTCTTTCTTTTTGTTCAAAAGTGCTAAGTACTTATTTGGGCCATGTTTGTTTAACCCCCCCTGTTCCCCCGATCAGAGCAAGGCTCTGTTTGAATTTCAAAAATTCAAAATTTTGAAGCAACGCTTCAGATTCCGTGCGCTGCGCGCAATTTGCCACGTGTCAGAAGTTGACTCGGCAGCACAGCGCCCAAGGCAGTGCGTCCAATCAGAGCAAGGCTCTTTAAAAAGCAAAAGCAACGCTCAGTTGCGCAAGCGCTGCGCTGCGTGACACGTGTCTGCGCAGTTGTGCTTACACAACTGTGCAAGCGCACCGCTGCGCGACACGTGTCTGCGCAGTTGCGCAAACGCTATTGCGCAAGTGTACCACAGCGCGCTACGTGTCTGCGCAGTTGCGTAAGCACAACTGCGCAAGCGCACCGCTGCGCGACACGTGTCTGCGCAGTTGCGCAAACACCGTTGCGCAAGCGCACTGCAGCGCGACAAGTGTCTGCGCAGTTGCGCAAGCACAACTGCGCAAGTGCACCGTTGAGCGACACGTGTCTGTGCAGTTGCGCAAGCACAGCTGCGCAAGCGCCTTACTGCGCGACACGTGTCACGCGCTGGTGAGTTGCGCAACAACAGAATGAAGATTTAAGGAAATTTTTTCTGTTCTTGTTAAAACAAGAAGATTTCTTCTGTAAAACAGGGGCCTTTGGATCAAAGATCCAATGGTGGGGAAAATTCCCCAAATCACTCAGAAAAGATCTTTTTAACAAATTTAACTAATTTTGGAGCACTATAAAAAGGACCCCAGACCCCATTTCAAAGAGAGAGACAATTTGGATTAAAAAAAAGGGAGAGAAGAGAACTCTTGAGAACTCCTGGTGAACACAAAAAAGAAGGTAAAAACCTTTGAGATAAGAGAAAATTCTCTTAAAGAATAGATCATGAATCTAAAAAACAAGATCAGTGATCTTCAATAAATAAATAAATAAATAAATAAATAAAAATATTAAAAATAGTGCCTTGCACTTGCTATGAACCTCTGGTTCTCTGAGATAGAAAGAAAGAAAAGATTTCTTTCTTTTCTTTGATCTAAATTTAGATCAAGAAATTAAAATATGCTCTGCACTTCTTTTCTTGAATCTAAAAGATTCTTGGTGCTTTGCAAAAATGCAATGCATTACTTGAAGGGCTAGGCCCAAATCAAAAAGACCTAGCAGGCCAAAATAAATTGCAAAGCAATAAAAGGGCTGGACCCAAATAAAATTGATGCTCTGCATCATTTATAAAGAAAAGAGGCCAAAACAAATTAAAAAGAAATGCAAAAGCAATGTTGGACATTTTCAACTGGACTTAGCCCAATCGTGGCCATAAGTCCTTAAATTAAATTGACTGAGCAAAATGGCTCTCCTAAATCAATCTACGTCCGGTTCGAGGGTACATCTCCGAACTCGTTTGACATCCATCGTTGTAATTCCTCAACGACGTCAAAGAGGTGACGGGTCCCAACGACCACACACTAATATCGGACCGAAACGTCCTTAAACTAATAGCGGACCGAAACGTCCTTAAACTAATACTGGACCGAAACGTCCTTAAACTAACATTGGACCGAAACGTCCCAAAACTAATATCGGACCGAAACGTCCCTAAACTAACATTGGACCGAAACGTCCCTAAACTAATATTGGACCACCACGTCCCTAAACCGGCGATGGACCACCACATCCCTAAACTGGAATACGGACCACCACGTCCCCAAAACTGGAATATGGACCACTACGTCCCTAAACTGAAACAATAGAGCCTCCAAACGCCCTTTTGCCGGATCTAAACGGTCCCGTTAAGTTGATCTTAGTCTCAAACTGGACTAACGTATCCTTAACAAACGTTTGAGTCGATCTTAGCCTCAAAAATGGCTAGCGTATCCTCCAAACAGACTTTAGTCCCAAATTGGACTATGAATCTCCCAAACTGGAACAATAGAGCCCAAACGCTCTTTTGTCGGATCTAAACGATCACGTTAAGTTGATCTTAGTCTCAAACAGGACTAACGTATCCTTAACGAACGTTTAAGTCGATCTTAGACGCAACGCGACTAATGCATCCTTAAACTAAAAACACCAAACCCAAATCTAAGCAAATACGGATTTGGACTAATCCACATCCTACGGGCGACGGCATCACTTAGTCTCCGTATACAATCCACGGGCAACCACAAATAAAACAAACACACACGACGCGAAGTGAAATTCTGGAGAAGGAGAAAGTTGTTACCGCGATGCGGTAGCGTAATTAACTGCAGGGGCTTGCGCCTGCAGGGAAGAGCGTCCCCACAATCAAAAACCCCTCAAGCGAGGGGGAATCTGACGAAGTCTGCTACATCGGCCGCATCCGTCTAAACCTCCGATACACGGTGCCATAAATCAACTTGGTATCTTCGGAGAGGTGGACGGATAAAACCAAATAGTATCTGCCCCGAACCTCAGGCACAGACGCGAAGTCCAGGCCGCCGTTCGGAGGGGAACACCCCCTTTTTATGCAAAAGTTCTAAGCACTTGTTTGACGCTCTAGCGCTCACATAGGTATCATGTGAAGCCTTTAGTTATGGGCGCTGCCCAATCCGTGCCAAGCACTCGGTTATATATATATATAGTGTTAAACACTTTTTTTTGTCATGTTTACATGAAGAGCATGCGCGGCGCTGGACACTGCCCCATCAATGCAAAGCACTTAGCCGTTTTGGCTATGTATGAAGTGCTAAGCACTTTTTTTATATGTCGCCCACGTGAGGAGCACGTGAGAAGCTGGGAACTGCACAATCAGTGCTACGCACCCAGCCGTTTAGGCTGTATATGAAGTGCTGAGCACTTTGATTCAGCGCCCACGTGTATTTCACATGAGGCGCTGGCCCTCTGCTTTGGGCGCCCGCGTGTTTTTCACGTGAGGCGCTGGACGCTGCTGGGAGTGCGCCCACGTGGGCAACACGTGAGGCGCTAATCTCTTTTCTTTTTTAGAGATTAAATCTCCGTTAATTCCATTTTGGCCATTAATGATCATCAAGATCTCTATTTTTAAAGACCTTCTTCTTCTTCTTCTTCTTCTTCTTCTTATTGGAGGACTAAGTTCTTCTTATTGGAGGACTAAGTTCTCTGTTAATCTCTTTTTATTGGAGGACTAAGTTCTTCTTCTTCTTCTTTTTTATAAGAACTAAGTTCTTTATGTAGAGTTAAACCCCAATTTCGGAGGAATTAAATTCCCAGAATAAATATTCTTTTCCTTTTTCTTTCTTTTTAACCTAGTTCTTTTCTGAATCTTTTATTCTCAAGAACAAGATCTTCCCGAAGAGAATTAAATTCTCAATTTGTGGAAGACTTGTCTTGTGGATCTCTGATCCAGAGGAAGAACTAAATTATTTAAGAAGGGTTTAACTCTTAGATAGGTAAAAAGAATTATTTTGATCTCTATATTTTCTTTACCTAGGGTTTTGTAGAGGAAAATCTTATTCTTTTCTTGAGAATTGAGTTCTCTGTTGTTTTAGAAGCTTTCTGTATTTTTTTAAGAAACTTATGGGGGGTATCTCTCCTTTTTTTCTCTTCTTCCCTTGATTAATCTTCTTGCTCCTATTTATAGAAGAAGAGAAAAATTAATTTTTTGAGAAAATCTCTCATTGAGAGATCATGATTAATTTCATGATCAATCAATATGATCTTTTAGATCAATCGATGCCCGTTGGATTTTTAATTCAAAGGCTCTCTTTTTAACAGAGAAGATTTCTTATTTGTTTAACAAGATTAGGAAATATTTTTCTAAGATAGAATTTTATCCATCATATGAATATCTTGTTAGTTTAACAAGATTAAAATTTTATTCTATCATATGGATATCTTGTTAGTTTAACAAGATTAGGAAAATATTTTCCTAATATAGAATTTAATTCTATCATATGGATATCTTGTCAGTTTAACAAGATTAGAATCTTATTCCAACATAGAATTTAATTCTATCATATAGAATTTTATCTATCATATGTATATCTTGTTGGTTTAACAAAATTAGAATTTTATTCTATCATATGAATATCTTGTTAGTTTATAAAGATTAGGAATATAATTTCCTAACATAGAATTTAATTCTGTTATATGAATATCTTGTTAGTTTAACAAGATTAGGAAAATATTTTCCTAAGATAGAATTTTATTCAATCAGATGATCGATGGGTGATTTTATAACCACCGTTGGATCAGGAAAATATTTCCCACATAGAATTTAATTCTATCAGATGGTTTAATTGGCGATATTTTATCACCGTTGGATTTTAAATCCAAGATTTTTTGCTTGGGTAAGATCTTTCCATATTAGAAAGATCAGGAAAAATATTTGCAAAATAGAATTTAATTCTATCAGATAAGAATATTTTAAATTGGGGCGTTCACAGTGCTCACATGCTTTCATGTGAGCGCTGCCAAAGAAAGCGGCAAGAGAACTTGCGTGTTTAACACGTGACCCCTAGTGTGGGTTTTAGCCTGTTTATTTTCAATGCTCATATGCTTTGCATATGGACGCTCACGTGTTTAGCACGCGAGGCCTGTTTGGCCTTTTTGTTATTTGCTTTCAGCGCTTATATGCTTCGCATATAAGCGTTCATGTGATGTCAAACCGTGGGAATTCTTTTCATCTATCTTCTCTTCCCTTTTTTATAGGGGAATAGCAAGTTCTGAGTCAAAAAATTTGGCAAGAATAGCTGCGGGGGCTAAGATTTCGCGGGGCACCATGAAAGCCCAAGTCGCAGCAATAGCTCAGGAGACCGTCCAGGTTAGTAATCCCCTAAAGAATTTCTATGTGCTTTTATCTCGGTTTGGCTTCTGATGAAAATTGCTCGTGTTTTTCCCGCAGGTCCTTCAGCATTGCGCCCTCCTTGCCGCTATGGAGGTCGAGGAGGTGACTACGGCGATGAAAAAGGCTGGGGAATCTTCTTCGAGTGAGGAAGTGCTTCAGGCTAAGCTGAAGGAGGCGGAGGACAAGGTGACATCTCTGGACCTGAAGTTGGTAGGGGAAGGCCTGACGGTCACGAAGATGAAGGAGTCTCACCGGCTCCTGACCGAATCCAACTGGTCTATTCAGACCAAAATCGATGAGGTCAATGGACTCTATGACACCATGAGGAGGCAGAGAGACTCGTTGAGGGCGGATGCCTGGGCGGCCCGCGAGGCGGCGAAGCGTGCCAAGGGCAGGTTAGAAAAGGCCGTGGAGGAGTACAAGTCCTCTGACCAATTTTACATGGACCTTGCCGACTCCACGGTCTTCAGGTGGCACAACGCTCTCGACGCTGTCAAAGAAGTGATGCCCGGGTTTGACGACTGGGAGCTTCGGGTAAGGTATCTCATGGCCGAGGTAGTGCCTCAAGACGGAAGTGCCAAGCTGTCGGGAGGAAGCGAGGAGGCGAGCAGAAGCGCTAAGCTGGAGGCCGCAACCGAGGCTCCTGGTAGAGGCACCGAACTGGGGGATGTGGTGGCCGAGAAGGCAATTTGAGGCTGTCGTCTTTCCTGTTTTTTGCCCCCCTTTTGTTATTATGTTTGTTGTAAGCTTCTGGGCATCTTGTAAGGCCAGGGAGCCTATAATACCTTGTATATAACTCGGAATATCAATAAAGTATCTTTAGCCCAGCTATAATGTGTATGGCCGCAATGTTTTTACTCTTGTATGTTTCACAAGTGTGGACAGACCGGTGTTCCTCCATACCCTGGAGTCGAGGTGACGAGCGAACGCAAAATACGTATGCCGGGTATAAATAAACCAATGCCCTTCCTCACCCCGGAGTCAAGGTGACGTGAGAACGAACGAACGCCAAGTGTAAATAGGTCGACGTCCCTACTCACCCTGGTGTTAAGGTGACGTGAGAACGAGCGAACACCAAATGTAGATAGATCAATGTTCCTTGAATCGGGTGTGGCTTGGGTCCCTCGGAATGAGCGAACCTGAGCTTTATTCGTTTTATTCACTTGGGTCCTAACAGGAGTTTGTTCCTTTTGAGATCGCGCACCGGATAGGGGTCGGCCTACAGACTTTGACGCGGATAAGCTGACCAGGAAGCTGCCTTCCGCGGATGAGCCGAGCAGGAAACTACTCGGCCGCCTCATGGCGATGGCTTTGGATCCATAGCATAGCCGGGCAGGAAGCTGCCCGCCGCGGATGAGCCGAACAGGAAACTACTCGGCCACCTTGTGGCGAGGGCTTTAGATCCACAGTGTAGCCGGGCAGGAAGTTGCCCGCTGCAGATGGGCCGAGCAGGAAACTACTCGACTGCCTCATGGTGAGGGATTTTGATCCACAGCGTAACCGGGCAGGAAGCTGCCTACCACCTCGTGGCGAAGGCTTTGGATCCACAGCGTAGTCAGGCAGGAAGCCGCCCGCCGTGGATGGGACGAGCAGAAAACTACTCGGCTGCCTCATGGTGAAGGTTTTGGATCTACAGCATAGCCGGGCAGGAAGCTGCCCGCCGCGGATTGGCCAAGAAGGAAACTACTCGGCCGCCTCGAAGCGAGGGCTTTGGATCCATAGCGTAACAAGGCATGAAGCTTCCCGCCGCGGATGAGCCGAGCAGGAAACTACCCGGCCGCCTTGTAGCGAGGGCTTTGGATCTATACCATAACCGGGTAGGAAGCTGTAAGCTACGGATGTGCCAAGTAAGAAGCTGCCAGCGATGGTTTCCATATCTACGCCTCCTTGATTTTCGGGATCGCAGCGCCTATGGTGGGAATCCCAAGATACCCGCATCTCTTTTGGAGATGTCGTTCAATCTTTCCTGATCCGTATGAGCGGGGGCGAGCCAGTAACCGGATGCCACGTGGCCGTGCCAAATCCGGAAAATACGATATTCCGTGATTTGCGTTGTGGCGTGGGAAGATCTTGATCGTTGGGGAGATTTTTGTTGAGGCTATAAATAGTGAAGGCATAGCCCCTCCTTAGGCACCCTCATTGATTTGCTCCTAGCCGTCTCGTCTCTTCTTGATGGTAGGCCTTGTATGCACCATTCGAGACATCGTGTCTCGAGACGACACATATTTCTACGAACTTGATCGTTTCGAGGCGACATATGAGACCGTGATAGGTCGTATAGAGCGTCACTGTGGGCGTTTGCTACCTTGCTGATCCTCTCTCCTACAGGTGCTTATTTACACGATATGGAGGTCTTCCCCGGGTCTTTTCAAGGCCTTGTACCAGTAGGCACTGGAGGAGGCGGTCTACAAGATGCGCACGGCCCATGAGTTGGGTATGATCTTGAAGAGCAGGCGGGACCGCTCAACAGATATTCTCTGCAAATTTTTCCAACAGAGATTGATTGCGGCATCGTGTTTGGCGACGGGAGTCCTCGGCGGATCCGTAGCTTCTCGGGTCCACGCGTATCGACAGAGGGAGCAGGCGGAGGCCGCTTGGGCTTGGTTGGAGGAACTCTCCTTCGAGCGTCATCGTCAATACTTTCTTAATCCCCATCCCCCTTTGCTGTAATAGTTTGAGAGTACATATTTTTTTCCTTTCTTGATGAGTCCTTCCCCCTATTTTGTAAGGCTGAGGAGCCGAAAATACCCCTTAATAAATTTTATTTTGCTTAAAGATTTCTCTTTGCTTGCGATTGCGGTGTTAGTTGTATGTATGCCCTAGAGGCAATTTTTGTACATGAGATGTATATTATAATGGATGCTGGGACATATATAGGGAAGACTTTCTTGCTCGACATGATAGTACGCTATCCGGTTGCTCTTTATCTTAACATGTACACATTATATCTCTTTGTTACATTGATAAAGCCCTTAGGATGTGTACTCAACTTCAGGATTATGATGCAGATCATACTAGTGGGGCCTGGGTAGTCCATGAGTACATCCTTTAATGTTCCTAGTCGTGGGAATATCGAGACGGAGCATCGATATTCCAGAGTAGACTAGCGTATATCTTCTCAACCCATATGATAGGCGATGGATGATCCCATATCCATTGGTGTTTGACATCAGAGATGGTATGCGGGTGCTCAGTGGAGACTGGGTACACTGAACGGACTCGCCGAGAACTCTCAGATAGTATTATACCTCACGTCGGATGGCAGTTCTCTGGTGACACTGGTACAGCTTAGTATGTTGACCCGAGATCGTCATAGAGTCTTGTGTGTCTCCCACTGTGCTTTGATTTCCACCCTACTACGGCTCTACTGAGTCGTGCAAACAGGTGGTTTTTGGGTACAGTCCCGAGTCACATGGAGGCAATGAGCGATAGGAGGGGATTCGTCTCTTCCGGTATTGAGGGTTGATGTTGCGCTCTGTTCGATTGGCCATGTTCCCCTCCGAACGGCAACCAAGACATGGGCGTCTCGCCTGAGATTCGGGGCAGATGCTATTTGGTTTTATCCGTCCACCTCTCCGAAGATGCCAAGTTGATTTATGGCACCATGTATCGGAGGTTTAGACGGATGCGGACGATGTAGCAGACTTCGTCAGATTCCCCCTCGCTTGAGGGGGTTTTGATTATGGGGACGCTCTTCCCTGCAGGCGCAAGCCCCTGCAGTTAATTACGTTACCGCATCGCGGTAACAACTTTCTCCTTCTCCAGAATTTCTCTTCGTGTCGCGGGTGTTTGTTTTGTTTGTGGTTGCCCGTGGATTGTATACGGAGACTAATTTATGTCGTCGCCCGTAGGACGTGGATTAGTCCAAATCCGTATTTTCTTAGATTTGGGTTTGGGGTTTTGGTTTAAGGATACGTTAGCCCTATTTAAGGCTAAGATCAACTTAAACTTTTGTTAAGGATACGTTAGCCTAATCTCCAGACTAAGATCAACTTAACGGGATCGTTTGGATCCGACAAGAGAGCAATTGGCTCTATTGTTTAGTTTAATGACATTGCAATCGATTTCCAGTTTAGGGACATGGTGGTCCATTGAATGTATGGCCATCGGGACCCATCACCTCTCTGACGACGTTGAAAGATTACAACGACAGATGTCAGAGGAGTTCAGAGATGTACCCTTAAACCGAAGTTGATTGGGGGTCTTATAGTCCAGTTTGGGACTAAAATCTGTTTGGAGGTTTAAGGATACGTTAACCATATTTGAGGCTAAGATCAACTTAAACGGGATCGTTTAGATCCGATAAAAGAGCATTTGGGGGCTCTATTGTTCCCGTTTAGGGACGTAGTTGTTCGCAGGTAGTTTAAGGACATTGCGGTCCATTGCCATTTTAGGGACATAGTGGTCCATTGCCAGTTTAGGGACATGGTGGTCCATTGGTTTAAGGACGCTTGAGTCCGGGAGTTTAAGGACTCTTGAGTCCGAGAGTTTATGGACGCTTGAGTCCGGGAGTTTAAGGACGCTTGAGTCCGGGAGTTTAAGGACGCTTGATTCCATAGGTTGGTTTAAGGACGCTTGAGTCCGTAGGTTGGTTTAAGGACGCTTGAGTCCATGAGTTGGTTTAAGGACGCTTAAGTCCGTATCAATGTGTGGTTGTCGGGACCCGTCACCTCTCTGACGTCGTTGAAGGATTACAACGACAGGTGTCAGAGGAGTTCAGAGATGTACCCTTGAAACGGATGTAAATTGATTTAAGGGAGCAGTCGTGCACAGTCAATTTAATTTGAGGACTTACGGCCAGAATTGGGCTAAGTCCAGTTGAAAATGTTAAACATTTTATTTGCATTTGGCCTGTTAGGCCTTTACTAGGGCTCTGCCCCTATTTAGTGATGCATAGCATTTTATTCTGGCCTTTTAGGCCTTTTTGATTTAGGCTCTGTCCCTTTATTTTTATGATGCAGAGCATTTTATTAGGCCTGTTAGGCCCTTTTAAATGGGCTTTGTCCCTCTTTAAATAATGCACTGCATTAATTTCTCTGACAGAGTGCCACGTGGCCTGTCAGGCACTCTGGGCCAAATAATGAGCGCAAGCGCATATGGAGGTGACACGTGTCACGCTCTGGTGAGCGCAAGCGCATTGCGCTGCACCAGTACGCTGCGCTAGTGCGCTGCTGACACGTGGCGTGCTCTGGTAAGTTGCGCCAATTTAAAAGAGCAGTGCTCTATTTTAAAAAACGCATAGCGCAAGTTGTTCTGGAGCTGACACGTGGCGCTCTCTGGTGGCTTGCGCAACCCAAGAGCGCAACAGTGCAGATTTACAAGTGCAAGGCACTGTTTTAATATCTTGATCCAATTTTGGATTCAAGAAAAGAATCTTTTAAGATTCCAGAACCAATGGTTCATCAAAAGGCAATGCCTTTATTATTATTATATATTATTTTTTTATTGAAGATCTTTTATCTTGTTCTTAGATCAATGATCCTTTCAGAAGAAATTCTTCTTTTCAAAGGTTTACCTTCTTTTTCTGAGTTCTTTCTCAAAGTTTTCAGAGGCTTTCTGTGAGTTCTCTCTCTCTCTTTTTTTTGTTTTTCTCCCCCTTTTAGACTTGGGGTCTAGGGGCCTTTATATAGTGCCAACTAGTTTGTTAAATTAGTTAAAGAGATCTTTCTCTGAGTGATTTAGGGATTTTTCCCTACCGTTGGATCTTTGATCCAAGGGCTTCTGTTTTACAGAAGACAATCTTCTTGTTTTAACAAGATCAGAAAGATCTTACTGGAATTTTAATTCTGTTTGGTGAAAACGCACCTTCGCTTGACACGTGTCGCGCAGCGCACTGCGCTGACACGTGTCGCGCAGCGCAGAGTGCAGCGCAACTGCGCTGACACGTGTCGCGCAGCGCAGAGCGCTAGTCAACTGAAGCGTTGCTTCTTTAAAATTTGAATTTTTTTATCTTTTTTTTTAAAACAGAGCCCTGCTCTGATTGGGGGAAACAGAAGCGTTGCTTCATTTCCCGCCTTGGGATTTGAACAGAGCTTTGCTCTGAAAGGGAGATTTTCTCCTTTATTATTATTATTATTTATTTATTTTTTTTCTTTTTATTGTTATTATTTTATAAGGAGCGGATTTTGAGCCAAAACTTTGCCGGGAACAAATGCCCCCCACTACTTTGCCCACGTAAGTATGTACGTGGATGAAGTAGTGCAAAGTTATGAGTGGCCATGGAACTGAGGGCTTAGGAGAAAAGTTTAGGGTCCTTGTAGCCTAAGACTTTTCAACTTTACAAGACGTGAGGGTCTCACAAAGACTTTTCTCCCCACGGATCGAGTGGATCTCGTAGGTGTATTTTCTCCTTAGGGGTCGTGAGGACTCCTAAGTGTGTTTTCTCTTATAAGTCGTAAGGATCTTTATAAGAGAATTTTCCCTCTTACGAGTCGAGAGGACCCGTAAGCGGTTGTTTCCTTCCTTGTCGAGATTCGACTTTGGAGAGTGTGACCCGTGGATAGTATGCAAAAGACCGTTTTGGATCTACTTGCAGGGCCCAGTGCTTAGGAAACAGGTTTTTCAATCCCCACTACCTAAGGCTTTTCCTTACGAGTCGAGACGAATCGAGCATTTCTCGCAAGAATGTCCTAACGTCACAGTTAACCTCTGCTTTTTACGACAGAGGTCCGTTAGGGTCTGTGGCACTTATGGTTTTGGCCGTCGTACCATCGCGTTGGCTGATATATTCCTCGATAGGAAATCTTGCTGTTCGAGTAGCCTTGCGATTGTCGTGTCTCTGATCCCTTCGGGGGATGGACAAGACGTCTTCAAGTAATCTTCTAGGTAATATTACCGTCGAAAGAGCAAGCGTAGGGATATTCCATGTCACTTTTTACTTGAGGTTAGGATCATTTTGGAGAGCCCCGATGAGTCATAACCACTCCGCGCTGGTGTGGGATGATCTCCGATAGTCTTTCAGGCTTTATATGACTTGCCGTTAAGACCCAGAAGCTAGGAATTTGGCCTTTGCTTCGTTTGCTGGCATTGCGTCCTCTGTATCGAGACGAATGTCGCGGTTGTCTCTAGGTTGTTGGTGAACCGTCGAGACTTGGAACTAGGGACTTTTCCGTAGCTCCGCTGTTTGATTGTTGCGTCTGAATCCTGTTGGAGGAAGAACGCTGGGGTGACATCTCGTCTGCTGCAAGATGATCTCCGATTGTCTTTCAGGCTTTATATGACTTGTCGTTAAGACCCTGAAGCTATGAATTTGGCCTTTGCTTCGTTTGCCGGCATTGCGTCCTCTATATCGAGACGAATGTCGCGGTTGTCTCTAGGTTGTTGGTGAACTGTCGAGGTTTGGAACTAGGGACTTTGCCATGGCTCCGCTGTTTAATGATGTTGCGTCTGCTGTGTCGAGACGAGCGTCGAGGTGGTGACCATTCTGCACTGGTGTGAGATGATCTCCGGTTGTCTTTCAGGCTTTATATGACTTGCCGTTAAGACTCTGAAGCTAGGAATTTGTCCTTCGCTTCGTTTGCTGGCATTGCGTCCTCTATATCGAGACGAATGTCGCGGTTGTCTCTAGGTTGTTGGTGAACCGTCAAGGCTTGGAACTAGGGACTTTGCCATGGCTCCGCTGTTTGATGATGTTGCGTCTGCTGTGTCGAGACGAACGTCGAGGTGGTGACCATTCCGCACTGGTGTGAGATGATCTCTGATTGTCTTTCAGGCTTTATATGACTTGCCGTTAAGACCCTGAAGCTAGGAATTCGGCCTTTACTTCGTTTGCTTTTGGCGTTGCGTCTGCTGTATCTAGACGAACGTCGAGGTGGTGACCACTCCGCACTGGTATGAGATGATATCCGATTGTCTTTCAGGCTTTATATGACTTGCCGTTAAGACCCTGAAGCTAGGAATTTGGCATTTGCTTCGTTTGCTTTTGGCGTTGCGTCTGCTGTATCTAGACGAATGCTGGGGTGGAGCCGGGATTTTTCCGTCACTCCGCTTTGCTGACCATGGGGACTTTTGTTGACGTTGTATTTACATCCTGCTGGACTGCGAAGGAACGCCATTGTTGACATCTCGTCTGCTGTATCGAGACGAATATTGAGGTGAAGCTGGGATTTTGCCATCGCTTCGCCTTGTTTTGACCGTGAGGTCTTTCGTTGACTTTGCATTTACATCCTGCTGGACTGCGAAGGAACGCCTTTGTTGACATCTCGACTGCTGTATCGAGACAAATGCTGAGGTGAAGCTGGGATTTTGCCATGGCTTCGTTTGATAGTGTAACATCTGTGTCCTGCTGGAATGATGAGGCACACCGTTGTTGGTTTCCGGGTCGCAGATGTGGCCATTGAGATTTGGAACTAGGGACTTTGCCATGGCTCCGTTTCATTGCGACTCTGAGGTCGGTTGTTGACGTCACATTAGCATCTGGTTGGAGTGAGGAGAAACGCCGTTAGCGATCTCTAAGTTGTCGATATCGACGTCGAGACCCTGAAGCTAGGGATCTTCTTTTGCTCCGTTTATTGACATCGTGTCTCCAATATTGCGACAAATGTCGAGGTTGTCTCTAGGTTGTCTATGAACCGTCGAGATTTGGCTTCGCTTTCTGGTGGAGCCAGTTGGGAAGGTATGTTTCCCTCTTTGTTTGTGCCCCTGGATTGTATACAGGGATCGATGTGATCTCACCTGTAAGGCAAAAAGTTTCATTCTTTTATCATTTTTTTTAATTCTTTCCGCGATGCTCTATCATTTCAGATTTTATATCGCGAAGGTCGCGATTGCCCAATCATTTCGGCTATTTTTCGCGGTGCCCAATCATTTCGGCTATTTATTTTATTTTCACTCGCTGCTTTTTATTACGAGTTGCCCAATCATTTCGGCTATTTTGCATGCATGCATTTTTACTTGTTACTTTTTATTGCAAGTTGCCCCATCATTTCGGCTATTTCGTATGCACGTATGGCTCGCTGAATTTTTTTTATCGCGGGTGTGGAACTTGGAATCTGGTGCCAATCTCAGCATCAGTATCGCTATAACTGGAATACTACCAGGAGCGAATCATCATTTACCATGAAAGGACTCGGAATTTGATACCGGTTTAGGCATCAGCATCGCTACAACTGGGATATTGCCAGGAGCGAATCATCATTTGCCTCTGTCGATGTTGAACAAAAGTGGCTTAGCAAACAGGGTTAGGATGCTGTCGACTAAGGCTTTTGACTTCATGAGCCATACGGGTCCCACAAAGGTATTTCTCCCTACAAGTCTTGAGGATCTCGTAGGTGTGTTTTTTCCTTAGGGATCGTGAGGATTCCTAAGTGTATGTTCCCCTGTAAGTCGTAAGGATCTTACAAAAGGGTTTTCTCCTTATAAGTCGAGAGGACTTATTAGGGTTGTTCACCATATGGACATATCCGTAGCCACGGGTGGGACTTGGTTAGGGAAATGTTTATTCGCGCCCGTGGATTGTATACAAGGGTCAGTATTGAGCCACTTGTAGGGCAATATCAAAGGTTGTGGGAGTTGCTTAAGAACAGGTTAAGATTTCTGTAACTTAAGACTTTAAAATCTTATGAGCCATGAGGGTCCCATAAGAGAGTTCTCCTTACGAGTCGTGAGGATCTCGCAAGTGTATTTTCTCCTTAGGAATCGTGGGGATCCCTAAGTGTGTTGCTCCCTTGTCAGTCGTAAGGATCTCACGCGGGTGGTTTCTCCTTACAAGGTCGAGAGGATCTTGTAAGTGTCTTTTAACGAGGTTGTGCCCTTTCGGGTTTTCAAAAACACTCGCCGGTAGCCCTGCTGTTTTTACTCATGGAGCCCATTCGGGTTTCATCCATGCCCATTTTGCTTATGGACATACCGTTTTTTTTTAAACGAGGTTGCGCCCTTTCAGGTTTTCACAAACACTCGCCGGTAGCCCTGCTGTTTTTACTCATGGACCCCTTTCAGGTTTTCATACGTGCCCATTTCCCTTATGGACATACCGTCTTTATTTATTTTTTTATTATTCTCTTTTTTTTTATATCGGCTTTGGGATGTTGCAATCCACCGTAGTTTATTGACATCTCGGTCAACAGCTAGTTTTAGGACGTAGTGGTCCATCGTTAGTTTAACGACGTTTCGGTCTTTAGCCAGTTTTAGGACATAGTGGTCCATCATTAGTTTAAGGACGTTCCGGTCCGTCGCCATTTTTAGGACATAGTGGTCCATCGTTAGTTTAACGACGTTTCGGTCTTTCGCTAGTTTTAGGACATAGTGGTCCAATGTCGCCGTATTTGAGGCGAATCTCTAGTTTACTGACTTTTCGGTCTATGGGGTTTTCCTTATGAATTAGCACGATGCCCCCAGCATGTCCATCTTTCTCGGAGCATGTGGTTATGGTGGGCTCACCTTCCAGTTTTCGAACAACGCGAACTTGCCCTGTTGGTATTGGTCTTCAACCCAGTTTTTGAAGAAGAAGCAATCTTCGATCGGATGACTTACTGCTCGATGGTAGGGGAAGTAATCAGGATCGTTGACATCGCCTGGCTGTAGCGGACGTTTCGAACTCGGCAGATTAATGAATCCGTCGCGCACTGCCAGCTCAAACAGTTTCCTCGTTTTATCCTGGGGAAACGAGTAAGGACGTCCTAGTCTTTTCTCGAGGGATGGGCATGGACGCACGTTGTTTTGGCGAACAATCGGTTTTGAGTTGCTTGGCTGTTGTTGAGCATTGGCGACGAAGGTTGCTTTCCCTTTGCCATTTTCATTCCAAAGCTCTGTCTTTAAAAGAGATGGTCTATGACCCATCTGGTCCATTTGGGCCAGCTTGTCAATCAAAGCCTGAAAAGTGGTTGGCTTGAAGAACATCATGAATTGCGAGATGGTCGCTTGCGGATCAAGAGTGCCTACGAACATGCCTACCGCAGGTGCTTCTTCAATGCACCGTTCGCACTTCGACCATAGATTACGCCACCTTATCGCATACTGAACCCAAGTTTCTCCAGGCCTTATCCTGGCGTTGATCAGTGCTGTTATTGGAGTACGTTCGCTGGCGCTCGCGAAACGCTGGGTAAACAACAACTCCATCTCCGCAAATGTTTTGACAGAGTCGTTAGGTAGCTCCGAATACCATTCAAAGGCCGTCTCCGCTAAGCTACCGACGAACTGGCGAAGCAGCAGTTTGTCGTCGCTTCCAGTGTTGCCGCATAAGGCCCTGAATTGAGCGAAATGTGGATTCCCTGTCCCTTTATATACATGGAATTTAGGGATCGTATATCCCGGCGGGTAGCTAATCTGGTCATACCAGCCCGGATAGGGTCGTCCAGTTTTCACGATTTGGCCAGCCGCTTCATTTTCCTGGTGAACTCGTATTTGTTGAGCAATATCATCATCCAGGGTGGCCTTGGAGACAGTTTCTTCCTTGGCTGCTGAAAGAGCCGGAGGAGGATTAGATGTCTCCCCTCTATCGTCTCCAACAATGATTGGAGGGTCATTGGCTGGAGGGTCTGGCCGTAACATCATCCCGACCATTTCTTGGAAGAGAAGTTTCATTCGCTTTATGTTAGTCGCTTGCTCTGTGGCTTCTTTGTCCTTCTTTTCGAGGACTCTGCATAAGAAGTCAGCATCAGTTTCTTGTTCGTGACGCTGCTCTGATGATACCTCCGGGCTTTCTTTTGGCCCGGTGAGTGCAGCCATTTGCGTCGGCATTTCCTGAAGCTTCTGTTGCTGCTCCTGGGATTTTGTCACGGATCGGGTGAGCGGTCGGTGACCCATCGAAGCGCGGCTGTCCTCTTTCCCAGATGCCATATAAACGGTATGCATCACCATGCCCCCAGACTTGGGGCGTTTGTATTCAGCGCTTTTACGGTTCACCATGTTCACAGGGGCTTTTTGCGGCCTCCTTTTCTTTTGAGTGATTAACGTTGAGGGAGCCGTTGCAGTGGGCACCCATCCAGCTGTTGCTTTTTCTGGCTCGACAGAGTAGTCTTTCTCCTGCCGAACTTTCATCTTTTTCTGTCGGCGGAGATAGTCTTGATCCATCGCGGAGTCTTGGACTTGACGCCAGACCTTGTAAATTTCAAAGGATAGCCGTTGAGAAGGTTGCTCCGGCTTCTTCTCTGTAGCATTCTTCACAGGTGAAGGAATTCTCTTTTGCACTACAGTAGGAGAGTTTCTGCGCACCATGTTGAGCAGTTCAAAGCTGTTCTCGGTTGGAATAGCAGGATTGATCCTCACCATTGGAGCTGGCGGAGTTATCCTAGTGGGGGAGTTGCCCTCAGCCTTCCTTACTCGGCGCTAGTGGCAACGTCGAGCGTGTCGTGTGGATGGAGTTGTTCCAGCCGTAGGGGTGACCTCCTCATGCCCCCTGCTTTGAGGAGAGACCGTTATTGGTGCTAGCTTGTCGAAGACTGACACCCGTTGAGAAGCAATGTCTAATCTGTCAAAGACAGACCTCTGGGCAGAGGAAGCAGCTTTGAGGACCTCTCCTGGAGCAGAAGCCGGAATGGCCATCCTTGTAAAAACTGACTTCTTGGAAGGAGGAGCCTTTCCAATGATTTCGTCCGCTTGAGCCGGGATGGCTATCCGCTTTGGGATGGCAACTTCGGGTATCGTGGGCTTGTAGACGCTCTGGCCCAGTCTGTTGAAAACTGAGGTATTGAAGTTGGGCGACCCATTGAGAGAGGCCGCGGTAGGGGTAAGTCGATCAGAGACCGACTTCTTTGGGGCTTCTTGCAAAGTCATTGGGGCATTGAAGCTCATCGGTGGGAGCATAGTCCCGAAGAATAATCCAGTGGTAGCTTGAGTTACCTGCTCCACTGGCATCTTGAAAAGGGAGGCCGCTTGGGGCCCAGAAGTCACTCCTCCATCAGGGACGGAGCGAAAGTTGCAGTTGCAGGTAGTGCAGTTTGAAGCCATTGATCTTCTGTTTTCTGCACGGAGCAAGACACCAAATCTAAGTACCTCGAATCCACAGGCAACCACAGCAAACCGTGATTTGTTCGCGAACACGACACACGAAGTGTGGAGTGGAAAGAGGAAAAGGTCCCACCGGGCGTGCCAGAATCTGTTCCTCTCCGAACGGCGGCCAAGACATGGGCGTCTCACCTGAGATTCGGGGCAGATGCTATTTGGTTTTATCCGTCCACCTCTCCGAAGATGCCAAGTTGATTTATGGCACCGTGTATCGGAGGTTTAGACGGATGCGGCCGATGTAGCAGATTTCGTCAGATTCCCCCTCGCTTGAGGGGTTTTTGATTGTGGGGACGCTCTTCCCTACAGGCGCAAGCCCCTGCAGTTAATTACGCTACCACATCGCGGTAACAACTTTCTCCTTCTCCAGAATTTCACTTCGTGTCGTGGGTGTTTGTTTTGTTTGTGGTTGCCCGTGGATTGTATACGGAGACTAATTTATGTCGTCGCCCGTAGGACGTGGATTAGTCCAAATCCTTATTTTCTTAGATTTAGGTTTGGGGTTTTGGTTTAAGGATACGTTATCCCTATTTAAGGCTAAGATCAACTTAAACTTTTGTTAAGGATACGTTAGCCTAATCTCCAGACTAAGATCAACTTAACGGGATCGTTTGGATTCGACAAGAGAGCAATTGGCTCTATTGTTTAGTTTAATGACATTGCAGTCAATTTCCAGTTTAGGGACATGGTGGTCCATTGAATTTATGTCCATCGGGACTCATCACCTCTCTGACGACGTTGAAGGATTACAACGACAGATGTCAGAGGAGTTCAGAGATGTACCCTTGAACCGAAGTTGATTGGGGGTCTTATAGTCCAGTTTGGGACTAAAATCTGTTTGGAGGTTTAAGGATACGTTAACCATATTTGAGGCTAAGATCAACTTAAACGGGATCGTTTAGATCCGACAAAAGAGAATTTGGGGGCTCTATTGTTCCCGTTTAGGTACGTAGTGGTCCGCAGGTAGTTTAAGGACATTGCGGTCCATTGCCAGTTTAGGGACATAGTAGTCCATTTCCAGTTTAGGGACATGGCGGTCCATTGGTTTAAGGACGCTTGAGTCCGGGAGTTTAAGGACGCTTGAGTCCGAGAGTTTATGGGCGCATGAGTCCGGGAGTTTAAGGACGCTTGAGTCCGGAAGTTTAAGGACGCTTGAGTCCATGAGTTGGTTTAAAGACGCTTGAGTCCGTAGGTTGGTTTAAGGACGCTTGAGTCCGTAGGTTGGTTTAAGGACGCTTGAGTCCATGAGTTGGTTTAAGGACGCTTAAGTCCGTAGGTTGGTTTAAGGACGCATGAGTCCATGAGTTGGTTTAAGGACGCTTGAGTCCGTAGCAATGTGTGGTTGTCGGGACCCGTCACCTCTCTGACGTCGTTGAAGGATTACAACGACAGGTGTCAGAGGAGTTCAGAGATGTACCCTTGAACCGGATGTAAATTGATTTAAGGGAGCAGTCGTGCACAGTCAATTTAATTTGAGGACTTACGGCCAGAATTGGGCTAAGTCCAGTTGAAAATGTTCAACATTTTATTTGCATTTGGCCTGTTAGGCCCTTACTAGGGCTCTGCCCCTGTTTAGTGATGCATAGCATTTTATTCTGGCTTTTTAGGCCTTTTTGATTTGGGCTATGTCCCTTTATTTTTATGATGCAGAGCATTTTATTAGGCCTGTTAGGCCCTTTTAAATGGGCTCTGTCCCTCTTTAAATAATGCACTGCATTAATTTCTCTGACATAGTGCCACGTGGCCTGTCAGGCGCTCTGCGCCAATTAATGAGCGCAAGCGCATATGGAGGTGACACGTGTCACGCTCTGGTGAGCGCAAGCGCAGTGCGCTGCGCCAGTGCGCTGCTGACACGTGGCGCGCTCTGGTGAGTTGCTCCAATTTAAGAGAGCAGTGCTCTATTTTAAAAAAACGCATAGCGCAAGTTGTTCTGGAGCTGACATGTGGCGCTCTCTGGTGGCTTGCGCCGACCCAAGAGCGCAACAGTGCAGATTTACAAGTGCAAGGCACTGTTTTAATATCTTGATCCAATTTTGGATTCAAGAAAAGAATCTTTTAAGATTCCAGAACCAATGGTTCATCAAAAGGCAATGCCTTTATTATTATTATAAATTATTTTTTTTATTGAAGATTTTTGATCTTGTTTTTAGATCAATGATCCTTTCAGAAGAAATTCTTCTTTTCAAAGGTTTACCTTCTTTTTCTGAGTTCTTTCTCAAAGTTTTAAGAGGCTTTCTGTGAGTTCTCTCTCTCTCTCTCTCTCTCTCTCTCTGTTTTTCTCCCCCTTTTAGACTTGGGGTCTAGGGGCCTTTATATAGTACCAATTAGTTTATTAAATTAGTTAAAGAGATCTTTTTCTGAGTGATTTAGGGATTTTTCCCTACCGTTGGATCTTTGATCCAAGGGCTTCTGTTTTACAGAAGACGATCTTCTTGTTTTAACAAGATCAGAAAGATCTTACTGGAATTTTAATTCTGTTTGGCGCAAACGCACCTGCGCTTGACACGTGTCGCGCAGTGCAGACCGCAGCGCAACTGCGCTGACACGTGTCGCGCAGCGCAGAGCGCAAGTCAACTGAAGCGCTGCTTCTTTAAAATTTGAATTTTATTATCTTTTTTTTTTAAAACAGAGCCTTGCTCTAATTGAGGGAAACAGAAGCGTTGCTTCATTTCCCGCCATTGGATTTGAACAGAGCTTTGCTATGAAAGGGAGATTTTCTCCTTTATTATTATTACTATTTATTTATTCTTTTTATTGTTATTATTTTATAAGGAGAGGATTTTGAGCCAAAACTTTGGCGGGAACAAGCCATAACTGGAAATCCCTGGCCAGGGTTGATGTGATTTACTGGTAAGTGTTAACAGTAGTTTCACGCTCGTTATGGACCTTACATCGACATACTTATCAAGCTACTGAGGTCTGACGTTTACCACCCCTAGGCAAGATATGCGACATATCAGACGGACAGACTGGACTGTGCGGTAAGTGTTACTGATTGGATTCGCAGGAGTGTGAGCAGGCTTGCTCGTTGATCTTCTGATCGCTCAATACCCGGATGGCCGTTACGTTTAGCAGACCGCTTGCGGCTTATGGGTGACTGATATGATCATCACCTACTGCCGGCGTATTGACGAGTCTTTAGAATCCTACACAGAGGTTTCCTGGCTCAAGCGAAACGAAATAGGAGCGCATATGAGATATGTGCGGGACCGAGAATAATATGAGTATGTGATACCGTATTCTATTCTCGCTATTTGTATCATCGGTCGGTTATATACGATATAGCCGGGTTACCGAATTAAGTGTTGATTCGATATATTGATACACTAGATATTAGTCGGTTATATGTTATATGACCGGATCATTAAATCAAGTGTTGATTTAATGTATAATTATATATTTGATATATTACTTTACATTAACTAGTATTGGTTCACTTAAGATTACTTTTCTCACTTGATGTGCACAAAGTATATATGTGATATATAATTGTGTACATGTTTGTATCATGATTGATGATACATGCAAGCATGGGTGGGTGGGTGACATACACCATGCTAATTATAATTTAGATTTTTATTTATCTTAATTATTCAAAATTGTGGCTTCTTTTGTCATGACTTGAAGCTACATGAAGCTTGAAGTATCTTTGACAAAGTCCACTTGTTTTGTCTTGATTAAGATATTTATTAACCAAACCATTATAATTAACCATGGTTATGTCTCTACAAAGGTTAGTAGAGGATAATTACTCACCCATGGTTGCATTATATTATTATTCTTTTCTCATTTTTTTCTTCTTGGTTCTGCTTCTTCTTCATCAAGAAGAAGACCTTGCTAGATTTTTCTAAGTGAAGAAATAAAGTGAGAAATCAAAATCTAAAGTGAACCCATTTCCTATTTCATCATCATCTACTACTTGCCATTTAGTTTAGGGTGTTCTCTTCACAAAGTTCTTGACTAAGTGAAGATGGAGCTTGAGTTTGAGTCGCCTCGACGTAGATCATCTTCGGCCTCGAAGTCAACAAGCTAGCTTGATCATTTCTCCGGGGAAATCCATTCTAGAGTTCGGGACTACGATGATCGCAGCCAAGGGACGTCAACACGGAGCTTTAGAAGTGAAGGACCGGATCTATAAAAGTTGTATTTTCATTCACTTCTCTTTGTAATGTTAGATTACAAGTTTTCGTTACCTCGGTTTTCTAGTACGATTCGAAGTTGATTGTTTAGCACCCCCTTGAATTTTTGTTGTTGCATGTGTGATGCTTGCAAACCCTAGGCTAGGTGCTAAGGAATCCCAACATGGTATCAGAGACTAACTAGAAATCTAGACGATGTTAGATTAATACGGAAACGAAACAAATCCGTAAACATCAAATTTCTGGAACCCTGCACACATGCTCCCTGTTGATTTTCAAAAGGTCTCTAAAAATTTTGCAAACAAGTGCAGAGTGATGTATATGATACCCTGAGTGCACAGAACAAAAATGAGGCCAAGACCTTGGATTTGACCCGAGAACTTTCCCTTGAAAACCGAGGAGGCCGGCCCCCTTTGATCCTCTGTGCATCGTTTTTGTTTTGTGCCTTGGTGTTCACATTTTGGGGTTTCAGGTATTGTTTATTTGGTCCAATTTTTCATGTGATGTAAATTTTGCTATAGGACCAAAACGGAGTGTTTCGTAGTCGTAAAATTTAACATTGTGATGGTAACCTAGGCTATATTTGACAGTTCGAACGAACTTCAAACAGCACCCCATGATCCCCTCTGAAATTTTGAAGTGTTGGAATTTTTCCAAGTTAATTATATTCAATGTTCGTGCAAGGAACTCTATGGACCCTCTAGAAGAATATAAACCTTAACTCGATTCTCTGCCCTCGGAACCGTGGCTTGAACCCTATGGTTTTCCGTGGTTCCGTGGTGTCATAGGTGAGGCGTTGGTTTGACCCTTCTACGGCTGGATCATAGGTACTATGGCACGTTTTGGGTACTTTAACTTCGCTCAAGTGTTGAGCTCATTGAGAGTTGTGGAGATTTGTTGATTCGATCGAAACGTTTAACATCGTCTAGTATAATGTGATACAATACTTGGAATCAACAACATTTGAATTTTATAAGTCTAGCAATTTAGTCTCATTTGATTGGTTGCCACGGTATTTTGATGTGATCAAAAATCCATCACAATCACTTTGTGTATTTGGATACTCGCCGGGTAACATTACTGGATAGCCACGCCCCATAACCCCGACCAAGTGACTGTAGGAGAACTCCGTTGCCAAAAAGCATCCGGCCGGGTGCTCGCGGCTACGGTGTTCCGCCTAAGTGCACTTCGTCGTCGGTATCGGGGGGTGCGGCCGTCTATTAAAGTTTCCGACGAGCATTCGATCGGAATGTCGGGAATCTTGTTGAATTGCCCGACTGATTATTGGAAAGTGTTTTCAATATCGAGACTAAAATGCGGGGTTTATAATTGTTAGGTATGCGATGTCTAAGGAATTCATATTGTTAGGCATGTGATGTCTAAGATGGTTGCGGATTCCAACTGTTGTAGTTTTCATTTTCTTTTCTGAGACCGTACATGTAATATGTGGAGTATCGTCGGTTTCGTTGCTATACGTCAACGACAATTGGGATACGCATATTTACTTATGTTGATGACATGAGATGTTATGTGTTGCTGGATATGTTATATTGGATCGTCGTGTTTGAATAGCCGGGGTTTTTTATGTGAGATGAGAGTTTTTCTTTTTCATTCATGTAAAAACTTGTATGTAATATTCTTTTATTGGGGCACTTCCGGATTGAGGAAGATGTCACCGTTGATGTATATTATTTACTTTTCTGCATTAGGATAGACCCAAGGAGGGGAGCACAAGTAACCGGGTTCTAGAGTTCAGTGGGAGACCATTTCGAGAAGTCGAGTCCGGGTCTCCTAACTCTAGAATTGGTAGGGTTGCTTGCCGCTCTCGTAGAGGTCTAGGGATGTGGGTTTGGCTATTCATCACGACCGTGGAATCCGTGTTTTATACAGGCTCAAAATAAAACACAGACATGCTAGTATATCCAATATTTCATATGTTATTTTCTGTTGCGTTATTATCTGTGATGTGATCATTTGATATGTGGAGATAGATACTGTATATAATATATATGATATATTATATAGACGTTGCTTATGTTTTACACCCGCGCTAGCCCTGCCCCGCTCTGCCATTAGTTACCTAACCTAACGGTGCATGACGGGACTTCGTGGCGAATGCGGATGGCATAAGCGTACGTTGTATTTATCTGTGATGTTTAGGTGACTTAAATGATGGGACATTCATTAATGAGATTAATGAAAGAAAATAAACCTAAAAGATATTGTGGAATCGAATTTCAAAAATTGGGTAGCTCTAGTTGTTGCTTTGCATAGCGGCATTCCTTGTAGAATATCCAGCACCTCATTCGACGAGGAAAGAGCCGAGATCTTTTCACCGGGAGTGACCTCTTTAGCAATAATTAGCAGATACTACAACCTTCGGTTTCACTTTTGACTGCTTTTCTAGTTCTTGCTTTGCACAGTGGTATTATGAATATCCTGCACCTCATTCGACGAGGAAAGAGCCGAGATCCCTTCACCGGGAATGACCTCTTTAGCGAAACTAGCAAAAGCCTCAAAAACACTCCATTTAAAATCATTTGATTCTGCAACGAGATCAAGTTCAAAGCGGTAAAGGTTTTCTTAAAAACCATCTGCAACCCTCCGTCATTTTAGGAAGTAGAGTACTTAGTATTCGTGCTGCGTTTGTCGACCACAGCCGAGGCGTAGTGTACGGTAGCTAAGTGATGTCTTCCTACACAGCATATGATGCGATTAGTTAGGACAGTCATGTGACTTTGTTGACCTTAGACAAGGGTCATGTGGGTGGGTCTAATTAATCATGAAATGACGGGTAGAACTTGACCAGTGCTTATGATTTGTTGACCATAGCCAAGGTCATAGGTGCTAGGAGTAAAAACCATTATCGGGAGTTTCAAGTGTTGAAATTTGCAATGAGATTGCATACCTTCTATATGATAGTTGGATCCTGATACCCACTGCGAGTAATTGTTACTCCTGGGAGAGTTTTGCACTTTACAATTAGCCGATCAAGTTGGTGTCTAGAAAGGTGTTAACGGGGTTATGCCCCTGAAAAAACGAGGTTTATTTTAATTAGGTCCGTGCGAAAGCACGGGGAACCTCCCTCAAAGTACTGGTACTGGCCTGGCTGAAAGATTGGCGAACTTATAGAGTGTAATTAATTCCGGCTAGTCTTTCCTTTTTAGGTTTGAAGGAAGATTTGATAAAAAACAGTGGGAGCCATCCTAACTAGATAAAATATATAACCAATCTAATCTTGCAAGAGCGCACGCAGAGTGTTTTCTTCTCTCTTTCTCCAGGTAGCGACCATGTCACGCCTTAATCAAGATAATAATATGGATGTATTGACCGAACCCGCTTGTTATACTGAGCTGGGGAACGTTGGTCCCGCTCCAACTTATAATTGTTATAAGACCGAGCAGGAAATAGGGGATTACCAGGATTCCCATGCCGTCCAAACGAAGAAAGTGCATGATGATGCATTTTCTTCGGGTGTGTTCATTACGTAGAACTGTTTCTCAGTATCCTCTCCATCCTAGGTATTTGATACCGGATCAGGATCCTAGATATGTAATCTGTTACATGGGCTACAGATAGGTAGAGAACTGAGAACGGGTGATAAGTTTCAAGAGTTGAAAATGGTGCAATTGTTGCAGCCAAGGTGTTGGTAGATATCACCCTGTATTACCAAGTACATTGATTCTGAACGAATGTTATTAGATACTGAACCTGATATACAACATCATATCAGTATCTTTATTCAGTAAAGAAGGATATAATTTTGTATTATTGGATAATGTTTTGAACATTTCCTATATCAAAAGTTGATCGGTTCAGGCACGTTATCTAAAAGCATATACATTCTAAATCAAATCACAGTTCTTAACATATACAACATACACAAGAGGAAGAATTCAGAAATGAATGAATTCTTCTTGAGGCATTGTAGACCAGGTCATATCAATGCGACCCGACTAGCTAAGTTGCATTTAGATGCATATTTAAATCAGTTTGAATTTACATCTTGTGAAACTTGCCAGTCATGTCACAAAGATAAAATGACCATAGCTCCGTTTACTTGAAACAGAGAAAGAGTTGGTGAACTCTTGGGACTGATACATGATGATATATGAAGGTCCCCAGTCTACATATGCCAGGACTGGTTCTTTATACTTCCTTACATTCACTGATGATCTCTCAAGATTCGGACACATGTTCCTGTTGAAACACATGTCTGAAACTTTTGAGAAATTCAAAGAATATAAGATAGAAGTAGAGAACCAATATAGGTGTAAGTAGTATGTCCTTTGATGTAATCGGGGAGGAGAATACTGAGGCATGGAGATCCTGGACTATTCTAAAGGAGAATGAGATTCTCTCTCAGCATTACTCCTCCGTATACACCATAACACAACGGTGTATCGGGACGGAGCAATCACACCCTATTAGATATGGTGCGCTCTATGATGAGTATTACTGAGTTACCTGTTTCCTTTTAGGGATTATGCACTTGAGAAGCTGCATACCTATTGAATTGGGTTCCAATCAAATCAGTGCCTACCACTCCATATGAGATATGGTATGGGAAGAGCCCATCTCTTAAGTGAGTTAAGATTTGGGGTTGTCTGGCCTATGTCTGAAAGCAAAATCCGGACAAGATCAAGGCAAGGTCAGTTCTGTAGAACTGGAAGGAGTTCCAGCTATACTAACTACAACTGATGATTTGGTAGAACCAAAGGATTCAATAGTCCCCGACGAACCTCAGCCTCTCCGCCGATCTAGCAGGGTTCCTCATCCGCATGAGAGATACTTCGGTGACTCTGTAAGAATGGTTGGATGCTTAGCGATCTGAGATGGAATCCATGTACACCAACAAAGTATGGACTTTGGCTGCTATATCTGAAGGGTTAAATCCCCATCAGGAGCAAGTATATCTTGAGAAGATTACTTGGTGTAGATGAAAAGGTTGAGACTTTCAAAGCTAGACTTGTTAAAAGTTCTTATCATCGACCAGGCGTGGATAATGATGAAACCTTTTTCCAGTGGCTGTGCTTAAGTCCATCCGGATCCTACTTGCCATTGCTTCATACCATGACTACGATATTATCTGGTGGTTGGATGTCATTATTGCTTTTCTAAATATTGATTTAGAAGAGAGCGTCTATAAGTACACAGCCAGAGGGCTTCGTAGATAGTGGGAGCAGCGGAAACGTGTGCAAGTTGCTTTAAAAGTTAAAGCAGGTATCGCGGAGTTGGAACGTCTGTTTTGATGTGGTAGTCAAAGTGTTTGACTTTATCAAAATGGTATATGAACCTTGTATATACAAAAAGGTAGTAGAGAGTAAGATGGTCATCCTCGTATTATACGTGGACGACATACTCTTGATAGGAAAAGAGTTTCCTATGCTACGCACGGTCAATCTCCTCTTATCACAAGGATTCTCTATATAGGATCAAGGTGATACCTCCTAAATCCTGGGTTTTGGATCTATAAGATAGATCTAAGTGGATGTTGGGACTCTCACTAGGTGTAGTGAGATGGTATCAATCGATCCTGGGGAGAATCACTGGATAGCTTCCAGGGTGGCAAGGTTGACTGAATGTCAGTCACAGGCTTTGTCTTTACCCTCAGTAGAGGGGCGGTATGTTAGAAGAGTTCCAATCTAAATACCGTGGCAAACTTGACGATAAAGGCTGGATACATCGCTACCAAAGATACTACCAAAGAGGTAGTCTTGGTGTATATTTGTTCATGAGATGAACAATGTTCCTACCATTGTGTGACAATGGAGCTGTGGCTTTGGCCTAGGAACCTCGGTCCCATCAGTGACCCAGCCATAAATCTAAGGCAGTGTCACCTGATCAAAGAGATGGTTGATCTCCAGGGAGATCGAGGTTAAGAGAGTAGACTCAGAGGACAACACGGCGGATCCACTCACAAAGGCCTTTTTCCCAAAAGAGACTTTTATGGGATGGTTGAGTATGGGATACTACAACCACTGCTCATTGTTGGGTATTGGATACTATAACATATGGCCCTAGTGCAGGTGGGAGATTGTTAGTTGTATGTATGCCCTAGAGGCCATTATTGTACATGAGATGTATATTATAATGGATGCTGGGACATATATAGGGAAGAATTTCTTGCTCGACATGATAGTACGCTATCTGGTTGCTCTTTATCTTAACATGTACACATTATGTCTCTTTGTTACATGTTGATAAAGCCCTTAGGATGTGTACTCGACTTCCAGGATTATGATGCAGACATACTAGTGGGGCCTGGGTAGTCCATGAGTATATCCTTTAATGTTCCTAGTCGTGGGAATATCGAGATGGGGCATCGATATTCCAGAATAGACTAGCGTATAACTTCTCGACCCATGTGATGGGCAATGGATGATCCCATATCCATTGGTGTTTGACATCAGAGATGGTATGCGGGTGCTCAGTGGAGACTGGGTACACTGAACGGACTCGCCGAGAACACCCAGATGGTATTATACCTCACGTCAGATGGCAGTTCTCTGGTGACACTGGTACAACTTAGTCTGTTGACCCGATATCGTCATAGAGTCTTGTGTGTCTCCCACTGTGCTTTGATTTCCACCCTACCACGGCTCCACTGAGTCGTGCAAACAGGTGGTTTTTGAGTACATTCCCAAGTCACATGGAGGCAATGAGCGATAGGAGGGGATTCGTCTTTCCCGGTATTAGGGGTTGATATTGCGCTATGTTCGATTGACCATAACTGGAAATCCATGGCTAGGGTTGATGTGATTTACTGGTAAGTGTTATCAGTAGTTTCACGCTCGTTATGGACCTTACATCGGCATGACTTATCAAGCTACTGGGGTCTGACGTTTACCACCCCTAGGCGAGATAGGCGAACAGACCGGACTGTGCGGTAAGTGTTACCGATTGGATTCACAGGAGTGTGAGCAGGCTTGCTCGTTGATCTTCTGATCGCTCAATACCCAGGTGGTCGTTACGTTTAGCAGACCGCTTGCGGCTTGTGGGTGACTGATATGATCACCACCTACTGCCGGCGTATTGACGAGTCTTTAGAGTCCTACACAGAGGTTTCCTGGCTCAAGCGAAACGAAATAGGAGCGCATATGAGATATGTGCGGGACCGAGAATAATATGAGTATGTGATACCGTATTATATTCTCGCGATTTGTATCATAGGTCGGTTATATGCGATATAGCCGGGTTACCGAATCAAGTGTTGATTCGATATATTGATACACTAGATATTAGTCGGTTATATGCGATACGGCCGGATCATTAAATCAAGTATTGATTTAATGATTTAATGTATAATTATATATTTGATATATTACTTTACATTAACTAGTATTGGTTCACTTAAGATTGCTTTTCTCACTTGATGTGCACAAAGTATATATGTGATATATAATTGTGTACATGTTTGTATCAAGATTGATGATGCATACAAACATGGGTGGGTGGGTGACATACACCATGCTAATTATAATTTAGGTTTTTATTTATCTTAATTATTCAAAATGGTGGCTTCTTTTGTCATGACTTGAAGCTTCATGAAGCTTGAAGTATCTTTGATAAAGTCCACTTGTTTTTTCTTGATTAAGATATTTATTAACCAAACCATTATAATTAACCATGGTTATGTCTCTACAAAGGTTAGTGGAGGATAATTACTCACCCATGGTTGCATTATATTATTATTCTTTTCTCATTTTTTTCTTCTTGGTTCTTCTTCTTCTTCATCAAGAAGAAGACCTTGCTAGATTTTTCTAAGTAAAGAAATAAAGTGAGAAATCAAAATCTAAAGTGAACCCATTTCCTATTTCATCATCCTCTACTACTTGCCATTTAGTTTAGGGTGTTCTCTTCACAAAGTTCTTGACTAAGTGAAGATGGAGCTTGAGTTTGAGTCGCCTCGACGTAGATCATCTTCGGCTTCGAAGTCTACAATCTAGTTTGATCATTTCTCCGGGGAAATCCATTCTAGAGTTCGGGACTACGATGATCGCAGCCAAGGGATGTCAACACGGAGCTTTAGAAGTGAAGGACCGGATCTACAAAGGTTGTATTTTCATTCACTTCTCTTTGTAATGTTAGATTACAAGTTTTCGTTACCCTAGTTTTCTAGTACGATTCGTAGTTGATTATTTAGCATCCTCTTGAATTTTTTTTGTGGCATGTGTGATGCTAGCAAACCCAAGGCTAGGTGCTAAGGAATCCCAACATTGTGGAACATCAATCCTCTTTTTTTGTTTTTCAAAGCACAGGTGGATCGTTTTTAAGTGTGGGTGGATCAGCACTTTTCCCCCAATTCTTCGCCTTGGAGCCGAGGTAGGAAGGTCGGAGCTAGACTTATGTTGGCTGCTCTTTGAGCACGCCATGGCTCTTATTCTGGGACACCTTCCTTGCTTTTGAGCTGGGCTGGAGAAGCCCGTGGCCGGATGCTATAGGGCACGTATTTTGTCAGGCAGGAAGCTACCTATTTTGAGTGAGCGTGGAGAATAGGAGACTATCCGCCGGCCTCAGAGCCGAGCAGGAATCTACTAGCGTGAGGCTTAGCTTAGAAACTTCAGTTGACATAAAAAATGAATTTTATTATTCGAATGGTTACAAGTTTATCTATACAACTTAAGCTTTTCGGCGTTATATGGTCGAGGAAAGTCACGCCCCAAGGAATCCTAAAGACGATAAGGTCCACCGAACAATGTCTCTGTTACGAGGATCGGACCGTCCCACTTCACGGAGAATTTGTGCAGCTTCCCTTGGTCTTCGAATTCGTTTCGACGTAGGACTAAGTCTCCCGTCTTGAAAGCTCGATGTTTAACCCGGGCATTGTAATATCGGGCGGTTTGCTGCTGATATGAGACCATCCTTATTTGCGCCCGATCTCTTTTTTCCAATAAGATGTCCAGGTTGCTTCGAAGTGCTAAGATGTTGGCCTCGTCGTCGAAGTGCTCGACTCGATAACTGGGTAGGCCGATTTCCGTGGGGACCATTGCCTCGGTACCGTAACAGAGGCTAAACGGGGTTTCCCTATGGGTGTTTTTCTCGATGTTCGTAACACCCACAGTACCCGAGGCAGTTTCTCGACCCAGCGGCCCTGTCTTCCTTCTAGGCGGGCTCTGAGCCCCCGGATGATGCCTCGGTTTGCTATCTCAGCTTGCTCGTTGCATTGGGGATGCGCGACCGCAGAGAACTTCATCAGTATGTGATAGTCGCTGCAGAATTATCTGACTTTGTCATTTTCGAAGTTGGTTTTGTGGTCGGTGACGATGCACCTCGGGATTCCAAATCGGGAGATGATATAATTCTGCAGGAATTTCACCGTGGAGGTGGCATCCGGTTTCTTGATTGGCATGGCTTCTACCCACTTTGTAAAGTAGTCTACGGCGACAAGAATGTATTTCTTTCCACCCGTGTTGGTGGGGAGTTGGCCAACCATATCCATCCCCCACTACGCAAACGGCCAAGGAGAACTTAGAGGCGTTAACTCTGTAGCGGGTAGTCGAGGGGTGCTGCCAAAGAGTTGGCAAGTCTTATACCTTCCGACCAGCTTTTCTACGTCTTGGTGTATAGTCGGTCAGTAATACCCTAGCAATAGTGTCTTTTGAACTAGACTGTGGGCCCCTTGATGTGCCCCTCCGACTCCTTCATGTATCTTCCAGACAACATAATCTGCTTCGTCGGGATCGACACATTAGAGTAGAGATTGGGTGTACAACTTCTTTTACAGGTTTCCCTTGCTTTTCATGAAGTAACGAGCTTTCATATGGAGCTGGCGTGCCTTAACTCGGTCCTCAGGAGTACTCCTTCTTTAAGGAACTCCACAATGGGTTTTCTCCAATCCGGGATATCCCCTTGAGCAGTGTAGATCAGATGTATTACTTCTCTATCTTCTACGCTGGGCCGTGGCAGAACATCGAAGAGGATATTTCTTTTGTGATTGGCCGAATAAGAAGAGGCGAGTTTGCTCAGCGCATCAGCTTCAGCGTTCATGCTTCTGGAAATCTGCTCTACTTGGACCTCTTCGAAATTTCCCCGAAGTCTTTTTACCTCCGCTAGGTATCTCATCATCAGGGGTTCCCGGGCTTCGAAGCGTCCGGTCACCTGACCGACGACCAGCGCGGAGTCGCCGTGAATCTTGATTGTCTTTAGCCCTACTCCAAAGGCGATTCGTAACCCAGCCAACAAGGCTTCATATTTTGCGGCGTTGTTCGATGCCATGAAGCCGAGCCTCAAAGAGTGCTCCATCTGTGCTTCATTTGTCCCACGGAAGACCAATCCATCCCCACTCCCCTCTTCCATGGAGGAGCCGTCCATATAAAGTACTCAGTCCGGAATTGGGCCGAGCGTCTCTTCGACTGAGGGTCGTGGGTCAAAGCTTCGCACCGGCACTCTTTCTTTATTGGGAATGGAGCATTCGACCACGAAGTCGGCCAGGGCATGTGCTTTGATAGCTTGCCTTGGTCGGTACTAGATGTCGAATTGGGACAACTCCCACCTCCATTTCTCTAAGCAGCCCGACGACTCGGGGGACCAAGGATATTCCCCATTGGTCGTTTGGTGAGAAAAACGATCGTGTGTGCCTGGAAATAGTGTCGGAGCTTCCTGGAGGTGACGATAGGCGCCAGGACTATCTTTTCTATTGCCGGGTATCTAGTCTCTGCGTCCTTGAAAATGTAGCCAACGTAGTAGACTGGTCTTAATATTCCTTCGGATTCTCTGATGAGTATGGAGCCGGCAGCCTGGTCAGAGACGGCCAGATACAGCAACAGCTCTGTAGGGTGTTTTTAGTCACCCTATTAAGATGGGAAATACGCATTGCTTGTCAGGCACATTATAAATTCCCCCTGTCTAGGGTAGGCCGGGGTTTATTGATTGTGGTGATTCGAATCTCTGGCAGCCGCGGACTAAGCTGCCGTTAATTACCTCTTTCCTTTAGAGCGAGAGATCCTCCGATTGACGGGTTAAACTGGTCATATGAACTCAATGTATCATGTAAGTGTGTTTTGTTTTGAAGGGTTTTGGATATATTAGGGCCTCGCAGAGTTTATGTTGGTCCCACTATCAGGATAGCGGGCTAGGGGTCAAGAGGGCTAGCAGCCCCCTTGCGGGGTGCAGGGTAGCGCTCTGTTAGAAAAAATTTTTAACAGGAGATGTGTTTTGAGTATAGAGCATGTGGGAAAAAGAGGGGTGAAGAGTGTCCTAAGGACGCATGAGTAGTGCATGGGTGCTGGGCGTTAGTGCCTCACGCGCCCGGTACTTGGCCAGCGCCTCACGCGCTCGGTACATGGGCGCTGGGCGGCTACAGAAAAAAGGGTATAGCCCCGGGACGAGTAGTTAAACTCCCGAGGGACTTTGGAAACTCCCAGAAAAAGGAAGGTTTTTTATTTTTATGGAGTTAAACTCCAAAATATTTTGATAAATGGAGTCGAACTTCCAAAAATCTTCGGAGATGATCAAAGGGGACCCCTTTCTTCTCCCTTGAGCCCCGGATCCTCTCCTAAGCCTCGGGTCTTCCCAAAGTGGGACTTTTGGAGATGGATCTCCTTCTTCCTCCTCTTTATTGGTTGGATCTTGGAGAAAAAAAGTGGTGAGATTTAAAAATCTCCCATTTTAGAGATTTGATGGGAGATTTGAACTCCCCTATAAGGGTTTTATTGTGAAAAACTATTTCTTCTTGGGAAAGGAAGAGTTAAACTCTTAATTTAATTCAAAAAAGAGAAGAAGGTTTAAAATCTTGAGGAAGGAGAAGGTAGCACAGAAACCCTAATTTTTGAGGGGAATGAATTATTGTCCTTCATTTCATTATTATGTTGCCTTATATAGGGTTACAAGTTTATACATAGCCCCTTGGGCTTTATAAAATGGCATTTTTCTTATCCCATACCTCATGTGCTTATTTCTTTTGCACATGAGCCATGAGATTTACAAAAATTTGGCTTTATGCCCATTTACCTTACATTTATTCATAAAAATGACATCAAAATTATTTATCACATAATTATCATTTTGGCATGGGGCAGACCGATCGTGGGGTTCAACTTGGGCATGGGCCTACTTGATCTGGGTCTGGGTCCGCTTACTTGGGTTGACTTTGACTTTGACTTAGTCAACCAGGGTGTAATTTTTTACCCCAAAAAGCTCGTCCCCCTCTGCTGGTCGGTTGAGAAGCGGGGGGGGGGGTCGCCCGATATGCCTTGAGCTGCTCGAAAGCGACTGGGCACTCCTCGGACTATTTGAGCCCGTGGATCTTGTTTAAGTCTTTGAAGAAAGGCATGCACTTTTCTCCAGATCTGGACATGAAGCGACTCAAAGCGGCTACCCTGCCCGTGAGCCACATGATATCAACATTGCTCTTGGGCATTGCCATGTCAATGATGTCTCTAATCTTCTCTGGCCTTGCTTCGATTCCTCGGTAGGTGACCATGAATCCAGGGAATTTCCCGCCCGTGACGCCGAATGCACACTTGGCTGGATTCGGTTTCATTTTGTACTTTCGGTGGACATCGAATGTCTCGCCGAGGTCTGTGGTGTGTTCGACTGACAAGGTGGATTTTACGAGCATGTCGTCGACGTAAACTTCCAAATTTCTCCCAATCTATGATTTGAACAGCTTGTTGACTAACCGCTGGTATGTTGCCCCGGCGTTTTTGAGGTCGAAGAGCATTACCATGTAGCAGTAGACTCTTCGATCGGTGGTAAAGACGGTTATCTCCTCGTCTGCTGGATTCATCCGGATTTAATTATAACCGGAGAAGGCGTCCATAATGCTCAATATCTCATGACCGGCCGAGTTGTTTACTAACTGATTTATTCAAGGGAGTAGCTAGTTGTCTCTGGGGCAGACCTTATTTAGATTGGTGAAATTGACGCACATGCGCCATTTTCCATTTGCCTTCTTGACCATGACCATATTTGCTAGCCAAGCCGATTAGTCCAGGTTTCTGATGAAGTCCGCCGCATGCAGTTGGTCCACCTCCTCTTCTATCACTTTCTACTTTATTGGCGTGAGGCTTCTTTTCTTTTGTTGGACTGGCCGGGCTTTCGAGTCGACCCCGAGCTTGTAGGAGATCACGTTGGGGTCGATCCTGGGCATGTCTGTTGGAGTCCAAGCAAACACATCGTAGTTGTTTTGGAGGAACTGGACTAGGCTGTCTTGAGCGTCCCCTGTTAAGAGTGAGCCGATCTGGACAGTTTGGCCGTCGTCTCCCTCCCTGATAGGAACCTCTGATAAAGCCTACATCGGGGAGCGGCGAATCTCTTTTTGGTCGTTGCGTGCATCCAGAGATTCCCGAGGATTGTACACATCTTCGAAATTTTCATCCTCTTTCTCCTCGGGAGACGTCGAGGCGAGACAGGCCATGGCGGTTTGCTGGTCTCCGTATGCCTGGCCTATCCCTTCATTGTCTAGAGGGAACTTGAGCGCGAGGTAATAGGTCAGGATCTAAGCCTGGAGGGTGTTTAAGGTGGGGCGAGCCAAGAGGATGTTATAGGACGATGGGATCTTGGCAACAAGGAAATTCACCGGTATGGTTCGCATTCTTCCTGCTTCCCCAATATTGAGAGCGAGGGTGATCGTTCCTTCTGTTACGCCCCGCTTCCCAGAGTGCGCTATAATAGGCACGTGATAGAGCCAACCATGCTACCTGTGGATAGAAAACATCCCTCCACAGTCACATTAAAGCTGTCTATAAGATATCAAGAATAGTAAAATAAAATAAACTATCTAGTACATGTCCATTTGCCAGAATAAACGAGTCAAGAAATAATATGCGGAAGCAATAAATCCAATAAACAATAACAATCTGGAAAGTACGTCCCAAATACGGGCTCACATCAGGAAATGAAAATGCTGAAAGAAAACTAAACTAAAATACTAACAGGGTCCTCACTACTCGGCCGTCGGCTGAAATACTCCTGATCGGCCTGCGACAAAGGTAAAGGATCTGGGCCATGCAAAACCCAGACGTCAGTGCGTCATAATATCAAACAATAAAATATAATCAGGAGGTAACAAGATATGCAGGCATGAGTATGAACATTAATGAGTGTATAAAAGTAACACGAATATGGAACAGTGAAGTGTATGTGCAGGCGGTGAGTAATCTATGCTACTGGGTTAATTACTCTCAAGTCTTTAAAATCAATTTAATGAATCGTCGATATAACTCAATAGTATCCCGTGCATGCCCGAAACCATGGTCAAGACTCTCGGGCTGAATCCGAGACGTGCCGCTAGGCAGTAAACATGTAACATGTACAGACGAATGATGTCGGCATCATCATCCCGGGGCTGGCCTAGCCCGTAAAACTGATCAGTATAAGCATGAACTGTCGAGTTACAAGTCAGGTTTCATCATTGATTTCCCCATACCCCCAAGTTATGTGTTCAAGTCAGGTATTGATAAATCTGGAGCTAATGCCAACACAGGATCAAGCAGGTACATGTTTGTCTCTACAGACAACAGGATATGTCCATCGGGACAACATGTCAGGATTGCCGGTATTAGAAACAGAATCAGGTAACATGTCAAGTAGTGATATATCAGTTCATGTCAGGTAGTGTACATGTATCAAGTGGGTGCCCAACAGTAAAATGTAGCAAGTATCGAATCACGGTAAAGGTACGGATGTACGATGAAAGCATGGATGCACAAATATCTATCAGGGGTTATATCATGACTATGTAAGATGCATATTATCAAGCATGAGGTACTAATGTATTAATAATATAAGTTAATGTAATATGGGGTGCAACTAGTTATGCAGAATTAATGGTATGGATACACATATAAATATGGATGCAAAAATAACTATCAGGGGGTGCAACTATAGCTCCATTACTATGTAGGATGCACATTATTAAGCATGGGGTGTTACTACAACAATAACATGAATTAATATGATCTGTAAATGCAGCGATATATATTTTAAATGATATGGATGCATACGGGTATCCGAAAGCAGTAAAACTTTAATATAGATGTATAATGCAATCAACAGGTAATATTTGTAGTCATATGGATGCAAGTTAAGTATTATAGCATGTAGCAAGATAAACTTGCCTCAGAAACAATGGTCGATATGCAAGCGGCCTGGTGCGACACGACACGATACGGTGTGTGAAACGGCATAACACGGTGCTGGGTCTTGCGGTGACACGGGGCTGGTGTGATGGTGGCACACAAGTGGCATGGGCTGAGCACGAAGCGGGCATGACGTGGCACAGGAGCAGGTCACATGGCATGACACGGTCCGAGTAAGGTGATGACACGATCATGGCATGGTCTGGGTACGGTGCATGGTCTGGTCGCGATCTGGTGCATGGTCTGGTCGCGATCTAGTCGCGATCTGGAGACGATCTGGTGCATGGTCTGGTGGTGGTCTGGTCGCAATCTGGACACGATCTGGCCGCGACACGGTCGTGACATGAAAGTGGTGATGGTATGATTTTGGTATTGTAGTGGTACTGTGGTGATGGTATGGTTCGTCCGGATCGTCGGCGGCGGCATGGCTCCGGCGATGACCGGAAAACAAGAATTCAAGAAAGAGAAAAGAGAAGAAGAATTTGAAGGAGAAGAAGAAGAAGAAGAAGGTGCTCTGGGGTTGGTGTTCTGGACCCGAGACGATGCGATGGGGTTACAACGACGATTGGTCGTCGACGGTGAGAATGCAGGCAGGGTTTTCCGGCGAGGCAGTGGGCGTGCAGTGGGGGTTTCTTAGGTTCTTGGGATCGGGTTTGCAGGGGAGAGTCAGGAAAGGAGAGTGGAGAGGAAGAGGGAGTAGGTCGTGGTGATGAGGGCGTGGAGGCGACGAAGAGGTCGGAGCTCCGGCGAGGTCGGGTTGTGCAGTCGGGTCGTGGGTTCTCGTGGCCACGGGTTCACAGGGAAGGTGACGAAGGGGGTGTCAGGAGAAAGATGTGAGGAGACGAGGTCGGGGATGACGTCGGGTGAAGAGGATGTAGGCGAGGGTGTCGACGAGAGGTCAGTGACGAAGGTGAAAGCGAGGACGTGGGTTCTCTCGTGAGGAGGCGGGAAGAAGAAGTAAAGAAGAAGAAGAGAGAGGAGAGAGAGAAACTGTGTTATATTTATAATATTTAATATATTAATATATTTATGTAGAGAAAGAGAGAGAGAGAGAGAGATTCTGTTAAAAATTTTGATTTTAAAAAATATATATTTAGTTATAAAGATTTTTAAACAGTTAGAAATATATTAAAATATAATATTAGTTAATCTTGAGTTTTTGGTTAATACAAAAATAGTCCAAAACACACCCGGGCCGGGTCTAAAAATCTAGTTTTAAAATACAAATAATATACGTGTCAACCAAAATCAAAACAGGATATCCGGATAACGAAAATGCATACCCCCAAGAACGGTTACACGCAGTGTGCACGTAGCTATCCAAACGAGTCTGTTTCACTAAACGGAACGAGAACAATATGTACGGATGCTACAACAGGGTTCGGGGTATGATGCAGGCCATGCTAGATATTTTTAAAATATTTTATTTGTTTTATTAAAAAAATGCAGATACCAGATATAATGCAGTATGCAGTATAAACAATATGAAAATGCATGGATTCTCATAACTAACCGGGATAAATCATAAACAGGAATTAAGACGGGTTTCCAGCAAGCGGGTCGGGTCGGATGCAAATACAGATGTCAAATACACTATTCGCACCCAAAACACAGTAAATCCAGAAAAGACCATAAATAAAGAAATACTCAAAAATAGAACTGGTATAAATGAATTAGGGTGTTACACCCTCGGCCAAGACGGAATGGTTTGTCAACCCGGAGAGGACGTTGGAGGTCAGTTGGAGGTCGGACGGGTTAAACCCCATACGCTGAAAATATTCGTAGAACAGAAAATCTGCCGAGCTCCTTGAGTCAACTAGGGTTCTCCGGATTTCATATCGGTTTACCAGGGATATTATCACAAGGGGATCACTGTGCGGGAGTGATATGCCGTGAAGGTTCTCATCGGTGAAGATGATTGGATCATTCTTCTGGCACTTTTTATGGGGTAGATCACTTAAGGTCATGACCGGCCGGAAGCGGCTGGTGTCTTCATTGTTCCGAGTCGAGCCAACACAGACGACTATGATTTGCCAGACCGACAATTCTCCAGGAGGGCGTTTGTTCGCTGGCTCCTGATCTTCCTACCGTTTGTCTCGTAGGTACTTCGCCAGATGACCGGAGTGGATCAACTCCTTGATATAGTCATGGAGTTGTTTGCAATTCTCAGTCGGGTGCCCCTGTGATCGATGGAAGGCGCAGTACGGGCCGCAGAGTCGCTTGCCCGGCCTCTGAGTTGCTGGCGGGAGTTTGAAAAACCTTTCGCCTTTAGTCTCCTCCAGTAGCTCAGCCTGGGAGATATTTAGGGGAGTGTACTCATGAAACCTTGGAGAATAAGGTTTTTGACGGTCTGCCTTTTTCTTCTCTTCTCTGTCCCGTTTCTTTCGGTCCGTTCGGTTGTAGCGGGGTAAGTTGGCGTTTACCTCCTCGAGTTAGATTTCCCACTCGGTCTAGACTTTTACTTCGGCTGTAACAACTCTAAAATCTTTGTACAGGAAATTACACTGTTAATATACAAGAAATGAGTTTTACAGCCTGAGTTTGAGTTATAAGTCACTTTTGTGAAATAATAGCAAGAAACAACTTATAGCTTCCTGGTAAAGCCTTTGCACTGCTGCGGCGTAGCCCCTGTGTTCGATTCGCAACAGACACAATTAATTTTTTCTAATTTTTTTAACTTTTTGGAAGCCCAAAAGATTGCACATGCAATACACGGGGAAATAAAAAGTTCAGAAAAATAAAACATGTGGAAAATAGAGTAAACATGGATTTGATCAAGTGACACGAATCTCGAGGCCAGAGCCTTAAGATCGACCAGCCAAAAGTGCTTAAAAATTGGCGGGGACGGTCAGATGTTGGCCAATGAAGCCCGTGCTTTGCAGACATACCTTTTTAGCTATCCTTAACCCCTTTGCACTGTTTGATTTCCCTGTAATCATACAAAGACCTGTCATTTCACAATTAATTTTTTTTAATGCTTTTAATCCACATTTTTAATTCTCAAACCCTAATTTTCCACTATAATACCACCCCACATTTTGGCTCAGCACAATTCTGAAAATTCTAGTCAAAACTCTCTAAAAAGTTCCTAGTGCAAGTGAAGTGAAGTGGAGTTAGCAAGCAAGTTGGTTCCGGCGAAGATCGAAGCTAATTCCGGAGCTCTCGCGATGCCACGAAAATCATCCTCTCTTCTTTAACTTTTTTTTGAAGTTTCTAAACCATAAGTCCCTCTGAAACTCCCTTTCTCTTCATTGAATTTCTTTTTTAAACAAAATCGGTAAAAATGGAGTTATTACCGATACCATCTTTTCTAAAACTTATAACTCCATTTTCTTTTATCATTTGGTCAAACCAATTTTACCACTTCATTTTTAATCTTAATATTAATGTTTAGAATCAATTTTAACCAAGAATCTCATTTAAAACAACCATATTTAAAATTTTACATTAAAACACCTTGAATTTTGTTATCATATCTTTTCGACAAAATTGCTTAACAATATCTTTAGGAAAAACTTTAAGGGGTAATGACCTACCCCCACACGCACACTTGGTTCCATAGCACCATACCTCTTTTGTATAAATATTTGTTACGCGAAAACTTTACAATAAAATACCACATAATTCTAAAACCGGATTTCTTTTAAAGTGGTATTTCATTTCCTTTGCGATTATATATCTACAACCCTCTTTAGGAGACCCGCTAACAGATGATGTGGATTATCGCACATCCTTGAGTTAGTAGAGCGAGATATAGACCTCCTCACGGAGTATTCGATCTCGAAAGGATTTAAATATGTTTTTAAAGAAATGCGAATTTTCTAAATAAAATAAATTATTTTTTCTAAAAAAAATTATATATAAAATTATAAATCCATATTTTCAAAATATAATGAAACGATATTTTTCTCAAAATGAAAGATTAAAAAATGACATTAAAATACCATCAAGATACCAAAAGAGACAAGTTTTTCAATAAAATATCATAAACTTTCCAAACTAAGTATTTATCATTAAAATACCATAATACTTAAAATTCATGCTCATGAAAATTCTAAGTAATACTAATCACCCTCGAGATTTGCCTTTTAACTATATTAAAAATATTTTTCATAAAACCCCTTCGAGATATATAAAACAATATTTAAGGATTTTAGTAAATATAAGTTTAAGCGGGATCAATTCTCTTGAGCCCCAGGGAGCCGAAGAAAGTGAGTGCTTGCCTATTTAAGGTAGGCAACTTAACGGAATTATCAATGATAATTATCTTGGAAAAAGACACAAATCCTGTCGTTCATGTGCAGCAGTTACCGATAATTCCCAAACCTAAGATTCCAGAGTTAAATCAGTACAGTGTCTGACTCAGTCTGAATCCAATTCAAACCTGAATCCAAACTCAAACACGAATACTTGATCATGAACATGAATACTCGAATCCAAACATCTATATCAAACATGTATACTTGACTTGACTCGACTTGACCGAACCATGGTTATAACTTGACATGACTATTTGAATACATGATTATATTCTGAACATGAATACTTGAACATTTTGTATCCATGGTTTTGGCAAGATTTGTAAACATAATCTATACAATACATTACGCGGGGATAAATGGGTATATTGGTACGGAACGTATATCGTAGCACGAGAGGTCACTTAAAAGACACCTAAATGAATTCACGTGTCGTTGTCTCGTGGGTTATGACGGGGCCGTGTACTATATATTACCATAGTCCACGAGGTAAGATGGACTCCTCTCGTATACATGAATACTTTCTTTATCAAGCTACAAACAACCACGTTATAATAACTATTATATACCAGTAATCAGTCATATACTGTACCTGTTCATTTTCACTTTATATATTATCTTCTCTTTCTTCTTTTGGGACTTACCGAGTGTTAGTTCGCTGACGACGTTCCTTACTATTTCTTTCTTTGGAATGTTCATCAGGAGGACCAGACTTTCAGGAGATCGAGCCTAACCAGAAAGACTTGGACCAGTTCATCACTCAGCCTGACTACTAGTTCACCTGCACTTTCATTTTGTATGCCATTGTTTATGTACTGCTTTATTCATTGTATCTTTTATTTTCAAACAGTTGTATATAAAGATGAATGTAAATAAAGTTGCTGTTTGTTTTATTACTCTTGTCATTCTTTTACATTTACATATTTCTTAATTACGCTTAACGTATTTATTCTTAGTAAATACGTTGCGGCCTGCCACGTCACCGTTACCGTCTATTGGGAAGCGGGGCGTGACATCGACCATGGTTGTTCCCCTCCGAACGGCGGCCGAGATGCGAGGACGTCTTGCCTGAGATTCGGGGCAAATGTTATTTGGTGCTATCCGTCCACCTCTCCGAAGATGCCAAGTTGATTTATGGCACCGTGTATCAGAGGTTTAGACGGATGCGGCCGATGTAGTAGACTTCGTCAGATTCCCCCTCGCTTGAGGGGTTTTTGATTGTGGGGACGCTCTTCCCTGCAGGCGCAAGCCCCTGCGGTTAATTACGCTACCGCATCGCAGTAGCCACTTTCTCCTTCTCCAGAATTTCACTTCGTGTCGTGTGTGTTTGTTTTGTTTGTGGTTGCCCGTGGATTGTATACGGAGACTGAGTAATACCGTCGCCCGTAGGACATGGATTAGTCCAAATCCGTATTTACTTAAATTTGGGTTTGGTGTTTTTAGTTTAAGGATACGTTAGCCACTTTGAGGCTAAGATCAACTTAAACGTTCGTTAAGGATACGTTAGTCCTGTTTTGAGACTAAGATCAACTTAACGTGGTGATCCATTTAATTATATGGCCGTCAGAACTCATCGCCTCTCTGACGTCGTTGAAGGATTACAACGACAGGTGTCAGAGGAGTTCGGAGATGTACCCTTGAACCGGAGTCGATTTGAAGTTTTATAGTTCATTTAGATGTTTAAGGATACGTTAGCCGTATTTGGGGCTAAGATCGACTTAAACGGGACCGTTTAGATCCGGCAAAAGAGCATTTCGGGGCTCAATTGTTCTAGTTTAGGGACGTAGTGGTCCATAGGTAGTTTAAGGACATTGCGGTCCATTTCCAGTTTAGGGACGTGGTGGTCTGTATTACAGTTTAGGGACGTGGTGGTCTATGTTCCAGTTTAGGGACGTGATGGTCCGCATTCCAGTTTAGGGACGTGGTGGTTTATATTCCAGTTTAGGGACGTGGTGGTCCGACATTAGTTTAAGGACGTTTTGGTCCAACATTAGTTTAAGGACGTTTCGGTCCACGAGTTTAAGGACTCCGCAGTCCGTCTTGATGTGTGGTCGTCGGGACCCATCACCTCTCTGACGTCGTTGAAGGATTACAACGATAGGTGTCAGAGGAGTTCAGAGATTTACCCTTGAACCGGTCGTAAATTGATTTAGGAGAGCAGTCCTGCTCAGTCAATTTAATTCGAGGACTTACGGCCATGATTGGGCTAAGTCCAGTTGAAAAATGTTCAATGTTTTTATTTATCTTTAGCCTATTAGGCTTGTGCTAGGGCTTTGCCCCTGCTAAGCCCCATTTTTTTATTTGGGCTCTGTCTCTTTGTAAATGATGCAGATCAATCTGTTTTGGTTTGGGCTCTGCCCTTTTTAAAATAATGCATTGCATTTTATTAGGCCTGTTAGGCCTTCTTTAATTGGGCTTGGCCTTCTCTTAATAATGCAGAGCATTAGATACTCTGATAGTGCCCCACATGGCCTGTCAGGCGCTTTGCGCAATTAATGAGCGCAAGCGCTCGTGGAGGTGACACGTGTCACGTGCTGGTGAGCGCAAGCGCAACAGCGCAGTGCGCTGCGTCGGTGCGCTGCTGACACGTGGCGCGGCTTGCGCAATAGTGCAGTTTTGGCAAGTGCTGGGCACTGTTCTTATTCTTTTGGATCAATTTCAGATCAAAGAAAACAAGTTCTTTCTTGTTTTTTAAAGAAACAGTGGTTTATAAAATGTGCGAGGCACTGTTATCTTGAGAATCTTTTAGATTCAGAACCAATGGTTCATAAAAAGAAGTGTAAGGCACTGTTTTTTTTTATTTGTTTATTTTCCTTTTCATTAGAGGTCCTTGATCTTGTTCTCAGATCAATGATCTGTTCATGAGAGAATTTTCTCTTTTTCTAAAGGTTTTTACCTTTTCTTTGTTCTTGAGGATTCCTCTCCAATTCTTCAAAGTTCTCTCTGTTTAATTTTTCACAAAATGTTCATGCCTTTGAATTGAGATCTGGGGTCCTTTTTATAGTGCCCATAAATTAGTTAAATTTGTTGAAGAGATCTTTCTCTGAGAGATTTGGGGAATTTTTCTCACCGTTGGATCTTTGATCCAAAGGCTCCTGTTTTACAGAAGAAAATTTTCTTGTTTTAACAAGAACAGAAAAGATTTCTTTAAAATCTTAAACCTGTTTTGCGCAAACGCCCCAGCGCTCGACACGTGTCGCGCAGCGCAGCGCTTGCGTGGTTGTGCTTGCGCAGTTGTGCTTGCGCAACTGCGCAGACATGTGTCGTGCAGCGCAGTGCTTGCGCGGCTGTGCATGCTCAACTACGCGGACACGTGTCGCGCAGCGCAGCGCTTGCGCTGTTGTGCTTGCGCAACTGCGCAGACACGTGTCGCGCAGCGTAGCTCTTGCGCGACTGAAGCGTTGCTTCCTTTACTTCTTGTTTTAAAAGGGCCTTGCTCTGATTGGAAGCAATGCCTCGGGCGGTGTGTTGATGCATCAACTTCTGGCACGTGGCGCTTTGCGCGCAGCGCAAAGGATCTGAAGCGTTGCTTCATTTATTAAAAATTAGATTTTCAGAGCTTTGCTCTGATTGGGGGAATCGGAAGCGTTGCTTCACTTGAGATATCTTTTCATCTCCTCTTTTCAAGTCAACTTGTATTTCCCCGAAATTTCGATTTCCCGAGTCTTGGAAATAATTCCACTGCGCACAGAATTTTCTGTGTTTGGGTCTATATATAACTCAAGGCCGAGCCTTTTCTTTTCTCACCTTCAGAGAACTTCTTCGATCATGGCTTGCAACCGTCCTCACGCCCGCCGACAACCGTGGGAAGTGCCGATCCGGGACATCGTTCCCCATTTTGCTGCGTGCTTGGTGGACTCCACTTTTTCGAACGAGCAGTGCGATGCTGCAATATACGAGCTTTCGACTCGTGTGGGGTCTCCTCTTCCCCCGGACTCCATTTGGCTTCGGATGATCCTTGCCTCGGTGCTCGCCGACATTCCCCCTCCTCCGGCGGAGATGTCCTCGGCAATGCTTGATGTGGCCGAGGATAAGATCGAGAGCTTTTTCGAAGCGCTCTTGATCACTAAAGCCCTGAGAGACTGTTCTTTCCACTTGCTGAGCCAGATACGGGCTCGCCGGGTTGTCATTGCCACCTTTTCCAAAGAATGTGGCGACGATCGTTGGATGTCTTCTTCTCGGGAGGATCGCCGTTTTGACGTGGTGGAGAAGGCAGAAAGGGAACTGGGGAATCTCTTTTTTATTTTTGCGAACCCTTGTCTTTCCGATCCCACATTTGGTGATCTTTTTTAAATGTAATAATAAATAAATGTTTTAATTAAGTATTTTATTATCTGTTAAGTGTTCTTTTTATTTTAGCTCTCTGTTGTGCTTGTGCATCTTATGATTTAATTTGCTATTATTAAATGCATGTGATTCTTGCGTGGATAAATTGCCTTTGGTGTTCAGACTCTTTAATGAAGCAGTGCTTTACTTTTCAATTTTAGAAATAGAGTTTTATTCTGATTGAGGGGAAACAAATCCTTCCCCCCTCCCCCCCGCCATTGCACTTGCGTGGTTCCCAACGCAAGCGCAATAGTGGCAGAATTCCAACCGTTGTGGCAACCTTTGAAAGTTGAAAGGACACTTGATGCCTATAAATAGGACCTTTGGTCCTGCACAGATGATTATTATCTTTAAAATTTTCATTTTCAGAAACGTGTCGCGCAGCGCAGCGCTTGCGCAGCTATACTTGCGCAGCTGTGCTTGTGCAACTGCGCAGACACGTGTCGCGCAGCGCAGCTGTGTCTGCGCAACTGCGCAAACACGCAGCGCGGCGCTTGCGCAGCTGTGCCTGCGCAGACACGTGTCGCGCAACGCAGCGCTTGCGCAATTAGAGCGTTGCTGCCTTTAATTTTTTCTTTGAATAGAGCTTTGCTCTGATTGGTTGTGCTGCTTTGGGCACTGCGCTAATGTGTCCGCGCCTGCCACGTGGCGCGTTGCGTGTAGCGCAGAAGATCTGAAGCGTTGCTTCATTTATTAAACTTAGATTTTCAAAGTAGAGCCTTGCTCTGATTGGAGGAAGATGAAGCGTTGCTTCATCTCCCGCTTTGGAATTTGAACAGAGCTTTGCTCTGATTGGGGTAAACAAATACCCCTCCACCGTTGCGGTAGCTTTTGGAAGTTGAAAGGGTACTTGATGCCTATAAATAGGACCTTTGGTCCTTCACAGATGATCATCATCTTCCAAAAATTTTATTTTCAGAAACTCAGAGCCTTGCTCTTGTTTAAGAACTTTTAGAGCCTTGCTCTCATTTCTTTTTAAGAACTTTCAGAGTTCAGAACCCAGCACCCTCTTAGGTAAAATTTTAAGTTAAATTAAATTAAGTTTAATTAACAGAGCCTTGTTCTCATAGATCTTTTGATCTAAAGAAAAACCCCTTTGGGGTCTCACCAATAAAGCCTTGCTCTCAAGAATCTGTTTCAGGGTTTCTTGACCTATGAACAGAACCTTGCATCTTTGGCAAAATATAGATCCCTTTGATCTAAAAAAAGAACTCTTAAGAGTTTGAGTATGGATAATGAAAATTAAAAATGGAATTTTGTGTTTTAATGGATTATATCATATATCATTTCTTAATAATAATGATCTCAAAGTCTTGGGGGACTTTTTTTTTATATATAATTTCCTTTATTAGGATTTTGATAGTCACTCCCGTTCGTAGAGCATTGCTATTGAGGAGTTTAACTCTCGGTGCTCTTTTTTTGTTAACAAGAATTCGCTTAATCAGTCGGTCTGCTAATTCTGTTGATCTTCTTTCACAGGAACAATAGACGCCCGTATGTATGCTCTTAACGAGATCATCTCTTATGGGGACATCCGCCGACTTGGCCGCTCTCAAAATTGAGAGTTCACAAATGCGGAGTGTGCTGAAATAATGAGCCGCTTCGACGCATACAATGGTCCACTGCTTCCTCGACGTTCTTCCCTTCTTAAGCTTATTGTGGAAGCCATCTGGGAAGCGCTTCCCCTATTCTGTTCTGGCGTGCCGCTTAGGGCGTTGGATGCCGCTGAGGACAAGGTGCACTCGGTGTACCTGATGAGCTTTATCTCGAAGAGATGGCGAGACAGTCTTATCGATCTCTTGCACGAGGTTTTTCAACAGTCCGCCATACTTGCTGCTTATCGGAGGGTGGAAGACATCAGGGGGGACCCTGATGCTTGTGCTCGTGAAAGAAAGCACACTAGGATGGTCCGCGAGGCCTGGAAAGTCATAGATAGGGTCGCTTTTGAATTCCTCAATCCATGCCCTGGATCTGAGGTTATTCCATTGTAACTTTCGTTTATTGTTTTTATGACTGTAAGAACTTCGGGCAATATTAATGGAAATTTTTTTTTATCCAAGCTTGTCTTTATTATATATCTTTTGTCCTGAGTCTTTTTGCCCATGCATGAATGAATGTGTCTTGAACGCTTGATCAAATGTAAATCGGATGCTCTTTCTGTTGCTTTTCTTCTTTCTCAGCATGTCGTCACAATTAGCATATGATAGAGTAGTCCTCTTGATTTCTTCATAGGATAGCGATGGCTTAGGCTGCAGGTTCAGATCTGCCTCCTAAGACTTTTCAACTTTATGAGCCATGAGGGTCTCATAGAGACTTTTCTCCCTACGGATTGAGAGGATCTCGCAGGTGGGTTTTTCTCCTTAGGAATCGTGAGGATTCCTAAGTGTGTTTTCTCTTATAAGTCGTAAGGATCTTGTAAGAGAATTCATCCCTCTTACGAGTCGAGAGGACTCGTAAGCGGTTGTTTCCCTCCTTGTCGAAACTTGACTTCGGAGAGTGAGACCCGTGGATAGTATGCAAGAGACCGTTCAGATCGACTTGCAGGGTCCCATTGTTCAGGAAGCAAGTTTTTCAGTCCCTGCTGCCTGAGGCTTCATCTTGTAAGTTGAGACGAATCGGGAGTTTTCCCGCGGAGACGCTGGTTTCTCTGCGAGCCGACACGAATCAGAAGGCTCTCGTCAAGGAGTGTTTGTTTCCTTGAGTTGAGGAGTTTGCTAGGGATTATTTATTTCCCTAGCGCCAAGGATTATTTTCTTCCTTGGTGTTGAAACGGATCGAGAATTTCCCACGGATGCACTGGTTGCTCTGCGAGTCGACGCGAATCAGGAGGCTCTCGTCAAGGGGTGTTTGTTTCCTTGAGTTGAGGAGTTTGCTAGGGATTATTTGTTTCCCTAGCGCCAAGGATTATTTGTTTCCATGGTGTTGAAACGGATCGAGAATTTCCCACGGAGGCACTGGTTGCTCTGCGAGTCGACGCGAATCAGGAGGCTCTCGTCAAGGATTGTTTGTTTCCTTGAGTTGAGGAGTTTGCTAGGGATTATTTGTTTCCCTAGCGCCAAGGATTATTTGTTTCCTTGGTGTTGAAACTGATCGAGAATTTCCCACGGAGGCACTGGTTGCTCTGCGAGTCGACGCGAATCAGGAGGCTCTCGTCAAGGAGTGTTTGTTTCCTTGAGTTGAGGAGTTTGCTGGGGATTATTTGTTTCCCTAGCGCCAAGGATTATTTGTTTCCTTGGTGTTGAAACGGATCGAGAATTTCCCACGGAGGCACTGGTTGCTCTGCGAGTCGACGCGAATCAGGAGGCTCTCGTCAAGGAGTGTTTGTTTCCTTGAGTTGAGGAGTTTGCTAGGGATTATTTGTTTCCCTAGCGCCAAGGATTATTTGTTTCCTTGGTGTTGAAACGGATCGAGAATTTCCCACGGAGGCACTGGTTGCTCTTCGAGTCGACGCGAATCAGGAGGCTCTCGTCAAGGAGTGTTTGTTTCCTTAAGTTGAGGAGTTTGCTGGGGATTATTTGTTTCCCTAGCGCCACGGATTATTTGTTTCCTTGGTGTTGAAACGGATCGAGAATTTTCCACGGAGGCACTGGTTGCTCTGCGAGTCGACGCGAATCAGGAGGCTCTCGTCAAGGAGTGTTTGTTTCCTTGAGTTGAGGAGTTTGCTAGGGATTATTTGTTTCCCTAGCGCCAAGGATTATTTATTTCCTTGGTGTTGAAACGGATCGAGAATTTCCCACGGAGGCACTGGTTGCTTCGGAGTTGGAATGAACCGTCGAGATTTGGCTTCGTTTTCTGGCGGAGCCTGTTGGGAAAGTATAGTTCCCTCTTGTTTGTTTACGCCCTTGGATTGTATACAGGGATCGATGTGATCTTAACTGTAGGGCCAAAGTTTTATCATCATTTTTTTTTGTTTTATTTCCGCGATGCTCTATCATTTCAGCTTTTATATCGCAAAGGTCGCGATTGCCCAATCATTTCGGCTATTTTTCGCGGTGCCCAATCATTTCGGCTGTTTATTTTGTTTTCACTCGCTGCTTTTTATTGCGAGTTGCCCAATCATTTCGGCTATTTTGCATGCATACATTTTACTTGCTGTTTTTTTTTTGTTGCAAGTTGCCCCATCATTTCGGCTATTTCGTATGCATGTGCGGCCTACTGGCTTTCTGCTGTAAACCTGGAGTTAGACACCGACTTCGGCATCAGCACCGCTACAACTGGGATGTTGCCAGGAGCGAATCATCATTTGCCTCCGTTGATGTCGAACAAAGGTGGCTTAGCGAACATGGTTAAGGTCCTGTCGACTAAGGCTTTTAACTTCATGAGCCGTAAGGGTCTCACAAAGGTATTTCTCCCTACAAGTCGTGAGGATCTTGCAGGTGTGTTTTATCCTTAGGAATCGTGAGGATTCCTAAGTGTATGTTCCTCTGTAAGTCGTAAGGATCCTACAAGAGGGTTTTCTCCTTGTAAGTCGAGATGACCTATAAGGGTTGTTCATCCTGTGCATATATCCCCAGTCATGGATGGGACTTGGTTAGGGAAATGTTTATTCGTGCCCGTGGATTGTATACAATGGCCAGTATTGAGCCACTTGTATGGAAATATCGGAAATTGTGGGGATTGCTTAAGCACAGGTTTAGGTCTCTGTAACTTAAGACTTTCAAATCCTATGAGCCGTGAGGGTCCCATAAGAGAGTTCTCCTTACGAGTCGTAAGGATCTCGCAAGTGTATTTTCTCCTTAGGAATCGTGGGGATTCCTAAGTGTGTTGCTCCTTTGTGAGTCGTAAGGATCTCACGCGGGTGGTTTCTCCTTACAAGTTCGAGAGGATCTTGTAAGTGTCCTTTAACGAGATTGCGTCCTTTCGGGTTTTCACAAACACTCGCCGGTAGTCCTGCTGTTTTTACTCACGGAGCTCTTTCAGGTTTTCATCCGTGCCCATTTTGCTTATGGACATACCATTTTTGTTTTATATATATATATTTTTTTTTTATTTTTTTTTTTTTTTACGAGGTCGCGCCCTTTCGGGTTTTCACGAACACTCGCCGGTAGCCCCGCTGTTTTTACTCACGGAGCCCTTTCGGGTTTTCATCCGTGCCCTTTTTGCTTATGGACATACCGTTTTTATCATCATCAATTTTTATTTTTATTTTCAGCCTAAAGATGCTGCGGTAGTATTTTTGAGGACGTTTCGGTCCGTTATTAAGTTACTACTTATAGAATTTTGGGCTTGGGAAGACAGAGAGCGGACATAGTCGTCGTCACCTATCATTGACCTAGGCCGTAACTCATTAGGCGTAGTATTTCTTCAGGAAGCGACCGTTTATCGGCCTGAAAAGCCTTTCACCGTGCATGTCCATGAGTAGATAGGCTCCACCCTGGTAGACTTTGCCTATGATGTACGGGCCTTCAGAGTTTTGCTCGAACTTTCCACGCTTGGCGCGATTGGGGATCATAGGCCTTTTGACCACTAGCACAAGTTCGCCTTGGCGGAATGTCCTCGGTCGGGTCAATTTTTCATATGAGCGTGTCATCTTTGCTTTATAAGCTTCCAGATTTTGTTGCGCTATGAGCCGGGTTTCATCAAGGGCGTCAAGCTCCTCAAGCCGAAGGTGAGCATTTTCTTCGTCCGTCAGCTCGTAGTGGACTGCCACTCGTAGAGAGGGTAACTCTATCTCGAGGGGGAGTACTGCTTCCGTCCCAAATACCAACGCGTACGGCGTTGTGTTCGTGGCCGTCTTGAACGTAGTTCTATACGCCCAAAGAGCCTCTTGCAGTCTCTCGTGACAGTCTCTCTTATTTCGGGACACCGTCTTTTTCATGATTTTCGTCAGGGTCTTATTGAAGGATTCAGCTAGACCATTAGCTCGCGGATTGTAAACTGAAGAATATCTCCAGTCTATATTATGCTGCTGTGCGAAGCGACTGATTTTGTGGCTTCTGTAGGCTGGTCCGTTATCGGAGATGATCCGGCGCGGAGTTCCAAACCGATATATGACGTGCGTCTTAAAAAAATGGAGAATATTCTCCGTCTTAACTTCCCTCAGCGGTACCGCTTCTGCCCATTTGGAGAAGTAGTCAGTCGTCGCCAAAATGAAACGATGTCCTCTAGACGATGCTGGTTCGATGGGGCCGACTATGTCAGTTCCCCACATCTCGAATGGCCAGCTAGCTACCGTTGGATGGAGTGGATTTGGATGCTGGTGGATGAAGTCCCCATGGATCTGGCATGAGTGGCATTGCTTCGCATATTCGAGGCAATCCTGGATCATCGTGGGCCAGTAGTAGCCCATCCGTTTGACCTTCAACTTCATTTTTGGGCCTGCTTGGTGAGAACCGCGGATTCCGTCATGAACTTCCTGGACGACTCTTTTCTCTTCGTCAGGTCCCAGACATCTCAACCACAGGGAATCAAATGACCTCTTGTATAGAGTATCATTGACAAAGGCGAAAGACAGAGCTCGTTTTATGAGCTGATGTCTTGTGGACGCTTCTTCAGGCATTCGGTGGGACTTAAAGTAGTCTATGAAGACTTCCCTCCAATCCTCGGCCTTCTCCCGGTCTTTTACTTGTAGAGTCGTCTGTTCAGTCACTCCCTTCTCTTCGGATGATTCCGGAGATGTTTCTGCTGGGGCAAGCACCCGACGGTTTTGTACCACGATTCTAACGTCATCGAGGTTCTCATCAACCAGTTCTTTAGCAAGTTTGGCCAACGCAACTGCTTTGCTGTTTTCCGCGCGCGGTATTCTTTCCAAAGTATAGGAGGGAATTTGGGTCAACAGTTGTTTCACCTTTTCACCGTACTTCACTAACTCCGGTTTGCACGTTTGGTAGTCGCCGTTTACTTGACTAACGACTAGCTGGGAATCTCCATATATGAAGAGGTTTTCAATTCCCATGTCAATGGCGATCTCGAGGCCTGCTATCAAAGCTTCATATTTGGCTTCATTATTTGTCCTCGGCTCTGTTAAGGAGAAAGCGAAGTGTATTATTCCTCCTTGTGGAGTCATGAAGATGAGGCCTACCCCCGATTTGATTATAGGGGTACTTTGTTTGCGTTTCTTCATGGAAGATGCTCCATCGAAATAAATCTCCCATTGGGTATCACCACCGCCGATCGCGTCAAACGCATGTTCGTCTGAAAGATCGCAATTCAGAGGAGAATCGGCAGGTATCGGATGCTCAGCGAGGAAGTCGGCGATGGCCTGGCCTTTCACTGCCTTGAGAGGCTGATAGGTTATCGAGAACTCCATCAAGAGCAGTGCCCATTTAGCAAGTCGTCCCGTCAATATGGCCTTTGACATTAAATACTTAAGAGGGTCCACCTTTGAAATAAGACGGACTTCATGCGCCAACACATAGTGTCTAATCTTTGTTATCGCAAAGATCAACGCCAGGCAATGTTTTTCAATGGGGGAATAGTTGCTTTCTGCCCCCATCAGAACTCGACTTAAGTAGTAGAGTGCTCTTTCCTTCCCTTGATCGTTCTCTTGTGCTCATAATGCGCCTAAGGAACCTTTGAGGGCGTTGTATAAAGAATGAGGGGTTTTCCCTTGACCGGAGCAGCCAACACCGGCGGGTTCTGCAAGTATTGTTTGATCTCGTCTAGCGCGCTTTGGTTTTTTTGGTCCCAGACGAACGGGGTTCCCTTCTTCATCAGGTGGCTGTAAGGACGGCACTTTCCTGAAAGGTTGGCTATAAATCGCCGTACATACATGAGCTTCCCTTGGAGAGACCGTAGCTGTTTGAGAGTCCTTGGCGGAGGCATTTCCATGATCGCCTTGATCTTTGATGGATCTATTTCGATACCACGGTGTCGGACGATGAATCCCAGGAATTTGCCTGAGGAAACTCCGAATGCACACTTGAGCGGGTTCATCTTCAAGTTGTATTGTCGAAGACGTTGAAATACGGTCTTCAAATGCTCGAGATGTTCCTCGTATGATTTGCTTTTAACCACGAGATCGTCGATATAGCATTCGACGACTTCGTGTATAAGGTCATCGAAGATCTTCGTCATGGCCCTCTGATAGGTGGCGCCGGCGTTCTTTAGACCGAAGGGCATCACCTTGTAATAAAATATTCCCAAAGGAGTCCTGGAGGCTGTATGCTTCTGGTCTTCGGGATGCATTTTTATCTGATTATATCCTGACGAGCCGTCCATGAAGGAGAAAACCTCGTGAGTGGACGTATTGTCTATCATCAGTTCGGTGACTGGCACTGGGAAATCGTCCTTCGGGCAAGCTTTATTAAGATCCCGGAAGTCTACACATATGCGCATTGTCCCATTTTTCTTCATCACCGGGACGATGTTGGCGATCCATTCAGGGTATTGAACTTCTTGGATGAAGCCAGAGTCGATCAGCTTCTTGACCTCGGTGTTAATATGCATCTCAAGCTCGAGCCGCATTCTTCTCGGCACCTGTTTTACCGGTTTGACGTCCGGAGATATTGCCAACCTGTGCACAGCAATTTCTGGATCTAATCCCGGCATTTCGGAATAGTTCCACGCGAAGCAATCTCTATGCTGTAGAAGCACGTCCTTTAACGCGGCCACCCTTTCTTCAGATAGTAGCTCGCTGATGAATGTCGGTCGCGGGTCATTCGCTGTTCCCAACTCAATTTTCTTAAGGTTATCTGCAGTGGTATGAATTCCATCTTCCAACTCTTTTGGCGCTGGTGGAAATTCTGAGATTACCTCGTCGTTGCTGTTTTCGAAGCACCAGGGAAGGACATCCATGTCCTCGGGATCTTCTTTTGATATCGTTATCACGTGATAAGTACGAATTCGCTTCCAATTCCAATGTGGAACTGGTTTTTCTTCCGTGGCCTTGGGCTCGTGCTTCTGTGGCGGCGCTACCCTCCAGTTGTTGGACAGAGTGAACTTGCCAAGCTGATACTGATCTTCGACCCAATTCTTGAAAGTGAAGCAGTCCTCGAGAGGATGCCCTACCACTCGGTGATAAGAGCAATAGTCTGGGTGTGAGACCTCGCCCGCTTGTTCGGGATGTTTAGACTCCGGCAGTGTAAGCATCTGATGTTTTAGAGCGAGGTCAAGTATCTTCTTCTTCTTGTCCCGAGGAAACGAGTACGCTCAACCCATTTTCTTCATAAGGGATAGATCAATAACGCTCGACTCCCGTTTGCGTGGCTTCTTAGCCCTGTTTTGTTACTGTTGAGCGCCTTTTTGGCCTTTCGACTTATTTCTTCTTTTGCGTCGAGCCTTCTTTATAACAGGTTGACAAGGAGCGGCATTTTCATCTTTCACGGCCTGTTGGAGGAGGCGTTGCGTTTTGGCTTTCTCGTAGATGACCATTTCGCGGTTATAGTCGTCTCGGACTTTTTGACCCGCTTCCCTTATAAGCTTGTCCATTTGTTCTTCGAACGACGGACTGGGCTCTTTTGAATCTAGAACTTTCACTGGCTCAGGATTAGCGTCCTCCCATTGAGCATCCATTTCTTCATCGAAGTCATACATGACATAGCAGCTGTTTAGTAGCTCTCGTTTCTTTGACCGGATGTATCCAAGCCCTTCTGTTTCCATTCTCCCATTAGGCAGTTTGCGTTGAGTCCCGAGAACGTTCCAGACTTTGTCATAGAACTTGGCTTTTCGAACGGTCTTCTTGAAGGATATCCCCTGGTGTTTCAGCAGCTTTTTCAAACCTTCCGTATAATATCTGGGAAGACGGACAGGCTGAAGCCTGTCGAGCGTAGGATCCGCGCTACACCAGATTTCTTTTTCCACCTTGGTTTCTTCAGAGCGGTAGAACAGAATTGCTTTTTCGCTTTCTCTCCTGGGAGGGATATAGAACGTTCGCAGCTCTTCTACACTGTAGATATCAAGCGCATCCAGTTCCTTACGGTGTTTAAGCGGCACCATGGTGACTTGTAGACTTTGTTCTTCGTCAGCAGACGTTCGTATTGAAGGTCGAGCAGAGAATACAGCATGGATCTCATCTTCTGAGTCGCTACCAAAGATCAACGTAGGAGTGGACGGTCCTGGCTTGTTGTGTTGGGATGGACCTGAATAAACTATCTCCTCTTCCTCCTCTGTATCACTGCCGAAGATAGGGATGGTGGCTTTAGCTTTATTCTCCGGCTTGTGACACTTCTCCGTATCTTCGAAATCCGGTAAGAAGTATTTGGCATCTTCGTATTTGCGGACCTCGTTCACAGAGAACGGGTTCAGTTCTCCCATCACGGTATACTCGAAACCATCCTTAAAATACTTCATACACTGATGTTGCGTAGAAGGGATGATGTTGTACTCATGTAACCATGGTCGGCCGAGCAAAGCGTTGTAGCATGTCTTGGCGTCTATGACGTGGAACTTAATGTCCGTGATGAGTAGCCCGAAACGTAGCGTCAGTATTACAGACCCAAGAGTTCTTGATGACTGGGAGTCGAACCCGGAAATGGTAATCTTGTCCCGAGCAAGGTGCTGGATGCTCATGCAGATTTCTTTTAAGACCCGCACATTGAGGAGATTAACGGAGGATCCATTGTCGATCAGGATTTTGCCTATCTTTATATCGTGACAGTATCCTGAGACATAGAGGGGCGATTATGCTCACACGTCCCAAGGAGAAGGTCCTCGTCGCCGAAAGTGACATCGGCCGTGTGCACTTCCTCCAATTCATCCTTCATCTTTTCCTCGGCCAGGCAAGCTTGGAATTGTTCCGGATCTTGTAGTGCCTTGATCAACGAATCTCTCGCCTCCTTTGATAGTAAAAGGGCATCGAGAATGCTGAGCTGTGAGGGTAGTTTCCTCAGATGCGATAGAACGTTGTAATCCATCTTATTTTTCTTTGGCGGGTCCTTGGCGCTTAGCTCCTCCACCACTTGGTCATCTAAGACGATATCTTCAGAGACCTTTTCTTTCCCTTTATCTTTTCTGTTTGAGGGTCCGAGATTCTTTTCAGGCAGTGTCCGATTCCGCAGCCGAATATTTTCGCAAACCTTCGGCTCTTCTTCTTTTCCCGAGGTGGACTCTTTAAAGAGAGGGCCAAGCTCTAGCTCCTCATCAGAATCGCTCCCGAATGTAGGCACTTGTGACTCGAAGGTGCTAACCATGCGACAATCGCCGGTAGTTCTTTTAAGCCCTTCGGTCGTATTTCTTTGCTCCCGACGAGTTTTACGCTTTTCCCGCTTGAAGCGTTGCCGATGAGCAACGTATCCCTGCCACCATCTATCGAAAGCTTTGCACTCTTGAGTGGGGTGCGAAACCTTCTGATGATATAAGCAATAGGAGGGGTGCATTCCTATTTCACCGGAGATGTTTCCTTCGGAGGATGGTAGCTTCATGCCCATTGATATGGCCTTAGCAAACCTCTTCCTCATCTTGAATTGGCTTTTGTCGGTAGTGGAGGTATTTTGCTCCAGCGGGATTGTCTCAGCTGTTTCATCAAGTCGTTGGCGCTTGGCCCTTTCAAAGATGGCCATCTCACGTTCTCGATCAGCTTTACTTTTCAACCGAGCTTCATTAAGGAATGCGTCAATTACTTCATCTGACGGCCCCAGAATTTTTGGTTCACGATCTGCCCCCAGCGTTTCAGTACAAAAAGTCTCTTCATCGTTCGTGAACAAATGGGAAATCACATGACAGCTCGCCACGCATTCTTCCGATTCATCCGACGAACTTTCTCCCTCACCTTCCTCTTGAAAGACGTGGCTGAGAAACTCTTGGAGTGTAATAGGAGTCCGTGCTTTCTGGTTGTATTCCTCCAACGAGTCGATTTGTTTTTGCAAGTTCGTGCGCTTGTCGCTAGGCTTCACGGGCTTCTTTGATTTCTTCTTCTTCTTTTTCGAAGATTTTGACGGCTGGTTGTGAGTGCTTGGGCCACCACCGTCGGTCTTTGGAGTTGTACGTGGCTTTAACGTCCCCTCAATGACCTGCGGTTCCAACGGGTTCTCCCACCTAATCGCTGGACATGCCTGAAGATCGTTTAGCATCCTTTTTGTCTTGGCTGATAATACAACCTCCCAAGGAGCTTCTTCAACGACGGAGCATGTTGCCCCTGACGTATTCGTCCCCTTAGAGGTGTGGGGCTGCGGGGGATTCACCTTCCATTTGTCAGATAACTCGAATGTGCCCTGTCGGTACTGGTTTTCAAGCCAATTTTTGAAAACGTAGCAATTTTCGATCGGATGGCCCGGTACTCGATGATAAGGACAGTAGTTGGGCTCATTGACATCACTTGGTTATAACGGACGTTTCGGATCCGGCAGATTTATGAGTCGATTGCGCAACGCCAGCTCGAATAACCTTTTCGTTTTATCCCGGGGAAACAAGTAAGAACGTCCCATCCTCTCCTCAAGGGCCACGTACGGGCGCATGTTATTTTGACGAAGAACCGGCTTCGATTCGCTCGGTTGTTGTTGAGCATTAGCGACAACGATCGCTTTTTCCTTTCCTTTGTCATTTCGGGAGTCCGGCTTTAGAAGAGGAGGTTTATGGCCCATCTGATCCATTTGCGCTAGCTTGTCAATCAAGGCCTGGAAGGTAGTTGGCTTGAAAAACATCATAAATTGTAAGATGGTTGCTTGCGGATCAAGGGTTCCCACAAACATTCCCACCGCGGGAGCTTTTTCAATGCGCTGCTCACACTTCGACCATAAGTTCCGCCACCGTATAGCATACTGAACCCACGTCTCGCCTGGCTTTACCCTGGCGTTAATCAGTGCCGTCATCGGGGTGCGTTCACTGGCGCTTGCAAAACGCTGAGTAAACAACAGCTCCATCTCCGCGAAGGTTTTGATAGAGTTGTTCGGGAGCTCAGAGTACCACTCGAACGCTGTATCTGGTAAACTCCCAACAAACTGGCGAAGCAAAAGCTTGTCATCACCGCCGGTGTTGCCGCAGAGTGCCCTGAACTGGGCAACATGCTGGTGAGGATTGCTCGTCCCCTTGTAGACATAGAACTTGGGAATTGTGTAACCGGGTGGGTACTTGATTTGATCGTACCAACTTGGATATGGCCGCCCCGTTTTTACGACCTGGCCAGCTGCTTCGGTCGCATGATGAACCCGTATTTGTTGGGTTATGTACTCGTCCAAATCAGCTTTAGAGATTGTATCTTCTTTAGCCGTTGACAGAGCTGGCGGAGGATTTGATGTCTCTCCCCTATCGTCTCCAAGGACGATCGGGGGATCTTCAGCCGGAGGATCTTGTTGTATCATCATCCCTATCATGTCTTGGAAGAGGAGGCTCATACGCTGTATGTTGGTTGCTTGTTCAGCAGCCTCTTTGTCCTTCTTCTCCGATATTCCACGAAGGAATTCGGCGTCGGTTTCTTCCTCCCGGCGTTCATCCGAGAACGTTTCAGGGTTTTCTTTTGGCCCTGTAAGTGCGGCCATATCGTTCATCATCTCTTGGAGCTTCTGCTGCTGCTCCTGCGCTTTGGTCACTGATCGCGTAAGCGGTCGATGACCCATAGATATGCGACTATCCTCTTTACCAGACGCTACATAGACGGTATGAACTACAATGCCCCCTGACTTAGGACGTTTGGATGCACCACCTATGATATTTGTCATCGGCGCGGGGGTTTTCTCCGGCCTCCTTCTTTTGTGGGCCGTTGAAGTTGAAGGGGCCGTTGCAGTGGGCACCCTAGCGATCGTTGTCCCCTGCTGTTTAATGGGACGGTCTTTTTCTTTTTGCACCTTCGTCTTCTCTTGTTGACGAGAGTGATCTGGGTCGATCACGGAGTCTTGAACCCTTTGCCAAACCTTGTATATTTTTTAGGACAGCCGTTGTGGGGGCTGTTCTCGCTTTGTTTCCGGAACTCTCTCCGCTGGTGGAGGAGATCTTTTCAGTGTAGCGGTTAGAGAGTTCTTACGTACCCTCCTCAGCAGTTCAAAGTTGTTTCCAGTTGGAACAGCAGCGTTGACTTCCACCACTGGAGCCGGTGGAGTTAGCCCTGAGGGGGAGTTGCCCCCTGCCTTCCTCACTCGTTGCCAATGGCGACGTCGAGCACGACGAGCCGTTGGGACTGGCTCGGAGATAGAGATGGCTTCTTTTTGCCCCCTGTCTGAATGAGGCGCCGTTAGTGTTAACCTCTTGAAGACTGAAGTTGTCTTTTGAGGGATAATATTCAACCTGTCGAAGACGGATCCTCGAGCAAGGGCAGGAGCAGGAATCGTCAGTCTTGAAAAGACTGATTCTTTGACAGGGGAATCCGCCTTGACGACTTCTGGAGCGGCAGTTATTGCCTTCCTTGGGACAGCCAATTTAGAGTTCTGATCCAGCCTGGAGAAAACAGAGGCTTTTGGTTTGGTAGTGGGCGACCCGTTGACAGGGGCCGTCGTAGCAGTGAGTCGGTCGAAGACCGACTTCTTGTTCCCTTCCGGTGCAGGTATTGGCATAGAGAAGCTTGTAGGTGGGATCATGGTCCAGAAAAACTGGCCGGTGGTGGCCTGGGTCACCTGGTCTACCGGCAGAGCGAGGAAGGAAGCCGCTTGGGGCCCATATGCTACACCTCCGGGGGAGGTGGAGCGTCCGTTACAGTGGCACTTCGAGCAGTTGGTGCAGTTAGAGGCCATTGATGCTTGAGTTCTGCGCCAGGGAAAAGACCAAATCTTAGTAACTTGCAACCCAAAGGAAACCATTAACAAACTGTGATTATTTCGCGAAGACGACACATGAAGTGTGGAGTGGAAAGAGGAAAAGGTCCCACCGGGCGTGCCAGAATCTGTTCCCCTCCGAACGGCAGTCGAGACGCGATGACGTCTTGCCTGAGATTCGGGGCAAATGCTATTTGGTGCTATCCGTCCACCTCTCCGAAAATACCAAGTTGATTTATAGCACCGTGTATCGGAGGTTTAGACGGATGCGGCCGATGTAGCAGACTTCGTCAGATTCCCCCTCGCTTGAGGGGTTTTTGATTGTGGGGACGCTCTTCCCTGCAGGCGCAAGCCCCTGCAGTTAATTACGCTACCGCATCGCGGTAGCCATTTTCTCCTTCTCCAGAATTTCACTTCGTGTCGTGTGTGTTTGTTTTGTTTGTGGTTGCCCGTGGATTGTATACGGAGACTGAGTAATACCGTCGCCCGTAGGACGTGGATTAGTCCAAATCCGTATTTACTTAAATTTGGGTTTGGTGTTTTTAGTTTAAGGATACGTTAGCCACTTTGAGGCAAAGATCAACTTAAACGTTCGTTAAGGATACGTTAGTCCTGTTTTAAGACTAAGATCAACTTAACGTGGTGATCCATTTAAGTATATGGCCGTCAGGACTCATCGCCTCTCTGACGTCGTTGAAGGATTACAACGACAGGTGTCAGAGGAGTTCAGAGATGTACCCTTGAACCGAAGTCGATTTGAAGTTTTATAGTTCATTTAGATGTTTAAGGATACGTTTGCCGTATTTGGGGCTAAGATCGACTTAAACGGGACCGTTTAGATCCGGCAAAAGAGCATTTGGGGGCTCAATTGTTCTAGTTTAGGGACGTAGTGGTCCAAAGGTAGTTTAAGGACGTTGCGGTCCATTGCCAGTTTAGGGACGTGGTGGTCTGTATTCCAGTTTAGGGACGTGGTGGTCTATGTTCCAGTTTAGGGACGTGATGGTCCGCATTCCAGTTTAGGGACGTGGTGGTTTATATTCCAGTTTAGGGACGTGGTGGTCCGACATTAGTTTAAGGACATTTCGGTCCACCATTACTTTAAGGACGTTTCGGTCCAACATTAGTTTAAGGACGTTTCGGTCCACGAGTTTAAGGACTCCACAGTCCGTCTTGATGTGTGGTCGTCGGGACCCATCACCTCTCTGACGTCGTTGAAGGATTACAACGATAGGTGTCAGAGGAGTTCAGAGATTTACCCTTGAACCGGTCGTAAATTGATTTAGGAGAGCAGTCCTGCTCAGTCAATTTAATTCGAGGACTTACGGCCATAATTGGGCTAAGTCCAGTTGAAAAATGTTCAATGTTTTTATTTATCTTTGACCTATTAGGCTTGTGCTAGGGCTTTGCCCCTGCTAGGCCCCTTTTTTTTATTTGGGCTATGTTCCTTTGTAAATGATGCAGAGCAATCTGTTTTGGTTTGGGCTCTGCCCTTTTTAAAATAATGCATTGCATTTTATTAGGCCTGTTAGGCCTTCTTTAATTGGGCTTGGCCCTTCTCTTAATAATGCAGAGCATTAGATACTCTGATAGTGCCCCACATGGCCTGTCAGGCGCTTTGCGCAATTAATGAAAGCAAGCGCTCGTAGAGGTGACACGTGTCACGTGCTGGTGAGCGCGAGCGCAACAGCGCAGTGCGCTGCGTCGGTGCGCTGCTGACACGTGGCGCGGCTTGCGCAATAGTGCAGTTTTGGCAAGTGCTGGGCACTGTTCTTATTCTTTTGGATCAATTTCACATCAAAGAAAACAAGTTCTTTCTTGATTTTTAAAGAAACAGTGGTTCATAAAATGTGCGAGGCACTGTTATCTTGAGAATCTTTTAGATTCAGAACCAATGGTTCATAAAAAGAAGTGCAAGACACTGTTTTTTTTATTTGTTTATTTTCCTTTTCATTAGAGGTCCTTGATCTTGTTCTCAGATCAATGATCTGTTCATGAGAGAATTTTCTCTTTTTCTAAAGGTTTTTACCTTTTTCTTTGTTCTTGAGGATTCCTCTCCAATTCTTCAGAGTTCTCTCTGTTTAATTTTTCACAAAATGTTCATGCCTTTGAATTGAGGTCTGGGGTCCATTTTATAGTGGCCATAAATTAGTTAAATTTGTTGAAGAGATCTTTCTCTGAGTGATTTGAGGGATTTTCCTTACCGTTGGATCTTTGATCCAAGGGCCCCTGTTTTACAGAAGAAAATCTTCTTGTTTTAATAAGAACAGAAAAGATTTCTTTAAAATCTTAATTCTGTTTTGCGCAAACGCCCCAGCGCTCGACACGTGTCGCGCAGCGCAGCGCTTGCGCGGCTGGGCTTGCGCGGCTGTGCATGCGCAACTGCGCAGACACGTGTCGTGCAGCGCAGCGCTTGCGCGGCTGTGCTTGCGCAACTGCGCGGACACGTGTCGCACAGCGCAGCGCTTGCGCAGTTGTGCTTGCGCAACTGCGCAGACACGTGTCGCGCAGCGCGGCTCTTGCGCGACTGAAGCGTTGCTTCTTTTACTTCTTGTTTTAAAAGGGCCTTGCTCTGATTGGACACAGTGCCTCGGGCGCTGTGTTGACGCATCAACTTCTGGCACGTGGCGCTTTGCGCGCAGCGCAGAGGATCTGAAGCGTTGCTTCATTTATTAAAAATTAGATTTTCAGAGCTTTGATCTGATTGGGGGAATCGGAAGCGTTGCTTCACTTGAGATATCTTTTCATCTCCTCTTTTCAAGTCAACTTATATTTTCCCGAAATTTCGATTTCCCGGGTCTTGGAAATAATTCCACTACGCACAGAATTTTCTGTGTTTGGGTCTATATATAACTCAAGGCCGAGCCTTTTCTTTTCTCACCTTCAGAGAACTTCTTCGATCATGGCTCGCAACCGTCCTCACGCCCGCCGACAACCGTGGGAAGTGCCAATCCGGGACATCGTTCCCCGTTTTGCTGAGCGCTTGGTGGACTCCTCTTTTTCGGACGAGCAGTACGATGCTGCAATGTACGAGCTTTCGACTCGTGTGGGGTCTCCTCTTCCCCCGGACTCCATTTGGCTTCGGATGATCCTTGCCTCGGTGCTCGCCGACATTCCCCCTCCTCCGGCGGAGATGTCCTCGGCAATGTTTGATGTGGCCGAGGATAAGATCGAGAGCTTTTTCGAAGCGCTCTTGATCACTAAAGCCCTGAGGGACTGTTCTTTCCACTTGCTGAGCCAGATACGGGCTCGCCGGGTTGTCATTGCCACCTTTTCCAAAGAATGTGGCGACGATCGTTGGATGTCTTCTTCTCGGGAGGATCGCCGCTTTGACGTGGTGGAGAAGGCAGAAAGGGAACTGGGGAATCTCTTTTTTATTTTTGCGAACCCTTGTCTTTCTGATCCCACATTTGGTGATCTTTTTTAAATGTAATAATAAATAAATGTTTTAATTAAGTATTTTATTATCTGTTAAGTGTTCTTTTTATTTTAGCTCTCTGTTGTGCTTGTGCATCTCATGATTTAATTTGCTATTATTAAATGCATGTGATTCTTGCGAGGATAAATTGCCTTTGGTGTTCAGACTCTTTTATGAAGCAGTGCTTTACTTTTCAGTTTTAGAAATAGAGTTTTGTTCTGATTGAGGGGAAACAATGGTCTTAGATTGCGCCAATGCAAAAGAATGGAGCCACTCTTTGTGCCTAAGACCCGACCTCAAGACGGTGACAACTGTTTCGTCGCGGTGCTCGGGGACTTCCAAAAGGGCATTATAGAAGCGGGTGACGTAATCCTTGAAAGATTCTTTTTTTTCACTCTTGATGGTAAACAGGTAGTCGACCGTCCTTTTCTGTCGTCGGTTACCGACGAAATGACCGTGGAACTGAGTTTCCAGCTCGTCAAAGGTCGAGATCGAGCGTAGCGCAAGTCCAAGGAACCAATCCCGTCCGGCCCGGATGAGGATGGTGGGGAAGGCTCGGCGCTGAGCTGCGTCCGAGTTGTCTTGGAAACTCATGCCTGCCGTAAACACGTCCAAGTGGTTCTTCGGATTAGATTTCCCTTCGAAGAAGGCCAATTTGGGCGGTTTGTTCCGAGACGAGATCCGCTCACCTAGTAACTGCTCTGTAAAGGGCCTCGTGAGCGATTCTGCAGAGTACTTTGCCACTCCTTCGGCCGAACGGGTTGCGTCTCGCATGTCTTCGATTTTCTTCTCGAGGGCCTCGATTCGCTGATAGTACCCCTATGATTCCCCGCACTCGGAGCGCCTGCTGTTTCTGCTTTGGGCTTGCGCGATGGAGTGGTTTCGGTTTCACTCTATCACATTTATCAGGTCCTCATGGGAAACCCTTTGTGGTCGGTCCCGAGGTGAGCCACGTGCGCCGCCTTAGTAGATACAGGGACGTGGGTCTCCCATGGAATCAGGCGACCTAACCGACGTCTCCTCAGGGGGCGAAAGAGCACGCCGATGTTCTGCAATGTTGAGATCAGCACATACGAGGCGGCCGAGATCTTGAACGCGCCCCTCCACCACCCCGTACACGTTGTCGTTTCGGGAAGCGGGAGCGGCGGGAATCTGGCGGTCGTGGTCGAACGCCTGAACATAGGCGAGTGCTTCTACTATCATCGTGAGCTTGTCAATCCATGCGGATAGGGCTTCGACAATGTTGGAAGGTGAGGTGGAATCGCCCCCGCTTCTTTTGTGGAGGATAGGATGGCTCATGCCGGGATATCCATGGTGAGTATCGCTGACCATTATATGGAGGGCGGAAAATCAACTTTTTTGGGTGGAAAAGGAAAGGTTCCCACAGATGGCGCCAACTGATGGATGTCGGTTTCTCCCTCAGATATTGTCCTCCATCGATCTTGCGGCCAACGGTGTCGAATGGTTGAGATTTGTTGGTGGTGGTTGGGTGTGGCTCTTAATGTGTTGTTGGTTGTTGTGGACACCAAGCTACCTGAAAGAAAAGTCTTGATGTGGGAAACCACCGTAGGACCCTCCGATGATCAATTAAGTGCCGAGGAATATAAGGGCGGAGTAACAGCGTATTGGAATGAGTTTGAGTTACCCGAGTCGTCTGGAAGAGAGGGTTTATATAGCAGTCGCACGTAGCGAGCCGATGTGAGATTCTCGCTGTTCGTTACGCCCCCACGTCACGTTCGCGTTGATAGCGGGATATGCCCATTAATGACGAGATACAGTCAAAAATGGTGGGATATGCTAGCGCGGAATGCTGGAGGTGGAGCGGCGAAGATCTTATCGTGGCGAGATACACGGAGCCGTTACGGGGTACTTAGGCTCTATGCTCTCGGCCAAACAGGGAAGCCAAAAAAGCTCAGCTCTGTAATAGTTCGGAAACGAGCGGGAAGGCTGAGGAAGCTCAGCTCGGTGACAGCCCGGAGGCGAGCTGTCGGCTGGTTGCTAAGCGAATAGTGAATATACTCCGGGAAGGTCTCCAAAAGGTCGGATGCAAGCTCGGAGACGAGGTGCTGAGGAATGTCCCAAATGCATCATACTTATTTCAACTCCATAGCCTCCAGGAATCTAGCGGGCATACGTGGATGATACGTCATCCGCTACGTGTCGTGATCTGGGGAATTCCCACTTATGAGCATCATCAAATGGAAACTTATTTGAGTAGTAGGATTCTCATGGTTTGATATAATCTGATGTTTGGGGGAAGCCTAAATTCCTGAAAATATTATTTCTGTCAAAACAAGTATGGATATATTTCATGGAAATGTAGTATTCTCTCTACGATTACCACGTGTACTAAGCACCGCCTAGGTTGAAAGTAGATAAACTATCATGCAAATACTTAGCAAACCCTAAAATATGGGTATATAAGGGAGGACCAAACCCGAGAGATTTGGTTCAGGTCGGGTCTGTCCCAATACCGATGCCTGCTCGACTCAATTTGGACGGGTTTGGGCCGGGTTATCCCGGTTCCAACAGATGGACTGCAGGCGAGACACGGAACAAATTTAAGTTCAGGTGAATCATAACCTAGGCTGATCACTAAATAGAGGCAGCTAAAGGGGGCTGAACCGATCAAGCACTCAACAAAAGTAAGAAAGAGAAAAGAAAAACAGGAGGTTCTCACTAACAGTAACAGAGAGAAGAAAGGAGAGCCAGTAGGTATTGATAAACTTAATCTTGAAATGGGTTAATCGTCTCTGGCCTTGAAAGCAATTTCTTCTATCCCTTTCAATTGCTTTCAAAATCCACCCTTTTAATTTCTTGGGTGAAATCTTTTTTAATACCAGTCCCTCTCTCTCTCTCATCCAATAAATAAAAGGAGCCCTAAAGTATATAGCTTTCCAGGGGATTGGTATGCTAGTGTTCATGTTTCACAAGTTGCCTAAAAGATTTAGGATCATTTCGGATATGAAAAATCTCAAGTTATGTCGAGACCGATCCATCTTATAAGTAAAAACAGTATGAATTATATAATGGATGTTTGATTTCAAAAGTTTAAACATAACGGTTTTTTACTATAATAATTGCAAAAATATATAAAAAGAACGCTCCATCTATTGAAGTAAACAGATTAATTTGTTGTGCCACCGGAAAAAGATACCATGCATATTTTGGGGCAATAATTTAGCTTCTATTTTCCATCATTTTAGCTAAACTCTTGAATGAAACAAAAAGCCAAGCCCGTGTGGGTTCTCAACTTTGTGAAGTCCAATCAAGTGTTTTTTGAAGCTTCTACGCAAGTGTCATGCCTAATGATTTGGAATCAATAATAACAAATATACCCCCCTGCACGCATGAATCTTCTCTCTTTATTTGCACATGGCTCGGATTCAACCACGTATAATCATGGGACCAAAAAGTGTTTCTAAATGTGGCTCCCTAAAATCTTTTTCATATTTGAAACGAAATGGAAAATAAATTAATATAACTTAAAAACTATAAAATTTAATTATTTTTCCTTCTGAACTTATAATAAATGCAATCAATCACTAGGAGGGTGTCGGTCACAAGTTATATGAAAGTCAATTTCTTAGAATTTGATGGAATTTGAAAAAGATTGTTAATTTCAAGTTATTTGTCACTAGCATTTTAAAATAGAGTGTTAGCCCTAATGTCTAATTAATTAAAATGCTAGAATTAGATTTTTAAAATTCTTCATATGAATAATAGAAACAAGAGTAAAATTTTAATTCTCAAATTCATTGATACCCTTCGAGATCTAAAATTCTCCAAACCATCAACCGTATGCCAATGCAACGGTCTATGCCTACAACTATCTTCTCTTGCAACCGATCGACGGCAGCTATAGAAAATCATCTGCCGCCGACTGGACGTCAACAGATGGCCGCAGGTGACTGACGCGACCTGGATCGCGCCGAGATGTTACCTTCCGTTGATCTGCTGATGGCGGCGATGGGTGGCTGATATTGGTTCTGAAGGCAGGCTCCTGAAGCGTGTGGATCTCAATGGGTTTGAGGTTGGTTTGTTGCCGAGCTACCTGCAAGGAAGTCCCGGGGTGGTTGTACCACCGAGGACCCTCCGACGGTCAAGTTAGAAAGGAAATCCGAGCAGAGTAACAGCTTAGTGGAGTAAAAATGGCTTACTTGAACCGTCTGATGAAGGGGTTTATATAGCGGTGGCAGCAGGCGAGGCAGGCGTGAGAATCACGCCGGCCGTTACGCTCCCGACGTCACGCCCGCGTGATGAGCGGGACCTCCCATTAATGGCGAGACATGCTCGTTAATGGGGGATCGTGGTAGCGTGGAACGTGGGATGTGGCCGGTGGAGATCTCGCGCATGGCGAGATTCGCGGGATGGAGGTTACGCCTGCAAGCGGTGTTGTTGGTCGGTTGATGAGACCGAGGAAGATGACCTCAGCGGGAGAGCTTGCGGAGGAACGAGAGAGCCGAGGTATCTTGGTTCTGCTCGAGCCCGGAGGTGAGCTGAGAGGGCCGAGGAGGCTCGGGCCTATGATAGCTCGGAGACGAGCTGTAGGGCCGAGGAGGCCAATTGTGCTGGGGGCTCGGAGGTGAGCCAGTGTTTGCTTGTAGGACGGGCACATGAGTGGTCTGGTCGGCCACTGTAGGTCCTTTCTTGTGAGCCATGGGACACGACATCTGCCACGTGTCCTGATCTGGGAGATTACCGATATCGAGCATCATCATTAGCCCCCCACTCTCGTCCCGACCAGCTGACGGGTCGGGTCGAGAGTGGTTTGCCGGGTCACCTGAGGTGAGCTCTTTTTCGAAGATATCATCGGGCGTGTCCCTAGGCGATCAGTTGTTTCTTCCGGGTGATGTCAGCGAATCAGGGCGAGATCTCCGCATTAAAAAGGGTGCGCCGGATCGTATGGCCTTTTGCTGAAGCGACAGGCCACGTGTTGGGTGCCGGTTGGCTGATGTGACGTGCCGCAGGCTTCTGGCGTCCGATGGGATGCTGCTAATGCGCTTGCGTCAGGTGGAATGATCGTGGCCGTTGGAAGCAGTGAACCGTTTTGGCGGGAGTCGACCATCGCCACTGGATGAGGACGCCGGTAGCAAAAATAGGGAGGAGGCCTGATTCAGGATCTTTCTCTCTCTCTCTCTTCGCATTTTTCTCATTCTGAGTCTTATTTGCTCGGCGCTCTCCTTTTAGACCGGATATTGCATTTTCTCTTCTCGAGGACTTCTTCCCATCAGGTTAGATGTCTTGCTTCTTCTTCCTTCTGCTTCTTCTCCTCCTGAGTCGAGCCTCTTCTCCCTTTTGGCAGGATAGATGGTTCGATCCCAGACTCTTGGTGCCTTCGGCGCTCCGTCCTGGAGGGGGTCGGCGGTGCTGTTGTGCCTCCGGCTGACTCGAGCCCTGAGCCGGATGTGCCTTCGACAATGGGGCCACCCCCCCCCCCCCGTCACGAGCTCCTGACGATTGTTCCGGCGGTGGCCAAAGGAGTACACGGGTTCCCGAATCTCAGACGAGAGATGCAGGAGAGGGCGAAGACGAGGTTCCTCTTAAGCGGAAGAGGACGGTCTCTCATGCGCCGCCGATGGAGGTTCCGGAGGGGACTCCCGTGCAGGAGGGGGACGTCCAGTTCGTGGTCCTGTCGGGGCTTTCCGTTGCCGCGAGCCTTCTTGCTGGTATGGAGGAGTCAGCCGAGGGTCAGATGCCGCGGGGGACCTTGAGGGCCCAAATGGCGGCTATCGCACAGGAGGCGGTTCAGGTATGTACTCCCTCATGTGTTACTTTAAGCGACCTTTTCTTAGTTCGGGTGTCTTTAAGTTTCTCTGCCATTTTTCGCCAGGTTCTTCAGCACTGCGCCCTTGTTACTCATATGGAAGCCGAGGGGGCTATTCGGGCTGCGAGGTCAGCAGAAGAGTCTTCTTCGGAGGTCGAGGGTCTGCGACTCGAGCTGTGTCTGGAGAGAGGGAGGTCGATCGTCCTCAAAGCCCGGTCAGAAGCCGCAGATCTCACCATTTCAAAGTGCCAGGAGTCCTATCGCCGCCTAAGTGAGTCCCACCGGGTCGTCGAGGCGAAGTTGGTGGAACTGGCCGATCGCCTTGAGGCCATGAAGAGGGAGAGAGATGCAAGCAGGCGGGATGCCGAGGCAGCACTTCAGGCAGCGGAGCTTGCCGAGATCCGAGCTAGAAAGGCGGTGGCTGATTATAAGGGGTTAGACCAGTTTTACGTCGACCTCGGCGAGGCCTCCGCTGTTGCGTGGAACAAAGCTCTTGATGCCGTCAAGAAGAAGCTTCCGGAGTTTGCCGACGGTGAGCTTCGAGCTCGGGTCACACTTTCAGTGGTCATGCCCCCGGTCGACAGTGATGAGGGAAGCGAGGTCTAGGCCGTGCTTGCGGCCAGAACTTCCCTTTTGTAAACCTTCAGGTAATTTGATAAAGCTGGGGAGCCCATAATACCCTTGTAAAGGCTTTGACTTTTTGAATAAAGATTTTTGTTTTTGCAGTAGTGTTTGTGCTTGTATTTCCTTTTGTTGGTAGATACTTGTATTTGCACAGACTGCCTTCATGTTGTGTCGGTTCTTCGTCTAGCGATCACGCGTCGAATTGAATCTGATCATTTGCTGAGTGTGCGAAGACCGGCGGAAAGACGATATCTCCATGGCCCCGAAGTCGAGGTAGAGATCGCTCAGACGTTGATAGACTGGATGCCTCTTGTTGAGTTCATGTTCCTTAGGTGTTAGAGGGACCGTAAGTGGCCTACTAAGGATGGTGCCAAGCAAGGTAGCTGCGCGGTGCCTCATGGCGAGGGCATTGATCCTTAGTTGTTGGAGGGGCCGTAATTGGCCAACTAAGGATGATGCCGAGCAATATAGCTGCTCGGTGCCTCTTGGCTAGGGCTTTGATCCTTAGCTGTTGGAGGGGCCGTAATTGGCCAACTAAGGATGGTGCCGAGCAGGGTAGCTGCTTGGGGCCTCTTGGCGAGGACTTTGATCCCTGGTTCGTTGGGGGTAGGGAGCTACCAGCCAGGGATAACCGAGCAAGGGCGGGCCCGGTTGCCTCTTGCGAGGGCTTTGATCCTTAGCGCGGAAGGGGACGTATGTGGCCTACTAAGGATGGCCGAGCAGGGTAGCTGCCCGGGGCCTCTTAGAGAGGGCTTTGATCCCTGGTTCGTTGGGGTAGGGAGCTACCAACCAGGGATAACCGAGCAAAGGCGGGCCCGGTTGCCTCTTGAGAGGGCTTTGATCCTTAGCGCGGGAGAGGCCGTAAGTGGCCTACTAAGGATGGCCGAGCAGGGTAGCTGCCCGGGGCCTCTTGGCGAGGGCTTTGATCCCTGGTTCGTTGGGGTAGGGAGCTACCAGCCAGGGATAACCGAGCAAGGGCGGGACCGGTTGCCTCTTGCGAGGACTTTGATCCTTAAGGACGGGCCGAGCAGGGTTGTTGTCCGGTGCCTCTTGGCAAGGGCTTTGATCTCTGGTTTGGTAGGGAACTACCAGCCAGGGATAACCGAACAAGGGCGGGTCCGGTTGCCTTTGTGAGGACTTTGATCCCTGATTTGTTGGGGTAGGGAGCTACCAGCCAGGGATAACCGAACAAGGGCGGGTTCGGTTTCCTCTTGCGGGGGCTTTTCATCCTTAGCGCGGGAGGGGCCGTACGTGGCCTACTAAGGATGGCCGAGCAGGGTTACTGTTCGGTGCCTCTTGGCGGGGGATTTTGGTCCTTAAGCATGGCCGAACAGGGTTGTTGCCCGGTGCCTCTAGGCGAGGGCTTTGATCCCTGGCGTTGTGGGGTAGGGAAGCTACCAGCCAGGGATAGCCAAGCAGGGTAGCTGCAGGGCTGCCTCTTGGTGAGGGCTTTGATCCCTGGCGTTGTGGGGGCCGGGGGAGGCCTGCCAAGGATGAACTAAGCAGTGAAGCTGCTCGGTCGCCTCTTAGTGAGGGCTTAGATCCCTGGCGTTGTAGGGTAGGCGAGCTACCGGCCAGGGATAGCTGAGCAGGGTAGCTGCTGGGCCGCCTCTTCGTGAGGGCTTTGGGAAGATGGAAAACCGCGAGTGCCACGTGCCACGAACGTATAGAGAACGCGAAGCATTTTGGAATGTCGTGCCAGTTTCGTTACGTGGCGGCGTGGCATTGGGGTAGTTGTTGTGATTCCCAAGATTCGCGCTGGCATGCCCGAGAATCCGGGTCCTTGGAGATTCTGCTTGATGCTATAAGTAGGGAAGGAGATGGCAGTTCCTTTGGCACCGCTTACTTTCGAAATGACTAAGCGCGTGTATTTGATCGAAGAGATAATCACCCTTGGTGATGTCTCCTTGTACGACCAAACACTGTTCGAGGAGAGGTGCCAGGGAGTGGTTCGACGCCTCAAGGATCACTTCGGCCGTCTCCTCCCTCGGCGGTCGTCCTTGCTCCAGCTCCTGATGTACGCGATCTGGAGGAGGTCCCGGGGTTGGACAACCCCCTCACTGAGGAGCTTCTGGACGAGGCGCTTAACAAGGTGCATTCGATCTTCCTGTTCGGCTTCATCTTGAAGGCCAGGCACAACCGATCCTTGCTTCTGACTCTTGAATGTTTCTAGATGAGGTACATCGTAGGTCAAGGCTCAGCGGGCGGTCAGAAGAGTGCTTCCATGGCATCCCGGGTCCGCATGCAGCGTCGGCGGGAGCGGGCTGCAGCGGCTAGGGCCCAGTTGACGGAGATCTACTCTGAGTATCGCCAGGAGTACTTCCTCGATCCCATTCCACCTCTTTTGTAACCCTCCTTTTGTAAGGCTGAGGAGCCCAGAGTACCTTTTTGAATTAATAAGATTCCTCTTTTTGCAACGCTCTAGCGTTCCCCTCTTATTATTTAAGCAGAAAGAACTTTTTAGAAAGATTTACATTGCCTTTGAGAAAGGGGAGGTACACACTCGTAGGTATCCGTTTCATTGGTACAACTTAAGCTTCTCGGCATTGTAAGGCCGTGGAAACTTGCGGTCGTCCGCGTTCTGTAAGCGCTAGGCTCTGCCGGGAAGTACTTCGGAGACGAGGAAAGGACCGTCCCATTTCGGGGAGAATTTATGCAGCCTGCCTTGATCGACGAACTCGTTTCGCCGTAGGACCAGGTCTCCGTTCTTGAAGGAACGACGCTTGACCTGCGCTTTGTAGTATCGGGCAGTTTGCTGCTGATAGGTGGCATCCCTGATTTTAGCCCGGTCCCGTTTCTCCAGCAGGATGTCCAGGTTGGTCCGCAGTGCCGTGGTGTTTGCTTCGTCGTCAAAGTGTTCGACCCGGTGACTGGGTAGCCCGATCTCCGCCGGGACCATCGCCTCGGTCCCGTAGCAGAGGCTAAAAGGGGTTTCCCCGGTGGGGGTCTTTTTTGACATGCGCAGGGCCTATAAGACCCGGGGCAATTCCTCGACCCAACTGCCTTGGCACCTCTCCAAGCGGGTCCGGAGACCCGGAGGACATCCCGGTTGGCGACTTCGGCCTGCCCGTTGCACTGGGGGTGTGCAACCGCGGCGAACTTCATGAGGATATGATATTCATTGCAGAAATCTTTCACCTTCTCGTTCTCGAAGTTCGTCCCGTAGTCGGTGATGATACACCTCGGGATGCCGAACCGGAGTATCAGGTTGTTCTGCAGGAACTTGATGGTCATGGCAGCGTCCGGTTTTCTGATGGGGACGGCTTCGATCCACTTTGTGAAGTAATCCACCGCGGCAAGAACATATTTGTGCCCGCCCGCGCCGGTAGGGAACTGGCCTATCATGTCCAATCCCTACTGGGCGAACGGCCACGGGGAGGTCGGCGCGGTCAGCTCGATGGCCGGGAGGCGAGGTATGCTTCCGTGGAGTTGCCAGCTTTTGCATCTCCTGACGAGATTCTGGGCGTTCTCGTAAATAGTTGGCCAGTAGTACCCCTGGAGCAATGCCTTCTGGATTAAGGTTCGGGCCCCTTGGTGTGCGCCGCCGACCCCATCATGGATTTTACGGAGGACGTAGTCGGCTTCGTGGGGTCGACGTACCGGAGCAGGGGCTGAGTGAAGGATTTCTTGTAAAGGTGCTCATTGCTCCAGACGAAGTGATGGGCTTTGGCCTGGAGACGGCGGGCTGCTCCTCGATCTTCTGGGAGCGTACCGTCTCTTAGGAATTCTACGAGGGGCTTCCTCCAGTTCTGGACATCTTCATGCGCTGTATACACATGAAGTATTGTCGTCCCGTCTTCCACGCTGGGCCGTGGCAAGGTTTCGAAGAGGATAGACCGCTTGTTGTTGGCCGAGTAGGATGAGGCCAGCTTGCTCAGGGCGTCGGCTTGGGCATTGAGCTGCCTGGGTATTTGTTCTATCTGGACTTCGTCGAAATTCTTCCGAAGTTTTCTTACCTCGGCCAGATATTTCATCATTAGGGGTTCCCGAGCCTCGATGTGGCCGGTCACTTGGCCAACGACCAGGGCTGAGTCACTGCGGATTCGAATTGTCCTCAGCCCCATCCTGGAGGCCATGCGAAGTCCAGCCAGCAGGGCCTCGTACTCTGCCGCGTTGTTTGAAGCCTTGAATCTGAGCTTTAGGGAATATTCCATTTCTGCTTCGTTCAGGCCCCGAATGATAAGGCCGGCACCACAGCCTTCCTCGGTTGAGGACCCGTCGACGTAGATGACCCACTCAGGGACCGAGTCGGGTCTCCCCACGATCGGGTGTCGATCCGTGAGGGTCGGCTCGGGCTCCGTTTCTTTGCTGGGGATGGTGCACTCGACATTAAAGTCGACCAGGGCTTGTGCTTTGATGGCCTGCCTCGGGCGGTATTTTATGTCAAACTGGGACAGCACCCACCTCTACTTCTCTAAGCGGCCCGAGAATTCGGGTGAGGTGAAGATAGCCCCCGGCGGGCGCTCGGTGGGGACGAGGATAGTGTGCGCCTAGAAGTAGTGTCGTAGCTTTCTTGAGGCCACTATGAGGGCCAGGACGATCTTCTCTATGGTTGGATACCTCGTTTCTGCGTCTTTGAAGATGTGGCTTACGTAGTATACCGGCTTATGCACTCCGTCGTCCTCCCAGACGAGCACTAAGCCTGCCGCTTGGTCGGATACCGCCAGATACAGCGATAGCTCGTCTCCTTCAACTGGTCGGGTGAGCAGCGGAGGCATCGCAAGGTGCCTCTTTAACTGGTCGAAGGCGGTCTGACACTCCTCTGACCACTCGAACCTCAAGATTTTCCTTAGAGCTTTAAAGAATGGGATGCATTTCTCCCCAGACCTCGACATGAAACAGCTCAGAGCGGCCACCCGCCCGGTTAGTCGCATGATCTCGACGTTGGTCTTAGGCACGGTCATGTTGAGGATGGCGTCGATTTTTTCCAGGTTGGCCTCGATTCCATGGTGGGTGACCATGAAACCGAGGAAATTTCCCCCGGTGACCCCGAATGCGCACTTAGCGGGGTTCAGCTTCATCTTGAACTTGCGAAGTACCTCGAAGGCCTCGCCCAGGTCCTTGGTGTGGTCGGTCAACGAGACTGATATGACGAGCATGTCATCGACGTAAACCTCCATGTTCCTGCCGATCTGTGGCTTGAACATGCGGTTGACCAACCGTTGGTATGTAGCCCCGGCGTTCTTGAGGCCGAAAGGCATCATCTTGTAATAGTATACCCCCCGATCCGTTGTGAATGTGGTAAGATCTTCGTCTGCCGGATTCATACGGATCTGATTGTAGCCGGAGAAGGCGTCCATGAAGCTCAATAGCTCGTGGCCTGCCGGGCTATCAACGAGCTGATCAATCCGAGGTAGGGGATAGTTGTCCTTGGGGCAGGCCTTGTTGAGGTCGGTGAAGTCGACGCACAAGCGCCACTTCCCGCTTGATTTCTTGACCAGGACTACGTTTGGTAGCCACTCCGAATAGGGCACGTTCCGAATGAAGTTGGCGGCGAGGAGCCGATCTACCTCATCCTCGACAGCCTTCTGTTTGACCGGGGCGAAGCTTCGCTTTTTCTGTCTGACGGGTCGGGCTGTTGGATCAACCCCGAGCTTGTGAGATATAATTTTGGGGTCGATCCCAGGCATGTCAGCAGGCGCCCAGGCAAACACGTCGGAGTTGTTTATGAGGAAGTGGACCAAGTCATCTCGCTGAGTTCCTGTCAGAAGCGACCCGATCCGAACGAGTTTTTCGTCGTCCCCTTCTATGATGGGGACCTCTGTCAGAAGCTCCACCGGGGTCCCTCGGACCTCTGTTTGCTCGTCTCGAGTGTCTAGATAACCCATGATGTCACCCTCACCTTCGACATCGTCGACCGGTCTCTCCGATGAAGATGTTGCGGTGAAGCAAACCTTTGCAATTCGCTGGTCTCCATAGACCCGACCTATCCTGCCCTGGTCGAGAGGGAACTTCATCGCCAGGTGATATGTCGATATCTGGGCCCGGAGGGAGTTCAGCGTGGGGCAGCCGAGGAGGATGTTATAGGCCGATAGGATTCTTGCTATGATGAATTCCACCGGCAGTGTTCGCGTACGGTTGGTTTCCTCGACGTTGAACTGTAGAGTGATTACCCCTTCCGCCAGGATGGAGTGGTTGGTGAATCCTGAGAGGACGTGGGAGGTCGGCCTTAGGTCTGCCGAGGCGGGCCTCATGGGCAGAAAGCAGTTGTAGAAGAGAATGTCTGCCGAGCTCCCCGAGTCGACCAGGATCCTGTGCACCTCGTATTGATGGAATCGAGCCGTAATCACCAGGGGGTCGTTGTGGGGAAAGGATATTCCGTGAAAGTCCCCATCGTCAAAAGTGATCGGCTCGATCTCCCTTGACCTCTTCGTCGGTCGGCTGTCGGCCTCTGCGGCTGGCATGAGGTGCTGAGTCTCGTATGTACCCGACGTACCCCCGGCCGTCATGACCATGATTTTCGACGAGCCTTGGTTCCCTTGGGTTAGGTTCCTTACGCCCCCCGGTGGGGTTGTTTTTGAGCTGTCGTGGAGAGTCTCGCGTGCGCGACCCCGTCGAGAGAGGGGGTGCCGGTCGTGCCTGTAAAAAGGAGAGCTGACCGCCACCGCCTCGGGAGGGATAGGGGTGCGACGAGACTCAGGGCGAAACTCTCTAGCGTAAGACCTCGGAGCCAAACTTAGCGGTGCCCACCGGGTTTTCGAGTAAGTCGGCCTAAGGAAACCGCGGTTGCCGGAAATGATGAGGCTACAGTCGGCAGTGCCTACCCGGACGGAATCTTCTTTCCCCTGTAGGGGTCCTGGTCCTGAGGCGGGGGAGCGGCGACTTGGTGATCTTTTCCCGCCGTTTGGACGCAGATCAGCGCCTCCACAACAGACATGAGTCGGTCTATCCGGCCGGCGAGGGCGTTGATGGCATTCGGCGGTGGAGGTCCGTCCGCGCCTCCGTTGAGGAGGAGGTGGCGGCTGGTGCTTGGATCGTCGTGATGATCGATCGCCATTGGATTGAGATCGAAAAGTGAACTTTTATTTTTGTGGAATCAAGGATTTCCCACAGACAGCACCAGCTGACACGACCTGGATCACGCCGAGATGTTACCTTCCGTTGATCTACTGATAGCGGCGATGGGTGGCTGATATTGGATCTGGAGGAAGGCTCCTGAAGCGTGTGGATCTCAATAGTTTGAGGTTGGTTGTTGCCGAGCTACCTGCACGGAAGTCCCGGGGTGGTTGTACCACCGAGGACCCTCCGACGGTCAAGTTAGAGAGGAAATCCGAGCAGAGTAACAGATTAGTGGAGTAAAAATGGCTTACTTGAACCATCTGAAGAAGGGGTTTATATAGCGGTGGCAGCAGGCGAGGCAAGCACGAGAATCACGCCGGCCGTTACGCTCCCGACTGTTTCCTGATTTAAAATCAGGAAAGCCTACGGAAAAGGCTTCAGAAAAGGGTCACGTGCTTACACGTGACCAGCAGTCACGTGTTGGCACGTGACATCTAAAAGCATCGGCAAGGCAAATTCAGTTTCCCAACTACATCAAAGAAAAGGGCTTCAGAAAGGGTCACGTGCTCCCACGTGACCAGGGTCACGTGTTGGCACGTGACACTCAAAAGCGGCAGACTCAATTCCCTGATTGAATAAAAAAAAGGCTCTAGACGAGGGTCACGTGGTGGCACGTGACAGCTAAGCAGCGACCAGAAAGCAGAGCGCGGAAAGAAAGAAGAGGTCTCGTTCCAAGGGGGTCACGTGACCAAGGGTCACGTGGTCACACGTGACCGGCTTTCAAAGCCTATCTGTTAACAGAAATTAAATTCTGAGAAAAGACCTCGTAAATCTTTCCAAAGCAACCGATTGAGTTAAAAATTTAAAGGGTGATTAAACATCATCTATCTATGGAAAAATCTCGAATTTGGAAAGATTTCCCCTTTAAATCTAACTGAAATAATAAAGGAGAATCTCTGGATTTAAAATCCAATGGTGAATAAAATTCACCTAATAATTCAAAGGTTCAAAACGAATGGTGAATACAAATCAAATCTCCCAATGAAAGATTCACCAAAACTAATTGATTCGGCTGCTTCTCCTATAAATAGGAGCCAGGAGATATGCAGAGATAGGGATAGAGGCAGAAGGAATCGAGAAAAAGAGAGGGGAGCCTTGATACTTTGGAGAAATTTGGATCTTCTACAAAAGAAAACCCTAGGTAAGAAAGGGAAGGCTTTTTTGAAAGGAAAAGAGAATTTAATTCTCAACAGAGTTTAACTCTGATATAAAAACAGAAGAACATAGTTCTCTCTTTGGTGGAGGATCTGTAAAGTGCACATCTCCCCTTGAGTTGAGAATTTAATTCTTAATGGGTTGAGATCCTGCCATGCAGATCCAAAGCATAGAGAGGGAATGAAAGCGCGAGAATTTAATTCTCACAGAACCATAGGAATTTAATTCCTTTAAAATAAAATTAGGGTTTAACCCTATATCATGGGAATTTAATCCCTTCAGAATAAATAGAATTAGGGTTTAACCCTAGTTAAGAACTTAGTGTTGTTAAAACAACAGGAATTTAATTCCCTTAATCTCATTCCCCAGAATAATTCTTTAACAGAGAATCGGAGTTTAATTCCTTAAAACTTTTATTAGGGTTTAACCCTATTCAGTTCTTCACGTATATGAGGAATTCAATTCCTACAGAAAATTCAGAGTTCAGAATATAAATCTTCAAAAGGAAGTAGGAATTTAATTCCTCCGAAATTATTGTCAGGGTTCAACCCTACGAGGAATTTAATTCCTGAAAGGGATTAATAGATCTTCTAAAGAACATACATAGAGGCAGGGTCACGTGTCACTACGTGACCCCCAAAAAGATCTACAAAAAAAACCCCTTTGAGGCAGTGACTCACGTGACCCATGTGACCCTTGGCAGAGGCTTTAACATACTCCATTTAAACACCCGTCACGTGATGGCACGTGATGCTCCAAAAGATGCGATATTCTCAGCAGAACAAATGAAGGGAGGGCGCCCTCACGTGCTACCACGTGACCCCTCTTGCCTCAGCGTCTAACGCTAAAGTGGAACCCCTGAATCCAGTGTTAAAACACTGTTTGGCCTTAATGTTCAACACTAATCGAAGAATTTTATTTGCAGTGTTTAATACTGAATTTCTTAGTGTTTAACACTAATTTGAAGCCTCTGCTGCTAGTGTTTGACACTGGTTTGCTCTAGTGTTTAACACTAATTTGAACCCCCTGTTGCTGGTGTTTAACACCAACTGACTTTTAGTGTTAAAACACTAACTTATCAATCTCATTCCCAGTGTTCAACACTGATTGGTCCTTAGTGTTTAACACTAGGCATTGGCCCAATTGGCTAAATCGCCAGAGGCAAAGCCTCTCCTTCAATGGACCGACAGAGGGCCAATATCCTAAACATGATTGGACTTAGCCCAAGCTGGCCATAAGTCCTCAATTCAAATTCAACTGAGCCAATGGGCTCATAATATAATTAATTGGTCTTGATTCCAAATTGGGTCAAAGATTATTTAATCTACCTCGGTTTAAGGGTACATCTCTTCACTCCTTTGATACTCGGCGTTGTAATTCCTCAACGTCTTCAAAGAGGTGACGGGTCCCGATGACCACATATTGATACGGACTGTGGGGTCCTTAAACGCATGGACTATGAGGTCCTTAACCTTGACCGAGATGTCTTAAAACTAATAATGGACTGTGGGGTCCTTAAACCCATGGACTTTTGCGTCCTTAAACTACCAATGGACCACTATGTCCTTAAACTGGTAATGGACCACTATGTCCTTAAACTGGTATTGGACCACTATGTCCCTAAACTGGTATTGGACCACCACGTCCCTAAACTGGAACAATAGAGCCCAAACGCTCTTTTGTCGGATCTAAACGATCCCGTTAAGCTGATCTTAGTCTCAAACTGGACTAACGTATCCTTAACAAACGTTTAAGTTGATCTTAGCCTCAAATATGGCTAACGTGTCCTTAAACCAAACCCCCAAACCCAAATCTAAGAAAATACGGATTTGGACTAATCCACGTCCTACGGGCGACAACATAAATTTGTCTCCGTACACAATCCACGGGCAAGCACAAACAAAACAAACACCCACGACACGAAGTGACCAGCTGGAGAAGGAGAAAGTTGTTACCGCGATGCGGTAGCGTAATTAACTGCAGGGGCTTGCGCCTGCAGGGAAGAGCGTCCCCACAATCAAAAACCCCTCGACGAGGGGGAATCTGACGAAGTCTGCTACATCGGTCGCATCCGTTTAAACCTTCGATACATGGTGTCATAAATTAACTTGGTATCTTCGGAGAAGTAGACGGATAACACTAATTAGCATCTGTCCCGAATCTCAGGCAAGACAGTCTATGTCTCGGCCGCCATTCGGAGGGGAACACCGACGTCAGGCCCGCGTGATGAGCGGGACCTCCCATTAATGGCGAGACAGGCTCGTTAATGAGGGATCGTGGTGGTGTGGAACGTGGGATGTGGCCGGCGGAGATCTCGCGCATGGCGAGATTCGCGGGATGGCGGTTATGCCTGCAAGCGGTGTTGTTGGTCGGTCGATGAGACCGAGGAAGATGACCTTGGTGGGAGAGCTCGCGGAGGAGCGGGAGAGCCGAGGTATCTTGGTTCTGATCGAGCCCGGAGGCGAGCTGAGATGGCCGAGGAGGCTCGGGCCTGTGATAGCTCGGAGATGAGCTGCAGGGCCGAGGAAGCCAATTGTGCTGGGGGCTCGGAGGTGAGCCAGCGTTTGCTTATAGGACAGGCATAGGAGTGGTCTGGTCAGCCACTGTAGGTCCTTTTTTGTGAGCCCTGGGACACGTCATTGTTTACCCCAATCGGAGCAAAGCTCCGATCAAATTCCGAGGTGGAAGATGAAACAACTCCCCAATCAGAAACAAAGCTTTCCTTTGAAAATTTAAACTTCAATAAAGGAAGCAACGCTTCAGTTGCTCAGGCACTGCGCTGCGCGACATGTGTCAGCGCAGATGCGCTAGCGCAGTCACGTTGCGCTGTGCGCTGTGCGATACGTATCAGTGTCACGAAATAAGAGAGATTGGCACGAAAGAAGGGAACCTTCGGTTCTTTTGTAGCCAACCTTTCAGGAAAGTGCCGTCCTTATAGCGACCTGATGAAGAAGGGAACTCCATTCGTTTGGGATCAAAAATGCCAAGGCGCACTGGATGAGATCAAGCAATACCTGCAGAACCCGCCAGTGTTGGCTGCTCCGGTTAAGGGGAAGCCTCTCATTCTTTATACAACCGCCCTCGAAGGTTCCTTAGGCGCATTATGGGCACAAGAGAACGATCAAGGGAAAGAAAGAGCACTCTACTACTTAAGTCGAGTCCTGCTGGGGGCAGAAAGCAACTACTCTCCCATTGAAAAACACTGCCTGGCATTGATCTTCGCAATAACAAAGCTTAGGCACTATGCGTTGGCGCACGAGGTCCGTCTGATTTCAAAAGTGGACCCTCTTAAATATCTAATGTCAAAAGCCATATTGACAGGACGACTCGCTAAATGGGCCCTGCTCTTGATGGAATTTTCGATAACGTATCAACCTCTCAAGGCAGTAAAAGGCCAGGCCATCGCCGACTTCCTTGCTGAGCATCCCATACCTGCCGATTCTCCTTTAAATTGCGATTTGCCAGACAGACATGCGTTTGACGCAATCGACAGTAGTGACACCCGTTGGGAGCTTTATTTCGATGGAGCATCTTCCATGAAAAAGCACAAATAAAGTACGCCAATGATCAAATCGGGGGTAGGACTCATTTTTGTGACTCCACAAGGAGGAATAATGCGCTTCGCCTTCTCCTTAACAGAGCCGAGAACGAATAATGAAGCTGAATATGAAGCTCTGATAGCAGGCCTCGAGATCGCCATCGATATGGGAATTGAGAGCCTCCTCATATACGGGGACTCCCAATTGGTCGTCAGTCAAGTGAACGGCGATTACCAAACATGCAAACCGGAATTGGTAAAATACGGTGAAAAAGTGCAGCAACTGCTAACCCAAATTCCCTCCTACACGTTGGAAAGCATACCGCGCGCGAAAAATAGCAAAGCAGACGCATTAGCCAAACTTGCTAAAGAACTGGCTGACGAGAACCTCGACGACGTTAGAATCGTGGTACAGAGCCGTCGAGTGCTCACCCCAACAGAAATATCTCCGAAATCGTCTGAAGAAAAATGAGCGAAAGAGGAGACAACCCTGCAAATAAAAGACTGGGAAAATACCGGGGACTGGAGAGAAGTCTTCATAGATTACTTCAAGTTCCACCGAATACCTGAAGAGGCGTCCACAAGACATCAGCTCATGAAACGAGCTCTGTCTTTCGCCTTCGTCAATGATACTCTGTACAAGAGGTCATTCGATTCTCTGTGGTTGAGATGCTTAGGACCTGACGAAGCGAGAAGGGTCGTCCAAGAAGTTCACGACGGACTCTGCGGTTCCCACCAAGCAGGCCCTAAGATGAAGTTAAAGATAAAGCGGATGGGCTACTACTGGCCCACGATGATGCAGGATTGCCTGGAATACGCGAGGCAATGTCATTCATGCCAAATTCATGGGGACTTCATCCATCAGCATCCCAATCCACTGCATCCAACAGTGGCTAGTTGGCCATTCGAAATGTGGGGAACTGACATAGTCGGTCCCATCGAACCAGCATCGTCAAAAGGACATCGTTTCATCTTGGCGACGACTGATTACTTCTCCAAATGGGCAGAGGCGGTACCGTTGAGGGAAGTGAAAACGGAGAACATCCTCCATTTCTTCAGAACGCACGTCATATACCGGTTTGGAACCCCGAGAAGAATCATCTCTGATAATGGGCCAGCCTACCGAAGTCATAAAATTAGCCATTTCGCACAGCAGCACAATATAGACTGGAGATATTCCTCAGTTTATAACCCGCGAGCTAATGGTCTAGCTGAGGCCTTCAACAAGACCTTGACGAAGATCATGAAGAAAACAGTGTCACGAAATAAGAGAGATTGGCACGAAAGATTGCAAGGGGCTCTTTGGGCGTATCGAACTACATTTAAAACGGCCACGAACACAACGCCATACGCGTTGGTATTTGGGACGGAAGCAGTACTCCCTCTCGAGATAGAATTACCCTCTCTACGAGTGGCAGTCCACTACGGGCTGACGGATGAAGAAAATGCTCACCTTTGGTTTGAAGAGCTTGACGCCCTTGATGAAATCCGGATTCTAGCACAACAAAATCTGGAAGCCTATAAAGCAAAGATGACGCGCTCATATGAGAGATTGAGCCGCCCGAGGACATTCCACCAAGGCGAACTCGTGCTAGTGGTCAAAAGGCCCATGATCCCCAATCGCGCCAAGCGGGGAAAGTTCGAGCCAAATTATGAAGGACCGTACATCGTTGATAAGGTCTACCAAGGTGGGGCCTATCTACTCATGGATATGCACGGTGAAAGGCCGTTCAGGCCAATAAAGGGTCGCTTCCTAAAGAAATACTACGCTTAATGAGCCACAGCCTAGGTCAATGGTAGATGACGACGACTATGTCCGCTCGCTATCTTCCTAAGCTCAAGCTTTATAAGTAGTAGCCAGCCCTCTCAACCGTGGACCGAAATGTCCTTAAACTAATAACAGACCGAAACGTCTTTAAACTACTACCGCAGCATCTTTTAGGCTGACGAGATATAAAAATAAAACATATAAAAATAAAATAAAAAAAACGGTATGTCCATAAGCAAAATGGGCACGGATGAAAACCCGAAAGAGCTCCGTGAGTAAAAACAGCAGGACTACCGGCGAATGTTTGTGAAAACCCGAAAGGGCACAACTTCGTTAGAGAACCCTTATGGAGTCCTCTCGACCTTGTAAGGAGAAACCACCTGCGTGAGATCCTTACGACTCACAAAGGAGTAACACACTTAGGAATCCCCACGATTCCTAAGGAGAAAATACACTTGCGGGATCCTCACGACTCGTAAGGAGAACTCTCTTATGGGACCCTCACGGCTCATAAGATTTGAAAGTCTTAAGTTACAGAGATCTAAACCTGTGCTTAAGCAAACCCCCACAAACTTCCAATATTGCCCTACAAGTGGTCCAATATTGACCCTTGTATACAATCCACGGGCGCGAATAAACATTTCCCTAGCCAAATTTCATCCATGACTGGGAATACGTTCGCATGGTAAGCAACCCTTATAAATCCCCTCGATTTATGAGGAGAAAACCTTCCTGTAGGATCCTTACGACTTACAGAAGAACAAAATACTTAGGAACCCTCACGGTTCCTAAGGAGAAAATACACCTACAAGATCCTCACGACTTGTAGGGAGAAATACCTTCACGAGACCCTTACGGCTCATGAAGTCAAAGTCTTAGCCGACAGGACCCTAACCCTGGTCGCTAAGCCTCCTTTGTTCAACAACGATAGAGGCAAATGATGATTCGCTCCTGGTAATATCCCAGTTGCAGCAGTGCTGATGCCGAAATCGGTGTCCAATTTCAGGTTGACGGCGAAAGCCAGTAGACCGCTCATGCATACGAAATAGCCGAAATGATAGGGCAACTTGCAATAAAAAGCAGCAAGTAAAATGTATGCATGCAAAATAGCCGAAATGATCGGGCAACTCGTAATAAAGAGCAACGAGTAAAAAATAAAATAATAAAAAAGCCGAAATGATTGGGCACCGCGAAAAATAGCCGAAATGTTTGGGCAATCGCGACCTTCGCGATATAAAAGCTGAAATGATAGAGCATCGCGGAAATAAAACAAAAAATAAGAAATGATAAAACTTCGGCCCTACAGTTAAGATCACATCGATCCCTGTATACAATCCAAGGGCGTAAACAAAGAAGGAACCATGCCTCCCCAGCGGATTCCGTCAAACGACGAAACCAAGCCTCAACGGTTCATTTCAACCGAAGAAGCCAGTGACTCCAACGAAAATTCCTCGACTCACGGATACAAACACTCCTTGACGAGAGCCTCCTGATCCGCGTCGACCCGCAGAGCCACCAGTGCCTCCGTAGGAACCCTCGACTCGTTTCACACCCCAAGGACACAAATAATCCTTGGCGCTCGGGAAACAAATAATCCCGGCAAATTCCTCGACTCACGGATACAAACACTCCTTGACGAGAACCTTCTGATCCGCGTCGACTCGCAGGGCCACCATCGCCTCCGTGGGAACCATCGACTCGTTTCAAACCCCAAGGACACAAATAATCCTTGGCGCTCGGGAAACAAATAATCCCGGCAAATTCCTCGACTCACGGATACAAACACTCCTTGACGAGAGCCTCTTGATCCGCGTCGACCCGCAGAGCCACCAGTGCCTCCTTAGGAACCCTCGACTCGTTTCAAACCCCAAGGACACAAATAATCCTTGGCGCTCGGGAAACAAATAATCCCGGCAAATTCCTCGACTCACGGATACAAACACTCCTTGACGAGAGCCTCCTGATCCGCGTCGACCCGCAGAGCCACCAGTGCCTCCTTAGGAACCCTCGACTCGTTTCAAACCCCAAGGACACAAATAATCCTTGGCGCTCGGGAAACAAATAATCCCGGCAAATTCCTCGACTCACGGATACAAACACTCCTTGACGAGAGCCTCCTGATCCGCGTCGACCCGCAGAGCCACCAGTGCCTCCGTAGGAACCCTCGACTCGTTTCAAACCCCAAGGACACAAATAATCCTTGGCGCTTGGGAAACAAATAATCCCAGCAAAATCCTCGACTCACGGATACAAACACTCCTTGACGAGAGCCTCCTGATCCGCGTCGACCCGCAGAGCCACCAGTGCCTCCGTAGGAACCCTCGACTCGTTTCGAACCCCAAGGAAACAAATAATCCTTGGCGCTTGGGAAACAAATAATCCCTCGCAAAACTTCTCAACTCACGGATACAAACACTCCGTGACGAGAGCTTCTTTGACTCACATCTCGGGCTGTAAGGATTCAAAAACTTGCTTCCTGAACAATGGGACCCTGCAAGTCAATCCTAAATGGTCTCTTGCATACTATTCACGGGTCTCACTCTCTGAAGTCGATTCTCGACAAAGAGGGAAACAACCGCTTACGAGCCTTCTCAACTCGTAAGAGGGCAATGGGACCCTGCAAGTCAATCCTAAATGGTCTCTTGCATACTATTCACAGGTCTCACTCTCTGAAATCGATTCTCGACAAAGAGGGAAACAACCACTTACGAATCCTCTCGGCTCGTAAGAGGGAAAATTCTCTTATAGGATCCTTACGACTTATAAAGAGAAAACCACACTTAGGAATCCTCACGATTCCTAAGGAGAAAACCCACCTACGAGATCCTCTCGATCCGTAGGGAGAAAAGTCTCCATGAGACCCTCACGGCTCATGGAGTTAAAAATTCCTAGGCGGCAGACCTGAAACTGCGGCCTAAGCCATCGCTATATCTCGAAGAAATCAAGAAGCTTACTCTACTACCTGCTAATTGTGACGACATGCTGAAAAAGAGGAAAAGCAACAAAAAAAGCATATGGTTTACACTTGATCGAGCATATGAGACGCATTCAGTCAGGTGAAAGATTCAGAGCAGAAGATAAGACAGGATAAGAAAGACAAAATTTTCATTAATATCGCCCAAAGTTCTTACAATCATAAAAGCGATAAATTAAAAATGTTATTACAACGGAATAACCTCGAACCCAGGGCATGGATTGAGGAACTCGAAAGCTACCCTATCTATGACTTTCCAAGCCGCGCGGACCATCCTGGTATGCTTCCTTTCACGAGCACAAGCGTCAGGGTCCCCCCTGATGTCTTCCACCCTTCGATAAACGGCGAGTATGGCGGACTGTTGAAAGACCTCATGCAGGAGATCGATAAGGCTGTCTCGTCGCCTTTTTGAGATAAAATTCAACAGGTACACCGAGTGCACCTTGTCCTCAGCAGCATCCAACGCCCTAAGCGGTACGCCGGAACAGAAGAGGGGAAGCGCCTCCCAGATGGCTCCCACTATAAGCTTGAGAAGAGAGGAACGCCGGGGAAGCAGTGGACCATTGTATGCGTCAAAGCGGCTCATGATTTCAGCACACTCCGCGTTTGTGAACTCTCGATTTTGAGAGCGGCCAAGTCGGCGGATGTCCCCGTAAGAGATGATCTCGTTAAGAGCATACATATGGGCGTCCATTGTTCCTGTAGAAGAAGATTGACAACAATCAGTAACCTTTGAAAGCTATGTTATATAATCTAAAAGGAGCAAAGCTCCATAAATGAATCAAGAAATTACAAATCTTTTAGAGGGCAAAGCTCTACTCAAGGATTAAAACCCGCGAACAAAAGCTTAATGAAACCCCAATAGGGATCTCTTTAGATCAAAAGATCTGTGAGAGCAAAGCTCTTCGACTGAGATTAATTTGGATTAATTTGATTTACATTAAAATTTACCTAAAGTTTCCAATTTTGGAGTTGAGCAAAGCTCTGGTAGTGAAACCCCAATGGGGATCTCTTTAGATCAAAAGATCAGTGAGAGCAGGGCTCTCTGATTAAGACTAATTTAAGTTAATTTGATTTATATTAATTTTACTTAAAGTTTCTAACTTTGAAATTGAGCAAAGCTCTGCTGTTTAAGATTAATTAAAGTTAATTTAATCTAAGATTCAATTTTACCTAAAGTTTTCTCCAAAAAACTTTGGAAAGAAGAGCAAAGCTCTAGAGTTCTTGAAGGCAAGAGCAAAGCTCTGAAGCTTTTGAAAATAAAAAACGGAAAGATGATAAGCATCTGTGGGGGACCAGAGGTCCTATTTATAGGCACCAAGTGCCTCTTCGACTTCCAAAATTCGTCACGGCGGTTGGAATTTCGCCACCATTGCGCTCACGTTTGGGGCCACGTAAGCGCAATGGTGCGGGGGGCATTTGTTTACCCCAATCGGAGCAAAGCTCCGATCAAATTCCGAGGTGGAAGATGAAACAACTCCCCAATCAGAAACAAAGCTTTGCTTTGAAAATTTAAACTTCAATAAAGGAAGCAACGCTTCAGTTGCTCAGGCACTGCGCTGCGCGACATGTGTCAGCGCAGATGCGCTAGCGCAGCCGCGCTGCGCTGTGCGCTGCGCGACACGTGTCAGCGCAGATGCGCTAGCGCAGAAGAAGGGGTTTAACACCAAAAGCAATTTATTCATGCAAAGTTACGTACACTTGATAATAACGAATTAAAATCATATGATGCACGAACACAACAAAGAACTAAAATAAAAGAACCCTTAACAGGCAATGAAATACTTGATTAAAAAGAAAAATGCTTATTCATTATTATTGATATTACATTTAAAAAAGATCACCGAATACGGGATCAGAAAGACAAGGATTCGCAAAAAGAAGAAGAAGATTTCCCAGCTCCCTCTCTGTCTTCTCCACCACATCGAAGCGGCGATCCTCCCGAGGGGTGGCCATCCAACGGTCGACGCCACACTCTTGGGAAAAAGTGGCGATGACAACCCGACGAGCCCATATCTGGTTCAGCAAATGGAAGGAGCAGTCCTTCAGGGCTTTGGTGATCAAGTGCGCTTCGAGAAGGCCCTCGATCTTGTCCTCGGCGGCATCCAGCATTGCCGGGGACATCTCTGCTGGAGGAGGGGGAATGTCGGAGAGCACCGAGGTAAGGGCCATCCGAAGCCAAATGGAATTCGGAGGAAGAGGAGACCCCACACGAGCCAAAAGCTCATGCATTGCAGCGTCGCATTGCTCGTCCGAGAGAGAAGGGTCCACCAGGCGCGCAGCAAAACGGGGAACGATGTCCCGAATCGGAACCTCCCATGGTTGTCGGCGGGCATGAGGGCGGTTGCAAGCCATGATCGAAAAAGTTCTCTGAAGATGAGAGAATAAAAAGCTCGGCCCTGAACTATATATAGACCCAAACACAAAAGATTTTGTGCACAATGGAATTATTTCCAAGACCCGGGAAATCAAAATCTTGGAAATACAAGTTCGACTTGGAAAAGGGGAGATGAAAAGATATCTCAGGTGAAGCAACGCTTCAGATCCTCTGCGCTGGGCGCAACTTGCCACGTGTCTGGCGCAACGCGCCGAGCGCAGCGCCCAGAAAGCGCACCCAATCAGAGCAAAGCTCTGATTGAAGGAAGCAACGCTTCAACTGCACTGCACACTGCGCTGCGCGACACGCGTCAGCGCAGATGCGCTAGCGCAGTTGCGCTGCGCGACAAGTGTCATGCGCTGGGGCATCTGCGCCAAACTAAATTAAGATTTTTATGAAATCTTTTCTGTTCTTTCCAGAACTAGAAGATTTTCTTCGGCCTTTGGATCAAAGATCCAGCGGTGGGAAAATTCCCAAAATCACTCAGGAAAGATCCTGTTAACAAATTCAACAGATTTGTGGTCGCTATAAATAGGACCCTAAGCCTCAATTCAAAAAAAAAGGAACAATTTTCTCGAAAGATCAAGAACTCTAAGCAGAGAAAACTCTGAGAAGATCTCAAGAAAGAGGTAAAGAACCTTCATGGATTAGAAGAAATTCCTTCTAATAGACCATTATTCTAAAAAATATATATATATAAGATCAATGATCTTTATATAAAAAAAAAGAAAACAGTGCTTTGCACTTCTTGTGAACCTTCGGTTCTTTAAAAACAAAATAATAATAAAAGAATAAAAGAATAGTGCTTTGCACTTTTATGAACCTCTGGTTCTTTGAATAAAGAAGAAATCTATTTTTCTTTGATCTAATTTAGATCAAGAACTTAAACAGTGCTTTGCACTTCCCTTCTTGAATATAAAAAGATTCTTAGTGCTTTGTACTTCCAAGTTGCGCCGTTGCGCTCTTAAGAGAGCGCCACGTATCGGCTATAAAACCACTTGCGCTAAGCGCCCTTAAGATAGAGCTTTGCTCTCTGGAATTGGCGCAACTCGCTGAGAGCGCGCCACGTGTCAGCAGTGCAATAGCGCAGCGCAACAGCGCATCGCACTGCGCTAGTGCGCTTGCGCTCATCAGAGCACGACACGTGTCATCACCATATGAACTTGCGCTCATTACTTAGCGCAAAGCGCAGATGCATTAAAAAGGGCCAAGCCCAATTAAGAGAAGGCCTAACAGGCTTAATGAAGCGCAAATGCATTATTTTAAGGGGCAGAGCCCAAACCAGAACAGATGCTTTGCATCATTTATAAATGGGCAGAGCCCAAACAAAATATTCAGAATGCTATGCATTTTTAAAGGGGCAAAGCCCAAAACAAAGTAGATGCTTTGCAAATAGGTAGAGCCCAAAATAAACTGATACTCTATATCTTTTGTAGAGCCTAAATAAGAAAAATGCAATGCGAATAAAGTGCTGAACTGGACTTAGCCCAATCGTGGCCATAAGTCCTTAAATTAAATTGACTGAGCAAAATGGCTCTCCTAAATCAATTCACGTCCGGTTTGAGGGTACATCTCCGAACTCCTTTGACATCCATCGTTGTAATTCCTCAACGACGTCAAAGAGGTGACGGGTCCCAACAACCATAAACTAATATCGGACCGAAACGTCCCTAAATTAATATCGGACCGAAACGTCCCTAAACTAATATCGGACCGAAACGTCCCTAAATTAGCAATGGACCGAAACGTCCCTAAACTGGCGAAGGACCGGAACGTCCCTAAACTAATAATGGACCACCACGTCCCTAAAACTGGCGACGGACCGCCATGTCCCTAAACTGGCACAATAGGGCCCAAACGCTCTTTTGTTGGATCTAAACGGTCCCGTCTAAGTTGATCTTAACCCCAAATACGGTTAACGTGTCCTTAGACATTTAAATAAACGATAAAACTCCAAATTAACTTTGGTTCAAGGGTACATCTCTGAACTCCTCAGACGCTTGTCGTTGTAATCCCTCAACGACGTCAGAGAGGTGACGAGTCCCGACAGCCAGATAATTAAATCAATCATGATGTTAAGTTGATCTTAGTCTAAAACAAGACTAACGTATCCTTAACAAACGTTTAAGTCGATCTTAGTCGCAACGCGACTAATGTATCCTTAAACTAAAAACACCAAACCCAAATCTAAGTAAATACGGATTTGGACTAATCCACGTCCTACGGGCGACGGCATTACTCAGTCTCCGTATACAATCCACGGGCAACCATAAACAAAATAAACACACATGACACGAAGTGAAATTCTGGAGTAGGAGAAAGTTGTTACCGCGATGCGGTAGCGTAATTAACTGCAGGGGCTTGCGCCTGCAGGGAAGAGCGTCCCCACAATCAAAAACCCCTCACCCTGAGGGGGAATCTGACGAAGTCTGCTACATCGGCCGCATCCGTCTAAACCTCCGATACGAGGTGCCATAAATCAACTTGGCATCTTCGGAGAGATAAACGGATAAAACCAAATAGCATCTGCCCCGAACCTCAGGCACAGGACGTCCTAACGTCTCGGCCGCCGTTCGGAGGGGAACAGTCATCTGCCACGTGTCCTGATCTGGGAGATCACCGATATCGAGCATCATCAGTGACCGTCTCCAACAATCGCAAGCTAGCGATCGTTGTCGACAATCACATGCAGGCAACGACTGATTTCTTCCGTCGACCATCAATCACCAGTTATAGACCGTCGCCAACAACTACCGCCCTCCACGGACAATCGATGACCATCCGCAGACTATAGCGGATTGCCACCGTCAACTAGCTGTCAATGACCGGTTGCTGATAACAGCACACCAGCGATCGTTGTCGACATCTGCTTGCCAGCAACTGATGATTGATGATGTTTCCAGCCGATGACCGACGAATGCGTTCCGTCGATCATTGCAGTTCGCCACCTGCAGCTGTCGACCGACGACCATCACTGTCCATTGACTGTCACCGCCATCTGTCGACTACTGTCAACAACCGTCCGTTAACGAGTGCCTGCTGGGACTGTCATTGCTAACAACTAGTCGACGACGTCCATCCGCTTGTGACTATTGTCACGCCCCGCTCGGAGGCGGAGACGAGGCAGGCACGCGATGTATTTACTAAGAAATAAACACGTCAAGCGTAATTAAGCAATATATAAAATGCACAATAAATGACAAGAGTATAAAATGAACAACAACTTTTATTAACATTCATCATTACAATACAACTGATTTGAAAAGGAAAAGTACAATGATAAAAACAATGCCTAAACAGTGGCATACAAACTGGAAGATAAGTACAAGTAAAGCTAGTAGTCGGCTGTGCTTCAATCTGATCCAGGTACTCCTGACTGGGCTCAGTCTCCTGAGAGTCATGTTCTCCTGACGAACATTCCAAAGAAAGAAATAGACTGGAATGTCGTCAGCGAACTAGCGCTCGGTAAGTCCCAAAAGAAAGAAAGAAATATAACAAGTAATGTGGAAGGAAACTGTTAAGTTATACATGTATCAGTTTATTATTCTAATGTAGTTGTTTGTAGCTTAGTACAGAAAGTATCAGTGTATACGAAAAGAGTCCAACTTACTCCGTGGACTATGGTAAAAAGTAGTATAAGGACCCGTCAAAACTCACGGGACAACAGCACGAGAGTTCATATAGGTGTCTTCTAGTGACCATCTCGTTCCACTTCTAATACATTCCGTACCAATCTACCCCGTTAACCCCGTGTAATGTTTTATATAGATTATAATTATCAGACTTGCCGAGACCATGGATACAAATTGTTCATGTAATCAGGTTCAGGATGTAAATAAGTAGTCATGTAATCAAGTCAAGTTATAGTTATGGTTCGGTCAAGTCAAGTCATATTTGCATGTTGATATTGTTCTAGTATTCAGGTTCAGCTTTAAATATGCATGTTAGCGATTGGATTCATGTTTGAATTGGATTCTGGTTTTAAGTTTGGATTCAAGTTTGATTTTGACTCAGACTTGAGTCAGACACTTATAATTGATTTGTATCCTGAATTATTTTCTGGAGTTATCGGTAACTGCTGCATATGGACGGCAGGATTTGTGTATTTTTCCAAGACAATTACCATTGATAACACCGTTAAGTTTTTTTTACCTTAAATAGGCAAGCACTCACTTTCTCCTGCTTTCTGAGACTCAATAGAATTGATCCCGCTTAAACCCATATTTACTAAAGTTCTTAAATGTAATTTTATATAACTCGAGGGGGTTTTATAAAAAATATTTTTAATATATAGTTTCAAAATATCCTAGAAAAATTATTTATATTATTAGGCTTTCCATGGATGTGAATTTTAGGGATTTGGGGTATTTTAGTGATAATAGCTTAATTTGAATAGTTTATGGTATTTTACTGTAAAACTTGATTTTCGTTGATATCTTGATGGTATTTTGATGAAATTTGTAATTCTTTCCTTTAAAAAAATATATGGTTATTTTATTTTGAAAATATATGGATTTTATAAAATTTATATTATTAAAAATTAATTTTATTATTAAGTAGAAAATTGCATTTTTCTTAAAAATCGAATTAAAAACCTTTCGAGTCTGAATGCTCCGTGAGAAGGTCTGTATCTCACTCTACTAGCCCAAGAATGTGCGATAATCCACACCATCCAATAGCGGGTTTCCTAAAAGGGTTGTAGAGGCTTATTTGCAAAGGAGTTTTAAAATACAATTCTAAAGAAAACCGTTTTTTATAAAAGATGGTATGTTAATGAAATATATTGTAATCGCCGCAAAGATACGTTCAAAGAGTATCGTGATATGGAATCATGTGTGTTTATGAGGGGTAGGTCATTACCCCGTGAAGTTTTCTAAAAGGTATGTTTAAACAAAGGAATATAAAATGGCATATCTAAAGCTCATGGTATTTTAACGTAAAAGTTAAATTAAGGTTATATTTCATGATATTTTGAGTGAAAGTTTGTTCTAACCCTTAGTTATATGATTACAAATATAGTGTAACAATATGGATGAAAAGTATATAAGAAAAAGTAAACTTTTTCGGGTTTAGAATAAAAGGTTGGTGTTAACTCCGCTTACCGACATGTTTTGAAAAAGAGAACTTTTCAAGAAGAAAGAGAGAGATAGAGAGGGACTTATTGGCTAGAAAGATGAAGAGAAGGTAGGAGTAGGAAGGGTTGTCGTCGTGGGGTCGCCGGAACTTGCTTTGATCCTGCCGGAACTTGCTTTGATCCTCACCGGAACTTGATTCCTTACTGACTCCACTTGTACTCTTTTTGTACTTAGAAAAATTTGAGAATTTTGGCTATATTTTCAGAAAGAGGAAGGGATAAGGCATGGGTAGTATTTATAGTGTGGAATTAGGGTTTTGGAATTAAAAGAATGAATTAAAATGCATTAAAAAGATGATAAATGGGGAATTGAGGGGTCTCTGTTTGATTGCAGAGTAATCAAACAGTGCAGGAGAGTTAGGGGTAGGGGAAAAGACTTGTGTACAAAGCACGGTGTCATTTGGGCTAATCCAAGCCGTCGGTGCCGGTTCTTTTTGGGGTTTGGCCGGTCGAACCGTGGAGTTAGGGTGTTGGATTCTTACCACTTTTTCTCTCTGTATTAATACCCTTTTTCACATGTTTATTTTTTCCAGACTTTTCATTTTTATGTGCATTACACGTGTTAACTTTTGGGCTTCCAAAAAGTTTAAAAGAAAAATCAGAAAAAATATAATGTGTCTGATGGGGTAGAACACAGGGGCTACGTCACAGCAGTGTAAGGCTTTATCAATGAGGTACAAGTTGTTTCTTGCTATTTGTCACGCCCCGCTTCTCAGAGTACGCTAAGATGGGCACGTGACATAGGCAACCATGCTACCTGTGGGTATGAAGTATCCATCCACAGTCGCATTACGGCTGTAGAGATATCAAGAACAAAATATAACTATCTAATACATGTCCATAAGCCAAGATAAAATGAGTCAAGAATAATAAAAATGCGGAAGCAAGAGATCCAATACACAATAACTGGAATGTATGTCCCATAATGCGGGCTCACATCAGGAATAAAATGCTGAAAGTAAAAGGACTAACTACTACAGAATCCTCACTGCTCAGCCTGCTGGCTGAAGTACTCCTGCTCGGACTGCAGCAAAGGTACGGAATCTGGGCCATGCAAAACCCAGACGTCAGCGCGTCATGACATCAAGTAATAAAATATAAACAGGGTAACAAGCAATGCAAATATAATCATGAATGGTAAAACTGGTGTAACATCAATATAAATCAGGGCAGTGCAGGGTAGTGTGCTGTGAGTAAACGAAACTGGTCTATTGGGTTATCTACTCTCAAGTCTTTGAAATCAATTTGATAAATTATCGATGTAACTCAATAGCATCCCGTGCATGCCCGGGATCACGGTGAAGATTCTCGGGCTGAAACCGAGACATGCCGCTAGGCACTAAGGAAAAGGGTAAAGATGAATGATGTTCATGGTATCATCCCAAGGCTGGCCTAGCCTCTAAAAGGTAATGGATAACGATGGATGATGTCAGCAGCATCATCCCAAGGCTGGCCCAGCCTCTGAAACTGGTCGGTAAAGGTAGCACATTATCGAGTTACAAGTCAGGTTTCATCATTGATTTCCCCATACCCCCAAGTTATAGGTGTTCAAGTCAGGTATTTAAGTAATCAAGAACTAATGCCAACACAGGATCAGGTAGGTACATGTTTGTCTGGATAGACAACGGGAACGGTCCGTAAGGACTACATGTCAGGTTTGTTGGCATTAGACACAAGATTAGGTAACAGGTCAAGCCATGGTACATCAGGTCAGGTCAAGTAGTGTACGGTACCATGTCGGGTCAAGCAATATGTGTGTAGCAAGTCATGTCAGGGTGTAAAAGATATCATGTGGGTGCTCATAATCAGCTAACATAATCATGATTATAAATAAACAAGCATAGGTATCAGTAACACAATAAATTGGCACATGTAATAGGTTAAGTGTTCAGTTGATAAAACTGCACATTTGTTATTACATTTTTCCTACCATTTTCATTATAAAAAAGGACTTTATTGTAATATATCATACATATGAGGGTTTATGTGTAAAAATACTATTTACCATGTGTTGATATATTATAATTAGCATTTGGTAGGAAAATGTATGCAAATAATTTCATTGACCAAATCCTAGTAGAACAAAGTCTACTAAATATTATTTGAGTTGTTGTGCAGAATTTTTCCAAGTTGTACAGAATTTTTCAGGACTAGAATCAAGGAAATCAAGTTGTTGAAGAAGACTTGCCTAATTAAGAAAGCAAAACTTGGAGACCAAGTCTGGCAGCAACCATGAAAAGAATTCCAAATTCTGAAGGTTCCAAGGATCGCCAAATGTCACAACGAGCCAGCCCCAGAAAAATGATCAACGGCCCTGATCATCAGGCCGCGGATCCGCGGCCCAAGCCCCTTGATGCCGCGGATCCGCCGCATTATTTTGGAGATAGAGGCTGAGAATTTTTTGGGATAATCTTTTCTGTTAACTTCTAAATTTGGAAGCAAAAGGTTATGGCTTTAGACTATAAATAGGGTCCGAGAGCCTCTTGGAAAATTTATCAAACCGACGAGATCACGAAGTCCAAGACGGCTCACGCATCCAGGCTGATCATCAACGGTTCATCTACCTCCTTAGAAGAGATCGAGAAGCAAACTAGGTTTTTGTAATCATTTTCTAAGGAATCAAAGTGTACTTGATCTTGTTGATTAATAAAGGTAGTTTATTGCATTTTCTCTCCATCTCTTTTACTCCCAACATGCGCGAGCAATTCTCCGCTTGTTAGGGTTCGTAGGATTAGGGTAGGCTAATGGATGATGAACATCCCTAAACTCTTTTTAAGTCTTATAAAATTTATAAACTTCATCAAAAGAATCATTAACATCCTAATCGGGCGTGCTAACAATTCATTGTTAGTCCCGACCGCGATTAGAGATTAGATTAATGATTGTTTTGGTAAAGGCTAGATATGAACGGAGTTCCGTGTCGAGATAAGGGTTAAGAGTGGGATTCCTTTTCCCTCCAGAAACCCTAATCTACACGCATCACTATCGTTCTAGTTTTAAATCTATTAAAGGATAAAAATGGTAACTTTTAATTAATCATCCATAACTACTAAATCCTAACGAACCCTACAAGCCCCCTTATTATATTAACTACATCTATAAAATAATCTAGATCTATATTTTTGCATTAGTGCTTAACGTAGATCTAGAAACCATTCCACAAAATTCTTTATTCCCTCCTCTCTCTCTCTCAACACATCTAAAGTAAGAGTAAAATCTTCAACGTTTCCCTGAGGACGACCCGTACTCACCCCGGTCTAGCTACACGCGACACCGTTCTGATTGCGGTTAACTACAAACACACTCTTTCGAACCAATCAAATGGCGCCGCTGCCGGGGATACGTGCGTAATTTTTTAGTCTTACTATTTGTGTTGAATTCGTATACGATCTATATCATAAATAAAACAAAACTGCAAATTGTATATTTAACGATTATTATGTGAATTTTGCGAGGGAATCTGGAGTCACAGACTTGATGATACAGAGATTCAGAGACATTCATCAAGATCCAGAGGAGTACATAAGACCACAGAAAAAAAATTCATCAAGTGATCCATCCTTCTTGCGGTGGATCCGCGGCGGATAGCCCATATTCGCGGTGGAAGCGCGGCAGGTTTGGAGATCTAGGGTTCCACATTTCTCTGGTAAGATTCTAACCTCTTTCTCTCTCTTCTGAAATCCAATAAAATCCCTTTTCTGCAGGATTCTTTGCAAAATATCGCCGCTCAAAAATCTTTTTGCAAAGTTTTGTTATTGGTTTGTTATTTCATATTTTAATACGGATTTTTAAGGGGCAAGACCAAAATCCAGATTAGGTGGGGATTTCATCACCCTTCCTAAGCCCCACAAATCACAAACCGAGCATCTGCATCAACCCTACATTAATTTAAAAAATATCTAGACCAGACTCTAAGGACTGTCGCGCTCAATAAAGACAGAGGAAGGTCGTGGGTAATCTATCGCTTATCTGCATTACTTTTGTGGTGACTAGGCAAGTGTGTCCAAGGCGAGTGGTTACTTAATTAGGACCACTACTTTTGTAGTGGGGAGCCTCCCACTCACCTGGCACTTACCTGGCTACAAGGGTAGTAAAGAGGCAGTAGAGGATTGATCCTACGGCTTGTCCTTTGGAAGTCTAGAAGCGGTCTAGAGACTGGACCTAGGTAACCATAGTTCTAGGGTTGTTTGTGCATTTTTGTGTGATTTGTCTAAATCCGTCATTTTTCAAAGCAAACCAATTATTTTCTCCCCTTTTTACCCTTCCCCCTTCTTCTCTTCTTATAATGGGTGACCTAAACAGAAGAACACTTGCCGAGTTTTGCTGTCCACAACCAGATATCTCTTGTTTTCGTAATCCCTTCGATATTCCGTCCGGCTCTTCCATGTCCTTAAGAGATCATATAGAACAAGCAGGAAGAAACAGTTGGCCACCTCAGTCTAGGTCTTATCAACCGTATCCTAATCCTACACCTGTTTCAGTTCATACCCAGAGTGAGGAAGCCCCTAGACGAATGTCCATTGCTGAGCACATAGCTAGGTCTAGAGGCCAAAGTTTCAACCCGGACCAATATCAACCATCACCACTCCTGTCTGGAGAAGAGTTTGATATGCGGTTTGTGGCATATAAGATGTCTGTTGAAAATAGCCAACCAACCAACCCATATCAATATTCTTCTTACCATAATATTGATCCTACTCCTACCCAAGTTCCGCAACCATTCTATTCCTATCAATCCAATCCGACTTTTCCACCTACTCTAGACAGTTCTTCTAATCAGTCATTTGGGAGTTTTAATTATCCACAGAAATTTCAATCTTATACTGAAACCCCTTATCAACCCAAGACTAGTCTGGAGCAGACATTAGAAAAATTTCTGGAACTGTCGAACCAAATTTGGAAGGATTTGGGTAGTAAGATAGAACTGTACACCCTTCCTAATAAAACCTCCCCATTCCAAACTGAAATCCACAACTCCAGTTTCATAGATTCATCAAGTACACCAAATAGAATGTCTGATAAGTTGTGTGACTTTGTAGTGTTTGATTTACCCGACTGTGAAGGGTCCATTTCAAGTGAAACCATACCCAACCCTTGTGATCTCTACACCTCCACTCTTGAACCAAAACTGATTGAAAACCATACTTTTGATGAGGTGTTTGAGAATTTTAACCTTCACTTGAATGAGGTGATTGACGTTGGGGATATATTGATTGATGAACTCGAAATTTTGGATGATTTTGTCCCACCAATTCATCAAATCCTTTCACTTCCGTGTGGTCATCATCTTGAGCCTTTAATTCTTCCCGAATCCCAAATATGTCTTGAAGTTGATGATAATGGTATACCCAAAAATCAAACCGAAATACAGCCTCCATCTTCCACATCTGGTACAGCAACACTCGACACACCAATTTGTTTACCCATTTCACCTTCTATTTTCTTCGGTTCTTCTTCTGTTCCTATAGTTTCAGTGAGTTTTGATAAATCACAATCCATTATATCAAGTTCAATAATACCAGAAATTCAACTTGATTGGATATTTTTGAAAATGAGGTAGATGAGTTTTTCGAGTCCTCTACCTCAATAATTTTTGAATCAAGTAGGATAAATTCTGGCACAAAACTCTTTGACAGCAAAATGTTCAATCACACCATTGATAAAAGTTTTGAAGAACTTTTTGCTGACAAACTTGAATTTTTAAACAATACGGATTTTGTGATTGATCAATCTCCACTTATAGAGGTTGAACCGTCATCATTCCTTCTTCCTAATCATTCGCATTCATCCTCATCCTTTCTTTTCTCTAATTTCAAACTCTTTCCAGACCACCTCTTATCCCTTCCCCATTTTTTCTTGACTCAATACAACACATTCTTCCACCAACCTATACGCTATACTAATAAAATCTTTGAATGGTTGGTGTTAACTTTTGGTCTTTGTAAAGTCTTACTTTGACCAAATGACTCACCTCCTTTTAAAATGCTTCATATTGTCTAACTCATGTTTGAGGGGGGGTATATTTTTGGCTCTTGAACATAACTTTTGTCCTCACATTTGTGAGCCAAAAATAAGTTTGGGGGAGTATTTTCACTTTCATATATTCTTGCCCCCATTAATAATGGCCTCCCAAGCTTACAGGTTTTTATGATCCAGCAGATAGCAACAGTGAGGACACTGTTGAAAACAAGTTTGGGGGAGGTTTGTGCTTATTTACGCATACTATGCATTATACTATATATAAGCACAAAATTTTTTTGATAATAAAAGAATAGAAAGTGAAAAATTATATATGAAAGATAGGAATAGTTTAAGAAAACCAAGAAAATTAGAAGTTTTCTTAAACGAACTAGTAATAAGTAGTTATGAGCTGTTGTCCTAAGGGTTTATAAGATGAAGGAAGTCACTAATCTAAGGATAAAAATAAGTCTGAAAAATAGTTTCTATTCTGGAAGCCAAACATTTGAATGTTGATACCCTACTATATGCACTTACACACGTCTTGAAACTCGGGATAGTAGAGGATACCTTGAAATGCTCTTGTCTAAAAGCCAAAGTATAAAGGAAATAAAAAAAATGATGAAGAAAATATAAAAATGGTGAAAAGAAAAATGAACACTGGTTTTGTTATCGCCAAGGTAGCAATAATAAAATATAGCGAGGGTGCCTCTTCACCTAGTGCCCTTAGGCCAACTGGTCTGGGAGTCACTGCTAAGCCTTAGGTGGTGCAAGACGAGAAAAATATTATCACCTAATCAGCAAGCACATGAGTAATCGGTCGGTTAGTACCTCAAGAAGTATTAACGGTCGCATGAAAATGTGTGAGCAAATCTAAATATTCATCAAGTTAAAAAGTACTGAGGTAGATGGACAAGAGTATGATAGGTTGAATTGAATTCTCCGAGTGTAAGGATGTCCATTTCACACACGTAGGGGTATATGATCGATGTTTCGATGAAAGGTAGGAATGAAGAATAAAGACGATGTTTTATTGAGGGATGATATGATTTCTAACATTTTTTCATGACTATTAAGATAGGGCTCATGACAACTGAAAAGCTAGTGTAGTTGAAAACTCTTATTTTCAAAGTCTTTCTTTTATGGTTCTTATCTTTATATGTAAATTTCACCATCTCCCTTTTATTATAGGATTTTGTGGGTGTAATCCACTGAAAACCCTCAGGAGACAACACTCCTCCTACTAGGGACACCTAGAGGTTTAACGGCTTGTTGCACGTGCTCAGTGCAATCGTGTTTGCCTACGAAAGTGTGCTTAGTTTTCTCCTTTCTTTTTCTCCTTCTCTTGAATAAACTAGTTTGCTCGGGACGATCAAAGATAAGTTTGGGGGTATTTGTTCAGTTGATAAAACTGCACATTTGTTATTACATTTTTCCTACCATTTTCATATTAAAAAAGGACTTTATTGTAATATATCATACATATGATGGTTTATGTGTAAAAATACTATTTACCATGTGTTGATATATTATAATTAGCATTTGGTAGGAAAATGTATGCAAATAATTTCATTGACCAAATCCTAGTAGAACAAAATCTACTAAATATTATTTGAGTTGTTGTGCAGAATTTTTCCAAGTTGTGCAGAATTTTTCAAGACCAGAATCAAGGAAATCAAGTTGTTGAAGAAGACTTGCTTAATTAAGAAAGCAAAACTTGGAGACTAAGTCTGGCAGCAACCACGAGAAGATTTCCAAATTTTGAAGGTTCCAAGGATCGCCAAATGTCACAACGAGCCAGCCCCAGAAAAATGATCAACGGCCCTGATCATCAGACCGCGGATCCGCGGCCCAAGCCCCTTGATGCCGCGGATCCGCCACATTATTTTGGAGATAGAGGCTGAGAATTTTTTGGGATAATCTTTTCTATTAACTTCTAAATTTGGATGCAAAAGGTTATGGATTTAGACTATAAATAGGGACCGAGAGCCTCTTGGAAAATTTATCAAGCCGACGAGATCACGAAGTCCAAGACGGCTCACGCATCCAGGCTGATCATCAACGGTTCATCTACCTCCTTAGAAGAGATCGAGAAGCAAACTAGGTTTTTGTAATCATTTTCTAAGGAATCAAAGTGTACTTGATCTTGTTGATTAATAAAGATAGTTTATTGCATTTTCTCTCCATCTCTTTTACTCCCAACATGCACGAGTAATTCTCCGCTTGTTAGGGTTCATAGGATTAGGGTAGGCTAATGGATGATGAACATCCCTAAACTCTTTTTAAGTCCTATAAAGTTTATAAACTTTATCAAAAGAATCATTAACATCCTAATCGGGCGCGCTAACAATTCATTGTTAGTCCCGACCGCGATTAGAGATTAGATTAATGATTGTTTTGGTAAAAGCTAGATATGAACGGAGTTCCGTGTCGAGATAAGGGTTAAGAGTGGGATTCATTTTCCCTCCAGAAACCCTAATCTACACGCATCACTATCGTTCTAGTTTTAAATCTATTAAAAGATAAAAAGAGTAACTTTTAATTAATCATCCATAACTACTAAATCCTAACGAACCCTACAAGCCCCCTTTTTATATTAACTACACCCCTAAAATAATCTAGATCTATATTTTTGCATTAGTGCTTAACGTAGATCTAGAAACCATTCCACAAAATTCTTTATTCCTCCTCTCTTTTTCAACACATTTAAAGTAAGAGTAAAAGATTCAACGTTTCCCTGAGGACGACCCGTACTCACCTCGGTCTAGCTACGCGCAACACCGTTCTGATTGCGGTTATTCTACAAACAACTCTTTCGTATCAATCATTAAGCAATATGTGCAGATTAAACTACTTAACTGTACGGTTATCAGTTTGTATTTAATAGATGGTTCCAGCACTATATGAATACAGTATGACAGATATGAATGTTAAGAATCAGGTTAATAAGTATGGAGTAATCTAGGGATGCGATGACATGTATAATATGTTCAATGGATGCAATTGTAACTAAACCGGTTAAAGATGCACACGGATGTCCGATAGGTTAATACTAGAGAAAAAGGGTATCATGGCTATAAAACAATTGTGATCATGTGGTCTAACATATACATATGATTACTAGGTATAATCAACTAGATGCAACAATTCAATTTCAGGTTCTAGATCAGAAAAATATGTAAATGGAACATTATGCGGTTAACTTGAAATTCAAGATTTTCGATTCTATCCAGAGATTTAATAGGAAAATAGATAAATTAGTATAAGGATAGTTTGAATAGCATGTAGCAAGTTTCACTTGCCTCGACGGGTCGCGATACGGACGGAACGTTACGCGTCAGCGGGGAAAAGTCACGACGCGCGTACGGTACACGGAAAGAGCCCAAACGACGAACAGTGGATTCACACAGGTCAGAGGTCCCCGCTGGGTCGTCGGGAACCGTCGTCGGCACGGTCGGATTCCGGCAAACCAGAAAAACAGCGACTACAAGAAACAATAATTTTAACAAGAAAAGAAAAAGAAGGCAATGAAAAGAACAGAGGAGGAATGAGGGTACTATAGCATACAGGGTTTGCAGAGGAGGTGCTATGGTGGCGGCGAGACCAACCGCGGCGAGATCGACGGGCCTCCGACGATGAACAGAGACTCCTTCAAAAAATAGCAAGAAAACTTTTACCAGAAAACATAGGAAGAAGAAGAAGAGAAGGATGAGAGGGAGAAGGGGGCGCTTACCGGGGTGTGCACAAGGCTAAGGGCACGAGGACGAGGTCACCGGCGGCGGCTGGAAGTGGGGGTGGCCGTGACGAGTGGGTGCGCAGGTTCTCGGCTGCTCGGGAGAGAAGGAAAGGAGGAAGAAGAGAAGGTGGAGGCGGCTGCGACGAGGGTGAGGGGCGACGAGGCTTGCGCGGGCGTCGTCGGCGCTAGGGAGAGGCGAGGGACGTCGGCTAGGGTTTCGTAGGCGATGGGTTTTCTTTTGTGTTAAAGAAGAAGAGAAGAAATATAAGAGAGAGAGAGAGAGAGATATACGGGGGGAGAGAAAGAGGTTCGAGGGAGAGAGAGAACTCGCGAGAGGAGTGAGAGAGAGAGAGTAACAGTGAGGAGAGATAGAATTGGATTCTAGCGCATGAATAGGGAGGGGAGAGAGAGAGAAAGAGAAAGGTAAGAGAGAGGGATGTGGGCCCACGCTGAGGAAATGGGGCGCCGCGATTGGCTCAGAGAAAATTTGTGAAAGATTTATGGGGTTTTGATTGGCTGGGAAAAAGAATTAGGTTGGGAAAATATGAAAAGATATTTAAAAAAAGGATTTTAAAAGGATTTCCTTAGGCTGAAAGATTTCTAACCCCACGATTTCTATGCTGATAAAAAATAAGTTAAGAAAAATTAAATATTAAATAATCAGAATTGGCGGGATATAAAAATTATTTCAGAATTGCGTCCGGGTCGGGTCCAAAATTTGGATTTGAAATATGAAAAATATTGGCAGGTTCCAAAAATTGAAATGAAGGGTTTAGTAAAGAAATAGCATACCCCCAAGAACGGACGCACGTACGTGCGCGTAGCCGTCCAAACACGTCCGTTTCACTGAACGGGACGAGAACACGATGCAAAAATGCTACCATAGGGTTAGGGATAACAAGCAGGCCATGACAAGTATTTTTAAACTATTTTAAATGAATTAAATTGTTATATGCAAACATATGTAACGTCGGGGTAAACTATAACTAGTAACTGTCAAAGCATGATCAACGAAATAAATACCACACACCACACATATGGTAACTGGAATTTGTATATCTGGACTCGGTTGTTACACTATTCTTAAATAAAAATTAACTTATAAATTGTACTTAGGCTTGCAAACTCCTTTCTGTATATTAAATTGAAAATTTTCGTACAGTAAATTCAGAGTCGTTACAACTGTCGTTGGCAATCATCCAGTAACAACCAAATGTCAGTAAATTTGCGGAATGTCCGTCACTAAAACCAGTTGTTATCCACTTTCTCTATCTTCTCTGTCTTTATGTCACCTGAAGAACATTCCAAAAAAACGGAATGTCCGTCAGCAAATTTACGCTCGGTAAGTCCCCAATAAGATGTGATTATAAATATAAGTGTATAATGACAAGCTATATAAGTAGGAAGGAAATTCTTGAAGTAGTGAATAAGTATGATAGGGCAGTTAATTAAGCATGGCAAATCTATATAAACATGGTAGTATAGTATAAGTATGGTGTCGGTTAACATAAATATATGATAAATATAATTGGTGAGTATGAAGTGATTGTCAATGTGTTCTAAGAGATCATTACGAGGGTAACCATCCTAACGTTAGTTCAAGTGTGAGTTTCGACCAATCTTAAAAGTATTCTCAAACTCAAGGCTGTAATCCAGGAGAAAGGAAACACATGCCTGAATCAAGAGAGTGTTAGTAACGGGACTCCAACCGTCATTGGAGTATTTACAAACCCAAAACTCTAATCCAGGAGTAAGGAAACGCGGGCCCTCAAGAGCATTCATGTGTTAGCATTCACGGATTCATGTACTAGGGGGACTTCTGAGATTTCATTGAACTCACAACTCAAACTACCACAAAAACTCGTGTATTTTAGTTTATAGTTAATATCATGAGCCTTGACCGAACCCATGAATATATAAGAGGGTACAAGTTGAATGTCAAGTTTCGAGTCGAGTTCAAGTATTCATGTCAAGTTCAAGTATTCATATGTTTAAGTCATTACATATTCATAGTTCAAGTCAAGCATGCAATAGGCTTTATCACACAAGTCATGTAAATACAATGAGTCGGCAGTAGCATAGCGTGAGATGAAACAATTGCAATCTTAGAAATAGATCATATTATAAGTCAAGTAACATGTTGGGCAATGTATATCGTATATATGTATCGGTTTAACATGTCAAATAATAAATCGGTTTTCGTATCAGTTTGAGACGCCTCATTTTTGTTTAAGCCGGCTCACAAGACATTTCTAAATCATAATTTGAATCTCTGGTTGTAAGAGAGGGCTCAAAAGTTCTTGAGCCGGCTCGACTCCCAAACTGAGACGGCTCAAAAGTTCTTAAGTCAGCTCGACTCCCATACTGAGACGACTCGAACAAAAGCTTAAAACTCCATTTTCTCTCTCTGTTTCCATGAGACGACTCACTGTTAAGTTGAGACGGCTCGACTCTAATTTGAGACGACTCAATCAAGATTGAGCCGGCTCACGAGTTCTAAAAGATTGGGTTTTCCTTTCTGTGTATATGAAACGGATCGTGTTCTGTTGAGATGGCTCAAAGTGTTATCGTTCAGACGATCAGATTTATAAGGTTTCAATTATTTACACATCGATCTTTCAATTCATTAAAAAATAACAGCTGTGTAGAACTCTTTTCTTAACTAGTCCACCACAATTAAATTAAATGGTGATTATATATAATTCTTAACATATATAATTCTTGTTACTTATTCATGTTGTTTTTAAGGACTATTGACGAGGAAAGGACATCAGTGCAAGGAGTCAGGACGGAAGGAAGAGAGGGAGAGAGACGGAGAGAAGAACGATGCGGACTTACTCGCGGTGCAATACAGTATAACAATTGTATCGCCGTATATGATAGGACATGAACTTTATCGGAAGCGTCTAGACGTGAGGAGATCAGCGATTGGCTTGGGAGGTCTTTTCAGGCAGAGCTTCAGATAGGAGATGGAATTGTGGCAGTAAAGGAACGGAGAAGAAGGTAATTTGAAGATATGGTGTATTAAAAAGAAATTAAGACAATTAAAAGAGAAAATTGATGGGGGAATTGAAAGGGTGGAGGTTACTAAAATGAAGTGACGGTTTGGGATGTGAAGTGAACAGCCATAAGACCAAAGGAACTCGTGCTCATGGGCCGAGCACGAGTGGGCCCTACCTGAAATGTTTTCTGGATCGAGCGAGGCATGAGCCGATTCAAGAGTACTTTGAGCCGTCTCAAAATGACAGTGAAGAAAACAGCCATTCCAAACGGGTGTTGAGCTGACTCAAAATAGTTTTGAGCTGCCTTAACCTAATTATCAAGAATTAAATACTCAAAAGGAAAACGGCATTTTATTAATGAATACAAAACGGTGGTATACAAATTTTAGGGTCGTTACAGCTGTTGTCGTCGACCGATGCCGAAACCATTTGCCAATAATCACCGCGAGCAGCCGCTAACCGATTGGCGCCTGTCGCAAGCGTTCTTTCGCCATAGGAAGTCTTCATGCGATTATATATTCTTGTGCAACTTAATACATTCTTTTGAAAAGCATATGGATTTGGAAACCAAATAACTGACATTTTAACAAGAAAATGAATTATATAAAAATGATGGTGATTTGATTTTGAAATTCAAAATTCTTAAATTACGCCTACTAACATCCCACAATATTTTTGTTACAATATGAACTTAAAGAATTTTTTTGAAAAATCATATTAAATAAGAAAAGGGCAATCAAACAACAAAAACAAAAAGATCAAGTCAAAAACTGGCATGGATACATTCAAAAAAACTGGACGCCCGCCAAGCCAGCTGGAGCCTCTCACTCCCATCACGGGGTTCTCCCTTGCTTCTCTCCGCTCCCTTCGATTTCTCTCTCTATAAATAACAATCTCTCTCTCTCTCTCTCTATATCTTCATTCACATCGTTCCTCACTCTAATAACCAACAGCAACAACCACATCATCATGGCTTATTCATCCTTCTTACTAGCATCGATCTTTGTGGTTGCATCTTTCATTTCTAGTGCCCATGGTGGCAATTTCTATCAAAATTTTGATATTACTTGGGGCGATGGCCGTGCTAAGATTCTTGATAACGGGCAGCTTCTCACGTTGTCGCTCGATAAGGTGTCGGGGTCTGGGTTTCAATCCAAGAATCAGTATTTGTTTGGGAAGATTGATATGCAGCTGAAGCTTGTCCCTGGGAATTCTGCTGGCACCGTCACTGCTTACTATGTGAGATCTTATCATGTTTCAGCGAGAAATAATTTGTTTCAGATTTTTTTTGTGTTTTATTCGTAAATTTTTGTTATTTTTGTATGTATGACCAAAAAAAATATTATAATTATTAAAATTATGCATTTTATACACGTATTCATTTCCTTTTCAAACATTTCATCAAAGTTATCTGCAATTAATATTTGAAATTATGCTAGTTTTCCTATTCAAATAAGCATGGGAATGAAATATTAAATACACAAAGGCATGCAGTAGAAGATGAATCAGCATCGCAAAAAGTGTATCCAATATGGATAAAGTAAAAAAATTTCCCCAAAAAAAATATAAAAAATTGCCCAAAATACTCTTGTGACTAACTTTTGGAGACACGCAGTTCTCGTCTCAAGGCCCGACTCATGACGAGATCGACTTCGAGTTCCTCGGCAACCTCAGCGGCGACCCCTACATCCTCCACACCAATGTGTTCACCCAAGGAAAAGGAAACAGAGAGCAGCAGTTCTACCTCTGGTTCGACCCCACAAAGGACTTCCACACCTATTCCATCCTATGGAACCCCCAACACATCATGTAAGTCTCGAAACCCCGACTATTCCATTAATAGAACTTCTCATACACACGTATATGATTCACTTACTCATCCTCCTCCGATCCGATTATAGTTTATCAGTCGACGGTGTTCCAATCAGAGACTTCAAGAACTTGGAACGATACGGCATTGCGTTCCCGAAGAGCCAGCCGATGAGGCTGTACTCGAGCCTCTGGGACGCGGACAATTGGGCGACGAGAGGGGGCTTAGTGAAAACAGATTGGAGCAGAGCACCATTCACTGCTTCTTATAGGAATTATCAAGCCAGCGCATGTGTTTGGTCTTCTTCTCGGAAATCAAGCTGTGGGTCGTCAAGAAATGGTTGGTTTAATCAACAATTGGATTTCACAAGCCAGAAGAAGCTGAGATGGGTGCAAAAAAATTACATGATTTATAATTACTGTACTGATTTGAAAAGGTTTCCTCAGGGGCTCCCAACTGAATGTTTGCATTTGTAATTTGATAATGTGTGAGAGGGAAAAAAATTATATATGTGATTTAAATTACTTAGACTATTGGTGTATTGTATTATTGTGTATTGAGATAGATAGATGTGAGTGGTATACATATATACATGTAATTTTCATTGTTATTTGAATGTAATATTTGGGTTGTTAATTTATAAAAAGGGTATTACTAAGTTTCAGCTAAATATGAGTATGGAATAATGTATCCTCATAGAAATTGATAATGAGGTTTTTTAAAATTAAATATCCATATTTTCTTCCTTTTTTCATTTTGGGTAAAGGTAAAGGGCATTTTAAGTTATTTTTGAAGGCTAAATTTCACCAAACTTCCTAAATTTTAGGGGTGGATCACATAACCCCCTAAGTTTCAAAATGCTGCAAAATACCTCCTTAGCCTTTTATTTTATAGGAGTACCACACAAACTCTATGTTTCAAAATGATACAATAAACCCCTCAATATTTATAATATTTTCAAAATTAGACATTTCTTCCTAAATAAAAAGACTGCTAAATAATAAGTATTTGCCCATGTGTTAAAAAAAAGATAAAATAATCGAAAAAGATAAATTGTATTCAAATAATTTGTTTAATATGATTTTCTCCACTACTTCTATCATCCAACTCTTTTTGTTTCTCTTTAATCTCACCTTTCCACATAATTTTTTCAAATATATTCATGATTAATATATCAATTTTAGTCAAGAATTATTATAATGGTTAAACGATTAATGATCAGCGAGAAAATAGTAAATAGGAATAAAAAATAAATACAAATAATAGATGAGTAAGTCTTGTGGAAAGAGTGGTCTAATTGATAGATATATTAAATCATATAAAAAATAATAATATTGAACATAAAATAACTTTTTAAAACTTAAGCACATAAAGTAGATGGAATTTAAAAAAAAGAGTAGATGATGGAAAAAGAAAAGCAAATAATTAAAATGGATAGGATATTTTTTTCCAAAGGGTTGTTTTAATAGATAAAGTTTATGGTTGTTTGGTCATTTCACTAGGTTTATATGGAGTTTGAGATGTTTCATAAGTGAAGAAAATATAGAGGGGTATTTTGTAGCATTTTCAAACTTAGGGGGTTATGCGACACACCTCAAAACTTAGAGGTGTTTTGTGAAATTTATCCTTTTTTTGAAAAGAAAATGAAATTTTTTACAACATTAATACTTGCCAAAGGGACCGTTTGTTTGCAGGATTCGGTACGGTTTGGATTCTTGAAGCCAAAAAAAAGTTTGGATTCTTGAATTCTTTGTTTAGTTGTAGGATTTTGGTTGTTTTGGACTTACTTATTTTTTATGAGGGGCCCTCCATTTTTTTGGATGCTTGAATCTAAAAGAAAACTATGGATTTTTATGGATTTGACATTGTTCATATAAGTCTCACGTACTTTATGCTATTAAAAAATCCCTCTTTTTATATCTTTCTATAATTCTCAAATCCAAATCCCAATTATTTTTTCCCAACCAAATAAACATTATAAGGATCTACAAATCTAACGCTAGAAATTCAATACCAACCAAATACAAAATTAGTCAATCTAGATTTTTTCAATTGTACTATTTGGTAATCCAAATTTCAAAATCATGCAACCAAACAGTCCCAAAAAGGACTGACCTAAAAAGTCAGAGATGAGTGGCACATCAAAAGGGGCTAACCAACAAAAGCAAGGAACATATCAATCATCCAGTGATTTAGAGAGAGGATGTCAAATAATTCTGTTACACATATTTTTCCTAAGAAAATGCATAGTGACCCTAGCATAATAAAACAGTTTAATGATGCTATAAATCGAGAGAAAAGTTATTTTTTCCCTTTTACCAGTTGCATTTGAATTTATTGGTAAATATAAATTGAAACTTAAAAATTCTATTCCCGTCTCCAAAGAAAAGTAAGATATCGAAGGAAATGGTGTTCATGAAAAAAAATTTATCACACGTACGGCCAATATATGCATCATGATAAGAGTTGCAAGGTAGGACTATATGGAGAAATTTGGACAAAAACATCATTGGACAATGATTTATCCGTAGTTTTTTCACTCAATTCTTCTACCTCTGTCGCTTAAGAGAGAATTTATTCACCTATATAAAGATATTAGCTTTCACGTTCGCATATTTTCATTATTTATCTTTAGTGCCTGATGATGCTCGGTACTGAGCACTCCTCAGATCATGACACGTGGCAGATGACGTGTCCCGAGGCTTACAGGAAAGAGCATGCCCCGGGCCTTCGACCCGAGGATGTTCCCGACCTTCAGCGGCGTTCCCGACCACTCCTGTGCCCGCCTTATAAACAACCATTGGCTCGCCTCCAAGCTCTCCCGCACGCTGAGTTCCCTCGGCCCTCCTAGCTCGCCTCCGAGCTATCGCATTAACCAAGCCTGCCTGGCCTCCCGCTCGCCTCCGAGCCTCCCGCCGAGCTTAGTTTCCTCGGTCTCATCGACCGACCGACAGCACGGATCATAAGCGTCTCTGCCACGGCTCCGCGAATCTCGCCTGACGCAAGATATCCGCCGCCCACGATCCCGCTTTCCACGCCATCTCGTTCCCCCATTAACGAGCATATCTCGTCATTAATGGGAAATCCTGCCTTTCACGCAGGCGTAACGCCAGGGGCGTAACGGCCGGCGTGAATCTCGCGCCCGCCAGCCCACGGCTGCCACTATATAAACCTCTCTCTCAGACGACTCAGGTAAGGCAATTTTAATCCAACAAGTCGCTACTCTGCCCAATTACCCTGTCTAACTTGATCGTTGGAGGGTCCTCAATGGCACAACCATCCCGGGACTTCCTTGCAGGTAGCTCGTCTCCATCCACATCAAGCCCACTGAGATCTACACGTACCAGGGGGAAACCCTCAGATCCAATCTCAACAACTCATCACCACTCGCTGCGGATCAACGGAAGGTAACATCTGAAGGAGATCCAGAGCTCCATCAGTTGGCACCGTCTGTGGGAAAGCTAGTTCCATTCAACGAAAGTTCACCTTCCGATCTTGAACATATGGCGAGTGATCATCGCGACGATTCGAGCTCCAGCCGCCGTCCTCCCCATAATGGAGACGCGGGTGGATCCTCTCCTCCCCCGAACGCCATTCATGCCCTATCGGCTCGGATAGATCGGCTCGCATCTGTCGTGGATGCGCTTGTCCGCGTCCAAACGGCGGGTCAAGCTTCCCAAGTCGCCTTTCCCCCACCTCAGGAGCGACACATGGGGAGAGAAGACACTACCCGCGCCGGCACTTTTAGGCGCCGCCTCGCTATCTCGAGCGGCCACAGATCCCCCGTAGCGACCAACTCGATGACCCGGTGGGCGCCTCACAGCTCCACACCGAGGTCTCTTGCCAGAGCACCCCGCCTTGAGGCCTATTGCGCTCCTGTCCCTCCCGAGGAGGTGTCGGTCAGCTCATCTGCTCCCAGGCATGACCGGCGCCCCCCACCCTCGACGAGGTCGCGCGGAAGGGACTCACCACGGTAGCTCGAAGTCGACCTCGCCAGGGGACCTAAGGAACCTCATCGAACGGAACCAAAGCCGTGACCAGGCGTGGGTCGCCAGCAAAGAGACCATAAATCAGAGTATGCCGAATCGTCGAGATACCACGACCGACTCGACGCCCTCGAAAAGAAGATCGATGGCATACATCGGGAAAATCGTCCTTCAAGATACGGGGCTAGATATGCCGCCGACTCGCTCACGAAGCCCTTCACCAAAGAGCTACTCGCCTCCACGTCTCCTCCCGAAACAAGCCAACGAAGGTCTCCCTATTCGACGGGAAGTCCGACCCGAAAGACCATTTGGACGCGTTCACAGCCAGGATGAGTTTCCAGGACAACTCCGACGCCGCGCAATGCCATGTTTTCCCCGCCACTCTCATCCGCTCTGGACGAGACTGGTTCCGAAGACTCGCGCCACGCTCAATCTCTACCTTCGATGAGCTGGCCACCCAATTTCTCGGTCATTTCGTCGGGAACAGACGGCAGAAGCGGACCGTTGATCATCTCTTCATCGGAAAGAGCGGGGACAAAAAATCCTTCAAAGGATACGTCACCCGCTTCTACAACGCTCTCCTTAAGGTCCCAGAGCACCGGGACGGGACGGTCATTACGGCCCTTAGGTCGGATCTTAGGCATAAGGAGTGGCTACGCTCTTTTGCATTAGCGCAACCTAAGACCATGGCCGAGGTAAAGGCCTGGATCGAACGTGAGATCCAGCTTGAGTCCGAGGTGAACGCCAACCTACCCCGGACAGACCAAGCCGATCAAAAGAAAAGGGTCAGGGAGGAGAAAAAGAAGATTGAGCGACCAAAGCCCTACTCCCCGAAGTTTCAGGAGTACGCCCCGCTCAACGTCTCCCAGACGGAATTGTTGGAGGAGGCAAAAAGCGGGAGGTTCTTCAAACTCCTCCCAGTCTTGAATAGGGCGGCTGTTTCCCCCAATCAGAGCAAAGCTCTGTTTTGAAATTCAAAATTCAAAAATTGAAGCAACGCTTCAGATTCAGCGCTAGGCGCGCTGCGCGCCACGTGTCAAACACGGATCCGCTAGCGCCAGGTGCGCTGCGCCCTAGGCAGTGCACCATGTGTGCGCTAGCGCTAGGCGCGCTGCACGCCACGTGTCAGACACGGGTGCGCTAGCGCAGGCTGCGCTGCGCTCTGGGCAGCGCACCACGTGTCAAACGTAGGTGCGCTAGCGCAAAGTGCACTGCGCTCTGAGCAGCGCACCACGTGCAAAGCACGGGTGCGCCAGCGCTGGAATTATAAAATTCCACACCGTTAGATCAAAAGATCTAATAATAATGATAGATCATTAATTAATCAGAATTAAAATTCTGTTATGAAAAGATTTTCTCAATCTTGTTAAAAACAAGAAGATTGCCTTCTGTAGAACAGAAGCCCTAGGATTAAAGATCCAACGGTGGTGAAACATCTCCAAATCAATCAGAGAAAGATCTCTTTAACTGATTTAACAAATCAATTTGCCCTATATAAAGGTCCTAAGACTTCAAGTCTGATATAGAGAAACTCCCCTATAAACTTTGAGAAAACTCAAAGAAAGAAGAGCAAGCTCTTAGCAAAAGAAGATTTCTTTTTCTTCAAGGTAAAAATGGTGATGAACTCAGAGATGAAATCATATCCTAAAAAAGAAGAATTATCTTCTTAAAAGATCATAGATCTACAAAGACCAAGGTCTTTTATAAAAAGATCAAAAGATCTCATCATAAAAATAAAGAAGTACTTACTTCATTCACAGATCATTGATCTATAAAGGCAAGCCTTTCAAAAATAAGAACTGTTGTTCTTGAATCTTGAGACAAAGTCTCTATTAAAAGAACATAAATTTGTTCACAGATCATAAAAATTGATCAAATGCGCTTTGCGCTATTGAAATGCGCTTCTGCGCTCTCTGGACCAGCACTCAGCACCAAAATACGCCACGTGTCAACCACGTATGCGCCAATTAACAACTTGGGCTTTGCGCTCTTGAAATAGCGCACTGCGCTCATGGATTGGCGCAAAGCGCCAAGCGCGCCACGTGTCATTCATATGTGCGCCACTGAACTAATAGCGCAATGCGCTCATCATCTGGCGCTCAGCGCCAAGCGCGCCACGTGCCATTCACGTGTGCGCTACTCAGTAGAAGCGCAATGCGCTCATCATCTGGCACTCAGCACCAAGCGCGCCACGTGTCACTCACATGTGCGCACTGCGCTCTTTGACTGGCGCCAAGCGTCCCACGTGCTCCTCACGTATGCGCTGACAGAACATAAATTGTTCTTTAATAAGCCAGAGCTATTATGAGTGCTCGGCACTAAAAGACAAACATTGTCAGAATTTAAATCAATGCTCAGAATTATTAAAAGGGCCAAGCCCAAATAAAAGACTCAATAGCCAGAACAATAAAATGTTAAACATTTATTGGACTTAGCCCAAATATTGGCTATAAGTCCTCAACTTATATTTAATTGAGCCCGTCTGCTCATAAATATTTAACAGATCTTAGTTCCAAATTGGACTTCAGATCTTCCAACCAACTCACACTGGTTCGAGGGTACATCTCTTTACTCCTCTGATATCTGTCGTTGTAATCCTTCAACGTCTTTAGAGAGGTGACGGGTCCCGACAACTATACATTTCACGGACTGTGGGGTCCTTAAACTCATGGACTACGATGCCTTAAACTTTATAGATTATGACGTCTTTAAATTACGGACTGTGGGGTCCTTAAACTCATGGACTACGATGTTCTTAACCTGGACTGTGGGGTCCTTAAGCCCATGGACTACGATGTCCTTAACCTCGGACTGTGGGGTCCCTTTAAACCCACGGACTATGATGTCCTTAACCATGGACCGTAATGTCCTTAAACTAATCGACCGCAATGTCTTTAAACTAACATTGGACCGAGACGTTCTTAAACTAACATTGGACCACTATGTCCTTAAACTGGTATTGGACCGTAATGTCCTTAAACTAATCGACCGCAATGTCTTTAAACTAACATTGGACCGAGATGTCCTTAAACTAACATTGGACCACCATGTCCTTAAACTGGTAATCGACCGCAATATCCCTAAACTAAACAATAGAGTCCAAATGCTCTTTTGTTGGATCTAAATGATCCCGTTAAGTCGATCTTAGTTTAAAAATTAGACTAACGTATCCTTAACAAACGTTTAAGTTGATCTTAGTCTCAAATGAGATTAACGTATCCTTAAACCCAACCCCCAAACCCAAATCTAAGAAAATACGGATTTGGACTAATCCACGTCCTACGGGTAGGGGTGATAATTGAACGAGCCAGCTCGGGTTCGATTAAGGTTCGGCTCGGTATCAGCTCGTTCAAATTCGGTTTATTTATTAACGAGCCGGACATGAGCCAGAAAGCCTGGCTCGTTTATTAAACGAGCCGGACTCGAGCTCAGCCAGGCTCGTTCGGTATTGACTCGGGTTTGGCTGGGTTACACAGTTTGAAAAAAAACAGTAATATGTAATATATAGCAGATTCTATACAACTCTCAGAACACTTAATTCAATTAAATGACAGTATATAAAGTGTACTGAGATAAATATAAAACCCAGCACTTAGACCCATTCAATACCCTAGATGTTAAAGTTTTTAATTTTTTCCGTATCTCAAAACCCTGAGTTTTAAGCAGTATTGTTAATTATGTGTTTTTCTTGGAAGATACTATTAATATGTGTAAATGGGATGAAAACGAGTCGAACTCACAAACGAGCTCTAAACGAGCTCAGTTGACCTCGGCTCGTGAACTCGGCTCGTTTAGTTAATGGGCCACAAATGAACCGAACACGAGCTGGGCATGTTTAATCGAGCCGGACTCGAGCCGAGCATCTCTAGCTCGATTAAATAAATGAGCCGGACTTGGGCCGACAAAAAGAACCACGGGCCGAACTCGAGCCGAGCTTGGCCGGCTCGAGTTTGGCTCGTTTACACCCCTACCTACGGGCGACAACATAAATTAGTCTCCGTATACAATCCACGGGCAACCAAAAACAAAACAAACACACACGACACGAAGTGACCATCTGGAGAAGGAGAAAGTGGTTACCGCGATGCGGTAGCGTAATTAACTGCAGGGGCTTGCGCCTGCAGGTAAGAATGTCCCCACAATCAAAAACCCCTCAACGAGGGGGAATCTGACGAAGTCTGCTACATCGGCCGCATCCGTTTAAACCTTCGATACACGGTGCCATAAATCAACTTGGCATCTTCGGAGAGGTGGACAGATAGCACCAATTAGCATCTGCCCTCGGAATTCAGGCCTCGACGTCCCAACGTCCCGGTCGCGTCTTTCCGACGGGGAACAGATTCTGGCACGCCCGGTGGGACCTTTTCCTCTTTCCAGTCCACACTTCGTGTGTCATGTTCGCGAACGAATCGCGGTTTGATATGGTTTCCCTTTGGTTCGAGATACTAAGATTTGGTGTCTTGCTCCGTGCAGAAAACAGAAGATCAATGGCTCCAACCTGCACCAACTGCAACTGCAACTCCCACTCCGTCCCATCCGGAGGAGTGACGTATGGGCCCCAAGCGGCCTCCATCTTCGCTATGCCGGTGGAACAGGTCACTCAGGCCACCACTGGATTGTTTTTTGGGATCATGCTCCCGCCAACGAGCTTCAGCGCTCCTATACCATCATAGGAAACTCCCAAAAAGTCGGTCTTTGATCGGCTTGCAACTACTGCGGCTCCTATCAACGGGTTTCCCAACTCCACTGTCTTAGTTTTTAACAGGCTGGGCCAGAGCTCCAACGGGCCCATGAAGAAGCCCGTAATACCAGAAAGGATTATTCCAAAGAGGATAGCCATCCCTGCTCCCGAAGTCGTCAAAGCGGCTTCCCCTGCCAAGGAATCGGTCTTCGCTAGACTGACTGTTCCGACTTTCGCCCCTAACGAAGTCGTCAAAACTCCTCCCCCTGCGCGAAAATCTGCTTTTGACAGGTTGGTCGTCCCCACTCGATGGACGTCGGTCTTCAAGAGGCTGATACCAGCAGCACCTGACCAGAACAAGGGGCACGACGAAGCCATCCCCATAGCTGAACCAACACCATCCGCGCGACATGCTCGTCGTCGCCACTAGCGCCGAGTAAGGAAAGCTGGGGGCAACTCCCCCTCTGGGCTAACTCCACCAGCCCCAACGGTGGAAGTCAAGGCTGCTGTTTCAACCGGAAACAGCTTTGAATTGCTGAACAAGGTGCGCAGGAACTCTCCTACCGCCGTACTGAAAAGATCTCCTCCATCCGTGGAAAATGCACCGAAGGCAAAGCCGGAACAGCCCCCTCAGCGGCTATCCTCCAAAATCTACAAAGTCTGGCGACAGGTCCAGGAGTCGGTGATTGATCAAGATTACCCTCGCCGACAGAAAAAGGCGAAGGTTCAGCAGGAAGAGAACCGTCATGTCAAGCTACAAAAGACAACAGCTGTTTGGGTGCCCGCTGCAACGGCCCCCTCAACGTCAACTGCTCAAAAGAGAAGGAGGCCGAGAAAGCCCATGTGACTACGGCAGACCGCAAAGACGCTGAGCCCAAACGCCCCAAGTCTGGGGGCATAATGGTGCATACTGTTTATATGGCTTCCGGAAAAGAGAAAAGCCGCGCTTCGACGGGTCACCGACCGCTCACCCGATCCGTGACAAAAGCCCAAGAGCAGCAACAGAAGCTCCAGGAAATGCTAACACAAATGGCCGCACTCACCGGGCCAAAAGAAAGCCCTGAGGCGTCATCAGAACCGCGTCATGAACAAGAAACGGATGCTGACTTCCTCCGCAGAGTCCTCGAAAAGAAAGACAAAGAAGCAGCAGAACAAGTGGCTAATATAAAACGAATGGCGCTTCTCTTCCAAGACATGGTCGGGATGATGTTACAGCCGGATTCTCCAGCTGAAGACCCTCTGATCATTATTGAAGACGACAGAGGGGAGACATCGAACCCTCCTCCGGCTCTTTCAGCAGCCAAAGAGGAAACCATTTCCAAGGCCGCTCTGGATGACTACATTGCTCAGCAAATACGAGCTCACCAGGCGAATGAAGCAGCCGGCCAAGTTGTTAAAACTGGGCGACCATATCCAGGCTGGTATGACCAAATAAAGTACCCGCCAAGATATACGATCCCTAAATTTCATGTATACAAAGGGACGGGCAATCCTCACCAGCATGTCGCCCAGTTCAGGGCTCTTTGTGGCAACACCGGGGGCGATGATAAACTTTTGCTCCGTCAGTTTGTTGGCAGCTTGTCGGAAACAGCGTTCGAATGGTACTCTGAACTTCCAAATGACTCCGTCAAGACTTTCACAGATATGGAGCTATTATTCACGCAAAGATTTGCAAGCGCTAGCGAGCGCACCCCAATCACAGCATTGATTAACGCCAGGGTAAAGCCAGGCGAGACATGGGTTCAATACGCAATATGATGGCGGAATCTGTGGTCGAAATTTGAGCAGCGCATTGAAGAAACGCTTGCGGTAGGCATGTTCGTGGGCACTCTTGATTCTCAAGCGACCATTTCGCAGTTTATGATGTTCTTCAAGCCGACCACTTTCCAGGCATTGATCGACAAGCTGGCCCAAATGGACCAGATGGGCCATAGGCCTTCCCCTTCAAAGACGAAGCCTTGGAATGAAAAGGGCAAAGGGAAAGCAACTTTCATCGCCAATACTCAACAATAGCCGAGCAACTTAAAACCGGTTGTTCGTCAAAACAACGTGCGTCCACGCCCATCCCTCGAGGATAGACTGGGACGTCCTTACTCGTTTACCCAGAATAAAACGAGGAAACTGTTCGAGCTGGCAATGCACAACAGGCTCATAAATTTGCCGGATCCAAAACGTCCGTTGCAACCAGCTGATGTCAACAATCCTAATTACCGCCCTTACCACCGAGCAGTAAGCCATCCAATCGAAAATTGCTTCGTCTTCAAAGACTGGATTGAAGACCAATACCAACAAGGCAGGTACGCATTATCCGAAAACTGGAAGGTGAACCTGCCACAACCTCACGTCCCTAAAAAGGTAGACATGCCGGGGGCATCGTGCTTATTCATAGAGAAAGCCCCATGGACTGAAAAGTCCGTAAACTAGAAATTCGCCTCAAATATGGCAACAACGGACCGAAATATCCTTAAACTAACGATGGACCACAATGTCCTAAAACTTGCAATTGACCGAAACGTCTATAAACTACTACGGACCGCAGCATCCTAAGACTGATGCAAAAAAAAAACGGTACGTCCATAAGCAAGAGGGGCACGGATGAAAACCCGAAAGGGCTGAGTGAGTAAAAACAGCAAGACTATCGACGATGTTTGTGAAAACCCAAAAGGGTGCAGACTCGTTGAAAAAAACGGTAGTCCACAAGCGAGATGGGCACGGATGAAAACCCGAAAGGGCTCCGTAAGTAAAAACAGCAGGACTACCGGCGAGTTTGTGAAAATCCGAAAGGGCGCAATCTCGTTAAAAGACACTTGCAAGGTCCTCTCGACCCTGTAAGGAAAAAATACCTGTGTGAGATCCTTACGACTCACAAGGGAGCAACACACTTAGGAATCCTCACGATTCCTAAGGAGAAAATACACTTACGAGATTCTCTCGACTCGTAAGGAGAATTCCCCTTTGAGACCCTCACGGCTCATAGGATTCGAAAGCCTTAAGCTACAGGGATCTGAACCTATTCTTAAGCCATCACAACCTCCAGCATTGCCCTACAAGCGTCTTGATATCGACCCTTGTATACAATCCACGGGTGCGAATGAACATTTCCCTAACAAAATCCCACCAGAGACTGGGGATATGCTCATATGGCAAAAGACACTTATATGTCCTCTCGACTTATAAGGAGAAACCACTCTTGTAAGATCCTTACGACTTATAAGAGAACATACACTTAGGAATCCTCACGATTCCTAAGGAGAAAATGCACCTACGAGATCCTCACGACTCGTAGGGAGAAATACCTTTATGAGACCCTTACGGCTCATGAAGTCAAAAGCCTTAGTCAACAGGATCTTAACCCTGTTTGCTAAGCCACCTTTGTTCGAACCGACAAAGGAAAATGATAATTCGCTCCTGGCAATGTCCCAGTGGTAGCGATGCTGATGCCTAAATCGGTATCAAATTCCAAGCCATTTCACGGCAAATGATGATTCGCTCCTGACAATATTCCAGTCGCAGCGATGCTGAAGCCGAGATTGGCACCAGATTCCAAGTTCCACACTCGCGATAAAAAATCAGCGAGCCAAAAACGCATATGAAATAGCCGAAATGATGGGGCAACTTGCAACGAAATCAGCAAGTAAAAATGTATGCATACAAAATAGCCGAAATGGTTGGGCAACTCGCAATAAAAAGCAGCGAGCAAATAAAACAAATAGCCGAAATGATTGGGCACCGCGAAAAATAGCCGAAATGATTGGGAAATCGCGATTTTCGCGATGTAAAAAGCTGAAATGATAGAGCATCGCGGAAAGAATTAAAAAAATGAAAGAATAAAACTTTTTGCCCTACACGTGAGATCACATCGATCCCTATATACAATCCAGGGGCACAAACAAAAAGGAAACCATACCTTCCCAAAAGGCTCCATCAGAAGAAGAGCCAAGTCTCGACGGCCACATCTACAACCTGAAGACCCACAACGACGTTCCTTCGCAGTCCAGCAGGATGCAGATGAAACGTCAACGAAAGACCTCACGGTCGAAACAAAGCGGAGTGATGGCAAAATCCTAGCTCTACCTCAGCATTCGTCTCATTACAGCAGACGCAATGTCACCCCAGGGAAAACAACGGAGCCACGGCAGAGTCCCTAATTCCAAATCTCGACGGTTCACAGACAACCTAGAGACCACCTCAGCATTCGTCTCGATACAGTAGACGAGATGTCAACGACGGCGTTCCTTCGCAGTCCAGCAGGATGCAGACGCAACGTCGGCAAAAGACCTCACGGTCGAAACAAAACGGAGTGATGGCAAAATCCCAGCTCCATCTCAGCATTCGTCTCGATACAATAGACGAGATGTCAACAACGACGTTCCTCCGCAGTCCTGCAGAATGCAGACGCAACATCAATAAAAGACCGCACGGTCGAAACAAAGCGGAGTGATGGCAAAATCCCAGCTCCACCTCAGCATTTGTCTCGATACAATAGACAAGATGTCAACAACGGCGTTCCTCCGCAGTCCAGCAGAATGCAGACGCAACGTCAACAAAAGACCTCACGGTCGAAACAAAGCGAAGCGACGGCAAAATCCCAGCTCCACCTCAGCATTCGTCTCGATACAGCAGACGAGATATCAACGACGACGTTCCTCCGCAGTCCAGCAGGATGCAGATGCAACGTCAACAAAAGACCTCACGGTCGAAACAAAGCGGAGTGATGGCAAAATCCCACCACCACCTCGACGTTCGTCTCGATACAGCAGACGAGATGTCACTACAGCGTCCTTCCTCCGACAGGATTCGGACACGCCGAAGCAAAGGCCAAATTCCTAGTTTTAGAGTCTGGACGGCAACTCATATAAAGCCTGAAAGGCCATCGGAGATCATCCCACACCAGCGCGGAGTGGTCACCACCTCGACGTTCGTCTCGATACAGCAGACGAGATGTCACTACAGCGTCCTTCCTCTGACAGGATTCGGACACGCCGAAGCAAAGGCCAAATTCCTAGCTTCAGAGTCTTGACGGCAACTCATATAAAGCCTGAAAGACCATCGGAGATCATCCCACACCAGCACGGAGCGATCACCACCTCGACGTTCGTCTCGATACAGCAGACAAGATGTCACCACAGCGTTCTTCCTCCAGCAAGATTCAGACGTGACAATCAAACAATGGAACCACGGCAAAATCCCTAGTTCCAAACCTCGACAGTTCACCCACAACCTAGAGACAACTGCGACATTCGTCTCGATACAGCAGACGCAATGCCAACCAATGAAGCGAAGGCCAAATTCCTAGTTTCAGGGTCTTGACGGCAACTCATATAAAACCTGAAAGACTATCGGAGATCATCCTACACCAGCGCGGAGTGGTTATGACTCCTCGGGGCTCTCCAAAATGAGCCTAACCTCAAGTAAAAAGTGGCATGGCAAAATTCCTAACACTTGCTCTTCCGACGGTCAAACTGCCTAGGAAGATTGCTTGAAGACGTCTTGTCCAGCCCCCGAAGGGATCAGAGACACGACAGTCGTAAGGCTACTCGAACAGCAAGATTTCCTATCGAGGGATACATCAGCCAATGCGACGGTACGACAGGCAAAACCTTAGTACCACAGACCATAACGGACCTCTGTCGTAAAGAGCAGAGGTTAACTGTGACGTTAGGACATCCTTGCGAGAACTTCTCGATTCGTTTTGACTCGTAAGGCAAAGCCTTAGGCAATGGGGATTAAAAAACCTGTTTCCTAAGCACTGGGGCCCTGCAAGTCGGTTCAAAATGGACTCTTGCATACTATTCATGGGCCACACTCTCCAAAGTCGAATCTCGACAAGGAGGGAAACAACCGCTTACAGATCCTCTCGACTTGTAGGAGGGGAAATTCTCTTGTGAGATCCTTACGACTCTCAAGAGAAAACGCGCTTAGGAATCCTCACGATTCCTAAGGAGAAAATACACCTACGAGATTCTCTCGACTCGTAGGGAGAAAAGTCTTTATGAGACCCTCACGGCTCATGAAGTTGAAAAGTCTTAGGTAACAGATCTGAACCTGCTTCCTAAGCCATCACTATCTCTCGAAGAATTCAAGACAGAATGCTCTCTATCTTCTATAGGTTACGCTTACTAAGGTAACACGCCGGCAACACAGAAAAGAAAAGAAAGTGACAGTGAGGAAAATATTCTATTCACATTCAGTTGAGCGTTCAAGGCATACCCATTCATGCATGTGCGAAAAAGTTTGATGTATAAAATAAACACATAGAAATGAAAAGGCTTGCTATTCATATTTCAGAAAATGCATACATTGAGGAAAACAGAAAATAAAAACATAATTAGAATGTTTATAAAGGCACGACATCAAATCCAGGGCATGGATTGAGAAATTCAAAAGTGAGGCCATCTAAAATGTTCCAGCCCTTTCGAACCATCCTAATATGGTTTCTTTCATGATCACAAGCGTCGGGAATCTCCCTGATGTCCTCCGCCCTCCGATAGGCAGCAAGTATTGCCGCCTGTTGAAAAGCCTGATGTAGAAGATCAACGAGATTATCTCGCCTACTCTTTGAGATTAGGCCCATCAGATACACCGAGTGCACCTTGTCTTCGGCATCATCCAATGCCCTAAGCGGCATGCCGGCACAGAATAGGGGAAGTGCTCTCCAGATTGCTCCCATGATAAGCTACAAGAGAGAGGAACGTCGATGAAGAAGTTGACCATTGTATGCATCAAAGCGACCCATGATTTCGGCACATTGAGCATTTGTAAACTCCTGGTTTTGAGAACGGCCGAGTGAGCGGATGTCTCCGTAAGAAATAATCTCATCAAGATCATACAAATGAGCCGCCATAACGTCTGAAAAAGAAAATCAGTGGGAGTTAGTGGACAGACTGATTAGAAAGGCTTATTGAAACAGATACGGGATTTACACAACTCTCGATGTCCCCATGGAGAAAACAAATTCTAATCATGACAACTAACAAATTCGAATTTTCGAGAAATCCTAAAAAAGGAATCTCATTTAATAAGCGACCCTTTGGGTCAAGGAGTCAGACTCCTCGAGAGCAATACTCTACAAACAGGAGTGACACCTGTCAAAGTTAATTATGAGAGGAATTTAAAAATACCCCGAGAATTCTAAAGAGCCATACTCTGTAAAGATAATGGAATAACCCATCAAAATGCTTAAAAGATCTCTTAGGATCTAAGATCTATAAGGGCAAAGCCCTGTTAAGAAACCCTAAAAAGGTTTTCTTGAAGATCTATGATCTAAGTAGAGCAAAAAGCTCTGATAATGAGTGAAACTTCAGATTATTAATCTCTTTAAAGGTTAATCTTTACCTAGAAAAATTTGACAGAGTTTTAACTCTTAACTTTCTTTTAAAAGAGAGTTATGCTCTGTGGGAGAATGAAATTCTCAGAAGAGATAATTCTCAAGAAGGAGATGAAATTCATCTAAGGGACCAAAGGTCCTATTTATAGGCATTGAAACGCCTCTTCAATTTCTGAGTTGGTCCAAGGGCGCAGATGCTTTCACCGCTGCACTCACGTATGATCCACGTGAGCGCAACGGTGGGGGGGTATTTGTTTCCCCCAATCAGAGCAAAGCTCTGTTTTGAAATTCAAAATTCAAAAATTGAAGCAACGCTTCAGATTCAACGCTAAGCGCGATGCGCGCCACGTGTCAAACACGGATGCTCTAGCGCCAGGTGCACTGCGCCCTAGGCAGTGCACCATGTGTGCGCTAACGCTAGACGCGCTGCGTGCCACGTGTCAGATACGGATGCGCTAGCACAGGCTGTGCTGCGCTCTGGGAAGCGCACCACGTGTCAAACGTAGGTGCGCTAGCGCAAAGTGCGCTGCGCTCTGAGCAGCACACCACGTGCAAAGCACGGGTGCGCAACGCTGGAATTATAAAATTCCCCACCGTTAGATCAAAAGATCTAATAATAATGATAAATCATTAATTAATCAGAATTAAAATTCTGTTATGAAAAGATTTTCTCAATCTTGTTAAAAACAAGAAGATTGCCTTCTGTAAAACAGAAGCCCTGGGATCAAAGATCCAACGGTGGGGAAACATTCCCAAATCAATCAGAGAAAAATCTCTTTAACTGATTTAATAAATCAATTTGCCCTATATAAAGGCCCCAAGACTTCAAGTCTGATATAGAGAAACCCCGCTATAAATTTTGAGAAAACTCAAAGAAAGAAGAGCAAGCTCTTAGCAAAAGAAGATTTCTTTTTCTTCAAGGTAAAAATGGTGATGAACTCAGAGATGAAATCGTCTCCTAAAAAAGAAGAATTATCTTCTTAAAAGATCATAGATTTACAAAGACCAAGCTCTTTTATAAAAAGATCAAAAGATCTCATCATAAAAACAAGGAAGTACTTACTTCATTCACAGATCATTGATCTATAAAGGCAAGCCTTTCAAAAATAAGAACGTTGTTCTTGAATCTTGAGACAAAATCTCTTTTAAAAGAACATAAATTTGTTCACAGATCATAAAAATTGATCAAATGCGCCTTGCGCTATTGAAATGCGCTTTGCGCTATTAAAATGTGCCTTGCACTTTTGAACTGCGCTTCTGCGCTCTCTGGACCGGCACTCAGCACCAAAATGCGCCACGTGTCAACCACGTATGCGCCAATTAACAACTTGTGCTTTGCGCTCTTGAAATAGCGCACTGAGCTCATGGATTGGCGCAAAGCGCCAAGCGCGCCACGTGTCATTCATGTGTGCGCCACTGAACTAATAGCGCAATGCGCTCATAAATTAGCGCAATGCGCTCAGCATCTGGCGCTCAGCGCCAAGCGCGCTACGTGTCATTCACGTGTGCGCTATTCAACAGAAGCGCAATGCGCTCATCATCTGGCGTTCAGCGCCAAGCGCGCCACGTGTCATTCACGTGTACGCTACTCAGCAGAAGCGCAATGCGCTCATCATCTGGCGCTCAGCACCAAACGCGCCACGTGTCACTCACGCATGCGCACTGCGCTCTTTGACTGGCGCAAAGCGCCAAGCGCACCACGTGCTCCTCACGTGTACGCTGACAGAACATAAATTGTTCTTTAATAAGCCAGAGCTATTATGAGTGCTCAGCACTAAAAGACAAACATTGTCAGAATTTAAATCAATGGTCAGTATTATTAAAAGGGCCAAGCCCTAATAAAAGGCTCAATAGCCAGAACAATAAAATGTTAAATATTTATTGGACTTAGCCCAAATATTGGCCATTAGTCCTCAACTTATATTTAATTGAGCCCGTCTGCTCATAAATATTTAACGGATCTTAGTTCCAAATTGGACTTCAGATCTTTCAACCAACTCACACCGGTTCGAGGGTACATCTCTTTACTCCTCTGATATCTGTCGTTGTAATCCTTCAACGTCTTCATAGAGGTGACAGGTCCCGACAACCATACATTTCACGGACTGTGGGATCCTTAAACTCATGGACTACGATGTCCTTAAACTTTATAGACTATGACGTCTTTAAACTACGGACTGTGAGGTCCTTAAACTCATGAACTACGATGTCCTTAACCTGGACTGTGGGGTCCTTAAGCCCATGGACTACGATGTCCTTAACCTCGGACTGTGGGGTCCCTTTAAACCAACGGACTATGATGTCCTTAACCTTGGACCGTAATGTCCTTAAACTAATCGACGGCAATGTCTTTAAACTAACATTGGACCGAGACATTCTTAAACTAATATTGGACCACTATGTTCTTAAACTGGTATTGGACCGTAATGTCCTTAAACTAATTGACCGCAATGTTTTTAAACTAACATTGGACCGAGATGTTCTTAAACTAACATTGGACCACCATGTCCTTAAACTGGTAATCGACCGCAATATCCCTAAACTAAACAATAGAGTCCAAATACTCTTTTGTTGGATCTAAACGATCCCGTTAAGTCGATCTTAGTTTAAAAATTAGACTAACGTATCCTTAACAAACGTTTAAGTTGATCTTAGTCTCAAATGAGATTAACGTATCCTTAAACCCAACCCCCAAACCCAAATCTAAGAAAATATGTATTTGGACTAATCCACGTCCTACGGGCGACAACATAAATTAGTCTCCGTATACAATCCACGGGCAACCAAAAACAAAACAAACACACACGACACGAAGTGACCATCTGGAGAAGGAGAAAGTGGTTACCGCGATGCGGTAGCGTAATTAACTGCAGGGGCTTGCGCCTGCAGGTAAGAACGTCCCCACAATCAAAAAACCCTCAACGAGGGGGAATCTGACGAAGTCTGCTACATCGGCCGCATCCGTTTAAACCTTCGATACACGGTGCCATAAATCAACTTGGCATCTTCGGAGAGGTGGACGGATAGCACCAATTAGCATCTGCCCTCGGAATTCAGGCCCCGACGTCCCGACGTCCCGGTCGCTTCTTTCCGGCGGGGAACAGCGGCCAAGCGTACCCGGGGCCCCTACTGCGCTTTCCACAGGTCGCAGGGCCACCCCACCGAGAAATGCAAGCAGCTCCGAGACTACATCGAGGAGTTGATCCGCTTAGGGCACCTAGCAGGTACTTGCGAGACAAGCGGAAAGCCGACCGTGAGTAAGAGCACCATCCCCCTCCCGGCGAGTTGACAATCGGCCAAATCATGGTCGTGTCAGCGGGGGGTACGCCGGGGACCGACGAAACGTGCCCCCCTTACCGGTCTTGGGGACTGGCAGCCACCCACGGAAGAAGGTTAAAGTGGCCGAGCCGATCATCTTTACCGTCGAGGACCTCCACGGGATATCCCTGCCTCACAACGACCCTCTAGTGATCACAGCCTGGGTCCACCGCTATGAAGTGCAGAGGATATTGGTCGACTCGGGAAGCTCGGCGGACATTCTCTATTTATAATCCCAAACAGAATCCCTAAGGACCTAAATTTGCGCGCGCATGGGCGCGAATCCTGGGATCCACCCAAATTACTCCAATACCGCACCACCACGTGGTGGAAATCCCTTATTTCTCGACGAACCGAAGTCGGACCGACGTGGCTCTTTGAGACGCTTCACCTTCCCTATGCGTCTCTACCGTGTGCCGCCCGCGACGGTCACTCTTCCCGTTGTTCACACACCAGGGAAGGTCGGACAAAACCCCGCAAAGCCAAAAAGCTTCCCTGCTCGGTCCATCCTTGGCTGGTAATCTCTTACCCAACGACGCTAAGGATCCAAGCCCTCATCAAGAGGCCACCGAGTAGCTTCCCTGCTCGGTCCTTCCTTGGCTGGTAACCTCTTACTCAACGACGCCAAGGATCAAAGCCCTCATCAAGAGGCCACCGAGCAGCTTCCATGCTCGGTCCATCCTTGGTTGGTAACCTCTTACCCAACGACGCCAAGGATCAAAGCCCTCATCAAGAGGCCATCGAGCAGCTTCCCTGCTCGGTCCATCCTTGGTTGGTAACCTCTTACCCAACGACGCCAAGGATCAAAGCCCTCATCAAGAGGCCACCGAGCAGCTTCCCCGCTCGGTCCATCCTTGGCTGGTAACCTCTTACCCAACGACGCCAAGGATCAAAGCCCTCATCAAGAGTCCACCAAGCAGCTTCCCTGCTCGGTCCATCCTTGGCTGGTAATCTCTTACCCAACGACGCCAAGGATCAAAGCCATCATCAAGAGGCCACCGAGCAGCTTCCCTGCTCGGTCCATCCTTAGCTAGTAATCTCTTACCCAACGACACTATGGATCAAAGCTCTCATCAAGAGGCCACCGAGCAGCTTCCCTGCTCGGTTCATCCTTGGCTGGTAATCTCTTACCCAACGACACCAAAGATCAAAACCCTCATCAAGAGGCCACCGAGCAGCTTCCTTGCTCGGTCCATCCTTGGCTGGTAATCTCTTACACAACGACGCCAAGGATCAAAGCCCTCACCAAGAGGCCACCGAGCAGCTTCCCTGCTCGGTCCATCCTTGGCTGGTAATCTCTTACCCAGCGACGCCAAGGATCAAAGCCCTCATCAAGAGGCCACCGAGCAGCTTCCCTGCTCGGTCCATCCTTAGCTGGTAATATCATACCCAGCGATGCCACGGATCAAAGCCCTCATCAAGAGGCCACCGAGCAGCTTCCCTGCTCGGTCCATCCTTAGCGGGTAACTTCTTACCCATCTACACTAAGGATCAAAGCCCTCGTTAAGAGGCAACCGAGCAGCTACCCTGCTCGTTTCATCCATGGCTGGTAGTCCACTACCCACGACGCTGAGGATCAATAACCCTCGCCAAGAGGCAACCGAGTAGCTACCCTGCTCGGTCTATCCTTAACGGGTAATTTATTACCCATCTACGCTAAGGATCAAAGCCCTCGCCAAGAGGCAACCGAGCAGCTACCCTGCTCGGTCCATCCTTAGCTGGTAATTTCTTACCCACGTACGCTAAGGATCAAAGCCCTCATCAAGAGGCTACCGAGCAGCTTCCCTGCTCAATCCATTCTTAGAGGGTGACTTCATACCCGTCTTTACTAAGCGATCCCCACCTCGACTTCGGGGCCATGGACATACCGACCTTGCACCGATCTTTGCACACTTGGCAAATGGTTGAGTTCAACTCGACGTGCGATCGCCAGATAAAGGACCGGTCTCCGAGGTCGGAAGTCTTTACAGAGGTATTATGGGCTCCCCAGCCTTACAAAAACACCCGGAGACTTACAAAATTTCAGCGCAAAAGAAAATAAAATGGAAGCGAGGAGATTCAGGCTTCGGGGCCGGGGAGAACCTCGATGAGCTCCGCTTCCACCACGATAGCCGGGATGGCGGCTTGAGGGTCGGCGTCCAATGTAGGAGCCTCGACGTCGGGAGCCGGGGCGAACGACTTCTCCCCGATGCTCCCACCAGGGGCCTTTCCTCAGGCGGCGCTTCCGGGGGCATTCCTCTACGCCTCACCCTCGAGGGGGTACTCACCCCGGAGATCCCCGTCAGGAATCTCCGGCATCAGGGCCTTGACGGCATCGAAGGCCTCATACCAAACGAGGGCAGCGGCTTCAGCGAGATCGGTGTAGTACTGGTCCGACTTCTTGTATTTCTCCACCGCCTTCGCCGCTCAGAGGTCGGCACGCCTAACTCCTTCCTTCGCCGCCTCGTTCTCCCTCCTTAGGGTGCTCGCCATCTTCTTCAGGGTGGTGGCAAGCACCCTGGCATCTTCCAACTTGGCCTCGGTGGCCTTATTGGACCCCTTCAAGACTCGGACGGCCTCTCGGCAGTTGGCATTCTCCCGATCCTCGTCCGCCACCCAGTCTTCGAGGGCGGCGTTCCTCTCCTTCGCCGCTTGCAGGTCCGACAACATGCTCTCCTCCCACGAGGAGGAATCATCCGCGATCTGCATCGCTGGGGCAATTTCTTCGTCCTCCATGCTGACAATGAGGGTGCAGTCCTGGAGGACCTGAAGAAAACAAAAGGTGGGGTTAAAAAGAAAAGGGGGCACCCAATCTTGCGAACAAAAAGTACTGAATAAAAACCCGAGTGGGGGCGAACACTGACCTGCACGGCCTCCTGGGCTATGGCCGCCATTTGGGCCCTGAGGGTCCCCTGAGGGATTCTGCCCCCGGCCGACCTTTCAATCTCCGAGAGCAGGCTGTCGATGACGGAAAGCCCCGAGGGCACCTTAAAGCGAAGTTCCCCTTCATCCTCGAAGATCGGGGTAGCCCGGGTACGGGGCACCGTCCTATGGTGCCTCTTGAGGAGGGGCGCGGGAACAACTTCCTCGTCTCCAACCTCCAAGGCCCGGGGCTCCTGCTCCCGAGCGTTTTTGCGGCTCTGCGTGGTGGAGGGCTCCAAGGTTCGGGGCATACTCGAGCGCCTAGCCGGAGCGGCCCCCGGTAGAGCCGGGCTCGAAGCTGGACGTGACGGGCCGACGCCTCCGGCCTTCCTCCCTTTCTTATGTTCGACCAGGGCCGCCCGAAATTTAGCTCGGTCCATCGGTTCTGCATGAAAGCGAAAATACAAAGAAGGAGTTAGCAATTCAAAAAAAAAGAGGATGGAAGAATACAAAAGTCTAAGCAGGTCGCCTAAAACTCCTAAACTTACCCGCAAACTGAACGGGGCTGAGCCCGGCCCAACTGAGGGCCTGCTCAGACAGCAACACATCGGCCCGGGAGACGGGCTCCCACTCCGACATCGCCACTGTGTCGAGATCGTTCGACCGCCTCACCCGCGGGCAGTTGGCCCTGTGCCACAGGATGGGAACAAACCAATCTCACCCTCGGGTGGCCCGACAAACAAAAACTTCTCCTTCCACTCGTAAATGGAAGAAGGTACCGCGACGACCCCCGATCCGGCCGCACCTCCCCGGTGCTTTCTACAAGAAATATATACCTAGCTCGGCTCGTCCTTGCGAGTGCCGGGATGGTTTTTGTAGCAGAGAGAGGAAAAGAGAAGGTTCAGACTGAAAGGGATGTCCCGCAATTTCAACCGAACCAGGAACCGAGGAGAATCCTCCAGGAGTTCAGTACTAACTGGCCCGGGGCTAACTGAAAACAATGCAACGCCGCACTCACCTCGGGAGAGAAGGGCAGGCGCATTCCGGCCCAAAATGCCTCTAAGTACAAGGCAATCTCCTTGCCCTGTACCGGATTTGCCCTCTCTCCATCCCCTGCCAAACGAAGCGAGTTGCCGGGGGGAATGTGGAAGCGAGCCCGAATTGTGGTGAGCTTATCCACGTGCCTCACAAAGGAAACTACGCCGCGGACACTCCTGGCGCTCGCTTTGGGGACCGTCCCCGCCGCACGACCCCGGGAAGCGCGACTAACCCTAACTTCCCGGGAAGATTCCGACCCGGACGAAGAAGAGGAAGCTGTAGAAGACTCCCTAGACTCTACCCGAACTATTTCTACGGACTCCTCAGAGGAAGACATCTAACCTGATCAAGAGAAAGGGTACTCCGAGGAAAGAACGCAGGTAATCCGACCTAGAGGGAAGAGTGTCGAGCTAACACACGAAAGGAAGAGGAAATTATAGCGAAGTGTGGACCCTCGGGGGGATCCCACCTCTATTTATAGCAATCGGCGAACACATCCAGCGGCGCCGACCGTTTCCCGCCAAAATGACGCTTCGCATTCAACGGCCACCAATGCTCAACCTGTTGCACGCGCATCGGGCGCGTCCCATCGGGCGCGAAAACACCGGCGGCCCGTCACATCAGCCAACCAGCGTCGGACACGTGACCTGGCGCTCCGATGAACGTACGCCCGAATCGGCGCTTTCTCTTTAATGCAAGATCTCTTCCCTAATCCACTGACGTTATCGGGAAAAAAACACGACTAAATGCCCAGGAATCCGAGTCGAAGCCGTCTTCAAATAAGAACTTAGCCCGGGTGACCGATTAGACTACTCTCGACCCGACCCATAAATAGGTCAGGACAAGAGTGGGGGGCTAATGATGATGCTCGGTACTGAGCACTCCCCAGATCATGACACGTGGCAGATGACGTGTCCCGAGGCTTACAAGAAAGGAGCAGGAACGGTACATTGGAAGCATGCCCCGGGCCTTCGACCCGAGAATGTTCCCGACCTTCAGCGGCGTTCCCGAACACTACTGTGCCCGGCTTACAAATAACCATTGGCTCGCCTCCGAGCCCTCCCGCACGCTGAGTTCCATCGGCCTTCCTAGCTCGCCTCCGAGCTATCGCATGAACCAAGCCTGCCTGGCCTCCCGCTCGCCTCCGAGCCTCCCGCCGAGCTTAGTTTCCTCGGTCTCATCGACCGACCCACAGCATGGATCACAGGCGTCTCCACCACGGCTTCGCGAATCTCGCTTGACGCGAGATATCCGCCGCCCACGATCCCGCATTCCACGCCATCTCGTTCCCCTATTAATGAGCATATCTCGTCATTAATGGGAAATCCCGCCTTTCACGCAGGCGTAACGCCACGGGCGTAACGGCCGGCGTGAATCTCGCGCCCGCCAGCCCACGGCTGCCACTATATAAACCTCTCTTTCAGACGACTCAGGTAAGACAATTTTAATCCAACAAGCCGCTACTCTGCCCAATTAGCCCGTCTAACTTGATCGTCGGAGGGTCCTCAGTGGCACAACCACCCCGGGACTTCCTTGCAGGTAGCTCGGCTCCATCCACATCAAGCTCACTGAGATTCACACGCACCAAGGGGAAACCCTCAGAGCCAATCTCAGCCACTCATCACCACTCGCTGCGGATCAATGGAAGGTAACATCTGAAGGAGATCCAGAGCTCCATCAGTGCCTCTTATATAAATGTCCTTGCACTCTGTTTGGTCAAGACATGGACCTTTTGCTTGGTGGTATCTTTTTTAATCTGCTACTTATATATCGCATCCAAGGAGAATTGAGCAAAATTTGATCTGATACCCATAACTCTGCGGTTCAGATGCACAAGGACGGAGGAAGGGGTTGCAATGTCTATATTATTTTACGAAAATATTTTTCTATCAAGATTGTTGTATCCATGTGGGTTGCATAGATTCTTATTGATTAAAATGGAGTATGATATTCACTACATAGCTAATTGCATGCTCTATCCTATCTTGTAAGAGTCCTTATAGATGATATGTGATATGGTATGAAATATCCACCTGGGCCCTAAACCCCACATCTTCGCATCCACAGGCCCACCGAGGACCCAAGAAACGAATCAAGGCCTCAAATAGAGAAGAATCTGGGTTCGAATACTTGGGGCCCGAGTGGACCCAAGCACAAAACCATAGGTAACTATCCGGAATCATTCTCGATTAAATCAGAGCCGTACCGAAACCTATATAATCCTCCTCTAACTTGAGGACCAAGGTATGCACTCGACTCAAAACTCAAACCTTACATCCCTAGGGCAGCTGACCTTACCATCGGAGGAGGACCCCAGATCCAATCTACGGGAGCTCTTTGCCTTGCAGGTCGAAGATCCAACGGCGTAGCTTTTGCCCCAGTGATCCACGAATATAAATCTATTGGTATGCCAAAGTAACATTCTTTTTATGCTGCATCAATATGGATTCTATCATATGGAGAGGTAAAATATTTCTGGAAAAAGAATTTTCCTCTAAAATGAATACTGCTATAATTAAGCTTTATCATCCGTGTTGCCACGTCAGCTCCGCTGGTGCATCAAAATGTTTGTATTTGCATAGGGAGCACCAGTTGCACGGATTTTTCCCCCATGTGCTGGCCGTATACGTCCGGACAAGAGAGAGAAGAAATAGAAGCGTGGGCTCCACACGCTGCCCAAGGCTGTCCAAAACTCTCATTTCTCTCTCACCTCCTGTCCGGATATATTACACCTGACACATCGAATAATTCCTCGAACAGCACACACAATATCCGAGAGAGTCAAATGGCCTCTTTCTTTCGTATGGGTGAGGCAAGCTTCAACAATTGCATTGTGATGGGAGTTGGACCTAATTCATATGTTATTTATTTTATCAAAAAAATGTTCCTCTGGATCCAGCTAGGTATAATATGCTATTCATTTAAGAATGAGACTAAAACGAGGGCTGTTGAAGATTCTTGGATTTGCTTTTCATACTCCTTCAATATCCCTTTCTAGCAATTAGCAAGCATCTTATTAATAACATATTAGTCAATGATTTGCTAAAATAAGAATGATTGGATATGCAAGTCCAAGACCTAGGTACAATCTTTGTTCCTCATTAATGAATATAAATCTAGAGATTTAAATATCTAAATTTGATTTAATGAAGACAAAACATATTTACGCTTAGATTTAGCTGATCTAGGGGAGTCTTGTTTTTGTATTTCCGTTTGATATTTTCCTCCGCTCATCTAAGAACTAGATGGTTGTATTAGCGGAGAGTGCCGACCCATGAAATTTATTTCATTTTGTAGTCCGATTAAGTCTAATAGAAAAATATCAAATCATCGTTTAGACAAGTTTCGCTAAGCCAAAAATAACCTTTCTGTAATTTGTAAGAAAGGATTTATCAAAAGTCATACGAGACGAGACACGAGGAAATGGCAAAGACGATTGGAGACGAGATCCAACGATTAGGACTAACTCACCACGGTCCGGCGACTGCAAACTTTTTACTCAAAACAAAACCCTAGATCTCGCGCACGGCTAGGACAAGAATTCGAGGGCTCGACGAGGACGACAAGGGCATGGACAGGACGGCGGGGATCACTGAGGAGGTTTAGGCTGTGAGCAAAATCTGGAGACAACTATGCCGAGATGTGGATGCGATGTTATTGGTTTTGAGCAAGGATCTCGATCTTCGATGTCTTGATGACTTCGGCAACGATGGTGATGGCGACTAGAAAGATTGATGAGGAGACCGTCAATGATCAATCAACGGTAGGGGTTTGACACCATGATAAGAAAGTAATAAACACGATCAATTTTATTAAGAGATAAATCATTTCAATTTATATACCTCACAACATAACTAAATAATACTCCCAACAATCCTACACACTAATCATAATCTCAATAACATAAATCAGAACTTATCCGGCTTATGATAACCATAATATCTAATATAGTTATATTCAAATATTACATAATCTAACAATGATAAGAAAGCAATAAATTCGATCAATTTTATTAAGAGATAAATCATCTCAATTTATATATCTCATAACATAGCGAAATGATAACTAATACTCTTAACAAACGTACACACTAATTATAATCTCAATAACATAAATCAGAACTTATCTGATTTATAATAACCATAATATCTAATATGGTTATATTCAAATATCACATAAGCTAACAATGATAAGAAAGTAATAAACTCGATCAATTTTATTAAGAGATAAATCATCACAATTTATACATCTCATAACATAACTAAATGATAACTAATACTCTTAACAATTTTACATACTAATCATAATCTCAATAACATAAATCAGAACTTATCTGATTTATGATAACAATAATATCTACAGTTATATTCAAATATCACATAACCTAATAATGATAAGAAAACAACAAACACGATCAATTTTATAAAGAAATAAATCATCTCAATTTATACACCTCATAATATAAATAATTGATAACTAATAATGCTAACAATCTTATACACTGATTATAATTTCAATAACATAAATCAGAACTTATCTGATTTATGATAAACATAAATCTAATATAGTCATATTTAAATATCTCATAATCCAGCAGCCTCTCTCAAACTCACGGTAGATAACTGAGAGTTTGAATAATATCTTAAACCAAAATATATAACTTGTCGAACAACGGAGAACAACAGCAGACCTAAAGTATCGAGCATGACGGACTGATCCCCTTTGATCTCTTTTACGGATTACAAGGTGGACCGAATAACGTATAGTCTCTTTCGTTGAAAATATTAAAAGAAGAAGATATTATATTTATCATAAATCAGATAAGTTCTAATTTATGTTATTGAGATTATAATTAGTGTGTAAAATTGTTATGATTATTAGTTATCAGTTAGTTATGTTATGAGATGTATAAATTGAGATGATTTATTTCTTAATAAAATTGATCGAGTTTACTGCTTTCTTTCCATTGTTAGATTATGTGATAACTGTATTAGATATTATGTTTATCATAAAAAGAATAGATGTTAGGGCTTGATATTGATGGAGGTAACTGCTTATAATTAAATTGAGAGAACTCATTTCTGAATTAGATATTATTGACGCAACTTTATTTATTTTGGAAAAATAATCTAAAAATATAAATGAAAATTTTTGGATCGAGTCATTGGCTCTAATACCATGTTACAAATTATAGATGTGACAGAGGAAAAATATTATTGATTGATCAGGCTGCAATATACAATGTGCCTCTCTATATATAGCGTACAAGTTTAAATCAATACTAAGAGATAAAAGATAAAAATTACAAGGATCCTACTCAATCTCTCTCTCTCTCTCTTAAATTCTAAATCCTACTCAGTTTTTTCCAACCAAATAAGAATTATAAGGATCTATAAATCTAACGCTAAGAATCTAATACCAACCAAATATAAAATTAGCTATTCCAGATTGTGCTATTTGGAAATCTAAATTTCACAATCTTGCAAATCTCGGAGAGTTAAATTTGGAGCAAGTCTAAGTCAGTGACCAGCAGCCTCGGGAGATGGAATAATTTTTCAAGGATAAGACCAAAATTGAAAATGCAATAATAAAGTTGAGAATTGACAAAATTAAACAGTCATTAGACAGCTATCTCCCACTTCCATAACCATAGTAGGTCAACACGCATCTTCATTGATTTTAGTATCTTCTTGTTTGATGTTTTTTTTTGTTTCTTTATATATTATTATTTTTTCTTATTTATTGCATCCTTTAGGATCCGATCTGTGAACTCTCATGTTGTAAAGTAAACTGATATCAACTAAACCAAGACCAGTTGGTATTATCGCTATCTCTTATTCTTAGCTCTATAAAACATGATTATTAGATTTGATAGCATCGCATTGGTTCAATTATTTCTAAAAATATATATCTTCAGTATGTATCACATATATATCCAAATAGAACATTTCATTCAAAGTATGAAATGAGAAATAGAGATTTAACATTACCCAAAATATTGCATCAATGTGTTAGGCGCGTCATATTGTTACCATATCAAGCAGTTGAGCGTTACCATATCAAGGTGTTGAGTGTTGAGATAAAACATTCTCGTTCCAATCTCAACTTTATTGTAGTATCCCGACCACCTTTTTTCATCTCCGTGGTTTATGCCGCTGATCCAATAATACCCACTCAAAATGATTCGTTTAAGAAAGTCCCCAGCATCATATGGAATCACATGATAAATGCTGTCTATATATTTGGTTTTATATATACAAGTGCTAAACTATTGAGCATCTTGATAAATGGCATGCTAAAAACTCCAGGCATCTGCTGACTAATTATTTGGGGGGAAATGAGACTCAAAAACTACCTGACTGCTTTGGAAAATTTTGGTACTATTTTGCATGTATGATTATTTTGAAAAGAAAAGGAGAACAAAACATCAAAAAGCTTTCTTTTCCCCCTCAAAAACCAAATTCTTACAACAAGGGGCAAAATGGAAGATAGCACATAGGTTTTTTTTAAATAAAATTTAAAAAAAATATATGATCGATGCAAAGTTGGGATCTAATAACAGCATGGAATGATAGCACTATCCCCCTCTAACAACCGAAATTTTGAATTTATGCCTAATTTTATTAAATGCCCAATTCTTTATTAGATTAAAAAAAATGTTTGCCACAAGATATTTCCTAAAGCCACAATAAGCTGGCCTAGTATGGAATATGGAGATCGAAGCCTAATAATCTTTTTTGGTGATTAGCATTGGCATTTACTTAATTGTATATTAGCACCCTCATTGATTAACAATCTCATGATTAGTGTTGCAATATATGCTCAAAAAGTAAAGCCATGGCTATGGAGCTATACTTAATTATTGCCCAAACTTGATCGTGATCTTAAGATTCGAAGAACCTACGGATTATACACAACCAACTAATGTCACGGGGAGCATTAGGACAAGAGATGGGATGCCAATGATTGGATGGTTGAGTGAAATTAAAAAATACCTGGACCACTATCAAATGGAATCCAGTAGATTCCACATAAGCTACCAACCCGGTAGACTCTACATAAGCTATCAGGTTGATGATTGGTTAAAATGATGGAATAATATTTCAAGTTTCAAAGCGATTCAAGTTGTATATCTATCCACCAACCCGGCAGCAGCATAGGTTGGTAGAAAAAATATTACTCATGTTTACATTCTTGAATAACTGAATACCAGCCCTTGTCATTTTGGCATGGTAAGATATCTAAGGCAACGCTGCCATATGAATTTGGGAGACATGCCGATTGAAAACAAGTCTCTACCATAATTAATATGACTCTAATTAATTTGAGGGCCAAATTTCAGAGCATACAGATTTTCATGTATATATCTCTTTCTTTCTGACCAAAAAGCTTGACTAAGAAAAGTTATTTTCAATTTTTATTATCTTGATGGAACTTCTTCTAGGTTTTACATTAAATTCAAATGGCAATTCATGACCATTAAGTCAAAAAAATTCATGACCCTCATATGCTTACTGTTAATGAAAAGGTGATGGAGGGATTTAATTGAAATTGTCAATTTGATTGATGATAGCAATCACACATGGCAAGGGTGATACACATGATTTTGAGAAAAATTTTACTCAGAAGATCATAACTTACTTTTCAATTTTCTAGTTGGTCGTCGGCTATCTTACTGCTACAATTTTCAAGTTTGAATCTCTTTCTCGGTCTTTACAAGCTGTGACGTGTCTATCAGAATTTGACATAAATCTAAATCATTAAGATAAATTAGGAAAATAATATAACATGAACATTTCAGCATAATGTAAAACACCCTAATTTCAAATATCAAATTGAGAGTTAAACCACTCATTTGACCTTATTATCTCAAGAAAAATTTCTTCTAGCCACCAAAGTTTCCTACCGCTTTGACCTACAACCCTCACCTTTATTATGAACTCTCCAACTTTACACCAAAAAATTCACCACCAATTCCCAAAGTTTTCCCTCACCAATCTCATGCCAAATCTAGCTCTCCCTCTCTGTCTGAGAACAAACCAATAGAAACCCCACCATTTTGCCCACCAATAGAGGCTAGCTATCTCTGGAATAGGCACCATATTCTAGAAGAAAAAATAGTGATGTTCATCCATGCAAATGGTGACCAAGACCCAACCCCTTGCCGTTCTATTCCCTAAGCCTCTATAAATACCCAACCACAATTCTCATTTCTAAACACAACTCAACATACACAAAGCAAAGTCATGGCCTCTTCTTCTTCTAGCCTCAGCACATTCTTTTGCCTACTATTTTTAGCAACCTCTTTCGCCGGCTTCGCCTCTGCGGGCAATTTTTACCAAGATGTCGACGTAACTTGGGGCGATGGCCGTGGAAAAATCCTCAATAATGGACAGCTTCTCACTTTGTCGCTTGATAAGTCCTCGGGCTCCGGGTTTCAATCAAAGAATCAGTATCTGTTCGGAAAGATTGATACGCGGATAAAATTAGTTCCTGGGAACTCTGCAGGCACCGTCACTGCGTATTATGTAAGTCTCCATGCATCATATTGGTATTGATTTAATTATAATACGCATATATTGTTATGCATAGGGTCGGACTAGCATCCTAATATGTGAAAACACGTGCTTTTTATATTTTAGATTTGTTTTGGCATGCATTCGGACAATTATGAAGAAAAGTTGCCATGACGTAGAATTTGGAGGCCGATAAGACCCTCGTCTAACTCGTTACGTATATGATTCGGTGTCTTATTTATTTGATTTTATTTTTGGTGCAGTTGTCTTCTCAAGGGCCGACACATGATGAGATTGACTTGGAGTTTCTTGGGAATGTTAGCGGAGATCCGTATATTTTGCATACCAATGTGTTCACTCAAGGAAAAGGAAACAGAGAGCAGCAATTTTATCTTTGGTTCGATCCCACCAAGGACTTCCACACCTACTCTGTTCTGTGGAACCCTATCCATATTGTGTAAGTTTTCATTTCGTTGCACACATTCAATTAAACCATCTAAATTGATCGAATCAAGTTTCAACTTCTTTTTTTCCCATTGAAGCTGCACTTTTTGCTGACATCATCAAAATTTATTTATATATATATGCAGCTTCTATGTTGATGGAACCCCAATCAGAGAATTCAAAAACAGAGAATCAATTGGAATCCCTTACCCAAAGAAGCAACCGATGAGGCTCTACTCAAGCTTATGGGATGCAGAGGACTGGGCCACGAGAGGTGGGCTGGTCAAAACAGATTGGGCCCAAGCACCCTTTACCGCTTCCTTCATGAATTTGAATGCCGATGCTTGTGTTTGGGCTTTTGGTGCTTCTTCTTGCGGCTCATCTTCAAGCAATTGGATGAATGAGCGAATGGATTCTCAAGGTTTGAATAGGATGAAGTGGGTGCAGAAGAATCACATGGTTTATAATTATTGCAGTGATGTGAAGAGGTTTCCTCAGGGTCTTCCTCCTGAATGCACTGCAAATTGAAGAGGATTACGTGCATGGGGCATTTTGTTTATATGATTATGTTGATTTGATGGTACCAAAATGAAATATTTTTTCTTTCTTTTTCGATTTTAGTTTGATGTAAATTGAATGTTGCGTTGTGTGTTGCATACATTTTGATGGCAATAAAGAACAGTGAGCGAAGATTTCCTTGGTTTTCATCCATGTATTAGTCCCAGCTCAACTTTCACATTTTCAGTTAGACTCACAGAGCAGCAATCGTACAAAAGCTCATCAAATATTAAAACTTGTGCATCTTGAGAAATGTCATGCATTGATGATGTGAATCAAGAAAATGTGAAATTATGTTGGTTGATACAAAATCAGATTAAGATTACTGGTGAGGCAATACCATATACAAGCTAAAACATATTCACTAAGTGAAGAAAAAAACTTAGAAAATTATCTATACCTCCTTGTATGTCGATGTGTAATCTCACACGGCAGGCATTTGGGATCGGATCCTGGACCTCAAGGTCAAGGTTGTCTCAAAGAAAACCTGTTCTTGCTGCCTCCGCCTCCTTCTCCGTCTCCGTCTCCGGAATAGCAAGACTCGTTTTAATCGGTTATCCCAACTCCTCTAAAAAATTGCCCACCACCGTATAACGTTAACAAATCTTTTATAGGCCTTGGAAAATAATGAATGCATTCGTATGCACCAAAACTTTATCCAATATCAGCACATAATGCATTTTTATCCTTTCTACCAATATAAGCAAGATGTAGATTGTCACCAAATCAATTCCATATATGCTGGAATATGATTCGGATGAATGTTCATGAACTCAATGGTTCACTGTACTTGGAGATTTCATCCAAAAAAAAAATGTACCTAAATTCACGTTTTTAGCGAAGAGTCATATAGGCTTCATGACCACAAGCAAGTTGCATGTGGCCTGCTCACAAAATCGACAAATGGAGGCTTGGGCCATATGCATCTGCGGCATGTGTCCTTTCATTTGCCTGACTTTTTTGTGTTGGACATAAGTCCATAATGAGTCATCTGCGCTCCGTAAATTGGCTAGTGGCTCATTTTAATCTTTAGTAAATGAATCATATGAACCAGTAAAACTAAACCATTTATGCAGCATACTCTTAACGCTTGTCCATGGTTTGGTGCAGCTGATTTGGGATGCTGCACTTTTAGACTGAATTTAGAGGAGGTTGAAAAAATAGACGATGACAATGGCAATTTTACCAAAACTGGGGTTTTATCAATCAATAGCTACCTTACAATTTCAGGACGAGTTCTTTAATAGACTTACAATCGAAATCAAAACTAATTTGCTTACAAAATAGAAACTGTTAAAAATAGAAAGTTGCTAAAATTCAATCCTAATTATTGGATTGCGTCATAAATTGATTTCCGATACTGCCTGTCAAATCTTAACTGATTCTGGAGTTGATTTCATCTCCTAATTCGAAAGTCAAAGTTCGTAACGAATTTTATACCGCGGTTTTAAGGGTCTAAATGATGGATTTTCGCAATTCCGAGATACGTCAATGATGCCTACGACACATCTATTGACCCAGACGATTTTACACGGTCTTCGATTTGGCTGGTCAAATGCGCGAATCGGACAAGATTTGGCAGTTTAGGTTCTTGGGTTGAACTAGACGCGACTTGTTTTGGAACGGCCGAGTAGCTTCATGTAGGCTAGAGCTGCATCATCCACCCCATCGTAAAAAGTGCTCGACCTCGAGCTCGGGCCGTCGTCCTCGAAAGAGCATCTGTCACCTTCATATAGGATCAAGTCTCTGTTATTATAGCGTTAAACGCTAATATGCAAGGGGCTCTTGATCTTAGTCTTGAAAATTTCAAGTCTTTTGTTTTATAAGAATTAAATTCTTATGTAGGGTTAAACCCTAACTTTATCAAAAGAATTAAATTCATATGTCTTTGGAAGAATTAAATTCATTAAACCTAGTTATTTTCTCTAAGTTTTGGGACTGCATAACAGAATCTCCCCGATAAGAATTAAATTCTCAACTTGTGGGGAGATCTGCTTCTGCAGACCTCAACCAGAGAAAGAACTAAGTTCTTTTTTGGAAGAGTTAAACTCTTGTTAAAGGAGATAAAATGATCTCTAAGTCTTTTCCTCATCTAGGGTTTCTTTTTCTCTAAAGGGGACTCCTCTTCTTTTTTGTTTTCTCAAATCTTATGATGGGGCTCCTTCTCTCTTCAGTCTCGAGTTCTTTATATAGCAGAGATGATTAGTCGAAAATATTGTATTTTTAACACGGCAATTTCCCTATCATTTGCACTCATTTAGAAGTGTACGGTATTCATATTTCACATATTAGCAAAACTGTCGCAAAATATCAGATTACAAGTGTTAGACCCTAAAACCGGCACTATAAAGGAAATTGACCGCATTTCATGGCATCGCATCATCTCTATATTGCGCAACACTTGTTTTAAGATCTGTGCAGAAAAATCCAGAAGAAAGGCCAAAAATTTATATGGTACCGATCAAACATTACGCCAACTCAATGATTTCAGTTCTGGTATCAATCCAAAGGGACAAATACAAATCAACACATCAGATAAAGCTAAAAATGTCAACCCAAGACCACTGCAAAGAGACCAAGCCATGAAGCCACAACTTGGCCGCGGAACCGCGGCGCAAGCCGGCTTAGGCCGCGGTTCCGCGGCCGTCTTGCCACGTCATCCACCAAATTTTGCTGCAAAATTCTTACCTCAGCTCCTACAGTTCAGAAATGTACTTCAAGTTCCAGAAGAATCCAGAGGCTTCTGCCAGATCAGCAAACTAGGGTTTTCTACGCTTAAAGCCTAAGCTAGCTCCTAACAAACTCTTTCTAGAAACTCCTCAACAAACTTTTGGAGGGAATTGTAATTTCAAACCTAGACCTAGGGTTTGGGAAGTCTATAAATAGAAGCCTAGACCTAGGGTTATGAATCTAATCATCTTTACCCAATTCTAGTATCAAACTAGAGCCATTCTATCTCTTTCTTCATCTTCTTCCACAAGTCTAGTGAGAGGACTTGTGTGAAACCCTAACCTTAATTCCAATCAAAAGCCAAGATCCCGAGTACCCCATCAAGCAAGAAGCCTTACAACCTTTTAGGAGCCGAGCCGTTCTTCAACAGAGCAAGTGGTCCAAGCCGACCTGCGACTCACGGAGCCGAGCGAAGCCAAGTCGACAATTTAGTTCTTCCTCTTGTAGTTCTTGAGCGACTGTAATCAAATTGTTGATATAAATAAAATGTGATATTCTTTTATCTTGTTTTCTTTAAATTCTTGCATCATGATTCAATCTAAATTTCTAGTTGTAATTCTTGTTGTGATGTTTGAGTAATACTCCGCTCGTCGAGGAGTCGAGACGATCAATAGAATGATGATGTAATATATCTTAAATCGATTCTTGAGTCCTACGAGTTTTGTAAACCCTAGCAAGTTCAAGAATCGACAACCCAATTCGTTGTGATGCTTTCTTGATTGATATCGCTCGAGATTGGGGAGTTACGATCGTTTCTTGAAATTGCTAGAGGCTAGAATGTGAATGATATCAACGAAAGAACAAGGGTTAAATGATGAAACCCTAGTTTCATCAAGAAAGCCCTAACTCTCGTCGATCATCATTGATCTAGTATCAATCCTTCGAAGGACAAGAACACGAAATCTTGAGATTACATCACGTCTATAGATCCGATCGATTCCTACGAGCCTCATTTAGATTCTTAACATTTGGTTGGAAATATCATCGAAACCCGATTCTCGATTGTTTATCATTTCTTGATTCTTGATTAGATTAGTGACACCTGAATCAATCGATAAAATCTTGAATCATGTTTCCTTTTTTTTCGATTAACTTTTCAATTCAAACAAATTAAATATAAAAACGAATCGCACAATTCCTGTGGACGATCTGCACTCGCTTACGATCTACAATCGACACCGTAATTGATTGCGGTCAAATATAATTCTTTGATTGTGAATTTTATTCAATATTACCGACACATTGAAACTTATTCGCTTTATTCGATTTACACAAACAAGAAAATATTACAATCAAATGAAACCGTTATCAGGGATCATTTGAGTTGATTTACTTACACAGTCTTGAATTTTACAAACAATCAAATGGCGCCGTTGCCGGGGACTATTTGAATTGATACTTTTACATCCAATCGGAAAATTATTAACAATCAAATGGCGTCGTTGCCGGGGATTACGCGCTAATTCGTTTCATATTAAAGTTTGAATTGAAAGATTTATTCCATTGTTATTTTGAGATCAAAATTCGTGCAAACCCTAAACGATTTGTTGTGGTTCATTGCAAGGAAATCTGGAGCTGTTTGGCAATTGAAGAAATTTTTTTGAAAATACCATAGAGTTGAGGGAGTCTACAGAAACTCCCTGGTGAATTTTGGTTCAGTGATCGCATCATACAACCGCGGAACCGCGGTCTTAGTACCCATATGCGGCAGAACCGCGGCATCTTGGAGGGTTCTCTGTAAAAATTTTGCTTCAGGTGATTTCTTACCTTCTCCTCTCTCCTCTTTTTAGCTCCAACTAACAGTTTGTGCAGGATTCTTTGCAAATAATCGCAGCTCGCAAATTGCAAAATTAAATTTGTGCGTGATTTTGTTTCTTGGTTGTTTGCATTCAAAATACGGATATTAAGGGGCACGGCCAAATCCAAATTAGGTGAGGATTTCATTACCCTTCCTAGGCCCCGAAAACCACAAACTTGCATGCGCATTGACCCACATTAATTAAAAGAACTCTAGAGATGACTCTAAGGACTGTCGCGCTCACTTAGGACAGAAGAAGGCCGTGGGTAATTCATTGCTTATCCGCGTTTTCTTGTGGTGCCTAGGAAAGTGTGTCGAAGGCTAGTGGTTATTAATTAGGCCCACTATTTACGTAGTGGAGTACCTTCCCACTTACCTGGCACTTACCTGGCCACAGGGGGACAAAGAGGCAGTGGAGGATTCTATCCTGCGACTTGTCTTTTGGCAGTTAGGAGCGGTCTAGAGCCGGACCTAGGTGACCACTAGATTCTAGGGTTTGTGTGCTGCATTTGTTGTGTCGCATCATTTTTTCAAAAATCCGTCCCTTTTTCAAAGCAAACACCGCATTCATTCATTTACCCCTAATTATAAGCCAACGTTGCCACTTGTACTAACCCTTTTTAGTACAAGATAGGCTGGACACGGGATTCTAGTGCCCGTTTAGTCCGCGTACCCTTTATCGACTCCGAAGTCGATATTTCTCCATTTACTTCTTCTTTACCCACTACCACACCCACACCGATGGATCCGACTCCATCAAACTTCTTTAACCCTAATCTGCCGCCGTCCGTTGGTGCGCAGAATCCACCCCGCATCTCTCTCCAGGAGAGGTGCTATCCACTGCGAGGTCCTCTTTCGACCTGCTTATCCACACCACCAGCCAATGGGGATAACTTTGAGATTAAACCCCAGTACATCAACCTTTTACCCAAATTCCACGGACTCGAGACTGAGGACGCTTACGTTTTCATTACCAAATTTGAAAACGTATGCGCAATGATGGGTACGTCACAACTTTCAGTGGATGCGATGCGTCTACGACTTCTTCCATTTACATTGTGCGATATAGCCGAGAAGTGGCTATATAACACTACCGCACACTCTATTACGAATTGGGAAGAATTCGTCGCTGCATTCCTTAAGAAATTTTACCCAATACAAAAGACAGCTCGAATCCGTAGCGAACTGAATCAATTTGCCCAGCTCCCTACTGAACCATTTTCAAAATGCTTTGAACGTTTCAAGAATCTATTGGTTCAATGTCCTCATCACGGCATCCCGAGATGGGAGCTTTGCCGAATCATTTATGAGGGCATTAACCCAAACACTAAACAGAGCCTTGAAAACATGTGTCAAGGTACTTTTATGACTAAAGATGATGGGGAAGCATGGAAGTATTTAGAAGAGTTCGCTGAAAAATCACTACAGTGGGAGAGTGGAACACAACCATTGAATAGGGGTGGCGTACACCAAATAGATGTTTCCATAGGTGTTCGAGCTGAGATGGCAGCAATGCAAAAGAAGCTCGACGCTATGGAACACAAATTTTCTGCAGCCTCCCTAAACCCAATGTCGCTCCCCAAAACTGTTTGTGGGTGCTGTTCTGATCCGTCTCATTTAACGGAAGAATGTCCATTAAACTCTGCGTTTCAAGGTCACGAGCATTCTAATGCCGCATTTCAAAGACCTCGAAACGATCCATATTCTTCCACGTACAATCAGGGTTGGAGGAATCACCCGAATTTCGCTTGGAACCAAAACCAATCTCAAAATACGGTTCCAAACACGAATAATTTTCAAAGGGCTCTTCCTCCACCACAACAGCAACCCCTTCAACTCACTCAGCACCCCTATCAGTCACAAAATTTCCAAAACCAGGGCAACACTTCTGCACAGTCTAATCCTATGCAGTCGTCCTGTTCTGACGAATTCTCTCAATTCACTCAGACCATGAAATCACTTTTATCAAATTTCATAGAGGTTTCGACTGAGGTTAGATCTTCCGTCAGTGAGATAAAGAAAAACTCAGCGTCCCAAGCTGAGAGTATCAGATCGATGGAAGCTGAAATCGCACGCCTTAAAGCCGAAATGAGTGCGAGAGAAAAAGGGAAACTTCCCTCTCAACCCCTACAGAATCCTGGGCATTACAATGTAAATGCCATCACAACGTTGAGATCGGGAAGAGTGCTGAACAATCATGTCGGGGAAGGAATTGATGATACTGAAAATCTTGTCAACACCCCGGCTGAGACCTTTCCACACACACACACTTCTCCTTCTGATCCTTCTTCTTCTACCACACCATCTTCTCATGAGCCTATTCTCCATTTCCCATTAGGCTCAACACCTCAACCCAACCTTTATAGTTCTCCACAGACGGTCCCCACACCTCATTTGGGACCTCGTCTACCCCCTCTTCCTTCTTCTATGATGGACCCGGCGCTTATTGCGAAAGCTCCTTACCCGAATCGGTTAAGGGGTAATAGAACGAGTCCTCATATGGAGAAAATTATGGAAATGTTCAAACAGGTTAACATCAATATCCCTCTCCTAAATGCAATTCAACAAGTCCCCGCTTATGCGAAAATTCTTAAGGACTTGTGCAATAGGAAGAAGAAGACTCAAGTGCCAAAGAAGGTCTTTATGGCTAATAATATCAGCACTGCTTTTATTCCCCAGCTACCAAAGAAACAAAAGGACCTAGGATGTCCTACAATATCGATTTCTATTGGGGGTAAAAACATAAATCGTGCTCTTTTAGACCTTGGCGCAAGTGTTAACCTCCTTCCATATTCTGTATATGAGCAACTAGGGATTGGAGAGCTGAAACCTGCTCACTGCACTCTCCAGATGGCAGACCGATCTATCACCAAACCAAGGGGTGAATTAGAGGATGTGTTGATAAAGGTCGGGGAATTTGTTTTCCCTGTAGACTTCATTGTGCTCGACACACATCCTGTAGAAAACCCCCGGGGCCAAATTCCGGTGATTCTAGGTCGTCCCTTCCTTGCCACTTCCAACGCTGTTATAAACTGTAGAAACGGTTCAATGAACTTATCATTTGGAAATATGACCATTGAACTAAACATCTACAAAGTTGGAAGTCAGCCATCAGAACCCTCTGCTCATATTTTAGATGTGTGCTCTGTCCACGAGATCGCTCCCGATAGTTGTGGAGCTGAGGAACTTTGCTTTACTGGTCTCGATGACATTACCACATCTCTGTTTGACTTTACACAAGATCTTAGTGAGGACACTTTTTCTACACTTGAGTCCTGCACTTCTGACTTTTCTCCACCCGAGTCTGTATCTTTCACAGGCTCTGAGCTTCTTTGTAAATCCAAAAATCACTCAATGATCCCTCCTTCTATCATTTCTCCGCCTGAATTAGATCCCAAAATTTTACCGTCTCATCTGAAATATGCTTATTTAGGTGAGAAGGAGTCTTTACCGGTTATAATTTCCGCTTCTCTAGCATTAGAGCAAGAGAATGCACTTTTATCGGTATTGAGATCTAACAAAGAGGCGTTTGGTTGGAGTATGGCGGACATCAAAGGGATTAGTCCCTTGATAGTTGAACATCATATACATGTGATGGATGATGCCAGACCAACCCGAGAACCACAGAGACGGTTGAATCCCGTCATGAAGGAAGCTGTAATGAAAGAGATCGTCAAATGCTTAGATAATGGTATTATATACCCCATCTCCGATAGCCAATGAGTAAGTCCTATACATGTCGTTCCTAAGAAATCCGGCATCACTGTTATAACTAATGAGGCGAATGAGTTGATTCAGACACGCACCCAAACTGGGTGGCGTGTATGTATCGATTATAGAAAACTCAATGCTGCCACGAGGAAAGACCACTTTCCTCTACCATTCATTGATTAAATGCTGGAACGCTTAGCGGGACGAGAGTATTATTTTTTTATGGACGGATACTCAGGCTATAATCAGGTCCCCATCGCCAAAAAGGATCAAGATAAAACCACTTTTACTTGTCCTTTTGGTACCTTTGCTTACAGTCGCATGCCCTTTGGGCTATGCAATGCTCCTGCTACCTTTCAGCGGTGTATGATGGGGATATTCTCTGATATGGTAGAGAATTTTTTGGAGATCTTTATGGACGACTTCTCGATTTTTGGAGACTCTTTTTCTGATTGCCTTGCGAATCTTGACGCTGTTCTTACTCGTTGCAAAGAGAAGAACTTGACTTTGAACTGGGAAAAATGCCATTTTATGGTCCAAGAAGGAATTGTTCTTGGACATGTCATTTCACAGAAAGGCATTGAGGTTGACAGAGCTAAGATAGATGTCATTCAAAACCTCCCTCATCCCAAAAGCGTCAAAGATATTCGATCTTTCCTTGGCCATGCGGGCTTTTATAGAAGATTCATTAAGGACTTTAGCAAAATTGCTAGACCTTTAACTCTTCTCCTGGCCAAGGATACGACCTTCCATTTTGATTCGGACTGCGAGACAACTTTCGACTCACTTAAACACTCACTCACTTCAGCCCCCGTGCTATCATCACCAAACTGGGACTACCCCTTTGAGCTGATGTGTGACGCATCTGATTTTGCAGTAGGTGCAGTCTTAGGACAGCATATCGAAAAGATGCCACACGTAATATACTATGCAAGTAAGACCCTGAATGATGCGCAAATCAATTATACAACCACAGAAAAAGAACTTTTAGCGGTTGTATTTGCATTAGAAAAATTCTGGCCTTACTTAATTGGCTCTCCTATAGTTGTGTACACTGACCATTCCGCTTTAAAACATCTTCTGGCGAAGAAAGATGCAAAAGGTCGACTAATACGTTGGATCCTTCTGTTACAAGAATTCGATCTTGTTATCAAAGATAAGAAAGGATGTGAAAACGTAGTGGCTAACCATCTTTCACGCATCTCTTCTTTCCCTGTGACCCTGCCGATCAATGATTCGTTCCCTGATGAACAACTCTTGAGCGTATCCAATGAACCATGGTTCAGGGATATTGTGAACTATCATGCCACGGGACTGATACCCAGCGATTGGTCAAAACAGGACAAATACCGTTTTCTATCCCAAGTAAAACACTTTACTGGGACGAGCCCTATTTGTTTAAATATTGTCCTGATCAGATCATTCGCCGGTGTGTCCCGAATGAAGAGTTCAAGAGTGTTCTTTCTTTTTGTCATGATCAGGCCTGTGGGGGTCACTTTGGTCCTAGAAAGACAGCGGAGAAGGTTTTGCAATGTGGATTTTATTGGCCGACCTTATTCAAGGACGCATTTGACCATTGCAAAACCTGTACACAATGTCAGTACACGGGTAGAATATCCCAGAGGAATGAAATGCCTCAGCAACCCATCTTGGTTGTTGAAATATTTGATGTTTGGGGCATTGATGGGTCCTTTTCCTAACTCCTTTGGGAATTTGTACATATTGCTGGCGGTTGATTATGTCTCAAAGTGGGTAGAAGCCATTCCATGTCGCACTAATGACAGGAAAGTTGTCATTAAGTTCTTAAAAGAGAATATCTTTTCGCGATTTGGACACCCACGCTCTATTATTAGCGATAATGGGACACATTTCTGCAACAGGTCTTTCGAGACTCTGATGCGGAAATACTCAATCAACCACCGACTTTCTACACCCTATCACCCCCAAACAAGCGGGCAGGCTGAAATCTCAAACAGACAAATCAAACTTATCCTGGAGAAGACTGTTGCTAAAAATAGAAAAGACTGGTCGACCAAACTGACGGATGCTCTTTGGGCATTCCGAACTGCATATAAAACCGACCTAGGGATGTCTCCATATAGGATAGTGTTTGGAAAAGCATGTCACTTACCTGTCGAGATAGAGCATAAAGCATTGTGGGCTATTAAAGAAATAAATTTTGATCTAAACCTTGCTTGCAACTTTTGGAAGCTGCAACTTAATGAGCTAAGCGAACTCCGCGATGAAGCTTATGATAACGCTGTAATCACAAAGAATAGGACTAAGGTTTTTCACGATAAAAACATTTTGAGGAAAACATTTTCACCTGGTCAACAAGTCCTTCTTTATGATTCACGATTACACCTTCACGCGGGTAAGCTCCGATCTCGATGGAAGGGACCTTTTGTTGTGCGGTATGTATACCCGCACGGGGCAGTAGAGATAGAAAATGTTAAAAACGGCACCTTTTTCAAAGTGAATGGACATAGACAAAAGCCGTATTTTTTCACTGACCCCACGGAGGAGCTCCTGTTCTTACAGGAGCCAGTTTATTTGGATTAAAATTCCTCCGTCTCACCTTCATATCCTGTATATCACTGCATCATCTTTTTGAATGAAGGTGAGTGAAAAGAATAAGTTTGGGGGAAGTTCTTCACTTATATATTTTGCCCCCACTAATAATTCCTCCCAGACTTACAGGTTTTGTAGATCTAGCAGTTGGCAACAGTGAGGACACTGTTGAAAACAAGTTTGGGGAAGGTTTGTGCTTATTTTTGCATCATTTGCATAAGCACAAAACATTTCTTTTAAAATCTATAAAAATTAAAAAATTGTCAAAACCCATAAAAATTTATAAAAAAAATTTCAAGTATAAAAATAATTTTAATATTTACACTTTTTTGTACATAAATAAGATAATGAAAGTTTAGATAGTGAAAATTACATCCATGAGATTAGAAAAATTTAAGAAAACCAAGAAAATTAGAAGTTTTCTTATACGAACTAGTAATAAGTAGTTATGAGCCGTTGTCCCAAGGGTTAGTAAGATGAAGGACGTCACTAATCTGAGGATAAAAAAAAGTCTGAAAAATAGTTTCTATTCTGGACGCCAAACATTTTGAACGTTGATACCCTGCTATTCGCACTTACACACGTCTTGAAGCCCGGGATAGTAGAGAATACCTTAAAATGCTCTTGTCTTAAAGCCAAAGTATGAAGGAAATAAAAAAAAAAGTGAATGAAGAAAATATAAAGTGGTGAGAAAAATGGACACTGGTTTTGTTATCACCGAGGGCAATAAAAATGTATAGCGAGAGTGCCTCTTCACCTAGTGCCCTAAGGCCAACTGGTCTGGGAGTCACTGCTATGCCTGAGATGGTGCAAGACGAGGAAAATACACCAAGTAAGCAAGCACAGGAGTAATCGGTCGGTTAGTACCTCAAAAAGTATTAACGGTCGCATGAAAGTGTGTGAGCAATCCCATCTAAATATTCATTAATTAAAAAGTACTGAGGCTGATGGGCAAGAGTATGATAGCTTGAATTTTATTCTCCGGGTGTAGGGATGTCTTTACACACACGCAGGGTTATATGATCGATGTTTGGAAGAAAGATAGGAATGAAGAATAAGACGATGTTTTATTGAGGGAGGACGTGATTTCTGACATCTTTTCATGACCATTAAGATAGGGCTCATGACAACCGAAAAACTAGCTTAGTTGGAAACCCTAATTTTCAAAGTCTTTCTTTTACAATTCTGTTCTTTAAATGTAATATTCATGATCTTTCTTTTATTATTGGATTTTGTGGGTGTAATCCGCTGAAAACCCTCAGGAGACAACACTCCTCCTACTAGGGACACCTAGAGGTTTAAAGGCTTGTTGCACATGCTCCGTGCAATCGTGTTGCCTACGAAAGTGTGCTAGTTAGTTTTTCTCTTTCTTTATTTTCTCCTTCTCTTTTTAATAAAAAGTTCGCTCGAGACGATCGAAATTAAGTTTGGGGGAATTTGATTAGTCGAAAATATTGTATTTTTAACACGGCAATTTCCCTATCATTTGCACTCATTTAGAAGTGTACGGTATTCATATTTCACATATTAGCAAAACTGTCGCAAAATATCAGATTACATGTGTTAGACCCTAAAACCGGCACTATAAAGGAAATTGACCGCATTTCATGGCATCGTATCATCTCTATATTGCGCAACACTTGTTTTAAGATCTGTGCAGGAAAATCCAGAAGAAAGGCCAAAAATTTATATGGTACCGATCAAATATTACGCCAACTCAATGATTTCAGTTCTGGTATCAATCCAAAGGGACAAATACAAATCAACACATCAGATAAAGCTAAATATGTCAACCCAAGACCACTGCAAAGAGACCAAGCCATGAAGCCACAACTTGGCCGCGGAACCGCGGCCGTCTTGCCACGTCATCCACCAATTTTTGCTGCACAATGCTTACCTCAGCTCCTACAGTTCAGAAATGTACTTCAAGTTCCAGAAGAATCCAGAGGCTTCTGCCAGATCAGCAAACTAGGGTTTTCTAAGCTTAATTAATCCTAACTTAAAACCTAAGCTAGCTCCTAACAAACTCTTTCTGTAAGTCCACGTTACCTCTCCCGGTTCTTTCGGACTTGCAGAAATGGTGAAAAACGATTTGTAAGACATAGGTAACATGGACTACAAAAACGGATCTTGGCTAAACTACACACTAGCAACCTAACAAGAGATTTGTCTACTCGGTTAGGGGTTATACCTCACTTGAACTCCTTCTTCTTGAAACATTTGTAGAGGTTGGATGGTGCTTTCCTCGTCGCCTTCTTCCGTCAAAGATGGATCCACCCGAGGGTTCAACCTTGGGCTCCTTTCTCGAACTTGGAGAGAACTAAGGTCTTTGGCTTGCTAGACCTTCAACCTTAGAGTGAGTAGAGAGTGGTTTGGAGTGTTTTATCTCAAGGAGAGGTTTCTCAACACATGAGAATGGATCTCCTTGAACTAGAGGAGGAGGAAGAAGAAGAGAGGAGAGAGAGTTGTTATGATAGAATGAATACCTTTTTACAACCATAACAATGTAAAATCAATTATCAAATTAATAAAATTAATCTAAATGAAAAAGTTGATGGGAAGTTTGATAAGACTTGACAAGACTATTATCATTACCAACATTAAAAGTTTTTGCTAGAATCAAGGAGTATGTTGGATGTGTAATGATGATAGTCAAAGTTTCAACCATGATCAACAAGTCAACAAACCCAACCATGACACAATTTCATTTAATTAATATTATTAATTTATATATCATAAATTCATTAGGGTTTGGAAAAAGACGACTGTCAACAGTGCATACACACCCGTTCCGAAACCCTAATGAAAAACTTCTTCCTCCGCCTCAATCAATTGTGCATACACACCCGCATTCTTGTTCAGAGGAACATGAATACTATGAGATAAAACTAACTCCAAAACAAATACTAGTATCTGGCTCAAACCAGAGCCCGCCAGTAATATCCGTCCGGACTCCAAACGTGCACAAGTGCGCGAATGAGAACGAACCCTGTCGCAAAACCATGCGACCTCTACTCTGTTTTGCCCAAAGGCGAATAGCCCTCTATGTGGGACTCTAAAGACTCGACACTACGCTGGCAGTGGGTTTAACCACAGACCGCAAGCGGCACTAGCTGTGCGTAACGGTCCCCAGGTAGATGCCGATAAGAAGACTGACGAGGTGAACCCCGTCTGAACTCCTACTGAGTCTGAATGTGACATTCTCCGAACAGTCCGGTCTGTTCGTCTGATACATCGCATGGAGGGCCTAGGGGGCGGTATACGTCAGTCCCCTAATAGCGGTATAAGTCGTGTCGGAGTGAAGCCCAAAACACCCTGAGATAACACTGGAAACCTACCAGTATATCTCGCTTGCCCTGGCCAGGGACTACTCGTGTAATGGCTCTCCTAGACACAGAACGATGTCAACCCCCAATACCGGGAGAGACGAATCCTGTCTAACCGTCACTGCCTCCAAGTGCTTCGGGACTGCACCCAACTACTACATGTTTGCACGACTCCTTTGAGCCGTGGTAGGGTAGTAATCCAAGTACAGTGGGAACACACTCGAGGCGAAGTGGCAGTGTCAAGTCAGCGGACTAAGCCGTACTCATGTCACCTGGGAACTGATAACTGACGATAGGTATAGTACCAACCTACAGCTCCCGACGAGTCCTGTCCAGTGTACTCGTAACCCAACGAGCACCCGCATACTATCTCCAGTACGACGTACTGATGGCTGTGGGACAGACCACCTCCCACACTGGGATGAGAAGCGCATACGCTAGTCTACTCCCGAATATCGATGCCCTCTCTCGATAGTCCTGCGACTAGGGACCTGCATAAGGATGTGCTTATAGATTACCCAGCCTCCACTAGTGTGACTGCCATCACAACGCTGGTAATCAAGCAAAGATCCTAAGGGCTCCACTAATGTGTATAAGTGATATACTAAAATAAACACATGTACACATGAAGTAGAAACAAACCAAGTAGCATACTACTATATTGAGCAAGATTGTCTATACAACTGTAAATATCCCAAGCTTCCATTAAGTAATATACAGACTAGTATGATACAGTAATGGCCTCTAGGGCATATACACTAACAATCTCCCACTTGCACTAAGGCCATGTACTGGCGTATCGAAGACCTAACATCTGGATCAGCCGCTCGAACTGAGTCTGGGGTAAGGCCTTTGTGAATGGATCTGCAGTGTTATCTTCTGAAGCAACCCTCCGAACCTCGATCTCCCTGCGATCCACGATCTCCCTGATCAGGTGATACCGCCTCAAGATGTGTCTGGATTTCTGATGGGACCTGGGTTCCTTTGCTAAAGCTATAGCCCCGTTGTTGTCTCAATACAGAGGTATTGGGTCAACAATGGACGGAACCACCTGAAGTTCTTTCAAGAACTTCCTTATCCAGACGGCTTCTTTTGCGGCATCAGATGCAGCGATATATTCCGCTTCCATAGTCGAGTCAACAATGGTTTCCTGTTTGGAACTCTTCCAACACACCGCCCCTCCGTTGAGGGTAAAGACAAAACCCGACATGGACTTGGAATCATCCTTGTCACTCTGGAAGCTGGAGTCAGCAAAGGCCTCGATCTGGAGGTCTTTTCCGCCATACACCAAGAACATCTCCTTAGTCCTTCTCAGGTACTTGAGAATGTTCTTTACCGCTATCCAGTGTTTCTCCCCTGGATTTGACTGATACCGGCTTACTACACTCAGTGCATAAGCTACATCTGGTCTGGTACATAACATCGCATACATTATAGAGCCTACCGCAGAAGCGTGGGGTATAATAGACATGCGATCCCTTTCCAAATCAGTCTTGGGAGACATCTCTTTGGAGAGGGTGATCCCGTGACAAGCCGGTAGATTACCGCGTTTGGAATCTTCCATACTGAATCTTTTCAGTACGGTGTCGATGTACCTGGACTGTGAAAGTCCCAGTATCCTCTTGGATCTGTCACGATAGATCCGGATCCCCAGAATGTATGAGGCATCACCCAGGTCTTTCATGGAGAACCTGTGCGATAAGAACCCCTTGACAGATTGCAGCATAGGAATGTCATTTTCTATTAAGAGAATGTCATCCACGTATAAAACGAGGAATACTACAGTTCTCGCTATCTGGATTTTTGATAAAGCCAAATTCCTTGACCGTCTCATCAAAACAGATGTTCCAACTCCGCGATGCCTGCTTTAGTCCGTAAATGGACTTAAGCAACTTGCACACCTTTCCGCTGCTCCCACTCTGAATGAAACCCTCTGGCTGGTCCATATAGACAGACTCCTCTAAATTTCCATTTAAAAAAGCGGTCTTTACGTCCATCTGCCAAATCTCATAATCGTGGAAGGCGGCAATGGCAAGAAGGATCCGAATGGATTTCAGCATAGCTACTGGAGAAAAGGTATCGTCATAGTCCAAACCAGGTCTTTGACGAAAACCCTTTGCAACCAGTCTAGCTTTATAGGTCTCAACCTGTCCGTCTACACCAATCTTCCTTTTGAAGATCCACTTGCATCCTACAGGTTTTACCCCGTCTGGAGCAATGTCCAACGTCCATACTTTGTTGGTGTACATGGACTCCATTTCGGTCCGCATTGCATCCAGCCATTTTACCGAGTCAACGCTCTGAATGGCTTGCTGGAAGCTAGTCGGCTCATCATAATCAATGATGCAATCCTCTCTATCCCCGTCTATGAGAAAACCGTAGAATCTCTCGGGCGGATGAGACTGCCTACTACTCTTGCGGAGCGGCGTAGGAATGTCCTGTTCTTTTGAACCCTCTGGTTCCACTAAGCTTTCAGTAATAGCTCGTGGTTCTGGAATTTCTTCCAGTTCTACTGTGCTCCCACTTATCTGGTTTTCCAAAAACTCAGTTTCTAAGAAGTAGGCATGGCGAGAAACAAAAACCTTTTGTTCCACTTCGCAGTAGAAGAAATATCCCTTGGAGTTCTTTGGATATCCCACGAACTTGCACTGTACTGAGCGTGCCTCGAGTTTGTCTGCATGCTGCTTTTTAACAAAAGCTGGACATCCCCATGTCTTAATGTGATTAAGATGGGGCCTCTTTCCACACCACATCTCATATGGTGTGGTAGGCACAGTCTTAGTGGGAACTCGGTTCAAAAGGTATGCAGCTGATTCTAGTGCATACCCCCAGAATGATCGCGGTAACTCAGCGTTACTCATCATGGACCGTACCATATCCAATAGAGTCCGGTTCCGTCTCTCCGATACACCGTTATGTTGCGGAGTGTACGGAGGAGTAAGCTGAGAGAGAATTCCATTCTCTTTTAAGTAATTCAGGAACACGGCACTTAAGTATTCTCCACATCGATCCGATCTTAGAATCTTGATACTTTTGCCGGTTTGTTTTTTACTTCATTCTTATATTCCTGGAACTTTTCAAAAGCTTCGGACTTATGTTTCATTAAGAAAACATAACCGTACCTTGAAAAGTCATCCGTAAAAGTAATGAAGTAAGAATAACCGCTTCGCGCATATGTAGACATTGGACCGCACACGTCGCTCTGTACGAGTCCCAAGAGCTCGCTCGCTCTTACTCCGTGTCCAGTGAACGGAATCTTTGTCATCTTTCCTTTGAGACATGATTGACAAGTGGCATACGATTGATATTCGAACGGATCCAAATATCCTTATGTATGTAACTTAGTCAACCTTCTCTCATTGATGTGACCCAGTCTACAATGCCATAAGAAAGTCTGATTTATATCTGGAGACTTTCTTTTGTGTGTATTCTGGACATTGAAAATCTGTGGTTGGTTTAATACGTATATACCATTGCTCAGTGTACCTGACCCAATCAGAACTTGATTAAGGTGAATGTTTACAATATTGCTTATAAACGCAAATTCATAACCTTCTTTAGAAACCAAAGATACAGAAATGATATTACAAGTTGCGTTGGGTACAAAAAGGCAATTACGCAAAACCAAAACATGTCCATCTGACATTCCCAGGTGATAGTCCCCCACGGCCTTAGCATCCATGCTAGCTCCGTTCGCAACTTTGAGGGTCATGTCGCCTGCCTTCAAAAACCTACGGTTTCTCAACGCCTGCAAAGAATTACAGATATGAGATCCTGATCCGGTATCCAATACCCAGGAAGTAGAGTTTATTGAAAGACAGTTATCAATAACATACACACCTGAAGCTGAAACCGCAACCTGCTTCAGTTCCTGTGTCCTGGCCTTCCAAGCCCTGCAATCTTTCTTCCAGTATCCACTCTTATGACAATAGAAGCATTCTTCTTTACCCACAAGCTTCCCCGCTATCTTTGTTGCTTTTTCCTTTCCCTTCGTATCCACTTTACTAACACCGCCCCTTAGTTTGGCGGGGGCTTTCTTCTTCTTTCCCTTGGCTTTCGTCTTGGACCTAGAAGAAGAAGATCCCCCTACAAACAAAGTGGATGTTTCCCTACCTTTCTGTAGGGTGCCCTTTGCGCTCCTCAGCATGTTGAGGAGTTCTGAAAGTTCAACTTCTTTTTCTTGTAAGTTGAAGTTCAGTATAAACTGGGTGTAAGTGGAAGGAAAGGACTGGAGAATTAAGTCCGTATAGAGCTCACTCTCCAACGTGGTCCCAAGGTCCGCAAGCTCCTCAATGTAGCCAATCATCTTAAGCACGTGTTCCGCTACCGATGATCCGACGGCCAATCTTGCCGAAAACAACTTCTTCGACACTTTGTATCTTGCGATACGAGACTGCTCTCCATACAGTTCTTTTGTATGAAGAAATATGGATTCCAGGTCCATATTCTCGTGCTTCCTCTGATGTTCGTTGTCCATAGAGGAAAGCACAAGGCACTTGGCCTTCACGCAATCAATCTCCCAAGTCTTACGGATTTCCTTATCCGCGACGCTGGAGGGGGGACCTGGGACAGGGGGAGCTTTGGTGGTAAGAAGATACCCCAGCTTGTCGTAAGTGATTGTCATTTTGACATTCCTGAGCCAATCTTTGTAGTTTGGCCCTGTCAGTATGTTTTTATCTAGAAGTAACTTAAGTCCAGTCATTTTGATTGGTCGCTGTAATTAGGAGAGAGAGAAGGAACACTCAGCACGATGCTCTTGCAAGTTTAGAATGGTTTCTAGTTTGTCTAAACAGGATGGCTCCCACTGTCTCTCGAATCCCTCCTCAAACCATAAAGGAAGAATTAGTCGGGATCAATCCTACCGCACAATACTTGCTTAACCGTTCAGCCAGGCCAGTGTCGGTATTTCGAGGGAGGTTTTCCAACGCTTTCGTGAAGTTCCTTAATTTAAGAACCTCTTTTCCCTGGGGGCGTAGCCCCGCTAACACCATTCTAGACACCTACTAGGTTTATAGCATTGATCGTTTAGTGAGTAATTTCCCGAGGAGTAGCATATACTCACAGTAGGATCGGGATCCAAATATCATCGTGTGACGAAACTGAAGGAATCCTACCAGAATCATCACACTCCAAATGGTATGCAACTCTCGCAAGTTTCAGTATTTATGAATGTAACACCCGAGCCCAATGCTACTATTTCTGTTACTGGTTGAGTGTTTGGTATTGCTGATTTCATTTATCTTGCTTGTTTGGTCCTTATTGCACAATTTTAACCGGCTAAGTCATTCTGCATATAACAAATTTTAGCACCTAAAATAAAATTGAAAATATTCTTCTTGGCCTACTTGACACCCTTAGCCTCGTGGTAGCGTCCGTGCATTGTATTCTCGTCCCGTTCAGTGAAACGGGCGAGTTTGGATAGCTACGTGCACGTGTGTGTGTCCGTTTTGAGAGTATGCTTTTTAATCATAAAACATTTCATTTTAAAATTTGGAACCCGCTTAAAATCCTATTATTTGAATTTCGAATTTTTGGACCCAACCCGGGCGCAATTTGGAAATGTTTCATTTGGCGCCAAAATCCCAAATTTTAATATTATTAAAACCATCACATATATTTTTCTAACTAACCTGATATCTTACTGTTCATTACCTATCTTTTAAATCTTTAAGTTAACCATATAATATTTTTACAATCTTTTATATCTTTCTCAATTTATTCTCTCAGCCAATCACAACCTCCCCTTTAACCCCGTGGGCCCCACTTTCTCTCTCTCCTTCTTCTCTCTCTTTCCACTTTCTATCTCTCTCTCTACCCCTTATATATTCTCTCGTACTTCTCTTTATCATTTTTCTCTTCTTGCTTCATGTCTCGTTTCTCATTTCTTTTAACTGTTCTTTTGTTGCCGGAATTCCGTCGTGCCGGTGACGTTTCTCGACGTTCCAGTGAGGTACCCCGACCCGTGTGGTTCCTTTGTTCGTCGTTTGGGTTCATTCCGTGAACCGTGCGCCGTCGCGAGTTTTCCCCGCCGACGGTTAACGTTCCGTTTTCCCGATTCGCGACCCATCGAGGCAAGTTAATCTTGCTACATGCTATATACTTTTATAATCTTCATTTTATAATGATATACATTTGAAAATCTTATAGTTTACATATGAAACGTCGTTGAAAAATTGGATATGACAAATCTGAAATTTACTGTACACCTTATCTTATAAAATTCATTATAAATCATAGAAAAATCATTAGTATACGTTCTTTAGTTCGTTACGAAGCTAATTCAGAATACTATAACTCTATGAAGTATTTACTGGCAAAATAAATTGGTTAAATAACGTAAAATGCAAATGAACACGTCTCTAAACTGCTGTCCAGGGAAATTCCAGCAGCAAACTTTCAACTTTGAATATTCATAACTTTTTGTAGGGATAACCTGAGATGCTTATACTTATAAAACTGAAAACCTTATTGAATTATCTTTGTTTTGGTATAAGATACGTCTCTTTTGGAGAACATTTGTTATTTTTAAGCTATTTTACAAATTAGGGTGACGCTAAATTTCTGAACGGAACCTTCTTATGCATGGTTAATCAATACATCTTTTATAGTTACTAATCGCTTCGAATATGCTATCCATAGTAATATTATTATATCAATATTTATATCACATATTGTTTAGTTGTACATCCCACATTACCATTTTACAGTTTTATAACTTTTCGGATACCCGTTTGCATCTATCGCATTTAAGATACATATAATTGCAAGCATAGATCACACTACTACATAATAATGTGATATTAACACTCCATGTTTAATAAATTGCATCCTAATTAATATTGGAACTATAATTGTAACCCTAATCGATAACTGTGCATCCATATCCTTGAAATTATATTTATTTACATATCATATTACATGTTCCAGTTTATTATTCTGATAGTACTCATGCTTGTTTATTTATACATATACTTATGATAGTTTGATTATGAGCACCCACATGACATCTTGTGCTTCCTGACATGACATGTTACACTTCCTACTTGACATGACATGGTACCGTGCACTCTTGACATGACATGACACCTTTATACATTACCTGACCTGTTACCTGATCTCATGCCTAATGCCGACCAACCTGACCATTCCTGCTGTCTATCCAGACAGACCTACTTTACCTGATTTTGTGTTGGCATTAGTCCTTGACTCTTGAATACCTGACCTGACATACATAGCTTGGGGGTATGGGGAAATCAAAGGTGAAACCGACTTGTAACTCAACAGTTCGATACTTGTTCTGATCAGTCTTACGGGCTTGGCCAGCCCCGGAGTGATGATGCTGACATCACTCGTCCATCCAGCTACCTTTTACTGCTTAGCGGCACGTCTCGGATTCAGCCCCGAGGGCTTTGACCGTGGTCCCGGGCACGCACGGGATACTATTGAGTTACATCGACGATTCATCAATTGATTTCAAAGACTTTAGAGTAGAAACCTGATAGAACAGTTTAGTTACCCATTGCACATTACCCTGCACTGTTGTTTCATAATATTGCTTATTTCATGTTCATACCTGCATTGCTTATTACCATGTTTATATTATATTATTCGGTTGACATGACGCGCTGACGTCTGGGTTTTGCATGGCCCAGATTCCTTACCACCGTCGCCGACCGTGCAGGAGTACTTCAGCCAGCAGGCTGATTTGAGTTCTATAGTGGTTAGTTCGTTTATTGCATTTCATTTCCAGGTGCGATCCCGCATTATGGGACGTACCTTTCTATTATTGTATTGGATCATTTGCTTCCGCACTTATTGTTTATTGATTCTTGTTATTATGGACTTGGACATGTATTAGATTAGTTTATTATTTTGTTCTTGATATCTCTACAACCGTAATGTGACTGTGGATGGATATTTCCTACCCACAGGTAGCATGGTTGGCTATGTCACGTGCCCAATCTTGCGTACTCTGGGAAGCGGGGCGTGACATGGTTCTTTTTGGTATCAGAGCCATAGGTTAGTCAGGTTGATTCTTTTGTAGTTGGGTATTGTACCCAATACACGAATCAGAATACCCGTGTTTAGGAAACATGTCCAGCCACATTGACCGTTTTACCATTCTTGAATCACATTCTTCCTGATTATATCTTTTACGACGTGCAAACTTACTTTGCATGTCGACTCGGAAACCTGATTTCTTGTTATCCCTAGGACTTGGGCGACTTGGGTGGAGTTAAGTAATTGCGGCTATGATACCGCGGCATAGCTACAATGCAGTACTCTATTTAAGTATCTTGGAGTTCTAGCCTTGATCCATATTCAGAATCTATCATCATGCTAATATTGGGTGTTTTGAGTTCAGGATTATGACGGGTAAGAAGTTGAAGACGTACCAGAGGCGTGTGAACGAAGCCGCCATGCTTGGAGTGATAAGAGGAATGCTGGAAATCAAAGAAACAGCCCGAGCTGATCCAGCAGCAAGCGGACTCGTTTCAGGAAGGTTTGCAGATCGTTCAGCAGTCTGTGAACAAGATTGGAACTAGACCAGTTGACCGAGTAGGGACCGTGGCAGAGTTCAGACGTGTGGGTCCTACTACTTTCACTGGTTTGGAGGAGCCGTGCCAGCCGAGCAGTGGCTAGTCAGCACGGAGAATTTGCTGATTGCGGCACAGATTCCAGAGGACAAAGGAGTTGATGTGGTGCGCATTCAACTAGTGGATTACGCCGAGAGTGGTGGCTTGTGGAGGAGAACCGTTTGCCCAAGCCAAGCAGTTGGGCGGATTTCTCTAAGAGTTTCCTGGAGAAGTTCTTTCCGCGGACTGCACGGGAAGAAATGGAAGAGAAATTTATTGGGCTGAGGCAGAATGGAGCACCCGTGGACGTGCATGCAGCAGAGTGGACGAGACTCAGCAGTTTCGCTGGACCTTTAGTCGCCAACGATGCAGACAGGGCATGAAGGTCCATGCGCAGCTTGGATGTGGACATCCAAAGGCAAACCGTCTCCCTGGGTTTGACCACTTTCTCACAGGTTCTTACGGCAGCTCGAGAAGAGTAGAGCATATCAGGAAAATTGGGAGTTCACAGCAGACAGCAGTTGCGGTAAGGAAGCAGTTCTGTCGGGCCGGTCGAGTTTAGGGCTAGACCGACATACAATGTTCTTGCATCAATGGAAGTGATGAAAGTAAAGAGCCGGCTGTTGTTCATGATTCTATGGACGTGTTTGAAGATATATCGGGCTTACCGCCGAAGCGAGACGTGGAGTTCACGATTGACCTTAGTCCTGGTGCAGCGCCAGTGTCTAAAGCTTACTATCCAATGGCACCAGTGGAATTGGAAGGAGTTAAGAAACAAGTTGGTGAATTACTCGAGAAGGGTTGGATTCGAAGCAGCAACTCACCTTGGGGAGCCCCAGTTCTTTTAGTAAAGAAGAAGGATGGCACGAGAAGGATGTGCATTGATTATCGAGAGTTGAACCGGGTGACTATTAAGAACAAGTACCAGATCCCTCGCATTGGAGAACTTTTTGAGCAGCTTAGTGGCGCGAGGGTATTCTCGAAACTGGATTTGCGATCAGGATATCATCAGGTCCGAGTGAGAGCAGAAGACATTTGCAAGACGGCGTTTCGGACTCGATATGGACATTTCGAGTATCTAGTGATGCCCTTCGGAGTGACTAATGCGCCGGCAATATTCATGGATTTGATGAACAGGATCTTTTCACCATTCTTGGACCAGTTTATTGTGGTATTCATTGACGATATTCTGGTATACTCGAAGAGTTCGGAGGAGCCTGCTGAGCATTTAAGGATCGCACTGCAGACGCTGAGACAAGAGAAGTTATTCGCGAAGATGAGTAAGTGCGAATTCTAGCTGGAAGAAGTGAAGTTTCTGGGACATGTCGTGTCGGGTGATGGAATCGCCGTCCATCCCGAAAAGATTGCAGCAGTTCGAGATTGGCCTATTCCAAGGAATGTAGCTGAGATAAGAAGTTTCCTTGGATTAGCCGGATACTACAGGAGATTTGTGGAGAACTTTGCTCGTTTGGCAGAACCGCTGACCAAGCTTATGCGTAAGGAGGTACCTTTTGTATGGACGGATAAGTGTGCGTTGGCTTTGAGACGTTGAAGCAGAAGTTGATAACCGCCCCTATCCTGACCGTACCAGACAATTCCGGAGGACTGATGATTCATAGCGACGCATCTGGGAAAGAATTGGGATGTGTTTTGATGCAGCATGGGAAGGTCGTAGCATACGCATCAAGACAACTGAAGACCCATGAGAAGAATTATTCAACTCATGACTTGGAGCTTGCGGCTGTGATTTTCGCTTTGAAGATTTGGAAACACTACCTTTTGGGCGTAAGAGTCGAAGTTTTTACAGATCATAAGAGTTTGAAGTACGTGTTCACGCAGAAGGAGCCTATCATGAGGCAGCATAGATGGTTGGAGTTGATGGCTGACTACGATCTTAATCTTAAGTACTATCCGGGGAAGGTTAATGTTGTACCGGATGCGCTTAGTCGGTTACCAGCAATTCAGGTATTAACTACGCAGAAGGAGATCATTGCAGATTTTCGAAGATTCGACTTGGAGGTTGTGCTACCACATTCTACGGGACAGTTGATGCAGTTGCAAGTACAGTCGTCCTTGGTTGAGAAGATTAAAGCGGCACAATCGCAGGATCCTAGACTGCAGAAGTTTCGAGAGCGGGTTGAGGCTGGACTACGAACCGATTTACTGATCCATGAAGACGGTTCGTTGAGATATGGTAGTCGTGTGTGTGTGCCAAAAGGAGATGTGCGTGAAGAGCTTATGAAGGAGGCACACAGTTCAGCTTACTCTGTACATCCAGGAGGGACAAAGATGTACCGAGATATTCGACAACACTTCTGGTGGGAAGGTATGAAACGGGAAATTGCTCGCTTCGTGGCTAAGTGCTTGGTGTGTCAGCAAGTCAAGGCTGAACACCAAAGGGTTGCTGGTTTGTTGCAACCACTTCCGATTCCTCAGTGGAAGTGGGAACATATAACCATGGATTTCGTGACGGCTTTACCGCGGAGTCCAAAGGGCAACAATGCCGTATGGGTGATTGTCGATCGTTTGACCAAGGCAGCTCACTTTATTCCTTTTCGGGTTGGTCAATCGACGGAGACTTTGGCAGAGCGATACATGCAGGAGATTGTCAGATTGCATGGAGTGCCGGTAAGCATCGTGTCCGATCGGGACACTCGATTCTTGTCGCACTTTTGGAGGAGTTTACAAGAAAGTTTGGGGACTCGATTGAAGTTTAGCACAGCTTATCATCCTCAGACTGATGGACAATTGGAGAGAACGATCCAGACCCTTGAAGATATGTTGAGGGCTTGCATGTTAGACTTCAAAGGTTCTTGGGAGGATCATCTACACCTGGTGGAGTTTTCGTACAACAATAGCTTCCAAGCAACTATTCAGATGGCTCCGTTTGAAGCACTGTATGGTCGTAAGTGCCGTTCACCTGTCTGTTGGGATGATGTTGGTGAACGAAGGTTACTAGGACCAGATTTGGTGGTACAGACAGTCGAGAAGGTGAATACAATCAGGAAGCATATGAAGGCAGCTCAAGACAGACAGAAAAGTTGGGCCGACACGTCAAGAAGACCTCTAGAGTTCGCCGTGGGTGATTTGGTATTCCTGAAGATATCACCGACTAGAGGAGTGATTCGCTTTGGAAGTCGGGGAAAGCTTAGTCCTCGATTCGTCGGACCCTTCGAGATATTGGAGCGTGTTGGAGAGGTAGCGTACCGGTTGGCGTTACCGCGGTCATTAGCAGGAGTTCACAATGTGTTGCACGTGTCTCAACTACGGAGGTATGTTCGTGATGAGACTCATGTCTTGGATCATTCGGAGTTGACTGTACGAGAGGACCTAACCTTTGAGGAGCGACCAGTTGAAATCAAGGATCGAAGAGAAAAGGTTCTTAAGAACAAGGTTATCCCCCTTGTGCTCGTTTCTTGGGGTAATCGATCGCATGGAGAGTCCATGTGGGAGCGAGAAGACGAGATCCGACAGAAGTATCCTCACCTTTTCCTGTAGTCTTCTATCTTGTATTCTTGGAATTTCGAGGACGAAATTCTTTTGTAGTTGGGTATAATGTAACACCCGAGCCCAATACTACTATTTCTGTTACTGGTTGAGTGTTTGGTATTGCTCATTTCATTTATCTTGCTTGTTTGGTCCTTATTGCACAATTTTAACCGGCTAAGTCATTCTGCATATAACAAATTTTAGCACCTAAAATAAAATTGAAAATATTCTTCTTGGCCTACTTGACACCCTTAGCCTCGTGGTAGCGTCCGTGCATTGTATTCTCGTCCCGTTCAGTGAAACGGGCGAGTTTGGATGGCTACGTGCACGTGCGTGTGTCCGTTTTGAGAGTATGCTTTTTAATCATAAAACATTTCATTTTAAAATTTGGAACCCGCTTAAAATCCTATTATTTGAATTTCGAATTTTTGGACCCAACCCGGGCGCAATTTGGAAATGTTTCATTTGGCGCCAAAATCCCAAATTTTAATATTATTAAAACCATCACATATATTTTTCTAACTAACCTGATATCTTACTGTTCATTACCTATCTTTTAAATCTTTAAGTTAACCATATAATATTTTTACAATCTTTTATATCCTTCTCAATTTATTCTCTCAGCCAATCACAACCTCCCCTTTAACCCCGTGGGCCCCACTTTCTCTCTCTCCTTCTTCTCTCTCTTTCCACTTTCTCTCTCTCTCTACCCCTTATATATTCTCTCGTACTTCTCTTTATCATTTTTCTCTTCTTGCTTCATGTCTCGTTTCTCATTTCTTTTAACTGTTCTTTTGTTGCCGGAATTCCGTCGTGCCGGTGACGTTTCTCGACGTTCCAGTGAGGTACCCCGACCCGTGTGGTTCCTTTGTTCGTCGTTTGGGTTCATTCCGTGAACCGTGCGCCGTCGCGAGTTTTCCCCGCCGACGGTTAACGTTCCGTTTTCCCGATTCGCGACCCATCGAGGCAAGTTAATCTTGCTACATGCTATATACTTTTATAATCTTCATTTTATAATGATATACATTTGAAAATCTTATAGTTTACATATGAAACGTCGTTGAAAAATCGGATATGACAAATCTGAAATTTACTGTACACCTTATCTTATAAAATTCATTATAAATCATAGAAAAATCATTAGTATACGTTCTTTAGTTCGTTACGAAGCTAATTCAGAATACTATAACTCTATGAAGTATTTACTGGCAAAATAAATTGGTTAAATAACGTAAAATGCAAATGAACACGTCTCTAAACTGCTGTCCAGGGAAATTCCAGCAGCAAACTTTCAACTTTGAATATTCATAACTTTTTGTAGGGATAACCTGAGATGCTTATACTTATAAAACTGAAAACCTTATTGAATTATCTTTGTTTTGGTATAAGATACGTCTCTTTTGGAGAACATTTGTTATTTTTAAGCTATTTTACAAATTAGGGTGACGCTAAATTTCTGAACGGAACCTTCTTATGCATGGTTAATCAATACATCTTTTATAGTTACTAATCGCTTCGAATATGCTATCCATATTAATATTATTATATCAATATTTATATCACATATTGTTTAGTTGTACATCCCACATTACCATTTTACAGTTTTATAACTTTTCGGATACCCGTTTGCATCTATCGCATTTAAGATACATATAATTGCAAGCATAGATCACACTACTACATAATAATGTGATATTAACACTCCATGTTTAATAAATTGCATCCTAATTAATATTGGAACTATAATTGTAACCCTAATCGATAACTGTGCATCCATATCCTTGAAATTATATTTATTTACATATCATATTACATGTTCCAGTTTATTGTTCTGATAGTACTCATGCTTGTTTATTTATACATATACTTATGATAGTTTGATTATGAGCACCCACATGACATCTTGTGCTTCCTGACATGACATGTTACACTTCCTACTTGACATGACATGGTACCGTGCACTCTTGACATGGCATGACACCTTTATACATTACCTGACCTGTTACCTGATCTCATGCCTAATGCCGACCAACCTGACCATTCCTGCTGTCTATCCAGACAGACCTACTTTACCTGATTTTGTGTTGGCATTAGTCCTTGACTCTTGAATACCTGACCTGACATACATAGCTTGGGGGTATGGGGAAATCAAAGGTGAAACCGACTTGTAACTCAACAGTTCGATACTTGTTCTGATCAGTCTTACGGGCTTGGCCAACCCCGGAGTGATGATGCTGACATCACTCGTCCATCCAGCTACCTTTTACTGCTTAGCGGCACGTCTCGGATTCAGCCCCGAGGGCTTTGATCGTGGTCCCGGGCACGCACGGGATACTATTGAGTTACATCGACGATTCATCAATTGATTTCAAAGACTTTAGAGTAGAAACCTGATAGAACAGTTTAGTTACCCATTGCACATTACCCTGCACTGTTGTTTCATAATATTGCTTATTTCATGTTCATACCTGCATTGCTTATTACCATGTTTATATTATATCATTCGGTTGACATGACGCGCTGACGTCTGGGTTTTGCATGGCCCAGATTCCTTACCACCGTCGCCGACCGTGCAGGAGTACTTCAGCCAGCAGGCTGATTTGAGTTCTATAGTGGTTAGTTCGTTTATTGCATTTCATTTCCAGGTGCGATCCCGCATTATGGGACGTACCTTTCTATTATTGTATTGGATCATTTGCTTCCGCACTTATTGTTTATTGATTCTTGTTATTATGGACTTGGACATGTATTAGATTAGTTTATTATTTTGTTCTTGATATCTCTACAACCGTAATGTGACTGTGGATGGATATTTCCTACCCACAGGTAGCATGGTTGGCTATGTCACGTGCCCAATCTTGCGTACTCTGGGAAGCGGGGCGTGACAATGAAACTCCCGATGTGGATTTTTACTCCATGCTCTTATGACCTTGACTTTGGCCAACAAATCATAAGTCACATGTCAAGTTCTACCCGTCGTTCTCCAGGTTAATTTGAATCCACCCGTACCTACCTTTGACTTTGGCCAACAAGGCAGTACGACTGTTCTAAATCAACGCATCTATCTATGCTACACATGAATACCCAATAGCTACCAATCACTATGCCTTGACTTTGGCCAACAAATATAGCTTGAATACTATTTGACTATTCATGTGAAACGACGGAGGGCTACGAATGGTTTTGGCGAAACCGTGAACGTAGTGAACTTGATATAATCGATGGAACGCGATAGCTTTTAAAAAAGAGTGGCTCAAGCTCCGCATTTAAAAGTTGGTTTTGAAAAGAACCGAGTGGTTTTTCGAAATTGTTCCAACGACTTTTGCTTGGTTTATTATCTTGCATTAGTTCTTTTAATGCGTGATATTCTTGCATTAGTTCTTTGAATGCGTCCCATCATTTATTCCTACCATTTTAGAAAACAACCAAAATATGACGTACGCTTATGCCATTCGCATTCGCCACTGGGCCCCGTCATTACCCGTTAGGTTACTTAACTAACGACAGAGCGGGGGCTGGGCTAGCGCGGCTGTAAAACATAAGCAACGCCTAAATAATATCATATATAGATATACATTGCAATGATAGCCATTTCAGATCACAGATGAATACATTAGATATACTAGGAATCCGCAATCCGTTCGAGCCTGCAACGAAAAGTGGATTACACGGTCGCGGTGAATAGCCAAAACCCCACCCAAGACCCCTACGGGTACGGCAAACTACCCGCCAAGTACCCAAAGTGGAGCAACCTCCCTCAACACCGTGAGTAGGCCACTCGACACTTCGAGATACCCGGTAGTTTGTGCACCCCTCCATGGGTCTATCCTAGGAGCAAAAACAGTAAAAAGAATTATACAATGACGGCTACAACCCCGACCCGGTTGTGCGGCCATACAAATAATATTACATCAATTTACATATTACAAGAATTGAAAGATAAACAAAAACTCTCATCTCACAATCCCCGGCTATTCATCCGCGACAATCCAACAAATTCATATACACAAACCATGAACATCACAGATCACAGATATGTATAACCCCCACTAATTGACGTATAGCGATTAGTAGACGTTCAATACATATAAAACATTGCAGATATAACCATTTGCCAAAGTCTACAGAAAATCGACAAAAACACAGATTTGTAGCCACCCCAAAAACAAACTTGTTCTCTGGAAAATCTGGGCAGAAACAAACCATCCCAAAAATCCCAAAACAACCCCAATAAAAAACTGCAGGAGAAACGATCCACGGCCGAGTCAAGTCGGCCGCGGAACCGCGGCGACTTGGTCGGCTCGTGCGATCATTTTTCTTGAATGTTTATAGAAAAGCCTGAGACGATTTTTAAGACATGATTTTTTACTTTTAGAGCGGAAAAAAAAATCGGCAGCAACTACGGTTTTCCGGGGTGTTTTGCGGTTTTTCGTTCGGTCGATATTCTAAATACTTTGCTAACATGCTAGGGTGTGTTTAGTTAGGCTCTGATACCACTGTAAGTCCACGTTACCTCTCCCGGTTCTTTCGGGCTTGCGGAAATGGTGAAAAACGATTTTTAAGAAACAGGTAACATGGACTACAAAAACGGATCTTGGCTAAACTACACACTAGCAACCTAACAAAAGATTTGTCTACTCGGTTAGGGGTTATACCTCACTTGAACTCCTTCTTCTTGAAACCTTTGTAGAGGTTGGATGGTGCTTTCCTCGTCGCCTTCTTCCGTCAAAGATGGATCCACCCGAGGGTTCAACCTTGGGCTCCTTTCTCGAACTTGGAGAGAACTAAGGTCTTTGGCTTGCTAGACCTTCAACCTTAGAGTGAGTAGAGAGTGGTTTGGAGTGTTTTATCTCAAGGAGAGGTTTCTCAACACATGAGAATGGATCTCCTTGAACTAGAGGAGGAGGAAGAAGAAGAGAGGAGAGAGAGTTGTTATGATAGAATGAATACCTTTTTACAACCATAACAATGTAAAATCAATTATCAAATTAATAAAATTAATCTAAATGAAAAAGTTGATGGGAAGTTTGATAAGACTTGACAAGACTATTATCATTACCAACATTAAAAGTTTTTGCTAGAATCAAAGAGTATGTTGGATGTGTAATGATGATGGTCAAAGTTTCAACCATGGTCAACAAGTCAACCTTGGTCAACAAGTCAACAAACCCAACCATGACACAATTTCATTTAATTAATATTATTAATTGATATATCACAAATTCATTAGGGTTTGGAAAAAGACGACTGTCAACAGTGCATACACACCCGTTCCGAAACCCTAATGAAAAACTTCTTCCTCCGCCTCAATCAATTGTGCATACACACCCGCATTCTTGTTCAGAGGAACATGAATACTATGAGATAAAACTAACTCCAAAACAAATACTAGTATCTGGCTCAAACCAGAGCCCGCCAGTAATATCCGTCCGGACTCCAAACGTGCACAAGTGCGCGGATGAGAACGAACCCTGTCGCAAAACCATGCGACCTCTACTCTGTTTTGCCCAAAGGCGAATAGCCCTCTATGTAGGACTCTAAAGACTCGACACTACGCTGGCAGTGGGTTTAACCACAGACCGCAAGCGGCACTAGCTGTGCGTAACGGTCCCCAGGTAGATGCCGATAAGAAGACTGACGAGGTGAACCCCGTCTGAACTCCTACTGAGTCTGAATGTGACATTCTCCGTACAGTCTGGTCTGTTCGTCTGATACATCGCATGGAGGGCCTAGGGGGCGGTATACGTCAGTCCCCTAATAGTGGTACAAGTCGTGTCGGAGTGAAGCCCAAAACACCCTGAGATAACACTGGAAACCTACCAGTATATCTCGCTTGCCCTGGCCAGGGACTACTCGTGTAATGGCTCTCCTAGACACAACGCGATGTCAACCCCCAATACCGGGAGAGACGAATCCTGTCTAACCGTCACTGCCTCCAAGTGCTTCGGGACTGCACCCAACTACTACTTGTTTGCACGACTCCTTTGAGCCGTGGTAGGGTAGTAATCCAAGTACAGTGGGAACACACTCGAGGCGAAGTGGCAGTGTCAAGTCAGCGGGCTAAGCCGTACTCATGTCACCTGGGAACTGATAACTGACGATAGGTATAGTACCAACCTACAGCTCCCGACGAGTCCTGTCCAGTGTACTCGTAACCCAACGAGCACCCGCATACTATCTCCAGTACGACGTACTGATGGCTGTGGGACAGACCACCTCCCACACTGGGATGAGAAGCGCATACGCTAGTCTACTCCGGAATATCGATGCCCTCTCTCGATAGTCCTGCGACTAGGGACCTGCATAAGGATGTGCTTATAGATTACCCAGCCCCCACTAGTGTGACTGCCATCACGACGCTGGTAATCAAGCAAAGATCCTAAGGGCTCCACTAATGTGTATAAGTGATATACTAAAATAAACACATGTACACATGAAGTAGAAACAAACCAAGTAGCATACTACTATATTGAGCAAGATTGTCTATACAACTGTGAATATCTCAAGCTTCCATTAAGTAATATACAGACCAGTATGATACAGTAATGGCCTCTAGGGCATATACACTAACACTTTCTAGAAACTCCTCAACAAACTTTTGGAGGAAATTGTAATTTCAAACCTAGACCTAGGGTTTGGGAAGTCTATAAATAGAAGCCTAGACCTAGGGTTATGAATCTAATCATCTTTACCCAATTCTAGTATCAAACTAGAGCCATTCTATCTCTTTCTTCATCTTCTTCCACAAGTCTAGTGAGAGGACTTGTGTGAAACCCTAACCCTAATTCCAATCAAAAGCCAAGATCCCGTGTACCCCATCAAGCAAGAAGCCTTTCAACCTTTTAGGAGCCGAGCCGTTCTTCAACAGAGCAAGTGGTCCAAGCCGACCCGCGACTCATGGAGCCGAGCGAAGCCAAGTCGACAATTTAGTTCTTCCTCTTATAGTTCTTGAGCGACTGTAATCAAATTGTTGATATAAATAAAATGTGATATTCTTTTATCTTGTTTTCTTTAAATTCTTGAATCATGATTCAATCTAAATTTCTAGTTGTAATTCTTGTTGTGATGTTTGAGTAATACTCCGCTTGTCGAGGAGTCGAGACGATCAATAGAATGATGATGTAATATATCTTAAATCGATTCTTGTGTCCTACGAGTTTTGTAAACCCTAGCAAGTTCAAGAATCGAAAACCCAATTCGTTGCGATGCTTTCTTGATTGATATTGCTCGAGATTGGGGAGTTACGATCATTTCTTGAAATTGCTAGAGGCTAGAATGTGAATGATATCAACGAAAGAACAAGGGTTAAATGATGAAACCCTAGTTTCATCAAGAAAGCCCTAACTCTCGTCGATCATCATTGATCTAGTATCAATCCTTCGAAGGACAAGAACACGAAATCTTGAGATTATATCACGTCTATAGATCTGATCGATTCCTACGAGCCTCATTTAGATTCTTAACATTTGGTTGGAAATATCATCGAAACCCGATTCTCGATTGTTTATCATTTCTTGATTCTTGATTAGATTAGTGACACCTGAATCAATCAATAAAATCTTGAATCATGTTTCCTTTTCTTTTCGATTAACTTTTCAATTCAAACAAATTAAATATAAAAACGAAACGCACAATCCCTGTGGACGATCCGCACTCACTTACGATCTACAATCGACACCGTAATTGATTGCGGTCAAATATAATTCTTAGATTGTGAATTTTATTCAATATTACCGACACATTGAAACTTATTCGCTTTATTCGATTTACACAAACAAGAAAATATTACAATCAAATGAAACCGTTATCAGGGATCATTTGAGTTGATTTACTTACACAGTCTTGAATTTTACAAACAATCAAATGGCGCCGTTGCCGGGGGCTATTTGAATTGATACTTTTACATCCAATCGGAAAATTATTAACAATCAAGAGGCAAGTTTGTTGATTTTTGTTAAGGAAATCTCTCATTGAGAGATTTTTGACTAATTCGGGGATTTTATCCACCGTTGGATCTTTGATCCAGGGACACCTGTTTTACAGAAGACATTTTTCTTGTTTTTACCAGGATTGGGAAATTTTTTTCCCATACAGAGCTTATTCTGTATCTTGGTGATTTTTAATCACCATTGGATCTTTAATCCAATGGTGCTCTGATTTACAGAGCACAATCTTTCTTGTTTAGAAAGATTGGGAAACTATTTTCCCATACAGAACTTATTCTGTATTTTTGTGATTTTTAATCACCATTGGATTTTTAATCCAACGGTACTCTTATTTACAGAGCACAATCTTTCTTATTTAGAAAGATTGGAAAAAAATATTTTCCAAATAGTGTTCTGACCCCTCTTATTTAGAATTCAATTCCATTTAGGAACCCTGACGTGTAGCCCGTGACCCATAGCACTAGACCAGTTTGCTTATATGCAGTAGTCACAGAGAACAGCATCACGTGTTGGCATGTGATGTGCCTTCTGGCCTGTTATTTGTTTTAGGAAGGCGCCTATATACTTTATATATAGATGCTCACGTGCCTGCACGTGAGGCTCAATTTCAGCCTTATTTATTAAGCGCACTGCCTATAATTTTTGCTCCAAGGCGCATCACGTGCGGGCACGTGATACTCCATTTGGGGGATTTTTCCATAGCTTTTTGGTTCATCATTTACTTATTTTTTATAAGGGAACAGATCTCAAATGGAGTCTTTTTTGTCGTGTGGTTAACAGAACGGTTGTAAGCGAACTCAGTTGGTGCGAGGACGAGGTCCTACTTTCTTGGGTTGTTTCCTACCAGGCTACAGAGGAGGTTATCGAGATTTCTGTTAACCATTTCAATTTGGTCATCTGTTTGTGGATGGTAAGCACTGCTAAAACACGGTTTGTTGCCCAAGTTCCTCCATAGAGTCTTCCAAAAATGGCTAATGAATTTGGTGTTCCTATCTAATGTGATGGTTTTGGGTACTCCAAGAAGGTGCACAATTTCCTTGAAATACAGGTCATCGATATGAGATACGTCCATAGCCTTCTTATAGACCAGAAAATGGGCTATCTTGGAGAATAGATCGACTACAACACTGACCGAATCCATACTCCTTTCAGTTCAGGGCAGGCTTAGGACGAAGTCCATGCTGACGTCTTCCCATGGTGCTGCTGGGTCTGGGAGTGGGGTATACAAACCCGCGTTCGTGATTGTTCCTCTGGACACTTGGCAAATATTGCAGCGCTCTCCAAAATGTATCACATTTCTTTTCATGTTAGGCCAATAACAGTCACGAGAGATAAGGGCCAGGAGTTTATCGCGCCAAAAATGGCTCTCGTTATGAAGTTCCTCCACAATCTTTTCTCACAGTGAACACTCTGAGATGCAGAGTTGCAGTCCCCGAAAAAAATAGCCGTCCATCAGCAGATAGCCCAACTTGCGTTGCTCAGTCCCATGTTGAGATTGCTTTAATGCTCTGTGAATAGGATCGAAGAATGGGTCCGCGGGGTAAATTTCGCGAAAGGTAGCGAACCCCATGACTCGTGCTTGCATTATGGAGAGTAAGGTTTCTCTTCAGCATCTGCCACTCGGTTATCGACCCCCGCGATGTGATTCAAAAAGAAGGTGAATTGTTGGATATATTCAACCCATTGACCATGTCGACGGTTTAGCTTATGCGACCCATTAATGTACTTGAGGGTTTCATGATCAAAATAAAGGATAAACTCACGCTGCAATAAGTAATGCTCCCAATGTCTCAAGGTTTAGACAATGGCATAGAACTCGGCATCGTAAGTGCTATACTTGGCCCTGGCGCCATTTAATTTCTTGCTAAAGAAGATCATTGATCACTTTTCTTAGTTGAGTACACTACCGATACCCACCCCCGATGCATCATATGCCACCTCGAATACTTTGTCAAAATCCAGCAAAGCTAGCACAGGGGCAGTAGTTAGTTTCTCTTTGATAGCGTCGAATACTAGTTATGCTTCGTCGCCCCAGTGGAAAGATACCCACGACTTGAGACAGTCTGTGATTGCGCCATTATTCCGCTGAAATTTGGTATGAAGCGGCTGTAGAAGAAAGCGAGGCCATGGAAACTCCGGGCTTCATGAATGTTCCTCGATGTGGGCTAGTCTCGAACTTCCTGTAATTTAGATGGGTCTGCACGTACCCCCTCACTGGAGATAAAACCCAAAAATATGACTTGATCTGCCATGAAGTGGCACTTCGTTGGATGGGCATAGAGTTGTTGCTTCTTCAACACCTCGAGAAGGTTTCTCAGATCCTGCAAATAAACCTCACGAGAAGGACTATAAATAAGGATGTCGTCAAAGTTTACAACTACGCACCTTCCAATGAATGTCTGTAGAAGATGGTTCATAACCCTCATGAATGTGCTTGGGGATTAGACAAACCAAACGGCATCACCAACCATTCATAAAGCCTATCCTTTGTCTTGAACGCACTCTCTCATTCGTCCTCCTGTCAGATGCGGATTTTGTGATACCCGCTCTTCAAGTCTATCTTTGAAAATACATTGGCACTCGCAAGTTGATCGAGTATGTCGTCGAGTCGCGGTATCGAGAAGCGATACTTTACAGTGAATTTTTTATGCTACGACTATTGATGCACATGCTCCATGATCCGTCCTTCTTAGAAGTTAAAAGGGCTTGTGCGGTATATGGACTCATGCAGGGTCGCACAAATCATTTCTCCGGTAGCTCCTCCACTTGTCTCCTCGGTTCTTGGTGTTCTCTCGGGTTCATACGGTATGCTAGTCTGTTGGGGAGGCTTGCTCCAGGGACAAGGTTGATGTAGAGCTGTATGTCCCTCATCGGTTGGAGATTCTTGGGAAGATCATCTGGGAATACGTCTGCGTAATCTCGCAACAGTGGCTTAACCATATCAGGAACTTCTGAGGGTTCAGGTTATGTACGTACTTCTCCGCTCACCAGGGCATAGATAACCCTGGTTTCTTGTGTCTCCTCCTTGAACGGACGTGCCTCGTTGGTAAGCGTTATCTTGGTAAAATGACTGCTTCCCTCCCCCAACGCAGGTTTGGGCCCATCTTATTCTCTCTGTTAGGTTCTTGGAAACTATAACAAGGTTCTACAAGGCATCAAACATGCCGTATTTAAAATTTTCAAGTGCCAAACAATCTAAGTAAGGATCTTAACTAGAGAATTAGGATTATAAACTTAAAGCAAACAACTTTACTTCTAAGAGTTAGGGATTAAAACCTTTGTAGTCCGTTCCTTCGCTTCATAAGCTCCGAGTTGAGGTCCCTTCGTTGCGATCATCAAGTTCCCGGGCTCTCGAGTGGCTCCATGAAGTGAATGATGCATCATGTTGAAGTCTTCGAAATCCAAGACGATCTAGCTTGAGGAAACACAAACCCAGGCTCTTGCTTCACTAATGAGGTATTAGTGAAGCAAACATCCTAATCTAAGTGGCTAGAATAGATGAGGATGATGAAGTAGAAATTTTGCTCTCTTTTGTTTTCTATTCCTCACATTCATTCATCACAAAAGAAAAATCAAGCAAGCTTTTTTCAAGAGAAAGAAGAAGATGAAGTTGGAGTTGTGATGAAAGAATGAATTATTCATGAGGTTAGAAATGCAACCATGGGTTAAGCATGGCATGCTTAACCCTTGTAGAGAATTAACCATAGGTTAGGATTAAAGTTAGGTTAACAAAATATCTAGGAAAATATCTAAAGAGTGGACTTTAGTCAACAAAGCAAAATATCTAGCATAAATCCACAAAATAGAATTATCCAAAATAAAAAAGTAAATCCTAATCTTAACCTTAATCATGGTTTAAGTCGCATAACACTGGTTGCATGTGTAATCCTAACATGTTACAATATTATATATCACATATATAATATATAATGTAACAAAAGAAAATAATACAATTAACATATATCACATATATATCAATGTATTATCAAGTAAGAAAAAGAATCATTTAAGTGAGTTTATATTAGTTAATGTAATGTAATATAACACATATATAATTATACATTAAATTATTGAATTAACTCTTGATCCGATAATCCGGCTATATAACATATAACCGACTAATATAACATGTATCAGTTCATCGAATCAACACTTGATCTGACTACCCGGCTATATCACATATACCCGGCCGATATCACATATCGTGAGAATCGAATACGGTATCACATACACGTATTATTCTCGGTCCCGCACATTTCACATATGTACTCCTACTCCGTTTTGCCTGAGCCAGGAAACCTATGTGTATGACTCTAAAGACTCGTCAATACGCCGGCAGTAGGTGATGATCATATCAAACACACACAAGCTGCACGCGGTCAGCTAAACGTAACAGCCACCCGTATATTGAGCGATCAGAAGATCAACAAGCAAGCATGCACACACTCCTGTGAATCCAATCAGTAACACTACCGTACAGTCCGGTCTCTTCGTCTGATATGTCGCATATCCAGTATAGGGGTGGTAAACGTCAGACCCCGGTAACCGATAAGTCGTGTCGATGTGAGGCTCATAACGGGTCGAGAAACTACTGATAACACTTACCAGTAGATCTCCATAGCAGCCCTGGCCAGGGACTTCCAGTTATAGCCAATCGAACACAGCGCAACATCAACCCCTAATACCGGGAGAGACGAAACACCTCCTATCGCTCATTGCCTCCATGTGATTCGGGACTGTACCCAAAAGCCACCGTTTTGCACGTTCTCATGAACTTGGTAAGGTGTAAATCAAAGCACAGTAGGAATCACACAAGACTCTATGACGATCCCGGGTCTACAGACTAACCTGTACCAGTGTCACCAGAGAACTGCTATCTGACGATAGGTATAATACCATCTAGGAGTTCTCGGCGAGTCCGTTCAGTGTACCCAGTCTCCATTGAGCACCCGTACACCATCTTTGATTTCAAACACCAATGGATATGGGATCATCCATCGCCCATCATATAGGTCAAGATACGTATACGCTAGTCTACTCTGGAGTATCGATGCCCTGTCTCGATACACCTTCGACTAGGAACAATTATAGGATGTACTCTTGGACTACCTTGGTCCCACTAGTATGATCTGCATCATGGTCCTAGTAGTCGAGTACATATCCTAAGGGCTTTATCAACATATGAGAGCAAGACAGTAAACCAATACAAGTCAACATGTTAAGACAAAGTAAAACTAGATAGCATACTATCATATCGAGCAAGAAAGTCCTCTCTATATATATCCAAGCATCCACTATAATATACATCATATGTACAACAATGGCCTCTAGGGCATATATACAACTAATACTCTCATGGGTCGGAGCACAAATTTCTGCTCATCTTTCACGAAGGTATAGGTATTCTGCTGCCAATCATGCACCATCTTCCGATCGTATTTCCACGACCGCCCTTGTAGTAGATGACATGCGTCTATGGTCATGACGTCACACCAGGCTTTATCAAACTACTTGTTCCCCATAGAGAACAAAACCAAGCAACGCGAATCTACAATTACATCGCTATTCTTCTTGAGCCAGTGAAGTTTGTACGGGCAAGGATGTTTCTGGGTGAATAGACTGAGCCTCTTGACCACCTTCTTAAAGATGAGGTTCTCATTACTTCCTCCATCGATGATGACCTTGAAGACTTTTTCTTTCATGGTATATGTTGTGTGGAAGACGTTGGTTCGTAGCTAATCCTCTTTCTCCTCCTGTCTAGGTGCGGGAAGGGTCCTCTGGACGATAAAGATGGTGTGGGTCCTACCACCGTCCAACAAGAACTCCTATTGGTCTTCATCTTCGTCCTCGCCAGCTTGATCTTTCTCCCTTATCTTTAGCACCGACCATCAACTGCTTGCCTTTGTTCAAGCGTCTGTGCAGTTTGCGGCACAATGCCCCGGTTCCATGCAATCAAAACAACGGAAGTTGGACTTTGCGACTGTAGATCCCGTGTTCGAACTTGCTGTTGTTGGTATGGTTGTTGTTGGGGCTGTAGAGCGGCATAATGCCCCGGTTCCCTCCTCAAGACTGTTTCTTCTCGGCAAGTAAGGCATGCTGACACGCCTCGGAGAGCTTGTGTTGGATATAGTGATTTCAAGTCAATTATTGTAATTGCAGGCAGGCGATTATGATGATTGAGGGATGATCTATACGTGTAGAACAGTCTTACTCGAGATGATAGTATGCAATCTGGTTTGACTTTATCATCATGTACATGCATTATGTGGTATTACATATCACTATTATATGTTGATAGCGCCCACAGGATTCTTGCTTGATTACCAGTATTATGATGACGATTATATATATGGGAGTTGGGTGGTTCATTAGCACATCCTTAAATGTCTCTAGTCGAGAGAGTATCGAGACTGGGCATCGATACTCCGAAATAGACTAGTGTATACTTTTCGAGACCCCGACGAGGGGCAGTAGCCGGTCTCACAAGCCATTGGTGTCAGTTGGTCACTTAAGATAATATACAGGTGCTCACTAGAGGTGAGTACACTGTACGGACTCGCCGGGAACATGCAAGATGGTATTATACCTATTGTCAGATAGCAATTCTTAGGTGACATGAGTGCAGATTAATTTGTCGACCTGAGATCGTCATTTGTCTTGTGTGAGTTCCCACTGTGCTTTGATTACTATCCTACCATGGCTCAAAGAAGTCATGCAAATATATTTTAGTTGGGTACGGTCCCGAGCCAAATACAGGCAGTGAGCGGATTGTCGAGGATTCGTCTCTCCCGATATTAGGGGTAGATGTCGCGTTGTGCACGGGTGGCCATCACTAGAAATCCTTGGCCAAGGTGGACTAAAATTACTGATTTGAATCAGTAGTATCTCAGTGGGTAATGGGCTTCACACCGACACAAAATATCACGTTATTAGGGGTCTGACTTTATCCATCCCTAGACCCGGTATGCGATACTCTTAGACGAACAGACCAGACTGTATGGAGATTGTCACAAACAGGATCAGTAGCGGTACGGATGAGTTTGCTCGTCGGCCTCCCTTTCGCTCAATACCTGGATAGCCGTTATGTGCAGTTAGTGCCGCTGACGTGCTTATGGTTAAACCCACTGCCAGCGAATTGATGAGTCTTTAGAGTCCCACACATAGAGTTTTTCCGGTTCAGGCGATATGATGTAGATGACGTATATTGGTATATACAGGTGTCTGATTAAATATGTATGCAGACTACACAGATTTTAATCGGACGGTTGATAATACTAACGGTTTAGGATTAAACCGGATTATTAAATCAGGTTTTGATTTAATAATTTATATATATATATATATATATATATGTATTCTAGTATTATTGTTCACTATTCATTTTATCTCTTGGCTATTCATATTTTTATACGGATACGTGTATATGTATTTCGATACGTATGTCGGGTTGTATTCCGTATTTATACGGAATTTGTTCTAGAAGATGGACACCTCATTTGTGAATATTCGTTTATGAATATTCATAAAATGAGATGGAAGGTGAGTTGACATTGAGCATGGTTGAAGACATGTAGAGAGAAATGAGCTTCATTATTTTATTACAAAATGTTATGATAATTTTTGTATGCTTGTAAAATTGGAAAGCCATTCTACTCTTCATGGATTATTCTCTCATTTTTCTTCAACACTTGCTCATGGCTATTTTTCCTTGCCTCCTCCTCCTTCTTCTACACTTACTCTCTTGAGCTTAAATTTGATAGAAAAAGATAGCGGAAAATTCCTACATCCCCACTCTCCATTCCTAATGAGTTTGGAGCGACAGTTGCTTCACTTGGTGAAGCCGGAGCTTGGGTCGGTTTTCTCGGATGGATCATCTTCGGCGAAAGAGGAACAACTTTCAAACGCGAATTGAAACTCTTGAGTGCTTGCCGAAGTCCAACCCAATTGGAGCAAATGAAGGCGCTGTAAAGGTTGTGATTTCTATCTTGTTGTTGTTTCTAATTTACGTGTTTGGTTAGATTCTTGGGTTTAAGCTCCTAGTGCCATGAAAAATTTTGTTTTTGATTTCCGTATTGGCCGCGGGTTAGCGGCGAGGGCAATAGGAACTTTCAGTTTGAATAGTAGATGAAGGATCAGCTCATCCTGGATCGATTGTCGGAGTCACCAAAGCAGCGAGTTACTTGTTGTTCCTTGATCTCTGCCAGATCGTTGCTGGCGATCAGCAGATGGAAATCTTTTGTGTAGACGTCTACAGATCGAGTCCCTTACCGCAATTGTTGTAGTCGCTGGTACATGGTTTGGGTGTAGTTAAACGGAAGAAACTCTTTTCTCGGTTTCTCCTTCATCTTCTCCTAACTCGTAATCTTAGGCCTGCCACGTCTCTATCTGACGCGACGCTCTTGCTCCCATCATGCCGAAGCCCGACCTTTAAGTTTGATGAAGACCAACTTCACCTTCTTCTCGGAAGGGACGTCTTTATATTCAAAAACGTGTTCCACCATGTTGAGCCAATCAAGAAACTCTTCGGGTTGGGAACCACCTGCATAATCAGGAAGATCCATCTTCACGCCATTCTAAGGTCGTTCATAGCCTCCTCGGAACCCACGCCATTTCTGGTAACTCGCTTTGGAACCTGAATCATATTCATGATCCGAATCGGTAGCTCGTCGTCTCTGGGGACGTGCTTGTTCTATTCTCAACGTTTCGATCTGCCTCAGCAACTCCCTGTTCTGTCTTCGTAGGTGATCTATTATGACATCCCGCGGTTCTTGTTCGTGAAAGATGCCTCCATCTTCTGACATCGCATCTCTCCGACCCTCACGACCACCACGTCCTTCATGATCCCCACGATTTTTACGCACGGCCGTTGGATGTTGTTGACGGGTCTTGAACGAGTATCAAATGTTGTGCTTCGATACCACTTGGTACAGCCCTGATTTGGGATGCTGCACTTTTAGGCTGAATTTAGAGGAGGTTGAAGGAATAGACGATAACAATGGCAATTTTGCCAAAATTAGGATTTTATTAATCAATAGCTGCAATTTCAGAACGAGTCCTTTAATAGACTTACAATCGAAATCAAAACTAATTTACTAACAAAATAAAAACTGTTAAGAATAGAAACTGCTAAAAATAGTAAGTTGCTAAAATTCGAAATTGATTATTTGATTGCGTCCCAAATTGATTCTCGGTGTTGCTTGTCAAATCTTAACTGATTCTGGAGTTGATTTCATCCCTTAATTCGAAAGTCAAAGTTCGTAACGAATCTTTGACTGCGGATTTGGGGGCCTAAACGATAGATTTTCGCGATTCCAAGATATGGCGTCTTTGGTATATCCATTGATTCAGAAGATTTTGCGAGATCTTCGATTTGTCTTGTCAAGTGCGCGAATCTGACAAGATTTGGCAGTTCATGTTCTCGGGTTGAATTAGACGCGACTTGTTTTGGAACGATCGAGCCGCTCCACGTAGGGCAATGGCTGCATCATGGCTTGAGCCTATATAACCATCCAAGTAATAAGGAAGTTTGTTTAATATTTTTTTATTTAATGGGTTATGTTTTCCTTATTTTAGTCAATTTTAAAAGATTGCAGGTAGCAAAGGTGTACGAAAACCATGTTTTGAAAATGTTGTAATCCAACGTGTGTTCTCAGATACAATTTGGGCTCGAGCCCAATTCAAACTAGACACGGGGTTTGCATTATAATGTTTGAGACTAAACTGTTTTTATTTGAATATTATTTATTCCTCTCTTATTTTTTGCACGCCATTATTTATAGCACAAACAAATTGGTCTCGGTTTTGCGTTTTCAAGACTAGTCTTCAACATGTTGCTCCTTTTTGTTTATTAATTTTATTTTTACGGATTATGGGTAGGAAATGAGCTGGAAATAAAGTCGTCCCGAAGGAAATTGATACATGGTACATATCAACCTTGAATATGCTTTGTTACAACTATGTTACATTTGTCTGCTTGTATATTTAATAAAAAGATCATATTCACTCGTATTCGAACAAGGGGAAAAAATTAGAGCCTAAGATTCATGAGGTTGGTTATATACAACGAGATCATCATGTTCTAGATTGTCCTTGCAATCAAAAATCCATGAGTTGTAGCTCTTTTCGTTATCACTAGCTGTAGGAGCTTTCTTAAATATGAGGGACGAGAAGCTCGATAACGTCCGAGATTCATTTCCATCTTTTTGAAAACTTCGGGATGGACATGAACAATATCCCACGGCCCAATCCAGTTAGCCGAGAGAGAAAATAGAGTAAAATAAATGAGCATTCTATTTAAATTCATGAATTAAAAAATATTTGAAAAAGAATGTTATTCAGTCCATTTAAATTTCCTAGGGTGGTTAAAGTTCTTTTTCTCAATTTATAGCATAAATTAAAATATATAGGACAAAAACTCGCAAATTTGGTTAAATTACTGCACCGACAACACAACCGACAACAAGAAAATTTAAATAACTGGCCTAAAATTTATTACGGTTTAATAAGCACCGCCAAAACTTCCCTATACTAATATCTATCCTTAAAATTCTTAAACAAAAAAAATAGAAGTATATATAAAATAAATACGAAATATTGCATACACCAACGTACATTAGTATAAGAACTAATGCACTAAGGGGCAAATTTTCATGAAACCTATTAAGAACTTCTTCAGTTACCAAATAGTTCTTGTTCCAAGAGTTAGTAATCTCTAATTTTCGATAATTTTTAAATACCAATTCTAAAATTTGATGCTAAGATAAAAAAAGAAATTGTCAAAATCGACAAGTGTCTGATACCTACCGGTGCAAAGTTTTCAAAACTGAAAGAAAGATTAACTAATATATCTATACTATTATAATGCTGAAAAGAGAGGGTCTCAAAATTGAGAATACAATTTCAATGACGGACTTCTAAACGGCTATGAAGTTTTTTCATTTTTACTAGCACAAAAAGGAAAAAAAAATTGCTAACTGCTCTCTCTCTCTCTGGACTAACTACTCTCCCATTATCTCTTCCAATAATGAACTCTACAAATCCCTCTCAATTACTAACATGCATCGCACATATAAAATACTACTATATGTATATTCAGAAATGCCATTAAAATTGATTTAGAGAAAGTGACATTTATGTTTTCTTTTTAAGGACAAATTGGATGTCCATGGAGAGTGCTCAAAATCTAGCTAGTGTTTCTGCATTGGAAAAAAAGAGAATGGTACCATTTGCAAGATAGTGAAGAAGGAATTAAGAATCAATTTTACCTTCACGAAGTTATTTTTTTTTTATGTTTGTTAATTTTATTTTATAAGGATTTTAGTAACTTTTAATTAATTTTAGAGTTAATTGCAAGATGTAATTAGGGTTTCTCCTACCCTTTATTTGGGGATAGCGAATGATTGAATAAAAAAAATATTATTTTTGAGATCAGAAAATTGTGTGATTTTATTACTCTGCGGAGAGTTGTATTGCCGTCGTATGATTCGGTGTAGGGAGCGGTGTGAAGTCCGCAGTTTTCGCCGCCGTCTATTTTCGTCGTCATCTTCATTATCAAGTCTCCGTTCCGCATCGTCAACCGTCAATCCGCCGTCACAACTCAAAATTCCGATTGAAGCCAAATTCAAAGCCACGTCATCGTTGCAAATCTCGGTGCCTCGAAACTTCGGCATCCTCAACAGCCGATCCAAATTGAGGTTTTGCTAAAACCCTTTCAGCCACAAGATCATGCGCACATTTAATCTTAAGGTATAATAGTACCGACTTCGGCTAAAGCTACTTAATTATGTCATAACTCTTGATATTTAATACTACAACTTTTGAACTAAGAATTCTGCTAATATAATATTGGATCTATAATATAAGGATTGCTGGTTATTTACTCTCAGCGGGTAATCGGATACCATCATAATCCGAATCTTTACATCTAAAGTTCAAGTGCGGATATTTCGCTTGTAGTTTCCATGACACACAAAATGATGATTGTTCTCTAAGGTTGAGGATGGCAATTAGTCTGATCTCAACCTGAGACATGCATGCATGCATGCCTGTTTACGGATATATAAACTCAAACCTAGCTAATATTTGACGGGATAGATCGAATTATTTATCTGTAAAAATATTATATATATTTAATATACCAAATATCTACGGTTCACACTCAATTTAAAAACAAAGTCAAGTTATTAAATAAGATATAAAGTTACTAGCCAGGCCCTCGTTTCTATTTGGGTGAATTGTCAAAATGCCCCCGGCCCACTCAGAACTTGTGTTAAAAAACCCTGAGGATTTTTTTTTTGCCTTGTTAAAAAACCCGTGGCCCAATGAAAACCCCTTGGTACATATACAATTCCCCGTTGTATTTTCGTATTTTCGTGTAATCCCAAAATGCTCCTTACCCATGTGGACTGAAAGACTTTACAATTGGATTTAAGACGATTATAGTATAGAAGAGTTGCATATAATATATAGAGACTTGCATGTAATATTCGAAGATCTGCTTGTAATATCCTGAGGCTTATAAGGAGAGCCTAAATTTTCCTAAACTAATATCCATCTTCAAAATATTTAAGCAAAAACCTAAAGTATAAATTAAATGTGCTTGGGATGAAGGCTCTGTTGTTGTTGTTGTATAAATTGAATATGAAAAATGCATACAGCAGCTTCTATTAGAGTATGAGTAATTGCAGTAAATTATGCAAATGTTCCCGAATCATATTATGAACTTCATCGGATACCAAAAAGTTCATGTAATTTTTATTTTTAGGGTGTTTTAACTAACTTTATATAATTCTCATATCCCAATTCTAAAAAATTTATTACCCCGACAAGAAATTGTCAAAATCGACACCCGATACCCGACTTTTGAAAATAACCTGGTTGAAGAGAAGATAACGACAGTCAATGAATACCTAAAATAACTAGTATATATGTATATTATTGTGAAATGCCATTGTATTGATTTAGAGAAAGAGATGTTATGTTTTTAAGAGAAATTGCATGCGGTGTTCAAAATCTAGCTAGTGTATGTACATTGACAAAAACGAAGAGGATGGTAACAATAATATAACTGAGGAGTTCTTGGTGGCAACAAGATTAGTGCGAGAAGTCTATTGAAGCAATACTATTTAAGCCCTAGGCCATCAAAAAGCAGTTTCAATAATTTCCATCAATTGATTATTTTTCGTCAGGGTATGGGTTATGTTTAGCCTAGTTTAGCTTCTGTCAGCTGCTTATATCTTTGGATTGTTGCACATTTCAATAATTTACTTAAAGCCATGTGTTAAGGTTCACAAGATAGTTTTGACCGTTTATGTTTACCTCACAAGGAATTTTGCATGCAGATTTTTGTGGATCAGTTGTTTGAGAGCCGAAGAGATGCTTAGTTGGGCCACAGGAGAAGACCAAAGGAGGTGTGAGAGCCTAATAAATGCATTTTTATCCTCTATCTATGGGTTTCAATCAAAGAGTCGGCGGTATTTTTAATTTAATAAATTCGTATTTAATACGCATCCGGTGGGAATCAAAACCTAAATTGCTCTGATACTATTTGAAATGTTCTTTCCACTGCACCACAACTCCGAAGTAATGAGAGTTGAGGGAATATGTTTTATATTCTAACATGGTGATGCTTGGGCCAGGGTCGTCAGTGTGCTAAGGATCTTCTCGGTACAATCGTGGTGACCGGCACCTGAGGAGTTGCCTGAGGAGTCCATATTCCTGAAAGATCAAAAGAAATCAGATTCAAGCAAGGCTTCACAATGATTCAACGATGATTAGAAAGTGAGGAAGAATGCAATAAGGCATACGCTAAGGGTGTAACTCAATCTAGAGGTCCCTCCACGGAACTGTAATTTCATCCAAAACCCTTGGCTCTGATACCAACAAAATCATGTCACGCCCCGCTTCCCAAAATACGGGATACGAGGGATGACTAGGCCAGCCATGCTCCTACGATCAGGGAATAATCCCGCCGTAGTCACACTTCGGCTTCTAGCATTACATGGTAGTTAATAAACAGTGCATGAGTAAAGGAAAAATCATAGTTCACGAATTTATTATATTGCAATTTAAAAGAGTTCGAGATATATTTATTTCACAGAATAAACAACTAACCAATAACAAATGCTGAAATCAAAGAAACTAGCACTGGTGGTGCAGTCTAGATCTCCGCAATCTCAAAGGATAAGTCTTGCTCCTAGGCTGGATCCACTTCATCCTCTGAGCATGCACACTCAGGTCGTCAGGGTGACACATATAGCAATAAATATGTATAATAGGCGTGCAGTATTATTAAACATGGAGAGTACAATGAATTGCAGAACATGTATATAATAATATCAACTGAATATGAATAGTGCACTATGAGTAACATGTCGGTGAACTAAGCAATGTATATGTCACTACTTAACGGTCATTAAGTTCATGAAATCAATTGGTGGAGAGGATACTCGTGTTTAACAAGGGTCTCGTGCATGCCCGAGACTACGGTCCACTATGCCCGAGACATAACCCTGTCAGCCGTGCCGCTAGGCCCACGACCTAAAGTGTGTGTGTGTGTGTGTGTGTGTCACGGATAGCGAATTATCATTCTCTAAATCATTGTACCTCGCTAAATACGAGTTCAATTTCACTTTGATTTCCCCATTCCCCAGGTTATGGTAGGTATTCATGAATTAGATAGATTGTGGACAATACTTATCACTGTCGTTTTCAATCACTTTTTCCACTTATCAATATCACTGTCGTATTTGCCACAACCCTATCACTAATCATTAATATATCGACAATACAGATGATCACTATGCAGCAGGTATAACTCAAGCATGAAAAATATGCAGAAATGCACTGAACAGGTATTCATTATACTATAACGACTAATGCCATAAAACTTGAAAAATTCACGGTAAATCATACGCTTAGAATTGACCAAAACAATATAAAAGGAGTATGAAGCACACTGGATTATCTAAACAATAAAATTTATTTCAGGTCAATCGGAGTTCAGGTTAGAGAATTATCATCATTTGAAGGCAGCGATCGATTTCTGGGATTCCAGTTTCAGAACTGGAAGCCCAACTTCGCGCGCATTTTATCAGTAATTATGTTCAGATTCAACTTTTTCCCTAGTTGAATAAAATTTAGTTCTGCCAGTTAAGTTTCCAACGCACCAAACGGATTGTCAATCTCACCTCTACATCAGAAGTTATGTTCAGATTAAAGTGATAATGTAATGAACATTTCTGCAGAAACTGCAGAACGCACTGACATTCTAAAATACAATTTAAATACCAAACGACCGTAAAAATGCACGGGACTGATTTCAGGTGTTATCTAATTAAGTTGTCTACGCTACCATATGGGGCTCAGCACATTTTCAGTTTTAAGCAGGTGTGTACAGGTGGTTAGAATTCAGTTTCCCCCATGGATTGCTACCCCGGACTGCAGTCCAGAACAATAAGTCTATACAGTTTTCACTATTTAAACCACATGATTTTCTGTGACCGTATACATGGATTCATAGATTATTCAGTTCCCTTCACAACGAGCCAAAGTACGCCACGATCCGATTTTTTTATAATTTATTATGAAGCTAACAAGGCTGCATGATCAGAAAATTCAGTTTTGACGATGCATCTTGAGTGCATCGTATTATGCTTGGAACTTCAATAATTTAACACCAATTTTATACACACTACCAGTTAACAGTACATGGATCCTTTGAATCATAAATTTGGGGAATTTCAAACGAGATTTTGGTGCAAGACAATTGATCGAGAACGTAGTATACACATGAAACTATCGATCGGAACTTCGTGTTTCGTCTAATCGATTCAAACGGGATTGATCCCCCCGATCCCAACATGCATTAACCCTGGGTTATAGTCCTAATTCCAAATGATCACGCATAACTCCAAGCCATTACAGGTCGTAGTAGAAAACTAGTTGATAGCAATACGACAGACACACACCCAATTTCAATTGTCTCATTTGTTTCTAATTGAAATTAAAGAATACCAATTCCAATTGTCTAATCCATTTCAATTGTCTCATAGGTTCAAGATATAGCATGATAAGCAAGTAGAAGATACTTGCCTTAGGCGAAGGTGGCACGGCAGCGACGACGAGCACGATCAAGGCACGTTGCGCGCTCGACTGGGCTAGATCGGAGTACTCGGGCTCAGCACTGGAGTAGAGGCGGTCACGGCAGGGGTTTCCAGCGACTTCGTCGAAGTGCTCGAGTGCAGAGGGGCTGCCGGCAGTGAGCTCAGGCGGCTCAGGGGATTGATGCAGTGGCTCTGGCTCTGGCGAGGTCGGCGGAGGCGACGGGGTCGGAGTTCAGGTGAGGCGCAAGGACGAGGGAGTTGGGTTCGCCAGCGAGATGCAGGGATCGGTGTTGATGGTGATGGGTGCTCGGTTTGGTGGTGATGAAGATGAGGAGAGGGTGTTGGCGGTTGAGGTGTTGGGAAAGAGGAGAGGGAATGTTGGGGAGCTCGCGGCGGTGGTCGGAGCTAGGGAGTTTGGGTTGGGGTGCGTGGGTGCTGTTGGCTCGGTGCGGTAGGAAGGCAGAGGAGAGTGAGCAGAGAGGGGGAGATGAGTGAAGAGAACGGAAGAGTGAGAAAGAGACGTTGGAGCGAAGAGGGGAGGCAGGTGCGTGGATTCCGGATTCGTTGGCGACGAGGCTACGTCGGCGTGGAGCCGTTCTCGCAGAGGTGGGCACGAAGAAGGGCGGAGTCGAGGGGCGCCGTTGGGGACTTGGAGCCATCGGGGAGTGAGCGGGTCAAGCGGAGGCTGGCGCGACGAACATGAGCGGGCGCGAGAAGCGGACGTGGGTGCGATCGTCGTGGGTGCGAAGAGCGGGGGCGAGGAGGTTGCGCGAAGGAAGTGGCGGGAAAAAGGGAACGAGGGAGGAAGATGAGGGGAAGCGGGTCGGGTCGGGTTGGCATGGGTCGGGTAGAATAGGATAGGTTTTAATTTAGGTTTAAGAGTTTAGGAAATTAGTTTAAATAATAAAATTATATAAAAAATGAAATAAATTTGGATTAAATTCTGGAAAAAATACGGAAAATTTTATTCGGAACTGGGGATTTACATCATACCCTCCTTACAAAAATTTCGTTCTCGAAATTTAAAACAAAACAACGGGACAACACTATACAAATAAATGCGGAAAACGTGCACGGATGTCCTCCTCGCGTTCCCAGGTAGACTCCCGTGGAGAACGACCACCCCAAGAAACACGAACCAGTGGAATGACCCTATTCTTCAGCAGTTTATCCTGACGATCGAGAATAGTGGTTGGCTGCTCCTTGTAGGACAGATCAGTGCCCAAAGTTAACTCCGAATGATCCAGAATATGGTTGTTGTCCCGAACATAGCGCCTCAACTGAGAAACATGAAAAGTGTTGTGCACACCAGCTAACGATGGAGGTAAGGCAAGTCGATAGGCCACCTCTCCCACTCGCTTTAGCACCTCAAAAGGTCGGATGAATCGGGGACTGAGCTTCCCGCGACCTCCAAATCTGATAACACCGCGGGTAGGAGAAATCTTCAGAAATACATGATCTCCAACCTCGAATTCTAGCGCTCTCCTGCTGGCATCCGCCCAACTCTTCTGTCGGTCCTGAGCCGTCTTAATGCGCTGTCTGATCATCTGGACCTTGTCTACCGTTTGAACAATAAGTTCGAGGCCCAGTAATCTCCGTTCTCCCACGTCATCCCAACAAACAGGAGACCGACATTTTCGTCCATAAAGTGCTTCGAATGGATCCATCTGGATGCTAGCTTGAAAACTGTTGTTATAAGAAAACTCCACCAAATGAAGGTGATCCTCCCAAGAACCCTGAAAGTCTAGCATGCAAGCCCTCAACATATCCTCGAGCGTATGAATAGTACGCTCGGACTGTCCGTCCGTCTGAGGATGATAAGCCGTTCTGAACTTGAGACGTGTACCCAGACTCTCCTGTAAGCTCTTCCAAAAGTGTGAAACAAATCTGGTGTCTCGATCCGACACTATACTGACTGGAACCCCGTGTAGTCGCACCACCTCCTGCATGTATTTCTCCGCAAACGACTCTGTCGACTGTCCTACACGAAAGGGTATAAAGTGCGCAGCTTTCGTAAGATGGTCGACGATAACCCAAACCGCGTTGTTTCCCCTTGGGCTCTGTTTCCTGATTTAAAATTAGAAAAGCTTCTGGAAAAAGCTTCAAAAGAGGGTCGCATGCTTACACGTGACCAGTAGTCATGTGTTGGCACGTGACATCCAAAAGCATCATCAAGGCAGATTCAGCTTCCTGACTACATCAAAGAAAAGGGCTTCAGAAAGGGTCACGTGCTCCCACGTGACCAGGGTCACGTGTTGGCACGTGATATTTTAAAGCGGATTCAGAGGCACATCGGTTCCCTGATCAAATCAAGGAAAAAGCTTCAAGAGAGGTCACGTGCTCCCACGTGACCAGGGGTCACGTGTTGGCACGTGACGCTCAAAACATCAGAATTGTTCTCCAGTTAAATCAAGAAAAAGAGTCCAGACAAGGGTCACGTGCTCACACGTGACCAGGGGTCACGTGGTGGCACGTGACGGTTAAGTAGCAACCAGAAGACAGAGCGCAAAAAGAAAGAGGAAGGCTCGTTCTAAGGGAGTCACGTGCCCACACGTGACCATGGGTCACGTGGTCACACGTGACCGGCTTTCAAAGCCCGTTTTGCTAACAGAATTAAATTCTGAAAGAGATTTAAATCTTTCCAAAGGAAAGCGATTACCTGGAACCAATCGAATTAAAGATTTAAAGATGATTAAATATCATCTATCTATGGGAAAATCTCGAGTTTGGAAAGATTTCCCCTTTAAATCTAAACGAAATAACAAAGGAGAATCCCTGGATTTGAAATCCAATGGTGAATGAAATTCACCTAATAATCCAAAGGTCCAGAACGAATGATGGATGCAAATCAAATATCTCAAGGAAGATTCGTCAAAAACTAATTGACTCGGCTGCTTCTCCTATAAATAGGAGCCAAGAGATACAAAAAAAAGCATATATACGCAGAGGGGGGAAAAAGGAGAGAGCCTTGATATTTCGAGGAATTTGGAGCTTCTGCAAAGGAAAACCCTAGGTAAGAAAGGGAAGGCTTTTTGAAAGAAGAAGAATTTAATTCTCAACAGAGTTTAACTCTGATATATAAAACAGAAGAACATATTTCTTCTCTCTTTGATAGAGGATCTGCAAAGTGCACATCTCCCATTTAGGTTGAGAATTTAATTCTCAATGGGTTGAGATCCTGCCATGCAGATCCAAGACATAGAGAGGGAATGGAAACACGAGAATTTAATTCTCACAGAACTATAGGAATTTAATTCCTTTAAGATAAAAGTAGGGCTTGACCCTGTGTTATGGGAATTTAATTCCTTCAGAACAAAAAGAAACAGGGTTCAACCCTAATTAAAAACCTAGTTCTGTTGAAACAGCGGGAACTTAATTCTCTTAATCATAACTTAACAGAGAATGGGAGTCCAATTCCTTAAAAGTTTTTATTAGGGTTTAACCCTATTCAGTTCTTCACATATATGAGGAATTTAATTCCTACAGAAAATTCAGAGTTCAACTCTATTCCAGAATATAAGTCTTCAAAAGGAAGTAGGAATTTAATTTCTCGGAAATTTAAAGCTCGAGGAATTTAATTCCTGAGAAAAAGATTAACAGATCCTCTAAAAACAACATACATAGAGGCAGGGTCGCGTGTCACCACGTGACCCCCCAAGAGATCTACAGAAAACCCCTTTGAGGCAGCACCCCACGTGACCCTCGGCAGAAGCTTTAACATATAAGCATTTAAATGCCCTTCACGTGAGGGCACGTGATGCGATAATCTCAGCAGAATAAATGAAGGGAGGGCGCTCTCACGTGTTGCCACGTGACCCCTCTTGCCTTAGTGTTTAACACTAAATTGGAACTCTTGAATACAGTATTGAAACACTATTGGGCCTTAATGTTCAACACTAATCAAAGAACTTTATTCGCAGTGTTCAACACTGGTTACCTTAGTACTTAACACTAATCTGAGATCTCCATTGCCAGTGTTCAACACTGATCTGTTTTAGTGTTTATGATAATTTGAAAGCCTTGTTGCTGGTGTTTAACACCAATTATCTTTTAGTGTTAAACACTAACTTGTCAACCTCATTCCCAGTGTTCAACACTGATTGCTCTGTAGTGTTTAACACTAGGCTTTGGCCCAATTGGCTAAAGGGATAGAGGCAAAGCCTCTCCTTCAATGGACCAACAAGAAGCCAATATTCCAGACATGATAGGACTTAGCTCAAGCTAGGCCATGAGTCTTCGATTCATAATTAACTGGGCTAATGGGCTCATAACATAATTAATCGGTCTTGATCCCAAATTGGGCCAAGGACTACTTAAGTCATTCCGGTTCTAGGGTACATCTCTTCAATCCTTTGATACTTGGCATTGTAATCCCTCAATATCTTCAAAGAGGTGACGGGTCCCGACGACCACACATTGATATGGACTGTGGGGTCCTTAAACCCGTGTCTAATGCCAAATTTCTGGTTACGTGGAACGCGGATAACGTCACTCTTTGACCCCGCGGAAAACGCCCAGAGCGGAGCCTAGTCCTCGCCGAGCACGACAGTGAACCTGTGTGAAGCATCTAGTGCAAAATTCCTGGTTACGTGAAACGCGGATAATGTCACTCTTTGACCCCGCGGAGAACGCCCAGAGCGGAGCCTGGTCCTCGCCAAGCACGGCAGTGAACCCGTGTGAAGCATCCAGAGCACATACCGGACTGTGGAGTCCTTAAACCCATGGACTACGACGTCCTTAACCTCTACCGAGATGTCTTAAAACTAACAATGGACCGCAATGTCCTTAAACTACCCATGGACCGCAATGTCCTTAAACTATCCATGGACCGCAATGTCCTTAAACTAGAACAATAGAGCCCCGCATACTCTTTTGTCGGATCTAAACGGTCCCGTTTAAGTTGATCTTAGCCTCAAAGATGGCTAACGTATCCTTAAACCTTCAAACAGACTGGACTATGAATCCCCCCAATTAACTCTGGCTCGAGGGTACATCTCTGAACTCCTCTGACATCCGTCGTTGTAATCCTTCAACGTCGTCAGAGAGGTGACGGGTCCCGACGGCCACATATACGATGGACCACTATGTCCCTAAACTGGAACAATGGAGCCTAAAACACTCCTTTGTCGGATCTAAACGATCCCGTTAAGTTGATCTTAGTCTCAACGTTAGACTAACGTATCCTTAACAAACGTTTGAGTTGATCTTAGCCTCAAGTATGGCTGACGTATCCTCAGACCAAACCCCCAAACCCAAATCTAAGATAAACACGGATTTGGACTAGTCCACGCCCTACGGGCGACGACATAACTCAGTCTCCGTAAACAATCCACGGGCAAGAAAACACAAAACAAACACCCACGACACGAAGTGACCAGCTGGAGAAGGAGAAAGTTGTTACCGCGATGCGGTAGCGTAATTAACTGCAGGGGCTTGCGCCTGCAGGGAAGAGCGTCCCCACAATCAAAAACTCCTCCACGAGGGGGAATCTGACGAAGTCTGCTACATCGGCCGCATCCGTCTAAGCCTCCGATGCACGGTGCCATGGATCAACTTGGCATCTTCGGAGAGGTGGACGGATAGCACCAACTAGCATCTGCCCCGAACCTCAGGCACGGACGCCCAAGTCCAGGCCGCCGTTCGGAGGGGAACAGGCTCCGTGGTAATGCAGTCACGAAATCCATAGTGATGTGCTCCCACTTCCACTCGGGTATCGGAAGCGGTTGCAACAGTTTAGCCGTTACTCTGATCTGGTGATAGCCCGAATGAAGATCCAGCTTCGAAAATACCATGGCCCCACCCAACTGATCAAATAAGTCATCGATACGTGGAATGGGGTATTTGTTCTTCATCGTAACCCTGTTCAGCTCTCGGTAATCTATGGACATCCGTAGCGATCCGTCCTTTTTCTTCACCAACAAGACTGGTGCACCCCACGACGAAGCGCTTGGGCGAATAAATCCTTTCTTCAGGAGTTTTTCAATTTGTTTCTTTAATTCTGCCAATTCAACCGGCGTCATCCTGTAAGGAGCCTTGGAAATTGGCACCATCCCTGGAATCAAGTCGATAGAGAAACCCAAGACGCGGGGAGGTGGTAGACCTGGTAAATCTTCAGGGAACACATCAAGAAAATCCCGAACGATCTCTGGGGCTGGACTCTCATCAATCTCCATAGCTGTCAACGCTTTTGGCTTGGCTCTAAACTTGGCTGGCTCCAAAGACTCGCTCCCGCCTTCGAAAACAAATTCAGGGTGATTGGGAATGCGGAAAGTCACCTTCCTTGCTCGGCAATCAATAATTGCATGGAATGTACTCATCCAAAACATCCCGAGAATCGCATCATAACTGCCAGTCCCGATTAAAAGAAAATTCGCATAGAATTCCCTGCCGCATACTACCACCGGACATAAGCCACACTCTTCATCGGACATAATAATACCATTACCCATATGTATCTCCCAACCCTTGGTTAACGGCTCGTGAGGTATAGAGTGTGTGTGGACAAACCGCGTGGAAATAAAACAATGTGAAGCACCCGAATCGAAAAGAACTCTAACTGGTACAGAATATACGAGGATGGTACCTGTAACCACATCTCCAGAAGCCTCTGCCTGCTCGGCGGATAAGGTGAAAGCCCGTCCCTGATTCCGACCTGAAATAGTCTGCCTCTGATCGAAGGACCGCTGCTGGGGCACCCGAGGTGGACCCCTCTGAGCTGATGTGCCATACGACGGTTGTTGTTGCTCGAACCCTCCCTGTAGCTCAGATCTCTGTGGACACCCGTTGATCCTGTGCTCGCTGGATCCGCAAATCAGGTATTGCCCTTTAGCTCTACGGCAATCTCTCTGCATGTGTCCCGGCCTCTGACAAAAATCGCAAAATAGGGCCCTCCGCTGCGGCTACTGAGGTGAGAAGGTACGCTTCATCTGTGTGATACTTGCCTGTGAACTAGGATGGCTCCACGGGGCGGAATTGTAGGCCGTGCCGGAACTACGTGAGGTCTTCTGTCCATTGATCGTTGGCCCTTGGCCTTCTCTGCTAGTTTTTCCTGTACTAGGGAAGCGTTCAAAACTTGGGCGAAGGTTGGTGGGTCGAGAGACGCGATGAGTTGTTGCAGTTCAATATCGAGCCCTTGCTGGAAACGTCTTGCCCTGGCGGATTCGGTGGCTACCATGTACGGTGCGAAGCGACTCAGCCGATTGAACTCTGCGGCGTAGATATCCACTGAACGTCCATTTTGCTTCAACATAATAAACTTTTCCTCCATCTCGGCCTTGGCAGTAGCCGGAAAGTAATGATCTAGGAAGCATGTGGAGAACGTGTCCCATCCAATAGGTTTCCCTAGCCGGCTCTCCTCTACGGACCACCACGTGCGGGCCTCGTCTTCTAGTTAAATCTTCACTACGTTCACTCTGTCGTCGTCAGGAATTTGAGCGGCAGTCAGGAGGTTCTCTACGTTGATGATCCATTGCTCGGCTTCAAGTGGACTTGCTGATCCTGTGAACACTGCTGGATGGAGCCTCCTGAAGTCTGAAACGGTACCAACCCTAGCCTGTGTAATCGGTACGAGCGCGCCTTCAGGGGCGGCGGGAACAGCCGTAGATCTCTCCAGGGCGGTAATTGCGGTCTCCTGTACCTCTTTCAATCCCTCGGTCAGAAGATCGGTTTTCCTCTCTTGAGCTTGGGCCAGGGTCGTCAGTGTGCTAAGGATCTTCTCGGTACGATCGTGGTGATCGGCACCTGAGGAGTCCATATTCCTGAAAGATCAAAAGAAATCAGATCCAAGTAAGGCTTCACAATGATTCAACGATGATTAGGAAGTGAGGAAGAATGCAATAAGGCATACGCTAAGGGTGTAACTCAATCTAGAGGTCCCTCCACGGAACTGTAATTTCATCCAAAACCCTTGGCTCTGATACCAACAAAACCATGTCACATCCCGCTTCCCAAAATACGGGATACGAGGGATGACTAGGCCAGCCATGCTCCTACGATCGGGGAATAATCCCGCCGTAGTCACACTTCGGCTTCTAGCATTACATGGTAGTTAATAAACAGTGCTTGAGTAAAGGAAAAATCATAGTTCATGACTTTATTACATTGCAATTTAAAAGAGTTCGAGGTACATTTATTTCAGAGAATAAACAACTAACCAATAACAAATGCTGAAATCAAAGAAAGTAGCGCTGGTGGTGCAGTCTAGATCTCCGCAATCTCAAAGGATAAGTCCTCCTCCTGGGCTGGATCCATTTCGTCCTCTGAGCATGCACACTCAGGTCGTCAGGGCGACACATATAGCAATAAATATGTATAATAGGCGTGCAGTATTATTAAACATGGGGAGTACAATGAATTGCAGAACATGTATATAATAATATCAACTGAATATGAATAGTGCACTATGAGTAACATGTCGGTGAACTAAGCAATGTATATGTCACTACTTAACGGTCATTAAGTCCATGAAATCAATTGGTGGAGAGGATACCCATGTTTAACAAGGGTCTCGTGCATACCCGAGACTACGGTCCACTGTGTCCGGGACATAACCCTGTAAGCCGTGCCGCTAGGTCCACGACCTAAAGTAAGTATGTATATATATATATATATATATATATATATATATATCACGGATAGCGAATGATCATCCTCTAAATCACTGTACCTTGCTAAATACGAGTTCAATTCCACCTTGATTTCCCCATTCCCCAGGTTATGGTAGGTATTCATGAATTAGATAGGTTGTGGACAATACTTATCACTGTCGCTTTCAATCACTTTTTCCACTTATCAATATCACTGTCGTATTTGCCACAACCCAATCACTAATCATTAATATATCGACAATGCAGATGATCACTATGCAGCAGGTATAACTGAAGCATGAAAAATATGCAGAAATGCACTGAACATGTATTCATTATACTATAACGACTAATACCATATAACTTGCAAAATTCACGGTAAATCATACGCTTAGAATTGATCAAAACAATAAAAAGGGAGTATGAAGCACACTGGATTATCTAAACAATAAAATTTATTTCAGGTCAATCGGAGTTCAGGTTAGAGAATTATCATCGTTTGAAGGCAGCGATCAATTTCTGGGATTCCAGTTTCAGAACCGGAAGCCCAACTTCGTGCGCATTTTATCAGTAATTATGTTAAGAGTCAGCTTTTGCCCTAGTTGAATAAAATTTAGTTCTGCCAGTTAAGTTTCCAACGCACCAAACGGATTGTCAATATCACATCTACATCAGAAGTTATGTTCAGATTAAAGTGACAATGTAATGAACATTTCTGCAGAAACTGCAGAACGCACTGACATTCTAAAATACAATTTAAATACTAAACGACCGTAAAAATACACGGGACCGATTTCAGGTGTTATCTAATTAAGTTTTCTACGCTACCATATGGGGTTCTGCGCATTTTCAGTTTTAAGAAGGTGTGTACAGATGCTTAGAATTCAGTTTTCCCCATGGATTGCTACCCCGGACTGCAGTCCAGAACAATAAGTCTATACAGTTTTCACTATTTAAACCACATGATTTTCTGTGACCGTATACATGGATTCATAGATTATTCAGTTCCCTTCACAACGAGCCTAAGCACGCCACGATCCGATTTTTTTATAATTGATTATGGAGCTAACAAGGCTGCATGATCAGAAAATTCAGTTTTGACGATGCATCCTGAGTGCATCGTATTATGCTTGGAACTTCAATAATTTAACACCAATTTTATACACACTACCAGTTAACAGTACATGGATCCTTTAAATCATAAATTTGGGGAATTTCAAATGAGGTTTTGGTTCAAGACAATTGATCGAGAACGTAGTATACACATGAAACTATCGATCGGAACTTCGTGTTTCGTCTAATCGATTCAAACGGGATTGATCCCCCCGATCCCAACATGCATTAACCCTGGGTTATAGTCCCAATTCCAAATGATCACGCATAACTCCAAGCCATTACAGGTCGTAGTAGAAAACTAGTTGATAGTAATACGACAGACACACACCCAATTTCAATTGTCTCATTTGTTTCTAATTGAAATTAAAGAATACCAATTCCAATTGTCTAATCCATTTCAATTGTCTCATAGGTTCAAGATATAGCATGATAAGCAAGTAGAAGATACTTGCCTTAGGCGAAGGTGGCACGGCAGCGACGACGAGCACGATCAAGGCACGTTGCACGCTCGACTGGGCTAGATCGGAGTACTCGGGCTCAGCACTGGCGTAGAGGCGGTCACGGCAGGGGTTTCCAGCGACTTCGTCGAAGTGCTCGAGTGCAGAGGGGCTGCCGGCAGTGAGCTCAGGCGGCTCAGGGGATCGATGCAGTGGCTCTGGCTCTGGCGAGGTCGGCGGAGGCGACGGGGTCGGAGTTCAGGTGAGGCGCAGGGACGAGGGAGTTGGGTTCGCCGGCGAGATGCAGGGGTCGGTGTTGATGGTGATGGGTGCTCGGTTTGGTGGTGATGAAAATGAGGCGAAGGTGTTGGCGGTTGTGGTGTTGGGAAAGAGGAGAGGGAATGTTGGGGAGCTCGCGGCGGTGGTCGGAGCTGGGGAGTTTGGGTTGGGGTGCTTCGGTGCTGTTGGCTCGGTGTGGGATGAAGGCAGAGGAGAGTGAGCAGAGAGGGGGAGATGAGGGAAGAGAACAGTAGAGTGTGAAAGGGATGTTGGAGCGAAGAGGGGAGGCAGGTGCGGGGATTCCGGAGTCGTTGGCGACGAGGCCACATCGGCGTGGAGCCATTCTCGCAGAGGTGGGCACGAGGAAGGGCGGAGTCAAGGGGCGTCATTGGGGACTTGGAGCCGTTGGGGAGTGAGCGGGTCAAGTGGAGGCTGGCGCGAGGAACGCGAGCGGGCGCGAGAAGCGGGCGTGGGTGCGAGGAGCGGGGGCGAGGAGGTTGCGCGAAGGACGCGAAGGAAGTGGCGGGAAAAAGGGAACGAGGGAGGAAGATGAGGGGAAGCGGGTCGGGTCGGCGTGGGTCGGGTAGAATAGGATAGGTTTTAAATTAGGTTCAAGAGTTTAGGAAATTAGTTTAAATAATAAAATTATATAAAAAATGAAATAAATTTGGATTAAATTCTGGAAAAAATACGGAAAATTTTATTCGGAACTGAGGATTTACAATAAGTTATGGTGTAATCACTCTGTGCAATGCTATGTAGCTAGATAGTCCTTACTACGTTATATAGCGCGCTATTATGCTACGCGGCGTGTTATTTTCAACTGCAAACTACAAAGATGTAGCTAAGATCTTTAATTGATGGCCTATCTTTTCTTAGTAAAGTTTATAAAAATTAAGAAAAATCCTCATAGAACTTACCTCATGTTGACGAACCAAGCCATCAACTTTTTAAAGTTTAAAATCTCCCACTTTTTCTATCTCCCTCTCTCAAACACAATATTATATAAGAAATAATATTTAATCCTACATGTGCACTACATGCGCAAAAGAAAAGAACTAGTTTGATTTTAACTAAAACTCTTTATAGATCATTGTATATATTTTTATATTGACTATAACACACATACACGTGCAACACACGTGCAAAAAGTTGCTGTACTGTTAGAACTCAACCCTAAGAAGTATGAGTTGGAAATTTCTCCTAATCCAAGAACAAATTGAAAAAAAGGAGAAAAAGTAGATAAAGTTTGATGTGTTCTCAAGTTGTCCCTGCCATATTTATAGTTTTTTCCCTTAAAAAGGTCCCATACTCTCTCTCTCTCTCTCTCTCTCTCCCCGCATTCTCATTCTCCCTCTAAAAAGTGGTCAAAGAAAAAATGGATTACACAGCCTCTTAATTTTTTTTTATCATTATACATGTCTAATCTTAAAGATGCATTTTGCATTAATTTCTTATCAACCTCTCCTAAAATGTATGCATGTGCAAAGTTCTAGTACAGTTAATTAAGGTAGGCCCGCTCAGCCTAATAAATACTTCGCAACCTTGCAGTAATGTGCCACATTAAAAAATAATACTATAATCATATAATTGTTGATATATTAAGTTAAACATATTAGCGTTGGGCAATATTAAGAGCTAATCTCTTTTTCTAGATCTATTCAAAGAAAGCCAAATCTTCTCATTTTCAAGATCCTCAATCTCATGAACACAAGTGCAAATACCCTTTGTTGAAAGAGAGTTTTAATAGTAACATATGCATCACACCATAACGAGAATCCATACATGGTACATCTGAACCCCGAATATATATGCCTTTCCTACAACAAAGTTACATTTTCAAAGCACTGAATTTGTAATAAGAAGAATCATATTGCAGTATTATAGGTTAGAAAAAGGAAACTACAACTTAGTACCATACATAGGTTGAGTAAATACATTGAAACCACTATATTACTAGGATGTCGTTGCTATCAAGATCCATGATTTGATGCTTTTTTCGTAGTTACTAGTTATCATAAGCTTCCTTATACGATAGGAACGAAGAGCTCGATAATGTTTTAGCCTCGCTCCCGTCATGTTGGAAGTTTGTGGTTTGGACATGATTTGCATCCCGGGCCCACTCTCATTAGCTGAGATTACAAATAAAATAAAATAAAAATTAGAAATTTTAAGTATTCTCCTTATTAAATTCTAAAGATATATATATCTAGAGAGTGTCATCAATCCAACTAAAATGACTAGTGCAAGAATATATTTTTCTAACGGTTTTCTATATACACAATAAATTATAATATATTTAAGAGTCAAAAGTTTTTTCTAATCTTTATGCGAACCTGGGGAATTGTACCAACAACCTTTTAGATTGGAGAGAAAATTTATACGAGCTGAGATAGGCCTAGTCGATACCAAAAGTTTTATGTTAGGAAATAACACGAGGGCTTTTGGAATCGATGGCATATATAAGTTTTTTGAAAACTATATTTGTATAGATTTCAAGAACATTGAGAATTTAGGTGACAATGAATAATATTTATGTATTTCGAATTCACTTTAAGAAATGAATTTCAATTTTTTCTATATTTTAATTAGAGGAGTAGAGAATTGGAATTTATTGATATCAAACGAGTCATAGAATTTCGACAATTTCAGAAATTACTGGGCGTGAAGAAATATTGAAATTCTGGTTGTAAAAATCAGATAAACACTTAACAAAAAATTGATTGTGAAGTTAAGAATTATACTTACGAGACTTTATTTTGGGCTTTCTGGTTTCTGACATAACTTAAGACGCCGTATTTGATGCGATGCTAAGCCTCTTTTCCCTGTCAATAAAATTTTATTGCCAACAACACATTGCAAATATGACTACGAAGGAAAATATATAATGAATTATAAGATTTTTTTAAATCTTGTCCACGTTTCTTGGGGTGAAACCGAGCCTGTTTGGGCTGGTTTTTGACAATTTTTATACTCGACCCGAAATATAAAACCTAAATCCAAAACTAAGTTCAAACCCGACGGGTTTATAATGCATTACACCCAAACCCACAAATCCGGATTTCAGTTGGGTTTGGACAGGATCGAGGTTTAGATGGACAAATAAATTTTTTGTGGGTTTTTCGAGTTTGGTCTATTATAAATTAGTAGAAAAATTTAAATGACAAAACATGAGGTGAATTCAACCATATTGTAATAAGTATGGTGATCCCAACTTTTCTATAATTCTTACCTCCACATATCACTGACACATCTTTTATAGGCCTTGGAAAATAATAAATGCATTCACCAAATATCAGCACATAATTGCATTTTTAAAATCTTTTTCCCAAAAGAAGAAAGATTTAGGTTGTCACCAAATCAATTAAATGAATGCTGGAACATGTTCAAATGAACATTCATGAACATGATGGTTCAATGTACTTAAATATTTCATCACGATTCACAATGAAAATGTATCTAGAGATTTTATGTATTCAGTAAAGAGTCATATAAGCTTTAGGCTTGTGGCTGGGCATAAGCATTGTCGGTGGCCAGCGCACAAAAGTAGTTGTCGGGTGTGCAGGTGTGCTTGGTCCTTTTTGTGTGTTGGCCACATGCCTAATTTTAGGTCTGTACATAGGCCAAAAGCCCATTTTAATCTCTAGTAAATGAGTCATATAGGCCCAAGCCCTTCCGAAATTTTTGATTCTGGTTTATATATAGATATGTAGGAAGTTAGAGTAGAGACAGATAACAACCTATATTTTTTCATATTTATTTATGCTCGCTTCCTCTTTTCCATTGATATTGTGGTCATTTTTATAAGAAAATTTTGACTCTTGTATCTATTATACCTGTAACCTGGAATAAGTAGAACACCCACAAGCACAAACATAAGTATCATAACTTAAATATTTATATGAGGATAGGGTTTGGCTTATCCTAAGAACAAAGTGTCACCTTAAAAGTCACTACTCACCTTTTTGTCGACGATCGGCACATGGTTTATCTTTTTTTCCATGGTCGAAAACATGAATACCCCAATCTTTACGTGATGTCGATAACATTTGCCAGTTGATATTGCTTTGTCAGACGTTCCATCATCCAGAAATAGTTAATTTTGTAATCATCCGATGCAAAGGTAAAGATTATCAAAATCTATGAATTTTAGATTAAACCGTGATTTAGGTAGATTAAAATGAATGGTGCCGATTATCCAAAATAGATGGCGGAAAGTAAAATTTTTAAGGCAACACCATACTTTGTAGACACACCTGTCATCTTATTTGCATTTTCCTCTATTGATATGTAAAAGATTTTCCATATTTAAATCTAGAATTTGATCTGGCCCGGCCGATGGTTAAATCCTGGCTCCGCCCGCCGGTGTATAACCATCTACGCACAATAAGGAATAAGGAAGCTCTTTCAATATTTTTTATCTGTTGGTTAGCATTATTGCAAGAATATAGATTAATGTTTTTCCTAGTTTAGCTTCCGTCAGCTGCTTATATCTTTGGACTGGATGCACATAAACCTGCTTCATCAAAAGATTTAGTTCACAACGTAGCTTTCGAAATTTTTGAGATTTACTACATTAGAAACCTGGCATGCAGAAATTTTAGAAGGTCTAGGTTGAGGGAAAGCCTAAGAGCAAGAATTTTAGAAAAATAAACTCGATAGGTAAGGATTTCAAAAGCAAGTAGTTGTAAAAACCAACAATAGCTCATATCTTGACGCATCAGCTCAGCACACAAGTCTCATGGTCTGCTTCTTCTAACTTCACCTCATTCTTTTTCCTACTGATTTTAGCGGCTTATTTCGCTGTTTCCGCCTCTGCCGAGCATTTTGCAAAGATGGTGTCATAACTAGGGGCGATGGCTGCTGAGAAATCCTCAAACTTGAGCAGCTTCTCACTTTTATCACTTGATTGATAAATCCTCAGTCTCTCGGTGATGATGCTCACAAATAGGAATTCCTCAGATTACGACACGTGGCGGATGACGTGTCCCGGAGGCTACGGAGGTGAAATAAACAAGATGCATTGGGGACGTTTCTTCGGGCTTCGTCTCCGAGGATACATCCGATCTTCCGGAGACCTCCCTGAGTACCTTCCATACCCACCTAGCAAACGACCATCAGTTCACTTTCGAGCAATGCTACAACCGAGCTTTCTCGGCCTCCCTGCTCGTCTCCGAGCTGTTGCAAGGCCTGAGCTTTCTCGGCCTCCCGGCTCGTCTCCGAGCCATCTGACAGGCTTGAGCTTCCTCGGCCTCCCGGCACGTCTACGAGCCTCCTGACAGGCCGAGCTTCCTCCGCTTCTCCGATCAACCGAGAGAGCGGAGTCCAAGCGCCCCCGCAACGGCTCTACATATCTCTCCAAGGCGAGATATCCGCCGCCCCACGTTCCGCGTCCCATGCTGGCACGTCCCCTCATTAATGGACGTATCCCGCCATTAATGCGGGGATAACCCAGGGTCGTAACTGACGACGATGATCCCGCGCCGGCTCGCTCCACTCGACCACTGTATAAACTCCTCTTTCAGACGACTCAGATAACTCGAACTCATTCCAATAAGCCGCTACGCTGCTCTAATTCTCCGATACTAACTTGATTGTCGAAAGGTCCTACGGTGGTTTCCCACTCCGGGACTTCCCTTGCAGGTAGCTTGGACTCAGCAACTTCCAACAACCCATTAAGATCTACACACTCAACAACCCCCAAAACAAATCTCAGTCTCTCAAAACCGCTCGCTACCAGACCGATGGAAGACAACATCTGAGGGAGATCACACCCTCCATCAGTTGGCGCCGTCTGTAGGAAACTTCAGAAGCTTCTCCACCCATAAAGTTGATCTTCCGTCCTCGACTAGGTATAATTGTTTTGGGTGAAATTATTCGGTATTGCTCCCAGAAAAGAGAAAGAGATGTAATTTTTCAGATATTTTCTGACATTTTTGTGGGCCCCGTATTTTTATTTTTCAATTTCTCATAACCGAACCTAACCATAGATACATTTTCTTCTTTTTGTAATTGGAACTTCTTTTTCTCTTGGCCAAGTTTGATAGTAGAATTAGGTTATCTCGGGGCCTAAATCATGCGGCAGCTAATTGTATAAGCATTTATCCCATCAACACTCATGTTATTTTTGGTGTAGCAAAAAACATTAGAAAAGAAAATGAAAAATGTAGGACCCCAACATTTTGTGACAATGTATGCTGCTACATTGACTTTGCCAAATAATTTGGATTTTGACCAAGATGTTCCTTGAGAGACGATCTTCTATGTAGGTGCGCATGCGTTGGGCAAAATAATGGAACAAGGAGAACTAAGAAAATGAAAAATATATAGTGAGGGTGGGGCTTTTGTGCTTTTCCCCATGCACTCCTTGTGTTTCTCTTGGGCTCATTCCTCAAATCATGGCACCATTGAATATGCTATATACATGCAACCAATTTCTTTAGCCTCCTAAACAGATGCCAAACTTTGCAGTGCTTTTCAGAGCATATACAACCTAAGAGGACAACAACAAGCCTTTATCGGTTAAGGATCATCTCTTCGGTTATATTTAACAAATTCTAAGTAATTCCGATAATGACAAATTTGGAACATTTTCCCCTAGTTTGGTTATCTCCAAGGATTCATATAAAAAAAAAAATTCTCTTACGGCTTTATAATATCTTGCTTTCTATCAAGACGACGGCTAGAATGTATGATGTTGGATCCATACGGAACATAATCCGTCAATAGGATCAGAATTCTCTCCTTCTTGATTTGGGGTTGACTGCCTGCTTAATCATATAATATATATTTCCTTCATGTCATTGAAATATCCCATAGGAATATAGGATTAATATACAAATACAAGATAATACTTGATCAACAAGTAAAGCGCTGACTTGATCAATAACAAATCCTAAAATCTAAACTAACAATCCTGACAATAATATCCTTAAATATCTCACACCATCTCTCAGACTCATATGGATTAAACCCATGAGGCACCGATACTTGTATATGCCTCACATATCGTCCCTGATATCGGAGCCCGAACTCTCACTGCTACATAGTATGGATTTGGTCACGGTTTTAACCATGACCACAAATATGTTTGTTCACGGTTAAAACCGTGCCGTAACTGTCGCCTAAAACCCTGTCACGAGAACTCTAGCCACGCCCTTAACCATGACCATATGTTTTTTTACTCACGGTTAAGACCGTGACCATATACATGGCGTTACCATAACCGACAAACAACTAAATGAAATCTGGATGAGGTCTACATATATGGTCACGGTTATAACCGTAACCAATTTATGGTCACAGTTTAAACTGTGACCATATGAAATATATGATCACGGTTTAAACCGTGACCAAAAGGTTAAAGCGTAATATAGAACACCTGCTATAGCAGGTAACCGTGACTATATAGTCCATATGGTCACGGTTTAAACCGTGATCATAAGGGGAAACCATAGTGAAGGTTACCTGCTACTATGAGGTAACCGTTACTATATCTTGGTCACGGTTTAAATCATGACCAAATATATTATCAATTTTTTTTAAAACTTAAATCTGCGCGTCCCATGCGCGCTACTTCCAATTACGACCAGCGATAGATAATAATTATATGATCAAATCTCACGCAATTTTAAAAATCAAGAAGTAATATGATTAGAATCAAATGCAATTATAAGAAAAATATATACTTCAAACGGTATAATCAATAAATCAATAAAACAAATGTTTGTATAAAAAAATCAATTACCTATGGTCATTGGGATGATCCAGCTCCATCGTCCTATGACCTGAATATACTCCCAAACTCGTCTCGTATGGCCTTCCTGATGGTCTCCGCGTTCGACCGTCTCAGCTCCTCGGTATGCGCCTGATGCGTATCCACCCACACATTCTGCTGTTCCACCCGATCTTGGAGTCGACGAATTTCCTCCTGCGACGCAGCGGCCGCATCAGTCCGCATCTTGGCCACAGCGTACTCGTGGACGGACGAACACCTGACAAAATTTCTGTGGACCCCGGGACTAAACCCGCGCTCATAGCTACCGTGATGTCCGCTGGATATCGAATCCAAAACAGGGACAATAGCGGTAATCAAGTCGTCGGGGCCAAATCCCAACGTGTCCGTGTGACGACCCGGAAATATTAAGCACGTGACTGGCACTTGAATCATGTGAAGTCTATAGGACCCCACCTAATTCAAGTAAGCCAAAACCCAGAAATCTAAACCTTTAGGGAAAATAATAGAGGTGAAGTTTGAAATAAATGTATGGTGAAATCAAATTCTTTTCTTTAATGCATAGGTAGTAAATCATGAAAATGCAAGTAGATTATATTATAGTTGAAAACGTTTTTCATTCTTGAAAAAAAATTTGGGCAGCTCCTCCTTTGTATATTTAGAACCAAAACCATATATACATGACAATAATAAAAGGCAACCCTAAGCGGGAGCTAGCTCTTCGCCAAACGGCGGAATCACAACCACGCAAGCAATGTATACGATGCCCAACGGCGAAGATCAACCCAGAAAGAATAATATGAATAAAGTAAGACATTAAATCCACACATAGCGAACTGTTCATCTCAGAAAACTGCAATTTAATACCGCTCATTATTTATCTATTTTGTTATATATCGGTACTATTAACCAGTGTCTGCTTAGTAATTACAGATTACAGGTATTCGTGATAAAACACTGAAAACATACTTAATATCACGGATATAGCGTTTGGGTGCTGACACTGCAAACAGAACAGAAAACCGACCGAAATCCAAAGAGCTTTTGCAAAATAAATGTGTGCACACAATTTTGGTCCAACACATACAAGTGTGTACATGACTCTTTGATGGCTTGGACCATAGTGGGGCTGCCTTGGTACACACAAATGATGGATTGTGCAACTAGTGGGCACATGTGGTGTGATGGGCAATAAATGCTAAAAGTTTTGATATGATGCATTGCTTCAAGTTCCCTCCAAATCTCTGAATGCAAATCAGGTTATTTTAGACAAATCAAACAGCACTAGGATGATGTTGGAGTAGACACAAGACCACCACATCAACCCGAGCCTCTACGCTCGGATTTGGACCAGCCACACCTCTTGAAAAACCGAGCTCGCCGGCCCCCCTTGCCCCATTTGTCTCCATCTTTTCCCTGTCCCTTCCTTGCAGTCACATCACCTCATTTTTATTACTTGTTTAATCTTTTTTGGTGCCTATAAAAGCTAGATCAATGAGCAAGGGAGGGGATACGATGTGTCATATAGTGTATACATTTTGATGGTTTCTTTTGTTTTTGGTTTAGGCTTGAGAGTGAGTGGGCTATCACTTGGTTTCTTCTTCTTCTTCTTCTCTCTTGAAGCTTTCTCTTGAGAGCTTCATTATCGAGATTGAACAAGTTACCAATATCTTGTAACTCAACTTCAAGTGTTAATAATATTGTTCTTTGCTTTCTTTTCTTTACTTGCTTTGTTTTTCTTTTCTTTTTATGATGTGTAATTAATCTTCTTTGTTTGTGGTTATGGTAAGGAAGTGAGATGAAACGCTTTGCCTCCTCCTCCTCTTGTTAATGTTTAGCGTGCTTATATATATGATTCTAACTTAAAAATTGTTTATGTATTTGTTCCCCTCCGAAAGATGGCGCACAGGACCGCGATGTCCTGACGCTGAGATTCGGGACAGATGCTATTTGGTTTTATCCATCTACCTCTCCGAAGATGCCAAGTTGATTTATGGCACCGTGTATCGGAGGTTTAGACGGATGCGGCCGATGTAGCAGACTTCGTCAGATTCCCCCTCAGGGTGAGGGGTTTTTGATTGTGGGGACGCTCTTCCCTGCAGGCGCAAGCCCCTGCAGTTAATTACGCTACCGCATCGCGGTAACAACTTTCTCCTTCTCCAGCATTTCACTTCGTGTCGTGTGTGTTTGTTTTGTTTGTGGTTGCCCGTGGATTGTATACGGAGACTGAGTAATGCCGTCGCCCGTAGGACGTGGATTAGTCCAAATCCGTATTTACTTAGATTTGGGTTTGGTGTTTTTAGTTTAAGGATGCATTAGTCGCGTTGCGGCTAAGATCAACTTAAACGTTCGTTACGGATACGTTAGTCCTGTTTTAGACTAAGATCTACTTAACGTAGTGATTAATATATGGCCGTCAGGACTCGTCACCTCTCTGACGTCGTTGGAGGATTACAACGACAAGTGTCAGAGGAGTTCAGAGATGTACCCTTGAACCAAAGTTGATTTGGAGTTTTATCATTCATTTAAATGTCTAAGGATACGTTAGCCGTATTTGGGGCTAAGATCAACTTAAACGGGACCGTTTAGATCCGGCAAAAGAGCATTTGGAGGCTCTATTATTCCAGTTTAGGGACGTAGTGGTCCATTTCCCAGTTTAGGGACGTGGTGGTCCATCGCCAGTTTAGGGACGTGGTGGTCCATATTCCAGTTTAGGGACGTGGTAGTCCGATATTAGTTTAGGGACGTCTCGGTCCGACATTAGTTTAAGGACGTTTCGGTCCAACATTAGTTTAAGGACGTTTCGGTCCACGAGTTTAAGGACCCCGCAGTCCGTATTCATGTGTGGTCGTTGGGACCCGTCGCCTCTCTGACGTCGTTGAAGGATTACAACGATAGATGTCAGAGGAGTTCGGAGATGTACCCTCGAACCGGTAGTAAATTGATTTAAGAAAGCAATCTTGCTCAGTCAATTTAATTTAAGGACTTACGGCCAAAATTGGGTTAAGTCCAGTTGAGAATATTCAACATTTTTCTTGATCTTTGGCCTATTAGGCCTGTGCTAGGGCTTTGCCCATATTTAATAATGCACTGCATTCTATTCTGGCCTGCTAGGCTTTTGATTTGGGCTCTGTCCCTTTATTTATGATGCAGAGCATCTATTTTAGTTTGGGCTCTGCCCCCTTTTTTTTAAAACAATGCATTGCATTTTATTAGACCTGTTAGGCCTTTTTGACTTGGGCCTGGCCCTTTAAGTAATGCACTGCATTTGTGCAAAGCACTAAGAATCATTTTAGATTCAAAACAGAAGTGCAAAGCACTTTTTGATCCCTTGATCTAAACAAGTTTTTTCTTGTTTCAGAGAACCAAAGGTTCATAACAAGTGCAAGGCACTATTTTTATTTTTATTTTATTTGTTTATTTATTTATTGAAGATCCATGATCTTGTTCTTAGATCACTGATCTGTTCATAAGAGAAATTTCTCTTCTTTCAAAGGTTTTTACCTTTTTTATTCTTGAGGAGTTCTTCAGAGTCCTCTTTCTCTCTTTTTTTATAAAAATGTTCCCCCCCTCTACTGAAATGAGGTCCGGGGTCCTTTTTATAGTGCCCATAAATTAGTTAAATTTGTTAAAAGAATCTTTCTCTGAGTGATTTGGGGAATTTTCCCCACCGTTGGATCTTTGATCCAAAGGCCCCTGCTTTACAGAAGAAAATCTTCTTGTTTTAACAAGAACAGAAAAGATTTATTCTGTTTTACGCAACTCCCCCAGCGCGTGACACGTGTCGCTCAGCGCAGCGCTTGCGCAGCTGTGCTTGCGCAACTGCGCGGACACGTGTCGCTCAGCGCAGCGCTTGCGCAGCTGTGCTTGCGCAACTGCGCGGACACGTGTCGCGCAGCGCAGCGCTTGCGCAACTGAAAGTTGTTTCTTTTACTTTTTAAAAGAGCCCTGCTCTGATTGGACGCACCGCCTTGGGCGTTGCACTGTCGTCTGCGCCTGACACGTGGGGCATTGCGCATAGCACAAAGAATCTGAAGCGTTGCTTCATTTATTAAAGTTTAAATTTTCAAAGCAAACCTTTGCTCTGATTGGGGGAAGATGAAGCGTTGCTTCATCTCCCGCCTTGGAATTTGAACAGAGCTTTGCTCTGATTAGGGTAAACAAATGCCCCCCCACCGTTGCGCTTACGTGGCCTCCAAACGCAAGCGCAACGGTGGCAGAATCCCAACCGTCGCAGCAGCTTTTGGAAGTTGAAAGGGAACTTGGTGCCTATAAATAGGACCTTTGGTTCTCAACAGATGATTATCACCTCCAAAATTTTACCTTCAGAACTCAGAGCCCTGCTCTTTATTTTCAAGAACTTCAAAAGTTAGACTCTTAAAACTTTTAGGTGAAAATTTTAATTTGAATTAAATTAAATTAGATTAATTTTCATTGACAAAGCCTTGCTCTCAATAGATCCCTGATCTAAAGAAGACCCATTTAGGGTTTCACTTAGCAGAGCTTTGCTCTAATGGGGTCTAAAGAGGATTAAGGATAACCCTGTTAGGGTTCCATTAATAGAGCTTTGCTCTCTGAAAGATTTTCATTTATAATTTCTTAATTCATTAATGGAGCTTTGCTCCTTTTAAATTATATAACATAATTTTTAAGGGTTGCTGATTGTTGTCGCTCTTCTTTTACAGGAATAATGGACGCCCATATGTATGCTCTTAACGAGATCATCTCTTACGGGGACATCCGCCGACTTGACCGCTCTCAAAATCGAGAGTTCACAAACGCGGAGTGTGCTGAAATCATAAGCCGCTTCGATGCATACAACGGTCCCCTGCTCCCCAGGCGTTCCTCCCTTCTTAAGCTTATCGTGGGAGCCATCTGGGAAGCGCTTCCCCTGTTCTGTTCCGGTGTGCCGCTTAGGGCGCTGGATGCCGCTGAGGATAAGGTGCACTCGGTGTACCTGTTGAACTTTATCTCAAAGAGACGGCGAGACAGTCTCATCGATCTCTTGCACGAGGTCTTTCAACAGTCTGCCATACTTGCCGCTTATCGGAGGGTGGAAGACATCAGGGGGACCCTGACGCTTGTGCTCGAGAAAGAAAGCACACTAGGATGGTCCGCGAGGCTTGGAAAGTCATAGATAGGGTCGCTTTTGAGTTCCTCAATCCATGTCCTGGGTTTGAAGTTATTCCATTGTAATAATATTTTTCGTTCATTGTTTTTTTATGATTGTAAGAACTATTGGCCATATTAATGGAAAATTTTTATCCCAGCTTGTCTTTATTTTTCGTTCTGAGTCTTTTACTTGTGCATGAATGAGTGTGTCTCGAACGCTTGATCAAACGTAAATCGGATGCTCTTTCTGTAGCTTTCTTCTTTCTCTTATTATCAGCATGCTATCTTAATAAACATGGTTGACAGATAATAGAGTAGGCATCTTGGTTTCTTCAAGAGATAGCGATGATTTAGGCTGCAGGTTCAGATCTGCCGCCTAAGACTTTTCAACTCTATGAGCCGTGAGGGTCTCATAGAGACTTTTCTCCCTACGGATCGAGAGGATCTCGTAGGTGGGTTTTCTCCTTAGGAATCGTGAGGATCCCTAAGTGTGCTTTCTCTTATAAGTCGTAAGGATCTTATAAGAGATTTTTCCCTCTTACGAGTCGAGAGGACTTGTAAGCGGTTGTTCCCCTCTTTGTCGAAGTTCGACGTTGGAGAGTGAGACCCGTGGATGGTATGCAAGAGACCGTTTTGGGCCAACTTGCGGGGTCCCAATGCTTAGGAAACAGGATTCTTTTATGCCCACTGCCCAAGGCTTTATCTCACGAGTCGAGCCGCCTCGACAATTTTTTCACAAATCGAGACGAATCGAACGTTTCTCGCAAGAACATCTTAACGTCGCATTTAACCTCTGCTCTTTACGACAGAAGCCCGTTAAGGTTGGTGGTACTTAGGGTTTTGGCCATCGTACCGTCGCATAAGCCGATATAGTCCTCGATAGGCAATCGTGCTGTTCGAGTAGCCCTGCGACTGCCATGTCTCTGATCCCTTTGGGGGCTGGACAAGACGTCTTCAAGCAATCTTCCTAGGCAGTTTGACCGTCGGAAGAGCAAGCGTTAGGAATTTGCCATGCCGCTTTTTACTTGAGGTTAGGCTCATTTTGGAGAGCCCCGATGAGTCATAACCACTCCGCGCTGGTGTGGGGATGATCTCCGATAGTCTTTCGGGCTTTATGTGAGTTGCCGTCAAGACCCTGAAGCTAGGAATTTGGCCTTTGCTTCGTTTGCTGGCATCGCGTCTGCTGTATCAAGACGAATGTCGCGGTGGGAACTAGGGATTTTGCCGTGGCTCCGTTTGTTTGATTGTCGCATCTGAATCCTGCTGGAGGGAGAACGCTGGGGTGACAACTCGTCTGCTGTATCGAGACGAATGTCAGAGTGGAGCTGGGATTTTGCCGTGGCTCCGTTTGTTTAATTGTCGCGTTTGAATCCCGCTGGAGGAAGAATGCTGTGGTGACAACTCGTCTGCTGTATCGAAACGAATGTCGAGGTGGAGCTGGAATTTTGCCGTGGCTCCGTTTGTTTGATTGTCGCGTCCGAATCCCGCTGGAGGAAGAACGCTGTGGTGATAATTCGTCTGCTGTATCGAAACGAACGTCGGGGTGGAGTTGGGATTTTGCCGTGGCTCCGTTTGTTTGATGATGTTGCGTCTGAATCCCGCTGGAGGAAGAACGCTGTGGCGACAATTCGTCTGCTGTATCGAAACGAATGTCGAGGTGGAGCTGGAATTTTGCCGTGGCTCCGTTTGTTTGATTGTCGCGTCCGAATCCTGCTGGAGGAAGAACGCTGTGGTGACAATTCGTCTGCTGTATCGAAACGAATGTTGAGGTGGAGCTGGAATTTTGCCGTGGCTCCGTTTGTTTGATTGTCACGTCCGAATCCCGCTGGAGGAAGAACGCTGTGGCGACAATTTGTCTGCTGTATCGAAACGAACGTCGGGGTGGAGCTGGGATTTTGCCGTGGCTTCGTTTGTTTGATGATGTTGCGTCTGCTATGTCGAGACGAACGTTGGGGTGACATCTCGTCTGCTGTATCGAGACGGACGCCGAGGTTGTCTCTAGGTTGCTGATGAACCGTCGAGGTTTAGAACTAGGGATTTTGCCGTGGCTCTATTTGTTTGATGATTGTTGCGTCTGCTGTGTCGAGACGAACATCGAAGTGGTGACCATTCCGCACTGGTGTGAGATGATCTCCAGTTATCTTTCAGGCTTTATATGACTCGCCGTTAAGACCTTGAAGCTAGGAATTTAGCCTTCGCTTCGTTTGCTTTGGTGCGTCCGAATCCCTGTTGGAGGAAGAATGCTAGGGTGACATTTCATCTGCTGTATCGAAACGAATGTCAAGGTGGAGCTGGGATTTTGCCATCACTCCGCTTCGTTTCGACCATGGGGTCTTTCGCTGACGTCATGTTTGCATCTAGTTGGAGTGAGGAGAAACGCCGTTGGTGATCTCTAAGTTGTCGATGTTGACGTCGAGACCCTGAAGCTCGGGATCTTCGTTTGCTTCATTTGTTGACATCGTGTCTGTAATATTGCGACAAATGTCGAGATTGTCTCTAGGTTGTCTATGAACCGTCGAGATTTGGCTTCGCTTTCTGATGGAGTCTGTTGGGAAGGTATGGTTCCCTCTTTATCTGTGCCCCTGGATTGTATACAGGGATCGATATGATTTCACCTGTAGGGCAAAAAGTTTCATTCTTTCATTTTTTTTATTCTTTCCGCGATGCTCTATCATTTCAGCTTTTTATATCGCGAAAATCGCGATTGCCCAATCATTTCGGCTATTTTTCGTGGTGCCCAATCATTTCGGCTATTTTTTCCTTTTACTCGCTGCTTTTTATTGCGAGTTGCCTAATCATTTTGGCTATTTATTTTAGTTTTACTTGCTGCTTTTTATTGCGAGTTGCCCCATCATTTCGGCTATTTAATATGCATGTGCGGCCTACTGGCTTTCCGCCGTATACCTGAAATTAGACACCGATTTCGGCATCAGTATCGCTACAACTGGGATATTTCCAGGAGCGAATTATCATCTGCCTCTGTCGATGTCAAACAAAGGTGGCTTAGCGAACAGGGTTAAGATCCTGTCAACTAAGGCTTTTAACTTCATGAGCCGTAAGGGTCTCACAAAGGTATTTCTCCCTACAAGTCGTGAGGATCTTGTAGGTGTATTTACTCCTTAGGAATCGTGAGGATTCCTAAGTGTATGTTCCTCTGTAAGTCGTAAGGATCCTACAAGAGGGTTTTCTCCTTGTAAGTCGAGAGGACTTATAAGGGTTGTTCGAACATATCCCCAGTCACGGATGAAACTTGGTTAGGGAAATGTTTATTCGTGCCCGTGGATTGTATACAAGAGTCAGTATTGAACCACTTGTAGGGCAATATTAGAGGTTGTGGGGGTTGCTTAAGCACAGGTTTAGGTCTCTGTGACTTAAGACTTTTAAATCTTATGAGCCGTGAGGGTCCCATAGGAGAGTTCTCCTTACGAGTCGTGAGGATCTCGCAAGTGTATTTTCTCCTTAGGAATCATGGGGATCCCTAAGTGTGCTGCTCCCTTTGTGAGTCGTAAGGATCTCACGCGGGTGGTTTCTCCTTACAAGGTCGAGGGGACCTTATAAGTGTCTTTTAACGAGGTTGTGCCCTTTCGGGTTTTCACGAACACTAGCCGGTAGCCCTGCTATTTTTAATCACGGAGCCCTTTCGGGTTTTCATCCGTGCCCGTTTCGCTTATGGACATACCGTCTTTTTTTTCTTTTTTTTTTATTTACGAGGTCGCGCCCTTTCGGGTTTTCACGAACACTCGCCGGTAGTGCTGCTGTTTTTATTCACGGAGCCCTTTCGGGTTTTCATCCGTGCCCGTTTTGCTTATGGACATACCATTTTTTACTTTTTTTTTATTTCTTTTTTTTATTCTTTATATATATATATATATTTGTCAGCCTAAGAATGCTGCGGTAGTAGTTTAAAGACATTTCGGTCATTTGCAAGTTTCAGGACATTGCGGTCCATCATTAGTTTAAGGACATCTCGGTCCGCCGTCGCCGTATTTGAGGCGAATATCTAGTTTATTGACTTTTCGGTCTATGAGTCCTTCTCCATGAATGAACATGATGCCCCCGGCGTATCCATCTTCTTCGGAGCGTGCGGTTGTGGCGGACTCACCTTCCAGTTCTTAGACAGCGCAAGCTTGCCCTGTTGGTATTGGTCTTCAACCCAGTTTTTGAAGACGTAGCAGTCCTCGATCAGGTGACCTACTGTTTGGTGGTAAGGGCAATAATTAGGATTATTAACATCGCCTGGCCGCAACGGACGTTTTGGACCCGGCAGATTGATGAGTCTGTCGCACACTGCCAGCTCGAACAGTCCCCTTGTTTTATCTTGCGGAAACGAGTAAGGACGTTTCAACTTTTCCTGGAGGGGTTGCCGCTTGTTGCTTTGGCAAGCAACCGGTCTAGGGTCACCTGATTGTTGTTGAGCATTGGCGACGAGGGCCTTTTTTCCTTTTCTTTTATCCTTTTTGTTCGCTCCGTTGTTTGCGGAGCTGAGATTTTTCCCGAGTCGCGTGCGATTGCACGGCTGAACGTTCTCGCAGCTCCTCAATTCCTTTATTTTTGAACTAGATTCCTCGAGAGAAGGGTTGGGGGTAGCTTCTTCGTCAGAGTCGCTTCCAAAGGTGATAATTTGCGATCCCTTGAAGTCGGCTATATGACAGTCGTCGGCGGCTCCTTTGCGCTCATATATCGCATTTTTCCGATGTCCACAAGCTTCACACTTTGTTCTGTCGAAGTGTTGCTTTTGAGCGACATACCCTTGCCACCAACAATTAAAGGATTCGCAGTCTTCGGTAGGATGTATGATCTTCTGATGATATAAACAGAAGTTAGGGTGCATCTCTACCTCAGCGAAAGTATTTTCTTGAGAGGGCGGTAGCTTCATTCCTACTGATAAAGCTTTGGCGAACCTTTTCCTCGTCTTGAATTTGTTTTTATCCGTAGTGGATGGATTTTGATTTGACGGGAATGCCTTGGCTTTTTCCAGTATGGCCATTTCACGCTCTTGATTGGCTTTTGCTTTCAGACGAATTTCATTTAGGAAGACATCGATCAACTCGTCTGATGGCTGTAGAATCTCCGGCTCAGGGTCGCCATTGATTTCTCAGCGTAAGGAGCCTCCTCATCATCCATCAGTGAATGAGAAATCACATGACAAGTCGCAACGTAGTCTTTGGATTCATCTGATGAGTTTTCTCCATCGTTTTCATCCTCGACGAAAGAACAAGTTGCCCCCGACGTGTCCGTCTTCTTTGGAGAGTGCGGCTGTGGTGGGTTTACCTTCCAGTTTTCCGACAGCGCGAACTTGCCTTGTAGGTACTGATCCTCGATCCATCCCTTAAAGACGAAACAATTCTCAATCGGGTGACTTACCGTTTGGTGGTAAGGGCAATAATTGGGATTATTAAGATCGCCTGGCTGCGACAGACGCTTTGGACTCGGCAGATTAATAAGTCTGTTGCGCACTGCCAGCTCAAACAGTCTTCTCGTTTTATTCTGCGGAAACGAGTAAGGACGTCCCAGCCTCTCTTTGAGGGATGGGCGTGGGCGCACGTTGTTTTGGCGAACGACCGGCTTTGAGTTGTTCGACCGTTGTTGAGTATTGGCAACGAAGGTTGCCTTCCCTTTGCCCTTTTCATTCCAAGGCTCTGTCTTTGAAGAAGAAGGCCTATGGCCCATCTGGTCCATTTGGGCCAGCTTGTCAATCAAGGCCTGGAAGGTGGTCGGCTTGAAAAACATCATGAACTGGGAGATGGCCGCTTGCGGATCGAGAGTGCCCACAAACATGCCTACCGCAGGTGCCTCTTCTATGCGTTGTTCGCATTTCGACCATAGGTTTCGCCATCGTGTTGCGTATTGGACCCATGTTTCGCCTGGCCTTATTCTGGCATTTATTAGTGCTGTTATCGGGGTGCGTTCACTAGCACTCGCGAATCTTTGTGTGAACAGTAGCTCCATCTCCGCAAATGTTTTGACATAGTCGTTAGGTAGCTCCGAATACCATTCAAAGGCTGTTTCTGCTAAGCTGCTGACGAATTGACGTAGCAACAATTTGTCATCGCCTCCAGTATTGCCGCATAAGGCCCTGAATTGAGCGACATGCTGATGCGGATTCCCTGTCCCTTTATATACGTGGAATTTAGGGATCGTATATCCCGGCGGGTAACTGATTTGGTCGTACCAGCTCGGATACGGTCGTCCGGTTCTAGCAATTTGCCCAGCCGCTTCATTCACCTGATGAACCCGGATCTGCTGAGCTATATATTCGTCCAAGTCAGCTTTGGAGATTGCATCCTCCTTGGCTGTTGACAGAGCCGGTGGAGGATTTGACGTTTCTCCCCTGTCATCTTCAAGGACGATCGGAGGATCTTCAGCAGGAGGGTCCGGCTGTAACATCATCCTTACCATATCTTGGAAGAGGAGGGCCATTTTCTTTATGCTGGCTGCTTGTTCCGCAGCCTCTTTATCCTTTTTCTCTAATATCCGGCGAAGAAACTCAGCATCAGTTTCTTGTTCTTGACGCTCATCCGAGAACGTTTCAGAGCTTTCTTTTGGCCCAGTGAGTGCAGCCATTGTAGTCATCATTTCCTGAAGTTTTTGTTGTTGCTCCTGGGCTTTCGTCACGGATCGGGTGAGCGGTCGGTGGCCCGTAGAAGTGCGGCTTTCCTCCTTTCCAGAAGCCATGTAAACAGTGTGTACCACCATGCCCCCAGACTTGGGGCGTTTGTGTTCGGTGTCTTTGCGATTTGCCGAAGATACAGGGGCTTTTTGCGGCCTCCTTTTTTGAGTGATTGGAGTTAAGGGAGCCGTTGTAGTGGGCACCCAAGTAGCTTTTGCTTTTTGTGGTTTGACAGAGTAATCCTTCCCCTGCCGAACCTTCATCTTTTTCTGTCGTCGGAGGCAGTCTTGATCGATCACCGACTCTTGGACCTGTCGCCAGACTTTGTGAATTTTAGAGGACAGCCGTTGAGGGGGCTGCTCTAGCTTCTTCTCTGGAGTATTCTTCAGAGATGAAGAAGTTCACTTTAGCACCGCGGTAGGAGAGTTTCTGCGCACCGAGTTCAGCAACTCAAAGCTGTTCCTGGTTGGAACAGCAGTATCGATCCCCACCATTAGAGTTGGAGGAGTAAGTCCAGAGGGGGAGTTGCCCCCAGCCTTCCTCACTCGGCGCCAGTAGCGACGTCGGGCATGTCGTGCTGATGGAGTTGTTTCAGCTATAGGGGTGACCTCCTCATGCCCCCTGTGTTGGTCAGAATATACTGGTACCAGCTTTTTAAAGATCGACGTCCGTTGAACGGGGACGGCTAACCTGTCAGAAGCGGACTTCCGAACATGGGAAGCAACCTTGGTGACTTCGCCAAGAACGGGAGCTGGGATGGCTATCCGCTTCGGGATAACGCCTTCTGGTATGGCAGGCTTCTTCATGGGCCCGATGGAGCTCTGGCCTAATCCATTAAAACCTGAAGCAGTGGAGCTGGGCGACCCATTGAGAGGGGTCGCGGCAATGGTAAGTCGATCAAGGACTGACTTCTTTGGGGCTTCGTGCACCGTCGTTGGGGCATTGAAGCTCATTGGTGGGAGTATGGTCCCAAAAAATAGTCCAGTGGTGGCTTGAGCCACCTGCTCCACCGGCATTTCGAAAAGGGAAGCCGCTTGGGGCCCATAAGTCACTCCTTCAGCAATGACGGAGTGAGAGTTGCAGCTGCAGGCGGTGCAGTTCGAAGCCATCGATCTTCTTTTTTCTGCACGGAGCAAGACACCAAATCTTAGTACCTTGAATCCACAGGCAACCACAGCAAACCGCGATTTGCTTGCGAACACGACACACGAAGTGTAGAGTGGAAAGAGGAAAAGGTCCCACCGGGCGTGCCAGAATCTGTTCCCCTCCGAAAGACGGCGCACAGGACCGCGATGTCCTGACGCTGAGATTCGGGGCAGATGCTATTTGGTTTTATCCGTCTACCTCTCCGAAGATGCCAAGTTGATTTATGGCACCGTGTATCGGAGGTTTAGACGGATGCGGCCGATGTAGCAGACTTCGTCAGATTCCCCCTCAGGGTGAGGGGTTTTTGATTGTGGGGACGCTCTTCCCTGCAGGCGCAAGCCCCTGCAGTTAATTACGCTACCGCATCGCGGTAACAACTTTCTCCTTCTCCAGCATTTCACTTCGTGTCGTGTGTGTTTGTTTTGTTTGTGGTTGCCCATGGATTGTATACGAAGACTGAGTAATGCCGTCGCCCGTAGGACGTGGATTAGTCCAAATCCGTATTTACTTAGATTTGGGTTTGGTGTTTTTAGTTTAAGGATGCATTAGTCGCGTTGCGGCTAAGATCAACTTAAACGTTCGTTAAGGATACGTTAGTCCTGTTTTAGACTAAGATCAACTTAACGTAGTGATTAATATATGGCCGTCAGGACTCGTCACCTCTCTGACGTCGTTGGAGGATTACAACGACAGGTGTCAGAGGAGTTCAGAGATGTACCCTTGAACCAAAGTTGATTTGGAGTTTTATCATTCATTTAAATGTCTAAGGATACGTTAGCCGTATTTGGGGCTAAGATCAACTTAAACAGGACCGTTTAGATCCGACAAAAGAGCATTTGGAGGCTCTATTATTCCAGTTTAGGGACGTAGTGGTCCATTTCCCAGTTTAGGGACGTGGTGGTCCATCGCCAGTTTAGGGACGTGGTGGTCCATATTCCAGTTTAGGGACGTGGTGGTCCATATTCCAGTTTAGGGACGTGGTGGTCCGATATTAGATTAAGAACGTTTCGGTCCGATATTAGTTTAGGGACGTCTCGGTCCGATATTAGTTTAGGGACGTCTCGGTCCGATATTAGTTTAAGGACGTCTCGGTCCAATATTAGTTTAAGGACGTTTCGGTCCAACATTAGTTTAAGAACGTTTCGGTCCACGAGTTTAAGGACCCCGCAGTCCGTATTCATGTGTGGTCGTTGGGACCCGTCGCCTCTCTGACGTCGTTGAAGGATTACAACGATAGATGTCAGAGGAGTTCGGAGATGTACCCTCGAACCGGTAGTAAATTGATTTAAGAGAGCAATCTTGCTCAGTCAATTTAATTTAAGGACTTACGGCCAAAATTGGGTTAAGTCCAGTTGAGAATATTCAACATTTTTCTTGATCTTTGGCCTATTAGGCCTGTGCTAGGGCTTTGCCCATATTTAATAATGCACTGCATTCTATTCTGGCCTGCTAGGCTTTTGATTTGGGCTCTGTCCTTTTATTTATGATGCAGAGCATCTTTTTTAGTTTGGGCTCTGCCCCTTTTTTTTAAAAACAATGCATTGCATTTTATTAGACCTGTTAGGCCTTTTTGACTTGGGCCTGGCCCTTTAAGTAATGCACTGCATTTGTGCAAAGCACTAAGAATCTTTTTAGATTCAAAACAGAAGTGCAAAGCACTTTTTGATCCCTTGATCTAAACAAGTTTTTTCTTGTTTCAGAGAACCAAAGGTTCATAACAAGTGCAAGACACTATTTTTATTTTTATTTTATTTGTTTATTTATTTATTGAAGATCCATGATCTTGTTCTTAGATCACTGATCTGTTCATAAGAGAAATTTCTCTTCTTTCAAAGGTTTTTACCTTTTTTATTCTTGAGGAGTTCTTCAGAGTCCTCTTTCTCTCTTTTTTTTATAAAAATGTTCCCCCCCTCCACTGAAATGAGGTCCGGGGTCCTTTTTATAGTGCCCATAAATTAGTTAAATTTGTTAAAAGAATCTTTCTCTGAGTGATTTGGGGAATTTTCCCCACCGTTGGATCTTTGATCCAAAGGCTCCTGGTTTACAGAAGAAAATCTTCTTGTTTTAACAAGAACAGAAAAGATTTATTCTGTTTTGCGCAACTCCCCCAGCGCATGACATGTGTCGCGCAGCGCAGCGCTTGCGCAGCTGTGCTTGCGCAACTGCGCAGACACGTGTCGCGCAGCGCAGCGCTTGCGCAGCTGTGCTTGCGCAGCTGGGCTTGCGCAACTGCGCGGACACGTGTCGCTCAGCGCAGCGCTTGTGCAACTGTGTTTACGCAGCTGCGCTTGCGTAACTGCGCGGACACGTGTCGCGCAGCGCAGCGCTTGCGCAACTGAAAGTTGTTTCTTTTACTTTTAGTTTTTAAAAGTGCCCTGCTCTGATTGGACGCACCGCCTTGGGCGTTGCGCTGTCGTCTGCGCCTGACACGTGGCGCATTGCGCACAACACAAAGAATCTGAAGCGTTGCTTCATTTATTAAAGTTTAAATTTTCAAAACAAAGCTTTGCTCTGATTGGGGGAAGATGAAGCGTTGCTTCATCTCCCGCCTTGGAATTTGAACAGAGCTTTGCTCTGATTGGGGTAAACAGTATTGATGTGATATGGTATTTTGAAACATGGTTACTTTGTAACCTCCTCATATACCATATTCACCCCTTTCCCCATTTCAATGTTTAAGTTAAAATCAATTTAGTGTTAAGGTTGCTAGGTTTAGATATGGTATTTTATGATCAAGTGCTTGACAATCTCTTGGTTTCATATACTATATACTATCACAAACACTTAGCAAACTCAACACTAAAATCATTTGCTCTCATTAACTAATTTTTATTTTTGATATTGTGGTAAGCTTGCTAACCCTCGTGCTTAGTGTTGATACCCTGAGCTCGGACATACAAACGGTAAGTGAACAAAACAGACTCGTTTCGTGTTTTGCGGCGAATATCAGAATTTGATAATTTGTGTTTCGCAACCGCCTTGACAAGTCATGCTTCATGCCGGGATCGACGTAAGGATGAACAACTCATGATCAAGGGAGCGTCGAAGGAATCGTCGCGATTCGACCTTCCGCGTCAAAGCCACAACCACTTCTTCCTTATCCTCTTTGCTTGCTTTTCTTGTTTTCGTATTCTTTCTATTCTTTGTGACAAATCAACCATTCGTTATTTGTTGAACCTTAAATCACAATACCTAATACACAATTCCCTACGGATCGACCCGTATCTGCCGGCTTGCTACAACGCGTCGTGCACTTGCGGTTTATAAATTTTAAAACGAGAATGATCTCGCGTGCGCATTCCGTTTTCAAAACATACCCGTTTGCGCACGCGGGTGAATTCCCAACATGAACATATACCCATCGCTCAAAGTTTCGCAACTACAAGTCTGTCTAAGTCCACTAAAAATACAAAGTCTTGTTTCTGCTTGATGGAGTTTATCTAGATAAAATAGGAAATAATAAATACAAGAGTGGGCACGATCCAATATGTCCCACCTACCATAGCAAAACACCCGAATGCAAGCTGTGTGCCAGCGATACCGCTACTGATCCAAGCGGTCAAACCTGCAAGAACTGTGGCACAACGGGGATGAGTTGCCAACTCGTGAGTAGAAAACATCAGCAGGTAGAAATCAAATAAAAACAACGATTTCCTAGGTCATACTATATCATGAAGGTAATACTATGATATCTAGGGTGACCATGCATACATATATGTCAACAATCGAGTCAATGCAAATGACATATAAAAATAACATCTGAAACATATGCATGTATGTATGAGGAAATCAACCAACGTATGTCCATCAACGACATATCAAAATCATGGAATCTGAGTGTCCAACATCGACACTCGAAACATCATGAAAACCTGTGTCCGGCATCGACATGTAAATCCTCATATCTCAGGCGCCGCATACTCAGGTCGACCCCCATATCTATCTCATCTCAGGTGCCGCATACTCAGATCGGCCCTCATATCTGTCTCACGACTCCGGCCGGTATCCTCCGGACAACCGCTGGGTCCAACCAATCACCGGTAGGTAGTAGTCCCTCTGCCAGGCTCATCCTCTACTGCACAACATACATTTCTTGCCCCGGGGTACCATACCGGGTCCACCATGTACCCGCAAACGGTTCGTCCAACTCCTCGAATCGGGTTTCGAAAACCAATCTCAGAACCGAGAAAACTCATGGTGGACATATCGAAATATCATATTAAGAGAAACCGGGTTTTTAAAACAATACATACTTTCTTTTGAAATATAACTACGATTCTCAAATCCAGAATCTCATGAAAACATCATCTCAATGCGTATAATCATAAAACATGATGTATGCAAATATAGAACAGAAATGTGAGCATATCAGTATATCATGCAACATAGAATAGTGATGTGAGCATATCAATATATCATGCAACATAGAATAGTGATAACACTGAACAATTAAGAGTAATAGCATGATATAAAAATTTGACAGTGTAAGTGACATAGCAATTATCGATGATGATTGTGTGTGAGCCGAAAAATCTGTGTAAGTGTAACATACGCATCATCGATAATTGTACATGTGTACTAGCAGACGATATCATAACAAATAATGGAAGTACATGTATATACAATGTAATGGGAATATCATAAACGTAGCAGAAAGTAAAATGTAAGCGCCACATGATATAATATACGTATCTAATCTAACATCTAAATAAGGGACTAACTAAAGCAGTGTAGAAAGGGATTTTAAATATCTATAACATATCCGAGTCGATAAATCTATCAATCGGCTATCCAGCCTCATAGCATCACGTACGGTATAATCCATGGCATCCTCGAGTCAAGGGTATGGATCAAACATCCGGTATAACTCATCACGTACTGTAATCCATCGTACGACGACATTAAACAAATAGGGATTCTATCGACCTATACAACAATGAGGGTATGTATCTAACGTCTCGTACGGTATATCACTCATTATTCTCATATATATATATATATATATATATATATATATATATATATATATATTATCAAGTCACATCCGTATCAATCTCATATCATGTCTTGGAAATAATATCTATGTTCACATATCGCCTCGCATCCGCATATTGACATATTAAGCCAAGTCATCTTATTTCATCATATTCTCTTTTCATCACATCAATATCTCACATCATGTAATCTTATATATATTTATCTTATTTTACCGATCTCACAACACATCTATCTCAATCTTATCATATTCATCGATCTCATGTCATATCCTTATAGATCTCGTCTTATATCTTGGTATATGTATTCAAATATTCATATCATCTCCAACTAACATTTTTGATCATATCCATAGTTTCCTAGTATAGGTTTCTCCGACTATATTCTATATATATATATCGGTTTCCATTTTATAATTGTGGGGGTGCTATACGCCTTCCACTCGACTTCCCCCGTAGATATAAATCTACTTACCTGCAATCTCCTTGTTTAGCCGAACTCGATGTGCTTTGTCGTCTTGGAAGTCTATATGAGATACCTACATATCAACACACAATCGAGATGCTATTAAAATCAAGTCTGAAAATCGATACGGCACACGAATTGCTTATAGATTAGAACCTATAACCTACGCATACAAAACAACCAAATAGCCCTCGTCGTTGACGCACAAACGTTCAACGACCAAATCCAAACCCAAATATAAAAAACAAGTTTCAGAAATCTTAAAACCAAATTCAGCAACCTAGGAGAACCACTCCCAGATTCTACGCTAAGTCAAATCAAGACATTTTGCATATAGGGTTGCTCTAGATATCAGATAACAAGACCCCTGACCAAAAATCATCCAATTCTACACTGATGTGGCCGCAATTTGCGGCCACCATGAATAAATCTGCTGCCAGATTTGGGTATTTGGGTCTTGGGTTTCAGGGGTTGCTTCATGGTTGCCTGCACGTCTCACTGTCATGGGAACTTAATTTATGGTGGTCTCGGGTCACTCCAGATTCAAATATATCATCACAACTGTCAAATATTCGATGTCGAGAAATTCTAACTTCGTGTTTTGGGTTCTAGTCTCTGGTCTTGGCCAGTAAAATCATCACTAAGGTCTTGTAAACACTCATTACATCTCAATTTACCACTTACAAATCAAGTCTCTCACAAAATATCAACTTGGAAAATTCTAAGATCATAATCTACACTTAAATGAACTCTAAACTAAACTATAAGGTTAAGAAACTAATTACAATATGAGAAGTGGAACTTATACCTCATGCGAGCAATTTAAGAAAAACCCTAGATGCCCAAAGTCTCCAAAATCCAAACTTGAGAGGTCCATAGGGTTTAGGAAGAGGTGATGATCAACTTTTGTGAAGGGGGTGTGATGTTTTGGTGATGATTTGGGGTGGTTGCCATGGGGTAGAGGAGGTGGAGGAAGAGATGAAGAAGGAGATGAAGATGATGAAGGAAAATGAATGAGGTCAAGGATCTCTCTCTCTCACCCTCACTCTCTCACATGGCATTCCATGCCACTCTCTCTCTTATGCCCATACTTATTATTCTATTCTCTCATGCTTTCTCTTTTCTTATCTAAAAGAAAACCCAATACTACAAATACAAATGAACAACATGCAACCAAAATGCAACATGACATGGTGCACTAGTCATGGTTAATTAAAAATACGGATTTGGCCTAATCATGATTAGTAATGCACTAATCAAGTTTAATTTAAACTCGCATATAATTAATTATAAAAATGCTCAAATCCGCTAAATATCTTTTAAATGAATAAATCATTTTAATCTCCAAATTATTTCCAAAATATTAGTATATATTTATACCATTTTGCGAAAACCCTAAATTCGCAAATCGAATAATTTTCGTGAAATATATTATTTTAATATTAAATTCCAAAAATAATATTTTATATTTTCTGAAATGTTACAGTCTGTCCTCTCCTGGAACCGGGTATGTGAAGAAAATATATAGATATATTTATATATAAATGTGTTAAGTTAAATACAGTATCGACTTGATTATATGAAACTTACTATGTACTCGCCCGTGCCCCTGTGTAACGCAGACCATCCCCTGACAGCAGTGTAGTTGGCGAGGTCTTTCTTTTTCTGCGATAAAATTAGGATTTATTTCAATAAGTAATTAGCGACAAAGAAAACATATATTCTTAAACTTCGAAATACTCACGAGCTGGTGCTAAGCGCTAGCCTGCGACTGTTTTTCTTGGATCAGGATAGCGCGTTCTCTGACACCGTTGTTCTGGTTCTCCCTGTTGCGAACCGATGCCACCTTGTAAATATAAAGAAGATAATATTATATATCACAAAATATGATTTCATGTTATATTATTATAATCTTAAAAATTAAATTTATACCTGAACATTATCGCGCTCGTAATACGCGACCAGCCGCGGCCAATCCTTTCTTGGGACATCCCGAAAAATGGCCTCCATCATCACCTCCCGTTCCTCCTCAATAGCTGCGGCCTAGGGAATGTAATGATACTTCCTTACTTCATATCAGCGTCTCCTCTTGATAGCCTAGCACTAGGATATGACCAGTCTATGGGCCGATGTGTATCGAACGGCGTAGGAATGCCATCCGAACACAGCGTGATGTCGACTCCCTATACCAGGAGAAATGAATCCCCGACAATTGCTCATTGCCTCGATGTGGCTCGGGACTGTACCTAACTAAAACCTGTTTGCACGACTCAGTAGAGCCATGAAAGGGTAGTAATCAAAGTACAGTGGGAACTCACATGAGACAAATGATGACCTCAGGTCGACAGAATATCTGTACCCATGTCGCCAGAGAACTACTATCTGACGATTGATATAATACCATCTAACCAGTTTTCGGCTAGTCTGTCCAGTGTACTCACCTTCAGTGAACACCTGTATAAGATCTTAGGTGCCTATGACCAATGGCTGCGGGACCAACCATCGCCACTCATTAGGGTCTCGAAACATATACAACAGTCTACTGCGGAGTATCAATGTCGTGTCTCGATACTCTCACGACTAGGGACATTTAAGAATGTGCTTATCGACTATCTAGTTCCCACAAGTATGATTGTCATCACAACGTTGGAAGTCAAGCAATGATCCTATGGGCTTTATTAACATGTATTAATGATAAGTAATAACAATTAAAACATATGCACATGTTAAGATAAAGTCAAACCAAATAGCATACTAACATATCGAACAAGATTTTCCTGTACATACATATGTCCAAGCATTCACTTGTATACATATACAATAATGGCTTCTGGGGCATACACATCCAACAGTCCCCTCACGACGGACTACAACCCGCCGGACCATATAACCGTATGGGGCATCCTAGGGGTAAGAACCTGCGCTTTGCCACTACTGTCACACAGTGAGAACCCTCTTTGGGTTGGCATCCCTACCTAATAGCTCTGATATCATTGAAAATTCCTAGTGCCCTTACCGCTACAACCGTGGCCGATGCGGAATCGAAAAACAAAAATTTTATGGGGAGCGCTAGAAACTAATCCCTAGCGATCATTCCAAATACTAAACTAGAAAACTAAGCAAGCAAGGTTTAAGAATTACAACTTTTGATGCGTATCCACCCAATCGTGGAAACCCCTCCAAGCTCCTCATAGGCCATTGGGAACAAGCTTGAGAGACGACCGCCCTTGTCGAAAATGATCCACTTAAGATAAACCGATCCAAACTCCAGGTTCACCTAGTGAAGCAACTGACGCTCCAAGCTTGCTTGAAATGGAGTGTGGGGATGTAGGAATTTTCCACTATCATTTTCTCTTTAAAACTAATGCTCAAGAGTGCAATGAGAAAGAAAGAGGAGGAGGACGAAAAGGTAGCCATAACACAAAATGTGCTAAGTGTTGGATGAATGAGAGAATGGTTTCATAACAATTTTCAACCCTCCCAAAATATCACAACCATTTTGCAATAAAGAATTGAAGCCTATCCCTCTCAACTTGCCACCAACCATATCCAAAGCCAGCTCATCCTCCACCTCATATCCAATTGATTTTCTAAAAATAAAATCAATAATGAGGCGTGCTCCTTCTAGAAGTATTCAATATAAATACGGAATATAGCCCGGTATACGTATCGAAATACATATACGCGTATCTGTATAAAAATACAAATAGCCAAGAGAGAAAATGAATAGTGAACAATAATACTAGAATATATATATATATATATATATTATTAAATCAAAACTTGATTTAATAATCTGGCTTAATGCTAAGCCGGCTAGTATTATCAACCGTCGGATTAAAATCCGTATAGCCAGTATACATATTTAATCGGACCGCAGCACATATCAATATACGACCTCTACATCATATCTTCTAAATTGGGAAAACTCTCTGTGTGGGACTCTAAAACTCGACAATACGCTGGTAGTGATTTACTGGATAAATCCAAACCAAAAGTACGTCAGCGGCAATAGCTGTACGTAACGGCTACCCAGGTATCTGCCGAAAGGGATGTCAACAATCAAGTCTGTCCGTACCCTACTGAGCCTGAATGTGAAAATCTTCATACAGTCAAGTCTTTTTGTCTAAGAGTATCGCATACCGGGCCCAGATGGTGGAAAACATCAGACCCCTAATAACTCGATAAGTCATGTCAGAGTCGAGCTCATCAACAACCGAGAAACTACTGAACTCGTATCAGTAAATCTCATCCACCGTGGCCACGGATTTATGATGATAGCCAATCGAATACAGCGCGACATCGACTCCTAATACCAGGTGTATCGACCATGTTTTTACTATAATGCTTTTTAATAAATAAAAATATACTTGTTTCGAAATGACACGTTTTATAAAAAGAAAATGTTTTGAAAGATTTTTTAAAAGATTTAGTTTAATCTCTTTAATATAAAGAATTTATTCGATTTTGTTTTGAAAGGAAAATTTTCGAAAGAGAATTTGTTTTGTTTTGAAAGGAAAAATAATTAGTTTAAAAAATGATTTATTTCGTTTAACTTTTAAATTATTCTCTTTTGAATCTCTGCATATATTTATTTCTATTTATTTCTATACAATAGTAAGCATGTATCCCATTGGTTAAGTCATTGCATTTCTAGTCCATAGGTTTATAGGTTTGAAACTTGTGTCTTCTTATTATTTTAATCTTTTTTAACTCTTTTTCATAACCTACAAATGATCTTTCATTTCATCTTATTTTTAGCTCCTAAAAATAATTCATAATAAATTAAAATTATTATGAAAAGTTTTTATCACCATTAAACCTATTTTAATATCTTTTTTAATACAAATAACACTCTCTTCTTCATCCTATCTTAACCATTCTCTCTTCATCAATTCTAAATTTTTCCCCCTTGAGCTTGGAGAAGTGCCGATTCCCTCAAGTTTCGTAGTATTGATCGAGACTTTTATAGCATCGGCGATACATTTGTTACACTGTATTGCAACATCTTATAAGTCTCTTCTCTCTCTATCGTTTCATCTCAAATATCTCTTAAAAACGATATCTACAAAATTAGAGTTAGCTTTTAATAAACTTTCTTTTAAATAATTTAACACACTTGCTATGCTAATTAATTACCCTAACTTATTGACAACAATCTTAAACGATGTTCATCCTATTACCCTTTTTCCGTGTTTAGAGTTTCATGTAAATAAACTATGTATCGAACATTTTACGCTAAAATACCATGAAACAAACTTATAACCTTTTAGGGTTATCATGACCTATACTCTAGAAAATTCACGGGGGTAACGACCTACCCCACTCACATACACTATGTTCCATAACACGATGCCTTGATTAAACATTTATTCTAAAAGAGAAACAATTTTCATTAAAATACTATCGCTTTATAAAATACTATCGCTTTATAAAAATACGTTTTTAATCGCGATTTTTAATACTTTTGCAATTATGGCTCTACAACTCTCATTAGGGGATCCATTTATGGATGGTGCAGCTTATCGCACGTCTTTGGGATAGTAGAGTGAGATGCAGAATTTCTCACGGAGAATTTGGTCTCAAAAAGAATAAAAATACGATTTTAAAGAAATACGACTTTTAAAGCAAATTAAATCATTGGAAAATTATATAAATCATAAAATTCGTATTTTCAATGCAAGAAAATTGTAAAAACTATATTTTTAAATGAAAGATTTGAGTTTTAATAAAATACCAACAAGTTTCCAAAAGTGGTAGTTTTCATTAAAATACCATAAACTTTAAAAGTAAGATTCTTACATTAAAATACCACAAAATATAAAATATGTTTTCATACAAAAATCTTGACATTTTAAATAATGTATTTTTATTAAAAACTTATTCGAAGTTTTAGGACGAATTAAAAACCGTCAAGAATTTTTAAATGACATATTTACTAAAATACCCTAGAAATCATAATACTAGTCTAAGTTACGTATTTTAGATTGCAGTTTGGTTTGAGTGGTATCTTCTCTTGTCAGTTGTCTCGGGATTACCGGAGATAATGATACACCATTTGTCTCTCCCTAAATATTGATCGTAATCTTAGAGTGAAAATTATTATTGATGATCGTCTTTAAAAAAGACAAATCATGTCGTCTATGTGCAGTGGTTATCAATATTTTCTAAACTCAAGAAATTCACAAGGTTAAATATAGTAATATGATATACCTAGAATCTTAATACAAACTCGACTTGAAGTTAAACTCAAACTCAATCTACTCGAACTAACTTGACTCGACCCAGAATTGCAACTGACTTGACTCGCATTCTGCTTGACTTACTCAACTTCATTCTTCACCTTTTGCAATCTATGGTTTCGATCAAGACATGTTATAATCAATCAATCAAATCAACTAAGTCAACCTAACAATTATAATCTATTATACTCGGGTTGCTTGGGACAGTTACAAGTGTGAATCCAACGGAACTTTGAATTAGTGAGTAAATACTATGTTCAAGTATAATTTTTGTAGTAGTATATAACGCATGGGGTAACGACCTACACCACACGCACTTTGAATTCTTAATCCGCTAAAAGTCTACAGCAATTTCAAAAGATTTGGTCTTGCACTAAAAAAAACCCTTAACTACCAAAAGGGTAAGTTTTTATTAAAACACCCTCAACTTTTAAAAGCTAGGCTTTTCATTAAAATACCCTCAATCCAAAAACTAGGATTTTCACAAAAACACCCCCAAGTTTAATAATAGAATTAACTCTTATCCTTTTTCCTTTGCGTATTCCACCTCCATAATTCTCTTTAGGGGAATTCAGTTGTGGATGGTGCTGGTTAAAACACATCTTGAGCTTTTGTAGAGTAAGAGCAGAGCTCCTCACAAAGTGCGGTCTTGAAAGGGAAAGTGAATTTATAAGACTGGTAATTTTAAAGTATTTAGGTGGCGGACGGGTTTAAATGATCTATTCTCTCTTGAGTTTCGGGGAACCGTAGACAATGAGTGTTTTCACTTGTCTTTTTCTCTTATTAAAAACAGGTAGACCGTAACATCTCAAACTATTAGGAAAATGGACATGACATTTAACTTGGATCGATTCCGATGTTATATTTGTTCCATTTTATGCTATGTACCCCTTGCTTGATATATCTACATGATTTACACGAATAAACCTATTATATGTTAGACTTGACTTGACTGAGTCATGAATACAATATGACACAAATACCTGAACTTGACATGCATTCTTGAACTCAACTTGATACTTGAACTTGTGCTCTCTATCTTATGTATTCATGAATTCGGGCAAGACTTGTACCTTTAACTATAAATTAGATACACGGGATGTTGGGGTAGTTTGAATATGAATCCAACAAAATCACAGGAGTCCCCATAGTACATGAAATCTTGGATCGGATCGACTCCTCCACAGTTTGGGGTCCCGATACCACACTCTTGATCGGGTCGACTTCTCCATAGCTTGGAGTCCCGATACTACACTCTTAATTCGGGTCGACTCCTCCACAACTTGGGGTCCCGATATTACTCTCTTGATTTGGGCCCATGATTCCTTACCCCTGGACGATAGTCTTGGGTTCGAGAATACTCTTGAAATTGGTTGACATTCACACTTGAACTGACATTAGTTAGTCTATCTTTGTAGAGACTTCTTAAGACACATTGACATTTATTTCATGTTCACCATACACACTTATCACATGCTTATTTGACCAACATATGCTATATCTTATTGCCATACTCATGTTATCTTGCCATGCTTATATTATTTGTCATGTTTAATTACCAAATCACACCCGTTCACTGCTTCATGATTTCCATTTCCACTTATATAACTTGTCATTATACACTTATGTTATAATTCTACCTTTCTTAGGGGCTTACCGAGCGCAAATTCGCTAAAGAGCATTTCACCATGTTTTCTTTCTATTTTTGGAATGTTCGTCAGATGACTTGGGGACGGAGGAAACGGAACCGACGGAAGAGGAGTACGACCATCTTTTTTTACAAGCAAACTTTTAGTTTCATTCCAGGCTTTCCTTTCTGTATGCTTCTTATTAAGGTCTAGTCATATTATTGTATCTTTGTTTAAGACATCTTGTATCAATTTGAAATTTATGGAATCTTGAATGTAACAAATAAAAGTTGGATTTTATTTCACCTGTTATTTCTTGGCATTTTATTTTGTTTATAAACGCTTAGCATATTTATTGTGAGAAATTACCTTCTTAGAATAAATACGTTGCGGGTCTCGCCACGTGCCTGCTCTTTTGGAAAGCGGGACGTAACAGTCTGCGACAAGCTCGACGACCTCGAGAAGGCTAAGAGGTGGTCGGCGAAGACCTTGAGCTTGTCGCGGCGCCGACGGGGAGGAGGAGGGAGGATCGGCGATGAGACAGGGTGGAGGTCGAAGCCGGGTGTAGAAGGAGGAGGAGATCATCGCCGGCAATGGGAAGGGGAACGAGGGAAGGAGGAGGAGGTCGAAGCTCTGGGGAAAGGAGGATGAGGAGTTTTTTTTTTTGGGGGGGGGGGGGGTAGGGTTATTTTTCTTTTAGAAAAGGGGGGAGGGGGGTTAGGTTTGAGATGATCTGAAACTCGAGGCTCTCTGGGCTTTTATAGTTAATTCGGTTATTCCATCGGGCTGTAGCCGACAGAATAACCCAAAAAATTTTTGAAAGGATTTCGGTTGCAATTTTTTTTTTTTTTTGGGTTTATTCCGTCGGATAATAACTGATGAAATAAGCCATAATTTCTTGTAGTGATATTTAGTGAATTTAAAATCTATATAAAAACGTATCTGTATCCTAGGTTTTTGGAATATTGCGAATCCGTATCGTATAATTTCTAGTATCCGTGTCCGAAACCAAAATATAAGAACAAACAACATATATTGCAAATTTTAAATTGACCACTTAATACAGAAAGATAATCTTGAAAACACGTCCAGCAAGGTAGACATCCACTAAGTTGATTTCACTCATCGCATGGTGAACTTAACCATGAGTCGGTATTGCTGCACCATGCTTGTAGCAAGGCAGACTTACGCCAAGCGTCGTTCTAGTGACGGATCTTACCCAATTCGTTTTTGCTAAGAAACGAGATTAAATGCCAAAGAGTGAAGTCGAAATGAGGCAGCAATGGAACTTTAAAGGCCGTGCTGTAAAATTCATGAAGGAAGAGAAAGCAAGATTAGAAAAATCCTAACCAATATTGCTCATATACCATAATGGCTTTCTTAATCATAGACTATTTCCTGCGTAATATTGCCATATCCATTAGGATTAATATATGCATGATTATACGTGGTCAATAAGTAGAGCATTGAATTGACCAACAACAAACCCTAAAACTTACAATCTTAACTATAACATTCCTAAATATCTCACATGGGTATGGGCAGAAATTTTGATTTTCTTGTTACCGGTGTCATGTTTTTACCAATTCTCCTTATTTCTTAAAATTTGTCATAACAAAATCTTAATTCCACGTGTTGGACTAAATCGCATCCAATAGCTATAGATGTAGCCATACCTCCACGGATGGGCTCCAACTTTACCTGTAACGTTAATCATTTGTTGCACAAACCAATTAATATTCAGACATAGATGTGAATTTGGCATAATGATGAACTATTTACTTCACTTCATCTTGCTTTTGCGCATTGTAATTTGTACATAAATTCAATTTCACTTATTAACTATACCAAACTTACTTGAAATGTGTTGTCATCCAATCTATCATATTGGTTCCCTGCCATGTTTTACCCTATATGATAAGCGTGACAAACGGGTTACAATTAGTGTAATTAAGACATGCAACAAAATGTTTGATAAAGATGGCAGCCTAATACTCTCCGGGTTGAACCCAGCATGCATTGATTAATTAGCTCCGTATCCCCCTCTTTCTCGTGGCGGCCCTCCATCACTATTCTCTCTCTCTCTCTCTCTCACCCCAAATTCTTCCTTCTCTTTTGCTTCCCTTCCTCCCTCTCTCTCTCTCTCTAATTAATTAATAGTCAACATACAAAATACTTTATGACTTCTTTGCGAGAGAGAGAGTAGAGAGAGTGGGAATGGAATGGAATGGAATGGAATGTATCCATTTGTTTCGTTTGGGGTGTGTTGTGTATAAGTTGTGGATTTAATTTGGTCATTTCTTTATTTGTGCTCTTTCTCTTTTCTCTCTCTTTTAAATTAAATTAAAGTAAATCTCTCTCTCTCTCTCTCTCATTGAAGTTAAATTAATGGAGTTTGGTAGAGTTAATACACAACCATTGAGAGAGAGAGCGAGAGAGAGAGAGAGAGGGATGTGGATGTTTCATAATAATATTGTAAATCCGAGGAACCTTAGTTATTGCCTCCTTTGACCCCTCCCCTCCCCTCTCTCTCTCTCTTTCTCTCTCCTCCTCCTGCCTCTTGGCCCTTTCCCTTACACAATTCTTGCCTCTCTCTCTCTCTCTATATCAAAATGAGGATCTCTGCTCTAGTTTTGGCTGCATTTTTCTTGCTGGTCATCTTCAGCATCAACAAACAAGCATCGGGTCGACGAGAGATGGTCGAGAAAAAGCATGTTCCCTCAAAGAGCAATGAGAAAAGATCCCCAACTTCGACGATCGTCGTCTCGGCGCCTAACTTATGCAACACTGCTAAAACAGAGAAGAACTGCAGTACCAGTGCATTGGATGATGAGATGAGAGTAGTCCCCACTGGCCCAAATCCATTGCACAACAGATGAAGCTTTAATCAACAAGAGTACGTCCGTCATGAGAAGGAAAATCCATCGTCGACGGCGGGCGCGGGCGCGAGGAGATGAAGAAGGAAAAAGACGAGGAAGAGGTGAAGATGAGAGTATACTTGTATTCCTCTTCTTGTTAATTCTTCATTTTCTTTAATTCTTAATAACATATAATGTAAAATCTTTTTTGAAGCTTCTTTCATTTAGTTGATGACGAGTTCATAGCCCCCCTTCCTGTTTTGTATCTCATTTTTTGCACATAGTAGAAGCACTTTCTGTTCTGTTTCTATGTTGAGCTCAAATTTGTTAATATTGACAGCTATAAGTAATATATTGAGTCAAGTTTCTTATGATTTTGCTTGTTAATTTATGCAAATAGGTGGGCTACAATTGATGAAGAGCCAAAATTAGTGAGTGGCCGTGGACCACAAGAGCTCAAAAAAGCTTTTTAAAGAGAGAGAGAGAGAGAGAGAGAGAGAGAGAGGGGTTGAGATCCTCTCCTTTGGTGGGCAAGTTAGTATGAACCATGAAGTAGTGGCAAGTACTGTAGGGAGTGAAATGGAAGCCATAGTTCTTAACCATTATGCACTGTTGCAGTGATGATAGTGGCTGGAGATCATATGGGATATGTATCATTATTGTTTTAGAGATAGCCAAGCCAAATTTATTTCATGAAGCAGACATCTTTTAACTGATCAATTAATGCGCCATATTACTTATGGTGGGGATGCCTAAAGATGGTGCAAAATACTTTATCAATTTGAACTTTAAGTTGAGTTTCCAACCCTAGCTGCATATTATGCTAGGTTTAAATCCCGCATGATGGGCAGGATTTACGAATATTACATGCGACCTTTATATATTGAAAAATCGATTATATAAAGCGATATTTATATAGGATTCAAGATTTATCGATGTAAAAGTCTATGATATTTTTTCGAGAAATACTTTTCCTACTATGGTATATAGTGGAATCCACGTCATCTAAAAGTATTTTAATTGGATTAGAGGGTGCAATTCTCTATATAGTAAATAATGGATATCATATCCATTTTTTGTTCAATGAGAATTCATGTAACCTACATAGATTCCACCATCCTGATAGAAAAAAGTATCTTTCTATTTCTTTAGTAGTAAGAAACAAAGTACATGGTATTTATTTGTGAAAAATAAAGGCCACCGTATTTATCTGAAAATGATTAAAACTCATAGTATTTATTTCCAAAAAAAAAAACAATGTCCATAGCATTTATCTGAAACTCATTCTATTTTTGGGTAATACACAAAGTAGCCCATACTATTTATCTGGAAAATATTGAAAGTTTGTGGTTATTAATATGTAAGAAAAAATTACATGGTACTTATCCGAAAAACATTAAACGTTTTATTTATTTATTTGAATTAAGCAAAGACCATGGAATTTATATGAAAAATGTCGGAAAATCCATGATATTTATTTGATATATAAAATGTCCATGGTATCGATTTAGAAAACATGGTAAAGTTCATGGTATTTATCTGGAAAAAGTTCATGAAATCTATTTTTAAAATGTTGGAAAGTTCAAGGTATTTTTGTAATAAATAGATCCATGGTTAATTTTCCATAATTGCCCTCGCAACTCTATCAAAAACTCATATTTGTCTACAAAATCCAAGTTATATAATTATATAATAAGGATGTTGAGTGAATAGTAGGGGCAGAGTGGAATTATTGAAATTTCCACTCTGGCTACCAAATTAGTATATTATAAAGAAAGATCGGGTCAAGTTTTGATGTGTTTGGTTGCCGTAGTTAAGTATTTTTTAAATGTCACTTCCACTGCACCAAAACTCTAAAGTTATGCTGATGGTTGTGGGAATTTATTTTATATACCAACATAACAATGTAAACAAAACTTGAAATAAAATAAAGCTAGACATACGAGTTAGTTCACGTTACATTCAGACCAAAATGGTAGAACATGATCGTCAATCTGGAAATTAGCTAAAAAAAATCAAAAGCAGCACAAATTAGAGAGAAATTAGAATTCTCTCGACTGGTTTTTCTTTTACGGAACGCACAACAAGCCGATTTCCTTTTTTCCTTATTAAAACACTAGGGGATTCTCTATTATGTCTTTATATATACTTTACTAGTCATGCCTTCATAAAATTACATGATATTGATCATCAATCAATCAAATGCCATCATCTCTTGAATTGGCATAGTACCTCTTGAATCCAAATTACCCAAGTTTGAAGGCACATACGTTGTGTCTTGTTCAAAATGGTCAAAGGACATGACATCCTTGTAATTAACACACACATGCATGTTAATTGTTGACCTACACAGCCTACAGGGGCCTTGCATGCACAAAGTGTCAAGACTTGATGCGGCCTTTTCAGCAAAGCTTCCCCTGTTTTTAGGGGCACATCCTCAAATGCTACCTCCAAATACTCATATTTAACTAAAGAGTAGTCCTGGGCTAATCCTTAGAAACTAACCAAAATTAACTAGTAATAGCATCTCCATAGACATTAAGAGAGGCAATAAATAATGTTGTGTGCGCACTAATTATATAATATAGGATAGGAATGGGCTAAAGCTCGAGTTGCCTCTTTTGGCAAAAAATAACTTCAAAAAATTGTTTGAAGGCTGAGGACAAGCATAGAATTGAATTCATTTGTTAGAGTTTGTTTTTGCTTTTGGGTCCATCATCTCTCATCTCTCTCTCTCATAATAAATTGCATTGCCTTCAACTCTCCAGCTTTTCTTTACTGCACTGTCCTGTAAAAACACACGGAGACAAATTAAAACAAGAGAGAGAAAGATGACTTTGGGTTCTGTGCGACATTTTTTAGAGAGAGATTGAACAGGTTTTTTTTTCAACGAGCTCGGTTTTAACGCCGTAGACTTTGGGTAATTTGGTCGCAACCATGAGAGAGAGAGAGAGAGAAAATGATTCGAGTATGATTGAGGGATGAGTAGAATTTTATTTTATGGAGTATTTTTTTGCATGAAAGAAAGGGAATCACAAAGAGATGTACATAGTAAAACATTGGTCTTGGTTTTTATTAGATGTGATGTTTTTGGCATCGACTGCATCAGTTGACGACTTGCAGTATTGAGATTAATTAATTGTACCATATTACGGCCAATTATTACACTTAGTTTAGTTTTTCTTTTCTCCTTTTTAAATTGTTTTTTTTTCTTTTCTGTATTTGGGATATTGAAATTATGAAAATTGGTATCTTTGATAATTGGATATGTAGAAAGTTTTAATTTTTGAATTTAATGCCGCCCTATAATTAAATATGTGGGCCAATGAACTAATTTACAAGACCAGTGAAGAATCTGATAATGCGAGGGTTAATGATTTTTCCTTGCGATTCTTAGTGTTAAAGGCATCAAAATCATGGACTGTATTGTTGCCGTCGTCCACTACTACAATTGGCTCTAGGAGGAACCAAAGCTTTTCTTTTGTGAGAATGGTTTAACAAGTTCTCCGATATTTTTTTATAGGGGAACCGTTTTAACCGTTCCTTCACTTCCTCACCTGAAAAAATAATTTAAAAAATAACGGGGCTATCGAGCAACGGTTATAACCGTTTCCCCATTTCCCAACCGGGAAAACAAAAACCACCTAGAACGAGAGCCGCATGCACGCCGTCTCAAAAAAAAAACCTTCTCCACAAAATTCCATCCCAAAACCCTATTCACAAAAAAAATTCCAAAAAAAAAACCCTTAGATCTTGATGGATCTCTTTTGCTTCAAGCTTACTCACTTTCTGATCTCCTTCAATCTTGATGGTTCTATGTTTTCCCTCAAGCCCTAGATCTCTATAAATCTTTTTTTTTACAAATTAATTTTTGAATATTTTTTCAATTTGTGGAGGAATTTTCTTTAAGGTACACTAGTGCGACCTTTGTTATTTGATTTTCAACATTTTAAAAAACCCTAAAAAATATTGAGTAGGAGTTTTTTTGTCAAAATGAGAAAACTTGCATCTTTCAATGCCCATGTATATGTCTCAATGATACTCATATACATTGGTCTAGATTTTAATCTAGATATAAATCTAGATTCATTGATCTGTTGTTTTGATATGGTATGAATTAGATGATTAAGGTAGTGTGAGAGTCAATTAGATGTTGTCATACTGTTGAGATGTTAAATTCACATATGGTATGAGTACCATGTCGATATTGTCCACTCACATTGATTGCTTGCAACGTATTAGAGTCTAAAACCTTCAACTGTGTTGGTGATGGTGGTGACATGGGTTTCATTGGTTGTATTTGATTTGAGTTTCATTGCAACATATTTATACACTGTAAATTATTGAGTTGTAATTTTGTCATGTATCCTTTTGGAAGCCAATCTAAGGCGATTTTCCCAAGGTTGCAAATGTTTCTAAAACTAGCTGCAGGTGTTTGATTTTGAGAAGATAATTTGGAATCACATTTATGTTAGGGGTTGTTTGGCTTGGTTTGGTTATAAAAAACAGTGAATTTGCAACTGCATGTGAATTCAAATACCGATATTGTAAATTTATTCCTCTATTTAGTTAAAATATAATTCTAACCTTATGTTTTGTAAAACATATGATTGTTCAGAAATGAAAATCAATATCCAATTTGATAAATATCATGGAACGCATGCCACTTTCAATATTGTTTCAAAGTTTTCATATCGCAAAATATTTAGATGCTTTTCTTTCAAAGATTTTCTTGGTTGCTAAATTTCTTTTTTCCCTAAAGGTAAATCACAACAATGTTAAGAAATGAATCCTCTGTTTAATTACTGATGAATTACCTGAAAAACGATGAATGAAAGCCATGATAATCTTATAATATAAAAGTTTATGTCAAAAAAAACTAGCACTAGACTCTTAATTCATATCACAATAGAATATATTTATATATGAAAATGACTAAAATTGTGGCTGTTTATTCTAAAGACATATAAATACGAACACTAAACACTAAACATGAAAGACGAGCAACTCAAAATTTTAGCCGCACATTTAACGATCATCCATAAGTACTATTATTTTCAAAGAAAATTTAAAGAAATTGGGAAAAAACCAACTAAAGTAAATAGATGTTTAATTAAAATAGAATCGCTTCTATGCCTTCTTCTTTTCCTTTCTCTTGTACTTAAGAAGTGTATTTGACTTGTGTTTCATTGGTTGTATCTTGATCTCATCTATCTATGGTATATGAGTCTAGGGTTGTTCATGTAATATTTTTTCTTGGTTTTGATTAAGTGATGAGAATGATACTTATAAATCCTAAATCTAAGGAAACTAGTCTATAATCTGACAAATAAATTTAGAAAAAAATACATACTTGTAAACCATGACCCTAAACGTAAAATTAAAATCTAAATCCCAATGTTAATCCCTTAAATGGATTTTCATTGTGACATAAAACTAAACGAAATGAACGAATGCACAAGTATATGGACGTATGCTCTATGCATTCCTAATAGGGCAGAAGCCTTACCCTTGACAGCCGTTGTTGACTTATTAAACTGTAATTAATTTCATGTCAAAAATCATAACAGGATTGTGAAATTTGCTAATTCGACACTTATTGACTTATGTGTCTTAGTTTTCAATAAGATGGAGTATATGTATCTCCACGACAAGAGTTGGATGTACAATGAACAACGAAAACGGACGGATCCACATTTCGTTCAAGGTGTTTACTTTTTCACAGAATATGCTTACAATTGACTAGGTGTAACGACCGTGTTTTCTAATACCTAATAAAATATCTTTTTTTAAAATTTTTAGTCTCAAGTAATTATTTACGTGTTTTCGTTGATAGAAAAATATTTTATATATTTTTTTTCTTTTTGCAAAGTTAGTAATTTTCAAAGTATCGAAATATGATTTAAGGAATTTTCTAAAATCTATTTATATTTTTCTGGGCTTAAAACATTTTAATAAAATTTTATAATGTCTTAAAATAATTTACATATTTTTATTATTAATTAAAATAATTATTTCGTAATTAAAATATTTCCAAGGATAAAATAGATTTTTAAATAATTATGATAACAAACAAATATCATGGATATGGAAATATTATTTAGTTTTAACCCAAAATAATTTTATACTAAAGATAACAATAAAATATAATTTCTGAAATTTTTCCATAATTTTCTTGTACTTTTTTTACTATTTTTAACAATTTTTTGAAATAAATGCGGTTTAAAAAAAAATAAACAGTTAGATTTTAATTTTAAAAAAAATATTAAATCACCTTTGATCCTGGACCGTTGGATCGGAGATCCAACTGCCCAGAATCACCGGCGGCGCCCATGGGGTGGGGACCACGCGAAAATGCATGGTTTCCTTTCACGGCCACGTGGCGCGTGCAGGCGGCGCGATCTGGACCGTTGGATCATGATCCAACGGCTGAGATGAGGCGGCGGTGACGGTTAAATCATGGGCAATCATTTAGACGCAGATTTTTAGAGAATTTTTAACAGATTTTGGATTTTATTGTTGGGGAAAAGACCCTATAAATAGAGACTTTCGAACACTGATTTCTCATACCTCAGAACTCCAAAAATTCTGAAAAAAATACCCACGCCTTCGTATCGACAGCGCCGAGGTTGTTGTTCCACCCAAGTATCGAGAAAAAATACGAGCGTGGAGGTATTGAGGATTTAGTATGAGTCTACATTTTCGACCCATTAGCATACAACCCAAACAAAAGGTAGGATCCGCCTTTCTCCACTTGTCTGTCATCTTCTTTCTTATAATGATCTTAGTTTAAAGTTCTAATCCCCAACCTTATATTAAAATGATGTTAAAATATTTATGCATGTCTATTTAGGTATCTCTTAATGATAAGAATTTGACCCCATACTTAAAATGGTTTAATTAATTACCTCTATATGCGTGAATATTGCACCCTCATCCTACATGGAATATGATATGCTTAAAAGTTATAACTCATGGGGTATCAATCCACCCTTTTTGCACACCCACTTACCCATGTTACCAATATGATCTCGAAATATGTTACTTTCACAAAATACCCTCATTTTATTAAAATGCGGTATATGTTTAAAATATCTATATGAGATAGGATATTTGGAATAAATGTTTTAAACACTAAAACGATATATTTTACTTACACTTTTATCAACCAACTACTTTAGTTTTGTTAAATCCCTTTACCTTTTGAAAGGAGGTAATACTAAATCTAAATAATTGTGATATGGTTTTTCAACTTAGCCCCTCTCACTCGAGAGAATATTTTTATATTAATTTTTTTTAGCATATTAACTAAAGTATAATAAGATACCCTAATAGGGGAATGTTTTACCTGAATCACCCTGTGGTTACTAGACAATCATCCCTGAAAAAGACACAAATCCTGCTGCCCATGTGCAGCGGTTGTCAATGCGGAGTTGTTATTGTAGGATATCACCTATAATAAAATATCCTAATAGGGTAATGTTTTACGTAAATATCTCGTGGTTGATAAGCAATCGTACCTGAAAAGGACACAAATCCTGCCGCCCATGTGCAGCGGTTGCCAATACGGACGTATTTCTAAAATGTTACCTCAAATTTAAAACACCATAAGTTTATAAAAATTATTAATTACAATAAAATACCTTAATACATCCACAGAAAAAGATATAATTTCATGAAATACTTTGACCTTTACTAAAATGTTATTTTCAACAAAGACCATAACCCTTATAAATGATATTTTCCAAAAGAATATCTAAAACGTTATTAAAAGATAATTTTCAAATAAATACCCTAACCTTTTATTAAAAACATATTTTCTCAGTAAAATACTATGAGTTTCCAAAATGATAAATATTCCAAATATTATGGTTTTCTTATAAACAACAAAAATCATTAAACGTTATCATCCTTTATTAACTAAGCATTTTATAAAATGATATGAAGCACCTTACAAACCTTAAAAGATAACAAGATAAAATGAGTGGTTGTGGAAGACCATATTAAATGAGATCAACTTTTTGAACACAAGTTTATGACATACATGACACATGATACGGTTAGGGTTAGAATGCACGGACCTAGGTATGGAATACTTATATATGAGGATCCCTGCAGGCAGGGTGAACAGTCCAATGTGTAGACGACTACTAACCCGATATTTGGACAAATAATAACCCTATTTTCGGGGTGAATGGTCCAATGTGTGGATAAATACTAACTCGATATTTGGGCGAATACTAACCCTACTTGAGGACGAGTAATCCAATATGTGGATGACATACAATGTGGAAATTCCATGCCTAGATGTATACGCACTAACTCTAATTCGTCAAGACCTTTATATACTGAATAACGGGGATGGATAGTTTGTTTAGGCAAGGGGACGCGGAACTCGGATTCCCTTACTACTCGATCATTATTCCGGGAAGTGAAACGGTACATTTCACTTCCCCAGTTGTTGTTCCGTGGCCACAACGGAATAATCTCTAGTACCGGACCCTTGTTTAACAAACTAATGCGACCTTTTACATGACATATACTTCATACTACATACCCTTACTTACGTACACTTTATACAACCTACCCTTACTCACATGCACCTCATACGACGTACTCATATACACATATACCTCTGTCAACATGTCTTCATTATATACACCTTATATCCTTATACCCATATACATCATATCTGCACATATACACCATATTTATATACACTTGTTCGTTTCTATACCTTTACTTCCTTATGAGGCAATCCTACCCGAGTGTAACTCACTGATGGACTTTCGTTTTCCCCCTGTATCTTTGGAATGTCCATTAGATGAGAATGAGTTTTATGACGAGGATCAAGGTGTGGAACCAACTAATGAAGATTGCGCAGACTTAACGATGGAAGATTAGCTAGTTTTAACATATTTTTGTTTGTTGCCCAATTTTTTAGGGCTTTCGTTTCTTTTTCAATGTAATTAAATTATTTAGTTTAATTTACTCTTTCTTTTGGGATGTAATAAAGTTTGGTTAATGGAAATAAATACCTTCCGCTTTTATTATTTTGTTTTGGTACACATCCTGCATGTTATTGATGTTCCGACACTTAACGTAGCTGTATTGAATAAACCACCTTCAATACAGTTACGTTGCGGACCATGCCACGTCACCCTTCACCTTCTTTCTGGAAGCGGGGCATGATAAGTTTTAGTAGTGGCCCCATGCAGGTCCTCTTATGTACTAAAATGAAACTGTTAACTGACTTATTATATTTGTGAATCTCATCCACTTGTATCAATTTCATAATTTTTCCATATTCCTTGCCCTTTCCTCGACATTCTGTATCCTGACCATGGCCTTTCTTCTCGGGTCATGGCAAATCTTTCGAATGAAGACAACATGTCGGACATCACTTTTGAGGCTATGCTTGGATATTCGGATGACGAAGTAATATGTCTCCAAACAAATATCGCCAATGGAAATTTGGAAGATGGAGAAGGAGAAGCCCCAGTAGAGGAAGAACCCGAGGAAGTGGAGGCTCATGCAGAGGAAGTAGAACCTGAGGAGGATGTCCCTGCCGAAGAGGAAGATCCCAACGAGGAGGAAGAACCAGAGGAGGAGGATGAGCCTGAAGAGGACGTCCCTGCTGCAGAAGAAGATCCCATTGGGGAAGAGGAACCAGAGAAAGAGGAAGAACCAGAGGAGGAGGAAGAGCCCGAGGAGGGCCTCCCCGCTGAAGAGGAGATTCCTGTAGAAGAGGAGGAACCAAGGGAATACGGTCCGCACATGTGGTTTATTGGAGAGACGCTCTATATTCGAGGGCATTCTTATCGATGTGTTCGCCGTACCCCTCGACCCCTCTATCGTCGGGATGTACCATGCTCGCCCTTCTTTTACAGTTTTGAAAGGTCAACAAACGCCAGGCCAACAACGCGCAGTTTCTACCGCATAATTAATGGACGATGACCGAAACGCTTATGTTTAATTCGTGTCATGTTTAATTTTTAGTTCCTCAGTGGGCCAAATAAGCTATGTATAGCAGTAGGACCATATTTAATCTTCTTTGTATCTATCATTTATTAATAAAATCTTAACTTCAACAATTTCCCCCTTGTGCCTTTCGTTTTTTCCTTATTAGTTTTTCTCTTGCATTAATTGTTACTTCTTATGCAAGCCACTATCCTATGTCATTATTAACATATTGGTAACCTAACCTCTTCTGATTCAGATCATCATGGCCGGACGACACCATAACCGCAACCGAAGAGGAAATGGAGTCAATGAAGCCGCTGCCCAACAAGCAGCCATGCTACAAATGATGCAAGGATTACAGGAGCAACAGCAGCAGCAGAAAACTGCCTTTCATCAGGAGCTGCGAGAAAGTAGGCAGCAGCAAGCATAGATTTTAAGTAAGGCACTATCCCCAGTTCCTTAATGTTCGGCGGGAGTGAAGCAATTCAGAGCAATTCACCCTAAGACCTTTTCATGGAAGGAAACTCCCTTAGAAGCTGAGGAATAGCTCAAGGGAACAGTCAATGATCTCAGTGCCGCGCAAATTCCTAAGAATGCATGGGTGAACATTGCCAAACTACAACGCACGGATAATACGAGGATATGGTGGGAGGCCGAGAAAAGTAGACTGAAGGAGCCCATCGACTGGGAAACGTTTAAACAACGTTTCGATACTCAATATTTTCCAGTCGTGGCACACCTAAAAATGGGAAGAGAGTTTATACAATTCCAACAAGGGAGCATGTGGGAGAAGTCGGTGGACGAGTATGCTTCGGAGTTCGCTAGGCTAAGTCGGTTCGCGCATCAACTGGTAGCAACCCCTGAGCTATATTCTAAAAGATTCCGACAAGGGTTGGATTTGAAGACACAGTCCTCCATGTCTTCTGCGGCCCTTTCAACTTATGATGAGATCTTAGAGGCGGTGCGAAACTTTGAAGATCTTCAGAAGAGCATAAGGAAGGATGACCGTTTGTCTGGCATTAAGCGACCAGCCAATCAAACTCTTGGGGGATCATCTTCCAGATTCAACGGAAGACAACAACCCAAGAGGCCAGCAGGACCAACTGCCTTCAGAAAACCAGCCGTCGTATGCAACCATTGCGGTAGAGCAGGACATTACATGAGGGATTGCTGAGTGTTGAATAAACTTTGCATAATCTGTGGGTCACCAGACAGTGCTATGGGGGATTGTCCACAGAGAAGACGACAACTAGTCCCTGACAACAAACCTGCCAATCATGGAGCACATCAATAAGGAGCCCGGCCACCTCCCGCTAATAAGCCAATCGGGCATGGACCTTCAGCTATGGGACCACCCCTGCCCTCTCAGAAACGAGTCTTCCAGCAAGCTCAGCTCAACGGTCCGAAGCGTCAGGCTTTTACTATGACCACGAAAGAGGCTGAAGTAACGGGGAAAGCTATTACAGGTATCGCTACTTTTTGGCTGTCATACTTCCAATTTTACCCTCTTTTCGTGCATGCATATCTTGTTAGGGTCATCATTTTTTTTCCATATATAATGTAGGTACCCTACTAGTAGCCTCTACACCTGCACTCACACTTTTTGACTCTGGCGCGTCGCACTGCTTTATGGCATAAAAGTTTGCGACCGTCGGTTCCTTTCCCGTGACACCTCTCATCACTGAGTGGAATGTCAACACGGGAAACATGGTGATCAAGTCCACTATGGGATACGACCTGTGTCCCGTAGTGATTTGCGGTCGAGATTTCTATGCTAACTTTATGGTGATAGATATGCCAAATTTCGACGTGGTCTTAGGTATGGACTGGTTGAGTACGTTTTACACTACCATCGACTGTCGTCAAAGGAGGGTAGTTTTTGAAATCCCTGACCACCCAATGTTCATATTCGAGAGTAGAAGTAAGTCCTTGGACCCAGCAACTTATCGAGCTGTACCGAGAAAGGAAGAGATGTTGTACACCATCCAGGGGAGGAGAGTATGCCGATGGTTGTACGAGATTTTGAATAAGTATTTACAGACGTGTCGGGTTTACCATCGGATCGGGCAATCGAGTTCACCGTATATTTGATGCCGGGGACTCAACCTATATTGAAGACACTGTACGAAATGGGGCCAGCGGAATTGAAGGAGCTTCGGACGCAAGTTGAGGACCACCTCAATAAGGGATTTATTAGACCAAGCTCGTCACCTTGGAGTGCTCCCGTTCTTTTGGTGCCTAAGAAGAATGGAACCAAGCGAATTTGTATCGACTACCGGGAGTTAAATAAGGTAAAAATCAAGAATAAGTATCCCTTACCGAGGATAGATGATCTGTTTGACCAATTGGAGGGATCTCGAGTGTTCTCAAAGTTGGATTTGCGGACGGGCTATCATCAACTCAAGGTAAAAGCGTCTGATATACCTAAGACGGCTTTCAGGACTAGGTATGGACACTATGACTTCCTAGTGATGCCTTTTGGAGTAACCAATGCTCCCGCGGTATTTATGAATTTGATGAACCAAGTGTTTTACGAATATTTAGACAAGTTTGTCGTTATCTTCATCGACGATATTCTTGTGTATTCGAAGAATCAGGAAGAACACGTGGAACTTACGTGCGGTGCTCGAAACCTTGCGACAACACCAACTTTATGCGAAGCTCAGCAAATGCGAGTTTTGGTTAAAGCGGGTAGCGTTCCTGGGACATGTTGTGTCATGTGAAGGGATTTCAGTGGATCCGGCCAAGATCGTCGTAGTTCAGACATGGCTGATACCAAGAACAGTCACAGAGATCAGGAGCTTCTTAGGACTTACCGGATATTACCGTCGTTTTATTAAGAACTTCTCCAAAATTGCAGAACCACTGACCACCTTGACTCGGAAGGATGTGCCGTATATATGGTGTGAGGGTTGTGAGGAAGCATTCACAGAATTGAAGACTCGTTTAATCTCGGCACCCATTCTTATAATTTCTGACAGAACTGGAGGTTTCGACATACATTGTGACGCCTCGGGAAAAGGTTTGGGATGTGTTTTGCATCAACATTGTAGGGTAGTGGCTTATGCATCACGACAATTAAAGGCACATGAACGAAATTACCCAACGCACGACTTAGAGCTTTCCCCAGTCGTCTTCGCACTCAAAATCTGGAGGCACTACTTATTGGGAGAGAGGGTAGATATTTACATCGATCATAAGAGATCGAAGTATATCTTCACCCAAAAGGAGCTCAACATGAGACAAAGAAGATGGCTAGAATTAATGGCAGATTTCGACGTAAATTTGCAGTACCATCCGGGGAAGGTGAATGTAGTTCTGGACGTTTTGATTCTCCAACCAATGGTTTCGAGTCTAACAGTTCATTGGAGGAATCGTTAAGACCTCAATGAACTAGAGACTGAGATGATTATGCCAGGAATGCTCACCTCCTTCATGAATCTGCAAATTAACTCCACGCTAGTCGAACGAATCAAGACAACTCAAATTGAGAACACTAGATTTCAAAAAATCAGAGAACAAGTGGAAACGAATCTACGGGCGGACTTCATCATCCACGAAGATGGTTCTTTGAGGTATGGGAGCAGAATCTGTGTGCCTAAGGGCGAGATAAGAGAAGAATTATTAAGAGAAGCACATAGTTCCCCACAGTCTGTTCATCCGGGAGAAACAAAGATGTACAAGGACCTCAGACAAAACTATTAGTGGCATGGGATGAAGCGAGAGATAGCCAAGAGTGTGTCAAAATGTTTGGTTTGCCAACAGATAAAGGCCGAATATCACAGAACGGCAGGTCTATTGCAGCCCTTGCCGATACCCGAATGGAAATGGAAAAACATTACGACGGATTTTATGACCGCACTCCCTCGCAGCTCCAAAGGAAACGATGCGGTATGGGTGATAGTGGATCGACTCACTGAGTCGGCACATTTCATTCCTTTTCAAGTCGGTTAATCAACTGAAAGCCTTACAAAGAGATACATGGAGGAGATTGTTAGATTGCATGGAGTGCCAGTTTGCATTGTGTCCGACCGAGATACGCGTTTCAGATATCGGTTTGGCAAAGTCTACAAGAAAGTCTGGGCACGAGTCTGAGTTTTAGTACCGCCTACCATTCTCAGACCGATGGTCAACCAGATAGGGTTATTCAGATTCTCGAAGACATGCTCCAGGCCTGTATGTTGGATTTTAAAGGATTTTAGGAAGACCATCTACACTTGGTAGAGTTTGCTTACAACAATAGCTACCGGTCTAGTATAGGCATGGCGCCTTTCACCGCTTTGTATGGACGGAAGTGTAGATTACCGTTAAGTTGGGACGATGTTGGGGATCGAGAACTTTTGGGCCCCGAGATGATTATTGAGACAGTGGAGGTGATAAGAAAAATCAGGGAACAATTACGCATAACACAAGATCGGAAGAAGTATTGGGATGATACGAAGAGAAGGCCGCTAGAGTTCCAACCAGGAGAACACGTGTTTCTGAAGATTTCTACTAACCGGGGAGTGATAAGTTTTGGGAAACGCGGAAAACTCAGCCCGCGGTTCATAGGTCCCTTCGATATTCTCGAACGAGTTAGGGAGGTTGCGTATCAACTAGCCTTGCCCCTTCTATGGAAGGCGTACACAACGTTTTCCATATCTCGCAGTTGAGGAAATATGTCGATGACCCCTGTTTCCTCAATTAGAGAAAAGCTCTGTTCAGAATTCAAAATTTGAATTAAAGCTGCACTTTTATAAAAGCGCTGCGCTACAACTAGCGCACCCCATGCAAAGTGCATAGGCGCTAGCGCTAGATGCGCTGCGCTCCAAGTAGCGCACCACGTGCAAAGCACGTGTGTGCTAGCGTTAAGAGCGCTGCGCTCCAAGTAGCACACCATGGGCAGAGCGCATAAGCGCTAGCGCTGGAACTAAATGTTCCTCACCGTTGGATCAAATATCTAACGGATATGATTAAATCATCAATTAAAAAGAATGAAATTCTGTTGAATCTTTCCAAACAGAAAAGATTGTGCCCTGAATTTGGAACACCGTTGGATCAATGATCCAATGGTGATTAAAAATCACTAAAATACAGAACAAATTCTGTAAGGGGGAAAGATTTCTCAATCTTGTTAAAACAAGAACATTATCATCTGTAAACCAGAAGCCCTTGGATCAAAGATCCGACGGTGGGGAAATTCCCAAATCAATTAGAGAATAAATCTCTTTAACTGATTGAACAAATCAGCTTGCCCTATATAAAGGCCCCTAGACTTCAAGAAAAAGAGAGAGGAACCCCCCATAAATTTTGAGAAAATCTCAGGAAGAAGAAGAAGCTCTCGGCAAAAGAAGACAATTCTTTTCAAGGTAAAAAAAGAATAGAAAGACGAAATCATCTCGATATAAAAAGAAGTATTTACTTCTTTCACAGATCATAAATCTATAAGACAAATTGTCTTTCACAAAAAAGATTATGAACATCTTATTATAAGGGGGGGGAGAATTATTCAATTCTCTTAGGATCACAGATCCATAAAGGCAAAGCCTTTCATCAAAAAGAGATTGAAATATCTCCTATAAACTAAGAATTTTGTTCTTAGAATCTTGAGACAAAATCTCTTATCAAAGAAAAGATAATCTTCAGAGTGCAAAGTTAACCTAAGAAGATCCCTAGCGCTCCTAATCTAAGAAGAGCCTTAGCGCTCCTAATTTAAAAGTGCCTTAGTGCTCTTCATCTAGCGCAAAGCGCTGCAGTGCCATAGCACTTCAGACACAGCGCACTGCACTCATTGGCTAGCGCTCAGCACTAAGCGCTCCACGTGCTCCTCATGTGTGCGCTGCATTATTAAAAGCGCTTTGCGCTCATTATATGGCACCAGCGCCAAGCGCCTCAATGCTTCAATTATAGTGCATCAGCGCTCTACATCTAGCGCAAAGCGCTAAGCGCATCAGCGCCCTTCATTTAGCGCAAGGTGCTAAGCGCATTAGCGCTTCACATCTGGCACAAAGCGCTCAGCGCATTAGAGCTTTAACCATAGCGCACTGCGCTCATCGACTGGCGCTAGTGCCAAGTGCGCCACATGCTTTTATGTGCGCTTGGACATAACATAAACTGTTCTTTGAATAAGCCTGGAGCTATGACAAATGCACAGCGTTCAACTAAAGACAAAACATTGTCAGAGACCAAACTAATGCTCATCATTTTTAAGGGATTGGGCTCAAACAAACATCTAATAACTCAAAAACAAATGTTGAACATTGTAATTGAATGGACTTAGCCCAAATTGGCCATAAAAGTCCTCAATTCAGATTGATTGAGTTCATATGCTCATAAATCTCTGATCTTAGTCCTAAGTTGGGCTGTAGATCTATCAACCAAAATTGGTTTAAGGGTACATCTCTTCACTCTTCTGATATTTGTCGTTGCAATCCTTCAATGTCTTCAGAGAGGTGACGGGTCTCGACAACCAGACATTCTATGGACTGTGGGGTCCTTAGACTCACGGACTATGATGTTCTTAACCTTGACTGTGAGGTCTTTAAACTCACGGACTATGATGTCCTTAACCTTGACCGTGATGTTTTTAAACGCACGAACTATGATGCCCTTAACATTGGACCGGGATGTCCTTAAACTAACATTGGACCACCATGTCCTTAAACTAGTAATCGACCGCAATGTCCCTAAACTAAACAATAGAGCCCAAATGCTCTTTTGTTGGATCTAAACGATCCCGTTAAGTTGATCTTAGTCTGAAATTAGACTAATGTATTCTTAATAAACGTTTAAGTTGATCTTAGTCCCAAATGAGACTAATGTATCCTTAAACCCAACCCCCAAACCTAAATCTAAGAAAGTACAGATTTGGACTAATCTACGCCCTACGGGCGACAACATAAATTAGTCTCCGTATACAATCCACGGGCAACCAAAAAAAAACAAAACAAACACCCACGACACGAAGTGACCACCTGGAGAAGGAGAAAGTGGTTACCGTGATGCGGTATCGTAATTAACTGCAGGGGCTTGCGTTTGCAGGGAAGAGCGTCCCCACAATAAAAAAAACCCCTCAAATGAGGAGGAATCTGACGAAGTCTGCTACATCGGCCGCATCCGTTTAAACCTTCGATACATGGTATCATAAATCAACTTGGCATCTTCGGAGAGGTGGACAGATAGTACCAATTAGCATCTGCCCTCGAAGTTCAGGCCCGGATGTCCCAACGTCCCGGTCGCGTCCTTTCTGAGGAGAACAGATTCTGGCACGCCCGGTGGGACCTTTTCCTCTTTCCACTCCACACTTCGTGTGTCGTGTTTTTCCTCGATCAAATAATCGCGGTATATATGTTTTTGTGGTTGCCCTTAGGGGAGTGGATACTGAAGCCGGCGTTTCATCTCTATGAAGAATAGCGTTTGCTCCCACCTTAGCAACTCAAGCTCTGTCATATCCGGTGGAGTCAAGTATGGGCCACTTGCAGCCTTAAATCTCTGCAATCCGGCTCTTCAAGAAATCAACGGGCTTCTTTTTAGGTCGATATTCCCACCTCCCACCCTCGGTGCCTCAACGCCGATGGAGGAAGCCCAGTGGAAGTCTGTCTTCCACAGGCTGGTTCCCCAAGCTGTAGCTTTGCCAATGGAATCGGTCCTCAAACCACTAGCACCTGCCAAGGACCAAGGTCGACGTAGGGGGCAGAATATTCAAGCTCTCAAAGGAAACAGGGGGCATGCTCGGAAAAATCCTGAGGCTAATCAAATCACGACTGTAAGAAATGGTCGACGTCGATATCGGCATCATACAAAATGAGCTGGGGGCAGTTATTCATATGGTCCTGTTTTAACCCCAGTGGTGAATGTTGTTGTTCCAACCGGGAACAGCTTCAAACCGTTGAGAAGGGTCAGACAAAATTCTCCCACCGTAATATTGAAGAAATCTCTGCAGCCCATGGAGATCCCACGAGAGCAGAAACCAGTTCGCTCCATGAGACAACTTTCCTCATCTATATATAAGGTGTGGAAGTAGGAGAAAGGGACTCACCCCTAGACGGATCCTGATACAGCGGTTCCTCCCAAAACCAAAGCGGCTTTTCACAAAAAAGTGAGGCCCAATAAAGCTCAAGTTCCTGAAGCAAACTCCAAACACCCCAAGCCTGGGGGCATGGTAGTTCACATAGTCTATGTGGTGAATTCTAAAGACGAAGTTCGAGCTTCTACTAGTCACCGACCTCAAACTCAGTCTTTAACAAAAGTTCAACTGCAACGTGAAAATCTGCAGGAGATACTTGCTCAGGCGACATCACTAGCTAATCCATCGCCTAAGGCAAATCCCGAACAAGCAAGTGAGGTTCATCACCCAGATTATCGCTCCTATCACCGAGCAATAGGACATCCTCTCGAAGACTGCTTCACCTTCAAGAACTGGGTCGAAGACCAATATCAACAAGGCGGGTTCGCTCTATCCAGTAGTTGGAGAGTAAGTCCGCCACGGAAAACATGAATCAAAAGCCACTTATGCGATGAGAGTAGAACCAGACCAACATCGGTCTTGGAAGCGATCTCGTATCTGTCACGTGATAACGCTGTCAGAAGAAGAACCCGAGAATATGGATGACCTTTCTTGGTGCTTCGAAAATAATGAAGATGAGTTGATCTCAGAATTTCCACCGGCGCCAAAAGAGCTGGAAGATAGAATACATACTACTGCAGATAACCTCAAGAAAATTAACTTGGTGACGACAAGTGACCCGCGGCCGACATTCGTCAGTGAGCTATTGTCTGAAGAAAGGGTGGCTACGCTAAAAGACGTGCTCATGCAGTATAAAGACTGTTTCGCATGGAACTATTCCGAGATGCTGGGATTAGATCCAGAGATTGCTGTGCACAGATTGGCGATATCTCCGGACATTAAGCCGATCAAACAAGCACCAAGAAAGATGCGGCTCAAACTTGAAATGAGCATCAACGCCGAAGTCAAGAAACTAATCGACTCCGGCTTTGTCCAAGAGGTTCAGTACCCGGACTGGATCTCCAATATCGTCCCGGTGATGAAGAAAAATGGGACGGTGCGCATATGCGTAGACTTCCGGGATCTCAACAAAGCTTGTCCGAAGGATGACTTTCCAGTACCGGTCACTGAGCTGATGATAGATAATACGTCCACTCACGAAGTTTTCTCCTTCATGGACGGCTCATCAGGATACAATCAGATAAAGATGCATCCCGAGGACCAGAAGCATACCGCTTTCCGGACCCCGTTGGGTATATTCTGCTACAAGGTGATGCCCTTCGGTCTAAAGAACGCCGGTGCCACCTATCAGAGGGCCATGACAAAGATTTTCGATGACCTCATACATGAAATCGTCGAATGCTATATTGACGACCTCGCAGTTAAAAACAAATCATACGAGGAACATTTAGAGCATCTGAAGATCGTGTTTCAGCGCCTTCGGAAATACAACTTGAAGATGAACCCTCTTAAATGCGCATTCGGAGTTTCCTCGGGCAAGTTTCTAGGATTCGTCATCCGACACCGAGGCATCGATGTAGACCCATCAAAGATTAAGGCGATCATGGAAATGCCTCCGCCAAGTACTCTCAAGCAACTGCGGTCTCTCCAAGGAAAGCTCGCATATATCCGACGATTTATAACCAATCTCTCCGGCAAGTGTCGTCCTTACAGTCACCTAATGAAGAAGGGAACCCCGTTCGTCTGGGATCGCAAATATCAAGGCGCACTAGACGAAATCAAGCAAGCGATCCTATTACAAGAATAGCTTCAGTATGCCTGTACCTGCAGAATCCGCCGGCACTGACCGCCCCGGTCAAGGGAAAGCCCCTCATTCTGTATACGACAGCCCTCGAAGGTTCCTTGGGTGCGCTATGGGCACAAGAAAACGACCAAGGGAAAGAGAGAGCCCTCTACTAATTAAGTCGAGTTCCTGGGGGCAGAAAGCAACTACTCCCCCATCGAAAAACATTACCTGGCGTTAATCTTCGCGATAACGAAGCTCAGACACTATGTGTTGGCACATGAGGTCCATCTCATATCAAAGGTGGATCCTCTCAAATATTTGATGTCAAAAGCTATATTAACAGGACGGCTCGCTAAATGGGCCCTACTCTTAATGGAGTTCTCAATAACTTATCGTCCCCTTAAGGCAGTGAAAGGCCAAGCCATCGCTGACTTCCTCGCTGAGCATCCGATACCTGCCGATTCTCCTTTGAACTGCGAATTGCCCGACGAGCACACGTTTGACACGATCGACGGGTAGAGAAGAGAGAATGATACCCAATGAGAACTCTATTTCGATGGAGTATCTTCTATGAAGAAGCGCAAACAAAACGCCCCTATAATAAAATCAGGGGTAAGCCTCATTTTCGTGACTCCGAAAGGAGGGATAATGCGCTTTGCCTTCTCCTTAACAGAGCCGCGGACAAACAATGAAGCTGAGTATGAAGCTTTGATAGCAGGTCTTGAGATCGCTGTCGACATAGGAATCGAAAACCTCCTCATATACGGAGACTCCCAACTAATCGTTAGTCAAGTAAACGGCGACTATCAAACGTGCAAGCCAGAGCTGGTGAAGTACGGCAAAAGAGTGCAGCAACTGCTGACTCAAATTCTCTCCTACATGCTAGAAAGTATACCGCGTGCGGAAAATAGCAAGGCGGATGCATTAGCCAAGCTCGCTAAAGAACTGGCCGACGAGAACCTCGATGACGTGAGGATCGTTGTGCAAAGCCGTCGGATTCTTGCACCGGCAGAAATATCTCCGGAGTCGTTCGAAGAGAAAGGAGCTACCGAGCAAACGGCCCTATAAATAAAAGACCAGGAAAAGGCTATGGATTGGAGGGAAGTCTTTATAGACTACTTCAAATCCCGTCGAACACCTGAAGATGCATCCTCGAGACATCAGATCATGAAACGAGCTCTTTCTTTTGCATTCGTCAATGATACTCTGTATAAGAGATCGTTTGACTCTTTATGGCTAAGATGCCTGGGACCGGAAGAAGCAAAAAGAGTCATCCAAGAAACTCACGATGGACTCTGCGGTTCTCACCAAGCCGGGCCGAAAATGAAACTAAAGATCAAAATGATGGGCTACTATTGGCCCACGATAATCCAAGACTGTCTCGAATACGCGAAGCAGTGCCAATCGTGCCAAATTCACGGGGACTTTATCCACCAGCATCCAAATCCGCTACATCCGACGGTGGCTAGCTGGCCATTCGAAATGTGGGGAACTGACATAATCGGGCCCATCGAACCGGCATCATCCAGAGGACATCGGTTCATATTGGCAACAACTGATTATTTCTCCAAGTGGGCAGAAGCAGTACCACTAAGAGAAGTGAAGACGGAGAATATCCTCTATTTCTTCAAGACACACGTCATTTATCGGTTCAGCACTCCGCGACGGATTATCTCCGATAACGGGCCAGCCTATAGAAGCCACAAGATCAGCCGCTTCGCACAACAACATAATATAGATTGGAGATGCTCTTCAGTCTATAATCCCCAAGCTAACGATCTTGCTGTGGCTTTCAACAAAACCTTGACGAAGATCGTGAAAAAGACAGTGTCCAAGAATAAAAAGGACTGGCACGCGAGACTACATGAAGCTCTCTGGGCGTATCGAACTACGTTCAAAATGGCCACGAACACAACGCCGTATGCATTGGTATTCGGCACAGAAGCGGTACTCCCCCTCGAGATAGAGTTACCCTCTCTATGAGTGGCTGATCACTACGAGCTAATAGACGAAGAAAATGTTCACCTTCGGCTTGAGGAGCTCGACGCCCTAGATGAAACCCGTCTCATCGCGCAAGAAAATTTGGAGGCTTATAAAGCGAAGATGACGCGCTCATACGAGAGACTGACTAGGCCGAGAACATTCCGCCAAGGCGAACTCGTGCTAGTAGTAAAAAGACCTATGATCCCCAATCGTGCCAAGCGAGGGAAATTCGAGCCGAACTATGAAGGCCCGTATATCATAGACAAAGTTTACCAGGGTGGAGCCTATCTACTCATGGACATGCATGGTGAAAGACCTTTCAGGCCAATAAACGGTCGCTTCCTGAAAAAATACTATGCCTGACGAGTCACAGTCTAGGTCAGTGATAGATGACGACGCCTATGTCCGCTCGCTATCTTCCTAGGCCCAAACTCTATAAGTAGTAACCGGCTACGGACCGAAACGTCCTTAAACTAACGATAGACCGCAATGTCCTAAAACTTGCAACTGACCGAGACGTCTATAAACTACTACGGACCGCAGCATCCCAAGGCTGACGCAAAAAAATATATAAAATAATAATAATAATAATTAAAAAAATGGTACGTCCATAAGAGAGATAGGCACGGATGAAAACCCGAAAGGGCTCCGTGAGTAAAAACGGCAGGGCTACCGGCGAGTTTTATGAAAACCCGAAAGGGCGCAATCTCGTTAAAAGACACTTGCAAGTTCCTCTCGACCTTGTGAGGAGAAAATACCTGCGTGAGATCCTTACGACTCACAAGAGAGCAGCACATTTAGGAATCCCCACGATTCCTAAGGAGAAAACACACTTACGAGATCCTCACGACTCATAAGGAGAACTTCCCTTTGAGACCCTCACGGCTCATAGGATTCAAAAGCCTTAAGCTACAGGGATCTGAACCTGTTCTTAAGCCATCATCATACTCCCCATTTTGCCCTACATGCGTTTCAACATTGACACTTGTATACAATCCACAGGCATGAATAAACATTTCCCTAACAAAGTCCCTTCAGCGACTAGGGATATGCTCACACGATGAACAACCCTTGTAAGTCCTCTCGACTTATAAGGAGAAAAAACTCTTGTAAGATCCTTACGAGTTATAAGAGACCATACACTTAGGAATCCTCACGATCCCTAAGGAGAAACGCACCTACGAGATCCTCACGACTCTCAGGGAGAAATACCTTTATGAGACCCTTACGGCTCATGAAGTTAAAAGCCTTAGTCGATAGGATCCTAACCCTGTTCGCTAAGCAGCCCTTGTTCGACATCGATAGAGGCAAATGATGATTCGCTCCTGGAAATATCCCAGTTGTAGCGGTGCTGATGCCGAAATCGGTATCAAATCCCAAACTCGCAATAAAAAGCAGCGAGCAAATAAAACAAATAGCCGAAATAATTGGGCACCGCGAAAAATAGCCGAAATGATTGGGCAATCACGACTTTCGCGATATAAAAGCTGAAATGATAGAGCATTGCGGAAAGAAATAAAAAAAATGAAATGAAATGAAGCTTTTTCCCTACAGGTGAGATCACATCAATCCCTGTATGCAATTCAGGGGCACAAACAAAGAGGGAACCATATCATCCCACCACAAAGAGAGCCAAGTCTCGACGGTCACATCTGCATCCCAGAAGACCAATAACAACGTTCCTTCTTATGCCAGCAGGGCACGGAAACGACACAACGAAATGGAGCTACGACATAGTCCCTAGTTCCAAATCTTAACGGCAATATCTACAGCCTAAAAAATCAGCAACGGTGATCCTCCTCATTCCAACAGACTCGGACGCAACTTCACCAAAAGGAGACACGGCATAATCCCTAGTTCCAAATCTCGACGGTTCACAGACAACCTAGAGACCACCTGGACATTCGTCTCGTTACAACAGACGCAACGTCAGCAAAGCGGAGTGACGGCAAAATCCCAGCTCCATCTCAGCATTCGTCTCGTTACACCAGACGCAATGTCAACAACGGCGTTCCTTCGCAGTCTAGCAGGATGCAGATGCAACGTCAATGAAAGACCTCACGGTCGAAACAAATCGAAGTGATGGAAAAATCCCAACTCCACCTCAGCATTCGTCTCATTACAGCAGACGCAATGTCACCCCCAGGGTCAAAACAACGGAGCCATGACAAAGTCCTTAGTTCCAAGCCTCGACGGTTCACCAACAACCTAGAGACAACCGCGACATTCGTCTCAATACAGCAGACGCAATGCCAGCAAATGAAGCGAAGGCAATATTCCTAGCTTCAAGGTCTTGACGGCAACTCATATAAAACCTGAAAGACTACCAGAGATCATCCCATATGGAGTGGTCACCACCTCGACGTTCGTCTCGATACAGCAGACGAGACGTCACCACAGCGTTCTTCCTCCAGCAGGATTCAGACGCGACAATCAAATAACGGAACCACGGCAAAATCCCTAGTTCCAAACCTCGACGGTTCACCAACAACCTAAAGACAACCGCGACATTCGTCTCGATACAGCAGACGCAATGCCAGCAAACGAAGCAAAGGCTAAATTCCTAGCTTCAGGGTCTTGACGACAACTCATATAAAACCTGAAAGACTATCGGAGATCATCCCACACCAGCGCGGAGTGGTTATGACTCATCGGGGCTCCCCAAACTGAACCTAACCTCAAGTAAAAAGTGGCATGGCAAAATTCCTAACGCTTGCTCTTCCGACGGTCAAACTACTCAGGAAGATTGCTTGAAGACGTCTTGTCCAGCCCCCGAAGGGATCAGAGACACGACAATCGCAAGGCTACTCGAACAGCAAGATTGCCTATCGAGGGATACATCAGCTAACGCGACGGTATGACGGGCAAAACCCTAATACCACAGACCTAACGGACCTCTGTCGTAAAGAGCAAATGTTAACTGTCACGTTAGGACATTCTTGTGAGAACTCTTTGATTCGTCTTAACCTCAGGGAAATCAGCGTCCTTGACGAGAGCATCTCGATTCGCGTCGACCCACAGAGAAATCAGTGTCTCTGCAGGAATATACGACGTCAACAAAAAGGAGCCACGGAAGAGTCCCCTGTTCTAAATCTCGGCGGTTCACAGACAGCCTAGAGATCATCTCAATATTCGTCTCATTACAACAGATGCAACATCAGCAAAGCGGAAGAGCGGCAATTCCCAGTTCCATGACTCGATGATGCACAGACAACCGAGAGTCAACCCATCCTGGTCACGTGGAACACGACCTATGTCAATCCTGACCCCGTGGGAAACGTCCAGAGCGGAGCCTAGTCCTCGCAGAAAACGGCTATGTCAATCCTGACCCCGTGGGAAGCATCAAGAGCAAATTCCTGGTCATGTGGAACACGGCCTATGTCAATCCTGACCCCGTGGGAAACGTCCAGAGTGGAGCCTGGTCCTCGCAGAACACGGCTATGTCAATCCTTACCCCGTGGGAAGCATCCAGAGCAAATTCCTGGTCATGTGGAACACAGCCTATGTCAATCCTGACCCCGCGGGAAACATCCAGAGTGGAGCCTGGTCCTCGTAGAACACGGCTATGTCAATCCTGACCCCGTGGGAAGCATCCAGAGCAAATTCCTGGTCACGTGGAACATGGCCTATGTCAATCCTGACCCGTGGGAAACGTCCATAGCGGAACCAGGTCCTCGCAGAACACGGCTATGTCAATCCTGACCCCGTAGGAAGCATCCAGAGCAAATTCCTGGTCATGTGGAACACGACCTATATCAATCCTGACCCCGTGGGAAACGTCCAGAGCGGATCCTGGTCCTCGCAAAACACGGCTATGTCAATCCTGACCCCGTGGGAAGCATCCAGAGCAAATTCCTGGTCACGTGGAACACGGCCTATGTCAATCCTGACCCCATGGGAAACGTCCAGAGCGGATCCTGGTCCTCGCAGAACACAGCTATGTCAATCCTGACCCCGTGGGAAGCATCCAGAGCAAATTCCTGGTCACGTGGAACACGGCCTATGTCAATCCTGACCCCGTGGGAAACGTCCAGGGCGGAGCCTGGTCCTCGCAGAACACGGCTTTGCCAATCCTGACCCTGTGGGAAGCATCCAGAGCAAATTCCTGGTCACGTGGAACACGGCCTATGTCAATCCTGACCCCGTGGGAAACATCCAGAGCGGATCCTGGTCCTCGCAGAACACGGCTATGTCAATCCTGACCCCGTGGGAAGCATCCAGAGCAAATTCCTGGTCACGTGGAACACGACCTATGTCAATCCTGACCCCGTGGAAAACGTCCAGAGCGGATCCTGGTCCTCGCAGAACACGACTATGTCAATCCTGACCCCGTGGGAAGCATCCAGAGCAAATTCCTGGTCACGTGGAACACGGCCTATGTCAATCCTGACCTCGTGGGAAACGTCCAGAGCGGAGCCTGGTCCTCGCAGAATATGGCTATGTCAATCCTGACCCCGTGGGAAGCATCCAGAGCAAATTCCTGGTCATGTGGAACACGGCCTATGTCAATCCTGACCCCGTGGGAAATGTCCAGAGCGGATCCTGGTCCTCGCAGAACACGGCTATTTCAATCCTGACGCATGGGAAGCGTCCAGAGCAAATTCCTGGTCACGTAGAACACGGCCTATATCAATCCTGACCCCATGGGAAACATCCAGAGCGGAGCCTGGTCCTCGCAGAACACGGTTATGTCAATCCTGACCCTGTGGGAAGCATCCAGAGCAAATTCCTGGTCACGTGGAACACGGCCTATATCAATCCTGACCCCGTGGGAAACGTCCAGAGTGGATCCTGGTCCTCGCAGAACACGGCTATGTCAATCCTGACCCGTGGGAAGCATCCAGAGCAAATTCCTGGTCATGTGGAACACGGCCTATGTCAATCCTGACCCCGTGGGAAACGTCCAGAGCGGATCCTGGTTCTCGCAGAACACGGCTATGTCAATCCTGACCCCGTGGGAAGTATCCAGAGCAAATTCCTGGTCACATGGAACACGGCCTATGTCAATCCTGACCCCGTGGGAAACGTCCAGAGCGGAGCCTGGTCCTCGCAGAACACGGCTATGTCAATCCTGACCCCGTGGGATGCATCCAGAGCAAATTCTTGGTCATGTGGAACACGACCTATGTCAATCCTGACCTCATGGGAAACGTCCAGAGCGGAGCCTGGTCCTTGCAGGACACGGCTATGTTAATCCTGACCCCGTGGGAAGCATCCAGAGCAAAATCCTGGTCACGTGGAACACGGCCTATGGCAATCCTGACCCCGTGGGAAACGTCCAGAGCGGAACCTGGTCCTTGCGGAACACGGCTTATGTCAATCCTGACCCCGTGGAAAGCATCCAGAACAATTCCTGGTTTCGTGGAACACGGCTTATGTCAATCCTGACCCCATGGGAAACGTCCAGAGCGGATCCTGGTCTTTGCGGAACACGGCTTATGTCAATCCCGGCCCCGTGGGAAGCATCCAGAGCAAATCCTGGTCCCATAAAACACGGTTAAAGTCAATCTTGACCCCGTAGGAAATGGCCAGAACAACTCCTGACTCCGTGAAATGCGGATAATGGTAACCTCACCCATCACTTACGGGTCCTCACGACTCATAAGGGAGCAAACTCTTTTGTGAGATCCTTACGACTCTCAAAAGAAAACACACTTAGGAATCCTCACGATTCTTAAGGAGAAATTACACCTGCAGGATCTTCTCGACCTGTATGGATAAAATTCTTTATGAGACCCTCAAGGCTCATAAAGTTGAAAAGCCTTAGGAGGAAGATCTTAACCTGACTCCTAAGCCATCGCTGTCCTACAAGGAGATCAAAATAGATTATCCACAAAATTCATTTACTAAAAGGGACACACCATCATGAAGCAAAATATGTCTTTTATTCATGAATCAAAATGAATACAAAGTACAATTTATGAAAGAATAAAAAATACTCTCATTCAGGAGTATGTACAAAAGAAGAATAAAATATATATATACAATTCTTCAGGCCGGCGGACGATTCAATAGATTTGGCAATTCATCCTTTCTCCGCTGGGCCTCAGCCTCATGATTCATTATCGTTAAGAGACGGGCCTCCGCTTGAGCCTGTTGGGCCTGATATGAGGCAAGCCGGCTTTCGAGCTCCTTTTCGGTAACCTTATGAGCTTCAACCATTTCACGAGTGAAAATGACGGCTTTATCAATGGCTACCACCTCCTTGATAGCTTCTTGAAGCCCTCGCCAAAGTTCATATGCCCGAGTGGTCTTGGCCGTAAGATTAGCTTGAAGTTCCCTCAGCGCTTTGGAAGCCAGCTCCCTTTCCGAAAACTTGCGGCTGAGCCTCTTCTCGCATGACAACATATTTGAGGCGTATCGTTCGATCAGCCCCCGCAAGCTCGCCTTTGCAGCTACAACCTCTGAGGGAAGACGTGTGCATTCAAGGATATGCAAGCAAGCCTCCACCTGACGACAGAACTCAACCCAGACTTGCACCAATGTTTCACTATGGTGAGTAGCAAGGAAGGGAAGAGAACCGTTGGCTTCAGCGGCAAATACTTCGGCCGTGATCATACTGCCAGCACGAAGGTCTTCAATCAGAGCTGACAAGGAGTGAAGGCTTAGCTTTGCCGTCCGTTCTGAGGCACGTAGAGCATAGGGGTCGGGTGGCATCACGATGCGGGATTCCAGCATGGTAAGAGCTGGCAAAGCTGTTAAGATTCATAGAAAACAGTCAGCGAGATTCACAAGTAAAGAGCGAATGGAACAACATTGAAACTTTACTTACCCACGGTCATGCAAGAAGGGTCTGAAGGCTCCCCAAGCCCGTCAAGAATCTCGACTTCGTCATCAGCTTCCAGAACTATAAAAGACACCAGTGTCATTATATGAAATAATAATAATGCCGTGAGGAGAAGGCAAATAACGCTAACCTTGCCCGGAAGAGAGGACGATGCGTTGAGGGGATATCGCCTGCGGAGCGGCCATCTCTAGCAGACACTGGAAAGACTTCCTGGGAGACAAGTCCACGATGGACGCCGCCAATCCCCGTAGCTCTGAAAAGATAGGAAAGTTCAGATAATAAAGAGATCGTTAAAATAAAAGATAGAACAATACCTTCGATGCTCCTCCCACTCTGGGTTGGAGGGATAGCAGCTTCGGCGGCCTCCTCTGTGCCCCCAGGCACATCATCGGGGATGTGGGCCGGTATAATAACCTCCGGTGGAGGGGCAGTAGCCATTGCTATAGGCTCCACTGAAAGGACGGTGGCCTCGACTACCTGTCCTGCAGTCGCCAGGCCATCCCTAGAGAGATCCATTGAATTGGCGGCCAATGAAGATGCCTCTTCCGGGGGAGCAAGCACTTGGGGAGCAAGAATCACCGATGGAAGCTCCATCGCAGGAACAACAATTGCATCGACCCACTCCACATTGATTAGTGTCTCATCGGGGATATTTGCAGAGTCCATAGTCAAGGCGAGATTCGGACTCAGATCCTCTGCCATCAGCGAAGTCCCTGCAAAGTTTGCACGAGGATAAGGATGTGTGTATGTGTGTGTGTGTGTGTGTGTGTGTGCAGTGCAAAATACTAAAAAAGGATACATAAGTGTACCAATGCGCAAAGGAGCTTCTAGTATGGCTTGTTCAAGCCGACGCTCCTTCCTCAGGAGGGATGCTCACCGAGGTTCGAGGGTAGACTCGTGGCCACCGGTCCACAAAGAAAGCGCGTCTTCAGCATCGGCCGAGATAGGCTGTTTAAGAGCTCTCTCGCCTCCCTCTTCCAAAGGACCTATAAATATCCGCCGTATTGATGGAGAGTCTTCGTAAAAGATGACGGCAGGATAAGGCTTCTTCGGGATCCTTACATTCTCGGATTCATCCTATGAGCGTCTTATGGTCTCAGCCAGTTGTGCGGCTTCCTCGGCAGATGAACCAGGAAAAAGAAGACTGTCTTCCGGCGGACTAGTAACGGTCTTCTTCCCCCGCTTTGGTCCAGAGCTAGTGACTGTAGAAAATCGCTTCCTTCCCCTTGCCGTCCGCTTTTTGAGCTGCTTCTCGGTTTTGAAAGGGAGGGAAGACTCCTTCAGGACCTTCGCCAAGGGGATATTATCATCAGAGCTAGGTGTTACCTCCAGAACCGTTACGGTATCCGTCATCGTTCGTTCAAGCGAAGCCTCTATTGGCAATGAGGCGCGAAGCCTTTCCTCCTCTCCAAAGGTTTTAAGCGAAGCAGCAATAGCTTTTTCTGTGGAGGCACCTGTTAAAACAGCAGGCATCAGTCAAAGCATGATAAAAAAAATGAACAGCGGAGAGATAAGGGTGAAGTATACCTGACTGTGCAAGGACGTCCAGTTCTTTTTCGAGGATGGCTGACTGTTTGGAAGCTTCGATGGCAGCCTCCAAATAGGTATCATCGAGCGTCCCGAATAAACCCTCATTGGCCCCATATTCGCTCAGGCCTTTGCTAGACGGAGCAAGGGGCGTCGAGCCTAATATGGTGTCCAAAGAAAGTACTTGTTTCTTTTTTTTCTGAGGACGAGCGCCGGTGGCCGATAACACGAGTTTGCGTTTAATAGGCGCCTTTGGACGACGAGTCCCAATTTCTTTTCCTACGTCCGACTCGGGGGACGCGGCAGCCACCTCTTCTTCAGGCGCGCTGGATGGAGGCAACACGTGTGTAGGGCTTAGCACGTGTGGGGGCTCAACTACAGTGACCTCTCTCAAGGGAGGATGAACAATGTTCCGTCGCTTCAGAGGAACATTTCGATCTCCAGCCGACACTGCGCCCTTGCGATCAAGCAACAATCGCTTTTCCTCCCTAATGACGGTACCCATCGAATGTTGGTACCACGCCACATACACATTCAGGGCTTGCGGAACACAACTCGGTTCGCTGATGAAGAAGTTAGACCCAGTGTTCAGGCGCATAAAATGATGTAGTGCGCTTCGAGTACCCTCTTCAGTGGCAGCCGGTTCTACCAAGAAAGCTTCGAGTGGGACGCCCTGATTGTAGCTTAACTGCTGGGCGAAGCGATGCGGGTTATACCTCATAAATAAAGCCGAGTCATTCATCTTGAATACGAGAAAGCCCGGCCGGATAGAGTACAGATAAAGAATCTCCCGAGCTTTCAAGACGGAGACCCTATCTTTAAATATGTCCTGCAAGGGCAGCACCGTCTTCCCCGATTCCTGGCCGATGGTCAAAAATTTATCAGTAAAGGACATTCCATCTCCAACCGTGCGCGGGCGAAGAAGCAAGCCTCTAGCTTCCCGTTGCGTTGGAGTCATAATAGAGGCGCCGACCAGTTGCATGATCCGAGGGAACCTGCACCTGTCATAAAAACCTGGCCTCTTGTGGATGCCAAAGACGCCTAGCACGTGCAACTCGAGCCATGACGTGAAATAATGCATCGGGAAATTTACCGACTGCACCCCTGGCTCAGTGGTATCCGCTGCCAAGCTGATGCCGTGATACACATGGGCTAACCCAGCGATCCCTACAGCCACTTGTATCCCAGCAACCATCTAATTCGCAGGATAGAAGACGGACGACCTCATACGGCGAGGGTGCATGGGAAGCGCAAACTAACTCAGCCATAACCCAAGAAACCCTAAAAAGAACGTTTCTTCATCAATCCCAGGAGCCGCCGGCTCTGCAAAAGGGATGACCGGGGTGTCGGGTAGAAAGAAGCTCTTCTGATCCGCCTCCGCCGCCGGCAGATTGCCCAAACCTAAGCCGAAGGGGTCGTCAAGATTGGCGAATTTCTCGGCTTCTTCTTTCAATACTTCTGGGCGAAGAAAATCAGCGATAAAAGCCGTAAAATTAACTCCACGACCTTCGGATACAAGAGAGAGGTTCTCATAGATATTCAACACCTTTATCAAACTCGGAAATTGGTGTTGAATAGCGTTCCCGGGAGTAAGATCCATTACCACTGATTTGGTGGCGAAAATATACTCATCCGGGGGAGGCAATTCCTCATAATGTTCTCCCCTAACGGGTAAACCCGAGACCTCTGCAAATTCCTCTAAAGAAATGGAGACTTCTCGATCTGATAGGAGGAAGGTGTGGGTCGGAATGTTCCACTGCTCCAGAAATGCCCTGACCCACCATGCAGGAGGTGTGGAATACTGAAACAAAGAAGCGTAAACGGCGGGATACAATTCGAGCTTCAGCAACTGTGATTTCTTCGCCGATAAAATATACCGAGCCCACTGCAAATACCCGGCTGGGTGACGGGGAGTTAGTCCTACATTGTATGGCTGTCCCTAAGGGCGCGACTCGCCCTGACATATGCGCCGCCCTAGGGTGTCCAAAGCCACCGGCGGCTGCACGGGTACTGCGGCAATAGAAGGCCGAAGGAGACCCTCTAAAGTCCAGTTGACCTCCTCCACAGCGTAATTTATCGGAGGTGCATATGCATAAGCGATCGCCGAAATAGGCTCCGAGGGTGTCGCACAGGAAAAGCTCCATCGGCCCATGATAATTTGATCGTACCATTTACCCCATAGATGAAGACTCTTGTGCTCCGGGTCATGGTCTTTGATCAGCGCAAAAACCTCTCGGTCTACGGGTGTTTCAGGGAATCCACCTTCTGAGCGAATGAACGGGAAGGAGGTGTCGATAGACATAGTACCTGCGCAGAAAAGAACGAATTTTCATCCGCCAATGCTATAAATTAAATTCTATTACAAGGTACTATAAATCCGTACCGCACTGCAATGCAGTCAAAAGGGACCAAAGGGGACCCATAAAATCTAGATGACAGTTCATCATTAATAAAACAGCCTCATCATTGGATGAGGCTGTCATTAAATGAGGAAATCCTCAAGAGATTCTCATTAAATGAGAAATCCCTCGGGCAGAGGAGTAAAACTCCCATTGAGAGCAGCGCTCTTCACTAGACAGACATCTGTCAAAGTCTAATGATGAAGGAATAAAATTCCTCAAGAAAATCCTAAGAGCCTTGCTTTGAGAAGATGATAGAATAATCCATCAAAAATAAAATTTCAATTTGATCTTCAAGATCCATGAACAAACTCTTAAGAGTTCTTCTATATGATTTGAAAGGAGCAAAGCTCCATTAATGGATTAAGAAATCATAAGCAAGATCCTTTTAGATTTGTGATTCCAAGATAGCAAAGCTCTGTTAATAAAACCCTAAAAAGGATTTTCTTTAGATCAAAGATCTATGAAGAGCAAGGCTCTGTTAATGGGTGAAACCCTAAAAGATGTTTCAAAAAGATTTAATCTTTTACCTAAAAAATCTGACGGAGTTCTGTCTTTAAGAAAATTCTTAAGAGGAAGAGCTGCGCTCTGAAGGAGAAAATGAATTTTCAAGAAGGATTGTAGATGAACAGATATCATCTCAAGAGCCAAGGGTCCTATTTATAGGCACTAAGCGACGTTTTAATTCCTCGGTTGATCAAAGAGTGGAGATGTTGCCACCGCTGCACCCACGTGTGGGCCCCGTGAGCGTAATGGTAGGGGGGCATTTGTTTCCCCAATTATAGCAAAGCTCTGTTCAGAATTCAAAATTTGAATTAAAGCCGCGCTTTTATAAAAGCGCTGCGCTACAACTAGCGCACCCCATGCAAAGCGCATAGGCGCTAGCGCTAGATGCGCTGCGCTCCAAGTAGCGCACCACGTGCAAAGCACGTGTGCGCTAGCGCTAAGAGCGCTGTGCTCCAAGTAGCGCACCATAGGCAGAGCGCATAAGCGCTAGCGCTGGAACTAAATGTTCCTCACCGTTGGATCAAATATCCAACGGATATGATTAAATCATCAATTAACAAGAATGAAATTCTGTTGAATCTTTCCAAACAGAAAAGATTGTGCCCTGAATTTGGAACACCGTTGGATCAATGATCCAATGATGACTAAAAATCACTAAAATACAGAACAAATTCTGTAAGGGGGTTAAGATTTCTCAATCTTGTTAAAACAAGAAGATTATCTTCTGTAAACCAGAAGCCTTTGGATCAAAGATTTGACGGTGGAGAAATTCCGAAATCAATTAGAGAATAAATCTCTTTAACCGATTGAACAAATCAGCTTGCCCTATATAAAGGCCCCTAGACTTCAAGAAAAAGAGAGAGATGAACCCCCCCATAAACTTTGAGAAAATCTCAGGAAGAAGAAGAAGCTCTCGGCAAAAGAAGACAATTCTTTTCAAGGTAAAAAAAGAATAGAAAGATGAAATCATCTCAATATAAAAAGAAGTATTTACTTCTTTCACAGATCATAGATTTATAAGACAAATTGTCTTTCACAAAAGAGATTATGAACATCTCATTATAAGGGGGGAGAATTATTCAATTCTCTTAGGATCACAGATCCATAAAGGCAAAGCCTTTCATCAAAAAGAGATTGAAATATCTCCTATAAACTAAGAACTTTGTTCTTAGAATCTTGAGAAAAAGTCTCTTATCAAAGAAAAGATAATCTTCAGAACGCAAAGTTAACCTAAGAAGAGCCCTAGCGCTCCTAATCTAAGAAGAGCCTTAGCGCTCCTAATTTAAAAGTGCCTTAGTGCTCTTCATCTAGCGCAAAGCGCTGCAGTGCCATAACACTTCAGACACAGCGCACTGCGCTCATTAGCGCTCAGCGCTAAGCGCGCCACGTGCTCCTCACGTGTGCGCTGCGTTACTAAAAACGCTTTATGCTCATTATATATCACCAGCGCCAAGCGCCTCAATGCTTCAATTATAGCGCATCAACGCTCTACATCTAGCGCAAAGCGCTAAGAGCATCAGCGCTCTTCATTTAGCGCTAAGCGCTAAGCGCATTAGCGCTTCACATCTGGCACAAAGCGCTCAGCGCATTAGCGCTTTAACCATAGCGCACTGCGCTCATCGACTGGCGCTAGTGCCAAGTGCGCCACATGCTTTTATGTGCGCTTGTACAGAACATAAACTGTTCTTTGAATAAGCCTGGAGCTATGACAAATGCACATCGTTCAACTAAAGATAAAACATTGTCAGAGACCAAACCAATGCTCAGCATTTTTAAGGGATTGGGCTCAAACAAACATCTAATAACTCAAAAACAAATGTTGAACATTGTAATTGAATGGACTTAGCCCAAATTGGTCATAAGTCCTCAATTCAGATTGATTGAGTTCATATGCTCATAAATCTCTGATCTTAGTCCCAAGTTGGGCTGTAGATCTCTCAACCAAAATTGGTTTAAGGGTACATCTCTTCACTCTTCTGATATTTGCCTTTGTAATCCTTTAACGTCTTCAGAGAGGTGACGGGTCCCGACAACCAGACATTCTATGGACTGTGGGGTCCTTAGACTCACGGACTATGATGTCCTTAACCTTGACTGTAAGGTCTTTAAACTCACGGACTATGATGTCCTTAACCTTGACTGTGATGTTTTTAAACTCACGAACTATGATGCCCTTAATATTGGACCAGGATGTCCTTAAACTAACATTGGACCACCATGTCCTTAAACTGGTAATCGACCGCAATGTCCCTAAACTAAACAATAGAGCCCAAATGCTCTTTTGTTGGATCTAATCTATCCCGTTAAGTTGATCTTAGTCTGAAATTAGATTAACGTATTCTTAACAAACGTTTAAATTGATCTTAGTCCCAAATGAGACTAACGTATCCTTAAACCCAACCCCCAAACCCAAATCTAAGAAAGTACGAATTTGGACTAATCCACGCCCTACGGGTGACAACATAAATTAGTCTCCGTATACAATCCACGGGCAACAAAAAAAAACAAAACAAACACCCACGACACGAAGTGACCACCTGGAGAAGGAGAAAGTGGTTACCGCGATGCGGTAGCGTAATTAACTGCAGGGGCTTGCGCCTGCAGGGAAGAGCGTCCCACAATCAAAAAAACCCCTCAAATGAGGGGGAATCTAACAAAGTCTGCTATATCGGTCGCATCCGTTTAAACCTTCGATACATGGTGTCATAAATCAACTTGGCATCTTCGGTGAGGTGGACGGATAGCACCAATTAGCATCTGTCCCGAAATCCAGGCGAGACGGACCCGCGCGGTCGCGTCTCCGTGTTTCGGTGGGGAACAATCCCGGTCACGTTTGGATCATTCCGAAATCACCGTAAGGACTGATCAAACCTATGAACAGCAGCCGGTTGAGATTCTAGACCGGAAGGAGAAGATCTTGAGGGAGAAGACGATTAAATTGGTTAGGGTCATGTGGAGGAAGGACTCTCCAGGCGAGTCCACATGGGAAAGGGAAGATGAGATGAGAGAACGATATCCTTATCTATTTGAATTTTCCCCTATGTAATTTTTCTCTTTCGACTACCGTCATAATTTCGAGGGCGAAATTATTTTAAGGAGGGTAGATTGTAACGACCGTGTTTTCTAATACTTAATAAAATATCTTTTATTTAAATTTCTATTATCTAGTAATTATTTACGTGTTTTCGTTGATAGAAAAATATTTTTATATATTTTTTTCTGTTTGCAATGTTAGTAATTTTCAAATAATCGAAATATGATTTAAGGAATTTTCTAAAATCTATTTATATTTTTCTGGGTTTAAAATGTTTTAATAAAATTTTATAATGCCTTAAAATAATTTACATATTTTTATTATTAATTAAAATAATTATTTCGTAATTAAAATATTTCCAAGGATAAAATAGATTTTTAAATAATTATGATAAAAAATAAATATCATGGATATGGAAATATTATTTATTTTTAATCCAAAATCATTTTTATACTAAAGATAATAATAAAATCTAATTTCTGAAATTTTTCCATAATTTTCCAATACTTTTTAACTATTTTTAATTGGAAACAAATGCGATTTTAAAAAAAAATAATAAACAACTAGATTTTAATTTTTAAAAAAATATATTAAATCACCTTTCATCCTAGACCGTTGGATGGGAGATCCAACGACCCAGAATCACCGGCGGCGCCCACGTGGTGGGGACAACGCGAAAATGCGTGGTGGGGAATCACCGGCGTGCAGGCGGCGCGATCTGGACCGTTGGATCATGATCCAGACGATTTTTAACAGATTTTGGATTTTATTGTTGGGGAAAAGACCCTATAAATAGAGACCTTCAAACACTGATTTCTCACCTCTCAGAACTCCAAAAATTCTGAAAAAAATACCCACGCCTTCGTTTCGCCGACGCCGACGCTGTAGTTCTACCAAAGCATCGAGGAAAAATTAGAGCGTGGAGCTATTGAGGATTTAGTACGATTCTACATTTTCGACCCATCGGTATCCAACCCAAACAAAAGGCAGGATCCGCCTCTCTCCACTTGTTTGTCATCTTATTTCTTATAATGATCTTAGTTTCAAGTTCTAATCCCCAACTTTATATTAAAATGATGTTAAAATATTTCTGCATGTCTACTTAGGTACCTCTTAATAATAAGAATTTGACCCCGTACTTAAAATGGTTAATTAATTACCTCTATATGCGTGAATCTTGCACCCTCATCCTACATGAAATATGATATGCTTAAAAGTTATAACTTATGGGGTATCAATCCACCCTTTTTGCACACCCACTTACCCATGTTACCAATATGATCTCGAAATAGCTTACGTCCAAAAAATACCCTCATTTTATTAAAATGTCGTATATGTTTAAAATATCCATATGAGATAAGGTATTTGGAATAAATGTTTTAGACAGTAAAACGATATATTTTTACTTACACTTTTATCCACCAACTACTTCAGTTTTATTAAATCTCTTTATCTTTTGAAAGAGAGTAATACTAAATCTAAATAATTGTGATATGGTTTTCAACTTAGCCCTTCTCACTCGAGAGAATATTTTTATATTAATTTTTCTTAGCATATTAACTAAAGTTTAATAAGATACCCTAAAAAGGGAATGTTTTACCTGAATTACCCCGTGGTTACTAGACAGTCGTTTCTGAAAAGGACATATATCATGCTGCTCATGTGCAGCGGTTGTTAACGCGGGGTTGTTATTATAGAATATCACCTATAATAAAATACCCTAATAGGGTAATGTTTTACGTAAATATCTCGTGGTTGATAGGAAATCTTCCCTGAAAAGGACACAAATCCTGCCGCTCATGTGCAGCAGTTGCCAACACGGACGTATTTCTAAAATGTTACCTCAAATTTAAAACACCATAAGTTTATAAAAAATATTAATTAAAATAAAATGCCATAATACATCCAAAAAAAGATATAATTTCATTAAATACCTTGACCTTTACTAAAAGGTTATTTTCAAAAAAAACCACAACCCTTATAAATGATATTTTCCACAAGAATATCTAAAACGTTATTAAAAGATAATTTTCAAATAAATACCCTAACCTTTTATTAAAAAGATATTTTCTCAGTAAAATACTATGGGTTTCCAAAATGATAAATATTCCAAATATCATGGTTTTCTTATAAACAATAAAAATCATTAAACGTTATCATCCTTTATTAACTAAGCATTCTATAAAATGATTTGAAGCACCTTACAAACCTTAAAAGATAACAAGATAAAATGAGTTGTTGTGGAATGCCATATTAAATGAGATCAACTTTTTGAACACAAGTTTATGACATACATGACACATGATACAGTTAGGGTTAGAATGCGCAGACCTAGGTATGGAATACTTATATATGAGGATCGATGAAGGCAGTGTGAACAGTCCAATACGTGGACGACTAATAACCCGATATTCGGGCGAATACTAACCCTACTTTGGGGGTGAATGGTCCAATGTGTGGACAAATACTAACCCGATATTCGGGCGAATACTAACCCTACTCGAGGGTGAATAATTCAATATGTGGATGACATACAATGTGGAAATTCCATGTCTAGATGTATACGCACCAACTCTAATTCGTCAAAACCTTTATATAATGAATAACGGGGATGGGTAGTTTGTTTAGGAAAGGAGATGCGGAACTCAGATTCCCCTATTACTCAATCATGATCCTGAGAAGTGAAATGGTACATTTCACTTTCCCAGTTGTTGTTCCGTGGCCACAACGGAATAATCTCGAGTATCCGGACCCTTGTTTAACAAACTAATGCGACCTTTTACCTGACATATACTTCATACTACATAACTGTTGGAGATAGTGCCCTCAGAGTAAATTATTGGATCACAGGCACGTGATTGCAATGATTGAGGGAGGACCTATACCGGTAGGACAGTCTTACTCAAGATGATAGTATGCTATCTGGTTTATCTTTATCATCGTGTACTGCTTTAGGTGACCTTACAGGTAACTATTGCACGTTGATAGAGCCCCTAAGATTCTTGCTTAACTGCCAGCAGGATGAGGGCGATCATATACGTGGGAGCTGGGGTCTATAAGCATATCCTTAAAAGGTCCCTAGTCGTGGGAGTTTCGAGATAGGGCATCGATACTCCAGAGTAGACTAGTGTATACAGTCGAGACCCCGACGAGGGGCGGTAGCCGGTCTCACAAGCCACTGGTGTCAGTTGGTTCACCTAAGATGTATACAGGTGCTCATTGGGTTATGAGTACACCGGACATGACTCGCCGGGAACATGCTAGTTGGTCTTATACCTGACGTCAGATAGCAGTTCCCTGGTGACATGTGTACATGTTAGTTCATCGACCTGAGATTGTCATTTGTCTCGTGTGAGTTCCCACTGTACTTTGATTACTACCCTACCACGCTCAAAGGAGTTGTGCAAACAGGTTTTAATTGGGTACAGTCCCGAGCCACATGGAGGCAGTGAGTGGATCTGCAGGGGTTCGTCTCTCCCGGTATTGGGGGTGAGGTCGCGCTGTGTCTAGGAGTGCCATTATACGAAGTCCTTGGCCAAGGCAGGAGATTTACTGGTAGGTATTCCAGTAGTATCTCAGGGTGTTCTGGGCTACGCTCCTACACGACTTGTACCGCTTTTGGGGGTCTGACTTTTACCAACCCTCTAGGCCCGCCATGCGATGCTCATAGACGAACGGACCGGACTGTACAGATATTGTCACTGACAGGCTTAGTAGGGTGTCAGGATGAGTTCGCTCATCGACGTCCCTTTTGGTCAATACCTGGTAGCCCGTTACGTATAGGCTAATACCTCTGACGTGCTAGTGGTTAAATCCACAACCAAAGTATTGACGAGTCTTTAGAGTCCCCCACAGACCGTTTTCTCAAGTTTCGGGCGAAACGCTGTAGAGGCCGTATGGAGATATGGCAGGGTTCGATCTTATACGTGCGGTATTGCACGGATCATGATCGGACGGATAATACTAGCGGGCTTTGGTTTAAGCTGGATCCTAGTATTGTGCAGTGTGGATTTTGTCTCTTTGCATTTGTATTCAGTGGGAATGCAAATGCGGGTATGTATATACAGTCACGGGGTTTTCCTGTAATTTATTACGGGATCAGTTTTCTGAAGTTGCCAGTTTGCATTCCGTTTCGGCCAGTTTTCCTTTGTTCCTTCACGGCAGGACTTTTCCGATGGAGGGGGTTATTTACAGTTGTGCAAATTACCTTTGTGGAGGGGGGTTATTTGTATATAAGGCTTCATGATGGTTCTACCATCATGAGATTCTTTTTAAGTCTTTTCCTTTGCTTTTATGGTGATGGGTTTGGAAAGGATTTAAGTGTGACATATATTGTGATCATACATTTTCTTTTGTTTTTTTTTCCCTCCTCCAATTTTGTCATAGCCGGCCACACTTTTGAGGGGGTGAGATTTTTGGATATAGGAATTGATCTCATTTTCTTTTTCCTTGCTAGAAAAAAATGAGAGCACCATTTTTCTTCCAAACTTCTTTCATTCTCCACCTCCATCATCAAAGGCAACTTCTACCCGCATGAGACATGGTTTCTACACTTCATCTACAGCATCCTTGGGCACGTCGACTCGCCAGCTTCGTGCCCGAGTTGCCTCGGTCTAAAGATGGGAGCCCGTAAAAGAACCCGGCGATGTGGTGCCCGTTCCGACGAGGAGCTGAAGACTGGAGATTCCGCGAGGAGATCGGAGTGGAGGCCGAAGACCGAAAGACACGGATCGCTCGGTATAGCTCTCTACTCCATTTTCTAGTTTTCTAGAGTTGGGTTAATGGCCCGATCCGGGTTTTTAGTGCGCGGTGGTGCCGGTTCTAGTTTATAGAAAAGTTTTCGTTTCCGCATTCCGGCGTCGGATTGACGGCCGGGGCGCCGCCGTGCACTTACAATAACCTTACTTACGTACACTTTATACAACCCGCCCTTACTCACATGCACCTCATACGACATACTCATATACACATATACCTCTGTCAACATGTCTTCATTATATACACCTTATATCCTTATACCCATATACATCATGTCTGCATATATACACCATATTTATATACACCTGTTTGTTTCTATACCTTTACTTCCTTATGAGACAATCCTACCCGAGTGTAACTTGCTGACGGAATTTCATTTCCCCCCTCTATTTTTGGAATGTCCGTTAGATGAGAATGAGTTTTATGACGAGGATCAAGGTGTGGAGCCAACTAATGAAGATTATGTAGACTTGACGATGGAAGATTAGCTAGTTTTAACATATTTTTATTTGTTGCCCAATTGTTTAGGGCTTTCGTTTCTTTTTTAATGTAATTAAACTATTTAGTTTATTTTACTCTTTCTTTTGGGATGTAATAAAGTTTGGTCAATAGAAATAAATGCCTTCCGCTTTTATTATTTTATTTTGGTACACATCCTGCATGTTATTGATGTTCATACGCTTAACGTAACTGTATTGAATAGAATACCTTCAATACAGTTAGGTTGTGGACCATACCACATCACCCTTCACCTTTTTTTGGGAAGCGGGGCATGACACTGGGTTATGAGGAGAACTCAAATATTTTGTGTCCTTGTTCGAAGTGTATTAACAAGCGCCTCTACAGTAAAGAGGATTTCCTGTTGCACATCGTGAAATTCGATTTCGTCAGCGATTAGATTGTGTGGAATCTACACGGAGAAAATATAGAAGGAGCTGTGGATGAACACGAACATGGTTACGAACTTATCGAAATGGAAAATGAATTGCTAATGCAAGATGTTATCCAAGATGCAGAATGGGAAGTCATAGCAGAAGAAGACGATGAAGAGGAAATGCAGGTCGAAGAAGATGAAGATGTCGAAGGGGATGATGATGAATTCTCACCGATGGACGACATGGATAGGCTTATAAATGCTGCAGGGTTAGGGGATGATATTGAAAATGGTGTAAATGATGTATTGGAGAAATGCAAGGCTGACTCAAAGATTCCTCTTTATCCAAAATGCATGAATTTTTCAAAGTTGTCTTTATTTGTACGGCTCTTTAACATCAAGTGCTCAAATGGATAGAGTAACAAGTCTTTCATCGAACTACTAACGCTGTTGAAAGAGGAATTTCCTGAGGGCAATTTTTTTCGTCGAACTAGTATGAGTCGCAAAAAATAATCTCAAATCTGGGTCTCTATTATACCAAGATTCATGCGTGCAAAAACGATTATGTCCTGTTTTGGAAGGAACACGAGAAATGTAGAGAATGTCTAGTTTGCCAAGTTGATAGATACAAGCCTAAGAAGGACTCTGAATCAAAAGATGTCCCGGTGAAGATTCTTTGTCATTTCCCACTCATACCGAGATTAAAACGGTTGTTCATGTATGAGAAGACGGCATAACAAATGCAGTGGCACCATATTTTCCCTCATGAACAAGGTAAGATGAGTCATCCTAGAGATTCTGAGTCATGGAAAACTTTAGATCGGTTATACCCTACGTTTAACAACGATCCTTGTAATATTAGGCTCGGTGTTACGAGTGATGGTTTCAGCCCTTTTAGGATGATTCGAGGCAGCAATCACAGTACTTGGCCCGTCGTGATGATTGCGTATAACCTTCCGCCATGGTGCGCCATGAATCAATCCTATTTGATGTTGTCTCTCCTAATTGATGGCCCTTCATTGCCTGGAAATAATATTGATGTTTACCTTCAACCATTAATTGATGAATTGTTGTTGTTGTGGCAATTTGGCATTAGAACATACGATGGTTACAACAAACAATTTTTCCAAATGCGTGCAGCGTTGTTGTGGACAATCAACGACTTACCTGCGTATGACATGCTATCTGGATGGACAACTCAAGGTAAGCTTGCTTGCCTTACTTTCCATGTTCATATGGGATGTGTTCCTTTGAAATTCAGTGGGAAACAAGTTTTCTTGCATCACCGTTGTTTCTTGCCCGTGCACCATAAAATTAGACTAGAAAAAGAAATGTTTATTAGAGATGTAGAGACCCGTCAACGTCCTAAAGCAGTTTCTGGCAAGGATATATTGAACCTGTGGAGAAATTATCACAATATCACAATAGGGAAGACGCAAGATTCGAGAACGATGGCATGTCCAGAAGGTTGGAAGAAACTAAGCTGTTTTTTTAACCTTCCATACTGGGCTGATCTACCACTGCGACACAATTTAGATGTCATGCATATCGAAAAGGGTATAGCCGATCATATCATCAACACTCTCATTAGTAAAGATGGAAAGCCAAAAGACAATCTCAATGCACGATGTGATCCGGAGGAAAAGGGTCTGAGAAAAAAATTGCAACCACAGCCTTATCCCGACAAACCGGGATATTATTTGATACCGCCAGCGATTTACAATTTTAAAACAGAAGAGAAACAAAAATTCTTACATGTGCTAAAAGAGTTGAAGGTCCTTGATGGCTTCTCATCTAACTTAAGCAAACTTGTCAATGTCAAAGATGGAAAAATTTCAGGGTCTAAGAGTCATGATTACCATGTACTAATGCAACAACTTCTTCCATTGTATTTTAGAACATCAGTAAGTCCGAAAGTCGGTACCGTGCTTAGCAACTTCTTCCGAGAATTGTGTTCCAAAAGACTCGATGCCTTGAATTTAAATGAACTTGAGAAACAGATTCCAGAAACCATTTTTCCACCCTCGTTCTTTGACATTATTGTTCATTTATCCATCCATCTATCAATTGAGGAAAAGATTGGAGATCCGGTGCACTACAGATGGATGTATCCCATCGAGAGGTACGAAAATTTATATTATCGGTAATTTAAACTGAAATAATTTTGTTTTGTAATATTATAACATTAAACTATAAGCAGGTACTTATTAACTCTAAATAACCACATCCGCAATAAGCACCATCCAGAAGGTTCAATAGTGGAAGGCTATCTACTGGAGGAAGCGACAACGTTTTGTTCGTGATTTCTCAACCTTGATGTTTAGACAAGGTTGAACAAACCAAGACGCGTAACTGACGGTCCACTTGGTGCTGAAACTATTCATCGCATGTCTCCAGAATTTGAGCTAATGTGCATGCTTACATCTTACTTACATCAGAATGTTTCAATCCATTTGAAGTGTAAGGAATATAAAATATTTAGTTATAACATTGCATAAACAATATATTATAATTTGAATAATAACTAACATATTTAACTTATATACAGTTCGCAAAAAAATACTATCATTCAATCACACACTAGATGGTCAGATGAAAAGATTGAAAAAGAACAAAGGCGATACTTTCCACGAGTGGTGTATTTCCGAAGTTTCTCGAAAAACTGATCGTGGAGAGAATGTGGATCCGATGGTTCGTGATTTATTATGAGGATCATCGGGTATGGCCACGTTCTACAGGGGTTACGGGGTAGCCGGGTATAAATTTGAAACCAAAAAGACAGAGCGATGTAGAGCGACGCAAAATAGCGGTATTACAATTGTCGACGAATAAGGAACACCTTACTTAGGAGTGCTTAAGGAAGTTTTAGCCGTATCTTATAGCTGTAAAGACGGCCCTTTCTACATATTTCAATGTCGATGGTTCAACGGTGTGAAGAAAGATATTAATTATGATCTTACCCTGGTTAACACTATTAAGCGATCGGCCTTTGACTACGACAAATTTATATATCCGTTAATGGAAACACAAGTTTATTATTCTCAAGATTTAAATAACGAAGACTGGAGTGTTGTATGTCGGTGGATGCCGAGAGATGTTTTCGACGTCCCAGGCAAATTGGATCCAGCTGAAGATGACAACAATGAAGTGAATGATGGCGCACAGCTAAGGAATTCACACTCCGTATTTTTACGTAACGACGGACTTCTTCCTCATTTATCAAATGAGACATCAGTTAGGCGAGATATCGATGCATTAGTTTTGACACAAGTGGATTTTGATAAACAGAATAAGAATGATTCAAATCAAGAACCGGATAAGGATAAACCGATTAAGGCAATAAAATTAATATAACTATTAGACTATTCTAACGAGTCATAAAATATAGTTCTGACATTTTAAATATTTCTTAGGTCGTGCTGCTAAAGAAACTTCCTCCCCGAAGAGCGAGAAGACCAATCAAGCAGAAGGATAGGAGTATACATTTAGCGGATGCCACGTCCCATGATAGCGTCTGTGAGGCTCGTGATGTTGATGAGGGCCCCTCTCATCTTCAGCAGATGTACACCACAAACTTGGACACAATAGATCAGGCCGAAGTAGTCGGGTCACCTGAATTTGGTATATGCTTTTTTTTAGCTTACAACTTTAAATTTTAATGCACATATACATTGTTTTGCAATTTTTAACAGTTATATTCATTTACAATGCATCTATTTATTATATGGGCTAATAGTTCATTTTTATAGTGCGTGATACAGCACATCGGTTTAGCGCATCGGAGGATGATGGAAGCACACACGGGTCAGATTCTATATCAGGTAATGACGTGTCTGGTTCTGCTTCAGGTATATCTGATTTAGTAATTAATTTATAAAGTCAATGTACTTGGGACTTGAGAATAATCACCCATTTATTCTATTATGTTTTCATTGTTATAAGGAGTTATATTATTGCTTTAATGGTGGCTTGTTTTTGAGCTAGCTTAATTGAGTTTATAGCAATTTCTATACTGCTTGCTGTTGAAAGAATATAATGATCCATGATTAGTTTTGTTTCAATATGCTCCAGTCAAATTGTGTGTTTGAATTTTTTGCATTAACCTGAACCTTCATTTGAACCAAGCAAATCATCACTTATTATTTTTCCCCTTATCTGGATTTCTCCTTGCCTTACCGCAACTCTAATTACTAGCATTAAACTAGATACTCTTCAACTGTTTATAAATTGTTGTTTTATATTTTTTCTGTTTATAAATTGTTGTTTTATATTTTTTTAAACAGGTAAAAATAAAAAAACCACGAAGACTGGTTAATCCATAAAGTTGTTTCTCCAAATGGGGAGAGGATCCATGGATCTTAGAAATTACCCCGCGTGGTAAGTCAGTTGGGGGCTACTCCACAAAATTCAGCAGTTATATTGGCGATGAGGCGTTGAATTATGATCGCTATCCGCTGCATCAAGAATGGTCTATTTAGGAAGAAGATCATGTGAGGAGATTATTTTTAACAGCACAGGTATATTCAAGTTATTATCAAATATATATAATTTGGTACTTATTCAAAATGAATTAACTTCTTATTCTTTTATTTCAGTCCAATGACCACTACAGATATGTCGGTATAGATAACGACTACAATACTGTTACTGAGTCATTTGATATAGAATTGTTGCTGAAGCATATGGTGGACCAAGTACACAATAAAAAAAGCAACGTAGTTGGCTTAAAACAGAATTTCTCGACAAATGGCTTGATGCAAATACTTCGCAAGAGCGAACGGAGCTCATGAAAGATATCGGAACATGGATGCGGAGGGAACAATGGAAAAAGTTGGTCGCTTGCATGACAACCCCTGAAAAACCGGTATATATGATTTCAAATTCGTATATGTGTGTGCTTGTTTTTATTAACTAAAATTTTTACCCAGACGATACCGAAGTCCAATGTAGAAAAGATTAATATTTGTAATCAAATTTTTTTGTTAATTTGAAGGCCGAATCAAAACGCAACAAAATAAATAGGAAAAGCGGGAAATGCCTGCGTTCTAATTTGACTAGTGGGAAGTTATTGTTAGAAAATGTCAATTAGAGGATGGTTAGTATTTTAAACCTTCAAGTTTATGATCGTAGTGGATTTGTTTAAATTGTTATTATCTATCATGCAATTTATCTATATTATTGTTTATTGAATACAGAAAAAGAAAGATCCAACCATATACGATCTATTTAAAGCTTGGATTTCGACGCATTCTGGCAAAGATCCACTGTCTCGAGAATATAGGGTAAGCTGTGCTTATTCATCAATTTCATGTAGTTAATAAATATTTGTATTCCCTTTGAACCTTAAAATATATAAAATTTAACTGCATGGAACATTTGCAGAAGGTGTTTGAGAAGAAGACAATTGGGATAGACGTTGGTCCCAATACCCCGATACAGGCGATTACCCCCATCTTAGATGAGATATCCGGAGGACATCACTATTGACACGAGAGGGGCTTGGAAAGTGGAAGCATGCGACGTCGTACGAGTTCCACAAGTATTCGCAAATTTTTTCGTCACCCAGATGCAGTCATAAGCATCCGGCTTGGCTGATGCACGATTGAAACTCTTGTGAAAAGAATTAGAAAAAGTGCGACGCAATCTGAATGCAGAAATCGATGCCCATGCCAATGCTCAAGTCAAAGCTCATCTTGAAGCATACGAAGAACGGCAGGCGGCACGAAAGCAAAGAGAGGAACAAGATGAGCATTATCGCCGTATGTATCCGAGATGGATGGGTGGTGGGATGTATGGGCCGTAGGGTCCTTCACCGGGTGCGGCATCTAAGTAATTAATAGGATCGTTGCGAATTTTCAAACTTAAGTACGCTATTTTGATTGCGGACTTGGTTTATGGTTCTAGATATTTATGTTTATTAAGTAATGCTTTAAGGATTTGATCTATGAATTGTATTCCGAATTATTGATGTTTTTTATTATTGATGTTTGAACTTGTTTTGTTTAATATCGAAATATTGTTGTTATGATGTCGTTGTTGTGATGTTCTTATCGTTGTTTGAAAATATTATTGTTATGTTGAATATAATATTATGTTTTCGAATTACTATTAATTGTCAAGCAGGGGCTGCCAATCAATAAAAATAATTTAAATAAAATATTTTCCTCCCAAAACTATTTAAACCATATCCAGACATCCGAGTATTTAAAAAAAACGAATTTTTAAGGAGAACGGTATACACCGTTTCCAGAATTTTAAATTTTTCTGATTTAAAAAAATACACTTTTTTGGGGAGAACGGTTTAGACCGTTTCCTGATAATTTTTAGGAGAACGGTTTATACCGTTTATAAAATTTTAAATTTTTTTGATTAAAAAAATACTCTTCCTTTAGGAGAACGGTTTAAACCGTTCTCCACATTTTGGGAGAACGGTTTTAATGGTTCTTGATTTTCGGAGAACCGCGATACATAGAACGGTTTTCAAAAGTCGGGAAACGGTTAAAATCGTTTTCTCTGATGCTTGGGAGAACGGTTAAAACCGTTCTCCCAGTGTTTATTTGTAGTAGTGGTCATCGCCTTTGTCGTTAGTAAATTTCAACTCAATTTAGATTATATCGAAATTCTCAGTAGACGATCTTTTCTCCGTTATTTCTTAGGTCTTGAGGTTGCTTTTCTCTCAAAGGATGCCTTTTATCTCATTAGAAGTATGTCACTGATTTGATTGAACGTGCTGGCTAGATTGATGGAGAACGCGAACAAGTTGGTGGCTTGATCTATCTCACTATAACTAGATCAGATATTGCACATGCAGTACATGTTCTTTATAAATTTGTAACCGAATCCACTAATGTTCATTTTGCGGCATTTCTTCGTGTAATCAGATTTATTCAAGGGACACTCACAAGATCTATCTTGTTACCTACATCATCCTCGCTCGAGATTTCTACATATATTGATGCTGGATTGTTAGATTATCCTGATACTCGTGAATTTACTTGCCACACCCTTCTTCCCAAGAGACGGTAGTGGTCATGTGATAAGCCCACGACATATTTATTTCGAGAAGGTCATTTCTCGCAACAAATACGCTAAGTGTTTTTAAGCAACATAAATACAACAAGTATCATACAAGTGAATGTGTCACGCCCCGCTTCCCAAAGAACAGAAACAGTGATGTGGTAATGTCCGCAAGCTAAATGTATTGAGGGTGGTCTATCTCAATACAGTTATGTTAAGCGTATATATATGTATATATATCATGCAAGCAATATACCAAAACAAATAATAAAAACCAAAAGCATTTATTTCCATTAACTGATAACTTTATTACATTACTGGTACTAAAATAAAAAGATTGTTTATTATATCGAGGAACGACATGCAAGGCCCTAAACAGGATGCCATCAAGAAAAGTAAAATCGCTAATCCTGGTAATCGGGTGTCAGCTCCGCAAAATCCTCGCTGGTGGGATCCACTCCTTCATCGTCTTCTCGAACCTTGTCCTTATCTAACGAACAACCAGGGGTAGAAAAAAGGAAAAGAAAGCCTGTCAGCGAGTTGCACTCGAGTAGGATTGCTTCATAAGAAAACTATGTAAAGAAAATGTGGGTACATAGTGTATTTTGTCATGTGAGTGAACCTCAATAGGTATCTACTAAATATTGTAATTGTTTCAGTTGATTATACAAGGGTATCCAGTTCGTATGATCATTCTGTTGTATTCAATAATTACGAATTAGTGTTAGCGTGTAGTTCATCTAGGCATGGAATTTCAATAGTTGTGCAGGTTATCCGTAATAACGAGATCTTCTAAATCACGTCACCCATAATATCAGGATCTTCTCACAATCATGTCACCCGTATATCGGAAGCTTCTAAAATAGGTCATCCGTAATAACGGGATCTTCTTTAAGTATTCTATACCTGGGTTCGCGTGTTTAACCCAATCCGTACTCGATGTCATAAGTTGTGTTCAGTATAGTATCGTTCAAGTGATTGGATTTGTATCATAAACCATGGTAATTTATCATAAATATCATTTATTAAAGGTCATGGTATTTTATTGTATTTATATTTTAGAAAAACACATTCGTGTTGTATTTATTGTCATATGAGGAACTATGATGTTTTATTTAAGATTACACAATTTTCATAATAGTTGTTCTAATATTATAGAGATCAAGAGTTACTTAGAGTTTCTTGTTGATTGGTTTTCTCGTGAGGGCGTCACAATTAACCCCATTATGCTCGTGGTGTGCGAGAATCCACACCATCCTAAAAGGAGCCCTCATAAAAAGTTGCAGGAGAGGCAATATCCAAAAGAACTTGATGGATTATGGATTTCCATAATCTTACTATTTAGTTTTTGTAACATCATAGGACGATTGTACGTTATTTAATTATATTAAATAAATATATTGAGCATTTATATTATTATTGTTATTGGGTTATGATTGATGTTTGAATACTTATTATGATAATCGTATTATTTTAACTTGCCTTGATCCTTAGTTCGAATTGATATAATATTGCTGTAGGGTTCCTTGGCACACTAATGAGGTCTCACAAGACATCAACCATGCCAATTTCAAATTTTACAGGTGCCGAGAGACCCTAATACGGATCGTTAACTAGAGTTTGGGCGAAACTAGCAACTAGTTAACTGCTTAACTAATAAGTGAACGGAAATACGACCTTTGTATATCCGTTCCTCCACCTCCATTGCTCCGTGATGAAGTCTCCTCGCTGTGATCATCGGATCCCGGGCTCTAGCGTCGGCTTCATCGGAGAAATGGATGGGCTAGGTCGTCGACTTCGATGCCGAAGATGATCTACGTCGAGGCAACACAAGATCAAGCTCCAACTTCACCAAGTCAAGAAACTTGTGAAGAAAACACCTTATACTACTTGGCAAGTAGTAGAGGATGAAGAAATAGGAAGTTGGTTCACTTTAGAATTGGATTTCTCACTCTTTTTCTCAAGTTGCCATTAATGGTGGCAAGCTTTCTTCTTGAAGAAGAAGAAGAAGAAGATGATAATATCATCAGTCTTTTCTAAAAGGAAAATAATATGATACTTATCATATTTTCAACCATGGTTCAGTGTAGAGAACTAACTAAGGTTTAGTAGAATGGTTAGGTTTTGGAGATGAAGACAAAATGGTCACTTGGTCAAAGCTTCATCAAGCTTCAACAAGCTTCATGTTTTAAAGCAACCATTTTATTTTTCTTTTATCTTTTAACCAAAAAGAATAGATAAATAAATAAATGAAATGAAACCCTAACCATTCACTAAACATGGTTTAAGTCTTTACACAAATCCAAGTTTTGCATGTATCATCAAACATGATACAAACAAGTGCACAAAACTATATCATATATACAATGTGCACATGCGAGCGAGAAAATCAATCTTAAGTGAACCGATACTAGTTAATGCAAAGTAATATATCAAATATATAATTATGCATTAAATCATTAAATCAACACTTGATTTAACGATCCAGTCATATCGCATATAACCGACTAATATCAAGTGTATCAATGTATCGAATCAACACTTGATTCGGTAACCCGGCTATATCACATATAACCTGCCGATGATACAAATCGCGAGAATAGAATATGGTATCACATACACGCATTATTCTCGGTCCTGCACATATCTTATATGCGCTCCTATTTCGTTTTGCTTGAGCCAGGAAACCTCTGTGTAGGACTCTAAAGACTCGTCAATACGCCGGCAGCAGGTGATGATCATATCAAACACCCACAAGCCGCAAGCGGTCTGCTAAACGTAACGGCCACCCGGGTATTGAGCGATCAGAAGATCGACGAGCAAGCCCGCTCACACTCCTGTGAATCCAACCAGTAACACTTACCGTACAGTCCGGTCTGTTCGTCTGATATGTCGCATATCTCGCCTAGGGGTGGGAAACGTCAGACCCCAATAGCTCGATAAGTCGTGTCGATATGAGGTCTATAACAGTTCGAGAAACTACTGGTAACACTTACCATTAAATCTCAGCAACCCTGGCCAGGGATTTCCGGTTATAGCCAATCGAACACAGTGCAACATCAACTCCCTATACCGGGAGAGACGAATCCCCTCCTATCGCTCATTGCCTCCATGTGATTCGGGACTGTACCCAAAAACCACCGTTTTGCACGCCCTCTTGGACGTGGTAAGGTGGAAATCAAAGCACAGTGGGAATCACACAAGACTCTATGACGATCTCGGGTCAACAGACTACTCTGTACCAGTGTCACCAGAGAACTGCCATCTGACGTAAGGTATAATACCATCTGGGAGTTCTCGGCGAGTCCGTCCAGTGTACCCAGTCTCCACTGTGCACCCGTACATCATCTCTGATGTCAAACACCAATGGATATGGGATCATCCATCGCCCATCTGTATGGGTCGAGAAGGTATAGGCTAGTCTACTCTGGTATATCGATGCACCGTCTCGATACACCCACGACTAGGGACCTTGAAGGATGTACTTATAGACTACCATGTCCCCACTAGTATGATCCGCATCATAGTCCAGGTAGTCAAGTACACATCCTAAGGGCTTTACCAACATGTAACAGAGAGACATCCAGTATACACGTTAAGGTAAAGAGTAACCAGATAGCATACTATCATGTCGAGCAAGAAAGTCCTCCCTATATATGTCCAAGCATCCACTACAATATACATCATATGTACAGTAATGGCCTCTAGGGCATACATATAACTAACAATCTTCCACTTGCACTAGGGCCATCTGTAGCTGTGGTTGTAGTATCTCATACTCAACCATCCCATAAAAATCTCTCTCTGGGAAAAGGCCTTTGTGAGTGGATCCGCCGTGTTGTCCTCTGAGTCTGCTCTCCTAACCTCGATCACCTTGGAGATCAGCCATCTCTATGATCTGGTGATACTGCCTTAGAATATGTCTGGATCACTGATGGGACGGGTGTTCCTTGGCATAAGCCACAACTCCATTGTCACACAATGGGAGGAACTAAGTTCATCTCATGAACTAATATACACCCAGACTTCCTCTTTGGTAGCATCTTAAGTAGCGATGTATCCAGCCTTTATCGTCTAGTATGCCACGGTATCTAGCTTGGAACTCTTCCAACATACCGTCCCTTTACTGAGGGTAAAGACAATGCCTGCGACTGACTTTCAGTCGTCTTTATCACCCTGGAACCCTTCCAGTGATTCTCCCCAGGATCAATTGATACCATCTCACTACAGCTAGTGAGTATACTAACACCCAAATAACATCTATCTCATAGATGAGCTCAGGATGGAGGATGTATCACTTTGATCCTATCTGGAGAATTCTTGTGATAAGCGGAGATTGACTGAGCGTAGCATAGGAAACTCCTTTCCTATCAAGAGTATGTCATCCATGTACTCTACGAGGATCACCACCATACTCCCTACTACCTTTTTGTATATACAAGGTTCATCCACCATTTTGATGATGTCAAACTCTTTGACTAACACATCAAAACAGATGTTCCAACTCCGCGATGCCTGCTTTATCCTATAAAGCATCTTGTACATGTTTCCGCTGCTCCCACTGTTTACGAAGCCCTCTGGCTGTGTACTTACAGACGCCCTCTTCTAAAACATCATTTAGAAAAGCTGTCATGACACCCAACCACCAGATATCGTAGTTATGGTATGTAGCCGTGGCAAGTAGGATCTGGATGGATTTAAGCATAGGCCCCAGAAAAGGTTTCATCATTATCCACGCCTGGTCGATGACGAAAACCTTTAACAAGTCTAGCTTTGAAAGTCTCAACTTTTCTATCTACACCAAGTAATCTTCTCAAGATATACTTGCTCCTGATGGGGATTTAACCCTTCAGATATAGCAACCAAAGTCCATACTTTGTTGGTGTATAAGGATTCCATCTCAGATCGATAAACATCCAGCCATTCTTACAGAGTCTCACTCTTGATGGCCAGGTCGAAACTAGTTGGGTCATCATCTCATGATGCAATCCTCGCTCCCACTGTCATAGAGAAACCGAAGTATCTCTCAGGTGGGTGAGGAACCCTACTAGATCGGCGGAGAGGCCGAGGTTCGTTGGTAACTATTGAATCCTTTGGTTCTACCAAATCATCAGCTGCAGTTTGTATACCTGGAACATTTCCAGTCATAACAGACCTTGCCTCGTGCTTGTCCGGATTTTGTTTTTAGACATAGGCCGGACTACCCAAATCTTAACTTACTTAAGAGATAGGCTCTTCCCATACCATATCTTATATGGAGTGGTAGGCACTGATTTGATTCGAACCTAATTCAATAGGTATGCAGCTTCTCAAGTACACAACTCCTAAAAGGAAACAGGTAACTCAGTAGTACTCATCATAGAGCACACCTTATCATATAGGGTGTGATTGCTCTGCCCCGATATACCATCGTGCTATAGTGTATACGGAGGAGTAATGCTGAGAGAGAATCTCATTCTCCTTTAGAATAGTCCAGGATTTCCGTGCTCAAGTATTCTCCTCCCTGATCTCATCAAAGGACATAATACTTATACCCATATTTTGGTTCTCTACTTCTAACTTATATTTTGTGAATATCTCAAATGGTTCGGACTTGTGTTTCAATAGGAACATATGTCTGAATCTTGAGAGATCATCAGAGAATGTAATGAAGTACAAAGAACCGGTCTTGGTATGTGTAGACAGAGGACCTACATACATCAACATGTATCATCCCAAGAGTTCACTAACTCTTTCTCTGCTTTAAAAAAACAGAGCTATGGTCATGTTATCTTTGTGACATGACTGGCAAGCTTTATAAGATGTAAATTCAAACTAATTTAAATATGCATTTAATGCAACTTCAGCCAGTCGGGTCGCATTAATATGACCTAGTCTACAATACCTCAAGAAGGAATCGTTCATTTTTGAACTCTTCCTCTTGTGTGTGTTCCGTATACTAAAGAACTGTAGTTTGATTTAAAACATTAATGCTTTTAGATAACGTGCCTGAACCGATCAACTTTTGATATAGGAAATGTTCAAAACATTATCCAACAATACAAAATTATATCCTTCTTTACTAATAAAGAGACTGATATGATTTTGTATATCAGGTTCGGTATCTAATAACATTCGTTCAGAATCAATGTATTTGTAATACAGGGTGACAGTGACCAACAGACTTGGCTGCAACACTTGCCCCGTTTTCTGTCTCATGAAACTTATCACCCGTTCTCAGTTCTCTACCTATCTGTAGTCCTATGTAACAGATTACATATCTGGGATCCTGATTCGGTATCAAATGCCCAGGACGTAGAGGATACAGAGAAACAGTTCTTTATAACGAACACACCCGAAGATGATGCATCAACATGCACTTTCTTCGTTTGGGCGGTACGGGAATTCTGGTAATCCCCAATTTCCTGCTCTGTCTTATAACAATTATAAGTTGGAGCGAGACCAACATTCCCCAGCACAGTATAACAAGCGGGTTCGGTCAATAATCTGTATTATTATCTTGATTAAGGTGTGATATGGTCGCTACCTGGAGAGAGAGAGAATAAAACACTCAGCGTGCGCTCTTGCAAGAATAGATTGGTTATTAGTTTATCTAATCAGGATGGCTCCCACTGTTTCTATCAAATCTTCCTTCAAACCCTAAAAAGAAAGACTAGCCGGGATTAATTACACGCTACAAGTTCGCCAATCTTTCAGCCAGGCCAGTGTCGGTAGTTTGAGGGAGGTTCCCCGTGCTTTCGCACGGACCTAATTAATGTAAACCTCGTTTTCCCAGAGGCGTAACCCCGTTGACACCTTTCTAGACACCTACTTGATCGGCTAATTGTAATGTGTAAAACTCTCCCAGGAGTAACAATTACACGCAGTGGGTATCGGGATCCAACTATCTCATAGAAGGTATGCAATCTCATTGCAAATTTCAACACTTGAAATTCCCGATAATAGTTTACCCCTAGCGTTCTATGACCTTGACGAATGCCAAACAACCCATAGTCCACTAGTCAAGTTCAACCCGTACATTTCTTGATTGAATTAAACCCACCCGCACGACCCTTGACGAATGCCAAACAACGCCGTACGAATACCCTAATCCAATCTGCATCATATGCATAAGCAGATAAATACTAGTTAGCTACCGTACACTACGCCTTGACGAATGCCAAACTACCGCAGCACGAATACTAAATAGTACTTATCTGAAATGACGGAGGGCTACGACAGGTTTTTCTGAAAACCTATTGCGTAATGAACTTGATATCGTTGTAGAATCAAATGATTTTAAAATGGAGTGTTTTTTATGCTTTTCTAGTTTTGCTAAAGGGGTCATTCCCGGTGAAGGGATCGTCGGCCCTTTCCTCATCGAATAAGGTGCAGGATATATCAAATATACCGCTGTGCAAAGCAAAAACTATAGAAGCATTCAAAAGACAAACCGAGGGTTGTAGCATCTGCCAGTTATTGCTAAAGGGGTCACTCCCGGTGAAGGGATCTCGGCCCTTTCCTCGTCGAATGAGGTGCAGGATATATCATATACACCGCTGTGCAAAGCAAGAACTGTAGCTACCTGTTTTATTTTTGAAATTCGATTCTACAACATCTTTAGGTTTCTTTTATTTCATTAATCACATTAATGAAGTCCCATCATTTAAGTACCTAAACATCACAGATAAATACGACGTACACTTATGCCATCTGCATTCGCCTCGATGTCCCCTCGTGCACCGTTAGGTTAGGTAACTAACGGCAGAGCAGGGCAGGGCTAGCGTGGGTGTAAAACATAAGTAACATCTATATAATATATCATATATACTATATACAGTATCAATCACAGAACATATCACATGATCAAATCACATATATCGCAGCAGAAGAATCATATGAAATATTGGATATTCTAGGACGTCCGTGTTTTCAATACGAGCCAGTATAAAACACGGATTCCACGGTCGCGATGAATAGCCAAACCCACACCCCTAGACCCCTACGAGAGCGGCAAGCAACCCTACCAATTCTAGAGTTAGGAGACCCGGACTCGACTCCTCGAGTTGGTCTCCCATTGGACTCCAGAACCCGGTTACTTGTGCTCCCCTCCTTTGGTCTATCCTAGTGCGGAAAAGTAAATAATATACATCAACGGTGACAACTTCCGCAACCTGGAAGTGCCCCAATAAAAGAATATTACATACAAGTTTTTACATGAATGAAAATGAAAAACACTCATCTCACATAAAAACCCCCGGCTATTCAAACACGACGATCCAATATAACATATCCAGCAACACATAACATCACATATCATCAACGTAAGTAAACATGCGTATCCCAATTGTCGTTGACATATAGCAACAAAACCGGCGATATCACATATTACACTTACGGTCACAGAAAAGAAAGAGTAAAACTACAACAGTTGGAATCCGCAAACTCTTTAGACATCGCATGCCCAATCAAATGAATTCTTTAGACATCGCATGCCTAACAGTTATAAACCCCGCATTTTAGTCTCATTATCGAAAACACTTTTCAATATCAAGTCGGGCAATTCAACAAGATTCCCGGCATCCTGATCGAATGCTCGTCGCAAACTTTAGTAGACGGCCGCACCCCCGACGCCGTCGACGAAGTGCACCAAGGCGGAACACCGCTGCCGCGAGCACCCGAACGGATGCTTTTGGCGACAGGGTTCTCCTACAGTCACTTGGTCGGGGTTATGGGGTGAGGCTGTCTATTAAGTTTACCCATCGAGTATCCGCGTACGCTACGTGATTGCGACGGACTTTTGATCGCATCAAAATTCCGTGGCAACCGATCAAGTGAGACTAAATTGCTATGTTTATAACATTCATTCAGTTATCACATAACTACTTGTGAATTCCAAATATTGTATCCCATTCCAGATAAATAGAAAATGTTAAACTTTCCGATCGAACAGTCAAACACCCAAGTTTTTCCGAAACAGATCAACACATGAAACAAGTTTAAAAACATCCAGTTCATGCCTCAGTACCAATGGTCCAGCCGTAGAAGGGTCAAGCCAACGCCTCACATATGGCACGCCGTACTGCCCCAAACCCGAAGATTCAAAGGGCAGTTCAAGACGGTCACATAATCGAGTTAAGCTTTGTTGTCTTCTAGAGGGTCCATCGCATTACTTGCACTACTTAGAACGTTATTAAACCACGGAAAGATCCAACACTTGAAAATTTCCCGACAGGGGAAAAATTGGGTATTTATATCCGGTCGAACTTTTTAACATATTCAATAATTATCCGGAAAACACATAGACAAGATTAGACAATCCGATCGAATCTACGAAGTCCCAGTACAACCCCAGAAAACTCAACTGTTGCGTAGAAGTTAAAATATTCCAGAAAATACAGCACTAAATAATAGGAATTACTGTGCAAATTACAAAAGCTGATGTGACTAATTGGCCACGGAACCGCCGCACCAGCCATGGTCATGCCGCGGTTCCGCCGCACTTTAGAGGAATCCTGAGCACGTGCTCCACAGTAATTCATCAAATTCCCTACTGAATTTTTTGGCAATTTTTAATTCACAAAAATCCAAATTTTCAGAAAATTTCCAGAGAGTGATTTGGAGTTAGGGTTTCGGGTTTGATCGGGTTTCTAACATCGTCTACGCATCGCCTAAGGCTCTAGCTAGGCTCTGATACCACTGTAGGGTTCCTAGGCACACTAATGAGGTCTCACAAGGCATTAACCATGCCAATTTCAAATTTTACAGGTGCCGAGAGACCCTAATACGGATCGTTAACTAGAGTTTGGGCGAAACTAGCAACTAGTTAACTGCTTAACTAATAAGTGAACGGAAATACGACCTTTGTAGATCCGTTCCTCCACCTCCATTGCTCCGTGATGAAGTCTCCTCGCTGTGATCATCAGATCCCGGGCTCTAGCGTCGGCTTCATCGGAGAAATGGGCGGGTTAGGTCGTCGACTTCGATGCCGAAGATGATCTACGTCGAGGCAACACAAGATCAAGCTCCAACTTCACCAAGTCAAGAAACTTGTGAAGAAAACACCCTATACTACTTGGCAAGTGGTAGAGGATGAAGAAATAGGAAGTGGGTTCACTTTAGAATTGAATTTCTCACTCTTTTTCTCAAGTTGCCATTAATGGTGGCAAGCTTTCTTCTTGAAGAAGAAGAAGAAGATGATAATATTATCAGTCTTTTCTAAAAGGAAAATAATATGATACTTATCATATTTTCAACCATGGTTTAGTGTAGAGAACTAACTAAGGTTTAGTAGAATGGTTAGGTTTTGGAGATGAAGACAAAATGGTCACTTGGTCAAAACATCATGAAGCTTCAACAAGCTTCATGTTTTAAAGCAACCATTTTTTTTTTCTTTTATCTTTTAACCAAAAAGAATAGATAAATAAATAAATGAAATGAAACCCTAACCATTCACTAAACATGGTTTAAGTCTTTACACAAATCCAAGTTTTGCATGTATCATCAAACATGATACAAACAAGTGCACAAAACTATATCATATATACAATGTGCACATGCGAGCGAGAAAATCAATCTTAAGTGAACCGATACTAGTTAATGCAAAGTAATATATCAAATATATAATTATGCATTAAATCATTAAATCAACACTTGATTTAACGATCCGGTCATATCGCATATAACCGACTAATATCAAGTGTATCGAATCAACACTTGATTCGGTAACCCGGCTATATCACATATAACCTGCCGATGATACAAATCGCGAGAATAGAATACGGTATCACATACACGCATTATTTTCGGTCCTGCACATATCTCATATGCGCTCCTATTTCGTTTCGCTTGAGCCAGGAAACCTCTGTGTAGGACTCTAAAGACTCGTCAATACGCCGGCAGCAGGTGATGATCATATCAAACACCCACAAGCCGCAAGTGGTCTGCTAAACGTAACGGCCACCCGGGTATTGAGCGATCAGAAGATCGACGAGCAAGCCTGCTCACACTCCTGTGAATCCAACCAGTAACACTTACCGTACAGTCCGGTCTGTTCGTCTGATATGTCGCATATCTCGCCTAGGGGTGGAAAACGTCAGACCCCAATAGCTCGATAAGTCGTGTCGATATGAGGTCTATAACAGTTCGAGAAACTACTGGTAACACTTACCATTAAATCTCAGCAACCCTGGCCAGGGATTTCCGGTTATAGCCAATCGAACACAGTGCAACATCAACTCCCTATACCGGGAGAGACGAATCCCCTCCTATCACTCATTGCCTCCATGTGATTCGGGACTGTATCCAAAAACCACCGTTTTGCACGCCCTCTTGGACGTGGTAAGGTGGAAATCAAAGCACAGTGGGAATCACACAAGACACTATGACGATCTCGGGTCAACAGACTACTCTGTACCAGTGTCACCAGAGAACTGCCATCTGACGTAAGGTATAATACCATCTGGGAGTTCTCGGCGAGTCCGTCCAGTGTACCCAGTCTCCACTGAGCACCCGTACATCATCTCTGATGTCAAACACCAATGGATATGGGATCATCCATCGCCCATCTGTATGGGTCGAGAAGGTATACGCTAGTCTACTCTGGTATATCGATGCCCCGTCTCGATACACCCACGACTAGGGACCTTGAAGGATGTAGTTATAGACTACCATGTCCCCACTAGTATGATCCGCATCATAGTCCAGGTAGTCAAGTACACATCCTAAGGGCTTTACCAACATGTAACAGAGAGACATCCAGTATACACGTTAAGGTAAAGAGTAACCAGATAGCATACTATCATGTCGAGCAAGAAAGTCCTCCCTATATATGTCCAAGCATCCACTACAATATATATCCTATGTACAGTAATGGCCTCTAGGGCATACATATAACTAACAATTGGTACCCGACCTACATGAATGTTAACCTATGATATTTTGTTAGTATTTAAGTTTTATTGCTAACCGTATATATCTTATTCATATAATATATGTTAAAATATCATGAGATAAGAAATGAGTATTATATTAATAGAATATATTTATGGCTATCTAGTTTGTTTAATTAAGGATAATTAGTATCTAGTATTTTATTTGTTAATCTATTAAAATATGTTTTAATATCAATACAATATATTATCAAATATTAGTTTTGCAACAAAAAATATTATCGTTATCTAAGTAGTTAAATATATGATAATTAGTTTTAAATTTATTTGCTAGTCTAATAATATTTTATTTTAATGTTCATATATTATATTTAAATATTAAATATATTAGTAAGTTCTTTTAACAAAAATATATTTTATTGCGGTAGTTTTAAATAAAAAATATGCTTAGATATGGTTAATCATTTTAGAATCTTTAGGTGATCCTTAAACAAATATTTTGGGGGTTTTTATCTAAGATTTGCATTAATATATATATATATATATATATATATATATATATATATATATATATATATATTAATAACCCATTATCTATCTCTCTCTCTTTCAAAAACAAATCTTATTTTCTCTCTCCAATCACACTCCCTCTCATCTTCCTCTCTCCTCTAATATAAACCTAAGCCGACCCCTTCATCCACATTTTCATCTCCTTCAAACCCATCACCCTCGACCACCGCAACGACCGACCCCAACTCCAGACGAGACTGATCACCATCAAATCGCAGCCATCTTCCTCTTCTTCGCCGTCTCTGAGGAAAGTATCTAATACTTGTTCATATATGCAAGCTATGACGACAATTATGGTCGTCGTAATATTATTTATCTATAACGGTTAAAATTAGTATATACTTTAAGAGAATAATCATTCTTAATTAATAAGGTTATTTTGATAGGTATTGATTGTTGCAAAATAATATTATAGTTTACAAATGAAACGTCGTCGCCAAGCGGATACGACAAATCTGGAATTTACTGTACACCTTACCTTATAAGATTTATTATAAATTATAGAAAAATTATTAGCACATGTTCTTTAGTTTGTTACGAAGATAACTCAGAATACTGTAACCCTGTGAAAGATTCACTTGTACAATAAATTGTTTAAATAATGTAAACTGTAAATGAAAGTACCTCTGAACTGCTGTCCAGGGAAATTCCAGCAGCAAACTTTCAATTTCGAACTTTCACAACTTTTTGTAGGAACAACCTGAGATATTTTAACATATAAAAATGAAAACCTTATTGAAATAGCTTTGTTTTGTATATGACACGTCCCTTTTGGAGAACGTTTGTTATTTTTAAGATATTTTACAAATTAGGGTGACGCTAAATTTCTGAACGGAACTTTCTTGTGCATGGTTAATCAACACCACTTTTATTGTTATTAATCGGATTGAATATGATATCCTTGTTAATGATATAATCTTGATCTTGTACATGATATGATTACGTTATCCCTGATATGCTTGTATACCGATTTTTTCGAGACCCGGTTCTTGCCCATGGAACAAAGTGCCACACGGAACAAAGTGCCACGCCAATTGTCATGCCAAGGGGTTCGGGGTCACCTCTTGAAACCGTGGGGGCCAACTCTTAAGTCCGTGGGACCCACTGTAGAACAATGAAGATTCTTCGGAATACATTCCGGAAGAGGATTGGACCACATTATAAATGTAATGATACCACCCACAATTACAGAGGCGCCTTTTAGGTGAATCGGCACTATAGGAGCTTGAGAACTCCGTAGTTAAGCGTGCTCGGGCCAGGGTAGTCTTGGGATGGGTGACCTTCTGGGAAGTTGCCCATGGTCGGGTCCGGTTCGCTCTAAAAGACAAAACCGTGCGGTTTCGACAAAAGCGGACAATACCATCCCTTCTGGGACGTAGGGCGTTACATTTATGGTGGCCTATGCAGGTCCCTCATGTAAGTCTACGGTACCGTCCCGGCTGTCAATCCGAGGCCAAACGCGGAAACAAAAACTTTTTACGAAACTGGCGCTAACGCAGACTTTTACCCGGATCGTACCATTAACACTAAACTAGCTATCTATAAGAAGTTAGAATGGCTATACCGATCGATCCGTGTCCTTTGGTCTTTAGCCACCATCCCTAGCTCCTCACGGCATTTCCGGTCTCCTCGTCAAAGTGGCACCACATCAAGAAGTCTTTTTACGGGCTCCCGCTTCAAACCAAAGCAACTCGGACATGATGTTTGCTAGACGACATGTCCAAGGTGAAGTAGAGAATGTGTGTGATAACTTTGTCTCTATAAACTCAATGAATCTCAACACATGAGATGGGATGAGTGGAGGTTGAAGATGAAGCCATTGGAGGAAGAGGTGAGCTCAAGAAGAAAGAAGAAGAAAAAGAACTTGCTTTTTATGTTGTGTCTTATTTTGAGATATATATATATATATATATATATATATATATATATATATATATATATATATATATATATATAAAACCAAAGTCCCAAGCCATCACATGGCAGCCCCCCCTCTCTCCAAAATACCCCCACTAATCATAATTAGCTCCATAAATCAATCCCATCTCATGTGTTGAGATTCATTGAGTGTATAGAGACAAAGTTGCCCATGGTCGGGTCCGGTTCGCTCTAAAAGACAAAACCGTGCGGTTTCGACAAAAGCGGACAATACCATCCCTTCTGGGACGTAGGGCGTTACATTTATGGTGGTCTATGCAGGTCCCTCATGTAAGTCTACGGTATCGTCCCGGCTGTCAATCCAAGGCCAAACGCGGAAACAAAAACTTTTTACGAAACTGGCGCTAACGCAGACTTTTACCTTGATCGTACCATTAACACTAAACTAGCTATCTACAAGAAGTTAGAATGGCTATACCGATCGATCCGTGTCCTTCGGTCTTTAGCCACCATCCCTAGCTCCTGGCGGCATCTCCGATCTCCTCGTCAAAGTGGCACCACATCAAGAATTCTTTTTACGGGCTCCCGCTTCAAACCGAAACAACTCGGACTTGAAGTTTGCTAGACGACATGTCCAAGGTGAAGTAGAGAATGTGTGTGATAACTTTGTCTCTATACACTCAATGAATCTCAACACATGAGATGTGATGAGTGGAGGTTGAAGATGAAGCCATTGGAGGAAGAGGTGAGCTCAAGAAGAAAGAAGAAGAAAAAGAACTTGCTTATTATGTTGTGTCTTATTTTGAGATATATATATATATATATATATATATATATATATATATATATATATATATATATATATATATATATATATAACCAAAGTCCCAAGCCATCACATGGCAGCCCCTCTCTCTCTCCAAAATACCCCCACTAATCATAATTAGCTCCATAAATCAATCCATGTCACATTAAATGGCCACACAAACCAATACTATGAGCCACCATGTACATGTGGCATGAAAAGATGCTTATGGACAAAACTTGCACTAACATTTTCCTCCACTAAACATTTAAACCAAAATGTTTAATCCAACAAAAAGATATGGCATCAACTAAAGTAAACTCGTGACGGATCACAGGGATACCCCTCACCTATATATACATACCTGCATCCGCATTCCGACTGAATGCGAATGCAATGAGACTAAAGTAATCCAACAAATCTAATACTAGGATCCGTCTTAAACAAAAGCCCACTAGTATGATCCGTCCGATCATGATCCGTGCACAAGTGCACGTATATGATCGAACCCTGCCATAATACCATACGACCTGTTCCCCTCCGAAAGGCGGCGCACAGGACCGCGATTTCCTGACGCTGAGATTCGGGGAAGATGCTATATGGTTTTATCCATCCACCTCTCCGAAGATGCCAAGTTGATTTATGGCACCGTGTATCGAAGGTTTAGACGGATGCGACCGATGTAGCAGACTTCGTCAGATTCCCCCTCGTTTGAGGGGTTTTTGATTGTGGGGACGCTCTTCCCTGCAGGCGCAAGCCCCTGCAGTTAATTACGCTATCGCATCGCGGTAACAACTTTCTCCTTCTCCAGCTGGTCACTTCGTGTCGGGGGTGTTTGTTTTGTTTGTGGTTGCCTGTGGATTGTATACGGAGACTAATTTATGCAGTCACCCGTAGGACGTGGATTAATCCAAATCCGTGTTTACTTAGATTTGGGTTTGTGGTTTTGGTTTGAGGATACGTTAGCTATATTTGAGACTAAGATCGACTCAAACGTTTGTTAAGGATACGTTAGTCCGATTTGAGACTAAGATCAACTTAACAGGATCGTTTAGATCCGACAAAAGAGCGTTTGGGCTCCATTGTTCCAGTTTAGGGACATGGTGGTCCATTGCATGTATGGTCGTCGGGACCCGTCACCTCTCTGACGACGTTGATGGATTACAACGACAGGTGTCAGAGGAGTTCAGAGATATACCCTTGAACCAAAGCTGATTGGGGGGATTCATAGTCCAATTTGGGACTAAAGTCTGTTTGAAGGTTTAAGGATACGTTAGCCATATTTGAGGCTAAGATCAACTTAAACGGTTGTTAAGGATACGTTAGTCCAGTTTGGGACTAAGATCCTTAACGGGATCGTTTAGATCCGACAAAAGAGCATTTGGGGGCTCTATTGTTCCAGTTTAGGGACATAGTGGTCCAATACCAGTTTAAGGACATACATGGTGGTCCATCTCCAGTTTAGGGACATAGTGGTCCAATACCAGTTTAAGGACATAGTGGTCCACCGTTAGTTTAAGGACGTTTCGGTCCAATATTAGTTTAAGGACGTTTCGGTCTAATATTAGTTTAAGGACATTTCGGTCCACGAGTTTAAGGACCCCGCAGTCCATATTAATGTATGTGGTCGTCGAGACCCGTCACCTCTCTGAATTCGTTGAAGGATTACAACGATAAGTGTCAGAGGAGCTCGGAGATGTACCCTCGAACCGGATATAAATTAATTTAGGGAGCAGCCGTGCTCAGTCAATTTAATTTGAGGACTTACGGCCATGATTGGGTTAAGTCCAGTTGAGAATATTCAACATTTTTCTTGATCTTTGGCCTATTAGTCCTGTGCTAGGGCTTTGCCCATATTTAATAATGCACTGCATTCTATTCTGGCCTGCTAGGCTTTTGATTTGGGCTCTATCCCTTTATTTATGATGCAGAGCATCTATTTTGGTTTGGGCTCTGCCCCTTTTTTTAAAAGTAATGCATTGCATTTTATTAGACCTGTTAGGCCTTCTTTAATTGGGCTTGGCCCCTTTTGTAAGCAATGCAGTGCATTTGTCTGGCGCTTTGTGCCAAGTAATGAGCGCAAGCTCATATGGTGATGACACGTGTCATGCTCTGGTGAGCGCAAGCGCAACAGCGCAGTGCGCTGCGCTAATGCGCTGCGCTGTTGCGCTGCTGACACGTGGCGCGCTCTGGTGAGTTGCGCCAATTCCAGAGAGCAAAGCTCTATTTCAAGAGCGCGTAGCGCAAGTTGTTCTGTAGCTGACACGCGGCGCTCTCTTAAGAGCGCAACAGCGCAGTTTGGAAGTGCAAAGCACTAAGAATCTTTTAGATTCAAGAACAGAAGTGCAAAGCACTATTTAATTTCTTGATCTAAATTAGATCAAAAAAAAATAAATTTTTCTTTTTTGTTTCAAGAACCAGAGGTTCATAAAAGTGCAAAGCACAATTTTTTTTATTTTGTTGTTTTCTTGTTTTTTAAAGAACCAATGGTTCAAAAAGAAGTGCAAAGCACTGTTATGTGAAAAAACATTGATCTGGTTTTTAGATCGATGATTTATTTAAAAGAGATTTCTTCTCTCTCGTGAAGGTTTTTTTTTACCTCTTTCTTCAAATTTTCTCAGAGTTCTCTCTGTTTGAAGCCCTTGACTTTTTTCAATAAAAATATATCTCCCTTTTGAGTTGAGGCCTAGGGTTCTTTTTATAGTGCCCATAAATTAGTTAAATTTGTTAAAGAGATCTTTCTCTGAGTGATTTGGGGAATTTTCCCCACCGATGGATCTTTGATCCAAGGGCTTCTGCTTTGCAGAAGAAAATCTTCTTGTTTTAACAAGAACAGAAAAGATTTTTTTATAAATTTAATTCTGTTTGGCGCAGATGCCCCAGCGCGTGACACGTGTCGCGCAGCGCAACTGCGCTGACACGTGTCGTGCAGCGCAGTGCTTGCGCAGCTGAAGCGTTGCTTCATTAAATAGAGCTTTGCTCTGATTGGACGCGCCTTCTTGGGCGCTGCGCTGATGTATCGGCGCTTGACATGTGGCGCGCAGCGCAAATAATCTGAAGCGTTGCTTGTTTTATTAAATTTTCAAAGCAGAGCTTTGCTCTGATTGGGGGAAGATGAAGCGTTGCTTCGTCTCCCGCCTCGGAATTTGAACAGAGTTTTGCTCTGATTGGGGTAAACAAATGGCCCCCTACCGTTGCGCTCACGTGGCGCACACGTGAGTGCAGCGGTGGCAAACTCTTGATCGTTGGATCAAGGAGTGAGCTCAAGGGGCGCAAGCGCCTTATAAATAGGACCTCTGGCCCTTAAAAAAAAACTCACTATTTTCTAGATTTTGATTTCCAGAGCTTTGCTCTTGTTTAGAATTCCAGAGCTTTGCTCTCGTTTCCAGAACTTTAGAGCTTTGCTCTTCCAAGTTAGAAAACTTTAGGTATAATTAATTTTAAGTTAAATTAATTTTAATTAACCTAGAGAGCTTTGCTCTCACAGATCTTCAGATTTAAGGAAATCCCCTTTGGGGTTTCATCAACTGAGCTTTGCTCTTATGAATCTGTTTCAGGGTTTCTCAACCCATGAACAGAAACTCGTAGTTTTGGCAAAACATAGATCCCTTTGATCTAAAAGAACTCTTAAGAGTGTTTCATTGATCTTAGAGTTTGAAGATGACATTTTATTGCTCAGTGCATTATATTGTTTTGCTTAATCAGTTTTTCTGATAATTCTGTTGATCCTCTTTCACAGGAACAATGGACGCCCACATGTATGCTCTTAACGAGATCATCTCTTACGGGGACATCCGCCGACTTGGCCGCTCTCAAAATCGAGAGTTCACAAACGAGGAGTGTGCTGAAATAATGAGTCGCTTCGACGCGTACAATGGTCCACTGCTTCCCCGACGTTCCTCCCTCCTTAAGCTTATTGTGGGAGCCATCTGGGAAGCGCTTCCCCTCTTTTGTTCCGGCGTGCCACTTAGGGCGTTGGATGCTGCTGAGGACAAGGTGCACTCGGTGTACCTGTTGAACTTTATCTCAAAGAGACGGCGAGACAGTCTTATCGATCTCTTGCACGAGGTCTTTCAACAGTCCGCCATACTCGCTGCTTATCGGAGGGTGGAAGACATCAGGGGGGACCCTGACGCTTGTGCTCGCGAAAGAAAGCATACTAGGATGGTCCGCGAGGCCTAGAAAGTCATAGATAAAGTCGCTTTTGAATTCCTCAATCCATGCCCTGGATCTGAGGTTATTCCATTGTAACTTTCGTTTATTGTTTTTATGATTGTAAGAACTCCGGGAAATATTAATGAAAATTTTTGTTTTTCCTAGCCTGTCTTATCTTTTGTTCTGAGTCTTTTGCCCATGCATGAATGAATGTGTCTTGAACGCTCGATCAAATGTAAATCGGATGCTCTTTCTGTTGCTTTTCCTCTTTCTCAGCATGTCGTTACAATTAGCAGGTAATAGAGTAAGCTTCTTGATTTCTTCACGAGATAGCGAGGGCTTAGGCCGCAGGTTCAGATCCGCTGCCTAAGAATTTTCAACTCTATGAGCTGTGAGGGTCTCATAGAGATTTTTCTCCCTACGGATCGAGAGGATCTCGTAGGTGGGTTTTTCTCCTTAGGAATCGTGAGGATTCCTAAGTGTGGTTTTCTCTTATAAGTCGTAAGGATCCTATAAGAGAATTTTTCCCTCTTACGAGTCGAGAGGACTCGTAAGCTGTTGTTTTCCTCATCGTCGAAACTCGAGTTTGAAGAGTGAGACCCGTGGATGGTATGCAAGAGACCGTTTTGGGTCAACTTGTAGGGTCCCAGTGCTTAGGAAACAGGCTTCTTTTATGCCTACTGCCTAAGGCTTTATCTCACGAGTCGAGCCGCCTCAACAATTTCTTCACAAGTCGAGACGAATCGAGCGTTTCTCGCAAGAACATCTTAACGTCGCATTTAACCTCTGCTCTTTACGACAGAAGCCCGTTAAGGTTGGTGGTACTTAGGGTTTTGGCCATCGTACCGTCGCATAAGCTGATATAGTCCTCGATAGGCAATCGTGCTGTTCGAGTAGTCCTGCGACTGCCGTGTCTCTGATCCCTTCGGGGGCTGGACAAGACGTCTTCAAGCAATCCTCCTTGGCAGTTTGACCGTCGGAAGAGCAAGCGTTAGGAATTTGGCATGTCGCTTTTTACTTGAGGTTAGGCTTATTTTGGTGAGCCCCGATGAGTCATAACCACTCCGCGCTGGTGTGGGGATGATCTCCGATAGTCTTTCGGGCTTTATGTGAGTTGCCGTCAAGACCCTGAAGCTAGGAATTTGGCCTTTGCTTCGTTTGCTGGCATTGCGTCTGCTGTATCGAGACGAATGTTGCGGTGGGAACTAGGGATTTTGCCGTAGCTTCGTTTGTTTGATGACGTTGCGTCTGCTGTATCGAGACGAACGTTGGGGTGATATCTCGTCTGCTGTATCGAGACAGACGTCGAGGTTGTCTCTAGGTTGCTGGTGAACCGTCGAGGTTTGGAACTAGGGATTTTGCCGTGGCTCCACTCGTTTAATGATGTTGCGTCTGCTGTGTCAAGACGAACGTTGGGGTGACACCTCGTCTACTGTATCGAGACGGATGTCGAGGTTGTCTCTAGGTTGCTGGTGAACCATCGAGGTTTGGAACTAGGGATTTTGCCGTGGCTCCATTCGTTTAATGACGTTGCGTCTGCTGTGTCGAGACGAACGTTGGGGTGACATCTCGTCTGCTGTATTGAGACGGACGTCGAGGTGGTGACCATTCTGTGCTGGTGCGAGTTGATCTCCGATTGTCTTTCCGGTTTTATATGAGTTACCGTCAAGACGTCGAAGCTAGGAATGTGGCCTTCGCTTCGTTTGCTTTGGTGTGTCCAAATCCTGTTGGAGGATGAATACTGGGGTTGACATATCATCTGCCGTATCGAGACGAACGTCAAGGTGGTGACCATTCTGTGCTGGTGCGAGATGATCTCCGATTGTCTTTCCGGTTTTATGTGAGTTACCGTAAAGACGTTGAAGCTATGAATGTGGCCTTCGCTTCGTTTGCTTTGTCACGTCCGAATCCCTGTTGGAGGAAGAATGCTGGGGTTGGCATTTCGTCTGCTGTATCGAGACGAACGTCAAGGTGGTAACCACTCTGTGCTGGTGCGAGATGATCTCCGATTGTCTTTCCAGTTTTATGTGAGTTACCGTAAAGACGTTGAAGCTAGGAATGTGGCCTTCGCTTCGTTTGCTTTGGTGTGTCCAAATCCTGTTGGAGGACGAACGCTGGGGTTAATATTTCGTCTGCTGTATCGAGACGAACGTCAAGGTGGTGACCACTCTGTGCTGGTGCGAGATGATCTCCGATTGTCTTTCCGGTTTTATGTGAGTTACCGTAAAGACGTTGAAGCTAGGAATGTGGCCTTCGCTTCGTTTGCTTTGTCACGTCCGAATCCCTGTTGGAGGAAGAATGCTGGGGTTGACATTTCGTCTGCTGTATCGAGACGAACGTCAAGATGGTGACCACTCTGTGCTGGTGCGAGATGATCTCCGATTGTCTTTCCGGTTTTATGTGAGTTACCGTAAAGACATTGAAGCTAGGAATGTGGCCTTCGCTTCGTTTGCTTCATTTGTTGACATCGTGTCTGTAATTTTGCGACAAATGTCGAGATGGTCTCTAGGTTGTCTATGAACCGTCGAGATTTGGCTTCGCTTTCTGATGGAGCCTGTTGGGAAGGTATGGTTCCCTCTTTATCTGTGCCCCTGGATTGTATACAGGGATCGATGTGATTTCACCTGTAGGGCAAAAAGTTTCATTCTTTCATTTTTTTATTCTTTCCGCGATGCTCTATCATTTCAGCTTTTATATCGCGAAGGTCGCGATTGCCCAATCATTTCGGCTATTTTTCGCGGTGCCCAATCATTTCGGCTGTTTACTTTATTTTTACTCGCTGCTTTTTATTGCGAGTTGCCCAATCACTTCGGCTATTTCATGTGCCCAATCGTTTCGGCTGTTTATTTTGTTTTTACTCGCTGCTTTTTATTGCGAGTTGCCCCAATCATTTCGGCTATATATATTTTTTTTTACTCGCTGTTTTTTATTGCGAGTTGCCCCATCATTTCGGCTATTTAATATGCATTTTCAGCTCGCTGATTTTTATCGCGAGCGTAGAACTTGGAATCTGGTGCCAATCTCAGCATCAGCATCGCTACAACCGGAATATTGCCAGGAGCGAATCATCATCTGCTATGAAAGGACTTAGAATTTGATACCGATTTAGGCATCAGTATCGCTACAACTGGGATATTGCCAGGAGCGAATCATCATCTGCCATGAATGGACTTGGAATTTGATACCGATTTAGGCATCATTATCGCTACAACTGGGATATTGCCAGGAGAGAATCATCATCTGCCTCCGTCGATGTCGAACAAAGGTGGCTTAGCGAACAGGGTTAAGGTCCTGTTGACTAAGGCTTTTGACTTCTTGAGCCGTAAGGGTTTCACAAAGGTATTTCTCCCTACAACTCGTGAGGATCTTGTAGGTGTATTTTCTCCTTAGGAGTCGTAAGGATTCCTAAGTGTATGTTCCTCGGTAAGTCGTAAGAATCCTACAAGAGGGTTTTCTCCTTGTAAATCGAGAGGACTTACAAGTGTTGTTTGCTGTACGAGCATATCCCTAGTCACGGATGAGACTTTGTTAGGGAAATGTTTATTCACGCCCGTGGATTGTATACAAGAGCCAGTATTGGACCACTTGTAGGGCCATAACGAAAGTTTTGGGGGTTGCTTAAGCACAGGTTTAGGTCTCTATAACTTAAGACTTTCAAATCTTATGAGCCGTGAGGGTCCCATAAGAGAATGCTCCTTACAAGTCGTGAGGATCTCGCAAGTGTATTTTCTCTTTAGGAATCGTGGGGATCCCTAAGTGTGCTGCTCCCTTTGTGAGTCGTAAGGATCTCACGCGGGTGGTTTCTCCTTACAAGGTCGAGGGGACCTTATAAGTGTCTTTTAACGAGGTTGTGCCCTTTCGGATTTTCACGAACACTCGCCGGTAGCCCTGCTGTTTTTACTCACGGAGCCCTTTCGGGTTTTCATCCGTGCCCGTTTCGCTTATGGACATACCGTCTCTTTTTTTTTTTCATTTACGAGGTCGCGCCCTTTCGGGTTTTCACGAACACCCGCCGGTAGTCCTGCTGTTTTTACTCACGGAGCCCTTTCGGGTTTTCATCCGTGCCCGTTTTGCTTACGGACATACCATTTTTTACTTTTTTTTATTTCTTTTTTTTATTCTTTATATATATATATATATTTTTATATTTTTTTTTATCTCGTCAGCCTAAGGATGCTGCGGTAGTAGTTTAAAGACATTTCGGTCATTTGCAAGTTTTAGGACATTGCGGTCCATTATTAGTTTAAGGACATCTCGGTCCGCCGTCGCCGTATTTGAGGCGAATATCTAGTTTATTGACTTTTCGGTCTATGAGTCCTTCTCTATGAATTAACATGATGCCCCCGGCGTATCCATCTTCTTCGGAGCGTGCGGTTGTGGTAGACTCACCTTCCAGTTCTCAGACAGCGCAAACTTGCCCTGTTGATATTGGTCTTCAACCCAGTTTTTCAAGACGTAGCAGTCCTCGATCAGGTGACCTACTGTTTGGTGGTAAAGGCAATAATTAGGATTATTAACATCGCCTGGCCTCAACGGACGTTTTGGACCCGGCAGATTGATGAGTTTGTCGCACACTGCCAGCTCGAACAGTCCCCTTGTTTTATCTTGCGGAAACGAGTAAGGACGTTTCAACTTTTTCTGGAGGGGTTGCCGCTTGTTGCTTTGGCAAGCAACCGGTCTAGGGTCATCTGATTGTTGTTGAGCGCTGGCGACGAGGGCCTTTTTTCCTTTCCTTTTATCCTTTTTGTTCGCTCCGTTGTTTGCGGGGTCAGGATTTTTTCCGAGTAGCATGCGATTGCATGGCTGAACGTTCTCGCAGCTTCTCAATTCCTTTATTTTTGAAATATATTCCCCGAGGGAAGAGTTGGGGACAGCTTCTTCGTCAGAGTTGCTTCCAAAGGTGATAATTTGCGATGCCTTAGAGTCGGCTATATGGCAATCGTCGACGACTCTTTTGCGCTCATATATCGCATTTTTCCGATGTCCACAAGCTTCACACTTTGTCCCGTCGGAGTGTTGCTTTTGAGCGACATACCCTTGCCACCAACAGTTAAAGGATTCGCAGTCTTCGGTAGGATGTATGATCTTCTGATGATATAAACAGAAGTTAGGGTGCATCTCTACCTCAGCGAGAGTATTTTCTTCAGAGGGCGGTAGCTTCATTCCTACTGATAAAGCTTTGGCGAACCTTTTCCTCGTCTTGAATTTGTTTTTATCCGCAGTGGATGGCTTTTGATTTGACGGGAATGCCTTGGCTCTTTCCAGTATGGCCATTTCATACTCTTGATTGGCTTTTGCTTTCAGACGAATTTCATTTAGGAAGACATCGATCAGCTCGTCTGATGGCTGTAGAATTTCCGGTTTGGGGTTCACCATTGGTTTCTCGGCGCAAGAAGCTTCTTCATCATCTGCCAGTGAGTGAGAAATTACATGACAAGTCGCTACGTAGTCTTCAGATTCGTCTGATGAGTTTTCTCCATCGTTTTCATCCTTGACTAAAGAACAAGCTGCCCCCGGCGTGTCCGTCTTCTTTGGAGAGTGCGGCTGTGGTAGGTTTACCTTCCAGTTTTCTGACAGTTCGAATTTGCCTTGTAGGTACTGATCCTCGATCCATCCCTTAAAGACAAAACAATCTTCGATCGGGTGACTTACCGTTTAGTGGTAAGGGCAGTAATCGGGATTATTGAGATCGTCTGGCTGCGACAGACGCTTTAGACTCGGCAGATTAATGAGTCTGTTGCGCACTGCCAGCTCAAACAGTCTTCTCGTTTTATTCTGCGGAAACGAGTAAGGACGTCCCTGCCTCTCTTCGAGGGATGGGCGTGGGCGCACGTTGTTTTGGCGAACGACCGGCTTTGAGCTGTTCGACCATTGTTGAGTATTGGCAACGAAGGTTGCCTTCCCTTTGCCCTTTTCATTCCAAGGCTCTGTCTTTGAAGAAGAAGGCCTATGGCCCATCTGATCCATTTGGGCCAGCTTGTCAATCAAGGCCTGGAAGGTGGTCGGCTTGAAAAACATCATGAACTGGTAGATAGCCGCTTGTGGATCGAGAGTGCCTACAAACATGCCTACCGTAGGTGCCTCTTCTATGCGTTGTTCGCATTTCGACCATAGGTTTCGCCATCGTGTTGCGTATTGGACCCACGTTTCGCCAGGCCTTATTCTGGCATTTATTAGTGATGTTATCGGGGTGCGTTCACTAGCACTCGCGAATCTTTGTGTAAACAGCAGCTCCATCTCCGCAAATGTTTTGACAGAGTCGTTAGGTAATTCTGAATACCATTCAAAGGCTGTTTCTGCTAAGCTGCAGACGAATTGGCGTAGCAACAACTTGTCATCGCCTCCAGTATTGCCGCATAAGGCCCTGAATTGAGCGACATGCTGATGCGGATTCCCTGTCCCTTTATATACGTGGAATTTAGGGATCGTATATCCTGGCGGGTAGCTGATTTGATCATACCAGCTCGGATACGGTCGTCCGGTTCTAACAATTTGCCCAGCCGCTTCATTCGCCTGATGAACTCGGATCTGCTGAGCTATATATTCGTCTAGGTCAATGTTTCCTGATTTAAAATCAGAAAGGCTTATGGGAAAAGCTTCAGAAAGGGGGCCACGTGCGTACATGTAACCAGCAGTCACGTGTTGACACGTGACATATAAAAGCAGCGGAAAGGGCACCTTGGTTCCCTGATCAAGTCAAGGAAAAGGCTCCAGGAGAAGACTCGTTCTCCAGTTGAGTCAAAGAAAAGGGCTCCCGACAGGGGTCACGTGTTCACACGTGACCAATGGTCACGTGTTAACACGTGATGACTAAAGCAGCAGAAGAAGGCAGAGTGCAAAAGAAGAAAAAGGCTCGTTCCAAGGGGGTCACGTGTCCACACGTGACCATGGGTCACGTGGTCACACGTGACCGGCTTTCAAAGCCCATTTTGGCTAACAGAATTAAATTCTGAAAGAGATTCAAATCTTTCCAAAGGAAAGCAATTATCTGGAACCGATCAAATTAAAGATTCAGAGATGATTAAATATCATCTACCTATGGAAAATCTCGAGTTTGGAAAGATTTCCCCTTTAAATCTAACAGAAATAACAAAGGAGAATCCCTGGATTTGAAATCCAATGGTAAATAAAATTCACCTAAAAATCCAAAGGTCAAAAACAAATGATCGATACAAATCAAATCTCTTAATAAAGATTCATCAAAAAACTAATTGATTCGGCTGCTTCTCCTATAAATAGGAGCCAGGAGACACAAAAAGAGAGATATACGCAGAGGGAGAAAAAAGGAGAGAGCCTTGATACTTTGAGGAATTTGGAGCTTCTGCAAAGGAAAACCCTAGGTAAGAAAGGGAAGACTTTTTGAAGGAGGGAGAATTGAATTCTCAACAGAGTTTAACTCTGACAATATAAAAACAGAAGAACATATTTCTTCTCTCTTTGATAGAGGATCTGCAAAGTGCACATCTCCCCTTTAGGTTGAGAATTTAATTCTCAATGGGTTGAGATCCTGCCATGCAGATCCAAAACATAGAGAGGGAATGGAAACATGAGAATTTAATTCTTACAGAACCATAGGAATTTAATTCCTTTAAGATAAAAGTAGGGCTTGATCCTGTGTTATGGGAATGTAATTCCTTCAAAACAGAGAAAAACAGGGTTTAACCCTAATTAAGAACTTAGTTCTGTTGAAACAACGGGAATTCAATTCCCTTGATCATAATTTAACAGGGACTGGAAGTTTAATTCCTTAAAAAGCTTTTATTAGGGTTTAACCCTATTCAGTTCTTCACATATACGAGGAATTTAATTCCCACAGAAGATTCAGGGTTCAATTCTACTCCAGAATATAAGTCTCCAAAAGGAAGTAGGAATTTAATTCCTTTGAAAATTAAAGCTCGAGGAATTTAATTCCTGAAAAAGGATCAACAGATTCTCTAAACAATATACATGGAGGCAGGGTCACGCGCCACCACGTGACCCCCTCAAAAGACCTACAGAAAGCCCTTTGAGGCAGTCCCCCACGTGACCCACGTGACCCTTGACAGAAGCTCTAACACATAGGCATATGAATGCCCGTCACGTGATGGCACGTGATGCTCTGAAAGATGCAGTAATCTCAGCAGAATAAATGAAGGGAGGGCGCTCTCACGTGTCGCCACGTGACCCCTCTTGCTTTAGTGTTTAACACTAAGTTGGAATTCCTGAATCCAGTGTTAAAACACTGTTGGGCCGTAGTGTTCAACACTAATCAAAGAACTTTATTTGCAGTGTTCAACACTGACTACCTTAGTGTTAGCACTAATTTGAGAACTTTGTTGCCGATGCTTGATACTGATCTGTTTTAGCGTTTAACACTAATTTGAAAGTCTTGTTGCTGGTGTTTAACACCAATTATCTTTTAGTGTTAAACACTAACTTGTCAACCTCATTCCCAGTGTTCAACACTGATTGCTTTGCAGTGTTTAACACTAGGCTTTGGCCCAATTGGCTAAAGGGATAGAGGCAAAGCCTCTCCCTCAATGGACCAACAAGAAGTCAATATTCCAGACATGATAGGACTTAGCCCAAGCTGGCCATAAGTCCTCAATTCGTAATTAACTGGGCCAATGGGCTCATAATATAATTAAAGGGTCTTGATCCCAAATTGGGCCAAGGACTATTTAATCCATTCCGGTTCTAGGGTACATCTCTTCACTCCTTTGATACTTGGCATTGTAATCCCTCAGTGTCTTCAAAGAGGTGACGGGTCCCGACGACCACACATCGATATGGACTGTGGGGTCCTTAAACCCATGTCTAATGCAAAATTCCTGGTTACGTGGAACGCGGATAATGTCACTCTTTGACCCCGCGAAAAACGCCCAGAGCGGAGTCTAGTCCTCGCCTAGCACGGCAGTGAACCCGTGTGAAGCATCTAGTGCAAAATTCCTGGTTACGTGGAAAGCGGATAATGTCACTCTTTGACCCCATGGAAAACGTCCAGAGCGGATCCTGGTCCTCGCAGAACACGGCAGTGAACCCGTGTGAAGCATCCAGAGCGGAGCCTGGTCCTCGCCTAGCACGGCAATGAACCCGTGTGAAGCATCCAGAGTACACACTGGACCGCAATGTCCTTAAACTACCCATGGACCGCAATGTCCTTAAACTACCCATGGACCGTAATGTCCTTAAACTACCCGTGGACCGCGATGTCCTTAAACTACCCATGGACCGCGATGTCCTTAAACTAGAACAATAGAGCCCCATATGCTCTTTTGTCGGATCTAAACGGTCCCGGTTAAGTTGATCTTAGCCTTAAAGATGGCTAACGTATCCTTAAACCTTCAAACAGACTGGACTACGAATCCCCCCAATTAACTCTGGCTTGAGGGTACATCTCTGAACTCCTCTGACATCCGTCGTTGTAATCCTTCAACGTCGTCAGAGAGGTGACGGGTCCCGACGGCCACACATATGGTGGACCACTATGTCCCTAAACTGGAACAATGGAGCCTAAAACACTCCTTTGTCGGATCTAAACGATCCCGTTAAGTTGATCTTAGTCTCAACGTTAGACTAACGTATCCTTAACAAACGTTTGAGTTGATCTTAGCCTCAAGTATGGCTGACGTATCCTCAAACCAAACCTCCAAAACCCAAATCTAAGATAAACACGGATTTGGACTAGTCCACGCCCTACGGGCGATGACAACTCAGTCTCCGTATACAATCCACGGGCAACTAAAAACAAAACATAAAATAGACACACACGACACGAAGTGACCATCTGGAGAAGGAGAAAGTTGTTACCGCGATGCGGTAGCGTAATTAACTGCAGGGGCTTGCGCCTGTAGGGAAGAGCGTCCCCACAATCAAAAACCCCTCAAACGAGGGGGAATCTGACGAAGTCTGCTATATCGGCCGCATCCGTTTAAACCTTCGATACCCGGTGCCATAGATCGACTTGGCATCTTCGGAGAGGTGGACGGATAGCACCAATTAGCATCTGCCCCGAACCTCAGTGCCAAGACATCGCAGTCTTGTGCGCCGTCTTTCGGAGGGGAACAGATTCTGGCACGCCTGGTGGGACCTCTTCCTCTTTCCACTCCACACTTCGTGTGTCGTGATTCGCGAACCAATCGCGGTTCGCTAATGGTTGCCCTTGGGTTTCAAGATACTAAGAATTGGCATCTTGCTTATTGCAGAAAAGCAAAGGATCGATGGCTTCTACTTCTGCGAAATCCTCCAACTGCTCAGACTGCAATTGCGACCAACGCTTTACCTCGCCAGGAGGTATAGCCTATGGACCCCAAGTTGCTTCGTTGTTCATAATGCCGGTGGACCAAGTGACTCAAGCCACTACCGGATTGTTCTTCGGGACTATACTCCCATCATCAAGCTTCGCGGCACCGGTACTGACAAAGGAAGCTCTCAAGAAGTCAGTCTTTGATCGTCTTACCCCTGCCGCGGCTCCTCTCAACGAGTCGCCCAACGTCAACGCCTCGGTCTTCTCTAGATTGGGCCGAAAATCCTGCGAACTCATCATAGGGCCTACATTCTCAGAGGAGGCTACTTCTAAGAAAGTGGCCGCTCCTGCCCCCGAAATCGCCAAGGCGGCTTCTCCGGCCAAAAAGTCGGTCTTTACAAGATTGACGGCTTCAGCTCCCGATCCTGCTACCCAAAGGACATCGGTCTTTGATAGGCTAACACCAACAGCAACCCCCCACCCACACAGGGGGCAAGACGAAACCATTCTTACCGCCGACCCAACGCCGTCCGCTCGACACGCTCGACGTCGCCATTGGCGCCGAGTAAGGAAGGCTGGGGGCAACTCCCCCTCCGGGTTGACTCCATCAGCCCCGGTGGCAGAAGTTAATGCTGCTGTTCCAACTGGGAACAGCTTCGAGATGCTAAATAAGGTACGGAGAAATTCTCCTACTGCAGTGCTGAAGAGGTCTCCTCCCCCATTAAAAAGGGTTGCGGAAATAAAACCAGAACAGCCCCAATCTCCTCAACGGCTGTCTTCCAAAATCTATAAGGTTTGGCGGTAGGCCCGAGACTCGATCATCGATCCAAACTCCTCCCGCCAGCACAAGAAGCTGAAAATCCAATCGGAAGCTGATCACCAGGCTAAACCCCAAAAGGCTGTCTGGACGCCCACCTTAACGGCCCCCTCAACCTCCACTGCTCATAAAAGGAGGAAGCCAGAGAAGATCCCCCAGCGTGCAATGACAACTAAAAGCATTGAGCCCAGACGCCCTAAGTCTGGGGGCATGGTGGTGCACACTGTTTACATGGTCTCTGGAAAGAGGAAAGCCGCACTTCTACAGGCCACCGACCGCTTACCCGATCTGTGACAAAAGCCCAGGAGCAGCAACAAAATCTTCACGAAATGATGAATGCTATGGCCGCACTTACCGGGCCAAAAGAAAGCCCAGAAACGTCCTCAGACGCACGCCAGGAGGAAGAAACCGATGCTGAATTCCTTCGCCGGATACTGGAGAAAAAGGATAAAGAGGCTGCTGAACAGGCAGCCAATATACAACGTATGGGCCTTCTTTTCCAAGATATGATAGGCATGATGATCCAGCAGGACTTACCCGCCGAGGATCCCCCAATCGTTCTTGAAGACGACCGAGGGGAGACGTCAAATCCACCACCAGCCCTATCGACGGCCAAGGAGGAGGCAATCTCTAAGGCTGACTTGGCTGACTACATAGCCCAGCAAATCCGGGTTCACCATGCGACTGAGGCAGCTGGTCAAGTCATAAAAACGGGGCGTCCGTATCCGAGCTGGTACGACCAAATCAAATACCCGCAAGGCTATACGATACCAAAATTCCACGTGTATAAGGGGACCGGCAATCCCCATCAACATGTTGCCCAGTTCCGGGCCCTCTGCGGTAACACCGGCGGTGATGATAAACTGTTGCTCCGCCAGTTCGTGGGCAGCTTATCAGAAACAGCGTTCGAATGGTATTCGGAACTCCCGAACGATTCTATCAAAACGTTCGCTGAAATGGAGCTGTTGTTCACTCAGCGATTCGCAAGTGCCAGCGAACGCACTCCAATAACTGCATTGATTAACGCCCGGGTAAAACCAGGCGAAACCTGGGTCCAGTATGCTATACGCTGGCGGAATTTGTGGTCGAGATGCGAGCAACGCATTGAGGAAGCACCCACAGTGGGCATGTTCGTGGGAACCCTAGACCCCCACGCAACTATCTCCCAGTTTATGATGTTCTTTAAGCCAACCACATTCCAGGCTTTGATCGACAAGTTGGCTCAGATGGACCAGATGGGTCATAGACCACCTCCCCCGAAGTCGGAACCTCGGAATGACAAGGGTAAAGGAAGGGCAACCTTCGTCGCGAGTGCCCAACAGCAACCTAACGCCCCGAAACCGACAGATCAACTAGAAGAAAGACGCCGGTATTATAATGAGAAGATGAAACGTCCCGACTCGTTTCCACGGGACAAGACGAAACGGTTATTTGAGCTGTCAGTACGCAACAGACTTATAAACTTGCCAAATCCAAGGCGACCGCTGCAACCCACCGAGGTGAATAACCCTAACTATTGCCCTTACCATCAAACGGTAAGTCATCCGATTGAAGATTGCTTCGTCTTCAAAGGATGGATTGAAGATCAATACCTCCAGGGGAAGTTTGTACTGTCCGAGAAGTGGAAGGTGAACCCACCACAGCCGCATACTCCTAAGAAAGCAGATACACCGGGGGCAACCTGCTCCTTTATTGAAGAAGCTCCATGGGAGGTCGTGCTATCAACGAAAACCAAAAGAATGCTGAGAGACCTTCACGCGTGCCCTGCGATCGAATGGAAAGACCCTCTTGGACCTCAAATTATCGAAGGGATGTTGAAGCCCCGCACAACTACGAAGGTTCGTGATAAGGGCCCAGATACTCACACCCAACCGTCAAAATCTTCGAAGAAAAAGAAGAAGAAATCCAAGAAGCCCGCGAAGCTTGGAGACGAGCACACGAACTTGCAGAAGCAAATCGACGCGCTGGAAAAATACAGTCAAAAGGCGCGAACTCCTGTCACACTGCAAGAGTTTCTCAGCCACATCTTTCAAGAGAGAGATGATGGAGAGAGCTCGTCGGATGAATCCGAAGGGTATGTGGCGAGTTGTAACGTAATCTCCCACTCGTTTACCGATGATGAGAAAACTCCAGGCACTAAGAAGCTGGAGGCAGAGCCTGAACCAGAGCGTGCGGGGCCGACGAATGAGATAATCAAAGCCTTCCTAGACGAGATTCGTCTAAAAAGTAAAGCGGATCAGGAGCGTGAGATGGCCGCGTCAGAAGGAGCCGAATGCAGGCGACTGAACGAAAGAGCTGAACTACCCCTGCCAGAGCGAAAGGCATCCGAAGTAGACAAGAGGATATTCAAGACGAGGAAAAGGTTTGCCAAAGCCATGTCAATGGGAATGAAGCTACCACCCTCGGAAGGAAACACACACGATGGGGTGGAAAAGCACCCTGGTTATTGCGCATATCATCGGAAAATCTCACACCCCACGGAGGAGTGCGACGCCTTTAAGATATGGTGGCAAGGATATGTTACTCGTCGGCAACATTTTAAGCGCATGAAACGCAAGAGCCGTCGGGAGCGAAGAAGTACTGTCGAAGGGCACAACAGAATTACTGGCAACTGTTACATGGTTAACGCCGGGGGGTCACAAGTTCTCACCTTTGGGAGCGACTCTGATGAAGAAATGGCTCTGGGCCCTCTCTTTAAAGAGTCCGTTTTAGGGAAAGAGGAGAAATCGGAGGCCTGCGAGAACATCCAGCTGCGCAATCGCACGCTCCCAGAAAAGAATCTCGGGCCCATAAGTAGAAAAGATAAGGGAAAAGAAAAGGTCGCTGAAGATATCACTTTAGATGACCAAGTCATGAAAGAACTGGCTGCCAAAGACCCTTCTAGGAGGAGTAAAGTGGACTATAACATCCTCGCGCACCTAAGGAAGCTACCTTCTCAGCTTAGCATTCTCGACGCCCTCCTATTATCAAAAGAAGCGCGAGACTCACTAATTAAGGCATTACAAGAACCTGAACAATTCCAAGCCTTCCTCGCCACTGAAAAGATGAAGGATGAACTGGAGGAAGTGCATACAGCCGATATCACTTTCGGTGATGAAGACCTCCTTCTCGGGACGTGCGACCATAACCGTCCCCTATATGTCTCTGGATACTGCCATGATATCAAGATAGGCAAGATCCTGGTGGATAATGGATCCTCCGTCAATCTCCTTAATGTTCGGGTGTTGAAGGAAATCTGCATGATGTGTGCAACATCTCGCTCGTGACAAAATTACTATCTCCGGTTTCGATTCACAATCGTCACGGACTCTCGGATCTGTGATACTAACATTACGCTTTGGACTTCTCGTCACAGACATCAAATTCCATGTCATTGACGCCAAGACCTGCTACAACGCCTTGCTTGGTCGTCCTTGGCTACACGAATACAACATCATCCCTTCTACACAACATCAGTGTATGAAGTACTTTAAAGATGGTTTCGAGTATACCGTAACAGGTGAGTTGAACCCATTTTCCGTGAACGAAGTCCGCAAATATGAAGATGCGAAGTACTTTTTGCCAGATTTCGAGGATACAGAAAGGTGTCGCAACCCGGAGAACAAAGCCGCCGCCACCATCCCTGTTTTCGGGAGCGATACCGAAGAAGAGGAAGAGATAGTTTATGCAGGGCCATCTCAACGCAGCAACCCAGGAACGTCCGCCCCCATGTTAGTCTTCGGAAGTGACTCGGAAGATGAGGTTAATGCCGTGTTCTCCAATCGGCTGTCAATACAAGCACCCCTTGGCGATGACCATAGTTTGCAAATCACCATGGTACCGCGAGAACACTACAAGGATCTCGACACGCTTCAAGCTCACAATGTGCAGGACCTGCAAACATTTTACATCCCTCCCAGGCAAAGGGGTGAGAAGGTGATCTTATTCTACCGATCCTCAGAATCGAAAATAGAGAGAGAGATCTGGCATGGCGCGGATGCTACATTCGACAGGCTCCAACCCATCCGTCTGCCCAGATACTATACAAATGGATTAAAGAAGCTATTGAAGCGCCAAGGAGTACCCTTAAAACAGACTGTTCGGCAGGCTCGGTTCTACAACAGGATTTGGGATGTCCCTGGGACTCAACGCAAATTGCCCAACGGGAAAATGGAAACACTTGGGCTTGGATACGCGAGAGCCGGAAAACGGGAACGGGCTCACAGTAGCTAAGCCATATACACCTTTGATGAAGAAGAGGACGCCCTGTCAGGATATGCCAACCCCTCATCAAAACTAGACCCCGCGATTGAAGCACCGAGTCCGTCGTTTGAAGAACGAACGGACAAGCCTATCAGGAAAATGGGTCAGAAAGCTCGGGAAGACCACAACTGCGAGATGGCCATCTACGAGTAGGCCAGGACGCAACGTCTATTTCAACAGGCTCCAAAAGACAAAGACGATCATCTTTGTCAACCCGTTGTGCGAAAGGCCCGATGCGGAGACGGAAATAAATTAAGAAGCGGGAAGAGGAGCCGACAACAACGACGCAGGATTAGAGGGTTACGGGTACTGCGCGGCTCGGATTCGTCCCTCATGGAAAAGATGAGTCGAGCATACTCCTTCCCCCGAGACAAGACGGAGAAGTTACTCAAGCTCGCTTTAAAACATCAAATGATCGCGCTTCCAGAGTCTAAACACCCTGAGCAAGCTAACAAGGCTTCTCGTTCGAGCTATTGCTCTTATCACCAAGCCATAGGACATCCTACGAAGACTGCTTCACCTTCAAGAACTGGGTCGAGGACCAGTACCAACGGGGCAGATTCGCTTTATCCAACAGCTGGAGGGTAACGCCGCCACAAAAGCATGAACCCAAGACCGCAAGAGCAGAACCGGATCCACCTGGGTCCTGGGAGCGGATTCGCACCTGTTATACGATTGCGATATTAAAAGAAGAGCCCGAGAACGTGGATGACCTTCCCTGGTGCTTTGAGAATAGCGATGATGAGGTGATCTCAGAATTTCCGCCAGCTCCGAAAGAGCTGGAAGATGGTATACATACTACGGCGGATAGCCTCAGGAAGATTGAGTTGGGATCGGCAGATGACCCGCGACCGACATTTGTCAGCGAGCTACTCTCTGAAGAAAGGGTGGCCACGTTAAAGAACGTGCTTCTACGGCATAAAGACTGCTTCGCGTGGAACTACTCTGAGATGCCATGATTAGATCCGGAGGTTGCTGTGCATAAATTAGCAATATCCCCGAATATCAAGCCAGTCAAGCAAGCGCCATGAAGGATGCGACTCGAGCTTGAGATGAGCATCAACGCCGAAGTCAAGAAGCTGATCGATTCTGGATTTATTCAAGAAGTCCAATATCCCGATTGGATCGCCAATATCGTCCCGGTAATGAAAAAGAATGGGACAGTACGCATATGCGTAGATTTCAGGGATCTCAATAAAGCCTGTCCAAAGGATGATTTCCCAGTACCGGTAACCGAGCTAATGATAGATAACACGTCCACTCACGAGGTTTTCTCCTTTATGGACGGTTCGTCAGGATACAATCAGATAAAGATGCATCCCGAAGACCAGAAGCACACCGCTTTCCGGACCCCTTTGGGTATATTCTGCTACAGGGTTATGCCCTTTGGTCTAAAGAACGCTGGCGCTACCTATAAAGGGCCATGACAAAGATCTTCGACGACCTCATACATGACATCGTCGAGTGCTATATCGATGACCTTGTAGTAAAGAGCATGTCATACGAAGATCATTTAAAGCATCTGGAGACTGTATTTCAACGCCTTCGGCAATATAATTTGAAAATGAATCCCCTCAAATGCGCGTTTGGAGTCTCCTCGGGCAAATTTCTGGGATTCATCGTTCGACACCGAGGGATTGAAATAGATCCGTCAAAGATTAAAGCGATCAGGGAAATGCCTCCGCCAAGAACCCTCAAACAGTTGCGGTCTCTCCAAGGGAAGCTCGCATACATCCGGCGATTTATCGCAAATCTTTCAGGAAAATGCCGTCCTTACAGCCACCTGATGAAGAAGGGAACTCCGTTCATTTGGGATCATAAATGCCAAGGTGCACTAGACGAGATCAAGCAATACCTACAGAACCCTCCGGTGCTGGCTGCGCCGATCAAGGGAAAACCCCTCATTCTTTATACAACCGCCCTCGAAGGTTCCTTGGGCGCATTATGGGCGTAAGAGAACGACCAAGGAAAAGAGAGAGCACTCTACTACTTAAGTCGAGTTCTACTGGGGGCAGAAAGCAACTACTCCCCCATTGAAAAACATTGCTTGGCCTTAATCTTTGCGGTAACAAAGCTCAGGCACTATGCGTTGGCGCATGAAGTCCGTCTCATTTCAAAGATGGATCCCCTTAAATACTTGATGTCAAAAGCCATATTGACGGGACGACTCGCTAAATGGGCCCTGCTCTTGATGGAGTTCTCGATAACGTATCAACCTCTCAAGGCAGTAAAAGGCCAAGCCATTGCCGATTTCCTCGCTGAGCACCCGATACCGGCCGATTCTCCTCTGAACTGTGATTTGCCAGACGAGCATGCATTTGATGCGATTAGCGGCGGTAGCACCCGATGGGAACTTTATTTCGATGGAGCGTCCTCCGTAAAGAAACAGAAACAAGGTATCCCAATGATCAAATCGGGGATAGGCCTCATCTTTGCAACTCCACAAGGAGGGATAATGCGCTTCGCCTTCGCCTTAACAGAGCCGAGGACAAACAATGAAGCTGAATACGAAGCTCTGATAGCGGGCCTCGAAATCGCCATCGACTTGGGAATTGAAGACCTCCTTATATACGGAGATTCTCAACTGGTTGTTAGTCAAGTAAATGGTGATTACCAAACGTGCAAACCGGAGTTGGTGAGGTACGGCGAAAAGGTGCAACAACTATTGATCCAAATTCCCTCCTACACTTTAGAGAATATACCGCGTGCGGAAAACAGCAAAGCAGACGCGTTAGCCAAACTTGCTAAAGAACTGGCGGACGAAAACCTCGATGATGTAAGAATCATGGTACAAAGCTGTCGAGTGCTTGCCCCGGCAGAAATACCTCCGGAATTATATAAAGAAAAGGGAGCGACTGAGCAGACGAACCTACAAATAAAAGACCATGAGAAGGCCGAGGACTGGAGGGAAGTCTTCATAGACTACTTTAAGTCCCACCGAATGCCCAAAGATACATCCTCCAGGCATCAGCTCATGAAACGAGCTCTATCTTTCGCCTACGTCAACGATACTCTATACAAGAGATCGTTTGATTCTCTATGGCTGAGATGCCTAGGACCTGACGAAGCGGAAAGAGTCATTCAGGAAGTTCATGACAGACTTTACGGTTCTCACCAAGCAGGCCCAAAGATGAAGTTAAAAATTAAACGGATGGGTTACTACTGGCCCACGATGATCCAGGATTGCCTCGAGTATGCGAAGCAATGCCACTCGTGCCAAATCCATGGAGACTTTATCCACCAACATCCGAATCCACTACATCCAACGGTGGCTAGTTGGCCATTCGAAATGTGGGGGACTGACATAGTCGGCCCCATCGAGCCAGCATCATCCCGGGGACATCGTTTTATCCTGGCGACAACTGATTACTTCTCCAAATGGGCAGAAGCAGTACCGCTGAGGGAAGTGAAGACGGAGAATATCCTCCATTTCTTCAAGACGCACGTCATCTATCGGTTCGGAACCCCACGGCGGATTATCTCCGACAACGGGCCGGCCTACAGAAGCCATAAGATTAGCCGCTTCGCACAGCAGCACAATATAGACTGGAGATATTCTTCAGTTTACAACCCACGAGCTAACGGTCTGGCCGAGGCCTTCAATAAGACCTTGACGAAGATCATAAAAAAGACCGTTTCACGGAATAAGAGAGACTGGCACGAGAGGCTGCAAGAAGCCCTTTGGGCTTATCGAACTACATTCAAGACGGCCACGAACACAATGCCGTACGCGTTGGTATTCGGGACGGAAGCACTACTCCCCCTCGAGATAGAGTTACCCTCTCTACGAGTGGCGGTCCACCATGAGCTGACGGACGAAGAAAATGCTCACCTTCGGCTTGAGGAGCTTGATGCCCTCGACGAAACCCGGCTCATAGTGCAACAACATCTAGAAGCCTACAAAGCAAAGATGACGCGCTCGTACGAAAGATTGACCAGGCCGAGGACATTCCGCCAAGACGAACTCGTGCTAGTGGTCAAAAGACCTATGATCCCCAATCGTGCCAAGCGGGGAAAATTTGAGCCAAACTACGAAGGCCCTTACATCATAGACAAGGTCTACCAGGGTGGAGCCTATCTACTCATGGACATGCACGGTGAAAGGCCTTTCAGGCCAATAAATGGCCGCTTCTTAAAGAAATACTATGCTTAATGAGCTATAGCCTGGGTCAATGATAGATGACGACGACTATGTCCACTCGCAATTTTCCTAGGCTCAGACTTTACAAGCAGCAGTTGGCCTTCCCATAACGACGGACCGAAACGTCCTTAAACTAACGACGGACCGAAACGTCCTTAAACTATTGACGGACCGAAACGTCCTTAAACTAACGACGGACCGAAACGTCCTTAAACTATTGATGGACCGAAACGTCCTTAAACTAACGACGGACCGAAACGTCCTTAAACTATCAACGGACCGAAACGTCCTTAAACTAGTGACGGACCGAAATGTCCCTGAACTACTACCGCAGCAGCCTTGGGCTGACGAGATAAAAAAAAAATAATAATAAAAAATAAAAAAAAACGGTATGTCCATAAGCAAAATGGGCACGGATGAAAACCCGAAAGGGCTCCGTGAGTAAAAACAGCAGGACTACCGGCGAGTGTTTGTGAAAACCCGAAAGGGCGCAACCTCGTTAAAAAGACACTTATAGGGTCCTCTCGACCTTGTAAGGAGAAACCACCTGCGTGAGATCCTTACAACTCACAAAGGAGCGGCACACTTAGAGATCCTCACGATTCCTAAGGAGAAAATACACTTACGAGATCCTCACGACTCGTAAGGAGAACTCTCTCATGGGACCCTCACGGCTCATAAGACTTGAAAGTCTTAAGCTACAGAGACCTAAACCTGTGCTTAAGCAATCTTCCACAACCTTCGATATCGCCCTACGAGCGGCTCATACTGACCCTTGTATACAATCCACGGGCGCGAATAAACATTTCCCCAGCAAAATCCAACCCTTGTAAGTCCTCTCGATCCATAAGAAGAAAGCCATCTTGTAGGATCTTTACGACTTACAGAGGAGCACACACTTAGGAATCCTCACGATCCCTAAGGAGAAAATACACCTGCAAGATCCTCACGACTTGTAGGGAGAAATACCTTTGTGAGACCCTCACGGCTCATGAAGTCAAAAGCCTTGGTCAACAGGACCCTTAACCCTGTTCGCTGAGCCACCTTTGTTCGTCATCGACAAAGGCAAATGATGATTCGCTCCTGACAACATTCCAGTTGTAGTGGTGCTGATGCCGAAATCGGTGCCTAAAATCCAAGCTTGCAGCGAAAAAGCTAGCAAGCCACACATGCCTACAAAATAGCCGAAAGGATGGGGCAACTTGCAATAAAAAACAGCAAGTAAAAATGAAGGCATGAAAAATAGCCGAAAGGATGGGGCAACTTGCAATAAAAAGCAGCAAGTAAAAATGAAGGCATGAAAAATAGCCGAAATGATGGGGCAACTCGCAATAAAAAGTAGCGAGCAGAAAATAAATAAATAGCCGAAATGATTGGGCACCGCGAAAATAGCCGAAATGATGGGGCAATCGCGACCTTCGCGATATAAAAGCTGAAATGATAGATCATCGCGGAAGAAGAAATAAAATAAAAGTGAAATCCTCGCCCTACAGGTGATGTTACATCTACCTCTGTATACAATCCAGGGGCGCAAACAAAGAAGGGATCATACTCCTTCCCCAGGTTTCATCATAAGGAGAAGCCAAATCTCGACGATTCACAAATAGCCTAGAGATCATCTCGTCGTTTGTCTCATGGCAGCAAACACAACATCAAGCGAAACGGAACAGCGGCAACTCCCAGTTCCATGACTCGACGATGTATTCCCACAGAGAGTCAAACCCCAATCCCGTGAAATGCGGATACAATCAGCAAACTTCCTGGTTACGTGGAAAGCGGATAATGTCACTCTTTGACCCCGTGGAAAACGTCCAGAGCGGATCCTGGTCCTCGCAGAGCACGGTAGTGAACCCGTGTGAAGCATCCAGAGCGGAGCCTAGTCCTCGCCGAGCACGGCAGTGAACCCGTGTGAAGCATCTAGTGCAAACTTCCTGGTTACGTAGAAAGCGGATAATGTCACTCTTTGACCCCATGGAAAACGTCCAGAGCGGATCCTGGTCCTCGCAGAACACGGCAGTGAACCCGTGTGAAGCATCCAGAGCGGAGCCTAGTCCTCGCTGAGCACGGCAGTGAACCCGTGTGAAGCCTCTAGTGCAAACTTCCTGGTTACGTGGAAAGCGGATAATGTCACTCTTTGACCCCGTGGAAAACGTCCAGAGCGGATCCTGGTCCTCGCAGAGCACGGCAGTGAACCCGTGTGAAGCATCCAGAGCGGAGCCTGGTCCTCGCCAAACACGGCAGTGAACCCGTGTGAAGCATCCAGAGCAAACACCGGGCTGTGGAGTCCTTAAAATCCACGGACTATGACGTCCTTAACCTCGACCGTGATGTCTTAAAACTAACGATCAACCACCCCGATTCCCTACTGCTTTTGCCTTGGTTTAAGGGTACATCTCTTCACTCCTTTGATGCCTAGCGTTGTAATTCCTCAACGTCTTCAAAGAGGTGACGGGTCCCGGCAACCAAACATTGGACTGTGGAGTCCCTAAATCCACGGACTATGAGGTCCTTAACCTTGACCGTGATGTCTTAAAACTAACATCGGACTGTGGAGTCCCTAAATCCACGGACTATGAGGTCCTTAACCTTGACCGTGATGTCTTAAAACTAACAGCGGACGGTGGAGTCCCTAAATCCACAGACTATGAGGTCCTTAACCTTGACCGCGACGTCTTTAAACTACAATACCCGGAGCAGCCTCTGACCCCGTGAAACACGGATAAGGGCGACCACATCCAGCACTTGCAGGTCCTCACGATCTGTAAGGAAGAAAAATTCCCTTGTGAGATCCTTACGACTCTCAAGGGAAAACCCGCTTAAAGTTCTCACAATCTCTAAGAAGAGCTTACACCTATGGGATTCGCTCGACCTATAGGGAGAAAAACTCTTCATGAGACCCTCGTGGCTCATGAGATGCAGATCTTAACCCTGAATCCTGAGCCATCGCTGTCCTGCAAGGAGATCAAGATAAAAAGTCCGCAGAATACATTCAATAAAAAGGGGACACACCATTGAGAGGAAAATTGTATCTTTTATTCATAAGCCAAAATGGATACAAAGTACAATTCATGAAAGAAACAAAGAAAGGGATACTCTCATCCATGAGTATGTACAAAAAAAAAAAAGAAAAAAAAAGATACAAGTCCTCAAGCCGGCGGGCGATGCAATAATTTTACCAGCTCATCATTCTGTTGCTGAGCCACGGCTTCATGATGCAAGATCTCCAGAAGACGAGCCTCCGCCTGAGCTTGCTGAGCCTGATACGAAGCGAGCCGAGCTTCGAGCTCTTTCTCAGTGGCCTTATGAGCCTCAACCCTCTCACGAGTGAACGTGGCGGCTTTATCGAGAGCCACCACCTCTTTGATGGACTCCTGAAGCACCCGCTAGAGTTCATACGCTTTGTTGGCCCTGGCTGTGAGGTTGGCTTGAAGCTCGCCCAGCGCCTTGGAAGCTAGCTCCCTCTCCGAAAATTTACGGCCGAGCCTTTTTCTCGCATAACGATATGTTCGCTACGTGGCCACGAAAGCTCGCGTTCGTGACCACGGCCTCGGAAACAAGGCATTTACAAGACCGTATAAATGGGCTTCCAGCCGACGGGAATAATCGATCTAAAACGCGCTCACATCACCTAACGTGAAAGGAAACAAGAAAGATCTCAAACATATTTCGAGCATGCATTCGCAATCATATGAGCATTCAAAAAAATAATAATGGCATTTGCAGTCGCATGAACGTTCATAATGCCCAAAAAGGTCCAATGCGCAGGAAAATAATGATAGCATTTGCAATTAAAGAAAGTTCTCATAAGAGGAACACAAAATTTATTCATGCAAGCGGAAACATACATACGAGTACCAAGCCTACATGGAAGTTCAACATAAAGCATGCAAAAAGGAGGGACTAATTTAAAAATGCTACGCTAACGGAAAAAGGTCACCAAGCACGGGATCGACGGCACAAGGGTTAACAAAACAAAGGACAAGGTTCTCCATCTCTCTCTCCGCTCTCTCCAGCACGTCAAAGCGATGGTTCTCACGAGGAGTCGCTCCCCATCGATTGGCGCCTTGTTCGTCTGCGAAAGCAGACATAACAGCTCGCCGGGCCTTTATCTGGCTCAACAGATTAATTGAGCGATCCTTCAAAGCCTGAGTAATCAGGCGCGCTTCATGAAAGCCCTTGAGCTTTTCTTCAGCCGCGTCAAGTATCGCCAAGGTCATCTCTGCCGGGTGAGGAGGGATGTCGGCAAGCACGGCCGCGAGAATCATCTGGAGCCAGAGGGAGCCCATTGGGAGGGGAGACCCTCTACGGATCGAGAGCTCGTGCATGGCCAAGTCACATTCGTTGTCAGAAAGGAGGGGGTCCACCAACCGAGCAGCAAAGCGGGGGATCATCCCCTCAAGAGGAACTTTCCATGGCTGTCGACGGGCATGAGGGCGATTACAAGCCATGGCACTCGTTTCTCCCTCAAGACAAAAAATATATATGATATAAATCTCTCTGTGAAAGGAAAAGAAAGCTATAGCCTCATATATAATGAAGTGCATTAAGTGCTGTGCGCGGAAAATCTTGCATGGTGAAGTCATTTCCAAGGCTTAAAAAAGGAAAGGCATCGAAAATCAAGGAGATGGAACTATTTCCAAGGCCCTTTTTCTGCACCTAATATTGTGCACTGAAAATATGGCATGAGGAAAATCTTGTGAACAGCCACATCAAGGGATCCCACGTGTAGAACACGTGAGGCCTAAACCTGATGTGCATTTAAAAGGAAAAATATGGAGTAGTACCCTGCATATTAAAAAAGCACAAACAACAATAGTAGCAAAATAATAAAATCCCAGAGAAAAAGCATGCAAACATATAAAGACACAACAGAACTTATCATCCAGACTTCAAGAAGGCCATACAAAATAAAAAGAAAACTTTTACAATGGCAAGGCTTCAGACGCGGGGCATGGGTTGCGAAACTCGAAATTAACTTTATTCAAGATCTTCCAAGCATTTCGAACCTCCCGAGTATGCTTTCTCTCACGGTCACAAGCGTCGGGGTCCCCGCGGATGTCCTCTATCCTCCGGTAGGCGGCAAGTATGGCTGATTGCTGAAAAATCTGATGCAGGAGATCAATGAGATTATCCCGCCTTCTCTTGGAGATCAAGTGCATCAGGTACACCGAGTGTACTTTATCCTCGGCGGCGTCCAACGACCCAAGCGGCACACCAGCACAAAATAAAGGGAGGGCCTCCCTGATCGCCAGCACGATCAGCCTTAGAAGAGAAGAGCGACGGGGGAGTAGCCGATGGTTGTACTCGTCAAAGCGGCTCATGATCTCGGCACACTGAGCATCGGTGAACTCCTGGTTCTGACTACGGCCCAGCGCACGAATTCCCGTAGGAAATGATCTCGTCAAGACTATACAGATGGGCATCCATGATACTTGAAATAAAAGTCACAAGACATCATTACAAAGCCCCCATTGCATTAATGGCAGGAAGAACCACCTAGGGCCAAGAGACCTCAGGAAGCCTCCATGCGAAGAAACTGAGTTCTTCATAGGAATTAAATTCCTTATTAAGAAAAAGGAATTAAATTCCCAGAAATATTTTTGATGGAATTAAATTCCATGGGGTTGAAACGCCATCATCATCCCCCCAAAGATCATCTAAACCCTAAGAGATCTACAGTTCGAAGGTTAGGCGATTTCATGTTCTTATGGAAAATATGAAGGAAAAAGGGTGAAAACCCTTGTTTTGGATTTAAAATCCAGAGAAGTGTGAAGGTCCATCGTTGTCCAAGAACATTACCTGAGGAAAAGAATTCTTTTCGAACAGAGTTAAACTCTGAAGATTATTTCAAGACAGAGAATTAAGCTCTGAGAGCGAGAATTAAATTCTCAAGGAAAGAGTTCTCAGAAGAAGAAGATGAACAAAGTGAAGGCTCCTATGAAGAGACAGTGGTATTTATAGAAGGCAATGGAAACGTTTCATCTCCCCAAATCCCTAAATGAATCCAACGGTCGCAAAGATGACAGCGTTGCACTCACGTGCAGACACGTGAGAACAACGCTATGGGGGCATTTGTTTCCTGATTTAAAATCAGAAAGGCTTATGGGAAAAGCTTCAGAAAGGGGGCCACGTGCGTACATGTGACCAGTAGTCACGTGTTGACACGTGACATATAAAAGCAGCGGAAAGGGTACCTTGGTTCCCTGATCAAGTCAAGGAAAAGGCTCCAGGAGAAGACTCGTTCTCCAGTTGAGTCAAAGAAAGGGGCTCCCGACAGGGGTCACGTGTTCACACGTGACCAATGGTCACGTGTTAACACGTGATGACTAAAGCAGCAGAAGAAGGCAGAGTGCAAAAGAAGAAAAAGGCTCGTTCCAAGGGGGTCAGGTGTTCACACGTGACCATGGGTCACGTGGTCATACGTGACCGGCTTTCAAAGCCCATTTTGGCTAACAGAATTAAATTCTGAAAGAGATTCAAATCTTTCCAAAGGAAAGCAATTATCTGGAACCGATCAAATTAAAGATTCAGAGATGATTAAATATCATCTACCTATGGAAAATCTCGAGTTTGGAAAGATTTCCCCTTTAAATCTAACAGAAATAACAAAGGAGAATCCCTGGATTTGAAATCCAATGGTGAATAAAATTCACCTAATAATCCAAAGGTCAAAAACAAATGATGGATACAAATCAAATCTCTTAATAAAGATTCATCAAAAAACTAATTGATTCGGCTGCTTCTCCTATAAATAGGAGCCAGGAGACACAAAAAGAGAGATATACGCAGAGGGAGAAAAAAGGAGAGAGCCTTGATACTTTGAGGAATTTGGAGCTTCTGCAAAGGAAAACCCTAGGTAAGAAAGGGAAGTCTTTTTGAAGGAGGGAGAATTGAATTCTCAACAGAGTTTAACTCTGACAATATAAAAACAGAAGAACATATTTCTTCTCTCTTTGATAGAGGATCTGCAAAGTGCACATCTCCCCTTTAGGTTGAGAATTTAATTCTCAATGGGTTGAGATCCTGCCATGCAGATCTAAAACATAGAGAGGGAATGGAAACATGAGAATTTAATTCTTACAGAACCATAGGAATTTAATTCATTTAAGATAAAAGTAGGGCTTGATCCTGTGTTATGGGAATGTAATTCCTTCAAAACAGAGAAAAACAGGGTTTAACCCTAATTAAGAACTTAGTTCTGTTGAAACAACGGGAATTCAATTCCCTTGATCATAATTTAACAGGGACTGGAAGTTTAATTCCTTAAAAAGCTTTTATTAGGGTTTAACCCTATTCAGTTCTTCACATATACGAGGAATTTAATTCCCACAGAAGATTCATGGTTCAATTCTACTCCAGAATATAAGTCTCCAAAAGGAAGTAGGAATTTAATTCCTTTGAAAATTAAAGCTCGAGGAATTTAATTCCTGAAAAAGGATCAACAGATTCTCTAAACAATATACATGGAGGCAGGGTCACGCGCCACCACGTGACCCCCTCAAAAGACCTACAGAAAGCCCTTTGAGGCAGTCCCCCACGTGACCCACGTGACCCTTGACAGAAGCTCTAACACATAGGCATATGAATGCCCATCACGTGATGGCACGTGATGCTCTGAAAGATGCAGTAATCTCAGCAGAATAAATGAAGGGAGGGCGCTCTCACGTGTCGCTACGTGACCCCTCTTGCTTTAGTGTTTAACACTAAGTTGGAATTCCTGAATCCAGTGTTAAAACACTGTTGGGCCGTAGTGTTCAACACTAATCAAAGAACTTTATTTGCAGTGTTCAACACTGACAACCTTAGTGTTTAACACTAATTTGAGAACTTTGTTGCCGATGCTTGATACTGATCTGTTTTAGCGTTTAACACTAATTTGAAAGTCTTGTTGCTGGTGTTTAACACCAATTATCTTTTAGTGTTAAACACTAACTTGTCAACCTCATTCCCAGTGTTCAACACTGATTGCTTTGCAGTGTTTAACACTAGGCTTTGGCCCAATTGGCTAAAGGGATAGAGGCAAAGCCTCTCCCTCAATGGACCAACAAGAAGTCAATATTCCAGACATGATAGGACTTAGCCCAAGCTGGCCATAAGTCCTCAATTCGTAATTAACTGGGCCAATGGGCCCATAATATAATTAAAGGGTCTTGATCCCAAATTGGGCCAAGGACTATTTAATCCATTCCGGTTCTAGGGTACATCTCTTCACTCCTTTGATACTTGGCATTGTAATCCCTCAGTGTCTTCAAAGAGGTGACGGGTCCCGACGACCACACATCGATATGGACTGTGGGGTCCTTAAACCCATGTCTAATGCAAAATTCCTGGTTACGTGGAACGCGGATAATGTCACTCTTTGACCCCGCGGAAAACGCCCAGAGCGGAGCCTAGTCCTCGCCTAGCACGGCAGTGAACCCGTGTGAAGCATCTAGTGCAAAATTCCTGGTTACGTGGAAAGCGGATAATGTCACTCTTTGACCCCATGGAAAACATCCAGAGCGGATCCTGGTCCTCGCATAACACGGCAGTGAACCCGTGTGAAGCATCCAGAGCGGAGCCTGGTCCTCGCCTAGCAAGGCAATGAACTCGTGTGAAGCATCCAGAGTACATACTGGACCGCAATGTCCTTAAACTACCCATGGACCGCAATGTCCTTAAACTACCCATGGACCGCAATGTCCTTAAACTACCCATGGACCGTAATGTCCTTAAACTACCCATGGACCGCAATGTCCTTAAACTACCCATGGACCGCGATGTCCTTAAACTACCCATGGACCGCGATGTCCTTAAACTAGAACAATAGAGCCCCATATGCTCTTTTGTCGGATCTAAACGGTCCCGTTTAAGTTGATCTTAGCCTTAAAGATGGCTAACGTATCCTTAAACCTTCAAACAGACTGGACTACGAATCCCCCCAATTAACTCTGGCTCGAGGGTACATCTCTGAACTCCTCTGACATCTGTCGTTGTAATCCTTCAACGTCGTCAGAGAGGTGACGGGTCCCGACGGCCACACATATGGTGGACCACTATGTCCCTAAACTGGAACAATGGAGCCTAAAACACTCCTTTGTCGGATCTAAACGATCCCGTTAAGTTGATCTTAGTCTCAACGTTAGACTAACGTATCCTTAACAAACGTTTGAGTTGATCTTAGCCTCAAGTATGGCTGACGTATCCTCAAACCAAACCTCCAAAACCCAAATCTAAGATAAACACGGATTTGGACTAGTCCACGCCCTACGGACGACGACTACTCAGTCTCCGTATACAATCCACGGGCAACTAAAAACAAAACATAAAATAGACACACACGACACGAAGTGACCATCTGGAGAAGGAGAAAGTTGTTACCGCGATGCGGTAGCGTAATTAACTGCAGGGGCTTGCGCCTATAGGGAAGAGCGTCCCCACAATCAAAAACCCCTCAAACGAGGGGGAATCTGAAGAAGTCTGCTACATCGGCCGCATCCGTTTAAACCTTCGATACTCGGTGCCATAGATCGACTTGGCATCTTCGGAGAGGTGGACGGATAGCACCAATTAGCATCTGCCCCGAACCTCAGTGCCAAGACATCGTAGTCTTGTGCGCCGTCTTTCGGAGGGGAACAGTCAACTTTGGAGATTGCCTCCTCCTTGGCTGTTGACAGAGCCGGCGGAGGATTTGACATTTCTCCCCTGTCGTCTTCAATGACGATCGGAGGATCTTCAGCAGGAGGGTCCGGCTGTAACATCATCCCTACCATATCTTGGAAGAGGAGCGCCATCTGTTTTATGTTAGCCGCTTGCTCTGCAGCTTCTTTGTCCCTCTTTTTGAGGACTCTGCGTAAAAAGTCAGCGTCGGTTTCTTGTTCTTGACGCTCATCCGAAGACGTTTCAGAGCTTTCTTTTGGCCCAGTGAGTGCAGCCATTGTAGTCATCATTTCCTGAAGCTTCTGTTGCTGCTCCTGGGCTTTCCTTACGGATTGGGTGAGCGGTCGGTGACCCGTCGAAGCACGGATTTCCTCCTTTCCAGAAGCCATATAAACAGTGTGCACCACCATGCCCCCAGACTTGGGGTGTTTGTGCTCAGCGCGTTTACGGTTCGCCATGTTCACAGGGGCTTTTTGCGGCCTCCTTTTCTTTTGAGTGGTCAAAGTTAAAGGGGCCGTTGTAGTGGGCACCCAAGTGGTTGTTGCTTTTGTAAGTCCATATTGCGACCCCCGGTTCTTACGGGGAGGCGGAAACGGTATAAAAACAAATTTTTATCGCAAGAGGCAACATGGACTAAACTAGGTCGGGATCGTGTCTAAACTAAACTAGCATACAAGCTAAAGAATCTTAGCTACTCGGATGAAGGTTATACCTAAACTTGAACTCCTTCTTCTTCAAACCTTGTAGAGGTTGATGGTTCTTGCCTTGTAGCCTTCTTCCGTCGAAGATGGATCCACCTCGAAGGTTCAACCTTTGGGCTCTTCCTCGATCTTTGAGTGAACTAGGGTTTCCGGCTTGCTAAACCTTGATCCTAGAATGAGTAGAGAGTAACTAGGGGTTGTTTTTCTTTTCAAGGTGATGGATTCTCAACACATGAGAAGGGGTCACCTTGAGCTTGAGGAAGAAGAAGATGAAGTGAGGAGAGAGAAGCTAAATGAGATAATGAGCTCTTCTTTCTTTCTTGCAACCATATGCCAAAAGAAAAGAATTATCTAAATAATAATAATTCAAAATAAGAATAGTTGATGGTAATTTAGAATGACCACTATCATGCTTCTTTAAATGAAGTGTAAGCATGAATCAAGGAGGATCTTTCAAAGCATGATGGTGGTCAATGGTCAACAAGTCAACCAAGGTCAATAAGTCAACAAAAATCAACCATAACATAATTCTCATTTAATTACTATTATTAATAGATAATTCATAAATCCATTAGGGTTTGGAAAAAGATAACTGTCAACTGTGCATACGCACCCGTTCCGAAACCCTAATGAAAAAACTCATCCTCCGCCTCAAGCAACTGTGCATACACACCTGCATTCTCGTTCCGAGAAACAAGAATACCTAGATATAAAAGCAACCCCCAAAACATATACCAGTATCTGGCTCAAACCAGAGCCTGCCAGTATAATCCGTTCGGACTCCAAACGTGCACAAGTGCGCGGATGAGAACGAACCCTGTCGCAAAACCATGCGACCTCTACTCTGTTTTGCCCAGAGGCGAATACCCTCTGTGTGGGACTCTAAAGACTCGGCACTACGCTGGCAGTGGGTTTAACCACAGACCGCAAGCGGCACTAGCTGTGCGTAACGGTCCCCAGGTAGATGCCGACAAGAAGGCTGACGAGGTGAAACCCCATCTGTACTCCTACTGAGTCTGAATGTGACAGTCTCCGTACAGTCCGGTCTGTTCGTCTGATACATCGCATGTCGGGCCTAGGGGGCGGTAAAACGTCAGTCCCCCAATAGCGGTACAAGTCGTGTCGGAGTGAAGCCCAAAACACCCTGAGATAACACTGGAACCTACCAGTGTATCTCGCTTGCCCTGGCCAGGGACTACTCGTGTAATGGCTCTCCTAGACACAGCGCGATGTCAACCCTCAATACCGGGAGAGACGAATCCTGTCTAACCGGCACTGCCTCCAAGTGCTTCGGGACTGCACCCAACCACCACCTGTTTGCACGACTCCTTTGAGCCGTGGTAGGGTAGTGATCAAAGTGCAGTGGGAACACACTCGAAGCGAAGTGCTAGTGTCAAGTCAGCGGACTAAGCTGTACTCATGTCACCTGGGAACTGATGACTGACGATAGGTATAATACCAACCTGTCAGTTCCCGACGAGTCCTGTCCAGTGTACTCGTAACCTAACGAGCACCCGTATACTATCTCTAGTACGACGTACTGATGGCTGTGGGACAGACCATCTCCCACACTGGGATGAGAAGCGCATACCCTAGTCTACTCCGGAGTATCGATGCCCTGTCTCGATAGTCCTGCGACTAGGGACCTGTATAAGGATGTGCTTATAGATTACCCAGCCCCCACTAGTGTGACTGCCATCACAACGCTGGTAATCAAGCAAAGATCCTAAGGGCTCCACTAATGCGTATAAGTGATATAGTAAAATAAACACAAGTACACATTGAAGTAGAAACAAACCAAGTAGCATACTACTATATTGAGCAAGATTGTTTATACAAGGTGAATATCCCAAGCTTCCATTAAGTAATATACAAACTAGTATGATACAGTAATGGCCTCTAGGGCATATACACTAACAATCTCCCACTTGCACTAAGGCCATGTACTGGCGTATCGAAGACCTATCATCTCGATCAGCCGCTCGAACTGAGTCTGGGGTAGGGCCTTGGTGAATGGATCTGCAGTGTTCTCTTCTGAAGCAACCCTCCGAACCTCGATCTCCTTGCGATCCACGATCTCCCTGATCAGGTGATACCGCCTCAAGATGTGCCTGGATCTCTGATGGGACCTGGGTTCCTTTGCTAAAGCTATAGCCCCGTTGTTGTCGCAATACAGAGGTATTGGGTCAACAATGGACGGAACCACCTGAAGTTCTTTTAAGAACTTCCTTATCCAGACAGCTTCTTTTGCGGCATCAGATGCAGCAATGTATTCCGCTTCCATAGTCGAGTCTGCAACGGTTTCCTGTTTGGAGCTCTTCCAACATACCGCCCCTCCATTGAGGGTGAAGACAAAACCCGACATGGACTTGGAATCATCCTTGTCACTCTGGAAGCTGGAGTCAGCAAAGGCCTTGATCTGGAGGTCTTTTCCGCCATACACCAAGAACATCTCCTTAGTCCTTCTCAGGTACTTGAGAATGTTCTTTACCGCTATCCAGTGTTTCTCCCCAGGGTTTGACTGATACCGGCTTACCACGCTCAGTGCATAAGCTACATCCGGTCTGGTACACAACATCGCATACATTATAGAGCCTACCGCAGAAGCGTAGGGTATAATAGACATGCGATCCCTCTCCAAATCAGTCTTGGGAGACATCTCTTTAGAGAGGGTGATCCCGTGACAAGCCGGTAGGTTACCACGCTTGGAATCTTCCATACTGAATCTTTTCACTATGGTGTCGATGTACCTGGACTGAGAAAGTCCTAATATCCTCTTGGATCTATCACGATGGATCCGGATCCCCAGGATGTATGAGGCATCACCCAGGTCTTTCATGGAGAACCTGTGTGACAAGAACCCCTTGACAGATTGTAGCATAGGAATGTCATTTCCTACTAAGAGAATGTCATCCACGTATAAAACGAGGAATACTACAGTTCTCGCTACAAATCTACTATAGATGCATGGTTCATCTGGATTTTTGATAAAGCCAAATTCCTTGACCGTCTCATCAAAACAGATGTTCCAACTCCGCGATGCCTGCTTTAGTCCATAGATGGACTTAAGCAACTTGCACACCTTTCCGCTGCTCCCACTCTGAATGAAACCCTCTGGCTGATCCATATAGACACACTCCTCTAAATTTCCATTTAGAAAAGCGGTCTTTACGTCCATCTGCCAAATCTCATAATCGTGGAAGGCAGCAATGGCAAGAAGGATCCGAATGGATTTCAGCATAGCCACTGGAGAAAAGGTTTCGTCATAGTCCAAGCCAGGTCTTTGACGGAAACCCTTTGCTACAAGTCTAGCTTTATAGGTCTCAACCTGTCCATCTACACCAATATTCCTTTTGAAGATCCACTTGCATCCTACGGGTTTTACCCCGTCTGGAGCAATGTCCAACGTCCATACTTTGTTGGTGTACATGGACTCCATTTCGGTCCGCATTGCATCCAGCCATTTTACCGAGTCAACGCTCTGAACGGCCTGCTGGAAGCTAGTAGGCTCATCATAATCTATGATGCAATCCTCTCGATCCCCGTCTATGAGAAAACCGTAGTATCTCTCGGGCGGATGAGACTGCCTACTACTCCTGCGGAGCGGCATAGGAATGTCCTGTTCATTTGAACCCTCTGGTTCCATCAAGCTTTCAGTAATAGTCTGTGGTTCTGGAATTTCTTCCAGTTCTACTGTGCTCCCACTTGTTTCTTTTTCTATGAACTGGTGTTCTAGAAAGTGGGCATGACGAGAAACAAGAACTTTTTGTTCCTCTTCGTAGTGGAAGAGATATCCCTTGGAATTCTTTGGATATCCCATAAACTTACACTGTACTGAACGTACCTCGAGCTTGTCCGCATGCTGCTTTTTTACAAAAGCTGGACTTCCCCAAGTCTTAATGTGACTGAGATGGGGCCTCTTCCCACACCACATCTCATATGGTGTAGTAGGCACAGTTTTAGTAGGAACTCGGTTCAAAAGGTACGCAGCTGATTCTAGCGCATACCCCCAGAATGATCGCGGTAACTCAGCGCTACTCATCATGGACCGTACCATATCCAATAGGGTTCGGTTCCGTCTCTCCGATACACCGTTGTGTTGCGGAGTGTATGGAGGAGTAAGCTGAGAGAGAATTCCGTTCTCTTTTAAATAATTCAGGAACTCGGCACTCAAGTATTCTCCACCTCGATCCGATCTTAGAATCTTGATACTTTTGCCGGTCTGTTTCTCTACTTCATTCTTATATTCCTGGAACTTTTCAAAGGCTTCGGACTTATGTTTCATTAAGAAGACATAACCGTACCTTGAGAAATCATCCGTAAATGTAATGAAGTAAGAGTAACCGCTTCGCGTATGTGTAGACATTGGACCGCACACGTCGCTGTGTACGAGCCCCAAGAGCTCGCTCGCTCTTACTCCGTGTCCAGTGAACGGAGTCTTTGTCATCTTTCCCATGAGACAAGATTCACAAGTGGCATAAGATTGATACTCGAACGGATCCAAGTATCCTTCTTTATGTAACTTAGTCAACCGTGTCTCATTGATGTGACCCAGTCTACAATGCCATAAGAAAGCCTGATTGATATCTGGAGACTTTCTTTTGTGTGTATTCTGGACATTGAAAATCTGTGGTTGGTTCAATACATATATACCATTGCTCAGTGTACCTGACCCAATCAGAACTTGATTAAGGTGAATGTTTACAACATTACTTACAAACGCAAATTCATAACCTTCTTTAGAAACCAAAGATACAGATATGATATTACAAGTTGCGTTGGGTACAAAAAAGCAATTACGCAAAACCAAAACATGCCCATCTGACATTCCCAGGTGATAGTCCCCCACGGCTTTAGCATCCATGCTAGCTCCGTTCGCAACTCTGAGGGTCATGTCACCTGCCTTCAAAAACCTACGGTTTCTCAACGCCTGCAAAGAATTACAGATATGAGATCCTGATCCGGTATCCAATACCCAGGAAGTAGAGTTTATAGAAAGACAGTTTTCAATAACATACACACCTGAAGCTGAAGCCGCAACCTGCTTCAGTTCCTGTGTCTTGGCCTTCCAAGCCCTGCAATCTTTCTTCCAGTGTCCACTCTTATGACAATAGAAGCATTCTTCCTTTCCAACAAGCTTCCCCGCAATCTTTGTTGCCTTTTCCTTTCCCTTCGTACCCACTTTACTAACACCGCCTCTTGGTTTGGCGGGGGCTTTCTTCCTCTTTCCCTTGGCTTTCGCCTTGGACCTAGAGGAAGAAGATCCTCCTACAAACAAAGCGGGTGTTTCCCTACCCTTCTGTAGGGTGCCCTCTGCGCTCCTCAGCATGTTGAGGAGTTCTGAAAGTTCAACTTCCTTTTCTTGCAAGTTGAAATTCAGTATGAACTGGGCGTAAGTGGATGGAAGGGACTGGAGAATTATATCCGTGTAGAGTTCACTGTCCAACGTGGTCCCAAGTTCCGCGAGCTCCTCAGTGTAGCCAATCATCTTAAGCACGTGGTCCGCTACCGATGATCCGACGGCCAACTTTGTCGAAAACAACTTCTTCGACACTTCGTATCTTGCGATAGGAGACTGCTCTCCATACAGTTCTTTTGTATGAAGAAATATGGATTCCAAATCCATATTCTCGTGCCTCCTCTGATGTTCGTTGTCCATCGAGGCAAGTACGAGGCACCTGGCCTTCGCGCTGTCAATCTCCCAAGTCTTACGGATTTCCTTATCTGCGACGCTGGAGGTGGGACCTGGGACGGGGGGAGCTTTGGTGGTAAGAAGATACCCCAGCTTGTCGTAAGTGATTGCCAACTTGACATTCCTGAGCCAATCTTTGTAGTTTGGCCCTGTCAATATGTTTTTATCTAGAATCAACTTAAGTCCAGTCATTTCGATTTGGTCGCTGCAGGGGGGAGAGAAGGAACACTTTAGCACGATGCTCTTGCAAGTTTAGAATGGTTTTTAGTTTGTCTAAACAGGATGGCTCCCACTGTCTCTCGAATCCCTCCTCAAACCACAAAGGAAGAATTAGCCGGGATCAATCCCACCGTGCAATACTTGCTTAACCGTTCAGCCAGGCCAGTGTCGGTACTTCGAGGGAGGTTTTCCAACGCTTTCGCGAAGTTTCTTAATTAAATAACCTCTTTTCTCTGGGGGCGTAGCCCCGCTGACACCTTTCTAGGCACCTACTAGGTTTATAGCATTGATCGTCTAGTGAGAAATTTCCCGAGGAGTAGCATATACTCACAGTAGGATCGGGATCCAAATATCATCGCGTGACGAAACTGAAGGAATCCTACCAGAATCACCACACTCCAAATGGTATGCAAATCTAGCAAGTTTCAGTACTTATGAAACTCCCGATGTGGATTTTTGCCCCATGCTCTTATGACCTTGACTTTGGCCAAAATATCATAAGTCACATGTCAAGTTCTGCCCGTCACTATCCAGGTTAATTTGGACCCATCCGTACATACCCTTGACTTTGGCCAAAATGGCAGCACGACTGTCCCAAACCAACGCATCTATCTATGCTACACATGAACACTCAATAGCTACCAATCACTATGCCTTGACTTTGGTCAAAATACATAGCTTGAATACTACTGCCTATTCATGTGAAGCGACGGAGGGCTACGAATGGTTTTGGTAAAACCGTGAACGTAGTGAACTTGATATAATCGATGGAACGAGATAGCTTTTAGAAGGAGTGGCTCAAGCTCCGCATTTAAAAGTTAGTTTTGAAAAGAACCGAGTGGTTTTTCGAAAGTGTTCCAACGATTTTAACTTGGTTTATTATCTTGCATTAGTTCTTTTAATGCGTGATATTCTTGCATTAGTACTTTTAATGCGTCCCATCATTTAAATCCTACCATTGCAGAAAACAACCAAAATATGACGTACGCTTATGCCATTCGCATTCGCCACGGGGTCCCGTCATCACTCGTTAGGTTACTTAACTAACGACAGAGCGGGGGCTGGGCTAGCGCGGCTGTAAAACATAAGCAACGCCTAAATAGAAAGCAATGATAGACATTACAGATCACAGATGAATACATTGGATATACTAGCAATCCGCAATCCTTTCGAGCCTGAAACGAAAAGCGGATAACACGGTCGCGGTGAATAGCCAATACCCCACCCAAGACCCCTACGGGTGCGGCAAACTACCCGCCAAGTACCCGGCAGTTTGTGCACCCCTCCATGGGTCTATCCTAGGAGCAAAAACAGTAAAAAGAATTATACAATGACGGCTACAACCCCGACCCGGTTGTGCGGCCAAACAAATAATAATTATTACATCAATTTACATTTACAATGAATGAAAGAAAAACAAAAGCTCATCTCACATCCAACCCCGGCTATTCACCCGCGACAGTCCAACACATTCATATACACATTCCAATATCAAACACAGATCATGTATAACCCCGACTAATCGTCTTATAGCGATTAGCCGACGTTCAATACATGCAAGCATCACAGATATAACCATCATAGTCAAAGTGCAGTGAAGTTCGGAAAAAAAAATACGGAATTATAGGACCCCAAAAGCAAATTTCTGTTCTGGAAAATCTGGGCACATATAATATATTTTAAAAATCCCAAAACCAACACACAAACACACTGCACGAAAAACGATGCACAGAAGAAGACAAAGCGCGGCGCTTCCGCGGCAAATACCCACCTCGTGCGGCAGAAGGGCGGCGGTTTGGATGAATTAGGGCATCGTTTTTCTTGGGTGTTCATACAAAACCCTGAGCCGAATTTACCAGTATAAAGTTTTTCATTTAGAGCAGAAAAAAATTTAACAGAAACTTAGGGTTTTGTTTTTCCGGTTTTGTGATTTTTTTCGGTTCCGAACTTCGTTACACTTCACTACCAAGCTAGTTTAAGTTTAGTTTGGCTCAGATACCACTGTAAGTCCATATTGCGACCCCCGGTTCTTACGGGGAGGCGGAAACGGTATAAAAACAAATTTTTATCGCAAGAGGCAACATGGACTAAACTAGGTCGGGATCGTGTCTAAACTAAACTAGCATACAAGCTAAAGAATCTTAGCTACTCGGATGAAGGTTATACCTAAACTTGAACTCCTTCTTCTTCAAACCTTGTAGAGGTTGATGGTTCTTGCCTTGTAGCCTTCTTCCGTCGAAGATGGATCCACCTCGAAGGTTCAACCTTTGGGCTCTTCCTCGATCTTTGAGTGAACTAGGGTTTCCGGCTTGCTAAACCTTGATCCTAGAATGAGTAGAGAGTAACTAGGGGTTGTTTTTCTTTTCAAGGTGATGGATTCTCAACACATGAGAAGGGGTCACCTTGAGCTTGAGGAAGAAGAAGATGAAGTGAGGAGAGAGAAGCTAAATGAGATAATGAGCTCTTCTTTCTTTCTTGCAACCATATGCCAAAAGAAAAGAATTATCTAAATAATAATAATTCAAAATAAGAATAGTTGATGGTAATTTAGAATGACCACTATCATGCTTCTTTAAATGAAGTGTAAGCATGAATCAAGGAGGATCTTTCAAAGCATGATGGTGGTCAATGGTCAACAAGTCAACCAAGGTCAATAAGTCAACAAAAATCAACCATAACATAATTCTCATTTAATTACTATTATTAATAGATAATTCATAAATCCATTAGGGTTTGGAAAAAGATAACTGTCAACTGTGCATACGCACCCGTTCCGAAACCCTAATGAAAAAACTCATCCTCCGCCTCAAGCAACTGTGCATACACACCTGCATTCTCGTTCCGAGAAACAAGAATACCTAGATATAAAAGCAACCCCCAAAACATATACCAGTATCTGGCTCAAACCAGAGCCTGCCAGTATAATCCGTTCGGACTCCAAACGTGCACAAGTGCGCGGATGAGAACGAACCCTGTCGCAAAACCATGCGACCTCTACTCTGTTTTGCCCAGAGGCGAATACCCTCTGTGTGGGACTCTAAAGACTCGGCACTACGCTGGCAGTGGGTTTAACCACAGACCGCAAGCGGCACTAGCTGTGCGTAACGGTCCCCAGGTAGATGCCGACAAGAAGGCTGACGAGGTGAAACCCCATCTGTACTCCTACTGAGTCTGAATGTGACAGTCTCCGTACAGTCCGGTCTGTTCGTCTGATACATCGCATGTCGGGCCTAGGGGGCGGTAAAACGTCAGTCCCCCAATAGCGGTACAAGTCGTGTCGGAGTGAAGCCCAAAACACCCTGAGATAACACTGGAACCTACCAGTGTATCTCGCTTGCCCTGGCCAGGGACTACTCGTGTAATGGCTCTCCTAGACACAGCGCGATGTCAACCCCCAATACCGGGAGAGACGAATCCTGTCTAACCGGCACTGCCTCCAAGTGCTTCGGGACTGCACCCAACCACCACCTGTTTGCACGACTCCTTTGAGCCGTGGTAGGGTAGTGATCAAAGTGCAGTGGGAACACACTCGAGGCGAAGTGCTAGTATCAAGTCAGCGGACTAAGCTGTACTCATGTCACCTGGGAACTGATGACTGACGATAGGTATAATACCAACCCGTCAGTTCCCGACGAGTCCTGTCCAGTGTACTCGTAACCTAACGAGCACCCGTATACTATCTCTAGTACGACGTACTGATGGCTGTGGGACAGACCATCTCCTACACTGGGATGAGAAGCGCATACGCTAGTCTACTCCGGAGTATCGATGCCCTGTCTCGATAGTCCTGCGACTAGGGACCTGTATAAGGATGTGCTTATAGATTACCCAGCCCCCACTAGTGTGACTGCCATCACAACGCTGGTAATCAAGCAAAGATCCTAAGGGCTCCACTAATGCGTATAAGTGATATAGTAAAATAAACACAAGTACATATTGAAGTAGAAACAAACCAAGTAGCATACTACTATATTGAGCAAGATTGTTTATACAAGATGAATATCCCAAGCTTCCATTAAGTAATATACAAACTAGTATGATACAGTAATGGCCTCTAGGGCATATACACTAACAGCTTTTTGTGGCTTGACAGAGTGATCCTTTTCCTGCCACACCTTCATCTTTTTCTGTCGGTGGAGATAGTTTTTATCAATCACTAACTCTTGGACCTGTCGCCAGACTTTGTAAATTTTAGAGGACAGCCGTTGAGGGGGCTGCTCTAGCTTCTTCTCTGGAGTGTTCTCCACAGGTGAAGGAGTTCGTTTCAACATCGCAGTAGGAGAATTTCTGCGCACCTTATTCAGCAATTCAAAGCCGTTCCCGGTTGGAACAGCAGCATCGATCCCCACTATCGGAGCTGGTGGCGTAAATCCAGAGGGGGGGTTGCCCCCAGCCTCTCTTAATCGACGCCAGTGGCGACGTCGGGCGTGTCTTGCGGATGGAGTCACCTTCGTTGTTGGATATGCTTCTTCCCGCCCTCTGTCCTGTATAGGGGAAGCAACTTTGAGGACCTCGCCTGGAGCAGCAACCGGAATAGCCAGCCTTGTAAAAACTGACTTCTCGGAAGGAGAAACCCTTCCAATGATTTCGTCTGCTTGAGCCGGGATAGCTATCCGCTTTGGGATGGCAGCTTCGGGTATCGCAGGTTTGCAGACGTTCTGGCCCAATCTGTTGAAAACTGAGGTATTGAAGTTGGGCGACCCGTTGAGAGGGGTCGCGGCAGTGGTAAGCCGATCAAAGACCGACTTCTTTGGGGATTCTTGCAACGTCATTGTGGCATTGAAGCTCAACGGTGGGAGCATGGTCCCGAAGAATAATCCAGTGGTGGCCTGAGTTACCTGCTCCACTAACATCTTGAAAAGGGAGGCTGCTTGGGGCCCATAAGTCACTCCTCCAGTAAGGACCGAGCGAGAGTTGCAGTTGCAGGCAGTGCAGTTTGAAGCCATTGATCTTCTGTTTTCTGCACGGAGCAAGACACCAAATCTTAGTACCTCGAATCCACAGGCAACCACAGTAAACCGCGATTCGTTCGCGAACACAACACACGAAGTGTGGAGTGGAAAGAGGAAAAGGTCCCACCGGGCGTGCCAGAATCTGTTCCCCTTCGAAAGACGGCGCACAGGACCGCGATGTCCTGACGCTGAGATTCGGGGCAGATGCTATATGGTTTTATCCATCCACCTCTCCGAAGATGCCAAGTTGATTTATGGTACCGTGTATCGAAGGTTTAGACGGATGCGACCGATGTAGCAGACTTCGTCAGATTTCCCCTCGTTTGAGGGGTTTTTGATTGTGGGGACGCTCTTCCCTGCAGGCGCAAGCCCCTGCAGTTAATTACGCTACCGCATCGCGGTAACAACTTTCTCCTTCTCTAGCTGGTCACTTCGTGTCGGGGGTGTTTGTTTTGTTTGTGGTTGCCCGTGGATTGTATACGGAGACTAATTTATGTAGTCGCCCGTAGGACGTGGATTAATCCAAATCTGTGTTTACTTAGATTTGGGTTTGTGGTTTTGGTTTGAGGATACGTTAGCCATATTTGAGACTAAGATCGACTCAAACGTTTGTTAAGGATACGTTAGTCCGATTTGAGACTAAGATCAACTTAACAGGATCGTTTAGATCCGACAAAAGAGCGTTTGGGCTCCATTGTTCCAGTTTAGGGACATGGTGGTCCATTGCATGTATGGTCGTCGGGACCCGTCACCTCTCTGACGATGTTGAAGGATTACAACGACAGGTGTCAGAGGAGTTCAGAGATGTACCCTTGAACCAAAGCTGATTGGGGGGATTCATAGTCCAATTTGGGACTAAAGTCTGTTTGAAGGTTTAAGGATACGTTAGCCATATTTGAGGCTAAGATCAACTTAAACGGTTGTTAAGGATACGTTAGTCCAGTTTGGGACTAAGATCAACTTAACGAGATCGTTTAGATCCGACAAAAGAGCATTTGGGGGCTCTATTGTTCCAGTTTAGGGACATAGTGGTCCATTGCCAGTTTAGGGACATGGTGGTCCATCTCCAGTTTAGGGACATAGTGGTCCAATACCAGTTTAAGGACATACATGGTGGTCCATCTCCAGTTTAGGGACATAGTGGTCCAATACCAGTTTAAGGACATAGTGGTCCACCGTTAGTTTAAGGACGTTTCGGTCCGATATTAGTTTATGGACGTTTCGGTCCAATATTAGTTTAAGGACATTTCGGTCCACGAGTTTAAGGACCCCGCTGTCCATATTAATGTATGTGGTCGTCGGGACCCGTCACCTCTCTGAATTCGTTGAAGGATTACAACGATAAGTGTCAGAGGAGCTCGGAGATGTACCCTCGAACCGGATATAAATTAATTTAGGGAGCAGCCGTGCTCAGTCAATTTAATTTGAGGACTTACGGTCATGATTGGGTTAAGTCCAGTTGAGAATATTCAACATTTTTCTTGATCTTTGGCCTATTAGGCCTGTGCTAGGGCTTTGCCCATATTTAATAATGCACTGTATTCTATTCTGGCCTGCTAGGCTTTTGATTTGGGCTCTGTCCCTTTATTTATGATGCAGAGCATCTATTTTGGTTTGGGCTCTGCCCCTTTTTTTAAAAGTAATGCATTGCATTTTATTAGACCTGTTAGGCCTTCTTTAATTGGGCTTGGCCCCTTTTGTAAGCAATGCAGTGCATTTGTCTGGCGCTTTGCGCCAAGTAATGAGCGCAAGCTCATATGGTGATGACACGTGTCATTCTCTGGTGAGCGCAAGCGCAACAGCGCAGTGCGCTGCGCTAATGCGCTGCGCTGTTGCGCTGCTGACACGTGGCACGCTCTGGTGAGCTGCGCCAATTCCTGAGAGCAAAGCTCTATTTCAAGAGCGCGTAGCGCAAGTTATTCTGTAGCTGACACGCGGCGCTATCTTAAGAGCGCAACAGCGCAGTTTGGAAGTGCAAAGCATAAGAATCTTTTAGATTCAAGAACAGAAGTGCAAAGCACTATTTAATTTCTTAATCTAAATTAGATCAAAGAAAAATAAATTTTTCTTTTTTGTTTCAAGAACCAGAGGTTCATAAAAGTGCAAAGCACTATTTTTTTTATTTTGTTGTTTTCTTGTTTTTTAAAGAACCAATGGTTCAAAAAGAAGTGCAAAGCACTGTTATGTGAAAAAACATTGATCTGGTTTTTAGATCGATGATTTATTTAAAAGAGATTTCTTCTCTCTCGTGAAGGTTTTTTTTACCTCTTTCTTCAAATTTTCTCAGAGTTCTCTCTGTTTGAAGCCCTTGACTTTTTTCAATAAAAATATATCTCCCTTTTGAATTGAGGCATAGGGTCCTTTTTATAGTGCCCATAAATTAGTTAACTTTGTTAAAGAGATCTTTCTCTGAGTGATTTGGGGAATTTTCCCCACCGTTGGATCTTTGATCCAAGGGCTTCTGCTTTCCAGAAGAAAATCTTCTTGTTTTAACAAGAACAGAAAAGATTTTTTTATAAATTTAATTCTGTTCGGCGCAGATGCCCCAGCGCGTGACACGTGTCGCGCAGCGCACAGCGCAGCGCAACTGCGCTGACACGTGTCGCGCAGCGCAAAGCGCAGCGCAACTGCGCTAGCGCATCTGCGCTGACACGTGTTGCGCAGCGCACAGCGCAGCGCAATTGCGCTAGCGCATCTGCGCTAGCGCATCTGCGCTGACACGTGTCGCGCAGCGCAGTGCTTGCGCAGCTGAAGCGTTGTTTCATTAAATAGAGCTTTGCTCTGATTGGACGCGCCTTCTTGGGCGCTGCGCTGATGTATCAGCGCTTGACATGTGGCGCGCAGCGCAAATAATCTGAAGCGTTGCTTCATTTATTAAATTTTAAATTTTCAAAGCAGAGCTTTGCTCTGATTGGGGGAAGATGAAGCGTTGCTTTGTCTCCCGCCTCGGAATTTGAACAGAGCTTTGCTCTGATTGGGGTAAACACGGCCTCTACAACGTTTCGCCCGAACTTGGGAAAACTTTCTGTGGGGGACTCTAAAGACTCGTCAATACGCCGGCAGTGGGTTTAACCACAAGCACGTCAGTGGTACTAGCTGTACGTAACGGCTACCCATGTATTGACCAAAAGGGAGGCTGATGAGCGAACTCATCCAGAAACCCTACTGATCCTGTCAGTAACAATATCCGTACAGTCCGGTCCGTTTATCTATGAGTATCGCATATCGGGCCTAGGGGGCTGGTAACGTTAGACCCCTAAAAGCGGTATAAGTCGTGTCGGAGTGTAGCCCAGAACACCCTGAGATACTACCGGAATACCTACCAGTAAATCTCCTGCCTTGGCCAAGGACTTCGTGTAATGGCTCTCCAAAACACAGCGCGATCTCATCCCCAATACCGGGAGAGACGAATCCCCTGCTGATCTGCTCACTGCCTCCATGTGGCTCGGGACTGTACCTAACTAAAACTTGTTTGCACGACTCCTTTGAGCCGTGGTAGGGTAGTAATCAAAGCACAGTGGGAACTTACACGAGACAAATGACGATCTTAGGTCGATGAACTAACCTGTACACATGTCACCAGGGAACTGCTATCTGACGCTAGGTATAATACCAACTAGCAAGTTCCCGGCGAGTCCTGTCCTGGTGTACTCATAACCCAATGAGCACCTGTATACGTCTTAGGTGAACCAACTGACACCAATGGCTTGTGAGACCAGCCACCGCCTCTCGTCGGGGTCTCGATCGTATACACTAGTCTACTATCGGAGTATTGATGCCCAGTCTTGAAACTCCTACGACTAGGGACACTTTAAGGATGTGCTTATAGACTACCCAACTCTCATGTATATGATCGCCATCATACTGCTGGTAGTCAAGCAAGAATCCTAAGGGCTCTATCAACGTGTAATAGTGACCTGTAATGTCACCTAAAGCATGTACACGATGATAAAGATAAACCAGATAGCATACTATCATCTTGAGTAAGACTGTTCTACCGGTATAGGTCCTCCCTCAATCATTGAAATCACGTTCCTGCGATCCAATAATTGACTTTAGGGCACTATATCCAACAATCTCCCACTTGCACTTAAGGCTAATTATTGCGATGTTGCATACTCACAGCCCGTGTGATATCGAATACCCAACTCCTCTACTAATCAGTTTCACAAAGCTCGTTTGTAAAACTATTGCATTCGAGAAATAGCCTCAGTGAGTGGATCCGCTCTGATATTTCTTTCTATGTCTCTCTTAATCTCAAGTTCACGGAGAAAGCCATCTCCCGAAATGAGCAATACTTGTCTTATAATATATTCTGATATCTGATGGGACCTAGTTCACAAATGAATTCCAAATCCAGCAAACTTCTTAGACTGTATCGTCAACTGAATTTAATCAGTATCCTGTGCCATGCCTCCCTCAGTATCCCCTTGGACCACCTGTCCAAACTACTGCCCCTCGTGAGAGGGAAAACTATAACTCTGACAGCCACTCTGTTATCCAGGTCACCTTGGAAGCCTGGAATAATAACCGTCTCCCGAAGGAGGCTGTCGTTATCACATCCCTAGAACATCAACGTATGTTCTAAAACTGCTTCCGAATGTTTCTCCAAGATTGGATTAATATATCAACTGATTGCATCTAGTGCAAAAACAACATCTGGTGTGGTAGTTGACATCTCATGATTGACTCAATTGCCTAAGCAAGTGATATGTCAATCACGCACATCCCTCTCCCCTTTAGTCTGTAAGACACCTTTAGAGAGGGTGACTCCATCACCTGCAGGTACACCACCATGCCATGAGTCATCCATTCTAAAGCACCTTTAGAATGCTGTCTGAGTACCCGGATTGGGACACTACCCAAATCTAGATCTAAAACTATAGATCTAGTAACCAGAATTCCTGATACAATATCCAAATCCTATGTGGAGAAACCACTGTGTGACAACCAAAGTATAACCGATCGTAGTATAGGAATATCACTTCCTACTCTGTGTATGTCATCAAAATACCAGGACATCATACCCTACTTCCTTCTTAACATATCCATCCCCTATTCTGATGAAGTCAAAGCCCATGACTGTCACATCAAAAATAGATGATTTATCTCCGCTATATCTGCTTTAGTCTATAAATAGACATAAGCTACCTGACCACTATGCTTTCACTGCTCCCACTGACTACGACAACCCTCTGGCAGAGTCATATACACGTCTACTTCTAAAGCTAGTTTAGAACGACGCTATACTCATCCTCATGCCGGGTCTCATGGTCTGGAACAGCAGTAATGGCAAGTCCGGGTAAACAAGAACCTCCCTGTCACCATCCTTGAGGCTATCGGAGTACCTCTCGGGTGCCTGAGGTTACCCACCATATCTGCGGAGTGGCTAATGGAATGTCAAACCAGATTGAATCTTTAGGTTCTTATCAAATTTTCAGTAATCGTTTGCGGTTCTGGAATCACTTCCAGTTCTACCATACTCCCACTACTGTTTTCTGAAAAAGTCGATTTTATCAAAACTGTGGCGAGTCAAGAACAATATCACTATTGATCTTCCAGATGGTAGAAAGTTAACCCTCGTCATAGCCTGGGTTAACCCACAAACAGCCATTACAGAAACGTGCCTTGAGTTATCCAGAGTCTGGTTTTAAGCATAAGCCGGACAACTCCATATACCTTAACATCGTTAAGATATGAGCCATTCTATATTTAATATAGAAACAGAGGCACTGATTTAATTGGAACCAGATTCAAATCATGCAGCTGTCTCCAGTGCATGCCAACTAAATGGAAAGAGGCCGATCAACATTACTCAACTTAGGAGTGCATCCAATTATGAGTAACCTGAAAAAGAGAAGCAAGTTCTCAAAATCATTACTATCGATTGAATACCAAGCACAAGTATCTACATCTCCGATTATCTTGAAGAATCATGATACTTGCAACACGTGGTTCTCTACTTTACTCTTATACCTATAACTTCTCAAAACTTAGACCTTGTATTTGTACGAAACACTTGTCTAAAACTAGAGAAGTTACAAGTAAACAGAATATAGTACAAGGACCAACCCTTCTGTCCTAATGGACACTGGACAATATACAATGATCTGTATAAGTCTCCTGAGTCGAATAACTCAAACCCTGTGTGTCGTAGGTTGAAAACTGTATTATGGTTATGAAGAATTACACCGCTGTTGAATACTCCTTACCTAATCATCAACTGATATAGGTAAATGTCATAGATATAATTTCAAAAATTTATATCTCACTTTATAAAATAAACGTACAGATATATCAATTTGAAATTGGTGTAAAACAATGGATATTCAAAACCAAATATTTGCTGTCCGGCAAAAACCCAAGCGATTTCCTCAAATATCACCAATTACAACGAATCCCGATACAATGAGGATGATCACCTAATTCCCAATTACTTACTCCCACATATCATCTGTAAAACCATACAGATGTGAGAATCAAACCTGGTAAATACATACCCTGGAGTAAGTATCTAATTGGGAAATCAATTTTCCTTTAACAATGCATAGTGAAACTGAAACATGTAAAATGTTTCGAAGGGGTATCCGTGTATTCCTAGTAATGCTTCTTCCATTATCAGATTCATGATTGTAACCGTATATTTCTTTGCCATCTTTCCAAATCCCTTTATTTGTCTTTACTCATTACCTTCTATACACCCCTTTAGGCTAAGTGGTTTTCTTCCTTCCCTACCGTTCGGCACCAGCCTATGGTTTGGAAGAAGACTATCCAATAAGCATAATAGGTGTACTCTCCTAATCTTAGGAGTACTCGCAACCTGAGAGAAGGTGAAGATAGAAGACAACTGAATAAACCTTATTCTTATTTCTCCTGAACCAGAATCCATCCCCGAATTGGAACAAGTTCCGTCTAGTTCGTATATAACCATAAGATGGATTATCCAATAAACTGTGGATCTTCGTAGTGATACGGGGTGTTCTGGAGAAATACAAAAGTAAAGTAGGAGTGGCGATGAAATACCGGTTTGGTCATGAATGATAGCAGTTGCAATTTACTTTGCTCTCTTTCTAATCCCTTTATTTGTCTCTACTTATTACCTCCTGCACACCACACTTAGGCTAATTGGTTTTCTTCTTTCCCTACCTTTCGACACCTGGCTTTGGTTTGGAAGAAGACTATCCAATAAGCATAATAGGTGTACCCTCTCCTAATCCTCGGAGCCCTCACAACCTGAGAGAAGGTAAAAGGAAAAGACAACTGAATAGTCCTATTCAATCTTTCCAGAACCAGAATCCATCCTCGAATCTGGAACAAGTTCCTTCGAGTTCGTATATAACCATACGCTGGATTTATCCAATGGAAGTGGATATTCGTAGTGATACGGGGTGTTCTGGAGAAATGCAAAGGGTAAAAGAAGGAGTGGAAATGATGTATGCAACTCAGACAATCCAAAACCAGTGTTTTAAGAAAGTTCGGTTAACTTGGTCACTGAGTTATAGTCTAGGGTCGGGCCATAGTCACTGCCAAAGAGAGAGAGAAAAGAAACACTCTGCGTGCACTCTAACCTAGATCAGAATGGTTATCAATTTATCTAATCAGGATGTCTCCCACTGTAACCTCAAATTCTCCTCCAAACCTGAAAGAAGAATTAGTCGGGATCACCCGAGGAGTAAACCAACTCATCAGTGGGAATCGAGATCCATCTATCATCGCATGATAACACGATGGAATCCACTCACGTTATCACACTCCAGATGGTATGCGCATGCCTGGCAAGTTTCAGTTTCTTTAGAAACTCCCGATGTGATTTTTAGCCCATGCTCTTATGACCTTGACGAAGGTCAACAAATCATAAGTCACATGTCAAGTTCTACCCGTCATTGTCCAGGTTAATTTGAACCTATCCATACTCGCCCTTGACGAAGGTCAACAAGGCTGTACGACTGTCCCAAACCAACGCATCTATCTATTCAACAGAAAGGTAACAAGCAGCTACCATACACCATGCCTTGACGAAGGTCAACAAACATATCATGAATACTAAGTGCTACCCATCTGAAATGACGGAGGGCTACGAATGGTTTTTGGTGAAAAACCTTTGACGTAATGAACTTGATATCGTTGAAGGAACCGGATAGCTTTTTACAAATATATATAGTGGCGAAAACCATTGCTAAAGAGGTCACTCCCGGTGAAGGGATCTCGGCTCTTTCCCCGTAGAATAAGGTGCAGGATATTCCAAACTGAATACCGCGATGCAAAGCAAAAAGTAATCGACTATAGTGAAGTTATTACCCTGACGCAAACTTCTGCCCTGGGGTCACTCCCGATGAAGGGATCTCGGCCCTTGCCTCATCGAATGAGGTGCAGGGTATTCATAACCAAATACCACTGTGCAAAACAAAAGAGAACGTCCTTGCAATAACAACTTTTTGAAAATTGTTCCAACAACATCGAACATGTTTGTTTTCCTTGCATTGATCAGAATCAATGCGGTCCCATCAATTGATCACACCACTAAAGAACGAAAATATATTGTACGTATATGCCATCCGCATTCGCCACTGGGTCCTGTCATCACCCGTTAGATTACTTAACTAATGACAGAGCGGGGACTGGACTAGCGTGGGTGTAAAACATATACGATACCATGTAATTCTACAGTAGCGCCCTGACCGTCATTCCGAGGCCAAACGCGGAAACAAAAACTTTTTACGAAACTGGCGCTAGCGCAGACTTTTACCCGGATCGTACCATTAACACTAAACTAGCTATCTACAAGAAGTTAGAATGGCTATATCGATCGATCCGTATCCTTCGGTCTTTAACCACCATCCCTAGCTCCTCGCGGCATCTCCGATCTCGTCGTCGAAGTGGCACCACATCAAGAAGTCTTTTTACGGGCTCTCGCTTCAAACCGAAACAACTCGGACATGAAGTTTGCTAGCCGACATATCTAAGGTGAAGTAGAGAATGTGTGTGATAACTTTGTCTCTATATACTCAATGAATCTCAACACATGAGATGGGATGAGTGAAGGTTGAAGATGAAGCCATTGGAGGAAGAGGTGAGCTCAAGAAGAAAGAAGAAGAAAAAGAACTTGCTTATTATGTTGTGTCGTATTTTGATATATATATATATATATATATATATATATATATATATATATATATATATATATATATATATATCAATAACCAAAGTCCCAAGCCATCACATGGCAGCCCCTCTCTCTCCAAAATACCCCCACTAATCATAATTAGCTCCATAAATCAATCCATGTCACATTAAATGGCCACACAAACCAGTACCACGAGTCACCATGTACATGTGGCATGAAAAGATGCTTAGGGAAAAAACTTGCACTCACATTTTCCTCCACTAAACATTTAAACCAAAATGTTTAATCCAATAAAAAGATATGGCATCAACTAAAGTAAACTCGTGACGGATCACAAGGATACCCCTCACCTGTATATACATACCTGCATCCGCATTCCGACTGAATGCGAATGCAATGAGACTAAAGAAATCCAACAAATATAATACTAGGATCCGGCTTAAACCAAAGCCTACTAGTATGGTCCGTCCGATCATGATCCGTGCACGAGTGTACGTATATGATCGAACCCTGCCATAATACCATACGGCCTCTACAACGTTTCACCCGAACTTGGGAAAACTTTCTGTGGGGGACTCTAAAGACTCGTCAATACGCCGGCAGTGGGTTTAACCGCAAGCACGTCAGTGGTACTAGCTGTACGTAACGGCTACCCATGTATTGACCAAAAGGGAGGCTGATGAGCGAACTCATTCAGAAACCCTACTGAGCCTGTCAGTGACAATATTCGTACAGTCCGGTCCGTTCGTCTATGAGTATCGCATATCGGGCCTAGGGGGCTGGTAACGTCAGACCCCTGATTTATAGAGATTTTGTATGTTTTGAATCAAAGAATTAAGTTTTACCGCAATCAAGAACGGTGTCACTTGGTAGCTAGCCGGTTGAGTACGGGTCGGTCCACAGGGATTACGTGTATTTTCTAGCTGTTCTAACGAGTCAATTCCTATTGTGGTAGGTTTGATTTTCAATAAAACTGAAGTTGAGTTTGATTAGGATTAAAACCTTGCTAGGGTTAGGATTAGATTAGTTTGGAAAGTCAATTATTCTCACCGCTTTCTTTGCCCTAATTAAGAACTTTTAGGTGTTAAGGTAATAGTTAACAAAGGGGATTAGTACGATCAGGAAGAAACTAGGTTTCTTCCCTTTGGTCCTTGTCCGTCCTTTCTTAACTCTTAGCCCTAACCTCCAGGAAATTATACACAACCGGTCTTTAATTATGGTATCACCGCTACCTCGTGGGATAGGGTGCCGTAGTGAGCGGTGTATGTATGAATGCATAGAGTCCTACTTTAAAATGTATAACGGGTAAGAAAGGGGTAAGAGATTTTCATCTCTCAAACCTTCCCCAAACCTAACCCTAACAAGTGAGGAACTACTCACTCATTAGGGAATTGATAAACGAGTTCATTTTTTTATAGTTTTAATTTAACAACTACGGCAGATAAAAAAAATTGCGGAAAATAACTAGGGCAGAAAAATAAAATTGCTAGAGAAATAACTAGGGCAGAAAAGAAACTTACTTTTTTTATTTGATGCACTCTTCGACAATTACAGGGAATAAAAATTCTAAACTAGAGAAATAAAAAGAGGCATGCTCCAAAAAGAGCTGTAGGATTCCTATTTATAGATAATAGAAACCCTAGGGTTTACATCTGATCCATATCTAGAATTACAAAAATACCCTAAGAAAACCGGGTCAACGCACCGACTCCATCGACACGCACCGACACGCGCCGACACGTGCACAGCACGGCCGTGGATCCGCGGTCATAAGCATGGTTTGGCCGCGGTTCCGCGGCTATATAGTGGGGTTACCGGCTCATTTTTCTAGGGTTGCTTTTTGTTGCTTTTTCCTTCTGGTTTCTTTACTTGGTTCTTAAGAATATCTTCTAGTTTCTTCCAGATTTTCACAGTGTAGAATGTTATGGACTTTTACCATTCGCTTCTTGTTGAAGTCTTGAATCTTGTGATGCCTTTGTACTTTGTGCAATCGAATTGTTTGCTGATCTTCGTTTGTTCCTCAAACTGTAGGCGGCATGATAAAGATTCTTCTATTTGTTGGTCGTAGTCTCACTTTTGTAGCATCTTTTCACCATTTTCACTGTATTGTTCCGAGAACCTGTAACCTGCAACTATTTAGCAGATATGGATCAAAAGCACCTATTTATTTGCAAAATGATTAAGAATGGGGAATATAATAATGCAAAATTATGAGATGAACAAATACCCCCAAACTTATCTTTTGCTCGTCCCGAGCAAAACTAGTTTATTCTTGAAAAAACCTAACCTCACTTTCGCAGGGAAACGCGATTGCACTGAGCTCGTGCAACAAGCCGTTAAACCTCTAGGTGTCCCTAGTAGGAGGAGTGTTGTCTCCTGAGGGGTTTCAGCGGATACTACCCACAAAATCCGATCAATTTGGCCTATTGACTTTCATTGTTCAATTCGCTGTTCTAGCAAGAAATCTATTATCTTCAAATTAGAAATTATCAACCCATATTTTTCACGCTTCCTTATCATTTAAGTTAAGATTGTATATGTTCTGTAAATTTATTTAGCTTTTAGCATCTTTTGAGATTTCCTTCTAAGGTTCCATCTCAACTTAGGAATTTTTATCATCTCTACTAAAATTATAAGTCCTATTTTTCATTCCTATCTTCCATCCAAACCCCAATCATATACCCCCTACGTAAGTGTATGTGTCACCCCTACACTTGGAAATTCAATTCTAGCTATCATACTCTTGTCCATCGTCCAAAGTACTTTTATTTGGTGAATTTTTAGATGAAATTGCTCACACATCCTTCATGCGACCGTTAATACTTCTTGAGGTACTAACGACCGATTACAAAATGTGTTTGCGCATTAAGGCGTAATTCCTCGTCTTGTAATACCTAAGGCTTTAGCAGTGACTCCCAAACCGGTTGGTCTAAGGCACTAGGTGATAAAGCACCTTCGCTATATATTTTTTATTTTATGCAGCCTTAAGTAATTACAAAACCAGTGTTCATTTTTTTTATTCACACTTATAATTTTATTTTCCTTCATACTAAGGATTTTAGACAAGAGCATTTCAAGGTATCCTCTACTATTCCAAGTTTCAAGATGCGTGTTTGTGCAAGTTGTAGGGTATATATTCTCAGAATTTAGACTTAAAGTTCGGAATTATTTTTCAGACTCACACTTCAATAAAAATTTCAATACTCTTCTCTTATTTTGACTTAGCCCAAGAAGTGAACTCAAAATTTGCCTATTTCTAAGTAAACCACAAGGACATATATTTTCTACTGTTAAATTTTAAGAAAGGTTATTTTTAGGGTTTTTAATTTACTAAGTTTAGGGATCTAGTTTTTCCAAGCTAGTTAACCGTCTTGTCAAACTTAAGTCAATTATGACCAAAATTGAATTTTTTAATATTTATAGTTTTCAAATTTTTAATTTTTTATGTGATTTTTTCTTTTATAATTTTTTTATTCTTTTTTTTCAATTTTTATAATTTTTTATAAAGATGCAATGCAGAATTAAACATGCAAAAGAAAAAGAAAAAAATATATACAAAAAAAATAAAAATATGCAATGCAATGATAACTATTTACAACCACATCTTCTCCCAAACTTACCAAAAGCAGTGCCCTCACTGCTCGGCTCCTCGCCGTCCCCTTGAGCGTGAACGGGGACGCTCGTCCCTAACAAGCAGGTTCTGACCCCCAGCACTTCCTCTATCAAACATCGATCATGTTCCCTCATCATCCCCCTCAATTCGTCAATCCCCCTAACGGCTCTTCTCATTAAACGTGCATGTTCTAAGGGGGTGAGCTCTTCTTCGCTTGCGGTCGGCCTGGAGCTAGGTGTTCTGGAGGGCACGTGTTCGTCCGGTTCAGTTCGTGACCAAACGTCAGTTAAACGGGAATAGGACGTAGATACGCCCTCAACAAGAGGTCTAACGGGAATACCTCCATGCATGTAAAAATCAAATTCCTCCACAGGAATGAAATAGCGACACAGTTGTGTCACTAGGCATGGGTAGTTCGCGACCCTTTTGCCTGCACCAATTGAGCTAAGCAGAACTGTGCACATGTCGAATCTTGGGTTCCTTGTCATTAGTGTGTGTACGATATGCAGTGATGGGGTGAAAAATTTGGTGTTATGGGAACTTCCAAAAATATTGTTTTGTGCCCACCGGTACACAGTTAAAACATTAGCGAAAATGGTTCTCGCGTGTATTCCTTTCCTTGGTTCCCTCGAGCAATCATTGCCCATTAAGAGCATGTAATCTTCAAACTGAAGTGGTTGATCATGAACATGTATCCTAGGGATTAAAGTGACTTCATGTATGAAGTCTCTATCAATTATTATCTCTCTATCACCCCACAGTAATTTGATAAAGCCATATTGTGCGAGACAGCCGTCTTCCATGCACTCGTAAAAACTAATGACTAGATCTGGAAGGGCGTAAGAATTAGGGTGATTATAGATTAAAAAGTTCCAGCCCCTGCGTGCGATTTCATTAACAAAGTAACTCCCATATATCGTATGTGAAAAGATCTGTGAGAAATCACGTTCTAACTGCATACTCGGTGCCATCACAGATAATCTACAGATCTAGAAAATTAAACAGATAGGAGTTTTAGAAAATGAACCACCTCTAAGAATTTCAGAGGGAGAAGACGTGCGGGAGCGGCGGAAGCACGGCGGCAATGGTGTTCCTGCGGCGGAAACGCGGCAGATTGGAGGGCTCTAGCTGCAGAACTTTGGTGCGGCGGCGGCTAGGGTTTTTAGAAGATGAGAGATTAGGGTTATGAGAACAGAGAGGGTCGGGGTTTTATTTATAAGGGAGAATTGTTGGCTATTTGTAAATAAACCCTTCTAAAAAGAAGAAATTATTTGCAAATAAAAATTTTATTTTAATTTTTATTAAATCTGGAAATTTACAAAAATACCCAGAATTTTTTTTTATTTTCAAATTTTTAATTTTTTATGTTATTTTGTTTCTATAAAATTACAAATGATACATACCCCCAAACTTGTTTGAAACAGTGTTTTGGCTAGATGATCGAAAATTTAGGGGTAAATGGAGGAAGATTAGTCAGTGTAGATCGGCTCCTGCAAAAACAGGAGCTCCTCCGAAGGGTCCGCAGTAAGGAACAGTTTAAGTCCATGTCCGTTTACTTTAAACAGTGTACCGTCCTCCGGGTTTTCTAGATCTACCGCACCGTGCGGATATACGGTGCATATCATAAATGGCCCTTTCCATCGAGATTTGAGCTTTCCGGAATGGAAATGTAACCGAGTATCGTAAAGCAAAACCTGTTGACCAGGTTTGAAAGTCTTGCGCATAAGGTGTTTGTTGTGGAACACCTTCGTTCAGTTTTTTAACAACTACTGCGTTCTCATAGGCCTCATCCCGCAGCTCGTCTAATTCATTCAATTGCAGCTTTCTATTTCTGCCCGCATCTCCCAAAGATAGGTTCAACTCTTTAATTGACCAAAATGCCTTATGCTCTATTTCAACAGGAAGGTGGCAAGCCTTTCCATAAACAAGCCTGTATGAAGACATTCCAAGATCGGTTTTATAGGCAGTACGGAATGCCCAAAGAGCATCAATCAGTTTTGATGACCAATCTTTACGGTTTTTGGAAATCGTTTTCTCCAATATTTGTTTAATCTGCCGATTCGAAATCTCGGCTTGCCTACAAGTTTGGGGATGATATGGTGTTGACAGCTTATGAGTAATGGAGTATTTGCGCATTAAGGATTCAAAACTCCTATTACAAAAGTGAGATCCATTATCACTGATAATCGCGCGAGGATGCCCAAACCGCGAAAAAATGTTTTCTTTGAGAAATCTAACGACAACCTTGTTGTCATTAATTCGGCTGGGCACAGTCTCGACCCATTTTGAAACATAGTCAACAGCAAGTAGAATATACATGTTCCCAAAAGAGTTGGGAAATGGTCCCATGAAGTCTATTCCCCAAACATCAAAAATTTCAACAACCAAAATTGGTTGGAGCGGCATTTCATTTCTCCGAGATATCCGGCCCAAGTGTTGGCACCGGGAGCATGTCTTGCAGTATTCGTATGCATCTTTAAAAAGTCGTGGCTAGTAAAAGCCACACTGCAAGATTTTTTCTGCTGTCTTCTTGGGGCCAAAATGCCCGCCACACGCTTGATCATGGCAGAATGACAGCACGCTCTTAAACTCGCTGTCGGGGATACACCGACGAATGATTTGGTCGGAACAGTATTTGAAAAGATACGGTTCATCCCAGTAAAAATGTTTTACTTGAGACAGGAATCAGAGTCTGTCCTGATTCGACCAATCGTTCGGTATTAGTCCGGTGGCCAAATAATTTACAATATCAGCGAACCAAGGTTCGCATGACACGTTTAAGAACCGCTCATCAGGAAAAACGTCTTTGACAGGAACTAGAAGTGTAGGCGAAGAAGGAAGTCGTGAAAGGTGGTCGGCAACTACGTTTTCACATCCTCTCTTGTCTCTTATGACAAGGTCAAACTCTTATAGCAAGAGGATCCAACGTATTAGCCGAGATTTAGCATCCTTCTTTGCGAAAAGATGGCGAAGAGCTGAGTGGTCCGTGTAAACAATGACTGGAGAGCCGATTAAATAGGGCCTGAATTTTTCTAGTGCAAACACAACAGCTAAGAATTCTTTTTCAGTTGTTGTGTAATTTAATTGGGCCTCATTTAATGTTCTTCTAGCATAATAAATTACGTGCGGCATCTTATTTATGTGCTGTCCAAGGACAGCACCAATGGCGAAATCAGATGCATCGCACATAATTTCAAATGGATGCGTCCAGTCGGGAGATGAAAGAATGGGTGCAGAAATAAGTGAGTGTTTCAATGACTCGAATGCCTTCATGCAGCTTGAGTCAAAATCAAAAGTGGTGTCCTTGGCCAATAAAAGAGTCAAGGGTCTAGCTATCTTGCTAAAATCCTTGATGAACCGTCTATAGAAACCGGCATGGCCAAGGAAGGCTCGGATGTCTTTGACGCACTTGGGAGGAGGAAGATTGGAAATGACTTCAATCTTTGCTTTATCAACCTCAATGCCGTTTTGTGAGATGATATGTCCTAAGACAATACCCTCTCGTACCATAAAGTGGCACTTCTCCCAATTTAAAGTGAGGTTCTTATCCCTACAACGGGTAAGAACTGCATCTAAGTGTAGCAAACACTCATCAAAGGAGTCGCCGAAAATGGAGAAATCATCCATAAAAATCTCCAAGAATTTTTCCACCATGTCTGAAAAGATCCCCATCATACACCGCTGGAAAGTAGCGGGTGCATTGCATAACCCAAAGGGCATGCGACGGTAAGCGAATGTACCGAAAGGACAAGTAAATGTGGTCTTGTCTTTGTCCTTTTCGGCGATAGGAACTTGATTATAGCCGGAATAGCCATCCAAAAAGCAGTAAAATTCATGCCCAGCCAATCGTTCTAGCATTTGGTCAATAAAAGGTAACGAAAAGTGGTCTTTCCATGTCGCGGCGTTGAGTTTTCTATAATCGATGCAAACTCGCCACCCAGTTTGGGTGCGAGTAGGTATTAACTCATTCGCCTCATTCGTTATGACCGTTATGCCCAATTTCTTTGGGACAACATGAATGGGGCTAACCCATTGGCTATCAGAGATAGGGTAAATGATACCACTATCAAGATATTTTACAATCTACTTTTTAACAATCTCCTTCATTATGAGGTTGAGGCGTCTCTGTGGATCCCTAACTGGCTTGGCATCATCTATCATATGTATATGATGTTCAACTATGAGGGGACTAATCCCCTTGATGTCCGCCATAGTCCAGCCAAAAGCTTGCCGGTTATTTTGTAAGACCATTAAAAGGGCTTTCTCTTGCTCAAAAGCTAGAGAGGCCGATATGATAACATGAAGGGTCTCATTCTCACCTAAGTAAGCGTATTTAAGGTTAGACGGTAATAGCTTGAGTTCGAGTCTTGGAGGTGAAACAATTGAAGGTAAAATTGGTGAAACTGTCTCGAACTCGAAGGATTCCATCAATTGTTCAAACCGAGTGTAAGCAACCGAGTCGGATGGTTCAGCTAACTCATCCGAAAAATCAAAGGACTCAAACTCGGGTGGTGAGTCTTCAAAATCATCTAAAAAAGTGAAACACTCGTAATCGTTATCAGGTGTAAAAGCTGTGTCAGATTCAAGGAGGAACGCACTAGTGGCGTTAAAACTGCTGTGATCGAACAGAAATTTTTCGAGCTCACAGTCCTCCTGCGTGATCTCTTGGATCGAACAAACATCAAGTATACTAGCATTAGGCTCGGAGGGCTGATTCCCCAACTTAAAAATATTGAGTTCAATTGTCATATTTCCAAAAGATGGGTTCATCGAACCATTTCGACAATTGATCACCGCATTAGAAGTCGCAAGGAATGGTCGACCGAGTATCACCGGAATTTGACTCCGGGGGTTAGCTACAGGCTGTGTGTCCATAACAATGAAATCGACGGGGAAAATGAAATCCTCTACTTTAATTAAACACATCCTCTAACTCACCCCTAGGATGGGTGATGGATCGGTCGGCCATTTGGAGAGTACAATGTGTGGGTTTAAGCTCTCCAACGCCTAATTGTTCATATACTGAATAGGGTAGCAAATTAACACTGGCACCAAGATCTAAAAGTGCCTGATTGATGTTCTTATCCCCAATTGTTTTTGAAATTGTAGGACAGCCAGGGTCCTTATGTTTTTGGGGTAAAGGTTGGGTAAGAGCATCACTTACTGCACTAGCCACGAATACTTTCTTGGGTACCTGCGACTTCCTCTTCTTGGTGCATAAGTCCTTTAAGATTTTAGCGTATGAAGGGACTTGTTGGATTGCATCCAAGAGAGGTATGTTAATGCTAACCTGTTTGAATAACTCCACAATCTTCTCCATTTGTGGAGTAGGTTTATTGGATCTCAACCTGTTTGGAAATGGAATATTTTGAAAATTTGTTGAGTCCAATGTTTGTGGAGTAGATTGCGGAGTTGGAACGGATCCCAGTGTTGGTGTGGAGTGAGATGTGGGTCCGTTCGAATTAGAAGAAGAAGTAGAGCCTTGTGAAGAATGAAGAACGGGCTCTGATGAAGAAGAAGATGAAGAGGAAGAAGATGAAGAAGAAGAAGAAGAAGCGGCGTCCGGGGTTTCATCACAAATACCCACATTATTGTGCAACACTCTTCCAGATCTCAACGTGGTCACAGCATTTACATTATGATTTTGTTATTCATAAGCAACATGTGCGTTGTGTGTGTGATCGGGATTTGGCAATGGTTGAGACGGAAGCTTTCCCTTTTCTCGCTCGCTTAATGCATCATTCAGTTGTGCAATTTAGGCCTCAATTGATTTGATGCTCTGATCATGTGAAGCACTATGTTGCACCAAAGACTGAATGAAAGACTGGATACTTGCTGAGGATTGTGTAGATTGTTTTAAAAACACATCCAGACTTCGTTCGAGCGAGGAAACCTTATCGTTATTCGGCTGAACAAAATTGTTTGAGGATAAGAGTTGTTGGGTACAAAATTGTTCATTTTGTTTGGGCAAGGTTGGGGTTGGAAAGGTTGCTGATATTGAGTTTGTTGAGGGGCTTGTTGTTGTGGAGGAGGCCTTTGAAAGTTGTTGCCTTGGAATTGTTGTTGATTTTGATTCCAAGCAAAATTTGGGTGGCTCCTCCAACCAGGATTGTAAGTTGAAGAGTATGGATCATTTCTTTGTCTTTGCTGAAAGGCCGCATTGACTTGATCTTGTCCTTGAACATGTGGGTTGTAAGGACACTCTTCGGTAAGATGGGACGGATCCGAACAACAAGCACAAATTGTGCGTGGGGGTAAAGCTGGGGCAGGAGAAGGCGATGAGAATTTGCTCTCAATTGCTTCAAGTTTTTTCGTGAGTGCAGCCATTTCGGCCTTCATTGCAATCGACATATCAAGTTGATGTATGCCTGCCCTAGACTGATCTGATGAAATAGATGAAGTGGTCTTAGTGCTTTCCCACTGAAGTGTTTGTTCAGCAAGATCGTCGAGAAATTGCCAAGCTTCCTCGCTTGATTTTGTAAGAAAGTGACCTTGACAAATGGTTTCCAACAACTATTTAGTTGCTTGGTTCAGTCCTTCGTATAAAGTTTGGCAAAGTTGCCAATTCTCGATACCGTGGTGAGGGCACTGAATAAGGAGGTCCTTAAATCTTTCAAAACACTTCCAAAAAGGTTCGGAAGGAAGCTGGGAAAATTGAATAATTTCATTGCGAATTCTCGCGGTCTTATGGTGTGGGTAAAACTTTTTTAGAAAAGCCTTAACAAACTCTTCCCAATTTTTTATGGAGTGTGATGCTGTGCTATATAACCATTTTTCAGCTAGGTCACATAAAGTGAATGGAATGACACGTAGCCTTATAGCATCATCAGAAAGTTGTTTAGTCTTCATCATTGCGCAAACATTTTGGAATTTGTTAATGAAGACGTAGGCATCTTCGGATTCCAGCCCGTGAAATTTAGGCAACATATTGATGAAGTGGGGTTTAATTTCAAAGTTGTCCCCATTAGCCGGTGGAAGTGAAAGACAAGTGGGAAGTGCGGTGCGGACGGGATAGAAAAGATCCTGGAGCGCGATTCGTTGGGGCGCTTTAACAGGCGGTAAGGGGTTGTTAGGATTGAATCCCGACATCTCCTTAGAAAGTGGTGAATATGAAGATGAAGGTAAAGAAGTGGATGGAATTTCGAATTCGGAGTCGAATGCGTCGTCAGTAGGCACTAATGAAACACGGACTAAACGGACGCTAGTGTCCCTAGTCCAACCGGACATACACTAAAGAGGTGTAGTGTAGTCAAAAAGGTAAAAACAGAAGGTGGGGGTGAGAAAACGTCAATGAGAGAAAGTGGGGTGCAATGGATTTCTAGCGACAAAAATGGCAAGTTTTTGTAAAAATTTTGTTTTGTGGTTTTTTTTTATAAGGAGTTTTTGCAAAAAGACTTTTATAAGGAGTTTAGACACACTTTCAAGAAATCATAATATGCACAATCAAGCCTAGAGCTAGGGTCTCCTAAGTCAACTAGACCGCTCCTAACTGTTCCAAAGGGTAAGTTGTGAGATCCTCAAATCGCCTCTTCACCGCCAATTGTGGCCAGGTAAGCACAAGTAAAGAGAGGAAGGATCCGCTCACAAAGCACCGTGAAACGGGCCATTTAAAATTACCTCTCCCACTTGTCTAGCCTAGGCACCACAAAGCCTGGTTTAGATAAACGACCGATGCCTACAACTTTTTCTTTGTCCTAATGAGCACGACAGTCCTTATATGCTGAGTCTAATATTTTTTAATTAACTCGAAGGTTGATGCAAATGCTTTTTGTGATTTTTGGGGTCTTAGGAAGGGTAATGAAATCCCCATCCAATCTGGATTGGTGTTATAGCCCCTTAAAAGCCCGTTTTAAAAAAATGCAAAGCAGTTAAACACACAAAAATCCAAAACACTTGTAAAAAGTTTTTTTTTATTGCGGCGCAAAGAATCCTGCACAAGATCAAGTTATTGGAGAAGGGGAAGAATTTTTGCGCAAAGAACCCTGCAGGAAATTTTTTTTTCCAGAGGACTACAGAGGGCAGAAGAGAGGAAAAGAGTGCTTACAGAGAAGTTTTGGCTTGCTGACATCAGCAAGCCGCGGCGGATCCGCGGTCAAAATCCGGCTCCCGCGGCAGTTCCGCGGTCAACAAGATGGATCAGCCTTCCAAAATTCTTCTGTTTGTCTGTTGTGGTTCTCCTCTGTTTGTTCAGATCTGCTGTTTTCTGTTTTGTTCGCTGGAATTTTCCAGATCTGAATCTGTCCGTCTTTTTGATCCTGCACAATTCGCACGAAAACCCTTCAAAAAATAACAAGATGATAATTTTTTTAATATATTTTTATATTTTTCAGTTTTTATGATTTTTTCAATTTTTTTAACAACCCGAAATAACAAAAAGAAAATAACTACGCCATCCCCGGCAACGGCGCCATTTGATTTATAGAGATTTTGTACGTTTTGAATCAATGAATTAAGTTTTACCGCAATCAAGAACGGTGTCACTTGGTAGCTAGCCGGTTGAGTACGGGTCGGTCCACAGGGATTACGTGTATTTTCTAGTTGTTCTAACGAGTCAATTCCTATTGTGGTAGGTTTGATTTTCAATAAAACTGAAGTTGAGTTTGATTAGGATTAAAACCTTGCTAGGGTTAGGATTAGGTTAGTTTGGAAAGTCAATTATCCTCACCGCTTTCTTTGCCCTAATTAAGAACTTTTAGGTGTTAAGGTAATAGTTAACAAAGGGGATTAGCACGATCGGGAAGAAATTAGGTTAGTCCTTGTCCGTCCTTTCTTAACTCTTAGCCCTAACTTCCATAGAAATCATACACAGCCGGTCTTTAACTATGGTATCACCGCTACCTCGTAGGATATGGTGCCGTAGTGAGCGGTGTATGTATGTATGTATGCATGCATAGAGTCCTACTTTAAAATGTATAACGGGCAAGAAAGGGGTGAGAGATTTTCATCTCTCAAACCTTCCCCAAACCTAACCCCTAACAAGTGAGGAACTACTCACCCATTAGGGAATTGATAAACGAGTTCATTTTTTTATGGTTTTAATTTAACAATTACGGCGGATAAAAAAAATTGCGGAAAATAACTAGGGCAGAAAAATAAAATTGCTAGAGAAATAACTAGGGAAGAAAAGAAACTTACTTTTTTTATTTGATGCACTCTTCGACAATTACAGAGAATAAAAATTCTAAACTAGAGAAATAAAAAGAGGCATACTCCAAAAAGAGCTGTAGGATTCCTATTTATAGATAACAGAAACTCTAGGGTTTACATCTGATCCATATCTAGAATTAAAAAAATACCCTAAGAAAACCGGGTCAACGCACCGACTCCACCGGCACGCGCCGACACGTGCACAGCACGGCCGCGGATCCGCGGCCCTAAGCATGGTTTGGCCGCGGTTCCGCGGCTATATAGTGGGCTTACTGGCTCATTTTTCTAGGGTTGCTTTTTCCTTCTGGTTTCTTTACTTGGTTCTTCAGAATGTCTTCTAGTTTCTTCCAGATTTCCACAGTGCAGAATATTGTGGACTTTTACCATTCGCTTCTTGTTGAAGTCTTGAATCTTGTGCTGCCTTTGTACTTTGTGCAATCGAATTGTTTGCTGATCTTCGTTTGTTTCTCGAACTGTAGGCGACATGATAAAGATTCTTCTATTTGTTGGTCGTAGTCTCACTTTTGTAGCATCTTTTCACCATTTTCACTGTATTGTTCTGAGAACCTATAACCTGCAACTATTTAGCAGACATGGATCAAAAGCACCTATTTATTTGCAAAATGATTAAGAATGGGGAATATAATAATGCAAAATTATGACACGAACAACCCCCCAAAGCGGTATAAGTCGGGTCGGAGTGTAGCCCAGAATACCATGAGATACTACTGGAATACCTACCAGTAAATCTCCTTCCTTGGCCAAGGACTTCGTGTAATAGCTCTCCTAAACACAACACGATCTTACCCCCAATACCGGGAGAGACGAATCCCCTGCCGATCTGCTCACCGCCTTCATGTGGCTCAGGACTGTACCCAACTAAAACCTGTTTGCACGACTCCTTTGAGCCGTGGTAGGGTAGTAATCAAAGCACAGTGGGAACTCACACGAGACAAATAACGATCTCAGGTCGATGAACTAACCTGTACACATGTCACCAGGGAACTGCTATCTGACGCTAGGTATAATACCAACTAGCAGGTTCCCGGCGAGTCCTGTTCTGGTGTACTCATAACTCAATGAGCACCTGTATACGTCTTAGGTGAACCAACTGACACCAATTGCTTGTGAGACCAGCCACCGCCCCTCGTCGGGGTCTCGATCGTATACACTAGTCTACTATCGGAGTATCGATGCCCAGTCTAGAAACTCCCATGACTAGGGACACTTTAAGGATGTGCTTATAGACTACCCAACTCTCACGTATATGATCGACATCATACTGCTGATAGTCAAGCAAGAATCCTAAGGGCTCTATCAACGTGTAATAGTGACATGTATTGTCACCTAAAGTATGTACACGATGATAAAGATGAACCAGATAGCATACTATCATCTTGAGTAAGACTGTTCTACCGTTATAAGTCATCCCTCAATCATTGAAATCACGTGCCTGCAATCCAATAATTGACTTGAGGGCACTATATCCAACACCTCAGTATTAGATCTATGGTTAGAGAACGAACCATTGTTCAAAGGTGGGGAGAATGTCGGGACCCGGCTCTTTCTCATGGAACAAAGTGCTTGAGAACCTCGTAGTTAAGTGTGCTCAGGCTAGGGTAGTCTTGGGATGGGTGACCTCCTGGGAAGTGGCCCGTGGTCGGGTCCGGTTCGCTCTAAAAGACAAAACCGTGCGGTTTCAACTAGAATGGACAATACCATTCCTACTGGGACATAGGGCGTTATATTTATAGTAGCCCATGCAGGTCCCTCAGTATTAGGTCTGTGGTTCGAGGAGAACTATTGTTCAAAGGTGGGGAGAATGTCGAGACCTGGTTCTTGCTCATGGAACAAAGTGCTTGAGAACCTTGTGTTAGGGTAAAAATTTACACCCCGGTTGACCAAGTCAAAATCAAAGTCAACCCCAAGCCAGGTGGGCCCAAGCCCAGGTCAAGTGGGCCAATGCCCGGGTCGAGCCCGAACATGAAGCGGCCGGCCTCCCCCCATGCCAAAATAAAAATCTTGTAATAAATAATTTTGTTGTATTTCTTTTATTTTATTTTATGAATAAATGTAAGAAAATGGGCATAAAGCCAAATTTTTGTAAAGCCCATGGCTTATGTGCAAAAAGAAATAGCACATGAGGCATGGGATGGGCAAATGTCATTTTTGTAAAGCCCAAGGGGCTATATGTAAAGTGTATAGCCTATAAAGGCAAAGATAATGAAAATATCTCAACAACTTTTTTTCTCTCTTCTAAAAAGCATCAAGATCTGTGATCTTCTCCTTCCTCAAGGTTCTAAAACCTTCTTCTTTCTTTTGAATTAAATCAAGAGTTTTACTCTTTCTTTTTCAAAACTAAATAGTTTTTCACCACAAAACCCACAAAGGCGAGCTTGGATCTTCCATTAGATCTCAAAAAAGGGAGATTTTTAAATCCCACCCCCTTTCTCCAAGATCCGGCCAAATGACAGGAAGAAGAAGGAGATCCATCTCCAGAAACCCCACTTTGGGGAAGATCCGGGGCTCAAGGGAAGAAGCCCCTTTATCAGCTTCAAAATATCCTAGGAGTTTAACTCCTCATACACACACACACACACACAAACACACAAAATAATATGTGTTCCTTTCTGGGAGTACAACTCCCATTGTAAGGACCGAGTCCTGTTTTCCCCCGAGCACGCCCAGAGCGCTAGCGCCCTTGTGCTCAAAACGCTAGCGCCCAAGGCGCTAGCGCCCACGCGCCTCGCACGTGAGGCGCTAGCGCCCAAAGCGCTAGCGCCTGAGCGCCCACGAACCTGGCACGTGGGGCGCTACCGCGCTAGCGCCCGAGCACTTTCTCCCACGCATCCTTTGGATGCCATTTTCCTTAATACACACACACACACACACACACACATACACACACATACCCCCGTAAAAACTCTGCAGGGCCCCCGATATATCCAAAACCCCTTCAAAACACAACATTGCACGTTGAGTTCGCATGACCAGTTTAACCCGTCAATCGGAGGTTCTCTCGCTCTAAAGGCGAGGGGTAATCAACGGCAGCTTAGTCCGCGGCTGCCGGAGATTCGGATCCCCACAATCAATAAACCCCGGCCTATCCTAGGCAGGGAGAATCTGTAATGCGCCTGACGAGCGCGCGTGTATTCCCATCTCAATGGGGTGACAAAAAACACCCTACAGATTCTGGCACGCCCGGTGGGACCAATCTCTTCTCCCATATCTCGGGTGAAGCGTTCATGCGAACTCATTTAACATATATGCCGATGTTTGTACTGAAATAATGTTTTTTCGTGCAGCAATCAACTTTCAATGACGATGTCTTCTAAGACGAATTCAGCTTCCAACGCGACCCCGATTCCGTACGTGGTCAAGATCAACGCTCGTGTGGTTCTCCCCGCAAGCCTCAGTCGACAGTGGGAGAAACTGCCCCGCCAGTTTGGTTCCGTCGTCATCTACCCTGCTGGAAGCGCTTGTTTGTAGCTTTTAATATTGTAAGAGAGAGAGAGAGTAGCTTTTAAGAGAGAGAGAGTAGCTTTTAATATTGTATTGTATTATTGTAATGTTGTAATGTTATATTAACGATGTTGTTTGTAGCTTGGTACAGAAGAATGCCAGTGTATACGAGAGGGGTCTCTATATGCTAGAGACCAGGGCAAACAGAAATAGAGTACAAGGCTCCGTTATACAACCCGGAACAACGGCAACTGGATTCAGGTTAGGTGTCTTAAATCTGACCACCTCGTGCCACCTTTAACACCTTCCGTACCAATCTACCCCTTAAACCCCGCAATGTCTTGTTTGTATTGTTATCTTGTAAACTCAAATTGATTGCATGATAGACTGACTGACCGACCGAAACCATGATATCAGGAAACGGTTATAACCGTAGAGTCATGTAAATGGAATACTGGGAAACATGTAAAAGGAATATACATGGTTCGGTTCAGTCAGGTTAAATAGATTGTTACTGGATTCTGGGATTCATGTATTCATATTGTATTAGAATATAAAAGAATATAGATTGACTTGAATCATATTCGAGTCAGGAATAGTCAGACTCTAACCCGAGTCAGACTAAAAGAAAGATAATTTGAAGTTCAATAATTGTTAGGGGCCTTATTGTAATTTATAAAACTTGAGGGGGTTTTATGTAAACAGTACTTTTGTATAGTTTTCAAAATACACCTCAAGCATTTAATATTCGTCTTTATAATTATAATGAATGTGAATTTTATTTGTATTATTCTAGTGAATGTATCCTAATAACAGTATTAATTGATTTATCTGAAATTCATGGTATTTTAATGTAACTTTTAATCTTTTAATTTTAGAAAAAAGGTGGAAACTTTAACTTATGATAAAATAGGTGTTTAAATGATAATTATATATCTATAAACACATGACTAATTTTTAAATGAATATTTTATTTTCAAAAAATCTCATTTTCCTTAAATGTCGTATTTTAAACCTTTCGAGACCGAATGCTCCTTGCGGAGGTCTGAATCTCGCAGTACTAGCCTGCGGGTGCACGATGAACCGTACTATCCCTAACAGGTTCCCCAAAAGTGGGTTGTAGCGGCACTTTGCTTAGGTTTTATAAATACTATTCATTTAGGAAAACGGTGTTATAAATATAAGGTATTTATTTGTAAAAGGGTATAACTTTCCGTATTTTATTTCTAGGGTTTCCTAAGCCAACTAGCCTATTTTTAAGGTCTATACGATGAGTCATTAGAAGCCTCAAATCGCCTCTTCACCGTCAATTGCGGCCAGGTAAGTGCCAGGTAAGTAGGAAGGAACCACAGTCGTGGGCCTAATTAAAAACCACTAGCCTAGACACACTTGCCTAGACACCACAAGATAGTTTAGATAAACGATCGATGTCCATGACCAATCGTGTTTTCATTTTATTAAAAGATTTTATTTAGAAATGTTTAAAGCTTTCAATAAAGGTTATAAAGATTAGGGTATTTTAGTGAAACGTCCTGTAATTTCGTATTCTGTGTTTTGATATTTATCAACTAGGGTTATATTGAGTGTGTGTAGAGGTAGGTCATTACCTCGTGACTTATTTTAAGTTTTAATGAAGATTAGAGGTTAAACATGTTATGTTAAACTTGAAGGTATTAAAGCGCAAGAATACGGTATTCGAAAACGTTATCATTTCATGTGTGAAAATTCATTCAAATTGGTTTCTACAAGTTTAGTGATCAAGATAAACCTATTTAGGAGTGAGGGAATTAATTAAACTAAGAAAAATGAACTTCATGGTATTTTTATGAAAAGAATACGGTTTTACAAGAAAGTTATCATTTCATGTGAGAAACTTTATTTAAATTGGTTTCTGGGTGATTAATAGTCAACAGACATATGGGTAGATAATATGTATTAGGTGACAAGTGGAAATTTATAGAAAAACCGAATCGGAAATCGGTTTGTCCGATTTCCGTCGGGTTCCAAAAAGTCGTATTTTTATCTTAAATAAAAGAGAGGTAGAAGAAGGTGGGACTTACGGTTTGGATAAGCTAAGGAATTTAAAGGACGTGGTGGTTGTCGATTCATTGAAAACGTCGCGAAGGTTCTGATCCGGTCGCCGGAATCCGTCGTCGATTTCGGCAGCGCTTCGCTTCACGCTCTTCGTACCGAGTTCTCGAGAATTTGATAGAGTGGACTTAGAGTTGTGAAGGGAAAAGGTAGAGTATATGGGTCTTTATATAGGGCTAGGCTAGGGTTAGGGTTAGGGTTAAAAAAAAATTAAAAAAATATAAAAAACATTAAAAATTCATTAATTTTGGTCTTTAAAGAGATTTATTGGGAATTCTGTAACAGTACAAAAAAATTAGAGTATGCAGTTGAATAGACCCAGTCAACACGAAAATTTTTCGTGTTGACGACTCGGCCGACTGGCCGAGTCCGGCCGGCGGCGCCGTCCGATTCGGCCGAGTCGTCGGCCGATTCGGCCGAGTCGCGGCCGAGTCGGGTGCCGTTGGGTCGGGCTCGGTCTGGGGGAGGTTTTAGCATACTTTAATTTTCTTAATTTGCAATAAATTGTGAGTTATGGCTGTTTGACCGTTTGACTTCTAAAAAAAATTAAAACAAAAAGATATAAAAATTATGTGGGGCATTGGATTCGAACTCTGGTGGCTTGGTTCAGCAGTGCAAGGTATTACCAATGAGCTACAAGCTCCTTCTTGTAATTATTGTAAGGAATTAGATACTTAAATTGTTTCCAGCAACATCAATACTCTAAGTGTACACTATATTTAAAGCAAATTTTTGGTATACAAAATTGGAGTTGTTACAGCGCTCATCTGGCAGAAATCCCGGCAAAACAGGTGGCCAAACCGGTCTCAAGGGGCAAGAGGCCGAATGTTGTGATCGCTAAGACGCCACAACCGAAACTTAAGACGGTGTCTGAACGACTCTCTTGTGCTCCAGCTGGGGGCAAGACTTACGGTACAAAGGGAAACATCAAACGTTGCGGACAAGCTCAGGCTATGACTCCAACAAATGCACAATCAGGCGTATCTATAAAGTCCTCCATCGCCCGGTCTACGGCGGCTTCCCGAAGAGCCATGGCCAGCTAAGTGCTCAAAACAGAAAGGCTGAGACAGAAGCGGCTCAGGTATCGAGCCAACAAGAGGGCCAGGACTCCGGCCATGTGGAATCTTGTGAGGTTCCAAAAGCAGAGTCATCCTGCGACGACGGCTGAGTCGGCCATGAAAATCAGCAATTCCTTCGAACCTCTGAAGTGGGTTCAGAGAAATACCATGACTGCCAGGATCAAGAAGACAGCAATCCGAACAATGCCACGAAGGGACGTGTCCCAGCCTCAACAGAAAAAGTATGACACTGTCTCTTCAAGAGTCTATCAGGCGCTCTGTAACTCGCGAAAACGGCGGGGCAAAACCAAAAAGGAAGCGTCAGCACCATTCAAGAATCCGGCCAGGCCAGCCGCTTTCAATCGAATGCCCGCTACCGAAACAGGGGGGTCAAGACAGCGATCTATGAAATCAGCCGCCGATAATAAAAAGATGGCTGGATTTATTATCCATACGGTCTATATGGCGGGCGGGCGCCCCAGCGATAACCTTCGCAGCAAAAGCAAGGATGGGGCCACCACATCCCAAGCCCAATCTTACTTGAATGTGGTTGCCGCTTCCCAAGTACAGCCGCCTCTGCTCGATGATGAGAACCCTCTCGATGAGGACGATAGGCAGAAGGACCCTTCGGTCCAGGCAGAGTCAAGCTCGGACTGCGAGGAAGAGCCGACTTTCCGCCCCAGGACCGCGGAGCAAGAGCTGCTTCAAGAGCTTCGAAAATAGCTCAAGAGCAAAGAGAAAGAGATGGCCAAGCTCTATTCGAAAATTGATGACCTAACGAACGTGGTGATGCAGCTTACGGCTCAAATTGCTCGAGCGCCTCCTAATCAAGCACAAGTCGCTACTCATGAGCCGGATGATGACAATCCGAAGCGGCCGATTCCTGTCCCTTAATTTGGGTCCAAGATTCGTCGAGCCGCACGAAAGCCGGCCACATTCCGCTTCTGGGGACGCCTTGGTCCCAGATAACACTATCCCGCTAACACAAGATCGGATAATGGATTTGGTCACCCGCAAGGTTAAAACATTGGTGGCCGAAGCTGAAGCGCAGAAAGAAATTGGCAGTAGTGGGCGGCCATATCCCGCACAGTATGATCTGATCGAGTTCCCGAGCGGCTACGTCATTCCTAAGTTCGGAAGATTTGACGGGACGGGAAATGCAAATTAGCACGTCGCCCACTTTAAAGCATCGTGCGGAAATACAGGGGGCAATGATGCGCTCCTCTTTCGTCAGTTTGTCAACAGCCTAACCGGTGTCGCTTTCGACTGGTATGCGAGTATACCAGACCGGTCCGTTATTACCTTTGCCTAAATGGAGTCTCTGTTTTGGCAAAGGTTTGTTTCCCCTATTCAGAGCAAAGCTCTGTTCAAGTGCGCTGCGCCAGTCGAACAATAGAGTCCAAATGCTCTTTTGTTGGATCTAAATGATCCTGTTAAGTTGATTTTAGTCTAAAATTAGACTAACGTATCCTTAACAAATGTTTAAGTTGATCTTAGTTTTAAATGAGGCTAACGTATCCTTAAACCCAAACCAAAAATCAAATCTAAGAAAAATACGGATTTGGACTAATCCACGCCCTCCGGGCGACAACATAAATTAGTCTCCGTATACAATCCACGGGCAACCAAAAACAAAACAAACACACACAACACGAAGTGACCATCTGGAGAAGGAGAAAGTGGTTACCGCGATGCGGTAGCGTAATTAACTGCAGGGGCTTGCGCCTGCAGGGAAGAGTGTCCCCACAATCAAAACCCCCTCAATGAGGGGGAATCTGACGAAGTCTGCTACATCGGCCGCATCCGTTTAAACCTTCGATACACGGTGTCATAAATCAACTTGGCATCTTCGGAGAGGTGGACGGATAGCACCAAATAGCATCTGCCCTCGAAATTCAGGCAAGATGGACCTACGCGGTCTTTTACCCGTTTTCGGCGGAGAACAGATTCTGGCACGCCCGGTGGGACCTCTTCCTCTTTCCACTCCACACTTTGTGTGTCGTGTTCGCGAACGAATCGCTGTTTAATATGGTTGCCCTTGGGTTCGAGGTACTAAGATTTGGTTTTTCTCTCGTGCAGAAAAAAGAACAACAATGGCCTCTAATTTCTCCAGCTGCAACTGCAATTCCCGTTCCGCCTCATCTAGAGGTGTAACTTACGGGCCCCAAGCGGCCTCCCTTTTCACAATGCCAGTGGAGCAGGTAACTCAAGCCACCACTGGGCCATTCTTCGGGACCATGCTCCCACCGATGAACTTCAACGCCCCAGTACCATTGCAAGATGCTCCGAAGAGCTCGGTCTTTAATCGGCTCACAACTACTGTGGCCCCTCTCAACGGGTCGTCCAGCTCCAACGCCTCAGTCTTTGACAGACTGGGCCAAAGCTCATTTGGGCCCATGAAGAAGCCCGCGATACTAGAAAGGGTTATCCCTAAGCGGATAGCCATTCCTGCTCATGAAGTCGTCAAGGCGGCTTCTCCTGCCAAAGGGTCGGTCTTCAAAAGACTGACTGTTTCAGCTCCTATTCCAGGCGAAATCGTCAAGGCTACTTCCATTGCTCGGAAGTCTGCCTTCGATAGGTTGGTTATCCCCACTCAGCGGACATCAGTCTTCAATAGGCTGACAACGGCAACTTCTGACCAACAAAGGGAGCATGAGGAAGTCACCCTTACAGTTGAGACAATCCCAACGGCTCGACATGCTCGACGTCGCCACTGGCGCCGAGTAAGGAAGGCCGGGGGAAACTCTCCTTCTGGAATGACTCCACCGGCTCCAACGGTGGAAGTCGATGCTGTTGTTCCAACCGGGAACAGCATTGAATTACTTAACAGGGTGCGCAGGAATTCACCAACTGCCGTGCTAAGAAAGTCTCCTCCGCCTGTTGAAAAGATCACGAAGGCGAAGCCGGAGCAGCCCCCTCAGCGGCTGTCCTCCAAAGTTTATAAGGTCTGGCGTCAATTCCAAGATTCGATAATTGATCCAAATTACTCCCGATGACAGAAAAAGATGAAGGTTCGGTAAGAAGAGGATTACCCTGTCAAACCACAGAAAGAGACAGCTGTTCGGGTGCCCACTGCAACGGCCCCCTCAACTTCGACCGCTCACAAGAGGAGAAGGCCGGAGAAAATCCCTGAGTCTGCAACGAATCGCAAGACCACTGTACCTAAACGCCCTAAGTCTAGGGGCATGGTGATGCACACTATCTATATGGCATCCGGAAAAAAGGATAGCCGTATCTCCACAGGTCATCGACCGCTTACGCGATCAGTGACTAAGGCTCAGGAGCAACAACAACAAAAGCTCCAAGAAATGCTAACAGCTATGGCCGCACTTACGGGACCAAAAGCAAGCCCGGAGTCATTCTTGGAGCAGCACCGTGAGCAGGAAACTGATGCTGAATTCCTTCGGAGAATGCTTGAGAAGAAGGACAAATAGGCCGCGGAACAAGCGGCCAATATAAACCAAATGGCCCTTCTATTCTAGGATATGGTGGGCATGATGATCCAGCCAGACCCTCCAGCCGAGGACCCTCCAATAATAATTGAAGATGATAGAGGAGAGACATCAAATCCTCTGCCGGCTCTGTCAACAGCCAAGGAGGAGACCATCTCCAAAGCTGCCCTGGATGATTACATCGTTCAGCAGATACGAGTTCACCAGGCGAATGAAGCGGCTGGGCAAATTTTTAAAACTGGATGACCCTATCCGGGTTGGTACGACCAAATAAAGTACCCTCCGGGATACACGATCCCCAAATTCACGTATATAAGGGGACGGGAAATCCGCATCAGCACGTCGCTCAATTCAGAGCCTTGTGCGGTAACACCGGAGGTGACGATAAACTACTGCTTCGCCAATTCGTTGGCAGCTTGTCGGAGACAGCATTCGAGTGGTATTCCGAACTCCCAAATGACTCTGTCAAGACATTTGCAGAGATGGAGTTTCTATTCACCCAGCATTTCGCAAGTACAAGCGAACGCACCCCAATCACGGCATTGATCAATGCCGGGGTGAAGCCTGGAGAAACATGGGTTCGGTATGCAATACGGTGGCGGAATCTATGGTCGAAGTGAGAGCAGCGCATTGAAGAAGCGCCTGCGGTAGGCATGTTCATGGGTACTCTCGACCCTCAAGCGACCATTTCCCAATTTATGATGTTTTTCAAACCGACAACTTTCCAGGCCTTGATTGATAAGCTGGCCCAAATGGACCAGATGGGCCACAGGCCTTCCTCTTCGAAGCCGGAGCCGCGGAATGAAAAAGGGAAAGGGAAAGCGACATTCATCGCCAATGCTCAATAGCAGCCCAGTGGCCCAAAACTAACTGATCGCCTAGACGAGAGACGACGATTCTATAATGAGAAAATAAAGCGCCCTTATTCGTTTCCCCGGGACAAAACGAGAAGATTGTTCGAGCTGGCGGTGCGCAACACGCTCATCAACTTGCCGGATCCAAAACGCCCATTGCACCCCGGTGAGGCTAATAATCCCAATTATTGCCTCTATCACCAAGCGATAGGCCATCCAATCGAAATTGCTTCGTCTTCAAAGGGTGGATTGAGAACCAATACCAACAGGGCAAATTCACACTGTCCGAGAATTGGAAAGTAAGCCCGCCTCAACCGCACGCTCTTAAAAGGGGTGACACACTGGGGGCATCGTGCACTTTTATAGAAGAAGCTCCATGGGAGGTCGCTCTTTCAGCCAAAACGAAAAGAATGCTGAAGGATCTCCTAACATGCCCGGCGATCAAATGGAAAAGTCCGCTGGAACCTAAGGTCATCGACGGAATGTTGAAGCCGCGCCTGACGCCGAGAATTGGTGGGGATAGTCAAAGCGCCCATACTCAGCCGTCAAAGTCTTCGAAGAAGAAGAAGAAGACCAAAAAGCCCGTGAAGCATGGTGATAAGTGCACAGACCTGCAAAAACAGATTGACACGCTGGAAGACTATAACCAGAAGGCGCGGACCCTAGTCACACTCCAAGAATTTCTCAGCCACGTCCTTGAGGACGGAGAAGATGACAATGGAGAAGACTCTTCGGATGAGCCTGAAGATTATGTGGCAAGCTGCCATGTGATCTCTCACTCGTCGATAGATGACGAAGAAGCTCATGATGCAGAGAAACTGGGGGCAAATCCCGAAACAGAGCTCCTAGGACCATCAGACGAGGCGATTGATGCATTCCTAAACGAAGCTCTTCTGAAAAGAAAAGCTGATCGAGAGCGCGAAATGGCCATATTTGAAAAGGCCAAACACCGGCGAATGGATGAAAGGATTGAAGCACCCTAACTAAACCGATGCATGCCCGCGACAAACAAAAGCAGGATCAGGACAAGGGAAAGGTTCGCCAAAGCCATATCAATGGGAATGTAGTGGCCACCCTCCGAAGGAAACACTTCTGATGAGATACACATTAATGAAGATGATGTGCATCATAATTACTGTTTATATCATCGAGGGATTGCGCACCCTACTGAAGAATGCAACGCCTTTAAAAATTGGTGGTAAGGGTATGTCTCTCACAGGCAACAATTCAAGAGGATGAAGCATGAAGCTCGTCGACAGCAGAAAAATGCGACAGACGAACGAGGAAGAGCTGCCAGTAATTGTCACATTGTTGATAGCAGGGGATCGCAAGTTCTCACCTTCGGGAGCGACTCTGACGAGGAAATAGCCTTCGGTCCTTTCTTCAAAGAATCCATCTCAGGAAAAGAGGAAGAACCGAAAAGCTGTGAGAACATTCAGCTGCGCAATCGCGCATTACCTGAAAAGAATCTCAGACCCGTAAACAAGGGGTCAAACAAAAAGGATAAGGGAAAAGAAAAGGTCCCTGAGGATGTCACACTCGATGACCAAGCCGTCGAAGAGCTGACAGCCAAGGATCCACCCAAGAAAAACAAAGTGGATTACAACGTTCTGGCACACCTGAGGAAGATACCCTCACAGCTAAGCATTCTCGACGCCCTTCTGCTATCCAAAGAGGCGAGAGATTCTTTGATCAAGGCACTACAAGAGCCCGAGCAGTTCCAACCTTTCCTCGCCGAAGAAAAGATGAAGGACGAGCTGGAAAAAGTGCACACAGCCGATATTACCTTTGGCGATGAAGATCTCCTCCTCGGAACGTGCGAACATAACCTTCCCCTTTATGTCTCCGGATACTGTCATGATATCAAGATAGGCAAAATCCTGGTTGACAATGGGTCCTCTGTCAATCTCCTCAATGTAAGAGTGTTGAAGGAAATCTGCATGAGCGTTCAGCACCTCGCTCGTGATAAAATCACTATCTTTGGGTTTGACTCCTAGTCATCAAGGACGCTCGGGTCTGTGATACTGAAGTTACGCTTTGGGCTGCTTGTCACGGACATTAAATTTCATGTCATTGACGCCAAGACATGCTACAATGCTCTGCTCGGCAGGCCTTGGTTACACGAGTACAACATCATCCCTTCTACACAGCATCAGTGCATGAAGTATTTCAAGGATGGTCTCGAGTATACCGTGACAGGGGAGTTGAACCCATTCTCCGTGAATGAAGTCCGCAAATACGAGAACGCAAAGTACTTTCTGTCAGACTTTGAAGACATGGAACGGTGCCATAAACCGAAGAACAAAGCTATCACTACCATTACGGTCTTAGGCAGTGATACCGAGGAGGAAGAAGAGATAGTCTATTCAGGGCCGTCCCAATGCAACAAGCCGAGACCGTCCACCCCTATGTTTATCTTCGGCATTGACTCGGAAGATGAGGTCAATGCCGTATTCTCTGCTCGGCCATCGATACAAGCCTTCGCTGATGAAGATCAAAGCTTGCAAATCGCCATGGTTCCGCAAGAGCATTATAAAGAGCTCGACGCGCTTGGTACCTATAGTGTGCAAGAACTGTAGACATTCTACGTCCCTCCCAGACGAAGAGATGAAAAAGCGATCCTCTTTTATTGATCAACGGAAACCAAAGTGGAGAAAGAAATTTGGCATGGCACCGATTCTGCACTTGACATGCTCCAGCCCATCCGTCTGCCCAGATACTACACAGAAGGCTTAAAAAGGCTGTTGAGGCACCAAGGTGTACCCCTTAAGCAGACTGCTCGAAAATCTAAGTTCTATGATAGGATCTGGAACTTTCCCGGAACTCAGCGAAAGTTGCCCAACGGGAGAATGGAAGCGATCGGGCTTGGATATATCCGATCCAAGAAACGGAAACGATTCCATGGCTGCTATGTCATACATGACTTCGATGAAGAAGGAGATGCTTTGTGGGAAGATGCTAACCCTGAACCAAAATGATGTCCTGCCATAAAAATGCCAAGTCCGTCGTTAGAAGAACAGATGGACAAGCTAATAAGGGAAGTGGGTCAAAAGGTCAGGGATGATCATAACCGCGAAATGGCAATCTACGAGAAAGCCAGGACGCAGCGCCTCCTTCAGCAGGATGCGGAAAATGAAAATGCTCTTCATCATCAACCCATCATATAAAAGACTCGGCGCAGAGGCAAAAATAAACCAAAGAACCGGAAAAATGTTCGACAACAGCGTAGCGGGTCTGAGAAGCCACGTGATCGAGAATCGAGCAGCCGGGATCCGTCTCTTATAAAGAAGATGGGTCGAGCATACTCTTTTCCCTAAGACAAGACACAGAAGATATTCGATCTTTTCATAAAACATCAGATGATGACGCTTCCGGAGTCCAAGCACCCCGAGCAAGCAGGCGAGGTCTCTCACCCAGACTATTACTCCTATCACCGTGCAATAGGACATCCCCTCGAAGACTGCTTTTCATTCAAAGACTGGGTAGAAGACCAGTATCAGCAAGGCAAGTTCGCTCTATCCAGCAGTTGGAAGGTAACCCCACCACAGAAGCATGAACTGAAAGCCACGTATGCGGCGGGAGTAGAATCGAACCAACACCGGTCTTGGAAGCGATCTCGTACTTGTCACGTGATAACGCTGTCAGAAAAAGAACTCGAGAATATGGATGACCTCCCCTGGTGCTTCGAAAACGATGATGACGAGGTGATCTCAGAATTTCCACCAACGCCAAAAGAGCTGGAAGATGGGATACATACTACTGCAGATAACCTCAAGAAAATTGACTTGGGAACGACAAGTGACCCGCGGCCGACATTCGTCAGTGAGCTTCTGTCTGAAGAAAGGGTGGCTACGCTAAAAGACGTGCTCATGCAGTATAAAGACTGTTTTGCGTTGAACTATTCCGAGATGCCCGGATTGGATCAAGAAATAGCCGTCCACAAATTGTCGATATCTGCGGACGTCAAGCCGATCAAACAAGCACCGAGAAGAATGCGGCTCGAGCTTGAGATGAGCATCAATGCCGAGGTAAAGAAGCTAATCGACTCCGGCTTTATACAAGAGGTTCAGTATCCTGACTGGATCGCCAACATCGTCCCAGTGATGAAGAAAAATGGGACGGTGCGCATATGTGTGGACTTTCGGGATCTCAACAAAGCTTCCCCGAAGGACGACTTTCCGGTACCGGTCACCGAGCTGATGATAGATAATACATCCATTCACAAAGTTTTCTCCTTCATGGACGGCTCATCAGGATACAATCAGATAAAGATGCATCCCGAGGACCAGAAGCATACCGCTTTCCGGACCCCTTTGGGCATATTCTGCTACAAAGTAATGCCTTTCGGTCTAAAGAATGCCGGTGCCACCTATCAGAGGGCCATGACGAAGATTTTCGATGACCTCATACATGAAATTGTCGAATGCTATATTAATGACCTCGTAGTTAAAAGCAAATCATACGAGGAACATTTAGAGCATCTGAAAATCGTGTTTCAGCGCCTTCGGAAATACAATTTGAAGATGAACCTTCTCAAATGCGCGTTCGGAGTTTCCTCGGGCAAATTCCTAGGATTCGTCGTCCGACACCGAGGCATCGAGATAGACCCGTCTAAGATCAAAGCGATCATGGAAATGCCTTCGCCAAGGACTCTCAAGCAGCTGCGGTCTCTCCAAAAAAAGCTCGCGTATATCCGGCGATTTATAGCCAATATCTCCGGCAAGTGCCGTCCCTACAGTCACCTGATGAAGAAGGGAACCCCGTTCTTTTGGGATCGCAAATGCCAAAGCGCACAGGACGAAATCAAGCAATACTTGCAGAACCCGCCGGTGCTGACCGCTCCGGTCAAGGGAAAGCCTCTCATTCTGTATATAACAGCCTTTGAGGGTTCTCTAGGCGCATTATGGGCACAAGAAAACGACCAAGGGAAGGAGAGATCCCTTTACTATTTGAGTCGAGTTCTTCTGGGGGCAGAAAACAACTACTCTCCTATTGAAAAACACTGCCTGGCGTTGATCTTCGTGATAACGAAGCTTAGGCACTATGCATTGGCACATGAGGTCCATCTCATATCAAGGTAGATCTTCTCAAATATTTGATGTCAAAGTCCATATTAACGGGACGGCTCGCTAAATGGGCCCTACTTTTAATGGAATTCTCGGTGGTATATCAACCCCTCAAGGCGGTAAAAGGCCAGGCCATCGCTGATTTCCTCGCCGAGCATCCTATACCTGCTGACTCTCCCTTGAACTGCGAATTGCTAGACGAGTACGCGTTTGACACGATCGACGAGGAGAGAAAGAGAATGAAACCCGATGGGAACTCTACTTCGATGGAGCATCTTCTATGAAGAAGCGCAAACAAAGCACCCCCATAATCAAATTCGGGGTGGGCCTCATCTTCGTGACTCCACAAGGAGGGATAATGCGCTTTGCCTTCTCCGTAACAGAGCCGAGGACAAATAATGAAGCCGAATATGAAGCTTTAATAGCAGGTCTTAAGATCGCTGTCGACATGGGAATTGAAAACCTCCTCATATACGGAGACTCCCAGCTGGTCGTTAGTCAAGTAAATGGCGACTATCAAACGTGCAAACCAGAGTTGGTGAAATACGGTGAGAGAGTACAGCAACTGCTGACTCAAATCCCTGCTTATGCCCTGGAAAGCATACCGCGTGCGGAAAATAGCAAGGCGGATGCATTAGCCAAGCTCGCTAAAGAACTGGCCGACGAGAACCTCGATGACGTAAGGATCGTTGTGCAAAGCCGTCGGGTTCTTGCACCGGCAGAAATGTCTCCAGAGTCATCCGAAGAAAAAGGAGCAACCGAGCAAGCGACCCTACAAGTAAAAGACCAGGAAAAGGCTATGGATTAGAGAGAAGTCTTTATAGACTACTCAAATCTCGTCGAACTCCTGAAGATGCGTCCTCAAGACATCAGCTCATGAAACGATCTCTATCTTTTGCCTTCGTCAATGATACGCTGTATAAGAGATCGTTGATTCTCTGTAGCTAAGATGCCTGGGACCTGAAGGAGCAAAGAGAGTCGTCCAAGAAACTCACGATGGACTCTGCGGTTCTCACCAAGCCGGGCCGAAGATGAAACTGAAGATCAAAAGGATGGGCTACTATTGGCTCACGATGATCCAAGACTGCCTAGAATACGCAAAGCAGTGCCACTCGTGCCAAATTCACGGGGACTTTATCCATTAGCATCCAAATCTGCTACATCCAATGGTGGCTAGCTGGCCATTCGAAATGTGGGGAACTGACATAATCGGCCCCATCGAACCAACATCGTCCAGAGGACATCGGTTCATACTGGCAACAACCGATTACTTCTCTAAGTGGGCGGAAGCAACACCACTAAGAGAAGTGAAGACGGAGAATATCCTCCATTTCTTCAAGATATATGTCATTTATCGGTTCGGCACTCCGCGCCGGATTATCTTCGATAACGGGTCGGCCTATAGAAGCCACAAGATCAGCCGCTTCGCACAACAACATAATATAGACTAGAGATACTCTTCGGTCTATAATCCCCGAGCTAACGGTCTAGCTGAGGCTTTCAACAAGACCTTAAAGAAAATCGTGAAAAAGACGGTGTCTCGAAATAAGAAGGACTGGCACGAGAGATTGCATGAAGCTCTTTGAGCGTATCGAACTACGTTCAAAACAGCCACAAACACAATGCCGTATGCATTGGTATTCGGCACAGAATACCAATGCTCATTACGAGTGGTGCATTGGTAACTCTATCCCTTTGGAGATAGAGTTACCCTCCTTACGAGTGTCAGTTCATTACGAGCTAACGGACGAAGAGAATGCTCATCTTCGTCTTGAGGAGCTCGATGCCCTTGATGAAACCCGGCTCATGGCACAACAAAACCTGGAGTCTTACAAAGCGAAAATGATGCGCTCATACGAAAGGTTGACTAGGCCGAGAACATTCCGCCAAGGCGAACTCGTGCTAGTGGTCAAAAGACCTATGATCCCCAATCGTGCCAAGCGGGGGAAATTCGAGCCGAACTATGAAAGCCCGTACATCATAGACAAAGTTTACCAGGGTGGAGCCTATCTAATCATGGACATGCATGGCGAAAGACCTTTCAGGCCAATAAACGGTCGCTTCCTGAAAAAATACTACGCCTGACGAGTCGCGGCCTAGGTCAACGATAGATGATGACGCCTATGTCCGCTCACTATCTTCCTAAGCCCAAACTCTATAAGTAGTAGCCGGCGTAACGGACCGAAACGTCCTTAAACTACTAACGGACCGAAACGTCCCTAAACTAACGATGAACCACTATGTCCTAAAACAGGCTATTGACCGAGACGTCGATAAACTACTACGGATCGCAGCATCCCAAGGCTGACACAAAAAAAAACGGTATGTCCATAAGCAAAATGGGCACAGATGAAAACCCGAAAGGGCTCCGTGAGTAAAAACAGCAGGGCTACCGGCGAGTTTTGTGAAAACCCGAAAGGGCGCAATCTCGTTAAAAGACACTTGTAAGGTCCTCTCGACCTTGTGAGGAGAAAATACCTGTGTGAGATCCTTACGACTCACAAAGGAGAAACACACTTAGGAATCCCCACGATTCCTAAGGAGAAATTACACTTGCGAGATCCTCACGACTCGTAAAGAGAACCCTCTTATGAGACCCTCACGGCTCATAAGATTCAAAAGCCTTAAGCTACAGGGATCTGAACCTGTTCTTAAGCCATCACAATCCCCAGATTGCTCTACAAGCGGTTTAATGCTGACCCTTGTATACAATCCACGGGCGTGAATAAACATTTCCCTAACAAAGTCCCACCCGCGACTAGAGATATGTTCACACAATGGACAACCCTTGTAAGTTCTCTCGACTTATAAGGTGAAAACACTCTTGTAAGATCCTTACGACTTATAAGAAACCATACACTTAGGAATCCTCACGATCCCTAAGGAGAAAACGCACTTACGAGATCCTCATGACTCGTAGGGAGAAATACCTTCATGAGACCCTTACGGCTTATGAAGTTAAAAGCCTTAGTCGACAGGGTCCTAACCCTGTTCGCTAAGCCACCTTTGTTCGACATCGACAGAGGCAAATGATGATTCGCTCCTGGCAATATCCCAGTTGTAGCGATACTAATACCTAAATCGGTATCAAATACCAAATTCGCAGCGAAAAGCCAGCAATCCACAAATGCATATGAAATGGCCGAAATGATGGGGCAACTTGCAGCAAAATCAGCAAGTGAAAATGTATGCATAAAAAATAGCCGAAATAGTTGGGCAACTCGCAATAAAAAGCAGTGAGTAAATAAAACAAATAGCCGAAATGATTGTGCGCCGCGGAAAATAGCCGAAATGATTGGGCAATCGCGACTTTCACGATATAAAAGCTGAAATGATAGAGCATCGCGGAAAGAAAAATATATAAATGAAACTTTCTGCCCTACAGGTGAGATCACATTGATCCTTGTATACAATCCAGGGGCACAAACAAAAAGGGAACCATACCTTCCCACCAGGCTCCATCAGAAAAAGAAGCCAAATCTCGACGGTTCACAGACAGCCTGAAGATCATCTTAACATTCGTCTCATTACAACAGACGCAACATCAAATCGGAACCGCGGCAAAGTTCCCAGTTCCATGACTCAGCGGTGTACAGACAACCGAGAGTCAACCCCCGACTCCGTGAAATGCGGATAAAGTCAACCCATCCTAGTCTAGTGGAACATGGCTAATGTCAATCCTGACCCCGTAGGAAGCATCCAGAACGGATCCTGGTCTTGTGGAACACGGCTAATATCAATCCTGACCCCGTGGGAAGCATCTAGAGCAAATCCTGGTCTAGTGGAACACAGCTAATGTCAATCCTGACCCCATGGGAAGCGTCCAGAGGAAATCCTGGTCTAGTGGAACACGGCTAATGTCAATCCCGACCCCGTGGGAAGCGTCCAGAGCGGATCCTGGTCCTGTGGAACATGGCTAATGTCAATCCTGACCCCGTGGGAAGCATCTAGAGTAAATCCCGGTCTAGTGGAACATGGCTAATGTCAATCTGACCCCGTGGGAAGCGTCCATAGCGGATCCTGGTCCTGTGGAACACGACTAATGTCAATCCTGACCCTGTAGGAAGCGTCCAGAGCAAATCCTGGTCTAGTGGAACACGGCTAATGTCAATCCTGACCCCATGGGAAGTGTCCATAACAGATCCTGGTCCTGTGGAACACAGCTAATGTCAATCCTGACCCCGTGGGAAGCGTCCAGAGCAAATCCTGGTCTAGTGGAACACGGCTAAAGTCAATTCTGACCCCGTGGGAAATAGCCAGAGCGAATCCTGGTCCCGTGGAACACGGCTAAAGTCAATCCTGACCCCATGGAAAATGCCCAGAGCAACTCCTGACTCCGTGAAATGCGGATAATGTCAACCTCATCAATCACTTAAGGGTCCTCTCGACTCGTAAGGAAGAAAACTCTCTTGTGAGATCCTTACGACTCCCAAGAGAAAGCACACTTAAGAATCCTTATGATTCCTAAGGAGAAAATAAACTTACGAGATCCTTTCGACTCGTAGGGAGAAAAGTCTTTATGAGACCTTCAAGGCTCATAAAGTTGAAAAGCTTTAGGCAGCAGATCTGAACCTGCTTCCTAAGCCATCACTACCTCTCGAAGAGTTCAAGATGGAATGCTCTCTATCATCTACAGGCTACGCTTACTAAAGTAACATACCGGCAACAAAGAAAAGAGAAGAAAGAAAGTGATAACACAAGATAGTACGAAAAAATGTATCTTTTATTCTTAAGTTCAATTTGGGTACAAGATACATCATATGAATACATGTTACTCAAAAAAAAAATTAAATTACAAATGTTAATTGGTACAAAAACAACTATTGGGAGGGAAGCGTTTTCAATAAACCAATCAGTTGCTCGCGCACTCCCCTAAGCCCCTTTTCACGGTCAGCTGCCACAGCCAACTCCGTTCAACTTGAGCCCGTTGCTGCAAATAAGATGAAAGTTGCTCATCAACGACCCGCTGAGATGCCCCATGACTTTGTGCATCTCCCTCGATGAAGTCGAGCTTCTGCCTCAATGTTATCCCGTCAGAAATACATCGTAGAAGGCCCTCAAAGATAGCATTCAGCTGTACAGCAATTGCATCAACCTGAGCGTGCAGCTGGGCAGATTCGCTTGAAGTCTCTTCGCACTCCTTACGCTTTAAGGCCGCTTCTTGTTCAAGATGGCAGAAGTAGGGAGTGCTCTGCTCGACCCACGCAGCCCGTTGGGAGTTCACAGCCAGGACCTCGGGAGCAGGACGTCCGAGCTCAAGCTCATGTAGGCAGGCCTCAATTTTCCTGCAGTGATTAACCCAAGACTCAACGACGCCCTCGCTTTGGAAGTTCACGAGCGTCGCCAACATAGGATTAACCTCGGCAGCAAAATCTGCAGCGAGGGCAGGCGCGTCAAGCTCTTCAATGGACTCACTCAACATACGAAGGCTGGTCGCAGCGCCCTTAGAAGATGGGCGTCTAGAAAATGGTCCTGCTGGCATTAATATACAAGATTCGAAGGGGGAAGGAACCGGTGCGACTGCTACAAAATGAACTACGGTTAAAAGCTAACTCACAAAATAAATAAATCACAAGAGTTATGAAGAATACTATACCGGCTGCGGCAGGTGGCAAGGCCAGGAGTACCGGTGGCGCAACTATTATTTCATCCCCTCCTTCAATCTGTAGTGCTGCAGTCAAAACAAAGAAGAATTAGCAACGACTTGACTGCCTATAAAAGAAAAGTGAAGATACTAGCTAGAGACTGTACTCATCAATGCCACTAGATGAAGCAATCTCCGACTGGAAAGAGAAATGTGGGTGCATTACCCGATACAGATGATAAAAAAGGACTCCTGCAAGGGTGTAATAATGCAATGTCAGTACATAAAGTATATAGCCTACAACGAAACTGATAAGTCACAAATTCATACCTTCCAGCATTTGGGAGGACACGAGAGAAGGCAAAGGATCGGCAACCGTCAAAGCAGCAACTGGTGGTGCTTCCTCGGGTGGCATAACCTCAACGCTCACTACACCTGCATTAGAAACGAGAGAAATACTGTCAGAAGGGATTGAAAGGGATTGCAGAAGGAAAAGGAAAGTGATGACCCGAAATCTACCTGGTGAGTCGCCGGTCGAAACCGCGATAAGGGCGTCACTGGGTGCAGCGACGGCTTCACTCTCCTCCATCGGAATGGTCTCGCCGCCCATAGCTTCATCCCCCGACTCCACGAGAGCCGTCGTGATACTCGCAGCGCCCGGCAACGGAAAGGAACCGCAAGGGGAAAGAGTGGCAATCGGGGCAGTTCCAGACTCTTGAGAAAGAGTGGCCACTTCAGGCTCGGTGGCCGCCGCCGTCTCACCTACCACTTCCTCATCAAGACTCGGCCCTGCAGGATAGGATATATGAGAATCTGAAGATTAAAACTTTGACAAAAGGACTCAGTGGTACGTTACCTTGGGTCGGCCTTTCAATTGCTTCCTGAGCCGCACGTGCCGCCTGTCTATGAGCGATAGACAGGGTGACAGGAGCACCCTCTGAAGAAGCAGGGACAGGGGTAGCAGTGCTCGAGCCTGCACCTACGGCCAAGGCGGCATTACGTTCTCTTGCCGCACGCCTCCTGCGCTTCCTTTCCACCTGGGCCGTGAGAGCCAATCTTCTTATGACCTCCGTCAAGGAGATGTCATCGTCCGCGCCGGGAGTTACCTCTGGAGCCGTTGTGGCGTCCGTCATTGGTTGCTTAAGTAAAGCCTCTTTTGGCAATGATGAGGAGGCCGGGACTTCGATAGCTGGCCCTGGAAGCATCTCCGCATCACCCTGCGGGATTGGCACTGTACTGGGGATGACCTGAGTCGAGGTAGTCCCTGTGATAAGATGAAAAAGGGGTCAGATTACCCATAAGAAAGGGGAATGAAGGCACAATGAGCCGAAATATACCAACACCCAGTGAAGCGCGAAGCCTCTCTTCCTCCTCAAAAGTCTTGAGGGAAACTGCGAGAGCCTCTTCAGTGGAAATACTTGTTGAAGGAAAAGTGTCAGTCAAAACATGAAAATAAAAATGTAATGCAATGACAAAAGATACGGCTGAAGTTTACTCAATTGTGCGAGGATGATCATTCCTGCTTTGTGGCTAGCTAGACGCGCGGAAGCTGCGATGGCAGCCTCCAGATCAGTATCATCTGGCGCCATGAATAGACCCTCGTTGGTCCCATATTCGCTCAGGCCCTCGCTATAAGGAGCATGAGGCTCCTGGACGAGTACAACGTCTGCAGAAAGAATCGACTTCTTCTTCTTCTGCGAGTGAGTACCGGTCGCCGCTAACACAAGCTTATGCTTGGTGGGCACCTTGGGACGACGAGTCCCGATATCTGAACCCACGCCAGACTCGGGGGACGCTACAGTCACCGCTTCCATGGGAGCACGGGGTATCAGTAGCTCAGGCCTATCACGCGGGACAACGACCGCAGCAACCTCTCTCAAAGGAGGACGAACGATGGTCCGCTGCTTTAGGGGAACGGTCGGATTACCAGCAGGGGCTGCACCCTTGCGATCAAGAAATAATCGCTTCTCCTCCTTGATAACAGCGCCCATCACGTGTTGATACCACGCCACGTATACGTTCAGGGCTTTCAGAACACAACTTGGCTCACTAATGAAGAAATTGGACCCTGTGTTTAGGCGCATGAAATGGTGCAAAGCGCTCCGGATACCCTCCTCAGTATAAACCGGTTCTGCCAAGAACGCCTCGAGCGGGACGCCCTGATTATAACTTGATTGCTGGGCAAAACGGTGGGGGTTATATCTCATAAACAAAGCCGAGTCGTTTTTCCTGAACACCAAGTATCCCGGCCTGATCGAGTACAAATGGAGAATCTCCCGAGCTTTCAAGGTAGAAGCTCCGTCCTTAAAGGTGTCCTGCAACGGCTGCACCATCTTAGCGGATTTCTTACCGATGGTCATAACCTTATCAACAAAGGTCATGCTGTCCCCGACGGTACGTACGCGAAGAATTACACCCCGAGCCTCTCGCTGGCTCGGCTCCACAATGGAAGCATTGACCAGCCGCATGATCCGTGGAAAATTGCAAGTTTCATAGAAATGAGGCTGCTTTTGCATTCCAAAAGCACCGAACACATGCAACTCGAGCCATGAGGTAAAATAATGCATCGGGAAGTTCACGGCCTGCACCCCCGATTCAGTAGTGTCGGCCGCCGAACTAAGGCCGTGATACAAATGAGTCAGCCCGACAATTCCAACAGCAACTTGTCTCCCTTCAACCATCCGATGAGCTGGGTAGAAGATAGACGACCTCATGTAGCGAGGGTGCATGGGAAGCGCGAACCAGCTTAACCACAAACCGAGGAACCCTAGAAAGAACGCTTCCTCATCGATGCCCGGAGCGGCAATTTCTGAAAATGGGACGATCGTGGCGTTTTGAAGAAAGAAACCCTTTTGATCGGCTTCCAATATTGGCCGGCGATCCAAGCCAAAACCGAAAGGATCATCAAGTTTGGAAAACTTTTCACTTTGTTGCGATAAAACTTCTGGGCGAAGAAAACGAGCGATGAAGTTCGCAAAGCTAACCCCATGGCTTCCAAATTCAAGAAGTAGGCCCTCGTAAATGTTTAGCACCTTGATCAAGCTAGGGAATCGGTGCTGAATGGCATTCTATGGGTTTAAACCTGTCATCACCAGTCGGGTAGCGAAAATATACTCATCAGGGGGTAAGATCTCCTCATAATGCTCCCCTCTGACAGGCAAGCTGGAGATATCCGTAAACTCTTCCAAAGAGATGGAAACTTCCCGATCTAGCATAAGGAAGGTATGAGTTGGAGTGTTCCACTGTTCCAAGAAGGCTTTGACCTACCAGGCTGGAGGTGGGGAATATTGAAACAAGGAAGCATAGATCGCGGGGTACAACCCAAGCCTCAGCAGCTCTGACTTCTTTGCCGACAAGATGTATCGGGCCCATTGCAGATATCCAACTGAGTGACGGGGGGTCAGGCCTATGTTGTATGGCTGTCCCCAAGGTCGCGACTCACCCTGACATATACGCCGCCCTAGAATGTCCAAACCCATCGGCGGTTGTACAGGGATTGCAGCCATAGAGGCTGAAGAGAACCCTCTGAAGTCCAATTAACCACCTTCACGGCATAGTTCACCGGGGTGCGTCAGCATAATGAATCGCCGAGATGGCCTCTGAAGGTGTTGCGCAAGAGAAGCTGCGCCGACCCATGATGATCTGATTATATCATATTCCCCACAAATGAAGATTCTTGTGCTCCGGGTCATGGTCTTTGATCAGCGTAAGAACCTCTCGGTCTACGAGCGCTTCAGGGAATCCGCCTTCTGAGCGGACGAACGGAAAGGAAGTGTTGAAAGACATAGTACCTGCACGGAAAAGAACAAATTTTCAGCCGCCAATGCTACGGTTTAAGTTCTGTCACTAGGTACTTTAAATCTGTACCACACTGCAATGCAGTAAAAAGGGACCAAAGGGGACCCACATAATCCAGATGACATTGCATCATTAATAAAATAGCCTCATCATTTGATGGGACTGTCATTAAAATGAGGAATCCTCAATTGATTCTCATTCAATTAGAACTCCTCGGGCTAAGGAGTAAATCTCCCCTTGAGAGCAGTGCTCTGTGACAGAGTGACATCTGTCAAACTCTAATGATGAAGGGACAAAAATTCCTCAAGAGCCTTGCTCTGTAAAAATGATGGAATAACCCATCAAAAAAATTGAAATAAAATTTTTTAAATTAAAATTCTAAGATCTTCAAGATCCATGAACAAACTCTTAAGAGTTCTTCATAAGAGATTAATAAATCTCCATTATTCAAGAGAGCAGAGCTCTGTTAATGGGTAAAACCCTAATAACATTTTTTAGATCTAAGATCTATGATGAGCAAAACTCTGTTAATGGGTAAAACCCTAAAAACATTTTGAGATCTATGATCTGAGGAAGAGCAAAGCTCTATGGATAAAGTTCAAATCTTACAAAAATTTGGCAGAGTTTTGACTCTTGAAGGTTCTTAAAATGAAGAGCTATGCTCTGAAGGAGAATAAAAATTATCAGAAGACAAAAATGAAGATGAACAGAAATCATCCTAAGGGCCAAGGGTCCTATTTATAGGCACTGAGATGCCGTTTCAACTTCTGAGTTGATCCAAGGGCGTAGATGCTGCCACCGCTGCACTCACATGTAGGCCACGTGAGCGCAACGGTGGGGGGAGGGGGGTAGGGCATTTGTTTCCTCTATTCAGAGCAAAGCTCCGTTCAAAATTCAAATTTTGAAATAAAACAAACGCTTCATAGCAGCGCCAAGTGCGCTGCGCCTTAAGTAGCACACCACGTGCAAAGCAAGTGTGCGCTAGCGCTAAGAGCGCTGCGGTCTAAATAGCACACCACGTGCAAATCACGTGTGCGCTAGCGCTAAGTGCGCTGCACTCTAAGCTGCGCACCACGTGCAAAGCACGGGTGCGCTAGCGCTGGAACTAAAAGCTCCTCACCGTTAGATCAGAGATCCAATAAAGATGATAAATCATCAATTAATCAGAATTAAATTCTGTTAAGAAAATATTCCTCAAAATTTTTCCAAACAACAAGATTGTGCTCTGTAAATCATAGTACCGTTGGATCAATGATCCAATGGTGATTAATAATCACCAAAAATACAGAATATATTTTGTATGGGGAAAGATTTCCCAATCTTGTTAAAAACAAGAAGATTGCCTTCTGTAAATCAGAAGCCCTTGGATCAAAGATCCAACGATGGGAAAATCCCCAAATCAATTGGAGAAAAGATCTCCTTAACTGATTGAACAAATCAACTCGCCCTATATAAAGGCCCCAAGACTTCAAGTCTAAAGAGAGAGAAGCATACAGAGAAACCCCCGATAAACTTTGAGAAATCTCAGAAAGAAGAGCCAAGCTCTCAGAAGAAGAAGATTCCCTTCAAGGTAAAAAAGAACAGAAAGACGAAATCGTCTCGTATAAAAGAAGAATTTACTTCTTTTTCTAAGATCATAGATTTGCAAGACCAAGGTCTTTTACAAAGAGATCAAAAGATCTCATCATAAAATAAAAAGAAGAACATAGTTCTTCTCACAGATCATAGATCTATAAGACTAAGGTCTTTTATATAAAGAGATCATGAACATCTCATTATAAAATAAAAGGGGAAAGAATAAGACAATTCTCTTAGGATCACAGATCCATAAAGGCAAAGCCTTTCATCAAATATAAGAGATTGAAGCATCTCCTATAAAGTAAGAACTTTTGTTCTTCGAACCTTGAGACAAAGTCTCTTATAAACGAGAATTTATTTCTCGAATCATAAAGTTGATCAGTTAGCGCTTTGCGCTCATAAAATAGCGCTCTGCACTCTTGGACTGGCATACATCGCCAAGCGCACCACGTGCTCCTCACGGGTGCGCCACTTAACAGCTAGTGCTTTGCGCTCATAAATTAGCGCTGTGCACTCATGGATTGGCGCTCAGCGTCAAGCGCACCACATGCTCCTCACGTGTGCGCCACTGAACAAATAGCGCTTTGTGCTCACAAATTAGCGCAATGCGCTCATGGACTGGCGCCAAGCGCACCATGTGCTCTCACGTGTGCGCTACCCAGCAGAAGCGCTCTGCGCCCTTTGACTGGCGCAAAGCACCAAGCGTGCCACGTGTTTCTCACGTGTGCGCTGATAGAACATAAACTGTTCTTTAAAATAAAGCCCTAGAGCTATGATGAATGCTCAACATTCAATAAAAGACAAAAATATTGTCAGAATTCAAATCAATGTCATGCATTGTCAAATGTTTAATATTTTAACTGAGTGGGCCGAGCCCAAGTTGGCCATAAACCCCTCATTCAGATTAACTGAGCCCATATGCTCATTAATCTCAGATCTTAGTCCTAATTGAACTACAGATCTCCCAACCAAAATTGGTTCAAGGGTACATCTCTTCACTTCTCTGATATTTGTCGTTGTAATCCTTCAACATCTTCAGAGAGGTGACAGGTCCCGACAACCATACATTCCATAGACTATGACGTCTTTAAACTGGACTGTGGGGTCCTTAAACCCATGAACTATGATGTCCTTAACCTTGGACTGTGGGGTCCTTAAACCCATGGACTATGATGTCCTTAACTTCGGACTGTGGGGTCCTTAAGCCCATGGACTATGATGTCCTTAACCTCGGACTGTGGGGTCCTTAATCCCATGGACTATGATGTCCTTAACCTCGGACTGTGGGGTCCTTAAACCCATGGACTATGATGTCCTTAACCTTAGACTGTAGGGCCCTTAAGCCCATGGACCGAGATGTCCTTAAACTAACATTGGACCGTAATGTCCTTAAACTAATTATGGACCGCAAAGTCCCTAAACTAAACTATAGAGTCCAAATGCTCTTTTGTTGGATCTAAATGATCCTGTTAAGTTGATCTTAGTCTAAAATTAGACTAACGTATCCTTAACAAATGTTTAAGTTAATCTTAGTCTCAAATGAGGCTAACGTATCCTTAAACCCAAACCAAAAACCAAATCTAAGAAAAATACGGATTTAGACTAATCCACGCCCTACGGGCGACAACATAAATTAGTCTCCGTATACAATCCACGGGCAACCCAAAACAAAACAAACACACACGACATGAAGTGACCATCTGGAGAAGGAGAAAGTGGTTACCGCGATGCGATAGCGTAATTAACTGCAGGGGCTTGCGCCTGCAGGGAAGAGCGTCCCCACAATCAAAAACCCCTCAACGAGGGGGAATCTGACGAAGTCTGCTACATCGGCCGCATCCATTTAAACCTTCGATACACGGTGTCATAAATCAACTTGGCATCTTCGGAGAGGTGGACGGATAACACAAAATAGCATCTGCTCTCGAATTCAAGCAAGACAGACCTACGCGGTCTTGTCCCCGGTTTCGGCGGAGAACAAGGTTCATGAGTGTCAGTGATAAAATCTCCACCGCTGACCTTGTGAGGACCAAGCCGGGGAAGAATGAAAGCAACACCGACTTTATCGCCCGATGGCGTAATCTCACGGTCAAGTGCGAACCGCCGCTGGAACAGGACCAGTCCGTCAACCTTCTCATTGGGAACCTCTGCGATTGCATGGTCCCATTCTTGTGTACAGAGGGCCTCAAGACATTTCAGGAGCTAACCAAGAATGTCCAAATGCTGGAACGCTCGAAGCAAGAGTCCCCCCCGGACTCTCAAAGAGACAAGACTTAGAAAAGTAAGCGGGACAACAACCGTAGAAGCGGGAGTTCTAGCAGTAGCAATGTTTTCAATGCGTCCGACAATGAAGAAAAGCGAAAGACGTGCGAATCTAAAACCAACCGGTCTCGAAAGCCAGTTCTAGGAGGAGTAGGGCCTTCCCTAGAGGAGAAAAAGACAAAGGTTTACTCTTTCAAGAGGGACAAGGTCCGAAAGATATTTAAAGATGCCTTGAACAACGGTCTACAATTGCCAGAGTCGAAAAGACCTCAAGAAGCAAAAATGACCGACAATCCCATGTATTGCCCGAACCACCGAGTAGTGAGACATGCGATCGACAAAGACTGGGTCGAGAAGCAGTACAAGGCTGGAGAGATCGAGCTGTCCAAAAGTGTGTTGGTGAACAATCAAGTTGCAACTACCAACTTTATAAAGACAGAAGCTGAAGCCTTCTGGGAGCAGACAGCCGAACCCGCTGCCCTGAGAAATGAAACGGACTCACCTCGGCCTCCGTGGAGTACGCATATATCTAATAAGATGATGAAGATAATAAAGCTACTTCAGAAACAGCCCAGGACGGAATGGGAAGGGTAGAAGAAGCCTACCATGCCAGCTGCTATTACGGCTCCATCAGGCTCAAAATCCAAAAAGCTCAGGAAGAAGAAAAGTGCAGCTCGGCGTGAAAAAGAGTCTGCAGAGAGATCGGCTATTCAAAAATATATCGATTCCCTCGAAGACTATGAACAGAAAGAAAGAACTCTAATTCAATTGAAGGAGTTCCTCCCTATAGAAGCGGATGAAATTCTGGAGGAGTTAGAAGAAGACTCCAAGGAAGAGATCCCTATAGTGACCCGCTACGCCGTACATCTTGGCAGCGAATCTGAGGAGGAGCTCTGTTTTCCCGAAAAGGACGAGGAGCTCGCTATAAAGGCCAACCAAATCCAGCTTAGAAGCGGCAGGGCTCTACCGCCAAATTAGGGAAACACCCCAAAAGGAAAGGAAAAACATGTGGCTAATGAGGAAGATGGCAGAAAACCGGCTAATGAAAACTCAAGTCCTTCCTCAGTGGACTACAACATCTTGGCTCATCTCCGAAAGCTCCCGTCTCTCCTGAGCATCTACGATGCCTTGGTCCTATCTAAGGAGCTTAGAGATGTTCTCATTCACGCTCTACAAAACCCCGAGCGGTATCAGGCTCGCTTTGCGGAAATTAATATGAAAGAAGCCCAGTACGCTCTGCATGCCGCCGCAGTCACGTTTAAGGATGAAGACTTACTACTGGGAACGACTGAGCATAGTCGGCCTCTTTACGTGACAGGGTACAACGACGGAGATCGGATTAATCGCATATTGATTGATCCAGGGTCCTCAGTGAACATCATGAACTTGCGAACTCGGAAGAGTTTGTCAAAGGACGTCCGACACCTGTCAAGGGAAAGGATTGTCATTCAAGGCTTCAACAAAAATTTCCAGCAAGTTCTGGGGTCCATAGCTCTGCCAATCAAATTTGGGGATCTGCGGACCGAAGCTATGATATACGTGATCGATGCTGACACGTGTGATAAAATTCTCTTGGGACGACCGTGGCTCCACGATTATGGCATCGTTCCGTCAACTCTCCATCAATGCATGAAGTATATTAAAAATGGCAAAGAAAGACGCATTGACGGAGACATCCAGCCGTTCGGTGTGCATGAAGTCCGATATGAAGATTCTCGGTACTTTATGAACCACCAAAATGCTAAGCCACAACTAACTGAGGATAGAGCGGCCCCATGACTCAAAAGCAAATCTGAGCCGGCTGTCACGTTCAAAAGCAAAAACGCTCAAGTGTGCCCGCGTTTCGGTAGCGACACTGATGAGTCCGACGCTGGAAGTCCGTACTTCCGTTAAACTCGCCCTCGTTTCGGTAGCGATACGGATGAATCTGTTACTGAGGCCCCATCTAGCAGCAAAGTCCTCCCTTATCTTGGCAGGGACACTGAAGAGTCGTAGGAAGAGGACCTGTCGTGCAACAGCTGTGCAGATTGGACCCCTATGAAACAAACAAAACTACGAGAGACCTTCAAAATTGCAGAAGGGCCCCTAGCTGTCACAAGGGTGCCGGAGCAGATGTGCAAAGAGCTTGATGCATTGTCAGTCTCCACCGTGGACCAGCTGAAAACTTTCTACGTTCCCGGAAGGAAAAATGGACAGAAGGGCATCATGTTTTATGGGTCAAATCCTGTTGTGCACTCGGACGATTTTTCTGTCGCGTGCCTTCCCTATGAGAGAGGCATAAGAGTCGTCCTTAATCCCAGATACTATGCACCCGAGATGCGAGAATATTTCAAAAAGTGCGGATGCCGGTTATATCAAACGGAGTCCGAAGCAAAGTTTTATGAAGGGCTATGGCATCCGCCCCAGGTCTGAGCACTCATCGATGGATGAATTCCAGATAGACAGGGCATAGGCTACATTCAATCTGATTCCAAAGCGTGCTACATGATCCATGTTGGTGAGGCCAGCGAAAGATCAAATGATGATGACGAGATAGCCGAGCCAGAAGAAGCTCCTCAAGATCTCGAAGATGGCGGACAAGCAACCTTTGACGAGCTAACCGAGATTGACTTAGGAACGCCCAATAATCCAAGGCCGACCTACATCAGCTCACCCTTGTCAGAGGAAATGAAAGAGCAGATAATTGCCCTGCTGCATGAGTTCGTCGACTGCTTCGCGTGGACGTACAAAGAAACACCTGGCCGCTCCCCTTAAGTGGCTGTGCATAAGCTGGCTATATCTCCTGATGCTAAGCCAGTCAAACAAGCTCCTCGAAGAATGAAGAGCTAGAAGAAAAGGTCATCGAGGAAACTAAGAAACTTATCGATGCTGGCTTCATCAGAGAAGAGAAATATGCGGACTGGATCGCATGCGTAGTCCCGGTGAAGAAGAAAAATGGGTAGATCCGAGTTTGTGTCGATTTCAGGGACCTCGACAAGGAATGTCCTAAAGACGACTTCCCGCTACCGGTTATGGAAATGATGGTCGATGACACCTCAAATTATGAGCTGTTCACCTTTATGGATGGCTCGTCTGGATATAATCAGATCAAGATGTCGCCTGAGGATGAGAAACACACAGCATTTCGAACCCCGATCGGAATATACTGCTACAAAGTGATGCCGTTCGGACTGAAGAACGCAGGTGCTACATATCAAAGGGCAATGACCAATATCTTTGAAGACCTAATCCATAAAGTCGTCGAATGCTATGTTGATGACCTGGTCGTCAAGACTAAAGCCAAGGCCGTTCTCACCAGACTGAGAGAATACGATCTGATGATGAATCCTCTGAAGTGCGCTTTTGGCCTGTCATCGGGAAAATTCCTGGGCTTTATATTCCGACATCGGGGGATCAAAGTTGACCCATCCAAGATAAAGGCCATCGTGGAAATTCCCCCTCTGAAGGATCTGACGCAGCTGAGATCTTTTCAAGGAAAGCTTGCTTATAAACGAAGGTTTATCTCAAATTTATCGGTGAGATGTAGGCCCTTCTCAAAGCTTATGAAGAAAGGAGCTCCTTTTGTCTGAGATGCCGAATGTCAAGAAGTGTTCGAAAGCATTAAACAGTACTTGTTGCGCCCTCCAGTGCTGGCAGCTCCCATTCCAAATAAATCGCTGATTCTGTACACTGCCGTGCTAGATGAGTCACTCGGTGCACTCCTTGCCCAGAACAACGAGGAGGGAAAAGAAAATGCCCTCTACTAGCTCCGTCGAACTCTAGTTGGTGGCGGAACACAACTATTCCCCGATCGAACAGCAATGCCTGGCCCTGATATTTGCTGTGAAGAAGCTGAGGCACTATCTGCTCGATCATCGGGTTATGCTGATCTCCAAGGTCTACCCGCTCAAACACTTGATGACCAAAGCAAGCCTAGCCGTCAGAATGGAAAGATGGGCTGTCATGCTACATGAGTTTGACATAGTTTATACTCCTCAGAAAGCAGTAAAAGGGCAAGCTCTCGTAGACTTCCTTGCTGCTCATCCCATATCAGAGGGGTCACCGCTTAATTGCGAGCTACCTGACGAACAAGCGCTGCACCTCGAAGAAGATGAGCTATGTTGGGAGCTCTACTTCGATGGAGCGTCATCATTGAGGACCTCCAGCAAATCAAGCGTCCCGGAGATAAAAGCAAGGATAGGATTGGTGTTCATCACGCCATCGATGGGAACCCTATGGCGTTCTTTTGCTCTCACCGAGCCTCGCACAAACAATGAGGCTGAGTATGAAGCTCTGATAGCTGGTTTGGAACTCGCCATAGAAGTGGAAATCCTTCGGCTACGGGTTTACGGTGACTCCCAGCTTGTCGTCAACCAAGTAAGCGAAAAGCGCGGAACAGAAGAGCAGTCCTGCCGAAGAAGCTTTGATCATCCAAGACGAGCCCGATTGGAGAGAACCCTTCATAGAGTACCTCCGGTACGACAAGCTGCCCGAAGGAAAATCTGCAAGGATTCAGCTGAAGAAGAGAGCTCTCCGATACGTGTTTATAAATGACACGCTATACCGCAGGTCATATGACCAACTCTAGCTCAGGTGTCTGTCATTAGCCGAGGCCCAAAAGGTCATGAAAGAAGTTCACTCGGGCGTTTGCGGTGCTCACCAATCTGGCCCCAAGATGCGACTTCAAATTAAACGGCTTGGGTGTTACTGGCCGACCATGAAACGGGATTGCGGAAAGTATGCAAAGAAATGTTATATCTGCCAAATTCACGGTGATTTCATTCACAAGCATCCCAATCCGTTGCATCCTACGGTGGCATCGTGGCCCTTCGAAGTCTGGGGCACCGACATAGTTGGCCCAATTGATCCTCCGTCATCCAGAGGCCACCGGTTCATATTGGCCGCAACTGACAATTTCTCAAGATGGGCTGAAGCTGTCCCGCTAAAAGAAGTCAAGACAGAAAATATTCTTATGTTCTTCCAGCATAATATTCTATACCGCTTCGGTACACCAAGAAGAATCATTTCTGACAACGGGCCTTCCTTCAAGAGCTTCAAAGTCTCAAGGTTCGCTACTCAGCACAAGATAGACTAGAGATATTCCTCCATCTATAATCCAAGAGCCAATGGGCTAGCCGATGCCTTCAATAAGACTCTATGCAAGCTCCTGAGGAAAAATGCTTCTGCCAACAAGAGAGACTGTAATCTCAAACTTCATGAGGCGTTGTGGGCATATCGTACCACGCACCGTACTCCAACTTAGTCCACTACATACTCATTGCTCTTCGGAGTGGAGGCGGTCCTCCCCCTCGAAGTCGAAGTTCCAAGCTTAAGAATGGCCATTCAGCACGAGTTGACGGAGGAGGAAAAGATGCTCCTTCTTCTTGAACAGCTCGACGCCCTAAAAGAAAATAGGCTCGCGGTGCAGCAAAATCTGGAGCTATACCGAGCCCAAATGTCATGGGCCTATGACAAGATAACCCGTCTCCGCACTTTCAAGAAAGGCGAATTGGTGTTGGTCTTCAAAAGACCGATCATCCCCAATCGACATGCCAAGGGAAAATTCGAGCCAAACTGGGAAGGACCATACGTCATCGAGAAAGTGTTCGACGGAGGATCCTACAAACTAATAAGTGCCGAGTGAGAAAGGCCCATGCCACCCACCAATGGCCGATATCTCAAGAAATACTACGCGTGAATGCTTCAAGTCACAGGCGAATTGAGCACACCAGCCCTACGGTCTAGATCATACATCCTGCAAAACCGTATACAATCCACGAGCGTAAATGACCCCTGTCTCTCCCAAGTCCTGCCGGTGAGACTACTTTTAAAGTCCCACCAGCGAAAAAAAAACGGTATTTCCACAAGCAAAACGTGCACGGATGAAAACCCGAAAGGGCTCCGTGAGTAAAAACATCATGACTGCCGGCGAGTTTGTGAAAACCCGAAAGGGCGCAAACTCGTGAAAAGAGATAAAACACACTCGCAAAGTCCTCTCGACCTTGTAAGGAGAAAATCTCTGCGTGAGATCTTTACGACTCACAAAGGAGCAACACACTTAGGAATCCTCACGATTCCTAAGGAGAACATACACTTGCGAGATCCTCTCGATTCGTAGGGAGAAAATGCTTTTATGGGACCCTTACGGCTCATAAAATTGAAAAGCCTTAGGTGACAGGGACCTAAACCTGTCTCTTAAGCTATCGCTCCCCAACGGGAAATGGAAAATGATGAGTCGCTCCTGGCGTTACGCTTCAGTGTTAGCGGTGCTGATGTCAACCCAAAAACCAAATCCCAAGTCCTCCCGGGGCAAATGATGAGTTGCTCCTGGCATTATTCCAGTACAGCAATACTGATGCCAAACAAGATCCAAATTCCAAGTCCCCAAACGGCCAATGATGAGTCGCTCATGGTACCATAATCCAGTGCAGCGATGCAGACGCCAACTAAAATCCAATTTCTCAAAATTCTTCCGGCCCTACGGTTAGTCCCCAAATTGACTACCGTATACAATCCACGGGCTCAAATAATTCTCATCATACCCATACCCAACCGCAATCACCAGTCCAGCGGCCGGTCTCCGCCCTTGGACTTATGCTCCATTTTGGAAGACCCACTCATGTGTCCTCACGATACATGAGGAGAACCAACTTACGGGATCCTCATGACTCGTAAGAAAACACCTTCGTGGGATCCTTACGACTCACAAAGGAAAAACACACTTGGGAGTCCCCACGACTCCTAAGGAGAAAGTACACCTACGAGATCCTTTCGACTCGTAGGGAGAAAATGCTTTTATGGGATCCTTACGGCTCATAAAATTGAAAAGCCTTAGGTGATAGGGACCTAAACCTTTCTCCTAAGCCACCGCTTGCCAACAGGAAAAGGCAAATGATGAATTACTCCTGGCATATGTGCTTCAGTGTTAGCAACGCTGATGCCTACCCTAACCCCAAAATTCCAAACTCCAATCCAATAGACCGCTAAGTCGTTAAACTGGGAACATATGACCTCTAAGTCGTTAAACTGGGAACAGATGACCCCTAAGTCGTTAAACTGGAAATGAGGGAGATCCCCAAATCCACTCATGGCAGATGATGATTCGCTCCTGGTACCATATTCCAGTGTAGCGATACTGATGTCAACCCAATTCACATCAAATAAGCAAGACAACCACCGACCGTCCAAGTCGCTAAAAGGGTAGCATCGACCGTCCACGTCGCTAAAAGGGCAGAACCGACCGTCCAAGTCGCAAAAAGGGCAGTATCGACCGTCCACGTCGATAAAAGGGCAGCACCGACCGTCCACGTCGCTAAAAGGGCAGCACCGACCGTCAAGTCACTAAAAGGGCAGCACCGACCGTCCAAGTCGCTAAAAGGGCAGCATCGACCGTCCAAGTCGCAAAAAGGGCAGAACCGACCCTCCACGTCGCTAAAATGGCGGCATCTACCGTCCAAGTCGCTAAAAGGGCAGGACCGACCGTCCACGTCGCAAAAAGGGCAGCACCGACCGTCCACATCGCAAAAAGGGCAGCACCGACCGTCCACGTCGCTAAAATGGCAGCACCGACCGCCCAATTCGCAAAAAGGGCAGAACCGACCGTCCAAGTCGCTAAAAGGGCAGCATCGACCGTCCACGTCGCTAAATGGGCAGCACCGACCGTCCACGTCGCTAAAATGGTAGCACCGACCGTCCAAGTCGCAAAAAGGGCAGAACCGACCGTCCAAGTCGCATAAAGGGCAGCACCGACCGTCCACGTCGCTAAAAGGGCAGCACCGACCATCCACGTCGCTAAAAGGGCAGCAACGACCTCCTCGTCGGAATTACGCTCCGCCTTGGAATCAAGTCAACCAGACACTCCATTTCGGAGACACGTCAAGCATCGGCTGTCTATGTCATAAAAAGGGCAGTGTCAGTTTCCCAAAAAGCGGGAACCAAATCAAGTCACCTCCACGTGAAAGAAGATCCATCAATTTTATGCACACGACCCACATATGCTGTGTGCATTTATTAATGGGGGGCACTTTGTTGGGGGTAAAAATTTACACCCCGGTTGACCAAGTCAAAATCAAAGTCAACCCCAAGCCAAGTGGGCCCAAGCCCAGGTCAAGTAGGCCAATTCCTGGGTTGAGCCCGAACATGAAGCGGCCGGCCTCCCCCCATGCCAAAATAAAAATCTTGTAATAAATAATTTTGTTGTATTTATTTTATTTTATTTTATGAATAAATGTAAGAAAATGTGCATAAAGCCAAATTTTTGTAAAGCCCATGGCTTATGTGCAAAAAGAAATAGCACATGAGGAATGGGATGGGCAAATGCCATTTTTGTAAAGCCCAAGGGGCTATATGTAAAGTGTAGCCTATACAGGAAAAGATAATGAAAATATCTCAACAACTTTTTTTCTCTCTCCTAAAAGGCATCAAGATCTGTGATCTTCTCCTTCCTCAAGGTTCTAAAACCTTCTTCTTTCTTTTGAATTAAATCAAGAGTTTTACTCTTCATTTTTCAAAACTAAATAGTTTTTCACCACAAAACCCACAAAGGAGAGCTTGGATCTTCCATTAGATCTCAAAAAGGGGAGATTTTTAAATCCCACCCCTTTCTCCAAGATCCGGCCAAACGACGGGAAGAGGAAGAAGACCCATCTCCAGAAACCCCACTTTGGGGAAGATCCAGGGATCAAGGGGAGATGCCCCTTCATCAGCTTCAAAATATTCTAGGAGTTTAACTCCTCATATATATATATATATATATACATACATACATACACACACAAAATAATAAGTGTTCCTTTCTGGGAGTACAACTCCCATTGCAGGGACCGAGTCCCTTTTACCCCCCGAGCGCGCCTAGAGCGCTAGCGCCTACATGCCTGGCACGTGGGGCATTAGAGCCCATAGCGCTAGCGCTCAAAGCGCTAGCACCCTTACGCTCAGAGCGCTAGCGCATAAAGCGCTAGCGCCCACGTGCCCGACACATGGGGCGCTAGCGCTCTTGCGCTCAAAGCGCTAGCGCCTGAGCGCCCTGGCACCCAAAGCGCGAGCGCCCAAAGCGCGAGCGCCCAAAGCGCTTTCTCCCACGCATCCTTTGGATGCCATTTTCATTTATATATATATATATTTATATATATGTATGTATGTATGTATGTATACACACACACACATACTCCACGACACTGAACCTGCTAGCCCCCTTGACCCCCAGCCCGCTATCCGGGTAGCGGGACCCCCGTAAAAACTCTACGGGGCCCCCGATATATCTAAAACCCCTTCAAAACACAACACTGCACGTTGAGTTCGCATGACCAGTTTAACCCGTCAATTGGAGGTTCTCTCGCTCTAAAGGCGATGGGTAATTAATGGCAGCTTAGTCCGCGGCTGCCGGAGATTCGGATCCCCACAATCAATAAACCCCGGCCTACCCTAGGCATGGGGAATCTGTAATGCGCCTGACGAGCGCGCGCGTATTCCCATCTCAATGGGGTGACGAAAAACACCCTACACCTCGTAGTTAAATGTGCTCGGGCTAGGGTAATCTTAGGATGGGTAACCTCCTGGGAAGTGGCCCATGGTCGGGTCCGGTTCGCTCTAAAAGACAAAACCGTGCGGTTTCGACTAGAGCGGACAATACCATCCCTACTGGAACGTAGGGCGTTACATTTATGGTGGCCCATGCAGATCCCTCAGTATTAGGTCTGTGTTTCGAGGACGAACCATTGTTCAAAGGTGGGGAGAATGTCGGGATCCGGTTCTTGCTCATGGAACAAAGTGCTTGAGAACCTCGTAGTTAGGTGTGCTCGGGCTAGGAAAGTCTTTGGATGGGTGACCTCCTAGGAAGTGGCCTTTGGTCGGGTCCGATTCTCTCTAAAGGATAAAACCGTGCGGTTTCGACCAGAGCGGACAATACCATCTGTACTGGGGCGCGGGACAATACCATCGTGCTGATAACGCGAAGGTCACAGGTTCGAGAGCTGTATGGGTCACCAACAAAACCTGTCACGCCCCGCGTCCCAATAGACGGAAACGGTGACGTGGCAAGATCGCAACATTTTTACTATGAAAATAAATACGTTAAGCGTAATTAAGCAATATAAAAATAAACAAGAATAACAAGAGTAATAAAATGAAACAGCAAATTTATTTATATTCAATTTTACATACAACTGTCTGAAAATAAAAGATACAGTAAATAAATCAAATGCCTAAATAATGGCATACTGAAAGTAAGTGCAGAAAGAACTAGTAGTCAGGATGAGTTGCAAACTAGTCCAAGTTCTCCTGACTCGGCTCTACGTCTTCAGAGTCCGGTCCTCCTGATGAACATTCCAAAAGAAATAAAACATAAAGCAATGTCGTTAGCGAACTAGCGCTCGGTAAGTCCCAAAAGAAGAAAGAGAAAATTACTTAATGGTATATGACGTGAATAGAACCAAGTAAAAGTAAATAGATAGGGTTGTATTTAAGAGTATATAACCATGTTCACTTACAGGTATAAGATAGCTATTCTGACGTGGTTATTTGTAGTTTGATAAAGAAGGTATTCAAGTATAAGAGAGGAGTCCATCTTACCCCGTGGACTATGGTAACATATAATATAAGGCCCCGTCATAACTCACGGGACAACGGCACGTGAATTCATGCAGGTGTCTTTTAATGTGACCTCCCATACCACGATATACGTTCCGTACCAATCTACCCCTTTATCCCCACGTATTATATTGTATAGATTTAAGATTACAGGTCTTGGCCGAATCCATGGATATAAAATGTTCAGGTTCATGTTCAGGATGTAATCATGTGTACAGGTAGTCATGTCACGTTATAACCATAGTTCGGTCAAGTCGAGTCAAGTATACAAGTTCGAGTTTGATGATTTGAATTCGTGTGTTCAGATTCATGATTGTAGGGTGTTTTTCGTCACCCCATTGAGATGGGAATGTGCGTGCGCTTGTCAGGCGCATTACAGATTCCCCCTGCCTAGGGTAGGCTAGGGTTTATTGATTGCCGGAATCCAAATCTCCGGCAGCCGCGGACTAAGCTGCCGTTAATTACCCCTCGCCTTTGGAGCGAGAGAACCTCCGATTAACGGGTCAAACAGGTCATGCGAATTCAATGTGCAGTGTACGTGTGTTGTGTTTTGAAAGGGGCTTTTTGGATATATCGTGGGCCCCGCAGAGTTTTTATGGGGGTCCCGCTATCCGGATAGCGGGCTGGGGGTCAAGGAGGCTAGCAGCCCCCTTGCGGGGTGCGGGGCAACATCCCGTTAAATTTTTTTTCTAACAGGGACAGTGTCATGAAGTATGTGTGTGTTTGTATATGTATATATACACACACACACACACATACACACACACATAAGGGAAAAGGGCATCCAAAGGATGCATGGGAGAAAGCGCTCGGGCGCTAGCGCTTTGAGCGCCAGGGCGCTAGCGCCTCACGTGCCAGGCACGCGGACGCTCAGGCGCTAGCGCTTTAGGTGCTAGCGCCTTGAGCGAAAGGGCGCTAGTGCTTTGGGCTCTAGAGCCCACGTGCCAGGCACGTGGGCGCTCGGGCTCTAGCGCTTCGAGCGCAAAGGCGCTGGCGCTCGGGAGGCAAAAGGGACTTGATCCCTGCAACGGGAGTTGTACTCCCAGAAAGGAACACTTATTATTTTGTATATATATATGAGGAGTTAAACTCCTAGGATATTTTGAGGCTAATGAAGGGGCTTCTCCCCTTGAGCCTTGGATCTTCCCCAAAGTGGGGTTTCTAGAGATGGTCTCCTTCTTCTTCCTGTCGTTTGGCCGGATCTTGGAGAAAGGGGGTGAGATTTAAAGATCTCCCATTTTTGAGATCTAATGGAAGATCTGAGTTCCTCTTTGTAGGTCTTTTGGTGAAAAACTATTTAGTTTTATATAAGGAAGAGTAAAACTCTTGATTTAATTCAAAAGAAAAGAAGAATGTTTTATAACCTTGAGGAAGGAGAAGATCACAGATCTTGATGCTTTTTGGGAGAGAGAAAAAGTTGTTGAGATATTTCATTATCTTTGCCTTTATAGGCTATATGCTTTACATATAGCCCCTTGGGCTATACAAAAATGGCATTTGCCCATCCCATGCCTCATGTGCTATTTCTTTTTGCATATAAGCCATGGGCTTTACACCCATTTTCTTACATTTATTCATAAAATAAAAATAAAAGAAATACAACAAAATTAGTTATTACAAAATTTTTATTTTGGTATGGGGGGTGGCCGGCCGCTTCATGTTCGAGCTCGCTCCGGGCATTGGCCCACTTGACCTGGGCTTGGGCCCACCTGGCTTGGGGTTGACTTTGATTTTGACTTGGTCAACCGGGGCGTAACTTTTTACCCCAACAAATTCCCCCCATCATTAAATGCACACAGCATATGTGGGTCGTGTGTATGAAATTGATGGATCTTCTTTCACGTGGAGGCGACTTGATTCGGTTCCCACCTTTTGGGAAGCTGGCACCGCCCTTTTTACGACATGGACGGTCGATGCTTGACGTGTCTCCGAGATGGAGTGTCTGGTTGACTTGATTCCGAGGCGGAGCATAATTCCGACGAGGAGGTCGTTGCTTCCCTTTTAGCGACGTGGACGTTCCGTACTACCCTTTTAGCGACGTGGACGGTCGGTGTTGCCCTTTTCGCGACTTGGACGGTCGATGCTGCCCTTTTAGCGACGTGGACGGTCGGTGCTGCCCTTTTTGCGACGTGGACGGTCGATTATGCCCTTTTTGTGACTTGGACGGTCGGTGATGCCCTTTTAGCGACTTGGACGGTCGGTGCTTCCCTTTTTGCGACGTGGACGGTCGATGCTGCCCTTTTAGCGACTTGGACGGACGATGCTGCCATTTTAGCGACGTGGACGGTCGGTGCTGCTCTTTTAGCGACTTGGACGGTCAATGCTGCCCTTTTTACGATGTGGACGGTCGGTGCCGCCATTTTAGCGACGTGGACGGTCGGTGCTGCCCTTTTAGCGACTTGGACGGTCTATTCTGCCCTTTTTGCGATTTGGACGGTCGGTGCTGCCCTTTTAGCGACTTGGACGGTTGATGCTGCCCTTTTTACGACGTGGACGGTCGGTGCTGCCATTTTAGTGACGTGGATGGTCGGTGCTGCCCTTTTAGCGACTTGGACGGTCGATTCTGCCCTTTTTGCGACTTGGACGGTCGGTGGTGCCCTTTTTGCAACTTGGACGGTCGGTGCTGCCCTTTTAGCGACTTGGACGATTGATGTTGATTGATGTTTTTGGGTTGACATCAGCATCGCTATACTGGAATATGGTACCAGGAGCGAATCTTCATTTGCCATGACAGGACTCGGGGATTTTGTTTTTGGTTTGGCATCAGCATCGCTGCACTGGAATATGGTACCAGGAGCGAATCATCATTTGCCATGAGGAGATTTCCCTCGTTCCCAGTTTAACGACTTAGGGGTCATCTGTTCCCAGTTTAACGACTTAGAGGTCATCTATTCCCAGTTTAAAGACTTGGGGGTCTATTGGATTGGGGTTTGGAATTTTGGGGTTAGGGTAGGCATCAACATTGCTAACACTGAAGCACATATGCCAGGAGCAATTCATCATTTGCCTTTTCCTGTTGGGGAGCGATGGCTTAGGAGACATGTTTATGTCGCTATCACCTAAGGTTTTTCAATTTTATGAGCCGTAAGGGTCCCATAAAAGCATTTTCTCCCTACGAGTCGAAATGATCGCGTAGGTGTACTTTCTCCTTAGGAGTCGTGAGGACTCCCAAGTGTGTTTTTCCTTTGTGAGTCGTAAGGATCCCACGAAGGTGTTTTCTTACGAGTCGTGAGGATCCCGTAAGTTTGTTCTCTTCATGTATCGTGAGGAAACATGAGTGGGTCTTCCCAAATGGAGCATAATTCCAAGGGTGGAGACCAGCCGCGTAACTGGTTGTTGCGGTGGGGCATGGGTATGACGAGAATTATTTGTGCCCATGGATTGTATACGGTAGTCAATTTGGGGGACCATCCGTAGGGCTGGAAGAATTTTGGGAAATTGGATTTTGGTTGGCGTCTGCATCGCTGCACTGGAATATGATATAAGGAGCGACTCATCATTCACCGTTTGGGGACTTGGAATTTGGATCTTGTTTGGCATCAGTATTGCTGCACTGGAATAATGCCAGAAGCAACTCATCATTTGCCTCGGGAGGACTTGGGATTTGGTTTTTGGGTCGGCATCAGCACCGCTAACACTGAAGCGTAACGCCAGGAACGACTCATCATTTGCCATTTCCCATTGGGGAGCGATGGCTTAGGAGACGGGTTTAGGTCCCTGTCACCTAATGCTTTTCAATTTTATGAGTCGTAAGGGTCCCATAAAAGCATTTTCTCCCTACGAGTCGAGAGGATCTCGCAGATGTATGTTCTCCTTAGGAATTGTGAGGATTCCTAAGTGTGTTGATCCTTTGTGAGTCGTAAGGATCTCACGCAGGGATTTTCTCCTCACAAGGTCGAGAGGACTTTGCGAGTGTATTTTATCTCTTTTCACGAGTTTGCGCCCTTTCGGGTTTTCATAAAATCGCCGGTAGTCCTACTATTTTTACTCACGGAGCCCTTTCGGGTTTTCATCCGTGCCCGTTTTGCTTGTGGATATACCGTTTTTTTTGCCGCTGGTGGGACTTTAAAAGTAGTCTCACCGGCAGTACTTAGGAGAGATAGGGGTCATTTACGCACGTGGATTGTATACGGTTTTACAGGATGTATGATCTAGACCGTAGGGCTGGTGTGCTCGATTCGCCTGCGACTTGGAGCATTCACGCGTAGTATTTCTTGAGATATCGGCCATTAATGGGTGGCATGGGCCTTTCTCCCTCGGCACTTATTAGTTGGTAGGATCCTCCGTCGAACACTTTCTCGATGACGTATGGTCCTTCCTAGTTTGGCTCGAATTTTCCCTTGGCATGTCGATTGGGGATGATCGGTCTTTTGAGGACCAACACCAATTCGCCTTTTTTGAAAGCACGGAGACAAGTCATCTTGTCATAGGCCCGTGACATTTGGGCTCGGTACAACTCCAGATTTTGCTGTATTGCAAGCCTCTTTTCTTCGAGGCCGTCGAGCTCTTCGAGACGAAGGAGCGCGTTTTCCTCCTCCGTCAACTCGTGCTGAACGACCATTCTTAAGCTTAGAACTTCGACTTCGAGGAGGAGTACCGCCTCCACTCCAAAGAGAAATGAGTATGGAGTGGACTGAGTTGGAGTACGGTGCACGGTACGATATGCCCACAATGCCTCGTGAAGTTTGAGATTCCAGTCTCTCTTGTTGGCTGAAGCATTTTTCCTCAGGAGCTTGCATAAAGTCTTATTGAAGGCTTCGGCTAGCCCATTGGCTCTTGGATTATAGATGGAGGAATATCTCCAGTCTATCTTGTGCTGAGTAGCGAACCTTGAGATTTTGAAGCTCTTGAAAGAAGGCCCGTTGTCAGAAATGATTCTTCTTGGTGTACCGAAGCGGTATAGAATATTATGCTGGAAGAATGTCAGAATATCTTCTGTCTTGACTTCTTTTAGCGGGACTGCTTCAGCCCATCTGGAGAAGTAGTCTGTTGCATCCAGTATGAACCGGTAGCCTTTGGATGACGGAGAATCAATTGGACCAACTATGTCGGTGCCCCAAACTTCGAAGGGCCACGACGCCACCGTAGGATGCAACGGATTGGTATGCTTGTGAATGAAATCACCATGGATTTGGCAAAGATGGCATTTCTTTGCATGCTCTTCGCAATCCCTTATCATGGTGGGCCAATAATATCCAAGCCGTTTGATCTGAAGCCGCATCTTGGGGACAGATTGGTGAGCACTTCAAACGCCCGAGTGGTCTTCTTTCATGACCTTTTGGGCTTCGGCCAATGACAGACACCTGAGCCAGAGTTGGTCATATGACCTGCAGTATAGCGTGTCATTTACAAACACATATCGGAGAGCTCTCTTCTTCAGCTAAATCCTTGCAGATTTTCCTTCGGGCAGCTTGTCGTATCGAAGGTACTCTATGAAGGGTTCTCTCCAATCGGGCTCGTCTTGGATGATCAAAGCTTCTTCGGCAGGACTGCTCTTCTGTTCCGCGCTTTCCACTTCTCGTAGAGAGACTAGGGGTAGAATTTGCCGGCTCCTGACTGTGATCAGAATTTCGTCCATGTCAGGATCAGCCGGCTCCTTGGCTAAGCGAGTGAGTACGTCAGCCTTTCCATTCAACGCTCTGGGGACTCTCATTAGTTCAATGTGAGTGAACCGTTTCATGAGTTCCACCACTCGGCTTTTGTACCGAGCTAACTCGGGTTTGTATATCTTATAGTCGCCGCTTACTTGGTTGACGACAAGCTGGGAGTCACCGTAAACCCGTAGCCAAAGGATTTCCATTTCTATGGCGAGCTCCAGACCAGCTATCAGAGATTCATACTCAGCTTCATTGTTTGTTCGGGGCTCGGTGAGAGAAAGAGAACACCGTAGGGTTCCCATCAATGGCGTGATGAACACCAATCCTATCCCTGCTTTTATCTCCGGGACGCTTGATTTACTGGAGGTCCTTATTGATGAGGCCCCATCGAAGTAAAGCTCCCAACATGGCTCGCTATCCTCGAGGTGCAATATTTGTTTATCGGGTAACTCGCAATTGAGTGGTGACCCTTCTGGTATGGGATGAGCAGCGAGAAATTCCTCAAGAGCTTGCCCTTTTACTGCTTTCTGAGGAGTATAAACTATGTCAAACTCAAGTAGCATGACAACCCATCTCGACATTCAACCGGCTAGGCTTGCTTTGGTCATTAAGTGTTTGAGTGGGTCGACCCTAGAGATTAGCATAACCCAATGAGCAAGCAGATAGTGCCTCAGCTTCTTCACAGCAAATATCAGAGCCAGGCATTGCTTTTCGATCGGGGAATAGTTGTGTTCCGCCCCGACTAAAGTTCGACTGAGGTAGTATAGGGCATTTTCTTTTCCCTCCTCGTTGTTCTGGGCAAGGAGTGCACCGAGTGACTCATCTAGCGCGGCAGTGTAGAGAATCAGCGGTTTATTTAGAATGGGAGCGGCTAGCACTGGAGGGTGCAACAAGTACTGTTTGATGCTTTCGAACGCTTCCTGACATTCGGCATCCTAGACAAAAGGAGCTCCTTTCTTCATGAGCTTTGAGAAGGGCCTACATCTCCCCGATAAATTTGAGATAAACCTTCGTATATAGACAAGCTTGCCTTGAAAAGATCTTAGCTGCGTCAGACTCTTCGGAGGGGGCATCTCCATGATGGCCTTTATCTTCGATGGGTCAACTTCAATCCCTCGATGTTGGACTATGAAGCCCAGGAATTTTCCCGATGACATGCCAAAAGCGCACTTCAGAGGATTCATTTTCAGGTCGTACTATCTCAGTCTGGTGAGAACGGTCCTAAGATCTTGGACGTGATCGGCCTTGTCTTTAGTCTTGACGACCAGATCATCAACATAGCATTCGAAGATTTTATGGATTAGGTCATCAAAGATATTGGTCATTTCCCTTTGATATGTAGCACCTGTGTTCTTCAGTCCGAACGACATCACTTTGTAGCAGTATATTCCGATCGGGGTTCGAAATGCTGTGTGTTTCTCATCCTCAGGCAACATCTTGATCTGATTATATCTAGATGAGTCATCCATAAAGGAGAACAACTCGTAATTTGAGGTGTCATCGACCATCATTTCCATGACTGGTAGCGGGAAGTCGTCTTTAGGATATGCCTTGTTGAGGTCCCTGAAATCGACATAAACTCGGATCTGCCCATTTTTCTTCTTCACTGGGACTACGCATGCGATCCAGTCCGCATATTTCTCTTCTCTGATGAAGCCAACATCGATAAGTTTCTTAGTTTCCTCGATGACCTTTTCTTCTAGCTCCCTTTTCATTCTTCGAGGAGCTTGTTTGACTGGCTTAGCATCAGGAGATATAGACAGCTTATGCACGACCACTTCAGGGGAGAGGCCAGGAATTTCTTTGTACGTCCACGCGAAGCAGTCGATGAACTCATGCAGTAGGACAATTATCTGCTCTTTCATTTCCTCTGACAAGAGTGAGCTAATGTAGATCGGCCTTGGATTATTGGGCATTCCTAAGTCAATCTCGGTTAGCTTGTCAAAGGTTGCTTGTCCGCCATCTTCGAGCTCTTGAGGAGCTTCTTCTGGCACGGCTATCTCGTCATCATCATTTGATTTTTCCCTGGCCTCACCAACTTGGATCATGTAGCACGCTTTAGAATCAGGTTGAATGTAGCCTATGCCCCGTCTATCTGGAATTCGTCCATTGATGAGTGCTCGGACCTAGGGCGGATGCCATAACCCTTCATAAAACTTTGCTTCGGACTCCGTTTGATATAACCGGCATCCGCACTTTTTGAAATATTCCCGCATCTCGGGTGCATAGTATCTGGGATTGAGGATGGCTTTTATGCCTCTCTCATAGGGAAGGCACGCGACAGACAAATCGTCCGGGTGCACAACAGGATTTGACCTATAAAACAGGATGCCCTTCTGTCCATTTTTCCTTCCGGGAACGTAGAAAGTTTTCAGCTGGTCCACGGTGGAGACTGACAATGCATCGAGCTCTTTGCACATCTGCTCCGGCACCCTTATGACAACTAGGGGCCTTTCTGCAATTTTGAAGGTCTCTCGTAGTTTTGTTTATTGCATAGGGGTCCAATCTGCACAGCTGTTGTACGGCAGGTCGTCTTCCTCCGACTCTTCAGTGTCGCTGCCAAGATGAGGGCAAACTTTGCTGCTAGATGGGGCTTCAGTAACAGATTCGTCCATATCGCTGCTGAAACGAGGGCGAGTTTTACGGAAGGACGGACTTCCAGCTTCGGACTCATCAGTTTCGCTACCGAAACGCTGGCGCACTTGGGCGTTTTTGCTTTTGAATGTGACAGCCGGCTTAGATTTGCTTTTGAGTCTTGGGGCCGCTCTATCCTCAGTCAGTTGTAGCTTAGCATTTTGGTGGTTCATAAAGTACCGAAAATCTTCATATCGGACTTCATGCACACCGAACGGCTGGATGTCTCCGTCAATGCGTCTTTCTTCGCCATTTTTAGTATACTTAATGCATTGATGGAGAGTTGACGGAACAATGCCGTAATCGTGGAGCCACGGCCGTCCCAAGAGAATCTTATAAGACGTGTCGGTGTCAATCACGTATATCTTAGCTTCAGTTTGCAGATCTCCGAATTTGATTGGCAAAGCTATAGACCCAAGAACTTGCTGGCAGTTTTGATTGAAGCCTTGAATGAAAATCCTTTCCCTTGACAGGTGTCGGACGTCCATTGACAAACTCTTCAGTGTCTGCAAGTTCATGATGTTCACTGAGGACCCCGGATCAATCAATATGCGATTAATCCGATCTCCGTCGCTGTAACCGGTCACGTAAAGCGTCCGATTATGCTCAGCCGTTCCCAGTAGCAAGTCTTCATCCTTAAACGTGACTGCACCGGCTTGCAAAGTGTACTGAGCTTCTTTCATATTAATTTCCATAAAGCGAGCCTGATACCGCTCAGGGTTTTGTAGAGCATGAATGAGGACATCTCTAAGCTCCTTAGATAGAACCAAGGTATCGTAGATGCTAAGGAGAGACGGAAGCTTTCGGAAATGAGCCAAGACATTGTAGTCCACTGAGGAAGGACTTGAGTTTTCATTAGCCGGCTCTCTGCCATCTTCCTCATTAGCTACCTGTCTTTCCTTTCCTTTTGGGGCGTTTCCCTGATTTGGCGGTAAAGCCCTGCCGCTGCTGAGCTGGATTTGGTTGGCCTTAGTGGCGAGCTCTTCGTCCTCTTCGGGAAAACAGAGCTCCTCCTCAGAGTCGCTGCCCAGATGGATGGCGTAGCAGGTTACTATAGGGATCTCTTCATTGGAGTCTTCTTCTAACTCCTCCAGAATCTCAGCCGCTTCTACAGGGAAGAACTCATTGAATTGAACTAGAGTTCTTTCTTTCTGGTCATAGTCTTCGAGGGAATCAATATATTTTTGAATGGTCGATCTCCCTGCAGACTCTTTTTCGCATCGAGCTGCACTTCTCTTCTTCTTGAGCTTTTTGGATTTTGAGCCTGATGGAGCCAAATTGGAAGCTGGTACGGCAAGCTTCTTCTGCCCTTCCCATTTCGTTCTGGGCTCTTTCCGAAGTAGCTTTAGCATCTTCTTCGTCTTGTTAGATACATGCTTACTCCAAGGAGGTTGCGGTGAGTCAGTTTCATTTCTCAGGGCAGCGAGTTTGGCTGTCTGCTCCCAGAAGGCTTCAGCTTCTGTCTGTATAAAGTTGGTGGTTGCAACTTGATTGTTCACCAACACACTTTTGGACAACTCGATCTCTCCAGCCTTGTACTGCTTCTTGACCCAATCTTTGAAGATATAGCAATCCTCGATCGCATGGCTCACTACTCGGTGGTACGGGCAATACATGGGATTGTCGGTCATTTTTGCTTCTTGAGGTCTTTTTGGCTCTGGCAATTGTAGACCGTTGTTCAAGGCATCTTTGAATATCTTTCGGACCTTGTCCCTCCTGAAAGAGTAAACCTTGTTCTTTTTCTCCTCTAGGAAAGGCCCATCTCCTCCCAGCAATGGCTTTCGAAACCGGTTGGTTTTGGATTCGCCCGCCCTTCGCTTTTCTTCATTGTCAGACGCATTGAAGACATTGGTACTGCTGGAAATCCCGCTTCTACGGTTGTCGTCCCGCTTGCTTTTCCAAGTCTTGTCTCTCTGAGAGTCTGAGGTAGACTCTTGCTTCGAGCGTTCTAGCATTTGTACTTTCTTGGTTAGCTCTTGAAATGTCTTGAGGCCTGCTGTACACAAGAATGGGACCATCCAATTGCTGAAGTTCCCAATGAGAAGACTGACAGGCTGGTCCTGCTCCAGCGGCGGTTCGCACTTGATTGTGAGATTACACCATCGGGCGATAAAGTCGGTGTTTCTTTCATTCTTTCCCGGCTTGGTCCTCACAAGGTCGGCAATGGAGATTTTATCACTGACACTCATGAACCTTTGCCGAAACAGAGACTCCATTTGGGCAAATGTAATGACGAACCCATCTGGTATACTCGCGTACCAGTCAATAGCGACACCAGTCAGGCTGTTGACAAACTGACGAAGAAGGAGCGCATCATTGCCCCCTGTATTTCCGCACGATGCTTTAAAGTGGGCGACGTGCTGATTTGCATTTCCTGTCCCGTCAAATCTTCCGAACTTAGGAATGACGTAACCGCTCAGGAACTCGATCAGATCGTACTGTGCGGGATATGGCCGCCTACTACTGCCGATTTCTTTCTGAGCTACAGCTTCGGCCACTAATGTTTTAACCTTGCTGGTGACTAAATCCATTATCCGATCTTATGTTAGCGGGATGGTGTTATCTGGGACCAAGGCGTCCCCAGAAGCAGAATGTGGCCATCTTTCGTGCGGCTCGACGAATCTTGGACCCAAAGGGACATGCATCGGCCGCTTCGGATTGTCATCATCCGGCTCATGAGTAGCGACTTGTGCTTGATTGGGAGGCGCTCGAGCAATTTGAGCCGTAAGCTGCATCACAACGTTCGTTAGGTCGTCAATTTTCGAATAGAGCTTGGACATCTCTTTATCTTTGCTCTTGAGCTATTTTCGAAGCTCTTGGAGCAGCTCTTGCTCCGCGGTCTTAGGGCGGAAAGTCGGCTCTTCCTCGCTGTCCGAGCTTGACTCTGCCTGGACCGAAGGGTTCTTCTGCCTATCGTCCTCATCGAGAGTGTTTTCATCATCCAGCGGAGGCGGCTGTTCTTGGGAAGCGGCAACCATATTCAAGCCAGATTGGGCTTGGGATGTGGTGGCACCATCCTTGCTTTACTGCGAAGGTTGTCACTGGGGCACCCGCCTGCCATATAGACCGTATGGATAACATATCCAGCCGTCTTTTTATTATCAGCGACTGATTTCTCGGATCGCTGTCTTGACCCTCTTGTTTAGGTAACGGGCAGTCGACTGAAGGCGGCTGGCCTGGCCGGATTCTTGAATGGTGCTGACGCTTCCTTTTTGGTTTTGCCCCGCCGTTTTCATGCGGCACAGAGCGCCTGATAGACTCTGGAAGAGACAGTGTCATATTTTTTTCGTTGGGGCCGGGACACGTCTCTTTGTATCAACGTTCGGACTGTTGTCTCCTTAATTCTGGAGTTCATGGAATTTTTCTGAACCCACTTCAGAGGTTCGAAAGAATTGCTGACATTTACGGCCGACTCAGCCGTCATCACAGAGTAACCCTGCTCTTGGAACTTCACAAGATTCCACCTGGCCGAAGTCCTGGCCCTCTTGTTGGCTCGATACCTGAGCCGCTTTTGTCTCAGCCTTTCTGTTTTTAGCACTTGGCCTATTACGGCTCTTCGGGAAGCCGCCGTAGAGCGGGCGATAGAGGACTTTGGAGATACGTCTGATTGTGCACTTGTTGGAGTCATCGCCTGAGCTCGTCCGCAACATTTGATGTTGCCTTTTGTACCGAAAGTCTTGCCCCCAGCTGGAGCACCAGAGAGTCGTTCAGACAACGTCTCAAGTTTCGATTGCGGTGCCTTAGCGATCACAACATTCGGCCTCTTGCCCCTCGAGACCGGCTTGGCCATCTGCTTTGCCGGGATTTCTTCCAGATGAGTGCTTCCGGCAGGGTCGATGACGACGGAACCGAACTGGCGGGGCAGTTCCTCCCACTGTCGACTGAGGCTTGCGGGGAGAACCACACGAGCATTGATCTTGACCTCGTACGAGATCGGGGTCGTGTTGGAAGCTGAATATTTCTTGGGAGACATTGTCGTTGAAAGTTGATTCCTGCTCGAAAAGAAAACATCATTTCAGTATAGGCAATCGATATGTATATTGACTGAGTTCGCATGAACGTTTAACCCGAAATATGGGAGGAGAGAAAGGTCCCACCGGGCGTGCCAGAATCTGTAGGGTGTTTTTCGTCATCCCATTGAGATGGGAATGCGCGTGCTCTTGTCAGGCGCATTACAGATTCCCCCTGCCTAGGGTAGGATGGGGTTTATTGATTGCGGGGATCCAAATCTCCGGCAGCCGTGGACTAAGCTGTCGTTAATTACTCCTCGCCTTTGGAGCGAGGGAACCTCCGATTAACGGTTCAAACAGGTCATGTGAACTCAATGTGCAGTGAACGTGTGTTGTGTTTTGAAAGGGGGGTTTTAGATATATTAGGGGCCCCCCAGAGTTTTTACGGAGGTCCCGCTATCCGGATAGCGGGCTGGGGGTCAAGGGGGCTAGCAGCCCCCTTGCGGGGAAGCGCCTCGTTAGAAATTTTTTCTAACAGGGACAGTGTCATGGAGTATGTGTGTGTGTTTGTATATGTATACACACACACACACACAAGGGAAAAGGGCATCCAAAGGATACATGGGAGAAAGCGCTCGGGCACTAGCACCTTTGGGCGCTCATGCTTTGAGCCCCACGGCGCTACTGCTTTGGGCGCTAGCGACTCATGTGCCAGGCACATGGGCGCTCGGGCGCTAGCGCTTTGAGCGCCAGGGCGCTAGCGTTCTGGGCGCTAGTGCCTCACGTGCCAGGCACGTGGGCGCTCGGGCGCTAGCGCTTTAGGTGCTACCTTCTTGAGCGCAAGGGCGCTAGTGCTTTGGACGCTAGCGTCCCACGTGCCAGGTACATGGGCGCTCGGGCGCTAGCGCTCGGGCTTTGAGCGCAAGGGCGCTGGCGCTCGGTGCGCTCGAGAGGCAAAAGGGACTTGGTCCCTGCAACGGGAGTTGTACTCCCAGAAAGGAACACTTATTATTTTGTGTATATATATATATGAGGAGTTAAACTCCTAGGATATTTTGAAGCTGATAAAGGGGCTTCTCCCCTTGAGCCCTGGATCTTCCCCAAAGTGTTGTTTCTGGAGATAGGTCTCCTTCTTCTTCCCGTCGTTTGGCCGGATCTTGGAGAAAGGGGGTGAGATTTAAAGATATCCCCTTTTTGAGACCTAATGGAAGATCTGAGTTCCCCTTTGTGGGTTTTGTGGTGAAAAACTATTTAGTTTTATAAAAGGAAGATTAAAACTCTTGATTTAATTCAAAAGAAAGAAGAAGGTTTTAGAACCTTGAGGAGGAGAAGATCACAGATCTTGATGCTTTTTGGGAGAGAGAAAAATTTGTTGAGATATTTCATTATCTTTGCTTTTATAGGCTATACACTTTACATATAACCCCTTGGGCTTTACAAAAATGACATTTGCCCATTCCATGCCTCATGTGCTATTTCTTTTTGCACATAAGCCATGGGCTTTACAAAAATTTGGCTTTATGCCCATTTTCTTACATTTATTCATAAAATAAAAATAAAATAAATACAACAAAATTATTTATTACAAAATTTTTATTTTGGTATGGGGGGAGGCCAGCCGCTTCATGTTCGGGCTCGCTCCGGGCATTGGCCCACTTGACCTAGGCTTAGGCCCACCTGGCTTGGTGTTGACTTTGATTTAGACTTGGTCAACCAGGGCGTAACTTTTTACCCCAACAATGATCAATTATTCAAGATTGTGTTTGATTTTGGATTCTAGTTTGAGTTAAAAATCTTATGAAAAGGACTTTGTTCTTGTAATATCTTAAGTTCGGGAGTAATCGACAAATGCTGCACATGGACGGCAGGATTTATGTTTTTTTTCAAGACAATTGCCATTAATAACTTCGTTAAGTTGTCTAACCTGATTAGGCAAGCACTCAATTTCTCCGGCTCCGTGGGACTCAAGAGAATTGATACCGCTTAAACCTATATTAAACTAGAGTTCTTAAAATATTGTTTTGCATATCTCTAGGGGGTTTTATGAAAAATATTTTAATATAGTTTAAAAATAAATCTTGAGGGTGATTTATAATATTTAGGGTTTTCATGAACATGGATTTTAATTTAAATGGTATTTTTGGTGATAAAATTTAGCCTTTTTAAAATTTTGTGGTATTTTATTGAAAAATAGTATCTTTTAGGAACTTGATGGTATTTTATTAAAAATTCTCATCTTTCATTTTAAAAAATATAGTTTCTTAATTTGTTTTTATTGAAAATACGGATTTATGATTTTTATATAATTTTTCAAAAAATTAGTCTTGTTTAGAAAAGTCGCGTTTCTTAAAAACCGTATTTTTATTTCATTTCGAGACCGAATACTCCGTGAGGAGTTCTGCATCTCGCTCTATTGTCCTAAGGATGTGCGATAATCCGCATCATCTATTAGTGGATCCCCTAACGAGTGTTGTAAGGCGTATTTGCCAAGAATTACAAAATATTGATTTAAAATAAACCCGATTTGAAAATATGTGGTATTTTAATGAAAAACATATTCTTTTAAAATAGCTATATGTTTAGAGTATCGTGCTATGAAACCATAGTGTGCGTGTGTAGTAGGTCGTTACCCCGTGAAGTTTTTCTAAAGGTATTTAAACTAATTATCGATAAGAGGGTGATACTAATGTTCATGGTATTTTAATGAAAAGTTCGTTTTATGATAGTTTCACATGGAAGTTTTGGTTAAACTTAAAACGAAAAGATTATAATTCAAATTACAAGTAGGGTGGTAAAATTAGTTTGACCTATGCATTAAGGAAAAGCGAGTTCCAAGTTTTAAAAGAAATGTATCGGGGTTAACTCCATTTTACCGATATACTTTTAGGAGATGAATTGAGATGCAATGAAGAAGAGATGAGAGGGACTTACAGCTTTATAATTTTGAGAAGGGAGTAAGGAAAAGGGAGGGGGCTTTGTGGCGTCGCGGATGCTCCGGAAACGGCTTCGATCTTCGATGGAAGGAGCTTGGTTGCTAACTCCACTTGCACTTAGGAACTTTTGAGGTGATTTTACTAGAAATTTTCAGAATAAAGGGGAGCTAGGGCATGGGGTGATATTTATAGTGAAGAATTAGGGTTTTGAAATTAAATTTTTGGATTAAAATGCATTAAAAATGTGTTAAATGGTGAATTGAAGAGTTTCTGTTTGATTGCAGGAAAATCAAACAGTGCAGAGAAGTTAGGGGGAGTCAAGGAGACAAGTGTGCAAAGCACGGGGGGATTTGGCTTCATCATGATCGTCGGTAGCGTCCGTATGGTGAAAACGGGTGGTCGGATCTTGGGGCCTTGCCCCAAGATTTGTGTCACGTATCAAGTTAGGTGTGTACACCTCATTACGCCTGTTTGATTTTTCTGAAAATTTTTGTTTCTCCGTGTATTGCACGTGCAACTCTTAGGATTCCGAAAAATTAAAAAGAAAAATCTTTCCAAAATAATTGTGTCTGATGGGATTCAAACACACAGGCTATGTCACAGCAGTGTAGAGGCTTTATCAGTGAGCTCAAAATTGTTTTCTTTCTTTTTTTTAACAAAAATAACTTTTAACTTTTACACAGGCTGTAATACTCTTTTCTGTACAATAACAAGAAATTTCTGTACAGTGATTTCAGAGTCGTTACAGATTTATGACATGTATCACTGCTATCCTGTTATTTTATTTTACTGTTATCGTTATCATGCCAGTATATACTTGCCATGTAATGTTTATCAATACCAACAATTATGATATTGACTTGATTGACTTGACCTGTTGTCCTGATGGACGTATTCCTGTTGTCCTGATGGACGTATCTTGTATCTGCTTGTTCCGGTGTTGGCATTAGGTAGATATTATTTCTATACCTGACATGAACATAAAACCTGGGGAAACGGGGAAATAAAAAATGTAACTGAAGTGTAAGTCAAAAGAATATTATATGTTTCCGTGGTTCCGAGGGTTAACGGAACAAAATCATTCTTGATTTATACATCTTACATTCGTGGTCCCGGGAGGTAACGGGATATATCTTGCATCCATGGTACCGGGAGGTAACGGGATATATACTTTTGAGTTACATGAAGGAGTAAATTGATTGATTTCAAATACTTATAGGATTAATAACCTAGAAACATGGACCTTAGAATACACGTGACATATTTGACTACCCATAGCTTGCTTGTTATATTACCTATGACTGTTGTTGTTTATACTCCTGATATCTCACTCTTACACATGGCATCCCATATAGCATACTGTTCAGATTATTATTATGATATTTATGACACATTGACGTCTGGGTTTTGCATGGCCCAGATACTTGACTTTAGCACATGAGAATCGTGAGTATTTCGACATGATTGTCGATCAGTGAGGACCATTTTACTTATATAGCTCTTATTGATGGTTAGGTATTCTTTTTCCTCGGATCTTTATTGCTTCCGCCACTATTTCCTGTTATCGTTCTTATAGTTATTGGAAATGTTTAAAGATAGATATTTATATTATAGTTCTTGATTATTGATGCAGCCTTAATGTGACTATAGAAGGATGTTTCCTTCCCGCAGGTAACATGGCTGGCCGAGTTACGTCCCGAAATTTCCGTATTTTGGGATACGGGGTGTGACAAGATTTTGTTGATATCAAAGCATAGGTTTAAGTTAGCTGAGTTTAGTTCTTTTGTAGTTGGGTGTTCTACCCAATTCATTGACTTTATATCCCAGTATATAGGAACATGTTCGGCCATACTAGTGCCTTGCCATTCAAATTCTTGAATTTTTTTCTTTAGCGAATCTTGATTCCATTGAATCTTGTTTTTCTTATTAAACTCGTCTTCCGTCCTCAACTCAAGGACTATGGCATTTCAGGAGGGTTTGAAGGTGGTCCAACAGACTGCTACTATTGCTTTTGAATGAGCAAAAGAGACCCACGAACACAGGGAGAGGTGATCATCAGCAGGATGGTCTAGCAAATATGGTAGTACGGACGACAACTAGAGTTCATGCACGTAGGGGTATTCCGGTGGAGATAGGGAACTGCCCCATGAAGTGGCCAGTTGTTTCAGCTTAGAAGAAGACCGTGATCTATAACTATTTCCGGCGTCCAAACCATACTTGGTGGTTTTGTCGAAAAGAAAAATGCCAGTGTTTTGTTTGTGGATCTCCTGACCTCCAGATCGACACATGTCCGTTGAGGCATCAGTTGAGGAGTGATATTCCGGGAGCACTGTTTGTACCATAGAAGTGGAGATTTCTAAGTAGATGGTATTAGATATTCTTCTCATTTAACTCCTTCCTGGTAGTATTGTTAGTTGATTTTATCTTATCCCGTCACTTAGGTCTCCTATACCAGCTAGTCTACCCTATAGATAAACTTGGCATCGATTGTAGCACGTTATTTCTAGATCTGATCCGAGACTTACACAGGAACGGGAAGATTGTTTCTAGAAAGGAGCATCAGGAGTGTCCCGTCGTAGTTGGTGGTCGGGACTTGTTTTGCGGCAGCTGCGAGATGTTTTAAGTATGGATTGTCTTGGCACCTTTCGTTCCCATATTGTTATTAGAGCGAAATTGCAACGTTTGCACCATGATTTATCCCTAAATCCTATTCTTTGAATTCTTTCCTACTTTTCCTAACGATTGTATCCCGGTTGAAGGAAAACGAAATGCAAACCTTTCATCACCGTTGATTGTATCCTGAAATCTTCTTGATTCCGTATTATTCTCTTCCTATTGAATCTGATAGTAGGATTTTCGTGACTTAGATAAAGTTATGTGATTGTAATCATGTACCGCGACATGATTACAATGTGATACTTTGCTTAAGTAACTGATAGTCCTATTCTTGATCCATTTTTTGATTTTGTTATACTACCTTGTTTTCCCTCTGTTCAATTATTTCCAAACTTATGTCTAATCTTAAAAGTTGAATCCGACTCTTTTCTTCGATTCTCCTGAAGTTCACTTCTTGAATCCTTAAAATTCATGTGTGATCCTTTTGCCCCTCGGGGTTCATCTTTTACATCCTATACTCAGGTCTTGGAACTTCCGTTTCGGAAGTATATCTTGTCCTTTAGTTTATCTTATCCTTTCTTATCTATTTGATGTGACGCGAAGGTGATAAGAGACCGCGTGATATATACCTTGTCCAGTAGCGACAAAATTCTTTTAGTTCTCAGAAGCGTTTAAGGAGTATACTTCAGACTTTGAGGCAAGAGAAATGCCGAGTTGAGTAAATACGAGTTTCTACTCAATGAAGTGAGTTCTTGGGTGATAACATATCGGGAGATGAGATCGCAGTAGAATCGGAAAGATTGCAGCAACTTGAGATTGAACAAGTCTGAGGGAATTTCGAATAAGCATAAGTTGGACTCGCTGGTTACTATCGGAGGTTCGTGTAAGTTTTTTCGCATGGATAGCGGTGAAGTTGACCAAGTTGACTAGAAGGGATGACCAGTTGGTTGGTCTGAGAAGCGTGCACAAGTTTTTGACTCATGGAAGTATAGGTTGACGACCGCACCTTTTTTAACTGCGCCGAATGGTTTTGTAAGGATAATAGATTCACAGCGACGCATAGGAAAAGGTTTTGGGCAATGTATTGAGGCAGCAAGGACTGGTGATAGCCTATGCATCAAACAGCCGAAGATGTTGAAGAAGATTTGCCGACGCATTATTCGGAAATTAGTTGCAGTGATATTCGCATTGAAGTTAGGGAGACACTATTTTTTAGGCGAGAAGGTCAAGACATCCACCGATCGTAAAAGCCTAAAAATATTTGTTTACGTGGAAGAAGCCTAACATGAGGTAATTGAGATAGTTGGATTTAACGGCTGACTACAACCTAGATCTAGAAGTATCAACTGGAAAGAAAAGTGTAGTGTCGGACGCTGTAAGTCGGTTGCCAGTTGAAACGATTTTGACATTGCAATAGGAACTGATAACTGATTGTCGGAGACATGAGTTGGAATTGGCCTTACCGAACTCTTCGGGAGTTGAGTATAGTCATCATGGATAGATTGCATCAAGGCTGTTCGAGCGTAGTATACTCATTTGAAGAGGTTGTGAAGACCCGTCTAAACTTATCAGAGTAGCGCAGCGGATGCGTGGTAGACCCATGACCCACAGGTCTTGAAGCAGATTTGCAAATTTAAAGAGCAGGGTCCTTATGGTATAGGAACCACATGTATGTGCCAAAAGGGGAAATTCGTGAAGAAATTATGAAGGGGGTATATAGCTTGGCATACTTGTTACATTCTGGAAGCGTTAAAAGAGAAGCATATACAGTAGATCGGGAGTTTGTGTGGCACTTTCTCGCCAAAGACTGATGGCTTGGCACGGTTTGATTCTCCTTATTACCGTACTCGTTTGGTTTCGTTCCATTCACTAGCATAGTTTAGATCGATATAGCGTATCATGATTAGTTTAATATACATTGGTGCATGTATATCTCCTTGATAAATCATTTGAGTTGATTGGACTTCCTGACATCTGTATTCTATTCTAAGCATGACATTTGAATTATGGTCAAAGGGGACATTTGAATTATGGTCAAGTGGGTATCTGTATTCTGGTCAAAAGTGTATCTATATGTATCTCACTTATGACATTATTCCATCTGCACGTATCTGATTTATGACATCATTCCATCTGCACGTATCTGATTTATGACATCCTTCATATGTATTGATTAAGATATGGTAACAAGATATCTTACATGTATACTTGGATAACATTCATGATAAACAAAGCTCCATCGTAGTCATGGGACACCTTTCAAGGATGTTCACGCTACCGACCTGATTCTTGATATTATTTTCGTCCCTGGCACGAGCGCTCTGCTCATACTGCTTCAACTAGTCATGGGATACCCCAAGGATACGAGTATGTCCATCAGCCAATTTCATTACACACCTAGTTTGAATTTTAGATTAATACCCGATTCGATTGACCTTTAGATTGACACTGTCTGACTCGATTATTGACATCCGGTTTGACATATTTTTTTTTGCGTGGTCTTCATGCATGTCTACCTTCCTGTATTTATATTCATTTAATAGCCCGTGTTCTCACATTACCTTATGTCCATGATTTTCCGAATTTGTTTCCATGAATCCAAGTTCCTTGTTCTTGTCCTTTCTTTATTAGTGTCCGTTTCATATATAACATGACTATGCAATTGTTTGTTCTTGTTCTTTTCCTTGTCTTGGTTCTTTCGTTATCGTGAATTTCGAAAACGAAATTCTTTTTGTAGTTGGGTATAATATAACACGCTAGCACGATCGTACGCTATTTAATTATATTAAATAAATATATTAGGCATTTATATTATTATTATTGGATTATGATTGATATTTGGATGGTTATTATGATAATCGTATTACTTTATCTTGCATTGATCTCTAGTTCGAATTGATATAATATTGGTATCCGACCCGCATGCGTGTTAACCTATGACATTTGTTAGTATTTATGTTTTATTGCTAACCGTATATATCTTATTCATATAATATATGTTAAATATCATGAGATAAGAAAATGTTATTATATTTATGTAATATATTTATGGTTATCTAGTTTATTAGATAAAAGATAATTAGTATCTAATATTTTATTTGCTAATCTATTAACATCTGTTTTAATATCCATATAATATATTATCAAATAATAGTTTTGTAACCAAAAATATTATGTTTATCTAAGTAGTTAAATATATGATAATTAGTTTTAAGTTTGTTTGTTAGTCTAATAATATCTTATTTTAATGTTCATATAGTATATTTAAATATTAGATATATTAGTATGTTCTTTTAACAAAAGATATAGTATATTTAAATATTGCCTTGATCCTTAAACAAATATTTTGGGGGGTTTATTTGAGATTTGCATATATGTGTGTGTGTGTGTGTGTGTGTGTGTATAACCCATTATCTATCTCTCTCTTTCAAAAACTAATCTTATTTTCTCTCTCCAGTCACACACTCACTCTCTCAGCTTTCTCTCTCCTCTAATATAAATCTAAGCCGACCTGCTTCATTCACGTTTTCATCTCCTCCAAACCCATCACCCTCGATCGCTGCAACAACCGGCCCCAACTCCTGACGAAACTGATCACCATCAATTCGCAGCCATCTTCCTCTTTTTCATCGTCTCTGAGGCAAGTATCTAATACTTGTTCGTACATGCTAGCAATGACGATAATTATGGTCGGCGTAATATTCTTTATCTATAACGAATAAAATTAGTATATGCTTTAAGAGAATAATCATGCTTAATTAATAATTTTATTTTGATAGGTATTGATTGTTGCAAAATATAGTTTGAAAATATTATAGTTTACACATGAAACATTGTCTCCAAGCGGATACGACAAATTTGGAATTTACCGTACACCTTACCTTATAAAATTCATTATAAATTATAGAAAAATTATTAGCACATATTCTTTAGTTCATTAAAAAGATGAATCAGAATATTTTAACCTTATGAAAGATTTACTTGAAAAATAATTGTTTAAATAATGTAAACTGCAAATAAAAGTGCCTCTGAACTGTTGTTGAGGGAAATTCCAGCAGCAAATTTTCAATTTCGAATGTTCATAACTTTTTGTAGGAACAAACAGAGATGCTTTAATTTATAAAAAATGAAAATCTTATTGAAATAGCTTTGTTTTGATATATGACACGTCTCTTTTGCAGAACGTTTGTTATTTTTAAGTTATTTTACAAATCTGGGTGACGGTGAATTTCTGAACGGGACTTTCTTGTGCATGGTTAATCAACACCACTTTAATTGTTATTAATCGGATTGAATATGATATACTTGTTAATGATATCATCTTGATCTTGTACATGATATGATTAAGTTATCCCTGGAATGCTTGTATACTGATTTATGACATATATCACTGCTATCCTGTTATTTTACTATACTGTTATCGTTATCATGCCAGTACATACTTTCCATGTAATATTTACAAATTCCAAAAATCCTGATATTGACTTGATTGACTTGACCTATTATCCTGATGGACCTATTCTTGTTGTCCTGATGGGCGTATCTTTTACCTGCTTGTTCCGGTGTTGGCATTAGATAGATATTATTTCTATACCTGACACGAACATAAAACCTGGGGAAATGAGGAAATAAAAATGTAATCGAAATGTAACTTAAAAGGAAATTACATGTTTCCGTGGTTCGAAGGGTTAACGGGAAAAAAAACCATTCTTTATTTATATATCTTGCATCCATGGTCTCGGGGGGGTAACGAGATATATCTTGTGTCCATGGTTTCGGGGGTTAACGGGATATATACTTTTGAGTTACATGAAAGAGTACATTAATTGATTTCAAATACCCGTAGGATATATAACCTAGAAACATGGACCTTAGGATACACACGACATGTTTGACTACCCATAGCTTGCTTGTTATATTACTTGTGACTGTTGTTGTTTATACTCCTGATATCTCACTCTTGCACATAGCATCCTATATAGCATACTGTTCAGATTATTATTATGATATTTATGACGCACTGATGTCTGGGCGTTACATGGCCCAGATATTTGACTTTAGCATATGAGAATCGTGAGTACTTCGACAGGATTGCCGATCAGTGAGGACCATTTCACTGATATAGCTCTTATTGATGGTTAGGTATTCTTTTTCCTTGGATCTTTATTGCTTCTGCTACTGTTTTCTGTTATCGTTCTTGTGGCTATTAGATATGTTTAGAGATAAATATTTATATTATTGTTCTTGATTACTGATTGACAGTCTTAATGTGATTATGGAAGGATATTTCCTTACCGTAGGTTGCATAACTGGCCGAGTTACGTCCCGAAATTTCGGTATTTTGGGAAGCGGGGCATGACAGTTTTGATGATGTTACACAATATTAATAGATATATACATATATTTCATATTGCATATTTCATAACAGTGTATATTATCTTGGTCATGTTTAAGAAAGATTTCAGGTTATCAAACGACACAAGCCTACGATGGAGAATGTAGGAAATTGTGCTAAAACGGCAAATCAATTGGAGGTTAGACGATAATGGGCTAGAGTTTCTCAATGATCACATTCAAGCTCAAAAAGGTAAGGACCAAATGTCCAAGTTCAAAAAGAATTTAAGAAATCGAAGATTCAAGTGCTCGTGTCGAGATATCGGAAGATTCAAGAATTGGAAAATGAACGATATCGACCGGGGAAACAATATGAGTACTCATTACTATGGAAAACATCACATTAAGATCTTGCAGACACTCTTTGTATTATTTGTGAAACTCTTGGTGAAAAACTTGCGTTGGTTTTTCGTTTAAAATTATTTTCAAAACCAAATTCAAAGTTGTCTGAAAAATCCTTCTTCAGACGTTTGTCCACTTGGCCTTAAGATGTCAGTCCTGTTTTCCAAAATATGCAAAAGTTTTAAAATGTCGGTTTCTTACTTCAGAACAAACATCTGAAGCTTACCAGAAAAAATGTCTGGATGTTCTCTGTGTTTTCATTTGCCATAAACTTTTGACAGAACAAACGTCTGTCAATATTTCTTCAGACATCTGGTTGTTCTCTGTGTTTTCATTGGCTTAACACTTTTCATAAAACAAACTTCTGTCAAAGTTTCTTCAGATATCTGATTGTTCTCTGTGTTTTCATTGGCTTAAAACTTTTGGAGGGAACAGACGTCTGAACTTATTTAACACAAACGTCTGAAAGTTAAAATCTTTGAAAATCTTTTCTTTTTTAGACGTGTGTCGCTTGTTCTTCAGACGTCTTTCTGTTCTCTGTATTTTCATTGGCCATATTTTGAGAACCACGGCAAACGTCTAAAACTCTTTAAGACAAATGTCTGAAGCTCAAAATTATTTGGAAATTTTTCTTCTTCAAACGTTAGTGCTCTCTTTTTCAGACGTTTGTTTTTTTCTGTGTTTTCTTGCCTTCTTTTAATAACTATCGGCAAATGTCTGAAGCTTATTTATATAAACATCTGAAGCTATATTTTAGCCGTTACTGATTCTTCTTCAGACGTCTGTCTGGTTGAATTTCAGATGTCTGATAACGGCTCTTTTTTACTGATTTGATTTGTAACTGCTTGTTTTTTTTAGTGGTATTTATTGAGATTTGCTTTGGGTTTAGAGTGGCCAAGACTTGCAAAAATTATTCTGAAAAATTTCAAAGTTTTTTCTCATCTCTTGTGAGAGCAAAATCTTGATTTTGATTATCCTTTCTCTTACACACTCAAGAATATCAAAGAGCTTAATTTGATTATTCCGTACTCATTGAGTATTAGTTATGAGTTTTAAGAGAAACTCCTTTGAGAGTATTGTACTTCATTGCAAACCCTCTTATTGTCTTTATGTAAAGATTCTTGAGTGCGAGGGTGCCTTTGTAAGAGAGAAGAATGAGAATTGTATTTCTTTCTTTGTATGAGAATTCTTGAGTGCAAGAGTGTCTTGGTAAGAAAGGAGTGCAAGACTTGTAGAGAGAAGTGTTGCTCGTGTGTCGAGTAACGTGTTGTCTCGGTGGAGACATATTTTAGTGGAACGGGCTCGTACACCAAAAGAAAGAGAACCAGGGGATCTCCCGAACCTCTCTATAACCTTGTGTGTTTGCAATTGATTGTGTTTGCAATTTCTTGCTCTCTAGTTTTAGTTTTATAACTTAGATACTGCTCAATTGCATGCTTATTCCCTATATAATCTTTACTTTCTCTTAATATTGCTCTTGCTAAATATATTTCTTGTTTCACAATTGTAGTTTGCTTAGCCACTGTTCTCTATTGGTATATCGCTTGTTAAGCTTGCATTTGTGATATTTTGATTAGCAAGAGTTTATATTTTTTAATTTGAGCATATTGGTTGCTTATTTCTATTCACCCCCTCTAGGAATATTTTCAGAACTTAGCACCATCTTAGATCGAGAAGGTTTAACGTTAAAAGTTCTCTTTTCGAAGTTAGGGGTGGTTTTAATATAATGGTTGTTTAGGAAAGTTCATGGTATTTATTTGAAATTAATAGTTTAGAAAATATTTCCATGTTGGAAAACGCTGCACATGGGTTGCAGGATATGTGTCCTTCTCAGGGACGATTGCATAATAACCACGGAGCATTTTACATAAAATATAAATGAGTGGGGTATTGTTATTAAACTTAGATTTTGATAGGTTCAAATTATTTTTATAAAACTCAACCTACACGTTAAGGGGTATTTTAATAAGAAACTAAACCTTCACGTTAAGAGTATATTTTTGACTTTTGATGATTAAAGGTATTTCATAAAGATCTAGCTTTTAGATAGGCTGTTGGTATTTTAACGTAAACCTAGCTTTTTAAAAGTTAATGGTATTTTAGTGAAATTTGATTTTCGAAGATTAATGGTAGTTTAATGAAAACTCGATTTTCAAAGGTAGCAAGTATTTTTATTTTAAAAAAACTAACTTGGGAAAAGTTATTAGCATTTTACAAAATTCTCATTCTTAAACATTGGTAACATTTTCTTATAAGTTAGTTTCATGTAAATATATCTTGGTATATTTTTGTGTCACAAAAGATCGCATAATGACGTATTATGATATGAGCATTCTAGATTGGGGGTCGATCGTTACCCCGTGATATATTGTGTGCAAGAATTTTAAAGAAAAGGGATCAACGGTTATTTATAATAGCTACAATGGTTTTATTTCGTGCAGTATTTAATCTAAATTAACAAGATGACTGTTTTAATATTTTTTCCAGAGAATAACAGTAAATAGAATGCGATGGGTGAATAAGTGAGAGGCGGATCCTACCGTGTGTTTAGATACGAGTTATCGAAAGCCCATACGCCACCTTATACGGAAACGTGAGCTTTTCTCTCCTCGAATTTTTTTCGCTAAATGGTCAGCACCACTTTGTCGGCGTCAAAAAAATGAACACCATGGTATTTTTACAGATTTTTTTTGATGAAAAAATTGTGAGATAAATGAGTGTGAAGGAGCACTATTTATAGGGTTTAAAAAAAATAAATCACCATTAATTCGAAGCGGATCCGGCGCGCGACCGGACCCGAACCCGTGCCTAAACCAACACCCGGATCCACGCCTCTGTCGCATGCGCTGGCGGGAGCTAACCACGACCGTTGGATTTGATGATCCAACGGCCCTCGCCCGCCCATGTGGGCGAGCGCCATCCATGTGTGGGCAGGCGCAGGGCCTCCACGCGCCTGCCTCCCCACATGCAGAACCAAGGCCATTGGATCTTTGATCCAACGGACCCGGTTAAGGGCAGTTTTAATTTTTTTTCTTTTTCTTTTTCTTTTTCTTTTAACTTTAAAACTGTTTTAAGAAATTGTTTTTAATTTAGAAAATTATTTTAAAATAGTTAACATAGCTACAAAAATTAGAAAAATTTCCAGAAATTCTTTTTTAATGTTTTCTTCAATTTGGTTTAAAATAGTTTTATTTTCCGATATTAAAAATACTTAATAAACTCTATCCTTTTCAAAAATTCCTTTTTGTATTCTTAAAAATTATTGAAAAACATTTTTAAAGTGTTTTTCAATATTAGAAACGCTAAAATAAATATTTGACACGGAAAATTTGAGAAAAGAAAAACGAAAAATTCTTTTATTATGTATAGGAAAATCTTAGACGTTATAATCTACCCTCCTTAAAATAATTTCGTTCTCGAAATTACAGGGATACCAGAAGAAGACGAAGTTATAAAGGGTGAGTAAAAAAAGATGGGGATAGCGATATCTCATTTCATCTTCTCTCTCCAACGTAGATTTTCCTGGGGAGTCCTTTCTCCACATAACCCTAACCTGCTAAACTGTCTTGTTTCTCAGGGTCTTCTCCTTCTGGTTTAGAATCTTAACCGGTTGTTGCTCGTAGGTCAGATCGGCCCCCACGGTGATTTCCAAATGATCCACGACGTGACTAGGATCCCCGACATACTTTCTCAACTGCGAGATATGAAAGACGTTGTGTATGCCCTCCAAAAAAGGTGGTAGGGCCAGACGATAGGCAACCTCACCGACTCGTTCTAAGATGTCGAATGGGCCGATGAATCGCGAGCTAAGATTTCTATGCTTCCCAAAACGTATCACTCCACGATTCGGGAAAATATTCAGGAACACGTGGTCACCCGGTTGGAATTCCAGGTTCCTTCTCTTGGTATCTACCCAATGTTTTTGCCGATCCTGAGCTATCCACAACATTTTCCTGATTGTTCTCACCACTTCCACTGTCTCTACGATCATATCTAGGCCTAGGAGTTCTCGATCCCCAACGTCATCCCAACTTAAGGGAGACCTACAATTACTCCCATATAAAGCTGCAAATGGCGCTATGTCAATACTTGTCTGGTAGCTATTATTGTATGCAAACTCTACCAAGTGCAAGTGATCTTCCCAAAACCCCTTAAAGTCTAACATACAAGCTCGGAGCATATCTTCGAGAATCTGAACGACTCTTTGATTGACCATCGGTCTGAGGGTGATAAGCTGTACTAAAACTCAAGCTCATGCCAAGTCTCTCTTGTAAACTCTGCCAGAACTGGGACCTGAAACGAGTGTCTCGATCAAAAAAATGCATACAGGTACTCCGTGCAATCAGACAATCTCCTCCATATATTTCTTCGCTAGGCTTTAGTTCAACTGACCGACACGGAAGGGAATGAAGTGTGCAGACTTGGTAAGTCAGTCCATAATTATCCACACCGCATTGTTGCCTTTCATACTGCGAGGGAGCGCAGTCATAAATTCCATCGTGATGTTTTTCCATTTCCATTCGGGTATGGATAAAGGCTGAAGTAAACAGGAAGCTTTGTGGTGCTCAGCTTTTACCTATTGAAAAGCCAGGCACTTGGACACACTCTCTGCTACTTCTCTCTTCATCTCGTGCCACCAATAATTCTGTCGGAGGTCTTTATACATCTTTGTACCCCTCGGATGGACAGAGTATAGAGAACTGTGCGCTTCCTTTAGCAATTCTTCTCGGATGTCGCTCGTAGGTAGACAGATCCTGCTTCCATACCTTAGTGATCCAACCATATGTATAGTAAATTATGTCTGCAAGTTTGCTTCCACCTACCCCCGGATCCTTTGCAGTTGAGCATCCTTAACTTGAGCTTCTTTAATCCGATCAACTAATGTAGACTAAATTTTTAGATTCATAAGTGATACGAATACTCCAGACATAATCATCTCTGTCTCTAGTTCATTGAGATCTTGTCGGTTCCTCCAATGAGCAGTCAGTCCCAGAGCCAATGGCTGGCGACTTAAAGAGTCAGGGACCACATTTACTTTCCCTGGATGATATTGCAGATTTATGTCAAAGCTCTTCATCAGTTCAAGCCATCTTCTTTGCCTCATATTGAGCTCTTTCCGAGTGAAGATATACTTCAAACTCTTATGATCGGTATAAATCTCCACCCTCTCCCCTAATAAATAATGACTTCATATCTTGAGTGCGAAAATTACCATGGCGATCTCTAAATCATGAGTCAGGTAGTTGCGTTCATGAATCTTTAGCTGTTTCGATGCATACGCCACTACCTAGCCATGTTGATGCAACACACAACCCAGCCCTTCCCCTAAGCCATCACAGTGAATGTCAAAACCTCCAGTCCTATCAGGAACAGTAAGAATCGGTGTTGTGGTCAAAAGATTCTTCAACTCCGTGAATGCTTTATCGCAACCTCGGACCATATATACGGTATATCTTTCTGAGTCAAACTAGTCAAAGGCTCCGCAATCTTGGATAAGTTTTTAATAAAGCAGCGATAACACCCAGCGAGCCCCAAGAAGCTCCCAATCTCAGTAACTATTTCTGGAATCGGTCACTTTTTATTGCCTCAATCTTAGCTAGGTCTACCACAATTCCTTCACCAGTCACAATATATCCCAGAAAAGCTACTCGCTCTAGCCAAACCTCGTATTTGCTGAGCTTTGCATACAGTCGAAGCTGTCGCAAGGTTTCAAGTATACTATGAAGATGCTCCGTGTGTTCCTCCCAACTCTTTGAATATACAAGAATATCGTCAAAGAAGATGACGACAAACTTGTCAATATATTTTTAGAACACCTGGTTCATCAGATTCATGAATACAGCCGGGGCGTTGGTCACTCCGAAAGGCATCACCAGAAACTCATATTGTCCATACTTGGTCCTGAAAGCCGTCTTAGAAATATCAGACGTCTTGACCTTGAGCTGATGATAACCTGTTCTCAGATCCAACTTCGAGAACACCCGAGAACCTTTCAACTGATCGAACAAATTATCGATTCTCGGCAAAGGGTACTTGTTCTTGATTGTGACCTTGTTTAACTCTCGGTAATCGATACACATCCATCTAGTTTCATCCTTCTTTGCTACCAAGAGAACCAGGGCACCCCAAGGTGAGACGCTTGGTCTAATAAATCCCCTCTGAATGTGGTCATCAATCTGTGTTCGAAGTTCTATCAATTCCGTTGGTTCTATTCGGTATGGTGCCTTTGAAATTGGTTGAGTTCCCGGCATTAAGTCTATCGTGAATTCGATTGCTCGATCCAGTGGTAGACTAGACACATCCGCGAATACGTTTTCAAACCCCTAGAATACCATAGGCATCTCTTCCTCCCTTTGTAGAGTGTTCAGCACCTCCTCTTTTCTCGGTATAGCTCTATACGTTGCTGGATCTAAGGATCGACTTCCGCTTTCGAAGATGAACATCGGATGATCAGGGACTTCGAACACTACCCTTCTTTGGCGGCAGTCAATGGTGGCATAGAATTTCCTCAACCAATCTATGCCCAAAACTACGTCGAAATTCGGCATATCGATCACCATGAAGTTTGCGTAGAATCCCCGACTACAGATTACAACAGGACATAGGTCGTATCCCGTAGTGGAATTAATCATACTATTTCCCGTGTTGATGTTCTATCTAGTGGCGAGGGGGTGTCACTGGAATAGAATAGGCGATCATAAACTTTTTTGCCATGAAGCAGTGTGATGTGCCTGGGTCAAAAAGTGCAAGTGCAGGTGTGAGAATACCTACTGTCACGCCCAACTTCCTAAATGAAAATACGGAAACGGTGACATGGCATGGTCCGCAATCTAACTGTGTCGAGGGTGGTCTTTCTCGATACAATTACGTTACGCGTATAAATATATAATGCAGGAAATGTACCAAAACTGATAATAAAAGCAGAAGTATTTATTTTCATTAACTAAAATTATTACATCCCAAAGTACTGAAAGCAAACTAAATAGTTTGATTACATTGATGAAAAGAAAGCAAAGCCTTAAACAAGTGGGCAACTGAAAGGAAGATAACTATTCCTGATAATTGGTCGTGAGCTTCGCATAGTCTTCGTCAGTAGGATCCACTCCTTCATCTTCAACCTAAATCTTGTTCTCATCTAACGGATGTTCTAGGGATAGAGAACGGAAAAGGAAATCCGTCAGCAAGTTACACTCAGGTAGGATTTTCTCAACAGAAAGTAATGGTAAAGAAAACAAGTGTGTGTAATGTTTGATGTCATATGCGTGTAGTTGTATGATGTATGTGTTGTAGGCATTAGGTAAAATATGGTATACTGCGTAAGGTGACTATAGGTAATATGTTAATTTAGTTTATTAGACAAGGGTACCGGGTTCTCGAGATTATTCCGTTGCATCACAGAATAACAGTTGGGGAAAGTGAAATGTACTGTTTCACTTTCCCGGATCTGATCGAGTAATAGGGGAATCCGAGTCCATATACTACCTTACCTAATCAAACTAAATGGCCCTGTTTTATTCATTGTAAAAGTTTTATGAATTAGAGTCAGTGCGTATATCATCTAGGCATGAAATATCATTTTCCCGAATATCGGGTTAGTAGTCGTCCATGTCGGGGTTGTTCATATCATTCATCCGAATATCGGGTTAGTCGTCGTCCATGTTGGGACCGTTCATATCATTCGCCCAAATATCTGGTTAGTAGTCGTCCATGTTGGGACTGTTCATCCTTCCTACATGGATCTTTATTTGTAATAGTATTCCATATCTAGATTCACACATTCTAATCCTAACCGTATCGTAGGTCATGTCGTGTGATGTATCAAAAGTTGGATTCAAGTTGATGATATCTCAGACGATATGGACTTCCATGGTTATTGGTTATATCCTGTTCCATTATGGTTTGTAAAGTAAACACGGTATTTTATATAAATCTTAGTTTATAAAGGACTATGGTATTTTATCGTAATTATGATTTATGTGGAAGTCATGGTATTTTAGTGGAATTGTTCGTTTATAAAAGGACCATGGTATTTTAGGGTAATTATCTAAAGATTGCGATATTTTAATAAAAATATCTCCTTATAAAAGAGTATGGTATTTATATGATATATTAAGGGAAATTATCTTTTATTATAAAGGTTATGATATTTTAATAAAATAATTAGTCTACCAAAATTCATGTTAATTTAGTAAAAATTATGATTCAGAAAGGTTCGCGGTATTTTAATAAAAACATCACTTAGAAAAGTTTAGGGTATTTTAAGGAAAATACTAAGTTTCCAAGGTTCGTAGTATTATAAGGAAAATATAAATTGTTAGGAATTGATGGTATTTTTGTGAAATAGCGATTTTAGTGAAAATATGGTTTTCCAAGTTTACCATTAATTTTATTTAAAAATAACCAATATATAAAATTTAACTATGATTTTTCAAAGTTTTTAACAATTAAAGAAAAATTATTGATAACCTTTATTTAATGCCGTAGAATAATTACATTGATTCACGTAAAAATTGTCCCGGTCCTGATAGTCGCTTAATGACTTAGTTCCATATGTTCAAGAATGAAATGGTGGTTGACCATTACCTCTTGATTTTATATAACTGCTAAAAGTTCATTGTTTAATTAGGGTTTAATATCGTTTTTAATCATTATAACCCATAAAATATATAAACGAGTTAAAAACTCATGGTTAGGTCCTGTAATATTTTTCATAGGTGGATATTATCATAATAAAGATAGAAAAGGGTCAAGTGTTGAGAGATCCTACCTGAAATGAGCTAGAAAAATGAAAGTCGGTGAGCGTCGGGTTGTACGAGAACGGATATATCTCGAAGCAAAAAATTGTTTTGTCTCGGGGACTTGATCTAGAGTGTAGTGGACTCAAAAATAAAGCTCTGAATTTTTTGTGATTTTTTTTGAAGGGATTTTTTTGGGGGATTTTAGAAGCCAAGGGGTGCTTTTATAGGATTTTTGGGATTAAAAATCCTTATTTTTTCCCCAGACGCTACGGGAGTCGCCCCCACGAGCCGACCAGATCCTCACCATCCTTGTACGAGATCCAACGACCCTTGTCATGTCGCTCGTGAGATAGCAAGGGCCCCCGCTCAAGGTCGGTACTGCTGATTGATCCAACGGCCCAGATCAAAGGCGCCGATTATATATATATATATATATATATATATATATATATATATATATATATATATATATATATATATATATATATATATATATTCTTTAATTTAAAAAATTGTCGGTAGAATTTGGATCGTTGGTTTCCAAATCCGATGGTCCAGGTTCATTCTCGCTCGAAAAATAAATAAAAATTCGTTTTTAATATTTAAAAATGTTTTAAAATTAGTTTTGGCTTTTTAAAAATTATTTAAAAATAGTTAAAAATATTTTTAAAATTTGGGAAAATTATAGAAAATATATTTTGATGTTTTCTTCCATTTGTAACCAAATTTGGTCCAAAATAACTCCCTTTTTCGGTTTTAAAAAACTTTTCCCTCCGATAAAAATTCCATTTAAATTCTTAAAAATTCCCAAAAATTCATAAGAATCATATTAATTCATTTTAATTATAAAAAAAATTCAAGTGCTTTTTACCAATAGATGCAGTAAAATAATTGCGTTGACATCGGAAAAATTAGAAAACATTTTTTTATTATGTATATAGAGTACACATTCGTTACACGTACGTTTTAGAGAAGGGTTATGGATGAGACTAAAAAGAAGGAACAAGTATGGTAATGAAAGTAAAATGAATATATAAAGGACAAGGATACCTGAAATAACCTCCCCAATGGCCTCAGCCTCTTCGGCTGTTATGGTAAAATCCTGGCGCTCGGGTCCGTTGCGCTGGGCTTATTGGAAGACGTGCTTCTGTGGTGGAAAAGGTGGTCCCCTTGGAGGTGCCCCCTGACCGGTTGGCCTTTTTGCTGAGGGTGGTCGAGATCCTTGTTACGGTGTCCCATTATTGGCCGGTCGGTTGACAGGGTTAAGTTGTCTTTTCTTCTAAGGACAGTCCCCAATCGCATGATCCGAGAACCCACAAACTAAATAGAGTTTGTGCAAGAAACTGCAGTCCTGCATATACTGCCCAGGCTTACTACAGTGATTGCAGATTATTGTTGATAGTCTTGAAACGTTTGGCCCTGCTGGCTTCTTGAATTGTTGCTCGCCGTCGAACTTGAAAGATGCCCCCTGCCATTTGATTCACCGGTCGCTTCACTCCGGACGATCTGTCAATCTTCTTGATGTGTTTCTCAAGATCCTAAAAATTACGAGCTGCTTCTAAGATTGCATCATAAGTCAGGAGAGCGGCAGTGGACATGGCCAATTGAGTTCTCGGATCCAACCCTTGTCAGAATCTCTTTGCATATAGTTCGGAGGTTGCCAAAAGGTGGAAAGCGAAACTACTCAACATCGCAAACTATGCAGCATACTCATCCACAGATTTATCCCATATGTATCCCTGTTGAAACTAAATAAACTTTTGTTCCATCTTCAGCTGTGCCACCGTTGGAAAGTACTGGGTATCGAAACGTTCCTTAAATGTTTCCCAAGTGATAGGCTTCTGAAGTTGACTTTCTTTGGCATCCCACCAAATGCGTACATTTTTAGTGAGCTGTAGCTTCGCTATATCAATCTATGTCTTTATCGGGACTAGTGCGGCACCGAGATCATTGATAGTACTCTGAAGCCATTCTTCGGCTTCCAAAGGTGTCCCTTTTCCAGAAAAAGTCTTAGGTGCGATCTGAACTGTTTAACCCCTGTTGTTCCCAGGTGGGTTAGGACTAATGCCTTCTCAAGGATTTCGGCCTGTTGTTGCCGACTCTTACGTAGCTTTTGATGAAAAGCGGCGGGTTGTTGTTGCTCCAACTGTCCCTGCATCATTTATGACATTCCTTCTTGCTGAGCTGCGGCGTCGTTGATTGTGATTCCCCTTCTGTTATGGTTAAAGTGACGGTCGACCATTGCTATCAGAGTAAGAGGATGGGGGTTAGATTACTATAAGGTGCAAAGGTAAAGAAAGGAAAAAAAAAATATTAACTTGCAATAAGTAAATGAAATTATTGCTAGAAGGAACATTCAATGAACTTTAGAGACGCATTACGTAGAAAGAATTGTTTGATCTGAAACTTTATTATTCATAAATTCAAACAAGGTTCAACTGAAAGATAAGCATGGCCCTATTGCTATACATTGCTTATTCTTAGCCAAAAGACAAACAATTCTCGTCAATCCTTAAGGTTCAACATATTGCGATAAGCTCTCGCATTAAGATAGAGACGTCCGTTTCCATAGTGCCTTGCAGGAGCTGCTGCCTGAGGTTCTTCAACTTTGGGTTCCTCGTCACTCGAAGCTTCATCCTACAACACCTCCTCAGCTAGAGCCTCGTTTTTGGGCTCCTCTTCCATGGGGTTTTCTTCTCCCGGACCTTCTTCTTCTGCGGGAGCCCCCGCTTCGAGATCCTCCTCCATCGGTTCCTCCTCTTCGAGATCCTCTTCTACTGGGTCTTCCTCTAGATCTTCCTCTTCAGGATCTTCTTCTAGATCCTCTTCAATTGTATCTTCCTCTGGATCCTCTTCTATTGGATCTTCTTCTTCGTCTTTAGAGTCATCGGCTATCATGTGCTCTGGTATTGCGACTTCGACTCCTTCATCCTCAAGATCTCTATCAGCATAAATGACCTGCGGACCTTTGACCTCATCGTCAGAGCTCACAAGTATGATGTCAAACGTAATAACTGATTGGGTATCCTCAGCAAGAATAGGTGCTGCTGCAGGGTATGCCATAGCCTGAAAAAGAAGGTCATGATCAGATGTGGAATTCGACTGGGAAAGACAAAGTGATATGAATCAAAGACATGATAAAGTTTAGTTAATGTCTTTGTTTTAGTACATTTGACCCGCATGGGCCACGAATAAAACCTGTCACACCCCGTTTCCTAAAGGATAGAAATGGTGGCGTGGTAAGGTCTGCAACTTAACTGTATTGAGGGTGGTCTATCTAAATACAGCTACGTTAAGCGTATATATATCATGCAGGCAATGTACCAAAAAAATAATAAAAGCCAAAAACATTTATTTCCATTAACTGATAACTTTATTACATCACTGGTACTGAAATAAAAAGATTGTTTATTACATTAAGGAACGAAATGCAAAGCCTTAAAGTGGTAGGCAAAAAGAAAAGTAAAATCGCTAATCCTAGTAATCGGGCATCAGCTGCGCAAAATCCTCTTCGGTGGGCTCCACTCCTTCATCGTCTACTCGAACCTCGTCCACATCTAATGGACATCCCAGGGGTAGAGAAAAGGAAAAGGAAGTCCGTCGGCGAGTTGCACTCGGATAGGATTGCCTCATAAGGAAAATATATAAAGAAAATATGGGTATACAGTTCATTTTGTCATGTGAGTGAACCTCAATTGGTATCTACTAAGTATTGTAATCGTTTCAGTTGATTAAACAAGGGTACCCAGTTCGAATGATCATTCCATTGTATTCAGTAATTACAGATTAGTGTTAACGCGTAGTTCATCTAGGCATGAAATTTCAACAGTTGTGCAGGTCACCCGTAATAGCAGGATCTTCTAAATTAGGTCACCCTAATATCGGGATCTTCTCATAATCAGGTCATCTGTGTATCGGGATCTTCTAAAACAGGTCGCCCGTAATAACGGGATCTTCTTTAAGTATTCCATACCTAGGTTCGTGCATCTAACACAATCTGTACTCGATGTCATAAGTTGCGTTCAGTATAGTATCGTTCAACTGATTGGACTTTTATCATAAACTATGGTAATTTAATGTAAATATCTTTTATTAAAGGTTATGGTATTTTATTGTATTTGTATTTTAGAAAAACACATTTGTGTTGTATTTATTGTCATATGAGGAACCATGATGTTTTATTTAAGATTACACAATTTTCATAACGGTTGTTCAAATATCATAGAAATCAAGGGTTACTTAGAGTTCTTTATTGATCGATTTTCCCGTGAAGACGTCACTATCAACCCCGCTATACTCGTGGTGTGCGATAATCTACACCATCCACAAAGGAGCCCTCATAAAGAGTTGCGGGAGATGCAATATCCAAAAGAACTTAGAACCATCTTAGATTGAGGGGGTTTAACGTTAAAAGTTCTCTTTTCGAAGTTAGGGGTGGTTTTAATATAACGGTTGTTTAGGAAAGTTCATGGTATTTATTTGAAATTAATATTTTAGAAAATATTTCCATGTAAGCAACCACTGCACATGGGTGACAGAATTTGTATCTTTTTCAGGGACGATTGCCTAATAACCATGGAGCGTTTTACGTAAAATATTAATGAGTGGGGTATTGTTATTAAATTTAGATTTTGATAAGTTCAGGGTACTTTTATAAAACTCAACCTTCACAATAAGGGGTATTTTAATGAGAAACTTGACCTTCACGTTAAGAGTATATTTTTTGACTTTTGATGATTAAATGTATTTTATAAAGATCTAGCTTTTAGAAAGATTGTTAGTATTTTAACATAAGCCTAGCTTTTGAAAACTTAGTGGTATTTTAGTGAAATTTGATTTTCGAAGATTAATGGTAGTTTAATGAAAACTTGATTTTCAAAGGTAGCAAGTATTTTTATTTTTAAAAAAATTACTTGCGAAAAGTTATTAGAATTTTACAAAATTCTCATTTTTAAACATTAGTAACATTTTCTTATAAGCTACTTTCATATAAATATATCTTGGTATATTTTTGTGTCACAAAAGATCGCATAATGACATATTATGATATGAGCATTCTAGATCGGGGGGAGGTCGTTACCCCGTGATATATTGTGTGCAAGAATTTTAAAGAAAATGGATCAGCGATTATTTATTGTAATACCCAATCCCCTTTGTATGCCAATACATGTATTTAAAATAAAATGTTGTTCCAAATAATTTAACCATTTTTTTACTTTATTTATTTTATTTATAATTTTCCTATACTCAAATATTTTATTCTCTCAACACCTTAATCTATATTTTACCCAAATAGTTTCACTAAGTTAAACCTAGCCCAAGCCCAAGCCCCATAATCCAAACCCAACTTTCCCCCCACCTGCCACCTTCTCTTTTGAATTTCCCCTTTTAAACCCCACTTAATACCCAAATCAATTTCCATTTAAATCTCTTGATTCTCAAATTAATATTAATTAATACAAATTTAATTATTACTCATTTTAATTTTCTCTCTCTCTCACTCCTTAAATTCTATCTCCCTCTCCCCCCCAACATTCACTCACCCTCTCATCTCGATCTATCTCTTCTCATTCTTCCCTCTCGTTTCTCCCGACCACCACCACCACCGCTAACTGCCGACGAACCCACAACACCCCCACAAGACCGCGCTGTCATCATCGTCGTTGCCCTCGCCCTCATCATCACCGGAGCCGCCACCATCACCGAACTCCAACCGCCTTCATCCCTGACTACCTCCTCCATGACGTCCCCTCGCACCGAGCACCGATCTCTCTCATCGGCGACCTCCTCCCCTTCACCAAGGACTGACCATCCTCCACACCTTCTCCAGCAACCCTCCGACGACCCAACAACCTCCGCCCGCATTGCCTTCACCGCAATCTTCTTCTCCCTCTCAACCCTCCACCTCCGACCATAACTCCTCCATCAGACTTGTCACCATCGACAATGCCGACAACAGCAACCACCACCACCATTGCTGTCAAGACCCCAGCTACCCTCTTCATCAAAATCACCGACCTCCACTCGTCGTTGCTACTTCCACCAAGCTCCTCCTTTGCCGCCAGCGACCTCTTGACGTCCCTGAACCGCCAGAGACTTTGCCAACGTCACCCCATGCCACATGTCAACACCACTAAGCCTTCCACCTTTGTCATCATTGCCACTGCACAAAACTTGAGCCAAGGCCAAAACTTGTCGTTCCGTGCCGTCTCTGGGCCCTAGACCGCTATTGTGTCACCGTCACCTCCAAGCAAGTGAAAATCTTCACTTGTTTTCATGCTATAGTATAAGAAATCACATTAGGACAAGATACATTAACAAGTGCAACTATATCGATATGTTTTATATATGTGTGTGTTTATATGCTTGAATGTGGTGTAATGAATCTCGAGATATGGTAAACTGAGTAGAGCCAGATTATGAATTATGAAGGGCTGATATCACATGAAAAATCGTAGAGATAACAAACCGTTTTGAGAGATCTAAGGAAACGTGTGTTTTGTTGATACCGAATGCCCATTACAGGTGTTCGATACGTATCTTGTTCGAAAACTAAATCTAGTGTGGCAAGATTTATGGTTATTAGATTTTTTAGGGATAAAGGATGATACGTAGAAAGTTGGGTCGAAAATATGGACCCTAACACCGTGAAATGTCTCCCCCACTTAGATCCACCAAATCTGAAATTCTCCGTACACCTAATTTGTGAAAATCATAGAAATTTGGATACATACTGAAATGCAGTGTGTGAGAACTCATATCGAAGCCAACTCGACAAACTAAACCCCCCTTTAATTTAATTTTGATACTGTTTTAACACGATGACAAAAACTGTTCGGGAATGCGGTTATGGATTGCAGTCCAGAGCAGTACTGCTTGTTGACACCTGAATTAAAATACTTTTATAACTCTGTACGAAAATGATATTATGAAGAACCCTGTACCGTTGCGAAAATTATTCTGTTAGCTAACTATTGGTGGTGGTTTCATTCGATTTTACTATTGTTGTCTATTTTAATTATATTTTAAATCGTCGTTACGTACTACAGTCCTAAGCAGGGGCAAAATGTATATCCTGATTTTAAACAGTGTATATCTTCCGGTACACAGCGGATATTATCGATCCTTCTAGTGATTTGGAAACCTAATTAATAGATCTTAATATTACCCAACTTTAGCATCACCTAATTATGATCCCAATAGGATGAAAACTGTGTTACAAAACAGACTTTCAGTTCAGGAATTGAATTTCCAGCAGATAACACTTAAAAAGAAATGACCATAATTCGCAAATCCGAAATCCGGTTGACTTGAAATCAATTTCTTTGAATTTATAATTAAGTTTACTTTCTACCTCTTCTGTATCATTTTTCTTAATTCAGATCGTAAGATTTAATGTGAATTTTTCTAAATTCTTAAGACGCGTAATGACTTATATTGCATATGACTTGCTTAGCGGCAGAATTTACATATTTACCCGACTGTGATACCTTTAACAATAGGGAGAGCCCTTATTAATTCTTAGTGTATATTGCATTGTCGAACTTGAGTGGTATCGGATTAGTTGTGTCGAGTACGCCAGTGAAAAGTGAACGATTTGTGATAGTGAACAGTACAGTGAATAGCGAGCAAAACAGTGTTATCGGTGCGTACTTGTACACAACTAGCCCATACATACATTTATTGAAATCTGGGGAAAAAAGAGAATTTTAAGTAGAAAGAAACTTGTATTTAGCGAGGTTAGTGATTTAGAGGATGATCATTCGAACAACGACTCTTATATATATTAGGTTTGGATTTAGCGGTCCGGCTGACAGGGTTATGTCCCGGGCAACAGTGGGTCGTAGTCTCGGGTATGTACGAGACCCTCGTTAAACATGATCACTCCTTTCTGCAAACTCGATTTCAAAATTGACTTAGAGACCAGTAGGAACATAGGTCATACATTGCATTGATTGTAGACATATCGATTACCTGCATTCAGTGTCTCCACTGTTATTACTTTTATTTCATGCCTCATTATTGTTATCATATTACTACTACTGCGTTGCCCTGACGACCTGAGCATGCATGCTTAGAGCTTGTAGAGGATGGAGCTCAGGAGTCGGATCTACCATTCGAGCTCGTAGAGATTTAGACGTTTGTATTTTCATCACTTATATCGCTTCCCATAAAGCGATCTTGTATTCGCACTTGGTTAGTAGTTTTCTTTTCTGCTGAACTATTGTAAATTATGAACATTGAAAGTTGATGTAATAAACTAGTGATGTGTTTCCTTTATTTCTGTGCTATGTTTACTGATTACCATGTAGTGCTAGAAGCCGAAGTGTGACTACAACGGGATTATTCCTTGATCGTAGGAGCATGGCTGGCTTAGTCGCCTCCCGTATTCCGTAATTTGATAAGCGGGGCGTGACATTTATAATAGCTATTTCGTATGGTATTTAATCTAGATTAATAAGATGACTGTTTTAATTTTTTTTTCCAGAGAATAACAGTAAAGAGAAGGCGATGGGTGAAGAAGTGAGAAGCGGATTCTACCTTGTGTTTATATATGGGTTATTAAAGCCGATACGTCGTCTTGTACAGAAACACGAGCCCTTCCCTCCTTGGATTTTTGCTGGGCAAATAGTCGTTACTGCGTCGAAGTCGAAAAAACGAAGACCATGGTATTTTTACAGATTTTTTTTTGATGAAAAAGTTGTGAGGAAAATGAGTGTGAAGGAGCACTATTTATAGGGTTTTAAAAAAATAAATCACCGTTAATTCGAAGTGGATATAGCGCCCGACTAGACCCGTACCCGTGCCTGAACCCACGCCCGGATCCATGCCTCTATCGCGTGCACTGGCGGGAGCTAACCACGGCCATTAGTTCTGATGATCCAACGGCCCTCGCTCGCCCTCGTGGGCGAGCGTCGGCCACGCGGGGGCAGGCGTTGGCGTGTAGCCCCCACGCGCCTGCCTCCCCAAGTGCAGAACCCAAGCTGTTAGATCTTTGATCCAACGGTCTAGGTTAATGGTGGTTTTAATTATGTTTTTCTTTTTCTTTTTCTTTTAACTTTAAAACTGTTTTAAGAAATTGTTTTTAATTTAGAAAATTATTTTAAAATAGTTTAAATAGCTGGAAAAATTAGGAAAAATTCCAGAAATTCTATTTTAATGTATTCTTCAATTTGTGATAAAATTAGGTTAAAAATAGTTTTATTTTCCGATATTAAAAATACTTAATAAACTTATCCTTTTCAAAAATTCCTTTTTAAATTCTTAAAAATTCTTTAAAATTATATCAATTTTAGAAAAATATTTTTAAAGTGTTTTTCAATATTAAAAACACTACAATAATTATTTGACACAGAAAATCTGAGAAAAAATAGAAAATAAATCTTTGATTATGTATAGGAAAATCCCAGACGTTACAGAATGAGAATCCAACAACAAAATATTATATTCAAGTTCCATAAAGTTCAAGAGTGACAAAATATCTGAATCAAGATACCACAATAAAATAAGCCTTACACAAGAGGCATACTGAAATGATAGTTAGTAGTCTGCCTGAGATGACAGTAGAACCTGGTCCTCCTCGGTCAGTTCTAACTCCTCTATCTCTAAGTCACCTGACGAACATTCCCAAAGAAAGAAAGAAACAACGAAATGTCTGTCAGCGAACTTAAGCTCGGTAAGTCCCCAAAAGAGGTGGGATTATAAGTTTAATTGTATAATGACAAGCAATATCAATAGAAAGGAAAATTATGAGATAGTGAACTCATATGAGATAACGGTTAAACATGAAAATTATGATAGCATGACACTTATGTATAAATATGGCAAACTACATAAGCATGTCAATGTATTATAAGTATGGCAATGTGGCCTTAAAAAGGTCACTATAAGGGTAAGCTAATTTAACGTCAGTTCAAGTATGAGTGTCAACCACCGCAAGAGTATTCTCAAACCCAAAGGTAGGGCCTCAGGGGTAAGAAAACACGGGCCCGAATCAAGAGTTAGTAATATACCATTTCAGCTCGGTGCCATGGCTCAATGAATGTACCGTTTCAGCCCGGTACTACAGCGCCATGAATATTAGCAATGGGACTCCTAAGATTTCATTGATCGAACTCACAACTTAAATTACCCAAACACCCCATATATGTTAAACTATGAATGATGATACAAGTTTTACACGAGTTAATGAATACATTAAGGGTTACGAGTTCAAGTCAAGTTCATGTCAATTTCAAGTCGAGTTCATATCAAGTTCAAGTATTCATATATACACGTATTCATGGTTCGGTTAAGGTTCATGTAAAGCTTGTAATATTTACTCATGTCGTTATATTCAGGCATCAATTTAGAGATTAAGAAACAAGCGTACATATGTTTTGAATGGCAAGAAATGAGAAAAGTATAACATTCAAGTAATAATAAAGAATCGGTGATGTAAAGAAGTGTTGTGAACTACTAACTACTCAAGTTAATTGAATTCAGAGATTCAACAAGAAACATTGCCCTAGATGTTTTGGAAACGTGAGTTCAAGTCTCGCCTAATTACGACTAGTGATTTGGGAGATATACACGTTTTCGTATCATGATGCAGAACATATCAGAATCTGTCCAGCCCCGACACACATTTTTAAAACATAGTTTGAGTTAACTTCCCTCGGGTTCCAGGTTTCATAAAATATTAGAAATTTTTAGTTCTTTTGGTATAATTAACCAAACAACTAAGTTCCACGCAATTTGGACTCCTGAAGTTCTAGTTATGGTCATGTTAACATCAGGATCTAAAACAAAATTTCTAGTTTTCTGGTAACAACTATGGGTTATCTTGAAGGGCATATATCGGGTTGTTCTATGTATTTATGGGTCACCGAGTTCTAGGTCTATCAATTGTACATCTATACATATAATGTTTGTCCTGAACCGACATCAGAAGCTCAAGTTATGTCATATTTAAAAACAGTGTATGGATTAGGACAGATTCTGTCTAGATTCGTCACTTAATTTTGTAACGCAATTTTCTATAATTTAAGTCGATTTTTAAGAAATCAGTATAACTAAGAAAATCTAGATATTTCGATTTAAATATCCAAAACACTTGAGTTTGCTCAAATTATACATTAGTAGACCGAGTTATGTGTTCTCGAAAATGATCGATAAAAGCAGTTTTCTGTGTTGAAAAATAGTTAATAAAAAGACGTCGTAAATCCTAAATCGTTATGTGTTTCAATATGAAATTTTTACTGTAGATCTAAAATTCTATCTAATATATAATCTAATTTTCCTATAATGTCCAGAAGTCCGGATTGATTTTCTAAAAATTATTTTGAAGGTAAAAATATTTCTTCAAGGTGGTATTGATATTGAAAAGACCATGATATTTATTTGAAACTTCGTTATCTTTTAAAACTAAATAAAATTAAATAAAAACAGCGAGCGATAAAATATGAAAAGTATGCAGACATGTAAATGAATTGGTCATACCATATATATTAAAATCGACATAAAAGATTATTCTATTACTTTATTTTGTATTCGTTATTTAAACATGGGGATTACCGAAATTATGTGCAAGTATAGACAGAGTAGAGGCATGGCAAGCGGAATAATTCAACAGGAGGAAAGCTAAAAGGGGGAGAGAGAGATGGAGGGGGCTTACAGGTTGTGTGAGTCGGTATAACAACCGGATCACTATTTTTTATCTTAACGGCGGAAAGCAACTCTGGCAGTTACAAGACCCGGAGGAAGTAAAGTAGAAGAAAGGGAGCTATGAGCTTTAGCTATTGATTTTCTGAATTTGTGTGGAGAAACAAGAAGGAAGAAGAAGGGGGAAGATGAAGTATAAAGAGTGATTTATTTTCACCATAATTCTTCATAATAATCTAATTTATTATGAATCAATTTTGGGAGTTAAAAAATGAAATGAAAAGTCATTTGTAGATTATGAAAGAATTTTTTAAAAAATTGATAAAAATAATTGCAGGACACAAGGTTCAAAGCTATAGCCTACAGACTGGCAATGAAATAGCTTAACCAATGGGATACAAGTTTACTATTGCATATGATTAAATAGAAAAATATATATATACAGAGATCCAAAAGAGAATAACTTAAAAGATAAAAGGAATAAATCATTTTCTTAAACTAATTAATTTTTTTCTTTCAATAAAACAAATTCTTTTTTCAAAAAAAATCAAAAAAATTCTTTATATTAAAAGAAATCAAAATAAATATTTTAAAAAAATCTTTCAAAACCTTCTGTTTTTATAAAACGAATCATTTCGAAACAAATATATTCTTGTTTATTAAAAAGAATTATAGTAAAAAACAAAGTTGTTATATTCTACCCCCTTTAAAAATAATTTCGTCCTCGAAATTCCTATAAGGAGTCTATCGGAAAAAAGAAAAGGATAATATTGCCCAGTAGGCGACATACTCCAACATAAAAGAAGACGCGCGATACATTTGAATCCAAGAATTCGAAATCCCGAATAACAACTGGTAGGATAATACTTAAGTTAACAAGGACCGTTTATGAACGCATGAAAAGATTGGTTAACAGATACAAGTAAAGAAGAACTAATTATGAATTGAAAGAAATAAGGAAGTTACAAGAAAGATTGAGATGGAGATGAAAAATTCATACTTCCGTTTCCTTTGCGTCGTGTAACGACCCTGAAATCCCTATACAAATGCAACTCGTTCAATATATAGAAAAAGGTATTTTAGCCTTATTAGGAGTTATAAGTTAAAATTGTACAATAAAACCAAGAATCAACTTGTAACTCGCTGGTTATGACTCTCTACAGTTGTTCTTTAGCCTACAAGATCGAATCCCATTAGTCGTAATTATTTTTAATATTTTTATTTTTAAAATTTTGGAAGCCTAAGAGTTGCCCGTGCTTTACACGGAGAAACGAAAAGTTTCTGAGAAATAAAATAGGATAAATGAGGTTTTAATTACAAATTTAACACATGCATAAAGTCTCGAGATACGTGTCCTTAATCCGACCGCCGAAAATAGCCCAAAAGCAGCTTCTGCCTGTTGGATCAGCCCCAAATCCATCCATGCTCTCCCCGTGTAACCCTCTGACTCCCCTTTACTCCATTTTATTGCTTGTTTTCTCTGAATTTAACCAGAGAGCAGCATACCTCTTCATCTACCTCATTAACACAATTTAATCCAGTTTAATTCAATTTTTTATTTACACACTCTCATTTTACCCTATAAATACTACCTCATCCCCTAGCTCTCCCATATTCTAAAATCTATAGCAAAAATTCTCCAATTTTTTTTCAAGGTTAAGAGTAGTTAAGCTAGCTAGTCAAATGGAGTTAGCTCGAGCCAAGTTCGTTTTTTCGAAGACCAGAGCCATCCTCGACACCACCACGATCCCACGAAGGCCCTCTCTTTTTCCTTCTCTTTTCCACACTTTAAATCCCATTATTCCTTTCTTTCTCTTATTCGTTTCATCTCAAAACGATTCTTAAAATAATATCGACTAAAATGGTGTTAGTCTAAATGAATCTTCTTTTAAAAAGTTTTATCCCCCTTACTATATTAAATATTTCACTCTAATCTTTCTAACACCAGTTTAAATATTATTCATCTCAATTTCTATTGAATTGTTTAAAATTTTGTACTAAATAATCATACAACAAAATTACACCAAAATACCATGAACCTTACTTATACCCTTTCAACATCATCATGAACTATAATTCTAGAAAATTCATGGGGTAACGACCTACCCCACTCACAACACTATGTTTTCATAGCACGATATTTTGGTTATGTTTTATTTAAAAGAAAAAATTTACATTAAAATACCCTCTTTTTTAAAAATACTTTTTATTGCTATTTTTTAACCATTTACAATTACGCCTCTACAATTCTCGTTAGGAGACCCATTTGCAGATTGTACGGGTTATCGCATTTCTTTGGGATATTAGAGCGAGATACAGAATTTCTCACCGAGAATTCGGTTTCGAAAGGAATAAAAAATACGATTTTAAAGAATACGACTTTTAAAACAAACTAAAACTTTGAAAATTTTATATAAAATTATGAATCCGTATTTTTAATGAAATCAAATTGTGAAAACTATATTTTTAATTGAAATATTAAAAATTTAATAAAATACCATCAAATTTCCAAAATTAGTATTTTTCATTAAAATACCACAAATTTTAAAAGTTAGATTTTTACACTAAAATACCACAAAATATAAAATACGTTTTCATACAAAAATCTTGACTTTTTACAACAATATATTTTTATTAAAAATTTATTTGAAGCTTTAGGACGAATTAAAAACTCTCGATAATTTTTAAATGACATTTTTACTAAAATACCCTATAAATCAGTATACTAGTATACGTTATGTATTTGGGTCGCAGATTTGTTTGAGTGGTATCTTCTCTTGTCATATGCCTCAAGGTTGCCGAAGACAATGATGTACCACCTGCCTCTCCCTAAATTTAGATCGTAACCTTAGGGTGGAAGTTATCAACAATAATCGGCTTTGCAAAAGACACAAATCCTGCTGTCCATGTGCAGTGGTTATCAATAATTTTCCAAACTCAAGAATTTACAAGATTAAAGCCATTCATAAGATTTAAATCTAGTAATATGAAATGAATATAACCGAATACAAACTCGAACTCGAATCCAAACTCTAACCTAAACTTGAACTTAAACTCGAACTCAATCAACTCTAACTAACTTGACTCGACCCAAGATTGTAACTGATATGACCCGCATTCTACTGACTTACTCGACTACATTATTCACTTTTGCAATCTATGGTTTCGATCAAGACATATTATAATCAACCAATCAAATCAACTAAAGTCGATACAACAGTTATAATCTATTATACTCGGGATGTTTGGGATAGTTTCATGTGTGAATCTAACGGAACTTCAGGAGTCCCGTATTAACCTAGTAGAATTCTATTTACTCGAATCTCAGTCGGGTCGGCTCCTCCACAGCTTAGAGTCCCGATACTAACACATGAAATGGGCCCGTGTTTCCTTGCTTCTGGGGCCCCACTCTTAAGCCCGTGAATACTTCTATGGTTGAGTTAGTATTCACACTTGAAGCTTAACGTTAACATAGTGACCATATAGAGACCTATAGGACATATACTCATGTTCATACTTTTTACTTGTTATTTACATTACTTCATGATTATGCTACAACTGTCTTTCTTCACTTTTACCCTACCTTTGGGAATTACCGAGTGCTAGTTCGCTAACGGTCATTCCACTTATCTTTGTTTTCTTAGAATATTCGTCTGATACTGTTGAGACCGAGGAGGGGGCGCCAAAGAGGTGGAGTAGGACCAGATCGCTGCTCAGGGTTAGATTAGCTTAGCTTTTCTTTCAGTTTTTGTATGCCACATGTTTAGGCATTTTTGTTATTGTACTTATTTTTCATTCGAACTCTTGTATTGTAAATATTTCAAGTTTGAATGTAAATAAAGATGTTTGTTGAAAAAAAATTCAATCTCCATTTATTCTTTCTTTATGTATTATTTTTTCGATATGCTTAGCATATTTGTTTAGGAAATGACCTTCTTTAGATAAATATACCACGAGTTTGCCATGTCACCATTTCCGTCTACTGGGTAGCGGGACGTAACATGTTTTATTGGTGGCCCATGTATGTCAGTTCTGCATGAAGTCTTAAACAAAATACCTCAAGAATTAATGAATTCAACAAACATTTATATTCTTTGCATTTCAAATTTCTTGAATCTATCCTAATCTATCTTTTTTATCAAGGTGATGGATTCTCCGAACAATACCAGCATCATTGTCAACAACAATACACCACCGCCTACATTACCACCCCCACCTACCGTTGCAATGCCCATCAACGAATTGACGGTGCTTCTTGAGGCTATCAGTGGCCTATTTGAGGGACAACGGAAGCAGAAAACCCTCATGCACCAAGGACTTGCTCGCCCCGCGGCGGAAGCACCCGGAGTCAAGCAGTTCTAGGCGCTGCACCCAAAGAACTTCTCGGATAAAGAGAGCTCGCTTGAAGCGGAGGAATGGACTCAAGCGATATAGGATGACCTGGCAGCATCTCAAGTGCCGGATATAGCTTGGGTAAGAGTTGCTAAGTTGCAACTGACAGATAATGCCAGGGAATGGTGGAAGGTAGAGGAGAGTCGTATCGAGCAACTAATAGAGTGGAAAACATTCAGAGACCTCTTCGATGCAAAGTACTTTCCGGAGACTGCCCACTTTGACATGGAACAGCAATTCATCCATCTACAGCAAGACTCGATGTCGGTCAAGTCTGTGGATGAATACGATGCTGAGTTTACAATGCTCGGCAGGTAAGCTATAGTCTCAAGTTAAATTTTCCTATCTCACTTAAACACTGCTAATGCAAAGTCATAACAGGTTCATTGCACACCTCATTCCCACTGCTGAGATCCGGGCACGACGATTCCAGCAGGGGCTGGACCATGAAATCCAAGTTGCACTCGCTACAGGTGATTTCCCAACCCACGAGCTTGCTTTGAAGGCTACCCGACGCTATGAGGTAGTTGTGAAGAAGAAGGGCAGGCCACAATCGGCCGGTGTGAATCGCCCTGTGCACCAGATCACAGTAAAGGCCTCTTCCAGGCCAGCTTTCAACGGACCATCTCGGAGGCTAGGAGGTTTGTTCGCCACCAACAAGCCAGACTTTTGCAGCTATTACAGAAAAACAGGGCATCTCGTGAAGAGCTATCGTAGGGCGAACAAATTGTGCTTGATCTATTGGTCTTCTACTCACATTATCGGAGCATGCCCCCAAAACCGAGGGACTAATAACCTTCCTGCTAGACCGGTGATCTAAGTTCCTTCTAACCGGTTAGCTCTACCAGCTCCAACTCTCCACACCCATACCACTTAACCTCAATGCCGAGTGTTTAACCAGGTATAAAGGAATGTGCCACGACGCCAAGCATTCACTATGTCAGTCGAAAAGACCGAAGTTATGGGTCAGGTTATCACTGGTAAATCTCTTCCTTCTTTCCTTTCAAGTCATTTCAATTCCTAGCTATTTATATTTGTTATACATAAAACTATCCCACGCAACTTAGTTACAATCTTAGTAGCCACCCTACCTGCGCTCACGCTCTTCGATATTAGGGAATTGCATTGCTTCATGTCATAGCAGTTCATAAGAACTTATGCGATCCCAGTTAAGCAACTCATATCCAGCTGGAATGTCAGTTCGGGAAACGGCGTTCTAAAAGCAACCTTGGGATACGATCTGTATCCAGTGGCCGTCTGCTGTCGAGAATTCTATGTGGACTTCAAGATACCGGACATACCAAATTTCGATATAGTCTTGGGAATGGACTGGCTGAGAACTTTCTTCGCTACCATTGACTGTCACCACAGGAGGGTAGTGTTTAAAATACCAGATCGCCCAGTGTTCTATTTGAAAAGCGGAGTCCCGACATTAGAGCCTAGCATCTCCTGATAAAAACCAAAGAAATCAGAGATTGCAGCGTTGCAAGTGGAAGGATCGAAGCCAGAGGTCGTTAGAGAGTTCGAGGATATATTCCGTGAAGACATAACAAGTTTGCCTCCCGATAGAGCTCTAGATTTTAGCATTGATTTAAAACCCGGTGCACAACCTGTAATAAAATCTCCATACCGTTTAAGTCCGGAAAGATTGAAAGAGATCCGTATTCAGTTGGACGAACTCTTAAAGAAAGGTTGGATCAGACCCAGTACCTCAAGTTAGGGATCTCTGGTGTTGCCAGTGAAGAAGAAGGAAGGTACCTACAGGATGTGCGTAGATTATTGAGCACTGAATGAAGTGAAAATTAAGAACAAGTATCCGCTATCTCGCATCGACGACCTTTTAGATCAACTAAGTGGATCTTGTGTTTTCTCAAAGTTGGATCTTCGTTCAGGCTATCATCAAGTGAAGGTCAAGGAATCTGACATTCAGAAGACAACGTTTAGGAATCGTTATGGCCATTATGAATATCTCGTAATGCCATTTGGAGTGACCAATGCACTAGTCATTTTTATGAACCAGATGAACCAAGTTTTCCGAGAGTACTTAGACATGTTTGTTGTTATCTTCATCGACGACATCCTGATATATTCAAAGAATCGGAAAGAATACGCCGAGCACTTACGCATTGTCCTGGAGACACTACGATAGCATCAGCTCTACGCCAAATACAGCAAGTGTGAATTTTGGCAAGACCAGGTCATATTTCTTAGACACATCGTTTCAGTTGAAGGAATCTCTGTAGATCCAGCTATGGTGTCAGCTGTCAGCGAGTGGCTGACACTAAAGTCATTCAAAGATATAAGAAGCATCTTGGGCTTAACAGGGTATTACAGACGCTTCATTGAAGATTCTTAAAGATCGCAGCACCCCTGACCAAGCTTACACGTAAAGACGAAGAATTCATGTGGTCAGAAACATGTGAGAAGGCTATCGTAGAACTCAAGTCGAGGTTAACCTCTGCATCTATTCTCGTAATACCGGATCGATCTGGCGGATTCAGTGTACATTATGATGCTTCCGGTAAGGGATTAGTATGTGTTCTGTATTAGCATGGAAAGGTTGTGGCTTTTACGTCAAGATAGTTAAAGGTTCATGAGCGTAACTATCCAACACATGACCTGGAATTGGCGGCCGTCATCTTCGCACTCAAGATTTGGTGTCACTGTCTGTTGGGAGAGCGAGTGGATATATACACTGAACACAAGAGTCTGAAGTATGTATTTACTCAATAAGAACTCAACATGCGGAAAAGAAGATGGTTAGAGCTCATGGCAGACTTCGACATCAACCTATAATATCATCCTGAAAAGGTGAACGTAGTCCCTGACGCACTTAGTCTCCAGCCATTAACAATGAAACTCACCGCTCAGTGGAAGCTACAACAAGAACTGCACGGCCTTATGATTGAAGTAGTTGTGCCAGGTAATGCATCATCTTTGATGAACTTACAAGTCCATGTTCGCCGCCGAAAGATGCGACCGGGACGTTGGGACGTCTGTCCTGAACTTTGGCGGGCAGATGCTATTTGGTTTTATCTGTCCACCTCTCTGAAGATGCCAAGTTGATTTATGGCACCGTGTATCGGAGGTTTAGACGGATGCAGCCGTTGTAGCAGACTTCGTCAGATTCCCCCTCGTTGTGATGGGTTTTTGATTGTGGGGATGCTCTTCCCTGCAAGTGCAAGCCCCTGCAGATAATTACGTTATCGCGTAGCGATAACCACTTTCTCCTGCTCCAGAAGGTCACTTCATGTCGTGTGTGTTTGTTTTGTTTTAGGTTGCCCGTGGATTGTATACGGAGACTAATTTGTGTTGTCGCCCGTAGGGCGTGGATTAGACCAAATCCGTATTTTCTTAGATTTGGGTTTGGGTTGGTTTAATGATCGTTAATCTTGTTTTAGATTAAGATCAACTCAAATGTTTATTGAGGATACGTTAGTCTAATTTTAGACTAAGATCTACTCAACAGAATTTTCTTTAGTTTATAAGGACATTGTGGTCCGTTGAGTTTAAGGACATCGTAGTCCATGGAGTTTAAGGACATCATAGTCCATAGAGTTTAGTTTAGGGATATTGCGGTCCATTGGGTTTTAAGACATCGTAGTCCTTGGAGTTTAAGGACATCATAGTCCATAGAGTTTAGTTTAGGGACGTTGCAGTCCTTTGGGTTTAAGGACATCGTAGTCCATGAGTTTAAGGACCTCATAGTCCATAGAGTTAATTTTAGGGACGTTGCGGTCCATTGGGTTTAAGGACATCGTAGTGCATGAGTTTAAGGACCTCATAGTCCATAGAATTTAGTTTTGGGACGTTGCGGTCCATTGGGTTTAAGGACATCGTAGTCCATGAGTTTAAGGACCTCATAGTCCATGGAGTTTAGTTTAGGGACGTTGCGGTCCATTGGGTTTAAGGACATCGTAGTCCATAGAGTTTCTGGTTGTTGGGACCCGCCACCTCTCTGAAGAAGTTGAAGAATTACAACGACACATATCAGAGGTGTGAAAAGATGTACCCTTGAACCAATATTGGTTGGGAGATCTGTAGTCAGGTTTGAGACTAAGACCAATTAAAGAGTTTGTGAGCACATGGGCTTGGTTGATCTGAATTAGGGACTAGTGGCCAACTTGGGCCCAGTCCATTCAGTTTTGCATAAACTGTTGAATATTTGTTTGGGCTCAGTCCTTTTTTGTTTAATAACGCTGAGCATTAATTTGGGTTCTAACACCCCTCTTTCTTTTGTTTTTTATTGAGTGTTGAACACTCTTTACGGCGCAGAGCGCTTTATGTTACAGAGCACTTTATGTTTCCTCAGCGCCCACGTGAGGAGCACGTGGAGCGCTTGGCGCCAGACTTGGAGAGCTAAGGCGCTTCTCTTAAAATAGCGCCCACGTGAGGAGCACGCGGAGCGCTTGGCGCTGAGCGCCAGACTTGGAGCGCTAAAGCGCTTCTTTTAAAATAGCGCCCACGTGAGGAGCGCTTGGCACTGAGCGCCAGACTTGGAGCGCTACAGTGCTTCTTTGGCAGTTCTGATTAGTTTTGTGCTCTGGGAATTAAATTCTCGTTTTATAAGAGACTTTTTCTCATAAATCTAAGAACTAAGTTCTTCTTTTTTCTGATGAGATGCTGTGATCTCTTTTGTTTTTCTTTCGAGAGACTTTGTCTCATGGATCTAAGAACTAAGTTCCTATTTTTTCTGATGAGATGTTGTGATCTCTTTTTCTTTTGTGAAAGACTTCGTCTTATAGATCTGTGATCTAGAGAAAGAACTAAGTTTTTATGGTGTGAGAGTTAAACTCTCAAATATGGAGGAGATGCTGTGATCTCTCTTCTTATTATTTATCTTGACAAATTGCTTTCGTCTTTGAAGTTTCTTGAAGTTTATGGGGGGGTTCCTCTGTACAAGACTTGAAGTCTTGGGTCTTTTATATAGGGGAGGCTGATTTGTTGAATCGGTTAAGGAAATCTCTCATTGAAAGATTCCCTAATTGATTTATGGAATTTATCTACCGTTAGATCTTTGATCCAAGAACTTCTATTTTACAGAAGACGTTTTCCTTGTTTTTAACAAGATTGGGAAAATATTTTTCCCAAACAGAACTTATTCTGTATCTTGGTGATTTTTTAAATCACCATTGGATCTTTGATCCAATGGTGCTCTGATTTACAGAGCACAATCTTCCTGGTTTAGAAAGATTTGAGGAGTGTTTCCTCAATCGGAATTTAATTCTTCTAATTTCATGATTTATCATCTTCATTGGATCTTTGATCCAATCGTGGAGAATATTTAATTCTAGCGCTGGCGCTCTCGTGCTTTGCACGTGAGGCGCTGCCTCAGAGTCTTTGACTATTGGCACTAGTGCTCTCGTGCCTTGCACGTGAGGCGCTGCCTCAGAGTCTGGCGCTCTTGGCGCTAGCGCTCTCGTGCTTTGTACGTGAGGCACTGCCTCAGAGTCTTTGAATCTTGGCGTTGGCTCTCTTGGCGTTGGCGCTCTTGGCTCAAGCGCCCTCATGAGGCGCTAACTCAATTCAAATTTCAAATTTTGAATAAAGCTTTGCGCTCTGATTGGGGGAAACAAATGCCCCCACCGTTGCGCTTACGTGGCTTACACGTGAGTGCAGCGGTGGCAGCCTTTCCACCGTTAGATCAACTTGGAAGTTGGATCGACTTCCAACGCTTATAAATAGGGCCTTTGGCCCTTTGAGATAACCGTTGTTCATCTTCTTGCTTTGTTGTTTTTCTGAGAATTGAATTCTCTCTTCAGAGCATAGATCTCCACCCCAAAAACTTTCTTTAAGTTAGAACTTTGTTCAAATATTTGGTAAGAATCATGTTTGACCCCATTAAACAGAGCTTTGCTCTTACTAGATCACAGATCTTCAAACCGATAATTAAAACAGAGTTTTGCTCTTCCTAGATCATAGATCTAAAGAAATATTTTTAGGGTTTCTTAACAGAGCCTTGCTCTTTCATAGATCATAAATCTAAAGAGAACTTTTTTAGGGTTTCTTAACCCATTAATGAAGAATTCTTAGAGTTCATCTTGCAGATCTTAAAGATCTCAGAGTAAAAGCTTTTCTTTTTAGGGTTTTGATGGATGATTCCATCGTTTTCACAGAGCATAGCTCTTAGAATTTTTGGGGAATTTTATTCCCTTCATAATTAGAGTTGTCATATGTCACTCCTATTTGCAGAGCACTGCTCTCAAGGGAGTTTAACTTCTTGGCATAATGATTCTCTCAATAAATGAGAATCCTCGTAGGATTTCTTTTTTAATGAGTGGCTGTCTCATCAATGATGAGCCGTCACCTTAATTTTGTGGGTCCCCTTTGGTTGCTTTCCACTGCATTGCAGTGCTGTACAAATTTAAAGTACCAAGTATCAGAATTTGAATTGTATCCTTGACGGCTATCTCTTGTTCTTTTTCGCGCAGGTACTATGTCTTTTGACAAATCATTCCCATTTGTTCGTCTGGAGAGCGCATTTGCTGACGTGCCCATGGATAGGGAAGTCTTTGCGCTTATTAAGGATCATGACCTGGAGCGGAAATCTCTTCATCTATGGGGGTCATGGTATAATCAAATTATCCAAGGTCGGCGTAGCTTTTCTTATGCCGCACCCTCAGAGCCCATTTCAACGATTCATTATGCTGACCCACCCCCGGTGAACTATGCTATAGAAGAGGTCAACTAGACCTCAGAGGGTTACATTCAGCCTTCTATGGCCTCAATACCTGTACAGCCACCGATGGTTTTGGATATTTTGGGGCGGCGTATATGTCAAGGCGAATCGCGCCCCTGGGGACAAATGTATATGATTGGCTTGACTCCTCGCCATTCAGCTGGGTATCTACAGTGGGCTCGGTACATCTTATCAGCGAAGAAATCACTGCTGCTGAAGCTCGGGTTGTACCCCGCAGTTTACGTGTCTTTTTTCCAGTATTCTACACCCCCTGTATGGTGGGTCAAAGCTTTTTTGGAGCAATGGAATATTCCAACTCATACCTTCCTTCTGTCAGACCGGGAAGTTTCAATCTCCTTGGAGGAATTCGCGGAGATCTCCGTCTTACCCGACAGAGGAGAACATTATGAGGAGCTACTTCCTCCTGACGAGTACATCTTTGCCACCAAATCGGTGGTGATGGGCCTTACCCCGGAGAACGCCATTCAACACCGATTCCCGAGTCTGATCAAAGTGTTGAATATCTACGAAAGTCTATTTATAGAGTCCGGAAGGCATGGAGTCAGCTTCGCAGACTTCATCGCTCGCTTCCTTCGTCCGGAGGTCTTATCAAAGCAAGCTGCGATGTTCGCCAAGCTCGACGATCCGTTTAGTTTTGGTTTGGATAACCAGCGGACGGCGGAAGCAGATTTGAAGAGCTTCTTTATTCCGGATACCCCTGTCGTTCCCTTCGCATAGCTTGCTGCTTCAGACGTCAATGAAGAGACGTTTTTGCTGGGGTTTATTGGCCTGTGGTTGAACAGGTTCATGCTTCCGATGCACCCTCGTTATATGAGGTCGTCAGTCTTTTACCCAGCTCACCGCATGGTTGCGGGAACACGAGTGGCCATCGATATTGCCGGGCTGGCTCACTTGTATCATGGTCTCAGCTTAGCGGCAGACACTACTCAGCAAGGGGTATAGCCCGTAACTCTCACGCTGCATTATTTCACTTCGTGGATCGAGTTGCATGTGCTTGGCGCTTTCGGAGTTCATAAACGGCCCCGCTTCTTCGAAAATTATAATTTCCCTCGGATTATGTACTTAGTCGACGCTTCCGCTTTAAATCCGTCACAGTGGAAGGATCGGGGCCTGGTCCTTCGCCCACGCACAGTTGGAGATAGCATAACCTTCGTCGATAAAGTTTTAACTATCGGCAAGGAATCTACTAAAACGGTGAAGCCGCTGCGCGACACCTTCAAAGATGAGGCTCCTACCTTGACGGCTCGGGAGATTCTGCATCTATACTCGATCAGGCCAAGCTTTTTATCCTTCAGGCAGAATGACTCGGCGCTGTTCATGAGGTACAACCCACACCATTTCGCTCAACAGTCTAGCTACAATCAAGGTGTCCCGCTAGAAGCCTTTTTAGCTGAGCCTGTCGCTACGGAGGAGGGCATCCGCAACGCGCTACACCATTTCATGCGGCTGAACATTGGGTCCAACTTCTTTATCAGCAAGCCGAGCGGAATTCCGAGAATCTCGAACGCATACGTGGCGTGTTACTCGCATGCGACGAGTTCTGTCATTAGGGAAGCAAGGCGGTTACTGCTTGATCGCAAGGGTGCAGCCCCTGCTGGTAATCCCGCTGTCCCCTTGGAAGAACGGACTATTGTTCGTCCTTCCGTAAAAGAAGCTGGTATGGTTGTGGTCCCGCATGCCTTTCCTAATAAGCCTCTACCTCGTGTGCCTATAGAAGCAATGGCTGCAGCGTCTCCTGAGTCTGATGTGGGTACAGAGATCGGGACCCGTCGCCTAAAGTTGCCCGCCAAGCGCAAGCTCCTGTCATCGGCTGCCGACACTCGCTCAGAGAAAAAGAAAAATTCACTCTTTTCTGCTGACATTGTACTCGGCCAGGAGCCACATGCCCCTTACAGCGAGGGTTTGTGCGAGTATGGGACCAATGAGGGTCTATTTATCGCGCCTGTGGATGATACTGATCTTCATGCTGCCCTTGTGGCTTCCGAGCGACTGGCTCGTGATGAAGCAGCACTGATCACTATCGCACAGTCAGTTAGACTTTAGTCGTATCTTTCCGCAGTTATATATTTTTTATTATGCTCTTACTAATGCTTTCTTCTTCAACAGGTATCTCTATCGAAGAGGCTCTGGCGGCTTCCCTCAAAACATTTGAAGAGGAAGAAAGGCTCCGCGCTTCTTTGGGCCTTGGTATACTTCGGCTCATTGTGCCTTCATTCTTTTTTTCTTTATTCGTGGTTTGACCCTCTCCTTTATTTTGTTGCAGGGATTACCTTGACTCGGGTTATTCCAAGTGCGGTACCGATCCCGAGCAGTGATGCAGCGATGCTTCCAGAACCGACTATTGTGGCCCCAGCTCCCCTGACAGTACCGTGGGAGACTTCAGTAAAGCAGCCAATGACAGACGCCGTAACGGCTCCAGAGTCAGAGCTTGGTTCGGACGATGATGTCCCTTTGACGGAGGTCTTGAGGAGATCACTTCTCACTGCTCAGACCGAAAATAAGCGTAGGAAGCGTGCAACGAGGGAAGGTGATGCCGCTTTTGCTGTAGGTGCAGGCCCAAGCACCGCTCCACCTGTCGCTATTCCTTCAGAGGATTCTCCAGCTGCCTTGTTTACCGCCCACAGACAGGTTGCGCGCGCGGCTCGGGAGGAAACTGAAAAGTTGCCCGAAGGTAACGAAACGCTGAGTCTTTTATTAGAACTTGATCTTCAAATTCTTATATACCATATCCTGTAGGGCCAAGTCCTGGTGATGAGATGGCGGGAGAGATGACGGCGACCATAGAGCCCGAAGCGGCTACTCTCTCTCAGGAGTCTGGGACTGCCCAAACCACCGCTCTTTCCCCTTATGGTTCCCTGATATCGGTGGGCATCGCAAGCATCATGACGGCTCTTGTCGAATCATGGGATGAAGCCACGGGCGTCGAAACTATTCCACTAAAGGAGAGTGAAGAAGCCGCTGCGCCTGGTGATGCTTGCGTCGTGGCTTCGGCTGATGACCCGTCAGGTAAGTCTTGAATCATTGTTCTCCATTTATTTTACAATCCCGTTCAGCTTCTTCTGACGATTTTTGTTCGTAGGTGCGGTGAACGTAGAAATTGTCTCATCTGAACCACCTTCGGTCGCCGTAATGACGGTTGTTATTCCCACGCCTTCTTCTATGTCCTCCAAAATGGTGGAAGGTATAGATTCACGATTTATTTAGTTTAACTATGAACACTGTCTTCCTTGTACTGACCATGCATTATCGCAACTCTGCAGGAGTCCTTTTTGACCATTTGTATCAGGTGCTGAACCCGCATTTCTCCTTCCAGTCGGACGTCATTCCGCCTGCTGGTATTGATTAGTATATCTTTCAGCTATTGTCTCCTTCTTTCTTTTTATGAATAGCCGTATCGTTGCTGAATCTTCATTGTATTGATCGCAGTGCTACGGATTGGAGAAGGGGAAGAGAGAATAGCCTCGCCTTCGGTACTCCCAACTCTGCCACCTGCGACTACCGGTATAATAAACTCCATCGCTCGTGTATTTCTCTTTACCTCCCGAGTCGACATTTGACCATAATTTTTTCTTTGCAGTAATTGCACCGGCTCCAGCTCCTTTCGAGTCTCGAATCCTAATGCCTACAGGGCCCTTTTCTAGACGTCCATATTCCATGGGCGCTGCAACTAGCCTGCGTATGTTGAGCGAATTCATCGAGGATCTTGATGCCGAGGCCCTCGCATTTGCTGCAAATTTTGCTGCTGAGGTTAATCCTATGTTGGCGACGCTTGTGAACTTCCATGACGAAGGCATCGTCGAGTCCTGGGTTAATTACTGCAGAAAGATCAAGGCCTGCCTGCATGAGATTGAGCTCAAGCGTCCCGCTCCTGAAGTATCAGCTTTAAACTCCCAGCGGGCCACGTGGGTTGAACAAAGTGTTCCTTTCATCCGCCATTTTGAATAAGAGATGACCTTGAGGCGAAAGGATCATGAAGTAGCTTCAAGCGAATTTGCCCGGTTGCACTCCCAGGTCGAAGCGAATGCTGCGCAGTTGAAAGCTGCCTTTGATAACCTCCAACGATGCATTTCGGATGGGTTAACGCTGAGACGGGCGCTTGACTCTGCAGAGCGGGTCGTGCAGGACTGCGAAGCTGTCATGCTGGGGACCGATGAAAAGCTTTTGTCATGTCTGCAACAGCGGGCCCGAGTCGAAGCGGAGTTGGCCGCATCATCCGATTGCGAGAAAGGATTGAGAGGAGCGCGCGAGCGGCTTGCTGATTTGTTGAAAACGCCTCCTCTTCAATAACCGTCTTTGTATCGAGTGAAAATTTGTAATCTATGAATAATATGTATTCATTCATTCATTCATTTTTTTATGATATATCTTGTATTCAATTGAATTATGAATAAAAGACACATTTTTTATCTCCTACCATCGCCTTCTTTTCTTTTCTCTGTTGCTGGCATGTTACTTTAACAAATGTGGCCTGTAGATGGTCCATCTTGACCTCCTTGAAGGGCAATGATGGCTTAGGAAACAGGTTCAAATTTGCCGCCTAAGACTTTTCAACTTTATGAGCCATGAGGGTCTCATAAAGACTTTTCTCCCTATGAGTCGAGAGGATCTCGTAGGTGTATTTTCTCCTTAGGGGTCGTAAGAATTCCTAAGTGCGTTTTCTCTTGAGAGTCGTAAGGATCTCACAAGAGAATTTTCTCCCTTACAAGTCGAGAGGACTCGTAAGTGGTTGGTGGTTTGACTTGTTTCCGAGTCGAAGTGTTGCTCCGGCGGGGAGGTCGTTTGCGGACTTGTTTCCGAGACGGAGGTCATTTGCTGACATATTTCCGCGACGGGGTTATTGGATGACGTATTTCCGAGACGGGGTCATTTGCCGACGTATTTCCGCGACGGGGTCATTGGATGACGTATTTCCGAGACGGGATCACTTGCTGACGTATTTCCACGACGGGGTCATTGGATGACGTATTTCCGAGACGGGATCACTTGCTGACGTATTTCCGCGATGGGGTCATTGGATGACGTATTTCTAAGACGGGTCATTGGATGACGTATTTCCGAGATGGGGTCACTTGCTGATGTATTTCCGCGACGGGTCATTGGATGACGTATTTCCAAGACGGGGTCACTTGCTGACGTATTTCCGCGACGGGGTTATTGGATGACGTATTTCCGCGATAGGTTCATTGGATGACGTATTTCCGTGACGGGGTCATTGGATGACGTATTTCCGAAACGGGGTCACTTGCTAACGTATATCCGCGACGGGGTCATTAGATGACGTATTTCCGTAACGGGATCATTGGATGACGTATTTTCGAGACGGAGGTCACTGGCTGACGTATTTCCGAGACGGAAGTCATTTGCTGACGTATTTCCGAGACGGAGGTCACTGACTGACGTATTTCCGAGACGAAGGTCATTGGCTGACGTACTCCGCTTTCTGCAGTGTCGGGTTGACTTACTCCACTTTCTGCGGTGTCGGGGCTGACTCTAGGTTGTCTGTGAACCATAGAGTCTTGGAACTGGGGATTTTGTCGTGGCTCCGATTGGTGGTGTCGTGTCCGTGCCCTGCTAGCATGAGGAGGAACGCCGTTGTTGGTCTTCTGGGATGTGGATGTTGCCGTCGAGACTTGGAACTAGGGACTCTGCCATGGCTCCGAGGTAGTCTCCAGGTTGTCTGTGAACCGTCGAGATTTGGAACTAGGGGACTTTGCCATGGTTCCATTTCGCTGACGTCGTACTTGCTTCTGGTTGGAACGAGAAGGAACGCCGTTGTTGATTTCTAGGCTGTGGATGTAGCCATTGAGATATAGCTTCCCTTTGACAAAGCCTGGTGGGACAATGCGGTTCCCTTTTCGTTGATGCCCATGGATTGTATACAGGGGTCGATGTGATCTCACCTGCAGGGCAAAAGTTTCATTTCATTTTTTTATTATTTCTTTCCGCGATGCTCTATCATTTCAGCTTTTATATCGCGAAATTCGCAATTGCCCAATCATTTCGGCTATTTTTCGCGGTGCCCAATCATTTCGGCTATTTTTCTTTTTCTTTACTCGCTGCTTTTTATTGCGAGTTGCCCAAACATTTCGGCTATTTTTATATGCACATATTTTACTCGCTGATTTTTATTGCGAGTTGCCCAAACATTTCGGCTATTTTTATATGCACATATTTTACTCGCTGATTTTTTTTTGCGAGTTGCCCAAACATTTCGGCTATTTCATATGCATTTTTTTTGCGAGTTGCCCAAACATTTCGGCTATTTCATATGCATTTTTTTTGCGAGTATGGAACTCAAGATCTGATACCCATCTTAGCATCAGCACCGCTGCGAATGGAATATTGCCAGGAGTGAATCATCATTTGCCGTGAAAGGACTTGGAATTTGATACCGATTTAGGCATCAACATCGCTACAACTGGGATATTGCCAGGAGCGAATCATCATTTGCCTTTTTCGATTTAAACAAAGTTGGCTTAGCAAACAGGGTTAGAATCCTGTCGACTAAGGCTTTTGACTTCATGAGCCGTAAGGGTCTCATAAAGGTGTTTCTCCCTACGAGTCGTGAGGATCTCGTAGGTGTGTTTTCTCCGTAGGAATCGTGAGGATTCTTAAGTGTGTGTTCTTCTTGTAAGTCGTAAGGATCTTACAAGAGTGTTTGCTCCTTATAATTCGAGAGGACTTACAAGTGTCATTCACCACATGAGGGAATTTCGTGCCATTGGTGGAACTTGGTGGGGGAGACGTTTATTTGTGCCCGTGGATTGTATACAGGTGTTAATATGGACTCACCTGTAGGGCAGTCTGGGAAATGTGATGGCTTAAGAACATGTTCAGATCCCTGTAGCTTAAGGCTTTTGAATCTTATGAGCCGTGAGGGTCTCATAAGAGGGTTCTCCTAACGAATCATGAGGATCTCGTAAGTGTAATTTCTCCTTAGGAATCGTGGGGATCCCTAAGTGTGTTGCTCCTTTGTGAGTCGTAAGGATCCCACGCAGGTATTTTCTCCTTATAAGGTCGAGAGGGCATTGCAAGTGTGCATGGAATTTTTTTTACGAGCCAGTGCCCTTGCGGGTTTTCACAAACTCGCCGGTAGCCCTACCGTTTTTACTCACGGAGCCCTTACGAGTTTTCATCCGTGCCCATTTTGCTTATGGACGTATCATTTTTTTTGTGTCAGCCCAAGGATGTTGCGGTTTGTAGTAGTTTAAAGACGATTTGGTCCGTAGCTAGTTTCAGGACATTGCGGTCCATTGTTAGTTTAGGGACGTTTCGGTCCGCAGCGATTTTGAGGCAAGTTTTCGCTGGATACTACTTTTAGAGTTTGGGCTTGGGAAGATAGAGAGCAGACATAGGCGTCGTCATCTATCATTAACCTAGGCCGTGACTCATCAGGCATAGTATCTCTTCAGGAACCGGCCGTTTATTGGCCATGCATATCCATAAGCAAGTAAGCCCCACCTTGGTAGACTTTGTCTATGATGTACGGGCCCTCATAGTTTGGCTCGAATTTCCCCCGTTTGGCACGATTGGGAATCATAGGTCTTTTGACAGCTAGCACGAGTTCACCTTGGCGAAAAGTTCTCGTCCTATTTAACCTTTCGTATGAGCATGCCATCCTTGCTTTGTAAGCTTCTAGATTTTTCTGCGCCATGAGACGAGTTTCATCGAGGGCGTCGAGCTCCTCAATCCAAAGATGAGCATTCTCTTCGTCTGTTAGCTCATAATGAACCGCCACTCGTGGAGAGGGTAGCTCTATCTCCAAGGGGAGTACTGCTTCAGCGCTGTTCATATCAGAATATTGCATTATTATACCGCCCATTCTTAATCATATTACAAATAAATCCATGTCTGCTAAATAGTTGCAGGTTACAGGTTCTCAGAACAATACAGTGAAATTCATGAAAAAACGTTACAAAATGTGAGACTGCGACCAACAAAAGATGAATCCGTATAATGCCGCCTAACAGTTCAAGGAACAAAAGAAGATCAGTAAACAGTTCCATGCACAAGAAAGTTCAAGGGCAGCACAAGATACAAGACTCCAAAGCGAAGCTTACGGTAAAAGTCCACAAATTCTGCACTGTCAAAAATCTGGAAGAAAGTAGAAAAGATTCTGAAGAACCGAGTGAAGAAAACAGAAGAAAAAGGCAACATGAAGCAACCCTGAAGAAATGAGCCAGAGATCTCACCATATGGCCGCGAATCCGCGGCCAAACATTGCAATCTGCCGCGATTCCACGGCCGTGCAATGCACGTGTCGGTGGGGTGTCGGTGCTTTGACTCGGTCTTTGGGGTTGTTTTGTAATTTCATGTATGGATCAGAATGTAAACCTAGGGTTTTTCCTATCTATAAATAGAAGGGCTCAAAGCCAAATAAAGGATGCCTCTTTTGAGATGCCTCTCTTTAGTTCTTAATCTCTTTTCAATTTCTAGATTTAATTCTCATTTTGTAATGAATCGTTAAGAGGTCATCAATAAAGGTATTTTTTTATTTTTATCTTGCATTCTTTTTATCTGCAATTTTAATTCCTGCAATTTTTATCTGTTCTTTTATTATCTGCAATTTAGTTTTCTAATATTAAAAATTATAAAAATGAATTTGATTGTCACCTTCCTAATGAGTGAGTAATTCCTCACTTGTTAGGGTCAGGATAGGAAAGGTCTGAGAGAAGGAAATCTCTCTCCCTCCTTTCTTTGCCCAAATAATTTTATTTAAAGGACTCTCTTTAAATCAACCATAATCCGCTCACTATGGCACCCTATCCTACAAGATAGCGGTGATTCCCTAGTTAGACCGGCTGTAGTTGAATTAAGCAGAGGTTAGGGCTAAGAGCCAAGAACGGAAGGACAAGGACCAAATGGAAGAAACTTAGTTTCTTCCTAGTCGTGCTAATCCCCGTTGTTGACTATTACCCTAACACCTATATTCTTAATTAGGGCATTGATAGAAGCGAGAAGAATCCCTTTTTCGAACTAACCTAATCCTAACCCTAGCAAGCCTTTTTATCAATTTATTCTCATTCATAGATCTACAACAAAACCACCAATTTTTTTGGACTTAACTCGTTAGAACATTATGAAAAGGAATCCTTCTCCCTGTGGATCGACCCGTACTCAACTGGCTAGCTACCAAGCAATACCGTTATTGATTGCGGTATATTCTTTATTTTGATTTTAAAACGTACAAAATCTCGACCAATCAAATGTATAATGAGGCGGTTGGACTGATTGAGAATTTGAGTGGAGAGAGTGAGCGGTGCACCCTTCCAAATCAACCATACCCATCCCCAATTGAATCCCACAATTCCGGTTTTGAATGTCTATCAAGTGTTCCAAATGATTCACTAGTTGAAGATAAAACGTTTAATGAGTTGTACGACGTTGTAGTGTTTGATTTGCCAGATTGTAAAGGGTCCCTTTCGAGTGAAACCATCACCAATCCTTTTGACCTCTACACCTCCACTCTAGAACCTGAATTGATAAATATCCATGCTTTTGATGAGGTGTCTAAAAAAATTGATTTTCACTTGATTGAAGATATCGACATTGGGAATATTTTGGATGATGAACCCGCAGATTTGACTGAATTTTTATCTCCAATTCATCATCCCGAGTCATTAAATGTTTCTCCCGAACTTCATATGTGTCTTGATTTTGATAAGAATTGCATAGATAAGCTAAAATTTGAGGAGAGTATTGAGGAAATTATTGAGGATGAAGCAGTTTTACTTGAGGAGATGGATTTTCTAATTCATTCTATCCCTTTCATTGACTGCGCACACCCTCCTGAATCTTTAACCGATACCCTTCCTCAATCACTTCCCTCCATCCTTGTTCAGACTTTGCAAGAAACCGTTACACTTTCATTTTCAATGTCTGGTTTACCAAGTTCAACGTACCCATGTTTTCTCACGAATCTTGAGAGATTTGATCTCATTTCTCTGTGGGTTGATAGATTAGCACAATCGCTTTTTACACATTGGTTATTACAAATTGTGCTAATTTATACACTCCATCTCCACCCTCAAGTTCGTATTCAACTTCTTTCTCCCACTTTCTCAGGTTCCTCTTCTATTCTTCCTATAATTTCAGTGAGTGTTAATGAATCACAATCCGATAATTCAAGTTTGGTCATTCCAGAAAGCCAACTTGATTTGGATACTTTTGAAAATGAGGTAGATGAGTTTTTCAAGTCTCCTACCTCCATAATTTTTGACAAATCAAGTATGATAAATTCTGGCTCAAAACTTACTGACAGCAAAATGTTCAATTACATCGATGAGAGTTTTGAAGAACTTTTTGCTGACGAACTTGCATTCCTAAATGACACGGATTTTGTGATTAATCAACCTCCACCTGAAGAAGTCGAACCACCACCATTTCTTTTTCCCTTCTGCCATTCTTCTCCTCCACCGAGACCATATACTGCTTCTATCTCCACACGGTCTCGTATGTTTATCATTTCTTTTCTCTACACTCCATTCTTTCACCAACCACACCATTATAACGATAAATTTTTTGAATGGTTGGTGCTAACCTTTGGCCTGTGTAAGGCCTTGTATAGCTTGATACTGTGTTTTTCTCCTCCCTAACTCTGAAATTTAACGCTTAAACAGTGGGAACACTGTTTCACTTAAGTTGGGGGGGGGGAACTTTTTGTATATATATTTTGTTTTCTTTTTCTGTTAATAATAATAATAATAAATAAATAAATAAATAACATGGGAGTGCCGACAATTTTGACCCTCTTGGTGTAGCCTGACAGTGAGGGCACTGTCAAGTTTAAGTTTGGGGGTGTGCTCGGTAAGCTTTCTTCCTTCGCATTCATGTGTATATTTTTGCATCTGCATACTTATTTTAAAACCCATAAAAATAAAAAAATTTAAAAATTATAAAAATTGAAAAGTTCAATTTTGACCATATTTGACTTAAGTTCAATATGATGGTTGACTGGTTAGGAAAAACGAGGTCCTAAACTTGGTAAATTAAAAAACCCAAAAATAACCTCTCTTTAAGTTTAATTGTAGAAAATATATGTCCTTGCAATTTATTTAGAAATAGGCAAATTTTGAGTTCAGTTCTTGGGCTAAGTCAAACTAAGGGAAGAGTATTGAATTTTTATGTGAAGTGTAAGTTTGAAAAATAATTCCGAACCTTAAGTCTAAATTCTGAAAATATATACCCTACAACTTGCACAAACACGCACCTTGAAACTTAGAATAGTAGAGGATACCTTGAAATGCTCTTGTCTAAAATCCTTAGTATGAAGGAAAATAAAATAAAAGTTCAAGTGTGAATAAAGAGATATAAAAAAATGAACACTGGTTTTGTAATTACTTGAGACAGCATAAATAAAAAAATATAGCGAGGGTGCTTTATCACCTAGTGCCTTAGACCAACTAGTTTAGGAGTCACTGCTAAGCCTTAAAGTATTACAAGACGAAGAACTACGTCTAAATGCGCAAACACTTTTTGTAATCGGTCGTTCAGTATCTCAAGAAGTATTAATGGTCGCATGAAGGATGTGTGAGCAATTTCATCTAAAAATTCACCAACTAAAAGTACTTTGGAAGATGAACAAGAGTATGATAGCTTGAATTGAATTTCCAAGTGTAGGGGTGATACATACACACACGTAGGGGTATATGATTAGGGTTTGGATGAGAGATAGAAATGAAAGATAGGGCTTATACTTTCAGTAGAGATGATAAAAATTCCTAAGTTGAGACTGCACCTTAGAAGGAAAATTCAAAAGATACTGAAAGCTTAATAAATTTTGCAAAACATATACGATCTTAAGTTAAATGATAAGTAAGTGTGAAAAATACGGGTTGATGATTTCTAAGTAGAAGATAATAGAATTTCTTGCAAAAGTACCGAATTGAAGAATGAAAGTCAAAAGGCCAAATTGATCGGATTTTGTGGGTAGTATCCGCTGACAACCCTCAGGAGACAACACTCCTCCTACTAGAGACACCTAGAGGTTTAACGGCTTGTTGCACGAGCTCAGTGCAATCGCGATTCCCTGCGAAAGTGAGGTTAGGTTTTTTCGAGAATAAATTGGCTTTGCTCGGGACGAGCAAAAGATAAGTTTGGGGGTATTTGATCATATCAGAATATTGCATTATTATATCGCCCATTCTTAATCATATTACAAATAAATAGGTGCTTTTGATCCATGTCTGCTAAATAGTTGCAGGTTAAAGGTTCTCAGAACAATACAGTGAAATTCATGAAAAGACGTTACAAAATGTGAGACTGCGACCAACAAAAGATGAATCCGTATAATGCCGCCTAACTGTTCAAGGAACAAAAGAAGATCAGTAAACAGTTCCATGCACAAGACAGTTCAAGGGCAGCACAAGATACAAGACTCCAAAGCGAAGCTTACGGTAAAAGTCCACAAATTCTGCACTGTTGGAAATCTGGAAGAAAGTAGAAAAGATTCTGAAGAACCAAGTGAAGAAAATAGAAGAAAAAGGCAACATGAAGCAACCCTGAAGAAATGAGCTAGAGATCTCACCATATGGCCGCGGATCCGCGGCCAAACATGGCATTTTGCCGCGGTTCCGCGGCAAAATGCACGTGTCGGTGGGGTGTCGGTGCTTTGACTCGGTCTTTGGGGTTGTTTTGTAATTTCATGTATGGATCAGAATGTAAACCTAGGGTTTTTCCTATCTATAAATAGGAGGGCTCAAAACCAAATAAAGGGTGCCTCTTTTTGGGTGCCTCTTTTGAGATGCCTCTCATTAGTTCTTAATCTCTTTTCAATTTCTAAATTTAATTCTCATTTTGTATTGAATCGTTGAGAGGTCATCAATAAAGGTATTTTTTTATTTTTATCTTGCATTCTTTTTATCTGCAATTTTAATTCCTATAATTTTTATCTGTTCTTTTATTATCTGCAATTTAGTTTTCTAATATTAAAAATTATAAAAATGAATTTGATTGTCACCTTCCTAATGAGTGAGTAATTCCTCACTTGTTATGGTTAGGATAGGGAAGGTTTGAGAGAAGGAAATCTCTCTCCCTCCTTTCTTTGCCCAAATAATTTTATTTAAAGAACTCTCTTTAAATCAACCACAATCCGCTCACTACGACACCCTATCCTACAAGATAGCGGTGATTCCCTAGTTAGACCAGTTGTGGTTGAATTAAGCAGAGGTTAGGGCTAAGAGCCAAGAACGGACGGACAAGGACCAAAGGGAAGAAACTTAGTGTCTTCCTAGTCATGCTAATCCCCGTTGTTGACTATTACCCTAACACCTATATTCTTAATTAGGGTATTGATAGAAGCGAGAAGAATCCCTTTTTCGAACTAACCTAATCCTAAACCTAGCAAGCCTTTTTATCAATTTATTCTCATGCATAGATCTACAACAAAACCACCAATTTTTTTGGACTTAACTCGTTAGAACATAAAGAAAAGTAATCATTCTCCCTGTGGATCGACCCGTACTCAACCGGCTAGCTACCAAGCGACACCGTTATTGATTGCGGTATATTCTTTATTTTGATTTTAAAACATACAAAATCTCGACCAATCAAGCGCCGAATACCAATGCATACGGCATTGTGTTTGTGGCCGTTTTGAACGTGGTCCGATACGCCCAGAGAGCTTCATGCAGTCTCTCGTGCCGGTCGTTCTTATTTTGAACACCGTCTTCTTTATGATCTTTTTCAAGGTTTTGTTGAAAGGCTCAGCTAGACCGTTAGCTCGGGGATTGTAGACCGAAGAGTATCTCCAGTCTTTATTCTGCTGTTGTGCGAAGCGGCTGATTTTGTGATTTCTGTAGGCCGGCCCGTTATCAGAGATAATCCGTCATGGAGTGCCGAACCGATAGATGACGTATGTCTTGAAGAAATGGAGAATGTTCTCCGTCTTCACTTCTCTTAGCGGTACTGCTTCGGACCACTTAGAGAAATAATCGGTTGTCACAATTATGAACCGATGTCCTCTGGATGACGCTGGTTCGATGGGCCCAATTATGTCGGTTTCCCACATTTTGAATGGCCAGCTAGCCACCATTGGGTGTAGTGGGTTTAGATGCTGGTGGATGAAGTCTCCATGAATTTGGCATGAGTGGCACTGCTTCGCGTATTCGAGCAGTCCTGAATCATCGTAGGCCAATAGTAGCCCATTCTTTTGATTTTCAGCTTCATCTTTGGCCCGGCTTCATGAGAACCGCAGAGTCCGTCGTGAGTTTCTTGGACAACTCTTCTTGCTTCTTTCGGTCCCAGGCATCTCAGCCATAGAGAGTCGAACGATCTCTTATACAGGGTATCATTGATGAAGGCGAAAGGCAGAGCTCGTTTCATGAGCTGATGTCTCGAGGATGAATCTTCAGGTGTTCGACGGGATTGGAAGTAGTCTATAAAGACTTCTCTCCAATCCTTAACCTTTTCTTGGTCCTCTATTTGTAGGGCCGTTTGCTTGGTCGCTCCCTTTTCTTTAGACGACTCCGTAGATATTTCTGCCGGTGCAAGAACCCGACGGCTTTGTACAACGATCCTCACGTCATCGAGGTTTTCGTCAGCCAGTTCTTTAGCGAGTTTGGCTAATGTGTCCGCTTTGCTATTTTCTGTGCACGGTATGCTTTCCAGAATGTAGGAAAGGATTTGAGTCAGGAATTGTCGCACTCTCTCGCCGTACTTTACCAACTCTAGTTTGCACGATTGATAGTCGTCGTTTACTTGACTAACGACCAATTGGGAGTCTCCGTATATGAGGAGGTCTTCGATTCCAATGTCGACAGCGATCTCGAGACCTGATATCAAGGCTTCATATTCCGCTTCATTATTTGTCCTCGGCTCTGTTAAGGAAAAGGCAAAGCGCATTACCCCTCCTTGCGGAGTCCCGAAGATAAGGCCTACCCCCGATTTGATTATAGGGGTGGTGTGCGTTCTCTTCTTCATAGAAGATGCCCCATCGAAGTAGAGTTCCCATCGGGTATCACTCCCTCCTCTCCCCCTTTCGATCGTGTCAAACGCGTGCTCGTCCACCAATTCACAATTTAGGGGTGAATCGGCAGGTATCGGATGCTCAGCGAGGAAGTCGGTGATGGCCTGGCCTTTCACTGCCTTGAGAGGTCGGTATGTTATCAAGAATTCCATTAAGAGTAGGGCCTATATAGCGAGTTGTCCCGTTAGTATGGCTCTTGACATCAAATACTTGAGAGGATCCACCTTTGATATGAGATGGACCTCATGCGCCAAAGCATAATGTCGAAGCTTCGTTATAGCGAAGATTAACGCCAGGCAGTGCTTTTCGATAGGGGAATAGTTGTTTTCTGCCCCCAGAAGAACTCAACTCAAATAGTAGAGGGCTCTCTCTTTCCCTTGGTCATTCTCCTATGCCCATAGAGCGCCCAAAGAGCCTTCAAGGGCGGTTGTATACAGAATGAGGGGCTTTACCTTAACCGGAGTGGTCAGTACCGGTGGATTTTGCAGGTATTGCTTGATTTCGTCGAGTGCACCCTGGCATTTGCGATCCCAAACGAACGGGACCCCTTTCTTCATCAGGTGACTGTAGGGACGGCATTTTCCGGAGAGATTGGCTATGAACCGCCGGATATACATGAGCTTTCCTTGGAGAGACCGCAATTGCTTGAGAGTTCTTGGCGAAGGTATTTCAATAATCGCCTTGATCTTCGATGGATCTATTTCGATGCGTCGATGTCGTATGATGAACCCTAGAAATTTGCCTGAGGAGACTCCGAATGCGCATTTCAGAGGGTTCATCTTCAAATTGTATTTCCGAAGACGCTGGAACACTATTTTCAAATGTTCCCAGTGTTCCTCATATGATTTGCTTTTCACCAGGAGGTCGTCGATATAGCATTCGACGATTTCATGTATGAGGTTATCGAAAATCTTCGTCATGGCCCTCAGATAGGTAGCGTCGGCGTTCTTCAGACCGAAAGGCATCACTTTGTAGCAGAATATGCCCAAAGGAGTCCGGAAAGCGGTATGCTTCTGGTCTTCGGGGTGCATCTTTATTTGATTGTATCCTGATGAGCCGTCCATGAAGGAGAAGATTTCATGAGTGGACGTGTTGTCTATCATCTGCTCGGTAACCGGTACGGGAAAATCATCCTTCAGGCAAGCTTTGTTGAGGTCCCGAAAGTCCACGCAGATGCGCACCGTCCCATTTTTCTTCATCACTGGGACAATGTTGGCGATCCATTCGAGGTATTGAACTTTTTGGATGAAGCCAGAGTCGATTAGCTTCTTAACTTCAGTGTTGATACTCATTTCAAGTTCGAGCCGCATTCTTCTTGGTGCTTGTTTAACTGGCTTGACGTCCGGAGATATCGCCAATTTATACACATCTATTTCCGGATCTAGCCCCGGCATCTCGGAATAGTTCCATGCAAAGCAGTCCTTATATTGCATGAGCACGTCTTTTAGCGTAGCCACCTGTTCTTTAGACAGCAGCTCGCTGACGAACGTAGATCGCGGGTCATTTGCCGTCCCCAAGTCGATTTTCCTTAGGTTGTCCGTAGTGGTGTGTATCCCATCTTTTAAATCTTTTGGCGCCGATGGAAATTCTGAGATCAATTCCTCCTCATCCTCGTTTTCGAAGCACCAGGAGAGGTCATCCATATTCTCGGGCACTCCTTCTTCCGACAACGTTACCACATGACAGGTACGAGATCGTTTCCAAGACCGATGTTGATCTGGTTCTACTCTTGCCATATACGTTGCTTTTGGTACATGCTTTTGCGATGGGGCTACCCTCCAACTATTGGATAAAGCGAATCCGCCGAGTCGATATTGGTCTTCAACCCAGTTTTTGAAGGTGAAGCAGTCTTCAAGAGTTATGTCCTATCGTTCGGTGATAGGAACAATAATCTGGATGATGAACTTCACTTTCTTGATCGGGGTGCTTGGACTCCGGGAGCGTAATCATTTGATGTTTCACGACGAGGTCGAATATCTTCCTTGTCTTGTCTTGAGGGAAGGAATATGCTCGACCCATCTTTTTCGTTAGAGACGGATTCCGGCTGACCCTTTCTTGATCACGTGGCCTTTTGGATCCGTTTTGCCGCTGTCAAACATTTTTTCCGTTCTTTGACTTATTTTTGCCTCTGCGTTAGGCCTTTTTCTTGTCTTGGGAATGCATGGCGGGCTGACGGTGAAGGGTATTGTCATCCTCCGTGGCCTGCTGAAGGAGGCGTTGCGTCTTGGTTTTCTCGTAGATGTCCATTTCGTGGCTATAGTCGTCCCGAACCTTTTGACTCGCTTCCCTTATTAGCTTGTCCATCTGTTCTTCAAATGACGGACTCTGCACTATTATGGCAGAACCTCGTTCTGGTTCAACGTCAGCGTCTTTTAAAAGAGCATCATCTTCTTCATCAAGGTCCTTTATGACATGGCAGTCATGGAATTGCTCCCGTTTCTCGGACTGGACATATCCAAGCCCAATCTTTTCCATTTTTCAGTCGGGCAATTTTCGCTGCGTTCCGGGGACGTTCCAAATCCTGTTGTAGAACTGAGCTTGTCGAGGAGTTTGTTTGAATGGTACTCCTTGGAATCTTAATAACCTTTTCAATCCCTCGGTGTAATACCTGGACAGAAGAATGGGTTGGAGCCTGTCGATCGTAGGATCGGCACCATGCCAGACTTCTTTTTTAACTTTAGACTCCGTGGATCGATAGAATAGGATCGCCTTTTCACCTCTTCGCTTGGAAGGGACGTAGAACGTCTGCAACTCATGCACACTATATGTCTCCAGTGCATCAAGCTCTCTGTAGTGCCGCCACGGAACCATGGCGATTTGAAAACTCCGGTCTGCTCCAATGAAGGTTTGCATCGACGGGAGGACGGAGAATACAGCGTTGGTTTCATCTTCGGAGTCGCTGCCAAAGACCAAAATCGGAGCAGATGGTCCGGGTTTATCATTCCGCTTCTGAGGCTGCCCCGAGTAGACTATTTTTTCATCCTCCTCGGTATCACTTCCAAAGGTAGGAATGAGAGTGACGGGCTTATGTTTAAGCTCTGGCTTATGGCACTTCTCCATGTCTTCGAAGTCTGGCAGGAAGTACTTGGCGTCTTCATATTTTCTGACTTCGTTCACAGAGAATGGGTTTAGCTCTCCCGTTACGGTGTACTCGAGGTCATCTTTGAAATACTTCATACACTAGTGTTGTGAAGAAAGGATGATGTTATATTCGTGTAACCAAGGCCGACCAAGTAGAGCGTTGAAGCAAGTCCTAGCGTCGATGACATGAAATTTGATGTCTGTGACGAGAAGCCCAAAGCGCAATGTCAGTATCACGGACCCGAGCGTCTGCGACGACTGCGAATCAAATCCAGAGATGGTGATTTTATCTCGGGTTAAATGCTGAACGCTCATGCAGATTTCTTTTAGCACCCGTACATTGAGAAGGATGACAGAGGACCCGTTGTCAACAAGTATTTTCCCTATTTTGATGTCAGGGAAGTATTCAGTAACATATAAAGGACGGCTGGGGTCGCACGTACCAAGGAGAAGATCTTCGTCATTAAACGTAATGTTAGCCGTGTGGACTTCTGCCAGCTCATCTTGTATTTTCTTCTCTGCGATGAAGGCCTGAAATTGATCGGGCTCTTGTAATACCTTGACCAAGGAATCCCGTGCTTCTTTAGACAGAAAGAGGGCGTCCAGTATGCTTAGTTGTGAGGGTATCTTCCTCAAATGCGCTAGGATATTGTAATCCACCTTACTTTTCTTAGGCGGAACCTTGGCTGCGAGCTCTTTGACGACCTCATCATCGAGGGCAATCTTCTCATGGATTTTCTCCTTCCCCTTGTCTTTTCTGTTTGAACCTTTGTTTGAAGGCCCGAGATTCTTCTCAAGCAACGTACGATTACGCAGCTGAATGTTCTCGCAGTTCTTCATCTCCTCCTCTTTTCCTGAGGTGGATTCCTTAAAGAGGGGGTTAAGGGCCATTTCTTTGTCAGAATCGCTTCTGAAGGTGAGAACTTGCGATCCCCCGGAATCAACCATGTGACAGTTGTCGGCAGTTCTTTTGCGCTCATATGTCGTGTTTCTCTGTTCCCGACGAACCTTGCGCTTCAATCGCTTGACGTGTTGTCGGTGGGCAACGTATCCTTGCCACCATTTTTTGAAAGCGTTACACTCTTCGGTAGGGTGTGTGATCTTCTGATGGTATAAGCAGTAGCTAGGATGCCCATCCGCTTTGTCAAGGTGTATGCTGCCAGGAATATTTCCTTTAAAAGGTGGCAGCTTCATTCCCATCGACAGGGCCTTAGCGAACCGTTTCCTCGTCTTAAGCCTGCTTCTATCTGCCGCGGGCGTATTTCAATCTGGTTAGAGTGCTTTAACCTTTTCACCCTGTCGCCGACGTTTGGCATTTTTGAATATGGCCATTTCGCGCTCTCGATCAGCTTTGCTGCTCTGACGGGCCTTGTTCAGCAACATGTCAATCATCTCGTCTAACGGTTTTAAGAGTTCCGGTTCTGGATCTGCCCCCAGTTTCTCTGCATCAGGAGCTTCTTTACCATCCATTGACGAGTGAGAGATCATGTGGCGGCTCGCCACATAATCCTCGGGCCCTTCTGAAGAATTGTCTCCTTCATCAGTGTTATCGTCTTCAATCTCAAGAACATGCTTGAAGAATTTGTCCAATGTAATTGGGGTTCGTGCCCTCTGGTTATATTCTTCTAGTTCATCGATATATTTCTGCAACCTTGTACGGTTGTTGTCGGGTTGGACTAGCTTCTTAGCCTTCTTCTTTTTCTTTGAAGACTTTGGAGGCTTGGCCTGAAGGTTTTGTCCACCGTCATCAACTTTCAGCGTTGGGCGCGGCTTCAGCATCCCCTCAATAATCTCAGGCTCCAGCGGGCTTTTCCACCTAATCGTCGGACATGCTCGAAGGTCCTTCGGCGTTCTTTTAGTCTTAGCTGAAAGGGCCACCTTCCATGGGGCTTCCTCTATAAGTGAGCATGATGCCCTCGGCGTGTCCATCTTTTTAGAAGCGTGTGGTTGTGGCGGGTTCACCCTCTAGTTTTTGGACAGCACGAACTTGCCCTGTTGGTACTGGTCTTCGATCCAATTTTTGAAGATGTAACAATCTTCGATTAAGTGACCCAATATTCTGTAGTAAGGACAGTAATTAGGGCTGTTAACGTCGCCTGATTGCGTTGGGCGTCTCGGCTCTGGCAGAGTGATGAGCCTGTTGCACAGCGCTAGCTCGAATAATCTCTTCGTCTTATCCCGAGGGAACGAGTAAGGGCGTCTCATCTTTTCCCCGAGTGATCGATGTTTATCGTTTTGGTGAGCGACCGGCTTCGGGCCACTCGGTTGTTGCTGAGCGTTGGCGACGAAGGTCACTTTCCCTTTCCCTTTTTCATTTCGAAGATCCGTCTTTGAGGAGGAAGGTCTATGGCCCATCTGGTCCATTTGGGCCAGCTTGTCGATCAAGGCCTGGAAAGTGGTCGGCTTGAAGAACATCATGAATTGGGAAATGGTTGCCTGAGGTTCAAGGGTCCCCACAAACATGCCCACTGCAGGAGCTTCCTCTATGCGCTGTTCACACTTTGTCCACAGGTTCCGCCACTGAATGGCGTATTGAACCCAGGTTTCTCCCGGCTTCACTCTAGCGTTAATTAGTGCGGTGATCGGGGTGTGCTCACTAGTGCTTGTGAATCTTTGTGTAAACAGTAGCTCCATTTCTGCAAATGTCTTGACAGATTCATTCGGGAGCGCGGAGTACCATTCGAATGCTGTCTCCGACAAGCTGCCAACAAACTAGCGAAGCAGCAGTTTGTCGTCACCCCCAGTATTACCGCACAGAGCTCTGAATTGAGCAACATGCTGGTGTGGATTACCCGTCCCCTTATACACATGGAATTTAGGAATCGTATATCCTGGCGGGTACTCTATTTGATCGTACCAACCCGGATAGGGTCGTCCAGTCTTGACGATTTAGCCGGCCGCTTCGCTCGCCTGATGAGCTCGTATCTGTTGAGCTATATAGTCGTCAAGGGCGGCTTTGGAGATGGTATCTTCCTTGGCTTCTGATAGAACCGGAAGAGGGTTTGATGTCTCCCCTCTGTCGTCTTCAAGGATTATTAGAGGGTCTTCAGCTGGAAGATCCGGCTGTATCATCATCCCGACCATATCTTGGAACAAGAGCGCCATTTGTTTTATGTTGGCTACTTGTTCCACGTCCTCTTTGTATTTCTTCTCGAGCATTCTTCGGAGGAACTCGGCGTCGGTTTCCTGTTCCTGGCGCTGCTCCGACGACGTCTCCGGGCTTTCTTTCGGCCCAGTGAGCGCGGCCATCTTCGTTAGCATCTCCTGGAGTTTCTGTTGTTGCTCCTGGGCTTTTATCACAGATCGGGTGAGTGGTCGATGACCCATGGAGATATGGCTATCCTCTTTCCCGGAAGCCATATAGATGGTGTGCACTACTATACCCCCAGACTTAGGGCGTTTGGATTCATCACCCTTGAGATTTGTCGCAGACACGGGGATCTTCTCCGGCCTTCTCCTTTTATGGGCGGTCGAAGTTGAGAGGGCTATTGCAGGTGATACTTTCCGCGATACGGCGGCGGTGAAATTCTCCTCCTGCCGGACCTTCATTTCCTTCGAACGGCAGGAGTAGTCTTTGTCGATTACAGATTCTTGGACTCTTCGCCAGACCCTGTGGATTTTGGAGGACAGCCGCTGAGGGGGCTGCTCCGGCTTCTCTTTTGTGATGTTTTCAGCAGGCGGAGGAGACTTCTTTAGCATGACAGTTGGAGAGTTCTTGCGCACCCTCCTGAGCGGCTCAAAGTTGTTCCCAGTTGGAACAGCGGCATCAATTTCCACCATCGGAGCTGGTAGAGTAAGTCCAGAAGGGGAGCTGCCCCCAGCTTTTCTCACTCGGCGCCAGTGGCGACATCGAGCATGTCTTGCAGATGGGACTAGCTCAGTTACGGGGGTGGCTTCATCATGCCCCATGTTCTGGTGAAGGGCCGCTTGAGTCAACCTGTCAATGACCGACGTCTGATAAGAGGGAACGATCAATCTTGCAAAGACCGACCTTTTGGCAAGGGAAGCATTCGTAACGACCTCACCCGAAGTAGGAATTGGGATGTCCAGTCTTGCAAAGACCGACCCCTTAGCCGGAGGAGCGCCTCTCATGACTTCGTTTACTAGAGCTGGGATGGCTATTCGCTTCGGGATAACTCCTTCGGGTATTGCAGGCTTCTTCACGGGCCCGCTTGAGCTTTGGCCTAGCCTGTTAAAGACCGAGGCGATGGAATTGGAAGACACGTTGAGAGGGGCCGTGGTAGTGGTAAGCCGATCAAAGACCGAATTTTTCGGAGCTTCTTGTGATGGCGCTGGAGCGTTGAAGCTGATTGGTGGGAGCATGGTCCCAAAGAACAACCCAGTGGTGGTCTATGTCACCTGTTCCGTCGACATTACGAAAATGGAGGCCACTTGGGGCCCATAGGTCACTTCTCCGGCGAGGACGGAGTAGGAGTTGTTTTTGTAGTTGGTGCAGTTGGAAGCCATTAACTCCATCTTCTCTTCTGCATGGAGCAAGACACCAAATCTTAATACCTCGAATCCAGGGGAAACCATATTATACCGCGATTCGTTCGTGAACACGACAAATGAAGTGTGGAGTGGAAAAAGGAAAATGTCCCACCGGGCGTGCCAGAATCTGTTCGCCGCCGAAGATGCCAAGGTTATTTATGGCACCGTGTATCGGAGGTTTAGACGGATGCGGCTGTTGTAGCAGACTTCTTCAGATTCCCCCTCGTTGTGAGGGGGTTTTTATTGTGGGGACGCTCTTCCCTACAGGCACAAGCCCCTGCAGTTAATTACGTTACCGCGTAGCGATAACCACTTTCTCTTGCTCCAGAAGGTCACTTCGTGTCGTATGTGTTGTTTTGTTTTAGGTTGCCCGTGGATTGTATACGGAGACTAATTTGTGTTGTCGCCCGTAGGGCGTAGATTAGTCCAAATCCGTATTTTCTTAGATTCGGGTTTAGGTTGGTTTAAGGATCGTTAATCTTGTTTTAGATTAAGATCAACTCAAACGTTTCTTGAGGATACGTTAGTCTAATTTTAGACTAAGATCTACTCAACAGGATTTTCTTTAGTTTATAAGGACATTGCGGTCCGTTGGGTTTAAGGATATCGTAGTCCATGGAGTTTAAGGACATCATAGTCCATAGAGTTTAGTTTAGGGACGTTGCGGTCCATTGGGTTTAAGGACATCGTAGTCCATGGAGTTTAAGGACATCATAGTCCATAGAGTTTAGTTTAGGGACGTTGCGGTCCATTGGGTTTAAGGACATCGTAGTCCATGAGTTTAAGGACCCCATAGTCCATAGAGTTTAGTTTAGGGACGTTGCGGTCCATTGGGTTTAAGGACATCGTAGTGCATGAGTTTAAGAACCTCATAGTCCATAGAATTTAGTTTAGGGACGTTGCGGTCCATTGGGTGTAAGGACATCGTAGTCCATGAGTTTAAAGACCTCATAGTCCATGGAGTTTAGTTTAGGGACGTTGCGGTCCATTGGGTTTAAGGACATCGTAGTCCATGAGTTTAAAGACCTCATAGTCCATGGAGTTTAGTTTAGGGACGTTGCGGTCCATTGGGTTTAAGGACATCGTAGTCCATGGAGTTTCTGCTTGTCGGGACCCGCCACCTCTCTGAAGACGTTGAAGAATTACAACGACACATATCAGAGGTGTGAAGAGATATACCCTTGAACCAATATTGATTGGGAGATCTGTAGTCAGGTTTGGGACTAAGACCAATTAAAGAGTTTGTGAGCACATGGGCTTGGTTGATCTGAATTAGGGACTTGTGGCCAACTTGGGCTCAGTCCATTCGGTTTTACATAAAGTGTTGAACATTTGTTTTGGCTCAATCTCTTTTTGTTCAATATTGATGAGCATTAATTTGGGTTCTGACACCCCTCTTTCTTTTGTTTTTTATTGAGTGTTGAACACTCTTTACAGCGCAGGGCGTTTTATGTACAGAGCACTTTATGTTTCCTCAGCTCCAACGTGAGGAGCACGTGGAGCGCTTGGCGCTGAGCGCCAGACTTGGAACGCTAAGGCGCTTCTTTTAAAATAGTGCCCATGTGAGGAGCACGTGGAGCGCTTGGGTCCTCACGTGGAGCGCTTGGCGCTGAGCGCCAGACTTGGAGCACTAAAGCACTTCTTTTAAAAATAGCGCCCACGTGAGAAGCACATGGAGCGCTGACCGCCAGACATGGAGCGCTACAATGCTTCTTTGGCAGTTCTGATTAGTTTTGTGCTCTGGGAATTAAATTCTCTTTTTATAAGAGACTTTGTCTCATAGATCTAAGTACTAAGTTCTTCTTTTTTCTGATGAGATGTTGTGATCTCTTTTGTTTTTCTTTCGAGAGACTTTGTCTCATGGATCTAAGAACTAAGTTCTTCTTTTTTCTGATGAGATGCTGTGATCTCTTTTTCTTTTGTGAAAGACTTCGTCTTATAGATCTGTGATCTAGAGAAAGAACTAAGTTCTTCTGATGTGAGAGTTAAACTCTCAAATATGGAGGAGATGTTGTGATCTCCCTTCTTATTATTTACCTTGAGAAATTGCTCTCGTCTTTGAAATTTCTTGAAGTTTATGGGGGGTTCCTCTGTACAAAAATTGAAGTCTTGGGTCCTTTATATAGGGGAGGCTAATTTTTTGAATCAGTTAAGGAAATCTCTCATTGAGAGATTTCTTAATTGATTTGTGGAATTTATCCACCGTTGGATCTTTGATCCAAGGACTTCAGTTTTACAGAAGACGTTTTCCTTGTTTTTAACAAGATTGGGAAAATATTTTCCCCAAACAGAACTTATTCTGTATCTTGGTGATTTTTTAAATCACCATTGGATCTTTGATCCAACGGTGCTCTGATTTACAGAGCACAATCTTCCTGGTTTAGAAAGATTTGAGGAGTGTTTCCTCAATCAGAATTTAATTCTGGTAATTTGATGATTTATCATCTTCGTTGGATCTTTGATCTAATGGTGGAGAACATTTAGTTCTAGAGCTGGCGCTCTCGTGCTTTGCACGTAAGGCGCTGCCTTAGAGTATTTGACTCTTGGCGCTAGCGCTCTCGTGCTTTGCACGTGAGGCGCTGCCTCAGAGTCTTTGACTCTTAGCGCTAGCGCTCTTAGCGCTAGCGCTCTTGGCGCAAGCGCTCTCGTGATTTGCACGTGAGGCGCTGCCTCATAGTCTTTGACTCTTAGTGCTGGTGCTCTTGGCGCAAGCGCTCTCATGAGACGCTGCCTCAGTTCAAATTTCAAATTTTGAATAGAGCTTTGCTCTCTGATTGGGGGAAACAGTCCACTCCACTCTTTTCAACCAGATCAAAGCATCTCAAGCAAATGATACCAAGTTACAAAAGATCCAAGAACAAGTAGAAAGTGTCTTCGAACTGACTTTATCATCTACGAAGATGGATCCTTACGGTATGGGAGCCGTTTATGCGTGCCATTCGGCCATGTTAGAGAAGAGTTGATGAAAGAAATTCATAGCTCCCCATATTCTGCGCACCCCGGCAGCACGAAGATTTACAAGGATCTAATGAAACATTACTGGTGGCATAGAATGAAGCGAGAAGTAGCAAGGAGCGTAGTAAAGTGCTTAATCTATCAACAAGTGAAGGCTGAGTATCACAGAACTGCTGGCCTATTTCAGCCATTACCGATCCCAGAATGAAAATGGCAGCACATTACCATGGCCTTCGTAATTGCACTCCCTCGCAGCATGAAGGGTAACAACGCAGTTTAGATTATTGTGGATTGACTCACCAAGTCGGCTCATTTTATTCTATTCAGAGTTGGCCAATCAACTAAGATGTTGGCAAGAAAGTATATGGAGATGAGTAAAAATATAAAATAAAGATTTCAACCTTCAAGATGTATCATACTTGTCTTGATACCCATAAACTCATGCAGTAGATCGTGATATTACATGGGGTAACTGTCTGCATCGTCTACGACCGAGATACTAGATTCTGATCACAGTTTTGGTAGAGTCTTCAAGCCAACCTAGGAACGGGTCTGAACTTAAACACGGCGTATCATCCCCAAACAGATGGACAGTCCGATTGAACAATTCAGATCTTCGAAGATATGCGGAGAGCCTGTATGCTAGATTTTACACCTTGTGGAGTTTTCATATAACAACGGTTACCGGGCAAGTATTGGGATGACACCTTTCGCAGCACTATATGGACATAAGTGTCGTTCCCCGCTAAGTTGGGACGACGTTGGAGACCATGAACTTCTTAGGACAGAGATGATTATGGAAACGGTAGATGTAGTTCGCACAATCAGGAAAAAGATGTGCATATCCTAGGAGTGACAGAAGCATTGGGCAGATGCAAAGCGTCGACACCTGGAGTTCCAACCCGGAGGGCATGTATTTCTGCAGATCTCTCCGAACAGAGAAGTGGTACGTTTTGGCAAACGGGGTAAACTCAGTCCAAGGTACATTGGACCGTTCGACATACTTGAACGAGTTGGAGAAGTGGCATACCGCTTGGCACTACCGCCCTCATTGGAAGGAGTGCACAATGTGTTCCGCATATCCCAACTATGATGATATATGAGCAACCCCAGCCACATACTTGATCACTCAAAGATCACTTTCCAAACCAACTTATCTTGCGAGCAACAACCAATCGAGATCTTAAATCGAAAGGTGAAGACATTACGGAACAAGGAGGTGAACTTACTCTGAGTGATGTAGAGAAAAGATTCGCCGGGAGAATCAACATGGGAGAGAGAAGACGATATACGTACATGATACCCTCATATATTTGAAGTTTAGTCCTTTGTATAAATTTCGAGGACGAAATTTTTGTAAGGAGGGTAGGATGTAACGACCCTGAAATCCCTATAGATATGCAATTCATTCAATGTATAGAAAATGATATTTCAGTCTCATTAGGAGTTATAAGTTAAAATTGTTCAATAAAAGAAAGAAACAACTTGCAGCTCACTGGTTAAAACCCTCTACAACTGTTCTTTAATTTGCAATTTCGAATCTCATCAGCCCCAATTATTTTTAATATTTTTCTTTTTAATTTTTTGGATGCCTAAGAGTTGCACGTGCCTTACACAGAGAAATGAAAAGTTTCTAAGAAATCAAACAGGATAAATGAGGTTTTAATTACAAGTTTAACACATGGCCAAAGCCTCGATACACGTGGCCTAAATCCGACCATCGAAAATAGCCCAAAAGCCGCTTCTGGCAGTTGGATCAGCCCCAAATCTATTCGTGCTCGCCCGTGCGACCCTCTGACTCCCCTCTACTCCATTTTATTGTTTGTTTTCTCTGAATTCAACCAGAGAGTAGCACACCTCTTCATCTACCTAATTAAAAAAATTATTCATTTTAATTCAATTTTTTTATTCACACACTCTTATTTTACCCAACAAATACCACCCCATCCCCTAGCTCTCCTCTATTCTGAAATCTATAGCAAAAATTCTCTAAAAAAATTTCGAAGTTCAAGAGAAGTTGAGCTAGTCAAGTGGAGTTAGCTCGAGCCAAGTTCGTCTTTTCGAAGACCGGAGCTATCCTCGGCACTACCACGATCCTAGGAAGACCCTCACTTTTTTCCTCTCTTTTCAATGTTCGAAAACTGGTAAGTCCTTTCTTTCTCTCATTCGTTTCATCTCAAAAAGATTCTTAAAACAATATCGACTAAAGTGGAGTTAGTCTAAATGAATCTTCTTTTAAAAAGTTTTATCACCCTTACTATGTTAAATATTTCACCATAATCTTTCTAACACCACTTTAAATATTATTCATCTCAATTTCTTTTGAATTATTTAAAATTTTGTACTAAATAAATCATACAACAAAATTACATCAAAATACCATGAATTTTACGTATACCCTTTTAATATCATCATGAACTATAACTCTAGAAAATTCACGAGGTAACGACCTATCCCACTCACAATATTATGGTTTCATAGCATGATATTTTAGTTAATTTTTATTTAAAAGAAACAATATACATTAAAATACCCTCGTTTTTAAAAATACTTTTTATCGCTATTTTTTAACCCTTTGCAATTACGCCTCTACAACTCTCGTTAGGGGACCCATTTGTGGATGGTGCGGGTTATCACATCTCTTTGGGATAGTAGAGCGAGATGCAAAACTCCTCATGGAGAATTCAGTCTCGAAAGGAATAAAAAAATATGATTTAAAAGAATACGACTTTTAAAACAAATTAAAACTTTGAAAAAAATTATATTAAATTATGAATTCGAATTTTTGATGAAACTAAATTGTGAAAATTATATTTTTAAAAGAAAATTTAATAAAATACCATCAAATTTCTAAAAGTAGTATTTTTCATTAAAACACCATAAACTTTAAAAGTTAGATTTTTACACTAAGATACCACAAAATATAAAATATGTTTTCATACAAAAATCCTGACTTTTTAAAACAACATATTTTTATTAAGAACTTATTCGAGGCTTTAGGACGAATTAAAAACCCTCGATAATTTTTAAATGACATTTTTACTAAAATACCCTATAAATTAATATACTAGTATAGGTTGCGTATTTGGGTCACAGATTGATTTGAGTGGCATCTTTTCTTGTCGGTTGTCTCGGGGTTTCCGGAGAAAATGATACACAGTTGCCTCTCCCTAAATTTAGATCGTAATCTTAGGATGGAAGTTATCAACGATAATCGTCTTTGAAAAAGACGCAAACACTACTACAAAATATGGATTTGGTCACGGTTTTAACCGTGACACACCCGTTGCCTAAAATCCCATCACGAGAAACCTAGTCCTGTCCTAAACCGTGACCATATGTTTTTTTAGTCAAGGTTAAGACAGTGCTCATATATGTGGCGTTACCAAAAACGGTTCTTACAACTAAATGAAATCTGTGTGGGGTCCATATATATGGTCACGGTTATAACTGTGACCAATTTATGGGCACGGCTTAAACCATGACCATAGGAGATATATAGTCACGGTTTAAACCGTGACCACAAGGTTAAACTGTAATGTAGGAAAGCTGCTATAGCAGGTAACCATGACTATATAGTCCCAATGGTCACGATTTAAAAAGTGACCATAAGGGGAAACCATAGTGAAGGTTGCCTGCTACTAGCAGGTAACCATTACTATATCCTATGGTCGCGGTTACAACCGTGACCAAATATATTATCAATTTTGTTTAAAACTGAAATCTGCGCTCCATACGCGCGTGCTTTCAATTACAACCAGCAGTTGATAATAATAATATGATCAAATCTCCCGCAATTATAACAATCAAGAAGTAATAAGATTAGAATCAAACGCAATTATAAACAAAATATATACACCAAATAGTATAATTAATAAACCAATAAAACAAATGTTTGTGTCAGAAAATCAATAATTTATGGTTGTTGGGACGATCCAGCTCCATTATCCTGTGACCTGAACATACTTCTAAACTCGTCTCGTATGGCCTGCCTGATTGCCCCCACGTTCGACTGCCTCAGCTCCTGGATCTGCGCCTCAAGCGTATACACCTGCACATTCTCTTGCTCCACCCGATCTTGGAGCCGACGCATCTCCTCCTGTGATGCAATGGCCACATCTGTCCGCGTCTGGGCCACAGCTTAATCGTGGACGGACAAACACTTGGAAAAGTGTCAGTGGGACCCAAGACCAACCCTGCGCTCATAACCACCGTGATGTTCGCCGGATATCGAATCCAGAACAGGGACAATGGCGGTAATCGAGTCATCCCTGCCAAGTCCTAAGGCGTCCGTCCTCTCCTGGAACTGGGTCTGTGAAGAAGATATATATATATATATATATATATATATATATATATATATATATATATATATATATATATATAAACGTGTTAACTTAAATATATGAAACTTATCATGTACTCGACCGTGCCCCTGTGTAACGCGGACCTTTCTCTAGCAGCAGTGTAGTTAGCGGGGTCTTTCTTTTTCTGTGATAAAATTATAATTTATTTCAATAAGTATTTTGAGAAAAAGAAAACATATATTCTTAAACGTCGAAATACTCACAAGCTGGTGTTGAGCGCTAGCCTGCGACTGCTTCCCTCGGATCGGGATAACGCATTCTCTGACGTCGTTGTTCCGGTTCTCTCTGTTGCGAACCAACGCCGCGTTGCAAATATAAAGAAGATAATATTATATATCAAAAAATATAATTTCATGTTATATTATTATAATCTTAAAAGTTAAATTTATACCTAAACATCATCGCGCTTGTAATACATGACCATCAGCGACCAATCCTCTCTCGGGACATCTCGAAAATTACCTCCATCATCGCCTCTCTCTCCTCCTCAGTCGCCACGGCCCAAGGAATGTAATGATTCTTACTTACTTCATATCGATGTATCCTCTTGATAACCTGGCACTCGAATATGACCCAGTCTATGAGCCGATGTGCATCGAACGGCGTAGGAACGCCATCCTCGCCGATGATGCTGATGAATCTGTAATTTCCCTGGGTCTAAAATTAAAAAAATTTAAATAAATAATTGTATATATATATATATAATTACGATTAAATTTAAATGTATAAAAGGGTATGTGATACCGTGGCCACTGCAAAAAACTGTCGAACATAGTCGGTCTAGCGTGGGCTCCACCTAATTGGAGCGGGTACCTATAGTAGGTACGGATGTCACAGTGGGAACTCACATGAGACTAATGACGATCTCTGTTTGACAGAATAACTTGTACTCATGTCACATGAGAACTGCTATCTTGCAACAGGTATAATACCATCTAGCATGTTCCCGGCAAGTCCATCCAGTGTTATCACCTCCAATGAGCACCTATATACTATCTCAGGTGACCAACTGATACCAATGTCTTATGAGACCGGCCACCGCTCCTCGTCGGGATCTCAAAAAGTATACACTAGTCTACTCCGAAACATCGATGCCCAGTCTCGATACTCTCTCGACTAGGGACATTTATGGATGTGCTTATAAGCCATCTAGCTTCTACGTATATGATCACCATCATAATACTGGTAGTCAAGTAAGAATCTTATGGGCTCTATCAACATGTAATAGTGATCTGTAATACCACATAATGCATGTACATGATGATAAAGTCAAACCAGATAGTATATTATCATCTCGAGTAAGACTATTCTACCCAAATAGGTCCTCCCACAATCATCATAATCGCCTGCCTGCGTTGTAATAATTGACTTATGGGCACCATATCCAACAATCTCCCACTTGCACTTAAGCCTAATTATTGCGGTGTCGCATAATCACAGCCCGTGTGATACCGAACACCTAACTTCTCTACTAATCAATCTCGCAATGCATGTTTACGAAGCTATCACGTTCGAGAAATTGCCTCAGTGAGTAGATCCACTCCAATGTTTCTATCTTTATATCTCTATATCTCAACTTCGCGGAGAAAAACTATCTCCCAAAATAAGCGATACATGTCTTAGAATTTGTCTGGATATCTGATGGGACCAAGTTCATAAATGAACTCTAAATCCAAAAAACTTCTTAGACCATATCTTCCACTGAATTTAATCAGTATCATGCGCCATGCCTTCCTCAATATACGCTTGGACCACCTGCCCAACATACTATATCTCAGAAGAGGGTAAATTTTAACTCTGACGTCACTCTGTCATCCAGGTCACCTTGGAAGCCTAAAATGATAACTGCCTCATTATGGAGGCTGACATTACTATATACCAAGAAAATCCTCTTATATTCATAACTGCTTCCCAATATTTCTCCAGGATTGAATTAATATATGCTTATTGCAGCTAGTGCAAAAGCAATATTTAGTGTGGTACTTGACATCTCATGATTGACTCAATTGCCTAAGCAAGTGATATGTCAATCATGCAAATCCCTCTTCTCATCAGTCTAAAAGACATCTCTTTAGAGAGAGTGACTCTATCACCTGCGGGTACACCACCACGCCAGGAATCCTCCATTCTAAAACACTTTAGAATAGTGTCAAAGTACCCGAATTGGGATACTTCCCAAATCTAGATTTAAAACCATATATCTAGTCACTAGAATCCCTGATATTTTGTCCAGATCCTATATGGAGAAACCACCTTGTAACAACCATGGTATAACCGATCATAGTATAGGAACATCACTTCCTATCAAAAGTACGTCATCCAAATATCAGTACATCACTCTCTACTACCTTCTTACCACGTCCATCTGTTTTTCTGATGAAGTCAAACTGTATAAATGTCATATCAAAAATAGATGATCTATCTCCGCTATACTTATTTTAGTCTATAAATAGATATAAGCTACTTGCCCACCACGCTTTCGCTGCTCCCACTGACTACAACAATCCTCTGGCAGAGTCATATATATGTGCATTTCTAAAGCTAATTTAGAACGATAGTATAGTCATGCACCTGCCAGATCTCATAGTCTAGGGCAGCAGTAGTGGCAAACTTGGATCATCAAAACCTCCCTGTCACCGTCTTTAAGGAGACCGAAGTATCTCCCGAGTGGCAGAGATTACCCACCAAATCTGCAGAGTGGCTAATGGATTGTCAAATCCAATTGAATTCTTAGGTTCTACTAAATTTTCAGTAATCGTTTGTGGTTCTGGAATCACTTCTAATTCTACCATACTCCCACTAATGTTTTCTGAAAAGAATTCATTTTACTAAAACATGTGGTGAGTCAAGAACAGTATAACAATTTATCCTCTAAATGGTAGAATATTAACCCTCATCAAAGCCCAGAATAACCCACAAACTGCCATTATTGAAACGTGCCTTCAGTTTATCCAAATTCTGGTTTTAAGTATAAGCCGGACTACTCCATATACCTTTACATCGTTAATATGTGAATACATTCTATATCCAATAGAGAAACAAAGGCACTAATTTAATTGGAACCAGATTCAAAAATCATGCAGCTATTTCCAGTGTATATCGACTAGATGGAAGAAAGGCATGCAACATTACTCATCAAGGAGCGCACCCACGGATGAGTAACCTGAGAGAGAAGCAAGTTCTCAAATATATTACTTACGACAGAATACCTAGTATAAGTATCTACATCTTCGATTACCTCGAAGAATCCTGATATTTCCAATGAGTGGTTCTCCGCTTTATTCTTATACCTATAACTGCTCAAAATTTGGGCCTTGAATTTCAACGAAATACGTATCTAAAACTAGAGATGTCATAGGTAAAAGGAATATAATACGAGTACCAACCCCTTTTCCTAATAGACATCGGACAACAAACAATACTTTGTATAAGTCCTCTGAGTTTAATAACTCAAACCCTGCTTGTCATAGGTTGAAAACTGTATTATGGTTAAGAAGAATTACACCGTTATTGAATGCATTTTATTTAATCATCAACTGATAAAAGTAAATGTCATAAACATAATTTAAAAAAGTTATATCTCACTTTATAAAATAAACATACAGATATATCAGTTTGAAACTGGTGCATAATAACTGATATTCAAAACCAAATATTTGCCGTTAGGCAAAACTCAGGTGATTTCCTCAAATATCACCAATTACAAAGAATTCTGATATTGAGGATCTAGTCACCAATATTCTACTCCCATTCAGTATCTGTAACGTCATACAGATATGATAATTAAGTCTAGTAAATACATATCCTGGGGTTAGAAACTAATTGGGAAAGCAGTTTTTAATTAACACCGTACAGCAAAACTGAAATATGAAAATGTTTCGAGGGGTGGCTGGGTATTCCTAGTAATACCTCTTCCACTATCCGGATTCATGACGGCAGTCGCAATTTCCTTTGCTTTCACTCCAATCTGTTTTTATGTCTTTATTTCTTACATTCTGTACACCACACTTAGGCTAATTGGTTTTCTTCTTTCCCTACCTTTCGGCACATGTCTAAGCTTTGGAAGAAGACTATCAAATAAGTGTAATAGATGTACTGTCCTAATACTAGGGGCCCTCGCAATCTGAGAGAAGGTAAAGAGAAAAGACAACTGAACAATCATATTCAATTTCTCCAGAACTGGAATCCATCCTCGATCTAAAACAAGTTTCTTCGAGTTCGTATGTATCTATACGATGGCATATCTAAGAAATATAGATCTTCGTAGTGATATGGAGTGTTCTAGAGAAATGCAAAGGGTGCGTAGGAGTGGCAGGGATATATGCGACTTTGTCATGAATTATGACAATTTAAAAGCCAAAGTGTGTAAGAAGGTTTGGTTAACTTGATTCATGAGTTTTAGTTTATGGTCAGGTCATGGTCGCTACCAAAGAGAGAGAGAAAAGAAATACTCAGCGTGCACTCTAACATAGGTTGGATTGGTTAATCACTTTATCTAATCAGGATGGCTCCCACTATTTCCTCGAATTCTCCTTCAAACCCTAAAAGGAGAATTAGTCGGGATCGTTTGAAAATCACCTGAGGAGTAACACCTACTCATCAGTGGGAATCGGGACACAACTATCATCGCTTGATAACTTGATGGAACCCACTCAAGTCACCACACTCCAGAAGGTATGCACAGGCTTGGCAGGTTTCCTTTATATTTGAAACTCCCGATATGGTTTTTGCCCCAAGCGCTTATAATCTTGACTTTGGCTAACAAATCATAACACGAAAGTTAAGTTCTACCCTTCATTATCCAGATTAATTTAGACTCATCCGTACACGCCGTTGATTTTGGCCAAAAAGGTGGTACGACTGTCCTAAACCAATGCATCTATCTATGCTACGGATAAGCAACATATAGCTACCATTCACAATGCCTTGACTTTGGCCAACAAACACCGCATAAATACTATGTGCAACTTATCTGAAACGAAGGAGCGCTACAGCTAGTTTTTGGCGAAAAACCTTTAACATAATGAACTTGATATCGTTGTAGGAACTCAAGCAGTTTTGAAAAGAAGTGGTTTAGGCTCCGCATTTTCAAAACGAGCAGTTTTGTAGAAAACCGATGGTTTTGAAGAAAACCGAGTAGTTTATAGTCACATAAACTTTTTCCGAAAAGGCCATTCCCTGTGAAGAGATATAGGCACTTTCCTCATCGAATGAGTTGCAGGATATTTCTAACTGAATACCTCGATGCAAAGTAAAAATAAACGCCTATAGTTTTCAAAAATTGGTTCTAACAACATCATTTAGGTTTTTTTTCTTGCATTTATCAGAATTAATGCATTCCCATCAATTTGAAAGCGTGTCTTACACCTCCACTAGGTTTCCATATGCATCAAGTATGCAACTTTAAAAAATCTAGAAGTCTAAGCTACACTAACCTAAAATCGAACTAGAGAATTAGGGTTTTAGTGCATGAAAGCAAGTTCTAATCTAAGTGAAGAAGGTTACAACCTTTGTAGACCAAGCCCTTCACTTCAATAGCTCCAAGTAATGTCCCTAGAACTCTTCTTGGCTCCACTTGAAGAAAGGAGCGAGCTTGCTATGTGATCTTCGAAGCCGAAAACGATCCACCTTGAAATCTCTCTATGTCAAGCTATCTCTTCACTAATCAAATTATTAGTGAAGCTAACAAGCTAAACTAATGGGCTAGATTAGTGTAGGTTGATGAAGTAGGAATTTTGCTCACTTTAGAAATCTATTTCTCTTTTTATTTTCAACTCAAGAAAAACCCTAGTGAGCTTCTTGAGAAAGAAGGAGATGAACTTGGGTGAGTGAGAGTTGTGAATCAAATTATTGAGAGAGTAAACCATGAGCTCAAGATAAAGATAGGGTGAGAAAATATCTTAGAGTAAAACAAAATGTGAGATGAGTCATGGCTTCTACAGGCTTCTACAAGCATCCAAGCCATGCTCATTATCCCTTCATTTCTTATTTTCCTCTAAAAATAAATCACCCAAATTATCCTAAGCCCAAGGTGTGAGTCTCATACACCCATATTCTATGTATCATCAACCATGATACAAATCCTATCTTACACACGCACACGCACACACACACAATTATATATCAAGAGAAGAAAATCTTTAGTGAGCTATATTAGTTAATATATATATATATATCAAATATATTAATATATATCTAATTATTAAATCAACACTTGATTCAATAATCCGGTTATATCATATATAACCGACCAATATCATTTATATGTATATCATTTTATCAAATCAACACTTGATTCAATAACCCGGTTATATCACATATTACCGACAATATTCAATATTCATTATCAAATCAACACTTGATTCAATAATTCGGTCATATCATATATAACCGGCCAATATCAAATATGTATACATATAACATATCATTGAATCAACACTTGATTCAACAATCCGGATATATCACATATAACCTAACCGATATCACATATCGTGAGATTAGAATACGGTATCACATACTCGTATTTAATCAAGCTCCCGCATATATCACCATATGTGCCCTACTTCTTTTCGCTTGAGCTAGGAAACCTCCGTGTGGGACTCTAAAGACTCGTCAATACGCCAGCAGTAGGTATTGATCACATCAGTCACCCACAAGCCGTCAGCGGTACTAGCTGGACGTAACGGATACCCGGGTATTGAACGAATAGAAGATCAACAAGCAAGCTTGTCCAAACTCTCATGAAGCCTATAAGCAACACTTACCATACAGTCCGATCTCTTCGTCTGTTATGTCGCATATCAAGTCTAGGGGTGGAATCGTCAGACCCCAGTAATTTGATAAGTCATGCCGATGTGTGGCTTATAACCGTTCGAGAAACTACTGATAACACTTATCAGTAAATTTCATCAGCCCTGGCTAGGGACTTGCTGTTATAGCCAACCGAGCATAGCGCAACATCAACTCCCTATACCGAGAGAGACGAAACCCCTCCTATCGCTCATTGCCTCCATGTGACTCGGGATTGTACCCAAAATCCACCTGTTTGCATGACTCCTTTGAGCCGTGGTAGGGAGGAAATCAAAGCACAGTGGGAACCACACAAGACTCTATGACAATCTCGGGTCTACAGACTAAGCTGTACAAGTGTCACCAGAGAACTGCTATATGACAATAGGTATGGTACCATCTAGGAGTTCTTGGGGAGTCATGTTCGGTGTGCCCATTCTCTAATGAGCACCTTTGTACAATCTTTGATGTCAAACACCAATGGATGTGGGATCAACCATCTCCCCATACAGGGTCAAGAAACGTACACACCGGTCTACTTTGGAATATCGATGCCCTGTCTCGATACTCCCTCGACTAGGAACTGTTTAAAAGATGTGCTTGTGGACTACACAAGCCCCACTAGTATGATCTGCATCATAGTCCTGGTAGTCAAGCTAACATCCTAAAGTCTTTATTAACATGTATCAGAGAGACAGTATAATAATACAAGTGTACATGTTAAGATAAAGAGCAATCAGATAGCATATTATCATGTCGAGCGAGAAAGTCCTTTATATATATGTCCAAGCATCCACTATAATATACAATAATGGACTCTAGGGCGTACATATTCTTAACACAATTAAACATATCATGCGAAAAAGAAACAAAAATATGCACACATATATATGCCATCCGCATTCGCCACAGGGTCCCGGATCTTCACCATAAGGTTACTTAACTTACTGCAGGATAAGAACAAGACTAGCGCGGATGCAAAACATATATAGTGTTAACTAAATATATATGAACATTCTTCTCATGCATGATATCAAGTAATATCACAGCAGAATCACAACGAAAGCAAACACAATATGGAAATAGGAATAAACTAGGAAAAGTACATTTCAATGGAGCCAAATATGAAATGAAATTTTTCCGGTCGTATGGATAGCCCGTAGTATCGGATCCTAGACCCCTATGAGTGCGAAAATCCGCCTTCCAATCCCAGAAGTGAGGCAACCCCAATCAACAAAGTGAGTGGGCCACCCAGCACTTCCGAAATCCGGTGACTTGGACACCCCTCCGCTGGTTAGTCCTATACCCCATACGAGTACGGCGAATAGCCTGCCAATTCTAGAGTAAGGCACCCTGGTCTCAACTCCATAATATGGAGGCCCGTTTCCCTTTAGAACCCGGCTACTCGAGCACTCCGCTGCGGGGTAATCCTAGTGCATGTAATGAAAACCTGAATATACAACGGTGACTACGTCCGCAACCAGGACGCGCCCCAAAGAATAATACAAGCCGCGATGACGACAGTCCACATGTCGGACACTCGCCACGCAATATGAATAAACATTACATCATAAAGAACTACATCTAATAATATGTACATCGGGCTATCCATCGCGACAAATCCAACATAACCATAATCAACTGAGCAACACAGAACATCAACGCGAATATCATATTCTTAAACCCGTCTGATTGTGCATATAGCAACCAGTCAGATTATACCATGCTATGATATTCACGGTCGTAGAAACAAATGCACATAAAAACACGAATTTAAAATTTCGATCGATTAAAACTTTCCGCATTGGCCCCAAATACAAACCAGTACACAAACAAATCTGGACCAGAACCAAATATTCAAAAAATCACATTTCCATGAACTAGAGCCTCGGAAAAACTTTAGGGCACAGTAGCCAAAATTGGGCAACAGATCAGTGGCCAAATGGCGCATTTGGCGGCTAATCAACGGTCAAATTATGGGCTTAGGTGTCCAATTTTTTTTCTAGCTCTAATTTTTCCTGCACATAATTTTTACGCAACCTAAAAATTTTTTTGAACAACTTTGAAATTCGAACAGCAAGCAAGAATTTTGGAAATGTGATTTGGAAAATTCCTTCGATCGAAACTCTAAATTAGTGCAAACAAGTCTGGCCTTTAACCTGGCTCTGATACCACTACTGGGACCATAGGCACACTAGCAAACTAATTTTGTAAGATAGCAACATGGATTTCAAAATTTTCTAGTTTGCTAAACTTTCAAAACCATGAATCGAACTAAAAAGCTAGAACTTGCTAACAAAAACTAGTGAGCTATACTTAATCTACTATGTGTAGAATACTCACATTCTCAAGCTTTCTTCGTGTGCTCCGTATCGCGTTTGCAAGCCGGTCCTCTTTCGCCGAAGATGATCCATCTGAAGGAACCGATCCAAGCTCCAGCTTTGCCTAGCGAAGCAACCGACGCCCCAAGCTCACTAGGAATGGAGAGTGGGGATGTAGAAATTTCCAATATCTTTTTCCCTCATTTTTAATGCTTAAGTGAGCGACTAAAGAAGGAGGAGGAGGAGGGGGTGAAGAAATGGCCATGAGCAAGTCTTGGAGGAATGAGAGCATTGAATGAATGAAGTGTAGAAAAGAATTGGAATGGCTTCACATTATTTTTGTAACCATACAAAACAAAAAATCTCATAACAATTTTCAATAAACAAATGAAGCCTCATTCCTCTCTACATACCTCCAACCATGCTCATGTCACATCATTCTCCACCTCATATGCAAATGATTTTCTAAAAGGAAAATCATATAATGAGGTGTCCATTTTCTAGAAGATATTCCGTAGAAATACGGAATACAACCCGGTATACGTATCGAAATACATATACGCGTATTCATATAAAAATACGAATAGCCAAGAGAGAAAATGAATAGTGAACAATAATACTAGAATACATATATTAAAAATATATATAAATTATTAAATTAAAAGTTGATTTAATAATCCGGCTTAATCCTAAGCCGCTGGTATTATCAACTTTCCGATTAAAGTCTATGTAGCATGTACACATATTTAATCGGACACCTGTATGTACCAACATATGTCATCTACATCATATCACCTGAACCGGAAAAACCCTCTGTGTGAGACTCTAAATACTCGTCAATACACTGGCAGTAGGTTTAACCACAAGCACGTCAGTGACACTAGCTGTATGTAACGGTTACCCAGGTATAGAGCGAAAGGAAGGCCGACGAGCAAACTCATCCGTACCCCTACTGAGCCTGTTTATGACAATCTCTGTACAGTCCAGTATGTTCGTCTAAAAGTATCGCATATCGAATCTAGGGTGTGGATAAAGTCAGACCCGTAATAACGCGATATTTCATGTCGATGTGAAGCCCAACACCCGTTAAGAAATTACTGATCCAAATCAGTAATTCTCGTCTACATTGACCAAGAATTTCTGCTGATGGTCACCCGTGCACAGCGCGGCATCTACCCCCAATACCAGGAGAAACGAATCCCTGACGATCTGCTCACTGCCTCCATGTGGCTCGGGATTGTACCTAAATAAAACCTATTTGCACAACTCCTTTGAGCCGTGATAGGGTAGTAATTAAAGCATAGTGGGAACTCACAAGAGACAAATGACGATTTCAGGTTGACAGACTAACCTGTACTCATGTCACCTGAGAACTGTTATCTGACAATAGGTATAACACCATCTAGCATGTTCCCGGCGAGTCCGTCCAGTGTACTCACCTCCAGTGAGCACCTGTATATTATCTTAGGAGACCAACTGACACCAATGGCTTATGAGACTGAACACCGCACCTCGTCGGGGTCTTGAAAAGTATACACTAGTCTACTCCAGAGTTTCGACACCCAGTCTCGATACTCTCTCGACTAGGGAGATTTAAGGAAGTGCTTATGGACCATCCAGCTCCCACGTATATGATCTCTATCATAATACTGGTATTCAAGCAAGAATCCTATGGGCTCTAGCAACATGTAATAGTGATCTGTAATACCACATAATACATGTACATGATGATAAAGTCAAACCAGATAGCATACTATCATCTCGAGTAAGACTGTTCTACCCGTATAGTTCCTCCCTCAATTATTATAATCGTCTGCCTGCGATTGCAATAATCGACTTAAGGGAAATATATACAACAATATTTGTATTGCCATCGATGGAAAGATAAAGTTATCGTATTCGTAGACTGTACGTTTGGTGTTTACCAAAGTGAGTTTGTATTCATCGATCTTCATACCCCGTTCAGACTTGGTATCGTACCATCTGCATTGGAATATAAAAAATAGGGCAGCCTTATGAATGTATGAGACCGCTATAATCTGCTTAAAAACACCATAATAGGGATTTCCTCTATCGTCGGAGGTTTCGACGCCGCTATTTTGCGTTGCTCTAATGCATTCCGTTCTTTCGATCTCAAATTTGTAGCCGGAAATCCCGTACCCGCTGTAAAACGTAGCTGCAATCGATGGAACGATTAAAAGGTCTTGGACCTCTCTATCAATCGGCTCACCATGATTCATTTGTCCGTCACCTTCTTCTCTTCACCAAGCGACGAAAGTGTGTCTCTAATCTTCTTCGATTCTGTCATCCGACCACATCCTACGATTCAATCTCTTGAGTATAGTTTGTGCACTCTGTTAGTTAATTTATAGTTATATCAGTTAGATTATACTCTATTTCAAACGGTTTAAATAGATGAAATTAGAAAGATTTACTCAACATATTTAGCAAACCATTCATTGTTTAGCAAGATGAACGCATGTAAACTGCCAATGTGATCGTAAAACATATTTTTTAGCCTTCCTGCTTCAATTAGACCATCAGGAACACGCGGCGGTTTTTTCAGCTTCGTCCTGACATCGTCGTTTAGGAAACAAGCATAGAAATACGTAACTTCTTCCAAAAGATAACCTTCCGCAATCGAGCCTTTAGGACAATGCTTGTTGCAGATATAGTTTTTTAAAGTTAATAGATATCTGTTGAAAATAATAGATATTAATAATCCACGATAATGTTTTGCAATTTAAATAATTAATAATAAACATTTTCATACTTCTCGACGGGATACATCCAACGGTAATGCACCGAACCGCCAATCTTGACATTGGTTGCCAAATGGACGGACAGACGAACAATAATCTCGAAAAAGGAAGGTGGAAAGATAGTTTTGAGCTTGCAGAGGATCATAGGTGGTGGGTTACACTAACGCCCTGACCATCATCTGTGGCCATTTGCGGAACAAAATTTTTATAACAAGTGAAACTTGGCGCTAGAATAACCCTAAACCGGATCTACCATAAACCTAACTAACAACTAAAAAAGTTATATCTACTATGAAAGAATATTATACCTAAAAAAACAAGTCCTTCGGGTCTTCAATCCTCTCTTCTAGCTCCTTAAAGGATGTACGGATCGCGCTTGATCGACGGCCTCCTCGCGTCAAAGATGATCCACCCGAGAGTGTATGCTTTGAGCTCCAACCTCCAAAATGAGGTAACTAGGGTACTTAGAAAGCTAAACTAAGTATCCTAGATGAAGTAGAGAGTGATGATGGATTGCTTTGTCTCACTAACCCTAGGTTTCTCAACTCATGAGACTTTTAGGGTTAGAGCTCGAAGAAGAGAGCAAGGAGAAGATGAGAGTGTGAAGTGAGCATAGAATGAAGAAATAGCTAAGTATTGTGAACTAATAATGCCAAGCCCAAAATATCTTGAAGCTACATAAATATCTAATATGCCACCTTGCATCAATAATTCATAACACATGAAAATATCAAGCATACTCTAATAGTAAATAATGAGTCATGCCATGAGTCACCCCATGAGTCACCAAGTAGCCATGCTTCATTTAAAGCAAATAAACACCTCATTTATCCACCTCATTAACCATTAACTAAAATGGTTAAAACAAATACTGAGGTGTCTTCTTCTAGAAGTATCTTGCACAATTACAAGAATGCCTATCACCGTATATACATACTCATATCCGTATTTCTAAAAATACGAATACAAAGAGACAAAATAATCCAAGAATATAATACTAGGATCTGGATTAAATCAAAGCCTACTTAGTATTATCCGCGCAAACATCATACGTGCACAAGTACACGTATGTGATTGAACCCTGCCGTAAAATCATACGGCATCTATATCGTTTCGCCCGAAGCAGGGAAACCCTCTGTGTAGGACTCTAAAGACTCAACAGTACGCTAGCAGTGGGTTTAACTATAAGCACGTCAGCGGTATTAGCTGCACGTAACGGCTACCCAGATACCTGTTGAAAAGGAAGACCGACGAGCAAACTCGTCCAAACCCCTACTGAGCCTATCCGTGACAATCTCCGAAAAGTCTGGTCTCTTCGTCTAAGAGTATCGCTTACTGGGTCTACGGGTGGTATACGTCAGACCCTAATAAACCGATAATTCGTGCTGATGCGGCTCAGGACTAATCCGAAAAACTACTGATCAACCTATCAGTAAGTCCCAACTGCCTTGGCCAAGGTCTTATGGTCCTGTCCAATCGAACACGGTGCGATATCAACTCCTAATACCTGGATAAACGAATCCTTGACAATCACTCACTGTCTCCATATAGCTCGGTACTTGATCCAACCAAAACCTATTTGCACTACTCAGTAGAGCCGTGGTAGGGTAGTGATCAAAGCACAATGGGAACTTACACGAGACAAATGACGATCTCAGGTCCAAAGACTAACATGTACACATGTCACAAGAGAACCTCTATCTGATGATAGGTATAATACCATCTAGAGGTTCTTGGTGAGTCCGTCCAGTGTACTCACCCCAGTGAGCACCCGTATATAATCTTAGGTGATCACACCAATGGTTGTGGGACCAACCACCACCCCTCATCAGGGTCCAGAAACGTATACGCAAGTCTACTCTAGAGTATCGATGCCCGATCTTGATACTCCTGCGACTTGGAACTTTTAAGGATGTCCTTATAGACTACCAAGCTCCCATAAGTATGATCGCCATCATAACGCTGGAAGTCAAGCAAGATCCTACGGGTTTTATCAACATGTGGTCGACATATATAACATATGCACATGTTAAGATAAAGCCAAACTATAATAGTATACTACTGTATCGAGTCTTTATCAATATGTGGAAGCAACATAAAGTATCATAAGAAAGAAATACACATATCCTGATAAAGACAACTCAAATAATATACTATATAACTGAGCAAGATTGTCTTGTACATATATATCCCTAGAATCCACATGTATACATATACAATAATGGCCTCTAGGGCATACATATCCAACAATCTTCCACTTGCACTAAAGGCCGGTAATTGGCATATCGAATACCCAACATCTGCTCTAAGGACAGCTGCTACCGTACCGCATACCCAACATCTCAAAAAGTCGCTCGAACTGCGCTTGAGGGAGGGACTTTGTAAATGGATCCGCCGTGTTCTCTTTTGTATCCACTCTCCGAACCTCGATCTCCTGGCGATCTATGATCTCCCTGATTAGGTGATACCGCCTTAAGATGTGTCTGGATTTCTGATGAGACCGTGGTTCCTTCGCTAAAGCTATAGCCCCATTGTTATCACAATACAAAGGTATTGGATCAACACTGGACGGAACTACCTGAAGTTCAGTAATGAACTTTTTCATCCAAACCGCTTCTTTTGCGGCATCGTTCGCAGCAATGTATTCAGCCTCCATCGTCGAGTCTGCGATGGTATCCTGTTTGGAGCTCCTCCAACACACCGCCCCTCCGTTGAGGGTAAACACAAAACCCGAGACAGACTTGCTGTCATCCTTTTCACTCTGGAAGCTTGAATCAGTAAAGGACTCGACCTTCAGGTCTCCATTACCGAAAACCAAGAACATCTTCTTAGTCCTTCTCAGGTACTTGAGAATGTTCTTCACTGCTGTCCAGTGGTTCTCACCTGGGTCCGACTGATACCGGCTCACCACGCTAAGCGCGTAAGATACATTTGGTCTTATATATAGTATCGCATAAATTATAGATTCTACCGCCGAAGCGTAGGGTATAGTGCTCATGCGAATCCTCGCTTCGTCAGTCTTGGGAGACATCTCCTTGGAGAGGGTGATTCCGTGCAATGCGGGTATGTTACAGCGCTTGGAATCTTCCATACTAAATCTCTTTAGTATGGTCTCTATGTACCTGGACTGTGAAAGTCCCAATAATCTCTTAGATCTATCTCTGTAGATCTTGATCCCCAGAATGTACGAGGCATCACCCAGGTCCTTCATGGAGAACCTTTGTGATAAGAATAGCTTGACCAATTTTAGCATAGGAATATCATTTCCTATCAAGAGAATGCCATCCACGTATAAGACTAGGAATATAACAGTTCGTCCTACAATCTTCTTATAAATATATGGCTCATCTTCGTTCTTGATGAAGTCAAAGTCCTTGACTGTTGCATCAAAACAGATGTTCCAGCTCCGCGATACTTGCTTCAATACATAAATGGATTTGAGCAACTTGCACACCTTTCCGCTGCTCCCACTGTCTACAAAACCTTCTGGCTGATCTATATAAACGCACTCTTCCAAACATCCGTTTAGAAAAGCCGTTTTTACGTCCATTTGCCAGATTTCATAGTCATGGAAGGCAGCAATGGCAAGTAAGATCCAAATGGATTTGAGCATAGCCACTGGAGAAAAAGTTTCGTCATATTCCAATCCTGTTCTTTGATGAAAACCTTTTGCAACAAGTCTAGCCTTATAGGTTTCCACCTGCCCATCTACACCAATCTTCTTTTTGTAGATCCATTTGCATCCAACGGGTTTTACCCTAGGTGGAGCAATTTTCAAGGTCCGCACTTTATTGGCGTACATGGACTCCATTTCGGATTGCATAGCATCCAGCCACTTATCAGAGTCCCTACTGATAATGGTCTGCCTGAAACTAATAGGATCGTCTTCTTCCAAGTTGCAATCCTCTCGATCCCCGTATATGAGAAAACCGTAGTATCTCTCGGGCGGATGAGAAATCCTACTAGATCTGCAGAGTGGCTGAGGCTCGTCCGGTGTCATGCCCCGCTTCCCAGTATACGGGCAGAGGACGTGACGAGGCCGCTACGTATTTACTCAGAAGTAAACACGCTGAGCGTATCTAAGCAATATAAGTAAAATGCACAAGAGACAGAGACAATAAATATAATTGAACAACAACTTTATTTATTAACATTCTTTTGTACAATACATCTGAAAAGTAAATACATGGAATGGAAAGCAATGCCTAAACAGTTGCATAACAGAAATGGAAAATACAGAATGTAAACGTGTACAAGTAACTAGAGCTCCGGGTCGAAGGCTAGCTGATCCAAGTCCTTAAAGGTGGGCTCAATCTCCTGAAGGTCCGAATCACCTGACGACATTCCAAAGAAGAAGAAAGAGAATGTCGTCGGCGAACAAATCGCTCGGTAAGTCCCGTAAATAGACAAGAATGGAATAGACATAATAGAGAGTATATTGTTATAATATTGTATTTAATGTTAACGCTGTTGTTTGTAGCTTGGTACAGAAGAGGCCACTGTATACGAGAGGAATCTCAATAGACCAGAGACTAAGGTGGACGGAATATAAGGAACCGTTCAGCCACAGTACAATGGCAATTGAATTCAGGTTAGTTGTCTTAATGGTTGCTGTTTCGTGCCACTTCTAACACCTTCCGTACTAATCTACCCCTTATAAACCCCGGGATGTCTTGATTGTATTGATGTATTGTTTGAATTGTATATTGTATATAGATGGATGACTTGCTGAAACCATGATAGCAGTAAATGGATGTAACTGTAGAATCATGTAGATGGATGCATATCCATGGTTCGGTTCAGTCAATATAGATTGATTAGATTGAAAAGACGGATTCATAGATCCATGTTGTATTGTAGTTTGATACTTGAATCGTATTCAAGTCAGATTGATTATATTGAGACTCGGTCTGAGTCAGACAATTAGAAAAGAAATTGAATCCTGAATTAGGTTTTGGTGTTATCGGTAACCGCTGCACATGGACGGCAGGATTTGTGTCTTTTTCAAAGACGATTATCGTGTTGATAACACCGTTTGTTAAGTTGACTACCTTAAATAGGTAAGCACCCATATCTCCGGCTCCCTGGGCTCAAGAGACTGGTCCCGCTTAAACCCATATTTACTAGGGTCCTTATTGTAATTTAGTTTAACTTGAGGGGGTTTTATGTAAAATAATTTTTTATAGTTTTCAAAATACACCTCAAGTATTTTATTATCGTCTTTAGAGTTTTCATTGATGTATATTTTATCAATGTGACATTTCTAGTGAAATAAAACCTAATTTCATAATATAAGGTATTTATTTGCAATATTGGAATTGTATGGTATTTAAATGGAATGTTTTTCTTGAATTTTGGAAATGTGGAATATTATAAATATTAAAAATAGATATTTTGATATTAATTAAATATATATATATATATATTAAAAATATAAGTTTTATTTATAGTAGAAATCATATTTTCTAAAGAAAATTGTATTTTAAATCTTTCGAGACCGTATGCTCCTTGCGGAGATCTGCATCTCACACTACTAAGCCCGACGATGTGCGATAACCCGTACCATCCCGAACGGGTTCCCCGAAATGGGTTATAGCGGCGCATTGCAAAGATTTGTTAAAAATACACATCTTGTAGAAAAAGGTTTTTATAAGTCGGAGGTAGTTTTGTGTAAAACCGTATTTTCCCAATTCTATGTTACCAAAGATCATCGTGCTATGTTACATATGAGTGTTGTGAGGAGATAGGTCATTACCTCATGAACTATCTAAAGGTATAGCAAGGGTAATGATGTTTTTTGTCGAACTAAACTATATGGTATTTTTCTGTAAAAGTGCTATAAAAATTGAAATATAAATTCTTTTGATATGAAACTTATCAATATATTTTGTTGATATTTAATGATCATGATGTGATGGTTTAGTATTATTGTTTTTAAGAAAAATATGATTTTTAAGGAAAAACCCGAATCGGAAGTCGGATTAACTCCACTTCTGTCGGGATTTAGAATTATAAGTTTCTAGAATAGTAAAAAGAAAGGTAAGAAGGGACTTATGGGATTATAGTCAAGATAAGAGGAAGAGAAAGATTGGGGAAGCACCGGTTCATCGTTTCGTCACCGGAAACTCCTCGAATCGTCGTCGGAAGTTCGCCGGAGTTTCGCCCTTTGCTAACTCCACTTGCACACAAAAAGTTTTGGGATTTTTATTGAGAGTTTGGGCAGGGATTTGGAAGTGAGGGGGTGATTTGAGGTGTGGTATTTATAGGAAAAATTAGGGTTTAGGGTAATGAAATGGTGTATTAAAATTTGTATTAAAAAATGGATTAAATGGGGTTTAAATTGATCTGTAAATGTGCAGGGATTTTAAATAGTATAGGGTTAATGGGGGGAGCTCAAGGGTTGCAGCGGTTCAAGAAAATAAGGTTTTAGACTGAGTCGGGCCAGCGGCGCCGGCCGAGTCGAGCGAGTCGCCGGTCTGAGTCGGCCGAGTCGGGGCTGGGGTCTTCGCCACGTGTCCTCTGTTCTTCGACATGACTCGTGGACTCGTTTGTTTTATGTGTGACTTTTGTTTTTTATGAGTTATGCACGTGTAGACTCTTGGGCTTCTAAAAAGATTAAAAGAAAACTAATTAAAAAATAATGTGGCTGATGGGATTTGAACTCTTATGCTTTGATTCAGCAGTGTAAGGTCAGACCAGTGAGCTACAAGCTCTTTCTTGCTGTTCAAAAGTAAATTAAATACTTATAGTACTCACAGGAAATGTAAATACCCCAAGTATACATTAATTTTAAATCAATTTTATGTACACAAGAATTAGAGTTGTTACATCCGGGTTTATTGAATCTTGAGGTTCTACCAAGTCTTCAGTTTGAGTTTGTGGTTCCTAAATTTCTTCCAGTTCTACCGTACTCCCACTAATTTCTTTTGCAAGAAATTGCCACTCTAAAAAGATGGCGTGGCGAGATACAAACACCTTCTGTTCCTCGGTGTGGTAGAACAGATATCCTATTGAATCCTTAGGATATCCCACAAATTTACATAAAACTGAACGTGCAAGTAGTTTGTCCGGATTTTGTACTTTAACATAGACCAGACAACCCCATATCTTAATACGTTTAAGATACAGTCTTTTCCTACTCCATAATTCTTATGGAGTCTTAGGCACAGATTTGGATGGAACATCATTCAATAGGTATGCCGCTGTCTGAAGCGCATGTCCTCAAAATGAAAGAGGCAACTCGGCATTACTCATCATGGAGCGAACTATGTCCAATAGGGTACGGTTCCTCCGCTCTGATACACCGTTGTGCTGTGGTGTATACAGAAGAGTAAGCTGAGAGAGAATTACATTCTCTTTTAGAAAGTCCCGGAATTCCGTACTTAAGTACTCCCCTCCTCTATCAGATCGGAGGATCTTGATACTTTTGCCAATCTGGTTCTCTACTTCGTTTCTGAATTCTTTGAATTTCTCAAAAGTTTTAGATTTGTGTTTCATTAGATACACATATCCGAACCTAGAGGGATCGTCAGTGAATGTGATGAAGTACGAGAACCCACCCCTTGCATGTATAGACATCGGACCACACACATCACTGTGTATGAGTCCCAAGAGCTCTGCTGCTCTTTCTCCGTGTCTGGTGAACGGAAATTTGGTCATCTTTCCCTTAAGACAAGACCGACAAGCTTCATAAGATGAAAATTCGAACGTATTCAAATATCCATCCTTATGCAACTTACTTAGTCTTTTCTCTCCGATATGACCAAGTCTACAATGCCACAAGTAGTATTCGTTTGTATAACTCTTCCTCTTGAATGTATTTTGTACATTGAAAATTGTGTTTTGATTTAGAACATAGATATCATTACACAGTGTACCTTCTGCAACCAATACCTGATTAAGATAAATGTTCATGATATTTCTATCAAGAACAAACTTATATCCATCTTTATCAAGTAAAAAAACTGATATGATGTTGCATACCATGGAAGGTACATAATAGCAATTGTTCAAAATCATAGTATTGCCTTTTGGCAACACTAGGTGATACTCACCGACGGCAGCAGCATCAACTTATGCTCCGTTCTCTACTCTGAGGGATATATCACCAGGTCCAACTATCCAACTTTTTCTCAGTCCCTACAATAAATTACAGATATAAGATCCTGATCCGGTATCTAGTACCCAGGAGGTAGGACTGACCGAAAAACAGTTCTCAATAACAAAAACACTTGAAGAAGATGCAATATTGTGCTTCTTCTTCGTTGGGGTCATCAAGGAATTCATGCAATCCTCTTTCTCTTGCTCATACTCATGACAGCTGTCATAGTTTAGAGCCGAACCGACGTTCCCCAGCCCCGAATAAGAATTCGGATCGGTCAAGTGATACATTTTATTATCTTGATTAGGGCGTGAAATGGTTGCTACCTGGAGAGAGAGAAAAGAAACACTTAGCGTGCGCTCTTGCAAGATTAGATTGGTTATTAGTTTATCTAATCAGGATGGCTCCCACTGTTTTCTCGAATTCTCCATCAAATCTTCAAAGGAGAACCAGTCAAGATTAATCACACTTCATAATACTTGCTTAACCTTTCAGTCAGGTTAGTGTCGGTACTTCGAGGGAGATTTTCCAACGCTTTCACGAAGTTCTTTAATTATGTAACCTCTTTTCCCTGGAGGCGTAGCCCCGCTAACACCGTTCTAGACACCTACTTAGTTTATAGCATTGATTGTTAAGTGAAATAATCTCCCAAGAGTAATCTTACTCATCAATGGGATCGGGATCCAACTATCATCACATGATAACCTAGATGGAATCCACTCTAGTTACCACACTCCAGAAGGTATGCAACACTAGCAAGTTTCCTGTATATTTGAAACTCCCGATGTGGTTTTTTCCCCTAGGACCCTAGTGACCTTGACTGAGCCAATATATCAAAGGATTCTAGTCAAGTTCAACCCGTCATTATTTTTATTGCATTAGACCCACTCATACGAGTCCTTGACTGAGCAAAAATGGCCGCACGACTATCCTAACCAATCGCATCTTATGCTACAGAAAAGTATTACATAGCTACCGAACACTACGCTTCGACTGAGCACGACATATATAGCATGAATACTAAGTAATACTAGTCTGAAATGACGGAGGGATACGGCTAGGTATTTGGCGAAAAACCATTTAACATAATGAACTTGATATCGTTGAAGGAACCTGAGCAGTTTTGAAAAGGAGTGATTTAGGCTCCGATTTTGAAAACTTATGGTTTTGAAGAAAACCAAGTAATTTACAGTATATACTTTTGCTCAAGAGGTCACTCCCCGTGAAGGGATCTCGACTCTTGCCTCCTCGAATGAGGTGCTGGATATTCATGACCGAATACCACTATGCAAAGCGAAAGAATATAACTGTAGTTTTTCGAAATCTGTTCCAACAACATCTTTTTAGGTTTCTTTTCTTGCATTAATCAAAATTAATGTGGTCCCATCAATTAGACCTATCACACCAGAAAAGAATGAAAATACAATGTACGTATATGCCATCCGCATTCGCCACGGGGTCCCATCATGTACCGTTAGGTTACTTAACTAACGGCAGAGCAGGGGCTGGACTAGTGCGGGTGCAAAACATATATAACATCTACTAGTATATATATAAATATATATAACATTCGTCCCAGGCATGATAATAAGTAACATCACATAATCTCAGCAAGCAATACAGAATGGTGAATAATCTTAGAGCCTCGGGTTTCATTTGAGCCGCAAATAAAACTCGACATTCCCGGTAGTATGGATAGCTCGTGCAATGAAAACCTGGACCCCTACGAGCGCGGCAAGTTACCCACCAATCCCAGAAGTGAGGCAATCCTAATCAACAAAGTGAATGGGCCACCCAGCACTTCATGGAATCCGATAACTTGGGCACCCCTCCGTGGGTCATACTATACCCTCTACAAGTGCAGCGAATACCCCGCTAATTCTAGAATGAAGCCCCCTCCGTCTTAACGCCATGAAATGCGGACTTGTTGCTTTCTAGAACCCAGCTATTCGATCACTCCACCGTGGGGTAATCCTAGTACAGAAAATGGAAAAAAAATATGTACAATGGTGATATCGATCTCAACCTGGTCGTGCCACAATCAAATAATATACAACATGGCAAAGACGGCAATCCACATGTCGGACGCTCGCCCCGCAATATGAATATACAAATGAATCTTAACTGTACTACTAATATTGCACCGCAAGCTATCCACCACGACAATCCAACCACAACCACATCACAAACACAGAACATCAACATGAATGTTATGTTTGTTAACCCGTCTAATAGAACATATAGCAGTTAGACGGGTTATACCGCTCAAATGGCATTCACGGTCGCAGATAGAAGTGTATGTACTGAAAACTATTAAACAGTGTTATAAATAACGACTTTGAAATACTCCGAATTTCCCCCAAAAACAAAGATAACAGAATATCCAACCTGGGCAAAAACAAACATATCCTGAAACCCTAAATCCAAGTGATATAGAGCACCAAACAAAAACGAGAATTTTTCACCACTGAAAAACCGGCCATGCCGGTCTAAAACCAATTCTCGCCGGCCATTTTGTAAAATTATTGCCTCGTTTTTCTCTGGTGTTAGCATAAAGAGTAATCTGCAGTTGTTTAAAAAAAATTTAGAGACTCTGCAAAATTCGACAGAAACTTGAATATTGGGTTTCGTATTTCGAAGTTGTTTCGATTTTGTTACTTTAATATCGTTTAAAACTTCTAGTATAGGTTTTATAGGCTGGCTCTGATACCATGTTGGGTTACACTAACGCCCTGGCCATCATCCGTGGCCATTTGCGGAACAAAATTTTTATAACAAGTGAAACTTGGCGCAAGAATAACTCTAAACCGGATCTATTATATACCTAACTAGCAACTAAAGAAGTTCTATCTACTATGATAGAAGATTATACCTAAAGAAATAACCCTTTCGGGTCTTCAATCCTCTCCTCTAGCTCCTTGAAGAATGTTCGGATCGCGCTTAATCGACGGCCTCCTCGCGTCAAAGATGATCCACCCGAGAGTGTGTGCTTTGAGCTCCTGCCTCCAAAATGAGCTAACTAGGGTACTTAGAAAGCTAAACTAAGTAGCCTATATGAAGTAGAGAGTGATGATGGATTGTTTTGTCTCACTAACCCTAGATTTCTCAGCTCATAAGACTTTTAGGGTTAGAGCTAGAAGAAAAGAGCAAGGAGGAGATGAGAGTGTGAAGTGAGCATAGAATGAAGAAATGACTAAGTTTTGTGAACTAATAATGCCAAGCCCAAAATATCTTGAAGCTACACAAATATCTAATATGCTACCTTGCATCAATAATTCACAACACATGAAAATACCAAGCATACTCTAATAGTAAACAACGAGTCATACCATGAGTCACCCCATGAGTCACCAAGTAGCCATGCTTCATTTAAAGCAAATGAATGTTGGAGATAGTGCCCTCAGAGTCAATTATTGGATCACAGGCACGTGATTGCAATGATTGAGAGAGGACCTATCCCGGTAGGACAGTCTTACTCAAGATGATAGTATGCTATCTGGTTTATCTTTATCATCGTGTACTGCTTTAAGTGACCTTACAGGTCGCTATTGCACGCTGATAGAGCCCTTAGGATTCTTGCTTGACGACCAGCAGTATGATGGCGATCATATACGTGGGAGCTGGGGTCTATAAGCACATCCTTAAATGGTCCCTAGTCGTGGGAGTTTCGAGACTGGGCATCGATACTCTATTAGTAGACTAGTGTATACAGTCGAGACCCCGACGAGGGGCGGTGGCCGGTCTCACAAGCCACTGGTGTCAGTTGGTTCACCTAAGATGTATACAGGTGCTCATTGGGTTATGAGTACACCGGACAGGACTCGCCGGGAACCTGCTAGTTGGGATTATACCAGACGTCAGATAGCAGTTCCCAGGTGACATGTGTACAGGTTAGTTCATCGACCTGAGATCGTCATTTGTCTCGTGTGAGTTCCCACTGTGCTTTGATTACTACCCTACCACGCTCAAAGGATACGTGCAAATAGGTTTTAGTTGGGTCAGTCCCGAGCCACATGGAGGCAGTGAGCGGATCTGCAGGGGTTCGTCTCTCCCGGTATTGGGGGTGAGGTTGCGCTGTGTCTAGGAGAGCCATTACACGAAGCCCTCGGCCGAGGCAGGAGATTTACTGGTAGGTATTCCAGTAGTATCTCAGGGTGTTCTGGGCTCCGACACGACTTGTACCGCTTTTGGGGGTCTGACTTTTACCAACCCCCTAGGCCCGCCATGCGATACTCATAGACGAACGGATCGGACTGTACGGATATTGTCACTGACAAGCTCAGTAGGGTGTCAGGATGAGTTCGCTCATCGACGTCCCTTTTGGTCAATAGCTGGTAGCCCGTCACGTATGGCTAATACCTCTGACGTGCTAGTGGTTAAATCCACAACCATAGTATTGACGAGTCTTTAGAGTCCACTACACACAGTTACTCAAGTTTCGGGCAAAACGCTGTAAAGGCCGTATGGAGATATGGCAGGGTTCGATCAGATACGTGCGGTATTGCACGGATCGTGATCGGACGGATAATACTAGCGGGTTTTGGTTTAAGCCGGATCCTAGTATTGTACAGTGTAGATTTTGTCTCTTTGCATTTGTATTCAGTGGGAATACAAATGCGGGTATGTATATACAGTCGCGGGGTTTTTCCTGTAATTTATTACGGGATCAGTTTTCTGAAGTTGCCAGTTTGCCTTCTGTTCCGGCCAGTTTTCCTTTGTTCCTTCACGGCCGGACTTTTTGATGGAGGGGGTTATTTGCAGTTGTGCAAATAAGTTATTGTGGAGGGGTTTCTTGCATTTGAGGGATTATGATATGACTATCATCATTAGATTCTTTTTCCATCACTTGCTTGCATTAATTGAGATTAGAATGGATTATAAGTTGATGTGAGACTTGCTTTTAGATGTGGTCACCTCTCTTGATTCCTACACTCACCTCCCTTTTTGGTTTTGTTTTTCCCTCCACCATTTTGAGTTTGGGGGGCCGGCTACATATGAGTAAGGAGATGAGAGAGTTCATTTTTGATGAGGGGAATTATTCATATCTCATTTGCATGCTTGCTAAATTCTCAACCTCTCTCCAAAGTTCTTTCATTCTCTTCTCCATCAAAAGGCAACTTCACCCCATTGAGACAAAGGTTTTCTACACTAGTCTACAGCAAACCTTGGACGCGTCGACTAGCCAACTTCGCGCCCGAGTTGCCTCGGTCTAGAGGTGGGAGCCCGTAAAAGAACCCGGCGATGTAGTGCCCGTTTCGACGAGGAGACGACGACCGGAGATTCCGCGAGGAGATCGGAGTGGAGACAAAGACCGAAGGACACGGATCGCTCGGTATATCTCTCCCCCCATTCTCTTGATAGCTAGGATTAGGTTAATGGTTACGATCCGGGTTTATTGTCCACGGTAGCGCCGGTTTAAAGTTAAGAAAAAAATTTGATTCCGCATTTTGGCCTCGAGTAGACGGCCGGGGCGCTGCCGTGGCACAACAATGAACACCTCATTTCTCCACTTCATTAACCATTAACTAAAATGGTTAAAACAAATAATGAGGTGTCTTCTTCTAGAAGTATCTTGCACAATTACAAGAATTCCCCTCACCGTATATACATACCCATATCCGTAATCTGAAAAATACGAATACAAAGAGACAAAATAATCCAAGAATATAAGACTAGGATTCGGCTTAAACCAAAGCCTACTTAGTATTATCTGCCCGAACATCATACGTTCATAAGTACACATATGTGATCGAACCCTGCAGTAAAACCATACGGCCTCTACATCGTTTCGCTCGAAGTAGGGAAACTCTCTGTGTGGGACTCTAAAGACTCAACAGTACGCTGGCAGTGGGTTTAACCACAAGAACGTCAGCGATACTAGCTGTACGTAACAGCTACCCAGGTACCTGTCGAAAAGGAAGGACGACGAGCAAACTCGTCCGAATCCCTACTGAGCCTATCCGTGACAATCTTCATACAGTCAGGTCTCTTTGTCTAAGAGTATCGCATACCGGTCTCTTCGTCTAAAAGTATAGCATACCGGGTCTAGGACGTGGTATACGTTAGACCCTAATAAACCGATAATTCGTGATGATGCGGCTCAGGACCAATCCGGGAAACTACTGATCAACCCATCCGTAAATCCCAACTGCCTTGACCAAGGTCTTATGTTCCTGGCTAATCGAACACAGTGTGATATCAACTCCCAATACCTAGAGAGATGAATCCCTGACAATCACTCACTGCCTCTATGTGGCTCAAGACTGTACCCAACCAAAACCTGTTTGCACGACTCAGTAGAGCCGTGGTAAGGTAGTGATCAAAGCACAGTGGGAACTTACACGATACAAATGACGATCTCAGGTCCAAAGACTATCCTGTACACATGTCACAAGAGAACCTCTATCTGACGATAGGTATAATACCATCTAGAGGTTCTCGGCGAGTCCGTCCAGTGTACTCACCCCCGGTGAGCATCCCTATACAATCTTAGGTGATCACACTAATGGTTGTGGGACCAACCACCGCCCCTTGTCAGGGTCGAGAAACGTATACGCAAATCTACTCTGGAGTATCATGCCTGATCTCGATACTCCTGCGACTTGGGACTTTTACGGATGTGCTTACAGACTACTCAGCTCCGACAAGTATGATCGCCATCAAAACGCTGGTAGTCAAGCAAGATCCTACGGGCTTTATCAACATGTGGTCGAAATATATAACATATGCACATGTTAAGATAAAGTCAAACCATAATAGTATATTGCTGAATCGAGTCTTTATCAATATGTGCAAGCAACATAAAGCATCATAAGAAAGAAATACACATATCCTGATAAAAACAACTCAAATAATATATTATATAACTGAGCATGATTGTCCTGTACATACATATCCCTAGCATCCACATGTATACATATACAATAATGGCCTCTAGGGCATACATATCCAATAATAGGAATATCATTTTCGAGCTCTTCTATCTCATTGATGTCCACGTTTTTGGAACACAGTTGTCGAAAATACATGCAAAATTCGTTAAGAACGAAACCAACTTTAGATTTTACCGATGCTCTTAGGCATTAAGGAAGAAGATGTTTCATCAATATATGGTAGTCGTGGCTCTTGAGTCCTACGATTTTTCCATTTTCTACTTCTACCTGTTTGGAAATGTTTGATAAGAAACCATCAGGGATTTTCAATTCTTTCAACACCTACAGAATTTCCCGCTTCTCCTCTTTATCCAGGTTGTAGATTGCTGGTAGGATTTCGTAATAACCTTGTTTACCAGCCACAGGCCGAGGATGCAATTGTCATGACCCGAAGGTACGGAACGTGACTGAAACTTAAATTACGCAACGTCCAAAGGCGTAACGCAATCTAAGTAAGCCAAAGCCCAGAAAATCCAAACCATTAACAAATAGAGTGAAAGAAAACCTTACATAAAAAGAAGTGTAGTAAATTGAAGTTGCATTAAAGCACTTTTCAAATCACCAAATTTTTCCGAAAATTTCGGCAGAGTCTCCTTTGTAAATACTGGCCCCAAACGGGTACAAAACAAAAATACATATACAAGATGAATAAAGGCATTCCCAAGCAGGAGCTTCGCCCAAGGCGGAATCACAACCACACGCAATATATATCATGGTAGTGCAAGAATAAGCATATAAAAAGCACGAGAAAAGGAAAACATCAAGTCTGCTCAAGTGAGCTCGACACCAGAGAAACAAAATATATACACAAATCTTACGGTCACACCTCTAAGTCGCATATACAATGATAGAAGCGGTAGATGGAGAATACTAGATACAAATAATAGTACAAGTGGAGACAAAAGTAATCCTCGCAACCCACCTACGATCAAAGTCGCAAGTCCGAGCAAAAGAAGCCAAGAAAAAGCACGCCCGCCGCTATAATACTGACAGGTCGGACCTGCAAGATACTGTGGCACAACGGGGGTGAGTTTCCAACTCGTGAGTAAAAAGAAACATCTAATAAGGCTTTAATAAGTATGCGCGCAAATGTGTCACAACCTACATATCTCGATATGATGCAATGCACTAATATGTATGCAACATGAATGCATAATCAACATGAGACTTGATATGTTTGGTATGAGAAAATCTGTATCCTTACTTAGAAAAAACTTTGTAAAATAGCTGAGGTATCATCAATGAAATCATCAGAAAAACCGTGTCAAGTATCGACACAAAATATGAATATATCAAAGTCTCAATATCTCGATGTCTCAACATCTCGATATCTCGGTGTATCAATAACTCAATATTTCGGGCTCCGTCGGTCCGGATCGGCCCATATCATCAAATCCCATGACTACGGTCGGTATCCTCCGGATATCCGCCGCGCCAGACATCACCGGTAGGTAGTCTTTCTCTGCCAGGCTCATCGTCATTCTCACAAAAACACTCTCGCCCCGAGGTTCCATACCGGACCTACCATGTACCCGAAACGGTTCATCCTACTCCTCGAATCAGGTCTCGAAAACCAACAGAAATCAGGAAAAACTTATAGTGGACGACCCATACATCACGAGAAAACCGCAACTTGCATTTTAAAAGGATAATAAGTTTATAAAATTCTTGCGGTTTTCCCCCAAAATCCAGAAATTTCATAAATAATGAAATCCTCGAGAAGAATCACAATATATACACATGCCGGTGAGGGTGGAAATCTATGATACGGTAGTGTATACCATGTGAAGTACGGCCAGAAACTATGCATGAATCATGATACAATGAGGTATGTATATATAACTAACAATCCTACGTATCCATTTTAAAGAAATGAATACACAAGTATAAGTCGACGGATCATATATGATGCACATGCACAATTACCGATTCTAGGCAAGTTCTATAGTGTTCGTAACATATCAATTACCAAAGGCGTGTGTGTTCGAATAAATAGTGCACGTGCAGCATGAACCAATGGTAATGGTGCAAATATCCTATGAAATGATATCACGAGTATACAAGATGATGCAATGCAATGAAATGCATAACTAGGAAAACTACACATATAATGCAAGCACTACAAGTAATCCTGTTGTCGAGCGCCGAGCGCCATCCAGACGATCCCCCCATAGATGTATACATCTACTCACCCGGACGCCTTGGCTAATCTGATCCGATCACCGCCTTGCCTTTCCGCGCTGCAGCTGATGCCTCCGCAACCGATCCTAGAATTTCACAAACACAATATATAAGGCTAAATATCCTGAGACGACACAAAGACAACGAAATGCAAGAATAAACACCCAGACACATTGTGCACTTGGTGCAAAAAACGCGTAAGACATCGACACAACCTCAACTAAGATCGCTATTCGAGATAACCACCAAACCTAGAACCCGATCGTACCAATTGCGCATTTGCAAAACCCTAATTATCATAGGAGATATTATATATATAGTCACAACGTCAAATTAAATCAGCATCTAATTATAACAAAAACCTAGTAAGCACCTAAAGGAAATTTTGGTGCAAAAAACCGTGGATTAGCGATCTAGTGGCTACAATCACAAGCAAACATCCAAACTAAGCCACTAGATAGCAACTACACTTAGCTAACCTTAGTTGTAATGGTTCAAACACTAACTCAAAATTTAAACCCTTTTCTTTAATTCACAAACTTGCAAACTAGAACCATATCAACACTTAATTAATTTGGATTCAAGTGATTAACCAACAAAAATAAGTATTGGGTTAAGATTTATACCTCACTCTTTAGAGATCTAACTTGTGACTTAGCCTCCTCAAAATGGTCTCATTGCTCCATGATTCAAGCAAGATTTGGCCAAGGAAAAAAGGATAAGGAATTAGTTTTGAATTTGTAAGATAATTTGTGGATTTTTGATGGATTTTTGATGAATTTTGAGATGGAGATGATGTGGGGGAAAATGGGGTTGCTGCTGATTGGTATCGGCCAGAGGAAAGAGGGAGTGTGTAGGTTTGTGTGGATGATTCCATCTCAAGAAAAATCCCCCCATGTCTCATTAATGCACCTAAATACTTAATTCTAGTTTTATTTATTTTATTTCATTAATTTTTTTTGACCCTAGAACCAACTAGAATTTTGGAACCAAAAGAGAAAAAGAAAACATGATATAAACTTGGTTTAAAGTTGTCATGGTTCATATTTGAGTAATTAACCCATTCTCATATGTAATTATCATTAATTAAAAGTATTAGTGAAAGCTTACAATAATATTTAAAATAATTAATTAAGGAAAAATATTTAAATAACTAGCAATTTATAAGTGACTAATTTATTACCAAATACTAGCAATTACATATCTAAAATAGGTATAATTAGGCCTATATTGAAAAATAATTATAATTACGTTTTACAGAAAATACCATTTATTTACCGATTATCGGAAAATTACCTAAACGAATTTTAAAACGTTACAATCTTCCCCCCTTAAAGAAATTCGGTCCCTGAATTTAAAATTTAACTACGCGTACCTTCGAAGAGATGGGGATATTTCTTCCTCATCTCGTCCTCGGTTTCCCAGACGACCTCTTCGCTGTTCGGGCCACGCCAAAGAACCTTTACGGACGTTATACCCTTTGACATCAATTTCTTCACATGTCGATCTAGAATGACCACCGACTGCTCGGTGAAAAAAAAGATCGCGCTCCAGATGGATCGTCTGGTGCTGAATCACATGAGAAGGGTCATGAAGGTACTTGCGGAGCATCGATACATGGAACACAGGGTGAACATCTGGGAAGCTGGGCGGAAAAGCCAACCGATAAGCAACTATGCTGACACGCTCGAGGATCTCGAAGGGACCCACAAATCTGGGACTAAGCTTCCCTTTCCGCCCAAATCTCACCACGCCCTTCATTAGAGAGACCCTCATGAAAACATGATCACCAACGGCAAACTCGAGTCTGCGACGGTGTCTGTCAGCATAAGATTTCTGCCTGCTCTGGGCCGCCCTCATCCTATCCCGAATCAACTGGATCTTTTCGGTCGTCTCATGTACGATCTGTGGCCCCAAAATACTGCTCTCAATGAGCTCTGTCCAACATACGGGCGATCGACATCTCCTCCCATATAACGTCTCGAAGGGTGCCATCTGAATCGTCTCCTGGAAGCTGTTATTGTAGGAGAACTCTATCAAAGGAAAATGACGATCCCAACTGCCACCGAAATCTAAAACGCAAGCTCGAAGCATGTCCTCAAGAGTCTGAATAGTCCGCTCTAACTGACCGTCGGTTTGCGGATGAAAAGCTATGCTGAAACTCAATCGGGTGCCCAAAGCCTCCTGAAGTTTCTGCCATAGTCGACTGGGGAACTGGGTGCCTCGGTCGGACACAATACAAGTCGAGACGCCATGCAGTCGTACAATCTCATCAATGTATATCTGGGCATACTGAGCAAATCCAAAAGTGGTCTTTACCGGCAGAAAGTGAGCTGCTTTCGTCAATCGGTCGACAATCACCCAAATAGAGTCATATTCTCGACTGGTCCTGGGTAGACCCACAATGAAGTCCATAGAAATCTGCTCCCACTTCCACTTCGGAATGGGCAAAGGCTGTAACTCTCCAGCTGGCCTCTGGTGCTCGGCCTTGACTTGCTGACAAGTCAGGCATCTCAAAACGAAGTCCGTGACATCTCTCTTCATCCCATCCCACCAGTAAACGTCTTTCAAATCATGATACATCTTAGTAGAACCCAAATAAACACTGTATACCGATCGATGTGCCTCCTCAAGAATCTCACCCCTTTGTCCCTCAGAATCTGGTACGCACAATCGAATCCCAAAACGTAGTACCCTCTGATCATCAATCACGAACTCAGAATCTCTGCCCTATCTAACCTGCTCCATGATCTCTGAAAAACGGGCATCGCTGGACTGTGCCTCACGAATACGGTCAAGTAACTATGGACGTGCACGGATATGCGCAAGCTGTCCCCCTGTCGGAGTAAACTCGAACTGCACTCGGCTGTCGCATAGAATCTGCCAATCTGCCGTCGACTGCCTCTGAACTGTGCTCAAACAAGATAAGCTACCTCCGGGCCTCCGACTCAAAACATCCGCCATAACATTCGCCTTGCCCGGATGATAAAGAATCTCGTAGTCATAGTCTTTCACTATCTCCATCCAACGGCGTTGTCTCAGATTTAGATCTCGCTGCTGAAAGACATACTTCAAGCTCTTGTAGTCCGTGAATATCTGGCACGACTCGCCGTATAGGTAATGTCTCCAGATCTTGAGTGAAAAAACCACCGCAGCCATCTCTAAGACATGAGTGGGGTAGTTCTGCTCGTGCTTCTATAGCTACCGAGAAGCATAAGCGACGACCCTGCCGTGCTGCATCAACACACAGCCTAGCCCCACTCGAGAAGCATCACAATAAACCACAAAACCGCCCGATCCCGAAGGCAATGATAACACTGGTGAAGTAGTCAGACGAGTCTTCAACTGCTGGAAGCTATGCTCGCATGCCTCGGTCCAAACAAATGGAACCCCCTTCCGGGTCAACCTGATCAATACGGGAGAAATCCTGAACAAAACGTCGATAGTAGCCGGCCAGACCTAGAAAGCTGCGAACCTCTGTAACTGATACCGGTCTGGGCCAAAGTTGAATGGTCTCGATCTTCTTCGGGTCTACACATATACCATCTCTCGTAACCACGTGACCCAAGAAGTCGACACTGTCAAGACAGAATGCGCACTTGGAAATTTTGGCGAACAACTGGTGCTCCCTCAAAGTCTGCAATGTGATCCGCAAGTGCTGCTCGTGCTGCTCTCGGCTCCGGGAATATACTAAGATGTCATCAATGAATACGATAATGAACTGATCAAGATACGGCCTGAAAATGCGGTTCATCAAGTCCATAAATGCTGCTGGGGAATTAGTGAGCCCGAACGACATCACCAAGAACTCGTAATGCCCGTAATGTGTGCGAAAAGTAGTCTTCGGAATATCATCCTGCCGAACCCGCAACTGATGGTATCCTGATCGCAAGTCAATTTTTGAGAAATGTCCCGCACCCTGGAGCTGGTCGAACAAATCATCAATACGAGGTAATGGATACCTGTTCCGCATTGTAACCCGGTTCAGCTGATGATAATCAATACACAAACGCAAACTGTCGTCCTTCTTCTTAACGAACAGAACAGGAGCACCCCAAAGGGACACACTTGGTCGAATAAGCCCCTTATCCAGCAAATCCTGCAACTGATCCTTCATCTCTCTAAGCTCCGCCGGGGCCATCCAATAAGGAGGTATAGAAATAGGCCCCGTGCCGGGGATCAAGTCGATGCAGAACTCAATATCACGCTCTGGCGGTAAACCAGGAAGCTCGTCAGGAAAGACATCCGGAAACTCCCTCACAATCGGGACCTGGTCCAACGAGACCTCTGCAGCTCTAGTATCACTGACATACGCTAAGAATCCCTGACATCCTTTCCTCAAGAGCCGACCAGCACGAAGAGAAGAAATCAGGATAGGAAGGGTGACGCTACGGTCTCCCTGAAGAACCAGAACTGGCTCACCCGGAAAGCTAAATCTGACTGCCTTCTCACGGCAGTTCACGGATGCATAACAGGTGGATAGCCAGTCCATACCTAGAAGAACGTCAAAATATAACATATCGAGGAGAATCAGATCAACCGAAGAATCCCTCTCCCCGATACGAACGGGACACGATTGGTACACAAAACAAGCGACAAACGACTTGCCTACCGGAGTAATAACAATAAGTGGCTGATCTAACGAAGACAACTCTTGGCCCAACATCGGTTCAAAGTGTGTAGATATATAAGAATGTGTGGAACCTGGGTCGAATAATACCCGCGCGTCGAAAGAACATACTGGTGAAGTACCTGTCACAACGGCATTGGATGCCTGCGCATCCTGAGGAGTCAAAGCGAACACTCAGGCCTGTCCCCCACTAATAGCTGGCTGTCCTCTACCTCCGCCTCTGCCTCTACCTCTGTCACCCCGTCCTCTCTGAACAGGACCGCCATGCCCACGGCCTCTAGGAGCATCTGCCTAGCGTGGAGCATCGTCAGGGGTAGGAAGTAGAGCTCTCTGAGGAGGTGGTGAAGGCGGTAATGTCACATGTGGAACTGTCGCCGCGCCCTGGCGCCTCACAGTACAGTCTCTGACACGGTGATGCAGGATCCCACATCGAAAACATCCAAAGACGGCCGTTGTCCCTGTGGATAGGTACTATATAACTGTCCTGATCTCAAGCCTCCGCCATCACCACGGCCTAGAGGGGGCCTGCCACGGCATTTACCTATCTGCCTCAGGGCTGATACATCAGTACGAATCCGTTTCGGTCCCTGAACGACCGAAGTCTCCGAAATACGCTCCTCCGGCAGTAAGGCTGCATCCATCGCGGCTGCATAAGTGTTAAAGTGCTGGGCGCCAATAGCAAGAAATAACTGTGTGTCAAGTCCCCGTACGAACCTCTTTATCATCTTCTTTTCAATGTCTACCAAGTAAGGCGCATATCGAGACAACTGAGTAAATCGAATGTCATACTCGGACACTGTCATCCCAAGTCTTGCACAAAACCTCAAAACTATGGGCGCGAGCATCCCGGACGCTCTCCGGAAGAAAACGGGCAAGGAATGCAGCTGTGAACTCATCCCAAGTCATAGGAGGTAGACCTGCAGCTCGGCCTCTCTCGAATGACTCGCACCACGTCTGAGCAAGACCCTCCAAACGAAAGCTCGCTGGCTCTACCCATCTATCATCAGAACATCTCAGCAAAAGGCAAATCCTAGCCATCCTGTCGAGGAATGTCTGCGGATCCTCCGCTGCATCTGTGCCGGTAAAAACTGGGCCTCATAAACTCCTGTAATGATACGGGAATAATCGCAGTAGTGGTAGGAACAACTGTCTGGGAAGCAGGTACAATCGTGGTCTGTCCAGTGGAAGGAACATCCTCAGATCTTTGTGCCCGACTGGCCATATCTAATGATCCCATCATCTGACGCAACTCCTGCATCCCGGCCTCTAGCCTGGCAATACGTCCTGGAGAAGGCGGATCAATCTGAACCTGAGGGGTAGGCATACTGCCCTGATCGGTCCTCGTCTCAGATGAGACCGCACGAATCTCATCTCTGGCGGCAGCCCTCTGAGCCCTCATAGTCTTCGGCGGCATAGTGACTGGAACAAGAAATAGGATTAATAAGAACAGTGCAGTTGAATCAAGGGATATAAGGAATTAAAGAAGGAAATACAAGAAAATATATCCTAAGGTCACTTAAGCAGAGTACCGTATCATAAGTATGCCGCGGAACATACCCACGCTACGTCACTCAGCTTAAGTCACCTACTCCATCTACCAAGGGTCATCCTACACTCAGAAAAGTAAAACCTATAGCTCTGATACCAACTTTGTCATGACCCGAAGGTACGGTACGTGACTGGCACTTAAATTACGCAACGTCCAAAGGCGTAACGCAATCTAAGTAAGCCAAAGCTCAGAAAATCCAAACCATTAACAAATAGGGTGAAGGAAAACCTTACATAAAAAGAGGTGTAGTAAATTGAAGTTGCATTAAAGCACTTTTTAAATCATCAAATTTTTCCGAAAATTTCGGCAGAGTCTCCTTTGTAAATACTGGCCCCAAACGGGTACAAAACAAGAATACATATACATAATGAATAAAGGCATCCCCAAGCGGGAGCTAGCTCTTCGCCCGAGGCGTAATCACAACCACACACAATATATATCATAGTAGTGCAAGAATAAGCATATAAAAAGCACGAGAAAAGGAAAACATCACGTCGGCTCAAGTGACCTCGACACCAGAGAAACAAAATATATACACAATTCTCACGATCACACCTCTAAGTCGCATATACAAGGACAGAAGCGGTAGATGGAGAATACTAGATACAAATAATAGTACAAGTGGAGACAAAAGTAATCCTCGCAACCCACCTACGATCAAAGTCGCAAGTCCGAGCAAAAGAAGCCAAGAAAAAGCACGCACGCCGCTACAATGCTGACGGGTCAGACCTGCAAGATACTGTGGCGCAACGGGGGTGAGTTGCCAACTCGTGAGTAGAAAGTAACATCTAATAAGGCTATCGTAAACATGCACGCATATGCGTCACAACCTACATATCTCGATATGATGCGATGCACTAATATGTATGCAACATGAATGCATAATCAACATGAGACTTTATATGTTTGGTACGAGAAAATCTGTATCCTTATTTAGAAAAAACTTTGTAATATAGCTGAGGTATCATCAATGAAATCATCAGAAAAGCCGTGTCAAGTATCGACACAAAATATGAATATATCAATGTCTCAATATCTCGATGTCTTAACATCTCGATGTCTCAATGTCTCAATATCTCAATATTTCGGGCTCTATCAGTCCGGATCGGCCCATATCATCAAATCCCACGACTATGGTCGGTATCCTCCGGATATCCGCCGCGTCAGACATCACCGGTAGGTAGTCTGCCCCTGCCAGGCTCATCGTCATCCCCACAAAAACACTCTCGCCCCGGGGTTCCATACCAGGCCCACCATGTACCCGAAACGGTTCATCCTACTCCTCGAATCGGGTCTCGAAAACCAACAGAAATCAGGAAAAACTCATGGTGGTCGACCCATACATCACGAGAAAACCGCAACTTGCATTTTAAAAGGATAATAAGTTTATAAAATTCTTGCGGTTTTCCCCCAAAATCCAGAAATCTCATAAATAATGAAATCCTCGAAAAGAATCACAATATATACACATGCCGGTGAGGGTGGAAATCTATGATACGGTAGTGTATACCATACGAAGTACGGCCAGAAACTATGCATGAATCATGATGCAATGAAGTATGTATATATAACTAACAATCCTACGTATCCATTTTAAAGAAATGAATACACAAGTATAAGTCGACGGATTATATATGATGTACTTGCACAATTACCGATTCTAGGCAAGTTCTATAGTGTTCGTGACATAGCAATTACCAAAGGCATGTGTATTTTAGTGCACGTGCAGCATAAACCAATGGTAATGGTGCAAGTGTCCTATGAAATTATATCACGAGTATACAAGATGATGCAATGCAATGAAAATCATAACTAGGAAAACTACGCATATAATGCAAGCACTATAAGTAATCCTGCTGTCGAGCGCCTCGCACCATCCAAACGATCCCCCCATAGATGTATACATCTACTCACCCGGACGCCTCGGCTAATCTGATCCGATCACTGCCTTGCCTTTCCACGCCGCGTCCGATGCCTCCGCAACCGATCCTAGAATTTCACAAACACAATATATAAGACTAAATATCCTGAGACGACACAAAGACAGCGAAACGCAAGAATAAACACCCACAAGTTAGACACATTGTGCACTTAGTGCACAAAACGCGTACGACATCGCCACAACCTCAACTAAGATCGCTATTCGAGATAACCACCAAACCTAGAACCCGATCGTACCAATTGCGCATTCGCAAAACCCTAATTATCATAGGAGATATTATATATATAGTCACAACGTCAAATTAAATCAACATCTAATTATAACAAAAACCTAGTAAGCACCTAAAGGAAATTTTGGTGCAAAACACCGTGGATTAGCGATCTAGTGGCTACAATCACAAGCAAACATCCAAACTAAGCCACTAGATAGCAACTACACTTAGCTAACCTTAGTTGTAATGGTTAAAACCCTAACTCAAATTTCAAACCCTTTTCTTTAATTCACAAACTTGCAAACTAGAACCATATCAACACTTAATTAATTTGGATTCAAGTGATTAACCAACAAAAATAAGTATTGGGTTAAGATTAATACCTCACTCTTTAGAGATCTAACTTGTGACTTAGCCTCCCCAAAATGGTCTCATTGCTCCAAGATTCAAGCAAGATTTTGCCAAGGAGAAAAGGATAAGGAATTAGCTTTGAATTTGTGAGATAATTTGTGGATTTTTGATGGATTTTTTATGACTTTTGAGATGGAGATGAAGTGGGGAAAAAATGGGGTTGCTGCTGATTAGGGTCGGCCAGAGGAGAAAGGGGGAGTGTGTGGGTTTGTGTGGAAGATTCCAACTCAAGAAAAATCCCCCCATGTCTCATTAATGCACCTAAATACTTAATTTTATTTTTATTTATTTTATTTCATTATTTCCTTTTGACCCTAGAACCAACTAGAATTTTGGAACCAAAAGAGAAAAAGAAAACATGATATAAACTTGGTTTAAAGTTGTCATGGTTCATATTTGAGTAATTAACCCATTCTCATATGTAATTATCATTAATTAAAAGTATTAGTGAAAGCTTATAATAATATTTAAAATAATTAATTAAGGAAAAATATTTAAATAACTAGCAATTTATAAATGACTAATTTATTACCAAATACTAGCAATTACATATCTAAAATAGGTATAATTAGGCATATATTGAAAAATAATTGTAATTACATTTTACGGAAAATACCAGTTATTTACCAATTATCGGAAAATTACCTAAACGAATTTTTAAACGTTACAAATTCTTTTTTAATGGACAAACCATCCAAATCCGTCAAATCATGGCGGGCATTGAGATTGCCCTTCGTTTTTCCATTCTTACAAAGCACAAGATTGATGATGTGTTCAGAGACGCCCTTCTCGATATGCATAACATCTAAATTGTAGCGGAGCAGTAGATCAGACCAGTACTGATGTTGAAATAAACCACTTAGTTTCTTCTAACCGGTTAGGTATGATATTGTATCTTTGTTTTGTTTCTTTCCGAATTTAATATTCTGATAACCTTTCCATTGTTGCAATATGTCATTACCGGATAATGTTTTAGGAGGCCTACCTGTCTCCGTCTTACCGTTGAACAATTCTTTATGCTTTCTAAATCTGTGAGTTATAGACAAGAAACGTCGGTGATCCACAAATGACTCTTTCCCGCTAAACTTCAAGCGTATGGTGCTCGTATGAATATGAAAACTGGGGAAAGCAAGCTTACCTTGAGTTTTCCACCCCGATAGTATGCCGTAGGCAGGAAAATTATTAATAGTTCACAACAATGTAGCCCGCATCTAAAAAAATTGTTTACCATCTGCGTCATAGGTTCTTACGCCAGGTTCCCACAGCAACTTTAACTCATCGATCAAGGGTTGAAGGTACATGTTAATGTTTTTTCCAAGAGAAGAGGGACCGTCGATTAAGAGCGCCAACGTAAAATAAGACCACGTCATAGCCCTCCATGGCAGCAGGTTGTATATAATCACCACAGCGGGCCAAGTACTGTGAGTACGCCCATCGCGAACCATCCTAAATGGACAGAAACCGTCACTCACAATTCCCAGCCTCACGTTATGAGGGTCTGCATTGAATGAAGGATGTTTTTCATTTAGACCTTTCCACGACATCGAATCTCTGGGATGACACATTTTTCCCTCTTCACGAGGCGCTTTATGGTGCCTTTGCATTTCGGACGCCGTGTCCTCACATATAAATAACCGTTGCAGTCTCGGTATTAATGGAAAATAATGAAGAATCTTCATGGACACATCACTCGACTAAGGGTCTTTCTTAGGCTTGAATCGGCTGGTCCCGCATACGGGGCAGTTTTTAGTGTGGCATGTTTATTCCGGAACAAAACACAATCATTTTCACATGCATGTATCTTATGATACTTCAGGCCGATGTTTGTGATTATCTTTTGCGCCTCATACCAGCTCGGTGGCACTTCATTTCCGTCAGGAAAAACATCCTTCAGCAGTTCTAGGAGATCGATGAAAGACTGGTCACTCCATTTATTCTTGCACTTGATCTGGAAGAGACATGCGAAAAAGGACAATTTTGAAAACCCTTTGCAATTTGGATATAGCGAGATTTTAAAGTCAACCTTGTACTTCTCCAATAACGAGGGTCCAGTGCTTTCTGTATCATAAGAATGTCCAGCGGCATTTATAATTTCATCCATATCATCGATCGGCATGAATACAGCATCATCTTCTTCGACGGCTTCGTTTCTTAAAACTAGCATTCCTCTTCCTCCTCTTCTTTTACTATCCTTTGTCACTCTGCAATTTCCGTTTCGATGAATTTGTTTTCCATCTCCTCATCCCCCGTTACGTCTTTTTCTTCATGAAGTTCTCACGTGGTGTAATCTCTAATGAAACCATATCTCACGATGTGTAACTCAACTTCCGATTTTTTGAGCAATCACTTATTCATACACTTAGAGCAAGGACAATAGATTTCATGCTCTGTCGGTAACCTAAGATGTGCGTAGGCAAAATCGGTGAAAATGCTAACACCATCAACAAAAAAGCGGTTGACTCTCGAGAGAGCTTCGACGTACATCCAACTCTTGTTGTGGAGATACAGGAATTCCATATTGGAATATCCCAGATGAAGCAAGGTTCCTATAGACAAGATGCATCGGATTAAGATTTCTTGACAGATACGCGATAGATGGGATACTAACAAGCGTTAGTGTTAGGTTTAATTGACAACTTGGTTAATTTAAGTTTCAATTGACGATTTAGCTATAAAATTATCAAGGACCGAAAGCAAATGCTCATAGGTAGGGAGTTGGATTCTTCTTCCAAAAAGATGATGATGATATTAAACGTTCTATATTGGATGTCGAGAGTAGAGGCTATCGAGGGTAAGGCATCTATCCCATTAAGAATGTATAAGATATACACCCATTCACTTGTGCTTTCATCCTTTCGAGAAAATTTCGGTAGTACCTCCCCCATGTTCTCCGAGTACACTGCAATAGAAAAGATGATCGTTTCAATACCGTCAAACAACATTGAAACGAGTATCTAATCTATCATTGTACACGGAGAATCAGCGGAAAGGTACCGACGAAATATCTCGAAATGAATGAAAAACACAAGTGAATGCAGGTGTCTGCTTTATACATTCCTAACTTATCCATATGGGGACAAATCCATCGGTTATCATACGATCGAATATTAATTCTTGTCACATAGACTATGCAACGGTTGTTAGAAACAAAACGATAATAACTGGTGTTTAACAACCTTCGTATAGTTTTATGTCATAATGAATGCCGAATGTATGTTAACCGATAGACGGGAACTAAATCATATTTTCATTTTCACATATAATTAATTATCGATGAGAATATGAAATTTTCATATTACCATCGAAAATCATACAATTAGTTTAGGATTTGATTTCAATTAGTTTTACGTTTACGTTTCAAATACAAGGTTTTGAAGTTCTAAATTTTGGGTAATTTTTTTTAAAGATGAGGGTTGTCTTAATCGAGTTTAATATTTTGGATTTAGGGTTGGTTTTAAGGTGGAATTTGACAAGAGTTTAATATAGAAGAGAACAGTGATGAATTAAGATTCGGCATTGTTTGTATGTGTGTGTGCGCGCATGCACTTGTGTGTGTGTGTGTATGTGCATACACACACAAGCGCGTGCGTATGTGCATACACACACAAGCGCGTGCACCTCTTTAAGCAACCTATATCTTCCATTTTACTAAATTATACTAAAATACCTTTAACTATTCTTTTGTTTTCACTAACTACCTAAAATTAAATAAATTACTATGAATTCCACCAAAATACCCTTAACTATTGTTGTTTTTCACTAAACTATGATTAAATTTTTAATTTAAAAAACACATGCTCAATTTTATTTTTTCGCTAAAATACTCTTAACTTTTGTAACTCTATCGCTAAAATACCCATAATTATTGTTGAATTTCACTAAACTACATATCCCTAACTCTAACACTAACCCTAACCCTATCCATAAACCCTGACCCTAACTCTTTCCCTAACCCTAACCCTAACCCTAACCGGCCTAAACTAACCGTAACCCTATTCAACGGTAGTGGCAACAAAAACAACAATGCCAAAATTAACAACCTATTTCAAAGGTTTTAACCAAATTAAACAACAATCAACAACATTTATAAAAATTGAAATTAACAAAATTTTAAATTGAACACTAACCTTTTAACGAAATCCACGAGTAGCTAAAGGGGTGGCAGCGGGGGCTTCGTACGGCTAGGAGCGGCAAGAACGGTGGTAGCGGGGGGGCTTCGAGCTACGGAGATGATCTCAAATAGTGACGACGCGAGGGGAGGAGATCGGTGACGAGTGGTGACAAGAGAGGAGGAGATTGACGACGCGAGGGGAGGCGATCGGCGACAAGAAGGGACTTCGAGCGGCTGAGAACAATGAGGAGAGGGAATGCGCAATCGACAACGACGGGGGACTTCGAGCGGCGGGGAACAATGACGAGGGGGCTTCGAGCGGGAGCGGCGAGGAGGCGGAAGCGGGAGAATTTGGGGCTAATTTTTTTTTGTTGGAAGGAATTGAGGAGCTCGATCGGGGAAAAGAAGGGGAAAATTTGGGGGGTTATCACCAGTCGGTTATGGGGCCCGCCACATTATGCAATCGGTCACGGTTCAAACCGTGACCAATTCTTCTATGACCGTTACGTTAAAATGGTCACGGTTTGAACCGTGACGAAATCCCCGTTATATTTGAGCACTTTTTTAATAGTGAAATCCTGTTGTCCATGTGCAGCGGTTATCGATAATTTTCCAAACTCAAGAATTTACAAGATTAAAGCCATTCATAAGATTTAAATCTAGTAATATGAAATGACTATAATCGAATACAAACTCGAACTTGTTTTAAACTCGAACTTGTTTTAAACTCGAACTCGAATCCAAACTCAAACCTAAACTTGAACTTAAACTCGAACTCAATCAACTCTAACTAACTTGACTCGACCCGGGATCGCAATTGACATGACCCGCATTCTACTTGACTTACTCGCCTACATTATTCACTTTTGCAATCTATGGTTTCGATCAAAACATGTTATAATCAACTAATCAAATCAACTAAATCGATACAACAGTTATAATCTATTATACTTGGGGTGTTTGGGATAGTTTCATGTGTGAATCCAACGGAACTTCAAAAGGCCTATATTAACCTAGTCGAATTCTATTTACTCGAATCTCAATCGGGCCGACTCCTCCATAGCTTAGAGTCTCGATGCTAACATATGAAATGAGCCCGTTTTTCCTTGCTCGTAGGGCCTCACTCTTAAGCTCATGAATACTTCTACGGTTGCGGTTGCATTCACACTTGGAACTTAAAGTTAAAATAGTGACCATATAGAGACCTATATAACATATACCCATGTTCATACTTTTTACTTGTCATTTAAATTACTTCATGATTATGCTACAACCGTCACTTTTCACTTTTACCCTACCTTTGGGACTTACCGAGCGCTAGTTCGCTGATGAGCATTATACCCATCTTTGTTTTCTAAGAATGCTCGTCAGATATTGTTAAGACTGAGGAGGGGGACGCCACAGAGGAAGAGTACGACCATATCGATGCTCGGGCTTAGATTAGCTTAGCTTTTCTTTCAGTTTTTGTATGCCACCTGTTTAGATATTTCTGTTATTGTACTTAGTTTTCAGTTGAACTCTTGTATTGTAAATATTTCAAGTTTAAATGTAAATAAAGATGTTTGTTGAAAAAAAAATTCAGACTCCATTTTTTCTTGCTTTTTGTATTATTTTTTCAATACGCTTAGCATATTTATTTAGAGAATGGCCTTTTTTAGATAAATATGTCACGGGCTTTCCACGCCACCATTTCCGTCTACTAGGAAGCAGAGCGTGGCACATCGAGACATGATCATCGGAGAAAACAAGAAAAGATTAAAAGGGATAATATTCAAGTATGAAATCGTGGTGCAGACGTTACAATCTACGCTTCTTAAGAGAATTTTGTCCCCGTAATTCTCTTAAGAAATATATCGCATCAAGGCACGAGAAAAGCTAAAGAAAATGTCGTGGCATGTCATTTTCGAGCTCCGTCAATTGATGCTTTAACCAGCTGAGCTAATAGGCCTACGAGATACAAGTAGAAGGGGAGAATTAGAGTTAAGAATTCAAAAATCAAGAGATGATATTCAAGGAAGTCAAAAGTGAAGTTCAAGATGGATTCAAGTAATAGGATGAGATTCAAAGAAAAGGTTAAATTTAATAGTTGGATTTCAAAATTCTTGTAATATATTGCTTACGATGTTCATACAGAACTGACATGCATGGGCCATCAATAAAACCTGTCACGTCCTGCTTTCCAAAAGTCGGTAGCAGTCACGTGACAAGCCCGCGATATATTTATTTCGAGAAGGCCTTTTCTCACAACAAATACGCTAAGCATTTTTAAGCAACATAAATACAACAAGTATTATACAAGTGAATGAGAATCCAACAACAAAATATTACATTCAAGTTCCACAGAGTTCAACAATGACAAAATGTCTGAATCAAGATAAGCCTTAAACAAGAGGCATACTGAAATGATAGCTAGTAGTCTACCTAAGATGACGGTTGATTGTGATCCTCTTCGGTCGGCTCTATCTCCTATTTCCTTAAGTCATCTGACGAACATTCCTAAAGAAAGAAAGAAACAACGAAATGTCCGTTAGCAAAATTGCGCTCGGTAAGTCCCCAAAAGAGATGGGATTATAAGTGTAATTATATAATGACAAGCAATATCAATAGAAAGGAAAATCATGAAGCAGTGAACTTATAAGAGATGAAAGTTAAACATAGCAATTATGATAGCATGGTAGTTCTATATAAATATGGCAAACTACATAAGCATGGCAACGTATCATAAGCATGGCAGTGTATCATAAGCATGGCAGTGTATCATAAGCATGGCACCGTGGTCTTAAAGAGGTCACTACAAGGGCAACCTAATCTAACGTCAGTTCAAGTGTGAGCGTCAGCCACCGCAGGAGTATTCTCAAACCCAAGAGTACGGTCTCAGGGGCAAGAAAACATGGGACCGAATCAAAAGTTAGTAATGTACCGTTTCAGCCCAGAACCACAACAATATGAATGTATCGTTTCAGTCCGGTACCACAGCAACATGAATGTTAGTAATGGGACTTCTGGGATTCCGTTGATCAAACTCACAACTCAAACTACCCTAACACCCCGCGTATGTTAAATTATGAATAATGATACAAGTTTTACACAAATCCATGAATACATTAAGGGTTATAAGTAAAAGTCAAGTTCAAATATTCATGTATACACGTATTCATAATTCGGGTAAGGTTCATGTAAAGCATATAATATCTAATCATGTCATTATGTATATGCAACAATTAGAGATAAAAAAAACAAGTGAACACATGTTCGAATGGCAAGAAATGAGACAAGTATAACATTCAAGTAATAATCAAGAATTAGTGATGTAAATAAGTGTTGTGAACTACTAACTACTCAAGTCAATTAATATTAGAGATTAATTAAGAAACATAGCCCTAGATATTTTGCAAACATGAGTTCACGTGTCGCATAATTACGATTAATGGTTTAGGAGATATACACGTTTTCGTATCGTGACGCAGAACAGATCAGAATCTGTCCAGCCCCGACACACATTTTTAAAATACAGTTTGAGTTAAATTCCGCCGGGTTTCAGGTTTCTAAAATTATTAGAAATTTGTAGGTATTTCGGTATAATTTTCCAAACAACTATGTTCCGCGCTATTTGGATTTCTGAAACTCTAGTTATGGTCATGTTAACATCAGGGTCTAAAACAGAATTTCTAGTTTTCTGGACAACAACTATGGGTTATCTTGTAGGGCATATATCGAATTGTTCTATACATTTATGGGTCACCGAGTGTATAGTAAAGTTCTAGGTCTGTCAATTGTGCATCTATACATTTAATGTTTGTCCCGTATCAGAAACTCAAGTTATATCGTATTTAAAAGCAGTGTACGAATCAAGACAGAACCTGTCCAGATTCGTCACTTAATTTTGTAACGCGGTTTTCTATAATTTACGTCGATTTTCAGGAAATCAGTATAACTAAGAAAATCTAGATATTTCGATCAGATGTACAAAACACTTTAGTTTGCTCAAATTGGATATTGGTAGATCGAGTTATATGTCCTCAAAGATGATCGATAAAAGCAATTTTCTGCGTTGAAAACAGTTAATAAAAAACGTTGTAAATCCTAAATCGTTATGTGGTTTGATCTAAAAAATTTATTGTAGATCTAAAATTCTATCTAATATATAATCTACATTTCCTAGAATGTCCAGAAGTCAAAATTGATTTTCTAAAAATTATTTTTAAGTTAAAGGTATTTCTTCAATGTGGTATTTGATATTGAAAAGACTATAGTATTTATTTGAAACTTCTTTATCTTTTAAAATTAAATAAAATATAATAAAAACAACGAGCAATAAAATATGAAAAGAATGCAGACATGCAAATGAATCGGTCATGATATATATTTTAAAATCGACATAAAAGATTATATTATCACTTTGTTTTGTTTTCGTTATTTAAACATGGGGATTGCCGAAGTTATATGCAAGTATAGACAAAGTAGAGGCATGGAAAACGAAAGAGATTCAAGAAGAGAAACCTAAAAAGGGGAGAGAGATACGGAGTGGACTTATAGGTTGTGTGAGTCGGTGTAACAACCGGCTCACTGTTTTTTTATCCTAATGGCGGAAAGCAACTCTGGCGGCTATGAGACTCGAAGGAATCAATGTAGAAGAAAGGAGAGCTATGAGCTTTAGCTATTGATTTTCTGAATTTGTGTTGAGAAACGAGGAGGAAGATAAAATATAAAGAGTACTTTATTTTCACCATAATTCTTCATAATAATCTAATTTATTATGAATCAAATTTGGGAGTTAAAAAGAAAATGAAATGAAAGGTCGTTCGTAAATTATGAAAGGATTTTAAAAAAAAATAATAAAAATAATTGCAGGACACAAGGTTCAAACCTATATAGCCTATGGACTAGCAATGAAATGGCTTAACCAATAGGATACAAGCTTGCTATTGCATATAATTAAATAGAAAAATATATATACAGAATTCCAAAAGAGAATAACGTAAAGATAAATGGAATAAATCTTTTTTTAAACTAATTAATTTTTTTCTTTTGATAAAAAAATTCTCTTTTCAAACAAAATCAAATAAATTCTTTATATTAAAAGAAATCAAAATAAATCTTTTAAAAAATTCTTTCAAAGGATTTTCTTTTTACAAAATGAATCATTTCGAAATAAATATATATTTTTTTATTAAAAAGCATTATAGTAAAAACAGGATGGTTACTGTTAGGATTCTTGTGCTCTCTAGTAGACGAAGCGGAAGCAATAAAAATGGATAACACAAATTTTATAAAAGCACAAGCATCCTCAAACCAAGTAATCATACCAAACACAAAACTAGAACAAACAAAAGAGTGCAAGAGAGGGGTTTTGGTGTGATACAACTTTTGTAGCGTGTCCATCCAATTATGAAAGAACCTAGCTAAACTCCATTATCATAGGAACGAGCTTGTAAGTCGACTTCCTCTCCGGAGATCATTCACTTCAAAGAAAACCCAACTCAAGCTTTAGCTTCACTAAAAGATCAAATCTTGTGAAGCAACCTGCTCTCATAATTTTCTAGAAAATAAGAGGAAGAGATATAGAATTCACTATCTAAATTTTATCTCTCTTTTTCTTTTCCTTGCTCTCTTGAAAGAATGAAGAGAGAGAAAATAAATCAAGGAAATGAGGATAGAATCAAAGAAAGTGTAGAGTTGCAAACATAGTCATTACTTCTAACATAAGCTAGAAGCAACTAAAACTTTACACCTCACTTTAACTTTAACCCTCTCTTTAATTCATACTTCATTTCTTTTATCATTAAAAATAAATAAATCATTTCTTATTTATTGATAATAAGAAATGAGGTGTCCTTTCTACATGTAAATGTATCATATACACAAACATACAAATAGTATATGTATCGCATACATTTACACGTATTTGTATTAAATACAAATACTAAAAGAGAGATAAATAGAAAGTGAACATAATACTAGAATATATATATATATCAACACTTGATTTAATAATCCGGTTTAAACATAAACCGGCTAGTATTATAAAACGTCTGATTAATGTACATATATCAAATACTTGTATTTAATCGAACTCCCACACATATCATCATACGCACACTACATCGCTTCTCTTGCACGGGAAAACCTCTGTGTGGGACTTTAAAGACTCGACAACACGACGGTGTTGGGGTTAAAAATTATACCACGGTTGACCAAGTCAAAGTCAACCCCAAGCCAAGTGGGCCCGAGCCCAAGCAAGTGGTCCAAGCCCAAGCCAAGTCAAGACCGGACATGGAAGGGACCGGCCCCATGACAAAAAGAATGAAGCAATATATTAGTTTAATGCAATTTTTAGAAATAAATGTATGAGAAATAGGAAAAAAGCCAAAATTTTGTAAACCCCATTACTTATGTGCAAAAAGAAATAAGCACATAAGGTATATGGAGGCACAAGTGCTATTTGGAAAAGCCCAAGGGGCTATATGTAAAGTGTGTGGACTATAAAAGGCTAACATGATGAGAAAATCATGAACAACTTTTATTCTCTTAAAAATTCTAGGATTTGTGCCTCCATCTTCTCTTTCTCAAGTTTTTTTCTCTTCCTCTTCATTTCCAATTAAATCAAAAGCTTAGCTCTCTTTTTCTCAAAGCTAAATAAAGTTTTACCATAAAACCCTCGAAAGAGAATTCAAATCTCCCATCAAATCCCTAAAAAGGAGATTTTTAATCTCACGTCCCTTTTTCCCGAAGATCCAGCAAAGAGATAGAGGGAGGAAAAAGACCCACATCCAAAAATCCCACTTTAGGAGGATCAAAGGCTCAAAGGAGAAGAAAGGCGTCTCTTTTGATCATCTCCGAAGATTTTTGAGGAGTTCAACTCTAAGATCAAAATTCTCGAAGAAGTTTAACTCCAAATCCAGATCTTTTAGGAGTTTAACTTCAAATCCATATATTTTGGGAGTTTAACTCCAAATCTACACCCAATTCCTGTTCGGGAGTTCAACTCCAACCTGCTGACGCCTAGCGGCTATGTGCCACTCGCGCGTTCCGCTGGTGCCCAACGGCCACGCACGTGACCCGCTAGCACCCACGCACCTGGCACGTGACCCGCTGGCGCCCAACGCCCACGCGCATGGTACGTGACCCGCTGGCACCCAACAGTCACGTGTTGTCTTACGCGTTCTTAGAACGCTCCTCACCCCACTTTTTCTCAAACGCTCTACACTGAAAACACATACCCCGTAAGAAAATATTTCTAACGAGACAGTGCCCCGCACCCCGTAAGAGGGCTACTAGCCCACTTGATCCCCAGCCCGCTATCCGGATAGCAGGGCCCCGTAAACTCTGTGAGGCCCCCGATACGTCCAAAACACAATATACGCACACCGCACATTGAGTTCGCATGACTAGTTTTACCCGTCAATCGGAGGATCTCTTGCTCTAAAAGCGAGGAGTAATTTACGGTAACTTAGTTCGCGGATTCCGAAGATTCAGATCCCCACAATCAATAAACCCTGGCCTACCCTAGGCAGGGGGAATCTATAATACGCTTGACAAGCGATGCGTATTCATATCTCAATGGGGTGACGAAAAACACTCTACAAATACCGGCATGCCCGGTGGGACCTTTTTCTTTCCTCCCATATTTCGGGTTAAACATTCAAGCGAACTCAATCAACATATATATCAATTGTCTATACTGAAATTGTGCTTCTTTGTGCAAGATTACATCTTTCCAAACACAATCTTCAAATTCAACGAGAACGTCCCCAAGGACCAGTTCGATCTCTGAGGAAACTCCGATCTCGTATGTTATCAAGATTAATGCCCGTGTGGTTCTCCCTATAAGTCTCTCTCGGTATTGGGAGTCGATACCTCACTGTTTCCGGTTGGTTAGAACCATAAGACCTTAGCCAAGGCAGTTGAGAACTACTGATGATTAGATCAGTAGTTTCTCGGATTGGTCCTGAGCCAAATCGACACGACTTATCGGGTCAGTAGGGGTCGGGGTCTGACGTTTACTACCCCCTAAGACCCGGTATGCGATACTCTTAGACGAAGAGACCGGACTGTATGAAGATTGGCACGGATAGGCTCAGTAGGAGTCCGGATGAGCTTACTCGTCGGCCTTCTTTTCGACAGGTGCATGGGTAGCCGTTATGTACAGCTAGTGCCGCTGACGTGCTTGTGGTTAAACCCACTGCCATCGAACTGTCGAGTCTTTATAGTCCCACACGGAGGGTTTCTCTGATTCAGGCAAAACGATGTGGTGGCTGTATGTTTATACGTGCAGAGTTTCGATCGAACGATAATACTAGTCGGTTTAAGATTAAGTCGGAATATTAAATCAGGTATTGATTTAATAATTTACATATACATATTTCGATATGTATATTCTAGTGTCATCCAGGTTTTCGATCGAGCAGTTTTTCGATCGAACGATAATACTAGACGGTTTAGGATTAAGCCGGATTATTAAATCAGGTATTGATTTAATAATTTACATATACATATTTCGATATGTATATTCTAGTGTTATCTAGGTTTTCGATCGGACTGTTGATAATACCAGCGGGCTTAGAATTAAATCGAATATTGATTTAAAGCTAGTATTATATTAGTGGTGTTGCTCTATCTCTTGGGTATTCGTATTTTGGTACGAATACGGGTATGTATATATGGTAGAATGTATTCCGTATTTATACGGAAAACATTCTAGAAGGTGGACACCTCATTTTGATCTATCCATTTATTCTTTTAAATTGAAATGAGGTGTAAAGGCGGTGAGGTGAAAATGGTGAGAACCATGCTTCAATAGTGTTGACAAATGAATTGAATATTCATTTGTGCAAACTATTCAAGCATGGTTGTGATTTTATATTGGAAAATTGAGATATACAAAATGATGGTTCATGATTTTTCACAAAGAGGTTGATCTCATTTCTTACCATGAGCTTCTCTCGCCTCACTTGCCTTTCTCGAGTTCCTCCATCTTCTTCTTCATCTTCCTCCCTACCATCTCATGAGTTGAGAATCAAGGGAGGAAGAGAGATAGAAATACAGTAGAAAACTCACTACATTATCTTGGCAACCTATATTAGCAAACTAGGTTGTTGAGTTGCTTCATTATTGAAACTAAGTTTGGATTACAAACTCTCAGGTGGATCATCTAGGACCGAGAAGACCGACCATCAAGTTTGATCAAGATCACCTAAGGAGCTCAAGAAGAGAAGTAAAGACCCGAAGGACACGAGTCTCTTGGTATAACTCCTTATCAGAGTAGCTAGATCTCTTTAGCTAGCTAGTTTCGGTGTATGGTTAGATTCTCGGATGTGTTTTTTAGCACCGGATTTTCTAAAAGTTAAAGTTTTTCGTTCCGCAACGGCCGTGGTAGACAGCCACGGCGCTAGGAAACCAAACATGGTATCAGAGCCAGTCCATAAACCTTAACTAGCTAATTTGCACTAATTTAGAATTTCGATCGACAAAATTATCCGAATCGCATTTCCAAAATCCTTACTCGTTCGAATTTTAAAGTTGTTCAAAAAATATTTTCAGGCATATTAAAATTATGTGCAGGCAATTTTAGAGCTAAGAAAACATTTTGAGCTCGTAATCACCAGATTGGACCGCTAATCCGCCGTCAAATAGGGCATTTGGCCGCAGATCCGTGACCCAATTGTGGCTACATTGCTCCAAATTTTTTCAGGGTTTCTAGTTTATGGAAATGTGATTTTTGGTACATTTAGTTTTTGCCCAGATTTGTTTGTGTACTGGTTTGTACAGGGGGTAAATGCGGAAAGTTTTAATCGATCGAAATTCTAAATTCTTACTTTTCTGTGTATTTGTTTCTGCGACCGTGAATATCATTGAGCGGTATAACCCAACTGATTGCTATATGTACAATCAGACCGGTTTACGAACATGATATTCGCGTTGATGTTCTGTATAGCATTGATATTATGGATGGATTGTCGTGGTGGATAGCCTATAGTGCAATGGTAGTTGTACAGTTCAGATTCATTTGTATATTCATTATAGCGGGGCGAGCGTCCGACATGTGGACTGCCGTTTTCGCCAGTTTATATATTCTTTTATTGGGGCATGATCGGGTTGAGGTCGATGTCATCGTTGTATATATTTTTTTTCTTTTCTGTACTAGGATTACCCTGCGGAGGAGTGCTCGAATAACCGGGTTCTAGAGGACAACGGGCCCGCATCTCATGGCGTTGAGACGGAGGGGGCCTTACTCTAGAATTGACGGGTTATTCGCCGCACTCGTAGGGGGTATAGGATGGCCCATGGAGGGGTGCTCAAGTTACCAGATTTCATGAAGTGCTGGGTGACCCATTCACTTTGTTGATTGGGGTTGCCTCACTTCCGAGATTGGCGGGTAACTTGCCGCGCTCGTAGGGGTCTAGGTTTTTAATTGCATGGGCTATCCACACGACCGGGAACGTCATGTCTTATTTGCGGCTCAAATGAAACCCAAGACTCCAAGATTATCTGCTATTCCATGTTGCTTATTACTGTTCTGTGATGTTGCTTATATCATGCCTGGGACGAATGGTGTTATATATATATATATATATATATTTATATATATATATATATATTTATATTTATATATATATATTTATTTATATTTATATTTATATATACTAGTAGATATTGTATATGTTTTGCATCCGCGCTAGCCCTGTCCCCGCTCAGCCGGTAGTTAAGTAACCTAACGGTGCATGACGAGGCCTCGTGGTGAATATGGATGGCATATACGTACATTTTATTATCGTTCTTTTCTGGTGTGATAGGAATTAATTGAGGGGACCGCGATAATTTTAATTAATGCAAGAAAAGAAACCTAAAAGATGTTGTTGGAACAAATTTCGAAAAACTATAGTCATATTCTTTCACTTGGCATAGCGGTATTCGGTTAGGAATATTCAGCACCTCATTCGAGGAGGCAAGAACCTAGATCCCTTTACGGGGAGTGGCCTCTTGAGCAAAAGTTTATGCTACTATATATTACTCGGTTTTCTTCAAAACCACTAGTTTTCAAAGGCGGAGCCTAAACCACTCCCTTTCAAAAGTACTCGGTTCCTTCAACGATATCAAGTTCATTACGTTAAAAGGGTTTTCACCAAAAACCCAGCCGTAGCCTTCCGTCGTTTCAGATAATTACTAGTTAGTATTCGTGCTGCGTTTGTTGATTATTCGTCAAGGCGTAGTGTACGGTAGCTAAGTAATGATTATCTATAGCATAGATAAATGCGATTGGTTAGGATGGTCGTGTGACTTAGTTGAGCATTCGTCAAGGGTCATGCGGGTGGGTATAATGCAATCTTGGATAATGACGGGTTGAACTTGATTAGGACCTTTTGATTTGTTGATTATTCGTCAAGGTCACTTGGGTCCTAGGGGAAAAAACCACATCGGGAGTTTCAAATATACAGGAAACTTGCTAGTGTTGCATACCTTCTGGAGTGTGGTGACTAGAGTGGCTTCCATCTAGCTTATCACGCGATGATAGTTGGATCCCGATCCCACTGATGAGTAGAATTACTCTTGGGAGATATTTTTCACTTCACAATTAGCTAACCTATTAGATGTATAGAAAAGTGTTAACGGGGATATGCCTCTGCGGAAACGAGGTTTATTTTAATTAGGTCCGTGCGAGAGCACGGGGAACCTCCCTCAGAGTACCAACACTCACCTAGCTGAACGGTTAGCGAACTTATAAGGTGTGAATGATCCCGACTAGTTTTCCTTTTAAGAGTTTGAAAGAAAATTCGAGGAAACAGTGGGAGCCATCCTGATTAGATAAACTAATAACCAATCTAATCTTGCAAGAGCGCACGCTGAGTGTTTCTTTTCTGTCTCTCCAGGTAGCAACCATTTCACGCCCTAATCAAGATAATAAAATGTTTAATTTGACCAAATCAGCTTATTACACTGGGCTGGGGAACGTCGGTTCGGCTCTAACTTGTGACAACTGTCACGAGTATGGGCAAGGGAAAGAGGACTATAAGGAATTCCAGATAACTCTATTGAAGGAGAAGCATTTTAATGCATCTTCTTCGGGTGTATTTATTATTGAAAACTGTTTTTCGATCAACCCTACCTCCTAGGTACTAGATACCGGGTCAGGATCTCATATCTGTAATTTATTACAAGTACTGAAAAAAAAGTAGAATGGTTGGACCGGGTGATATGTCTCTCAGAGTAGGGAACAGAGCACAAGTTAGTGCTGCTGCCGTCAGTGAATATCACCTAGTATTGCCAAGCGAAAATACTTGATTTTGAACAATTGTTATTATGTACCTTCCATGCTTTGGAATACCATATCAATTTTTTTACTTAATAAAGATGGATATAAATTTGTTCTAAATAGAAATATCATGAATATTTACCTTAATCAGGTATTGGTTGCCGAAAGTAAACTGTGTAATGATATCTACGTTCTAAATCAAAACACAGTCTTCAATACACAAAACACACGCAAGAGGAAGAGTTCAGATACGAACGAAACCTATTTGTGGCATTGTAGACTTGGTCATATCGGTGAGAAATGACTAGGTAAGTTGCATAAGAATGGATATCTAAATTCGTTCGAATTTTCATCTTATGAAACTTACCGGTCATATCTCAAAGAAAAGATGACCAAATCTCCGTTTACCGGATACGGAAAAAGAGCTACATAGCTCTTGGGACTCATACACAGTGATGTATGTGGCCCGATATCTATACATGCGAAGGGTGGGTTCTCGTACTTCATTACATTCACTGATGATCTCTCTAGGTTCGGATATGTGTATCTTTTGAAATATAAATTTGAAGCATTTGAGAAATTCAAAGAATATAAGAACGAAGTAGAGAATCAGACTGGAAAAAGTATCAAGATCTTTCGATCTGATCGAGAAGGTGAGTACTTGAGTACGGAATTCTGTGATTTTCTAAAAGAGAATGGTAATCTCACTCAGCTTACTCCTCCATACAAACCATAGCACAATAATGTATCGGAATGGAGGAACCGTACCTTATTGGACATGGTTCGCTCCATGATGAGTAGTGACGATCTGCCTCTTTCATTTTGGGGACATGCGCTTCAGACAGCGGCATACTTATTGAATCAAGTTCCATCCAAATCTGTGCCTAAGACTCCATATGAAATATGGAGTGGTAAGAAACCATGTCTTAAATTCATTAAGATATGGGATTGTCCGGCTTATGTTAAAAAGAAAAATCCGGATAAACTAGAGGCACGGTCGATTCTTTGCAAGTTTGTGGGATATCCTAAGAATTCGCTTGGATATCTATTCTACCACACTGATGAACAGAAAGTGTTTGTGTCTCTCCATACTGCCGTTTTCGAAAGAGAATTTCTTGCAAAAGAAATTTGTGGGAGCACGGTAGAACTGGAAAAATTTCCAGAAGCACAAACTGCAACTGAAGATTTGGTAGAACCAGGGAATTCAATAGAACCCGACTAACCTCAACCACTCCGCAGATCTAGTAGGATTTCTCATCCGCCCGAGAGATACTACGATTTTCTCATAGATGGGGATCAAGAGGATTGCATCTTGGAAGAAAATGATCCTACTAGTTATAAGCAGGCCATTAACAGTAGGGCCTCTATAAAATGGTTTGATGCTATGAAATCCAAAGGAGTCCATGTACACCAACAAAGTTTGGACTTTGGATGTGTCACGCCCCGCTTCCCAGTGTACGGGTAGCGGGCGCGAAGAGGCCGCTACGTATTTACTCTGAAGTAAACACGCTAAGCATATCTAAGCAATATAAAAGTAAATGTACACAAGAGACAAAGTAAATGAACAACAACTTTATTTGTTAACATTCTTTTGTACAATGCATCTGAAAAGTAAATACATGGAATGGAAAGCAATGCCTAAACAGTGGCATAACAGAAATGGAAAGCACAGAATGTAAATGTGTACAAGAATCTAAAGCTCTGGGTCGTAAGCTAGCTGTCCAAATCCTCACTGGTGGGCTCGATCTCCTGAAGATCCGAATCACCTGACAACATTCCAAAGAAGAAAGAAAGGGAATGACGTCAGCGAACAATCGCTCGGTAAGTCTCAAAGATAAGAGAGAAGTAGAATAGAAAGAGAGAGTGTGTGACTTTTAAAGTTATATTATATTGTTTTAGTGTTAACGCTGTTGTTTGTAGCTTGGTACAGAAGGATGCCAGTGTATACGAGAGGAGTCTTAGTAGACCAGAGACTAAGGTGAACAGAATGTACAAGGAACTTTTTATGCCACGGTACAACAGTAAATGAATTCAGGTTAGGTGTCTTAAATCTTGCAGTCTCATGTCATTTCTAACACCTTCCGTACCAATCTACCCCTTAAACCCGGTAATGTATTGATTTTATTGTTGGTATTGTATTGTATTGTATTATAGATTGTATTGATGGATGACTTGACGAAACCATGATATCAGTAAATGGATGTAACTGGAGAATCATGTAGATGGAGGTATATCCATGGTTCGATTCGGTCAATACAGATTGAATATATTGAACAGATTGATTATATAGATTCATGGATTCATATTGAATTGTAGGTTGTACTTGAATCATATTCAAGTCAGATTATTTATAATGAGACTCGGTCTAAGTCAGAACAATTAGAAAAGAAATTGAATCCTGAATTAGGTTTTGGTGTTATCGGTAACTGTTGCACATGGACGGCAGGATTTGTGTCTTTTTCAAAGACAATTACCGTATTGATAACACCATTTGTTAGACTGTCTACCTTAGATAAGCAAGCACCCATATCTCCGGCTCCCTGAGGCTCAAGAGACCGGTTCCGCTTAAACCAATATTTACTATGGTCCTTATTGTAATTTATATAACTTGAGAGAGTTTTATATAAAAATAATTTTGTATAGTTTTCAAAATACAACTCAAGTATTTAATTATCGTCTTTATGTACATACAAAAATTTAACGAATAAGATAAATATGTATACATGTTCGAATAGCATGAAATGAGTCAAGTATATTATTAAAATAAGGACCATAAACAATGTCGTTAAGAAGTGTTGTGTACGACTAATCAATCAAGTCAATCAATTTCTGAATATAAACAAAAATATAGATCTAAGTGCTGTGCACGCGTGAGCTCCAGTCGTGCCTACGACTAACGGTTTGGGAGATATACTCATTTTCGTTTTGTCGCACAGAACAGATCAGAATCTGTCCAGCACCGCCGCATTTTTTTTAAAACACAGTTTGAGTTAATTTCCATCAGCTTTCAGGTTACGATAATTATTAGAAAATTGTAGGTATTTCAATTTAGTTATCCAAAACACCAAGATTCACACAATTTGGATTTCTGAAGCTCTAATTATAATCGTTTTAATATCAGCGTTTAAAACAGAAATTCAGATTTATGGACAGCAAATATATATTATATTGCAAACCTTATCTCGAGTTGTTTCATGCATTTATAAGTAATCTAGTATACAGAAAATTATATTTCTATCAATTGTGTATCTACATATCTAAAGTTTGTCACGAACGGACTTCGGGTGTTCGAGTTATGTCCAATTTAAAAACAGTGTGCGAATCAGGACAGATTCTGTCCAGATTCGTCGCTTAATATTGTAACGCAGTTTTCTATATTTTACATCGGTTTTCAGTAAAAACATAGAACTAAGAAAATCTAGATATTTTGATGTAGATATCAAAAACACCTGAGTTTTCTCAATTTGGATATCGGTATACCAAGTTATGTGTTCTAAAAGTTGACAGATAACTGCATTTTTCTGTTTTACGAACAGTGAATAAAAACGATATAATTTCTAAACCGTTAAGCGATTCGATCTAAAAATTTTACAGCGTGTACAGAAAAATATATTTTATCATATGTAAACTTCCTGAAATTTTCAGAAGTAAAAATTAATTTCTAAAATTTATTTTAAAGGTAAAGGTATTGATATGTATGCTAAAATCGGCAAAGAGATTAACTAGTATTTTTTTTATGCAAGCTTCTCCTTTTTTTTTAATAAGCAAACCGATTCTATGAGATATCGTAGATATATTGTTGCATGAAATTTATGTTCTCACAACTCATAATAAACATTTTAATTTGAACAAGAGATAATAAGGTATTATTAAACCATATAGAACTATATATATCTAAACTTATATATATGTATATTTTTATGTTTATCTTCTCTTATGGATTATGATATGAAAAGAATAGCGGGTTCACAAGATATGACAAGAGGAGAATAAAGAGATAGAGGGGGAGAGAGAGAAGAGACTTACATACACAAGCCGGTATTATCACCGGGCTTGTCTATCCGCTGATAGCCTCGCGTTACTAGCGAGACCTTCTTGAAAACTTCTTTGTGTTATTCTTCTAGGACTCTAGGTGAAGAGAGAGAAGTGAGAGATAGAAAAATGTGAGGAAGAAAAAGAAAGAGGATGACAAATAAAGATAGTGTAATGGTGAATTATCTATAATAATATATGCATTCAATATGGAAATTAAAAGAGAAATGAAAAGTCACCATTCATTTTGGAAATGAAAAGTCTCATTTGTAAGTTATGAGAAGAATAAAAAATTGATAAAAAGAATAATTGCAAGAATGGGGATTTGAACATGTGATCTATGAAATAACAATGGAAAGACTTAACCAATGAGCTACAAGGTTGTTCATACACATATTTAATAAGAATTAAATATATGATGTTGCTTAAAAAGAAAGTGGGCTTTTGGGCTCATAGTTTTATTTTAAAAATGAAAATGAAATTGGATTTGACTTATGGGCTGGGTTGGGTCTTATGTTTAATTTGAAAAAAAGTTAAAATTTAGTTTTAAAGAAATGTGTTTTGGAAAAATGGATGGAATAATAAAATAATATATTTATAAAAAACAAAATATACAGAAAATATTAAGAATAAATAAATACAATGTTTTACTAAAGAAAGAAAATACGGAGGTATATTAATATTGGGGTCGTTACATTCTACCCTCCTTAAAAATAATTTCGTCCTCGAAATTACTCAAGAAGGATATTGCAATAAGGTACTGGAAAGTTAAGAATGGCGTCGCTTTCGAGCTCCGTCAATTGATACTCTAACCAATTGAGCTAATAAGTCTACAAGATACAAATAGAAAGGGTGAATAAGAATTAAAGATTCAAAAGTGGAGAGATGGACTTCAAGGAAACCGAAGGTGGAGTTCAAGATGGATTCAAGGAATATGTAATGTAAAGAATGTTTTCAGTTGCTTATTCTTGTGTTATATTGCTTAGGTTGTCCATACAGAACTGAACTGCATGGTAGGGTTCCATACAGCTCTGACCTACATGGGCCACGTCACGCCCCGCTTCCCAGTGTCCGGACAGCGGGCGCGACGAGGCCGCTACGTATTTACTCTGAAGTAAACACGCTAAGCGTATCTAAGCAATATAAAAGTAAATGTACACAAGAGACAAAGTAAATGAATAACAACTTTATTCGTTAACATTCTTTTGTACAATGCATCTGAAAAGTAAATACATGAAATGGAAAGCAATGCCTAAACAGTGGCATAACAGAAATGGAAAGTACAAAATGTAAATGTGTACAAGAATCTAAAGCTCTGGGTCGTAAGCTAGCTGGTCCAAATCCTCACTGGTGGGCTCGATCTCCTGAAGATCCGAATCACCTGACAACATTCCAAAGAAGAAAGAAAGGGAATGTCGTGAGTGAACATTCGCTCGGTAAGTCCCAAAGATAAGGGAGAAGTAGAATAGAAAGAGAGAGAGTGTGTGTGTGACTTTTAAAGTTATATTATATTGTTTTAGTGTTAACGCTGTTGTTTGTAGCTTGGTACAGAAGGATGCCAGTGTATACGAGAGGAGTCTTAGTAGACCAGAGACTAAGATGAACGGAATGTACAAGGAACCGTTTATGACACGGTACAACAGCAAATGATTTCAGGTTAGGTGTCTTAAATCTTGCAGTCTCATGCCACTTCTAACACCTTCCGTACCAATCTACCCCTTAAACTCCGCAATGTCTTGATTGTATTGTTGGTATTGTATTGTCTTGTATTATAGATTGTATCGATTGATGACTTGCTGAAATCATGATATCAGTAAATGGATGTAGCTGGAGAATCATGTAGATGGAGGTATATCCATGGTTCGGTTCAGTCAATACAGATTGAATATATTGAACAGATTGATTATATGGATTCATGAATTCATATTGAATTGTAGGTTGTACTTGAATCATATTCAAGTCCGATTATTTATAATGAGACTCGGTATAAGTCAGAACAATTAAAAAAAGAAATTGAATCCTAAATTAGGTTTTGGTGTTATCGGTAACTGCTGCACATGGACGACGGGATTTGTGTCTTTTTCAAAGACAATTACCGTATTGATAACACCGTTTGTTAGATTGTCTACCTTAGATAAGCAAGCACCCATATCTCCGGCTCCCTGAGGCTCAAGAGACCGGTTCCGCTTAAACCTATATTTACTAGGTCCTTATTGTAATTTATATAACTAGAGAGGGTTTTATGTAAAAATAATTTTGTATAGTTTTCAAAATACAACTCAAGTATTTAATTATCGTTTTTATGTACATACAACAATTTAATGATCAAGATAAATATGTATACATGTTCGAATAGCATGAAATGAGTCAAGTATATTATTCAAGTAACGAGCATAAACAATGCCGTTAAGAAGTGTTGTGTACGACTAATCAATCAAGTCAATAAATTTCTGAATATAAACAAAAATATAGATCTAAGTGTTTTACAGGTGTGAGCTCCAGTCACGCCTAAATATGACTACTGGTTTGGGAGATATACTCATTTTCGTTTTGTCGCACAGAACAGATCAGAATCTGTCTAGCACCGCCGCATATTTTTTTAAAACACAATTTGAGTTAATTTCCATCAGGTTTCAGGTTATGATAATTATTAGAAAATTGTAGGTATTTCGATTTAGTTATCCAAAACACCAAGATTCGCACAATTTGGATTTCTGAAGCTCTAGTTATAATCGTTTTAACATCAGCGTTTAAAACAGAAATTCAGATTTCTGGACAGCAACTATATATTATATTGCAAACCTTATATCGAGTTGTTTCATGCATTTCTAAGTAATTTAGTATACAGAAAATTATATTTCTATCAATTGTGGATCTACACATCTATAGTTTGTCACAAACGGAAATCGGGTGTTCGAGTTATGTCCAATTTAAAAACAGTGTGCGAATCAGGATAGATTTTGTCCAGATTCGTCGCTTAATATTGTAATGAAGTTTTCTATATTTTACATCGGTTTTCAGTAAAAATGTAAAACTAAAAAAATCTCTATATTTCGATGTAGATATCAAAAACACCTGAGTTTACTCAATTTGGACATCGGTATATGAAGTTATGTATTCTAGAAGTTTACCGATAACTGCAGTTTTCTGTTTTACGAACAGTGAATAAAAACGATATAATTTCTAAACCGTTAAGCGATTCGATCTAAAATTTTTACAATGTGTAAAGAAAAATATATTCTATCATATGTAAATTTCCTGAAATTTTCATAAGTAAAAATTAATTTCTAAAATTTATTTTTAAAGTAAAGGTATTGATATGTATGCTAAAATCGGCAAAGAGATTAACTAGTATTTTTTTTATTCAAGCTTCTCCTTTTCTTTTAATAAGCAAACCGATTTCATGATATATCGTAGATATATTGTTATATGAAATTTATGTTCTCACAACTCATAATAAACATTCATAGTCATGAACAAAGAATTGAAAATACTTTAATTTGAACAAGAGATAATAAGATATTATTAAACCATATAGAACCATATATATCTAAACTTATATTATGTATATGTTTATGTTTATTTTCTCTTATGGATTATGATATGAAAAGAATAGCGGGTTCACGAGATATGACAAGAGGAGAATAAAGAGATGGAGGGGGAGAGAGAGAAGAGACTTACATACACAAGCCGGTATTGTCTTCGGGCTTGTCTATCCGCCGATAGCCTCGCGTTACTAGCGAGACCTTCTTGAAAACTTCTTTGTGTTCTTCTTCTAGGACTCTAGATGAAGAGGGAGAAGGGAGAGATAGAAAAATGTGAGGAAGAAAAAGAAAGAGGATGACAAATAAAGATGGTGTAATGGTGAATTATCTATAATAATATATGCATTCAACATGAGAATTAAAAGAGAAATAAAAGGTCACCATTCATTTTGGAAATGAAATGTCTCATTTGTAAGTTATGAGAAGAATAAAAAATTGATAAAAAAAAATGATTACAAGAATGAGAATTTGAACATGTGATCTATGGAATAACAATGCAAAGATTTAACCAATGAGCTACAAGGTTGTTCATACATATATTTAATAAGAATTAAATATATGATGTTGCTTAAAAAGAAAGTGGGCTTTTGGGCTCATAGTTTTATTTTAAAAATGAAAATGAAATTGGATTTGAGTTATGGGCTGGGTCAGGTCTTATGTTTAATTTGAAAAAAGTTAAAATTTAGTTTTAAAGAAATGCGTTTGGGAAAAATGGATGGAATAATAAAATAATATACTTATAAAAAACAAAATATACAGAAAATACTAAGAATAAATAAATACAATGTTTTACTAAAGAAAGAAAATACGGAGGTATATTAATATTGGGGTCGTTACAGGATGTTGCCCTTCCTGAGGTAAAACCTGTTGGATGCAAGTGGATCTTCAAATAAAAGATTGGTGCAGATGGACAGGTGGAGACCTATAAGGCTGGACTTGTTGAAAAAGGTTTTTGTCAAAGACCAGGAGTGGACTATGACGAAACCTTTTCTCCAGTGGCTATGCTGAAATCTATTCAGATCCTACTTGACATTGTTGCCTACCATGACTACGTTATCTGGCAGATGGACGTAAAAACGGTCTTTCTAAATGGAAGATTAGAAGAGTGCGTTTATATGGATCAGCCAGAGGGATTCGTAAACAGTGGGAGCAACGGGAAAATGTGCAAGTTGCTTAAATCCACACTCAAAACACATCCTCCGCTTTTTCTCATACGCTCCATACTCAAAACACATCCCCTATTAGAAAAAATTTCTAACGGGACGGTACCCCGCACTCCGTATGGGGGCTGCTAGCCCTCTTGACCCCCAGCCTACTATCCAGGTAGCAGGACCCCGTAAACTCTGCGAAACCCCCTATACGTCCAAAACACAACATAAGCACACCGCACATTGAGTTCGCATGACTAGTTTTACCTGTCAATCGGAGGATCCCTTGCTCCAAAAACGAGGGGTAATTAACGGCAGGTTAGTCCGCGGTTGCCAGAGATTCAGATCCCCGCAATCAATAAATGTTATAACCCGGAAATTGGCACGTGACCGACACTTGAATCACATGAAGTTTATAGGACCAACCGTAATCCAAGTAAGCCGAAAGCCCAGAAATCTAAACCTTTTTAGGAAAATAATGGAGGTGCAGTTTTGAAATAAAAGTATAATAAAATCAAGTTCATTCTTTTTAAAGTATGTATAAAATTCGTTTGAAATGCAAGTGAATTATATGCTATAATTTGAAAACGTTTTCGTCATTTGAAATTTGGGCAGCATCTCCTTTGTAAACTTTGATAAAAAGAAGTACATAATCAATAATAATATGGAATCCCCAAGTGGAAGCTAGCTCTTCGCCAATTGACAAAAACACAACCACGCAATATGAAATATACGATGCCCAAGGTAAAGATCAACACAGAAAGAAAATAAAGAAAATCGAAACATTATCAAATCCAATATAGGAATATATACAAGTCTCGACTCGAGATACAAAGAATATACAAACCGGTCTCTAGGACTATCAAATATATATAGTCTGGTTGATGGAGCTTTTAACTAGATACAAGTGAATAAAGAATATAAAACGGTGGTTACGCTCTATACTGTAACCCACCTACCAATGTAAATCACCCAGAAAAGAGAAATGTGCCAGCAAGCCGCTACCGAATCCGAGCGGTCGATCCTGCAAGAAAACTGTGGCACAACGGGGGTGAGTTGCCAACTCGTGAGTAGAAAACATGATCAGGTAGAAATCGATGATGATCTCCTAGGTCATACAATAACATAATAATATACTAATATGTTAATATATATAGTAATATGTGGTAACAAAGGTGATCGTGTATACATAAGTATAACAATAATAATAAGGATATCTTGCCTGCGGTAATATATGGTACTATGTCATCAGTGTCATATATAAATATATATATGTATCATCCAACGTGTGTCCATCAACGACACATCAAATCATCATAAAATCTGAGTACCAAGCATCGACATTCGAAATCATCATAAAACCTGTATCCGGTATCGACACGTAAATCCTTATATCTCAGGCACCGTCTCATCGGATCGGCCCTCATATACATCTATCTCATCTCACTCCGGTCGGTATCCTCCGGATATTCGCCTAGTCCAGTACTGTCACCGGCAGGTAGTGTTTCCCTGCCAGGCTCAACGTCTCTCTATACGATCTTCTTGCCCCGGAGTACTGTACCGGGTCCACCATGTACCCACAGACGGTGCCTCCTCTCTTCTCGAATCGAGTATACCCATAACTCAGAACTGAGAAAACTCATGGTAGACGCCAAACATCATATCAAGAGAAACTGTGTTTTTAAAATAATCATAAGTTTTCAAAATGTAACTGCGGTTTCTCAAATCCAGAAATCTCATGAAAACTGAATCTCATAAACATGTAGCAATGATGAAACAATATATACAGGCACAGAACAAATCTGTAATGCATACTAGTTTATTTATATGTGTGTGGAGTTTAACTAGATAAGGAAATGCAATAACTGAGCTAGTAAGTGTGGTCCGAGTACTAACAATAACTAAAATGATACTGGTTACAATGGTGATACAGTGAAGCAACGATTTCTAATGTGTACGTGGCATGGCAATTACCGATGATGAGTTGTGAGCCGACAAGTATGTGTACGTGCAATATGCGCATTATCGGTAATGGTGCGTGTGTCCTAGCAGGCGAAGTCATACAAAGATAAAGACAAGGAACCTAGTATGTATGTCGCAAAATAAAATAACACAAGCGTATGCAGAAATCAGAAAATCATAGCGCAAGTGTAAACAGAACAAGAAAAGTATAAACACGAACAGTATAAAACAAGTAACTACATATGAACCATACAGTTATAATTTAAAATAGTACGAATCGTTGTTTTTGAAAAATGGGGGCTATGGTGTTTTTAAGAAATATATACCATTTGAAAATCCGTAGCATCTCTTGAGGTTGTTGTTCATACCAGAATATTGCATTTAATACAGCCCATTTTTATGTTCGTTTGTTTATAGGCAGGTGCTTTTAATCCGTGTTTGCTACATATTTACAGGATACAGATTCATAGTCCAAAATAACGCAAATGATAAAAAATCTCCACTGTTACGCCAAAATCCAGAACATCTGTAGCCAACAGATAAAATCCGGGTTCTGGTCATCCGTATCCGTCCAGTGCCGCTTACCAGTTTAAGAGACAAGACAAATGACAGTGGTCATTCGTGTCTCGGACAAGCACAGAGCACGAGAGGGGCGGCACAAGAATCAATGGGTGCGCGGAGCTCGAGGGAGATGGGGTCAAAAGAATTATTTTTTATGCCAATTTAGACTGTTGCAGATCTGAAGAAATTGTGGATACAATTTGCAATTTGGAACATGTAGAACAACAAAAGAGAGCAACACAAGAAATCCCACAAAAAGCGACAAGACAACTCCTCAAAATAGCCGCGGAACAGCGGCCAAAGTGGCGACTCGGCCGCGGATCCGCGACCGAGTTGACTCAGTGTCAACTCAGAATTTTGGGGTAGTTTGGTCATTTCATTTGGGCTCAGAATCTTGCCCTAGGGTTTCAGCACTCGGCCTATAAATAGCCCAGTTTTGTGCCAAACCAAGGATACTTCTTTTTGGTTAGGATTTAGTTTAGCTTTAGTTCTTCTTCTTCTTCTTCTTCTTCATATATTCTCCATTAAAATGTAATGAGAGCATTGAGTGGATGATGAGATGAAGATGAGGGTTTGTTATTTTTTTTACTTGTATCTTTTAATTCTTGCATTGTCTTTTAATTCTAGTGTAACTTTTATAATTGTTGTTAAGTAGTTGTTGTTATTTCTTGCTATTTTCTTTTCTTCTCTTATCCGTATTACTTTCAAGCTGTGATACTCGACGGAGTTCCTTACTTAGATGAGGACCCAAGTAGTTAGCTTGCATCATTTGTAAAACCGTATTTTTCTTTTTCCTTCTTTTCTTCCTACTTGTTTTTTTTAATTTTCTTTTATAATGTGTGAATAATTCCATACTTGTTAAGGCTAAGGAAGGTGGTATGAGGGACGGAAAAATCCCTTGTGCTTCTCTTCGCCAAACATCTTGAAACGAACCCTGACCAAACAAACGCAACCCCCTCACTTAGATGCGCTATATGTGACATATAGCCACGACCTAAGTCGAGAAGTCCTTTAAGCGCACTACAACGTGACATATAGTTGTGACTTAATTGGATACATAGTTGTGGGTGTTTGACCGAGGGTTAGGATAAGCGTATTTAGTGGACGGACAAGGGGCACTAGGAATGGATTTAGCATTGGAAAGCTTGCTTAAACTTGCAAATCCCATTCTTATGTCCTCCTAATCCCCACTACTTTCGATTATCCCAACATTGTTTGAAGAATGGCAAAACATAAGCACAAGACTAATCCTAACTCTACTAACCAAGCTTAACCTTAACAAGCTTACTTGAACATAAATACGAACACTTAGGATAGAACTGAACATACACATATACATTCTTTTTTGACTCGTCTAAGACTCGAACGGACATACAACCATCTCTCTGCGGATTGACCCGTGCTCAACCGGCTAGCTGCAAAGCGACACCGTCCTTGATCGCGGTTAACTTTAGAATTTTGAATACACGACACGCCAAAAGCGTGCGATCAAATGACACGCCAAAAGCGTGCGATCAACATGCGGATTCTAATTATTGTAGTTTTTCATTTCTTTTCTGCGACCATAAGTGTAATATATGGGGTATCCCAAATCTCGTTGATATATATCAACGAGATTTGGGATACGCGTATTTACTTATGTTGATGTTATGTGTTGCTGTGATATATTAATAAATAAATAAATATTTCACCCACTTTCCTCCCTACCTTTTCACTCTTCTAACATAGGTACCCCACCTCGCAAAACTATTGCCGAACTTTGGTACCCACAACCAGACATTTCTTCATATGGTTCTTGCTTTGGCCGAACTTCGAACGATCCATCCATGCCCGCAATTTCTTTGAGAGATCGGATAGACGCGTCTAGGGCTAGCAATTGGACTCCGCAATCCACTTCGTATCAACCGTTTTAACCTACCCCACCTTCTTACGTTGATACCCCTTTTGAGAGTCCTGTTGAAACTCCAAGACCGATGTCCATTGCTGAACATATTGAACAATCCCGTAGTCGATCTTTCACTCCTTTCACCGCTTAGAATTCATTTGATCAACAGTTTCAACCACCTTCTTATCATAACATTGATCATCATCATGTCCAACCATTTGATTCCTATCATTCCTACCCAACTTTTGCACCTTCCCTAGACATTACTTTTACACAGCCATTTGGGAGTTTCAAATATCCAGATAACTTTGAATCTTTTACTGAAACCCCTTCACAACCCATGTCTAGTCTGGAACAGGCATTAGAAGATTTTCGGGTAGCGTCATGCCAAATGGAAGAAGTGAATGCGTCCATGGCCGCCCTCATACAACTTAACAAACTGGTACCTAGTTTCCAACTAGCTCCAAACTTTCTAATGTATGATGAGGCGATAGGACAGGTTGAGAATTTGAGCGTTGAAAGTGAGCAGTACACCCTTCTAAATCAAACCTACCCATTATAAATTGAATCCCATAAGTCCGGTTTTGAATGTCTATCGAGTGTCCCAAATGAATCACAAATAGCCGATAGAACGTTTGACGAGTTGTGTAACTTTGTAGTGTTTGATTTACCGGATTGTGAAGGGTCCCTTTCGAGTGAAACCAATCCCAAACCTTTTGACCTCTACACCTCCATCTTAGAACCAAACCTTTTGACCTCTACACCTCCATCTTAGAACCTGAATTGATTAATATCCATGCTTTTGATAAGGTGTCTGAGAATATTGATTTTCACTTGATTGAGGATATCGACGCCGGGAATATTTTGGATGATGAACCCACAACTTTGGATGGGTTTGTCTCTCAAATTCATCATTTACTTTCACTTCCGTATGGATATCATCCCGAGTCATTAGCTGTCTTTCCCGAACTCCATATGCATCTTGATGTTGATGATGAATGCATGGATGAGCTGATTTTTGAGGAGAATTTTGAGGATATTTTTTAGGATGAACCGGTTTTGCTTGTTGAGGCGGATTTTCCAATTCATCTTATCCCTTTCATTGACTGTGTACACCCTCCTGAGCCTTTAACCGATACCCTTCCTCGATCACTTCCCTTCATCGTTTCAACCTTGCAAGAAACCGTATCACTTTCATTTCCAGTGTCTGGTTTACCAAGTTCGGCTTACCCATGGTTTCTCATGAATCTTGAGGGATTTGACCCAATTTCTCGCCATATTGATAGATTAGTACAATCCATCTTTTCACATCGATCAATACAGATTGTACTAATTTATTCAATCCATTTCTACTCTCAAGTTCGTATTCCACTTCTTTCTCCCTTCTGCCATTCTTCTCCTCCACCGAGACCGGACGCCGCTTTTATCCCCACACGGTCTCGCGTGTTTCTCATTTCTTTTCTCTACACTCCATTCTTTCACCAACCGCCGTTTTATAACGATAAAATCTTTGAATGGTTGGTGCTCACTTTTGGCCTTTTTAAGGCCTTGTATAGCTTGATATTGTATTTTCTCCCCCCCCTAACTCTGAACTTTAACGATTAAACAGTGGAAACACTGTTTCACTTAAGTTTGGGGGGAACCTTTTTGTGTATATATATTTTGTTTTTCTGTTCATAAATAAAAAAAAACAGGGGAGCGCCGACAATTTTGACCCTCTTGCTGTAGACTGACAGTGAGGGCACTGTCAAGTTTAAGTTTGGGGGTGTGCTCGGTAAGCTTTCTACCTTCGCATTCATATGTATATTCTGCATTTGCATACCTTATTAAACCCACAAAATCAAAAAAATTTATAAAAATATAAAAACTTTGTCGTCAAGTTAGCTAATGGGGTAACTTATATTTTATTCCGAAAGTTGAGTTGATACGTTAGAAATAACTAAATTCTAGGCTTAGGAAATGAAAACCCTAAGAATAACTCTCATTCTGTTTAACCTTGGTAATTATACGTCCTTACAGTTTTTTTTAGAAGTAGGTAATCTTGAGTTCAGTTCTTGAGTTAAGTCAAGAAGAAGGGAAAGTATTGAATGCTTTACTGAAGGATAAGTCTGAAAAATAGTTTCTATTCTTGAGTCCAAATTTAGAAAGTATATACCCTACAAACTGCACATACACGCACCTTGAAACTTGGGATAGTAGAGGATACCTAGAAATACTCTTGCCTGAAAACCTAGTATGAAAGAAAAAACGGTATTTAAAGCTAACCACCAAAAGAGCATCGGTGAAAAAATATATCCGGTCTTGAAAAGAAAAAAGGAAAAAAATATATAAAAAAAATCAAGACCTGGAAACTGCTATTTACGCTTTAAGCTTACACATTCAGTAATCGGCTGGTTAGTGCATCAAGAAGTATTAATAGTCGCATGAAAGGTGTGTGAGCAACACCGTCCATCATTAACGAAAAGAAGTAGTATTAGGTATCAGTGCAAGGGTACCATAGCTTGAATTGAATTCTTAAGTGTAGGGGTGAAATAATACACACACGTAGGGGTATACAATCGATGTTTGGAGGAAAGATAGAAATAAAGAATAAGACTTAAGTTTTCCGTAAAACTGATAAAAATCCCTGATTGGAGACCGCTCTTTAGAAGGAAAACTCAGTAGAGACCAAGATCTTTCTAAACTGTAAAACGTATAGGATCTGAGGTTGAACAAATAGGAGGCGTGAAACATAAGGGATGAATATTTCTAACTTAGGATAATAGAATTTCTAACCTAGATACTAAACCGTAGGAGTAGAATCGACGTTAACTTATAAAACTAGCTTGACGGGATTTTGTGGGTAGTATCCGCTGAAACCTTCAGGAAACAACACTACTCCTACTAGGGACGCCTAGAGGTTTAACGGCTTGTTGCACGAGTTCAGTGTAATCGCGTTCCCTGCGAAAGTGAGGTTAGGACTTTTTGTGAATAATTTGTTTTGCTCGAGACGAGCAAAAGTTAAGTTTGGGGGTATTTGTTCATACCAGAATATTTCTTTTAATACCGCCCATTCTTATGCTCGTTTGTTTATGAACAGGTGCTTTTAATCCGTGTTTGCTACATATTTACAGGCTACAGATTCATAGTCCAAAATAACGCAAATGATACAAAATCTCCACTGTTACGCCAAAATCCAGAACATCTGTTTCCAACAGATAAAAGCCGGGTTCTGGTCATCCGTATCCGTCCAGTGCCGCTTACCAGTTCAAGAGACAAGATAAATGACAGTAGTCATTCGTGTCTCAGACAAGCACAGAGCACGAGAGGGGCAGCACAAAAATCAATGGGTGCGCGGAGCTCGAGGGAGATGAGGTCAAAAGAATTATTTTTTATGCCAATTTGGACTGTTGCAGATTTGAAGAAATTGTGGATGCAATTTGCAATTTGGAACATGTAGAACAACAGAAGAGAGAAACACAAGAAACCCCACAAAAAACGACAAGCCAACTCCTTAAAATAGTCGCGGAACAGCGGCTAAAGTGGCGACTCGACCGCGGATCCGCGGCCGAGTTGACTTAGTGTCAACTCGGAATTTTGGGGTAGTTTGGTCATTTTATTTGGGCCTAGAATCTTGCCCTAGGGTTTCAGCACCCAGGCTATAAATAGCCCAGTTTTGTGCCAAGCCAAGAATGCTTCTTTTTGGTTAGGATTTAGTTTAGCTTTAGTTTTTCTTCTTCTTCTTCATGTATTCTCCATTAAAATGTAGTGAGAGCATTGAGTGGATGATGAGATGAAGATGAGAGTTTGTTATTTTTTTTACTTGTATCTTTTAATTCTTGCATTGTCTTTTAATTCTAGTGTAACTTTTATAATTGTTGTTAAGTAGTTGTTGTTATTTCTTGCTCTTTTCTTTTCTTCTCTTATCCGTATTACTTTCAAGCTGTGATACTCGACGGAGTTCCTTGCTTAGGTGAGGACCCAAGTAGTTAGCTTGTATCATTTGTAAAACCGTATTTTTCCTTTTCCTTCTTTTCTTCCTTCTTGTTTTTTTATTTTCTTTTATAATGTGTGAATAATTCCACACTTGTGAAAGCTAAGGAAGGTGGTATAAAGGACGGAAAAATATCTTGTGCTTCTCTTCGCCAAATATCTTGAAACGAACCCCGACCAAACAAACGCAACCCCCTCACTTAGGCGCGCTATACGTGACATATAGCCGCGACCTAAGTCGAGAAGTCCTTTAAGCGCACTACAACGTGACATGTAGTTGTGACTTAATTGGATACATGGTTGCGGGTGTTTGGCCGAAGGTTGGGATAAGCGTATTTAGCGGACGGACAAGGGGCGCTAGGAATGGATTTAGCGTTGGAAAGCTCGCTTAAAATCGTAAATCCCATTCCTATGTCCTCCTAATCCCTGTTACTTTCGATTATCCCAACATCGTTTGAAGAATAGCAAAAGATAAGCCCAAGACTAATTCTAACTCTACTAACCAAGCTTAACCTTAACAAGCTTACTTGAACATAAATACGAACACTTAGGATAGAACTGAACATGCGCATATACATTCTTTTTTGACTCGTCTAAGACTCGAATGGACATACAACCATCTCCCTGCGGATTGACCCGTGCTCAACCGGCTAGCTGCAAAGAGACACCGTCCTTGATCGCGGTTAACTTTAGAATTTTGAATACACGACACGCCAAAAGCGTGCGATCAAATGACACACCAAAAGCGTGCGATCAGTTGTCATTTAAAGTGCATAACGATTCATTAGTTTTGAAAATAGGTATCGTTCTAAATATATCCTAATATCTACTTAAAGGATTTAAAACAACATTTTCTCGAGTCGATATATATATAAGTCGGCGATTCATCCTCATCATATCACGTACGGTAAAATCCATCGTACGATATCATCAAATCAGGAGTACGGAGCTATCGTCATGTACATCATATCACATACGGTATAATCCATCGTACGGTATCATCAAATCAGGAGTACGGATCTATCGTCGCGTACATCATCATCTCATATCATCATGTGCAATATTGTATCATATCATGTCATTTCATATCATATCATATAACATCGCCTCATGTCATTATATCCAATCATATCGACTCGTGTCATTATAACATATCATATCCATTCTATTCTCATCTCGTTATGTTGTATTGTAATAGTCCTCAAATTCTTTTATGTGTGTGTGTGTGTGTGTGTGTGTGTGGTGGGTGGGTGTGTATGTGTGTGTATGTATAAATGCGTATATACATATGGCCCAAGGCTAAGAAAAACTAGATCTAAAGATATACCTGCCTACAAGTATACTACTATTGCTTAGTACCTAGAACCCTACTAGCTAGGTATACATATCTAATATACATACATATATATATATACACATACACACATATATATATATATACATACATATATATATATATACATACATACATATATATATGTACTAAATATCTAGTATCCTAGTATTATGGTCGTGGGGGTGCTATACGCCATCCACCCGACTTCCCCTGTAGATATACATCTATTCACCTACTACGTCTTGCTCTAGTCGATCCCGACGGATGCGTTGCCCTCATTCGTCGTCCTGGAAGTCCACGCTCTTGTACCTACAAATCAAGTCCATAACCAAAATCTAATGAAAACCCGAATCGAATTCCATAAAAATCCATATCCAAAACCGATACGGCAAGCTAAGTGCACATAGGCTAGAACCTATGGTCCACTCATGCTAGAACAACAAAACAACCCCCCATGTTGACGTACGAACGTCAAACGACAGATTCAAAACTCAAATATCAAAAACTAAGTTTCAAAAGTCAGAAAACATCGACAGAAAACAAGTAAAATGACTCCAGATTCTACCTAAGCTGAAATTAAACTTTTTTGCATATAGGGTAGATCTAGTTATCTAATAAGTGAGCTACAGACCAAATTTCAGACCCTAACTCCAATATTAGGCGGAAAATTGCGGCCAAATTGAATAAAACGGCGGCCAAAAGTTGGCGGATTGTGCTCGGGTTTCTAGGGTAGCTTCCTAGTGATCTGCACATCTTACTGTATCTGCTAAAAAAATTTCAGAGTTCTAGAGTCATCCCAGATTCCATTTGAACATCAAAAGTCAATGAAAAACCGATGTCGGAAAATTCTGAACTCAAGTTTGGCATTTCTAAACTCACTTAGACCAGAAATTCTATGACTAAAAGGCCAGTAATCACTCTCTAAACTCTGTATTATAACACTACTACTCATTTAAACTACCAAAGATCATCCTAGAATTTTCCAAGTTCACTAAACATACACTTTTAAGCTCTAAACTACTTTGTGAGGTTACGAAACATAAAAACTTGGTGAAAGGTGAATGCTTTATCTCAAAAAGAAACTCAAGAAAATTCCTAGTTGACTAAGGAAGCTCAAAACTCCAATTTGATCCCATCATGGTGTGTAGGAGGAGGTGAGGATCAAATTTTGTGAATGAAACATGGGATTTTGATGTGGTTTGGTGGTGGTGCATGGTGGAGGGGTTGAAGAAAACGGAGGAGATGAAGAAAAGGGATGAAGAGAAATGAAGAAGAGATAGCCAAACAAAAAGGGATGGGGAGACCATGGCTTCTCTCTCACTCTCTCTCTCTCGCTCGCTAATGTGTGCCCATATACCTACATGTCTCATTGTCCCCTCAATTTCTTTTCTTTTCATTTTTATAAAAAGGAAAACCATGCATAAAAACCCAAAGTAAAATGTTAACCTTTACAAATAAATGTGTCATGGCAAGTTAAACATGGTTTAACAAAATAAGTTTTGTTTAATGCATAATTAGGAAATATTAATCAAGTTTAACATTAAACTTGTATATGAATAATTGTATACTAATTTATAAAATGCCCAAATCCAATAAATGTCTTCATAATTAATAATTCATATTAATTTCAAAATATTTTCCAAAACATAGGTATATAATTATACCATTTTACTAAACTTATTCCCATACTTGCATAATATTCATAAAATTTATTATTTTATTATTTAAATTCCAAAAATAATATTTTATATTTTTCTGAAATGTTATAATAAACCCCGGCCTACCCTAGGCAGGGAGAATCTATAATATACCTGATAAACGACGCGTATTCCTATCTCAATGGGGTGACGAAAAATACTCTATAAATACCGGCATGCCCGGTGGGACCTTTTCTCTCTTCCCATATTTCGGGTTAAACGTTCATACGAACTCAATCAACATATATATCAATTATCTGCACTGAAATCGTGCTTCTTTATGCAGGATAACATCTTTCCAATCACAATCTTCAAATTCAATGAGAATGTCCCTAAGGACCAGTTCGATCTCTGAGGCAACTCCGATATCGTACGTTGTCAAGATTAATGCCCGTATGGTTCTCCCTACAAGTCTCTCCCGGTATTGGGAGTTAATATCGCACTGTGTCTGGTTGGCTAGAATCCTAAAACCTTGGTCAAGGCGGTTGAGAACTACTGATGGTTAGATCAGTAGTTTCTCGAATTGGTCCTGAGCCAAATCGACATGACTTATCGGGTCAGTAGGGGTCTGGGGTTTACCACCCCCTAGACCCGGTATGCGATACTCTTAGATGAAGAGATCGGACTGTACGAAAATTGTTACGGATAGGCTCAGTAGGGGTCCGGATGAGCTTGCTCATCGGCCTTCTTTTCGACAGGTGCCTAGGTAGCCGTTACGTATGGCTAGCGCCACTGATGTGCTTGTGGTTAAACCAACTACCAGTGTACTGTCGAGTTTTTAGAGTCCCACACAGAGGGTTTCTCTGATTCAGGCAAAACGATGTGGTGGCCGTATGTTTATACGTGCAGGGTTTCGATCGAATGATAATACTAGCCGGCTTAGGATTAAGCCGGCTTAGGATTAAGTCAGATTATTAAACTAGGTATTGATTTAATAATTTACATATACATATTTCAATATTTATATTCTAGTGTCATCCAGGTTTTCGATCGAACGATAATACTAGCCGGTTTAGGATTAAGCCGGATTATTAAATCAGGTATTGATTTAATAATTTACATATACATATTTCGATATGTATATTCTAGTGTTATCCAGGTTTTCGATCGGATGGTTGATAATACTAGCGGGCTTAGGATTAAGCCAGTTTGTTAAATAGGATATTGATTTAAAGCTAGTATTATATTAGTGGTGTTGTTCTATCTCTTGGGTATTTGTATTTTGGTATGAATACGGGTATGTATATATGGTAGAATGTATTCCGTATTTATACGGAAAACATTCTAGAAGGTGGACACCTCATTTTTTATTTATCCATTTATTCTTTTAAATGGAAATGTGGTGTAAATGTGGTGAGGTGAGAATGGTGAGAACCATGCTTCTAGTGTTGACAAATGAATTGAATATTCATTTACGCAAACTATTCAAGTATGGTTGTGATTTTATATTGGAAAATTGAGATATATAAAACCATGGTCCATAATTTTTCAAAAAGAGGTTGATCTCATTTCTCACCATGAGCTTCTCTCTACTAACTTGCCTTTCTTGAGTTCCTCTATCTTCTTCTTCATCTTCCTCCCTACCATCTCATGAGTTGAGAATTAAGGGAGGAAGAGAGATATAAATACACTAAAAACTCACTGCATCATCTTGGCAAGCTACATTAGCAAACTAAGTTGTTAAGTTTCTTCATTATTGAATCTAAGTTTGGATTACAAACTCTCGGGTGGATCATCTAGGACCGAGAAGACCGGCCATCAAGTTTGATCAAGATCACCTATGGAGCTTAAGAAGAGGAGTAAAGACCCAAAGGACACGAGTCTCTAGATATAACTCCTTATCACAGTAGCGAGATCTCTTTAGCTAGCTAGTTTCGGTGTATGATTAGATTCTAGGATGTGTTTTCTAGCGCCGGATATTTTAAAAGTTAAAGTTTTTCATTCCGTAACGGCCGCGGTAGAAGGCTACGGCGCTAGGAAACCCAACATCAAGAACCCGGTCAGGCCAGCCGTTTTCAATCGATTGTCCGTTTCCGAAACAGAAGGGCCACGACAGCGGTCCGTGAAATCAGTTGCTAATAATGAAAAGATGGTTGGATATGTTATCTACACGGTCTACATGGCGGGCACGCGTCCCAGCGACAACCTTCACAGCAAAAGCAAGGATGGGGCCACCATATCCTAAGCCCAATCTGGCTTGAACGTGGACGCCACTTTCTAACATCTGCCTCCTCCATAGGATGATGAAAACCGTCTTGATGAGGTCGATAGGCAAAAAGACCCCTCGGTCCATGTGGAGTCAAGCTCGGACAGCGAGGAAGAGCCGACTTTCCGTCCCAGGACCGCAGAGCAGGAGCTGATTCAAGAACTCCGAAAACATTTCAGAAGCAAAGATAAAGAGATGGCCAAGTTTTACTCAAAAATTGACGGCGTGACGAACGTCGTGATGCAGATCACGGCTCAAGTTGCTCGGGCGCCCTCTAATAAAGCACAAGTTTCTACTCATGAGCCGGGTGATAACAACTCGAAGCAACCGATACCTGTCCCTTTGGGTCCAAGTTTGGGATAGCTGCACAAAAGCCGGCCACATTCCTCTTCTGGGGACGCCTTGGTCCCAGATGGCACCATCCCGCTAACATAAGATCTGATAATGGATTTGTTCACCAGAAAAGTCAAAACATTGGTGGCCGAAGCTGAGGCCCAGAAGGACGTTGGCAGCAGTGGGAGGCCGTACCCCGCACAATTCAATCTGATTGAATTCCCTAGCGAATATGTCATTCCTAAGTTTGGAAGATTTGATAGGACGGGGAACGCAAATCAGCACGTCGCCCACTTTAAATTGTCGTGTGGAAATACAGGGTCAATGATACACTCCTTCTTCGTCAGTTTGTCAACAGCTTGACCGGTGTCGCTTTCAACTGGTACGCAAGCATACAAGACGGGTCTGTCACTACTTTTGTCCAAATGGAGTCTCAGTTTTGGCAAAGGTTCATGATTGCCAGTGATAAAATCTCTATTGCTGACCTTGTGAGGACCAACCCGGGAGAGAATGAAAGCAACACGGACTTTATTGCCCAATAGCGTAATCTCACGGTCAAGTGCAAACCATTACTAGAGCAGGACTAGTCCGTCAGCCTCCTCATTGGGAACCTCAGCAATTGGATGGTCCCATTTATATGTACCGCAGGCCTCAAAATATTTCAGGAGCTGACCAAGAGAGTACAAATGTTGGAACGCTCGAAGAAAGAGTATACCTCAAACTCTCAGGATGACAAGCCTTGGAAAAGCCGAAAGGATGACAACTGTAAAGGCAAGAGCTCCAATAATACCAACGCCTTCAATACATCTCAAAATGAAGCCAAGCGAAAGGTGAGCGGATCAAAAACAAACCGGTCTTAAAAGCCATTGCTTGGAGGAGAAGGGCCTTCACTAGAGGAGAAAAAGAACAAAGTCTACTCTTTCAGAAGAGATAAGGTCTGCAAGATATTCAAAGATGCCTTGAATAACGGTCTATAATACCGGAGTCGAAAAGACCTCTCGAAGCAAAAATGACCGACAATCCTCTGTATTTCCCGTACCACCGAGTAGTGAGCCATGCGATCAAGGATTGCTATATTTTCAAAGACTGGGCCGAAAAGCAATACAAGACCTGAGAGATCGAGCTGTCCAAGAGTGTATTGGTGAACAATCAAGCTGCAACCACCAACTTTATACAGACAGAAACTGAAGCCTTCTAGAAGCAGACGGCTGAATTCGCTGCCCCGAGAAATGAATCTGACTCACTGCAGCCTCCATGAAGTATGCACATATCTAATAATAAGAAGAAGATGCTAAAACTACTTCAAAAAAAGCCCGAAACAGAATGGGAGGGGCAGAAGGAGCTTACCATTCCAGCTACCAATTCGGCTCAATCGGGCTTAAAATCCAAAAAGCTAAAGAAGAAGAAAAGAAAAGATGTGGCTCGAAGCAAATGGGATTAGGCGGGGAAATTGTCCATTCAAAGGCATATCAATCCCCTCGAAAACTATGAGCAAAAAGTAAGAAATCTAATTCAATTGAAGGAGTTCTTCCTTATAGAAGCAGCTGAGATTCTGGAATAGTTGGAAGAAGACTCAAATGATGAGGTCCTTGTCGTGACCTGCTACATCATCCACCTTTGTAGCGACTCTGAGGAAGAGTTTTGTTTTCCTGAAGAGGACGAGGAGCTCGCCACGAAGGCCAACTAAATCCAACTCAGAAGCGGTAAGGCTCTACCGCCAAATCAAGGCAACGCCCCAAAAGGGAAGGAAAAACAAGTCGCTAATGAAGAAGATGGCGGAAAGCTTGCTCATGAAGACTCGAGTCCTTCCCCAGTGGACTATAATATCTTGGCTCATCTCTGGAAGCTTTCGTCTCTCTTAAGCATCTATAATACTCTGGTCCTATCCGAGGAGCACACAGATGTTTTCATTCATGTCCTGCAAAACCCCGAGCGGTATCAGGCTCGTTTCGCGGAAATTAATATGAAAGAGGCCTAGTACACTCTGCATACAGCCGCGGTCACATTTAAAGATGAAGGCCTATTACTGGGAACGGCTGAGCACAACCAACCGCTTTACGTGACAGAGTACAGCGATGGAGACCGAATTAATCACATATTGATTGATCCGGGGTCCTCAGTGAACATCATGAACTTGCGGGCTTTGAAGAGTTTGTCAATAGAAGTCCGACACCTGTCAATGGAAAGGATTGTCATTTAAGCCTTCAATCGAAACTGCCAGCAAGTTCTAGGGTCCATAGCTCTGCCAATTAAATTTAAGGATTTGCAAACCGAAACTAAAATATACGTGATCGACGCCGACATGTCTTATAAGATTCTCCTGAGACGTCCGTGGCTCCACGATTACGGTATCGTTTCGTCAACTCTCCATCAATGCATGAAGTATACTAAAAATGGCGAAGAAAGATGCATTGACGGAGACATCCAGCCATTCGGTGTGCATGAAGTCCGGTATGAAGATTCCCGGTACTTTGTGAACCCCAAAATGCTAAGCCACAATTGACCGAGGACAGAACAACCCCGAAACTCAAAGACAAATCTGAGCCAGCTGTCACTTTCAAAAGTAAAAACCCTAGGTGTGTCCACATTTCGGCAGTGACAATGATGAGTCTGACGCTGGAAGTTCGTCCTTCCGTAAAATTCGCCATCATTTCGGTAGCGATACGGAGTCTGATATTGAAGGCCCATCCGGCAACAAAATTCGCCCTCGTTTAGACAACGACATTGAAGAATTAGAGGAAGAGGACTCATCTTGCAACAGCTGTGCAGATTGGGATCTCAAACAAAAAGCGAACCTAAGAGAAACCTTCAAAGTTACAGAAGGATAACTAGCCATCATAAGGGTGCCGGAGCGAATGTGCAAAGAGCTCGATACATTGTCAGTCTCCACCATAGACCAGCTGAAAACCTTCTACGTTCCCGGAAGAAAGAATAGACAGAAGGGCATCTTGTTTTATGGATCAAATACTGTCGTGCACCCGGACGATTTGTCTGTCACGTGCCTTCGCTATGAGAGATGCATAAGAGTCATCCTCAATCCTAGATATTATGCACCCGAGATGCGAGAATACTTTAAAAAGTATGGGTGTTGGTTATATCTAACGGACTCCGAAGCAAAGTTTTATGAGGGGTTGTGGCATCCGGCTTAAGTCCGAGCACTCATCGATGGACGAATCCTAGAAAGATGAGACATAGGTTTCATTCAACCTGATGTCAGAGCATTCTACATGATCCATGTTGGTGAAGCCAGCGAAAGGTCAAATGATGACGATGAGCTAGCCGAGCCAGAAGAAGCCCCTCGAAAGCTCGAAGATATAGGACAAGCAACCTTCGATAAGCTAACCGAGATTGATTTGGGAACGTCCGATAATCCAAGGCCGACCTACATCAGCTCACTCTTGTCAGAGGGAATGAAAGAGCAGATAATCGCCCTGCTGCATGAGTTCATAGACTTCTTCGCGTGGACGTACAAAGAAATGCATGGCCTCTCCCCTTAGGTGGCTTTGCATAAGCTAGCTATATCTCTTGATGCCAAGCCAGTCAAACAAGCTCCTCGAAGAATGAGAAGGGAGCTAGAAGAAAAGGTCATCGAGTAAACCAAGAAACTCATCGATGATGGCTTCATCATAGAAGAGAAATATGCAGATTGGATCACCTGCATCATCCCAGTGAAAAAGAAGAATGGCCAGATCCGAGTATGCGTCGATTTCAGAGACCTTAAAAAGGCATGCCCTAAAGATGATTTCCCATTTCGGGTCATGGAAATGATGGTCGATGACACCTCAAATTATGAGCTGTTCACTTTCATAGATGGTTCGTCTAGGTACAATCAGATAAAAATGTCGCCTGAGGATGAGAAGTATACAACATTTCGAACCCTGATCGGCATATACTGTTACAAAGTGATGCCATTTGGATTGAAGAACGCAGGAGCCATATATCAAAGGGTAATGACCAAGATCTTTAACGACTTAATCCATAAATTTATTGAATGTATGTCGATGACTTGGTTGTCAAGACTAAAACCAAGGCCGATCACATCCAAGATCTTAGGACTGTTTTCACCAGACTGAGAGAACACGATCTGAAGATGAATCCTCTAAAGTGCGCTTTTGGCGTGTCATCGGGAAAATTCTTAGGCTTCATAATCCGACATCGGGGGATCTAAGTTGACCCGTCAAAGTTAAAGGCCATTATGGAAATGCCTCCTCTGAAGAATCTAACTCAGCTGAGATCCTTTCAAGATAAGCTTGCTTATATTCGAAGGTTCATCTCAAATTTATCGGAAAGATATAGGCCCTTCTCAAAGCTCATGAAGAAAGGAGCTCCTTTTTTCTAGGATGCTGAATATCAAGAAGCGTTCGAAATTATCAAACAGTACCTTTTGCACCCTCTAGTGCTTGTAGCTCCCATTCCAAATAAACCGCTGATTCTCTACACTGTCGCGTTAGATGAATCACTCGACGCGCTCCTTGCCCAGAATAACGAGGAGGGAAAAGAAAATGCCCTCTACTACCTCAGTCGAACGTTAGTCTGGGAGGAACATAACTATTCCATGATCGAAAAGCAATGCCTGGCCCTAATAATTGCCGTAATGAAACTAAGTCACTATCTGCTCGCTCATCAGGTCATGATGATCTCCAAGGTTGACCCGCTCAAACACTTAATGACCAAAGCAAGCCTTGCTGGAAGAATGGCAAGATGGGCTATTATGCTACTTGAGTTTGATACAGTCTATACTCCTCAGAAAGCAGTAAAAGGGTAAGCCCTTGCCGACTTCCTTGCTTCTCATCCTATACCAGAACGGTCACCGCTAAATTGTGAGTTACCCGATGAACAAGTGTTGCACCTCAAGGATAACGAGCCATGTTGGGAGCTCTACTTTGATGGAGCCTCATTAATAAAGACCTCCAGCAAATCAAGCGTCCCAGAGATAAAACCAGGGATAGGATTGGTGTTCATCATGCCATTGGGAGGAACCCTATGACGTTCTTTCGCTCTCACTGAGCCTCGCACAAATAACGAGGCTGAGTATGAGGCTCTGATAGCTGGCCTAGAGCTCGCCATAGAAATGGAAATACTTCGGCTATGGGTCTACAGTGATTCCCAGCTCATCATCAACCAAGTGAGCAGCGACTACAAGATATATAAGCCCGAGTTAGCTCGATACAAAAGCTGGGTGGTGAAACTCATGAAACAGTTCACCCACATTGAACTAATGAGAGTTCCTAGGGTGTTGAACAGAAAAGCCGACATACTCACTCACCTAGCCAAAAAGCTGGTTGATCCTGACATGGATGAAATTCTGATCACAGTCAGGAGCCGGCAAATTCTTCCTCCAGTATTTTTACGAGAAGAGGAAAGCGCAGAACAAAGTGCAATCCTGCCGAAAAAGTTTTGATCATTCAAGACGAGCCCGATTGGAGGGAGCCCTTCATAGATTACCTCCGATACAACAAGCTGCCCGAAGAAAAATCTACGAGGGTTCAGCTGAAAAAGAGAGCTCTCCGATACGTGTTTGTAAATAATACGCTATACCGCAGATCATATGACCAATTCTGGTTCAGGTGTCTGTCATTGGTCGAAGCCCAAAAAATCATGAAAGAAGTTCACTTGGGCGTCTGTGGAGCTCACCAGTATGGCCCCAAAATGCGACTTCAAGTCAAACGGATTGGGTATTACTGGCCTACTATGATAAGAGACTGCGAAGAGCAAGCGAAGAAGTGTCATCTCTGTCAAATTCATGGTGACTTCTTCCACAAGCATTCTAACCCGCTGCATCCTACGATGGCGTCATAACCCTTCGAAGTTTGGGGCACCGATATAGTTGGCCCGATTGATCCTCCATCATCCAAAGGCCACCGGTTCATATTGGCCTCAACTGACTACTTCTCCGGATGGGCTGAAGCTGTCCCGCTAAAAGAAGTCAAGACAGAAGATATCCTGACATTCTTCCGGCATAATATTCTATATCGCTTTGGTACACCTAGAAGAATCATTTCTGATAATGGGCCTTCGTTCAAGAGTTTTGAAGTCTCAAGGTTCGCCACACAACATAAGATAGACTGGAGATATTCCACCATCTATAATCCAAGAGCCAATGGGCTAGCCAAAGACTTCAATAAAACTTTATGCAAGCTCCTGAGGAAAAATGCTTTAGCCGACAGGAGAGAATGGAGTCCCAAGCTCCACGAGGCGTTGTGGGAATACCGTACCACTCACCGCACTCCAACTCAATCCACTCCATACTCATTACTCTTCAGAGTGGAGGCGATCCTCCCCCTCGAAGTCGAAGTTCCAAAATTAAGAATGGTCGTCCAGCACGAGTTGACGGAGGAGGAAAACGTCCTCCGTCGGTTCAAAGTGCTCGACGCCCTCGAAGAAAAGAGGCTTGCAGTACGATAAAATCTGGAGCTGTACCGAGCCCAAATGTCACGGGCATATGACAAGATGACCCGTCTCCGTGCTTTCAAGAAAGGCGAATTGGTGTTGGTCCTCAAAAGACCGATCATCCCCAATCGACATGCCAAGGCAAAATTCGAGCCTAACTAGGAAGGACCATACGTCATCGAGAAAGTGTTCGACGGAGGATCCTACCAACTAATAAGTGTCGAGGGAGAAAGGCCCATGCCACCCATTAATGGCCGATATCTCAAGAAATACTATGCGTGAACGCTCCAAGTCGCAGACGAATTGAGCACACCGGTCCTATGGTCTGGATCATACATCCTGTAAAACCGTAGACAATCCACGGGTGTAAATGACCCATATCTCTCCTAAGTCCTACCGGCGAGGCTACATTTAAACTCCCACTAGCGATGAAACTCCACCAATGTAAAAAAACGATATGTCCACAAGTGGGCATGGATGAAAACCCGAAAAGGTTCCATGAGTAAAAATAGTATGACTGCCGACAAGTTTGTGAAAACCCGAAAAGGCTCAAACTCATGAAAAAGAGATGAAATACACTTGCAAAGTCCTCTCGACCTTGTGAGAAGAAAATCCCCTCGTGAGATCCTTATGACTCATAAAGGAGCAACACGCTTAGAAATCCCCATGATTCCTAGAGAGAAAATACACATGCCAGATCCTCTTGACTCGTAGGGAGAAAATGCTTTTATGAGACCCTTACAGATCATAAAATTGAAAAGCCTTAGGTGATAGGGATCTAAACCTGTCTCCTAAGCCATCGCTCACCAACGGGCAACGGCAAATGATGAGTTGCTCCTGGAATTACGCTTCAGTGTTAGCGGTGCTGATGCCGACCCAAAACCCAAGTCTTTCCAGGGCAAATGATGAGTCTCTCCTGGAATTTCTTCAGTGTTAGCGGTGCTGATACCGACCCAAAACTCAAACCCCAAGTTTTCCCAAAGGAAAATGATGAGTCGCTCCTGGCACTACGTTTCAGTGTTAGCGATGTTGATGCCGACCTAAAAACCAAATCCTAAGTCCTTCCGGGGAAAATGATGAGTTGCTCCTGGCATTATTCTAGTGCAGCGATACTGATGCTAAATAAAATCCAAGTTCCAAGTTCCTCTCAAATTCAAAAGTCCCGATAAATAAGATAGAAATCAAACAGATCAAATCAATGTCCTATCCGGCAGCACTTCTATGCTCAAAAGTCTTGCTGGACAGGTAGGGAACTCCCAAAACAAATCAAATCAAGCAGGTCAACCAATCATCTCATCGGTGGAATCAAGCTCCACCTCGGAAACAAATCAATCCTGACACCGCAGAAAGCGGAACAAGTCAACTTCAATCCCGACACTGCAGCAAGCGGAGCAAGTCAAATTAAATCCCGATACCGCAAGAAGCGGAGCAAGTCAACTTCAACCCCGACACCGCAAAAAGCGGAACAAGTCAAATCAAGCACCGACCGTCTAAGTCGTAAAAGTGGCAGCACGGACCATCCAAGTCGCAAAAATGGCAGCACCGATCGTCCAAGTCACAAAAATGGCAGCACCGACCGTCCAAGTCGTAAAAATGGTAACACCGACCGTCCAAATCACAAAAATGGCAGCACCGGCCGTCCAAGTCATAAAAATGGCAGCACCGAACGTCCACATCGCTAAATGGCAGCATCGACCCTCCACAGGGAACCAAACCAAATCAATCTCCACATAGAACAAGATCCATCAATTTCATGTACACAACCCATACATGCGGCATGCATTTATTGATGGGGAGCACTTTGTTGGGGTTACAAATTACACCCCGGTTGATCAAGTCAAAGTCAAAGTCAACCCAAAATCAAGTGGGCCCAAGCCAAATCAAGCGGGCCCAAGCCAAATCAAGACCGGGCATGAAAGGGACTGGCCCCATAACAAAAATAATGAAGCAATAAATTAGTTTAATACAATTTTTAGAAATAAATGTATGAAAAATGGGCAAAAAACCAAAATTTTATAAACCCCATAGCTTATGTGCAAAAAGAAATAAGTATATAGGGTATGAGGTAGCACAGGTACCATTTGAAAATGCCTAAAGGGCTATATGTAAAGTGTGTAGCCTATAAAAGGCTAATATGATGAGAAAATCAGGAACAACTTTCATTTTCTTAAAAATTCTAGGGTTTATGCCTCCATCTTATGTCTCTCAAGTTTTTTTTCTCTTCCTCTTCATTTCTAATTAAATGAAAAGCTTAGTTATCTTTTTCTCAAAACTAAATAAATTTTCACCATAAAACCCCCGAAAGGGAGTTCAGATTTTTAATCCCGCCTCTCTTTTTCTCCAAGATCCAGAAAAAAGAGAGGATGAGGAGGAAAAATACCCACCTCCAAAAATCCCACTTTGAGAGGATCCAAAGCTCAAGGGAGAAGAAAGAAGTCCTCTTTTATCATCTCCGATGATCTTTGAGGGGTTCAACTCTAAGATCCAAATTCTTAAAAGAGTTTAACTCCAAATCCATATCTTTTGGGAGTTTAACTCCAAATATACACCCAATTCCGGTTCGGGAGTTCAACTCCACACTTAAGGGCTTAGCCCCTTTATCCGCTGATGTTTTCAGCCGTCGCGTGCCGCGCACGCGACCCGCTGGTGCCCAGCGGCCAAGCATACGACCCGCTGGTGCCCAGCGCAGGGCATGCAACCCGCTGGCGCCCAGCGCAGGGCATGCGACCCGCAGGCGCCCAGCGCAGGGCATGCGACCCGCTGGCGCCCAGCGCAGGGCATGCGACCCGCAGGCGCCCAGCGCCCAAGCGCCTGTCATGTGACCCGCTGGTGTCCAGCGCTCACGCACCACGCACGTGACCCACTAGCGTCCAACGGTCACGTGTTGTCTCACGCGTCCTTAGGACGCTCCCCCCTCTTTTTCGCACACACTCCATACTCGAAACACATCCCCTGTTAGAAAAAATTTCTAGCGGAGTGCTGGTTCGCACCCTGTAAGGGCGATGCTAGCCTCCTTGACCCCCAGCCTACTATCCGGGTAGCGGGACCCCTGTAAACTCTGCGAGGCCCCCGCTACGTCCAAAACACAACATACACACACCGCATATTGAGTTCGCATGACTAGTTTTACCTGTCAATCGGAGGATCTCTCGTTCCAAAAACGAGAGTTAATTAACGACAGCTTAGTCCACGGCTGCCAGAGATTCGGATCCCCACAATCAATAAACCCCGGCTCCCCTAGGCAGAGGAATCTATAATACGTCTGACAAGCGACGCGAATTTATATCTCAATGGGGAGACGAAAAACACTCTACATCTGGCTGCAGGATAGGATTATATCCGATTGATTTAAAATATTTTTAGATCAATTCTCTCATGTGTAAACCCACATGAAAGTCAACTGTACTTGCTACACGTAACGGCTACCCAGGTATTGATTGAAAGGTAAGTCAACAATCAAGCTCATCCATACCTAACAGAGCCTATCGGTGATAATCACCATACAGTCCGGTCTCTTTGTCAAAGAGTATCGCATACTGGGTCTGGGGGTGGAAATTGTCGGACCCCCAATAACTCGATAAGTCATGCAGACACTGAACTCATAACCATCAGAGATACAACTGATAACACTTATCAATTTATCTCACCTGCCATGGCTATGGACTTCCGGTTATAGTTATTTCCTGCACAGCGTAACATCAACTCCCTATACCGGAAGAGACGAATCCCTTCAACCGCTCACTGCCTCTATGTGCTTCGGGACTGTACCCAACTAAAATATGTTTGCAACAATCTTTAAAGCAGTGGTAGAGTAGTAATCAAAGTTTAGTGGGAACACACACAATACACTATGGAGATCTCAGGTCTACAGACTACCTTTTACTCATGTCACTAAAGAACTGCTATCTGACGATAGGTATAAAACAATCTAGGAGTACTCGGTGAGTCCATCTAGTGTAACTCATACTACAATGAGCACCTGTATACAATCCTCGGTGTCAAACACCAATAGCTATGGGATCAGCTATCGTCCTCCAACCAAGTCAGGATATAGGGTTCCCTAGTGCTCGCGGTGCAGCGGAAGTGCATAGGAAACAAAAGTTTCAAGCTAACACGAAGGAACTCCAAACCTAGAATCGATCCAAACGCCTAAACTAGCAAACCAAGCATGCAAAGATATGGAATACTACTTTCGACGCGTGTCCACCCAATCATGGAAGACCCCTCCAAGTTCTGTGTATGCTGTCCGGATCAAACTTGAGTGGCGACCGTCCTTGCCGAAGAAGATCCACCTGGGGAAAATCGATCCAAGCTCCGGCTTCATCTAGTGAAGCGACCGACGCTCCAAGCTCGCTACGAATGGAGAGTGGGGATGTAGGAGTATTTTCGCTATCTTTTCTCTCTTTTCTAAGCTCAAATGAGCTACCGAGAAGAAAGAGGAGTTGGTGAAGAAGAAGAAGCCAAGGAGAAAATGGCTAAGTCTTCATGTGAAGAAAAAACATAAGTGTAGAAAAGAATGGCTCATCATTTTTCAACCATGGAAGAATAGTATACACAAATGATAATACTATATAATAACCAAGGCCATCCCTCTCTACCATGCTACATAACACCTCATCCTCCACCTATTTTTTATTTTCTTTTAAAGGAAAATCAATAAATAAAGTGTCCATCTTCTAAAACAAATTCCGTATAAATACGGAATATAACCTGGTATACGTATCGAAATACATATACACGTATTCGTACAAAAATACGAATAGCCAAGAGAGAGAAAATGAATAGTGAACAATAATACCAGAATATACATATTAAAAATATATATATAAATTATTAAATCAAAACTTGATTTAATAATCCGACTTAATTCTAAGCCGCTAGTATTCTCAACCGTCTGATTAAAGTCCGTATAGCCTGTACACGTATTTAATCGGACACTCTGTATGCACCAACATACGTTATCTACATCATATCGCCTGAACCGGGAAAACCCTCTGTGTGGGACTCTAAAAACTCGACAATACGCTGGCAGTGATTTACTGGATAAATCCAAAAACCACAAGTATGTCAGCGGCACTAGCTGTACGTAACGGCTGCCCAAGTTTCTGTCGAAAAGGGAGGTCGACAATCAAGTCCGTCCGAACCCTACTGAGCCTGAATGTGACAATCTCTGTACAGTCTGGTCACTTCGTCTGAGAGTATCGCATACCAGGTCTAGGGGGTGGAAACATCATACCCCTAATAACTCGATAAGTCGTGTCGGGGTCAAGCTCATCACCAACCGAGAAACTACTGAACTCATATCAGTAAATCTCATCTACTGTGGCCACGGATTTAGGGTGATAGCCAACTGAACACAGCACGACATCGACTCCTAATACTAGGAAAGACGAATCCCCGACAATCGCTCACTGCCTCCATGTGGCTCGGGACTGTACCCAACTAAAACCTGTTTGCACGACTCCTTTGAGCCGCGGTAGGGTAGTAATCAAAATACAGTGGGAACTCATACGAGACAAATGACGATCTCAGGTCAAAAGACTAAGTTGTACTAATGCCACACGAGAACTTCTTTCTGACGATAGATATAATACCATCTAGAAGTTCTCGGCGAGTCCGTCCAGTGTACTCACTTCCAGTGAGCACCTGTATACTATCTTAGGTAACATAGCACTAATGGCTTATGAGACCGGCCACCGCCCCTCGTCGGGGTTTCGAAATGTATACACTTGTCTACTCCGGAATATCGATGCCCAGTCTCAATACTCCCACGACTAGGGACATTTAAGGATGTGCTTATAGGCTACCCAGCTTTCATTTATATAATCGCCATCATAATGCTGGTAGTCAAGCAAGAATCCTGCGGGCTTCATCATTATGTATTAGCGACAGGTAATAACAAGTAAAACGTGAACACATCAATGATAAAGAAAAACCAGATAGTTTGCTATCATCTCGAGTAAGATTGTTCTACCTGTATAGGTCCTCCCTCAATTATCATAATCGCGTGCTTGCAATTACTATAATTTCCTTGAAGGCACCATATTCAACAATCTCTCACTTGCACTTAAGGCTAATTATTGCAGTATCGCATACCCACATCCTATGTGCTATTGAATACCCAATATCTTTACTAATCAGTTTCTCAAAGCTCGTTTGAGGAACATCCGTGTTTGAGAAATAGCCTCAGTGAGTGGATCCGCTATAATATTCCAACTTCCTCTCTCTCTCTATATCTCAACTTTGCAGAGATGAACAATCTCCCAAACTGAGTGATACCCCATCTCAAGAATTTGTCTGGATACATGATAGGACCAAGTTCATAAATGAACAACTTTATCTAACAAACTTCTTGGGCTGTATTCTCTATTGAGTCATAACCAGTATCCTGAACCATGCTTACCTCAGTATCTCTATTAGAACCTTATCCAATATACTGATCCTCAAAAGAGGAAAAACTCAAAACTCTGACAGTATCTATGTCATCCATGTCACTTTGGAAGTCTAAATCGATAACCGCTTCCCAGATGAGGCTGTCGTTATCATATACCAAGAGCATTCTCTAATGTTCATAACTGCTTCCCTTTGTTTCTCCAAGATTTGATTAATATCTGCTTACTACAGTAAGTGTATAAGTAATATCTGGTTTTGTACAAGACATTGCATGATTGACTCAATTGCCTAAGCAAATGATATATCAATCATGTCAGTCCCTCTCCTCATCAATCTAGAAGACATCTCTTTAGATAGGGTGGCTCCATCACCTGCAGATACAACACCATAACAGGAGTCATCCATTCTAAAATACTTTTAGAATGCAGTCTAAGTACCCGGATTAGGACACTTCCCAAATCTAGATCTAAAACCATAGATCTAATCACCAGAATTCCTGATATATTATCCATATCCAACATAGAGAAAACAATATACAACAACCAAAGTTTGACTGATTGTAGTATAGGAACATCACTTTCTATCTGGGGTATATCATCCATAACTCAGGACAGTACTCCATACACCCTTCTTACTAGGTTCATCTATTTTTTTGATGAAGTCAATCACCTTGACTTTCACATCAAAACAGATGATCCGTCTCCGCTATACATGATTTAGTGTACGAATAAATATGAGCAACTTGCATACCTTCCGCTGCTTTCACTGATTACGATAGGTAGAGTCATATACACGTGCACTTCCAAATTCCTATTTGGAAAGACGCTATAGTCATCCTATTGCCAAATATCATAGTCTAGAGCAGTAGCAGTGTCAAGTCATATCAGTATGGACTTCAGCGCAGACACTGAAGTAAAAGTCTCATCACAATCCACAACGGGTATTTGATGAGAATCTTTATAATAAATCTAGCCTTATTAGATTAATACTTTTTCACCTGCATAGATCTCGAAAATCTACTTGCTCCTAATGGGTTTTACCCCTTTAGGAGCACCCAGCAAAGTCTAAAATCCAATATTTGCTGAAGTGCGTGGAGTCCAATTTCGATATACATCATCTGGTCACCTAAAAGTTACAACTTCCTATGACCTACAGATAACTAGTAAAGCCATCATAACCATGATGCTGACCTGTCACGCCCCACTTCCCAGTATACGGGGCAGAGGACGCGACAAGACCGCTACGTATTTATTCTGAAGTAAATACGCGAAGCGTATCTAAGCAATATAAAAATAAATGCACAGGAGACAAAATATAATAAAACAACAACTTTATTTATTGACATTCTTTTTTTTGTACAATGCATGGAAAAGTAAATACATCTGAAAGAAAGCAATGCCTAAACAGTGGCATAACAGAAAAGGAAAAGTACTGAAATAAAAGTGTACAATGTAGCTAGAGCTCTGGATCGTATGCAAGCTGGTCCAAGTGCTCGCTAGTAAGTTCGATCTCTGGAAGATCCAAATCACCTGATGATATTCAAAGAAGAAAGAAAGAGAATGTCGTCAGCAAACAAATCGCTCGGTAAGTCCCAAGGATAAGGGAGAAATAGAATAGACAGAGGGAGAGTAGCTTTTAAAGTTATATTATATTGTATTAGTGTTAACGCTGTTGTTTGTAGCTTGGTACAGAAGGATGCCAGTGTATACGAGAGGAGTCTCTATATGCCAGAGACTAGAGCAAACGGAAGTACAAGGAACCGTTATGCCACGGTACAACAGCGACGGAATATAGGTTAGGTGTCTTAATCTTGCAGTCTCGTGCCACTTCTAACACCTTCCGTACCAATCTACCCCTTAAACCCCACGATATCTTGTTTGTGCTGTTTGTATTGTATTATCTTGTAATATAGATTGTATAATTGGATGACTTGTCGAAACCATGATATCAGTAAATGGATGTAACTGGAGAATCATGTAAATGGAAGTATATTCATGGTTCGGTTCGGTCAATACAGATTGAATAGATTGAATATAAGTATTCATGGATTCATGTTGGATTGTAGATTGTACTTGAATCATATTCAAGTCAGATTATTTATAATGAGACTTAGTCTGAGTCAGAACAATTAGAAAAGAAGTTGAAGTCCTGAATTAGGTTTTGATGTTATCGGTAACCGCTGCACATGGGCAGCAGGATTTATGTCTTTTTCAAAGACGATTACTGTGTTGATAACACCGTTGTTAAGTTTTCTACCTTAAATAGGCAAGCACCCACTTCTCCGGCTCCCTGAGGCTCAAGAGATTGGTCCCACTTAAACCTATATTTACTAAGGTCCTCAAGGTAATTTATAGAACTTGAGGGGGTTTTATGTAAAAATACTTTTGTATAATTTTCAAAATACACCCCAAGTATTTATTTATCGTCTTTAGAGTTGTAATAAATGTAGATTTTATATTTGTGATATTTCTAGTGAAGATAACCTAATTTCATAATATAGGGTATTTAATTGTAATATTGAACTTGTATGGATTTCATGGTATTTTAATGTAAAGTGATCCTTATGATTTTAGAAAAAATTGGAATATTTATATTATTAAAAAATAGATATTCTAATGATACATATATATATATATATATTTTAATATATATTATATTTCTAGAAATCTCATTTTCTTAAGATTTTCGTATTTTAAATCTCTCGAGACCGAATGCTCCTTGCGGAGGTCTGCATCTCGCACTACTAACCCCAGGGATATGCGATAATCCACACCATCCCAGTCGGGTTCCCCAAAATGGGTTGTAGCGGCACTTTGCAAAGATTTGTAACACACTTAATCTTGTAGAAAACAGTTTTATTAGTAAATGGTATTTTTTTTGAAATGTTTCATTTTCCCGTATTCTATGTTCCCGAAAGGTATTGTGAGATGTTGCATATGAGTGTTGTAAGGAGGTAGGTCATTACCTCATGATCTACTTAAAGGTATAGCAAGTTTGTGATGTTTAAATGTCGAAATGAAACTATATGGTATTTTAGTGAAAAAGTACGGTAAAAATTACCAAATGAATTAGATTGTCGTGAAACTTGATCAACATGTTTATTAATGTTAATAGTCAACATGTAAGAGTTTTGTGTGAATGTATTTAAGAAGATGTTGGATTTTTTGAAAGAACCGAATCGGAAATCGATTTAATTCCGATTCCGTCGGGTTTTGAAATTTCGTATTTTTAGAACAAGATTAGAGAAGAGGGAAGGGGAGTTACGGGTTTAGAAGTTAGGGATGAGGAAGAGGAGATGGGAGGAGGCGCCGGTGCATCGTTTTGTCGCCGGGAACTCCTAGGATTGTCGTCGGAAAATTGCCGAAGCTTTCGCCCTTCGCTACTCCAAAAGTACACTAAGCTTCTAGGAATTTTCTTGAGAGTTTTGTTCAGAATTTTGGAGTGAAGGGGGTGTGTGTAGGGGTTGTATTTATAGGGTAAGGCTAGGGTTAGGGTAAGTGAAAGGTTTAATTGAAAAAAAAATGTAATAAAATATAATAAAATGGAGTAATTAGGGTTTTTAAAGGGGTTCTGTTACTGATCCAGGGAAATAAAGTATGCAGGTGTACAGGGGAGACCAAAAGGCAAAACTCTTCAGTTGGTGACTCGGCGGTCCGGCCGAGTCCGGCCGACGGCGGCGGCCCAAGTCGGCCGATCCCGCCGAGTCAGGCGGCCGGAATCCCCCTTGTCGGTCCATTAACCCTCTGGTACAATTAGTTTATTTAGTGTAGCAAGGTTTTTGTGAGTTATGCACGTGTAAACCCTTGGTATTCTAAAAATTCAAAATAAAACAGTATTAAAAAATAATGTGGAGTATGGGATTTGAACTCTGGTGGCTTGGTTCAGCAGTGCAAGGTCTTACCAATGAACTACAAGCTCCTTCTTGCTATTAATTAGCAAAATAAATATTTATGGTACTCATAGAAAATGCAAATACCCCAAGTATACATTAATTTTTAAACAAATTTTTGTACACTAAAATTGGAGTTGTTACATGACCTCACTGTCACTGTCTAAGAGAAAACCGAAGTATCTCTCAGGTGGCTGAGGTCACATACTAACATTTGTGGAGTGGCTAATGGATTGTCAAGTCCAATTGAATCCTTAAATTCTACTAAATTTTCGGTAACCGTTTTTTGGTTCTGGAATTACTTCCGGTTTTACCATACTCCCACTAGTTTCTTTTGCAAAAATATTCCTTTTATAAAAAGTTGTCGAGTCAAGAACAAGTAACTATTGATCTTGAAAATGGTAGAAATAAAACCCTAACGAATGCTTTGGATAATCCACAAACAGCAATTATCGAAGCGTGCCTTGAGTTTGTCCGGATTCTGCTTTTAAACAGGAACTAGATAACTCAATATCTTAATAACATCAAGATATGCAGTATGTCTATATAGAATCAAAGGCACTAATTTAAATGGAATCGGATTCACATATCATGCAGTTGTTTCCAGTGTATATCACCTAAATGGAAAAGGTCAATACAGCATTACTCATCAAGGAGTGAACCAGCGGATAAGTAATCTGAGAGAGAATCAAGTTCTCAATATTACTATGATGGAATACCTAGCATAGATATCTATATTTTCGATCAGTTCAAAGAATCCTGATACTTCCAACGAATGGTTCTCTACTTTATTCTTAGTCCTATAAAATTCTCAAAAATTTTGGACCTTACATTACAACGAATGCGTATCTAAAATCAGAAAACTCATAGGTAAACCTGAATGAAGTAGGAGCACCAACCCTTTGTCCAGAAGGACACTGGACAACATACATTTTCATGTATAAGTCCCAAGAGTATACTAACTCAAATTCCCTGTTTTGTAGGTTGAAAACTGTATTTTGGTCGAGAATGTCTTACACCGTTATTCAATGCACCTTACCTTATCCTCAACTGATAAAAATAAATGTATAAAACGCAATTTTCAAAATTTATATATCAGTTTATAAAATAAAGATACAGATATATCATTTTAAAAATTGGTGCATAACAACGATTATTCGAAACCAAATATTTTGCCGTTAAGCAAAACCAGGCGATTCAATCCAATATCACCAATTACAACGAATTCCGATATTGAGAATCAGATCGCCTATTTCCCAATGTTCTACTCCTACTCAACATCTGTAACGTCGTACAAATGTGAGATCCAAATCCGGTAAATACATACCCTTGAGTCAGAATTAATTGGGAAAACAGTTCTCGGTAACAATTACACAGAAATTCTGAAACAAAAATGTTTCAAGGGGGTGGCCAGGTATTCCTAGTAATGTCTTTTTCCGATCCAGATTCATGACAGTAGTCACAATTTTCTTTGCCCTCACATTAATCCCTTTATATATCTCTACATCTTACCTTCTGTATACCGCACTTACGCAAACTGGTTTTCTTCTTTCCCTACATTTCGGCACCAGCCTAAGGTTTGAAAGAAGACTATTCAATAAGCGTAATAGGTGTACTCTCCTAATACAAGAAGCTCTTACAACTTGGGAGAAGGTAAAAAAAGGAAGAGACAAGCGAATAATACAATCTAAATTCTTCAAAACTAATGACCATTCTCGACTGAAATAATTTTTTCGAGTTCGTATGTAACTATATGATGGCCATTTCCAAGCAATATGGATCGTCATAGTGATACAGAGTGTTCTGGAGAAATGCAAAAGGAAAGTAGGAGTAGCAGGGATATTTGCGATTTTGTCGTGAATCATGACAATCCAAAACCAACATGTGTAAGAAGGTTCGTTTAACTTGATTAATGATTTTTAGTTTAAGGTAAGTCATGGGTCGCTATACCAGAGAGAGAGAAAAGAAACACTCAGCGTGCACTCTATCAAGATTAGATTGGTTATCAATTTATCTAATCAGGATGGCTCCTACTGTTTCCCCGAATTCTCCTTCAAACCCTTTAAGGAGAACTAGTCGGAATCATATACACCTTACAAGTTCGCTAACCGCTCAGCTAGGTCACTGTTGGTACTCCGAGAGAGGTCCCTCATGCTTTCGCACAGACCCAATTAATAACCCCGTTTCCGCAGAGGCGTAATCTCGTCAATACTTTCTAAACACCTAATGGGTTAGCTAATTGTGAAGTGAAAATCTCCCGAGAAGTAATACATACTCATCAGTGGGAATCGGGACCTAACTATAATCGTATGATAATCTTAAAGGAAGCCGACCAAAATTACCACACTTCATAAGGTATGCGCAAACTTGGCAAGTTTCCCTTATATTTGAAACTCCCGATATGGTTTTTACCCCTAGAACCTAAGGACCTTGACGAATGATCAACAAATCAAGGGTCCAAATCAAGTTCAACCCGTCATTATCTTGATTGTATTAAACCCACCCGTACAACCCTTGACGAATGATCAACAAAGTCGTATGAGTGTCCTAACCAATCCACACATCTTTGCGACAGAAAAGTATTATAGAGCTACCGCACACTATGCCTCGGTGAATAGCAACGACAAACGTAGCACGAATACTAAGCAATAATAATTTAAAATGACGGAGGGCTATGGCTGGTTTTTGGCGAAAAACTTTTAACGTGGTGAACTTGATATCGTTGAAAGAACTCGAGTGGCTTTGAAATGGAGTGGTTTAAGCTCCGCTTTTAAAACTTGTAATATAAACTTTTCCTTAAGAGCGAACTCTCTGTGAAGGGATCAAGGCTCTTTCCTCATAGAATGAGGTGCAGGATATTCCTAACCGAATATCTCAATGCAAAGCAAAAGAATATGAGTGTTGTTTTGAAGAAAACCAAGTAGTTTTAAAAATTGGTTCCGACAACATCAAATAGGTTTGTTTTCTTTGCATTAAAGATATAATGCAGTCCCATCAAATATAGTTTCTAAGCCACAACAGAAACAACCAAAATGGCATGTTTTTATATGTCATCTGTATTCACCACAGGGTCCTGGGTTTTCACCGTAAAATTACTTAACTTACGGCAGGGCGGGGACAGGGCTAGCGCGGATGCAAAACATATAGAAGCATCTACTAATATTATATATATATAGCAGATAAGAATCATCACAGGCATGCGAACAATAATATGGAATAGCAGATAAACTTGGAGCCCCGCGTTTCATCTGAGCCGCAATGAAAAGAGACGTTCCCCAGTCATGTGGATAGCCCGTAAAAAGTCGATCCTAGACCCCTACGAGCGCGGAAAGCCACCTGCCAATTCTAGAAATTTGGTAACACGCCCTCAATGAAATGAGTCGATCACCTGCCGCTTTTTAGAATCCGGTAACTTGTGCATACATCCGCTGGTCGAATCCTATAACCCCTACAAGTGCAGTGAGCAACCCACCAATTCTAGAGCGAGGCGGCCCGGTCTCAACTCCATGAGAAGGCCACATACTGCACTCTAGAACCCGGCTACTCGAGCACTTCTCTTGTGTTAATCCTAGTATAGAAATGAAATTTATACAACGGTGACATCGACCGCATCCTGGTCGATCCCCAATAAAAGAATATACATAATACGGAAACGGCGGCCATATGTTGGAACTTATCCCAAATAAATAAATACAACATAATAAATCAAAACTGTACTAGCAATGCATGCGGGGCTATCCGACACGACAATCCGACTAAACCATAATTAAGATATATATAACCACAGAAACAAGTAACCGAAACAAGTGTATAACCCCGTCTAATCGAACATATAGCAATTAGACGATGTTAACAATACATACATGCACTCAAACGAAGTCATGACATTATAATTCTAAAACATAATTAGCGCACATCCCAAATATACCAAGGGATCAAAAACCAAGTGCACTAAACATCCAAAAAATCGAGTTTTGAGCCAATTCGGAAGTCCGAAACAAAATGAAACGCGCCTGATCCTTCACGGCGTAAAGCACAAAATTAACTTTGATTCAGGGGGACTAAGGGGTACCCCATCCCTGAGGCCACCACAAGGTGGCCAGGGGGTGGTTGCAGACCCGAGATTGCCTATGGGGGCGGTCTCGGGTCCCCACACCCAAGACCGCCTCGTGGTGGTCTTGGGGAGTAGGCCCAGGACTTTAACCCCCTCGGGGGTCTCCCCAGGGTGCCCACGCTCCACCTCGTGGCTTCTCGATTCAAACCATGAACCCGCGGGGTGTTCAAAACTCTCAAAACTCAAAATTTTGGGACTGTTTTTTCGGCAGTTTTCGATACCAGAAAAAATGCGATTTCTAATATCATAACTAGATAGTTTAAGGTATTTGGGAGGCTTTGATACCACTATAGGGTTCCCTAGTGCTAGCGGCACAGCGGAAGCACATGAGGAACAAAAATTTTAAGCTAACACGAAGGAACTCCAAACCTAGAATTGATCCAAACGCCTAAACTAGCAAACCAAGCATGCAACGATACAGAATACTGCTTTCGACGTGTGTCCATCCAATTGTGGAAGACCCATCCAAGCTCCATGTATGCTGTCCAGATCGAGCTTGAGTGGCAACCGTCCTTACCGAAGAAGATCCACCTGAGGGAAACCGATCCAAACTTCGGTTTCACCTAGTGAAACAACCGATGCTCCAAGCTCGCTACGAATGGAAAATGTGGATGTAGGAATATTTTCACTATATTTTCTCTCTTTTCTAAGCTCAAGTGAGCTACCTAGAAGAAAGAGAAGGATATGAAGAAGAAGAAGCCATGGAGAAAATGGCTAAGTCTTCAAGTGAAGAAAAAACACAAGTGTAGAAAAGAATAGCTCATCATTTTGCAACCATGGAAGAATAGTATACACAAATGATAATACTATATAATAACCAAGATCATCTCTCTCTACCATGCTACATAACACCTCATCTTCACCTCATTTTTTTATTTTCTTTTAAAGGAAAATCAATAAATGAAGTGTCCATCTTTTAGAATAAATTCCGTATAAATACGGAATATAAGCCGGTATACGTATCGAAATACATATATGCGTATTCTTACAAAAATACGAATAACCAAGAGAGAGAAAATGAATAGTGAACAATAATACTAGAATATACATATTATATATATATATATATATATATATATTATTAAATCAAAACCCGATTTAATAATCCGGTTTAATCCTAAACCTCTAGTATTATCAACAGTCCGATTAAAACCCGTGTAGCTTGTACACGTATTTAATCGGACACTCTGTATGCACCAACATACATCATCTACATCATATCGCCTGAATCGGGAAAACTCTCTGTTTGGGACTCTAAAGACTCGACAATACGCTGGCAGTGATTTACTGAATAAATCCAAAAACCATAAGCACGTTAGTGACACTAGATATACGTAACGGCTGCCCAGGTATCTGTCGAAAAGGGAGGTCGACAATCAAGTCCGTCCGAACCCTACTGAGCCTGAATGTGACAATCTTCGTACAGTCCGGTCTCTTCGTCTGAGGATATCGCATACCGTTCTAGGGGTGGAAACTTCAGACCCCTAATAACTCGATAAGTCGTATCGGAGTCAAGCTCATCACCAACCGAGAAACTACCGAACTCATATCAGTAAATCTCATCTACCATAGTCATGGATTTAGGGTGATAGACAACCGAACACAGCACGACATCGACTCCTAATACCAGGAGAGACGAATCCCCGACAATCGCTCACTGTTTTCATGTGGCTCAGGATTGTACCCAACTAAAAGTTGTTTGCACGACTCTTTTGAGCTGTGGTAGGGTAGTAATCAAAGTACAGTGGGAACTCGTATGAGACAAATGATGATCTCAGGCCAAAAGACAAAGCTGTACTAATGTCACTCGAGAACTTCTATCTGACGATAGATATAATACCATCTAGAAGTTATCGACGAGTCCGTCCAGTGTACTCACCTCCAGTGAGCACCTATATACTATCTTAGATGACATAACACCAATGGCTTGTGAGACCGGCCATCGCCCCTCGTCGGGGTCTCGAAACGTATACACTAGTCTACACCAGAATATCGATGCCTAGTCTCGATACTCTCACGACTATGGACATTTAAGGATGTGCTTATAGACTACTCATCTCTCACTTATATGATCACGATCATAATGCTGACAGTCAAGCAAGAATTCTACAGGCTTCATCATTATGTATTAGCGATACGTAATAACAAGTAAAACGTGTACACATCAATGATAAAGACAAACCAGATAGTATACTATTATCTCGAGTAAGATTGTTCTACATGTATAGGTCATCTCTCAATTATCATAATCGCGTGCCTGCAATTACAATAATTGCCTTGAGGACACTATATCCAACACAGGAAATATACACACTAGTATAAACTGTAGTACCGATATCCAGCCTTGATACCCCTACAATTAGGGAAATTTAAGGATGCGCTTATAGACTACTCAGGCTCCATTAGTATGATCCATATCATTAATCCTGGTAGTCAAGCAAATATCGTATTGGTTTTATCCCATGTATTAGCGATACGTGATAACGAGTAAAACGTATACACATGAAAGATAAAGATAAATCAGATAGTATACTATAATCTCGAGTAAGACTGTTCTTTGTATAGGTCGACCTCCTAATTGCCATCTTGTAATTGCAATAATTGTCTTGAGCGTGCTTATATCCAACAGTTACATTACTACCGGATTTTGTATACTGCTTGGCTATGTTCTCACCTCATGAAGAAGCATGACACCAGACGGTGTCTCTAGATCCAGCACTTCTGTTGAATTTTTGGCCATGGCAAGCACCATGCTCAAGCTATTAATATGGTTAGAACGTCTTCTTAGAGACATGGGAGTAGAGATCCCATGATCCATTCTTCTTTACTGCGATAACAAAAGTGATGTCCAAATAGCAACAAACCTGGTATTACATGGGCATACAAAACACATTGAGGTCTACTGTCATTTAGTGTTTAATCAATATAATGAAAAGATGATCTTTTTGTCATATATTGCTTCTAAGCAACAATTGGATATCTTTTCATGAAAGCGCAAACGGTTTCCCAATTCCGATACTTCCTTTCCGAACTCTTGGTTTTAGATCTACCGAGAGTTTGAGGGGGTGTCATATGAGGAAGCAGCCGGCTATATATGGCAGAGCAATAGCAACATAATATTCCATGATTTTGATGTCGATGTTTGTATCTATATCTAGCTTTGAAGAATCGGAGATTGATATAATTTATGTTCTTGGTACTCTGAAAATCGTTGATGAAGTTTTGCGTAAAAAGATTTTTCATATAGTTTTACAGTGCCCATAATCTATCTTAACCTACTTCATCGGAAACGATTTTGGAGTCATGGCAACATTAAAGCCAAAAAACACATTAAAGGTACATTTTAAACCCTTCGAACTCCAGTTTCCGTATTACATAACTTACATTTAACAGACAAATATTTTCCATTTCATGTGTTATAATATAAAATATATCCCCTCATCGTAACTGTCACACCACACCCCCAATACAGAGAGTATTGTCCGCTTTGACCGAAACCGCACGGTTTTTCCCTTTAGAGCGAACCGGACCCGACCAGGGTCCACTTCCCACGATCCATTCTTCTTTACTGCGATAACAAAAGTGATGTCCAAATAGCAACAAACCCGGTATTACATGGGCATACAAAACACATTGAGGTCTACTGTCATTTAGTGTTTAATCAATATAATGAAAAGATGATCTCTTTGTCATATATTGCTTCTAAGCAACAATTGGATATCTTTTCATGAAAGCGCAAACGGTTTCCCAATTCCGATACTTCCTTTCCAAACTCTTGGTTTTAGATCTACCGAGAGTTTGAGGGGGGTGTCATATGAGGAAGCAGCCGGCTATATATGGCAGAGCAATAGCAACATAATATTCCATGATTTTGATGTCGATGTTTGTATCTATATCTAGCTTTGAAGAATCGGAGATTGATATAATTTATGTTCTTGGTACTCTGAAAATCGTTGATGAAGTTTTGCGTAAAAAGATTTTTCATATAGTTTTACAGTGCCCATAATCTATCTTAACCTACTTCATCGGAAACGATTTTGGAGTCATGGCAACATTAAAGCCAAAAAACACATTAAAGGTACATTTTAAACCCTTCGAACTCCAGTTTCCGTATTACATAACTTACATTTAACAGACAAATATTTTCCATTTCATGTGTTATAATATAAAATATATCCCCTCATCATAACTGTCACACCCCACCCCCAATACAGAGAGTATTGTCCGCTTTGACCGAAACCGCACGGCTTTTCCCTTTAGAGCGAACCGGACCCGACCAGGGTCCACTTCCCACGATCCATTCTTCTTTACTGCGATAACAAAAGTGATGTCCAAATATCAACAAACCCGGTATTACATGGGCATACAAAACACATTGAGGTCTACTGTCATTTAGTGCTTAATCAATATAATGAAAAGATGATCTCTTTGTCATATATTGCTTCTAAGCAACAATTGGATATCTTTTCATGAAAGCGCAAACGGTTTCCCAATTCCGATACTTCCTTTCCGAACTCTTGGATTTAGATCTATCGAGAGTTTGAGGGGGGTGTCATATGAGGAAGCAGCCGGCTATATATGGCAGAGCAATAGCAACATAATATTCCATGATTTTGATGTCGATGTTTGTATCTATATCTAGCTTTGAAGAATCGGAGATTGATATAATTTATGTTCTTGGTACTCTGAAAATCGTTGATGAAGTTTTGCGTAAAAAGATTTTTCATATAGTTTTACAGTGCCCATAATCTATCTTAACCTACTTCATCGGAAACGATTTTGGAGTCATGGCAACATTAAAGCCAAAAAACACATTAAAGGTACATTTTAAACCCTTCGAACTCCAGTTTCCGTATTACATAACTTACATTTAACAGACAAATATTTTCCATTTCATGTGTTATAATAAAAAATATATCCCCTCATCGTAACTGTCACACCCCACCCCCAATACAGAGAGTATTGTCCGCTTTGACCGAAACCGTACGGTTTTTCCCTTTAGAGCGAACCCGGACCCGACCAGGGTCCACTTCCCAGGAGGTCACCCATCCCAAGACTTCCCTGGCCCGAACACGCTTAACTACGGAGTTCTCAAGCTCCTGTAGTTCCAGTTCACTTAAAAGGCGCCTCTGTATTGAAGAGTGGTATCATTCCATTTATAGTACAGATCTGCCCCCTTTCGGAATGTATTCCGAAGAGTCCCCATTGTTCTACAGTGGGTCCAACGGACTCAAGAGGTGGCCCCCTCCCCATTGTTCTACAGTGGGTCCAACGGACTCAAGAGGTGTCCCCCACGGATTCAAGAGGTGGCCCCCGCCCACTTAACACGACACTGTCACACCCCACCCCCAATACAGAGAGTATTGTCCGCTTTGACCGAAACCGCACGATTTTTCCCTTTAGAGCGAACCCGGACCCGACCAGGGTCCACTTCCCAGGACGTCACCCATCCCAAGACTTCCCTGGCCCGAACACGCTTAACTACGGAGTTCTCAAGCTCCTGTAGTTCCAGTTCACTTAAAAGGCGCCTCTGTATTTAAGAGTGGTATCATTCCATTTATAGTACAGATCTGTCCCCTTTCGGAATGTATTCCGAAGAATCCCCATTGTTCTACAGTGGGTCCAACGAACTCAAGAGGTGTCCCCCATGGATTCAAGAGGTGGCCCTCTTCCCATTGTTCTACAGTGGGTCCAACGGACTCAAGAGGTGTCCCCCACGGATTCAAGTGGTGGCCCCCGCCCACTTAACACGACACTTGGCGTGGCACTTTGTTCCGTGTGGCACTTTGCTCCGTGAGCAAGAACCGGGTCCCGACATTCTCCCCCCACCTTTGAACAATGGTTCGTCCTCGAACCACAGACCTACCTATTGAGGGACCAGCTTTGATACCATTCTGTCACACCCCACCCCCAATACAGAGAGTATTGTCCGCTTTGACCGAAACCGCACGGTTTTTCCCTTTAGAGCGAACCCGGACCCGACCAGGGTCCACTTCCCAGGAGGTCACCCATCCCAAGACTTCCCTGGCCCGAACACGCTTAACTACGGAGTTCTCAAGCTCCTGTAGTTCCAGTTCACTTAAAAGGCGCCTCTGTATTGAAGAGTGGTATCATTCCATTTATAGTACAGATCTGCCCCCTTTCGGAATGTATTCCGAAGAGTCCCCATTGTTCTACAGTGGGTCCAACGGACTCAAGAGGTGTCCTCCACGGATTCAAGAGGTGGCCCCCGCCCACTTAACACGACACTTGGCGTGGCACTTTGTTCCGTGTGGCACTTTGCTCCGTGAGCCAGAACCGGGTCCCGACATTCTCCCCCCACCTTTGAACAATGGTTCGTCCTCGAACCACAGACCTACCTATTGAGGGACCAGCTTTGATACCATTCTGTCACACCCCACCCCCAATACAGAGAGTATTGTCCGCTTTGACCGAAACCGCACGGTTTTTCCCTTTAGAGCGAACCCGGACCCGACCAGGGTCCACTTCCCAGGAGGTCACCCATCCCAAGACTTCCCTGGCCCGAACACGCTTAACTACGGAATTCTCAAGCTCCTGTAGTTCCAGTTCACTTAAAAGGCGCCTCTGTATTGAAGAGTGGTATCATTCCATTTATAGTACAGATCTGCCCCCTTTCGGAATGTATTCCGAAGAGTCCCCATTGTTCTACAGTGGGTCCAACGGACTCAAGAGGTGGCCCCCGCCCACTTAACACGACACTTGGCGTGGCACTTTGTTCCGTGTGGCACTTTGCTCCGTGAGCAAGAACCGGGCCCCGACATTCTCCCCCCACCTTTGAACAATGGTTCGTCCTCGAACCACAGACCTACCTATTGAGGGACCAGCTTTGATACCATTCTGTCACACCCCACCCCCCCAATACAGAGAGTATTGTCCGCTTTGACCGAAACCGCACGGTTTTTCCCTTTAGAGCGAACCCGGACCCGACCAGGGTCCACTTCCCAGGAGGTCACCCATCCCAAGACTTCCCTGGCCCGAACACGCTTAACTACGGAGTTCTCAAGCTCCTGTAGTTCCAGTTCACTTAAAAGGCGCCTCTGTATTGAAGAGTGGTATCATTCCATTTATAGTACAGATCTGCCCCCTTTCGGAATGTATTCCGAAGAGTCCCCATTGTTCTACAGTGGGTCCAACGGACTCAAGAGGTGGCCCCCGCCCACTTAACACGACACTTGGCGTGGCACTTTGTTCCGTGTGGCACTTTGCTCCGTGAGCAAGAACCGGGCCCCGACATTCTCCCCCCACCTTTGAACAATGGTTCGTCCTCGAACCACAGACCTACCTATTGAGGGACCAGCTTTGATACCATTCTGTCACACCCCACGCCCCCAATACAGAGAGTATTGTCCGCTTTGACCGAAACCGCACGGTTTTTCCCTTTAGAGCGAACCGGACCCGACCAGGGTCCGTGTGGCACTTTGCTCCGTGAGCAAGAACCGGGCCCCGACATTCTCCCCCCACCTTTGAACAATGGTTCGTCCTCGAACCACAGACCTACCTATTGAGGGACCAGCTTTGATACCATTCTGTCACACCCCACCCCCCCAATACAGAGAGTATTGTCCGCTTTGACCGAAACCGCACGGTTTTTCCCTTTAGAGCGAACCGGACCCGACCAGGGTCCGTGTGGCACTTTGCTCCGTGAGCACCCCACCTTTGAACAATGGTTCGTCCTCGAACCACAGACCTACCTATTGAGGGACCAGCTTTGATACCATTCTGTCACACCCCACCCCCCCCAATACAGAGAGTATTGTCCGCTTTGACCGAAACCGCACGGTTTTTCCCTTTAGAGCGAACCGGACCCGACCAGGGTCCGTGTGGCACTTTGCTCCGTGAGCACCCCACCTTTGAACAATGGTTCGTCCTCGAACCACAGACCTACCTAATTGAGGGACCAGCTTTGATACCATTCTGTCACACCCCACCCCCCCAATACAGAGAGTATTGTCCGCTTTGACCGAAATCGCACGGTTTTTCCCTTTAGAGCGAGGCCCCGACATTCTCCCCCCACCTTTGAACAATGGTTCGTCCTCGAACCACAGACCTACCTATTGAGGGACCAGCTTTGATACCATTCTGTCACACCCCACCCCCAATACAGAGAGTATTGTCCGCTTTGACCGAAACCGCACGGTTTTTCCCTTTAGAGCGAACCGGACCCGACCAGGGTCCACTTCCCAGAAGGTCACCCATCCCCAAGACTTCCCTGGCCCGAGCACGCTTAACTACGGAGTTCTCAAGCTCCTGTAGTTCCAGTTCACTTAAAAGACGCTTCTGTATTGAAGAGTGGTATCATTCCATTTATAGTACAGATCTGCCCCCTTTCGGAATGTATTCCGAAGAGTCCCCATTGTTCTACAGTGGGTCCCACGGACTCAAGAGGTGTCCCCCACGGATTCAAGAGGTGGCCCCCGCCCACTTAACACGACACTTGGCGTGGCACTTTGTTCCGTGTGGCCCTTTGCTCCGTGAGCAAGAACCGGGTCCCGACATTAACCCTTTTCATAACTTCGAAATTTTGATACACAATGAAAGAAACATTCCACATATCCTGCAAATTGAAAAAATAAGCTGAAAATAAACACAAAAAAGAGAGTGAATAACTTGATTCTAGTACAGCCTGCTTTTAACCAGACACACATTCTTCTAACTTGTGGACTTCGCATGTGGTCACTAAGAGCAACACATTTTGCATGCTGTGTACTTCAAATTGCATGTACACTAACAAAGGTAGCCCCCCCACGCCCCACCCACCCCCCCCCCCCTCCCCCACCCCCGCAAAATACAAAGGAAGAAATATATAGCAGCAGAAGGCAAAGAAACTGGAGCCTTTTGGATTCTCTTTTGAGTTCATGCTATGTTTCATGTAACCAAGATTTTATATATGTTCTGACTCATATGCGTGCTGCTTATTTTTAGTTACTGCCTCAATGCTTTGAAAGGAGATATCTGAAGCTGAAAGCTTAGAAGAGAAATGTTGTAGTTGAGAGAAGTGAAGGATGGTGGCATTTGATATCACCTGAAAAAAATCCAAGTATCAGCTCATCATTATTTTTGCTGAATGACCAATGCAGAGCATTTAATTTCTTGGGTTCTGATGCACATTGACGTTTCATCATGTGTTCAGAGAAAATTTTTTTTGGGTAAACTGTCATAAAAAAATCATTTTTTTCCGCTGTCAAAAACCCCTTGATCTCGAAGCAGTAGTCAAAACCTTTCTTGAAATTTTTCCTACAGTATCTACATAGTAGTCTGCTATATACCTATATCTAACCAATTCATTAGATTTCACAGGAAACGATTTAGATATCACAGGCAACTGTTTAAATACCGCCGGTTACTGTTTAGACATAGCATGAAACTATTAGATATCATAGTTAGGGGGTTTTAGGGGGGTTTTAGAGGGGTTTTGACTATAGTTTCGATGTCAGGAGGTTTTTGACAACGGAAAAAAGTGTCCGGAGGGTTTTGACAACTTACCCATTTTTTTACATCATTTTCTTTTTTTTTCTTTTTCTTTTTTTTTCTTTTTCTTTTTTGCATTTTAAGAGGTGGGGTATATAATTGTTCTTTATTTGAATTAGCAATTAGATGAATTTTTGAATATTTGTTCACTTCAGATTGAATGCAGAGCATTTACTTACATTTTAGTTCTGATGCATGTTCAAGATTCATCAGGGGTCCAGAAATTTTCCTTCTTTCATTTGTTTAATTTGAAGGGTTAATTGTATGTAGACCCTCCGAACTATTTGGGTTTGAGCACTTATAGCCCGATCTATAATAATAAGCACTTACAGCCTCTATGATTAATAGATATTTTTTAATACCCATTTTATCCCTTTATTCTTCTTCTTTGCTTCTCTAACAAAACTAAACTTTAATCCAAAAATACCAATATTTCAGCTCTAATATAAAAGCTTGATGTTATCTTTTCTTCAATTATACCTCCAAAGTTTTTGCTATTATCTCGAAAGTATTTAAGTTTTTAGCCCTAATCTACTTATTGATGTTTAGAATATTCTCTTTGTAAAATTCAAAGAAGGGGAAAAAAGAAATTCAAGATTAGTATTTTTCATTTTTATTTTTGCTAATATTTTATTTACATTGGATTATTAGGCTTATAAGTTATTCATATTTGAAGAGTAAAGGGAAAGAGAAAGGGGTATAATGAGAATTAGAAAACATTTTTCAATCAGAGGGGGTAAAAGCGTTTATTATAATACTTCAAGGGGTAAAATTGCTCGACCCCCGATAGTACAGGGATGTATCCGCAATTAATCCTAATTTAAAACTTGTTTATTTATAGGGAATATTGTTTCCCGGCCCAGTTTGGAAAGATAACTTATTTTTCAATCCATGAAGTTTCAAAATTATAAGAAAACCCAAAAATATACTTTTGCATTATCTTAACCCCAAACTGTGAATTGTATATGAAATTTGTACACGTTGGCTGTAATATCCTTTTTATATTTATTTTAAGATATAAGAAAATGAGATTTTTATTATGCAGCAATAGTTTTTCATGGTTTTCTTTATTATTCTCTCTTTGTTTGTTTCATGGTTTTCGACTTTTTTTTGTTATTCCTTCTTTATTATTGATTGCTCTAATTTCAATCATCATGGAAGTAGAGATGCCAAAAACAAAAGAGAAGATTGGGGGATTGGAAGTGGAGACGGGGTGATCGGTAGAATTAGATCGGAGATTAAGTATTTGAATGGGAAGATGCGGAAATTGAAAACAAAGAAGGATGACTCGAATAAATTGGATTGGAAATGAAGAATTTGAAAGTGTTTATGCGGATTATAGATGACGAGATTGCAAAGAAAAAAAAATGAGAAATTAGAAAAGAAGCACCGAGCAAGGAGGAATCATAGCAGCCGCGTGAAGAAATTTTACGAATAATTTTTTGTAGAAAATGATCATATATATTTGATTAAAAAGAAATAAGTTAAATCAGGAATTTTTGCAATATTATCCTAAGCATAATACACACAATCTATTTTGGGCCTGTAACATCCGTATTTTGTAAATATTTGGTTTTTTCATAATTTTGAGAATACATGGGTTTAAAATTAAGTTATCTCTCCAAATAGGATTTGGAAACAATTCTCTCTTATTATATCATTTGAATTAGGATGCATGTAAAAGATATAATTAATATAAAGGAAACGGACTCTGCATATCCAAACTGCAGTGAGCTCTCATATAGACCAGTGGGGCCTGCTCCACTGGCCCATGTGAAAGACCACTGCAGTACGGGACCTGCGGGCGTCATTTTCTCATCGATATATCACTACTTTTGAATATTTAACATGTACTGAAAAATCTGAAAGACGACTCGTTCAAATTATTACACACACCCAATGTACCCACAATGCCAACTCATCGTCTTGCTTGCAACATAGATATGTTCGTTGTTGATAGGGTAACTAGAAAATTCAAATCAGCCATCTAGTGTGAGATATTCAAATGCATAAATATGAAGCAGCAAATTAACTTATAACTATATTAATTTTTAGCTCTACTATTAATACGAGAACCAACGAGGTTCCATGTCTTTTTTTTATTTTTTCCAAAAAATAAAAAGGTGAGGAAATTTCGCCCCCTCTCTCAATTGGGCCAAATTATGAAAAGCTGTCTTTATTCATCCGCTCCACACAAACAGACACAGTATATACGGAAAAAAATCATATGGGAACCTATCTATAAAACTTTTTATAGGGAGGAGGATCTACCGTACACGTGGCAGTTTGGGTGTGGACCCACCGTACAAAACAATAGCGCGCTTCTTTATTTTTGAGTTTCACACCCAATATGCTACGTGTACGGTAGATCGACACTCAAACTGCCACGTGTACGGTAGATCCTCCTCCCTATAAAAAATTTTATAGATAGGTTCCCATATGATTTTTTTCCCAGCATATACACCCACGATTTTTTGGGATTTAAAATAAAAAAGATTAATGGGCCCTCCGTCTTAAATATTTAAAATTTATGTTTATTATCACTACAAAAAGAATCTAATATACACATGTACATTATATATAAACCAGGAAGCTCGGTTCAATTATTAGCTCGGTTCAATTATTAACGAGGCGAACATGAGCCAGAAAGTTTGGCTCGTTTATTAAACGAGCCGAACTTGAGCTCAGTCAAGCTCGTTCAATATTAGCTTGATTTCGGCTCGGTTGGACAGTTTGAAAATGAAATAAAATAATATACAGTATCTAGCAGATTCTATACAACTCATAAAACACTTGTTCAATTAATGAGATGTATATCAAGTTAAACGGAGGTGAATAAATAAATTCCATACTTCAGCTTTCAACTTTTTTGATGTTTGGTGTACCAAACATCTTTAATCCTGGGTTTCGTGGGCCTCCTCCGATAGATTAGACTCAGGACTTTTTTATATAAAAAAATGTGGAGAAAAAAGCTGGGCTCAAAAGCCGTCAGCAAAACAAACTGTTCAATAAAAACCTAAAACAAACAGAAAATTTCAGTGGCATTGCTCCAGGCAAAAAATGAAGGTAAGAAGAACAAAGGATAAGAGGAGAGAAGAGAGGTGGGAATCAGATTCATCTCTATACAACATTATGGATTTTATCTCTATCTTCTTCTCAAATATTATAATGCTAAGAAGAGTGACGCTGTGCGCCACTCTCATCTTTATGTTATATTAATCATTTGATCTTAGATGGTCCACGATCATGTCCAAAAAACTAGTTGTAATAACTTATATTCGTAATTTGGTTAGCTCATGGGCCTTCCGCTGTAGGCCGATCTAGTGGTGAACTTTTTATTTTGCTCGTCCCTATTGGGCCTGAGATGGGCTACAAATTGAGCTTATCACCCTGAGAGTACATGACCCCCGTGTGTTGGGCCAAACATTATGGGCAAAATTGGTGTTGGAGCTAATATTTTACACCTGAGATATGTCGAATGCATAGTAGATGTATGCTAGAATCAATCATATGAGATTTAAATGACACGGCAGAGCATACAATGTCACTTGAGAAATTTCCTATGATGGCAGAATATATACATGCCAGCACACAACTCATTGATCCATATATATACTTTCTTTAATGATTATTTGATTTACAAATTACATATGTATTTGGATCAATGGATAGAGTACTTTCATGTGTCTCTCAACCTTCAGGGCCTCAAGGGTAAACTTATAACAACACTGTAGACTCCATTTCCTTTTTTAATATCACTACTTTAAAAGAAGTTTTATAGATGACTCTAGTAAAAGGAAAGTATATGACTTAGAAATTGGAGAGAGGGAGAGAGATTGATTATTTATGATGTTCCAAATTTGAATTTTAAAAAGCTAATTAATTTTTGTGCATTTCCCTAAAAATTCTCCTCATGCTTCGCTAATTATTAAAAAACCATTCGATACTTCATATGTACTTAAAAACATATACATCTAAATTGCACTAAAAGCCCCTAACAAGCCAAAAGGAGAATATTTTTGACATCTTCCATTACTTCTTTAGAAGTCTAATGATGAGTATCGGGTTTCGGTTTTAAAACTTCACAACCCTTTTTCTTTTTCCAAATTCCTAAATTTTCCGTCGTATTGGCTTTAAGATCAGGGTTTCGATAAAAAAAACTTCTTAAATTGATCATGAAAACCGGCTCATCTTTCTCAATCTTCTCAAACAACGAGCTTATTGAGTGCCGTGGTTCCTTCAATTGCAAGTTTTGAGTTCGTGAACAACCTTATTTGAAAGAAGAGCGATTCTTTAGTTGTGTTAGATCCTAATCTTCAACTAAGTAAGTATGTTGGTTCTTTTTATGAGAGAAAAATCTACCTAAAAGGTAAGAGAATTTCTCAAATACAAGTTCCAGCTCCATCTTTCTAATGGGACATACTAACTTTCGATGGAAATGAGAGGAGGGCTTTTTAGAGCAATTTAAATGTGTAGGGGACTTTTAAGTAAAAACGTAATATGGAGAGAGGCTTTTCAGTTATTAGCATAGTATGAAAAGTATTTTTAGTAAAAATCCCTAAATTTTCGGGCTACGCAGTATTAATTAATAGATAGTAAATTTCATAGAAGGTCCACAGCATGTACCTCTCCCGTTCAATTAATTAATATGTTATTTTAAATGCCATTCTCATGCTGTGTTAGACAACTTTGCAAATATGAAACCATGGCATTTCAATAAATTGATGCCAAAACAATCCAACCTACCCTATTATTAAAACTAGGTTTTTATAAGAAAATATCACCGATTTATATGGAATTTTCTCTCGATTGTATATTTACACAGCCATTCTATTTTGGATTCGGACTCCTTGTTGTTGTTGTTGTTGTTGTTGTTGTTTCCTCTATAAGATTTCCCAAACAGGTAAAATAGTAAGACTCCACGAGACAGGTAAAAACGGGGTCATATCTGGCTAATCATCATCATCTATCCTCATCATATCATCTCGTACGGAATCTCATCCCGTACAATAACTATCAAATATTCTATCATCCCATATCATAATAATGATCGGTACAGGTTTCTAATCCACTTACCTAAACATATAGTATAACTGGTACGAACATCAAATTTACGTACACACATAGCAATATAATATCAATAGTACGGATATCTAGTCAAGTACAAATATAGCACCGGTGCGGACATCCGTTCACGCACTCGCTCCACGGTCGGTACGGACACCTCGTGTCACGTACACGCACGGCGACTAGTATGACTCCGAGTCTTGTACGCGCATCCAATATGAATCGTATATATATCGTCTTACTATAACGTCGATATTACTACGATACGTAAGCATGGCAAGTTCTACGTGACATGGCAATACTAATGATGTGTAGTGTACATGCGAGTCTGTGATCATGCAACATGACAATCATTAGTATTTGTACTAGTGTTCTACCAAGTGTACCAACAATACGCCTAATAAGCGATACTAACGTAATTATACTACATATTGAACAAGTCTAACGTACATGGCATGAATCCTAAGTAATTTTAATGATATAATAAAATATATGTTTCACGGGGTGTTATAAGATATCCATTCGATTCCCCACTCGTATATATAATTTACTCATTGTTTTCGATTGAGCTAGTCGTATCTTACGATCGCCTTACCCTTCGTCGCCGTCTCGGAGGTCTCCAAAATCAAACCTAGCATTCACATAACCATACACAGATATAAGAATTCAATTCGACATCGATATAACGAACAACACCAATAGGTTAGAACTGATGACCAAACGTGAGCCATCCGTGTGCGAACTACCACGAATTATCCCCGGACTCTCTGTTCCAACACAAAAGACCGCATGAAGACTTTAAAATACGGATTATCAAGTTCAAAAACCTTAAAATATCGCCCAAAAGTTATGTAAAACAACTCCAGATTTTGACTCGAAAAATCTGGGACAATTTAGTATATAAAAAGGGCTTATATATCATGTATAAGATCTACTGTCCAAACCCCGAGGCCTAACTAAAAATTTGGACCGCAAAAAAAAGTTTCAACTGCAAATTGCGGCCAGACTAGGGAGTTTGGGGCTCGTGCTTTTTCTGGGGTCTTCTGGTGGTCTAAATATGTCAAATTTATTCGCAAAATATTTTTTAGAGATCCCAAACTACACTAGATTTTATTTGAACACTACCACATCACCAAAACTTCTAGTTTTTTGAAAACTTAGCTAAACTTTGAACTCTAAACACATGCAAAACTCTATAAAAGAAGGATTTTTACGTAAATGAATAGATAAAGGAGAAGATCGAGTTTGTAGGATGTCACTTGAAGGTTTGATGAGAGCTTCACTTGAAGGAGTGGTGCTTGGCATCAAGGAAAGGATATTTTGAAACGATTGGTGTTGTGATTGAGTTTGTTGTGAGTGTGAAAGTGTTTGTGAGTGTGAGAGAGGGAACGGGACAGCCAAGGGATTGGGAGGAAGAGAGAAATGAGTTGTACAGAATGGAAAGGGAATGAAGGAGGAGAATGGGAATCATGGGATTAGGCATAGGCGCATCCATGCCTCTCCCTTTCTCTCTCCAATATTTAAATATAAAATGTAGTCATGCTAAAAGAAATAAAAATCCTAATATCATTTAGAAAAGAAATGAAATTGTCAACATTAATCTATGCTAACCATGCCCAAAATACTAATTAGTTTTATCGTAACCAAATTATGATAAGCCAATTCAATAATGTTATTATTTTAATAAAAAATATTATTTTATTTTTTAAATTCTCAAATAATATTTTTCATTTTCCGAAATGTTACAACATTCCCCACTTAAATAAATTCGGTCCATGAATTTAAATTTAAACCCCAAATCTTAAAATATTTCAGTAAACTAAATCAACGGGGCTCCGAAGTTTTACACAAGCTAGAAATATCACATAGTGTGTGATAACGGGTATATATATAGTATAAGTAAAACAAGCGCATTCTAATGGATCATGCACAATATCAAATCCTCAACGATAAAGCATCATCAAATCCTGTGTCAATCATCGATACTCGAAATCCAAAAATATCATAATGCAATGTGTATGCATGTAGAATGAAAATGTGAAACCCAGATAACTGGAACTCCAGCACTCGCTACGCTAACCACACCAGCTACGATACAACGTGTAATGCATGAATCACGAAATCAAATGCAACGTGTATTCATGAAAACAAAACCAGGTGCAACGGGAGTGCACGAAACAACATTAAGAGCCTCGAGTGTACACGAAACAGAAATAAAGTGCAACTACAGTACACGAAAGCGCCAGTCAAGTCATTATAACACATAAATCAAAACTTCCGACATCAAAATATTCCCTCTTTCAACGTCGAAAGTGTGATACTCGAATCACCAAAATATCGAGACCAAGACAAAAAGTGATATCCAGATCACCAAAAACACAATTCAAAACAACTGATATTGAAGCATACCGGCTTCAACGTCGACAGGTGCCTGAGCATCCAGAGCGGTCAGGGCAAGAACTCTCGCTCGCCCATCGCTCACGGCTTGACGTCTTCTAACTCTGGACTCTTGTCCACTCTGCATAGGACCATCATATCCACAATCTGTTCAGTCCCCGGATGGAACCTGAGTAATCACCGGTGGAGGGGAAAATCAAACGAAGCAGCTCGTAAGGACGCTATCCTGCTCTGACGTCTGGCAGGACAGTTTCTGGCTTTATGACCGGACCTCATACAATTAAAACACAACTGGGCCGGTCTCTGCATCCTATCAGTGTCGAATGGCTGCTCTTGGGGCCATCTACTCATGCCACTGCTCTCCTGTTCAACAGATGAAGTCTCCACTCGAGCTTGCTTTGGCTCCGGAGTCGCTCCAATCTCAACATAACCTTCCTCTATCAACGTGGCCACATCTACTGCTTCTGCATATGTATCGAAACGCTAGGTACCAACGGCGAAAAATAACTGCGCATCTAGTCTGCGCACGAATCTCTTAATCCGGATCTCCTCTGTAAGAACCAAATAAGAAGCATATCGTGACAACTGGGTGAACTGAAGGTCATACTCGACAATTGTCATGCCCGGAGTCTTGCACAAAGACTCGAAATTACGTGCTCGGGCGTTTCTGACATACTGAGGTAAAAATCGGGCTAGGAAGACCTTCAAAAACTCATCCCAAGTTATAAGAGGAAGACTCACCACTTAGCCTCTCTCGACCGAATCGCATCAAGTTTGAGCAAGACCCTCTAACCAAAAACTGGCTAAATCCACTGATCTCGTATCGGAGCATCTCATCAAACGAATTATCCTCTCCATCCTGTCGAGGAACGACAGCGGATCCTCTGACGCATTCATGCCAGTAAACACCGAAGGCTTCATCCTTAAGAACTCGGGAAGCGACACATCTAACGTCCCAATCACTGGAGGCCTAACTGATCTCTGAGTATCATGTTATACCAAAATCTTTGGGGCTGGCTGTGCAACGATAGGACCCTGGGTCCAAATAGTCTCAGTTAACGACCCAAACGAACGAAGTAAGTCAAGAATGCTCGCCTCCAAACGAGAAATCCTATCAGAAATAACAGGATCACCATATTCCAGTGCCACCGGAGTACTGTCCTGGTCAGTCCTCGTTTCAGAAAAGCCTGCCCTGACCCTATCACTAACTGCAGCCCACTTGGCTCGCACAGTCCCTTGCGGCATGGTGACTAGAACAAGAAACAACATCAATCGACTATCAAATCTCAACGAGATAGCAATGCAATGCTAACATCTCGGGAAAGAAGGAAAGAGAATACCGGAAGAACATGAAATATGCATCCTAATGTCACTTATGCGAAGTGTCGTATCGTAATTATGCCGCGGAACATACGTACGGTACATAACTCTACTTAAGCTACCTACTATATCATACCAAGGGCATCCTATTTGTCGAAAGGTCGGGTTTAAGACCCCCAAAGTCAAGTTTAAGTTCTGCAAGGTTAAGCCTAGATCTCAGAAAATCATACCCAAGACTCTGCATGGTCAAAGCTAAACTTAACAAAGGAAAACGAAGTTCAGGCCTAATACCCTAAAGTCATCTTTAAGTTTTACAAGGTTAGGCCTAAGTTTCAAAACATAATAACCTAGACCCTACATGGTTAAACCTAGACTCGATAATGGTAAAACCTAGTGCTTTGATACCAATTTTGTCACGACCCGAAAAGAGCACATGACAAGCATAAGGATTACATGAAGTCAAGTGGACCCTATCGTAAGCCAAGTAAGCCAAAATCAGGAATCTAAACCATATATATAAAGAAATAGATAGAGGTGAAGTTTTAGAAAAGTTTTTATAAAAAAAGTAAAGCTTGTTTCGAAAGTTTTTTGAAAAAACGGACAGCACCTCCTTTGTAAATTTTGAACAAAATAGATATAATGATAAGTATATAACAAACATCCTCACATACGGGAGCTAAATCAATACCCAAACGGCGGAATCATAACCACGCAGTAATATACGACGCCAAATGGCAAAGGATCAACAAAACGGAAAGTAAACAATATAAATATACATCAAGTCGACTCCACACGAGTCCGACAACAACAAAATATACAATTCTAAGGTCTCGAAAAATCTAGACTTGGTCTTTGATGGAGTAATTCTAGATACAATTAGGTACAAGGCAAAAGCCGATACAAAACAAACCCACTAACTCAAATATATGCGCAACCATGCCCAAAGGGTAGCAAATGTGCGCAATAGCCACTACGGATCCAAGCGGTCAAACATGCAAAGAACTATGGCACAACGAGAGTAGGTTGACAACTCGTGAGTAGAATTATATAACAAGCTAGAAGTCGCATGGATAAGCGGTGAAACAACTAAGCATGAAAAATGTGTACATCAAGAAGGGTAAATAAGCACACACCGAAACTAGAGTTCGAGCGATGGAAAATAAGGGTAAATAAGCACACATCATAAATATGCCTGCTTCCGTCTTTTGGAAACGGAGCGTGACAATGGCAGTATCGAGACAGGGAAATGGTACTCCATAGTATATTAGTGTATACGTTTCTTGACCCCGATCAGGACGATGGCAAGTCGAACAGCTATTGGTGTTTGACACAAAGATTGTATACAGGTGTTCATTGGAGAATGAATACACAGAACAGAACCACTGAGAAATCCTAGATGGTATTATAGCTATTGTCAGATAGCAGTTTTCTGGTGACGATGGTACATGTAATACCCCATAGCAGTGCGGTCTTCGAACATCATGGTGATCTGCTCTGTCCACACTCAGTGCGGTCTGTTGCGGACATGTAGTGACCAAAGTGTAGAGCCGCTTCAGAATAATGGGATCGGGTCCGTGAAGCACGTTATGAAAAAGGACCGAATTGCATTATAAATGTAATGATGTCACCCTCAATTATGAAAGCGCCTTTTGGATGAACTGGCACTATGGAGTTTGAAAGTGCTCGGGCTAAGGAAATCCTCGGATGGGTGGCCTCTTAGGAAGTGGCCACTTCTTGAGTTCGGTTCGCTCCAAAGGACAAAACTGTGCGGTTTCAGCCAGAACGGACAATACCATCCGTGATGGGCGTAGAGCATGACATTTATGGTGGACAATACAGGTCCCTTAGTAGTAGGTTTGTGGTTCGAGGACGAACCAATGTTGATAGGTGGAGGGAATGTAATACCCCAGAGCAGTGGGGTCTTCGAACATCATGGTGATCTATTTTGTCCACACTCAGTGCGATCTGTTGTGGACACATGGTGATCTGAGTGTGGAGCCGCTTCAGAACAATGGTATCGGGTCCTTGAAGCACATTCCGAAAAAGGACCGGACTGCAATATAAATGTATTGATGTCACCCTCAATTACGGAGGCGTCTGTTCCCTTATAAAAAAAGGATGATGAAAAGTTCCCCACTAAAACAGCCCCACGTGTTTAACATGTGAGTGCCTATATGCAACGCATATAGCCATATCAATTAAGACAATTGCTAGGCTAAAATAGCCCCCACGTGTTTAACACGTGTGTGCCTATATGCAACGCATATAGGCACAACAATTAAAACAATTGCCAGGCTAAAATAGCCCCACGTGTTTAATACGCGAGTGCCTATATGCAACGTATATGGGCACTACAATTAAAACAATTGCCAGGCTAATAAGCCTCACATGTTAAACACGTGAGGGCACTTACCTACGTAGAATTAAATTCTACTCAATAAGGAACCGTTGGATCAAAGATCCAACGGTGATCATCTGGTAGAATAAAATTCTATCATAGAAAAATATTTTCCTAATCTTGTTAAACTAACAAGATATTCATATGATAAGAATAAAATTCTATGTTAAACTAACGAGATAGAATTAAATTCTATATTAAGAAAATATATTTCTGATCTTGTTAAACTAGAAAGATATGATAGAATAAAATTCTAATCTTCTTAAAACTAACAAGATATTCATAATCTTGTTAAACAAACAAGAAATCTTCTCTGTTACACAGAGAGCCTTTGGATTAAAAATCTAACGGTGAATAAAATTCACCGATTGATCTAAAAGATCATGAAATCAATCATGATCTCTCAATGAAGGATTTTCTTAACAAATTGATTCTTTTTCTTCTCATATAAATAGGAAAGAGAGAGAGAGAGAACACATAAAAAAAACACAGAGAAGAGCCCCCTATAAGCTTTGAGAAACAAAAAAAAAGAGAAAAAGAGAATTCAATTATCTAGAAGAAGAAGATCCCCTTCTTAAACAAAAATCCTAGGTAAGAACAAAGTACAAAGATTATCTTATCTCTTCTTTAAGGGTTTAACCCTTTATACAAGAACTTAGTTCTTCCTCTGGTTGAGGTCTGCAGAAGAAGATCTACCCACAAGTTGAGAATTTAATTCTCATCGGGAAGATTCTGTTATGCTGATTCAAAACTTAGGGGAAATAACTAAGTCCAAAAAATTTAATTATTCCAAAAGTATATAGGAATTTAATTCCTCTGATAAAACTAGGGTTTAACCCTGTAAAAGAATCTAATTCTTATAAAACAAGGGACCTAAAATTCTTAAAAATCATATCAAAATCTCTACGCATATAAAAAAAAAGACCGGTCACTTGTTCCCACGTGAGCACCTCCGATGAACAAAAAGGAATGACTGAGATCGAATCACGTGACTCCCAAACAATTTCTTAAAAGGAAAAAGGGAAAAATCCAAAAACAGCGCTCACATTTTGAGCACCTCACATGTCCGCACGTGATCACTATATGAGCTAAGTGCTTAGCACTTATAAAAGGAAGAGGGAATAAACCCAAAGAAGCAGTGCCCAACTCTGGGGCGCCTTACATGCCCACACGTGATGGCCACAAGAATTAAGTGTTTAACACTTATATACAGACGGGGATTTGGACCCGAGTATACAGCACCAACTTTCAGGCGCCTCACGTGCCACACATGAGCGCCCCAAATTTCAGTGTTTAACACTGCTTTAGAGACTCACGTGAGAGCACGTGAGCACCGAGGATATATTAGTGTTTAACACTATAAGAAACCAACTTCAACCCCAAATTGGCTATGTCTTCTTGAGATTTAAACATCTTGGATCTCCAAATAGACTGAGCCTCTATGCTCATAACTTTCCAAACTAATTGACCAGAACGATGTCCATCACACATCTCCTAAGTTAATCTTAGTCTCCCAAAATTGACTAATGATTCTTAGATAGTTCACCATGACCTCTCCCCTCAATCTGGAAGTTGGTTCAAGGGTACATCTCTCTACACCTCTGATACATGTCGTTGTAATTCCTCAACGTCTTCAGAGAGGTGGTGGGTCCCAACAACCAACTGATTTTGGATGCACTTCTCAAAATGGCGACAACGGACCGCAACGTCCTTAAACTAGCTACGGACCGAAACGTCCTTAAATTAAAACAATAGAGCCCAAATGCTCTTTTGTTGGGTCTGAATGATCCCAAAATCCTGTTGAGTAGATCTTATTCTAAAATTAGACTAACGTATCCTCAACAAAAATTTAAGTTGATCTTAATCTCAAACGAGATTAACGATCCTTAAATCAATCCAAACCCAAATCTAAGAATATAAGGATTTGGACTAATCCACGCCCTACGGGCGACAACATAAATTAGTCTCCGTATACAATCCACGGGCAACCAAAAATAAAACAAACACACACGACACGAAGTGACATTCTAGAGCATGAGAAAGTGGTTATCGCTACACGGTAACATAATTAACTGCAGGGGCTTGCGCCTGCAGGGAAGAGCGTCCCCACAATCAAAAACCCCTCACAACGAGGGAGAATCTGACGAAGTCTGCGACAACGGCCGCATCCGTCCAAACCTCCGTTACACGGTGCCATAAATCATCCTGGCATCTTCGGAAAGGTGGACAGATAAACCCAAATAGCATATGCCCCCAAATTCAAGAAAGACGACCTACGCGATTAGTTTCCGTTTTCGGTGGTAAACAGATTCTGGCACGCCCGGTGGGACCTTTTCCTCTTTCCACTCCACACTTCGTGTGTCGTGTTTTTCCGCGATCAAATAATCGCGGTATATATGTTTGTGGTTGCCCTCGGGTGATGGGATACTGAAGCCGGTATTTTGTCTCTATGAAGAATGGCGTTTTCTCCCACCCTAACAACTCAGGCTCTGTCATATCCGGTAAAGTCAAGTATGGGCCACTTGCGGTCTCAAATCTCTGCAATCCGGCTCTTCAAGAAATCAACGGGCTTCTTTTTGGGTCAATACTCCCACCTCCCACCCTCGGTACCTCAACGCCGATGGAGGAAGCCCAGAGGAAGTCTATCTTCCACAGGCTGGTTCCCTAAGCTACAGCTTTGCCGACGGAATCAGTGCTCAAACAACTGGCACCTGCCAAGGACCAAGGTCGATGCAGAGGGCAGAATATTCAAGCTCTCAAAGGAAACATGGGGTAGGCTCGGCAAAATCCTGAGGCTAATCAAATCCCGGCCGTAAGAAACGGTCGACGTCGATATCGGCATCATACAAAATGAGCTGGGCGCGTTCTCCGAGAGCAGAAACCAGTTCGCTCCCTATAACAACTTTCCTCATCTATATATAAGGTGTGGAAGCAGGTGAAGAACTCAATCGTCGTCTGCGGCTCTTCCTCTAAACGTCAGCCAAATTCTGACAAATCCCCTTTCAAATACAAGTGGATTCATCCCAAGATGAATCCTGATACAGCGGTTCCTCCCAAAACCAAAGCGGCTTTTCACAAAAAAGAGAGGCCTAATAAAGCTCAAGTGCCCGAAGCAAACTCCAAAGGCCAAAACTCCAAATACCCCAAGCCTGGGGGCATGGTAGTTCACATAGTCTATTGGTGAATTCCAAAGACGAAGTTCGAGCTTCTACTAGTCACCGACCTCAAACTCGGTCCCTGGCAAAAGTTCAACTGCAACATGAAAAGCTGCAAGAGATGCTCGCTTAGGCGGCAGCAAACGCTAATCCACCGCTTAAGGAAAATCTCGAGGATGCACCCGAAGAAAGAGTGGAGAAGGAGTCGGATATTGATTTCCTAAAGCGCGCTCTGAAAAAGAGAGATGAAGAAGCGGCAGAAATGTCCACTAAAATGAACAAGTTGGCCCTTCTGATTCAGAATATGGCTTGAATGATGGTTCAATCGGAACCACTGGCAGATGAACCGCCGGTAGTCGGTCTTAAAGATAAGGATGACATTTCAAATCCTCTGCAAACCTCATCAACGGCTAAGGAAGAAATGATTCCTAAAAGAAAAGCTTGACACATTTCATATAATTCGCGAATTTTTGATCAGCCGACTTAATCGCCGAATTAATCGGCAGGCCGAATAATTCGCGAATTATTCCCGAATTATGTGAAAAAACAGCAAATAATTCACAAAATCAAAACCTAGCGTCTCATATATTAATTTCTTGCTCGAAATCCTTCCCGAACATTTCTCGAACACTTACCGAATCTTTCCCGAATACCTACCGATTTTTTCCGAATAGTTCTCCGAATCCGAATTTTCGACCTCGTCGAATTATACTCGAACGACGAATTTGTGACTATGCACATATACAAAGGAACCGAGAATCCTCACCAGCACATCGCACGATTTAAATCCATGTGCGGTAACACTGAAGAGAATGATATACTTCTCCTCTGACAGTTCGTCAGCTGTCTGGCGGGCATTTCCTTTGAATGGTATGCGGAACTCCCGAATGACTCCGTGAATACCTTCGACGAGATGGAGATGTTCTTCTATCAGAAATTAGCTAGTGTGAATAAACGCACTACCGTAACGACGTTGGTCAATGAAAAGGTTAGACCGAATGAAACCTGGGTTCAATATGTTCCCCGATGGCGAAATCTCTGGTCAAAATGCGAGTAACGTATCGACGAAACTGCAGCTGTGGGAATGTTTATAGCCACCCTTGACCCAAATTCAAAAGGTGTCCCCATTTACGGCCCTTTTCAAGCCGACAACCTTCCAAGAGCTCAGGGATAAAATGACTCGATTGGATCAGCTGGGTCAAGACCCTTCATCATCCGATGAAGATGAATTAAAAGCGGAGGTAAGGTAACATTTGTCGCCAATGCTCAACAAAAAATAAGCGACTTTGAAGTAACCTGTCGCCAAAATAACGACGGCGTGGGTACTCGCTCCCCCCGAGATATACACATGGGCATATTTCTCACCGGCAGAAGAATCTCTACATTGGATGGTCCTTTCTTCTCAAAGAACAGGTAGAATATCAAGGGAATTACAAGCGGGTCCTGCAATCAAGTGGAATATCCCACTTGAACCAAAAAACCATGGGAGGGATGTGAAACCTATGTCCCACTCCGAATCAGACGATGAAGAAAAAACCCCAAGCCAAATTCATTCTTCCAAGAAAGAGGAAGACTCGGTAGAAGGAATGACGTGATATCTCATTCCTTTGTATATGAAGAAGACACCCCATCGGTATCGGAAAGCGACATTGATAAGCAAGGAGAAGGTGCTGTTTAAAATGCCAAGTACTTCCTGCAAAACAACCTGATTGGCACGATGATAGATGAAGAAGTCCAAGAAGGTAAAAATAGTCTAAGGCGTGAAGTGTCCATGCAAACAAAGGACAAGCAGCAGTGTCTCAGCAAACAAGAGTTGGAAGGGATGAGTTATGCAACGTCGCGATCGAATGAGAATGTTGGACCGAAAAGTCCTTAAACTAGAAATTCGCCTCAAATATGGCGATAATGGACCGAAACGTCCCTAAACTAATGTGTCGCCTCAAACATGGCGCATCGCTTCAAATATGGCGATATACTCTCTTGAGATCTATATTGCAATCGAAGTCCCAACGGTAAAGATTGCAACTCAAGTCCAACCGGCTACACAGCCACTCCAGCAATGAAGCCACCCCCAAGTCCCACCGGCAAACAGATGGGTCACCTGCGGTGAAACTATTTTCAAGAATTTCATCAATCGCAAAAAAAAGCGGTAAATCTACAAGCGAAATGAGCACGGATGAAAATCCGAAAGGGCGTCGTGAGTAAAAACAGCAGGATTTCCGACGAGTTTGTGAAAACCCGGAAGGGCGCAATCTCGTTTAAAAAAATGGTGTGTCCATAAGCGAAATAGGCACGGATGAAAACCCGAAAGGGCTTCGTGAGTAAAAACTGCAGGGCTACCGGCGAGTTTGTGAAAACCTGAAAGGACGCAGACTCGTAAAATATTCATGTGCACTTGCAAGGTCCTCTCAACCTTGTGAGGAGAAAATACCTGCGTGAGATCCTTACGACTCACAAAAGGAGAAACACAATTAGGAATATTTACGATTTCTAGGGAGAATATGCACTTGCGAGATCCTCACGACTCACGAGGAGAATGTTCCCCTTATGAGACCCTCACGGCTCATAAGAGTCAAAAGCCTTAAGCTACGTGGATCTGAACCTGTTCTTAAGCCGTCATATCCCCCAAGTTGCCCTACAGACGGTCCAATATTGACCCTTGTATACAATCCGCGGGCACAAATAAACGTTCCCTCACCTAGTTCCACCAATGGCGCGAAATTTCCCTATTTAGTGAACAACACTTGTAGGTCTTCTCGACTTGCAAGGAGAAAATACTCTTGTGAGATCCTTACGACTTACAAGAGAAGATATCATTTAGGAATCCTCATGACTCCTAAGGAGAAAATACACCTACGAGATCCTCACGACTTTTAGGGAGAAATACCTTTATGAGACCCTTACAGCTCATGAAGTCAAAAAGCCTTAGTCGACAGGATCCTAACCCTGTTTGCTAAGCCACATTTGTTCAAATCAGCAAAGGCAAATGATGATTCGCTCCTGGCAACATTCCAGTGGTAGCGATGCTGATGCCTAAATTGGTAGCAAATTCTAAGTCATTTCAAGGCAAATGATGATTCACTCCTGGCAATATTCCAGTCACAGCGATGCTGATACCAAGATTGGTATCAGATTTCAAGTTCCATACTCAAAAAAAATCAGCGAGCAAAAGATGCATATGAAATAGCCGAAATGATGGGGCAACTCGCAATAAAAATGAGCGAGCAAAATGTATGCATATAAAAACAACCGAAATATTTGGGCAACTCGCAATAAAAAGCAGCGAGTAAAAAGAAAATAGCCGAAACGATTGGGCACCGCGACAAAAAGCCGAAATGATTGGGCAATCGTGATTCTCGCGATATAAAAAACTGAAATGATAGAACATCGCGGAAAGAAACAAAAAAAGAAGAGAAAATTTTTGCCCTGCAGGTGAGTCCACATCGACTCCTGTATACAATCCATGGGCATAAACGAAAAGGGAACCACATTTTCCCACCAGGCTCCATCAGAAGGAGAGCCAGGTCTCGACGACAACATCTACAGCAGCCTAGAGATCAACAACGACGTTTCTTCTCACTCCAGCAGGATGCAGTTGCAACGTCAACAACCAACCCCAGGGTCAAAACAACGGAGCTATGGCAAAGTCCCTAGTTCCAAGACTCGACAGTTCACCAACAACCAAGAGACTACCTCGGAGCCATGGCAAAGTCCCTAGTTCCCAGTCTCGACGGCAATATCTACAGCCTTGAGATCAACAACGACGTTCCTTCTCACTCCAACAGGATGCAGACGTGACGTCAACAACCGACCCCAGGGTCAAAACAATGGAGCCATGGCAAAGTCCCTAGTTCCGAGTCTCGACAGTTCATAGACAACCTGGAGACAACCTCGACATTTGTCGCAATATAGCAGACATGATGTCAGCAAACGAAGCAAAGGAAGATCCCCAGCTTCAGGGTCTTGACGGCAACTCAAATAAAACCTGAAAGACTATCGGAGATCATCCCACACCAGCGCGGAGTGGTCATGACTCATCGGGGCTCCCAAATTGAGCCTAAATTCAAGTAAAAAGCGGCATGGAAAATCCCTAACGCTTACTCTTCCGACGGTAATATGACCTGGGAGATTACTTGAAGACGTCTTGTCCAGCCTCCGAAGGGATCAGAGACACGACTGTCGTGAGGCTACTCAAATAGCAAGATTGCGTATCGGGGAATGCATCAGCCAACGTGACGGTACGACGGACAAAAACCTTAGTACCACAAACCCTAACGGACCTCTGTCGTAAAGAGCAGAGGTTAACTGTGACGTTAGGACATTCTTACGAGAACTTCTCGACTCGTAAGGAAAACAATGTTCCTGCGAGAACTTCTTGACTCGTCTCGACTCGTAGGGAAAACATCTTCATGAAACCCTTACGGCTCATGAAGGTGAAAAGCCTTAGGCAACAGGGATATCAACATGTTTTCTAAGCACTGTGGTCCTACAATCAGGTCCAAACTGACTCTTGTATACTATCCACGGGCCATATTCTCCAAAGTCGAATATCGACAAGGAGGAAAAAAACCCAACTTACGAGTCCTCTCGACTTGTAAGGGGGAAAATTCTCTTGTGAGATCCTTACAACTCTCAAGAGAAAACGCACTTAGGAGATCCTCACGACTTTTAAGGAGAAAATACACCTGCGGGATCCTCTCGACTCATAGGGAGAAAACCCTTTATGAGACCCTCACGGCTCATAAAGTTGAAAAGTCTTAGGCGGCAGATCCAAACCTATTTCCTAAGCCATCGCTGCCCTACAAGTTGGTCCAAGATGGACAATTGTATACTATCTACGGGCCACATTCTCCAAAGTCGAATATTGACAAGGAGGAAAAGCCACTTCCGAGTCCTCTCGACTTGTAAGGGGGAAATTCTCTTCTGAGATCCTTACGACTCTCAAGAGAAAACGCACTTAGGAGTCCTCACGACTCCTAAGGAGAAAATACACCTACGGGATCCTCTCGACTCGTAGGGAGAAAAGTCTTTATGAGATCCTCACGGCTCATAATGTTGAAAAGTCTTAGGCGGCAGATCCAAACCTGTTTTCTAAGCCATCGCTGTCCTACAAGGAGGTCAGGATGGACTATTGTATACCATCTACGGGCCACATTTGCCAAAATTACATGTCACTGAAATGAAGAAGCTACTTACGGGTCCTCACTATTTGGAAGGGAAAAATACCCGGGTGAGATCCTTGCGACTCACGGAGGCGATGAACACTAAGAAATCCTCACGATTTCTAGGGAGAATATGCTTTCCCGACAGTAATATGACCAGGGAGATTAATTGAAGACGTCTTGTCCAGCCCCCGAAGGGATCATAGACACGACAGTCGCAGGGCTACTCGAATAGCAAGATTGCATATCAAGGAATGCGTCAGCCAACGTGTAACAACTCCAAGTTTAGTGTACAAAAATTTGTTTAAAAATTAATGTATACTTGGGGTATTTGCATTTACTGTGATTACTATAAATAATTGTTTTGCTTTTTAATAGCAAGAAGGAGCTTGTAGCTCATTGGTAATACCTTGCACTGTTGAACCAAAGCACCAGAGTTCAAGTCTCATCCCCCACATTATTTTTTAATATTGTTTTATTTTGAATTTTTAGAAGTCCAAAAGTCTACACGTGCATAACTCGTAAAAACCCCACTACATGAATAAAAAAACTGTCCCAGGGGGTAGATGATACGACAAGGAACCCAAGGCACACCGGAATCGGCCGGCGACTGGGCCGAATCGGCCGGCGACTCGGCCGAATCGGCCCGCCGCCGCCGGCCGGACCGCCGATCCCCCAACACCAAACATCTGTATCTTGGCCTCCCCAGTACCCCTGTATACTTTAATTATCCTGCACAGTAACAGAGCCCCTTTAAAACCCTATTTACTCTATTTTTAATACATTTTTTACACCCTTTCACCTACCCTAAACCCTAGCCTTAACCTATAAATACAACCCCTAGACACACCCCTCACTCAGAACTCTGTCCAAACTCTCAAGAAATTTCTCTAGAAATTTTAGTGTGCAAATTGAAGTTAGCAAAGGGGCGAAACTTCGGCGATCTTCCGACGACGACCCTAGGAGCTCCCGGCGATGAAACGATGCACCGGCGCCTCCTACTGTTTCCTCTTCCTCATCCCTAACCTACAAACCCATAAGTCCCACCTCCCTCTTGTATTCTCTAGTCTTAAAACTTCTTTTAATAAAACCCGACGGAATCGGAGTTAATCCGATGTCCGATTCGGTTCTTCCTAAAAATCTCACTTTTTCTTAAATACAATCATACCAAACCCTTACATGTTGACTATTAATCATTAACAAACATGTTGAACAAGTTTCATGACAATATATTTCGTTTTGTAACTTTTACCACTCTTTTTCACTAAAATACCATGTAGTTTACTTTCTACTTTAAAACATCATTAAATTTGCTATACCTTTAGATAGATCATGAGGTAATTACCTACCTCCTCACAACACTCATATGCAAGATAGCACAATACCTTTCGAGAACATAGAATACGGGAAAACAAAACTTTACATATAAATACCACTAACTATTAAAACCGTTTTCTATAAAAATTCGTATTTTTATAAATCTTTGCAAAGTGCCGCTACAACCCATTTTGAGGAACCCGGCTGGGATGGTACGGATTATCGCACATCCCTGGGCTTAGTAGTGCGAGATTCGGTCTCGAAAGATTTAAAATACAAATATCTTAAGAAAATGAGATTTCTAGAAATATAATATATATTAAAATTATTTTATATATAAATATGTATATATGTATCATTAAAATATCTATTTTGTGATAATATAAATATTCCAACTTTTTCCTAAAATCACAAGAATCACTTTACATTAAAATACCATGAATTCCATACAAGTTCAATATTACAATTAAATACCCTATATTATAAAAATAGGTTATTTTCATTAGAAATATCACAAATATAAAATCTACATCTATGACAACTCTAAAGACGATAATTAAATACTTGGGTGTATTTTGAAAATTATACAAAAGTATTTTTACTTAAACCCCCATCAAGTTCTATAAATTACCCTGAGGACCCTACTAAATATAGGTTTAAGCGGGACCAGTCTCTTGAGCCTCAGGGAGCCGGAGATATGGGTGCTTTCCTATTTAAGCTAGACAACTTAACAAACGGTGTTATCAACACGGTAATCGTCTTTGAAAAAGACACAAATCCTGCCGCCCATGTGCAGCGGTTACCGATAACATCAAAACCTAATTCAGGATTCAATTTCTTTTCTAATTATTCTGACTCAGATTGAGTCTCATTATAAATAATCTGACTTGAATATGATTCAAGTACAATCTACAATCTACAATTCAGCATGAATCCCTGAATGCATATAATTAATCTATTCAATCCGTATTGACTGAACCGAACCATGGATATACTTCCATTTACATGATTCTCCAGTTGCATCCATTACTGATATCATAGTTTCGGCAAGTCATCCATCTATATAAGACAATACAAGTTACAATACAACACAAACAATATAAATAAGACATCGCGGGGTTTAAGGGGTAGATTGGTATGGAAGGTGTTAGAAATAGCACGAGACTGCAAGATTTAAGACACCTAACCTACATTCCGTTGTTGTTGTACCGTGGCATAACGGTTCCTTGTACTTCCATTTTCCCTAGTCTCTAGCATATAGAGACTCCTCTCGTATATACTGGTATCCTTCTGTACCAAACTACAAACAACAGCGTTAACACTAATCACAACTTTAAAAGTTATACTCTCTCTTACTCTCTGTCTATTATCCTTATCATTTATCTTTGGCACTTACCGAGCGATTGTTCGCTGACGACATTCCTTCTCTTTCTTCTTTGGAATGTTGTCAGGTGAACTGGACACTCAGGAGATCGAGCCTGCTAGTGAGGATTTGGATCAGCTTGCCTACGACCCACAGCTCTAGCTTCATTGTACACATTTTTATTTCAGTACTTTTCATTTCTGTTATGCCATTGTTTAGGCATTGCTTTCATTCGGATGTATTTACTTTTCCATGTATTATAAAAAGAATATGAATAAATAAAATTGATGTTTTATTATATCTTGTCTCTTGTGCATTTATATTTATATTGCTTACATACGCTTAGCGTATTTACTTCACAGTAAATACATAGCGGCCTCATCGCGTCCTCTGTCCATACACTGGGAAGCGGGGCGTGATACATCGCGACGGTACAAACGGATAAAACCCTAGTACCACAGACCCTAACGGACCTCTGTCGTAAAGAGCAGGGGTTAACTGTAACGTTAGGACCAGTTTTCCTACAAGCCCAAGGCAGGTGAACTAAACAAACTCCGAAATGAGTTCATAAACTAGAGACTCCGGAATGAGTGAATAAACTACAAGCTCCGAAATGAGTTCCTAAACTAGAGACTCTGAAATGAGTGTATAAACTACTTTACGTCAAGTCAAGACAGAAAGGCGCAACCCATGGGAACCAACCGTATACTATGCGAGGCAGAAAGGAGAGCATTTGATTCACACCTGATGAAGCGTTCATTCACAACTGCATTCAAAGCGTGCTGATTTATGTATGTGTGAGAAGGTTTAGCGCATGACACAACAATGGTGCTCGCACTTAGCAAAAATTCCTAAGGGTAAAGTATAAATGTAACACCCGAGTTCATTTATACCAATTCCAGTTCTCATATTTCTTATTCGTGATATTTCTTGATTTATCATGTTTGGGTGCGAATTGTAGTTTACATTTTACATTGCATTCGACCTGACCCGCTTGCTTGAACCTGTTTGATTCTTATTTATAGATTACATTGACTTGTTGCTTGGACACGTGCATCTCATGTTTAGTGCATACTGGTATTTTTATCTAGTATCGCATCTTTTGTCATATAACATTTTAGGTCACAGAAAATAACTTAAAATTGCATTTCATAGCCTGCATGATACCCCTGACCCCGTGGTAGTATCCGCGCATCTTGTTCTCGTCCCGTTCGGTGAAACAGACATGTTTGGATGGCTACGAGCACGTACGTGCATCCGTTCTTGCGGGTATGAATTTTCTTTAACTGGGATTTCATTTTGAAATTTGAAAGTCGCACATATTTTTCATATTTTAAATCTGAATTTTTAGACCCGACCCGGGCGTGTTTTGGAGTAGGTTTGTATTTGCCAAAATCTCGAAACGGACTAATATTATATTCTTTATATATTTATAAACTATTAATATAATTTTAACTAACTTATATTATTATAAACTTTATACTAACATTTATAATTTTAGATATATATATTATATATATATTTTTAACTAATCAAATCTTTCTCTCTCTCCCCGTCTCTCTCTCTCTCTCTCTCTTTCTCTCTCTCTCTCACCGTCTCTCTCTATCTCTCTCTCTCGTGAATTTCTCTCTCTCATTCTCTCTCTCTCTTTCTATATATGTATAATATAAGTCTTATATATATTAATTTACTAAAACCCTATTCTTTATAAAAAAAAACCTCACGTCTCTCTCTCTCCTCTCATCTTCTTCCTTCATTTTTCTGTTTCCCGCCTCCTCGTCTTCACCCACCCCTGCGCTCGCCTCATGCCGCCGGCTACCCTCACCTCGCCGTCAACACCCTTGTCGACCTCGCCTTCCTCACCTCTCATCCCTCTCCTCCTTCTCCTCACCTATCTAACCCCGAGAAGGCCCCGGCACCAACCGACCCCAACGCCTGCACACCACGCGCGCACCTCGCCAACCTCGTTTACTCCATCATCAGTGAGCCCCTGCAACTACCAAGCACCCCATCGCTTCCACCTACCGTCGACTCCTCCTTCATCTCTGAACCTAACTGAAACCCTAGCTCGAGAAACCCATGGTGCCACCTTCTTCCTTCACCGAGACCCTCACCGGTGAGAACCCATCAGTGCAGAACCCCAACACCAAGCGCAACCCAATCGAGCAGCGCTAACCAGGCCAACTCCAGCGACCACCATCGCCTTCGCCGTGCCATCATCTCCATCTCTTTCTCTCGAACCAGCACCTAGTCGAGATCCCCTTTCGATTGATATTAACTGAGATCCCACATCCGGTCTCCGCGGTCGCAGCAGCAGCGAGAACCGAGGCTCCAAAGTGTGGCCTGCAATTTTATGAACGATGTGATGATTTCTCTGCCTCTAGATCTCCATTCCGTCAATGTTCATGTTTGCGTGCAAAGTGTTCGACGGAATGCCCCAGTGGAGTTTTTCCGTAGTTTTATCGCATTCTTACTGCGTGACGTATATCTGTGGATCCCCGAGGCAAGTGAAACTTGCTACATACTACTATATTATTTATACATATTTATTTCATGATTGAACCTTTAAATTGAACATAAGGCTATTAGTTTCCATTCTTGCATTTCGATGTCAGATTTTATCATTGTAGGCTCGGATCATAAATTATAACTTGTTGCACCTTAAAGTACAATATCGTGTACCCACATCCGTGGTTAAATTACTTACTAATTAACTGCATAACCCATAGCACTTTTAAATAGTTTCTACCCTGAATACCCGGTTGCATCCATTGAACATATTTTATATATCATTGCATCCCTAGACCATCTAACTCATGATAACGAGATTTAACAATTCCATACCGATTTAAGTGTATGATACTTAATGTTGGAACCACAACCCTAACCCTAACTCTAATCGATAACCGTACATCTAAATAGTTTAATCTGTACCTATTTGCATATCATATTACATGTTCCAGTTTATCGTTCTATTAGTACCTATACTTGTTTTGTATACCCATGTTTATGCTAGTTTGATTTTGTGCACCCACTTGACATCTTGTGCACCCTGACATGACTTGTTACGCCTTTTACTTGACACGACATGGTACCGTGCGACTCTTGACATGACATGACACCTAAATACACTACTTGACTTGACTTGATGTACCATGGCTTTATCTGTTACCTGATCTTGTGTCTAATGCCGACAAACCTGACCTGTTATCCTTACGGACCGTTCCTGTTGTCTATCTAGACAAACCTGTACCTGCCTGATCCTGTGTAGGCATTAGCTCCAGATTATTCAATACCTGACTTGAATACATATAACCTGGGGGTATGGGGAAATCAATGATGAAACCTGACTTGTAACTCGACAGTTTTATACCTGTTCTGATCAGTCTTACGGGCTAGGCCAGCCCCGGAGTGATGCTACGGACGTCACTCGTCATTACCTACCATCCTTTACTGCCTTGCGGCACGTCTCAGGTTCAACCCGGGAGTCATAGACCGTGATCTCGGGCACGCACGGGATACTATTGAGTTACATCGATGATTCATCAAATTGATTTCAAAGACTTGAGAGTAGTTAACCCAATAGACCGGTTTAGATTACCCACTGCACACTACCTTTCACTGCCCTTATTTATATTGTTGTTACACCTGCTTTACCATTTATGATTATACTTGCATGTCTTGATACCCTATTTATATATTATTGCTTGATGTTATGACGCGCCGACGTCTGGGTTTTGCATAGCCCAGATTCTCTACCGTTGTTGCAGACTAATCAGGAGCATTGCCGCTGTTAGACCGAGCGGTGAGGATCCTGTTGGTATCCAGTTTTACTTTCCAGGTGTTTTATTTATTGGATCTTTTGCTTCCGCATATTATTTTTTCTTGACTCGTTTATTCTGGCTTATGGACATGTACTAGATAGTTTAGTTTACTTTCCTGTTCTTAATATCTCTACAGCCGTAATGTGACTGTGGAAGTATTTTTCCTATCCACAGGTAGCATGGTTGGCTATGTCGTGTGCCTATCTTAGCGTACTCTGGGAAGCGGGGCGTAACATGGTTCTTTTGGTTTCAGAGACATAGGATATAGGTTAATCAAGTTTGATTCTTTTGTAGTTGGGTATTGGACCCAATACACGAATCAGAATACTCGTGATTAGGAACATGTCCTCCCACCTTGTTATCGTGATTCTTGAATCATATCTTTCTCGTATCCTTTGCCTTGACGATATGCAAACTACTTTGCATCTCGACTTGAAACCTTTTTGGTTCCCTATTGCTTCTCCCTGTTTCTTGATTCTGATACTAGGATTTAGGCGATTTGAGTGGAGTTATGTAATTGTACCCATGAACTGCAGCATGGTTGCAATGCGGTACTCTATTTAAGTAACTTGGAGTCCTGGTCTTGATTCACTTATTTGTTTCATGGTCGTTATATTACCTTGCTTCTCTCGGTTGCATTGCTTACCAGTTATTGTTTTATCGCCAGCCTGAATCATGTTTACCGTGCTTAATCCTCTTCAGTATCTTGACTTCGGTTGAAGTCATTTCGGTATCTTACTTGTTCATGTTTTCTTCGCATTGGAATTATCCAATTCCGGTGCATCCCTTTGGTTGTTGTTGTCTTGGGAATGGATTCTTACGGCACTTTCCATGCTCATATTGATTGTAAGGAAAGGAAAATGATTTTCCAGATTTCTGTACATCCGAAGTTGTTTGATGGAGGAAGCAGTTCTGTCGGGCCAGTCGAGTTAGGGCCAGGCCGACAAACAACGTTCTTTCGTCAATGGAAGTTGATAAGGAGGAAGCGCCGGCTGTAGTTTGAGAGTTCATGGACGTGTTCGAGGACATATCGGTTTCACCGCCGAAGCGAGACGTGGAGTTCGCGATCGATCTTGTTCCTGGTGCAGCGCCAATCTCAAAGGCGTACTATCCGATGGCACCAGTGGAGTTGGAAGTAGTCAAGAAGCAGGTTACTGAATTATTTGAGAAGGGTTGGATTCACAGCAGTAACTCACTTTGGAGAGCTCCAATTCTTCTAGTAAAGAAGAAAGATGGCACAAGGAGGATGTGCATCGATTATCGAGAATTTAAACCGGGTGACTATTGAGAATAACTACCCGATCTCTCGCAATGGAGAATTTTTTGAGCAAATTAATGGCGCAAGGGTATTCTCGAAGCTGGATTTGCGATCCGGATATCATCAGGTCCGAGTTAAGTCAAAAGATATTTGCAAGGCTGCGTTCAGAACTCGGTATGGACATTACGAGTATTTGGTGATGCCCTTCGGAGTAACGAATGCGCCGACAATATTTATGGACTCGATGAACCAAATCTTTCACCGGTTTTGGACCAGTTTATTGTGGTGTTCATTGATGATATTCTGGTCTACTCAGGGAGCAAGGAAGAGCATGTGGAACACTTGAAGATCGTACTGCAGACATTGAGGCAAGAAAGGTGGTATGCAAAGATGAGCAAGTGCGGGTTTTGGCTTGAAGAAGTGAAGTTTTGGGGGCATGTTGTATCCGGAGTTGGAATCTCCATTGATCCTTTGAAGACTACAGCAGTTAGAGATTGGCCGATTCCGAAGAAAGTTACGGAGATAAGAAGTTTCCTTGGACTTGCCGGGTATTATAGGAGGTTCGTGGAGAATTATACTCGTTTGGTTGAGCCTCTGACCAAGCTTACGCGCAAGGAAGTACCATTGGTGTGGACGGATAAGTGTGCGTCAGCCTTTGAGGCGTTGAGGCAAGGATGGATAACCGCTCTTATTTTGACCGTACCAGACGGTTCCGGAGAATTGGTGTTTCATAGCGACGTATCTGGAAAAAGGATTTGGATGAGTTTGATGCAGCATGGGAAGGTTGTAGCTTACGTGTCGAGACAGTTGAAGTCCCATGAGAAGAATTACCCAACTCCTGACTTGGAGCTAGCAGCAGTGATGTTAGCTTTGAAGATTTGGAGACACTACTTATTTGGCGAAAGGGGCGAAGTATTCACCGATCACAAAAGCCGGGAGTTTGTGTTCACACAGAAGGAGCTTAATAAGTGGCAGCGTAGATGGTTGGAGTAGATGGCTGACTACGATATTAATCTTAAATACCATTCGGGGAAAGTTAATGTTGTGGCGGATGCGCTTAGTCGGTTGCCAGCAATTCAGATGTTGACTGCACATGAGGAACTTATTGAAGGCTTTCGAAGATTCGATTTAGAGATTGTGCTACCGCATTCTTCGGGACAGTTGATGCAGCTGCAAGTACAGTTGTCGTTGATCGGGAACATTAAAGCAGCGCAATTGCAGGACCCAAGATTGCAAATGTTTCGGGAACAGGTTGAAGCTGGACTTCGAACGGACTTACTGATTCATGAAGATAGTTCGTTGCGTTATGGTAGTCGTTTACGTGTGCCAAAAGGAGATATTCGCGGAAAAGTTATGAAGGAGGCACATAGTTCCGCGTATTCCGTACATCTAGGAGGCACGAAGATGTACCGTGATCTACGACAGCATTTCTGTTAGGGAGGCATGAAAGGAGGAGTTGCTCGCTTTGTAGCAAAGTGCTTGGTGTGTCAGCAGGTTAAGGCCGAACATCAAAGGGTTGCTGGTTTATTTCAACCACATCCGATTCCTCAGTGGAAGTGGGAACATATAACCATGGACTTCGTGACAGCTTTACCGCAGAGTCCAAAGGGCAACAATGCAGTTTGGGTGATTGTTGATAGTTTGACCAAGGCAGCTCATTTCATCCCTTTTCGGGTTGGTCAATCAATAGAAGCTTTGGCAGAGCGGTACATGCAGGAGGTAGTAAGATTGCATGGAGTACAGGTGAGCATCGTGTCCGACCGTGACGCTCGTTTCTTATCACACTTTTGGAGGAGCTTACAGGAAAGTTTGGGGACTTGATTGAAGTTTAGTACAACTTATCATCCTCAAACAGATGGCTAGTCGGAGAGAACGATCCAAACTCTTGAAGACATGTTGAGAGCTTGCATATTAGACTTCAAAGGTTCATGGGAGGGTCATCTACATTTGGTGGAGTTTTCGTACAATGACAGTTTTCAGACGACTATTCAGATGGCTCCATTCGAAGCATTATATGGTCGCAAGTGTCGTTCACCTGTTTGTTGGGACGATATTGGAGAACGAAGATTGTTGGGACCAAATTTGGTTGTACAGACAGGTGAGAAGGTTAATAATATCCGGAATCATATGAAAGCAGCACAAGACCGACAGAAGAGTTAGGCAGATACATCGAGAAGACCTCTAAAGTTCGCTATTGGTGATCTAGTATTCTTGAAGATACCACCGACTAGAGGGGTGATCCGTTTCGGAAGTCGAGGAAAGCTTAGTCCTCGATTCATTGGACCTTTTGAGATCTTGGAACATGTTGGAGAAGTGGCTTATCGTTTGGCGTTACCGCAATCCTTGGCGAATGGTCATGACGTGTTTATCGTACGTCAACTCCGTAAGTATGTTCGAGATGAAACACATGCGTTGGATCATTCGGAGCTGACTGTACGAGAAGATTTAACTTTTGAGGAGCGACCGATGTTGATTTTGGATCGAAGAGAAAAGGTTCTTGTGAACGAGTTATCCCTCTTGTACTTGTTTCTTGGGGTAATCGTTCACATGGAGAGTCAACTTGGGAACGAGAAGATGAAGTCCGACAGAAGCTTCCACGTCTATTCTTGAAATTCATGATTGTTTATCCTTTCATGTTCTTGGAATTTTGAGGACGAAATTCTTTTTGTAGTTGGGCATAATGTAACACCCGAGTTCATTTATACCAATTCCAGTTCTCATAGTTCTTATTCGTGATATTTCTTGATTTATCGTGTTTGGGTGTGAATGGTAGTTTACATTTTACATTACATTCGACCTGACCCGCTTGCTTGAACCTGTTTGATTCTTATTTATAGATTACCATGACTTGTTGCTTGGACACGTGCATCTCATGTTTAGTGCATACTGGTATTTTTATCTAGTATCGCATCTTTTGTCATATAACATTTTAGGTCACAGAAAATAATTTAAAATTGCATTTCATAGCCTGCATGATACCCTTAACCCCGTGGTAGCATCCGCGCATCTTGTTCTCATCCCGTTCGGTGAAACGGACATGTTTGGATGGCTGCGCGCACGTACGTGCATCCGTTCTTGGGGGTATGCATTTTCTTTAACTGAGATTTCATTTTGAAATTTGAAAGTCGCATATATTTTTCATATTTTAAATCTGAATTTTTAGACCCGACCCAGGCGTGTTTTGGAGTAGGTTTGTATTTGCCAAAATCTCGAAACGGACTAATATTATATTCTTTATATATTTATAAACTATTAATATATTTTTAACTGACTTAGATTATTATAAACTTTATATATTATATATTTTTTTTTAACTAATCAAATCTTTCCCTCTCTCTCCCCGTCTCTCTCTATTTCTCTCTCTCTCTCTCTCTCTCACTGTCTCTCTCTATCTATCTATCTCGTGAATTTCTCTCTCTCATTCTCTCTCTCTCTTTCTATATATGTATAATATAAGTCTTATATATATTAATTTACTAAAACCCTATTCTTTATAAAAACCTCACGTCTCTCTCTCCTCTCATCTTCTTCCTTCATTTTTCTGTTTCCCGCCTCCTCGTCTTCACCCACACCTGCGCTCGCCTCATGCCGCCGGCTACCCTCACCTCGCCGTCGACACCCTCTTCGACCTCGCCTTCCTCACCTCTCATCCCTCTCCTCCTTCTCCTCACCTATCTAACCCCGAGCAAGCTCCTGCACCAACCGACCCCAACGCCTGCACACCCTGCGCGCACCTCGCCAACCTCGTATACTCCATCATCGGCGAGCCCCTGCAACTTCCAAGCACCCCATCGCTTTCACCTACTGTCGACTCCTCCTTCATCTCTGAACCCAACTGAAACCGTAGCTCGAGCAACCCATGGTGCCACCTTCTTTCTTCACCGAGACTCTCACCGGTGAGAACCCATCGGTGCAGAACCCCAACACCAAGCGCAACCCAATCGAGCAGCGCTAACCAGGCCAACTCCAGCGACCACCATCGCCTTCGCCGTGCCATCATCTCCATCTCTTTCTCTCGAACCAGCACCTAGTCGAGATCCCCTTTCGATTGATATTAACTGAGATCCCACATCCGGTCTCCGCGGTCGCAGCAGCAGCGAGAACCGAGGCTCCAAAGTGTGGCCTGCAATTTTATGAACGATGTGATGATTTCTCTGCCTCTAGATCTCCATTCCGTCAATGTTCGTGTATGCGTGCAAAGTGTTCGACGGAATGCCCCAGTGGAGTTTTTCCGTAGTTTTATCGCATTCTTACTGCGTGACGTATATCTGTGGATCCCCGAGGCAAGTGAAACTTGCTACATGCTACTATATTATTTATACATATTTATTTCATGATTGAACCTGTAAATTGAACCTAAGGCTATTAGTTTCCATTCTTGCATTTCAATGTCAGATTTTATCATTGTAGGCTCGGATCTTAAATTATAACTTGTTGCACCTTAAAGTACAATATCGTGTACCCACATCCGTGGTTAAATTACTTACTAATTAACTGCATAACCCATAGCACCTTTAAATAGTTTCTACCCCGAATACCCGGTTGCATCCATTGAACATAGTTTATATATCATTGCATCCATAGGCCATCTAACCCATGATAACGAGATTTAACAATTCCATACCGATTTAAGTGTATGATACTTAATGTTGGAACCACAACCCTAACCCTAACTCTAATCGATAACCGTACATCTAAATAGTTTAATCTGTACCTATTTGCATATCATATTACATGTTCCAGTTTATCGTTCTATTAGTACCCATGCTTGTTTTGTATACCCATGTTTATGCTAGTTTGATTTTGTGCACCCACTTGACATCTTGTACACCCTGACATGACTTGTTACGCCTTTTACTTGACACGACATAGTACCATATGACTCTTGACATGACATGACACTTAAATACACTACTTGACTTGACCTGATGTACCATGGCTTTACCTGTTACCTGATCTTGTGTCTAATGCCGATAAACCTGACCTGTTATTTTTACGGACCGTTCATGTTTTCTATCCAGACAAACCTGTACCTGCCTGGTCCTGTGTTGGCATTAGCTCCAGATTATTCAATACCTTACTTGAATACATATAACCTGGGGGTATGGGGAAATCAATGATGAAACCTGACTTGTAACTCGACAGTTCTATACCTGTTCTGATCAGTCTTACGGGCTAGGCCAGCCCCGGAGTGATGCTACGGACATCACTCGTCATTACCTACCATCCTTTACTGCCTTGCGGCACGTCTCGGGTTCAGCCTGAGAGTCATAGACCGTGATCCCGGACACGCACGAGATACTATTGAGTTACATTGATGATTCATCAAATTGATTTCAAATACTTGAGAGTAGTTAACCCAATAGACCGGTTTAGATTACCCACTGCACACTACCTTTCACTGCCCTGATTTATATTGCTGTTACACCTGCTTTACCATTTATGATTATACTTGCATGTCTTGCTACCCTATTTATATATTATTGCTTGATGTTATGACGCGCTGACGTCTGGGTTTTGCATGGCCCAGATTCTCTACCGTTGTTGCAGACTGATCAGGAGCATTGCCGCTGTTAGACCGAGTAGTGAGGATCCTGTTGGTATCCAGTTTTACTTTCCAGGCGTTTTATTTATTGAATCTTTTGTTTCCGCATATTATTATTTCTTGACTCGTTTATTCTGGCTTATGGACATGTACTAGATAGTTTAGTTTACTTTTCTGTTCTTGATATCTCTACAGCCGTAATGTGACTGTGGAAGGATTTTTCCTATCCACAGGTAGAATGGTTGGCTATGTCACGTGCATATCTTAGCGTATTCTGGGAAGCGGGGCATGACAATAAAGCTCATGCATAGAGGCGAGATACGCGTACGAATATATGATGAAGAGGAAGCATTCAACAGTCAATAATAAGATAAATACATTGATATAAATATACTACTCTACAGGGAAGAGATCACCAAATATGGGATTAGAAATACAGGGGTTAACAAAACAATACACAAAGTTCTCCAATTCCCTCTCCGCCCTCTCCACCATGTCGAAGCGGAGGTCTTTGCGAGGAGTTGCTCCCCATCGATTAGCACCATGCTCATCAACGAAGGTAGACATGATATCCCGCTGAGCCCGTATATGGCTTAGCAACTGAACTGATCGGTCCCTCAAAGACTGGGTAATCAAACGTGCCTCGTGAAAGCACTCGATCTTGTTCTCCGCCGCATCGAGAATCGCCGGAGTCATCTTTGTCGGATGAGGGGGGATGTCGGTAAGCACGGATAGAAAGATCATCCGGAACCAAATGGAGCCCATAGGAAGAGGAGAGCCCCTATGAGTCAGGAGCCCATACATCACCGCGTCACATTGAGCGTCGGTGAGAAGGGGATCTACTAGCCGCGCAGCAAACCAAGGAATAGTCTCCTCGATGGGCACCTCCCATGGTTGCCAGCAACCATGAGGACGATCGCAAGCCATAGCACTTGGTTTGTTTCTTTAGAAAATGACTTGCCTTGATTTTTGTTAATAGAAATGGGTTTCTCTTTGAGAAGAAGAAGGAAGACATAGTTTCGGGTTATAAAGAGAAACATACAAATCTAGGCACGGAAAATTCTGTACATGGTAGAACTATTTCCAAGGCCGGGAAAAATGGGCATGCGGAAACAAGATAGTTGACCCATAGGGAATATAGTAAGAAGGTGAACCGATCCCAGTAGTTCACGAACGGTGGAAAAGGTGACGGTGTTGCACTCATGTGCAAGCCACGTGATAACAACACTGGGGGCATTTGTTCCCTTATAAAAAAAGGATGAGGGAAAGTTCCCCACTAAAACAGCCTAACGTGTTTAACACGTGAGCGCCTATATGCAACGCATATAGGCACGACAATTAAAACAATTTCTAGGCTAAAATAGCCCCGCGTGTTTAACACGTGAGTGCCTATATGCACGTGAGTGCCTATATGCGTTGCATATAGGCATAGCAATTAAAACAATTGCCAGGCTAAAATAGCCCCACGTGTTTAACACGTGAGTGCCTATATGCAACGTATATGGGCACCGCAATTAAAACAATTGCCAGGATAATAATCCTCACATGTTAAACACGTGAGGGCATTTCCCTACGTAGAATTAAATTCTACTCAACAAGTCACCGTTGGATCAATGATCCAACGGTGATCATCTGGTAGAATAAAATTCTATACTAGGAAAATATTTTCCTAATCTTGTTAAACTAACAAGATATTCATATGATAAGAATAAAATTCTATGTTAAACTAACGAGATAGAATTAAATTCTATATTAAGAAAATATATTTCTGATCTTGTTAAACTAAAAAGATACGATAGAATAAAATTCTAATCTTGTTAAAACTAACAAGATATTCATAATCTTGTTAAACAAACAAGAAATCTTCTCTGTTACACAGAGAGCCTTTGGATTAAAACTCCAACGGTGAATAAAATTCACCGATCAATCTAAAAGATCATGGAATCAATCATGATCTCTCAATGAGGGATTTTCTTAACAAATTGATTCTTTTTCTTCTCATATAAATAGGAAAGAGAGAGAGAACACACAAAAAACACAAAGAAGAGAGAGAGACCCCATAAGTTTTGAGAAACAAAAGAAAAAGAGAAAAAGAGAATTCAATTCTCTAGAGGAAGAAGATCCCATTCTTACACAAAAATCATAGGTAAGAAGAAAGTACAGAGATTATCTTATCTTTTCTTTAAGGGTTTAACCATTCATATAAGAACTTAGTTCTTCCTCTGGTTGAGATCTGCAGAAGCAGATCTTCCTACAAGTTGAGAATTTAATTTTCATCGGGAAGATTTTGTTATACAGATTCAAAACTTAGGGGAAATAACCAAGTCCAAAGAATTTAATTCTTCCAAAAGTATATAGGAATTTAATTCCTCTGATAAAACTAGGGTTTAACCCTGTGAAAGAATCTAATTCTTATAAACCAAGGGACCTGAAATTCTTAAAACTCAGATCAAAATCTCTATGCATATAAAAGAAAATACCGGTCACGTGTTCCCACGTGAGCACCTCCGATGGACAAAAAGGAATGACTGAGATCGAATCACGTATTCTCACATGACCCCCAAATAATTGCTTAAATGGAAAAAGGGAAAAATCCAAAAACAACGCTCACATTTTGAGCACCTCACGTGTCCGCACGTGAGCACTATATGAGCTAAGTGCTTAGCACTTATAAAAGGAAGAGGGAATAAACCCAAAGAAGCGGTGCCCAACTCTGGGGCGTCTCACGTGCCCACACGTGATGGCCATAAGAATTAAGTGTTTAACACTTATATACAGACGGGGATTTGGACCCAAGTGTACAGCGCCAACTTTCAGGCGCCTCACGTGCCACACGTGAGCGCCCCAAATTTCAGTGTTTAACACTGCTTTAGAGACTCACGTGAGAGCACGTGAGCACCAAGCATATATTAGTTTTTTACACTATAAGAAGCCAACTTCAGCCCCAAACTAATTGACCAGAATGATGTCCATCACACATCTCCTAAGTTAATCTTAGTCTCCCAAAATTGACTAATGATTCTTAGATAGTTCACCATGATCTCTTCCTTCAATTTGGAAGTTGGTTCAAAGGTATATCTCTCTACACATCTGATACATGTCGTTGTAATTCCTTAACGTCTTCAGAGAGGTGGTGGGTCCCGACAACCAACTTCTTTTGGATGCACTTCCCAAAATGGCGACAACGGACCGCAACGTCCATAAACTAGCTATGAACCGAAACGTTCTTAAACTAACAACGGACCGAAACGTCCTTAAACTAAAACAATAGAGCCCAAATACTCTTTTGTTAGGTCTGAATGATCCCAAAATCCTGTTGAGTAGATCTTAGTCTAAAATTAGACTAACGTATCCTCAACAAATATTTAAGTTGATCTTAATCTCAAATGAGATTAACATTTCTTAAATCAACCCAAACCCAAATCTAAGAATATACGGATTTAGACTAATCCATGCCCTATGGGCAACAATATAAATTAGTCTCCGTATACAATCCATGGGCAACAAAAAATAAAACAAACACACACAACACGAAGTGACCTTCCGGAGCAGGAGAAAGTTGTTATCGCTATGCGGTAACGTAATTAACTGCAGGGGCTTGCGCCTGCAGGGAAGAGCGTCCCCACAATAAAAAAAACCCTCACAACGAGGGAGAATTTGACAAAGTCTGCTACAACGGTCGCATCCGTCGAAACCTCCGATACACGGTGCCATAAATCAACTTGGAATTTTCGGAGAGGTGGACGGATAAACCCAAATAGTATCTGCCCCCAAATTCAAGCAAGACGACCTACGCGGTTCGTCTCCGTTTTCGGCGGTAAACAGCGCCTTTTAGATAAACCAGCACTTCGGAGTTTGAAGAACTCCATAGTTGAGCTTGCTCGGGATAGGAAAATCCTAGGATGGGTAACCTCCTGGGAAGTGGCCCCTTCTCGAGTCCGGTTCTCTCCAAAGGACAAAACCGTGCGGTTTCGACCAAAGTGGACAATATCATCCGTACTAGGGCGTGAGGTGTGACGGTACAGGATAGTCTCTTGACCTGAGATTGCCATAGCGTCTTATGTATGTTCCCACTATATTTTGATTACTACCTTACTACGGCTTTAAAAATCCGTGCAAAAAGGTTTTAGTTGGGTGTAGTCCCGAAGCACATGGAGATAGTGAGCAATCAAGGGGATTCGTCTCTCCCGGTATAGAGAGTCGATATCGCGTTGTGCAAGACATAACTATAACCAGAAGTCCATGACCATGGCAGTTGAGATAAACTGATAAGTGTTATCGGTTGTATCTCTGATGGTTATGAGTTCGATGTCTGTATGATTTATTAGGTTATTGAGGGTCTGACAGTCTCCACCCAAAGACCTGGTTTGCGATACTTTTTGATGAAGAGAACGGACTGTACGGTATTTGTTACTTATAGGCTTTGTTGGGTTCGGATGAGTTTGCTCGTCGGCCTATCTCTTGGTCAATACCTGGGTAGCCATTATGTGCAGCTACTTCCGCTGACATGCTTATGCGTTAACCCATGAGTGGAATGAATATGAAAGTGTTTCAGGTTCAATCGAATATGATCATGTTTAACCTACTGTCAGCGTATTGTCAGATCTTTAGAGTCCCACAACGAAAGTGCCTGCTAAGGAGAAATGAAGATGTGGCATGCGAATGGGGATACATGCGGGAGTTCGATTAAATACGTGTATTTGATACATGTGATTTAATCGGACTTTTGGTAACACTAGCTGGCTTATTCATAAGCCGGGTTTTTAAGTCAAGTGTTGAATTAATATCCATATATGTAATATGGTATCTAGTATTGTGTATATGATACACACATTCTCTCACACACTTTAATATATGATACAAATGTATTATTATGTATATGGATACATAATATGTATATGTATATGATACATATATTCTCTCTCTTCAATTGTATATTATGATGTATAGGATACATTTATTCCCGCCCCTACACACACACACACTACTCTCTGTCTCTCTCTCTCTCTCTCTTCATGTATGTATTTTGATACATACTTGTATATGTATATTGATATCCTATAATAACATAATGGAGATATGTTATGTGGTGGGGCCTGCCCATTTCTACACATAACATATAATTTAAGAGAGAGGGGTTATGGTTGAGCGGGATGGGCTTCATATTATTAAAGAGAGAAATAGAATAAGAGGAGAGATTCTTTTCATAACTTCTGTTAAAAATGAAAAATGTATGAAGAGAGAAAGACTTAGCCGTTCCTCCTCCTCTTCATCTTCTTCCTCATTTTTCTAGTGACTGAAGAAAAGAAAAGAAAAGGAGAGATAAAGAGAGAAATTTCTACACATCATCACTACCTCTCTCCATTTGAGAAGGATTAGAACCAGATACTTTATTAAAGAAGGGTTCTTGAATGAAGTTGGAGTTGTGGGCGGGTTCTTTCACCGTGGATTAGTTACGGCGAGGCGGTCGGCCACCAAGCTCATTCCGGACACTTGTCTAGCTAGGGTCTCCACTAGACAAGTGTACACGCTACAAAAGTTGTAGCCCTCCATGTGATTGATCTTTGGTTTTTGTGCGTTAGCTAGTAAATGAGTGTTTTTGGGTTGCAATCGGTGCTATGTTGTTTGAATTTTTGTTCTAAATTTCCGCAGCAGTCCGCAAGTGCTGCGACCCTAGCACTGATTTCCAATAATGTATATATCATAGACTGAGTTCGCACGATACGCATGACCCGTTAATTGGAGGTTCTCTCGTGTCAAAACGAGAATTATTAACAACAGTTTTGTTCGTGGATGCTGGTGATTTAAATCCCCACAATCAATAAAACACTGTCTATCATGGGGGAAAAGGGAATTTGTACAACTCTGAAACACGAGCACATCCATCTTCATGGGGTGACGAAAAAACACTCTACACCGTTTGTATGCATATTCATATTTATTGAATATTTTGAATACTTATATTAAATAAGTATTTAATGGGATATACCAACCAATTTATCCGGAACGCGGAACGTTTAGAAAACGATAATGCGGAACGTCACTTGATAAGAAACATGGTAAGATAAAAAGTGATATTCTTACATAAACTTATACAGAAAGAAAAACGTAACTCTAAAAAATGTAAGTGTGTTTGGTCGCTCACCCGTGTGTATAATTTACTTTCATTTTCTATCTATATTAAATCCTTTAAAACTTTATATTAAATAGTATAATTTAACACAAAAGCTTGTTATGGCCATTTAACTAATGTTTTAATGCATTATTGCATTAACGTTGTTAATGATTTTAACCTAGATCGGAACGTTGATTCTTCCGATCGATATCATTAGTGTTCCTTGATTGGAAATGATCGTCCAAAATAGCAAATCGCTGGTGGTTTAGTAATTTATGGTTACACAGATATTGACTACATACACATTACCGTCCCGCATCATTTTTTGCAAATCTAAAATGCGGTTTATATTCATATTCGTATTCATCTTTTTATTATCTATTTTGTAATCGTACCTTATATTGCTAAATACTGACATGCATGAGTTTTCATTATCGAGCAATATCCGTATTCGTCATAACAAAACAAATGTATATCTATTTCATATAGATCCAGATGCAAGCCTACAGCCAAAGCTCTGAAGCCCATTCCTTTTCATGAGAGTCTGTCTTCACATGTTAGTTTTTATTTTTATTTTTAGGATCCAGTCGAAGGTACAACGTTGAATAAATTAATTTATCCAACAAATCTGAACCATTTATTTTAACTGCTAATTTAAGTAGCGGTTAAAATCAACTGTTAAGATTTAACTGCTACTTAAAAGTTAGGTTAAAATATTTAACCACTATTTAAAACAGCGGTTCATATTATATAAAAGTGAAAGCCGTCCCAACAGTTTCAGTGGTTTGGGGTTTTGAGATTGAAATTAGACGATTTTTGTTATAATTTAAACCGTGATTCTTGCTGGGTATTCTTTTAATTCTTGAATCAATTTCCTAAAGTAAATTAATTACTTTAATTGGTATAGAGATAGTTTTTGGAGGATTTTTGTTAGGGTTTTTAGATGTAAATTGGGAATTTTTTTTCTGTGATTTGAATTACGATTGTTGCTGGGTATTTTAATGTTTCTTGAATCGATTTTATAACATAAATCAATGAATTTTATTGTTCCTTCGTCTGTTTCCACTACTATTTCTTCTTCTTCTTCTTTTATTCAACGTTGATATTAACCGCTGCTTTAAGTAGCGTTTCTGATTTGTTGGATTTTTTTATTTTAGTAGCTACTTAAAGTAGCGGTTAAAATAAAAAGGAATCCAACAAATCAGAACCGCTACTTAAAGTAGCGGTTGCTATCAACGTTGGATGAAAAAAGAATCCAACAAATCAGAACCGCTATTTAAAATAGCGGTTAATATCAATGTTGGATGAAAACGAATCCAACAAATCAGAACCGCTACTTTAAATAGCGATTAAAATAAAAAAGAATCTAACAAATCAGAATCACTAATTAAAGTAGCGTTGGATGAAAAAAGAAGAAGAAGAAGAAATAGTAGTGAAAACAGAAGAAAAAATAATAGAACTCATTAATTTATACAATAAAATCGATCCAAGAAATATGAGAATACCCAGTAACAATCGCAATTCAAATCACAGAAAACAAGTCCCAATTTACATATGAAAAACGTAACAAAAATCCCCAAAAAATAACAAACCCTATACTAATTAAAATAATTAATTTACTTTATGAAATCGATCCAAGAATCAAAAGTATACCCATCAAGAACCGCAGTTCAAATCATAACAAAAATCGCCCAATTTCAATCTCAAAATCCGAAACCGTAGAAACTGTTAGGACGATTTCCTCTTTATATAATATGAACCACTACTTAAAGTAGAGGTTAAATATTTTAACTTATCTTTTAAGTAACGGTTAAATTTAAACTGTTTATTTTAACCATCATACAACGTTGGATAAATTAATTTATTCAACAAATCTGAACTGTTTATTTTAACTATCAATTTTTATAAGAATATTACCATGCTGGTTTGCGCGCGAAATTGGTGTATATGATTTCGCTATTGAATAGGCTTGATGGAGACATGGCATCGTTATCGATTTTCCACATGGTGTGGTTATAGTTATATTTTCTATTATCTGTATGAACGGAGAATATGCTAGCAAAAAGTCATTGCCTAGAAGCATATCTGGTGCAAGACTAGATGATTGCCATATTATCGGTATTTTTATTTGCATATTGTCAATTTGAATGTCTAAATTTTCAATAAACGTATTGTATTCATTTAGTCTTTCATTAATATCCAATCCTATAACTTTTCTATTAGGATCATTTTACCATAGTTCTGGGGATAGCAAGATAGGTTGTATTAATAGCATTCCTGTCCCATTATCTATGTAGGTATGTACCGTTATAAGCTTATAGTTTTCACATATAATTATTACCTTTATATAAGTTGAATTTCTGGATGTTGTAACACTAAGTTTTTCTAATATATAATTTAATGATCCAAACATGGAAAGAGAGAGTTTTAGATGCCAAAAAATTATTAGAAAGACTATCATATGCGACATGTGCTATTTTAAAGAATATACTTGTGCATTTCAGAAATATTTTTATCAAAGTAAACCAACATTTGAACATCAGGGAATGTTATTGGTAACATATTATCTTAAACTTTCAGAACCATGAGGAACTCGCTTACATAATAGTTATGTAACCTAAACTAAAGATAAAGTCGATAATTTAGAAAAAAAGTTAAAGTTTGCTAGAAAAAAAATCAATGAATGGTGTATAGAAAGTCAACTTATGGTTAGATCAAAAAGAATATATAAAAAAGGATTATGCTGCAAAAAAATATATGAACCAACTTAATGGGGATATAAGCCTTATCATAAGAAACAATACAGAAAAAGATAAAAAAAAACACAAAAGAAAATATAAATATAATCCTAAAGATAAAAAAATATAAGTTTATAAAGAGTAAAATATATGAACCAGGAAAAGCATATTATCGATTTTTATACGAATATCACCACGCTGGCTTACGCGCGAAATTGGTGTATATGATTTCGCTATTGAATAGGTTTGATGGAAATGTAGCGTTGTTATCGGTTTTCCACATGGTGTGGTTATAGTTATATTTTCTATTATCTTATGAACGGAGAATATGCTTGCAAAAATTCATTGCCTAGAAGCATGTCTGGTGCAAGACTAGATGTTTGCCATATTATCGGTATTTTTATTTGCATATTGTCAATTTGACTGTTTAAATTTTCAATAAACGTATTGTAGTCATTTAGCCTTTCATTAATATCTAATCCTATAACTTTTCTATTAGGGTCTTTTTGCCATAGTTTTTGGGATAGTAAGGTAGGTTGTATTAATGATATTCCTGCCCTATTATCTATGTAGGCATGTACCGTTATAGGCTTATAGTTTTCACATATAATTGTTACCTTTATATAAGTTGAATTTCTGGACGTGGTAACACTACGTTTTTCTAATGTATAATTTAGTTCTTTGATGGAGGTCGGATCTCCTTCATATGCTGTCCTCCGTCAATTTTAGCGAGCGCTATTGAATGGCTGAGATGTGGATTGAAGGTTGTCTCCTTGGACGTGTGGATCTCAATGGGTTGATTTTGAGGTGAAGCCGAGCAATCTGCAAAGAAGTCCCGGGGTGGGTGACCACCGTAGAACCCTCCGACGATCAAGTTATCCGAGGAAAATGAGCAGAGTAGCGGCTTATTGGATTAAAATTGCCTTACCTGAGTCGTCTGAGAGAGGGTTTTTTATAGGGGTCGCATGGAGCGAGCAGGCGTAAGATCTTCGTCTTCGGTTACGCCCCTGATGTTACGCCAACGTGAATGACGGGATCCCCATATTAATGGCGGGATAAGCCCATTAATGGGGGGATGCACCAGCGTGGGATGCGGGACGTGGGGCGGCGTGTATCTCGCTTTGGCGAGATACGAGGAGCCGTTGCGGAAGTGCTAGGGCTTAGCGTTCTCGTTTTTCCAGAAGAGCTGGGGAGGCTTAGCTCGGCGTGAGGCTTGGATACGAGTCGGAAGGCCGAGGAAGCTCAGCTCCGCAAAAGCTCGGAGATGAACACAGGAGGATGGGTTCCATTTTGGCCGCTAGGTCGCTCTTGGGTAAGAGGCGGAGTGTAAGCTCGGAGACGAACCGAGGAAGGTCATCAGTGCTCCACACTGATTTTGCCTCGGTAGCCCCCTCAGGAATCTAGTGAGCTGTCGCGGGTGACGCGTCATTCGCCATGTGTCGTGATTTGAGGAATTCTCACTTATGAGCATCATCATTAGCCACCCACTCTCGTTCCGACCTATTTATGTGTCGGGTCGAGAGTGGCATGCTTGGTTTGTCTCGCTCAGTCTGTTGCCGGGAATCCTCGGTGCAGATTTTCCGGGGAGACGTGGTGTTGGGTAGTTGCATCGTTCAGATTTCCGGACCCACGTGGCGTATCCCCGGGCGCTTGGATCTTTGCGCGTATCTCCGATGGTATCAGCGGATCAGCAAAATGATCGCGCATTAAAGAGAGGGCGCCGATTCGCTCGTTCGTCTGTTGGGTCACAGGCCACGCGTCTAAAGCGGGTTGGCGGACGTGACAGGCTGTCGCTGTCGCCTGCGATCGAAGAGACGTCCCCAATGGTTGTTCGACGCGTGGAGACTTGACGGATGATAGAAGCAACGCTTCATTTTAGCGGGAATTGATCTGGGCCGTTGGATGCCTTTTCTGCAGTGTATAAATAGGAGGGGACCCCCTAGGGCCAACACTTTCTGTCATAATTTCCCTTCGTTGTCAAAGATTGCTCGGCGCTCCCTCCGTTAGATCGGATCTCTTGTGCTTTTTCCTCGGAGAACCAATCCCTTTGAATCAGGTTATATGTCTTCTTCTGAGGAGTCTGTAGAAGTAATTAGGGTTGAGTCGGACGATGAGGTTCCAGTTGTTGGAGCCGAGTCTAGAAAGTCTTCCGCCTCTTTGGCTGCTGACAACCAAGAGGGTTCTCTTGTTGCTTCCTCTATGTCGGGCTCGCCCAAAAGAGCCAGGGCTACCCGCGTCGCTAGCCGTCCGGCGGAGACAAGGCCCCCTAAGGTGTGCATCAGGGACGCCCTCGATGTGCCCTCTGTTTTGAAGGATGTGGACGAGCTTGCCGAGATTCGGGCTCGTTTCCATATCCCCTCTAACTATTCGCTCTGTTTGGCTAAAGGGGGCGAACAGGAGGACCAGGTGCAGGGGAAGGAGATTGCCCTGTATTTGGAAGCATTCCGAGCGGGAACACGCCTGCCCTTTCCAACCGAGGTATGTGGGGTACTTCGTTGCTTCCATCTCTTCCCGGGCCAGCCAGCGCCGAATTCTTGGAGAATCCTCCTCGGGTTTCTGGTCCGGTTGAAACTTGAGGACATCCCCTTCAGTTTGACCCTTCTTACTTCCTTTCTCTGTTATAAGAATCACCCCGGCACTAGAAAGAACGAGCCGAGCTGGGTGTATTTTTCCTTCAAAAAATGCAAGGACGGGGTGGCCGGGTCGGGTGTGGTAGTCGTCCCTTCTTCCATTCATGAACGGAAGGAGAAGTTTGTATTCGTCGGGCCACCCGAGGGCGAGGATTGGTCCGTGCCTACACAGTGGCACAGGGCCGACTACCCGAGGGCGAAGCAGTCATCCTCGCCTGAGGCGGGAGTGGTATCCATGTGGGAGCCGATCCAACGGGCCGACGTGCTGCTTTCCGAGCAGGTTCTTAGCTGGATCGGGCTCAGCCCCGCTCGCTTCATGGGTAAGTTAGGTCTTTTGGACGATCTGTTTAGACTTGAATGATTTCTTTTACCCTTCTAGCATCACTAACTGTTTTGTGTATTCTCCTTTCGCAGGACAAATGGACCGATCTAAGATCTTAGCTGCCATAGCCGCTACGTCCCAGAAGAAGGCTGGGTGCATGAGCTTGTCCCAAGCCGGCCCGAGCTCGGCCCTGAAACTATCTCCACCGGCGAGGCCTTCCGCAGCGCCCAGAGCCTCTGATGACCATCGCGGGGGCATCCAGAAGCATGCGAGAGACCCGGCGCCCCGGACGAGGGGGGAGGAAGAGGGTGTCGAGGTTCCCCTCAAGAGGAAAAGGACAATCTCCCGCCTGCCGTCCACTGAGATTCCTGAGGGGATTCCCGTGCAGGAGGGGGACGTCTGCTTTGTGGTCCCCTCGGGGCTTTCGATTGCTGTTCAGTCGAAAATATCGTGCATTTGATATGACATTTTCCTTACTATTTTTATATAATAAAAGGTGTTTATTATAAATATGACACATATGAGTATTTATCTGTAAAAATACTATTTTCAAATGTTTATATATTATAATTAACATTATGAAAGAAAATGTAAGCATATAATATCTATATAATATTTAATCCATTTAAATATGCTTACCTTATTAAATATCCTTAACCAATTTTCTTAAACTATAATATCATATCAAATTGTTAGGATAATATCTCAATAATCTCAAATATTACTAACATTATTTATTGAGATATTGTGCAAGGTTTAGTTCAGGTCAGAAGATTGAGATGTGAGATGTTGGGAATCAAAAATCTGCCGATAAAGTTAGATAAAATCGAAGAATCAATACTGGCAGAGACTTAGGAAATATTATCAAATTCCAGATACCCAGAAGATCGCCATGTGTCACATTGAAGCAACCTAAAAACATTGAAGCCGATATCTCACCAAACGGCGGTGGATCCACGGCCAAACCATGCCAAACGCAGCGGATCCACGGCCGAGTCAACAATTCAGGGTGTGGGATTTTGTGGTTTGGATCTCAACAACAACACCTGATTCTTGGGATCTTTTGTTTCTGGTTTTGGTGCTATGTAAAGGACCGATGGCTAAACCTAGAAAACTTATCAAACCGACAAGATCACGAAGTCAAAGACGGCTCAAGAATCCAAGTTGATCATCAGTTGTTCATCTCCCTTCTTAAGAAGAGATCGAGAAGCAAACTAGGGTTTTTGTAATCACCTTCTAAAGAAACAAAGTGTAATTGATCAAGTTGATTAATAAAGGTAGTGGTTTTATTCTTATTGCATTTTATTTTCTTCATGATCTCTATCCGTTCTTCTATCTCATCATGCGCGAGTAATTCTCCGCTTGTTAGGGTTCGTAGGATTAGGGTAGATCAATGGATGATTAAAATCCTTTAACTCCTTTTACGTCCTATAAAGTTTATAAACTTTATCAAAAGAATAGTTAACATTCTAATCGGGCACGCTATCAATTCATTAATAGCCCCGACCACGATTAGAGATTAGATTAACAATTGTTTTGGTAAAGGCTATACATGAACGGAGATCCATGTCAAGATAGGGGTTAAGAGTAGGAATCCTATTCCCTCCAGAAACCCCAATCTACATGCATTACTGTCGATCTAGTTTTAAATCTATTAAAGAATAAAAGGAGTAATCTTTAATTAATCATCCATGACTACTAAATCTTAACGAACCCTACAAGCCCCCTTCTAATATAAAACCTACATCCGTAGTTAATCTAGATTTATGTCCTACATCCATGATTGACGTAGATCTAGAATCTACAACCATTCTCCACTATTCATTATTCTTCCTCATTTCCTAATCAATACGCCTAAAGTAAGATTAAAAGATTCAACATTTCCTGAGGACGACACGGTTACTACACATACTTTACAGATCAAATCAAATGGCGTCATTGCCGGGGATACGTGCGTAATATTTTTTCTTACTATTCGTGTTGAATTCTTATTCGATCCATATCATAAATAAACAAAACAACAAATTTTGTATTTAACGATTATTGTGTGAATTTTGCAAGGGATATGGGGTCACAGATTTGAGGAAACAGAGATTAAGAGACATTCATCAAGATCCAAAGGACCAAAGGAGGCCACGTAGCAAAAATCTTCACAAGATCTCCTGATTCAGCGGCGGAACCGTGGCAAAAAGAGCTATTCGGCGGTGGAACCGCGGTGTAATTGGGGGATCTTGCTTCCCAACTTCTGTGGTAACTTTCCTATCTCCTTCTCTCTCCTCTGAAATCCGATAAAATATCTTTTCTGCAGGATTCTTTGCAAAAATATCGCTGCTCAAAAATCTTTTTGCAAGTTTTGTAATTGGTTTGTTTGTGCATATTTTAATACAGACATTAAGGGGAAAAGACCAAATCAGATTAGGTGGGGATTTCATCACCCTTCCTAGGCCCCACAAATCACAAAACGAGCATCCGCATCACCCTACATTAATTAAAAATATCTAGACCAAGACTCTAAGGACTGTCGCGCTCAATAAGGACAGAGGAAGGTCGTAGGTAATCTATCGCTTATCCGCATTTCTTTTGTGGTTCCTAGGCAAGTATGTCTAGGTAAGTGGTTACTTAATTAGGCCCGCTATTTTTGGTGATTCGTATAGCGAATACCTCCTACTTATCTGGCACTTACCTGGCCACAAGAGCGATAAATAGGTGGTAGAGAATTAATCCTATGGCTTGTTCTTTGGAAGTCTAGGAGCGGTCTAGCTTCTAGGGTTGATTGTGCATTTTTGTGTGATTTGTCCCACGTCCGACACTTTTCAAAACAAACCAATTTTAAATCACACACACGCTGCCACTTGCGCTAAACCCGCTTAGTGCATGCTCGGCTGGACAGGGATTCTAGTGCCCGTCTTATCCGCGTTCCTGCTATCGACTCCGAAGTCGGTACTGCTTCATTTTCTTTTTCCTCTCCACCCACCACATCGACCGAGATGGACGGTTCTCCATCAGATTATAACACCACCCTGCCACCACCCATCGGTGCTCAGAATCCACCGCGCATTTCTCTCCAAGAGAGATGTTATCCTATACGCGGTCCCCTTCTTACCTGTTTATCTATTCCACCAGCCAATGGGGATAATTTTGAAATTAAACCCCACTTCATCAACCTGTTGCCCAAATTTCACGGGCTTGAGTCTGAAGACGCATATGTTTTTATCACTAAATTCGAAAACGTATGTGCAATGATGGGTACATCACAATTTTCAATGGATGCTATGCGCTTGCGTCTTCTCTCTTTCACTTTGTGCGATTTAGCAGAAAAATGGTTTTATAACACTGCTTTGTGCGATTTAGCAGAAAAATGGTTTTATAACACTGCCGCACGCTCTATTACCAATTGGGATGAATTTGTGATAGCTTTCCTTAAGAAATTTTACCCCAATCATAAGACCGCCCGTGTTCGGAGCGAAATCAACCAGTTTACCCAACTTCCCAATGAACCATTTTGGAAGTTCTTTGAACGGTTTAAGGACCTGCTTGTCCAATGTCCTCATCATGGAATACATAGATGGGATCTGTGCTGAATTATATATGAGGGCATTACTCCAGCGACAAAGCAGATGCTTGAAACCATGTGTCAATGCAATTTCATGTCCAAAGACGATGGTGATGCTTGGAAATTTCTGGAAGATCTCGCTGAACACACTTTGCAGTGGGAAAACGTTAGACCATCATCTAGGAGAGGTATCCATCAGCTCGATGTTTCCATAGCAGTAAAAGCCGAAATGGCAGCAATACAAAAGAAACTCGATGCTATGGAGAACAAATTCTCATCAATCTTCCTAAACCAGGTTACGCTCCCCAAGACCGTATGTGGTTTCTGTTCCGATCCATCACATCTAACGGAAGAATGTCCTTCAAATGAACCATTTCAAGGTCAAGAACACACTAATGCTATTTTTCAGCAGCGACCTAGAAACGATCCTTATTCTTCCACGTATAATCAGGGATGGAGGAATCATCCTAATTTTGCTTGGAACAAAAACCAAACCCAAAATCAAAACCAGTTCCAAAGCAATTATCAAAGGCCTCCTCCACAACAGCAGCAACCAAACCTACAGAGTCAGCACCCCTTTCAATCGCAACATTTTCAAAATCCGGCCAACAATTCTACACCTTATTACAATTCTTTCCAAACGACCGGAAACGAAAACTCATCTGCACTCGAACGATGCGTGGATATGTTTATTAAACATTCCATGCAATCGACGGATAAAATAAAGTCTTTTGTCCGATCATTAACACAGACCACCACCCCCCACGGTGAAAGTATAAAATCGATAGAAGCACAACTTGCACAAATAAATACCGTGATGAGTGCGAGAGAAAAAGGGAAACTTCCATCTCAACCCCTACCGAATCCTGGCCACTCACAAAGTCATAATGTGAGTGTCGTTACCATGTTGAGATCAGGAAGAGTGTTAAACAATCAAATGGGTGAACAGATTGATGATGAGGAATCAATTGAAACCCCGGCTTCCACTTCTTGTCCTATTTCGTCTAGTCTTCCATCTTCTTCCGAGCCTATTCTCCGTTTTACCCAAGACTCGAACACTTCGCCCACTTCCTCGAATCTACCTAAAACGATCCCCACTCCAATTCTGAGATCGATTCCATCCCCACAAACTTCTCCACAAATGGTGGACCCAAAACTTATTGATAAAGCTCCATTTCCAAACAGGTTGAGGGCCAACAAACCTAACGCACAAATGGAGAAGGTTGTGGAAATGTTTAAGCAAGTTAACATAAATATCCCTCTCCTAGATGCTATTCAACAAGTTCCGTCTTATGCGGAAATCCTTAAGGACTTGTGCACTAGGAAGAGAAAAGCTCAAGTGCCGAAAAATGTATTCATGACAAGTAACGTGAGCACAGCTTTTACCCAACAATTGCCTAAGAAACGTAAGGACCCCGGTTGTACTACAATATCTATAACTATTGGGGGGAAAAGCATCAATCGTGCTCTACTTGACCTCGGCGCTAGTGTTAACTTGCTTCCATATTCCGTCTATGAGCAGCTAGTATAGGAGAGTTGAAACCTGCCCACTGCACTTTCCAGATGGCAAATCGATCTATCGCCCAACATAGGGGTGAACTAGAGGATGTGTTAATCAAAGTCGGGGAATTCATATTCCCTGTGGACTTTATTGTTTTAGATACACATCCTGTGGCGAACCCACGCAATCAAATCCCGGTGATACTTGGTCGACCTTTCCTAGCAACTTCCAACGCTGTCATTAATTGTCGTAACGGTTCTATAAACTTATCCTTCAGGAAGATGAAAATTGAGCTTAATATTTACAAGCTAGGAAGTCAACACTCTGAACCATCTGCTCATTTAATCGATGTCTGTTCCATCAACGAGATAGCTTCCGACAGCTGCGAAGCGGAAGTACTTTGCTATGATGATCTCGACAACACTAGTGCGACATTGTTTGATCTGGAAAATTATTATAGTGAGGATATCTTCGATGAGTACATCCCCGAGTTTGAATCTGTTGGCTCGTCACAAAAGTCAATAGCGCTTTCTGAGTCAATATCCTACGCAAGTTATGAACCTCTTAAGGAGTCCGAGTATCATTCCCTTACCCCACATTCTATTATCTCTCCGCCAATACTAGATATCAAACCACTACCTTCTCATCTTAAATATGCATGTTTCGCCCAATCAGAGCAAAGCTCTGTTTGAATTCAAAATTCAAATTTTGAAGCAAAGCTTTAAGTCTCGGGCGCAACGCGCCGAGTGCAGCGCCCAAGAAAGCGCACCCAATCAGAGCAAAGCTCTGATTGAAGGAAGCAACGCTTCAGCTGTGCAGCGCTCTGCGCTGCGCGACACGTGTCAGCGCAGATGCGCCAGCGCACTTGCGCTGCGCTCTGCGCTGCGCGACACGTGTCAGCGCAGATGCGCCAGCGCACTTGCGCTGCGCTCTGCGCTGCGCGACACGTGTCATGCGCTGGGGCATCTGCGCCAAACTAAATTAAGATTTTATGAAATCTTTTCTGTTCTTTCCAAAACCAGAAGATTTTCTTCTGACTTTGGATCAAAGATCCAGCGGTGGGAAAATTCGCAAAATCATTCAGAAAAGATCCTGTTAACAAATTCAACAAATTTATGGGCACTATAAAAAGGACCCCAAACCTCATTCAAAGGCATCAACAATTTTCTCGAAAAATCAAGAACTCTAAGCAGAGAAAACTCTGAGAAGATCTCAAGAAAAAGGTAAAGAACCTTCATGAAGTAGAAGAAAGGCCTTCTAATAGATCATTGATCTAAAAATAAAATGAATGATCTTTATATAAAAAGAAAACAGTGCTTTGCACTTCTTGTGAACCTTCGGTTCTTTAAAAACAATAAAAATAATAAAATAATAAAAGAATAGTGCTTTGCACTTTTAAGAACCTCTGGTTCTTCGAATAAAGAGAAATTTATTTTTCTTTGATCTAATTTAGATCAAGAACTTAAACAGTGCTTTGCACTTCCCTTCTTGAATCTAAAAGATTCTTAGTGCTTTGCACTTCCAAGTTGCGCCGTTGCGCTCTTAAGAGAGCGCCACGTGTCGGCTATAAAACCACTTGCGCTAAGCGCCCTTAAGATAGAGCTTTGCTCTCTGGAATTGGCGCAACTCGCTGAGAGCGCGCCACGTGTCAGCAGCGCAATAGCGCAGCGCAATAGCGCATCGCACTGCGCTAGTGCGCTTGCGCTCATCAGAGCACGACACGTGTCATCACCATATGAACTTGCGCTCATTACTTAGCGCAAAGCGCAGATGCATTAAAAAGGGCCAAGCCCAATTAAGAGAAGGCCTAACAGGCTTAATGAAGCGCAAATGCATTATTTTAAGGGGCAGAGCCCAAACCAGAACAGATGCTTTGCATCATTTATAAACGGGCACAGCCCAAACAAAATATTCAGAATGCTATGCATTTTAAAAGGGGCAAAGCCCAAAACAAAGTAGATACTTTGCAAATGGGCAGAGCCCAAAATAAACTGATACTCTATATCTTTTGTAGAGCCTAAATAAGAAAAATGCAATGCGGATAAAGTGTTGAACTGGACTTAGCCCAATCGTGGCCATAAGTCCTTAAATTAAATTGACTGAGCAAAATGGCTCTCCTAAATCAATTCACGTCCGGTTTGAGGGTACATCTCCGAACTCCTTTGACATCCATCGTTGTAATTCCTCAACGACGTCAAAGAGGTGACGGGTCCCAACAACCATAAACTAAAATATTGGACCGAAACGTCCCTAAACTAATATTGGACCGAAACGTCCCTAAACTAATATTGGACCACTACGTCCTTAAACTGGCGACGGACCGAAACGTCCCTAAACTAATAATGGACCACCACGTCCTTAAAACTGGCGATGGACCGCCACGTCCTTAAACTAGCGCAATCGAGCCCGAACGCTCTTTTGCCGGATCTAAACGGTCCCGTCTAAGTTGACCTTAGCCCCGAATATGGTTAATGCGTCCTTAGATCTTTATATAAACAATAAAACTCCGAATCAACTTTGGTGCAAGGGTACATCTCTGAACTCCTCTGACGCCTGTCGTTGTAATCCCTCAACGACGTCAGAGAGGTGATGAGTCCCGACGGCCAGATAATTAAATCAATCACCACGTCAGGTCGATCTTAGTCTAAAACAGGACTAACGTATCCTTGACGTACGTTTAAGTTGATCTTAGCCGCAACGCGACTAATGTATCCTTAAACCAAAAAACACCAAACCCAAATCTAAGTAAATGCGGATTTGGACTAATCCACGCCCTACGGGCGACGGCATTACTCAGTCTCCGTATACAATCCACGGGCAATCACAAACAAAACAAACACACACGACACGAAGTGAAATTCTGGAGAAGGAGAAAGTTGTTACCGCGACGCGGTAGCGTAATTAACTGCAGGGGCTTGCGCCTGCAGGGAAGAGCGTCCCCACAATCAAAAACCCCTCACCCTGAGGGGGAATCTGACGAAGTCTGCTACATCGGCCGCATCCGTCTAAACCTCCGATACAAGGTGCCATAAATCAACTTGGCATCTTCGGAGAGGTGGACGGATCAAACCAAATAGCATCTGCCCCGAACCCCAGGCCACGGACCCGAAGTCCGGGCCGCCGTTCGGAGGGGAACAGATTCTGGCACGCCCGGTGGGACCTCTTCCTCTTTCCACTCCACACTTCGTGTGTCGTCTTCGCGAACCAATCGCGGTTTGTTAAATGGTTGCCTTCGGATTTCAAGTTGCTAAGATTTGGTCTTTTGTCTGGTGCAGAACTCAAGCATTCAATGGCCACCAACTGCACCAACTGCTCGAAATGCCACTGCAACGGACGCTCCACCTCACCAGGAGGGGTGACGTATGGGCCCCAAGCGGCTTCTTTCCTTACTCTGCCGGTAGGCCAGGTGACCCAGGCCACCACCGGCCTGTTTTTCGGGACCATGGTCCCACCTACAAGCTTCTCTATGCCGATATCCGTACCGGAAGCGAACAAGAAGTCGGTGTTCGACCGGCTCACTGCTACCACGACCCCTGTCAACGGGTCGCCTGCTACTGAACCAACAGCCTCCGTTTTCACCAGGCTAGGTCAGAACTATAAGGTGGCCGTCCCAAAGAGGGCAACGGCCGCTGCCTTGGAAGTCGTTAAAGCGGCTTCTCCTATCAGAGGGTCGGTCTTCACAAGATTGACGGTTCCTACTCCTCCCCCAGCTGGTCAGAAGGCATCAGTCTTCGATAGGCTGACATCAGCAGTTACCCCACGCTCAAACAGGGGGCAGCAAGAAACCATCTCGATTTCCGAGCCAGTCCCAATGGCTCGTCGTGCGCGACGTCGCCATTGGCAGCGAGTAAGGAAAGCAGGGGGCAACTCCCCCTCAGGGCTAACCCCACCTGCTCCAGTGGTGGAGGTCAATGCTGCTGTTCCAACTGGGAACAGCTTCGAATTGCTGAGGAAGGTGAGAAAGAACTCCCCGGTTGCTACATTGAAAAGGTCTCCTCCACCCATGGAAAAAGCTCCGGAGACAAAGCAAGAACAGCCCCCTCAGCGGCTGTCGTCAAAGATTTATAAAGTTTGGCGGAGGGTTCAAAACTCCGTGATTGACTCAGACCACCTCCGTCGCCAGAAAAGGGCAAAGGTGGAAAAGGACAAAAACCGCCCCATTAAACAGCAGGGGGCAACAAATGCTAGGATGCCCATTTCAACGGCTCCTTTAGCCTCAATGGTCCACAAAAGAAAAAGGCCGGAGAAAGCCTCCGTGACACTGACAAAGTTTAAAAGCGATGAACCTAAACGCCCCAAGTCAGGGGGCATAACAGTTCATACGGTCTATATGGCTTCGGGGAAGGAAGAAAGTCGTACTTCTACGGGTCACCGACCACTTACCCGGTCAGTGACCAAGTCTCAGGAGCAGCAACAAAAGCTCCAGGAGATGATGACTACAATGGCTGCACTCACGGGGCCAAAAGAGAATCCTGAGACGTCCTTAGATGAACGCCAAGAGGAAGAGACCGACGCTGAGTTCCTCCGCCGAGTACTGGAAAAGAGAGACAAAGAGGCTGCTGAACAAGCAGCCAATATACAGCGTATGGGCCTCCTCTTCCAGGACATGATAGGGATGATGATACAACCAGAGCCCCCGACTGAAGAACCCCCGATCGTCCTTGGGGACGATAGGGGAGAAACATCAAACCCTCAGCCCGTTCTATCGACGGCTAAAGAAGACACAATCTCTAAAACTGATCTGGACGAATATATAGCCCAGCAAATAAAGATTCATCACGCGGCCGAAGCAGCCGGCCACGTCGTAAAAACGGGGCGACCGTATCCGGGCTGGTATGACCAAATCAAGTACCCGTCGGGTTATACAATTCCCAAGTTTCATGTCTACAAAGGGACCGGCAATCCCCATCAACATGTCGTCCAGTTCAGGGCGCTTTGCGGTAACACCGGCGGCGACGACAAGCTTCTGCTTCGCCATTTCGTTGGAAGCCTATCAGATACGGCGTTCGAGTGGTATTCCGAGCTCCCCAACGACTCTATTAAAACCTTTGCGGAGATGGAGCTGCTTTTCACCCAACGCTTTGCAAGTGCTAGTGAGCGTACTCCGATGACGGCGCTGATTAACGCCAGGGTAAAGCCCGGCGAGACGTGGGTCCAGTACGCTATACGGTGGCGTAATCTATGGTCTAAGTGTGAACAGCGCATAGAAGAAGCCCCTGCGGTGGGAATGTTTGTTGGAACCCTTGATCCACAAGCAACCATTTCACAGTTTATGATGTTCTTCAAGCCGACTTCCTTTCAGGCTTTGATCGACAAATTGGCGCAGATGGACCAGATGGGCCATAAACCCCCTCTCCCGAAGCCGGACTCCCGAAACGATAAAGGAAACGGAAAAGCGATCATAGTCGCTAATGCCCAACAACAACCGAACGACTCGAAGCCGGTTGCTCGTCCAAATAATACACGCCCATACGTATCCCTTGAGGACAGGATGGGACGTGCTTACTCCTTCCCCCGTGATAAAACGAGGAGGCTATTAGAGCTGGCATTGCGCAACAGGCTCATAAATCTGCCAGATCCAAAACGTCCGTCGCAACCAAGTGACGTCAACGAGCCTAATTACTGCCCTTATCATCGAGTGCTAGGACATCCAATCGAAGACTGTTACGTCTTCAAAAATTGGCTTGAAAACCAGTACCGCCAGGGCAAATTTGCGCTATCTGACAAATGGAAGGTGAATCCCCCGCAGCCCCACACCTCTAAGGGGACGAATACGCCGGGGGCAACATGCTCCGTCATTGAAGAAGCTCCTTGGGAGGTTGTATTATCAGCCAAAACGAGGAGAATGTTAAATGATCTTCAGACCTGTCCAGCAGGCAACTGGAAGAACCCCTTAGAACCGCAGGTTATTGAGGGGATGTTGAAGCCACGCCCGACTCCGAGGACCGATGGTGGTAGTTCAAGCGCTCATAGTCAGCCGTCAAAATCTTCGAAAAAGAAGAAGAAGAAATCTAAGAAGCCCGTGAAGCCTGGCGACAAGCGCACGGACTTACAAAAGCAAATCGACGCACTAGATGAATACAACCAAAAGGCGCGGACTCCCATTACGCTCCAAGATTTCCTTGATCACATCTTCCAAAAAGAAGATGAGGGAGAAAGTTCATCGGATGAATCCGAGGAATATGTGGCGAGCTGTCATATGGTCTCCCATTTGACCATGAACGATGAAGGGACTTCTGGCACTGAAACGCTGGGGGCAAATGCCGAATCAAAGGCTCCAGGGTTATCAGTTGAAATGATTGGCGCGTTTCTTAATGAAGCTTGATTGAAAAGCAAAGTTGATCGAGAACGCGAGACGACTATATTCGAAAGGGCCAAGCGCCAGCGACTTGAGGAAAGAGCTGAGATGATCCTGCTGGAGCAAAATGCCTCCACCGCTGACAAAAGCCAATTCAAGATAAAAAAGAAGCTTGCTAAGACCATATCGATGGGCATGAAGCTACCACCCTCTGAAGAAAAAGTTACTGGCGCGATAGAAATGCACCCCTCTTATTGCTTATATCATCAAAAGATTTCGCATCCCACCCAAGATTGCAAAGCTTTCAATAGATGGTGGCAAGGATACGTCGCTAATCAACAGCGCTTTAAACGGGAAAAGCGTAAGATTCGTCGGGAGCAAAGAAGCACAACCAAAGAGCTTAAAAGAACTGCCGGCAATTGTTGCATGGTTAACACTGGTGGGTCGCAAGTGCCTACATTTGGGAGCGACTCTGATGAGGAGTTGGAACTTGCCCCTCTCTTTAAAGAGTCAACTTCGGAAAAAGAAGAGGAGCCAATGGTTTGCGAAAATATCCGGCTGCGGAATCGAACACTGCCTGAAAAGAACCTCGGACCCTCTAATAGAAAAGATAAAGGGAAAGAAAAGGTCTCTGAAGACATCGCTTTGGATGACCAAGTCGCGGAAGAGCTAAACGCCAAAAACCCGCCGAAGAGAAGTAAGGTGGATTACAACGTTCTGGCACATCTGAGGAAACTGCCCTCTCAGCTCAGCGTCCTTGATGCCTTGTTACTATCAAAGGAGGCGAGAGACTCTTTGATTAAGGCGCTACAAGATCCGGACCAGTTCCAAGCCTTCTTAGCCGAAGAAACGATGAAAGACGAATTAGAAGAAGTGCACACAGCCGACGTTGCTTTTGGTGATGAAGACCTTCTCCTCGGGACGTGTGAACACAATCGCCCCCTTTATGTCTCAGGATATTGCCATGACATAAAGATAGGTAAAATCTTGGTCGATAACGGATCGTCTGTCAATTTACTCAATGTGCGAGTATTAAAGGAGATTTGCATGAGTGTCCAACACCTCGCCCGAGACAAAATCACTATCTCCGGTTTCGACTCCCAATCCTCAAAGACTCTTGGATCTGTGATATTGACGCTACGCTTCGGGTTGCTCGTCACAGACATCAAATTCCATGTTATAGACGCCAAGACGTGCTACAATGCTCTGCTCGGACGACCATGGCTACACGAGTACAATATCATCCCTTCTACACAGCATCAGTGCATAAAGTATTCTAGGGATGGCCTCGAGTACACTGTGGCGGGAGAGTTGAATCCGTTTTCCGTGAATGAAGTTCGCAAGTATGAAGATGCCAAATACTTTTTACCGAGTTTCGAAGACATGGAAAGGTGTCACAAACCGGAGGACAAAACTAACGCCACCATCCCTGTCTTCGGCAGTGACACCGAGGAGGAGGAGGATATAATTTATTCAGGTCCATCCCAATCCACCAGGCCAGGACCATCCGTTCCTTCGTTGATCTTCGGTAGTGATTCAGAGGATGAAGTTCATGCTGTATTCTCTGCTCGGCCTTCGATACGGGTTTCCGCTGATGAAGAGCGAAGTCTGCAGATAATCATGGTGCCGCTTAAACATTACAAAGAACTGGATGCACTCGACACCAACAGCATAGAAGAATTACAGACATTCTATATCCCTCCCGGACGAAAAGGCGAGAAGGCAATCCTATTCTACCGTTCTGAAGAAAACAAGGTGGAAAAAGAAATTTGGCATGGCGCGGATCCCACGCTCGACAGGCTTCAGCCTATCCGTCTTCCCAGATATTATACCGAAGGTTTGAAGAAACTGCTGAAACGCCAGAGGATGTCCCTCACACAGACCATTAGAAAAGCCAAATTCTATGACAAGGTCTGGAACATTCCCGGGACCCAATGCAAACTGCCTAACGGGAGATTAGAAACCAAAGGGCTTGGGTACATCCGGCCAAAGAAGCGGGAGCTAGTAAACAGCTATTATGTCATGTATGACTTCGATGAAGAGGCGGACGCTCAATGGGAGGATGCTAATCCTGAACCAGCAAAAGTTCCTGATACAAAACCGCCCAGTCCATCGTCTGAAGACCAGACAAGCAAACTTATAAGGGATGCGAGTCAAAAAGCCCGAGATGATCACGATCGTGAAATGGAAATCTATGAGAAAGCCAAGACACAGCGTCTCCTTCAACAGGCAGTAAAGAACGAAGATGCTGCCCCATGTCAACCTGATACAAAAAGGGCTCGACGCGGAGGCAGAAATGAGTCAAAGGGCGGAAAAGGTGCTCGACAACCACAAAACAGAGCTAAGAAACCACGTATCCGAGAATCGAGCGTTATTGACTTAGCCCTCAGGAAGAAAATGGGTCGAGCATACTCATTTCCTCGGAACAAAACAAGGAAAATATTCGATCTCGCTCTAAAACATCAAATGCTTACGTTGCCAGAGTCCAAGCACCCTGAGCACGCAGGCGAGGTGTTCAACTCAAATTATTGCTTTTACCATCGAGCAATGGGACACCCCCTTGAAGATTGCTTCACCTTCAAGAATTGGGTTGAAGATCAATATCAGCTTGGCAAATTCGCGTTGTCTGATAACTGGAGGGTAGCGCCACCACAGAAGCACGAGCCCGAAGCCGCGAAAGAAAAACCAGTTCTACATTGGGATTGGCAGGAAATTCACACCTGTCGTATGATAACGACATTGAAAGAAGAGTCCGAGAACCTGGACAGCCTCCCTTGGTGCCTCGAAAACAGCAGTGATGAGGTAATCTCAGAATTTCCCCCAGCACCGAAAGAGCTGGAAGATGGAATACATACCACCGCAGATAACCTCAAGAAAATCGAGTTGGGGACGGTAAATGATCCGCGACCGACGTTCGTCAGCGAGCTGCTGTCTGAAGAGAGGGTGGCTACGTTAAAAGACGTCCTTGTACAGCATAAAGATTTCTTCGCATGGAACTATTCCGAGATGCCGGGACTAGATCCAGAAGTTGCTGTACATAGACTAGCAATATCCCCGAACATCAAGCCAGTCAAACAGGCGCCGAGAAGGATGCGACTCGAGCTTGAGATGAGCATAAATACCGAAGTCAAAAAGTTAATCGACTCTGGCTTCATCCAGGAAGTTCAATACCCTGAATGGATCGCCAACATCGTCCCAGTGATGAAGAAAAATGGGACAGTGCGCATATGCGTAGACTTCCGGGATCTTAATAAAGCTTGCCCGAAGGATGATTTCCCAGTGCCAGTCACTGAACTGATGATAGACAATACATCCACTCATGAGGTTTTCTCCTTAATGGACGGCTCGTCAGGGTATAATCAAATAAAAATGCATCCAGAAGACCAGAAGCATACAGCCTTCAGGACTCCTCTTGGTATATTTTGTTATAAAGTAATGCCCTTCGGTCTGAAGAACGCCGGTGCTACTTATCAGAGGGCCATGACAAAGATCTTCGACGACCTTATACACGAAATCGTTGAATGCTATATCGACGATCTCGTGGTTAAAAGCAAATCATACGAGGAACATCTCGAGCATCTGAAGACTGTATTTCAACGCCTTCGGCAATACAACTTGAAGATGAATCCTCTTAAATGTGCGTTTGGGGTCTCCTCGGGAAAATTCCTGGGATTCGTTGTTCGACACCGAGGTATTGAAATAGATCCGTCAAAGATTAAAGCGATCATGGAAATGCCTCCGCCGAGGACTCTCAAGCAGCTGCGGTCTCTCCAAGGGAAACTCGCATACATACGGCGATTTATAGCCAACCTTTCAGGAAAGTGCCGTCCTTATAGTCACCTGATGAAGAAGGGAACCCCATTCGTTTGGGATCAAAAATGCCAAGGCGCACTGGATGAGATCAAGCAATACCTGCAGAACCCGCCGGTGTTGGCTGCTCCGGTTAAGGGGAAGCCTCTCATTCTTTATACAACCGCCCTCGAAGGTTCCTTAGGCGCATTATGGGCACAAGAGAACGATCAGGGGAAAGAAAGAGCGCTCTACTACTTAAGTCGAGTTCTGCTGGGGGCAGAAAGCAACTACTCTCCCATTGAAAAACACTGCCTGGCATTGATCTTCGCAATAACAAAGCTTAGGCACTATGCGTTGGCGCACGAGGTCCGTCTGATTTCAAAAGTGGACCCTCTCAAATATCTAATGTCAAAAGCCATATTGACAGGACGACTCGCTAAATGGGCCCTGCTCTTGATGGAATTTTCGATAACATATCAACCTCTCAGGGCAGTAAAAGGCCAGGCCATCGCCGACTTCCTGGCTGAGCATCCCATACCTGCCGATTCTCCTTTAAATTGCGATTTTCCAGACAGATATGCGTTTGACGCAATCGACAGTGGTGATAGCCGCTGGGAGCTCTATTTCGATGGAGCATCTTCTATGAAAAAGTACAAACAAAGTACGCCAATGATCAAATCAGGGGTAGGACTTATCTTTGTGACTCCACAAGGAGGAATAATACGCTTCGCCTTCTCCTTAACAGAGCCGAGGATGAATAATGAAGCTGAATATGAAGCTTTGATAGCAGGCCTCGAGATCGCCATTGATATGGGAATTGAAAGCCTCCTCATATTTGGGGACTCCCAACTGGTCGTCAGTCAAGTGAACGGCGATTACCAAACATGCAAACCGGAATTGGTAAAATACGGTGAAAAAGTGCAACAACTGCTAACCCAAATTCCCTCCTATACTTTGGAAAGCATACCGCGCGCGGAAAACAGCAAAGCGGACGCACTAGCCAAACTTGCTAAAGAACTGGCGGACGAGAACCTCGACGACGTTAGAATCGTGGTACAAAGCCGTCGAGTACTTGCCCCAACAGAAATATCTCCAGGATCATATAAAGAAAATGGAGCAACTGAGCAAGCGACCCTACAAATAAAAGATCATGAGAAGGCCGAAGACTGGAGAGAAGTCTTCATAGATTACTTCAAGTTCCATCGAATGCCTGAAGAAGCATCCATAAGTCATCAGCTCATGAAACGAGCTCTGTCTTTCGCCTTCGTCAACAATACTCTATACAAGAGGTCATTCGATTCTCTGTGGCTAAGATGCTTAGGACCTGACGAAGCGAGAAGGGTCGTCCAAGAAGTTCACGACGGACTCTGCGGTTCCCACCAAGCAGGCCCTAAGATGAAGTTGAAAATAAAACGGATGGGCTACTACTGGCCCACGATGATGCAGGATTGCCTGGAATACGCGAGGCAGTGTCATTCATGCCAAATTCATGGGGACTTCATCCATCAGCATCCCAATCCACTGCATCCAACAGTGGCTAGTTGGCCATTCGAAATATGGGGAACTGACATAGTCGGCCCCATCGAACCAGCATCGTTAAAGGGACATCGTTTCATCTTGGCGACGACTGATTACTTCTCCAAATGGGCAGAGGCGGTGCCGTTGAGGGAAGTAAAGACGGAGAACATCCTCCATTTCTTCAAAACGCATGTCATATACCGGTTCGGAACTCCGCGACGGATCATCTCTGATAATGGGCCATCCTACCGAAGTCATAAAATTAGCCGCTTCGCACAGCAGCACAATATAGACTGGAGATATTCCTCAGTTTATAATCCGCGAGCTAACGGTCTAGCTGAAGCCTTCAATAAAACATTGACGAAAATCATAAAGAAAACAGTGTCCCGAAATAAGAAAGACTGGCATGAGAGACTGCAAGAAGCTCTTTGGGCGTATCGAACTACATTTAAAACTGCCACAAACACAACGCCATACGCGTTGGTATTTGGGACAGAAGCAGTACTCACTCTCGAAATAGAATTACCCTCTTTGCGAGTAGCAATTCACTACGAGCTGACGGATGAAGAAAATGCTCACCTCCGGCTTGAGGAGCTTGATGCCCTTGTAGAAACATGGCTCATAGCGCAACAAAATCTGGAAGCTTATAAAGCAAAGATGACGTGCTCATACGAAAGATTGACCCGACCGAGGACATTCCGCCAAGGTGAACTCGTGTTAGTGGTCAAAAGGCCTATGATCCCCAATCGCGCCAAGCGAGGAAAATTCGAGCCAAACTATGAAGGCCCGTACATCATAGATAAAGTTTACCAGGGTGGGGCCTATCTACTCATCGACATGCATGGTGAAAGGCCTTTCAGGCCAATAAACGGTCGCTTCCTAAAAAGATACTACGCTTAATGAGCCATGGCCTAGGTCAATGATAGATGACGACGACTATGTCCGCTCGCTATCTTCCTAAGCTCAAGCTTTATAAGCAGTAACCGGCCTTCTCCATGATGGACCGAAATGTCCTTAAACTAATAGCAGACCAAAACGTCTTTTAGGCTGACGAGATGAGTAAAAATAAAAAATATATATATAAAAAAATATATATATAAAAAAAAACGGTAAGTCCATAAGCAAAATGGGCACAGATGAAAACCCGAAAGGGCTCCGTGAGTAAAAACAGCAGGGCTACCGGCGAGTGTTTGTGAAAACCTGAAAGGGCGCAACCTCCTTAAGAAACACTTATAGGGTCCTCTCGACCGTGTAAGGAGAAACCACCTGCGTGAGTTCCTTACGACTCACAAAGGAGCAACACACTTAGGGATCCCCACGATTCCTAAGGAGAAAATACACTTGTGAGATCCTCACGACTCGTAAGGAGAACTCTCTTATGGGACCCTCACGGCTCATAGGATTTGAAAGTCTTAAGTCACAGAGACCTAAACCTGTGCTTGAGCAAACCCCCACAAACTTCCAATATTGCCCTACAAGTGGCTCAATACTGACCCTTGTATACAATCCACGGGCGCGAATAAACATTTCCCTAACCAAGTCTCATCCGTGACTGGGGATACGTTCGCATGGTAAACAACCCTTGTAAATCCTCTCGATTTATGAGGAGAAAACCCTCATGTAGGATCCTTACGACTTACAGAGGAAACGAACACTTAGGAATCCTCACGATTCCTAAGGAGAAAATACACCTACAAGATCCTCACGACTTGTAGGAAGAAATACCTTTGTGAGACCCTTACGGCTCATGAAGTCAAAGGCCTTAGTCGACAGGACCTGAACCCTGGTCGCTAAGCCTCCCTTGTTCGACAACGATAGAGGAAAATGATGATTCGCTCCTGGCAATATCCCAGTTGTAGCGGTGCTGACGCCGAAATCGGTGTCCAATTTCAGGTTTACGGCGAAAGCCAGTAGGCCGCTCATGCATACGAAATAGCCGAAATGATAGGGCAACTTGCAATAAAAAGCAGCAAGTAAAAATGTATGCATGCAAAATAGCCGAAACGATTGGGCAACTCGCAATAAAAAGCAGCGAGTGAAAATAAAATAAATAGCCGAAATGATTGGGCACCGCGAAAAATAGCCGAAATGATTGGGCAGTCGCGACCTTCGCGATATAAAAGCTGAAATGATAGAGCATCGCGAAGATAAAATAAAAAAAACGATGATAAAACTTTGGCCCTACAGTTAAGATCACATCGATCCCTGTATACAATCCAAGGGCGTAAACAAAAAAGGGACCATACTTCCCCAGCGGATTCCGTCAAACGACGAAGCCAAACCTCAACGGTTCATTTCAACCGAAGAAGCCAGTGACTTCAACAAAAATCCTCGACTCACGGATACAAACACTCCTTGACGAGAGCCTCCTGATCCGCGTCGACCCGCAGAGCCACCGGTGCCTCCGTAGGAACCCTCGACTCGTTTCAAACCCCAAGGAAACCAATAATCCTTGGCGCTTGGGAAACAAATAATCCCAGCAAAACTTCTCAACTCACGGATACAAACACTCCTTGACGAGAGCTTTCTGATCCGCGTCGACCCGCAGAGCCACCAGTGCCTCCGTAGGAACCCTCGACTCGTTTCAAACCCCAAGGAAACAAATAATCCTTGGCGCTTGGGAAACAAATAATCCCAGCAAACTCCTCGACTCACGGATACAAACACTCCTTGACGAGAGCTTCCTGATCCGCGTCGACCCGCAGAGCCACCAGTGCCTCCGTAGGAACCCCCGACTCGTTTCAAACCCCAAGGACACAAATAATCCTTGGCGCTTGGGAAACAAATAATCCCAGCAAAACTTCTCAACTCACGGATACAAACACTCCTTGACGAGAGCTTCCTGATCCGCGTCGACCCGCAGAGCCACCAGTGCCTCCGTAGGAACCCTCGACTCGTTTCAAACCCCAAGGACACAAATAATCCTTGGCGCTTGGGAAACAAATAATCCCAGCAAAACTTCTCGACTCACGGATACAAACACTCCTTGACGAGAGCCTCCTGATCCGCGTCGACCCGCAGAGCCACCGGTGCCTCCGTAGGAACCCTCGACTCGTTTCAAACCCCAAGGAAACAAATAATCCTTGGCGCTTGGGAAAAAAATAATCCCAGCAAAACTTCTCAACTCACGGATACAAACACTCCTTGACGAGAGCTTCCTGATCCGCGTCGACCCGCAGAGCCACCAGTGCCTCCGTAGGAACCCTCGACTCGTTTCAAACCCTAAGGAAACAAATAATCCTTGGCGCTTGGGAAACAAATAATCCCAGCAAACTCCTCGACTCACGGATACAAACACTCCTTGACGAGAGCTTCCTGATCCGCGTCGACCTGCAGAGCCACCAGTGCCTCCGTAGGAACCCCCGACTCGTTTCAAACCCCAAGGACACAAATAATCCTTGGCGCTTGGGAAACAAATAATCCCAGCAAACTTCTCAACTCACGGATACAAACACTCCTTGACGAGAGCTTCCTGATCCGCGTCGACCCGCAGAGCCACCAGTGCCTCCGTAGGAACCCTCGACTCGTTTCAAACCCCAAGGAAACAAATAATCCTTGGCGCTTGGGAAACAAATAATCCCAGCAAACTCCTCGACTCACGGATACAAACACTCCTTGACGAGAGCTTCCTGATCCGCGTCGACCCGCAGAGCCACCAGTGCCTCCGTAGGAACCCCCGACTCGTTTCAAACCCCAAGGACAAAAATAATCCTTGGCGCTTGGGAAACAAATAATCCCAGCAAAATCCTCGACTCACGGATACAAACACTCCTTGACGAGAGCCTCCTGATCCGCGTCGACCCGCAGAGCCACCAGTGCCTCCGTAGGAACCCTCGACTCGTTTCGAACCCCAAGGAAACAAATAATCCTTGGCGCTTGGGAAACAAATAATCCCTCGCAAAACTTCTCAACTCACGGATACAAACACTCCGTGACGAGAGCTTCTTTGACTCACATCTCGGGCAGTAAGGATTCAAAAACTTGCTTCCTGAACAATGGGACCCTGCAAGTCAATCCTAAATGGTCTCTTGCATACTATTCACGGGTCTCACTCTCTGAAGTCGATTCTCGACAAGGAGGGAAACAACCCCTTACGAATCCTCTCGACTCGTAAGAGGGAAAATTCTCTTATAGGATCCTTTCGACTTATGAGAGAAAACCACACTTGGGAATCCTCACGACTCCTAAGGAGAAAATCCACCTGCGAGATCCTCTCGATCCGTAGGGAGAAAAGCCTCTACGAGACCCTCACGGCTCATAGAGTTGAAAAGCCCTGGGCGGCAGATCTGAACCTGCAGTCTAGGCCATCGTTATTTCTGGGAGAAATGAATTTACTCGCCAATAATTTGCATTAAAGATATCATGCTAAAAAGAAAGAAAAAGCGAAGAAGTGACACAAGACATTACAAAAAGGTGTATCTTTTATTCATAAACTCGATCAAATACAGGATACATTATGTCAAAGGATAAAAAAAATATATACATATACATTCTTTTATCTATAAGTACGAACGATACAAAAATGGATAGCTACTGAGTCTGAGGAGGAAGTGTCTTTAGTAAGGTCACAAGCTGCTCTCGCACTTCCTTCAGCACTTCCTCTCGAGTGACAGCCGCGGCCACCTCCGCCTCCACCTGAGCCCGCTGTTGCAAGAAAGATGAAAGTCGCTCCTCTACCGCCTCCTGGGCTGCTTCCTGGCTGGCTGCAGCTCGCTCGACAACGTTAAGTTTATGCCTCAATGATAATCCTTCGGAGAGGCATTGCAGGAGGCCCTCAAAGATCACTTTCAGCCGTGCGGCATTGGCCTCCACCCGAGCATGCAATTGAGCAGACCTGCTCGAAGCATCATCACGCTCTTTGCGCCTTGAAATAACTTCTTGTTCGAGATGGCGGAAGTAAGAAGCGCTCTGCTCAATCCACGCAGTCCTCTGATTATTGGCAGTCACAGTCTCGGGAGTGGGACGCAGCGACTCCAATTGAAATAGGCAACCCTCGATCTCCTTACAATGGTTAACCCAGGATGCAATGATGCTCTCATTATGAAAGTTCACGAGTATTGCTAGCATCGGGTTAACCACCATAGCGAAGTCTGCGGCAGATGTAGGAGCTTCAACGTCGAGTTCCTCGACATAGTCACTCAACATGCGCAGACTGTTTGCAGCGCCTTTTGAAGACGGACTCCTCAGATAAGGACCTGTCGGCATTGTGACGCGAGGTTCGAAGGACACCGAAGCCAGAACGACAGCTGAAAGAAACAGGATGCGGTCAGATAACAGTACAGAAAATAAAGAGAGGAAAGTTACCAATATGATAGTCATTGTACCAGTTAGAGCAGATGGCAAGGTCGGAAGGGCTGGTGGCACAGCTGATCTTTTATCCCCTCCTTCAATTTGTAGCACTGCAGTTGAGATGGGGAAAAAAGGTTAAAGACAATTCCATCAATAAAAAAGAGAGAGGAAGGATGTTAATAGAAATTATACTCACCAACGCCACCAGAGGAAGAAGCAAGCTTAGATGGGAAAGAGAAGTATGGGAGCAACATCTGGTGTACATGATCAAAAAGCGCTCCTGAGAACACAACAGTATGACTTTAGTACACGAATTAGATGTCTGGAAAACAAGATTAATAAACCGTAGACATATACCTTCCAACATCTTCGAGGGTATGAGAGAAGGTTGAGAGGTGACCACCGCCAAAGCGGTCATCGAAGGCGCTCCCTCGAGCGGTGGGGCATCGGCACTAGCTGCACCTGCATTACGAAAAGGTAGACTTGTCAGAAATGGTTGTAAAGTAAAGAAAAGCAGCCACTTAGGGTTTACCTGAGGAGCTCCCGGCTGAAACGGAGGCGACTCCCTCCTCTATCGACATAAGATCACCGCATGTAGCCTCATCGCCCGACTCGATGGGGACCGTTGTCGTGCTCGCGAGACCTGGAGACGGCGGAGGACCATAGATGGGGAGGGCAATGACTGGAGTATTGCCAGATTCCAGAGAAGGCGCGGTTGGTTCGTCTTCAGGAATCATGGCCACCTCACCCACTACTCTCTCAGGTTCAGTAGTGGCGGTCGTATCGTCCACCATCACCAGGGGATCGCCGGCCTCGAGCGCTTCATTCGCCACCACCCTAGACTCAGCTATAATGATCATATCATCTACCACCGCTTCGGGTTCGGCATCAATGACCTTCCCGGTGGCAGGCCCCTCGGACTCCACCTCAGGCTCCATGGCCTCAACGATACTGCCCACTGTCAGCTCGAGTTCGACAGGCACCGCCTCCTCCGCTCCCCTAGGATCGACGGCCTCCGCCTCTCCCTCGATCGGACTTGGCCCTGCAAAGATAAGAGATATAAGGACCAATGACATTAAAATCCTTATAACAAAAACTCTGAGGGAAAAATTACCTGAAGCGGATTTGCCGTTTGCGCTCCGAACTGCTCGCGCCACCTCTCTGTGGGCAGTAGATAGGGCGACAGAGGCTTCTCCGGAGGGAGTATCAGCGCGAGGGGCGGTGCTAGGTCCCGCTCCCATGGCCAAGGCAGCCCTGCGCGCCTTCGCCTCACGCCTCAACCGCTTCCTCTCATCCCGAGCGGTTATGAGGGGCCTCTGTGACGCCTCCTTCAAGGCGTCATCATCTTCATTCAGGGATGCCTCCAGAGCCTTGAAGGCATCTCTCATCGGCTCTTCAAGACGAACCTCCTGTGGTGGCCCAAAAGAAGCGGGAACGTCGGCAGCTGGCAGGACGTCTGCGTCGCTAGGAGGGAGCGGCATTGAGGTCCCTACAATTAAAAGGGAAAGGTTAGATCGACCATAACACAAGGAAAACAGAAAAAACTTGATGAGTCGAAACTCACTAAAGCCCACAGATGCCCTGGCACGTTCCTCCTCCTGAAAGGTCTTCAGAGAAGCGGCAATGGCTTCTTCATCAGTGATGCCTGTTGAAAGAAAAGAAAGAAAAGCGTTAGTCAAAAATAATGAAATAAGGAAGAAAATACGTTACAGTAAAGAAAAAGTGACTAGTAGTTACCTGATTGCGCAAGCTTAGCCAGCCACGCATCACGCTTCACCAGCCATGCTGAAGCTCTGAGAGCAGCTTCCAAGTCTGTATCGTCCGGTGGCGGCATCACTAATCCCGCGTTAGTCCCATATTCGAGCAGACCCTCAGAATAAGGAGCGTGGGGTTCCTGGCCGAACGCAACGTCCGCAACGAAGAGCGACTTCTTTTTCTTTTGCCCTCCAGCCCTAGGCTCACGGGGAAGCGATTTACGCTTGGCAGCCGCTTTGGGACGACGGGTCCCGATGTCCGCACCCACGCCAGACTCCGGCGAGGGTACAACCACTGTTTCCGCCTGAACGCGGGGTGCAGGAGGTACATCCGCGGTATCGGGGAGCGGCAATTCATATGGAGGACTTTGCGCACGTGATGGTCTGCTCCCAGCATCTTTTAAGGGAGCGACTATTGGAGTCCTTGGCACCAGAGGAGCGTTGCGATCGCTACCTGGAGGTGCACCCTTACGATCGATCAGCAACCGCCTTTCCTCCTTTATGACCGCTCCCGTCGAATGACTATACCATTCTGTGTATACCCTAAGAAGTCGGGGGGCGCAAGCCGGCTCACTGATAAAAAAGTGAGAGCCCGTGTTTAGATGCATGAAGTGATGCAGCGCTCTCTCCGTCCCTTCTTCGGTCGCGGCAGGTTCCGATAAAAAGGCCTCCAGCGGTACCCCTTGGTTATAGCTCAGCTGTTGGGCGAAACGATGCGGGTTATATCTCATGAAGATCGCTCCCCCGTCCTGCCTAAACACCAAAAAGCCCGGTCTGATAGAATATAAGTGAAGGGTCTCCCGAGCCGTTAAAATCGAAGCGCCATCCCTAAAAGTGTCTTGCAATGGCCGCACTGCAGTGGTGGACGTTTTTCCAATGGTCAACACCTTGTCAATAAAAGACACACCGGTTCCAACGGTGTGGGAACGAAGGAGTAAACTCCTAGCATCTCGCGGCGATGGATTTACAATTGATGCGCCGATCAACTGTAAAAGGCGAGGAAAAATGCACCTTTCGTAGAATGAAGGCCTTTTATGCATGCCGAAAACACCCGCTGTATGTAGTTCGAGCCACGACATGAAGTAGTGCATTGGGAAAACCACGTACAATGCCCCAGGTTCATTAGCATCTGCCGCTCGGCTAAGGCCGTGATATAAATGCGCCAAGCCGGCAATCCCAACGGCCACCTTTACCCCGATAGTCATTCGGTGGGCCGGATAAAAAACAGAGGGCCGCATGCGGTGAGAGTGCATTGGAAGTGCAAACCAACTCAGCCAAAGCCTAAGAAATCCCAAAAAGAAGGCCTCCTCGTCCATCTCGGGGGCTGCGACTTCCGCAAAAGACATGGTTGAGGAGTTGGGAAGAAAAAAGTTCTTTTGATCTATGTCTTTCGCTGGCAGGTTATCCAAACCTAAGCCGAAAGGATCTTCAAGGTTGGCAAACTTGGCAGTCTTCGCCGAGAGGACGTTTGGATGAAGAAACCGAGCAATAAAATCCTCAAAATTAACTCCACGGCTCCCATGCTCAACGAAAAGGGCCTCATAGATGTTCAACACCTTGATCAGACTTGGAAACTGATGTTGAACAGCGTTCTCCGGCGTGAGCTCCCTTATCATCGGCTTAGCACCAAAGATGTACTCATCCGGCGGGAGCAACTCTTCATAATGTTCCCCCATAGCCGGTAGGCCAGACACCTCCGTAAACTCTTCCAACGAGATGGACACTTCCCGATCCATGGCAAGGAAAGTATGAGTAGGTATGTTCCACTGCTCCAGGAAGGCCTTGAACCACCAAGTAGGAAGCGTAGGATACTGGAAGAGAGAGACGTAGACTGCGGTGTACAGTCCTGGTCTTATCAACTGCGACTTCCTCGTCGACAGGATATACCGGGCCCACGGCAGATAGCCAACCGGGTGGCGGGGGATCAGACCAATGTTATATGATTGCCCCCAAGGTCTCGCTTCGCCCTGACAGATACGGCGTCCTAGGATATCTAAAACCATAGGACGCTGGACCGGGATGGCATCTATGGCCGGATGAAGAAAACCCTTCGATGTCCAATCCGTCATCTCCGCGGCATACTGCACCGGGGGTGGGCTGGCGTAATGAATCGTCGTTATGGGCTCCGACGGCACCGCACACGTAAAGCTGCGTCGACCCATAATAATCTGATTGTACCACGACCCCCAAAGGTGGAGACTCTTATACTCCGGATCGTATGCCTTGATCATGGCCAGGACCTCGCGATCCAAAAGCGCCTCTGGAAACCCCTCCTCCGAGCGGGCAAACGGGAATGAAGTGTCTTCAGACATGATCGCTGCAAAAAGAGCAATGTAGCTGTCAGTGTTGTAATCCCGACGTTTGACATTGAAAAAAGAAAATGCATTAATTAAATTAAAATCAAAATTAATTAATTACACCGCACCACAGTGCAGTGAGTAGGAGACCAAAGAGGGACCCATGAAATCTAAATGACAATACGTCAATTAAGAAGACAAACTCATCATTGGATGAGATTGTCAGCTGGTCCTTAGGGGGGAACATTCCCATAATAAAAAAAGGGGGAAAGAATCACTAGAGACAAGGAGAAGATCTCCTCTTTCAGAGCAAAGCTCTGTCACAGAATGACACTTGTCAAGTTCTGCTCTCAAAAGAATAAAATTCCTTAAAAAAGAGCTTAGCTCTATAATATTCCATAAAAGAAATTTTTTGAAAATAATTTTAAAATTAAAATTTATGGAATCTTAAAAGATCCATGAAAACTTGCAGAAAAAGTTCTCTGTTTTTCAGATCTAAAAGATATACAGTTGATCCAAGAGCAAAGCTCTGTTCATGGGTTAGAACCCATGAAAGATCTCTGTGGATCTACAAGCTTTTTTAGAGCAAAGCTCTGTTTATGAAACCCCAATGGGGACCTCTTTAGATCGAAAGATCTGTAAGAGCCAAGCTCTATGAGTTAATTAAAATATTTAATCCAAGACTAAGTTTACCTAAAATTTTCTAATTTGGAAAATGAGAGCAAAGCTCTAGAGTTCTGAAAGCAAGAGCAAAGCTCTGAAATTCTTAAGCAAGAGCAAAGCTCTGTAAATCTAAACCTAGAAAATGGTGGAGATCTTTTTAAGGGCCATAGGCCCTATTTATAAGGCGCCTGCGCCTCTTGAGATTCCCCCCTTGATCCGACGGTCAGGGGGGTTGCCACCGCTGCACTCACGTGGGCGCCACGTGAGCGCAACGGTGGGGGGGCATTTGTTTCACCCAATCAGAGCAAAACTCTGTTTGAATTCAAAATTCAAATTTTGAAGCAAAGCTTTAAGTCTCGGGCGCAACGCGCCGAGCGCAGCGCCCAAGAAAGCGCACCCAATCAGAGCAAAGCTCTGATTGAAGGAAGCAACGCTTCAGCTGCGCAGCGCTCTACGCTGCGCGATACGTGTCAGCGCAGATGCGCCAGCGCAGGTGCGCTGCGCTCTGCGCTGCGCGACACGTGTCAGCGCAGATGCGCCAGCGCACTTGCGCTGCGCTCTGCGCTGCGCGACACGTGTCAGCGCAGATGCGCCAGCGCACTTGCGCTGCGCGACACGTGTCATGCGCTGGGGCATCTGCGCCAAACTAAATTAAGATTTTATGAAATCTTTTCTGTTCTTTCCAAAACCAGAAGATTTTCTTCTGCCTTTGGATCAAAGATCCAGCGGTGGGAAAATTCCCAAAATCATTCAGAAAAGATCCTGTTAACAAATTCAACAAATTTATGGGCACTATAAAAAGGACCCCAAACCTCATTCAAAGGCATCAACAATTTTCTCGAAAAATCAAGAACTCTAAGCAGAGAAAACTCTGAGAAGATCTCAAGAAAAAGGTAAAGAACCTTCATGAAGTAGAAGAAAGGCCTTCTAATAGATCATTGATCTAAAAATAAAATGAATGATCTTTATATAAAAAGAAAACAGTGCTTTGCACTTCTTGTGAACCTTCGGTTCTTTAAAAACAATAAAAATAATAAAATAATAAAAGAATAGTGCTTTGCACTTTTAAGAACCTCTGGTTCTTCGAATAAAGAGAAATTTATTTTTCTTTGATCTAATTTAGATCAAGAACTTAAACAGTGCTTTGCACTTCCCTTCTTGAATCTAAAAGATTCTTAGTGCTTTGCACTTCCAAGTTGCGCCGTTGCGCTCTTAAGAGAGCGCCACGTGTCGGCTATAAAACCACTTGCGCTAAGCGCCCTTAAGATAGAGCTTTGCTCTCTGGAATTGGCGCAACTCGCTGAGAGCGCGCCACGTGTCAGCAGCGCAATAGCGCAGCGCAATAGCGCATCGCACTGCGCTAGTGCGCTTGCGCTCATCAGAGCACGACACGTGTCATCACCATATGAACTTGCGCTCATTACTTAGCGCAAAGCGCAGATGCATTAAAAAGGGCCAAGCCCAATTAAGAGAAGGCCTAACAGGCTTAATGAAGCGCAAATGCATTATTTTAAGGGGCAGAGCCCAAACCAGAACAGATGCTTTGCATCATTTATAAACGGGCACAGCCCAAACAAAATATTCAGAATGCTATGCATTTTAAAAGGGGCAAAGCCCAAAACAAAGTAGATACTTTGCAAATGGGCAGAGCCCAAAATAAACTGATACTCTATATCTTTTGTAGAGCCTAAATAAGAAAAATGCAATGCGGATAAAGTGTTGAACTGGACTTAGCCCAATCGTGGCCATAAGTCCTTAAATTAAATTGACTGAGCAAAATGGCTCTCTTAAATCAATTCACGTCCGGTTTGAGGGTACATCTCCGAACTCCTTTGACATCCATCGTTGTAATTCCTCAACGACGTCAAAGAGGTGACGGGTCCCAACAACCATAAACTAAAATATTGGACCGAAACGTCCCTAAACTAATATTGGACCGAAACGTCCCTAAACTAATATTGGACCACTACGTCCTTAAACTGGCGACGGACCGAAACGTCCCTAAACTAATAATGGACCACCACGTCCTTAAAACTGGCGATGGACCGCCACGTCCTTAAACTAGCGCAATCGAGCCCGAACGCTCTTTTGCCGGATCTAAACGGTCCCGTCTAAGTTGACCTTAGCCCCGAATATGGTTAATGCGTCCTTAGATCTTTATATAAACAATAAAACTCCGAATCAACTTTGGTGCAAGGGTACATCTCTGAACTCCTCTGACGCCTGTCGTTGTAATCCCTCAACGACGTCAGAGAGGTGATGAGTCCCGACGGCCAGATAATTAAATCAATCACCACGTCAGGTCGATCTTAGTCTAAAACAGGACTAACGTATCCTTGACGTACGTTTAAGTTGATCTTAGCCGCAACGCGACTAATGTATCCTTAAACCAAAAAACACCAAACCCAAATCTAAGTAAATGCGGATTTGGACTAATCCACGCCCTACGGGCGACGGCATTACTCAGTCTCCGTATACAATCCACGGGCAATCACAAACAAAACAAACACACACGACACGAAGTGAAATTCTGGAGAAGGAGAAAGTTGTTACCGCGACGCGGTAGCGTAATTAACTGCAGGGGCTTGCGCCTGCAGGGAAGAGCGTCCCCACAATCAAAAACCCCTCACCCTGAGGGGGAATCTGACGAAGTCTGCTACATCGGCCGCATCCGTCTAAACCTCCGATACAAGGTGCCATAAATCAACTTGGCATCTTCGGAGAGGTGGACGGATCAAACCAAATAGCATCTGTCCCGAACCCCAGTCCACGGACGCGAAGTCCGGGCCGCCGTTCGGAGGGGAACAATGCATATTTAGGTGAGAATGAGTCTTTGCCCGTGATCATATCCGCTTCTTTAGCTTTAAAGCAAGAGAACACACTTTTGGCGGTATTGAGATCAAATCGGCAAGGATTTGGTTGGACAATGGCTGACATCAAAAGGATTAGTCCCTTAATTGTTGAACATTATATACATCTGATGGATGAAGACAAACCAACCCGAGACCCACAAAGACGGTTAAATCCCGTTATGAAGGAGGCGATAAAGAAAGAAATTGTCAAGTGTCTAGATAGTGGTATAATTTACCCAATATCTGATAGCCAATGGGTAAGTTCTATTTCTGTGGTCCCTAAAAATTCTGGCATCACGGTCATAACTAATGAGGCTAATGAATTTATCCAAACACGCACCCAAACTGGATGGCGCGTATGTATTGATTACAGAAAACTCAATGCCGCAACGAGAAAAATCACTTCCCTCTACCTTTCATTGACCAGATGTTAGAACGATTAGCTGGACATGAATACTATTGTTTCTTGGACGAATACTCTGACTATAACCAGGTCCCCATCGCCGAGAAAGATCAAGATAAAACAACATTTACTTGTCCTTTCGGTACTTTTGCTTATAGACGCATGCCCTTTGGGTTATGCAACGCTTCCGCTATATTTCAGCGGTGTATGATGGGGATATTCTCAGACATGGTTGAGAATTTTCTGGAGATATTTATGGACGATTTCTCCATATTTGGGGAATCCTTTGAGGAATGCCTACGTCATCGTGACGTGATTCTTACCCGCTGTAAGGATAAGAAATTAACTTTGAATTGGGAAAAATGTCATTTCATGGTCCAAGAAGGTATTGTCCTTGGACATATCATTTCACAAAAAGGAATTAATGTTGACAAAGCTAAAATTGATGTCATCCATAATCTTCCTCCTCACAAATGCGTCAAAGATATACGATCTTTTCTTGGTCATGTAGGATTTTATAGGAGATTCATTAAGGACTTTAGCGAAATTGCTAGACCCTTAACTCTTCTCTTGGCTAAGGATACAACATTTTACTTCGATTCGGATTGTGAGGCTGCTTTTGAATCGCTTAAAAGATTTCTCACTACAGCCCCCGTTCTATCATCTCCGGATTGGAACCACTCGTTCAAGCTTATATATGATGCATCAGATTTTGCTATTGGTGCAGTCTTAGAACAGCACATTGAAAAGATGCCACATGTAATTTACTATGCAAGTAGGACCTTGAACGATGCACAAATTAATTACACAACTACCGAGAAAGAACTCTTGGCAGTTGTATTTGCATTAGAAAAATTCAGGCCTAACTTGATTGGCCCGCCAATAGTGGTTTACACTGATCACTCCGCCCTACGACACATTTTATCAAAGAAGGATGCTAAGGCCAGGCTAATACGTTGGATCATGTTGTTACAAGAATTTGATCTTGTCATACAAGACAAGAGTGGATGTGAAAACGTTGTAGCCGACCATCTTTTACGCATCAATTCTTCACCAATGTTGACCGTGCCAATAAACGATTCCTTCCTTGACGAACAACTCCTGACCGTATCCTGCGAACCTTGGTTCGTGGATATTGTGAATTATCTAGCAATAGGACTTATTCCTAGCAATTGGTCGAAACAAGACAAACTTCGATTTCTATCCCAAGTAAAACACTTTTACTGGGATGAACCTTATTTGTTTAAGTATTGTTCCGATCAAAGCATTCGCAGATGTATCCCTAACGATGAATTCAAGAGTGTATTGTCTTTTTGTCATGATCAGGCATGTGGCAGTCATTTTGGTCCACGTAAAACAGCGGAGAAAGTTTTGCAATGTGGTTTTTATTAGCCAACATTATTTAAAGATGCTTATGATCATTGCAAAACTTATCATCGGTGTCAACACTTGGGTCGAATTTCACGAAGAAATGAGATGCCGCTCCAACCCATCTTGGTTGTGGAGATATTCGATGTTTGGGTATTGATTTTATGGGCCTTTTTCCCATCTCTTTTGGGAATTTATATATCTTGTTAGCGGTTGATTATGTCTCAAAATGGTTGGAAGCAATACCATGTCGCACTAATGACAACAAGGTTGTTATTAAGTTCCTTAAAGAAAATATCTTTTCGCGATTCGGGCACCCTCGTGCTATAATTAGCGACAATGGGACGCATTTCTGTAATCAGTCTTTCGAGGTTTTGATGCGGAAATATTCAATCAACCACAAACTTTTTATGCCCTATCATCCCCAAACGAGCAGGCAAGCTGAGATTTCCAATAGGCAGATAAAATAAATTTTAGAGAAGACGGTTTCTAAAAACCGTAAAGATTGGTCAACCAAATTGACGGATGCTCTTTGGGCATTTCGTACCGCTTATAAGACCGATCTTGGTATGTCTCCATACCGCCTAGTGTTTGGAAAGGCTTGTCACCTTCCTGTTGAGATCGAGTATAAAGCAATATGGGTTATTAAAGAGCTTAACTTCGATTTTGATCAAGCCTGCAGCTATCAGAAGCTGCAATTAAATGAGCTAAGCGAACTCCGCGATGAAACTTATGATAATACGGTTATAGTAAAGAACCGGACTAAAGTGTTCCACGATAAAAACCTTTATAGAAAAACCTTCACACCAGGACAACAAGTCCTTCTTTATGATTCCCGTCTCCATCTTCATCCGGGTAAACTAAAATCTCGTTGGAAAGGACCTTTTGTGGTGCGGTATGTATAACCGCATGGGGCAGTAGAAGTTGAAAATATTAAAAACGGTTCAATTTTTAAAGTAAATGGGCATATATTGAAACCGTATTTTTCTGCTGACCCAGCGAAGGAGCTCCTATTTTTACAGGAGCCGCTCTATCATAACTAAAACTCCTCCGCCTCACCTCCATGTCTCAGTAACATTGTCTCATTTTAAGAATGAAGGTGAGTGGAAAAGGACTTAACTAAATATCTGTGCGTGCCAAAGTACGGGTTTGGGGGTAATTTTCATTTAACTATTATTTTACCCCTCTTAATTTCTCTCCCAAGTCTACAAATCTATGCATTCAAAGATGACATCAGTGAGGACACTGCTGAAAACAGGTTTGGGAGGAGGGTTTGTATTCACTAAATTATCCTTTGGCACTTGGCACTATACAATTTTTTTTTTATAATAAAAGAGTAGAAAGTGAAAAATTACATATGAAAGATAGGAAAAGTTTAAAAAGCAAGAAAGTTAAATGTTTTCTTAAACGAAACTAGTAATAAGTAGTTATGAACCGTTGTCCCAAGGGTTAGTGAGATGAAGGAAATTACTAATCTGAGGATAAAAATAAATCTGAAAAATAGTCCTTATTCTTGAGGCCAAACATCTGAATGTCGATACCCTACTATACGCACTTACACACATCTTGAAACTTGAGATAGTAGAGAATACCTTGAAATGCTCTTGTCTAAAAGACTTAGTATGAAATATATATATATATATACATATAAGTGGTGAAGAAAAAAAATGAACACTGGTTTTGTAATTGCTTAAGGCAGCATAAAAAAAATATAGCGTGGGTGCTTTATCACTTAGTGCCTTAGACCAACTGGTTTGGGAGACACTGCTAAGCCTTAGGTGTTGCGAAACGAGGAATTATGTCTAAATGGGCAAGCACATTTTGTAATCGGTCGGTTAGTACCTCAAGAAGTATTGACGGTCGCATAAAGAATGTGTGAGCAATTTTTTCGAAAATATTCACCAACTATAAAGTACTTTGGAAGATGGACAAGAGTATGATATCTTGAATTGAATTCTCTAAGTGTAGGGATGTGTTTTACACACACGTAGGGGTATATGATCAATGTTTGAAAGAAAGATAGGGAGGAAGACTAAAGGCGGTGTTTTATTGAGGGATGATGTGATTTCTAACATCTTTTCACGACTATTAAGATAGGAATCATAGCAACTGAAAAGCTGGTATAGTTGGAAACTCTTATTTTCAAGTTCTTTCTTTTATAAGTTCTTATCTTTATATGTAACTGATTGGTTCGAAAGAGTGTGTTTGTAGAATAACCGCAATCAGAACGGTGTCGCGCATAGCTAGACCGAGATGAGTACGGGTCGTCCTCAGGGAAACGTGGAACCTTTTATCTTTACTTTATATGTGTTAAAAAAGAGAGGAGGGATAAAGAATATTGTAGAATGGTTGTAGGATCTAGATCTACGTTAAACAAGAATGCAAAATATAGATCTAGATTAACTACGGATGTAGTTTATATAAGAAGAGGGCTTGCAGGGTTCATTAGGATTTAGTAGTTATCGATGATTAATTAAAAATTACTCTTTCTATCCTTTAATAGATTTAACATTAGAATGACAGTGATGCGTGTAGATTAGGGTTTCTGGAGGGAAAAGAAATCCCACTCTTAACCCCTATCTCGACACGGAACTCCGTTCATATCCAGCCTTTACCAAAACAATCATTAATCTAATCTCTAATCGCGGTCGAGACTAACAATGAATTGTTAGCGTGCCCGATTAGGATGTTAATGATTGTCTTGATAAAGTTTATAAACTTTACAGGACGTAAAAAGAGTTTAGGTATTTTCATCATTCATTAACCTACCCTAATCCTACGAACCCTAATAAGCGGAGAATTACTCGCGCATGTTGGGAGAAAAAGAGATGGAGAGAAAATGCATAATTAAACTACGAAGAAATAAAATAAGAAAAAGAAAGCTAACTTTATTAATCAACAATATTCATTACACTTTGATTCCTTAGAAAATAATTACAAATCCTAGTTTTGCTTCTCGATCTCTTCTAAGGAGGTAGATGAACCGTTGATGATCAGCCTGGATGCGTGAGCCGTCTTGGACTTCGTGATCGCGTCGACTTGATAATTTTTCCAAGAGGCTCTCGGTCTTTATTTATAGTACCAAAGCCAGAAACTTAGTCTCCTAAATTGGAAACCATTAGTTAGGGTTTCACCAGAAAAATCGCACCTCCTGAATCTTCTCCCTTGCGGCGGATCCGCGGCCAAAAGGGGGGTATGGCCGCGGATCCGCGGCCATATGATCTGGTCCCTTGATCAATTTTCTGTGGCTTCATCTGTGTGATATGTGGCGATCTCTGGAGTCTTTGGAACTTAGAAATCTTCTCGTAGTTGCTGCCAGACTTGATTTCTAAGTTTCGCTTTCTTAATTATGCAGGTTTGCTTTAACAACTTGATTTCCTTGATTTTAGTCCTGCAAATTCTGCACAACAACTCAAATGATATTTAGTAGATTTTGTTTTCTTAAGATTTGGTCAATGATATTTCATGCATACATTTTCCTACCAAATGCTAATTATAATATATAAATACATGAAAATAGTCTTTTTACAGATAAACGCTCATATGTATCATATATTATAATAAACACCTTTTCTAATATAGAAATAGTAGGAAAAATGTAACAACAAATGTGCAGTTTTATCAACTGAACAAATACCCCCAAACTTATCTTTGATCGTCCCGAGCAAACTAGTTTATTCAAGAGAAGGAGAAAAAGAAAGGAGAAAACTAAGCACACTTTCGTAGGCAAACACGATTGCACTGAGCACGTGCAACAAGCCGTTAAACCTCTAGGTGTCCCTAGTAGGAGGAGTGTTTTCTTCTGAGGGTTTTCAGCAGATTACACCCACAAAATCCTATAATAAAAGAGAGATGGTGAAATTTACATATAAAGATAAGAACCATAAAAGAAAGACTTTGAAAATAAGAGTTTCCAACTACACTAGCTTTTCACTTGTCATGAGCCCTATCTTAATAGTCATGAAAAGATGTTAGAAATCACATCATCCCTCAATAAAACATCGTCTTATTCTTCATTCCTACCTTTCATCCAAATATTGATCATATAACCCTACGTGTGTGTAAAGAACATCCCTACACTCGGAGAATTCAATTCAAGCTATCATACTCTTGTCCATCTACCTCAGTACTTTTTAATTTGATGAATATTTAGATTTGCTCACACACTTTCATGCGATCATTAATACTTCTTGAGGTACTAACCGACCGATTACGTATGTGCTTGCTAATTAGGTGATAGTATTTTCCTCGTCTTGCACCACCTAAGGCTTAGCAGTGACTCCCAAACCAGTTGATCTAAGGCACTAGGTGATGAAGCACCCTTGCTATATTTTTTTATTGCTGCCATGGAGATAACAAAACCAGTGTTCATTTTTCTTTTCACCATTTTTATATTTTCTTCATTTATTATTTCCTTCATACTTTGGCTTTTAGACAACAGCATTTCAAGGTATCCTCTACTATCCCGAGTTTCAAGACGTGTGTAAGTGCATATAGTAGGGTATCAACATTCAAATATTTGGCTTCCAGAATAGAAACTATTTTTCAGACTTATTTTTATCCTCAGATTAATGACTTCCTCCATCTTACTAACCCTTGGGACAACAGCTCATAACAACTTATTACCAGTTCGTTTAAGAAAACTTCTAATTTTCTTGGTTTTCTTAAACTATTCCTATCTTTCATATATAATTTTTCACTTTCTATTCTTTTATTATCAAAAAAGAAAATTGTGCTTATATATAGTATAATGCAAAGTATGCGTAAATAAGCACAAACCTCCCCTAAACTTGTTTTCAACAGTGCCCTCACTGTTGCTATCTGCTGGATCACAAAAACCTGTAAGCTTGGGAGGACATTATTAATGGGGGCAAGAATATATGAAAGTGAAAATTCTCCCCTAAACTTATTTTTGGCATTGGTTCGAAAGAGTGTGTTTGTAGAATAACCGCAATCAGAACGGTGTCACGCGTAGCTAGACCGAAGTGAGTACGGGTCGTCCTCAGGGAAACGTTGAATATTTTAATCTTACTTTAGATGTGTTGAATTCTTATACGATCCATATCATAATTAAAACAAAACTGCAAATTGCATATTTAACGATTTGTGCGTGAATTTTTTACAAGGAGATCTGGAGTCACAGACTTGAGGAAACAGGAGACAGAGACATTCTTAGCCATTTGATTGGTTCGAAAGAGTGTGTTTGTAGAATAACCGCAATCAGAACGGTGTTGCGCGTAGCTAGACCGAGATGAGTACGGGTCGTCCTCAGGGAAACGTGGAACCTTTTATCTTTACTTTAGATGTGTTGAAAAAGAGAGGAGGGATAAAGAATATTGTAGAATGGTTGTAGGATCTAGTTCTACGTTAAACAAGAATGCAAAATATAGATCTAGATTAACTACGGATGTAAGTTTATATAAGAAGAGGGCTTGCAGGGTTCATTAGGATTTAGTAGTTATCGATGATTAATTAAAAATTACTCTTTCTATCCTTTAATAGATTTAACACTGGAACGACAGTGATGCGTGTAGATTAGGGTTTCTGGAGGGAAAAAGAATCCCACTCTTAACCCCTATCTCGACACGGAACTCCGTTCATATCCAGCCTTTACCAAAATAATCATTAATCTAATCTCTAATCGCGGTCGAGACTAACAATGAATTGTTAGCGTGCCCGATTAGGATGTTAATGATTTTCTTGATAAAGTTTATAAACTTTATAGGACGTAAAAAGAGTTTAGATATTTTCATCATCCATTAACCTACCCTAATCCTACGAACCCTAACAAGCGGAGAATTACTCGCGCATGTTGGGAGAAAAAAAGATGGGGAGAAAATGCATAATTAAACTATGAAGAAATAGAATAAGAAAAAGAAAGGTACCTTTATTAATCAACAATATTCATTACACTTTGATTCCTTAGAAAATGATTACAAATCCTAGTTTTGCTTCTCGATCTCTTCTAAGGAGGTAGATAAACCGTTGATGATCAGCCTGGATGCGTGAGCTGTCTTGGACTTCGTGATCGCGTCGACTTGATGATTTTTCCAAGAGCCTCTCGGTCTTTATTTATAGTCCCAAAGCCAGAAACTTAGTCTCCTAAATTGGAAACCATTAGTTAGGGTTTCACCAGAAAAATCGCACCTCCTGAATCTTCTCCCTTACGGCGGATCCGCGGCCAAAAGGGGGGTATAGCCGCTGATCCGCGGCCATATGATCTGGTCCCTTGATCAATTTTCTGTGGCTTCATCTGTGTGACATGTGGCGATCTCTGGAGTCTTTGGAACTTGGAAATCTTCTCGTAGTTGCTGTCAGACTTGATTTCTAAGTTTCGCTTTCTTAATTAGGCAGGTTTGCTTTAACAACTTGATTTCCTTGATTTTAGTCCTGCAAATTCTGCACAACAACTCAAATGATATTTAGTAGAGTTTGTTTTCTTAAGATTTGGTCAATGATATTTCATGCATACATTTTCCTACCAAATGCTAATTATAATATATAAATACATGAAAATAGTCTTTTTACAGATAAACCCTCATATGTATCATATATTATAATAAACACCTTTTCTAGTATAGAAATAGTAGGAAAAATGTAATAATAAATGTGCAGTTTTATCAACTGAACAGTAACTTTTACCGTCTTTCTTTTATTATAGGATTTTGTGGGTGTAATCCGCTGAAAACCTTCAGGAGACAACACTCCTCTTACTAGGGATACCTAGAGGTTTAACGGTTTGTTATACGTGCTCAGTGCAATCGTGTTTCCTACGAAAGTGTGCTACTTAGGTTTTTCTTTTTCTTTTTCTTTTTCTTTTTCTTTTTCTCCTTCTCTTGAATAACTAGTTTGCTCGGGACGATCAAAGTTAAGTTTGGGGATATTTGTTCAGTCGAAAATATCGTGCATTTGATATGACATTTTTCTTACTATTTTTATATAATAAAAGGTGTTTATTATAAACATGACACATATGAGGGTTTATCTGTAAAAATACTATTTTCATATGTTTATATATTATAATTAACATTATGAAGGAAAATGTAAGCATATAATATCTATATAATATTTAGTCCATTTAAATATGCTTACCTTATCAAATATCCTTAACCGATTTTCTTAAACTTTAATATCATATCAAATGGTTAGGATAATATCTCAATAATCCCAAATATTACTAAAATTATTCATTGAGGTATTGTGTAAGGTTTAGTTCAGGTCAGAAGATCGAAATGTGAGATGTCGGGAATAAAAAATCTGCCGATAAAGTTAGATAAAATCGAAGAATCAATACTGGCAGAGACTCGGGAAATATTATCAAATTCCAGATATCCAGAAGATCTCCATGCGTCACATTGAAGCAACCCCAGAAAACTGAAGCCAATATCTCACCAAACGGCCGTGGATTCGCAGCCAAACCATGCCAATCGCGACGGATCCGCGGCCGAGTCAACAATTCAGGGTGTGGGATTTTGTGGTTTGGATCTTAACAACAACACCTGATTCTTACGATCTTTTGTTTCTGGTTTTGGTGCTATATAAAGGATCGAGGGCTAAACCGATAAAACTTATCAAACCGACGAGATCACGAAGTCCAAGACGGCTCAAGAATCCAGGTTGATCATCGGCTGTTCATCTACCTCCTTAAGAAGAGATCGAGAAGCAAACTAGGGTTTTGGTAATCACTTTCTAAAGGAACAAAGTGTAATTGATCAAGTTGATTAATAAAGATAGTTATTTTATTCTTATTGCATTTTATTTTCTTCATGATCTCTATCCGTTCTTTTATCTCCATCATGCGCGAGTAATTCTCCGCTTGTTAGGGTTCGTAGAATTAGGGTAGATCAATGGATGATTAAAATCCTTTAACTCCTTTTACGTCCTATAAAGTTTATAAACTTTATCAAAAGAATAGTTAACATCCTAATCGGGCGCGCTATCAATTCATTGATAGCCCCGACCAAGATTAGAGATTAGATTAACAATTGTTTTGGTAAAGGCTATACATGAACGGAGATCCATGTCAAGATAGGGATTAAGAGTGGGAACACTATTCCCTCCAGAAACCCTAATCTACATGCATTACTATCGATCTAGTTTTAAATCTATTAAAAGATAAAATGAGTAATTTTTAATTAATCATCCATGACTACTAAATCTTAACGAATCCTACAAGCCTCCTTCTAATATAAAACCTACATCCGTAGTTAATCTAGATCTATATCCTACATCCGTGATTGACGTAGATATAGAATCTACAACCATTCTCCACTATTCATTATTCTTCATCCTTTCCTAATCAATACGCCTAAAGTAAGATTAAAAGATTCAACTTTTCCCTGAGGACAACCCGTACTCATCTCGGTCTAGCTACACGCGACACCGTTATTGATTGTGGTTACTACACACACTTTACAGATCAAATCAGTTGCCGACAGCTTGCTCTATGACATGGAGCAATCGGCTGGTGGCAAAATTCCCCGGGGGAACCTGAATGCTCAAGTGGCCGCCATCGCTCAGGAGGCAGTTCAGGTCGGTATCTGTTTCCTTTAAGGATTCCGTTAAATGCTCTTTCTTAATTTGAATGTTTCTAACAACTTATGCTGCTTTCCTCAGGTTCTCCAACACTGTGCCCTCATCGTAAATATAGAATCCGAGGAGATTGCCCCGGCCATGAGGAAGGCGGGGGAATCGACTTCGCGGGAGGGGGATCTGCGCCTTGAGCTGCAAAAGGAGAAGGAGATGACAACCTCCCTCGAAACCCGTTTGGCTGCCGAGGAGTTAACGGTCTCGATGTGCCAGGATTCCCAACGACTTCTGAGTGCGTCCAAAAAAGCCGTTCAAGATATGTTGGAGGAGTTAGGCAAGTGCTATGCCACAATGAAGAAATCGAGAGATTCCAGCAAGAGGGAGGCCGAGGCGGCGCTTGAGGCGGCGAAGATTGCCGAGCTCCGAGTCTCGAAGTCGGTGGAGAAGTATAAGGCGTCAGACCAGTTCTACGCCGACATTGCCGAAGCCTCGACCATCATTTGGCACGAGGCTCTCGATGCCAGAGTTTGCCGACAGTGAGCTCTGCGCTAGAGTCCCGCTCTCGGTGGATACATCGCAGGTGGCTGGCGCCGGGGAGGCCATCGGGTGAGAGGAGGCTGCGGAGATAGAAACCCCGGCCCCTGAGGACGGTGCCGAGCAAGGCGAGTCCTAGGGGGGGCCCGCAGCATGAGCCTTTTTGCCTTGTGCGTTTTTTGTTTTTCAAATTTTGTAAGCTTCCGGGCACCTTTTTGTAAGGCCGAGAAGCTCAGAGTACCTTGTAAAAATTTCTGGAACATAAATAAAACTGAGCTTATTTTCCTCCGCATGACTATGTGTTTTCCGCGTGAGTACTTCAGCTTGCCAGTCCCTTTTTTTAAGTGTTAGGCCGTAGGTCGATGACCGGCCTTTTAGATGACGATCGCATGTCGAGTGTAATTTGATTGACCGCCAGGTGTAAGAAGGTCGGTGCCCTTCCACTGGTGCCCTTCCCCTTCCCAAAGTCGAGATGGCTATCGTTCATTTAGGTGAATCAACAGATATCCAAGTGTTGAAAGGTCGGTACTAGTCCATTCTCAGATCCGGGTTGACAACCACGTCTCTTCGTAGGGTAGGAATCAATCCGTCGGAGAGTAACCTAGACAGTAACCTCTTCGTGAGGGCTTTAGATCCTTTGTATAGATGGGTAGGAATTTACCCGCTAGGGATGGACCGGGCAAGGAAGCTGCACGGTGGCCTCGTGATGAAGGCTTTGATCTTTTGCGTAGATGGGTAGGAATCTACCCGCCAGGGATGGACCGGGCAAGGAAGCTGCTTGATGGCCTCGTGATGAGGGCTTTGATCCTTGGCGTAGATGGGTAGGAATCTACCCGCCAGGGATGGACCGGGCATGGAAGCTGCTCGGTGGCCTCGAGATGAGGGCTTTGATCCTCGACGTAAATGGGTAGGAATCTACCCGCCAGGGATGGACCGGGCAGGGAAGCTGCTCGGTGGCCTCGTGATGATGGATTTGATCCTTGGAGTAGATGGGTAGGAATCTACCCGCCAGGGATGGACCGGGCAGGGAAGCTGCTCGGTGGCCTCATGATGAGAGTTTTGATCCTTAGCATAGATGGGTAGGAATCTACCCTCCAGGGATAGATCGGGCAGGGAAGCTGCTTGGTGGCCTCGTGATGAGGGCTTTGATCCTTAGGGTAAATGGATAGGAATCTACCCGCCAGGGATGGACCGGGCAGGGAAGCTACTCGGTGGCCTCGAGATGAGGGCTTTGGTCCTTGGCGTAGATGGGTAGAAATCTACCCGCCAGGGAAGGACCGGGCAGGGAAGCTACTTGGTGGCCACGTTATAAAGGCTTTTTAGGCTTCCCTTCGCCTTCGTGGGGCTTCGTTCAACTTTCCATGACCCGTAAAATCAGGAAGAGTGACCGTCGCGGATGATGCGTGGCAGAAGCGTGCCGGTGGGGTGTGATACTCCGAGATTCGTGTCGTTCGATCTTCCGTTGACCGCTTAGGGGTTCGTAAGGATCGGCATGGTCTCCATGTGGCAGCTCTGTATTGGGAATTTGAAAATATGCCGCGATTCGCGTCGCTGTGCGCGTAAATTTCGGCCGTTGGAAGATTTTTTTTAGGCTATAAATAGTGAGGGCGTGTTGGTTCCTTTCTAGCCTTGTGTTTTTTAAGATGGCCGGGAGTCCGTGCGTGCTCATCAGTGAGATAATTTCTCGAGACGATGTGTACCTTTACGACCTCGACCGATCCGAACAGACGTACGAGGCGGTGATACACCGCGTGGAGGGCCACTTCGGACGCCTTCTTCCCTAGCGATCTCTACTCCTCCAAGTGCTTATTTATGCGATCTGGAGGAGGTCTCCGGGTCTGCACAATGTCTTGTCTCTGCAGTTGAGGGACGAGACAATCGAGAAGTTGCACTCGCTTTACCATCTCGGCCTGATCTCGAAGATCGGGCGGGACCGATCAGTGGGCCTTCTTTTGGAGTGTTTCCAGAAGAGGCTGATCATTGATTTTTGTCCGGCGGGTGCGCTTCCGAGGTGGCCGAGGAAGGTAGGGCTCGACTGGCAGAGATTTCATCGGAGTATCATCAACAGTGCTTCCTCAATCCCCGGCCCCCTTTGCTGTAATTTTTCTTGTAAGGCTGAGGAGCCTATAATACCTATTAATGAATAAAGTTCTTCTTTTCTGATGTGTTTTGTCTTCTTTTATCCCTTAGCACTTTTTACATATTTTCTCAAAACGAAGCTAGGGATCTCGGAACTGAGGAAGAAGAAGTCTCTTCAAATTCAGGAGGCTTAATAATAATAGGAAAAAATTATATCTCTTCGAAAAGTAGAACATATTCATTTGTACAATTTGAGTTTCTCTGACCTGAACTGCGCGTCCATCGACCCCCTCGACGAGGGGAACTTCAGTCAGCGCTTCTAACGGGGATCCTCGGATTTCGTTATGGTCGTCGCGCGTGTCCAAGGACCCCTGGAAATCGTCTGTGTCCTCAAAGTCGTCGCTCTGCAGTAACAACCCTAAAATTTCTGTACAATTTTTTTCTCAAAAATACAGAAAGATGTATTTTTGCCTGAGCACAAGTTATAAATTTGTTTTGCTTTTTAATAGCAAGAAAGAGCTTGTAGCTCATTGGTAAGACCTTGCACTGCTGAACCAAAGCACCAGAGTTCAAATCCCATCACCCACATTATTTTTAATATTTATTTCTTTTTAGATTTTTAGAAGTCCAAGGGACTACAAGTGCATAACCCGTAAAAACCCCATGTTACATATAAAACAAATGGACCCAAGATCGGGTTGGTCCCTTCTGTGAACTTGTGTCATTTTGTATCCCTATTACCCCTGTCATATTTAAATTACCTGCATATCAACAGAGCCTAATAAAATCCAGTTAAACCAATTTTTTAATACAATTTTCATATCATTTTTCAATAAAACCTTTCATCTACCCTAACCCTAGTCTTTTCCTATAAATAACACGCCTAAAAACACCCTCTTCACTTGCAAATTCTATCCAAAACTCTCAAGAAAACTCTCTAGAATTTTGTGTACAAGTGAAGTTAGCGAAGGGCGAAGCTCCGGCAATTTTCCGACGACGACCCTAGGAGCTCCTGGCGACGAAACGACGCACCGGAAACTACTACCAATCCCTCTCCCTCTCCTCTAATATGAAATCCCGTAATTCTAACCTCCCTCTTCTCTATGCTATTCTAAATATTTGTAAAACTAAAACCCGACGGAAGCGGAGGAATCCGACTTCCGATTCGGTTTTTCTTTAAAAAGTTCAACTTTCCTCAAATACAACCATACCAAACGCTTAGATCTTGACTATTAATCAGTAATAAAATGGAACAAATTCCATTTCAAAAGAATGTATATTTTAATTTTTATCGCACTTTTCAGTAAATTACCATGTAGTTTAGTTTCGACTTTAAAACATCATTAATCTTGCTATACCTTTAGATAGATCACGAGATAATGACCTACCTTCTCACAACACTCATATAAAACATAGCACGATACCTTTTGGAAAATATAGATTCGGGAAAATACCGTTTACACGAAACTACCTTTAACTTATAAAAACCATTTTTACAAGATTACGTATTTTTATAAATCTTTGTAAAGCGCCGCTACAACCCATTTTGGGGAACCTATCTGGGATGGTGTGGATTATCGCACATCCCTGGGCTTAGTAGTGCGAGATTCAGACCTCCGCAAGGAGCATTCAGTCTCGAAAGATTGAAAAATACAAATATCTTAAGAAAAATGAGATTTCTAGAAAAATAATAAATTAAAATTATTTTATATAAATAAATATATATATATATATATGTATAATCAAAATATCTATTTTTGATATAATATAAATATTCCAACTTTTCTATATCAAAAGAATCACTTTATATGAAAATACCATGAAATTCCATACAAGTTCAATACTTTACAACTGAATACCATGTATTATGAAAAATAGGTTTATCTCACTAGAAATGTAACATATATAAAATCTACATCTATGAAAACTCTAAAGACGATAATAAAATACTTGAGATGTATTTTGAAAATTATACAAAATTATTTTTACATAAAACCCCCTCAAGTTCTATAAATTACAATAAGGACCCTAGTAAACATAGGTTTAAGCGGGACCAGTCTCTTGAGCCTTAGGGAGCCGTAGATATGGGTGCTTGCCTATATAAAGTAGACAATTTAACAAATGGTGTTATCAACACGGTAATCGTCTTTGAAAAAGACATAAATCCTGTTGTCCATATGCAGCGGTTACCGATAACACCAAAACATAATTCAGGACTTCAATTTCTTTTCTAATTGTTCTGACTCAGACCGAGTCTCATTATAAATAATCTGACTTGAATATGATTCATGTACAAACTACAATTCAATATGAATCCATATATTCAATCTATTCAATCTATCAATTTATACAACTTGACTGAACCGAACTATGGATATACATCCATCTACATGATTCATACATCTACATGATTCTCCAGTTACATCCATTTACTGATACCATGGTTTCAGCAAGTCATCCATCTGTACAATCTATAATACAAGACATTACAATTTCAATACAATACAAACAATACAATCAAGATATCGCGGAGTTTAAGGGGTAGATTGGTACGGAAGGTGTTAGAAGTGGCACGAGACTGCAAGATTTAAGACACCTAACCTGAATTCAATTGTCGTTGTTCCGGGTTGTATAACGGAGCCTTGTACTCTATATTCCGTTGCCTTAGTCTCTGGCATACTGAGACTCCTCTCGTATACACTGGCCTCTTCTGTACCAAGCTACTAACAACAGCGTTAACACTAAATGTAACATTACATCAATATAATACAACTTTAAAATCTACACACTCCCTCTCTCTGTCTGTTCTATTTCTCCCTTATCTTTGGGACTTACCGAGCGATTGTTCGCTGACGGCATCCCTTCTCTTTCTTCTTTGGAATGTTGTCAGGTGATCTGGACTTTCAAGAGATCGAGGCCACCAGCGAGGACTTGGATCAGCTTTCCTACAACCCAGAGCTTTAGATTCATTGTACACATTTCATTTTCAGTACTTTCCATTTCTGTTATGCCATTGTTTAGGCATTGCTTTTCATTCTATGTATTTACTTTTCAGATGCATTGTACTAAAGAATGTTAATAAATAAAGTTGATGTTCAGTACATTTGTCTCTTGTGTATATTTCTTTTATATTGCTTAGATACGCTTAGCGTATTTACTTCAGAGTAAATACGTAGCGGCTTCTTCGCGTCCTCTGCCCGTACACCGGGAAGCGGGGCGTGACAGGTTTTGTTGGCGGCCCATGCAGGTCGGAGCTGTATGGATACCTAAGCAATATAAAACAAAAGAACCAGCAACTAAAACATTCTTTACAATTCACATTCCTTGAATCTTATCATTCCACATACTTTGAATCTGTCCTAACCCAAAATTTTCATTCAAGGTTATAGATTCCCCGAACAACACCAGCACCAAATTCAACAATACTCCACCTCCACTACCGATCACACCTGCCGTAGCTGCTCCAATCAACGAGCAGACGAATCTACTTGAGGCTATCCGCAGCCTCTTGGAAGGACAGCAGCAGCAGACTGCTATCCTGATGAACCGTCCCGAGGCAGAAGCACCTAGGGTGAAGCAATTCAGGGCTTTTCACCCCAAACAGTTCTCAGGAAAAGAGAGCCCACTGGAAGCTGAGGAATGGACTCAGAGCATCGAAGATGATCTGGCAGCGGCACAAGTGCCAGAGATAGCTTGGGTCCGAGTTGCGAAGCTGCAACTTAAGGACAATGCACGGGTCTGGTGGAAGGCGGAAGAAAGCCGTCTTGACCAACCTATCGAATGGAAGGCTTTCCGTGATATGTTCGATGCAAAGTACTTCCCTGAGGCTGCCAAATTCGACATGGAACAGCAGTTCATCCATCTGCAACAGGGTTTGATGTGGACCAAGTCAGTAGATGAATATGAAGCTGAATTCACCATGCTCAGTCGGTAAGATATGTCTCAATGTTCGATTCTATATCACATACTACACAGCTAACACAAGACCGTAACAGGTTTGCGGCCCATCTCATACCGACTGCTGAGATCAAGGCAAGAAGATTTCAGCAAGGGTTGGACCCGGAAATCCAAGATGCCTTAGCTACAGGGGATTTCTCAACCCATGATTTGGCTCTGAAAGCTTCCCAAAGATACGAGGCAGTAGTAAAGGGAAGGGGCAGACCTCAATCTGCCGGAGTGAAGCGCCCTGCCAATCAGATGGAAGGAGGGGCCTCTTCAAGGCCAACTGTTGAACTCAGGAGACCAGAAGAAACCAATAACCAGCCAAGTCCAGACTTTTGCTACTACTGCCATAGAAAGGGACACTTGTGGAAGGACTGTAGGCGCGCAAAAGGCCTGTGTCTAATTTGTGGCGCATCCAATCACGGAATTGGAAACTGTCCTTATAATAGCAACCCAGATCACACAACCACCAACTACCCGTAGCGACCAGCTATCCAGGCTCCTACAACTCGTCCTGCATTCCCGGCACCCCCTCCACGTAGAACTCCTGCATAGCCAAATCTCCAATTCCATCAGGCACCGAGGAACATGCCTCGAGGACAGCGTAATGTGCCTCCAACTAGGAGGAATGTACCAGGACGACAGGCTTACACTTTAACGGCTGTAGAAGCCGAGACAGTTGACCAAGGTAACACTAGTAAGTCTCTTTCACATTTCTAAAACCCTTGTATCACTTTGTTATTTTTCATACACTATCAGTACTTCAGTCACCAAACTTTACTTAAATCTGTTACACTTTCCTTATACAAATTTCGAGAACGAAATTTTTATAAGGAGGGAAGAATGTAACAACCCTAAACTTTCTGTACAACTTTCTGTACAATTTTTTTTTCAAAAATACAGAAAGATATACTTTTGCCTGAGCACAAGTTATAAATTTTTTTTGCTTTTTAATAGCAAGAAGGAGCTTGTAGCTCATTGGTAAGAGCTTGCACTGCTGAACCAAATCACCAGAGTTCAAATCCCATCACCCACATTATTTTTAATATTGATTTCGTTTTAGATTTTTAGAAGTCGAAGGGTCTACACGTGCATAACTCATAAAAACCTCACATCACATATAAAACAAACGGACCCAGGTGAAAGACCATGAGACACTGGACACGTGGCAACGAGTTCGGCCCCGACTCGACCGACTCGGCCGCCGCCGCCGCCCGATTCAGCTCGGATCGGGTTGGTCCCTTCTGTGAACTTGTGTCTTTTTGTATCCCCATTACCCCTGTCATGTTTAAATTACCTGCACATCAACAGATCCTAATAAAATCCAATTAAACCAATTTTTTTAATACAATTTTCATACCATTTTTCAATACAACCTTTCATCTACCTTAACCCTAGTCTTTTCCTATAAATACCACACCTAAACACACCCTCCTCACTAGCAAATTCTGACTAAAACTCTCAAGAAAACTCTCAAGAATTTTGTGTACATGTGAAGTTAGCGAAGGGCGAAGCTCCGGCAATTTTCCGACGACGACCCTAGGAGCTCCCAGTGACGAAACGACACACCGGAAACTACTACCAATCCCTCTCCCTCTCCTCTAATATGAAATCCCGTAAGTCCCACCCCGCTCTTCTCTATTCTATTCTAAAAATTTGTAAAACTAAAACCCGACGGAAGTGGAGTTAAGCCGACTACCGATTCGGTTTTTCTTAAAAAAGTTCAACTTTCCTCATATACAACCATACCAAACGCTTACATCTTGACTATTAATCAGTAATAAAATGGAACAAATTCCATTTCAAAAGAATGTATATTTCAATTTTTATCGCACTTTTCAGTAAAATACCATGTAATTTAGTTTCGACTTTAAAACATCATTAATCTTGCTATACCTTTAGATAGATCACGGGGTAATGACCTACCTCCTCACAATACTCATATGCAACATACCATGATACCTTTTGGGAAATATAGATTCGGGAAAATACCGTTTACACGAAACTACCTTTAACTTATAAAAACCATTTTCACAAGATTACGTATTTTTACAAATCTTTGCAAAGCGCCGCTACAACCCATTTTGGGGAACCCGTCTGGAATGGTGTGGATTATCGCACATCCCTGGGCTTAGTAGTGCGAGATTCAGACCTCCGCAAGGAGTATTCGGTCTCGAAAGATTTAAAAATACAAATATCTTAAGAAAAATGAGATTTCTAGAAAAATAATAAATTAAAATTATTTATATAAATAAATATATATGTGTGTGTGTGTGTGTGTCATCAAAATATCTATTTTTGATATAATATAAATATTCCAACTTTTCTATATCAAAAGAATCACTTTACATGAAAATACCATAAAATTCCATACAAGTTCAATACTCTACGACTAAATACCATGTATTATGAAAAATAGGTTTATCTCACTAGAAATGTCACATATATAAAATACATATCTATGAAAACTCTAAAAACGATAATAAAATACTTGAGGTGTATTTTGAAAATTATACAAAATTATTTTTACATAAAACTCTCTCAAGTTCTATAAATTACAATAAGGACCCTAGTAAACATAGGTTTAAGCGGGACCAGTCTCTTAAGCCTCAGGGAGACGGAGATATGGGTGCTTGCCTATAAAAGGTAGACAATTTAACAAACGGTGTTATCAACACGGTAATCGTCTTTGAAAAAGACACAAATCCTGTCGTTCATGTGCAGCGGTTACCGATAACACCAAAACCTAATTCAGGACTTCAATTTCTTTTCTAATTGTTCTGACTCAGACTGAGTCTCATTATAAATAATCTGACTTGAATATGATTCAAGTACAAACTACAATTCAATATGAATCCATATATTCAATCTATTCAATCTATCAATTTATACAACTTGACTGAACCAAACCATGGATATACATCCATCTACATGATTCATACATCTGCATGATTCTCCAGTTACATTTTTACTGATATCATGGTTTCGGCAAGTCATCCATCTGTACAATCTATAATACAAGACATTACAATTTCAATACAATACAAAAAATACAATCGAGATATCGCGGGGTTTAAGGGGTAGATTGGTACGGAAGGTGTTAGAAGTGGCACGAGACTGCAAGATTTAAGACACCTAACCTGAATTCAATCGCCGTTGTTCCGGGTTTGTATAACGGAGCCTTGTACTCTATATTTCGTTGCCTTAGTCTCTGGCATACTGAGTCATCTCTCGTATACACTGGCATCTTCTGTACCATGCTACAAACAACCGCGTTAACACTAAATGCAACATTACATCAATATAATACAACTTTAAAATCTACACACTTTCTCTCTCTGTCTATTCTACTTCTCCCTTATCTTTGGGACTTACCGAGTGACTGTTCGCTGACGACATTCCTTCTCTTTCTTCTTTGGAATGCGGTCAGGTGATCTGGACCTTCAGGAGATCGATGCCACCAGCGAGGACTTGGATCGGCTAGCCTACGATCCAGAGCTTTAGATTCATTGTACACATTTCATTTTCAGTACTTTACATTTCTGTTATGCCACCGTTTAGGCATTGCTTTCCATTCCATGTATTTACTTTTCAGATGCATTGTACAAAAGAATGTTAATAAATAAAGTTGATGTTCATTACATTTGTCTCTTGTGTATATTTCTTTTATATTGCTTAGATACGCTTAGCGTATTTACTTCAGAGTAAATACGTAGCGGCCTCGTCACGTCCTCTGCCCGTACACCGGGAAGCGAGGCGTGACATCTGCTCTCCGGCGGGGGACGTCGAGGTGAAGCAAATGTTGGCGATCTGCTGGTTCCCGTAGGTCCGGCCTATCCTCCCTTGGTCTAATGGAAATTTGATCGCGAGATGATAGGTCGAGATTTGGTCCCGTAGGGCGTCCAATATAGGACGGCCCAGGAGGATGTTGTCGGATGAGGGGACTGTTCCCTTATGAAAAATAAACGGAAATAAAAAGCGATGGAAAATTCCCCAAATGAAGCATCACGTGCCCACACGTGATGCTCTTTGGAGCCAAAATTATAAAGCATCACACTTAACAAATGGGACTGAAGTTGGGCCTCATGTGCCACACGTGAGCACCTATATACAAAGTATATAGGCGCCTTCATAAAACAAACAGCAGACCAGAAGGCGCAACACGTGCCATTGGGTCACGTGCTAGATGTAAGGATTCCTAATATCTTCTGACCCGATAAAATTAAATTCTATATAAAAGGGATCAGAACCCTATTGAGGAAATACTTCTCAAATCTTTCTAAACAAGAAAGATTGTGCTCTGTAAATCATAGTACCGTTGGATCAAACATCCAATGGTGATTAAAAATCACCAAGATACAAAATAAGTTCTGTATGGAAAAATAATTTCCCAATTTTGTTAAAAACAAGAAAAATGTTTTCTGTAAAACAGAAGTCCTTGGATCAAAGATCCGACGGTGGATAAATTCCCCAAATCAATTGAGAGATATCTCAATGAGAGATTTCCTCAACTAAATCAACAAATCAGCCTCCACTATATAAAGGCCCCAAGACTTCAAGTCTAAAAAGAAGAAACCCCCCCCCCTAAACTTCAAGTTCAAAAATAAAAAAACAGAGAGAAAAACACCCTGATAAGTTAAAAAAAAGAGATTTTAATTCTCTAGAGAGAAGAAGATCTCCTCAAAAGAAAAGAAGAAATCCTAGGTAAGAAGGAACAAACCACAGAGAACATTTTACTTCTTCTTCGCCTCCACAAGAGTTTAACTCTTCCAAAAGAACTTAGTTCTTCCTCTAGTAAAAGATCTGCAGAAACAGATCTCCCCACAAGTTGAGAATTTAATTCTCATCGGGAAGATTTTGCCATGCAGATCCAAAACCCCAGGGAAGATCTAAATTTAGAGAATTTAATTCTCCGAAAAGGCATATAGGAATTTATTCCTCTGATAAAACTAGGATTTAACCCTATATAAGAATTTAATTCTTATAAAACAATGGGCTTGAAAGTCTCAAAACTCAAGATCTCCATGCTCGTAGAAAGATTAGCACCCTGCACGATAATGGCATATCACGTGCTCTCACGTGACCCCCTAAGAGTGCTTAGCACTTTCAAAAGGATAAAGGAGAATAAACCCAAGAGAGTTTCAATTTTAGGATGCCTCACATGTTCCCACGTGACTCTCAAACAGTTGTTTAAAACTTATATAAAAAAAAGGGAAATTCTAAAGACAACGTTCACTTTTTGAACACGCCTCACGTGTCCGCACGTGACCGTTTGATGAACCAAGTGCTTAGCACTTATAACTGAAAGAGGAATAAAATCCAGAGGACAGTTCCCATCTCGGGCTCCTTACGTGCTCACGCGTGAGCCAAGTGCTCAGCACTTTTATATATAAAAGAGAGAATAAACTCAAGGAACAGCGCCCCACTTTGGGGCCCCTCACGTGTTCACACGTGAACGCCTCCAAAATCCAGTGTTTAACACCGATTCAGTGCTTAGAACTGTGGGGTAACTAGGGAAAATCAATCTTAACCCAAATTAGCCAAGTCTGCCGAGGCCAAGACCTTTTTGGTCACCAATCAACCGAGCCCCCATGCTCAGGTCTCCCCAAACCAATCCTAGTCCCAAAGATGACTAATGTTCTCCTAGCAGATGGCATCTAAAATGACGTTCATCCCACATCTCCCCTCGATCTGGAAATTAGTTCAAGAGTACATCTCTCCACACCTCTGATACATGTCGTTGTAATTCTTCAACGTCTTCAGAGAGGTGGAGAGTCCTAATAACCAATAACTCTTGGCACACCCTCAAATTGATGAGCCAAAATCCATGGACTGTGATATCCTTAAACCTATGGACCTCAACGTCCCTAAACTAAACTCCATGGACTATGATGTCCTTAAACCTATGGACCGCAACGTCCCTAAACTAAACTCTATGGACTATGATGTCCTTAAACTCCATGGACTGCAACATCCCTAAACTAAACTCCATGGACTATGGTGTCCTTAAACCTATGGACCACAACGTCCCTAAACTAAACTCTATGAACTATGACGTCCTTAAACCCAATAGACCGCAACCTCCTTAAACTAATAACGGACCGTAACGTCCTTAAATTACTGTGGATCGAAACGTCCTTAAACTAACAACGGACCGTAACGTCCTTAAACTAGTGCAATAGAGCCCAAATGCTCTTTTGTGGGATCTAGATAATCCTGAACCCCCGTTAAGTAGATCTTAGTCTAAAATTAGACTAACGTATTCTTAACAAACATTTAAGTTGATCTTAATCTCAAACGAGATTAACGATCCATAAATCTAAACAAACCCAAATCTAAGAAGATACGGATTTGGACTAATCCCCGCCCTATGGGCGACAACATAAATTAGTCTCCGTATACAATCCACGGGCAACCAAAAATAGAAAAATACACACACGACACGAAGTGAGCTTCTGAAGCAGGAGAAAATTGTTACCGCAATGCGGTAACGTAATTAACTGCAGGGGCTTGCGCCTGCAAGGAAGAGCGTCCCCACAATCAAAAACCCCTCACAACGAGGGGGAATCTGACGAAGTCTGCTACAACGGCCGCATCTGTCCAAACCTCCGATACACAGTGCCATAAATTAACTTGGCATCTTCGGAGAGGTGGACAGATAAAACCAAATAGCATCTGCCCCCAAATGCAGGCAATACGTTTGTCTTCCCGGTTTCCGACGTAAACAGGGACCCTAGCGACGATGAACTCCATAGGTACGGTCCTCGTACGACCCGCTTCTCTAATGTTAAGGAGGAGGGTGACCACACCCTCAGCCGGGATAGAGTGGTTGGTAAACCCTGAGAGGATGTGGGAGGTAGGCCTTAGGTCGGACGATCCAAGCCCCATACGTTGGAAGCAGTCGTAGAAGAGGATGTCAGCCAATCTCCCGGAATCGACCAATATCCTCTGTACCTCGAAACGGTGGACCCGGGCAGTTATGACGAGAGGGTCATTGTGAGGCAAGGATATACCATGGAGGTATTCATCGGTGAAGATGATGGGCTCGGTCGTTCTGCACTTCTTTTGGGGTGGGTCGCTAGTACCCTCGAAGGGTAGTAGGCGGTGATTTTCGTCGGCACCCCAGGCAGATTCTGAGGTAACGACCATAATTTGCCCGATCGTTAGTTCCCCAGGAGTGGGATGGTTCTCCTGTTCCCGATCCGCATGGCGCCTGTCCCGCAGGTACTTCATTAAGTGGCCAGAGCGGATCAACTCCTCGATGTAGTCACGGAGTTGTTTGCAGTTTTCGGTCGGGTGACCCTGCGACTTATGGAAAGCGCAGTACGGGTCCCGAAAACGCTTAGCCGCTCTGTGGATGACTAGCGGGAGCTTGAAGAATCTCTCGCCCTTTGCCTCCTCCAACAGCTCGGTCCGGGAGATGTTAAGAGGAGTGTACTCCTGGAACTTCGGGGAGTGTGGCTTTGGTCGGTCGACCATCTTCTTCTCTTCTCTGTCCCTCTTCTTTTGGTCGGCTTGGTCGCTCCGGGGCAGGTTGGCGTTCACCTCCGACTCGAGTTGGATCTCTCGTTCGGTCCAAGCTTTTATCTCGGCCATGGTCTTATATTGCACTAATGCAAAAGAGTGGAGCCACTCTTTGTGTCTAAGACCTGACCTTAGTGCGGTGATGACAGTTTTATCCCGGTGCTTAGGGACCTCGAGGAGAGTGTTGTAGAAGCGAGTGACGTATCCCTTAAAGGATTCCTTATACCCGCTCTTTAAGGTAAAGAGGTAATCGACAGTCCGTTTCTGCCGTCTGTTTCCGACGAAGTGACCGAGGAACTGGGTGGACAGCTCATCAAAGGTAGAGATGGAGCATGGCGTGAGTCCTCGGAACCAGTTTCATCCAGCCCGGATGCGAGTGGTGGGAAATGCTCGGTATTGGGCAGCGTCGGAGTTATCCTGGAAGCTCATGCCCGCCGTAAATGCGTCTAGATGGTCCTTCGGGTCGGATTTCCTGTCGAAGAGGGCCACTATGGGCGGTTTGTTCCTGGACGAGACGTGCTCGGCCAGCAGTCCTCCGTAAAGGGTTTTGTCAGCGAATCGGCGGAGTATCAGGCCCCTCCGCCGGACGTCTGGCCATCCCGGTGTATGCCTTCGATTTTCTTCTTGAGGGCCTCAAGGCGGTTGTGGAACCCAGAGGATTCAGCACAGTTAGAGTGGTGGCCATTTCCGCTCCTGGTCTGCATGATAGTGCGGCTTCGATTCCGCTCTATCAAATTTCTCAGATCCTCGGGCGATGTCCTCTTGGAGCAGCCTTGACGCGAGTTGTTTGCGTGGTCCCGGCGAGAGAGAGGGTGTCGGTGGCGCCTGGAAGCGGACGAGCTGACTGACACATCCTCGGGTGGCGCAGGAGCGCGATGGGAGTCATGGCGATGGTTTCTTTCCCGGGACCTCGACGTAGACCCGTGCAGCACCTAGCGGGTCATTGAATCGGTCACTGTGTGGAAGCCGCGGTTGTCGGAGTCGGCACGCCTGTGTTCGGGGGCATTGACGCGAGTAATGTTATCCGCTCTTCTACCGACGTCATGATCCCTGGGAGGGGGAACTGCGATCTGGGGGGCTGGGCCTGCCGCTTGAACGCGAATGAGTGCGTCCACTATCAACGTGAGTCTGTCGATCCAGGCGGATAAGACGACAATGGCATTGGGAGGAGAAGAAGAGCCGCCCCCGCCTTCGTTGTGGAGGAGGCGATGACTCGTACATAGGATCGCCACAGTTCTCGCTCGCTATCAATTCTATCATCTATATATACCTCTATATCATATATATGTGATTGGCTGTTAAAATAACTGGTTCAGATTTATTGAATAAATTATCTATGCAATTTTGTGTATTGTTCTCTCCCCTTATTTTTATTCCAAAAGAGAAGGGCTAAAAGTCCTGAGTTTTATATACTAAATTAGGAGATGGCTTTGCACATCTCTTTTCTTGATAAAGGAAGTGCAAGGTATGTCCACTCATGATGCAAAATGATCCACGAAGTCCAAACTAATCTGACATGGCATTCATTACAGCTCTGCGCAGTCCAATCCTGAACAAAAAAGCTAAAAAAGTTGTAACACTATTTTCTCTGTGAATGTTTTTAAAAATTGACCTAAGCTGTCATAATTCCACATCCTAAGGGGCCTAATATATAGAATTCACCTTTTCTGTTGATTAGCAAAAAATGAAAATAAAGTTCAGTTGTAGGGCCACGTGGTCGGTGGCCCAAAGAACGATACATATTTCAATTATTAGTGTCCTTTAACAAATGTTGCAGAATCGTCTTGTAGTCTCTTATTTTAATCACTTTTGATGTCCATGCTCAAACTTCATTTTTGTCTTAACTATTTGAACCTAATAAGAGAATTATAATTTTTGTAGGTGACACTTTTGAAAGCTTTCATGTTGTACTATTTTGAAAGCTTTCGATTGAGATGAGTTAAACAATTATCAATGAATTTTCTTAAATGCCCCCCCTCCCCCACCCCCCAAAGTTGGAAGAATATTTCTTAATATGTATCGTGAAAAGAGGTAAATTAAGTTTCAATTTGAAACTACTGAGAATTGAATTATATAGCTACTCAAATTCTAGTTATAGAATTAAGAGGAAAAAATTGAATAAATTTCTCTTACCTTTTCCATAAAATGCCACATGCTCTCTTTTGTTTGGGACCCGGTCTCCCGAAAAAAAGATGGAATGTTTTGGGCACCAATTGAACACCTTTTTGATATACATACTTGTATATTGAGGATAATGGAGGGAACATGCCATAGAATGGAATTTCCTTCTATGGTGTCGGAAAAATACACCATCCAGAATTTTTTTCGACGATCGGCACTCATCATCATCTCTATCATCTAAGATTTGGATACACCAAATTTCATGAGATTCCATCACTTTTCACTGTTGATTTAGTGAGTGCAAAATCAACAGTTTACCGACAATAGAACTTTTTACATTGCTAATCCAACGGTGAAAAATGGTGGAATCACATGAAATTTGGTATATACAAGTCTTACATGATATAGATGATGGGTGCCGATCGTCGAATAAAATTGCGGAGGATGTAGATTTTTGATGCCATCTGACGAAAAAGCCTCCTAGGGTCTTATAAATAGAGAGATTAGAATAATAGAGGAAAAGGGCCTTAGGAGGCTTTTTGCGTTAGGTGGTGGCACAAATCACATTCTCCATCATTTTATTCGATGATCGGCACCGGCCATCTTGATCTTTATCGTCTAACAGATCGATGCACAAAATTTCATGTGATTCCAACACCTTTTCACCGTTGATTTAGTGGGTGTAAAATTAACGGTTTACCGACAATAGTATATTGCTAAATCAACGGTGAAAAGTGTTGGAATCACATGAAATTTGGTGTATCGACATGTTAGACGATGAAGATCAAGATGACAGATGCCGATTGTCGAATAAAATGGTGCATGTCGTGATTTATTCCGCCACCTCACGCAAAAAGCCTCGAGTCTCGTTCATATATATATGTGTGTGGGGGGGGGAGAAAAGATGGGAGGGAATTTTCTCTTATGGCGTCGAAAAAATACACCCACTCATTTTTTCCGCCGATCGGCACCCATTATTTTCATCGTTATCATCTAAGATGTGGGTACACCAAATTTCATGTGATTCTACAACCATTTCACCGTTGATTTAGCAATGTAAAAAGTTCTATTGTCGGCAAACCGTTAATTTTGAACCCACTAAGTCAACGGTGAAAAATATTGTAAAATCACATGAAATTTGGTGTACCCACATCTTAGATGATAATGATGAAAATGGTGGGTGCCGATCGTCGGAAAAAATGATGGAAGGTGTATTTTTTCGACGCCATAGGAGAAAATTCCCTCCTATGCCCTTTTTCCTCCATTAATCACACACACACGAGAATAATGGAGAAAAGATGCCCTAGGAGGGATTTTCGTTAGGTGGCGTTAAAAAATACGTCTTCCAACAATATATTCAACGATCGACACCCATCATCATCATCTTTATCGTCTAAGATGGGCATGCACCAAATTTCACGTGATTCTACCAGTTTCTCACCGTTGGATTAGCAATGTAAAAAGTTCTATTATCGGTAAACCGTTAATTTCGCACCCACTAAATCAACGATGAAAAAATGGTAGAATCGCATGAAATTCTTTGACCGGCCACATGTACCCAGCTCTTTGCGTTCTAGTTATAATGGTAAAGACATGAATTTTGATCATAAGGGAATAAAATCTTCTTGGCTCCTGAGATCTATCCTAATCATTCATCATCTTGTGAGGATAACAAACTAATATAGGCATAAAGTTTATGAAATGCATGTCTTAAAAGGGCAATATATACATTCATATATCCCAAACAACCCCCTTACACTCAGTTGCACCAAAATAAAGCATAGCTAGCACTAATGACTAATATTGCACATAGAAAAAAGGTCCTGCCAATATGCCCCTGCAAAACCCTACCCTCTCGCACTGAGAGATTGACGGCTGGGTCCCATATACACCAGCGGAACACAGCCCTCCTGTTTTACTCGATCCTATTCAGTCCCTCTTACCTCTCTAATTGCACATTAAGGGCATAATTATAACTCATAAAATTACTACACTAACAAAGTTTTCAATAAAAATAGAAAACTCTAAATACGAGTGTCCCATGTTTCCTCTTCCTTCTTAGCCTCACCATCTTCAATTTTCTCAGGCAACAACGACATCTCCTTCTTCTTTTTCATCAACTCATCCACAATTCTTCTCATGCCAACATCAGCACCATCACCATCACACCCCATGAAAACCTCCGCGATATCCGCCGGCGTCACCTTCACTTCGTTAAGCAACCCCTCCACCTCCCCCATCAACTCATGCTCCTCCTCCTCGAGCTCCATATAATTCTTCGCCAACAATTTAAATGCTGGAGCCTCACAGTATGACAAATGTATCTGTTGAACGTCATGTTAGCTTTGATATATATACATAGATAACCTGGAGCTCAAAATTTTAATTCGAGTCGCGGTGATTCTAAGCCTAATGGTTATCAAAACATAGTCAAGTTCATTTAATATAATATATATCCGTTTTCTTTCTTTCATTTAATATAAAATACCAGGCACTGGTTTCAAAACATAGTCAAGTCCAATTGCACAGAAACCCCTTAGAGTTGTTGTATTGCATTTTGACCTATGGTTGCAGGTAAGATGAAGCCTTAAGTTTTACCGCAAAATGGTTCAGGAGAGCAAGTAGCATACCTTTCGATCCATCCGTCCCGGCCGCAGCAACGCCGGATCCAGCTTCTCCAGGTGATTCGTCGTGAAAATCATCAGCCTCTCACCCACACACGACGACCACAATCCATCAACAAAATTAAGCACACCGGACAAGCTCACAGAAGAGAAACTCGAACCGCCCGCCCCATTACTATCTGAATCAACATTATTATTATGATAATGAGCCTGATCCTGTTTCGTGAACGACTTTTTCCGATCGGATAGATCAAGGGAACAATCGACATCCTCGACAACGATGACTGATTTGGTGGAGGTAGAGATGAGGAGCCTGCGGAGCAGGGTGTTGGAGAGGACGGCGGTTAGCTCGAGGTCGTAAAGGTCGAACTCCAGGAAGTTGGCGATGGCTGCGATCAGGCTAGTCTTTCCAGTGCCGGGGGGTCCGTAGAGGAGGTACCCGCGCTTCCAGGGGCGGCCCACGCGGGAGAAGTACTCTCGGCGGGCAGAGAAGCGTAGCAGGTCGTCCTTGATGGAGTCCTTGAGAGCCGGGTCGATGGCCAAGGTGTCGAAGGTGGACGGGTGGTTGAACGGAACAGAGGACCTGCACACACATATATATATATATATATGGTTACTATTTTAATGCGAAAAAAAGCTGGATTTCTCTTCCTTGTTTCAAATAAGAAAATCCAGAGAAAATTCCATGTCAAATATTAATCTGTCCCCCCGATTACTATTTTAATGGTCTGAATACTTTTTCTGTGCAATGGATTCAATATGAAACAGGTTCCCATCTATTTCTGTTGGATTGGACGGTGGAATGATCGAACAATTCAAATGTCATTTGCGATTGTCCGGTAAAATCTTCTGGCCCTCGCATTGGTTACAGTCTAATAATAAAAATCAAAATTCAACTGTCCCCACCAACAAATTTACCGGAAGATATTATTTCAAGATATTATTTCAAGGGTGAGTAGTTCCAGCAAGGACCACTTCCAGCTAGCTTCCACCATACTTGCCATTTTAATAAACCTATTATATATCCAACAATAGGAAGCAGATCTCCTAGAATCAAACCATGAAAAAGGTTTACTTTGTAGAACATCAATAAGCATAGCTGAATATATGCAGCAAAGCTAAGCATCACATCAGACAAGTATAGCTAACTTCTAAGTTCCAAAGGGGGAAAAGAGAGAGAGGGGAGAGAGAGCGAGCGAGCGAATTATCACGAAATTTTCAGTGCTTCGATCTCAGATATTCGCAGATGTTATATATTCGACATTTAAAATCTTAGCCAAGAACTGCTATAACTCATCGACCCTCCCCCGTCCCTCAATTCATTTATCCTTGTTTTTGTTGCGACTTATGCATGCAGCTGCGGTCAACCACACAGCTACATAAAGAAGAAAAGAAAAAAGATAGATAGATAAAATCTAGCTAGAAACACAAGAATTAACTTACCAATCGCTGCCGTACTTGCCGCCGAAGGGCTGGTTGGTATACAGCCTCCTCTCCCTGGCCTTGAGGTCTAGCCTGGTGGCCTCCTCGAGGATGAACGCAACGTACTTGTGGTGCACCATCTCCTTATACCTGCTGTTGAAAGTCAGCTCGAAGTATCCGTACTGCTCCTCACCGGAAGACCTGGACCCCTTGTAGCCGCCCCCGACGTTCCCGGACCCGCGCTCCACCGAGTGGTACCACCACTTCATGTCCACCCCCTCGAAGACGTCGGTCGTCGAGTGGGAAGACGGCAGCGAGAACGTGACGTCTTTCGAATTCTTCGACTTTGACAGGCGGAGGGTGGGGGCGGTGGCGGCGAGGCAGCGGGAGCTGAGGTAGGCGTGCACGGCGTGGAAGAGGTCGTTGGAGGACCCCGAGGGGTCGAACTCGTCGATGAGGAGGGTCGATATCGGGCGTACGAAGGCGAGGAAGCGGCCGAAGAGGGTGGACAGGAAGTGGCGCAGCTCCTGGGGGACGAAGTCCCGCGCGGCGCTGCGGATGAAGACGATGGTGGCCAGGAGGGAGGTGATGGACTTCCAGTCCCAGACAATCTCCACCATTTTTTCTTCTTCCCTTTCTTTGTTTTTCTTTCGCTGATCAGCTTGTTTGTGATCCGATGATTATAAACTTGGAGTGAAAATTGCGACTGGTCTGCTGCTGATGGCCTGCTCCTCCTCCCTGGAATCGAATATTTGTACTGCACGTGGTTTGTACTGGCTGGAGAGGGAATCGAAATGGTCAGCTTACCCGCGTATGTTCCATTACCTACTCATTTTTTTACTGTTTACCTTTGATGCACAGTACTTGTTTGGTGACGTGGCATGAAACAAATTATGAGAATAATTTTCAATGGATTGGACTTTGGTTTTGTGTAAAATTTTATATTTTTTGTGAGAATTTTACGACGGACAGGTCGCAAAAGTTTCAAAACCATAATCCTAAATTTTGGGATAAGATAATGGGATTTTTTTGATTTTGCAAAACTAAATATTTTTTCTGAAAGAAAAATAAATTTAAAATCAAGACAAGATTTTTTTTGGGATTTGGCAGGGACCAAATATATTTTTAACAAAAATATATTTCTGAATGAAAGGGAATTTTATCGTTTTTTTCTATTTGGCAAGGCCAATATCTTTTTGAAAGAAAAATAAATTTAAAATCAAGATAAGATTTGAATTTATTGAATTTTTTTCTTTCTCGATTTTTTTTAGATTTTAAAATTTTAAAATCAGGAAAAAATATTTTAAAAAAGAAGGAAAAAAGCAGGCTGCTGTGGCTGCTGGGCTCGGGGGAGCTGGGCCCAGCGGCCTCCTACCCAAGCTGGGCTCCGGGGGGGCCTCCCTCCCGATCTGGGCTCGTGCCTTCCTTTTAGGATTGAGCCGGGCTCGTTTTTATTTTTTTTATTAAAAAAAATTCCAGAAATTATTTTAAAATTCCAGAAAATTCTGAAAACTAAGAAAAATTATTTCTGAGTTTTCTTATTTTTTTGGGATATCTCACTCAAGTTTTGGATTAATTATAGGGTTCTGCCTTTAAATCTGTGAGTTATTTTTTTTAGAAAACTTTTGTTGCTCACCAAAATATTCAAAAATTTATTCTCACATAAAAATTAAGAGATTTGATGGGTGTCTGTTCAAGTGGAAGCGTTTAGGGCTTGTACCAAATTTCATGAGAAATGTAAAATCCTAATAAAATGGACAAGATTAAATAGGGTAGTTTAATCAAAAAGTGAAATTTTTTAGATTGTTTGTTGCATATTGTGATGGTGCATACTTGATGAATAAAAACGCATACCGCATTCATTAATAAAAATCTGACAAATTTCAAATTGGAGATTTCGTGAGGAGACGTGAGTCTAGATTCAACTACCCAATCTATCCCGTTTCTAGAAATCTTAAACCATTTTTCAATCATTTTAATAAAATTTTAAATTTTATACTTTTGAAGGATGTGGTTGAGGTCGTAGGCCTTCTTCTCTTTCTTCGGTGTATAGGTTTATTATTGTTGTTAAGATGGGTTGAAGACGAACCTTCTTTAAGAAAGAACGATACCCCATTAAATGCAGATAGCCTTAACGCATTCATAATAAAATCAAGACATCGTCTGCCTCACCAGAGGTGAGATGGAAGATGATGATAACATAATAAAACTGTTGGCTATAGTGCCCTCCAGTCAATTATTGTAATCGCAGGCACGCGATTATGATAATTAAGGGAGGACCTATACGGATAGAACAATCTTACTCAAAATGATAGAATGCTATCTGGTTTGCCTTTATCATCATGTACATATATTATGTGGTATTACATATCACTATTACATGTTGATAGAACCAATATGATTCTTGCTTGACTACCAGTATTGTGATGACGATCGTATACATGAGAGCTGGGTGGTCTATAAGCATATCCTTAAATGTCCCTAGTCGAGAGAGTATCAAGATTGGACATCGATACTCCGGAGTAGACTAGTGTATACTTATCGAGACCCCGACGAGGGGCGGTGGCTGGTCTCACAAGCCACTGGTGTCAGTCAGTCACCTAAGACAGTATACATGTGCCCATTGGGTTATGAGTACACTGGACGGACTTACCGGGAACATAATAGTTAGTATTATATCTATTGTCATATATCAGTTCTCAGGTGACATGTGTACAGGTTAGTTTGTCAACCTGAGATCGTCATTTGTCTCGTATGAGTTCCTACTGTGGTTTGATTACTACCTTACCACGGCTCAAAGGAGTCGTGCAAACAGGTTTTACTTGGGTACAGTCCCGAGCCACATGGAAGCAGTGAGTGGATCGTCGGGGATTCGTCTCTCCCGGTATTGGGGGTTGATGTCGCACGGTGCATGGGTGACCATCACCAGAAATCGTTGGCCAAGCTAGACGAGAATTACTGATTTGGATCAGTAGTTTCTCAATGGGTGATGAGCTTCATACCGACATGAAATATCGCGTTATTAGAGGTCTGACTTTATCCACACCCCTAAACTTGATATGCAATACTCTTAGATGAACAGATCGGACTGTACGGAGATTGTCATGGATAGGCTCAATAGGGCTCGGATGAGTTGGCTCGTCGGCCTTCCTTTTGCTTAATATCTGGGTAGTCGTTACGTACAGCTAGTGCTGCTGACGTACTTGTGGTTAAACCCACTGCCAACGTATTGACAATTCTTTAGAGTCCTACACATAGGGTTTCCCTGGTTCTGGCGAAATGATATATTAGCCGTATTGGATACGTGTAGGGTTCCGATCGAATGAGTGTACTAGTTACCTGGACTTTCGATCGGACGGTTGATAATACAAGCCGGCTCGGGTTTGAGTCGGATTATTAAATCAGGTATTGATTTAATAATTTACGTATATGTATTTCGATATGTATATTCTAGTATTATGTTCTTTGTGTTATTCTATTTTTTCGGGTATTCGTATTTCTGTACGAATACAGGTATGCATATACAGTAGAATATAATCCGTATTTTTTACAGATAACATTCTAGAAGGTGGACACCTCATTTAGTTTTTATCCATTTATTATTAAATGGATATGAGGTGTAAAGGATGTGAGAGGGGAGTATGATGAGAACCATGCTTCAAAAGTGTTGCACAAATGAATTAACAATTCATTTGTGCAAACATTCAAGCATGGTGGGTATTTTAAAATGAAAGAAATGGTTTTACAAAACCTTGGCTTCTCATTTTCTCTCTCATGAGATGGTTCATAATTTTTTGGATGGCTTTCTCACCATCATGCTTCACTCTCCTCTCTAGTATTTTTCTTGTGCTCCTCCACCTTCAAGCTTAACCTCCTCTCTACAATCTCATGAGTTGAGAATCAAGAGAGGAGGTGAGATGGATAAACACTTAGAACACTCACTACATCCTAGGCATTCTAGATTAGCAACCTAGAATCTCTAGTTGCTTCACTAGCTTTTGATGTCGGGCAAGAGCCATGAGCTACATCTCTCGGGTGGATCATCTTCGACGAAGGTAGACCGGCGGCCAAGTTCAATCGAGCGCGCCTCAAGGAGCTAAGGAAGATGATGGAAAACCGAAGGACTTGGTTCGTTCGGTATAACATTTCTAACCTTATAGTTTATCTCTTTGTAGTTTGCTAGTATAAGTTTATGGTTCGATATAGTCAGGTTCGCTAGCGCCAAGTTTTTAAACGCCAGTTTTTGTTCCGCACTGGCCACGGCAGATGGCCAGGACGCTGGCGTACCCCAACAAAAACATAAATATTAGTTTACTTGAACAAGCTGAAAGACTTGGACACTAGTGACAACAAGCTGGCAGCGATGTGACGGGGCTTCACAACGCCGCACCATTTAGATGCAACGATCTTCAGAGGATTGGCGCATGTAGGATCACACTACGCGTTGGACGTGTTGAGGAGCGATGTCACTAGTGAAAATTGGATTTATTGCCAAGCACTCACAGTTTATGTTGAGCGGTAATTACAAGATATCTACGCGCCAAGAGATAAGTTGAGTGATGGTTACGGGGAATTTACGTAACGTGTCAACGTTACATTATTTCTTGGTTTGACCTCATTTTCACATAAGGAGTCGAACCATCACTACTACAAATGAGGGGTTGCCTCTGCGAATAGAGAAATTCGTAGGGATAACTTTTTATTGCCCCTACGGTTTACTCCGTAGGGGCATTGTTTTCCCCTACGGTGCCCGGCATAAATAAATTTAAAAATTTTAAAATGCAATCTTTTTATTTGGCCCTACGGTGCCGCAAAATAAAGCCCTACGGATTAATCCGTAGGGGCAAAAAAGGGTTATTTAAAAAAAATAAAGCCAAGTAATTTCCTACCGTCCCCTAAAATTTCCCACCAACCCGTGCCACCCCAAAATTCCTCGCCCTTCATCGCCACCCCACTCTCGTCGTCGAATTCCTCATGGTCGAGTTCCTCCTCTATCGTCGTCGACCGAGCTCGTCGTGGAGTTCCTCATCGCCGCCAATCGACCTCATCGCCGCCAATCGTCCTCGTTGCCTCCTCCACCTCTTCGAGCTCCATCTTCTCGGCCCCCTCCACCTCGTCGAGCTCTTGCTCTCCACCTCCTCGAGGAACATTACTCGTCAATCGGACTTTGGCAGAGGTGAATTAATTTGGAATTTAATTTATAATTTTATTGTTTTTGGTGTTATTGTTGTTGATTTTAGGTTTAGGGTTATAGGGTCGGGTTAATTGGGGGTTAATTTGGGTTAGGGTTAGGGTTTGGGTGATGATTAGGGCTAGGGTTAGGGTAATTAGGTAAAATAGGGTTAGGGATTGGGTAATGATTAGGGCTAGGGTTAATTGGGTAAAATAGGGTTGGTGATGGTTATGGTTAAGGTTAATTAGATTAATTAGGGTTAATTTTTGTTTGAGCTAGGGTTAATTTGGGTTAGGGTTTGGGTGATGATTAGGGTTAGGGTTTGGGTTACTTAGGTAAAATAGAGTTAATTTGGGTTTGGGTTTGGGTGATGGTTAGGGTTAGGGTTAATTTGGGTTAATTAGGTAAAATAGGGTTAATTTTGGTTAGGGTGTTGATTAGGGTTAATTTGGTTTAATTAGCTTAATTTTGGGTTAATTAGCGATAATTTGAGTTAGGGTGATGAATAGGGTTAATTTAGGTTAATTAGGGTTAGGGTTTAGGGTGTACTAGTTCCTTCATTAGGATACTCGATGATAACGTAAACGTAAAACTTTATCGTAAACGTAAGAAAACTTTACCCTAATCTGAAAACATCAAACCCTTAAAAACGAAACGTAAACGTAAAATCTATTCAAGTTAAATGTTCAAATTAAAACCAATATATGATACTCAATGATAATAGGAAACTTTCATATTCTCATCGATACTCATATGTGAAAATCAAAGCGCGACTTAGTCCCCGTCTATCGGTTAACATACGTTTGATGTTCTTCGTGGTATAGAACTATACGAAGGTTGTTAAATATCGGACGTTCTAGTTCAGTGTTAACAGCCGTCGTGTAGTCTATGTGACCAGAAAATTCAATCGTATGATAACCGATAGATTTGTCCAGTGTGGACAGGTTAGGAATGTATAAAGCAAATACCTGCATTCACTTGCATTTTCATTCATTTCGAGTTATTTCGTCGGTATTTTTCCGCTGGTTCTCCCTGTACAAAGATAGATTAGATGTTCATTTCAACGTTATTTCACAGCATTGAAATGATTATCTATTCTATTACAGTGTACTCGGAGAATAGTGGGGAGGTTCTGCCGAAATCTACTCGAAACGGATGAAAGCACAAGCGAATGGGTGTCTGCTCTATACATTCTTAATTAATGGGATAGAAGCTTACCCCCGACAGCCAAAACACACACATACAATACGAATACACAACAAACGCACACACAAAACACATACACACTAACAACCCTACATCTAAGCGAAATCTAAAATTGAAACACACATACACATAATACAACTCATACTTGGGTATCTTCAAATCTAACTTTTTTAATCGATAATTTATTCTTTTCAACGACAAACTTACCTATACGGATTTTCTTCTTTGTTAGGAACCATCTCGTTCTTAGATTTCTCAATAAAGTCACTATAACCTACAATTTATATGTTATACAGTCTAAAATGGCCCATGAGTACATCAGAGTTAAGGACTGGATGTACGTGGATTGGCAACAACGCATGCAATCTAAGTTTGTCGCAGGAATTGCTGCTTTCATTGAATTTGCACGCGCTCATAATAAAATCGTGTTAGAGAAGATTCTCTGTCCGTGCGATAGATGTGGGAATAAGTTCTGGCAGAAAGTAGAAATCGTAGAGTTTCACATCATTAAACATATTTTTACTAGACTTTATACAACTTGGCTATATCATGGGGAAGAATAAGACGATGACGGTAATGCGGCAGAAGAAGAAAGAGAAGGTGGTAATGCGGCAGAAGAAGAAGACAATAACTTCTTTCCAGGAAAAGAAATGGAGGATATGATAAAGGCTGCACTCGGTGATAGTGTTCCTACCGAAGATGACATTCCTTCCGGTCAAGGACTGCGTGCGGATAAGTATGAAAAGTTCATGAATGATGCTAAAAGACCAATTTATGAGAATGCAAAGTATTCCACCCTATCATGGTTTGTCCAAATTTTCCAGATTAAGTGCCTAATTGGATGGAGCAACAAGTCATTCACGATACTTCTGAAGTTCCTGAAAGATTCTATGCCCCTGGAAATAACGTATCTGACAGCTGGTACGAGCCCAGAAGATAATGTCAGATTTGGGTCTGAAGTGTGAGAAGATTCATGCATGTCCTAAAGATTGCGTGTTGTACCAGAAAGAGAATTCAGATTTGAAAGAGTGTACAACATGCGGAGAGACCAGGTATAAGACAAAAGAATCTGATAAGAATCTCGGTATACCTTTCAAGATAGCACGATACTTTTCTATAATATAGAGGCTGTAGAGTCTATTCAGGTGCAAGAAAACAGCCGAGGAAATGATTTGACATCACCGTGCTGCTCCAACCGAAAATGGAAAAACGAGTCATCCAAGAGATTCACTGGCATGGAAGGATTTCGATAGGAGACACAAAATATTCAGTAGTGGTCCTCGCAATATCAGGCTCGGACTCGCTAGTGATGGCTTCTGCTCATTCAACTATATGGCTGGAAGCCACGGTACATGGCCCGTTGTAATGATAGTTTATAATCTGTCGTCTTGGTTGGCTATGAATCAATCCTACTTTATGATGCCTCTTCTTATTGACGGACCAAACTCACCGAGAAACAATATCGACGTTTATCTCCGAGTTCTGATCGATGAGTTAAAATCTTTATTCATTGATGGTGTAGAGACTTACGATGCAAACACATATACAACCTTCACAATGCGTGCGGCTTTAATGTGGACAATTATTGAATTTCCTGTGTATGGAATGCTATCAGGTTGGTTCGTACATGGTCACAAAGCATGCCCTTATTGCGATCAATATACAATATCGAAATGGTTGAATTTTAGCAGGAAGGTTTGTTATTGCGGTCATCGGCATTTCCTGCCACTAGACCATCCCTACAGGTTAGATGCTGCTCACTTTAATGGTCATCAGGAGCTTCTTGGGCGTCCAACCTCATTATCCGGAGAGGACATGATTGCTTAGTGGGATGGTTACAATAATGTGACCTTCAGGATAGATCCGTCAGAACAGGTCAAACCACCATACTGGAACAAGTTAAACATTTTCTACGAGCTTCTGTACTGGTCAAAAAATTTAGTGCGTCATTGTTTGGACGTCATGTATATAGAGAAGGGAGTATCCGAGCACGTACTCAACTGGATTTTTTATAAAGATGGAAAATCGAAAGACAATCTCCTTGCTCGGATGGATCTCAAGGACTGGGAAATTAGAAGTGAATTGCATTCTAAACCGATAGCGGGTAAACCAGGTAAGTTTGTATGTCACAACCGGAGAAAAAAAGGTTCCTGTAGGTGTTGCATGATTTGAAAGTTCCCACATGTTTCTCAGGATCATTTAGCAAGAAGATAAAAATTGTGAAAGGCAAGATCGATGGGTTGAAAAGTTATGATCACCATGTTATTATGGAGCACATTTTTCCATTATCCCTTAGGACTTTCTTTCCCGAATCGGTTGATCTAGTAATCAATGACCTTTGTTGCTTTTTAGAGAATTGTGCACTAAAACCTTGGATGTTGTGACGCTGGAGAATCTAGAAAATTCTATTTCATTAATACTTTGCAAGTTTGAGCATATTTTCCCACTGTCATTCTTCGATATCATAATACACCTGACGGTTCATCTTGCAACCGAGGCTAAGTTTGCTGAACCGGTACAATATCGATGGATGTATCCCGTCGAAAGGTACGTGGAATTTTTCGTTTCACTCAATTTGTAAAAATATTTTTGTCCTATATGCTAGTATTTATTTATTTAACATATTTTTCTTTACATACCTCTACACTCTAAAAAAGTATATACACAATAGAAATCGACCAGAGGGTTCTATCATGCAAGATTATTTTCTAGATGAAATAACCACATTTTGTTCCCGCATTCTGGACGAGAATATTGAGACGAAGCTTAACCGACCTCGGAGAATTCAGGACGGGCCATAAGGTAAAACTGATTATAAGAGAGTAGATATTATGTTTATCAACAAGATATATCGGTTTATCCTTCTAAATAGCGTATGTCTTAAAAAAATTAGAGAGTAAGTTTTTTTGGATTAATTATTATATTTGTGTTTGTGCGTTTATGAAATGATATAATATTAATGTCATAATTTATTGTTAAGAACATAATTCATATTGATGAGATACGTGAAGGAAATCCTGATTGGAATGATGAACAATTGGAAAAATATCATCATGATAATTTTTGCGATTGGGTTGCAGATCATGTAAGTTGTTCGAATAATATGTTATTGCTACCAGTCTTAATCTAAACTTATATCGTTATGTATTTTCCGTAAAAAATTTTTTTTCAGATCCACGATCCGAACTTGTTTGCATCATTATAGAGAGACTCAAGATGTTTAGCTCAGTTTCCTAGCATGGAGGTTGCATATTATAAAGGATTCGGTGTCCTTGGATACAAATTTGAAGTTAAAGATATAGAAACATCTCGAACCATTTAGAATAGTGGGATTGCGACGGTAAGATCGGATAATGTGATTTATTATGGATACTTAAATTGCATACTTGACATCCAATATCCCGGACGATCAGAACCGTTTTAAATATTTCAGTGTATTTGGTACGATACACGTACCGATACGGATAAGTGGAGAAACAATCTCGGGAATTGGAAGATGAATATTGATTGACTAGTGTGAACACACTTCGATTTTACGGTCAAGACGATTCATTTTTCTTTACGAACCAAGCGTTCCAAGTATACTACTCACAGTGCTTGAAGCACGGGGATGGAGTGTCGTATCGTTTGGAAACCCAGGGATGTTTACGATGTCCCAGAATTCGACGATCGTATGGAGGACAATGATGAGGATGAAGAAGAGAGAAGACTTAGAGTGCTCCGACCGTCTGTTTCAAAAGACGGGTTGTCTTCGTTGATCGTAAAGTTACGTGGGTTAGAAATGATATCGATAATGAAATCAAGTAGATATGTCTAATGCGTCTACAAAACGAAAAAGATTATCAGTAATGTTGTATTGTTACTTCACATTTTTATGATCCATACATATATTGCATGCATATGTAATGATTGTACTCTTATCTAGGTCTGATGACGACGCCCAGAGCAGCGAGGGGCAGCAGGAGCACCAGCTGCGGTAGAGGCAGAGGCAGAGGTGAAGGAAGAGCGGTTCTGCCGCCCGGGGAGCTGCGTAGGGAGCTCCAAAGGGCTGGTCTTGCACCCCGATCGGTATCCCCTTTGGATAACTCCTTCCGTGTGGACTTTGCCACAACTCTAGGTATATTGCACGCATATTCATTTTGAATGTAATATTTTAGATTTACACACATATTTATTTCAAAATTACTTAAATAGTCAATGTTTAATTGTATAGCTGTTGGTGGTGCGTACACATCAGAGGCAGAGGTCACTACCGCACCTACATGTATGTTTATATATCATATACTGCATGCATATTGATTTAAAATGTTATAACATAAATATAAACACATTATTTTTGCTCTTACTTAGATAATCATTTTTTGAATGTCTAGCTGTAGGTGGTGCCTCCACATCTCGGGCAGAGGCCACCACCGCACCTGCGGGTATGTTTTTATATCCTATATTACATGCATATTGATTTAGAATATTATATTATAGATATACACATTCTTTTTGCAATTACTTATATAATCTATTTTTAATTGTCTAATTATAAGTGGTGCATCCACATCTGGCGCAGAAACCACTTCCGTACCCTTCGCTCATCCTGCAGGTTAGTATGAATAAATATAAAATATTTATTCATTTTACATATCCTCTAAGAATAAACATGAACTTCATGTAATTTTATCGTCAATGTTTATTTTCTGGTTGGAGGGGATGCGTCCACGTCCGGGTCACCAGTTGTTCCTCACTGGAGGAACTATCGTCCCGCTCGTGCTGCTGTCCGGGCCCAGGCTCGTGCTGCTGTCACCGGAAGTATATATCGCACTTTAATTTTCGTTAATCCTTGATTTCTTAATACCGTTTTTCTTAATATTTCTTGTCTTGATATTTCTTGTAGATGCAGGGCAGCCCCATCCCGAGAGGGGGACTCGAGGGTCGAATCAGTCCCACAGACTGAGGCTCGATAGAGCTAGGGGGAGGCACCATTCCCTCTCTTCTTTACCACCGATTATTGCTATACTTGCGATTATGCCGAGCGGTTCGGCCGTTATATAGGGGATGAGAGCCGTATCTAAAAGAAGTATCCACTGCACGTTGAGTGGGGCGATCAGCACCGACGCTCATTTGCTCTCTTCTGGGATCAGGTTTGGGTATTAATATATATTTTCATTTGACTTATCCAATAAATTTATTATTATTTAACACCTGTAATTTAAATACATTATTTTTTTTATTTGCAGTTGGATTACGACTTTCACCCTAAACCCGGCCTTGATCATCCTGAGAGAGTGCTCGATCTTCACGCTATGTACCTGGGCCTGATGAAGAACATGCAATCTAAGGTCCGATACAATAGGAATGAGCTGAAAATCGATTGCTATTTGGTATGACTGGCGACCCCTGAGGCAGAGAGAGCGGCTCTCCTACATACTCCGGCCTTTGCCAGAGTCGACGTAGATACATGGCCTCTCTTGTGCCAATATTACGAGTTTGAGCGCAAACAGGTTTGTAATTTAAATTTAATTCACTTTTTAGTATATAATTTATTTTTTTGTATTGCTTAATTAGAAAACTAAATCTGATTGCGTTATGCAGAAACAAGCCGATCAAAATAAGGAGAATAGGAAGTCGGCGAAGAGGGGTCGCCCCAGTTATACAGGTGGCTCGAGGAACATTACTCGTGCCATGGAGGCATCGGTAAATTACAATAGATCTATTTCGATATAATGCAATATTAAGAGTTATTTTATAATATATATAAATTTTTGGCGAATTGCAGAGAGCTCAGACCCTGGCGCAGGGTGGTACACTGATTGTGTTGACCGCGTATCTTGCCGTCCACGGCATCTCGACAAATCCCGCCATGGGCAAGCTTCGATTCCCCGACACCGTTACCCGGGAGTATTGCGTAAGTATTAATATTTATTTTAATTCGAATAAATTATTTTGTTTTGGTAAGTTCAAATTTAAATGATATACTTATATTTTAATGGTTAATGTGGGTGTAGGAGCGGGTGGTAAAGCAGACAGAGGCATCGGGGATCGATTTTAGTGGACAGACCGATCCGATACTGCTGACCCCAGTCCTAGACGCCGCACACGGAGGGCGCCACGGAGGTTGGGAGGCCGGGGACTAAGTCATTGCAGGGCCCATTTTGAGGTTGGTCTCCACTCCGGCGGTTACTTCCCTTACCTCCGTGAGCGACGTCTGGAACATGATGTTGCCACCTTGAAGAACACCATCGAGGAGTTGAAGGAGATGTTGGTACGTATATTATCTAATCAGGATGACTTCCACTGTTTTTATCAAATCTTCCTTCAAACCCTAAAAGGTAAAATTAGCCGGGATTAATTACACCCTACAAGTTTGCCAATCGTTCGGCCAAGCAAGTATTGGTACTCCGAGGGAGTCTCCCCATGCTTTCGCATGAAACTAATTAAATAATCTCGTTTCCGCAGGGGCATCACCCTCTTAACACCTTTCTTAGACATTTAATGGATCGGCTAATTGTAAAGTGGAAAACTCTTCTAGGAGTAACTCTTATTCGCAGTGGGTATCGGGATCCAACTATAATATAGAAAGTATGCAATCTCATTGCAAATTTCAACACTTGAAATTCCCAATATTTGTTTTTGCCCCTGCAACTTATGACCTTGGCTATAATCAACAAATCATAAGCGCTGGCCAAGTTCAACCCATCATTTCTTGATTGAATTAAACCTACCCTTACGACCCTTGGCTAAGATCAATAAAGCCGTACGACTATCCTAATCCAATCGCATCACATGCTGCAGATAAGCACTAATTAGCTACCGCACACTACGCCTTGGCTATGGTCAACAAACGTAGCACGAATACTAAATAGTACTTATCTGAAATGACGGAAGGCTACGGCTGGTTTTTAAAAAAACCTTTAACGTAATGAACTTGATATAGTTGTAGAATCTAGTGATTTGAAAAGGAGTGTTTTTTTATAGCTTTTGCTAGTTTCTCTAAAGAGGTCACTCCCGGTGAAGGGATCTCGGCTCTTTCCTCATCGAATGAGGTGCTGGATATTCATCAAGGAACATCATTATGCAAAACAAGAACTAGAGAAGCTATTAAAACAAAACCGAGTGGGTTGTAGAATTTGCTAGTTTTGCTAAAGAGGTCACTCCCGGTGAAGGGATCTCGGCTCTTTCCTCATCGAATGAGGTGCTGGATATTCATCAAGGAATACCACTATGCAAAACAAGAACTAGAGCTAGCTTTTTAAAAACTTTTGATTCTAAAACATCTTTAGGTTTCTTTTCTTTTCATTAATCTCATTAATGAAGTCCCATCATTTAATGTTTCCTAAACATCACAGAAAATGAAACGAAAATAGAACGTGCGCTTATGCCATCCGCATTCGCCACGGGACCCTATCATGCACCGTTAGGTTACTTAATTAACGGCAGAGCAGGGGCTGGACTAGCGCGGGTGCAAAACATAAGCAATGTTTATTATATATATATATATATCATATATATATAATATAGCATTCGTCTCATGCATTTATATGATCACATCACATAACCAAGCAGCAGAACTCAACATATGAAATATTGGATATATTAGGAGGTCCGTGTTTTAAATTAAGCTTATAATGAAAAACACGGATTTCAAGGTCATGATGAATAGCCAATCCCACATCCCTAGACCCCTACGAGAGAGGCAAGCAACCCTGCCAATTCTATAGTTAGGAGACCTGGTCTCGACTCCTCAAGATAGTCTCCTACTGGACTCCAGAACCCGGTTATTTGTGCTCCCCGCCTTGGGTCTATCATAATGCGGAAAAGTAAATAATATACATCAACGGTGACATAATCCTCAACCCGGAAGTATCCCAATAAAAGAATATTACATACAAATTTTAGATGAATGAAAATTGTAAAACTCTCATCTCACATAAAACCCCTGGCTATTTATTCACGACGATCCAATATAACATATCACAGCAACACATAATATCACATATCATCAACGTAAGTAGATACGTGTATCCCAAATTCCGTTGACATATAATAACTAGATTTGGGATACCCCACATATTACACTTACGGTCGCAGAAAAGAAATGAAAAACTACAATAATTAGAATCTGCATTTTCTTAGGCATCATAAACCCGGAATATCTCATATTCCGGATTTCATGCCTAATCCTATAAACCCCGCATTTTAGTCTCATATAGAAAACTCTTTTCAATAATTTAGTTAGGTAATTCAACAAGATTCCCGACTACCCGATAGAATACTCGTCGGGAACTTTAGAAAATGGTCGCACCCCCGATGCCGTCGACCAAGTGCACTTAGGCGGAACACTGTGGCCGCGAGCACCCGAGTGAATGCTTTTAGCAACGGGGTTCTCCTAAAGCCACTTGGTCAGGGCTATGGGTCGTGGTTACCTAGTAAAGTTTTCTAGCGAGTATTCGCGTACGATACGCGATTGCGACGGAATTTCGATCCGAATCGAAACTTCGTGGTAATCGATCAAAAGAGACCAACATGCTAGATTTACAAACACTAACTAGTTTTCACAAAACTAATTAAATGTGGATTCCAAATATTGTATCACATATCAAACTTAAACCCGAAACGACGTTAAAACATGACCATGAAACACTCCGAATGGCCCCAAAAGGAAAGTTAACATCACATGCAAACTGGGCTAATCAAAAATAACCATGAAATCTTAAACCCAACATCACAGAAAAACAAAAAAATTCGAGCCCAAAAATATGAAGGGGAACCGACGACGCTGGCCAAAATCCCGATTTCGCCGGGTCAAAGTTGGTGTTTTGGCCTCGATTTTTTCCAGTGTTCTAGTTACATCAAATGTAAGATTCTGTACTTGTTTAAAATTTTTTTAGAGAACTTTTGAAAAACAACAGAAACTTGGGTTCATCGGGTTACAGTTTCGGATTGTTTCGGTTTCGTTATTCTACAAACATTGTCTAATCTTCTAGCTTTGGCTCTGATACCATGAAAGTCAGGCAGCCACCCCATCCAATGGGATGGTCGTGGCACCTACGGGTCTTTCAGCAGCTACTTTTTACGCATGTCCCTTCGCGAGGACTACAACCTGCCGGAACACCTTCCGGTCTCGGGACACCCTGGGGGTAAGAGCCTATGCTTCACCACACTGTCACACAGTGAGAACCCACCATAGGTTGACATTCAATGCCTAATAGCTCTGATACCATGAAAGTGTATGTTAGCACCACCACTAGGTTTTACAAGCATCATGCAAGCCGTTTTTTTTTAAAATTAGGGGTGCTAATCTACACTAACTAAGATCTTAAACTAGATGATTAGGGTTTAACTATGATATCATAAACTAAACTAAGAGATGGATGGCTACAACCTTTGTAGACTGTGTCCTTCTCTTCTAAAGCTCCGAGTTGAGGTCCACGCGACTCCACTAGGCTCCACTTGAAGGTTGAACGAAATTTCTTCGATGAACTTCGTGCCGAAGATGATCCACTCGAAGTCCGCTAATCCAAGATACCTCTTCACTAAACTCTTTAGTGAAGTAAACACGCTACACCAAATCGCTAATCTAGTGTAGGATGGTGAAGTATGGGTTATGTTTGCTCACTAGGGTTCTCACAAGCTCAAGGTTTCACAACACATGTGAGGGATTGAGCTTGGAGGAGGTGATGGGGAGGATGGAAAGAGCTAGAGAGAAGAGCTCATCATATGAGCTCAAGAAAAACTCAAGTCAAGAATGAAGTGTAGAATGATCTAGCATGGCTCACATTGCTCACACATTATTGAAGCATACAATTTTTAACACTTAAAAATTATAGCCATGCTTCAATAGTGCAAGCAAATGAATATAAAATAAACTAAAGCCATGCTTCACCTCTCCACAACAAAAGTCTCCCCATTTTCCACCTTATTTTCTATTTTCTAAAAATAGAAAATTCAAGCCATGCTTCATATAATTAATATATATATATATATATATATATATATATATATATATATATATATATATATATATATATTATGAAGAATAATTAGTGAGCTATAATATTAGTTAATATATAATTATATCAAATATAAATATATATCATATTATTAAATCAACACTTGATTTAATAATCCGGTTATATCACATATAACCGACTAATATCATTTATCTGTATATCACATTATTAAATCAACACTTGATTCAATAATCCGGTTATATCATATATAACCTAACTGATAACAAATAGCCGCCCGATTACAATACGGTATCTCATACTCGTATTTAATCAGGCACCGCACATATCAACATATGTGCCCTACTTCATTTCGCTTGAACCAGGAAACTTCTATGTGGGACTCTAAAATACTCGTCAATACGCCAGCAGTAGGTGATGATCACATCAATCGTTTACAAGCCGTCAGCGGTACTAGCTGGACATAACAGCTACCCAGGTATTGAACGAATAGAAGATCAATAAGAAAGCTTGTCCAAATTCCCATGAAGCCAATAGGTAACACTTATCGTACAGTCCGGTCTCTTCGTCTGATATGTCGCATATCGAGTCTGGGGGGTATCGTCATACCCCAATAACTTGATAAGTCATGCCGATGTAAGGCCTATAACGGTACGAGAATCTACTGATAACACTTACCAGTAAATCTCATCAACAGCCCTGGCCAGGGACTTACTGTTATAGCCAATCGAGCATAGCGCAAAATCAACTCCCAATACCGGGAGAGACGAAACCCCTCATATCGCTCATTACCCTCATGTGACTCGGGACTGTACCCAAAATCCACCTGTTTGCATGACTCCTTTGAGCCGTGGTAGGGACGAAATCAAAGCACAGTGGGAGCCACACAAGACTCTATGACGATCTCGGGTCTACAGACTAATCTGTACCGGTGTCACCAGAGAACTTCTATCTGACGATAGGTATAGTACCAATTAGGAGTTCTCAGAGAGTCATGTTCGGTGTACCCATTCTCTAATGAGACTTGTGTACAATCTTTGATGTCAAACACCAATGGATATGGGATCAACTATCGCCCCCATACAGGGTCAAGAAACGTACACACTAGTCTACTCTGGTATATCGATGCCCTGTCTCGATATACCTTCGACTAGGAACAATTGAAGGATGTGCTTATGAACTACCCAGGTCCTAGTAGTATGATCCGCATCATAGTCCTGGTAGTCAAGCCTGCATCTTAAGGGCTTTATCAACATGTATATTAGAAATAGTATAATAATACCAGTGAACATGTTAAAATAAAGACAACCGGATAACATACTATCATGTCGAGCAAGAAAGTCATATATATATATATATATATATATATATATATATATATATATGTCCAAGCATCCACTATAATATACATCAATGTACAATAATGGCCTCTAGGGCATACATATCCCTAACAGTTTGCTCTAGATCTCTCTATTTATGGAGGTAGATGAATAGATGATTATGTGATCACTTGGATAATTTTGAATGCTCAGCTCTCGGTCCATTTTATAGTCTCCGAAACAAGAAATCTTAGATACCATATGTGAGTAGATGGTGTTAAGATCAGATCCACAAAATCCTACATTGAACGGCTATCAAAGAGTCGCGGTTCCGTCGCATTGTGCTACGTATGGCCGCGGATCCGCCGCTTCATGGTGGAACTGTGTTTTGAGATTTCTTCTGGCTTTTTGTGTTGATATTTGGAGATCATTTTGATGTATAGATTCTGAAAACATTGCTCCGAGTCTCTGCCGTTGCTAGATTCCTCGATTTACTTCTAAAATTTGGCAGATTCGGTTCCGATATCCCGATTTGACTTGTATCTCTTACTTGGATTCCATACCTGAACTAATACCTGCACAATATCTCAAATCAAATTGTTAGTAACATTTTATATTTTTGAGATATTATTCCAACCATTTATATGATATGAAATCTTAAAGAATATTGATTAGTAATATTTGATATGATATGCATATTTTAATTACTAATATTTCATTTAAATATTATATGCATATATTTTCTCTAATTATATTAATGATAAATGTAGAAATATATGATAATAATCTTTTTACAAATAAACCCACATATATTCTGTATTTACAATTAACACCTTTTAGCAGTTAATACTAATAGGGAAAATGTTCATACAAATGTGCAATATTTTAAACTAATCAGTCCATATATATATGGATATGATATATGGGGTTAAAGTTAATTATCTAAGAGGGTTAATTAATTAAGAGAAACCTAAAAGGATTTAGGAGATCCAGCTTATGAGTCATCATCTTCTTCCATCATCCTTGTTCTACCACGGTTGGTTAGCGAGGTGATTACGTTAGGGATTCTCGCTAAATTAGAGTGTGGTTTTCTTCCGGTCATTGCTTGGAGGCGATAGATTCAGGATTAAGAACACATCATGGGTGAGGATAACAATCCCGCCATTGGATCAGGTATATCGGTAAAACCCTTGCATGGATATGTAATTGTTTTCGCTGCCATAATTGTATCATGTTTATGTATCTATGCACCTAGATGCTACAGGGAGAAAAGTGTTGTAACATTTTGGAAAATTATAAATATTAATTTATAATTTTAAATATGAATTTAATAAGTTTACAAAAATGATATCGTTTATGAAATTGGGTATCGGAATTATATCCGAAAAATGTAATTATTTTGATAAATATGAATAAAAGTGTGTGATATCATAAAAATGATATTTTTAATTATTTAACATGACATTGTATTTTACATTAAGATAATAATATTTAAGTGATAGATTAATTATCTCATATCTTTTATTTTACATGGATTTAGATTGTAAAATGAATTTAAATTGTAACATGAAAGGTTATGATATTTGATAATTCTTTTGATGGTTGTTATATCTTAACCTAAGTCTAAACCCTCACAACACCACACCCTTAACCATGCTCAACTCCCTCCACCTCCTTCTTCTTAACTTCACACCTCCTCCTTCACATTTGACACATCCTCCTTCACCATGCCACCTCCACCTCACAACCTCCACCTTATGCTCTTTCTACACAACACAACATATAAGAAATTCTTTAGCTTCTCAACTGAACAAAACATAACTCTTCAAGCCCCATCACCTAAATTCCTATGTTTTCCTCATATCAAAAGAGTAAGCCATGATTTCCTTCATCAAGTTTGTGCACTTCATCAAGCTTAATACACTATAAAATATAGATGCTCCCACACATACTTCTTCGGCTGGTGTACCCTTGTGAATCATCTCCATAGGTATATCTCACATTCCTTTCAACTTTTATTCTATTCACATATCTGTTTTTAGTGTGCAGTGTTAGAAAACTAGGAAAATTGTGATATTTGTGGTACAATATTTGAATCTGTAGCTACTAGATATAACCACTAGAAAAACTAACAAGACCAAAAGTATAATAAAATTACTAGGAGACTTAACCTAAAGCCCGAGACCCCATCTCCAACATTGGACCGGCGAGAACCCTATATTGTCCGAGGTCGCCGGGACTTTAGGAGTATTTGGTGTTGGTTTTTCCTCTGTAGCTTTAGTTTGGTATTTTATGAGTTATTGTATTATTTGATTTGTCCCAGTATTCATACAGTAAAATCTGGGAATGTTTAACTAAAGCTTTTATCAAGTTTCCGATATTCCGATACGGGTTTTTCGTATTTTGTACTGCGACTGAAACATCGACATTCGTACGTTGATTTCAGTGGCATTTGTTCGTTTTTGGGTTAAGTATGCTGTAGGTTCTAACCTATGGGTGCCTATATCATTATTTTGAGTTTTGATATGATATCTATGTCGATATGATATAACTATGATTATAGGTACGATCGCGAAGGTTTCCGAGATGGAATTGACGGACATAGCAATCGTGGAATCTACGAGCTCGACAAGTTGGTGAGTAGATTTACATCTACGGGGGAAGTCGGGTGGATGGCGTATAGCACCCCCGCAACCTTATAAATAGTTAGTTTTAGTATTTATTCAAAATATTGATATTGGAGTTAATTTGCATCTAACATGATATTCATTTGCATGTAGTTTAATTATGGTTTCGTAAATTGGTACGAAGGATCATGCCGTACCAGAGATGATTTAGATATAGTGATAATGTAAGATATTGTACGAGGAATTTTACCGTATTGGTGTTGATGAGATTCGTATGCCGAATAACGGCTAAGTTCTTTTAGATTTGTAAATTAATGTTTTATTCCGTTTTAAAACGTAATACTTGAGTGAGCTATACTCTTTTAAAAACTAACGATTAGTTTCCATTTTTGATGATAAAAGACAAGGACGCGATACCAATTTCCAAAACAAATATCCATTTCAATCCAAGGCAGCTTCCTAATTTCAAAACCAATGTTTCGTTCATTTTCAAAGATAATGGTATAGCTCATAGCAAGTAATTACATTTACTATTTTCGCTTGGATTTACTTTAAATATTCACGTTATAATTATCAATGTTATACGCTTCCGTAATAAGAACACTCTGATAGAATACTGCACAACTACCAATGAGTACTATGCTGCATAAGCACGTATACATATGTTACACTTCACCTCATTGGCACTGCCATGTCACTGTAGAACTGTTATATTATGTAATGTGTATGTAGATGTGATATGAGTAGGCTATTACACTTATTAGAACACCTGCACAAATACTAATGATTGTCATGCTGCACGAGCACAGACGCGTATGCTACACTACACATCATTAGTAGTGTCATGACACAGTAGAGTTGATATCTTTGTGCCTGTATGATTAATTTACGCAGTCTTCCTTTATTACCTGTTGCGTATTGTGAATACCAGAACTATGGATGTCGTATTTGATTCTTATGGATTTTCTGGATGTTTTACTCTTGATGATATATATCAGTGGTATGGGACGCAGTTATATATGTATGTATGTATATATATATATATATATATATATATATATATATATATATATATATCATCAGAATGATTAATGCAAGTATTCTTCTTCTTTACTTGTTATATTTGGATATGATGAGTTGATGTCCACCATAAGTCGTTTTTATGTTTTGTTTTACTCCGAACCGAGTGGGGGGGCTATACGATTGCGGATTACTGCGTTATCCAGACTGGGTGGAGGATATACAGTCGGATACATGGTGGACCCGGTCGAGACCGAGGGGCGGGATAGCACAGTTGATGCGGGGAGCCTAGCGAGGATACTCGATATCGGAGATAGAGATGAGCACGACAGATATCCAGGGGATACTGACCAGGGCTCGATTTGGGCACGGCGGATATCCAGAAGATACCGACCGGGGCCAGGGATATCGGGTGGCGATCATCTGTTAAGATGGTGTCGACGATATCTGCATTTGCGTGTCGGTGATGGACACGGGAGATTTGAGGATTTACGTGTCGGTGATGGACACGAGGGATGTCTGATTTCGGGTGTCGATGCTGGACATCCAGATGTTGATATGTTGCTATCATTGAGGTATACAGTTATGTTTTGAGTTATTGTAGCCGACCAGGACTGATCCGGGGGACAGTACCTACATACCTTTTTACGAGTAGTTGCATATAAAAGGAAATTCAAAATTGAGCTATAGTCTTATTATTTTGACGTGTCTGGTATGACATTGGAATCTTTTAAATTGTAAACCTCTTAACACTATTCATTAAAACGGCAGGACGTATATCTTAAATAAGATACCTATTATATTTCATATTATCACGTCTGCTTTTATGCCGTGACATATGTATTCCGCTGCTATTTCAAAGAAGAGGTTTATATATATATATATATATATATATATATATATATATATATATATATTCAGCTACTTATGAGCTTTTACCTAGCTACAGGTCATGTGTATGATATGTTCTGTCATGGTATCGCATGATAGATAGTGTTGCAGTTATGATACATATGCATATCATATATTATATTAGTACAGGATATGATGGTACTATACTTATGACTTAGGTATCGTTGTGCATTCGATTTCTACCTTGCGATGTACTTTTATTCACTGAGTTGGCAACTCATCTTCGTTGTGCCACAGTTTTTTGCAGGTGTTACTGCTTGGATTATCAGCGGCTTGTGACACACATTCCTTTCGGTGATTGGTTTGGCAGGTGGGTTACTGTTGTATCGTACTCACATTTGTATATTCTTATCTTTTTATATCTAGTAAAACTCCATCAACATAGAAAGGGTATATTGTGGACTTAGAAGCGAGACTTAGAGTTTGTGTGTTGTGATGTCGCACTCATTGGAGTCGACCATTTTATATTGTTAATTTTGTTTCGCTTTTCTTTTTTTCGCCATTGTGCGTCGTATATTGTTTGCTTGGTTGCTCCGCCGTTTGGGCGTGGAAGCTAGCTCCCGTTGAGATGCTATTTATATTATTATGTTGTATCGGGTTTTATACAAAATTACAAGGGAGGTACTGTCAAATTTCAAAACGTCATAGATGCTTTTCAAATATACTTAGTTAAACTTAAATGTTGTTTTAAACTGATTCCATCTGATGACTAATTTAAACTTCACCTCCAATATTTAAAAAAAAAGGTTTAGATTCCGGATTTCGGCTTACTTGGACCGCGTCGACGCCTTTAGATGTCACGTGATTTAAGTGTCGGTCACGTGCCACATTTGGGTCGTGACAAGTGTACCTACGCAGTGACAGCTACACTTTTCTGTATTGTTTATTTATAGAACTTGCACGTGCCTCCGTTCCATGCACGAGCCCGAGGAGTTGCCCAAATAATATGCTATCGTATAAATGACTGGATCTTAACTAAATTTCATTGCAGGCAATTTTTTCAAACCTAACCTAAATCGAGTCCCATTCGAAACAATTTAGAAAATTTCTTTATTCTCTCAAAATATTCCAGAAAATTATCTGTCTTTACATATTTCTACATATTAAATGTATTAAACGAATAACAAATTGCATTCGAAAATTGTTTGTCTCCTTCAGACGATGGTTATCTTCATCCATCATGTACACTTCTCTTGATAATTTTCATATTACATAATTCAACTCACTGCTTTTAATATATATTTTAGAAGTGTATACAACCTTTAATATATATTTCATAATTTTATTGGTAGTCGATCTATAATATACAGATTTTCATTTATTATAACTATCCATATCCATATTTGCATCCGCCAATGACCACATAATACGAATATGATAAATCCACATCCGATCTGTATCCGATCGATGATAACATATACAAAAGCGATAGTGAAAGTGTTGATTGCAATTTTTTAAAAGATATCTGAGCCTAATATAATTCTTCATGCAAGTTCTTATGCAAAGTAATAGTGGACGGACGTATCCGATCGATGAGAACGTATACAAAATAATAGTGAAAGTGTTGATGATAATTTTTCAAAATACATCTGTGTCTCATCTAATTTTTCATGTATGTATATATACAAATTAATAATGGACTGGTTGATTGCAATTTTCGAAAAATATCAAAGATCTCAACTAATTTTCTATCCACATGTATCCAAGAAGAAAGTATTTTCTATAAATATAACAGTACAATCTAAATTGAATAGTGATAATTTGTATGAAAAAATACAGATAATTCATTAGAAAATATATTGCATGAATCTGAAGATAAATTTAGAATGGATCAAATGCATATTAACTTAAGTTATAGGAGTCAGAGGATTAATTTCTTGCAATAAGAATTAAAAGCAAATTTTCTTAAACTAAGAGGGTAAGGTTTAATTTTGCATGCATGAAAACACAGAAGAGCTTGATGACATTTTAGGTGAGGACAAAACAGTAATTAAATTGATTGCAAAGGGTAAAATTGGGGGAAAAAAAGCTTACATCAAGCTTAAAAGCATGGAGTAGGGCTTTATATTATATATAACCGGTTTCACTACTAGAACTGTGTGTATTAGAGACAGGGTATTTGCGACCGTTAATTTTAAACGGCCGCTAATACACTGTCTCCAATACCAGGCACGTATTGGCGACCGTTCGATATGTATTAGCGACCGTATATTACGATCGTTAATACCTTCACCAATTTTATGTCGCGAAGGGCTTTCTCTTTCCCAGTTCTTCTCCAAAATCCCCATGACTTCTTCCCCCTTTCTCCTCGTAGCTTCTTTCCTAAATCCCATTTTTTTTGAACTTCTCAAATTTTTTTACCTGCCGCTGCTGCTTGAGCTCGCCATCGTCTTCTTCACCCAACAATGGATCCAAGATTAGGGCATCCCCCCCTCAGACTATTATTTTTTGCAATAAAATCATGCAATTATGAATTTAAGTTATGAACTTTTTTGATTTTGATTAAAATATATCATGATTGTAGGTCTTTACTGTCAATTGGGTCATGACTAGATTTTGGATAAATGCATATTCGCTACCAAAGGGGCTTCGAGAATCTTACAAACTATTGGAAGACTTACAACATCAGATCGATGCAGATCAGCCCGTCTCCTCATAAATGCGACGCGTTACTGCGACACGGGATGTGTCTGTGGTGTGGCTGAAGGACCGGACGAATGCGATCGATATAGCGTGATTTCTCAGATTCACTCTTCAAAAAGGATTTTTGGATTGTGGGAACTAGATTTCCTGCAGGCGCAAACTCCTGTAGTTAATTACCCCTCCGCATTAAACGAAAAGAATTTTCTACGAGTGGTTTATTTCTAACAAATATTAAATGGCGATAACAACACAAAATATAAAGCATAAGCAATAATTACAGCATATATTTCATATTAACAGTTGCAGTAGAGATACAACTCATTTTATACATATTCGGTCATATTGTTTATGTGCACTACTAAATTGCATCTCTTACTGTGTACGCTTTCACCGTTGAGTAGACATGCATTCTTCATGCTGTTTTACGCTCGTAAATTGTATACGGTTTTATAGAATGTATGATCGAGACCGTAGAGCAGTTTCGACATGCTCGGCAGGACGGTTAACTTCCGTGTCACGGCAGAGGATTTAATCATGGAACATGTGCTGGATGCAAGTCTGGTGAAATGATTGACTTCTGTGTCACGAAGGATTGCCCGTGGATTGTATACGGTAGATAATATTACATAACCGTATGACAGATTTGGATAGTGGGTATATAGTGGATCCGGCCAGGCTAGGTGCGGTAAAGACAGTAGTTTAGGGTCATTTCGGAGTTGACAGTAGTTTAAAGTCATTTTGGACTAGGCAGTAGTTTGGAGTCATTTCGGACGTAGCAGCGATGAGTGGGCGGTACAGGCTTTGTTGACTTCTGTGTCGCGGTGAATGATTGAAAGACGCTGATGGCTGACCAGCGCGCTCGGCAGGACTTGGTGAGGCCGGGATACATCAAAGGGTGCATGTCTGGTGGGACTTAAAGGATAGTCGGCTTCCATACTATGATGGTCGCCCTTGAATGATGTATGGCATGTTATTTTACTTGCCATAGGGCAGAATTCCAGTTTAGGGACATAGTGGTCCAAAGGTTACATTTAATGCAGTTTGGTATATACAGTTTTACTATAGGGATTGGAAAATGTGACGATGTCAGGATAACAGTGTTTTACTGAATTCTATGTCATGACGAGCGGCTTCTATACCATGATGGTATCCCGTGAATGGTATATGACAAATTATTTAATTTGTCATAGGGCAAAGGTCGCATGATATTGATATGGTGACGTATTTGTTGAGTCCGTACAATCTCGGCCATTTTTTTTTTCTTCCCTTTCTTTTTTTTTTTCTTTCGCTAATTAGCTTGTTTCTGATTTGATGATTATAAACTCGGAGAGGGTCATGAGAAAATTGCGACTGTGCTGCGTGGAATCGAATATTTGTACCGCAAGTGGTTTGTACTGGCAGGAGAGGGGTTCGTAATGGTAAGCTTGCTTCAGTAATAGTCCATATCCTAGTCAATCTTTTACTGTTTACTTTTGTGTTCCCACTTACAGCCCTTTCCGTTTTATTAGCACAAACGTATGATATTTTTATGCTTAATGCCATAGTGGGAAAGTGTACCTGCGCGGCGGCAGCTACACTTTTTTGGTTTATTTATAGAACTAGCAAGTGACTCCGTTTAATGTATGGATCCGAGAAGTTGCCCAAATAATATGTTATCGAATAAACGACTGGATCTTAACTAAATTTCATTGCAGCCAATTTTTTCAAACCTAACCTGAATCGAGTCCCATTCAAAACATTTTTAAAAATTTCTTTTTCTCTCTCTCAAAATATTCCAGAAGAATGTTTGTCTTTACATATTTTTACATATTACATGTATTCAACGGATAATAAATTGCATTCGAAAATTCATACCATCATGTTTATCTCATTCAAACGATGGTTATCTTCATCCATCATGTACTCTTCTCTTGATAATTTTCATATCACGTAATTCAACTTACCGTTTTTAATATATATTTTAGAAGTGTATACAACCTTTAATATATATTTCATAATTTTCTTGGTTGTGACGTACATAACATACATATTTTCATTTCTTATAACTATTCATATCCATATTTACATCCGTTAATGACCACATGATACGAATATGGTAACTCTACATTCGATCTGTATCCGATCGATAATCACGTATACAAAAATAATAATGAAAGCGTTGATTGCAATTTTTAAATGACATCTGAACCTCATATAATTTTCCATGCATGTACTTATATAAAGTAATGGTGGACTGGCGTATCCGATCGATGAGAACGTATACAAAATAATAGTGAAAGTGTTGACGGTAATTTTTCAAAATACATCTGTGCCCATCTAATTTTCCATGTATGTAAATAAACAAATTAATAATGGACTGGTTGATTTCAATTTTCAAAAGATATCAAAAATCTCGTCTAATTTTTCATCCACATGTATCCAGGGAGAAAATATTTTCTATAAATATAACAGTACAATTTAGATTGAAAGGTAATAACCTGTATGAAAAAATACAGATAATCCATCAGAAAATATATTGCATGAATCTGAAGATAAATTTAGAATGGGTAAAATGCATATTAACTTAAATTATAAGGGGTGGAGGTTTAATTTCTCGCAACAAGGGCTAAATTCAAATTTTCTTAAACCAAAAGTGTGAAGTCTAATTTTGCATGGATGAAGACAAAGAAAAGCTTGATAACATTTTAGGTGAGGACAAAACAGTAATTAAATTGATTGCAAGAGACAAAATGGGAGTGGGAAAAAACTTGCATCAAGTTTAAACGTTTGAAGTATGGTTTTATATTATATATAACTGATTTGTGTCGTTCTAGAGTAGATTGTAAAGGTTTTTATAATCAGCATGCAACGAGCTTCACAATCTATCGTATAGATAAGATGGAGGATGTTTGCACCGACAAATCGTTTAAGAGGGGATAAGTGCTATACAAGAATAAGAGAATTTGTGCTATCAATCCTTTGATTTCACCTGTTGCCACGTTTTTATACAAGGAGGCGGCAAAGTTGCAAATATGTTAGTTTTTAAGGAATTGTTTATAGTACATCAGAATTGATAGGATTGTAGAGGACAAAGAATATCCTTTAATTAGAAGTAATCATAGAAATTTACAATTTTTGGCCGGCTCCAAAGAAATTTTCCAAAACATGAAAGGCTTATTTTACAAAAATCCCCTATAGTTTGGTCCCTTGCAGTACCGGCATTAGTTCAAAACCTCCTAAACTTACTCTACAACCCACTACTGTTTGATCCCGTGTTGAATGACCTTTTTGTCCCTCGTCGTTAAACTCCGACCTTCTTTCTAAACGTCTCGGACCACAAGAACTCACTCGAAACCCTAATACCATGGAGATCCTCTCGACCGCCAAGAAACGACGTTACCAACCGGATGACGAGGGTGGAGACGGCCTCCACGGCATAGATCATGAGTCGGATCTGTTAGTGTTTATGCCCTAGAAGGCCATTACTGTATCATACTAGCTTGTATATTACTTAATGGAAGCTTGGGATATTCACATGTATATAACAGTCTTGCTAAACATGGTAGTATGCTACTTGGTTTTTCTATCTTAATATGTGAGTATACGTATTGATAGAGCTCTTAGGATCTTGCTTGGCTACCAGCGTTGTGATGGCAGTCACACTAGTGGGGGCTGGGTAGTCTACAAGCACATCCTTATTCAGGTCCCTGGTCGTTGGATTATCGAGACAGAGCATCGATACTCCGGAGTAGACTAGTGTGTACGCTTCTCATCCCAGTTGGGGAGATGGTCTGTCCCACAGCCATCAGTAAGTCGTACTGGAGATAGTATACAGGTGCTCGTTAGGTTACGGGTACACCGGACAGGACTCACAGGGAACTGTTGGTTGGTTTGATACCAGTCGTCAGTGAACAGTTCCCAGGTGACATGAGTACAGCGTAGTCCGCAGACTTGACACTGCTACTTCGCCTCGAGTGTGTCCCACTGTTCTTAGATTGCTACCCTACCACGGCTCTATGGAGTCGTGCAAACAGGTAGCAGTTGGGTGCAGTCCCGAGCACTTGGAGGCAGTGGCGGTTAGACAGGATTCGTCCCTCCCGGTATTGGGAGTAGATATCGTGCTGTGTCAGAGAGCCATTGCGCAAAGTCCCTGGCCAGGGCAAGCGAGATTTGCTGGTAGGTTCCAGCAGTTTCTCAGGGTGTAATGGGCTTCACTCCGACACGACTTATACCGCTATTAGGGGACTGACGCTTGCCGCCCCCCTAGGCCCGATATGCGATAGTCATGGACGAACGGACCGGACTGTATGGAGATTGTCACATCAGACTCAGTAGGAGTTCGGATGGGTTTACTCATCGGCCTTCTTATCGACAACTACCTGGGGACCGTTACGTACAGCTAGTGCCGCTTGCGGTCTGTGGTTAAACCCACTGCCAGCGTAGTAGTCGAGTCTCTAGAGTCCCACACAGAGAGTTTCCTACTCCAGGCGAAACGATATAGAGGTTGCATGGTTTTGCGACAAAGGGTTCGGACGCATACGTGCGTTTACGCGCGTACGACTTTCGGACAGATTTTACCAGTCGGCTTTGGTTTAAGCCAGTTACTGGTATCCGGTTATTGGATTTATACAGTCTAAAGTTTTTCCGTATTTTTACGGATCGGAGGGGCGTTCTCGTAATTACTCGAGAAGCTTCTAGAAGATGTGACTAAGGAGGTTTGTTTTGGAAAGAGAGTGAGTCATAGTGATGATTCATTCACTTCATTAATGCTCATTTATTGCTTAATGACTCATGTTAATGAATCATCACAAGATATTTTGTGAAGCATGCTTATTCATTTCCTTTATTGATTTATTGAAAATAAGAATGCTTCATATTATTATGATACACTCTCTCTCTTCTCTCATTATCATATTACACATTCTCTCTCCTCAAGCTCTCATCTTCTAACCCTAATCCTTAATCCTCATGAGTTGAGATCAAAGGATTAGTTAGACTAAACAATCCATAACCTACACTCTATATCATCCTCTCATCTTTGATTAGCAATCAAAGTTGATTAGTTACCTCAAGTTAGAGGTTTAGCTTGGAGTTTTGCTCTCGGGTGGATCGTCTACTACCTAGAGAAGGCCGAGGAGAACCAAGGAGGACGTAAAGAAGAAGGACCGGTTCATTAGGTATAATCCCTAATCTCTTATGTAAAGAAACTCATAAGAATACGGTTTTTAGGGTTTAGCTTCGATTCAAGCGGTTAGTCGATGTTCGTTGTTTAAACTTGATAAGTTTTTGTAAATTCCGCCTCCCCATAAGTACTGGGGTGTACTACATCGACTTACAGTGGTATCAGAGCCTCGCTAAACACTAAATAACTTAATCGCAAATTTGTACGAATTTCGAACGAAAAAACGATCCCGGAAAACCCTAGTTCTGTTAAGTTTCTGTCGAAGTGAAAATGAAGTCCTAAAATTTTTCTGGTGTGTTCAGAGAGCTTGACATGAACACAGGAGAACACCCAAGAAAAACGAGCCCATGATTCGACTAAAGCGCCGCGGAAGCGCCGCGGATCCCACCGATCCGCCGCGCTTCCGCGGCCGAGTTGCCGAGTCATGAGCTCATTTTTCATGGGTGGGTCCCCTGTGAAATTTGGGGTTTTCTGGAATATTTAATTATTGCTCAGGTTACTGTTTAACAGAGCAGATTTTGGAGCAATTTTGAAGTTGTTTATTCGATCGAAAAATACAGTATTTGCGTATTGGATTATATCTGTGATTGTTTGATGTGTTCGTAAACCTCCCCCAACTGCTAGTATGTCGGTTGGCAGGGGGTTGCACATTTCTGAAATGGTTATATCTGTTTGTGCATATAAACTGTATTGGACTGTTGTGGTGTATAGCCGGGGTTGACAATGGTTTATTGATTTATTCATTTGTTGTAAATGTAATTTGTTGTAATATTATTTTCGCGGGGCACTTCCAGGTTGCGGTTGTAGCCACCGTTGTATTATTTCATTTTACTGTTTTTGCTCCTAGGACTGACCCAAGGTGGGGTACACAGACTGCCGGGTGGGTAGTTTGCCGTACCCGTAGGGGTCGAGGGTGGGGTAAACGGCTATTCATCACAACTGTGTAATCTGTCTTTTCTTGCAGGCTCAAAAGAAATACAGATTGCTTGCAAATCCAATATTGTTTATCTGTGTTCTGGAATGAATATCATTGCGTCAGACGAATGTAAAATATCTATATTTATTATAGCTATTTAGACGTCACTTATGTTTTACACCCGCGCTAGCCCAGCCCCCGCTCTGTCGTTAGTTAAGTAACCTAACGGGTGATGACGGGACCCCGTGGCGAATGCGGATGGCATAAGAGGACGTTATATTTTCGTTGTTTTCTGCAATGATAGGTTAATGATGGGACGCATTATCTGTAATGCAAAGTAAAACAAACCAAAGTTTTAATCGTTGGAACAATTTAAAAGAAACCACTCGGTTATTTTTAAAACAGATATTTTTAAATGCGGAGATTTAACCACTCCTTTTAAAAGCTATCAGGTTCCTTCGGTTATATCAAGTTCACTACGTTTACGGTTTCGCCAAAACCAGTCGTAGCCCTCCGTCATTTCATTTGGGTATTCAGTAGTATTCAAGCTATGCATTTTGGCCAAAGTCAAGGCATAGTGTTTGGTAGCTACTGGGTTTTCATTTGTTGCATAAGATAGATGAGTTGGTTTGGGACAGTCGTATTACCATTTGACCAAAGTCAGGGGTATATACGGATGGGTTCAAATTGACAAGATAATGACGGGTAGAACTTGACATGTGACTTATGACATTTTGACCAAAGCCAAGGTCATAAGAGCATGGGGCAAAAACTTATATCGGGAATTTCTAAAGAAACTGAAATTTGCAAAGAGATGCATACCATTTGGAGTTTGATGAATGTTGGTAGAATTCCTACAGCATTATCAGATGATGATATTTGGATCCCGATCCTACTGTGAGTATATGCTACTTATCAGGATATTCGTCGCTTAACGATCAATGCTATAAACCTAGTAGGTGTCCAGAAAAGTGTCAGCGGGGTTACGCCCCCAGAGAAAAGAGGTTATTTAATTAAGGAACTTCGCGAAAGCGTTGGAAAACCTCCCTCGAAGTATCGACACCGGCCTGGCTGAACGGTTAAGCAAGTATTGTACGGTGAGAATAGTCTTGGCTAATTCTTCTTTTATGGTTTGAGGAAGGATTCGAGAAACAGTGGGAGCCATCCAGTTTAGATAAACTAAAAACCACTCTAAACTTGCAAGAGCATCATGCTAAAGAGTTTTCTTCTCTCTCTCCTAATTGCAGCGACCCTGAAAATGACTGGACTTAAGTTACTTTTAGAGAAAAATATACTGACGGGGCCAAACTATAAAGATTGGCTGCGGAATGTCAAGATGGCTTTGACCTATGACAAACTGGGGTACGTCCTCACCGCTACAGCACCTGCTGCCCTTGGTCCCAAATCCAGCAATGCGGATAAGGAAATCCGTAAAACCTGGGATTTAGATTGCGCGAGAGCCAAGTGCATCGTGCTTGCCTCGATGAATAATGAACATCAGAGGAGGCACGAGGATATGTCTCTTGATGGCATATTTCTCCATACAAAGGAACTTTATGGAGAGCAATCTCGTATAGCAAGATACGAGACCTCTAAGAAATTGTTTCGAGCGAGGTTGGCTGTCGGGTCATCTGTAGGTGAACATGTCCTACAGATGATCGGCTATATTGAAGAGCTCGCGGACCTTGGGACGACTTTGGATAATGAGCTCTATACAGACCTTGTTCTCCAGTCCCTTCCTCCCACCTACGCCCAGTTTATCCTCAACTTCAATCTTCAAGGAAAAGAAGTTGAACTTGCGGAACTCCTGAACATGTTAAGGAGTGCAGAGGGCACCTTGCAGAAGGCAAGGGAAACACCCGCTATGTTTGTTGGCGGTTCATCTTCTTCAGGGTCCAAGGCTAGGGCCAAAGGAAGGAAGAAGAAGGCCGCACCCAGACCTAGAGGAGGTGTTAGTAAGGTGGGAAAGAAGGGAAAGAAAAAGTTTACAGCACCGGTAGTTGGCCTGGATGAGTGCTTCCATTGTCACAGGAAAGGGCACTGGAAAAAGGATTGCAAGGCGTGGAACGCCAAGAACCAGGAACCGAAGCAAGCTGTGGCTTCGACTTCAGGTGTGTTTGTAATTGAGAATTGTCTGTCGATCAACTCTACTTCCTGGGTATTGGATACCGGGTCAGGATCTCATATTTGCAATTCATTGCAGGCACTGAGAAACCGTAGAGTGCTGAAGGAAGGTGATATGATCCTCAGGGTTGCTAACGGAGCTAGCGTGGGAGCTGCGTCCGTCGGGGATTATCACCTAGGATTGACGAGTGGACACATTTTGGTTTTACATAACTGTTATTTTGTACCCAGCTTAACGTGTAATATCATATCAGTTTCCTTATTATCAAATAAAGGTTATGATTTCACGTTTGTAAGAGATGTTGTCAACATCCACCTTAATCATGGTTTGATTGGGTCCGGTACTCTAAATAACGGCATATATGTGTTAAACCAACTCCAAATCTTCAATGTCCAGAACACACTAAAAAGAAAGTTTCCAGATTTAAATAAAGCTTTCTTATGGCATTGTAGACTGGGTCACATCAATGAGAGAAGGTTGACTAAGTTGCATAGAGAAGGATATTTGGACACGTTCGAATATCAAACCTATGACACTTGTCAATCTTGTCTCAAAGGAAAGATGACAAAGACTCCATTTACTGGACAAGGAGTAAGAGCGAGCGAGCTCTTAGGACTCATACACAGTGATGTATGCGGTCCAATGTCTACACATGCGAGAGGTGGTTATTCCTATTTCATTACTTTCACGGATGATTACTCAAGATACGGATTCATTTATCTGATGAAACATAAATCCGAGGCTTTTGAGAAATTCCAAGAGTATAAGAATGAAGTAGAAAACCAAACCGGCAAAAGTATAAAGACACTTAGATCTGATCGAGGTGGAGAATACTTGAGTGCCGAGTTCCTAGGTTACCTAAAAGAGAAAGGAATTCTCTCTCAGCTTACTCCTCCATACACTCCACAGCATAACGGTGTATCGGAGAGACGGAATCGAACCCTATTGGATATGGTACGATCCATGATGAGTAATGCTGAGTTACCGCGATCTTTCTGGGGTTATGCGCTTGAATCAGCGGCATATCTTCTGAACAGAGCTCCTACCAAGACTGTGCCTACCACTCCATATCAGATGTGGACTGGGAAGAAACCCCATCTTCAGCATATGAAGATTTGGGGATGTCCAGCTTTTGTTAAAAAGCAGCATGTGGACAAGCTCGAGGCACGATCAGTAAAATGTATGTTTGTGGGATATCCAAAGAACTCCAAGGGATATTATTTCTATTACGCAGAGGAACAAAAGGTTTTTGTTTCTCGTAATGCCCATTTTCTGGAAAATCAGTTTTTAGAAAAGGAAATTAGTGGGAGCGAAATAGAACTGGAAGAAATTCCAGAACCACAAACTGCTACTGAAAGTTTGGTAGAACCAGAGGTTCAAGAAGAACAGAACATTCCCGCACCCCTCCGCAGGAGTAGTAGGCCGTCTCGTCCGCCTGAGAGATACTACGGTTTTCTCATAGATGGGGATAGAGAGGATTGCATCATAGATGATGATGAACCTACTGACTTCCAGCAGGCCATCCAGAGCGGCGACTCGGTACGATGGCTAGATGCAATGCGGACCGAAATGGAGTCCATGTACACCAACAAAGTATGGACTTTGGACTTTGCTCCAGATGGGGTAAAACCCATAGGATGCAAATGGATCTTCAAGAAAAAGATTGGTGTAGATGGACAGGTGGAAACCTATAAGGCTAGACTTGTTGCAAAGGGTTTTCGTCAAAGACCTGGTTTGGACTATGACGAAACCTTTTCTCCAGTGGCTATGCTCAAATCCATTCGGGTCCTTCTTGCTATTGCTGCCTTCCATGATTATGAAATCTGGCAGATGGACGTAAAGACGGCTTTTCTAAATGGAAATTTAGAAGAGAGCGTCTATATGGATCAGCCAGAGGGTTTCAATCAGAGTGGGAGCAGCGGGAAAGTGTGCAAGCTGCTTAAGTCTATTTATGGACTAAAGCAGGCATCGCGGAGTTGGAACATCTGTTTTGATGAGACAGTCAAAGAATATGACTTTATCAAAAATCCAGATGAACCGTGCATATATAGTAAAGTTGTGGCCAGAAGTGTCGTATTCCTCGTCTTGTACGTGGATGACATTCTATTGATAGGAAATGACATTCCTATGCTACAATCTGTCAAAGGATTCTTGTCACACAGGTTCTCCATGAAAGACCTGGGTGATGCCTCTTACATTCTGGGGATCCGGATCTATCGTGATAGATCCAAGAGGATGTTGGGACTTTCGCAGTCCAGGTATATCGACACTGTACTGAAAAGATTCAGTATGGAAGATTCTAAGCGCGGTAATCTACCGGCTTGTCACGGAATCACCCTCTCCAAAGAGATGTCTCCCAAGACTGATTTGGAAAGGGAACGCATGTCTATTATACCCTACGCTTCTGCGGTAGGCTCTATAATGTATGCGATGTTGTGTACCAGACCAGATGTAGCTTACGCACTAAGCGTGGTAAGCCGGTATCAGTCAGACCCAGGGGAGAAACACTGGATAGCAGTAAAGAACATTCTCAAGTACCTGAGGAGGACTAAGGAGATGTTCTTGGTTTACGGCGGAAAAGACCTCAGGTTGGAGGCCTTTGCTGATTCCGGCTTCCAGAGTGATAAGGACGATTCCAAGTCCATGTCGGGTTATGTCTTTACCCTCAATGGAGGGGCGGTGTGCTGGAAGAGCTCCAAGCAGGACACCGTTGCTGACTCGACGATGGAAGCGGAGTATATAGCTGCTTGCGATGCCGCAAAAGAAGCAGTCTGGATGAAGAAGTTCCTAACAGAACTTCAGGTGGTTCCTACCATAGTTGATCCAATACCTCTGTATTGCGACAACAACGGAGCTATAGCTTTAGCGAAGGAACCAAGGTCCCATCAGAAGTCCAGACACATCTTGAGGCGGTATCACCTGATCAGGGAGATCATTGATCGTCAGGAGATCGAGGTTCGGAGAGTTGCTTCAGAAGAGAACATTGCTGATCCATTCACGAAGGCCCTTCCTCAGATTCAGTTCGAGAGGCTACTCGAGATCATTGGTCTGCGATATGCCAGTACATGGCCCTAGTGCAAGTGGGAGATTGTTAGTGTTTATGCCCTAGAAGGCCATTACTGTATCATACTAGCTTGTATATTACTTAATGGAAGCTTGGGATATTCACATGTATATAACAGTCTTGCTAAACATGGTAGTATGCTACTTGGTTTTTCTATCTTAATATGTGAGTATACGTATTGATAGAGCTCTTAGGATCTTGCTTGGCTACCAGCGTTGTGATGGCAGTCACACTAGTGGGGGCTGGGTAGTCTACAAGCACATCCTTATTCAGGTCCCTGGTCGTTGGATTATCGAGACAGAGCATCGATACTCCGGAGTAGACTAGTGTGTACGCTTCTCATCCCAGTTGGGGAGATGGTCTGTCCCACAGCCATCAGTACGTCGTACTGGAGATAGTATACAGGTGCTCGTTAGGTTACGGGTACACCGGACAGGACTCACAGGGAACTGTTGGTTGGTTTGATACCAGTCGTCAGTGAACAGTTCCCAGGTGACATGAGTACAGCGTAGTCCGCAGACTTGACACTGCTACTTCGCCTCGAGTGTGTCCCACTGTTCTTAGATTGCTACCCTACCACGGCTCTATGGAGTCGTGCAAACAGGTAGCAGTTGGGTGCAGTCCCGAGCACTTGGAGGCAGTGGCGGTTAGACAGGATTCGTCCCTCCCGGTATTGGGAGTAGATATCGTGCTGTGTCAGAGAGCCATTGCGCAAAGTCCCTGGCCAGGGCAAGCGAGATTTGCTGGTAGGTTCCAGCAGTTTCTCAGGGTGTAATGGGCTTCACTCCGACACGACTTATACCGCTATTAGGGGACTGACGCTTGCCGCCCCCCTAGGCCCGATATGCGATAGTCATGGACGAACGGACCGGACTGTATGGAGATTGTCACATCAGACTCAGTAGGAGTTCGGATGGGTTTACTCATCGGCCTTCTTATCGACAACTACCTGGGGACCGTTACGTACAGCTAGTGCCGCTTGCGGTCTGTGGTTAAACCCACTGCCAGCGTAGTAGTCGAGTCTCTAGAGTCCCACACAGAGAGTTTCCTACTCCAGGCGAAACGATATAGAGGTTGCATGGTTTTGCGACAAAGGGTTCGGACGCATACGTGCGTTTACGCGCGTACGACTTTCGGACAGATTTTACCAGTCGGCTTTGGTTTAAGCCAGTTACTGGTATCCGGTTATTGGATTTATACAGTCTAAAGTTTTTCCGTATTTTTACGGATCGGAGGGGCGTTCTCGTAATTACTCGAGAAGCTTCTAGAAGATGTGACTAAGGAGGTTTGTTTTGGAAAGAGAGTGAGTCATAGTGATGATTCATTCACTTCATTAATGCTCATTTATTGCTTAATGACTCATGTTAATGAATCATCACAAGATATTTTGTGAAGCATGCTTATTCATTTCCTTTATTGATTTATTGAAAATAAGAATGCTTCATATTATTATGATACACTCTCTCTCTTCTCTCATTATCATATTACACATTCTCTCTCCTCAAGCTCTCATCTTCTAACCCTAATCCTTAATCCTCATGAGTTGAGATCAAAGGATTAGTTAGACTAAACAATCCATAACCTACACTCTATATCATCCTCTCATCTTTGATTAGCAATCAAAGTTGATTAGTTACCTCAAGTTAGAGGTTTAGCTTGGAGTTTTGCTCTCGGGTGGATCGTCTACTACCTAGAGAAGGCCGAGGAGAACCAAGGAGGACGTAAAGAAGAAGGACCGGTTCATTAGGTATAATCCCTAATCTCTTATGTAAAGAAACTCATAAGAATACGGTTTTTAGGGTTTAGCTTCGATTCAAGCGGTTAGTCGATGTTCGTTGTTTAAACTTGATAAGTTTTTGTAAATTCCGCCTCCCCATAAGTACTGGGGTGTACTACATCGACTTACAGGATCACCGACGCCTTGCCGCCATGTCACGGTACGACAATGATGAGATCACACGTGGCGAGAATCGGTGGTTTTGAAGGGTTGGCGTGCCATTCGGCGATGGAGATGCATGACTTGCGTGTGAGATCGGAGGTTAGAGGGTGGTGAGAGAGGAGGGGAGAGAAATAGCGCGGCGGCGGCACGAGAAGGTCATCAGGGTTTGGGAGATGGATTTGATGGTGTCGAGGAGGAAGGCAGAGGTGTCAAGGTGAGAGAACAGGGTGGCGGAGTTGGGTTCGGATCGAGAGGTTGGGATACGATAAGAGAGCAAAGAAGGACGCTAGGATTTGAGTGAGGAGGTCGACGGCTGTGAAGAGGGTGGCGATGTGAACGGTGGAGGAGGGAGTTGAGGCAGTGGATTAGGGTCTTGGGAATTTAGGGTTAGGGTTAGGAATACAAGGTGAACACAAGAAAAAAGATTTTAAAAAAATGGTTGTGTGGTAGGCCACATGACCATTTGTAATTCAGATTTAACATGCGGGGGCTGTGGAGTAACGATTTGAAAGTTAAGGGATTTTGGACTAACGACGGTATTACAGAAAGGTTTCTGGATATTACCCCAAACTACAACGGGGGTTTGGTGAAATAAGCCAATATAAAAAATAAAATAGACTTTACCCTGACATGATCTTTTAAAAGACTTTTAATTTTGTGGACTTCGGAATAAACTGGATAGCTCCAATTAAACCAATAAAAAATGAAGGTTAATTAAGTAATACAAGTTGTATAATTCCATATTCATAACCAACTTCGACTTCCAGGATCGTTTACCGAACGAAAAGTAGAGAGTCGGTAGCAAACAAGAAAAGGTGAAAAGAAAATTCCTCTTTACTTTTGTCACCTTTTCCCCTCTTCTTTTGCCAACTAAAAACTGAAAAAACGAATGTAACATGAAAAGAAAGTGGCTAATTACACTCTAGATTATCTTTCTATTGGTTTGCGAACGAAAATTCTCATTTACACTCTTATAATCAGAGAATTATATTTTCTATTTGTTTTGCAAAATAAATTACCCTCTTCTAATCATATTGTTGGAAAGTCAAACTTTACTAACGAGCCTAATCTTATTTTTTAAGTAGCACAAACTTACCGGTATGTGCCATTTTTATTGTTACATTTCTAATTTTCAGCACGATTCATTGCAAATTAATAAAAAGAATTACCTTTTTACTAGTTCTTTTCACAGGAACAAACAAACAATAAATTTAAGAATCAAAACAAAGAACAACTAAATCCAAAACAAAAATCAAGAAAAGAAAACTATGTTTGAAGATCTAATAAAACTATAACATTATGTGTTTGCTTCATGGATCTTATAAGTTTTAACGGGGGCTTTTGCATCAAGGCCAACATAAATTATTTGACAAGTGAATAATTAATAATAATAAAATGTGACCCCAATCTCTACCTTCGTGTCGATTTTTGACGAGACGCAACGGCACACGGTAACGTCTGGAGTGGTACTGTGGTTAGCCACCTCAGGCAAAAACTCAAATGATATTTGGGAAGGTCTTATCGGGCTAGGGACCCATTGTCATGCATGACCCATTTAGCTTTCGACACGATTGCCTTGGCATCCAAGTAACCACAAAAAAATTGATGCTTTAAAACCATAAAAAAGGAGCTTGGAGCTCTATTTGATGTCCTTGGTATCTTTTTCATATCTAAAAGCCTAGGGCCAAGAGAACTTGTCAAAAAATCCCCGGTATTTTCGAAATAAAGAGAAAAGTCCTACTGTTTAAAAACTTGGTCTAAAAACCCCTGGCCGCATGTGCATTTTAATTTGGCGCAAGGACGAAAATACCTCCCATTCAAAACTATCTCTCTCACTCGTACTCTCACACTGTCGCTCGAGCTCCTTCCACGCCTCTCGTCGCCGTCATCGCTGTCGTCACCGTCATCACCCTCATCATAGTCGTCTTCCTTGTCGCAGCCTCGCCTCCTTTGTCGCAGCCTCGCCTCCCCAAATTGTCGAAAACCCTAATGCCTACTGAATGTCGCCTAAATCAAAGAATAAGAATTTGAAATTAGCGAAAGAGGCCTCGACTAAATCAGCGGCTCCAGAATTGGAGTTAACGACGTCGACAGCGGCCGAGGAATCGGCAGCTGTTGAGATACAAATTAGGTAAAATTCATACCCTTTCTGTTAATCTTATATTATAATTCGAAATTGTTTATTTTCAAAAAAATCGTGTCACGATCCGGAAATGGCACGTGACTGGCACTTAGATCATCTGAAGTCTATAGGACCCCACCGTTACCCAAGTAATCCGAAAACCGAGAAATCTAAATCTTTTTAGGAAAATATTATAGAGATGAAGTTTTGAAAGAAATGTATAAATGAAATCAGGTTCTGTTTTTCAAGTATAAGTAAAATTAGTCGAAAATACAAGTAGATTGTATTCTAAAGTTTAAGAACATTTTCGTCATTTAAAATTTGGACAGCGCATCCTTTATAAATTTTGATAAAAAACCAGTACATATCAAGAATAATATAGACATTCCCAAGCGGGAGCTAGCTCTTCGCCAATCGGCGGAATCACAACCACGCAAATAAGTATACGGCGCTTAAGGCGAAGATCAATCACAAAAAAGTAAATAAAAACCAAAAAACAAGAACTCAACAATGTCCAAACTCGGCATATAAAAGACTAATACAAGCCACGACTCTAAGGCTGAAAAAAATATACAACTGGTCTCTAAGTCTATTAAATATAAATAGTCTGGTTGATAAAGCTTTTAACTAGATTACAGCTGAATAAATAATATACAAGCGGTGGTCACGATCCGATGTGTAACCCACCTACTCAGCAAACCACCCAAAAGATGTAATGTGCCAGCAAACCGCTACTGATCCGAGCGGTCGATCCTGCAAGAAAGTTATGGCACAACGGGGATGAGTTGCCAACTCGTGAGTAGAAAACATCATCAGGTAGAAATCAAATGAATGATGATCTCTTACGTCACGCCGTAATATAATAATATCATACTGTATGGTATCGAAGATAGTCGTGTATACATATATATAAAAATATAAAATATCGTGCATGTGTCAATATATGATAACATGTCATCCATATCATGTATATATACATATCATCTAAGGAGTGTCCATCAACGACACTCGAAATCATCATAAATCCTGTGTCCAGCATCGACACGTAAATTCTCATATCTCAGGCGCCGTCTTATCGGATCGGCCCTCATATCTCAGGCACCGTCTCATCAGATCGATCATCATATCCATCTGTCTCATATCACTCCGGCTGGTATCCTCCGGATATCTGCCGAGTGCAGTATTGTCACCGGTAGGTAGTGTTCCTCTGCCAGATTCAACGCTTTTCTATTCGATCTTCTTGCCTCGGGGTACCGTAACGGGTCCAATATGTACCCGCAGACGGTGACTCCTCATTCCTCGAATCGGGTAATCATCATAACTCAGCACCGAGAAATCTCATGGTAGACGTCGAAATATCATATCAAGAGAAACCGCGTTTTTAAAACAATCATAATTTTTAAAATAATATCCGCGGTTTCTCAAATCCAGAAATCTCATAAAAACAGAATCTCATAAAAGCATGGCAGTAATGAAATAATATGTACAGGCACAAAACAACACTGTAATGCATAGCAAGTGTGTTCATATGAGCGTGTCGTGTAGTAAGGTAAAGAAAGTGCAATATCTACAATAATATGGGGTATTGTATACTAATCAGTAAGTAAAATGCTAACAGATTATAAGGTGATACTGTGACATAGCGATTTCTAATGTATACGTGGCATGGTAATTACCGATGATGTGTGTGTGAACCGACAAGTAGGTGTATGTGTAACATGCGCATCATCGGTAATGATGCGTGTGTCATAGTAAACGAAGTCACGTACATATGGTATAAAACATAGTGTATATATCATAAATGAAAATAATGCGAGCGTATGCAGAATAAGAAATCGTAATACGAGTGTAAACGGAATAAGGAAACCATAACGTGAACAGTATAAAAATACGCAACTACGTATGAGCCATATAGTTATAGTTTAAAATAGTACGAATCGTTGTTTTAGAAAATATAGGCTATGATATTTTTTAAAAAGACACCATTTGAAAATTCGTACCGTCCCTTAAAATTATCATTCAAAAGTGCGCAACTATTCGTTAGTTTTGAAAATATGTATGGCTCTAAACATATCATACTATTTAAGTGATGTAAAAACAATATTTCTCGAGTATATAAGTCAGCGATCCATCCTTATCATATCACGTACGGAATAATCCATCGTACGATGTCATCAAAAAAATTGTACGGATCTATAATCGCGTACATCATCTCATCATATATTATCTCATGTTCTCATATATCATATCATATAATTTTGCATCATATCATCATATTCAAACATATCGACTCGTATCATCAAATTGGACCATATTCTCATCTCATCATATCATATCATAAATATCCTCATATATGTGTATGTGTGTGTGTGTATTTAAATAAGTAGATATAGTTCATAGCTTAAGGAATAGTACTAGGGGATATCTTTCTACCAAGTCTACTACTATCGCATATAGTATTCTAAAAACCCTATAAGCTAGGTATACATATCCAATATATCTATATATATAATTATATATATATAGTATCCTAATACTACGGTTGCAGGGATGCTATACGCCATCCACCCGACTTCCCCCGTAGATATACATCCACTCACCTAACTGTTGCATATAGTGCCCTCAAAGTCAATTATTGGATCGCAGGCACATGATTGCAATGATTGAGGGAGGACCTATGCCGGTAGGACAGTCTTACTCAAGATGATAGTATGCTATCTGGTTTATCTTTATCATCATGTACTTCTTTAGGTGATGTTACAGATCACTATAGCGCGTTGATAGAGCCCTTAGGATTCTTGCTTGACTTCCAGCAGTATGATGGAGATCATATACGTGGGAGCTGGGGTCTATAAGCACATTCTTAAAAGGTCCCTAGTCGAGGGAGTTTCGAGACAGGGCATCGATACTTCAGAGTAGACTAGTGTATACAGTCGAGACACCGACGAGGGGCGGTGGCCGGTCTCACAAGCCATTGGTGTCAGTTGGTTCACCTAAGATGTATACAGATGCTCATTGGGTTATGAGTACACCGGACAGGACTCGCCGGGAACATGCTAATTGGTATTATACCCGACGTCAGATAGCAGTTCTCTGGTGACATGTGTACAGGTTAGTTCATCGACCTGAGATCGTCATTTGTCTCGTGTGAGTTCCCACTGTGCTTTGATTACTACCCTACCACGGCTCAAAGGAGTCGTGCAAATAGGTTTTAGTTGGGTACAGTCCCGAGCCACATGGAGCCAGTGAGCGGATCGGCAGGGGTTTCGTCTCTCCCGGTATTGGGGGTGAGATCGCGCTGTGTCTAGGAGAGCCATTACACGAAGTCCTTGGCCAAGGCAGGAGATTTACTGATAGGTATTCCAGTAGTATCTCAGGGTGTTCTGGGCTACACTCCGACACGACTTGTACCGCTTTTGGGGGGTCTGACTTTTACCAACCCCCTAGGCCCGACATGCGATACTCATAGACGAACGGACCGGACTGTACGGATATTGTCACTGACAGGCTCAGTAGGGTGTCAGGATGAGTTCGCTCATCGACCTCCCTTTTGGTCAATACCTGGTGGCCCGTTACGTACAGCTAGTACCACTGACGTGCTAGTGGTTAAATCCACAGCCAGTATATTGACGAGTCTTTAGAGTCCCCCACAGACAGTTTCTCAAGTTTCGGGCGAAACGTTGTAGAGGCCGTATGGTTTTGTGGCAGGGTTCGAACATACGCGTGCACTTGTGCGCGTGTCATGGTTCGGACGGATAATACTAGCGGTCTTTGGTTTAAGCCGGATCCTAGTATTATACTGTGTAGATTTTGTCTCATTGCATTTGTATTCGGTTGGAATACAAATGCGGGTATATATATACTGTTGCGGAGTTACCCTGTAATTTTATTACGGGATCGCTTTTTGAAGTTACCGGTTTGCATCCCTTTTGGCTAAATTTCCATTCCTTTCTTTGTGGCTGATTTTTGGCTTCGGGGGTTTATCTGCAAAAGCAGAAATTAGTGCAGGCAGGGGCTTTTTTGCGGTGCTGGGGCTCCAGGGCTTTTCCAGCAAGCTTCTTGATGTTTCTAGCATCATTGACTCACTTGGTGCATTAATTGAAAAAGATATTGGTGTGACATTTTTTTCTTGTGATCACCTCTTGTGATCACCTATTGCCTTGTACTCACCCTCCTCCTCAATAATGCTATGGCTGAGCCATTTTTTGGGGAGCCCCTCATTCTTTTGGGTGTGGGGATTTTGATCTCATTTCATTACTACAAAATTCCTAAGCTTCTTTTTCATTGTTCATTTCATTTCCACCCAAAATGGCAACTTCGATTAACCCTTGAGACAAAGTGTTCTACATATATTCTACAGCAATCTTGGACACGCCGGCTAGCAAACTTCGTGTCCGAGTTGCCACGGTTCAGAGGCGGGAGCCCGTAAAAAAACTTCTTGATGTGGTGCCCTTCCGACGAGAAGACCGGAGATCGGAGATACCGCGAGGAGCTTGGGATGGTAGCCAAAGACCGAAGGACACGGATCGATCGATATAGCCTTTCTAACCTTTCTCTAGTTAGCTAGTTTTGTGTTAATGGTTCGATCCGGGTGAAAGTATACGATAGCGCCAGTTTCAAGTTTACGAAAAAGGTTTTGTTTCCGCATTTTAGCCTCGGATTGACGGCTGGGGCGCTACCGTAGACTTACATGGTATCAGAGCCACGCCATTAACCTTTACTAGCTTGTTCTAACGTATTTAAAATATTGATCGAACAAAATTTCCGAAACCGCATTTCCAATACTAAAGTTTCTGTCGAATTTATTTTATCGTCGAAAAAATATTTTGAGTGTTTCAGAAAATCAGGCAGGCTTTTTTAAGAACACTGTTGAAATTTGGCAAAGTGATCCTACAGTAATGCCGCGGAACCGCGGCCATACCGAAGTTTTGGCCGCGGTTAAGGGGCTTCTCTGCACCAACTTTTCTACAGTGGTCTTTAACTTGGAATTGGGGTTTTTGGAATTTTTTAGTTTTGGCCCAGATTATTTTGAGTGCTGGATTTGTGCTTGGGGCCCGCTTCGGGAAATTTTGTCAATCGGAAATTTAAATAAGTTAGTTTACAGTACTTATATTATATCTGTGACCGTGAATGTCATTTGATCGGTAAATCTTGTCTAATCGCTATAGTCCCTTTAGACGGATTTGCGAACGTGACATTCACGTTGATGTTCTTTGTTGTGCTGTGATGTTGCGGATTTATCGTGGTGGATAGCCTGGATGCAATGGTAGTACAGTTTGGTTATATTTGTACATTTGATATTGCGGGGCGAGCGTCCAACATGTGGACTGCCGTCACTGCCTGTTTGTATATTATTCTTTTGGGGCACGACCGGGTTGAGGTCGATATACCCGTTGTATATATATTTCTTTCTGTACTAGGATTACCCCGCGGTGGGGTGCACGGATAGCCGGGTTCTAGAGGGCAACGAGCCCGCATCTCATGGCTTTGAGACGGAGGGGGCTTCACTCTAGAATTGGCCGGCTATTCGCCACACTCGTAGAGGGGTATAGGTTGACCCAAGGAGGGGTGCCCAAGTTACCGGATTTCGTGAAGTGCTTGGTGGTCCATTCACTTTGTTGAAGGAGGCTGCCTCACTTCAGGTTTTGGCGGGTAACTTGCCACACCCGTAGGGGTCTAGGATTTCATTACACAGGCTATCCATACGACCAGGGGAACGTCGGGTTTCAGTTGCGGCTCTATGAAACCCGGGGCTCCCAGATTATCTGTATTGTTCTGTGATGCTTATTACATTTATGTGATGTTGTATTTTATCACGCCTTGAGCGATTATTATATATTGTTATATATACTAGTAGATGTTATATACGTTTTACATCCGCGCTAGTCCAGTCACCACTCTGTCGTTAGTTAAGTAACCTAACGGGTGATGACGGGACCCAGTGGAGAATGCGGATGGCATATACGTACATCATATTTTCGTTCTTTTGTGGTGTGATCAATTGATTGGACTGCATTGATTCGGATCAATGCAAGCTAAATAAACCTATTCTGATGTTGTTGGAACATTTTTCAAAAGGCTGTTATTGTAAGGACGTTTTCTTTTGTTTTTGCACAGTGGTATTCGGTTATGAATATCCAGCACCTCGGTCGACGAGGCAAGGGCCAAGATCCCTTCACCGGGAGTGACCTCTTGGACAGAAGTTTGCGACAGGGTAATAACTTCACTATAGCTGATTGCCTTTTTGCTTTGCATCTTGGTATTCAGTTGGAATATCCTGCACCTCATTCTACGGGAAAAGAGCCGAGATCCCTTCACCGGGAGTGACCTCTTTAGCAAAGGTTTTCGCCACTATATTTTTATAAAAAGCTATCCGGTTCCTTCAACGATATCAAGTTCATTACGTTAAAGGTTTTTCGCCAAAAACCATTCGTAGCCCTCCGTCATTTCAGACGGGTAACACTTAGTATTCATGCTATGTTTGTTGGCCAAAGTCAAGGCATAGTGTATGGTAGCTATTTGTTACATTTCTGTTGCATATATAGATGCGTTGGTTTGGAACAGTCGTACTGCTTTGTTGGCCAAAGTCAAGGGTAGGTACGGGTGGGTTCAAATTAACCTGGATAATGACGGGTAGAACTTGATATGTGACTTATGATTTGTTGGCCAAAGTCAAGGTCATAAGAGCATGGGGTAAAAATCATATCGGGAGTTTCTAAAGAAACTGAAACTTGCCAGGCATGCGCATACCTTCTGGAGTGTGATAACGTGAGTGGATTCCATCACATTATCACGCGATGATAGTTGGATCCCGATTCCCACTGATGAGTTGGTTTACTCCTCGGGTGATCCCGACTAATTCTTCTTTCAGGTTTGGAGGAGAATTTGAGGTTACAGTGGGAGATTTCCTGATTAGATAAATTGATAACCATTCTGATCTAGGTTAGAGTGCACGCAGAGTGTTTCTTTTCTCTCTCTCTTTGGCAGCGACCATGGCCCGACCCTAGACTATGACTCAGTGACCAAGTTAACCGAACCTTCCTAAAACACTGGCTTTTGGATTGTCTGAGTTGCATACCTCATTGCCACTCCTACTTTTACCCTTTTCTCCAGAACACCCCGTATTACTACGAACATCCACTTCCATTGGATAAAACCATCGTATGGTTATATACGAACTCGAAGGAACTTGTTCCAGATTCAAGGATGGTTTCCAGCTCTGGAGAAAATGAATAGGACTATTCAGTTGTCTTTTCCTTTTACCTTCTCTCAGGTTGCGAGTGCTTCTTGGATTAGGACGGTACACCTATTACGCTAATTGGATAGTCTTCTTCCAAACCATAGGCAGGTGCCGAACGGTGGGGAATGAAGAAAACCAATTAGCCTAACGATGGTGTACAGAAGGTAATAAGTTAAGACAAATAAAGAGATTAGAAAGAGGGCAAAGTAAACTGCGTCTGCTATTCACGACCAAACCAAGTATTTCATTACCACTCCTACTTCACCTTTGTATTTCTCCAGAACACTCCGTATCACTACGAAGATCCACAGTTATTTGGATACTCCATCGTATGGTTATATACGAACTCGAAGGAATTTGTTCCAGTTCGGGGATGGATTCTGGTTCAGGAGAAATAGAATAAGGTTTATTCAGTTGTTTTTTATCTTTACCTTCTCTCGCGTTGCGAGTGCTTCTAGGATTAGGAGAGTACACCCATTATGCTTATTGGATAGTTTTCTTCCAAACCATAGGCTGGTGCCGAACGGTAGGGAAGGAAGAAAACCATTTGGCCTAAAGGTGGTGTACATAAGGTAATGACTAAAGACATATAAAGGGATTTGGAGAGATGGCAGAGAAATATACGGTTACAGTCATGAATCTGGATAATGGAAGAGGCATTACTAGGAATACCAAGATACCCCTTCGAAACATTTTCATGTTTCGGTCTCACTGTGTATTGTTAAAAGAAAACCGATTTCCCTATAAGCCCTTACTCCATGGTATGTATTTACCAGGTATGATTCTCACATCTGTATGGTTTTACAGATGATGAGTGGGAGTAAGTTATTGGGAATTGGGTGATCATCCTCATTATATCGGGATTTGTTGTAATTGGTGATATTTGAGGAAATCGCTTGGGTTGTTTGCCGGACGGCAAATATTTGGTTTTGAATATCCGTTGTTATGCACCAATTTCAAATTGATATATCTGTACGTTTATTTTTATAAAGTGGGATATAACTTTTTGAAATTATGTCCATGACATTTACCTATATCAGTGGATGGTTAGGTAAGGAGCATTCAACAGCCGATGTAATTCTTCATAACCATAGTACAGTTTTCAACTTACGACACACATGGTTTGAGTTATTCAACTCAGCGGACTTATACAATGTAATGTATGTTGTCCAGTGTCCATTAGGACTGAGGGGTTGGTCCTCGTACTATATTCTGTTTACTTGTGACTTCTTTAGTTTTTAGAAAAGTGTTTTGTACAAACACAAGGTCCAAATTTTGAGAAGTTATAGGTATAAGAATAAAGTAGAGAACCAGGTGCTGCAGCCGAGCCCATATGCTCTGTTGATGGATCTTAACAAAATTTAATGATCCTTAACCATATTTCTAAGTTGATCTTAGTCTCATATAAAACTAACGTATCCTTAGTTAAAATAAATTGAGCTCATATGCTCATTGTTCCTAAGTCAATCTTAGTCTCATATATGACTAATGATCCATAGATCAAACTCAAATATTCCATGAACTGATGGACCTCATTTATATGAGATTTGCGTCCTAAGTTCAAAAACCCAAATATACGGATTTGGACCAATCCGCGCCCTACGGGCGACGACATAAAATAGTCTCCGTATACAATCTATGAGCAACTACAATAAACAAAATACAACATGACACGAAGTGACCTACCGGAGCAGGAAAAAGTTGTTATCGCAACGCGATAACGTAATTAACCGCAGGGACTTGCGCCTGCAGGGAAGAGCGTCCACACAATCAAAAACCCTTATCAAATGAGGGGGAATCTGATAAAATTATTCTATATCGGTCGCATCTATCCAAACTTCCGATATACAGTGCCATAAATCAACTCGGTATCTTCGGAGAGGTGGATGGATATGTTCCAAATAGTATCTGCCCCCAAATTCAAGCTAGACGTCCTCCGCGTCTCAGTCTAGTTTTCGGCGGTAAACACGCACCATCCCAACAACCACCACTCCAAGCATACATATATGTATATGTATTTCTTTGAAGCAAATATAAATGCTTTCAAATTGGATCGCACTCCAATATTGGGTGCATTCCTATGTTACCATCTTTCACTTCGCCATGTAATATATACACGTGCGCACGAGCTGAAAGATGAACTGCTATGTCCTGAAACTGGCATTCTGCCCTGCGGACTGTCTCCATATTGACTGCCGTATACTTTCCATGGGCTATCCATATATGATCAGATGATCGGTTGAGACCATATGCTAACTGTTATCTAAGTTGATCTTAGTCCCATATACGACTAATGATCCTTATACCGTATCATCTAAGTTGATCTTAATCCCATATACGACTAACAATTCTTTGATCAAACCCAAGCACCTTTGAACCGATGGACCTCATTCATATGAGATATGCTACCTAAAGTTCAAACCCAAATCTAATATATACGGATTTAGACCAATCCGCATCCTACGGGCGACGACATACTGGTCTCCGTATCAATCCAAAGGCAACCCCAACATAAACAACATATAACACGACACGAAATGATAGACATGTAGAAGAGAAAGTTGTTATCGCTTGGCGACAATGTAATTAATTGCAAGGGCTTGCGCCTGCAGGAAAAAGCGTCCCCGAGACTTTTTTCTCTTTCCACTCCACACTTCGTGTGTCGTATTTTTCGCAAACAAAATCGTTGCATATATGTTCATAGTTGCCCTTGGGTCTTGAGATACTGAAGCTGGCATTTCGTCTCTATACAGAGATCAATGGCTTTCACTTGCGCTAACTGCCATTCAGGCGTTAACACATCCGGTAAAGTTAAGTATGGGCCATTTGCAGCCTTAATTCTCTGCATTCCGGCTCTTCAAAAAATGAATGGGCTTTTCTTCGGGTCGATGCTCCTACCTCCAAACCTCGGTGCCTCAACACCGAAGGAGGAAGCTCAGAAGAAGTCTGTCTTCCACAGACTAGCTTCTCAAGCTTTAGCTCTACCAATGGCATCAGTCTTCATACGACTGGCACCTGCCGAAGGCCAAGATCAACACATGGGGCTGGATTGTCAAGCTCTCAAAGAAAATAAGGGGACTCATCCCAAAGTGGTTCCTGCTATGATGGATCCTCCTAAAGCACTTGGTTGCTAAATTAACGACCGCATGGGTCCTACCTTTGAAAACATTTGGACGCGGATACTCATTACCCTGAAACATACGCAGGGGCATCTTGCTCGCTGGCGGTGGAATCTCCATGTGATATGAAAGGATGTTCAAGGACTAACAAGTGTGTCCTGCAATCAAGTGGAATAGCCAGCTTGAACTAGAAATTATGGAAGGGAAGGAGAAGCCATATCCCGCCTCGAAAACGAAGGATAATGGGAAAAGCCCTTAAGTCCAGTCTTCAAAGAAAAAGAAAAGAAGACCAAGAAACCCGTGTAGCCGCTTGAATATGTGGACAGCTGTACGGATTTGCAGAGGCATGTTGACACGTCATAGGAATATAACCAGAAGGCGCGCTCATTAATTATACTATAAAAAAAACGGTATGTTCATAAGCAAAATGGATACGGATGAAAACACGAAAGGGCTCCATGAGTAAAAACAGCAGGACTACCCGTGAGTTTGTGAAAACCTGAAAGGGCGCAAACCTATAAAAAAATGTGTACACTTGCAGGATCCACTCAACCTGTAAAAGGAAAATGCCTGCGTGAGATCCTTACGACTCACAAAGGAGAAACACACTTAGGAATCCATCGATTCCTAAGGAGAAGATACACTTACGTGATCCTTTCGATTCGTAAGGAGAAGATACACCCTATGAAACCCTCATGGCTCATAGAATTCAAAAGCCTTAAGTTACAGGGATTTGAACCTGTTTCCTAAACCATCATATGCCCCAAAATGCCCTACAAGTAGTTCAATACCAACTCTTGTATACAATTCATAGGAACAAACAAATATGTACCCACCAAAAGCAAACGATACTTCCTGTATGGTGAACGACACTTGTAAGTCCTCTCGACTTGCAAGGAGAAAATACTCTTGTGAGATCCTTACGACTTGCAATAGAAAATACTGGTTAGGAGACTTCATGACCCCTAAGGAAAAAATAAACCTATGAGATCATCTCGACTCGTAGGGAGAAATACCTTCATAAGACCCCTACGGCTTATGACGATTCGAAAGCCTTAGCTAACAAGGATCTAAACCTGTTTTCTAAGCCATCTTTGTCCTACGGGCGACAGCAAATGATGACTCGCTCCTGGAAATATTCCAGTTATAGCGGTACTGATGTCTAATCAGGTATCAAACTCCAAGTCCCTTCATGGCAGATGATGAGTCACACCTGACGATATTCCAGTTGTAGCAATATTGATGCCAAAACTGGTATCAGACTCCAAGTCCCCAGCTCGTAATAAAAATCAGCGAGTAAAAATAAAATGAAATAGCCGAAATGATTGGGCAGCTCGCAATAAAAATCAACGAGTGAAAATAAAAAGGAAATAGCCGAAATGATTAGGCAACTTGCAATAAAAAGCAGCGAGTAAAAATATATGAAATAACCAAAATGATTGGGCACCGCGAATAAATAACCGAAATGATTAGGCAATCATGACTTTCACGATAAGAAAAGCTGAAATGATAAAGTATCACGGAAAATAAAAAAATATTATATAAAGAAAAAATTTATGCTCTACATGTATGCCATTACTGACTCCTGTAGACAATCCACGGGCACAAATGAAAAAAAGGGGTGATTGATCGTTTCCGATTGTGTCGGTATTTAGAAACTTGTAAGAAATCACAACCAAAAATATTTGACCGCAATCAATAACGGTGTCAATTTGTAGCGCATTAGTGAGTGCGGATCGTCCACAGGGATTGTGCGATTCGTTCGTATTTTGTTTTGTTTGAATCGAAAATTTAATAAAAAAGAAAAGAAAATGATTCAAAATTTATTTTGATGAGTTTCAAGAAATAACTATTCTAATCAAGAATCAAGAAAATGATAAACATCAAGAATCAAGTTTCGATAGAAATCCAATCAATTTAGGTTTCAAGATTTGAAGTAAAGCTCGTAGGAATCGATTCAATAGTAGATGTGATGAAGATTCAAGAATACGATTTCTTATCCATTAACAAGTTGATGCTAAATCGATGTAGATTCATCGAGGATCAAGGATCTTGCGAAGAATTAGGTTCCTCATCCTATCCTTTGTCCTTTCGATGAATCACATTCACTAGATAGCTTCTTGAAAGTCGGATGATCGATTGTTGATCTCTAGATTGTGCGAAAGGAATCAAGAACACATTCGCATCAATCTAGATCATCGATCATTCGAATTTCAAGAATTTACAATTGTTATAAGACTTAAGAAAACGTTTAAAGATTCGTCAACATCATCATTCTACAATTGTTTCGATTCCTCCACGAGCGGAGCTTTATTCAAGCATCATCACAAAGAATATATTCAAGAATCGAAATATAAGCATAATGCTCGAATTGAAAATAAGCTAGTTTAAAGAATCTTCACCTTTATTACATCAACAAGTAGTTACAACTCTCAAGAATTACAAGAGGTAGGAACTTCGCTCGTCGAATCTAGCATCGCTCGGCTCCTTGAGTCTTGGATCGCTTGGATCTCGTGCTCCGTTGAATTCCGGTTCCGCTTCTAAAGGATCTTGAAGACTTTCTTGGCTTGCACTCAAAGAATCTTGAATTCTTGATCTTGATTGGGATTAGGGTTAGGGTTTGAGGTGGTAGTTGTTGATTGAAGAACTAGAATGGGGGAGATTAGGGCTTGATCAACTAAGGATTCAACAACTAATGAACAACCTTGAACAAGTGAGCCTAAGGGTCTATTTATAGGTTTCCCAAACCCTGGCTCTAGGAATTTGAATTTTGAATTTCCCTCCAAAAGTTAGTTAGAGGAAGAGGCTTCTAGAAGTAGTTAGTTAGGGGATTAGCTTCTACCCTAAGCTAGGAGGTTAGGGAGAAGGTTCTAGATCCTTAATAGAGTTTAAGTGAAGCTTGTTGAAGAAGATTGGGGTGTTTAGTTTAGAAACCCTAAGTTTGCTGAACTGGCAGAAGCTTCGAGATCCCTCTGGAAAATGTAGTGTCTTTCTGAAGTGTAGAAGCTTAGATAGGAGTTTTGCAGCAGATTTGAGGTGCTGACGTGGACAAGCCGCCGCGGAACCGCGGCGCAAGGCTGCTCCGGCCGCGGTTCCGCGGCCGAGTGGTGGAGCTAGGGCTTCATTCTCCTTCAGCTGCTTTGTTCTGTCTTTGAATGTACATTCTGATATGTTGAATCTCTTAATTCTTTTTAGATCATTGACAGATTCCAAATCCATGAGTAGGCGTCTTTTTAACAGTCTTCGTTTGTAAATTTGACCGCTCTCATGAAATTTCCTGCACAGACTTCGAAACACAAGTTGCGATATATAGGAATGATGCTATGCTATGAAATGCAGTCAATTTCCCTTATAGTGCCGGTTTTAAAGTCTAACACATGCAATCTGATATTTAACGACTGTTTTGCTAATATGTGCTATATGAATGCCGAACACTTCTAGATGAGTGCAAATGATAGGGAAATTGCCGGTTTAAAGATGTAGTATTTTCGACTGATCAAGGGGGAACCATATTTTCCACCATACCTCGCCAAGCAAAGAACAAAGTCTCGATGGCAACATATATAGCCTAGAGATTATCTCGGCATCCTCTTTATTCTATCAGAGTACGGATGCAACGTCAAAAAAGCGCGAAGAGCCAAAGCTAAAGCGAAGTAACGGTATATTCCTAACTCCAGGTCTCGATGGTAATATATGCAGCCTACAGACCAATTCGACACCCCATCGTATTCCAGCAGAGTACAGACGAGTCATAAACAAAGGTCGAAGGGTCAAAGCAAAAGCAGTGAGATGGCATCAACCTAGCACTGAGTCTCGATGGCAACTCATACAACCTACAGATTATTTCGGTGTTTCTTCTTGTTCCATCATAATACAGACGCAACATCAGCAAGGTGGAGTGATGGCTTATTCCTAAATCCACATCTTGATGGCAACATTTACAGCATAGAGATTATATCGACGTCCTTTCTCATTCCAGTAGGGTGCAGACACATCGTCAGCAAGGACCAGAGGGTCAAAATAAAGTAGAGTGACGGCAAAATCCTAGCTCCAGATCTTAATGGAAATATATACAGCCTAGAGATCATATGGATGTCTACCCTACTTCAATGAAGAAATTGGCGTGACATCATCAAAACAAAAGCGGAGTGATGATATATTCCTAGTTTCGGGTCTTGACAGCAAGACATATAAAGCCTAAAGACCATTGGATGTTATACCATATTGCACATCTGCGGCTCTCAATTAACTAGGGCTCCAAATATAGCCTAACCTCAAGGTAAAGTGCCACGGTGACGCCTAACGTTGAATCGTTCGACGGTAATATAGAGATACTAGCTTAGGAACATTACTTGAGACGTTGTATCCTGCATCGGATGGGTTGAGTGATACAGAAAGTATGTGGCTACTCGAACCAGCGACCTGAGTGGACATGGATCGAGAAGAAATCGGCCGACGTAACGGAGCGATGGACTAAACCCAGCACCACAAACCTAATGGACTCTTGTGTTAACAGGGGTTATGTATGTTTAATGTTAGGATGAGTTTATCCATATGCCTAAAGGAAGGGTTAATTGAACGCTTCGGGACAAGTAAATAAACTAAGCCATGTCACTTCAGCATAAACCGATGGAGTGAAGAAGCCACTTATGGGTCCTCTCAACTCATAAGGGAAAAATACTCGTGTGAAATCCATACGACTCTCAAGAGAAAAGAAAGTTAAGAGTCCTCACGACTTCTAAGGAGAAAATTCACCTACGAGATCCTCTCGACTCGTATGGAGAAACACATTAATGAGACCCTTACAGCTCGTAAAGTTGAAAAACCTTAGGTAACGAGATCAAAACATGTTTTCTAAGCCATCGCTGCCCTGCGGACTGTCTCCATATTGACTACCGTATATTATCCATGGGCTACATACGAAAAAACATCTTTCATTGGCTAATCAAGATACCAATGAGGAGATGCCACTTATGTGTCCCCTCGACTCGTAAGGATAAAATACCCGAGTGAGATCCTTATGATTCACAAAGGCAAAATCCACTTAGGATCCCTCACAGTTTCTAAAAAGAAAACACACCTATGAGATCCTTTCGACTCATAGGGAGAAATGCCTTCATGATACGCTTACGGCATAAGAAGATGGAAAAAGGCTTAGTTGGCTGGGATCTAAACATATCTAGCAGCACACTACTTAACCCACGTACATATTTATGTGGCCAAAGTAGTGGGGTAGATTTTTTTTGGCCAAAAAAATAACAAGTTTAATCTTGATTTTTTTTACCTTTCCGGAGCTCATTAAATGCCAGCACTAGAGCTTTTCTGGCGCTCATTAATGTCAGCGCCAGAGATCCCCAAAAAGGAATCTTCGTTCCTTAAAGCTTAACCTTTGCTTTGTTTGGGAAATTATTTTCCCTTATCTTTCTAAACATAAATATATTTGTCTTGTTAACAAGAAATCAATACAATATTTTTCTAAAACAAAGAAAGATATTATCCTGTTAATAGGAACCCTTGGATCTAAAATCCAACGATACTTAAGCATCTTGGCTTGATCTAATGATCAATTAGAGAAAACTAAATGTGAGATTTTCTTTACTTGCCTAACAATATTCCATACCCTATATAAAAGACCCTAGAGATCAAATCTCATATAGGCAGACCCCCTATAAGCTTGATAAAGAACTTAAGTTCTCTTTTATCAAAGTTATCATCTTTTACCTTCATCGAAACCGAGGTAATTATAGGAGATTAATATCCATTATAAGAAGCTTAAGTTTCACTGAAAAAAAGTTAACCTTCATGTATAGAACTTAAGTTCTTCTCGGATTTTAAGATCCTTAGATCAAAATCTCTCTAAACAGAGAGATTTTTCGATCTTAAAATCTAGGGTTTAGATAAAACTTGAGTTTTCTTCATAAACATGATGATAATGGATAGAAACTTAATGATCTGAAGATCGACATAAAACATGATGATGACGAAGATTATGATACTTCAATCAAACAGCCCTTTATGAACTGAGTACAAAAAAAGACTCAAGATCACAAAAGTTGTCATCTTGATATTGTCGATGGCCAAAATAGCCATTAACATAAGCCTAAGCTTCATATGAAGCTTAAATTTCAGAGCAAAAATATACAGAGATTAATCTCTATCAAAAACCTCTAAGTGACCATGTACCAGAGGCATATGCGCTAATGGACATGCGCCAGTGATATGCGTCAATGTCATGACCCAAATTGGCACGTGACCGGAACTTAGATCACGTGACGTCTAAAAATGTCGACGCAACCAAGTAAGCTAAAAACCAAGATCTAAACCTTTTTAAAAGAATAAAGGTGAAGTTTTCAAAAAAAAAACTTAATATGAATCGCCATATTATTATTGCAGGGTGTTTTTCGTCACCCTATTGAGATGGGAAATACGCGTCGCTTGTCAGGCGTATACAGATTCCCTCTTCCTAGGGTTGGCGGGGGTTTATTGATTGTGGGGATCCGAATCTCTGGCAGCCGCGGACTAAGCTACCGTTAATTACCTCTCACTTTTAGAGCGAGGGAACCTCCGATTGACGGGTCAAACTGGTTATGCGAACTCAATGTGTCGTGTGCGTGTGTTGTGTTTTGGAGGGGACTTGGATGTATCGGGGGCCACACAGAGTTTACGGGGGTGGAGCGTGAGGGAAAAAGAGGAATGAGGAGCGTCCTAAGGACGCGTGAATGGTATGTAGGCGTTGGATGCCCATGGGCCACGTGCGAGGCGCGTAGACGCTGGGCGCCAGCGGGCCACGTGCGAGGCGAGTGGGCGCTGGGCGCCAGCACCTCACGCGCTCAGTACATGGGCGCTGGAAGCCCGCGGGCTACGTACGAGGTGTGTGGGCGCTGGGCGCCAGCGCCTCATGCGCCCAGCACGTGGGCGCTGGGAGCTTGCAGAAAAAGGGGCTTAGTCTCGGGACCAGGAGTTAAACTCCCGATGGACTTTGGAAACTCCCAGGAAAAAAAGGAGGATTTTTATTTTTATGGAGTTAAACTCCCAGAAGGGTTTTAAGTGGAGTTAAACTCTTAAAAGGATTTTGAGTGGAGTTAAACTCCCAAAAGGATTTTATTTATGGAGTTAAACTCCAAAAGATTTTGACAAATGGAGTTGAACTCCTAAAATTCTTTGGGGATGATCAAAAGGGACCCCTTTTTTCTTCCTTGAGCCCTGGATCCTCTCCTAAGCCTCGGATCTTCCCCAAAGTGGAATTTTGGGAGATGGGTCTCTTTCTTCCTCCTCTTCGTTGGCTGGATCTTGGAGAAAAGGGGATGAGACTTAAAAATCTCCCCTTTTAGAGATTTGATGGGAGATCTAAGCTCCCTTTTTTGGGTTTTATGGTGAAAAACTATTTCTTTTGGGGAAAGGAAGAGTTACACTCTTGATTTAATTCAGAAAAGAGAAGAAAGTTTAGAACCTTGAGGAAGGAGAATGAGGCACAAACCCTAATTTTTTGAGAGAATGAAAGTTCTTCTTGATTTTCTCATCATGTTTGCCTTTATAGGCTACACATTTTACATGTAAGCTCTTGGGGTTTTCCATATTGCACTTGTGCTATCCCATGCCTTATGTGCTTATTTCTTTTTGCACATAAGCAATAGGATTTACAAAAAATTGGTTTTTTGTCCATATTCCATACATTTATTTCTAAAAAATTACATTAAACTAATTTATGACTTTATTATTTTTGTCATAGGGCCGGTCCCTTCCATGCTCGGTCTTGACCTGGGCTTGGGCCCACTTGACTTGGGGTTGACTTTGATTTTGACTTGGTCAACCGGGGTGTAATTTTTGCCCCAAAAATTATAAGTATTGTTTTTTTTTGAATATGTGTCGAGTGTTTTGAAATAGAGTTTGAAAATGTTTTCGTCATTCGAAATTTCAGCAGCAACTCCTTTGAAATTTTTGATAAAAACAAGTACATAACATATATATAACAGTATCCCCACTTGAGAGCTATCTCAACACCAATCAACGGAAAACAAAGCCATGCGGTTTATATACGATGCCCAAAAGCGAAGAATCACCAGTAAAATATAAATAAACTGCATGGGTAAACTAACTCGTCGACTCTACTCGAGTCCAACCCAAAAGTATATACATAAAGTCATCCCTCACTTTAACTTAAATAATACAAGTGGTCTGATGGAGTGACACTAAATAAAAGATTCGATATCAACAAAAGAGGAGGTTACTATACATGTAACCCACTGTTCATATCAGAATTTTGCATTATTATATTCCTCATTCTTAATCATATTGTAAATAAATAGGTGCTTTTGATCCATGTCTGCTAAATAGTTGCAGGTTACAGGTTCTCGGAACAATACAGTGAAAATGATGAAATGACGCTACGAAAGTGAGACTACGACCAACAAATAGAAGAATCTTTATGATGCCGCCTACAGTTTAAGGAACAAATGAAGATCAATGAACGGTTCGATTTCATAAAGCACGAAGGCAGCATAAGATTCAAGACTTCAATACGAAGCGAACGGTAAAAGTTCACAACATTCTGCACTATGGAAATCTAGAAGAAACTAGAAGACATTTTGAGAAACCAAGTGAAGAAACCAGAAGTAAAATGCAATATGAAGTAAACCTGAGAAAATGAGCCAGAGAACATTCAAGATGGCCACGGAACCGCGGCCAAACCAGGCTTATGGCCGTGCATCGCACGTGTCGGTGCGTGTCGGTGCGTGTCAGTGGAGTCGGTGCATTGACCCGGTTTTTTCAGGGCAGTTTTATAATTTTAGATATGGATCAGATGTAAACCCTAAGGTTTCTATTATCTATAAATAGGAAGCCTACAGCTCTTTTTGGAGCATGCCTCTTTTAATTTCTAGTTTAAAATTTCCATTCATTGTAATCGTCAAAGAGTGCATCAATAAAAAGTAAGTTTTTTTATCTTGAATTTCTTATCTGCAATTTTATTTCTCTGCAATTTTTTATCTGCTGTAGTTATTTTCCGCAAGTTAATTAGGCTATTAAAAGAAAATAAAAAAAATGACTTCCTTTGTTAATTCCCTAATGAGTGAGTAGTTCCTCACTTGTTAGGGTTAGGTTTGGGGAAGGTTTGAGAAATGAAAATCTCTCACTCCTTACTTGCCCGTTCAATATTTTAAAAATAGGACTTTATGCAAATCAAACACACACCGCTCACTACGGCACCCTATCCCACGAGATAGCGGCGATTCCCTAGTTAGACCGGTTGTGATTGATTTCCATAGAGGTTAGGGCTAAGAATTAAGAAAGGACGGACAAGGGCCAAAAGGAAGAAACGAAGTTTCTTCCTGATCGCGCTAATCCCCTTTATTAATTATTACCTTAACACCTAAGATCTTAATTAGGGCAAAGAAAGCGGTGAGTAGAATTAACTTTCCAAATTAACCTAATCCTAACCCTAGCAAGGTTTTAATCCAAATCAAATTCAGCCTCAGTTTTTATAGAAAATCAAAACCTACCACAAATAGTAATTGACTCGTTAGAACAGCTAGAAAATACACGTTTTCCCTGTGGACCGACCTGTACTCAACCGGCTAGCTATCAAGCGACACCGTCTTGATTGCGGTTAATTCTTTGATTTAAAAACACACACGCAAAATCTTCTACCAATCAAATGGCGCCGTTGCCGGGGATAACGGTACTTATTTTCTTTTTATAATTTCGGGTTAATTAAAAATTAAAAAATCATCAAAACTGAAAAATATAAAAACAAAAAAAATTACTATCTTGTTATTTTTTGAAGGGTTTTCGTGCGAATTGTGCAGGATCGGAAAGACGAACAGATTCAGATCTGGAAACATCCAGTGAAGAAAACAGCAAACGGCAGATCTGAACACACAGAAGAGAACCGCAACAGAAAACAGAAATATTTTGGAGATCTGAACCGACTATTCAACCGCGGATCTGCCACACTTTTCTTCTTTTGACCGCTGAACCGCCGCATGTTGGTGACGTCAGCAAGTGGAATCTTCTCTGTAAGCATTCTTTTCCTCTCTTCTGCCTTCTGAAATCCTCCAAAAAAAAATTTCTGCAGGGTTCTTTGCGCAAAACTTCTCCCCCTTCTCCATTAACATGATTTTGTGCAGGATTCTTTGCGCCGCAAATAAAAAAAATTTGCAAGTGTTTTAGATTTTGTGTGTTTACTGCTTTGCATTTTTAAAACTGACTTTTAAGGGGCTATAATACTAATCCAGATTGGGTGGGGATTTCATTACCCTTCCTAGGACCCCAAAAATCACAAAAAGCATTTTGCATCAACCCTCGAGTTAAATTAAAAAATATTAGACTCAGCCAATAAGGACCGTCGTGCTCATTAGGACAAAGGAAAGATTGTAGGCATCGGTCGTTTATCTAAACCTGACTTTGTGGTGCCTAGGCTAGACAAGTGGGAATGGTAATTTTAAAAGGCCCGTCTCACGGTGATTCGTGAGCGGATCCCTCCTTTCTTTACTTGTGCTTACCTGGCCACAATTGGTGGTGAAGAGACGATTTGAGGATCTCACAACTTGCCCTTTGAAACAGTTAGGAGCAGTCTAATTGACTTAGGAAACCCTAGCTCTAGGCTTGATTGTGCATATTGTGATTGCTTGAAAGTGTGTCTAAACTCCTTATAAAAATCTTTTTGCAAAAAGTCCTTATAAAAAAAACCACAAAACAAAATTTTTACAAAAACTTTCCATTTTGTCGCTAGAAATCCATTGCACCCCACTTGCGCCCATTTTCTCTCATTGGCGTTTTCTTACCCCCGCCTTCTGTTTTACTTTTTGACTATACTACACCTCGTTAGTGTATGTTCAGTTGGACTAGGGACACTAGCGCCCGTTTAGTCCGTATCTCGTTAGTTCCTACTGACAACGCTTTCGACTCCGAAGTCAAAATTCCCTCCACTTTTTTACCTTCATCTTCATATTCATCATCTTCTAAGGAGATGTCGGGATTCAATCCTAACAACCCCTTACCCACGGAACTGATTCCACCTCAACTGGGTGCGAATAACCCACCACACCCTCCTGTCGAAGCGCCCCAACGAATCGCGCTCCAGGATCTTTTCTATCCCATCCGCACCGCACTTCCCACTTGTTTTTCACTTCCACCGGCTAATGGGGATAACTTCGAAATTAAACCCCACTTCATCAATATGTTGCCCAAATTTCACGGGCTGAAATCCGAAGATGCCTACATCTTCATTAACAAATTCCAGAATATTTGCGCAATGATGAAGACCACACAACTTTTTGATGATGCTATAAGGCTACGTGTCATTCCATTCACTTTATGTGACCTAGCTGAAAAATGGTTATATAGCACAGCATCATACTCCATAAAAAATTGGGAAGAGTTTGTTAAGGCTTTTCTAAAAAAGTTTTACCCACACCACAAGACCACGAGAATTCGCAATGAAATTATTCAATTTTCCCAGCTTCCTTCCGAACCTTTTTGAAAGTGTTTCGAAAGATTTAAAGACCTTCTTGTTCAGTGCCCTCACCACGGTATCGAGAATTGGCAACTTTGCCAAACTTTATACGAAGAACTGTACCCAGCAACTAAGCAGTTGTTGGAAACCATTTGTCAAGGTCACTTTCTTACAAAATCAAGCGAGGAAGCTTGGCAATTTCTCGATGATCTTGCTGAATAAACACTTCAGTGGGAAAGCACTAAGACCACTTCATCTACTTCATCAGGTTAGTCTAGGGCAGGCATACATCAACTTGATATGTCGATTGCAATGAAGGCCGAAATGGCTGCACTCACGAAAAAACTAGAAGCAATTGAGAGCAAATTCTCATCGCCTTCTCCTGCCCCAGCTTTACCCCCACGCACTATTTGTGCTTGTTGTTCGGATCCGTCCCATCTAACTGAAGAGTGTCCTTACAACCCACCTATTCAAGGACAAGATCAAGTCAATGCCGCCTTTCAGCAAAGACAAAGAAATGATCCATACCCTTCAACTTACAATCCTGGTTGGAAGAGCCACCCAAATTTTTCTTGGAATCAAAATCAACAACAATTCTAAGGCAACAACAACTTTCAGAGGCCTCCTCCACAACAACAAGCCCCTCAACAAACTCAATATCAGCAACCTTTCCAACCCCAACCTTACCAAAACCAAATGAACAATTTTGTACCAAACAACTCTTATCCTCAAAACAATTTTGTCCAGCCGAATAACGATAAGGTTTCCTTGCTAGAACGAATTCTGGATGCGTTTTTAAAACAATCTATGCAATCCTCAGCCAGCATCCAATCGTCCATTCAGTCTTTGGTGCAACATACTGCTTCACATGATCAGAGCATCAAAACAATTGAAGCCCAAATTGCACAACTGAATGCTGCGTTAAGCGAGCGAGAAAAGGGAAAACTTCCATCTCAACAACTGCCAAATCCCGGTCACACACAAAATACATATGTTGCTCATGAACAACAAAATCATAATGTGAGTGCCGTGACTACATTAAGATTTGTAAAGGTATTGCACAACAATGTTGGTAATAATGATGACACCCCGGCAGCCGCTTCTTCTTTTTCTTCATCTTCTTCAGAGCCTGTTCTTCATTCTTCGCAAGGCTCTACTTCTTCTAATTCGAACGGACCCACATCTCACTCCACTAAAACACCAACACTGGGATTCGTTCCAACTCCGCAATCTACTCCACAAACATTGGACTCAACAAATTTTCAAAATATTCCATTTCCAAACAGGATGAGATCCAATAAACAAACTCCACAAATGGAGAAGATTGTGGAGTTATTCAAACAGGTTAGCATAAACATACCTCTCTTGGATGCAATACAACAAGTCCCTTCTTATGCTAAAATCTTGAAGGACTTATGCACCAAGAAGAGGAAATCACAGGTACCCAAGAAAGTTTTCGTGGCTAGTGCAGTAAGTGATGCTCTTACCCAACATTTACCCCAAAAACACAAGGACCCCGGCTGTCCTACAATTTCAATAACAATTGGGGATAAGAATATCAATCGCGCATTTTTAGATCTTGGTGCCAGTGTTAATTTGCTTCCCTATTCAGTGTATGAACAATTAGGTGTTGGAGAGCTTAAACCCACACATTGTACTCTCCAAATGGCAGACCGATCCATCACCCATCCTAGGGGTGAGTTAGAGGATGTGTTAATTAAAGTAGGGGACTTCGTTTTCCCCGTTGATTTCATTGTTATGGACACACAGTCTATAGCTAACCCCCGGAGTCAAATTCCGGTGATACTCGGTCGACCATTTCTTGGGACTTCTAAAGCGGTGATCAATTGTGGAAATGGTTCAATGAACCTATCATTTGGAAACATGACAATTGAGCTCAACATTTTTAAATTGGGGAATCAGCCCTCCAAGCTTAAAGCTAATATACTTGATGTTTGCTCGATCCAAGAGATCACGCAGGAGGACTGTGAGCTCGAATTTTTTTTTGTTTGATCACAGCAGTTTTGACGCCACTAGTGCGTTCCTCCTTGAATCTGACACAGTTTTCACACCCGATAACGATTACGAGTGTTTCACTTTTTCGAACGATTTTGAAGAATCACAACCCGAGTTTGAGTCCTTTGAATTTTCGGATGAGTTAGCTGAACCATCCGACTCGGTTGCTTACACTCGCTTTGAACCATTGTTGGAATCCTTCGAGTTCGAGACAGTTTCACCAATTTTACCTTCAATTGTTTCGCCTCCAAAACTCGAACTCAAGCTATTGCCGTCTCACCTTAAATATGCTTACTGAGGTGAGAATGAGACCCTTCCTGTTATCATATCGGCCTCTCTAGCCCTTGAGCAAGAGAAATCCCTTTTAATGGTCTTACAAAATAATCGGCAAGCTTTTGGCTGGACTATGGCGGACATCAAGGGGATTAGTCCCCTCATAGTTGAACATCATATACATATGATGGATGATGCCAAACCAGTAAGGGATCCACAGAGACGCCTCAACCCCATAATGAAGGAGGCTGTTAAAAAGGAGATTGTAAAATGTCTTGATAGTGGTATCGTTTACCCTATCTCTGATAGCCAATGGGTTAGCCCCATTCACGTTGTCCCAAAGAAATCGGGCATAACGGTCATAACTAATAAGGCGAATGAGTTAATACCTACTCGCACCCAAACTGGATGGCGAGTTTGCATCGATTATAGAAAACTCAACGCCACAACTCGGAAAGACCACTTTCCGTTACCTTTTATTGACCAAATGCTAGAACGATTGGCTGGGCATGAATTTTACTGCTTTTTGGATGGCTACTCCGGCTATAACTAAGTTCCCATCGCCGAAAAGGACCAAGACAAGACCACATTTACTTGTCATTTCGGTACATTCGCTTACCGTCGCATGCCCTTTGGGTTATGCAATGCACCCGTTACTTTCCAGCGGTGTATGATGGGTCTCTTTTCAGACATGGTGGAAAAATTCTTGGAGATTTTTATGGATGATTTCTCCATTTTCGGCGACTCCTTTGATGAGTGTTTGTTACATTTAGACGCGGTTCTTACCCGTTGTAGGGATAAGAACCTCACTTTAAATTGGGAGAAGTGTCACTTTATGGTACGAGAGGGTATTGTCTTAGGACATATCATCTCGCAAAACGGCATTGAGGTTGATAAAGCTAAGATTGAAGTCATTTCCAATCTTCCTCCTCCCAAGTGCGTCAAAGACATCCGAGCCTTTCTTGGCCATGCCAGTTTCTATAGACGGTTCATCAAGGATTTTAGCAAGCTAGCTAGACCCTTGACTCTTTTGTTGGCCAAGGACACCACTTTTGATTTTGACTCAACTTGCATGAAGGCATTCGAGTCATTGAAACACCCACTTATTTCCGCGCCCATTCTTTCATCTCCCGACTGGACGCATCCATTTGAAATTATGTGCGATGCATCTGATTTCGCCATTGGAGCTATCCTTGGACAACACATAAATAAGATTCCGCACGTAATTTATTATGCTAGCCGAACATTAAACGAGGCCCAATTGAATTACACAACAACTGAAAAAGAATTCTTAGCCGTTGTGTTTGCACTAGAAAATTTTAGGCCCTATTTAATCGGCTCTCCAGTCATAGTTTACACGGACCACTCAGCTCTTCGCCATCTTTTCGCGAAGAAGGATGCTAAATCTCGGCTAATACGTTGGATCCTCTTGCTACAAGAATTTGACCTTGTCATAAGAGACAAGAGAGGATGCGAAAACGTTGTCTCCGACCACCTTTCACGACTCCCTTATTCGCCTACACTTCAAATTCCTATTAGAGACGTTTTTCCAGATGAGCAGTTCTTAAGCGTGTCATGCAAACCTTGGTTCACGGATATCGTAAATTATTTGGCCACCGGACTGATACCAAACGATTGGTCGAATTAGGACAGACTCCGATTCCTGTCCCAAGTAAAACATTTTTACTGGGATGAACCGTATCTCTTCAAATACTATTCCGACCAAATCATTCGTCGGTGTGTCCCCGACAACGAGTTTAAGAGTGTGCTGTCATTCTGCCACGATCAAGCGTGTGGCAGGCATTTTGGCCCCAAAAAGACAGCAGAAAAAATATTGCAGTGTGGCTTCTACTGGCCACGACCTTTTAAGGACGCATACGAATACTGAAAGACATGCTCCCAGTGCCAACACTTGGGCCGAATATCTCGGAGAAATGAAATGCCGCTCCAACCAATTTTAGTTGTTGAAATTTTTGATGTTTGGGGGATAGACTTTATGGGACCATTTCCCAACTCTTTTGGGAACATGTATATTCTACTTGCTGTTGACTATGTTTCAAAATGGGTTGAGGCTGTGCCCAGCCGAACTAATGACAACAAGGTTGTCATTAGATTTCTCAAAGAAAACATTTTTTCTCGGGTTGGGCATCCTTGCGCGATTATCAGTGATAATGGATCTCACTTTTGTAATAGGACTTTCGAGTTCTTAATGCGAAAATACTCCATTACTCACAAGCTGTCAACGAACTATCATCCCCAAACATGTGGGGAAGCCGAGGTTTCGAATCGGCAGATTAAACAGATATTGGAGAATACGGTTTCCAAAAACCGTAAAGATTGGTCATCAAAACTGATTGATGCCCTTTGGGCATTCCGTACTGCCTATAAGACCGATCTTGGCATGTCTCCATACAGGCTTGTTTATGGAAAGGCTTACCACCTTCCAGTTGAAATAGAGTATAAGGTATTTTGGGCAATTAAAGAGTTGAACCTATTTTTGGGAGATGTGGGCAGCAATAGAAAGCTGCAGATGATCGAATTAGACGAGCTGCGGGATGAGGCCTATGAGAACGCAGTAGTAGTTAAAAACCGAACGAAGGTGTTCCACGATAAACACCTTATGCGCAAGACTTTCAAACCTGGTCAACAGGTTTTGCTTTACGATACTCGGTTACATTTCCATCCCGGCAAGCTCAAATCTCGATGGAAAGGGCCATTTTTGGTACACACCGTATATCCGCACGGTGCGGTCGATCTAGAAAACCCGGAGGACGGTTCATGGTTTAAAGTGAACGGACATCGACTTATACCGTTCCTTACTACGGACCCTTCGGAGGAGCTCCTGTTTTTGCAGGAGCCGATTTATATTGACTGATCTTCCTCCATCTACCCATAAATTTTCGATTATCTAGCCAAAACACTGTTTCAAACAAATTTGGGGGTATGTATCATTTGTAATTATATAAGAACAAAATAACATAAAAAATTAAAAATTTGAAAATAAAGAAAAAAATTTAGGGTATTTTTGTAAATTTCCAGATTTAATAAAATAAAAATAAAATTTTTTATTTGCAAATAATTTCCTCTTTTTAAGAGGGGCTTTTTACATATAACCAAAACACTTTCCCCTATAAATAATACCCGACCCCTCTCTGTTTTCTTAACCCTAATTTCTCACCTCTCTGCAAAACCCTAGCCGCCGCTCAAAATTTTCCAGAACGATCTCGCTGCGCCGCCGTTGATCCGCCGCAGGAACCTGCATTGTGTCGCGCTTCCGCCGCGCCCCTGCCGCTTCTTCCTTTGAAATTCTCAGAGGTGGTTCGTTTTCTAAAACTCCTCTCTGTTAAATATTCTTAGATATGTTAACTCTCTGTAATGGCACCGAACATGCAATTAGAGCGTGATTTTTCACAGAACTTTTCACACACGATATATGGGAGTTATTTTGCTGATTAAATTGCGCGGAGGGGGTGGAATTTTTTAATCTATAATCACCCAAATGCTTACGCCCTTCCAGATCTTGTCACTCGTTGTTATGAGTGCATGGAAGAAGGCTGCCTTGCACAATACGGATTTATCAAGTTACTGTGGGGCGATAGGGAGATAACTATTGACAGAGACTTCATCCATGAAGTCACTCTAATCCCTAGATTACCTGTTCACGACCAACCCCTTCAGTTTGAAGATTATATGCCCTTAATGGGTAATGATTGCTCAAGGGAACCGAGAAAGGGAATACAAGTGAGAACCCTTTTCGCTAATGTTTTAACCGTGTGCCGGTGGGCACAAAACAATATTTTTGGGAGTTCACATAATACAACATTTTTCACCCCGTCACTTCATATCGTGCACACCTTAATGACTAGGAACCCTAGATTCGACATGTGCACGGTTTTACTTAACTCAATTGATGCTGGCAAAAGGGCCGTGAATTACCCATGCCCAATGTTAGTGACACAACTGTGTCGCTATTTCCTCCCTGTGAAGAAATTTGAATTCTACATGCATGGAGGTATACCTATCAGGCCTCTCATTGAGGGCGTATCCACGTCCTATACCCGCTTGACCGATGTTTGGTCACGAACAGAACCGACGGAACACGTGCCCGCCAGAACACCCAGCTCCAGCTCGACCGTGAGCGAGGAAGAGCTCACCCCCTTAGAACATGCATGTTTAATGAGAAGAGCCATTAGGGGGATTGACAATTTGAGGGGGTTGATGAGGGAGCATGATCAGCGTCTGATAGAAGTAGAGCAGTGGGTTAGAACCCTGCTAGCTAGGGAGGAGCATTCCCGTTCACGCTCAAGGGGACGGCAAGGGGCCGAGCAGTGAGGGCACTGCTTTTGGTAAGTTTGGGGGAGAATGTGGTTGTAAATAGTTATCATTGCATTGCATATTTTTATTTTCGTACATCTTTTTTTTCTTTTTCTTTTGCATGTTTAATTCTGCATTGCATCTTTAAAAATAAAAAATTATAAAAATTGAAAATAATGAAAAGAAAAAAAATATAAAAGAAAAAAAAATCAAATAAAAAATTGAAAAAAATTGAAAAATTGAAAAATTCAATTTTGGCCATAATTGACTTAAGTTTGACAAGACGGTTAACTAGCTAGGAAAAACTAGATCCCAAAACTTAGTAAATTAAAAACCCTAAAAATAACCTTTCTTAAAATTTAACGGTAGAAAATATATGTCCTAGTGGTTTACTTAGAAATAGGCAAATTTTGAGTTCAGTTCTTGGACTAAGTCAAAATAAAGGAAGAGTATTGAAATTTTTATTGAAGTGTAAGTCTGAAAAATAATTCCTAAGCTTAAGTCTAAATTCTGAAAATATATACCCTACAACTTGCACAAACACGCACCTTGAACCTTGAAATAGTAGAGGATACCTTGAAATGCTCTTGTCTAAAATCCTTAGTATGAAGGAAAATAAAATTATAAGTGTGAATAAAGAGATATAAAAAAAATGAACACTGGTTTTGTAATTATTTAAGGCTGCGTAAAATAAAAAATATACAGCGAGGGTGCTTTATCACCTAGTGCCTTAGACCAACTGGTTTGGGAGTCACTGCTAAAGCCTTAGGTATTACAAGACGAGGAATTACGCCTTAAAGCACAAACACATTTTGTAATCAGTCGTTAGTACCTCAAGAAGTATTAACGGTCGCATGAAAGATGTGTGAGCAATTTCATCTAAAAATTCACCAACTAAAAGTACTTTGGACGATGGACAAGAGTATAATAGCTTGAATTGAATTTCCAAGTGTAGGGGTGATACATACACACATGTAGGGGTATATGATTATGGTTTGGATGAGAGATAGGAATGAAAAATAGGACTTATATTTTCAGTAGAGATGATAAAAATTCCTAAGTTGAGATAGAACCTTAGAAGGAAAACTCAAAAGATGCTGAAAGCTAAATCAATTTACAGAACATATACAATCTTAAGTTCAATGATAAGTGAGTGTGAAAAATACGGGTTGATAATTTCTGAGTTGAAGATAATAGAATTTCTTGCTAGAACACTGAATTGAATAATGAAAGTCAATAGGCCAAATTGATCGGATTTTGTGGGTAGTATCCGCTGAAAACCCTCAGGAGACAACACTCCTCCTACTAGGGACACCTAGAGGTTTAACGGCTTGTTGCACGAGCTCAGTTGAATCGCGTTTCCCTGCGAAAGTGAGGTTAGGCTTTTTTCGAGAATAAAACTAGTTTTGCTCGGGACGAGCAAAAGATAAATTTGGGGGTATTTGTTCATATCAGAATTTTGCATTATTATATTCCCCATTCTTAATCATATTGCAAATAAATAGGTACTTTTGATCCATGTCTGCTAAATAGTTGCAGGTTACAGGTTCTTGGAACAATACAGTGAAAATGATGAAAAGACGCTATGAAAGTGAGACTACGACCAACAAATAGAAGAATCTTTATGATGCCGCCTACAGTTTAAGGAAAAAATGAAGATCAATGAACAGTTCGATTTCACAAAGCACGAAGGCAGCACAAGATTCAAGACTTCAACACGAAGCGAACGGTAAAAGTCCACAACATTTTGCACTGTGGAAATCTAGAAGAAACTAGAAGACATTCTGAGAAACCAAGTGAAGAAACCAGAAGTAAAATGCAATATGAAGTATACCTGAGAAAATGAGCCAGAGAACATTCAAGATGGCCGCGGAACCGCGGCCAAACCAGGCTTATGGCCGCGGATCCGCGGCGGTGCATCGCACGTGTCGGTGGAGTCGGTGCATTGACCCGGTTTTCTCAGGGTAGTTTTGTAATTTTAGATATGGATCAGATATAAACCCTATGGTTGCTTGCCGCTCTCGTAGGGGTCTAGGGATGTGGGTTTGGCTATTCATCATGACCGTGGAATCCATGTTTTTTACTGGATTGATTTAAAATACGGACCTCCTAGTATATCCAATATTTCATATGTTAACTTCTGCTGTAATGTTCTGTGATGAGATCATATGACTGCCTAAGACGAATGCTTTATATTATATATATGATATATAATAAACGTTGATTATGTTTTGCATCCGCGCTAGTCCTGCCCCCGCTCTGCCGTTAGTCATCTAACCTAACGGTGCATGACGGGACCCCGTGGTGAATGCGGATAGCATAAGCGTACGTTGTATAAGTATTTTCGTTTCTTTATCTGTGATGCTTAGGAAGCATATATGATGGGACTTCATTAATGAGATTAATGAAAGGAAAGAAACCTAAAAATGTTGTAGAATCAAATTTTCAATAAGGGTAGCTCTAGTTCTTGCTTTGCATAGTGATATTCCTTGATGAATATCCAGCACCTCATTCGATGAGGAAAGAGCCGAGATCCCTTTACCGGGAGTGACCTCTTTAGCGAAATTAGCAGATGCTACAACCCACTCGGTTTTGTTTTTTGACTGCTTCTTCAGTTCTTCCTTTGCATAGTGATATTCTTGAATATCCAGCAACTCATTCGATGAGGAAAAAGCCAAGATCTCTTCACCGGGAGTGACCTCTTTAGCAAAAACTAGTAAAAATCTCAAAAACACTTCTTTTCTAAATCACTCGATTCTACAACGATATCAAGTTCATTACGCAAAAGGTTTTCTTAATAACCTGTCGTAGCCCTCCGTCATTTCAGATAAGTACTACTTAGTATTCGTGCTACGTTTGTTCAACTTCGTCAAGGCGTAGTGTGCAGTAGCTAACTGTGCTTATCTGCAGCATAAGATGAGATTGGATTAGGATAGTCGTGCGACTTTGTTGGCCTCCATCAAGGGTCGTGCGGGTGAGTTTAATTCAATCATGAAATGTACGGGTTGAACTTGACTAGCAGCCTATGGTTTGTTGGCCTCCGTCAAGGTCATAGGACGCTAGGGGCAAAATATTATTCGGAATTTCAAGTATTGAAATTTGCAATGAGATTGCATACCTTCTATGAGATAGTTGGATCCCGATACCCACTGCGAGTAAAAGTTACTCCTGGGAGAGTTTTGCACATTACAAGTAGCCGATCAAGTAGGTGTCTAGAAATGTGTTAACGGGGTTACGCTCCTGGGAAAATGAGGTTTATTTTAATTAGGTCCGTATGAAAGGGTGTTTTGACCGGCACTGGCCTGGCTGAAAGATTAGCGAACTTGTAGGGTGTAATTAATCCCGGATAGTCTTACCTTTTAGGGTTTGAAGGAAGATTTGATAAAAACAGTGGGAGCCATCCTGATTAGATAAGATAATAACAAATCTAATCTTGCAAGAGCACACGCTAAGTGTTTTCTTCTCTCTCTCTCTCCAGGTAGCGATCGTGTCACGCCTTAATCAAGATAATAATATGGATGTTTTGACCAAACCTGCTTTTTATACCGAGCTGGGGATTGTTGGTTCCGCTCTATCTTATAATTGTTATAAGTCCGAGCAGGAAATAGGGGAATATCCGGATTCCCACGCCACCCAAACGAGGAATGAGCATGCTGATGCATCTTTTTCGGGTGTGTTAGTTACCGAGAACTGTTTCTCAGTATACTCTACGTCCTGGGTATTAGATACCGGATCAGGATCCTACATATGTAATATGTTACATGGGCTGAAGAAAGGTAGACAACTGAGAAAGGGTGATCATTCTCTAAGTGTAGGGAATAGTGCAAATGTTGCAGCCAAAGCAGTTGGCGAATATCACCTTATATTACCAACATGTAATACATTGATTCTGAACGAATGTTATTACATACCGAACCTGATATACAATATTATATCAGTTTCTTTATTGAGTAAAGAAGGATATAATTTTGTATTGCAGGATAATGTTATGAACATTTTTCTGAATCAAAAGTTGATTGGATCAGGCTCGTTAAGTAATGGCATATACGTTCTAAATCAAACCACAGTTCTTAACGTACAAAACACACACAAGAGGAAAAGTTCAGAAATGAACGAGTCCTTCTTGTAGGCATTGTAGACTAGGTCATATCAATGCGACACGACCAGCTAAGTTATATAAGGATGGATATTTAAATCTGTTTGAATTTACATCTTATGAAACTTGCCATTCATGTCTCAAAGGTGAAATGACTTAAACTTCGTTTACTGGACACGGAGAAAGAGTTACTGAACTCTTGGGAATGATACATAGTGATGTATGTGGCCCTATATCTACACATGCCAGGGTTGGTTCTTTGTACTACATTACATTCATCGATGATCTCTCAAGATTCAGACATGTGTTCCTGTTGAAAAAAAAGTCTGAAACTTTTGAGAAATTCAAGGAATATAAGCGCGAACTAGAGAACCAGACGAGTAGAAGTATTAAAATCCTTCAATATGATCGAGGAGGAGAATACTTGAGCACGGAATTCCTGGATTATTTAAAAAGAGAATGGGATTTTCTCTCAGCCTACACCTCCGTATACACTACAGCACAACGGTGTATCGGGGCGAAGGAATTGCACCCTATTAGATATTGTACGCTCTATGATGAGCACTGCAGAGTTACCTGTTTCCTTTTGGGGTTATGCACTTGAGAAGATGCATACCTATTGAATAGGGTTCCATCCAAATCAGTGCCTACCACTCCATATATGAGATATGGAATGGGAAGAGACCATCTCTTAAACGAGTTAAGATATGGAGTTGTCCGGCCTATGTTGAAAAGCAAAATCCAGACAAGCTCGAGGTAATGTCAGTACTGTATAAGTTTGTTGGATGTCCCGAACATTCGCAAGGATATATCTTCTACCACACTGAGGAGCAAAAGGTGTTTTGTTTCTCAGCATACCACCTTTTTAGAAAAGGAATATCTTATGGAAGAGATTAGTGTTCATGAGGTAGAACTGGAAAGAGTTCCAGCTAGATAAACTAACAGCTGATGATTTGGTAGAACCGGAGGATTCAATAGTTCCCGACGAACCTCAGCCTCTCCGCAGATCTAGTAGGGTTTCTCATCCGCCTGAGAGATACTACGGTTTTCTCAATGACAGTGGGAGCGAGGATTGCATCATGGAAGATGATGACCCAACTAGTTTCGAGCAGACCATCACAAGTCGGGACTCTGTGAAATGGCTGGATGGTATGCGATCTGAGATGGAATCCATACACATCAACAAAGTATGGACTTTGGTAGTTGCACCTGAAGGGGTAAAACCCATAGGGAGCAAGTGGATCTTGAGAAGATTCTTGGTGTAGATAGAAAAGTTATGACTTTCAAAGCTAGACTTGTTGCAAAAGGTTTTTGTCAATAACCAGGTGTGGATTTTGATGAAACCTTTTCTCCAGTGGCTATGCTTAAGACCATCCGGATCCTACCTGCCATTGCTTCATACTATGCCTACGAAATCTGGCGGATCGACGTCAAGACCGCTTTTCTAAATGGTGATTTAGAAGGGAGCATGTACATGACACTGCTAGAGGGCTTCATAGATAGTGGGAGCAGCGGAAAGGTGTGTAAGTTGCTTAAATATGTTTACGGATTAAAGCAGGTATCACGGAGTTAGAACATCTGTTTTGATGTGGCAGTCAAAGAGTTTGACTTCATCAAAATGGTAGATGAACCTTGTATATACAAGAAGGTTGTAGAGAGTATGGTTGCCTTCCTCGTATTGTACGTGAATGACATACTCTTGATAGGAAATGGTGTTCTATGCTACACTCGGTCAAGCTCCTCTTATCACAATGTTTCTCCATGAAGGATCTAGGTGATGCCTCCTACATCCAGTGATTAAGATCTATAGAGATAGATCTAAGAGGATGTATGATACTCACTAGGTGTAGTGAGTAGGTGTCAATCAGATCCTGGAGAGAAACACTGGAGAGCAGTGAAGAACATTCTTAAGTACTTGAGAAGGACTAAAGAAATGTTCTTGGTGTTTGGTAACGGTGAACTCCAGTGGAAGTCCTTTACCGATTCGAGCTTCCAGAGTGATAAGGTCGACTGAAAGTCAGTCTCAGGCTTTGTCTTTACCCTCAGTGGAGGGACGGTATGTTGGAAAAGTTCCAAGCTAGTTACCGTGGCAAACTAGACGATAAAGGCTGAATACGTCGCTGCCAACGATGCTGCCAAAGTAGTTGTCTTGATATTTCTTGTTCATGAGATGAACATGGTTCCTACCATTGAGCGTCCAATAATTGTTATTGTGACAACAATGGAGTTGTGGCTTTGGCCTAGGAACCCCGGTCCCATCAGCGATCCAGACATATTCTGAGGCAGTATCACCTGATCAGGGAGATAGTTGATCTTCAAAGAATCGAGGTAAGGAGAGTTGACGCGAATGATAACACAACGGATCCACTCACAAAGGCCTTTCCCTAAGGAGACTTTTTGGGGACGTTGAGTATGAGATACTACAACAAATGGCCTTAGTGCAAGTGGGAGATTGTTATTTGTATGTATTCCCTAGAGGCCATTATTGTACATATGATGTATATTATAGTGGATGCTTGGACATATATAGGGAGGACTTTCTTGCTCGACATTATAGTATGCTATCTGGTTACTCTTTATCTTAAAATGTACACTTATTGTCTCTCTGTTATATGTTGATAAAGCCCTTAGGATGTGTACTTGACTACCAGAATTATGATGCAGATCATACTAGTAGGGCCGGGGTAGTCTATAAGTACATCCTTTAGTTGTTCCCAGTCGTGGGAGTATCGAGACGGGGCATCGATATTCCAGAGTAGGCTAGCGTATACATTTCTTGACCCATATGATGGGCGATGGATGATCCCACATCCATTGGTGTTTGACATCAAAGATTGTATACGGGTGCTCAGTGGAGAATGGGTACACTGAACATGACTCGCCGAGAACTCCTAGATGGTATTATACCACACGTCAGATATCAGTTCTCTAGTGACACTGGTACAGGTTAGTCTGTAGACCCGAGATCGTCATAGAGTCTTGTGTGATTCCCACTGTGCTTTGATTTCCACCTTACCACGTTCAAGAGAACGTGCAAAACGGTGGTTTTTGGGTACAGTCCCGAGTCACATAGAGGCAATGAGCGATAGGAGGGGATTTCGTCTCTCTTGGTATTAGGGGTTGATGTTGCGCCGTGCTCGATTGGCCATAACAGGAAATCCCTGGCCAGGGTTACTGAGATTTACCGGTAAGTGTTATCAGTAGTTTCTCGAACCGTTATGGGCCTCACATCAGCATGACTTATCAAGCTATTGGGTTCTGACGTTTACCACCCCCAGGCTGGATATTCGACATATCAGACGAAGAGACCGGACTATACGGTAGTGTTACTTATTGGATTCACAGGAGTATAAGCAGACTTGCTTATTGATCTTCTGATCGCTCAATACCCGGGAAGCTGTTACGTCCAGCTAGTACCACTGACGGCTTGTGGGTGACTGATATGATCATCACCTACTGCCAGCGTATTGATGAGTTTTTAGAGTCCTACACAGTGGTCTCCTGGCTCAGCCGAAACTAAGTAGGAGCACTGATTGATAGTTGTTTGGTGTGTTTAGTTTTAATTAACGCAATCAAAACGATTTCGCTTGGTAGCTAGCCGGATGAGTACGGGTCGTTCCACGGAGAGATGGGAAACTTTTTCTTAGTGTTTTAACGAGTTAAGTCCAAATTTTCCAGGTTTGTTTAAGATTAACTATGTGCTAAACATGTATAAAAAGGGCTTGTTAGGGTTAGGATTAGGTTAGTTTGAGTTAGGAGTCGCTCACTTCTTTCATTGCCACTCTTAATATCGATGTTACGGTAATCGGCAACAACGGAGATTAACACAATTATGAAGGAAACTTGCGAGTATAAGCTAGGCTTTCCAACCGCTTAGTTCCTTCCTTTTGGTCCTTGTACGTCCGTTCTTGGCCCTTAGCCATAACCTCCGGTCAATTCAACCACAACCGGTCTCAGTAGGGTGTCACCACTATCATGTAGGATAGGGTGACGTAGGGAGAGGATTGTGTTTAAATTAACGGGAGTCCGAATCAAGATGTTGGGCAAAGAAAAGAGTGAGAGAGATTTCTTTCTCTCAAACTTCGCTTATCCTACCCTAACAAGTGAGAAACTACTCACCCATTATTAAAAAAGAAAATAAAACAAACAAAGATGGTAGAAAGAATTGTGGTAGAGAATCACAACTAGCTATTTGGGACCTTACTTAGGTAAGGATCACACTTAAACATCATTGTTGTAAGGATAAATGAAAATAGAAAAAGAAAACAAACAAATAAACAAATAACAACAACTAATTTAACGAAGAGAATTATAAGCAAAATATAAGAACTCGATTATAAGACATGCATAAGAAAAGAACTCTTCTTTATTCATTATTCACTCAAAATCTCACTACAATATCAATGGAGAATAGATGAAGAGGAAGAGGAAATTACAAACTACTATACTAAATCCTAACACAAGAAATAAGCATCCTTTACTTGGCTTGAAACTGGGATTTTTATAGGTAGATAGATAAAACCCTAGGGCCAAAATCTGAGCCCTTACACAATTACAAAACTACCCTAAAAATATCTCCTGACTCTGAGTCAACTCGGCCGCGGAACCGCCATATAAGTGCACATCGGTCGCGGTTCCGCGGCCCTTTGGGTGAGTTGTTGCGCCGTTTTTCTAGGGCTTTCCATGTTGTTGTTCTACTCTGTTTAGTACACTTGGTTTTTCAGAATCACTTCATTTTTCTCCCAGATTCTCAACGGTCCAAAAAGATGAAAGAATGTGGACTTTTGTCTTGATCTTCTTGAGCTCCGAGTTATAAACTTGGTTCTTGTGCTAACTCCTTGTGCTTTGTGCATGAATGACCTTTGATTGCCATTTTGTCCCTCGAACTGGTAGGCGGCATCCGACGGATGATGAGTGGAGACCCGTATTTTTATCTGTTGTTGGTTGTTGTCCTGAATTTGTCGCGACTATTCTTGATTTTTATTGTTTAGAACTGAGAACTTGTAACCTGCAATTATTTAGCAAACACGGATCAAGAGTACCTACCTATATGCAATGCGATCAAGAATGGGCGGTATAAAAGTGCAAAATTCTGATATGAACAAATACCCCCAAACTTATCTTTTGCTCGTCCCGAGCAAAGCCATTTTATTCACAAAAAGTCCTAACCTCACTTTCGCAGGGAACGCGATTGCACTGAACTCGTGCAACAAGCCGTTAAACCTCTAGGTTGCCCTAGAGGAGGAGTTTTGTCTCCTGAGGGTTTTCAGTGGATACTACCCACAAAATTCGATCAAGTCGGCCGTCGACTCTAATCCTACTGTTCATCATTTTCGCAAGAAGCTCTATTATCTCTAAGTTAGAAATCTTCATCCCTTATTCTTCACACTTCCTTTTCATTTAACTTAAGATCATATACGTTTTTCCAGTTTATAAAGCTCTCAGTATCTCTTGAGTTTTCCTTCTAAAACGCAATCTTAAATCCGGAATTTTTATTATCTCTACTGAAGATATAAACCCTATTCCTATCTCTCCTCCAAACTCCGATCATATACCCCCTACGTGTGTGTAAATATCACCCCTACACTTGGAAATTCAATTCAAGCTATAATACCCTTGCCTTAATACCCAGCACTACTTCTTCTTTATTAATGGTGGACAGATTCGCTCACACATCTTTCATGCGACTATTACAGCTTCCTGAGGTATTAATCAGCCGATTACTGAATGTGTGAGTATTAAAGCGTAATTAGCAGTTTCCAGGTCTTGCACTCTTTTTATTATTATTATTATTTTTTCCAAGGCCGGATATATTTTTCAACGATACTCTTTTGGTGGTTAGCTTTAAATACCGTTTTTTCTTTCATACCGGGCTTTCAGGCAAGAATATTTCTAGGTATCCTCTACTATCCCAAGTTTTAAGGTACGTGTATGTGCGATTTGTAGGGTATATATTTTCAGAATTTGGACTTAAGGTTCGGAATTATTTTTCAGACTTACTCTACAAATAGAGTTTTCAATACTCTTCCGTCATTTCAACTTAGCCCGAAAACTGAACTCAAAATTTCTTATTTCTAAACAAACTGCAAGGACGTATATTTTCTACAGTTATACTTCAAGGAGGGTTATTTTTCAGGGTTTTCAATTACTAAGTTTAGGATTTAGTATTTTTCTTAACTAGTCAACCGTTATGTCGAACTTGAGTCTGAATGGCCAATATTGAAAACAAAAATTTTAAATTTTTAAATTTGTTTTTTAATATTTTTTTATGGGAAAATAATGCAATGCAAAAAAAATGAGATGCGGAATTTAAACAAGCAAATTAAAAGAACAAATATTTGCAAAACAAAATGAGCAGATGCAAAATGCAAGGATAACTTATTTACAACAAAACCCCGACCCCAAACTGACTCACAGCAGTGCCCTCACTGCTGCCTACGACGTCTTCTAGAACCAAATGCAGTATCACTCATACCTGCTTCACTCCTGTCTGCGACACGACCCCTCAATTTCGCTCTCTCTTCTCGTGTTAGTAGGGTAGACATCCCCTGCTCAAGACTCGTCAAACGCTGATCAAAATTTTTCAAGATCCCCAACACTCATTCTACCCCCCTATGAGTACGTCTCAGCAAGCGTGCTTGCACGGCGGGGGTCAGCTCTTCATCGCTCGATGTGGAGCTCTGTCACGACCCGAAATTGGCACGTGACGGTCCTAATACTACGCAACGTCTACAGGCGTAGAGCAGTAAAAGAAAACCAAAACCCAGAAATATAAACCATTAAAAGACAAGAAAAGATAAGAAACATTGTTTAAACTTTTGAAAACGCAACCCAAATTCTTTTAAAATCCAACTTTATTTCCTTTAAAATTTTGGCAGCACCTCCTTTGTAAAAACTAGCCCCAAAAATGGGTACAACATAAATATAAATAAAGCATTCGCAAACGGGAGCAAATACACGCCCAAAGACGGAAAACAACCACCACAACAGATATACGACGCCGTAGCGAAGAAATAAAAGACGATAAAAAGGAAACTGTATAAAAGACAACCAAGTCACGAAATAATATACAATATCGTCCTCACCAAGTCTCTAAGTCAACATGAAAATAGTAGATGGAGAGTACAAGGATACAACGAATATACAATACAACAACGAATAACCAAAAAACCCACATAAGCAAAACTGCACACTGTGAGCCGATGCGGTATCCGCAGCAAAAGATGATAAGATAAATGAACAATAGCCCTGCCTCTGACTACTGTGAGGAAAGACCTGCAAAACAACTGTGGCACAACAGGGGTGAGTTGCCAACTCGTGAATAGTAAATAACATATGCAGGTAATCGCAAGTATGCACGTACAGCGCGAATCTAACATATGAAATTAATAGCAATAAAAGTCATGAAAGCAATAATCATGAAAGGTACACTAACGGTTACTACAAATACATGAAGCAATAATATAACAATCGGTATGCAATAATCATGCAATAATGATATGAATGTGTATATATGCAACAATCATGAAAGGTACGCTAGCAGGTACAACCAACACATGAAACAATGCATATAATAAAGGTATGTAAATGCAACAGTCATGAAAGGTACACTAACAGGTACTACTAATACATGAAGCAGTGCATAAACAGTAAATGTAGAGTATGGAATGAAATATGTCATTTCCACGGAATCCTGACATCGTGGTAGGATCAAAATCCATCAAGACAATCCAAATCCCAATTCCTCAAATCAGCCCCCAAATTGGCTCTCATATCATATAAATCTCATAAATCCTGAAGGTATAATATCGAATAAATCTCATATATCCTGAATGTACCAAATCAGCAATCTCATAAATATCCTGTATCCAATATCAAATGAATCACTTATATCCCAAATTTAATATCAAGTAAATCTCTTATATCCTAAGTATAATTTGCATGCATAATTAAGATGAAGTATATGAATTTATATGTATACATATATATTAGTGTCCCATTCCACTAATATATATATACTTAAGAGTAAAATATCATGAAAACAATGTGTCAAGTATCGACACAAAAACACATGTTTATACGTCTTTCGAATCTTAAGTGCCAAACACCGACACTCTCGATCCCCGTATCGGTATTATACGTCCTTCGAATCTTAAGTGCCAAACACCGACACTCTCGATCCCCGTATCGGTACTATACGTCCTTCGAATCTTAAGTGCCAAACACCGACACTCTCGATCCCCGTATCGGTATTATACAAATCTCAGAGTGGATGCATAAAATATCAAGTAAAGAATAAGTACAAATGCATGAATCAATACAGATATATTAGCGTCCCATTCCACTAAGATATGTATATAGGCATATATAACAGCGTCCCATTCCGCTGTTATATATACTTATGAGTAAAAATATCAGAGACATCATATGAAATCCATGAATGTAATATATGCAACATGAAACAGTAATATGAGCATATAAAGGAAAAATTGCTATTTAACTGCAACAAGTTAAAATAAATACCATGCGATTCCTAATTTCTCCAAGTCTATATAAAATCAAATAAAGGTAAACATGTAGCTAAAGCCAGATATATGTGTAAACATAAAGGTATAGCAAGGAATACATGTAGCTATATCATTATGTGTGTATGTACCTGTCGCTAATGGAACAAAACCCTATAGGTATCTGGTATCTAGCACGTAAGCATGTCAAGACATATGTGTAAGCATGTAGGTATACAGGTATGCTATATGTTATATGCATGAAGAAATATGTCTCAATGTCTCTAACCAAACAATATTATTTAGGTATGTGTGTTGTGCGTAACATGGCAATTATTGACGGTGTGTGTGGCATATAATCAGTGCTCTTGCAACGTTAGCCGTCAATAATATGTGCAGTGTCCTAAGGGTACTAGTCCAAGCATAACAAATAACTAAGCAGTAAGGGTATGCGCAAACTCTATATATAAAATAGAAAATGCGACAAGTCAAGTCATCTTTAGCCCAGACGCATAACGCCATGCGGGCGATTCCCCTGTAGATGTTAAATCTACTCACCAACGCTCCTGGCTAAGTGAAGCCAAACACCTGTTTTCCCTTTGTAGCAGTGTCCGAAGTCCCCACTTGCGATCTTACAACATTAAAACAATATAACAGAAATATATTAGCAATAGACCCAAAACACGTACAAACTACATTTGACCAACGCAACAACACAAAACATACTCTCAAGTGTTCTTATTATGGATAAAGTGCGTAGCGACACGACGAAATCAACTCAAGAGCAAAATCACACAAAGTGCACGATCCGTGTCGTATAACGTATCGCGCTTAAACGAAACACAAGAAACTACCTAAGTGATCCCATATTTTTTATACTGAGAAAACTAAACAACCAAACAAGACCAAACACACCTAAACCAAAGCAGACACCTACCCACAAAAACTCAAACCCCAATTCTCCCACCAAGCTGAGGTTGCCGGATCGCCCTTCAGAAGTCGTCGGCCGAGTCCGAGCTGATAGGGTTCGTGCTCCAGGTGAATTCCTATGGTCTTAGGTACAACACAACTACTTTGTTTGGTTTTCTAGTAAAATCTCCGGGTCACAGCAGATCACAGATGTCACGAACGACACTAAAAATACGATATTATGCACAAAACATGACTTTAAACATTCTAAACTAAAGCTAACAAGCTAAGCTACACAAAAATAACATAAACAACAGAAAGAGATCATTACCTAACCAAAAGAACTCAAAGATCCAAGTTTTGCATGCTCCAAGGCATCCAAGAGCAAAAAAGTGATCAAAGATGTGATTTTTGATGAGATTGTGAAGGATTTGAGATGAATTGGTGAGGGAAATGAGAGTGTTCAGTTGTAATGAGAGGAATGAATAAAATGAGAAGGGAAATGAGTAGGAGAGAGAGTGAGAGAGAGTGTATGAAGAAATGAGAGAGAGATATGAGGTTAAGGGTGAGGTAAGTGCACCAATGCAATTAATGCACCATTAAAGCTTTCACACACACCTCATCACTTTCCAAAACAATATCTTCTCTCTTCTCACAAAATATCAAGGAATGGTTAAGGATTAGGGTTAAGCAAAGATTTGGATAAAGCAAAGGGATTAGATTAGGTTAAGTGTCATGGTTGCTAAGAACTAAATTACAAAAACAAACCCTCACATTTACGTGCACCCGTGCATGCATGTCCATAACAAATAATAATAAATTATCAATTAAATGTTATAAAATATGAGGAACCCGAATTGGTAAACTTTTTACAGTAAACCCGCATTAACGTCTAAACTAACACTAACTGAAATCTAAGGCATTACAATCTCCCCCCTTATAAAAATTTGTCCCCGAATTTAAATTCTCACGAAGCGTACCTTCAAAGAGAAGATTACAAAACTCTCATATCTCGCTCGCAGTCTCCCAAGTGATTACCTCACTATACGGCTACGTCCAAGAAAACCCTCCACAGATCGCAAGACCCTTGACCGAAGTTTCTCCACCTGTCGAGCCATTAACACAATTGGCTGCCGGTGAACGAAAGATCGCTTCCAAGCTAAATGGACTGGTGCTGAATCATGTGAGAAAGGTCACGAAGGTAATTGCAAAGTATCGACACAAGGAAATACGGGGTGAATACTCAATAATCTGGGCGGAAGTGCCATGTTAAAGGCAACGAAACTAACTCGCTTTAAGGATCTCAAAAGGACCTATAATTCTGGGATAAGCTTCCCAAAACTCAACACGTCATTCATCGGAAAGTCCGTAAGAATGCATGATCTCCCACTGCGGACTCGAGTCTACGACCACCATGGTCGGCATAAGACTTCTGTCCGCACTGGGCTATTCTCCTCCTGACCTGAACCAACTGGATCATCTCCAAAGTCTCTAGACTAGCTGGGGTACAAAAATCCTACTTACGCAGAGTCAGAAAATCAGATTGGCGATTGGCACAACCTAACAGCTAAACTTAAAGGTTGCCAATTGGAGTGTTTCCTGATAACTGCTATCGAAGGAGAATCTTAACAATGGCAAGTGACGATCCCAACTGCCGACAACAATTAGTGCGTACGCAGAAGCATATCCTCCAGAGTCGGTATAGCCCGCTCTCACAAAACCATCATCCTACGGATGGAAAGACGGAGCTAAAGCTCAACCAATACCCAAGGCTTCCTGAAGCTCCTGCCAAAGACGGCAAGCAAACAAGGTGCCTTCATTCGATACGACCTATGAAGGAACTCCGTCCAACACACAAAATTAACAAAGAACAACTGAGCAAACCGAGTATAACCGGACAACAAATATCCGAATGGAGTCACACCCTTACTAAACCTGGGTAGACACCATAACGAAATTCGTGGAGATCTGCTCCCATTCCCACTTCGGAACGGTTAAAGGTTGCAACTCTCCCGCCGGTCTTAGATGCTCAACCAAAACATAACAAGACAGACACCTTGAAACGAAATCCGAAACTTCACTCTTCATCCCCGTCCACCCGTAACTATTTCACAAGTCACGCAACAATTTGGTGGAACTTGAATGAACACCGAAAGCTGACTGATGTGCCTGCTCTAGGATTTCGTGTCTCTGCCCTTTAGTAATAGGTACACAAACGCGTCCTAAAACGTAGCACATCTGGTCACAAATCAAGGACTCTGAATCTTTAACCAGCCGAGTATGCTCAAGAATCTCTGACAACCGAGCATCGGCAGGCAGTGCATCGCGAAAGCGATTAAGGAAAAGTGGTCGGGCGCGGACATGAGCAAGCTGTCCCCTCGGTAGAGGCGAACTTAAGCTGTACTCAATGATTGCACAAGAACTGTAAATCTACAGAAGATTATCTCAACAATCAAAACCCGCTGCAGGAAGATGTACATTAAGCTCTGGTGGTCCGTGAAAAACTGACACGACTCTCCGAACAAGTAGTGTTTCCAAATCTCCAACGCACGACCACCGCGGCCATCTCCAGATCAGGAGTGGGATATCCTGCTCGTACTTCCTCAAACCGTCGGGAAGAAAAAGCGATAACTCTATAGTGTCACATCAGTACACAATCGAGCCCCACTCACGAAACATCACAGTTAACAACAAAGTCGCCCGAACCAGAAAGCAAAGAAAGAACTGATGCAGTTGTTAACCGATTCTTCAACTGCCGAAAACTCCGCACGCATGCCTCGGTCCAAAGAAAAGGAACCTCCTTTCCGGTCAGTTCAGTCAACGGTGCAACACTACACTAGAAATCCTGCACGAAACGGTGGTAAGAACTTGCTAAGCCCAAAAATCTACGGACTTCCGTCCCGAACACAAGTCTGGGCCAAAGCTGTACGGCCTCGATCTTCCTCGGAACCATACAAAAACCGTCTCCCATAACTACAAAACCTAGGAGTCAACACAAACAAGCCTGAAGGAACACTCCGAGAATCTAGCAAACCGCTGGGGCTCTCCCAATGTCTGCAAAACAAATCCCCTGTCCCTCACGACATATTGAATAGACCAGAATGTCGTCAATAACACAACAATAACTGGTCGAGGAACGGCCTGAAGAAATCTGGTTCATCATATCTACGAATGCTGCTAGGGCATTGGTGAGTCCAATGACACCACCAAAACACACAAAGCCCGTAGCACGCACAAGGCAGTCTTCGGAATGTCATCACTCCGAACCCGCAACAATGATAACCCGATCCTAAACAAACTTAGAAAATGTCTCGCACTTGGGAGATGATCGAAGAAATCGTCAATGCGAGGTAAAGGATACCTATCCGCACCGTAAGCTGGTTCAATTGACGATCCATCAATACACAACCTCAACAGCCGTCCTTCTCCTTGACGAACCGAAATAGGAGCTCCCCAATGCGAAACACTCAGACGCACAAGCCCCCCAACAAACAACTCTGCAGCTGATCCTTAAGATCCCTAAGCTTCGCCGGCTCATCTGGAACAACATCGGAAAACTCTCGCACGAAGGAACCCGGTCCAACAATCCCACTGTGGCTTCGGTATCATGAATGAACGCCAAGAATCTTCGACATCTTCTACTCAAAAGCCGACTAGCGAAAAAGGCTGAATTCAAGCTGTGAGAAGCGACACCACTGTCCCCCTACACAACAAGAACTGACTTACCGGGAAAACATACTTGACTGTTTTCTCACGGTAGTCCACAGACGCCTAGCACATAGCTAACCAATCCTTGCCCAGGAGAATGTCAAATCCAACATCTCTAGAAGGATCAAAGTGACGGACGAATTTCTATCTCCTATCCTATTAGCACTCGACTGAAATACGTGTCGTGCAACAAAAGAATCGCTGACAGAAGTTAACACAACAAACGACTGATCTAGCTAACACTACTCTCATCCCAAGCCTCTGCTACTCTCGCGACGGTCACGAAAACTGTCTCGACGACAAGGCCTCTGTCTCTGAGCTGGTACACCGGTACGAGTCCTCCACTGTTCCGGAACTCCCAAAGTCTCTGGAATACTTGTCTCGTCAACTAGGACTGCATCCAAAGGTACTATGTAGGTAACGGAATGCTGTATGCTGATCGTAAGGAACAACTAGGTAACAGGGGTGACAACCTCCTGTCGCTGCGCTCGAATGGCCTAAACCAATGAACTCATCGTCTGGCGTAAGTCCTGCATCTCTGCCATAAGCCTAGCGATACTATCTGTCGAAGGCGGACCCGTCTGCTCCTGTGCAACGAGCGTGCCATCCTGGTCAGTCCTCCTCCTACCCGAATCAATTCTGACCTCGGCCCTCGCTGCACCTCTCTGAGTCCCCATAGTCGTCGGCGGCAAAGGCTATAAATAGAGATAGGATTCGATATGAACACGGAAATCGAATCACAAGGATATGAATCATCAAGGAAGGAATTTCAAGCAATTTGTACTTAGGTCACTTTAGGCGGAGCACCGCAACGTGAGTATGCTGCAGACATACACACATTACGTTACTCTGCTTAAGCTACCTACTCCATCATACCAAGGTCATCCTACACTCCGAAAGGTAAAACCTAGCGCTCTGATACCAACTTTGTCACGACCCGAAATTGGCACGTGACGGCCCTAATACTACGCAACGTCTACAGGCGTAACGCAGTAAAAGAAAGCCAAAACCCAGAAATCTAAACCATTAAAAGACAAGAAAAGATAAGAAACATTGTTTAAACTTTTGAAAACGCAACCCAAATTCTTTAAAAGTCCAACTTTATTTCCTTTTAAATTTTAGCAGCACCTCCTTTGTAAAAACTAGCCCCAAAAATGGGTACAACATAAATATAAATAAAGCATTCCCAAACGGGAGCAAATACACGCGCAAAGGCGGAAAACAACCACCACAACAGATATACGACGCCGTAGCGAAGTAATAAAAGACGATAAAAAGGAAACTGTATAAAAGACAACCAAGTCCCGAAATAATATACAATATCGTCCTCACCAAGTCTCTAAGTCAACATGAAAATAGTAGATGGAGAGTACAAGGATACAACGAATATACAATACAACAACGAATAACCACAAAACCCACCTAAGCAAAACTGCACACTGTGAGCCGATGCAGTATCCGCACCAAAAGATGATAAGATAGAGGAATAATAGCGATGTCTCTGACTACTGTGAGGAACGACCTGCAAAACAACTGTGGCACAACGGGGGTGAGTTGCCAACTCGTGAATAGTAAATAACATATGCAGGTAATCGCAAGTATGCTCGTACAACGCGAATCTAACATATGAAATTAATAGCAATAAAAGTCATATGAAAGCAATAATCATGAAAGGTACACTAACGGTTACTACAAATACATGAAGCACTAATATGACAATCGGTATGAAATAATCATGCAATAATGATATGAATGTGTATATATGCAACAGTCATGAAAAGCACGCTAGCAGGTACAACCAACACATGAAGCAATGCATATAATAAAGGTATGTAAATGCAACAGTCATGAAAGGTACACTAACAGGTACTACTAATACATGAAGCAGTGCATAAACAATAAATGTAGAGAATGGAATGAAACATGTCATTTCCACGGAATTCTGATATCGTGGTAGGATCAAAATCCATCAAGACAATCCAAATCCCAATTCCTCAAATCAGCCCCCAAATTGGCTCCCATATCATATAAATCTCACAAATCCTGAAGGTACAATATCGAATAAATCTCATATATCCTGAATGTACCAAATCGGCAATCTCATAAATATCCTGTATCCAATATCAAATGAATCACCTATATCCCAAATTCAATATCAAGTAAATCTCTTATATCCTAAGTATAATTTGCATGAATAATTAAGATGAAGTATATGAATTTATATGTATATATATATATTAGCGTCTCATGAAAACAATGTGTCAAGTATCGACAAAAAAATACATGTTTATACGTCCTTCGAATCTTAAGTGCCAAACACCGACACTCTCAATCCCCGTATCGGTATTATACGTCCTTCGAATTTTAAGTTCCAAACACCGACACACTCGATCCCCGTATCGGTATTATACGTCCTTCGAATCTTAAGTGCCAAACACCGACACTCTCGATCCCCGTATCGGTATTATACGTCCTTCGAATCTTAAGTGCCAAACACCGACACTCTCGATCCCCGTATCGGTATTATACAAATCTCAGAGTGGATGCATACAATATCAAGTAAAGAATAAGTACAAATGCATGAATCAATACACATATATTAGCGTCACATTCCACTAATATATGTGTATAGGCATATATAACAGCGTCTCATTCCACTGTTATATATACTTAGGAGTAAAAATAACAGAGACATCATATGAAATCCATGAATGTAATATATGCAACATGAAACAGTAATTTGAGCATATAAAGGAAAAACTGCTATTTAACTGCAAAAAGTTAAAATAAATACCATGTGATTCCTAATTTCTCCAAGTCTATATAACATCAAATAAAGGTAAACATGTAGCTAAAGCCAGATATATGTGTAAACATAAAGGTATAGCAAGGAATACATGTAGCTATATCATTATGTGTGTATGTACCTGTCGCTAATGGTACAATACCCTATAAGTATTTGGTATCTAGCACGTAAGCATGTCAAGGCATATGTGTAAGCATGTAGGTATACAGGTATGCTATATGTTATATGCATGAAGAAATATGAATCAATGCTCAATGTCCCTAACCAAACAATATTATTTAGGTATGTGTGTTGTGCGTAACATGGAAATTATTGACGGTGTGTGTGGCATACAATCAGTGCTCGTGCAAGATAAGCCGTAAATAATATGTGCAGTGTTCTAAGGGTACTAGTCCAAGCACAACAAATAACTAAGCAATAAAAGTATGCGCAAACTCTATATATGGAATAGAAAATACGACAAGTCAAGTCATCTCTAGCCCAGACGCATAACACCATGCGGGCGATTCCCCTGTAGATGTTAAATCTACTCACCAACGCTCCTGGCTAAGTGAAGCCAACCACCTGTTTTCTCTTTGTAGCAGTGTCCGAAGTCCCCGCTTGCGAACCTACAACATTAAAACAATATAACAGAAATATATTAGCAATAGACCCAAAACACGTACAAACTATATTTGACCGACGCAACAACACAAAACATACTCTCAAGTGTTCGTATTATGGCTAAAGTGCGTAGCGACACGACGAAACCAACTCAAGAGCAAAATCACACAAAGTGCACGATCCGTGTCGTATAACGTATCGCGCTTAAACAAAACACAAGAAACTACCTAAGTGATCCCAGATTTTGTATACTGAGAACAACCAAACAAGACCAAACACACCTAAACCAAAGCAGACACCTACCCACAAAAACTCAAACCCCAACTCTCCTACCAAGCCGAGGTCGCCGGATCGCCCTTCAGAAGTCACCGGCCGAGTCCGAGCTGATAGGGATCGTGCTCCAGGTGAATTCCTATGGTCTGAGGTACAACACAACTACTTTGTTTGGTTTTCTAGTAAAATCTCCGGGTCACAGCAGATCACAGATGTCACAAACGACACTAAAAATACGATATTATGCACAAAACTTAACTTTAAACATTCTAAACTAAAGCTAACAAGCTAAGCTACACAAAAATAAATAAACAACAGAAAGAGATCATTACCTAACCAAAAGAACTCAAAGATCCAAGTTTTGCATGCTCCAAGGCATCCAAGAGGAAAAAAGTGATCAAAGATGTGATTTTTGATGAGATTGTGAAGGATTTGAGATGAATTGGTAAGGGAAATGAGAGTGTTCAGTTGTAATGAGAGGAATGAATAAAATGAGAAGGGAAATGAGTAGGAGAGAGAGTGAGAGAGAGTGTATGAAGAAATGAGATAGAGAGGTGAGGTTAAAGGTGAGGTAGGTGCACCAATGCAATTAATGCACCATTAAAGCTTTCACACACACCTCATCACTCTCCAAAACAATATCTTCTCTCTTCTCACAAAATATCAAGGAATGGTTAAGGATTAGGGTTAAGCAAAGATTTGGATAAAGCAAAGGGATTAGATTAGGTTAAGTGTCATGGTTGCTAAGAACTAAATTACAAAAACAAACCCTCACATTTACGTGCACCCGTGCGTGCATGTCCATAACAAATAATAATAAATTATCAATTAAATGTTATAAAATGTGAGGAACCCGAATTGGTAAACTTTTTACAGTAAACCCGCATTAACGTCTAAACTAACACTAACCGAAATCTAAGGCGTTACAAGATCGAGCTGGGCGTCTTTGTCATCACATCTTCGGCCGGCTCGGTGCGCGACCATAACCCATGAAGTCTCATGTATGATGTGGAGACACCCTCAAGAAGGGGTCGAATGGGAACCCCACCATGCATAAAAGCGTCGAATTCCTCAACAGAAAGGAAATAAAGACACAATTGTGTCACTAACATTGGGCATAGGTAATTGGCTGCCCCCTTACCGGCGCCAACCGAGTATAAAAGCACAGTGCACATGTCATGGCTAGGGTTCTTCATCATTAATGTGTGCACAATGTGTAGGGATGGGGTGAAAAAGGTGGTGTTATGCGAACTTCCAAAGATTTTGTTTTGTGCCCAACGACACATGGTTAAGATGTTCGCATACAGCGTTCGTGTCTGAATTCCCTTCCTAGGATCCCTAGAACAATCATCGCCCATCAACGGCATGTAAGCCTCAAAGCGGAGGGGTTGATCATGTGCGGGGATACGAGGTATCAATGTGAATTCATGAATGAAGTTCCTATCTATAACAATTTCTCGATTCCCCTACAACAAGCGTATAAACCCGTATTTTGCTAAACAACCCTCCTCCATACTCTCAAAGAAACACGCAACGAGATCCGGAATCGCGAACGCATTCGGATAGTTATACAACAGGAAATACCATCCGCGTTTCCGGATCTCATCACCAAAGTAGCTACCATAAACGTCATGGGTGAATAATTGCGAGAAATCCCGTTCAAATTGAAAATTAGGAGCCATGGACGCAGAATTATTAAATTTACAGAGAGGAGATGAGAAAATCAAACCTCCTCAGAAAATTGCAGACGGAGAAGCGGCTGAACGGCGGCGGATCGGCAGCGGAGATGGTGTTCTGCGGCGCTTCCGCGGTAGGATGGGGAGATCGTCTGTGGAAATTTCAGCGGCGGCTAGGATTTTGTGTAAGGGTTAGAATGAAGGCTCGGGAATTACAGAAAAAAGAGAGGCTGTATTTAAAGGGGCGGTCCACAAAAAGGGGTCTATTTGTACAAAAGTCCTCCCAAAAGAAGAAATTATTTATTTATTTAAAAAAAATTATTATTTTTTTTAGATAGTTCTGAATATTTACAAAAGCACCCCCCCTTTTTTTTATTTTATTACAAATGGAAATTTCACCAGGCAAGAAATATCTCGACACACAAAAATAAATGGATATGCACCGGACAAGAATATCCATTATATATATACAAGATGGTATATACATACCCCTAAACTTATTTGAAACAGTATTTCCACTGTTTATGACTGGATAACCGAAGTTTGGTGGTAAACGGAGGAAGATTAGTCAATGTAAACCGGCTCCTGCAACATCAGGAGCTCCTCCGATGGTTTTGCGATGAGGAACGATTTTACTCTGTATCTGTTTACTTTGAATAGTGAACCGTCCTATGGATTCTCCAAATCCACCGCGCCGTGCAGGTACACACTCCGCACAAAAAAAGGTCCTTTCCAGCGAGATCGAAGCTTACCGGGATGGAAATGGAGTCGGGTGTCATAAAAAAGTACCTGTTGTCAAGGCGTGAAGGTTTTACGCGTAAGGTGTTTATCATGAAACACCTTCGTTCAGTTCTTGATGACAATCGCGTTCTTATAAGCTTTATCCCGAAGCTCGTACAGTTCGTTAAGTTGCAGCTTCCGATAGCTGCCAGCATCTTCAAGGTTTAGATTCAGCTCTTTGATCGCCCAAAATGGCGATGCTCAATTTCCACAGGAAGGTGGCAAGGTTTTCCATACAGAAGTCGATAGGGAGATATTCTAAGATCAGTCTTGTACGCAGTTCGAAATGTCCAAAGGGCATCAGTTAGTTTTAAAGACCAATCTTTTCGGTTCTTGGAAACCGTTTTTTCCAAAATATGCTTAATTTACCGATTTGAAACTTCGGCTTGCCCACATGTTTGGGGGTGGTAGGGCGTGGATAGATTATGATTAATTGAGTATTTCCGCATCAAGGCCTCGAAAGACCTATTACTGAAATGTGTCCCATTGTCGCTAATGATCGCGCGCGGGTGCCCAAACCAGGAAAATATGTTTTCTTTAAGGAATCTAACGACAACCTTGTTGTCGTTCGTCCGGCATGGCACTGCCTCGATCCATTTAGAGAAATAATCAACAGCTAAGAGAATATACAGGTTCCCAAAAGAGCTGGGAAACGGCCCCATAAAATCAATTCCCCAAACATCGAAAATCTCAACAACCAAGATTGGTTGGGGCGGCATCTTGTTTCTCCTTGAAATCCGGCCCAAGTGTTGGTACCGGGAGCAAGTCTTGCAGTAATTATGGGTATCTTTGAAGAGTTGTGGCCAGTAAAAGCCACATTGTAAGACTTTTTCAGCTGTCTTTCTTAGGCCAAAATGCCCGCCACACGCTTGATTGTGGCAAAATGACAGGACACTCTTGAACTCATTATCAGGAACACACCGACGAATAATTTGGTCTGGACAGTACTTGAGCAGATAGGGTTCGTCCCAGTAAAAGTGTTTTACTTGGGATAAAAATCTAAGTCTGTCCTGACTCGACCATTCGTTCGGTATAAGTCATGTCGCCAAATAGTTCACAATATCTGCGAACCAGGGTTCAAAAGATACTGCCAAGAGTTGTTCATCAGGAAAACATCGTTAATTGGGAGAGAAAACGTCGGCGAAGAAATAAGTCGTGAAAGATGGTCGGCTACTACGTTTTCACATCCTCTTTTGTCCTTAATGACAAGGACAAATTCTTGAAATAAAAGGATCCAACGTATTAACCGAGATTTTGCATCCTTTTGGCAAAAAGATGTCGCAGAGCTGAATGATCGGTGTAGACAATGACTGGAAAGCCGATCAAATAGGGCATGAATTTCTATGAAGCAAATACAGCAGCCAAGAACTCTTTCTCGGTTGTTGTGTAATTCATTTGGGCGTCATTCAGGGCCCGACTTGCGTCGTAGATTACGTGCGGCATCTTTTCGATGTGTTGTCCTAGGACCGCACCGTTAGCAAAGTCAGATGCATCGCACATAATCTCAAAAGGATGCGTCCAGTCAAGTGAAGAAAGAACGAGAGCAGAGGTGAGCGATCCTTTCAGTGATTCGAAAGCAGTCAAACAGCTCGAGTCGAAGTTGAATGTGGTATCCTTGGCCAGAAAAAGAGTCAAGGGTCTAGCAATCTTGCTAAAGCCCTTGATAAGCCGTCTGTAAAAACCGGCGTGGCCAAGGAAAGCTCGGATATCTCTGACGCATCTTGGAAGAGGGAGATTGGAAATGACTTCAATCTTAGCTTTGTCAACCTCAATGCCATTTCGCGAAATGATATGTCCTAGGATAATCCCTTCACATACCATGAAGTGGCATTTTTCCTAGTTTAAAGTAAGATTTTTATCCTTACATCGGGTAAGGACAGCGTCAAGATGTTGCAGACACTCGTCGAAAGAATCTCCAAAGATGGAGAAATCATCCATGAATATCTCCAAAAATTTCTCAACCATGTCAGAGAAAATTCCCATCATACATCACTGGAAGGTAGCGGGAGCATTGCATAGCCCAAAGGGCATGCGGCGATATGCGAACGTACCGAAAGGACAAGTGAAAGTGATTTTGTCCTGGTCTTTCTCGGCGATGGGGATCTCGTTGTAGCCTGAGTAGCCGTCCAAAAAACAGTAATACTCATTCCCAGCTAATCTTTCGAGCATTTGGTCAATGAATGGTAACGGAAAGTGATCCTTCCGCGTTGCAGCATTGAGTTTCCGATAATCAATGCATACTTGCCACCCTGTCTGGGTGTGAGTAGGGATCAACTCATTCGCCTCGTTTGTGATTACCATAATGCCCGACTTCTTAGGGACAGCGTGTATAGGACTGACCCACTGGCTGTCTGAGATAGGGTAAATGATACCACTATCCAGACATTTAACGATATCCTTTTTCACAGCCTCCTTCATGACTGGGTTTAATCGCCTCTGTGGATCCTTAGCTGGTTTGGCATCATTCATCATATGAATGTGATATTCAACGATTAGGGGACTAATCCCCTTGATGTCCGCCATTGTCCAGCCGAAAGCTTGCCGATTGGATTGCAAGACCGTAAGAAGGGCTTTCTTTTGCTCTGGAGCTAGAGAAGGCGAGATGATGAATGAGAGAGTCTCGTTCTCACCTAAGTAAGCATACTTGATGTGAGACGACAGAGGCTTGAGTTTGAGTGTCGGAGGTGAAACAACTGAGGGCAAGATTGGAGAAAATGTCTCGAACTTAAAAGATTCCAACAGGGACTCAAAGTGAGTGTATGCGACCGAGTCGGATGGTTCAACTAACGTATCCGAAAATTCGAAAGATTCAAACTCGGTTGTCACGCCCCACTTCCCAAAATACAGAATACGAGGGGTTGACAAGGCCAGCCATGCTTATACGGTTGAGGAGATATCTTTCCGTAGTCACACTTCGGCTTCTAGCTTTACATGGTAATCAGTAATCAATGCACAGGTAATGAGAAATGCAGTAAATGAATCAAAAAAAATATAAAAGAACTAACCCGATGGAGATCAAGAGTATAGCCCTGGGTAGCTGATCAAGATGTCCGCGATGTCCTCGAGGTACGTCAGGTCCTGGTCCAAGCTAGATCCACCTCTCACTCTGAGCATGCATACTCAGGTCGTCAGAGCGACACGATAACAACATATATATGTAGGTACAAATGCTAACTCGTGCAGTAATAATGAATATGTAACAGTAAATCAAGAGAGTAAGGACGTGAACACGAAGTAGCCAATGCGGGTGTCTAATAGAGCAGGTGAACAATAAAGCAGTAAATAGTATGTCCGGTGTATTGAATCAGTAATCGATGCATGTCAATGTCACGATCCCTATCAGTCTCTAAGTCTCACTGTACAGGTCACTAAGCCTATCGTCAGTCCAAGTGTGAGAGTCAACCACTCGTGAGTATCCCCCACCCAAGGGTAGAACCCAAGGACAAGGGAACACGGGCTCGAGTCGCTCGCTAATAATCAGTGATATCCCTATATATCTCTATATATATCCATATGTGCCGGCATGGGACTCCCGAGATTCTGTTGAACTCACATTCAAACTACCCCACACCCCGTGGTCTACATCAAACGCCAACCATAAACTCAAATACCGGACGGTCCATGACAAGTCTGCGCGAGAACTGGAGACAGGATCTCCATCAAGCATGTCCCGACTGATACCCAAGATAAATGGACAGTGTTTGGTGTCTTACCTGTGACACCCATACAGGTGCTTCCATAATTGTCCCATACCAATTATAGTCACACTTATACATGTCCCACAGACGTCGACAATGCAATAAATCAATAGGGTCCACTGATTGTGTACAAGTACGTGTCACTTTCACTTATCCATTCATGCTTAAACACTAACGTACTTGCCATAATGAAACGCTAAAACCTAACACTGGGTAATGCACATGATCACTAGGTTACCAACGCAATAACATATATGTAATGTGATGAGAATACGATAATTCAGGCATGATTAAGATGTCATAAGTCGGTGTCCTACCACTTGCATAATTTATCATAAATCATACTTGCAAAATTTAGCGAAACAATGAAGAGGGGGTAAACAATATATTTAATTATCTATCCATCAAAATTAGTTTCACGTTAATCGGGTTTCAGGATCACTAGATATGGTCATTTCATTTTAAGCGTTCACTGCTGGAAATCCGGTTTCAGAATCGAAAGTCCGTTTCGTAACACATTTTAATCCTATCTGGAATCAGAGTTTAGTGACACTACAGTTGAATGAAATTTAGGGTTTTCAATAAGGTTTCCAACGCACCAGACGGATTCTCAATCGCGTCTCTACGTCAGAAGTTAAACACTGTTCAACACTGGGGTATCAGTTCTGATTCTGTTTGGGACTGCTATACGTCCCGTTCTTTTAAATTGCAGTTTAAATAGTAAACGACGATAAAAAGGGGTGAAATCACTTGAGTTATTTATCTAAAAGTTTCACCTTCAAAAAGGTATAGGGTTCCGCAAAATACAAGTTCAGACAGCAAAGGTATAAGTATTACGAGATAGAAATCAACAGCCAGAGCTGCCCTGGACTGCAGTCCAGAGCCGCTCTACGAGCCAGTTCTCGCCATATTTTCAGTACATAAACAATTAAAAACTTTCATAGGGTTCCAGTTCGTCGAGTCGTCTTCGATTTGAGCCCTCGAACGCATCATTTCAATATGTACACAATTAATTATGATTTTAACAAGTTTCAGACGCGGGAAATATTCAGTTTTAGCGGGTGAAATAGGGGGTGATCGTTTAAGCCAATAACAATCATATTTTTCAGTCAAATTTCACCACAATTTTTATTGCCACACGGGCCAGCATATATAAACAAGTTCCGTCAGTTTAATGTAAGGTTTTCGTTCGGGTTTTGCATCAAGCACTTATGTCATATAAGATTTCATGAGTTTTAAACACGGAATTAATAGGTTTTAGAAATGTAACAGTAATAACTAGCATGTAGCAAGTAGGGTACTTGCCTCGGTCGCTTGATATGGAAGCGACGCCGCTGCAGGGTTTGTCCCGACACACGGGACGGCGCGATGCGGTGTTGGGCCTGGTGATGACACGGAGGCAGGCACGGTGCGGCACGGGACCTGGTCCGGAGGTGGGCACGACACGACACAGGCACGACACAGCAACTGAGCACGGGGCGCGACACGTGAGTGGGTTCGTCCCACGTACGGTACGGCACGGCAGCGACGGATGTGTACGGCGTTGCGACGAAAGGCGTGTTGATGACGATGGCGGCTTAAGGGATCGAGGCCACAGATTTGATGGCGGCGTCGGTGACCCAAATGGCGGCAACAGCGATCAACGCAGGTGTTCGACGAAATGCCGGGGCTCGACTGCGGCTGCTAGGGATTGGGTTAGGTTCGGTTTTGGGGCCTTTTCGAAGAAGAGCCGAGAGAGAGAGATGGTGATGTTGTTGTGGCAGAGAGAGAGAGAGAGATGCTGCTAGGATAGAGAGAGAGAGAGAGAGAGATTGTTGTGGTAGGGGTAGGGGATGTAGCTGGGGGAGAGAGATGAGAGATGTGGTTGGGCTCAGGATGCTGAGGGGGAGAGAGAGAGACGTTGCTTGGTGGTGACGACGTCAAAGTGCTCGTTGGCGGTAGAAGGAGTAGCTCGGGGCTCCATGTGTCCCGGCGTGCAGGTGAAGGGGTGTTGCGCTGGAGGAGGGGCTCTGGGTGGTTTGTAGAGAGGGGTGAAGGAGGTTGGAGGGAAAGGAGTCGGGGACGCCGGGGGTCGTCGGCCACGAGAAGGCGTGCATGGGGCTCGAGCTCGGCGATGGGTTCGGTGTGCAGGCGAGGGGTGAGGCAGTGTAAGGGTTTGAGTTTTGGGGAGAAGAGAGCGAGGGAGGAAGGATGAGGTGGTTATAGTCGTCGTCGTCGGTGAAGAGATGGAGCCGAGAGTTTGGGGAGAAGAGAGGAGGGAGTTAGAGCTCGAGAGTGTGAGGGAGAGAGGAGAAAGGGGTTTGAGGAGCTCGAGGGGTCGTGGTCGAGGTCGTGGGGCACGCAGTCGAGGCATCGGCGACGTGGGCATGACGTGGGAAGCTCGGGGATGTGGGTTCGCGCAGAGGGAGAAAACAAAAGGAGCGGGAAAAATTTGTGGAGTGGGGAAGAGGAGAAACGGAGCGGGTCGGGTCGGGTTGCGCAGGTGTTTGGGTAAGGAAACGGGCGCGGGCTAAGGGGGTTTGGGCCGGGGGATTTTGATTAATTTAACTTAAATTTCTCTTGGGCTGTGGAGTATTGGGCTGGGCATGGAAATGGGGTTTAAATGGTTTTTGTTTAATAAAATTTGGTTTGTTTTGGGCTGGTTTAAATGGGAAAAAGTATATGGGCTGGGGTTAAGAGGGGGATTTAATTAAATGGAAAACGAGAATTGGGCCAGGCTAAGATAAGAGGAAAGGAAAATGGAAAGGGAAAGGGAATTAGGATCTTTTAAAAAATAAAATAAAATAATTATAAATATAAATAGTTAAAATTGTAAGTAGCATTTTATAAAAATACGTATATTGGAGCGCAAAAGAACTTGGTATTACATCGGTCGGCGACAAGCTACAATCGTTCGAAAAATTGAAGCACTCGTAATCGTTGTTGGAAGCAGAAACAGCAGCAGGTTCAAAAAGGAACGCACTAGTAGCATCAAGATTACTGTGATCAAACAAGAATTCCTCAAATTCACAGTCCTCTGGGGCGATCTCCTGGATGGAACAAACATCTAGTATATGAGCACTTGGTTCGGATGGCTGATTCCCTAACCTAAAATTGTTGATTTCAATTGTCATTTTGCCAAAAGATAGGTTCATTGAACCATTTCGACAATTGATCACAACATTTGAGGTTGCAAGGAATGGATGACCGAGTATCACCGGAATTTGATTCCGGGGGTTAGCTACAGGTTGTGTAACTAAAACAATGAAGTCAACGGGGAATATGAAGTCCCCAACCTTTATTAACATATCCTCTAGCTCACCCCTAGGATGGGTGATAGATCGGTCGGACATTTAAAGAGTACAATGTGTAGGTTTCAGTTCTCCTATACCTAGTTGCTCATATACAGAATAAGGAAGCAGGTTAACACTGGCACCAAGATCCAAAAGAGCGCAGTTGATGTTCTTATCCCCAATGGTTATTGAAATCGTAGGATAGCCAGGGTCCTTCCGTTTTTGAGGTAAAGCTTGGGTAAGAGCATCACTCACGTTACTGGCTAGGAAAACCTTCTTTGGTACCTGAGATTTCCTCTTCTTAGTGCAAAAGACTTTCAAGATTTTTGCATAGGAGATGACTTGTTGGATTGCGTCTAAGAGGGGAATGTTGATGTTAACCTGTTTGAACAACTCCAGAATCGTCTCCATTTGTGGATTTTGTTTATTGGACCTCAACCGATTTGGAAATGGAACATTTTTGAAATTGGTTGAGTCTAATGCTTGTGGAGGAGATTGTAGAGTTGGAACGGATCCCAAAACTGGAGTTTGAGTAGAGTGAGAAATGGATCCGTTCGGAGCAGCAATTGAAGAAGAAGAAGAGCCTTTTGAAGAATGGAGAATAGGCTCAGAAGAAGAAGAAGGAGTAGAATAAACGGTCGAATTGTCATCATCTATCCGTGTGCCATTGTTGTTGTGCAGCATCCTTCCAGATCTCAATGTAGTCACGGCACTCACATTATGGTTCTGTTGTTCAAGAGCAACATGTACATTATGTGGGTGACCAGAATTTGGGAGTGGTTGAGATGGAAGTTTCCCTTTCTCTCGCTCTCTTAAAGCCGTGTTCAGCTGTGCAATCTGGGCTTCGATGGTCTTGATGCTTTGCCCGTGTGCAGCGGTGTGTTGCACCAGAGACTGAATAGAAGACTGGATGTTGGCGGTGGATTGAGTCGATTGCTTTACAAAAGACTCTAGACTCCGTTCTAGCGAGGATACCTTATCGTTATTTGACGAAAAAAGTTGTTTAAGGAAAATAATTGTTGCAGGGTGCAAAGTTATTCGTCGGATTCTGAAAAGGTTGGGGTTGGAAAGGCTGCTAAAATTTTTGTTGAGCTTGTTGTTGAGGAGGAGAAGGCCTCTGGAAGTTATTGTGGCCTTGAAACTGATGCTGGTTCTGATTCCAGGTGAAATTGGGATGGTTCTTCCAACCGGGATTGTATGTAGAAGAGTATGGATCGTTTCTTGGTCTTTGCTGAAATGCAGTTTTAACCTGATCTTATCCTTGAGATGGTTGATTGTAAGGACACTCTTCGGTCAAATGAGATGGATCCGAACAGCAAGCGCAAATAGTATGAGGGGGAGGAACAGGGGCAGAAGAAGGAGATGGGAATTTGCTCTCGATTGCTTCCAGTTTCCACGTAATTGCAGCCATCTCGGCCTTCATTGCAATTGAGATGTCGAGTTGATGAACTCCTGCCCTAGAGATACCTGAAGAAGAAGAAGAAGTTGAGGTGTTTGGTCGGGTGCTCTCCCACTGCAGCGTTTGCTCCGCAAGATCGTCGAAGAATTGCCATGCCTCCTCGTCAGATTTGGACAGGAAGTGGCCCGGACAAATAGTTTCCAGCAGCTGGTTAGTTACTGGATTCAGGACCTCATATAAAGTTTGGAAAAGTTACCATTTCTCTATACCTTGATGAGGACACTGAACAAGGAGGTCCTTGTACCGGTCAAAGCACTTCCAAAAAGATTCGGTAGGAAGCTGGGTGAATTGGTTAATTTCGTTTCGAATCCGTGCGGTCTTATGATTTGGGTAGAATTTTTTCAAAAATGCTTTTACAAACTCGTCCCAACTGGCTATCGAATGAGATGCGGTGCTATACAGAGCCACTTTTCAGCAAGGTCGCACAAAGTGAAAGGAATAACTCGGAGCCGTATAACATCATCAGACAGTTGGGTTGTCTTCATCATCGCACAAACGTTCTGGAATTTATTGATGAAGATATACACATCTTCAGATTCAAGCCCGTGAAATTTGGGCAACATGTTGATGAAGTGGGGCTTAATTTTGAAATTGGCCAGTGGAAGTGAAAGACAAGTCGGAAGTGCAGCGCGGGTAGGATAGAAACGATCCTGGAGCGCGATTTGCTGTGGCGCTTAACCAAGAGGTGGTCGCGGGTTATTCGCACCTAATGGAGGTGGAATTATTCCCGGAGGAGGTAAAGGAATGTTAGGAGGAAATCCTGACATCTCGGAAGACGAATTTAGTGAAGGTGAAGATGTATGAACAGAATCTCGGTCAACGTCGGAGTCGATCGCGTAGTCGGTAGCGACTAACGTAATGAGGACTAGGCGGGCACTAGTGTCCCGAGTCCAACCGGACATACACTAAACGAGTTTAGTATAGTCAAAGCGTAGAATGTGAGGGTAAGAAAACGTCAATGGAGAATTGTTGGTGAAAGGGAAATTTGGTGACAAATGGAAAGTTTTTATAAAAGTTTTTGTATTGTTTTTTAATTAATTTATTTATTTATTTTTAGAAAGAGTTTTGCAAAATACATATGGATTTATGACACAACTTCAAACAATCACAGTCACAACATGCACAATCACACCTAGAGCTATGGTCTTTAAAGTCCACTAGACTGCTACTAACTGTTCCAAAGTGACAAATTGTGAGATATCCCTCAAATCTTCTATTCACTGCCAATTATGGCCAGGTAAGCACAAGCGAGGTAAGGAGGGTTCCGCTCATGAATCACCATGAGACGGGCCTTTTAAAATTACATCCTCACTTGTCTAGCCTAGGCACCACATAGTCAAGTTTAGATAAACGACTGAATGCCCACAACCTTCCTCTATCTTATTGAGCACGACAAGTCCTTAGTTGGCTGAGTCTAGATATTTTTTAATTAAGCTTAAGGGTAATGCGTATGCTTTTAGTGATTTTTAGGGTCTTAGGAAGGGTGATGAAATCCCCACCCAATCTGAATTGGTGTTATAGCCCCTTAAAGTCCGTATTATTTATGCAAAACAATAACAAACAAAAATCTAAAACACTTGCAAAAAAAATTTATTTCGTGGCGGCGCAAAGAATCCTGCACAAAAACAGTTTTATTGGAGAGGGGAAGAGAGTTTGCGAAAAGAATACTGCAGGAAGAATATTTCGGTGGAGTTCAGAGGGGGTGAAAAGAAGATTGGAATACTCACAAAAGTTTTTAGATGCTGATGTCACTGGTTGACCGCGGTTCCGCGGTCAAACCTGCACTTTTGCCGCGGTCCCGCGGCTTGGTAGATAATTAGGAGCTTCAAAATTCTTCACTGAGCTAACTGTAATCTCCTCTTCTTGGTTAGAACCCGAGATATCGGTCTAACTCCCCACGACTTTAGCACTGAACTTGATCTTCTCTCTATTCTGCACACATGCACAAAAAGGAATAAAAAATAACAAGATGATTTTTTTTACAGTTTTTGTTTTGTTTTTGGTTAAAAAATAACAAGATGATTTTTTTCACAAATTTACCCGAAATGATACAAAGAAATAAACTACCGTCTCCCCGGCAACGACGCCATTTGATTGATAGCTGTTTGGTGTGTTTAGCTCTAATTACCGCAATCAAGACGGTTTCACTTGGTAGCCGGATGAGTATGGGTCGGTCCACGAAGAGATGGGAATCTTTTTCTTAGTGTTTTAACGAGTTAAGTCCAAATTGTCCAGATTTGTTTAAGATTAACTATGTGCTAAATATGTATAAAAAGGGCTTGTTAGGGTTAGGATTAGGTTAGTTTGAGTTAGGAGTCGCTCACTTCTTTCGTTGCCACTCTTAATATCGATGTTACGGTAATCGGCAACAACGGGGATTAGCACAATTAGGAAGGAAACTTGCGAGTATAAGTTAGGTTTTCCAACGCTTAGTTCCTTTCTTTTGGTCATTGTCCGTCCGTTCTTGGCCCTTAGCCATAACCTCCGGTCAATTCAACCACAACCGGTCTCACTAGGGTGTCACCACTATCATGTAGGATAGGATGCCATAGGGAGCGAATTGTGGTTAAATTGACGGGAGTCCGAATCAAGATGTTGGGCAAAGAAAAGAGTGAGAGGGATTTCCTTCTCTCAAACTTCCCTTATCCTACCCTAACAAGTGAGAAACTACTCAACCATTATAAAAAAAGAAAATAAAACAAACAAAGATGGTAGAAAGAAATGAGGTAGAGAATCACAACTAGCTATTTGGGACCTTACTTAGGTAAGGATCACACTTAAGCATCATTGTTGTAAGGATAAAGGAAAAGAGAAAAAGAAAACAAACAAACAAATAACAACAACTACTTTAACAAAGAGAATTATAAGCAAAATATAAGAACTCAATTATAAGGCATGCATATGAAAAGAACTCTTCTATATTCATTATTCACTCAAAAGCTCACTACAATATCAATGGAGAATAGATGAAGAGGAAGAGGAAGCTACAAACTACTATACTAAATCCTAACACAAGAAATAAGCATCCTTTACTTGGCTTGAAACTGGGATTTTTATAGGCAGATAGATAAAACCCTAGGGCCAAAATCTGAGCCCCTTACACAATTACAAAACTAACCTAAAAATATCTCCTGACTCTGAGTCAACTCGGCCACGGAACCGCCGCATAAGTGCCACATCGGCCGTGGTTCCGCGGTCTATGGGTGAGTTGTTGTGCCGTTTTGCTGGGGTTTTCCATGTTGATGTTCTTCTCTGTTTAGTACACTTGGTTTTTCAAAATCACTTCATTTTTCTTCCAGATTATCAACAGACCAAAAAGATGAAAGAATGTGGACTTTTGCCTTGATCTTCTTGAGCTTCGCGTTATAAAGTTGGTTCTTGTGCTAGCTCCTTGTGCTTTGTGCATGAATGAACTTTGATTGCCATTTTGTCCCTTGAACTGGTAGGCGGCATCTGACGGATGGTAAGTGGAGACCCGTATTTTTATCAGTTGTTGGCAGTTGTCTTGAATTTATCGCGACTATTCTTGATTTTTATTGTTTAAAGCTGAGAACCTGTAACCTGCAATTATTTAGCAAACATAGATCAAGAGTACCTACTTATATGCAATGCGATCAAGAATGGGCGATATAAAAGTGCAAAATTCTGATATGAACAAGAACATATGTGATATGTGCGGGACCGAGATTAATACGCGTATGTGATACCGTATTCTAATCTCGCGATATGTGATATCGGTCGGTTATATGTGATATAGCCGGGTTATTAAATCAAGTGTTGATTAAATAATTTAATGTATGATTATATATTTGATATATTAATTTTACATTAACTAATATTAGCTCACTTAAGCATTTATTTATCTCACTTAAGCATTTATTTATCTTACTTATACATTTAATATATATGTGATATATATTAATGTATTGTTTATTTGTATCATGCTTGATGATACATTGTGCATGGGTTTATGAGACTCATACCATACTTTAGATAATTAAGAGTTTATTTATTTAAGGTAAATACAAAATAATGTCGAAATTAGTCATAGTTAATGCTTAGTGGAAGCTTATAGAAACCATTGGCTTAGTCCACTAATTTTGTTTCATATTAGATATTTATTAACCCAACCATGATCTTTAGACATGGTTAAGTCTCTACATGAGAGAATATATGATATTATCTCACCCATGGTTGCTTGGATGCTCTCATGCTTTCACCACTTCATCTTCTCCTTCATCTCAAGAATGCTCTCTAGGTTTTCAAGAGGTGAAGAAAATTAGTGACAAAAATAATTCTAAAGTGAGCAAAAATCCTACTTCATCAACCTACACTAGATTGGCCATTTAGTTTAGGTTGTTTGCTTCACTAATTCTCAATTAGTGAAGAGGTAGCTTGAGTTGGAGATTCCTCGACGTAGATCATTTTCGGCCTCGAAGACTTCAAGCAAGCTTATTCCTTTTGCCTTGTGAACCCTTACTAGAGTCTGGTAGATCACTACTTGGAGTGAAGGGACTAACTACACGGAACTTTAGAAGTGAAGGACCGGTCTACAAAGGTTGTATTCCCCATTCACTTAGTGTAATGTTTGATTATATGCTAGCTTACTCCTAATCCTCTAGTTAGATCCTTGGTTTGGGTTACTTAGCTCACTAGAATTTTTAAATTTGAATACTTGATGCCCTAGATAACATAGTGAGGATGCTAAGGAACCCAGCACCTACGAATTATTTCGGCGTTTCTTCTTATTCCAGCAGAATACAGACTCCACGTCAGCAAGGTGGAGTACAGGCATATTCCTAAATCCAGATCTCGATGGAAACATATACAGCCTAGAGATTATATCGCCGTTCCTTCTCATTCCAGCAGGGTGCGGACGCGACGTCATCAAGGACCAAAAGATTGAAATAAAGTGGAGGGATGGCAAAATCCTTGCTTCAGATCTCAATGGAAATATATAGAGCCTAAAGATCATATGGATGTCTACCCTACTTCAGTGAAGAAATTGGCGCGATATCATCAAAGCAAAAGCGGAGTGATGGTATATTCCTAGCTTTGGGTCTTGATAGTGAGACATAGAAAGCCTAAAGACTATTAGATGTTATCCCATCTCGGACAGATGTGGCTCTGAATTCCCCGGGGCTCCAAATGGAGCCTAACCTCAAGGTAAAGTGCCACGGTGATGCCTAACGCTGAATCGTTCGACGCCAATATGGAGATACCAGCCTAGGAAGATTACTTGAGACGTTGTATACTGCATCGGATTGGTTGGGTGATACAGCAAGTACACGGCTACTCGAACCCGCAACCCGAGTGGACGTGGATCGAGAAGACATCGGCTAACGTAACAACGCGTTGGACTAAACCCAGCACCACAAACCTAACGAACTCTTGTGTTAATAAGAGTTGTATATGTTTAACGTAAGGATAAGTTTATCCATATGCCCTTGGGAAGGGTGAACTGAACGCTCCGGGATGAGTAAATAAACTAAGGCATGCCACTTCAACACAAAACGATAGAGTGAAGAAGCCACTTATGGGTCCTCTCGACTCATAAGGGTAAAATACTCTTGTTTGATCCATACGACTCTAAAAGAAAAGACGGTTAGGAGTCCTCACGAATTCTAAGGAGAAAATACACATACGAGATCCTCTCGACTCGTAGGGAGACATACCTTTATGAGATCCTCATGGCTCATAAAATTGAAAAGCCTTATATCTAAACATATTTCCTAAGCCATTGCTGCCCTGTAGACTGTCTCCATATTGACTACCGTATATTATCCATGAGACACATACGATAAAAACATCTTCTATTGGCTAACCAAAATACCAATGAGGAGAAGAAACCACTTATGTATCCACTCGACTCGTAAGGAGAAAATACCCGAATGAGATCCTTATGACTTACAAAGGCAAAATCCACTTAGGAGCCCCCACGGTTTCTAAGGAGAAAACACACCTATGAAATCCTCTTGACTCATAGGGAGAAATGCCTTCATGCGACCCTTACGGCTTATGAAGATGGAAGAAGCCTTAATTAGGAGGGATCTAAACCTGTCTTCTAAGCCATTAAATCTCTAGTGGTACACTATTTAATGTACGTAGATACTTACGTGGATAAAATAGTGGGGGGAATTTGTTCTGGCCAAAAATATAACAAGCTTAAGCTTGATTTTTTGACCTTTCTGGCGCTCATTAAATGCCAGCGCCATTGCTTTTCTAGCGCTCATTAAATGCTAGCGCCAGAGCTTTTCTGGCGCTCATTAATGTCAGCGCCAGAGATCCCAAAAAAGAATTTTCGTTACTTAAATATTAAGCTTTGCTTTATTTAGGAAATTATTTTCCCTATCTTCTAAACAGAAAGTTATTTGCCTTATTAACAAGAAATCAATTTAATATTTTTCTAAAACAAAGAAAGATATTGTCCTGTTAATAGGGACCCTTGGATCTAAAATCTAACGATACTTAAGAATCCGGGCTTGATCTCATGATCAATTAGAGAAAATTAAATGATAGATTTTCTCTACTTGCCTAAAAAAATTTCATACCCTATATTAAGAACCCTAGAGGGCAAATCTCATATAGGCAGACCCCTCATAAGCTTGATAAAAAACTTAAGTTCTCTTTTATCAAAGCAATCATCTTCTGCCTCCATCGAAACTGAGGTAATTATAGGAGATTAATCTCCATTATAAGAAGGTCAAGCATCATTTAAAAGAAGGTTAACCTTCGTGTTTAGAACTTAATTTCTACTCGGGTCTTAAGATCCTTAGATCAAAATCTCTCTACACAGTGAGACTTTTCGATCTTAAGATTTAGGGTTTAGAGAAAACTTAAGTTTTCTTCATAAACATGATAATAATGGATAGAACCCTAATGATTTGAAGACCAACATAAAACATGATGATGATGATGATGATGAAGTTTATACTTCAATCAAACAGCTCCTTTATGAATCGAGTACCAAAAAGGACTCAAGATCATAAAAGTTGTGATCTTGATTTTTTTAATGGCCAAAATAGCCATTAACAGAAGCCTAAGATTCATATAAAACTATGTTTCGGAGGAAAATTATACAGAGTTTAATCTCTATGAAAAAACATAAGTGACCATATGCAAGAGGTATTTGCACCAATGGACATGCGCCAGTGATATGCACCAGATGTATAGCGCCGTGACACATGGCACGCGCCACAACCCGTGAACGCCAATGTTTACTGTGCCAAAGTCCCAAAGGTCAACAGGAATGCACCAATACCCATCCTCCACGTGGCATAGGCCACAATACCATGCGCCAATAATCCCTACGCTAGAGACCCATATGCCTCTACCTATGCGCCAATAACAAAGAGACACGTGGCATGCGCCAGAGGTTTTGTGCACCAAAACATATACCGCAGAGTCAATGCATAGTCCAAATTGTCTAAGTTTTGGGAAGCGTAAGTTTCTTTGATTATCTATTGAGCCCATATGCTCACACATGTTTAAATTGATCTTAATCTAAAATAATATTAATGATCTTTCATCCATGATATTCAAGTTGATCTCAGTCTCATATACGACTGGAGATCCACAACCCATATTAGCTAAGTTGATCTCGGTCTCATATAAGACTAATGATCCTTAGATAAAATACAAATTCGCATAGAAGCCCTTCCAGCAAGTTCCAACATGTTCTATTTCCCCATATACAGGATTTGGTTCAAGGGTACAACCTTCCACACCTCTGATATATGGCATTGTAATTCCTCAGCGTCTTCAGACAGGTGGCAGGTCCCAATAACCAATGAATCCATTCTCATCCCAACTTGATAAAAGATATAAAATTTCATCAAGACAGGGAATGTCTTAACCCCATATTAGTGCATCCCATATAGATACGCACCCCATATAGATGTGCACCATCCCAACAACCACTACCCCAAGCATACATATATGTATATGTATATATTTGAAGGAAATATAAATGCCTTCATATTGGATCACACCCTAAAACAGAGACGAACGGGGATAGATCGTCTTGCCTAAATTTGGGGGCAGATATTATTTGGACATATACATCCACCTCTCCGAAAATACCAAGTTGATATATAGCACCATATATCGGAGGTTTGGACAGACGCGACCGTTGTAGCGTGACTTCATCAGATTCCCCTTATTTGTGAGGGTTTTTTTATTGTGGGGACTCTCTTCCCTGCAGGCGCAAGCCCCTGCAGTTAATTACGTTACCGTATTGCGATAACCACTTTCTCCTGCTCCAGCAGTTCACTTCGTGTCGTGCTGTTTTTGTTTTATTTTGGGTTGCCCGTGAATTGTATACGGAGACTAATTTATGTCGTCTCCCTTAGGACGCGGATTATTTTAAATCCGTATATTTTAGATTTGGGTTTAGGTCAAGAATTTTGTTTGACGGGGCCCGCGTTGGTAGCTTGGTTTGCCAACAGGAATAAACTTAGGACGCAGATCTCACATTTGTGAGGTCCATCGATTCATGGGATATTTGGGTTTAATCTATGGATCATTAGCCATATTTGAGACTAAGATCGACTTATGAGCAGTGAGCATATTGGCTCAACTGATCATTAGATCATATATGAATAGCCCATGGATAGTATATGGTATTCATTATGGAGACAGTCCGCAGGGCAAAACACATTAGTTTAAGAACGCCGCGGTCTAACATTCCATGTTTGGGACGAATGTTAGTTTAAGGACATTTCGGTCCGGCATTCCCATTTTGGGAACGAATATTAGTTTAAGGACATCTCGGTCCAACATTCCCATTTTGGGGATGAATGTTAGTTTAAGAACATTTTGGTCCAACATTCCCATTTTGGGGACGAATGTTAGTTTAAGGACATTTCGGTCCAACTTTCCTTATTTAGGACGAATGTTAGATTAAGGAAGTTTCGGTCCATTATCGCCGTATTTGGGGCGAATATTAGTTTAAGGACATTTTGGTACATTATTCATCTTACGCGCACGTGTATTTGTTACATGGCGGAGTGAACGACGGTGACATGAAATAGACCCAATTTGGCCTACGATCCGATTTGAGATGTGCACGTCAATTTGGAAGTGCATCGGTGTGGGATGTATCATTCCCTATCTTGATGAAATTTTATATCAAGTTGGGACAAGAAAAAAGTTATTGGTTGTCGGGACCTGTCGCCTCTCTAAAGACGTTGAGGAATTACAACATATATCAGAGGTGTGAAGAAATGTACCCTTAAACCAAATCCCGTATTTGAGGGAAAAGATGGTGATGGACCTAAGAATCATTTGTCATATTTAAGACTAAGATTAACTTAGGAGATATGGGATGAATATCATTTTGGATATCATTGATGAGAGATCATTATTCATGTTTGAGACTAAGATCAGTTTGGATATCAATTTGGATATCATAAATATATGCTTAGCCAATTTGGGCTAAGATTGGGTTTCTGTAACACCTAGCATTGCTAAGCACTCAGTTATACAGCACCACGTGTGTTTCACGTAAGGCGCTGAAATAGTGCTAAGCACTATTTTTTTTGTGGCGCCTACGTGTGTTTCACGTAAGGCGCTGCATTAGTGCTAAGCACTAGCTTTTTGTGGCACCCACGTGTGTTTCACGTGAGGCGCTGCACTAGTGCTAAGCACTAACTTTTTTAGGCGCTCACGTGCGTTTCACGTGAGGCGCTATGTAACTTGGCCTTGAGCACTTACGTACTTTTCACGTGAGGCGCTGAGTTCATTTGGAGATTTAATTTCTATTGATATTTTTAGAGAACTTAAATCTCTGTTAATGGTATTTTGACCATTAACGATCACCAAGATCATTATTTTGATGATGTTGCATCGGGTTCTTTAAGAACTAAATTCTTGATTTGAAGGAACTAAGTTCTCGGAGTATTATTGACTCCATGTTATTCATGTTCATTCTTTCAAAGAGGTTAAACCTCTGTTAATGTTATTTTGAGCATTAACGATCACCAAGACCACTATTTGAGGATTTGGGATCAGGTTCTTTAAGAAATAAGTTCTTGATTTGAAGGAACTAAGTTCCCGGAGTATTATGAACTCCATGTTTTCCATGTTCATGTTTTTGTTTTTAGAGAGATTAAAGCTCTTTTAATGGTGTTTTGACCATTAAGGATCACCAAGATCACTATTTTGAGGATCTTTGATCGGGTTCTTTAAAGAACTAAATTCTTGATTTGAAAGAACTAAGTTTCCAACGTATTATGAACTCCATCTTCTTCATGTTCTTGTATCCATGTTCTCCCCTAATCTTTGATTCTCAAGAATAAGATCTTCCCGATGAGAATTAAATTCTCAACTTATGGGAGACTTGTCTTGTGGATCTCAGATCCAGAGAAAGAACTAAGTTTTTTGAGAAAGGTTAAACCCTTAGATATGGTATGTTAGGTAAAGAAGATATTTTAATCTCTTTTTTTTCTTTACCTAGGGTTTTTAGGAGGGAAATCTTCTTCTTTGAGAGAATTAAATTCTCTGTTGTTTTGAGAGCCTTCTGTAATTTTACAGAAGCTTATGGGGGGTCTCCTCTCCTTTTTTCCTCCTCCTTTCCCTTGATTAATCTCTTTGCTCCCATTTAAAGAAGAAGAGAAAAATCAATTTGTTGAGAAAATCTCTCACTGAGAGATCATGATTAATTTCATGATCAATCAAAATGATCTTTTAGATCAATCGGTGAATTTTATTCACCGTTGGATTTTTAATCTAAAGGCTCTCTATTTAACAGAGAAGATTTCTTGTTTGTTTAACAAGATTAGGAAATATTTTCCTAAGATAGAATTTTATTCTATCATATGAATATCTTGTTAGTTTAACAAGAATAGAATTTTATTTTATCATATGGATATCTTGTTAGTTTAATAAGATTAGGAAATTATTTTCCTAATATAGAATTTAATTCTATCATATGGATATCTTGTTAGTTTAACAAGATTAGAATTTTATTCCAACATAGAATTTAATTCTATCACATAGAATTTTATTCTATCATATGAATAACTTGTTAGTTTAATAAGATTAGAATTTTATTTTATCATATGAATATCTTGTTATTTTAATAAGACTAGAATTTTATTCTATCATATGGATATCTTATTAGTTTAATAAGATTAAGAAAATAGTTTTCTAATATATAATTTAATTCTATCATATGGATATCTTGTTAGTTTAACAAGATTAGAATTTTATTCCAACATAAAATTTAATTCCATCACATAGAATTTTATTCTATCATATGAATATCTTGTTAGTTTAACAAAATTAGAATTTTATTCTATCATATGAATATCTTATTAGTTTAACAAGATTAGGAATATATTTTCCTAACATAGAATTTAATTCTGTTATATGAATATCGTGTTAATTTAACAAGATTAGGAAAATATTTTCCTAAAATAGAATTTTATTCTATCAGATGATCGATGGGTGATTTATAATCACCGTTGGATTTTTGATCCAAGGGTCCTCTGTTTAACAGAGATGATCTTTCTAGTTTGAGGAAGATCGGGGAAATATTTTCCACATAGAGTTTAATTCTATTAGATGGTTTAATTGGTGATATTTTATCACCATTGCATTTTAAATCCAAGATTCTCTGTTAGAGAAAGATCTTTCCATATTAGAAAGATCAGGAAAAATATTTCCTAAATAGAATTTAATTCTATCAGATAGAATTTAATTCTATCAGATGGGAGTATTTTAAATTGGGGCGCTCAAATGCTTTGCATGTGAGTGCTGCCAAAAAAAGCGGCAAGAGAACTCACGTGTTTAACATGTGCCCCCTAGTGTTGGTTTTAGCATGTTTATTTTTAGCACTCATATGCTTCGCATATAAGCGCTCACGTGTTTAACACGTGAGTCATGTTTGGCCTTTGGTTATTTATGTTCAGCGCTCATATGTTTTGCATATGAGCGCTTACGTTTTTAACACGTGAGGCCAGTTTGGCCTTCAGGTTTATTTCATTCAGCGCTCATATGCTTTGCATATGAGCGTCCACGTGTTTAACACGTGAGGCCAGTTTGGCCCTTAGTTATTTGTTTTCAACACTTATATGCTTTGCATATAAGCGCCCACGTGTTTAACACGTGATGCCAAATTATGAGGATTCTTTTCCTCTTTCTTTTCTCCCCATTTTTATAAGAGAACAACAAGCTATGAGCCAAAAAAGTTTTGTAACTGCTCAAATTTTACTGTACGAAAATTTTCAAGTTAATGTACAGAATAAAGTTGTAAGTCTGAGCATTATAAATTTAATTTGTTTAAGAACAGCAAGAAAGCACTTGTAGCTCATTGGTAAAGTCTTGCACTGCTGTGACGTGGCCCATGTGTTCAAATCCCATCAGCCACATATATTTTTACTGATTTTTCTTTTAAACTTTTTGGAAGCCCAAAAGTTTACACGTGAAATACACGTAAAATGAAAAGTCATAGAAAATCAAACATGTGCTGAATGTTTTATGAACCGACATGGACACGAGGCACAAATCCAAGCTCCAACCCCCTACAGATGGCCGACGAGATTAGCCTATGAGTCGGCGCCGCCGAGCCCCCCATTGGTAATGCCCCTAAACTCTGCACACTGCACCTCTTGGCCTACCCTACTATCCCCATGATGTTTAATTTCTCTGTAAATTAATAGAGAACTTAAAATCACTCATTAATCCAAATTTTAATGCATTTAAATTCTTTCTTCAATTCCCAAAGCCCTAATTCCATCCTATAAATACAATATCATACCCTTGCCTTCCTCATTCTGAAATCTCTTGTCAAAAATCCTCAAAATTTTCCAAGTCAAAGAAGAGTACAAGTAAAGTTAGCACTAGGTCAAGTTCCAGCGAGGATTTGAGACGATTCCGGCGACCCCACGACTCCACGAAGCCACCAACCTTTTCCTAAACCTCCCCTCTCTTCTTTCAACTTGTAAGTCCCCTCTCTTCTCCTCTCTTCCTAATTTAAAAAGTTCTCTTTTCAAAACTCGTCGGAAGTGGAGTTATTCCGACATCCGATTCTAAACTTGTTAAAATCACAATCTTTCTTAATAACCAATCATCCATATTATTATATCTTTCTTAATAATCATGAACTAAACATTGAGAACAAGTTTCATCTTAACATACCATGTTATGTAACTTCTATTTGCATTTTTCGTTTAAATACCACAAACTTTACATATGACATCTTTTAAGTATTTAGGTTAGCATACCTTTAGAAAACCCCACGAGGTAATGACTTACCTCTCACATACACACATCTTTATGTAGCACGATTCGCTTGAAAACAATATCTTGTGGCAAATATGACTTTTCAAATAAATACCTTAAACTATTAAAAACCGTATTTCTTTAAATTGTGTGATTACATTCCTTGCGATTATAGCTCTACAACCCATTTTGGGGAACCCGATCGGGATGGTGCGGGTTATCGCACATCCTCGGGACTAGTAAAGCGAGATGCAGACCTCCTTACAGAGCATACGATCTCGATGGAATTTTTATACAATTTTTTAAGAAAAACGAGGATTTCTATTTAATAATAAAAAGTTATCTTTCAATAAATATATAAATATTATCAAAACACATCTTTTTAAGATATTATTAAATTCCATGTTTTTCAAACAAAATAATAGAATTACAATTTTCAACAAAATACCATCAAGAATTCATACAAGTCAACTTTACATTAAAATATCATGAACTATTGAAGATTTGAAAGTATACGAAAAATCAATTTGTTGAGAAAATCTCTCATTGAGAGATCATGATTGATTTCATGATCAATCAAAATGATCTTTTAGATCAATCGGTGAATTTTATTCTATCATATGAATATCTTATTAGTTTAACAAGATTAGAATTTTATTCTATCATATGAATATCTTGTTAGTTTAATAAGATTAGAATTTTATTCTATCATATGGATATCTTGTTAGTTTAATAAGATTAGGAAAATATTTTCCTAATATAGAATTTAATTATATCATATGGATATCTTGTTAGTTTAAAAAAATTAGAATTTTATTCCAACATAGAATTTAATTCTATCACATAGAATTTTATTCTATCATATGAATATCTTATTAGTTTAACAAGATTAGAATTTTATTCTATCATATGAATATCTTGTTGGTTTACCAAGATTAGGAATATATTTTCCTAACATTGAATTTAATTCTGTTATATGAATATCTTGTTAGTTTAATAAGATTAGGAAAATATTTTCCTAAGATAGAATTTTATTCTATCAGATGATCGATTGGTGATTTTATAATCACCTTTGGATCTTTGATCCAAGGGCCCTCTGTTTAACAGAGAAGATCTTTCTAGTTTGAGAAAGATCAGGGAAATGTTTCCCACATAGAGTTTAATTCTATTAGATGGTTTAATTGGTGATATTTTATCACCATTGTATTTTAAATCCAAGATTCTCTGTTAGAGAAAGATCTTTCCATATTAGAAAGATCAGGGAAAATATTTCCCAAATAGAATTTAATTCTATCACATAGAATATAATTCTATCAGATGGGAGAATTTTAAATTGGGGCGCTCACATGCTTTGCATGTGTGCGCTGCCAAAGAAAGCGGCAAGAGAACTCACGTGTTTAACACGTGACCCTTAGTGTGAGTTTTAGCCTGTTTATTTTTAGCACTCGTATGCTTTGTATATGAGCTCTCACGTGTTTAACACGTGAGGCATGTTTGGCCTTTGGTTATTTATGTTCAGCGCTCATATGCTTTGCATATGAGCGCTCACGTGTTTAACACATGAGGCCAGTTTGACCTTTAGATTTATTTTATTCAGCACTCAGATGCTCTGCATATGAGCGCCCACATGTTTAACACGTGAGGACAGTTTGGCCCTTATTTATTTGTTTTTAACTCTTATATACTTTGAATATAAGTGCCCACGTATTTAACACGTGATGTCAAATTATGAGGATTCTTTTCCTCTTTCTTTTCTCCCCTTTTTTATAAGGAAACAGCAAGCTCTGAGCCAAAAAAAATTGGCGGGAACAAATGCCCTCCACTACTTTACCCACGTAAGTATGTACATGGGTGAAATAGTGCAAAGTTATGCCTAGCCATTGAATAGATGAATTAGGAGACAAGTTTAGGGTCCTTATAGCCTGAAGCTTTTTTCATCTTCCTGAGCCGTAAGGGTCTCAAGAAGGTTTTTTATCCCTATGTGTCGTGAGAAACTCATAGGTGCATATTCTCCCAAGAAATCGTGAGGATTCCTAAGTGTTCATCGTCTCGGTGAGTCGTAAGAATCTCACTCGGGGATTTTTTCCTTACGAGTCGTGAGGACCCGTAAGTACCCTCTTCATTTCATTGGCATGTAACTTTAGCGAATGTGGCCCATGGATAGTATACAAGAGTCCATCTTGATCTCCTTGTAGGGCAGCGATGGCTAAGGAAAAAGGTTTAGATCTGTCGTCTAAGACTTTTGAATTTTATGAGCTGTAAGGGTCTCATAAAGACTTTTCTCCTTACTAGTCGAGAGGATATCGTAGGCATATTTTCTCCTTAGAAGTCGTGAGGACTCCTAAGTGCGTTTTCTCTTGGGAGTTGTAAGGATCTCACAAGAGAATTTTCCCTTTATGAGTCGAGAGGACTCGTAAGTGGTTTCTCCTCCTCGTCGGTATGCGACTTTGGTGAATGTGGCCCGTGGATAGTATAAAAGAGTTATTCTGGACCTACTTGTAGGGCCACAGTGCTTAGGAAACAAGTTGATATCCGCGTCGCCTAAGGCTTTTCACCCTCATAAGCCGTGATGGTCACATAAAGATGTTTTCCCTACGAGTCGAGATGAGTCGAGAGGATCTCGCAGGTGTATCCTAACGTGAAATATAGATAACCCACTTTTTTGATAGGGGTCCGTTAGGTTTGTGGTACAAGGGTTTTAGTTCGTGGTATCGTCGCGTTGGCTGATGTATCCCTCGATATGCAGTCTTTAAGCCGCTGATCGAGTAACCCCACGACTATCGTGTCTCTGATCCCTTCGTGGGCTGGACAAGACGTCTTCAAGTAATCTCCTTAGGTCATATTATCGTCGGAAGAGCAAGCGTTAGGAATTTGCTATAACGCTTTTTACTTGAGGTTAGGCTCAATTTGGAGCCCCGATGAGTCATAACCGCACCCTTCTAGGGTGGGATGATCTCCAATGGCCTTTTGGGCTTTATATGAGTTGCCGTCAAGACCAGAAGCTAGGAATATGCCGTCACTTCGTTTTTTTGTTTTGACGATGTCACGCCGATTCTTTTGCTGAAATAGAGTAGATATCTGTATGACATCTATGTTGTATGTATTGTCATCGAGATCTGGAGCTTGGGATATGTCGTCACTCCTCTTTTGTTCGACCCTTAGGTCTTTGTTGACGTCGCGTGTGCTCCCTGCTGGCATGAGAAGCACGTCGAGTCGATCTCTAGGCTGTAGATGTCGTCATCAAGATCTGGAGCTAGGAATATGCCATCGCTCCATTTTGATTTGACCTTTGGTTCCTTGTTAACATTGCGTCTGCATACTTCTGGCATAAGAAGCACGTCGAGCTAGAGTTAGGAGTTTGCCGTCACTCCTTTTTGATTTACCTCCTAGGAGCCTTTGTTGACGTCATGTCTGCAACCTGTTGGAATGAGAAGAACGTCGAGCTGATCTCTAAGTTATAGATGTACCGTCGAGACTTGGAGCTCCTTTTGATGAAGTCTGGTGGGAAAATATGGTTCCCTTTCTTTCATTTGTGCCTATGGATCGTATACAAAAGTCAATATGGACATACTTGCTGGGCAGAGAAGTTTCATTTTCATTTTTTTTATTATATTTTTTTTAATTTTTCCGCGATACTCTATCATTTCATCTTTTTATATCGCGAAAGTCGCGATTGCCCAATCATTTCGGCTATTTTTCGCGATACCTAATCATTTCGACTATTTCTTCTTTTATATTTTTACTCGCTATTTCTTATTGCGAGTTGCCTAAACATTTCGGCTGTTTCATATGCATATTTTTTGCTCGCTGATTTTTGTTGCGGGTTTCCCCATCATTTCGGCTATTTCATATGCATATTTTTTGCTCGCTGATTTTTGTTGCGGGTTGCCCCATCATTTCGGCTATTTCATATGCATATTTTTTTTCTCGCTGATTTTTGTTGCAAGTTGCCCTATCATTTCGGCTATTTCATATGCTTTTTTTTGCGACCCGGTAAGTTTTATTACGAGTCAGGAACTTGAGATCTGATACCAATCTTGGCATCAACATCGCTACAACTAGAATATTGCCAGGAGCGAATCATCATTTGCCTTTGCGAGGACTTAAAATTTGATACCTATTTAGGCATTAGCATCACTTCAACTGGGATATTTCCAGGAGCGAATCATTATTTGCCTTTGTTAATTTGGTCAAAGGTGGCTTAGGAAACAGGGTTAAGATCCTGTCGGCTAAGGCTTTTTGATTTTATGAGCCGTAAGAGTCTCATAAAGGTATTTCTCCCTAAGAGTTGTGAGGATCTCGTAAGTGTATTTTCTCCTTAGGAATCGTGGGGATTCCTAAGTGATACTTTCTCTTGAAAGTCATAAGGATCTTATAAGAGTGTTCTCTCTTTATAAGTCAAGAGGACTTACAAGTGTCGTTCACCATATGGGGACATTTCTTGTCATTGATGGAACTTGGTGGGGTATATATTTATTTATGCCCGTGGATTATATACAAGAGTCGATATTGGACCACTTGTAGAGCAGCTTGGGGGATATGATGGCTTAAGAACAGCTTTAGATCCCTGTAACGTAAGGCTTTTGAATCCTATGAGCCGTAAGGGTCTTATAGGGATGAATTCTCCTTACGAATCGTAAGTGTACTTTCTCCTTTGGAATCATGGGGATTCTGATGTGTTTTTCTCCTTTGTGAGTCGTAAGAATCTCACGCAGGTATTTTCTCCTCACAAGATTGAAAGGACCCTGCAAGTGTATTCTATTATTATTTTTTTTATTTTATTGTTTTTTTTACGAGATTGCGCCCTTCTAGGTATTCACAAGTTCGCCGGTAGTCCTGCTGTTTTTAATCACGGCGCCCCTTTGGGATTTCATACGTGACCATTTCGCTTGTGGATGTATCGTTTTTTTTCTTTACTTTTTTTTTGTTTTTTTTAACGAGTTTGCGCCCTTCCAGGTTTTCATAAGCCCGCCGGCAGTCCTGCTGTTTTTACTCACGACGCCCTTTTTGGGTTTTTATCCGTACCCATTTCGCTTGTAAACGTACCCTTCTTTTTTTTATGAACGATGAAACTCTTGAAAGTAGCTTCGTCGTAAGTGACCCATCTGTTTGCCGGTGGGACTTGGGGGTGGCTTCACCACTGGAGTAGCTGTGTAGCCGATAGGACTTGAGTTGCAACCTTTGCCGCTAGGACTTCGGTTGCAATATAGATCTCAAAGGAGCATATCGCTATATTTGGGGCGATGGACTAGTTTAGGGATATTCCGGTCCATTATCGCCATATTTGAGGCGAATTTTTATTTTAAGAACTTTTCGGTCGAGCATTCCCATTTTGGAGATGAATATTTGTTTAAGGACGTTTCGGTCCAACATTCTCATATTTGGGACGAATATTAGTTTGAGTACGTTTCGGTCTGTTGTTAGTTTAAGGACGTTTTGGTCCAACATTCTCGGGTTTTTTGGGGGAACGCGTTAGTTTAGGGACGTTTTGGTCCATTTTATCATTCGGTCGGGGAGTTGCATAACTCATCCCTTCCAACTCTTGTTTACCGAGGCTCTGTTTCCTGTCCTTTGTTTGCATGGACACTTCACGCCTTAAACTATCTTCACCTTCTTGGACTGCTTCATCTATCATTGTGCCAATCGGGTTATTTTGCTGGAAGTACCCGGCATTTTACACGACACCTTCCCCCCGCTCATCAATGTCACTTTCCAATACTGATGGAGCATCTTCTTCATATACGAAAGAACGAGATATCACGTCATTCCTTCTGCCGAGTCTTCCTCTTCCTTGGAAGAATGAACTTGACTCGGGGTTTTTCCCCCTCATCGTCTAATTCGGAGTGGGACATGGATTTCACATCCCTCCCATGTTTTTTTTGTTCAAGCGAGATATTCCACTTGATTGTAGGACTCGTTTGTAGGTCCCTTGATATCCTTTCTGTTCTTTGATAGGAAAGGACCATGTCACGTAGAGATTCTACCGCCAGTGAGGAATATGCCCCTGTGCATATTTCGGTGGGAGCGAGTACCCACGCCGTCACTATTTTGGCGACAGGTTGCTTCAGAGCCGTTCAATTTTTGTTGAACGTTGGCGACAAACACCACCTTGCCTCCGCTTTTCATTCATCTTCATCGGATGATGAAGGGTCTTGACCCATCTGATCCAATCGAGTCATTTTATCCATGAGCTCTTGGAAGGTCGTCGGCTTGAAGAGAACCATAAATGGGAACACCTTTGAATTTAAGTCAACGGTGGCTATAAACATTCTCATGGCTGCGGCTTCGTCGATGTGTTGCTCGCATTTTGACCAGAGATTTCGCCATCAAGTAATATATTGAACCCAGGTCTCGTTCGGTCTAACCCTTTCGTTGACCAATGCCGCCACAGTAGTGCGTTTATCTGCGCTAGCAAATCTTTGACCTAAGAGCTTATCCATCTCGTCGAAGGTCTTCACAGAGTCATTCGGTAGTTCCGCATACCATTAGAACGCGATGCCCTCCAGACTGCTGACGAACTGTCGGAGGAGCAGCATAGTCGAAGGTCTTCACAGAATCATTTGGTAGTTCCGCATACCATTAGAACGTGATGCCCTCCAGACTGCTGACAAACTGTCGGAGGAGCAGCATATCACTTCCTCGAGTATTGCCTCACATGGATTTAAAACGCGCAATGTGTTAGCGAGGATTCCCAGTTCCTTTGTACATATGGAACATCAGAAGTATGTATTCTGGCGGGTACTGTATTTGATCATACCATGCCGGATATAGTCGACCAGTCTTGATTGACCTGTTTGCAGCTTCACTGACATAGTGAGCTTTGATTTGCTGAGCGATATATTCGTCCAGCTTTGCTTTTAGAATCATTTCCTTATCGGTCGTTGATGAGACATGCAGAGAATGTGAAATGTCACCCTTGTCTTAAAGAGCGACAACCGTCGGTTTACCTGCCAGTGGTTCCGATTGGACCATTATTCCAGCCATGTTATGGATTAGAAGGGTCATCTGGTTCATTTTAGTGGAAATTTATGCCGCTTCTTCATCTCTCTTTTTGAGAGCATGCTTTAGGAAATCAATATCCGACTCCTTCCCTACTCTTTCTTCAGGTGCGTCCTCAGGATTTTCCTTAGGCGATAGATTAGCGAGTGCTACCGCCTGAGCAAGCATCTCCTGCAGCTTTTCACGTTGCAGTTGAGAATTTTTCAGAGACTGAGTATGTGTTCCGTGGCAAGGAGAAGCTTGAACTTCGTCTTTGGAGTTCACCATGTAGACTGTATGAACTGCCATGCCCCCAGGCTTGGGGTGTTTAGAGTTTTGTCCTTTGGAGTTTGCCTCGGGCACTTGAGCTTTATTAGGCCGCTCTTTTTTGTGAGAGCCGGCAGTTGTTCGCGACTTTATGGATGTGTTTGAAGATATATCAGGCTTACCGCCGAAGCGAGATGTGGAGTTTGCGATTGACCTTATTCCTGGTGCAGCGCCAGTATCAAAGTCTTATTATCCGATGGCACCGGTGGAATTGGAGGAAGTTAAGAAACAAGTTGGTGAACTACTTGAAAAAGGTTGGATTCGAAGCAGCAACTCACCATGGGGAGCTCCAGTTCTTTTAGTAAAGAAGAAGGATGGCACGAGAAGGATGTGCATTGATTATCGAGAATTGAACCGGGTGACTATTAAGAACAAGTACCCGATCCCTTGCATTGGAGAACTTTTGAGCAGCTTAGTGGGGCGAGGGTATTCTCGAAACTGGACTTGCGATCAGGATATCATCAGGTCCGAGTGAAAGCAGAAGACATTTGCAAAACGGCGTTTCGAACTCGATATGGACATTTCGAGTATCTAGTGATGCCCTTCGGAGTAACGAATGCGCCGGCAATATTCATGGATTTGATGAACCGAGTCTTTTCACCATTCTTAGACCAGTTTATTGTGGTATTCATGGACGACATTCTGGTCTACTCGAGGAGTTTGGAAGAGCTTGCTGAGCATTTGAAGATCGCACTGCAGACGCTGAGACAGGAGAAATTATTCGCAAAGATGAGTAGGTGCGAATTCTGGCCGGAAGAAGTGAAGCTCCTGGGGCATGTGTGTGTCGGGCAATGGAATCGCCATTGATCCCGAGAAGATTGCAGCAGTTCGAGATTGGCCTATTCCAAGAAATGTGGCTGAGATAAGAAGTTTCCTTGGTTTGGCCGGATACTACAGGAGATTTGTGGAGAACTTCGCTCGTTGTCAGAGCCGTTAACCAAGCTCACGAGCAAGGAGGTACCGTTTGGTTGGACAGATGGATGTGCATTGGCCTTCGAGACGTTGAAGCAGAAGTTGATAACCGCCCCTATCCTGACCGTACCAGATAATTCAGGAGGACTGGTGTCTCACAGCGACGCATTGGGATGTGTTTTGATGCAGAATGGGAAAGTCGTCGCTTACGCATCGAGACGACTGAAGACTTAAGAGAAGAATTATCCGACTCACGACTTGGAGCTTGCGGCCGTGATCTTCTCCTTGAAAATTTGGAGACACTACCTTTTGGGCGAGAGAGTCGAAGTCTTTACTGATCACAAGAGTTTGAAGTATGTATTCACTCAGAATGAGTTGAACATAAGGCAACGCAGATGGTTGGTGCTGATGGCCGACTACGACCTTGATCTTAAGTACCATCCGGGAAAAGTTAACGTCGTGCCAGATGCGCTAAGTCGGTTACCAGCAATTCAGGTATTGACCGCACAAAGGGAGATCATTGCGGATTTTCAGAGATTTGACTTGGAGGTTGTGCTACCACATGCTATGGGACAGTTGATGCAGTTGCAAGTACAGTCGTCCTTAGTTGAGAAGATTAAGGCAGCACAATTGCAGGATCCTAGACTGCAAAAGTTTCGAGAGCAGGTTGAAGCCGGACTACGGACTGATTTACTGATCCACGAAGATGGTTCGTTGAGGTATGGTAGCCGTGTGTGTCTGCCAAGAGGGGGTATGCGTGAAGAACTTATGAAGGAGGCACACAGTTCAGCTTACTCTGTATATCCAGGAGGGACAAAGATGTACCGAGATTTTCGACAGCACTTCTGGTGGGAAGGTATGAAACGGGAAATTGCTCGCTTCGTGGCTAAGTGCTTGGTGTGTCAGCAAGTCAAGGCTGAACACCAAAGAGTTGCTGGTTTGTTGCAACCACTTCCAATTCCTCAATGGAAATGGGAACATATAACCATGGATTTCGTGACGGCTTTGCCGCGGAGTCCAAAGGGCAACAATGCAGTATGGGTGATTGTCGATCGGTTGACCAAGGCGGCTCACTTTATTCCTTTTCGGGTTGGTCAATCGACGGAGACTTTGGCAGAGCGATACATGCAGGAGATTGTAAGATTGCATGGAATACCGGTGAGCATCGTGTCCGATCGGGACACTCAATTCTTGTCGCACTTTGGAGGAATTTACAAGAAAGTTTGGGGACTCGATTGAAGTTTAGCACAGCTTATCATCCTCAGACTGATGGACAATCGGAGAGAACGATCCAAACCCTTGAAGATATGTTGAGGGCTCGCATGTTGGACTTCAAAGGTTCTTGGGAGGATCATCTACACCTGGTGGAGTTTTCGTACAACAATAGCTTCCAAGCGACTATTCAGATGGCTCCGTTTGAAGCGTGGTATGGTTGTAAGTGCCGTTCACCGGTTGTTGGGATGATGTTGGTGAACGAAGGTTACTAGGACCAGATTTGGTAGTACAGACAGTCGAGAAGGTGAATACAATCAGGAAGCATATGAAGGCAGCTCAAGACAGACAGAAAAGTTGGGCTGACACGTCAAGAAGACCTCTAGAGTTCGCCGTGGGTGATTTGGTATTCCTGAAGATATCACCGACTAGAGGGATGATTCGCTTTGGAAGTCGGGGAAAGCTTAGTCCTCGATTCGTTGGACCCTTCGAGATATTGGAGCGTGTTGCAGAGGTAGCGTACCGTTTGGCGTTACCACAGTCATTGGCAGGAGTGCACGATGTGTTTCATGTGTCTCAGCTATGGAGGTATGTTCGTGATGAGACTCACGTCTTGGATCTTTCGGAGTTGACTGTACGGGAGGACCTAACTTTTGAGGAGCGACCAGTTGAAATCAAGGATCGAAGAGAAAAGGTTCTTAAGAACAAGGTTATCCCTCTTGTGCTAGTTTCTTGGGGTAATCGATCGCATGGAGAATCCACTTGGGAGCGAGAAGACGAGATCCGGCAGAAATTTCCTCACCTTTTCCAGTAGCTAGCTATCTTGTATTCTCGGAATTTCGAGGACGAAATTCTTTTTGTAGTTGGGTATGATGTAACACCCGAGCCCAGATAATACTATTTCTATTGCTAGTTGAGGTGTTATACATTGCTCATTCCAATTATCCTGATCGTTTGGTGTTTATTGCTAAATTTTAACCGGTTAAGTCATTTTGGCACATAACAAATTTTAACACCTAAAATGAAATTAAAAATATCCATGTTGGCCTACTCGTCGCCACTAGTCGCGTGGTAGCGTCCGCGCGTCGAGATTTCGTCCCGTTCGGCGAAACGGGCAAGTTTGGACGTCTACGCGCGCGTACAAGTGTCCGACTTGGGGGCATGCATTTCAATCATAAAACACCTCTTTTCAAAATTTGGAACCCGCTTAAAATCCTATAATTTGAATTTCAAATATTTGGGCAGAACCCGGGCGCGATTTGGAAATGTTTCATTTAGCGCCAAAATACCCATTTAAATTAATATACTAAAACTATAATATATATTCGATACACTGATCTGTTAAATATTTTAACCAGTGAAATATTTTTGAAATCTTTCTAAATCACTTCTGTTCTCCTCTCCACCAATCGCGAGGCTCAAATCCTCGTGGGCCCCATCACCATCTCTCTCTCAGTCTCTCTCTCTCCAATCTTATTTTTTCTCTCTCTCTATCTCTATCTCTCTCTCTCATCCTATAATCTCTCTCTCTCTCCTCTAATAACACCTCTCTCTCTCTATCCCCCTATATTTTTCCCCCACGTCCTCCTGAAGAAACCCACCACGAGAACCTGAACCCTAACCCTAGCTTCGCCGCGACCTCACCGTCGCCGCCCGAGCCTCCTCGTCTCGACCGCTACCCTTCCTTCCTCCTTTCCCTCCTTCCCGAGCCTGCAACCCAACCCCCGACGACATCACCCGGCCGCAGATCTCGCCGTCGACGCCGCCTCCCGTCACCAACGACGCCTGAGACTCCCTCTCTTCCTCCTCGTCCCGACCTCGTCGTCGCCTTCCTCCTTTCCCTCGCCTGCGTGCACTGCACCCGAGCCTAACCCCATCACCCAACCCCAGGTCGCCGGGAAACTCGCCGTCCATCATCGCCGTCATTGCCTCCGACCACCTCCTTCCCCTCTTGATCACCAGAGCAGACCACCACCCTCCTCTACTCGTCGCACCACCCTCTCCAGCGAACCCAGAGGCTGTCCAGCCTTCGCAGCCGCCGTCGCTGCCTCGCCGGCGTCCCAGCGCCGTCGAGCCCGCGTGGTTGTCCCCTGGTGTCTCCCTGTAAGCTTCCCTTATCTTTCCTTTCGTGCGAATTCTCCCCCCCCCCGCTGATCTTATTACGTATATCGTGTTGCTAACTTCGTTGCCGATGACTTTTGCCGGAATCCGGCCGTGCCGTCGTTTGGACCCGACGCTCCAGCAAAGTACTCTGGTCCGTGTGGTCCCGTTGTTCGCTGTTGGGACTCGATCCGTGGCCCGTGCACCCGTCTCGTGTTTTCTGCCGACTTTGCATCCGTGCTTTCCGGTTTGCGAAACCGTCGAGGCAAGATTTCTTGCTACATGCTACGTTAAACTAATTAAATGTTTGACTCACAAACTTGCTATATTAACTAAGTATTGCTACTTGTCTCATTGAACGAAATATGAGGTACATTATAATACTGCCATCTAAATCGTATTTTGCCACCGTAACCTTAATAACAACTACCTGCTAATCATTTTACTATTTAGAGGATAATAGTCGCACACTTATATCTTTATTGCCTGCTGTTATTAATATTGCGCTACACTGTGATTATTGCACCCCAAGGGTGCTTGAACCTGTTAATAAGAGAATACAAAGCATCACTGTGTTTACATGGATTAATATTGTTATTTACTGTTCCTGCTGTTGTTCTTTATTCGTTACTATACCTGTTATCAGCATACATTTGATTGCATTACATATTGACCCGATCTTGATACACCTGACACATGTACTGATACCCGGACATGACACCGTATACATACTGACTCAACCTATTAGACTACAACCTGACTTATTACATGATCTCATGCCTAATGCCAATAAACCTGACTTGGGGTCCTCATGGACCATTCCCGCTGTCTATCCAGACATACCTGTTTTTACCTGATTCTGGATTGACACTAATCCTGGACTACTGAATGCCTGACCTGACATACATAACTTGGGGGTATGGGGAAATCAAAGGTGAAACCGACTTGTAACTCAACAGTTCGATACTTGTTCTGATCAGTCTTACGGGCTTGGCCAGTCCGGGAGTGATGATGCTGACATCACTCGTCCATCCTACTACCTACTTTACTGCCTAGCGGCGCGTCTCGGATTCAGCCCTGAGAACCTTGACCGTGGTCCCGGGCACGCACGGGATACTATTGAGTTACATCGACGATTCATCAATTGATTTCAAAGACTATAGAGTAGAAACCTGATAGGACAGCTTAGTCACCACTGCACATTACCCTGCTCTGTTATTTCTTAGTACTGCTTTATTCATGTTCGTACCTGCATTGCTTATTACCATGTTTATATTATATTATTTGGTTGACATGACACGCTGACGTCTGGGTTTTGCATGGCCCAGATTCCTTACTACTATCGACGACCGAGCAGGAGTACTTCAGCCAGCAGGCTGAACTGTGAGTTCCTTAGGGTTTAGTTTATTTATTTTCATTTCATTTCCAGATGTGAGCCCGCATTATGGGACGTACTGTTTATTTATTGTATTGGATCATTTGCTTCCGCACTCATTGTTTATTGATTCTTGTTATTATGGATTGGGACATGTATTAGATTAGTTTATTATTTGTTCTTGATATCTCTACAACCGTAATGTGACTGTGGATGGATATTTCCTACCCACAGGTAGCATGGTTGGCTATGTCACGTGCCCAATCTTGCGTACTCTGGGAAGCGGGGTGTGACACATATTTAAGACTAAGATTAACTTAGGAGATATGGGATGAATATCATTTTGGATATCATCGATGAGAGATCATTAGTCATGTTTGAGAGTAAGATCAGTTTCGATATCATAAATATATGCTTAGCCAATTTGGGCTAAGATTAGGTTTGTATAACACCTAGCATTGCTAAGCACTCAGTTATACAGCACTCACGTGTGTTTCACGTGAGGAGCTGAAATAGTGTTAAGCACTAGTTTTTTTGTGGTGCCCACGTGTGTTTCACGTGAGGCGCTGCACTAGTGCTAAGTAATAACTTTTTCAAGCGTCCACGTGCGTTTCACGTGAGGCGCTATGTAACTTGGCCTTGAGCGCTCACGTACTTTTCACGTGAGAAGCTGAGTTCTTTTGGAGATTTAATTTCTGTTGTTGTTTTTAGAGATTTTAAATCTCTGTTAATGGTATTTTGACCATTAACGATCACCAAGATCACAATTTTGATGATCTTGGATCGGGTTCTTTAAGAACTAAGTTCTTAATTTGAAGAAACTAAGTTCTTGAATTGAAAAAACTAAGTTCTCGGAGTATTATGGACTCCATGTTCTTCATGTTCATGCTTTCAAAGAGGTTAAACCTCTGTTAATGGTATTTTGACCATTAACGATCACCAAGACCACTATTTTGAGGATCTGGGATCATGTTTTTTAAGAACTAAGTTCTTGATTTGAAGGAACTAAGTTCCTGGAGTATTATGAACTCCATGTTTTCAATGTTCATGTTTTCAGAGAGATTAAATCTCTTTTAATGGTGTTTTTACCATTAAGGATCACCGAAATCACTAATTTGAGGATCTTGGATCGGGTTCTTTAAAGAACTAAATTCTTGATTTAAAATAACTAAGTTCCTGGAGTATTATGAACTCTATCTTCTTCATGTTCTTGTATTCACGTGAGGCGCTGCACTAGTGCTAAGCATAACTTTTTCAAGCGCCCACGTGTGTTTCACGTGAGGCGCTATGTAACTTGGCCTTGAGCGCTCACGTACTTTTCACGTGAGAAGCTGAGTTCTTTTAAAGATTTAATTTTTGTTGTTGTTTTTAGAGAATTTAAATCTCTGTTAATGGTATTTTGACCATTAACGATCAACAAGATCACTATTTTGATGATCTTGGAACGGGTTCTTTAAGAACTAAGTTCTTGATTTGAAGAAACTAAGTTCTTGATTTGAAGGAACTAAGTTCTCGGAGTATTATGGACTCCATGTTCTTCATGTTCATGCTTTCAAAAAGGTTAAACCTCTATTAATGGTATTTTGACCATTAACGATCACCAAGATCACTATTTTGACGATCTTGGATCGAGTTCTTTAAAGAACTAAGTTCTTGATTTGAAGGAACTATGTTCCCGGAGTATTATGAACTCCGTCTTCTTCATGTTCTTGTATCCATGTTCTCCCCTCATCTTTGATTCTAAAGAATAAGATCTTCCCGATGAGAATTAAATTCTCAACTTGTGGGAGACTTGCCTTGTGGATCTCAGATCCAAAGAAAGAACTAAGATAGGTAAAGAAGATATTTTGATCTCTCTTTTTTCTTTACCTAGGGTTTTTAGGAGGGAAATCTTCTTCTTTGAGAGAATTAAATTCTTTATTGTTTTGAGAGCCTTCTGTAATTTTACAGAAGCTTATAGGAGGTCTCCTCTCTTTTTTTTCCTCCTTATCATTTCCCTTGATTAATCTCTTTGCTCCCATTTATAGAAGAAGAGAAAAATCAATTTGTTGAGAAAATCTCTCATTGAGAAATCATGATTGATTTCATGATCAATCAAAATGATCTTTTAGATCAATCGATGAATTTTATTCACCGTTGGATTTTTAATTCGAAGGCTCTCTATTTAACAGAGAAGATTTCTTGTTTGTTTAACAAGATTAGGAAATATTTTCCTAAGATAGAATTTTATTCTATCATATGAATATCTTGTTAGTTTAACAAGATTAGAATTTTATTTTATCATATAGATATCTTGTTAGTTTAATAAGATTAGGAAAATATTTTCCTAATATAGAATTTAATTCTATCATATGGATATCTTATTAGTTTAACAAGATTATAATTTTATTCCAACATAAAATTTAATTATATCACATAGAATTTTATTCTATCATATGAATATCTTATTAGTTTAATTATAATTTTATTCCAACATAAAATTTAATTATATCACATAGAATTTTATTCTATCATATGAATATCTTGTTATTTTAATAAGATTAGAATTTTATTCTATCATATGGATATCTTGTTAGTTTAATAAGATTAGGAAAATATTTTTGTAATATTGAATTTAATTCTATCATATGGATATCTTGTTAGTTTAACAAAATTAGAATTTTATTCCAACATAAAATTTAATTCTATCACATAGAATTTTTTTCTATCGTATGAATATCTTGTCAGTTTAACAAAATTAGAATTTTATTCTATCATATGAATATCTTATTAGTTTAACAAGATTAGGAATATATTTTCCTAACATAGAATTTAATTCTATTATATGAATATCTTGTTAGTTTAACAAGATTAGGAAAATATTTTCCTAAAATAGAATTTTATTCTATCAGATGATCGATGGGTGATTTTATAATCGCCGTTGGATTTTTGATCCAATGGTTCTCTGTTTAACAGAGAAGATCTTTCTAGTTTGAGGAAGATCAGGGAAATATTTCCTACATAGAGTTTAATTCTATCAGATGGTTTAATTGGTGATATTTTATCACCATTGGATTTTAAATCCAAGATACTCTATTAGAGAAAGATCTTTCCATATTAGAAAGACCAGGGAAAGTATTTTCCAAATAGAATTTAATTCTATCACATAGAATTTAATTCTATCAGATGGGAGTATTTTAAATTGGGGCGCTCTCATGCTTTGCTTGTGAGTGCTGCCAAAGAAAGCGGCAAGAGAACTCACGTGTTTAACATGTGCCCCTTAGTGTGGGTTTTAGCCTGTTTATTTTTAGCGCTCATATGCTTCGCATATGAGCGCTCACGTGTTTAACACGTGAGTCCTATTTGGCTTTTGGTTATTTATGTTCAGCGCTCATATATTTTGCATATGAGCGACGTGTTTAATACGTGAGGCCAGTTTGGCCTTCAGGTTTATGCCCACGTATTTAACACGTGAGGCCAGTTTGGCCCTTAGTTATTTGTTTTCAACACTTATATGCATTGCATATAAGCGCCCACGTGATGCCAAATTATGAAGATTCTTTTCCTCTTTCTTTTCTCCATTTTTTTATAAGGGAACAGCAACCTCTGAGCCAAAATCGTTTTGTAACGACTAAAATTTTACTGTACGAAAATTTTCAAGTTAATGTACAGAATAGAGTTGTAAGCCTGAGCATAAGTTATAAATTTAATTTGTTTAAGAATAGCAAGAAAGCACCTGTAACTCATTTGTAAAGCCTTGCACTGCTGTGACGTAGCCCATGTGTTCGAATCCCATCAGCCACATATATTTTTACTGATTTTTCTTTTAAAATTTTTGGAAGCCCAAAAGTTTATACGTACAATACACGTAAAATGAAAAGTCATAGAAAATCAAATATGTGCTGAATGTTATATGAACCGACACGGACATGTAGCCAAATCCAAGCCCCAACCCCCTACAGATAGCCGGCGAGATTAGCCTATGAGCCGGAACCACCGAGCCCCCCGTTAGTAATGCCCCCAAACTCTGCACACTACACCTCTTGGCCTACCCTACTATCCCCATGCTGTTTGATTTCTCTGTAAATTAATAGAGAACTTAAAATCACTCATTAATCCAAATTTTAATGCATTTGAATTCTTTCTTCAATTCCCAAAACCTTATTCCATCCTATAAATACAACATCATACCCTTGCCCTCCTCATTCTGAAATCTCTTGTCAAAAATCCTCAAAAAATTTCAAGTCAAAGAAGAGTACAAGTAAAGTTAGCACTAGGTCAAGTTCCGGCGAGGATTCGAGACGATTCCGGCGACCCCACGACTCCACGAAGCCACCAACCTTTTCCTAAACCTCCCCTCTCTTATTTCAACTTGTAAGTCCCCTCTCTTCTCCTCTCTTCCTAATTTAAAGAGTTCTCTTTTCAAAACTCGTCGGAAGTGGAGTTATTCCGACATCCGATTCTAAACTTGTTAAAATCACAATCTTTCTTAATAACCAATCATCCATATCATTATATCTTTCTTAATAATCATGAACTAAACATTGAGAACAAGTTTCATCTTAACATACCATGTTATGTAACTTCTATTTGTATTCTTCGTTTAAATACCACAAACTTTACATATGACATCTTTTAAATATTTAGGTTAGCATACCTTTAGAAAACCTCACAAGGTAATGACCTACCTCTCACATACACACATCTTTATATAGAACGATTCGCTTGAAAACAATATCTTATGGCAAATACGACTTTTCAAATAAATATCTTAAACTATTAAAAACCGTATTTATTTAAATTGTGTGATTACATTCCTTGCGATTATACTTCTACAACCCATTTTGGGGAACCCGATCGGGATGGTACGGGTTATCGCACATCCTCAGGACTAGTAGAGCGAGATGCAGACCTCCTCACAGAGCATACGATCTCGATGGAACGAGGATTTCTATTTAGTAATAAAAAGTTATCTTTCAATAAATATATAAATATTATCAAAACACATCTTTTTAAGATATTATTAAATTCCACGTTTTTCAAACAAAATAATAGAATTACAATTTTCATGAAAATACCATCAAGAATACATACAAGTCAACTTTACACTAAAATATCATAAACTATTGAAGCTAGGTATTTATTCACTAGAATACCTCACTTTTAAAAATTACATCCATGAAAACCCTAAATACTATAAATAAATACTTGAGGTTTGTTTTGAAAGTATACTAAAAATATTTTTCATAACCCCCCTCCCCCTTCCCAAGTTATATTAAATTTACATTAAGGACCCTAGTAAATATAGGTTTAAGCGGGACAAATTCTCTTGAGCCACAGGGAGTCGGAGAAAGTGAGTGCTTGCCTATTTAAGGTAGAAAACTAAAACCGGGTTATCAATGGTAATTGTCTTGGAAAAAGACACAAATCCTGCCATTCATGTGCAGCAGTTACCGATAACTCCTAAGCCTAATTCAGGACTCAAATCTGTTTAAGTTTCTGACTCAATCTGAGTCTCGGTCTAATCAGAATACAATGCAAACATGAATCCAACCATATATCCAATTCAATATGAATTCAATGTATCAAACATGAACACTTGAACTTGAACATGAATACCGAACAATACGAATATGCAACATGACTTGACTTGACCGAACCAAGGCTATATCTTGAACTTGACTACATGACTATCCGTTTATATCCGAACCATTTACATGAACAACTTATACCATGATTTCGGCAAGTCTTATACTACAACTCATTACAATCAATACAATATGCATTATGGGGTTTTTAACAGGGTAGATTGGTACGGAATGTATTAGAAGTGGAATGAGACGGTCACTATAATACACCTAACCTGAATATCCATGTCGTTGTCCCGTGGGTTTAACCGGGCCTTGTACTCCATATGCCTTAGTCTATAGAGCAAGTTGGACTCCTCTCATATACACTGATACATTCTGTACCAAGCTACAGACAACTACGTTAGTATAACAAAAAAAGATAAATTATCAGATCTATTCCTTTTACTTGATCTATCTCTCTTTTGGGACTTACCGAGCGATTGTTCGCTGACGACATTCCTATTTCTTTTTTCTTTGGAATGTTGTCAGGAGGACCCGACTCTCAGGAGATCGAGCCCAGTCAGGAAGATTTGGAGCAGTTTACAGAGGAGCCAGAGTTCTAGTTCTTACTTGTACTTACTTTTCTTTTCAGTTCATATGCCATTGTTTAAGTATCACTTTCCATTATTGTATTTTACTTTCCAATTGCATGTAAAGAATGAATATAAATAAAAAGTTGTTATTTCATTTCATCTCTTGTCATTCTTGTGTTTTACTTTTATATTGCTTATTTACACTTAACGTGTTTACTTCTGAGTAAATATGCCGTGGCCTCGCCATGTCTACTTCCCCGTATATTGGGAAGCATGGCGTGACAAATTTGGCGGGAACAACCATATCATCAAAGCTGATCTTGGTCCCATATATGACTAACGATCCTTAGATCAAACCCAAGTATCCCTTGAACTGATGGACCTCATTCACATAAGATATGCTACCTAAAGTTCAACCCAAAATCTAATATATACGGATTTGGACTAATCCACACTTTACGGGCAACGACATACCAGTCTCCGTATACAATCCAAAGGCAACCCCAACATAAACAATATATAACACGACACGATGTGATAGACATGGACAAGAGAAAGTTATTATCGCTTGGCGATAACGTAATTAATTGCAGAGGCTTGCGCCTGCTGGAAATAACGTCACCACAATCAAAAACCCTTCATCATTGAGGGTGAATCTGAGGAGTCAGATACAACGGCCGCATCTATCCAAACCTCCGATATACGGTGCCATAAATTAACTTGGTATTTTCGAAGAGGTGGATGGATATGTTCCATATAGCATCTGCCCCTGTATTCAAGGATAGACGAGCTCCCTGCGCCTAAGTCCGGTTTCCGGTGGTAAACAACCTCAGCCACCCGAGAGGTACTTCGGTTTCCTCGTAGACAGTGACAAGGAGGTTTGTATCATGTCGATGATGACCCAAATTGACACTACTGCTATTCATGACTATGAGATCTAGCAGGTCGATAACTATAACGTCTTTCTAATGGGAATTTATAAGTGCACGTGTAAATGACTTTGCTAGAGGGTTATCGTAGTTGGTGGGAGCAGTGGAAGGTGTGCAAATAGCTTATGTCTATTTGTAGACTAAAACAAGCATAGCGGAGATGGATCATCTATTTTGATGTTAAAGTCATAGTGTTTGATTTCATCAAAACAACAAATGAACCTAGTAAAAAAGATGTGTGGAGTGATGCCTAGTATATGGATGATATACTCCCGATAGGAAGTGATATTCCTATACTACAATCGGTCAAATTGTGGTTATCACAAATGTTTCTCGCATACAATCTGGATAATATATCAGGAATTCTTGTAACTAGATCTGTGTCGATAGATCTAGATTTAAGAAGTGTCACAATTCGGGTGCTTAGACACCATTCTAAAAGGGTTTAGAATGGATGACTCCTAGCATGGCGATGTATCTGCATATGATAGAGTCACCCTCTCTACAGAGATGTCTTCTAAACTAATGAAGAGAGAGACTTGTGAGAATGACATTACAATTGCTTTGGCAATTAGGTCAATAATGCGATGTCACGTACCAAACCAGATGTTGCTTTTGCACTTATTCTAGTTAGAGGATATTAATCCAATCCTGGCAAAACAAAGGGAAGCAGTGAAGAACATAACATGATGTTTTTGGTGTATGGTAATGGTTGCCTCGTACGAGAGACGGTTACCTGTTCTAGCTTCCAAGATGACCTTGATGACAGAGTGGCTACCAAAGTTATTAGTTTACCCTCTTTTGAGGGGCAGTATGTTGGAAAGGTTTCCAAGCGGATACTGAGGTAGGTATGGCGCAAGATGCTGATTATAATCAGCGGAGGATACAGCCCAAGAAGTTTTTTGGATAAAATTGTTCGTTTTTGAACTTGGTCCCATCAGGTATCCAGACAAATTCTAAGGCAAGTATCGCTCATTTCGGAAGATAGTTGATCTCCACGAAGTTGAGATATAGAGAGATATCGTTAGAAGCATTGCATCGGATCCACTCACCGTGGCTATTTCTCGAACAAGGATATTTCGCAAACACGGTTTGCGAAATTGATTAGTAGAGAAGTTGGGTATTCGGTAGCACATGAGCTTTGGGTATGCGATACCGCAATAATTAGTTTTAAGTGCAAGTGGGAGATTGTTGGCTATAGTGCCCTAAAGACAATTATTGTAATTGCAGGTAGGCGATTAAGATAATTGAAGAGGGACCTATACAGGTAGAACAGTCTTGCATGAGATGACAGTATGCTATCCAGCATGTCTTTATCATTGATGTGTATACGTTTTACTGATTATTACGTGTCGCTGATACATAATGATAAAGCCCGTAGGATTCTTACTTGACTACCAGCATTATGATGTCGATCATATACGTGGGAGGTTGGTAGTCCATATGCACATTCTTTAAATGTCCCTAGTCGTGAGAGTATTGAGACTGGGTATCGATATTCCAGAGTAGACTAATGTATAGGTTTCTAGACCCCCGACGAGAGGCGATGGTAGGTCTCATAGCCATTGGTGTGTTTCACCTAAGATTGTATACAGGTTCTCACTAGAGGTGAGTGCACCAGATGAACTCACCGAGAACTTCTAGATGGTACTATACCTGTCGTCAAATAGTTGTTCTCTGGTGACATGAGTACAGGTAGTCTGTTGACCTGAGATCATCATTTGTCTCGTGTGAGTTCCCACTGTACCTAGATTATTACCTTACTACGGCTCTACTGAGTTGTGCAAACAGATTTTAGTTGGGTACAGTCCCGAGCTACATAGAGGCAGTGAGCGATCGGAAAGGATTTGTCTCTCCCGGTATAAGGATTTGATATCGCGCTGTGTTTGGTTGGCTATCACCATAAATTCTTGGCCGAGGTGGATGAGATTTACTGATGGGAGATTAGTAGTTTCTCAATAAGTGATGAGCTTGACACCGACATGACTTATCGGGTTATTAGGAGTCTGACGTATTCCACCCCTAGACCCGGTATGCAACACTCTCAGACGAAGAGACCGGAATGTAAGGAGATTGTTACTTACAGGCTCAGTAGGGGTACGGATGAGCTTGCTTTTCGATCTTCCTTTCGTTCAATACCTGGGTAGCCATTACGTACAGCTAGCGCAGCTGATGTGCTTGTGGTTAAACCTACTACCAGCGTATTGTCGAGTCTTTAGAGTCCCACACAGAGGGTTTCCCGGTTCAGGAGAAACGATGTAGTGTGCGTATTTTGATACGTACGGGGGTTCGATTAAATACGTGTACTTGATACACGTACTTTAATTGGACATTTTAATAATACTAACTGGTATTTTGATACGTACTTGATACATGTACGGGTATTTGTATCATGATATGAATACGGGTATTTATATCATGGTACGAATACAGTATTTGTATTTTGAAAAGAATACGGGTTTATGTATTTGATGCATATATGGGTGTATGTATATGTGTGTGTATTTACACACACTTTGATTTTCTTTTGGAAGGTGTGAGATGTGTGTGGGCTTATGACTCACTTGTGTGAGTCACAATTCCACCCACACTCTCACAAACGGATAAGAGAAAAAGTGAGAAGGGATTTGTCTAAGGTTGTATTCATATTCTCTCATCTTCTTCTCTCTTCTCTTTTATGTTAGCTTCCTCTTGAGAAAAGAAAAGGAAAAAGAGAAAGAAATCAAGAGACAAACATCCACTACATCTCACATACACCATTCTTAGAAATCTTAGTGTGTGAGTTGCTTCACTTGATTTTTAGATGTGAAGCTAGAGCTTGTTTCGAATTCCCTCGGGTGGATCATCTTCGGAGAGAAAGATCGGATTGTAAGCTTGTTCCCGACGACTTCGGAGCCTAGCTAGAGTCAATAGAATGGTGTAGGGGACTTCCTCAATTAGGCGAACACGTTATAAAGATAGCTAGCCCTCTAACCTTGTATGTTTGCATTGCTAGTTTAGTGTTTGAAATCGATCGATGGGGTTTTGGTCGCTAGTACTTGTATAAAAGTTTTTGTTTTCGCTTCCGCCTTCCCCGCGAGTCTTACGGTGCGAGCACTAGGGACCTAACACATATCATACTTGAATTATTCATTTTTTATTCTCTATTCATGTATATTGTTATGTTCAAATGAAATTTCAATAACAAAATTTAGTTATACAGCAAACATCTGGAACAGACGTCTGCTTAAGAAATTTTTGAAAACCAGACGTCTTGTACAGACGTCTGGTGAAGGAAATTTCCATTTTCAAATTTCTGCTTTTATTTCAAAGACGACTAAGCAAACGTCACTGTTCTCCGCCGAAAGACGCGACCGGGACGTTAGGACGTCCGGCCATGAATTTTGGGGGCAGATGCTATTTGGTTTTATCTGTCCACCTCTCCGAAAATGCCAAGTTGATTTATGGCACCGTGTATCGGAGATTTAGACTGATGCGACTGTTGTAGCAGACTTCGTCAGATTCCCCCTCGTTATGAGGGGTTTTTGATTGTGGGGACGCTCTTCCCTGCAGGCGTAAGCCTCTGCAGTTAATTACGTTACCGCATCGCGGTAACCACTTTCTCCTTCTCCAGATATTCATTTCGTGTCGTGTGTATTTGTTTTGTTTTTGGTTGCCCATGGATTGTATACGGAGACTAATTTATGTTGTGGCCCGTAGGGCGTGGATTAGTCCAAATTCGTATTTTCTTAGATTTGGGTTTGTTTGGTTTAAGGATCATTGATCTCTTTAAGATTAAGATCAACATAAACGTCTGTTGAGGATACATTAGTTTAATTTTATATTAAGATCTACTCAACAGGGTTTTGGGATCATTTAGATCCAACGAAAGAGTATCCGGACTCTATCGTTTTAGATTAGGGACGTTGCGGTCCATAAGTTTAAGGACATCATAGTCCGTGGCAGTTTAGAGATATCATAGTCTGTGGGGTTTAGTTTAGGGACGTTGCGGTCCATAAGTTTAAAGACATCATAGTCTTTGAGTTTAAGGACCTCACAGTCCATAAAATTTAAGGACATCATAGTCCATGAGTTTAAGGACATCATAGTCCATAAAGTTTAAGGACATCACAGTCCATGAGTTTAAGGACTCCAAAGTCCGTAAAGTTTAAGAACATCATAGTCCATGGAATGTCTGGTTGTCGGGACCCGCCACCTCTCTGAAGACGTTGAAGAATTACAACGACACATATCAGAGGAATGAAGAGATTTACTCTTGAACCAATGTTGGTTGGGAGTTCTGTAGTAAGGTTTGGGACTAAGACCAATTAGGGAAATTATGAGCACATGGGCTCGGTTGGTCTGAGCTTGGGACTTGTGGCCAACTTGGGCTCAGCCCACTCGGTTTAAATAAAATGTTGAACAACTATTTGGGTGTTGAACGTTTGTTTGGGCTTAGACTCTTTTTTAATCAACAATGCTGAGCATTGATTTGGGTTCTGACACCCCTTTTTCTTTTTGTCCTTTACTGAGTGTTAGACACTCTTTATTATGGCGCTTGGCGCCAAACAATGAGTGTGGAGCGCTCCTTAATAAGTAGCGCCCACATGAGGGGAACGCGGTACGCTTGGCGCTGAGCGCCAACCAATGAGTGCAGAGCGCTCTTTATAAAATAGTGCCCATGTGAGGAGCACGTGGTGCGCTTGGCGCTGAGCGTTAGACTTGGAGCGCTGAAGCGCTTCTTTTAGAATAGCGCTTGGAGCGTTGGGCGCTGGGCGCCAGACTTGGAGCACTGAGGCGCTCCTTTAAATTGGAGCGCTGCGGCACTGTACGCCAGACTTGGAGCGCTATGTAAATTGGAGCGTTAGGAGCGCTGCGGCGCTGTGCGCCAGATTTGGAGCGCTAAGGCGCTTCTTATGAAATAGCGCACACGTGAGGAGCACGTGACGCGCTTGGCGTTGAGTGCCATATTTGGGTGCAGAGCGCTCTTTATCAAATCGGTGCTCTGAGAATTAAGTTCTCGTTTATAGGATACTTTGTCTCGTGGATCCAAGAACAAAGTTCTTATTTTATACGAGATGCTACGATCTCTTCTGTTTTTTTGTAAAAAAAGACTTTGTTTTATAGATCTGTGATCTAAAGAGAACTAAGTTCTTCTCCCTCCCTTTTTACGATGAGATGCTCCGTTCTATTTTTCTTTTATGAAAGACTTCTGTCAATGTAGATCTATGATCTAGAAAAACAACTAAGTTCTTCTTCTTTTGATGAGATGCTTTGATCTCTTTGTTTTATTTACCTTGAAGAGGTTCTTCTTTTTAGAGCTTGCTCTTCTCTTTGAAATTTCTCAAAATTTATGGGGGGTTCTCTGTATGAAACTTATGGGGAGTTTCTTTTTTTCCAAGACTTGAAGTCTTGGGGTCTTTATATAGTGGAGGCTAATTTTTTGAATCTGTTAAGGAGATCTTTTCTCTGATTGATTTGGAGATGTTTCCCACCGTTGGATCTTTGATCCTAGGGCTTATGTTTTACAGAAGACGTCTTTCTGGTTACTTAACAAGATTGGGAAATTATTTTCCCATACAGAGATTAATCTGTATCTTGGTGATTTTTAATCACCATTGGATCTTTGATCCAACGGTGCTCTGATTTACAGAACACAATCTTTCTTCTTTGGAAAGATTCTGAGGGGTATTTCCTTAACAGAATTTTATTCTGGTAATTTGATGATTTATTATCTTCGTTGGGTCTTTGATCCAACGGTGGAGAACATTTAGTTCTAGCGCTTGGCGCTCTCGTGCCTTGCACGTGAGCGCTGCCTCGGAGTCTTTGACTCTTAGTATTGGCGCAGTTGGCGCACTTGGCGCTAGCGCTCTCGTGCTTTGCACGTGAGGCACTGCCTCAGAGTATTTAACTCTTGGTGCCAGCGCTCTTGGCGCTCTCGTGCTTTGCACGTGAGGCGCTGTCTTAGAGTCTTTGACTCTTGGCGCTATCGTGCTTTGCACATGAGACGCTGCCTCTTTACCGTCTTTTCGCCTTCTTTCTTTGCATTTCCTGAGTCAAACTTCTGTTTCTCAATGTAGAGCATGGAAACAGTTCCATCATGCACAAAATTTTCTGTGCCTAGACTTAAATGTCTCTCTTTATAATTTGAAGCAATACTTCTCTTCTCTCTCACTTTCAGAGAATTATTTTAGCAGATAAGAGCTATGGCTTGTAATCGTCCACATGCTCACTGGCAACCGTGGGAGGTGCCTATTGAGGAAATCGTTCCTCGTTTTGCTGCACGCTTGGTGGACCCTGCTCTTACGGATGACCAATGTGATACGGTGTTGTACGAGATCTTGACTCGTAGAGGATTTCCTCTCCCCATCGGCTCCCTTTGGCTTCGGATGGTCTTCTTATCCGTGCTCGATGACATCCCTCCTCATCCAGCGGAGATGACTCCGGAAATGCTCAACGCCGCAGAGGACAAGATCGAGTGCTTTCACGAGGCACTTTTGATTACCCCAGATCTGAGGGATCTCTCTGTTCAGTTCCTAAGCCAGATACGGGCTCAGCGGGTCGTCATGTCTGCCTTCGCTGATGGGCACGGTGCTGACCGATGGGAAGAGACTGTTCGTGAAGATCGCCTCTTTGACATGGTGGAGAAGGCAGAGTGGGAGTTAGATAATTTTATCCATATTTTTGTGAATCCCTATACTTTCGATCCCATGTTTGGTGATCTATTTCCTGTACAATAAAATGTTCAATTAAATGCCTTCTTTTTTGTCGTTGACCACCAAGTGCTCCCTTTCTAACTCATGTTTTTCCTCTGATGTGTGCATGTGCGTATATGAATGAGCTTGATTTCACACATTTCTGTAAACGAAACTTAAACAGGTATAAACAGGCACAAATAGCTCTTGGCCGAAGATTTTTGCGAGAACAAATGCCCCCTACTAGTTTGCCCATGTAAGTACGTACGTGGGTGAAGTAGTGCAGAGTTATACATGGCCATAGAATTAAGGGCTTAGGAAACAAATTTCGGGTCCTTGTAGCCTAAAACTTTTTTCATCTTTATGAGCCGTAAGGGTCTCAAGTAGGTTGTTTCTCCCTGCGAGTCGAGAGGATCCCATAGGTGTAAATTCTCCCTAGAAATCGTGAGGATTTCTAAGTGTCCATCGCCTCCGTGAGTCGGAAGGATCTTACTCGGGTGTTTTTACTTACGAATCGTGAGGGCCCGCAAGTAATTTCTTTATTTCATTGGCGAATGTGGCTTAGGCAAATGTGGCACATAGATAGTCCACCTTGACCTCTTTGTAGGGCAACGATGGCTCAGGACAGGGTTATGATCTTCCACCTAAGACTTTTCAAATTTATGAGCCGTGAGGGTCTCATAAAGATTTTTCTCCCTACGAGTTGAGAGGATCTCATAGGTGTATTTTCTCCTTAGGAGTCATAAGGATTCCTAAGTGCGTTTTCTCTTGAGAGTCGTAAGGATCCCACAAGAGAATTTTTCCGGCTTACAGGTCGAGAGGACTTATAAGTGGTTGTTTCCCTCCTTGTCGACGTTTAACTTCGGAGAGTGTGGCCCGTAGATAGTCCATCTTGATCTCCTTGCAGGGCAGTGATGGCTTAGGAGACAGGGTTAGGATCTGCCACCTAAGACTTTTCAACTTTATGAGCCATGAGGGTCTCATAAAGACTTTTCTCCCTACGAGTTGAGAGGATCCCGTAGGTGAATTTTCTCCTTAGGAGTCGTGAAGACTCCTAAGTGCGTTTTTTCTTGAAAGTCGTAAGGATCTCATAAGAGAATTTTATTTTCATGCGCGGGGACACTAATTTTCCTGAGGTCGAGACGAATCGGGAGATTCCTGCAAAGACACTGATTTTCCTGCGGGTCGAAACGAATCGAGAGGTTCTCGTCAAGGACATTGATTCCCCTGAATCGAGATATGTTGCCAAGGACGCTGATTTCCCTAGGGTTGAGACGAATCGAGAGATTCCTGCAAAGACGCTGATTTCCCTGCGGGTCAGAGCGAATCGAGGTGTTCTCGTCAAGGACGCTAATTTCCCTTAATCAAGATATTTGTCAAGGACACCGATTTTCCTTCCGGTTGAGACAAATCGAGGTATTCCTACAAAGACACTGATTTTCCTGCGGGTCGACGCGAATCGAGAGGTTCTCGTCAAGGACGCTGATTTCCCTGAATCGAGATATTTGTCAAGGACACTGATTTCCCTGGGGTTGAAACGAATCGAGAGATTCCTGCAATGACACTGATTTCCCTGCGGGTCGAAACGAATCGAAAGGTTCTCGTTAAGGACGTTGATTTCCCTGAATCGAGATATTTGCCGAGGACACTGATTTCCCTGGGGTTGAGACGAATCGAGGTATTCCTGCAAAGACACTGATTTCCTTGCGGGTCAACGCGAATCGAGAGGTTCTCGTTAAGGACGCTGATTTCCCTGCTTGTGGATGTTATACTTGGGAGAGTATGGCCCATAGATAGTCTATCTTGACCTCCCTACAGGGCAATGATGGCTTAGGAGACAGGGTTAGGATCTGCCACCTAAGACTTTTCAACTTTACGAGGCGTGAGGGTCTCATAAAGACTTTTCTCTCTACGAGTCGTGAGGATCTCGTAGGTGTAATTTCTCCTTAGGAATCGTGAGGATTCCTAAGTGCGTGTTTTCTCTTGAGCGTCGTAAGGATCTCACAAGAGAATTTTCTCCCTTACAAGTCGAGAGGACTCGTAAGTGATTGTTTCCCTCCTTGTCGATGTTCGACTTTGGAGAGTGTGGCCCGTGAATAGTATGCAATAGTCCATCTTAGACCGACTTGCAGGGCCCCAGTGTTTAGAAAACATGTCCTTATTCCCACTGCCTAAAGCTTTTCCCTACGAGTTGAGAAGTTCTCGCAGGAACATTATTTTCCCCACGAGTCGAGACGAATCGAGAATTTCTCGCAAGGATGTCCTAACGTCACGGTTAACTCCTGCTAATAGAAGTCCGTTAGGGTCTGTGGTACAAGGGTTTTTTACCCGTCGTACCGTCGCGTTGGCCGGTGTCTTCATCGATATGCAATCTTGCTGTTCGAGTAGCCCCACGACCGTCGTGTCTCTGATCCCTTCGGGGGCTGGACAAGACGTCTTCAAGAAATCTTCCAGGTGGTATTACCGTCGAAAGAGCAAGCGTTAGGATATTCCATGTCTCTTTTTACTTGAGGTTAGGCTCAGTTTGGGAGCCCTGATGAGTCATGAACACTCCGCGCTGGTGTGGGATGATCTCCGATAGTCTTTTCAGTTCTTATTTGAGTTGTCGTTAAGATCCTGAAGCGAGGAATTTTCCTTGGCTTCGTTTGTTGACATTGTGTCTGCAATATTACGACGAATGTCAAGGTTATCTCTGGGTTGTCTGTGAACCGTCGAGATTTGGAACTATGGGACTTTTCCGTGGCTCCGTTTGTTGATGTCGCGTCTGCATCCTGCTGGAGGAAGAACGCTGTTGTTGATCTCTAGGCTGTAGATGTTGCCGTCGAGACATAGAACTAGGGACTCTGCCATGGCTCCGAGGTAGTCTCTAGGTTGTCTGTGAACCGTCGAGATTTGGAACTAGGGGACTTTGCCATGGCTCCGTTTTTTGATGTCGCGTTTGCATCCTGCTAGGGAAGGAAGAACGATGTTGATGATCTTCAGGCTGTAGATGTTGCCGTCGAGATCTGACTCTCTCTTTGACAGAGTCTAGTGGGGAAATGTGGTTCCCTTTTTGTTTATGCCCATGGATGATATACAGGGGTCAGTATGGACTTACCTGTAGGGCAAAAGTTTCATCATTATTAATTTTTATTTCTTTCCGCGATGCTCTATCATTTCAGTTTTTTATATCGCAAAAGTCGCGAATGCCCAATCATTTCGGCTATATTTTTTTTTGCGGTGCCCAATCATTTAGCCTATTTTTCTTTTTACTCGCTGCTTTTTATTGCGAGTTGCCCAATCATTTCGGCTGTTTTTGCAAATATTTTACTTACTGATTTTGTTGCAAGTTTCCCTATCATTTCGGCTATTTTTCTTTTTACTCGCTGCTTTTTATTGCGAGTTGCCCAATGATTTCGGCTATTTTTGCATATATTTTACTTGCTGATTTTGTTGCAAGTTGCCCTATCATTTCGGCTATTTCATATGCATTTATGGCTCGCTGACTTTTTGCCGCGAGTAAGGGACTTGAGATCTGAGACCGATTTTAGGCATCAGCATCGCTACAACTGGGGTATTGCCGAGAGCGAATCATCATTTGCCTTTGTCGGTTGGAACAAAGGTGACTTAGCAAACAGGGTTAAGATCCTGTCGACCAAGGCTTTTGACTTCATGAGCCTTAGGGGTCTCATAAAGGTATTTCTCCCTACGAGTCGTGAGAATCTCGCTGGCGCGTTTTCTCCTTAAGAATCGTGAGGATTCCCAAGTGTATGTTCCCTTGTAAGTCGTAAAGATCTTACAAGAGTGCTTCCTCCTTATAAGTCGAGAAGACTTACAAGTGTTTTCTCCTCATGAGGATATCCCTTGTTGCTGGTGGGACTCTGTTGGGGAAATGTTTATTCGTGCCCGTGGATTGTATACAAGGGTCAATATTGAACCGCTTGTAGGGCAATCGCGGGATATGACGGCTTAAGAACAGCTTCAGATCCTTGTAGCTTAAGGCTTTCGAATCTCATGAGCCGTGAGGGTCTCATAAGAGGGTTCTCCTTACGAGTCATGAGGATCTCATAAATGTAATTTCTTCTTAGGAATCGTGGGGATCCCTAAGTGTGTTGCTCCCTTGTGAGTCGTAAGGATCTCACGCAGGTATTTTCTCCTTATAAGGTCGAGAGGACCTTGCAAGTGTCTTTTAACGAGATTGCGCCATTTAGGGTTTTCACAAACTCGCTGGTAGCCCTGCTGTTTTTACTCACGGAGACCTTCCGGGTTTTTATCCGTGCCCATTTCGCTTGTGTACATACATTTTTTTTTGCGTCAGCCTTGAGATGCTGCGGTTCGTAGTAGTTTAAGGACGTTACAGTCCATAGTTAGTTTAAGGACATTACGGTCCATTGTTAGTGTAATACCCAGCCCCTTTTTATACCAATACCCGTATTTTATTACTCTTAAAATTTATTTATTTTATTTTATAATTTTTGGCATTATAACTTTCCTTAACCCTAATTTATCTAAAACCCGATTACCTATTTCTTTTATATTTTTCCGTGTTTTATTTTATTTCCCAAAACCCAGCCCAACTCAGCCACTATATTTATTCTTTTCTTTTAATAAAATCCCACAGCCCAAAAAAAATTATTTTTTTTATAAACATTAAATACCCTACGCCCAAGTCCGTATTTTAATCCCACTCTTTCTTTTTCTTTCTAAAATTTTTCTTGAGCCCAAGCCCAACAAGCCAATGATCCTTCACTTATTTTACCTAGCAGATACCTTCTCAGATTTCAAAAAAAAAACAAAATAAATTCCTCCAGATCTCATCATGAATTCTCCCATAATATCCTCATTAATACCAAATTAAACTTCCATACTATTTCCTTTAAACCCCTCAATTAGTTCCCATTATTTTCCTTTAAAAATTCCAACTTCCATTTTCCTCTCATTTTTCTCATTCCCGTTCACACACTCTCTCTCTCTCTTCTTTAATTTTTATTTAATTAAAACCCACATTACACTCTCTCCTTCTCTCTCTTCTAATAATTCTAATTTAATCCAATTCCCACGTTATTATCTCTCTCTCTCTCCCTTCCTTAAAACCCTCCAACGGCTAATACTCACGTTCTCTCTCCCTATCTATTCTCACCCCTCTTTCTTCTCCCCCACCATCTCTCTCTCTCGTTTTCCTTTCTCCCCCTCCTTTCCCGCTCCCTCTCTCGAACCCACACCCACGCACACGCCGCGCTCTCCCCGTCGCCACCACCACCGGCATCACCTCCGGCCTCCCTCCCTCTCTCTTCTCTCCCCTCTCCAAAACCCCGAGTTTCTCCTTCCCGCTTCACCCGCAACAGCCCGACGACCCAACGTCGAGCCACCTCCGGTCACCTCCCCCATCATCCGCGTCAACCCCACCTCCTCTCACTAGCACCTCATCGTTGCAACCCATCTAGCCGACCCCCTCTCACAGCAACCTCCACGACAGCAAACCCAACACCGAGCCCTCGGCCTTCATCTCCGACGTTGTCTACTCCATCAGCAACCCCGAGATTCTTACTCCCCGTCTCCTTCACCTAGCTCCCAAGCCCACCACTTCCAACTCCGACAACCACCGCCCGACCACCCTCCACCACTTCAGCTCCATCCGCTGCCCTCTGCACCGCTGTCCACCACCCCGTTCTCCTTCTTCACGTCACCTCGCACACCTCGTCGGCAAGCTTCACCTCAGCGCCTCTCCCCTGCTCCGGCCAACCAACACCGCTCTTCGCTGCCCCCAGAACAGACCTGAGCTCACCATGAGCTGCTGCCGTCGACGTTGCCGTGCCCGCGTGTGCCATTGCCGTGCCGTGCGTGTGTCGTTGTCGCTGCCATGTGCTCCAAAATGTCTCCAGGCAAGTTCCCTACTTGCTACATGCTACTTTATGTTAATTACAAATTACAATCGTATAGATTCCATATTTTTACTATTTCCGTTAAACTATACGGCGTAACCGTTCGATGCATGATCCCTATGGAAATCCTCATCTGATTTGACGGAACCTAATTGCATGGTCTGGCCCGTAAGGTAGTGAACCTAGTGTGTAAATCTCATTGGAAAATACGACTGTTAACGACTAAAATGTATACCCCCAAATATACCCGTAAAAATGGAACTTTCCTATATCTGAAAACCGTTAAATTCACCATAAATTATGTACACACTGGAATGATGCGTTCGAGGGCTTAAATCGAAGCAGACTCGACGAACTATAACCCTACGCAAGTTTCTAATGGTTTTTGTACTTAAATTGTGACGATATTTAGTTCGGAGTGCGACTCTGGACTGCAGTCCAGAGCGACTCTGATTATTGCTTACTGTCCCGTAATGAGTACCACCTTGCTTCCTTAACTTGTATGTTGCGAAACTCTGCTTTTTATTAAAGGTGAATCTGTTAGCTAGATAACACAAGTGGTTTCATCCTGTTTTGTTGTCTTTTGCTATTTAATCTGTAATTTAAAAGATCGGGACGTATAACAGTCCAGAACAGATTCAGAAGTGACATACTAATGTTAAACAGTGTATAACTCCTGACGTACAGACGCGATTGAGGATCCGTCTGTTGCGTTGAAAATCTTACTGAAAACCCTAGATTTCATTCAACTGTAGAGTCACTAAAATATGATCCCAACTGGGATTAAAATGCGTTGCTAAACGGACTTCCGATTCTGAAACCGGATTTCCAGCCGTGAACGCTTAAAATGAAATGGCCATAACTAGTAATCCTGAAACCCGATTGTCATGAAACCAAATTCTCTGGATAGATACTCAAACATACTATTTATTCCCCATTTATTGTTTCGCTAAACTGTACACGTATGATTTCTGATAAATTATGCAAGTGGTAGAATACTGCTTTACGACATCTTAATCATGCTTTACATACTGTTTCCTCATCATATCATACATATGTCACTGCATTGATAACCTAGTGATTATGTGCATTACCTAGTGTTAGGTATTAGTGATGATTGTGGTAAGTACGTTAGTGTTCGTGCATGAGTGAATAAGTGAAAGTGACACGTACTTGTACACAATCAGTGAACCTCATTATTCTATTGCATTGTCGACGTCTGTGGGACGCGTGTACGTGTAACTATAAGTGGTATGGGACACTTATGGAAGCTCTTGCACGGGTGTCGCAGATAAGGCACCAGGCACTGCCATTTATCTTGGGTATTAGTCAGGACGTGCTTGATGGAGATCTTGTCTCCAGTTCTCGCGCAGACTTGTCACAGACCGACTGGTATTTGAGGTTATGGTTAGCGTTTGATGTAGACCACGGGGTGTGGGTAGTTTGAGTGTGAGTTCAACAGAATCTCGGGAGTCCCATGCCGGCTTATATATATGGAGATATATGGAGATTTACAGGGTACATGATTATTACCGTGAGTTACATGTTGGGCCCGTGGTCCCTTACCCTTGGGTCCTACCCTTGGGTGGAAGACACTCACGAGTGGTTGACTCTCACACTTGGACTGACGATAGGCTTAGTGACCTGTACAGTGAGACTTAGAGACTGATAGGGATAATGGCATTGATATCCATTACTTACCGTTGTTGACATACCTGGCATATTATTTTTACTGCTTTACTGTTCACCTGATTTATTAGACACTTCTTTGGTTACTGCATGTTCATACCTATACCTTCTTGATTTACTGTCATATATATCTATTATCACTGTTCGAGTTGTCATTTGTATCTATATATTATATTGCTATTGTGTCGCTCTGACGACCTGAGTATGCATGCTCAGTGTGAGGAGTGGATTTAGCCGGGACCAGGACCAGACACACATCACAGACATCTTGGTTAGCTATCCAGAGTTATACCCCTTTCGTTTCCTATCAGGTCAGTCATTTATATTGTTTTGTTTCAGTTACTGCATTTCTCATTACCTGCGCATTATTTACTGTTTACCACGTAAAGCTAGAAGCCGAAGTGTGACTACGGCAGGACATTTCCTTGACCGTAGGAGCATGGCTGGCCATGTCAACCCCTCGTGTTCCGTATTTTGGGAAGTGGGGCGTGACAGTTAGTTTAGGGACGTTTCGGTCCGTAGTTAGTTTAAGGACATTACGGTCCGTCATTGCCATATTTGAGGCGAATTTCTAGTTTACGGACTTTTCGGTCCATTGTTAGTTTAGGGACGTTTCGGTCCGTAGTTATTTTAAGGACATTACGGTCCTTCATTGCCATATTTGAGACGAATTTCTAGTTTTCGGACTTTTCGGTCTATAGTAGCTTTGAGGCGAAGTTTCGCCGGATACTCTATGAACAAGTAGGTTTCCTCTTGATAGACCATTTCACATAATCCAAGGATTTTGGCACTGCTCCTGCCCCCAGCTCCTCTATGTTATCTTCTAACGCCGAGTGGGCTTCCTTGTTATTTAGCGACGAATGAGAGATCATGTGGCAACTTGTCACATAATCTTCGGGTTCCTCTGACGAGTCGTCTCCCTCATCATTGCCGTTATCTTCACTTTCAAGGATGTGATTGAGAAACTCTTAAAGCGTGACTGGGGTTCGCGCCTTCTAGTTGTATTCTTCCAGCGCGTCAATATGCTTTTGCAGATCCGTGCGCTTGTCATCAGACTGCGCGGGCTTTTTGGTCTTCTTCTTTTTCTTAGAAGACTTTGACGGCTGGGCCTGGGTGTTTTGACCATCGCTACCAATTCTTGGCGTCGGGCGCGGTTTCAGCATTCCCTCAATGATCTCAGGTTCCAGCGGGCTTCTCCACCTAATTTCCGGACATGTTTGAACATCTTTCAGCATTCTTTTAGATTTTGCCGAAAGAACAACTTCCCATGGAGCTTACTCTATGAATGAGCACGATGCCCCCGGCATGTCCATCTTTTTCGGAGCATGTGGTTGTGGCGGGTTCACCTTCCAGTTCTCAGACAATACGAATTTGCCTTGCTGGTATTGGTCTTCAACCCAGTTTTTGAAGACGTGGCAATCTTCGAGTGGGCGACCCATTACTATGTGTTAGGGACAATAGTTAGGATGGTTAACGTCACCAGGTTGCGACGGATGTCTTGGATCCGGCAGAGTGATGAGCCCGTTGCGCACTGCCAGTTCGAACAGTCTCCTTGTTTTATCCTGGGGATATGAGTTAGGACGTATTAACTTCTCATCGAGGGATCGTGGCTTGTTGCTTTGACGAACAACCGGTCTCAGGTTACTCGGCTGTTGCCGAGCGTTGGCGATGAAGGTCGCTTTCCCTTTCCCCTTTTCATTCCGCGGCTCTGACTTTGAAGGGAAAGGCCTATAGCCCATCTGGTCCATTTGGGTCAGCTTGTCAATCAAGGCCTGGAAGGTGGTCGGCTTGAAGAACATCATGAATTGGGAGATAGTCGACTGAGGGTCAAGGGTCCACATGAACATGCCTACGGCAGGAGCTTCTTCTATGCGTTGTTCGCATCTCGACCATAGGTTCCGCCACCGAATTGCATGCTGCACCCATGTCTCTCCCGGCTTCACTCTGGCGTTGATCAATGCCGTGATCGGGGTGCGTTCGCTGGCGCTTGCGAACCGCTGAGTGAATAGAAACTCCATCTCTGTAAACGTTTTGACGGAGTCATTCGGCAGCTCTGAATACCATTCTAAAGATGTCTCCGACAAGCTGCCAACGAACTGGCGAAGTAGCAATTTATTGTTACCTCCGGTATTGCTGCACAAGGCTCTGAATTGAGCAACGTGCTGGTGTGGATTCCCCGTCCCCTTTTACACATGGAATTTGGAGATCGTATATCCTGGTGGGTACTTAATCTGATCGTACCAGCCCGGATAGGGTCACCCAGTTCTGACGACTTGACCAGTTGCTTCATTCGCTTGATGAGCTCGCATCTGTTGAGCTATATAATCATCGAGCGCATCTTTCAAGATTGTTTCCTCCTTTGCCGCTGAAGAGGACAAAAAGGGGTTTGATGTCTTCCCTCTATCGTCTTCAAGGATTATTGGAGGGTCTTCAGCCGGAGGATCCGGCTGTATCATCATTCCGACCATATCTTGAAACAGAAGCGTCATTTGCTTTATGTTGGCCGCTTGTTCCGCGACCTCTTTTTTTTTCCTCTCGAGCATTCTTTGGAGGAACTCGGCATCAGTTTCCTGTTCCTGACGCTGCTCCGACGATGTTTCAGGGCTTTCTTTTGGCCCAGTGAGTGTAGCCATGGTTGTCAGCATCTCTTGGAGCTTTTGTTGTTGCTGCTCCTGAGCCTTAGTTACTGAGCGCGTGAGCGGTCGATGAACCGTAGAAGCACGTCTTTCCTCTTTTCCGGAAGCCATATAAACAGTATGCACTACCATGCCCCCAGACTTGGGGCGTTTGGATTCAATGCCCTTGCGATTCGTCGCAGACGCAGAGATCTTCTCCGGCCTTCTCCTTTTGTGAGCGGTCGAAGTTGAGGGGGCCGTTGCTGCGGGCACCCAATTAGACGACACCTTCTGTGGCACGACAGGGTGGTCCTTCTCTTGTCGAACCTTCATTTTCTTTGGTTAGCGAAAGTAGTCTTGGTTAATCACAGAGTCTTGAACCCTTCACCAGACCCTATGGATTTTGGTGGACAGCCGCTGATGGGGATGCTCTAGCTTCGCCTTTGTAACATTCTCCACAGGCGGAGGAGATCTTTTTAGCACGGCGGTCGGAGAATTTTTGCACACCCTTCTAAGTGGTTCAAAGCTGTTTCCAATTGGAACAGCAGCGTCAATTTCCACCGTTAGAGCTGGCGGAGTCAGTCCAGAAGGGGAACTGCCCCCAGCCTCCCTCACTCGACGCCACAGGTGACGTCGAGCATGTCGTGCGGCCGGGATCACCTCCGTTGTCGGGATAGCTTCATCGTGCTTCATGCTTTGATGAGATACTGATGTTGGTGCCAGCCTGTCGAAGACTGACGTCCGTTGAGAATGAACGTCCACCCTGTCGAAGACTGACTTTTGGGCAGGAGAAGCAGCCTTGGTGACTTCACTTGGAGAGGGAGTTGGAACGGTCAGTCTTGCAAAGACTGATCTCTTAGCAGGAGAAGTCTCTCTGATGACTTCATTTATTGGAACAGGGATGGCTATCCGTTTTGGGATAAGCCCCTCAGGTATCGCGGACTTCTTCACGGGCCCATTGGAGCTTTGGCCCAGTCTGTTAAAGACTGAGGCGTTGGATTTGGGCGACCCGTTGAGAGGGACCGCGGTAGTCGTAAGCCGATCAAAGACCAACTTCTTCGGAGTTTTTTGCGACGGCGGTGGGGTGTTGAAGCTTATTGGTGGGAGCATGGTCCTAAGGAACAGCCCAGTGGTGGCTTGCGTCACCTGTTCCACTGGCATCGCAAAAATGGAGGCCGCTTGAGGCCCGTAGGTCACTCTTCCTGTGAGGACGGAGCGGGAGTTATTGCAATTGTTGCATCTGGAGCAGTTAGAAGCTATTGATCTTCTTTTTCTGCACGGAGCAAAACACCAAATCTTAGTACCTAGAATCCATGGGCAACCACATTAAACCTCGATTCGTTCGCGAACACGACACACGAAGTGTGGAGTGGAAAAAGGAAAAGAGTCCCACCGGGCGTGCCAGAATCTGTTCTCCACCGAAAGACGCGACCGGGACGTTGGGACGTCCGGCCATGAATTTTGGGGGCAGATGCTATTTGGTTTTATCCGTCCACCTCTCCGAAGATGCCAAGTCGATTTATGGCACCGTGTATCGGAGGTTTAGACGGATGCGGCCGTTGTAGCAGACTTCGTCAGATTTCCCCTTGTTATGAGGAGTTTTTTATTGTGGGGACACTCTTCCCTGCAGGCGCAAGCCCCTGCAGTTAATTACGTTACCGCATCGCGGTAACCACTTTCTCCTTCTCCAGATGTTCACTTCGTGTCGTGTGTATTTGTTTTGTTTTTGGTTGCCCATGGATTTTATGCGGAGACTAATTTATGTTGTCGCCCGTAGGGCGTGGATTAGTCCAAATCCGTATTTTCTTAGATTTGGGTTTTTTTGGTTTAAGGATCGTTGATCTATTTGAGATTAAGATCAACTTAAACGTCTGTTGAGGATACGTTAGTCTAATTTTAGACTAAGATCCACTCAACAGGGTTTTGGGATCATTTAGATCCAACGAAAGAGTATCCGGACTCTATCGTTTTAGTTTAGGGACGTTCCATAAGTTTAAGGACATCATAGTCCGTGGCAGTTTAGAGACATCATAGTCTGTGGGGTTTAGTTTAGGGATGTTGCGGTCCATAAGTTTAAAGATATCATAGTCTATGAGTTTAAGGACCTCACAGTCCATAAAGTTTAAGGACATTATAGTCCATGAGTTTAAGGACCTCATAGTCCATAAAGTTTAAGGACATCATAGTCCATAAGTTTAAAGACCTCATAGTCCATAAAGTTTAAGGACATCATAGTCCATGGAATGTCTGGTTGTCGGGACCCGCCACCTCTCTGAAGACGTTGAAGAATTACAACAACACATATCAGAGGAATGAAGAGATGTACCCTTGAACCAATGTTGGTTGGGAGTTCTGTAGTCAGGTTTGGGACTCAGACCAATTAGGGAAATTATGAGCACACCTCTCCGAAGATGCCAAGTTGGTTTATGGCACCGTGTATCAGAGGTTTAGACGGATGCGGCCGTTGTAGCAGACTTCGTCGAATTTCCCCTCGCTATGAGGAGTTTTTGATTGTGGGGACGCTCTTCCCTGCAGGCACAAGCCCCTGCAGTTAATTACGTTACCGCATCGTGGTAACCACTTTCTCCTTCTCCAGATGTTCACTTCATGTCGTGTGTATTTGTTTTGTTTTTGGTTTCCCATGGATTATATACGGAAACTAATTTATGTTGTCGCCCGTAGGGCGTGGATTAGTCCAAATCCGTATTTTCTTAGATTTGGGTTTGTTTGGTTTAAGGATCGTTGATCTCTTTGAGATTAAGATCAACTTAAACGTCTGTTGAGGATACGTTGGTCTAATTTTAGACTAAGATCCACTCAACAGGGTTTTGGGATCATTTTGATCCAACGAAAGAGTATCCGGACTCTATCGTTTTAGTTTAGGGACGTTGCGGTCCAAAAGTTTAAGGACATCATAGTCCGTGGCAGTTTAGAGACATCATAGTCTGTGGGGTCTTGTTTAGGGACGTTGCGGTCCATAAGTTTAAAGATATCATAGTCTATGAGTTTAAGGACCTCACAGTCCATAAAGTTTAAGGACATTATGTTGGAGATAGTGCCCTCAGAGTCGATTATTGGATCACAGGCACGTGATTGCAATGATTGAGGGAGGACCTATCCCGGTAGGACAGTCTTACTCGAGATGATAGTATGCTATCTGGTTTACCTTTATCATCGTGTACTGCTTTAGGTGACATGACAGGTCGCTATTACACGTTGATAGAGCCCCTAGGATTCTTGCTTGACTACCGGCAGTATGAGGGCGATCATATACGTGGGAGCTGGTAGTCTATAAGCACATCCTTAAAAGGTCCCTAGTCGTAGGAGTTTCGAGACAGGGCATCGATACTCCAGAGTAGACTAGTATATACAGTCGAGACCCCGACGAGGGGCGGTGGCCGGTCTCACAAGCTACTGGTGTCAGTTGGTTCACCTAAGATGTATACAGGTGCTCATTGGGTTATGAGTACACCGGACAGGACTCGCCGGGAACATGCTAGTTGGTCTTATACCTGACGTCAGATAGCAGTTCCCAGGTGACATGTGTACAGGTTAGTTCATCGACCTGGGGATCGTCATTTGTCTCGTGTGAGTTCCCACTGTGCTTTGATTATTACCCTACCACGGCTCAAAGGAGTCGTGCAAACAGGTTTTAGTTGGGTACAGTCCCGAGCCACATGGAGGCAGTGAGCGGATCTTCGGGGGTTCGTCTCTCCCGGTATTGGGGGTGAGGTCGCGCTGTGTCTAGGAGAGCCATTACACGAAGTCCTTGGCCAAGGCAGGAGATTTACTGGTAGGTATTCCAGTAGTATCTCAGGGTGTTCTGGGCTACACTCCGACACGACTTGTACTGCTTTTGGGGGTCTGACTTTTACCAACCCCCTAGGCCCGACATGCGATGCTCATAGACGAACGGACCGGACTGTACGGATATTGTCACTGACAGGCTCAGTAGGGTGTCAGGATGAGTTCGCTCATCGACGTCCCTTTTAGTCAATAGCTGGTGGCCCGTCACGTATTGGCTTATACCTCTGACGTGCTGGTGGTTAAATCCACAGCCATAGTATTGACGAGTCTTTAGAGTCCACCACACTTTTAGTTACTCAAGCTTTCGGGCGAAACGCTGTAGAGGCCGTATGGAGATATGGCAGGGTCCGATCAGATACGTGCGGTATTGCACGGATCAGGATCGGACAGTTTTGTACTAGTGGCCGTATGGTTATATGGCAGGGTTCGATCAGATACGTGCGGTATTGCACGGATCAGGATCGGACGGATATTACTAGCTGGCTTTGGTTTAAGCCGGATCCTAGTATAGTACAGTGTAGATTTTGTCTCATTGCATTTGTATCCGGACGGAATACAGATGCGGGTGTGTATGCACAGTATCGGGGTTTTCCTGTAATTTATTACGGAACCAGTTTTCTGGAGTTGCCAGTTTGCATTCCGTTCCGGCCGGTTTTCCTTTGTTCTTTCCCGGCCGGACTTTTCCGATGGAGGGTGTTATTTGCAATTGTGCAAATAACATTTTTGGAGGGGGTTTCTTGCAATTGTATTGATTATGATATCTTTCATCCATACTTTTGCATTAATGAGATTTGATGTGAATAGATGTATTAAGCATGGTTGATGTTTTGTTTAAGGTTACCACTTGCTTTATCCTACACTTACCTCCCTTCATGATTTACTTTGCCCTCCACCATTTCCTAGCTCATATATGGCCAGCCATCATTTTGAGGAAAAAGAGGGAATTTCATTTTGAGAGCTTGTGGCATTCTTCATCTCATTTTTGATAAAAGGAAAAATGAAAGCACCATTTTTCATACCATTCATTCCTCCATCTTCAAAAGGCAACCAATACCCCAAAGTGAGATATGCACTCTACACTACATCCTACAGCAAGTCTTGGGCATGTCGACTTGCCAGCTTCATGCCCGAGTTGCCTCGGTATAGAGGCGGGAGCCCGTAAAAGATGCAGGCGACGTGGTGCCCTTCCGGTGAGGAGGCGACGACCGGAGATCCCGCGAGGAGATCGGAGTGGAGATGAAGACCGGAGGACTCGGATCAGTCGGTATATCTCTAACCCATCTTCTAGTTAGCTTAGACTTGTTTAATGGCACGATCCGGGGTTTAGTGCGCGGTGGTGCCGGTTTTCTAAGTCCGCAAAATTAAAGTTTATCACCGTTTCCGCATTTGGCCGTCGGGTTGACGGCCGGGGCGCCGTCGTGCACTTACAGTGGTATCAGAGCCTCGCCATTAACTTCGTCTAGCTTTGTTTGATGTGTTTTGCATTTCCGATCGACCAAAATTCCAAAATCTACGTTATAGTTCACATCAGTTTTCTGTTAAGATTTTTTGGTGTCCAAAATTTTTTCAGGTGACAGAAAAGTGATCTACCAAAAGATATAAGACTACTGGGAAAATTCGACACATTTAGTCGGCCAACCAAGCGCGGAACCGCGGCCAAATCCCCCCTTGGGCCGCGGTTCCGCCGCACATTGGTTCCTTCACTGCGTCGTATTTTTCCAGTGGGCTTCTGGACTTATTTTAGGGGTTTTGGAATATTAAAATTAGGCCCAGGTTTTCTGTGAGTGCTACAGTATTGATTGGGGGCCCACTTCTTAATTTTTGATCGATCGGATATTTTAAACACATTATTTCACAGTATTTACATTATATCTGCGACCGTGAATGTCACTTGATCGGTAAATCCGGTCTAACTGCTATAGCCCGGTTAGACGGATTTGCGAACGTGATTTTCACGTTGATGTTCTATGTATTGCTGTGATGTTGCGGATCGGTCGTGGGGATAGCCTGGATGCAATGCTAGTACAGTGCTGTTGTATTATGTACATTTGATATTGCGGGGCGAGCGTCCGACATGTGGACTGCCGTCACTGCCTGATTGTATTATTCTTTTGGGGCACGACCTGGTTGCGGTCGATGTACCCGGTGTATGTATATTTTACTTTCTGTACTAGGATTACCCCGCGGAGGGGTGCACGGATAGCCGGGTTCTGGAGGGAAACAAGCCCGCATCTCATGGCATTGGGACGGAGGGGGCTTCAGTCTGGAATTGGCGGGCTATTCGCCGCACTCGTAGGGGGTACAGGTTGACCCAGGAGGGGTGCCCAAGTTACCGGATTCCGTGAAGTGCTGGGTGGTCCATTCACGGTGCTGAAGGGGGCTGCCTCGCTTCAGGTTTTGGCGGGTGACTTGCCGCGCCCGTAGGGGTCTAGGTTTTCATTGCACAGGCTATCCACACGACCAGGGGAACGTCGGGTTTTCAGTAGTGGCTCTGTGAAACCCGGGGATCCCAGATATCTGTATTGTTCTGTGATGCTGTACATTTCTGTGATGTTGCATTTCTTTTCACGCCTTGAGCAAAATATAATATATTGGTATATATATTAGTAGATGTTGTATATGTTTTACATCCGCGCTAGTCCAGTCCCCGCTCTGCCGTTAGTTAGCTAACCTAACGGGTGATGACGGGACCCAGTGGCGAATGCGGATGGCATATACGTACGTCAGTATATTTTCGTTCTGTGTGGTGTGATCAATTGATGAGACTGCGTTGATTCGGATCAATGCAAGTTAAACAAACCTATTCTGATGTTGTTGGAACACTTTTCAAAAAGCTGTTATTGCAAGAACGTTCACTTTTGTTTTGCATCGTGGTATTCATTTGGAATATCCTGCTCCTCAGTCGACGAGGCAAGGGCCGAGATCCCTTCACCGGGAGTGACCCCTTGGACAGAAGTTTGCGTCAGGGCATTAACTTCACTATAGCCGATTACTTTTGCTTTGCACCGTGGTATTCAGTTGGAATATCCTGCACCCCATTCTACGGGGAAAGAGCCGAGATCCCTTCACCGGGAGTGACCTCTTTAGTAAAGGTTTTCGTCACTATATTTTCTAAAAAGCTATCCGTTCCTTCAACGATATCAAGTTCATTACGTTAAAGGTTTTCGCCAGAAACCATTCGTAGCCCTCCGTCGTTTCATATGGGTAGTCAATAGTATTCAAGCTGTGTTTGTTGGCCAAAGTCAAGGCACAGTGTTTGGTAGCTGTTGGTTATTCATATGCAGCATAGATAGATGCGTTGGTTTGGGGCAGTCGTATAGCCTTGTTGGCCAAAGTCAAGGGCTTGTACGGGTGGGCTCAAATTAACCTAGAGAATGACGGACAGAACTTGACATGTGACTTATGATTTGTTGGCCAAAGTCAAGGTCATAAGAGCATGGGGTAAAAATCACATCGGGAGTTTCAAAAGTACTGAAACTTGCCAGATATGCGCATACCTTCTGGAGTGTGACACCGTGAGCGGATTCCGTCACGTTATCATGCAATGATAGTTGGATCCCGATTCCCACTGATGAGTTGGTTTACTCCTCGGGTGACCCCGACTAATTCTTCTTTCAGGTTTGGAGGAGAATTTGAGGTACAGTGGGAGGTTTCCTGATTAGAAAAAGTGATAACCATTCTGATCTAGGATAGAGTGCACGCTCAGTGTTTCTTTTCTCTCTCTCTCTGGCAGCGACCATTGACCCGACCCTAAGACTATGACTCAGTGACCAAGTTGACCGAACCTTCTTAACACTGGCTTTTGGATTGTTAGAGTTGCAAACCTCATTGCCACTCCTACTTTTACCCTTTTCTCCAGGACACCCCGTATCACTACGAACGTCCACTTCCATTGGACAAAACCATCGTATGGTTAGATACGAACTCGAAGGAATTCGAGGATGGTTTCCGGTTCTGGAGAAAACGGATAGGATTATTCAGTTGTCTTTTCTTTTCACCCTCTCTCAGGTTGCGAGTACTCCTTGGTTTAGGAGTAGTACACCTATTACGCAAATTGGATAGTCTTCTTCCAAACCATAGGCTGGTGCCGACCGGTAGGGAATGAAGAAAACCAATTAGCCTAAACGGAGTACAGAAAGTATTAAGATTAAGACGAAGTAAGGGATTAGTAAAGAGGGCAAAGTAAATTGCGACTGATATTCACGACCAAACCAAATATTTCTTCGCCAATCCTAAATCACCTTTGTATTTCTCCAGGACACTCCGTATCACTACGAAGATCCACAGTTTATTGGATACTCCATCGTATGGTTATATACGAACTCGAAAGGAACTTGTTCCAGTTCGGGGATGGATTCTGGTCCAGGAGAAATAGGAATAAAGTACATTCAGGTGTCTTTTATTTTCACCTTCTCTCGCATTGTGAGTGCTCCTAGGATTAGGACAGTACACCCATTATGCTTATTGGATAGTCTTCTTCCAAACCATAGGCTGGTGCCGAACGGTAGGGAAGGAAGAAAACCATTTGGCCTAAGGGGTGTGCAGAAGGTAATGACTAAAGACATATAAAGGGATTTGGTGAGGTGGCAAAGAATTATACGGTTATAGTTATGAATCTGGATAATGGAAGAGGCATTACTAAGAATACCGGGATACCCCACCGAAACATTTCAATGTTTCAGTTTCACTGTGTAATGTTAAAAGAAAACTGATTTCCCGATTAGACACTTGCTCCAGGGTATGTATTTACCAGGTTTGATTCTCACATCTGTATGGTTTTACAGATGATGAGTGGGAGTAAGTTATTGGGAATAGGGTAATCATCCTCATTATATCGGGATTCGTGGTAATCGGTGATATTTGAGGAGATCATCTGGGCTGTTTGCCGGTCGGCAAATATTTGGTTTTGAATACCCGCTGTTGTGCACCAATTTCAAATTGATATATCTGTACGTCTATTTTCATAGAGTGAGATATACCTTTTGATATTATGTCGATGACATTTACCTACATCAGTGGATGGTTAGGTAAGGAGCATTAAACAGCGGTGTAATTCTTCTTAACCATAAGTACAGTTTTCAACCTACGAAACACAGTGAAAGAATTGTTAGACTCAGCGGACTTATACAGAGTATTGTATGTTGTCCAGTGTCCATTAGGACAGAGGGGTTGGTCCTCATACTATATTCTGTTTACTTTTAACTTCTCTAGTTCTTAGACATGTGTTTCGTAGAAACACAGGGTCTAAGTTTTGAGGAGTTATAGGTATTTGAATAGAGTAGAGAACCAGGTGTAGCAAGTATCGGGATTCTTCAAAGTGATCGAAGATGTAGATACTGATGTATGGTATTCAGTTGATAGTAATGGTAAAGAGAAATTGCTTCTCTTTCAGGTTACTCATAATTGGAAGCATTCCTAAGTTGAAAAACGCTGATCAGCCTCCTTCCATTTAGTTGACATGCACTGGAGATAGCTGCATGATTTGAATCTGGTTCAATTAAATCAGTGCCTCTGGTTCTATATTGGATGTAGAACAGTTCATATCTTAACGTTGTTAAGGTACGGGGAGTTGTCCGACTTATGATTAAAACCAGACACTGGACAACTCAAGGCACGTTTCTGTAATGGCTGTTTGTGGGTTGACCCAGGCTATGACGAGGGTTGACTTTCTACCATCTGGGAGATCAATAGAAATATTGTTCAAGACTCGCCACAGTTTTATTAAAAAAGGATTTTTTCAAAAACAGCAGTGGGAGTATGGTAGAACTGGAAGTGATTCCAGAACCGCAAACGATTACTGAAGATTTGATAAGGAACCTAAAGATTCAATCTGTTTTGACATTCCATTGGCCACTCCGCAGATAAGGTGGGTAACTTCAGGCACCCGAGAGGTACTCCGGTAGCCTCAAGGACGGTGACAGGGAAGTTCTTGTTTACCCACACTTGCCATTGTTGTTGTTCCAGGCTGCGAGACCCGGCAGGAGGATAAGTATAGCGTCATTCTAAACTAGCTTTAGAAGTGCACGTCTATATGACTCTGCCAGAGGGTTGTCGTAGTCAATGGGAGCAGCGGAAGCATTGGTGGACATCAGGCTTATGTCTATTTATAGACTAAAGCAGATGTAGCGGAGATAGATCATCTATTTCTGATGTGACAGTCATTGGTTTGACGTCATCAGAATAGGGGATGGATCTGTTGAGAAGGTAGTAGGGTGTGATATCCTGGTATTTGGATGACATACACAGAGTAGGAAAGGAAACTCCTATACTGCGATCGGTTATACTTTGGTCGTCACACAATGGTTTCTCCACATGGGACTTGGACATTATATCAGACATACTGGTTACTAGATCTATGGTTTTAGATCTAGATTTGGGTGGTTTCCCAATCAGGGTACTTAAACAGCATTCTAAGAGTATTTAGAATGGACGACTCCTGGCACGGTAGTATACCTGCAGGTAATGGAGTCACCCTCTCTAAAGGTGTCTTATAGACTAAAGTAGAGAGGGATGTGCATGATTGGCAGATCACTTGCTTAGGCAATTGAGTCAATCATGAGATGTCAAGTACCACACCAGATGTTGTTCTTGCAGTAGATGCAATAAGTTGACATTGATCCAATCCTGGAGAAACAGTCGGAAGCAGTTTTAGAACATAAGTGAATGTTCTAGGGATATGATAACGGCTGCCTCCTTTGGGAGACAGTTATCATTCCAGGCTTCCAAGGTGACATGGACGACAAGGAGGTTGTCAGAGTTATAGTTTTCCTTCTGACAAGGGGCAGTATTTTGGACAGGTGGTCCAAGGCAATACTGAGGGTGGCATGGCGCAGGATACTGATTAAGTTCAGTTGACGATACAGTCTAAGAAGTTTGGATTTGGAGTTCATTTATGAGCTAGGTCCCATCAGACATCCAGACATTCTAAGACAGGTATTGCTCATTTCGGGAGATGACTTTCTCCGCGAACTTGAGATATAGAGAGACATAGAAAGAAACATCAAGGCGGATCCACTCACTGAGGCTATTCCTCGAACACAATAGTTTCACAAACCAGTTTTGTGAGACTGACAAGTAGAGGAGTTGGGTGTTCGGTATCACACGGGCTGTGAGTATGCGACATTGCAATAATTAGCCTTGAGTGCAAGTGGGAGATTGTTGGAGATAGTGCCCTCAAAGTCGATTATTGGATCACAGGCACGTGATTCCAATGATTGAGGGAGGACCTATCCCGGTAGGACAATGTTACTCGAGATGATAGTATGCTATCTGGTTTACCTTTATCATCGTGTACTGCTTTAGGTGACATGACAGGTCGCTATTGCACATTGATAGAGCCACTAGGATTCTTGCTTGACTACCGGCAGTATGAGGGCGATCATATACGTGGGAGCTGGTAGTCTATAAGCACATCCTTAAAAGGTCCCTAGTCGTAGGAGTTTCGAGACAGGGCATCGATACTCCAGAGTAGACTAGTGTATACAGTCGAGACCCCGACGAGGGGCGGTGGCCGGTCTCACAAGCCACTGGTGTCAGTTGGTTCACCTAAGATGTATACAGGTGCTCATTGGGTTATGAGTACACCGGACAGGACTCGCCGGGAACATGCTAGTTGGTCTTATACCTGACGTCAGATAGCAGTTCCCAGGTGACATGTGTACAGGTTAGTTCATCGACCTGGGGATCGTCATTTGTCTCGTGTGAGTTCCTACTGTGCTTTGATTATTACCCTACCACGGCTCAAAGGAGTCGTGCAAACAGGTTTTAGTTGGGTACAGTCCCGAGCCACATGGAGGCAGTGAGCGGATCTTCGGGGGTTCGTCTCTCCCGGTATTGGGGGTGAGGTCGCGCTGTGTCTAGGAGAGCCATTACACGAAGTCCTTGGCCAAGGCAGGAGATTTACTGGTAGGTATTCCAGTAGTATCTCAGGGTGTTCTGGGCTACACTCCGACACGACTTGTACCGCTTTTGGGGGTCTGACTTTTACCAACCCCCTAGGCCCGACATGCGATGCTCATAGACGAACGGACCGGACTGTACGGATATTGTCACTGACAGGCTCAGTAGGGTGTCAGGATGAGTTCGCTCATCGACGTCCCTTTTAGTCAATAGCTGGTGGCCCGTCACGTATTGGCTTATACCTCTGACGTGCTGGTGGTTAAATCCACAGCCATAGTATTGACGAGTCTTTAGAGTCCACCACACTTTTAGTTACTCAAGCTTTCGGGCGAAACGCTGTAGAGGTCGTATGGAGATATGGCAGGGTCCGATCAGATACGTGCGGTATTGCACGGATCAGGATCGGACAGTTTTGTACTAGTGGTCGTATGGTTATATGGCAGGGTTCGATCAGATACGTGCGGTATTGCACGGATCAGGATCGGACGGATATTACTAGCTGGCTTTGGTTTAAGCCGGATCCTAGTATAGTACAGTGTAGATTTTGTCTCATTGCATTTGTATCCGGACGGAATACAGATGCGGGTGTGTATGCACAGTATCGGGGTTTTCCTGTAATTTATTACGGAACCAGTTTTCTGGAGTTGCCAGTTTGCATTCCGTTCCGGCCGGTTTTCCTTTGTTCTTTCCCGGCCGGACTTTTCCGATGGAGGGTGTTATTTACAATTGTGCAAATAACATTTTTGGAGGGGGTTTCTTGCAATTGTATTGATTATGATATCTTTCATCCATACTTTTGCATTAATGAGATTTGATGTGAATAGATGTATTAAGCATGGTTGATGTTTTGTTTAAGGTTACCACTTGCTTTATCCTACACTTACCTCCCTTCATGATTTACTTTGCCCTCCACCATTTCCTAGCTCATATATGGCCAGCCATCATTTTGAGGAAAAAGAGGGAATTTCATTTTGAGAGCTTGTGGCATTCTTCATCTCATTTTTGATAAAAGGAAAAATGAAAGCACCATTTTTCATACCATTCATTCCTCCATCTTCAAAAGGCAACCAATACCCCAAAGTGAGATATGCACTCTACACTACATCCTACAGCAAGTCTTGGGCATGTCGACTTGCCAGCTTCATGCCCGAGTTGCCTCGGTATAGAGGCGGGAGCCCGTAAAAGATGCAGGCGACGTGGTGCCCTTCCGGCGAGGAGGCGACGACCGGAGATCCCGCGAGGAGATCGGAGTGGAGATGAAGACCGGAGGACTCGGATCAGTCGGTATATCTCTAACCCATCTTCTAGTTAGCTTAGACTTGTTTAATGGCACGATCCGGGGTTTAGTGCGCGGTGGTGCCGGTTTGCTAAGTCCGCAAAATTAAAGTTTATCACCGTTTCCGCATTTGGCCGTCGGGTTGACGGCCGGGGCGCCGCCGTGCACTTACACATTATAGTCCATGAGTTTAAGGACCTCACAGTCCATAAAGTTTAAGGACATCATAGTCCATGAGTTTAAAGACCTCATAGTCCATAAAGTTTAAGGATATCATAGTCCATGGAATGTCTGGTTGTCGGGACCCGCCACCTCTCTGAAGACGTTGAAGAATTACAACGACACATATCAGAGGAATGAAGAGATGTACCCTTGAACCAATGTTGGTTGGGAGTTCTGTAGTCAGGTTTAGGACTAAGACCAATTAGGGAAATTATGAGCACATGGGCTCGGTTGGTTTGAGCTTGGGACTTGTGGCCAACTTGGGCTCAGCCCACTCGGTTTAAATAAAATGTTGAACATTTATTTGGGTGTTGAACGTTTGTTTGGGCTTAGCCTCTTTTTTAATCAACAATGATGAGCATTGATTTGGGTTCTGGCATCCTTTTTTCTTTTTGTCCTTTATTGAGTGTTAGACACTCTTTATTATGGCGCTGGGCGCCAAACAATGAGTGCGGAGTGCACCTTATTAAGTAGCGCCCACGTGAGGGGCGCGTGGTGCGCTTGGCGCTGAGCGCCAACCAATGAGTGCAGAGCGCTCTCTATAAAATAGCACCCACGTGAGGAGCATGTGGTGCGCTTGGCGCTGAGCGCTAGACTTTGAGCGCTGAAGCGCTTATTTTAGAATAGCGCTTGGAGCGCTGGGCGCCAGACTTGGAGCGCTGAGACGCTCCTTTAAATTGGAGCGCTAGGAGCGCTGCGGCGCTGTGCGCCAGATTTGGAGCGTTGAGGCACTTCTTTAAATTGGATCGCTGCGGCACTGTGCGCCAGATTTGGAGCGCTAAGACGCTTCTTATGAAATAGCGTGCACGTGAGGATCACGTGGCGCGCTTGGCGCTGATCGCCAGATTTGGAGCGCTAAGGCGCTTCTTATGAAGTAGAGCACACGTGAGGAGCACGTGGCGCGCTTCGCGTTGAGCGCCAGATTTGGGTGCAAAGCGCTCTTTATCAATTCTGTGCTCTGAGAATTAAGTTCTCGTTTATAGGAGACTTTGTCTCTTAGATCTAAGAACAAAGTTCTTATTTTATACGAGATGCTACGATCCCTTCTGTTTTTTGTAAAAAAAGACCGTGTTTTATAGATCTGTGATCTAAAGAGAACTAAGTTCTTCTCCCTCCCTTTTTATGATGAGATGCTCCGATCTCTTTTTCTTTTATGAAAGACTTCTGTCTTTGTAGATCTATGATCTAGAAAAAGAACTAAGTTCTTCTTCTTTTGATGAGATACTTTGATCTCTTTGTTTTATTTACCTTGAAGAGGTTCTTCTTTTCAGAGCTTACTCTTCTTTTTGAAATTTCTCAAAGTTTGGGGGGGGGGGGTTTCTCTTTATGAAACTTATGGGGAGTTTCTTTTTTTCCAAGACTTGAAGTCTTGGGGCTTTTATATAGTGGAGGCTGATTTGTTGAATCTGTTAAGGAGATCTTTTCTCTGATTGATTTGGGGATGTTTCCCACCATTGGATCTTTGATCGTAGGGCTTCTGTTTTACACAAGACGTCTTTCTGGTTACTTAACAAGATTGGGAAATTATTTTCCCATACAGAGATTACTCTGTATCTTAGTGATTTTTAATCACCATTGGATCTTTGATCCAACGGTGCTCTGATTTAAAGAGCACAGTCTTTCTTGTTTGGAAAGATTTTGAGGGGTATTTCCTTAAGAGAATTTTATTCTGGTAATTTGATGATTTATCATCTTCGTTGGATCTTTGATCCAACGGTGGAGAACATTTAGTTCTAGCGCTTGGCGCTCTCGTGCCTTGCACATGAGCGCTGCCTCAGAGTCTTTGACTCTTAGCGTTGGCGCACTTGGCGCTAGCGCTCTCGTGGTTTGCACGTGAGGCGCTGCCTCAGAGTCTTTGACTCTTGACGCTCACGCTCTCGTGCTTTGCACGTGAGGCGCTGCCTAAGAGTCTTTGACACTTGGCGCTAGCGCTCTCGGCGTTCTCGTGCTTTGCACGTGAGGCGCTGCCTCTTTACCGAAGGTGTCTTTTCGCCTTCTTTCTTTACTTTTCCTGAGTCAAAGTTCTCTTTCCCAATGCAGAGCTTGGAAACAGTTCCATCATGCACAAATTTTTCTGTGCCTAGACTTAAATGTCTCTCTTTATAATTTGAAACAATGCTTCTCTTCTCTCTCACTTTCAGAGAATTATTTTAGCAGATAAGAGCTATGGCTTGTAATCGTCCACATGCTCACCGACAACCATGGGAGGTGCCTATTGAGGAAATCGTTTCTCGTTTTGCTGCACGCTTGGTGGACCCTGCTCTTACGGATGACCAATGCTATACGGTGTTGTACGAGATCTTGACTCGTAGAGGATTTCCTCTCCCCATCGGCTTCATTTGGCTTCGGATGGTCTTTTTGTCCGTGCTCGATGACATCCCTCCTCATCCAGCGGAGATGACTCCGGCAATGCTCGACGCCGTAGAGGACAAGATCGAGTGCTTTCACGAGGCACTTTTGATTACCCCAGCTCTGAGGGATCGCTCTGTTCAGTTGCTAAGCCAGATACGGGCTCAGTGGGTCGTCATGTCTGCCTTCGCTGATGGGCACGGTGCTGACCGATGGGAAGCGACTGTTCATGAAGATCGCCGCTTTGACATGGTGGAGAAGGCAGAGAGGGAGTTAGATAATTTTATCCATAGTTTTGTGAATCCCTGTACTTTCGATCCCATATTTGGTGATCTATTTCCTGTAGAATAAAATGTTCAATTAAATGCCTTCTTTTTTGTCGTTGACCACCAAGTGCTCCCTTTCTAACTCCTGTTCTTCCTCTGATGTGTGCATGTGCGTATATGAATGAGCTTGATTTCACACATTTCTGTAAACGAAACTTAAACAGGTATAAACAAGCACAAATAGCTCTTGGCCGAAGATTTTGGCGGGAACGGTCTCCTTAAGAAATTTTTGAACTGTAGACATCTAGTACAGATGTCTGCTAAAGGAAGTTTTCAAATTGTTATTTTCTGTTTTTAACAAGAGACTTATAGGGCAACTGCTTAGAAATTACAGGAAACTTCCTAGAAGTTACAGGAAAATGGTTAAAGATTACATACAACTGCTTACAAGTTACAGGCAACTACATAGAAGTTACAGAAAACTGCTTACAGGTTATATGTAACTTATCAGAAATTACAGGCAACTTATCAGAAGTTGAGCCTAGATGTTACAGGCAACTGCAAATAAAGGGATTCATAAAACAGTTTCTAAATCTCATTCATATGCATACTTAACTAATAGAAAAATTTACAGTAAAATTATAACGAACATTGTAATGTTTTAGTACAAAAGTTCCACAAAACTTGACGATGGATACATAAATATAAAACAAAATACCTACATGTAGATGTTTTAATCTTAATCAATCGAAGTAGTGCATGTCTCTCTATTATGACCCTCGTTGTCACACCTACCGCAATTCATCTTTCTCTTTTGAATGTTCTTGTTATTTATGCGTTGTTCCCCTCCGAATGGCGGCACGATGTAGAGACGTCTTGCCTGAGATTCGGGGCAGATACTATTTGGTTTTATCCGTCCACCTCTCCGAAGATGCCAAGTTGATTTATGGCACCGTGTATCGAAGGTTTAGACGGATGCGGCCGATGTAGCAGACTTCGTCAGATTCCCCCTCGCTTGAGGGGTTTTGATTGTGGGGACGCTTTTCCCTGCAGGCGCAAGCCCCTGCAGTTAATTACGCTACCGCATCGCGGTAACAACTTTCTCCTTCTCTAGATGTTCACTTCGTGTCGTGGGTGTTTATTTTGTTTGTGGTTGCCCGTGGATTGTATACAGAGACTAATTTATGTCGTCGCCCGCAGGACGTGGATTAGTCCAAATCCGTATTTTCTTAGATTTGGGTTTGGGGTTTTGGTTTAAGGATACGTTAGCCATTTTGAAGGCTAAGATCAACTCAAACGTTTGTTAAGCATACGTTAGTCTAATTTGAGACTAAGATCAACTTAACGGGATCGTTTAGATCCGACAAAAGAGCATTTGGGCTCTATTGTTCTAGTTTAAGGACATAGTGGTCCATTGTTCCCATTTTGGGGACGATTATTGGTTTAAGGACGCATTAGTCCATGAGTTTAAGGACCCCACAGTCCGTATTACCAGTTTAGGGACATGGTGGTCCATCATTCCCATTTTGGGGGACGAATATTTGTTTAAGGACGCATTAGTCCATGAGTTTAAGGACCCCACAGTCCGTATTACCAGTTTAGGGACATGGTGGTCCATCATTCCCATTTTGGGGGATGGATATTTGTTTAAGGAAGCATTAGTCCATGAGTTTAAGGACCCCACAGTCCGTATTAATGTGTGGTTGTCGGGACCCGATACCTCTCTGACGACGTTGAAGGATTACAACGACAAATACCAGAGGAGTTCAGAGATGTACCCTTGAACCGGGTGTAAATTGATTTGAAAGAGCAGTTGTGCTCGGTTCAATTTAATTTGAGGACTTACGGCCAGAATTGGGTTAAGTCCATTTAAAAATGTTCAACATTTTATTTGCATTTGGCCTATTAGGCCTTTACCAGGGCTCTGCCCTTTTTAATAATGCACTGCATTTTTTATTTGGTCTGATAGGCCTTTTAATTGGGCTCTGCCCCTTTTTTAATAATGCATTGCATTTTATTTGGTCTGATAGACCTTTTAATTGGGCTCTGCCCTTAATAATGCACTGCATTAAATGTTCTGACAGTGCCCCACGTGGCTTGTCAGGCGCTTTATGCCAATTGAGGAGCGCAAGGCGCAAATTCATGTGGAGGTGACATGTGTTGCGTGCTGGTGAGCGCAAGTCTGTTAGCGCAGTGCGCTGCGCCAGTACGCTGCTGACGCGTGGCGCGCTCTGGTGACTTGCGCCAAACCAAGAGAGCAGTGCTCTGTTTTAGAAGCGCAAGGTGCAGATCTGTTTTGTGATTGCCACGTGGCGCTCTCTGGTGACTTGCGCCAATCCAGGGAGCGCAACAGCGCAAATTTCAAAAGTGCAAGGCACTGTTCAGTAGCGCAGAGCGCATCTTGATCAAATTTAGATCAAAGGAAAGAATCTTTTTAGAGGTTCTACCTCAAGATTCAAGAACCGATGGTTCATCAAAAGGCAATGCCTTTATATGAAGTAAATTACTTCTCTTTTTCTTTATTGGATCTTTTATTGATCTTTTTCTTTTTTATGGAAGATCTTGGTCTTGATCTTTTTAGAAGAAATTCTTCTTTTTTTCAAAGGTTTTACCTTTTTCACTTTCTCTTCTGAAAATTTTTAGAGGAGTTCTATCTCTCTATCTCTGTGTGTCTATCTGTATTTTAGACTTGGAGTCTAGGGGCCTTTATATAGTGCCAATTGATTTATTAAATCAGTTAAAGAGATCTTTCTCTGATTGATTTAGGGATGTTTCCCCACCGGTGGATCTTTGATCCTAGAGCTTCTGTTTTACAGAAGATAATCTTCTTGTTTTAACAAGATTAGAAAGATCTTTCCAAAATTCTATTGTTTAAATTCTGGCACAGTTGGCGCAAGCGCACCTGCGCTTGACACGTGTCGCGCAGCGCAGAGCGCAGCGCAACTGCGCTGACACGTGTCGCACAGAGCGCAAGTCACCTGAAGCGTTGCTTCTTTTATTTTTATTTTAAAACAGAGCCTTGCTCTGATTGGGTGCGCTGTCTTGGGTGCAGCGCTGGCGTGTCTGCCTTTGACACGTGGCGCGTTGCGCGCAGCACAAGGAATCTGAAGCGTTGCTTCAATTTTTGAATTTTTGAAATTCAAACAAAGTTTTGCACTGATTAGGGGAAACAAATTCCCCCCCCCCCACCGTTGCGCTCATGTGGCGCACACGTGAGTGCAGCGGTGGCAAGATCCCAACCGTCAGATCAACTCAGGAGTTGAAGGGGCGCTTAAGCGCCTATAAATAGGACCCTTGGTCCTCAGCAAATGACTATTGATTGATCTTATTTTCCGTTGTCGGTTTAGAAAAAATGAATAGAATCATAACCAAAAATATTTGACCGCAATCAATAACGGTGTCGGATTGTAGCGCATTAGCCAGTGCGGATCGTCCACAAGGATTGCACGATTCATTCGTATTTTGTTTTGTTTGAATCGAAAATTTAATAGAAAAGAAAAGAAAACATGATTCAAGATTTTTATCGATGAGTTTCAAGTATCACTATTCTAATCAAGAATCAAGAAAATAATAAATATCAAGAATCAAGTATCGATAGAATTCCAATCACTTTAGGTTTCAAGATTTGAAGTATAGCTCGTAGGAATCGATTCGGTTGTAAATGTGAAGAAGATTCAAAATTATGATTTCTTATCCATTAACAAATTGATGCTAAATCGATGTAGAATTCATCGAGGATCAAGGATCTTGCGAAGAATTAGGGTTCCTCATCCTATCTTTTGTCCTTTCGATGAGTCACATTCACTAGATAGCTTCTTGAAAGTTAGATGATCGATCGTTGATCTCTAGATCGTGCGAAAGGAATCAAGAACGCATTCGCATCGATCTAGATCATCGATCATTCGATTTTCAAGAATTTACAATTGTTTTAAGACTTAAGAAATCGTTTAAAGATTTGTCAACATCATCATTATACATTCGTTTCGATTCCTCCACGAGCGGAGTTTTATTCAAGCATCATCACAAAGTACATATTCAAGAATCGAAATATAAGCATAATGCTCGAATTGAAATGTAAACAAGTTTAAAGAATCTTCACCTTTATTACATCAACAAGTAGTTAAAACTCTCAAGATTTACAAGAGGTAGGAACTTCGCTCGTCGAATCTAGCATCGCTCGGCTCCTTGAGTCTTGGATCGCTTGGATCTCGTGCTCTGTTGAAGTCCGGCTTCGCTTCAAAGGATCGTCGAAGACTTGCTTGGCTTGCACTCAAAGGATCTTGAATTCTTGATCTTGATTGGGATTAGGGTTAGGGTTTTGAGGTGGTAGGAATTGGTTGAGGAACAAGAATGGGGGAGATTAGATTGATCAACTAAGGATTCAACAACTAATGAACAACCTTGAACAAGTGAGCCTAGGGGTCTATTTATAGGTTTTCCAAACCCTAGGTCTAGGAATTCAAATTTGAGTTTTCCCTCCAAAAGTTAGTTAGAGGAAGAGGCTTCTAATAGTAGTTAGTTAGGGGATTAGCTTCTACCCTAAGCTGGGAGGTTAGAGGGAAGGTTCTAGGTCCTTAATGGAGTTTAGATGAAGCTTGTTGAGGAAGCTTGGGGATGTTTAGTTTAGAACCCTAGGTTTGCTGAACTGGCAGAAGCTTTTGGATATTTCTAGAGAATGTAGTGTTTTTCTGAAGTGTGGAAGCTGACATAAGAGTTCTAAGCTGAAGCAGAGGGGGTGACGTGGACAAGCCGATGCGGAACCGCGGCGCAAGGCGGCTCTGTCCGCGGTTCCGCGGCCACTTGGCTGAGATAGGGTTTCATTCTTCTGCTGTGGACTCTTGATAGCTTGTTGGTATTTTTATGATATGTTGAATTTCTGAATGCTTCTTAGTTCATTGCCAGATTCCATTTCCTTGAGTTGGCGTATTTTAACAGTCTTCGTTTTGTAAATTTGACCGCTCTCATGAAATTTCCTGCACAGACTTCGAAACACAAGTTGCGATATATAGGAATGATGCCATGCTATGAAATGCAGTCAATTTCCCTTATAGTGCCGGTTTTAAAGTCTAACACATGCAATCTGATATTTAACGACTGTTTTGCTAATATGTGTTATATGAATGCCGAACACTTCTAGATGAGTGCAAATGATAGGGAAATTGCCTGTTTAAAGATGCAGTATTTTCGACTGATCAAATTCCCCCAAACTTATTTTCGATCGTCTCGAGCGAACTTTTTATTAAAAGAAGGAGAAAATAAAGAAAGAGAAAAACTAACTAGCATACTTTCGTAGGCAACACGATTGCACCGAGCACGTGCAACAAGCCTTTAAACCTCTAGGTGTCCCTAGTAGGAGGAGTGTTGTCTCCTGAGGGTTTTCAGCGGATTGCACCCACAAAATCCAATAATAAAAGGAAGATCGTGAAATTTACATTTATAGATAAGAATTGTAAAAGAAAGGCCTTGAAAATTAGGGTTTCCAACTAAGATAGATTTTCGGTTGTCATGAGCCTCTATCTTAATAGTCATGGAAAAAATGTTAGAAATCACTTCCTCCCTTAATAAAATATCGTCTTATTCTTCATTCTTATCTTTCTTCCAAACATCGATCATATAACCCTGCATGTGTGTAAAGACATCTCTACACCCGGAGAATTCAATTCAAGCTATCATACTCTTGCCCATCAGCCTCAGTACTTTTTAATTAATGAATATTTAGATGAGATTGCTCACACACTTTCATGCGACCGTTAATACTTCTTGAGGTACTAACCGACCTATTACTCATGTGCTTGCTTATTTGGTGTATTTTCCTCGTCTTGCACCACCTAAGGCTTAGCAGTGACTCCCAGACCAGTTGGCCTTAGGGCACTAGGTGAAGAGGCGCCTTCGCTATATTTTTTTATTGCTACCTTGGCGATAACAAAACCAATGTTCATTTTTCTCACCATTTTATATTTTCTTCATTTTTTTATTTCCTTCATACTTTTGGCTTTAAGACAAGAGCATTTCAAGGTATCCTTTACTATCCCAGGCTTTAAGACGTGTGTAAGTGCGAATAGCAGGGTATCAACGTTCAAAATGTTTGGCTTCCAGAATAGAAACTATTTTTCAGACTTATTTTTATCCTCAGATTTGTGACGTCCTTCATCTTACTAACCCTTGGGACAACGGCTCATAACTACTTATTACTAGTTCGTATAAGAAAACTTCTAATTTTCTTGGTTTTCTTAAATTTTTCTAATCTCATGGATGTAATTTTTCACTATCTAATCTTTCATTATCTTATTTATGTACAAAAATGTTTAAATATTAAAATATTTTTATATTTTGAAAATTTTAAATTTTTATGGGTTTTGAAAATTTTAAATTTTTATAGGTTTTTAAAAGAAATGTGTTGTGCTTATGCAAATGATATGCAAATGATGCAAAAATAAGCACAAACCTCCCCCAAACTTGTTTTCAACAGTGTCATCACCGTTGCCAACAGCTATATCTACAAAACCTGTAAGCCTGGGAGGAATTTATTAGTGGATGCAAAATATATAAGTGAAGAACATCCCCCAAACTTACTCTTTTCACTCACCTTCATTCAAAAGATGATGCAATGATATGCAGGATATGGGGTAAGACGGAGGAATTTTTAATCCAAATAAAATGGCTCCTGTAAGAACAGGAGCTCTTCCGTAGGGTCAGTGGAAAAATACGGCTTTAGTCTATGTCCATTCACTTTGAAAAATGTGCCGTTTTTAACATTTTCTACTTCTACTGCCCCGTGCGGGTATACAGACCGCACAACAAAAGGTCCCTTCCACCGAGATCGGAGCTTACCCGCGTGAAGGTGTAATCGTGAATCATAAAGAAGGACTTGTTGACCTGGAGAAAATGTTTTCCTCAAAATGTTTTTATCGTGAAAAACCTTAGTCCTATTCTTTATGATTATAGCATTATCATAAGCTTCATCGCGGAGTTCGCTTAGCTCATTTATTTGCAGCTTCTGAAAGTTGCAGGCTTGGTTTAGGTCAAAATTTATTTCCTTAATAGCCCACAATGCTTTATGCTCAATCTCGACGGGTAAGTGACATGCCTTCCCAAACACTATCCTATATGGAGACATCCCTAGGTCGGTTTTAAATGCAGTTCGGAATGCCCAAAGAGCATCCGTCAGTTTGGTCGACCAGTCTTTTCTATTCTTAGCAACAGTCTTCTCCAGGATTAGTTTGATCTGTCTGTTTGAGATTTCAGCCTGCCCGCTCGTTTGGGGATGATAGGGTGTAGAAAGTCGGTGGTTGATTGCGTTTTTCCGCATCAGAGTCTCAAAAGAGCTGCTGCAGAAATGTGTCCCATTATCACTAATGATAGCGCGTGGGTGTCCAAATCGCGAAAAGATATTCTCTTTTAAGAACTTAATGACAACTTTCCTGTCATTAGTGCGACATGGAATGGCTTCAACCCACTTTGAGACATAATCAACCTCCAGCAGTATGTACAAATTCCCAAAGGAGTTGGGAAAGGGACCCATAAAATCAATGCCCCAAACATCGAATATTTCAACAACCAGAATGGGTTGCTGAGACATTTCATTTCTCCGGGAGATTCTACCCGTGTACTGACATTGTGTACAGGTTTTGCAATAGTCAAATGCGTCCTTGAATAAGGTCGGCCAATAAAATCCACATTGCAAAATCTTCTCCGCCGTCTTTTTAGGACCGAAGTGACCCCCACAGGTCTGATCATGAACACTCTTGAACTCTTCTTTCGGGACACACCGGCGAATGATCTGATCAGGACAATACTTAAACAAATATGGATCATCCCAGTAAAAGTGTTTTACTTGGGATAGAAAACGGTATTTGTCCTGTTTTGACCAATCGCTGGGTATAAGTCCCGTGACAAGATAGTTCACAATATCCCTGAACCATGGTTCATTGGATACGTTCAAGAGTTGTTCGTCGGGAAACGAATCATTGATCGGCAGGGTCACAGGGGAAGAAGAGACACGTGAAAGATGGTCGGCTACTACGTTTTCACATCCTTTCTTATCTTTGATAACAAGATCAAATTCTTGTAACAGAAGGATCCAACGTATTAGCCGACCTTTTGCATCTTTCTTCGCCAGAAGATGTTTTAAGGCGGAATGGTCAGTGTACACAACTATAGGTGAGCCAATTAAGTAAGGCCTGAATTTTTCTAATGCAAATACAACAGCTAAAAGTTCCTTTTCGGTGGTTGTATAATTGATTTGAGCATCATTCTGTTAGTGTATATGCCCTAGAGGCCATTATTGTATCATACTAGCTTGTATATTACTTAATGGAAGCTTGGGATATTCACAGTTGTGTATACAATCTTGTTCAAAATAGTAGTATGCTACTTGGTTTGTTTCTACTTCAATATGTGCATGTGTTTCTTTTAGCATCTCACTTATACATATTAGTAGAGCCCTTAGGATCTTTGCTTGATTACCAGCGTTGTGATGGCAGTCACACTCGTGGGGGCTGGGTAATCTATAAGCACATCCTTATACAGGTCCCTAGTCGTAGGACTATCGAGACAGGGCATCGATACTCCGGAGTAGACTAGCGTATGCGCTTCTCATCCCAGCAGGGGAGATGGTATGTCCCACAGCCATCAGTACGTCGTACTGGAGATAGTATGCGGGTGCTCGTTGGGTTACGAGTACACTGGACAGGACTCGTCGGGAACTGTTGGTTGGTACTATACCTATCGTCAGTTATCAGTTCCCAGGTGACATGAGTACAGCTTAGTCCGCTGACTTGACACTGTCACTTCGTCTCGAGTGTGTTCCCAGTGTACTTTGATTACTACCCTACCACGGCTCAAAGGAGTCGTGCAAATAGGTAGTAGTTGGGTGCATTCCCGAAGCACTTGGAGGCAGTGACGGTTAGACAGGATTCGTCTCTCCCGGTATTTGGGGTTGACATCTCGCAGTTTCTAGGAGAGCCATTACACGAGTAGTCCCTGGCAAGGGCAAGCGAGATATACTGGTAGGTTTCCAGTGCTATCTCAGGGTGTTCTGGGCTTCACTCCGACACGACTTGTATCGCTATTAGGGGACTGACGTTTACCGCCCCCTAGGCCTGCCATGCGATGTATCAGACGAACAGACCGGACTGTACAGAGATTGTCACATTCATGCTCAGTAGGAGTTCAGATGGGTTTCACCCCGTCCGTCTTCTTGTCAGCAACTACCTGGGGACCGTTACGCACATCTAGTGCCGCTTGCGGTTTGTGGTTAAACCCACTGCCAGCGTAGTGTCGAGTCTTTAGAGTCCCACACAGAAAGCTATTCGCCTTTAGGCAAAAGAGTAGAGGTCGCATGGTTTTGCGACAGGGTTCGGTCACATCCGTGCACTTGTGCACGTTTGGTGTCCGGACAGTTAACACTAGCGGGCTTTGGTTTAAGCCAGATCCTAGTGTACATTTTGGGATTGGTTTTATCTCGTATGTATTCGTGTTCCTCGGAACGCGGATGCAGGTGTGTATGCACAGTTGACAGAGTGACAGAGGCAGAGGATTCTCATTGGGGTTATTGACTGTTGACCATTGACTTTTTGCTAAACCCTGATGAGATTATGAAATATGATTAGCAATAATATTAATTAAGTATTATATGTAAGTGCACGGCAACACCCCGGCCATCAATCTGACGCCGGAATGCGGAAGCGGTGATAAACTTTAATTTTGCAAACTAGCAAACCGGCACCACCGCGCACTAAACACCCAGATCGGGCCATTAAACTAGATCTAGCTAACTACAAGACGGGTTAGAGATATACCGAGTGATCCGAGTCCTCCGGTCTTCTCGTCGTCGTCCCGATCTCCTGCGGATACTCCGGTTGTCGCCTCCTCGCCGGAAGGGCACCACATCGCCTGCATCTTTTACGGGCTCCCACCTCAATACCGAGGCAACTCGGGCGCGAAGTTGGCTAACCGACGCGTCCAAGATTTGCTGTAGGCTAGTGTAGAAACTTTGTCTCTTGGGGTTTATGTAGTTGCCATTGATGGAGGAATCAATATGAACTTTGGAAGAGGTGAGAAGGATTTTGTGAGCAAGCCAAAATGAGATGTATCAAAAATCCCTCATACCAAAAATGAAAACCTCTCTAATCTCTCTTCCAATTGTGGCCGGCCTCTCCCCTTCATATCTCAAAATAGTGGAGGAATAAAACCAACACAAGAAGGAAGGTGAGTGTAGGAAAAGAGAATGGGTGACCACATCCAAAGATCATGATAACAAATCAAATCACACACCATCACAATAAAGCAAGTGATAAGAAGGAAAAAGAATCTCATGATGAAAAACTATCATGATGCCACCAATATGCAAGAAAGCCCTCCACAAAATGTTATTTGCAAACTTGCAAATAACCCCCTCCATCGGAAAATTCCGGCCGGGAAAGAACAAAGGAAAACCGGCCGGAACGGAATGCACACTGGCAACTCCAGAAAACTGGTCCCGTAATAAATTACAGGAAAAAACCCCGATACTGTGCATACACACCCGCATCTGTATTCCGATCGGATACAAATGCAATGAGACAAAATCTACACTGTACAATACTAGGATCCGGCTTAAACCAAAGCCGGCTAGTAATATCCGTCCGATCCTGATCCGTGCAATACCGCACGTATCTGATCGAACCCTGCCATATATCCATACGGCCACTAGTACAAACCGTCCGATCCTGATCCGTGCAATTACCGCACGTATCTGATCGGACCCTGCCATATCTCCATACGGCCTCTACAACGTTTCGCCCGAAACTTGAGTAACTGAAAGTGTGGTGGACTCTAAAGATTCGTCAATACTATGGCTGTGGATTTAACCACTAGCACGTCAGAGATATAAGCCAATACGTGACGGGCCACCAGCTATTGACCAAAAGGGACGTCGATGAGCGAACTCATCCTGACACCCTACTGAGCCTGTCAGTGACAATATCCGTACAGTCCGGTCCGTTCGTCTATGAGCATCGCATGGCGGGCCTAGGGGGTTGGTGAAAGTCAGACCCCCAAAAGCGGTACAAGTCATGTCGGAGTGCAGCCCAGAACACCCTGAGATACTACTGGAATACCTACCAGCAAATCTCCTGCCTTGGCCAAGGACTTCGTGTAATGGCTCTCCTAGACACAGCGCGAACTCACCCCCAATACCGGGAGAGACGAACCCCTGAAGATCCGCTCACTGCCTCCATGTGGCTCGGGACTGTACCCAACTAAAACCTGTTTGCACGTCTCCTTTGAGCGTGGTAGGGTAGCAATCAAAGTACAGTGGGAACTCACACGAGACAAATGACGATCCCCAGGTCGATGAACTAACCTGTACACATGTCACCAGGGAACTGCTATCTGACGTCTGGTATAATCCCAACTTGCAGGTTCCCGGCGAGTCCTGTCCGGTGTACTCATAACCCAATGAGCACCTGTATACATCTTAGGTGAACCAACTGACACCAGTGGCTTGTGAGACCGGCCACCGCCCCTTGTCGGGGTCTCGACTGTATACACTAGTCTACTCTGGAGAATCGATGCCCTGTCTCGAAACTCCCACGACTAGGGACCATTTAAGGATGTGCTTATAGACTACCAGCTCCCACGTATATGATCGCCCTCATACTGCTGGCAGTGAAGCAAGAATCCTAGGGGCTCTATCAACGTGCAATAGTGACCTGTAAGGTCACCTAAAGCAGTACACGATGATAAAGATAAACCAGATAGCATACTATCATCTCGAGTAAGACTGTCCTACCGGGATAGGTCCTCCCTCAATCATTGCAATCACGTGCCTGTGATCCAATAATTGACTCTGAGGGCACTATCTCCAACAATCTCCCACTTGCACTCAAGGATAATTATTGCGATGTCGCATACTCACAGCCCGTGTGATACCGAACACCCAACTCCTCTACTTGTCAGTCTCACAAAACTCGTTTGCGAAACTATTGCGTTCGAGGAATAGCCTCAGTGAGTGGATCCGCCTTGATGTTTCTTTCTATGTCTCTCTATATCTCAAGTTCGCGGAGAAACCCATCTCCCGAAATGAGCAATACCTGTCTTAGAATGTGTCTGGATGTCTGATGGGACCTAGCTCATGAATGAACTCCAAATCCAAACTTCTTAGACTGTATCGACAACTGAACTTAATCAGTATCCTACGCCATGCCTCCCTCAGTATTGCCTTGGACCATCTGTCCAAAATACTGCCCCTCGTCAGAGGGAAAACTATAACTCTGACAACCTCCATGTCGTCCAGGTCACCTTGGAAGCCTAGAATGATAACTGTCTCCCTTAATGAGGCTGTCGTTATCAAATCCCTAGAACATACACTTATGTTCTAAAACTGCCTCCGACAGTTTCTCCAGGATTGGATCAATATCAACTTATTGCATCTACTGCAAGAACAACATCTGGTGTGGTACTTGACATCTCATGATTGACTCAATTGCCTAAGCAAGTGATCTGCCAATCATGAACATCCCTCTCCCCTTTAGTCTGTAAGACACCTTTAGAAAGGGTGACTCCATCACCTGCAGGTATACTACCGTGCCAGGAGTCGTCCATTCTAAATACTCTTAGAATGTTGTCAAAGTACCCAGATTGGGAAACCACCCAAATCTAGATCTAAAACCATAGATCTAGTAACCAGTATGTCTGATATAATGTCCAAATCCCATTTAGAGAAAACACTGTGTGACGACCAAAGTATAACCGATCGTAGTATAGGAATATCACTTCCTACTCTGTGTATGTCATCCAAATACCATGACATCACACCCTACTACCTTCTCAACAGATCCATCCCCTATTCTGATGAAGTCAAACCTATGACTGTCACATCAGAAATAGAAGATCTTTCCCCGCTACTCTGCTTTAGTCTATAAATAGACATAAGCTACCTGTCCACCAATGCTTCCGCTGCTCCCACTGACCACGACAACCCTCTGGCAGATTCATATAGACGTACACTTCTAAAGCAAGTTTAGAACGACGCTATACTCATCCTCCTGCCGGGTCTCACAGTCTGGAACAACAGCAATGGCAAGTGTGGATAAACAAGAACCTCCCTGTCACCGTCCTTGAGGCTACCGGAGTACCTCTCGGGTGCCTGAGGTTACCCACCTTATCTGCGGAGTGGCCAATGGAATGTCAATCCAGATTGAATCTTTAGGTTCCTATGAAATCTTCAGTAATCGTTTGTGGTTCTGGAATCACTTCCAGTTCTACCATACTTCCACTACTGTTTTCTGGAAAAAAAACATTTTTAATAAAACTGTGGCGAGTCTAGAACAATATCACTATTGATCTTCTAGATGGTAGAAAGTCAACCCTCGTCATAGCCTGGGTCAACCCACAAACAGCCATTACAGAAACGTGCCTTGAGTTATCCAGAGTCTGGTTTTAAGCATAAACCGGACAACTCCCCGTACCTTAATATCATTAAGATATGAACTGTTCTATATCCAATATAGAACCAGAGGCACTGATTTAATTGAACCAGATTCAAATCATGCAGCTGTCTCCAGTGCATGTCAACTAAATGGAAGGAGGCCGATCAGCGTCACTCAACTTAGGAATGCTTCCAATTATGAGTAACCCGAAAGAGAAGCAAGTTCTCTTAATCATTACTATCAACTGAATACCATACACAAGTATCTACATCTTCGATCACTTTGAAGAATCCCGATACTTGCAATACCTGGTTCTCTACTTTATTCAAATACCTATAACTTCTCAAAATTCGGACCCTGTGTTTCCACGAAACACCAGTCTAAAAACTAGAGAATTCATAAGTAAACCGAATATAGTACGAGGACCAACCCCTCTGTCCTGATGGACCTTGGACAACATACAATACTCTGTATAAGTCCCTTGAGTCTGATAACTCATTCACCGTGTGTCGTAGGTTGAAAACTGTACTGTGGTTATGAAGAATTACACCGTTGTTCAATGCTCCTTACCTAACCATCCACTGATATAGGTAAATTTCATCGACATAATTTCAAAAAGGTATGTCTCACTCTATAAAAATAGACGTACAGATATATCAATTTGAAATTGATGCATAACAGCGGATATTCAAAACCAAATATTTGCCGACCGGCAAACAGCCCAGGTGATTTCCTTAAATATCACCGATTACAACGAATCCCGATATAATGAGGATGATCACCCAATTCCCAATAACTTACTCCCACTCATCATCTGTAAAACCATACAGATGTGAGAATCATACCTGGTAAATACATACCCTGGAGAAAGTGTCTAATTGGGAAATCAGTTTTCCTTTAACAGTACACAGTGAAACTGAAACATTGAAATGTTTCGTTGGGATATCCTGGTATTCCTAGTAATGCCTCTTCCATTATCCAGATTCACAACTGTAACCGTATAATTCTTTGCCACCTCTCCAAATCCCTTTATATGTCTTTAGTCATTACCTTCTGTACACCCCTTTAGGCCAAATGGTTTTCTTCCTTCCCTACCGTTCGGCACCAGCCTATGGTTTGGAAGAAGACTATCCAATAAGCATAATGGGTGTACTGTCCTAATCCTAGGAGCACTCGCTACACGAGAGAAGGTGAAGATAAAAGACAACCGAATAAACCTTATTCCTATTTCTCCTGAACCAGAATCCATCCCCGAACTGGAACAAGTTCCTTTCGAGTTCGTATATAACCATACGATGGAATATCCAATAAACTGTGGATCTTCGTAGTGATACGGAGTGTCCTGGAGGAATACAAAGGTGATTTAGGATTGGCGAAGAAATATTTGGTATGGTCGTGAATAGCAGTCGCAATTTACTTTGCCCTCTTACTAATCCCTTGCTTTGTCTGAACTTAATACCTTCTGTACACCATCGTTATGCTAATTGGTTTTCTTCATTCCCCACCGTTCGGCACCAGCCTAAGGTTTGGAAGAAGACTATCCAATTTGCGTAATAGGTGTACTATCTCCTAAGCCAAGGAGTACTCGCAATCTGAGAGAGAAGGTAAAAGGAAAAGACAACTGAATAGTCCTATCCGTTTTCTCCAGAACCGGAAACCATCCTCGAATAAATTCCTTCGAGTTCGTATCTAACCATACGATGGTTTTGTCCAATGGAAGTGGACGTTCGTAGTAATACGGGGTGTCCTAGAGAAAAGGGTAAAAGTAGGAGTGGCAATGAGGTTTGCAACTCTGACAATCCAAAAGACAGTGTTAAGAAGGTTCGGTCAACTTGGTCACTGAGTCATAGTCTTAGGGTCGGGTCTGTTAGTGTATATGCCCTAGAGGCCATTACTGTATCATACTAGTTTGTATATTACTTGATGGAAGCTTGGGATATTCACAGTTGTATATACAATCTTGCTCGAAATGGTAGTATGCTACTTGGTTTGTCTCTGCTTTAATATGTGCATGTGTTTCTTTTAGCATATTGCTGATATACATATTAGTAGAGCCCTTAGGATCTTTGCTTGATTACCAGCGTTGTGATGGCGCTCGCACTCGTGGGAGCTGGGTGATCTATAAGCACATCCTTATACAGGTCCCTAGTCATTGAACTATCGAGACAGGGCATCGATACTCCGGAGTAGACTAGCGTATGCGCTTCTCATCCCAGTGTGGGAGACGGTCTGTCCCACAGCCGTCAGTATGTCGTACTTGAGATAGTATACGGGTGCTCGTTAGGTTACGAGTACACTGGACAGGACTCGTCGGGGACTGTTGGTTGGTATTATACCTATCGTCAGTTAACAGTTCCCAGGTGACATGAGTACAGCTTAGTCCGCTGACTTGACACTGTCACTTCGCCTCGAGTGTGTTCCCACTGCACTTTGATTACTACCCTACCACGGCTTAAAGGAGTCGTCTAAACAGGTAGTTTTTGGGTGCAGTCCCGAAGCACTTGGAGGCAGTGACGGTTAGACAGGATTCGTCTCTCCCGGTATTGGGGGTTGACATCACGCTGTGTCCAGGAGAGCCATTACACGAGTAGTCCCTGGACAGGGCAAGCGAGATATACTGGTAGGTTTCCAGTGTTATCTCAGGGTGTTCTGGGCTTCACTCTGGCACGACTTGTACCGCTATTAGGGGACTGATGTTCACCGCCCCCTAGGCGCGCCATGCGATGTATCAGACGAACAGACCGGACTGTACGGAGATTGTCACATACAGGCTCAGTAGGAGTTCAGATGGGGTTCACCTCGTCAGTCTTCTTATCGACATCTACCTGGGGACCGTTACGTACAGCTAGTGCCGCTTGCGGTCTGTGGTTAAACCCACTGCCAGCGTAGTGTCGAGTCTTTAGAGTCCCACACGGAGAGCTATTCGCCTTTAGGCAAAATGAGTAGAGGTCGCATGGTTTTGCGACAGGGTTCGTTCACATTCGCGCACTTGTGCACGTTTGCTGTCTGAACAGTTTATACTAGCGGGCTTTGGTTTAAGCCGGATCCTAGTATATGATTTGAGATTGGTTTTTCTCATTGTGTTCGTGTTCCTCGGATCACGAATGCGGGTGCGTATGCACAGTTGTTTGAGATAGAGGGAGAGGACTTTGATTAGGGTTAATGGCTATTGTCATTTTACTAACCCTAATGTTTATGTGTGTGTTATAGTTAATTGATAATTAGTTTAAATAATTGTGCATGGTTATGGATGTTGACCATTTGACCTTATTGACTTGTTGACCTAGGTTGACACTTTGACCATCATCATTTCTTTTGGAAGATGCTTTTTGATCCTCACAAATTGAAATGATAATGGTCATATCATGATTAACCATGACAATTATCTAGCTAATTATTTAATTAAAATAATACACATATACTTGTGAGAATGGTTCTATTATTCTTATTATCTCATTTCATTTCTCTCTCTTGTTCTTCCTTTCCCTGAAGCTCTCTCCCTCTCATGTGTTGAGAAACACTTGAGCTTGAGAAAAACCCTCTCTTGATCTTCTCTACTCTCATCTAGGGTTCAAGTATTAGCACTTCTTGCACCCTAGTTACTCCTAGCTTGGAGTTGAAGCCAAAGGTTGAGGCTTTCGGATGGATCTTTCTTTGACGGGATAAGACGACAAGGTGACCTCCTTCTACTACTTCTAGGAGCAAGGAGAGAAGGACTAAGAGACCAAAGGTATAACCTTTCTACCACTTAGCTACTTTCAAGTTAGCTTTAGCAAGTTTTTGTTTAGTAAAGATCCTTAAAGCATAGTCCATGTTGCCTATAGTTGATAAAAAAATCCGATTTTTATTATGTTTTCCGCCTCCCCGTAAGCACCGGGGTGGGCAACGTGGACTTACAGTGGTATCAGAGCCTAACTAAACGTAAACTTGCTAGGTAGTAAAGTGTGTCGAAGTTCGAAACGAAAAAAATCGAAAAACCAAACTTTTCAAAACCCTAGTTTCTGTTAAATTTTTTTCTGGTCAAAACAAACTTTGTTATATTGCTAAAATCGTCTCAGGGTTTTTTAAAGATAACCACCAAATACGAGCCAGAGATCTGACCAAAGAACCGCGGTTCCGCGGCAATAGCAAGCTATTGCCGCGCAACCGCGGCCGTCTTGTCTCCTCTCTGCCTCGATTTTGGTGCAGTGTATCTCTGGATTGGTTTTAGGATTTTTGAGATATATTATATGTGCCCAGATTTTCCAGAATAGAAATTTATTTTTGGGGCCTATAATTCCGTATTTTTTTTCCGAACTTCAATACACTTTGACTATGAAGGTTATATCTGTGATGTTTGCATGTATTGAACGTCGGCTAATTGCTATATGTCGATTAGTCGGGGTTATACATCTCTGTGATTGATATTGGTATGTGTATATGAATGGGTTGGATTGTCGCGGGTGAATAGCCGGGATGGATGTGAGATGAGTGTTGCTTTTCTTTCATTCATTTGTAATATGTAAATTGATGTAATATTATTATTTGTTTGGCCGCACAACCGGGTCGGGGTTGTTGCCGTCATTGTATAATTCTTTTTGCTGTTTATGCTCCTAGGATAGACCCATGGAGGGGGTGCACAAACTACCGGGTAGCTCGAAGTGCCGAGTGGCCTACTCACGGTGGTGAGGGAGGTTGCTTCGCTTCGGGTACTTGGCGGGTAGTTTGCCGCACCCGTAGGGGTCTTGGGTGGGGTATTTGGCTATTCACCGCGACCGTGTAATCCGCTTTTCGTTGCAGGCTCGAACGGATTGCGGATTCCTAGTATATCCAATGTATTCATCTGTGATCTGTAATGTCTATCATTGCTATATATTTATATATGATAACTATTTAGGCGTTGCTTATGTTTTACAGCCACGCTAGCCCAGCCCCCGCTCTGTCGTTAGTTAAGTAACCTAACGGGTGATGACGGGGCTCCGTGGCGAATGCGAATGGCATAAGCGTACGTCATATTTTGGTTGTTTTCTGCAATGGTAGGATTAAATGATGGGATGCATTAAAAGAACTAATGCAAGAAAATAAACCAAGTAAAAGTCGATTGGAACACTTTGAAAACCACTCGGTTCTTTTCAAAACTAAACTTTTAAACGCGGAGCTTGAACCACTTTTTTTAAAAGCTATCTCGTTCCATTGATTAGATCAAGTTCACTACGTTCACGGTTTCGCCAAAACCATCCGTAGCCCTCCGTCATTCCACATGAATGGTCAAAAAGTATTCAAGCTATGTATTTTGGCCAAAGTCAAGGCATAGTGATTGGTAGCTATTGGGTATTCATGTGCAGCATTGATAGATGCGTTGGTTTGGGACAGTCGTGCTGCCATTTTGGCCAAAGTCAAGGGTAGGTACGGGTGGGTCCAAATTAACCAGGAGAATGACGGGTAGAACTTGACATGTGACTTATGATATTTTGGCCAAAGTCAAGGTCATAAGAGCATGAGGCAAAAATCCACATCGGGAGTTTCATAAGTACTGAAACTTGCTAGCTTTGCATACCATTTGGAGTGTGATGATTCTGGTAGGATTCCTTCGGTTTTATCATGCGATGATATTTGGATCCCGATCCTACTGTGAGTATATGCTACTCATCGGGAAAACTCTCACTTAACGATCAATGCTATAAACCTAGTAGGTGTCTAGAAAGGTGTTAGCGGGGCTACGCCCACAGGGAAAAGAGGTTACTTAATTAAGGAACTTCGCGAAAGCGTTGGAAAACCTCCCTTGAAGTACCGACACTGGCCTGGCTGAACGGTTAAGCAAGTATTGTACGGTGAGAGTGATCCTGACTAATCCTTTCTTTACGGTTTGAGAATGGATTCGAGAGACAGTGGGAGCCATCCAGTTTAGACAAATTAAAAACCACTCTAAACTTGCAAGAGCATCATGCTAAAGTGTTTCTTTTCTCTCTCCTAATTGCAGCGACCATTCAAGATGACCGGACTTAAGTTATTATTAGATAAAAACATATTGACAGGGCCAAACTACAAAGATTGGCTCAGGAATGTCAAGATGGCGATCACTTATGACAAGTTGGGGTATGTCCTTACCACAAAAGCTCCCCCTGTCCCAGGTCCCACCTCCACCGTCGCGGATAAGGAAATCCGTAAGACATGGGAGATAGATTGCGCGAAGGCCAAATGCCTCGTATTAGCCTCGATGGACAATGAACATCAGAGGAGGCACGAGAATATGGACCTTGAGTCCATATTTCTTCATACAAAAGAACTGTATGGGGAGCAGTCTCGTATCGCAAGATACGAAGTGTCGAAGAAGCTATTTTCGGCAAGGTTGGCCATCGGATCATCGGTAGCGGAACACGTGCTTAAGATGATTGGCTACATTGAGGAGCTCGCGGACCTTGGGACCACGTTGGAGAATGAACTCTATACTGATTTGATTCTCCAGTCCCTTCCTTCCACTTACGCCCAGTTTATTCTTAACTTCAACATGCAAGGAAATGAGGTAGAACTTTCCGAACTTCTGAACATGTTGAGGAGTGCTGAGGGCACCCTACAGAAAGGTAGGGAGACATCCGCTTTGTTTGTAGGAGGATCTTCCTCTTCTAGATCCAAGGCGAAAGCTAAGGGTAAGAAGAAGAAAGCCCCCGCCAAACCAAGAGGAGGTGTCGGTAAAGTGGATACGAAGGGAAAAGGTAAAGCAACAAAGATAGAGGGGAAGCTAGTGGGGAAGGAAGAATGCTTCTATTGTCACAAAAGTGGTCACTGGAAACAGGATTGCAAGGCTTGGAGAGCCAGAACACAGGATTTGAAGCGAGTTGCAGCTTCAGCTTCAGGTGTGTATGTTATTGAAAACTGTCTATCGATAAACTCTACTTCCTGGGTATTGGATACCGGATCAGGATCTCATATCTGTAATTCTTTGCAGGCGATGAGAAAGCGTAGAGTTTTGAAGGCAGGTGACATGACCCTCAGAGTTGCGAACGGTGCTAGTATGGATGCTGAGGCCGTGGGGGACTATCACCTAGGATTGTCAGATGGACATTTTTTGGTTTTGCGTAGTTGTTATTATGTACCAAATGCAACCTGTAATATCATTTCTGTATCTTTATTATCTAAAGAAGGTTATGAATTTGCATTTGTAAGTAATGTAGTGAACATTCACCTTAATCAAGCTTTGATTGGGTCAGGTACATTGAACAACGGTATATACGTATTAAACCAACCACAGATTTTCAATGTCCAGAATACACACAAAAGAAAGTCTCCAGAAATCAATAAAACTTTCTTATGGCATTGTAGACTGGGTCACATCAATGAGAGAAGGTTGACTAAGTTACACACAGAAGAATATTTGGATTCGTTCGAATATCAATCGTATGCAACTTGTCAATCCTGTCTCAAGGGAAAGATGACAAAGACTCCGTTCACTGGACACGGAGAAAGAGCGAGCGAGCTCTTGGGACTCGTACACAGCGACGCGTGCGGTCCAATGTCTACACATGCGCGAAGCGGTTATTCTTACTTCATTACTTTTACGGATGACTTTTCAAGGTACGGTTATGTCTTCTTAATGAAACATAAATCCAAGGCTTTTGAAAAATTCCAGGAATATAAGAATGAAGTAGAAAAACAAACAGGCAAAAGTATAAAGACACTGAGATCTGATCGAGGTGGTGAATACTTGAGTGCCGAGTTCCTGGGTTACTTAAAAGAGAATGGAATTCTCTCTCAGCTTACTCCTCCATACACTCCGCAACATAACGGTGTATCGGAGAGACGGAACCGAACCCTATTAGATATGGTACGGTCCATGATGAGTAACGCTGAGTTGCCGCGATCGTTTTGGGGATATGCGCTAGAATCAGCTGCATACCTTTTGAACCGGGTTCCAACTAAGACTGTGCCTACTACACCATATCAGATGTGGTGTGGGAAGAAACCCTATCTTAATCATATTAAGACATGGGGATGTCCAGCTTTTGTAAAAAAGCAGCATGCGGAAAAGCTCGAGGCACGCTCAGTACAGTGCAAGTTTGTGGGATATCCAAAGAACTCCAAGGGATATTACTTCTATTGCGAAGAGGAACAAAAAGTCCTTGTTTCTCGCCATGCCCACTTTCTAGAACATCAGTTCATAGAAAAAGAATTAAGTGGGAGCACAATAGAACTGGAAGAAATTCCAGAACCACAAGCTATTACTGAAAGCTTAGTAGAACCAGAGGGTTCGAAAGATCAGAACATTCCCACGCCACTCCGCAGGAGTAGTAGGCAGTCTCATCCGCCCGAGAGATACTACGGTTTTCTCATTGACGGGGATAGAGAGGATTGCATCATAGACTGTGATGAGCCTACTAGCTTCCAGCAAGCTATTCAGAGCGTCGACTCGGTAAAATGGCTGGATGCAATGCGGACCGAGATGGAGTCCATGTACACCAACAAAGTATGGACGTTGGACATTGCTCCAGACGGGGTAAAACCCGTAGGATGCAAGTGGATCTTCAAAAGGAAGATTGGTGTAGATGGACAGGTTGAGACCTATAAAGCTAGACTGGTAGCAAAGGGCTTTCGTCAGCGACCTGGTTTGGACTATGACGAAACCTTTTCTCCAGTAGCTATGCTGAAATCCATTCGGATCCTTCTTGCCATTGCTGCCTTCCACGATTATGAGATTTGGCAGATGGACGTAAAGACAGCTTTTCTAAATGGTCATTTAGAGGAGTGTGTCTATATGGATCAGCCAGAGGGTTTCATTCAGAGTGGGAGCAGCGGAAAGGTGTGCAAGTTGCTTAAGTCCATTTATGGACTAAAGCAGGCATCGCGGAGTTGGAACATCTGTTTTGATGAGACGGTCAAGGAATTTGGCTTTATCAAAAATCCAGATGAACCATGCATCTATTGTAGATTTGTAGCGAGAACTGCAGTATTCCTCGTTTTATACGTGGATGACATTCTCTTAATAGGAAATGACATTCCTATGCTACAATCTGTCAAGGGGTTCTTGTCACACAGGTTCTCCATGAAAGACCTGGGTGATGCCTCTTACATTCTGGGTATCCGGATCTACCGTGACAGATCCAAGAGGATATTGGGACTTTCACAGTCCAGGTACATCGACACCATACTGAAGAGATTCAGTATGGAAGATTCCAACCGCGGTAATCTACCGGCTTGTCACGGGATCACCCTCTTCAAAGAGATGTCTCCCAAGAATGATTTGGAGAGGAATCGCATGTCTATTATACCCTACGCTTCTGCGGTAGGCTCTATAATGTATGCGATGTTGTGTACCAGACCGGATGTGGCTTATGCACTGAGTGTAGTAAGCACGTATCAGTCAAACCCAGGGGAGAAACATTGGATAGCAGTAAAGAACATTCTCAAGTACCTGAGAAGGACTAAGGAGATGTTCTTGGTGTATGGCGGAAAAGACCTGCAGATTGAGGCCTTTGCTGACTCCAGCTTCCAGAGTGACAAGGATGATTCCAAGTCCATGTCGGGTTTTTTCTTCACCCTCAATGGAGGGGCGGTGTGTTGGAAGAGCTCCAAACAGGAAACCGTTGCAGACTCGACGATGGAAGCGGAATACATCGCTGCATCTGATGCCGCAAAAGAAGCTGTCTGGATGAGGAAGTTCTTGAGAGAACTTCAGGTGGTTCCGTCCATTGTTGACCCAATACCTCTGTATTGCGACAACAACGGGGCTATAGCTTTAGCGAAGGAACCCAGATCCCATCAGAAATCCAGACACATCTTAAGGCGGTATCACCTGATCAGGGAGATCGTGGATCGCCAGGAGATCGAGGTCCGGAGAGTTGCATCAGAGGATAACACTGCAGATCCATTCACCAAGGCTTTGCCCCAGACTCAGTTCGAGCGGCTGATCGAGATGATAGGTCTTCGATACACCAGTACATGGCCTAAGTGCAAGTGGGAGATTGTTAGTGTATATGCCCTAGAGGCCATTACTGTATCATACTAGTTTGTATATTACTTGATAGAAGCTTGGGATATTCACAGTTGTATATACAATCTTGCTCGAAATGGTAGTATGCTACTTGGTTTGTCTCTGCTTTAATATGTGCATGTGTTTCTTTTAGCATATTGCTGATATACATATTAGTAGAGCCCTTAGGATCTTTGCTTGATTACCAGCGTTGTGATGGCGCTCGCACTCGTGGGAGCTGAGTGATCTATAAGCACATCCTTATACAGGTCCCTGGTCGTTGGACTATCGAGACAGGGCATCGATACTGCGGAGTAAACTAGCGTATGCGCTTCTCATCCCAGTGTGGGAGACGGTCTGTCCCACAGCCGTCAGTACGTCGTACTTGAGATAGTATACGGGTGCTCGTTAGGTTACGAGTACACTGGACAGGACTCGTCGGGGACTGTTGGTTGGTATTATACCTATCGTCAGTTAACAGTTCCCAGGTGACATGAGTACAGCTTAGTCCGCTGACTTGACACTGTCACTTCGACTCGAGTGTGTTCCCACTGCACTTTGATTACTACCCTACCACGGCTCAAAAGAGTCGTGCAAACAGGTAGTTTTTGGGTGCAGTCCAAAAGCACTTGGAGGCAGTGACGGTTAGACAGGATTCGTCTCTCCCGGTATTGGGGGTTGACATCGCGCTGTGTCCAGGAGAGCCATTACACGAGTAGTCCCTGGCCAGGGCAAGCGAGATATACTGGTAGGTTTCCAGTGTTATCTTAGGGTGTTCTGGGCTTCACTCCGGCACGACTTGTACCGCTATTAGGGGACTGACGTTCACCGCCCCCCTAGGCCCGCCATGCGATGTATCAGACGAACAGACCGGACTGTACGGAGATTGTCACATACAGGCTCGGTAGGAGTTCAGATGGGGTTCACCTCGTCAGTCTTCTTATCGACATCTACCTGGGGACCGTTACGTACAGCTAGTGCCGCTTGCGGTCTGTGGTTAAACCCACTGCCAGCGTAGTGTCGAGTCTTTAGAGTCCCACACGGAGAGCTATTCGCCTTTAGGCAAAATGAGTAGAGGTCGCATGGTTTTGCGACAGGGTTCGTTCACATTCGCGCACTTGTGCACGTTTGCTGTCCGAACAGTTTATACTAGCGGGCTTTGGTTTAAGCCGGATCCTAGTATATGATTTGAGATTGGTTTTTCTCATTGTGTTCGTGTTCCTCGGATCACGAATGCGGGTGCGTATGCACAGTTGTTTGAGATAGAGGGAGAGGACTTTGATTAGTGTTAATGGCTATTGTCATTTTACTAACCCTAATGTTTATGTGTGTGTTATAGTTAATTGATAATTAGTTTAAATAATTGTGCATGGTTATGGATGTTGACCATTTGACCTTATTGACTTGTTGACCTAGGTTGACACTTTGACCATCATCATTTCTTTTGGAAGATGCTTTTTGATCCTCACAAATTGAAATGATAATGGCCATATCATGATTAACCATGACAATTATCTAGCTAATTATTTAATTAAAATAATACACATATACTTGTGAGAATGGTTCTATTATTCTTATTATCTCATTTCATTTCTCTCTCTTGTTCTTCCTCTCCCTCAAGCTCTCTCCCTCTCATGTGTTGAGAAACACTTGAGCTTGAGAAAAACCCTCTCTTGATCTTCTCTACTCTCATCTAGGGTTCAAGTATTAGCACTTCTTGCACCCTAGTTACTCCTAGCTTGGAGTTGAAGCCAAAGGTTGAGGCTTTCGGGTGGATCTTTCTTTGACGGGAGAAGACGACAAGGTGACCTCCTTCTACTACTTCTAGGAGCAAGGAAAGAAGGACTAAGAGACCAAAGGTATAACCTTTCTACCACTTAGCTACTTTCAAGTTAGCTTTAGCAAGTTTTTGTTTAGTAAAGATCCTTAAAGCATAGTCCATGTTGCCTATAGTTGATAAAAAATCCGATTTTTATTATGTTTTCCGCCTCCCCGTAAGCACCGGGGTGGGCAACGTGGACTTACAGGGTCAATGGTCGCTGCCAAAGAGAGAGAGAAAAGAAACACTCAGCGTGCACTCTATCCTAGATCAGAATGGTTACCAATTTATCTAATCTGGAAACCTCCCACTGTCATCTCAAATTCTCCTCCAAACCTGAAAGAAGAATTAGTCGGGATCACCCGAGGAGTAAACCAACTCATCAGTGGGAATCGGGATCCAACTATCATTGCATGCTAACGTGATGGAATCCGCTCACGTCGTCACACTCCAGAAGGTATGCACGTATCTGGCAAGTTTCAGTTTCTTTAGAAACTCCCGATGTGATTTTTACCCCATGCTCTTATGACCTTGACGAAGGTCAACAAATCATAAGTCACATGTCAAGTTCTACCCGTCATTATCCATGGTTAATTTGAACCCACCCGTACAAGCCCTTGACGAAGGTCAACAAGGCTATACGACTGTCCCAAACCAACGCATCTATCTATGCAGCAGAAAGGCAACAAGCAGCTACCATACACTATGCCTTGACGAAGGTCAACAAACATAGCATGAATACTACGTGCTACCCGTCTGAAACGACGGAGGGCTACGAATGGTTTCTGGCGAAAACCTTTAACGTAATGAACTTGATATCGTTGAAGGAACGGATAGCTTTTTAGAAAATATAGTGACGAAAACCTTTACTAAAGAGGTCACTCCCGGTGAAGGGATCTCGGCTCTTTTCCCGTAGAATGGGGTGCAGGATATTCCAAATGAATACCACAATGCAAAGCAAAAGTAATCGGCTATAGTGAAGTTAATGCCCTGACGCAAACTTCTGTCCAAGGGGTCACTCCCGGTGAAGGGATCTCGGCCCTTGCCTCGTCGACTGAGGTGCTGGATATTCATAACCGAATATCACTGTGCAAAACAAAAGAGAACGTCCTTGCAATAACAGCTTTTTGAAAAGTGTTCCAACAACATCAGATTAGGTTTGTTTTAACTTGCATTGATCCGAATCAACGCAGTCCCATCAATAGATCACACCACAAAGAACGAAAATATACTGATGTACGTATATGCCATCCGCATTCGCCACTGGGTCCCGTCATTACCCGTTAGGTTAGCTAACTAACGACAGAGCGGGGACTGGACTAGCGCGGATGCGAAACATATACAACATCTACTAATATATATACCAATATATTATATTTCGCTCAAGGCGTGATAAAATGAAACATCACAGAAATGTACAGCATCACAGAACAATACAGATATCTGGGATCCCCGGGTTTCACAGAGCCACTACTGAAACCCAACGTTCCCCTGGTCATGTGGATAGCCTGTGCAATGAAATCCTAGACCCCTACGGGCGCGGCAAGTTACCCGCCAAAACCTGAAGCGAGGCAGCCCCCTTCAGCAACGTGAATGGACCACCCGGAACTTCACGGAATCCGGTAACTTGGGCACCCCTCCTGGGTCAACCTGTACCCCCTACGAGTGCGGCGAATAGCCCGCCAATCCTAGAGTGAAGCCCCCTCCGTCTCAATGCCATGAGATGCGGTCTTGTTGCCTTCCAGAACCCAGCTATCCGTGCACCCCTCCACGGGGTAATCCTAGTACAGAAAGTAAAATATACATACAACGGGTACATCGACCGCAACCTGGTCGTGCCCCAAAATAATAATACAATCAGGCAGTGACGGCAGTCCACATGTCGGACGCTCGCCCCGCAATATCAAATGTACATAATACAACAAAAACTGTACTAGCATTGCATCCAGGCTATCCCCACCGACCGATCCGCAACATCACAGCATAACACAGAACATCAACGTGAAAGTCACGTTCGCAAATCCGTCTAACCGGGCTATAGCAGTTAGACAGGATTTACCGATCGAGTGACATTCACGGTCGCAGATATAATGTAAATACTGTGAAATAATGTGTTTAAAATTTTTCGATCGATCAAATTATAACAAGTGGGCCCCAAGTACTACTGTAGCACATCAAGAAATTCTGGGCCCAAAATTAATATTCCAAAAACCCAAAAACCAACCCAGAAAACAACTGCAGAAATTTGACGCAGTGATCACACTATAGTTCGGCGGAACCGCGGCCACAATGGGGTTTTGGCCGCGGTTCCGCGCTCCTATAGTCGATTCACTGTGTCGAATTTCTACAGAACTCTTAGAAGTTCCAGTACATCACTTTTCTACAACCTGAAAAAAATTTCGAGCCAGAAAAAATTCGACGGAAAACTGATGTGAAGAAAACGCGGGTTTTTGGAATTTTGGTCGATCGGAAATGCAAACACATTAAACAAAGCTAGACTATGTTAATGGCGAGGCTCTGATACCACTGTAAGTGCACGACAGCGCCCCGGCCGTCAATCTGACGCCGGAATGCGGAAGCGGTGATAAACTTTAATTTTGCAAACTAGCAAACCGGCACCACCGCGCACTAAACACCCGGATCGGGCCATTAAACTAGATCTAGCTAACTACAAGACGGGTTAGAGATATACCGAGTGATCCGAGTCCTCCGGTCTTCTCGTCGTCGTCCCGATCTCCTGCGGATACTCCGGTCGTCGCCTCCTCGACGGAAGGGCACCACATCGCCTGCATCTTTTACGGGCTCCCACCTCAATACCGAGGCAACTCGGGCGCGAAGTTGGCTAACCGACGCGTCCAAGATTTGCTGTAGGCTAGTGTAGAAACTTTGTCTCTTGGGGTTTATGTAGTTGCCATTGATGGAGGAATCAATATGAACTTTGGAAGAGGTGAGAAGGATTTTGTGAGCAAGCCAAAATGAGATGTATCAAATTTCCCTCATACCAAAAATGAAAACCACTCTAATCTCTCTTCCAATTGTGGCCGGCCTCTCCCCTTCATTTCTCAAAATAGTGGAGGAATAAAACCAACACAAGAAGGAAGGTGAGTGTAGAAAAAGAGAATGGGTGACCACATCCAAAGATCATAATAACAAATCAAATCACACACCATCACAATAAAGCAAGTGATAAGAAGGAAAAAGAATCTCATGATGAAAAACTATCATGATGCCACCAATATGCAAGAAAGCCCTCCACAAAATGTTATTTGCAAACTTCCCCTCCATCGGAAAAGTCCGGCCTGGAAAGAACAAAGGAAAACCGGCCGGAACGGAATGCAAACTGGCAACTCCAGAAAACTGGTCCCGTAATAAATTACAGGAAAAAACCCCGATACTGTGCATATACACCCGCATCTGTATTCCGACCGGATACAAATCCAATGAGACAAAATCTACACTGTATAATACTAGGATCCGGCTTAAACCAAACCCGGCTAGTAATATCCGTCCGATCCTGATCCGTGCAATACCGCACGTATCTGATCGAACTCTGCCATATATCCATACGGCCACTAGTACAAACCGTCCGATCCTGATCCGTGCAATTACCTCACGTATCTGATCGGACCCTGCCATATCTCCATACGGCCTCTACAGCGTTTCGCCCGAAACTTGAGTAACTGAAAGTGTGGTGGACTCTAAAGACTCGTCAATACTATGGCTGTGGATTTAACCACTAGCACGTCAGAGATATAAGCCAATACGTGACGGGCCACCAGCTATTGACCAAAAGGGACGTCGATGAGCGAACTCATCCTGACACCCTACTGAGCCTGTCAGTGATAATATCCGTACAATCCGGTCCGTTCGTCTATGAGCATCGCATGGTGGGCCTAGGGGGTTGGTGAAAGTCAGACCCCCAAAAGCGGTACAAGTCATGTCGGAGTGCAGCCCAGAACACCCTGAGATACTACTGGAATACCTACCAGTAAATCTCCTGCCTTGGCCAAGGACTTCGTGTAATGGCTCTCCTAGACACAGCGCGAACTCACCCCCAATACCGGGAGAGACGAACCCCTGAAGATCCGCTCACTGCCTCCATGTGGCTCGGGACTGTACCCAACTAAAACCTGTTTGCACGTCTCCTTTGAGCGTGGTAGGGTAGTAATCAAAGTACAGTGGGAACTCACACGAGACAAATGACGATCCCCAGGTCGATGAACTAACCTGTACACATGTCACCAGGGAACTGCTATCTGACGTCTGGTATAATCCCAACTAGCAGGTTCCCGGCGAGTCCTGTCCGGTGTACTCATAACCCAATGAGCACCTGTATACATCTTAGGTGAACCAACTGACACCAGTGGCTTGTGAGACCGGCCACCGCCCCTCGTCGGGGTCTCGACTGTATACACTAGTCTACTCTGGAGAATCGATGCCCTGTCTCGAAACTCCCACGACTAGGGACCATTTAAGGATGTGCTTATAGACCACCAGCTCCCACGTATATGATCGCCCTCATACTGCTGGCAGTCAAGCAAGAATCCTAGGGGCTCTATCAACGTGCAATAGTGACCTGTAAGGTCACCTAAAGCAGTACACGATGATAAAGATAAACCAGATAGCATACTATCATCTCGAGTAAGACTGTCCTACCGGGATAGGTCCTCCCTCAATCATTGCAATCACGTGCCTGTGATCCAATAATTGACTCTGAGGGCACTATCTCCAACATTATAGTGACATGGTTGTTGAGGGGTTGACTTTGTTGACTTGTTGACTTTGTTGACCGGTTGACTAGGTTGGACTAGTTGACCATCATCATTACAATGGTTGTCATCTTTCATGCAAAGGCTTTTGCTTGCTTGTTGTGGTTTGCAAAATAAGTGCATGAAAATGATATTGCCTTTGATATGATATGAGCCATCACATAATACTTGATTATCATTATGGCTCATGATGCTTTTGGATTATGAGAGGGGGTATTAGAAAAGTGAGGCTCATTCTTTCATTTGGTTTTTTCTCTCTCTTGAGCTCTCTCATTCTCAAGCTCTCCCTCTTCCTCTTGCTCTCTCTACCTCAAGGCAAACCATTCTCATGTGTTGAGACTCATTGCCTTAGAGATAAAAAGACACCAAAACATTCCTCTACTCATTCTAGTTCACAAGGCCTAGCAAGCCAAGTGATCTGGTTTCTTCAAAGTTCGAAGAAGAAGTCAAAGGTAGAAGCTTTCGGGTGGATCCATCTTCGGCGCAAGGAGACGACGAGGTGAGGCCGATCCGTACACCGGGAGGAGTCGAAGATGAAGGAGTTCAAGTAAGGTATAGCCCCCTAACCGAGTAGGTAAACTCTTGTTAGGTTGTTAGTTAGTAGTTTAACAAAGATCCGTATTTGAGTCCATGTTACCACTCTCTTGAAAATCGTTTTTCACCACTTCCGCAACCCCGCAAGAACCGGGGAAGGGTAGCATGGACTTACACATTCAAGGTCTTACTCGCATAATATATCACGTGTGGCATCTTTTCAATGTGCTGTCCTAAGACTGCACCTACTGCAAAATCGGATGCGTCACACATCAGCTCAAAGGGGTAGTCTCAATTTGGAGACGATAGAACGGGGGCTGTAGTGAGGGATTGTTTAAGTGAGTCGAAAGCTGTCTCACAGTCGGAGTCAAAGTGGAAGGTCGTATCCTTGGCTAGGAGAAGAGTTAAAGGTCTAGCAATTTTGCTAAACTCCTTAATGAATCTCCTATAAAAGCCCGCATCGCCAAGGAAAGATCGAATATCTTTGACGCTTTTGGGATGAGGGAGGTTTTGAATGACATCTATCTTAGCTCTGTCAACCTCAATGCCTTTCTGTGAAATAACATATCCAAGTACAATTCCTTCTTGGACCATGAAATGGCATTTTTCCCAATTCAAAGTTAAGTTCTTCTCTTTGCAACGAGTAAGAACTGCGTCAAGATTCAATAGGCAATCAGAAAAAGAGTCTCCAAAAATCGAGAAATCGTCCATAAAGATCTCCAAAAAATTCTCTACCATGTCAGAGAATATCCCCATCATACACCGCTGAAAGGTAACGGGAGCATTGCATAACCCAAAGGGCATGCGACTGTAAGCAAAGGTACCAAAAGGACAAGTAAAAGTGGTTTTATCTTGATCCTTTTTGGCGATGGGGACCTGATTATAGCCTGACTATCCGTCCATAAAACAATAATACTCTCGTCCAGCTAAGCGTTCCAGCATCTGATCAATGAATGGTAGAGGAAAGTGGTCTTTCCTCGTGGCGGCATTGAGTTTTCTATAATCAATACATACACGCCACCCAGTTTGGGCGCGTGTCTGAATCAACTCATTCGCCTCATTGGTAATAACAGTGATGCCAGATTTCTTAGGGACGACATGTATTGGACTCACCCATTGGCTATCGGAGATTGGGTATATATTACCATTATCTAGGCATTTGACGATCTCTTTCATCACCGCTTCCTTCATGACGGGATTTAACCGTCTCTGTGGTTCTCAGGTTGGTCTGGCATCATCCATCACATGTATATGATGTTCTACTATCAAGGGACTAATCCTTTTGATGTCCGCCATAGTCCAACCAAACGCCTCTCTGTTAGATCTCAATACCGATAAAAGTGCATTCTCTTGCTCTGATGCTAGAGAAGCGGATATGATAACCGGTAAGAACTCATTCTCACCTAAATAAGCATATTTAAGATGAGAAGGTAAAATTTTTAGATCTAATACTGACGGAGAAATGATAGAAGGTGGGATCATCGAGTGATTTTTGGAGTTACCAAGAAGCTCAGAGCCTGTGAAAGATACAGACTCGGGTGGAGAAAAGTCAGGAGTGTCGGACTCAAGTGTAGGAAAAGTTTCCTCACTAAGATCATGTGTAAGATGAAACAGAGATGTGGTAATGTCGTCGAGATCTGTAAAGCAAAGTTCCTCAACTCCGCAACTATCGGGAGCGATCTCGTGGACAGAGCACACATCGAAAATATGAGCAGAGGGTTCTGATGGCTGACTTCCAACTTTGTAGATATTTAGTTCAATGGTCATATTTCCAAATGATAAGTTCATTGAACCATTTCTACAGTTTATAACAGCGTTGGAAGTGGCAAGGAAAGGACGACCCAAAATCACCGGAATTTGGCCCCGGGGGTTTGCTACAGGTTGTGTGTCGAGTACAATGAAGTCTACAGGGAAAACAAATTCCCCAACCTTTATCAACACATCCTCAAGTTCACCCCTTGGTTTGGTGATTGAACGGTCTGCCATTTAGAGAGTGCAGTGAGCAGGTTTTAACTCTCCAATCCCTAGTTGCTCATATACAGAATATGGAAGTAGGTTAACACTTGCGCCAAGGTCTAAAAGAGCACGATTTATGTTTTTACCCCCAATAGAAATCGATATTGTAGGACATCCTGGGTCCTTACGTTTCTTTGGTAGCTGGGGGATAAAAGCAGTGCTAATATTATTAGACATGAAGACCTTCTTCGACACTTGAGTCTTCCTCTTCCTAGTGCACAAGTCCTTAAGAATTTTCGCATAAGCGGGGACTTGTTGAATCGCATCTAGGAGAGGGATGTTGATGTTAACCTGTTTGAACATTTCCATAATTTTCTCCATATGAGGACTCGTTCTGTTACCCCTTAACCGATTCGGGTAACGAGCTTTCGCAATAAGCGCTGGGTCCATCATAGGAGAAGGAAGAGGGGGTGGACGTAATCCCAAAAGAGGAGTGGGGACCGTCTGTGGAGAACTAGAAGGGCTATACTGAGGTGTCGAGCCTAATAGGAAATGGAGAATAGGCTCGCGAGAAGGTGGTGGGGTAGAAGAACAAGGATCAGAAGTAGAAGTGTGTGTGTGAGGAAAGGTCTCAGCCGGGGTGTTATTGATAGGATTTTCAATATCATCAATTCCTTCCCCGACATGGTTATTCAGCACTTTTCCTGATCTCAACGTTGTGACGGCATTTACATTGTAATGCCCAGGATTCGGTAGGGGTTGAGAAGGAAGTTTCCCTTTTTCTCTCGCACTCATCTCGGCTTTAAGTCGTGCGATTTCAGCTTCCATCGATCTGATACTCTCAGCTTGGGACACTGAGTTTTTCTTTATCTCACTGACGGAAGATCTAACCTCAGCCGAAACCTCTATGAAATTTGACAAGAGTGATTTCATGGTTTGAGTGAATCGAGAGAGTTCGTCAGAACCGGTCAACTGCATAGGATTAGACTGTGCAGGAGTGTTGACCTGGTTTTGGAAATTTTGTGACTGGTAGGGGTGCTGAGTGAGTTGAAGCGGTTGCTGTTGTGGTGGAAGAGCCCTTTGGAAATTATTTTGGCTTAGAACCGTGTTTTGAGATTGTTGTTGTTGGTTCCAAGCAAAATTCGGGTGATTCCTCCAACCCTGATTGTACGTGGAAGAATATGGATCGTTTCTAGGTCTTTGAAATACGGCATTAGTATGCTCGTGACCTTGAAACGCAGAGTTTAATGGACATTCTTCCGTTAAATGAGACGGATCAGAACAACAGCCACATACAGTTTTGGGGAGCGACATTGGGTTTAGGGAGGCTGCTGAAAATTTGTGTTCCATAGCCTCGAGCTTCTTTTGCATTGCTGCCATCTCAGCTCGAACACCTATGGACACATCTATTTTGTGTACGCCACCCCTATTCAATGATTGGGTTCCACTCTCCCACTGTAGTGATTTTTCAGCGAACTCTTCTAAAAATTTCCAAGCTTCCCCATCATCCTTGGTCATAAAAGTGCCTTGACACATGTTTTCAAGGTTCTGTTTAGTGTTTGGGTTAATGCCCTCATATATGATTCGGCAAAGATCCCATCTCGGGATGCCGTGATGAGAACACTGAACCAAAAGATCCTTGAAACGTGCAAAGCATTTTGAAAATGGTTCAGTAGGGAGCTGGGTAAATTGATTAAGTTCGCTACGGATTCGAGCTGTCTTTTGCATTGGGTAAAATTTCTTAAGGAATGCCGCAACGAATTCTTCCCAATTCGTAATAGAGTGTGCGGTAGTGTTATATAGCCACTTCTCGGCTATATCGCACAAAGTAAATGGAAGAAGTCGTAGACGCATAGCATCCACAGAAAGTTGTGACGTACCCATCATTGCGCATACGTTTTCAAATTTGGTGATGAAAACGTAAGCGTCTTCAGTCTCGAGTCCGTGGAATTTGGGTAAAAGGTTGATGTATTGGGGTTTAATTTCAAAATTATCCCCATTAGCTGGTGGAATGGATAAGCAGGTCGCAAGAGGACCTCGCAATGGATAGCACCTCTCTTGGAGAGAGATGTGGGGTGGATTATGTGCACCAATGAACGGCGGCAGATTAGTGTTAAAGAAATTCGATGGAGGCGGATCCATCGATGTGGGTGTGGTGGTGGGTAAAGAAGAAGTAAATGGAGAAATACAGACTTCGGAGTCGATAAAGGGTACGCGGACTAAACGGGCACTAGAATCACGTGTCCAGCCTATCTAGCACTAAAAAGGGTTAGTACAAATGGCAGCGTGGCTTATAATTAGGGGTAATGAATGAATGAATGCGGTGTTTGTTTTGAAAAGTGGACGGATTTTTGAAAATATGATGCAACACACAAAACCCTAATTCTATTGGTCGCCTAGGTCAAATCTCTAGACCGCTCCTAACTTCCAAAAGACAAGACGCAGGATAAATCCTCCACTGCCTCTTTGTCTCTCCTGTGGCCATGTAAGTTGGAGGTTCTCCACTACGTAAGTAGTGGGCCTAATTAAGTAACCACTAGCCTTCGACACACTTGCCTTAGACACCACAAGAGAAACGCGGATAAGCAATGAATTATCCACGGCCTTCTTCTGTCCTAAGTGAGCGTGACGGTCCTTAGAGTCATCTCTAGATTTCTTTTAGTTAATTGGGGTAAATGCGGATGCAATTTTGCGATTTTCGGGGCTTAGGAAGGGTAATGAACTCCCCACCTAATCTGGATTTGGTCTTTGCCCCTTAATGTCCGTATTAATTATGCAAACAACCACAAAAATCAAAACAAGCACAATTTAATTTTGCTTTTTGCGCGGCGCTGCAATTTTTGCAAAGAAGCCTGCACAAAATGTTAATTGGAGCAGATTTGAGAAGGAGATAAGAAAAATAGAGCTCACTGTGAAAAATTGGTACAGAGTGGGCTTCACCAAGCTGCGGAACCGCCGCTATTGATGGCTCCCACCGCGGAAACGCGCCTGTAGGTAATGATTGATGCACCAAAATTTAACAGCAAGCTGCTGTTTAATCCTTCTGCTCTCTTGAAATTTCCAAAAAAAAATTTCAATTGCACAGCAAGCTCCAGATCTCCTTGCAATAAACCACAACAATACGTTTAGTGTTTTGCGTGAATTTTGATCACAAAATTACAATGGAATAAATCTTCCAATTCAAATTTCAATATAGAACGAATTAGCGCGCGATCCCCGGCAACGACGCCATTTGATTGATCTTATTTTCCGTTGTCGGTTTAGAAAAAAATGAATAGAATCACAACCAAAAATATTTGACCACAATCATTAACGGTGTCGGATTGTAGCGCATTAGCGAGTGCGGATCGTCCACAGGGATTGCACGATTCGTTCGTATTTTGTTTTGTTTGAATCGAAAATTTAATAGAAAAGAAAAGAAAACATGATTCAAGATTTTTATCGATGAGTTTCAAGTATCACTATTCTAATCAAGAATCAAGAAAATGATAAACATCAAGAATCAAGTATCGATAGAATTCCAATCACTTTAGGTTTCAAGATTTGAAGTATAGCTCGTAGGAATCGATTCGGTTGTAAATGTGAAGAAGATTCAAGATTATGATTTCTTATCCATTAACAAATTGATGCTAAATCGATGTAGAATTCATCGAGGATCAAGGATCTTGCGAAGAATTAGGGTTCCTCATCCTATCCTTTGTCCTTTCGATGAGTCACATTCACTAGATAGCTTCTTGAAAGTTGGATGATCGATCGTTGATCTCTAGATCGTGCGAAAGGAATCAAGAACGCATTCGCATCGATCTAGATCATCGATCATTCGATTTTCAAGAATTTACAATTGTTTTAAGACTTAAGAAATCGTTTAAAGATTTGTCAACATCATCATTTTACACTCGTTTCGATTCCTCCACGAGCGGAGTTTTATTCAAGCATCATCACAAAGTACATATTCAAGAATCGAAATATAAGCATAATGCTCGAATTGAAATGTAAACAAGTTTAAAGAATCTTCACCTTTATTACATCAACAAGTAGTTACAACTCTCAAGATTTACAAGAGGTAGGAACTTCGCTCGTCGAATCTAGCATCGCTCAACTCCTTGAGTCTTGGATCGCTTGGATCTCGTGCTCCGTTGAAGTCCGGCTTCGCTTCAAAGGATCGTCGAAGACTTGCTTGGCTTGCACTCAAAGGATCTTGAATTCTTGATCTTGATTGGGATTAGGGTTAGGGTTTTGAGGTGGTAGGAATTGGTTGAGGAACAAGAATGGGGGAGATTAGAGATTGATCAACTAAGGATTCAACAACTAATGAACAACCTTGAACAAGTGAGCCTAGGGGTCTATTTATAGGTTTTCCAAACCCTAGGTCTAGGAATTCAAATTTGAGTTTTCCCTCCAAAAGTTAGTTAGAGGAATAGGCTTCTAGAAGTAGTTAGTTAGGGGATTAGCTTCTACCCTAAGCTAGGAGGTTAGGGGGAAGGTTCTAGGTCCTTAATGGAGTTTAGATGAAGCTTGTTGAGGAGGCTTGGGGATGTTTAGTTTGGAACCCTAGGTTTGCTGAACTGGCAGAAGCTTCTGGATCTTTCTGGAGAATGTAGTGTTTTTCTGAAGTGTGGAAGCTGACATAAGAGTTCTAAGCTGAAGCAGAGGGGGTAACGTCGACAAGCCGCCGTGGAACCGCGGCGCAAGGCGGCTCTGGCCGCAATTCCGCGGCCACTTGGCTGAGATAGGGTTTCATTCTTCTGTTGTGGACTCTTGATAACTTGTTGGTATTTTAATGATATGTTGAATTTCTGGATGCTTCTTAGATCATTGCCAGATTCCAATTCCTTGAGTTGGCGTATTTTAACAGTCTTCGTTTTGTAAATTTGACCGCTCTCATGAAATTTCCTGCACAGACTTCGAAACACAAGTTGCGATATATACGAATGATGCCATGCTATGAAATGTAGTCAATTTCTCTTATAGTGCCGGTTTTAAAGTCTAACACATGCAATCTGATATTTAACGACTGTTTTGCTAATATGTGTTATATGAATGCCGAACACTTCTAGATGAGTGCAAATGATAGGGAAATTGCCGGTTTAAAGATGCAGTATTTTTGACTGATCAACTATCATCTTCAGAATTCTTATTTTCAGAACCTTAGAGCCTTGCTCTTGCTTTCAAGAATCTTAAGAGTTAAACTCTAGAAAACCTTTAGGTAAAATTAACTTAAATTAAATTAAATTAATTTTAATTGACAGAGCATTGCTCTCATAGATCTTTGATCTAAAGAAAACCCTTTGGGGTTTCACCAACAGAGCCTTTCTCTCAAGAATCCATAGATCTAAAGAGATCTTGTTTCAGGGTTTTTTAACCCATGAACAGAGGTTTGCTCATGGACAAAATATAGATCTTTTTTATCTTTTGATGATGAACTCTTAAGAGTTTTTATGGATCTTTAAGATTCCAGATTTTTAATTTTTAGGAATTAATTTTCCTTTGATGGATTTTTCCATCATTATTACAGAGCTAGGCTCTTTAAGAAATTTTATTCCCTTGAGACCAGAGTTTGACAAGTGTCACTCTGTGACAGAGCTTTGCTCTGAAAAGGGAGATTTTCTCCTTGTCTCAAGGGATTTCTTATTTAATGAGAATATTCTTTTGGGAATCTCCTCATTAATTGATAGTCTCATCCATTAATGGGGCTGTCTTATTAACTGATGCATTGTCATCTAGATTTTGTGGGTCCCCCTTTGGTCCCCTTTCCACTGCATTGCAGTGTGGTACAACTTTTAAAGTTCTAAGTGTCAGAAATTAAAAATTATAATACTGACAGTTGATCTCCGTCCCTCTTCTTTTTGCAGGCAACATGTCTTTCGATACCTCGTTCCCATTCGTTCGCTCGGAGGGAGGATTCCCTGGAGCACCCGTAGACCGGAAGGTCCTAGCGTTGATCAGAGACCATGATCCGGAACATAAGAATCTTCACCTTTGGGGGTCGTGGTACAATCAAATTATCAGAGGTCGACAGAGCTTTTCATGCGCAGTACCATCAAAGCCCATAATGGCGATCCATTATGCCAACCCATCCCCGGTGAAGTATGCCGTAGAGATGGTCGATTGGACTTCAGAAGGCCTTCTTCATCCCGCCATAGCTGCAATTCCCGTTCAGCCTCCCACGGTTTTAGATATCTTGGGACGCCGTATTTGTCAAGGCGAAGCGCGACCCTGGGGGCAACCATATAATATAGGTCTGATCTCCCGTCATCCGATCGGTTATCTGCCATGGGCTCGCTACATTTTGTCAGCGAAGAAGTCGCAGTTGATGAGGCTTGGATTGTACACCGCTGTTTATGCTTCTCTCTTCCAATATCGCACGCTTCCTACCTGGTGGGTTAAGGGTTTTTTGGAGCAGTGGAATATCCCTACTCACACTTTCCTCGCACTGGACCGGGAAGTGTCGATTTCTTTAGAGGAGTTCACAGAAGTTTCCGGCTTACCGGTCATAGGGGAGCATTACAAGGAGTTGCTTCCCACGGACGAATATGTCTTCAGTGCTAAGCCAGTGATCATGGGCCTTACCCCGGAGAATGTTGTTCAACATCAGTTTCCAAGTTTGATCATAGTGTTGAATATCTACGAGGGCCTTTTTATCGAATCTGGGAGTCACGGGGTTAATTTCGAGGATTTCATCGCTCGCTTCCTTCACCCGAAAGTCCTCTCGGCGGAAGCCGCTAAGTTTGCCACGCTTGATGATCCTTTCGGTTTAGGTTTGGACAACCTACCAGCGACGGAGGTAGATCAGAAGGGTTTCTTCCTTCCTAACTCCCCGATTGTCCCTTTTGCGGAGGTTGCAGTCCCTGGGATGGATGAGGAAGCATTCTTCTTAGGATTTCTTGGACTATGGCTGAGTTGGTTTGCGCTCCCGATGCATCTTCGCCGTATGAGGCCATCTGTCTTTTACCCAGCTTACCGGATGACCATTGGGGTAAAAGTGGCCGTCGGGATCGCTAGCTTAGCCCACCTGTATCATGGCCTTAGTCAAGCGGCGGATGCTAATGAACCTGGAGTACCACACGTGATCTTTTCGATGCATTACTTCAAGTCATGGCTAGAGCTACATGCACTTGGCGTTTTTGGTATGCACAAACGGCCTTCGTTCTATGACAGGTGCAGCTTCCCTCGGATCATGCGATTGGTCGGCGCCTCAATTGTAAATCCGTCGCCACGGCATGCCAGAGGTTTTCTCCTTCGTCCCCGCATAGTTGGAGATGGGATGACCTTCACCGAAAAAGTGTTAACTATCGAAAAGGCGTCTACTACCACAGTGCGGTCATTGCAAGATATTTTCAAAGACGGGGCCTCAGTTCTGATAGCCCGGGAGACCCTCCATTTGTATTCTATCAGACCAGGTTTCCTGGTGTTTAGGCAAAACGATATGGCGCTTTTCATGAGATACAACCCGCATCGTTTTGCCCAGCAACTGAGCTATAATGAAGGAGTGTCGTTGGAGGCTTTCTTGCTGGAACCTGCTGCCACTGAAGAAGGGATGCGGAGCGCGCTGCATCACTTCACGCGTCTGAATACGGGCTCTCGTTTTTTTATCAGCGAGCCGACTTGCGTCCCACAGATCCTTAATACATATACGGCGTGGTACCAGCATTCGACGGGCGCCGTTATTAAGGAAGAAAGGCGATTGTTGGTTGACCGCAAGGGTGTGCCTCCCGGCAGCGACCGCAAAGCTCCCCTGAGGCCAAGGATCCCTATCGTTCCTCCACTGAGAGATGCTGGATCTGAGCCACTGCGCGTGCTGAGCCCTCCGCGCGGATTGCCCCATACTACCACGGACGTGCCTCCAGCGCCCCGTGCTCCAGTGGAGACGGTGAATGTGGTTTCTCCGGAGTCTGGTGTGGGCTCGGACATCGGGACCCACCGTCCTAAGGTGCATGCGAAGCGTAAGCTGATTTTGGCGGCGACTGGGGCCGCTGGCAGAAGAGGAAGAAGAAGTTTGTTCTTTCCATGGGTGCTATCCTCGGCTTAGAGCCTCAAGCCCCTCTTACCGAAGGCCTAAGCGAGTATGGAAGCAACGAGGGTTTCTTGGTAGAGCCAAAAGACACCGATCTGGCGGCCGCCATCTCGGCTTCTGAGCGATCGGCAAGGCTCGAAGCGTGGTTGGCTAAACTTGCTCAATCAGGTAATCATTATTTGCATTCTTCTTCATTTCATCGTATTTTTATCATTGTCTTTGACTAATGCTTTTCTTTTTAAACAGGCATTTCTACCGAAGAAACCATCGCTGCTTCCCTGAAAACCATCCAGGAGGAAGAGATGAAACGCACTCTATCGGGTGTTGGTACGTCTCGGCTCGGTGAGTCTTTATTCTGCTTTTATGGCCAATCTAATCTTTTCTTTGTATCTTTGCAGGGGCCGCGGGATCTACTACGCAAGCCGATGCGGGGACTCTCCCTGGGCCAGCTACTGAAGTCCCGGCCTCTTCGGGGCTGCCGCGAGAGACCCAACTCAAAAAGCCGATGATGGATGCCTTGAAGGCTCTGGAGGCAACTCTGAACGCGGACGACGACGCCTTGTTGAAGGAGGCTTCCAAGAGGTCCGTCGTGACGGCCCGGGAGGAGAGGAAGCGCTTGAGGCGCGAAGAGAAGGAGCGTAGCGCTGCTTTGGCCGTGGGAGCGGGCCCAAGCGCCGTTATTCCTCGTGCTGCTAGTCCTTTGGAAGAGTCTCCAGTCGCCTTGTCCACTGCTCATAGGCAGGCGGTGCGTGCAGTTCGAGAGGCCAACGATCAATCCACCTCAGGTAATGTGTTTTTTGAGACTTTTGTTGTAAGAATGGTAAAACTATCGGTTCTGATACATCTTGTCCTGTAGGGCCGAGTCCAACTGAAGGAGCGGCGAAAACCGTCGAGCCTGAGGGGACGGTGGAGAAGGTAGCAGTTGAAACCGAGCCGACGGTAGGCGGTGCGGTGATTGGTATGATTTAGCGTGCTTGCGCTTTCTAAAAGATAGATCAAAAATATTTGTAACCGCAATCAAGAACGGCGTCGCATGAAGCTAGCCGATGAGTACGGGTCGGTCCACAGGGATTTTGTGAATTTCCGATTCGCGCTTACGAGTTAATTCCGAAGGGTGTTCGGATTGATTATTAAATCTAAAAACCTAATTAACCTAGGGCAATTATCTAGATCCACTCTTGCTAGGGCTAGGTTTAGGGATGGTTTGGAAATGTAATTAAATCTCAACGCTTTCTATACCCGAATGAAGATCTGTGAGGAGTTATGGTAATTATCAATAAAGTGGATTAGATCCGTTCGGGAAGGTGATCCTTCCTCTAGGTTCTTGTCCTTCCTTTAGAGATCCTTACCCTAACCTCCATGGAAAACATCACACCCGGGCCTTTATACTACGGTATCACCGCTACCTCGAGGGATAGAGTGCCGTAGGGAGCGGTATGTGCATGTATGCATGGAGTCATATTGTAAATATTTGGTGGGTAAGAAAGGGATGAGAGATCTCATCTCTCAAAATCCTTCCCCAAAGCTAACTCTAAACAAGTTCCTAAGGCATGAAATTAAATCTACCTAGGGCAAGGAATTTAAATCTACACTAAGGCAAGAAATTAAATTACTTACAGATGCATCCCTCCAATCATCCATGCAGGGTTGTCAGATCTGAATTTCTGAATGGAGAAGAAACACCGATGCTCTCCAAAAGATTTCTAAATTTTATTCATTAAAGGGAGGCATAAAGAATTACAATGATTAAAGTTCCTATTTATAAAGAATAGGAAACCCTAGGGTTACATTTGATTTGCATGTCTACATTTACCAAAATATCCTTAGGAAGACCTAGTCAAAGTAGACTTCAAGCTTTGGTCAAATTTTATGTCTCTGTCTCTTTTAAAAGGAAGTATTGGGCCTTGAAATTATTGGGCCTTGAAATTTCCTTTGTGGGCTCTTTTGTCTTCGGGCTTCCTTATTATTTGGTTCTTTTATTAAAATAGCTTCTATGTTTCTTCCTTTTTTGTTTTGTATATAATTTGTTTTTGGGGGAGCGCCGACAATTTTGACCCTCTTGGTATAGCCTGACAGTGAGGGCACTGTCAAGTTTAAGTTTGGGGTGTGCTCGGTAAGCTTTCTTCCTTCGCATTCATATGTATATTTTGCATCTGCATATTAAAACCATAAAATCCATAAAAATCTGAAAATTTTCGTAAAATATAAAAACTTTTTTGTCAAGTTAGCTTGTGGAAGAACTCTGATTCAACATTCGACGGTTTTTGTTTGAAAAAATAGGAATAACTAAATCTTATGTTTAGATTTTGAAAACCTGAAAGATAACTGTCCTTTGAAGTTAACTATAGCTGATATACGTCTTTACATCACACTACACGTGTCGTGAATTTTTGGAATTAGATGACAAGTCTTTCATGTTTAAACTTTTAAACAGATAAATGATTTTCTGAGGATCAAATAGGTTTGTTCTGAAATAAGTAATGTCAAGAATAGTTTATGAAGTAAAGCGAATATGAAGGAATGTTATTGATGCCGTAATTGGAGCTAAGTCTGAAAAATAACCCATCGGAAACTTGATTGGAATGATTACACACCAAACCCACTAAACACGTCTTTTATCCAAAAAATAATTGAACTGCCGGTTATATCTCCGTTCGTATTAAATCATCTGATTTTCACGTCAAACTGTCTTTTGTTTTTGGACCTAGGTAATTTGAGTAATTAAGTCCGCTGGGGTGTTTCTACACCTAATGCCCTAAAACCAACTGGTTTGGATGCATTGGCCCAAAGCTCGCTAAGAAGCCTAGAAAGTCCAGTTTAAAACAAAGTCAAGCAAGTGTTCTCTCCGAGTTAAAATTCCTAACGGTTCTTTGTGTGAGAATAATCTTGATAAAAGACAGGCTTTTATAAAAAAATTTAACGGAGATATGAAGGTTTTATTCTATGATAAAGACTATTGCACGTTCACAGAGGTGTGTATGAAATGAAAACAAGAAAAAGGTGGAGTGAAAAATACGACTTAGTTTCCTGTTAAGGAAGATAGAAATTCTGAAGTTGAAACCTTACTGGAAAACGAAACTTTAAAAATGCTTAACTCTTTATAAAACTTATGTGATCCTTTTAAAATTGTTATCTGGGCTTTATTGTGCGACATGATGACTTTAATCAATCCTTCTGGAACTTAACGACACTAATTGCACTGCACGTAAAGACATATAAAATCTGTAGTTAAATAAGAAGCGAGGTGTGAAAAATAAAGGTTCGATAGTCTAGACTTAGGATTATAGAATTGTTATTTTCTGAAACAAAAACTTTAGGGTTTGAATCTTAGTTATTTTACAAAACCAACTTGACCGGATTTTGTGGGTAGTATCCGCTGAAAACCCTCAGGAGACAACACTCCTCCTACTAGGGACACCTAGAGGTTTAACGGCTTGTTGCACATGCTCAGTGCAATCGCGTTCCTTGCGAAAGTGCGGTTAGGATTTTCTTTTTTGTGAATAATTGGTTTTGCTCGGGACGAGCAAAAGTTAAGTTTGGGGGTATTTGTTCATAACAGAATACTGCATTTTTACCGCCCATTCTTATGCTCGTGTGTTTATAGGTAGGTACTTTTAATCCGTGTTTGTTACATATTTACAGAGTACAGGTTTTTAGGCCAAATATTGCAAATCAAGACAAAATCTCCACAATTACACCAAATACAGAACATCTGTCACAGCAGATAAAAGCCGGGTTCCGGTCATCCATATCCGTCCAGTGTCGAGTACCAGTTCCAGAGACAAGACATATGACAGTGGTCATTCGTGTCTCGGACAAGCACAGAGCACGAGGGGGGCAGCACAAGAATCAATGGGTGCGCGGAGCTCGAGAGAGATAGATGTCAAAAGTGAAGAAAAGATAGCAATCTTGGACTAAGAATTCTGAAGATATTCTGGAAATATTATCAGAAAATACATGTACCAGACAACAGGGGACAGTAGATCAGGGCCGTACAAGAAACACCACACCCTAACCCTACTGTAGGGGCGCGGATCCGCGGCCAATAGAGGGTATTGGCGGCGGATCCGCGGCCGTACAGGCGCCGCAGGCAGAGAACTTTTGGGGGTATTTTGGGTGTTTCATTTTATATCTGATGGTTGCCCTAGATCTTCAACTCCCTGCCTATAAATACAGCAGAACTTGCCAAAGCCAAGGGTCATTCTTTGTTCTTCATTCTTTTGTAGGATTTAGTCTTTTTTCTTCTTCTTCTTCATTCTTTTTCCATGAAACTTGTAGTGAGAGCTTTTTGAGTGGAACATCAATGAAGATGAGGGCTTTTGTTCATTCTCTTTTGTTTCTTCTTCCCCTTGAGATTCTTGCTTTCTCTTGATCATTCAACCTCTTCATTGAGCTTGAATGGTTAAGGGTTAGTTATTGATCTCAAGGGTCGTATTTTCTTGCGGAATTAGCGCTTCATTTCACATGCGTTCTCTACCCTTCTCTTGATCTTGCAACCTCTTGATTGAGCTTGCAAGTTTAAGGGTTGGCTATTGATCACATGCTTGTCTTGAGTCCTAGTTCCTTGTTCTTTTTACTCGCTTTTTATTACTCGCTTTTTATTACTTGCAATTTATTTCATGCACTTAAATTCCATGCACTTATATTCTTGTAATCTTTTCTTTTCTTTGTTCTTTTCTTTTTGTTCTCTCTTTTTGGTTCTCTTTTGTGAATGAATGTAATTATTATTGTTAAGAAGAAATACGATATTATAAGTTAAAGATTTTCTTTTCTCTTTTCCTTTTCCCGTTATTTTCCATTGAACTCCGCCCAAACCATACGCAAGCGCTCCGTTAGGCACCGTACCCTGACAAGGTAACGGTGATTCCTAACCGCGACCGGTTGCGTTCGGTTTGGCCGGAGGCGAAAGCAAAAGACAAGAACGGAAGGACAAGGGTAAATAAGCCGGATTCCACGAATACCGCGCTTAAATCCCCTAATCCACGTTGTTGCCGATTGCTCTAGCTTCAATTGGTCAAGACTCGGCTCAAAGGTTTCGAGTACGGATTTCTTTAGCTTATAATCTCGTATCTTTTCTTAACAACTTTATACTTGCAAATAAACACATAGGTTAGAATCAAACTCATACAGATTCTTTATTGACTCGTCTAAGACAAGAAGGTAAAATACCACCATCTCCCTGTGGACCGACCCGTGCTCAACCGGCTAGCTGCATAGCGACACCGTCCTGATCGCGGTTATACTTTAATTCTTTGAACATCCGACACGCCAAAAGCGTGCGATCAAATGGCGTCGTTGCCGGGGAGACGGTAGCGTATTTTCTTTCTTGTTATTCGGGTTAATATTCTTTTTGTATATATTTAAAAAAAAAATATTTTTGTTGTTTTTTTTGATAATTTTTGTGGGCAAGTGTGCAGATTTTTGCGTATTTGCAAACTACGATTGTGGGGAGCAAAGTGTGCATTCAAGGCAAAGGTGATTACGAAGTACAGTGCCAAAGATCCGGGTAGTTTGACCCGCGCAAGAGAACCTTTCAAGCTTACCGGATTTGATTCAACGGGGGTTTCCTAACCCAAAACTTAACGGTACGTATTTTACTAACACCTTCTTCTCAAATCCGATGCTTCCAATATACTATTCTTTGCAGGATTCTTTGCAAGTTCGCTAGCAAACGCCAAAATTGACTAACCCGTATTTGTTGCAGTGCTGTGCTAAAATAAAAAAAAACCAATTTTTTGATTCTTTATAGAATTTTTATTGAATTGTGCATTGCATACATTAATACGGACTTAAGGGCAAGCGAACCCCACAAGATACGGTAAAGGATTTCATCACCTTTTCCGTGGCCCACAAATCACGAACTTGCGCATAACGTTTATCCGCACAAAATTTAAAAGAAACTAGACTTTAAGCCTTAAGGACTTCGCGCTCACTAGGAGAAGTTAACTGTGTTTAGAACCTTGCTTAACGGTATATTGTTTACGGGGTGTCTAGGAAAGTGTTAACGGCGAAACCGCCAAAAGAGAAAGGGTTATTTAATTAAGGAACTTCGTGAAAGCGTTGGAAAACCTCCCCTTATCTCTGCACTTACCTGGCCTCGTGATCAGTGTATCTTGAGCCTGTTTCTCGACACAGTTTTACTTCGACAATCAAGTTCTGGAGCAGGTCTAGTTGACCTAAGTTAACCCTAGAACGATTAGGTGTGTGGTATTTTTGTGTCGTGATTATTTTTGTTTATATTCTTTTTGTGTATATTTCATTCTTTTGTCTATAAAAATATATATATATATATATATATATATATATATATATATATCACATTCTTTTTTCCCCTCCTTTTCTCTACCTTTCTTTCTCTCTCTTCATATCATGGGTACTCCACCTCGCAAAACTCTTGCCGAACTTTGGTACCCACAACCAGACATTACTTCCTACGGTTCTTGTTTTGGTCGAACTTCGAACGATCCATCCATGCCAAAAATTTCTTTGAAAGATCGAATAGACGCGTCTAGGACGAACAACTGGACCCCGCAATCCACTTCGTATCAACCGTTTCAAACATTCACACCTTCTTGCGTTGATACCCCTTTTGAAAATCCAGTTGTGACCCCGAGACCTATGTCTATTGCTGAACGTATTGAACAATCTCGCAGCCGATCTTTCACTCCTTTCACCACTACAAATTCTTGGGATCAACAATTCCATTCACCTTCTTATCCCAATGTTGATCCCACTCCTGTCCAGCCATTCAATTCCTACCTGTCCTACCCAACTTTTACACCTTCCCTAGACATTGCTTCTACACAGTCTTTTGGGAGTTTTCAGTATCCAAACAACTTTGAATCTTTTACTGAAACCCCCTCACAACCCATGTCTAGTCTGGAACAGTCGTTGGAAGACTTTAGGGTAGCGTCAAGCCAACAAATGATGGATTTGAATGCGTCCATGGCCGCCCTCATACAACCAAGTGATCCGGTAGCTAGTTTTCAACTAGCTCCAAATTTTTCAATGTATGATGAGGCGGCAGGACAGGCTGTGAATTTGAGTAGAGAGAGTGAGATGTACCCCCTTCCAAATCAAACCTACCCGTTCCAAATTGAATCCCACAACTCCTGTTTTGCAAGTCTATCGAGTATCCCACATGATTTATCACTTGAAGATAGAATGATGAATGAGTTGTGCGACTTCGTAGTGTTTGATTTGCCCGATTGTGAAGGGTCCCTTCCAAGTGAAACCATACCTAATCCTTTTGACCTCTACACCTATATCTTAGAACCAGAATCGATTGAAATCCATGCTTTTGTAGAGGTGTCAGAGAATTTTGATTTTCACTTGATTGAGGATATCGACGCTGGGAATATTTTGGATGATGAACCCGTAGATTTGACTGAGTTTTTCTCTCCAATTCATCATCCCGAGTCATTAACTGTTTTTCCCGAACAACATATGCGTCTGGACTTTGATGAAATATGCATGGATAAGCTTAACTTTGAGGAGAATTTTGAGGATATTTTTTAGGATGAAACAGTTCTAGATGATGAGTCGGATTTTCCAATTCATCTTGTTCCTTTCACTGACTGTGTACACCCTCCAGAACCCTTAACCGATTCCCTTCCTCAACCACTTCCCTCCATCCTTTCCATCGTTCCGACCTTGCAAGAACCCGTACCATTTTCACTTCCTGTGTTTGGTTTACCAAGTTCGGCGTACCCATGGTTTCTCACGAATCTTGAGGGATTTGACCTCATTTCTCGACGGGTAAATATATTAGCACAATCGCTTTTTACACATCGATCATCAAAAATTGTGCTAATCTATTTACTCCATTTGCACCCTCAAGTTCGTATTCCACTTCTTTTTCCCTTCCGCCATTCTTCTTCCTCTCATATACCGAGACCGTATCCCGCTTCTCTCTGCATACGGTCTCGCGTATTCTCCATTTCCTTTCTCTTCACCTTCTTTCACCAGCCACTGCTTTATCACGATAAGATCTTTGAATGTTTGGTACTAACTTTTGGCCTGTGTAAGGTCTTGTATAGCTTGATACTGTTCTCTTTCCCCCCTAATCCTGAATTTCAACGCTTAACAGTGGAAACACTGTTTTACTTAAGTTTGGGGGGGACACTTTTTTTTGTATATATTTTTTGTTTTCCTTTTTTGTTTTGTATATAATTTGTTTTTGGGGGAGCGCCGACAATTTTGACCCTCTTGGTATAGCCTGACAGTGAGGGCACTGTCAAGTTTAAGTTTGGGGGTGTGCTCGGTAAGCGTTCTTCCTTCGCATTCATATGTATATTTTGCATCTGCATATTAAAACCATAAAATCCATAAAAATCTGAAAATTTTCTTAAAATATAAAAACTTTTTTGTCAAGTTAGCTTGTGGAAGAACTCTGATTCAACATTCGACGGTTTTTGTTTGAAAAAATAGGAATAACTAAATCTTATGTTTAGATTTTGAAAACCTGAAAGATAACTGTCCTTTGAAGTTAACTATAGCTGATATACGTCTTTACATCACACTACACGTGTCGTGAATTTTTGGAATTAGATGACAAGTCTTTCATGTTTAAACTTTTAAACAGATAAATGATTTTCTGAGGATCAAATAGGTTTGTTCTGAAATAAGTAATATCAAGAATAGTTTATGAAGTAAAGCGAATATGAAGGAATGTTATTGATGCCGTAATTGGAGCTAAGTCTGAAAAATAACCCATCGGAAACTTGATTGGAATGATTACACACCAAACCCACTAAACACGTCTTTTATCCAAAAAATAATTGAACTGCCGGTTATATCTCCGTTCGTATTAAATCATCTGATTTTCACGTCAAACTGTCTTTTGTTTTTGGACCTAGGTAACTTGAGTAATTAAGTCCGCTGGGGTGTTTCTACACCTAATGCCCTAAAACCAACTGGTTTGGGTGCATTGGCCCAAAGCTCGCTAAGAAGCCTAGAAAGTCCAGTTTAAAACAAAGTCAAGCAAGTGTTCTCTCCGAGTTAAAATTCCTAACGGTTCTTTGTGTGAGAATAATCTTGATAAAAGACAGGCTTTTATAAAAAAATTTAACGGAGATATGAAGGTTTTATTCTATGATAAAGACTATTGCACGTTCACAGAGGTGTGTATGAAATGAAAACAAGAAAAAGGTGGAGTGAAAAATACGACTTAGTTTCCTGTTAAGGAAGATAGAAATTCTGAAGTTGAAACCTTACTGGAAAACGAAACTTTAAAAATGCTTAACTCTTTATAAAACTTATGTGATCCTTTTAAAATTGTTATCTGGGCTTTATTGTGCGACATGATGACTTTAATCGATCCTTCTGGAACTTAACGACACTAATTGCACTGCACGTAAAGACATATAAAATCTGTAGTTAAATAAGAAGCGAGGTGTGAAAAATAAAGGTTCGATAGTCTAGACTTAGGATTATAGAATTGTTATTTTCTGAAACAAAAACTTTAGGGTTTGAATCTTAGTTATTTTACAAAACCAACTTGACCGGATTTTGTGGGTAGTATCCGCTGAAAACCCTCAGGAGACAACACTCCTCCTACTAGGGACACCTAGAGGTTTAACGGCTTGTTGCACATGCTCAGTGCAATCGCGTTCCTTGCGAAAGTGCGGTTAGGATTTTCTTTTTTGTGAATAATTGGTTTTGCTCGGGACGAGCAAAAGTTAAGTTTGGGGGTATTTGTTCATAACAGAATACTGCATTTTTACCGCCCATTCTTATGCTCGTGTGTTTATAGGTAGGTACTTTTAATCCGTGTTTGTTACATATTTACAGAGTACAGGTTTTTAGGCCAAATATTGCAAATCAAGACAAAATCTCCACAGTTACACCAAATACAGAACATCTGTCACAGCAGATAAAAGCCGGGTTCCGGTCATCCATATCCGTCCAGTGTCGAGTACCAGTTCCAGAGACAAGACATATGACAGTGGTCATTCGTGTCTCGGACAAGCACAGAGCACGAGGGGGGCAGCACAAGAATCAATGGGTGCGCGGAGCTCGAGAGAGATAGATGTCAAAAGTGAAGAAAAGATAGCAATCTTGGACTAAGAATTCTGAAGATATTCTGGAAATATTATCAGAAAATACATGTACCAGACAACAGGGGACAGTAGATCAGGGCCGTACAAGAAACACCACACCCTAACCCTACTGTAGGGGCGCGGATCCGCGGCCAATAGAGGGTATTGGCGGCGGATCCGCGGCCGTACAGGCGCCGCAGGCAGAGAACTTTTGGGGGTATTTTGGGTGTTTCATTTTATATCTGATGGTTGCCCTAGATCTTCAACTCCCTGCCTATAAATACAGCAGAACTTGCCAAAGCCAAGGGTCATTCTTTGTTCTTCATTCTTTTGTAGGATTTAGTCTTTTTTCTTCTTCTTCTTCATTCTTTTTCCATGAAACTTGTAGTGAGAGCTTTTTGAGTGGAACATCAATGAAGATGAGGGCTTTTGTTCATTCTCTTTTGTTTCTTCTTCCCCTTGAGATTCTTGCTTTCTCTTGATCATTCAACCTCTTCATTGAGCTTGAATGGTTAAGGGTTAGTTATTGATCTCAAGGGTCGTATTTTCTTGCGGAATTAGCGCTTCATTTCACATGCGTTCTCTACCCTTCTCTTGATCTTGCAACCTCTTGATTGAGCTTGCAAGTTTAAGGGTTGGCTATTGATCACATGCTTGTCTTGAGTCCTAGTTCCTTGTTCTTTTTACTCGCTTTTTATTACTCGCTTTTTATTACTTGCAATTTATTTCATGCACTTAAATTCCATGCACTTATATTCTTGTAATCTTTTCTTTTCTTTGTTCTTTTCTTTTTGTTCTCTCTTTTTGGTTCTCTTTTGTGAATGAATGTAATTATTATTGTTAATAAGAAATACGATATTATAAGTTAAAGATTTTCTTTTCTCTTTTCCTTTTCCCGTTATTTTCCATTGAACTCCGCCCAAACCATACGCAAGCGCTCCGTTAGGCACCGTACCCTGACAAGGTAACGGTGATTCCTAACCGCGACCGGTTGCGTTTGGTTTGGCCGGAGGCGAAAGCAAAAGACAAGAACGGAAGGACAAGGGTAAATAAGCCGGATTCCACGAATACCGCGCTTAAATCCCCTAATCCACGTTGTTGCCGATTGCTCTAGCTTCAATTGGTCAAGACTCGGCTCAAAGGTTTCGAGTACGGATTTCTTTAGCTTATAATCTCGTATCTTTTCTTAACAACTTTATACTTGCAAATAAACACATAGGTTAGAATCAAACTCATACAGATTCTTTATTGACTCGTCTAAGACAAGAAGGTAAAATACCACCATCTCCCTGTGGACCGACCCGTGCTCAACCGGCTAGCTGCATAGCGACACCGTCCTGATCGCGGTTATACTTTAATTCTTTGAACATCCGACACGCCAAAAGCGTGCGATCAAATGGCGACGTTGCCGGGGAGACGGTAGCGTATTTTCTTTCTTGTTATTCGGGTTAATATTCTTTTTGTATATATTTAAAAAAAAAATCTTTTTGTTGTTTTTTTTGATAATTTTTGTGGGCAAGTGTGCAGATTTTTGCGTATTTGCAAACTACGATTGTGGGGAGCAAAGTGTGCATTCAAGGCAAAGGTGATTACGAAGTACAGTGCCAAAGATCCGGGTAGTTTGACCCGCGCAAGAGAACCTTTCAAGCTTACCGGATTTGATTCAACGGGGGTTTCCTAACCCAAAACTTAACGGTACGTATTTTACTAACACCTTCTTCTCAAATCCGATGCTTCCAATATACTATTCTTTGCAGGATTCTTTGCAAGTTCGCTAGCAAACGCCAAAATTGACTAACCCGTATTTGTTGCAGTGCTGTGCTAAAATAAAAAAAAACCAATTTTTTGATTCTTTATAGAATTTTTATTGAATTGTGCATTGCATACATTAATACGGACTTAAGGGCAAGCGAACCCCACAAGATACGGTAAAGGATTTCATCACCTTTTCCGTGGCCCACAAATCACGAACTTGCGCATAACGTTTATCCGCACAAAATTTAAAAGAAACTAGACTTTAAGCCTTAAGGACTTCGCGCTCACTAGGAGAAGTTAACTGTGTTTAGAACCTTGCTTAACGGTATATTGTTTACGGGGTGTCTAGGAAAGTGTTAACGGCGAAACCGCCAAAAGAGAAAGGGTTATTTAATTAAGGAACTTCGTGAAAGCGTTGGAAAACCTCCCCTTATCTCTGCACTTACCTGGCCTCGTGATCAGTGTATCTTGAGCCTGTTTCTCGACACAGTTTTACTTCGACAATCAAGTTCTGGAGCAGGTCTAGTTGACCTAAGTTAACCCTAGAACGATTAGGTGTGTGGTATTTTTGTGTCGTGATTATTTTTGTTTATATTCTTTTTGTGTATATTTCATTCTTTTGTCTATAAAAATATATATATATATATATATATATATATATATATATATATATCACATTCTTTTTTCCCCTCCTTTTCTCTACCTTTCTTTCTCTCTCTTCATATCATGGGTACTCCACCTCGCAAAACTCTTGCCGAACTTTGGTACCCACAACCAGACATTACTTCCTACGGTTCTTGTTTTGGTCGAACTTCGAACGATCCATCCATGCCAAAAATTTCTTTGAAAGATCGAATAGACGCGTCTAGGACGAACAACTGGACCCCGCAATCCACTTCGTATCAACCGTTTCAAACATTCACACCTTCTTGCGTTGATACCCCTTTTGAAAATCCAGTTGTGACCCCGAGACCTATGTCTATTGCTGAACGTATTGAACAATCTCGCAGCCGATCTTTCACTCCTTTCACCACTACAAATTCTTGGGATCAACAATTCCATTCACCTTCTTATCCCAATGTTGATCCCACTCCTGTCCAGCCATTCAATTCCTACCTGTCCTACCCAACTTTTACACCTTCCCTAGACATTGCTTCTACACAGTCTTTTGGGAGTTTTCAGTATCCAAACAACTTTGAATCTTTTACTGAAACCCCCTCACAACCCATGTCTAGTCTGGAACAGTCGTTGGAAGACTTTAGGATAGCGTCAAGCCAACAAATGATGGATTTGAATGCGTCCATGGCCGCCCTCATACAACCAAGTGATCCGGTAGCTAGTTTTCAACTAGCTCCAAATTTTTCAATGTATGATGAGGCGGCAGGACAGGCTGTGAATTTGAGTAGAGAGAGTGAGATGTACCCCCTTCCAAATCAAACCTACCCGTTCCAAATTGAATCCCACAACTCCTGTTTTGCAAGTCTATCGAGTATCCCACATGATTTATCACTTGAAGATAGAATGATGAATGAGTTGTGCGACTTCGTAGTGTTTGATTTGCCCGATTGTGAAGGGTCCCTTCCAAGTGAAACCATACCTAATCCTTTTGACCTCTACACCTATATCTTAGAACCAGAATCGATTGAAATCCATGCTTTTGTAGAGGTGTCAGAGAATTTTGATTTTCACTTGATTGAGGATATCGACGCTGGGAATATTTTGGATGATGAACCCGTAGATTTGACTGAGTTTTTCTCTCCAATTCATCATCCCGAGTCATTAACTGTTTTTCCCGAACAACATATGCGTCTGGACTTTGATGAAATATGCATGGATAAGCTTAACTTTGAGGAGAATTTTGAGGATATTTTTTAGGATGAAACAGTTCTAGATGATGAGTCGGATTTTCCAATTCATCTTGTTCCTTTCACTGACTGTGTACACCCTCCAGAACCCTTAACCGATTCCCTTCCTCAACCACTTCCCTCCATCCTTTCCATCGTTCCGACCTTGCAAGAACCCGTACCATTTTCACTTCCTGTGTTTGGTTTACCAAGTTCGGCGTACCCATGGTTTCTCACGAATCTTGAGGGATTTGACCTCATTTCTCGACGGGTAAATATATTAGCACAATCGCTTTTTACACATCGATCATCAAAAATTGTGCTAATCTATTTACTCCATTTGCACCCTCAAGTTCGTATTCCACTTCTTTTTCCCTTCCGCCATTCTTCTTCCTCTCATATACCGAGACCGTATCCCGCTTCTCTCTGCATACGGTCTCGCGTATTCTCCATTTCCTTTCTCTTCACCTTCTTTCACCAGCCACTGCTTTATCACGATAAGATCTTTGAATGTTTGGTACTAACTTTTGGCCTGTGTAAGGTCTTGTATAGCTTGATACTGTTCTCTTTCCCCCCTAATCCTGAATTTCAACGCTTAACAGTGGAAACACTGTTTTACTTAAGTTTGGGGGGGACACTTTTTTTGTATATATTTTTTGTTTTCCTTTTTTGTTTTGTATATAATTTGTTTTTGGGGGAGCGCCGACAATTTTGACCCTCTTGGTATAGCCTGACAGTGAGGGCACTGTCAAGTTTAAGTTTGGGGGTGTGCTCGGTAAGCGTTCTTCCTTCGCATTCATATGTATATTTTGCATCTGCATATTAAAACCATAAAATCCATAAAAATCTGAAAATTTTCTTAAAATATAAAAACTTTTTTGTCAAGTTAGCTTGTGGAAGAACTCTGATTCAACATTCGACGGTTTTTGTTTGAAAAAATAGGAATAACTAAATCTTATGTTTAGATTTTGAAAACCTGAAAGATAACTCTCCTTTGAAGTTAACTATAGCTGATATACGTCTTTACATCACACTACACGTGTCGTGAATTTTTGGAATTAGATGACAAGTCTTTCATGTTTAAACTTTTAAACAGATAAATGATTTTCTGAGGATCAAATAGGTTTGTTCTGAAATAAGTAATATCAAGAATAGTTTATGAAGTAAAGCGAATATGAAGGAATGTTATTGATGCCGTAATTGGAGCTAAGTCTGAAAAATAACCCATCGGAAACTTGATTGGAATGATTACACACCAAACCCACTAAACACGTCTTTTATCCAAAAAATAATTGAACTGCCGGTTATATCTCCGTTCGTATTAAATCATCTGATTTTCACGTCAAACTGTCTTTTGTTTTTGGACCTAGGTAACTTGAGTAATTAAGTCCGCTGGGGTGTTTCTACACCTAATGCCCTAAAACCAACTGGTTTGGGTGCATTGGCCCAAAGCTCGCTAAGAAGCCTAGAAAGTCCAGTTTAAAACAAAGTCAAGCAAGTGTTCTCTCCGAGTTAAAATTCCTAACGGTTCTTTGTGTGAGAATAATCTTGATAAAAGACAGGCTTTTATAAAAAAATTTAACGGAGATATGAAGGTTTTATTCTATGATAAAGACTATTGCACGTTCACAGAGGTGTGTATGAAATGAAAACAAGAAAAAGGTGGAGTGAAAAGTACGACTTAGTTTCCTGTTAAGGAAGATAGAAATTCTGAAGTTGAAACCTTACTGGAAAACGAAACTTTAAAAATGCTTAACTCTTTATAAAACTTATGTGATCCTTTTAAAATTGTTATCTGGGCTTTATTGTGCGACATGATGACTTTAATCGATCCTTCTGGAACTTAACGACACTAATTGCACTGCACGTAAAGACATATAAAATCTGTAGTTAAATAAGAAGCGAGGTGTGAAAAATAAAGGTTCGATAGTCTAGACTTAGGATTATAGAATTGTTATTTTCTGAAACAAAAACTTTAGGGTTTGAATCTTAGTTATTTTACAAAACCAACTTGACCGGATTTTGTGGGTAGTATCCGCTGAAAACCCTCAGGAGACAACACTCCTCCTACTAGGGACACCTAGAGGTTTAACGGCTTGTTGCACATGCTCAGTGCAATCGCGTTCCCTGCGAAAGTGCGGTTAGGATTTTCTTTTTTGTGAATAATTGGTTTTGCTCGGGACGAGCAAAAGTTAAGTTTGGGGGTATTTGTTCATAACAGAATACTGCATTTTTACCGCCCATTCTTATGCTCGTGTGTTTATAGGTAGGTACTTTTAATCCGTGTTTGTTACATATTTACAGAGTACAGGTTTTTAGGCCAAATATTGCAAATCAAGACAAAATCTCCACAGTTACACCAAATACAGAACATCTGTCACAGCAGATAAAAGCCGGGTTCCGGTCATCCATATCCGTCCAGTGTCGAGTACCAGTTCCAGAGACAAGACATATGACAGTGGTCATTCGTGTCTCGGACAAGCATAGAGCACGAGGGGGGCAGCACAAGAATCAATGGGTGCGCGGAGCTCGAGAGAGATAGAGGTCAAAAGTGAAGAAAAGATAGCAATCTTGGACTAAGAATTCTGAAGATATTCTGGAAATATTATCAGAAAATACATGTACCAGACAACAGGGGACAGTAGATCAGGGCCGTACAAGAAACACCACACCCTAACCCTACTGTAGGGGCGCGGATCCGCGGCCAATAGAGGGTATTGGCGGCGGATCCGCGGCCGTACAGGCGCAGCAGGCAGAGAACTTTTGGGGGTATTTTGGGTGTTTCATTTTATATCTGATGGTTGCCCTAGATCTTCAACTCCCTGCCTATAAATACAGCAGAACTTGCCAAAGCCAAGGGTCATTCTTTGTTCTTCATTCTTTTGTAGGATTTAGTCTTTTTTCTTCTTCTTCTTCATTCTTTTTCCATGAAACTTGTAGTGAGAGCTTTTTGAGTGGAACATCAATGAAGATGAGGGCTTTTGTTCATTCTCTTTTGTTTCTTCTTCCCCTTGAGATTCTTGCTTTCTCTTGATCATTCAACCTCTTCATTGAGCTTGAATGGTTAAGGGTTAGTTATTGATCTCAAGGGTCGTATTTTCTTGCGGAATTAGCGCTTCATTTCACATGCGTTCTCTACCCTTCTCTTGATCTTGCAACCTCTTGATTGAGCTTGCAAGTTTAAGGGTTGGCTATTGATCACATGCTTGTCTTGAGTCCTAGTTCCTTGTTCTTTTTACTCGCTTTTTATTACTCGCTTTTTATTACTTGCAATTTATTTCATGCACTTAAATTCCATGCACTTATATTCTTGTAATCTTTTCTTTTCTTTGTTCTTTTCTTTTTGTTCTCTCTTTTTGGTTCTCTTTTGTGAATGAATGTAATTATTATTGTTAAGAAGAAATACGATATTATAAGTTAAAGATTTTCTTTTCTCTTTTCCTTTTCCCGTTATTTTCCATTGAACTCCGCCCAAACCATACGCAAGCGCTCCGTTAGGCACCGTACCCTGACAAGGTAACGGTGATTCCTAACCGCGACCGGTTGCGTTCGGTTTGGCCGGAGGCGAAAGCAAAAGACAAGAACGGAAGGACAAGGGTAAATAAGCCGGATTCCACGAATACCGCGCTTAAATCCCCTAATCCACGTTGTTGCCGATTGCTCTAGCTTCAATTGGTCAAGACTCGGCTCAAAGGTTTCGAGTACGGATTTCTTTAGCTTATAATCTCGTATCTTTTCTTAACAACTTTATACTTGCAAATAAACACATAGGTTAGAATCAAACTCATACAGATTCTTTATTGACTCGTCTAAGACAAGAAGGTAAAATACCACCATCTCCCTGTGGACCGACCCGTGCTCAACCGGCTAGCTGCATAGCGACACCGTCCTGATCGCGGTTATACTTTAATTCTTTGAACATCCGACACGCCAAAAGCGTGCGATCAGGGTGCCGCGATGAGTTTGAGTATGCTGAGCGGATGCATCGAAGAGCTTGACGCAGAAGCTCCCCCATCTGCCGCAGATTTCGTTGCGGAAGTTAATCTGATGTTGGCGATGCTTGCAAATTTTCATAATGAAGGCGTCATCGAGTCTTGGGTTAATCACTGCAGGGAGATCGAGGCCCGCTTGCATCAGCTGGAGCTTATGCGTCCTGCCCCCGAGATCTTGGCCGCGAGCACTCAACGGGCGGCGTGGATCGAGCAGAACGCTTCTTACTTCCGCCATCTTGAACAAGAAGTTGCTTTAAGGCGTAAGGAGCGCGGAGAGACTTCGAGCAAATCTGCCCGACTGCATGCTCAGGTGGATGCAAATGCTACACAGTTGAAGGTTATCTTTGAAGCCCTTCTGCGATACATCTCTGACGGGTTAACACTGAGGCAGCAGCTTGACGTCGTCGAGCGGGATGCACCAAATCAGGAGGCAGCCCAGCAGGCAGTTGAGGAGCGGCTTTCATCCTTCCTGCAGCAGCGGACTCAAGTGGAAGCAGAATTGGCGGTGGCAGCCAATCAGGAGAAGGCATTGAAGGAAGTGCGCGAGCAATTGATGGGGCTATTTAAGACGCTTCCTTCTCAGTAGCTGCCTTTGTATCAATTATACACATGTAATCTTTGAATAATATGTATACATTCTTTATTCTTTTATACGATTCGCCTTGTACTTAATTGAATTCATGAATAAAGATACACACATTTTCTTTTGCAATGTCTCATGTCATCTCTGTGCTTTCTCCCTTCTTTTATTATCAGCATGCTACCTTAGTAAACATGGTTGACAGATGATAGAGCGAGCATCTTGTATTGGATTCTTCAGGAGGTACTGATGGCTTAAGCCGCAGGTTCAGATCTGCTGCCTAAGACTTTTCAACTTTATGAGCCGTGAGGGTCTCACAAAGACTTTTCTCCCTACGGATCAAGAGGATCTCGTAGGTGTATTTTCTCCTTAGGAATCGTGAGGATTCCTAAGTGTGTTTTCTCTTGAGAGTCGTAAGGATCCCACAAGAGAATTTTCTTCCTTACAAGTCGAGAGGACTTGTAAGTGATTGATGAGTTGATCTACTCCCGAGTTAATGCATTGCTTCAACAGGGAGTCGAGGGTTGACTTTGGGTTGTCTGTGCACCACAGAGTCATGGAACTGGGAACTTTGCCGCGGCTCCACTTTGCTGACGTTGTATATCCCTGCAGAGACACTAATTCCTCTACGGGTCGGCGTGAATCGAGATATTCTCGTCAAGGACGCGGATTTCCCTGAATCAAGGTATTTTCCAAGGACACTGATTTCCTCGGAGTTGAAACGAATCGAGGTATTCCTGCAAAGACACTGATTTCTCTGTGGGTCGACGCGAATCAAGATGCTCTCGTTAAGGACGCTGATTTCCCTCAATCGAGGTATTGCCAAGGACACTTATTTCCTCGGAGTTGAAACGAATCAAGGTATTCTTGCAAAGACACTGATTTCTCTGCGGGTCGACGCGAATCAAGATACTCTCGTCAAGGACGCTGATTTCCCTGAATCGAGGTATTTGCCAAGGACACTGATTTCCTCGGAGTCGAAACGAATCGAGGTATTCCTGCAAAGACATTGATTTCTCTGCGGATCGACGCGAATCAAGATGCTCTCGTCAAGGATGCTGATTTCCCTGAATCGAGGTATTGCCAAGGACACTGATTTCCTCGGTGTCGAAACGAATCGAGGTATTCCTGCAAAGACACTGATTTCTCTGCGGGTCGACGCGAATCAAGATGCTCTCGTCAAGGATGCTGATTTCCCTGAATCGAGGTATTGTCAAGGACACTGATTTCCTCGGAGTCGAAACGAATCGAGGTATTCCTGCAAAGACATTGATTTCTCTGCGGATCGACGCGAATCAAGATGCTCTCGTCAAGGATGTTGATTTCCCTGAATCGAGGTATTTGCCAAGGACACTGATTTCCTCGGAGTCGAAACGAATCGAGGTATTCCTGCAAAGACACTGATTTCTCTGCGGGTCGACGCGAATCAAGATGCTCTCGTCAAGGATGCTGATTTCCCTGAATCGAGGTATTTGCCAAGGACACTGATTTCCTCGGAGTCGAAACGAATCGAGGTATTCCTACAAAGACATTGATTTCTCTGCGGATCGACGCGAATCAAGATGCTCTCGTCAAGGACGCTGATTTCCCTGAATCGAGGTATTGCAAAGGACACTGATTTCCTCGGAGTCGAAACGAATCGAGGTATTCCTGTAAAGACATTGATTTCTCTACGGATCGACGCGAATCAAGATGCTCTCGTCAAGGACGCTGATTTCCCTGAATCGAGGTATTTGCCAAGGACACAAATTTCCTCGGAGTTGAAACGAATCGAGGTATTCCTGCAAAGACACTGATTTCTCTGCGGGTCGACGCGAATCAAGCAGTTTTCGCAAGAATATCTTAACGTTACAGTTAACCTATGCTCTTTACGACAGAGGTCCGTTAGAGTCTGTGGTACTAGGGTTTTGTCCGTTGTACCGTCGCGTTAGCTGATGTATTTCTCGATAGGCAGTCTTGCTGTTCGAGTAGTCTTGCGACTGTCGTGTCTCTGATCCCTTCGGGGGCTGGACAAGACGTCTTCAAGCAATCCTCCTAGGCAGTTTGACCGTCGGAAGAGCAAGCGTTAGGAATTTTGCCATGCCGCTTTTTACTTGAGGTTAAGCTCATTTTGGAGAACCTCGACGAGTCATAACCACTCCGCGCTGGTGTGGGATGATCTCCGATAGTCTTTCAGGCTTTATATGACTTGCCGTTAAGACCCTGAAGCTAGGAATTTGGCCTTTGCTTCGTTTACTGGCATTGCGTCCTCTATATCGAGATGAATGTTGCGGTTGTGTCTAGGTTGCTGGTGAACCGTCGAGGTTTGGAACTAGGGATTTTGTCGTGGCTCCTTTTGGTGATGTTGCGTCTGCTGTGTCGAGACGAACGTCGAGGTGGTGACCACTCCGCACTGGTGCGAGATGATCTCCAATCGTCTTTCAGGTTTTATATGAGTTATCGTCAAGACTTGGCTCCGTTTTCTGATGGAGCATGGGGAGGAAAAATGTGTCATTCTTTGTTTGTGCCCCTGGATTGTATACAGGGATTGTTGTGATATCGCCAGTAGGGCATAAATTTCATTATATATATATTTTTTATTTTATTTCTTTCCGCGATGCTCTATCATTTCAGCTTTTATATCGCAAAGGTCGCGATTGCCCAATCATTTCATCTATTTTTCGCGGTGCCCAATCATTTCGGCTCTTTATTTTATTTTTACTCGCTGCTTTTTATTGCGAGTTGCCCAATCATTTTGGCTATTTATTTTATTTTTACTCGCTGCTTTTTATTGCGAGTTGCCCAATCATTTCGGCTATTTTGCATGCATACATTTTTACTTGCTGATTTTGTTGCAAGTTGCCCCATCATTTCTTCTATTTCGTATGCATGTGTGGCTTGTTGTCTTTTCGCTGCAAGCCAGGAATTAGACACCGATTTCGGCATCAGCACCGCTACAACTGGGATATTGCCAGGAGCGAATCATCATTTTGCCTTTGTCGATGTTGAACAAAGGTGGCTTAGCGAACAGGGTTAGGGTCCTGTCGACTAAGGCTTTCGACTTCATGAGCCGTAAGGGTCTCACAAAGGTATTTCTCCCTACAAGTCGTGAGGATCTCGTAGGTGTGTTTTCTCCTTAGGAATCGTGAGGATTCCTAAGTGTATCTACTCTTATAAGTCGTAAGGATCCTACAAGAGTGCTTTCTCCTTATAAGTTGAGAGGACTTATAAGGGTTGTTCGCCATATGGACATATCCCTAGTCACGGGTAGGACTTTGCTGGGGAAATGTTTATTCGCACCCGTGGATTGTATACAAGGGTCAGTATTGAGCCACTTGTAGGGCAACATCGAAGGTTGTGGGGGTTGCTTAAGAACAGGTTCAAGTCTCTGTAACTTAAGAGTTTCAAATCTTATGAGCCGTGAGGGTCCCATAAGAGGGTTCTCCTTACGAGTCGTGAGGATCTCGCAAGTGTAATTTCTTCTTAGGAATCGTGAGGATCCCTAAGTGTGTTGCTCCCTTATGAGTCGTAAGGATCTCACGCGGGTGGTTTCTCCTTACAAGGTCGAGGGGACCCTGTAAGTGTCTTTTAACGAGGTTGCACCCTTTCGGGTTTTCACAAACACTCGCCGGTAGCCCTGTTGTTTTTACTTACAGAGCCCTTTCGGGTTTTCATCCGTGCCCATTTTGCTTATGGACATACTGTTTTCTTTCTTTTTATTCTTCTTTTCTTCTTTTTTCTTTCTTTTTTTTATATGTAACGAGGTTGCGCCCTTTCGGGTTTTCACAAACACTCGCCGGTAGCCCTGTTGTTTTTACTCACGGAGCCCTTTCGGGTTTTCATCCGTGCCCTTTTTTGCTTATGGACATACCGTTTTTATTCTTTTTTTTTATTCTTTTTTTTTTATCGGCTTTGGGATGTTGCAATCCACCATAGTTTATCGACATCTCGGTCAACAGCCAGTTTTAGGACGTAGTGGTCCGTCATTAGTTTAAGGACGTTTCGGTCCGTTGTTAGTTTAAGGACGTTTCGGTCCGTTAACCAGCTACTACTTATAGAGTTTTGGGCTTAGGAAGATAGAGAGCGGACATAGTCGTCGTCATCTATCATTGACCTAAGCCGTGACTCGTCAAGCGTAGTACTTCTTTAGGAAGCGATCGTTTATTGGCCTGAAAGGCCTTTCACCGTGCATATCCATGAGTAGATAGGCTCCACCCTGGTAGACTTTGTCTATGATGTACGGGCCTTTATAATTCGGCTCGAATTTTCCCCGCTTGGCGCGATTGGGAATCATAAGTCTTTTGACCACTAGCACGAGTTCGCCTTGGCGGAATGTCCTCGGCCTGGTCAATCTTTCATATGAGCGCGTCATCTTTGCTTTATAAGCCTCCAGATTTTGTTGCGCTGTGAGTCGGGTTTCATCAAGGGCATCAAGCTCCTCAAGCCGAAGGTGAGCATTTTTTCGTCCATCAGCTCGTAGTGGACTGCCACTCGTAGAGAGGGTAACTCTATCTCGAGGGGGAGTACCGCTTCTGTGCCGAATACTAACGCGTACGGCGTTGTATTCGTGGCCGTCTTGAACGTATTTCAATACGCCCAGAGGGCTTCTTGCGGTCTCTCGTGCCAGTCCTTCTTATTTCGGGACACCGTCTTCTTCACGATTTTCGTCAAGGTCTTATTGAAAGCCTCAGCTAGACCGTTAGCTCGGGGATTATAAACTGAGGAGTGTCTCCAGTCTATGTTGTGCTGTTGTGCGAAGCGTATGATCTTGTGGCTTCTGTAGGCTGGCCCGTTATCGGAGATGATCCGTCGAGGAGTTCCAAACCGATAGATGACGTGCGTCTTGAAGAAATGAAGGAAATTCTCCGTCTTCACTTCCCTCAGCGGTACTGCTTCTGCCCATTTGGAGAAGTAATCAGTCGTCGCCAAAATGAATCGATGTCCCGTGGACGATGTTGGTTCGATGAGGCCGATTACGTCAGTCCCCCACATTTCGAACGGCCAGCTGGACACTGTTGGATGTAGAGGATTTGGGTGCTGATGGATAAAGTCCCCATGAATCTGGCATGAGTGGCATTGCTTTGCATACTCGAGGCAGTCCTGGATCATCGTAGGCCAATAATAACCCACCTGTTTGATCTTCAACTTCATCTTTGGGCCTGCTTGGTGAGAACCGCAAAGGCCATCATGAATTTCCTGAACGACTCTTTTAGCCTCTTCAGGTTCCAGACATCTCAACCACAGAGAATCAAACGACCTCTTGTACAGAGTATCATTGACGAAGGCGAAAGACAGAGCTTGTTTCATAAGCTGATGACTTGAGGACGCATCTTCAGGTGTTTGACGGGATTTGAAGTAGTCTATAAAGGCTTCTCTCCAATCCTCAGCCTTTTCCTGGTCTTTTATTTGCATAGCCATTTGCTCAGTCGCTCTCTTTTCTTCGGATGATTCCGGAGATATTTCTGCTGGGGCAAGCACCCGACGACTTTGTACCACGATTCTTACGTCATCGAGGTTCTCGTCGGCCAGTTCTTTAGTGAGCTTAGCTAGTGCATCTGCTTTGCTATTTTCCGCGCGCGGTATGCTTTCCAGCATGTAAGAGGGAATTTGAGTCAGCAGTTGCTGCACTCTCTCACCATACTTTACCAGTTCGGGTTTGCACGTTTAGTAGTCGCCATTTACTTGACTGACGACCAGTTGAGAATCTCCGTATATGAGGAGGTTTTCAATTCCCATGTCGATGGCGATCTCGAGGCCTGCTATCAAAGCTTCATACTCGGCTTCATTGTTCGTCCTCGGCCCTGTCAAGGAGAAGGCGAATCGCATTATCCCTCCTTGTGGAGTTACAAAGATGAGGCCTACCCCCGATTTGATTATAGAGGTGCTTTGTTTGCGCTTCTTCATGGAAGACGCTCCATCAAAATAGAGTTTCTATCGTGTATTACTACCGTCGATCGCATCAAACGCATGTTCGTCTGGCAGCTCGCAATTCATAGGGGAATAGGCCGGTATCGGATGCTCAGCGAGGAAGTCGGCGATGGCCTGGCCTTTCACTGCCTTAAGAGGCTGATAGGTTATTGAAAACTCCATTAAGAGCAAGGCCCATTTAGCGAGTCTCCCTGTCAATATGACCTTCGACATTAAATATTTAAGGGGGTCCACCTTCGAAATGAGACGGACTTTATGCGCCAACGCATAGTGCCTGAGCTTTGTTATCGCGAAGATCAACGCCAGGCAGTGTTTTTCGATGGGGGAGTAGTTGCTTTCTGCCCCCAGTAGAACTCGGTTCAAATAGTAGAGGGCTCGTTCTTTCCCTTGGTCATTCTCCTGTGCCCATAATGCGCCTAAAGAACCTTCGAGGGCTGTTGTATAAAGAATGAGAGGCTTTCCCTTGACCGGAGCAGCCAACACTGGCGGATTCTGCAGGTATTGCTTGATTTCGTCCAGCGCGTCTTGGCATTTGTGATCCCAGACGAAAGGGGTTCCCTTCTTCATTAGGTGGCTGTAAGGACGACATTTGCCTGAGAGATTGGCTATAAATCACCGAATATACACGAGCTTCCCTTGGAGAGACCGCAATTGCTTGAGAGTCCTTGGTGGGGGCATCTCCATGATCGCCTTGATCTTTGACGGATCTATTTCGATACCTCAGTGTCGGACGATGAATCCTAGGAATTTACCTGAGGACACCCTGAACGCGCATTTATGAGGGTTCATCTTCAAGTTGTATTGCCGAAGGCGTTGAAATACGATCTTCAGATGCTCGAGATGTTCCCCGTATGATTTGCTTTTCACCACGAGGTCGTCGATATAGCATTCGACGATTTCATGTATGAGGTCATCGAAGATTTTCGTCATGGCCCTCTGATAGGTGGCACCGGCGTTCTTTAGACCGAAGGGCATCACCTTGTAGCAGAATATACCCATAGGGGTCCGGAAAGCGGTATGCTTCTGGTCCTCGGGATGCATCTTTATCTTATTGTATCCTGATGATCCGTCCATGAAGGAGAAGACTTCGTGAGTGGATGTATTGTCTATCATCAGCTCGGTAACTGGCACTGGGAAATCATCCTTCGGGAAGGCTTTATTGAGATCCCAAAAGTCCACGCATATGCGCACTGTCCCATTTTTCTTCATTACCGGGACGATATTGGCGATCCAGTCAGGATATTGAACTTCCTGGATGAAGCCGGAGTCGATCAGCTTCTTGACCTCGGCGTTGATGCTCATCTCAAGCTCGAGCCGCATTCTTCTTGGCGCTTGTTTGATCGGCTTAACGTCCGGAGATATCGTCAGTTTGTGGACAGCAATCTCTGGATCCAGTCCTGGCATTTCGGAATAATTCCATGCGAGGCAATCTCTATACCGCATAAGTATGTCTTTTAGTGCAGCCACCTTTTCTTCAGGCAGCAGCTCGCTGACGAATGTCGGCCGCGGGTCACTTGCCGTCCCCAGCTCAATTTTCTTGAGGTTATCTGCAGTGGTATGTATTCCATCTTCCAGCTCTTTTGGTGCCGGTGGAAATTCTGAGATCACCTCGTCATCATTGTTTTCGAAGCACCAGGGGAGGTCATCCATATTCTCGGGTTCTTCTTTTGATATCGTTATCATATGACAGGTACAAACTCGCTTCCAAGACCGATGTGGATCTGGGTCTATTCTCGTAGCTTTGGGTTCATGCTTCTGCGGCGGAGTTATCCTCCAACTGTCAGATAGAGCGAACTTGCCGAGCTGATACTGATCTTCGACCCAGTTCTTGAAGGTGAAGCAATTTTCGAGAGGATGTCCTATTGCTCGGTGATAAGAGCAATAGTCTGGGTGAGAGACTTCGTCTGCTTGCTCGGGGTGTTTAGACTCCGGCAGTGTAATCATTTGATGTCTTATAGCGAGGTCAAGTATCTTCTTTGTCTTATCTTGAGGAAAAGAGTACGCTCGACTCATCTTCTTCATAAGGGACAAATCCGGACCGCTCGATTCCCGATCATATGACTTTCTGGTCCCGCTTTGTCGTTGCTGAACGCCTTTTCCGCTCTTCGACTTGTTTCTGCCTCTGCGTCGGACCTTTTTTACAACAGGTTGACAGGGAGCGGCGTTTTCGTCTTTCGCCGCCTGTTGGAGAAGGCGTTGCGTCCTGGTTTTCTCGTAGATGGACATTTCGCGGTTATGGTCGTCTCGAACTTTTTGACCAGATTCCCTTATAAGCTTGTCCATTTTTTCTTCGAACGACGAACTGGGTATTTTTACGTCGGGGACTTTTTCCGGCTCAGGGTTAGCATTCTCCCATTGTGCATCTCCTTCTTCATCAAAGTCATGTACGACATAGCAATCGCGGAGTAGCTCCCGTTTCTTGGACCGAACATATCCAAGCCCGATCGTTTCCATTCTCCCATTGGGCAACTTGCGCTGAGTTCCAGGAACGTTCCAGATCTTGTTATAGAATCGTGCTTGTCGCGCAGTTTGCATAAGAGGTACGCCTTGACACCTTAACAGCCTTTTTAGTCCGTTCGTGTAATATCTGGGCAAACGGATGGGCTGAAGCCTGTCAAGTGTAGGATCTGCATCGTGCCAAATTTCTTTCTCCACTTTAGTTTCCCCGGAGCGGTAGAATAGGATCGCATTTTCACCTTCTCGCCTGGGAGGGACATAGAACGTCTGCAGCTCTTCCACACTATAGGTATCAAGCGCGTCCAGTTCTTTATGATGTTTGGGCGGAACCATAGCAACTTGCAAACTTTGTTCTTCATCAGCGAATGTTCGTATTGAAGGCCGGGCGGAGAATATAGCATGGACCTTATCTTCCGAGTCACTGCCAAAGATCAACATGGGAGTGGATGGTCCCGGCTTATTGTGATGAGGTGGACCTGAATAAACTATCGCTTCCTCTTCTTCAGTATCACTCCCGAAGACTGGAATGGTGGTGATAGCTTTGTTCTCCGGTTTGTGACATCTCTCTGTGTCCTAGAAATCTGGCAAAAAGTATTTTGCATCTTCGTACTTGCGGACCTCGTTCATGGAGAATGGGTTCAGCTCTCCTGTTACGGTATACTCGAGACCATCCTTAAAGTATTTCATACACCGATGTTGTGTAGAAGGGATGATGTTGTACTCGTATAACCAAGGCCGGCCGAGCAGAGCGTTATAGCATGTCTTGGCGTCAATGACATGAAATTTAATATCCGTGACAAGTAACCCGAATCGTAGTGTCAATATCACCGACCCGAGAGTCCGCGATGACTGGGAGTCAAAACCAGAGATGGTGATTTTATCACGAGCGAGATGCTGGACTCTCATGCAGATTTCCTTCAACACTCGCACGTTGAGGAGATTGACGGAAGACCCATTGTCGACCAGGATTTTGCCAATATTTATATCGTGGCAGTATCCCGAGACATAGAGGGGACGGTTGTGCTCGCACGTCCCAAGGAGGAGGTCTTCGTCTCCGAAGGTGATATCGGCTGTATGTACTTCCTCCAGCCCGTCCTTCATCTTTTCTTCAGCGAGAAAAGCTTGGAATTGCTCTGGTTCTTGGAGTGCCTTGATCAATGAATCTCTCGCTTCTTTGGATAGTAGAAGGGCGTCGAGAATACTGAGCTGCGAGGGAAACTTCCTCAAGTGCGCCAGAACGTTATAGTCCACCTTACTCTTCTTTGGCGGGTCCTTAGCAGTTAGTTCTTTCATGACTTGGTCATCCAGGGCGATATCCTCGGAGACCTTTTCTTTTCCCTTATCTTTTTTACTCGTAGATCCGAGATTCTTTTCTGGAAGCGTGCGATTGCGCAGCTGGATGTTTTCACAGACCTTCGGTTCTTCCTCTTTCTCCAATGCGGATTCTTTAAAAAGAGGGATAAGAGCCATTTCCTCGTCAGAGTCACTCCCGAATGTGAGAATTTGCGCTTCCCCGGCGTTAACCATGCAACAATCGCCGGTAGTTCTTCTAAGCTCCTCGGTCGTACTTTTCCGCTCCCGACAAGTTTTGCGCTTCTCCCGGTTAAAATGTTGCCGGTGAACAACATACCCTTGCCACCATCTATTGAAAGCTTTGCACTCTTCGGTGGGGTGCGAAATTTTTCGATGATATAAGCAGTAGGAAGGGTGCATTTCTGCTTTGCCGGCAATGTTTCTTTCAGAGGGTGGTAGCTTCATCCCCATTGATATGTCTTTAGCAAACCTTTTCCTCGTCTTGAATTTGTTTTTATCCGCAACAGATGTCTTTTGATTTGACGGGAGTGTCTCAACTCTTTCGTCAAGTCGTCGGCGCTTGGCCCTTTCAAATATGACTGTCTCGCGTTCCCGATCAGCTTTACTCTTTAAAAGAGCTTCGTTGAGGAATGCATCAACTGTTTCATCTGATGGCCCCATAAATTCCGGTTTAGGATCTGCCCCCAGCTTCTCAGTGCAAGGAGTTTTCTCATCGTCTGTAAACGAGTGGGAGATCATATGACAACTCACCACGTAACCCTCAGATTCATCTGGCGAGCTTTCTCCATCATCTTCCTCCTGAAAGACGTGGCTGACGAACTCTTGGAGCGTGATGGGAGTCCGTGCCTTCTGATTATACTCCTCCAGCGCGTCAATCTATTTCTGTAAGTCCGTGCGCTTGTCGCCAGGTTTCACGGGCTTTTTGGATCTTTTCTTCTTCTTCTTTGAAGATTTCGACGGCTGGGTACAAGTGCTTGGGCCATCACAACCGATCTTTGGAGTTGGGCGCGGCTTAAGCATCCCTTCGATGATCTGGGGTTCTAGCGGGTTCTTCCACCTGATCGCGCGGGCATGTCTTGAGATCATTCAGCATCCTTTTGGTTTTGGCTGACAGCACAACCTCCCACGGAGCTTCTTCAACAAGGGAGCACGTTGCCCCCGGTATATTCACCTTTTTAGGGGTATGAGGTTGCGGCGGGTTCACCTTCCATTTTTCGGACAACGCGAACTTGCCTTGTTGGTATTGGTCTTCAATCCAGTTTTTGAAGACGTAGCAATCTTCGATCGGGTGACCCAATACTCGATGGTAAGGGCAGTAATTGAGATTATTGATGCCGCTTGGCTGCAACGGCCGTTTTGAATCCGGCAGATTGATGAGTCCGTTGCGCACTGCCAGCTCGAACAGTCTTCTTGTTTTATCTTGAGGAAACGAGTAAGGACGTACCAGCCTCTCCTCGAGGGATACGCGTGAACGCATATTTTTTTGACGGACAACCGGCTTCAAGTTGCTCGACTGTTGTTGAGCATTGGCGACGACGATCACTTTTCCTTTCCCCTTCTCATTTCAAGAGTCCGGCTTTGGAGGAGACAGTCTATGGCCCATCTGGTCCATTTGAGCTAATTTGTCAATCAAGGCCTGGAACGTGGTTGGTTTAAAGAACATCATGAACTGTGAAATAGTTGCATGAGGATCTAAGGTGCCCACGAACATGCCCACCGCTGGCGCTTCTTCGATGCGTTGTTCGCACTTCGACCACAAGTTCCGCCATCGGATTGTATATTGAACCCAAGTTTCGCCTGGCTTTACTCTTGCAATGATCAAAGATGTTATTGGAGTACACTCGCTGGCGCTTGCGAAAGCTGGGTAAACAACAACTCCATTTCAGCGAAAGTTTTAACAGAGTCGTTCGGAAGCTCGGAGTACCATTCAAACGCCGTCTTCGATAAGCTGCCGACGAACGACTTCATACCCACCATGTCTTCGATAAGCTGGATCATCATACCCACCATGTCCTGGAACAGAAGGGCCATTCGTTTTATATTGGCTGCTTGTTTCGCAGCCTCTTTGTCCTTCTTTTCAAGTATCCTGCGAAGGAATTCGGCGTCGGTTTCTTGCTCCTGTCGCTGATCCGAGGATGCTTCTGGGCTTTCTTTTGGCCCGGTGAGCGCGGCCATCGCAGTCATCATTTCTTGGAGCTTCTGCTGCTGCTCTTGAGCTTTAGTCACCGATCGCGTAAGCGGTCTATGACATGTGGATATACGGCTATCCTCTTTCCCGGACTCCATATAGACGGTATGTACCACGATGCCCCCGGACTTAGGGCGTTTAGTTTCACTGCCTTTGACACTTGCCGCAGGCGTGGGGATTTTCTCCGGCCTTCTTCTCTTGTGGGTCGTTGAAGTCAAGGGGGCCGTTGCTGTGGGCACCCAGGTGGTCGTCGTCTTCCGTTGCTTAACAGGGCGGTTGTCTTCTTGTCGGGCTTTCGACTTCTTATGCTGATGGGAGAAGTTTGGATCAATCACCGATTCTCGTACTCGTCGCCAAGTCTTGTAGACTTCGGAAGACAGTCGTTGAGGAGACTGCTCCGGTTTTGCTTCTACGACGGTCTCTACCGGTGGAGGAGACCTTTTGAGCACAGCAGTTGGCGAATTCCTGTGTACCCTGTTCAGTAGCTCAAAGTTGTTCCCGATTGGAACAGCAGCATTAATTTCCACCGTTGGAGCTGGTGGAGTTAGCCCTGAGTGGGAGTTGCCCCCAGCCTTCCTTGTCCGGCGCCAGTGGCGACGTCGAGCGTGACGAGTTGTTGGGATTGGTTCAGCGACGGCTTTGTCTTGCCCTCTGTTCAGGTGAGGGGCTGTTGCCGGTGTTGGCCTCTTAAAGACTGACGTCCGTTGAGAAGCCGTGTCCAGCCGGTCAAACACAGATTTCTGAGCGGGAGCGGGAACGGGAGCAGTCAGTCTCGCAAAGACTGACCTTCTGGGAGGAGAAGTCGCCTTGACGACTTCAGGAGCAGCTATCTTCTTTAGGATGGCCACTTCAGGTATTGTGGGCTTCTTGGTAGGCCCTTTGGATCCCGAGTTCAGCCTGGTGAAGACTGAGGAATTGGACGACCCGTTGAGAGGGGCCGTGGGAGTAGCAAGTCGATCGAAGACCGAATTCTTTGAAGCTTCCGATACGGGTACAGGGATGGTGAAGCTCGCTGGCGGAAGCATGGTCCCGAAAAACAGACCGGTAGTAGCTTGGGTAATTTGTTCCACCGGCATCGTGAATAGTGATGCCGCCTGCGGTCCATAGGCTACACCTCCAGGTGAGGCGGAGTGTCGGTTGCACTTGCAGTTCGAGCAGTTGAACGCCATTGATTTTTTTATTTCTGCGCCAAGCAAGAGACCAAATCTTAGTAACTTGAAACCCGAGGGCAACCATTAACAAACCGCGATTCGTTCGCGAATACGACACACGAAGTGTGGAGTGGAAAGAGGAAAAGGTCCCACCGGGCGTTCCAGAATCTATTCCCCTCCGAATGGCGGCGCGATATAGAGACGTCTTGCCTGAGATTCGGGGCAGATGCTATTTGGTTTTATCCGTCCACCTCTCCGAAGATGCCAAGTTGATTTATGGCACCGTGTATCGAAGGTTTAGACAGATGCGGCCGATGTAGCAGACTTCGTCAGATCCCCCCTCGCTTGAGGGGTTTTTGACTGTGGGGACGCTCTTCCCTGCAGGCGCAAGCCCCTGCAGTTAATTACGCTACCGCATCGCGGTAACAACTTTCTCCTTCTCCAGATGTTCACTTCGTGTCGTGAGTGTTTGTTTTGTTTGTGGTTGCCCGTGGATTGTATACGGAGACTAATTTATGTCATCGCCCGTAGGACGTGGTTTAGTCCAAATCCGTATTTTCTTAGATTTGGGTTTGGGGTTTTGGTTTAAGGATACGTTAGCCATTTTTGAGGCTAAGATCAACTCAAACGTTTGTTAAGGATACGTTAGTCTAATTTGAGACTAAGATCAACTTAACGGGATCGTTTAGATCCGACAAAAGAGCATTCGGGCTCTATTGTTCTAGTTTAGGGACATAGTGGTCTATTGTTCCCATTTTGGGGACGAATATTGGTTTAAGGACGCATTAGTCCATGAGTTTAAGGACCCCACAGTCCGTATTACCAGTTTAGGGACATGGTGGTCCATCATTCCCATTTTAGGGGACGAATATTTGTTTAAGGACGCATTAGTCCATGAGTTTAAGGACCCCACAGTCCGTATTACCAGTTTAGAGACATGGTGGTCCATTATTCCCATTTTGGGGACGAATATTGGTTTAAGGACGCATTAGTCCATGAGTTTAAGGACCCCACAATCCGTATTACCAGTTTAGGGACATGGTGGTCCATCATTCCCATTTTGGGGGACGAATATTTGTTTAAGGACGCATTAGTCCATGAGTTTAAGGACCCCACAATCCGTATTAATGTGTGGTTGTCGGGACCCGTCACCTCTCTGACGACGTTGAAGGATTACAACGACAAATACCATAGGAGTTCAGAGATGTACCCTTGAACCGGGTGTAAATTGATTTGAAAGAGCAGTTGTGCTCGGTTCAATTTAATTTGAGGACTTACGGCCAGAATTGGGTTAAGTCCATTTAAAAATGTTCAACATTTTATTTGCATTTGGCCTATTAGGCCTTTACTAGGGCTCTGCCCTTTTTAATAATGCACTGCATTTTTTATTTGGTCTGATAGGCCTTTTAAATAAGCTCTGCCCCTTTTTTAATAATGCATTGCATTTTATTTGGTCTGATAGACCTTGTAATTGGGCTCTGCCCTTAATAATGCACTGCATTAAATGTTCTGACAGTGCCCTACGTGGCTTGTCAGGCGCTTTGCGCCAATTGAGGAGCGCAAGGCGCAAATTCATGTGGAGGTGACACGTGTCGCACGCTGGTGAGCGCAAGTCTGTTAGCGCAGTGCGCTGCTGACGCGTGGCGCGCTCTGGTGACTTGCGCCAAACTAAGAGAGCGGTGCTCTGTTTTAGAAGCGCAAGGCGCAGATCTGTTTTGTGATTGCCACGTGGCGCTCTCTGGTGACTTGCGCCAATCCAGGGAGCGCAACAGCGCAAATTTCAAAAGTGCAAGGCACTGTTCAGTAGCGCAGAGCGCATCTTGATCAAATTTAGATCAAAGGAAAGAATCTTTTTAGAGGTTCTACCTCAAGATTCAAGAACCGATGGTTCATCAAAAGGCAATGCCTTTATATGAAGTAAATTACTTCTCTTTTTTCTTTATTGGAACTTTTATTGATCTTTTTCTTTTTTATGGAAGATCTTGATTTTGATCTTTTTAGAAGAAATTCTTCTTTTTTCAAAGGTTTTACCTTTTTCTCTTTCTCTTCTGAATATTTTTAGAGGAGTTCTGTCTCTCTATCTCTGTGTGTCTATCTGTATTTTAGACTTGGAGTCTAGGGGCCTTTATATAGTGCCAATTGATTTGTTAAATCAGTTAAAGAGATCTTTCTCTGATTGATTTAGGGATGTTTCCCCACCGCTGGATCTTTGATCCTAGGGCTTCTGTTTTACAGAAGATAATCTTCTTGTTTTAACAAGATTAGAAAGATCTTTCCAAAATTCTATTGTTTAAATTCTGGCACAGTTGGCGCAAGCGCACCTGCGCTTGACACGTGTCGCGCAGCGCAGAGCGCAAGTCACCTGAAGCGTTGCTTCCTTTATTTTTATTTTAAAACAGAGCTTTGCTCTGATTGGGTACGCTGTCTTGGGCGCAGCGCTGGCGTGTCTGCTTTTGACACGTGGCGCGTTGCGCGCAGCGCAAGAAATCTGAAGCGTTGCTTCAATTTTTGAATTTTTGAAATTCAAACAGAGCTTTGCTCTGATTAGGGGAAACATGCGCCTCGTAGGGGGCCTTCCCGACCATTTACTCTTCAAAGAATACAAGATCTCAATGTTCTCTTCTGTGACCGTTAGCTTGTCAAATGTAGGTATTGGATAAATTGTATTCACGTAACTCACCGTGAAATATCTGATCATCAAAAAAGGGTCACGGTAGTTATTAATTGATTGCCTTAAGAAATTGATAACGGCGTAAGTATGCCTATAAGAAATCCTAGTAGCATCCCTTTCTCGGCATGTACATGAGCGAGCCGACACATTGATCCGAACAGTTCTAATGTCAAACACCTCATAATGCTCCGTATCAGCTTGATAAGCAGAAAAAACCCTAGCGGCGTCCAAATTTTTGTTCAGAATGTCCTCCGAATTGGGACATAACACTCTAATCCACTTTTCGTCTTTTTCTCATCGACTATTGAAGCGATCCATCAAACATACCTTTATGTGATTTACCAATTGAAGAATAGAAAAAGTGTGGGCCTCACGTATCCAGTTATTATATGATTCAGCAACATTGAATGTAACATGACTGTACCTGCATTCAACAAATGCATAAATAGATGTTACGGGCAACTTTAATAGATGTTACATGTAACTTATTAGAAGTTACATGCAACTTATTAGATGTTACATAAAACTACCCAGAGATTACAAGCAAGTCAGTAGATGTTACAAGCAACTTAATAATTATAATCAAGTTAATAGATATTACATACAACTTAGTAAAAGTTACAAGCAACTGATTAGAAGTTACAGGCAATTGCTGTAATGTTATACATATCTATGTTAATCATATTCATAGTCAAATCAGGTGTATTGAGAAGCAAGAATTGAAATTGTATCTTATTCCAGGAAAGTAACAATTAGCCCAATGTTGTGGATTGTAATGTTCAACCATTTCGTTGTAAGCAACCATCGATTCCTCCTTCAATAGGTTCATCTTCCTTAAGGACTCAACTTTCGTGTATTGGTAACATGATGTCTCCATCAGTTGAGCGCAAGTTTCGGCTTCTGAATTCTTCATACCAAGCCCCTTGAGCCTATTTTTAAAGTTCTGCTTCAAGTGAAGAATGCAAAATGAATACAATGCAGTGGGAAAGCATAATCTAACCACTTCTTTGATTCCCTTATCGGAGTCTGATACAAACACAAGGGTATGCGGCGGGTGGTAGACTCTAGGACCATCAAACAACACGGCCCTCAACTAACCTAAAAACCATGTCCAATTGGTGATGTTCTCTTGATCGCAAATAGTGAAAGCTAACGAAAATAAACATTTGTTTCCGTCATAAGCAGTCACCACTAATAAAAAGGCATTTTGCTCTTTTCTTAATGAATGTTCCATCAAAAAATATGAGAGGCCGGCAACCATCTAAATACCTGTCAATGCAAGCACTATAGCTAACAAATTGCCTCATGAATCTGTCATCCACTGATTTTTTGATGCTAATTATGCTTCCGGGATTGGTTTCCATGCACTTTCTTTGATACCACTTCAAAGAGTCATAAGAATGACGATAACTGCCGAAGAGGGACACTTGTGCCAACTCTCTTGCATTCCATGCAATATCGTATGAAATCTTCACCTCGAACCTTTGATGGAAGTCCTTCTTAATCTCAATTGGCTGATAGCCCGGTCATGACCTCAAAACATCTACAAGTATGTCGGTTTCCAATTTCTTCATAGTCCGGGGATATCCGTCACTTGAAATTCCTCCAGAACATGTGTGTGTCGGGTAGTATATCTTTATAGCCCATAAAGAACTACTCAAACATGAAAAACATTCAAATTTTAGCATAACTTAACAGTTAAAACAATCAAAAATTTCAAAAAACGATAATTACACTTTAACATTAAAAACGTATATGTTAACTCTATACCTCCGAGTATAAGGAGATACTTGCAATCTCCATTGGCATCTTTTATCCCTTTGGGAACAAGCCACCATTACTCTCAAGCCATCATTCTTAATGTAGTTTTAGTTGAATTGTTTCGCAATAGCAAATTGGCAAAGAGACATCTTGACTTTGTAAGAACCCTTAAATATTTGAGATGTGCCCTGAATTGCGTCATGCCACACAACCGGAATATTGTTCCTCATTATTTGATCATCTTGACTCATCGGTGGCAAGCTTAACTCCAACTCAAGTACTCGGTCATGCGCACTTTCTGGAGCGGAGGAACATGATGTGTGTTGACTGTTACATAAAAAGGCTTAGATGTTAACATATTATTAATTGCATCCATATAGATATTACAAGCAACTTATTAGGTATTAAAGGCAAATATTTTTAGATATTAGGGTAATGCAACTGCTTAGAACTTACATGCAACTTTTTTAGAAGTTACAGGCAACTGACATCTGGTACTTGGAACCAGACGTCTCCATTTCAAATCTTACCTCTGGAAATTGACTTCAGAAATGTCTGGTATTTGAAACCAGACGTCTGCAAGGACTTAGAACTTACAAGCAACTGCTTACAAGTTACAGGAAAATTCTTACAAGTTACAGGCAACTGTTTAGAACTTACATACAACCGCTTACAAGTTACATGCAATTGCTTAAAAGTTACAGGCAACTTTTTTAGAAGTTACATGCAAGTGCTTAGAAATCACACGCAACTACTTATTACATGCAACTACTTACAAGTTACAGGCAAGTCCATGTAGATATTACAAGCAACTTATTAGATATTAAAGGAAAATCCATCTTAGATATTAGGAAAATGCAATTGCTTAAAAGTTATAGGCAACTAATAATATGTTAACAAAAGTAAATGGCGAAGCATACTTATTGGTCTTGAAATTGAATTACAAATTGTATCTTTAAAAAATTATAAATTGGGAATAAGTTAGAGAACTTAGTTCTATTTGATACATTTGTAATTAGAACATTGATAACGCTAACAACTTATAGGACTTGGTGCTACTATATATTTGTTGATCTTAGAAAAAAATTACAAATTGTATATTAAAAAATTACAAATTGTATACATTTCACATATTATGGATGAAGACTTCATATGAGCCTTTGAAGAGAGTTATGCGGTAGATAGGAACACCCATGGAACTTTCTAGTAGTTGCTTTCTTTAACTTTCTCTTAGGAGGGTGTGATCATAGTGTTGATGAAGGATTTTAGGCAAATTAATATATGCGGATGACGTTATAATGGTTGATGCTTTTTGGTTGATGATGGAATCCTGATAAAATGGTGATGTTAATAAAATTCTTTATCCAACATCAGTCTCTTCCACGACCGCAAGTCCTTTCATCTCCAAGAAGGACTATTCTTAGTAAAATTCTTTATCCATCCTAATTACTTTCTAAGAAATAAAACTCTCCACATCCAAATGAGTAAAGCCACACACACTTTCATTTTTTTCACTCTATTTTTTCTAAGTTTACATTGAAATTTTTGCTTAAAGTTGAACAAAAAGGTCATGTATTTATAGGAGTTTCAGTCTTAATGCAAATGAGAGAATCGAAATTCTTTATCCTGTAGTCAATATACTTAAGTTTTCAATAATAGAATTTTTTATGCAGCTAGTCAAGTTGTTTTCTTTAAAAATATCATATTTTTCATTGATTAGTCACATTTTATGCTTTATAGGGTTTGAATTTACATGTTAGGATATAGGATGCTTTGTATGTAGGTCCGGTTACAAGTAGTGGAGAATTTTACCTGTAACAAGGGCTTCATTTCAACTGTTCAGAAGTTACAGGCAAGTGGTTAGAAGTTGCATGCAACTGCTTACAAGTTACAGCCAATTGCTTATGTAGAGTGTTTTTCGTCACCCTATTAAGATAACAATACGCTTGCTCGTCAAACATGTACAGATTCCTCCTGCCTAAGGTAGGCTAGGGTTTTTTTTATTGCGGGATCCTAATTTCCAGTAGCCGCAAACAAAACTGCCGTTAATTACCCCTCGTCCTGAGGCGAGAGAACCTCCGATTAATGGGTCGTGCGATCATGTGAACTCAATGTGCAATATGCGCGTGATGTGTCTTGAAAACAATTTTGAAGATGTTTTAGACATATCGAGAGCCTCGTAGAATTTACGGGGGTACCTTTTGATCCTTGTCTGTTGGGAACTTAAATCCCACGAAGCTTAAGCTTCGACACTTAGCAAATTTTGTTAAGTCCTAACTTTTGGTTCAATGCCCATGTACGCTTTGGCGCAGGCGCACGTGCATTGCATGTGGCGCTGGCGCAATTTTACAAATGGACGTCCTTGGTTCTGGCGCTGGCGCGCGTGCATTACGTGTGGCGCAGATGCAACTTTAAAAAGAGCCCTTGGTGCTAGCGCACGTGCATTGCACGTGGCACGCATGCCCGATTCAGCAGAAAACGCCCTTGATACGAGTGTTGGTGCAGGCGCACATGCATCGCATGTGGTACTGGTGCAATTTTACAAAAGGGGCCATTGGCGCTGGCGCACGTGCATTGCACGTAGCGCACATGTGCAACTTGGCAGAAGACACCTCTGGCGCTGGCGCGCGTGCATTACACGTAGCGCACATACGCAGCTTCGCAGAAAGCGCGTTGGCGCACGCACATTACATGTAGCACACATGCGCAGCTTGGCAGAGAGCGTCCATGGCGCCGGTGCCTTGGTAAAGGGCGCACACCCTATGGATGAAAGTTGATATTTTCAGAAATCTTAACCTTTCGATAGGTGAAACATATGCTTATGTTTGATTATTATATATATTTTTGTTTTGATCTTTAGATCTCGGGCTGGTGGGGTTTTTATTTTTTTGGTTGGGAGATGAGATAGGGGGTTTTCCAACATTTTACCCTATCTTTTAATATCAGTCGTTCATCACGTGGAAACCACTGCACTTTACATGCATCCTTTTTTATCAATTATAAGGTTTGGGAGTCTTTGAGTGGCGCCGTATGAAGAGAAATAAATGTAGCTGTTGTCGCAGCAGCTACACTAAGAGACGGGTCCCATTCTTTTTAGAAGATGCCGGGTCCCTCCCCATTATTAATCTCCTTCGTGGCTGCGGCAATGGCAGCTGATTTGGTGGGGACAACATCAGCTACAGTGAACTTCAATATAAATATCAACCAACACTTGTCTATGCTATTACATAGAAAAGGAAATGATACCTTTTATTTTGAAATCATTGGTGAGGTAACTTTTTATTTATTCTGAAAAAACAAACAAAAAAATACCACTGTTTTATGTGCAATGCACGTGATTAAATGCAAGTCGTTAATGTTTTACAAGTGCGATGCACATAATTAAACTGCCGCGTCATTATTATTTGACAAGTGTAATGCACATAGTCAAATTAATAACGAAATTTATCAATAAATGTTCTATAATTACGTGCTATACGTGCCAAAAACATTAGTTGGCTTAATTGATGAGGTTATTATAATTGTGAAATGATGCTCAATATGTCCGGCTTGATGTATATTTATAAAGCAATTATCACAGTTGCAGCCTTACAAATAAAGGACAGACAAGGCTTGGAGCTTGCCTTTTTTTTGCACTAATCCGTAAGCCCTAATCCATGCACACAACACACGCATCCAGGAACCCCGCATTTATCCCGAAAGCGTTAATTTAAGGTCAGTTCCCCTCCTGGGCTTTCTCGGGTTCGAACCACGCACTCTCCTCAAGAGGAGAAGCGTCCATATCAATTGATCTATAGCTCATTGGTTTGCTGACTTATTAACACTAAATTGAAGGCCATGGTTTTTTTCTTTAGATTCAGACTATAAAATAATCACACTTTTAATTTTAAATCTTTATTACAGTCCAACGTAATATAAAAGTTAGGAAGCAGCTCGAATTTCCATTTTTAAAAAAAAATGGTTACATAAAATAAAATATGTGTAGAGTATTTATAAGTAGTAAGAAAATGTAAATAACCAAAGTTCTTAAATGTATTGTCGCCACATAATTTTCAAGGGCTCTCTTTAAAATGGCCTTGGCAAAGTATATACCTAGCTCAAATCTTGTGCTAGTATTAATGATTTATTAAGAGGAAAAAAACACTGTATTAATCATATCGGGCTTCTTGGACCTAGGTGAAGTATGTCGACCCTATTTACAAACAGGGATATTTTAAATATAACAAAAACATTTTGACCATTTTAGGAGAAATCCCATATATATTTTGTTTTAGCAAAAACCATCATGAAGTATGCACTCTTTACAGCTAACAATCTACAGGATGGTTTTTAGTGGTTGTTCTAAATTTGGATAGTTTAAAAGCAAGGATAAAAAGATCATTTTATAATGGTTTTTCACTAAATATGGTTTTTCACTGACGGAAAATTTAAATGTGGTCTTCCCCCTTACAAATATACGTTGATAGTCGGAAACAAATTATGTGGAACTCGTGTATACTACTTGTTCTGACTACATTTATCTAATCATGTAAAACAAAAACTCAGCACCATGGACCTACAATATTATATGAAAATTACTAGTTTTCCAACAAATCTTAACTATAACATAACATCTAAAACACCGTCTCCTAAATACAAGACTAAGTTTATTCCTACATCCCGAGTGTTCTATGATTCATTTCACAACATTGCATTGCACTAAAACCCCTTAAAGTTCACTTGGACGATGGAAATTTGTCCGCGGACGAAGGGAGATTAGGCGAATCACTTCTTATTGGCGAAGGGAGAAGCTCCGATACAACTTCTTGCACATCTTCAATAGGCGGAGAAAAACTCAAGAATCTCATTGATAATTTCTCTCTCTCTCTCTCTGCAGGCTGGGGAAAAGCAGTAAATTTTCGCAGAAGCGAAGGGAGGTCCTCAGAAACACTCCCTTCCGATTTGTCAACAGGTGGAGGAAAAGTATTTGAAGATAATAATAACGAAGGTTGAGACTCGGATACACTATCCCAAGACATCTCTTTGTTATTTCGATTTCTTCGGTCTAAAAACGTTGGCCTCATTGGAGAAGGAGCCATTACATTGCCTTTGCTAATTAGCATGGTGACTATTTCTGACATTGGTGGCCTTGAGCTTGGAAGAGGTTGAAGGCATAGAAAGGCTATGTGGCACGTTTTGAGCACATCGGTTTCTAGGACTCCATCGGTTTGGAGTTTAGGATCGACTAAGTCGGTCACCTTTGATCTTTCATAGAGCCTCCATGCCTACAAGCAAAAGGTGAAAGCCAACCACTTCTATTAGTATCAAAATTTGCAGTATTTGGTAGGGTAAATTACACTAAAATACGATGTTTTCACTAAACTACCGAAGAATTTTTTTATTATTATGGTAAACCACTTAAGTTTGGTTTTAATAAGTTTTTGTTCACTAAAACACCCTTGTTAACACTTATAAGGGAGCTCCTTGTAATTAAAGAACTTCAAAGTAGTTTAGTGAAAGCAGCGATCGGTAAGGGTAATTTAGTGTAATTTATTGGGATGTAAACGAATACGGATAATACGAACCGAGCTGATTCTATATCCGTATTCGTTTTTTTTTATCAATTTTGGATAGTGATTTTCATCTCCAATGACTATCCAAATTCATATTTGCTTCCATCAATAACCACAAACACCTATATGTGTTCCGTTATTTCCATATCTGTATCTGACGCCAAAAATAGTAATTTTTGGCTTTATTGAGCACACTTTTCCAATATTCATTTCAAATCATTATCCGTATCCAACTTTTACCAAATATATTCATTTCCAATAACTATCCGTATTCGAATCCGTCTAAAATTACCAGATACGGATATGATAACACATATATCCTATCCATATCTGATCCGCTTACATTCCTTGGTAACTTGGCCTATATTTGGTGAGCGACATGAGAAACAAAAACTTATAGGAGCTGCAAAATGTAGAAATGTTTGTTTTAGCAATTTTTGCAGACAATTTCGTTGAAACAAATGCCGCAAGTTTGCTCCACGTGATTGTGGTATTTCTCAATCAAATGATGGATTTTGACATCATTTGATTGCAACAAATGTCCCCGTGTGACAAATGTTGCATTTTCTATATCAACAAAACCAAACCCCCTTGAGTAGAAAACCTACATATTCCGGAAGGTATTGCATCTCAGCTGGGAGCGAAAGGTCAGTGTTCTTTCGAGCGCTTATGATCTCGAGCACGAGAACACCGAAGCTGTAGATGTCTACCTTTTCCGAGAGCTCCCCTCTGATAGCATATTCTGGTGCAGTGTAACCACTGAAATAAAGAAATGGTTTAGTTTCATATAGCATGCCTCGAATTTCTACATCCAATGTATTATAACTTATAAGTATTTTAAAACATGAACAACTGATAATGCCAAGGCAATAAGACTTCAAGATTCAATTAGTTTCGTTTGGAGTTTAATACTATATTAGATAATGTAATAAAATACCCAGAACCATTTAGTTCCCCATACAGATCACAACTAAATAAATGATAGAATAACAAAAGCAAATGTCGAATTAGAAAGAATTAATGTTAATATGTGTAGAACAAGCCTTAATCCAAACTTACATAGATCGGCCACATGAATCATGTTCATCCATTAAAGGCCGTCTTATAAATTAAATCTAACTGTATTAGTGTTGCGGTTAAATGTTTCTTCCAACTGTCTCCACAATAGGGATAGGGCAACAGCCAACAGGTTAAAAATAGTCGCTCAAGGAAATAAATTTTAAAACTAATGATATAGGATTAAAGGTGTATCTTCGAGATCAAAGATGCTTAAGGTGACGACTCCTAAGGGGTGTGTGTGTGTGTAGAGAGAGAAAATAATGGAGGAAAGAGGCCCTTTTCGTTAGGTCACGCAAAAAATTTCAACCTCCACCATTTTTTTCCGACGATCGGGTTTTTTTATGACGCCTGATGAAAAAGTCCCTTAAGGCCTCTTTTCTATATATATATAGATAAGGCCCTAGGAGGCTTTTTCGTTAGGTGGCGTCAAAAAGCTATATCCTCCATGATTTTTTTCGACAATGGATATCATCTTTATCATATAAGATGTGGATACACAAAATTTCATGTGATTCTACTTCTTTTCACGGTTGAATTAGCAATGTAAAAGGTTCTATTGTCGGTAAACCGTTGACTTTGCACCCACTAAATCAACAGTGAAAAAATGATGAAATCACATGAAATTTGGTGTATGCACATCTTAGATGATAAAGATGATGATGATGGGTGCCGATCATCGGAAAAAATCGTAGAGGGTGTACTTTTTGACGCCATAGGAGGAAATTCCCTCATATAGCATCTTTCCTCCGTTAACCTCGAGGGAGAATAATGACGAAAAGGGGTCTTATAAGGCTTTTTTGTTAAGTGGCATCAAAAATCTATATCCTCCATGATTTTTTCAACGATCAATGAAGAAAAGGGGTCCTATAAGGCTTTTTTGTTAAGTGGCATCAAAAATCTATATCCTCCATGATTTTGTCAACGATCGGCATCCATCAATATCATCTTTATCATGTAAGATGTGGATACACAAAATTTCATGTGATTCCACCACCTTTTCCCCGTTGAATCAGCAATATAAAAAGTGCTATTGTTGGTAAACCGTTAACTTTGCACCCACTAAATCAACAACAAAAAAATAATGGAATCATATGAAATTTGGTGTATCCACATCTTACATGATAAAGAAGATGATGATGGGTGCCGATCGTCGGAAAAAATTGTGGAGGGTGTATTTTTTCGATACCATAGGAGGAAATTCCCTCCAATGGCACCTTTCCTCCGTTATATATATATATATATATATATATATAGAGAGAGAGAGAGAGAGAGAGAGAGATTAATGGAGGAAAGGTGCCATAGGAGGGGATTTCCTCCTATGGCGTCGGAAAAATGCACTCTCCGTGATTTTATTCGACGATCGGCATACATCACCTTCATTTTTATCATCTAAGATGTGGATACACCAAATTTCATGTGAATATACCATTTTTTCACCGTTGATTTAGTTGGTGCAAAATTAATGGTTTACCGTCAATAGAACTTTTTACATTGCTAATTTAATGGTGAAAAAGTGGTGGAATCACATGAAATTTGGTGTATGCACATCTTAGATGATAACGATGATGATGATGGATGTCGATCGAAGGAAAAAATGCAGGGGTTGTATTTTTTCGACGCTGTAGGAGGAAATCCCCTCCTATGGCCTCTTTTCTCCATTATTCACACACACACACACACACACGAATTTGAGCATAACCAACCATTTAAGACTCTTGGCAACTTACAGTGTGCCAGCAAATGTAGTGCTGAGATATGCTTGGTCTTCAGGGAAGAACCTTGCCAATCCAAAATCACCAATTTTAGGTTGGAATCTATCATCGAGGAGGATATTGCTAGCTTTGATATCTCTGTGAACGATCCTTAAATTTGAATCTTCATGCAGGTACTGTAATCCCCGAGCTATGCCTAGAATGATTTGATACCGAGTCTTCCAGTTGAGAAAACTTGCATGGTTTCCTGTTACATTCCATTATTAGCGCAATTTATGATATAGTTCATTGTTTGTAAAAAATAATAGAGAAATGAAGTATACATTGCACTGTGGGACACATGGCAACACGCTACTAATTAATTCATATGCATGCGTATTTTGCAAATCCAAAAATCATTAATGTTAGAATGAGAAAAGGTAAAGTGATATGGATCAATGGGCAGTGTGCCATCATGTGTATGGCACTCCGCATCCTCTATATACACTATTTTCTTTGTGGAGGAAACTCGATAATATCAATACGACTTTAGCCAAAATGATACTTCAATGATTTTATGAAATAAGAACGTTACCAAATAGAAAATAGAAGTTAGAAATGTCCATCCAGCATCTCCAAGAAAGAAAAGTTAATCATAAAAATGACCTATAATATAATTACACTTCTGGTTCGCCGCAAGTTTCCGCCACTATTCTCCAGTAACAAAAACTTGATGTAAAATCTATACTGCTTATTAACGACATTTTGAAAAGTGAAATTTAAGCCCTTCTTACCATCAAGCCAACCAAAAGGAAGTAAAAAGAATTAAGAAAATAAGGTAGTATATTCGTCACAATTAGTCTAATACTAATGCAAAACTTGAAAACGCCGTCCTAGAGTCCGCATATCTTTCCAGTATCAGCATATCCATATTCCATTCTAACTAAAAAAATTCCTTTGTAAGAAAAGTAATTGTTTATATCACAATCTGTGCTTAAATATTAGGGTTATTTGCACTAAACCCCCTTATAGTTTACCTTGTATAGCGCTTGTACCCCTTCAAGTGAGTAATTACCGAAAAAACAACCCTTTTGTTCATCAACCAAAACCCTAAAAAATCCAACTCTAAACACATAAAGAAGTCGTATAGTTAAATTAGACAATCAGTTTAGTTCTTTAAAGTAGAACTTGAGTTTTTTATGGTTTAGTTCGATGAACATAGGGGTTGTTTGAGCTAATAAGCCTTTGAAGGTGGTATAAGTGCTATATCGGGTATCTACAGGGTGGTTTTATGCAGTCAACACTAAATCTTAACAATGAGATAAAGAAATTCAATCACAATTGGATGCTGACCATATAGTATACTATCCAAGCTTTTATTCTTCATGAATTCATAAACAAGCAGTCTCTGTGCACCCTGAGAGCAGCAGCCTACAAGGCGAACAAGATTCTTGTGCTGTATACTAGTTATTGTCTTAACTTCAGTGAGAAATTCAGACTCCCCTTGCCTAGATTTCCCGAGGCACAGCTGCTTCACTGCAATCATCGTCCCATCGTCCAACACACCCTTGTATAAAACCAAAGTCATTAGTTTTTGGGACTGGAAAGCAAGCTGCTGATTTTGGCACAGTTTTAGATCAGTTTAATTTTTGGTATCAGAGGCCACAGATTGCAGATGTTGCTAAATGGATCCCTCATATCATCTGCTGGAACATATGGACATGCAGATGCAAAACTAAATTTCAAGAAGAAAAGGTTTCCCTTACTACAACTTGGCAACTTATTTGTATGGATATCAGAATCTGTGCAAAATCATCAAATATCAGAGTTTTTTCTCATTCCCATGTTAACACTTTAAATATGCTAGGGATTTCTGATATTATCAACATTGTGAATCCTAGCCGAAGAATAATTTTCACTAGATGGGTGCTTCCTCCTCCTCTTTGGTATAAATTAAATATAGATGGGTCGAGTAAACCTAGAGCAAACATTATCTCTGGAGGAGCTGTGCTCAGAGATGAAAATGGCTATATCTTGTTTGCATCAATTTTTTTTTATGGAAATGGAGATGTCTTGGAAGCTGAAGGTAGGGCTATTCTAGATGGACTTCTTCAATGCTACCTTAAGGGAATCAAAAACATTATAGTGGAATCAGACTCTCAATTGGTCGTTGATTGTATTAACGGAAAATATAAAACTTCATGGAAGCTATATTACAGCAATCAAGCAATCCAGTTCATGGCCAAGAAAGTTAATGCCATTTTTTCCGCTCTAGCTACGGTTTTTTCGCCGATAACTATTTTTCAAGACAAATACTATGTTATTGATGCTTCAAATAAACGGTTTACATGCTGTAGACATATAACATTTAGACATATTAGGCAAAAATAACATATAATAAGTCAGACTATCAATGCACGTGGATCATAACATTGAGTTATTTTATTAAAAATAATAAACATGTGCTTATAAATAATTTGTGCAATAAAGATATGATCTCTACTATGACCTCGTATATTTAACATCTTTTCCCTTAAAGCCTGGTTTGGCAACGGGGTTACGATTTTCAAAATCATGATTCCATGGGGTTCTGCGGCTAAACTCCAAAATTTATAACTAAGACCATGTTTAACAACCAAAATAGAGTATTTCTAACCACACTTTCAAAAAGTTTTGAGAGCTTGAAACCCCATTTTCTTAAACTCCAAAAAGACTAGAGTTTTGAAATGTTTCCAGCTCCTCATTTCTCTCCAGCATTTTGAAAAAAATAATGCTGTCTTTTTTTCCTTCTTTTTTTGTGCTCTCTCTCTCTCTCTCTCTCTCTCTCTCCCCCCCCCCCTTCCTCTCCCCCACTCCTCCACCCCCCACCACTTCCCTCTACAGATAATCAACAAATAACGTACCCTGTGCCTCTTCGATTGGGAAAAATTGGACCAAGGATAAAAAAAACTCTTCCTTTAAGAAGAAGAAGAAGCAGAGGGAGAGGGAGATGAATCTGTGAGTTTATATAGGGGGGAAAGGTTTGACAGGCAACTCCCAAAAACATAAAGAAAAATTTATTAAGAAAATAGCTGGAGACTTATATATATATATATATATAGAGAGAGAGAGAGAGAGAGAGAGACTTCTATCTACATGACCCAATATATATATATATATATATATATATATATAGAGAGAGAGAGAGAGAGACGATGATGTTAAGATTGGGGAAAGCCAAGAGTTGAAATCCATTCACTCACTTTTTCCCTTTCTTGTGGTGTTCTTGGCTTTCTTGGAAATCTTTACATGTGGGGATATGGCCCCACCACCAAAATATGACGCAATATTTTATTATTATTGAATCAATTATCTATTGTTTCAAAACTCTGTTAACGGCCGGCCAGCCATATCGACATACTTGCCATACGATAAAACCGAATTGTTTTGGTGATATATTAACGATACAATATATGATATAGAAAATAGCTTAACTAAGGTCCTTATTGGCCTTTATCCATAATAGTAAGAGAGATCTATTTAATTTGTTTGTGACAACCGATATAAACCACCTTAAATCTACTCAAATAAATAAAGAAAATCAAAAATTAAACACAACTGGCCCAAAACAATGTAATATAAATTGAATATATCTTTCAATTACACAAATGGTGGAAAATTTACGTGTCCCTTTTGAATCTATTTATATTTTGTGTATCATTAATAAGTATATTGATAATGAAAGTTATTAGATGGTTTGAGTTGTATACAATTCTTACGGTCACTTTATTACTCATATAAAGATAGCCTAATAAATTTTTTGGCCGTGTATCCCTCTTGTTCTTTGTAAGGTCTTTTCCTTATTTTTGTATTGTTCGTTGCAGAGATAAGGAGCAAGTACTCCTACTCTTTCATGTACTTTTCCAAATTTTGTATCATAAATAAAAGTGTGAGCCTTGACTTTTAAAAAAAACATTAGTTAGAAATCTGAAAATCAGATCTAAGATGACTATTCAGTTACATTTTTAGGGTAAATTTCACTAAACTACGCTGAACAATCAGCCTTTTTTGCTGAAATAGTTGTTTTCCATTTTCAGGCAAGTTATGTACAATAAAGCAAAATCATGTTAGTTTAGTTAAAATGGCTGAAAGTTCCGGATATAGTGGAATTAACCCTAAAGTTTATTCTATTATTTATTAAGTACCTGATATACTGGCCCAAACCCTCCACTGCCAAGTTGGTTACTGGGATGAAAGTTGTTTGTTGCTTTCTTCAGAGTCCGATAGTCGAAGTATTTGATGGCTCCTAGAATACCACGGTGACACATCGGACCTGGTAAAAAACAAATGTCAGGTGTACTTCAGAAGTCAAAACCTCATCCAATAACCAAATCTTTCAGATCTTAATTCTCTTCATCGAAAATGAAGCTCACCTGAACGTGTTTTATGGAATCTCGGCAATTTTTGTAACGTGTCTGGCTTGATCCATTTCCATAAGAAAGCGATTAGGATTACTACAAGAACAACAAGTATTATGCTGGCGAGAAGAAAGAAGGAAGTTGCCATAGTTGGGTTTTCAGTTGAAATGTGTAGAGACTGAGGTTCAGGAGTTGTGGGTGAGGGAGCTGCAGAAGTACATAACAAACAGTTAGTAAACAACAGATTTCGCTACAATTCAAAAGTTAAATTGACTGAAAAAGATATATAACAAAAATACAGATTGATTTAAATAGTCAATTGCATGAGGTTGCTTGATGAAATAACTTCATTTTAACATGAGATTGTCACGCAGGTAGGATTGGATTGTTGGTTCACTGCCTAAATATATTAAGCTTTTAGGCCTTATAAAATATAAAATGTATTCTCTCACTTCTTATCACAACTTCAAAGTTTTGATTCAGGGGAGGAACATTTAACATGTTATCAGAGCAATCCAATTTTCGTCGAGCGCATGTTAAAAGCGGATCAATTTAAAATAAAATTACCGCTGCACAAAAGTCCAGGTTCTTGGCCCAAGGGCCTGTGGAAGCATGTTAGAATATAAACTATATTCCCTTAACCCTCATCAATTTTTCATTTGAAGATGAGTTGAGCTTAACTCGATGTCTCAAATTCGTTTAAGCAAATACACAAACACCTTGTGGGCACAAATGAAACAAGCAGAACAAAAACGGGCACATACCATCATCTGCTACTGTATAGCGAACCATCTTCTTATTCTTCTTCTTCAGCCCATAATCTCTTGCAAATCCTTGAAGAAATCAAACTCAAAGCTCAACAATGTTCATAAAAATGGCTCTTTTCTTTCTCTAAAGGTGTTTGTCTTATGCCCAATGGCTGCAACAGAAACAACAGAGAGAGAGAGAGAGAATGTGTGCAGAGAGAGTGGGACCCAACGATCGCCATCGATTTGAACGAGAGGAGAACGAGGCCTCATCTTTGGCCGCGATCGCCAAGGGGGGCGATGCAAACTAGGGAGCCGCGCATATTTCCTTGATACAACTGGAGCTCAAACGATCCTCAGAAGGGAGCTGACGCGGCGGTTCACGTGGTTAGAGGTGGGACCCACGAACGGTCTAGATGCCCTGTTGTACTTGCTGTCGTTTTCGTCCGACGGCGAACGCCAGTTTTTATCTATTTATTTTATTTAGAGACTGAAAAAATTTAAAAGAAAAATAAAGGTCACTCATCAAATTTTATCCCGCATGAATTTGGGGGAAATTCTTTGGTGCTTCCCACCAAAGAATCTTGTGTGTGTGTGAGAGAGAGAGTGTGTGTGTGTGAGAGAGAGAGTGAGAGAAAATGGTGGGAAGCACCAAAGCATTACCCTGAATTTGGATCTGCTGTGCTGATTTTCCAGTTCACTGGTCCATCCCATCCATCCACTGCAGCTTAACATATCTATAATACCTACTGATGGTAAAACTCGTGCGATGCAGCGGTTTGAGGAATAATCGGTGAAAATGACATTTACCCGAAAAGTGGCCGAAGTCCATGAAAAAGCCTATGGTATTTATTCGGAAAACAGTAAAAGTTCATGTTATTTATTTGTGAAAACACAAATTCCATGGCATTTATCCAAACTACGTTAAATACACACGGTATTTATTTATAAGAAACAAATTGTATTTATTTGAAACGTTCAATACACAGTATTTATTTGTAAGAACCAAAGTCCATGCTGTTTACTCGAAAAACATTGAATATGCATGGTATTTATTTGCAAAAACAAAAGTTATGGTATTTATTCGAAGAGTATTGAAAGCATGTGGTATTTTAGTGAAAATCCAGTGAAATTCCACTGTGATGGCTGAAACTATAATTATCGTGACCACAAAAGTAAAAAAATAATGAAAGTATTTATTTATGGAAATAGTCCCTCTTATAAACAGTTAAAAACAAAGTCAGTGCTATTTATATGAAAAACGGTGAAAGTCCATGGTATTTATTTATAAACATTATTTATAAACAACAAAAAAGAGGCATAAATATTTTTCTTCCATCACAAAAGTGAAAAACAACGAAATCTCATGCTATTTATTTGTGAAAAAGAAAGTCCACGGTATTTATTTCTACATAACAAACTCCATGGTATTTATTTGAAAAACGTGCGGTATTTAGTTCTACACAACAAAATCCATGGTATTTATTTGAAAAACGTTGAAAATCCATGATAGTTATTTGTAAAGAACAAAGTCTATGGTATTTATCAGAAAAACAGTAAAATACCAAATTATTTATTTGTAACAAAGTTCATGGTATTTATCTAAAAAACGTTGGATCTGCATAATATTTATCTGCAGCAAATAAAGTTCACGGTATTCAATTTAACTGCTTTGAAAGTTCATGCTATTTCAGAGAAAATCTACTTGGTTTTAAGTTCGATGGCAGAACCGTAACTATGGTTGAACTTTTATCATCACATTCATAAATCATAACATTTTATTAAAAATCATAAAATTAATATAGGCATGTATTTAATGTATTTATGTAAGAAGAGAATTCAAGTATTGTCACATAATTCGTGAATTATTCGCCGAACTCGTGAATAATTCGTAAATTTTTTATCAGTCGATTTAATCGCCGAATTAATCGGCGGGCCGAATAATTGGCGAATTATTCCCGAATTATGTGAAAAAACAGCGAATAATTCAAAAAACAGCAAATAATTCACAAAATCAAAACCCAGCGTGTCATATATTAATTTCTTGCTCGAAATCCTTCCCGAACATTTCCCGAACTCTTACTGAATCTTTCTCGAATACCTAAAGATTTTTTCCGAATAGATCTCCGAATCCGAATTTTCCACCTCGCCGAATTATACCCGAAAGAAGAATTTGTGAATGTAGATTAAATTAAGAGTTTTTAATCAAGTGCTATCCATATCCCATCTATTTTGCTTCAAGAAATGAAACAGGTGGAGACCACGTGATGAAGAGAAGCCTCTCACACTCTTTTTTACTTAATTGCCCTCCATGCGTAAATGTAATTTCAAAAAGCCCAACAGTCTGTATTCATTGATATTGAACTGATGGCAGAACCGTAAATAATTTGGAATTCTGCCAAAGTGAAAAGTTCATTACCCCTCATACCTCTTTCTATTATGTTTTTGGTTAGCAGAAAAAAAAATGGATCATGCTTTCTTGGTTGCAGTATTTGTTGCAAAAAGAAAAATTGGCCTAATTCCATTATTTTGGTTACCTAAGTTTTGCAGTTGTATTTCCAAATACAAACCATTTTTTTGTGTTTGGTTGAACAAAAGAATTAAAGAAAACGCCATACTTATGGCAAATTTGCATATATGGTATATACAAAACTTATGTGGCACAGCATAATAATTATTATAGTCACCATTTCCAAAGTTGCAACTCTTGTTACGACTAAAATAAGTGCAACAAATGTTGCAAGAATTTGATGTTTTTTGCATCTCAATTTTCATTTCCAACTCAAGTTTGTTGCTGACCAAACATAGAAAATAGAGATATTTTGCAAAAATGTTGCATGCGTCTCCAAATCCTATCTACCAAACAGCCACTGGTATAAAAGAAAGATCCTTTTGCTTTACACTATTTTAATTTGTCCAATTTTAGTGTAGGATTCCACTGATGTAGGAGATCACAATCCAATTTTATCGAACTCTCATGTAAAACTCAAATAGTACAAAGTACTTTTAGAATATATTTTGAAAATCTATTACACTCTTTTATATAACCAAATAGAAAAAGATTTTTATCGAATGTCTCACAAGATGACTGTTTGGTTTTTTACATGAAAACTTTTACAATTTCTTACCACGAAATAACCAAAAACAAGAATTTTATCGCATGAGCTATGTCCAATTAGTAACACCTTTGGAAGAAAATATTGGAATACCGATGCCGTAAATCTTCTCTCCATATAGAAAGAGGTCGTCGGTTCGAAATCGAAAAAAAGAAAAAGGAAAAAAAAATTATGTGCGCATTGTTCTCTTTTCCAAACATGATGATATATCTAAATTGGACGAAATCTAATCAATTTCACCTTAGCTTGTTTCTTTGTATAAATACTCACCTATTTGAAGTAACAAATAGTAGTATCCTTGAACATACTTTGGTTTGTAAAATAAAACGAAGACGACTGCTATGAAAAGTTGCATCATATAAAATTAATTAAAGCATTAGTAATTCACCCACAATGTTTCCAATGTCTACGAATAACAATTTTTTTGGAAGCCAATGATGATGATTCTTCCTCCTCCCACGTAGCCATATATATCAGCTCCCTTGCACGCTGCAAACATTCAAACTCAAATATCCTCACAACAACAAACAATAAACATAACAAATTTCCAAAAAGCAATAAATAAATAAATAAAACTCTAATTAATCCAAGCCATCATAAAAAGCCTTGATAAATCCCTGCATATTCTCAACCTCCATGGCCATAATAACAGTTGCCCCTCCATCATCACTCCCAGGGCTGTTCAACACATACCCAAACCCGGGTCCAAACATATCAGCCCTTCCCATGAACTCAGGCTTCCCCCAACCAAAATCCACATCATAGACAGGCAGCCCAAGCCAACTTATCACAAACAAATCAGTCCCCAACAATCTCCACCCTTTCACATCACTCCCCTGCTCGACGTAATCTATCAGAGATAGCACGTGCACGTCGTCAATCTTTGCGACCGCTCGACCTATCATTTCCCCTCCAAACTCGAGCAGACCCGACACAATGTCTCCGACCTGTAATTAGCATTATGTTAGCTTTACAAATGAGTATGTGTGCGGAAGCCATGAACTATTATGCCTTTACAACCCAACAGCTTAAGCTTTTGAGTAAAATGGTTCTTTGCTTTTAGGTTAACCGGTTCTTGACATCACCTTAGCAGATTCTGATGTCCGGAGAATGGCATTGCCGAAGTATTCTGCAGGAAGGGGGGGAATCAAGCGTGCCCGTGCATCCACGACAGTGTAGAGCCGTGTTTCTTGATCAAACTGCAGTCCACGCCCGACACAGGCGCTGCGCCACATGTGCGCAACCACTGCTTTGAACGTCGAGAGCGGTTTCTTGTTGATGCCATTGTTTTTTAGGGCTGCGATTTGACGGCTGGAGAGTTTGAGGATTGAGGAGGTGAAAGGAGGAGTATTTGAGGAGGGATTAATAATGTTAGGTTTGTACTCGACGAGCTCAATAGGGACAGAGGGAGGAGAGCGAGCGCGGAGGAGGGTACGATCGAAGAAGGGAGAGATGGAGAGCTCCATGATACCGATGCGGGCAAGGTCAGACCAGAGCTTCATGAAGTGGAAGGCGCTGCAGCCATCAACTGCGGTGTGGTGCATGGCGGTGCTAATAGTTGCATCGCCGCCTTTGAAGAATGTGACCTGAGATAATAGTTAAACTTAGAATGATTGATAAGAAATGATAATTATGACAATAAAATCACAAGTTCAATACACACATGGGAAGAAGAATTTAGTCCTTGTGGATCCAACAAAATTAAATTGGAAAAAATAAAAAGCATGAGCTCTTTACCATCTAACTCAAACATCAAAAAGGATTATATTGCAGATTATTTTTAATTTATAAGATCAGAGAAGGCAAATTGAAACTAGTTATTTATTTATTTATTTACATTGCATCAAAAATTCTTTTAAAATAATTAAAACAGTCGTAGGATATCAGGCTCCTCTTAAGTTTTGACTGACTATAATGAAAGTAAAAAAGATCTTTCAACATCCGCATGCAAACAGTGATATGAAAATCTAAAGGCTCTATTTGGATATGGAGTTAGCATAACTGTAGTTTATTTTTAAGTGAAGGTGGGAGATATGCAAATTATAGTTTGCAAGCTCCAAACTCCAAAAATAGAGTTTAGATAACTTTGGATCCGATCGGATTTGATGTAACTATAGTTATCTCAGCCTTAGAGTGCAGTTATCTCAACTCCAAAATGATTGTCAAATAAGATAAAGTTAACATTTTGGAGCTTAGTTTTTCTAACTTCAAGTTTACAAAACTCAACTCCATTCCAATAAAAGCCTCAAATTTGAAATTAACTAGAATACAAAGTTTAAAGTAAAGAGATTTAAGGGTGGATATTAAACAAGAAAGATTACTCTAAAAATGAAAATTTAAAATAAAGAGATTTAAGGGCCTAAAGGAGTACGCATCGACAATACTCTGAAACAAGAAACAAGATCTAGAGAAGAAGAAAAAACGTGTTAGAATATAAACACATGCAATTTTATGACGGCTGAGTTCTAATTCCTTTGCAAGTTATAACAGTGGAGTTTATGGTTAAAAAGGAAAAAAGAGCGCACCTGGACCAGAAGTAACATGCATGGAGGCTGAGATGACTCCACCGTCGGAAACAACGCCTTCTTCAACTTCTCCGATGGCACAAACCCCTCAAAATCATCCACATCCAGCTCTGATCTAACCACCGTAAAGAAAGCCCCCTCGCCGGTGCACCTAACCTCAACCCGCCCATCTTCGCCTATATCAAGCCTGCCAGCAAATGGATAAAAGTGCACCAGGGCTTCGCTTAGCGCAGCCTTCAAGGTCTCGACCTCCAAGAAGTTAGTATCGCCGCTGGGCCGTCGGTAGAAAAAGAATGTCGGCGTGTGCTCCCTTGGGCTGAGTAGATCAAGGTTTGAGAGCCAGATGCTATGCTTTGGGGTCTCTTTGCTAGGAGCCACCATGACTGATTCTACCATTTCCATTTTTTTTCCCCACTCGCTCTTGCCACGGTTTGTTTGTTTGTTAATGCGCTCTCTTTCAAATGGTTTCATAGGGGTTTATATATTGTATACATGAGCATTCCATACCCCCATATTATGTTAAAAATTTCCAAAGTCTTTAGTCTTTTTAAGTTTAAAAAGTATGTAATTATTCCCAACATGCAACACCATGCTAATTCAGAACATGTGCAGTTGTTGTGTAAGTCAAACATAACCAAAACATCAATTTTCGGTGATTCATATATTTACTGGTATAACTAGAAGTACCAAGACGATGTCATTAGTCAATAGAATAAAAAATATTTTAAAAAATGACAAAATACCAATAACCAAAATTGAGAATTGAAGATGCTCGTCTCATCCATCATCAAAGAAAAGAATAGAAAAATGAAAAGCCGGCAACCCCCCTCCCCTCTCTCTCTCTCTCTCTCTCATAATCGCATCCATTACACATTCTCCTTCATGCTCGAAAGTCCAAAAAGAGATGTGCGTTACAAATTTATACATAAGCCCTTAAATCTTTGTTATTTTGTAAAACTCATAAATTTATCAATTCTTATATTATCACTAACTGCGTTCATTTAATTTAAATTTATGAAAAATATAAATATTTTTAGAAATTTTCATATAAAGTCCAAGATAAAAAAAAATTTACACAACCCTTCGGTATGTATGATGTTCAAAATACACACAAGTGGGCACATGCAAAAATAGTAAACTCATTGGCAGATCCGCTAAAACAGCATCGTCACATGGTTGGCTGGCTATATTATACATGAATTCGATTTAATTAAGCTTTGGGGTCAGTGGGAAACATATGAATATGACTATTCAACTTGAATTAAGCATCCTCTCCCAAACCAGATCCGTTAAAATTAAACCCGCCATGAATCCGTTAACAAATGGTTCTTGCTGTGGGTTGAAAGATAGTAGGCTTTGACTTGGACCCAAAAAATTTAGGTGGGTAAATTGTAAAAAAGACCCCCGCCCGTTTCAAACTTGTGTAAAAACCCCTGGATTTTTTTTTCTCTTGTTAAAAAACCCTTCGGCCTAATCACAAACCCCTTATACCAGTTGCCTGTAATATGTAAGCAGTTTAGGGGCTTGAAGTAGCCTATAGGTGGGGCTTGGAGTGGCCTAAGGAGGAGACCCAAAATCGAGCCCGGGATCTCCCGTTTATGAAGGGGTGGCAAATTTATCCCGCCTATTATCTCAAAAAAAATATCTAAGCGGTTGCGATTGTCTGAAATATCTAAACAGTTGCATGTAATATCTAAGCAGCCGTCTGTAATATTTAAGTAATTGAGAGAATACAATGTCTAAATGAAATAAAGGTAAGGGGTTTTTCACAAAGATTTTGAACAGTAGGGTCTTTCCAACAATTTTGAAAATTACAGGGGATTTTAGACAACTCCCGAGCGGGCCGAGTTTTTTCCGACAATTTATCCTTGTATATTAGATGAAAAGAAACAAGAGGAATTATAAACAAAATATCAATGAGCAATAGCCCAGTCGGTACGGGCACTTCCCCTTTTGGAGAGAGTACGGGGTTCAAAACCCAGGCGGGAAATTGGTTAGAAATTAACGCTTTCAGGGCAAATTCATGGATCTCCTGGGTGTGCGCGCGCGTGTTTGTGTGTGTTGTATGTATAGATTAGGGCTTACAGGCCAGTGCCAAAATAAAAATTATAAACTAAATAATAAATAGTTTTCATAAATCATGAAAAATAATAATTAGCGTTGAAATGAGATATCATGAGTTTATGAACCCTAGTTTTGTTATAAAATAATAAATTTTAAGCTTTCGTAAAAATATTTTTGAGTTTCGATAAATATTAGAAATTAAATTTAAAACCTTAAATCTATTGGAAAAATATTTTCCTCACTTAGAAAATTTCAATGAACGTGGCTCTCTTGCATCCTAACCCCCTTACAATTATTTTCTAGAGGAAATAAAATAAAATACAAGATAAAAAGAAATAACCTATAAACCCAAAACTTTATCTCGATCCTTATGGGTTTCATAATTGATTGATTCCAAGAGGTCTCAAATTTTTCCTCGCTCCTTCAATGGATATGACAAGTAGTTCATTCTTTAATAGCTCCCAAAATTGCTAGTTGAAAACTAAGGAAACCCCATCCGCTCCTGGTGCCCTTTCAACAACTAGCTAATGCAGTATTATGATATAAGATGTTTGTATATTTCGTATTATCCATGTAATATTGTCGTAGAAACTTTATGCATCGGCGGATACAGTTCTTAAATCCAGTGGCGAATCCAGGATTTTATCAAGGATGAGACCAAAATTGCTATCGTTGTAGAGGCCAAAATTGCATGTGCCCGAACGTGGGGATCGGAACGATAGCCTCCGAGCTGAATTTTTTGAGTAATAGCATGCATATATGGTGTTTCCATGTGACACATGTTTATTAAAAAGACTATGTTGTGGTGGAGTTTTGAATGGTGTAAGAATAATTTAACTCCAAAAAATCTATGTAAAAATTATGGAAGAAAGATAGGGAGGAAAACTAAAGACGATGTTTTATTGAGGGATATGTGATTTCTAACATCTTTTCACGACCATTAAGATAGGGTTCATGACAACCGAAAAACTGGCGTAGTTGGAAACTTTTATTTTCAAGTTCTTGTTTTATGGTTCTTATCTTTGTATGTAATTTTCACCATATTTCTTTTTCTTTCTCCCTCTCTTGAATAAATAAGTTTGGTCAGGACGATCAAAATTAAGTTCGGGGGTATTTGTTCAATCGAAAATATCGCACTTTTAATATGACATTTAAGTGGGAGTTGAACCCACATCCCTCTCAAAGACCAAAACTTAAGGCTAGCGCCTAAGACTACTAGCCCACCCTTATCTTCATATTTTTATTTATATCTATATAATGATATATATACGTATCAATATATATACATATATAGGATATTTATTTTTCAAAACAGGGTAGGGCCATGCCCTCAAGTTGGTCCGTCCCTGCATAAATCTTAATATTTATATCTCAACTGTGGGCCAGAAAACAACAGTAACACGTAAATGACGATAAAATTAGTAAGAAAGAAGCATTACCAAAGACACATTATTGGAATCTAGATATATCAGATCCACGGTACTAAAGTTAAATTAATCTCAACAAAATCCTAGACTCGTAATCCTATTTGGATCAAATTATTGGATAAGGCCCATCGAGAGCAAATCATTTATAAGGCCGGTTCCCTACAATTTAAGCATATCAAATTTATCGGAGTTTAAATTCAACCATAGGCGTATTTTTCTTTTAAATTAGATGACATACTTTCGACAGGTTCAGACCGTGGGGCTTAAATAAGGGAAATGTCGATACTCATATTTAATCATCATATATAGAGTTTCTCCTTACTTTTTACCTTATTCAGAAACCTGTACTTCTCAAGGTTGATCCCCATCAACTTATAAATGCTAGAATCAAATATCGATACCATTTTTCTTCGGAAAGCCAGGAAGCAGTTTAAGTTTGAGTGCAGAATCCACAGGGACAATCCTTGAATCATAGTTGACAAAATATATGGACCGCGTCCAACCGAAAATAAAAAGGAAATAAAAGAAGAAAACAAAATTAGCATGTCAACTCCATTAAATTCTACAGCTAGCTCTAAATGAGAACTTGAACAATCATATGGCTGAAATACCAAGTTATATGGGTAAAGATGTCCTTGAAATGAAGATAACACCTCGGAATTAATCAAATGTTTCGATGATAACATAATTTCATGTGAGTATTTTTGAACAAGTTTTCCGTTAAATGTGTTGGCTATAGTGCTCTCAAGTCAATTATTGTAATTGCAGGCATGTGATTGTGATGATTGAGGGGGGGCCTATACGGGCAGAACAGTTTTACTCGAAATGATAGTATGCTATCTGCTTTGTCTCTATCATCATGTACATACTTTATGTGGTGTTACAGATTATTATTATATATTAATAGAGCCCATAAGATTCTTGCTTGACTACCAACATTATGATGGCGATTATATACGTGGGAGCTGGGTGTTCTATAAACACATCTTTAAATGTCCCTAGTCGAGAGAGTATTCAGACTGAGGATTGATACTCCAGAGTAGACTAGTGTATACTTTTCGAGACCCCGACGAGTAACGGTGGCCGGTCTCACAAGTCATTGGTGTCAGTCAGTCACCTAAGATAGTATACAGGTGCTCATTGGGTTATAAGTACACTGGACAGTCTTACCGGGAACATACTAGTTGGTATTATACATATTGTCAGATAGCAGTTCCTAAGTGGCATGTGTACATGTTAGTCTGTCGACCTGAGATCGTCATTTGTCTCGTGTGAATTCCACCGTGCTTTGATTACTATCTTACCACGGCTCAAAGGAGTCGTGCAAACAGCTTTTAGTTGGGTACAGTCCCGAGCCACATGGAGGCAGCGAGCGAATCGTGTAGGATTGCTTGGCACGACAGCAAGGTTTCGGGAGGCATCATCCATGCCATTTTCAAACATTTGCCGTACAAAACAATCCTAACCCTAGAATCATAACTAGTGATTTAGACGAAATATAGTGTAAATTACTTTACAACTAAGTGAACTAAGAATACAACCTTTGTAGACCGGTCCTTCACTTCAATAGCTCCGTGTAGTAGTTCCTTCGCTCCAAGTAGTGATCTTGCGGACTCGAGAGTGGCTCCACAAGAAAAAAGCAACGAGCTTGCACGAAGTCTTCGAGACCGAAAATGATCTACGTCGAGAAGACACTAACCCAAGCTATCTCTTCACTAATGTGGGATTAGTGAAGCTAACACCCTAAACTAAATTACTAATCTAGTAGAGAATGATGAAGTAGGATTTTTTCTCACTTTAGAATTACTTTTCTCACTAATTTTATGCTCCTCTCAAAAACCTAGAGAGCTCTCTCTTGAGCTTGAGGAAGATGAGCAAATAATGGGTGAGAGAGTGAATGGCAACCATGGGTGAGAAATATCTTATATAACTCATATAGAGACTTAACCATGGGTTTAGATAATGGTTGGGTTAATAAATATCTAGTGTAAGACAAAACTAGTGGACTAAGTCAATGGGTCTCCAGGCTTCTACAAGCTTCATGCCATGTGACCAATTTCCAACTAATAATTGATTTACTCTAAATAAATAAACCCTTCATTATCATTATCATGGTGTAAGTATCATACACCCATGTTGCATGTATCATCAACCATGACACATAAAGAAAACACAATTAACATATATTACATATATATTAAGTGTGCACATGTGAGAAAAAGAAATGCTTAAGTGAGCTAATATTAGTTAATGTAAATTAATATATCAAATATATAATTATACATTAGATTATTAAATCAACACTTGACTTAATAATCCGGCTATATCTCATATGAGCGACTAATATAATTTGCATCAACTTATCGAATCAACACTTGATTCGATAACCCGGCTATATCTCATATAACCGACCGATACAGTATCGAATTATCGAATCAACATTTGATTCGATAACCCGGCTATATCTCATATAATCGATCGATACCATATATCGTGAGAATAGAATACGGTATCACATACTCGTATTAATCTCGGTCCCGCACATATCACATATGTGCTCCTACTTCGTTTTGCCTGAGCCAGTGAAACCTCTGTGTAGGACTCTAAAGACTCGTCAATACGCCGGCAGTAGGTGATGATCACATCAAGCACCCACAAGCCGTCAGCGGTACTAGCTGGACGTAACGGCTACCCGGGTATTGAGCGATCAGAAGATCAACAAGCAAGTCTGCTCTTACTCCTGAAAAGCCTGTCAGTAACACTATCGTACAGTCTGGTCTTTTCGACTGATATGTCGCATATCTAGTCTAGGGGTGGTAAACGTCAGACCCCAGTAACCGATAAGTCGTGCCGATGTAAGGCTCATAACGGGTCGAGAAACTATTGATAACACTTATCAGTAAATCTCCGTAGCAGCCCTGGCCAGGGACTTATCGTTATGGCTAATCGAGCACATCGCAACATCAACCCCTAATACTGGGAGAGACGAATCCCCTCCTATCGCTCATCGCCTCCATGTGATTCGGGACTATACCCAAAAGCCACTGTTTTGCATGTTCTCTTGAACGTGGTAAGGTGGAAATCAAAGCACAGTGGGAATCACACAAGACTCTATGACGATCTCGGGTCTACAGACTAACCTGTACCAGTGTCACCAGAGAACTGCTATCTGACGATAGGTATAATACCAACTAGGAGTTCTTGGCAAGTCCGTTTAGTGTACACAGTCTCCACTGAGCACCTATACACCATCTTTGATGTCAAACACCAATGGATGTGGGATCATCCATCGCCCATCATATGGGTCAAGATGCGTATACGCTAGTCTACTCTGGAATATAGATGCCCTGTCTCGATACACCCTCGACTAGGAACAATTATAGGATGTACTCGTGGACTACCCTTGGCCCCACTAGTATGATCCCCATCATAGTCCTGACAGTCAAGTACATATCCTAAGGGTTTTATCAATATGTGAGAGCAAGACAATATCACAATACTAATCTACATGTTAAGACAAAGAGCAACCAGATAGCATACTATCATGTCGAGCAAGAAAGTCCTCTCTCTATATATCCAAGCATCCACTATAATATACATCACATATACAATAATGGTCTCTAGGGTATACATATAACTAACAAATCGTTGGGGATTCGTCTCTCTCGGTATTGGGGGTTGATGTCGCGCGGTGCATGGGTGGCCATCACCAGAAATCCTTAGCCAAGGTAGTCAAGAATTACTGATTTGGATCAGTAGTTTCACAGTGGGTGATAGGCTTCATACCGACACGAAATATCGCGTTATTAGGGGTCTGACTTTATCCACCCCCTAAGACCTGATATGCGATACTCTTAGACGAGCAGACCAGACTGTATGGTTATTGTCACTGACAGACTCAGTAGGGGTTCGAATGAGTTTGCTCATCGGCCTTCCTTTCGCTTAATATCTGGGTAGCCGTTACGTACTGCTAGTACCGCTGACGTGCTTGTGGTTAAACCCACTGTCAGCGTATTGACGAGTCTTTAGAGTCCCACACAGACGGTTTCCCCGGTTCAGACGAAACGATGTAGTAGCCGTATTTGATACGTGCAGGGTTCCAATCGAGTGTACTATGTACCCGGACTTTCGATCGGACGGTTGATAATACTAGCCGGCTCAGGTTTGAGCCGGATTATTAAATCAGGTATTAATTTAATAATTTACATATATGTATTTCGATATGTATATTCTAGTATTATATTCTTTGTGTTATTCTATCTCTTCGGGTATTCGTATTTCGGTACGAATATATGTACGCATATACAGTAGAATGTAATTCGTATTTATCCGGAAAACATTCTAGAAGGTGGACACCTCATTTTGGGTTTGACCATTTACTTTAAATGGATAATGAGGTGGATATTTGAGAGAGGGGAGTATGGTGAGAACCATGCTTGCATAGTATGCACAAATGAATTGTTGCAGACTATCAAGCATGGGTTTGATTTTAAATTCAAAAGAAATGTTTTACAAAACCAAGCATGCTCATTTTCTCTTACATGGATGCTTATTATTTTTGAGATGGCTCATTCTTTCTTGAGCTTGCACTCTCACCATTAGCTTCGCTCTTCTCTAGATTTCTTGAGCTCCTCCACCTTCAACCTCAATCTCTTCTCTACAATCTCATGAGTTGAGAATCAAGAGAGGAGGTGAGATGAATAAACATTTTAAACACTCACTACATCTTAAGCATTCTAGATTAGCAACCTAGAATCCCTAGCTGCTTCACTTGCTTTTGATGTGGATGTAGAGCCATGAGCTACATCTCTTGGATGGATCATCTTCAACGAAGGAAAACCGGTAGCCAAGTTCAATCGAGCACGCCTCAAGGAGCTAAGGAAGGTGATGGAAAACCGAAGGACTTGGTTTGTTCAGTATAACACTCCTAACCTTATAGTTTAGCACTTTGTAGTTAGTTAGTAAAGGTTTATGGTTCGATTTTGACGAATACGTTAGTGCCAAAATTTTAAACGCCAGTTTTTGTTCCGCACCGGCCACGGTAGATGGCCAGGGCGTTGGCGTAACCCAACATGGTTTCAGGGCCAACCCATAAACCATTACTGGCTAGTTTACACGAAGTTAAAATGTCGATTGACTAATTTTTCCGAATCGTATTTCCATTTGTTCATGCTTGCTGTCGATTTTAAAACGTGTTCAAATATTCTTTCAGAGGGTCTTAAAAATACGTGCAGGCATTTATAGGGCACTAGACGAAATTTGAGCACTTGATCCCTTAACATTGCCACGGAATCGTGACATAACATACACATTGGCCGCGGTTGCGCGGCCGTTTAGTGGTCATTTGGTGCCAAATTTCATCTGGCGCTCTATTTTATGGAAATATGATTTTTGTGATATTTGGTTTTGGCTCAGATTTTTTTGAGTGCTGGATTGCATTTGGGGCCAATTTGGAAAAGTTTAGTCGATCGAAATTTTATATGTGTGTTTATCAGTGCATGTGAATATATCTGCGACCGTGAATGTCATTCGACGGTATAACCCGACTAATTGCCATATGTTCTATTAGACGAGTTTGCGAACATGACATTCACATTTATGTTCTGTGATTGTGCCGATATTGTGGTTGGATTGTCGTGGTGGATAGCCAGTAGTGCAATGGTAGTAGTACAGTTCAGATTCATTTGTATATTTGTTATTGCGGGACGAGCGTCCGACATGTGGACTGTCGTCTCTGCCAGATTGTATATTCTTTTATTGGGGCACGACCGGGTTGAGGTCGATGTCGCATTTGTATATATATTTTTCTTTTCTGTACTAGGATTACCCCGCAGTGGAGTGCACGAATAGCCGGGTTCTAGAGGGCAACGGGCCCGCATCTCACGGCGTTGAGACGGAGGGGATCTTACTCTAGAATTGGCGGGCTATTCGCCGCACTCGTAGGGGGTATAGGATGACCCAAGGTGGATTGCTCAAGTTACCGGATTCCGTGAAGTGCTAGGCGGCACATTCACTTTGTTAATTGGGGTTGTCTCACTTCTGGAATTGGCGGGTAACTTGCCGCGCTCGTAGGGGTCCAGGTTTTCATTCTACGGGCTATCCACACGACTGGAAACGTCGGGTCTCATTTGCGGCTTAAATGAAACCCGATGCTCCAAGATTATCCACCATTCTGCGTTGCTTGCTAAGATTCTGTGATGTTGCTTATATCATGCGTGGGATGAATATTATATATATATATATACACACACTAGTAGATGTTGTACATATTTTGCACCCGTGCTAGTCTAGTCCCCCGCTCTGCCGTTAGTTAAGTAACCTAATGGTGCATGACGGGCCCCGTGGCGAATGCAGATGGCATATATGTATATTGTATTTTCGTTCCTTTTTCTGGTGTGATATGGATTAATTGATGGGACTGCATTAATTTTGATTAATTCAAGGAAAACAAACATATATGATGTTGTTCGAACCAATTTTCAAAAACTGTTATTACAGGACGTTTCCTTTTGCTTTGCATAGCGGTATTTGGTTATGAATATCCAACACCTCATTCGACGAGGCAAGAGCCGAGATCCCTTTACCGGGAGTGACCTCTTGGGCAGAAGTTTACGTCATTGTAATAACTTCACTATAGTCGATTCTTTTGCTTTGCATCGTGGTATTCAGTTAGGAATATCATGCACCTCATTCAATGAGGAAAAAGTCGAGATCCCTTCACAGGGAGTGACCTCTTTAGCAAAAGTTTGCGCCACTATATATTTGTAAAACTACTTGGTTCCTTCAACGATATCAAGTTCATTACGTTAAAGGTTTTTCGCCAAAAACCAGCCGCAGCTCTCCGTCATTTCAAATTAGTATTGCTTAGTATTCGTGCTATGTATATCGTGCATTGCCGAGGCGTAGTGTTCGGTAGCTATGTAGTGATTTTCTGTCGCATGGATATGTGGATTGGTCAGGACAGTCGTACGGTCATGTTGGCATTGTCAAGGACACGTACGGGTGGGTTTAACACAATCAAGATAATGACGGGTTGAACTTGACTAGGACTCTTTGATATGTTGGCATTGTCAAGGTTACTTGGGTCCTAGGGGTAAAAACCGCATCGGGAGTTTTAAACATAAAGGAAACTTGACAGGCATGCGCATACCTTCTGGAGTGTGGTGACTTGAGTGGCTTCCATCAAATTATCATGCGATGATAGTTGGATCCAGATTCCCACTGATGAGTAGGTGTTACTGCTCGTGTAATTTTAGATGATCCCGACTAATTCTCCTTTTAGGGTTTGAAGGAGAATTCGAGAAACAGTGGGAGCCATCCTGATTAGATAAAGTGATTAACCAATCTAATTTAGGTTAGAGTGCATGCTGAGCATTTCTTTTCTCTCTCTCTTTGGCAGCGACCATGACCCGACCTCAAACTAAAACTCATGAACCAAGTTAACCGAACCTTCTTAAAACACTTTGGCTATTGGATTGTCATTTAGTCGCATATATCATTGCCACTCCTACATCCCATTTGCATTTCTCCAGAACACCACGTATCACTACGAAGATCCATATTTATTGGATATTCCATTGTATAGTTACATACGAACTCGAAGGAACTTGTTCCAATTCGAGGATGGATTCTGGTTCTGGGGAAATTGAATAGGATTATTCGGTTGTCTTTTCCCTTTACTTTCTCTCATGTTTTGAGGGCTCCTAGTATTAGAAGAGTACACCTATTATGCTTATTGGATAGTTTTCTTCCAAACCATAGGCATATGCCGAAAGGTAGGGAAGGAAGAAAACCAATTAGCCTAAGTGTGGTGTACAGAAGGTAATAAGTAAAAACATATAAAAGGATTGCAGTGAGAGCAAGGAAATATACGGTTACTGTCATAGTGGAAGAGGCATTACTAGGAATACCCGGTCACCCCTTCGAAACATTTTCATGTTTCGGTTTTTCTGTGCGATATTAAGTGAAAATTATTTTCCCAATTAGATTCTAACTCCCGGGTATGTATTTACCAGATTTGATTCTCACATCTGTATGGCGTTACGGATACTAAGTGGGAGTAAGATATTAGGAATTAGGTGATTAGATCCTCTATATATCAGAATTCTTTGTAATTAGTGATATTTGAGGAAATCACTTGGGTTTTGCCTAACGGCAAATATTTGGTTTTGAATATCCGTTGTTATGCACCAATTTCAAACTGATATATATATATATATATATATACACGTTTATTTTATAAAGTGAGATATAAATTTTTGAAATTATGTCTATGATATTTACCTATATCAGTTGATGGTTAGGTAAGATTTATTCAACAACGGTGTAATTCTTCTTAACCATAGCACAGTTTTCAACCTACGACGCACAAGGTTTGAGTTATTAAACTCAGTAGACTTATACAGAGTATTGTATGTTTTCCGATGTCCGTTAGGATAAAGGGGTTGGTACTCGTACTATATTCTGTTTACTCATGACTTCTCTAGTTTTAGACAAGTATTTCGTTGAAATACAAGGTCCAAATTTTGAGAAGTTATACGTATAAGAATAAGGTAGAGAACCATACGTTGGAAGTATCAGGATTCTTCGAGGTGATCGAAGATGTAGATACTTGTGTTTGATATTCCGTTGTAAGTAATAGTTTTGAGAACTTGCTTCTCTTTCAGGTTACTCATACGTGGATGTATTCCTGGATGAGTGATGATGTATGGCCTCCTTCCATTTAGTTGATATACACTGGAAATGGCTGCATGTATTTTGAATCTGGTTCCAATTAAATTAGTGCATTTGTTTCTATATGGATATATAGAATGGATTCATATCTTAACGATGTTAAGATATATGGAGTTGTCCGGCTTATACTTAAAACCATAATCCGGATAAACTCTAGGCACGTTTCAGTAATGGCAGTTTGGGGTTATCCCAGGCTTTGACGAGGGTTAACATTCTACCATCTGGAAGATCAATAGTTATATTGTTCTTTACTCGCCACAGTTTTAGTAAAATGGATTCTTTTCAGAAAACATTAGTGAGAGTATGGTAGAACTGGAAGTGATTCCAGAACCACAAACGATTACTGAAAATTTAATAGAACCTGAGGATTCAATTGGATTCAACATTCCATTAGCCACTCCACAGATTTGGTGGGTAATATCAGGCACCCGAGAGGTACTTCGGTCTTCTCAAATACGGTGACCGGAAGGTTTTTGATTACCTAAACTTGTCACTACTGTTGTTCTAGACTATGGGATCTAGCAAGAGGATGAATATAATGTCGTTCTAAATTATCTTTAGAAGTGCACGCGTATATGACTCTGCCAGAGGGTTGTTGTAGTCAGTGGGAGCAGCGGAAGCATAGTGGGCAAGTAGCTTATGTCTATTTATAGACTAAAGCAGATATAGCGGAGACAGATCGTCTAGTTTTGATGTGACAGTCATAGAGTTTGACTTCATCAAAACAACAGATGGACTTGTTAAGAAGATGGTAGGGAGTGATGTCCTAGTTTTTGGATGACATGCTCTTTATAGGAAGTGATTTTCCTATACTATGATCGGTTATACTGTGGTTGTCACAAGGTGTTTCTCCACATAGGATCTGGATAAAATATCAGGGATTCTGGTAACTACATTTATGGTTTTAGATTTAGATTTGGGAAGTGCCCCAATTTGGGTACTTGACACTATTCTAAAGTGTTTTAGAATGGACGACTCCTGGCGTGGTGGTGTACCCGCAGGTGATGGGGTTACCCTCTCTAAAGAGATGTCTTCTAAATTGATGAAGAGAGAGATTTGCAAGATTGGCATATCACTTACTAAGGCAATTGAGTCAATCATGAGATGTCAAGTACCACACCAGATATTGTTTTTGCACTGGCTGCAATAAACATATATTAATCCAATCCTGGAGAAACGTTGAGAAACAGTTATGAACATAAGTGGATGTTCTTGACATGAGTGCATGTGAGTCTTTAGACCTGAGATCGGCATTTGTCTCGTGTGAGTTCCCACTGTACTTTGATCACTACCTTACTACGGCTCTACCGAGTCGTGCAAACATGTTTTGGTTGGGTACAGTCCCGAACTACATGGAGGCAGTGAGCGATTGTCGGGGATTCGTCTCTCCCGGTATAGGGAGTCGATATCGCACTGTGTTCGATTGGTCAAGACCATAAGACCTTGGCCAACACAGTTGGAATATACTGATAGGCTGATCAGTAATTTCCCGGATTGGTCCTGAGCCGCATCAGTATGAATTACCAGGTTATTAGGGTCTGATGTTTACCACCCCCTAGACCCGGTATGCGATACTCCTAGACGAAGAGACCAGACTGTAGGGAGATTGTCACAAATAGGCTCAGTAGGGATCCGGATGAGTTTGCTCGTCGGCCTTCCTTTTCGATAGGTACCCGGGTAGCCGTTACGTACAGCTAGTACTACCGACTCCCCGTTATGCTTAACTAGACCTTTGAGTAAAATCCAACCTCCAACCGGGATTTCTCATGAAAAATTGGCGTGCTTGTGGTTATAGATTTATCCAGTAACTCACTGCCGGCGTACTGTCGAGTCTTTAGAGTCCCACACAGAGGGTTTTCCTGGTTTAGGCGAAATGATGTAGTAGCCGTATTGGATATGTGCAGGGTTCTGATCGATTGCTGTGCTTTGTACCCGGACTTTCGATCAGACAGTTGGTAGTATTAGCCGGCTCGGGTTTGAGCCGGATTATTATCAGGTATTGACTTGATAATTTAAATATATGTATTTCAATATGTATGTTCTAGTATTACGTCCTTCGTGTTATTCTATCTCTTTGGGCATTCGTGTTTTTATCCGAATGCAGGTATGTATATACAGCAAACTGTAATCCATATTTTATTACAGATTTCCTTCTAGAAGGTGGACACCTCATCATGGACTTTTCCATTTATTGATAAATGGAAATGAGGTGGAAATTGGAGGAGAGGGAGGAATGGTGAGAGCCATGACTTCAATAGTTGACAAATTAATTATTTATTCATTTGGATCAACTATTGAAGTATAGTTGCTATTTTTTTATTATGAAAATTCATACACAAAACCATTGTATTGAATTTTCTCTCACATGCATGCTTTATTATTTTTGAGCTCCCATTTTTGCTTCACCCTCCTACCTCCTCTTGAGTTTTCTCCACCTTCATCATCTTCCTCTTCACTACCCTCTCATGAGTTGAGAAACAAGTGAAGAGGCAAGATAGAGATAGTAGAATACATAGATCTCCACACACTACATCCTAGACAACTTGTATTAGCAACCCAAGTTCTCTAGTTGCTCCTATTGACACCTAGTTAGGAGCTAGAGCCATGGATCACATCTCTCGGGTGGATCATCTACGACAAATGAGGGCCGAAGAACAAGCTCGATCCCGGAGGACCGATGGAGCCGGAAATGGAGATCAAACAAGTTCAAGGTGGCCACTTGGAGCACATGACGAGGAAAGAAGACCGAAGGACTTGGGTCATTTGGTGAGAATTCTTTCCACAGTAGACAACACTCCTAGTTTGGCTAGATAGGTTTGTGGAAAGATCCAGGTTTTCATTGGGTTAACTTAGCACCATTTTTGAAATCGTAAGAAAATTTTTGTTCCGCATACCACCACGTTCGATGGCTAAGGCGTTAAGGTAACCCAACATGGTATCAGAGCCACCCATAGACCTTAATCTAGCTAGTTGCGATATTAGAATTCATGTTTTTTCGGGCATCGAAAACTGTCGAAAAAACAGCCCCGATTTTTTAAGTTTTGAGATGTTTGCACACCACGCGGGCTCTCGGTTTGAAATGAGAAGCCGCGGGATGGTGCGTGGGCATCCCGGGGAGACCCCAGGAGGACCGAACGGCTGGGCCCACTCCCCAAGACCACCACAAGGTGGTCTTAGGAGTTGGGACCCGAAACTGCCCCTCCATGGGAAGTTTCGGGTCTGCCTCACCCTCTGGCCACCTTGTGGTGGCCTCGGGGGTAGGGTGCCCCCTCTAGGCTCACTGACTTGAATTTAATTTCATTCTTTAACTCCCCGTGAAGGTTCGGGCACGTTTCATTTTGATTCGGACCTCCGAATTGGCTCAAAACTCAACCTTTTTTTTTATGTTTAGTGCACTTGTTTTTTTTGATCCTTAGTATATTTGGGATGTGCGCTAATTGTGTTTTGGAATTCTAATTTAGTGACTTCGTTTGCATGCGTGGATGTGTTGGTAACGTTGTCGAATTTCTATATGCTCAATTAGACGGGGTTGCACACTTGTTTCGGTTACTTGTTTCTGTGGATATATATCTTGTTATGATTTGTGCGGATTGTCGTGATGGATAGCCTTGGGGTGCAATGGTAGTGCAGTTTAGTTTTATTTGTACATTTGATATTGCGGGGCGAGCGTCCGACATGTGGACTGCCATCTCTACCATGTTGTATATTATTTGATTGGGGCACGATCGGGTTGAGGTCGATTTCACCTTGTACATATTATTTTCATTTTCTGTACTAGGATTACCTCGCGGTGGAGTGCACGAATAGCCAGGTTCTAGAAGGCAACAAGCCTGCATCTCATGGCATTGAGACGGAGGAAGCTTCATTCTAGTATTGGTGGGCTATTTTCCGCACTCGTAGAGGGTATAGGATGACCCACGGAGGGGTGCCCAAGTTACCGGATTCCGTGAAGTACTGGGTAGCCCATTCACTTTGTTGAAGGGGGTTGCCTCACTTTTGGGATCGGCGGGTAACTTGCCGTGCTCGTAGGGGTCCAGGTTTTCATTGCACGGGCTATCCACACGACCGGGAACGTCGAGTTTTATTTGCGGCTCAAATGAAACCCGGGGATCCAAGATTATCCACCTTTTTGTATTGTTGGCTGTGATTCTGTGATGTTGCTTATTATCATACCTGGGACGAATGTTATATATGCTTATATATATACTAGTAGATGTTGTATATGTTTTGCACCCGCGCTAGTCCAGCCCCCGCTATGTCGTTAGTTAAGTAACCTAACGGGTGATGACGGGACTCAATGGCGAATGCAGATGGCATATATGTACATCATATTTTCGTTCTTTTTTTGGTGTGATAGGATTAACTGATAGGACCGCATTAATTTTGATTAATGTAAGATAAGAAAACCTAAAAGATATTGTTGGAACAAATTTTGAAAAACTATAGCTATATTCTTTTGCTTTGCATAGTGGTATTCGGTTGTGAATATCCAGCACCTCATTCTAAGAAGCAAGAGCCGAGGTCCCTTCGCGGAGAGTGGCCTCTTGAGCAAAATTTTATACTGTAGATTACTCAGTTTTTTCAAAACCACAAGTTTTCAAAAGCGGAGCTTAAACCACTCCTTTTCAAAACTACTCAAGTTCCTTCAACGATATCAAGTTCATTACGTTAACGGGGTTTTCGCCAAAAACCCAGCCGTAGCCCTCTGTCATTTCCTACGAGTATTACTCAGTATTCGTGTTGCGTTTGTTGACCTTGTCAAGGCGTAGTGAACGGTAGCTGGGTGGTGTTTGTTTGTAGCACATGATGCGATTAACTAGGACAATCACATAGCCTTGTTGACCTTGTCAAGGGCTTATGCGGGCGGGTCTAGGGTAATCAATATAATGACAGGTTGAACTTGACTAGCAATTTATGATTTGTTGACCTTATTAAGATCATAGGTTGTTAGGGGCAAAAATCACATCGGGAGTTTCAAATATACAGAAAACTTGCAGATTTAGCATACCTTCTGGAGTGTGGTGACTAGAGTGGATTCCATCTAGTGCATCACACAATGATAGTTGGATCCCGATCCCACTGATGAGTAGGATTACTCTCGGGAGATTATTTCACTTAACAATCAATGCTATAAACCAAGTAGGTGTCTAGAACGGTGTTAGCGGGGCTACGCCTCCAGGGAAAAGAGGTTACATAATTAAGGAACTTCGCAAAAGCGTTGGAAAACCTCCCTCGAAGTACCGACACTAGCCCGGCCGAAAGGTTATGCAAGTATTGTGATGTGCGATTAATCCCAACTAATTCTTCCTTTTAGGTTTGAAGAAGAATTCGAGGAAACAGTGGGAGTCATCCTGATTAGATAAACTAATAACCAATTTAATCTTGCAAGAGCGCACGCTGAGTGTTTCTTTTCTCTCTCTCTCCAGGTAACAACCACTTCATGCCCTAATCAAGATAATAAAATGTATTGCTTGACCGATCCGAATTCTTATTCGAGGCTGGGGAATATCAATTTAGCTCTAACTTATGACAGCAGTCATGAGTATGAGCAGAGGAAAGAGGATTGCATGAATTCCTTGATGACCTCATCGAAGAAGAAGCATACTATTGCGTCTTTTTCAGGTGTTCTTGTTATTGAGAACTGTTTTTCGGTCAGTCCTACCTCCTGGGTACTAGATACCAGATTGGGATCTCATATCTATAATTTATTACGGGGACCGAGAAAAAGTAAGATGGTTGGACCTAGTGATATTTCCCTCAGAGTAAGGAATGGAGCACAAGTTAATACTTCTGCCGTCGGTGACTATCACCTAGCATTGCCTAATGGCAATACTATGATTTTGAACAATTACTACTATGTACCTTCCATGGTTTGCAACATCATATCAGTTTCCTTACTTGATAAAGACGGATATAAGTTTATTCTTGATAGAAATATTATGAACATTTACCTTAATCAGGTATTGGTTGCAGAAGGTACACTGTGTAATGGTATCTATGTTCTAAATCAAAACGCAGTTTTCAATGTACAAAACATGCGCAAGAGGAACAGTTCAGAACAAAACGAATCCTACTTGTGGCATTGTTGACCTGGTCATATCGGAGAGAAAAGACTAAGTAAGTTGCAAAAAGATGTATTTTTGGATACGTTCGAGTTTTCATCTTATGAAACTTGTCAGTCTTGTCTCAAAGAAAAAATGACCAAATCTCCGTTCACCGGACACGGAGAAAGAGCCAGAGCTCTTGGAACTCATACACAGTTATGTATGTGGTCCAATGTCTCTACATGCAAAGGGTGGGTTCCCGTACTTCATCACATTCACTGACGATCTCTCTAGGTTCGGGTATGTGTATCTTATGAAACACAAATCTAAAACTTTTGAGAAATTCAAAGAATTCAAAAACGAAGTAGAGAACCAGATTAGCAAAAGTATCAAGATCCTCCGATCTGATAGAGAAGGGGAGTAATTAAGCACGGAATTCCTAGATTACCTAAAAGAGAATGGAATTCTCTCTCAACTTACTCCTCCTTACACACCACAGCACAACGGTGTATCGGAAAGGAGGAACCGTACCCTATTGGATATGGTTTGCTCCATGATGAGCAGTACTGAGTTGCCTCTTTCATTTTGGGGATATGCGCTTCAAACAGCGGCACATCTGTTGAATCAAGTTCCATCTAAGTCCGTGCCTAAAACACCATTTGAGATGTGGAATGGTAAGAAACCATATCATAAAAAATTTAAGATATGGGGTTGTCCGGTTTACGTTAAAAAGCATAATCCGGACAAACTTGAGGCACGGTCAGTTCTATGTAAATTTGTGGGATATCCAAAGAATGGTTATGGGTATCTGTTCTACCACACTGAAAAACAGAAGGTGTTTGTATCTCGCCACGCTACCTTTTTGGAAGGGAGTTTCTTGCAAAAGAAGCTAGTGGGAGTATGGTAGAACTGGAAGAAACTTCTGAACCACAAAATATAACTGAAGATTTGGTGGAACCGCTAGATTCAGTAATCCCAGACGAATCTCAGTCACTCCGCAGATCTGGTAGGATTTCTTATCCGCCCGAGAGATACTACGGTTTTCTCATAAACGGGGATCGAGAGGATTGCATCTTAGAAGAAGATGATCCTACTAGTTTCAGGCAGGCCATTATCAGTAAGGACTCTGATAAATGCCTGGATGCTATGCGATCCGAAATGGAGTCCATGTACACCAATAAAGTGTGGACCTTGGAAATTTCCCCACCTGAGGTAAAACCCGTTGGATGCAAATGGATCTACAAAAGGAAATTTGGTGTAGATGGGCAGGTGGAAACCTATAAGGCTAGACTTGTTGCAAATAGTTTTCGTCAAAGACCAGGTGTGGACTATGACGAAACCTTTTCTCCAGTGGTTATGCTCAAATCTATTCGGATCCTACTTGCCATTATTGCCTTCTATGACTATGAGATCTGGCAGATGGACGTAAAAACGGCTTTTCTAAACGGAAGTTTAGAAGAGTCCGTTTATATGGATCAGCTGGAAGGTTTCGTAGACAGTGGGAGCAGCGGGAAGGTATGCAAGTTGCTTAAATCCATTTATGGATTAAAGCAGGTATCGCGGAGCTGGAACATCTGTTTTGATGAAACAGTCAAGTGATTTGACTTCATCAAGAACGAGGATGGGCCTTGTATATATAAGAAGATTATAGGTCGAACTGTCTTGTTCCTAGTCTTGTACGTGGACGACATTCTTTTGATAGGAAATGACATTCCTATGCTACAATCGGTCAAGTTGTTCTTGTCACAAAGGTTCTCCATGAAGGACCTGGGTGATATCTCGTACATTCTGGGGATTAAGATCTATAGAGATAGATCTAAGAGATTACTGGGACTTTCACAATCCAGGTACATAGAGACCATACTAAAGAGATTTAGTATGGAAGATTCCAAGCATGGTAACATACCCGCATTGCACGGAATCACACTCTCTAAAGAGACGTCTCCCAAGACTGATGAGGAGAGGGTTCACATAAGCACTATACCCTATGCTTCGGCGGTAGGATCTATAATGTATGTGATGTTATGTACAAGACTAGATGTAGCTTACGCGCATAGCGTGGTGAGCCGGTATCAGTCTAACCCAGGTGAGAACCACTGGACAACTGTTAAAAACATTCTGAAGTACCTGAAAAGGACTAAAGAACTGTTCCTGGTATTCGGCAATGGAGACCTCCAGGTGGAGTCTTTTACTGATTCGAGCTTTCAGAGTGACAAGGATGACAACAAGTCTGTCTCGGGTTTTGTGTTTACCTTCAACAGAGGGGCAGTCTGTTGGAAGAGTTCTAAGCAGGACACCGTCACAGACTCGACGATGGAGGCTGAACACATTGCTGCCAACGATGCCGCAAAAGAAGCCGTCTGGATTAAGAAGTTCATTGCTGAACTTCAGGTGGTTCCATCCATTGTTAACCCAATACCTGTATATTGCGACAACAATAGAGCTATGGCTTTAGCAAGGGAACTACGGTCCCATCAGAAATCCAGGCACATATTGAAGCGGTATCACCTGATCAGGGAGATCATTGATCGCCGGGAGATCCAGGTGCTGAGAGTGGACATAAAAGACAACACTGCGGATCCATTCACCAAGGTCCTTCCTCAAGCACAGTTCGAAAGACTTTTTGAAATGTTGGGTATTCGATACGCCAACAACTGGACCTAGAGCAGACGTTGGGTACTCGATACGCCGATATATATGGCCTTAGTGCAAGTGTGAGATTGTTGGATATGTATGCCCTAGAGGCCATTATTGTATATGTATACATTTGGATGCTTGGACATATATATGTACAGGACAGTCTTGAGCGATATGATAGTATGCTATTTGGTTTGTCTTTATCTTAATATGTGTATATTTTATTTGCTATTACATATCTTTTGTACATGTTGATAAAGCCTGTACGATCATTTGCTAGACTACCCGCGTTGTGATGGCGATCATACATGTGGGAGCTGGGTAGTCGGTACGCACATCCTTAAATGGTCCATAGTCGTGGGAGTATCGAGACTGAGCATCGATATTCTGGAGTAGACTGGTGTATACGTTTCTAGATCCCAACGATGGGCGATGGTATGGTCCCGCAACCATTGGTTTTTCACACCTAAGATCGTATACAGGTGCTCACTGGGGGTGAGTACACCGGACGGACTCGCCGAGAACTTCCAGATGGTACTATACCTATCGTCAGGTGGAAGTTCTCAGATGACATGAGTACATGTTAGTCTTTATACCTGAGATCGGCATTTGTCTCGTGTGAGTTCCCACTTTACTTTGATCACTACCTTACCACGGCTCTACTGAGTCGTGCAAACAGGTTTTGGTTGGGTACAGTCTCGAACCACATGGAGGCAGTGAGCGATTGTCGGGGATTCGTCTCTCCCGGTATAGGGAGTCGATATCGCACTGTGTTCGATTGGTCAGGACCATAAGACCTTGGCCAAGGCAGTTGGGATTTACTGATAAGCTGATCAGTAGTTTCCCGGATTGGTCCTGAGCCGCACAGCATGAATTACCAGGTTATTAGGGTCTGACGTTTACCACCCCTAGACCCGGTATGCAATACTCTCAGACGAAGAGACCGGACTGTACGGAGATTGTCATAGATAGGCTCAGTAGGGATCTTGATGAGTTTGCTCGTCGGCCTTCCTTTTTGATAGGTACCTGGGTAGCCGTTACGTTCAGCTAGCGCCGCTGACGTTCTTATGGTTATAGATTTATCCAGTAACTCACTGCCGGCGTACTGTCGAGTCTTTAGAGTCCCACACAGAGGGTTTCGCTGGTTCAGGCGAAATGATGTAGTAGCCGTATTGGATACGTGCAGGGTTCCGATCGATTGATGTACTTTGTACCCGGACTTTCGATCAGACAGTTGGTAGTACTAACCGGCTCGAGTTTGAGCCGGATTATTATCAGGTATTGACTTGATAATTTAAATATATGTATTTCAATATGTATATTCTAGTATTACGTTATTCGTGTTATTCTATCTCTTTGGGCATTCGTGTTTTTATCCGAATGCAGGTATGTATATACAGTAAACTGTAGTCCATATTTTATTACAGATTTCCTTCTAGAAGGTGGACACCTCATCATGGACTTTTCCATTTATTGATAAATGGAAATGAGGTGGAAATTGGAGGAGAGGGAGGAATGGTGAGAGCCATGACTTCAATAGTTGACAAATTAATTATTTATTCATTTGGATCAACTATTGAAGTATAGTTGCTAGTTTTTTATTATGAAAATTCATACACAAAACCATTGTGTTGAATTTTCTCTCACATGCATGCTTTATTATTTTTGAGCTCCCATTTTTGCTTCACCCTCCTACCTCCTCTTGAGTTTTCTCCACCTTCATCATCTTCCTCTTCACTACCCTCTCATGAGTTGAGAAACAAGTGAAGAGGCAAGATAGAGATAGTAGAACACATAGATCTCCACACACTACATCCTAGACAACTTGGATTAGCAACCCAAGTTCTCTAGTTGCTCCTATTGACACCTAGTTTGGAGCTAGAGCCATGGATCATATCTCTCGGGTGGATCATCTACGACAAAGGAGGGCCGGAGAACAAGCTAGATCCCGGAGGACGGATGGAGCCGGAAATGGAGATCAAACAAGTTCAAGGTGGCCACTTGGAGCACATGATGAGGAAAGAAGACCGAAGGACTTGGGTCGTTTGGTGAGAATTCTTTCCACAGTAGACAGCACTCCTAGTTTGGCTAGATAGGTTTATGGAAAGACCCGGGTTTTCATTGGGTTAACTTAGCGCCGTTTTTGAAATCGTAAGAAAATTTTTGTTCCGCAAACCGCCACGTTCGATGGCTAGGGCGTTAAGGTAACCCAACAGTGGCCATTACCACAAATCCTTGTCCAAGGTAATCGAGAATTACTGATTTGGATAAGTAGTTTCTCAGTGGGTGATGAGCTTCATACCGACACAGAATATCGCGTTATTAGGGGTCTGACTTTATCCACTCCCCAGACCCGATATGCGATACTCTTAGACGAACAGACCGGACTGTACGGATATTGTCACTGACAGGCTCAGTAGAGGTTCAGATGAGTTTGCTCGTCGACCTTCCTTTCGCTCAATACCTGGGTAACCGTTACGTACAGCTAGTGCCGCTGACATGCTTATGGTTAAACCCACTGCTAGCGTATTGACGAGTCTTTAGAGTCCCACACAGAGAGTTTCCCTGGTTCAGGCGAAACGATGTAGTAGCCATATTTGATACGTGCAAGGTTCCAATCGAATGAGTGTACTATGTACCCGGACTTTCGATCGGACGGTTGATAATACTAGCCGGCTCGGATTTGAGCCGGATTATTAAATCAGGTATTGATTTAATAATTTACATATAAGTATTTTGATATGTATATTCTAGTATTATATTCTTTGTGTTATTCTATCTCTTCGGATATTTGTATTTCGGTATGAATACATGTATGTATATACAGTAGAATGTAATCCGTATTTATCCGGAAAACATTCTAAAAGGTGGACACCTCATTTTGGGTCTGACCATTTGCTTTAAATGGATAATGAGGTGGATATTTGAGAGAGGGGAGTATGGTGAGAACCATGCTTGCATAGTATGCATATATGAATTGTTAATTCATTTGTGCAAACTATTCATACATGGGCTTGATTTTAAATTCAAAAGAAATGTTTTACAAAACCAAACATGCTCATTTTCTCTCACATGGATGCTCATTATTTTTGAGATGGCTCATTCTTTCTTGAGCTTGCACTCTCACTATTTGTAACGTTTTAAAAAAAATCGTTTAGGTTAATTGTATGAGAATTAGTAGTACAACTTGTGTTTTCCGTAAAACCTAGTTATGATTATTTTTCCACATAAACATAAATATAGCTATTTTAATTATGTAATTGCTTATGTATAGGTATTTAATTAGTTACTTATTTAATTGCTAGGTTACTTAATTATTTTCCTTATTTTGTAATTTTTAAAAATTATTTTTTAACATGCACATACACACTAAATTAGTGTTAATTACAAATTAGTATAGGTTAATACATGATTAGTGCACCATGACACAACTAAAACCAATTTTTGTAGCATGCTCACTTTCAAAAAAAAATCAAGATGGTTCTAGGTTTTTCATAGAAAAAGGTAAAGAGAAAAATAAAATAAAATAAATAGAAAAATGAGGTATGGGGCATGTCGACTTGGAAATGGTGTGTGTGTGGTGATATGGTAACCACACCCTCTCTCTCTCCCTCACCCCTCCAAAAATTTCCGCAGCCCCCTCCCCTCATCTCCATTCTTTTTTTTCATGCTAAAACTCATTTCCTCATTGTAATCTCCACAAAAATCAACACAAATTCCTATCTAAAATCATCACAAAAATTCCTTTTTCAAATCTAAGCAAGGTTCTTGGTTCTAGTCTTCATTTTGGTTAGCAAGTTTGGATCTTTTCCAAAAACCATTTTGAGGTATAAAACTAATCCAATTGTTACTTTGTTAATCTTGCTTTTAATTGTCTTAATTATGTGTTTTTGTAGATTAATTGCATGTTCAGTGTGTTTAAGTGAGGGTTAAGTTTAGTTAATATTTGTATGGCTTAATTAGGGTATTTAAGTGTAATTAGTGACTAATAGACTTACTAAACCACCTAGATTGCACTAAAATACCATAAGCTTGCTAACTAGTTTTTTTTTGAAAAAGTTTTAATTAAGTTTTAGGTTGTGATTGATCTACAACCTTTTCCCCAAATTTTTAGTATAATGTTATTGTGCGATTCGAACGTTTAGATTCTAGGTTTGGTGTTTGCTATGCATAGCAACCCCTAGTTGTGGTTTGTAGCGATGTCGCGCGCGTTTTGTGCGCCAAGTGCACGCGTGTCTAGTTAGTACGCGTTAGTTGCTTCGTATCGTTTTGTCTTCATGTCTATTTTAATGTTTAGCCTCATATGTATTATTTGTGCGATTATAGGATCGGTCGCGGAGACGTCGGACACGGCAAGGAAAGGCAAGGCAGTGATCGGATTCGACTAGCCGAGGCGTTCCGGTGAGTAGATGTACACATCTACGGGGAAATCACTTGGATGGCGTAAAGCACCCGATAGTTAGGACTTAGTTATAATTTTTGTGTTCATATGCGTATGTCATTTTCATGTAGCATTTGCATCATCAAGTACATTGATATTATAATCTAGGACACTTGCACTATTACCAATGGTTTATACCGCACGTGTACTATTTTATGCAAACACACACGCTATTGGTAATTGCTATGTCACGATTGTTGGAGATAGTGCCCTCAGAGTCAATTATTGGATCACAGGTACGTGATTGCAATGATTAATAGAGGACCTATGTCGGTAGGACAGTCTTACTCAAGATGATAGTATGCTATCTGGTTTATCTTTATCATCGTGTACTGCTTTAGGTGACCTTACAGGTCACTATTGCACGTTGATAGAGCCCCTAGGATTCTTGCTTGACTGCCAGCAGTATAAGGGCGATCATATACGTGGGAGCTAGGGTCTATAAGCACATCCTTAAAAGGTCCCTAGTCGTAGGAGTTTCGAGACAGGACATCGATACTCCAGAGTAGACTAGTGTATACAGTCGAGACCCCGACGAGGGGCGGTGGCCGGTCTCACAAGCCACTGGTGTCAGTTGGTTCACCTAAGATGTATACAGGTGCTCATTGGGTTATGAGTACACCGGACAGGACTCGCCGAGAACATGCTAGTTGGTCTTATACCTGACGTCAGATAGCAGTTCCCAGGTGACATGTGTACAGGTTAGTTCATCGACCTGAGATCGTTATTTGTCTTGTGTGAGTTCCCACTGTACTTTGATTACTACCCTACCACGCTCAAAGGAGACGTGCAAACAGGTTTTAGTTGGGTACAGTCCCGAGCCACATGGAGGCAGTGAGCGGATCTGCAGGGGTTCGTCTCTCCCGGTATTGGGGGTGAGGTCGCGCTGTGTCTAGGAGAGCCATTACACGAAGTCCTTGGCCAAGGCAGGAGATTTACTGGTAGGTATTCCAGTAGTATCTCAGGGTGTTCTGGGCTACACTCCGACACGACTTGTACCGCTTTTGGGGGTCTGACTTTTACCAACCCCCTAGGCCCGCCATGCGATGCTCATAGACGAACGGACCGGACTGTACGGATATTGTCACTGACAGGCACAGTAGGGTATCAGGATGAGTTCGCTCATCGACGTTTGGTCAATACCTGGTAGCTCGTTACGTATGGCTAATACCTCTGACGTGCTAGTGGTTAAATCCATAACCAAAGTATTGACGAGTCTTTAGAGTCCCCCACAGACCATTTTCTCAAGTTTCGGGCGAAACGCTGTAGAGGGCGTATGGAGATATGGCAGGGTTCGATCTTGTACGTGCGGTATTACACGGATCATGATCGGAAGGATAATACTAGCGGGCTTTGGTTTAAGCCGGATCCTAATATTGTACAGTGTAGATTTTGTCTCATTGCATTTGTATTCGGTCGCAATACAAATGCGGGTATGTATATACAGTAGCGGGGTTTTCCTGTAATTTATTACGTGATCGTTTTTTTGAAGTTTCCAGTTTGCATTCCGTTTCGGCCATTTTCTTTTGTATCTTTCATTGGCTGAAAATTGGTGGAGGAGGGCTTATTTGCAATTGTGCAAATTAGCATTTTGGAGGGTGTTATTTGCATATTGTAGTGTCATGATGGTTCCACCATGCATTGACTTCTTGCTTCATGATTGGGCATCATCATTGCTTGACTTTTGGGTTATGATTAGTTTGTGGAGTGTTGGATTTGGTTGGTGATTATTTCTTCTCATTATCACACTTTCTCTTGCATTATTGATACACCCTCTTGGACTTTTTCCCTCTCCCTTCACCTCATGAGGGGCCGGCCAATATTGGATGGGGGCTGCCAAAATTTTGAGGGGATTTTTGATGTTCTCTTCATGCTTGCAAAAATCCCCAAGTTCATCTCAAAATGCTTTCACTTCATTACCTCCACTAAAAAGGGCAACTTCATACAACCCCATGAGACATAGAGTTCCACACTATTCTACAGCAATTCTTGGACACGTCGACTCGCCAACTTTGTGCCCGAGTTGCCTCGGTCCAGAGGTGGGAGCCCGTAAAAGAACCCGGCGATGTGGTGCCCTTCCGACGAGGAGATGAAGACCGGAGATTCCGTGGGGAGATCGGGACGACGACGAGAAGACCGAAGGACACGGATCGCTCGGTATATCTCTCTACCCCTTCTCTAGTTAGCTAGGATTAGATTAATGGCCCGATCCAGGTTTTATAGTGCGCGGTGGTGCCGGTTTACAAGTTTCGTAAAATTATCGTTTCCGCATTTTGGCTTCGGATTGACGGCCGGAGCGCCGCCGTGCACTTACACTGGTATCAAGGCCAGGCCATTAACCTAGTCTAGCTTGCTCTAACGTGTTTACAAGTTCGATCGAACAAATTTCCGAAAACCACAATTTCTATTGCATCAGTTTCTGTCGAATTTTTTTTAGCTCAAAATTTTTTTCAGTACATTTCAGAAACTTGTGCAGGGTGTTGTGTGAATACTGTTGAAATTTGGTTGCCTGAACTCACTGTGTAGCCGCGGAACCGCGGCCGTAAACCCATTTTGGCCGCGGTTCCGCCGCATAACAGTGAAGTCACTGCACCAAATTTCTTGCAGTGATTCCTGAGTTGAAAATGGGGTTTTTGGAATGTTCTGTTTGGGCCCAGATTTTCTTTGAGTGCTACAGTAGTGCTTGGGGCTCACTTCAGTAAATATAGTCGATCAAAAATTTTAAACATGTTAGTTCACAGTATTTACATTATATCTGCGACCGTGAATGTCATTTGATCGGTAAATCCTGTCTAACTGCTATAACTCTTTTAGACGGATTTGCGAACGTGACATTCACGTTGATGTTCTGTGTTGTGCTGTGATATTGCGGATTGGTCGTGGGGGATAGCCTGGATGCAATGGTAGTACAGTTTGGTTTATTATGTACATTTGATATTGCGGGGCGAGCGTCCGACATGTGGACTGCCGTCACTGCCTGTTTGTATATTATTCTTTTGGGGCACGACCGGGGTGAGGTCGATGTACCCGTTGTATGTATATTTTACTTTCTGTACTAGGATTACCCCAAGGTAGGGTGCACGGATAGCCGGGTTCTAGAGGGCAACGGGCCCGCATCTCATGGCATTGAGACGGAGGGGGCTTTACTCTAGAATTGGCGGGCTATTCGCCGCACTCGTAGGGGGTACAGGTTGACCCAAGGAGGGGTGCCCAAGTTACCGGATTCCGTGAAGTGCTGGGTGGTCCATTCACGTTGCTGAAGGGGGCTGCCTCGCTTCAGGTTTTGGCGAATAACTTGCCGCGCCCGTAGGGGTCTAGGATTTCATTGCACAGGCTATCCACACGACCAGGGGAACGTCGGGTTTTAGTAGAGGCTCTATGAAACCCAGGGATCCCAGATATCTGTATTGTTCTGTGATGCTTATTACATTTCTGTGATGTTGCATTTTATCACGCCTTGAGCGAATATTATATATTGATATATATACTAGTAGATGTTGTATATGTTTTCCATCCGCGCTAGTCCAGTCCCCGCTCTGTCGTTAGTTAAGTAACCTAACGGGTGATGACGGGACCCAGTGGCGAATGCGGATGGCATATACGTACATCATTATTTTCGTTCTTTATTGGTGTGATCAATTGATGGGACTGCGTTGATTCGGATCAATGTAAGCTAAATAAACCTATTCTGATGTTGTTGGAACAATTTTCAAAAAGCTATTATTGTAAGGGCGTTCTCTTTTGTTTTGCACAGTGGTATTCGGTTATGAATATCCAGCACCTCAGTCGACGAGGCAAGGGTCGAGATCCCTTCACCGGGAGTGACCCCTTGGACAGAAGTTTGCGTCAGGGCAATAACTTCACTATAGTCGATTACTTTTGCTTTGCATCGTGGTATTCAGTTGGAATATCCTGCACCTCATTCTACGGGGAAAGAGCCGAGATCCCTTCACCGGGAGTGACCTCTTTAGCAAAGGTTTTCGCCACTATATTTTTATAAAAGCTATCCGGTTCCTTCAACGATATCAAGTTCATTACGTTAAAGGTTTTCGCCAGAAACCATTCGTAGCCCTCCATCATTTCAGTTAAATATTCGGTAGTATTCAGGCTATGTATTTTGACCTCACGCCAAGGCATAGTGATTGGTAGCTGCCGGATATTTATCTGTTGCATAGATAGAATGCGTTGGTTTGAGACAGTCGTACTGCCATTTTGGCCTACGTCAAGGGTAGGTACGGGTGGGTTCAAATTAACCTGGATAATGATGGGTAGAACTTGACATGTGACTTATGACATTTTGACCTCACGCCAAGGTCATAAGAGCATGGGGCAAAAATCCACATCGGGAGTTTCAAAAGAAACTGAAACTTGCCAGATATGCGCATACCTTCTGGAGTGTGATAACGTGAGCGGATTCCATCACGTTATCATGCGATGATAGTTGGATCCCGATTCCCACTAATGAGTTGGTTTACTCCTCGGGTGATCCCGACTAATTCTTCTTTCAGGTTTGGAGGAGAATTTGACGGTACAGTGGGAGGTTTCCTGATTAGATAAATTGGTAACCATTCTGATCTAGGTTAGAGTGCACGCTGAGTGTTTCTTTTCTCTCTCTCTTTGGCAGCGACCATGACCCGACCCTAAGACTATGACTCAGTGACCAAAATTAACCGAACCTTCTTAAACACTGGCTTTTGGATTGTCAGAGTTGCATACCTCATTGCCACCCCTACTTTTACCCTTTTCTCCAGGACACCCCGTATTACTACGAACGTCCACTTCCATTGGATAAAACCATCGTATGGTTATATACGAACTCGAAGGAATTTATTCGAGGATGGTTTCCGGTTTTGGAGAAAACGAATAGGACTATTCAGTTGTCTTTTCCTTTTACCTTCTCTCAGGTTGTGAGTACTCCTTGGTTTAGGAGATAGTACACCTATTACGCAAATTGGATAGTCTTCTTCCAAACCTTAGGCTGGTGACGAACGGTGGGGAATGAAGAAAACCAATTAGCATAACGATGGTGTACAGAAGGTACTAAGTAAAGACATATCAAGGGATTAGTAAGAGGGCAAAGTAAATTGCGACTGCTATTCACAACCAAACCAAGTATTTCATTACCACTCCCATTTCACCTTTGTATTTCTCCAGGACACTCCGTATCACTACGAAGATCCACAGTTTATTGGATACTCCATCGTATGGTTATATACGAACTCAAAAGGAACTTGTTCCAGTTCAGAGATGGATTCTGGTTCAGGAGAAATAGGAATAAGCTTTATTCGGTTGTCTTTTATCTTCACCTTCTCTCGCATTGCGAGTGCTCCTAGGATTAGGACATTACACCCATTATGCTTATTGGATAGTCTTCTTCCAAACCATAGGCTGGTGCCGAACGGTAGGGAAGGAAGAAAACCATTTAGCCTAAGAGGGTGTACAGAAGATAATGACTAAAGACATATGAAGGGATGTGGAAAGATGGCATAGAAATATACGGTTACAGTTGTGAATTTGGATAATGGAAGAGGCATTACTAGGAATACCCGGATACCCCTACGAAACATTTACATGTTTCAGTTTCACTGTGTATTGTTAAAAGAAAACTGATTTCCCAATTAGCCCTTGCTCCAGGGTATGTATTTACCAGGTATGATTCTCACACCTGTATTGTTTTACAGATGATGAGTGGGAGTAAGTTATTGGGAATTATGTGATCATCCTCATTATATCGGAATTCGTTGTAATTGGTGATATTTGAGGAAATCGCCTGGGCTGTTTGCCGGTCGGCAAATATTTGGTTTTGAATATCCGTTGCTATACACCAATTTCAAATTGATATATCTGTACGTCTATTTTTATAGAGTGGGATATACCTTTTTGAAATTATGTCTATGACATTTACCTATATCAGTGGATGGTTAGGTAAGGAGCATTAAACAACGGTGTAATTCTTCTTAACCATAAGTACACTTTTCAACCTATGACACACAGGGAATGAGTCGTTAGACTCAAGGGACTTATACAGAGTATTGTATGTTGTCCAGTGTCATTAGGACAGAGGGGTTGGTACTCGTACTAGATTATGTTTACTTGTGACTTCTCTGGGTCTTAGACATGTGTTTCGTAGAAACACAAGGTCCAAGTTTTGAGAAGTTATAGGTATAAGAATAGAGTAGAGAACCAGGTGTTGCAAGTATCAGGATTCTTCAAGGTGATCGAAGATGCAGATACTTGTGTATAGTATTCAGTTGATAGTAATGGTTAAGAGAACTTGCTTCTCTTTCAGGTTACTCATAATTGGAAGTACTCCTAAGTTGAGTAATGCTGATCGGCCTCTTTCCATTTAGTTAACATGCACTGGAGACAGTCGCATGATTTGAATCTGGTTCAATTAAATTAGTGCCTCTGTTTCTGTATTGGATATAGAACAGTTCATATCTTAACGATGTTAAGGTACGGGGAGTTGTCCGGCTTATGCATAAAACCAGACTCTGGATAACTCAAGGCACGTTTCTGTAATGGCTGTTTATGGGTTGACCCAGGCTATGACGAGGGTTGACTTTCTACCATCTGGAAGATCAATAGTGATATTGTTCTTGACTCGCCACAGTTTTAACAAAAATGGATTTTTTCAGAAAACAGTAGTGGGAGTATGGTAGAACTAGAAGTGATTCCAGAACCGCAGACGATTACTGAAAATTTGATAAGAACCTAAAGATTCAATTTGGTTTGACATTCCATTGGCCACTTCGCAGATACGATGGGTAACCTCAGGCACCCGAGGGGTACTCCGGTAGCCTCAAGGACGGTGACAGGGAGGTTCTTGTTTACCCAGACTTGCCATTGCTGTTGTTCCAGGCTGCGAGACCTGGCAGGAGGATGAGTATAGCGTCGTTCTAAACTATCTTTAGAAGTGTACGTGTATATGACTCTGCCAGAGGGTTGTCGTAGTCAGTAGGAGCAGCAGAAGCATTGGTGGACAAGTGGCTTATGTCTATTTATAGACTAAAGCAGATATAGCGGAGATAGATCATCTATTTCTGATGTGACAGTCATAGGTTTGACCTCATCAGAATAGGGGATGGATCTGTTAAGAAGGTAGTAGGGTGTGATGTCCTGGTATTTGGATGACATACACAGAGTAGGAAATGATATTCCTATACTACGATCGGTTATACTTTGGTTGTCACACAGTGGTTTCTCCACATAGGAATTATGTATAATATCAAGACATTCTGGTTACTAGATCTATAGATCTAGATTTGGGTGGTTTCCCAATCAGGGTAGTTAGACAGCATTCTAAGAGTTTTTAGAATGGACGACTCCTGACACGGTAGTATACCTGCAAGTGATGGAGTCGCCCTCTCTAAAGGTGTCTTACAGACTAAAGGGGAGAGGGATGTGCATGATTGGCAGATCACTTGCTTAGGCAATTGAGTCAATCATGAGATGTCAAGTACCACACCAGATGTTGTTTTTGCAGTAGATGCAATAAGTTGATATTAATCCAATCCTGGAGAAACGGTCGGAAGCAGTTTTAGAACATAAGTGGATGTTCTAGGGATATGATAACAACAGTCTCTTTTAGGAGACAGTTATCTCTCCAGGCTTCCAGGGTGATATGGATGACAGAGAGGTTGTCAGAGTTATAGTTTTCCTTCTGACGAGGGGCAGTATTTTGGACAGGTGGTCCAAGGGGATTGTTTCCCCCAATCAGAGAAAAGCTCTGTTTGAATTTCAAAATTCAAAATTCAAAGCAACGCTTCAGATTCTTTGCGCTGCGCGCAACGCGCCACGTGTCAAAAGCTGATACATCAGCGCAGCGCCCAAGGCAGCGTGCCCAATCAGAGCAAAACTCTATTGAAAACAAAATTAAAGGAAGCAACACTTCAGCTGTGCCGTGCGCTGCGCAACACGTGTCAGCGCATATGCGCTGCGCCGTGCGCTGCGCGACACGTGTCAGTGCAGATGCGCTAGCGCAGTTGCGTTGCGCGACACGTGTCAGCGCAGTTGCGCTGCGCTTTGCGCTGTTTGACACGTGTCACGCGCTGGGGCGTTTGCGCCAAACAGAATTAAATTCGAGTAAGATTTTTCTGTTCTTGTTAAAACAAGAAGATTGCCTTTTGTGAAACAGAAGCCATTGGATCAAAGATCCAACGGTGGGGAAAATTCCCCAAATCACTCAGAGAAAGATCTCTTTAACAAATTTATGGGCACTATATAAAGGCCCCTAGACCTCAATTCAAAGGCATCAACATTTTTTGTGAGAAATCAGAAATTTCAAACAGAGAGAACTCTGAAGAAATTTCAAGAAGAAAAAAAGGTAAAAGACCTTTTAGATAGAAAAATTTCTTCTAATAGATCATTGATCTAAGAACAAAATCAATGATCTTTAATAAAAAACAAAATAAAAATAGTGCTTTGCACTTATGAACCATTGGTTCTCTAAGATCAAGAAAAATAAGAAACACTTGTTTTCTTTGATCTAAATTGGATCAAGAAATCAAGAAGTGCTTTGCACTTCTTTTGTGAACCATTGGTTCTGGAATCTAAAAGATTCTCAAGTTAATAGTGTCTTGCACTTGCAAAACTGCGCTGTTGCGCTCTTGGGTTGGCGCAAGCCACCAGAGAGCGCCACGTGTCAGTATCTGAACCATTTGCGCTATGCGCTTTTGAAATAGAGCCTTACTCTCTGAAACTGGCGCAACTCACCACAGCGCGCCACGTGTCAACAGCGCAAGCGCAGCGCACTGGCGCAGCGCACTGCGCTTGCCTGACACGTGTCATCACCACAAGCGCTTGCGCTCTTTGGTTGGCGCAAAGCGCCTGACAAATGCAATGCATTTCTTTTGCTAAGGGGCCAGGCCCAAGTCAAAAAGACCTAACAGGCCAAAATAAATTGCAAAGCAATAAAAGGGCCGAGCCCAAATAAAATTGATGCTCTACATCATTTATAAGGGGCAGAGCCCAAGTAAAATTGATGCTCTGCATCTTTTATGGGCAGAGCCCAAACAAAAATAAAAAGTAATGCAATGCATTATTTAAACATGGGCAAAGCCCTAGCACAGGTCTAATAGACAAAAAATAAATAAAAGCGTTGAATATTTTTCAACTGGACTTAGCCCAATCATGGCCGTAAGTCCTCAAATTAAATTGACTGAGCACGGCTGCTCTCTTAAATCAATTTACGATCGGTTCAAGGGTACATCTCCGAAATTTTTTGACTCCTATCGTTGTAATCCTTCAACGACATCAGAGAGGTGACGAGTCCCGACAACCACACATCAACACAGACTGTGGGATCCCTAAACTCATGGACTTAAGCGTCCTTAAACCAAAAGACGGATTGTGGGATCCTTAAACCCGCGGACTTATGCGTCCTTAAACTAAAACACGGACTATGGGGTCCTTAAACTCACGGACTTAAGCGTCCTTAAACTACCTAGGGACCACTACGTCCCTAAACTGGAATATGGACCGCAATGTCCCTAAACTACCAATGGACCACTACGTCCCTAAACTGGAATATGGACCGCAATGTCCCTAAACTACCAATGGACCACCACGTCCCTAAACTGGAATATGGACCGCAATGTCCCTAAACTACCTATGGACCACCACGTCCCTAAACTGGAACAATAGAGCCCCCAAACGCTCTTTTGTTGGATCTAAACGATCCCGTTTAAGTTGATCTTATCCTCAAATATGGCTAACGTATCCTTAAACACTCAAACAGACTTTAGTCTCAAATTGGACTATAAGACCCCCAATCAACTTTGGTTCAAGGGTACATCTCCGAACTCCTTTGACACATGTCGTTGTAATCCTTCAACGTGGTCAGAGAGGTGACGGGTCCCGACGGTCATATATTAAATGGACCACCATGTCCCTAAACTGGAACAATAGAGCCCCCAAATGCTCTTTTGTCGGATCCAAACGATCCCGTTAAGTTGATCTTAGTCTCAAATCAGACTAACGTATCCTTAACGAACGTTTAAGTTGATCTTAGCCTCAATATGGCTAACGTGTCCTTAAACTAAAACACCAAACCCAAATCTAAGTAAATACGGATTTGGACTAATCCACGTCCTACGGGCGACGACATCGCTTAGTCTCCGTATACAATCCACGGGCAACCACAAACAAAACAAACACACACGACACGAAGTGAAATTCTGGAGAAGGAGAAAGTTGTTACTGCGATGTGGTAGCGTAATTAACTGCAGGGGCTTGCGCCTGCAGGGAAGAGCGTCCCCACAATCAAAACCCCCTCAAGCGAGGGGGAATCTGACGAAGTCTGCTACATCGGCCGCATCCGTCTAAACCTCCGATATACGGTGCCCTAAATCAATTTGGCATCTTCGGAGAGGTGGAAGGATAAAACCAAATAGCATCTGCCCCGAATCTCAGCGTCAGGACCTCGCAGTCTTGTGCGCCGCCATTCGGAGGGGAACAGATTCTGGCACGCCCGGTGGGACCTTTTCCTCTTTCCACTCCACACTTCGTGTGTCGTATTCGCGAACGAATCGCGATTTGTTAATGGTTGCCTTTGGGTTCTAAATTACTAAGATTTGGTCTTTTTCCTGGCGCAGAAATCAAACATCGATGGCCTCTACCTGTTCGAAGTGCTTCAACTGCAGCTGCAACTCGCGTCCTGCCTCAACTGGGGGCATAACTTACGGGCCCCAAGCGGCCTCTTTGTTCACCATGCCCGTGGAGCAGATTACTCAAGCCACCACAGGGATGTTTTTCGGAACCATGCTTCCGCCAACAAGCTTCAGCACCCTGTGCCCGTACAAGAAGCTCCTAAGAAGTCGTTCTTCGATCGACTTACAGTTACTGCGACCCCTCTCAACGGGTCGCCCGACACCAGTGCCTCGGTCTTCTCCAGACTGGGCTAAAACTCCTGCGGGCCCACAATGAAGCTTGCGGTCCCAGAAAAGGTTGTTCCAAAAAGAGTAACCAAACCTATTCCTGAAGTCGTCAAGACGGCTTCTCCTGCTAAGAGGCCGGTCTTTACAAGACTGACCGTCCCAACTCCTGCTCCTGCTGCTCAAAAGATGTCAGTCTTCAACAGGCTGATGCCGGCGACAGCCCTACACCTGAACAGGGGGCAAGAAGAAGCTGTTTCTATCTTTGAGCCAATACCGACAACTCGTCGCGCCCGACGACGCCACTGGCGCCGGGTAAGGAAGATCGGGGGAACTCCCCTTCTGGGATGACTCCGCCAGCTCCAACGGTAGAAGTTAACGCTGCTGTTCCAACTAGGAACAGCTTTGAGCTACTGAATAGAGTACGCAGAAACTCGCCGACTGCGGTGCTCAAAAGATCTTCTCCACCAGTAGAGACTGCCGTGGAAGCAGAAAAGCCAGAGCAGTCTCCTCAATCGCTGTCCTCCAAGATCTACAAGACATAGCGACAAGTCCGGGGATCTGTGATTGAGCCTAAGTTCTTTCGCCAACAGAAGAAGTCGAAAGGTCGACAAGAAGAAAATCCCCCGGTCAAGCAACGAAAAGTGACGACCACTTGGGTGCCCAAAGCAACGGCCCCCTCAACTTCTACGGCCCATAAAAGAAGAAGGACGGAGAAAGTGCCAACGCCGATGACGAATATCAAAGGTGGCGAACCCAAACGCCCTAAGTCTGGGGGCATTGTAGTTCATACCGTCTACGTGGCGTCTGGTAAAGAGGACAGTCGCATATCTACGGGTCATCGACTGCTTACGCGATCAGTGACCAAAACGCAGGAGCAGCAGCAGAAGCTCCAAGAGATGATGAACGCTATGGCCGCACTTATTGGGTCAAAAGAAAACCCTGAAACGTCCTCGGATGAACGCCAGGAGGAAGAAACCGATTCCGAATTCCTTCGTCGAATATTAGAGAAGAAGGATAAAGAGGCTGCTGAACAAGCAGCCAACATAAAGCGTATGGGCCTCCTATTCCAAGACATGGTGGGGATGATGATCTAACAAGATCCTCCGGCCGAAGATCCCCCGGTCGTCCTTGAAGATGATAGGGGAGAGACGTCGAATCCTCCGTCAGCTCTGTCAACAGCTAAGGAGGATACAATCTCCAAAGCTGACTTAGACGAGTACATAGCCCAGCAAATACGGGTTCATCATGCGACTGAAGCAGCTGGCCAGGTCGTAAAAACGGGGCGGCCATATCCAAGCTGGTACGACCAAATCAAATACCCCCCCGGTTACACAATTCCCAAGTTCCATGTCTACAAGGGTACGGGCAATCCTCACCAGCATGTTGCCCAGTTCAGGGCACTCTGCGGCAACACCGGCGGTGATGACAAGCTTTTACTTCGCCAGCTTGTTGGAAGTTTATCAGATACGGCGTTCGAGTGGTACTCTGAGCTCCCGAACGAATCTATCAAGACCTTCGCGGAGATGGAGCTGTTGTTTACTCAGCGTTTTGCAAGCGCCAGTGAATGCACCCCGATGACGGCACTGATTAACGCCAGGGTAAAGCCAGGCGAGACATGGGTTCAATATGCTATACGGTGGCGGAACTTATGGTCGAAGTGCGAGCAGCGCATTGAAGAAGCTCCCGCGGTGGGTATGTTTGTGGGAACCTTTGATCCGCAAGCAACCATCTCGCAATTTATGATGTTCTTCAAGCCGACTACCTTCCAGGCCTTGATTGACAAGCTAGCGCAAATGGATCAGATGGGCCATAAACTCCCTCTTCCAAAGCCGGACTCCCGAAATGACAAGGGGAAGCGAAAAGCGATCGTTGTCGCTAATGCTCAACAACAACCGAGCAACTCAAAGCCGTTTGTTCGTCAAAATAATATGCGCCCGTACGTAGCCCTTGAGGAGAGGCTAGGACGTTCTTACTCTTTTTCCCGTGATAAAACGAGAAGGTTATTCGAGCTGGCGTTGCGCAACCGACTCATAAATCTGCCGGATCCAAAACGTCCGTCGCAACCAAATGATGTCAATGAGCCTAACTACTGTCCTTATCATCGAGTACTGGGTCATCCGATCGAAGATTGCTACGTCTTCAAAAATTGGCTTGAAGACCAGTACCGACAGGGCAAGTTCGTGTTATCTGACAAATGGAAGGTGAATCCCCCGCAGCTCGATACCTCTAAGGGGATGAGTACGCCGGGGGCAACATGCTCTGTCGTTGAAGAAGCTCCTTGGGAGGTTGTATTATCAGCCAAGACAAAGAGGATTCTAAACGATCTTCAGACATGTCCAGTGATTAGGTGGAAGAACCCGTTGGAACCGCAGGTCATTGAGGGGATGTTGAAGCCACGTACAACTCCAAAGACCGATGGTGGTGACCCAAGCACTCGCAACCAGCCGTCAAAATCTTCGAAAAAGAAGAAGAAGAAATCAAAGAAACCCGTGAAGCCTGGCGACAAGCGCACAGACTTGCAAAAATAAATTGACGCGCTGGAGGAATACAACCAGAAGGCACGGACTCCCATTACATTCCAAGAGTTCCTCAATCATGTCTTTGAAGAGGAAGATGAGGGGGGAAGTTCATCTGATGAATCTGAAGAATATGTGGCGAGCTGTTATGTGATTTCCCATTCGTTCATGGACGATGAGGAGACTCCTTGTACTGAAACGCTGGGGGCAGACCCTGAATCAAAAATTCTGGGGCCATCAGATGAAGTAATTGACGCATTCCTTAACGAAGCTCGATTGAAAAGTAAAGCTGATCGAGAACCCGAGACGGCTGTATTTGAAAGGGCCAAGCGCCAGCGACTTGATGAAAGAGCTGAGACGATCCCACTGGAGCAAAATACCTTCACTACCGACAAAAGCAAATTCAAGATGAGGAAAAGGTTTGCTAAGGCCATATTAATGGGCATGAAGCTACCATCCTCCGAAGAGAACATTACTGGTGAAGCGGAAATGCACCCCTCCTATTGCTTATATCATCGGAAGATTTCGCACCCCACTGAAGAGTGCAAAGCTTTCGATAAATGGTGGCAAGGATATGTTGCTCATCGACAACATTTTAAGCGGGAGAAGCGCAAAACTCGTCGGGAGCGGAAAAATACGACCGAAGAGCTCAACAGAACTACCGGCGATTGTCGCATGGTTAGCACCGGCGGGTCACAAGTGCCTACATTCGGGAGCGATTCTGAGGAGGAGCTGGAACTTTCCCCTCTCTTTAAAGAGTCCACTTCGGGAAAAGAAGAAGAGCCGAAGGTTTGCGAAAATATTCGGCTGCGGAATCGGACGCTGCCCGAAAAGAATCTCGGGCCCTCAAATAAAAAAGATAAAGGGAAAGAAAAGGTCTCTGAAGATATCGTCTTAGATGACCAAGTGGTGGAGGAATTGGACGCTGCCCGAAAAGAATCTCGGGCCCTCAAATAAAAAAGATAAAGGGAAAGAAAAGGTCTCTGAAGATATCGTCTTAGATGACCAAGTGGTGGAGGAGCTAAGTGCCAAGGACACGCCGAAGAGGAATAAGGTGGATTACAACGTCTTAGCGTATTTGAGGAAACTACACTCGCAGCTCAGCATTCTTGACGCCCTTTTGCTATCAAAGGAGGCGAAAGATTCATTAATCAAGGCATTACAGGATCCGGAACAATTCCAAGCTTTCCTGGCTGAAGAAAAGATGAAAGATGAATTGGAGGAAGTGCACACGGCCGATGTCGCTTTTGGTGATGAAGACCTTCTCCTTGGGACGTGCGAACACAATCGCCCCCTTTATGTCTCAGGATACTGTCACGATATAAAGATAGGCAAAATCCTGATCGACAATGGATCCTCAGTTAACCTCCTCAATGTGCGGGTGTTGAAAGAAATTTGCATGAGCGTCCAGCACCTTGCTCGGGACAAGATCACCATCTCCGGATTTGACTCCCAGTCATCAAGGACTCTTGGGTCTGTGATACTGAAGCTACGCTTTGGGCTACTCGTCACGGACATTAAGTTCCACGTCATAGACGCCAAAACATGCTACAATGCTCTGCTTGGCCGGCCATGGTTACACGAGTACAACGTCATCCCTTCTACACAACATCAGTGTATGAAATACGCTAAGGATGGTCTCGAGTATACCGTGGCGGGAGAACTAAATCCATTTTCCATGAACGAAGTCCGCAAATATGAAAATGCCAAATACTTCTTACCGGATTTCGAAGACACGGAGAGGTGTCACAAGCCGGAGAACAAAGCTAACGCCACCATCCCTGTCTTCGGCAGTGATACCGAGGAGGAAGAGGAGATAGTTTATTTGGGGCCACCCCAACACAACAAGCCAGGGCCATCTACTCCTACATTAATCTTTGGTAGCGACTCGGAAGATGAAGTCCATGCTGTATTCCCTGCTCGACCTTCAATACAAACGTCCGCTGACGAAGAGCAAAGTCTACAAGTCGCCATGGTGCCGTTTAAACACCGTAAAGAACTGGATGCACTTGATATTTGCAATATAGAAGAGCTACAAACGTTTTATATCCCTCCCAGACGAGAAAGCGAAAAAGCAATTCTATTCTACCGCTCTGAAGAAACCAAAGTGGAGAAAGAAATCTGGCATGGCGCGGATCCTACGCTCGACAGGCTTCAGACTATCCGTCTTCCCAGATATTATACGGAAGGTTTGAAAAAGCTGCTGAAACGCCGGGGGATATCCTTCAAGCAGACCGTTCGAAAAGCCAAGTTCTATGACAAAGTCTGGAACGTTCCCGGGACTCAACGCAAACTGCCTAATGGGAGAATGGAGACAAAAGGACTTGGGTACATCCGGTCAAAGAAACGAGAGCTACTAAACAGCTGCTATGTCATGTATGACTTCGATGAAGAAGCGGATGCTCAATGGGAGGACGTTAATCCTGAGCCAGTGAAAGTTCCAGATGCAAAAGAGCCCAGTCCGTCGTTCGAAGAACAAATGAACAAGCTTATAAGGGAAGCGGGTCAAAAAGTCTGGGATGATCATAACCGCGAAATGGTCATTTACGAGAAAGCCAAAACGCAACGCTTTCTCCAACAGGCCGTGAAAGATGAAAATGCCGCTCCTTGTCAACCTGTTATAAAGAAGGCTCGACGCAGAGGCAGAAACAAGTCGAAACGCGAAAAAGGCGCTCAACAGCAACGAAGCGGGGCTAAAAGGCCACGCAAGCGGTTCCGATCTATCCCTCATGAGAAAAATGGGTCGAGCATACTCTTTTCCTCGGGACAAGACGAAGAAAATACTCAACCTCGCTTTAAAACATCAGATGCTTACGCTGCCGGAGTCTAAACACCCCGAACAAGCAGGCGAAGTCTCTCACCGGACTATTGCCCTTATCACCGAGTGATAGGACACCCTCTCGAGGACTGCTTCACCTTCAAGAATTGGGTTGAAGATCAGTATCAGCTTGGCAAGTTCGCTCTGTCCGACAACTGGAGGGTAGCGCCGCCACAGAAGCACGAACCCAAGGCCACGGAAGAAGAACCAGTTCCACATTGGGATTGGAAGCGAATTCGTACTTGTCACGTGATAACGATATCAAAAGAAGAGCCCGAGAACATGGATGACCTTCCCTGGTGCTTCGAAAACAGCAACGACAAGGTAATCTCAGAATTCCCACCAGCGCCAAAAGAGCTGGAAGATGGAATCCATACCACCGCAGATAACCTTAAGAAAATTGAGTTGGAAACGGCGAACGATCCGCGACCGACATTTGTTAGTGAGCTACTGTCTGAAGAGAAGGTGGCTTCATTAAAAGACCTGCTTATGCAGCACAAAGACTGCTTCGCGTGGAACTATTCCGAAATGCCGGGACTAGATCCAGAAATTGCTGTGCACAGATTGGCGATATCTCCGGACATCAAGCCAGTCAAACAGGCGCCGAGAAGAATGCGGCTCGAGCTTGAGATAAGTATCAATGCCGAGGTCAAGAAGCTGATCGACTCTGGCTTCATCCAGGAAGTTCAATACCCTGAATGGATCGCCAACATCGTCCCGGTGATGAAGAAAAATAGGACAGTGCGCATATGCGTGGACTTCCGGGATCTCAATAAAGCTTGCCCGAAAGACGATTTCCCAGTGCCAGTCACCGAACTGATGATAGACAATACGTCCACTCATGAGGTTTTCTCCTTCATGGACGGCTTGTCAGGGTATAATCAGATAAAGATGCATCCCGAAGACTAGAAGCACACCGCCTTCAGGACCCTTTTGGGTATATTCTGCTACAAGGTGATGCCCTTTGGTTTAAAGAATGCCGGTGCCACCTATCAGAGGGCCATGACGAAGATCTTCGATGACCTTATACACGAAATCGTTGAATGCTATATCGACGATCTCGTGGTTAAAAATAAATCATACGAGGAATATCTCGAGCATCTGAAGACCGTATTTCAACGCCTTCGAAAATACAACTTGAAGTTGAACCCTCTCAAGTGTGCATTCGGAGTTTCCTCGGGCAAATTCCTGGGATTCATCGTCCGACACCGAGGTATTGAAATAGATCCGTCAAAGATCAAGGCGATCATGGAAATGCCTCCGCCAAGGAGTCTCAAACAGCTGCGGTCTCTCCAAGGGAAGCTCGCGTATATACGGCGATTTATAGCCAACCTTTCAGGAAAGTGCGGTCCTTACAGCCACCTGATGAAGAAGGGAACCCCGTTCGTCTGGGACCAAAAATTCCAAAGCGCGCTAGACGAGATCAAACAATACCTGCAGAACCCGCCAGTGTTGGCTGCTCCGGTCAAGGGAAAGCCCCTCATTCTTTACACAACCGCCCTCGAAGGCTCCTTGGGCGCATTATGGGCATAAGAGAACGATCAAGGGAAGGAAAAAGCACTCTGCTACTTAAGTCGAGTTCTACTGGGGGCAGAAAGCAACTACTCCCCCATTGAATAACACTGCCTGGCGTTGATCTTTGCGGTAACAAAGCTCAGACACTATGCGTTGGTACATGAGGTCCGTCTCATTTTAAAGGTGGACCCCCTTAAATATTTGTTGTCGAAGGCCATATTGACGGGACGACTCGCTAAATGGGCCCTACTCTTGATGGAGTTCTCGATAACATATCAACCTCTCAAGGCAGTGAAAGGCCAGGCCATCGCTGACTTCCTCGCTGGGCATCCGATACCCGCCGATTCTCCTCTGAATTGCGATCTTCCAGACGAACATGCGTTTGATGCGATCGACGGTGGTGATACCCGATGGGAGCTTTATTTCGATGGAGCATCTTCCGTGATGAGGTGCAAACAAAGTACCCATATAATCAAATCGGGGGTAGGACTCATCTTTGTAACTCCACAAGGAGGGATAATGCGCTTTGCTTTCTCCCTGACGGAGCCGAGGACAAACAATGAAGCCGAATACGAAGCTCTGATAGCAGGCCTCGAGATCGCCATCGACATGGGAATTGAAAACCTCCTCATATATGGAGATTCCCAACTGGTCGTTAGTCAAGTAAACGGCGACTACCAAACATGCAAACCAGAATTGGTGAAGTACGGCGAAAAAGTGCAACAATTGTTGACCCAAATTCCTTCCTACACTTTGGAGAACATACCGCGCGTGGAAAACAGCAAAGCGGACGCGTTGGCCAAGCTCGCTAAAGAATTGGCTGACGAGAACCTCGATGACGTCAGAATTGTGGTACAAAGCCGTCGGGTACTCGCCCCAGCGGAAATATCTCCGGAATCACCCGAAAAGAAGGGAGCGACTGAGCAGACGACCCTGCAAATAAAAAATCGGGAAAATACCGAGGATTGGAGAGAAGTCTTTATAGACTACTTCAAATACCGCCAAACGCCCGAAGATGCGTCCTCAAGACATCAGCTTATGAAACGAGCTCTGTCTTTCGCCTTCGTCAATGATACTCTGTACTAGAGGTCGTTCGATTCTTTGTGGTTGAGATGCCTGGGACCTGACGAAGCGAAAAGAGTCGTCCAGGAAGTTCATGACGGACTCTGCGGTTCTCACCAAGCGGGCCCAAAGATGAAGTTGAAGATCAAACGGATGGGCTACTACTGGCCCACGATGATTCAGGACTGCCTCGAATATGCGAAGCAATGCCACTCATGCTAAATTCATGGGGACTTCATCCATCAGCATCCAAATCCACTACACCCGACAGTGGCTAGCTGGCCATTCGAAATGTGAGGAACTGATATAGTCGGCCCTATCGAACCAGCATCGTCCAGGGGACATCGTTTCATCCTGGCGACGACTGACTACTTCTCCAAATGGGCAGAGGCAGTACCGCTGAGGGAAGTTAAGACGGAGAATATCCTCCATTTCTTCAAGACGCACGTCCTATATCGGTTTGGAACTCCACGACGGATCATCTCTGATAACGGGCCAGCTTACAGAAGCCACAAGATCAGTCGCTTCGCGCAACAGCACAATATAGACTGGAGATATTCCTCGGTTTTTAATCCGTGAGCTAACGGTCTAGCTGAGGCCTTCAATAAGACCTTAACAAAGATTATGAAGAAGACAATGTCCCGAAATAAGAAGGACTGGCATGAAAGACTGCAAGAAGCTCTTTGGGCGTATCGAACTACGTTCAAGACAGCCACAAACACAACGCCATATGCGCTGGTATTCGGTACAGAAGCAGTACTCTCCCTCGAGATAGAGTTACCTTCTCTACGAGTGGCAGTCCACTACGAGCTAGCAGATGAAGAAAATGCTCACCTTCGGCTTGAGTAGCTCGATGCCCTTGATGAGACCCGGTTCATAGTGCAACAAAATCTGGAGGCCTATAAAGCAAAGATGACGCGCTCATATGAAAGATTGACCCGGCCGAGGACATTCCGCCAAGGCGAACTCGTGCTAGTGGTCAAAAGGCCTATGATCCCCAATCGCGCCAAGCGGGGAAAATTCGAGCCGAACTATGAAGGCCCGTACATCATAGACAAGGTCTGCCAGGGTGGAGCCTATCTACTTATGGATATGCACGGTGAAAGACCTTACAGGCCAATAAATGGTCGATTCCTAAAGAAATACTACGCTTAGCGAGTTACTGCCTAGGTCAATGATAGATGACGACGACTATGTCCGCTCGCTATCTTCCTAAGCTCAAACTTTATAAGCTGTAGCCAGCCTTTTTAATGTCGGACCGAAACGTCCTTAAACTAATGACGGACCGAAATATCCTTAAACTACTACCGCAGCATCCTTAGGCTAACGAGATGAATAAAAAAAATATATAAAAAAAATTAAAAAAATAAACGGTATGTCCATAAGCAAAATGGGCACGGATGAAAACCCGAAAGGGCTCCGTGAGTAAAAACAGCAAGGCTACCGGCGAGTGTTCGTGAAAACCCGAAAGGGCGCGACCTCGTAAAAGAAATAAAATAAAATATATATATAAATAAAAAGAATAAAAAAAAACGGTATGTCCATAAGCAAAATGGGCATGGATGAAAACCCGAAAGGGCTCCGTGAGTAAAAACAGCAGGACTACTGGCGAGTGTTTGTGAAAACCTGAAAGGGTGCAAACTCGTTAAAGGACACTTACAGGGTCCTCTCGACCTTGTAGGGAGAAGCCACCCGCGTGAGATCCCTACGACTCACAAGGGAGCAATACACTTAGGGATCCTCACGATTCCTAAGGAGAAAATACACTTGCGAGATCCTCACGACTCGTAAGGAGAACTCTCTTATGGGACCCTCACGGCTCATAAGATTCGAAAGTCTTAAGTTACAGAGATCTAAACCTGTGCTTAAGCAAACCCCACAACTTTCGATATTGCCCTACAAGTGGCTCAATACTGACCCTTGTATACAATCCACGGGCGCGAATAAACATTTCCCTAACCAAGTTTCATCCGTGATTGGGGATATGTGCGCATGATGAACAACCCTTATAAGTCCTCTCGACTTACAAGGAGAAAACCCTCTTGTAGGATCCTTACGACTTACAGAGGAACATACACTTAGGAATCCTCACGATTCCTAAGGAGAAAATACACCTACACGATCCTCACGACTTGTAGGGAGAAATACCTTTGTGAGACCCTTATGGCTCATGAAGTTAAAAGCCTTAGTTGACAGGACCTTAACCCTGTTCACTAAGCCACCTTGGTTCGACATCGACAGAGGCAAATGATGATTCGCTCCTGGCAATATCCCAGTTGCAGCGGTACTGATGCCGAAATCGGTGTCTAATTTCAGGCTTACGATGAGAAGCCGGTAGGCCGCACATGCATACGAGATAGCCGAAATGATAGGGCAACTTGCAATAAAAAGCAGCAAGTAAAAACGTACGCATACAAAATAGCCGAAATGATAGGGCAACTCGCAATAAAAAGCAGCGAGTAAAAAGAAATAGCCGAAATGATTGGGTAACTCGCAATAAAAAGCAGCGAGTAAAAATAAAATAAATAGCCGAAACGATTGGGCACTGCGAAAAATAGCCAAAATGATTGGGCAATCGCGACCTTCGCGATATAAAAGCTGAAATGATAGAGCATCGCGGAAATAAAACAAAAAAAAATTATAAAACTTTGGACCTACAGTTAAGATCATATCGATCCCTGTATATAATCCAGGGGCGCAAACAAAGAGAGAACCATACTTTCCCAATAGGCTCCGCCAGAAAACGAAGCCAAATTTCGACGGTTCATCCCAACCCCGAAGAAACCCGTGTCTTCAGCAAATCCTTTGACTCGAGGAAACAAGCGTCCTTGACAAAGAAAATCCTGATTCGCGTCGACTCGCAGAGAAACCAGTATCTCCGTGGGAAATTCTTGATCCGTTTCAACACCAGGGAAACAAATATCCTTGGAAAATACCTCAATTCAGGGAAACAAACATCCTTGATGAGAGCCTCCTGATTCGCGTCGACTCGCAGAGAAACCAGTATCTCCGTTGGAAATTCTCGATCCGTTTCAACACCAGGGAAACAAATATCCTTGGCAAATACCTCAATTCAGGGAAACAAACATCCTTGATGAGAGCCTCCTGATTCGCGTCGACTCGCAAAGAAACCAGTATCTCCGTGGGAAATTCTCGATCTGTTTCAACACCAGGGAAACAAATATCCTTGGCAAACACCTCAATTCAGGGAAACAAACATCCTTGATGAGAGCCTCCTGATTCGCGTTGACTCGCAGAGAAACCAGTGTTTCCGTGGGAAATTCTCGATCCGTTTCAACACCAGGGAAACAAATATCCTTGGAAAATACCTCAATTCAGGGAAACAAACATCCTTGATAAGAGTTTCCTGATTCGCGTCGACTCGCAGAGAAACCAGTATCTCCGTGGGAAATTCTCGATCCGTTTCAACACCAGCGAAACAAATATCCTTGGCAAACACCTCAATTCAGGGAAACAAACATCCTTGATGAGAGCCTCCTGATTCGCATCGACTCGCAGAGAAACCAGTGTCTCCGTGGGAAATTCTCGATCCTTTTCAACACCAGGGAAACAAATATCCTTGGCAAATACCTCAATTCAGGGAAACAAACATCCTTGATAAGAGCCTCCTGATTCGCGTCGACTCGCCGAGAAACCAGTATCTCCGTGGGAAATTCTTGATCCGTTTCAACACCAGGGAAACAAATATCCTTGGCAAATACCTCAATTCAGGGAAACAAACATCCTTGATAAGAGCCTCCTGATCCGCGTCGACTCGCAGAGAAACCAGTGTCTCCGTGGGAAATTCTCGATCCGTTTCAACACCAGGGAAACAAATATCCTTGGCAAATACCTCAATTCAGGGAAACAAACATCCTTGATGAGAGCCTCCTGATTCGCGTCGACTCACAGAGAAACCAGTGTCTCCGCGGGAAATTCTTGATCCGTTTCAACACCAGGGAAACAAATATCCTTGGCAAATACCTCAATTCAGGGAAACAAGCGTCCTTGGTGAGAGCATCCTGATTCGCGTCGGCTCGCAGAGAAACCAATGTCTCCGCGGGAAATTCCCGACTCGTCTTGACTTGCAAGATGAAGCCTCAGGCAGCAGGGATTAAGAACTTGTTTCCTGAACAATGAGACCCTGTAAGTCGGTCTAAAACGGTCTCTTGCATACTATTCACGGGTCTCACTCTCCAAAGTCGAATTTCGACAAAGAGGGAAACAACCGCTTACGGGTTCTCTCGACTCGTAAGAGGGAAAAATTCTCTTATAAGATCCTTACGACTTATAAGAGAAAACGCACTTAGGAATCCTCACGATTCCTAAGGAGAAAACACACCTACGAGACCCTCTCGATCCGTAGGGAGAAAAGTCTCTATGAAACCCTCACGGCTCATAGAGTTGAAAAGTCTTAGGCGGTAGACCTGAATCTGCGGCCTAAGCCATCTCTATTTCTTGAGTAAATCAAGATGCTTGCTCTAATTATCTGTCAACCATGTTTACTAAGGTGGCATGCAGATAATAAAAGAAAGAAAAGGCGGAGAAATGACACAAGACATTACAAAAAATGTGTATCTTTTATTCATAAACTTGATTGAGTACATGATACATTGTGTTAAAGAATAAAAAATATATATATACATTTTTTATTTACAAGTACAAGCGATACAAAGAGGGATAGCTACTGAGGAGTGTTCCCCTCCGAATGGCGGCCGAGACGTTAGGACGTCTCGCCTGAGATTCGGGGCAGATGCTATATGGTTTTATCCGTCCACCTCTCCGAAGACGCCAAGTTGATTTATGGCACCGTATATCGGAGGTTTAGACGGATGCGGCCGATGTAGCAGACTTCGTCAGATTCCCCCTCGCTTGAGGGGTTTTTTGATTGTGGGGACGCTCTTCCCTGCAGGCGCAAACCCCTGCAGTTAATTACGCTACCGCATGCGGTAACAACTTTCTCCTTCTCCAGAATTTCACTTCGTGTCGTGTGTGTTTGTTTTGTTTGTGGTTGCCCGTGGATTGTATACGGAGACTGAGTAATGCCGTCGCCCGTAGGACGTGGATTAGTCCAAATCCGTATTTACTTAGATTTGGGTTTGGTGTTTTTAGTTTAAGGATACGTTAGCCGTATTGCGGCTAAGATCAACTTAAACGTTCGTTAAGGATACGTTAGTCCTGTTTGAGACTAAGATCAACTTAACGTGGTGATCCGTTTAATATATGGCCGTCAGGTTTCATCACCTCTCTGACGTCGTTGAAGGATTACAACGATAGGTGTCAGAGGAGTTCGGAGATGTACCCTTGAACCAAAGTCGATTTGGAGTTTTATAGTCCATTTGAATGTTTAAGGATACGTTAGCCGTATTTGGGGCTAAGATCCACTTAAACGGGACCGTTTAGATCCGGTAAAAGAGCATTTGGAGGCTCTATTATTCCAGTTTAGGGACGTAGTGGTCCAATATTAGTTTAGGGACGTTTCGGTCCAATATTAGTTTAAGGACGTTTCGGACCAATATTAGTTTAAGGACGTTTCGGTCCACCGCCAGTTTAGAGACGTGGTGGTCCATCGCCAGTTTAGGAACGTGGTGGTCCATATTCCAGTTTAGGGACGTGGTGGTCCGCTATTAGTTTAAGGACGTTTCGGTCCGACATTAGTTTAGGGACGTTTCGGTCCGATATTAGTTTAGGGACTGTATTAGTTTAGGGACGTTTCGGTCCACGAGTTTAAGGACCCCGCAGTCCATGTTGATGTGTGGTCATCGGGACCCGTCACCTCTTTGAAGACGTTGAGGAATTACAACGCCAAGTATCAAAGGAGTGAAGAGATGTACCCTTGAACCGGGGTGGATTAAATAGTCTTTGACCCAATTTGGAATCAAGACCAATTAATTATATTATGAGCCCATTAGCCCAGTTAAATCTGAATTGAGGACTTATGGCCATCTTGGGCTAAGTCCAATCATGTTTGGAATATTGGCTTCCTGTTGGTCCATTGAAGGAGAGGCTTTGCCTCTGGCCATTTAGCCAATTGGGCTAACGTTAATTCAGCAGTGTTGAACACTGGGATCAAGTTAGTGTTTTAATACTAAAAGACAGTTGGTGTTAAACACCAGCAACAGGGGGTTCAAATTAGTGCTAAACACTAGAGCAAATCAGTGTCAAACACTAGCAGCAGAGGCTTCAAATTAGTGTTAAACACTAAGAAAATTAATGTTAAACTCTGTCAACATAGATTTAATTTAGTGTTAAACACTAAGAAATTCAGTGTTAAACACTGCAAGAAAGCTCTTTAATTAGTGTTGAACACTAAGGCAAAACAGTGTTTAACACTGGGCTCAGGGGTTCCAATTTAGTGTTAAACACTGAGGCAAGAGGGGTCACGTGTGGACACGTGAGAGCGCCCTGATTTTCCTTATTTTATTCTGCGGATCAGTGTTTAACTCTTTTAATTCTGACGGCCATCACGTGTGAGCACGTGATGGAGGCCCTCGCCCTGGTCTGTTAGAATGCTCATTAGGGGTCACGTGGTGACACGTGAGGGCGCCCTAAGGGGGGACCAGATCCCTTTTATTTTGTTATGCAATTAAGTGTTAAACACTTTTCATTTCCTGGCCATCACGTGTGGACACGTGATAGGCATTTATCCATTGGATATTAAAGGGATTTGTTAGGGGTCACGTGGGGACACGTGAGGGCGCCCTAAATGTGGAGCCAGCTCTCCTTTGTTTTATCCTCAAATCTGCGAATAAGTGTTAAACACTTTTGTTTTTATTTTAGAGCATCACGTGTTGGCACGTGATGGGGATTTATGCATTGATAATTACAGCACTTGCTAAGGGGTCACGTGGGGACGCGTGAGAGCGCCCAAAGCTTCTTTTCTTTTGTTTTTCCATTAAGTGTTAAACACTTTCATTTTTATTTTAGAGCATCACGTGTTGGCACGTGATGTGGATCTGTGCGCCAATTGTTAAAGCATTTGCTGAGGGGTCACGTGATAACACGTGAGAGCGCCCAAAACTTTCATTTCCTTTGCTTTTTCTTTCTGCGTTTTGGGAGTCACGTGGGAGCACGTGAAGTGATGCTTCAAAGTTCTTTGCAGGGGATCTTTTCAAGGGTCACGTGGGGGCACGTGACCCTAGTTCTTTTCATGAACAGAGATCTTTTAAGAATTGAATTCTCTGTAGGGTTAAACCCTAATTATGATTTTGGAGGAATTAAATTCCTATCGTGAAAGAATTAAATTCTTATTTAGGATAAAACCCTGATTTCTTTTCAAAGGAATTAAATTCCCAGATATGTAAAAGAATTAAATTCTTGATTAGGGTTAAACCCTAGTTTTGTTTTAGGAGGAATTAAATTCCTGTGAGTTTGGGAGAATTAAATTCTCAAAACTCAATTCCTCCTCTGTGTTTTAGATCTGCATGGCAGGATCTCAACCCAATGAGAATTAAATTCTCAATTCATGGGGAGATGTGCACTTTGCAGATCCTCAACCAGAGAAAGAACTAAGTTCTTTTCTTTATATAAGAGTTAAACTCTTTTGAGAATTAAATTCTCTTTTGAAGCCTCCCTTTTCTTACCTAGGGTTTTTCTTTTGCAGAGAATTAAATTCTCCTCTCTTTTCTTTTTTCTCTTGAGAATTAAATTCTTCTCCCTCTGTTTTTGTCACGACCCGAAAGTACGGAACATGATCGGCACTTAAACTACGAACGTCCCAAGGCGTACGTATTCTAAGTAAGCCGAAAACCCAGAAATCCAAACCAAGAGGAATAGTAGAGAGTAGGGAAAACCATTTTAAATCAACTAGTTTGCAACATATGCCGAAGTATGCCTTTTAAAATCACAAGTCTTTTCCAAAAAAATTTCGGCAGAGTTTCCTTTGTAAAACTGACCCCAAAAGGATACAAAACCTGATAAAGCAAATATATAAAGAATAAGGGCATCCCCAAGCGGGAGCTAGCTCTTCGTCAAACGACGGTCACAACCACGCAAGCAATAAAATATACAACGCCGAAAGGCGAAGATCACAACAGAACAGGAAACTCAAAACAGCATAAAATCCGTAAAAAAATACAAAGCGCGACTCTAAGGTCGATAGAATAAACAACACTGGTCTCTATCTCAAATAAATACATGTTTGGTTGATGGAACTTCTAGATACAACAAAATAATAATATACAAGTTATATAATGGGGGGTACGATACAAGTAAACCCACCTACTAGCAAATCACCCGAAGGAAACTATGCCCGCAAGCCGTAATGAAACCTGTACGGCAAACCTGCAAGAAACTGGGGCACAACGGGGGTGAGTTGCCAACTCGTGAATAGAAAAACATCTACGAATAGAAATCGCATGTATGACGCAATCCTAGGTCATACGATCGTAATATATAATCCACAAATGTAACATGCAGCCTATAACAAGGCTAGGGTAAATATCTAACCCGAGTGTAATCTCATATGCCCGTGTCAGTGCCTCAGGTGGCAATATATCATATGAATGAGATATGAATGCATGAGAACAGAATACATGTAAATGAAGAAACTGTTTTCATAATTTAGTGAGATTTCCTTTTTATTTTTAAAATGAGGTATCATAATGAAATCAGCATAAAACAGTGCCTAACATCGGCACAAAACGTAATCCAAATATCTCGATATCTCTGTATCACAGTCTCTGTACCTCAATATCTCAAAATCTCAATGTCTCAATCACAATACCTAGGGCGCCGTCAGTCCAGACCGGCCCCTACCATCAATCTCAAGACCACGACGGTATCCTCCGGATATCCGACGCGTCAGGTAAAATCACCGGTCGGTAGTGCTCCCCTGCCAGGCTCAACGTCATCACCACATTCATCTTGCCCCGGGGTACCGCACCGGGTCCACCATGTACCCGAAACGGTTCATCCGTCTCCTCGAATCGGGTTTCCAAATCCATCAGCAAACTCATGGTGGACGACTCATACATCATGGGAAAACCGCACTTTTTATTTTAAAGAGAGAAAGAAGTTTATATAAGTTTTGCGGTTTTCCCCCAAATCCAGAAAATCTCATGGAAATCCGAATCCAATCCTCAATAGCATGTAAACAGTGTATATCGGCATAAAAATCCATGAATGCGGCATAACAATGAATATTAACATGCGTGAAGTAACAAGTAATATCTATAATGTCTAATCTAGCATATAAGGCGAGTACACTAATATCATGTCTAAATTATTAGCTAACAACCTATGTCAATGCAATAGTATTTCTAAAGTGTACGTGGCATGGCAATTACCGATGAAGATGTGTGTGAGCCGGCAAGTAAGTGTACGTGGTACATACGCATCATCGGTAATGGTGCTGGTGTCCTAACAGCATGATATCAACATTTCAATAAGAAATTATAACATAAGTATGAGATGCGAAGCGAACCACAATAATAAGTGGTAGCTGAAAACTAGACGCAACTATAACTAATCTGAATTAATCTAATAAAAGTCCTACAAATGGTGCCTTTTGAAATAACACGAATCATGGGGTTTTGAAAATAGGGGCTACGGTGTTTTTATGAAAAGATACGTCTTTTGAAATATCCGTAGGATCCCTTGGGCTGTCTTTTAAAATACCCACGATTCGTTAGTTTTTGAAATAGGTAAGAATCGAATCTAATCTAACAACTAAACTAAACTAAATGGCTAAGCTAACCAGCTGGACTACAGGTAAGGAAACCGCCTAACATCTGAGTCGATATATATACCTACCTGTATATATATTAGTCGGTGATCCCACCTCAATAATATCATATCCGATACCATATCTATAATTAGGCATTCCAAGTCAAGAGTGCGGATCAATCATCAATAAATAGCTCGTACGTAAATCCGTCGTACGGCATCCCAAATCTCGGTACGGGTCAATATCACATTCATCATACTATTTATCTGGTATCCTCTTTATCAAATGTCATGATCGGGGTACTGATCTACGTCTAGTACAATATTGATACCATCTATGTATGCATGCAGGTATAAGAATCACTACGCCAAAAGACCCGCGAAAACATCATGTCGTATCTCAATACGAACCAAATCACATCACCGATCTCCTGGCCTCAAGCCCAATCTCATCGACTCATCTCAAATCCCAATTACTATCCTCAAATCCAGTATATAAACACATAGTCCCATACCCATGTGTAAATATACACATCAATATGTAATCCCATGTACGCACATATGAAAGAAGAATGTATGCAAGTATGGGTGTGTGTGTATGTGTGGTGCAACCACTACTCTAGGGTTTCGCAATACTAAACCAATCCAATCACACCTAGGATCCATCTCTATCATCAATAATCTCAAACAATATAATCAATATCTATGTGTATACGTATTCGTATACATCACCACGAACTGCGGGGGTGCTATACGCCATCCACCCGACTTCTCCCCGTAGATATAAATCTACTCACCTGTATCCTGCGTGTCGGTATCGATGTCGCCTTCATCTTCTGCATCGCCTCGGATCGTCGTGGGGGTACCTACACATATCACATATCGCTTCGCATTAAAACCAAATCGAAACTAAAACGACACGCGAAAACCAACACGATACGCTAAAAGGCTTATAGGTTAGAACCTATGGTTAGCCTTCGCAAAACAACCCGAAATCACTCGATGTAGTCGTACAAACGCCAAGTGACCGAGGTAAAACCCAAACATGAAATTCTAGAAATCGAAATACGGAAAACAATAACTCAATTCAAAGCAGCAACCCAAGAAAACGATCCCAGATTTCACTTCAGGTCAAAACAAGGCAATTTAAACAACTCTGGGGTGATGTATATGATGTATTTGAGCTACTGGACCAACCCCGACACATTCCACCACTACATGGCCGGCCACATCCTTGCCAAAACCGGCCTGGCCGGCCCCCCTATGTCCAATGGGGTTCGTCTGGTCAGGGTGGCCTCCTAATACCCTAATTTGGCCCCTAGAGTTATTTGTTTATCCCGTTTTGGTCCCGGTTCACTCCAGATTTCCCTGCACCCTCAAAGTCATCACAAACCGACATGAAAAGTTCCGTAATTCCGTATTTTTGGGTTTCAGGTTATGCTAGGTCAGGGTCTTGGTCAATATAGGGTCTAAGGTCACAATTAGAGTCCAATTGCACAGCCACATCTCAACTTTGCCCTAACCCTCTCTAGTTTTGTCCAAAGTGTACAAAATTTCAACAAAACGACACTAAACTTTAAAAGAGGCTAAATCACTTGAAATACTACAATATTTGTGAAGGAATTACCTCAATAGAGACTCATGAATCTTCCTACAGCACCAAAACATCAACTTTCTTGGTCCATTGCGTAGATCTTGAGCTTGTTTGCATTTTTTGTGAAACCGATATGGGGTTTTGGAGTTGTTTTGAATGTGTTTAGAGGGGTTGAAGAGGGGAGGGAGATGAAGGAGAAGCAGCAGCAGCAAGCAAGGAAGAGGGAGAGAGAAATGAGTGTTGGAAATGGCTAAGTCTTTAGGTCAAATGAAGCCCATACCTCTCTCTCACCCACTACCAATTCTTTATTCTTTCTCTTTTCTTATTTTCTTTTCTATTCAAATTCCTTTCTCACAAGAATAGTAACCCCAAAGTAAAACCATGGCAAGAAAATATAACACAAGTCTAGAAAAATGATATGTGCATGTTTTGCACAAAAACGCCAAAAATCCGATTAGCGATTTTTAATCGCGATTAGCACTAAATTAGCATATAAATGATCACAAACACTTAAAAATGGCGATTTTTAATCGCGATTAGCATATAAATGATCACAAACACTTAAAAATGGAATAATTCCATAAAATACCCTATTTTAGAATTTTCCAAAATTTTTCCTATTTATCGATATTTAATTATAAATTTAATATTAAAATAATCAATAAAATAATATTAAATTATAAAAATTCCTAAAAATAATATTTTATTATTTTGGAATGTTACAATCTTCCCCCCTTAAAGAAATTCGGTCCCCGAATTTAAATTTAAATCCCCAATTTCTAAAACATTTCAATAAAAAAAAATCCAAGTCGTCGGGGCTCCGAAATCATCAATACATAAACGCATCATAGCGCAATGTATGCGCATGAGTAACGAGTAGATAACTCGAAAACAAAACTCCGTCAAGCATCCCGCAATCATCGGAGTTATGGTAAAGATATAATGCCAAATCCAATATGAAACCAATATGATACAACTCGAAACTATACACGTAAATATCTGTAGTAAATGCGTGCCAAATCCTTTTTAAGTTGCTGTGCGATGCGCATAACACTGCACAGTGGCGGACGTCTTTATCAGAAAATAGCCATATGCTTATATATCTTTTGTTTAGTATGCACGATCCGCCGTTTTTTTTTTTGAAAACAATTTGGAAGGGTTCCCCGTTTAAAACATTTTCGTGGCATATCAGACACGTATGTAATTAATGAGACTATAGCTCGCTTTTGGAAATTCCTTTGAAATCTATCAATGCATGCAAAATATATCCAGGTACTGTCATCCGATTAGTCCTGCTCAGTACGAAACCCAATCTCAATACCATGAAAATGTACTGCTTCATAAAAAATCAATCCCAAAATATATATATGAATACTACGTGCGTCTGGTGCGCACGGAAATCAAAGTCTATATATGTGCCATACATGCGCACAGAAACAACATCAAAGTGCATCGGGTGTGCACGAAACATCTGTCATGGGCAACGTGGGTGCCTGACAGAAAAATCAGGTGCATCTGACATGCACAAAAATTCCGATTTAGTGCATCTGGTGTGCACCAAATCGCATCTCATAGCAGGCGTCCAACATGCGCTAAAAATCCAAACCCGGTGCATCCATCATGCATGAAATCCCGAAATCCAATATCGAGTGTCGAACACGCGTAAAATCCAATCAGGTGCACAAGGTGCACAAAACAAATATCGAGTATCCCAATCGAAATCGAAGTCCAGTGCATCTAAGTGCACAAAAGGCGTATCCCTGCACTGCAAGCATATATAAACTATACAGAGTGCAGAAACCAAATCGTGTGCGTGCATACGCACAAAATCAACTCAAATGTCTAAATCCCATAAAATCACAAACATGTGAAACTAAGGCACGAAAACGATATCAAGTGCAACAACTGTGCAAAAATCGTAAATACTCAGTAAGTACAACCATGGTGCATGAAAACACATATCATGAAACCCAATCATCAAAACCAAATCATGCGAATAATTCGCCCAAAATGCCGAAACAAGTATGGCGGAATAGTCCAGCTCAAGCGCATCCTCCAAGAATCTCTGGCCAACTGTCGTGGTCACTCATAGCATATCTCGTCGACGATCCTGAAATCTGGCCTGCTGGTGTGCATAACATGACCGCTCCTGGGTCCAAGTCTTCTCTGTATATTACCAATCTTACGATCCGTCGGCTCATCGGCCCTGTCAGGTATGCTAACGGGGACGATTCCGTTTTGGCACTTCTCTGGTCATCTCTCGGTCAATCCTCACGACCACTCGCCAAGCAGCATGTCACTGGCGTCGGCCTCTGGCTCTCTGAATGCACGTGACACATCTAATCCTGGGTGCAAATATCATTGCAGCAGTATCCTGGAAGGAATCCTGCTCAAGGTCTCTTCCAAGTCTCGTCTCTGCCTAACTGTCCGGAAGTCATCATCCTTTACTATATCTGTTTCTTGCTCCGGAACGGCTGCATACTCATCGCGACTCCTTCTGGAAGGTATATCCAAGTACAATGCCTCGGCATGCGTATCGCATCTCTGATGTCGGCGGAGTAGAACGTCATCTTATCAAGATCTCGTACGAACCGCCTACTCCACTTTTCTCTAAGGTCGACCGCTTCGGACTCGTCTCGTCGTGGCTGCATGGACTGAGCTCCAACGGCTATCCTCGTATCGGGAATCTCCCAAGAATTGCATCTCCCCACCTAGCATCCGAATTACGTCGAGCCATCCAATCGAATCGTCAAAACCTCATAATCCCCCGAGAGCTCAACATCTTGGGCACAGTTTAATAGTATCGAGTACATACCACAGCATCGGTGGTCCAGTCGTAGAAGGGCAAACCCAAGCATCACTAATGGCGCCGTAGAACTGCCGTAAACCCTAAGGTTCAAAGGCTTTCATACGGTCATTAAGTTGAGTTAGGGTTTCATTCTTCTAGAGGGACCATAGAATTGCCTGCATGTCTTTCCGACTACTTTAAACTTGGAATAATAGGTTTCTGACATTCGATCGTCTCTGTCGACTCCCAACGTCTTCGCGTGAAGTCGTCTCTAGCTGGAATCGATCTATCTGATGACCTCGCATCGGGGTAGCGAACAATCCATGTGTCCTAGTCATTCATCCTCGGTGACTAGCGACCTTCTATCATCTCTTAGTACAATCTCATACTGCAATAGTTCCAACATCTGGGACGATATTCCGTCGTTCGCAGCAACAACTGGCTCACTCGTCTGCACGCTGGACGGTGCCTCAATCATCATGAGTAAGCAGTACACCAACGGTCATCAAAATCTGGCTGGCCTCTGTCAGTGGCTCAATCCTCTAGGGCTAATCTGCATGTCCGAGAAGTCTCAAACAGCGATCCATCCAACGCTCGTGGCGCAAAAACACAATCCAAAAGACACATCTCTACAAACGTGTGTCGCCAAAATCATGCCCTGGTCAGTCCTCGTTCGTGACGAGCTCATGCTGACCGCAGCTCTAGCCGTAGCTCTCCCTGCTCGCAATTGTGGCAGCAAAACCATGACTGGTGCCGATGAAGCTAGATCAGGAATGAATATGATACTGAACAAGGAAATGTACATCCTAAGGCTTCTTAAGTGGAGTGGCGTGTCGTAAATATGCCGCGGAACATACCAACGGTACGTCGCTCTACTTTAGTCACCTATTCCATCAACCAAGGGTCATCCTACGCTCCGAAGGTAAAACCTAACGCTCTGATACCAACTTTGTCACGACCAGAAAGTACGGAACATGACCGGCACTTAAACTACGAACGTCCCAAGGCGTACGTATTCTAAGTAAGCCGAAAACCCAGAAATCCAAACCAAGAGGAATAGTAGAGAGTAGGGAAAACCATTTTAAATCAACTAGTTTGCAACATATGCCGAAGTATACCTTTTAAAATCACAAGTCTTTTCCAAAAAAATTTCGGCAGAGTTTCCTTTGTAAAACTGACCCCAAAAGGGTACAAAACCTGATAAAGCAAATATATAAAGAATAAGGGCATCCCCAAGCGGGAGCTAGCTCTTCGTCAAACGACGGTCACAACCACGCAAGCAATAAAATATACAACGCCGAAAGGCGAAGATCACAACAGAACAGGAAACTCAAAACAGCATAAAATCCGTAAAAAAATACAAAGCGCGACTCTAAGGTCGATAGAATAAACAACACTGGTCTCTATCTCAAATAAATACATGTTTGGTTGATGGAACTTCTAGATACAACAAAATAATAATATACAAGTTATATAATGGGGGGTACGATACAAGTAAACCCACCTACTAGCAAATCACCCGAAGGAAACTATGCCCGCAAGCCGTAATGAAACCTGTACGGCAAACCTGTAAGAAACTGGGGCACAACGGGGGTGAGTTGCCAACTCGTGAATAGAAAAACATCTACGAATAGAAATCGCATGTATGACGCAATCCTAGGTCATACGATCGTAATATATAATCCACAAATGTAACATGCAGCCTATAACAAGGCTAGGGTAAATATCTAACCCGAGTGTAATCTCATATGCCAGTGTCAGTGCCTCAGGTAGCAATATATCATATGAATGAGGTATGAATGCATGAGAACAGAATACATGTAAATGAAGAAACTGTTTTCATAATTTAGTGAGATTTCCTTTGTATTTTTAAAATGAGGTATCATAATGAAATCAGCATAAAACAGTGCCTAACATCGGCACAAAACGTAATCCAAATATCTCGATATCTCTGTATCACAGTCTCTGTACCTCAATATCTCAAAATCTCAATGTCTCAATCACAATACCTAGGGCGCCGTCAGTCCAGACCGGCCCCTACCATCAATCTCAAGACCACGACGGTATCCTCCGGATATCCGACGCGTCAGGTAAAATCACCGGTCGGTAGTGCTCCCCTGCCAGGCTCAACGTCATCACCACATTCATCTTGCCCCGGGGTACCGCACCGGGTCCACCATGTACCCGAAACGGTTCATCCGTCTCCTCGAATCGGGTTTCCAAATCCATCAGCAAACTCATGGTGGACGACTCATACATCATGGGAAAACCGCACTTTTTATTTTAAAGAGAGAAAGAAGTTTATATAAGTTTTGCGGTTTTCCCCCAAATCCAGAAAATCTCATGGAAATCCGAATCCAATCCTCAATAGCATGTAAACAGTGTATATCGGCATAAAAATCCATGAATGCGGCATAACAATGAATATTAACATGCGTGAAGTAACAAGTAATATCTATAATGTCTAATCTAGCATATAAGGCGAGTACACTAATATCATGTCTAAATTATTAGCTAACAACCTATGTCAATGCAATAGTATTTCTAAAGTGTACGTGGCATGGCAATTACCGATGAAGATGTGTGTGAGCCGGCAAGTAAGTGTACGTGGTACATACGCATCATCGGTAATGGTGCTGGTGTCCTAACAGCATGATATCAACATTTCAATAAGAAATTATAACATAAGTATGCGATGCGAAGCGAACCACAATAATAAGTGGTAGCTGAAAACTAGACGCAACTATAACTAATCTGAATTAATCTAATAAAAGTCCTACAAATGGTGCCTTTTGAAATAACACAAATCATGGGGTTTTGAAAATAGGGCCTACGGTGTTTTTATGAAAAGATACGTCTTTTGAAATATCCGTAGGATCCCTTGGGCTGTCTTTTAAAATACCCACGATTCATTAGTTTTTGAAATAGGTAAGAATCGAATCTAATCTAACAACTAAACTAAACTAAATGGCTAAGCTAACCAGCTGGACTACAGGTAAGGAAACCGCCTAACATCTGAGTCGATATATATACCTACCTGTATATATATTAGTCGGTGATCCCACCTCAATAATATCATATCCGATACCATATCTATAATTAGGCATTCCAAGTCAAGAGTGCAGATCAATCATCAATAAATAGCTCGTACGTAAATCCGTCGTACGGCATCCCAAATCTCGGTACGGGTCAATATCACATTCATCATACTATTTATCTGGTATCCTCTTTATCAAATGTCATGATCGGGGTACTGATCCACGTCTAGTACAATATTGATACCATCTATGTATGCATGCAGGTATAAGAATCACTACGCCAAAAGACCCGCGAAAACATCATGTCGTATCTCAATACGAACCAAATCACATCACCGATCTCCTGGCCTCAAGCCCAATCTCATCGACTCATCTCAAATCCCAATTACTATCCTCAAATCCAGTATATAAACACATAGTCCCATACCCATGTGTAAATATACACATCAATATGTAATCCCATGTACGCACATATGAAAGAAGAATGTATGCAAGTATGGGTGTGTGTGTATGTGTGGTGCAACCACTACTCTAGGGTTTCGCAATACTAAACCAATCCAATCACACCTAGGATCCATCTCTATCATCAATAATCTCAAACAATATAATCAATATCTATGTGTATACGTATTCGTATACATCACCACGAACTGCGGGGGTGCTATACGCCATCCACCCGACTTCTCCCCGTAGATATAAATCTACTCACCTGTATCCTGCGTGTCGGTATCGATGTCGCCTTCATCTTCTGCATCGCCTCGGATCGTCGTGGGGGTACCTACACATATCACATATCGCTTCGCATTAAAACCAAATCGAAACTAAAACGACACGCGAAAACCAACACGATACGCTAAAAGGCTTATAGGTTAGAACCTATGGTTAGCCTTCGCAAAACAACCCGAAATCACTCGATGTAGTCGTACAAACGCCAAGTGACCGAGGTAAAACCCAAACATGAAATTCTAGAAATCGAAATACGGAAAACAATAACTCAATTCAAAGCAGCAACCCAAGAAAACGATCCCAGATTTCACTTCAGGTCAAAACAAGGCAATTTAAACAACTCTGGGGTGATGTATATGATGTATTTGAGCTACCGGACCAACCCCGACACATTCCACCACTACATGGCCGGCCACATCCTTGCCAAAACCGGCCAGGCCGGCCCCCCTATGTCCAATGGGGTTCGTCTGGTCAGGGTGGCCTCCTAATACCCTAATTTGGCCCCTAGAGTTGTTTGTTTATCTCGTTTTGGTCCCGGTTCACTCCAGATTTCCCTGCACCCTCAAAGTCATCACAAACCGACATGAAAAGTTCCGTAATTCCGTATTTTTGGGTTTCAGGTTATGCTAGGTCAGGGTCTTGGTCAATATAGGGTCTAAGGTCACAATTAGAGTCCAATTGCACAGCCACATCTCAACTTTGCCCTAACCCTCTCTAGTTTTGTCCAAAGTGTACAAAATTTCAACAAAACGACACTAAACTTTAAAAGAGGCTAAATCACTTGAAATACTACAATATTTGTGAAGGAATTACCTCAATAGAGACTCATGAATCTTCCTACAGCACCAAAACATCAACTTTCTTGGTCCATTGCGTAGATCTTGAGCTTGTGTGCATTTTTTGTGAAACCGATATGGGGTTTTGGAGTTGTTTTGAATGTGTTTAGAGGGGTTGAAGAGGGGAGGGAGATGACGGAGAAGCAGCAGCAACAAGCAAGGAAGAGGGAGAGAGAAATGAGTGTTGGAAATGGCTAAGTCTTTAGGTCAAATGAAGCCCATACCTCTCTCTCACCCACTACCAATCTTTATTCTTTCTCTTTTCTTATTTTCTTTTCTATTCAAATTCCTTTCTCACAAGAATAGTAACCCCAAAGTAAAACCATGGCAAGAAAATATAACACAAGTCTAGAAAAATGATATGTGCATGTTTTGCACAAAAACGCCAAAAATCCGATTAGCGATTTTTAATCGCGATTAGCACTAAATTAGCATATAAATGATCACAAACACTTAAAAATGGCGATTTTTAATCGCGATTAGCATATAAATGATCACAAACACTTAAAAATGGAATAATTCCATAAAATACCCTATTTTAGAATTTTCCAAAATTTTTCCTATTTATCGATATTTAATTATAGATTTAATATTAAAATAATAAATAAAATAATATTAAATTATAAAAATTCCTAAAAATAATATTTTATTATTTTGGAATGTTACAGTTTTTCTCTCTCAAAAAGGTAGATCCCCCTTCTCTTCTCTTCTTGGCTCCTATTTATAGGAGAAGAAAAAGAATCAATTTGTTTAGCAAATCTCTCATTGAAAGATTTGATTTGATTGTTGAGAGATTTGATTTATATTTATTATTAATCTGGGCCTTTAGATCATTCAGTGAATTTCATTCACCGTGGATTTTAAATCCAAAAGATATTCTATTTGTTATTCTGGTGAGATTTTCAAGGAAATCATTCCTTGTCCAAGATTTTCCCATAAATTGGTGATTTTTAATCACCCTTGGATCTTTAATCCAACGGTCCCCATAATCCTTTTCCATTTAGAAAGATTTATAAGCTTTTAGAATTTTAATTCTATTTCGAAAGATTTAAATGATCTCTCTCTTTTTTTTTTAGAATTTAATTCTGTTGAACAACAAGGCTTTTACAGCCAGTCACGTGTTGCCACGTGACCCCCAATTGAGTCATTTTCTCAGTGTTTACTTACGCTTCAGTTGTAACCATCACGTGTCAACACGTGACCATTGGTCATGTGTGAGCACGTGACACCTCATTGAGGTATTTCCTTCAGCTGTTTGTTTACGCTTCAGTTTTAACCATCACATGTCAACACGTGACCATTGGTCACGTGATTCCTGATTTTTAATCAGGGAACAGATTTTAGAATTTAATTCTATTCATTATTTTAGAGGCCTTAAAAGCCCATCACGTGTCTGCACGTGACCCATGGTCACGTGTGAGCACGTGATGTCCCATTGGGGTCTTTTCTGAGTTTTTATTATATTTTTTAACTCCTCCAGCGGGTTCTTAAAAGTCCATCACGTGTGGACACGTAATTCCTCATAACTTTTGATCCCGGATGAATTACGAGGCCCATAATATATCAAATCGAAGGGTTTTTCGAGCCGCTTTCGATACCATAAGAATTTATCTGTTTATTATTCGGGAGTTTGTCAAAAAATAGCCCGGAAGATACTGGTTCGCATTTCCTTAAGCATATCGCTGCCATTTGATACCTTGGACTCTTTTGCGCAGAAATTTTTGGCGGGAACAAATGCCCCCCACTACTTTGCCCACGTAAGTATATACGTGGGTGAAGTAGTGCAAAGTAATGCATAGCGTATGACCAGTTTCGGGTTGGTATATTATTTTCAGAATCTTGATCTGAGAAGATAACGAGCGGACACAAGCGTCGTCATTTATCATTGACTCAAATCTCGACTCTTAAGAGATATAGTTCCAAACCCTTAACTCCATGAGCCGCACCCTTCTATTTCTTTATGTCTTACTCTGGCGTGAAGTAGTTTATATGCTACATGAGTAACTTCTCCATTTCAGTGGCATGTAGCTTTGGCAAATATGGCTCATAGATGGTCCATCTTGACCTCTTTGCAGGGCGGTGATGGCTTAGGAGATAGGGTTAGGATCTGCCACCTAAGACTTTTCAACTATATGAGCCGTGAGGGTCTCATAAAGACTTTTCTCCCTACGAGTCGTGAGGATCTCGTAGGTGTATTTTCTCATTGGGAATCGTGAGGATTCCTAAGTGTGTTTTCTCTTATAAGTCATAAGGATCCTATAAGAGAGTTTTCCCTCTTACGAGTCGAGAGGACCCGTAAGCGGTTGTTTCCCTCCTTGTCGAGATTCGACTTTGGAGAGTGTGACTCGTGGATAGTATGCAAGAGAACGTTTTGGGCCGACTTGCAGGGTCCCAGTGCTTAGGAAACAGGTTTTTTAATCCCTACTGCCTAAGGCTTTATCTCACGAGTCGAGATGAATCGAGAAGTTCTCGCAAAGACATCAATTTCCTCACGAGTCGAAACGGATCGAGAAGATCTCGCAAGAATATCCTAACGTCACAGTTAACCTCTGCTCTTTACGACAGAAGTCCGTTACGGTCTGTGGTAGTTAGGGTTTTGGTCGTCGTACCGTCGCATGAGCTGATATATTCCTCGATAGGCAATCGTGCTGTTCGAGTAGCCCTGCGACTGCCGTGTCTCTGATCCCTTCGGGGGCTGGACAAGACGTCTTCAAGCAATTCTCCTTGGCAGTTTGACCGTCGGAAGAGCAAGCGTTAGGAATTTTCCATGCCGCTTTTTACTTGAGGTTAGGCTTATTTTGGAGAGCCCCGATGAGTCATAACCACTCCGCGCTGGTGTGGGATGATCTCCGATAGTCTTTTAGGCTTTATATGACTTGCCGTTACGACCCTGAAGCTAGGAATTTGGCCTTTGCTTCGTTTGCTGGCATTGCGTCTGCTGTATCGAGACGAATGCCGCAGTTGTCTCTAGGTTGTTGGTGAACCATCGAGGTTTTGGAACTAGGGAGTTTGCCGTGGCTCCTTTTGGTGACGTTACGTCTGCTGTATTGAGACGAACGTAGAGGTGGTGACCACTCCGCGCTTGTGCGAGATGATCTCCGATTGTCCATCAGGCTTTATATGACTTGCCGTTAAGGCCCTGAAGCTAGGAATTTGGCCTTCGCTTCGTTTGCTTTGGTGTGTCCAAATCCTGTTGGAGGAAGAATGCTGGGGTGACATCACGTCTACTATATCAAGACGAACGTCGAGGTGGTGACCACTCCGCATTGGTGCGAGATGATCTCCGAATGTCTTTCAGGCTTTATATGACTTGCCGTCAAGACCCTGAAGCTAGGAATTTGGCCTTTTGCTTCATTTGCTTTGGCGTGTCCGAATTCTGTTGGAGGAAGGACGCCGTAGTGACATTTCATCTGCTGTATCGAGACGATCGTCGAGGTGGTGACCACTCCGCGCTGGTGCGAGATGATCTCCGAATGTCTTTCAGGCTTTATATGACTTGCCGTCAAGACCCTGAAGCTAGGAATTTGACCTTTGCTTCATTTGCTTTGGCGCGTCCGAATCCTGCTGGGGGAAGAACGCTGGGGAGACATCTCATCTGCTATATCGAGATGATCGTCGAGGTGGTGACCACTCCGTGCTGGTGCGAGATGATCTCCGATTGTCTTTCAGGCTTTATATGAGTTGCCGTCAAGACCCTGAAGCTAGGAATTTGGCCTTTTGCTTCATTTGCTTTGGCGCGTCTGAATCCTGCTGGGGGAAGAACGCTGGGGCGACATTTCATCTGCTGTATCGAGACGATCGTCGAGGTGGTGACCACTCTGCGCTGGTGCGAGATGATCTCCGATTGTCTTTCAGGCTTTATATGAGTTGCCGTCAAGACCCTGAAGCTAGGAATTTGGCATTTTGCTTCATTTGCTTTGGCGCGTCTGAATCCTGCTGGGGGAAGAACGCTGGGGTGACATTTCATCTGCTGTATCGAGACGATCGTCAAGGTGGTGATCACTCTATGCTGGTGTGAGATGATCTCTGATTGTCTTTCAGGCTTTATATGACTTGCCGTCAAAACCCTGAAGCTAGGAATTTGGCCTTTTGCTTCATTTGCTTTGGCACGTCCGAATCCTGCTGGGGGAAGAACGCTGGGGTGACATTTCATCTGCTGTATCGAGACGATCGTCGAGGTGGTGATCACTCTATGCTGGTGCGAGATGATCTCCGATTGTCTTTCAGGCTTTATATGAGTTGCCGTCAAGACCCTGAAGCTAGGAATTTGGCCTTTGCTTCGTTTGTTTTTGTCGCGTTCGAACCCTGCTGGAGGAAGGACGATGCAGTGACATCGCGTCTGCTGTATCGAAACGAATGTCAAGGTGGAGCTGGGATTTTGCCATCATTCCGCTTTGTTTCGACCATGGGGTCTTTTGTTGATGTTGCTTCTGCATCCTGTTGGACTGCGAAGGAACGCCGTTGTGGCATTGCGTCTGCTATAATGAGACGAATGCTGAGGTGGAGCTGGGATTTCACCGTCACTCCGCTTTGTTTCGACCATGAGGTCTTCTGTTGACGTTGCGTCTGCATCCTGATGAACCACGAAGGAACACCATTGTTGACATTGCGTCTGTTGTATCGAGACGAATGTTGAGGTGGAGCCGGGATTTTGCCGTCACTCCGATTTGTTTCGACCATGGGGTCTTTCGTTGACGTTGCATCTGCATCCCGCTGGACTGTGGAGGAACGCCGTCGTTGACATCTCGTCTGCTGTAACGAGACGAACGCTGAGATGGAGCTGGGATTTTGCTATCGCTCCGCTTGATGGTGTAACATATGTGTCCTGTTGGAATGAGGAGGCACACCGTTGTTGGTCTTCAGGCTGTAGATGTGGCCATTGAGATTTGGAACAAGGGACTTTGACATGGTTCCGTTTCGTTGCGACTCTGGGGTCGGTTGTTGACGTCACGTCTGCATCTGGTTGGAGTGAGGAGAAACACCGTTGGTGATCTCTAAGTTGTCGATATTGACGTCGAGACCCTGAAGCTAGGGATCTTCCTTCGCTTCATTTGTTGACATTGTGTCTGCAATATTGCGACAAATGTCGAGGTTGTCTCTAGGTTGTCTATTAACCGTCGAGATTTGGCTTCGCTTTCTGATGGAGCCTATCGGGAAGGTATGGTTCCCCCTTTGTTTGTGCCCCTGGATTGTATACAGGGATCGATGTGATCTCATCTGTAGGGCAAAAAGTTTCATTCTTTCATTTTTTTTATTCTTTCCGCGATGCTCTATCATTTCAGCTTTTTATATCGCGAAAATCGCGATTGCCCAATCATTTCGGCTATTTTTCACGGTGCCCCAATCATTTCGGCTATTTTTCTTTTTACTCGCTGCTTTTTATTGCGAGTTGCCTAATCATTTCGGCTATTTCTCATGCATACAGTTTTACTTGCTGTTTTTTATTGCAAGTTGCCCCATCATTTCGGCTATTTCGTATACATTTTTTTTTTTTGGCTCGCTAATTTTTTGTTCGCGAGTAGGGGCTTTGGAATCTGATACCAATCTTGGCATCAGCATCGCTGCGACTGGAATATTACCAGGAGCAAATCATCATTTGCCGTGAAAGGACTTGGAATTTGATACCGGTTTAGGCATCAGTATCGCTGCAACTGGGATATTGTCAGGAGCGAATCATCATTTGCCTTGAAAGGGCTTGGAATTTGATACCGGTTTAGGCATCAGCATCGCTGCAACTGGGATATTGCCAGGAGCGAATCATCATTTGCCTCTGTCGATGTTGAACAAAGGTGGCTTAGTAAACAGGGTTAAGGGTCCTGTCGGCTAAGGCTTTTGACTTCATAAGCCGTAAGAGTCTCACAAAGGTATTTCTCCCTACAAGTCGTGAGGATCTTGTAGGTGTGTTTTCTCCTTGGGAATCGTGAGGATTCCTAAGTGCATGTTCTCTTATAAGTCGTAAGGATCTTACAAAAGGGTTTTCTCCTTATAAGTTGAGAGGACTTACAAGTGTTGTTTGCTGTACAAGCATATCCCTAGTCACGGATGGGACTTTGTTAGGGAAATATTTATTCGTGCCCGTGGATTGTATACAAGGGTCAATATGAGCCGCTTGTAGGGCAATATCGAAGGTTGTGGGGGTTGCTTAAGAACAGGTTAAGGTTTCTGTAACTTAAGACTTTCAAATCTTATGAGCCGTGAGGGTCCCATAAGAGAGTTCTCCTTACGAGTCGTGAGGATCTCGCAAGTGTATTTTCTCCTTAGGAATCGTGAGGATCCCTAAGTGTGTTGCTCCCTTGTGAGTCGTAAGGATCTCACGCAGGTGGTTTCTCCTTATAAGGTCGAGAGGACCCTGTAAGTGTCTTTTAACGAGATTGCGCCCTTTCGGATTTTCACAAACACTCGCCGGTAGCCCTGCTGTTTTTACTCACGAAGCCCTTTCGGGTTTTCATCCGTGCCCATTTTGCTTATGGGCATACCGTTTTGTTTTTTTATTTTATTTTGTTTATTCTTTCTTTTTTTTATTATTCTAACGGGTTGCGCCCTTTCGGGTTTTCACAAGACTCGCCGGTAGCCCTGCTGTTTTTACTCACGGAGCCCTTTTGGGTTTTCATCCGTGCCCATTTTGCTTGTGGAGATACCTTTTTTTTTTTTACCACGCCGGCCTGAGTATGCCGCGGGTTCATAGTAGTTTAACGACGTTTCGGTCATTTGCAAGTTTTAGGACATTGCGGTCCGTCGTTAGTTTAAGGACATCTCGGTCCGCCGTCGCCGTATTTGAGGCGAATATCTAGTTTATTGACTTTTCGGTCTATGGGGCTTTCTCTATGACTGACCATGATGCCCCCGGCGTATCCATCTTTCTCGGAGCATGCGGTTGTGGCGGGTTCACCTTCCAATTTTCGGACAACGCGAACTTGCCTTGTTGGTATTGGTCTTCAACCCAGTTCTTGAAGACGTAGCAATCCTCGATCAGATGACCTACCGTTTGATGGTAAGGGCAATAATTAGGATTATTAACATCGCCTAGCCGCAACGGACGTTTTGGACTCGGCAGATTGATGAGTCTGTCGCACATTGCCAGCTCGAACAGTCCCCTTGTTTTATCTTGCGGAAACGAGTAAGGACGTTTCAACTTTTCCTGGAGGGGTTGCCGCTTGTTGCTTTGGAGAGCAACCGGTCTAGGGTCACTTAATTGTTGTTGAGCGCTGGCGACGAAGGCCGTTTTTCCTTTTCCTTTATCCTTTTTGTTCGCTCCGTTGTTTGCGGGGCCGGGATCTTTTCCGAGTAGCGTGCGATTGCATGGCTGAACGTTCTCGCAGCTCCTCAATTCCTTCATTTTGGAAATAGATTCCCTGAGGTAAGGGTTGGGGGTAGCTTCTCCGTCAGAGTCGCTTCCAAAGGTGATAATTTGCGATACCTTAGAGTCGGTCGTATGACAATCGTCGGCGGCTCTTTTGCGATCGTCTATCGCATTTTTTCGACGTCTACAAGCTTCACATTTTGTCCTGTCGAAGTGTTGCTTTTGAGCGACATACCCTTGCCACCAACAGCTAAAAGATTCGCAGTCTTCGGTAGGATGTATGATCTTCTGATGATATAAATAGAAGTTAGGGTGCATCTCTACCTCAGCGAGAGTATTTTCTTCAGAGGGCGGTAGCTTCATTCCTACTGATAAAGCTTTGGCGAACCTTTTCCTCGTCTTGAATTTGTTTTTATCCGCAGTGGATGGCTTTTGATTTGACGGGAATGCCTTGGCTCTTTCCGGTATGGCCATTTCATGCTCTTGATTGGCTTTTTCTTTCAGACGAATTTCATTTAGGAAGACATCGATCAGCTCGTCTGATGGCTGTAGAATTTCCGGTTCGGGGTTCACCATTGGTTTCTCGGCGCAAGAAGCTTCTTCATCATCTGCCAGTGAGTGAGAAATCACATGACAAGTCGCTACGTAGTCTTCAGATTCATCTGATGAGTTTTTTCCATCGTTTTCATCCTTGACTAAAGAACAAGCTGCCCCCGGCGTGTCCGTCTTCTTTGGAGAGTGCGGCTGTGGTGGGTTTACCTTCCAGTTTTCCGACAGCGCGAACTTGCCTTGTAGGTACTGATCCTCGATCCATCCCTTAAAGACGAAACAATCCTCAATCGGGTGACTTACCGTTTGGTGGTAAGGGCAATAATTGGGATTATTAAGATCACCTGGCTGCGATAGACGCTTTGGACTCGGCAGATTAATGAGTCTGTTGCGCACTGCCAGCTCGAACAGTCTTCTCATTTTATTCTGCGGAAACGAGTAAGGACGTCCTAGCCTCTCTTCGAGGGATGGATGTGGGCGCACGTTGTTTTGGCGAACGACCGGCTTTGAGTTGTTCGACTGTTGCTGAGCATTGGCGACGACGATCGCTCTCCCTTTTCCTTTCTCATTTCGGGAATCTGGTTTTGGAGGAGACGGTCCATGGCCCATCTGGTCCATTTGGGCTAATTTGTCGATCAAGGCCTGGAAGGTGGTCGGCCTGAAAAACATCATGAATTGCGAGATGGTCGCCTGCGGATCGAGAGTGCCCACAAACATGCCTACCGCAGGTGCCTCTTCTATGCGTTGTTCGCATTTCGACCATAGGTTTCGCCATCGTGTTGCGTATTGGACCCACGTTTCGCCTGGCCTTATTCTGGCATTTATTAGTGCTGTTATCGGGGTGCGTTCACTGGCGCTTGCAAAACGCTGAGTAAACAGCAGCTCTATTTCTGCAAATGTTTTGACAGAGTCGTTAGGTAGCTCCGAATACCATTCAAAGGCTGTTTCTGCTAAGCTGCCGACGAATTGACGTAGCAACAACTTGTCATCGCCTCCAGTATTGCCGCATAAGGCCCTGAATTGAGCGACATGCTGATGCGGATTCCCTGTCCCTTTATATACGTGGAACTTAGGGATCGTATATCCCGGCGGGTAACTGATTTGGTCATACCAGCCCGGATAGGATCGTCCAGTTCTAACAGTTTGCCCAGCCGCTTCACTCGTCTGATGAGCTCGTATTTGCTGAGCTATATAGTCATCAAGCGCGGCCTTGGAAATGGTTTCTTCCTTGGCTGCTGAAAGAGCCGGAGGAGGATCAGATATTTCCCCTCCGTCATTTCCGACAATGACTCAGCTGGAGGGTCTGGCTGTAACATCATCCCTACCATATCTTGGAAGAGGAGTGTCATCTGTCTTATGTTAGCCGCTTGCTCTGCGGCTTCTCTGTCCTTCTTTTCGAGGATTCTACGTAAGAAGTCAGCATCAGTTTCTTGTTCGTGACGCTGCTCTGGTGATACTTCCGAACCTTCTTTCGGTTCGGTAAGTGCAGCCATTACAGTCATCATTTCCTGAAGCTTCTGTTGCTGCTCCTGGGCTTTCGTCACAGATCGGGAGAGCGGTCGGTGACCCGTCGAAGCCCGGCTTTCCTCCTTTCCGGAAGCCATATAAACAGTGTGCACCACCATGCCCTCAGACTTGGGGCGTTTGTGTTCGGTGTCTTTGCGATTCGCCGAAGACACGGGGGCTTTTTGCGGCCTCCTTTTTTGAGTGATTAGAGTTAAGGGAGCCGTTGTAGTGGGCACCCAAGTAGCTTTTGCTTTTTGTGGTTTGACAGAGTAATCCTTCCCCTGCCGAACCTTCATCTTTTTCTGTCGTCGGAGGCAGTCTTGATCGATCACCGACTCTTGGACCTGTCGCCAGACTTTGTAAATTTTAGAGGACAGCCGTTGAGGGGGCTGCTCTAACTGCTTCTCTGGAATATTCTTCGCAGCTGAAGGAGTTCGTTTCAACATTGCAGTAGAAGAGTTTCTGCGCACCGTATTCAGCAATTCAAAGCTGTTCCCGGTTGGAACAGCAGCATCGATCCCCACCATCGGAGCTGGTGGCGTAAATCCATAGGGGGAGTTGCCCCCAGCCTTTCTTACTTGACGCCAGTGGCGACGTCGAGCGTGTCTTGCGGATGGAGTCACCTCCGTTGTTGGATAAGCTTCTTCATGCCCCATGCCCTGGGTAGGGGAAGCAGCTTTGAGGACCTCGCCTGGAGCATCAACCGGAATAGCCAGCCTTGTAAAAACTGACTTCTCAGAAGGAGAAACCCTTCCGATGATTTCGTCCGCTTGAGCCGGGATAGCTATCCGCTTTGGGATGGCAGCTTCGGGTATCGCAGGTTTGCAGACGTTCTGGCCCAGTCCGTTGAAAACTGAGGTACTGAAATTGGGCGACCCGTTGAGAGGGGCCGTGGTAGTGGAATCCGATTAAAGACCAACTTCTCCTGGGTTTCTTGCAACGTCATTGTGGCATTGAAGCTCAACGGTGGGAGCATGGTCCCGAAGAATAATCCAGTGGTAGCTTGAGTTACCTGCTCCACTGGTATCTTGACAAGAGAGGCCGCTCGGGGCCCATAAGTCACTCCTCTAGCGCGGACGGAGCGAGAGTTGCAGTTGCAGGCAGTGCAGTTTGAAGCCATCGATCTTCTGTTTTCTACATGGAGAAAGACACCAAATCTAAGTACTTTGAATCCATAAGCAACCACAGCAAACCGCGATTTGCTCGCGAACACGACACACGAAGTGTGGAGTGGAAAGAGGAAAAGGTCCCACCGGGCGTGCCAGAATCTGTTCCCCTCCGAATGACGCGGCCGAGACGCGGTGAACGTCTCGTCTGAGATTCGGGGCAGATGCTATATGGTTTTATCCGTCCACCTCTCCGAAGACGCCAAGTTGATTTATGGCACCGTATATCAGAGGTTTAGACGGATGCGGCCGATGTAGCAGACTTCGTCAGATTCCCCGTCGCTTGAGGGGTTTTTTGATTGTGGGGACGCTCTTCCCTGCAGGCGCAAGCCCCTGCAGTTAATTACGCTACCGCATGCGGTAACAACTTTCTCCTTCTCCAGAATTTCACTTCGTGTCGTGTGTGTTTGTTTTGTTTGTGGTTGCCCGTGGATTGTATACGGAGACTGAGTAATGCCGTCGCCCGTAGGACGTGGATTAGTCCAAATCCGTATTTACTTAGATTTGGGTTTGGTGTTTTTAGTTTAAGGATACGTTAGCCGTATTGCGGCTAAGATCAACTTAAACGTTCGTTAAGGATACGTTAGTCCTGTTTGAGACTAAGATCAACTTAACGTGGTGATCCGTTTAATATATGGCCGTCAGGGCTCATCACCTCTCTGACGTCGTTGAAGGATTACAACGATAGGTGTCAGAGGAGTTCGGAGATGTACCCTTGAACCAAAGTCGATTTGGAGTTTTATAGTCCATTTGAATGTTTAAGGATACGTTAGCCGTATTTGGGGCTAAGATCCACATAAACGGGACCGTTTAGATCCGGTAAAAGAGCATTTGGAGGCTCTATTGTTCCAGTTTAGGGACGTAGTGGTCCAATATTAGTTTAGGGACGTTTCGGTCCAATATTAGTTTAAGGACGTTTCGGTCCAATATTAGTTTAAGGACGTTTCGGTCCACCGCCAGTTTAGGGACGTGGTGGTCCATATTCCAGTTTAGGGACGTGGTGGTCCGCTATTAGTTTAAGGGCGTTTCGGTCCGACATTAGTTTAGGGACGTTTCGGTCCGACATTAGTTTAGGGACGTTTCGGTCCGACATTAGTTTAGGGACGTTTCGGTCCGATATTAGTTTAGGGACGTTTCGGTCCACGAGTTTAAGGACCCCGCAGTTCATGTTGATATGTGGTCATCGGGACCCGTCACCTCTTTGAAGACGTTGAGGAATTACAACGCCAAGTATCAAAGGAGTGAAGAGATGTACCCTTGAACCGGGGTGGATTAAATAGTCTTTGGCCCAATTTGGGATCAAGACCAATTAATTATATTATGAGCCCATTAGCCCAGTTAAATCTGAATTGAGGACTTATGGCCATCTTGGGCTAAGTCCAATCATGTTTGGAATATTGGCTTCCTGTTGGTCCATTGAAGGAGAGGCTTTGCCTCTGGCCATTTAGCCAATTGGGCTAACGTTAATTCAGCAGTGTTGAACACTGGGATCAAGTTAGTGTTTTAACACTAAAAGACAGTTGGTGTTAAACACCAGCAACAGGGGGTTCAAATTAGTGCTAAACACTAGAGCAAATCAGTGTCAAACACTAGCAGCAGAGGCTTCAAATTAGTGTTAAACACTAAGAAAATTAATGTTAAACTCTGTCAACAGAGATTTAATTTAGTGTTAAACACTAAGAAATTCAGTGTTAAACACTGCAAGAAAGCTCTTTAATTAGTGTTGAACACTAAGGCAAAACAGTGTTTAACACTGGGCTCAGGGGTTCCAATTTAGTGTTAAACACTGAGGCAAGAGGGGTCACGTGTGGACACGTGAGAGCGCCCTGATTTCCTTTATTTTATTCTGCGGATCAGTGTTTAACTCTTTTAATTCTGACGGCCATCACGTGTGAGCACGTGATGGAGGCCCTCGCCCTGGTCTGTTAGAATGGTCATTAGGGGTCACGTGGTGACACGTGAGGGCGCCCTAAGGGGGGACCAGATCCCTTTTATTTTGTTCTGCAATTAAGTGTTAAACACTTTTCATTTCCTGGCCATCACGTGTGGACACGTGATAGGCATTTATCCATTGGATATTAAAGGGATTTGTTAGGGGTCACGTGGGGACACGTGAGGGCGCCCTAAATGTGGAGCCAGCTCTCCTTTGTTTTATCCTCAAATCTGTGAATAAGTGTTAAACACTTTTGTTTTTATTTTAGAGCATCACGTGTTGGCACGTGATGGGGATTTATGCATTGATAATTACAGCACTTGCTGAGGGGTCACGTGGGGATGCGTGAGAGCGCCCAAAGCTTCTTTTCTTTTGTTTTGCCATTAAGTGTTAAACACTTTCATTTTTATTTTAGAGCATCACGTGTTGGCACGTGATGGGGATCTGTGCGCCAATTGTTAAAGCATTTGCTGAGGGGTCACGTGATAACATGTGAGAGCGCCCAAAGCTTTCATTTCCTTTGCTTTTTCTTTCTGTGTTTTGGGAGTCACGTGGGAGCACGTGAAGTGATGCTTCAAAGTTCTTTGCAGGGGATCTTTTCAAGGGTCACGTGGGGGCACGTGACCCTAGTTCTTTTCATGAACAGAGATCTTTTAAGAATTGAATTCTCTGTAGGGTTAAACCCTAATTATGATTTTGGAGGAATTAAATTCCTATCGTGAAAGAATTAAATTCTTATTTAGGATAAAACCCTGATTTCTTTTCAAAGGAATTAAATTCCCAGATATGTAAAAGAATTAAATTCTTGATTAGGGTTAAACCCTAGTTTTGTTTTAGGAGGAATTAAATTCCTGTGAGTTTGGGAGAATTAAATTCTCAAAACTCAATTCCTCCTCTGTGTTTTAGATCTGCATGGCAGGATCTCAACCCAATGAGAATTAAATTCTCAATTCATGGGGAGATGTGCACTTTGCAGATCCTCAACCAGAGAAAGAACTAAGTTCTTTTCTTTATATAAGAGTTAAACTCTTTTGAGAATTAAATTCTCTTTTGAAGCCTCCCTTTTCTTACCTAGGGTTTTTCTTTTGCAGAGAATTAAATTCTCCTCTCTTTTCTTTTTTCTCTTGCGAATTAAATTCTCCTCCCTCTGTTTTTCTCTCTAAAAAAGGTAGATCCCCCTTCTCTTCTCTTCTTGGCTCCTATTTATAGGAGAAGGAAAAGAATCAATTTGTTTAGCAAATCTCTCATTGAAAGATTTGATTTGATTGTTGAGAGATTTGATTTATATTTATCATTAATCTGGGCCTTTAGATCATTCAGTGAATTTTATTCACCGTGGATTTTAAATCCAAAAGATATTCTATTTGTTATTCTGGTGAGATTTTCAAGGAAATCTTTCCTTGTCCAAGATTTTTCCATAAATTGGTGATTTTTAATCACCCTTGGATCTTTAATCCAACGGTCCCCATAATCCTTTTCCATTTAGAAAGATTTATAAGCTTTTAGAATTTTAATTCTATTTCGAAAGATTTAAATGATCTCTCTCTTTTTTTTTAGAATTTAATTCTGTTGAACAGCAAGGCTTTTACAGCCAGTCACGTGTTGCCATGTGACCCCCAATTGAGTCATTTTCTCAGTGTTTACTTACGCTTCAGTTGTAACCATCACGTGTCAACACGTGACCATTGGTCACGTGTGAGCACGTGACACCTCATTGAGGTATTTCCTTCAGCTGTTTGTTTACGCTTCAGTTTTAACCATCACGTGTCAACACGTGACCATTGGTCACGTGATTCCTGATTTTTAATCAGGGAACAGATTTTAGAATTTAATTCTATTCATTATTTTAGAGGCCTTAAAAGCCCATCACGTGTCTGCACGTGACCCATGGTCACGTGTGAGCACGTGATGCCCCATTGGGGTCTTTTCTGAGTTTTTATTATATTTTTTAACTCCTCCTGCGGGTTCTTAAAAGTCCATCACGTGTGGACACGTAATTCCTCATAACTTTTGATCCCGGATGAATTACGAAGCCCATAATATATCAAATCGAAGGGTTTTTCGAGCCGCTTTCGATACCATCAGAATTTATCTGTTTCTCATTCGGGAGTTTGTCAAAAAACAGCCCGGAAGATACTGGTTCGCATTTCCTTAAGCATATCGCTGCCACTTGATACCTTGGACTCTTTTGCGCAGAAATTTTTGGCGGGAACAAGAAGGAAGTGTCTTTAACAAATCCGCAAGCTGCTCTCGCACTTCCTTCAGCGCCTCCTCCTGAGTGGCTGCCGCGGCCACTTCCGCTTCCACCTGGGCCCGCTGCTGCAAAAAGGACGAAAGTTGCTCCTCAGCCGCCTGCTGGGCTGCTTCCTGGTTAGGTGCATCCTGCTCGACAACGTCAAGCTGTTGCCTCAGTGATAACCCTTCGGAGAGGCATTGCAGAAGGCCCTCAAAGATAACCTTCAGCCGTGCAGCGTTGGCCTCCACCCGAGCATGCAGTTGGGCAGACTTGCTCGAAGTCTCACCACGCTCCTTACGCCTCGAAGTAACTTCTTATTCGAGATGGCGGAAGTAAAAAGCGCTCTGCTCAATCCACGCTGCTCTTTGATTACTGGCGGCTAAATTCTCGGGAGCGGGACGCATCGACTCCAGCTGATGCAGGCGAGCCTCGATCTCCCTGCAATGGTTAACCCAAGATGCGATGATGCCCTCGTCATGAAAGTTCACGAGTATCACCAGCATCGGGTTAACCGCCGTAGCGAAGTCTGCAGCAGATATAGGAGTTTCAACGTCGAGTTCCTCGACGTAGTCACTCAACATGCGTAGACTATTCGCGGCGCCTTTCGAAAATGGACGTCTCAGATAAGGACCTGCCGGCATTGTGATGCGAGGCTCGAAGGGCGCCGAGACCATAACGACAGCTGAAAAGAAACAAAATGTGATCAGATAACAGTTCAGGAAATAGAAAAAAGGGGTATTTATCAATGTGATAGTCGCTGTACCAGCTGCGGCAGGTGGCAAGACCGGAAAGGTCGGTGGCGCAGCCGATCTTTCACCCCCTCCTTTGATTTGTAGCACTGCAGTCGGGACAAAAAAGAAGTTAGAAGTAATCCCATCAACGAAAAAGAAAGATATTAATGGGAAACCATACTCACCAGTGCCACCAGAGGAAGAAGCGAGTTCAGATGGGAAGGAGAAGTGTGGGAGCAACACCTGATAAAGATGGTCAAAAAGCACTCCTGAAAGGCACAACAGTATGACTTTAGTACACAAATTATACGTCTGAAAGATAAGATTAATAAGTTGCAAACCCATACCTTCCAACATCTACGATGGTATTAGAGAGGGCTGAGAGGTGACCACCGCCAAGGCAGTAGTTGAAGGCGCTCCCTCGAGCAATGGGGCATCGACACTAGCTGCACCTGCGTTACGAACAAATGTGAACTTGTCAAAAAGGATTGTAAGATAAAAAGGACAGTAACTTGGGATTTACCTGATGAGCTGCCGGCCGAAACGTAGGCGACTCCCTCCTCCATCGACATGAGGCCACCGCCCGTGGCCTCATCACCCGACTCAATGGGAACCGTTGTCGTGCTCGCGAGACCGGGAGACGGCGGGGGACCATAGGCGGGGAGGGATATGACTGGAGCATTGCCAGATTCCTGAGAAGGAGCGGTTGGCTCGTCCTCAGGAATCATGGCTACCTCACCCGCTACTCCCTCGGGTTCAGCAGCCACGGTTGTCTCGTCCACCGTCATCACGAGGTCATTGGCCTCAAGCACTCTGCCCGCTGCTACCTCGGGCTCAGCAACAACCGCTTGCTCAGGCATAATGGACATGACCAGTTCGTCAGCCACTCTCTCGGGCCCAGCAATCCCAGCTGTGTCATCCGCCACCGGCTCGGGCTTGACCAATGCCTCTTCCCTTCGCCCCTCAGGTTCGACAGTCTCCGCCTCCCCCTCGGTGGGGCTTGGCCCTGCAAGATATAATATATAAGAACCGACGGCTTTATAATTCTTACAACAAAATTCTGAAAGAAGTATTACCTGAGGTGGACTTGTCGTTAGCCTCCTTATTGGCGCGGATCGCCTGTCTATGAGCTGTAGACAGGGCGACCGGGGCTCTTCTGATGGGGTGTCGGCACGAGGAACGGTGCTTGGACCCGCTCTAATGGCCAAGGCAGCCCTGCGTGCCTTTGCTTCGCGCCTCGACCGCTTCCTTTCCTCTCGAGCTGTCGCAATGGACCTCTTTGACGCTTCCTTCATTGAAGCGTCGTCGTCCTCATTCAGAGACGCCTCCAGAGCCTTTAAGGCATCTCTCATAGGCTCTTCAAGACGAACCTCCTGCGGTAGCCCAGAGGAAGCAGGAACATCAGCAGCTGGCAGAACATTTGCGTCACTTGGCGGGAATGGCATTGAGGTTTCTGCGATGAAAAGGGAGAGGTTAGATTTACCATGACACAAGGAAAATGAAAACTTGATGAATTGAAACTTACTAAGGCCTAAAGACGCTCTAAGGCGTTCCTCCTCTTGGAAGGTCTCGAGGGAAGCGGCAATGGCTTCTTCAGTGGTGATGCCTGTTGGAAGAAAAGAAGGAAAAATATTAGTCAAAGGCAATAATAAAGATATAATGCAATAAAAAATGCGACTAGTGATTACCTGATTCCGCAAGCTTAGCCAGCCATGCGTCACGCCTTGCCAACCACGCTGAAGTTTCGAGGGCGGCCTCCAAGTCTGTGTCATTCGGCGGCATGACTAATCCCTCGTTGGTCCTATATTCACTCAGGCCCTCACCATAGGGAGCATGGGGTTCCTGACCGAACGCGACGTCTGCAGTGAAGAGCGACTTCTTTTTCTTCTGCCTGCCAACCCTAGGTGCACGCGGGATCGACTTACGCTTAGCAGCCACATTGGGACGATGGGTTCCGATGTCCGCACCCACGCCAGACTCCGGCGAGGCTACAATCACTGTCTCCACTGGAGCACAGGGCGCTGGAGGTGCATCCGCAATATCGAGGAGCGGCAATCCGTGCGGAGGACTTTGCACACGCGGTGGCCCGGCTCTAGCATCTTTTAGAGGGGCAATTACTGGGGTCCTTAGCACTAAAGGAGCATTGCGGTCGCTACCCGGAGGCGCACCCTTATGGTCGACCAGCAATCGCCTTTCCTCCTTTATAACGGCTCCCGTCGAATGACTGTACCATTCTGTATATAACCTGAGGAGTCGTGGGACGCAAGCCGACTCACTGATAAAGAAGTGGGAGCCCGTGTTTAGACGCATGAAATGATGCAGCGCACTCGCCATCCCTTCTTCGGTCCCAGCAGGTTCTGATAAGAAAGCCTCCAGCGGTACCCCTTGATTATAGCTCAGCTGTTGGGCGAAATGATGCGGTTTATATCTCATGAAAATCGCCACCCCGTTCTGCCTAAACACCAAGAAGCCCGGTCTGATAGAATATAAGTGGAGGGTCTCCCGGGCCGTTAAAACTGAAGCTCCATCCTTGAAAGTGTCTTGCAATGGCCGCACTGCAGTGGTAGACGCCTTTCCAATAGTCAACACCTTGTCGACGAAAGACACACCGGCTCCAACGGTGTGGGGGCGAAGGAGTAAACCCCTGGCATTTCGTGGCGATGGACTCACAATTGATGCGCCAATCAACTGTATGATGCGAGGGAAGCTGCACCTGTCGTAGAACGAGGGCCTTTTATGCATGCCGAAAACACCCGATGTATGTAGCTCGAGCCACGATATGAAGTAGTGCATCGGGAAGATCACGTGCAGCACCCCAAGCTCATTAGCATCCGCCGCTCGACTGAGACCGTGGTACAAATGTGCCAGGCCGGCTATCCCAACGCCCACCTTTACCCCGATGGTCATCCGGTGAGCGGGGTAAAAGACAGAGGGCCGCATATGGCGAGAATGCATTGGGAGTGCAAACCAACTCAGCCATAGCCCAAGAAATCCTAGGAAGAAGGCCTCCTCGTCCATCCCAGGAGCCGCAACTTCCGTAAAAGACATAGCCGGAGAGTTAGGAAGGAAAAAACCCTTTTGGGCTATTTCCTTCGCCGGTAGGTTATCCAAACCTAAACCGAAAGGGTCCTCGAGGGTGGCAAACTTGGCAGCTTCTGCCGAGATGACGCTTGGGTGAAGGAACCGAGCGATGAAATCCTCAAAACTGACTCCGCGGCTCCCACGTTAGATTAAAAGGGCCTCGTAGATGTTCAACACCTTGATCAGACTTGGGAATTGGTGTTGAACAGCATTCTCCGGCGTGAGGCCCCTTATCGCCGGCTTGGCACCGAAGACATACTCGTCTGTCGGAAGCAATTTCTCATAGTGCTCCCCTATAACCGGTAAACCGGAGACTTCTGTGAACTCCTCCAGAGAAATCGACACTTCCCGATCCATTGCAAGGAAAGTGTGAGTGGGAATGTTCCACTGCTCCAAGAAAGCCTTGAACCACCAGGTGGGAAGCGTGGGATACTGGAAGAGGGAGACGTAGACTGCGGTGTACAATCCTAATCTTATCAGCTGCGACTTCTTCGTCGACAGGATATACCGAGCCCATGGCAGGTAGCCGATTGGGTGGCGGGGGATCAGACCTATGTTATATGATTGCCCCCAGGGTCGTGCCTCGTCTTGACAGATACGGCGTCCCAGGATATCCAAAACCATGGGACGCTGAACCGGAATCGCGTCTATGGCGGGATGTAGAAAGCCCTTCGAGGTCCAATCGATCATCTCCACGGCATACTGCACCGGGGGTGGGCTGGCGTAGTGGATCGCCGTAATAGGTTCTGACGGCACTGCGCACGTGAAGCTCTGTCGACCCATGATGATTTGATTATACCATGACCCCCAAAGGTGGAGACTCTTACATTCCGGGTCGTGATCCTTAATTATGGATAAGACTTCACGGTCCAAGGGCGCTTCAGGAAACCCTTCCTCCGATCGAGCAAACGGGAATGAGGTGTCGAGAGACATGATCGCTGCAAGTGAACAGAAATTAGCCGTTAGTGTTGTAATTCCAACGCTTGGCGTTTTTAAAAAAATTTCACTAATTAATTAATTAAATTAAAAAATTAATTAAATTAAAATTAATTAATTACACCACACAGTAGTGCAGTGGGTGAGAGACCGAAGGGGGACCCACAAAATCTGGATGACAATACGTCAGTTAATAAGACAAACCCATCATTGGATGAGATTGTCAGTTGATCCCTAAGAAAATATTCCCATTAATAATAAAAAAATCCCTAGAGACAAGGAGAAAATCTTCTCTTTCAGAGCAAAGCTCTGTCACAGAGTGACACTTGTCAAACTCTGGTCTCAGGAGAATAAAATTCCTTAAAAGAGCCTAGCTCTGTGATGATGATGAGAAAATCTATTTAAACTCCTAAAGAAATTAAATTTTTTTTGAAGACTCTTAGAAGTTCTTCACTTTTAGATCAAAAAGATCTATTTTTGGATCCATGAGCAAAGCTCTGCTCATGGGTTAAAACCCATGAACAAGATCTCTGTAGATCTATGGATTCATGAGAGCAAAGCTCTGTTGATGAAACCCCAAAGGGGATTTCTTTAGATCAGAAGAACTATGAGAGCAAAGCTCTATTGGTTAATTAAAATTAATTTAACCTAAGATTAATTTTACCTAAAGTTTTCTAACTTTGGGAAATGAGAGCAAAGCTCTAGAGTTCTGAAAGCAAGAGCAAAGCTCTGAAGTTCTTAAGCAAGATCAAAGCTCTGGGAATCAAAATCTTGAAAATGGTGAAGATTTTTCTAAGGGCCAGGGATCCTATTTATAAGGCGCTTGCGCCCCTTCAGCTCACCCGTTGATCCAACGGTCAGGATCTTGCCACCGCTGCACTCACGTGCGCGCCACGTGAGCGCAACGGTGGGGGGGCATTTGTTTCCCCCAATCAGAGCAAAGCTCTGTTTGAATTTCAAAATTCGAAGCAACGCTTCAGATTCTTTGCGCTGCGCGCAACGCGCCACGTGTCAAAAGCTGATACATCAGCGCAGCGCCCAAGGCAGCGCGCCCAATCAGAGCAAAGCTCTATTTAAAATAAATTTAAAGGAAGCAACATTTCAGCTGCGCTGCGCGACACGTGTCAGCGCAGATGCGCTTCGCCATGCACTGCGCGACACGTGTCAGCGCAGATGCGCTGCGCGACACGTGTCAGCGCAGATGCGCTAGCGCAGTTGCGCTGCGCTATGCGCTGCGCGACACGTGTCAGCGCAGTTGTGCTGCGCTTTGCGCTGTTTGACACGTGTCACGCGCTGGGGCGTTTGCGCCAAACAGAATTAAATTCGAGTAAGATTTTTCTGTTCTTGTTAAAACAAGAAGATTGCCTTCTGTGAAACAGAAGCTCTTGGATCGAAGATCCAACGGTGGGGAAAATTCCCCAAATCACTCAGAGAAAGATCTCTTTAACAAATTTATGGGCACTATATAAAGGCCCCTAGACCTCAATTCAAAGGCATCAACATTTTTTGTGAGAAATCAGAAATTTCAAACAGAAAGAACTCTGAAGAAATTTCAAGAAGAAAAAAAGGTAAAAGACCTTTTAGATAGAAGAATTTCTTCTAATAGATCATTGATTTAAGAACAAGATCAATGATCTTTAATAAAAAACAAAATAAAAATAGTGCTTTGCACTTATGAACCATTGGTTCTTTAAGATCAATAAAAATAAGAAACACTTGTTTTCTTTGATCTAAATTGGATAAAGAAATCAAGCAGTGCTTTGCACTTCTTTTGTGAACCATTGGTTCTGGAATCTAAAAGATTCTCAAGTTAATAGTGCCTTGCACTTGCAAAACTGCGCTGTTGCGCTCTTGGGTTGGCGCAAGCCACCAGAGAGTGCCACGTGTCAGTATCTGAACCATTTGCGCTATGCGCTTTTGAAATAGAGCCTTACTCTCTGAAACTGGCGCAACTCACCACAGCGCGCCACGTGTCAGCAGCGCAAGCGTAGTGCACTGGCGCGGCGCACTGCGCTTGCATGACACGTGTCATCACCACAAGCGCTTGCGCTCTTTGGTTGGCGCAAAACGCCTGACAAATGCAATGCATTTCTTTTGCTAAGGGGCCAGGCCCAAGTCAAAAAGACCTAACATGCCAAAATAAATTGCAAAGCAATAAAAGGGCAGAGCCCAAATAAAATTGATGCTCTGCATCATTTATAAGGGGCAGAGCCCAAGTAAAATTGATGCTCTGCATCCTTTATGGGCAGAGCCCAAACAAAAATAAAAAGTAATGCAATGCATTATTTAAACATGGGCAAAGCCCTAGCACAGGTCTAATGGACAAAAAATAAATAAAAGCGTTGAATATTTTTCAACTGGACTTAGCCCAATCATGGCCGTAAGTCCTCAAATTAAATTGACTGAGCACAGCTGCTCTCTTAAATCAATTTACGACCGGTTCAAGGGTACATCTCCGAACTCCTTTGACTCCTATCGTTGTAATCCTTCAACGACGTCAGAGAGGTGACGGGTCCCGACAACCACACATCAACACGGACTGTGGGGTCCCTAAACTCATGGACTTAAGCATCCTTAAACCAAAAGACGGATTGTGGGATCCTTAAACCCGCGGACTTATGCGTCCTTAAACTAAAACACGGACTGTGGGGTCCTTAAACTCACGGACTTAAGCGTCCTTAAACCACCTATGGACCACTACGTCCCTAAACCGGAATATGGACCGCAATGTCCCTAAACTACCAATGGACCACTACGTCCCTAAACCGGAATATGGACCGCAATGTCCCTAAACTACCAATGGACCACCACGTTCCTAAACTGTAATATGGACCACAATGTCCCTAAACTACCTATGGACTACAACGTCCCTAAACTGGAACAATAGAGCCCCCAAATGCTCTTTTGTTGGATCTAAACGATCCCGTTTAAGTTGATCTTAGCCTCAAATATGGCTAACGTATCCTTAAACACTCAAACAGACTTTAGTCCCAAATGGGACTATAAGACCCCCAATCAACTTTGGTTCAAGGGTGCATCTCCGAACTCCTTTGACACCTGTCGTTGTAATCCTTCAACGTCGTCAGAGAGGTGACAGGTCCCGACGGCCATATATTAAATGGACCACCACGTCCCTAAACTGGAACAATAGAGCCCCCAAATGCTCTTTTGTCGGATCCAAACGATCCCGTTAAGTTGATCTTAGTCTCAAATCAGACTAACGTATCCTTAACGAACGTTTAAGTTGATCTTAGCCTCAATATGGCTAACGTATCCTTAAACTAAAACACCAAACCCAAATCTAAGTAAATACGGATTTGGACTAATCCACGTCCTACGGGCGACGACATCGCTTAGTCTCCGTATACAATCCAATGGCAACCACAAATAAAACAAACACATACGACACGAAGTGAAATTCTGGAGAAGGAGAAAGTTGTTACCGCGATGCGGTAGCGTAATTAACTGCAGGGGCTTGCGCCTGCAGGGAAGAGCGTCCCCACAATCAAAAACCCCTCAAGCGAGAGGGAATCTGACGAAGTCTGCTACATCGGCCGCATCCGTCTAAACCTCCGATATACGGTGCCATAAATCAATTTGGCATCTTCGGAGAGGTGGGCGGATAAAACCAAATAGCATCTGCCCCGAATCTCAGCGTCAGGACCTCGCAGTCTTGTGCTCCGCCATTCGGAGGGGAACAAGGATACTGAGGGAGGCATGGCGCAGGATACTGATTAAGTTCAGTTGACGATACAGTCTAAGAAGTTTGGATTTGGAGTTCATTTATGAGCTAGGTCCCATCAGATATCCAGACATATTCTAAGACAGGTATTGCTCATTTCGGGAGATGGCTTTCTCCGCGAACTTGAGATAAAGAGAGACATAGAAAGAAACATTAAGGCGGATCCACTCACTGTGGCTATTCCTCGAACACATTAGTTTCGCAAACTGGTTTTATGATACTGATTAGTAGAGGAGTTGTGTGTTCGGTATCACACGGGCTGTGAGTATACGACATCGCAATAATTATCCTTGAGTGCAAGTGGGAGATTGTTGGAGATAGTGCCCTCAGAGTCAATTATTGGATCACAGGCACATGATTGCAATGATTGATGGAGGACCTATGCCGGTAGGACAGCCTTACTCAAGATGATAGTATGCTATCTGGTTTATCTTTATCATCGTGTACTGCTTTAGGTGACCTTACAGGTCACTATTGCACGTTGATAGAGCCCCTAGGATTCTTGCTTGACTGCCAGCAGTATGAGGGCGATCATATACGTGGGAGCTGGGGTCTATAAGCACATCCTTAAAAGGTCCCTAATCGTAGGAGTTTCGAGACAGGACATCGATACTCCATAGTAGAGTAGTGTATACAGTCGAGACCCCGACGAGGGGCGGTGGCCGGTCTCACAAGCCACTGGTATCAGTTGGTTCACCTAAGATGTATACAGATGCTCATTAGGTTATGAGTACATCGGACAGGACTCGCCGGGAACATGCTAGTTGGTCTTATACCTGACGTCAGATAGCAGTTCCCTGGTGGCATGTGTACAGGTTAGTTCTTCGACATGAGATCGTCATTTGTCTCGTGTGAGTTCCCACTGTACTTTGATTACTACCCTACCACGCTCAAAGGGGACGTGCAAACAGGTTTTAGTTGGGTACAGTCCCGAACCACATGGAGGCAGTGAGCGGATCTGCAGGGGTTCGTCTCTCCCGGTATTGGGGGTGAGGTCGCGCTGTGTCTAGGAGAGCCATTACACGAAGTCCTTGGCCAAGGCAGGAGATTTACTGGTAGGTATTCCAGTAGTATCTCAGGGTGTTCTGGGCTACACTCCGACACGACTTGTACCGCTTTTGGGGGTCTGACTTTTACCAACCCCCTAGGCCCGCCATGCGATGCTCATAGACGAACGGACCGGACTGTACGGATATTGTCACTGACAGGCTCAGTAGGGTGTCAGGATGAGTTCGCTCATCGACGTCCCTTTTGGTCAATACCTGGTAGCCCGTTACGTATGGCTAATACCTCTGACGTACTAGTAGTTAAATCCACAACCAAAGTATTGACGAGTCTTTAGAGTTCCCAACAGACCGTTTTCTCAAGTTTCGGGCGAAACGCTGTAGAGGCCGTATGGAGATATGGCAGGGTTCGATCATGTACGTGCGGTATTGCATGGATCATGATCGGACGGATAATACTAGCGGGCTTTGGTTTAAGCCGGATCCTAGTATTGTACAGTGTAGATTTTGTCTCATTGCATTTGTATTCGGTCGCAATACAAATGCGGGTATGTATATATAGTAGCGGGGTTTTCCTGTAATTTATTACGGGATCGTTTTTCTATAGTTGCCAATTTGCATTCCGTTTCGGCCATTTTCTTTTGTTTCTTTCACTGGCTGAAAATCGGTGGAGGAGGGCTTATTTGCAATTGTGCAAATTAGCATTTTGGAGGGTCTTATTTGCATGTTGTAGTGTCATGATGGTTCCACCATGCATTGACTTCTTGCTTCATGATTGGGCATCATCATTGCTTGACTTTTGGGTTATGATTAGTTTGTGGAGTGTTGGATTTGGTTGGTGATTATTTCTTCTCATTATCACACTTTCTCTTGCATTATTGATACACACACCCCCTTGGACTTTTTCCCTCTCCCTTCACCTCATGAGGGGCCGGCCAATATTGGATGGGGGCTGCCAAAATTTTGAGGGGATTTTTGATGTTCTCTTCATGCTTGCAAAAATCCCCAAGTTCATCTCAAAATGCTTTCACTTCATTACTTCCACTAAAAAGGGCAACTTCATACAACCCCATGAGATATAGAGTTCTACACTATTCTACAGAAATTCTTGGACACGTCAACTCGCCAACTTCGTGCCCGAGTTGCCTCGGTCCAGAGGTGGGAGCCCGTAAAAGAACCCGGCGATGTGGTGCCCTTCCGACGAGGAGATGAAGACCGGAGATTCCGCGGGGAGATCGGGACGACGACGAGAAGACCGAAGGACACGGATCGCTCGGTATATCTCTCTACCCCTTCTCTAGTTAGCTAGGATTAGATTAATGGCCCGATCCGGATTTTATAGTGCGCGGTGGTGCCGGTTTACAAGTTTCGTAAAATTATCGTTTCCGCATTTTGGCCTCGGATTGACGGCCGGGGCGCCGCCATGCACTTACAACGATACACCTTAGAACTTGCTTAATAATCAATATATGTGCATTTGTATCATGTATGATATGTAGTTTTCTAGTCATATGCTTTATTGCATCATCATTTATATATAGTCTTCTAGTTGTACATCGCATTGCATCATGTTGATATCATGGACATTCATAGTTACCCACATATTCATATATTGTGATTTTCTTGGAGATTTCCGTATTCATGAGATTTCTGGATTTGGGGAAAACCGCAAAGGAATTTATAAACTTATTATCATTTCAAAATAGAAAGTGTGGTTTTCTCATGATATGATGTGTGTGTCGTCCACCATGAGATTTCTCGGTTCTTAAGCCACGTATATACATATACCCGATTCGAGAAGAGAGACGTCGTCTGCGGGTACATGGTGGACCCGGTAAGGTACCCCGGGACAAGAGGGTCGTATAGTGAGACATTGAGCTTGGCAGGGGAGCACTACCTACCAGTGATTATTGATCCGGCGGTCATCCGGAGGATACTGACCGGAGTCGTGTGATTTTACAGATTTGAAGGCTGATCTGAGGGACGGCTACTGAGATTTGACATATCTATATATATATGGTATCGATATTTGACACGGTTTTCCGTTGATTTCATTTGATAATACCCTAGTTTTATTATACAAAAGTTTTTACTAAGATAAGAACACAGATTTTTCTCATACCAGATATATATCCAGATTTCGTGCTTGATCATTCATTCATGTCGCATTCATATTAATGCATAGCATCATTGTTGTATACATAGGTTGTGACGCAATTGCGTGCATGCTTGTTATAGCCTTATTAGATATTACTTACTACTCACGAGTTGGCAACTCACCGCTGTTGTGCCACAGTGTCTTGCAGAACCGACCCGTCAGCATAGTAGCGGCGGGCATACTTCTTCTTCTGCCTTTTGCTTCGAATCGAGGACTTGTGCCTAAGTGGGTTTTTGGGAGGATATTTTTTGTTCCCACCATATATCTTTATTTTGTATCTAGTACACTCCATCGACCATGTGTATATATGACCTAGAGACTGGATGGTGAGATTTGTATATTTTGCTATCTGGTGTCGAGCTCATGTGAGCCGACTTGGTGCTTTCTTATTTCTTGCTTTTATATGCTTTTTTCCACACTATTATGATGTATCTCGCATGTGGTTGTGTTCCGCTATTCGGCGAAGAGCTAGCTCCCATTTGGGGATTTTTTATTTCATTGTTTGTACATATTCTTGTTTTGTACCTGTTTGGGGCTAGTTTTTATAAAGGAAATTCTGTCGAAATTTTTGGAAAAACTTAATGCTTTTAAAATGTTTAATGTAACTTTATTTTGTTAAACCCACATTTTTAAAATAAGTATTTCTTCACTCTATTTCATTAAACGGTTTAGATTTCTGGGTTTTGGCTTACTTAGATTACGCTACGCCTCTAAACGTTGCATGATTTAAGTGTTAGTCACGTTCCACACATTCGGGTCGTGACACCATTAGCTTCACTCTCTCGATTTTTGAGCTCCTCCACCTTCAACCTCAACCTCCTCTCTACAATCTCATGAGTTGAGAATCAAGAAAGGATGTAAGATGGATAAACACTTGAACACTCACTACATCCGAAGCATTCTAGATTAGCAACCTAGAATCCCTAATTGCTTCACTTGCTTTTGATGTGGAGCTAGAGCCATGAGCTACATCTCTCGAGTGGATCATCTTCGACGAAGGAAGACCGGCGGCCAAGTTCAATCGAGCACGCCTCAAGGAGCTAAGAAAAATGATGGAAAATCGAAGGACTTGGTTCGTTCGGTATAACACTCCTAATCTTGTAGTTTAGCACTTTATAGTCAGTTAGTAAAGGTTTATGGTTCGATCTTGACGGATACGTTAGCGCCAAAATTTTAAACGCCGGATTTTATTCCGGACCGGCCACGGTAGATGGCCAGGGCACTGGTGTACCTGCAATAAAAATACCATGGATTGAAACAAAAATAGATGGATTAAACTTCAAATAAACACGCATCATAAATGGAGGAAGATATGAAAGCAGTACAAGATGGGATCTAAATATTTGTCTCCATCACATATTTCCACATCCTTGTGTTCTTCACAATTATATGCCAAAAGTGAGGGCGTAGACTAGATCAAGATTATTCAAACAAAGATTTGGACAGATTCAAATACCTCAATGTCATGGCCATACCGATTAGAGCTCCCCTGATTGGTAAAAGACAAAGGCTTCAATGAACAAGACAAGTAGTGTGAGCCCTCACTCATTTTGTCTCCAACCCTTAAACATCGCATCATAGCCTCTCATGACTCCATTTAGCTTAATATGTAGATGCCTCACCTATACCCCCACATCAATTCACACATTGCCAATCAACAACCCAGCCTCTGAACTACTTCAATGCGAAAGTTAACTGCCTCTTTACTCGAAATCGAATCATAGCATTACCAACTACTCATCCAACTTTCTGCAATCCAGAAATGAGTAGTCAGATCAATGCATGGAAATGCTTAAAGTGTAGAGCATCATGAATCTAAATTTCATTTTAAACCATGCATGTGTGTTTGTATAGTCAGATCAATGCTTGGAAATGCTTGAAGCGTAGAGCATCATGAATCTAAATTTCGTTTTAAACCATGCATGCGTGTTCGTATATTTAAAAGATAACAAGTAATATTAACTAAGACTAAAATTCATTATTAATGTAATGTATACGATTCACAATAACAGGAGATGAAACAACAAATAAAGTAATTGTAAATATATAATTGCAGGAGGATTACAGAAATAGGAACTCACAAAGCGTCAATACGTGCAATAACAAAATGTTGACAAGGTAATGAGCGTAAATTAAAGAATAACATAATTTCAGTTGAACGGAATCCTCATAGTTCAGTACAAGGCATCGACACAACGAAGTTTAAAAGGGTCTAAAAATGGCTTCTGCTGAAGCGGTCGCTTGGACGCCTGAAGCACAAATGCAAAAGGTTCACATATTAGAGTTTTACCCCATACGCCATACAATAAATTCTCTCGATAACGCTTCATAACTCAACAAAGAGAGCTTTGTAGAGGGCTTTTTGGAAACAATGGCCCAGATACTGGTAAAGACATTTGCCATAAAGACCAATTTGGTAGTATTGTGATGGTTCACTTTCGATAGATACAACAAGATTCAGATCATGACCGTAGCCATGTTCTCTCCAATGCCTCGATTATTGGCAGTTCCTCGTCTCTTTCCTTCATATTAAAATGCCTACCCCTCAAGCTATTAATATCTCTTCATTCATAGCCAATAGAACTCAGAATTCATCCATCCACTAAAAATGAAGAAATCCGTTCATGTGCTTATCCTATGTGCTCTCACACTAACCTTCTATCTCTCCGTTCATCCTCTCTACTCTCCAACTCTGAGCAAGAAGGACCAGTTTCTGGCGAGGCGGTTCCTTCAACATAAAGTTGAGGTTAGTTAAGTATTATACCCCTTTCTGAAACCTCTCTATATTTCAGAATTTCAATTTTGTTTCTGAAAGATATTTACCATTGGTTGCAGAGTTTTGAAACTAAAGAAGATGGTGACGACGAAGGGCTAATACTAAATGAGGACTACCGTGGGGTAAAAACTCATCCTTCTCCACTCCCAAAGCACCCAAGACCATAGCACCTCTGTTTAATTACTTCACACACTTCCCGTGTAGTATGTTGGTATATATTTATACTGTTATTGAATGTATTGTGGGGAATCTGATCTTGACAATTTACAGTATTGAGTTCTTGATTCTAGTTGTTTGTTCGAATTATTTTCAATTATGAACTTTGTGATTAATTCTATTAGCTAATTATCAATATTTATTGATGTGCTGTTGTCTATGAACTTTATGATAATTCTTATTTCCTTTAATGACGATAAAGAATTCTTTGATTTGGGGTTGTTCAAGTGAAATGTTTTCGTTTTGTACAAGAGAGGCATGAAACTTAGTAGCATCTGTCGCTCTTTCTTACCCTTTGTTAGGGTACAGGTTTTGTCTCCAGCTGCATTCTTGGCGATGCGGTTGAGCGAATTTCATTACCAACAAATTTTCGTCTATGTGCCAAGTAATTCACTCCCAACCTCAACTTCCAGCAACATTAATACATAATTATATGCCCGTTCAGCGACCAAAGATTAGCTCAAGGGATCATTTCCTGCATAAATTACGAAAAATTTATTAAATTCATGAAACATGTAATTATCCAAGCGGATTCTCGTTAAGGTCGGTTTCATCTTCTTAATATTCTGCTGGAAAACTTAATCAAGCCTTTAAAACTAAAGAGAAAACAATGATATAATAGGGTCTTTATCATCACCGTAATCTTATAATCAACGACATTAAGCCATCGAGTCATAAAACATTTCACATGTATAGAACACCAAAACCGCACACCTAGTCATCATACAAATCTCAATTGCATCCCACATCAAGCTATGGTCATCTAATATGACCACGTATCAAAAGACATATTGCAAGTAAAAAAGAATATATGTCTTGTGAATTGCAAGCCTAAGAAGGAGAATTGCAAGCCTAAGAAGGAGAATAGGAGATGCCGAGATGAGGGAAAATTTCTTTTTCTTATTGAGTATAATTAATATCATTCTACACAGCTTAAAACAGATGGCTGCTTGAGCATTATATAGATGTATACACAAGACATATATTCCTTTATCTAAGGTAGATGCTAGTAAATCGACGACAACACTGTATATTAAGTTATAATATTTGTTCAATGTGTATGCATTTAGCTGATGAAGTGATAAAGTAGAAGGTTATAACCTTTAGAAAAATTTCTCCAAATTGTATAAGAAATCGGAATAACCTATATATCCATGAAAAGAAAAGAAAAGAAAAATTGATATCAAGTCTTGGACATCATTGCACCCAACTGTGACCTAGTCGTAGAGGCCCCAACTCATTTAATGTTCATGTGCCTACTTCAGTTTGATGTGAAACTACTATAATGGTTCATAACCAGCGCTGTCCAAGCCAGCAACGCGACAGCTTGACTGAAACTTATTTGCAACCGAACATTCGAAAGTCATAAACAACCATCACATGCATAGATCTTTGAGGACAGCAGGCCCTTGTCCTAAGAACAAACCATAAAGATTTCAACTAACAACCAACCACCTCTTCACCGAAGAAAGCACAAATTTGAATGTCCTGATTCTTGCTCAATGCCCGTTACCAATCCTTATGATGGACATGTTCAGTTGATAAAACTGCACATTTGTATTACATTTTTCCTACTATTTTTATATTAAAAAAAGGACTTTATTATAATATATTATACATATGAGGGTTTATGTGTAAAAGCACCATTTTCCATGTGTTAATATATTTTAATTAGTATTTGGTAGGAAAATGTATGCAAATAAATCTATTAACCAAATCCTAGTAGAAATAAGCCTACTAAATATTATTTGAGATTATTGTGCAGAATTTTCCAAGTTGTTATGCAGAATTTATCAAACAAATCAATTTGTTGAAGAAAACTTGTCAAATTAAGAAGCAAAACTTGGAGACCAAGTCTGGAAGCAACCAAGAGAAGATTTCTGAATTCTAAAGGTGCCTAGGATTGCCACATATCACAAGAAGCAAGCCCAAGAATTTTGATGAAGAGATCCTCACCATTGAGCGCGGATCCGCGGCCAAACCACCACTTGGGCCGCGGATCCGCCGCAATCTTAAGGAGTTGGAAGATAAGATTTTTTGGGGGTGAATCAAAGCTATATTTTACCAAGTTTTCAACAAGAAGATTCTGGCTTTGCACTATAAAATGGCACCGAGAGCCTCTTGGAAAAGTTATCAAGCCGACGCGATCATGAAGCCCCAGACGCTCACGCATCCAGGCTGATCATCAACTGTTCGTCTACCTCCTTAGGAAAGATCGAGAAGCAACTAGTTTGTAATCATTTTCTACGGAATAAAGTGTAGATTGTTCAAGTGATTAATAAAGGTAGTTATTTTATTTAATTCTTTTGCATTTTACATTATGTTTCCCCTCTCTGTCTTTTCATCTTCTTCTCTCAACATGCGCGAGTAATTCTCCGCTTGTTAGGGTTCGTAGGATTAGGGTAGGCTAATGGATAATGAATATCCCTAAACCCTTTTTAAGTCCTATAAAGTTTATGAACTTTATCAAAAGAATCATTAACATCCTAATCAGGCACGCTAGCAATTCTTTCCTAGTTCCGACCGCGATTAGAGATTAGATTAATGATTGTTTTGGTAAAGGCTAGATTTGAACGGAGTTCCGTGTCGAGATAAGGGTTAAGAGTGGGATTCCTTTTCCCTCCAGAAACCCTGATCTACACGCATCACCGTCGTTCTAGTTTTAAATCTATTAAAGAATAAAAATGGTAACTTTTAATTAATCGTCCATGACTACAAAATCCTAACGAACCCTACAAGCCTTCTTATTATATTATCTAAATCTCTAAAATAATCTAAATCTATATTTTTGCATTCTTGCTTAACGTAGATTTAGAAACTTTTCACAAAATTCTTATTTCCTCCTCTCTTTCAACACATCTAAAGTAAGAGTAAAAGGTTCCACATTTCCCTGAGGACGACTCGTACTCACCTCGGTCTAGCTACGCGCGACACCGTTCTGATTGCGGTTAAACTACAAACAAACACTTTTTCGTAACAATCAAATGGCGCCGTTGCCGGGGATACGTGCGTAATTTTTTATTTTTACTATTTGTGTTGAATTCTTAGACGAGTCATATCATTATTAAAATAAAACTGCAAATTGCATATTTAACGATTTGTGTGTGAATTTTGCGAGGGAATCTGGAGTCGCGGACTTGAGAAAACAGGAGATCTAGGGTTACGAACGTCTCTAGTATCTTTCTTAACTCCTTCTCTCTCCTCTCAAATCCAATAAAATCTATCTTCTGCGGGATTCTTTGAAAAATCGCGCCGCTAAAAAATCTTTTTGCAAAAGTTTTGTGATTGGTTTTTTTTTGCATATTTTAATACGGACTTTAAGGGGCAAAGACCAAATCAAGATTAAGTGGGGATTTTATCACCCTTTCTAAGCCCCACAAATCACAAACCGAGCATATAGATCAACCCTTCATTAATTTAAAAAATATCTAGACCAGACTCTGAGGACTGTCGCGCTCATTAAGGACAGAGGAAGGTCGTGGGTAATCTATCGTTTATCCGCATTACTTTTATAGTGCCTAGGCAAGTGTGTCAAAGGCTAGTGGTTTTTAATTAGGCCCACTACCGTGGTTCCTTCCCACTTACCTGGCACTTACCTGGCTACAAGGGTAGTACGGAGGCGGTAGAGGATTTATCCTGCGGCTTGTCCTTTGGAAGTCTAGGAGCGGTATAGAGACTGGACCTAGGTGACCTTAGTTCTAGGGTTGCTTGTGCATCTTAGGGTGATTTGTCTTGAGTCCCACTTTTTCAAAACAAGCTAATTTTTAAATCACACACACGCTGCCACTTGCACTAAACCCGCTTAGTGCATGCTCGGCTGGTCACGGGATCCTAGTGCCCGTCTTGTCCGTGTTCCTGCTATCGACGCCGAAGTCGGTACTTCTTCATCTTCTTTTCCCCCACCACACACCACATCGACCGTGATGGACGGCACTCCATCTAATTATAACACCACGCTGCCACCGCCCGTAGGTGAGCAGAATCCACCGCGCATCTCTCTCCAAGAGAGATGCTATCCTATTCGTGGTTCTCTTCCTACTTGTCTATCTCTTCCACCACCTAACGGGGATAATTTCGAAATTAAACCCCACTACATCAATCTGCTGCCCAAATTTTACGGGCTTGAGTCGGAAGACGCGTACGTTTTCATCACCAAATTCGAAAACGTATGCGCAATGATGGGTACTTCACAATTGACTTTAGATACTATGCGCTTACGTTTTCTCCCATTCACACTGTGCGATTTGGCAGAAAAATGGCTTTACAATACTGCCGCACACTCTATCACTAATTGGGATGAATTCGTCATAGCATTTCTAAAGAAGTTTTACCCAAACCATAAGACTGCACGTGTTAGGAGCGAGATCAACCAGTTCACCCAGCTTCCCAATGAACCATTTTGGAAGTTCTTTGAACGTTTCAAAGATCTGCTTGTCCAATGTCCTCATCATGGAATCAATAGATGGGATTTATGTCGGATTATATATGAGGGCATTAATCCAGCGACAAAGCAGATGCTTGAAACAATGTGTCAATGCAATTTCATGTCTAAAGATGACGGTGAAGCTTGGAAATATCTGGAAGACCTTGCTGAACACACGTCGCAGTGGGAAAGCGTAAGACCACCTTCAACTAAGGGAGGTATTCACCAGCTCGATGTTTCTATCGCAGTAAAAACCGAAATGGCAGCGATACAGAAGAAACTCGATGCTATTGAAAGCAAGTTCTCATCATTCTCCCTAAATCAGGTCACGCTTCCTAAGACCGTCTGTGGTTGCTGTTCGGATCCTTCACACTTAACGGAAGAATGTCCAATGAATGCATCGTTTCAAGCTAATGCTGCTTTTCAGCAGCGACCAAGAAACGACCCTTATTCTTCCACGTACAATCAAGGATGGAGGAATCATCCTAACTTTGCTTGGAACCAAAACCAACATAGCAATTATCAAATACCTCCTCCACAGCAACCACAACCACAGAATCAGCCCCCCTTTCAGTCACAGAATTTCCAAAATCCGGCCAACAGTTCTACACTACAAGTGGCCGGTACTGACAACTCACTTGCACAAACTTTGGATATGTTCATGAAACAATCCATGCAATTTTCGGCTGAGATGAAGTCTTCTATTGATACCCTAACGCAAAACTCCGCCTCCCATGGTGAGAGTATTAAATCAATAGAAAACCAAATCGCACAGTTAAACGCCGCAATGAGTGCGAGAGAGAAAGGGAAACTCCCATCTCAACCCATACCTAATCCTGGCCACTCACAAAGTTATAATGTGAGTGCTGTTACCACGTTGAGATCGGGAAAAGTGCTGAATAACCGAGTGGGTGAGCAATGTGATGATAGTGACACCAATAATACCCCTTCTTCTTCTTCTTCCCCTAATTCGTCTAATCTCCCACCTTCAACCGAGCCTATTCTCCGTTTTCCCCAAGGCTTGAACCCTTCGCCCATTTCGCCAAATCTATCTAAGTCGATTCCCACTCCAATTTTGGGATCGAATTCGTCCCCACAATCCTCTCTAATGTTGGACCAAACCATTGTTGATAAAGCACTTTATCCAAACTGGTTAAGGGGCAACAGACCAAGTCCACAAATGGAGAAGATTGTGGAAATTTTTAAGCAAGTTAACATAAACATTCCTCTCCTAGATGCTATTCAACAAGTTCCGTCATATGCAAAAATCTTAAAAGACTTGTGCACTAGGAAGCGAAAAGTTCAAGTACCTAAAAAAGTTTTCCTTGCGAGTAATGTGAGCACTGCTTTTACACAACAACTACCCAAGAAACGAAAGGACCCCGGAAGTCCTACAATTTCTATTTCCATTGGGGGTAAAAATATCAATCGTGCTCTACTCGATCTAGGTGCTAGTGTAAACTTGCTTCCGTATTCTGTTTATGAGCAATTAGGGATCGGAGAGTTAAAACCTGCGCATTGCACTCTTCAGATGGCCGATCGATCTATCACCCAACTTAGGGGTGAGCTAGAGGATGTGTTAATCAAAGTTGGGGAATTCATATTCCCTGTGGACTTTATCGTTATAGATACACAACCTGTGGCAAACTCACGCAATCAAATCCCGGTGATACTCGGTCAACCCTTTTTGGCCACTTCCAACGCAGTAATCAATTGTAGAAACGGCTCTATGACCCTATCCTTTGGAAAGAAGTCGATTGAGCTTAACATTTACAAGTTGGGAAGTGAACCCTCCGAACCCTATGCTCATGTGTGTTCTGTCGAATTAATGGATGTCGACAGCAGCGAATTTGATCAACCTCATAATTCTGACTCTTTTCATATGATGTTGCTTGACACCGACTCTTCCACCGAGTTGTCCGGGTCAACATCTAATGAGGAACCTTTTATAGAGTCTGACGATCACCCCATTTTTTCTGATGATATTATTCTTCGGGGTATCGATGAAAGATTTGAGGAAATTTTCGCTGATGAACTCGCATTTTTACAAGACACGGGTGTTGAGATAAATCAACTCCAAGATGAAGAAATTGGACCTCCACCCCTTCTTTTGGACAATCATGATAATGCGAGTAATCCATCATTACTATCACCGTGTCGTCTCTCCAAATTGAGACGCAATCCTTTTCCATTACACCTCTTATCACCTCCCCACTTCTTCACGTCAAAAGGTGACATGTTCTTCCACCAACCTTGGTGCTTCATCGATAAAATTTTTGAATGGTTGGTGTTGACCTTCGGTCTTTGCAAAACTTGGCATTGACCAATAATCTTGACCCCGTCGTGTGATTTTAAAATATTAAAATTGTTTAACTCAAGTTTGGGGGGGGGGTATATTTTGGCTCTTGAAAGAAAATGATTTTTACAAAATTGTGAGCCAAGAAATAAGTTTGGGGGAGGATTTTCACTTTCATATATTCTTGCCCCATTAATAATTTCCTCCCAAGTCTACAGGTTTTTGAGCTTAACGGATGACATCAGTGAGGACACTGCTGTAAACAGGTTTGGGGGAAGGTTTGTGCTTATTTACACATCAATTTGCATCATATTTTGCATAAGCACAACATTTTCAAAAAATTTTAGAAAAAAGAAAAAATTCTTTTATAACAAAAGAGTAGAAAGTGAAAAAAAATTACATCCAAAAGATAGGAATAGTTTAAGAAAACCAAGAAAATTAGAAGTTTTCTTAAACGAACTAGTAATAAGTAGTTATGAGCTGTTGTCCCAAGGGTTAGTAAGATGAAGGAAGTCACTAATCTGAGGATAAAATAAGTCTGAAAAATAGTTTCTATTCTGGAAGCCAAACATTTGAATGTTGATACCCTACTATATGCACTTACACATGTCTTGAAACTCGGGATAGTAGAGGATACCTTGAAATGCTCTTGTCTAAAAGCCAAAGTATGAAGGGAAAAAAAATGAAGAAAATATAAAAATGGTGAAAAGAAAAATGAACACTGGTTTTGTTATCGCCAAGGCAGTAATAAAAAAATATAGCGTGGGTGCCTCTTCACCTAGTGCCCTAAGGCCAACTGGTCTGGGAGTCACTGCTAAGCCTTAGGTGGTGCGAGACGAGGAAAATATTATCACCTAATCAGCAAGCACATAAGTAATCGGTCGGTTAGTACCTCAAGAAGTATTAACGGTCGCATGAAAATGTGTGAGCGAATCTTAATATTCATTAAATTAAAAAATACTAAGGTAGATGGACAAGAGTATGATAGCTTGAATTGAATTCTCCGAGTGTAGGGATGTTCATTTCACACACGTGGGGTTATATGATCGATGTTTGGATGAAAGGTAGGAATGAAGAATAAAGACGATGTTTTATTGAGGGATGATGTGATTTCTAACATTTTTTCATGACTATTAAGATAGGGCTCATGATAACTGAAAAGCTAGTGTAGTTGGAAACTCTAAATTTTTAAAGTCTTTCTTTTATGGTTCTTATCTTTATATGTAAATTTCATCATCTTTCTTTTGTTATAGGATTTTGTGGGTGTAATCCGCTGAAAACCCTCAGGAGACAACACTCCTCCTACTAGGGACACCTAGAGGTTTAACGGCTTGTTGCACGTGCTCAGTGCAATCGTGTCTGCCTACGAAAGTGTGCTTAGTTTTCTCCTTTCTTTTTCTCCTCTTGAATAAACTAGTTTGCTCGAGACGATCAAAGATAAGTTTGGGGGTATTTGTTCAGTAGATAAAACTGCACATTTGTATTATATTTTTCCTACCATTTTTATATTAAAAAAAGGACTTTATTATAATATATTATACATATGAGGGTTTATATGTAAAAGCACCATTTTCCATGTGTTAATATATTTTAATTAGTATTTGGTAGGAAAATGTATGCAAATAAATCTATTGACCAAATCCTAGTAGAAATAAGCCTACTAAATATTATTTGAGATTATTGTGCAGAATTTTCCAAGTTGTTATGCAGAATTTATCAAACAAATCAATTTGTTGAAGAAAACTTGCCAAATTAAGAAGCAAAACTTGGAGACCAAGTCTGGAAGCAACCGAGAGAAGATTTCTGAATTCTAAAGGTGCCTGGGATTGCCACATGTCACAAGAAGCAAGCCCAAGAATTTTGATGAAGAGATCCTCACCATTGAGCGCGGATCCGCGGCCAAACCACCACTTGGGCCGCGGATCCACCGCAATCTTAAGGAGTTGGAAGACAAGATTTTTTGGGGTGAATCAAAGCTATATTTTACCAAGTTTTCAACAAGAAGATTCTGGCTTTGCACTATAAAATGGCACCGAGAGCCTTTTGGAAAAGTTATCAAGCCGACGCGATCACGAAGCCCCAGACGCTCACGTATCCAGGCTGATCATCAACTGTTCGTCTACCTCCTTAGGAAAGATCGAGAAGCAACTAGTTTGTAATCATTTTCTACGGAATAAAGTGTAGATTGTTCAAGTGATTAATAAAGGTAGTTATTTTATTTAATTCTTTTGCATTTTACATTATGTTTCCCCTCTCTGTCTTTTCATCTTCTTCTCCCAACATGCGCGAGTAATTCTCCGCTTGTTAGGGTTCGTAGGATTAGGGTAGGCTAATGGATAATGAATATCCCTAAACCCTTTTAAGTCCTATAAAGTTTATGAACTTTATCAAAAGAATCATTAACATCCTAATCGGGCACGCTAGCAATTCTTTGCTAGTTCCGACCGCGATTAGAGATTAGATTAATGATTGTTTTGGTAAAGGCTAGATTTGAACGGAGTTCCGTGTCGAGATAAGGGTTAAGAGTGGGATTCCCTTTCCCTCCAGAAATCCTAATCTACACGCATCACCGTCGTTCTAGTTTTAAATCTATTAAAGGATAAAAATGGTAACTTTTAATTAATCGTCCATGACTACTAAATCCTAACGAACCTTACAAGACTTCTTATTATATTATCTAAATCTCTAAAATAATCTAAATCTATATTTTTGCATTCTTGCTTAACGTAGATCTAGAAACTTTTCACAAAATTCTTATTTCCTCCTCTCTTTCAACACATCTAAAGTAAGAGTAAAAGGTTCCACATTTCCCTGAGGACGACCCGTACTCACCTCTGTCTAGCTACGCGCGACACCGTTCTGATTGCGGTTAAACTACAAACAAACACTTTTTCGTAACAATCAGGACACTACAAACTTATGTCACCGCATTTCGAATGTATTTGACACCCCCAGCTTCCCTTTCTCTTCTTTGCTATTTGCTAGCTACAGAATGTAAGAACCGTATATACTGTCTCAAAGCTCAAAATATCGTCAAGAAAAGTCTCAAATTAAGCTAACAGAAGGTGGAAAGATAGTTTCTATCATGTTCTGCTGGATATCAATTGTACCAAGAAGAGAAAAAAGCCTAGCAGGTTCTCTCTGTTCTGATTTCAAGATTTACAGAATCGTCATATCAAACTAAATAATGAAATCACGAGAAAGATACTTACAGTTAACCAGAAAAGTAGTTTCTTCACCATTATGATCGTGTTGCTCCCTATTTGTATCCAGTAAGCACCTGCGGTTCCATAATAATATATAGGCTAGATAAGAATTATTAACTTTAAGGTTGCATTGCCAAGAAAAGGCAAGCAGAAGGTTGAAACGCTTTGGCGTATTTCAAAATTATTAGTAACAATGGAATATTTAGTGATGACAATCTCCGGAAAAATTAGAAATGTGCATGATATCTACAATTATATATGCCAGAAAAACCTTGAAACTAAATGTGTTACAATGCCTATAACACGGAACAACAAAATCTCATTTACATATGGCATGGCCACAAAATCTTGTTGACTTGGTGAACCAAAAAACATTATGTCTTATAAACAAGATGAAAGGAAAGTTAATAACTCAATAGAATTACCACCATTTGAATATAACATCCACAACTAATTGTTTACCGCCGAAAATAGGGAAAACGAACGTCTTGCCTGAATTTAGGGGGAGATACTATATGGAACATATCAATCCACCTCTCTGAAGATACCAAGTTGATTTATGACACCGTTTATTGGAGGTTTGGATGGATGCGGCCGTTGTAGCAGACTTCTCATATTCCCACTCATTTGTTAGGGGTTTTTGATTGTGGGGACACTTTTCTCGCGGTCGCAAGCCCCTGCAGTTAATTACGCTATTACTACGTGATAACAACTTTCTCTTTCTCCATGTGCATCACTTTTTGTCGTGTTATATATATATATATATATATATATATATATATATATTGTTTATTTTGGGGTTGCCCTTGGATTATATGCGGGGACTAATAGGGTCGTCCGTAGAGCGCGAATTAGTCCAAATCCATACATTAAATTTGGGGTTTTGAACTTAAGACGTAGATCTTATATAAATGAGGTCCATAAGTTCATGAGTTTAACGATCATTACTCTTGTTTTAGATTAAGATCGATTTAAACATATGATTAAGAATCGTTAATTTAGTTTTAGATTTAGGTTAACTTCATCGTGTGAGCATATGGGCTCAAAGAAATTTAAACTTCAGACTTAGCAAATTTGGGCCTAAAATTGGGCTTCAGTAGTGCTAGGCACTCAAACATACAACACTCACGTGGACATCACGTGAGATGCTGAGTCTCAAGTGTTCACGTGGATATCATGTGTGAGTAGCTATGTCTTCGTGTGCGCTCACGTGCCTTTCACGTGAGGCAAGGTCTTCATGTGCGCTCATGTAATCTTCACGTGCGCACACGTGATCTTCACGTAAGGCAAGGTCTTCATGTGCGCTCACGTGATCTTCACGTGAGACAATGTCTTGGATGCTTACGTGATATCACGTGAGCTGCGCACTTATTTGTCTTCTTAGTGCTCACGTGCTCTTCACGTGGGACACTCACTTGGGTACTCACGTGATATCACGTGAGCCACTGTCTTCTTGGGGTGGTCACGTGGGCTGTTGGCTTCTTTGGTGCTTATGTGATATCACGGGGCTGTGCACTGGCTTGGGTGCTTATGTGATATCCCGTGAGACACGCACTTGGTCTCTTTATAGCGCTCATGTGCTCTTCACGTGGGCCGCGGTCTTCATGAGCGCTCACATGTATATCACGTGAGCCCCACACTTACTTGCTTTTCTTCTCGGCGCTCACGTGCGTTTCACGTGAACCGCTGTCTATATGGGTGCTCACGTGATATCACGTCAGTAACTGTCTTCATGGGTCGCTCACGTGCCTTTCACATGACATGCGCATTTGGGCTTTCATGTCATGCCCCCCTCCCGGTGTACGGGCAGAGGGTGCGACGAGACCACTACGTATTTACTCAGAAGTAAACACGCTGAGCGTATCTAAGCAATATAAATTAAAGTACATAAGAGACAAGATGTAAATGAACAACTTTATTTATTGAACATTCTTTTTACAATACAACTGAAATGTAAATACATGGAATGAAAGCAATAACTAAAAATGGCATAACAGAAATGAAAATGAAATGTACAAGTAAAATAGAGCTCTGGGTCAAATGTTAGCTGATCCAAGTCCTCGCTGGTGGGATCTGTCTCCAGAAGGTCCGATCCACCTGACAACATTCCAAAGAAAGAAGAAAATGAATGTCGTCAGCGAACAATCGCTCGGTAAGTCCGAAAAATAAGTAAAGACAGAATAGACAGAAAGAGTGTGACTTTTAAAGTTGTATTATATTATTAACGCTGTTGTTTGTAGGTTGGTACAGAAAATGCCAGTGTATACGAGAGGAGTCCCACTATTCCGGAGACTAAGATATACGGTGCACAATGGACCGTTCAGCCACGGTACAACGGCAATAGAGATTCAGGTTAGGCGTATTATGGTTACAGTCTCGTGCCACTTTTAACACCTTCCGTACTAATCTACCCCTTATAAACCCCGCGATGTCTTGATTGTATTGTTTGTATTGTATTGTCTTATATTGTAAATTGTATATGGATGAATTTCCGAAACCATGATATCTGTAAATGGAATGGATATAAATGGAGAGTCATGTAAACAGAGTATATTCATGGTTCGGTTCGGTCAAGTTATATATTGAAATAGATTGTACAGACGGATTCATGTTGTATTGTAGTTTGTACTTGAATCACATTCAAGTCGGATTAATTAGATTATGACTCAGTCTGAGTCAGACATTTTTTTAAAAGAAATTGAAATCCCGAATTGTTTTGACGTTATCGGTAACTGCTGCACATGAACGGCAGGATTTGTGTCTTTTTCCAAGACAATTACCGTAATGATAACACCGTTTGTTAGATTGTCTAACTTAAATAGGCAAGCACCCATATCTCCGGCTCCCTGAGGCTCAAGAGACTGGTCTCGCTTAAACCTATGTTTACTAGGGTCCTTATTGTAATTTAGTATAATTTGAGGGGGTTTTATATAAAAATAGTTTTGGCATAATTTCAAAATACATCTCAAGCATTTAATTATCGTCTTTAGGATTTTCATAGATGTATATTTTATAGTTGTGAAATTTCTAGTGAGTAGAATCTAACTTCATAGTATATGGTATTTTCTTGAAATATTGTACTTGTGTTGTATTTGGATGGTATTTTCATGTAATAGTGATTTCTTTTTAGAAAACTTGGAATATTTATATAATTAAAATAGATATTTTGATAATATATATATATATATAATGAAAATAATTTATTTATTTTCTTGTAGAAATCTCATTTTCTAAATAAAAATGCATAAAGAAATTCCATCGAGATCGAATGCTCCTTGCGGAGGTGTGCATCTCGCTCTACTAAGCCCGAGGATGTGCGATAATCCGCACCATCCCTAACGGGGTCCTCAAAATGGGTTGTAGAGGCATAATTGCATGGAAATGTTTAATACATCTTTTTATAAAAAATGGTTTTGTAAGTTTAGGGTATTTATTTGTAAAGTCGTATTTTCCCGTATTCTATTGTCCCAAAATTCATCATGCTATGATAGATATGTGTGTTGTGATGAGATAGGTCATTATCTCATGAACTATCTAAAGGTTTAGCAAGGAATAAAGTTATTATGTCGAAATTAAAGTATATGGTATTTTTCTGAAAAAGTGCGATAAATATTACAAAAATGATTATTTTGATGTGAAAGTTGTTTTATTACGATTGTTAATATTTATTAAACAACATATGAGAATATGGTTTGATCTTATTTAAAGAAGATTGTAGTTTTAAAAAAAATCGAATCGGAAGTCGGACTAACTCCATTTCCGTCGGGTTTTGGAAATGAAACCTTTTAAAGATGAAGATGAAAGGGTGAAATGGGAATTACTGGCTTAGGGTCAAAAGGAGAGAGAGATTATTAAAAAAAGCTTCGGGGCGTCATTTCGTCGCCGGAAAACTTCTTGTATCGTCGCCGGAACTTCGTTGAAGGTTCGCCCTTCGCTAACTCCACTTGCACAATATAGAGACTTAGGAATTCTTAAGAGTTTTGGCAGAGATTTGTGAGTGAGGAGGGGTGGTATAAGGGGTGGTATTTATAGGAAAAGCTAAGGTTTAGTGTAATGAATGGGTGTATTAAAATTGTAATAAAAATAGGATTAAAGAGTTTTTTTTAAATTCTCTGTGTAATTGCAGAGAAGATAAGCAGCCTAGGAGAAGTGGGGTAGCTGAAAGGGTGAAGGGGTTTAAATATGGGAGCAATAGGGACAGGGGAGACCGACGGTGCTGGGCTTTTTGCCAATATCGTCGGTTTTGTACCGACGGATGTGGGTTGGGTTTGGTGCAAAGTGTTGGGGTCGTTTGGTATTCTTCAGTGTATGTGTTTGTTTAAAGTGTGACTCTTCAGTTTATGTGTAGTGCATGTGTAGACCCTTGGGCTTCTAAAAATATTAAAAGAAAATAAAACAAAAAGATAATGTGGCTGATGGGATTTGAACTCTGGTGCTATGCCTCAGCAGTGCAAGACCATACCAGTAAGCTACAAGCTCTTTCTTGTTGTTCTAAATCAAAACAAATACTTATAGCATTCACAGGAATTGTAAATACCCCAATTGTACATCAACTTTTAAACAATTTTATGTACATTAAAATTGGAGTTGTTACAGTCTACCCTCCTTACAAAAATTTCGTTCTCGAAATTTACAATTTATTTTTAAGGACTAGTTTACAAATAAGTGAGGATATTTTGCACGCATCTCATCTTCCCTTTCCCATGTTGATTCTCCCGGTGTGTCATTCCTCCACATCACTCGAACCAAGTTGACTTTCTTATTCCGAAGTGACTTCACCTTTCTGTCCATGATCTCAACAGGTTGTTGCTCACAAGCTAAGTCGGGCTGTACAGTGAGCTCGGAGTGATCAAGAATATGGCTGGGGTCACTCACATACCTTCTGAGTTGGGATATGTGGAACAAATTGTGCACTCCTTCCGATAAAGTTGGAAGTGCCAAGCGATAAGCCACTTCACCGACTCGTTCGAGTATGTCGAACGGTCCAATGTACCATGGACTAAGTTTACCCCTTCTTCCAAAACGGATCACTCTACGGTTCGGAGATATCTTCAGAAATATATGATCTTCCGGGGCTGGAACTCCAAATGACAGCGCTTTACATCAGCTCAGTGTTTCTGTCGATCTTGGGCTATGCACATTCGTTCCCTGATAGTATGAACTACGTCGACAATTGCTACTATTATCTCAGGTCCAAGGAGCTCTCTATCTCCGATGTCGTCCCAACTTAATGGCGATCGACACTTCCTTCCATAAAGTGCTGCAAAAGGTGTCATTCTTATACTTGCTTGGTAGCTGTTGTTGTATGAAAACTCCACAAGATATAGGTGATCTTCCCACGATCCTCCGAAGTCTAGCATACACGCTCTTAGCATATCTTCCAAGATCTGAATAGTTCGCTCAGACTGACCATCGGTTTGAGGATGATAATCTGTGCTGAAGTTCAGACTTGTTCCCAAGATCGCTTGCAGACTTTGCCAAAATTGTGATCGAAACCTGGTGTCACGATCGAAGACAATGCAGACCGGTACTCTATGAAGTCTCACGATTTTCTACAATAGTTCATGGTTATCAGAGATAGTACATTTATGAAGAGATTAAATCTTATTTAAATTTTTAGCTCTATGTATTTCTTTGCTAATGTCTCAGTAGATTGGCCAACTCGAAATGTGATGAAGTGAGCTGACTTTGTGAGTCGATCCACTATAACCCATACCGCATCGTTACCCTTTGTGCTGCGAGGAAGTACAGTCACAAAATCCATTGTGATGTGTTGCCACTTCCATTCTGGGATTGGTAACGGTTGAAGTAATCCAGCTGTGCTGTGATGTTCAGCCTTTACTTGTTGACACACCAAGTATTTAGCGATGCTTCTGTCTACTTCACGCTTCATTCCGTGCCACCAGTAATTCTGACGCAGATCTTTGTACATCTTTATACCTCCAGGGTGTACTGAGTAGGGAGAGCTGTGAGCTTCTTTCATTAACTCTTTTCGCACAAGACCTTTAGGTACACACAATCTGCTGCCGTATCTCAAAGATCCGTCTTCCTGGATGATGAAGTCTGTTCTGAGTTCGTTCTCTACTTGTTCTCTGATCTTTTGCAACTTAGTATCACTTGCTTGAGCTGCTTTGATCTTATTGACAATGGTAGATTGAACTTGTAAGTTCATCAAACTTGAAGCGTTACCTGGCATGACCATTTCGATCTCCATCTGATGCAAGTCTTGTTGAAGCTTCCACTGAGCGGTGAGATTCAGTGCTAATGGTTGGAGACTAAAAGCATCAGGTACTTCATTCACTTTCCCTGGGTGATATTGCAGGTTGATGTCGAAATCCGCCATGAGTTCTAACCATCTTCTCTGACGTATATTTAACTCTTTCTGAGTAAACACATATTTCAGAGTCTTGTGATCTGTGTATATGTCCACTCGTTCACCAAGAAGATAATGGCGCCAAATCTTAAGAGCAAAGATTACGGCCGCCAATTCAAAGTCATGTGTCGGATAATTGCTGTTTCCTGATTTAAAATCAGGAAAGCTTCTGGAAAAGCTTCGGAAGAGGGTCACGTGCTTACACGTGACCAGCGGCCACGTGTTAACGCGAGACACCTAAAAAGCATCATCAGATCGAGTTCAGTCTCCTAGCTACGCTGAAGAAAATGGGCTTCAGAAAGAGTCACGTGCTCCCACGTGACCAGGGTCACGTGGTGACACGTGACATTTAAATGCAAGCGTCCAACACGCAGGTTCTCTGATCGAGTCAAGAAAAAGGGTTCAGAAAGAGTCACGTGCTCCCACGTGACCAGGGTCACGTGTCGGCACGTGACGTTCAAGGCAGCAAGCGCGTTTCCAGAACAACCAAGGAAAGAGAGTTCAAATAAAGGGTCACGTGCTCACACGTGACCAGGGGTCACGTGGTAGCACGTGATGTTTAAGCCGCAATCAGAAGACACAGCGCAGAAGGCTCGTTCCAAAGGGGGTCACGTGCTCACACGTGACCATGGATCACGTGGTCACACGTGACCGGCTTCCAAAGCCCATGTTGACGACAGAATTAAATTCTGAAGGAAATTCGAATCTTTCCAAAGGAAAGTAATTATTTGGGACTAATCAAATTAAAGATTCAGAGATGATTAAATATCATCTATCTATGGAAAATCTCGGCTTTGGGAAAGATTTCCCCCTTAAATCTAACCAGAATATCAAAGGAGAATCTCTGGATTTAAGATCCAATGGTGAATAAAATTCACCTAATAATCCAAAGGCCCAAAATGAATGATGGATGCAAATCAAATCTCCCAATGAAGATTCGTCAAAAACTGATTGATGCGGCTGCCTCTCCTATAAATAGGAGCCAAGAGACAAAAAAGATATAGATGCGCAGAGAAGAAAAGGAGAAAAGGAGAAGAGCTTTGATACTTCGAAAAGACTCAGATCTTCTGCAAAAAACCCTAGGTAAGAAAGGGAAGTCCTTTTGAAAGAAACAGAATTTAATTCTCAACAGAGTTTAACTCTGATAATATAAAAGCAGAAGAGCATATTTCTTCTCTCTTTGATAGAGGATCTGCAAAGTGCACATCTCCCCTTAAGGTTGAGAATTTAATTCTCAATGGGTTGAGATCCTGCCATGCAGATCCAAAACATAGAGAAGGGGTGCAGGCATGAGAATTTAATTCTCACAGAACTATAGGAATTTAATTCCTCCAAAATAAAAGTAGGGCTAGACCCTATGTCATGGGAATTTAATTCCTTCAGAACAAAAAAAAGAGACAGGGTTTAACCCTAATTAAAGAACTTGGTTCTGTTGAAACAACGGGAATTTAATTCCCTTAATCATCATTTCCTCAAAAACTTTTATTAGGGTTTAACCCTATTCAGCCCTTCACATAAACGAGGAATTTAAATCCCACAGAAAATTCAGAGTTAAACTCTATTCCAGAATACAAGTCTTCAAAAGAAAGAAGGATTTAATTCCTCTGAAATTAAAAGTCTCTGGAATTTAATTCCTAAAAAAAGGAGTAACAAATCCTCTGAAAAACCACATTAAGGCAGGGTCACGTGTCACCACGTGACCCCCCCCAAAGCCCTACAGAAAACCCCTTTGAGGCAGCACCCCCACGTGACCCACGTGACTTTCAGCAGAAGCCTTAACACATAGGCATTTGAATGCCCATCACGTGCTGACACGTGATGCTATCAAAGACACAGTAATTTCAGCAGAACAAATGAAGGAAGGGCACTCTCACGTGCTGCCACGTGACCCCTCTTGTCTTAGTGTTTAACACTAAATTGAAACTCTCGAAATCAGTGTTAAAATATCGTTGGGCCTTAGTGTTCAACACTAATTAAAAAGCTTTATCTGCAGTGTTCAACACTGATTACCTTAGTGTTTAAATACTAATCTGAGATCTTCATTTGCAGTGTTCAACACTGATCCGTTTTAGTGTTTAACACTAATTTGAGAAGCCTTATTGCTGGTGTTTAACACCAATTATTTCTTAGTGTTAAACACTAACTTGTTAACCGCATGCCCAGTGTTCAACACTGATTGCTCTGTAGTGTTTAACACTAGGCTTTGGCCCAATTGGCTAAATGGATAGAGGCAAAGCCTCTCCTTCAATGGACCAGCAAGAGTCAATATTCCAGACCTGACTGGACTTAGCCCAAGCTGGCCATAAGTCCTCAATTTGTGATTAACTGGGCTAATGAGCTCATAACATAATTGATCAGTCTTGACCCAAATTGGGCCAGGGACTATTTAATCCATTCCGGTTCTAGGGTACATCTCTTCACTCCTTTGAAACTTGGCATTGTAATCCCTCAATGTCTTCAAAGAGGTGACGGGTCCCGACGGCCACTCATGATATGGACTGTGGGGTCCTTAAACCCATGCCTAATGCAAAATTCCTGGTTACGTGGAACACGGATAATGTCACTCTTTGACCCCGTGGGAAACGTCCAGAGCGGATCCTGGTCCTCGCAGAGCACGGCAGTGAACCCGTGTGAAGCATCCAGAGCGGAGCCTGGTCCTCGCCTAACGCGGCAGTGAACCCGTGTGAAGCATCCAGAGCACATACCGGACTGTGGAGTCCTTAAACCCATGGACTATGACGTCCTTAACCTTGACCGAGATGTCTTAAAACTACCAACGGACCGCAACGTCCTTAAACTACCCATTGACCGAGATGTCTTAAAACTACCAACGGACCGCAACGTCCTTAAACTACCCATGGACCGCAATGTCCTTAAACTACCAACGGACCGCAACGTCCTTAAACTACCCATGGACCGCAATGTCCTTAAACTACCAACGGACCGCAACGTCCTTAAACTACCCACGGACCGCAATGTCCTTAAACTACCAACGGACCGCAATGTCCTTAAACTACCCACGGACCGCAATGTCCTTAAACTACCAACGGACCGAAATGTCCCTAAACTACCCATGGACCGCAACGTCCTTAAACTACCCACGGACCGCAACGTCCCTAAACTAGAACAATTGAGCCCTCCATATGCTCTTTTGTCGGATCTAAACGGTCCCGTTTAAGTTGATCTTAGCCTCCAAAAATGGCTAATGCGTCCTTAAACCTTCAAACAGATTGGACTACGAATCCCCTAAATTAACTCCGGCTTGAGGGTACATCTCTGAACTCCTCTGACATCCGTCGTTGTAATCTTTCAACGTCGTCAGAGAGGTGATGGGTCCCGACGGCCATACATACGGTGGACCACTACGTCCCTAAACTGGAACAATAGAGCCCAAATGCTCTTTTGTCGGATCTAAACGATCCCGTTAAGTTGATCTTAGTCACAAAGCTAGACTAACGTATCCTTAACAAACGTTTGAGTCGATCTTAGCCTCAAGTATGGCTGACGTATCCTCAAACCAAACCCCCAAACCCAAATTTAAGATAATGCGGATTTGGACTAGTCCACGCCCTACGAGTGACGACATAACTCAGTCTCCGTAAACAATCCACGGGCAATAAAACAAACACCCACGACACGAAGTGACCATCTGGAGAAGGAGAAAGTTGTTACCGCAACGCGGTAGCGTAATTAACTGCAGGGGCTTGCGCCTGCAGGGAAGAGCGTCCCCACAATCAAAAAAACCCCTCAAATGAGGGGGAATCTGACGAAGTCTGCTACATCGGACGCATCCGTCTAAACCTTCGACACATGGTGCCATAAATCAACTTGGCATCTTCGGAGGGGTGGACGGATAGCACCAATTAGCATCTGCCCCGAACCCCAGGCATTCGGACGTCCCGACGTCCCGGCCGCCGTTCGGAGGGGAACAGATTCTGGCACGCCCGGTGGGACCTTTTCTTCTTTCCACTCCACACTTCGTGTGTCGTAATTCGCGAACCAATCGCGGTTCGCTAATAGTTGCCCTTGGGTCTCAAGGTACTGAGAATTGGCATCTTGCTTATTGCAGAAAGCAAAGGATCGATGGCTTTCATCCCTGCGAAATCCTCCAACTGCTCAGACGGCAACTGCAGCCGACGCTCTGCCTCGCCAGGAGGTGTAGCCTATGGACCCCAAGCTGCTTCACTGTTCACAATGCCGGTGGAACAGGTCACCCGCGCCACTACAGGATTGTTTTTTGGGACTATGATCCCGCCGACAAACTTTACCGCTCCAGTGCTGGCGAAGGAAACTCTCAAGAAGTCGGTCTTTGATCGTCTTACCCCTACCGCGGCTCCTCTCAACGAGTCGCCCAACGTCAACGCCTCGGTCTTCTCTAGACTGGGCCAGGAATCATGCGAGCTCATTACGGGGCCTACAATCTCAAAGAAGGCTGCTTCTAAGAAAGTGACCGCTCCCATCCCCGAAATCGCCAAGGCAACCTCTCCAGCCAAAAAGTCAGTCTTTACAAGATTGACGGCTCCGGCCTTTGCTCCCGCTTCCCAGAGGACATCGGTCTTCGATAGGTTAACGCCAACAACAACCCCCCATCCACACAGGGAGCAAGACGAAACCATTCTTACCGCTGACCCTACACCGTCCGCTCGACACTCTCGACGTCGCCATTGGCGCCGAGTGAGGAAGGCTGGGGGCAACTCCCCTTCCGGATTGACTCCACCAGCCCCGGCGGTAGAAGTTGATGCTGCTGTTCCAACTGGAAACAGCTTTGAAATACTAACTAAGGTGCGAAGGAATTCCCCTACCGCAGTGCTGAAGAGGTCTCCTCCCCCATCAGAAAAGGTGGTGGAAATAGAATCAGAACAGCCCCGATCTCCTCAACGGCTGTCTTCCAAAATCTATAAGGTTTGGCGGCGGGCCCGGGACTCAATCATCGATCCAAACTTCTCCCGCCAGCATAAGAAGCTGAAGATCCAACCGAAAGCTGGTCATCAGGCTAAACCCCAAAAGGCTGTTGATCAACTGACTCATAAGAGAAAGAGGCCAGAGAGGACCCCACAGCATGCAACGACGGCTAAAAACACTAGGCCTAGACGCCCTAAGTCTGGGGGCATGATGGTCCACACCGTATACATGGCATCTGGAAAGGAGGAGAGCCGCACTTCTACAGGACATCGACCACTAACCCGATCCGTAACGAAATCCCAGGAGCAGCAACAGAAGCTCCAAGAAATGATGAATGCTATGGCCGCGCTCACCGGGCCAAAGGAAAACCCAGAAGCATCCTCAGACGCACGCCGGGAGGAAGAAACCGACGCTGAATTCCTTCGCCGGACACTGGAGAAAAGGGACAAAGAGGCGGCCGAACAAGCGGCCAACATACAACGGATGGGCCTTCTCTTTCAAGACGTGATAGGAATGATGATCCAGCAGGACCTACCCGCCGAAGATCCTCCGATTGTTCTTGAAGACGACCGAGGAGAGACGTCAAATCCACCACCAGCCCTCTCAACGGCCAAGGAAGAGACGATCTCTAAGGCTGACTTGGCTGACTACATAGCCCAGCAAATCCGAGTTCATCACGCAACTGAGGCAGCTGGTCAAACCGTGAAAACCGGGCGGCCGTATCCGAGCTGGTACGACCAAATCAGATACCCACAAGGTTATACGATACCGAAATTCCACGTGTATAAGGGGACCGGCAATCCCCATCAACATGTCGCCCAGTTTCGGGCCCTATGCGGTAACACCGGCGGTGACGATAAATTGTTGCTTCGCCAATTCGTAGGCAGCTTGTCAGAAACGGCGTTCGAATGGTATTCGGAACTCCCGAATGATTCCATCAAAACGTTCGCTGAAATGGAGTTGCTATTCACTCAGCGATTTGCAAGTGCCAGCGAACGCACTCCAATAACTGCACTTATTAACGCCAGGGTAAAACCGAGTGAAACCTGGGTCCAGTACGCTATACGCTGGCGGAACTTGTGGTCGAGATGTGAGCAGCGCATCGAGGAAGCACCTGCGGTGGGCATGTTCGTGGGAACTCTAGACCCTCATGCAACTATCTCCCAGTTTATGATGTTCTTTAAGCCAACCACATTCCAGGCTCTGATTGACAAGTTAGCTCAGATGGACCAGATGGGTCATAGACCACCTACACCGAAGTCGGAGCCTCGGAATGACAAGGGTAAAGGGAGGGCAACCTTTGTTGCGAATGCCCAACAGCAACCTAACGCCCCGAAATCGACGGATCAACTTGAGGAAAGACGCCGATACTATAATGAGAAGATGAAGCGTCCCTACTCGTTCCCACAAGACAAGACGAAGCGGTTATTCGAGTTGGCAATACGCAACAGACTTATAAACCTACCAAATCCAAGGCGACCGCCACAACCCACCGAGATGAATAACTCCAACTACTGCCCTTATCATCAGACGGTAAGTCATCCGATTGAAGATTGCTTCGTCTTCAAAGGATGGATCGAAGATCAATACCTTCAGGGGAAATTTGTACTGTCCGAAAAGTGGAAGGTGAACCCACCACAACCACATACTCCTAAGAAGGCCGATACACCGGGGGCAACCTGCTCCTTTATCGAAGAAGCTCCATGGGAAGTCGTGTTATCAACGAAGACCAAAAGAATGCTGAGAGACCTCCATGCATGCCCTGCGATCGAATGGAAAGACCCTCTTGAACCTCAAATTATCGAAGGGATGCTGAAGCCCCGCACCATTGCAAAGACTCGCGATGAGGGCCCAAATACTCACGCCCAACCGTCAAAATCTTCAAAGAAAAAGAAGAAGAAATCCAAGAAGCCCGCGAAGCTTGGAGATCAGCGAACAAACTTGCAGAAGCAAATCGACGCGCTGGAAGAATACAATCAAAAGGCGCGGACTCCTGTCACACTGCGAGAGTTCCTTAGCCACGTCTTGCAAGATGGAGATGACGAAGAGAGCTCGTCGGATGAATCCGAAGAGTATACGGCGAGTTGCAATGTGATTTCCCACTCGTTTACCGACGATGAGAAAACTCCTAGCACCAGGAAGTTGGAGACGGAGCCTGAGCCAGAGCGTGCGAGGCTGACAACCGATATGATCAACGCCTTCCTAGACGAGATTCGTCTAAAGAGTAAAGCGGATCAGGAGCGCGAAATGGCAACGCTAACGGGAACCAGAGGCGGGCAACTGGACGGAAGAGTGGAGTTACCCCTGCCAGAACAAAAGGCATCCGAAGTGGACAAGAAAATATTCAAGACAAGGAAAAGGTTCGCCAAAGCCATGTCAATGGGAATGATGCTACCACCTTCGGAAGCAAATACGCACGACGGGGCGGAGAGGCACCCTGACTATTGCGCGTATCACCGGAAGATCTCACACCCCACGGAGGAGTGCGATGCCTTCAAAATATGGTGGCGAGGATATGTTATCCGTCAGCAACAGTTTAAGCGCATGAAACGCAAAAGCCGTCGGGAGCGAAGAAGTACTGTCGGAGGGCATAACAAGACTACTGGCAACTGTTACATGGTTGACGCCAGAGGGTCACAAGTTCTCACCTTCGGGAGCGACTCTGATGAAGAAATGGCTCTGGGCCCTCTCTTTACAGAATCCTTTCTAGGAAAAAAGGAGGAATCAGAGGCCTGCGAGAACATCCAGCTGCGCAACCGCACACTCCCGGAGAAGAATCTCGGGCCCGTCGGCCGAAAAGATAAGGGAAAGGAAAAGATCATTGAAGATATCACTTTAGATGACCGGGTCATAAAAGAGCTAACTAACAAAGACCCTCCCAAAAAGGGTAAGGTGGACTATAACATCCTCGCGCACTTAAGGAAACTACCCTCTCAGCTTAGCATTCTTGATGCCCTTCTATTATCAAAAGAAGCGCGAGACTCACTTATTAAAGCGTTGCAAGAACCTGAACAATTCCAAGCCTTTCTCGCCACTGAAAGGATGAAGGATGAACTGGAGGAAGTACATACAGCCGACATCACGTTCGGTGATGAAGACCTCCTCCTCGGGACGTGCGACCACAACCGTCCCCTATATGTCTCCGGATACTGCCACGACATCAAGATAGGCAAAATCCTGGTGGATAATGGATCCTCCGTCAACCTCCTTAACGTTCGGGTGTTGAAGGAAATCTGCATGAGTGTGCAACACCTCGCTCGTGACAAAATTACTATCTCCGGTTTTGACTCTCAATCGTCACGGACTCTCGGATCTGTAATACTGACGTTACGCTTCGGACTTCTCGTCACAGATATCAAATTCCATGTCATTGACGCCAAGACCTGCTACAACGCCTTGCTCGGCCGTCCTTGGCTACACGAGTACAACATCATCCCTTCTACACAACATCAGTGTATGAAGTACTTCAAGGATGGTTTCGAGTACACTGTAACAGGCGAGTTAAACCCGTTTTCTGTGAACGAAGTTCGCAAATACGAAGATGCGAAATACTTTTTGCCAGATTTCGAGGATACAGAAAGGTGTCGCGACCCGGAGAACAAAATCGCCGCCACCATCCCTGTTTTCGGGAGCGATACCGAAGAAGAGGAAGAGATAGTGTATATGGGACCATCCCAACACAACAACCTGGGGGCACCCACCCCCATACCGGTCTTCGGGAGTGATTCGGAGGACGAGGTTAACGCCGTGTTCTCCAGTCGGCTGTCAATACAGGCACCCCTTTGCGATGACCATAGTCTGCAAATCACCATGGTACCGCAAGAACACTATAAGGATCTCGACGCGCTTCGAACCCACAGCATACAGGACCTGCAAACACTTTACGTCCCTCCCAGGCGAAGGGGTGAGAAGGTGATCCTATTTTACTAATCCTCAGAGTCGAAGGTGGAGAAAGAGATCTGGCACGGCGTGGACGTTACACTTGACAGGCTCCAACCCATCCGTCTGCCTAGATACTATACAAGTGGATTGAAGAAGTTATTGAAGCGCCAAGGAGTACCCTTAAAACAGACTGTGCGGCAGGCTCGGTTCTACAACAGGATTTGGGATGTCCCCGGGACTCAGCGCAAATTGCCCAATGGGAAAATGGAAACACTTGGGCTTGGGTACACAAGAACCGGAAAACGGGAGCGAGCCCACGGCAGCTACGCCATATATACCTTTGATGAAGAAGAGGGCGCCCTGTCAGGAGAGGCCAACCCCTCATCAAAACTAAACCCTGCGACCGAAGCGCCAAACCCGTTGTTTAAAGGACGAATGGGCAAGCCTACCGCGAAAGCGGATCAGAAAATTCGGGAAGATCACAACCACGAAGCGGCCATCTATGAGAAGGCCAGGACGCGACGTCTATTCCAACAGGCTGCACAGGCTGCAAAAGATAAAGATGTTCACCATCGTCAACCTGTCATACGAAAGGCCCGATGCAGGGACGGGAATAAATTAAGAAGCGAGAGAAGAAGCCGACAACAACGACGCAGGATTAGAGGGTTACGGGTATTGCGCGGCTCGGATTCGTCCCTCACGGAAAAGATGAGTCGAGCATACTCCTTCCCCCGAAACAAGACGGAACGGTTACTCAAGCTCGCCCTAAAACATCAGATGATCACGCTTCCAGAGTCTAGGCATCCTGAGCAAGCTAGCAAGGTCTCTCATCCGGGTTATTGCTCTTATCACCGAGCCATAGGACATCCGACCGAAGATTGCTTCACCTTCAAGAACTGGGCCGAGGACCAATACCGACGGGGCAGATTCGCTTTATCCGACGGTTGGAAAGTAACGCCGCCGCAAAGGCACGAGCCTAAAGCTACGAGAGCAGAACCGGATCCGCCTCGGTCCTGGGAACGGATTCGTACCTGTTATACGATTACGATATTAAAAGAAGAGCCCGAGAACATAGATGACCTTCCCCGGTGCTTCGAGAACAGCGATGATGAGGTAATCTCGGAATTCCCGCCCGCTCCAAAAGAACTGGAAGACGGTATACATACTACCGCAGATAACCTCAGAAAGATTGAGTTGGGATCGGCAGAGGACCCGCGACCAACCTTTGTCAGTGAGCTACTCTCTGAAGAAAGGGTGGCCGCGTTAAAGAACGTGCTTCTACGGCATAAAGACTGCTTCGCGTGGAACTACTCTGAGATGCCAGGATTAGATCCGGAGGTCGCTGTGCACAGATTAGCAATATCCCCAGACATCAGGCCAGTCAAGCAGGCACCAAGAAGGATGCGACTCGAGCTTGAGATGAGCATCAACGCCGAAGTCAAGAAACTGATCGATTCTGGATTTATTCAAGAAGTCCAATATCCCGATTGGATCGCCAATATCGTCCCGGTGATGAAGAAGAATGGGACGGTGCGTATATGCGTGGATTTCAGGGATCTCAACAAGGCCTGTCCAAAAGATGATTTCCCAGTGCCGGTAACCGAGCTAATGATAGATAACACGTCCACTCACGAGATCTTCTCCTTTATGGACGGTTCCTCAGGATACAATCAGATAAAAATGCATCCCGAAGACCAGAAGCACACCGCTTTCCGGACCCCTTTGGGTGTATTTTGCTACAGGGTTATGCCCTTCGGTCTAAAGAACGCCGGCGCTACCTATCAAAGGGCCATGACAAAGATCTTCGATGACCTCATACATGACATCGTCGAGTGCTATATCGACGACCTCGTAGTAAAGAGTATGTCATATGAAGATCACTTAAAGCACCTAGAGACTGTATTTCAACGCCTTCGGCAATATAATTTGAAGATGAATCCCCTCAAATGCGCGTTTGGAGTCTCCTCGGGAAAATTCCTAGGATTCGTCATCCGACACCGAGGTATTGAGATAGATCCGTCAAAGATTAAAGCGATCATGGAAATGCCCCCGCCAAGAACCCTCAAACAATTGCGGTCTCTCCAAGGGAAGCTCGCATACATCCGGCGATTTATCGCAAATCTTTCAGGCAAATGCCGCCCCTACAGTCACCTGATGAAGAAGGGAACCCCATTCGTCTGGGATCAAAAATGCCAAGACGCACTAGACGAGATCAAGCAGTACCTGCAGAACCCGCCGGTATTAGCTGCGCCGGTCAAGGGAAAACCCCTCATTCTTTATACGACCGCCCTTGAAGGTTCCTTGGGCGCACTATGGGCGCAAGAGAACGATCAGGGGAAAGAGAGAGCACTCTACTACTTAAGTCGAGTTCTACTGGGGGCAGAAAGCAATTACTCTCCCATTGAAAAACATTGCTTGGCGTTAATCTTCGCGATAACAAAGCTCAGGCACTATGCGTTGGCACACGAAGTCTGCCTCATCTCGAAAGTGGATCCTCTTAAATACTTGATGTCAAAAGCCATATTGACGGGACGACTCGCTAAATGGGCCCTGCTCTTGATGGAGTTCTCGATAACATATCAACCTCTCAAGGCGGTGAAAGGCCAGGCCATTGCCGATTTCCTCGCTGAGCACCCGATACCGGCCGATTCTCCTTTGAATTGTGACTTGCCGGACGAGCATGCATTTGATGCGATTAGCGGTGGAAGCACCCGATGGGAACTCTATTTCGATGGAGCGTCCTCCGTAAAGAAACAAAAGCAAGGTATCCCAATGATCAAATCAGGGATAGGCCTCATCTTTGCGACTCCACAAGGAGGAATAATGCGCTTCGCCTTTTCCTTAACAGAGCCGAGGACAAACAATGAAGCTGAATACGAAGCTCTGATAGCAGGCCTCGAAATCGCCATCAACATGGGAATTGAAGACCTCCACATATACGGGGATTCTCAGCTGGTCGTTAGCCAAATAAATGGTGACTACCAAACATGCAAACCGGAGTTGGTGAGATACGGCGAAAAGGTGCGACAACTGTTGGCCCAAATCCCCTCCTATATTCTAGAGAACATACCGCGCGCGGAAAACAGCAAAGCAGACGCGTTGGCCAAGCTCGCTAAAGAACTGGCTGACGAGAACCTCGATGACGTCAGAATCGTGGTACAAAGCCGTCGAGTGCTCGCCCCGGCAGATATATCTCCGGAATCATGCAAAGAAAAGGGAGCCATTGAGCAAGCGACTCTACAAATAAAAAACCATGAGAAGGCTGAGGACTGGAGGGAAGTCTTCATAGACTACTTTAAGTCCCACCGAATGCCCGAAGAAGCGTCCTCAAGGCATCAGCTTATGAAACGAGCTCTATCCTTCGCTTTCGTCAACGATACCCTGTACAAGAGATCGTTTGATTTTCTATGGCTGAGATGCTTAGGACCTGACGAAGCGGAACGAGTCGTTCAAGAAGTTCACGACGGACTTTGCGGTTCTCACCAAGCAGGCCCAAAGATGAAGTTAAAAATTAAACGGATGGGTTACTACTGGCCCACGATGATCCAGGACTGCCTCGAGTATGCGAAGCAATGCCACTCATGCCAGATCCATGGAGACTTCATCCACCAACATCCGAATCCACTACACCCAACGGTGGCCAGCTGGCCATTCGAAATATGGGGGACTGACATAGTCGGCCCCATAGAGCCGGCATCAGCCCGGGGACACCGTTTTATCCTGGCGACAACTGATTACTTCTCCAAATGGGCAGAAGCGGTACCACTGAGGGAAGTGAAGACGGAGAATATTCTCCATTTCTTCAAAACGCACGTCATCTATCGGTTCGGAACCCCGCGACGGATTATCTCCGATAATGGGCCGGCCTACCGAAGCCATAAGATTAGCCGCTTCGCACAGCAGCACAATATAGACTGGAGATATTCTTCAGTTTACAACCCACGAGCTAACGGTCTGGCCGAGGCTTTCAATAAGACCTTGACGAAGATCATGAAAAAGACCGTCTCCAGGAATAAGAGAGACTGGCACGAAAGGCTGCAAGAAGCCCTTTGGGCTTATCGAACTACATTCAAGACGGCCACGAACACAACGCCGTACGCGTTGGTATTTGGGACGGAAGCAGTTCTCCCCCTCGAGATAGAGTTACCCTCTCTACGAGTAGCAGTCCATCATGAGCTGACAAACGAAGAAAATGCTCACCTTCGGCTTGAGGAGCTCAATGCCCTCGACGAAACCAGGCTCGTAGCGCAACAATATCTAGAAGCCTACAAAGCAAAGATGACGCGCTCACACGAAAGATTGACCAGGCCGAGAACATTCCGCCAAGGCGAACTCGTACTAGTGGTCAAAAGACCTATGATCCCCAATCGTGCCAAGCGGGGAAAATTTGAGCCAAACTATGAAGGCCCGTACATCATAGACAAGGTCTACCAGGGTGGAGCCTATCTACTCATGGACATGCACGGTGAAAGACCTTTCAGGCCAATAAACGGTCGCTTCCTAAAGAAATACTATGCTTAATAAGCTGCAGCCTAGGTCAATGATAGATGACGACGACTATGTCCGCTCGCTATCTTCCCAGGCTCGGACTTTACAAGCAGCAGCCGGCCTTTCTATAATGCCGGACCGAAACGTCCTTAAACTATCTAGGACCGAAACGTCCTTAAACTATCTACGGACCGAAACGTCCCTAAACTAATGCCGGACCGAAACGTCCTTAAACTAACAACGGACCGAAACGTCCTTAAAACTAACGACGGACCGAAACGTCCATAAACTAACAACGGACCGAAACGTCCCTAAACTACTACCGCAGCATCCTTGGGCTGACGAGATATAAAAAAAAAAAAAAAAAAAAGTATATAAAATAATAAAAACGGTATGTCCATAAGCACAATGGGCACGGATGAAAACCTGAAAGGGCTCCGTGAGTAAAAACAGCAGGACTGCCGGCGAGTGTTTGTGAAAACCCGAAAGGGCGCAACCTCGTTAAAAGACACTTATAGGGTCCTCTCGACCTTGTAAGGAGAAACCACCTGCGTGAGATCCTTACGACTCACAAAGGAGCTGCACACTTAGGGATCCTCACGATTCCTAAGGAGAAAAACACACTTACGAGATCCTCACGACTCGTAAGGAGAATTCTCTTATGGGACCCTCACGGCTCATGAGATTTGAAAGTCTTAAGTTACAGAAACCTGAACCTGTTCTTAAGCAAATCCTCCACAACCTCCGATATTGCCCTACAAGCGGCTCCATACTGACCCTTGTATACAATCCACGGGCGCGAATTAACACTTCCCCAACAAAGTTCAACCCTTATAGGTCCTCTCGACCCATAATGGGAAAGTCCTCTTGTAGGGTCCTTACGACTTACAGAGGAGCACACACTTAGGAATCCTCACGATCCCTAAGGAGAAAATACACCTGCAAGATCCTCACGACTTGTAGGGAGAAATACCTTTGTGAGACCCTTACGGCTCATGAAGTCAAAAGCCTTGGTTAACAGGACCCTTAACCCTGTTTGCTGAGCAACCTTTGTTCGTCATCGACAAAGGCAAATGATGATTCGCTCCTGGCAACATTCCAGTAGTAGCGATGCTGATGCCGAGATCGGTGCCTAAAATCCAAGCTTGCGGCGAGAAGGTCAGCAAGCCAAACATGCCTGCAAAATAGCCGAAATGATGGGGCAACTTGCAATAAAAAGCAGCAAGTAAAAATGAAGGCATAAAAAATAGCCGAAATGATTGGGCACCGCGAAAAATAGCCGAAATGATTGGGCAATCGTGATTTTCGCGATATAAAAGCTGAAATGATAGAGCATCGCGGAAAAAGAAATAAAATAAAAATAAAATTTATGCCCTACAGGTGATATTCCGTCGCACCCTGTACACAATCCAAGGGCGTAAACAAAGAAGGGATCATACTTCTCCCCCAGGTTTCATCAGAAGAAGAAGCCAAGTCTCGATGGGCCACAAGCGACCTAGAGATCATCCAAACACTCGTCTCGTAACAACGGACATGACTTCAAACGAAACGGAACAGCGGCAACCCCCAGTTCCATGACTCGGTGATATACACATCACCAAGAGTCAAACCTCCATTCCGTGAAATGCGGATACAATCAACAAACTTCCTGGTTACGTGGAAAGCGGATAACGTCACTCTTTGACCCCGTGGAAAACGTCCAGAGCGGATCCTGGTCCTCGCAGAGCATGGCAGCGAACCCATGCGAAGCATCCAGAGCGGAGCCTAGTCCTCGCCTAACGCGGCAGTGAACCCGTGTGAAGCATCTAGTGCAAACTTCCTGGTTACGTGGAAAGCGGATAACGTCACTCTTTGACCCCGTGGAAAACGTCCAGAGCGGATCCTGGTCCTCGCAGAGCATGGCAGCGAACCCATGCGAAGCATCCAGAGCGGAGCCTAGTCCTCGCCTAACGCGGCAGTGAACCCGTGTGAAGCATCTAGTGCAAACTTCCTGGTTACGTGGAAAGCGGATAACGTCACTTTTTGACCCCGTGGAAAACGTCCAGAGCGGATCCTGGTCCTCGCAGAGCATGGCAGTGAACCCATGCGAAGCATCCAGAGCGGAGCCTAGTCCTCGCCTAACGCGGCAGTGAACCCGTGTGAAGCATCTAGTGCAAACTTCCTGGTTACGTGGAACGCGGATAACGTCACTCTTTGACCCCGTGGAAAACGTCCAGAGCGGAGCCTGGTCCTCGCCAAGCACGGCAGTGAACCCGTGTGAAGCATCCAGAGCAAATACCGGACTGTGGAGTCCTTAAAATCCACGGACTATGATGTCCTTAACCTCGACCGTGATGTCTTAAAACTAACGATCAACCACCCCGATTCCCTACGGATTTTGCCTTGGTTTAAGGGTACATCTCTTCACTCTTTTGATACCTGGCGTTGTAATTCTTCAACGTCTTCAGAGAGGTGACGGGTCCCTGCAACCGCACATCGGACTGTGGAGTCCTTAAATCCACGGACTATGAGGTCCTTAACCTTGACCGTGATGTCTTAAAACTAACATCGGACTGTGGAGTCCCTAAATCCACGGACTATGAGGTCCTTAACCTTGACCGTGATGTCTTAAAACTAACATCGGACTGTGGAGTCCCTAAATCCACGGACTATGAGGTCCTTAACCTTGACCGTGATGTCTTAAAACTAACATCGGACTGTGGAGTCCCTAAATCCACGGACTATGAAGTCCTTAACCTTGACCGTGATGTCTTAAAACTAACATCGGACTGTGGAGTCCCTAAATCCACGGACTATGAGGTCCTTAACCTTGACCGCGACGTCTTTAAACTACCTTGAGAGATCCCTAACCCCGTGAAATACAAAAAAAAAGGGGGTGATCACACCCGGCACTTGCAGGCCCTCACGACCTGTAAGGAAGAAAAACTCTCTTGTGAGATCCTTACGACTCTCAGGGGAAAACCCGCTTAAGGATCCTCACGATCCTTAAGAAAAACTCACACCTATGGGATCCTCTCGACCTATAGGGAGAAAGACTCATTATGAGACTCTCGTGGCTCATAAGATGCAAAAGCCGTAGGAAACAGATCCCAACCCTGAATCCTAAGCCACGGCCGTCTTGCAAGAAGATTAAGATAGATTGTCCGCAGAATGCATTCAATGAAAAGGGGACACGTCACTGAGAGGAAAATTGTATCTTTTATTCATGACCCAAAATGGATACAAAATACAATTCAAAACAAAAAAAATAACACTCTTATTCATGAGTATGTACAAAAAGAAAAAAAAGAAAGATACAAGTCCTCAAGCCGGCGGGCGGTGCAATAATTTTACCAGCTCATCATTTTGTTGTTGAGCTACGGCTTCGTGACGCAAGATCTCCATAAGACGCGCCTCTGCCTGAGCTTGCTGGGCCTGATATGAAGCGAGCCGGGCTTCGAGCTCTTTTTCAATGGCCTTATGAGCCTCAACCCTCTCGCGAGTAAACGTGGCGGCTTTATCAAGAGCCACCACCTCTGTGACGGACTCCTGAAGCACCCGCCATAGCTCATATGCTTTGTTGGCCCTGGCTGTGAGATTGGCTCAGAGCTCGCTCAGCGTCTTAAGAGCTAGCTCCCCCTCTGAAAGCTTACGGCCGAACCCTCCTCTCGCACAACAATATGTTCGCTACGCGCCTCTCTACCAGGCCACGTAAGCTCGCTTTCGTAACCACGACCTTAGAAACCAGACACTTACAAGACCATATGAATGAGCTTCCGGTTGCCAGCACTAATCGGTCTGAAACAAGTTCATATCACCTGGTATGAAAAGCAACAATTTTTTTTTTTCTTCCAACGTTTATCCTATCGAGCATGTGTTCGCGATTATATGGACATTCGGAAGAGAGATAAAATTCAAGGCTTTGATTCGCACGCAACATGACAACAGTATTGGTAATTGAAGAAAGTTTTCATAAAAAAGGAACACAAAGTTTACTCATGCAAGCGGAAACATACATACGAGTACCAAGCCTACAGGGAAGTTCAAAATAAAGCATGCAAAGAGGGGAGACCAAGTTATAAAAAAAAAGGGAATGTCCTACTCTAACGGAAAAGGTCGCCAAACACAGGATCAATGGCACAAGGGTTAGTGAAGCAAAGGACAAAATTCTCCATCTCTCTCTCTGCTTTCTCCAGCACATCGAAGCGACGGTTCTCACGAGGAGTCGCTCCCCATCGATTGGCGCCGTGTTCGTCCGCGAAAGCGGACATAATAGCTCGCCGGGCCTTGATCTGGCCCAGCAGATGAATTGAGCAATCCTTCAAAGCCTGAGTGATCAGGCACGCTTCATGAAAGCCCTCGAGCTTCTCTTCCGCCGCGTCAAGCATCGCCAGGGTCATCTCTGCTGGGTGAGGGGGGATGTCGGCAAGCACGGCCGCGAGGATCATCCGGAGCCAAAGAGAACCCATCGGGAGAGGAGACCCCCTACGGATCGAGAGTTCATGCATGGCTGAGTCGCATTCGTTGTCGGTAAGGAGGGGATCCACCAACCGAGCGGCAAAGCGAGGGATCATCTCCTCGATAGGCACTTCCCATGGCTGTCGACGAGCGTGTGGGCGGTTACAGGCCATAGCGTTCAGATACTCCTCAAATTAAATCACGTCGATACGGGAATGAATTTCTCGGTGAAGAGAAAATAGGCCATGACCTCAAGAATATAAAGAAGTGCATTAAGTGCTATGCGCGGAAAATCTTGCATGCGAAAGATGTTTCCAAGGCCCAAAAAAGGAAAGGCATCGAAAATCAAGGAGAAATAACTATTTCCAAGGCTCCTTTTATGCATCTGATAATGCGCGCTAAAAATGCGGCATGGAAAGTTTTGTGAACAGTCCCATCAGATGATCTCGCGTGTAGAACACGTGAGGCCCAGACCTAATGTGCATTTAAAAGAAAGAATATGGAGTAGTACCCTGCATATTAAAGCACAAACGATAATAGTAACAGAATAATAAGATTTCAGAGGAAAAGCATGCAAACACACAGAGACATAATAAAGCTTATCATCCAGACTTCAAGAAGGCGATACAAAATAAAAAGAAAAAACTTTTACAATGGTAAGGCCTCTGACACGGGGCATGGATTGAGAAAATTGAAATTAACTTTATCCAAGATCTTCCAAGCATTTCGAACCTCCCGAGTATGCTTTCTCTCACGGTCACAGGCATCGGGGTCCCCGCGGATGTCCTCTTCCCTCCGGTAGGCGCCCAGTATGGCTGATTGCTGAAAAATCTGATGAAGGAGATCAATGAGATCATCCCGCCTTCTCTTTGAGATCAAGCCCATAAGGTACACCGAATGCACCTTATCCTCGGCAATGTCCAAGTCCCCGAGCGGTATGCCGGCACAAAAGAGAGGAAGTGCCTCCCGGATCGCCAGCACGATTAGCCTCAGAAGAGAAGAGCGGCGGGGGAGGAGCCTATGGTTGTACTCGTCGAAACGGCTCATGATCTCGGCACACTGAGCATCGGTGAACTCTTGGTTCTGACTGCGGCCCAGCGCACGAATGTTCCCATAGGAGATGATCTCGTCAAGTCTATACAGATGGGCATCCATGGTACCTACGATAGAAGTCAAGAGATCCATTACAAAGCCACCATTTCACTAATTGCAGAAGAACAGCCTTGGGCCAAGAGACCCCAAAGATTCTCTGTGTGAAGAAATCGAGTTCTTCGTTGGAATTCAATTCCTTATTAAGAAAAGGGAATTAAATTCCCAAAAAACATTTCGAGGGAATTAAAGTCCAGGGAGTTGAAACGTTGTCATCATCTCCCCGAAGATCATCTAAACCCTAAAAGGATCTACAGTTTGAAGATTAAGCAGTTTTATGTTCTCATGGAAAAATATGAAGAAAAAGGGTAAAAACCCTTGCTCTGGATTTAAAATCCAGAGAAATGTGAAGGTCCATCGGTGTCCAAGAACACTACCTGAGGAAAAAGGATCCTTGCCGAACAGAGTTAAACTCTGGGAAATGTTCAAGACAGAGAACTAAGCTCTGAAAAACGAGAATTAAATTCTCAGAAAAAGTTCTCAGAAGAAGAAAATGGGCAAGGTGAAGGCTCCTATGAAGAGACAGAGCTATTTATAGAAGATAGTGGAAACGTTTCATCTCCCCAGATCCCTAAGGGAATCCAACGGTCGCGAGAGGTGACAGCGTTGCACTCACGTGCTGACACGTGAGAACAACGCTGTGGGGGCATTTGTTTCCTGATTTAAAATCAGGAAAGCTTCTGGAAAAGCTTCGGAAGAGGGTCACGTGCTTACACGTGACCAGCGGCCACGTGTTAACGCGAGACACCTAAAAAGCATCATCAGATCGAGTTCAGTCTCCTAGCTACGCTGAAGAAAATGGGCTTCAGAAAGAGTCACGTGCTCCCACGTGACCAGGGTCACGTGGTGACACGTGACATTTAAATGCAAGCGTCCAACACGCAGGTTCTCTGATCGAGTCAAGAAAAAGGGTTCAGAAAGAGTCACGTGCTCCCACGTGACCAGGGTCACGTGTCGGCACGTGACGTTCAAGGCAGCAAGCGCGTTTCCAGAACAACCAAGGAAAGAGAGTTCAAATAAAGGGTCACGTGCTCACACGTGACCAGGGGTCACGTGGTAGCACGTGATGTTTAAGCCGCAATCAGAAGACACAGCGCAGAAGGCTCGTTCCAAAGGGGGTCACGTGCTCACACGTGACCATGGATCACGTGGTCACACGTGACCGGCTTCCAAAGCCCATGTTGACGACAGAATTAAATTCTGAAGGAAATTCGAATCTTTCCAAAGGAAAGTAATTATTTGGGACTAATCAAATTAAAGATTCAGAGATGATTAAATATCATCTATCTATGGAAAATCTCGGCTTTGGGAAAGATTTCCCCCTTAAATCTAACCAGAATATCAAAGGAGAATCTCTGGATTTAAGATCCAATGGTGAATAAAATTCACCTAATAATCCAAAGGCCCAAAATGAATGATGGATGCAAATCAAATCTCCCAATGAAGATTCGTCAAAAACTGATTGATGCGGCTGCCTCTCCTATAAATAGGAGCCAAGAGACAAAAAAGATATAGATGCGCAGAGAAGAAAAGGAGAAAAGGAGAAGAGCTTTGATACTTCGAAAAGACTCAGATCTTCTGCAAAAAACCCTAGGTAAGAAAGGGAAGTCCTTTTGAAAGAAACAGAATTTAATTCTCAACAGAGTTTAACTCTGATAATATAAAAGCAGAAGAGCATATTTCTTCTCTCTTTGATAGAGGATCTGCAAAGTGCACATCTCCCCTTAAGGTTGAGAATTTAATTCTCAATGGGTTGAGATCCTGCCATGCAGATCCAAAACATAGAGAAGGGGTGCAGGCATGAGAATTTAATTCTCACAGAACTATAGGAATTTAATTCCTCCAAAATAAAAGTAGGGCTAGACCCTATGTCATGGGAATTTAATTCCTTCAGAACAAAAAAAAGAGACAGGGTTTAACCCTAATTAAAGAACTTGGTTCTGTTGAAACAACGGGAATTTAATTCCCTTAATCATCATTTCCTCAAAAACTTTTATTAGGGTTTAACCCTATTCAGCCCTTCACATAAACGAGGAATTTAAATCCCACAGAAAATTCAGAGTTAAACTCTATTCCAGAATACAAGTCTTCAAAAGAAAGAAGGATTTAATTCCTCTGAAATTAAAAGTCTCTGGAATTTAATTCCTAAAAAAAGGAGTAACAAATCCTCTGAAAAACCACATTAAGGCAGGGTCACGTGTCACCACGTGACCCCCCCCAAAGCCCTACAGAAAACCCCTTTGAGGCAGCACCCCACGTGACCCACGTGACTTTCAGCAGAAGCCTTAACACATAGGCATTTGAATGCCCATCACGTGCTGACACGTGATGCTATCAAAGACACAGTAATTTCAGCAGAACAAATGAAGGAAGGGCACTCTCACGTGCTGCCACGTGACCCCTCTTGTCTTAGTGTTTAACACTAAATTGAAACTCTCGAAATCAGTGTTAAAATATCGTTGGGCCTTAGTGTTCAACACTAATTAAAAAGCTTTATCTGCAGTGTTCAACACTGATTACCTTAGTGTTTAAATACTAATCTGAGATCTTCATTTGCAGTGTTCAACACTGATCCGTTTTAGTGTTTAACACTAATTTGAGAAGCCTTATTGCTGGTGTTTAACACCAATTATTTCTTAGTGTTAAACACTAACTTGTTAACCGCATGCCCAGTGTTCAACACTGATTGCTCTGTAGTGTTTAACACTAGGCTTTGGCCCAATTGGCTAAATGGATAGAGGCAAAGCCTCTCCTTCAATGGACCAGCAAGAGTCAATATTCCAGACCTGACTGGACTTAGCCCAAGCTGGCCATAAGTCCTCAATTTGTGATTAACTGGGCTAATGAGCTCATAACATAATTGATCAGTCTTGACCCAAATTGGGCCAGGGACTATTTAATCCATTCCGGTTCTAGGGTACATCTCTTCACTCCTTTGAAACTTGGCATTGTAATCCCTCAATGTCTTCAAAGAGGTGACGGGTCCCGACGGCCACTCATGATATGGACTGTGGGGTCCTTAAACCCATGCCTAATGCAAAATTCCTGGTTACGTGGAACACGGATAATGTCACTCTTTGACCCCGTGGGAAACGTCCAGAGCGGATCCTGGTCCTCGCAGAGCACGGCAGTGAACCCGTGTGAAGCATCCAGAGCGGAGCCTGGTCCTCGCCTAACGCGGCAGTGAACCCGTGTGAAGCATCCAGAGCACATACCGGACTGTGGAGTCCTTAAACCCATGGACTATGACGTCCTTAACCTTGACCGAGATGTCTTAAAACTACCAACGGACCGCAACGTCCTTAAACTACCCATTGACCGAGATGTCTTAAAACTACCAACGGACCGCAACGTCCTTAAACTACCCATGGACCGCAATGTCCTTAAACTACCAACGGACCGCAACGTCCTTAAACTACCCATGGACCGCAATGTCCTTAAACTACCAACGGACCGCAACGTCCTTAAACTACCCACGGACCGCAATGTCCTTAAACTACCAACGGACCGCAATGTCCTTAAACTACCAACGGACCGCAATGTCCCTAAACTACCCATGGACCGCAACGTCCTTAAACTACCCACGGACCGCAACGTCCCTAAACTAGAACAATTGAGCCCTCCATATGCTCTTTTGTCGGATCTAAACGGTCCCGTTTAAGTTGATCTTAGCCTCCAAAAATGGCTAACGCGTCCTTAAACCTTCAAACAGATTGGACTACGAATCCCCTAAATTAACTCCGGCTTGAGGGTACATCTCTGAACTCCTCTGACATCCGTCGTTGTAATCTTTCAACGTCGTCAGAGAGGTGATGGGTCCCGACGGCCATACATACGGTGGACCACTACGTCCCTAAACTGGAACAATAGAGCCCAAATGCTCTTTTGTCGGATCTAAACGATCCCGTTAAGTTGATCTTAGTCACAAAGCTAGACTAACGTATCCTTAACAAACGTTTGAGTCGATCTTAGCCTCAAGTATGGCTGACGTATCCTCAAACCAAACCCCCAAACCCAAATTTAAGATAATGCGGATTTGGACTAGTCCACGCCCTACGAGTGACGACATAACTCAGTCTCCGTAAACAATCCACGGGCAATAAAACAAACACCCACGACACGAAGTGACCATCTGGAGAAGGAGAAAGTTGTTACCGCAACGCGGTAGCGTAATTAACTGCAGGGGCTTGCGCCTGCAGGGAAGAGCGTCCCCACAATCAAAAAAACCCCTCAAATGAGGGGGAATCTGACGAAGTCTGCTACATCGGACGCATCCGTCTAAACCTTCGACACATGGTGCCATAAATCAACTTGGCATCTTCGGAGGGGTGGACGGATAGCACCAATTAGCATCTGCCCCGAACCCCAGGCATTCGGACGTCCCGACGTCCCGGCCGCCGTTCGGAGGGGAACAATTGCGCTCATGAATCTTCAGCTGTCTTGATGCATAAGATACAACCTTACCGTGCTGATGTAGAACACATCCTAATCCCTTACCGGATGCATCACAATGCACTTCAAAACCTCCAGATTGGTCCGGTATGATGAGAATAGGTGCTGACGTCAACCTTGACTTGAGTTCTACGAAAGCTTGTTCGCATGCTTTTGACCAGACGAATTCTTCATCATTACGTGTGAGCTTGGTCAGGAGTGTTGCAATCTTGGAAAATCCTTCAATGAAACTTCTGTAATATCTAGCTACACCCAAGAAACTTCGAATGTCCTTCACTGACTTTGGTATCGGCCATTCGCTTACTGCTAAAACTTTCGCTCGATCCACAGAGATTCCTTCGCCTGATACAACGTGTCCGAAAAAACCATCTTGATCTAGCCAAAACTCGCATTTGCTACACTTGGCATAGACTTGATGCTGTCGCAAAGTTTCCAGGAAAATTCGTAGGTGTTCGGCGTGTTCCTTCCGACTCTTAGAATACACCAGGATGTCGTCGATGAAGATGACAACAAACATGTCTAGGTACTCCCGGAAAACTTGATTCATTAGGTTCATGAATATTGTTGGTGCGTTGGTCACTCCAAATGGCATCATAAGAAATTCGTAATGACCATAGCGAGTTTTGAATGTCGTTTTATGGATATCAGATTCCTTGATCTTCACCCGATGATAACCCGAACGAAGATCTAACTTGGAGAAAACACAAGATCCACTTAGTTGATCGAACAGATCGTCGATGCGCGGGAGTGGATACTTGTTCTTTATCGTTACTTCGTTCAAGGCTCTATAATCAATGCACATTCTGTATGAACCTTCCTTCTTTTTCACAAGTAGAACTGGTGATCCCCAACTTGAAGTGCTGGGACGAATCCATCCTTTCGCCAACAATTCATCCAACTGGGTTCGTACTTTCTTCAAACCTTCCAGACTTAACTGATACGGTGCTTTAATCACTGGTTGTGCTCCTGGTACTAAATCAATGCTGAATTCAAGAGCTCGATCGGGAGGCAAACCTGATATATCGTCAGGAAACACATCGTCGAACTCTCGAACTACTTCTTGCTTTGATCCTTCCTCCGCTTGAATTGCCGCAATCACTGCCTTCTTCGGTTTCGCCTTGTAAGTACTTGGTCTCCACTTTTGAAATAAAAGACCGGATGGTCTGGAATCTCGAATACTACCCTTCTTTGATGACAGTCAATGGTAGCATAGAATGTTCCGAGCCAATCCATACCCAGAACTACATCAAAGTTCGGTATGTCCAGCACCTTGAAGTCAGCATAGAATTCTCTGCTACAGACGACCACTGGACACAAGTCATATCCCATTACTTCCTTTAGAACGCCGTTCCGTGAACTGACATTCCAGCTGGATACGAGAGGTTTGACCGGAATCGCATGAGTTCGGACGAACCGTTGTGATATAAAGCAATGAGAAGCTCCAGTATCAAAGAGTGCGAGTGCAGGAAGTGAGGCTACTATGATTGTACCTAAGTTATGTGGGATATATTTTAGGTTTAAGGGAAAATGTATATAGTTATGTATAGATGGAAAATAGAGCTTGATGGAGAAATGTTACCAGTAATGACTTGACCGGTGGCTTCAGCTTCTTCCACAGTCATAGTGAAAGCATGTCACCTCGGTACGTTCCTCCTTGCTGGAGGAGCATTCCTCTATCCGTTCCTTGGTCCTTGAGGTGGGTTCCGTTGAGCTTGATGGAACTGACGAGGAGGAGGTGCAGTCGGTCCACGAGGATGTGGAGCAGGTATTGCAAGTCTTAGAGCAGGTGCCTGGATGGTTGGGCGCTGTGGGTTTGTGATTGCTGGCCTGGGTGTAGCATATGGGTTATGTCTATGAAGACAAGACCCAATGTCATGAGTAGCTGAGCCGCAGACTAAGCAAAGACGATTTTCTCGCCAGCAATCCTTCACCAGATGTCCATCTCTCCTTCAGTAGGTACAAAAGGATGGGCTAGGCTGGTTGTTCGGTACTCCCGGTCTCCAGGGCACAAATGATGGCCTTTGAAGAGGTTCCTCCTTCCATCTGGTTGGCAGGGAGCTTAACTCTGGTAGATTGGGGTTTTCCCCTCATCTTTACCACCGCCTCATATCGACGGGCCGCTTTCAAAGCCAATTCATGAGTCAGGAAATCCCCTGTGGCTAATGCAGCTTGGATCCCCGGATCTAAACCTTGTTGAAATCGTCGGGCTCTGATCTCATCCGTCGGTATTAGGTGTGCCGCGAATCTGTTAAGGTATTATGTTAGCTGTGTGGTATGTGATATTTGAAAATCGAAATATAGAGACATATCTTACCGACTGAGCATGGTAAACTCAGCATCATACTCATCCACGGATTTGGTCCACATCGAACCCTGTTGTAGGTGGATGAACTGTTGTTCCATATCGAATATGGCAGTCTCAGTGAAGTATTTCGCGTTGAACATATCGCGAAAAGTCCTCCATTCGATCGGTTGGGTGAGACGGTTTTCTTCCGTCTTCCATCAGACCCGTGCATTATTAGTGAGCTGCAGCTTTGCAACTCAAACCCAAGCTATCTCTGGCACTTGCGTCGCTGCCAGGTCATCTTCAATACTCTGAGCCCATTCCTCGGCTTCTAGAGGGCTCTCTTTTCCTGAGAATTGCTTGGAGTGTAAGGCCCTGAATTGCTTCATCCCAGATGCTTCTGCCTCGGGATGGTTCATCAAGATACTAGTCTGTTGTCCCTCCAGGAGGCTGCGGATCGCCTCAAGAAAGACCGCTTGTTCGTTGATCAGAGCAGATACGGCAGGTGTAATTGGTAGGGGTGGTGGAGTGTTGTTGAAGTTAGTGCCGGTGTTGTTTGGGGAATCCATAACCTTGAAAGAAAATTTTGGGTTAAGACAAATTCAAAACATATGAAATTGGAAGATTCAAGGAATATGAATTATAAAGAATGTTTTCAGTTGTTGGTTCTTGTGTTATACTGCTTAGGTTGTCCACGCAGTGCTGATCTGCATGGGCCACCAATAAAACCTGTCGCGCCCCGCTTCCCAGTATACGGGAAGAGGGCACGACGAGGCTGCTACGTATTTACTCAGAAGTAAACACGCTAAGCGTATCTAAGCAATATAAAGTAAAACACACAAGAAACAAGATGTAAATGAACAACAACTTTATTTATTGAACATTCTTTTTACAATACAACTGAAATGTAAATATATGGAATGAAAGCAATGCCTAAACAATGACATAACATAAATGAAAATGAAATGTACAAGTAAACTAGAGCTCCGGGTCAAATGCTAGTTGATCCAAGTCCTCGCTGGTGGGCTCGGTCTCCAGAAGGTCCGATCCACCTGACAACATTCCAAAGAAAGAAGAAAAGGAATGTCGTCAGCGAACAATCGCTCAGTAAGTCCCAAAAGTAAGTAGAGACAGAATAGTCAGAAAGAGAATGTGACTTTTAAAGTTGTATTACATTGTTAACGCTGTTGTTTGTAGATCGATACAGAAAATGCCAGTGGTATACGAGAGGAGTCCCACTATTCTGGAGACTAAGGTATACGGAGCACAAGGAACCGTTCAGCCACGGTACAACGGCAATGGAGATTCGGGTTAGGTGTATTATGGTTACAGTCTCGTGCCACTTTTAACACCTTCCATACCAATCTACCCCTTATAAACCCCGTGATATCTTGATTGTATTATTTGTATTGTATTATCTTGTATTGTAAATTGTATATGGATAACTTGCCGAAACCATGATATCTGTAAATGAAATGGATATAAATGGAGAGTCATGTAGACAGAGTATATCCATGGTTCGGTTCGGTCAAATTATATATTGAAATAAATTGTACAGACGGATTCATGTTGTATTGTAGTTTGTACTTGAATCACAGTCAAGTTAGATTAATTAGATTGAGACTCAGTCTGAGTCAGACACTTTTTTAAAAGAAATTGAAATTCTGAATTGTTTTGATGTTATCGGTAACTGCTGCACATGGATGGCAGGATTTGTGTCTTTTTCCAAGACAATTACCGTAATGATAACACCGTTTGTTATATTGTCTACCTTAAATAGGCAAGCACCCATATCTCCGGCTCCCTGAGGCTCAAGAGACTGGTCTCGCTTAAACCTATGTTTACTAGGGTCCTTATTGTAATTTAGTATAACTTGAGAGGGTTTTATATAAAATAGTTTTGGCATAATTTCAAAATACAACTCAAGCATTTAATTATCGTCTTTAGGGTTTTCATAGATGTATATTTTATAGTTGTGAAATTTCTAGTAAGCAGAACCTAACTTCATAGTATATGGTATTTTCTTGAAATATTGTACTTGTGTTGTATTTGGATGGTATTTTCATGTAATAGTGATTTATTTTTAGAAAACTTGGAATATTTATATAATTAAAATCGATATTTTGATAATATATATATATATATATATATATATATTTAATGAAAATAATTTATTTATTTTCTTTTAGAAATCTCATTTTCTAAATAAAAATGCATAAAGAAATTCCATCAAGATCGAATGCTCCTTACGGAGGTCTGCATCTCGCTCTACTAAGCCTAAGGATGTGAAATATTCCGCACCATCCCGAACGGGGTCCACAAAATGGGCTGTAGAGGCGTAATTGTATGGAAATGTTTAATACATATTTTTATTAAAAAACGGTTTTGTAATTTTAGGGTATTTATTTGTAAAGTCGTATTTTCCCGTATTCTATTATCCCAAAATTCATCGTGCTATGATAGAGATGTGTGTTGTGATGAGGTAGGTCATTATCTCGTGGACTATCTAAAGGTTTAGCAAGGAATAAAGTTATTATGTCGAAACTAAAGTATATGGTATTTTTCTGAAAAGTGCGATAAATGTTACAAAAATGATTATTTTGATGTAAAAGTTGTTTTATTGAGATTGTTAATGTTTATTAAGCAACATATGAGAATATGGTTTGATCTTATTTAAAGAAGATTGTAGTTTTAAAGAAAACCGAATAGGAAGTCGGACAAACTCCGCTTCCGTCGGGTTTTGGAAATGAAACTTTTTAAAGATGAAGATGAGAGGGGGAAATGGGACTTACTGGCTTGGGGTCAAAAGGAGAGAGAGAGAGAGAGTACTAAAGAAAGCTTCGGGGCGTCATTTCATCTCCGGAAAATTCCTTGAATCGTCACCGGAACTTCGTCGGAGGTTCGCCCTTCGCTAACTCCACATGCACAATATAGAGACTTGGGAATTCTTGAGAGTTTTGGCATGGATTTGTGAGTGAGGAGGGGTGATATGAGGTGTGGTATTTATAGGAAAAGGTAGGGTTTAGTGTAGTGAATGGGTGTATTAAAATTGTAATAAAAATAGGATTAAAGAGGTTTTTTAAAAAATTCTCTGTGTAATTGCAGAGAAGATAAACAGCCTAGGAGAAGTGGGGTAGCTGAAAAGGTGCAGGGGTTTAAATATGAGAGCAATAGGGACGGGGGAGACCGGCGGTGCCGGGCTTTTTGCCAATGTAGCCGGTTTTGTACCGACGGATGTGGGTTGGGTTTGGTGCAAAGTGTTGGGGTCGTTTAGTATTTTTCAGTGTATATGTTTGTTTAAAGTGTGACTCTTCAGTTTACGTGTAGTGCACGTGTAGACCCTTGGGCTTCTAAAAAGATTAAAAGAAAATAAAACAAAAAGATAATGTGGCTGATGGGATTGAACTCTGGTGCTATGCCTCGGCAGTGCAAGGCCTTACCAGTGAGCTACAAGCTCTTTCTTGTTGTTCTAAATTAAAACAAATACTTATAGCATTCACAGGAATTGTAAATGCCCCAATTGTATATCAACTTTTAAACAATTTTATGTACATTGAAATTGGAGTTGTTACATTTCGCGTGCCTTTCACGTGAGATGATGCACACTTGTATGGCAATCTTTACCATCTGCGCTCACGTGGATATCATGTGATGCGCATCTTGCTTAAAGATTAAATCTTTGTTCATTTTTTTAAAACAAGTTTATACTTCTGTTAATGACATTTTGGCTATTAATTATCACCAAGATCAATATTTTGATGATCTGGGATCATATTCTTTAAGAAGTAAGTGCTTGATTATTTGAAGAAACTAAGTTTCTAGAGTATAAACTCCATATTTTTCATATTCTTTCTTTCATGTTCGTTTCAACATCGCTCTCCCATGAATCTTCGAGTCTCAGGAACAAGATCTTCGCTGCGAGAATTAAATTCTCTTTATGGAAGATTTGTCTTATAGATCTCAGATCCAGAGGAAGAACTAAGTTCTTTTGAAAGGTTAAACCTTTATATATGATATGATGGGTAAAAGAGATTATTTTATCTCTGTTTTTTCTTTACCTAGGGTTTGAGAGGAGGATGATTTTCTTTCTTCGAAGAGAATTAATTTCTCTGTTGCCGAACCTTATAGGGGGTCTGTCTCATATGAGATTTAATCTCTAGGCTCATTTTTATAGGAGAAGAAAAAAATCAATCTGTTTGAGAAAATCTCTCATTGAGAGATCTTGATTGATTTATAATCAATCGGAGATATTTAAATCACCGTTGAATGCTTGATCCAACGGCTCTTTGTTTAACAGAGAATATATTTCTTATTTGTTTAATAAGATTAGGAAAATATTTTCCCAATATAGAATTTAATTCTATCATATGGATATTTTGTTTGTTTAACAAGATTAGGAAAATATTTTCCTAACATAGAATTTAATTCTATCAAATGAATATCTTGTTTGTTTATTAGGAAAATATTTTCCTAACATAAAATTTAATTCTATCAAATGTATATTGTTCGATAGGAGTGAATGGAGGCGAATGATTCATGTGCTGGACCTGGCGTGATTCTCATGTTGGTTCATGTAGCCTACCTCATATGCTTGGGATAAAAGGCTCAGTCGTTGTTGTTGTTGAATATCTTATTTGTTTATTAGGAAAATATTTTCCTAATATAGAATTTAATTCTATCAAATGAATATCTTGTTTATTTAATAATATTAGGAAAATATTTTCCTAACATAGAATTTAATTCTATCATATGAATATCTTATTTGTTTAACAAGATTAGAAAAATATTTTCCTAATATAGAATTTAATTCTATCAAATGAATATCTTGTTTGTTTATTAGGAAAATATTTTCCTAATATAGAATTTAATTCTATCAAATGAATATCTTGTTTGTTTAATAAGATTAGAAAAATATTTTCCTAACATAGAATTTAATTCTATCAGAAACCAGCACTTCAAATTGGGGCACTCGCGTGCTATCACGTGAGCGTTGCCATATACATATATGGCAGCGGCGCTTACGTGCTTTGCATGTGAGCGCTGCTACAAGAATGTGGCAAGAGAACTCACGTATTTAACACGTGTGTGGTCACGTGTTTAACACGTGATTTGCATGTGGCGGCTATCATATGATTTAATCCTATCTAAAGCCAGTATTCATGTGCTTTGCATGTGAATGCTCATATGTTTAACATGTGAGAGCTGTTATAGGATTTGATTCTAACTGCAGCAGGTGGTCGCGTGCTTTGCACGTGAGTGCTCCCGTGTTTAATACGTGGGGGCTGCCCTTTATTTTTTATAAAGGAATAAATGCTAGGTTTGAGCCAAATATTTTGGCGGGAATAAACACCCCCCACTACTTTGCCCATGTAAATATGTATGTGGGTTAAGTAATGCAAAATAATGCATCGCCAGAGATGTGATGGCTTAGAAAACAGGTTTGGGATCCTTGTCGCCCAAGGCTTTTTCAATCTTTATGAGTCATGAGGGTCTCACAAAGTATTTTCTCCCTACGAGTCGAGGGAATCTCATAGGTGTGTTTTCTCCTTAAGAATCGTAAGGAACCATAAGTGTCTTTTTTTTCCTTTGTGAGTCGTAAGGATCCCACTCTGGTATTTTCTCCTTACGAGTCGAGAGGACACGTAAGTGGTTTTTTCTCCACATTGGTATCTTGGTTGGCCAATGGAGGATGAATTTGATGCAACTTTGTCATATGTGGTCCGTCAACAGTATACGGTGGTCAATATGGAGACAGTTCGCAGGGCAGCGATGGATTAGGAAACATGCTTAGATCCCTGTTACCTAAGGCTTTCAACTTTATGAGCTGTGAGGGTCTCATAAAGGTCTTTCTCTCTACGAGTTAAGAGGATCTCGTAGGTGCATTTTCTTCCTAAAAGTCGTGAGGACTTCAAAGTGTCTTTTCACTTAAGAGTCATAAGGATCTCACAAGAGTTTTCCCTTTATGAGTCAAGAGGACCGGTAAGTGGCTTCTTCACTTCATCGTTTGTGCTGAAATGACCTGACTTAGTTTATTTACTCATTCTGGAGCGTTCAGTTTACCTTTCCCTTAGGCTTATGGATAAACTCATCCTAACGTTAAATATACATAACCCATGTTATCACAAGCTTCTGTTAGGTTGGTGGTGCTGGATTTAGTCCATCGCACCATTACGTCAGCCGATATTTTCTTGATCCACGTCCACTCAGGTCGCTGGCTCGAGTAGCCGCGTGCATGTTGTATCACGCAACCCTACCGCTGCAGGATACGACTCAAGTAACCTTCCTAGACCGGTATGTCCGTATTGTCGTCGGATGGTTCAGCGTTAGGCGCTACCGTAGCGCTTTACCTTGAGGTTAGACTCCTTCTTTAGGAGTCCTAAGGATGTCAGAGCCGCATCCGTACGAGGTGGGATAACATCCAATGGTCTTTAAACTTTGTATGTATTGTCCTCAAGACCCGAAGTTAGGAATATACCATCACTTCGCTTTTTCTTTGATGATGTCACGCCAATTCTTCACTGAAGTGGGGTAGACATCCATATGGCCTCTAAGCTCTATACATTGCCATTGAGATCTGGAGCTAGGATTTTGCCATCACTCCACTTTTGGTTTGACTCTTTGGTCCTTGTTGACGTTGCGTCTGCAACCTACTGGAATGAGAAAGACGTCGAATTGATCTTTAGGCCGCATATATTGCCATCGAGATCCGGAGCTAGAATTTTGCCATCACTTGCTAACGTTGTGTCTGCACCCTGTCCGCTTTTGATTTGACCATTTGGTCTTTATTGACATTGCGTCTGCACCCTGCTAGAGTAAGAGGGAACATCGAGATAATCCCTAGGTTGTAGACGTTGCCATTGAGATCTGGAGCTAGAATTTTGCCATTACTCTATTTTAATTTGACTCGTTGATCCTTGTTGACGTTGCGTTTGCACCCTGCCGGAATGAGAAGTAACGTCGAGATAATCCATAGGCTATAGATGTTGCCTTCTGTAGAGTGTTTTATGTCACCCTATTGAGATAGAAATACTCGTCACTTATCAGACGCATTAAAGATTCCTCCTGCCTGGGGTAGGCCAGGGTTTTTTAATTACCCTTCGCTTTTAGAACGAGAGAATCTCCGATTGACGGGTAAGATTGGCCATGCAAACTCAATGTGCAGTGTGCGTGTGTTGTGTTTTGAAGGGGACTTGGACGTATCGGAGTCCTCGCAGAGTTTACGGGGGTTCCGCTACCCGGATATTGGGCTGGGGGTCAAGGAGGCTAACAGCCCCTTGAGGGGTGCGAGGCAGCGCCCCATTAGAATTTTTTTCTAACGGGGATGTGTTTTGAGTGTGGAGCGTGAGGGGAAAAAAGGGGTGAGGAACGTCCTAAGGACGCGTAAGATGGCACGTGGGCCCTGGGCGTCCGCGGGTCATGTGCCTAGCACGTGGGCGCTGGGCATCGGCAGAAAAAGAGGCTTAGCTCCGGGACTAGGAGTTAATCTCCAATTTGGAGTTAAATTCTCGGAAAAAAGGATTTTTATTTTTATGGAGTTAAAACTCTCAAAAGAATTTTAAGTGGAGTTAACTCCTAAAAGAATTTTTATTATGGAGTTAAACTCCAGAAGATTTTGAAATATGGAGTTGAACTCCAAAAAAATCATCAAAGATAATCAAAAGGGACCCCTTTCTTCTCCCTTGAGTTTTGGATCCTTCCAAAGTGGGATTTTTGGAGATGAATCTTCTTTCTTTTCCTTTCTTTTTGTTGGATCTTAGAGAAAATGGGACGGTAAGATTAAAAATCTCCCTTTTAGAGATTTGATGGGAGATCTGAGCTCCCCTTCGAAGGTTTTATGGTGAAAAACTATTTCTTTTTGTGAAAAAAGAGTTAAACTTTTGACTTGATTTAATTCAAAAAAGAAAGGAAGATTTAAAACCTTGAGAAAGGAGAAGAGAGCACAGAACTCTAATATTTTTTGGGGGGATGGAAGTTGTTATTGATTTTCTCATCATATTTATCTTTTATAGGCTATATATTTTACATATAGGCCCTTGGGCTTTTCCAAATGGCACTTGTGCCACTCAATACCTTATATGCTTATTTCTTTCTGCACATAAACCATGGAGTTTCAAAATTTTGGTTTTTTACCCATTTTTCATAAATTTATTTTTAAAAATTGCATTTAAACTAATTTATTGTCTTCTTTTTGGCATGGAGCCGGCCCCTTCCATGCTTGGTCTTGAGCCCACTTGGCTTAGGCTTGGGCCCGCTTGCTTGGGCTCGGGCCCCAATGACTTGTGTTGACTTTAACTTTGACTTGGTCAACCAGAGTGTAATTTTTGACCCCAACACCATCGAGATCCAGAGCTAGGATTTTACCATTACTCCACTTTCATTAACTTAAGAAACTGCCACTAAATTCTTCGGTGGACGAAGTAGCTCTCAGTAGTCTTTGGGCTTATATTGCGCCGCGGAGACTCAAATCTTTGCTGAAGCGTTCCTTACTTGGTAGCATTCAATGGAGCACATTGCTCATTTTTATCTGTTAGTGCCCGTGGATTGTATACAAGAGTCATTATTGACATGCTTGTAGAGCAGAACAATTTTCTTCTCTTTTTTCTTTTTTCTTTTCCACGATACGTTATCATTTCAGTTTTTCATATCGTGAAAGTCGCGATTACCCAATCATTTTGGCTATGTATTCACGGTGCCCAATCATTTCAGCTGTTTCATTTTATTTTTACTCACTGGTTTTTATTGCGAGTTGTCCCATTATTTCGGCTATTTCATTTTCTTTACTCGCTAGTTTTATTGTGAGTTGTCCAATCATTTCAGCTATTTCATTTTATTTTTACTCGCTGCTTTTTATTGTGAGCTTCCCAATCATTTCGGTTTTTTTTACTCGCTGATTTTTTTAGTGCAAGTTAGGAACTTGGAGTCTGATACCAACTTCAGTATCAGTATCGTTATAACTAGAATATTGCCATGAGCGACTCATCATCTGCCGTGAGAGGCCTTGAAGATTGATACCTGATTAGGCATCAGTATCGCTACAACTGGAATATATCCAGAAGCGACTCATTATCTGCCATGAGAGGACTTGATGTTTGATACCTGATTAGGCATCAGTATCGCTACAGCTGGAATATTGTCAGGAGCGAATCATCATATGCCTTTGTCTATTTGGACAAAGGTGGCTTAGAAGACAGATTTAGATCTCTGCCAATTAAGGCTTTTTCAATCATCATAAGCCGTAAGGGTCTCCTGAAGTATTTCTCCCTACGAGTCGAGAGGATCTCGTATGTGCATTTTCTCCTTAAGAATTATGGGGATTCCTAAGTGGTATTCTCTCTTGAAAGTCGTAAGGATCTTACGAGGGTATTTTCTCCTTGTAAGTCGAGAGAACTTACAAGTGCCGTTCACCATATGGGGATACTTCGCGCCATTGGTGGGTGTCACGCCCCGCTTCCCAAAATACGGAATACGAGGGGTAGACAAGGCCAGCCATGCTCCTACGGTCAAGGAAACGTCCTGCCGTAGTCACACTTCGGCTTCTAGTTTATCATGGTAAACAGTAAACGATGCGCAGGTAATGAGAAATGCAGTAACTGAAAGGTACAATAATATAAACTGACCTGAAGTGGAACAAACGAAAGTAACTCGGAGTAGCAAGTCAGAACGTCTGTGATGCACGTCTAGTTCTGATCCAAGCCAAATCTTCTCCTCACACTGAGCATGCATACTCAGGTCGTCAGAGCGACACAATAGCAACAATATATATAAAATCAAGTGATAGTTCTAACAGTGATAATGGAAATGAAAAACAGTAAATCAATGACAGTATGGATATGGAAGTGCAGTAATCAATGCAGCAGAACAGTAAATCAGTATAACGATATGTCACGTATGCCACTCAGTATATCATGAATAAAATGCCAGTATCCCTATCAGTCTCTAGGTCTCACTGTACAGGTCACTAAGCCTATCGTCAGTCCAAGTGTGAGAGTCAACCACTCGTGAGTGTCCTCCACCCAAGGATAGAACCCAAGGGCAAGGGACCACGGGCCCAACATGTAACAAGAATATCACGGTGTATATATCACGTACCCTGTAAATCTCCATATAACTCCCTAAATATATAATCCGGCATGGGACTCCCGAGATTCCGTTGAACTCACACTTAAACTACCCCACACCCCGTGGTCTATATCAAACGCTAACCATCACCCTAAATACTAATCGATCCGTGACAAGTCTGCGCGAGAACTGGAGGCAGGACCTCCATCAAGCACGTCCCGACTAATTCCTAAGATAAATGGCAGTGTCGGATGCCTTATCTGTGACACCCGTGCAAGCGCTTCCATAAGTGTCCCATACCACTTATAGTCACACGTACACGCATCCCACAGACGTCGACAATGCAATAGAAATATAGGGTCACTGATTGTGCACAAGTACGTATCACTTTCACTTAATCACGGATACACGAATAATGACGTACTTGCCACAATCATCGCTAGAAAACTAACACTGGGTAAATGCACGATCTCACTAGGTTATCACTACAATGATATAGGTATGATATGATGCATAAACAGTATAAGAAGCACAATTAAGGTGTCATAAAAACAACCGTTTATCACTTGCACGATTTATCATGAAACATATGTATATAATTTAGCGAAATGATAAACAGGTAGTAATTGATATGTTCAGTTAGCTATCCATCTAATTTGGTTTCGAGCCAATTGGGTTTCAGGATCATTAGTTATAATTGTTTCATTTTAAGCGCACGCGGCTGAAAATCCGGTTTCAGAATCAGAAATCCATTTTGCAACGCATTTTAACCCCAGTTGGGATCATAATTTAGCGACGCTACAGTTGAATGAATTCTAGGGTTTTCAGTAAAGTTTTCAACGCAACAAACGGATCTCCAATCGCGTCTGTACGTTAGGAGTTATAATCTGTTTAATATTAACATGTCAATTCTGATTCTACTGAGACTGCTATGTGTCCCGATCTTTTAAATTACAGATTAAATATCAAACGGTAACGAAACAGAATGAAACCAAATGTGTTGTCTAGCTAACAGAGTTACCTACAATAAGCAGTGGAGTTCCGCAACCTACGAGTTAAGGAAATCCTATGGTATCCATTACGGAACAGCAAGCACAATTTGAGTCGCTCTGGACTGCAGTCCAGAGTCGCACTCCGATACAATTATCATCCCAATTTAAGTACAGGAATATCAGGAAACTGGTATAGGGTTAAAGTTCGTCGAGTTTTCTTCGATTTGAGCCCTCGAACGCACCATTCTAATATGTATATGGTTTATGGTGAATTTAACGGTTTTCAGGTGCAACAGAATTACAGTTTTACGGTTAAACTTGGGGGCAGTTGTTTTAGTCGTTAACGATCAAATTATCCAACGAAATTCATACACTGAGTTCAAAGCCATACGGGCCAAGCAAAACTATTTGGTTCCGCCAAAATTGATAATGATTTCCTAAGGGAACAAGTATCGAACAGTTACGACACACAATTTAACTAATCTTGCAACTTTAATATCTATGAAATTAACATTTGTATCATAAGTAAATAGCATGTAAGCAAGTAAAAACTTGCCTGGATCAGTCCCGGGGATGCACGGCAGCGACGCGGTCTATTGTGATGGCCCGACGCGATCACGACAAGTATTGGCCTCGGCTCGATCTTAGCTCGGCCTCGGAACTTGGACTAGGCTTGAAGCTCGAGCATGGCATCAAGGTTCGGTTGCTGGGGTCTTGACGGTGAGTGTAGTGGTTCACAGAGCGGTGTTAGAGAAAGAGAGAGACAGAGAATGAGAGAGATAGAGGGATTGAGAGAGAGATGCAGGGTGAGAAAGAGACTGAGAGAGAGAGATATCTGGGATGCAGTGAGTGAGAGAGGGAAATAGAGAGAGAGAAACACAGAGAGGGAGTGGGGTGAGATACAGAGAAAGAGAGTGCTAGAGAGAGAGAGAGAAATGGGAGAGAGAGAGTCAGGAAGAGAGAGTTACAGAGGGAGATAGTTACAGAGAGATAGAGAGATTGTGAGAGAGAGAACACAGAGGGAGGGGAGGAGGAGGCGACGACGAAGACGATGATGATGGGGTGACGGCGATGTAGTGGCTCGTCGGTGGGTAGCAAGTGGCCGTCTCGGGTGAAAAATGGGTTCGAGCTCGGCTGTTGGTTAGGGGTGCTGGGTGAAAGTGGTCGAGAATTGAGAGGGAAGGTGATGAGGAGTGAGCGGGAGTGGAGGATGGATGGTAGTGACGGTGGTCGGCGGTGTGAGGTGACGGCGACGTAGGAGACGTGGGTGTGGCTCGAGAAGGAGAGAACAGAGGTGGAAGAAAAGAGAGAGAGGGAGAAAGGGAAGAGGGTGTGATGGAAGAGAGGGGCGAAGAGAGAGAGGGGTGCCATGATGGAGCGGGCGCGAGTCGTGGGTGTAACGTAGCAAGAGCGGGGGCGACGGCGGAGGCGAGAAACGCGCGAGAATGGGGAGAGAGCCGTTGGGGAATTTAAATGGAAGATGAACAGTGATGGAGTCGGGTCGGGTGAGGAAGTGTGGGAGCGGGCGCGAAGAGGGGGACTGGGCCGGGCCTTAAAGTAAGAAATTGGGGAAATAAGGAGATGGGCCGCAGCAAAAATATAATTAAGGAATTAGAAAAAGAGATGTGGGCTGGCAATTGAGCGGGCCGGGAAAATTATTTAAAAGGTTTTAAAATAAACTATGTGGGCTGAGCTCGGGGGTTGGGCTAAGGAGAAGGAAAAATAAAAAAAGGAAAAGAGATTAATAGGGAAAAGAAAGGAGTGGGCCGGAACTGAATAATATTAATATTAAGGAAGAAAAATAGGCAGTGGGCTGAGAAATTTAGGGAAAAATCTCATAGGAAAAATAAAGGGAGTGGGCTTGGGATTTGGGTTATAATTCGATTAATTATTAAACGAAAGGAAAGTGAGCTGAGGCACTGAGCCGCTGGAAAAACTGGGGAAGTAAATTGAAATGGGAACGGCTTTTAAACTGCGGGCTGGGGAAAATATAGAATGGAAAATAGATGGGCTCGTGAAAATTTTGTTAGGTTTTAGGATAGGTAAAATTATAAATGCAATAAGTAAATTTATAAATATAATTATAAAATAAAATGAATAAACTTATAAAGCAACAAAAATACAGATTGGGTATAAAAGGGCTGGGTATTACAGTGGGACTTCATTAGAATATATTTATTTATGCTCGTGGATTGTATACAAGAGTCGATATCGAACTACTTGTAGGGCGTTTTGGGGGATATGATGGCTTAAAAATAGGTTTAGATCCATGTAACCTAAGGCTTTGAAATTTATGAGTCGTGAGGGTCTCACAGGGTGTATTCTCCTAACGAGTCGTGAGAATCTCGCAAGTGCATCTTCTTCCTAGGAATTGTATGGATTCCTAAGTATGTTTCTCTTTTGTGAGTCGTAAGGATCTCACGCAGGTGTTTTCTCCTTACAAGGCCGAGAGAACTTTGCAAGTGTATTTTCCTTTCTTTTTACGAGTTTGCGTCCTTTCAGATTTTCACAAATCCTCAGTTCTGCTATTTTTACTCACGGGGCCTTTTCGAGTTTTCATCCGTACCCTTTTTACTTTCGGACATGCTATTTTTTAACGGGTTTGCGCTCTTTCGGGTCTTCACAAACTCGCCGGTAGTCCTACTTTTTTTACTCACGGTGCCCTTTCGGGTTTTCATCCGTGCCCATTTTGCTTGTGGACATGCCATTTTTTTGTTTTTTTTAACGGTGGAACTCTCATATGTAGTTTCTCCGTGAGTGACCCATTTGTCGATGGGACTTTGAAAACGATATGGATCGTTTGTACCTCTAGACAGTCTACGGTGATCAATATGGAGATCAGCCGTAGGGCAGCAAATATTTTTTTGGAGGACTGCATCATCGGTGTAGCTTCATAGCAGGTGGGACTTCAGATGCAGCCTCATAGGTGGGACTTGAGTTGCAATTTTCGCCGGTGGAACTTCTGTTGCAAGGTCGATCTCAAGGAGCATATTTGTATAGGGACATCACGGTCCAATATCCCCGTGTTTAGGGTGACATGCTAGTTTAAGGACATTTCGGTCCAACATCCCATATTCGGGGAGAAATACTAGTTTAGGGACATTTCGGTCCAACATCCCCATGTTGAAAACAAATATTAGTTTAGGGACATTTCGGTCCAACATCTTTGTTTCGATTGGGGAGTTACATAACTCGTCCCTTCCATTGCTTGCTTACTTAGGTGCTGCCGCCTAGGGGGTTCACACCTTAGACTATTTTCATCCTCTTGGACTAATTTATCATCACCGCAATCGGGTTATCTTGCAGGAAATACCGAGCACTTTACACGGTACCTATCCCCTGTTTATCAATATCGCTTTCTGACGCTGACGGAGAAATTTTTCATATATAAAGGAACGAGATGTCATGTCACTCCTTCTGCTGAGTCTTCTTCTTCTTTGAAACACTTATTTCGAAGGGATAATTGACGAGCGCGCCTTCTGGTTATATTCCTCTAGCGTATCGATTTGCCCGGCTATGTACATATTTGGCAAGATGGACTTGTTTCTTTGTCTTCTTCTTCTTTTCATTAGAAGAGCAAGATGCTCTCTGCGTATGTTTCAAAGGAATAAATATCCCCTTCCCAATCTTTTTCCGAGGGTGGGAGCCGTGCGGCCGTTATTTTGGCGACCGGGTACTTTAGGTCCGCTCGTTTGTTTTTTAGCGTTGGCGACAGACACCGGCTTGCCTTTGCTTTATCATTTCAGAAGTCTTCATCAGAAGAGGAAGGGACTTGACACATCTGATCTAATTGAGCCAATTTATCCATGAGCTCTTGGAAGACGGCAGGTTTGAAAAAGGCCATGAACGGATACACTTGCGAATGTCGATATATAGTAGCCACAAACATTCCAACAGGTAGAGCTTCGTCTATCCGCTGCTCACATTTAGACCAAAGGTTTCGCCATCAGGTAACATATTGCACCCAGGTTTCATTCGGTCTAACCTTTTCATTGATTAACGCCGTCACGGTAGTGCGTTTATTTGCACTGGTGAATCTTTGGCAAAAGAGCGGTTCCATTTCATCGAAGGTCTTCATGGAGTCATTTGGAAACTCTGAATTCCATTCGAATGCAGTGCCTGACAAGCTGCTAACGAACTGTCGGATAAGCAACATATCATCTCCTCCAGTGTTGTCGCGCATGCATTTAAACTGCGTGATGTGCTGGCGAGGAGTCCCGATCCCTTTGTATATACGGAACATCGGCAATGTGTATCCTGGAGGGTACTGCCTCTGTTCATAGCATGCCGGATACGGTCGACCAGTCTTGATCGGTTTGCCAGCAGCTTCGTTGACTTGATGTACTTTGAACTGTCGGATAATGTATTTATCTAGCTGTGACTTGGAGATCATCTCCTCCTTCACTGCTAGTGTAATTTGCGGAGGATTTAATGTGCTATCTTGTCGTCGGTAATATCTACCGACGGTTCCTCTACTGGCTGTTAGGGCTAAGCCATCATACCGACCATGCTCTAAAATAGGAGGGTCAACTTGTTCATTTTAGTGGTCATTTCTGCCGCTTCTTCATCTTTCTTTTTGAGAACACGCTTCAGAAAGTCAATATCAGATCCCTGGCATGTCCTTTCTTTAGGTGCGTCCTTTAAGTTTGCTTTAGACGGTGGATTAACGAGTTCTGCCGTCTGAGCAAGAATCTTCTGCAGTTTTTCATGTTACTGATGAGCCTTTGTTAGAGACCGAGTGTGCGGCCTGTGACTAACAGAAACTTGCCATACGGACTGTATGAACTATCATGCCCCCGGACTTGGGGTGTTTGAGATATCGGCCATTGGATTTTTCCTCGGGTGCTTGAACTTTCTCTGGTATCTCTCTTTTATGAAAATCCACTTTAAAAGGAACCATCATAGTAGGAACCGCCTTAGGATGAGTCCCCTTATATTTGGAAGGGGGTTGTCAGTTTTTAGTTGACGCTTTATTGTTTGAACTTGGGAGAAGAGCTGTGAACAACGATGGAATTCTTCATCTACTTCCACACCTTATATATAGATGAGGAAAGTCTGTTTGGAGAACGAACTAGTTTCTGCTCTCCTTGGATCTCCACGGGCTGCGGAGACCTCTTCAACACTGCGGTAGGGGAATTTTGTCTGACCCTTCGCAGCATTTCGAAGTTGTTCCTGATTAGAACAACAACATTCACCATAGGAGTTGGAGCAGGTGAAGTCAACCCGGACGAATAACTGCCTCCAGCTTTTCTTATTTGACACCAATATCGACGTCGATCATGTCCTTCAACCGGAGCTTCTTCAGTCTCATAAACTTGCTGGGCTTGCCCCTTGTTTTCTTTCGGAGCATGACTATTATACCCCCCGTGTTGATCTTGGCTTTCGGTAGGTGCCGGTCATTTGAAGACCGATGTCGTCGGCAGAGCTAAAACTTGAAGAACCGGCCTATGGAAGACAGACTTCTTCTAGGCTTCCCCCTTCGGCGTTGAGGTACTGAGGGTAGGATGTGGGAGCATAGACCCAAAGAAAAGCCCATTCGTTTCTTAAAGAGCCGGTGTGCAGAGGATGGAGGATGCAAGTGGCCCATACTTGACTCAACTGTATGTGGGAGAGCTTGAGTTACAATTAAGAGTCATTGATCTCTGCATAGAGACGAAATACCAGCTTCCGTATCCCAGGACCCGAAGGTAACATAAACATATATAACGCGATTTTTGTTCGTGAAAAACATGACACACGAAGTGTGGAGTGGAAAGAGAAAAATATCCCACCGGACGTGCTCGAATCTGTTTACCACTAAAAACTAGGAAAACGAACGTCTTACCTGAATTTGGGGGCAGATACTATATGGAACATATCCATCCATCTCTCCGAAGATACCAAGTTGATTTATGGCACCGTCTATCAAATATTTGGATGGATGCGACTGTTGTAGTAGACTTATCAGGTTCCCCCTCATTTGTGAGGGTTTTTTGATTGTGGGGACGATTTTTCCCGCAAGCGCAAGCCCGTGCAGTTAATTACATTATCACTACATGATAACAACTTTCTCCTTCTCCATGTCCATCACTTCTTATTGTGTTATATATATATATATATATATATATATATATATATATATATATATATATATATATATATATTTTGGGGTTGCCCTTGGATTGTATATGGAGACTAATATGGTCGTCCGTAGGGCGCAGATTAGTCCAAATCCATACATTAGATTTCAAGTTTTGAACTTAGGACGTAGATCCCATATAAATGAGGTCCATAAGTTCAGGGGTTTAAAGATCGTTAATCTTGTTTTAGATTAAGATCGACTTAAACATGTGATTAAGAACCGTTAATCTAGTTTTAGATTTAGGTTAACTTAATCGTATGAACATATGTGTTCAAAGAAGTTTAAACTTCATAAACTTAACCAATTTGGGCCTTAGATTGGGCTTCAGTAGTGCTAAGTACTCAAACATACAGTGCTCACGTGGACATCACGTGAGATGCTGAGTCTCAAGTGTTCACATGGATATTACGTGAGTAGCTATGTCTTCATGTGCCTTTCATGCGAGACACTGTTTTCACGTGGATTGTTCCCGCCAAAAATTTTGGCTCAAAACCCGCTCCCAATAATAAAAATAAAATAAAATAAAATAATAATAAAAACTCCACATGAAAAGAGTGTAACAAATGCCTCAAACCCAAGAGTTAAAACATATTGAAGCAACGCTTCAGATTCTGTGCGCTGCGCGCCACGTGTCAAACGCAGACACGCCAGCGCCAGGAGAGCTGCGCACTAGACGGCGCACCCCCAATCAGAGCAAAGCTCTGTTTTAAAATTCAGAATTTAAAAAGTTGAAGCAACGCTTCAGATCCAGCGCTCTGCGCTGCGCGCCACGTGTCAAACACAGTTGCGCTAGCGCAGTTGCGCTGTGCTCTGCGCTGAGTGCCACGTGTCTAACACAGGTGCGCTAGCGCAGTTGCACTGTGCTCTGCGTGTCAAACACGAGTGCGCTAGCGCAGGTGCGCTGCGCGCCACGTGTCGAACGTAGGTGCGCTAGCGTAAGGTGCGCCAGCGCTGGAATTAAAAATTCCCCCACCGTCAGATCAAAAGATCTACTAATAATAAATTATTAATTAATCAGAACTAAAATTCTGTTATGGAAAGATTTTTCAATCTTATTAAAACAAGAAGATTATCTTCTGTAAAACAGAAGCCTTAGGATTAAAGATCCAACAGTGGGAAATATTCCCAAATCAATCAGAGAAAGATCTCTTAAAACTGATTTAACAAATCATTTGGCCCTATATAAAGGACCCTAGACTTCAAGTCTAAAATATACAGAGGATAGAGATATAGAGAATGCAGAACAAGAGAGAGAGAAACCATCTGCAAAAGAAGAGAAAACTCTTAGAAAAAAGAAGATTTTTCTTCATCTTCAAGATAAAAAGAACTATGTTCTTGAATAATAGAGATGAAACTATCTCGTAAAAAGAAGAACCATCTTCTAAAAAGATCAGAGATCTAAGAAAAAGACCAAAGTCTTTAATAAAAAAGAAAAGATCAAAAAGATCTAATCATAAAAAGACTAAAAGAAGTATTTTTACTTCATTCACAGATCTTTGATCTATAAAGGCAGAGCCTTTTATAAAAACAAGAACTTTTGTTCTTGGATCTTGAGGCAAAGCCTCCTTTAAAGAAGAACATAAATCTGTTCTTTGATCTTAAAATTGATCAGATACGCTTTGCGCTATCAGAAAGTGCCTTGCACTCATGAATTGCGCTTTTGCGCTTCTTGGACCGGCGCTCAGCGCCAAAATATGCCACGCGTCAACCATAGACACAATCTTCGCTTTGCGCTTTCAAAACAAAGCACCGCGCTCATGGGCTGACGCTTAGCGCCAAGCGCGCCACGTGTCACTCACTGGTGCGCCAACAGACTAGCGCAATGCGCTCATAAATTAAAAGCGCAATGCGCTAACAAACTAGCGCTTAGCGCTAAGCGCAACACGTGTCCTCTTCGTGTGCGCTACTCGACAGAAGCGCAAAGCGCTCTTTGACTGGCGCAATGCGCCTGGCGTGCCACGTGGCGCACTGTCAGAACAAACTTTGTTTCTGATAAATGCTATGCATTCAATACAAGACAAAAATGTCAGAGCCCAATGCCTAGCATTATTAAACAAAAATAAAATGTTAAAACATTTTAATTGGACTTAGCCCAATTTTGGTCATAAGTCCTCATCCTGTTTTGAATTGAGCACATCTGCTCTTTCAACCAACTCACCTTGGTTCAAGGGTACATCTCTTCACTCCTTTGATATTCGTCGTTGTAATTCCTCAACGTCTTCAAAGAGGTGACGGGTCCCGACAACCACACATTTCACAGACTATGACGTCTTTAAACTGGACTGTGGGGTCCTTAAACTCATGGACTATGATGTCCTTAACCTTGACCGTTATGTCTTTAAACTAACATCGGACTGTGAGGTCCTTAAACTCATGGACTATGATGTCCTTAACCTTGACCGTGATGTCTTTAAACTAACATCGGACTGTGAGGTCCTTAAACTCATGGACTATGATGTCCTTAACCTCGACCGTGATGTCTTTAAACTAACATCGGACTGTGAGGTCCTTAAACTCATGGACTATGATGTCCTTAACCTCGACCGTGATATCTTAAAACTAACAATGGACTATGGAGTCCTCAAATCCACGGACTATGACGTCCTTAATCTTGACCGTGATGTCTTCAAACTAACATTGGACTGTGGGGACCTTAAACCCACGGACTATGATGTCCTTAACCTGGACCGTAATGTCCTTAAACTAACGATGGACCGTAATGTCCTTAAACTAATCGACCGCAATGTCTCTAAACTAAACAATAGAGTCCAAATACTCTTTTGTTGGATCTAAACGATTCCGTTAAGTTGATCTTAGTCTAAAATTAGACTAACGTATCCTTAACATGCGTTTAAGTTTATCTTAGTCCTAAATAAGGCTAATGTATCCTTAAACCCAACCCCCAAACCCAAATCTAAGAAAATACGGATTTGGACTAATCCACGCCCTACGGGCGACAACATACATTAGTCTCCATATACAATCCACGGGCAACCAAAAACAAAACAAACACACACGACACGAAGTGACCATCTGGAGAAGGAGAAAGTGGTTACCGCGATGCGGTAGCGTAATTAACTGCAGGGGCTTGCGCCTGCAGGGAAGAGCGTCCCCACAATCAAAAACCCCTCATCAACGAGGGGGAATCTGACGAAGTCTGTTATATCGGCCGCATCCGTTTAAACCTTCGATACATGGTGCCATAAATCAACTTGGCATCTTCGAAGAGGTGGACGGATAGCACCAATTAGCATCTTCCCCGAAATTCAGGCAAGACGAACCTGCGCGGTCGCGTCTCCGTGTTTCAGAGGAGAACAGATTCTGGCATACCCGGTGGGACCTTTTCCTCTTTCCACTCCACACTTCGTGTGTCGTGTTCACGAACCAATCGCGGTTTGCTAATGGTTGCCCTTGGGTTTTAAGGTACTAAGATTTGGCATTTGCTTGGTGCAGAAAGCGAAACAGCAATGGCATCTACTTGCGTAAAGTGCTCCAACTGCAACTGCATTGCTTGAGATCCGTAAGCGAAACAGCAATGGCATCTACTTGCAATGGCATCCGGATGAGATTCGTAAGCGAAACAGCAATGGCATCTACTTGCGTAAAGTGATCCCACGTTCTGCCTCATCTGGAGGCATAGCTTATGGATCTCAAGCGGCGTCCATGTTCACGATGACGGTGGAACAGGTCACCCAGGCTACTACTGGATTGTTTTTCGGGACCATGCTCCCGCCAACGAGCTTCACCGCTCCTGTGCCAACTCCAGAAGCTCCCAAGAAGTCGGTCTTTGATCGGCTTGCAACTACTGCGGCCCCTCTCAATGGGTCGTCCAGCTCCAGCTCCTCGGTCTTCACCAGACTGGGCCAAAATTCCTGTGGGCCCATGATGAAGCCTGCACCTCAAGAAAAGGTTGTTCCGAAAAGAGTAACCAACCATGCTCCTGAAGTCGTCAAGGCAGCTTCTCCTATCAAAGGGTCGGTCTTTACAAGACTGACTATTCCAGCTTCCACTCCTGCTCAAAAGTCTGTCTTCGACAGATTGGATACTACTACTCAATGGACGTCAGTCTTTAAGAGGCTGGCACCAGCGACGCCTCAACCGGACAGGGGGCAAGACAAGGTCATCCCCGTCACCGAACCAATCCCAACCGCTCGACACGCTCGACGTCGCCACTGGCGCCGAGTAAGGAAGGCTGGGGGCAACTCCCCCTCTGGGCTAACTCCATCAGCTCCAACGGTGGAAATTAATGCTGCTGTTCCAACCAGGAATAGCTTTGAGCTGCTGAATAAGGTGCGCAGGAACTCGCCTACCGCCGTACTAAAAAGATCTCCGCCGCCGGTGGAGACTGTCACAGAAATAAAGCCGGAGCAATCCCCTCAACGGTTGTCTTCCAAAGTTTACAAGATCTGGCGACAAGTCCGAGAGTCGGTGGTTGATCAAGACTATTCCCGCCGGCAGAAGAAGCTGAAGGTCTGACAGGAAGAAAACCGTCCCAGTAAGCCGCAAAAGACAATAACCACTTGGGTGCCCGCTACAACGGCCCCCTTCATGTCGACTACTCAAAAGAAAAGGAGGCCAGAGAAAGCCCCTGTAAACGTGGCAGACCACAAAAACACCGGGTAAAAACACCCTAAGTCTGGGGGCATGGTGGTGCATACCGTCTACATGGCATCCGGAAAAGAGGAAAGCCACGCTTCTACGGGCCACCGACCACTCACCCGATCCATCACAAGAGCTCAGGAACAACAGCAGCAAAAACTTCAGGAGATGCTGACTGCGATGGCCGCACTCACCGGGCTAAAAGAAAGCCCGGAGGCATCATCAGAACAACGTCATGAACAAGAAATTGATGCTGACTTCCTTCGCAGAGTCCTCGAAAAGAAGGACAAAGAAGTCGCGGAGCAAGCGGCTAACATAAAGCAAATGGCCCTTCTATTCCAGGATATGGTGGGCATGATGATCCAGCCGGATCCCCCAGCCGAAGATCCTCCAGTAATAATTGAAGATGACAGAGGAGAAACATCGAATCCTCTGCCGGCTCTGTCAACAGCCAAGAAGGAGACAATCTCTAAAGCTGTCCTGGATGACTATATTGCTCAGCAAATAAGAGTTCACCAGGCAAATGAAGCAGCCGGCCAAGTTGTCAAAACTGGGCGACCGTATCCAGGCTGGTATGATCAGATAAAGTACCCACCGGGATACACGATCCTTAAATTCCACGTATACAAGAGGACAGGCAATCCCCACCAGCACGTCGCCCAGTTTAGAGCTCTGTGCGGCAACACCGGGGGTGATGATAAGCTTTTGCTCCGTCAATTCGTCGGCAGCTTGTCGGAGACGGCGTTTGAGTGGTACTCCGAACTTCCAAACTACTCCGTCAAAACTTTCGCAGAAATGGAGTTGTTGTTCGCCCAATGATTCGCAAGTGCTAGTGAACGCACCCCAATAACGGCATTGATCAATGCCAGGGCGAAGCCAGGCGAGACATGGGTCCAATACGCCATACGATGGAGGAATCTGTGGTCGAAGTGCGAACAGCGCATCGAAGAAGCACCGGCAGTAGGTATGTTCGTGGGCACTCTGGACCCGCATGCGACTATCTCCCAGTTCATGATGTTCTTTAAGCCAACCACTTTCCAGGCCCTGATCGACAAGCTGGCCCAAATGGACCAGATGGGTCATAGACCGTCTCCTCCAAAGCCAGACTCTCGAAATGAGAAAGGCAAAGGGAAAGCGACCTTCATCGCCAACGCTCAACAACAGCCGAGTGGCCCGAGAGCGGTTGTTCGCCAAAGCAACAAGCGGCAATCTCTCGATGAGAAGTTGAGACGTCCTTACTCGTTTCCCCAAGATAAAACAAGGAGACCGTTCGAACTGGCAGTGCGCAATGGGCTCATCACTCTACCGGAGTCGAGACACCCACCGCAACCGAATGACGTCAACGATCCTAATTACTGCCTTTACCATCGAGTATTGGGCCATCCACTCGAAGATTGCTACGTCTTCAAAAATTGGGTTGAAGACCAATACCAGCAAGGCAAATTCGCGTTGTCTAAAAATTGGAATGTGAACCCGCCACAACTACATGCTCCGAAAAAGATGGACATGTCGGGGGCATCGTGCTCATTCATAGAGGAAGCTCCATGGGAAGTTGTTCTTTGGGAAAAAACTAAAAAAATGTTGAATGATCTTCAAACATGTCCGGCGATTAGGTGGAAAAGCCCGCAAGCGCCGGAGATCATCGATAGGATGCTGAAACTACGCCCAACATCGGGAATTAATAGCAATGGGCAAAGCACCCAGGAACAGCCGTCACGGTCTTCGAAGAAAAAGAAGAAGACCAAAAAGCCCGCGCTGTCTAACGAAAAGCGCATGAATCTGCAAAAGCATATTGACGTGCTGAAAGAATACAACCAGAGGGCGCGAACCCCAGTCACGCTTCAAGAGTTCCTCAGTTACATCCTTGAGAATGAAGATAACGACAATGATGAGGGAGACGACTTGTCAGAAGAATCCGAAGATTATGTGGCAAGTTGCCACATGATCGCTCATTTGTCGTTAAGTAACAAAGCAGCTCACTCGGCGTTAGGAGATAACGTAGAGGAGCTGGGGGCAGGAGCAGTGCCAAAACCCTTGGATTATGTGACAAGGTCTATCAAGGAGAAACCTACTTGTTCATAAAGCATCCAGCGAAACTTCGCCTCAAAGCTACAGCGGACCGAAACGTCCCTAAACTAACAATGGACTGCAATGTCCTAAAACTTGCAACTGACCGAGACGTCTATAAACTACTACGGACCGCAGCATCCCAAGGCTGACGTGGTAAAAAAAAGGGGTATGTCCATAAGCAAAATGGGCACGGATGAAAACTCGAAAGGGCACCGTGAGTAAAAATAGCAGGACTACCGGCGATGTTTGTGAAAATCTGAAAGGGCGCAGACTCGTAAAAAAAACGGTATATCCACAAACAAAATGGGCACGGATGAAAACCCGAAAGGGCGCCGTGAGTAAAAAACAGCAGGACTACCGGCGAGTTTTGTGAAAACCCGAAAGGGCGCAATCTCGTTAAAAGACACTGGCAAGATCCTCTCGACCCTGTAAGGAGAAACCACCTGCGTGAGATCCTTACGACTCACAAAGAAGAAATACACTTAGGAATCCTCATGATTCTTAAGGAGAAAATACACTTACGAGATCATCATAACTCGTAAGGAGAATTCCCCCTATGAGACCCTCACAACTCATAGGATTCAAAATCCTTAAGCTACATAGATCTGAACCTGTTCTTAAGCCATCACAATCCTCGATTCTGCCCTACAACAGGTTCAATGCTGACCCTTGTATACAATCCACGGGAACGAATAAATATTTCCCTAACAGAGTCCCACCAGCAACTAGGGATATGCTCATACGGTGAACAAACACTTGTAGGTCCTCTCGACTTGCAAGGAGAAAACACTCTTGTAAGATCCTTACGACTTATAAGAGAACACACATTTTGAAATCTTCACGATTCCTAAGGAGAAAAAGCACCTACGAGATCCTCACGACTCGTAGGGAGAAACACCTTTATGAGACCCTTACAGCTCATGAAGTCAAAAGCCTTAGTCGATAAAATCCTAACCCTGTTTGCTAAGCCACCTTTGTTCGACATCGACAAAGGCAAATGATGATTCGCTCCTGGCAATATCCCAGTTGTAGCGATGCTGATGCCTAAATCGGTATAAAATTCCAAGTCCTTTCATGGCAAATGATGATTCACTCCTGGCAATATTCCAGTTGCAGCGATGCTGATGCTAATATTGGCATCAGATTCCAAGTTCCACACTCGCGATAAAAAAATCAGCGAGCCAAAAATGCATATGAAATAGCCAAAATGATGGGGCAACTTGCAACGAAATCAGCAAGTAAAAATGTATGCATACAAAAACAGCCGAAATGATTGGGCAACTCGCAATAAAAAGCAGCGAGTAAATAAAACAAATAGCAGAAATGATTGGGTACCGCGAAAAATAGCCGAAATGATTGGGCAATCGCGACTTGCGCGATACAAAAAGCTGAAATGATAGAGCATCGCGGAAAGAAAACAAAAAAATATACATACGAAATGAAATTTTTGCCCGGCAGGTGAGATCACATCGATCCCTGTATACAATCCAGGGGTACAAACAAAAAGGGAACCATATCATCCCACCAGGCTCCATCAGATAGAGAGCCAAGTCTCGACGGCCACATCTACAGCCTGGAGACCCACGACAGCATTCCTCCTCATTCCAGCAGGATTTAGACGCGACAATCAAACAACGGAGCCATGGCAGAGTCCCTAGTTCCAAGTCTCGACGGCCACATTTACAGCCTGGAGACCAACAACAGCGTTTCTTCTCACTACAATGGAATGCAGACGAGACGTCAACAAACGACCCCAGGGTCAAAACAACGGAGACATAGCAGAGTCCCTAGTTCCAAGTCTCGACGGCCATATTTACAGCCTGGAGACCAACAACAACGTTTCTTCTCACTACAACGGAATGCAGACGAGACGTCAACAAACGACCCCAGGGTCAAAACAACGGAGCCATGGCAGAGTCCCTAGTTCCAAGTCTCGACGGCCATATTTACAGCCTAGAGACCAACAACAACGTTTCTTCTCACTACAACGGAATGCAGACGAGACGTCAACAAGCGAACCCAAGGTCAAAACAAATCGGAGCCACGGGAAAGTCCCCAGTTCCAACTCTCGACGGTTCAAAAACAACCTAGAGACCACCTCGACGTTCGTCTCGATACAGCAGACGCGATGTCACCTCAGCGTTCTTCCTCCAACAAGATGTAGACGCAACACCAACAACGGAGCCATGGAAAAGTCCCTAGTTCCAAGCCTCGACGGTTCACCAACAACCTAGAGACAACCGCGATATTCGTTTCGATACAGCAGACGCAATGTCAGCAACGGCGTTCCTTCGCAGTCCAATCGGATGCAGATGCTACACCATCAATCAGAGCCACGGCAAAGTCCCCAGTTCCAAAACTCTACGGTTCACAGACAACCTGGGGTCAACCAATGACCTCCCTGCCGGATCAACGCTCCGTCTCGGAAATAATTCAATCAACCTCAAGGAAATCGATGTCCTTGGCAATAATCTCGATTCAGGGAAATCAGCATCCTTGACGAGAACATCTCAATTCGCGTCGACCTGCAGAGAAATCAGCGTCTTTACAGGAATACATCGATTCGTCTCAACTCCGAGGAAATTAGCGTCCTTGGCAACAACCTCGATTCAGGGAAATCAGCATCCTTGACGAGAGCATTTCGATTCGCGTCGACCTACAGAGAAATCAGCTTCTTTGCAGGAATACATCAATTCGTCTCAACTCCGAGGAAATTAGTGTCCTTGGAAACAACCTCGATTCAGGGAAATCGGCATCCTTGACGAGAGCACCTTGATTCGCGTCGACCCGCAGAGAAATCAGCTTCTTTGCAGGAACACCTCGATTCGTTTCAGCTCCGAGAAAATTAGCGTCCTTGGCAACAACCTCGATTGAAGGAAATTAGCATCCTTGACGATAGCACCTTGATTCGCATCGACCCGCAGAGAAATCAGCGTCTTTGCAGGAACACCTCGATTCGTTTCAACTCCGAGGAAATCAGTATTCTTGGCAATCTCCTCGATTCAGGGAAATCAGCATCCTTGACGAGAGCACCTCGATTCGCGTCGACCTGCAGAGAAATCAGCGTTTTTGCAGGAATACATCGATTCGTCTCAACTCCGAGGAAATTAGCGTCTTTGGCAATCTCCTCGATTCAGGGAAATCAGCGTCCTTGACGAGAGCACCTTGATTCGAGTCGACCCGCAAAGAAATCAGCGTCTTTGCAGGAACACCTCGATTCGTTTCAACTCCGAGGGAATCAGTATCCTTGGCAACAATCTTGATTCAGGGAAATCAGCATCCTTGACGAGAACACCTCGATTCGCGTCGACCTGCAGAGAAATCAGCGTCTTTACAGGAATACATCGATTCATCTCAACTCCGAGAAAATTAGCGTCCTTGGCAACAACCTCGATTCAGGAAAATCGGCATCCTTGACGAGAGCATCTCGATTCGCGTCAACCTACAGAGAAATCAGTGTCTTTGCATGAATACATCGATTCGTCTCAACTCCGAGGAAATTAGCGTCCTTGGCAACAACCTCGATTCAGGGAAATCGGCGTCCTTGACGAGAGCACCTTGATTTACGTCGACCCGCAGAGAAATCAGCGTCTTTGCAGGAACACCTCGATTCGTTTCAGCTCCGAGGAAATTAGCGTCCTTGGCAACAACCTCGATTCAGGGAAATCAGCGTCCTTGACGAGAGCACCTTGATTCGCGTCGACCCGCGGAGAAATCAGCGTCTTTGCAGGAACACCTCGATTCGTTTCAACTCCGAGGAAATCAGTGTCCTTGGCAATCTCCTCGATTCAGGGAAATCAGCATCCTTGACGAGAGCACCTCGGTTCGCGTCGACCTGCAGAGAAATCAGCGTCTTTGCAGGAATACATCGATTCGTCTCAACTCCGAGAAAATTAGCGTCCTTGGTAATCTCCTCGATTCAAGGAAATCAGCGTCCTTGACGAGAGCACCTTGATTCGCGTCGACCCGCAGAGAAATCAGCGTCTTTGCAGGAACACCTCGATTCGTTTCAACTCCGAGGAAATCAGTGTCCTTAGCAACAACCTCGATTCAGGGAAATCAGCATCCTTGACGAGAGCACCTTGATCGTGTCGACCCGCAGAGAAATCAGCGTCTTTGCAGGAACACCTTGATCCGTTTCAACTCCGAGGAAATTAGTGTCCTTGGCAATCTCCTCGATTCAGGGAAATCAGCATCCTTGACGAGAGCACCTCGATTCGCGTCAACCTGCAGAGAAATCAGCGTCTTTGCAGGAATACATCGATTCGTCTCAACTCCGAGGAAATTAGCGTCCTTGGCAACAACCTCGCTTCAGGGAAATCAGCGTCCTTGACGAGAGCATCTCGATTCGCGTCGACCCGCAGAGAAATCAGCGTCTTTGCAGGAATATCTCGATTCGTTTCAACTCCGAGGAAATCAGTGTCCTTGGCAACCTCCTCGATTCAGGTAAATCAGCATCCTTGACGAGAGCATCTCGATTCGCGTCGACCCGTAGAGAAATCGGCGTCTTTGCAGAAATACCTCGATTCGTTTCAACTCCGAGGAAATCAGTGTCCTTGGCAACCTCCTCGATTCAGGGAAATTAGCGTCCTTGACAAGAGCATCTCGATTCGCTTCGACCCGCAGAGAAATCAGCGTCTTTGCAGGAATACCTCGATTCGTCTCAACCCCAGGGAAATCAGTGTCCTTGGCAACCTCCTTGATTTAGGGAAATCAGCGTCCTTGACGAGAGCATCTCGATTCGCGTCGACCCGCAGAGAAATCAGTGTCTTTGTAGGAATATCTCGATTCGTTTCAACTCCGAGGAAATCAGTGTCCTTGGCAACCTCCTCAAAATCAGCGTCCTTGACGAGAGCATCTCGATTCGCGTCGACCCGCAGAGAAATCAGTGTCTTTGCAGGAATACCTCGATTCGTATCAACCCTAGGGAAATCAGTATCCTTGGCAAAAACCTCGATTCAGGGAAATCAGCGCCCTTGACGAGAACATCTCGATTTGCACCGACCCGTAGAGAAATCAGTGTTTTTGCAGGAATATACAGCGTCAGCAAAGTGGAGCCGCGGAAAAGTTTCCAGTTCCATGACTCGGCGGTGCACAGACAACCCAAAGTTAGCCCTTGACCTCCCTGTTGAAGCAATGCCTTAACTCGGGAGTAGGTCAACTCATCAATCACTTGCGGGTCCTTACGACTCGTAAGGGAGCAAATTCTCTTGTGAGATCCTTACGACTTTCAAGAGAAAACACACTTAGGAATCCTCACGATTCCTAAGAAGAAAATACACCTACGGGATCCTCTCGACTCGTAGGGAGAAAAGTCTTTATGAGACCCTCACGGCTCATAAAGTTGAAAAGTCTTAGGTGGCAGATCCTAACCCTGTCTTCTAAGCCATCACCGCCCTACAAAGAGGTCAAGATGGATTATCTATAGGCCACATTCCCCGAAGTCAAATATCGACAAGGAGGGAAACAAACACTTATGAGTCCTCTCGACTTGTAAGGGAGAAAATTCTCTTGTGAGATCCTTACGGCTCTCAAGAGAAAACGCACTTAGGAGTCCTCACGACCCCTAAGGAGAAAATACACCTGCGGGATCCTCTCGACCTGTAGGATGAAAAAACCTTCTTGAGATCCTTACGGCTCATGAAGATAAAAAAAGTCTTAGGCTACAAGGACCCTAAACTTGTCTTCTAAGCCCTCAATTCCTTGGCCATGCATAACTCTGCACTACTTCACCCACGTACATACTTACGTGGGCAAAGTAGTGGGGGGCATTTTTTCCCGCAAAAAATTTTGGCTTAAAACCTGCTCCCAATAATAACAATAAAATAAAATAAAATAATAATAAAAACTCCATATGAAAAGAGTGTAACAAATGCCTCAAAGCCAAGAGTTAAAACATATTAAAGCAACGCTTCAGATTCTGTCCGCTGCGCGCTGCGCGCCACGTGTCAAACGCAGACACGCCAGCGCCAGGAGCGCTGCGCACTAGGCGGCGCACTATTTTAAAATTCAAAATTTAAAAAGTTGAAGCAACGCTTCAGATCCAGCGCTCTGCGCTGCGCGCCACGTGTCAAACACAGGTGCGCTAGCGCAGTTGCGCTGCGCTCTGCGCTGCGTGCCACGTGTCTAACACAGGTGCGCTAGCGCAGTTGCGCTGCGCTCTGCGCTGCGCGCCATGTGTCAAACACGAGTGCGCTAGCGCAGTTGCGCTGCGCGCCACGTGTCGAACGTAGGTGCGCTGGCGCAAGGTGCGCCAGCGCTGGAATTAAAAATTCCCCCATCGTCAGATTAAAAGATATACTAATAATAAATTATTAATTAATCAGAACTAAAATTCTGTTATGGAAAGATTTTTCAATCTTATTAAAACAAGAAAATTATCTTCTGTAAAACAGAAGCCTTAGGATCAAAGATCCAACGGTGGGAAATATTCCCAAATCAATCAGATAAAGATCTCTTAAAACTGATTTAACAAATCATTTGGCCCTATATAAAGGACCCTAGACTTCAAATCTAAAATATACAGAGGATAGAGATATAGAGAATACAGAACAAGAGAGAGAGAAACCATCTGCAAAAGAAGAGAAAACTCTTAGAAAAAAGAAAATTTTTCTTCATCTTCAAGGTAAAAAGAACTATGTTCTTGAATAATAGAGATGAAACCATCTCGTAAAAAGAAGAACCATTTTCTAAAAAGATCAGAGATCTAAGAAAAAGATCAAAGTCTTTAATAAAAAAGAAAAGATCAAAAAGATCTAATCATAAAAAGACTAAAAGAAGTATTTTTACTTCATTCACAGATCTTGGATCTATAAAGGCAGAGCCTTTTATAAAAACAAGAACTTTTGTTCTTGGATCTTGAGGCAAAATCTCCTTTAAAGAAGAACATAAATCTGTTCTTTGATCTTAAAATTGATCAGATGCGCTTTGCGCTATCAGAAAGTGCCTTGCACTCATGAATTGTGCTTTTGCGCTTCTTGGACCGGCGCTCAGCGCCAAAACATGCCGCGTGTCAACCATAGACACAATCTGCGCTTTGCGCTTTTAAAACAGAGCACCGCGCTCATGGGCTGGCGCTTAGCGCCAAGCGCGCCACGTGTCACTCACTGGTGCGCCAACAGACTAGCGCAATGCGCTCATAAATTAAAAGCGCAATGCGCTAACAAACTAGCGCTTAGCGCTAAGCGCAACACGTGTCCTCTTCGTGTGCGCTACTCGACAGAAGCGCAAAGCGCTCTTTGACTGGCGCAATGCGCCTGGCGTGCCACGTGGCGCACTGTCAGAACAAACTTTGTTTCTGATAAATGTTATGCATCAATACAAGACAAAAATATCAGAGCCCAATACCTAGCATTATTAAAAGGGATGAGCCCAAATAAAGGCTTAATAGCCAGAACAAAAATACAATGTTAAAACATTTTAATTGGACTTAGCCCAATTTTGGCCATAAGTTCTCAACCTGTTTTGAATTGAGCACATCTGCTCTTTTAACCAACTCACCTTAGTTCAAGGGTACATCTCTTCACTCCTTTGATATCCGTCGTTGTAATTCCTCAACGTCTTCAAAGAGGTGACGGGTCCCGACAACCACATATTTCACAGACTATGACGTCTTTAAACTGGACTGTGGGGTCCTTAAACTCATGGACTATGATGTCCTTAACCTTGACCGTGATGTCTTTAAACTAACATCGGACTGTGAGGTCCTTAAACTCATGGACTATGATGTCCTTAACCTCGACCGTGATGTCTTTAAACTAACATCGGACTGTGAGGTCCTTAAACTCATGGACTATGATGTCCTTAACCTCGACCGTGATGTCTTAAAACTAACAACGGACTGTAGAGTCCTCAAATCCACGGACTATGATGTCCTTAATCTTGACCGTGATGTCTTAAAACTAACATTGGACTGTGGGGTCCTTAAACCCACGGACTATGATGTCCTTAACCTGGACCGTAATGTCCTTAAACTAACGATGGACTGTAATGTCCTTAAACTAATCGACTGCAATGTCCCTAAACTAAACAATAGAGTCCAAATACTTTTTTGTTGGATCTAAACGATCCCGTTAAGTTGATCTTAGTCTCAAATTAGACTAACGTATCCTTAACATACGTTTAAGTTTATCTTAGTCCCAAATAAGGCTAACGTATCCTTAAACCCAACCCCCAAACCCAAATCTAAGAAAATACAGATTTGGACTAATCCACGCCCTACGGGCGACAACATACATTAGTTTCCGTATACAATCCCCGGGCAACCAAAAACAAAACAAACACACACGACACGAAGTGACCATCTGGAGAAGGAGAAAGTGGTTACCGCGATGCGGTAGCGTAATTAACTGCAGGGGCTTGTGCCTGCAGGGAAGAGCGTCCCCACAATCAAAACCCCCTCATCAACGAGGGGGAATCTGACGAAGTCTGCTAAATCGGCCGCATCCGTTTAAACCTTCGATACATGGTGCCATAAATTAACTTGGCATCTTCGGAGAGGTGGACGGATAGCACCAATTAGCATCTGCCCCGAAATTCAAGCAAGACAAACCTGCGCGGTCGTGTCTCCGTGTTTCGGAGGAGAACATGGATATTACGTGCCTTTCATATGAGACACTGTTTTCATGTATGCTCACGTGTGCTTCACGTGAGGCATGGTCTTCATGTGCGCTCACGTGATCTTCATGTAAGGCAAGGTCTTCATGTGCGCTCACGCGATCTTCACGTGAGGCATAGAGTCTTGGATGCTCACGTAGTATCACATGAGCTGCGCACTTGTTTTTCTTCATAGTACTCGTGTGCTCTTCACGTGGGACGCGCACTTGGGTGCTCACGTGATATCACGAGAGTCGCTGTCTTCTTGGGGATCTCACGTGGGCTGTTGGATTATTTGGTGCTCATGTGATATCACGGGGACTGCGCGCTAGCTTGGATGCTCACGTGATATAACGGGCTGCGCAATAGCTTGGGTGCTCACATGATATCACGTGAGACGCCCACTTGGTCTCTTCATAGCGCTCATGTGCTCTTCACGTGGGGTGCTATCTTCATGTGCGCTCACGTGTGTATGACGTGAGCCGCACACTTGCTTGCTTTTTTCCCAGCGCTCACGTGTGTTTCACGTGAACCGTTTGCTGGGATAAAAAATTACACCTGTTGACCAAGTCAAAGTCAGTCAACCCCAGTCAAGTGGGCCCGAGCCTAAGCAAGCGGGACCAAACCCAACCCATGTGGGCCCAAGCCCAAGTCAAGACCGAGCATGGAAGGGGCTGGCTCCATGCCAAAAAGAAGGCAATAAATTAGTTTAAATGTAATTTTTAGAAATAAATGTATGAAAAATGGGCAAAAAACCAAAATTTTGTAAACCGCATGGCTTATGTGCAAAAAGAAATAAGCACATAAAGCATGAGGTGGCATAAATGCCATATAGAAAAGCCCAAGTGGCTATATGTAAAGTGTGTATCCTATAAAAGGCAAACATGATGAAAAAATCAACTTTTCATTCTCTAAAAAATTCAAGAATTTGTGCCTCCATCTCCTTTTTCTCAATTCCTCTCTCTTTCTTTTCATTTCTAATTAAATCAAGAGCTTAGCTCTTTTTTTCTCAAAATTAAATAAAGTTTCACTATAAAACCCTCGAAGGGGAGTTCAAATCTCCTATCAAATTCCTAAAAACGAGATTTAATCCCATCTCCCTTTTTCTCCAAAATCCAGCAAAAAAGAGGAGGAAGAAAACCCACCACCAAAAATCCTACTTTGGGAAGATCCAAGGCACAAGGGAGAAGAAAGGATGCATTTTTTATCATCCACGAAGATTTTTTAGGAGTGCAACTTCAAGATCCAAATTCTCAAAAGAGTTCAACTCCGAATCCAGATATTTTGGGAGTTTAACTCTAAATCCAGATCTTTGGAAAGTTTAACTCCAAATTTATACCCAATTCATGTTCAGGATTTCAACTCTAAAGCCCATCGGAAGTTCAACTCCCAGCCTAAGGGGTAAGCCCCTTTTCCAGCGGTCGCGTGCCGTGTACGTGACCCGCTGGCGCCCAACAGTCGCGCGCAGGGCACGTGACCCGCTGGCGCCCAGCACCCACACGGCACGCACGTGACCCGCTGACGCCCAGCGGTCACGTGTTGTCTCACGCGTCCTTAGGACGCTCTTCACCCTTCTTTTTCCCCCACGCTCCACACTCAAAACACATCCCCCGTTAGAAAAAAATTTCTAATGGACGCTGCCCCGCACCCCGCAAGGGGGCTGCCAGCCCTCTTGACCCCAGCCCACTATCCGGGTAATGGAACCCCCGTAAACTCTGCGAGGCCCCCGATACGTCCAAGTCCCCTTCAAAACACGACACAAGCACACTGTACATTGAGTTCGCATGACCAGTTTGACCCGTCAATCCGGGGTTCTCTCGCTCTAAAGACGAGAGGTAATTAACGGTAGCTTAGTCTGCGGCTGCCGGAGATTCAGATCCTCACAATCAATAAACCCCAGTCTACCCTAGGCAGGGGGAATCTGTAATACGCCTGACAAGCGACGTGTATTCCTATCTCAATAGGGTGACGAAAAAACCCCTACAGGTTCTGGCACGCCCGGTGGGACCTTTCTCTCCTCCCATATTTCGGATTAAACGTTCATGCGAACTCAATCAGCATATATATCGATTGTCTGTACTAAAATCATGCTTTTTTGTGCAGGATAACATCTTTCCAATCACAATCTTCAAATTCAACGAGAATGTCTCCAAGGACTAGTTCGATCTCTGAGGAAACTCCGATCCCATACGTGGTCAAGATCAATGCTCGCGTGGTTCTCCCTGCAAGTCTTAGTCGGCACTAGGAGGAACCGTCCTGCCAATTTGGTTTCGTCATCATCTACCCTGCTGGAAGCGCTCATCAGACGGAAATCCCAGCGAACCAGGTGGCCAAGCCAGTCTCAAGAGGCAAGAGGCCGAACGTTGTGATCGCCAAGGCACCACAACCCAAACGTAAGACGGTATCCGTATGACTCTCTAGTACTCCAGCTGGGAGCAAGACTACCGGAAAAAAGGGTATCATCAGACATCGCGGACAAACTCAGCTGACGCTGCCGACAAGTGCACGATTAGACGTATCTCCAAGGCTCTCCATCGCTCGGCCTGCGGCATCTTTCTGAAGAGCTGAAGCCTGCCAGGTGCTCAAACAGAAAGGTTGAGATAGAAGCGGCTCAGATATAGAGCCAACAAGAGGGCCAGGACTCCGGCTAAGTGGAATTTTGTGAGGTTCCAAGAACAGGGTTACCCCACGACGAAAGCTGAGTCGGGCGTAAAAATCAACAATTCCTTCGAAACTCTGAAGTGGGTTCAGAAAAACACCATGGCCGCTAAAATCAAGAAGACAACAATCCGAACAATGCTACAAAGAGACGTGTCCCAGCCCCAACATAGAAATCATGACATCGTCTCTTCAAGGGTCTATCAGGCACTTTGTGTCGCGCAAAAGCAGCGGGGAAAAAGTGGAAAAGAAGTGCCAGCGTCACTCAAGAATCCAATTAGGCCAACCATCTTCAATCGATTGTCTGTTCCCGAAATAGAAGGGCCACGACAGCGGTCTGCGAAATCAGCTGCCAATGATGAAAAGTCGGCCGGATATGTTATCCACATGGTCTACATAGCAGGCACGCGTCCCAGCGACAACCTTCACAGCAAAAGCAAGGACGAGGCCACTACATCCCAAGCCCAACCTGGATTGAATGTGGCCACCACTTCCCAGGATCAGCCTCCTTTGCATGATGATGAAAACCCTCTTGATGAGGCCGATAGACAGAAAAACCCCTTGGTCCACGTGGAGTCAAGCTCGGATAGCGAGAAAGAGCCAACTTTCCGCCCCAGGACCGCAGAGCAAGAGCTACTTCAAGAGCTCCGAAAACAGCTCAGGAGCAAAGATAGAGAGATGCCCAAACTTTATTCAAAAATTGATGACTTGACGATTGTCGTGATGCAGCTCACGGCTCAAGTTGCTCGGGCACCCTCCAATCAAGCGCAAATCTCTACTCATGAGCCGGGTGATAACAACCCGAAGCAATCGATACATGTCCTTTTGGGTCCAACTTTAGGCGAGCCGCACGAAAACCGGCCACATTCCACTTCTGGGGATGCCTTGGCCCCAGATGACACTATCCCGCTAACACAAGATCGGATAATGGATTTGGTCACCAGTAAGGTTAAAACATTGGTGACCAAAGCCGAAACTTAGAAAGAAATTGGCAGTAGTGGGCGGCCATATCCCGCACAGTACGATCTGATCGAGTTCTCCAGCGGCTACGTCATTCCTGAGTTCGGAAGATTTGACAGGACGGGAAACACAAATCAGCATGTCGCCCACTTTAAAGCGTCATGCGGAAATACAGGGGGCAATGATGCACTCCTTCTTCGCCAGTTTGTCAATAGCCTGACCGATATCACTTTCGACTGGTACGCGAGCATACCAGACGGGTCCGTCGCTACTTTTGCCCAAATAGAGTCTCTGTTTCGGCAAAAGTTCATCAGTGTCGGTGATAAGATCTCCATTGCTGACCTTGTGAGGACCAAACCAGGGAAGAACGAAAGCAATATATACTTTATTTCCCGATAGCGTAATCTCACGGTCAAGTGCGAACTGCCGCTAGAGCAGGACCAGTCCGTCAGCCTTCTCATTGGAAACTTCAGCAATTAGATTGTCTCATTCTTATATACAACAGGCCTCAAGATGTTTCAAGAGTTAACCAAAAGAGTTCAAATGCTGGAACGCTCGAAGTAAAAGTCTGCTTTGGACCCTCAGAACGACAAGCCTTGGAAGAACCAAAAGGACAATAACTGTAAAAGTGGGGATTCCAATAATACCAACGCCTTCAATGTGTCTGACAATGAAGGCAAGCGAAAGGAGGGCGGGTCAAAAACAGACCGGGCTCGAAAGCCAGTGCTAGGAGGAGAAGGGTCTTCCCTAGAGGAGAAAAAGAACAAAATCTACTCTTTCAGAAGGAACAAGATCCGCAAGATATTCAAAAATTCCTTGAACAACGGTCTACGATTGCCAGAGTCGAAAAGACCTTACAAAGCAAAAATGACCGACAATCCTTTATATTGCCCGTACCACCGAGTAGTGAGCCATGCGATCGGGAATTGCTATATTTTCCAATATTGGGTCGAAAAGCGGTACAAGACTGGAGAGATCGAACTGTCCAAGGGTGTGTTGGTGAACAATTAAGCTGCAACCGCCAACTTTATACAAACACAGAAACCTTTTTGGAGCAAACAGCTAAACCCGCTACCCTGAGAAATGAAACTGACTCGTCGCAGCCTCTATGAAGCATGCACATATCTAATAAGACGAAAATGCTAAAACTACTTCAGAAAGAGCCCAGAACAGAATGGGAGGGGCAGAAGGAGCCCACCGTTCCAGTTACCAAGTCGACTCAATCGAGCTTAAAATCCAAAAGCTAAAGAAGAAGAAAAGGAAAGGTGCGTTTCGAGGAGAAAGGGAGTCGGCGGGGAAATCGACCATTAAAAAGCATATTGATTCCCTCGAAAACTACAAACAAAAGAAAAAGAACTCTAATTCAATTAAAAGAGTTCTTCCCTAGAAGCAGCTGAGATTCTGGAGGAGCCGGAAGAAGACTCAAATGATGAGGTCCCTATCATGACCTGCTACGTCATCCACCTTGGTAGCGACTGTGAAGAAGAGCTTTGTTTTCCTGAGGAGGATGAGGAGCTCACCATGAAGGCCAACCAGATCCAGCTCAGAAGCGGCAAGACTCTACTGCCAAATCCAGCCATTCGGTGTACATGAAGTCCGATATGAAAATTCTCGGTACTTTGTGAACCCCCAAAGTGATGAGCCACAGCTGACTAAGAGCAGAACGTCTCCGAAACTCAATAGCCAATCTAAGTCGGCTGTCACTTTCAAAAGAAAAAATCCCCAAGCGCGTCCGCGTTTCGGCAGTGACACTTTTGAGTCCGACGCTAGAAGTCCGTCCTTCCATAAAACTCGCCCTCATTTCGGTAGCGATTCAGACGAGTATGATATTGAAGGCCCATCCGGCAGCAAAATTCGCCCTCGTTTAGACAATGACACTGAAAAATCAGAAGAAAATGACTCGTCTTGCAACGGTTGTGCAAATTGGGCTTTCGTGCCAAAAGCAAGGTAAGAGAGACCTTCGAAATTACAGAAAGGTCTCTAACCATCACAAGGGTGCCGGAGAAGATGTGCAAAGAGCTTGATACGTTATCAGTCTCCACCATGGACCGGCTAAATACCTTCTACATTCCCAGAAGGAAAAGTGGACAGAAGGGCATCTTATTTTATGAGTCAAATCCCGTCGTGCATCCGGATGATTTGTCTATCACGTGCCTTCCCTATGAGAGAGGCATAAGAGCCATCCTCAATCCCAGATATTACGCGTCCGAGATGCGGGAATATTTTAAAAGGTGCGGATGTCGGTTATATCAAACGGACTCTGAAGCAAAGTTTTATGAGGGGTTGTAGCATCCACTTCAGGTCCGAGCACTCATCGATGGAAGAATCTGAGATAGACGGGGCATATGTTTCATTCAACTGATGCCAAAGAATAATACATAATCTATGTTGGTGAAACCAGCGAAGAGTCAAATGATGAAGATGAGCTAGCCGAACCAAAATAAGCCCCTCAAGAGCTTGAAGTTGGAGGACAAGAAACCTTTGACGAGCTAACCGAGATTGATTTAGGAAAGCCTGATAATCCAAGGCCAACCTGCATCAGTTCACTCATGTCAGAGGAAATGAAAGAGTAGATAATCGCCATGCTGCATGAGTTCGCAAACTGCTTCGATTGGACGTACAAAGAAATGCCTGACCTCTCCCCTGAAGTGGTCGTGCATAAGCAGGCTATATCTCCTAATGTCAAGCCAGTCAAACAAGCTCCTCGAAGAATGAGAAGGGAGCTGGAAGAAAAGGTCATCACGGAAACCAAGAAACTCATCGATACCGGCTTCATCAGAGAAGAGAAATATGCGGACTGGATCGTATGCATTGTCCCGGTGAAAAAGAAGAATGGACATCCGAGTCTGCGTCAATTTCAGAGACCTTAACAAGACATGCCCTAAAGATGATTTCCCTCTTCTAGTCATGGAAATGATGGTCGATGACACATCAAATTACGAGCTGTTCACTTTCATGGATGGTTCGTTTGGGTACAATCAGATAAAAATGTTGCTTGAGGATGAGAAGCATACAACATTTCGAACCCCGATAGGCATATACTGTTACAAGGTAATGCCGTTCGGACTGAAGAATGCAGGCACCGCATATCAAAGGGTAATGACTAAAATCTTTGATTACTTAATCCATAAAGTCGTTGAATGTTATATTGATGATTTGGTCGTCAAGACTAAATCCAAGGCGGATCACATCCGAGATCTCAGGACCGTTTTCACCCGACTGAGGGATCATGATCTGAAGATGAATCCTCTAAAGTGTGCTTTTAGCGTGTCATCGGGAAAATTCTTGGGCTTCATAGTCCGACATCGGGGGATCGAAATTGACCCATCAAAGATAAAAGCCATCATGGAGATACCTCCTCCAAAAAATCTGACGCAGCTAAGATCCTTTCAAGGCAAGCTCGTTTACATACGAAGGTTCATCTCGAACCTATCGGGAAGATGCAGGCCCTTCTCGAAGCTCATGAAGAAAGGAGCTCCTTTCGTCTGGGATGCCGAATGTCAAGAAGCATTCGAAAATATGAAATAGTACCTGTTGCACCCTCCAGTACTTATTTCTCCCATCCCAAATAAACCGTTGATTCTTTATACCGCCGTGCTAGACGAGTCACTCGGTGCACTCCTTGCCCAGAACAACGAGAAGGGAAAAAATGCCCTCTACTACCTCAGTCGAACTTTAGTCGGGGTGGAACACAACTAATCCCCAATCGAAAAGCATGCCTGGCTCTGATATTGGCTGTAAAGAAACTGAGGCACTATATGCTCGCTCATCGGGTTATACTTATCTCCAAGGTCGACCCGCTTAAATACTTAATGACCAAGGCAAGCCCAACCGGCAAAATGGCAAGATGGGTTGTCATGCTGCTTGAGTTCGATATAGTCTATACTCCTCAGAAGGCAGTAAAAGGGTAAGCCCTCACCGACTTCCTTGCTGCTCATCCCATACCTGTAGGGTCGCCGCTCAATTGCGAGTTACCCAACGAACAAGCGCTGCATCTCAAAAATAACGAGCCATGCTGGGAGCTCTACTTCGATGGAGCCTCATCAATAAGGAGCTCCAGCAAATCAAGCACCCCGCAGATAAAAACAGGAATAGGATTGGTGTTCATCACGCCATCGATGGGAACCCTACGGCGTTATTTCGCTCTCACCGAGCTTCACACAAACAATGAGGATGAGTATGAAGCTCTGAAAACTTGTCTGGAGATCGCCATAGAAATAGAAATCCTGCGGTTATGGGTCTACGGTGATTCCCAGCTTGTCATCAACCAAGTAAGCGACGACTATAAGATATACAAACTCGAGTTAGCTAGGTACAGAAGCCGGGTGGTGGAGCTCATGAAACAGTTCACCCACATTGAACCGATAAGAGTTCCTAGGATGTTGAACGGAAAAGCCGACGTACTCGCTAGTTTAACCAAAGAGCTGGCTGATCCCGATATGGGTGAAATTCTGATAACAATCAGAAGCCGACAAATTTTGCCTCCAGTCTCTTTGCGTGAAGAAGAAAACATAGAAAAAGAGAACAATCCTGCCGAAGAAGCTCTGATCGTTCAAGACAAGCCCGATTAGAGAGAGCCCTTCATAGAGTACCCCCGATATGACAAGTTGCCTGAAGAAAAATCTGCGATGGTTCAGCTGAAGAATAGAGCACTCCGATACATGTTTGTAAATAATATATTATACCGCAGATCATATGACCAACTCTGGATCAGGTGTTTGTTATTGGCCGAAGCCCAAAAAGTCATGAAAAAAGTTCACTCGGGCGTCTGTGGGGCTCACCAGTCCGATCCCAAAATGCGGCTTCAAGTCAAACAGCTTGGGTATTACTGGCCTACCATGATAAGGGATTGCAAGAGCATGTGAAGAAATGCCATCTCTGCCAAATTCACAGTGACTTCATTCACAAGCATCCCAATCCATTGCATCTTATGGTGGCGTCATGGCCCTTCGAAGTTTGGGGCGCCAATATAGTCGGCCCGATCGATCCTCCGTCATCCAAAAGCCACCGGTTCATATTGGCCGCAACTGACTGCTTCTCCAAATGGGATGAAACTGTCCCGCTAAAAGAAGGCAAGACAGAAGATATTCTGACATTCTTCTGGCATAATATTCTATACCGCTTCGGTACACCGAGAAGAATCATATCTCTGACAACGGCCCTTCTTTCAAGAGTTTCAAAGTCTCAAGGTTCGCTACTTGGCACAAGATAGACTGGAGATATTCCTCTCTCTATAATCCAAGAGCCAATAGGCTAGTCGAAGCCTTCAATAAAACTCTATATAAGATCTTGAGCAAAAATTCTTCAGCCAACAAGAGAGACTGAAATCTCAAACTCCACGAGGCGTTGTGGGCATATCGTACCACGCACCGCACTCCAACCCAGTTCACTCTATACTCATTACTCTTCGGAGTGGAAGAAATTCTCCCCCTCGAAATCGATGTTTCAAGCCTCAGGATGGCCGTCCAGCATGATTTGACAGAGGAGGAAAACGCTATCCTTCGGCCCGAAGAGCTCGACGCCCTCGAAGAAAAAAGACTCGCGGTACAACAAAATCTAGAGATGTACCGAGCCCAAATGTCATGGACCTATGATAAAATGACCCGTGTCTGTGCTTTTAAGAAAGGCGAATTGGTGTTGGTCCTTAAAAGACCGATCATTCTTAATCGACACGCCAAAGGAAAATTCAAGCCAAACTAGAAAGGTCCATAAGTTATTAAGAAAGTGTTTAATTGTAACATTTCAGAAAATATAAAATGTTATTTTTGGAATTTAATATTAAAATAATATATTTCGCGAAGACTACCCGATTTGCGAAATTGGCGTTTTCGTAAAAAGGTATAAATATTTACCAATAATTGTAAAATAATTGAAAATTAAAATGATTTTATTCATTTAAAAATATATTTATCGGGTTTGGCATTTTTAAAATTTATTATATGCAGTTTGAATAAAACCCGATTAGTGCACTGCTAATCGCGATTAGGCCAAATCCGTGTTTCTACAGTTTTTCATAGCTAGTGCACCATGTCATGTTGCATTTTAGTTACGTGTTGTTTTAATTATGTTTGATGTTATTTGTGAGAGGGGAAAGAGAAGAAAAAAGATAAGAAAAAGAGAAAAGGGTAAAAGGGTAATAATTGAGAGAGAGGGGTGAGAATAAGAGGAAGAGAGAGAGGGGGCAGCCATATCTTTTCCTCCCCATTTCTTTTCTTCTTCTCCTTCTTCATCTTCACCTTCCCTCCACCTTCACCCCAAGAAACCATCTCAAATCCTTCATCCAAACCCTAAACCCCTTTCATTAAAGTTGATCCCCTCTTCGTCCTCTACACTTTGGACTAAGAAAATGTGGATTTTGATGATTTGGGGCAGGTAAGGTTTTTCTTGAGTTGCCCAAATGAGGTATGAATTCTTCCATCTAGTTTAGTTAAAGTCTAATAGCGCCCTATAGTAGTTTAGAGTTAAATTGGTATTGATTAGTGATGTTAGAAAATTCCTCGAGAAGGGTTTGAGTGTTGTGTGGATTGGGTAATACCTAGTGGCTGTTTACAAGACCCTAGAGGTCGATTCTTGACCTGGACCAGTGACCAAACCCCAGAATACGAACTTTAGATTTATCGATATCGAGTTTTTGTGGATTTAGCGATGGTATTTAGAGATCTGGGATGACCCGAGACCTTTGTAAAGAAAGTTCCCTTGACAGTGAGACGTGCAGGCAACCATGAATCAACCCTGGAAACCTGAGCCCCTCCCTTCAGTTTCTGGCCGCAGATATATTCATGGTGACCGCAAATTGCGGCCACGTCTGGAGTAAATGTTGTGACTTTTGGTGTGTGGCCTTGCTTTGTGATATCTAGACTAACCCCATGTGCAAAATCCCTTAGTTTGGCCTGGGGTGGAATCTGGAAGTGGTTTTCCTTAAATGCAGTTTTCGGGTTTTTGCGAATTATGAACTTGGGTTTTGATATTAATATTGTATTTTGGTTGTTGGGCGTTTGTACGTCAACAACAAGGATTTGTTTGATTGTTTTGCATACGTAGGCTATAGATTCTAACCTATGGACGCACCGTGTGCCGTATTGGTTTTCCGAACTTGATTTTAATAGCATTTCAATGTGTGTTGACATTGTAGGTACCTTCGCATGGATTCCGAGATGATGGAGCATGGCGTCATCGACTTCGGCGAGCAACAATCAGGTGAGTAGATCTATATCTACGGGGGAAGTCGGGTGGATGGCATATAGCACCCCCGCAAATATAAAATGGAAACCGATCTATAGGATACAGTCGTAGAAACCTAGATTAGGAAACTAAGGATATAGTTTAAAAGATGGATAGTGATAATATTAGTGATTGAATATATATATTGAGAAAGCTTTAGGGATATGAAAAGTGAAGGCGAAATACGACTAATAGATAGGTAATTACACTAGAATAAGCATTGAGTTTAGCGTAACATGAAACTAAATTAATAAAGTAGAATGTTTATATATTATTTGACTTAATGTGATGAAAAGAAAATATTATGTGATATGATATGTTGGTATACGGATACGAGTCGATATGTGATAATTGATACCTTTGCCGGTCCCAAGATCTGAGATTGATACGGGTGGGACCTGAGAGATAGGTATATATATATATATGGATAATGTTGTGAATCTTGGGAGTTATGCCGTACGAGACGTTAGGTCCGTACCCTCTTTGTCTTATAGGTTGTTAGGATCCCAAATTGATTAATGACGACGTACGATGATTTACCGTACGTGATGAGTTTAATAGATGATTGATCCATACCCTTGACTAGAGGATGCCGATTGATAGATTCATCGACTCGGTCAAGTTAGATACGTATACCTTATCGCATTTAGCTGATTATTTACCTTATGCTACATTCATGTTATTCTCATTGCATTGCATATACCTGTGCTAGTACACCTGCACCATTATCGATGATGCGTATGTCACACTTATACAGATTTGCCGGCTCACACACTTCATCATCGATAATTGCCATGTCACTACACAGTAGAATTGTTGCATCATGATATAACTCTTTGCATAATTTACTTGCTATAGTTGCATATACACTTTTATACGATGTTGCATTTGATCTTGGAGAAATTGGGAACCGCAAGATATATTTTAAAACTGGATTCATTTTAAAAGAGCAGTTTTTCTCTTGATATGTACATATATTGTCCCATGTTGCATTATATACAGATATGCTTATATTTCTATTATATGTCGCATACATCATGCTTTATGATTATACGCATTTAGATATGTTGTTTTCATAAGATTTCTGAATTTAAGAACCGTGGTTATTTCAAAAGAAAGTATGTATTGTTTTAAAAATCCGGTATCTCTTGATATGATATTTGTATAGTCCACTATGAGTTTTCTCGGCTCTTGAGCGATATCATACACCCGATTCTAGGAGGAGGAGGAACCGTCTGCGGGTGCATGGTGGACCCGATGAGGTACCCCGGGGCAAGATGGTCGCAGATGATGGCGTTGAGCCTGGAAGAGGAGCACTACCTACCGGTGTAGTATTTTGGACCTGGCGGTTATCCGGAGGATACCGACCGGAGTCATGAGATGGATACAGGCCAGTCCGGATAGCCGGAGCCTGAGATATGAGGATTTACGTGTCGATACTGGACACGGGTTTCATGATATTTCGAGTGTCGGTGTTGGACACTCAGGTTCCATGATTTGGTATGTCATTGATGGACATACACATTCTTGATATCCTCATATATTTACATGCTTATGCTTTTATGATGTTTCGAGTGGACGAGCTCCACATGCATACAGGCATTCATTATATTATTGGATGATATCCACTTGTATACTTGCATCTATTTATTGTTGGCACATTTTTACTTACGGTCACCCTAGATATCATAGTATTACCTTTATGATATAATTGACCTAGGAAATCGTTATTTTATTCGATTTCTGCCTGTTGATGTTTTCTACTCACGAGTTGGCAACTCACCCCCGTTGTGCCACAGTTATTGCAGGTTGACCGCATGGATCGGTAGCGGCATCTTTGGCGCACAGTTGCATTCGGGTGATTTGCTTTGGTAGGTGGTACACATCGGATCGTGCCACTATTGTATTTATTATTCTTGTTGTATCTAGTCAACTCTGTCAATCAAACTAGTATTTGTATAAGTAATGAGACTTAGCAAGACTTGTAGTTGCGAGATTTGAACGATGGGTTTTATGTTCGCTTATTGGGTTGATGTCTTGCTTTATTCATTATCTTTTGTGTTGATCTTCGTCGTTGGCCGTCGTATACTTGTTTTATTACTTGCGTGGTTATGAATCCGCCGTTTGGCGAAGAGCTAGCTCCCACTTAGGAATGCCTTTTTATTATCATGTATTTGTGGTTTCGGATCAAAATATACAAAGGAGGTGCTACCCAAATTTTTAAAAGACGAACATGTTTTACAACAAGTAGGATAGACTTGCATTTTTCATGTTCCTTTTTCTATGCATTTAAGAAAACACTTTTCTTCATTATACCTTATTTCAAACTGCACCTCTTTTGTTTCTTTAAAAGGTTTAGATTTCTGGGTTTCAGCTTACTTAGATTACGTTACACCTTTAGACGTTGCGTGATTTAAGTGTTGGTCACGAGCTAATATTTCGGGTCGTGACATTGATGGAGGATCCTACCAGCTGATAAATGCCGTGGAAGAAAGGCATATGCCACCCATCAATGACCGATATCTCAAGAAATACTATGCGTGAATGCTTTAAGTCGGAGACGAATCGAGCGCACTGGCCCTACAGTCTAAATCATACATTCTGTAAAACCGTATACAATCCACGGACGTAAACGCCCCTATCTCTCCCAAGTCCTACCGGCGAGACTACATCTGAAGTCCTACTGGCGATGAAGCTCCACTAATGTTAAAAAAAGAGGGTATGTCCATAAGCAAAACGGGCACAGATGAAAACCCGAAAGGGCTCCGTTAGTAAAAACAGCAGGACTGCCGGCGGGTTTGTGAAAACCTGAAAGAGCGCAAACTCGTAAAAAGGAGACGAAAGTACACTCGCAAGGTCCTCTCGACCTTGTGAGGAGAATATCCTCGCGTGAGATCCTTACGACTCATAAAGGAGCAATACACTTAGGAATCCTCACAATTCCTAAGAAGAATATATACACATACGAGGTCCTTTCAACTCATAGGGAGAAAATGCTTTTATGAGACCCTTACGGCTTATAAAATTGAAAAGTCTTAGGTGATAGGGATCTAAACATGTCCCTTAAGCCATCGCTCCCCAACAGGCAACGGCAAATGATGAGTCGCTCCTGACACTACGCTTCAGGGTTGGCGGTGTTGATGCCAACCCAAAACTCAAAACTCAAGTTTTCCCAACGACAAATGATAAGTCGCTCCTGGCACTATACTTAGTGTTAGCGGTGCTGATACCGACCCAAAACTCAAAACCCAAGTTTTCTCAATGGCAAATGATGAGTCGCTCTTGGCACTATACTTCAGTGTTAGCGGTGGTGATGCCGACCCAAAACACAAATCCCAAATCTTCCCAGGGTAAATGATGAGTCGCTTCTGGTATTGTTCCAGTGCAGCGATACTGATGCTAAACAAAATCCGAATTTCAAGTCTCACTCAAATTCAAAAGTCCCGCCGGACAAGACAAAAATCAAATAAATCAAATCAAAGTCTCACCGGCAGTGGTTCCAAGATCAAAAGGTCCCGCTAAACGGACAAGAACTCCAAAACCGATCAAATCAACCAATTCAACAACACCAATGGCCTCCTCGGTGGAATCAAGCTCCACTTCGGAAACAAATCAACCCTGACACCGCAAGAAGCGGAGTAAGTCAATTTCAACCCCGACACCGCAAGAAGCGGAGTAAGTCAATTTCAACCCCGACACCGCAAGAAGCGGAGTAAGTCAATTTCAACCCCGACACCGCAGAAACTGAAGCAAGTCAAATCTAAACCCTCACACCGCAAGAAGCGGAGCAAGTCAAATGGCAGCACCGACCGTTCAAGTCGCAAAAATGGCAATACTGACCGTCCAAGTCGCAAAAGTGGGAGCACCGACCGTCCACGTCGCTAAAAGGGTAGTATCGACCCCCCACAGAGAACCAAATCAAATCAATCTCCATATATAACAAGATCCATCAATGTCATGCACACAACCCATACACGCGGTGTGCATTTATTGATGATGGCACTTTGTTGGGGTCAAAAATTACACCTCCGTTGACTAAGTCAAAGTCAATCAACCTCCAGCCAAGTGGGCCCGAGCTCAAGCCCAAGCCCAAGTCAAGACCGAGCATGGAAGGGGCCGGCTCTATACCAAAAAAGAGACAATAAATTAGTTTAAATGCTAATTTTAGAAATAAATATATGAAAAATAGGCAAAAATCCAAAATTTTGTAAAGCTCATAGTTTATGTGCAAAAATAAATAAGCACATATGGCATAGGGTGGCACAAGTGCCATATGGAAAAGCCCAAGGGGCTATATGTAAAGTGTGTAGCCTATAAAAGACAAACATGATGAAAAAATCAACAACTTTTCATTCTCTAAAAAATTCTAGGGTTTGCGTCTCTATCTCCTCTCTCTCAAGTTCTCCCTCTTTCTTTTCATTTTAAATTAACTAAAGAGCTTAGCACTCTGTTTCTCAAAACTAAATAAAGTTTCACTATAAAACTCTCGAAGGGGAGTTCAGATCTCCCATCAAATCCCTAAAAAGGAGATTTTTAATCTCACCTTTCTTTTTCTCTAAGATCCAGCAAAAAGAGAGGAGGAGGAGGAAGACTCACGTCCAAAAATCCTACTTTGGGAAGATCCAAGGCTCAAGGGAGAAGAAAGGGGTCCGCTTTGATCATCCCTGAAGATCTTTCAGGAGTTCAACTCCAAAATCCAAATTCTCAAAAGAGTTTAACTCCAAATCCAGCTCTTTTAAGAGTTTAACTCTAAATCCAGATCTTTTGGGAGTTTAACTCTAAATCTACACCCAATCCCTGTTCAGGAGTTCAACTCTAAATCCCCTCAGGAGTTCAACTCCCAGCCCAGGGGCCAAAGCCCTTTTCCGCTGGAGTTTCCAGGGATCGCGTGCCGCGCATGTGATCCGCTGGCGCTCAGCACCCACGCGCAGGGTACATGACCCACTGGCGCCTAGAGCCCACGCGCCTGGCATGTGACCCACTGACGCCCACGCGGCACGACCGTGACCTGCTGGCGCCCAGTGGTCACGTGTTGTCTCACGCGTCCTTAGGACGCTCTTTACCCCTATTTTTCCCACACGCTCCACACTCAAAACACATCCCCGTTAGAATAAAATTCTAACGGGGCACTGCCCCGCACCCTGCAAGGGAGCTACTAACCCTCTTGACCTCCAGCCTGCTATCCGGATAGTGGAACCCCCGTAAACTCTGCAAGACCCCCGATATGTCCAAGTCCCCTTCAAAACACGACACACGCACACTGCACATTGAGTTCGCATGACCAGTTTGATCCGTCAATCAGAGGTTCTCTCGCTCTAAAGGCGAGGGATAATTAACAGCGGTTTAGTCCGCGGCTGTCGGAAATTCGGATCCCTACAATCAATAAAGCTCAGTCTATCCTAGGCATGGGGAATCTGTAATACGGTTGATAAGTGACGTGTATTCCTATCTCAATAGGCTGATGAAAACCCCCTACACCGCTGTCTTCATGGGTGCTCATGTGGTATCACGTGAGTAACTGTCTTCATGGGTCGCTCACGTACCTTTCACGTAAGACGTGCACTTAGGCTTTCGCGTGCCTTTCACGTGAGATGTTGTGCACTTGCATGGTAATCTTTACCATCCACGCTCACGTGGATATCATGTGACGCGCATCTTCCTTAAAGATTAAATCTCTGTTCATTTTTTAAAAAGAAGTTTATTTCTGTTAATGGTATTTTGACCATTAACGATCACCAAGATCAATATTTTGATAATCTGGGATCATATTCTTCAAGAACTAAGTTCTTGATTATTTGAAAGAACTAAGTTCCTGGAGTATAAACTCTATCTTTTTCATGTTCTTTCTTTCATGTTTTAACATCGCTCTCCCATAGATCTTTGAGTCTCAAGAACAAGATCTTCCCTAAGAGAATTAAATTCTCTTTATGAGAGATCTGTCTTATGGATCTCAGATCCAGAGGAAGAAATAAGTTCTTTTGAAGAGTTAAACCCTTATATATGATATGATATGATGGGTAAAGAAGATTCTTTTATCTCTGTCTTTTCTTTACCTGGGGTTTGAGAGGAGGAGGATTTTCTTTCTTCGAAGAGAATTAAATTCCCTGTTGCCGAACTTTATGAGGGGTCTCTCTCGTATAAGATTTAATCTCTTGGCTCTTTTTATAGAAGAAGAAAAAGATCAATCTGTTTGAGAAAATCTCTCATTCAGAAATCTTGATTGATTTTATAATCAATCGGAGATGTTTAAATCACTGTTGGATTTTGATTCAACGGCTCTCTGTTTAACAGAGAATGTATTTCTTGTTTTTTTAACAAGATTAGGAAAATATTTTCCCAACACAGAATTTAATTCTATCAAATGAATATCTTGTTTGTTTAACAAGATTAGGAAAATATTTTCCTAATATATAATTTAATTCTATCAAATGAATATCTTGTTTGTTTATTAGGAAAATATTTTCCTAACACAGAATTTAATTCTATCAAATGAATATTTTGTTTATTTAACAAGATTAAGAAAATATTTTTCTCACATAGAATTTAATTCTATCAAATGAATATCTTATTTGTTTAATAAGATTAGGAAAATATTTTCCTAGTATAGAATTTAATTCTATCACATAAAATTTAATTCAATCAGAAGCCAGCGCTTCAAATTGGGGCGCTCACGTGCTATCACGTAAACACTGACATATACATATATGGCGGCGCTCACGTGCTTTGCATGTGAATGCTGCCATAAGAATATGGCAAGTGAACTCACGTGTTTAACACGTGGGTGTTCACGTGTTTAACACGTGGAGGCTATCATAGGATTTAATCCTATCTGAAGCCGGTACTCACGTGTTTTGCACGTGAGTGCTCACGTGTTTAACATGTAAGGGCTGCTGTAGGATTTAATTCTAACTGCAGTAGATGCTCGCGTGTTTTGCACATGAGTGTTCACGTGTTTAACACGTGAAGGCTGTCCTCTATTTTTTATAAGGGAACAAATGCATGTTTTGAGTCAAAATTTTTGGCGAGAACACTAACCTGTTATGTGTGCTTTGAACTCGGTGAGCCCCATCAACATTATGTCAAGCCCACAGCGCTGAGCTCATAGGGTTTGTTGAGACCGACGACATGGCCCCATGCTTTAGCTCTTACTTGATGCACAAGTATTTGAATATTTGTGAGCATTCCTCTCTTTCCTTTGGGGGAGAGATTTGTAAGGGCAAGGGCCTTTGTGTTCTCTATGTAACTCTTTTCTTTGATTAATGAAATCTCTCTCTTCTCTACTGGTGGATTAGGACTTCAATCCGGACCACGTTAAATTCTTGTGCCTTTGTGTTGCTGTGATTTATCATGTTTATGAACATCTTGTGTTGCTATGAAACCGATCTCTTGCATGTTCCACTGTGAAGGGATCAAATCCCAAACAAATTGGTATCACAACATGGTACCATCAAGGTCTCATAGCGGATTTGACGCAACATAACCATACATGGCCCTAAACACAATTTATTGACGTTCTTGCGGGTTTCTCTTCCTCCCAAGTGAATATGGACTGCATTTCACATTAAATTACATCAATATTCGTGAGTTCGTATACATCGCTAAACTTTGGCCCAAACTTGCTAGTCGTCAATCTTCATAGATGCATGAGAGGCTGATCAATGAGTGTAGGGTTCGTAGACAGCAGGCATATGAGAGTATTTCTAGCAATTCTCATGAGATTATACACGATAGAACATATTACAAAATCAGTATCCCCAGTAAAACATCTCAATACATTGTAAATAGATTGTACAACATCTATTAATAACTATGCGGGGAAAACGAAACCCACAAAAATAAAAATTATTGGAAACAATCCACCATAGGAGCCTTCTCTTCAAACTCAAATCCAGAGGGTAGAAAGTTTTTTTTTTTTTTTTTTGTTGATAAAAAGGGGGTAGAAAGTTAAAATCAAACAATCTCACTCTCTTGAGTGTCTTCACACTATTAGACTTCCTTACAAACCCTTTCCCAATTAATCCTTCATCATCATCATTATTAGTCAATACTCTATGCCTTCACCGATGGCCGCCAAAAGCTTGGTCAATTGCAAACTCAACCCCACAAATTGATAACTCGTGCGCTTTTGGCTTATTATTGGCTGCAACTGGATCACTTCCTATATTATATGGAATTTCATGAGGTAAAAACTTCTAGTACATGGAGATAAAATCTCGAATTTTATTATAAACACAAACTGAGCACGAGAACGAAAAGATAAGCCTTTACGTAGGCCAACCCTAGAAAACCTAATAATGCAAACGTATTATAATGTCTCTAAATTTGAAAATTATCAAAGAACAGAAAGATAACCACGACTATATAAAAATATTTTAAAAAAACCCATCAAATCTACCTAAAATTCCGAGCCCCCATATCTCTACTCTTATAATACGCAGGCGGCATTTAGGGGGACTAGAGGGGGCCTCATCCCCGGCAAGCTCCCGACAAATGCCTTATATGTCATTCATTGGTTTACTTACACACATCCCATTGCAAACCGGTCTGCGTTTTTAAAAAACAGGAACTCTCGATCTACGGCATTTTTTAACGATCCGATCCGTTCAAGTTGATCACCCTACCCTCAAATATATATGTATGAAAAATAAAAGGATTTAAAGATCCATACCCTATGCATCGATGGGTGCAAAAATGAACGTTTTTCGATAATGCAACATAAATGTCATATGATGCATAGGCTAGTGGTATTTAAATCCGTTGATTTTTCATACACATATATTTGAGGGTAGGGTGATCAACTTGAACAGATCGGATCGTTAAAATGTCGTAGATCGGGAGTTCCTGTTTTTTAAAAACGCAGGCCGGTTTACAATGGATCACTCTTATGTGTGTATGAATAATGGAGGAAAAGGGCCTTAGGAGGTCTTTTCGTCAAGCGGCGTCAAAAAACTACACCTCCACCATTTTATTTGACGATCGGTATCTATCATCTTCATCTTTATCATCTAAAATGTGGATACACCGAATTTCATGTGATTTTACCGTTGAATTAGCAATGTAAAGTTCTATTGTCGGTAAACGTTAATTTTGCACCAACTAATTCAACGGTGAAAAAATGACAACATCGCATAAAATTCGGTGTATCCATATCTTAAATGATAAAAATGAAGATGATGAAATTCGGTATATTCATGTGTTAGATGATAAAGATGAAGATGATAGATGCCGATCGTCGAATAAAACAAGGGGTGTAGATTTTTTACGACGCCTGACGAAAAGTCTCCTAAGGTCTCTTACCTCCATTATTCTCTCTCTCTCTATATATATATAGAGAGAGAGAATAATGGAGAAAACATGTCATAGGAGGGAATTTCCTCCTATGGAGTCGAAAAAATACACTCTCCTCATTTTTTCGACGCCATAGAAGGAAATTCCCCCCTCCTATGGTATCTTTCTTCCATTATTCTTTTATATATATATATATAAAGTTTATAGTTTGCTAGTTAAAACATAGGGTCTCCACAACCACATATTAAAATCAACATTTAGTTTCAAGAATAGTTATTAGTGTTTTTAATATATAATTATATTTTTAGTATAATGTATTTTAACTTGGTCCCCGCAATAAAATTTTCCTAGTCCACCACTGATAATACAAACTCCAAAGATGCAGATCATGTTATCAATTCATGGCCTTTCTTTTTAAACGGAAGAATTGAGGAAAATCATGCAATCAATCAAGATAGATATCCACGTCATCGTCCCGTTTAAAAATTTTAAGTTCACTATTTCTATTTCAAATTCAAATTTCAATCTATTTAAGTCATCCCTTCGTATTTCTATTTCTAGAGATATCTCTAAAACCACATTCTAAAATTACACTATTTAAATCGGATGGATTTTAACCATACAATAACATTTTACGTCCCTATGCATCGCACGTGCAAAAAAAACACTACACTCTAAACGACTTCAGATTGCTGTCAAAGCAGGTGCCAACATGATGAAGCCGAGTAGGCACACGTCTTTCGGATAATCAATTCCACCGATCCAAGAATCTCAAGCTTAAAAACTTGCTTTAGGATACTAAACCTGGTGTGGACGAATATGGGCAGTGAGTAATAATAAAGATTGAGTCTTTTATTTAAACACGGATTTGGATTATATAGATATCGACTTATTTGAAATATCAAATAAACCGCTATAAATATCCTGATTGCATGGACCCTTAACTGATGAATTCCCTCACTTTCCCGTTGCCGCCCTATTAGAATTGTAAAGTAAAGGAAAATCTTTAGCTTGAGCAATTCATCGAACAAGTTATAGGCATTTGCAATTTACCCACTACACAAATTATATAATCAACAGATAAATCCAAATCTAGGAAATTTAACGGGTTACGGGTCGAGATATTACAGTCAACTGGCGGCGGATGGCGAAGCTCCGAAGAGGCGGATGGCGACGACGCGGGTCTGATGAATCTTGGCCGAGTGGACGAAAATACCACTCGGATAGAATGAATTTTGACTGGGGAAGTGCGAGGAGGGGCATGGGATTTAGGTGACAAATTGAGGGCAAATTTGAGATTTTAGGTTTTTCATTTGGGAGTTTCTGCGGAATTGGAGTATACGCGGAGGAGGCGAGACCGGCAAAAGCGGGAAACGGGGACGTGGCATTTGGACGCGGATGAGGCCCACAGAAATGTTGCGGTTTGCCTCTGGTTTGGGCTTTCTTATAGGCCTGTCCGAACATATGATTGAACTCTTCTTCAAATTTCAGGCCCCTTTTATAATTTGGGCTGAAACAGAGTTATGGATAATGAATTGACACAAGGCACCCGGCCCAATTCCACGATGTCCAAAAACACTGGGACTTCTGCTCTTCTTAAAGCCCCTTGGCCCTAATTTATACCTCCATGCTATACCAATGACCACTTATAATTTCGTATGTCCCAATAATGCCTCTGTCCCATGTGCTTTGACAGGCTATATATGGCGGCCACCTTATGGACGACTTGCCTGTAATATCTGAAGATTTTCCAATAATATATAGAAACTTGCCTGTAATATTTATTCTGATTTCATTTTTCCCTCCAAATATACCCTTTTCCCACAAAAAAAATCTATTTCCCGCCAAATATACTTCGTTCCGATCAAAAGCTTCTAAAATATCTTTTTACTTTCATGTATCAAGCGATTGCCTGTGATATATAACCAGTTGCCTGTAATATCTAAATACTGTATATAATATCTAGGCAGTTGCCTGTAATATCTAAACACGTCGTCTCCTCTACCGAAACCATCTTGGAGCAGCGGAGGAAGAAGAGGAGGGAGGGACAAAGGAAGAGCAGAGAAAAGAGAGGATGGGCGGCAAAGAAATGGCGATGGAGGGAGGGGAGGCGGGATGAGCGAAGGGAGGAGAGAGGCAGAGCAGCGAAATAATAACGGATGAGGTAGGAGGAGAGGTGGATGAGGAAGAAGGATCGGAGGTTCTTGTGTGTGGGTGGGGGTGGAGGGAGGGGTTGAGGAGGAAGATGGCAGCAAGTGGAAAGGGTATTTTGTATTTTTGTAATTGCATTTAAAAGATAATACAATGTCTAAATAAAATATAGCTCGGGTTTTTCACAATTAAACAGTAGGCCCTTCCCAACCATATTGAAAACACCATGGGTTTTTAGACAGCTCCCAAACGGGCCGGGACCTTTTTGACAATTTAATTTACCCATAAAGATTCTCCTCGCACGGTGGCGTCCGTGAGTTTTTTCGACTCCTTTCCCATATTCAAATGAGGAATGTGGTGTTCATGTAACGCTGAAAATAAATCCAGTCTTATTCGGTCAAAAAGAAGCTATTTATCGGTTTTTTCTTAAATGATCAGAATTGTTCATCTCAATCAACATATTCTAAAATATGGGGTAGGAAAAAAAAAATAGTGATTTATATACACATTATTATTGAATCAATGGTGACATATTCCAATATTAGAAACTTACACATCATTAACCACTGACTCAATAATGTCAGAGCCATTTGAAAACGAAAAACGGAAATACATAGCTTTAAACCATAAAGACCAGGAGACATTTGGGTCATGAAGGGGTTGAATTTTTGACCCGACTAGAACACAAAAAAGGGGGAAAAAAAAAAAAACAAGAACACAACCAACCTCAGCTGATGCTTTTTATTCTAAAATTATTCAAATGTCTAATTTGAGACGCTGTCTTGAAAATTTGATGTTTTTTTGATTAAGCAAACAGCCAGCGTTTTGGACCAATCCAAGCCCTGCAACAATTTAAAAATAAAAATAAAAAATGGGCAAAACAATATATAAATAAATGTTAAAAAAAAACTTGGACTCCAAGGCAAGGTGCAAATATCAAACTAATACAAGTTGGTCAAAAAGATGACCATTGCAGCCACCAGCTCCGTGCTTTCTGCCTCATACAAATGCCTCTAGCTCAATGCACATCTCTCAATCTCTCTATTATCAATTTTCTTCTCTTGTTTTATTATTTCTTTTTTTGTAATTCCATTTTATTTTCTTGTTCTTCACAAAATATATAGCTAGCAGTCCTTCACATTTTCATATATAAAGCTGGCTAATTCTATATATTTTTCCAATTTGCATGGATATATAGGCTTCTAATCTCTGAGATATTCAGAAATTTCTTGCATGGTAAATCCCTTACACATTTTGCAAATCTTCATTCTAATCTTTTCTCTCTTAATACATATGTACTGGTTTTATACTCGACTCTTTTTTTTATCGGAGAAGACGGTGATGATATAAAAATGATTCGCTCGCCGGTCATAATGACAGCAAGCTGGTACATGTAATATGTAACGCCCTGCTTCCCAAAATACGAAATGTGGGGGATGATTAGGCCAGCGATGCTCCTACGGTCAAGAAATAATTCCGCCGTAGTAACATTTCGGCTTTTAGTATTATATAGTAATCAGTAAACACAGAACTAGAGAAAAATAAATTACAGCACACAACTTTATTACATTAAAATAATCGAGTTCAGGATACATTTATTTGCATGAAATGAATAACTGACCAAAAAATAATAGTATTCTTATAGCAAGAAAAGGCAATGGCGCTGATGTCGCGGTCTAAACCTCTGCGATCTCGAAAGGCAGGTCTTGCTCCTGGGCTGGGTCCACTTCGTCCTCTGAGCATGCACACTCAGATCGTCAGGACGACACATATAACAATAAATATATAGTGTGTGTACGATGTTATTAAACATGAAATACACAGCAGAATACAATAACATGAGAATAAGAAGTATCAAGTGAAATGGACTATGTGGTATATGTATCATGTCAGCAAAGCAGACAATATGTATGTCACCACTTATCTGTCACGCCCCGCTTCCCAAAATACGGAATACGAGGGGTTGACAAGGCCAGCCATGATACTCCTACGGTCGAGAAAACATCATGTCGTAGTCACACTTCGGCTTCTAGCTTTACGTGGTAATCAGTAATCAATGCACAGGTAATGAGAAATGCAATCACTAAATCAAAACAGATATAAAACTAACCAGATTGAGTCAAAAGAAAGATAGCGCTAGCGTCGCTGATCTAGATGTCCGCAATATCCTCGAGGTACGTCAGGTCCTGATCCAAGCTAAATCCACTTATCACTCTGAGCATGCATACTCAGGTTGTCAGAGCGACACAATAGCAATATATATAAATACAAATATAAACACGTGCAATCATGATGAACATAAAACAGTAAGTATAGAGTAATGACATGAGCATGAACTAGCCAGTACAGGTAAACAATAAAGCAGGTATATCGAATCGGTTATCAATACATGTCGCTAAACCTATCAGTCTCTAAGTCTCACTGTTCAGATCACTAAAGCAATCGTCAGTCCAAGTGTGACAGTCAACCACGCAGGAGTATTCCCAACCCATGGGTAGGGTCCCAGAGGCAAGGGAACACGGGCCCGAAACGCTCGCTGATAATCAATAACTCCATCCATACAACTCCCAAAATCACGGTATATGCCGGCAATGGGACTCCCGACACTCAAACTCACACTCAAACTACCCCACACCCCGTGGTCTACATCAAACACCGACCATAAACCTAAATACTAGTCAGTCTATGGCAAGTCTACGTGAGAACTGGAGACAGGATCTCCATCAAGCATGTCTCAACTGGTACCCAAGATAAATGGACTGTGTTTGACGCCTTACCTATGACACTAATATAAGTGCTTCCATAACCGTCCCATACCAGTTATGGTTACACTTACATATGCCCCATAGACGTCGACGATGCAATAATGTAACACCCGAGCCCAATAATACTATTTCTTTTGCTAGTTGAGTGTTATACATTGCTCATTCCAATTATCCTGATTGTTTGATGTTTATTGCTAAATTTTAACCGGTTAAGTCATTTCGGCACATAACAAATTTTAACACCTAAAATAAAATTAAAAATATCCATGTTGGCCTACTCGTCGCCACTAGTCGCGTGGTAGCGTCCGCGTGTCGAGATTCCGTCCCGTTCGGTGAAACGGGCAAGTTTGGACGACTACGTGCGCGTGCAAGTGTCCGACTTGGGGGCATGCATTTTAATCATTAAACACCTCTTTTCAAAATTTGGAACTCGCTTAAAATCCTATAATTTGAATTTGAAACATTTGGGCGCAAACCGGGCGCGATTTGGAAATGTTTCATTTAGCGCCGAAATGCCCATTTAATTTAATATATTAAACCATATAATATACGTTCTGTTTTATAAATAACGTTCAAATCTCTTTAAAAATCTTTCTTCAAAAATTTCCTCTCAACTCCCAGCCAATCACGAGGGGCTAAAACCCTCGTGGGCCCCGCCAACCCATCTCTCTCTCTCCGTCTCTCTCCTTCTCTCTCTAATCTCCTTCTCTCTCTATCTCTAAAATCTCTCTCCCTCTCTCTTAATCTTCTCTCTCTCTCTCTCTATTATATATTTTTCCCACTGTTCCTCGTCCTCACCAAAGCAACACGAAACCTCACCGAACCCTAACCCTAGCTTCGTCGTGCCGTCGCCGTCGACCTCCCCGCGACCTCGTCGTCGCCGTCCTCGCCTCCTCAGCATCAACTGCTCGACGTCCTCCTCTTCTCCAGCCTTCCGCGCCTGCAACCCAATCCCCCGACGCCACCACCAGCCGCAGATCTCGCCGTCGCCGCCGCCTCCCATCGCCGACGACGCCAGAGACTTCCTCCCTTCACCCTCGTCCCGACCTCGTCGTCTTCTTCCTCCTTCCCTCGCCGGAACACCACCAACCCGAGCCCAACCCCCCTTCGCCTAACCCTCGGTTCGCCGGGGAAGGGACACCGTCGACCCCCTCGTCGTCTCCAGCACACCGACGACCACCTCCTTTTCCCCCTGCAGCCCAGACCAGGCCCTTACCTCCCTTCATCGCAGCACCACCTGGTCCAGCAACCTTTGGCCGGAGCTGTCGCGTTCCCTGTTCCTCGCCGGCGCCCTCTCGTCGACGAACCTGTCGTGGTCGCCCCGGGTTCTTCCCTGTAAGAATCCCTTATCTTTCCTTTTGTGCTAAATCCCCCCGCTGATCTTTAGTATACGTATATCGTGTTTGCTAACTTCGTCGCCTTTTGACTTTCGCCGGATTCCGGCCGTGCCGTCGTTTGGACCCGACTTTCCAGCGAAGTGCTCTGGTCCGTGTGGTCCCGTTGTTCGCTGTTTTGACTCGATCCGTGGCCCGTGCTTCCGTCTCGTGTTTTCCGCCGACGTTGCATTCGCGTTTTCCGGTTTGCGAAACCGTCGAGGCAAGTATCCGAATACTTGCTCTAACATGCTAGTATACAAGATCAAGTCTTGCTATACATTTCATTATCACATTACTTAAATTAACCACACAGTTGATGGTAATATCGGTATTTGGTATAACTTAGAATTGACGGTTGCAATTATCCTTAACATTAAATCAGTATAGTAGTTCTTGTAATTAATCAATCTGCTATCAACTAACTAAACCAATTAAATCGTCCTTGCTTCATTTGTTAAATCATCCATGAGACAATTATTTATGCTTTAGTTTAAATTCATGTAGCTTCATTACTTTATGTTGTTGATATTGTTTCACCTTGTGACTATTGCACCCCAAGGGTGCTTGAACCTGTTAATAAAGATAATGCAAAGCACCATTGTGATTAAGTGACTATTAGTGCTGTTTACTTTAAATTCTTGCTGCTGTATACCTGTTGAGAGCACACACTCGATCATAGTACATATTGACTCGACCCTGCTACGCCTGACACATATACTGATACACCGGACATGACACCCTGTACATACTGACTCAACCTTTTGTACTACGACCTGACTTATTACATGATCTCATGCCTAATGCCGACAAACCTGACTTGGGGTCCTCATGGACCATCCTGCTGTCTATCCAGACAGACCTGCTTTTACCTGATTCTGTGTTGGCATTAGTCCTTGACTACTGAATATCTGACCTGACATACATAACTTGGGGGTATGGGGAAATCAAAGATGAACCTGACTTGTAACGACAGTTCACTACCTGTTCGAGTGTACACATTCCTGTTTTGTGCCTAGCGGCATGTCTCGGTTTCGGCCGAGAATATTGTGGCCGTGATCCCGGGTATGTACGGGGTACTACCGAGTGTACACTTTCCTGTTTTGTGCCTAGCGGCATGTCTCGGCTGCAGCCGAGAATATTATGGTCGTGGTCCCGGGTATGTACGGGATACTATTGAGTTACATCGACGATTCATCAATTGATTTCAAAGACTATAGAGTAGAAACCTGATAGGACAGTTTAGTTACCACTGTACGTTACCCTGCACTGTTATTTCTTAGTACTGCTTTATTCATGTTCATACCTGCATTGCCTATTACCATGTTTATATTATATTATTTGGTTGACATGACGCGCTGACGTCTGGGTTTTGCATGGCCCAGATTCCTTACCACTGTCGACGACCGAGCAGGAGTCCTTCAGCCAGCAGGCTGAACTGTGAGTCCTTAGTGATTAATTTATTTATGTCATTTCATTTCCAGATGTGAGCCCGCATTATGGGACATACTGTTTATTTATTGTATTGGATCATTTGCTTCCGCACTATTGTTTATTGACTCTTGTTATTATGGATTTGGACATGTGTTAGATTAGTTTATTTATATTGTTCTTGATATCTCTACAACCGTAATGCGACTGTAGATGGATACTTCCTACCCACAGGTAGCATGGTTGGCTATGTTACGTGCCCAATCTTGCGTACTCTGGGAAGCGGGGCGTGACATGGTTCTTTTGGTATCAGAGCCATAGGTTAATTGGGTTGATTCTTTGTAGTTGGGTATTGCACCCGATACACGAATCATAATACCCGTGATTAGGAAACATGTCCTGCCACCTTGACCGTTTTACCATCCTTGAATCATTCTTCCGGATCATGTCGACATGCAAACTTACTTTGCATTGTCAACTCGAAAACCTAATTTCTTGTTATCTCTAGGACTTAGGCGACTTGGGTGGAGTTAAGTAATTGCGGCTATGATACCGCGGCATAGCTACAATGCAGTACTCTATTTAAGTATCTTGGGGTTCTAGCCTTGATTTATATATTGAATCTATCATCATGCTAATGTTGTTTGTTTTGATTTCAGGACCATGGCAGATAAGAATTTCAAGACGTATCAGAGGCGCGTGGATGAAGCCGCCATGTTAAGAGTGATACGTGGGATGTTGGAGAATCAGAAAAGGCAAACTGAGCTGATCCAGCAGCAAGCAGATTCATTTCAGGAGGGTTTGCAGGACATTCGGCAGTCTGTAAACACCGCTGTAGCGAAGCCAGTTGACCGAGTAGGGACCGTGGCAGATTTCAGACGGTTGGGTCCTACTACTTTCACTGGTCTGGAGGAGCCGTTGCCAGCCGAGCAGTGGCTAGTGGACACGGAGAATTTACTGATTGCGGCACAGATCCCAGAAGACAAGAGAGTTGATGTGGTGCGCATTCAGCTGGTGGATTACGCCCGAGAGTGGTGGCTTGTGGAGGAGACCCGCTTGTCCAAGCCAATCAGTTGGGCGGATTTCTCTAAAAGTTTCCTGGAGAAGTTCTTCCCGCGGACTGCACGGGAGGAAATGGAAGAGAAATTTATTGGACTAAGGCAAAATGGAGCAGCTGTGGATGTACATGCAGCGGAATGGACGAGACTGAGCCGCTTCGCTGGACCCTTAGTCGCCAAGGAGGCAGACAGGGCGCGAAGGTTCTTGCGCAGTTTGGATGTGGACATCCAGAGGCAGATCGTCTCCCTGGGTTTGACCACTTTCTCGCAGGTTCTTACGGCAGCCAGAGAGCAGCAGAGTTTATCAGGATTGAAAGGGAACCTTCAGCATACAGCAGTTGCAGCCAGGAAGCCCGTTTTTGCACCTAACCGAGATCACGGGCGCAGAGGTATTCCGGTGGAACGTCGAGGCGTAGCACCCATGAAGAAGCCCGTGGTCGTTGATCGAAGAAAGAGCATGAATTGTAACTACTGCAATTTACCGGGCCACATGCAAAAGGATTGTCGAAGGAGGCTGGGACTTTGTTTGGTTTGTGGAGCGGCTGATCACGCAGTTGGTGCCTGTCCGTCGAAGCTTCGCACGAGAGATGATATACAGAAGCCTCCGCAGAGACCGTTCCAAGGGCAGAAACAGCTGACTCAAGGACCTAATCAGGCTCGAGCTTTCACGTTGACAGCTGAGGAAGCTAAGGCATCAGGAGAAGTGGTTTCAGGTACTTTACTCGTTCATGGTTTTCCCACATTGGCATTATTTGATTCCGGAGCATCCCACTGTTTTATGTCATCCAAATTTATAACTACACACTCGATTACCTGCATGACCCTGTCTAGTTTCTGGGACATACACACTGGGAATGGGAAAATCATAGCTAGTAAGGAATGTAGAGATTGTACAGTTGTTGTTTGCGGACGAGAGCTTTTTGCAGATTTCTTGGTGATAGATACGGGCAGTTATGAAGTAGTCTTGGGAATGGATTTTCTTGGCACTTTCCACGCACACATTGACTGTAGGGCAAGGAAAGTAATTTTCCATATTCCCGGACACCCTGAGTTTACTTTCATTGGAGGAAGCAGCTCTGTCGGGCCAGTCGAGTTTAGGGCTAGGCCGACAAACAGTGTTCTTGCGACAATGGAAGTGGATAGTAATGAAGAGCCGGCAGTTGTTCGTGACTTTATGGATGTGTTTGAAGATATATCAGGCTTACCGCCGAAGCGAGATGTGGAGTTTGCGATTGACCTTATTCCTGGTGCAGCGCCAGTATCAAAATCTTATTATCCGATGGCACCGGTGGAATTGGAGGAAGTTAAGAAACAAGTTGGTGAATTACTCGAGAAAGGTTGGATTCGAAGCAGCAACTCGCCTTGGGGAGCTCCAGTTCTTTTAGTAAAGAAGAAGGATGGCACGAGAAGGATGTGCATTGATTATCGAGAATTGAACCGGGTGACTATTAAGAATAAGTACCCGATCCCTCGCATTGGAGAACTTTTTGAGCAGCTTAGTGGCGCGAGGGTATTCTCGAAACTGGATTTGCGATCAGGATATCATCAGGTCCGAGTGAAAGCAGAAGACATTTGCAAGACGGCGTTTCGAACTCGATATGGACATTTCGAGTATCTAGTAACGCCCTTCGGAGTAACGAATGCGCCGGCAATATTCATGGATTTGATGAACAGGGTCTTTTCACCATTCTTAGACCAGTTTATTGTGGTATTCATTGACGATATTCTGGTATACTCGAAGAGTCCGGAGGAGCACGCTGAGCATTTAAGGATCGCACTGCAGACGCTGAGACAAGAGAAATTGTTTGCGAAGATGAGTAAGTGCGAATTCTGGCTGGAAGAGGTGAAGTTTCTGGGACATGTTGTGTCGGGCGATGGAATCGCCGTTGATCCCGAGAAGATTACAGCAGTTCGAGATTGGCCAACTCCAAAGAATGTTGCGGAGATAAGAAGTTTTCTTGGACTCGTCGGATACTACAGGAGATTTGTGGAGAACTTCGCTCGTTTGGCAGAGCCGTTAACCAAGCTTACGCGTAAGGAGGTACCGTTTGTTTGGACGGATGGATGTGCATTGGCCTTCGAGACGTTGAAGCAAAAGTTGATAACCGCCCCGATCCTGACCGTACCAGATAATTCAGGAGGACTGGTGATTCACAGCGACGCATCCGGAAAAGGATTGGGATGTGTTTTGATGCAAAATGGGAAAGTCGTCGCTTACGCATCGAGACGACTGAAGACTCATGAGAAGAATTATCCGACTCATGACTTGGAGCTTGCAGCCGTGATCTTCGCCTTGAAAATTTGGAGACATTACCTTTTAGGCGAGAGGGTCGAAGTCTTTACAGATCACAAGAGTCTGAAGTATGTGTTCACTCAGAAGGAGTTGAACATAAGGCAACGCAGATGGTTGGAGCTGATGGCCGACTACGACCTTGATCTTAAGTACCATCCGGGAAAAATTAACGTCGTGCCGGATGCGCTTAGTCGGTTACCAGCAATTCAGGTATTGACCGCACAAAAGGAGATCATTGCGGATTTTCAGAGATTTGACTTGGAGGTTGTGCTACCACATGCTACGGGACAGTTGATGCAGTTGCAAGTACAGTCGTCCTTAGTTGAGAAGATTAAAGCGTCACAATCGCAGGATCCTAGACTGCAAAAGTTTCGAGAGCAGGTTGAAGCCGGACTGCGAACCGATTTACTGATCCATGAAGACGGTTCGTTGAGATATGGTAGCCGTGTGTGTGTGCCTAGAGGAGATGTGCGTGAAGAGCTTATGAAGGAGGCACACAGTTCAGCTTACTCTGTACATCCAGGAGGGATAAAGATGTACCGAGATATTCGACAGCACTTCTGGTGGGAAGGTATGAAACGAGAGATTGCTCGCTTCGTGGCTAAGTGCTTGGTGTGTCAGCAAGTCAAGGCTGAACACCAAAGGGTTGCTGGTTTGTTGCAACCACTTCCGATCCCTCAGTGGAAGTGGGAACATATAACCATGGATTTCGTGACGGCTTTACCGCGGAGTCCAAAAGGCAACAATGCCGTATGGGTGATTGTCGATCGGTTGACCAAGGCAGCTCACTTTATTCCTTTTCGGGTTGGTCAATCGACGGAGACTTTGCCAGAGCGATACATGCAGGAGATTGTCAGATTGCATGGAGTGCCGGTAAGCATCGTATCCGATCGGGACACTCGGTTCTTATCGCACTTCTGGAGGAGTTTACAAGAAAGTTTGGGGACTCGATTGAAGTTTAGCACAACTTATCATCCTCAGACTGATGGGCAATCGGAGAGAACGATCCAGACCCTTGAAGATATGTTGAGGGCTTGCATGTTGGACTTCAAAGGTTCTTGGGAGGATCATCTACACCTGGTGGAGTTTTCGTACAACAATAGCTTCCAAGCGACTATTCAGATGGCTCCGTTTGAAGCGTTGTATGGTCGTAAGTGCCGTTCACCTGTTTGCTGGGATGATGTTGGTGAACGAAGGTTACTAGGACCAGATTTGGTAGTTCAGACAGTCGAGAAGGTGAATACAATCAGGAGGCATATGAAGGCAGCTCAAGACAGACAGAAAAGTTAGGCCGACACGTCAAGAAGACCTCTAGAGTTCGCCGTGGGTGATTTGGTATTCCTGAAGATATCACCGACTAGAGGGGTGATTCGCTTTGGGAGTCGGGGAAAGCTTAGTCCCCGATTCGTTGGACCCTTCGAGATATTGGAGCGTGTTGGAGAGGTAACGTACCGTTTGGCGTTACCGCAGTCATTGGCAGGAGTGCACGATGTGTTTCATGTATCTCAGCTACGGAGGTATGTCCGAGATGAAACTCACGTCTTGGATCATTCGGAGTTGACTGTACGGGAGGACCTAACTTTTGAGGAACGACCAGTTGAAATCAAGGATCGAAGAGAAAAGGTTCTTAAGAACAAGGTTATCCCTCTTGTGCTAGTTTCTTGGGGTAATCGATCGCATGGAGAATCCACTTGGGAGCGAGAAGACGAGATCCGGCAGAAGTTTCCTCACCTTTTTCTGTAGCTATCTATCTTGTATTCTTGGAATTTCGAGGACGAAATTCTTTTTGTAGTTGGGTATGATGTAACACCCGAGCCCAATAATACTATTTCTTTTGCTAGTTGAGTGTTATACATTGCTCATTCCAATTATCCTGATTGTTTGGTGTTTATTGCTAAATTTTAACCGGTTAAGTCATTTCGGCACATAACAAATTTTAACACCTAAAATGAAATTAAAAATATCCATGTTGGCCTACTCGTCGCCACTAGTCGCGTGGTAGCGTCCGCGTGTCGAGATTCCGTCCCGTTCGGTGAAACGGGCAAGTTTGGACGACTACGTGCGCGTGCAAGTGTCCGACTTGGGGGCATGCATTTTAATCATTAAACACCTCTTTTCAAAATTTGGAACTCGCTTAAAATCCTATAATTTGAATTTGAAACATTTGGGCGCAAACCGGGCGCGATTTGGAAATGTTTCATTTAGCACCGAAATGCCCATTTAATTTAATATATTAAACCATATAATATACGTTCTGTTATATAAATAACGTTCAAATCTCTTTAAAAATCTTTCTTCAAAAATTTCCTCTCAACTCCCAGCCAATCACGAGGGGTTAAAACCCTCGTGGGCCCCGCCATCCCATCTCTCTCTCTCCGTCTCTCTCTATCTCTCTCTAATCTCCTTCTCTCTCTATCTCTAAAATCTCTCTCCCTCTCTCTAATAATCTTCTCTCTCTCTATTATATATTTTTCCCACTGTTCCTCGTCCTCACCAAAGCAACACGAAACCTCACCGAACCCTAACCCTAGCTTCGTCGTGCCGTCGCCGTCGACCTCCCCGCGATCTCGCCGTCGCCGTCCTCGCCTCCTCAGCATCAACTGCTCGACGTCCTCCTTTTCTCCAGCCTTCCGCGCCTGCAACCCAACCCCCCGATGCCACCACCAGCCGCAGATCTCGCCGTCGCCGCCGCCTCCCATCGCCGACGACGCCAGAGACTTCCTCCCTTCACCCTCGTCCCGACCTCGTCGTCTTCTTCCTCCTTCCCTCGCCGGACCACCACCTACCCGAGCCCAACTCCCCTTCGCCTAACCCTCTGGTTCGCCGGGGAAGGGACACCGTTGACCCCCTCGTCGTCGCCAGCACACCGACGACCACCTCCTTTTCCCCCTGCAGCCCAGACCAGGCCCTTACCTCCCTTCATCGCAGCACCACCTGGTCCAGCAACCTTTGGCCGGAGCTGTCGCGTTCCCTGTTCCTCGCCGGCGCCCTCTCGTCGACGAACCTGTCGTGGTCGCCCCGGGTTCTTCCCTGTAAGAATCCCTTATCTTTCCTTTTATGCTAAATCCCCCCGCTGATCTTTAGTATACGTATATCGTGTTTGCTAACTTCGTCGCCTTTTGACTTTCGCCGGATTCCGGCCGTGCCGTCGTTTGGACCCGACTTTCCAGCGAAGTATTCTGGTCCGTGTGGTCCCGCTGTTCGCTGTTTTGACTCGATCCGTGGCCCGTGCTTCCGTCTCGTGTTTTCCGCCGACGTTGCATTCGCGTTTTCCGGTTTGCGAAACCGTCGAGGCAAGTATCCGAATACTTGCTCTAACATGCTAGTATACAAGATCAAGTCTTGCTATACATTTCATTATCACATTACTTAAATTAACCACACAGTTGATGGTAATAACGGTATTTGGTATAACTTAGAATTGACGGTTGCAATTATCCTTAACATTAAATCAGTATAGTAGTTCTTGTAATTAATCAATCTGCTATCAACTAACTAAACCAATTAAATCGTCCTTGCTTCATTTGTTAAATCATCCATGAGACAATTATTTATGCTTTAGTTTAAATTCATGTAGCTTCATTACTTTATGTTGTTGATATTGTTTCACCTTGTGACTATTGCACCCCAAGGGTGCTTGAACCTGTTAATAAAGATAATGCAAAGCACCATTGTGATTAAGTGACTATTAGTGCTGTTTACTTTAAATTCTTGCTGCTGTATACCTGTTGAGAGCACACACTCGATCACAGTACATATTGACTCGACCCTGCTACGCCTGACACATATACTGATACACCGGACATGACACCCTGTACATACTGACTCAACCTTTTGTACTACGACCTGACTTATTACGTGATCTCATGCCTAATACCGACAAACCTGACTTGGGGTCCTCATAGACCATCCTGCTGTCTATCCAGACAGACCTGCTTTTACCTGATTCTGTGTTGGCATTAGTCCTTGACTACTGAATACCTGACCTGACATACATAACTTGGGGGTATGGGGAAATCAAAGATGAACCTGACTTGTAACTCGACAGTTCACTACCTGTTCGAGTGTACACATTCCTGTTTTGTGCCTAGCGGCATGTCTCGGTTTCGGCCGAGAATATTGTGGCCGTGATCCCGGGTATGTACGGGGTACTACCGAGTGTACACTTTCCTGTTTTGTGCCTAGCGGCATGTCTCAGCTGCAGCCGAGAATATTATGGTCGTGGTCCCGGGTATGTACGGGATACTATTGAGTTACATCGACGATTCATCAATTGATTTCAAAGACTATAGAGTAGAAACCTGATAGGACAGTTTAGTTACCACTGTACGTTACCCTGCACTGTTATTTCTTAGTACTGCTTTATTCATGTTCATACCTGCATTGCCTATTACCATGTTTATATTATATTATTTGGTTGACATGACGCGCTGACGTCTGGGTTTTGCATGGCCCAGATTCCTTACCACTGTCGACGACCGAGCAGGAGTCCTTCAGCCAGCAGGCTGAACTGTGAGTCCTTAGTGATTAGTTTATTTATGTCATTTCATTTCCAGATGTGAGCCCGCATTATGGGACATACTGTTTATTTATTGTATTGGATCATTTGCTTCCGCACTATTGTTTATTGACTCTTGTTATTATGGATTTGGACATGTGTTAGATTAGTTTATTTATATTGTTCTTGATATCTCTACAACCGTAATGTGACTGTGGATGGATACTTCCTACCCACAGGTAGCATGGTTGGCTATGTTACGTGCCCAATCTTGCGTACTCTGGAAAGCGGGGCGTGACAAATAAATTAACCAGGTCTCCAGATTGTGTACAAGTACGTGTCACTTCACTTATTCATGCACACTTTAACACTAACGTACTTGCCACAATCCAACACTAATATCTATCACTGGGTAATGTACACGATCACTAGGTTATCAATGCTTCATGACCACTGCATGATATGATGAGAATGCAATAATTACGATATGAATAAAAGTTTCAGCAGCCAGTGTTGTACAACTTGAAAAATTTACTATAAATCATACGTGCAGAACTAAACAAAACAATATAAAAGGAGTAAGCGGTAAGTTTGATTATCTGTCCATCAAAATTAGTTTCGTGTCAATCGGGTTTCAGGTTTGCTAGTTATGGTCATTTCATTTTAAGTGTTTACTGCTGGAAATCCGATTTCTGAATTGAAAGCCTGTTTCGTAACACATTTTAATCCCAGTTGGGATCGTAATTAGACAATACTACAGTTGGATAATTTTAGGTTTAAGAGTCAGGTTTCCAACGTATCATACGGATCGATGATACCCGCTGTATACGGGGAGATATGTTCAGTTTAATATCAATGTGTACAGATTGTCACTGCAGAAAACTGCAGGACACAACGGTATTCTAAAATACGAATTAAATATCAAACAACGGTGAAACGACACGGGACCAGATTCATGGGTTAGCCAATTAAATTATTTACGTGATCATATGGGGCTCCGTGCATTTTCAGTTTAAATAAGAGGTATACAGATGTTCCAAAACCAGGTATCCAAAACGAACGCTGTCCCGGACTGCAGTTCAGGACCGCGAATTGCCTCAGTATTCAACATCGTAAAAGAACAATATTCAGTAAGAATCATCAGGGATTTATAGATTATCCAGTCTTCTTCGTAACGAGCCCAAGCATGTCACGATACGATTTATGTACGATTTACTATAAATTTAATATGGCGGTGTATGCAGCAAATTCCAGATTTCGTGTCGGTTATCGGGGATGTCATTTCATATTGTAAACGTCAATATTTTCAACCCAAATTTCTATGTGATATTCGTTATCAGTAAAGGGACTTATTGGTCATAAATTCTGTCATTTTAAAATAGGTTTTCGCTTAGGTTTGGCATCGAGCACTTAGGTTGCTATCAATCGAACATCGGTTCCATCTAGTTGATTAAACAATAAGTAAACCCATATGTGTTTTCCATCCAATACAGTTAATGCAAAGTAGTCGCTATTATATGTTCGATAATAAATCATGATACGGCATATATATTAATATGTTATAATTAAAACCATCCATTTACTCGATATAATTTTATTTAGCATGTAAAGCAAGTGAGAGGGGTTCACTTGCCTCAGACAAACGCGACGATGATAAGCCCGGCAGCAACGATGGTGAGAGGTCGTGTAAGGGCCCGGCCCGGCACTGACGGCGGCGGCGAGCTTGGACGTCGGCTGGAGGCAATGGGTGCAGGGACGAGGGTGTTGTGGTCCTCGGGGCCTGCAGCTTGGAGGTGGCGAGCTCCGACGATGGAGGGACGAGGACGAGGGCTCGGTGTCGTGGATGGGATTGCCGGCGTTTAATTTGGTCGGCGAGATGGAGTGGGAGGAGGAAGTCGATGACTGCGGTGCTGTGGCTCGGAGTTAGGGAGCAGGGGAGAAGAGGAGGCGGGGATTGAGCTGGTGGTCGTTGAAGGTGGAGGGTTGCAGTGGCCGGCGTTCGGGAAGAAGGTGGTCGACGGTGAGGTGAGGAGCTCGAGGGTGAGCAGGGGGCGTTGGAAACTCGGCGGTGGAGTCCCTCACGGTCGGAGGTGCCGTCGATGGGTTTTCTGGCGAGGCAGTGGGGGTCACGGATTGTGCAGGTGCTCGTCGGGGTTGGCTCGGGGAAGAAGGTGGTGCTGGGTTGGAGAGGGGAGAACGAGGTGGTGGCGAAGGAGCGACGGCGACGTGCAGGCAAGGTCGGGGCTGTGGGTTGGAGTCGTCGCGGTGGGTGTGCAGGGGGAGGAGTGGAGGAGATGGTGTCGGGTGAGATGTCGGGGTTGTAGAGGAGAGGATATGATGATGATGACGGCGACGTGGTGAGGAGGTCGACGGTGATGGCGACGAGCGAAAGGATCGTCGGCAAGGAGAGGGCAGCGATGGTATGGTCACGGGGCTTGGTAAGGTTTTGTTGATGGGGGAGCTCGCGGTGGTCGGAGGTGGTGGGTTGGCCGGGGCTTATTGATGGATGTTGTCAAGAAGGAGCCGGGGAGCTGAGATAGCGAGGGGAGGTGGTGAGGAGTCGAGCGGCTGCAACGTCAAGGCTCGGGTGATGCAAAGGAGGGGATGCTGGAGGCCGGCGGGGTCGTGAGTGTCTTGGGAGTGAGAGGGAGAACGAGAGTGTGGGGGAGAGGAGAGAGAGAGTGATAATAGAGAGAGAAAGAGACGTGGGGTAGGGAGAGAGGGAGAGGGAACGTGGGTGAGGGAGAGAGAGAGAAAGATCAAGAGAGAGAGGGTAACAGGAATATAATTTATAAGGTATTTAATGAGATTTATTTGTGTAAGATTTGGGTTTAAATGAGGATATGTTTATTTTGAAATTTGAGAAGCTATCTGTTGGGAAAAAGAAGTGAAGACCATTGGGCTTGTTGGGCTTGGGCTCAAGAAAAATTTAGAAAGAAAAGGAGTGAGGTTAAAGATGGACTTGGGTTTTGGGTTAGATTTGTTTAGTGAAAACCATTTGGGTAAAACTATAGGTTAGGTTTTAAAATAAATAAAATAAATATAAATATAAATAATCAAATTTTGTAAACAACACTTTATATAAATACGGATATTGGCATACAAAAGGAACTGGGTATTACATCATACCACCCTTACAAAAATTCCGTCCTCAAAATTTAAAATAAACGATAAGCTAATATGCGAAAAGCCACAAAATCAAATACTACTATATAGTGATTTACGTAAAAGCAGCTAGATAAAAATCATAATTATACACACACACGTATATATAAGAAATAGCGCGACTAAAATAATAATCATAAGTAAGCATAGGGCATAACCATTTATAATGATAAATTACATATATACAACACACGGAAAAACAATAATAAACAATAGTGAGGGATCGGCCGATAGACCTTAAGAATCAAAACTAGTTTGGTGAGATTACAATTCAAATAAGTACAAAATAACTTCAGAATACGTATAAGGTAAAAGTGTCGAAAAATAAAACGAAGAATAAGTGAGATAGCAACGAAAACAACAAAAGCATTAGTATGGAAAATTCACTAGACAATAAAATATACAATGTAAATCAAAACGATTCTAACACTTAGAAATAGTAAAGAAATTCGGAAAAGTAACTAAAAATACTTATTAACACATAATGGAAATCTATCTTATTATAAATAGGCAAAACTATAAAATTTTAAAATAGTAAACGTACTGATTATAATTATATCAACGGAAAAATAACACTGGTAAGGTGCAATAAACTAGTCGGAGAATGGATTGCAGTATATATATTGAAGATCGACTCCGTGAGCAAGCACCCGAATGGGAGAAAAGTGAGGAGGAATTGGGCTGTCCAGAATGATATAAAGATAAAGGATGAAATCAGATTCAAAATCAGGGAGAGATATAATTTAGAAAGAGTGTGGGTTTGACAATTTTAGATGGGGGTAGCGGCAAGATACAACTTAATCGAAAAGAGAGCCAGGGGATGCGGTGGTGAACCATGATGTCGACTAAGCTTAGGGTCTAAATATAGTGAGTCAAACAAAAGTAGGCAATCACAATTCACAACTTTATTGCATTCAAACTAAGAAGTTCAACGGATACAAGATTTTAAACGAAAGAAAAGGGCGACTAAATAGAGTAACAATATCCTTTTTTTGAAAACAGGGAAGGTGATAACTCCGCGTCGGTATTTAATCTCTGCAGTCTCATAAGGCAAGTCTGAATCTTGTACCGGGTCCGTGCCGTCCTCAAAATTTAAGTACGAAACAACCAAGTAGCTCAATCAGATTTGGAGGGCGTTGCCGAATCTCTACCTTGCAGCTCCTTCCTTCTAGGGAAACCATTAACCAGATGTTCGTCGGATCCACAAATCAAGCACTGCACTTTGGCCTGGCGACAGTCCCTCTGAAAGTGTCCTGGCCTCTTGCAATAACCACAACGTTGGGCTCTCCGCTGCTTCGGTTGCTTAGTAATAAATGAGCGCTTCATCTGCACGCTACCTTTTCGTTGATCGGCGATTTCCCTATGATTGGGGCCTCATGCTGGTGCTTGAGCCATTTGCCTTCTTAGTCCTTCAGCTAAGAGATCGTTTGTTCGCTCCTGGGCTTCATTCAAGCCTTGCAGTACACTCAAAATCTCGACGGTCTGATTCTGGGGAGTAGAGTTGGAAGAAGAGTCGTTGGAAGCCATGGTCCTGAAACAACAAATTTGAGGATGATATAAGGTACAATGAATAAGAATCAGAATAAGATATAGAATGGACAACGAAACAAGAATATCGGGTGAGGTGAAACTCAAACGAGCGGAAATCAAATGTAGAACTCCAAGTCACTCAAGCAGAGTGCTGCCTTGTAACTATGCTGCAGTTCATAATTACAATCGCATAACTCTACTAAGTCACCCAAAACTCTAGCGGATGGATCAAAATATGTAGCAGAACACACTATATGAATCAAGATCAAGGATAACAAGTCTACAATCTAGACCGAGAAGGTGGCTTAGATTGTCAAGCCCAACTCGGAAACTGCAATTCCAATCGTAGCAAACCTGGCTCTGATACCAACAAAACCATGTCACGCCCCGCTTCCCAAAATACGGAATACGAGGGGTTGACAAGGCCAGCTATGCTCCTACGGTCGAGAAAACATCCTGCCGTAATCACACTTCGGCTTCTAGCTTTACGTGGTAATTAGTAACAATGCACAGGTAATGAGAAATGCAGTCACTAAATCAAAACAGATATAAAACTAACCAGATATAGTTAAAAGAAAGATAGCACTGGCGTCGCTGATCTAGATGTCCGCAATATCCTCGAGGTACGTCAGGTCCTGATCCAAGCTAAATCCACTTCTCACTCTGAGCATGCATACTCAGGTCGTCAGAGCGACACAATAGCAATATATATAAATACAAATATAAACACGTGCAATCATGATGAACATGAAACGGTAAGCATGGAGTAATGACATGAGCATGAAGTAGCCAGTACAGGTAAACAATAAAGCAGGTATATCGAATCGGTAATCAATACATGTCGCTAAACCTATCAGTCTCTAAGTCTCAATGTTCAGGCCACTAAACATATCGTCAGTCCAAGTGTGAGAGTCAACCATGCAGGAGTATCCCCAACCCAAGGGTAGGGCCCCAGGGGTAAGGGAACACGGGCCCGAAACGCTTGCTGATAATCAGTAACTCCATCCATACAACTCCCAAAATCATGGTATATGTCGGCAATGGGACTCCCGACACTCAAAATCACACTCAAACTACCCCACACCCTGTGGTCTACATCAAACACCGACCATAAACCCAAATACTAGTCGGTCCATGGCAAGTCTACGCGAGAACTGGAGACAGGATCTCCATCAAGCATGTCTCGACTGGTACCCAAGATAAATGGACTGTGTTTGACGCCTTACCTATGACGCTAATTTAAGTGCTTCTATAACCGTCCCATACCAGTTATGGTTAAACTTACATATGCCCCATAGGCGTCGACGATGCAATAAATTAATCGGGTCCGCAGATTGTGTACAAGTACGTGTCACTTCATTTATTCATGCACGCTTTAACACTAACGTACTTGCCACAATCCAACACTAATATCTATCACTGGGTAATGTACACGATCACTAGGTTATCAATGCTTCATGACCACTGCATGATATGATGAGAATGAAATAATTACGATATGAATAAAAGTATCAGCAGCCAGTGTTGTACAACTTGAAAAATTTACTATAAATCGTACGTGCAGAATTAAACAAAAAAATATAAAAGGAGCAAGCAGTAAGTTTGATTATCTGTCCATCAAAATTGTTTTCGCGTCAATCGGGTTTCAGGTTTGCTAGTTATGATCATTTCATTTTAAGTGTTTACTGCTAGAAATCCGATTTCTGAATTGGAACCCCGTTTCGTAACACGTTTTAATCCCAGTTGGGTTCGTAATTAGGCGACGCTACAGTTGGATAATATTTAGGTTTAACAGTCAGGTTTCTAACGTATCATACGGATCGATGATACACTCTGTATACGGGGAGATATGTTCAGTTTAATATCAATGTGTACAGATTGTCACTGCAGAAAACTGCAGGACACAACGGTATTCTAAAATATGAATTAAATATCAAACTACGGTGAAACGACACGGGACCAGGTTCATGGGTTAGCCAATTAAATTATCTACATGATCATATGGGGATCTGCGTATTTTCAGTTTAAATAAGGTGTATACAAGTGTTCCAAAGCCAGGTATGCAAAACGAACGCTGTCTCGGACTGCAGTTCAGGACCGCGAATCGCCTCAGTATTCAACATCATAACAGAACAATATTCAGTAAGAATCATTAGGGGTTTACAGATTATCAAGTCTGATTCGTAACGAGCCCAAGCATGTTACAATATAATTTATGTACAATTTACTATAAATTTAATATGGCGGTGTATGCAGCAAATTCCAGATTTCGTGTCGGTTATCGGGGATGTCATTTCATATTGTAAATGTCGATATTTTCAACCCAAATTTCCATGTGACATTCGTTATCAGTAAAGGGACTTATTGGTCATAAATTCCGTCATTTTAAAATAGGTTTTCGCTTAGGTTTCGCATCGAGCACTTAGGTTGCTATCAATCGAACATCGGTTCCATCTAGTTGATTAAACAATAAGTAAAACCATATGTGTTTTCCATCCAATACATTTAATGCAAAATAGTCGCTATTATATGTTCGATAATAAATCATGATAGGATTGTTCCCCTCCGAAAGACGGCCGCACAGGACTGCTGAAGTCCTGGCGCTGAGGTTCGGGGCAGATGCTATTTGGTTTTATCCGTCAATCTCTCCGAAGATACCAAGTTGATTTATGGCACCTTGTATCGGAGGTTTAGACGGATGCGGCCGATGTAGCAGACTTCGTCAGATTCCCCCTCAAGGTGAGGGGTTTTTGATTGTGGGGACGCTCTTCCCTGCAGGCGCAAGCCCCTGCAGTTAATTACGCTACCGCGTCGCGGTAACAACTTTCTCCTTCTCCAGAATTTCACTTCGTGTCGTGTGTGTTTGTTTTGTTTGTGATTGCCCGTGGATTGTATACGGAGACTGAGTGATGTCGTCACCCGTAGGACGTGGATTAATCCAAATCCGTATTTAGTTAGATTTGGGTTTGGTGTTTTTAGTTTAAGGATGCATTAGCCGCGTTGCAGCTAAGACTAACTTAAACGTTCGTCAAGGATACGTTAGTCCTGTTTTGGACTACGATCGACCTGACGTCGTGATTGATTTAATTATCTGGTTGTCGAGACTCGTCACCTCTCTGACGTCGTTGAGGAATTACAACGACAGGCGTCAGAGGAGTTCAGAGGTGTACCCTTGAACCAAAATTGATTTGGGGTTTTATTATTTGTTTAAAGATCTAAGGACACATTAACCGTATTTGGGGTTAAGATCAACTTAGACGGGACTGTTTAGATCCAGCAAAAGAGCATTTGGGCTCTATTGCGCCAGTTTAGGGACGTGGTGGTCCGTCGCCGGTTTTAAGGACGTGGTGGTCCATTATTAGTTTAGGGACGTTTCGGTCCATCGCCAGTTTAAGGACGTAGTGGTCCATTAGTTTAGGGACGTTTCGGTCCGTTGCCAGTTTAAGGACGTAGCGGTCCATTATTAGTTTAGGGACGTTTCGGTCCGATGTTAGTTTAGGGACGTTTCGGTCCGATGTTAGTTTAAGGACGTTCCGGTCCGATGTTAGTTTAGAGACGTTCCGGTCCTATATTAGTTTAGGGACGTTTCGGTCCGATGTTAGTTTAGAGACGTTTCGGTCCGATATTAGTTTAAGGACGTTTCGGTCCAATATTAGTTTAAGGACGTTTCGGTCCACGAGTTTAAGGACCCCGCAGTCCATATCGATGTGTGGTCGTTGGGACTCGTCACCTCTCTGACGTCGTTGAGGGATTACAACGACAGATGTCAAAGGAGTTCGGAGATGTACCCTCGAACCGGATGTAAATTAATTTAGAAGAGCGATTTTGCTCAGTCAATTTAATTTAAGGACTTATGGCCAAAATTGGGCTAAGTCCAGTTCAACATTTTATTTGCTTTAGCATGGCATTTTTTATTTAGGCTCTACCCACAAAAGATACAGAGTATCAATTTATTTTGGGCTCTGCCCATTTGCAGATGATGCAAAGTATCTACCTCGTTTGGGCTTTGCCCCTTTTAAAACGCATAGCATTCTGAATATTTTGTTTGGGCTCTGCCCATTTATAAATGATGCAGAGCATCTGTTTTGGTTTGGGCTCTGCCCCTTAAAATAATGCATTTGCGCTTTATTAAGCCTGTTAGGCCTTCCTTTAATTGGGCTTGGCCCTTTTTTGTAAGCAATACTATGCATCTGCGCTTTGCGCTAAGTAATGAGCGCAAGCTCATATGGTGATGACATGTGTCGTGCCCTGGCGAGCGCAAGCGCAACAGCGCAGTGCGCTGTGTTGTTGCGCTGCGCTATTGCGCTGCTGACACGTGGCGCGCTCTCAGTGAGTTGCGCCAATTCCAGAGAGCAAAGCTCTATCTTAAGGGTGCTTAGCGCAAATGGTTCTATAGCCGACACGTGGCGCTCTCTTAAGAGCGCAACGGCGCAGTTTGGAAGTGCAAAGCACTAAGAATCTTTTAGATTCAAGAAGGGAAGTGCAAAGCACTGTTTAAGTTCTTGATCTAAATTAGATCAAAGAAAAATAAATTTCTTCTTTATTCGAAGAACCAGAGGTTCATAAAAGTGCAAAGCACTATTTTTTATTATTTTATTATATTTTTTTTATTGTTTTTAAAGAACCGAAGGTTCACAAAAAGTGCAAAGCACTGTTTTCTTTTTTATATAAAGATCATTGATCTTATATATTTTTTTTTCTTTAGACTAATGGCCTATTAGAAGGAATTTCTTCTAATCCATGAAGGTTCTTTACCTTTTTCTTGAAATCTTCAGAGCTCTCTCTGTTTAAAGTTCTTGAGTTCTCAAAAAATGTTCCTCTCTTTTGAATGAGGTCTGGGGTCCTATTTATAGTGCCCCATAAATTTGTTGAATTTGTTAACAAGATCTTTTCTGAATGATTTTGGGAATTTTCCACCGCTGGATCTTTGATCCAAAGGCAGAAGAAAATCTTCTGGTTTTGGAAAGAACAGAAAAGATTTCGTAAAATCTTAATTTAGTTTGGCGCAGATGCCCCAGCGCATGACACGTGTCGCGCAGCGCAGAGCGCAGCGCAACTGCGCTAGCGCGTCTGCGCTGACGCGTGTCGCGCAGCGCAGAGCGCAGCGCAACTGCGCTGACGCGTGTCGCGCAGCGCAGAGCGCAGCGCAACTGCGCTGACACGTGTCACACAGCGCAGAGCGCAGCGCAGCTGAAGCGTTGCTTCCTTTAAACAGAGCTTTGCTCTGATTGGGTGCGCTTTCTGGGGCGCTGCGCTGACGTATTAGCGCAAGACACGCGGCGCGTTGCGCCCGCGACTTGAAGCTTTGCTTCAAAATTTGAATTTTGAATTCAAACAGAGCTTTGCTCTGATTGGGCGAAACAAATGCCCCCCCACCGTTGCGCTTACGTGGCGCACACGTGAGTGCAACGGTGGCAACCCCCCCTGACCGTTAGATCAAGGGGGAATCTCAAGAGGCGCAAGCGCCTTATAAATAGAGCCTATGGCCCTTAGAAACTCTCCACCATTTTTCTAAATTCAGATTTTCAGAGCTCTGCTCTTGCTTAAGAACTTCAGAGGTTTGCTCTTGCTTTCAGAACTTTAGAGCTTTGCTCTCATTTCCCAAAGTTTTTTAGAAAACTTTAGGTAATGTTTAATTTAAAACCAAGTTAAATTAATTTAAGTCAATTTTAACCCACAGAGCTTTGCTCTCATAGATCTTTTGATCTGAAGAAATTCCCTTTGGGGTTTCATCCACAGAGCTTTGCTCTCACAAATTCATAGATCTACAGAGATCTTGTTCATGGGTTCTAACCCATGAACAGAGCTTTGCTCTTGAATTAAATGTAGATCTTTTAGACTTAAAAAAATGAAGAATTTTTTTCTGTAAGCTTTTATGGATCCTTTGTCAGGATTCCAGAAATTTTAATTTTAAATTTCTTTTTTCAAAACTTTCTCTTTGGTGGGGTATTATAGAGCTAAGCTCTTTTTTAAGGAATTTTATTCTTTTGAGACCAGAACTTGACAAGTGTCATTCTGTAATAGAGCTTTGCTCTAAAAGAGGAGATTTTCTCCTTGTCCCTAGGGATTCTTCCCCTTTTTTATTAATGGGAATGTTCCCCTGGGGACCAACTGACAATCTCACCCAATGATGAGGTTGTTTTATTAACTGACGTATTGTCATCCAGATTTTGTGGGTCCCTTTGGTCCCCTACTCACTGCACTGCTGCGTGGTGTAATTAGTTAATTTTAATTTAATTTAATTAATGCATTTTTTAGACGCCAAACGTTGGGATTACAACACTAACGGCTAGATTGTTCTTTTTGCAGCGATCATGTCTGAAGACACTTCATTCCCGTTTGTCCGTTCAGAGGAGGGATTCCCAGAGGCGCCTTTGGATCGCGAGGTTCTGGCCATGATCAAGGCGCACGACCCGGAGTATAAGAGTCTCCACCTTTGGGGGTCGTGGTACAATCAAATTATTATGGGTCGGCGCAGCTTTACATGTGCGGCGCCATCAGAGCCCATAACGGCGATTCACTACGCCAGCCCACCCCCGGTGCAGTATGCCGCGGAGATGACAGATTGGACATCGAAGGGTTTTCTTCATCCGGCCATAGATGCCATCCCGGTCCAGCGTCCGATGGTTTTGGACATCCTAGGGCGCCGTATCTGTCAGGGCGAGGCGAGACCTTGGGGGCAATCATATAACCTTGGTCTGATCCCCCGCCACCCGGTCGGCTATCTGCCATGGGCCCGGTATATCCTGTCGACGAGGAAGTCGCAGTTGATAAGGCTGGGACTATACACCGCAGTCTACGTCTCTCTCTTCCAGTATCCTACGCTTCCTACTTGGTGGTTCAAGGCCTTCTTGGAGCAGTGGAACATTCCTACTCATACTTTCCTCGCCATGGATCGGGAAGTGTCCATTTCGCTGGAAGAATTTACGGAGGTGTCTGGCCTACCGGCTATGGGGGAACATTATGAGGAATTGCTCCCGCCGGACGAGTACATCTACGGGGCTAAGCCGAGGGTAAGGGAGCTCACGCCAGAGAACGCTGTTCAACATCAGTTTCCAAGTCTGATTAAGGTGTTGAACATCTATGAGAATCTTTTCGTTGAGCATGGGAGCCGTGGAGTTAATTTTGAGGATTTTATTGCTCGGTTCCTTCATCCAAACGTCCTTTCGGCGAAGACTGCCAAGTTTGCTTACCTTGAGGATCCTTTCGGCTTAGGTTTGGATAACCTGCCAGCGAGAGACATAGATCAGAAGGACTTTTTTCTTCCCAACTCTTCAACCATGTCTTTTGCGGAAGTTGCAGCCCCCGAGATGGACGAGGAGGCCTTCTTTTTGGGATTTCTTGGGCTTTGGCTGAGTTGGTTTGCACTTCCGATGCATTCTCATCGCATGCGGCCCTCCGTTTTTTACCCGGCCCACCGGATGGTTATCGGGGTAAAGGTGGCCGTCGGGATCGCCGGCTTGGCACATTTATATCATGGCCTTAGCCGAGCGGCAGATGCTAATGAGCCTGGGGCGTTGCATGTGGTTTTCCCAATGCACTACTTCATGTCGTGGCTCGAATTACATACAGCAGGTGTTTTTGGCATGCACAAAAGGCCCTCATTCTACGAAAGGTGCATCTTTCCTCGCCTTTTACAGTTGATTGGCGCATCAATCGTAAATCCATCGCCGCGAGATGCCAGGAGTTTACTCCTTCGTTCCCACACCGTTGGAGCCGGTGTGTCTTTTATTGACAAGGTGCTGACCATTGGAAAAACGTCCGCTACTGCAGTGCGGCCATTGCAAGACACTTTCAAGGACGGCGCTTCGATTTTAACGGCCCGGGAGACCCTTCACTTATATTCTATCAGACCGGGCTTTTTGGTGTTTAGGCAAGACGGGGGAGCTATCTTCATGAGATACAACCCGCATCGTTTCGCTCAGCAGTTGAGTTATAACCAAGGGGTACCGCTGGAGGCCTTTTTATCGGAGCCTACCGCGAACGAAGAAGGGATAGAGAGGGCGCTGCATCATTTCATGTGTCTAAACACGGGCTCTTACTTCTTTATCAGTGAGCCGTCTTGTGCTCCCCGTCTCCTTAGGGTATACACCGAATGGTATAGTCATTCGACGGGAGCGGTCATAAAAGAGGAAAGGCGGTTGCTGATCGACCATAAGGGTGCACCTCCAGGTAGTGATCGCAGCGCTCCTCTGGTGCCGAGGACTCCAGTAGTCGCTCCTTTAAAAGATGCTGGAAGTAGACCGTCATGCGCGCAAAGTCCTCCGCATGAATTACCGCTCCCCGATATCGCGGATGCATCTCCTGCACCCCGCGTTCAGGTGGAAACAGTGGTTGTATCCTCGCCGGAGTCTGGCGCGGGCGCGGACATCGAGACCCGTCGTCCCAAAGCGGCTGCCAAGTGTAAGTCGCTTCCCCGTGAGCCCAGGGCTGGAGGGAAAAAGAAAAAGAAATCGCTCTTCGCCGCGGACGTTGCGTTCGGCCAGGAACCCCACGCCCCTTATTCCGAGGGTCTGCTCGAATATGGGACTAACGCAGGATTAGTGATGCCGCCGCCGGACGATACAGATTTGGAAGCTGCTCTCAGGGCTTCGGCATGGCTGGTGAAGCGTGATGCGTGGCTGGCCAAGCTTGTGCAATCAGGTAGCTACTAGTCACTCTTTCTTTACTGTAACGTATTTTCTTCCTTATTTCATTATTTTTGGCTAACGCTTTTCTCTCTTTTCCTCTAACAGGCGTTACTGATGAAGAAGCCATTGCCGCTTCTCTGAAGACCTTTCATGAGGAGGAACGTGCCAGGGCGTCTGTCGGCCTTAGTAAGTTTCGACTTCATCGAATTTTTTTATTTTTCTTGCGTTATGGTCGATCTAACCTTTCCATTTAATTGTAGGGACCTCAATGCCGCTTCCTCCTAGCGACGCCGATGTTCTGCCAGCGGCCGATGTTCCTGTTCCCCCTGGGACATTGCAGGGGGCTCGTCTTGAAAAGCCGATGAGAGATGCCTTAAAGGCTTTGGAGGCTTCCCTGAATGAAGATGATGATGCTTTGAAGGAGGCGTCACAGAGGTCCCTCATAACCGCTCGGGAGGAGAGGAAGCGGTTGAGGCGTGAAGCGAAGGCACGCAGGGCTGCCCTGGCCATGGGAGCGGGACCCAGCGCCGCCCCTCGCGCTGATACTCCCTCCGAAGAGGCCCCTGTCACCCTATCTACCGCCCGTAGAGAGGTGGCGAGAGCAGTTCGAAGTGCAAACGGCAAATCCGCTTCAGGTAACATTTCTCTCAGAGTTTTTGTTATAAGAATTTTAACGTCATTGGTCCTTATATCTCTTATCTTTACAGGGCCAAGTCTGATCGAGGGAGAGGCGGAAGCCGTTGACCCGAGGAGAACGGAGGAGGCGACGCCTGCCGAACTCGAGCCGACAGTAGGTAATATTGTTGAGGCCACGGAGTCTGGAGTGGAGGTCGAGGGGCCTACCACTGAGAAGGTCATTGATGCCGAACCTGAAACGGGGGCAGATGATATGATCATTATAGCTGAGTCCAGGGTGGTGGCGAGTGAAGCGCTCAAGGTCGGCGATCCCCTGGCGATGGCGGACGATACGACCGCCATTATTGAACCTGAGAAAGTAGTGGGTGAGGCGGCCATGATTCCCGAGGACGAACCAAACGCTCCTTCTCTGGAATCTGGCAATACTCCAGTTATTGCCCTCCCCCTCTATGGCCCTCCACCGTCTCCAGGTCTCGCGAGCACGACAACGGTCCCCATCGAGTCGGGCGATGAGGCTACAGGTGGTGGTCTCATGTCGATAGAGGAGGGAGTCGCCTCCATTTCAGCCGGGAGCTCCTCAGGTAAACCTTAAATGGCTGCTTTTCTTTACTTTACAACCATTTCTGACAAGTCCGCCTTTTCGTGATGCAGGTGCAGCTAGTGCCGATGCCCCACCGCTCGAGGGAACGCCTTCGATGACCGCTTTGGCGGTGGTCACCTCTCAACCTTCTCTCATACCCTCGAAGATGTTGGAAGGTATATGCTTACACTTTATTAATCTTGTTTTCTAGATATTTAATTCGCGTACTAAAGTCATCCTGTTGTGTTCTCAGGAGCGCTTTTTGATCACGTTCATCAGATGTTGCTCCCATATTTCTCCTTCCCATCTGAGCTTGCTTCTTCCCCTGGTGGCGTCGGTAAGTATAATTTCTGTCAGCATTTTTCCTCTTTCTCTTTTCCCCCTTTTTTTTTATTGATGGAATTGTCTCTAAACTCTTTTTCTCATCTCAACTGCAGTGCTACAGATTGAAGAAGGGGATAAAAGTTCAGCTGTACCACCAGCCCTTCCGACCTTGCCACCTGTCTTAACTGGTACAAAGACCATCATATTGGTAACTTTCCTCTCTCTATTTTCTGTACCGTTATCTGATTGCATCCCGTCTCTTTCAGCTGCCGCTCTGGCTTCGGCGTCCTTCGAACCTCGCGTCACAATGCCGGCGGGTCCTTACCTGAGGAGTCTGTCTTCAAAGGGCGCTGCAAATAGTCTGCGCATGTTAAGTGATTATGTCGAGGAACTCGATGTTGAAGCTCCTACATCTGCCGCGGACTTCGCTCTGGTGGTTAACCCGATGCTGGCAGTACTCGTGAACTTCCATAATGAGAGCACCATTGCATCCTGGGTTAACCATTGTAAGGAGATCGAGGGTTGCCTATTCCAATTGGAATCGTTGCGTCCCACTCCTGAGACTGTGGCTGCCAATACTCAAAGGACTGCGTGGATCGAGCAGAGCGCTTCTTACTTCCGCCATCTCGAACAAGAGGTTATTTCAAGGCGCAAAGAGCGTGATGATGTTTCGAGTAGGTCTGCTCAACTGCGTGCTCGGGTGGAGGCCAACGCTGCACGGCTGAAGGTTATCTTTGAGGGCCTCCTGCAATGTCTCTCCGAAGGATTATCATTGAGGCATAACCTTCACGTTGTCGAGCGAGCTTCAGCCAGCCAGGAAGCAGCCCAGAAGGCGGTAGAGGAGCAACTTTCATCTTCCTTGCAACAACGGGCTCAGGTGGAGGCGGAGGTGGCCGCGGCTGTCACCCGAGAGAAAGTGCTGAAGGGAGTGCGAGAACAGCTTGTGAATTTACTAAAGGCACTTCCTCCTCAGTAGCTATCCATTTTTGTGTCAGTCATACTTATAGATAAAAGAATGTATATGTATATGTTTTTTTTTTATCCTTTGACATAATGTATCCTGTATTTGATCAAGTTTATGAATAAGAGATACACCTTTTTGTAATGTCTTGTGTCACTTCTTCGCTTTTTCTTTCTCTTTATAATCGGTATGCAACCTTAATAACCATAATTTACAGATGATTGGGACGAGCATCCCGACCTTCTTAAGAAATAGCGATGGCTTAGGCCGCAGGTTCAGATCTGCTGCCTAAGACTTTTCAACTCTATAAGCCGTGAGGGTCTCATAGAGGCTTTTCTCCCTACGGATCGAGAGGATCTCGCAGGTGGATTTTCTCCTTAAGAATCGTGAGGATTCCCAAGTGTGGTTTCCTCTCATAAGTCGGCAGGATCTTATAAGAGAATTTCTCCCTCTTACGAGTCGAGAGGGCTCGTAAGCGGTTGTTTCCCTCTTTGTCGAGAATCGATTTCAGAGAGTGAGACCCGTGGATAGTATGCAAGAGACCATTTAGGATTGACTTGCAGGATCCCATTGTTCAGGAAGCAAGTTTTTGAATTCTTACTGCCCGAGATGTGAGTTAAAGAAGCTCTCGTCATGGAGTGTTTGTATCCGTGAGTTGAGGAATTTGCTGGGATTATTTGTTTCCCGAGCGCCAAGGATTATTTGTGTCCTTGGGGTTTGAAACGAGTCGAGGGTTCCTACGGAGGCACTGGTGGCTCTGCTGGTCGACACGGATCGGAAGGCTCTCGTCAAGGAGTGTTTGTATCCGTGAGTCGAGGAATTTGCCGGGATTATTTGTTTCCCAAGCGCCAAGGATTATTTGTGTCCTTGGGGTTTGAAACGAGTCGAGGGTTCCTACGGAGGCACTGGTGGCTCTGCGGGTCGACGCGGATCAGAAGGCTCTCGTCAAGGAGTGTTTGTATCCGTGAGTCGAGGAATTTGCCGGGATTATTTGTTTCCCGAGCGCCAAGGATTATTTGTGTCCTTGGGGTTTGAAACGAGTCGAGGGTTCCTACGGAGGCACTGGTGGCTCTGCGGGTCGACGCGGATCAGAAGGCTCTCGTCAAGGAGTGTTTGTATCCGTGAGTCGAGGAATTTGCCGGGATTATTTGTTTCCCGAGCGCCAAGGATTATTTGTGTCCTTGGGGTTTGAAACGAGTCGAGGGTTCCTACGGAGGCACTGGTGGCTCTGCGGGTCGACGCGGATCAGGAGGCTCTCGTCAAGGAGTGTTTGTATCCGTGAGTCGAGGAATTTGTCGTTGAAGCCACTGGCTTCTTCGGTTGAAATGAACCGTTGAGGTTTGGTTTCGTCGTTCGACGGAATCCGCTGGGGAGGTATGGTTTCTTCTTTGTTCACGCCCTTGGATTGTACACAGGGATCGATATGATCTTAACTGTAGGGCCGAAGTTTTATCATTTCTTATATATTTTTTTTTGTTTTATTTTATTTCCGCGATGCTCTATCATTTCAGCTTTTATATCGCGAAGGTCGCGATTGCCCAAACATTTCGGCTATTTTCGCGGTGCCCAATCATTTCGGCTATATTTTTTTATTTTTACTCGTTGCTTTATATTACGAGTCGCCCAATCATTTCGGCTATTTTGCATGCATACATTTTACTTGCTGCTTTTTATTGCAAGTTGCCCTATCATTTCGGCTATTTCGTATGCATGAGTGGTCTACTGGCTTTCGCCGTCAACCCGAAATTGAACACCGATTTCGGCATCAGCACCGCTGCAACTGGGATATTACCAGGAGCGAATCATCATTTGCCTCTATCGTTGTTGAACAAAGGAGGCTCAGCGACCGGGGTTAGGATCCCGTTGGCTAAGGCTTTTGACTTCACGAGCTGTAAGGGTCTCGTGAAGGTATTTCTCCCTACAAGTCATGGGGATCTTGTAAGTGTATTTTCTCCTTAGGAACCGTGAGGGTTTCTAAGTGTTCTGTTCTCCTGTAAGTCGTAAGGATCCTACAGGAAGATTTTCTCCTCATAAATCGAGAGGATTTATAAGGGTTGTTTACCATACGAACGTATTCCCAGTCATGGATGGACCTTGGTTAGGGAAATGTTTATTCGCGCCCGTGGATTGTATACAAGGGTCAGTATTGAGCCACTTGTAGGGCAATATTGGAAGTTTGTGGGGGTTTGCTTAAGCCCAGGTTTAGGTCTCTGTGACTTAAGACTTTCAAATCCTATGAGCCGTGAGGGTCCCATAAGAGAGTTCTCCTTACGAGTCGTGAGGATCTCGCAAGCGTATTTTCTCCTTAGGAATCGTGGGGATTCCTAAGTGTGTTGTTCCCTTGTAAGTCGTAAGGATCTCACGCGGGTGGTTTCTCCTTACAGGGTCGAGAGGACTCCATAAGGGTTCTTTAACGAAGTTGCGCCCTTTCGGGTTTTCACAAACATTCGCCGGTAGTCCTGCTGTTTTTACTCACGGAGCCCTTTCGGGTTTTCATCCGTGCCCATTTTGCTTATGGACTTACCGTTTTTTTTATATTATTATTATTATTATTATTTTTTATTCATCTTGTCAGCCTAAGGATGCTGCAGTATTAGTTTAAAGACGTTTCGGTCTGATATTAGTTTAAGGACATTTCGGTCCGCCGTTGAGAGGGTTGGCTACTACTTATAAAGCTTGAGCTTAGGAAGATAGCGAGCGGACATAGTCGTCGTCATCTACCATTGACCTAGGCTGTGGCTCATTAAGCGTAGTATTTCTTTAGGAAGCGTCCGTTTATTGGCCTGAAAGGCCTTTCACCGTGCATGTCCATGAGTAGATAGGCCCCACCTTGGTAGACCTTATCAACGATATACGGTCCTTCATAGTTTGGCTCAAACTTTCCCCGCTTGGCGCGATTGGGGATCATGGGCCTTTTGACCACTAGCACGAGTTCGCCTTGGTGGAATGTCCTCGGGCGGCTCAATCTTTCATATGAGCGCGTCATCTTTGCTTTATAGGCTTCCAGATTTTGTTGTGCTAGAAGCCGGATTTCATCAAGGGCGTCAAGCTCTTCAAACCGAAGGTGAGCATTTTCTTCGTCTGTCAGCTCGTAATGGACTGCCACTCGTAGAGAGGGTAATTCTATCTCGAGAGGGAGTACTGCTTCCGTCCCAAATACCAATGCGTATGGCGTTGTGTTCGTGGCCGCTTTAAACGTAGTCCGATACGCCCAAAGAGCCTCTTGCAATCTTTCGTGCCAATCTTTCTTATTTCGTGACACTGTTTTCTTTATGATCTTCGTCAAGGTCTTGTTGAAGGCTTCAGCTAGACCGTTAGCTCGCGGGTTATAAACTGAGGAATATCTCCAGTCTATATTGTGCTGCCGTGCGAAACGGCTAATTTTATGACTTCGATAGGCTGGCCCATTATCAGAGATGATTCTTCTCGGGGTTCCAAACCGGTAGATGACATGCGTTTTGAAGAAATGGAGGATGTTCTCTGTCTTTACTTCCCTCAACGGAACCGCCTCTGCCCATTTGGAAAAGTAATCAGTCGTCGCCAAGATGAAACGATGTCCCTTTGACGATGCTGGTTCGATGGGACCGACTATGTCGGTTCCCCACATTTCGAATGGCCAACTAGCCATTGTTGGGTGCAGTGGATTGGGATGCTGATGGATGAAGTCCCCATGAATTTGGCATGGGTGACATTGCCTCGCATATTCCAGGCAATCCTGCATCATCGTGGGCCAGTAGTAGCCCATCCGCTTTATTTTCAATTTCATCTTAGGGCCTGCTTGGTGGGAACCGCAGAGTCCGTCGTGGACTTCTTGGACGACCCTTCTCGCTTCGTCAGGTCCTAAGCATCTCAACCACAGAGAGTCGAATGACCTCTTGTATAGAGTATCATTGACGAAGGCGAAAGACAGAGCTCGTTTCGTGAGCTGATGTCTTGTGGACGCCTCTTCAGGTATTCGGTGGAACTTGAAGTAATCTATGAAGACTTCTCTCCAGTCCTCGGTATTTTCCCTGTCTTTTATTTGCAGGGTTGTCTCCTCAGTTGCTCCATTTTCTTTATATGATCCTGGAGATATTTCTGTTGGGACAAGCACTCGACGGCTTTGCACCACGATTCTAACGTCGTCGAGGTTCTCGTCCGCCAGTTCTTTAGCAAGTTTGGCCAGTGCGTCCGCTCTGCTGTTTTCCGCGCGCGGTATACTTTCCAAAGTGTAAGAGGGAATTTGGGTTAGCAGTTGCTGCACTTTTTCACCGTATTTTACCAATTCCGGTTTGCACGTCTGGTAGTCGCCGTTTACTTGACTAACGACCAGTTGGGAATCACCGTATATGAGGAGATCTTCAATTCCCATGTCAATGGCGATCTCGAGGCCTGCTATCAGAGCTTCGTATTCGGCTTCATTGTTTGTTCTCGGCTCCGTTAGGGAGAACGCGTAGCGCATTATCCCTCCTTGTGGAGTTACGAAGATGAGTCCTACCCCTGATTTAATTATAGGGGTACTTTGTTTGCGTTTCTTCATGGAAGATGCTCCATCGAAATAAAACTCCCATCGAATATTATCGCCGTCGATCGCATCGAACGCATGTTCGTCTGGAAGATCGCAATTCAGAGGAGAATCGGCGGGTATCGGATGCTCAGCGAGGAAGTCGGCGATGGCCTGGCCTTTCATTGCCTTGAGAGGTTGATACGTTATCGAGAATTCCATCAAGAGCAGGGCCCATTTAGCGAGTCATCCTGTCAATATGGCTTTTGACATTAGATATTTAAGAGGGTCCACTTTTGAAATCAGACGGACCTCGTGCGCCAACGCGTAGTGCCTAAGCTTTGTTATTGCGAAAATCAACGCCAGGCAGTGTTTTTCAATGGGAGAGTAGTTGCTTTCTGCCCCCAGCAGGACTCGACTTAAGTAGTAAAGTGCTCTTTCTTTCCCTTGATCGTTCTCTTGTGCCCATAATGCGCCTAAAGAACCTTCGAGGGCGGTTGTATAAAGAATAAGAGGCTTCCCCTTAACTGGAGCAGCCAACACCGGAGGGTTCTGCAGGTATTGCTTAATCTCATCCAGTGCGCCTTGGCATTTTTGGTCCCAAACGAATGGGGTTCCCTTCTTCATCAGATGGCTGTAAGGACGGCACTTTCCTGAAAGGTTGGCTATAAATCGCCGTATATACGCGAGTTTCCCTTGGAGAGACCGCAGCTGTTTGAGAGTCCTCGGCGGAGGCATTTCCATGATCGCTTTGATCTTTGACGGATCTATTTCAATACCTCGGTGTCGAACGACGAATCCCAGGAATTTGCCCGAGGAAACCCCGAACGCACATTTAAGAGGATTCATCTTCAAGTTGTATTGCCGAAGGCGTTGAAATACAGTCTTCAGATGCTCGAGATGTTCCTCGTATGATTTGCTCTTGACCACGAGATCGTCAATATAGCATTCGACGATTTCGTGTATAAGGTCGTCGAAGATCTTCGTCATGGCCCTCTGATAAGTAGCACCGGCGTTCTTCAAACCGAAGGGCATCACTTTATAACAAAATATACCAAGAGGAGTCCTGAAGGCTGTGTGCTTCTGATCTTCAGGGTGCATTTTTATTTGATTATACCCCGATGAGCCATCCATGAAGGAGAAAACCTCATGAGTGGATGTGTTGTCTATCATCAGTTCGGTGACTGGCACTGGAAAATCATCTTTTGGGCAGGCTTTATTGAGATCCCGGAAGTCTACGCATATGCGCACTGTCCCATTTTTCTTCATCACTGGGACGATGTTGGCGATCCATTCAGGGTATTGGACTTCTTGGATGAAGCCTGATTCTATCAGCTTCTTGACTTCGGCGTTGATGCTCATCTCAAGCTCGAGTCGCATTCTTCTCGGCGCTTGTTTGACTGGCTTGATGTCCGGGGATATCGCCAATTTGTGCACAGCGATTTCTGGATCTAGTCCCGGCATTTCGGAATAGTTCCACGCGAAGCAATCTTTGTGCTGTAGAAGCACATCCTTTAACGCAGCCACCCTTTCTCCAGATAGCAGTTCGCTGATGAATGTCGGTCGCGGGTCATTTTCCGTCCCCAACTCAATTTTCTTGAGATTATCTGCAGTGGTATGGATTCTATCTTCCAGTTCTTTCGGAGCTGGGGGAAATTCTGAGATTACCTCATCGCTGCCGCTTTCAAAACACCAAGGGAGGTTGTTCATGTCTTCGGACCCTTCTTTCAATATTGTTATCACATGGCAGGTGCGAATTTTCTGCCAATCCCAATGCGGAGTTGGTTTTATTCTTGTGTTTTCGGGTTCGTGCTTTTGCGGCGGCGCTACCCTCCAACTGTCAGACAACGCGAATTTGCCAAGCTGATATTGGTCCTCAACCCAATTCTTAAAGGTGAAGCAATCTTCAAGCGGATGCCCTACTACTCGATGGTAAAAGCAATACTTTGGGTTGGAGACTTCGCCTGCTTGCTCAGGGTGTTTAGACTCTGGCAGAGTAAGCATTTGATGTTTTAGAGCAAGATCAAGTAGTTTCCTTGTTTTGTTCCGAGGAAATGAGTATGCTCGACCCATTTTCTTCATGAGGGCTAGGTCAATAACGCTCGACTCTCGGATGCGTGGCTTCTTAGCTCTGCTTTGTGGTTGTTGAGTACCTTTTCGGCCCTTCGACTTGTTTTTGCTTTCGCGTCGAACCTTCTTTGTAGCGGGTTGACAAGGAGCGGTATTTTCATCCTTCACTGCCTGTTGAAGGAGGCGCTGTGTCTTGGCTTTCTCATAGATTGCCATTTCACGATCGTGATCATCTCGGGCTTTTTGACTGGCATCCCTTGTAAGTTTGCTCATTTGGTCTTCAGACGATGGGTTGGGAGGTCTTGCATCAGGAACTTTTGCTGATTCAGGATTAGCGTCTTCCCATTGAGCGTCCGCCTCTTCATCGAAGTCATACATGGCATAACAGCTGTTTGTTAGCTCCCGTTTCTTTGAGCGAACATACCCGAGCCCTTTTGTTTCCGTTCTCCCGTTAGGCAGTTTGCATTGAGTCCCGGGAACGTTCCAGACCTTGTCATAGAATTTGGCTTTTCTAGCGGTCTGTGTAAAGGACATCCTTTGGCGTTTCAGAAGTTTCTTCAAACCTTCCGTATAATATCTGGGAAGACGGATAGGCTGAAGCCTGTCGAGCGTGGGATCCGCGCCATGCCAAACTTCTTTTTCTACTTTGTTCTTTTCAGAACGGTAGAATAAGATTGCCTTCTCGCCCCTTCGTCCGGGAGGGATATAGAATGTCTGCAATTCTTCTACGCTGTTGGTGTCGAGTGCATCAGTTCTTTGTAATGTTCAAGCGGCACCATGGTTATCTGCAGACTTCGCTCTTCATCAGCGGAGATCCGTATCGAAGGCCGAGCAGGGAATACAGCATGAACTTCATCCTCTGAATCACTACCGAAGATCAACGAAGGAACGGATGGTCCCGGCCTGGTAGATTGGGATGGACCTGAATAAATTATATCCTCCTCTTCGGTGTCACTGCCGAAGATAGGGATGGTGGCATTAGTTTTGTTCTCCGGTTTGTGACACCTTTCCGTATCTTCGAAGCTTGGCAAGAAATATTTGGCATCTTCATATTTGCGAACTTCGTTCACGGAAAACGGATTCAACTCTCCGGCCACAGTGTACTCGAGGCCATCCCTGGAATACTTCATGCACTGATGCTGTGTAGAAGGGATGATATTGTACTCGTGTAGCCATGGTCGGCCGAGCAGAGCATTGTAGCACGTCTTGGCATCTATAACATGGAATTTGATGTCTGTGACGAGCAACCCGAAGCGTAGCGTCAATATCACAGATCCAAGGGTCTTTGAGGATTGAGAGTCGAAACCGGAGATAGTGATCTTGTCTCGGGCGAGGTGTTGGACACTCATGCAGATTTCCTTCAAAACCCGTACGTTGAGTAAATTGACGGACGATCCGTTATCGACCAAGATTTTACCTATCTTTATGTCATGGCAGTATCCTGAGACATAAAGAGGGCGATTGTGTTCACGCGTCCCGAGAAGAAGGTCTTCATCACCAAAAGCAACGTCGGCTGTGTGCACTTCTTCCAATTCGTCTTTCATCTTTTCTTCGGCCAAGAAGGCTTGGAACTGGTCCGGATCTTGTAGCGCCTTAATCAAAGAGTCTCTTGCCTCCTTTGATAGTAACAAGGCATCGAGGATGCTGAGTTGTGAGGGTAGCTTCCTCAGATGCGCTAGGACATTGTAATCCACCTTACTCCTCTTTGGCGGATTTTTGGCGGTTAACTCTTCCGCGACTTGGTCATCCAAAGTGATGTCTTCAGAGACCTTCTCTTTCCCTTTATCTTTTCTATTCGAGGGTCCGAGGTTCTTTTCAGGCAGTGTCCGATTCCGCAGCTGTATATTTTCGCAAGACTTCGGTTCTTCTTCTTTTCCCGAAGTTGACTCTTTAAAGAGAGGGGCAATCTCTAGTTCCTCATCAGAGTCGCTCCCAAATGTGGGCACTTGTGACCTGGTAGTGTTAACCATGTGACAGTTGCCGGCAGTTCTTTCAAGCACTTTGGTCGTGTTTCTTTGCTCTCGACGAACCTTGCGCTTTTCCCGTTTAAAGCGTTGTTGATTAGCGACGTATCCTTGCCACCATTTATCGAACGCCTTGCACTCTTGGGTAGAATGTGAGACCTTCTGATGATATAAGCAATAAGAGGGATGCATTTCTGCCACGCTAGTAACTTTTTCTTCTGAGAGTGGTAGCTTCATGCCCATCGATATGGCCTTAGCGAACTTCCTTTTTATCTTAAATTGGCTTTTGTCAGCGGTGGAGGCATTTTGCTCCAGTGGGATCATCTCAGCTCCTCCCTCAAGTCGCTGGCGTTTGGCCGTTTTGAATATCGCCGTCTCGCGTTCTTGATCAGCTTTACTTTTCAATCGAGCTTCACTAAGAAACGCGTCAATCATTTCTATTGATAATTCCGGAACCATTGACTCAGTATTTGCCCCCGGCATTTTGGTGCCAGAAGTCCCTTCATCGTTCGAGGTCGAGTGAGAGATCATATGACAGCTTGCCACATATCCGTCGGATTCATCCGATGAAGTTTCTTCCTCATCTTCTTTTTGAAAGACGTGATCAAGGAAATCTTGGAGCGTAATGGGAGTCCGCGCCTTTTGGTTATACTCATCCAGCGCGTCGATCTGCTTCTGTAAGTCCGTCCGCTCGTCGCTAGGCTTCACGGGCTTCTTAGATTTCTTCTTCTTCTTTTTCGAAGATTTTGACGGCTGATTATGAACGCTTGAACTACCGCCGTCGGTCTTCGGAGTCGGACGTGGTTTCAACATCCCCTCAATAACCTGCGGCTCCAAGGGGTTCTTCCACTTGACCGCTGGACAGGTCTGAAGATCATTTAGCATTCTCCTCGTTTTGGCTGATAATACAGCCTCCCAGGGAGCTTCTTCAATGACGGAGCATGTTGCCCCTGGCGTATTCGTTCCCTTATAGGTGTGGGGTTGCGGAGGATTCACCTTCCATTTGTCGGATAGCGCAAACTTGCCCTGTCGGTACTGGTTTTCGAGCCAATTTTTGAACACGTAACAGTCTTCGATTGGATGTCCTAGCACTCGATGGTAAGGGCAATAATTAGGCTCGTTAACGTCACTTGGTTGTGACGGACGTTTTGGATCCGGCAGATTTATAAGCCTATTGCGCAATACCAGCTCAAATAACCTCCTTGTTTTATCACGGGGGAAGGAGTAAGCACGTCCCATCCTGTCCTCAAGGGGTACGTATGGGCGTGTATTATTTGGACGAGCAACCGGCTTCGAGTCGTTCGGTTGCTGTTGGGCATTAGCGACGATGATCGCTTTTCCCTTTCCTTTGTCGTTTCGAGATTCGGGCTTCGGGAGAGGGGGTTTATGGCCCATCTGGTCCATCTGCGCCAATTTGTCGATCAAATCCTGGAAAGAAGTCGGCTTGAAGAACATCATAAACTGCGAAATGGTCGCTTGTGGATCAAGGGTTCCAACAAACATTCCCACCGCGAGGGCTTCTTCTATACGCTGTTCACATTTAGACCATAAATTACGCCACCGTATAGCGTACTGGACCCACGTCTCGCCGGGCTTTACCCTGGCGTTAATCAGCGCCGTCATCGGAGTACGTTCGCTGGCGCTTGCAAAGCGTTGGGTGAAGAGCAGCTCCATCTCTGCGAAGGTTTTAACGGAATCGTTGGGGAGCTCGGAATACCACTCGAAAGCCGTATCTGATAAACTTCCCACAAACTGGCGCAGCAAAAGCTTGTCGTCGCCTCCAGTGTTACCACAAAGCGCCCTGAATTGGGCAACATGTTGATGGGGATTGCCGGTCCCCTTGTAGACATGAAACTTTGGAATTGTGTAACCTGGCGGGTACTTAATTTGGTCGTACCAGCCCGGGTATGGCCGCCCTGTTTTTACAACGTGGCCGGCTGCCTCGGCCGCGTGATGAACTTTTATCTGCTGGGCTATATATTCGTCCAGATCTGTTTTAGAGATTGTGTCTTCTTTAGCCGTCGATAGGACGGGCTGAGGGTTTGATGTTTCTCCCCTATCATCCCCAAGGACGATCGGGGGTTTTTCAGTCGGGGATTCTGGTTGTATCATCATCCCTATCATATCCTGGAAGAGAAGGCCCATGCGCTGTATATTGGCTGCTTGTTCAGCAGCCTCCTGGTCTCTCTTTTCGAGCATTCGGCGAAGGAACTCGGCATCAGTCTCCTCCTCTTGACGTTCATCTAAGGATGTCTCAGGATTCTCTTTTGGCCCTGTGAGTGCAGCCATGGTAGTCATCATCTCCTGGAGTTTTTGTTGCTGCTCCTGAGACTTGGTCACTGACCGGGTAAGCGGTCGGTGACCCGTAGAAGTATGGCTTTCTTCTTTCCCCGAAGCCATATAGACCGTATGAACTGTGATGCCCCCTGACTTGGGGCGTTTAGGTTCACCGTTCTTAGACTTTGCCAGCGTTATGGGAGCTTTTTCTGGCCTCTTCCTTTTATGGGCCTTTGAGGTTGAAGGAGCCGTTGAAGCGGGCATCCTAGCATTTGTTGCCCCCTGTCGTTGAGCGGGGCAGTTTTTGTCTTTTTCCACCCTTGCCCTGTTCTGGCGACGGAAGTGGTTTGAGTCAATCACGGAGTCTTGAACCCTCCGCCAAACTTTATAAACTTTCGCTGACAGCCGTTGAGGGGGCTGTTCCTGTTTCATCTCCGGAGCTTTTTCCCTGGGTGGAGGAGACCTTTTCAACGTAGCTACCGGGGAGTTCTTTCTCACCCTCCTCAACATTTCAAAGCTGTTCCCAGTTGGAACAGCAGCATCGACTTCCACCACTGGAGCAGGTGGGGTTAGCCCTGAGGGGGAGTTGCCCCCTGCTTTCCTTACTCTCTGCCAATGGCGACGTCGCGCGCGACGAGCCGCCGGGATTGGCTCGGAGATTGAGGTGGTTTCTTGTTGCCCCCTGTTTGAGCGTGGGGTAACTGTTGATGTCAGCCTATCGAAGACTGATGCCTTCTGACCAGCTGGAGGAGGAGTAGGAACCGTCAATCTCGTGAAGACTGACTCTCTGATAGGAGAAGTCGCTTTAACGACTTCCAAAGCAGCGGCCGTTGCCCTCTTTGGGACAGCCACTTTATAGTTCTGACCCAGCCTGGCGAAAACGGAGGCTGTTGGTCCAGTAGCAGGCGACCCGCTGATAGGGGTCGGAGTAGCAGTGAGCCGGTCGAACACCGACTTCTTGTTCGCTTCCAGTGTGGGTATCGGTGCCGAGAAGCTTGTAGGTGGGACCATGGTCCCGAAGAACAAGCCGGTGGTGGCCTGAGTCAACTGGCCTACCGGCAGTGTCAGGAAGGAAGCCGCCTGGGGCCCATATGCTACACCTCTAGGTGAGGTGGAGCGTCCGTTGCAGTTGCACTTCGAGCAGCTGGTGCAGTTGGTGGCCATTGAATGCTTGAGTTCTGCACCAAACAAAAGACCAAATCTTAGCAACTTGAAATCCGAAGGCAATCATTTAACAAACCGCGATTGGTTCGCGAAGACGACACACGAAGTGTGGAGTGGAAAGAGGAAGAGGTCCCACCGGGCGTGCCAGAATCTGTTCCCCTCCGAAAGACGGCCGCACAGGACTGCTGAAGTCCTGGCGCTGAGGTTCGGGGCAGATGCTATTTGGTTTTATCCGTCTATCTCTCCGAAGATACCAAGTTGATTTATGGCACCTTGTATCGGAGGTTTAGACGGATGCGGCCGATGTAGCAGACTTCGTCAGATTCCCCCTCAAGGTGAGGGGTTTTTGATTGTGGGGATGCTCTTCCCTGCAGGCGCAAGCCCCTGCAGTTAATTACGCTACCGCGTCGCGGTAACAACTTTCTCCTTCTCCAGAATTTCACTTCGTGTCGTGTGTGTTTGTTTTGTTTGTGATTGCCCGTGGATTGTATACGGAGACTGAGTGATGTCGTCACCCGTAGGACGTGGATTAATCCAAATCCGTATTTAGTTAGATTTGGGTTTGGTGTTTTTAGTTTAAAGATGCATTAGCCGCGTTGCAGCTAAGACCAACTTAAACGTTCGTCAAGGATACGTTAGTCCTGTTTTGGACTACGATCGACCTGACGTCGTGATTGATTTAATTATCTGGTTGTCGAGACTCGTCACCTCTCTGACGTCGTTGAGGAATTACAACGACAGGCGTCAGAGGAGTTCAGAGGTGTACCCTTGAACCAAAATTGATTTGGGGTTTTATTATTTGTTTAAAGATCTAAGGATACATTAACCGTATTTGGGGTTAAGATCAACTTAGACGGGACTGTTTAGATCCAGCAAAAGAGCATTTGGGCTCTATTGTGCCAGTTTAGGGACGTGGTGGTCCGTCGCCGGTTTTAAGGACGTGGTGGTCCATTATTAGTTTAGGGACGTTTCGGTCCATCGCCAGTTTAAGGACGTAGTGGTCCATTAGTTTAGAGACGTTTCGGTCCGTTGCCAGTTTAAGGACGTAGTGGTCCATTATTAGTTTAGGGACGTTTCGGTCCGATATTAGTTTATGGACGTTTCGGTCCGATATTAGTTTAGGGACGTTTCGGTCCGATGTTAGTTTAGGGACGTTCCGGTCCGATGTTAGTTTAGAGACGTTCCGGTCCTATATTAGTTTAGGGACGTTTCGGTCCGATGTTAGTTTAGAGACGTTTCGGTCCGATATTAGTTTAAGGACGTTTCGGTCCAATATTAGTTTAAGGACGTTTCGGTCCACGAGTTTAAGGACCCCGCAGTCCATATCGATGTGTGGTCGTTGGGACTCGTCACCTCTCTGACGTCGTTGAGGGATTACAACGACAGATGTCAAAGGAGTTCGGAGATGTACCCTCGAACCGGATGTAAATTAATTTAGAAGAGCGATTTTGCTCAGTCAATTTAATTTAAGGACTTATGGCCAAAATTGGGCTAAGTCCAGTTCAACATTTTATTTGCTTTAGCATGGCATTTTTTATTTAGGCTCTACCCACAAAAGATACAGAGTATCAATTTATTTTGGGCTCTGCCCATTTGCAGATGATGCAAAGTATCTACCTCGTTTGGGCTTTGCCCCTTTTATAACGCATAGCATTCTGAATATTTTGTTTGGGCTCTGCCCATTTATAAATGATGCAGAGCATCTGTTTTGGTTTGGGCTCTGCCCCTTAAAATAATGCATTTGCGCTTTATTAAGCCTGTTAGGCCTTCCTTTAATTGGGCTTGGCCCTTTTTTGTAAGCAATACTATGCATCTGCGCTTTGCGCTAAGTAATGAGCGCAAGCTCATATGGTGATGACATGTGTCGTGCCCTGGCGAGCGCAAGCGCAACAGCGCAGTGCGCTGTGTTGTTGCGCTGCGCTATTGCGCTGCTGACACGTGGCGCGCTCTCAGTGAGTTGCGCCAATTCCAGAGAGCAAAGCTCTATCTTAAGGGTGCTTAGCGCAAATGGTTCTATAGCCGACACGTGGCGCTCTCTTAAGAGCGCAACGGCGCAGTTTGGAAGTGCAAAGCACTAAGAATCTTTTAGATTCAAGAAGGGAAGTGCAAAGCACTGTTTAAGTTCTTGATCTAAATTAGATCAAAGAAAAATAAATTTCTTCTTTATTCGAAGAACCAGAGGTTCATAAAAGTGCAAAGCACTATTTTTTATTATTTTATTATATTTTTTTTATTGTTTTTAAAGAACCGAAGGTTCACAAAAAGTGCAAAGCACTGTTTTCTTTTTTATATAAAGATCATTGATCTTATATATTTTTTTTTCTTTAGACTAATGGCCTATTAGAAGGAATTTCTTCTAATCCATGAAGGTTCTTTACCTTTTTCTTGAAATCTTCAGAGCTCTCTCTGTTTAAAGTTCTTGAGTTCTCAAAAAATGTTCCTCTCTTTTGAATGAGGTCTGGGGTCCTATTTATAGTGCCCCATAAATTTGTTGAATTTGTTAACAAGATCTTTTCTGAATGATTTTGGGAATTTTCCACCGCTGGATCTTTGATCCAAAGGCAGAAGAAAATCTTCTGGTTTTGGAAAGAACAGAAAAGATTTCGTAAAATCTTAATTTAGTTTGGCGCAGATGCCCCAGCGCATGACACGTGTCGCGCAGCGCAGAGCGCAGCGCAGAGCGCAGCGCAAGTGCGCTAGCGCGTCTGCGCTGACACGTGTCGCGCAGCGCAGAGCGCAGCGCAACTGCGCTAGCGCGTCTGCGCTGACGCGTGTCGTGCAGCGCAGAGCGCAGCGCAACTGCGCTGACACGTGTCACACAGCGCAGAGCGCAGCACAGCTGAAGCGTTGCTTCCTTTAAACAGAGCTTTGCTCTGATTGGGTGCGCTTTCTGGGGCGCTGCGCTGACGTATTAGCGCAAGACACGCGGCGCGTTGCGCCCGCGACTTGAAGCTATGCTTCAAAATTTGAATTTTGAATTCAAACAGAGCTTTGCTCTGATTGGGCGAAACAAGGATATATATATATATATTAATATGTTATAATTAAAACCATCCATTTACTCGATATAATTTTATTTAGCATGTAAAGCAAGTGAGTTGGGTTCACTTGCTTCAGAAAAACACGACGATGATAAGCCCGGCAGCGACGATGGTGAGAGGTCATGTAAGGGCCCGGCCCGACACCAGCAGCGGTGACGGCAGTGAGCTTGGACGTCGGCTGGAGGCAATGGGTGCAGGGACGAAGGTGTTGGGGTGCTCGGGGCCTGCAGCTTAGATGTGGCGAGCTCCGACGATGGAGAGACGAGGACGAGGGCTCGGTGTCATGGATGGGGTTGCCGGCGTTTAATTTGGTCGGCGAGATGGAGCGGGAGGAGGAAGTCAATGCCTGCGGTGCTGTGGCTTGGAGTTAGGGAGCAGAGGAGAAGAGGATGCGGGGATCGGGCTGGTAGTCGTTGAAGGTGGAGGGTTGCAGTGGCCGGCGTTCAGGAAGAAGGTGGTCGACGGTGAGGTGAGGAGCTCGAGGGTGAGCAGGGGGTGTTGGAAACTCGGCGGTGGAGTCCCTCATGGTCGGAGGTGTCGTCGATGGGTTTTCTGGTGAGGAAATGAGGGTCACGGGGTGTGCAGGTGCTCGTCGGGGTTGGCTCGGGGAAGAAGGTGGTGCTGGGTTGGAGAGGGGAGAACGAGGTGGTGGCGAGGTAGCGACGGCGACGTGCAGGCGAGGTCGGGGCTGTGGGTTGGAGTCATCGCGGTGGGTGTGCAGGAGGAGGAGTGGAAGAGATGGTGTCGGGTGAGGCGTCGGGGTTGTAGAGGAGAGGATATGATGATGATGACGGCGACGTGGTGAGGAGGTCAACGGTGATGGCGACGAGCGAAGGGATTGTCGGCAAGGAGAGGGCAGCAATGGTGTGGTCACGGGGCTTGGTAAGGTTTTGTTGATGGGGGAGCTTGCGGTGGTCGGAGGTGGTGGGTTGGCCGGGGCTTGTTGATGGATGTTGTCGAGAAGGAGCCGGGGAGCTGAGATAGCGAGGGGAGGTGGTGAGAAGTCGAGCGGCTGCAATGTCAAGGCTCCGGTGATGCAAAGGAGGGGATGCTGGAGGCCTGCGGGGTCGTGAGTGTCTTGGGAGTGAGAGGGAGAACGAGAGTGAGGGGGAGAGGAGAGATAGAGAGGGGAGAGAGAGTGATAATAGAGAGAGAGAAAGAGACGTGGGGTAGGGAGAGAGGGGGAACGTGGGTGAGGGAGAGAGAGAAAAAGATCGAGAGGGGAGAGAGAGTGATAAGAGAGAGAGAGAGAGAACGTGGGTTAAAAATATAATTAATTGAAAAATTATTAGAAGAGAGAGAGAGGGTAACGAGAATATAATTTATAAGGTATTTAATGAGATTTATTTGTGTAAAATTTGGGTTTAAATGAGGATATGTTTATTTTGAAATTTGAGAAGGTATCTGTTGGGAAAAAGAAGTGGAGGACCATTGGGCTTGTTGGGCTTGGGCTCAAGAAAAATTTAGAAAGAAAAGGAGTAAGGTTAAAGATGGACTTGGGTTTTGGGTTAGGTTTGTTTAGTGAAAACCATTTGGGTAAAAGTATAGGTTAAGCTTTTAAAATAAATAAAATAAATATAAATATAAATAAACAAATTTTGTAAACAACACTTTATATAAATACGGATATTGGCATACAAAAGGAACTGAGTATTACATTATCAGTCTCTAAGTCAATTGAAATCAATCGGTGGAAAAAGATGCTCGTGTTTAAAAAGGGACTCGTGCGTGCCCAAGAGTACGGTCCACTGTTGCCCGGGACTACGGTCCACTGTTGCCCGAAACATAACCCTGCAGCAGTGCCGCTAGACCCTCGACCTAATGTGTGTGTGTGTGTCACTAATATCGAATGATCATCCTCTAAGTTACTGTACGTCGTTAAATATGAGTTCGATTCCACCTTGATATCCCCATTTCCCCATGTCACATTAACAATAAGTATAGGACTAATTGTATGCAAACACGCGCCAAATCACGGTCTTACTCACTTTCACTGAACTGTTTACTTTCTCGAATCAATCCCTTATCATTGGCATACTTGACATAACTAATCCAATACCACTCACGTTCTACAATTCAAAGTTCGCTATAAATCACTATGAATGTTCGCTATCACTAAAGGTGTCATGGTCGGATAAAAAAAATACGGGAATAATGCAATATAGCAAGTCGTGTATGATGTGAAACACAATGTGCATTACGAGTTCAGAAAAACATATTAATTCGTACGATCGTAATTAGACAAAATGCTACAAAAGATGCAGTAAGTAAATTCAAAGAATGATCCAGCAAAATTGGTTCCAGATCAATCGGGTTTTAGGTTTGCGAGATACGGTCGTTTCATTTTAAGTATTCATCGCTGGAAATTCAGTTCCTGAACTGAAAGTCCAATTCGTAACACATTTTTAACCCAGTTGGGATCATAATTAGGCAATGCCACAGTCGAGTAATATTTAAATATTTTAATTATGTTTTCAACGCACTAGATGAATTAACAATATCCGCTGTGTGTTGGGAGATACGTTCTGTTCAAAGTCAGGGCATACGTTCTGTCCCTGCTTGGGACTGCAGTACACTTCGACAGTTTAACATGCAATTAAAATATCAAACGGTAGTAAAATCAAACGAAACCAAAACCAATAGTTAGCTAACAGGATTATATGTATAATGGTATAGGGTTCGCATAATTCCATGTTCATACATCGCTACACATTCACTTAAAGTCAGGTGTCAAAATGGAATGCTGCTCTGAACTGCAGTCCAGAGCCACATTCCAAGTCAGTTTTCGTTGTTGTGATCTATCAGTATCGAAGGATAAACTATAAAGGGTTCTAACTATCGAGTTGGATTCGATATGAGCCATAGAACACTACATTCCGATATGTATCTAATTTTATATTAATTTAACCCCACGAAATGTACAGTAAAACCCAGATTTGGCGTTGCCTCTTTGGGGCGATGTTTCGTGACGATATTCTCAATATTTTAGATTTAAATCACTACACAATATCATCAACGATAACGAAATTCAACGTTCACAAAACATAGACATGTTAAAATAGGATTTTCATTCGGTTAACCTATCGAACATCTAGGTAACGTTTGGTTATCGATCGCAACTCCCGTTTCATTTAGCCAAACGAATGTAGATAAGGACCATATAACTCTTACATGATACCTACACTATAATAATAAGCCCTAATCGAACTTCAATCAACAAGACGGTACTACTATGGTTCACTACACAATTTCAATAATGAACTATTATCTAATTATAGTTGTAGATAAATCTAGTTTCAGTAAATTTCATAATTAAGGTTTGAAGTAGCATGATAAGCAAGTGGATATTTCACTTAGCTTCGGTCGCTGATATAGAAGCGACACAACGTGCAGGATTTGTCTCGACACATGAGACGGCGTAATACTGGACACGGTGCGTGGCATGTGCGCGATGCGTGGTGACCCGTACTGGACACAGTGGCGATGCGGGAGTGATACGGTAGTGGGCATGGTGATGACGCGGGCATGACAAGGTACTGGGCACGGTCTTGGCTCGGTATGTAGTGCGGGCGTGGCACGGCGTGACACGGTACTAGACGTGGTGCTAGGAACTACTGGACACGGTGCTGGTGTGGTAGTAGGCATGGTCGTGGTGCGTAGGTGGGCACAGCAACAGCACGAAGTGGGCACAATAGTGGTGCAGCATACGGCACGGGCAGCACAATACCCGGCTTCGAAGATGGCGTAGAAGGCGATGGATGGCATCTCGGCTCGGGTTTGTGGTGTTGGAGTCGAAGATGAGCAGGGGGTGTTTGGTGGGTAGCCGGGGGCTTGTCGGCGTCAATGAGGTGCAGCGGTGGATCCCGAGGTCGCTGGTTACTTTGTGGTAGGGTTAGAGACGAAGGAAGTGATTGGGGTACTGGGAGGTGGTTGTGGAAGGTTGTCGATGGCGTTGGCGGTGATGTTGGGAAGCCCTTCGACGGTGATGGTGATCGTCGCCGAAGGTGGCGGCAGCGGCGGTGGCCTCGGTAATGGGCGAGGGCTGTGATGATGGGTTTGGAGAGGAGGATACGGTGATGTGAGGATTGAGGGTGATAAGGGGTAGCTAGGCTCGTCGTGATCTATAGAGGTAGTCACGGTGGTGGATAAAGGTCGCCGACGGTGGCGGTGGTGAGTTTTTTTGGGAGAATGAGACATAGCGAGAGAGAGAGAGAGAGAGAGAGAGAGATTAAGATAGGGTGAGAAAGACATAGAGGGAAGAGAGGAGGCCGGCGCTGAGATCTCGGGGTCAATTATGGCATGGCTTCAACGTGGGTGGAGCGGGTCTCGTGGGTGCTCGTTGCGAGGAAGAGGAGGCGTTCATTGGTTGAGAGAGAGATAGAGAAAGAGAAGGAAAAAGAGAGAGAGTCGTTGAGAGTGATGGGAAGAAGGAAAAGGAGATCTCGGAGTTTGTTGGGGGTAGGGTGGCGTCGGCGTGGAGCGGTTCTCATGGGGACGGGTGCGGGGGAGAGGGATGCATGGGTGAGGGCTCGTCCAAAAAGAGAAGAAGAGAATAAGAAGAGGGGAAGTGGGTATGGGCATGGGCCGGGCTTTGGGTTAGGGTTTAGGTTCAAGAAATTGGGTTAGGGTTTTAGATTAGGTTAAAAGGAAAAGAAAAGATATGAAAATAATTAGAAAAATATAGGAATATATATATAAAAAATACGGAAAAATATACAAGGAACTAGGGATTTACATCATACCCCCCTTACAAAAATTTCGTCCTCAAAATTAAAGAACGAAGACAACAGAACAAACAGATAAACAACTACTCAAACAGGTGCGGAAATCATGAACGGATATCCTCCTCACGCTCCCAGGTAGACTCCCCTGGAGAAAGACCACCCCAAGAAACTCGAACCAAGAGAATGACTTTATTCTTCAGCAGTTTCTCCCCACGATCGAGAATGGTAGTAGGCTGCTCCTCGTAAGACAGATCGGCGCCTAACGTCAACTCTGAATGGTGCAAGCTATGTCTGTCGTCCCGAATGCAGCGCCTCAACTAAGATACATGGAAAGTATTGTGCACACCAGCTAGCGATGGAGGCAAGGCAAGTCGATAAGCCCCTCTCTTACTCGCTCTAACACTTCAAAAGGTCCGATGAATCGGGGACTGAGTTTCCACCGACTACCAAACTAGATCACTTCCTGAGTGGGTGATATCTTCAGAAATACGGGGTCACCAACACCAAACTCTAACGACCTTATGTCAGCATCTGCCCAACTCTTCCGTCGGTCCTGAGCAGCCTTGACGTTGTCTGATCGTCTGAACCTTACTCACTGTCTGTACTATAAGCTTAGGGCCCAGCAACCTTCGTTCACCTACGTCATCCCAACAAAGAGGGGATCGACACTTCCGTCCATACAGAGCCTCGAATGGTGACATCTGGATGCTAGCTTGATAGCTGTATTTATACGAAAATTCTACCAGATGGAGGTGATATTCCCAAGATCCCTGAAAATCAAGCATGCATGCACTCAGCATATCCTCGAGCGTCTGGATAGTACGCTCAGATTACCCGTCCGTCTGCGGATGATAGGCCATGCTGAACTTGAGAAGAGTGTACAAACTCTCTTGCAGGATCTTCCAGAAATGGGAAATGAACCTGGTGTCTCGATCAGACACGATACTAACGGGCACTCCGTGTAGTCTCACAATCTCCTGCATATAATTCTCCGCGAGCGACTCTGTCGATTGTCCGACTCGGAAAGGTATGAAATGTGTTGCCTTCGTGAGACGGTCAACAATAACCCAGACAACATTGTTGCCCTTTGGACTTCAAGGTAGTGCCGTTACAAAATCCATAGTGATGTGCTCCCATTTACACTCTGGCACTGGAAGCGGTTACAACAACCCAGCTATTCTCTGATGCTCGTGTTGGGGTCAAAAATTACACCCCGGTTGACCAAGTCAAAGTCAAAATCAACCCTAAGCTAGGCGGGCCCAAGCCCAGGTCAAGTGAGCCCATGCCCAAGTCGAGCCCTACGGCCAGCCTCCCCCATGCCGAAATGAAAATTATGTAATAAATAATTTTGATATAATTTTCATACATGAATGTAAAAAAATGGGCATAAAGCCAAATTTTTGTAAAGCTCATGGCTTATGTGCAAAAGAAATGAGCACATGAGGTATGGGATGGGCAAAATGCCATTTTGTAAAGCTCAAGGGACTATATGTAAATTTGTAAGTCTATATAAGACAACATGATAATGAAATAAAATAAACAATTCATTCCCCATCAAATCTCTAGGGTTTGTGCCTCCATCCTCAGTATCTCAAGTTCTTCTCTTTCTTTTTATTTTCCAATTAAATAAAGAGCTTAGCTCTTTTTTTTAAACTAAATAAAGTTTTACCATAAACCCACTGAAGGAGAGTTTAACTCTCACATCCGATCGAAAAAAGGGGTTAGATTTTCGTTACCTTCTTCTCCCTCCTCAAGATCCAATTTGAGAGAGGGAGAAGAAGGGAAATCCACCTCCCAAGACTCCATCAAGAGAAGAAAAAGGGTCTTTTTTTTATCATCCAAGATCTAAATCTTGGAGTTTCAAGATAACCCATTTTGGGTTTCTTCTCAAAAGAGAAAGGAGGAAATGTTTTGGAGTTTAACTCCACAAATAAAATTCTTTTGGAGTTTAACTCTATAATAAAAAAAATTGGAGTTTAACTCCGAATAAAATTATTTTGGGAGTTTAACTACATCACAAAAAAAAATCTTTTTGGAGCTCCTGCTCTCTCTCTCTCACTTGAGGGAGAGGAGAGCTCCCACTAAGTGGGAACTTTCCCTCCTTCTCACGTGAGGGGAAGGCTCCCACAAAGTGGGAGCCCCTGCTCCCTCTCATGTGAGGAAGAGGGAACTCCCACCAAGTGGGAGCTTTCTCCCCTCTCACGTGAGGGGGAGGCTCCTCATTTAATGGAGTTTAACTCCATACCAAATAAAAATCTTTTTGGAGTTGAACTCCAACAAAAATTCTTTTGGAGTTTAACTCCACAACAAAAATTCTTTTGGAGTTTAACTCCATATTAAATCATTTTAGGAGTTTAACTCTATTTAAAATTCTTTTGGAGTTTAACTCCACAATAAAAATCTTTTTGGAGTTGAACTCCATTTAAAATTCTTTTTGGAGTTGAACTCCACAATAAAATTCTTTTGGAGTTTAACTCCACAATAAAAATCTTTTTGGGGAGTTTAACTCCACATTAAATCATTTTAGGAGTTTACCTCCATTTAAAATTCTTTTGGAGTTTAACTTCACAATAAAAATCTTTTTGGAGTTGAACTCCATTTAAAATTCATTTTGGAGTTGAACTCCACAATAAAATTCTTTTCGAGTTTAACTCCACCATAAAAATCTTTTTGGGGAGTTTAAATCCATATTAAATCTTTTTAGGAGTTTAACTCCATTTAAAATTCTTTTGGAGTTTAACTCCACAATAAAAATATTTTCGGAGATGAACTCCATTTAAAATTCTTTTTGGAGTTGAACTCCACAATAAAATTCTTTTGGAGTTTAACTCCACCATAAAAATCTTTTTGGGGAGTTGAACTCCACATTAAATCTTTTTAGGAGTTTAACTCCATTTAAGATTCTTTTGGAGTTTAACTCCACAATAAAAATCTTTTTGGAGTTGAACTCCATTTAAAATTCTTTTGGAGTTTAACTCCACATTTAAAATTCTTTTGGAGTTTAACTCCAGAACAAAATTCTTTTAGACTTCAATTCCATGTAATAAATAATAATAATAATAATAATAATAATAATAATAGTTTTGGAGCCCCCCTCATGTGAGGGGGGGCTCCCACCAAGTGGGAGCCCCTGCTCCCTCTCACGTGTGGGGGAGAAAGCTCCTATTAAGTGGGAGCTTCTCCCCTCCTTCACGTGAGGGGGAGGCTCCCATTTAGTGGGAGCCTCTTTCCCACCTCACATGAGTGGGGGGAGCCCTTTGTTTTTTAAAATTTTTTATTAAAAAAAAGAGAAATAAATAAAAATAAATTATAAATAATATTTTTTATAAAAAATTGTGTTTCTTTAAATATTTTTTTATTAAAAATATATATATCCATTTTTTACAAATGAAAAAAAAAATGAACACGTCTCAATTGTTATATATATAAAAAAAACACCAATACTTCGCATTGAGTTCGCATGACCGGTTTTACCCGTCAATCGGATCTTCTCTCACTCCAAAAGCGAGGGGTAATTAAAGGTAGCTTAGTCTGCAGCTGACGGAGATTCGGATCCCCACAATCAATAAACCCCGGCCTGCCCTAGGCAGGGGGAATCTGTACATGCCTGACAAGCGCGCGCATTTCCATCTTAATGGGGTGACGAAAAACACCCTACAGCTCGGCTTTCACCTGTTGGCATACCAGACATTTGGAGACAAAATGAGCAATCTCCCTCTTCATTCCGTTCCACCAGAAGTGCTGCCTCAAATTTCTATACATCTTGGTGCCTCCTGGGTGCACCGAGAAAGCGGAACTGTGTGCCTCAGCCAGAATTTCATCTTGAATACCCCCCTTGGAACACATACCCGACAACCAAATCTCAGGGAGCCATCATCGTGCAAATCCGTCCTCAAACCAGCCTCAACTAACCTTCTAAACTTCTGCAACTGAGAGTCTCCAGCCTGTGCAGCTTTAATATGATCTATAAGTGATGATTGAAGTTGCAACTGTCAGAGCTGTCCGGGCACATCGGGTGTAACTACCTCCAACTCAAGTCTCTGAAGGTCATCGAGAATCCTCTTCTGACAGGTCAGCAACGTGGCCGACGGCCTGCGACTAAGAGCATCAGGAACGACGTTCACCTTCTCCGGGTGATACTGCAGATCAATATCGTAGTATGCCATCAACTCCAGCCATCTGCATTGTCTCATATTCAGCTCCTTCTGATTGAACACGTATTTCAAACTTTTATGATCCGTGTACACCTCCATTCTTTTGCCAAGCAAGTAATTCCTCCATATCTTTAAGGCGAACACACTGGTCACTAACTCCAGGTCATGCGTAGGGTAGTTCTTCTCGTAAGTCTTCAGGTAACGAGAGGCGTAAGCCACCACTCGACCGTGCTGCATCAAAACACAGCCTAAACCTTTTCCCGACGCATCACTATGAACAACCAAGCCACTGGAGCTGTCTTGCACAGTCAGGATTAGGGTCGTGGTCAACTTCAGTTTTAATAGCTCGAACGCCTGGGTGCACTCCTCCGACCAAATATAAGGCACCTCCTTTCGTGTAAGTTTCGTCAAGGGTTCTGCTACTGTGGAGAGATCTTGGACAAATCGCCGATAATACCCGGCCAATCCCAAGAAGCTCCTTATCTCAGCTACTGATTTCGGGGTCGACCAGTCCTTGATAGATTCAATTTTTGCCGGATATACTGAAATGCCATCACTCGAAACGACATGCCCCAGAAATTGTACCTTGTCAAGCCAAAACTCATACTTGTTTAGTTTATTATAGAGCTTCTCCTCCCATAGAACCTGCAATACAATTCGTAGATGCTCGGCATGCTCCTCTCGACTCCTAGAATAGACCAGAATATCGTATATGAATACAACGAGAAACTGGTCCAAGTACTTGGAGAAAACCCCGTTCATCAAGTCCATAAATATGGCCGGTGCATTGGTAACACCGAACGACATCACCAGAAACTCATAGTGGCCATATCGGGTCCAAAAATACGTCTTGCATACATCCTCTGCCTTAACCCTGATTTGGTGATACCCTGACCGAAGGTCCAGCTTAGAAAATACTCGAGCACCACCTATTTGATCGAACAAGTCGTTGATGCGGGGAATGGAATATTTGTTCTTCACGGTCACCCTGTTCAACTCACGGTAGTCTATGCACATGCGCAAAGAACTGTCTTTCTTCTTCACCAGTAACACATGAGCACCCCACGGGGAAGCACTTGGACGAATAAATCTCTTGTCCAATAGGTTTTCTATCTGCTTCTTCAATTCCGTCAACTCAACCGGCGCCATCCTGTAGGGAGACTTGGAAACTGGCGCCGTCCTTGGAATCAGATCGACCGAGAAGCCCAATATGCGAGGCGGGGGTAAACAAGGTAGATCTTCAGGGAACACATCGAGAAACTTTTGAACTACCTCTAGTGCTGGCTTCTCGTCTATCTCCATAGCGATCAAGGTCTTCGGCTTCGATCGGAACTTAGCTAGCTCCAAAGACTCGCTACCGCCCATGAACACGAACTCCGAATGATTAGGAATGCGAAATGTCACACTACTAGCCCGGCAGTTGATAACAGTATGGAACGTGCTCAACCAATCCATCCCTAGAATGGCGTCGTAGCTACCAGTCCCGATCAAAAAGAAGTTTGCATAAAATGCTCTACCACAAACCACCATAGGGCATAACCTACACTCTTGGCCAGACACAATAATTCATTTACCAATATATATCTTCCAACCCTTGGTCAACGGCTCGTGAGGTATAGAGTGTGTGTCAACAAACCGTGCAGAAATAAAGCAATGCAAAGCACCCGAATCAAAAAGAACTCTAGTTGGTACAGAATAAATAAGGAGAGTACCTGCAACCACTTCTCCAGAAGCCTCTGCCTGCTCGGCGGTCAGGGTGAAAGCCCGCCCCTGACTCTGACTCATATTAGTCTGCCTCTGATCGAATAATCGCCGCTGGGATACCAGAGGTGGACCCCTCTGAGATGAGGTGCCGAACGATGGCTGTTGTTGCTCGGACCCTCCCTGTAGCTCGGATAGCTGGGGACACCCGCTAACCCTGTGCTCGCCGGATCCGCATATCAGACACTGCTCCTTGGCTCTGTGACAATCTCTCTGCATGTGCCCTGGCCTCCGGCAATAGTCGCAAATTAGAGCCCTCCACTATAGCTGCTGAGGTGAGAAAGTACGCTTCATCTGCGTAACACCCAGCCTATGAACCGGGATCGCCCTACTAGGGGAAATGGTAGCTCGTGATGGAACTACATAAGGTCTCCTGTCCATCGATTGCTGGCCCTTGGCCTCCTTCTCCAACCTTTCCTATACCCGAGCAGTGTTTAACACCTGTACGAAGGTCTGCAGGTCGAGGGGCGCGATAAGTTGCTGAAGCTCAATATCGAGCCCCTGCTGATACCGTCTGGTCCTGGCGGCTTCGGTGGCTACCATGTACGGTGCGAAGTGACTCAACCAGTTAAACTCTGTGGCGTAGACGTCCACTCAGCGTCCATTTTGCTTCAACGTGATGAATTTCTCCTCCATCTCAGCCTTGGCAGTGGCTGAAACGACTCTGAAATCACTGTACAGAATTTTCTTGTTATTGCACAGAAAAGAGTATTACAGTCTGTGTAAGAGTTAAAATTTTATTTTGTTAAATAAAAGAAAGAAATAACTTGTAGCTCACTGGTAAAGCCACTACACTGCAGTGACATAGCCTGTGCGTTTGATTCCCATCAGACCCAATTATTTTTTAAATTTTTTCTTTTTAATTTTTGGAAGCCCAAGAGTTGCACGTGCAATACACGGAGAAATGAAAAGTTTCAGAAAAATAAAACAGGCGCAATGAGGTGTAACCCAAATACACACGTGACACGAATCTCGAGACAATTCCTCAAAATCCGACCGCCCAAACCCATGATTGGGCCGGCGCCGACGGTCAAGATGAGCCTATTTGGCTCCGTGCTTTGCACACACACCTCTTCGGCTCCCCTTAACTCCCTTGCACTCTTTGATTTTCTTGCAATCAAACAGAGACCCTTCAGTTCACCATTTAACATCTTTTTAATGTATTTTAATCCAAATTTTAATTTCCAAACCCTAATTCTTCACTATAAATATCACCTCATTCCCTAGCTCACATCTATTCTGAAAATTTCTAGCAAAATCACCTCAAACGTTCCTAAGTGCAAGTGGAGTCAAGTGGAGTTAGCAACCAAGCTCCATCCATCGAAGCCGTTTCAGGAGCTTCCGCGACGCCACGAAGCCCCATCCCTTCTTCCTTACCCTCTTCTCGATATTATCAAGCCGTAAGTCCCTCTCATCTTTTCTTCTTTTCATCTCAATTCATCTCCTAAACATATATCGGTAAAGTGGTGTTACTTCTGATACATTTCTTTTTAAACAGAGAACTCCCTTATCATTATTACATAAGTCAAACTAATTTTACCGCCCTACTTATAACTTTAATTACAATCTTTTATTTTCGAGTTTAACCAAAATTTTCATGTGAAACAAACATAAACGAACTTTTTCATTAAAATACCTTGAATTTTAGTATAAACCTCTTTTCGATAATTGTTAAAACAATATCTTTAGGAAAACTTTACGAGGTAACGACCAACCCCACACACATACTATAGTTTCATAGCACGATATCTATATCTATATATATATATATATAGTTGGTTTAAAGAATAGATTTTCATTAAAATACCATCTCTTTTCAAAACCGGGTTTTTTTTAAAGCGGTATTTTATAATTCTTAGCAAATACGTCTCTACAACCCTCATTAAGAGACCCGCTAATGGATGGTGTAGATTATCGTATATTCTTAGGATAGTAGAGCGAGATGCAGAACTCCTCACGGAGTATTAGATCTCGAAAGGAAATAAAATACGGTTTTTAAGAAATGCGACTTTTCTAAATAAAACTATTTTTTGAAAAAATTATATAAAAATATAAATCTGTATTTTTAATAAAACATATAAACTATATTTTTAATATGAAAGATTAAACTTTTAAATAAAATATCATCAAGTTACCAAAAAGGGATAGTTTTCAATAAAATACCATAAACTTTTAAAAGTTAGGTATTTATCATTAAAATACCCCAATAATTAAAATACATGCATATGAAAACCCTAAAGATTGTAAATCACCCTCGAGGTTATTTTTAAAAACAATATTAATATATATTTTTCATAAAACCCCATCGAGATATACAAACAATAATTAAGGACTCTAGATTAATATAAGTTTAAGCGGGATCAATTCTCTTGAGCTCCAAGGAGCCGGAGAAAGTGAGTGCTTTCCTATTCAGGTTAGACAACGTAACGGAGTTATCAATGACAATTTTCTTGGAAAAAAACACAAATCCTGCCATCCATGTGCAGCAGTTGTCGATTAATCCCGAACCTAAGAAAGTCAAGAGTTAAATTTGTTCACAAGTGTCTGACTCAATCTGAGTCTAAACTCAAACCATAATCCAAAATCAAACACGAACTTGAATACTTGATCATAAACTTGAATACCTAAATTCAAACATTAAACTCGAACTTGAATACTTGACTCGACTTGACCGAACCATAGTTATAACGTGACATGAACTCGACATGACTACCTGAACATATGATTACATACTGAACATAAACCAGAACATTTTATATCCATGGATTCGGCCAAGATCTGTAATCTTAATCTATGCAATACAATATGCGGGGATAAAAGGGTAGATTGGTACGGAACATATATCGTGGTACGAAAGGTCACTTAAAAGACACCTACATGAATTCATGTGCCATGGTCCCGTGGGTTATGACGGGGCCTTGTACTACATGTTACCATAGTCCACGAGGTAAGATGGATTCTTCTCGTATACATGAATAATTTCCTTATCAAAGTGCAAATAATTACGTTAGAATAACTATCTTATACCAGTGAATGATCATATACAACTTTAACTATTCATTTCACATTATATACTATCTTCTCTTACTTCTTTTGGGACTTACCGAGCGCTAGTTCGTTGACGACATTCCTTTCTGTTTCTTTTTTTGGAATTTTCTTCAGGAAGACCGGACTCTGAGGAGATAGAGCCCAACCCGGAGGACTTGGAGCAGCTTGCTGCTCAGCTAGACTACTAGGTCTTTCCAGCCTACACTTACTTTTTGTATGCCATTGTTTAGGCATTTTCTTTTATTATTGTATCTTTTATCTCAGACAGTTGTATGTAAAGTTGAATATAAATAAAGTTGTTATTTCATTTTATTACTCTTGTCATTCTTATTCATTGTTATATTGCTTAATTACGCTTAACGTATTTATTTTCATAGTAAATACGTTGCGGGCTTGCCACGTCACCGTTTCCGTCTATTAGGAAGCGAGACGTGACAGATTTTGTTGGTGACCGATGCAGGTCGGTTCTGCATGAAATCTTAAGCAATATATCACAAGAATTATAAGAATTAGCAACTATACATCTTTGCATTTCAAATTTATTGAATCTATCCTAACCTTTCCTTTTCTATCAAGATGATAGATTCTCCCAACAACACCAGTACCAATATCAATGGCAACACACCACCACCTACTTTACCACCTCCCCCTACCGTTGTTGCTCCAATCAATGAACATACGGCGCCTTTAGAAGCCATCAAAAGTCTTCTGGATGCCAGCAGCAGCAGGCTGCTATTCTCATGAACCGCTCGGAAGCCGAAACACCTGGAGTAAACCAATTTCGTACATTGCATCTCAGGAACTTTTCAGGGAAAGAAAGTCCTCTTGAGGCTGAAGAATGGGCCCAGAATATAGAGGACGACCTTACCGCAACACAAGTGCCAGACATAGCTTGGGTTCGTGTGGCCAAACTCCAGCTCACCGACAACGCAAGAGTCTGGTGGAAAGCTGAGAAAAGCCATCTCACACAACCCATATAGTGGAAGACGTTCCATGATCAGTTTGATGCGAAGTTCTTCCCCAAGACTGCCCGTTTTGAGATGGAACAACAGTTCATCCACCCACAACAAGGATCTATATGGGTAAAATCAGTGGATGAATATGATGCCGAATTCATCATGCTTAACAGGTAAAGAATTCGTATCAAATTTTGTTCCGTAAGACACATCACTATCCTGACATCATCATCTTATCAGGTTCACAGCACACTTGATCCCGACCAATGAGATTCGGGCTAAACGATTCCAATAGGGTTTAGACCCGGAGATTCAGGCAGCATTAGCCACAGGCGACTGCCCAACTCATGAACTCGCCCTGAAGGCAGCACGTCGTTACGAAGCTGTGGTAAAAAAGAAGGGTAAGCCCCAAACAGCCGGAATCAAACGCCCTACTACCCAGATGATAGGAGGAGCCTCTTCTAGGCCGACTTTTGCACCCAAGAGGCCAGGAGGATCGTTTAACCGGTCCAGTCCAGATTTCTGTTTCTACTGCAAGAGAACTGGACACTTGGTAAAAGACTGCAGGCGTGCAAATGGCCTGTGTTTGATTTGTGGCGCATCTACTCATGCTATAGGAGTATGCCCATATCGTATTAACATAGCACCAGCACCCAGACCCGCAATTACAACCCCGCAGAGGCAGCCATTCAGGCACCTGCACCCCATCTAGCTCTTCTTGCACCAGCTCCACATGGACCACATGCATAGCCTCATCGTCAATTCCATTAAGCACAAAGAAATGTGCCTCAAGGGCAGAGGAATGTGCCTCCGGTAAGGAGGAATGTACCAAGACGACAAGCTTTTACAATGACGGTCGAAGAGGCCGAAACCACATGACAAGTCATCACTGGTAAAATCCCCCATCCTTTTAATCTTTCAATCCTTGTGTATCATTATACTTTTTCTATATCTAAACACAACCTCACATAACTTAGGTACTATACTAGTAGCTACCCTTCCCGCACTCGCACTTTTCGACACTGGAGTTTCACACTGCTTCATGTCACAACGATTCGTGAGAACGGATGCAATTCCCGTGAAGGCACTCATTTCAAGCTGGAATGTCAGTTCCGGGAATGGAGTCTTGAAAGCAATTTTAGGATATGATCAGTGCCCAGTCATAGTTTGCGGTCGAGAATTCTATGAAAATTTCAAAGTACTAGACATACTAAATTTCAATGTTGTTTTGGGAATGGATTGGCTGGGAGTATTCTATGCTACTATTGACTGCCGTCAAAGGAGGGTAGTATTTGAGATACCATATCACCCAGTCTTCTATTTCAAAAGTGGAGATAGAACCTTAGAGCTATGAAGCTACCGTGCTAAACCAAAAAATGTAGAAGTGTTCTCTCTACCCGCAGAAGAAGAAAAGCCTGAAGTAGTTCGAGAGTTTGAGGAGGTGTTCCCTGAAGACGTATCAGGTTTGCCTCCCGATCGAGCTCTTGAGTTTAGTATTGATTTACAACCTGGTGCACAATCTGTAATCAAAGCTCCATACCGGTTAAGTCCGGAGGGATTGAAGGAGATCCGTATTCAGTTGGACGAACTACTGAAGAAAGGTTGGATACGACCCAGTACTTCAAGTTGGGGATCTCCGATGTTACTTGTGAAGAAGAAGGAAGGTTCCTACAGGATGTGTGTGGATTATCGAGCTCTGAACAAAGTGATGATTAAGAACAAGTATCCACTACCGCGCATCGATGATCTTTTCGATCTGTTAAGTGGGTCTTGTGTCTTATCAAAGTTAGATCTTCATTCGGGTTATCATCAGGTGAAGGTCAAAGAGCCCGACATTTCGAAGATGGCGTTTAGGACTCGTTATGGTCATTATGAATATCTCGCAATGCCATTTGGAGTGACCAATGCACCTGCCATCTTTATGAACTTGATGAACCAAGTTTTCCTAGAGTACTTAGACAGGTTCGTTGTCATCTTCATTGACGGCATCCTGATGTATTCAAAGAATCGGAAATAATACGCCGAGCACTTACGCATTGTCCTGGAGTCATTATGACAACACCAGCTCTACGCCAAGTATAGCAAATATGAATTTTTGCTAGATCAAGTCGGATTTCTCGGACATATTATTTCAGGAGAAGGAATCTCGGTAGATCCAGCTAAGGTGTCAGCTGTCAGCGAGTGGCCGACACCAAAAACGGTGAAAGATATAAGAAGTTTCTTGGGCTTGGCAGGATACTACCGACGATTCATTGATGGATTTTCGAAGATCGCAGCACCCCTGACCTAGCTCACACATAAAGATGAAGCATTCGTGTGGTCAGAAGTATGTGGAAAGGCTTTTGTAGAACTCAAGACGAGATTAATCTCTTCTCCTATTCTCGTAATACTGGATCAATCTGGCAGATTCGTCATGCATTGTGATGCGTCCGGTAAAGGATTAGGATGTGTTCTACATTAGCATGGAAAAGTTGTGGCTTTTGCACAAGACAACTAAAGGTTCATGAGCGCAACTGTCCAACACATGATCTGGAATTGGCAGCCATCATCTTCGCACTCAAGATTTGGCGCCACTATATTTTGGGAGAACGAGTGGATATATACACTGACCACAAAAGTCTTAAGTATGTATTTACACAGAAGGAACTCAACATGCGGCAGAGAAGATGGCTATAACTCATGGCAGACTTCGACATCAACTTACAATATCATCTTGGAAAGGTTAACGCAGTTCCTGATACCCTTATTCGCCAGTCATTAGCAATGAACCTCACCGCTCAGTTGAAGCTACAGTAAGAACTGCATGGATTGGAGATCGAAGTAGTTGTGCCAGGTAACGCTTCATCTTTGATGAACTTACAAGACCAGTCCACTCTTGTCAATCAGATCAAGGAAGCTCAAGCAAATGATGCCATGGTACAAAAGATCCGAGAACAAGTAGAAAGTGGACTACGAACTGACTTCGTCATTCATGAAGATTGATCCTTGCGATATGGAAGTCGTTTATGCGTACCAATCGGACCTGTTCAAGAAAAGTTGATGAAAGAAGCTCACCGCTCTCCGTATTCGGTACATCCCGGTGGTACAAATATGTACAAGGATCTACGGACACACTACTGGTGGTATGGAATGAAGCGTGAAGTAGCTAGAAGCGTAGTAAAGCGTTTGGTGTATCAGCAAGTGAAGGCTGAACATCACAGAACTGCTGGTCTACTTCAGCCGTTACCAATCCAAGAATGGAAATGACACCATATTACCGTGGACTTCGTGACTGCCCTCCCTCGCAACACGAAGGGTAACGACATAATTTGGATTATTTTGGATCGACTCACCAAGTCGGCTCACTTTATTCCATTTCAAGTTGGTCAGTCAACCGAGATGTTAGCAAAGAAGTACATGGAGGTGAGCATAAATCTAAAGTAAGCTATAAACCTTCAAGATGTATCATATTTGATACCCATGAACTCATGCAGAATATTGTGAGATTATATAGAGTACCTGTTTGCATCGACTCCGACCGTGATACAAAATTATGATCACAATTTTGGCAGAATCTGCAAGCTAGCCTGGGAACGAGCCTGAATTTCAGCACGACGTATCATCCACAAACAGACGGACAGTCCGAATGAACAATTCATATTCTGAAAGACATGCTAAGAGCCTGTATGTTAGACTTCGAAGGTTCATGGGAAAATCACCTATACCTTGTGGAGTTTTCGTACAATAACAGCTATCAGGCAAGTATTGGGATAGCACCATTCGCAGCACTCTACGGACAAAAGTGTCGTTCACTGCTAAGTTGGGACGACGTTGGAGATCGTGAACTCCTTGGACCAGAGATGATCGTGGCAACTGTGGATGTGGTTCGCACAATCAGGGAAAGAATGCGTAGCCCAAGACCAACAGAAGCATTGGGCAAATGCAAAGCGTCGACATCCGGAGTTCCAACCTGGAGACAATGTATTCCTGAAGATCTCTCCAAACAGAGAAGTGATACGTTTTAGCAAAAGGGGTAAGTTAAGTCCAAGATACATAGGACCGTTCGACATACTCGAACAAGTTGGAGAAGTGGCATACCGTTTAGCACTACCATCCTCATTGGAAGGAGTACACAACGTGTTCCACATATCCCAGCTATGACGATATATGAGCGAGCCCGGCCACATACTTGATCATTCAGAGCTCACAGTATAAATCGACCTGACCTGCGAGCAACAACTGGTTGAAATCCTGGACCAAAAGGCGAAAACATTACGGATCAAGGAGGTAAACTTGGTCTGAGTGATGTGGAGAAAGAATTCGCCAAGAGAATCAACATGGGAAAGAGAAAAGGATATGTGTACACGATACCCTTACCTTTTTAAAAATTATTCCCTGTATAATTGTTAATTTCGAGAATGAAATTTTTATAAGGATGATAGAATGTAACGATTCTGAAATCACAGTACAGAATTTTTTTGTTATTGTAAAGAAAAGAGTATTACAGCCTGTGTAAGAGTTAAAAGTTATTTTTGTTAAATAAAAGCAAGAAGCAACTTGTAGCTCACTAGTAAAGCCTCTACACTGCTGTGACATAGCATGTGCGTTCAATTCCCATCAGATCTAATTATTTTTTAGATTTTTTCTTTTTAATTTTTGAAAGCCCAAGAGTTGGACGTGCAATACATAGAGAAATGAAAAGTTTCAGAAAAATCAAACTGGCGCAATAAGGTGTACACACCCATATACATACGTAGCACGAATCTCGAGACAATGCCTCAAGATTCGACTGTCCAAACCTATGATTGGGCCGGCGTCGATGGTCAAGATGAGTCTATTTGGCTCCGTTCTTTGCATACATACCTCTTCGGCTCCCCTTAACTCCCCTGCACTCTTTGATTTTCTTGCAATCAAACAGAGACCCTTCAATTCACCATTTAACATCTTTTTAATGCATCTTAATCCAAAATTTTAATTTATAAACCCTAATTCTTCACTATAAATATCACCCTATTCCCTAACTCCCCTCTATTCTGAAAATTTCTAGCAAAATCATCTCAAAAGTTCTTAAGTGCAAGTGGAGTTATCAACCAAGCTCTTTCTATCGAAAATCGAAACCGTTTCCGGAGTTTCTGCGACGCCACGAAGCCCCCTCCCTTCTTCCTTACTCTCTTCTCGATATTATCAAGTCGTAAGTCCCTCTCGCCTCTTCTTCTTTTCATCTCAATTCATCTCCTAAATATATATCGGTAAAGTGGAGTTACTTCCGATACATTTCTTTTTAAATTTAGAACTACCCTTTCCTTATTACATAAGTCAAACTAATTTTACCACCCTGCTTGTAACTTTAATTACAATCTTTTAATTTCGAGTTTAACCAAAATTTTCATTAAAATACCTTGAACTTTAGTATAAAGCTCTTTTCGATAATTGTTAAATACCTTTAAGAAAACTTCACGGGATAACGACCTACCCCACACGCACACTATGGTTTTATAGCACGATATATATATATATATATATATATATATATATATATATATATATATATATATATGGTTGGTTTAAGGAATAGCTTTTCATTAAAATACCATATCTTTTCAAAACCGGGTTTCTTTTAAAGCGGTATTTTGTAATCTTTGGAAAATACGCCTCTACAACCCTCGTTAGGGGACCCGCTAATTGATGGTTCGGATTATCATACATTCTTGAGATAGTAGAGCGAGATGCAGAACTCCTCACGGAGTATTCGATCTCGAAAGGAAATAAAATACCGATTTTAAGAAATGCAACTTTTCTAAATAAAACTATTTTTTGAAAAAATTATATAAAAATATAAATCTGTATTTTTAAAAAAACTTATAAACTATATTTTTAATATGAAAGATTAGACTTTTAAATAAAATATCATCAAGTTACCAAAAATGGCTAGTTTTCAATAAAATACCATAAACTTTTAAAAGCTAGGTATTTATCATTAAAATACCCCAATAATTAAAATACATGCTCATGAAAACCAAAGCTTGTAAATCACCCTCGAGATTATTTTTAAAAACAATATTAATATATATTTTTCATAAAACCCCCTCGAGATATACAAACAATAATTAAGGACTTTAGATTAATATAGGTTTAAGCGGGATCAATTCTCTTTAGCCTTAGAGAGCTGGAGAAAGTGAGTGCTTGCCTATTCAGGTTAGACAACGTAACAAAGTTATCAATGGTAATTGTCTTGGAAAAAGATACAAATCCCGCCGTCCATATGCAGCAGTTGCCGATTACTCCCGAACCTAAGAAAGTTAAGAGTTAAATCCGTTCACAAGTGTCTGACTCAATCTGAGTCCAAACTCAAACCAGAATCTAAAATCAAACATGAATTTGAATACTTGATCATGAACTTGAATACCCAAATTCAAATATCAAATTCAAACTTGAATACATGACTCGACTTGACCGAACCATGGTTATAACATGACATGAACTCGACATGACTACCTAAACACATGATTACATCCTGAACATGAATCTGAATATTTTATATCCATGGATTCAGCCAAGACCTGTAATCTTAATCTATACAATACAATATGCAGGGATAAAGAGGTAGATTGGTACGAAATGTATATCGTGGCACGAGAGGTCACTTAAAAGACACCTACATGAATTCACGTGCCGTAGTCTCGTGGGTTATGACGGGGCCTTGTATTACATGTTACCATAGTCCATTGGGTAAGATGGACTCCTCTCGTATACATGAATACCTTCCTTATCAAACTGCAAATAACTACGTTAGAATAACTATCTTATACCAGTGAACGATCATATACAAATTTAACTGTTCATTTCACAGTATATACTATCTTCTCTTACTTCTTTTGGGACTTACCGAGCGCTAGTTCGCTGACGACATTTTTGTTTCTTTCTTTGGAATGTTCGTCAGGAGTACCGGACTCTGAGGAGATAGAGCCCAACCCGGAGGACTTGGACCAGCTTACTGCTCAGCCAGACTACTAGCCCTTTCCGGCCTGCACTTACTTTTTGTATGCCATTATTTAGGCATTTGCTTTTATTATTGTATCTTTTATCTCAGACAGTTGTATGTAAATAAAGTTGTTTCATTTTATTGCTCTTGTCATTCTTGTTCATTGTTATATTGCTTAATTACATTTAACGTATTTATTTTCATAGTAAATACGTTGCAGGCTTTCCACGTCACTGTTTTCGTCTATTGGGAAGCGGGGCGTGACAGTAGCCGGGAAATAGTGATCTAGAAAGCACATGGAGAACGTGTCCTATCCGATAGGTTTCTCTGACCGGCTTTCCTCTATAGACCACCACGTGCGAGCTTCGTCCTCCAGCTGGATCTTCACCACGCTCACTCTTTCATTGTCAGGGACCTAAGCGGCCGTCAAAAGATTCTCTACGTTGATTAGCCATTACTCGTCCTCAAGTGGATTTGCTGCTCTTGTGAAAACCGCTGGGTGAAGTATCCTGAAATCAAAAACGGTACTACGACCTCATGTGTGTGTATCACTAATATCGAATGATCATCCTCTAAGTCACTGTACCTCGCTAAATACGAGTTCAATTCCACCTTGATTTCCCCATTTCCCTATGTCACATTAACTATAAGTATAGGACTAATTGTATACAAGCACACGCTAAATTACGGTCTTACTCATTTTCATTGAACTGTTCACTTTCTCGAATCAATCCCTTATCATTGGCGTACTTGACATAACTAATCCAATACCACTCACGTTCGACAATACAAAGTTCGCTATAAATCGCTATGAACGCTATCTATCACTAAAGGTATCACGGTCGGATAAAAAAATACGGGAATGATGCAATATAGCAAGTCGTGTATGATGTGAAACACAATGTGCATTACGAGTTTAGAAAAACATATTAATTCGTACGATCGTAATTAGACAAAATGCTACAAAAGAGGCAGTAATTAAATTCAAACAGATCCAGCAAAATTAGTTCTAGATCAATCGGGTTTCAGGTTTGCGAGATGCGGTCATTTCATTTTAAGTTTTCATCGCTGGAAATTCAGTTCCTGAACTGAAAGCCCAATTCATAACACATTTTTCACCTTGTTGGGATCATAATTAGGCAATGATACAGTTGAGTAATATTTATATCTATTAATTAGGGTTTTAACTCACTAGACGGATTGACAATATCGGCTGTGTACTAGGAGATACGTTCTGTTCAAGGTCAGGGCATATGTTCTGTCCCTACTTGGGACTGCAGTACACTTCGACAGTTTAACATGCAATTAAAATATCAAACGGTAGTAAAATCAAACGAAACCAAAACCAATAGTTATCTAACAGGATTATCTTTACAATGGTATAGTGTTACGCATAATTCCATGTTCATAAAGCGCTACACATTCACTTAAAGTCAGGTGTCAAAATGGAATGCTCCTCTGGACTGCAGTCCAGAGTCGCATTCCAAATCAGTTTTCATTGCTGCGATCTATCAGTATCAAAGGATAAACTATAGGGGGTTATAGAATATCGAGTCAGCTTCGATATGATCCATAGAACACTACATTCCGATATGTATCTAATTTTATATTAATTTAACACCACGACATGTACAGTAAAACCCAGATTTGGCATCGCCTCTTTGGGGCGATATTTCGTGACAATATTCTCAATATTTTAGACTTAAATCACTACACAATATCATCAACGGTAACGGAATTAAACGTTCACAAAACATACACATGTTAAAATAGGATTTTCATTCAATTAACCTATCGAACATCTAGGTAACATTCGGTTATCGATCGCAACTCCCATTTCATTTAGCCAAACGAATGTAGATAAGGACCATATAACTATTACATGATACCTACACCATAATAATAAGCCCTAATCGAGCTTCAATCAACAAGACGGTACTACTATGGTTCGCTACACAATTTCAATAATGAACTATTATCTAATTATAGATGTAGATAAATCTAGTTACAATAATTTCGTAATTAAGGTTTGAAGTAGCATGATAAGCAAGTGGAAATTTCACTTGGCTTCGGTCGCTGATATAGAAGCGGCACAACGTGCAGGATTCGTCTCGACAAACGAGACAGCGCGATGCTGGACACGGTGCGTGGCGCGTGTGCGATGCGTTGTGACCCGGTACTGGACGCGGTGGCGACGTGGGCGTGATACGGTAATAGGCGTAGTGATGACGTGGGCGTGACAAGGTACTGGGCACGGTCTTGGCTCGGTGCGTAGTGCGGGCACGGCACGGCACGGCACGACACGGTACTGGACGTGGTGCTAGGCACTACTAGGCACGGGCTGGTGTGGTAATGGGCACGGTCGTGGTGCGTAGGTGGGCACAGCGACGGCATGAAGTGGGCACAATGGTGGTGCAACACACGATATGGGCAGCACAAGACTCGGCTTCGAAGATGGTACAGACGGCGATGGGTGGCAGCTTGGCTCGGGTTTGTGGTGTTGGAGTCGAGGATGAGCAGGGGGTGTTTGGTGGGTAGCCGGGAGCTCGTCGGCGTCAATGAGGTGCAGCGGTGGATCCCAAGGTCGCTGGTTTCTTTGCGGTGGGGGTTGGAGACGAAGGAAGTGGTATGGGGTACTGGGAGGTAGTTGTGGAAGGTCGTCGATGGTGTTGGCGGTGATGTTAGGAAGCCCTTCGACGGTGATGGGGGTCATTACCGGATGGTGGCAGCAGCGGCGGTGGCCTTGGAAATGGGCGAGGGATGTGGTGATGGGTTTGGAGAGGAGGATACGGTGATGGTGAGGATTGAGGGTGATGAGGGATATTTGGGCTCGTCATGATCTATAGAGGTGGCCGCGGTGGTTAGTAAAAGTCGCCGGCGGTGGCAGTGGTGAGTATTTTTTGGGAGAGTGAGAGAGTAGGTGTAACAACCTTAAACCTTCTGTACGAATTTTTTTTCAAAATACAGAAAGGGACACCTAAGCCTGAGCACGAGTTATAAGTTTGTTTTTCTTTCGAACAGCAAGAAAGAGCTTGTAGCTCACTGGTAAGACCTTGCACTGCTGATCCATAGCACCAGAGTTCAAATCCCATCAGCCACACATTCTTTTTAATTAAATTTCTTTTAATCTCTTAGAAGCTCAAGAGTTTGCACGTGCACTGCACGTTAACTGAAGAGTCACACTTAAAACAAACAGGTGCAAATTACTATTCTGACCGACTAAGACACGTGGCGAGAATCCGAGCCCCCAACCCAAAGATCGAACCGATGAGGGTGGGGCTAGGACCTGCGCCGCCGGTTTTTGTAAGACCAAACCCAAATTTTTTAGAAACCCTAGACCCTTGGACTCCTCCCTTAACTCCTGTATTACTTATTTACTCTGCACATTTACAGAGAAGAATAAAACCCTTCAAATTCCATTTTAAACCAAAATTTTATTGCATTATTCATCACCCCCTAAACCCTAAATTGTCCTATAAATACCCACACTATTTTACATCCCTTCATCCTATAAATTTCCTACAAAACTATATAAAATTCACAAGTCTTTAGTGTGCAAGTGGAGTTAGCGAAGGGAGAAGCTCCGACGAACTTCCGGCGACGAAATGACACCCTGAAACTTTCTTTAGGACCCCCTCTCTCTCCTCTTGACCCTAATCCAGTAAGTCCCCCTTCTCTCTCTCTTTTGCTATTTCCAAACTCTTCATTCTTAAAACGTGTCGGAAGCGGAGTTATCCGGCTTCCGATTCTCTTTTCTTTTAAAAATACAAGTTTTTCTTAATAACAAAGCTACAACTTTTGATATATTGTTTAGTAATCATTAACAAAGACAATAGAACATGTTTGACTTCAAAATAATAACCGTAGTAAGTTTTATTCCACTTTTACATTAAAATACCTTCATGTTTCAATCCTACATGCTTATACATTTTAACCGTATTACCTTAGAACAACTCACGAGTTAATGACCTACCTCATCACAACACACATATCTATCATATCACAATGGAATTTGGGAACATAGATTCGGAAAAATACGACTTTACATATAACTACCTTCAACTTATAAAACATTTTTCTATAAGAAGTGTATTTAGCAAATCATTGCAATTGCACGTATACAACCCACTATTGAGGACCCCGTTCGGTATGGTGCGGATTATCGCACATCATCGGGCCTAGTAGAGCGAGATGCAGACCTCCTCACGGAGCATACGATCTCGATAGATTTTTAATACATTTTTCTTTAGAAAATGTGATTTCTATTATAAATAAAACTTATATTTTTAATAAATAAATATATAGGTAATTAATATTAAAATATCTATTTTAAATATTTATAATATTCCACATTTCCAAAATTCACACTTACAAGAAAATACCATAAAATTCCAATATTTCAAATAAATATCTTATACTTTAAAAACTAGGTCATATTCACTAGAAATTTCACATTGAATAAAAGAAATATCTAAGAAAACTCTAAAGACGATAATTAAATGCTTGAGGTGTGTTTTGAAAGTATAACAAAACTATTTTACATAAACCCCCCTCAAGTTATACTAAATTACAATAAGGACCCTAGTAAACATAGGTTTGAGCGGGACCAGTCTCTTGAGCCTTAGGGGGCCGGAGATATGGGTGTTTGCCTATTTAAGGTAGACAACTTAACAAACGGTGTTATCAACACGGTAATTGTCTTGGAAAAATATACAAATCCTGCCGTCCATGTGCAGCAGTTACCGATAACATCAAAACTTAACTCAGGACTTCAATTTCTTTTCTAATTATCTGACTCAGATCAATCCGACTTGAATGTGATTCAAGTATGAAACCACAATTCAATATGAATCCATATACTCAATCTATTCAATTTATACAACTTGACTGAACCGAATCATGGATATACTTCATTTACATGTTCATCCATTATATCCGTTCCATTACTAATATCATGGTCTCGGCAAGTCATCCATCTATACAATTTATAATACAAGACAAGACAATACAATCCATGCAATCAATACAATCAATACATAAACACTACGGGGTTATAAAGGGGTAGACCGGTACGGAACATGTTAAAGGTGGCACGAGGTGGTCACTTAATACGTAATTACATCCATGTTTTTATTCCGTAGTTTTATCGACGGAGCCTTGTACTACGGGTTATCAAAGTCTCCGGTGTAAGTGGGACTCCTCTCGTATACACTGGCATTTTCTGTACCAAGCTATAAATAACTGCGCTAACATTATAATAAAACATTATAAAACTATACTCTCTCTGTCTATTCTACTTTGTGCTAACATTATAATAAAACATTATAAAACTATACTCTCTCTGTCTATTCTACTTCTTTATCATCTTTGGGAATTACTGAGTGATTGTTCGCTGACGACATTCATATTTCTCTTCTTCTTTGGAATTTTGTCAGGAGGACCCGATGTTGAGGAATACGAGACCAGTCAGGAGCATTTGGAGCAGGCCCCTGAGCAGTACACCAAAGACCCAGAGTGATTGATCTAGATTTATGTAGTAGTATGTAGTAACCGCAATCAGAACGGTGTCGCGCGTAGCTAGACCGAGATGAGTACGGGTCGTCCTCAGGGAAACGTGGAACCTTTTATTCTTACTTTAGGCTTGTTGAGAAAGAAAGGAGGAAGAATAAAGAATGGTGAAGAATGGTTGTAGAATCTAGATCTACGTTAAATACAGATGCAAAATATAGAACTAGATTAACTACGGAGGTAAGTTTAATATTAAAAGGGGGCTTGTAGGGTTCATTAGGATTTAGTAGTTATGGATAATTAATGAAAAATTACTCTTTTTATCCTTTAATAGATTTAAAACTAGAACGACATTGATGTATGTAGATTAGGGTTTCTGGAGGGAAAAGGGTTCCCACTCTTAACCCCTATCTCGACATGGAACTCCGTTCATATCTAGCCTTTACCAAAACAATTGTTAATCTAATCTCTAATCGTGGTCGCGATTATCAATGAATTGATACCGCGCCCAATTAGGATGTTAACTATTCTTTTGATAGAGTTTATAAACTTTATAGGACTTAAAAAAAGTTTAAAGATCTTCATCATCCATTAATCTACCCTAATCCCATGAACCCTATCAAGCGAAGAATTACTCGCGCATGTTGAGAGAAGAAGAGATGGAGAGAGAAATCATATTAAAACTACAAAGAGATAGAATAAGAAAACTACTACCTTTATTAATTAACAAAATTCATTTACACTTTGTTCCCTTAGAAAATGATTACAAAAATGCTAGTTTGCTTCTCGATCTCTTCTAAGGAGGTAGACGAACAGTTGATGATCAGCCTGGATGCGTGAGCCTGTCGTGGACTTCGTGATCTCTTCAGCTTGATAATTTTTTCAAGAGTCTCTCGGTCCTTATTTATAGTCCCAGAGCCAGAACCCTGGTTTCCTAATTTGGAAACCAGTGGTTAAGATCCCAATAGCAAAATCCCAACTCCCAACTCGTCCAATACGCGGCGGAACCGCGGCCAATAGATGGGTTTGGCCACGGTTCCGCGGCCTTATAGGGAGATCACTTGATTTGTTTTTCTGGAGCTTTATCTTGATGACACGTGGTGATCTTTTGAATCTCTGGAAACTGAAAATCTTTTCTACGTCACTGCCAGAATTGATTTTTTTAGTTTACTTTCTTAATTAGGCAGGTTTGTTTTGCCAACTTTGATTTCCTTGATTTCAGCCCTGAAAATTCTGCACAATAACTCAACAAATAATATTAGTAGAGTTTATTTTATTGAGATATTAACTTAACCATTAAGAATTGGTCAAAAGTATTTAATAAGGTAAGCATATTAAATGGGCCAAATGTTATATGGATATTATATGCTTACTTTTTCCTACCAAATGTTAATTATAATATATAAACACATGAAAATAGTATTTTTACAGATAAACCCTCACGCATGTCATATATTATAATAAACACCTTTTTTTTATATAGAAATAGTAGGAAAAATGTCATATTAAAAGTTCAGTTTTATCAACTGAACAAATACCCCAAACTTAATTTTGATCGTCCCGAGCAAACTAGTTATTCAAGAGAAGGAGAAAAGAAGAAGAACTAAGTAGCACACTTTCGTAGGCAACACGATTGCACTGAGCACGTGCAACAAGCCATTAAACCTCTAGGTGTCCCTAGTAGGAGGAGTGTTGTCTCCTGAGGGTTTTCAGCGGGTTACACCCACAAAATCCTATAATAAAAGAAAGATGGTGAAAGTTACATATAAAGATAAGAACTATAAAAGAAAGAACTTGAAAATAAGAGTTTCTAACTATACCAGCTTTTCAGTTGCTATGAGCCCTATCTTAGTGGTCATGAAAAAATATTAGAAATCAAATCATCCCTCAATAAAACATAGCCTTTAGTCTTCCTCCCTATCTTTCATCCAAACATTGATCATATACCCCTACGTGTGTGTAAAAGACATCTTTACACTTAGAGAATTCAATTCAAGCTATCATACTCTTGTCCATCTTCCAAAGTACTTTATAGTTGGTGAATATTTATATAGAATATGCTCACATATTTTTTATGTGACCGTTAATACTTCTTGAGGTACTAACCAACCGATTACTCATGTGCTTGCTAATTAGGTGTTTTTCCTCGTCTTGCAACACCTAAGGCTTAGCAGTGTCTCCCAAACCAGTTGGTCTAAGGCACTAGGTGATAAATCACCCTCGCTATATTTTTTATTGTTGCCTCGGTGATAACAAAACCAGTGTTCATTTTTCTTTTCACCATTTTATCTTTTATTCTCCACTTTTATTTTCTTCATACTTTGGTTTTTTAGACAAGAGCATTTCAAGATATCCTCTACTATCCCGAATTTCAAGATGTGTGTAAGTGCGTATAGTAGGGTATCAACGTTCAAATGTTTGGCTTCCAGAATATGAACTATTTTTCAGGCTTATTTTTATCCTCAGATTAGTAATTTCCTTCATCTTACTAACCCTTAGGGTAACAGCTCATAACTACTTATTACTAGTTTCATTTAAGAAAACATCTAATTTTCTTGTTTTTCTTAAACTATTCATATCTTTTAAATATAATTTTTCACTTTCTACTCTTTTGTTATATAAAAAACAAAAAAAATTGAATGCCCAGTGTCAAAGACAATTCAGTGAATACAAACCTCCCCTCCAAACCTGTTTTCAACAGTGTCCTCACTGATGTTGTCTTTTGAGAGCATGGACTTGTATATTGTAGGGTTAGCTTAGCACCTTGTGAAGGTTTTGGCAAGCATCAATCATGCTACTTTATAATTTTTGGGGTGCTAAAAAAACCCTAACCAAGATCTTAACTAGAGACGTAGGGTAAAACATAATATGTAAACACTTTACATCTAAGTTAACAAGGAATACAACCTTTGTAGACCGGTCCTTCACTTCAATAGCTCCGTGTAGAAGTCCCTTCGCTGCGATCATGATCCCCCGGACTCTAGAGAGGCTCCCACGAAGAAACGAACAAACTTGCTTCGAAGTCTTCGAGGCCGAAAATGATCTACGTCGAGGAGACACTAGCTCATGCTATCTCTTCACTAATTGTGTAGATTAGTGAAGCAAACACCCTAAACTAAATGGCTAATAGTATAGGATGATGAAGTAGGAAGTGGGTTCACTTTAGTTTTATTTTTCTCACAAGGTTTCATCACTTTGGAAAAAACTAGCAAGCTTTTTCTTACTTGATGATAAAGAAGAAGAAGAATGAACTGATAAGGTTAGAAATGCAACCATGGATGAGTATATCATATATCTAACCCATGTAGAGAGTTAACCATGGTAAGGGGTTAAAGGTTAGGTCACAAAATATCTTAAGGAAAACAAAGGAGTGGACTTAGTCAATGCTTATCCACAAGCTTCTACAAGCTTCTAGCAATGATTTAATCCACTAATTTGTAATTACTTAATGATAAATGAAACCCTAACATAAACCCTAGCATGGTGTAAGTCTCATACATACATGTTGCATGTATAACCTAGCATGACACAATAATATATATCATATATATACTATACGCTAAAAGAATACAATTAATATATATCACATATATATCAATGTATCAAAAAGTGAGAAAAGAAATCTTAAGTGAACTAATATTAGTCAATGTAATTTAATATATCAAATATATAATTATATATTAAATTATTAAATCAACTCTTGATTTAATAATCTGGCTATATTACATATAACCGACTAATATCATTTATCGCGAGAATAGAATACTGTATTACATACTCGTATTAATCTCGGTCCCGCACATATCACATATGTGCTCCTACTCCATTTCGCATGAACCAGGAAATCTCTATGTAGGACTCTAAAGACTCGTCAATACGCCGGCAGTAGGTGATGATCATATCAAACACCCACAAGCCGCAAGCGGTCTGCTAAACGTAACGGCCACCCGGGTATTGAGCGATCAGAAGATCAACAAGCAAGCCTGCTATAACTCCTGCGAATCCAATCAATAACACTACCGTACAGTCCGGTCTCTTCGTCTGATATGTCGCATATCACAGCCTTGGGGTGGTTTAACGTCAGACCCCAATAGCCCGATAAGTCATGCCGATGCAAGGTCCATAACGGTTCAAGAAACTACTGATAACACTTACCAATAAATCTCAGCAACCCTGGCCAGGGATTTCCTGTTATGGCCAATCGAGCACAGCGCAACATCAACCCCCAATACCGGGAGAGACGAAACCCCTCCTATCGCTCATTGCCTCCATGTGATTCGGGACTATACCCAAAAGCCACCATTTTGCATGATCTCTTGACCGTGGTATGGTGGAAATCAAAGCACAGTGGGAATCACACAAGACTCTATGACGATCTCGGGTCTACAGACTAACCTGTACCAGTGTCACCAGAGAACTTCTATCCGACGATAGGTATAATACCATCTAGGAGTTCTCGGCGAGTCCGTCCAGTGTACCCAGTCTCCACTGAGCACCCGTACACCTTCTCTGATGTCAAACACCAATGGATATGGGATCATCCATCGCCCATCATATGGGTCAAGAAGCGCATACGCTAGTCTAATCTGGAGTACCGATGCCCTGTCTCGATACTCCCACGACTATGAACATTTGAAGGATGTACTTATCGACTACCCTGTCCCCACTAGTATGATCTGCATCATAATCCTGGTAGTCAAGTAATCATCCTAAGGGCTTTATCAACATGTGATCATAAAATAGTATTTATTTACATGTGAAGATAAAGTGCAACCAGATAGCATACTATCATGTTGAGAAAGAAAGTCCTTACTATATATGTCCAAGAATCCACTACAATATACATCGCATGTACAGTAATGGCCTCTAGGGCATACATATAACTAACAATCTCCCACTTGCACTAAGGCCATTTGTTGTAGTATCCAATACCCAACAATATAGCAGGGGTTGCAGTATCCCATACTCAACCATTGTAGAGAAGTCTCTCTAGGGGTAAGGCCTTTGTGAGCGGATCCGTTGTGTCTACCTTCTGGTCTACTCTCCTAACCTTGATCCCTTGGAGATCAACCATCTCCCTGATCAGGTGATACTTGCCTCAGAATATGTCTGGAACGCTGATGGGACCTGCGTTCCTGGGCCTAAGCCACAACTCCATTGTTGTTACAATAACTGTTATTGGATGCTCAATGGTAGGAACCTTGTTCATCTTATGAACAAGAAATGTCCAGACAGCCACTTTGGTAGTATCGTTGATAGCAATATATTCAGCCTTTATCGTCTAGTATGTCACGGTATCTAGCTTGGAAGTCTTCCAACATACCGTCCCTACACGAAGGGTAAAGACAATGCTTGTGACTGAATCTCAGTCGAACTTATCACTCTGGAAGCTGGAACCAAGAACTTTCTTTAATTGCTTCTCAAGTACTTAAGAATGTCCTCCACAGCTTTCCAGTGATTCTCCCAAGATCCGATTGATTCCTGATCACTATATATAGTGTGTCATCTACATCTAGTCTGGTACATAACATTGCATACTCTGATAGAGCATACTGCCGAAGCATAGGATATCACTTGTACGCGAGCTCTCTTCAAATCAGTCTCGGGAGACATCTTTTTGGAGAGAGTGATCTAAGAGTAAGTGGGCGAAGCACCACGCTTAGAATCGTCCATACTAAACTCTTTTAGTATGGTGTTTATGTACTTGGACTTTTGGGACACTCCCAACATCCATTTAGATCTACCACCATCGATCATAATAAATAAGATGTAGTAGGTATCATCCAGATCTTCTATTGAGAATCCCCGTGATAAGAGGAGCTTGACCGAGTGTAGCATAGGAAACCATTTCCTATCAGGAGTATGTCATCTACGTACAATACGTGAAAGACAACCTTACTCTCTACAACCTTCTTGTATATACAAGGTTCATCTACCATTTTGATGAAGTCAAACTTTTTGACTATCACATCAAAACAGACGTTCCAACTTCCTGAACCCGGCTGGACCATCATCTCATGATACGGTCCTCGCTCCCACTGTCACGAGAAGACTGTAATATCTCTCAAGTGGATGAGGAACCCTACCAGATCCGGAGAGGCTGAGGCTCGTTGGAGACTATTGAATCCTTTGGTTTCACCAAATCATCAGCTGTTAGTTTGTCTAGCTGGAATTTCTTCCAGTTCTACCTCATGTCCACAAATTTCTTCACAAGGAATGCCTTTTCTCAAAAGGTGGCATGCTGAGAAACAAAACACCTTTTGCTCCTCAGAGTGGTAGAAGATATTCCCTCACTAATGTTTTGGTATATCCTGACAAACTTACACAACTGACCTTGCCTCGAGCTTGTCCGGTTTTTGCTTTTCAACATAGGCCGGACAACACCATATCTTAACTTGTTTAAGACATGGTCTCTTCCTATACCATATCTCATATGTAGTAGTAGGCCCAGATTTGGATGGAACCACATTCAATAGGTATGCAACTTCTCAAGTGCATAACACCAAAAAGGAAACAGGTAACCCAGCAGTACTCATCATAGAGCGCGCTATATCTTATAGGGTGCGATACCTCTGCCCCGATACACCGTTGTGCTGTGGTGTATACGAAGTAGTAAGCTGAGAGAGAATCACATTCTCCTTTTAGAAACTCCAGGAACTCCATGCACAAGTATTCGCCTCCTCGATCACATCGTAGGACATTAATACTTTTACCCGTTTGGTTCTCAAAAGAACCAACCTTGGCATTTGTAGACATGGGACCATATACATCAACATGTATCTGTCCCAAGAGTCCAATAACCCTTTCTCTGTTTCCAGTGAACGGAGTATTGGTCATTTTATCTTTGAGACAAGACTAGAAAGTAGCATAAGATGAAAATTCGAATAGATTCTCATATTCATCCTTATGTAACTTAGCTGGTCGTGTCGCTTTGATATAACCTAGTCTACAATGCCTCAAGAAGGATTCGTTCATTCCTGAACTGCTCCTCTTGTCTGTGTTCTATATACTTTGACCGTGGTTTTATTTAGAACATATATGCTATTATATAACGTGCCTGATCGAATCAACTCTTGATTCAGGAAAATGTTCACAATATTATCCTCCAATACAGAATTATATCCTTCTTTAACTCAGTAAAGAACATGATGTAATGTTGTATATCAGGTTCGATATGTAATAACATTTGTTCAGAATCAATGTATTAATACAAGGTGATATCTGCCAACTGATTTGGCTACAACAATTGCACCATTCTCTAACACTTAGAGACATATCACCTATTCTCAGTTCTCTACCTTTCTGTAGCCCATGTAACATATTATATATGCGGGATCCTGATCTGGTATAACATACCCAAGACGTAGAGGATACTAAAAAACAGTTCTCGGTAATAAGGACACCCGAAGAATATGCATCAACATGTACTTTCTTCGAATTGAGTAGCATGGGAATCCGGATATTCCCCTACTTCCTGCTTGGACTTATAACAGTTATAAGATAGAGCGGAACCAACGTTCCCTAGCCCAGTATAATAAGTAGGTTCGGTCAATGCATCCATATTATTATCTTGATTAAGGCGTGACATAGTCGCTACCAGGAGAGAAGGAGAGAGAAGAAAACACTCTGCGTGCGCTTTTGCAAGATTAGATTGGTTATCAATTTATCTAATCAGGATGGCTCCTACCGTTTTAGTCAAATCTTCCTTCAAACCCTAAAAGGTAAGACTAGCCGGGATTAATTACACCCTACAAGTTCGCTAATCTTTCGGCCAGGCCAGTGTCGGTACTTTGAGGGAGGTTCCCTGTGCTTTTGCACGGACCTAATTAAAATAAACCTCATTTTTCCAGGGGCGTAACCCCGTTTAACACCTTTCTAGACACCTACTTGATCGGTTAATTGTAATGTGTAAAACTCTCCCAGGAGTAACTCTTACTCGCAGTGGGTATCGGGATCCAACTATCTCATAGAAGGTATGCAATCTCATTGCAAATTTCAACACTTGAAATTCCCAATAATATTTTACCCCTAGCATCCTATGAGCTTGACGGAGGCCAAACTACCCATAGTACGCTAGTCAAGTTCAACATGTTCATTTCTTGATTGAATTAAACCTACCCGCACGACCGTTGACGGAGGACAAACTACACCGTACGAATACCCTAATCCAATCGCATCGTATGCTGGCAGATAAGCACTAGTCAGCTACCGTACACTACGCCTTGACGGAGGCCAAACTACCGCAGCACGAATACTAAGTAGTACTTATCTGAAAAAACGGAGAGCTACGCAGGTTTTTAAGAAAACCATGAGCGTAATGAACTTGATATCGTTGTAGAATCGAGTGAATTTTAAAAGGAGTGTTTTTTAGGCTTTTCTAGTTTCGCTAAAGAGGTCACTCCCGGTGAAGGGATCTCAGCTCTTTCCTTATCGAATAAGGTGCAGGATATTCTACAGGGAATACCGCTATGCAAAGCAAGAACTAGAGCTACCGGTTTTTAAACAAGTTTCTACAACATCTTTAGGTTTATTTTTATTTCATTAATCTCATTAATGAAGTCCCATTTATTTATGCTTCCCAAGCATCACAGAAGAAACGAAAGCAACAATATTAATTATATCTCATATATATAATATACATAGGCATTCGTTTCAGGCAATAATATGATCTCATCACAGAACATTGCAGCAGAAGAATTACATATGAAATATTGGATATACTAGGAATTCCATGTATTAAGTTAAGCCAGTATAAAACACGGATTCCATGGTCGCGATGAATAGACAAACCCACATCCCTAGACCCCTACGAGAGCGGCAAGCAACCCTACCAATTCTAGAGTTAGGAGACCCGGTCTTGACCCCTCGAGATGGTCTCCCACTGTACCCTAGAACCCGGTTAGTTGCGCTCCCCGCCTTGGGTCTATCATAATGCCGAAAAGTAAATAATATACAATGGTGACAGAATCCTCAACCCGGAAGTGCCCCAATAAAAGAATATTACATACAATGAATTTTACATGAATGAAAATGAAAAACCCTCATCTCACATAAAACCCCCGGTTATTCAAAACACGACGATCCAATATAACATATCACGGCAACACATAACATCACATATCATCAACGTAAGTAAATATGCGTATCCCAGTTGCCGTTGACATATAGAACCGAAACCGGCGATACACCACATATTACACTTACGGTCGCAGAAAAGAAAGTGAAAAACTATAACATTTGGAATCCACAATCACTTTAGACATCTTAAATCCGAAATATTACTTACTTCGCATTTCATGCCTAACTATATGAATTCCACATATTGTATCACATTCCAGATAAATAGACAATGTTAAACTTTCCGATCGAATAAACAAACACCCAAGATTTCCCAAATAGCTCAACACTTGAGCGGAGTTCAAAAAGTTCCAGAACATGTCACAGCCGCTATGAACCAGCCGTAGAAGGGTCAAACCAACGCCTCACATATGGCAACGCGAAACTACCATAAACCATATGGTTTAGTGGCGGTTTTGACGGTCACATAATCGAGTTAAGGTTACGTTCTTCTAGAGGGTCCACAAATTCGCTTGCATGATTTTCTGAATGTTTTAAACTCAGGAAAAATTCAACACTTGAAAGTTTTCCGACAGGGAAAAACTGAGTTATTGATATCCGTTCGAACTTTTTAACACGTTCTAAATTACCCGGAAAAACTTAAACGAAGTTAAACTTTCCGATCGAATCAACGAGTTCCCAATATTTCCCAGAAAGCTCAACACTTGAGTAGAATTAAAAATTCCCAGAAGCATGAAAAAGTACCCAAGAATAAATCCCTGAAGTATTAGCCCCTAACTCCTAAAGTTGGCCGCGGAACCGCCGCCAAACGCATGGTTTGGCCGCGGTTCTGCGGTCACTTGAGTGAGTTATGGCTTCGTACTTCACAGTAATCCTTAGAATTCCCTGCATGATTTTCTGAGTATTTTTAATATGAAAAATTTCAACTTTTGAAAAAATTTCCAGAAAGTGGGATTTATCGGGGTTTCGGAGTTCGATCGGACTTTAAACTTCGCCTACACGACGCCTAATGCTCTAGCTTGTCTCTGATACCACTGTACGGTTAGCTTAGCACCTTGTGAAGGTTTTGGCAAGCATCAATCATGCTACTTTATAATTTTTGGGGTGCTAAACAAACTCTAACCAAGATCTTAACTAGAGACTTAGGGTAAAACATAATATGTAAACACTTTACATCTAAGTGAACAAGGAATATAACCTTTGTAGACCGGTCCTTCACTTCAATAGCTCCGTGTAGAAGTCCCTTCGCTGCGATCACGATCCCCCGGACTCTAGAGAGGCTCCCACGAAGAAACGAACAAGCTTGCTTCGAAGTCTTCGAGGCCGAAGATGATCTACGTCGAGGAGACACTGGCTCATGCTATCTCTTCACTAATTGTGTAGATTAGTGAAGCAAACACCCTAAACTAAATGGCTAATAGTATAGGATGATAAAATAGGAAGTGGGTTCACTTTAGTTTTATTTTTCTCACAAGGTTTCATCACTTTGGAAAAAACTAGCAAGCTTTTTCTCACTTGATGATAAAGAAGAAGAAGAATGAACTCATAAGGTTAGAAATGCAACCATGGGTGAGTATATCATATATCTAACCCATGTTGAAAGTTAATCATGGTAAGGGGTTAAAGGTTAGGTCACAAAATATCTTAAGGAAAACAAAGGAGTGGACTTAATCAATGCTTATCCACAAGCTTCTAGCAATGATTTAATCCACTAATTTGTAATTACTTAATGATAAATGAAACCCTAACATAAACCCTAGCATGGTGTAAGTCTTATATATACATGTTGCATGTATAACCTAGCATGACACAATAATATATATCATATATATACTATACGCTAAACGAATACAATTAATATATATCACATATATATCAATGTATCAAAAAGTGAGAAAAGAAATCTTAAGTGAACTAATATTAGTCAATGTAATTTAATATATCAAATATATAATTATACATTAAATTATTAAATCAACTCTTGATTTAATAATCCGGCTATATTACATATAACCGACTAATATCATTTATCGTGAGAATAGAATACGGTATCACATACTCGTATTAATCTCGGTCCCGCACATATCACATATGTGCTCCTACTCCGTTTCGCATGAACCAGGAAACCTCTATTTAGGACTCTAAAGACTCGTCAATACGCCGGCAGTAGGTGATGATCATATCAAACACCCACAAGCCGCAAGCGATCTGCTAAACGTAACGGCTACCCGGGTATTGAGCGATCAGAAGATCAACAAGCAAGCCTGCTATAATTTCTGTGAATCCAATCAGTAACACTACCGTACAGTCGAGTCTCTTAGTCTGATATGTCGCATATCACAGCCTTGGGGGTGGTTTAACGTCAGACCCCAATAGCCCAATAAGTCATGCCGATGCAAGGTCCATAACGGTTCAAGAAACTACTGATAACACTTACCAATAAATCTCAGCAACCCTGGCCAGGGATTTCCTGTTATGACCAATCGAGCACAGCGCAACATCAACCCCCAATACCGGGAGAGACGAAACCCCTCCTATCGCTCATTGCCTCCATGTGATTCGGGACTGTACCCAAAAGCCACCGTTTTGCACGATCTATTGACCGTGGTATGGTGGAAATCAAATCACAGTAGGAATCACACAAGACTCTATGACGATCTTGGGTCTACAGACTAACCTGTACCAGTGTCACCAGAGAACTTCTATCCGACGATAGGTATAATACCATCTAGGAGTTCTCGGCGAGTCCGTCCAGTGTACCCAGTCTCCACTGAGCACCCGTACACCTTCTCTGATGTCAAACACCAATGGATATGGGATCATCCATCGCCCATCATATGGGTCAAGAAGCGCATACGCTAGTCTAATCTTGAGTACCGATGCCCTGTCTCGATACTCCCACGACTAGGAACATTTGAAGGATGTACTTATTGACTACCCTGTCTCCACTAGTATGATCTGCATCATAATCCTGGTAGTCAAGTAATCATCCTAAGGGCTTTATCAACATGTGATCACAAAACAGTATTTGTTTATATGTTAAGATAAAGTGCAACCAGATAGTATACTATCATGTTGAGTAAGAAAGTCCTTCCTATATATGTCCAAGTATCCACTACAATATACATCGCATGTACAGTAATGGCCTCTAGGGCATACATATAACTAACATATACTTGGGGAGAGACAAAAGGGGTAAAATAATAGTTGAATGAAAACTACCCCCAAACTTGTTCTTTGGCACGCACAGATATTCAGTTAAGTCTATTTTCACTCACCTCCATTCTTAAAACGAGAAAATGTTGCTGAAACATGGAGGTGAGGTGGAGGAAATTTAGTTATGATAAATCGGCTCCTGTAAAAACAGGAGCTCCTCCGCTGGGTCAGCAGAGAAATACGGTTTTAATCTATGCCCATTTACTTTAAAAATTGAACCGTTTTTCAAATTTTCAACTTCTACTGCCCCATGCGGGTGTACATACCGCACCACAAAAGGTCCTTTCCAACGAGATTTAAGCTTACCCGGATGAAGATGTAGACGGGAATCGTAAAGAAGGACTTGTTGCCCCGATGTGAGTTTTTCTAAAAAGTTTTTTTATCGTGGAACACTTTAGTCCAGTTCTTTACTATCACCGCATTATCGTAAGCTTCATCGCGGAGTTCTCTTAGCTCATTCAATTGCAGATTCCGATAGCTGCTCCCTTGATCAAAATCGATGTTAAGCTCTTTAATAGCCCGCATTGCTTTATGTTCGATCTCGATAGGAAGGTGGCATGCATTTCCAAACACAAGGCGGTATGGAGACATACCAAGATCGGTCTTATAAGCGGTGCGAAATGCCCAAAGAGCATCAGCCAATTTGGTTGACCAATCTTTACGGTTTTTAGAAACAGTCTTCTTTAAAATTTGTTTGATCTGCTTATTTGAGATCTCAGCTTACCCGCTTGTTTGGAGATGATAGGGCGTAGAAAGTTTGTGAGTGATTGAATATTTCCACATCAAGGCCTCGAAAGACCGATTACAGAAATGTATCCCGTTGTCGCTAATTATAGCGCGAGGGTGTCCGAATCGCGAAAAGATATTTTCTTTAAGGAACTTAATGATAATTTTGTTGTCATTAGTGCGACACGGTATTTCTTCCACCCATTTCGAGACATAATCAACCGCTAACAAGATATATAAATTCCCAAAAGAGTTAGGAAAAGGGCCTATAAAATCAATACCCCAAACATCGAATATTTCCACAACTAATATAGGTTGGAGCGGCATCTCGTTTCTTCGTGAAATCCGACCTAAGTGCTGACATCGCGGACAAGTTTTGCAATGTTCATATGCATCTTTAAATAATGCTGGCCAATAAAAGCCATATTGCAAAACTTTCTCCGCCGTTTTTCGAGAACCAAAATGACCGCCGCATGCCTCATCATGACAAAATGATAACACACTCTTGAATTCATCGTTAGGGACACAGCTGCAAATGATTTGATCGGAACAATACTTAAACAGATAAGGTTCATCCCAGTAAAAATATTTTACTTGGGATAGAAATCGAAGTTTGTCTTGTTTCGACCAATCGCTAGGAATAAGTCCCATCGCTGGATAATTCACAATATCCACGAACCAAGGTTCGTAGGATACAGTCAAGAGCTGTTCGTCGGGAAATGAGTCATTTATCGGCACGGTCAAAGTTGGTGAAGAAGTGATGCGTGAAAAATGGTCGGCTACAACGTTTTCACATCCACTCTTGTCTCGGATGACAAGATCAAATTCTTATAACAATAGGATCCAACGTATTAGCCTGGCCTTAGCATCCTTCTTCGATAAAAGGTGTCGTAGGGCGGAGTGATCGGTGTAAACCACTATTGGCGAGCCAATCAAGTAGGGCCTGAATTTTTCTAATGCAAATACAACCGCCAAGAGTTCTTTCTCGGTAGTTGTGTAATTTATTTGTGCATCATTCAAGGTCCTACTTGCATAGTAAATTACATGTGGCATCTTATTAATGTGTTGTCCTAAGACCGCACCAATCGCAAAATCTGATGCATCACACATAAGCTCGAACGGGTGGTTCCAATCCGGAGATGATAGAACGGGGGATGTAGTGAGCGATCCTTTAAGCGATTCAAAAGCAGCCTCACAATCCGAATCGAAGTGAAATGTAGTATCCTTGGCCAATAGAAGAGTTAAGGGTCTAGCAATTTTGCTAAAGTCCTTAATAAATCTCCTATAAAATCCTGCATGACCAAGGAAGGATCGTATATCTTTGACGCATTTGGGACGAGGGAGGTTATGGGTGATTGAAATGATTTTACGATCAAAAATATAGTTTACCGCAATCAGAAACGGCGTCGCTTCGCAGCTAACCGGTGAGTACGGGTCGATCCACAGAGACAGGTAAATTCCTTTTATGTGTTTTAACGAGTTGATTCAATTTGTCGTTTTGGTTGGTTTATTAAAAATCTATGAAAACTGGATCTAATTAATCTAATTAAGAATCTTGCTAGGGTTAGGCTTAGGGGAAGTTTTGGAGATTAATGTTTTTCCTCACCGCTTTCAATGCCTTCCTTTTTTAGATCTGTTAGATGTTAAGGTAATTATTAATAAAGTGGATCCAAATCTTTTGGGAAGATGTTTCTTCCTCTAGATTTGTATCCTTCCTTTGTTGATAATTATCCTAACCCTCACGGAAAACGTACGCAACCGGCCCTTTATACTACGGTTCATCGTTACCTCGAAGGGTAGGATGCCGCAGGGAGCGGTTGTGCTCGTATGCGTGAAGTTCTAATTCATTAGGTGAAGGTGGCATTGAAAGGGGCGAGAGATCTCATCTCTCAACCCTTTCCCTAAGGCTAACCCTAACAAGCGAGGAGATTACTCGCTCATTAGGGGATGAGAAAACATTTTAATTAAAAGAAATAGAAATAAAATACTTACTAGGTTGACGGCTCCCTCCAAACAAGAAGAACAGATCTGAATTTTTCTCTCAGAAATTCTGAATTTTATTGATTGAAAAGAGGCATACATTTTACAGATCTAAAATTACAATTTATAGGAAAATAGGAAACCTAAGGTTACAGATTCTCGCACATACGCAATTACAGATTTGCCCACGAAAAATCCCAACACCCGCACCGACGCAATAGCACAGAGAAACTGCACCGACACGGGCCTTATATGGCCGCGGATCTGCGGCAATTGATGGCTTGGGCCGCGGATCCGCGGCCCTTTGGTGGGCTTGGCTCACCAAAATTATGGGCTTGGCTCACCAACTTTTGGGCTTCTTATTTTTATACTTTGTTTTCTCTGTTGGCTTCTTATCCTTCTCCAGATCCTCAGTGAAAACTTGTAAGTATCTTTTGACCGTTTGCTTTAACATTTTGGACCTTGCATTGTTCTTCATCTAGGCTAGACTAGGATCCGTCTACTTGTTGGTCAAAAGTCCCTTTTCTGCATCAGCTTTCGTCTTTTTCACTGTATTCGCTCCAGAAACCTGTATCCTGTAATATGCAACAAACGTGCGTCAAGAGTACCTGTTTATTTATAAAACGGATAAGAATAGGGGAATGAAAAATGCAATATTATGGTCTAAACAATGGGTGACATCAATTTTAGCTCTGTCAACCTCAATGCCTTTTCGTGAAATTATATGTCTAAGGACAATACCTTCTTGGACTATAAAATGGCATTTTTCCCAATTCAAAGTTAAGTTCTTATCCAAACAGCGGGTAAGAACCGCGTCAAGATTATGAAGGCAGTCCTCAAAGAAGTCCCCAAAAATGGAGAAATCGTCCATAAAAATTTTCAGAAAATTCTCAACCATGTTTGAGAATATCCTCATCATACACCGCTGAAATGTAGCGGGAGCGTTGCATAATCCAAAGGGCATGCGTCTATAAGCAAAAGTCCCAAAAGGACAAGTAAATGTGGTTTTATCTTGATCCTTTTCGACGATGGGGACCGGGTTATAGCCAGAGTATTGTTCATATCATAATTTTGCATTATTATATTCCACATTCTTATTCATTTTACAAATAAATAGGTGTTTTTGATCCATGTCTACTATATAGTTGCAGGTTACAGGTTCTCGGAACAAAACAGTGAAAATGATGAAAAGATGATACAAAAGTGAGACTACGACCGACAAATGGAAGAATCTTGATCATGCCTACAGTTTGAGGGACAATGAAGATCAATGAACAAGTTCACAAAGTACAAAGGCAGCGCAAGGTTCAAGACTTCGACGCGAAGCAAACGGTAAAGTCCACAACATCATTCACTGTGGAAATCTGGAAGAAAACTAGAAGACAATCTGAGAAACCAAGTGAAGAAACAAGAAGCCAAAGGCAACCAGAAGAAACCCAGAAAAATGCAGCCAACAAGCCCTCAACATGGCCGCGGAACCACGACCAAACATGCCTTCTGGCCGTGGATCCACGGCCATATGAAGCCCGTGTCGGTGCAATTTCGTGTCGGTACGGCGGTGCGTTGACTAGTCTTCTTTAGGGTATATTTGTAAATGCAGATGTGAGTCAAATGTAACCCTAGGATTTCTATGATCTATAAATAGAAACCCTAAATCTCTTTTTTGAGGTATGCCTCTTTTTATTTTATCTATTCAGAATTTTAATTCGGTGTAAATGTTTGAAGAGAGTCATCAAATAAAGTAAGATTTTTATTTTATTTCCCTAGTTCTTAATTTTCTTTCTGCCCTAGTATCGATTTCATTATCTGCCCTAGTTAATTAGTTTAGAACATGTTAATCAATTCCCTAATGAGTGAGTAGTTCCTCACTTGTTAGGGTTAGGAATAGGGAAGGTTTGAGAGATGAAAATCTCATCTCTATCTTGCTCATCACATATTTTTATAGGACTCCATACATACATACACACACCGCTCCCTACGGCACCCTATCCCACGAGGTAGCGGTGATACCGTAGTTTAAAAGACCGGTTACGTATGTCTTCCATGGAGGTTAGGGTAAGAATTAAGAAAGGACGGACAAAAACCTATAGGAAGAAACATCGTTTCTTTCCGATGGTACTAATCCACTTTATTAATTATTACCATAACACCTAATTAGATCTAAATTAGGGCATTGAAAGCGGTAGGAAATCTTAAATTTCCAAATTTAACCTAAACCTAACCCTAACAAGATTCTAATCCTAGTCTAAATCAACTTTAGTTTTTAGTGATAATCAACCAAACACCGTTTGGAATTAACTCGTTAGAACGAATAGAGAATACACAAAATCCATGTAGATCGACCCGTACTCACCAGCTAGCTACCAAGCGACGCCGTTCTTGATTGCGGTAATTAATTCTTTGATCGTAAAACTTAGCACAAATCAAATGGCGCCGTTGCCGGGGATTGCATAGTATTTTCTTTTTGCAATTTCGGGTTAATATAAAATCATAAAACTTATAAAAACTGAAAAAATTAAAAAATATAAAAAATTTATCATATTGTTATTGTTTGAAGGGTGTTTCGTGTGAATTTTGCAGGATCGACGAACGAGTTCGGATCTGGAAAAATCCAGAGAGCAAAACAGAAAACCCTAGATCTGAAAAACAGAGAAAAATCAGACCAGAGGAGCAGAAGAAGTCTCGGGATCTGAACCAATCAATAGACCGCGGAACCGCGGCGAGGAAGCGCTTTTGGCGGCGGAACCGCGGTATTGTGCTGGCGTCAGCTGACCAGAAACCCTCTGTGAGCTTCCTTTCTCCTTCTCTGAACCCCTCTATATCTCCTCTGTAAAAATTTCCTGCAGGATTCTTTGCGCAAAAACTTCTCCCCCTTCTCAATAACTTGATCTTGTGCAGGATTCTTTGCGCCGCGCTAATAAAAAAATTTGTTTGCAAGTGATTGTGTTTACTGCTTTGCATATTTAAATTGACTTTAAGGGGCTTGAACACCAATCCAGATTGGGTGAGGATTTCATCACCCTTCCCAGGACCCCAAAAATCATATAAAGCATATTGCATTGACCATCAAGTTAATTAAAAAAAGATTAGACTCAGCCCTAAGGACTTCGCGCTTAATAGGACAAAGGAATAGTTGTAGGCATCGACCGTTGATCCTAACCTGACTTTGTGGTGCCTAGGCTAGACAGGTAGGGAAAGGTAACTTTAAAAGGCCCGTCTCACGGTGATTCGTGAGCGGATCCCTCCTTTATCTACTTGTGATTACCTGGCCACAATTGGCGGTGAAGAGGCGGTTTGAGGTCCTACTTCTTGCCCTTTGGAACAGTTAGGAGCTGTCTAGCTGACCTAGGTGACCCTAGATCTAGGCTTGATTGTGCATTTGTGATCGATTGAACGTGTGTCTAAGCCTTTTATCGAAAATCTTTTTTGCAAAAAGCTCCACATAAAAAAACACAAAAAGAAAAAAGGAAATTTTTTTACAAAAACTTGCAACTTGTCGCTAAGAAATCCGTGAACCCCACTTACACCCACTTCCTTTCCATTGACGTTTTCTTACCCTCACCTTCTGTTTTTCACCCTTTTTGACTACACTACCTCTTTAGTGTATGTCCGGTTGGGCCAGGGACACTAGTGCCCGATTAGTCCGTGTCTCGTTGGTACCGACTGACGACGCTTTCGACTCCGAAGTCGAAATTCCTTCCACTTCCTTATCTTCACCTTCACATTCTTCGTCTTCTAAGGAGATGTCGGGATTCGATCCTAACAACCCCTTACCCGCGGGATTGATTCCACCTCCGCTAGGTGCAAATAACCCACAACACCCGTCTGTTGAAGCGCCCCAACGAATCGCGCTCCAGGATCTTTTCTACCCTATTCGCACCACCTTACCTACTTGTCTTTCACTCCCACCGGCAAATGGGGACAACTTTGAGATCAAACTCCACTTCATCAACATGTTGCCAAAATTTCACGGACTGGAATCCGAAGCTGCATATATCTTCATAAACAAATTTTATAATGTTTGTGCAATGATGAAAACAACACAACTTTCAGATGATGCTATAAGGCTAAGGGTCATTCCTTTCACCTTATGTGACCTAGCCGAGAAATGGTTATACAGCACAGCATCACACTCAATTAAAAATTGGGAAGAGTTTGTTAAAGCTTTTCTAAAAAAGTTTTACCCACATCACAAGACCGCGAGAATTCGCAATGAGATTATTCAATTTTTCCAGCTTCCTTCCGAACCCTTTTGGAAGTGTTTTGAAAGATTTAAAGACCTACTTGTTCAATGCCCTCACCACGGTATCGAGAATTGGCAACTTTGCCAAACTTTATACAAAGGATTGAATCCAGCAATGAAGCAGTTGTTGGAAACCATTTGCCAAGATCACTTTCTAACAAAATCTAGCGAGGAAGCTTGGCAGTTTCTCGATGATCTTGCTGAACAAACACTTCAGTGGGAAAGCACCAAGACCACCTCATCTTCTTCTGTTGGTCAGTCTAGGGCATGCATACATCAATTAGATATGTCGATTGCAATGAAGGCCGAGATGGCCGCACTTACAAAAAAGCTAGAAGCAATTGAGACCAAAATCTCATCACCTTCTCCTGCCCCTGCTTTACCCCCACGAATTGTTTGCGCTTGTTGTTCGGATCCATCACATTTTACCGAAGAGTGTCCTTACAATCCACCTGTTTAAGGACAAGATCAAGTCAATGCCGCATTTCAGCAAAGACAAAGAAATGATCCATACTCTTCGAATTATAATCCGGGTTGGAGGAGTCACCCAAATTTTGCTTGGAATTAAAATCAACAATTCCAAGGCAATAACAACTTTCAAAGGCCTCCTCCACAACAACAACAAACACCACAACAAACTCAATACCAGCAACCTTTCCAACCACAACCTTACCCAAACCAAATGAACAATTTTGTGCCCAACAACTCTTACCCTCCAAACAATTTTGTTCAACCAAATGACGATAAGGTTACCTCGCTAGAAAGAAGTCTAGATGCGTTTCTAAAACAATTTACACAATCCGCAGCAAGGTTGGAGACTTCCATTCAGCCTTTGTGCACAACAGTGCTTCACATGATCAAAGTATCAAATCAATCGAGGCCCAAATTACACAACTAAATGCTGCGTTGAGCGAGCGAGAAAAGGGAAAGTTTCTATCTCAACCATTGCCAAATCCCAGTCACACACACAATGCACAAAATCATAATGTAAATGTTGTGACCACGTTGAGATCTGGAAGAGTGTTGCACAATAACGTGGGTAATAGTGATGATACCCCTGCTGGTGCTTCTTCTTCATCTTCTTCCTCTTCATCTTCATCTTCTTCGTTAAAGCATGTTCTTCATTCTTCAAAAGGCTCTTCTTCTTCTAATCCGAACGGACCCACATCTCACGTCACGAACACACCAACACTAGAATCCGTTCCAACTCTATATTCTACTCCACAGACATTGGACTCAACAAATTTTCAAAATATTCCTTTTCCAAACAGATTGAGATCCAATAAACCAACTCCCCAAATGGAGAAGATTGTGGAGTTATTCAAACAGGTTAGCATAAACATACCTCTCTTGGATGCAATCCAACAGGTCCCTTCTTACGCGAAAATCTTAAAGGGCTTATGCACCTCGAAGAGAAAGTCTCAGATACCCAAGAAAGTGCAAGTAGCTAGTGCCGTAAGCAATGCTATTAACAAACCTCAACCCTTGCCCCAAAAACGAAAGGACCCTGGCTGTCCAACAATTTCAATAACAATTGGGGATAAGAACATCAATCGCGCACTTTTAGATCTTGGTTCTAGTGTTAACCTACTTCCCTACTCCGTGTATGAGAAATTAGGTGTTGGAGAGTTGAAACCCACTCATTGTACTATCCAAATGGCTGATCGATCAATCACCCATCCTAGGGGTGAGTTAGAGGATGTGTTGATCAAAGTAGGGGACTTCATATTCCCCGTTGATTTTATTGTTATGGACACACAACCTGTTGCTAACCCACGGAACCAAATTCCGGTGATCCTCGGTCGACCATTTTTGTCCACTTCCAATGCCGTAATCAATTGTCGCAATGGCTCTATGACTCTATCCTTCGGGAAGATGTCTAGTGAGTTCAATATTTACAAGATAGAAAGTCTGCCCTCCGTGTCTAAAGCTAGTATACGAGAAGTTTGCTCGATCTACGAAATCACGCAGGAGGACTGCGAGCTTGAAAAATTTCTGTTTGATCACAACAGTTTTGACGCTACTAGTGCGTCCCTTCTTGAATCTGACACAGTTTGCACAACCGATAACGATTACGAGTGTTTCACTTTTCCGGATGATTTAGACGACTCACCGCCCGAGTATAAGTCTTTTGAATTTTTGGGTGAGTTAGTTGAACCATCCGACTCGGCTGCTTGCAGTGATTTCGAACCATTGTTGGAATCCTTCGAGTTCGAGATAGTTTCACCAATTTTACCTTCAATTGTTTTGCCTCCGAAACTCGAAGTCAAGCTTCTGCCGTCTCACCTTAAATACGCTTACCTAGGTGAGAATGAGACCTTTCCCGTTATCATATCGGCCTCTCTAGCCCTCGAGCAAGAGAAAGCCCTTTTAATGGTCTTACAAAATAACCGGCAAGCTTTCGGCTGGACTATGGCGGACATCGAGGAGATTAGTTCCCTCATAATTGAGTATTATATGCATATGCTGGATGATACCAAGCCAGTAAAGGTTCCACAGAAACATCTCGGGGATTTTGTGGTGAATCAACCTCCACCTATAGAAGTTGAACCACCACCTTTTCTTCTAATAAAATACGAGAATGCCAATATTCCACTGATTTCTGATCATTCACATTCTCGTTTTTATTCATCATCACCTCTTATCTCTTCACATCCACTTTCACGGAAACACTTTCCATACCACTTCTTACCTCTTCCCCACTTCTTCTTGGCTCTGTACAACATGTTCTTCCACCGACCGATACTCTACACAGATAAATTTTTCAACTGGTTGGTGTTGACTTTTGGTCTTTGCAAAGTTTGGCATTGACATGTAACATCGTTTAACTCAAGTTTGGGGGAGGGGGGATAATTAGCTTTCAAAAATAACATTAAAAAAAATAAAACTAAAAAAAAAATAAAATTGGGTATTTTTGTAAATTTACAGATTAAATAAATATAATAAATTTTTTATTTGCAAATAATTTCCTCTTTTTAGAGGGGTTTATTTGCAAATATCCATAAATTCCCCCCTATAGAAAGGCCCCAACCCCTCTCTGTGTTTCTAAACCCTAAAACATATTTCTTCTGAAACCCTAGCGCCGCCGCCGAAATTTTTCTGAACAATCCCGTCGCCGCACCGCCGATCCTCCGCAGATTGCACTCTCCGACCGCGCTTCCGTCGCCGCTCTCTGTCTTCACCCCTTGAAATTTTCAGGGGAGGTACGATCTCTCATACCCTCTCTGTTTTTAAAATTTCTAGATCTGTGGAACACCCAATGGCACACAACATGCAGCTTGAATGCGATTTTTCACAAGTTTCTTCACACGAGGTGTACGGTAGTTATTTTGCAAACGAAATCGCGCGTAGGGGTTGGAACTACTTGATATACAATCACCCTAATGCTTATGCACTGCCGGAATTAGTCACTCATTTTTATGAGTGTATGGAAGATGGGTACCTCACCCAATTCGGGTTTATTAAATTGCTATGGGGTGAGAGGGAAATCATCATAGATAGGGATATCATACACAAAGTCACACTAATCCCTCGCATACCCGCACATGACCAACCTTTGCAATTTGAGGATTACATACCCTTGATGGGCAACAATTACTCAAGGGAGCCGCGGAAGGGTATTCAAGCGGGAACCCTTTTCGCAAATGTCTTAACTGTGTGCCGATGGGCACAAAATAATATTTTTGGTAGCTCCCATAACACTACATTCTTTACACCCTCATTGCATATTGTGCATACCCTTATGACAAGAAACCCCCGTTTCGACATGTGCACAGTTTTGCTAAACTCCTTAGGTGCGGGCAAACGAGCCGCAAATTACCCTTGCCCCATGCTTGTTACACAACTCTGTCGATATTTCCTCCCCGTGGAGAAGTTCGAATTCTACATGCATAGAGGCATACCTGTCAGGCCTCTTATTGAGTGCGTTTCTACGTCCTATTCACGATTGACAGATGTATGGTCGAGAACCGAACCGGCGGAGCACGTGCCCGCCCGCACACCTAGCTCTAGCTCGGCTGCGAGCGAAGGAGAAATGACCCCTCTAGAACATGCATAATTGATGCGGAGAGCTGTGAAGGGCATAGAGGAGTTGAGGGCGACATCGAGGGAGCACGATAGGCGGTTGACGAAGGTTGAGCAGGGGATTTGAACCCTGTTGGGTAGGACTGAGCGTTCACGTTCACGCTCGAGAGCGCGGCGTGGGTCCGAGCAGTGAGGGCACTGCTTTGGGTAAGTTTGGGGGAGTTGGTGGTTGTATATAGTTATCTTTTGCATTGCATACTTTTTTAATTTTTGTATATATTTTTCTTTTTCTTTTGCATGTTTAAATTCTGCATTGCATCCTTATATAAAAATCATAAAAATTGAAAAAAAAATTGAAAATAAAAAAATATAAAAAATATATAAAAATCAAATAAAAACTGAATTTTTTTGAAAAATTATAAAAATTAAAACATTCAATCTTGGCCTTAATTGACTTGAGTTTGACAAATATGTTAACTAGCTAGGAACAACTAGATCTTAGACTTGGTAAATTAAAAACCCTAATAATACCTTTCTTAAAATTTAACGGTAGAAAGTATATGTCTTTGTAGTTTATTTAGAAATACGCAAATTTCGAGTTGACTTCTTGGGCTAAGTTAAAACAAGGGAAAAGTATTGATATTTTTATTAAAGTATAAGTTTGAAAAATAATTCCTAAGCTTAAGTCTAAATTCTAAAAATATATACCCTACAAATTGCACAAACACGAACCTTAAAACTTGGAATAGTAGAAGAGACCTTGAAATGCTCGTCTAAAGTCCTTAGTACGAAAAAAATAAAATAAAAATACAAGTGTGAATAAAGAGATAAAAAAAATGAACACTGGTTTTTGCAATTACTTAAGGTTGCATTAATAGAAAAAATATTTAGCGAGGGTGCTTTATCACCTAGTGCCTTAGACCAACTGGTTTGGGAGTCACTGCTATAAGCCTTAGGTATTACAAGACTAGGAATTACGCATTAATGTGCAAGCACATTTTGTAATCGGTCGTTGGTCCTCAAGAAGTATTAACGGTCGCATGAAAAATGTGTGAGCAAATTTCATCTAAAAATTCACCAATTGAAAAATACTTTGGACGATGGACAAGAGTATAATAGCTTGATTTGAATTTCCAAGTGTAGGGGTGATATATACACACACTTAGGGGGTATGTAATTGGGGTTTAGATAAGAGATACGAATGAAAAATAAGACTTATATCTTTAATAGAAATGATAAAATTTCATAAGTTGAGATAAAACCCTAGAAGGAAAACTCAAAAGATGCTAAAAGCTAAGTAAATCTACAAATCATATATAATCTTAAGTTAAATAATAAGGAAGCGTGAAAAATACGGGTGGATAATTTCTGAGTCGAAGATAATAGAATTCCTTGTTGGAAAACCTAATTGGAGAATAAAAGTCAATAGGCCGAATTGATAGGATTTTGTGGGTAGTATCCGCTGAAAACCCTCAGGAGACAACACTCCTCCTACTAGAGACACCTAGAGGTTTAACGGCTTGTTGCACGAGCTCAGTGCAATCGCGTTTCCCTGCGAAAGTGAGGTTAGGTCTTTTTCGAGAATAAAACTAATTTTGCTCGAGGACGAGCAAAAGATAAGTTTGGGGGTATTTGTTCATATCATAATTTTGCATTATTATATTCCCCATTCTTATTCATTTTACAAATAAACATGTGCTTTTGATCCATGTCTGCTACATAGTTGCAGGTTACAGGTTCCCGAAACAAAACAGTGAAAATGATGAAAAGATGATACAAAAGTGAGACTATGACCGACAAATGGAAGAATCTTGATCATGCCTACAGTTTGAGGGACAATGAAGATCAATGAACAAGTTCACAAAGTACAAAGGCAGCGCAAGCTTCAAGACTTCGACATGAAGCAAACGGTAAAGTCCACAACATCATTCACTGTGGAAATCTGGAAGAAAACTAGAAGACAATCTGAGAAACCAAGTGAAGAAACGAGAAACCAAAGGCAACCAGAAGAAACCCAGAAAAATACAGCCAACAAGCCCTCAACATGGCCGCGGAACCGCGGCCAAACATGCCTTCTGGCCGTGGATCCGCGGCCATATGAAGCCCGTGTCGGTGCAATTTCGTGTCGGTGCGGCGGTGCGTTGACTGGTCTTCTTTAGGGTATATTTGTAAATGCAGATGTGAGTCGAATGTAACCCTAGGGTTTCTATGATCTATAAATAGAAACCCTAAACCTCTTTTTTGAGGCATGCCTCTTTTTATTTCATCTATTCAGAATTTTAATTCGGTGTAAATGTTTGAAGAGAGCCATCAAATAAAGTAAGATTTTTATTTCATTGCCCTAGTTCTTAATTTTCTTTCTGCCCTAGTATAGATTTCATTATCTGCCCTAGTTAATTAGTTTAGAACATGTTAATCAATTCCCTAATGAGTGAGTAGTTCCTCACTTGTTAGGGTTAGGAATAGAGAAGGTTTGAGAGATGAAAATCTCTCACCCCTTTCTTGTCCATCACATATTTTTATAGGACTCCATGCATACATACACACACCGCTCCCTACGGCACCCTATCCCACAAGGTAGCGATGATACCGTAGTTTAAAAGACCGGTTGCGTATGTCTTCCATGGAGGTTAGGGTAAGAATTAAGAAAGGACGGACAAAAACCTAGAGGAAGAAACATCGTTTCTTCCCGATGGTACCAATCCACTTTATTAATTATTACCATAACACCTAATTAGATCTAAATTAAGGCATTGAAAGCGGTGGGAAATCTTAAATTTCCAAATTTAACCTAATCTAATCCTAGCAAGATTTTAGTCCTAGTCTAAATCAACTTTAGTTTTTAGTGATAATCAACCAAACACCGTTTGGAATTAACTCGTTAGAACGAATAGAGAATACACAAAATCCATGTGGACCGACCCGTACTCACCGGCTAGCTACCAAGCGACACCGTTCTTGATTGCGGTAATTAATTCTTTGATCGTAAAACTTAGCATAAATCAAGCATCCGTCCAAGAAACTATAGTATTCGTGTCCAGCTAATCGTTCTAACATCTGGTCAATGAAAGGTAGAGGGAAGTGATCTTTCCTCGTCGCGGCATTGAGTTTTCTGTAATCAATACATACGTGCCACCCAGTTTGGGTGCGTGTTTGGATTAACTCATTAGCCTTATTAGTTATGACCGTGATGCCAGACTTTTTAGGGACTACGTGAATCGGACTTACCCATTGGCTATCAGATATAGGGTAAATTATACCATTATCAAGGCACTTGACGATTTCTTTCTTTACCGCCTCCTTCATAACGGGATTTAACCGTCTTTGTGGGTCTCGGGTTGGTTTGCCTTCATCCATCAGATGTATATAATGTTCAACAATTAAGGGACTAATCCTTTTGATGTCAGCCATTGTTCAACCAAATGCTTGCCGATTTGATCTCAATACTGCCAAAAGTGCATTCTCTTACTCTAAGGCTAGAGAAGCGGATATAATCACTGGCAAAGTCTCATTCTCACCTAAATATGCATATTTAAGATGAGAAGGTAGCGGTTTAAGATCAAGTATTGGAGAAGAGACAATAGAAGGTGGGGTGAGGGAATAATATTCGGACTCCCTAAGAGGTTCAAAACTTGCATAGTATATTGACTCGGAAAATGCTACTGACTTTCGCGACGAGTCAACGGATTCAAACTCTGGGACGGACTCATTGAACATATCCTCACTATGAAGTTGTACAGGATCAAATGATGTCTCACTAGTGTTTTCGAGATCATCAAAGCAAAGTTCCTCATCCATGCAGCTTTCGGGAGCTATCTCGTGGATGGAACAAATATCAAGCAAATGAGAACAAGATTCAGATGGTTGACTTCCTAACTTGTAAATACTAAGCTCAATTGTCATCTTCCCGAAGGATAAGTTCATAGAACCGTTACGACAATTAATTACAGCGTTAGAAGTTGCTAGGAAAGGTCGACCGAGCATCACCGGGATTTGATTGCATGGGTTTGCCACAGGCTGTGTATCTAAAACAATAAAGTCCACAGGGAATATGAATTCCCCGACTTTAATTAACACATCCTCTAGTTCACCCCGAGGTTTGGTGATTGATCGGTCTGCTATCTGGAGAGTACAATGGGCGGGTTTCAACTCTCTAATCCCTAACTGCTCGTATACTAAATAAGGAAGCAAGTTAACGCTAGCGCCAAGGTCGAGTAAAGCACGATTAATATTTTTACCCCCAATAGAAATAGAGATGGTAGAACAGCCAGGGTCCTTACATTTCTTTGGTATTTGCTAGGTAAAAGTTGTGCTAACATTACTCGTCATGAAAACTTTTTTAGGCACTTGAGTTTTTCTCTTCCTAGTGCACAAGTCTTTAAGGATTCTTGCATAAGATGGGACTTGTTGAATAGCATCTAGGAGAGGAATATTTACGTTAACTTGCTTAAACATTTCCATAATCTTCTCCATTTGTGGGTTAGGTCTGTTGGCCCTTAATCTGTTTGGAAATGGAGCTTGATTAATAAGTTTTGGGTCCAACATTTGTGGAGAAAATTGTGGGGACGGATTCGATCCCAAAATTAGAGTGGGAATCGTCTTAGATAGATTGAGCGAAGTGTTCGAGCCTTGGGGAAAACAGAGAATAGGCTCGGATGAAGGTGGGAGACTAGACGAATTAGGGGAAGAAGTAGAAGCCGGGGTATCATTGGTATCACTGACATCATTAAATTGCTCACCCACTAGGTTATTCGGCACTTTTCCGGATCTCAACGTAATCACGGCACTCATGTTATGATTTTGTGAGTGGCCAGGATTCGGTAGGGGTTGAGATGGGAGTTTCCCTTTCTCTCTCGCACTCATTGCGGCATTCAACTGTGCAATTTGGTTTTCTATTGATTTAATACTCTCACCGTGGGAGGCGGAGTCTTTCTTTATGGTATCAATAGAAGACTTCATATCAGCCGACATTTGAATGGTATGTTTCATAAACAAATCCAAAGTTTATGCGAGTGAAGAGTTATCAGTACCGGCCAATTGCGGTGCAGAAGTGTTGGCCGGATTTTGAAAATTTTGTGACTGAAAGGGATGCTGACTTTGTGGTTGTAGTTGCTGTTACTGTGGAGGAGGTCTTTGATTATTGCTTTGGAACTGGTTTTGATTTTGGGGTTGGTTTTGGTTCCAAGCAAAGTTAGGATGATTCCTCCATCCTTGATTGTACGTGGAAGAATAAGGATCGTTTCTAAGTCGCTGCTGAAAAGTTGCATTAGTTTGCTCGTGACCTTGAAACGGTGCATTCACAGGAAATTCTTCCGTCAAGTGTGAAGGATCTGAACAGCAACCACACACGATCTTGGGAAGCGTTACCTGATTTAGGGAGACTGATGAGAATTTGTTCTCAATAGCGTCGAGTTTCTTTTGCATCGCTTCCATTTCGGGTTTTACTGCGATGGAAACATCGAGCTGATGAATATCTCCCCTAGATGAAGGTGGTCTTACGCTTTCCCACTGCAAAGTTTTTCAGCGAGGTCTTCCAGATATTTCCAAGATTCACCATCATCTTTAGACATGAAATTGCATTGACAATTTGTTTCAAGCATTTGCTTTGTCGCTGGATTAATGCCCTCATATATGATTCGGCTCAAATCCCATCTATGTATTCCATGATGAGGACATTGGACAAGCAGATCCTTGAAACGTTCAAAGCACTTCCAAAATGGTTTATTGGGAAGTTGGGTAAACTGGTTGATCTCGCTCCTAACACGGGCGGTCTTATGATTTGGGTAAAACTTCTTAAGAAATGCTGTTACGAATTCATCCCGATTAGTGATAGAGTGTGCGTCAGTATTATAAAGCCACTTTTCTGCCAAGTCGCACAGAGTGAATGGGAGAAGACGCAAGCGCATAGTATCCACAGTCAATTGTGAAGTACCCATCATTGCGCATACGTTTTCGAATTTAGTGATGAAAACGTACGCGTCTTCAGATTCAAGCCCGTGAAATTTGGGCAACAGATTGATATAGTAGGGTTTAATTTCAAAATTATCCCCGTTGGTTGGTGGAATAGATAAGCAAGTGGGAAGTGGACCACGGATAAGATAGCATCTCTCTTGGAGAGAGATGCACGGTGGATTCTGCTCACCTACGGGCGGTGGCAGCGTGGTGTTATAATTTGATGGAGTACCGTCCATCTCGGTCGATGTGGTGGATGGTGGGAAAAAGAAGATGAAGAAGTACCGACCTCGGAGTCGATAGCAGGAGCGCGGACAAGACGGGCACTAGAATCCCGTGTCCAGCCGAGCATGCACTAAGCGGGTTTAGCGCAAGTGGTAGCGTGTGTACTTTTAAAAATGGTCTGTTTTGAAAAGTGTGTCGGACTTAGACAAATCACACAAAAATGCACAAACAATCCTAGAACTAAGGTTACCTGGGTCAAGTCTCTAGACCGCTCCTAGACTTCCAAAGGACAAGCCGTAGGATCAATCCTTTACCATCTCTTTACTAATCTTGTGGCCAGGTAAGTGCCAGGTAAGTGGGAGGTATCCGCTATCCGATTTATGTAGTAGAATGTAGTGATAGCAATCAGAACGGTGTCGCACGTAGCTAGACCGAGGTGAGTACGGGTCATCCTCAGGGAAACGTGGAACCTTTTATTCTTACTTTAGGCGTGTTGAGAAAGAAATGAGGAAGAATAAAGAATGGTGAAGAATGGTTGTAGGATCTAGATCTACGTTAAATACGGATGCAAAATATAGAACTAGATTAACTACGGAGGTAAGTTTAATATTAAAAAGGGGCTTGTAGGGTTCATTAGGATTTAGTAGTTATGGATGATTAATGAAAGATTACTCTTTTTATCTTTTAATAGATTTAAAACTAGAACGACAGTGATGCATGTAGATTAGGATTTCTGGAGGGAAAAGGGTTCTCACTCTTAACCCCTATCTCGACATGGAACTCCATTCATATCTAACCTTTACCAAAACAATTGTTAATCTAATCTCTAATCGTGGTCGCGATTATCAATGAATTGATACCGCGCCCAATTAGGATGTTAACTATTCTTTTGATAGAGTTTATAAACTTTATAGGACTTTAAAAAGTTTAAGGATCTTCATCATCCATTAACCTACCCTAATCCCATGAACCCTATCAAGCGAAGAATTACTCGCGCATGTTGGGAGAAGAAGATATGGAGAGAGAAATCATATTAAAACTACAAAGAGATAGAATAAGAAAACTACTACCTTTATTAATCAACAAAATTCATTTACACTTTGTTCCCTTAGAAAATGATTACAAAAATGCTAGTTTGCTTCTCGATCTCTTCTAAAGAGGTAGACGAACAGTTGATGATCAGCCTGGATGCGTGAGCCTGTCGTGGACTTCGTGATCTCTTCAGCTTGATGATTTTTCCAAGAAGCTTTCGGTCCTTATTTATAGTCCCAGAGCCAGAACCCTAGTTTTCTAATTTGGAAACCAGTGGTTAAGATCCCAACAGCAAAATCCCAACTCCCAACTCGTCCAATACAATCCGGAACCGCGGCCAATAGGTAGGTTTGGCCGCGTTCCGTGGCCTTATAGGGAGATCACTTGATTTGTTTTTCTGGAGCTTTATCTTGATGACACGTGGTGATCTTTTGAATCTCTGGAAACTGAAAATCTTTTCTACATCACTGCCAGAATTGATTTCTTTAGTTTACTTTCTTAATTATGCAGGTTTGTTTTGCCAACTTTGATTTCCTTGATTTCAGCCCTGAAAATTCTGCACAATAACTCAACAAATTATATTAGTAGAGTTTGTTTTATTAAGATATTAACTTAACCATTAAGAATTGGTCAAAGGTATTTAATAAGGTAAGCATATTAAATGGTCCAAATGTTATATGGATATTATATGCTTACTTTTTCCTACCAAATGTTAATTATAATATATAAACACATGAAAATAGTATTTTTACTGATAAACCCTCATGTGTGTCATATATTATAATAAACACCTTTTTTATATAGAAATAGTAGGAAAAATGTCATATTAAAAGTGCAGTTTTATCAACTGAACACAAAGCTGTAGCCACTTGTACTTATTCCATTTTCATTTCTGCTATGTCACTGTTTAGGCATTGCTTTCATTCCATGTATCTTCATTTCAGTTGTATTGTAAAAAGAATGTTTAATAAATAAAGTTTCTGTTCATTTACATCTTGTCACTTGTGTATTTTACTTTAAATTGCTTAGATACGCTTAGCGTGTTTACTTCTGAGTAAATACGTAGCGGGCCAGTCGCGTTCCCTTCCCCGTACACCGGGAAGCGGGACGTGACAGGTTTTGTTGGTGTCCCATGCAGGTCAGCTTTGTGTGGACATGCAGGTCAGTTCTGTATGAACATACAGGTCTGTTCTGCGTGGACAACTTAAGCAATATAACACAAGAATCAACAACTAAAAATATTCTTTACAATTCATATTCCTTGAATCTTACAATTTCATATACTTTGAATCTGTCCTAACCCAAATTTTTCTTTCAAGATTATGGATTCGCCAAACAACACCAGCACCAACTTCAACAACACTCTACCACCCCTACCGATTACACCTGCCGTAGCTGCTCCGATCAATGAGCAGACGGTACTGCTTGAGGCAATCCGTAGCCTCCTGGAAGGACAACAGCAGCAGACTGCTATTCTCTTGAACTGTCCAGAAGCGGAAGCACCCGGAGTGAAGCAATTCCGGGCACTGTACCCTAAGAACTTTTCGGGAAAAGAGAGCCCTCTGGAAGCGGAGGAATGGGCTCAAAGCGTTGACGATGACCTGGCAGCGACATAAGTGCCAGAGATTGCTTGGGTTCGAGTTACAAAGCTGCAGCTCACCGATAATGCACGGGTTTGGTGGAAGGCGGAAGAAAGCCGTCTTCATCAGCCTATCGAATGGTAGATTTCCGTGACATGTTCGATGCAAAGTACTTCCCTGAGACTGCCCGCTTTAATATGGAACATCAGTTTATCCATCTGCAACACGGTTCAATGTGGACCAAATCAGTAGATGAGTATGATGCTGAGTTTACCATGCTCAGCAGGTAAAATATGTCTCAATGTTCGATTTTATATCACATACTACACAGCTAACACAAGACTGTAACAGGTTTGCGGCCCATCTCATACCGACTGCTGAGATCAGGGCTAGAAGATTTCAGCAAGGGTTGGACCCGAAAATCCAAGCTACATTAGCTAGAGGGGATTTTCTAACCCATGATATGGCTTTGAAGGCTGCCCGAAGATACGAGACAGTGGTGAAGAGGAAGGGCAGATCCCAATCTGCCGGAGTTAAGCGCCCTGCCAACCAGATGGAAGGAGGAGCCTCTTCAAGGACAAACTGTTGAATCCAGGAGACTGGAAGAACCCAATAACCAGCCAAGTCCCGATTTTTGCTTCTATTGCAAGAGAAAAGGACACTTGTGGAAGGACTGTAGGTGCGCAAAAGGCCTGTGCTTAGTTTGTAGCGCATCCAATCACGGGATTGGGACATGTCCTTATAGACGCAACTTTGCTCCCACACACACCAACTACCTGTAGCGGCCATCTATCCAGGCTCCTGCACCTCGTCTGGCACTCCTAGCTCCACCTCCTACACAGCCTAATCGCCAATTTCATCAGGCTCTGAGGAACATGCCTCGAGGGTAGAAAAACATGCCCCAAGGACAGAGGAATGCGCCCCCGACTAGGAGGAATGAACCACGACGTCATGCTTTCCTTTTAGCGGCTGAAAAAGCAGAGGCCGTAGACCAAGGTAGCCCTGGTAATTCTCTTCAACCATTTCAAACCCTTGTACCACTTTGTTCACCAAACTTTCCTTAAATCTGTTACACTTTCCTTTTACAAATTTCGGGGACGAAATTTATATAAGGAGGGTAGAATGTAACAACCCTAAACTTTCTGTACGAATTTATTTTCAAAATACAGAAAGGGACACCTAAGCCTGAGCACGAGTTATAAGTTTGTTTTGCTTTCAAACAGCAAGAAAGAGCTTGTAGCTCACTGGTAAGACCTTGCACTGCTGATCCATAACACCGGAGTTCAAATCCCATCAGTCACACATTCTTTTTAATTAAATTTCTTTTAATCTTTAAGAAGCCCAAGAGTTTGCACGTGCACTGCACGTAAACTGAAGAGTCGCACTTAAAACAAACAGGTGCAAATTAGTATCCTGACCGACCAAGACACGTGGCGAGAATCCGAGCCCCCAACCCAAAGATCGGACCGGTGAGAGTGGGGCTAGGGCCGGCGCCGCCGGTTTTTGTAAGACCAAACCCAAATTTTTTAGAAACCCTAGACCCTTGGACTCCCCCCTTAACTCATGTATTACATATTTACTCTGCACATTTATAGAGAAGAATAAAACCCTTCAAATTCCATTTTAATGCAAAATTTTAATGCATTATTCATCACCCCCTAAACCCTAAATTGTCCTATAAAAGCCTACACCATTTTACATCCCTTCACCCTGAAAATTTCCTACAAAAACTATACAAAATTCTCAAGTCCTTAGTGTGCAAGTGGAGTTAGCGAAGGGCGAAGCTCCGACGAACTTCCGAGAAGATTCCGGCGACGAAACGATGCCCTGAAGCTTTCTTTAGGACCCCCTTTCTCTCCTCTTAACCTCAAGCCAGTAAGTCCCCCTTCTCTCTCTCTTTTGCTATTCCCAAACTTTTCATTCTTAAAACGTGTCGGAAGCGGAGTTATCCAGCTTCCGATTCTCTTTTCTTTTAAAAATACAACTTTTTCTTAATAACAAACCTACAATTTTTGATATATTATTTAGTAATCATTAACAAAGATAATAGAACAAGTTTGACTTCAAAATAATAACCGTAGCAAGTTTTATTCCACTTTTACATTAAAATATCTTCATGTTTCAATCCTACATGCTTATACCTTTTAACCGTATTACCTTAGAACAACTCACGAGGTAATGACCTACCTCATCACAACACACATATCTATCATAGCACGATGGAATTTGGGAACATAGAATCGGGAAAATACGACTTACATATAACTACCTTCAACTTATAAAATATTTTTCTATAAGAAGTGTATTTAGCAAATCTTTGCAATTGCGCGTCTACAACCCACTATTGGGGACCCCGTTCGGTATGGTGCGGATTATCGCACATCCTCGGGCCTAGTAAAGCGAGATGCAGACCTCCTCACGGAGCATACGATCTCGATAGATTTTTAATACATTTTTCTTTAGAAAATGTGATTTCTATTATAAATGAAACTTACATTTTTAATAAATATATATATATATATAGCTAATTAATATTAAAATATCTATTTTAAATATTTATAATATTCCACATTTCCAAAATTCAAGAAAAACATCCCATTTACAAGAAAATACCATAAAATTCCAATATTTCAAATAAATATCTTATACTTTAAAAACTATGTCATATTCACTAGAAATTCACATTGAATAAAAGAAACATCTAAGAAAACTTTAAAGACGATAATTAAATACTTGAGGTGTGTTTTGAAAGTATAACAAAACTATTTTACATAAACCCCCCTCAAGTTATACTAAATTAAAATAAGGACCCTTGTAAACATAGATTTAAGCGGGACTAGTCTCTTGAGCCTCAGTGAGCCGGAGATATGGGTGCTTGCCTATTTAAGGTAAACAACTTAACAAACGGTGTTATCAACACGGTAATTGTCTTGGAAAAATACACAAATCCTGCCGTCCATATGCAGCAGTTACCGATAACATCAAAACTTAACTCAGGACTTCAATTTCTTTTCTAATTGTCTGACTCAGATCAATCCGACTTGAATGTGATTCAAGTATAAAACCACAATTCAATATGAATCCATATACTCAATCTATTCAATCTATACAACTTGACTGAACCGAATCATGGATATACTCCATTTACATGTTCATCCATTATATCCGTTCCATTACTAATATCATGGTCTCGGTAAGTCATCCATCTATACAATTTATAATACAAGACAAGACAATACAATCCATACAATCAATACATAAACACTACGGGGTTATAAAGGGGTAGACCGGTACAGAACATGTTAAAGGTGGTACGAGGTGGTCACTTAATACGTAATTACATCCATGCCGTTGTTCTGTGGTTTTATCGACGGAGCCTTGTATTACGGGTTACCAAAGTCTCCAGTGTAAGTGGGTCTCCTCTCGTATACACTGGTATTTTCTGTACCAAGCTACAAACAATTGCGCTAACATTATAATAAAACATTATAAAACTATACTCTCTCTGTCTATTCTACTTCTCTCTCATCTTTGGGACTTACCGAGCGATTGTTCGCTGACGACATTCATATTTCTCTTCTTCTTTGGAATTTTTTCAGGAGGACCCGACGCTGAGGAATACGAGACCAGTCAGGAGCATTTGGAGCAGACTCCTGAGCAGTACACCGAAGACCCAGAGCTGTAGCCATTGTACTTATTCCATTTTCATTTCTGTTATGCCACTGTTTAGGCATTGTTTTCATTCCATGTATCTTCATTTCAGTTGTATTGTAAAAAGAATGTTTAATAAATAAAGTTTTTGTTCATTTACATCTTATCTCTTGTGTATTTTACTTTATATTGCTTAGATACGCTTAGCGTGTTTACTTCTGAGTAAATACGTAGCGGGCCAGTCGCGTTCCCTTCCCCGTACACCGGGAAGAGGGGCGTGACAGTAAGAGACAGCGAGAGAGAGATTAAGATAGGGTGAGAGAGAGAGACGTTGAAGGAAGAGAGGAGGCCGACGCTGAGATCTTGGGGTCAGTTGGGGCGTGACTTCGTCGTGGGTGGAGCGGACCTCGCCGGCGCTCGTTGCGAGGAAGAGGAGGTGTTCGTTAGTTGACAGAGAGAGAGCGAAAGAGAGAACGAGAGGGAAAGAGAGAGAGAGAGAGCCATTGAGGGTAATGGGGAGAAGGAGGAGGAGATCTCAGAGTTTGTTGGGAGTGTGGTGGCGTCGGCGTGGAGCAGTTCTCGCGGGGACGAGCGCGAGGGAGAGGGATGCATCGGTGAGGGCTCTGCCAAAAAGAGAAGAGAAGAAGAAGAAGAGGGGAAGTGGGTATAGGCGTGTGCCGGGCTTTGGGTTAGGGTTTAGGTTTAGTAAATGGGGTTAGGGTTTTATATTTAAAAGGAAAAAAAATAAAATAAAAGATATGATAATAATTAGAAAAATATAGAAAAATATTTATAAAAAAAATACCGAAAAATATACAAGAAACTAGGGATTTACATAATAGTACATGTAATGCCTTGTCGATTGAATCTATTTAACTTTGAGTCTTCTATACTATTTATAATTCCATAACATATTTTATTTTATTTCTTTATTTTAAATTTAGAAATTGCTCTGTTTCAGGATAAGCATGCTGAAGGGCGTGCCTGTAAATAACTGAAAATACGAGGGCATTTCCGGAAACCGCCGCCTATATAATGGTTTCATCGTTTGTGACACCCTCAAGCTTCTAGGGTTTCTCTTCGGAGAAAAAGGCTGCGTGAATCTCTTTTCTAAGTACTTTTTCCCCCCTTAAGTTTTGAACTTTTAGTTGTAGGATTATTTGTTTATTTTTTGTCATTGACATTTTAAGTGTTCTTCATTATTTTTTCCCCTCAATTTTTGGAATTTTTGGGGGAAGCGATTGTTGCGATGATGAGAATATTTTAATTGTGAAAAAGCTGAAATCTGTGATGGATGGAAAAATTAGTTCCTGAGCGGTTACCTGAGCAACACCTTTTTTTTCAAATTGTTATTATTTTTTAAAAAAACTTCAATTCTTTGACTTTAGATTTTTAACAGTATTTTTTAAATTAAATATTTTTTGCATTTTCGCATTTTATGCATATATTTACATTGTAGCCTGATTAATACATCGATATTCATATGGAATCTTATAATGTTTTGATTATATTTTTAATGTTTGTTTTGAAAACTAGTTTAAATGTATTGTGAGAAAGTAAAGCCATCTTTTTTTTAATGGAAATAAAGCAATTTGCAAAACGAATATTTCTTGAGCATAGTTCCAGCCAAAAAGTTCTATAAATTGATTTAGTCTTATGTCTTTCTTCAATTGGGATATATGCAGATCAGATATATTTTTCATTCTCTTGATTCTACAATTCCTCGAGCTTGTCATAATATTGCATGTATAAGCTATAAATGGCATCGAAGAGTTTCAATCCAAAAAAATTTCTTTGTTTCATTATCCCCTCCGTCTTTTATATAAAGCTTCTTTCTGCGATTGATCATGCTGTCTAAAGTAAAAACAATGACCTGACATATGATCTTAGGTAATATTGGAAGTTTAATATAATTTTTCTTTTTATAATAAAATGCTTACACCAAGTAAAATTGCACTTTGAATTGAATATGGTTCTTCTACCATTCTCAATTTTTGCTCCATCATCAACAAGATAGATCAAGGAAAAGCTTATGGGCTTGCCCTGATGCAGATAATTAGTTGAAAAAAGGGGCTAATTTTCACAATTTCTGACAGCTTTACCAATTACCACAAGCACAAAATCAAATTATATTAACACATGTTCTAAAGTTTTTACAAGTTCTTATAACACATGACTAAGTTAGCAATTAAGAGACTAGCAACAAGCTTCCCCTTTGCTCACCAACATTGCGGGGAGAGAGAGAGAGAGAGAGAGAGCAACCAACTGAGCTCGGTTGGCATCAATTCTCTTCAAACGTGATGGGTCAAAATTTTGATCCCGGTCCGATTTCCCAAAAATATAGAAAATATTGGTGAGAGCTCAGCAGGTTTCCTATAGAAACATAAACAAAGAGCTTATTATGTTGGCCGCCGCTTCTTTATCTAAATTGCAAATGAACACCTGACACGGCCCGTTTTTCAAAATACGGGATGCAAGGGATGACTAGGCTAGCATGCTACTACGATCAGTGAATAATCCCGTCGTAGCCATATTTCGGCTTCGAGCATTACTCGGACAGTGTTTGAGTAAAGAAAAAAAATCATAGTTCACCACTTTATTTCATTGCAAATTAAAAGAGTTCGATGTATATTTATTTCATAGAATAAACAACTAACCAATAAAACAAATGTTGAAATCAAAGAAAGTAGCGCTGGTGGTGCAGTCTAGATCTCCGTAATCTCGAAGGATAAGTCCTGCTCATGGGTTGGATCCATTTCGTCTTCTAAGTATGCACACTCAGGTCATTAGGACGACACATATGGCAATAAGTAATATAATGGTGTGCAGTAATATTAACAAGAGGCGTACAATGAATTTCAGAGCATATGTATAATAACATAACTGAATATAAATAGTGCAATATGAGTATTATGTCAATGAACTAGGCAATGCATATGTCGCTACTTATCGGTCACTAGGTCCCGAAATCAATTGGTGGAGACTCGTGTTTAACAAGGGTTTCGTGCATATCCGAGACTACGGTCCACTGTGTCCGGAACATAACCCTGTCAGCCGTGTCGTTAGGCCCACGACCTAAAGTATGTATTTATATATATCACTGATAGCGAATGATCATCCTCTAAATCACTGTATCTCGCTAAATACAAATTCAATTCCACCTTGATTTCTCCATTCCCCAGTTATGGTATGCATTCATGTATTGGATTGGTTGTGAACAAATACGTATCAATGTCGCTTTCAATCACTTTTCCACTTATTAATATCACTGTCGTATTTGCCACAACTCAGTCCCTAATATTACTATATCGACAATGCAGATGATTACTATGCAGCAGATATAACTCAAGCATGAAAATATGTAGAATTGCACTGAACATGTATTCATTATTCTAGAACGACCAATGTCATGTAATTGGTAAAATTTACAATAAATCATACACATAGAATTGACCAAAACAGTATAAAGGGCGTATGAAGTACACTGGATTATCTAAACAGTAAAATTTGTTCCAGGTCAAACGGAGTTCAGGTTAGGGAGTTATCATCGTTTGAAGGCAGCGATCGATTTCTGGAATTCCAGTTCCAGAACTGGAAGCCCAACTTCGCACGCATTTTATCAGTAATTATGTTCAGATTCAGCTATTGCCCTAGTTGAATAAAATTTAGTTCTGTCAGTTAAGTTTCCAACGCACCAAACGGATTATCAATCGCTCCTCTATATCAAAAGTTATGCTCAGATTAATGTGACAATATAATGAACATTTCTGCAGAAACTGCAAAACCCAATGGTATTCTAAAATACAATTTAAATATCAAACGACTGTAAAAATACACGGAACCGATTTCAGGTGTTAGCTAATTAAGTTATCTACGCGACCATATGGGGCTCCGTGCATTTTCAGTTTTAAGCTGGTGTGTACAGGTGCTTAGAACTCAGGTTCCCCCGTAGAATGCTATCCCGGACTGCAGTCCAGAATTGCGTTCCTCCTCACTTTTCAGGGTCATGAAATTGCATTATTCTAAAACTAATTACATAGGGTTATAGGCTATCTCGTTAGGTTCGATACGAGCCCTGGAACATCATGTTTGGAATTATATTCAAATAACTACAAATTTTACAACGTGGTATGTACGTTGATTTTCAGATTTGACGTAACCAATAGGGATTTCATTTTACATTCGATGCCTTAACGATTTGATGCCGATATCTTATATGTCACTCGTTAACATCAATAGGAACTTTTAATAATGAAACTTGGGGATTTTAATAGGGTAAACGCATCGAGCACTCGGTACGTGTACGGGGATGCTATCTATTTGTTCATACACGCATCAAATATTATACCCATTTAAACCGTTAACTACATTTACTAACTACATAAGTACATAGCATGAATTGAACAAGTGAAGGGGGTTCACTTGCCTGAGACGATCGCGACAACGATAAGGGATGGCGCGACACGGACACGATCACGGCACGAATACGACAGCTACGACAGTGAGCTCGGGCAGTGCGTATGGCGGCGACGGCGGCGAGCTCAGAAGTACTGGCTTGGAATTGGTGGATAGGGAAGGGTGAGCAGGTCACGGGAGAGCTCAGAGATGATCGGCGAGGCGGGGAGGCGACGGGGTCGGAGCTCAGGTGAGGATGTAGGGATGAGGGTGCTGTGGCTCGGAGGAGGCGAGGAGGAGGTTGGTGAAGGTGATGGGTGTAGGTTGTAGTGGGGGTTCGAGTCGCTGGAGGGTTCGCCGGCGGTGAGGCAGGGGGTCGTGTTGATGGTGGTGGGTGCTCAGTTTGGTGGTGACGAAGATGAGGCGAGGGTGTTGACGGTTGAGGTGTTGGGAAAGGGGTGAGGGAATGTTGGGGTGCTCGGCGGCGGTGGTCGGAGCTTGGGAGGAGTTCGGTGACGTGAGGTGGGGGTTGTCTTGGAGGAGAACGAGAGAGAGAGAGAGAGTGTGAAGCAGATAGGGGAGATGAGGGAAGAGAACGGGAGAGATGCAGAGATGGAGAGTGAGAAGGATACGTTGGAGATAAGAGGGGGTCGTGGCTGTTGGAGATGGCCGGTTCTTACGCGAGCGCGAGGAGCGGGGAGTCGTGGCGAGAGCCGTTGGGCCTTGGAGCTGTTGGGGGTGAGCTGATCGAGTGGAGGCGGGCGCGAGGAACACGGAGGCGAGCGGGCGTGAGTGCGGGTCTCGCGGCGCGGGCGTGAGGAGCCCAGGGGCGTGGGGGTGACGTAAGGGATGAAGGCGGGAAAATACGAGGGAGGAAGATGAGGGAAGCGGGTCGGGTCGGGTCGGCATAGGTCGGGTCGGGTAGAAAATAGGATTGGGTTATGGAATTTAGTTTTAGGATTAAAAGTTTAGGAAATTAGTTTAAACAATAATGATATATATAAAAATGAAATAAATTTAGATTAAATTCTGGAAAAATACGGAAATTTTTTATTCGGAACTGGGGATTTACAACACCACTTAAGTTACAACAACAAAGATAAAAGGGTGGGGATGTCTTTTTCCACCGTTGCTTTTGTTGGTGAGGATTACCGTCGACACTGCTTAGAAACAGACGACCACACAAGTGATGTTATCTGATATGACAAGATGTTGCTAAAAATAAACTTTGGTTTTTCCAAACACATCTCTACGAAACCTGTGTGTGTGTGTTGGGGCGAGGGGGGGCGAGGGGCGGTAGGGGTCATTGGCGGAATTGGAGAATATGCGGAGGAGGTGAGAGTGGCAAAAGAGGACATGGCATTTGAACGCCGATGAGGCCCACATAATGCGGCAATTCGCTTTGGTCTAGGCTTTCTTATAGGCCTGCAAAACATTTGATTTGACTTTGCAGAAATTGTAGGCCCGTTTTATAATTTGGGCCGAAACAGAGTTGTGGATAGAGGTTGGATGCATTGTTGTAGACACCCAGCGATTTGCGAATTTATCCTTTTATCCCTGCATCATTTGTCGCATCATAACCTTGCATTCTCATCTCAACAATGCATTTGCATCATGCCATTCATCTTATTTCTGCATAAAAATAACAATAACTGTTTAGTATACTTGGAAGCAACTTAATTGCATGGTTCAAGTAATCGAAATACTCTTTTTGTTGCGCTCAAAAATCCATTTCTCATGATTCTTTGAGCCAACTGATGTCAAACTTTCCGGATCATCTTAATATATTTATGAGGACATGCCATAAAAATTTCAACTAAATCGACAATGTTTACCCGATAAGCCAAATTCGTCTTATTATTTTATCATTAAAATAATATGATGAGCTCACGAAGTTAAAATTATCAATTTTTCTTAATGGATTCTCATAACTCACTAAGATGACCCTCAATGCAAAATTTCAAGTCATTTTAATATCGTTTGCCATTTGGTTTGAATATGGGCAATCAGGGTTAATTAAACTAATCGTTGCTATCAAGCACTTGATTAGTGATAATTAACCCCTACTTAACTTGTTAAACCTATTGCATATGATTCTCCTCCTAGTGAATCATTAACTTAACTTGCATCTCATCAACACCATAACATGCACTCTTTCTATCTAAAATCATACCTAACTTGTTTATTTTTTCTTTATTAGGAAATTGCATGGAGATGAAGCAATTTAGGGTAAAATGAGCTTAGATATTGATAGAGATCAGCTCATTTTTACAAAATCTCAATCATTCTACCTCTTACAATCAATCACAACTCTCCATTTCATATCTTAACCACTCTCTTTATAAATAACTCTTCACGTGCTCATGAGAAGGAGTTCTCTTCTTGATTCCATGTCTCGTATTCTTAACTCTCTCAACCCTTCACTTGATCTCTTCAAGAGCTCAAGTTTTCACCTTTCAACAAAAACAACCTTTAGATTAGCTTAGAAATCTCTCAAAACCCTAAAAAATTCAAGAAAACTTTTTAAAAAATGAGCTGGACAAAGAAAAACCCGATTTTTCCTATTAGGACTAAGATTTATGAATGAAGAACTTATTTCTTTAGTTCTAGATTGTCTAGCCTGCATTTCAACTATTCAAACAACAATAAATTATGAAAAAATTGGGATCCCAGATCCTCTCTTTGCGTTTTATTCATTTCTAATGCTTTTTAACTCATTTTCCTTGCTTATGCAAGTGAAGTGACTCCTCTTTCATATTCTTCTGTTTTTTTGTTGGTTTTATTACTATTTCCTTGAGATTGAGGTCTATTCAATAAAAAGGGAATGATTCATCCTAGGACTCTATTCATGGATCAAAATCTCTCCAAAATTCAAAAAAAAATTCAAAAAATAAAAAATGGTTTAGTTCTTTGATTGGTCTCTCGTTTCGATCCTTTTCGCGAACTTTGTCCAAGAAGAATAAAAAGAATAACATTATATCCGAGGCTCTTCTATTGTGAACTTCTTTTTGATCAAGGTTCGAGCAAAAACAGAAAGAAAAATTCAAAGCTTAGCTCTCGGGGTACCCAGCCGCCTTGTCAGAAGGCGCCCACTTACCCAGAATTGCAGACAGAACCAGTCTCTGTCTGCAAGGGTCCTCTAGCGTCGGCTTTACCTTTTCTTTGTATCTTCCTCTGCTATCGAGCCTCCCATACCTCCATATACGCATACTTGCATTGTGTGGGTGTATTTCGACGCCAAATTTTAAAAAAATTCTTCAAAATCAAAACCAAATCGTGTCCAATTGGGGTATCTTCTTGGGTAGCTAACCCTCGTTGGGTTTCCATCGAGATACTGCAATTCCTTACCCCTGTTTCACTCTGCTTTCCCCCCCTCTTCTCTCTCTTTCCCGTGTTTAGACGTGGGTGACGACGCTGGTTAGCTAACCCGTACTTCGCCTCATTTGTGGCATACTTGTCTTCCTCCTTTGCAGGTTGGTGGTTACAAATTTGGTGACTCCGCTGGTGATACTCTCGAATTGCACATAAAAACCAGCTTGCTTTGTAGTGAACTTGTAAGGATTGATTGTAATTGTAACGACTCTGAAATCACTGTACAATTTTTTTTTGTTATTGTACAGAAAAGAGTATTACAACCTATATAAGAGTTAAAAATTATTTTTGTTAAATAAAATCAAGAAACAACTTGTAGCTCATTGGTAAAGCCTCTACACTACTGTGACGTAGTCTGTGTGTTCGATCCCCATCAGACACAATTATTTTTTTCAGATTTTTCTTTTTAATTTTTGGAAGACCAAGAGTTGCACGTCCAATATACGGGGAAATGAAAAGTTTCAGAAAAATCAAACAGGCGCAATGAGGTGTACACACCTGACTTGACACGTGGCATGAATCTCGAGGCGATTGCCTCAATCTCGACCGCCCATTTCCTTCAAAAGGCCGGCACCGACGATTGGGATGAGCCCAAATGGCTCCGTGCTTTGCATACACACCCCTTCGACTTTTCTTAACTCTCCTGCACCGTTTAATTTTCCTGCAATCAAATATAGACCCTTCATTTCACCATTTAACATCTTTTTAATCCAAAAATTTAATTCCCAAACCCTAATTCTTCCTTATAAATACCACCCCATGCCCTAGCTCCCCTCTATTGTGAAAATTTTTAGCAAAATCACCTTAAAAGTTCCTAAGTGCAAGTGGAGTCAAGTGGAGTTAGCAACCAAGCTCTTTCCGTCGAAGATCGAAGCCATTTTCAGAGCTCCCCCGACGCCACGGAGCCCCGTCTCTTCTTCCTTACCCTCTTCCCGATATTACCAAGCCGTAAGTCCCTTCCAACTCTTTCTTTTCACCGCAATTCATCTCCTAAAAATATATCGGTAAAGTGGAGTTACCTCCGATACTTTTCTTTTTCAACTTAGAACTCTCTTTTCCTTTACACTTTGGTCAAGCTAATTTTACCATCCTACTTGTAACTTCGATTACAATCTTTTAGCTTCAATTTTAACCAAAATTTTCATGACAAACAAACATAAACGAGCTTTTTTATTAAAATACCTTGAACTTTATTATCACCCTCTTTTCGATAATTGTTAAAACAATAACTTTAGGGAATCTTCACGGGGTAATGACCTACTCCACACGTACACATTGGTTTCATAGCACGAAGTGTGTGTGTGTGTATGGTTGGTTTAAAGAATAACTTTTCATTAAAATACCACATCTTTTCAAAACCGGGTTTCTTTTAAAACGGTATTTTGTAATTCTTGGCAAATACGCCTCTACAACCCTCGTTAGGGAACCCGCTATTGGATGGTGCGGATTATCGCACATCTTTAGGATAGTAGAGCGAGATGCAGAACTCCTCATGGAGTATTCGATCTCGAAAGGAAATAAAATACGGTTTTTAAGAAACACGACTTTTCTAAACAAAACTAATTCTTTTGAAAAATTATAAATCCGTATTTTCAATATAAAAAAACATATTATGAAACTATGTTTTTTTAAAATGAAAGATTAAAATGTTAATAAAATACCAACAAGTTACCAAAAAGGGCTGGTTTTCAATAAAATACCATAAACTTTTAAAAGCTATGTTTTTATCATTAAAATACCCAATAATTAAAATACATGCCCATGAAAACCCTAAAGCTTGTAAATCACCCTCGATATTATTTTTAAAACAATATTAAAATATTTTTCATAAAACTCTCTCGAGATATGCAAACAATACTTTAAGGACTATAGAATTAACATAGGCTTAAGCGGTAACATTTCTCTTGAGCCCCAGGGAGCCGGAGAAAGTGAGTCCTTGCCTATTCAGGTTAGACAACTTAGCGAAATTATCAATGGCAATTGTCTTGGAAAAAGACACAAATCCTGCCGTCCATGTGCAGCAGTTGCCGATTACTCCCGAACCTAAAAATTCAAGAGTTAAATCCGTTCACAAGTGTCTGACTCAATCTGAGTCCAAACTCAAACCAGAATCCAAAAATCAAACACGAACTTGAATACTTGATCATGAACCTGAATACTTGAATTCAAACATCAAATTCAAACTTGTAAACTTGACTCGACTTGACCGAACCATGGTTATAACTTGACATGAACATGACTATTTGAACACCTGATTATATCTTGAACATGAACCTGAATATTTTTTATCCATGGATTCGGCCAAGACCTGTAATCTTAATCCATACAATACAATATGCGGGGATAAAGGGGTAGATTGATACGGAACGTATATCGTGGCATGAGAGGTCACTTTAAAAGACACCTACATGAATTCATGTCCCGTTGTCTCGTGGGTTATGATGGGGCCTTATACTATATGTTACGATAGTTCACGGGGTAAGATGGAATCCTCTCGTATACATGAATAGCTTCTGTATCAAACTACAAATAACCACGTTAGATTAACTATCCTATACTGGTGAATGATCATATAAAATTTTACCTGTCCTCTGTTCTTTTAGTTCCTATTCATATGATATACTATTTTCTCTTATTTCTTTTGGGACTTACCGAGCGCTAGTTCGCTGACGACATTCCTCTATGTTTTTCTTTCCTTGGAATGTTCGTCAGGAGGACCGGTCTCTGAGGAGATAGAGCCAAGCCAGGAGGATTTGGACCAGCTTACAGCTCAGCCTGACTACTAGTTCTACCTGCACTTACTTTATGTATGCCATTGTTTAGGCATTGCTTTGTTTATTGTATCTTTTATTTTCAGACAGTTGTATATAAAGTTGAATGTAAATAAATTTGTTGTTTCATTTTATTACTCTTGTCATTCTTGTTCATGATTATAATGCTTAATTACGCTTAACGTATTTATTTCATAGTAAATACGTTGCCGGCTTGCCACATCGCCGTTTCTTCTATTGGAAAGCAGGGCATGGCAGTAATAGAGTAGATTGCATATTTCATATAGGATCGTGCATGTGTTGTTCGATGTAAGTGCCCTTAGAAGCAGTTAGTTGTAATTATAACCTACATGTATAGAACTTTCTCATTCGTAATAATAGTATGCTATTTGGTTTTTATTTATTGGTATATCTTTTATTTATAATACTCTGTTTATTATTGATTGCTAATAAAGTTCATAGAATAATACTAGACTACAGGATTGTGATGTAGATCACAATAATGAGACCTGACTAGTTGATAAGTATATTCTTAAATGATCCTAATCGTAGGAGTATCGAGACAGAACATTGATACTCCGGAAGACATGTGTATACTATACTTACTCATTAGAGAGTATTGACTGTTCTTATAGTCATCTGGTGTGGTGACATCAGAGTATTGTATGCAGGTGCTTATAGATGATAAGTACACCGAACGACTCACCTTGAATTTCCATTTGGTAATTATACATAACTGTTAGATGGAAATTCATATAGTGACGACATGTATGACTTAGTCTCCAGACTTGAGATTCATCATAGTATCTTGCGTGGGCTAGAGATTGCTTTAATTACTATCCAACCACAGATCCATTGATGTTGTGTATAACAGTTGTAATTAGGTATGATCGAACACATGTGAAGGTTGTCGGAAATTAACATGGAATTCGTCTCTCCGTTATAAGGAGAACAGTGTTCTACAGTGGGCGATATATCAGCGACCTAAAATCATTGGCTAGGGTATTAGAAATCAAATGATAAGTAGTTATCGATTTGATCTCACGGTTACATGATAATATCAATACAACAGTTATTTGAGTTATTAGGATTTGACAGTACTACCAAGCCTACACCAAATAAGGAGCATAAAGAGACGAAGAGGCCGGACCATACGGTAGTTGCCATTGATAGGTATTCATTTGCTTGAATAGCATTTTCCTATTCCAATCCAGTTATCGACAGTTTATCCAGGTAGTCTAAATACGTAGCTATCGTCCTTATAGACTTATGAATTTTACTGCTTGCAGAATTAGTTCGAATTAATTATCCCCTGCTGAGTAAACGTCGAACCTCCAGAGTCACACATAGGTGAACTCTTACTTACCAAACATAAAACTATATACCAAAAGAAGAGATAGTATATAGTTGATATACAAAAAGGGATTTAGTTAAATTAGTATATTTGATATACCACTAATTAAATAAGGGTAAAATTATCAAATACGATTTGACGTGCAACTCAAGATAATATACGATATTAAATGAGTAAATAATACATGCCCATATATATATGTATTAGTTATATTATGAATATAATATATGTATGTATATATATAATTATAAATATATATGTTGATATATATGAATATTTATAATATAATATTGTTGTCCATTTGATGTATATCAAATATTATATGCATATGTATATGTGAGGGCCAACATTTATTAAGTAATAACTAATTAGTTTGTTTAAGAGATTAAACAAGTTAATTAATTGTGAGGGTTTTATTAGAATATATCCACAAACCCTAATCAATTCACCCATCCCCTCCTAAAAGTTTCGGCCGTCCCTTCTTCTCTTTTAACCGAAATTTATTAGGAGAAATAAATTAAAAATTTTAATTTTAATTCCTCTTATTTAATTATAATTCTCTATAATTAATTAGATCGGCTAACTAATTAATTAGAGTCCATTGATCTTGGAGATTCGTGTGGAGATAAGTAAGGAGACTATCAAGGTGTAATCAAGTGGTCTTGATTGGATAGGAATCACTAGCACAGCTAATGGAACGCAAACCATAATTTGCGTAAATGTATTATCTTTTCGAATCAATTAAGGGTTAATTGATTTCGTTTATAATTAACCTAATTTATAAACCCTGAATCGGTGTTAATGGAAAAATTTTAATTTTCCCTTCCGCCACGTTTACACCAATTTAACCAACAGTGGTATCAGAGCGAAGGTTTATAAATTAAGTTAATTAATTTGTTCTTGATAATTGCATACATAAATGTTGCTACAATTAGGATTAATCAATATATTCTAAGATTTAGAATATTATTGAATGCATATGTCAATATTTGTATAAAATTTAATATGATTAAATTTGATACATTAAATGTTTTTAATGAGATTAAAAATGCCACCTTTTAAAATTGCTCAACCTTGATTTTTCGAAAATTTTAAAAACAGGAAAAAAAACAAAAGTTCTTTTTTGTTTTTTTCAACAAAAAAATTAGGCCGAGCTTTTTTCGGCCATATCTATATCAGGGCCGGCCATTTTTTTATAATAATAAAAAAATTATAACAAAATCCAAGTTGTTGGAGTTTGTTGGTTATTGCTGGAGGCAATTTAAATTTAAATCCATGTTTGTTGAAATTTGTTTAAAGTTATTATTAAAAGATTTGTTATTATCTTTAAATTGACATTTAGATGTATGCGTGTTAAGTTGTTGACATACAAGATAATTTTGTTTAGTTCATTTTAGTAAGTTGTTATTAAAATTAATTAAATAATTTTAGTTATAAATTATATCAACTATTTTATGCAAATTATTATATGTGATATAATGAGTTATGGTTGTGATGTGATCATATGCCTGCAATGCATTCTATTTATTTTTGTGTATGTGATATGCAATAGTTAGATTAGTATATTGGAATGGATTTGGACAAACTCTCTGTGATTTGCGTTGTAAATTTTTATAGTGGCATGCAAGTCACTTGGTAATGATTTAATTAAATGGGATCTGCGAGCCTCGATTTATTTACACATTAGTTTGTGAGTTTCATGAGGGCAAAGAATTGAAGCAAGAGTTAGGCGTGATTGAAAAAGTTCAATGGAGCGTTCAAGCGGCTCAAAACTTTTTCTTTTATTTTTAGTATATATACATGTGATGTAAAACCCTAAAACGCATTATCGTATTTTAATTCTATCACTTGAATTAAATCACGATAAATCACATCCGTCTAATCCAGTCCAGTATAAACCCATTTTTATGATATACATGCCTATAATGCCTTAGAAATTGTTCTTGTGGATTTGTATGTCCGTGATGCCTTAAAAGTTTTTTTAATGTCATTGCACGTTTTTCAAAAACAAGATTTTGTTAAAATACGTTTTTCTATAACGATTATAAAAACAGTTAAAGGAAGTTTTAACAAGAAAACGGTGAGATGATTAATAATGAGATTGTTAAGTATAACAAACCACTTAAAATTGAAAAACAATTTTTAAATTGAATAGGAGAGTTAGTAGTAATCCAAAAACATAGCGTTTTTTCTAAAAACGTTTTTCAATTTAAATCAAGTCAAAAACGTTAAAATTATTTTCAATACTATACGTTACCCTCCACCATTTCAATCAAATAGAGTATCCAATTTCATGCTATGGTTGTTGGCGAGTTTTCAAGCCATAGTATGTGGTATTTAGATGATATTTGGTTGCTAATACATGTGATGTAGAATAAGTGAACCAATAATGATACTTTATTGTTGGCGCGTTGCCAAGAGTTACATTATTGATCCAACTGCTCAAGAAATATATGGGTGTGATTTGAATAGATTATTATGAGTTATGGTTGGTTTGTTGTCAAGCTTATAATTAAATTTAGGGGTAAAACTGATAATCGAAAGTCATAAATATGATCGACAAAAGAGTTTTGTCCACCTACTATGGTGTATGGTGATTTGTTGGGTGGTTGTCAAGGTTATTGTATCATGATAGTTGGATTTCGATTCCCACTTTAAATTTTTAGAAAGTTTACGATTTTCAAATGTTGTGGTTTTCATAAAAATGCGCTAAAAATAGTGGGAGTCATCTAATAGATAGATTAATTTATTTTCCAATCTATTTTGATGTTAAGAACGCCCGATAAAATATTTTTCTTATACTACTCTCAGATTTAATGCTGTTAATCATGACCGGTTTAAAACTGATAACTGAAAAAGAAAAACTGACGGGACATAACTATAAAGACTAGTTACGCAAGATCAAAATCACCCTCACTTATGAGAAAGTGATTTACGTTCTCACTTTCGCACCACCTCCCCCTCTAGATGATAATCCTAAAGACGTGAATAGAGATATCCACGCTCAGTGGAAGCTCGATTGTGACCGGGCCCATCACCTCATTCTGGCCTATGTGAATGATGATTTATAGAGACAACATGAGAAAATGAATGTTCAGACTATATCCACTCGTTTCCAAGTACTGTATGGAGAACAATATCGAATAGCTAGATTCGAGCTATCAAATGAATTTTTTGATCTGAAGATGAAGCCTGGTGCACCCGTGCAGGACCATGTCCTCAAAATGATTGATTTGATCAATCGAATTGAGGATTTGGGTTTTCCTTTACCTAAGAAACTTTATATTGATAAAATTCTTAGCTCTCTACCGAATGTCTTTTCTCCGTTCATAATGCAGTTCAATATGAACAAAATGGAAGTTGGACTTTCGGAGCTGCTCAATATGTTGGTGTAAGCAGGGACCTCTTTAAAGAAGAAGAAGTTCTCTGTTATGCTTATGGGGAGTTCTTCTTCCTCTCTAAAGCAAAAGCCAAAGAAAAGGAAATGAAGAAGCCAAACAAGTCTACCGGAGGTATAAAGAATGCTAAGGGTAAAAGCAAAGCAAAAAAAAAAAACCCCGCACAAGGAGAATATTTTCACTGTCATAAGACGGGACACTGGAAGAGAACTCGTACTAGCTATCTAGAGGAGCTGAAAATGAAGAAGCTTGCTGAAGCTTCATCTTCAGGTATTTGTGTTATTGAAAATCATTTTCTTTACACCTACTTCATGGGTATTGGATATTGGTTCTGGTTCTCACATCTGTAATTGTTTATTGGGACTGAGAAGAAGTAGGAAGTTGGCACAAAGAGAGATGATTCTCAGAGTTGCAAATGGAGCAAGTGTTGCAGCAAATGGAGCAAGTGATTATTATCTATCGCTGCCAAATGACGAGATTTTAGTTTTAAATAACCGTTTTTATATTTCTAGCATATTATGCAACATTATATCTGTTTTATTAGATAAGCAAGGATATTCTTTTGTTACATCCAATGGTGTTATGAACATTCATTGTAATAACAAATTAGTTGCTTTTGGGAATTTATTTAATGGTCATTATATATTAAATCCTGTTGTTGTTTATAATATACACAATACTCGTAAAAGAACAAGTTCAGAAATGAACGACGCTCTTTTATGGCACCATAGACTTGGCCATATAAATGAGACGAGACTTAAGCAATTACATAAGAATGGTTACCTACATTCGTTTGGTTTTGAGTCATATGATAATTGGAAGTCGTGTCTTAAAGGAAAGATGGCTAAATCTCCGTTTAGTGAAAGCGGAGAAAGAGTTATGAATTCTTAGGACCAGTACATAGTGGTGTATGTGGTCGAATGTCTATACAAGCTAGAGGAGAATACTTATACTTCATTACTTTAATAGATGACTGCTAACGTTTCGAACACATATACTTAATGAAGTATAAATCTGAAGCATTTGAGAAGTTCAAAAAGTATAAAAATCAAGTGCAAAACCAAACGGGAAAAAATATTAAGATTCTTCGATCAGATCGAGAAGGTGAATATTTGAGTACAAAATTTCTTGGTTACTTAAAAGATTATGAGATTCTGTTTCAGATTACTCCACCTTATACGCCACAGTATAATGGCATATCGAAAAGGAGGAATCATACCTTATTGGATATAGTACGTTTTATGATGAGTAACACCGAGTTACCTCTTTCATTCTAGGGGTATGCACTGGAGACGACTACATACATACTGAACCAGGTTTCATCAAGGTCGGTACCCTTGCCTCCATATGAGTTATGGAAGAGTAAGAAACCTAATCTTAAATTTGCTAAGATATGGGGTTGTCCTATTTTTGTTAAAAAGCAGAATTCTGACAAGCTAGAGGCACGATCCGTGTTTTGCAAGTTCATAGGATACCCAATGCACTCATAAGGGTATAGATTCTACTGCCCAGAAGAACAATGTATTATTGTTTCTAGATATGTCACCTTCTTGGAGAAGGAATTTCTTGAAAAAGAAATTAGCAGGAGGGCAGTAGAACCGAAAGAGATTCCGGAAGAATAAGCAATCACGGAAGACCAAATTGAACCTGAGACTTCAGTATTATCCGATCCAGCTGAACCGCTTCGTCGATCTGGTAGGTAATCTAGAGCACCTGAGAGATTATGGGTATCTCGTTGATGGCGACATCGAAAATTGCATCATAGATGATGACGATCCTATCACTTATTGACAAACCATCAAGAGTAAAGACTCTCAGAAATGGATAGATGCCATGAAGTCTGAAATTGACTCGATGCACTCCAACAAAGTGTGGATTTTGGAGGAAGCTCCTAATGGGGTAAAACTCATTGGGAGAAAATGGGTCTTCAAGAAGAAGATCGGTGCAAATGGGAAGGTGGAGATCTTCAAAGCTAGACTAGTAGCAAAAGGCTTCCGTCAAAGATCAGGTGTGGATTTTGATGAAACCTTTTCTCCATTTGCGATGCTTAAGCCAATCAAAATCATGCTTGCAATAGCTGCTTATCATGACTACGAAATATATCAAATGGACGTCAAGACGGCTTTTCTAAACGGTACTTTAGAAGAGAACGTTTATATGATGCAGCCAGAGGGTTTCGAGGTCAGTGGAAGCAACGGTAAAGCGTGCAAGTTGCTTAAGTCCATTTATGGACTAAAGAAAATATCTAGGAGTTGGAACATCTGTTTTGATGAAACAATCAAAGGGTTTGATTTTATAAAAAATGATGATGAACCATATCTCAATACAAAGGTTGTAGAAAGTAATGTCGTGTTCCTCATATTGTATGTGGACGACATACTTCTAATAGGCTATGATGTACCGATATTGTAGTCAGTTAAGATCTAGCTATCATAAAAGTTCTTAATAAAGGATTTAGGTGAAGAATCCTGCATACTGGGTATAAAGATCTATAGAGATAGATCTAAGAGGATATTTGGGTTATCCCAATCTAAGTACATAGATGGCATAATGAAGAGGTTCAATATGGAACATACCAAGATCACCAAGATAGGTAATGTGCCTGCTAGGCATGGTATCTCTCTCTTCAAAGATATGTCTCCCAAGACAGATGAGGAGAGAAAACGCATGGATAAGACACCATATGTTTCGCAAGTTGGGTCTATCATGTATGCGATATTATGTACTAGACCCGATGTGGTTTATGCACTTTGGTGCAGTAAGTCGATATCAGTCTAATCCTGGAGAATAACACCGGATTACTGTGAAGGCTATACTCAAGTATTTGAGGAATACTAAGGGTAAAAGCCTAATATTCGGTAAAACTGACCTCAAGGTTGAGTCGTTTACTGGTTCCAGTTTTCAGAGTGATATAGATGATTGCAAATCTGTCTCTGGTTATGTTTTTAACATAAATGGGAGAGCTGTTAGTTAGAGAAGTTCGAAACAGGATACTGTTACGGACTCTACCACGGAATATATAGCAGTGAATGGGGCTGCTAAAGGGGCTGCTTGGATGAATAATTTTATCTCCGATTTAGGAGTGGTTCCGAGTATTGCTGACCCAGTACCCCAATACTGTGACAACAATGCAGCCATTTCATTAGTTAAGGAACCAAGGTCTCATCATAAATCCAAGTACATACTTCGAAAGCACCATTTGATCCGAGTGATCTATAGACGAAAAGATATCGATATATTGAGAGTAGATACGAAAGATAACATAGCGGATCCATTCACTAAGGCTCTTTCTCAACCGCAGTTCGAGAGTCTTGTTGAGATGTTGGGTGTGCGATACCACAATAATTGGCTTTAAGTGTGAGTAGGAGATTGTTAGATGTAGATGTCCTTAGAGGCAATTAGTTGTAATTATAACCTACATGTATAGAACTTTCTCGTTCGTAATAATAGTATGTTATTTGGTTTTTCTTTATTGGTATATCTTTTATTTATAATATTTTGTTTATTATTGATTGCTAATAAAATCCGCAGAATAATACTAGACTACAGGATTGTGATGTAGATCACAATAATGAGACCTGACTAGTCAATAAATATATTCTTAAATGTTCCTAACCGTAGGAGTATCGAGGCATGACATCGATACTCCGAAAGACTAGTGTATACTATACTTACTCATTAGAGAGTAATAACGGTTCTCATAGTCGTCTGATGTGGTGACATCGGAGTATTGTATGCTAGTGCTTATAGATAATAGGTACACCGAACGACTCATCTTGAATTTTCAGTTGGTAATTATACATAACTGTCAGATGAAAATTCATATAGTGACGACCAGTATGACTTAGTCTCCAGACCAGCGATTCGCCATAGTACCTTGCGTGTGCTAGAGATTTCTTTAATTACTACCCAACCACAGATCCATTGATACTGTGTATAACAGTAGTAATCGTGTATGATCAAACACAAGTGAAAATTGTGAGGAATCAACATGGGATTCGTCTCTCCGGTATAAGAAGAATAGTGTTCTGCAGTGTGCGATGTATCAATGACCTAAAATATCTTATCAGAGTACTAGAAATCAAATGATAAATAGTTATCAGTTTGATCTCACGGTTACATGATAGTATCAACACAACAATTATTTAAGTTATTAGGGTTTGACAGTACTACCAAGCCCTAGACCAAATAAGGAGAACAAGGAGACGAAGAGACCGGACCGTACGGTGGTTGCCACTGATAGGTATTGATTTGCTTGGATAGTATTTTCCTATTCCAATCCAGTCATCGACAGTTTACCCAGGTAATCTAAATATGTTGCTATCGTCCCTATAGACTTATGAATTTTACTGCTTACATAATTAGCTCAAATTGTTCGAATTAATTATCCACTGCTGTGTAAATGTCGAGCCTCCGGAATTACACATAGGTGAACTCCTACTTGCCAAATATAGAACTATAAACCAAAAGAATACATAGCATATAGTTAATGTACAAAATGGATTTAATTAAATTAGTATATTTGATATACTACTAATTAAATAAGGGTAAAATTTTCAAATACGATTTGAAGTGCTATTTAAGATAATATACGATATTAAATGAGTAAATAATACATGCCCATATATATATATATATTAATTATATTATGAGTATAATAAATATATATGTGTGTGTGTAATTATAAATATATAAATATATATGTGTGTGTGTAATTATAAATATATAAATATATATGTTGATATATATAAATATTTATAAAATAATATTGTTGTTCATTTGATGTGTATCAAATATTATATGCATTTGTATATGTGTGGGCCAACATGTATTAAGTAATAACTAATTAGTTTGTTTAAGTGATTAAATAAATTAATTAATTGTGAAGGTTTTATTAGAAAACTATATCCCTACATATAGGCTTCTATTTGATACAAACCTTAACCCTAATCAATTCTCTCATCCCCCTCCTAAAAGTTTTGGCCATCCCGTCTTCTCTTTTAGCCAAAATTTATTAGGATAAATAGATTAAAAATTCGATTTTTAATTACTTTTCTTTATTTATAATTCTCTCTGATTAATTAAATCAGCTAACTAATTAATTAGAGTTCATTGATCTTGGAGATTCGTGTGGAGGAAAGTAAGGAGATCATCAAGGTGTAATCAAGTCTTCTTGATTGGATAGGAATAGCTAGCATAGCGAACGAAATGCAAATCTGAATTTGTGCAGAGATATTATCTTTTCGAATCAATTAAGGGTTAATTGATTTCGTTTATAATTAACCTAATTTATAAACCCTAAATTGGTGTTAATGGAACAAAAATTTATTTTCCCTTCCGCTGCGTTTACACCAATTTTCACCAACATGTGCATGCTTTAGTTTCCTTGTATATATCACTTCGCCTTTATTTTCTCGCAGTAACTTCTAATAAAAAAGACAAATATAAAAAAAATTTAGATTAGTCTTGCATCGCATATAGACCTTATTTACTCATGGTGGTTTAGACTTGCATTGTATATATCAAGTTTTACTTTTCTCGCTATATTGCATTTCTTTTCTTACATAAACAAAGAAAATTAGAAAGAATTAGTTCTCTCTTCATTAAAAACAAAACGAAAACGAAAAAAATAAAATATAGCAAATTTACCTTAATTTGCTTGAGACATAGTTGTTAACTAAGGACATTCGTAAGATTTTTACTCACTCACTCTTATATGTTCCCGCTTAGAATTTCTGCGCAAAAGAGCCCAAAAAATCAAATGGCGGCAATACGGTTAAGAAAATGCAAACCAGTATTTTTTGCGCTGTATTTTGCCAAATTTCTGAATGAGAATCAGACAAATTATGATGGTATCAAAAGTGTCTCGAAAAGACCTTCGATTTGATATATTGTGGGCCTCATAACTCTTCCGGGATCAAAAACTATGAGCAAACGTGTTATGCCTGAATGGTGTAAGTAATACTCTATCACATGGGGAATATATCTTTAGTCCCATATCGGGAAGAAGAGAAATCCTTCTTTACCACTCCCTTATAAATAAGAGGGGAGACCTCTCAAAAAAGAGATAGGATTCGTCCTCACAAAACCAATTGCTTCTTTTTGAAATCCATTGCTTTCATTAGGCATACGCACCTCCTAGGCGCATATGCACAAGCGCCGGTGCCATATGAGCACGTGCAGCGCATGTGTGCAGATCTCATGCGCAGCACGTGCACCGGCATCAAGCGAAACACGTGCGATGCACGTGCGCTAAGCTCAAACAAGCATTTCCAGCATCTCAGAAGATACCGCTTCAACATGTTCTCTACCTTGATGAATGGGTCTGGTTTAAGGATACATCCCTCCACACCTTCGATATACGGCCATGTAATTCCTCAGCGTCTTCGGAAAGGTGGTGGGTCCCAACGACCAACAATCCATCTGTCACACCCCGCTTCCCGGTGTACGGCAAAGTGGACGCGACGAGGCCCGCTACGTATATACTCAGAAGTACATACACTAAGCAATATAAAGTGAATCACAAGAGACGAATGATATAGAAATAACAGCAACTTTTATTAATAACATTCTTTGTACAATACATGAAAAGAAAATACAACTGAAATGAAAAGCGATGCCTAAACAGTAGCATAACAGAAAATAAAAATACTGGAAAGAACAAGGTACAGTATCTAGAGCTCGGGATCTTCGTGGAACTGCTCCAAATCTTCACCGGTGGGCTCGATCTCAACTTGGTCCAACGCACCTGACGACATTCAAAGAAGAAAGAAATAGAATGTCGCCAGCGAACAGGTCGCTCGGTAAGTCCCAAGATGGGGGAGAAATAGATAAGAGAGAGAGAGAGAGAGAGAGCGCTTTCAATATTGTATTGTATTGTAGTAATGTTGTAATGTTATATTAACGATGTTGTTTGTAGCTTGGTATAGAAGAATGCCACTGTATACGAGAGGGGTCTCTATATGCTAGAGACCAGGGCAAACGGAAATAGAGTACAAGGCTCCGTTATACAATCCGGAACAACGGCAACTGGATTCAGGTTAGGTGTCTTAAATCTGACCGTCTCGTGCCACCTTTAACACCTTCCGTACCAATCTACCCCTTAAACCCCGCGATGTCTTGTTTGTATTGTTATGTTGTAAAATTGTATTGATTGCATGATTGATTGACTGACTGACCGAAACCATGATATCAGGAAACTGTTATAACCATAGAGTCATGTAAATTGAATACTGGGAAACATGTAAAAGGAATATATCCATGGTTCGGTTCAGTCAGGTTGTATAAATTATTAACTGGATTCTAGGATTCATGTATTCATATTGAGTTGGAATATAAAAGAATATAGATTGACTTGAATCATATTCAAGTCAGAAATAGTCAGACTCTAACCCGAGTCAGACTAAAAGAAAGGTAATTTGAAGTTCAATATTAGTTAGGGGCCTTATTGTAATTTATAAAACTTGAGGGGGTTTTATGTAAAAAGTACTTTTGTATAGTTTTCAAAATACATCTCAAGTATTTATTATTCGTCTTTATAATTATAATGAATGTGAATTTTATTTGTGTTATTCTAGTGAATATATCCTAATAAAAGTACTAATTGTTTTATTAGAATTTCATGGTATTTTAATGTAACCTTTAATCTTGGAATTTTAGGAAAAAGTGGCAACTTTATATTATGATAAAATAGGTGTCTAATTGGTAATTAAATACATATTAATACAAGAATAATTTTAAATAAATATTTTATTTTCCAAAAATCACATTTTTCTTAAATGCCGTATTTTTAACCCTTCGAGACCGAATGCTCCTTGCGGAGATCTGAATCTCGCACTACTAGCCCGCGGGTGCACGATAAACCGTACTATCCCTAACGGATTCCCCAAAAGTGGGTTGTAGCGGCGCTTTGCTTAGGTTTAACAAATACTTTTCATTTAGGAAAACGGTTTTATAAATATAGGGTATTTATTTGCAAAAGAGTATAGTTTTCCGTATTTTAGTTGTTAGGGTTTCCTAAGCCAACTAGCCTATTTCTAAGGTCTAAACGATGAGTCATTAGAAGCCTCAAATCGCCTCTTCACCGTCAATTGCGGCCAGGTAAGTGCCAGGTAAGTGGGAAGGAACCACAGTCGTTGGCCTAATTAAAAACCACTAGCCTAGACACACTTGCCTAGACACCACAAGACAGTTTAGATAAACGATCGATGTCCATGACATATCGTGCTTTCATTTTATTTAAAATTTTATACAACTTAAAGTTTTCAAGTAAAGGTTATAAAGAATATGGTATTTTAGTGAAAAGTCATGTAATGTCGTATTCTATGTTTTGACATTTATCAATTAGGGTTATATTTGAGTGTGTGTAGAGGTAGGTCATTATCTCGTGACTTATTTTAAGTTTTGATGAAATTTAGAGGTGAAACATGACATATTAAACTTAAAGGTATTAAAGAGCAAGAATACGGTATTTGAAAACGTTATCATTTCATGTGTGAAAATTCATTCAATTTGATTTCTACAAGTTTAGTGATCAAGATAAACTTATTTAGGAGTGAAGGAATTGATTAAACGAAGAAAAATGAACTTCATGGTATTTTTATGAAAAGAATACGATATTGTAAAGAAGCTATCATTTCATGTGAGAAAGTTTGTTTAAATTGGTTTATGGGTGATTAATAGTCATCATAGATAGGTTTAGGTATTATGTATTAGGTGACAAGTGGAAATTTGTAGAAAAACCGAATCGGAAATCGTTTTGTTCCGATTTCCGTCGGGTTCCAAAAAGTCGTATTTTTATATTAAAGAGAAGAGAGATAGAAGAGATGGGACTTACGGGTTTGGACAAGCTAAGGAGGCTAAGGAAGGTGGTGGTTGTCGATGCGTCGAAAACGTCGCGAAGGTTCTAGTCCGGTCGCCGGAATCCGTCGTCGGTTTCGGCAGCGCTTCGCTTCTCGCTCTTTGTACCGAGTTCTTGAGAATTTGATAGAGTGGACTTAGAGTGGTGAGGTGAAATGGTAGAGGGTAGGGGTCTTTATATAGGGCTGGGCTAGGGTTAGGGTTTTAATTAAAAAAATATATAAAAATCATTAAAAATCATTAAACGTAGGAGTAAAAGGGATTTATTGGCCAAATTAAAACCGATCCAGGTATAATAAGTGTGAGGGTTGACCAAGTCAAGAGCCAACTTTTCTCAGTTGGTGACTCGGCCGTCCGGCCAAGTCCGGCCGGCGGCGCCGGACCGAGTCGGCCGATTCGCCGGCCGGCGGCGCCGAGTTGGGCCGAGTCAGGCTTCCAGTGGCTGGGGATTTTCTGGGGGTACAATTTGGTATATTTACTTTTTGTTGTCCAGTACATATTTTGGGAGTTATGGCCTTTTTACCGTTGACTTCCAAAAAAAATTAAAACAAAATAAATACAAAAATAATGTGGGGTATGGGATTTGAACTCCAGTGGCTTGGTTCAGCAGTGCAAGGTATTACCAATGAGCTACAAGCTCCTTCTTGTAATTATTATGGTTTTTAATTACTTAAACTGATAGCAGCAAGAATAAATACTCCTAGTATACATTAAATTTAAAGTAATTTCTTGTACACTAAAAATGGAGTTATTTCATTCTTGTAGCTTGTAATTAAAAACAAAAATAATTACCTAAATCTTGTGCTCAGGCTAAAATACCCCTTTGTGGATTTTAAAAATATTTTGAAAAAATTTGTATAGGAAAAAGTGTATAAGAAAATTAGGGTTGTTACATTCTACTCTCCTTATAAAAATTTCGTCCTCGAAATTTGTAAAAGGAAAGTGTAACAGTGTAAAAAAGTTTGGCGAATAAAAGTGATACGATGGTGAAAAAAAAGCTTGCCGGTGTTACCTTGACCTACAGTCTCGGCTTCTACAGCTTCTAATGTGAAGGTCTGTCGCCGTAGTATATTCTTTCTAGCTGGAGGCACATTCTGCCTTTGAGGCCTATTTCTCTGCCCTCTAGACATGTCCCTCATTGCCTGTTGGAATTGGCGAGTAGGCTGTGCAGGTGGTGGAGCAGGTAGTGCAAGACGAGTTGCAGGAGCCTGGATGGTTGGCCGCTGCGGTTGATTGGTCTGTGTATGAGATGAGTTGCTGTTGTAAGGACAGTTTCCAATGCCGTGGTTGGATGCACCACAAATTAGACACAGGCCTTTTGCGCGCCTACAGTCCTTCCACAAATTTCCCTTTCTATGGCAGTAATGGCAAATTTCTTCAGTCCTCCTGGGTTCAAACGATGGCCTGGAAGAGGCTCCACCTGCCATCTGGTTGGCAGGGCGCTTGACTCCTGCAGACTGAGGTCTGCCCCTCTCTTTTATCACTGCCTCATAACTGCGGGCAGCTTCTAGAGCTTCCTCGTGAGTCAAGAACTTTCCTGTGGCTAGAGCAGCCTTAATCTCGGTGTCCAAACCTTGTTGAAAGCGACGGGCTCTGATCTCGTCCGTCGGTATCAAGTGTGCCGCGAATCGGCTCAACATGGTGAATTCAGCGTCGTATTCATCTACCGATTTGTCCCACATTGATCCTTGCTGTAGATGAATAAACTGCTGCTCCATGGCGAACCTGGCAGTCACAGGGAAATATTTCGCGTCGAACTTCTCGCGAAATGTCTTCCATTCAATCGGCTGTACCAGACGGGTTTCTTCCGCCTTCCACCAATTGCGAGCATTATCCGTGAGCTGTAGTTTTGCTACACGGACCCAAGCGTTGTCTGGCACTTGAGCTGCTGCCAGATCGTCTTCGATGCTTTGTGCCCATTCTTCCGCTTCAAGAGGGCTTCCTTTACCAGAGAACTGCTTTGGGTGCAAAGCCCTGAATTGCTTTACTCCCGGTGCATCGGTCTCAGGACGGTTCAAAAGTTGTTGCTGTCCCTCGAGAAGACTGCGGATTGCCTCAAATAGCATCGTTTGCTCAGTGGGTGATGCAGGAACAGCGAGTATAAGAGGTAGTGCTGGAGGGGTGTTGTTGACATTGGTGCTGGTGTTGTTTGGGGAATCCATAATCCTGAAGAAAATTTGGATTAGGACAGATTCAAATACATGAAATGATAAGATTCAAGGAATATGAATTGCAAGATTCAAGGAATATGAATTGTAAAGAATGTTTTAGTTGCTGGTTCTTATGTTTATATTGCTTAGGTTGTTCACGCAGACCAGAACTGCATGATAGGGATTCATACAGCTCTGACCTGCATGGGCCACCAACAAAACCTGTCAGCCCCGCTTCCCGGTGTACGGCAAAGTGGACGCGACGAGGCCCGCTACGTATATACTCAGAAGTACATACACTAAGCGTAACTAAGCAATATAAAGTGAATCACAAGAGACGAATGATATAGAAATAACAACAACTTTTATTAATAACATTCTTTGTACAATACATGAAAAGAAAATACAACTGAAATGAAAAGCGATGCCTAAACAGTGGCATAACAGAAAATAAAAATACTGGAAAGAACAAGGTACAGTATCTAGAGCTCGGGATCTTCGTGGAACTGCTCCAAATCTTCACCGGTGGGCTCGATCTCAACTTGGTCCAACGCACCTGACGACATTCAAAGAAGAAAGAAATAGAATGTCGTCAGCGAACAGGTCGCTCGGTAAGTCCCAAGATGGGGGAGAAATAGACGAGAGAGAGAGAGAGAGCGCTTTCAATATTGTATTGTATTGTAGTAATGTTGTAATGTTATATTAACGATGTTGTTTGTAGCTTGGTATAGAAGAATGCCAGTGTATACGAGAGGGTCTCTATATGCTAGAGACCAGGGCAAACGGAAATAGAGTACAAGGCTCCGTTATACAACCCGGAACAACGGCAACTGGATTCAGGTTAGGTGTCTTAAATCTGACCGTCTCGTGCCACCTTTAACACTTTTCGTACCAATCTACCCCTTAAACCCCGCGATGTCTAGTTTGTATTGTTATGTTGTAAAATTGTATTGATTGCATGATTGATTGACTGACTGACCGAAACCATGATATCAGGAAACTGTTATAACCGTAGAGTCATGTAAATGGAATACTGGGAAACATGTAAAAGGAATATATCCATGGTTCGGTTCAGTCAGGTTGTATAAATTATTAACTGGATTCTAGGATTCATGTATTCATATTGAGTTGGAATATAAAAGAATATAGATTGACTTGAATTATATTCAAGTCAGAAATAGTCAGACTCTAACCCGAGTCAGACTAAAAGAAAGGTAATTTGAAGTTCAATATTAGTTAGGGGCCTTATTGTAATTTATAAAACTTGAGGGGGGTTTATGTAAAAAGTACTTTTGTATAGTTTTCAAAATACACCTCAAATATTTATTATTCGTCTTTATAATTATAATGAATGTGAATTTTATTTGTGTTATTCTAGTGAATATATCCTAATAAAAGTATTAATTGTTTTATTAGAATTTCATGGTATTTTAATGTAACCTTTAATCTTGGAATTTTAGGAAAAAGTGGCAACTTTATATTATGATAAAATAGGTGTCTAATTGGTAATTAAATACATATTAATACAAGAATAATTTTAAATAAATATTTTATTTTCCAAAAATCACATTTTTCTTAAATGCCGTATTTTTAACCCTTCGAGACCGAATGCTCCTTGCGGAGATCTGAATCTCGCACTACTAGCCCGCGGGTGCACGATGAACCGTACTATCCCTAACGGGTTCCCCAAAAGTGGGTTGTAGCGGCGCTTTGCTTAGGTTTAACAAATATTTTTCATTTAGAAAAACGGTTTTATAAATATATGGTATTTATTTGCAAAAGAGTATAGTTTTCCGTATTTTAATTGTTAGGGTTTCCTAAGCCAACTAGCCTATTTCTAAGGTCTAAACGATGAGCCATTAGAAGCCTCAAATCGCCTCTTCACCGTCAATTGCGGCCAGGTAAGTGCCAGGTAAGTGGGAAGGAACCACAGTCGTGGGCCTAATTAAAAACCACTAGCCTAGACACACTTGCCTAGACACCACAAGACAGTTTAGATAAACGATCGATGTCCATGACATATCGTGCTTTCATTTTATTTAAAATTTTATACAACTTAAAGTTTTCAAGTAAAGGTTATAAAGAATATGGTATTTTAGTGAAAAGTCCTGTAATGTCGTATTCTATGTTTTGACATTTATCAATTAGGGTTATATTTGAGTGTGTGTAGAGGTAGGTCATTACCTCGTGACTTATTTTAAGTTTTGATGAAGTTTAGAGGTGAAACATGACATATTAAACTTAAAGGTATTAAAGAGCAAGAATACGGTATTTGAAAACGTTATCATTTCATGTGTGAAAATTCATTCAATTTGATTTCTACAAGTTTAGTGATCAAGATAAACTTATTTAGGAGTGAGGGAATTGATTAAACGAAGAAAAATGAACTTCATGGTATTTTTATGAAAAGAATACGATATTGTAAAGAAGCTATCATTTCATGTGAGAAAGTTTGTTTAAATTGGTTTATGGGTGATTAATAGTCATCATAGATAGGTTTAGGTATTATGTATTATGTGACAAGTGGAAATTTGTAGAAAAACCGAATCGGAAATCGTTTTGTTCCGATTTCCGTCGGGTTCCAAAAAGTCGTATTTTTATATTAAAGAGAAGAGAGATAGAAGAGATGGGACTTACGGGTTTGGACAAGCTAAGGAGGCTAAGGAAGGTGGTGGTTGTCGATGCGTCGAAAACGTCGCGAAGGTTCTAGTCCGGTCGCCGGAATCCGTCGTCAGTTTCGGCAGCGCTTCGCTTCTCGCTCTTTGTACCGACTTCTTGAGAATTTGATAGAGTGGACTTAGAGTGGTGAGGTGAAATGGTAGAGGGTAGGGGTCTTTATATAGGGCTGGGCTAGGGTTTTAATTAAAAAAATATATAAAAATCATTAAAAATCATTAAACGTAGGAGTAAAAGGGATTTATTGGCCAAATTAAAACCGATCCAGGTATAATAAGTGTGAGGGTTGACCAAGTCAAGAGCCAACTTTTCTCAGTTGGTGACTCGGCCGTCCGGCCAAGTCCGGCCGGTGGTGCCGGACCGAGTCGGCCGATTCGCCGGCCGGCGGCGCCGAGTCGGGCTGAGTCAAGCTTCCAGTGGCTGGGGATTTTCTGGTGGTACAATTTGGTATATTTACTTTTTGTTGTCCAGTACATATTTTGGGAGTTATGGCCTTTTTACCGTTGACTTCCAAAAAAAAATTAAAACAAAATAAATACAAAAATAATGTGGGGCATGGAATTTGAACTCCGGTGGCTTGGTTCAGCAGTGCAAGATATTACCAATGAGCTACAAGCTCCTTCTTGTAATTATTATGGTTTTTAATTACTTAAACTGATAGCAGCAAGAATAAATACTCCTGGTATACATTAAATTTAAAGTAATTCCTTGTACACTAAAAATGGAGTTATTTTATTCTTGTAGCTTGTAATTAAAAACAAAAATAATTACTTAAATCTTGTGCTCAGGCTAAAATACCCCTTTGTGGATTTTAAAAATATTTTGAAAAAATTTGTATAGGAAAAAGTGTATAAGAAAATTAGGGTTGTTACACCATCCTTCATCTTCCCTTTGAAGCCTGGGCTTCACCAAGTAGAAGTATACGCTTCACTTGAAAGCTTAAGCTTTCCTCAATGGGCGCACCCTATACAATTGTGCAAGGGCACAAATGCCAATGGCGCTCTCCAAATGCACATGTGCGATGCACGTGCATTCAAAAAGAACGAAAAACATGAGTTTGAAGGTTTTGCTTCGTTGAAAGCCTTTGTTTTCTCGAAATTCAACAACTTTCCCATATAGATGCGCACCATAGCTTTCTGACGAACGGTGTGCATTTGATCTTAGGTCGCATTTAAAAAGGAGTTTTCCCATACAAAGGTGCGCACATAAGCACTTAAATAAAATAATACTTCTGATAAAAGGTGCGCACATAATCACTTAGATAAAATAATACATGTGATATGCATGTGCGCAATCCCCATGACTGATAGCAAATGCGCAACCACGTGATATGCATGTGCGCAACTCCCATGAATGATAGCAAGTGTGCAACCACGTGCTATGCACGTGCACAGCTCCCAACCATACGAGATGCGTTGTTGGGTTCCCTAGCATGACTACTGGGTTTCTGGAGGCATTGACCATGCCGTTTTCAAAAATTTAGCTTGCTAAAGAACCCTAACCAAGGATCTTAACTAGAGAATTAAACGTAAACTAGCATGTAAACAACTTTACATCTAAATGAATGAGAAATACAACCTTTGTTGACCGGTCCTTCACTTCTAAAACTCCGTGTAGTAGTCCCTTCGCTCCAAGTAGTGATCTTCCCGACTCTAGTAAGGCTCCACAAGGTGAAATGAACAAACTTGATAGAAGTCTTGGAGGCCGAAGATGATCTACGTCGAGGAGACTCTAACTCAAGCTACCTTTTTACTAATTGAGAATTAGTGAAGCAAACAATCTAAACTAAATGGCTAGTCTAGTGTAGGTTGATGAAGTAGGAATTTTGCTCACTTTAGAAATATTTTTCTCACTAATTTTCTTCACCTCCTCAAAACCTAGAAAGCTCAAGGAGATGAAGAAGAAGATGAAGTGGAAAATGGAATGAGTGAGAATAGCAACTATGGGTGAGATAATATCTCATACAAACTTTTGTAGAGACTTAACCACGGCTTAAGGTAATGGTTGGGTTAATAAATATCTCAAATAAAACAAACTTAGTGGACTAAGTCAATGGTTCTACAAGCTTCCACTAAGCTCAAACCATATGACTAATTTCCAACTAATTTTGATTTACTTTATATAATAAAACCCACAATTACCTTTAGCATGGTGTGAGTCTCATACACCCATGAAGCATATAGCAACAAGCATGACACAATAATATATATCACATATATATTAAGTGTACACAAGTGAGAAAAAGAAATGCTTAAGTGAGCTAATATTAGTTAATGTAAATTAATATATCAAATATATAATTATACATTAAATTATTAAATCAACACTTGATTTAATAATCCGGCTATATCACATATAACTGACTAATATCATATGTATCAACTTATCGAATCAACACTTGATTCGATAACCCGTCTATATCACATATAACCGACCGATATCACATATCGCGATAATAGAATATGGTATCTCATACACGTATTAATCTCGGTCCCGCACATATCACATATGTGCTCCTATTTCGTTTCACCTGAGCCAGGAAACCTCTGTGTAGAACTCTAAAGACTCGTCAATACGCCGGCAGTAGGTGATGATCATATCAGTCACCCACGGTCAGCGGTACTAGCTGGACGTAACGACTACCCGGGTATTGAGCGATCAGAAGATCAACAAGCAAGCCTACTCATACTCCTGCTAATCCAATAAGTAACACTACCGTACAGTCCGGTCTCTTCGTCTGATATGTCGCATATCCAGCCTGGGGGTGGTAAACGTCAGACCCCAATAGCCTGATAAGTCATGATGATGTGAGGCCCATAACGATTCGAGAAACTACCGATTACACTTACCAGTAAATCTCAACAATCTTGGCCAGGGATTTCCTGTTATGGCCAATCGAGCTTAGCGCAACATCAACCCCCAATACCGGGAGAGACGAAATCCCCTCCTATCGCTCATTTCCTCTATGTGACTCGGGTCTGTACCCAAAAACCACTGTTTTGCACGTTCTCTTGAACGTGGTAATGTGGAAATCAAAGCACGGCGGGAATCACACAAGACTCTATGACGATCTCGGGTCTACAGACTAACATGTACCAGTGTCACCGGAGAACTGCTATCTGACGTGAGGTATAATAACATCCAGGAGTTCTCGGCGAGTCCTGTTCAGTGTACCCAGTCTCCACTGAGCACCCATATACCATCTTTGATGTCAAACACCAATGGTTGTGGGATCATCCATCGCCCATCATATGGGTTAAGAAGAGTATACGCTAGTCTACTCTGAAATATCGATTGCCCATCTCGATACTCCTACGACTAGGAACAATTGAAGGATGTACTTACGGAGTACCCTGGCCCTACTAGTATGATCTGCATCATAATCCTGGTAGTCAAGTACTCATCCTAAGGGCTTTATCAACATGTAACAGAGAGATAATAAGTGTACATGTTAAGATAAAGAGCAACCAGATAGCATACTATCATGTCGAGCAAGAAAGTCCTCCATATATATGTCCAAGCATCCACTATAATATGCATCACATGTACAATAATGGCCTCTAGGGCATACATACAACTAACATGTATATCATGTGATATGCACGTGTGCAGTCCCCGATCATAAGCAAGTGCGCAACCCACGTGATATGCATGTGTGCAACCTCTTTAAAGACGATACATATACATGTGCACTTCATATGTACATACACACATGGATAGTAAGCCTTCACTTGAGTGGTTAGTTAAAATAAACTAAGTATAGAAGCTTTTATTTCTCATACGATCCATTGATCAACATATCAATGATGTCCAAATTGATCTTAGTCCCATATACGACTAATGATCGTCCACCCATATTGATCTTAGTCTCATATACGATTGGTGATCTTTCATCTATGTCATCCAAGTTTGATCTTAGTCGGATGTATGACTAATGATCTTTCATCTATGATACCTATATTGATCTTAGTCGGATATATGACTAATGATCTTTCATCCATTGATCTTAGTCTCATATAAGACTGACAATACTCAATTCCGACTTAATCTCCTCCCTCATATACGGGATTTGGTTCAAAGGTATATATTTTCACACCTCTGATATACGACGTTGTAATTCCTCAATAACTTCAGAGAGGCGGCCGGTCCCAAAAACTAACTCCTTCCTCGTCCCTACTTGATGAAATATATGAAATTTCATTAAGACAGGGAATGCCTTACGCATCCTATATAGATGTGCACCCTCATATCGATACACCTCACATTGATGCACTTTCATTTTAATGTGCATACCTCATATTGGCACGCATCCCATAAAGATGCACATTCCATATTGAGCTCCAAATTTATACATATATGTATATGTGTATCTTTGAAGAAAACATAAATGCCTTCAAATTGGATCGCATCGCAATATTGGGTGCATCTCATGTCACCATCATTCACTTTGCCACGTAACATATACGCGTGCGTGCAAGATGAAAGATGGACCGAAATGTCCCAAAACTAATATTGGACCTCGATGTCCTTAAACCAATACGTTTGGCGTTATGGCCGATCTCCATATTGATCCTCGTATATAATCCATGGGCATAAACAAGCCATATTCCATCCATGTATCCTATGGACCGCATTGTTCCTAAACCAATACGTTTGGCATTAAGGCTGATCTCCATATTGATCCTCGTATACAATCCATGGGCATAAACAAACCATATTCCATCCATGTCTCCCATGGACCGCGATGTCCTTAAATTAATATGTTTGGCCCTACGAACCGTCTCTATATTGACTATCGTATACTATCCATGGGCTATTCATATATGATATGATCAGTTGAGCCCATATGTTCATTGTTCCTAAGTCGATCTTAGTCCAATATACGACTAACGATTTTTAGATCAAACACATATATCCTATGAACTGATGGACCTCATTTATATGAGATCTGCATCCTAAGTTCAAAACCCCATATAAACAAACATAACACGAAACGAAGTGATCAGCAGGAGAAGGTGAAAGTTGTTATCGCATTGCGATAGTGTAATTAACTGAGAAGAGCATCCCTACAATCAAAATCCCCCTCATACGAGGGGAAATCTGATAAGTCTACAAAAATGGTCGCATCTATCCAAACCTCCGATAGACAGCGCCATAAATTAACTTGGTATTTTCGGAGAGGTGGATGGATATGTTCCATATAGCATCTGCCCCCGTATTTAGGCAAGACATTCGTCTTCCCAGTTTTCGTCGGTAAAAAATACACACGGCGAAAAATTGTGAGACATTCCATTAAGAATTGAGGCGACCCAATTCATCCGACCTCAGGTGTATGCCGGGGATCCGGGGTTGTGGGACCTCCCTTCTCTTTCTCTCGTACACCCACATAGTATGTCGGTACTTTACCTCGCATACCAAACGGTATATTTGTAACGACTCTGAAATCCATGTACAAAAATTTCTTGTTTATTGTACAGAAAAAGGGGTATTCCAGCCTGCTACAAAGTAATAAGTTATTTTTGTTAAATAAAAGCAAGAAACAAGTTGTAGCTTACTGGTAAAGCCTCTGCACTGCTGCGACATAGCCTGTGTGTTCAAATCCCATCAGACCCAATTATTTTTTTAGATTTTTCTTTTTAATTTTTGGAAGCCCAAGAGTTGCACGTGTAATACACGGAGAAATGAAAAGTTTTAGAAAAATCAAATAGGCGCAATGAGGCGTACACACCCAAATACGCACGTGACACGAATCTCAAGGCAGGACATTCAAATTCGACCGCCCAAAGTTCCCATATGGCCGGCACCGAAGGTTGGGAAGAGGCCAATTCCCTCCGTGCTTTGCACACACACCCTTTCGACTCCCCTTAACTCCCCTGCACTGTTTGATTTTCCTGCAATCAAACAGTGTCTCTTCAATTCACTATTTAACACATTTTTAATGCATTTTAATCCAAAATTTTAATTCCCAAATCCTAATTCTTCACTATAAATACCACCCCATGCCCTAGATCTCCTCTAATCTGAAAATTTCTAGCAAAATCATCTCAAAAGTTCCTAAGTGCAAGTGGAGTCAAGTAGAGTTAGCAACCAAGCTCCTTTCGTCGAAGATCGAAGCCGTTTCCGGAGCTCCCGCGACACCACGAAGCCCCATCCCTTCTTCCTTACCCTTTTCTCGATATTACCAAACTATAAGTTCTTTCATCTTTATTCTTTTCCATCCCAAAATAACTTTTTAAAACAAACCGACAAAAGAAGAGTTATCTCCGATATAGTTTTCTTTTTAATATTTGTAAGCCATATGATAAGCCAACGAGATCAAACTAATATCCTATAATAATCTTAACCTTATTTCCCATCATTTAGTTTTTAATTTAACCAAAATTTTCATATGAAACAAACATATAATGAACTTTTTCAGCAAAATACCATGAACTTTAGTATCACCATATTATCGATAATTAGTTTAAATACTTTTAGGAAAACTTCACGGGGTAACAACTTACCCCACATGCACACTATGGTTCCATAGCACGGTATTCGAGAGCTATAGTTAATTCAAAGAAGAGCTTTTTCATTAAAATACCACACTGTTTCAAAACGGGTTTCTTTAAATCAGTATTTCGAAATCCTTGGCAATTACACCTCTACAACCCTCGTCAGGGGACCCGCTAATGGATGGTGCGGATTATCGCACATCCTTGGGACAGTAGAGCAAGATGCAGAACTCCTCACGGAGTATTCGGTCTCGAAAGGAATAAAAATACGGTTTTTAAGAAACGTGACTTTTTCTAATAAAAACTAATTTTTGGGAAAATTATATAAAAATCATAAATCTGTATTTTCAATAAAAACATATTAAAAAACTATATTTTCAAAAAGGAAAGATTAAATTTTTTAATAAAATATCATCAAGTTTCCAAAAGTAGTAGTTTTAATAAAAATACCACAAACTTTCAAAAAACTTGGTTTTATCACCAAAACCCACAAAAATTAAAATACATATTCACGAAAACCCTAAATATTACAAATCACCCTCAAGGTTTATTTTTAAACAATATTAATATATATTTTTCATAAAACCCCCTCGAGATATGCAAAACAATATTTTGAAGACTCTAGATTAATATAGATTTAAGCGGGATCAATTCTCTTGAGCCTCAGGGAGCCGGAGAAAGTGAGTGTTTGCCTATTCAGGTTAGACAACTTAACGGAGTTATCAAATGGCAATTGTCTTGGAAAAAAACACAAATCCTGCCGTTCATGTGCAGCAGTTGCCGATATCTCCCGACCATAAGATTTTTAACAATTTACATCAATTCACCTGAAAAGACATGAACTCGAATCCAAATTCGAATCTAAACTTGAACTCGGACTCGAACACAAACTCAAACTATAACCCAACTCGAATCTAAATCTGAACATAAACTTGAATCCTTGATCATGAATCAGAACACTTGAACTTGAATATCCCAAAACCTGAATACTAGAATACTATGGATTGACATGAACTTAACATGAATACCAGAACACAATGGCTGCTATTGAAACTGACTTGACTCGAACCATGAATACAACCTGACATGAATACATGAACACTTGACACGAATACTTGATATTGACATGAACTCAATCTTGTAACTTGATGTGTTCATTGATTCGAGCAAGGCTGGTAATTTTAACTGTAACCTAGAATACATGGGGTGTTGGGGTAGTTCATGTGTGAATCCAACGAAATCTCAGGAGACTCCTACATCATGAATCCATGTCTACTAAAAAAAGAAAGCTATCTTGAGGGCCCGTGTTTCCTTACTCCTGGATTATAGCCTGTTGAGTTTGGAATACTTCAATACTAGGTTGAAGTCCTATTACTAACACTTAATTCGGGCCTATGATTTCCTTACCCCTGGATTACAACCTGTTGGGTTCGAGAACACTCTTGAGATTGGTTGACATTCATCCTTGAACTTACTTTACATTAGTTTACCCATGTAAAGACCTTTTAGGACACTTGCATTCACTTCATGTTCTCTACACCTACACTATACGGCCATGCTATATTATGCTCATATTATTTTGCCATGAGATATATAGAACTGCATGTTAAATAGAATTGACATGCTTATCTTAAATGACATGTTTAAATAACATATCTCCTAGTCCATTGCTTCATGAGATATATTTTCTTTATCATTATACTTTTATACTTCATACCTATTTCTTGGGAACTTACCGAGCGAAAGTTCGCTGACGGGTATTCTACCCATCTTTGTTTCTTGGAATGTTCATCGGATACTGTGGAGACTGAGGATGTGGATATTCATATCAGATTTTTGCATTTTTATACCGCCCATTCTTAATTACAGTGTATATAAGTAGGTACTTTTGATCCATGTCTGCTAAATAGTTGCAGGTTACAGGTTCTCAGCTCTTTATAATGAAATTCATGAAAAGTCACAACAAATGCGGGACTACGACCAACAACAAATGATACTGATCTCCGCTAACCATCCGTATGATGTCGCCTATCAGTTCAAGAGACAAATGGAAAATCATTAGGCACTTCAATGCATAAAGCACAAGGGCAGCACAAGATCCAAGACTTCAACGCGGAGCTCAAGGAAAAAGTCCACATCATTCTGCACTGTTGAAAATCTAGAAGGAAATTGAAGAGATTCTGAGAAACCAAGTGAATAAAACAGAAAATATAAGCAATATGGAGAAGCCCTGAAAAGATGGCCCTACGATTCCACCAATTGGCCGCAGAACCGCGGCCGCGTTCTGTGCATGTCGGTGGCAGTGTCGGTGCTTTGACTCGGCTCTTTTGGGGTAGTTTTGTAAATTCATGATTGGATCAGAATGTAAACCTAGGATTTTCCTATCTATAAATAGGAAAGCTCAAAGCCAAATTAGGTGTGTCTCTTTTAGGGTGCATTTCTTAGAATACCTCTTTTTATTAGATCGAGGATTTAAATTCTGTAATTCTTTTTCTTTCTCTATGAAAATTTATAGTGAGTTTTGAGTGGTTATCAATAAAAATATAAAAAGAGAGTTCTTTTATTCTTGCATGTTTATTTCCTTCTGCAATTTTTACTTGTTAATTTAGTCGTAGTAATTTATTACTGTTTTTCCGTATCTTTTTTTTCTATTTTTCTTTATCATTAACAACGATGATGCTTGAGTAAGATCCTTGCCAAGATGAGGTCCCAAATAGCTAGTTGTAATTCTTCTCAACCTAAATTCTTTCTACCTTCCCTCTTGTTTTATTTTTATCTTTTTAATGGGTGAGTAATTTCTCATTTGTTAGTGCAGAAGAAGGAAGGTTTGAGAGAAGGAATCTCTCTCACTCCTTTCTTTGCCCAACACCTTAATTCAGACTCCTTTTAATTGAACCACAATCCGCTCACTACGGCACCCTATCCTACATGATAGCGTGATTCCCTAGCTAGACCGGTTGTGGTTGAATTAATTAGAGGTTAGGGCTAAGAGACAAGAACGGAAGGACAAGGACCAAAAGGAAGAAACTAAGCATGGAAAGCCTAGCTTATACTTGCAAGTTCCTTCCTAGTCGTGCTAATCCCCGTTGTTGCCGATTACCTTAACACCGATATTAAAAAGGGCATTGAAAGAGGTGAGATATTCCTAACTTGAACTAACCTAATCCTAACCCTAGCAAGTCCTTTATCATCTTTTATCTCGTTAGTAGATCTTAACACAAAACCCAAAATATTTGGATTTAACTCGTTAAAACATAAAGAAAAAGATTCCATCTCCCTGTGGATCGACCCGTACTCAACCGGCTAGCTACCAAGCGAAACCGTCTTGATTGCAGTAAATTTAAACCCAGAAAATCTCCAACAATCAAATGGCGCCGTTGCCGGGGAGACGATAGTTTAATTCTTTGTGTAATTTCGGATTAATTAAAAAAAATTGAAAATATAAAAATTGAAAAAACCAAAACAAAAAAAAAATTCTTGGTATTTTTTATTATTTTTGTGCAAGTGTGCAGGCTTGGAGCAAACACTGTTTCAGTTCTGGAGCAAACTCAGAGAACAAATCAGGATACAGGGGATCTAAACAGGTAGAGGAAAACCAACTCAGCACAGAGACAAAATTTGAAGCAATCAACCTTCTGTTAGGCCGCGGAACCGCGGCAGAAGCAAGGGTTTGACCGCGGAACCGCGGTCAACGGGTGACGTCAGCATCTAAAAACTCTCTGTGAGTATCTCTTTTCTCCTCTCCTCTCCTCTGCACTCCACTGAAATATTTTTCCTGCAGGATTCTTTGACAAATTCTCTTCCCTTCTCCAATAAACTGATTTTTGTGCAGGATTCTTTGCGCCGCAGCCAAAACAAAATTTTTGAAAGTGTTCTAGATTTTTTGGTTGTTACTGCTTTGCATAACTAATACGGACTTTAAGGGGCTATAACACCAATTCAGATTGGGTGGGGATTTCATCACCCTTCCTAAGACCCCAAAAATCACTAAAAGTATATGCATTACCCTTGAGCTAAATTAAAAAATATCTAGACTCAGCCAACTAAGGACTGTCGTGCTCATTAGGAAAGAGGAGGGTTGTGGGCATTCAATCGTTTATCTAAACTTGACTTTATGGTGCCTAGGCTAGACAAGTGAGAAAGGTAATTTTAAAAGGCCCGTCTCATGTTGATTCATGGACGGAACCCTCCTTTCTTTATTTGTGCTTACCTGGCCACAATTGGCAGTGAAGAGTCGATTTGAGAGTTATCTCACAACTTTTCACTTTGGAACAGTTAGGAGCAGTCTAGTGGACTTAGAAGATCCTAGCTATACGTATTGTTTGTGCATATTATGATTGTGATTGTGCTTGTAAAATGTTAGTCCCATAATTCTGTATTCTTTCAAAAACAAACAATTTCAAAACTCCAAAAACAAATTTTTTTTATAAAAAATAATAATAATAATAATAATAAATTTTTTTTTAAAAAAACAAAAAAACCACTTCCTTTCCCCTTACCTTTTCACTCTTCTAACATGGGTACCCCACCTCGCAAAACTCTTGCCGAACTTTGGTACCCACAACCAGACATTAGTTCCTACGGTTCTTGATTTGGTTGAATTTCGAACGACCCCTCCATGCCTAAAATATCTTTGAAAGATCGGATAGACGCATCTAGGACAAACACTTGCATTCCGCAATCCACTTCGTATCAACCATTCAACCTCCAACACCCCCTTACGTTGATACCTCTTTTGCGAGTCGTACATTGTCCATCGCTGAACGTATTGAACAATCCCGTAGCCGATCTTTCACTCCTTTCACCACTGCGAATTTTTTGGATCAACAATTCCATTCAACTTCTTATCCGTATGTTGATCCTACCCCTGTCCAACCATTCAATTCCTACCAGTCCTACCCGACTTTTGCACCTTCCCTAGACATTGCTTCTACACAGCCATTGGGAGTTTCCAGTATCCAACCAACTTTGAATCTTTTACTGAAACTCCTTCACAACCCATGTCTAGTCTGGAACAGTCGTTGGAAGACTTTAGGGTAGCGTCATGCCAACAGATGATGAATTTGAATGCGTCCATGACCGCCCTTATACAACCTAGTGACCCGGTAGCTAGTTTCCAACTAGCTCTAAATTTTCCAATGTATGATGAGGCGATTGGACAGATTGAGAATTTGAGAGGAGAGAGTGAGCTGTGCACCCTTACAAATCAAACCTACCCATCCCAAATTCAAACCCACAACTCCGGTTTTGAATGTCTATCAAGTGTCCCAAATGATTCACCAGTTGAAAATAGAACGTTTAATGAGTTGTGCGACTTTGTAGTGTTTGATTTACCTGAATGTGAAGGGTCCCTTTCAAGTGAAACCATCACCAATCCTTTTGACCTCTATACCTCCACTCTAGAACCTGAATTGATTAATATCCATGTTTTTGATGAGGTGTCAGAAAAAATTGATTTTCACTTGATTGAGGATATTGACGCTGGGAATATTTCGGATGATGAACCCACAAATTTGGATGAGTTTCTCTCTCCAATTCATCATCCCGAGTCATTGACTGTTTTTCCCGAACTTCATATGCGTCTGGATTTTGATGATAAATGCATGGATGAGATAACTTTTGAGGGAATTTTGAGGATGGTGTTGAGGATGGACCAGTTTTGCTTGATAAGTCGGATTTTCCAATACATCCTGCCCCTTCCACTGACTGTGTACACCATCCTCAACCTTTAACTGTTACCCTTCCTCAATCACTCCCTTCCATCCTTTCTATCGTTCCGACCTTGCAAGAAACTGTATCACTTTCATTTCCAGTATCTGGTTTACCAAGTTCGACGTACCCATATTTTCTCACGAATCTTAAGGGATTTCATCCAATTTTTCGCCATATTGATAGGTTAGTACAATCCATCTTTTCACATCGATCATTACAGATTGTACTAATTTATTCAATTCATTTTCACCCTCAAGTTCATACACCATTTCGTTTTCCCTTCCGCCTTCTTCTCCTCCACCGAGACCGTATACTGCTTCTATCTCCATACAGTCTCGTGTGTTTCTCATTTCTTTTCTCTACACTCTATTCTTTCACCAACCACACCATTATAACGATAAATTTTTTGAATGGTTGGTGCTAACATTTGGCCTGTGTAAGGCCTTGTATAGCTTGATACTGTATTTTTCTCCCCCCTAACTCTGAAGTTTAACGCTTAAACAGTGGAAACACTGTTTCACTTAAGTTTGGGGGGGGACCTTTTTGTATATAAATATTTTGTTTTCTTTTTTATGTTAATAAATAAAAAAAATTATAATAAATAAACAAACAGGGGAGTGCCGATAATTTTTGACCCTCTTGGTGTAGCCTGACAGTGAGGGCACTGTCAAGTTTAAGTTTAGGGGTGTGCTCGGTAAGCTTTCTTCCTTCGAATTCATGTGTATATTTTTGCATTTGCATACTTATTTTAAAACCTATAAAAATCAAAAGTTAAAAAAATTGAAAATTTCAATTTTGGCCATATTTGACTTAACTTCAACATGACGGTTGAATAGTTAGGAAAAACTATATCCTAAATTTAGTAACTTAAAAACCCTAAAAATAACCTTTTTTAAAGTTTAACTGTAGAAAATATACGTCCTTGTAGTTTATTTAGAAATAGGCAAATTTTGAGTTCAGATCTTAGGCTAAGTCGAAATAAGGGAAGAGTATTGAAAGCTTTATCTGAAAAATAATTCTGAACCTTAAGTTCAAATTCTGAAAATATATACCCTACTATATGCACTTACACACATCTTGAAACTTGGGATAGTAGAGGATACCTTGAAATGTTCTTGTCTAAAATCCTTTGTATGAAGGAAAATAAAATAAAAGTATAAGTGGTGAATAAAGAGATAAAAAAAAACAAAAAACGAACATTAGTTTTGTAATTACTTAAGGCAGCATAAATAAAAAATATAGCGAGAGTGCTTTATCACCTAGTGCCTTAGACCAACTGGTTTGGGAGTCACTGCTAAGCCTTAGGTATTGCAAGACGAGGAATTACGCCTAAATGCGCAAACACATTTTGTAATCGGTCGTTTAGTAGCTCAAGAAGTATTAACGGTCGTATGAAGGATGTGTGAGCAATTTCATCTAAAATTCACCAACTTAAAGTATTTTAAAAGATGGACAAGAGTATGATAGCTTGAATTGAATTTCCAAGTGTAGGGGTGATAATTACGCACACGTAGGGGTATATAATTGGAGTTTGGAGGAGAGATAGGAATAAAAGATAAGGCCTATATTTTCAGTAGAGATGATAAAAATTCCTGAGTTAAGATTGCACCTTAAAAGGAAAACTTAGGAGATGCTGAAAGTTTTATAAACTGGCAAAACGTATATGATCTTAAGATAAATGAAAAGGAAGCGTGAAAAATACGGGTTGATGATTTCTAAGTTGAAGATAATAGAATTTCTTGCTAGAATACTGAATTGAAGAATTAGAGTCAACGGCCAAATTGATCGGATTTTGTGGGTAGTATCCGCTAAAAACCCACAGGAGACAACACTCCTCCTACTAGGAACACCTAGAGGTTTAACGGCTTGTTGCACGAGCTCAGTGCAATCGCGTTCCCTGTGAAAGTGAGGTTAGGAATTTTTGAGAATAAAATTGAGTTTACTCGGGACGAGCAAAAGATAAGTTTGGGGGTATTTGTTCATATCAGATTTTTGCATTTTTATACCGCCCATTCTTAATCACAATGCATATAAGTAGGTACTTTTGATCCATGTCTACTAAATAGTTGCAGGTTACAGGTTCTCAGCTCTTTACAATGAAATTCATGAAAAGTCACAACAAATGCGGGACTACGACCAACAACAGATGAATACTGATCTCTGCTAACCATCCGTATGATGCCGCCTATCAGTTCAAGGGACAAATGGAAAATCATTAAGCACTTCAATGCACAAAGCACAAGGGCAGCACAAGATCCAAGACTTCAACACGGAGCTCAAGGCAAAAGTCAACATCATTCTGCACTGTTGGAAATTTGGAAGGAAATTGAAGAGATTTTGAGAAACCAATTGAATAAAACAGAAGATATAAGCAACATGGAGAAGCCCTGAAAAGATGGCCCCACGATTCCACCAATTGGCCGCGGAACCGCGACCAATTAGGCACTTATGCCGCGGAACCGCGGCCGCGTTCTGCGCATGTCGGTGGCAGTGTCAGTGCTTTGACTCGGCTCTCTTGGGGTAGTTTTGTAAATTCATGATTGGATCAGAATGTAAATATAGGGTTTTCCTATCTATAAATAGGAGAGCTCAAAGCCAAATTAGGTGTGTCTCTTTTAGGGTGCCTTTCTTAGGATGCCTCTTTTTATTAGATCTAGGATTTAAATTCTGTAATTCTTTTTCTTTCTCTATGAAAATTTGTAGTGAGTTTTGAGTGGTTATCAATAAAAATATAAAAAGAGAGTTCTTTTATTCTTGCATGTTTATTTCCATCTGCAATTTTTACTTGTTAATTTAGTCGTAGTAATTTATTGCATTTTTTCGTATCTTGTTTTTTTTTCTATTTTTCTTTATTTAACAACGATGATGCTTGAGTAAGATCCTTGCCAAGGTGAGGTCTCAAATATCTAGTTGTAATTCTTCTCAACCTAAATTCTTTCTACTTTCCTTCTTGTTTTATTTTTATCTTTTTAATGGATGAGTAATTTCTCACTTGTTAGGGCAGGAGAAGATAGTTTTGAGAGAAAGAAATCTCTCTCACTCCTTTCTTTGCCCAACACCTTAATTCGGACTCCCATTAATTGAACCACAATCCGCTCACTGCGGCACCCTATCCTATATGATAGCGGTGATTCCTTAGTTAGACTGGTTGTGATTGAATTAATTGGAGGTTAGGGCTAAGAGACAAGAACAAAAGGACAATGATCAAAAGGAAGAAACTAAGAATGGAAAGCCTAGCTTATACTTGCAAGTCCCTTCCTAGTCGTGCTATTCCCCGTTGTTGCTGATTACCTTAACACCGATATTAAAAAGGGCATTGAAAGAGGTGAGATATTCCTAACTTGAACTAACCTAATTCTAACCCTAGCAAGTCCTTTATCATCTTTTATCTCGTTAGTAGATATTAACACAAAACCCAAAATATTTGGATTTAACTCGTTTAAACATAAAGAAAAAGATTCCATTTCCATGTGGATCGACCTGTACTCAACCGGCAGCTACCAAGCGAAACCGTCTTGATTGCGGTAAATTTAAACACAGAAAATCTCCAACAATCAGTGGACACCACAGAGGCGGAGCACGATCAGATCACGACTCAGGCCTAGACTAGGTATTCTCTCTTTAAGTTTATGTATACCACCTGTTTAGACATTTCTCTTCTTATATTTTCTTTGAGTTGAACTCATGTATTGTAAATGTATCAAGTTGAATATAAATAAAGTTGTTGAAGTTTAAATCTCATGTTAATTTATTGTCATTTTATATTGCTCAATTACGCCTAGCGTATTTATTCCGGAAAATGACTTTTTTGAAATAAATACGCCGCGGGCTTGTCATGTGCCTGTTTCCGTCTTTTGGGAATTGGGGCGTGATAGGTTTTGTTGGCGGCCCATGCATATCAGTTCTGTATGAATAAGTAAGCAATATATCACAAGAAATATGAAATTCAACAACTTTACATTCCTTGCAATTCAATTTCCGTTGAATCTATCCTAATCTTTCTTCTCTATCTAAGGTGATGGATTCTCCTAACAACTCTAGCACCAATGTCAATGGAAGTACACCACCACCACCACCTATCCTTACCGCTCCATCGCATCCTCCTACTGTAGCCGCTCCACTCACAGAACAGACGATACTTCTGGTGGCTATCAAAAGCCTACTTAAAGGTCAGCAGGCTCAAAGCACGATTTTGCAGGAGCAGACTGCTCTCCTTCAATAGAGTTTCATCCGCTCTGAAGCAGAAGCACCGAGAGTGAAACAATTTCGAGTATTACACCCGAAGAACTTCTCAGGAAAAGAGAAACCGCTTGAAGCCGAGGAATGGACTCAGAGTATAGAAGATGACCTAGCCGCAGCCTAAGTTCCAGAAGTGGCTTGGGTCAGAGTATCAAAACTCTAGCTTACTGACAATGCCGGAGTCTGGTGGAAGGCCGAGGAGAGCCGTCTTGAGCAGCCGATCGAGTGGAAGAGTTTCCGTGATCTCTTTGATGCCAAGTATTTTCGGGAAACCGCACACTTCGAGATGGAATAGAAATTCATTCACCTCCAACAAAGATCCATCTGGGATAAGTCGGTGGATGAGTATGATTCCGCATTCACCATGCTCGGCAGATTCTCCGCCCATCTAATTCCTATTGCAAAAATCAGAGCGAGGCGCTTCCAGCAAGGATTAGACCATGAGATCCAGGCTGCCCTAGCAACGGGAGAATACCTAACACATGAAGCAGCTTTGAAGTCAGCCCGTCGCTATGAAGTTATCATTAAGAAGAAGAGAAGGCCACTGTTGGTTGATATGAAACGTCCCGCCAACCAGATTACTGGAGGAGCCTCATCTAGGTCAACTCTCCTAGCGCCAATTATGAGGCCAGGAGGACCATTTTCCGAGACTGAACTGAACTTCTGTATCTATTGCAAGAGGACCGGACACCAGGTCAAGGATTGCCATTGAGCAAATGGTCTTTGTTTGATATGTGGATCACCCTCACACACTGTAGGAACTTGCCCACACAATCGAACTGGCCCAGCCCCCGCAGCTAGACCAGCTATTCAAGCTCCACCTACTCATTTAGCCCTTCCTGCGCCACCTCTGTGCGAACCACGTTTACCTCATCAGTCATCGATGTACCAACATGCACAGAGAAAGTGCAGAGACATGAGGCTTTCACTTTGGCGGCCGTAGAGGCCAAAGCCATAGGTCAAGATAATATTGGTAAATCTCCTCCCATCTTTTTCAGCCTCTTCAAAGTCTTGCATCCTTTTGTTCTCTTATTTGCCTAAACATTTTTCACGCACTTTCGATACGATATCAGTAGTTTCTTCACCACTGCTTTAACCAAATTTTTCTTGAATCTATAACAACATCCTTGTATAAATTTTGAGAATGAAATTTTTATAAGGAGGGTAGAATGTAACGACTCTGAAATCCCTATAAAAAAATTTCTTGTTTATTATATAGAAAAGGGGGTATTCCAGCCTGTTGTAAAGTTGTAATTTATTTTTATTAAATAAAAGAAAGATACAACTTGCAGCTCACTGGTAAAACCTCTGCACTGCAGCGACATAGCCTGTGTGTTCAAATCCCATCAGACCCAATTATTTTTTTAGATTTTTCTTTTTTAATTTTTGGAAGACTAAGAGTTGCACGTGAAATACACGGAGAAATGAAAAGTTTTAGAAAAATCAAACAGGCGCAATGAGGTGTACACACCCAAATACCCACATGGCAAGAATCTCGAGGTAGGACATTCAAATCCGACCGCCCAAAGTTCCCATATGGACGACGCCGACGGTTAGGATGAGGCCAATTCCCTCTTTATTTTGCACACACACCCCTTCGACTCCCCTTAACACCCCTGCACTGTTTGATTTTCCTGCAATCAAACAGAGACTCTTCAATTCACCATTTAACATCTTTTTAATGCATTTTAATTCAAAATTTTAATTTCCAAACCCTAATTCTTTACTATAAATACCACCCCATGCCCTAGCTCTCCTCTATTCTGAAAATTTCTAGCAAAATCACCTCAAAAGTTCCTAAATGCAAGTGGAGTCAAGTGGAGTTAGCAACCAAGCTCCTTTCGTCGAAGATCGAAGTCGTTTCCAGAGCTCCCGCAACGCCACGAATTCCCCTCTCTTCTTCCTTACCCTTTTCTCGATATTACCAAACTGTAAGTCCCTTCATCTCTATTCTTTTCCATCCCAAAACAACTTTTTAAAACAAACCGACAAAAGAGGAGTTATCTTCGATGTAGTTTTCTATTTAATATTTGTAAGCCATGTGATAAGCCAACAAGATAAAACTAACATCCTATAATAATCTTAACCTTATTTCCCATCATTTAGTTTTTAATTTAACCAAAATTTTCATATGAAACAAACATATAATGAACTTTTTCAACAAAATACCATGAACTTTAGTATCACCCTATTATCGATAATTAGTTTAAATGCTTTTAGGAAAATTTCACGGGCTAATGACTTACCCCACACGCACACTATGGTTCCATAGCACGGTATTCGAGAGCTATAGTTAATTCAAAGAAGAGCTTTTTCATTAAAATACCACACCGTTTTAAAACGGAAATCCTTTGCAATTACGCCTCTACAACTCTCGTCAGGGGACCCGCTAATAGATGGTGCGGATTATTGCACATCCTTGGGAAACTAGAGCGAGATGCAGAACTCCTCACGGCGTATTCGGTCTCGAAAGGAATAAAAATACGGTTTTTAAGAAACGCGACTTTTTCTAATAAAAACTATTTTTTGGGAAAATTATATAAAAATCATAAATCCGTATTTTCAATAAAAGTATATTAAGAAACTATATTTTCAAAAAAGGAAAGATTAAAATTGTTAATAATATACCACCAAGTTTCCAAAAGTAGTAGTTTTCATAAAAATACCACAAACTTTCAAAAAGTTAGGTTTTATCACCAAAACACCACAACAATTAAAATACATGTTCACGAAAACCCTAAATATTTCAAATCACCCTTGAGGTTTTATTTTTAAATAATATTAATATATATTTTTCATAAACCCCCCTCGAAATATGCAAAACAATATTTTAAAAACTCTAGATTAATATAGGTTTAAGCGGGATCAATTCTCTTGAGCCCCAGGAGCCGGAGAAAGTGAGTGCTAGCCTATTCAGATTAGACAACTTAACGGAGTTATCAAATGACAATTGTCTTGGAAAAAAACACAAATCCCGTCGTCCATATGCGGCAGTTGCCGATATCTCCCAAACATAAGATTTTTAACAATTTACATCAATTCACATGAAAATACATGAACTCGAATCCAAATTCGAATCTAAAATTGAAATCGGACTCGAACACAAACTCGAACTATAACCCAACTCGAATCTAAATCTGAACATAAACTTGAATCCTTGATCATTAATCAGAACACTTGAACTTGAATATCCCAAAACCTGAATACTGGAATACTATGAATTAACATGAACTTAATATGAATACCAGAACACAATGGCTGCTATTGAAACTGACTTGACTCGAACCATGAATACAACTTGACATGAATACATGAACACTTGACACGAATACTTGATATTGATATGAACTCAATCTTGCAACTTGATGTATTCATGGATTCGAGCAAGGCTAGTAATTTTAACTGTAACCTAGAATACACGGGATGTTGGGGTAGTTCATGTGTGAATCCAACGAAATCTCAGGAGTCTCCCTAGATCATGAATCCATGTCTACTAACACAAGCAAGTTATCACGAGGGCATGTGTTTCCTTGCTCCTGGATTATAGCCTGTTGAGTTTGGAATATTTCAATACTAGGTTGAAGTCCTGTTACTAACACTTGGTTCATGCCCGTGGTTTCCTTACCCCTGGATTACAGCCTGTTGGGTTCGAGAACACTCTTGAGATTGGTTGACATTCATCCTTGAACTTACGTTACTTTAGTTTACCCATATAAAGACCTTTTAGGACACTTGGATTCACTTCATGTCATTTACACCTACACTACACGACCATGCTATACTATGCTCATGTTATTTTACCATGATATATATAGAACTGCGTGTTAAATAGAATTGCCATATTTATATTAAATGACATGTTTAAACAACATATCTCCTAGTCCATTGCTTCATGATATACATTTTCTTTATCATTATACTTTTATACTTCACACCCATTTCTTAGGGACTTACCGAGCGAAAGTTCGCTGACGGGCATTCCACCCATATTTGTTTCTTGAAATGTTCATTAGATACTGTGGAAACTGATGAGGTGGACACCATGGAGGAGCAGCAACATCAGATCGCGACTCAGGCCTAGACTAGTTATCCTCTCTTTCAGTTTATGTATGCCACATGTTTAGGCATTTCTCTTCTTGTATTTTCTTTCAGTTGAACTCATGTATTGTAAATGTATCAAGTTGAATGCAAATAAAGTTGTTGAAGTTTAAATCCCATGTTAATTTCTTGTCATTTTATATTGCTCAATTACGCTTAGCATATTTATTCTGGGAAATGACCTTCTTGAAATAAATACGTCGCGGCTTGTCACGTGCTTGTTTCCGTCTTTTAGGAAGCGGGGCGTGACAATATTGAGAAAGTCACCACATACGGGTGTATATCAAGTTAAGATTGACCCTCAAACCTCACTCTCCTTAGGGAGAGACTTAGACCCATTTCCTTAGAACCGAAACTCGTGTAAAACCCAAGCCCTAAGAGTTGTCAACATAGTAAACACTAGGACAAATAGCACTTATTTTCAAAAAAACCTTGTGTTGTCATGTTGCTCTCTTGTCTCGGTTCGACAAAAGTCTTGTTTTTGTGCCAAAATCCATTTGTGCGAGTTCCAAACCCGTCTCCAAAATTTCAAAAGAGTCAACCAAATGCATTCTTCTAAAACTTTCACCAACTCTCCTTGTTCTTCCTAACCGATCCACTTTGCACTCAAGTAGTCAAACCAATTTGAACCTAAGTCATAGGTGAGGATTAAAGCTCTCGTTCCCAAAACAGTCAAAGTCACTCGTATCTCTCCCGTACACACTTGTCAACGAACAAAAATGTCGGATTTTTCTCCAAGATTTTCGTCCGTCTCCAACACCTCAACTGCTCCTAGTGCAACGGAGGCCCCTCACGTTTTTATCACTTTCTCTTCATCTTCGTTTCTACCCAATCTGACCATCGGTTCTTTTTCTTCATATCCGCATGGATTTCAACCCGTCTATAACATCGCCTCTTTGTCATCATTCCCATCTTCACATATTCCAAATAACCCGACTACTACTTCATTCTCTTCACACCCTTTGGGTCCTTCATCCACTTCAACTTCTCCTAATATAATACCAACCAATTTCAACAGCTTTCCACCGCCTTCCGCAGTTCATTCAACCCCCCAGATGAAGAATTCTATAGTTTCACGTTAATGATAGATCGCTATATGGCCATACGGTCGGTTTCTCCTATTTCTACACCACCTCCGGCAACTCCTGTCTCGTTTCCTCCTCCTACACAAACACCAAATTCTAACTTCAACTTCACATCAATTCTAACCTATTCCATTCATTTGAATGTTCAGGATCCCTACCGGTAGCCCAAATTCCGTCATCAACCATTCAAACTTCGTCAAACGATCCTATCGATATGCTAGCAAGAGCTTTACTCTCACGTTTTAACTTATCTACACCAGTTCCTCCACATGTGGCACGACTTTCTTCTATTCCACCTCCAACTCCAACAGCATATCCTTCATATCCACAACAATCTCCTACTCAACCTTCAATTCCAACAACATATACTTCATATCCACAACAATCTGCTACGCAATCCTCAATTCTAACGACATATCCTTCGTTTCCACAGCAACATCCAATTCCACTTCCAATTCCAGTAGTATCTCCTTCGCTTCCCTCGCATCCAACAGATACACTTGAAGCGAGAATTCAGAAGCTGGAACAACAAGGAAAGGTCATGCCAAATCTCGAGGTCAAGAATTTGTGTCTACTTCCTGAATCTCAGCTCCCATCCAAGTTTAAACACCCGGATATTCCTAAATATAATGAAAATAGCTGTCCGCTAACTCACTTCAAGATTTATACGAATGCTATAGCCATCATTGCCAATGATGAAAGGTTGTTGGTCAGGCTTTTTCCTAACTATCTAGTGGGACCCCGCACAAGTTTGGTTTGTGAGTTTAGATCGTTTAGATCCAATAAGCTTAGATCATGGATGGAACTTCCTGAGACTTTCCATCAGCAACATGAGTACAACATTGATAGCATTCCTACACGACAAGACCTCGAAGCTTTATGCCAAGACAAGAACAAATCATTCTCGCAATACATGGAGAAGTGGTGAGTTTTAGCTACACGGATGAGGAACAAACCGGATATTGAGGATGCAATTTCAATGATTATCAGAAATGCCCTGCCATACCTTTCCATATTCCTCTCGATCAAAAACCAATATACCTTTCTCAACCTTTGCCAAAACGCTGCCACTATTGAAGCATCCAAGAATGACGGGAAGCTTAATCTCATTTTGAATGAACCGATAGAAAGGAATATCTGAGTAAAGAGTGGAAAATCAGAGGCGATTAATATGACAGATCAAGATCTTCGTCCGACGGTAACTATATTTTCTCCGACTCCAACGATTCAACCAACTCAGAATCAAGGCAAGAAAGATGAGTGGAAGAGAAGAAAATTCACACAACTCCAAGATCCTCTACCCACGGTCTATCAACAACTTCTCGATGCACAGCTCATCAAGCCGTTAAATCCAAAACCTCTACCTAATTCAGTGCCGCCACAATGAAACATGAACCAGTACTGCGAATATCACCAGGGTCCAGGCCATTTAATCAATAGCTGCTTTGCACTAAAACAAAAGATTCAACACTTGATCGAAGCCGGAAAAATAGAAGTGGCTGATAACCAGAATATCCTTCAAAATCCGTTACCACATCATCAGGTCAGCCACATCGAATTCGAAGAAATCATGACTCTACAAAGCCAAAGTTGGTTCTCAAAGCAGCTCCTTGAATGACCTTAATCGCATCAGAATTGCAAAACACCAACCTTGCCATACTTCGCCCCGGAAGAGGACCGAGTGGACGAATTTATCTAGCATAGGTAGCTCTAAGTGAACTCGTCAGAATGCCCTTTGATTATAACAAGCTTAATCAGGAATGTCATGAGATAAGGAACACGACTCGATCAGGAAGGGTTTACAAGCCATCAGTATTACAGGGAACATCACCGGCTCAAAAGAATCAACAATTTGTCACGGCACAAAAGCTATCATCTTCCTCCGCAAACCCGGAAAACCACTCTTTTGTCTCTGTGAGCCAACCAACACAATCTCACTCTCCAACTTTGCCAATGATAACTGCTGACACACTTCTACCAAGCCCATCTGAAATACCCTCAACGAGCCATCTTCTTCCCAAAAATTCCCCCGTTCAAACATCGTCTCCCTCGAAAGCCGTCCCTGAATCTTAAAATGTAAAGGAGGTCGAGCACGATATAGTGAATCAGCTAAAGAAAGTACAGTCCAATGTTTATTTGTGGGAGTTAATCAATAGCTCACCAGAACACAAGAAAGCATTCTTCAAAGCGATCCAAAAGATCTCAGTTGATAAAAACACCGCTTCGGAAAATTGAGAGAAAGGCATAAATCAAGTTTCTGCTGTTAGAAAGGTCACCTTTACAGATGTAGAGATTCCATATGATAGGATAAACCATAATCACACCCTTCATATATACGTAGAATGTCAGGGTCTAAACTTCCTTAGCGTACTCATTGATGGGGGATTCGATTTAAACTTATGCCCTCTACGTACACTGCAGAGGCATGGAGCTAATAAGAACCCCATACGGAAAGCATGCGAGGAAGTTAGAGGTTATGATCATGAACGAAAGGATATTCTTGAAAAATTGGATCTGGAGGTATCAGTTGGTCCTGCTACATATCTCATAACCTTTCAAGCCCTTGATATCCCATCCTCCTGCAATCTGCTCTTAGGTCGTCCTTAAATCCATAGAGCCAATGCCGTCCCTTCCACCCTACATTAATGTGTAAAATTCAAATTCGAGGATGACATTTGTATCATACCTGCTGGAGAGGAATCCTCATGTATTAATACATATTTCCAGGATCTGTCTCGTGAACACATAAAGAAAAATTGGTGAGAGTTGTGTAGGTTTCCTATAGAAACATGAACAAAGAGTTTATTATGTTCGCCTTCACTTCTTTATCTAAATTGCAAATGAACACCACTAAAGTTACAACAACAAAGATAAAAGGGTGGGGATGTCTTTTTCCACTGTTGCTTTTGTTGGTGAGGATTACCGTCCACACTGCTTAGAAACGGTCAACCACGCAAGTGATGTTATCTGATATGACTTTGTTAAAAATAAACTCTCGTTTTTCCAAACACATCTCTACGAAACGTAACTATATTTTTTTGGGGGGGGGGAGTAGTGGCAGAATTGGAGAATACGGGGAGGAGGTGAGAGCGACAAAAGGGGACATGGCATTTGGACGCTGATGAAGCCTGTCACGCCCCGCTTCCCGGTATACGGTGAAGAGGATGCGACTGGGCCGCTACGTATTTACTGTGAAGTAAATACGCTAAGCATATCTAAGCAATATAAAGTAAATACATAAGAGACAAAAGATATGAACTGAACAGCAACTTTATTTATCAACATTCTTTTGTACAATGCATGGAAAAGTAAATATATGGAATAAAGCGATGCCTAAACAATGGCATAACAGAAATAAAAATTACTGAATGAAAAGTTTACAATGACTAGAGCTCGGGGTCTTCACTGAATTGGTCCAAGTCTTCAGCAGTGGGCTCGATCTCTGATGTGTCCAGATCACCTGACGACATTCAAAGAAGAAAGAAAGAGAATGTCGTCAGCGAACAGGTCGCTCGGTAAGTCCCAAAGATAAGGGAGAAATAGAATAGACAGAATAAGAAGGTATCTTTTAAAGTTGTATTATATTGTTGTAATGTTATGTTAACGCTGTTGTTTGTAGCTTGGTACAGAAGGATACCGGTGTATACAAGAGGAGTCTCACTTTCCCCAGAGACCAAGGCATCAGAAACTCAAGGAACCGTTGGGCCACGGTACAACAACAATGGAATATAGGTTAGGTGTCTTATGGTTACAGTCTCTTGCCACTTCTAACACCTTCCGTACCAATCTACCCCTTAAACCCCGTAGTGTTTTGATTGTATTATTGTATTGTATTGTATAGATTGTATAGTTGGATGACTGACCAAACCATGATATCAGTAAACGGATGTAACTGTATAATCATGTAAATGGAATAACTGCAGAATCATGTAAATGGATGTATATCTATGGTTCGGTTTGGTCAAGTTGATAGATTGAATATATAGAATAATTGATTCATGGATTCATGTTGAATTGTAATATTGTAAATTGTAGATTATAGCTTGTAGATTGTAGATTGTACTTGAATCTATTCAAGTCAGATTATAATGAGACTCAAACTGAGTCAGACAATTAGAAAGATAAATTGAAGTCATGATTGTTTTGATGTTATCAGTAACCGCTGCACATGGACGGCAGGATTTGTGTCTTTTTCCAAGACGATTACCGTATTGATAACACCGTTGTTAAGTTGTCTACCTTAGATAGGCAAGCACCCACTTCTCCGGCTCCCTGATTCTCAAGAGATTGGTCCTGCTTAAACCTATATTTACTAGGGTCCTTATGGTAAATTATAGAACTTAAGGGAGTTTTATGTAAAAATACTTTTATATACTTTTCAAAGTACACCCCAAGTATTTATTAATCATATTTAGAGTTGTAATGAATGTAGATTTTATATTGTGATATTTCTATTGAAAATATCCTATTTTCATAATAAATGGTATTTATTGGTAATATTGGTTTTGTATGGAATTCATGGTATTTTAGTGTAAAGTGATTCTTGTGACATTTTTAGAAAAGTGGAATATTTGTAATAATTCAAAATAGATATTTTTATGTTACATATACATATATTTATATGAAAATAATTTTAATATATATATAATATTCTAGAAATCTCGTTTTCTTAAGATGTCGTATTTTAAATCTTTCGAGACCGAATGCTTCTTGCGGAGGTCTGCATCTCGCACTACTAAGCCCGAGGATGTGTGATAATCCGCATCATCCCGAACGGGTTCCCCAAATGGGTTGTAGCGGCGCTTTGCAAAGATTTGTATAAATACTAATCATTAAGGAAAAACAGTTTTGTAAATTATGGTATTTATTTGTAAAAATGTCGATTTCCCGTATTCTATGTTCTAGGGTCTCCTAAGTCAACTAGACTGCTCCTAACTGGTCCAAAGTGACAAGTTGTGAGATATCCCTCAAATCGCCTCTTCACCGCCAATTGTGGCCAGGTAAGTATAAGTGAAGAAAGGAGGGTTTCGCTTACGAATCACCGTGAGACGGGCCTTTTAAAGTTACCTTTCTCACTTGTCTAAACTAAGCACCACAAAGTCAGGTTTAGATAAACGATTGAATGCCTACAATCTTCCTCTGTCCTAATGAGCGCGACAGTCCTTAATTGGCCGAGTCTAGATATTTTTTTATTAGCTCAAAGGTTATTTATTTGTAAAGATGTCGATTTCCCGTATTCTATGTTCCCGAGAGTATCGTGCTATGTTGCATATGAGTATGTAAGGAGGTAGGTCGTTACCTCGTGATCTACTTAAAGGTATAACAAGTTTAATGGTTTAAATGTTGCAAAAGGAACTATGTGGTATTTAAATGAAAAAAAATACGGTAAAAGGAACTAGCAATTATTTTGTGATATGAAACTTGATCAATTTGGTTGATTAGTGTTTAAAAGTAAACATGAGAGAGTTTAAGCATAATTGTATTAACGAGAAGTGAAGTTTTATAAAGAAACTGAATCGGAAATCGGATTTGTTCCGATTCCGTCGAGTTTGTAAATCCGTATTTTAGAAAAGAAAAGAGTGGTAGAATTTGGGGACTTATGGGTTTTGGACAATAATGAGAGTGAGATGGAAGGAGAGGAATCGCTAGTGCGTCGCTTCGTCGCCGAGAGCTCCTAGAACGATCGCCGGAAGTTCGCCGGGAATTTCGTTATAGCTTCGCTTCGTGCTCGTTTTCAAAGTACACAAGTTCCTTGGAAATTTTAGAGAGTTGGCTCAGAGTTTTGGGGTAAGAGGGTAGAGGGTAGGGGTGTATTTATAGGGTTAGGTTAGAGTTAGGGTAGATGTAGGGTTTTAATTTTTAAAAAATGTATGAAAAATGTATTAAAAATGTAGTAAATGAGGTTTAATGGGGTCTCTGGAATTAATATCAGAAATTGAAGTATGCAGGGGAGTGGGGCATGCAAAGAGGCACAATATTGTAGTTGTCAACTCGGCCGACCGGTCGAGTCCGGCCGAGTCAAAGGCTTGGAAGGTGGGGGGTCGCCGGAGGTAGTCACTGGTACCTTCAGTTTTTCATGGGTAGTGGGAAATTTTGGAGTTATCTCGTGTGGACTGTTGGGCTTCTATAAAATTTAAAACAAAAAAATATTAAAAAATAATGTGGGGTATGAGATTTGAACTCTGGTGGCTTGGTTCAGCAGTGCAAGGTATTACCAATAAGCTACAAGCTCTTTCTTGTAATTAAATTGCTGATTAATTACTTAAGTCTTGTGCTCAGGCAAAAAATACCCCTTTATGGATTTTTTAAAATTTTTTTGTAAAAACTTGTATTGGAAATTGGGGTTGTTACAAAGCCCACATAATGCGGCGATTCGTTTTGGTCTGGGCTTGTCACGCCCCGCTTTCCGGTGTACGGGGAAGGGGACGCGACGAGGCCGCTGCGTATTTACTCTGAAGTAAACACGCTAAACGTATCTAAGAAATATAAAAAGTAATGTACACAAGAGATAAGATATAATTGAACAACAACTTTATTTATTAACATTCTTTTTACAATACATCTGAAAAGTAAATACATGGAATGGAAAGCAATGTCTAAACAGTGGCATAACAGAAATGGAAAATACAGAATGTAAATGTGTACAAGTAACTAGAGCTCCGGGTCGAAGGCTAGCCGATCCAAATCCACGCTGGTGGGCTCGATCTCCAGTGAGTCCGAAACACCTGGAGACATTCCAAAGAAGAAGAAAGTGAATGTCATCAGCGAACAAATCGCTCGGTAAGTCCTAAAGAGTAGGGAGAAGTAGAATAGACAGAGAGAGAGTATAACTATTATAGTGTTGTTTGCTATGTTAACGTAGTTGTTTGTAGCTTGGTACAGAAGAGGCCAGTGTATACAAGAGGAGTCTCACTAGACCAGAGAATACGGTATCAAGAGTACAAGGCTCCGTCGATAATACCACGGAACAACGAAAATTGAATTCAGGTTAAGTGTTTTTATGGTTGTTGTCTCGTGCCACTTCTAATACCTTCCGTACCAATCTACCCCTTAAACCCCGCGATATCTTGATTGTATTGTTTGTATTGTTTGAATTGTATATTGTATATAGAAGGATGACTTACCGAAACCATGATATCAGTAATGGAACGGATATAATGGATGAACATGTAGATGGAATATATCCATGGTTCGGTTCAGTCAATATAGATTGAATATATGGATTCATAGATCCATATTGTATTGAAGTTTGATACTTGAATCATATTCAAGTCAGATTGATTATATTGAGACTCAGTCTGAGTCAGACAATTAGAAAAGAAATTGAATCCTGAATTATGTTTTGGTGTTATCGGTAATTACTGCATATGGACGACGGGATTTGTGTCTTTTTCAAAGACAATTACCGTGTTGATAACACCGTTTGTTAAGTTTTCTACCTTAAATAGGCAAGCACCCATATCTCCGGCTCCCTGAGGCTTAAGAGACTGGTCCCGCTTAAACCTATGTTTACTAGGGTCCTTATTGTAATTTAGTATAACTTGAGGGGGGTTTATATAAAATAATTTTGTATAATTTTCAAAATACACCTCAAGTATTTTATTATCGTATTTAGAGTTTTCATGGATGTATATTTTATCAATATGACATTTCTAATGAATAAAACATAATTTCATAATATATGGTATTTATTTGAAATATTGGAATTGTATGGTATTTTCTTGTAAATGGGATGTTAATCTTGAATTTTGGAAATGTGCAATAGAATAAATATTAAAAATAGATATTTTGATATTAATTACATATTTATTTATTTATTAAAAATATAAGTTTTATTTATAATAGAAATCACATTTTCTAAAGAAAATTGTATTTTAAATCTTTCGAGATCATATGCTCCTTGCGGAGGTCTGCATCTCACTCTACTAGGCCCGAGAATGTGCGATAATCCGCACCATCCTGAACGGGTTCCCTAAAATGGGTTGTAGAGGCGCATTTGCAAAGATTTGTTAAAATACACATCTTGTAGAAAAAAGTTTTTATAAGACGGAGGTAGTTATGTATAAAATCGTATTTTTCCCATATCTATGTTCCCAAATTTCATCGTGCTATATTACATATGAGTGTTGTGAGGAGGCGGGTCATTACCTCGTGAGTTTTCTAAGGTAATGCGATTTACAAATTTCAAGTATGTCGAAATGAAATATGAAGGTATTTTAATGTAAAAGCAGAATAAAACTTGCTACGATTATTATTTTGATGTCAAACTTGTTCTATTGCCTTTATTAATGTTTAATGGTCATGACATAAGAGTTTGGTATTATTGTGTTTAAGAAAAATGGAACTTTTTAAGGAAAACCGAATCGGAAGTCGGATTAACTCCGCTTCCGTCGGGTTTTAGTTTTGAATATTTTTAGAATAGAGAAAAGAAGAATAATTAAGGACTTATGAGTAATTTGACTAGAAGAGAAAAGGAGGAAGAGGTAGGAGGTGCCGGTGCGTCGTTTCGTCGTCGGAATCTCCTCGAATCGTCGTCGGAAGTTCGTCGGAGCTTCGCTCTTTGCTAACTCCGCTTGCACACAAAAGACTTGGGAATTTTCTTGAGAGTTTGGGCAGGGATTTGTGAGTGAGGGGGGTAATTTGAAGGGTGTTATTTATAGGAAAATTAAGGTTTAGGGTAGTGAAAGGGTGTGATAAAAAAATTGTATTAAAATGGATTAAATATGTGTTTTAATTTGCTCTGTAAATGTGCATGGAAATTAAATAATACAGGGGTTATGGGGGGAGTTCAAGGGTCGCAACAGGTAAAAAAATTTAGGGTTTCGGCCGAATCAGACCGGCGGCGCCGGCCGAGTCGGGTGAGTCGCCGGCCCGAGTCGGGCCGCGTCTCCTTGCCTCGTGTCCCCGTCGCTTGGTCTTGACTCGTAGACACGTTTGTTTATTCTGTAACTTACCCTATTACGTGCACGTGTACTCTTGGGCTTCTAAAAGATTAAAAGAATTTTAAATAAAAAATAATGTGTGGCTGATGGAATTTGAACTCTAGTGCTTTGGTTCAGCAGTGCAAGGTCTTACCAATGAGCTACAAGCTCCTTCTTCCTGTTCTAAAGCAAAACAAACTTATAACTTATGCTCAGGCTCAAGTACCCCTTTCTGTATTTTTGAAAAAAATTGTACATAAAGTTTAGGGTTGTTAGAGGGCTTTCTTATAAGCCTGCCAAACATTTGATCGGACTTTGCTGAAATTTTATGCCCTTTTTATAATTTGGGCTGAAACAGAGTTGTGGATAGAGGCTGGATGTTGTTCTTGTAGTAATAGAGCGGGTTATCCTCACATGTCGAGCTTGTTGTAGACATCCCAGCGAAGCAGCGATTTGCGAATTTACCTTTTTACCCCTGCATCATTTGTCGCATCATAACCTTGCATTCACCCCACCAGTGCATCTATATCATGTCGTTCATCCCATTTCTGCATAAAAATAATTGTTTCGTATACATGGAGGCAACTTAATTGTATGGTTCAAGATTCGTTCAAGCGACCGAAATACCCTTTTCGACACGCTCAAAAATCCATATCTCATGATTCTTTGAGCCAAATGATGTCAAACTTTCTAGATCATCTTAATATATTTATGAGGAAATGCCATAAAAATTTCAACTAAAATCGACAACGTTTACACGATGAGCCAAGGTCGTCTGATTATTTTATTATTAAAATAATATGGTGGACCTACGAGAGTAAAACTATCAATTTTTCTTAATGGATCCTCATAACTCACTTAAATGGTCCTCCATGCAAAATTTTAAGTCATTTGAGTAATGTTTGCTATTTGTTTGAATATGAGCGATCAGGGGTTAATTAAAATAATTGTTGCTATCAAGCACTTGATTAGTGATAATTAATCTCTACTTGACCTGTCAAACCTATGACATAGGATTTTTTATTAGTGTAATTTATTGCACATTTTTCTAACCCATTTATCATTTTGTTGACATATATTAAGCTATTTCGGGTATATTTTATAAATTATTACAGATAACAGGGCTTGGATGGAAAAAGACGGAAAATTGTCCTAAAAGAAGGATTATGTGCGTACAATGGAGACTTAAGGGAATTATTCAGAAAATAAAAAGAAAATTTGCAAATTTTGGAAAAAAATTGGGAATATTATTACAAATCAGCAAAGGTTGCAAAAAATAGAGATGAATCAATCATCACAATAATAAATCAGTTGGAGAAACCAAATCAAATAAAAAGTAACAAATCAACCTGTCTAATTATATACCAAATTTAGGAACAATTCGGAGATCTACGCAACTATAGAGATATAACGAGATATTCAAGATTTTATGTGCTAAAAAATCATCTGAATCAACGATGAAAACCCAGAAAAAATCCGGAGCCACGACGCTATGAAACGGCGGCGGATCAGCGGTCGATTTTGGGACGTTTGATGAGATTTTTTAAGGGCATAATCATACTTCCACATAAATTAATATGAGATGTAGGGTTTCATCTTTTGAAGATTCTAAAAGCTCGCAACAGTATCCAACAGAGTAATTAGATTTTCATAGTTGTTAGCAAGTAGATTCTCTTGTATCTTCTATTACTTGTTCTTCAATCTTCCTTAGCCCTATATAAGCACTTGTATTACCTTAGGGTTTCATATCTCTCCTATCTTTCTCATAGGATTCTCATTAGGGTTTTCAAGGAGAAGAGATCGGGTTTATTGTAAGTTCTCTTGATTATGAATAAGATTTATTTTTCTTTTATAAACATGAGTAACTAATTATTTTCTAGGGATTTGTTTGTATTTATTCTGTGGTTGGATATTCTTTTATCTCTTCCTTTTTATGCTCTTATGATGAATGTCTTGTGATTTAATTATTCTCTTTGTAGTTTTTTTATCTAATAAACTAATCTTATAATGAAAGTTGACATCTACAATAAGATTAGGGAAATGTGATAACACCAACAATTTAATTAGGTTAAGGAAATTTTGACATACTAGAAACTTAATTAGGGAAGATAAGAAAATAATTTAATCACAAGATATTCAATCTAGGTAGTTAAAAGAGATCTAAATTAAACGAAAAGATATCAATTGTAGACTCGTGATCTACAGATTTTTGTGGAAAATTAAAACTAGGTTACTTCTAATTAACTAGAACTAGGGTTTTAATATGATCTAGATGATTTTATGATTTTGATAGGCTATATTTATAATTTAAATATAACATATACTTAGTTATAATTAATGGAAACATATTAAAACTGGATTAGAAAAGAATATGAATCTTTTAAACCAACCAAAGAAATAAAGCAAATAAAAACCCTAGATTTTTCTCTCTCTTGAAAACCAACTTTTATTTTGCATTTAAATTGTTAGATTTTAAAAATAACTCAACTTTAATTTAGCTTATAAGTGTTTAACACACCTCTCTATGGGAACGGTCCTCAAGTACAACTGCGATAAGCTGTATACTTGCGGTTAAATTTGGAGACTAATAAAATCCCCAATCAAGTTTTTGGCGTCGTTACCAGAGAAGTGTAGTTTAATTACATTTAAATTTAAGTTTTAGATTTTAGTTGTACATTAAATTAGATTTAGTTTACCTGATTCTGCGAATTCTCTATTTTATATTTCAGGAATCGAGACAAACTTAAGAGGAGAAGATCAAGACAAACATAGGCAAATTTATGTAAGATCTCGTTCTTTCTAAAATCTTGATTTGATTCTGACTAACGGATTTTTGCAAGACTCTTTGCGCTAAAAAAAATTAGTTTAGATTTTAGATCTTTGATTGTTTTAGACTGCAATGCATATTTTAAAAGATTTTAAGGGGCAATAACCCAAATCCAGATTAGGTGGGAATTTCATTACCCTTTCTAGACCTCACAAATTATAACTGAGCATCCACATTGACCTACAGTAATTTAAAAAGTATCTAGACTTCAGCCCCTAAGGACGTATCTCGCTCAATAGGTTAAAAGGTGCTTGTAGCTAAGTTAACGGTTATCCAATTCAATTTTGAGGTATATAGTAACGTGTGACTAGTTGTGGTTATTTAATTAAGGCCCGATGTTTACCGCCGAAAGCCGGGAAAGACGAATGTCTTGCCTGAATTTGGGGACAGATGCTATTTGGGTCTATCCGTCCACCTCTCCGATGATGCCAAGTTGATTTATGACACCGTGTATCGGAGGTTTGGACGGATGCGACCATTGTAGCGGACTTCGTCAGATTCCCCCTCGTTGTGAAGGGTTTTTGATTGTGGGGACGCTCTTCCCTGCAGGCGCAAACTCCTACAGTTAATTACGTTACCGCGTAGCGATAACCACTTTCTCCTGCTCCAGATGTTCACTTCGTGTCGTGTGTGTTTGTTTTATTTTTGGTTGCCCGTGGATTGTATACGGAGACTAATTTGTGTTTTTGCCCGTAGGGCGTGGATTAGTACAAATCCGTATTTTCTTATATTTGGGTTTGGTTTGATTTAAGGATCGTTAATCTCGTTTGGGATTAAGATCAACTTAAATGTTTGTTGATGATACGTTAGTCTAATTTTAGACTAAGATCTACTCAGCAGGATTTTTGGGATCATTCAGACTCAACAAAACAGCATTTGGGATCTATTGCTTTAGTTTAAAGACATTACGGTCTATAAATCACCATTTTTGGTATGAGGGTTTAGTTTAAGGACATTGCGGTCCACAGCTAGTTTAAGGACATTACGGTCCATAGCTAGTTTAAGGACATTGCGGTCCATTGTTATATACTCATGGGTTTGGGAATGCACCCAAGAGCCGTTGGCTGTCAGGACCCTCCACCTCTCTGACATCGTTGAAGAATTACAACGACATATATCAGAGGTGTGGAGAGATGTACCCTTGAATCAATTTCCAGATCGAGATCATTAGTCATCTTTGGAACTAAGATCGATTTGGGGAGACATGAGTATAGGAGGGCCCGGTTGATTGATGATCAAAGGGGTTTTGGCCTTGGAAGATTTGACTAATTTGGGCTAAGGTTGGCCTCTCATAGTGTTAAACACTAATATCTGCTCGGTGCTCACGTGCTCCCACATGAGGCTCTAACGCAGTGTTAAACACTGAAATTTGGAGCGCTCACGTGTGGCACGTAAGGCGCCTGAGAATTGGGCACCGATTCTTTGGGTTTATTCCCTTTTTCTTTTATAAGTGGTAAGCACTATTAGGGGTCACGTGGGATCACACGAGGCGCCCCAAAATAGGAGGTGTCTTTGGATTTGTTTCCCTTTTCCTTTTGAAAGTGCTAAGCACTATTAAGGGGTCACGTGACGCGCCCCAGAATGGGAACTGTCTTTGATTTATTCCCCTTTTCCTTTTGAAAGTGCTAAGCACTATTAAGGGGTCACGCGGGATCACGTGAGGCGCCCCAGAATGGGAACCGTCTTTGATTTATTCTCCTTTTCCTTTTGAAAGTGCTAAGTACTATTAGGGGGTCACGTGGGATCACGTGAGGCGCCCCAAAATGTGAACTGTCTTTGATTTATTCCCTTTTTCTTTTATAAGTGCTAAGCATTTGTTTTAAGGGGTCACGTGGGAACACGTGAGTCGATCTCAGTTTTTTTTTTATGCAGGGTTAAACCCTAATTTTGTCAGAGGAATTAAATTCCTATATCTTTTGGAAGAATTAAATTCTTCAAACTTAGTTTTTTCTTCTACGTTTTGGGACTGCATGACAGAATCTTCCCGATGAGAATTAAATTCTCAACTTGTGGGGAGATCTGTTTCTGCAGACCTCAACCGGAGGAAGAACTAAGTTCTTTTTTAGAAGAGTTAAACTCTTGTAATGGCGAAGAGGAGATAAAATGATCTCTAGGTCTTTTTTTCTTACATAGGGTTTCTTTTCTTAAAAGAGAACTCCTCTTTTTTTCTCAAATCTTATCGGGGTATCCTCTTTTTCTGACTTAGAGTCTCGGGTCCTTTATATAGTAGAGGCGGTTTTGTTGATTTAGTTAAGCAAATCTCTCGTTGAGAGATCTTAATTGATTTGGGGATTTTATCCACCGTCGGATCTTTGATCCAAGGACTTCTGTTTTACAGAAAACATTTTTCTTATTTTTAACAAGATTAGGAAAATATTTTCCCATACAAAGCTTAATCTGTAGCTTGGTGATTTTTAATCACCATTGGATCTTTAATCCAATGGTGCTCTGTTTTACAGAGCGTAATTTTTCTTGTTTAGAAAGATTGGGGAAATATTTTCCCATACAGAGCTTATTCTGTAACTTGGTGATTTTTAATCACCATTGGATTTTTAATCCAACGGTGCTCTGTTTTACAGAGCGTAATCTTTCTTGTTTAGAAAGATCTAAGGAAATATTTCCCAAATATGGTTTTGATCCCTTTTATTTAGAATTTAATTCTATCGGTTTGGAAAGTGATTAGGAACCCTTACGTGTAGCACGTAACCCCCATAGCATTAAACTGGTTTGCTTATATGTAGCAGTCCCAGAGAAAGGCATCACGTGTTGGCACGTGAGCTGATGTTCAGGAATGTCACGTGTGGCACATGACCCCCACGAAGTTAAGCCCAATAAAGAGCATCACGTGCTGACACGTGAACTTCGCTGGCCTGTTATTTGTTTTAGGAAGGCGCCTATATACTTTGTATATAGATACTCACGTGTTTGCACGTGAGGCTCAATTTCATCCTTATTTGTTAAGCGCAATGCCTATAATTTTTGCTCCAAGGTGCATCACGTGTGGCCACGCGATACTCCGTTTGGGGAATTTTTCCCATCGCTTTTTATTTATTATTATTATATTTTTTTTATAAGGGAACACCTGCTATTTCGATAATTCGTATAGCGGAACCCTCCTACCTAACTAGTACTTATCTGGCCTCAAGGTTGTTAAAGAGCTATTAGAGAATCTATCCCGCAATTTGTCTTTTAGTAGTTAGGAGCAGGTCTAGTAACTTGACCTAGGTAACTCTAGATCTAGGTTTGTTTGCGCACTGTGTTGGTGATTTTTTAGAATCTCTAGTCATCTAAATTTTTGCATTAAAAAAACAAAAAAAAACTTTTACATATGGTGTATGCACGTGTGGGGTCAATACGAAACAAACCGTTTGACTCGTCTTGATTTTATAAATACTATGGCTGAAATCGTCCCCGCTACATGATCGAAAGAGATTTTGCATGTTGTATCTTAAGGTTTAAAGTAACCGCAATCAAGACGGCGTCGCGTGTAGCTAGCCGTGATGAGTACGGGTCGTTCACAGGGAGATGATACGTTTTAAGTTCTTGTTCTCACGAGTTAAGCAAAATGTCCGAATGGTTCAATTCTAATCTATGTGTTTGTATATGCAATGAAACGCTTGTTAGGGATAGAGATAGGTTAGTTTAAGATAGGAAAATCCGTACTTGTTACTTTGTACCTTACTTGACTTATCGAAACTGTGGTAATCGGCAACAACGTGGATTAGGATGCTTAAGCACGGTATTTTGAGAAAGCCGGCTTGTTGACCCATGTCCTTCCGTTCTTATCTCTTATCTTTCGCCTCGGGCCAAACCAAACGCAACTGGTCTCGGTTAGGGATCACCACCACCGTGGTAGGGTAGGGTGCCTAACGGAGCGCTTGCGTGAGATTTAGGAGGAGTTCGATTAGTAAGTAAAAGGTAAAAGAAAAGAGTAAAAGAAAACCTTAACTTAAAGAAGCATTCTCTTTCCCTAACAAGATACACTATTCACAACTCATGATCAACATCAAAAGAAAATGCAAAAGAGAAGAAATAAAAGAAGCAACATTGCAAGTAAGTAAAACAAAAAATGAAATTGGAGTAAAGTAAAAGAGGTACTAAGAACCCAAGTGAAAATATGAAAGCTTTATTAAGTTCAACTCCAAGATACAAGCTATGAATTCAAATACTAAAATCTAAGTTTGCAAGCTCAGTTAAGAGATTGCAAGATTAGATAAAAGCAAAGCACTCAAGCCAACTAACTACTATGTACAAGAACTAAAACAAAATTATAGAATGAAGATTGAAAATTGGACCAAAGTATTCTCCTCGAGCTTGCTCTCTATTCTGGTATTTATAGACACAAAATCAACAAAAACAAACAATATAATTGAGATGATGCGACAACTTGGAATGACCAGAAGAAAAATGAATCACTTTGGAGTAGGTGGGACCGTCAGTAGCAGGAATTTAGCCAATTCTGACGGTTTACTGTTGAGTGGAGGGGCTCGTTTTCTTGTGGTGATCTTATATCCTCTCTATGATCTCTCTAGTATTGTTTGATTTTTTTATAAACACTTGGATATTAATCAGTAGATTTGGAGGGAAATACAACTTTTAAATCACACCACACCTTTATTTCTACTCATCATCCATGCCACTTGCTTTAACAACTTGCCCACTTGCCTACTTGGTTCATGTCATCATCATGACAGCTGCCCACTATATTTGTGTATCAACAAAAGTTGTGTTCACACTTGGTTCATGTTGGAACACTTTGAATAAAAATGTGTACACTTGAATTATTTTTGCAAACTCTTGAATATTGATCGGTTTTCCGTTCCGGTTGCAGTGTCGGCTCACACATGTCATATCCATGCATTTGTGTGTGTTTCCAGTGTTTTGACACGAATACCTGTAACCTGTACTTATTGAATAGACAGATTAATAGTACCGATATACACAAAAATGATAATGAATGAGCGGTACTGAAATGCAGTTTTTCATGATGAACACTACACCTACCCTACAGGATAGATGCTATCATGTCCGTACATCACTACCATCTTGCATAGTATTACCATTAGCAGCCAGTGACTATGAAATAAAATCCGCTTTCATAAACTCACTTCTTAAATTTTATGGTTTAGAATCCGAAGACGCCTATGTCTTCATAAGAGAGTTTGAGGATTTATGGCAAATGTTTAAACTTAAACAGTCGAACCAAGATGCGGTTAATCTTAGACTTATTTCTTTTGCCCTCACTATAAAGTTAAGTATTGGTTTTATAGTGTGCCAGCCAATAGAATTAGGGCATGGGATGAGTTTACGTTCTACCCACATTTTAAAACCACCAAATTTCGAAACGAAATTAAGACTCTTTCGCAAAGAACAGGGAGAATCTTTTTGGGAGTATTTCGAACGTTTCAAGGATCTTCTTATAAAATGCCCCCATAATGGTATAGCTAAGTGGGAGCAATGTCAAATAGTCTATGATGGCATGGAATCCAAGTTTATGATTTAGTCCATGTGTCAAGGGGATTTTATAATGAAGAAAGAGGATGAGGCATGAGACATTTTAGAAGAATTTTCAGATAAGACCATGCGGTGGGAGAGTTCTGGTGAGAGATGCTCAACTAATTCTAAGGGTGGCATCCACACGGTTATGAAAATGTATGTAAGCACCACCACTGGGTTTTACTAGCATCAAGCATGCCGTTTTCAAAATTTTAGGATGCTAATCTACACTAACCAAGATCTTAAACTAGATGATTAGGGTTTAGCTTGATATCATAAACTTTACACTAAGAGATGGATGGCTACAACCTTTGTGGACCGTGTCTTTCTCTTCTAAAGCTCCGGGTTGTAGTCCACGCGACTCCACTATACTCCACTTGAAGGTTGATCGAACTTGCTTCGATGACCTTCGTGCCGAAGACGATCCATCCGAAGTCCGCTAATCCAAGTTACTTCTTCACTAAACTCTTTAGTGAAGTAAACACACTACACCAAAGCGCTAATCTAGTGTAGGATGGTGAAGTAGGAGTGTTGTTTGCTCACTAGGGTTCTCACAAGCTCAACGGTTCACAACTCATGTGAGGGATTGAGCTTGGAGGTGGAGGTGAAGAAGATGGAGAGAGCTAGAAAGCAACTCATCACATGAGCTCTCAAGTAAGAAAAATGAACTCTAGTGAAGAAACCAAGTGTAGAATGGCTTTACCAAGCTCACACATTATTGAAGCATACAATTTTCAACAATTAAAAATTGTAGCCATGCTTCAATAGTGCAAGCAAATGAATATAATATAAACTAAAGCCATGCTTCACCTCTCCACAATAAAAGTCTCCCCATTTTCCACCTCATTTTCTATTTTCTAAAAATAGAAAATCCATGCTATGCTTCATATAATATATATATACATATATATATATATATATATATATATATATACATATATATATAATAAAGAATAATTAGTGAGCTAATAATAATAGTCAATATAAAATTATATCAAATATAAATATATATCATATTATTAAATCAACACTTGATTTAATAATCAGATTATTTCATATATAACCAACTAATATCATTTATCTGTATATCACATTATCAACATGTGCCCTACTTCGTTTCGCTTGAACTAGAAAACTTCTGTGTGAGACTCTAAAGACTTGTCAATAAGCCAGCAGTAGGTGATGATCACGTCAGTCGCCCACAAGCCGTCAGCGGTACTGGCTGGACGTAACGGCTACCCAGGTATTGAGCGAATAGAAGACCAACAAGCAAGCTTGTCCAAACTCCCATGAAGCCTATAGGTAACACTTACCGTACAGTCCGGTCTCTTCGTTTGATATGTTGCATATCGAGTCTGGGGGTAGAATTGTCAGACCCCAATAACTTGATAAGTCATGCCGATGTAAGGCCTATAACGGTATGAGAAACTACTGATAACACTTACCAGTAAATCTCATCAACAGCCCTGGCCAGGGACTTCCTGTCATAGCCAATCGAGCATAGCGCAACATCAACTCCCTATACCGAGAGAGACGAAACCCCTCCTATCACTCATTACCTCCATGTGACTTGGGACTGTACCCAAAATCCACCTGTTTGCTCGACTCCTTTGAGACGTGGTAGGGAGGAAATCAAAGCATAGTGGGAACCACACAAGTCTCTATGACGATCTCGGGTCTACAGACTAATCTGTACCAGTGTCACTAGAGAACTGCTATCTGACGATAGGTATAGTACCATCTAAGAGTTCTCGGCGGGTCATGTTCAGTGTACCCATTCTCTAATGAGCACATGTGTACAATCTTTGATGTCAGACACCAATGGATATGGGATCAACCATCGTCCCATACAGGGTCAAGAAACATACACACCAGTCTACTCTGAAATATCGATGCCCTGTCTCGATATTCCCTCGACTAGGAATAATTGAAGGATGTGCTTGTAGACTACCCATGTCCCAGTAGTATGATCCGCATCATAGTCCTGGTAGTCACGCCTACATCCAAAGGGCTTTATCAACATGTATATGAGAGACAGTATAATAATACCAGTGATCATGTTAAGATAAAGGCAACCAGATAGAATACTATCATGTTGAGTAAGAAGTTCCTCCATATATATGTTCAAGCATCCACTATATCATACAATAATGGCCTCTAAGGCATACATATCACTAACAATCTCCCACTTGCACTAAGGCCATTTGTTGTAGTATCTCATACCCAACATCCTAAAAATTCTCTCGAATAGCATCTGGGGAGGGGCCTTCATGAATGGATCCGCTGTATTATCCTCTGTGTTAACTCTTTTGATCTCAATCTCCCGGTGATCTACTATCTTCCTGATCAGGTGATACCGTTTAAGAATATGTATGGATCACTGATAGGATCGGAGTTCCTTGGCCAAATCCATAGCTCCATTGTTATCACAATACACATGTATTGGATGCTCAATGGATGGAACCTCACCAAGTTCAACTATGAACTTGTTCATCCAGACAACCTCTTTGGCAACATCGTTGGTAGCGATGTATTCAGCCTCCATCTTCTAGTCTGCTACGGTATCTAGCTTGGAACTCTTTCAACTTACCGCCCCTCTATTAAGAGTAAAGACAAAACCCGAGACCAACTTATTGTCGTCCTTATCACTCTGGAAGCTCGAATCGGTAAAGGACTCCACCTGGAGTTCACCGTTACCATACACCAAGAACATTTCTTTAGTCCTTCTCAAGTACTTAAGAATGTTCTTCACGGTTGTTCAGTGTTTCTCCCCTAGATCTGATTGATACCTACTCACTACACCTAGTGAGTAAGTTACATCTGGTCTAGTACATAACATCGCATACATGATTGACCCGACTCCGAAGCATAGGGTATCCTTTGCATGCGAGCCCTTTCCAAATCAGTCTTGGGAGACATCTCTTTGGAGAGAGTGATTCCTGAGAAAGCGGGTAAATTACCACGCTTAGAATCTTCCATACTAAACCGCTTTAGTATGGTGTCTATGTACCTGGATTGGGACAATCCCAACATCCTTTTAGATCTATCTCTATAGATCTTAATCCCCAGGATGTAGGAGGCATCATCTAGATCTTTCATAGAGAACTTATGTGATAAGAAGAGCATGACCGAGTGTAGCATAGGAACATCGTTTCCTATCAAGAGTATGTCATCCTCTTACAATACGAGGAAGACAACCTTACTCTCTACTATCTTCTTATATATATATGGTTCATCTACATTTTTTATGAAGTCAAACTTTTTGACTGCTTCATCGAAATAGATGTTCCAGCTCCGCGATGCCTGTTTTAATCCGTAGATTAATTTAAGCAGCTTGTATACGCTTCCGCTGCTCCCACTATCTATGAAGCCCTATGGCTATGTCATATACACGCTCTCTTCTAAATCACCATTTAGAAAAGCAGTCTTGACGTCCAACTGCCAGATTTCGTAGTCATGGTATGCAGCAACGGCAAGTAAGATCCTGATGGACTTAAGTATAGCCACTGGAGAAAAGGTTTCATCATAGTCGACACCTGGTCGTTGACGAAAACCTTTTGCTACAAGTCTAGATTTGAAAGTCTCAACTTTTCCATCTACACCAATTATCTTCTCAAGATCCACTTGCTCCCGATGGGTTTTACCCCTTCAGGAGCAACTATCAAAGTCCATACTTTGTTGGTGTACATGGATTCCATCTCAGATCGCATAGCATCCAGCCATTTCACAAAGTCTCTACTTATGAAGGCCTGCTCGAAACTAGTTGGGTCATCATCTTCCATGATGCAATCCTCGCTCCCACCGACTACTAAAAACCCGTAGTATCTTTCAAGTGGATGAGGAACCCTACTAGATCTGCGGAGTGGCTGAGGTTCGTCGAGGACTATTGAATCCTCCGGTTCTACCAATTCGACAGTTATAGTTTGTGTTGTTGGAACTTCTTCCAGTTCTACCTCATTACTACTAATTTTTTTCACAAGAAATTCATTTTCTAAAAATATGGCATGTCGAGAAACAAACACCTTTTGTTCCTCAGTATGGTAGAAGATATTCTCTCGTGAATGTTTGGGATATCCTACAAACTTGCACAAAACTGACCTTGCCTTGAGCTTGTCCGGATTTTGCTTTTTAACATAGGCCGGACAACCCCGTATCTTAACTCATTTAAGAGATGGTCTCTTCACATTCCCTATCTCATATAGAGTGGTATGCATGGATTTGGTCGGAACCCTATTCAATAGGTATGCAGCGGTCTCAAGTGCATAACCCCCAAAAGAGATAGGCGATTCCTCCGCTCCGAAACTCCATTGTGCTGTGGTGTATACGGAGGAGTAAGCTGAGAAAGAATCCCATTCTCTTTTAAGTAGTCTCTGAATTCCGTGCTCAAGTGTTCTCCTCCCTGATCAAATCGAAGGATATTAATACTTTTACCCGTCTGGTTCTCAACTTCGTACTTATATTCCTTGAATTTCTCAAAAGATTCAGATTTGTGTTTCAACAGGAACAAGTCTGAATCTTGAGAGATCATCGGTGAATGTAATAAAGTACGAGGAACCATTCCTAGCATGTGTAGACATAGGACCACATACATAACTATGTATCTGTCCCAAGAGTTCAGTAGCTCTTTCTCCGTGTCCAGTAAATGGAGTTTTTGGTCATCTTGCCTTTGAGACATGACTGGCAAGTTTCATAAGATGTAAATTCGAACGGATTCAAATATTCATCCTTATGCAACTTAGTTAGTCTTGTCGCATTGATATGACCTAGTTTACAATGCCACAAGAAGGCTCCGTTCATTTCTGAACTGTTCCTCTTGTGTGTATTCTTTATACTTAGAACTGTTTTGTGACTAGAACGTATACACTGTTATACAATGTACCATACCCAATCAACACTTGATTTAGGAAAACATTCAAAACATTTTTGGTACGAAATAACAGTCGCTCAGAATCATTGTGTTACCACTTGGTAATACAAGGTGATATTCGCCAACTGCTTTGGCTGCAACAATTGCACCATTCCCTACTACTAGAGACTTATCACCCTATTCCAGTTCTCTATCTATCTTTAGCCCATGTAACAAATTACATACGTGGGATCCTGATGCGGTATCTAATACCCAGGACGTAGAGCAAACTGAGAAACAGTTCTCGGTTACGAACACACCCGAATATGATGCGTCAACATGATTTTTTCTTCGCTTGGGTGGCGTAGGAATCCTGATATTCCCCTATTCCTTACTCAGACTTATGACAATCATAAGATAGAGCGTAACCTAGCCTAGTATAATAAGTGGGTTCAGTCAATACATCCATATTATTATCTTGATTAAGGCATGGCATTGGTCGCTACCTGGAGAGAGAGAAGGATAATCACTTTTGCGTGCGCTCTTTGTAAAATTAGATTGGTTATTATTTTATCTAATCAGGATAGCTCCCACTGTTTTTATCAAATCTTCCTTCAAACCCTAAAATGTAAGATTAGCCGGGATTAATTACACCCTACAAGTTCGCCAATCGTTCGGCCAGGAAGGTATTGGTACTCCGAAGGAGTCTCCTCATGCTTTCGCATGGAACTAATTAAATAACCTCGTTTTCGCAGGGGTATCACCCCATTAATACCTTTCTTAGACACCTAATGGATCAACTAATTGTAAAGTGCAAAACTCTCCCAGGAGTAACTCTTACTCGCAGTGGGTATTGGGATCCAACTATCATATAAAAGGTATGCAATCTCATTGCAAATTTCAACACTTGAAATTTCCAATAATTGTTTTTACCCCTAGTGACTTATGACCTTAACTATGGTTAACAAATCATAAGCGCTAACCAAGTTTAACCCGTTCATTTCTTGATTGAATTAAACCCACCCTTACGACCCTTAACTATGGTCAACAAAACCGTACGACTACCCTAATCCAATCGTATCTCATGCGATAGATAAGCACTAATCAGCTACCGCACACTACATCTTGACGGAGGTCAATAAACGCAGCACGAATACTAAATAGCACTTATCTGAAATGACGGAGAGCTACAGCTAGTTTTTAAGAAAACCTTTAACGTAATGAACTTGATATCATTGCAGAATCTAGTGATTTTGAAAAGGAGTGGTTTAAGCTCCGCTTTTAAAATCAAGTAGTTTTCAAAAACAAACCGAATAGCTTTTACTAGCTTTTGCTAAAGAGGTCACTCCCAGTGAAGGGATTTCGGCTCTTTCCTCATCGAATGAGGTGCTAGATATCCATCAAGGAATACCTCTATGCAAAACAAGAACTACAGAACCTATGATGATAAACCGAGTAGGTTGTAGCATTTGCTAGTTTTGCTAAAGAGCTCACTCCCGGTGAAGAGATCGGCTCTTTCCTTATCGAATGAGATGCTGGATATTCATCAAGGAATACCACTATGCAAAGCAAGAACTAAAGCTATATTTTTAAAAACTTTTGATTCTACAATATCTTTAGGTTTCTTTTCTTTTCATTAATCTCGTTAATGAAGTCCCATCATTTAATGTTTCCCTAAACATCACAGAAAATGAAACGAAAATAGAACGTGCGCTTATGCCATCTGCATTCGCCACGGGGCCCTGTCATGCACCGTTAGGTTACTTAAATAACGACAGAGCGGGGGCTGGATTAGCATGGGTGCAAAACATAAGCAATGTTTATTATATATCATATATATAATAGCATTTGTCTTACGCAGTTATATGATCACATAACAGAACCAAGCAGCAGAAGTCAACATATGAAATATTGGATATATTAGGAGGTCCGTGTTTTAAATTAAGCCAATAATGAAAAACACGGATTCCACAGTCGTGATGAATAGCCAAACCCACATCCCTAGATCCCTACGAGAGCGACAAGTAACCCTGCCAATTCTAGAATTAGGAGACCCGGTCTCGACTCCTCGAGATGGTCTCCCACTGGACTCCAGAACCCGGTTACTTGTGCTCCCCGCCTTGGGTCTATCCTAATGCGGAAAAGTAAATAATATACATCAATGGTGATATCATTCTCAACCCGGAAGTGTCCCAATAAAAGAATATTACATACAAATTTTACATGAATGAAAATTTTAAAACTCTCATCTCACATAAAACCTCCGGCTATTCATTCACGACGATCCAATATAACATATCACAACAAAATATCACAGCAACACATAACATCACATGTCATCAACGTAAGTAAATACGCGTATCCCAAATTGCGTTGACATATAGCAACGAGATTTGGGATACCCTACATATTACACTTACGGTCGCAGAAAAGAGATGAAAACTACAATAATTAGAATCTACATTTTCTTAGACATCATAAACCCGGAATATCTCATATTCCGATTTTCATGCCTAACCCTATAAACCTTGCATTTTAGTCTCATATCGAAAACACTTTTCGATAACTTTGTCGGGCAATTCAACAAGATTCCCGACTACTTGATCGAATGCTCGTCGGAAACTTTAGTAGATGGCCGCACCCCCGATGCCATCGACGAAGTTCACTTAGGCGGAACACCGTGGCCGCGAGCACCCGAGTGGATGCTTTTAGTAACGAGGTTCTCCTACAGTCACTTGGTCGGGGCTCTGAGGCGTGGCTACCTAGTAAAGTTATTCGGCGAGTATTCACGTACGATACGTGATTGCGATGGAGTTTCGATCCGAATCGAAATTTCGTGGCAATCGATCAAAAGAGAATACAATGCTAGATTTACAAACAAACTAGTTTTCACAAAACTAATTTAATGTGGATTCCAACTACTGTGTCACATATCAAATTTAAACCCGAAACGACGTTAAAATTACCACTATGAAACACTCCGTATTAGCCGCAATAGAAAAGTTAACATCACATGCAATTTTGGGCTAATCAAACATAACCTGAAACCCCAAAACTAAGCCTACAGAACACCAAAAAAATACGAGGACAAAACATTGTACTGGGGCCGGCCAGGCTGGTTTTTCAGGGCATCTCGCCCGGTGAACTTTGGAATTTTGGCCTTTAATTTCTTTGGTGTTCTAGTTACATCTCATGTAACATTCTGCAGTTTTTTAAAAAAAAATTGGAGACCATTTAAAAATCGACAGAGAACAGGGTTTCAAGTTTGCATGTTTCGGAGTTTTTCGGTTTCGCAATTCTATTAATATCGTCTAATCTTCTAGTTTTGGCTCTGATACCATGAAAGTGTATGTTACCACCACCACTGGGTTTTACTAGCATCAAGCATGCCGTTTTCAAAATTTTAGGGGTGCTAATCTACACTAACCATGATCTTAAACTAGATGATTATGGTTTAGCTTGATATCATAAACTTTACACTAAGAGATGGATAGCTACAACCTTTGTAGACCGTGTCCTTCTCTTCTAAAGCACCGGGTTGTAGTCCCCGCGACTCCACTAGGCTCTACTTGAAGGTTGAACGAACTTGCTTCGATGAACTTCGTGCCGAAGATGATCCATCCGAAGTCCGCTAATCCAAGCTACTTCTTCACTAAACTCTTTAGTGAAGTAAACAAACTACACCGAAGGGCTAATCTAGTGTAGGATGGTGAAGTAGGGGTATTTTTTGCTCACTGGGGTTCTTACAAGATCAAGGGTTCACAACCCATGTGAGGGATTGAGCTTGGAGGTGGAGGTGAAGAAGATGGAGAGAGCGGGAGAGCAACTCATCACATGAGCTCTTAAGTAAGAAAAATGAACTCTAAGAAATCAAGTGTAGAATGACTTTATCAAGCTCACACGTTATTGAAGCATACAATTTTCAAAAATTAAAAATCGTAGCCATGTTTCAATAGTGCAAGCAAATGAATATAATATAAACTAAAGCCATGTTTCACCTCTCCACAACAAAAGTTTCCCCATTTTCACCTCATTTTCTATTTTCTAAAAATAGAAAATCAATGCCATGCTTCATATATATATATATATATATATATATATATATATATATATATATATATATATATATTATGAAGAATAATTAGTGAGCTAATAATATTAGTCAATATACAATTATATCAAATATAAGTATATATCATATTATTAAATCAACACTTGATTTAATAATCCGGTTATATCACATATAACCGACTAATATCATTTATCTGTATATCACATTATCAAATCAACACTTGATTCAATAGTCCGGTTATATCACATATAACCTAACTGATATCAAATAACCGCCAGATTAGAATACGGTATCACATACTCGTATTTAATCAGGCCCCCGCACATATCAGCATATATGCCCTACTTCGTTTTGCTTGAACCAGGAAACTTCTATGTGGGACTCTAAAGACTCGTCAATACACCAGCAGTAGGTGATGATCACATCAATCACCCGCAAGCCGTCAGCGGTACTGGCTGGACGTAACGGCTACCCAGGCATTGAGCGAATAGAAGATCAACAAGCAAGCTTGTCCAAACTCCCATGAAGCCTATAGGTAACACTTACCGTACAGTCCGGTCTCTTCGTCTAATATGTCGCATATCGAGTCTGGGGGTGGAATCGTCAGACCCCAATAACTTGATAAGTCATGCCGATGCAAGGCCTATAACAGTACGAGAAACTACGGATAACACTTACCAGTAAATCTCATCAACAACCCTGGCCAGGGACTTCCTGTCATAGCCGATCGAGCATAACGCAACATCAACTCCCTGTACCGGGAGAGACGAAACCCCTCCTATCGCTCATTGCCTCTATGTGACTCGGAACTGTGCTCAAAATCCACATGTTTGCACGACTCCTTTGAGCCGTGGTAGGGAGGAAATCAAAGCACAGTGGGAACCACACAAGAATCTATGATGATCTCGGGTCTACAGACTAATCTGTACCAGTGTCACCAGAGAACTGCTATCTGACGATAAGTATAGTACCATCTAGGAGTTCTCGGCGAGTCATGTTCAGTGTACTCATTCTCTAATAAGCACCTGTGTACAATCTTTGATGTCAAACACCAATGGATATGGGATCAACCATTGCCCCATACAGGGTCAAGAAACGTACACACTAGTCTACTCTGGAATATCGATACCATGTCTCGATATTCTCTCAACTAGAAATAATTGAAGGATGTGCTTATGGACTACCTAGGTCCCAGTAGTATGATCTGCATCATAGTCCTGGTAGTCAAGCCTATATCCTAAAGGCTTTATCAACATGTATATAAGAGACAAAATAATAATACCAGTAAACATGTTAAGATAAAGACAACCAGATAGCATACTATCATGTCGAACAAGAAAGTCCTCCATATATATGTCCAAGTATCCACTATATTATACAATAATGGCCTCTAGGGCATAAATATCACTAACAGGTTGAAGATACAATTGGAATGCAAGCCCAGTTGGCCGCCATTTAGAAATCAAAAAAAATCTATCAACTACCCCCGCCCCCGTTGCTCAAGACAGTCAACCTTCTCCTTGTCTTAACTGTCAAGACGTTTTCCACCTTTCAGAAGAATGTCCTCTTTTAAATGGTACTCACGGTCAAAAGACCACTAATGTTATCTATCAACGTAACAACAATAATAATCCTTATTCTCGAACTTAAAACCAAGAATGGAGGAACCATCCTAATTTGCAATGGAATCAAGGCAACACTAGCCAATAATTCCAAAATTAAAGACAAGATCCTCCATCCAATCCTACCCAACCTAATGCTTATCAAAAGGGCAGGAATGATAATAATTACATTAAAGTTGAGAAACAAATGATCGCCTATTTTCAAAATGAGTAACGCCAATTAAACAATCTATCTATAATATAGAAAGGCAAATCAGTTAGCTGCGGTATTAAGAGAACGTGAGCAAAGAACCCTACCTAGTCAACCTGTTATGAATCCTAAAGATACACGTACAAATCCAGTGCAAGAAAATGCCATAACCACCTTACGATCGGGTAAACAGGTTGATAATCAGGTTAGGATGCCCGAAAATTCGAAAAAGTTCCCAGCTAACGAGGAGCAGCAGTCTCCTACCCCGCTTACACAGCTGGCATCTTTTGATGCACCCACATCTCCATCCCATCCATCTTCTATAGATACCTCTCTTGAGCCTAGAGAACCATATCCAAAACGTTTAAAGGCCAAAAAGCAAGTTGCTAAGGTAGAAAAAATGGTGGAGATGTTTAAACAAGTGAATGTCAACGTCCCTCTTTTGGACATGATTGACCAAGTTCCTTTGTATGAAAAATATCTCAAAGATTTATGCACGAAGAAGAGACAAACTAAAGTGCCTAAAAAGGTCTTTTTAGCAGGCAATATTTGTGATGTCCTAAGAAATGCTATGCCCGTTAAATATAAGGACCTCGGTACTCATACTATATCTTGCATTATAGGCGAAAATGTCATAAATAGAGATTTATTGGACTTGGATGCTAGTGTTAATCTTTTGCCATATTCTATATATGAGCAGTTAGGGTTAGGTGAGCTTAAGCCCACCAAGATCACTTTGCAATTAGCAGACCGGTCTATCAAGACTCTTATGGGTGAGATCAATAATGTGTTGATTAAAGCCGGGGAATTTATATTTCCTGTAGATATTATCGTGATAGAAACACAACCCATCACTAACCCTAGGAATCAATGTCATACTAGGTTGTCCCTTTAGCCATTTCGAATGCATTGATCAATTGTCGCGATGGTTCTATAAAACTATCATTTTGGAACATGACAATTGATCTTAATATTTTTAACCTAGGAAATCAGCCAAGTGGTCCCTATAATCCCCTCGAAGTCAACTTAATTAATGATATTCCTAATGATGAAGAAGTTGACTTAGATAACTTCTTTATAGAAAATTGCATAGAGAAGGAACTTAGCAACAAAGAACTTGTTACTTTCGATAATTCTCTCCCAATAGCCTGCATAGGAAGAGCCCGAAGAGCCCCACTTGAGCCACTTTTCTTGAACCTGGGCCTCTTTTACGTCTATCGATAGAGGATTCCCCACGGTTCGAGCTCAAGCCCCTTCCATCAAAGCTAAAATATTCCTATTTAGGTTTGAATAACATGCTCCCAGTTATAATTTCTGCTGATCTTATTAAGGAGTATGAGGAGACCTTACTATCTATTCTTAAGAATAATAAGGAGACTATTGGATAGACTATGTCGAATATCAAGGGAATTAGCCCTACTATAGTATAACGTAGAATTTACTTGATAGACAACGCCAAATTAATTAGAAATCCTCAACGCCGTTTGAATCCAATTTGAAAGGGCGGTGAGGAAAGACATAATTAAATGTCGTGATAGTGGTATAATATACCCAATTTCTGATAACACGTGGGTTAGCCAAATTCATATGGTACCTAAAAAGTCAGGTATTACTGTCATTGAAAACCACATGAACGAGCTAGTCCCTATTCGTACGCAAACCGGGTGGCGTGTGTGCATTGACTATCGTAAGCTTAATGCCGCAAATAGGAAAGATCACTTTCCGTTGCCTTTTATCGATCAAATGCTAGAAAGGTTAGCCGGTCATGAGTACTATTGTTTCCTAGATGGATACTCTGGTTATAACCAAATACCCGTTTCACCCGAAGACCAAGAAAAGACCACCTTCACGTGTCCATTTTGCACCTTTGCATATAGACGGATGCCCTTTAGGTTATGTAATACATCCGCCACTTTTCAGCGGTGCATGATGAGCCTATTTTCCGACATGGTGGAACGTTTTCTTGAGGTTTTTATGGACAATTTTTCAGTCTTTGAGGATACATTTGATGAGTGTTTACACCACTTGGAGTTAATACTCCAAAGGTGCAAAGAAAAGAATCTAACACTTAATTGGGAGAAATACAACTATATGGTCAAGCAAGGCATTGTGCTTGACCACATTATTTCACGCAAAGGTATTGAGATAGATAAATCTAAAGTAGATATAATCTCTAATCTACTCCTTCCCAAAACCGTTAAGGACATTAGGTCATTTCTTGGGCATGCGGGATTTTATAGACGTTTTATCAAGGACTTTAGCAAGATTGCTAGACCCTTGACTTCACTTCTTGCCAAGGATACACCTTTTGAATTTGGTTCTGATTGTCTCAAATCATTCGAGCAATTGAAGAAGGAGTCTATATCCGCTCCTATTATTCATGCTCCTAATTGGAGTGAGCCCTTTGAGATTAGGTGTGATGCATCAGATTTTGCAACTGGAGCCGTCTGAGGACATCGAATTAACAAGATGCCATATGTCATCCATTATGCGAGTAGGACCCTAAATGATGCACAGTTAAACTATTCCACCACCGAAAAAGAATTTTTAGTTGTTGTATATGCACTTGAAAAGTTTCGATCTTATCTCATCGGTTCACACATTACGATCTATATGGATCATTCGGCCATTAGACATCTTATTTCTAAGAAAGATACTAAAACTCGATTGCTTAGATGGATTCTTTTATTGCAAGAGTTTGACATTGAAATAAAAAACAGAAAGGGATCCGAAAATGTTGTGGTCGATCACTTATCACATCTACCACTTGCACCTACACAAGAACTTCCTATAAATGACCATTTTCCCGACGAACAGTTATACACAGCTGGTAGCGAACCATGGTTCGCGGATATAGTCAATTTTCTCGTCATGAAAATGACACCGCCCGATTGGTCTAAACAAGATCGATATAAGTTTCACTCCCAAGTAAAATATTTCTTTTGGGATGATCCTTATTTTTTCAAACAGTGCAATGACCAAATCATTTGGTGGTGTGTACCTAATGATGAAATTAGGAGTGTTCTTTCATTTTGTCACGATCATGCAAGTGGGGGCTATATTGGGGCTAAAAAGACGGCGGAAAAAGTTTTACAAAGTGGGTTTTATTGGCCCACGTTATTTAAAAATGCATATGAATTTTGTAACTTGTGAACGCTGTCAATACTTAGGCAAAATCACTAGGCGGAACATGATGCCTCTCAATTCTATCCTTAGAGTTGAGATTTTTGATGTATGAGGTATCGATTTCATGGGGCCATTCCCAAATTTATTTGGGAACATTTATATTTTAGTAGCGATCGATTACGTATCGAAATGGGTGGAAGCAATGACATGCAAAACCAATGACAACAAGGTTGTTGTCAAGTTTTTGAAAAATAATATTATTTCTCGGTTTGGCATTTCACGCTCCATTATTAGTGATAATGGGACCCATTTTTGCAACCGATCTTTCGAAGCTTTTATGAGAAAATATTCGATCCACCAAAAGTTATCCACCCCATATTATCCGCAAACTAATGGGCAAGTTGAGATATCAAATAAACAAATTAAACAAATATTGGAAAAGACGGTTAATAAGAACCGCAAGGATTGGCCACTTAAGTTTGTTGACGTATTATAGGCTTACCGAACCGCATACAAGACCATTCTTGGTATGTCTCTTTATAGGCTTATATTTGGGAAACCTTGCCATTTACCAGTGAAGTTGGAACACCGCGCTATGTGGGCTATAAAACAGTTAAATATGGATATTGAAGAAGCCGGTAAGTATAGAAAGCTCCAACTAAATGAATTAGAGGAAATTAGGAACGATGCTTATGACAATACCATGATTTTTAAAGAAAAAACGAAAATTTTCCATGATAAAATCATTTTATGAAAAGATTTTCAAATGGGCCAAAAAGTTTTACTATATGATTCACGATTGCATCTAAACTTGTGATGGAGCGGGCCATTTATTGTCAAAAACGTTTTTTCACATGGAGCTATCGAGATTGAAAATCCTAAAAATGGTGAGGTGTTTAAAATTAATGGTCAAAAATTGAAACCGATTTTAGAATTTTCCTCGGATAATGAGGCGGAGCTCATGGATCTCCATGAGCCGGAATACACTTGAAAATATTTTAACCCCTCATTTGTAGCATATGAATATCATTAGTTTATTAGTTTTTTTGGGAAGAGTCGCGGTAGACAGTGAAGGTACTGTCAAGTTTAAGCGTATGGGGGTAGTTTTGTACATAGTTTTTAGTTTTCAAAATAAAAAATAAAAAAAATTAGAAAATTAGAAAATTTTGAAAATAGAAATAAAAAAATTAAAAATGTATATAAAAGAGAAAAAGAGATTTTAAGAAAAATGGATGGTTAAATGAATCTAGTTATAAATAGTTATAAGCATGTTCCCAAAAAGCTAGTATCATGAAGGAGTTGCTAGGTCTGAGAAAATCTAAGTGGAGCCTATGTTTCAGTCCAAACATTCGAACGTTGATACTCTACTATACGCACACACATCTTGAAGTTTGAGATAGTAGAAGAGACATGTCATGCTCTTGTCTATAATGCCCTAGTACGAAGAAGAAAAATTAATATCATAAAAAAAACGAACACTCTCTTGCAATTTTCAAGATAGCATAAAAAAAATTCAGCGATAGTGCTCTATCACCTAGTGATTTAGTCCAACTGATTTGGGATCATTTGTTGTGCCTTAGATATTGCAAGATTAAGATACTGCTATGTATGCCTAATAAGTCACATTCGATAACCAGTTGGCTAGTGCCTCAAGAAATATTAACGGCCGCATAAAAAATGCGGGAACAAATCTATCAATTTGATCTGCCGATTAAAAAAGTAATAGGGAGCTAAGGGAAAGAGTATGTGAGTTTGAATTGAATTCTCTGAGTGTTGAGATGATTTTACACAAACGTAGAGGTATATGATCATGTTTGGAAGGAAGATAGGTAGGAAAGATTGGAAGAATGTTGAGGAAGTAATTTTCAGTATAGATCAAAATCTATTAAGGCATGGTTCATGACGACTGAAAATCTAGTGAGATTTAAACTCTTGTTTTTTCGTATTTTTCTTATCTATTCCCATCTTTGTATATAGTTTTCATTTTCTTATTTTTGTTTTCTTTATTTTTTTTTTATAGGAGTAGGAGTAGAAGTATGATTTAGTTAGATAGTAGTTTAGTTTAGTTTAGATTTTGAAACCCTAAATTTGCTCGAGAACTAAGAAAAGATAAGTGTGGGGGTATTTGATTGGTGTAATTTATTGCATATTTTTCTAACCCATTTATAATTTTATTGTCATATATTATGTTGTTCCGGGTATCTTTTGTGAATTATTACAGATAACACGGCTTGAATGCAAAAAAAACGGAAAATTGTCCTAAAAGAAGAATTGCGTGTGTATAATGGAGATTTAAGGGAATTATTCAGAAAATCAAAAGAAAATTTGCAAATTTTGGAACAGATTTGGGAATATCATTACAAATCAGCAATAATTGCAACAAATAGAGATGAATCAATCATCACAACAACAAATCAGTTGGAGAAACCAGATCAAATAAAAAGCAACAAATCAACCTGCCTAATTATATGCCAAATTTAAGAACAATTCGAAAATCTATGCAACTACAAAGATACAACGAGATATTCAAGATTTTATGTGCTCAAAAATCATCTAAATCAACGATGAAAACACAGAAAAAAATCCGAAGCAACGACGCCATAAAACGACGGCGGATCAGCGGCTAATCTTGCCAAACGGCAGCGGATCAACAGTTGATTTTGGGCCGTTCGATGAAATTTTTTATGGGCATGATCGTACTTCCACATAGATTAATATGAGATCTATGGTTTCGTCTTTTAAAGATTCTAAAGGCTCGCAACAGTATCCAACAAAGCAATTATATTAGATTATTATAGTTGTTAGCAAGTAAATTCTTTTGTATTTTCTATTACTTGTTCTCCAATTTTCCTTAGCCATGTATAACACTTGTATAGCCTTAGGGTTTCATATCTCTCTCATAAGGTTCTCATTAGGATTTTTAAGGAAAAGAGATCGAGTCTATTGTAAATTCTCTTGATTATAAATAAGATTTATTTTTCTTTTATAAATATGAGTAACTAATCTTTTTCTAGTGTTTTGCTTGTATTTATTCTGTGGTTGGATATTCATTTAGCTCTTCCTTTCTATACTTTTATGATGAATGTCTTATGATTTAATTATCATCTTTGTAGTTTTTCATCTAATAAACTAATCTCATAATAAAATTTGACGCCTAAAATAGTATTAGGGATGCGTGATAACACCAATAATCTAATTAGATTAAGAAAAGTTTGACAAACTAGAAACTTAATTAGGGAATGTAAGAAAATAATTTAATCACAAGATATTCAATCTAGATAGTTAAAAAGGATCTAGATTCGATAAGACATTAATTGTAAACTCATGACCTATATATTTTTGTGGAAGATTAAAACTAGATTATTTCTAGTTAACTAGAACAAGGATTTTAATATGATCTAGATGATGTTATAATTTTGATAGGCTAAATTTATAATTTAAATATAATCTATGCTTAGTTATAATTAATGGAAATATATTAGAATTAGATTAGAAAAGAATATGAATCTTTTAAACTAATCATAGAAATAAAGCAATTAAAAACTCTAGATTTTTCTCTCTCTTGAAAACCAACTTTTATTTTGCATTTAAATTGTTAGATTTTAAAAACAACCCAACTTTAATTTAGTTTAAAAGTAGTTAACACACCTCTCTATGCGAACGATTCTCAAGTACAACTGCAATAAACCGTATACTTGCGGTTAAATTTGGAGACTAATAAAATCCCCAATCAATTCTCCTCCTAGTGAACCATTAATTTAACTTGCATCTCATGAACACTATAATATGCACTTTTTCTTCCTAAAGCGTACCTAATTTGCATCCTTTTGTTTTATTAGAAAATTACATGGAGGCCAAGTATTTTAGGGTGAAATAAGCTTAGGTATTGATAGAAATCAATTCATCTTTATAAAATCTCAACCATTCTATCCCCTACAATCAATCACAACTCTTCATTTCATATCTTAATCACTCCTTCTATAAATACGCATTTTCATGCACATGAGAAGGGGATCTCTTCTTGATTCCATCTTTCACATCTTTAATTCTCTCAACCCTTCACTTGATTTCTCCAAGAGTTCAAGTCTTTACCCTTCAATAAAAACAACCCTAAGATTAGCTTAGAAATCCCTCAAAACCCCAAAAAATCAAGAAAACTTCAAAAAAAATTAGCTAGGCAAAGAAAAACCCGATTTTTCCTATCAGGACTATGATGATGCTCAGTACTGGAAACTCCCCAAATCATGACACGTGGCAGATGACGTGTCCCAAGGCTTACGGAAAAGGAGTAAGAATGGTACATTGGAGGCATACCCCGGGCCTTCGACCCGAGGATGTTCTCGACCTTCGATGACCTCCCAGAGCACTCCTATGCTCGTCCTACAAAAAACCATTGGCTCACCTTCGAGCCCTTCTGCACGCTGGGCCTCCTCAGCCCTCCCAGCTCGCCTCCGAGCTATCACAGAACCAAGCTTGCTTGGCCTCCCGCTTGCCTCTGAGCCTCCGGCCGAGCTCAGCTTCCTCGGTCTCGTCGACCGACCCATAGCGCATATCGTAAGCGTCCCAGACATGGCTCCGCGAATCTCGCCATACGCGAGATATCCGCTGCCCCACGACCCCGCATCCCACGCCATCACGTTCCCCCGTTAACGGGCCTATCTCGCCATTAATGGAGGATCCTGCCATTCGCGCAGGCGCGGCTCCAAGGGCGTAACGGCCGGCGTAAATCTCGCGCCCGCAAGCCCATGGCTGCCACTATATAAACCCCTTCTCAGACGACTCAGGTAAGGAAATTCTATCTGAATAGGCCGCTACTCTGCCCAAATACCTCGACTAACTTGATCGTCGGAAGGTCCACTGTGGTACAACCACCCCGGGACTTCCTTGCAGGTAGGTCGGCTTAATTCCAAATCAAGCCCACTGAGATCCACACGCATCAAGAGGCAACCCTCAAATCCAATATCAGCCATTCATCAACGCTCGCAGCAGATCAATGGAAGACAACATCTGAATGAGATCAAGACCTCCATCAGTTGGCGCCGTCTGTGGGAATGTCGAAAATTCCGCTCAACGAAAGTTGATCTTCCGATCTCGAACTCATAGCGAGTGATCACAGCGACGATCCAAGCACTAGTCGTCGTCCTCCCCACAACGTAGGCGCGAATGGATCCCCTCCTCCCCCGAACGCCATTCATGCACTGTCTGCGCAAATAGATTGGCCCGCGTCCGTCGTGGATGCGCTTGTCCGTGTCCAAACGGCGGGATAAGCTCCCCAAGTCGCCGCTCCCCCACCTCGGGAGCGACACATAGGGAGAGAAGATACTTCCCGCGCCGGCACATCCGAGCACCGCCTCACTATCTCCGGCGGCCACAGATCCCCCATGGCGACCAATTTGATGACCCGGTGGGCACCTCACAGCTCGACGCCGAGGTCTTACGAAAGAGCGCCCCGCCCTGAGGCCCATCGCGCTCCTGTCCCTCCCGAGGAGGTATCGGTCAGATCGCCTGCTCCCAGGCATGGCCGGCACCCTCTCCCTCGACAGGTTCACGCAGACGGGACTCACCACGGTAGCTCGAGGACGACCTCTCCAGAGGACCTGAGGAACCTCATCGAACGGAACCGGAACCGCGGCCAGGTGCAGGTCGCCAGCAGCAGGGGCCATAAATCCGAGTATGCCGAATCCTCGGGATACCACGACCGACTCGATGCCCTCGAAAAGAAGATCAAGGGTATAAATCGGGAGAGTCGTCCTTTAAGCGACGGGGCTAGATATGTCACCGACTCGCTTACGAGGCCCTTCACTGAACAGCTGCTCGTTGTCCATGTTTCTTCTAGGACCAATCCTCCAAAGGTATCACTCTTCGACGGAAAGTCTGACACGAAAGACCACTTGGACGCGTTCACGACAGGGATGAGCTTCCAAGACAACTCTGACGCCGCACAATGCCGTGCATTCCCCGCCACTCTCATCCGCTCTGGACGAGACCGGTTTCGAGGACTCACGCCACGCTCCATATCTACCTTTGATGAGCTGGCCGCCCAATTCCTCGGTCATTTTGTCGGGAACAGGCGGCAGAAGCGGACCGTCGTCCACCTCTTCACCATAAAGAGCGGGGACAGGGAGCCTTTCAAACGATACGTCACCCGCTTCTACAACGCTCTTCTTGAGGTCCCAGAGCACCGGGACGAGACGGTCATCATGGCCCTTAAGTCGGGTCTTAGGCACAAGGAGTGGCTCCGCTCTTTGCATTAGCGCAACCTAAGACCATGACCGAGGTAAAAGCCTGGACCGAGCGAGAGATCCAGCTCAAGTCCGAGGTGAACGCGAACCTACCCCGGACCGACCAGACTGATCAAAAGAAAAGGGCCAGAGAAGAGAAAAAGAAGATTGACCAGCCAAAGCCGTACTCCCCGAAGTTCCAGGAGTATACCCCACTCAACATCTTCGAGACAAAACTGTTGGAGGAGGCGAAGGGCGAGAGATTCTTCAAACCCCCCGGTCAACAATAAGGCGGCCAAACGGACACGAGTCCCATATTGTGCTTTCCACAGGTCGCAGGGACACCCCATCGAAAACTGCAAACAGCTCCAAGACTACATTGAGGAGTTAATTCGCTCGGGGCACCTGGAAAAATACTTGCGGGAAAAGCGACAAGAAGACCGAGAGCAAGAGTAGCGTCCCACTCCCGGCGAGTTGACGATCAGCCAAATCATGGTCGTATCAGCGGGGGGTGCGCTTGGAGCCGGCGAGATCCGACGCCTCCTTCCGGTCGAAGGGACAAGCAGCCAGCCCATGAAGAGTGCCAAAGCAGCCAAGCCTATCACCTTTACCAACGAGGATCTCCACGGGATATCCTTGCCTCACAACGACCCGCTGGTGATTACAGTGCGGGTCCACCGCTACGAGGTTCAAAGCTACTGGTCGACTCGGGAAGCTCGGCAGACATCCTCTTCTACGACTGCTTCCTACGTATGAGGCTTAGCCTATCGGACCTGAGGCCGACTGCCCACATCCCGTCCGGTTTTACTAACCATTCCATTTCGGCGTAAGGAGTAGTCACCCTCCTACTTAACATCGGGGAGGGAGGCCGTACACGTACCGTGCATGTGGAGTTCATCGTCGCCATAATTCCATCGGCCTACAATATCCTCCTGGGATGCCCGACGCTAAACTCCCTCCGGGCCCAGATATCGACCTACCACCTCGCGATCAAGTTTCCACTCGACAAAGGCGGAATAGACCGGGCCTACGGGAACCAGCAAACCGCAAAAATTTTCTTCACAACGACATCTATGCCCGAGGAGCGAGGCGATGACCTTGAAGGCACAAAGAATTTCAAGGGGTCTTGGATACTCGGGATGAACAAAAAGAGATATGAGGAGCCCCGGTGGAGCCGCTAATGGAGGTTCCCCTCGTCGAAGGGGACAATGAACGAACCGTCCAAATCGGGTCGCTCTTAACAGGGGACAGACGCGATGACCTTGTCCGCTTCCTCAGGAGGAACTCGGACGTGTTCGCTTGGGCGCCCGCCGACATGCCTGGGATCGACCCTAAAGTAATTTCATATAAGCTCGGGGTAGACCCAACGGTTTGACCCGTCTGGTAAAAGAAACGAAGTTTCGCCCCGATCAAACAAAAGGCGATCGAGGATGAGGTTGACAAGTTGCTCGCAGCCAACTTCATTCGAAACTTGGCCTACTCAGAATGGCTTGCGAATGTGGTAATGGTTAAAAAGGCGAGCAGGAAGTGGCGCATGTGCGTCGACTTCACAGACCTCAACAAGGCCTGCCCGAAAGATAACTATCCCCTCCCTCGGATAGATCAGCTCGTCGACAGCTCGGCGGGCCACGAGTTACTCAGCTTCATGGATGCTTTCTCCGGGTACAACCAGATCCGTATGAATCTGGCAGACGAAGAACTCACCGCATTCACAATGGACCGGGGGATATACTTCTATAAAGTGATGCCCTTCTGCCTCAAAAACGTAGGGGCTACATACCAACGCTTGGTCAACAGGATGTTCAAACCACAGATCGAGAGGAATATGGAGGTTTACGTCGACGACATGCTCGTTAAATCGACCTCGTCAGAGGAGCACGCCAAAGATCTTGGCGAGACTTTCGACGTCCTCCGCAAATACAAAATGAAGCTGAATCCCGCCAAGTGCGCGTTCGGGGTCACTAGTGGAAAGTTCCTCGGATTCATGGTTACCCACCGAGGAATCGAGGCTAACCTGGAGAAAATCAGCGCCATCCTCAACATGGCCATGCCAAAGACCAACATCGAAATCATGTGGCTCACGGAAAGGGTAGCCGCCCTGAGTCTTTTCATGTCAAGATCCGGGGAAAAGTGCATCCCATTCTTCAAAGCCCTGAGGAAGATCCCAAGATTCGAATGGTCGGAGGAGTGTCAGATCGCTTTCGAACAATTGAAAACGCACCTGGCGACTCCTCCGCTGCTCACCCGGCCAGTTGAAGAAGACGAGCTATCGCTGTATCTAGCGGTGTCCGATCAAGCTGCAGGCTCGGTGCTCTTTCGAGAGGTCGAAGGACTCCAGAGGCCGGTCTACTATGTAAGCCACGTCTTTAAGGACGTGGAAACAAGGTACCCAGCCATAGAGAAGATCGTCCTGGCGCTTATAGTGGCCTCAAGGAAACTACGGTACTACTTCCAGGCACACACCATCCTCGTTCTTACCGAGCGCCCTTTAGGGACTATTCTCGCCTCCCCCGAATCTTCTGGTCATTTGGAGAAGTAGAGGTGGGAGTTTTCCCAATTCAACATCAAGTACCGCATGAGGCAGGCTATCAAGGCACAGGTCTTGGCCGATTTTATCGTTGAATGCGCTATCCCCAACAAAGAGGTGGTGTCCGTGCCGGCCCCCGGATCTCAACCTTCGATCAAAAAGGGGCCCGAATCCATTCCTGACCGGGTCCTTTACGTCGACGGGTCATCAACCGAGGAAGGCTGTGGTGCCGGCCTCATCATTCGGGACCTGAACGAGTCAGAGATGGAATATTCCTTAAAGCTCAGGTTCAGAGCCTCAAACAAGCCGCGGAGTACGAGGCTTTGCTCGTTGGACTACGGATCGCCTCCGGAGTGGGGCTGAAGACAATCCGAATCCGCAGTGACTCCTCCCTGGTAGTAGGCCAAGTGACCGGCCGTTTCGAGGCGCGGGAACCTCTAATGGTGACATATTTGGCCAAGGTAAGAAGACTGCGAAAGGACTTCGACGAAGTTCAAGTAGAGCAGATCCTCCGGCACCTGAACGCCCGAGCCGACGCCCTAAGCAAACTAGCTTCCTCCTACACGGACAACAACAAGCAAAATATCATCTTCGGGGTTCTCCCACGGCCCAGCGTGGAAGATAGGGCGACAACATTCCAAGTTTATATGGCCCAGGAAGAAGTCCGGGATTGGAGGAAGCCTCTCGTGGAATTCCTGAAGGAGGGTACGCTCCCAGAAGATCGAGGAGAAGCCCGCCGCCTCCGAACCAAAGCCCTCCATTTCGTCTGGAGCAAAGGGAACCTCTACAAGAAATCCTTCACTCAACCCCTGCTTCGGTGCGTCGATCCCCACGAAGAAGACTACGTCCTCCATGAAATCCACGAAGGGGTCGGCGGACCACATCAGGGGGCCCGCACCTTAGTCCAGAAGACGCTCCTCCAAGGATACTATTGGCCGACCATCTATCAGGACGCCCAGAAGATTGTCAGGAGGTGTAAGAGCTGCCAACTCCACGGCAGCATACCACGCCTTCCGGCTGCCGAACTAATGGCCCTCACCTCCCCCTGGCCGTTTGCTCAGTAGGGAATGGACATGATAGGCCAATTCCCTACTGGTACGGGTGGGTACAAATACATCCTCGTCGCGGTGGACTACTTTACGAAGTGGATTGAGGCCGTCCCCATCAGAAAAGCGGACGCCGCCACGACCATCAAGTTCTTCCAGAACAACATAATATTCTGGTTCGGGATCCCGAGGTGTCTCATCACCGACCATGGGACAAATTTCGATAACGAAAAAGTCAAAGGATTCTGCAGCGAATACCATATACTGATGAATTTCGCCGCGGTCGCTAATCGGTAAGTCATTCGAGGTCTTCGAGCTCGCCTAGAGGGGCGACAGGGCAGTTGGGTCGACGAATTACCCCGGGTCTTATGGGCCTTGCGCATGTCGAAGAAGACCCCCACTGGAGAGACCCCCGTCAGCCTCTGCTACGGCACCGAGGCGATGGTTCCAGCAGAGATCGAGGTGCCCAGTTACAGGGTCGAGCACTTCGACGATGAAACGAACACCTCGGCCCTCCGGACTAATTTGGACATCTTGTTGGAGAAGCGCGACCGGGCACAGATCAGGGCTGCTGCCTACCAACAACAGATTGCCCGCTACTACAACGCACGAGTCAAGCATCACGCCTTCAAAACCGGAGATTTGGTCCTAAGGCGGAATGAGTTTGTTTATCAGGGCAAGTTACACAAGTTTTCTCCGAAGTGGGACGGCCCGTTCCTCGTCTCTGAAGTCTTGCCCGGCGGGGCCTATCGCTTACAAGACGCTGCGGGTCATAAATTTCCATGGCCTTACAACGCCGAGAAGCTCAGGTTGTACCTTTGAAAGTATATCTATGGATACATGTTTCTTCTTTGACAAAGCGATGTAAATTTTTTTCTAAGTTTCTTAATAATAAGAAGGAACTTCCCCTATATGTTTCCCTTTTCCTCGGCTCAAAGCTCACGGATTTTGTTTCGCGAAAATACTCAAATGCACCCAGAAGACAAAAAAGAAACAATAAAACATCGCAAAAAGGAGAACTTTATTTATTTATCAAAAGGTATTGTGGGCTCCTCAGCTTTACATAAAAATTGAAATTACAAAAGAGGGGGAACGGGGTCAAGGAAGCACTGCTGGTGATACTCTCTGGAGATCTCCGCCAGACAAGCCCTTGCCTCTTCAGCCCACTCATGCTGATGCTACCCACGAACTCGGGATGCCACGGAAACGTCGGGCCCTCCATCTGCCAAGCCCTGGTTCGCGATCTGCCTCTTTTGGAAGCACTCCAAAATAAGGGCCAAAGATCGGTCATGCCTCTGCTCTTAGAGATGAGTCCAAGCACGTAGATCGTACGAGTCTTGTCGAGCACTTCGTCCAGCAACTCTTCGGAGAGGGGGTTGTACAACTCCGGGGACCTTCTCCAGATTGCGTACATCAGCAATTGGAGGAGGGACGAACGGTGAGGAGGGAGACGGCCGATGTGGTCCTCGATGCGCTGGACCACTCCCTGGTACCTCTCCTCGGAAATGGACTGGTCGTATAGATAGATGTCATCGGGAGTAATGATCTCTTTAATTGCATAGATACGCCTGGCCATCTCGAAAAAGCAATACTGAAAAGTTGGCATCTCCTTCTCTATTTATAGCCTCCACAGAATCCCCAAGAGCCCAAATTTGCGTGCGCATGGGCGCGAATCCTGGGATTCGCACAATTCTTCCAATACTGTATTGCCACATGGCGGGTATCCCATATTTCTCGGCGAATCGAAGTCAGAATGACACGGATCTTGGAACTCCTCGCCTCACCTATGTGTTTCTGCCGCGTGCCGCCCACGATGGTCACTCTTCTAGGTATTCACACATTTAGGAAGGCCGGGAAAAACCGAGCAACTTCCCTGCTCGGTGCATCCTTGGCTAGTAGTTTACTACCCACCGACGCCAAGGATCGAAGCCCTCATCAAGAGACCACCGAGCAGCTTCCCTGCTCGGTCCATCCTTAGTGGGTAACTCCTTACCCATCTACGCTAAGGATCGAAGCCCTCGTCAAGAGGCCACCGAGAAGCTTCCCTGCCCGGTCCATCCTTAATGGGTAACTTCTTATCCATCTATGCTAAAGATCGAAGCCCTCGTCAAGAGACCACCGGGCAGCTTCCCTGCTCAGTCCATCTTTGGCTGGAAGTTTACTACCTACCGACGCCAAGGATCGAAGCCCTCATCAAGAGGCCACCGGGCAGCTTCCCTTCTCGGTCCATCCTTGACTGGTAGTTTATTACCTACCGACCCCAAGGATCGAAGCCCTCATCAAGAGGCCACCGAGCAGCTTCCCTGCTTGGTCCATCCTTAGTGGGTAACTCCTTACCCGTCTACTCTAAGGATCGAAGCCCTCATCAAGAGGCCGCCGAGCAGCTTTCCTGCTTGGTCCATCCTTAGTGGGTAACTCCTTACTCGTTTACGCTAAGGATCGAAACCCTCGTCAAGAGGCCACCGAGCATCTTCCCTGCTCGGTCCATCCTTAGTGGGTAAATCCTTACCCTTCTACGCTAAGGATCGAAGCCCTCGTCAAGAGGCCACCAAGCAGTTTCCCTACTCGGTCCATCCTTAGTGGTAACTCCTTACCCGTCTACGCTAAGGATCAAAGCCCTCGTCAAGAGGCCACCGAGCAGCTTCCCTGCTCGGTCCATCCTCGGCTGGTAGTTTACTACCCACCAACGCCAAGGATCGAAGCCCTCATCAAGAGGCAACCGAGCAGCCTCCCTGCTCGGTCCATCCTTAGTGGGTAACTCCTTACCCGTCTACTCTAAGGATCGAAGCCCTCGTCAAGAGGCCACCGAGATGCTTCCCTGCTCGGTCCATCCTCGATTGGTAGTTTACTACCCACCGACGCCAAGGATCGGAGCCCTCATCAAAAGGCCGCCGAGCAGCTTCCCTGCTCGGTCCATCCTTGTTGGGTAACTTCTTACCCATCTGTGCTAAGGATCTAAACCCTCCCAAGAGGTCCCCGAGCAGCTTCCCTGCTCGGTCCATCCTTAGTGGGTAACTCCCTACCCATCTATACTGAGGGTCGGAAGCCCTCAACCTCGTCTACACCGACCTATCTTCAGAGAGATGCTCGCCGGTCCATCTCGAAGAAATGGGTGAGTCTACGCCTTTCTACTCGGAGGTACCAACCGACATACCTTCAACGTGCGATCGCCACCTCGACTTCGGGGCTATAACGACGCCGAACTTACACCGACCATTGTACACTGACAAATAATTGGGTTTAACTCGACGCGCGATCGCCAACTAAAGGATCGGTCGCCGACCTAACGCTCATCAAGCGAGCAAAATGAAGTCATTATCGCGAAATGGAAATATTGCCACAAAAATTTCTGCAAAAAGGCTTTATTTACAACTCGGGAACCTTTACAAAGGTATTGTAGGCTCCCCAGCCTTACAAAATCACCCGAAGGCTTACAAAATTCCAAAACAAGAAAAAAAATGAAAGGGATGGCAGGAAGACTCAGGCTTGGGGCCGGGGAGGACCTCGACGTGCTCCGCGGCAACGTCGGAAGCCCGGGTGGCGGCTTGAGGGTCGGCGCCCACAGCAGGAGCTTCGGCACTAGGATCCGGGGTGACCGACTTCTCCCCAACACTCCCACCAGGGGCCTTCCCCCGAGCGACGCTTCCGGTGGCATCCCCCTGCACCTCACCCTCGAGGGGGTACTCGAGCCGGAGCTTATCATCGGGAAACTCCGGCATCAGCGCCTTGACGGCGTTAAGGGCATCATACCGGACGAGGGCCGAGGCTTCGGCGAGGTCGGCATAGAATTGATTCGACGTCTTGTATCTCTCCACCGCCTTCGCATCCCGGAGGTCGGCGCGCCTCATTCCTTCCTTCAGCGCCTCGTTTTTCCTTTTCAGGGTGTCCCGCGTCTTCTTCAGAGTGGCGACGAGCACCCTGGCATCCTCCAACTTGGCCTCAACGACCTTGTTGGACTCTATCATGGCTCGGATGGACTCCCGGCAGTTGGCATTCACCCCCTCCTCGGCTGCTAACCGATCTTCGAGGGCGGCGATCCAATCCCTTTCCTGACGCAGCTCCCGGCTCAAGCTCTCATCCTGCGAGGAAGACTCGCCCGCTAGCTGCAGCGCCGAGGCTATTTCCTCGTGCTCCATGTTGGCGACAAGGGCGCAGTGCTGGAGGACCTGAGGAAAAAAAAGGAGGGGTTAAAAAGGTATCTGATCCTGTAAACAAAAAGGCTTAATGAAAACCCGAATGGGAGGCGGGTACTAACCTGCACGGCCTCCTAAGCTATATCCACAATTTGGGCCTTGAGGGTCCCCCAGGGGATTCTGCCCCCAGCCGACCGCTCCATCTCTGAGAGCAAGCTATCGGCGATAGAAAGCCCCGAGGGCCCCTCGTAGCAAAGATCCCCTTCCTGCACAAAGATCGGGGAAGACAGGGCTCGGGACACTGTCCTGATCTCCAGATCCCGGGGAGTAGTGGAACGCCTAGCCGAAGCAGCTGCCGACGGGGTCGGGCTCGCAGCGGGGCGTGATGGGCCGGCGCCTCCGGCCTTCCTCCTTTTCTTCTCGACCATGGCAGCCAGAAATTTAGATCTGTCCATTGGTTCTGCAAAAAAAAAAGCGAAAATACAAAGAGGTCAGCAATACCGGAAAGAATAGAAGAATACACAAGTCTAAACAGGTCGCCTAAGCTCCTAACTTACCCGCAAACTGAGCGGGGCTGAGCCCGGCCCAACTGAGGGCCTGCTCGGACAGCAACACATCGGCCCATTAGACGGGCTCCCACGCTGACACTGCCCTTGCATCAAGATCGGACGACCGCCTCACCCGTAGGCAGTTGGCCATGTGCCACTGGACAGGCACAGGCCAATCCTCACCCTCAGGAGGCCCGACAAACAAGAACTTCTCCTTCCATTCATGAATGGAAGAAGGTACTGCTACGACCCCCGACCCGGCCGCCCCATCCTCTGTGTTTTCTAAAAGAAACGTATACCCAGCTAGGCTCGTCCTTACGAGTGCCGGGGTGATTTTGTAGCAGAAGGAGGAAAGGAGAAGGTTCAGGCTGAAAGGGATCTCCTGCGGTCTCAACCGGACCAGGAACCCGAGGAGAATCTTCCACGAGTTCGGCACTAGCTGGTCCGGGGCTAATTGAAAGCAACGCAGCACCGCACCCACCTCGGGGGAGAAAGCCAGACGCATTCCGGCCTAAAAGGCTTCTAAGTACAAGGCAATTTCCTTGCCCCGTACCTGGTTTGCCCTCTCTCCCTCCCCGGCCAAGCGAAGCGAGTAGCCGGGGGGAATGTGGAAGCAAGCCCGGATTGTGGTGAGCTCGTCCACATGCCTCGGGAGGGAAGGCGCATCACGGACATTCTTGACACGCGCTTTAGGGACCGTCCCCGCCGCGCGACCCCGGGTGGCCTAACTAACCCTAACTCCCTGGGAGGATTCCGACTCAGACGAGGAAGAAGAAGAAGCAGAGGAAGAAGCGGCAGAAGACTCCATAGACTCTACCTATACTATCTCAACAGACTCCCCAGAAGAAGACATCTAACCTGAGAAAAGGAAGGATACGTCCGAGGAAAGAACGCGAAAAATCTGACCTAAAGGGAAGAGCGCTGAGCTAACACACGCAGCGATGAGGAAATTATAGCAAAGTGTGGACCCTGGGGGGTCCCTCCTCTATTTATAGCATTCGGCAAGAGCATCCAATGGCGTCGATCGATTCCCGCCAAAACAGACGCTTCGCGTTCGACGGCCATCAACTTTCCACGTGTCACAAGAGCATTGGACGCGTCCCTTCAAGCGTCAAGGACATCAGCGACCTGTCACGTCAGCCAACCAGCGCCGGACGCGTGGCCTGGCGCCTCAACGAACGTACGATCGAATTGGCGCTTTCTATTTAATGCACGATCTCTTCTCTGACCCGCTGACGTCTTCAAAAAATACGACTAATTGCCCGGGAATCCGTGCCGACGATGTCTTCAAATAAGAACTTGGCCCGGGTGACCGATCAAACCACTCTCGACCCGACCCATAAATAGGTCCGGGAGAGAGTGAGGGGCTAATGATGATGCTAAGTACTGGAAACTCCCTAGATCATGACACGTGGCAGATGACATGTCCCAAGGCTTACGGGAAAGGAGCAAGAACGGAACATTGGAGGCATACCCCGGGCCTTCGACCCGAGGATGTTCTCGACCTTCGATGACCTCCCAGAGTACTCCTATTCTCGTCCTACAAATAACCATTGGCTTACCTCCGAGCCCTTCTGCACGCTGGGCCTCCTCAGCCCTCCAAGATCGCCTCTGAGCTATCACAGAACCAATCTTGCTCGGCCTCCCGCTCGCCTCCGAGCCTCCCGCCGAGCTCAGCTTCCTCGGTCTCATTGACCAACCCAGAGCGCAGATCGTAAGCGTCCCGGACATGGCTTCGCGAATCTCGCTATACGCGAGATATCCGCCGCCCCACGATCCCTCGTCTCACGCCATCACGTTCCCCCGTTAACGGGCGTATCTCGCCATTAATGGAGGATCCCGCCATTCGCGCAGGCGCGGATCCAAGGGCGTAACGGCCGGCGTAAATCCCGCGCCCATCAGCCCATAGCTGCCACTATATAAACCCCCTCTCAGACGACTCAGGTAAGGCGATTCTATCTGAATAGGCCGATACTCTGCTCAAATACCTCAACTAACTTGATCGTCGGAGGGTCCACGGTAGTACAACCACCCCGGGACTTCCTTGCATGTAGCTCGGCTTTATTCCAAATCAAGCCCACTGAGATCCATACGTATCAAGAGGCAACCCTCAAATTCAATTTCGGCCATTCGTCAACGCTCGCAGCAGATCAACGTAAGACGACATCTGAAGGAGATCAAGACCTCCATCAGACTGGGATTTAGGAATGAAGAATCTATTTCTCTAGTTCTAGATTATCTGGCTTGCATTTCAACTCTTCAAATAACAACAAATTTTGAAAAAATGGGGATCAAATATCCTCTCTTTACGTTTTATTCATTTCTCATGCCTTTTAAGTTCATTTTCCTTGCTTCTGCAAGTAGAGTGGCCCCTCTTGTGTTTTTGTATTTTTTTAGTTGGTTTTCTTACTATTTTCTTAAGATTGGGATCTATTCAATAAAGAGAGGAGTATTCATCTTAGAACTCTCTTCAAATATCCCACAAAAAAAGATTTCAAAAGATAAAAAAATGGTTTAGTTCTTTGATTGATCTCTCGTTTCAATCCTTTTGCGGACTTTGGTCAAGAAGAGTAAAAAGAATATGATTACATCCGAGGACCCTCTATGATGAACCTCTTTTGGATCAAGGACCGAGCAAAAACAAAAAGAAAAATTCAAAACTTAGCTTCCGGAGTACCCAAACGCCTTCTCAGAAGGCGCCCAAGTTCTCGGGGTACCCATGCGCCTTCTCAGAAGGCGCCTAAGCTCCCATGGTACCCAGACGTTTTCTTAGAAGGCGCACACGTACCAAGAGTTGCAGACAGAACCAGTCTCTGTTTGCAAGGGTCCTCTCACGTCGTTTTCACCTTTTCTTGGTTTCTTCCTCTGCAATCGTGCCTCCCGTACCTCCATACACACATACTTGCGTTGTGTGGGTGTATTTCGACGCCAAACTTTCAAAAGTTCTTCAAAAGCAAAGTCAAATCGTGTCTAATTAGGATATCTTCTTGGGTAATCGACTCTTGTCGGGTTTCCATCGAGATATCGCGATTCATTACCTCTCTTTCTCTAGTTTTCACCCCCACTCTATTTTTTTCCTCCCCTCCCCTTTCTCTTTCCCGTGTTTAGATATGGGTAGCGACTCCAGTTAGCTAACCCGGACTTCACCTCATTTATGGCTTCCTTGTCTTCCCTTTTTGCAGGTTGGTGGCTACACTTGTGAATTTTTTCAATTCCTTTCCTATATCACACAGTTGAAAAATGTGGTGGTCAGCTAACAGTGAAGAGAATTCTCTTCTTATTCGTCAAAAATAAGCTATTCATTGAAAAAAAATTCTAATGAATCGTCAAAATCAATATATTATAAAGGATACATACATCAAAAAAGTTGGTGATTACCAAGCACATTAATAGCACTTCGGATGGCGGCATATGTAACGATTCACCAATATCATAACATTTTGCAATGCTAAATTGTCGGTTTAATAACATTGGTCACATGATATTATTATTATTTTTTAAAACTAGCCCACAAGCCTAATCCAAACACACAACACACCTACACTCACACACATGAATTAAGAGAACCCACGAAGTCACGCCCGCGTGATAGGCGGGATCCCGTATTAATGACGAGGCAGGCCCGTTAATGGGGGATCGTGATGGCGTAGAACGCGGGATCGTGGGTGACAGATATCTCGCGCATGGCGAGATTCGCGGAGCCGTGGCGGAAGCGCCTACGACTGGTGCTGCTGGTCGGTCGATGGGACCGAGGGAGATGAGCTCGGCGGGTGGCTCGAGAACAAGCGGGAGGCCAAGGTATCTTGGTTCTGCGGTAGCCCAGAAACGAGCTGAGAGGGCTGAGGAGGCCAATTGTGCAGGGGGCTCGGAGGTGAGCCAATGGTTGTTTGTAACGTGGGCACATGAAAAGTATGGACGGCCGCAGAAGGTCAGCTATGTCCATGGGTCGCTGACCCGAGGTATTTTACCGATGTACTGATCCTGGTCCTTTCTTGCTAGCTTCGGGATACGTCATCTGCCACATGTCACGATCTGGGAGATCACCGATATCGAGCATCATCATTAGCCCCCCACTTTTGTCCCAACCCGCTCACGGGTCGGGTCGAAAGTGGTCTGTCGGGTCATCCGAGGTGAGATCCTTTCCGAAGATATCGTAAGTGCGAATTCCTGGGCAATCAGCTGTATTTTATTGGTGACGTCAGCGAATCAGGGGTCAGATCTTGTATTAAAGAGGAAGCGCCAGATCATGCGTACGTTCGTCGAAGCGACAGCTTACGTGTCAGGCGCTGGTTGGCCGACGTGACGAGCCGCGGGTCTCCCGCTCCCGATGGGGTGCGACCAATGCGCGTGCGACAGGTGGAGCGATGGTGGCCGTCGAATGCGATGAGTCGTTTTGGCGGGAGATGACTGTCGCCGTTGGATGTGTACGCCGGCAGCTACAAATAGAGGTGGGGTCCCCATCAAAACCCATACCTCTTCATAATTTCCTCGTCTTGAGTCTCGTTAGCTCGGCGCTCTCCTTCTTAGGTCGGGATATCTGCGTTTTGCTCTTCCGAGAACTCATCCCTTCCATCGGGTTAGTTGTCTTATTATAAAGAGTCTGTAGAAATAGCTCGGGTAGAGTCTAGGGATCCCCCTGTAGATTCTTCTTCTGCTGCTGCTGCTTCTTCTTCTTCTTCTTCTTCTTCTTCTTCTTCTGAGTCGGAGTACTCCCGGGAAGTTAGGGTCAGATCCTCTTCCCGGGGTCGTGCGACAGGGGCGGTTCCCAGAGAGGAAGTCGCGGATGCCCTTGGCGTGTCATCTATGGTGAGGTATGAGGATGAGCTTGCCACCGCTCGGGCTCGTTTCAACATTCCTCCTGGCTATACGCTACGTTTGGCCGAGGAAGGGGAGAGGGCAGATCAGGTACGGAGTAAGAAGATTGCCATGTACCTGGAAGCCTTTTGGGCCGGATTGCGCCTGCCCTTCTCTCCCGAGGTTGTTAGAGTGCTGAATCATTTTGGGTTAGCCTCAGGTCAGCTAGTGCCGAACTCCTGGAGGATTCTCCTCGAGTTCCTGGTCCGTTTGAAGTTGCACATGATCCCTTTCAGGATGAGCTCTCTTGCCTCTTCTCTCTATTACAAAAGTCATCCCGGCACTCACGCGGGCGAGCCGAGGTGGGTATACATCTCCTTTAGGAAACAACGGGGGAGTTCTGCCGGGTCGGGGGTCGTCGTCGTACCTTTTTCCATCTATGATTGGAAGAAGAAGTTCTTCTTTGTTGGGCCGCCCGAGGGTGAGGACTAGACCGTACCCACCCAGTGGTCTAGGGATAGCTGCTGGCGGGAGAGTTAGTCGAACGATCCCGATGCGGCGAAAGTGGCAGAGTGGGAGCCCATTCCCCGGGCTGATATGCTGCTTTCTGAGCAGGCCCTTAGTTGAGCTGGGCACAGCCCCGCCCAGTTCTCGAGTAAGTTAGGAGTTTACAGACGATCTGTTAGACCTGTGTTTATTTTTATTTGCATTGCTGACTCCATTGTACCTTGTCTTGTGCAGAACCCATGGACGTGAGCAAATTCCGAGCAGCCATGCATGAGCAGAAGAAGGGATCGAGAGCTGGAGGTGCTAGCTTCTCTCGTCCGACGCCGGCCCCGGCTACCGCCCTACCTAGGCGTTCGAGTGCGGTTCGTGCCCCGGAGTCTAGCCAGGCGCCAAGCCAAAAGCGGGTTCGGGAACAAGAGGCCCGGGCTTGGAAGATAGAGACTGGCTCCCCGGTGTCGTCTCTCAAGAGGTTTCACTGGACGGTTCCGCGCACCCCGGCCTCCCCGATCTTTGAGGATGAGGGGGACCTCCGCTTTGAGGTGCCCTCGGGGCTCTCCGTTGCTGACAGCCTGCTGACAGAGATGGAGAGGTCGGCCTGGGGCAAAATCCCTCGGGGGACTCTCAGGGCGCATGTCACACCCCGCTTCCCGGTGTACGGGAATGGGACACGGCGAGGCCGCTACGTATTTACTCTGAAGTAAATACGCTAAGCGTATCTAAGCAATATAAATAAATATACACAAAAGATAAATGTAATGAAACAACTTTATTTATTAACATTCTTTTGTACAATGCATGGAAAGTAAATACATCTGATGAAAGCAATGCCTAAACAATGGCATAACAGAAAAGGAAAAGTACCGAAATAAAAGTATACAATGAACTAAAGCTCCGGGTCTTCAATGAAGTGGTCCAAGTCTTCACTAGTGGGCTCGATCTCCGGAGTGTCCAGATCACCTTACGACATTCAAAGAAGAAAGAAAGAGAATGTCGTCAGCGAACAAATCGCTCGGTAAGTCCCAAAGATAAGGGAGAAGTAGAATAGAGAGAGAGTAAGAGAGAGAGTGTGTAGCTCTTAAAGTTGTATTATATTGTTATAATGTTGTATTTAGTGTTAACGCTGTTGTTTGTAGCTTGGTACAGAAGGATGCCAGTGTATACGAGAGGAGTCTTTATATGCTAGAAACTATGGCAAATGGAATGTACAAGGCTCCGTCGATAATACCACGGAACAACGGCATGGATGTAATTATGTCTTAATCTTGTAGTCCCGTGCTACTTTTAACACCTTCCATACCAATCTACCCCTTAAACCCCGAGATGTCTTGTTTGTATAGTTGTATGTTATTGTCTTGTATTGTAAACTGTATATATTGTATAATTGGATGACTTACCGAAACCATGATATTAGTAAATAGATGTAGCTGAAGAATCATGTAAATGGATGTAACTGGATAATCATGTAAATGGAAGTATATCCATGGTTCGGTTCGGTCAAGTTGTATAGATTGATAGATTGAATATATGGATTCATGGATTTATGTTGAATTGTAGTATTGTAGATTGCAGATTGTAGATTGTAGATTGTACTTGAATCGTATTCAAGTCAGTTTATTAATGAGACTCAGTCTGAGTCAGACAATTAGAAAAGTAAATTGAAGTCCTAATGGTTTTGATGTTATTGGTAACCGCTGCACATGGACGGCGGGATTTGTGTCTTTTTCAAAGACGATTACCGTGTTGATAACACCGTTGTTAAGTTTTCTATCTTAAATAGGCAAGCACCCACTTCTCCGGCTCCCTGAGGCTCAAGAGATTGGTCCCGTTTAAACCTATGTTTACTATGGTCCTTAGGGTAATTTATAGAACTTGAGGGGGTTTATGTAAAAATACTTTTATATACTTTTCAAAATACACCACAAGTATTCATTAATCGTCTTTAGAGTTGTAATGAATGTAGATTTTATATTGTGATATTTCTAGTGAAAATATCCTAATTTCATAATAAAGGGTATTTATTTGTAATATTGATTTGTATGGAATTCATGGTATTTTAATGTAAAATAACTCTTGTGATTTTTGAAAAGAGTTGGAATATTTATAATATTTCAAAACAGATATCTTAATGTTACATATATATATAATTATATAAAAATAATTTTAATATATATTTTATATTTCTAAAAATCTCATTTTCTTAAGATGTCGTATTTTAAATCTTTCGAGACCGAATGCTCTTTGCGGAGGTCTGCATCTCGCACTACTAAGCCCGAGGATGTGCGATAATGCGCACCATCCCGAACGGGTTCCCCAAATGGGTTGTAGCGGCGCTTTGCAAAGATTTGTATAAATATTAAATCGTTTAGAAAATTGTTTTATTAGTAATGGTATTTATTTGAAAGGGTGTTGTTTTCCCGTATTCTATGTTCCCGAAAGTATTGTGCTATGTTGCATATGAGTGTGTGAGGAGGTAGGTCATTATCTCGTGATCTACTTAAAAGTATAGCAAGGATTTGATGGTTTAAATGTCAAAATAAAACTATATGGTATTTTAATGAAAAAAATACGGTAAAATGGAAATAGCAATTTCTTTTGAACTTGTTCAATATGATTAGTTAGTGTTTAATAGTCAACATGTAATAGTTTTGTGCGATTGTATTTAAGAAAATTTTGGATTTTGAGAAAGGACCGAATCGGAAATTGGATTTGTTCCGATTCCGTCGGGTTTTAGAACCTCGTATTTTTAGAACAAGAATAGAAAAGAGGGAGGAGTACTTATGGGTTTCAAGGTTAGATGAGAGGAAGAGGGAGACGTAAGCTTCGCCGGTGCGTCGATTCGTCGCCGGGAGTTCCTAGGATTGCCGCCGGAAAATTCGCCGGAGCTTCGCCTCTTTGCTCACTTCGATTGCACACTAGGGTTTCTAGGAATTTCTTGAGAGTTGGCTCAGAATTTTAGGGTGAGGGGGTAGTGTTTAGGGGTGGTATTTATAGGGTTAAGTTAGGGTTAGGGTAGATGAAGAGTTTAATTGGAAAAAATGTATTAAAATATATTAAAATGTAATAAAAGTGGAGTAAATGGGAATTTAAAAGGTCTCTGGAAATGGTCTGAAGATTTAAAATGTACAGGGGGTAGGGGAGACAAAAAGCCACATCTTCTCTGTTGACGACTCGGCGGTCCGGCCGAGTTCGGCCGGCGGCGCCGGCCCGAGTCGACTGGTCCGCCGGCCGATTCGGCCGATCCCGGCCGAGTCGGTCGGTCGAAGGGTGCGCCGTCGTCTCACTAACTCTCTGGTACATTTAAGTTTTCATGTGTAGTGGGGTTTTTGTGAGATATGCATGTGTAAACTCTTGATATTCTAAAAATTCAAAATAAAACAATATTAAAAATAATGTGGGGTATGGGATTTGAACTCTAGTGGCTTGGTTCAGCAGTGCAAGGTATTACCAATGAGCCATAAGCTCCTTCTTGCTATTAGTTAGCAAAACAAATATTTAACTTGTGCTCAGGCAAAAGTACCCCTTTCTTTAAATTTTAAAAAATTTGCACAGAAAGTTGTACAGGAATTTGGGGTTGTTACAGCGCAAATGGCGGCCATCGCCCAAGAGGCCGTGCAGATTAGTGCTCGCACCTTGGTTTTTCACTCAGCGTCTTACTATTCGTGAGATTTGGTGCCTCCCTTTTCTTTCTGACCCCCTTCTAATTTCTCCAGGTCCTCCAGCACATCGCCCTCGTCGTCCGGATGGAGGAGGATGAGGAAATTGCCCCGGCGATGCGAGCCGCTGGCGAGTTTTCCTCGCTGGTGGAGAGCTCAAAGCTGGATCTGGAGGCAGCGATAGCGAGGGTCGCTGTCCTCGAGGACGAGGTGTCGGCCGGAAAGCAGGAGGTGGCGGCCGGGAAGCAAGAGGTCGCCAGGCACCGTGAGGCCGCCCGGGCCGCCGAGGCCAAGCTTCAGGACTCCAAGGTGCTCGTCAGCACCCTGAGAAGTCGGCGAGCTCCTTCCGGGAGGAGCTGGAGGCGGCGATAAAGGGTATGAAGCGTGCCGAGCTCAAAGCGTCGAAGGCGGTGGAGAACAACAAGAAGTTGGACCATTTTTATACCGACCTAGCCGCAACCGCTACCCTCGTCTGGCACGATGCCCTCGACGCCGTCAAGGCTCAGATGCTGGAGTTCCCTGATGAAGAGCTCCGGGGTGAATATCCTCGTAGGGATGACGCGCAGGGGAATCCCCCTGGAAGCGCTGCCGGGGAAGAAACCCCTGGTGGGGGCGGCGCCGAGGCTCCTGCGATATGCGCCGATCCTCAAGACGCAGCCCCGGTCGCGGTGGACGCGATGATCCTCGAGGTTTCCCCCGGCCCTGAGGCCTGAAACCCCTCGTCTTCTTATATTTTTTTGTTGCTTTGGGAATCTTGTAAGCCTCCGGGCGTTTTTGTAAGGCCGGAAGCCAATAATACCTTTGTAAAGACTTTTGAATGGAGCATTTTTTGCGGTGTTTGGTGCAGTTTTTTCCTTTCGCTTGTTGTTAAATCTCTGTTTGCACGGTGCTGAGCTTAGAGAATTTCATTTGGCGACTGCACGTCGAGTTAAATTTAACGATTTTGCCAATGTGCAAAGACCGGTGAGAGGTCGGTATCTTCGTGGCCCCGAAGTCAACGTGGGGATCGCGTAGTGAAGATACATCGGGGTTATCCTCTAAGGTTGGACTGAGCAGGGGTGTTGCCTGGTTTCCTCTTGGCGAGGGCTTAGATTGCGGCCAGGAATAACCGAGCAGGGTAGCCGCTCGGTTGCCTCTTGGTGAGGGTTTCGATCCTTAGCGTGGGAGGGGACGTAAGAGGCCTGCTAAGGATGGACTGAACAGTGAAGCTGCTCAGTTGTTTCTTGGTGAGGGTTTGATCCCTGGCGTCGTGGGGTAACGAAGTACCGATCAGGGATAACCGAGCAGGGTAGCCTCTCGGTCGCCTCTTTGTGAGGGCTTCGAACCTTAGCACGGGAGAGGCCGTAAGAGGCCTGCTAAGGACGGGCCGAGCAGGGTTGCTGCCCGGTGCCTCTTGGCGAGGGCTTTGATCCTTAAGGACGGGCCGAGCAAGGTTACTTCTCGGTGCCTCTTGGCGAGGGCTTCGATCCCTGGCGTTGCGGGGTAGGGAACTACCAGCCAGGGATAGCCGAGCAGGGTAGCCGCTCGGCCGCCTCTTGGCGAGGGCTTCGATCCTTAGCGCGGGAGGGGCCATAAGAGGCCTGCTAAGGACGGGCCGAGCAGGGTTGCTGCCCGGTGCCTCTTGGCGAGGGCTTTGATCCTTAAGGACGGGCCGAGCAGGGTTGCTGCCCGGTGCCTCTTGGCGAGGGCTTTGATCCTTAAGGACGGGCCGAGCAGGGTTACTGCCCGGTGCCTCTTAGCGAGGGCTTCGATCCCTGGCGTTGCGGGGTAGGGAACTACCAACCAGGGATAGCCGAGCAGGGTAGCCGCTCGGCTGTCTCTTGGCGAAGGCTTCGATCCTTAGCGCGGGAGGGGCCATAAGAGGCCAGCTAAGGACGGGCCAAGCAAGGTTGCTGCCCAGTGCCTCTTGGCGAGGGCTTTGATCCTTAAGGACGGGCCGAGCAGGATTACTGCCCGGTGCCTCTTAGCGAGGGCTTCGATCCCTGGCGTTGCGGGGTAGGGAACTACCAGCCAGGGATAGCCGAGCAGGGTAGCCACTCGGCTGCCTTTTGGCGAGGGCTTCGATCCTTAGCGCGGGAGGGGCCGTAAGAGGCCTGCTAAGGACGAGCCGAGCAGGGTTGCTGCCCGGTGCCTCTTGGCGAAGGCTTTGAGCCTCAAGGACGGGCCGAGCAAGGTTACTGCCCGGTGCCTCTTGGCGAGGGCTTCGACCCCTGGCGTTGCGGGGTAGGGAACTACCAGCCAGGGACAGCCGAGCGAGGTAGCCGCTCGGCTGCCTCTTGGCGAGGGCTTCGATCCTTTGCACGGGAGGGGCCTTAAGAGACCTGCTAAGGACGGACCGAGCAGTGAAGCTGCTCAGTTGCCTCTTAGGGAGGGCTTTGATCCCTGGCGTCGTGGGGTAGTGAACTACCAGCCAGGGATAACCGAGCAAGGGCTGGCCCGGTTGATTCGTGAGGTTCTATCCGACCATCCCAGTGCGAGTATCTGGAAGAGGGACAGTCGCGGGTGACACATGTCATGAACGCGTGGGGAAGGCGAAGCGCCGGAGTCGCATCATTTTGATTTCGCCGAGAAAGGCTCGATGTCTGCCGCGTGGCGGCACAGTTGTGGGTGAAACGAGCAACTGATGGACTCCTAGGACGCTGTGGGTTATAAAATGGAGGGAGCGTTGATCACTCCTTCCTTCACATCCAAAACGTAAGAATGGAGGATTTCACTTTTACCATTCCCGACATCGTAAACTTCGAGGACGTGTACCTCTACGATCAGCACTGCACCGAGGACACGGTGCAGTTAGTGATAGGCCGCATTGAGGATCATATTGGTCTACTGCTTCCCCGGGGCTCCCCCCTGCTTCAGCTGTTGCTGTACTCCATTTGGAGGGCGTCGCCGGGGGTCTACAACCCCTTATCCGAACAGCTGAATGACGAGGCGGTTGGTAAGCTAAAGTCGTTGCGGCGCTTCGGCCTGATCTTCGCGGGCTAGCGGGATCGCTCAGTGGTGCTCATCCTTGAGTGCTACCAATTGAGGCACGATGCCGACGTTCGCGGGCGGCATCAGGGGCAGAGGTCTGAGGCCGCGAGGGCTCGGCTGGCGGAAATATCCTCGGAGTACCACGAGCAATGTTCTCTGCACCCCCTTCCCCCGCTACTGTAATTTTTCTTTTTCGATGTACGGCTGAGGAGCCTATAGTACCCTTTTGAATAAACAAAACTCTTCTTTTGCAATGTTTTATTGATCCCTTCTTATTATATAAACAAAAAGATCTTGAGAAAAGTTTACATTGCCTTAGTAAAAGAAGTACGCGCTAGTAGATATTCTTTTTATTGGTGCAGTTGGAGCTCCTCGGATGTCTGTTGGCCTCCACGACCGGCGTGGGGTGCTGAGCATCGTAGGTGCCCAACGTACCCCCCGTCGACATGACCATGATTTGGCCGATTGTCAACTCACCGGGAGGGGGACGCTGCTCCTGTTCGCGGTCAGCTTGCCGCTTGTCCCGCAAGTACGCTGCCGGGTGTCCCGAACGGATGAGCTCCTCGATGTAGTCTCGGAGTTGCTTACAGATCTCTATGGAGTGGCCTTGCGACCTGTGGAAACCGCAGTAGGGGCCCCGTGTGCGCTTTGCCGCCATGCGCGAGATCGGGGGGAGCTTGAATAACCCCTCGCCCTTAGCCTCCTCTATCAGTGCCGTCTGGGAGACGTTGAGCGGGGTGTACTCCTGAAACTTCGGGGAGTAGGGCTATGGCCGCTCAAGCCTCTTTTTCTCTTCCCTCGCCCTTTTGTTTTGGTCATTTTGCTCTGCCCGGGGGAGATTTGCGTTCTCCTCGGACTCGAGCTGAATCTCACGCTCGGTCCAGGCCTTTTCCTCGGCCATGGTCTTAGGTTGCGCTAATGCAAAGGAGCATAACCACTCCTTGTGCCTAAGACCAGACCTAAGTGCTGTAATGACCATCTCATCCCGATGTTCTGGGACCTCGAGAAGGGCGTTGTAGAAGCGGGTGACGCACCCTTTGAATGTCTCTTTGTCTCCGCTCTTGATTGTGAAGAGATGGTCGACGGTCCGTTTCTGCCGTCTATTCCCGACGAAGTTGCCGAGGAATTGGGTGGCCAGCTCGTCGAAGGTTGAGATCGAGCGAGGCGCGAGTCCTAGCAACCAGTCTCGTCCGGAGCGGATGAGAGTGGCCGGGAAGGCTCGGCATTGGGCGGCGTCAGAGTTGTCTTGGAAGCTCATTCCTGCGGTGAATGCGTCCAAATGGTCCTTCGGGTCAGACTTACCATCGAAGAGAGAGACCTTCGGGGCTTGTTCCGGGAGGAGACATGGACGTCGAGTAGCTCCTCGGTGAAGGGTTTTGTGAGCGAGTCGGCGGCGTACTTAGTCCCGTCGCTCGAATGATGACCTTCCCGATGCATACCTTCGATCTTCTTTTCGAGGGCGTCGAGTCGGCCGTGGTATCCCGACGATTCGGCACATTCTGATCTTTGGCCTCTGCTGTTAGAGGCATGTGTCTGGCCGTGGCCCCGGTTCCTTTCGATGAGGTTCCTTAGGTCCCCTGGCGAGGTAGTCTTCGAGCTGCCGTGACGAGTCCCGTCCGCGTGACCCCGTCGTGGGAGGGGGTGTCGGTCATTCCTGAGAGCAGGCGAGCCCACGGGAGGGACAGGGGCGTGAAAGGGCTCGGGGCGAGGCGCTCTGACGACGGACCTCGGTGTTGAACTGTGGGGCGCTCGGCGGGTCATAGAATATGTTGGCCCGGGAGATCTGCGACCGTGGGAGGCAGCGAGGCGGTGGTCGGCAGCGCCGACGCGAGTAGAGTCTTCTCTCCCTCTGTAGGGCGGTCCCGAGGTGGGGGAGCGGCGACCTGGGGAACTAGCCCTGCCGTTTAGACACGGACGAGCGCATCTACGATGGACGCAAGTCGATCTATCCGGACGGCTAGGACGTTGATGGTGTTCGGGGGAGGAGATTCATCCGCACCTCCGTTGTGAGGGAGGCGGCGGCTAGTGCTTGGATCGTCGCGGTGATCGCTCACCATTGAGTTGAGATTGGAAGATGAACATTGTTTAGTGGAATCAAGCGTTTCCCACAGACGGCGCCAGCTGACGGATGTCGGATCTCGTCAAGATGTTACCTTCCGTAGATCTGCTGTTGGCGATGATGGACGGCTGAGATTGGGTTGGAGATTTCCTCCTGAAACGTGTGGATTCTCAATGGGTTTGAGGTTGTTGAGGCCGAGCTACCTGCAAGAAAGTCCCGGGATGGTTGTGCCACCGAGGACCCTCCGACGATCAAGTTAGACCGGATATTTGAGCGGAGTAACGACCTATTCAGGAAAGAATCACTTACTTGAACTGTCTGAAAGAGGGGTTTATATAGCGGCAGCAATGGACAGGTAGGCGCGAGAATTACGCCGGCCGTTACGCCCCTGACGTCACGCCCGCGTGATAGGCGGGATCCCGCATTAATGACGAGGCAGGCTCGTTAATGGGGGATCGTGATGGCGTGAAACGCGGGATCGTGGGCGACAGATATCTCGCGCATGGCGAGATTCGCGGAGCCGTGGCAGAAGCGCCTGTGACTGGTGCTGCTGGTCGGTCGATGGGACGGAGGGAGATGAGCTCGGCGGGAGGCTCGGGAACGAGCGGGAGGCCGAGGTATCTTGGTTCTGCGGTAGCCCGGAGACGAGCTGAGAGGGCCGAGGAAGCCAATTGTGCAGGGGGCTCAGAGGTGAGCCAACGGTTGTTTGTAAGGCGGGCACAGGAAAGGTGTGGACGGACGCAGAAGATCGGATACGTCCATGGGTCGCAGACCCGGGGTATTTTACCGACGTACGTTTCTGGTCCTTTCTTGCTAGCTTTAGGACACGTCATCTGCCACGTGTCACGATCTGGGAGATCACCGATATCGAGCATCATCAATGGTGCATCGTGCAACCTCCTTGAGGCGTTGCACTCTGCGTTAAGATGTATCGATGAGGAGACCGAATCTGCAAGCAACAAATGGCAAAGCGAGATGCTGAAGAAAGAGAGAACACTTATTTCTACTGCCTTGCAGTTGCTCGAGGTGTTTGAGAGGGCCGGCGGTGCTATTGAAGGATACTGCAAGTATCAAAACCAGCTGCTCGACACGCTCGACAAAGCGGATGATGATGCTACTGAAGGAGAGTAACCTATCGTGTCGGATGAACATGTAATTGAAAAGGTAGCTTCATTACTTGTTGAAGCAGGCATCAATTTGAAGGTAGAAGACACAGATTTGAGTGATTTACACAATTGCTATACTCAGAACATTGTCAAAGATCACATATTACTATGTGCAGCCTGTCACCGGAGGATACTGCGGACGTTGGAGAGCCATTTCAACAAAATTGTCCAATGGTTGCCCGGATTCATCTTCTGTGGAGCGGCCGTTCAATTTAAAGGAGCAATGTCGGTACAGTGCACATGGAATCTGGAACAAATTGTATGATTCGATAGCGCTAATAGGGAGCATGAATGAGTTGCTGGAACACGATAGCGCTAATAGGGAGCATGAATGAGTTGCTGGAACACGATAGCGCTAATAGGGAGCATGAATGAGTTGCTGGAACACTTTAATCCGGCAAAATGATTGCTTCACTGTACATTTAACAATCTGGAACAAATTGTATGATTCGATAGCGCTAATAGGGAGCATGAATGAGTTGCCGGAACACTTTAATCCGGCAAAATGATTGCTTCACTGTCCATTGAACGATCGATATAATGTGAGGACACTTGCGTTTGATTGCTGTCTTTGAGGATTTCATTGATTTGCTTCCTCTTTAGCATCATGGTGAACGAGTTTAGTGGCGGAATTTTATTTTATTTATTTATTGATATTTAATTTGTAGGTTTTTTCTTAATTGTCCTCTTTGGTGTTCCAATGGAATATAGCTTATGAGATGAATCTTACTCTCTTTTGGATTTTTATTTCTATATTTTTAATTTGAAGATGAGTTTTTTATTTTTTAATTTGAAGATGCGTTTCTAAAACCAAGGCTGCCATCTATGTACTGTGAGAAAACCTAAAGCAATTTTCAAAGCAATAAACGATATCAAAAAGTTCACCCAAAAGTTTCATGATAGCAAACAGAGAAATATATATCGTCTACCCTGTTAATTTTTGTATGTATTAAGATAACTTTGAAGATAATATTGTATGCAGTTTAGCCTAGTATTAACTACTCAATTTTGTTTTGTGGCTAAAATATCTTACAAAACTTCTACATTTTATTTCCTTCAATGCAAGCTGCAATGGAATATGATAACAGATGATAATCTCCACTATCGAAAGTTCGATGCAAATTTAATTAAATAAAAAAAATGTATAAACAAATAAAATTGCACCTTGAATTGAATATGGTTCTTCTCCCATTCCCAAATTTTGCCCCAGCACCGTCAAGATATCTGAAGGAAAAGCTTATGGGCTTGCCCTGATGCAGATCATTAGTCAATATAAAAGGGCTATTTTTCACAAGTTCTGACGGCTTTACGAATTCATCAACATTAGCACCCAAAGCACAAAATCAAACTATATAAACACATGTTCTCAGGTCTTAACAAGTTCACATAACACATGACTATGTTAGCTATTAAGAGACTAATAACAAGCTTCCCCTTATACTCGCCAACATTGGTGCAATGGCACCCTGAGACTTGTGTAGGTTTTCCTATAGAAACATAAGCAACAAGGAGTTTATTATGATCGCTACCACAACTTCATATAAATTACAGATAAACACAACTGAAGTTACAACAACAAAGATAAATAGGTGGGGATGTCTTTCACTGCTCCTGCTGCTGGTCTTGCTGGTGAGAATTAGTGTCCTTGTCGGATACTGTTAAGAAACGAACCACGACGCAAGTGATGTTATCTGCGCTCCCTCTTTGATAAGCCTCTTGCAACAGTCTCCTTGCTGCTTGTTCTGGATCTTCTATGGTTTTTATCATAGCCACGGCCTCCTGGAATGTTGTATAAGCATTTTATTTACACAGTTTTTAAGGTAATATAGAAAAGGGTTCAGTGCATGCAACACCCTCAGCCAGCAGGCGTAATCAATCAACGGCACCAGCACCAGCACCAGACACCTCCGAGATTACAGTAGTAAATTGTGAGGATACAAGTGCTATCTCAGTTTGGACCGATTGAGAAGTTACAAACAATATGGGTGTTAATAAGTCAGATGACGACTTACAAGTACTGAGGTGGTATAGTTGAAGGGTGATAGGCAATTAGCCGTGCAAAAAACTACCTTACTCGCATATGTGTATACAAACTTGCACGGTTCTATACTAACATTAAAGGACTGTAACCCTCATTCAGCGACTTGAATGGGTTTTATATCCATCTTTTTCACCAAGGGAGAAGAGAAAATAAGAAAAAGAGAACATGATAAGCCACAATGTTATAGCATATGAAGGCTTAACATTTGACCCCACATGGAGTTCTTGGGAACCACATCATCGTATGAACATCAAATTTTGAATCTCAGAAGCTTTTTCCAAAACAATTGAGTGAAAATGCCGTATAATGTCCCTAGCGTCTCCAGTCTAATAATCTCTTTACTTGAGAAGGCTACAGTTTTTTAAAGAGAGAAATTGTGGGATCCATAGACTGTTTACACTAAAGAGACAACGATGAATCATACTTCATTTAGAATAGTTGGAGGCCCCTCGTTTTAGGAAACTAAAAAGCCCCCAATTTTAGTTAAAGGTGATTTAGTTTATGACGAACATGGTTTTGTATAAACAGAATTTTCTGAGAATCTTGGGGTTTTTTTCCCGTATGTAGTTAATTTGGTTGTACAACAATAACGACAGTATGTGGACTAGCATAAGCAAATACAACAACAAATCTTTATCGCAAATTTTTGGGGTCACCGTAGCAGAAGCAAATGTGGTTCATAAAAATAATATAGAAGAAGTCCAATAATAAAATTAAAGATCATACGATACCTCATTTGTAACAACATCCCACAGCCCATCACTTGCGAGGATGAGAAATTCAAGCGAGCCATCAATAACCTCCTCCTAAAGTTCAATGTGACAACATGAATGGGAATAATAGTAATAGGGATAATAGCAATACTACTATTTTGGTGTTAAAGAAACTCAGCTTTCAAATTGGTCGTCTTAGACAACCAAGTTTGTTATAAGAGGATAAATACATGCACATATGAAAGTTAAACTCTCGTTCTTGAATATACTGTAATCCAGAATAAATTGCATGTATTATCATAGTAACTTGGTATTCAAAAACACTTAGTGGGGTTAATTAATTGGAACAAACAATTAGAACTGGAACATACTGGGACAATATATTAGTTAGTGTTAGTCAATTAGAACTGGAACTTAAAGTTCTAAATTTGGTGTTAGTCATGAATGGAACTGGAATTGGAACTAGAAGAAAAAATGTTCCAACTAGAACTTTTTCATATACAAAATAAGTGTTCCACCTTTAAAAATTATCCCATCTATTTGGATAGAACAAAAATTAAAAATCAGAACTATCAAACCCTAACCTCCCCTCTCTTCCCCAATCTCTCTCTGTCCCTTCCCCCTCCCCCCCCTCCATTTTCTTTCTGTAAACTTTCAAATCTTTTTTGTCCCTTTTTTATCAACCAAATCCAACTGATTCAATACAACTTTTCGATCTCTTTTACATCCATCTAATTTAAGGACATCCAAAATTAATCAGAAAATATAAAAATTATTAACCATGTATGTATCCCTAATTTGATCAAACTAAAAGAAAGATAGGTTTAATTACGTTTTATTAGTATACAGAAATTTCATATTCTATAATTAAAACAGTAAATTAATTTTTTATCTTACAAATCATTTAGAAACAATTAAATATTTTCTAATTGAGGTTATATATATAATTTGGACTTCACCAATAAAAATAAAATAATCTAACATAGTTTCAAATTTCATTTCTAGTTTAGTTCTTGAATCCTATAAAAAAAAAGGTCCAAATTCTATTAAAGTCCTACGAAAATGTTCTAGTTTCAAAAGTTCTATTTTTATTGAAAAGTCTCAATCGACTAGCAGGCCCCTTAGGGATTTAGGAAAATTTTGGGATTCATGAATACAAGGGAAATTCACTTAACATTTAGGAATTCAGCTTAAAAAAGGAAATAAATCAAAGGAGCCTGACATAAGATAATAAGGTTAACCTTTAAAGCTGCTTAGAATAATCTACAATATTTACATGAACAATTTAAATACTTCATGAATAAATATAATGCTTGCTAAAGATTTGGAGAATCACAGACACAAGAAATGGAAAGTACTTCATCGAAACCCTTGAAGCATGAATGCATATATAAACCAATTAATTCATAATCACCAAAGCCTTTCCCCTCTATATGGGGTTGGGTATGAAAGAGAATTCAAGGAATATTCCAATATTCCTAAACAGATTGTAATATATCCGAAGTTTTCCCTTGGTTGCACAGTCTCAGACTATGGGACGTGTGAGGTAGTTTCGTCAATAAACAAACTTGGTCTATAAATTTTGTAGTTTATCCGATGTCACCACCAACGTATGTTTTTCAATAATCAAACTGGTCTGCAGGTTTTGTGGACTACCCTTTCTTCCCATGATTTCCTTCACCCGTCCCTTGGCACCAAAATAGAAGAAGAAAAATTCAGCAGGCAGGCACAAATCATCATGGGGCCTTATAAAATTAGATGCTCTTGAAATGGAAATGAAAATATCGAGGATGACAAATTGAAGAAAATGATGATGATATGAAAAATAAAAAAGAACAAATAAAATAAAATAAACAAGCCAGCACCTGAATTTCTGGATCAGCAACAACATACTGTTTTAATAATCTATCACCAAATGCACGAGAAACAGCAAGAACACCTCCAACACGCCACGTTCCTGCCAAAATTGGACAATGTCATTAAACATTTTTAAAAAAAGTTCCTAGACATAAAAGGGAAAATGCAAGTCGGAGAAAGTCAATTCTTCATCTGAGAGACTAGAAGGCTGTTAATTACCTGCCCACATCACAAACCCTCCAGCATTCTCAATTCTTTGGCGTTCGTCTGTTTGGTCAGGCTTGTGATCTCTTGAAACAGCTATAGCTGCAAAGTTACAAGATTACTATATTAGATTATAAAAAAAAACAAAAAAACCAGCAACGACGTTGAAAAAAGCCTATTTAGTTGAATCTGCAAGAGGCTTTTCCGACATGAATTAGAGGATCAGTAATCGTCATAATCATGCTTAAATTTGTTGTTAAATTAGACAACGGTAAAACAGCTGCCTCTCACTGTTTGGCTTCAAAATATATGATTTCTTCACTATTTCTTTACTCTTTCCAGATGCACCAAAAGATACTACCTCGACGAGCTTTACTGCTAACCGACAAAGTCTCAAGATAAAGCTACTTTTGACCATAACCGCCTAATTTACAATCCTACAAACTCACTTGGTGCTTTATAAAGCATAGAAACAAAGTTTCCTGGTTGTAGTCGTGTTCGTGTACACTCACCGACCTAGTCCATTTTTCATGCCAAAATATGTGCATGGCCATCATTGTTGCCCTTTTGCAATGCTGACGCCGACGTCCAACAACATTGTTGTTACCGCTAATGCCAAAATCCCCAACTTTGAATTTCGCACCCATGCCAACAATGCTTGTTTTTGTTTGGCAACTTGGAACGTAGTAAAAATATGAACAAGACATAATTTTCAATTTTTAGAAAACCTTACGTGTCTGTTGATATGAAATACTTTCTCACTGTCTCCCGTTATTTTTTGTATAGTAAAATAGAAAAACTTAAGTGTTGACGAGATGGTAGATTACTACACATCTAGCTAGCCAGGTGTCTCCATACTATTAATTACTCTTGTGAAATGCTCTAACTAGATTTCTCTAATTCCTACCTAATATTCACCAATTCTGATTTAAAGTGTTTTAGATATAAAAAGTTGGCATGGAATGAGCTTAATGGAAACTTGGCATATCCAATTGAATCAAATAACGAGACATTTGCAACCTATCTCAAACTTCTCTACTCTCTTGTTCCACCAAACACAAACGGACCTAAAAGATTCCTCTTTTAATTGTAGTAGTTAAATAATGGAAGGTTACGGTATATCCATAGCTTTCCTTATTGAACATAGAGAACCGACCTAGCAACTTTCCTACATGGCTAGAGCACGTCAACTTTTTAAATTAACAAGATTTTCCTACTAAACGATGTAAAAGGGTGCCCTTATTTTTATTTATATGCATATTTATTCTATTCTATTCTATTCTATTTTTGGTTTTTTTTAAATTTTAGGGGGTGGGGGAGTGGACGGTGGGCTTAACGGTGGGGTTAGCATGAATTTCACATAAAAGGTTTTTGTTTTAGTGGTTTAATTTCTTCCCACTTCCCATCCACTTTCTACCCCTCTAGAGCTGTTAAGAAAATATGTTAGTGACTTGCTGGACTGGGTCCATATGGGGCAGAAAAGTGAGATGCCTTTCCAGTTTGGACTTTTTATTGCGTAACAGAAAAAAGCGTGAACAATGGACGCTCTCTTGACTTCCCAGTTTCTCTCAACTATCTTTTCCTAAACAAATGTAAATTGTTATTTACTACTGCCTAACGCTTCCTTAGTTAAACAAATAGGTTAGGGGAAAGAAAGCGAAAAAAGTAGCCACACAAATTTATTTTCATTCTCCAGACTCTCAACCAAACGGATTTCCACATTCACTTTTTAGAAATGATATTTCCAACTTACCATGTTATTCCAAGTTACCAAATAAGCTTTGAATTTCAATGCATGATTTACAAGGTATTATAAGCAATCTGGAATGACTGCAACTTCGAACCTCATTGGAGGTGCACAGTGAGGACTTTACAGCACAATGTTATTAGGATGAGCAATTACATCTAACCAGGTTTTGAATTTTTTGTTCATGTTTCGCCTACCACTCATTTTCCAATCCTGGCTATACCTAATTTGCAATCTTTTTACATATTCATATTTGTGTAATTTTGCTATAATTCGCTGTAAACAAAATGCTCTAGCAGATATTAGATATTTAGATATCTAAATAACTCAAAAAATAACTTGACAGTGTAAACTATGAATATGTGAAGAATGGCATTTAATTCATAGACAACTTGCATTGTGACAAAGCAGATGGCTTGACAAAAAAATATAAACTCGCCAAACCAAAAGAGACAAGTCTACCGCCAGTATGGTTTGCATCTAGACTATATCTCACCATGTTCCAATTTATATTGCTCAAATATCATTTCAGTTAATTTTTACCATCTCAGGGGAGTATTATGCCTTTCCTGTCTTCTACTCCCTCTGTTTCACAATACTAGTCTTTTTTACACTTTATTTTTTTTTATATCAAATTACTTGTCCCTTTAGAATTTCAAGGTAGATGTTTTACTCTATTCTACTAGAACCAGAGCATTTTGAAAGTGAAGTACTAAAACTATCTCTATATCTTAATGCTTATAAAAGTTTCACGAGAATTAATGGAGATTAACATAAGGGTATAAATTGAGAATTTCATAACATTTTAGATTTTAGATAAGTTACACTTCGTTATAGGTGGGAGGGGGGTAGTGTGAAACAGAGGTAGTCCTACTTTTAACCAGTTATATTAAACTAAATATTTATTGGCCGGAAGAAGAAAGGAGTTTAACTCCGTGCACCATGACAATCCATTGAACAATTAAACTTTTGGCCAGATTTTGTGAAGTCTTAAATTTTTAATGGCTACTCAACACATTAGACTTACAGCTTTGGGATATAAATCTCCAAATGCTCATACCGAACAACTCAAAATATTATGGTTTTGTAAGGAAATGGTATGAATAATAATTCAAGGAGAGAGATGCAGGCAAAGAAAGTAGACATGCGTCAATCCGAAAGAATAGAATTCTATTACAATCAATTTATTGTTGGCCTAGTTACTAGACATTCCATATACCACGTCTCATGGCCATAATAAATGCCATGCAATAATTACCTGTTCGGCATGTTAGGCTGTAACATACTTGAAATAATATATTTTAGCTCAAAATTGGAGCTTCCAAAAGAAGTCATGTTTAACATGTCTGGAAAGTACGAAGTAAATAAGTATTATATTGCAGCGCTCACCATTGCCTCCCCTACAGATAACGGCCCTAGAATCCCCAACATTAGCAACTAGTAGTCTATCACCAACAAGGATAGCAGTTGAAGCAGTTGAACCGGCATCTCTGTTCTGAGTGTTCTCAGATTTTAGGAACTCTGAGTCTGTATGGTTGTACGCATCAGCTGTAGGGTCAAAGATAAAAAGTAAAATGAACCGCCATGGTATGATGAGAAGAGAAATGATCGTGGAAATTAAAACAAGACCAAGAAACAAATTTACCTATTGCAGACTTGGTATCACTTATGAAGTTTGGGTGACTGATCAAATTACTGAAGAGGTTTTGTTTAACATACTCCGCTGCCCGAGCCCCACCATGACCTAAAGCATATAACCATTAACAAATGAAACTAGTGAGAAGAAAATTTTGATATTTTGGAGATACCAACAACGCATGCTAGTATACATTCAGAAAAATCTCCATGGGCTAGATGTAAGCCTCACCATAAGTAATTGCATTATGATAGGGGAAAAGACAATCTAAGATATCCATGTCTTACTTGTCGTTTGTAAATAAAGAAAGAATTCAAGGATCTGCAACTTAACCAAAACAATATCTCACCATCAAACACTCCAAACAGACCAACAATTTCTCCATCAACACCATCAATTCTGGTCTCATAGAAGTCCTCCATAGAAGATCTTTTTCCAGGAGAGCTTGCATATCCATAACTAAACTTTCCATTTTGACTGTTACACAGCAAACAAAACACGACATTGGTGGATACCAATTAGTGCGTGTCACCATACAAATAACATTTTAAGAAACTTCCGTATGAGTTTATTGTCAAAAATCATTTTTGTATGAAACCTGTAATGATTTTCATAGAAGAAAAGAGATGCCAGCCTAATAATCCTGTAATCTACCTAGTATTAAAGTTACAGAAAATAAAAGCAATTCAAAAAATCAATTGATTTGTGACAGAACCGCTTATTCAAGTTATAGGGTAATCTTGAGATTTCCCGACAACAGGACCATTTTTGTTATGTGAATGGATCCAACTTGTTGTTTTTTGATGGCAAATTCGGCCCGAGGAGCCAAGGATTTGATCCCAGAAGAAGTCCATGAGCACTAAAGCCCAGGAGCAGGCCCAAGTGGGTGTGGGGCTCGGGCGGAGCCCGCGCAGGCGCAAGGACCATGTGGAGAGGGCCCAACTCAGGCGTGTGCGGCGCGTGTGCCAGCGATGCATGGGCACATGAGAGCGAGCATGCGCAAGAGGTGCAGGTGGCACCTTGTGGCGGCATGCGGGAGTGCAGAACGCGAGAGGCGGCACAGTAGCGGGTTTGGGTTTGGGTTTTGGGTCTTTTGGAAATCCGAATTGGATTAGGATTTTCTAATCCGATTTCAACCCAATTCCTTTGTGTTTTGCCTCTAAATATGAGGTTTCTCTAGGGTTTTTTGTATCCATAATTCTCAAATAACCTACACTTTGATTAGAGTGAGGGAGGACGGCCAAGTGCGGTCGTGGATAGAGAGGTTTTGTAAGAAAGTATTTCTTTGTAAAGGAGGGTGAGAAGTTGCGTAATCTCTAGTAATTATCTTCTATATATAATGCAAATACCCTTTGGTTAGAGGTCCACCCCTCTTCTTTTTTCTTAAAAAAAAGGAAAAAAGAGATAAATCCTCACTCCTCAAGCCTCCACATCATCAACTTTAAAGAAAAAGACAAAACAAAAAATTAAAAATTTCTCCATCTCCCTTTTTCAAAGTTTAAAAAAATAGAGAAAAAAACTTACCTACTAAGGCCTCCTCCTCACCTAAGAAAAAGACAAATAATAATGCATTCAAATGAAAATTTACACATACACCCTCATTATTTATAAATTTACACATAAATCCTCATTTAATTGAAAATTTACACATAAACCTTCATTATTAATAAATTTTCATTCTCACTAATGAAATGTTAAATTCAAATGAAAAGAAGAACAAAAGGAGAAAAATCTTTAATTCTTAGGCCATCCACATCATCTCTCTCTTCTACAAAAAAAAAATTAACTGTTTATATATAGAACCCTCTACATCTCTCTCTCCCCTCCCAAAAAATATTACAACTCTCCATCTCTCTCTTCTACCAAAAAAATAATTGATTTTTTAATTATTAGAACCCTCCACATCTCTCTCTTATCCCAAAAAAATTGATGAATTTTTACATTAACATGTGCAACACATGTGCACAAATTCTAGTTTCTCATAGTGGAAGTTCTCATTATGATTGCAGGATTAGGTGCTAGCTGTGCCGAACCTGGATAAACCTTGTGTTTTGTTGTGTTGGTGTACTTTTCGTGTAATTTGGTATCCGTCGGTATCTTTTTCATCATAACCTAAAACAAAGGTCTTGAATTTCCGCTGCGCATCAATACGTAATCCTTAGAACACAATTTTCATTAAATGTTGTGCAAACTAAATCCCAAAGTAAGCATATTACCTAATCAAAAACATTCTACAAAACAGTAATATATCCAGTTGTGATCAATATAGAATTTTTTTTTTGAATTACCTAATCAAGCTTTAAGTAATTAATTAGCCCAAGGGAAGAAGGATTTAATGTACGTAGAAAGGATTAATAAGCCCACCTGTATCCTAAATGGCAGATAAATTCAATAAAACCTATGATTGCTTGATAATTTATATCCTATTTTGGATCTGTTACAATTAAAAATATATATCATCTAAATCTAATGATATCTTGACCACAGCAGCAATGCCTAAAATATAGTAAATGGCACAAATAAAAGCAGCGAAAGGAATGTATTAACCTAATGATCGGATAAAGTGACTCAGATCCAGGCAAAATCTAAGAAAGCCAAATTAATGCGCCAATCAAAACCTGAACACTAATCCAATTTTAAAATCTAATGATAATTAATATCATCAAATGCTCTACAGAAACTGAAACTTAACATAATCATCACAACTGCTACAAACTTAGAAAGAAAGCTGATTTCAACAAATTAATGGGCTCATTAACCAACTTAAAACGAAATCGATCGTAAAAAATATCAAATAATTCACAAAAACACGCGATCTCTAAATAAATCGATGATTTTCAATACCTGAGTCCTCCACCGCTAACAGGAGAATCATCCACTTGGCTACCGCTCGCCTTCGCCAGTACCGAGTTCAAATATCCCATCTTTAACAATCTCTCTTCACTCAAAACTCGATCTCTCCCGATAATTAAAAAAGGAACATAATCTCAATCAATAAAATCTAAATGAAGCCGATCTAACTCCCTTCAATCTCCTCATATCTCCGATCGATTCCCAACAATCTGCACAAAATAAAACCGCAAATCAAAAATTTAAAATTAGATAAAATCGGGGGGAAATCGTTAAAAAAAAAATCAAAACGAAACACACTCTGATTTTCTCCGAAAATTCTAGAGAGAGAGAGAGGGGGGAGAAGAAAACGCAGCACCGTGTTTTGTTTCGATGTGTGGTTGTAAGAGAGAGAAACAAAAAAATAAAAATAAATACAAGATGTATTTTTATAAAAGAAAATATATATATTCTTTAAATGGACGGCTGCTAGCACCCAGTTCTGCTTAGGTCCCTCGTTTTGTGGGCCCAGTTGAATGGGTTGCTAAATGGGTGTGTGTCTGTGCAATTATGAATTTTGGTGTTTTAAAAATTAGAGCGCTGCATGAAAAAAATAGATGGGGATTACGTGGCGGGAGTTGGGAAGGTGGAAGGATGAGCCCAGTCAACGCTTCAATAAAAGGATGATGCGTGTACACCGCAGTAACGTACGCATAGAACCTTTGGCTTTGGCAGTTTTATAACTAGTATGCAAACGCCTGCATGCACGGTTCAAGCCATTTCTTAACTCTTGGATAAGTTTGGGGTTTGTGTAAGGGAAGCTATCCTGATGGAAGCCTGGATCTTCTTCAGATGTTGTCCTCCGTCGATCTGTTGCGAGCATTGATGAAGGGTTGAGATTGACGTTGATGCTTATCTTCTTCAGCGTGTGGGTCTCAATGGGTTGATTTTAGGGATGAAGACGAGCGACCTGCAAAGAAGTCTCGGGATGGTTGTATCACCGTGGACCCTCCGACGATCAAATTAGCCGAGAAAATTTGGCAGAGTAGCGCTTGTTGGATTGAAATCGGCTTACCTGAGTCGTCTGAGAGAGGTGTTTTTATAGTGGTCGCTTGGAGCGAGATAGCGCGAGATCTTCGCCGTCGGTTACGCCCCTGGCGTTACGTTTGCGTGAATGACGGGATCCCCCATTAATGACGAGATACGCTCGTTAATGGGGGGATACGGCGGCGTGGAACGCGGGATGTTGGGTGGCGAATATCTCGCATCTGGCGAGATACGCGGAGCCGCGGCGGAGGCACTTGGGCTCTGCGTCCTTGGTTGCTCGGCAGAACCTGAGAGGCTTAGCTCGGCGGGAGGCTCGAGAGGCGAGTGGGAAGCCGAGAAAGCTCGGTTCTGTGATAGGTCGGAGGCGAGCTGGGAGGGCCGAGGAAGCCCAGCATATAAGAGGCCATCGAAGGTCGAGTCAGTCCTCGGACAAAGGCCCGGAGAATGCCTTCAATGTATCGTGCTTGCTCTTGTCCCGTGAGCCCCGGGACACGTCATCTACCGCGTGTCATGATCTTGGGAATTCCCACTTATGAGTATCATCATTAGCCCCCCCCCACTCTCGTCCCGACCTATTTATGGGTCGGGTCGAGAGTGGTCTGATCGGTTTTCTGCACGCAGACTGTTGCCCAAAATATATCGGCGCGGATCTCCAGAGCGACTCGGTGAAGGGCAGTTGCATCGTTTGGATTTACAAGCTCGCGTGGTGTATCTCGGGCGCTTGGATCTCTGCGCGCATCTCTGATGACATCAGCGGATCAGGAGAAAAGATCATGCATTAAAGAGGGGGCGCCGATTCGCTTGTATGTCCGTTAAGGTGCAGGACACGCGTCGGCAGCGAGTTGGCGAACGCGACCAGCTGTCACCGTCGCCTGCGATCGAAGGGTCGTCCCCAATAGTCGTTCGACACGTGGAGACTTGACGGCAGGCGGGCGCGAATCTTCGTTTTGGCGGGAATTAATCTGGACCGTTGGATGCCTTTCCTGGAGGGTATAAATAGGAGGGGACTCCCCATAGGGCCAGCACTTCCTTCATAATTTCCCTTTGTTTGCCGAAGATTGCCCGGTGCTCCTACCTTTTAGATCGGATCGCCCGTACCTTTTCCTCGGCCAGCCCCTTCTTTTAAATCAGGTTAAATGTCTTCATCCGAAGAGTCTGTAGAGGCAGTTAGGGTAGAGTCGGGTGATGAGGTTCCAGTTAGTTGTTGGAGTCGAGTCTGGAGGATCTTCCTCTTCTTCGGCTTCAAATAGCCAAGAGGGTTCGTCTTCTTCTTCGTCCTCTGTGTCTGGGTCGCATCCGAGAGTCAGGGCCACCCGCATCGCTCGTTGTCAGGCGACGGCAAGGGCCCCTAAGGTGCGCATCGGGAACGCCCGCGATACGCCCTCTATCTTGAAGGATGTAGGCGAACTTGCTGAGATTTGAGCTCGTTTCCATATCCCCTCCAACTATTCGCTCTGTTTAGCTAGGGAGGGAGAACGGGCGGATCTGGTGCAGGGCAAGAAGATTGCTATGTACTTGGAAGCTTTTCCGGGCACGAATGTGTTTGCCCTTCTCAACTGAAGTATGCAGGGTGCTTCGTTGTTTCCAACTTACCCCGGGCCAGCTAGCGCCGAACTCGTGGAGACTCCTCCTCGGGTCCCTGGTCCGGTAGAAACTTGAAAATATTCCTTTCAGTTTGACCCTCCTAGTCTCCTTCCTTTGTTATAAGAATCATCCCGGAACTAGCAAGGATAAGCCATGCTGGGTGTATTTTTCCTTCAAAAAACACAAGGGTGGGGTGGCCGGGTCGGGGGTAGTAGTCGTCCCTTCCTCCATTCACGACTGGAAGGAGAAATATATATTCGTCGGGCCACCTGAGGGTGAAGATTAGCTTGTGCCTACACAGTGGCACAAGGCCGACTTCCCGAGGGTGAGGCAGTCATCCTCACCCGAGGTGAGGGCGGTATCTATATGGGAGCCGATCCAGCGGGCTGACGTTCTGCTTTCTGAGCAGGCCCTGAGCTGGGCTGGACTCAGCCCTGTGCGCTTTCTGGGTAAGTTAGGGATGTCTTTGACGATCTATTTAGACTTTGATGAATTTTCTTTGCCTCTTTTCAACGTCACTAATTCTCTTTGTGTATTCTCCTTTCTGCAAAGCAGATGGACCGATCAAAATTCATAGCCGCCATGGCTGCGAAGGCAGGAAGGAAGACCGGTGGCGCTAGCTCGTCCCGACCTGGTTCGAGCTCGGCCCCGAAGCCAACTGCACCGGCGAAGCCTTCCGCTACGCCCCGAACCCCGGAAGTCAGCCGCGGGGAAAGCCATAAGCACGCTCGGGAACGGGAACCCCGGACGAGGGGAGCGGAGGATGAAACCGGCCTCACCTAGGTCCCCTCAAGAGGCACAAAAGGACGGTCCCTGGCTCTCCATCCTCCGGGATCCCCGTACAAGAGGGGAACGTCTGTTTCGAGGTGCCCTCGGGGCTTTCCGTTGCCGATAGCTTGCTTTCGGACGTGGACCGATCGGCTGGGTGCAAAATTCCTCGGGGAACCCTAAAGGCCCAAGTGGTCACCATCGCTCAGGAGGCGGTCTAGGTTGGTATCTGTTTTCCTTTAAGGATTTTGTCAAGTGTTTTTCTCGGATCGAACATTTTTAACCCCCTTTTACTACTTTCATCAGGTCCTCCAACACTGCGCCATCATCGTCAACATGGAGTCCGGGGAGATTGCCCCGGCCATGAGGAAGGCAGGTAAATCATCCTCGCGGGAGGAGGACTTACGCATGGAAATGCAGCAGGCAAGGGAGAGGATAGCCATCCTCGAAACCCGGGTGACCGCTGAGGAGTTGACGAACTCCAAGTGTAAGAAGTCCGTCTGACTTCTGAGTGAATCCAACAAGGCTATCCAGGCTAAGTTGGAGGAAGCTAAGGTGCTTAACGTCACGATGAAGAAGTCACGGGATGCCTGCAAGAGGGACACCCAGGCGGCGCTTGAAGCGGTGAAACTTGCCGATCTCCAGGCAAAGAAGTCCGTGGAGAGGTATAAGGCGTCGGACCAGTTTTACACCGACCTCGCCGACGCCTTGGCCATTGTTTGGCATCAGACCCTCGACGTTGTCAAGACGTTGATGCCAGGGTTTGCTGACGGCAAGCTTCGGCTCCAGTACCCTCTCCTCGAGGATGCGCCGCAGGGGGAGACTGCCGGGAGTGCCGTTGGGGGAGAGGTTGCCGGGAGTGCCGCCGGGGGAGAGGCTGCCGGTGGAAGCACCAACCCAGAGATCGCCATTTTGGTCCCCGACACTGGTGTCAAGTAGGGTGAGATCCTCCCCGGTCTCGAGGCCTGAGCTTTCCTGTTTTTTTCCCTTTACTTTTTTCAAATTTTGTAAGCCTCCGAGTACCTTTTGTAAGGCATAGGAGCCCAGAATACCTTGTAAAGACTTTTAGAATCATAAATAAAACTGGGTTTATTTTCCTCTACATGGCAACGTGTTTCTTGCGTGAGTACTTGAGCTTGTCGGTCTTTTCCTCGATGCAAATGTTAGGCCGTAAGTCGATGACCGGCCTTTTAGACGACGATCGCGAGTCGAGTGTAAGCTAATAAATCACCAAGTGCAGGAAGGTCGGTGCCCTCCTTCCCCCAGAGTCGAGGCGACGATCATTCACTTAGAATACGTCGGGAGGTCCCTCGGTGTAGGAAGGTTGGTATCTGCCCATTCCTTAGCGTCGGACCGACGACAGTGTCTCTTATCGCGAGTTGGACAATAGCCATATCAGAATTGGTCAGCGTAGACTGGTTCTTCCGTGATGTAGTTCCTAGACCTTCGTCTTGAGATGGAAGGAATTTATAACTCGAATTGACCGAGTAGGGAAGCTGCTCGTGGCCTCTTGATGAGGGCTTTAGAGCCTTGGTGCAGGTGGGTAAGGAGTTACCTGTTAAGGACTGATCGGGCAGGGGAGCTGCTCGATGGCCTCTTGATGAGGGCTTCAATCCTTAGCGTAGGCGGGTAAGAAGTTACCCGCCAAGGATGGACCGATCAGGGAAGATGCTCAGTGGCCTCTTAGTGAGGGCTTCGATCCTTAGCATAGGTGGGTAAGAGGTTACCCGCCAAGGATTGACCGAGCAGGAAGCTGCTCGGTGGCCTCTTGGTGAGGGCTTCGATCCTTAGCGTAGGTGGGTAAGAGGTTACTCGCTAAGGATTGACCGAGCAGGGAAGCTGCTCGGTGGCCTCTTGGTGAGGGCTTCGATCCTTAGCGTAGGTGGGTAGGAAGTTACCCGCTAAGGATGGACCGAGAAAGGAATCTGCTCGGTGTCCTCTTGGTGAAGGCTTCGATCCTTAGTGTAGGTGGGTAAGAGGTTACCCGCTAAGGATTGACCGAGCAGGGAAGCTGCTCAGTAGCCTCTTGGTGAGGGCTTCGATCCTTAGCGTAGGTGGGCCCGCTAAGGATGGACCGAGCAGGGAAGCTTCTCGGTGGCCTCTTGGTGAGGGCTTCGATCCTTAGCGTAGGTGGGTAGGAAGTTACCCGCTATGGATGGACTGAGCAGGGAAGCTGCTCACTGGCCTCTTGGTGAGGGCTTTGATCCTTAGCATAGGTGGGTGTTAGTGTTATATGCCCTAGAGGCCATTATTGTATCATACTGGTTAGTATATTACTTAATGGAAGTTTAGGATATACACGGATATAATAACAGTCTTGCTCGAAATGGTAGTATGCTACCTGGTTTGTTTCTATCTCAATATGTGCATGTGTTTTCTTAGCATATCGCTTATACATATTGGTAGAGCCCGTAGGATCTTTTGCTTGATTACCAGTGTTATGATGGCAGTCACACTAGTAGGGGCTGGGTAGTCTATAAGCACATCCTATGCAGGTCCCTAGTCGTAGGATTATCGAGACGGGGTATCGATCTCCAGAGTAGACTAGTGTATACGCTTCTCATCCCAGCAGGGGAGATGGTCTATCCCATAGCCATTAGTACGACGTACTGGAGACAATATGCAGATGCTCATTAGATTATGAGTACATTGGACATGACTCGTCGGGAACTGTTGGTGGGTATTATACCTATCGTCGGGTAGCAGTTCCCAGGTGATATGAGTACAGCTTAGTCCATCGACTTGACACCGCTACTTCGCCTCGAGTGTGTTCTCACTATACTTTGATTACTACCCTACCACGGCTCACAGGAGTTGTGCAAACAGGTAGTAGTTGGGTGCAGTACCGAAGCACTTGGATGCAGTGGCGGTTAGATAGGATTCGTCTCTCCCGGTATTGGGGGTTGATATCGCGCTGTGTTTGGAGAGCCATTACACAAAGTCCCTGGCCAGGGCAAGCGAGATTTACTGGTAGGTATTCCAGTAGTTTCTCAGGGTGTTTTGGGCTACGCTCCGGCACGACTTATTGCGCTATTAAGGGTCTGACGATTACCATCCCCCTAAGCCCGATATGCGATACTCTTAGACGAACAGAACGGACTGTACGGAGATTGTCACATATATGCTCAGTAGGATTTTGGATGAGTTTTCTCATCGGCCTTCTCATCGACAGATACCTGGGTAGCTGTTACGTGCAGCTAGAACCGTTTGCGGCTTGTGGTTAAACTCACTGCCAGCGTACTGTCGAGTCTTTAGAGTCCCACATAGAGAGTTTCCCTGTATCGGGCAAAAGATGTAGAGGCTGTATAGTTTTACGGCAGGGCTTCGATCACTTACGTATACTTGTGCGTGTATGATGATCGGGCGGGTAATACTAGTGGGCTTTGGTTTAAGCCGGATCCTAGTATTATATTGATGGATTGTTTTCGTCTCTTTGTATTCGTATTCTTCGGAATGCGGATGCGGGTATGTATATACGGATGTGGGACATTCTCGTAATTAGCTCGGGAAAGCTTCTAGAAGTGGAAACCTAATTAGGGTTTAATTCTTTATTGGATTAAACAAATTGGGTAGAGAAATGAGGGGAGTTTTACATTGAACCTAGCATGGCTACTTGGTGACTCATGCTCATGACTCATCACTAGATATTTTGGGAAGCTCATGAGATATTTATGTGAGATATTATATCTCCTCAATTATCATATTTTCTTCATTATTTTATCAAGGGCAGCCAAGCTCTTTTTCAATGTTCACAACTCCACTCTCTTTTCTTCAAGTCTTCTACTTCTTCCTCATAACCCTAAAAGTCTCATGAGTTGAGAAACCTAGGGTTCCAATAGATAAACTAATTCATCTTCACTCTCTACATCACCTAGGCTTTCTAGTTTAGCAAGCTAGTTGCCCTAGTTACCTCGGATTTGAGGTTGGAGCTCGGACTATAGACTCTCGGGTGGATCGTCTTTGACTCAAGGAAGCCGACGAGAAAGCGTTGATCCGTTACGATCCTCGAAGCCTACGATGACGAGGAGGACAGCAAAGAAGACCCGAAGGACTTGGTTTCGTGAGGTATAACTATCATCCGAGTAGTTAAACCTCACACAATATTTTGTTAGCTGGGGTTTAGCATCGATTATGGAGCTCAAGACCGTGTTGCGAGCTTTGAAAAATCGTTTTTTGAAAATTCCGCCTCCCCGCGGACACGCGCGACATGGACTTACAGTGGTATCAGAGTCTACTAAACCATAGCCAACAGTTTAAACAAAGTGTAAATCTACGAAACCGAAATAACTCCGAAACATGGAGACAAAGATCTAAGTTTCTGTCAATTTTTCCCGAGCCTCTAAATTTTTTTTAAACAATTGAAGAGTGCTCTACTTGTTGTGATATGAACACACACAAAAAATGAAGCAATTTCACCGGAATTGGGCCAGCCACATTCTCAAAAAAACCGGCACCACCTTTTTAGTTGTGGTGAAATTCTTTGAATTTTGTTCTATGTTTTAGTTGCTTGGATTTAAGGACTCAGGTGTTGTTTGTTTTTGCTAATTTTGGATATGCTATTATCTTTTTCCTGTGGCAATACGGAGTATTTCGAAGTCGCGGTTTTAACGTCATTTAACAAGTTTCAAGTTGTGATATATGTGTTTGGAAACGTCGACTAATTGCTATACGTCGATTAGTCGGGGTTGCACATATCTGTGTTGCTGTTCTTGATGGATTGTGTATATGAACTTTATTGGATCGTCGTGGACGAATAGCCGGGGATGTGAGATAAGGGTTTTCATTCTTTCATTTGATATAAATTGTAAAGTGATGTAATATTATTTTGCGGGGCACATCCGGGTTGAAGTTGTATCCACCGTAGTATTATTTTCTTTTACCGTTTTCTGCTCCTAGGATAGACCCAAGGTGGGGTGCACAAACTACCAGGTACTTTGAAGTGCCGAGTGGCCTACTCACTTTGATGAGGGAGATTGCTTCACTTCGGGTATTTGGCGGGTAGTTTGCCTCACCCGTAGGGGTCTGGGGTGGGGTTTGGCTATTCATCACGATCGTGGAATCCGACTTTCATTACAGGCTTAAACGAAACACGGAATTTCTAGTATATCCAATATGTTCATCTGTGATCTGGAATGCATATTATTGCGTGAGATGAATGGTTATTATATATATGCTATATTATAGACGTTGCTTATGTTTTGCATCCGCGCTAGTCCATCCCCCGCTCTGTCGTTAGTTAAGTAACCTAACGGTGTTAGACGGGGCCCAATGGTGAATGCGGATGGCATAAGCGTACGTCATATTTTTCGTTTCTTTCTGTGATGATAGGTGTAACTGATGTGACTGCATTAGATTAATGCAAAGGAAATAAACCAATGTTGAATTGTTGGAACAAATTTTAAAACCATTCGGTTATTTTAAAACAGGAGACTTTTAAATGCGGAGCTTAAACCACTCCTTTTAAAAGCTATTAGATTCCTTCGATTATATCAAGTTCACAACGTTCACGGTTTCGCCAAAACCATTCGTAGCCCTCCGTCATTTCATATGAATATTCAATAGTATTCAAGCTATATTTGTTGGCCTTCGTCAAGGCATAGTGATTGGTAAATGCTGGGTGTTCATATGTAGCATAGATAGATACGTTGGTTTGGGACAGTCGTATTACTTTGTTGGCTTCGTCAAGGGTATATACGGATGGGTTCAAATTAACCTGGACAATGATGGGTAAAACTTGACATGTGACTTATGATTTGTTAACCTTCGTCAAGGTCATAAGAGCATGGGGAAAAAAATCCACATCGGGAGTTTCTAAAGAAACTGGAAGTTGCTAGTGCTGCATACTATTTGGAGTGTGATAATGTTGGTAGGATTCCTTCGACTTTATCACACAATGATATTTGTATCCTGATCTTACTGTGAGTATATGCTACTCCTCGAGAGATTTTTCACTTAACGATTAATGCTATAAACCAAGTAGGTGTCTAGAACAGTGTTAGCGGGGCTATGCCTCCAGGGAAAAGAGGTTATTTAATTAAGAAACTTCGCGAAAGCGTCGTAAAACCCCCCTCGAAGTACCGACACTAGCCTGGCTGAAAGGTTAAGCAAGTATTGTACGTTGAGATTAATCCTGACTAATTCTTCTTTTATGGTTTGAAGAAGGATTTGAGAAACAGTGGGAGCCATCATGTTTAGATAAATTAAAAACCAATCTAAACTTGCAAGAGCATCATGCTGGGTGTTTTCTTCTCTCTCTCCTAATTGCAGTGACCAGGTGACCAGATTAGGTTACAGTTAGATAATAAAATGACTGAGTTATACTATATTGACTGGCAAAGGTTTTTCCAGATGTCCATTACCTATGACAAGCTGGACCACCTCAATACTACTCAATCCCCCGTCGTCCCAGGTCCAGTTTCCACCGTCGCAGATATTGATATCCGTAAGACAAGGGAAAAAGACAGTACGAATGCCAAGTGCCTCGTATTGGCCTCAATTGATGGTGTATACCAGAGGCAGCACGAGAAGATGGACTTAGTTTCTGTCTTCCTCCATAACAAAGTTTTATATGGAGAGTAATCTCGTATCGCAAGATATGAGACCTCGAAAGAATTGCTTCAAGCGAGGTTGGCCGTCAGGTCATCTGTTGGGGACCACGTCCCTACAATGATCAGCTGTATTAAACAGCTCACGGACCTAGAGACCACGTTGCAGAACGGGTCATGTACTGACTTAATTCTACAGTCCCTACCTTCTACTTACGCCCAGGGAAAGAAAGTTATACTTCCAGTTGATGGCACAGTGAAGTAAACCGGGGAAACACCCACTCTGCTTATTGGGGAATCTTCTTCCTCTGGATCCAAGGCGAAAGCCAAGGGTGAGAAGAAGAAGACCTCCACAAAGCCAATAGGCGATGTCAGTAAGGTAGAAAGAAAGGGTGTTTACCGCCGAAAACAGAGACAAAACTGCGTAGGTCGTCTTGCATGAATTTGGGGGCAGATGCTATTTGGATTTATCCGTCCACTTCTCCGAAGATGCCAAGTTGATTTATGGCACCGTGTATCGGATGTTTGGATGGATGCGGCCGTTGTAGCGGATTTCGTCAGATTCCCCCTCTTTTGCGAGGGGTTTTTGATTGTGAGGACACTCTTCCCTGCAGGCACAAGCCCCTGCATTTAATTACGTTACCGCGTAGCGATAACCACTTTCTCCTTCTCCAGATGTTCACTTTGTGTCGTGTGTGTTTGTTTTATTTTTTGTTGCCCGTGGATTGTATACGGAGACTAATTTGTGTTGGCGCCCGTAGGGCGTTGATTAGTCCAAATCCGTATTTTCTTAGATTTGGGTTTGGTTTGATTTAAGAATCGTTAATCTCGTTTGGGATTAAAATCAACTTAAATGTTTGTTGAGAATACGTTAGTCTAATTTTAGACTAAGATCTACTCAACAGGATTTTTGGGATCATTCAGACCCAACAGAAGAGCATTTAGGCTCTATATTGTTTTAGTTTAAGGACGTTGCGGTCCATAGATCACCATTTTTTTGAGGGTGAGGGTTTAGTTTAAGGACGTTACAGTCCATAGTTAGTTTAAAGACGTTGCGGTCCATTGTAGTTTAAGGACGTTACGGTCCATAGCTAGTTTAAGGACGTTGTGGTCCGTATTGGGATGTGCCCGTCCATTTGAGAGTACACTAAAGAGTTGTTGGTTATCGGGACCCACCACCTCTCTGAAGACGCTGAAGAATTACAACGACATTTATCAGAGGCGTGAGGAGATGTACCCTTGAACTAATGTCCGTTGGAAGATCAATAGTCGTGTTTGGGACTAAGACCAATTTGGAGAAATGGTGAGCACATGGGCTCGGTTGATCTGAATTAGGGACTTTTGGTCAACTTGGACTCCGCCCACTCAGCCTTTGAATAAAGTGTTAAACACTTGTTTGGGCTCAGTCCCTTTTCTGTGCAAACAGTGCTGGGCATTGATATGGGCTCTGACGCTCACCCTTTACTTTATCCTCTCTTCTTCTTTTTTTATGGAGTGTTAAACACTCTTTATGGCGCCCACGTACGGAACACGTGAAGCGCTTAGCGCCAACCACTGAGTGCTATGCACTCCTTATTGAGCGGGGCCCACGTGAGGGACAGGTGAAGCGCTTGGCGTTGAGTGCCAACCATTGAGTGCTAAGCACTCTTTATTGAGCAGCGCCCATGTGAGGGACACGTGAGGCACTTGGCGCTGAGCGCCAACCATCGAATGCTAAGCACTCTTTATTTGAGCAACGCCCACGCAAGGGGCACGTGAGGCGCTTGGCGCTTTTTCTTTCTTTGTTTATTTTTCTGAAGATGTTCAATTCTCTGTTCTCCCCTGGATCTTCGATCCCCAAGAAAAAATTCGTCCCCACGAGAATTAAATTCTCATTTGTGGGAGACTTGTCTCATAGGTCTCGGATCCAGGGGAAAGAACTATGTTCGTTATGAGGGTTAAACCCTTGGATATGCAGATGAGATACTATGATCTCTATTATCTCTATTTATCTTGAAGAAAGTTCCCCTTCCTTCTTCTCTCTTAAAACTTTCTTTTTTGCTTGCTCTTCTTTTTGAACTTGAAGTTTATGGGGGGGGTTTTCCTCTAAACAAGACTTGAAGTCTTGGGGCCTTTATATAGTAGAGGCAAGTTTGTTGATTTAGTTAAAGAAATCTCTCATTGAGAGATCCTTAATTGATTTGAGGATTTTATCCACCGTTGGATTTTTGATCCAAGTACTTTTGTTTTACAGAAGATATTTTTCTTGTTTTTAACATGATTGGGAAAATATTTTCCATACAGAGCTTATTTTGCAGCTTGGTGATTTTTAATCACCATTGTATCTTTAATCCAACGGTGCTCTATTTTACAGAGCGTAATCTTTCTTTTTTAGAAAGATTGGGGAAAATATTTTCTCCTACAGAGCTTATTCTGTAGCTTGGTGATTTTTTTAATCACCATTGTATTTTTAATACAACGGTGCTCTGTTTTACAGAGAGTAATCTTTCTCGTTCAGGAAGATTTGAGAAATATTTCCTCAACAGAATTTAATTATGTCTTTTGATGATTTATCATCTCCGTTGGATCTTTGATCCAACGGCAGAGAACTTTTAGTTCTGGCGCCGGCGCCCTTGTGCGGGGAACGCGAGGCGCTGCCTCAGAGTTTTTAACTCTCGGCGCGGGCGCCCTTGTGCAAGGTACGTGAGGCGCTGCCTCTTTTCAAATTTTGAACAGAGCCTTACTCTTCTATTATTGGGGGAAACAAATGTCCCTCCACCGTTGCGCTCACGTGGCTCACACGTGGGTGCAGCGGTGGTAGCTTTTCTGCCGTTGGATCTTCTTGAAAGTTGGATCGGCTTTCCCTACCTATAAGTAGGGCCTTTGGCCCCTTGAGATGACTGTTGTTCATCTTCCTCTCTTCTTTGTTCTTCTGAGAATTTAATTCTTTTTTTCAGAGCTTAGATCTCTGTCCAAGGAAACTCTTTTAGAGTTAGAACTTTGTCCAAAAATTTGGTAAGGATTATACTCGAACCCATTAAACAGAGCTTTCCTCTTCTTAGATCACAGATCTTAAAGATGTTTTTTAGGGTTTCTTAACCCGTTAAATGAAAACAGAGCTTTGCTCTTCTTAGATCATAGATCAAAAAAAACCTTTTTAGGGTTTCTTAACCCGTTAATGAAGAACTCTTAGAGTTTCTAGGATTTTTACTTCAGATCTTTAAAGATCTTGGGGTTTTACCTTGTACCATTGCTCTTACAGAGCATAGCTTTTTAGAAATTTTTGGTGAATTTTATTCCCTTCTTAATTGACAGATGTAAATTCTGTTTGTAGAGCACAGCTCTCGAAGGAGTTTAACTCCTTAGCCCGATGAGGCTTCTCATTAAATGAGGAGCCCCTTAAGATTCCATCCTTAATGAGTGACTGCCCCATCAATGATGGGCCGTCACTATTGTTTTTATTTTAGACTCTAAGAATCTTGATATTTAATTGTTAGTCTTTTACTGAATTTTCTTTCCAGATACTATGGCTGCTTATCTGTATGATCTTGACGAGATTATCTCCTATGAAGACATTCGCGTCCAAGACCGCTGTCAAAATCAGGAGTTTACTAATGCCCAATGCGCTGAGGTGATGCGTCGCTTCGATGAATACAACGGTCGACTACTCCCCCGTCGTTCCGCTCTTTTGAAAATTATCGAGGGGGCGATTTGGGAAGCACTTCCCGAATTTAACGAGGCCATGCCGCTTAAGGCACTTGATGATGCCGAAGACAAGGTGCACTCAGTATATCTGATGGGCTTGATCTCGAAGAGGCGGAAAGATAATCTTGTCGATATTTTGCATCAGGTCTTCCAACAGACGACGATAATCTCCACTACCAGAGGACGGACGATATCGGTGAGAATCCTGACGCTTGCATTCGTGAGAAAATGCATCAGAAAATGGTCAGAGAAGCCAGAAGCATTTTACTCGGCCTTGCTTCTGAATTCTTAAATCCATGCTAAGGATTTAGTGTTTTGCCATTGTAAACATTTTGATGATATTTCTGTTTTGTTGTTATCGCTGATGTATAAATTTTCTCAAGTATGAATGGCAAAATTTCCCTTTCTTTTATCAAAGGTGTTTGAGTCACAAGAATCTTGCTCGGATCTCTCTCTCTTTCTCTCTCTCTCTCTCTAATGAATCTTAAGGACTCATAAATAGCTTCATTACTTCAGTGGCATGCAACCTTGGCAAATATGGCCCGTAGATAGTATATCTTGATCTCCTTGTAGGGCAGCGATGGCTTAGAAAACAGGTTCAGATCTGCCGCCTAAGACTCTTCAACTTTATGAGCCGTGAGGGTCTCATAAAGACTTTTCTCCCTACGAGTCGTGAGGATCCCGTAGGTGCATTTTCTCCTTTAGGAGTCGTGAGGATTCCTAAATGCATGTTTTCTCTTGAGAGTCATAAGGATTTCACAAGAGAATTTTTCCACTTACAAGTCGAGAGGACTCGTAAGTGGTTGCTTCCCTCCTTGTCGATATTCGACTTTGGAGAGTGTGGCCCGTGAATAGTATGCAATAGTCCATCTTGGACCGACTTGCAGGGCTCCGGTGCTTAGGAAACAGGTCCTTATCTCTATTGCCTAAGGTTTTTCCTTACGAGTCGAGACGAATCGAGAAGTTCTCGCAAGGACACTAATTTCCTCACGAGTCGAGACGAATCGAGAAGGTCTCGCAAGGGTGTCCTAACGTCATAGTTAACTCCTGCTAATAGAAGCCTGTTAGGGTATGTGGTACTAGGGTTTTTTACCCGTCGCACCGTCGCTTTGGCCGATGTATTTCCCGATATGCAATCTTACTGTTCAGGTGGCCCCGCAACTATCGTGTCTCTGATCCCTTCGGGGGTTGAACAAGACGTCTTCAAGTAATCTTCCAGGTAATATTACCGTTGAAAGAGCAAGCGTTAGGGATATTCCATGTCGCTTTTTACTTGAGGTTAGGCTCAGTTTGGGAGCCCCGATGAGTCATGACCACTCCGTGTTGGAGTAGGATGATCTCCGATGGTCTTTCGAGTCTCATTTGAGTTGCCGTCAAGACCCTGAAGCTAGGAATCTTCCTTTGCTTCGTTTGTTGACATTGCGTCTGCAATATTGCAACGAATGTCGAGGTTGTCTCTGGGTTATCTGTGAACCGTCGAGATTTGGAACTAGGGGACTTTGCCATGGCTCCATTTGTTGATATCGCGTCTGTATCCTGCTGGAGGGAGGAAGAACGTTGTTGTTGATCTTTAGGCTGTAGATATTGTCATCGAGACTTGGAACTAGGGACTTTGCCATGGCTCCAAGGTAGTTTCTAGGTTGTCTGTGAACCGTCAAGATTTGGAACTATGGGACTTTGCCGTGGCTCCATTTTACTGACGTCGTATCTGCTTCTGGTTGGAACGAGAAGGAACGCCGTTGTTGATTTCTAGGCTGTAGATGTAGCCATCGAGATCTAGCTTCCCTTTGACGAAGCCTGGTGGGACAATGTGGTTCCCTTTTCATTTGTGCGCATGGATTGTATACAGAGGTCAATGTGATCTCACCTGTAGGGCCAAAAATTTCATTTCATTCTTTTTATTTCTTTCCGCGATGCTCTATCATTTTAGCTTTTTATATCACGCAAGTCGCGATTGCCCAATCATTTCGGCTATTTTTCGCGGTGCCCAATCATTTCGGTTAATTTTTTTTTTTACTCGCTGCTTTTTATTGTGAGTATGGAACCCGAGGTCTGATACCAATCTTAGAATCAGCATCACTGCGACTGGAATATTGCCAAGAGCGAATCATCATTTGCCGTGAAAGGACTTGGAATTTGATACCGATTTAGGCATCAGCATCGCTACAACTGGGATATTGCCAAGAGCGAATCATCATTTGCCTTTATCGATTCGAACAAAGGTGGCTTAGAAAACAGGGTTAGGATCCTGTCGACTAAGGCTTTTGACTTCATGAGTCGTAAGGGTCTCATAAAGGTGTTTCTCCCTACGATTCGTGAGGATCTTGTAGGCGCGTTTTCTTCTTAGGAATCGTGAGGATTCTTAAGTGCGTGTTCTCTTATAAGTCGTAAGGATCTTACAAGAGTGTTTTCTCCTTATAAGTCGAGAGGACTTACAAGTGTCGTTCACCACATGAGGACATTCCTCGTCGTTGGTGGGACTTGGTGGGGAAAACGTTTATTTGCGCCCATGGATTGTATACAAGGGTCAATATTGAACCGTTTGTAGGGCAAACTGGGGGATGTGATGGCTTAAGAACAGGTTCAGATCCCTGTAACTTAAGGTTTTCGAATCCTATGAGCCATGAGGGTCTCATAAGGGGGATTCTCCTTACAAGTCGTGAGGATCCCGTAAGTGTAATTTCTCCTTAAGAATCGTGGGGATCCCTAAGTGTGTTGCTCCCTTGTGAGTCGTAAGGATCTCACATAGGTATTTTCTCCTTACAAGATCGAGAGGACCTTGCAAGTATGCATGAATATTTTTTTTATGAGTCTGCGCCCTTTCGGGTTTTCACGAACTCGCCGGCAGTCCTGCTGTTTTTACTTACGGAGCCCTTTCGGGTTTTCATCCGTGCCCATTTCGCTTGTGGATGTACCGTTTTTTTTACGATGAAACTCTCGAGAATAGTTTCAGCGCATGTGACCCATCTGTTTGCCGGTGGGATTTGAGTTGCAGTCCTCACCGCTGGGACTTGTGGACTTGCATTCCACTATCGTCGTGTTTGAGACGACGTTGTTAGTTTAGGGACATCTCGGTCCGTTGTTATTTTAAAGACATCTCGGTCCAATGTTAGTTTAAGGACATTTCGGTCCATTGTTAGTTTAAGGACATCTCGGTCTAATGTTAGTTTAAGGACATCTCGATCCATAAAAGATTTTGAGGCGAGGTTTCGCTGGATACTACTTATAGAGTTTGGACTCAGGAAGACAGCGAGCGGAAACGAGCGACGTCATCCATCATTAACCTGAGCCGTGACTTGTCAAGCGTAGTATTTCTTAAGGAACCGGCCGTTTATTGGCCGGAAGGGTCTTTTGCTATGCATATCCATGAGCAAGTAGGCCCCACCTTGGTATACCTTGTCTATGATGTACGGGCCTTCATAGTTCGGCTCGAATTTCCCCCGTTTAGCATGATTGGGGATTATAGGTCTTTTTACGACTAGCACGGGTTCGCCTTGGCGGAATGTCCTTGGCCTAGTCAATCTTTCATATGAGCGCGTCATCCTTGCTTTGTAAGCTTCTAGTTTTTGCTGCGCCATGAGACAAGTTTCATCGAGGGCATCGAGCTCCTCAAGCCAAAGATGGGCATTTTCTCCATCTGTCAGTTCGCACCGAACCGCCACTCGTAGAGAGGGTAGCTCTATCTCCAAGGGAAGTACCACTTCCGTGCCGAATACTAACGCAAATGGCTTTGTGTTTGTGGCTGTCTTGAACGTGGTCCGATAGGCCCAGAGAGCTTCATGCAATCTCTCGTACCAGTCCTTCTTATTTCTGGACACCGTTTTCTTTATGATCTTTGTCAAGGTCTTGTTGAAAGCCTCATGTAGACCGTTAGCTTGGGGATTATAAACAGAAGAATATCTCTAATCTATATTATGCTGTTGTGCGAAGCGACTGATCTTATGGCTTCTGTAGGCCGACCCATTATCCGAGATGATCCGTCGGGAGTGCTGAACTGTTCCCCTCCGAAAGGCGGCGCACAGGACCGCGATGTCCTGACGATGGGATTCGGGGCAGATGCTATTTGGTTTTATCCATCCACCTCTCCGAAAATGCCAAGTTGATTTATGGCACCGTGTATCGGAGGTTTAGACGGATGCGGCCGATGTAGCAGATTTCATCAGATTCCCCCTCACTTGAGGGGTTTTTTATTGCGGGGACGCTCTTCCCTGCAGGCGCAAGCCCCTGCAGTTAATTACACTACCGCATCGCGGTAACAACTTTCTCCTTCTCTCGAATTTCACTTCATATCGTGCGTGTTTCTTTTGTTTGTAGTTGCCCGTGGATTGTATACGAAGACTGAGTAATGCCGTCGCCCGTAGGACGTGGATTAGTCCAAATCCGTATTTACTTAGATTTGGGTTTGGTGTTTTAGTTTAAAGATACGTTAGCCATGTTTAGGCTAAGATCGACTTAAACGTTCGTTAAGGATACATTAGTCTTGTTTGGGACTAAGATCGACTTAACGTAGTGATATATGGCCATCAGGACTCGTCACCTCTCTGACGTCGTTGAAGGATTACGACGACAGGTGTCAGAGGAGCTTAAAGATGTACCCTTGAACCAAAGTTGATTTGGAGTTTTATCATTCATTTAAATGTCTAAGGATACATTAGCCGTATTTAGGGGCTAAGATCAACTTAAACGGGATCGTTTAGATCCGGCAAAAGAGCATTTAGAGGCTCTATTGTTCCAGTTTAGGGACGTGGTGGTCCATAGGTAGTTTAGGGACGTTGCGGTCCATGCTCGTTTAGGGACTTTGCGGTCCATGTTCCAGTTTAGGGACGTGGTGGTCCATGTTCCAGTTTAGGGACGTGGCGGTCCGACATTAGTTTAAGAACGTTTCGGTCCGACATTAGTTTAAGGACGTTTCGGTCCAACATTAGTTTAAGGACGTTTCGGTCCACGAGTTTAAGGACCCCGCGGTCCATATACGTATGGTCGTTGGGACCCGTCACCTCTCTGACGTCGTTGAAGGATTACAACGACAGGTGTCAGAGGAGTTCGGAGATGTACCCTCGAGCCGGTAGTAGATTGATTAAAAGAGCAATCTTGCTCAGTCTATTTAATTTAAGGACTTACGACCAAAATTGGGCTAAGTCCAGTTGAAAATGTTCAACATTTTATTTGCTTTTGCATCGCATTTCTTCTTATTTTTATTTAGGCTTTGCCCAGAAAGGATGCAGAGCATCAATTTGTTTTGGGCTCTGCCCTTTATAAATGATGCAGAGCATCAATTTTATTTGGGCTCTGCCCTTTTATTGCTTTGCAATTTATTTTGGCATGCTTGGTCTTTTTGATTTGGGCCTGGCCCTTTTGGAAATGCATTGCATTTATCAGGCGCTTTACGCCAATCAGAGAGCGCAAGCGCTTGTGACGACGACACGTGTCATGCAAGCGCAGTGCGCTGCGCTTGCGCTGCTGACACGTGGCGCCCTCTGGTGAGTTGCGCCAATCACAGAGAGCAAAGCTCTATTTCAAAAGCGCATAGCGCAATTGGTTCAGATGCTGACACGTGGTGCTCTCTGGTGGCTTGCGCCAATCCAAGAGCGCAACAGTGCAGTATTGCAAGTGCAAGGCACTATGATTTAGGAATCTTTTAGATTCAATGAACAGAAGTGCAAAGCACTGTTAGATTTTTTTTTTTGAACTAATTTAGATCAAAGAAAAAAGATAAGTTTCTTCTTATCTTAAAGAACCAAAGGTTCATGAACAAGTGCAAAGCACTATTTTTATTTATCCCTTTATTTAGTTCTGTTTAAAGATCAATGATCTTGTTTTTAGATCACTGATCTGTTCATAAGAGAATTTTCTCTTCTCTCAAAGGTTTTTACCTTCTGTTGTTCTTGAGGAGTTCTCAAGAGTTCTCTTCTCTTTTTTTTTAGAAAGATCTCCCTCTTCTCTGAATTGAGGTCTGGGGTCCTTTTTATAGTGCTCATAAATTAGTTAAATTTGTTAAAGAGATCTCTCTCTGAGTGATTTGGGGAATGTTCCCCACCGTTGGATCTTTGATCCAAGGGCTTCTATTTTACAGAAGAAAATCTTCTTGTTTTAACAAGAACAGAAAGATTTCTTTAAATCTCCATTCTGTTATGCGCAACTCCCCAGCGCCTGACACGTGTCGCGCAGCGCAGCGCTTGCGCAGCTGTGCTTGCGCAACTGCGCAGACACGTGTCGTGCAGTGCAGCGCTTGCGCAACTGTACTTGAGCAGCTGTGTTTGCGCAACTGCGCAAACACGTGTCGCGCAGTGCAGCGCTTGCGCAACTGGCTTGTGCAGTTATGCTTGCGCAACTGCGCCTACACGTGTCGCGCAGTGCAGCGCTTGCGCAATTGAAACGTTGCTTCCTTTACTTCTTTGTTTTAAATAGAGCTTTGCTCTGATTGGTTGCGCTGCCTCGGGCGCTGCGCTGATGCGTCTGCACCAGACACGTGGCGCCTTGCGCTCAGCGCAGAGGATCTGAAGCGTTGCTTCATTTATTGAAACTTAGATTTTGGGCAAATCGGAAGCGTCGCTTCTCCTGAGATATCTTTTGATCTCTTTTTTTTAAGTCAAACTCGTATTTCCAAAATTCTGATTTCCCGGGCCTTGGAAATGATTTCATTGTGCACAGAATCTTCTGCGCCTGGGTCTATATATATAATTCGAGGCTGAGCCTTTTCTTCTCTCATTTTCAGAGAACTTCTTCGATCATGGCTTGCAATCGCCCTCATGCCCGCCGACAACCATGGGACGTGCCGATTCGGGACATTGTTCCCTGCTTTGCTGCGCGCCTGGTGGATTCTTCTCTCTCGGACGAGCAGTGCGATTCTGCACTGCACGAGCTTTTGACTCATGTGGGGTCTCCTCTCCCTCCGAATTCCATTTGGCTTCGGATGATCCTTGCCTCGGTGCTCGCCGACATTCTCCCTCCTCCAGCAGAGATGTCCTCGGCAATGTTGGATACCGCCGAGGACAAGATTGAGTGCTTTCTTGAAGCCCACTTGATCACCAAAGCCCTAAGGGACTGCTCTCTCCACTTGCTGAGCCAGATACGAGCTCGTCGGGTTGTCATCGCCACTCTTTCCCGGGAGTGCGGCGTCGACCGTTGGATGGCTACCCCTCGGGAGGATCGCCGTTTCGACATGATGGAGAAGACGGAGAGAGAACTGAATAATCTCCTCTTTCTTTTTGTGAACCCTTATCTCTCTGATCCCGTATTCGGTGATCTTTTTTAAATGTAATAACAATAATAATGAATAAGTATTTTTCTTTTTAATCAAGTACTTCATTGTCTGTTAAGGGTTCTTTTATTTCATTTCTCTGTTGCGCTTGTGCATCGTATAATTTTAATTTGTTATTATCAAATGCATGTAATTTCGCGAGGGTAAATTGCCTTTAGCACTTAATCTTTTCCCTTCTACGAAACGGTGCATCTGCGCTGACACGTGTCACGCAGTGCAAAGTGCAGCGCAACTGCGCTAGCGCAACTGCGCTAACACGTGTCACGCAGCGCAACGCGCAACGCAACTGCGCAAGCGCGTTTGTGCTGACACGCGTCACGTATCGCACCGCTCGTGTAGCTGAAGCGTTACTTCCTTTAACAGAGCTTTGCTCTGATTGAGCGCGCCTTTTTGGACGCCGCGCTAATGCATCTACGCTAGGCACGCGGCGCGTTGCGCGCAGCGCAGAGGATCTGAAGCGCTGCTTCATTTATTGAAGTTTAAATTTCCAAAGCAAAGCTTTGCTTTTGATTGGGGGATTCATCTTCCGCCTCGGAATTTGATCAGAGCTTTGTTCTGATTGGGGTAAACAAGTGCCCCCCACATTTGCGCTTACGTGGCCCTGAAACGTGAGCGCAACGGTGACAGAATTCCAACCGTTGCAGTAACTTTTGGAAGTTGAAAGGTCACTTGGTGCCTATAAATAGGACCTTTGGTCCTTTACAGATGATCATCATCTCCAAAAATTTTATTTTCAGAACCTCAGAGCCCTGCTCTTGTTTTTAAGAACTCTTAGATTTTCTTTAAAAGGAACTATTTTGGTAAGAATTAGTCTTGAATTAAATCAATTTTAATTAATAGAGTTTTGCTCTTATAGATCTTTGATCTAAAGAAACCCTTCTGGGATTTCACCAATAGAGCCTTGCTCTTAAGAATCTGTTCCAAGGTTTCTTGACCCATGAACAGAACCTTGCATCTTTGTCAAAACGTAGATCTCTTTGATCTAAAAATGATGAACTTTTAAGAGTTTGAATATGAATAATGAAAATTAAAAATGGAGTTTTGTATTTTAATGGACTATATCATCTTTTAATAATAGTGATCTCAGAATCTTGGGGGACTTCTTTAAATTTCCCTTATTAGGATTTTGATAGTCACTCCTGTTTGTAGAGCATTGCTCTCGAGGAGTTTAACTGTCTGTGCTCATTTTTTTAACAATAATTCGCTTAATCAGTCGGTCTGCTAATTCTGTTGATCTTCTTTCACAGGAACCATGAACGCCCACATATATGCCCTTAACGAGATCATCTCGTATGGGAACATCTGCTGACTTGGCCGTTCTCAAAATCGGGAGTTCACAAACGAGGAGTGCACTGAAATAATGAGTCGCTTCGACGCGTACAATGGTCCACTGCTCCCCCGACGTTCCTCCCTTCTTAAGCTTATCGTGGGAGCCATCTGGGAAGCGCTTCCCCTCTTCTGTTCTGGCGTGCCGCTTAGGGCGTTGGATGCCGCTGAGGACAAGGTACACTCGGTGTATCTGCTGAACTTCATCTCGAAGAGACGGCGGGACAGTCTTATCGATCTCTTGCACGAGGTCTTTCAACAGTCTGCTATACTCGCTGCTTATCGGAGGGTGGAAGACATCAGGGGGGACCCTGACGCTTGTGCTCGAGAAAGAAAGCATACTAGGATGGTCCGCGAGGCCTGGAAAGTCATAGATAGGGTTGCTTTCGAGTTCCTCAATCCATGTCCTGGGTTCGAGGTTATTCCCTTGTAATGACACTTTTCGTTTGTTGCTTTTATGATTGTAAGAACCATTGGCCATATTAATGGAAAATTTTTGTCCCAGCTTGTCTTTATTTTTCGTTATGAGTCTTTTGCTTGTGCATGAACGAGTGCGTCTCGAACGCTTGATCAAACATAAATTGGATGCTCTTTCTGTAGCTTTCTTCTTTCTCTTATTATCGGCATGCTATCTTAATAAACATGGTCGACGGATAATAGAGCACGCATCTTGACTTTCTTAAGAAATAGCGATGGCTTAGGCCGCGGGTTCAGATCTGCTGCCTAAGACTTTTCAACTCCATGAGCCGTGAGGGTCTCATAGAGACTTTTCTCCCTACGGATCGAGAGGATCTCGTAGGTGGGTTTTTCTCCTTAGGAATCGTGAGGATTCCTAAGTGTGGTTTTCTCTTATAAGTCGTAAGGATCCTATAAGAGAATTTTCCCTCTTACGAGTCGAGAGGACTCGTAAGCGGTTGTTTCCCTCCTTGTCGAAACTTGACCTTGGAGAGTGAGACCCGTGAATAGTATGCAAGAGACCATTTTGGATTGACTTGCAGGGTCCCATTGTTCAGGAAGCAAGTTTTTTAGTCCCTGATGCCTGAGGCTTCATTTGCAAGTTGAGACGAATCGGGAATTTCCCGCGGAGACACTGGTTTCTCTGCGAGCCGACGTGAATCAGGAGGCTCTCGTCAAGGAGTGTTTGTATCCGTGAGTCGAGGAATTTGCTAGGGATTATTTGTTTCCCAAGCGCTAAGGATTATTTGTTTCCTTTGGGTTTGAAACGAGTCGAGGATTTCCCACGGAGGCACTGGTGGCTCTGCGAGTCGACGCGGATCAGGGGGCTCTCGTCAAGGAGTGTTTGTATCCGTGAGTCGAGGAGTTTGCTAGGGATTATTTGTTTCCCCAGCGCCAAGGATTATTTGTTTCCTTAGGGTTTGAAACGAGTCGAGGATTTCCCACGGAGGCACTGGTGGCTCTGCGAGTCGACGCGGATCAGGAGGCTCTCGTCAAGGAGTGTTTGTATCCGTGAGTCGAGGAATTTGCTAGGGATTATTTGTTTCCCAAGCGCCAAGGATTATTTGTTTCCTTGGGGTTTGAAATGAGTCGAGAATTTCCCACGGAGGCACTGGTGGCTCTGCGAGTCGACGCGGATCAGGAGGCTCCCGTCAAGGAGTGTTTGTATCAGTGAGTCGAGGAATTTGCCAGGGATTATTTGTTTCCCAAGCGCCAAGGATTATTTATTTCCTTGGGGTTTGAAACGAGTCGAGGATTTCCCACGGAGGCACTGGTGGCTCTGCGAGTCGACGCGGACCAGGAGGCTCTCGTCAAGGAGTGTTTGTATCCGTGAGTTGAGGAATTTGCCAGGGATTATTTGTTTCCCAAGCGCCAAGGATTATTTGTTTCCTTGGGGTTTGAAACGAGTCGAGGATTTCCCATGGAGGCACTGGTGGCTCTGCGATTCGACGCGGATCAGGAGGCTCTCGTCAAGGAGTGTTTGTATCCGTGAGTCGGGGAGTTTGCTAGGGATTATTTGTTTCCCAAGCGCCAAGGATTATTTGTTTCCTTAGGGTTTGAAACGAGTCGAGGATTTCCCACGGAGGCACTGGTGGCTCTGCGAGTCGACGCGGATCAGGAGGCTCTCGTCAAGGAGTGTTTGTATCCGTGAGTCGAGGAATTTGCTGAAGATACTGGTTTCCTCAGAGTTGGACTGAACCGTCGAGATTTGGCTTCGTCTTCTGGCGGAGCCTGTTGGGAAAGTATGGTTCCCTCTTTGTTTACGCCCTTGGATTGCATACAGGGATCGATATGATCTTAACTGTAGGGCCAAAGTTTTATCATCATTTTTTTTGGTTTTATCTCCGCGATGCTCTATCATTTCAGCTTTTATATCGCGAAGGTCGCGATTGCCCAATCATTTCGGCTATTTTTCGCGGTGCCCAATCATTTCGGCTATTTATTTTATTTTTACTCGCTGCTTTTTATTGCGAGTTGTCCAATCATTTCGGCTATTTTGCATGCATATATTTTTACTTGCTGCTTTTTATTGCAAATTGCCCTATCGTTTCGGCTATTTCGTATGCATGTGCGGCCTATTGGCTTTTCGTTGTAAACCGATTTCGGCATCAGCACCGCTACAACTGGGATATTACCAGGAGCGAATCATCATCTGCCTCTGTCAATGTCGAACAAAGGTGGCTTAGCGACCAGGGTTAGGGTCCTGTCGGCTAAGGCTTTTGACTTCATGAGCCGTAAGGGTTTCACGAAGTTATTTCTCCCTATAAGTCGTGAGGATCTTGTAGGTGTATTTTCTCCTTAAGAATCGTGAGGATTCCTAAGTGTATGTTCCTCTGTAAGTCGTAAGGATCCTACAGTAGGGTTTTCTCCTCGTAAGTCGAGAGGACCTACAAGGGTCATGCGAACGTATCCCCAGTCACGGACGGGATTTGGTTAGAGAAATGTTTATTCGCGCCCGTGGATTGTATACAAGAGCCAGTATTGGACCATTTGTAGGGCAATATCGGAAGTTGTGGGGGTTGCTTAAGCACAGGTTTAGGTCTCTGTAACTTAAGACTTTCAACTCTCATGAGCCGTGAGGGTCCCATAAGAGAGTTCTCCTTACGAGTCGTGAGGATCTCGCAAGTGTATTTTCTCCTTAGGAATCGTGAGGATCCCTAAGTGTGTTGCTCCCTTGTGAGTCGTAAGGATCTCACGCGGGTGGTTTCTCCTTACAAGGTCGAGAGAACCCTATAAGTGTCTTTTAACGAGGTTGCGCCCTTTCAGGTTTTCACAACACTCGCCGGTAGCCCTGCTGTTTTTACTCACAGAGCCCTTTCGGGTTTTCATCCGTGCCCATTTTGCTTATGGACATACCGCTTTTTTTATTCTTTTTATTTTTATATATTTTTTTTACGAGGTCACGCCCTTTCGGGTTTTCATGAACACTCGCCGGTAGCCCTGCTGTTTTTACTCACGGAGCCCTTTCGGGTTTTCATCCGTGCCCTTTTTGCTTATGGACATACCGTTTTTATTTATTATATATTTTTTTTTAATTTTTTTTATTCATCTCGTCAGCCTAAGGATGCTGCGGTATTAGTTTAAAGACGTTTCGGTCTGTTGTTAGTTTAAGGACATTTCGGTCCGTCACTAGTTTAAGGACGTCTCGGTCCGTCATGGAGAAGGCTGACCACTGCTTAGAAAGCTTATGCTTAGGAAGATAGCGAGCGGACATAGTCGTCGTCATCTATCGTTGACCTAGGCTGTGACTCATTAAGCGTAGTATTTCTTTAGGAAGCGACCGTTTATTGGCCTGAAAGGCTTCTCATCGTGCATATCCATGAGTAGATAGGCTCCACCATGGTAGACCTTGTCTATGATGTACGGGCCTTCATAGTTCGGCTCTAATTTTCCCCGCTTGGCGCGATTGGGGATCATAGGCCTTTTGACCACTAACACAAGTTCGCCTTGGCGGAATGTCCTTGGCCGGATCAATCTTTCATATGAGTGCGTCATCTTTGCTTTATAAGCTTCCAGATTTTGTTGCGCTATGAGCCGGGTTTCATCAAGGGCGTCAAGCTCCTCAAGCCGAAGGTGAGCATTTTCTTCGTCCGTCAGCTCGTAGTGGACTGCCACTCGTAGAGAGGGTAACTCTATCTCGAGGGGGAGTACAGCTTCGGTACCGAACACCAACGCGTACGGCGTTGTGTTCGTGGCCATCTTGAATGTAGTTCGATATGCCCAAAGAGCTTCTTGCAGTCTTTCGTGCCAGTCTTTCTTATTTCGGGACGCCGTTTTCTTTATGATTTTTGTCAAGGTCTTGTTGAAGGCTTCAGCTAGTCCGTTGGCTCGCGGATTATAAATCGAAGAATATCTCCAGTCTATATTATGCTGTTGCGCGAAGCGACTGATCTTGTGGCTTCTGTAAGCTGGCCCGTTATCGGAGATGATCCGTCGCGGAGTTCCAAACCGATATATGACATACGTCTTGAAGAAATGGAGGATATTCTCCGTCTTAACTTCTCTTAACGGTACTGCTTCAGCCCATTTGGAGAAGTAATCAGTCATCGCCAGGATGAAACGATGTCCTCTAGACGATGCTGGTTCGATGTGGCCGACTATATCAGTCCCCCACATTTCAAATGGCCAGCTAGCCACCGTTGGATGTAGTGGATTTGGATGATGATGGATGAAATCCCCATGAATTTGACACGAGTGACACTGCTTCGCATATTCGAGGCAGTCTTGAATCATCGTGGGCCAGTAGTAGCCCATCCGTTTTATCTTCAACTTCATCTTTGGGCCCGCTTGGTGAGAACCGCAGAGTCCGTCGTGAACTTCCTGAACGACTCTTTTCGCTTCGTTAGGTCCGAGACACCTTAGCCATAGAGAATTAAACGACCTCTTGTACAGAGTGTCGTTGACGAAGGCGAAAGACAAAGCTCGTTTCATGAGCTGATGTCTTGTGGATGCTTCTTCAGGCATTCGGTGGGACTTGAAGTAATCTATGAAGACTTCCCTCCAATCCTCGGTATTTTCCCAATCTTTTACTTGCAGGGTTGTCTGCTCGTTCGCTCATTTTTCTTCGGATGATTCCGGAGATATTTCTGCTGGGGCAAGAACTCGACGGCTTTGTACCACGATTCTAACGTCATTGAGGTTCTCGTCAGCCAGTTCTTTAGCAAGTTTGGCCAACGTGTCTGCTTTGCTATTTTCTGCGCGCGGTATATTCTCCAAAGTATAGGAGGGAATTTGGGTTAACAGTTGTTACACCTTTTCACCGTATTTCACCAACTCCGGTTTGCACGTTTGGTAGTCGCCATTTACTTGACTAACGACCAGTTGAGAATCCCCGTATATGAGGAGGTCTTCAATTCCCATGTCAATGGCGATCTCGAGGCCCGCTATCAGAGCTTCGTATTCGGCTTCGTTGTTTGTCCTTGGCTCTGTTAAGGGGAAAGCGAAACGCATTATCCCTCCTTGTGGATTCACGAAGATGAGGCCTACCCCCGATTTGATTATAGGGGTACTTTGTTTGCGCTTCTTCACGGAAGATGCTCCGTCGAAATAAAGCTCCCATCGGGTATTATCACCGTCGATCGCATCAAACGCATGTTCGTCTGGAAAATCACAATTCAGAGGAGAATCGGCGGGTATCGGATGCTCAGCGAGGAAATCGGCGATGGCCTGGCCTTTCACTGCCTTGAGAGGTTGATATGTTATCGAGAACTCCATTAAGAGCAGAGCCCATTTGGCGAGTCGACCTGTCAATATGGCCTTTGACATTAGATATTTGAGAGGGTCTACCTTCGAAATAAGACGGACTTCATGCGCCAACGCATAGTGCTTGAGCTTTGTTATCGCAAAGATCAACGCCAGACAGTGTTTCTCAATGGGGGAGTAGTTGCTTTCTGCCCCCAGCAGAACTCGACTTAAGTAGTAGAGTGCTCTTTCTTTCCCTTGATCGTTCTCTTGTGCCCATAATGCGCCTAAGGAACCTTCGAGGGCGGTCGTGTAGAGAATGAGAGGTTTTCCCTTGATCGGGGCAGCCAACACCGGCGGGTTCTGCAGGTATTGCTTGATCCCGTCTAGTGCGCTTTGGCATTTTTGATCCCAGACGAACGGGGTTCCCTTCTTCATCAGGTGACTGTAAGGACGACACTTTCCTGAAAGGTTGGTTATAAATCGCCGTATATACGCGAGCTTCCCTTGGAGAGATCGCAACTGTTTGAGAGTTCTCGGCGGAGGCATTTCCATGATCGCTTTGATCTTTGACGGATCTATTTCAATACCTTGGTGTCGAACAATGAATCCCAGGAATTTGCCTGAGGAAACTCCGAATGCACACTTGAGCGGGTTCATGTTCAAGTTGTATTGCCGAAGGCATTGAAATACGGTCTTCAGATGTTCGAGATGTTCCTCGTATGATTTGCTTTTAACAACGAGGTCATCGATATAGCATTCGACGATTTCGTGTATAAGGTCATCGAAGATCTTCGTCGTGGCCCTTTGATAAGTGGCACCGGCGTTCTTTAATCCGAAGGGCATCACTTTATAACAGAATATTCCCAAAGGGGTCCGGAAAGCGGTATGCTTCTGGTCTTCAGGATGCATTTTTATCTGATTATACCCCGATGAGCCGTCCATGAAGGAGAAAACTTCATGAGTGGACGTGTTGTCTATCATCAGTTCGGTGACTGGCATTGGAAAATCATCCTTCGGGCAAGCTTTATTGAGATCCCGAAAGTCTACGCATATGCGCACTGTCCCATTTTTCTTCATCACCGGGACGATGTTAGCGATCCATTCAGGATATTGAACCTCCTGGATAAAGCCAGAGTCGATCAGCTTCTTGACCTCGGCGTTGATACTCATCTCGAGCTCGAGCCGCATTCTCCTCGGCGCCTGTTTGACTGGCTTGATGTCCGGGGATATTGCCAATTTGTGTACAGCAATTTCTGGATCTAATCCTGGCATTTTGGAATAGTTCCACGCGAAGCAATCTCTATGCTGTAGAAGCACGTCCTTTAACGCAGCTACCCTTTCTTCAGATAGTAACTCGCTGATGAATGTCGGTCGCGGATCGTTTGCCGTCCCCAACTCAATTTTATTGAGGTTATCTGCAGTGGTATGTACTCCATCCTCCAGTTCTTTCGGCGCTGGTGGGAATTCTGAGATTATCTCGTCATTGCTGTTTTCAAAGCACCAGGGAAGGTCATCCATGTTCTCGGGCTCTTCCCTTGATATCATTATCACGTGACAAGTACGAATTCGCTTCCAATCCCAATGCGGAACCGGTTCTTCTTTCGTGTCCTTTGGCTCGTGCTTTTGTGGCGGTGCTACCCTCCAGTTGTCGGACAGTGCGAACTTGCCAAGCTGATACTGATCTTCGATCCAATTCTTGAAGGTGAAGCAGTCCTCGAGAGGGTGCCCTACGACTTGGTGATAAAAGCAATAGTCCGGGTGTGATACCTTGCCTGCTTGTTCGGGGTGTTTAGACTCCGGCAGTGTAAGCATTTGATGCTTTAGAGCAAGATCAAGTACCTTCTTCGTCTTGTCCCGAGGAAACGAGTATGCTCGACCCATTTTCTTCATGAGGGATAGATCAATGACGCTCGACTCCCATTTGCGTGGCTTCTTAGCCCTGCTTTGTTGTTGTTGAGCGCCTTTTTGGCCTTTCGACTTATTTCTGCTTTTGCGCCGAGTCTTCTTTATAATAGGTTGACATGGAGCGGCCTTTTCATCTTTCACGGCCTGTTGGAGAAGACGTTGCGTCTTGGATTTCTCATAGATGACCATTTCGCGGTTATGATCGTCTCGGACTTTTTGACCCGCTTCCCTTATAAGCTTGTCCATTTGTTCTTCGAACGACGGACTGGGCACTTTTGCATCCGGAACTTTCACTGGCTCAGGATTAGCGTCCTCCCATTGAGCATCCGCTTCTTCATCGAAGTCATACATGACATAGCAGCTGTTTAGTAGCTCTCGTTTCTTTGACCGGATGTACCCAAGTCCTTTTGTCTCCATTCTCCCATTAGGCAGTTTGCGTTGAGTCCCGGGAACGTTCCAGATTTTGTCATAGAACTTGGCTTCTCGAACAGTCTGCTTGAAGGATATCCCCTGGCGTTTCAGCAGCTTTTTCAAACCCTCTGTATAATATCTAGGAAGACGGATAGGCTGAATCCTGTCGAGCGTAGGATCCGCGACATGCCAGATTTCTTTTTCCACTTTGGTTTCTTCAGAGCGGTAGAACAAAATTGCTTTCTCGCTCTCTCACCTGGGAGGGATGTAGAATGTTTGTAGCTCTTCTACATCGTAAATATTAAGTGCGTCCAGTTCTTTATGGTGTTTAAGCGGCACCATGGCGACTTGTAGACTTTGTTCTTCGTCAGCGGAATTTCGTATGGAAGGTCGAGCAGAGAATACAACACAGATCTCATCTTCCGAGTCACTACCAAAGATCAACGCAGGAGTGGACGGTCCCGGCTTGTTGGGTTGGGGCGGACCCGAATACACTATCTCCTCTTCCTCCTCGGTATCACTGCCGAAGACAGGGATGGTAGCGTTAGCTTTATTCTCTGGTTTGTGACACTTCTCCGTATCTTCGAAATCCGGTAAGAAATATTTGGCATCTTCGTATTTGCGGACCTCGTTCACGGAGAACGGGTTCAGTTCTCCCGTCTCGGTATACTCGAAACCATCTTTAAAATACTTCATACACTGATGCTGTGTAGAAGGGATGATGTTGTACTCGTGTAACCATGGCCGGCCGAGCAAAGCGTTGTAGCATGTCTTGGCGTCTATGACGTGGAACTTAACGTCCGTGACGAGTAACCCGAAGCGTAACGTCAGTATCACAGACCCAAGAGTTCTTGATGACTGGGAGTCAAACCCAGAGATGGTGATCTTGTCACGAGCAAGGTGCTGGACGCTCATGCAGATTTCTTTTAACACCCGCACGTTGAGGAGATTAACGGAGGACCCGTCATCGATCAGGATTTTGCCTATCTTTATATCATGGTAGTATCCTGAGACATAGAGAGGGCGATTGTGTTCGCAAGTCCCAAGGAGAAGGTCCTCGTTGCCGAAAGTGACATCGGCCGTGTGCACTTCTTCCAATTCATCCTTCATCTTTTCCTCGGCCAGGCATGCTTGGAATTGTTCTGGGTCTTGGAGCGCCTTAATCAACGAATATGTCGCCTCTTTTGATAGCAAAAGAGCGTCAAGAATGCTGAGCTGTGAGGGTAGCTTCCTCAGATGCGCTAAGACGTTGTAATCCACCTTATTCTTCTTTGGCGGGTCCTTGGCGGCTAGCTCTTCCACCACTTGGTCATCTAAAACGATATCTTCAGAGACCTTTTCTTTCCCTTTATCTTTTCTGTTTAAGGGTCCGAGGTTCTTTTCAGGCAGCGCCCGATTCCGCAGCCGGATATTTTCGCAGACCTTCGGCTCTTCTTCTTTTCCCGAAGTGGATTCTTTAAAGAGAGGGGCAAGTTCTAGCTCCTCATCAGAATCACTTCCGAATGTAGGCACTGGTGACCCGCCAGTGTTAACCATGCGACAATCACCGGTAGTTCTTTCAAGCTCTTCGGTCGTATTCCTTTGCTCCCGACGAGTTTTACGCTTTTCCCGCTTAAAGCATTGTCGATGAGCAACATATCCTTGCCACCATCTATCGAAAGCTTTGCACTCTTGGGTGGGGTACGAAACCTTCTGATGATATAAGCAATAGGACGGGTGCATTTCTATTTCATTGGTGATGCTTCCTTTAGAGGATGGTAGCTTCATACCCATTGATATGGCCTTAGCAAACTTTTTCCTCATCTTGAATTGGGTTCTGTCGGTAGCGGAGGTGTTTAGCTCCAACGGGATCGTCTCAGCTCCTTTATCAAGTCGCTGGCGCTTGGCCCTTTCAAATATAGCCGTCTCGCGTTCTCGATCAACTTTACTTTTCAATCGAGCTTCGTTAAGGAACGCGTCAATTATTTCATCTGATAGCTCCGGAAATTTTGGTTCAAGATCTGCTCCCAGCGTTTCAGTGCAAGGAGTCTCATCATCGTTCGTGATCGAATGGGAAATCATATGACAGCTCGCCACATATTCCTCGGATTCATCTGATGAACTTTCTCCCTCATCTTCTTCTTGAAAGACGTGATTGAGGAACTCTTGGAGCGTAATGGGAGTCCGTACCTTTTGGTTGTATTCATCCAGCGCGTCGATTTGCTTTTGTAAGTCTGTGCGCTTGTCGCCAGGCTTCACGGGCTTCTTAGATTTCTTCTTCTTCTTTTTCGAAGATTTTGACGGCTGGTTACAAGTGCTTGAGCCACCACTGTCGGTCTTTGGAGTTGTACACGGCTTCAACATCCCCTCAATGACCTGCGGTTCCAACGGGTTCTTCCACTTGATCGCTGGACATGCCTGAAGATCGTTTAGCGTCCTCTTTGTCTTGGCTGATAATACAACCTCCCAAGGAGCTTCTTCAATGACGGAGCATGTTGCCCCCGGCGTATTCGTCCCCTTAGAGGTGTGGGGCTGCGGGGGATTCACCTTCCATTTGTTAGATAACGCGAACTTGCCCTGTCGGTACTGGTTTTCAAGCCAATTTTTGAAAACGTAGCAGTCTTCGATCGGATGGCCTAGTACTCGATGATAAGGACAGTAGTTGGGCTCGTTGACGTCACTTGGTTGCAACGGACGTTTTGGTTCCGGCAGATTTATGAGTCTGTTGCGTAACGCCAGCTCGAATAACCTCCTCGTTTTATCGCGGGGAAAGGAATAAGGACGTCCCATCCTATCCTCAAGGGGCGCATATTATTTTGACGAGCAACTGGCTTCGGGTCCCTCGGTTGTTGTTGAGCGTTAGCGACGACGATCGCTTTTCCCTTCCCTTTGTCATTTCGGGAGTCCGGCCTTGGAAGAGGGGGTTTATGGCCCATTTGATCCATTTGCGCTAGTTTGTCAATCAAGGCCTGGAAGGTAGTTGGCTCGAAAAACATCATAAATTGCGAGATGGTTGCTTGTGGATCGAGGGTTCCCACAAACATACCCACCGCGGGAGCTTCTTCAATGCGCTGCTCGCACTTCGACCACTAGTTCTGCCACCGTATAGCATACTGAACCCACGTCTCGCCTGGCTTTACCCTGGCGTTAATCAGTGCTGTCATCGGGGTACGTTCACTGGCGCTTGCAAAACGCTGAGTAAACAGTAGCTCCATCTCCGCGAAGGTTTTGATAGAGTCGTTCGGGAGCTCAGAGTATCACTCGAACGCCGTATCCGATAAACTTCCAACAAACTGGCGAAGCAAAAACTTGTTATCACCGCCGGTGTTGCCACAGAGTGCCCTAAACTGGGCAACATGTTGATGAGGATTGTCCGTCCTTTTGTAGACATGGAACTTGGGAATTGTGTAACCGGGTGGGTACTTGATTTGATCGTACCAACTTGGATATGGCAGCCCCGTTTTTACGACCTGGCCAGCTGCTTCGGTCGCATGATGAACCCGTATTTGCTGGGCGATGTACTCATCCAAATCAGCTTTGGAGTTTGTATCCTCTTTAGCTGTCGATAGAGCTGGTGGAGGATTTGATGTCTCTCCCCTATCGTCTCTAAGGACGATCGGGGGCTCTTCAGCCGGGGGATCTTGTTGTATCATCATCCCTATCATGTCCTGGAAGAGGAGGCCCATACGCTGTATGTTGGCTGCTTGTTCAGCAGCCTCTTTGTCCTTCTTCTCCAATATCCGACGAAGGAATTCGGCGTCGGTTTCTTCCTCCTGGCGCTCATCTGAGGACGTTTCAGGGTTCTCTTTTGGCCCTGTAAGTGCGGCCATAGCGTTCATCATTTCTTGGAGCTTTTGCTGTTGCTTCTGTGCCTTGGTCACTGATCGGGTGAGCGATCTATGACCCGTGGATGCATGGCTGTCTTCTTTTCCCGATGCCATGTAAACCGTATGAACTGTTATGCCCCCTGACTTGGGGCGTTTAGGTTCACCATTTTTAACTTTTGCTGCTGACGCGGGAGTTTTCTCTGGCCTCCTTCTTTTGTGGGCCGTTGAGGTTGAAGGGGTCGTTGCAGTGGGCACCCTAGCGATTGTTGTCCCTTGCTGTTTAATGGGGCGGTCCTTGTCTTTTTCCACCTTCGCCTTTTTCTGGCGACGAGAGTGACCTGGGTCAATCACAGAGTCTTGAACCCTCCGCCAAACTTTATAAATTTTTTAAGACAGCCGTTGAGGGGGCTGTTCTTGCTTTGTTTCCGGATCTCTTTCCATAGGTGGAGGAGATCTTTTCAGTGTAGCGGTTGGAGAGTTCTTCCGTACCCTCCTCAGCAGTTCAAAGCTGTTCCCAGTTGGAACAACAGCGTTGACTTCCACCACTGGAGCCGGTGGAGTTAGCCCTGAGGGGGAGTTGCCCCCTGCCTTCCTCACTCGTTGCCAATGGCGACGTCGAGCACGACGAGCCATTGGGACTGGCTCAGAGATAGAGATAGCTTCTTTTTGCCCCCTGTCTGAATGAGGCACCGCCGGTGTTAACCTCTTAAAGACTGAAGTTGTCTTTTGAGGGATGATATTCAACCTGTCGAAGACGGATCCTCGGGCAGGGGCAGGAGCAGGAATCGTCAGTCTTGAAAAGACTGACTCTTTGACAGGGGAAGCCGCCTTGACGACTTCTGGAGCAGCAGTTATTGCTTTCCTTGGGACAGCCAGTTTAGAGTTCTGATTTAGCCTGGTGAAAACAAAGGCTGTCGGTTTGGTAGCGGGCGACCCGTTGACAGGGGCCGTCGTAGCAGTGAGCCGGTCGAAGACCGACTTTTTGTTCACTTCCGGTGCAGGTATTGGCATAGAGAAGCTTGTATGTGGGATCATGGTCCAGAAAAACAGGCCAGTGGTGGCCTGGGTCACCTGGTCTACCGGCAGAGCGAGGAAGGAAGCCGCTTGGGGTCCATATGCTACACTTCCCGGTGAGGTGGAGCGTCCGTTGCAGTGGCACTTCGAGCAGTTGGTGCAGTTACAGGCCATTGAATCTTGAGTTCTGTGCCAGGCAAAAGACCAAATCTTAGTAACTTGAAATCTGAAGGAAACCATTAACAAACCGCGATTGATTCGCGAAGACGACACACGAAGTGTGGAGTGGAAAGAGGAAAAGGTCCCACCGGGCGTGCCAGAATCTGTTCCCCTCTGAAAGGCGGCGCACAGGACCGCGATGTCCTGACGCTGGGATTCGGGGCAGATGCTATTTGGTTTTATCCATCCACCTCTCCGAAGATGCCAAGTTGATTTATGGCACCGTGTATCGGAGGTTTAGACGGATGCGGCCGATGTAGCAGATTTCATCAGATTCCCCCTCGCTTGAGGGGTTTTTGATTGTGGGGACGCTCTTCTTGCAGGCGCAAGCCCCTGCAGTTAATTACGCTACCGCATCGCGGTAACAACTTTCTCCTTCTCCAGAATTTCACTTCGTGTCGTGTGTGTTTCTTTTGTTTGTGGTTGCCCGTGGATTGTATACGGAGACTGAGTAATACCGTCGCCCGTAGGACGTGGATTAGTCCAAATCCGTATTTACTTAGATTTGGGTTTGGTGTTTTAGTTTAAGGATATGTTAGCCATGTTTAGGCTAAGATCGACATAAACGTTCGTTAAGAATACATTAGTCTTGTTTGGGACTAAGATCGACTTAACGTAGTGATATATGGCCATCAGGACTCGTCACCTCTCTGACGTCGTTGAAGGATTACGACGACAGGTGTCAGAGGAGCTTAGAGATGTACCCTTGAACCAAAGTTGATTTGGAGTTTTATCATTCATTTAAATGTCTAAGGATATGTTAGCCGTATTTGGGGGCTAAGATCAACTTAAACGGGATCGTTTAGATCCGGCAAAAGAGCATTTGGAGGCTCTATTGTTCCAGTTTAGGGACGTAGTGGTCCATAGGTAGTTTAGGGACGTTGCGGTCCATGCTCCAGTTTAGGGACGTGGGGTCCATGTTCCAGTTTAGGGACGTGGCGGTCAATGTTCCAGTTTAGGGACGTGGCAGTTCGACATTAGTTTAAGGACGTTTTGGTCCGACATTAGTTTAAGGACGTTTCGGTCCGACATTAGTTTAAGAACGTTTCAGTCCGACATTAGTTTTAAGGACGTTTCGGTCCGACATTAGTTTAAGGACGTTTCGGTCCAACATTAGTTTAAGGACGTTTCGGTCTAATATTAGTTTAAGGACGTTTCGGTCCACGAGTTTAAGGACCCCGCAGTCCATATACGTGTGGTCGTTGGGACCCGTCACCTCTCTGACGCCGTTGAAGGATTACAACGACAGGTGTCAGAGGAGTTCGGAGATGTACCCTCGAGCCGGTAGTAAATTGATTAAAAGAGCAATCTTGCTCAGTCTATTTAATTTAAGGACTTACGGCCAAAATTGGGCTAAGTCCAGTTGAAAATGTTCAACATTTTATTTGCTTTTGCATCGCATTTCTTCTTATTTTTATTTGGGCTTTGCCCAGAAAGGATGCAGAGCATCAATTTGTTTTGGGCTCTGCCCTTTATAAATGATGCAGAGCATCAATTTTATTTGGGCTCTGCCATTTTATTGCTTTGCAATTTATTTTGGCCTGCTTGGTCTTTTTGATTTGGGCCTGGCCCTTTTGGAAATGCATTGCATTTATCAGGCGCTTTGCGCCAATCAAAGAGCGCAAGCACTTGTGACGACGACACGTGTCATACAAGCGCAGTGCGCTGCGCTTGCGCTGCTGACACGTGGCGCCCTCTGGTGAGTTGCGCCAATCACAGAGAGCAAAGCTCTATTTCAAAAGCGCATAGCGCAATTGGTTCAGATGCTGACACGTGGTGCTCTCTGGTGGCTTGCGCCAATCCAAGAGCGCAACAGTGCAGTATTGCAAGTGCAAGGCACTATGATTTAGGAATCTTTTAGATTCAATGAACAGAAGTGCAAAGCACTGTTAGATTTTTTTTTTGATCTAATTTAGATCAAAGAAAAAAGATAAGTTTCTTCTTATCTTAAAGAACCAAAGGTTCATGAACAAGTGCAAAGCACTATTTTTATTTATCCCTTTATTTAGTTCTGTTTAAAGATCAATGATCTTGTTTTTAGATCACTGATCTGTTCATAAGAGAATTTTCTCTTCTCTCAAAGGTTTTACCTTCTGTTGTTCTTGAGGAGTTCTCGAGAGTTCTCTTCTCTTTTTTTTTAGAAAGATCTCTCTCTTCTCTGAATTGAGGTCTGGGGTCCTTTTTATAGTGCTCATAAATTAGTTAAATTTGTTAAAGAGATCTCTCTCTGAGTGATTTGGGGAATGTTCCCCACCGTTGGATCTTTGATCCAAGGGCTTCTGTTTTACAGAAGAAAATCTTCTTGTTTTAACAAGAACAGAAAGATTTCTTTAAATCTCCATTCTGTTATGCGCAACTCCCCAGCGCCTGACACGTGTCGCGCAGCGCAGCGCTCGCGCAGCTGTGCTTGTGCAACTGCGCAGACACGTGTCGTGCAGTGCAGCGCTTGCGCAACTGTACTTGAGCAGCTGTGTTTGCGCAACTGCGCAAACACGTGTCGCGCAGTGCAGCGCTTGCGCAACTGGCTTGCGTAGTTATGCTTGCGCAACTGCGCCTACACGTGTCGCGCAATGCAGCGCTTGCGCAATTGAAACGTTGCTTCCTTTACTTCTTTGTTTTAAACAGAGCTTTGCTCTGATTGGTTGTGCTGCCTCGAGCGCTGCGCTGATGCGTCTGCGCCAGACACGTGGCGCCTTGCGCTCAGCGCAGAGGATCTGAAGCGTTGCTTCATTTATTGAAACTTAGATTTTGGGCAAATCGGAAGCGTCGCTTCTCCTGAGATATCTTTTCATCTCCTTTTTTTAAGTCAAACTCGTATTTCCAAAATTCTGATTTCCCGGGCCTTGGAAATGATTTCATTGTGCACAGAATCTTCTCCGCTTGGGTCTATATATATAATTCGAGGCTGAGCCTTTTCTTCTCTCATTTTCAGAGAACTTCTTCGATCATGGCTTGCAATCGCCCTCATGCCCGCCGACAACCATGGGACGTGCCGATTCGGGACATTGTTCCCCGCTTTGCTGCGCGCCTGGTGGATTCTTCTCTCTCGGACGAGCAGTGCGATGCTGCACTGCGTGAGCTTTTGACTCATGTTGGGTCTCCTCTCCCTCCGAATTCCATTTGGCTTCGGATGATCCTTGCCTCGGTGCTCGCCGACATTCTCCCTCCTCCAGCAGAGATGTCCTCGGCAATGCTGGATACCGCCGAGGACAAGATTGAGTGCTTTCTTGAAGCGCACTTGATCACCAAAGCCCTAAGGGACTGCTCTCTCCACTTGCTGAGCCAGATACGGGCTCGTCGGGTTGTCATCGCCACTCTTTCCCGGGAGTGCGGCGTCGACCGTTGGATGGCTACCCCTCGGGAGGATCGTCGTTTCGACATGATGGAGAAGACGGAGAGAGAACTGAATAATCTCCTCTTTCTTTTTGTGAACCCTTGTCTCTCTGATTCCGTATTCGGTTATCTTTTTTAAATGTAATAACAATAATAATGAATAAGTATTTTTCTTTTTAATCAAGTACTTCATTGTTTGTTAAGGGTTCTTTTATTTCATTTCTCTGTTGCGCTTGTGCATCGTATAATTTTAATTTGTTATTATCAAATGCATGTAATTTCGCGAGGGTAAATTGCCTTTAGCACTTAACCTTTTCCCTTCTACGAAACGGTGCATCTGCGCTGACACGTGTCACGCAGTGCAAAGTGCAGCGCAACTGCGCTAGCGCAACTGCGCTAACACGTGTCACGCAGCGCAACGCGCAACGCAACTGCGCAAGCGCGTCTGTACTGACACGCGTCACGTATCGCACCGCTCGTGTAGCTGAAGCGTTACTTCCTTTAACAGAGCTTTGCTCTGATTGAGCGCGCCTTTTTGGACGCCACGCTAATGCATCTACGCCAGGCACGCGGCGCGTTGCGCGCAGCGCAGAGGATCTGAAGCGCTGCTTCATTTATTGAAGTTTAAATTTCCAAAGCAAAGCTTTGCTTTTGATTGCTTCATCTTCCGCCTCGGAATTTGATCAGAGCTCTGCTCTGATTGGGGTAAACATGAACCAGTAGATAACATGTGTCTTGAAGAAATGGAGGATGTTCTCCGTCTTCACCTCTCTTAACGGTATTGCTTCTGCCCATTTTATAGAAGTAATCGGTTGTTTCTGGTATGAACCGATATCCATTGGATGATGTTGGCTCGATGGGTCCGATTATACCGGTTCCTCACATTTCAAATAGCCAGCTATCCAATATTGGGTATAGCGGATTTGGATGCTGGTGGATGAAGTCCCAGTGAATTTGGCACGAGTGACACTGCTTCGGATATTCGAGGCAGTCCTGAATCATCGTGGGCCAATAGTAACCCATTCTTTTGATCTTCAGCTTCATCTTTAGCCCAGCTTGATGGGAACCGCATAGTCCGTCATGAGTTTCTTGAACGACCCTTCTTGCTTCTTCTGGTCCTAGGCATCTCAGCCACAGACAATCGAACGATCTCTTATAAAGAGTACCATTGACGAAGGCAAAAGACAGGACTTGCTTTATGAGCTGATGTCTTGATGACGCGTCTTCGGGCATTCGATGGGATTTGAAGTAGTCTATGAAGACTTATCTCCAATCCTTCGCCTTTTCTTCATCCTCCAATTGGAAGGCCTCTTGTTTGGTTGCTTCCTCTCCTTTAGACTTCTTCGGAGATATTTCTGCTGGTGTGAGAATCCGGCGACTTTGCACAATGATCCTTACGTCATCGAGGTTTTCGTCGGCCAGTTATTTAGCGAGCTTGGCTAACACATCCGTCTTGCTATTTTCAGCACGCGGTATGCTTTCCAGGGTGCAGGAAGGGGGATTTGTGTCAGCAATTGCTGCACCCTCTCGCCATATTTTACCAACTCGGGTTTACATGTCTGATAGTCGCCATTCACTTGGCTGACGACCAGTTGGGAGTCTCCATATATGAGGAGGTTTTCGATTCCCATGTCAATGGAAATCTCGAGATCTGCTATCAAAGTTTCATATTCCGCTTCGTTGTTTGTTCTTTGCTCCGTTAAGGAAGTAGCTAAATGCATTATCCCTCCTTGCGGAGCTACGAGGATAAGGCCCACCCCGGCTTTAATTATGGGGGTATTTTGCTTTCGCTTCTTCATAGACGATACTCCATCGAAGTAGAGTTCCCATCGGGTATCACTCCCTTCTTTCTCCCCATCGATTGCGTCAAACTCGTGTTCGTCCGGCAACTCGTAGTTTAAGGAAGAATTAGCTGGTATCGGATGCTCGGCGAGAAAGTCAACGATGGCCTGGCCTTTTATTGCTTTGAGGGGTCGATATACTATCGAGAACTCCATCAAGAGGAGGGCCCATTTGGCAAGCCTTCCTGTTAGCATGCTCTTGACATCAAATACTTGAGAGGATCCACTTTTGATATGAGATGGACCTCATATGCCAATGCATAATGTCGAAGCTTCGTTACCGTGAAGATCAGTACCAGGCAATGCTTTTCGATAGGGGAGTAGTTATTTTCTGCCCCCAGGAGAACTCGACTCAAATAATAGAGAGCTCTCTCCTTCCCCTGGTCGTTCTCATATGCCCATAACGCGCCTAAAGAATCTTCAAGGGGTGTTGTGTACAGGATGAGGGGCTTTCCCTTGACCGGAGCGGTCAATACCGGCGGGTTCTGTAGCTATTGCTTGATTTTGTCCGGTGCGCTTTGGCATTTGAGATCCCAAACGAACGGGGTCCCTTTCTTCATTAGATTACTATAGGGGCGGCATTTGCCGGAGAGGTTAGTTATGAACCGCCGAATATACGCGAGCTTTCCTTGGAGAGACCGCAGTTGCTTGAGAGTACTTGGCGAAGGCATTTCCATAATCGTCTTGATCTTTGACGAGTCTATTTCGATGCCCCGGTGTCGTACGATGAATCCTAGGAATTTGCTCGAGGAAACTCCAAACACGCATTTTAGAGGGTTCATCTTCAAGCTGTACTTCCGAAGGCGCTGGAACACTATCTTCAGATGCTCCCAGTGCTCTTCGTACGATTTGCTTTTCACCACGAGGTCGTCAATATAATATTCGACAATCTCATGTATGAGGTCATCAAAGATCTTTGTCATGGCCCTCTGGTAAGTGGCGCTAGCGTTCTTCAGACCGAAGGGCATCACTTTGTAGTAGAATATGCCTAGCGGGGTCTGGAAAGCAGTGTGCTTTTGGTCTTCAGGATGCATCTTGATTTGGTTGTACCCTGAGGATCCGTCCATAAAGGAGAAGACTTCATGGGTGGATGTGTTATCGATCATCAGCTCGGTAACAGGCACTAGGAAGTCATCTTTCAGACAAGCTTTGTTAAGATCCCGAAAGTCTACGCAGATGCGTACTGTCCCATTTTTCTTCATTACCAGAACGATATTGGCAATCCAGTCAGGGTACATCACCTAAAATTGACAAGTGGGCAGATATTGATTCTACGTAACTGTTTGTATGTACCTAGTCTATTTTGTAAGCGACGTGGTCCACATCCACCTAAATCAAAGTTTGATTGGGTCAGGTACACTAGAGGATAATATATACATGTTAAATCAAGCTCAGGTTTTCAATGTTCAAAACACACTTAAAAGAAAGTCTCCAGAATTAAATAAGGCTTTCTTATGGCATTGTAGACTGAGTCAAATCAATGAAACACGGTTGTCGAAGTTACATAGAGAGGGATATTTAGACCCGTTCGAATATTATTCTTATGCAACTTGTCAATTTTATCTCATAGGAAAGATGACAAAGACTCCGTTCACTGGAAACGGAGTAAGAGCGAGCGAGCTCTTAGGACTCATACACAGCGACGTGTGTGGTCCAATATCTACAGACGCACGAAGTGGTTATTCCTATTTCATTACTTTTACGGACGATTTCTCTAGGTAGGGACATGTTTTCTTAATGAAGCATAAATCCGAGGCCTTTTGAGGTATTCCGAGAATATAAGAATGAAGTGGAAAAATAAACAGGCAAAAGTATCAAGACACTGAGATCTGATCAATGTGATGAATACTTAATTGCCGAGTTCCTGGATTACCAAAAAGAGAATGGAATTCTCTCTCAGCCTACTCCTCCATACACACCACAACACAATGGTGTATAGAAAAGGCGGAACCGAACCCTATTGGATATAGTCATTCCATGATGAGTAATGCCGAGTTGCCGCGATCCATTTGAAGTTATGCACTAGAATCTGCTGCATATCTTTTAAAGAAGGTTCCTACCAAGACTGTACCTACCATGCCATATCAGATGTGGAGTGGGAAGAAACCCTATGTGAAGATATAGGGATGTCCAGCTTTTATCAAAAAGCAGTATACGGACAAGTTCGAGGCATGCTCAGTACTGTGTAGGTTTGTGGGATACCCAAAGAACTCCAAGGGGTATCTTTTCTATTACGTAGAGAAACAAAAGTTTTTTGTTTCTTGTCATGCCCACCGTTTAGAAAATCATTTTTTTTAAAAAGGACTAGTGGGAGCGCAATAGAACTGGAAGAAATTCCAGAACCACAAATTGTTATTGAAAGTATGGTAGAACCAGAGATTTCAAAAGAACAGGACATCCCTGCGCTAATCCACAGGACTAGTAGGCAGTCTCATCCGCCTGAGAGATACTACGGTTTTCTCATAGACGGGGATAGAGAGGATTGCATCATTGACAATGACGAGTCAACTGTAGGGTTTCTAGGCACTCAAGTGAGGTCTCACAAGGCATCGATCATGCCAATTTCAAAAATTCTAGTGCCGAGAAACCCTAATGTACGGATCGTTTACTAGATATTTAGGCGAAACATGTAAACTAGTTAACAATTTAACTAAGGGAACGGACATACAACCTTTGTAGATCCGGTCCACCACCTCCACGGCTCCGCAACGAAGTCCCCTCCGCTGTCCAAAAGGAATCCGGACTCCAACGCCGGCTTCGTCGAAGAATAAGCGAGCTAGGTCGTCGATATCCATGCCGAAGATGATCTACGTCGAGGCATCGCTAGAACAAGCTCCAACTTCACCAAGTCGGAAAAACTTGTGAAGGAAACACCCTATACTACTTGGCAAGAGGTAGAGGATGAAGAAATAGGAAGTGGGTAAACTTTAGTTTTGGATTTCTCACTAGACTTCATGACTTGCCATTGAAGTAGCAAGCTTTCTTCAATGTTGAAGAAGATGAAGGAGAAGAAGAAGATATGATAACTTAAATTAAAATAGAAAAGAAAATACAATACTTATCATATCTTTGACCATGGTTTAGTGTAGAGACTTAACTTAGGTTAGATAGTGGTTAGGGTTAGATAAAAGACAAGAATGGTGGACTAAGTTCAAAGCTTCAAGAAGCTTTCAAATAAAGACAAAAACTAGCAACCATTCTTATCTTTTTATCTTTTCTTTTTCCAAAATAAACAAAAGGAATGAATAAATGATTAAGTAAATGAAAAAGAAACCCTAATCACTAATTAACCATGGTTTAACACTTTACACAAAACCAAGCTAGAATGTATCATCAAACATGATACAATCATGTGCACAAAACTATATCGAATATACAATGTGCACATCCGCGCGAGAAAATCCATTTAAAGTGAACCGACACTAGTTAATGCAAACCAATATATCAAATATATAATTATGTATTAAATCATTAAATCAACACTTGATTTAACGATCCGGTCATATCGCATATAACCGGCTAGTATCCAATGTGTCGGCTTATCGAATCAATCCTTGATTCGATAACTAGGTTATATCGCATAAACCATTCGATACATTGATCGCGAGAATAGAATACGGTATCATATACACTCATTATTCTCGGTCCCGCACATATCTCATATGCGCTCCTATTTCGTTTCGCTTGAGCTAGGAAACCTCTGTGTAGGACTCTAAAGACTCGTCAATACGCCGGCAGCAGATGATGATCATATCAAACATTTGCAAGCCGCAAGCGGTCTGCTAAACGTAACGGCCACTCGGGTATTGAGCGATCAGAAGATCGACGAGCAAGCCCGCTCACACTCCTGCGAATCCGGCCAGTAACACTACTGTATAGTCCGGTCTGTTCGTCTGATATGTCGCATATCTCGCCTAGGGGTGGTAAACGTCAGACCCCAATAGCTCGATAAGTCATGCCGACGTAGGGTCCATAACATTCGTGAAACTACTGATAACTCTTACCAGTATATCACTGCAACCCTGGCCAGGGATTTCCTGTTATGGCCAGTCGAGCATAGCACAACATCAACCCACAATACCGGGAGAGACGAATCCCCTCCTATCGCTCATTGCCTCCATGTGAATCGGGACCGTACCCAAAAACCACCTGTTTGCACAACTCAATAGAGCCGTGGTAGGGTGGAAATCAAAGCACAGTGGGAGACACACAAGACTCTATGACGATCTCGGGTCTACAGACTAAGCTGTACCAGTGTCACCAGAGAACTGCCATCTGACGTGAGGTATAATACCATCTGGGAGTTCTCGGCGAGTCCGTTCAGTGTACCCAGTCTCCACTGAGCACCCGCATACCATCTTCGATGTCAAACACCAATGGATATGGGATCATCCATCGCCCATCGCATGGGTCGAGAAGATATACGCTAGTCTACTCTGGAATATCGATGCCCCGTCTCGATATTCCCTTGACTAGGAACATTTCAAGGATGTACTCATGGACTATCCAGGCCCCACTAGTATGATCTTCATCACAGTCCTGGAAGTCGAGTACACATCCTAAGGGCTTTATCAACATGTAATCAGAGAGACAGAAAGTATACATGTTAAGATAAAGTGCAACCAGATAGCGTACTATCATGTCGAGCAAGAAAGTCCTTCCTATATATGTCCCAGCATCCACTACAATATACATCCAATGTACAGTAATGGCCTCTAGGGCATACATATAACTAACACCAACTAGCTTCCAGCAAGCCATTTAGAGCGGCGACTCGGTAAAATGGCTGGATACAATGCGGACCGAGATGGAGTCCATGTACACCAACAAAGTATGCACTTTGAACATTGCTCTAGAAGGGGTAAAACCCGAAGGCTGCAAATGGATAGAAGATTGGTGTAAATGGACAGGTTGAAACCTATAAGGCTAGACTTGTTGCAAAAGTTTTCATCAAAGACCTTGTTTGGACTATGATGAAACCTTTTCTCCAGTGGCTATGCTTAAATCCATTCATATCCTTCTTTCTATTGCTGCCTTCCAAGATTATGAGATCCGGCAGATGGACGTAAAGACGGCTTTTCCAAATGGTTATTCGGAAGTGTGCGTCTATATGGATCATCCAGAGGGTTTCAATCAGAGTGGGAGCAGCGGGAAAGTGTGCAAGTTGCTTAAGTCCATTTATGTACTACAACAGGCATCGCGGAGTTGGAACATCTGTTTTGATGAGACGGTCAAAGAATTCGACTTTATCAAAAATCCAGATGAACCAAGCATTTATAATAAGATTGTAGGGAGAACTGTAGGATTCCTCATCTAGTGCGTGGATGACATTCTCTTGATAGGAAATGACATTCCTATACTACAATCAGTCAAAGGATTCTTGTCACGGAGGTTCTCCATGAAAGACCTGAGTGATGCCTACTACATTCTGGGATCCAAATCTATCGTGATAGATCAAAGAGGATGGTGGGACTTTACAGTCAAGGTACATCAACACCATACTAAAAATATTTAGTATGGAAGATTCAAAGCGCGGTACTCTACCGGCTTGTCACGGAATCACCCTCTCCAAAGAGATGTCTCCCAAGACTGATTTGGAAAGGGCTCGCATCACATCTATACCCTACGCTTCTGCGGTAGGCTCTATATTATATGAGATATTGTGTACCAGACCAGATATTGCTTATGCACTTAGCGTGGTATGCCAGTATCAGTCAAACCCAGGGGAGAATCACTGGGTAGCAGCAAAGAACATTCTCAAGCACCTGAGAAGGACTAAGGAGATGTTCTTGGTGTATGCCAGAAAAGACCTCCAGATCGAGGCTTTTGCTGAGTCCAGCTTCCAGAGTGATAAGGAGGACTCCAAGTCCATGTCGGGTTATGTCTTTACCCTCAGTGGAGGGGCGGTCTGTTGGAAGAGCTCCAAGAAGGACACCGTTGCAGACTCGACGATGGAAACGGAGTAGTTCGCTGCATGAGACACCGCAAAAGAGGCAGTCTGGATGAAGAAGTTCTTAACTGAACTTCAGGTGGTTCCTTCCATTGTTGGTCCAATACTTTAGTATTGTGACAACAACGTTGCTATAGCTTTAGGGAAGGAACCCAGGTCCCATCAGAGATCCAGACATATCTTGGGGCGGTACCACCTGATCAGGGAGATCGAGGTGAGGAGAGTAGATACGGAGAACAACACTGCAGATCCACTCACGAAGGCCATCCCTCAAATATAGTTCGGGAGGCTATTCGAGATCTTAGGTTTGCGATATGCTAGTATATGGCCTTAGTGCAAGTGGGAGATTGTTAGTGTTATATGCCCTAGAGGCCATTATTGTATCATACTGGTTTGTATATTACTTAATGGAAGCTTGGGATATACACGGATATAGTAACAGTCTTGCTCGAAATGGTAGTTGTCACGCCCCGCTTCCCAAAATACGGAAAACGAGGGATGACTAGGCCAGCCATGCTCCTACGGTCAAGGAATAATCCCGCCGTAGTCACACTTCGGCTTCTAGCATTACATGGTAATCAGTAAACAAAGCACAGCAGTAAAGGAAATATATCACTAAATTATTACATCAAAGTTCATTGTTCACAATTTACAAATAAACAAGAAAGAACTACTAACCGAGTTCGAATACAAGATCTCTTTAGGGAAAGCAGAAAAGAAGGAAAAGGTACTCCAGACTAGATCTCCGCTAGCTCGAAAGGTAAATCCGACTCCTGCGCTGGTTCTTCCTCGAGGTCTGAGAATGCATACTCAGGTCTTCAGAGCGACGTAATGGCAATTTTTATGATAATGACATGAAACATGCAAATAAGGTAATAACAGTGAAAGTAGAATGCTGATAATCGCTATGTCACTAAATGATGCAAAGTATGATCTGTGTCCCTATCAGTCTCTAAGTCATGTTTGAAATCGAATAGTGGAAAGGATGATCATGTTTAACGGGAGTCTCGTACATACCCGAGACAACGGCTCACACGCCTGGGACATAACCCTGTCAGCCGGATCGCTAGATCCTACCTAATATATATAAGAATCACTGTTTTAATGATAATCCTTTAAAACATGGTCCCGCTAAATACGATACTCTTTCCACTTCGATTTTCCCTTTTTTCCCAGGTTTACACTATTGATGATTATGATTTAGTCATGTACAAGTATACACCAATAACACAGTTTTGTCACTGTTCACTGTATTAATCACGATCACGAATCATTCTCTTTTCCATTGGCGTACTTGACACTCCTAAACCAATACCATTCACGCACGATAATGCAATGTCCACTGAATAATAACGCGCACTATCACTATGTATATGGCAATTGGGTAAGGTATGTACATTTATACGGTTAACAAGTCATGTGTAATTATGCATGCCATAAGCTTACAAAAATTGCAGTAATTCATATGCTCAGAATTTAGTGAAACGATACACATACGGTAACAAATACACTTTGTCGGAAGTTCAGCAAAATTAGTTTCAGTACAATCGGATTTCTGTTATTCAAGTTACAGCCATTTCAATTTAAGTTCTCGCTGCAGGAAATTCAGTTTCTGAACTGAACGTCCGTTTCGTGGCACAATTTTCACCCAGTTGGGGTCAGAATTTAGCAACGCTACAGTTGAATGAAATATAGATTTTTCAATAGGGTTTCCAACTCAATAGACGTATTCTTAATCGCGTCTGTACGTCAAAAGTTATGCACTGTTCAACACTAGTGTATCAATTCTGTTTCTGTTTGGGACTGCTATGCGTCCTGTTCTTTTAAATTGCAGTTTAAATAGTAAACGACGATAAAAAGGGGTGAAATCACTTGAGTTATCTATCTAAAAGTTTCATATTCAATAAAGTGTAGGGTTACGCAACATACAAGTTCAGGCAGCAAAGGGGTAAGCATTACGAGACAGAAAACAACAACCAGAGCTGCTCTGGACTGCAGTCCAGAGCCGCTCTCCGAGCCAGTTCTTGCCATATTTTCAGTACAGAAACAATTAAAAAGTTATATATAGTTCCATTTCGTCGAGTCGGCTTCGATTCAAGCCCTCGAACGCATCATTTCAATATGTACACAATTAGTTGTGATTTAAAAAGTTTCAAGTGTGGGAATTTCTCAGTTTTTACGGGTGTAATTAGGGGTGATCGTTTAAGCCAGTAACAATCATATTTTTCAGTCAAATTTCTACACAAGGTTCATTGCCAGACGGGCCAGCATATGCAATCGAGTTCCATCAATTTAAATAAAGGTTTTCATTCGAGTTTTGCATCGAACACATACACTGTTTTACGTAGCATTAAATGTTCATGTGGAATTTAACAATATTTCAAGTTCTAGTAAAACAAATAGAATGAAGCAAGTAGGTAACTTTCCTGGAGACGCTTTGGTGATGCACGGCAGCGACAATGGTACGAGCGCTCTACGAATGGCGCGGCTAGGGTTCACGGCCTCGGCTCGCGTTCGGGTTCGTCGTCAGAGTTGTCCGGGGATGGTTCGCGATCGCTGGAGGCGTAGGGTAGTGCTGGGAAGTTCCTGTGAGTGCGCTGGGGTCGACGGTGGTCGGCGGTGGTCGCTCCGGCGATGGGCACAACGAGGGTTCGAAGCTCGTGGCGATTTGGGTTTGTGAAAGAGAGAGAGGTAGTGGGGGCTCGGTTTGGAGGTGATGGTGATGCTGCTGAGGGTGTAGAGGTGTCGACTGAGGCAGTGGGGACTCGTCGACGTGATGGGTGCAGGTGGTGGTCGAGGAGAGTCGAGGGTCGGCAGTGGGTTAAGAGTGGTGTAGTGTAGGGGGCTCTGTTGATGGAGAGAAGAGAGCGAGGGAGGAAGGATGAGGGCTTTAGGAGGAGGCTAGGGTGCTCGGTGATGAAGGAGGAGGTCGGAGGAGGTTCGTCGTCGTCGTCGGGGGGTGAGCGGGGTTGAAGCTTAGGGTTTTCGAGAGAGAGGAGAGGAGTGAGTTGGAGAGTGAGAGGGAGAGAGGAGTTTGAGACGAGGAGATGTTTGAAGGGCTCGAGGGGAGCGCGGTTATGGGAGGCGAGCGTGCGAACGTGGGCGACGACGCGGCGTGGGCGAGGCGACGTGGGTGCGCGCGGGGGGAAGAAAACACAAAGGAGCGGGAAAATGGACGTGGGGAAGAAGGAGTTAAAAGAAACGGGTCGGGTCGGGGTTTGGTGCGGGAGCGGGTAATGAATGGGTTAGGGATTTGGGCTTGGAAGCTTTGGGCCGGGAAAGAAATTAGGGAACTTTTTTATAGGTTTAATTTACAAAGAAGGGGAGTGGGCCGGCTTAGGTTTTGCTGGGCTGGGGATTTGTTTAAATATATTTTGTTTTATTTTGTTTGGGCTGGGGCAGTTGGTTAATATATATATGGTTTTAGTTTTGGGCCTTGATTTTAATCGCTTAGAAAAAAACAATTAGTAAAATTTGAGCAACCAAATACCTACAAAATCACGAGGAAAAAAATAGGGAAGCAATCGGGGGACTAGGAAAAATATAGGAAAAATTTTATTGATGGAAACGGGGATTTACAGTAGTATGCTACCTGGTTTGTTTCTACCTCAATATGTGCATGTGTTTTCTTAACATATCACTTATACATATTGGTAGAGCCCGTAGGATCTTTTGCTTGATTACCAGCATTATAATGGCAGTCACACTAGTGGGGGCTGGGTAGTCTATAAGCAGATCCTATACAGGTCCCTAGTCGTAGGATTATCGAGACGGGATATCGATACTCCAGAGTAGACTAGTGTATACGCTTCTCATCCCAGCAGGGGAGATGGTCTGTCCCACAGCCATTAGTACGTCGTACTGGAGATAGTATGCAGATGCTCATTTGGTTATGAGTACACTGGACAGGACTCGTCGGGAACTGTTGGTGGGTATTATACCTATCGTCGGGTAGCAGTTCCCAGGTGACATGAGTACAACTTAGTCCTTCGACTTGACACTGCCACTTCGCCTCGAGTGTGTTCGCACTGTACTTTGATTACTATCCTACCACGGCTCAAAAGAGTCGTGCAAACAGGTAGTAGTTGGGTGCAGTCCCGAAGCACTTGGATGCAGTAGCGGTTAGATAGGATTCGTCTCTCCCGGTATTGGGGGTTGATATCGCGTTGTGTTTGGAGAGCCATTACATAAAGTCCCTGGCGAGGGCAAGCGAGATTTACTGGTAGGTATTCCAGTAGTTTCTTAGGGTGTTTTGGGCTACGCTCCGGCACGACTTATTGCGCTATTAGGGGTCTGACGATTACCGCCCCTAGGCCCGATATGCGATACTCTTAGACGAACAGACCGGACTGTACGGAGATTGTCACATACATGCTCAGTAGGAGTTCGAATGAGTTTGCTCATCGTCCTTCTCATCGACAGATACCTGGGTAACCGTTACGTGCAGCTAGTACCGCTTGCAGCTTGTGGTTAAACCCACTGTCAGCGTACTATCGAGTTTTTAGAGTCCCACATAGAGAGTTTCCCTGCATTGGGCAAAAGATGTAGAGACCGTATGGTTTTACGGCAGGGCTTCGATCACTTATGTGTACTTATGCGCGTATGATGATCGGACGGGTAATACTAGTGGTCTTTGGTTTAAGCCGGATCCTAGTATTATATTGATGGATTGTTTTCATCTCTTTGTATTCGCATTCTTCGGAATGCGGATGCGGGTATGTATATATGGATGAGGGGCATTCTCGTAATTAGCTCGGGAAAGCTTCTAGAAGTGGAAACCTAATTAAGGTTTAATTCTTTATTGGATTAAACAAATTGGGTGGAGAAATGAGGTGGAGTTTTACATTGAACCTAACATAGCTACTTGGAGACTCATGCTCATGACTCATCACTAGATATTTTAGGAAGCTCATGAGATATTTGTGTGAGATATTATATCTCCTCAATTATCATATTTGCTTCATTATTCTATCAAGGGCAGCCAAGCTCTTTTTCAATGTTCACAACTCCACTCTCTTTTCTTCAAGTCTTCTACTTCTTCCTCATAACCCTAAAAGTCTCATGAGTTGAGAAACCTAGGGTTCCAAGAGACAAACTAATTCATCTTCACTCTCTACATCACCTAGGCCTTCTAGTTTAGCAAGCTAGTTGCCCTAGTTACCTCGAATTTGAGGTTGGAACTCGGACTATAGACTCTAGGGTGGATCGTCTTTGACTCGAGGAAGCTGACGAGGAAGCTTTGATCCATTATGATCTTCGGAGCCTACGATGACGAGGAGGACAACAAAGAAGACCCGAAGGACTTGGTTTCGTGAGGTATAACTTTCATCCGAGTAGTTAAACCTCACACGGTATTTTGTTAGCTAGGGTTTAGCATCGATCATGGAGTTCAAGTCCGTGTTGCGAGCTTTGAAAATCATTTTTGAAATTCCGCCTCCCCGCGGACATGCGGGGTGCGCGACATGGACTTACAGTGGGTAGGAAGTTAACCACTAAGGATTGACCGAGCAGGGAAGCAGCTCGGTGGCCTCGTGAGGAGGGTGTTCATATCAGAATTTTGCATTATTATATTCCCCATTCTTAATCATATTGCAAATAAATAGGTGCTTTTGATCCATATCTGCTAAATAGTTGCAGGTTACATGTTCTCAGAACAATACCATGAAAATGGTGAAAAGACGCTACAAATATGAGACTACGACCAACAAATAGATGAATCTGCAAGATGCCGCCTACCAGTTTGAGAAACAAACGAAGATCAGCAAACAATTCGATTGCACAAAGTATGAAGGCAGCACAAGATTCAAGACTTCAACACGAAGCGAACGGTAAAAGTCCACAACATTCAGCACTGTGGAATTCTGAAAGAAACTAGAAAAGATTATGAAGAATCAAGTGAATAAAATAGAAGGAAAAAGCAACATGAGCAGCCCTTAGAAACTGAGACCAAGAGCCCATCAAACGGACGCGGATCCGTGGCCAAACAAGGCATTCCGCCGCGGATCCGCGGCCGTGCAGAGCACGTGTCGGTGCATGTCGGTGTGTGTCGGTGGGAGTCGGTGCATTGACCCGGTTTTCTTAGGGTAGTCTTGTAAATTCAGATGTGGATCAGATGTAAACCCTAGGGTTCTCCTATCTATAAATAGGAAGCCTACAGCTCTTTTTGGAGCATGCCTCTTTTAATTCCTAGATTAAAATTTCCATTCCTTGTAATCGTTCAAGAGTGCATCAATAAAGTAAGTTGTTTTCTTTTTATCTTGTGTTCTTAGTTGCAATTTTATTTCTCTGCATTTTTTTACCTGTTTTATTGATCTGTAAATTAATTTAGTTATTAAAAGAAAATCTATAAAAATGAATTTTGTCGTAATTTCCCTAATGAGTGAGTAGTTCCTCACTTGTTAGGGTTAGGATTGGGTAAGTTTGAGAGATGGAAATCTCTCACTCCTTTCTTGCCCGTTTAACTTTATAAATTAGGACTCTATGTAAATCAATCACCCACCGCTCACTACGGCACCCTATCCTACGAGATAGCGGTGATTCCCTAGTTAAACCGGTCGTGGTTGATTTAGATAGAGGTTAGGGATAAGAGTTAAGAAAGGACGGACAAGGACCTAAGGGAAGAAACTATGTTTCTTCCTAGTCGTGCTAATCCCCTTTGTTAACTATTACCTTAACACCTAAGTTCTTAATTAGGGCAAAGAAAGTAGTGAGTATAATTAACTTTCCAAACTAACATAATCCTAACCCTAGCAAGGTTTTAATCCAAATCAAATTCAATTTCAGTTTTTATAGAAATCAAAACCTACCACAAATAGGAATTGACTCGTTAGAACAATAAGAAAAGACACGTTTTCCGTGTGGACCGACCCGTACTCAACCGGCTAGCTACTAAGTGACACCGTCTTGATTGCGGTATATTCTATTCTTTGATTTGAAAACGCACGCTCAAACATCATTCAATCAAATGGCGTTGTTGCCGGGGATAACGGTAGTTATTTTCTTTTTGTAATTTCGGGTTAATTAAAAATTAAAAAATCATAAAAACTGAAATATATAAAAACAACAAAAAATTATCATCTTGTTATTTTTTGAAGGGTTTTCGTGCGAATTGTACAGGAACGGAAAGACAAACAGATTCAGATCTGGAAAAATCCAGCGAACAAAATAGCAAACAGCAGATCTGAAAATACAGAGGAGAACCACAACATATAATAGAAAAAGTTTGGAGATCAAAACTAACTAAAGAGTCCCGAAAACACGGCAGAAGCAAGCAATTGGCCGCAATTCCGCGGCCGTTTGCTGACGTCAGCAAGTGGAAACATCTCTGTAAGCGTTCATTTCCTCTCTTCTGCCCTCCGATCTCCTCTGAAAAATTTTCCTGCAGGGTTCTTTGCGCAAAACTTTTTCCCCCTTTCCAATAAATCAATCTTGTGCAGGATTCTTTGCGCCGCAAATAAAAGAAAAATTTTTGGCAAGTGTTTTGGATTTTTGTGTGTTTACTGCTTTGCATTTTAAAACGGACTTTTAAGGGGCTATAACACCAATCCAGATTGGATGTGGATTTCATTACCCTTCCTAGGACCCCAAAAATCACAAAAAGCATTTGCATCAACCCTCGAGTTAATTAAAAAATATTTAGACTCAGCCAATAAGGACTGTCGCGCTCATTAGGACAAAGGAAGGTTGTGGGCAATCGGTCGTTTATCTAAATCTGATTTTGTGGTGCCTAGGCTAGACAAGTAGGAAAGGTAATTTTAAAAGGCCCGTCTCACGGTGATTCGTGAGCAGATCCCTCCTTTCTTTACTTGTGCTTACCTGGCCATAATTGGCGGTGAAGAGACGATTCGAGGGATATATCTCACAACTTGTCTTTTAGATCAGTTAGGAGCTGTCTAGATGACTTAAGAGACCTTAGCTCTAGACTTGATTGTGCATGTTCAAATTGTGATTGCTTGAAAGTGTGTCGTAGTTCCGTATAAAATCTTTTGCAAAAATCTTTATAAAAAAAACCACAAAACAAAAATTTTACAAAAACTTGCCATTTTTGTCGCTAGAAATCCATTGCACCCCACTTGCACCCACATTCTCTCATTGACGTTTTCTTACCCCCACCTTCTATTTTTACTTTTTGACTACACTTCACCTCGTTAGTGTATGTCCGGTTGGACTAGGGACACTAGCGCCCATTTAGTCCGTGTCTCGTTAGTGCCTACTAACGACGCGTTCGACTCCGAAGTCGAAATTCCCTCCACTTCTTTACCTTCATCTTCAAATTCATCATCTTCTAAGGAGATGTCGGGATTCAATCCTAACAACCCCTTACCTACTACGGGACTGATTCCACCTTAACTAGGTGCAAATAAACCACCACACCCTTCTGTTGAAGCGCCCCAACGAATCGCGCTCCAGGGTCTTTTCTATCCAACCTGCACAGCACTTCCTACTTATCTTTCACTTCCTCCGGCGAATGGGGATAACTTCGAAATTAAACCCCACTTCATCAATATGTTGCCCAAATTTCACGGGCTGGAATCCGAAGATGCCTACATCTTCATTAACAAATTCCAGAATGTTTGCGCAATGATGAAGACCACCCAACTTTCCGATGATGCTATAAGGCTACGTGTCATTCCATTCACTTTATGTGACCTAGCTGAAAAATGATTATATAGCACAGCATCACACTCCATAAAAAATTGGGAAGAGTTACTAAGGCTTTTCTAAAAAAGTTTTACCCACACCACAAGACCGCGGGAATTCGCAACGAAATTAATCAATTTTCCCAGCTTCCTTCCGAACCTTTTTGGAAGTGTTTCAAAAGATTTAAGGACCTTCTTGTTCAGTGCCCTCACTACGGTATCGAGAAATGGAAACTTTGCCAAACTTTATACGAAGAACTGAACCCAGCAACTAAGCAGTTGTTGGAAACCATTTGTCAAGGTCACTTTCTTACAAAATCGAGCGAGGAAGCTTGGCAATTTCTCGACGATCTTGCTGAACAAACACTTCAGTGAGAAAGCACTAAGACCACTTCATCTACTTCATCAGGTCAGTCTAGGGCATGCATACATCAACTTGATATGTCAATTGCAATGAAGGCCGAAATGGCCGCACTCACGAAAAAACTAGAAGCAATTGAGAGCAAATTTTCATCGCCTTCTCCTGCCCCAGCTTTACCCCCACGCACTATTTGCGCTTGTTGTTCGGATCCGTCCCATTTAACCGAAGAGTGTTCTTACAACCCACCTGTTCAAGGACAAGATCAAGTCAATGCTGCCTTTCAGCAAAGACAAAGAAATGATCCATACTCTTCAACTTATAATCCTGGTTGGAGGAGCCACCCAAATTTTGCTTGGAATCAAAATCAACAACAATTCCAAGGCAATAATAATTTTCAGAGGCCTCCTCCACAACAACATGCCCCATCAACAAACTCAATATCAGCAACCTTTCCAACCCCAACCTTACCAAAACCAAATGAACAATTTTATACCAAACAACTCTTATCCTCAAAACAATTTTGTTCAGCCGAATAACGTTAAGGTTTCTTCGCTAGAACAAAGTCTGGATGCGTTTTTAAAACAATCTACGCAATCCTCAGCCAGCATCCAATCTTCCGTTCAGTCTTTGGTGCAACACACTTGTTCCCCTCCGAAAAACGCGGCGGACTGACGTCTTGCCTGAAATTCGGGGCAGATGCTAATTGGTGCTATCCGTCCACCTCTCCGAAGATGCTAAGTTGATTTATGGCACCATGTATCGAAGGTTTAAACGGATGCGGCCGATGTACTTTGATCTGGTGGGAGTGTTTCGACCCTTTTTTCTAGTCGCCGGCGTTAGGCCTTTTCAAATATGGCCATCTCACGCTCCCGATCGGATTTACTTTTTAGATGAATTTCACCCAGGAAGGCGTCGATCATTTCGTCTGACGGCCATAGAGGTTCTGGTTCAGGACCTTCCCCCCGTCTCTCAGTGCAAGGAGCTTCTTTATCGTCTATCGACGTGTGAGAGATCACATGGCAGCTTGCCACATAATCCTCAGGTTCATCCGACGAGTTTTTGTCATCATCTCCGTCCTCAAGGACGTGGCTGGGGAATTCTCGGAGTGTGACTGGGGTCCGCGCCTTCTGATTATATTCTTCCAGTGCGTCAACATGTTTTTGCAGATCCGTGCACTTGTCATCTAACTTCGCGGGCTTTTGGGTCTTCTCTTTCTTCTTCGAAGACTTTGACGGCTGGGTCTGGGTGTTTTGCCCGCTGCTATCAATTCTCGGTGTTGGGCGTGGTTTCAGCATCCCATCAATAACCTCGGGCTCTGGCGGACTTTTCCACCTGACGGCTGGGCATGTGTGAAGATCCTTCAGCATTCTTTTCGTCTTGGTTGAAAGAGCGATCTCCCATGGAGCTTTTTCTATAAAAGAGCACGATGCCCCCGGCGTGTCCTCTTTTTTAGGGGCATGAGGTTGTGGCGGGTTCACCTTCCAGTTTTTGGATAATGCGAACTTGCCTTGTTGGTATTGGTTCTCAATCCAGCCTTTGAAGACGAAGCAATCTTCGATTGGATGGCTTACTGCTTGGTGGTAAGGGCAGTAATTAGGATTGTTGACATCGCCTGGCTGCAACGGACATTTTGGATCCGGCAGATTGATGAGTTTGTTGCGCACTGCCAGCTCGAACAGTCTTCTCGTTTTATCCTGAGGAAACGAGTAAGGACGTCCTAGTCTTTCCTCAAGGGATGGGCGTAGATGCATATTGTTTCGACGGACAACCGGCTTTAAGTTGCTCGGCCGTTGTTGAGTATTGGCGACGAAAGTTGTTTTTCCTTTCCCCTTTTCATTTCGAGGATCCGTCGTTGAAAGAGATGATCTATAACCCATCTGATCCATTTGGGCCAACTTGTCAATCAAAGCCTGGAAAGTAGTTGGCTTGAAGAACATCATGAATTGCGAAATGGTCGCTTGCGGATCAGGAGTGCCTACGAACATGCCTACCGCAGGTGCTTCTTCGATGCGTTGTTTGCACTTCGACCATAAGTTTCGCCATCGTATTGCGTATTGAACCCATGTTTCGCATTGCCTTACCCTGGCGTTGATCAATGCGGTGATCGGGGTGCGCTCACTAACGCTTGCAAATCTTTGTGTAAACAGTAGCTCCATCTCCGCAAATGTTTTGACAGAGTCGTTAGGTAGCTCCGAATACCATTTAAAGGTCGTTTCTGCCAAGCTGCCGACGAATTGGCGAAGCAACAGTTTGGCGTCGCCTCCAGTGTTGCCGCATAAGGCCCTGAATTGAGCGACATGCTGATGTGGATTCCCTGTCCCCTTGTACACATGGAATTTAGGGATCGTATATCCCGGCGGGTAACTGATTTGGTCATACCAGCCCGGATAGGGTCGTCCGGTTCTAACAATTTGCCCAGCCGCTTCATTCACCTGGTGAACTCGTATCTGCTGAGCTATATAGTCGTCTAGTGCAACTTTGGAAATGGTTTCCTCCTTGGCTGCTGAATGAGCCGGAGGAGGATTAGATGTCTCCCCTCTATCGTCTTCAATAATGATCGGAGGGTCTTCAGCGGGAGGGTCCGGCTGTAACATCATTCCTACCATGTCTTGGAAGAGAAGTGCCATTTGTTTTATGTGGGCAGCTTGTTCTGCTGCTTCTCTGTCCTTCTTTTCGAGGATTCTCCGAAGAAACTCAGCATCAGTTTCCTGCTCACGGCGCTGCTCTGATGACGCCTCCGGGCTTTCTTTTGGCCCGGTGAGTGTGGCCATTTGCGTCAGCATTTCTTGAAGCTTCTGTTGCTGCTCTTGGGCTTTTGTTATGGATCGGGCGAGCGGTCGGTGACCCGTCGAAGCGCGGCAATCCTCTTTCCCGGATGCCATATAGACAGTGTGCACCACCATGCCCCCAGACTTGGGGTGTTTAGATTCAGTGTCTTTGCGATTTTCCAAAGACGCGGGGATCTTATCCGACCTCCTTCTTTTGTGGGCGGTCGAAGTTGAGGGGGCCATTATAGTGGGCACCCAAGTAGCCGTCGCTTTTTGTGGCTTGACGGAGTAGTCCTTCTCCTGCCGAACCTTCATCTTTTTCTGTCGGCGGAGATAGTCTTGATCCGTCACGGAGTCTTGAACTTGACGCCAGACCTTGTAAATTTTAGAGGACAGCCGTTGAGGGGGATGCTCCAGCTTCACCTTTGGGGCATTATCCACAAGTGGAGGAGATCTTTTCGATACGGCAGTTGGCGAGTTTTTGCGCACCCTTCTTAGCGGTTCAAAGCTATTCTCAGTCGGAACAGCAGCATTGATTTCCACCATCGGAGCTGGCGGAGTTAGCCCAGAGGGGGAGTTGCCCCCAACCTTCCTTACCCGGCGCCAGTGACGACGGCGAGCATGTCGTGCGATTGGAGTTGGTTTAACCGTAGGGGTGACCTCCTCATGCCCCCTGTGTTGGTCAGAATTCGCTGGTATCAGCCTTTCAAAGACCGACGTTCATTGAATGGGGACAGCCAACCTATCAAAAGCAGACTTCCGAGTAGGGGAAGCCACCTTGGTGATTTCTCCTGGAATGGGAGTAGAAATAGTCAGTCTTGTGAAGACCGACCCTTTGGCAGGAGAAGCCGCCTTGACGATTTTGGGAGTAGGGACGGCTATCCGCTTCGGGGTAACGCCTTCTGGTATTGCAGGCTTCTTCATGGACCCGTTGGAGCTCTGGCCTAGTCTGTTAAAAACTGAGGCAGTGGAGTTGGGCGACCCGTTGAGAGGGGCCGTAGTAGTAGCAAGCCGATCGAATACCGACTTCTTGGGAGCTTCTTGTGACGGTACAGGGGCGTTGAAGCTCATGGGTGGGAGTATGGTCCCGAAGAATAGTCCAGTGGTGGCTTGAGTTATCTGCTCCACTGGCATCTTGAAAAGGGAGGCCGCTTGGGTCCCGTAAGTCACTCCTCTAGCAAGGATGGAGTGAGAGTTGCAGTTGCCGGTAGTGCATCTCGAAGCCATTGATTTTCTGTTTTCTGCACGGAGCAAGACACAAAATCTAAGTACCTCGAATCCACAGGAAACCATAGCAAACCGCGATTCGTTCGCGAACACGACACACGAAGTGTGGAGTGGAAAGAGGAAGAGGTCCCACCAGGCGTGCCAGAATCTGTTCCCCTCCGAAAAATGCGGCGGACTGACGTCTTGCCTGAAATTCGGGGCAAATGCTAATTGGTGATATCCGTCCACCTCTCCGAAGATGCTAAGTTGATTTATGGCACCATGTATCGAAAGTTTAAACGGATGCGGCCGATGTACTTTGATCTGGTGGGAGTGTTTTGACCCTTTTGTCTAGTCGCCGGCGTTTGGCCTTTTCAAATATGGTCATCTCACGCTCCCGATCGTCTTTACTTTTTAGATGAATTTCACTCAGGAAGGCGTCGATCATTTCGTCTGACGGCCATAGAGGTTCTGGTTCAGGACCTTCCCCCCGTCTCTCGGTGCAAGGAGCTTCTTTATCGTCTATCGACGAGTGAGAGATCACATGGCAGCTTGCCACATAATCCTCAGGTTCATCCAATGAGTTTTTGTCATCATCTCCGTCCTCAAGGACGTGGCTGAGGAATTCTCGGAGTGCGACTGGGGTCCGCGCCTTCTGATTATATTCTTCCAGTGCGTCATCATGTTTTTGCAGATCCGTGCGCTTGTCATCTAACTTCGCGGGCTTTTGGTTCTTCTCCTTCTTCTTCGAAGACTTTGACGGCTGGATCTGGGTGTTTTGCCCGCTGCTATCAATTCTCGGTGTTGGGCATGGTTTTAGCATCCCATCAATGACCTCGGGCTCTGGCGGACTTTTCCACCTGACGGCTGGGCATGTATGAAGATCCTTCAGCATTCTTTTCGTCTTGGTTGAAAGAGCGATCTCCCATGGAGCTTTTTCTATAAAAGAGCACGATGCCCCCGGCGTGTCCTCTTTTTTAGGGGCATAAGGTTGTAGCGGGTTCACCTTCCAGTTTTTGGATAATGCGAACTTGCCTTGTTGGTATTGATCCTCAATCCAGCCTTTGAAGACGAAGCAATCTTCGATTAGATGGTTTACTGCTTGGTGGTAAGGGCAGTAATTAGGATTGTTGACATCGCCTGGCTGCAACGGGCGTTTTGGATCCGGCAGATTGATGAGTTTGTTGCGCAATGCCAGCTCGAACAGTCTTCTCGTTTTATCCTGAGGAAATGAGTAAGGACGTCCTGGTCTTTCCTCAAGGGATGGGCGTGGACGCATATTGTTTCGATGGACAACCGGCTTTAAGTTGCTCGGCCGTTGTTGAGTATTGGCGACGAAAGTTGTTTTTCCTTTCCCCTTTTCATTCCGAGGATCCGTCTTTGAAAGAGATGATCTATGACCCATCTGATCCATTTGGGCCAACTTGTTAATCAAGGCCTGGAAAGTAGTTGGCTTGAAGAACATCATGAATTGCGAAATGGTCGCTTGTGGATCAAGAGTGCCCACGAACATGCCTACCGCAGGTGCTTCTTCGATGCGTTGTTCGCACTTCGACCATAAGTTTCGCCATCGTATTGCGTATTGAACCCATGTTTCGCATGGCCTTACCCTGGCGTTGATCAATGCGGTGATCGGGGTGCGCTCACTAGCGCTTGCAAATCTTTGTGTAAACAGTAGCTCCATCTCCGCAAATGTTTTGACAGAGTCGTTAGATAGCTCCGAATACCATTCAAAGGTCGTTTCTGCCAAGCTGCCGACGAATTGGCGAAGCAACAGTTTGTCGTCGCCTCCAGTGTTGCCGCATAAGGCCCTGAATTGAGTGACATGCTGATGTGGATTCCCTGTCCCCTTGTACACATGGAATTTAGGGATCGTATATCCCGGAGGGTAACTGATTTGGTCATACCAGCCCGGATAGGGTCGTCCGGTTCTAACAATTTGCCCAGCCGCTTCATTCACCTGGTGAACTCGTATCTGCTGAGCTATATATTCGTCTAGTGCAGCTTTGGAAATGGTTTCCTCCTTGGCTGCTGAATGAGCTGGAGGAGTATTAGATGTCTTCCCTCTATCGTCTTCAATAATGATCGGAGGGTCTTCAGCGGGAGGGTCCGGCTGTAATATCATTCCTACCATGTCTTGGAAGAGAAGCGCCATTTGTTTTATATGGGCAGCTTGTTCTGCTGCTTCTCTATCCTTCTTTTCAAGGATTCTCTGAAGAAACTCGGCATCAGTTTCCTGCTCACGGCGCTGCTCTGATGACGCCTCCGAGCTTTCTTTTGGCCCGGTGAGTGTGGCCATTTGCGTCAGCATTTCTTGAAGCTTCTGTTTCTGCTCTTGGGCTTTTGTTACGGATCGGGCGAGCGGTCGGTGACCCATCGAAGCGTGTCTATCCTCTTTCCCGAATGCCATATAGACGGTGTACACCACCATGCCCTCAGACTTGGGGTGTTTAGATTCAGTGTCTTTGCGATTTGCCAAAGACGCAGGGATCTTATCCGACCTCCTTCTTTTGTGGGCGGTCGAAGTTGAGGGGGCTGTTGTAGTGGGCACCCAAGTAGCTGTCGCTTTTTGTGGCTTGATAGAGTAGTCCTTCTCCTGCCGAACCTTCATCTTTTTCTGTCGGCGGAGATAGTCTTGATCCGTCACGGAGTCTTGGAATTGACGCCAGACCTTGTAAATTTTAAAGGACAACCATTGAGGGGGATGCTCCCGCTTCACCTTTGGGGCATTATCCACAGGTGGAGGAGATCTTTTCAATACGGCAGTTGGCGAGTTTTTGCGCACCCTTCTTAGCGGTTCAAAGCTATTCTCAGTCGGAACAACAGCATTGATTTCCACCATCGGAGCTGGCGAAGTTAGCCCAGAGGGGGAGTTGCCCCCAGCCTTCCTTACCTGGCGCCAGTGAGGACGGCGAGCATGTCGTGCGATTGGAGTTGGTTTAGCCGTAGGGGTGACCTCCTCATGCCCCCTGTGTTGGTCAGAATTCGCTGGTATCAGCCTTTTAAAGACCGACGTCCGTTGAATGGGGACAGCCAACCTATCAAAAGCAGACTTCCGAGTAGGGGAAGCAACCTTGGTGATTTCGCCTGGAACGGGAGCAGAAATAGTCAGTCTTGTGAAGACCGACCCTTTGGCAGGAGAAGACGCCTTGATGATTTTGGGTGCAGGGACGGCTATCCGCTTCGGGGTAACGCCTTCTGGTATTGCAGGCTTCTTCATGGGCCCGTTGGAGCTCTGGCCTAGTCTGTTAAAAACTGAGGCAGTGGAGTTGGGCGACCCGTTGAGAGGGGCTGCAGTAGTAGCAAGCCGATCGAATACCGACTTCTTAGGAGCTTCTTGTGACGGTACAGGGGCGTTAAAGCTCATGGGTGGGAGCATGGTCCCGAAGAATAGTCCAGTGTGGCTTGAGTTACCTGCTCCACTGGCATCTTGAAAAGGGAGGCCGCTTGGGTCCCGTAAGTCACTCCTCCAGCAAGGACGGAGTGAGAGTTGCAGTTGCCGGTAGTGCAGATCGAAGCCATTGATCTTCTGTTTTCTGCACGGAGCAAGACACCAAATCTAAGTACCTCGAATCCACAGGCAACCATAGAAAACCGTGATTCGTTCGCGAACACGACACACGAAGTGTGGAGTGGAAAGAGGAAGAGGTCCCACCGGGCGTGCCAGAATCTGTTCCCCTCCGAAAAACGCGGCGGACTGACGTCTTGCCTGAAATTCGGGGTAGATGCTAATTGGTGCTATCCGTCCACCTCTCCGAAGATGCCAAGTTGATTTATGGCACCATGTATCGAAGGTTTAAACGGATGCAGCCGATGTAGCAGACTTCGTCAGATTCCCCCTTATCTGAGGGGTTTTTGATTGTGGGGACGCTCTTCCCTGCAGGTGCAAGCCCCTGCAGTTAATTACGCTACCGCATCGCGGTAATAACTTTCTCCTTCTTCAGATGGTCAATTCGTTTCGTGGGTGTTTGTTTTGTTTGTGGTTGCCCGTGGATTGTATACGGGGACTAATTTATGTCGTCGCCCGTAGGACGTGGATTAGTCCAAATCCGTATTTTCATAGATTTGGGTTTGGGGGTTTGGGTTTAAGGATACGTTAGCCTCATTTGAGATTAAGATCAACTTAAACGTTTGTTAATGATACGTTAGTCTCATTTCAGACTAAGATCAACTTAACCGTTTGTTAAGGATACTTTAGTCTCATTTCAGACTAAGATCAACTTAATGGGATCGTTTAGATCCAACAAAAGAGCATTTGGGCTCTATTGTTTAGTTTAGGGACATTGCGGTCGATAATTAGTTTAAGGATATTACGGTCCATTACTAGTTTAAGGACATGCTGGTCCATTGTTAGTTTAAAGACATCCCGGTCAAGATTAAACACATCGTTGTCCGTGAGTTTAAGGACCCCACAGTCCGTGAAATGTGTGGTTATCGGGACCCACCATCTTTTTGAAGACGTTGAGGAATTACAACGACAAATATCAAAGGAGTGAAGAGATATACCCTTGAACCAAGGTGGATTAAGTGATCTGTAGTCCTATTTGGAACTAAGATCAGTTAATTATATTGTGAGCACGTTGGCTCAGTTGAGTCCGAGTTGAGGACTTATGGCCAACTTGGGCTAAGTCCAATTGGATTTGAAGTGTTGGCCCTTTGTTGGACCATTAGACATTTGTCTGGGTTCAACCCTACATTATTTATCAATGCTAAACATTTTCATTTTTTATTTTCTCAATTTTGAGATTCATTTGGAGGAGGGACTTTTGCCTCTAGAAAATTAGCCAATTTGGCTAAAAATAGTGTTAAACACTGGAAATAAAGCTCTCAAATTAGTGTTAAACAATAGAAGATAACAGTGTTAAACACTGGAAGTAAAATTCTCAAATTAGTGTTAAACACTAGAAGATAATAGTGTTAAACGATGGAAATAAGATTCTGGAATTAGTGTTAAACGCTAAAAGATAATCAGTGTTAAACACTAGGAATAAAACTCACGAATTAGTGTTTAAACACTAAATAAGAATGGGTCACGTGGGGCCAAGTGAGGGCGCCCAGAGGTGGGACCAGATCCTTTTACTTTGTTATGCAAACGAGTGTTAAGCACTTTTTTTATATTTTATTTTGGAGCGTCACGTGCTGGCACATGAGGAAGATTCATGCACTGATCGTTAAAGCGTCTGCCAAGAGGTCACGTGGGAACACGTGAGAGCGCCCAAGGCTTCTATTTCTTTTGCTTTTTCTTTTCTGTGTTTCGGGGGTCACGTGGAGCACGTGAGGCGTTACCTCTGAGCTCTTTCCTTCTCATTTCTGGGGATCTTTTCAGGGGTCACGTGGGGACACGTGACCCTGGTTTTTTTTTGCATGCTTGAAGATCTCTTTATCTTTTAAGAATTAAATTTCTTCATAGTGTTAAACCCTAATTATGATTCTGGGGGGGATTAAAACCCCTATTATGAAAGAGTTAAATTCTTATGTAGGGTTAAACCCTAATTTCATTTTAAGAGGAATTAAATTCCTGTAAATTTGAGAGAATTAAATTCTCAATTAGGGTTAAACCCTAGTTCTATTTTGGGAGAATTAAATTCTCTAAACTCAATTCCCCCTCTATGTTTTGGATCTGCATGGCAGGATCTCAACCCGATGAGAATTAAATTCTCAACTTATGGGGAGATGTGCTCTGTGTAGATCTTCAACAAGAGGAAGAACTAAGTTTTTTTGCAAAAAAGAGTTAAACTCTTAGAATTTTGAGAATTAAATTCTCTTTTTCTGAAGTTTTGATCTCCTTTATTTTTCTCACCTAGGGTTTTCTTTCTGAATTTTCAAGATGCCCAAATTCTCTCCAAAGTTTTCTCTCCACAATTCTATATCTCCTATTCTCCCCCTGACTCCTATTTATAGGAGGAGGAAAAGAATCAATTTGTTTAGTAAATCTCTTATTGAAAGATTTGATTTGTTTTTTTTTGAAATTAATATGATCCTTTAGATCATTTAGTGAATTTTATTCACCGTTGGATTTTTAATCCAAAGATATTTCATTTGTTATTTCGGTGAGATTTGGGGAAATCTTTCCTTGTTTAAGATTTTTCCATAAACTGGTGATTTTTAATCACCCTTGGATTTTTAATCCAACGGTTCTCTATAACCCTTTTCCATTTTGGAAAGATTTAGAGAAACCTCTAAAATTTAATTCTATTAAACTGTGAGGCTTTTAAAGCCGGTCACGTGCTGACACGTGACCTTTGGTTATGTGTAAGCACGTGACCCCTGGTTACGTGTAAGCACGTGACCCCCAAATTGACTTCTTTTCCTAGCGCTTATTTGCGCTGCTGCTTTAACCATCACGTGTCAACACATGATCATTGGTCACGTGTGAGCACGTGATGCCTTTTTGAAGTCTTTCCTGATTTTTTAATCAGGGAACAACACTGCTTCACATGATCATAGCATCAAAACAATTGAAGCCCAAATTGCACAACTGAATGCTGCGCTAAGCGAGCGAGAAAAGGAAAAACTTACATCTCAACCACTGCCGAATCCCGGTCACACACAAAATACATATGTTGCTCAGGAACAACAAAATCATAATGTGAGTGCCGTGACTACATTGAGATCTGGAAAGGTATTGCACAACAACGTTGGTAATAATGATGACACCCCGGCCGCCGCTTCTTCATCTTCTTCAGAGCCTGTTCTTCGTTCTTCACAAGGCTCTACTTCTTCTAATTCGAACGGACCCATATCTCACTCCACGAAAACACCAACACTGGGATCCGTTCCAACTCCGCAATCTACTCCACAAATATTGGACTCAACAAATTTTCAAAATATTCCATTTCCAAATAGGTTGAGATCCAATAAACAAACTCCACAAATGGAGAAGATTGTGGAGTTATTCAAACAGGTTAGTATCAACATACCTCTCTTGGATGCAATCCAACAAGTCCCTTCTTACGCTAAAATCTTAAAGGACTTATGCACCAAGAAGAGGAAATCGCAGGTACCTAAGAAAGTTTTCTTGGCTAGTGCAGTAAGTGATGCTCTAACCCAACCTTTACCAATTTCAATAACAATTGGGGATAAGAACATCAATTGCGCACTTTTAGATCTTGGTGCCAGTGTTAATTTGCTTCCCTATTCAGTATATAAACAATTAGGCGTTGGAGAGCTGAAACCCACACATTGTACTCTCCAAATGGCCGACCGATCCATCACGCATCCTAGGGGTGAGTTAGAGGATGTGTTGATTAAAGTAGGGGAATTCATTTTCCCCGTTGATTTCATTGTTATGGACACACAGCCTGTAGCTAACCCCCGGAGTCAAATTCCGGTGATACTTGGTCGACCATTCCTTGCAACTTCTAATGCAGTGATCAATTGTCGAAATGGTTCGATGAACCTATCTTTTGGAAACATGACAATTGAGCTCAACATTTTTAAGTTGGGGAATCAGCCCTCCGAGCCTAATGCTAATATACTTGATGTTTGTTCGATCCAAGAGATCACTCAGGAGGACTATGAGCTTGAAAAATTTCTATTCGATCACAGCAATTTTGACGCCACTAGTGCGTTCCTCCTTGAATCTGACACAGTTTTCACACCCGATAACGATTACGAGTGTTTCACTTTTTCGAACGATTTTGAAGAATCACCACTCGAGTTTGAGTCCTTTGAATTTTCGGATGAGTTAGCTGAACCATCCGACTCGGTTGCTTACACTCGCTTCGAACCATTGTTGGAATCTTTCGAGTTCGAGACAGTTTCACCAATTTTACCTTCAATTGTTTCTCCTCCAAAACTCGAACTCAAGCTACTGCCATCTCACCTTAAATACGCTTACTTAGGTGATAATGAGACCTTTCCTGTTATCATATCGGCCTCTCTAGCCCCCGAGCAAGAGACAACCCTTTTAACGGTCTTACAAAATAATCGGCAAGGTTTTGGCTGGACTATGGCGGACATCAAGGAAATTAGTCCCCTAATAGCTGAACATCATATACATATGATGGATGATGCCAAGCCAGTAAGGGATCCACAGAGACGCCTCAACCCTGTAATGAAGGAGGCTGTTAAAAAGGAGATTGTAAAATGTCTAGATAGTGGTATCATTTACCCTATCTCTGATAACCAGTGGGTTAGCCCCATTCACGTTGTCCCAAAGAAATCGGGCATAACGGTCATAACTAATGAGGCGAATGAGTTAATACCTACTCGCACCCAAACTGGGTGGCGAGTTTGCATCGATTATAGAAAACTCAACGCCGCGACACGGAAAGACCACTTTCTATTACCTTTTATTGACCAAATGCTAGAACGATTGGTTGGGCATGAATTTTACTGCTTTTTGGATGGATACTCCGGCTATAATTAAGTTCCCATCGCCGAAAAGGACCAAGACAAGACCATAGTTACTTGTCCTTTCGGTACATTCGCTTACCGTCACATACCCTTTGGGTTATGCAATGCACCCGCTACTTTCCAGCGGTGTATGATGGGAATCTTTTCAGACATGGTGGAAATTTTTTTGGAGATTTTTATGGATGATTTCTCCATTTTTGGCGACTCCTTTGATGAGTGTTTGCTACATTTAGACGCAATTCTTACCCGGTGTAGGGATAAGAACCTCACTTTAAATTGGGAGAAATGCCACTTTATGGTACGATAGGGTATTGGCTTAGGACATATCATCTCGCAAAATGGCATTGAGGTTGATAAAGCTAAGATTGAAGTTATTTCCAATCTTCCTCCTCCCAAGTGCGTCAAAGACATCCGAGCCTTCCTTGGCCATGCCGGTTTCTATAGACGGTTCATCAAGGATTTTAGCAAGATAGCTAGACCCTTGACTCTTTTGTTGGCTAAGGACACCACTTTTGATTTCGTCTCAACCTGCATAAAGGCATTCGAGTCGTTGAAAAACTCACTTATTTCCGCTCCCATTCTTTCATCTCCTGACTGGACGCATCCATTTGAAATTATGTGCGATGCATCTGATTTCGCCATTGGTGCTGTCCTTGGACAACACATTAATAAGATGCCACATGTAATTTATTACGCTAGCCAAACCTTAAACGAGGCCCAATTAAATTACACAACAACTGAAAAAGAATTCTTAGCTGTTGTGTTTGCACTAGAAAAGTTCAGGTCCTATTTAATCGGCTCTCCAGTCATCGTTTACACGGACCACTCAGCTCTTCGCCATCTTTTTGCGAAGAAGGATGCTAAATCTCGGCTGATACGTTGGATCCTCTTGCTACAAGAGTTTGACCTTGTCATCAGAGACAAGAGAGGATGCGAAAATGTAGTCGCCGACCATCTTTCACGCCTTCCTTCTTCGCCTACATTTCAAATTCCTATTAAAGACGTTTTTCCAGATGGGCAGCTCTTAACTGTGTCATGCGAACCTTGGTTCGCAGATATCGTAAATTATTTGGCCAACGGACTGATACCAAACGATTGGTCGAATCAGGACAGACTCTGATTCATGTCCCAAGTAAAACATTTTTACTGGGATGAACCGTATCTCTTCAAATACTGTTCCGACTAAATCATTCGTCGGTGTGTTTCCGACAACGAGTTTAAGAGCGTGCTGTCATTCTGCCACGATCAAGCGTGTGGCGGGCATTTTGGCCCCAAAAAGACAGATGAAAAAATCTTGCAGTGTGGCTTCTACTGGCCACGACTTTTTAAAGACGCATACGAATACTGCAATACATGCTCCCGGTGCCAACACTTGGGCTGGATATCTCGGAGAAATGAAATGCCGCTCCAACAAACTTTGGTTGTTGAAATTTTTGATGTTTGGGGGATAGACTTTATGGGACCATTTCCCAACTCCTTTGAGAACATGTATATTCTACTTGCTGTTGACTATGTTTCAAAATGGGTCGAGGCTGTGCCCAGCCGAACTAATGAAAAAAAAGTTGCCGTTAGATTTCTCAAAGAAAACATTTTTTCTCGGTTTGGGCATCCTCGCGCGATTATCATTGATAATGGATCTCACTTTTGTAATAGGACTTTCGAGTCCTTAATGCGGAAATACTCCATTACTCACAAACTGTCAACGTCCTATCATCCTCAAACTTGTGGGCAAGCCGAGATTTCGAATCGGCAGATTAAACAGATATTGGAGAAAACAGTTTCCAAAAACCGTAAAGATTGGTCATCAAAACTTATTTGATGCACTTTGGGCATTCCATACTGTCTATAAGACCGATCTTGGCATGTCTCCATACAGGATTGTTTATGGAAAGGCTTGCCACCTTCCAGTTGAAATAGAGCATAAGGCATTTTGGGCGATAAAAGAGTTGAACCTATCTTTGGGAGATGCGGGCAGCAATAGAAAGCTGCAGTTGAACGAATTAGACGAGCTGCGGGATGAAGCCTATGAGAACGCAGTAGTTGTTAAAAATCGAACGTAGGTGTTCCATGATAAACACCTTATGCGCAAGACTTTCAAACCTGGTCAACAGGTTTTATTTTACGATACTCGGTTACATTTCCATCCCGGCAAGCTCAGATCTCGATGGAAATGGTCATTTATAATACGCACCGTATATTCGCACGGTGCGGTCGATCTAGAAAACCCGGAGGACGGTTCACTGTTTAAAGTGAACGGACATCGACTTAAACCGTTCCTTACCGCGGATCCTTCGAAGGAGCTCCTTTTTTTGCAGGAGCCGATCTACATTGACTGATCTTTCTCCATTTACCCATAAATTTTGATTATCTAGCCAAAACACTGTTTCAAACAAGTTTTGGGGTATGTATCATTTGTAATTATATAAAAACAAAATAACATAAAAAAATGAAAATTTGAAAAAAAAAATTAGGGTATTTTTGTAAATTTCCAGATTTAATGTAATCAAATAAAAATAAAAAAATTATTTTTAAATAATTTCCTCTCTTTAAGAGGGGCTTTTTACAAATAACCAACACTTCCCCCCTATAAATAACATCCGACCCCTCTCTGTTTTCATAACCTTAAAAAAATCCTCTCAGAGAACCCTAGCCGCCGCCGCAGCCAGAGCAAGGAAATCTCTCCAGATCGCCGCGTTTCCGCCGCAGTAGCCCACATTCCGCCGCGCATCCGCCGCGCCCGTACCTCTTCTCCCTCTGAAAATTTCAGAGGTGGTTCGATCTCTAAACTACTCTCTGTTAAATTTTTCTTTCAGATCTGCACTCTCTGTAATGGCACCGAACATGCAATTAGAACGTGATTTTTCACAAACCTTTTCACACACAATCTATGGGAGTTATTTTCGTGATGAAATCTACGGAGAGGATGTAACTTTTTAATTTACAATCATCCCAATGCTTACGCCCTTCCAGATCTAGTTACTCATTTTTACGAATGCATGGAAGAAGGCTGCCTTGCACAATACGATTTTATTAAGTCACTGTGGGGCGATAGGGAGATAATTATTGACAGAGACTTCATCCATGAAGTCACTTTGATCCCTAGATTACATGTTCACGACCAACCCCTTCAATTTGAAGATTACATGCCCTTAATGGGTAATGACTGCTCGAGGGAACCTAGGAAGGGAATACAGGCTAGAACCCTTTTCGCTAATGTTTTAACCGTGTGCCGGTGGGCACAAAATAATATTTTTGGGAGTTCACATTATACCACATTTTTCACCCCTTCTCTTCATATCGTGCACACTTTAATGACTAGAAACCCTAGATTTGACATGTGCACAATTTTGCTTTATTCCATTGGTGCTGGCAAACGGGCCGCAAATTACCCATGCCCTATGTTAGTGACACAACTGTGTCGCTATTTCCTCCCTGTGGAGGAATTTGAATTCTACGTACATGGAGGTATACCCATCAGGCCTCTCATTGAGGGCGTATCCACGTCCTATACTCTCTTGACTGATATATGGTCACAAACGGAACCGGCTGAACATGTACCAGCCAGAACACCCAGCTCCAGCTCGACCGCGAGCGAAGAAGAGCTAACCCCTGCTGCACAAGCGCGCATTCTTCGAAGAAACAATAGAGGGATAAAAAGATTGCTTGGAATGATGACGCAACGTGATCAGCGTCTAACACAAGTAGAGCAAGGGATCAGAACCCTGCTAGCTAGGGAGGAGCGTTCCCGTTCCCGTTCAAGGGGATGGCGAGGGCCTGAGCAGTGAGGGCACTGCTTTTGGTAAGTTTGGGGGAGGAGGTGGTTGTAAATAGTTATCATTGCATTGCATATTTTTAATTTTTGTACATATTTTTTTTCTTTTTTCTTTTGCATGTTTAATTCTGCATTGCATCTTTATAAAAAAATTATAAAAATTAAAAAATATATATATATATATATATATATAAAATCAAATAAAAAATTTTAAAGATTTGAAAAATTATAAAAATTGAGAAATTCAATTTTGGCCATAATTGACTTAAGTTCGATAAGACGGTTGAATAGTAGGGAAAAACTAGTTCCTAAACTTAGTAAATTAAAAACCCTAAAAATAACCTTTCTTAAAGTTTAACTGTAGAAAATATATGTCCTTATAGTTTACTTAGAAATAGGCAAATTTTGAGTTCACTTCTTGGGATAAGTCAAAATAAGGGAAGAGTATTGAAATTTTTATTGAAGTGTAAGTCTGAAAAATAATTCCGAACCTTAAGTCTAAATTCTGAAAATGTATACCCTACAACATGCACAAACACGCACCTTGAAACTTGGAATAGTAGAGAATACCTTAAAATGCTCTTGTCTAAAATCCTTAGTATGAAGGAAAATAAAATTATAAGTGTGAATAAAGAGATATAAAAAATGAACACTAGTTTTGTAATTACTTAAGACTGCATAAAATAAAATTATATAGCGAGGGTGCTTTATCACCCAGTGCCTTAGACCAACTGGTTTGGGAGTCACTGTTAAAGCCTTAGGTATTACAAGACGAGGAATTACGCCTTAATGCGCACACACATTTTGTAATCGGTCGTTAGTACCTCAAGAAGTATTAACGGTCGCATGAAGGATGTGTGAGCAATTTCATCTAAAATTCACCAATTAAAAGTACTTTGGACGATGGACAAGAGTATAATAGCTTGAATTGAATTTCCAAGTGTAGGGGTGATACATACACACACGTAGGGGTATATGATTGGGGTTTAGATGAGAGATAGGAATGAAAGATAGGGCTTACACCTTCAGTAGAGTTGATAAAAATTCCTAAGTTGAGATGGAACCTTTGAAGGAAAATTCAAAAGATGCTAAAACCTAAATAAATTTACAGAACATATACGATCTTAAGTTAGATGATAAGTGAGTGTGAAAAATACGGGTTGATGATTTCTAAGTTAAAGATAATAGAATCTCTTGCTAGAACACCGAATTGAAGAATGACAGTCAATAGGCCAAATTGATCGGATTTTGTGGGTAGTATCCGCTGAAAACCCTCAGGAGATAACACTCATCCTACTAGGGACACCTAGAGGTTTAACGGCTTGTTGCACGAGCTCAGTGCAATCGCGATTCCCTGCGAAAGTGAATTTTGGGGGTATTTGTTCATATCAGAATTTTTGAGAATAAAACTAGTTTTGCTCGGGACGAGCAAAAGATAAGTTTGGGGGTATTTGTTCATATCAGAATTTTGCATTATTATATTCCCCATTCTTAATCATATTGCAAATAAATAGGTGCTTTTGATCCATGTCTGCTAAATAGTTGCAGGTTACAGGTTCTCAGAACAATACAGTGAAAATGGTGAAAAGACGCTACAAATGTGAGACTACGACCAACAAATAGATGAATCTGTAAGATGCCGCCTACTAGTTTGAGGAACAAACGAAAATCAGCAAACAATTCGATTGCACAAAGTACGAAGGCAGCACAAGATTCAAGACTTCAACACGAAGTGAACGGTAAAAGTCCACAACATTCAGCACTGTGGAAATCTGGAAGAAACTAGAAAAGATTATGAAGAACCAACTGAAGAAAATAGAAGGAAAAAGCAACATGAAGCAGCCCTTAGAAACTAAGACCAAGAGCCCATCAAACGGCCGCGGATCCACGGCCGAACAAGGCATTCCGCCGCGGATCCACAGCCGTGCAGAGCACGTGTCGGTGTGTGTCGGTGGGAGTCGGTGCATTGACCCGGTTTTCTTAGGGTAGTCTTGTAAATTCAGATGTGGATCAGATGTAAACCCTAGGGTTCTCCTATCTATAAATAGGAAACCTACAGTTCTTTTTGGAGCATGCCTCTTTTAATTCCTAAACAAAAATTTCTATTCCTTGTAATCGTTCAAGAGTGCATCAATAAAGTAAGTTGTTTTCTTTTTATCTTGTGTTCTTAGTTGCAATTTTATTTCTCTGCATTTTTTACCTGTTTTATTGATCTGCAAATTAATTTAGTTATTAAAAGAAAATCTATAAAAATGAATTTTGTCGCAATTTCCCTAATGAGTGAGTAGTTCCTCACTTGTTAGGGTTAGGATTGGGTAGGTTTGAGAGATGGAAATCTCTCACTCCTTTCTTGCCCGTTTAACTTTATAAATTAGGACTCTATGTAAATCAATCACCCACCGCTCACTACAGCATCCTATCCTACGAGATAGCGGTGATTCCTTAGTTAGACCGATCGTGGTTGATTTAGATAGAGGTTAGGGATAAGAGTTAAGAAAGGACGGACAAGGACCAAAGGGAAGAAACTACGTTTCTTGCTAGTCATGCTAATCCCCTTTGTTAACTATTAGCTTAATACCTAAGTTCTTAATTAGGGCAAAGAAAGCAGTGAGTAGAATTAACTTTCCAAACTAACCTAATCCTAACCCTAGCAAGGTTTTAATCCAAATCAAATTCAATTTCAGTTTTTATAGAAATCAAAACCCACCACAAATAGGAATTGACTCGTTAGAATAATAAGAAAAGACACGTTTTCCCTGTGGACCGACCCGTACTCAATCGGCTAGCTACCAAGCGACACCGTCTTGATTGCGGTATATTCTATTCTTTGATTTCAAAACGCACGCTTAAACATCGTTCAATCAGAGGGCTTTTGATCCTTGGTGTAGGTGGATAGGAATCTACCCGCTAAGGATGGACCGAGCAGGGAAACTGCTCAGTAGCCTCTCGGTGAGAGCTTCGATCCTTAACGTAGGTAGGTAGGAACTTACTCGCTAAGGATTGACCGAGCAGGGAAGCTGCTCGGTGGCATCGTGAGGAGGGGTTTAGATCTTTGGCGTAGGTGGGTAGGAATCTACCCACCAGGGATTGACCGAACAGGAAAGCTGCTCGGTGGCCTCTTGGTGAGGTCTTCGATCCTTAGCGCAGGTGGGTAGGAACTTACCTGCTAAGGATGGACCGAACAGGGAAGCTGCTCGGTGGGCTCTTGGTGAGGGCTTTGATCCTTAGCGTAGGTAGGTAAGAGGTTACCCGGTAAGGATTGACTGAGTAGGGAAACTGCTCGGTGCCCTCTTTTCGCTTTTATAGGGCGTCGGCCTATCTCCCTTGACCCGTAAAATCTGGGAGAGAGGCCGTCGCAGACAACACGTGGCAGAAACGCACGGGCAAGGTGTGACGCTCCGTAGTGCGCGCCGTTCCAACTTCCATTGACCGCTTGAAGGCATGGTCACCACGTGGCAGCGCTGTATTGGGAATTTTGAAAAGATCCCGTGATTCGCGCAGCTACACGCGCAAACTTCGGCCCTTAGGGATTCTGTTGGGGCTATAAATAGTGAAGGCATGTGGGTTTCTTTTAGCCTTGCATTTCTGAAAATGGCCGGATTTATTTATTCCATCAAAGAGATCATCTCACGTGACGATGTGTACCTGTATGATCAGGAATGCACCGAAGAGACGTATCAAATGGTGATCGAACGCGTGGAGGACCACTTTGGCCGTCTTCTTCCCCGGAGGTCACCCCTCCTCCAATTGCTCATGTTTTCGTTTTGGAGGATGTCTCCGGGGCTACACAATGCCTTGTCTCCGCAGCTGCTGGACGAGGTGCTTGACAAGATGCACACGCTTCATCACCACGGCTTGATTTCGAAGGTCCGGCGGGACCGATCGGTGTCCCTTCTTCAGGAGTGTTTCCAGAAGAGGCAGACCGCGGACTCTTTCCCGGCGGGCAGGAGCTCCGGTCCTTCCGTGGCGTCTCGGGTCTGCGGGCAACATCAGAGGGAGCGGGCTGAAGAAGCCAGGGCTCGGCTGGTGGAGATCTCCTCGGAGTACCATCAGCAGTGTTTTCTCAACCCCCTACCCCCTCTGTTGTAATTTTTATCATAGTTTTTGTGTAACCCCTTGGAGCCCAAATACCCCTTAATGAATAAAGTTCTTCTTTTTCGATGTGTTTTATTTTCTTCGATTCCTTAGCACTTTTTACACATTTTCTCAAAACGAATCTAGGGATGTGGAAACCGAAGAAGAAGAAAATTTATGGAATAAGTCTCTTATAACTCGGGAGACTTAATAATAATAAAAGATTACATCGCTTCGATAAGAAGAAAATACATTCATTTGTATAGTTTGAGTTTTTCAGCGTTGTAGGGCCGAAGAAACTTGCGTCCTCCCGCGTCTTATAAGCGATAGGCTCCACCGGGCAATACTTCGGAGACGAAGAAAGGGCCGTCCCACTTCGGAGAGAACTTGTGCAGTTTGTCCTGGTCTACGAATCCGTTCCGCCTTAAGACCAAATCTCCCGTCTTGAAAGCGCAATGCTTAACTCGTGCGTTGTAGTAGCGAGCAGTTTGTTGTTGGTAAGCTGATGCTTTTATCTGTGCTCGGTCCCGCTTCTCTAGCAAGATGTTCAAATTAGTTCGGAGCGCCGAGGTGTCGGCTTCTTCATCGAAGTGTTCGACTCTGTAACTGGGCAGTCCAATCTCCGCTGGGACCATTGCCTCGGTACCGTAACAGAGGCTGAAGGGGGTCTCTCCCATGGGCGTTTGCTTCGATGTGCGTAAGGCCCACAGTACCCGTGGTAGCTCCTCGGCCCAGCTGCCCTTCCTTCCTTCCAAACGAGCTCGAAGACCTCAGATGACGTCTCGGTTAGCAATCTCGGCATGTCCGTTGCATTGAGGTTGCGCGACCGCAGAAAACTTCATTAGTATGTGGTATTCGTTGCAGAACTCTTTGACTTTGTCGTTTTCGAAATTTGTCCCGTGGTCGGTAATGGTGCACCTTGGGATCCCGAATCGAGAGATTGCGTTGTTCTGCAGGAACTTTATGGTAGTGGCGGCGGCCAGTTTTCTGATGGGGACGGCCTCGATCCACTTCGTGAAATAGTCTACCGCGACAGGGATATACTTATGCCCGCCCGTACTAGTGGGGAGTTAGACCACCATGTCCATTCCCCACTGGGAAAACGGCTAGGGGGATGTAAGGGCCGTTAGCTCGGTAGCCGAAAGACGGGGTATGCTACCGTGAAGTTGGCAGCTTTTGTATCTTCTGACGAGCTTCTGAGCGTCTAGGTGTATCTTTGGCCAATAATATCCTTGGAGTAGCGTCTTCTTGACCAAGGTATGGGCCCCTTGATGCGCTCCTCCGACCCCTTCATGTATCTCACGCAGGACGTAGTCGGCTTCGTGAGGGTCGACGCACCGGAGCAGAAGCTGTGTGTATGACTTTTTTTAAAGGTTCCCATTTCTCCAGATGAAGTGGCAGGCTTAGGCTCGAAGGCGGCGCGCTTCCCCTCGGTCTTCCGGAAGTATGCCATTCTTCAGGAACTCCACAAAGGGATTCCTCCAATCCTGGCCTTCTTCTTGAGCAGTGTATACATGGAGTGTCACCTCTCTGTCCTCCACGCTGGGCCGTGGAAAGACTTCGAAGAGGATATTCCTTTTGTTATTGGTAGTATAAGAAGAGGCAAGTTTGCTCAGGGCGTCGGCTTGGGCGTTTAGGTGCCGAGGTATCTGTTCCACTTGGACTTCGTCAAAAGCTTTTCGTAGTCTTTTCACCTCGGCCAAGTACTTCACCAAGAGTGGTTCTCGGGCCTCGAAACGCCCGGTCATTTGGCCGACGGCTAGGGCGGAGTCGCTGCGAATTCGGATTGTCTTCAGCCCTACCTCGGAAGCGATTCGTAACCCGGCCAGCAAGGCCTCGTATTCCGCGGCGTTGTTCGACGCTCTGAACCCGAGCTTCAAAGAGTACTCCATCTCTGCCTTGTTCAGGCCTCAAATAATAAGGCCAGCCTCGCTCCCTTCCTCGGTAGAGGACCCATCGATGTAGAGAACCCAATCGGGGATGGAGTTGGGTACTTCCTCGACCGAGGATTGGGGTCCGTCGTTCCGTATTGCCGCTTCTTCTTTAGTGGGAATAGTACATTTGACCACAAAGTCAGCTAGACCTGAGCTTTGATGGCTTGCCGGGGGCGGTATTTGATGTCGAATTGGGATAATTCCCACCTCCATTTTTCTAGACGGCCTGACGACTCAGGGGAAGCGAGAATTGTCCCTATCGGACGCTCGGTGAGGACGAAGATGGTGTGCGCCTGGAAGTAGTGCCGGAGTTTTCTTGAGGTGACGACAAGAGCCAAGGCTATCTTTTCTATGGCCGGGTACCTTGTTTCCACGTCTTTGAAGACATGGCTCACATAGTAGACCGGCTTCTGTACTCTTTCGCTTTCTCGGACGAGCACCGAGCCAGCAGCATGACCGGAGACTGCAAGGTACAATGATAGCTCGTCTCCTTCGATTGGTCGGATGAGCGGCGGGGGAGTTTCCAGGTGCGCTTTGAGCTGTTCGAAGGCATTTTGGCATTCTTCCGACCATTCGAACTTTGGGATCTTTCTCAGGGCTTTGAAGAATGGGAGGCACTTTTATCCGGACCTCGACATGAAGCAACTCAGAGTGGTCACTCTCCCCGTGAGTCGCATGATCTCAACATTGCTCTTGGGTGTAGCCATGATGAGAATGGCGCTGATCTTTTCCGGGTTAGCTTCGATTCCTCGGTGAGTAACCATGAACTCGAGGAATTCTCGCTAGTAACTCCGAATGCGCATTTGGTCGGATTCAGCTTCATTTTGTATTTGCGGAGGATGTCGAATGTCTCTCTGAGATCTTTGGTGTGCTCGTCCGATGTGGTTAATTTCACGAGTATGTCGTCGATGTAAACCTCCATGTTCTTTCCGATCTGCGGTTTGAACATTTTGTTAACTAGACATTGGTATGTAGCCCCAGCATTTTTGAGGCCGAAGGGCATCACCTTGTAGCAGTATACCCCCCAGTCCATAATGAACGCGGTTAGTTCTTCATCTGCCGGGTCCATATGGATCTGGTTGTAGCCGGAGAAAGCGTCCATGAAGCTGAGCAATTCGTGGCCTGCTGAGCTGTCTACCAGCTGGTCTATCCAAGAGAGGGGATAGTTTTCTTTCGGGCAGACCTTGTTCAGGTCTGTGAAGTCGACGCATATGCGCCACTTCCCGCTCGTATTTTTAACCATGACTACATTCGCCAGCCAATCCGAGTAGTTGACGTTTCGATTGAAGTTGGCTGCGAGCAATCTATCGACCTCATCCTCGATCGCCTTTTGCTTGACCGGCGCGAAACTACGCTTCTTTTGTCTGACGGGTCGGGCCTTAGGGTTGACCCCGAGCTTGTGTGAGATTACTTTGGGGTCAATCCCGAGCATGTCAGCAGGCGCCCAAGCGAACCCGTCCGAGTTCCCTCGGAGAAAGTGGATCATGTCTCCGCGCTGGGTTCCTATCAAAAAGGATCCGATCTGGACGGTTCGTCCCTCATTCCCCTCGACGAGGGTAATTTCTGTTAGCGCCTTTACCGGGGCTCCTCGGATTTCTTTTTGTTTGTCACGGGTGTCCAAGGACCCCTGGAAAACATTTGCGTCTTTGAGGCCGTCGCTATGTTCCCCGGTGGTTGATGTCATGGTGAAGCAAATCTTGGCGATTTGCTGGTTCCCATAGGCCCGGCCTATCCCCCTTGATCTAATGGAAATTTGATTGCTGAGTCGTAGGTCGAGATCTGAGCCCGAAGAGCGTTTAACGTCGGGCGTCCCAGGAGGATGTTGTAGGACGAGGGAATCCTAGCGACGATGAATTCCACCGGTACGGTCCACGTATGGCCAGTTTCCCCAATGTTGAGGAGAAGGGTGACCACTCCCTCGGCCGGGATAGAGTGGTTGGTAAACCCCTGTCACGCCCCGTTTTCCGTTGTACGGCGAAGGGGGCGCGACTAGACCGCTACGTGTTTACTCTGAAGTAAATACTCTAAGCGTAACTAACCAATATAAAAGAAATGTACACAAGAGACAATTGTAATGAAACAACAACTTTATTTATTAACATTCTTTTGTTCAATGCATGGAAAGTAAATACATCTGAATGGAAGTAATGCCTAAACAGTGGCATAACAGAAATGGAAAATACAGAATGTAAAGGAAATGTACAAGTGTAACTACAGCTCGGGATCTTCAATAAACTGGTTCAAGTCTTCAGTGCTAGGCTCGATCTCTGGAAGGTCCGAAACACCTGACGACATTCAAAAAAGAAGAAAAAGAATGCCATCAGCGAACAAATCGCTCGGTAAGTCCTGAAGATAAGGGAGAAGTAGAGTAGACAGAGAGTAAGAGAGAGAGAGAGAGTTTGTAACTTTTAAAGTTGTATTATATTGTTATAATGTTGTATTTAGTGTTAACGCTGTTGTTTGTAGCTTGGTACAGAAGGATGCCAGTGTATACGTGAGGAGTCTCTATATGCCGGAGACTAGAGACACGTGCAGTACAAGAAACCGTTTATGCCACGGTACAACAGTAACGGAATATAGGTTAGGTGTATTAAATCTTACAGTATCGTGCTACTTCTAACACTTTCCGTACCAATCTACCCCTTAAACCCCGTGATATCTTGATTGTATTGTATTGTAAATTGTATTGTCTTGTATATATGGATGACTTGAAAAAACCATGTGTTCCCCTCCGAAAGACGGCGCACAAGACTGCGAAGTCCTGACGCTGGGGTTCGGGGCAGATGCTATTTGGTTTTATCCGTCCACCTTTCCGAAGATGCCAAGTTGATTTATGGCGCCGTGTATCGGAGGTTTAGACGGATGCGGCCGATGTAGCAGACTTCGTCAGATTCCCCCTCGCTTGAGGGGTTTTTGATTGTGGGGACACTCTTCCTTGCAGGCGCAAGCCCCTGCAGTTAATTACGCTACCGCATCGCGGTAACAACTTTCTCCTTCTCCGGAATTTCACTTCGTATCGTGTGTATTTTTTTTGTTTGTGGTTGCCCGTGGATTGTATACAGAGACTAAGTGATGCCGTCGCCCGTAGGACGTGGATTAGTCCAAATCCGTATTTACTTAGATTTGGGTTTGGTATTTTGGTTTAAGGATACGTTAGCCATATTTAGGCTAAGATCGACTTAAACGTTTGTTAAGGATACGTTAGTCTGATTTGAGACTAAGATCAACTTAACGGGATCGTTTGGATCCGACAAAAGAGCGTTTGGGGACTCTATTGTTCCAGTTTAGGGACATAGTGGTCCATAGGTAGTTTAGGGACATTGCGGTCCAAAGGTAGTTTAAGGACGCTTAAGTCCGTGGGTTTAAGGACCCACAATCCGTATCTTGGTTTAAGGGCGCATAAGTCCATGAGTTTAAGGACCCCACAGTCCGTGTTTTAGTTTAAGGACGCTTAAGTCAATGAGTTTAAGGACCCCACAGTCCGTGTTGATGTGTGGTTGTCGGGACCCGTCACCTCTCTGACGTCGTTGAAGGATTACAACGATAGGTGTCAGAGGAGTTCGGAGATGTACCCTTGAACCGGTCGTAAATTGATTAAAGAGAGCAGCTGTGCTCAGTCAATTTAATTTGAGGACTTACGACCATGATTGGGCTAAGTCCAGTTGAGAAATATTTAACGCTTTTATTTATTTTTGGTCTATTAGACCTGTGTTAGGGCTTTGCCCACATTTAAATAATACATTGCATTACTTTTTATTTTTGTTTGGGCTCTGCCCAGAAAGTATGTAGAGCATCAATTTGTTTTGGGCTCTGCCCATTTATAAATGATGCAGAGCATCAATTTTACTTGGGCTCTGCCCTTTATAAATGATGCAGAGCATCAATTTTATTTGGGCTCTGCCCTTTTATAGCTTTGCAATTTATTTTGGCCTGCTAGGTCTTTTTGACTTGGGCCTGCCCCTTTAGCAAAAGAAATGCATTGCATTTGTCAGGCGCTTTGCGCCAATCAAAGAGCGCAAGCGCTTGTGGTGATGACACGTGTCATGCAAGCGCAGTGTGTTGCGCCAGTGCGCTGTGCTTGCGCTGCTGACATGTAGCGCGCTGTGGTGAGTTGCGCCAGTTTCAAAGAGCAAGGCTATATTTCAAAAGCGCATAGCGCAAATGGTTCAGATGCTGACACGTGGCACTCTCTGGTGGCTTGCACCAACCCAAGAGCGCAATAATGCAGTTTTGCAACTGCAAGGCACTATTAACTTGAGAATCTTTTAGATTTCAGAACCAATGGTTCATAAGAGAAGTGCAAAGCACTGCTTGGTTTCTTGATCTAATTTATATCAAAGAAAACAAGTGTTTCTTATTTTTCTTGATCACAGAGAACCCATGGTTCATAAGTGCAAAGCACTATTATTTTTTTGTTTTTTATTGAAGATCATTGATTTTGTTCTTAGATCAATGATCTATTAGAAGAAATTCTTCTATCTAAAAGGTCTTTTACCTTTTTCTTCTTGAAATTTCTTCAGAGTTCTCTCTGTTTGAAGTTTTTGATTTCTCACCAAATGTTCCTCCTTTTGATTTGAGGTCTAGGGGCCTTTATATAGTGCCCACAAATTTGTTAAAGAGATCTTTCTCTGAGTGATTTGGGGAATTTTCCCCACCGTTGGATCTTTGATCCAAGGGCTTCTGTTTTACAGAAGGCAATCTTCTTGTTTTAACAAGAACAGAAAAATCTTACTCGAATTTAATTCTGTTTGGCCCAAAAGCCCCCGTACATGACACGTGTCAAGCAGCGTAGAGCGCAGTGCAACTGCGCTGACACGTGTCGCGCAGCGCACGGCGCAGCGCAACTGCGCTTGCGTATCTGCGCTGACACGTGTCGCGCAGCGCACGGCGCAGCGCATCTGCGCTGACACGTGTCGCTCAGCGCAGCGCTTGCGCAACTGAAACGTTGCTTCCTTTAATTTTGTTTTAAATAGAGCTTTGCTCTGATTGGGCGCGCTGCCTTGGGTGCTGCGCTCTCTACGCTGGCGTGCCTGATTCTGACACGTGGCGCCCTGTACGTAGCGCAGAGGATCTGAAGCGTTGCTTCATTATTAAAGTTTAAATTTTCAAAGTAGAGCTTTGCTCTGATTGGGGGAAGATGAAGCGTTGCTTCATCTCCTGTCCTGGAATTTGAACAGAGCTTTGCTCTGATTGGGGTAAACAAATGCCCCCCCACCATTGCGCTTACGTAGCCCCAAACGCGAGCGCAACGGTGGTAGAACTCCAACCGTTGCGGCAACTTTTGGAAGTTGAAAGGGCACTTGATGCCTATAAATAGGACCTTTGGTCCTTCACAGATGATTATCATCTTTAAGATTTTTATTTTCAAAAACTTCAGAGCTTTGCTCTTGCCTTCAAGAACTCCCTGAGTTAGATTTTCTTTAAAAGAAACTTTTTAGGTAAGAATTAATCTTGAATTAAATCAATTTTAATTAATAGAGCTTTGCTCTCATAGATCTTTGATCTAAAGAAAACCCCTTTGGGGTTTCACCAATAGAGCCTTGCTCTCAAGAATCTGTTTCAGGGTTTCTTAACCCATGAACAGAACCTTGCATCTTTGGCAAAACATAGATCGCTTTGATCTAAAAAAATGATGAACTCTTAATAGTTTGAATATGGATAATGAAAATTAAAAATGGAGTTTTGTATTTAATGGATTATATCATCTTTTAATAGTAACGATCTCAGAGTTCTCGGGGGATTTCTTTAAATTCCTTTTTTTAGGATTTTGACAGTCACTCCTGTTTGCAGAGCATTGCTCCCGAGGAGTTTAACTCTCTGTGTATTTTTTTATCGCTAATCTTCCTGTAATGTTTCCTTCAGGCATTATGGCGGTGCGTCTATACAGTTTGCACGAGTTCATCACTTACGAGGATATCCGCGCACAGGGTCGTCATCAAAACCAGGAGTTTACGGATGCCCAGTGTGCGGAGGTCATGGGTCGTCTGAACGCGCGTGTTGGTTGGCTGCTCCCCTGCCGCTCTGCTCTCTTGAAAGTCGTGTTGGGAGCAATTTGGATGGCACTCCCGGGGTTCCATGAGGCCCCACCGCTCAATGCGCTGGATGATGCCGAAGACAAGGTGCATTCAGTGTACCTGTCGGGGCTGATCTCGAAGAAACGACGAGATAGCCTCATCGACATCCTGCATCAAATTTTCCAGCAGACGACAATAGTTGTTGCTTACCGAAGGCTAGGTGGGCTCGCTGAGGATCTTGACACACAGGAGCGCGAGAGGTTGCGCACGAGAATAATCAGAAAGGCCGGAAGAACTCTGAATGGCCTTACTTTTGAATTCCTCAATCCGTGCCCTGGATCTGAGGTTATTCCATTGTAATGATGTTTCTCGTTTATTGCTTTTATGATTGTAAGAACTTTTTGGTGATATTAATGGAAATTTTTTTATCCCGTCTTGTCTTATTTTTCTTTCTAAGTCTTTTGCCTATGTATGAACGAGTGTGTCTCGAACGCTTGATCAAACATAAATCGGATGCTCCTTCGGTTGCTTTCTTCTTTCTTTTATTCTCAGCATGCTGTTTTAATAAACAGGTTTGACCGATAATAGAGTAAGCATCTAGATTCCTCCGAGAGATAGCGATGGCTTAGGCCGCAGGTTCAGATCTGCCGCCTAAGACTTTTCAACTCTATGAGTCGTGAGGGTCTCATAGAGATTTTTCTCCCTACGGATCGAGAGGATCTCGTAGGTGTATTTTCTCCTTAGGAATCGTGAGGATTCCTAAGTGCGTTTTCTCTTATAAGTCGTAAGGATCTTATAATAGAATTTTTCCTTCTTACGAGTCGAGAGGACCCGTAAACGGTCGTTTCCCTCCTTGTCGAAATTCGACTTTGGAGAGTGAGACCCGTGAATAGTATGCAAGAGACCGTTTTAGACCGACTTGCAGGGTCCCATTGTTCAGGAAACAAGTTTTTAATCCCTGCTGCCTGAGGCTTCATCTTGCAAGTTGAGACGAATCGGGAATTTCCCGCGGAGACACTGGTTTCTCTGCGAGCCGACGCGAATCAGGAGGCTCTCATCAAGGACGCTTGTTTCCCTGAATTGAGGTATTTGCCAAGGATATTTGTTTCCCTGGTGTTGAAACGAATCGAGAATTTCCCACGGAGACACTGGTTTCTCTGCGAGTTGACGCGAATCAGGAGGCTCTCATCAAGGACGTTTGTTTCCCTGAATTGAGGTATTTGCCAAGGATATTTGTTTCCCTGGTGTTGAAACGAATCGAGAATTTCCCACGGAGACACTGGTTTCTCTGCGAGTCGATGCGAATCAGGAGGCTCTCATCAAGGACGCTTGTTTCCCTGAATTGAGGTATTTGCCAAGGATATTTGTTTTCCTGGTGTTGAAACGAATCGAGAATTTCCCGCGGAGACACTGGTTTCTCTACGAGTCGACGCGAATCAGGAGGCTCTCATCAAGGACGCTTGTTTCCCTGAATTGAGGTATTTGCCAAGGATATTTGTTTCCCTGGTGTTGAAACGAATCGAGAATTTCCTACGGAGACACTGGTTTCTCTGCGAGTCGATGCGAATCAGGAGGCTCTCATCAAGGACGCTTGTTTCCTTGAATTGAGGTATTTGCCAAGAATATTTGTTTTCCTGGTGTTGAAACGAATCGAGAATTTCCCACGGAGACACTGGTTTCTCTGCGAGTCGATGCGAATCAGGAGGCTCTCATCAAGGACGCTTGTTTCCCTGAATTGAGGTATTTTGCCAAGGATATTTGTTTCCCTGGTGTTGAAACGAATCGAGAATTTCCCGCGGAGACACTGGTTTCTCTGCGAGTCGATGCGAATCAGGAGGCTCTCATTAAGGACGCTTGTTTCCCTGAATTGAGGTATTTGCTAAGGATATTTGTTTCCCCGGTGTTGAAACGAATCGAGAATTTCCCACGGAGACACTGGTTTCTCTGTGAGTCGACACGAATCAGGATTTTCTTCGTCAAAGACACTTGTTTCCTCGAGTCGAAGTATTTGCCGAAGACACTGGTTTCTTCGGGGTTGGAACGAACCGTCGAGATTTGGCTTCATTTTCTGGCGGAGCCTGTTGGGAAAGTATGGTTCCCTCTTTGTTTGCACCCTTGGATTGTATACAGAGATCGATGTGATCTCAACTGTAGGGCCAAAGTTTTATATATATATATATATATATATATATTTGTTTTATTTCCGCGATGCTCTATCATTTCAGCTTTTATATCGCGAAGGTCGCGATTGCCCAATCATTTCGGCTATTTTTCGCGGTGCCCAATTATTTCGGCTATTTATTTATTTTCACTCACTACTTTTTATTGCGAGTTGCCCAATCATTTCGGCTATTTTGTATGCGTACGTTTTTACTTGCTGCTTTTTATTGCAAGTTGCCCTATCATTTCGGCTATTTCGTATGCATGTGCGGCCTACCGGCTTCTCACCGTAAACCTGAAATTAGACACCGATTTCGGCATCAGCACCGCTACAACTGGGATAGTGCCAGGAACGAATCATCATTTGCCTCCGTCGATGTCGAACAAAGGTGGCTTAGCGAACAGGGTTAAGGTCCTGTCGACTAAGGCTTTTAACTTCATGAGCCGTAGGGGTCTCACAAAGGTATTTCTCCCTACAAGTCGTAAGGATCTTGTAGGTGTATTTTCTCCTTAGGAATCGTGAGGATTCCTAAGTGTATGTTCCTCTGTAAGTCGTAAGGATCCTACAAGAGGGTTTTCTCCTTGTAAATCGAGAGGACCTACAAGGGTTGTTCACCATGCAAACATATCCCCAATCACGGATGAAACTTGGTTAGGGAAATGTTTATTCGCGCCCGTGGATTGTATACAAGGGTCAGTATTGAACCACTTGTAGGGCGATCTCGGAAGTTGTGGGGGTTGCTTAAGCACAGGTTTAGGTCTCTGTAACTTAAGACTTTCAAATCTTATGAGCCGTGAGGGTCCCATAAGAGAGTTCTCCTTACGAGTCGTGAGGATCTCCTAAGTGTATTTTCTCCTTAGGAATCGTGAGGATCCCTAAGTGTGTTGCTCCCTTGTGAGTCGTAAGGATCTCACGCGGGTGGTTTCTCCCTACAAGGTCGAGAGGACCTTGTAAGTGTCCTTTAACGAGGTTGCGCCCTTTCGGGTTTTCACAAACACTCGCCGGCAGTCCTGCTGTTTTTACTCACGGAGCCCTTTCGGGTTTTCATCCGTGCCCATTTTGCTTATGGACATACCTTTTTTTATTCTTTTTATTTTTATATATTTTTTTCACGAGGTCGTGCCCTTTCGGGTTTTCGCGAACACTCGCCGGTAGCCCTGCTGTTTTTACTCACGGAGCCCTTTCGGGTTTTCATTCGTGCCTTTTTTGCTTATGGACATACCGTTTATATATATATATATATTATTTTATTTTATTTTTATATGTTTTTTTTATTTATTCATCTCGTCAGCCTAAAGATGCCGCGGTAGTAGTTTTAAGGACGTTTCGGTCCTTCATTAGTTTAAGGACGTTTCGGTCCGTTATTAGTTTAAGGACGTCTCAGTCCGTCATTAGTTTAGGGACGTTTCGGTCCGTCCAAGAGAGGGCTGGCTACTGCTTATAAAGTTTGAGCTTAGGAAGATAGCGAGCGGACATAGTCGTCGTCATCTATCATTGACCTAGGCAGCAACTTGCTAAGCGTAGTATTTCTTTAGGAAGCGGGCATTTATTGGCCTGAAAGGCCTTTCACCGTGCATATCCATGAGTAGATAGGCTCCACCTTGGTAGACCTTGTCTATTATGTATGGACCTTCATAGTTCGGTTCGAATTTTCCCCGCTTGGCGCGATTGGGGATCATAGGCCTCTTGACCACTAGCACGAGTTCGCCTTGGCGAAATGTCCTCGGCCGGGTCAATCTTTCATATGAGCGCGTCATCTTTGCTTTATAGGCCTCCAGATTTTGTTGCGCTATGGGCCGGGTCTCATCAAGGGCATCAAGCTCCTCAAGCCGAAGGTGATCGTTTTCTTCATCTGTTAGCTAGTAGTGGACTGCCGCTCGTAGAGAGGGTAACTCTATCTCGAGGGGGAGTACCGCTTCTGTACCGAAGACCAGCGCATATGGTGTTGTGTTTGTGGCTATCTTGAACGTAGTTCGATACGCCCAAAGAGCTTCTTGCAGCTTCTCGTGCCAGTCCTTCTTATTTCGGGACACCGTTTTCTTCATGATCTTTGTCAAGGTTTTGTTGAAGGCTTCAGCTAGACCGTTGGCTCGCAGATTATAAACCGAGGAATATCTCCAGTCTATATTGTGTTGTTGCGCGAAGCGACTGATCTTGTGGCTTTTGTAAGCTGGCCCGTTATCGAAGATGATCCGTCGTGGAGTTCCAAACCGATATAGGACGCGCGTCCTGAAGAAATGGAGGATATTCTCCGTCTTAACTTCCCTCAGCGGTACTGCCTCTGCCCATTTGTAGAAGTAGTCAGTCGTCGCCAGGATGAAACGATGTCCCCTGGACGATGCTGGTTCGATAGGACCGACTATATCAGTTCCCCACATTTCGAACGGCCAGCTAGCCACTGTTGGATGTAGTGGATTTGGATGCTGGTGGATGACGTCCCCATGAATTTGGCATGAGTGGCATTGCTTCGCATATTCGAAGCAGTCCTGGATCATCGTAGGCCAATAGTAGCCCATCCGTTTGATCTTCAACTTCATCTTTGGGCCCGCTTGGTGAGAACCGGAGAGTCCGTCATGAACTTCCTGAACGACTCTTTTCGCTTCGTCAGGTCCCAAACATCTTAACCACAGAGAATCAAACGATCTCTTGTACAGAGTATCATTGACGAAGGCAAAGGACAGAGCTCGTTTCATAAGCTGATGTTTTGAGGACGCATCTTCGGGCGTTTGGCGGTATTTGAAGTAGTCTATAAAGACCTCTCTCCAATCCTCGGTATTTTCCCGATCTTTTATTTGCAGGGTCGTCTGTTCAATTGTTCCCTTTTCTTCCGGTGATTCCGGAGATATTTCAGCTGGGGCAAGCACCCGACGGCTTTGTACTACGATCCTTATGTCATCGAGGTTCTCATCAGCCAGTTCCTTAGAGAGGTTGGCCAATGCGTCTGCTTTGCTGTTTTCCGCGCGCGGTATGTTTTCCAAAGTATAGGAAGGGATTTGGGTCAACAGTTGCTGCACCTTCTCGCCGTACTTCACCAACTCTGGTTTGCACGTTTGATAGTCGCCGTTTACTTGACTAACGACTAGTTGGGAGTCTCCATATATGAGGAGGTTTTCAATTCCCATGTCGATGGCGATCTCGAGGCCTGCTATCAAAGCTTCGTATTCGGCTTCGTTGTTTGTCCTCGGCTCTGTTAGGGAGAAAGCAAAGCGCATTATCCCTCCTTGTGGAGTTACAAAGATGAGTCCTACCCCCGATTTGATTGTAGGGGTACTTTGTTTGTGCTTCTTCACGGAAGATGCTTCATTGAAATAAAGCTCCCAACGGGTATCACCACCGTCGATCGCATCAAACGCATGTTCGTCCGGCAGATCGCAATTCAGAGGAGAATCGGCGGGTATCGGATGCTCAGCGAGGAAGTCAGCGATGGCCTGGCCTTTCACTGCCTTGAGAGGTTGATATGTTATCGAGAACTCCATCAAGAGCAGGGCCCATTTAGCGAGTCGTCCTGTCAATATGGCCTTTGACATTAAATATTTAAGGGGGTCCACCTTCGAAATGAGACGGACTTCATGTGCCAACGCATAGTGTCTGAGCTTTGTTACCACAAAGATCAACGCTAGGCAGTGTTTTTCAACGGGGGAGTAGTTGCTTTCTGCCCCCAGTAGAACTCGACTTAAGTAGTAGAGTGCTCTTTCTTTCCCTTGGTCGTTCTCTTGTGCCCATAATGCACCTAAAGAACCTTCGAGGGCGGTTGTGTAAAGAATGAGGGGCTTTCCCTTGACCGGAGCAGCCAGCACGGGCGGGTTCTGCAGGTATTGCTTGATCTCGTCTAGCGCGCTTTGGCATTTTTGGTCCCAGACGAACGGGGTTCCCTTCTTCATCAGGTGGCTGTAAGGACGTCACTTGCCTGAAAGGTTGGCTATAAACCGCCGTATATACGCGAGCTTCCCCTGGAGAGACTGCAGCTGTTTGAGAGTTCTTGGCGGAGGCATTTCCATGATCGCCTTGATCTTTGACGGATCTATTTCAATACCTCGGTGTCGGACGATGAATCCCAGGAATTTGCCCGAGGAAACTCCGAATGCACACTTAAGAGGGTTCATCTTCAAGTTGTATTGCCGAAGGCGTTGAAATACGGTCTTCAAATGCTCGAGATGTTCCTCGTATGATTTGCTTTTAACCATGAGATCGTCGATATAGCATTCGACGATTTCGTGTATAAGGTCATCAAAGATCTTCGCCATGGCCCTTTGGTAGGTGGCACCGGTATTCTTTAAACCGAAGGGCATCACCTTGTAGCAGAATATACCCAAAGGAGTCCTGAAGGCGGTGTGCTTCTGGTCTTCGGGATGCATTTTTATCTGATTATATCCTGACGAGCCGTCCATGAAGGAGAAAACCTCGTGAGTGGACATATTGTCTATCATCAGTTCGAAGACTGGCACTGGGAAATCGTCCTTCGGGCAAGCTTTATTGAGATCCCGGAAGTCCACGCATATGCGCACCGTTCCATTTTTCTTCATCACAGGGACGATGTTAGCGATCCACTCGGGATATTGAACCTCCTGAATAAAGCCGGAATCGATCAACTTTTTGACTTCAGCATTGATACTCATTTCAAGCTCGAGCCGCATTCTTCTTGGTGCTTGTTTGACCGGCTTGACGTCCGGGGATATCGCCAATTTATGCACAGCAATTTCTGGATCCAGTCCTGGCATTTCGGAATAGTTCCATGCGAAGCAATCTTTATGCTGCATAAGCAGGTCTTTTAATGAAGCCACCTTCTCTTCAGACAGCAGCTCACTAATGAATGTCGGTCGCGGGTCATTCGCCGTCCCCAACTCAATTTTCTTGAGGTTATCCGCGGTGGTATGTATTCCATCCTCCAGCTCTTTTGGCGCTGGTGGGAATTCTGAGATTACCTCGTCGTTGCTGTTTTCAAAGCACCAGGGAAGGTCATCCATGTTTTCGAGCTCTTCTTTTGATATCGTTATTACGTGACAAGTACGAATTCGCTTCCAATCCCAATGTGGAACCGGTTCTTCTTCCGTGGCCTTGGGTTCGTGCTTCTGTGGCGGCGCTACCCTCCAGTTGTCGGACAGAGCGAACTTGCCAAGCTGATACTGATCTTCAACCCAATTCTTAAAGGTGAAGCAATCCTCGAGAGGGTGCCCTATCACTCGGTGATAAGGGCAATAGTCCGGGTGAGAGACTTCGCCTGCTTGTTCGGGGTGTTTAGACTCCGGCAGTGTAAGCATCTGATGTTTTAAAGCGAGGTCAAGTATTTTCTTCGTCTTGTCCCGAGGAAAAGAGTATGCTCGACCCATTTTTCTCATGAGGGATAGATCGGAACCGCTTGGTTCCCACTTGCGTGGCCTTTTAGCCCCGCTTCGTTGCTGTTGACCGCCTTTTTCGCGTTTCGACTTGTTTCTGCCTCTGCGTCGGGCCTTCTTTATAACAGGTTGACAAGGAGCGACATTTTCATCTTTCACGGCCTGTTGGAGAAGGCGTTGCGTTTTGGCTTTCTCGTAGATGACCATTTCGCGGTTATGATCGTCCCGGACTTTTTGACCCGCTTCCTTTATAAGCTTGTCCATTTGTTCTTCGAACGACAGACTGGGCACTTTTGCATCTGGAACTTTCACTGGCTCAGGATTAGCGTCCTCCAATTGAGCATCCGCTTCTTCATCGAAGTCATACACGACGTAGCAACCGTGTAGTAACTCTCGTTTCTTTGACCGGATGTATCCAAGCCCTTTTGTCTCCATTCTCCCATTAGGCAGTTTGCGTTGAGCCCCGAGAACGTTCCAGACTTTGTCATAGAACTTGGCTTTTCAAACGGTCTGTTTGAAGGATATCCCTTGGCGCTTCAGTAGCCTCTTCAAGCCTTCTGTATAATATCTGGGGAGATGAATGGGTTGAAGCCTGTCAAGCGTAGGATCCGCGCCATGCCAGATTTCTTTCTCCACTCTGATTTCTTCAGAGCGGTAGAATAGAATTGCCTTTTCGCCTTCTCGCCTGGAAGGGATATAGAACGTTTGTAGCTCTTCTACATTGTAAATATCAAGTGCATCCAGTTCATTACGGTGTTTAAGCGGCACCATGGCGACTTGTAGACTTTGCTCTTCGTCAGCGGACGTTTGTATTGAAGGTCGAGCATGGAATATAGCATGGACTTCATCTTCCAAGTCGCTACCAAAGATTAACGTAGGAGTAGATGGCCCTGGCTTGTTGTGTCGGGGCGGCCCCGAATAAACTATCTCCTCTTCCTCCTCGGTATCATTGCCGAAGACAGGGATGGTGGCATTAGCTTTATTCTCCGGCTTGTGACACCTCTCCGTGTCTTCGAAATCCGGTAAGAAGTATTTGGCATCTTCATATTTGCAGACCTCGTTCACGGAGAACGGGTTCAGTTCTCCTGCCACGGTATATTCGAGACCATCCTTAGCATACTTCATACACTGATGTTGTGTAGAAGGAATGATGTTGTACTCGTGTAACCACGGTCGGCCGAGCAGAGCATTGTAGCATGTCTTGGCATCTATGACGTGGAACTTAATGTCCGTGACGAGTAGCCCAAAGCGTAGCGTCAGTATCACAGACCCGAGAGTTCTTGATGACTGGGAGTCAAATCCAGAAATGGTGATCTTGTCCCGAGCAAGGTGCTGGACGCTCATGCAAATTTCTTTTAACACCCGCACATTGAGGAGGTTAACGGAGGATCCATTGTCGATCAGGATTTTTCCTATCTTTATATCGTGGCAGTATCCTGAGACATAAAGGGGGAGATTGTGTTCGCACATCCCAAGGAGAAGGTCTTCATCACTAAAAGCGACATCGGCCGTGCACTTCCTCCAATTCATCCTTCATCTTTTCTTCAGCCAGGAAAGCTTGGAATTGTTCCGGATCTTGTAATGCCTTGATTAACGAATCTCTCGCCTCCTTTGATAGCAAAAGGGCGTCAAGAATGCTGAGCTGTGAGGGTAGCTTCCTCAGATGCGCTAAGACATTGTAATCCACCTTATTCTTCTTCGGTGGGTCCTTGGCGCTTAGCTCCCCCAGAACTTGGTGATCTAAGACGATATCTTCAGAGACCTTTTCTTACCCTTTATCTTTTCTGTTTGAGGGTCCGAGATTCTTTTCAGGCAGCGTCCGATTCCGCAGCCGAATATTTTCGCAAACCTTCGGCTCTTCTTCTTTTCTCGAAGTGGACTCTTTAAAGAGAGGGGCAAGTTCCAGCTCCTCATCAGAATCGCTCCCAAATGTAGGCACATGTGACCCGTCGGTGTTAACCATGCGACAATCGCCGGTAGTTCTTTTAAGTCCTTCGGTCGTATTTCCTTGCTCCCGACGAGTTTTGCGCTTTTCCCGCTTAAAGCGTTGTCGATAAGCAACATATCCTTGCCACCATCTATCGAAAGCTTTGCACTCTTCAGTGGGGTGTGAAATCTTTCGATGATACAAGCAATATGAGGGGTGCATTTCCATTTCACCAATAATTTTTTCTTCGGAGGATGGTAGCTTCATGCCCATTGACATGGCCTTAGCAAACCTTCTCTTCATCTTGAATTTGCTTTTGTCGGTAGTGGAGGTATTTTGCTCCAGCGGGAGCGTCTCAGCTCTTTCATCCAGTCGCTGGCGCTTGGCCCTTTCAAATATGACCGCCTCGCGTTCTCGATCAGCTTTACTTTTCAACCGAGCTTCATTAAGGAATGCGTCAATTACTTCATCTGATGGCCCCAGAATTTTTGGTTTAGGATCTGCCCCCAGCGTTTCAGTACAAGGAGTCTCCTCATCGTCCATGAACGAATGGGAAATCACATGACAGCTCGCCACGCATTCTTCAGATTCATCAGATGAACTTTCTCCCTCATCTTCTTCTTGAAAGACGTGATTGAGGAACTCTTGGAATGTAATGGGAGTCCGTGCCTTCTGGTTGTATTCCTTCAGCGCGTCAATTTGTTTTTGCAAGTCCGTGCGCTTGTCGCCAGGCTTCACGGGCTTCTTTGATTTCTTTTTCTTCTTCTTTGAAGATTTCGACGGCTGGTTGTGAATGCTTGGGCCGCCACCATCGGTCTTTGGAGTTGGACGCGGCTTCAACATCCCCTCAATGACTTGCGGTTCCAACGGGTTCTTCCACTTAATCGCTGGGCATGCCTGAAGGTCGTTTAGCATCCTCTTTGTCTTGGCTGATAATACAACCTCCCAAGGAGCTTCTTCAACGACGGAGCATGTTGCCCCCGGCGTATTCATCCCCTTAGATGTGTGGGGCTGCGGGGGATTCACCTTCCATTTGTCAAATAACGCGAACTTGCCCTGTCAGTACTGGTCTTCAAGCCAATTTTTGAAGACGTAGCAATCTTCGATCGGATGACCCAGTACTCGATGATAAGGACAGTAGTTGGCTCATTGACATCATTTGGTTGCGCCGGACGTTTTGGATCCGGCAGATTTATGAGTCGGTTGCGCAATGCCAGCTCGAATAACCTTCTCGTTTTATCTCGGGGAAACGAGTAAGGACGCCCTAGCCTCTCCTCAAGGGCTACGTACGGACGCATATTATTTTGACGAACAACCGGCTTCGAGTTGCTCGGCTGTTGTTGAGCATTAGCGACAACGATCGCTTTTCCCTTCCCCTTGTCATTTCGGGAGTCCGTCTTTGGAAGAGGGGGTTTATGGCCCATCTGATCCATTTGCGCTTGCTTGTCAATCAAGGCCTGGAAGGTAGTTGGCTTGAAAAACATCATAAATTGCGAGATGGTTACTTGCGGATCAAGGGTTCCCACAAACATAGCCACCGCGGGAGCTTCTTCAATGCGCTGCTCGCACTTCGACCATAAGTTCCGCCACCGTATAGCATATTGAACCCATGTCTCGCCTGGCTTTACCCTGGCGTTAATCAGTGCCGTCATCGGGGTGCGTTCACTGGCGCTTGCAAAACGCTGAGTAAACAACAGCTCCATCTCCGCGAAGGTCTTGATAGAGTCGTTCGGGAGCTCAGAGTACTACTCGAACGCCGTATCTAATAAAATTCTAACAAACTGGCGAAGCAAAAGCTTGTCATCACCGCCGGTGTTGCCGCAGAGTGCCCTGAACTGGGCAACATGCTGGTGAGGATTGCCCGTCCCCTTGTAGACATGGAACTTGGGAATTGTGTAACCCGGCGGGTACTTGATTTGATCGTACCAACTTGGATATGGCCGCCCCATTTTTACGACCTGGCCGGCTGCTTCAGTCGCATGATGAACCTGTATTTGTTGGGCTATGTACTCGTCCAAGTCAGCTTTGGAGATTGTCTCCTCCTTAGCTGTTGACAGGGCTGGCGGAGGATTCGACGTCTCTCCCCTATCGTCTTCAAGGACGATCGGGGGATCTTTGGCCGGAGGATCTTGTTGGATCATCATCCCCACCATGTCTTGGAACAGGAGGCCCATACGCTTTATGTTGGCTGCTTGTTTAACAGCCTCTTTATCCTTCTTTTCCAATATTTGACGAAGGAATTCGGCGTCGGTTTCTTCCTCCCGGCGTTCATCCGAGGACGTTTCAGGGTTTTCTTTTGGCCCAATAAGTGCGGCCATAGCGTTCATGGGGGTGCTGAAGCTTGTTGGCGGAAGCATAGTTCTGAAAAACAACCCCGTGGTGGCTTGAGTAATCTGCTCCACGGGTATGGTGAACAAAGAGGCCGCTTGGGGCCCGTAGGTTATGCCCCCAGTTGAGGCCGGACGCGAGCTGCAGCTGCAGTTGGAGCACTTCGAACAGGTAGAGGCCATCGATGCTTGATTTCTGCGCCAGGCAAAAGACCAAATCTTAGTAACTTAAAATCCGAAGGCAACCATTAAAAAACCGCGATTTGTTCGCGAATACGACACACGAAGTGTGGAGTGGAAAGAGGAAAAAGTCCCACCGGGCGTGCCAGAATCTGTTCCCCTCCGAAAGACGGTGCACAAGACTGCGAAGTCCTGACGCTGGGGTTCAGGGCATATGCTATTTGGTTTTATCCGTCCACCTCTCCGAAGATGCCAAGTTGATTTATGGCACCATGTATCGGAGGTTTAGACGGATGCGGCCGATGTAGCAGACTTCGTCAGATTCCCCCTCACTTGAGGGGTTTTTGATTGTGGGGACACTCTTCCCTGCAGGCGCAAGCCCCTGCAGTTAATTACGCTACCGCATCGCGATAACAACTTTCTCCTTCTCCAGAATTTCACTTCGTGTCGTGTGTGTTTGTTTTGTTTGTGGTTGCCCGTGGATTGTATACGGAGACTAAGTGATGCCGTCGCCCGTAGGACGTGGATTAGTCCAAATCGGTATTTACTTAGATTTGGGTTTGGTGTTTTGGTTTAAGGATACGTTAGCCATATTTAGGCTAAGATCGACTTAAACATTTGTTAAGGATACGTTAGTCTGATTTGAGACTAAGATCAACTTAACGGGATCGTTTGGATCCGACAAAAGAGCGTTTGGGGACTCTATTGTTCCAGTTTAGGGACATAGTGGTCCATAGGTAGTTTAGGGACATTGCGGTCCATAGGTAGTTTAAAATCGCTTAAGTCCGTGGGTTTAAGGACCCACAATCCGTATCTTGGTTTAAGGACGCATAAGTCCATGAGTTTAAGGACCCCACGGTCCGTATTTTAGTTTAAGGACGCTTAAGTCCATGAGTTTAAGGACCCCACAGTCCGTGTTGATGTGTGGTTGTCGGGACCCGTTACCTCTCTGACGTCGTTGAAGGATTACAACGATAGGTGTCAGAGGAGTTCGGAGATGTACCCTTGAACCGGTCGTAAATTGATTTAAGAGAGCAGCTGTGCTCAGTCAATTTAATTTGAGGACTTACGGCCATGATTGGGCTAAGTCCAGTTGAGAAATATTCAACGCTTTTATTTATTTTTGGTCTATTAGACCTGTGCTAGGGCTTTGCCCACATTTAAATAATGCATTGCATTACTTTTTATTTTTGTTTGTGCTCTGCCCAGAAAGGATGTAGAGCATCAATTTGTTTTGGGCTCTGCCCATTTATAAATGATGCAGAGCATCAATTTTACTTGGGCTCTGCCCTTTATAAATGATGCAGAGCATCAATTTTATTTGGGCTCTGCCCTTTTATAGCTTTGCAATTTATTTTGGCCTGCTAGGTCTTTTTGACTTGGACCTGCCCCTTTAGCAAAAGAAATGCATTGCATTTGTCAGGCGCTTTGCGCCAATCAAAGAGCGCAAGCGCTTGTGGTGATGACACGTGTCATGTAAGTGCAGTGCGCTGTGCCAGTGCGCTGTGCTTGCGCTGCTGACATGTGGCGCGCTGTGGTGAGTTGCGCCAGTTTCAAAGAGCAAGGCTCTATTTCAAAAGCGCAAATGGTTCAGATGCTAACACGTGGCGCTCTCTGGTGGCTTGCGCCAACCCAAGAGCGCAACAGTGCAGTTTTGCAAGTGCAAGACACTATTAACTTGAGAATCTTTTAGATTCCAGAACCAATGGTTCATAAGAGAAGTGCAAAGCACTGCTTGGTTTCTTGATCTAATTTAGATCAAAGAAAACAAGTGTTTCTTATTTTTCTTGATCACAGAGAACCCATGGTTCATAAGTGCAAAGCACTATTATTTTTTTTGTTTTTTATTGAAGATCATTGATCTTGTTCTTAGATCAATAATCTATTAGAAGAAATTCTTCTATCTAAAAGGTCTTTTACCTTTTTCTTCTTGAAATTTCTTCAGAGTTCTCTCTGTTTGAAGTTTTTGATTTCTCACCAAATGTTCCTCCTTTTGATTTGAGGTCTAGGGGCCTTTATATAGTGCCTACAAATTTGTTAAAGAGATCTTTCTCTGAGTGATTTGGGAAATTTTCCCCACCATTGGATCTTTGATCCAAGCGCTTCTGTTTTACAGAAGGCAATCTTCTTGTTTTAACAAGAACAGAAAAATCTTACTCGAATTTAATTCTGTTTGGCGCAAACGCCCCAGTGCATGACACGTGTCAAGCAGCGTAGAGCGCAGCGCAACTGCGCTGACACGTGTCGCGCAGCGCACGGCGCAGCGCATCTGCGCTGACACGTGTCGCACAGCGCAGCGCTTGCGCAACTGAAGCGTTGCATCTTTTAATTTTGTTTTAAATAGAGATTTGCTCTGATTGGGCGCACTGCCTTGGGTGCTGCGCTCTCTGCGCTGGCATGCCTGATTCTGACACGTGGCGCCCTGTGCGTAGCGCAGAGGATCTGAAGCGTTGCTTCATTATTAAAGTTTAAATTTTCAAAATAGAGCTTTGCTCTGATTGGGGGAAGATGAAGCGTTGCTTCATCCCCCGTCTTGGAATTTGAACAGAGCTTTGCTCTGATTGGGGTAAACATCATGATATCAGTAAATGGATTTAACTGGAGAATCATGTAAATGCTAGTATATTCATGGTTCGGTTCAGTCAATAGAGATTAAATAGATTGAATATAAGTATTCAATGATTCATGTTGGATTGTAAATTGTAGATTGTACTTGAATCATATTCAAGTCAGATTATTAATAATGAGACTCGGTCTGAGTCAGAACAATTAGAAAAGAAATTGAAGTCCTGAATTAAGTTTTGATGTTGTCGGTAACCGCTGCACATGGACGGCAGGATTTGTGTCTTTTTCAAAGACGATTACCGTGTTGATAACACCATTTGTTAAGTTGTCTACCTTAAAATAGGTAAGTACCCACTTCTCCGGCTCCCTGAGACTCAAGAGATTGGTCCCACTTAAACCTATATTTACTAGGGTCCTTATTGTAATTTATGAAACTTGAGGGGGGTTTATGTAAAAATAATTTTGTATAATTTACAAAATACACCTCAAGTATTTAATTATCGTCTTTAGAGTTTTCATAGCTGTGGATTTTATATTTGTGACATTTCCAGTGAATAAACCTATTTTTTCATAATACATGGTATTTATTTGTAAAGTGTTGGACTTGTATGGAATTTCATGGTATTTTCATGTAAAGTGATTCTTGTGATTTAGAAAATTTGGAATATTTATAATATATCAAAAATAGACATTTTGATGACACACACACACACACACACATATTTATAAAAATAATTTTAATTTATTATTTTCTAGAAATCTCATTTTCTTAAGATTTTTGTATTTTAAATCTCTCGAGACCGAATGCTCCTTGCGGAGGTCTGAATCTTGCACTACTAAGCCCAGGGATGTGCGATAATCCGTACCATCTCAGTCGGGTTCCCCAAAAATGGGTTGTAGCGGCGCTTTGCAAAGATTTGTAAAAATACGTAATCTTATAGAAAACGGTTTTTATAAGTTAAAGGTAGTTTTGTGTAAAACGGTATTTACCGAATCTATATTTCCCAAAATGTATTATTCTATATTGCATATGAGTGTTGTGAAGAGGTAGGTCATTACCTCATGATTTATTTAAAGGTATAGCAATGAAATATGATGTTTTAATGTCGAAACTAAACTACATGGTATTTTATTGAAAAAGAGCGGTAAAATTTACAAATTGAAATATATTGCCATGAAACTTGCTCAACTTGTTTTGTTAATAATTAATAGTCAAGATGTAAGAGTTTGGAATGGTTGTGTTTAATGAAAATTGTACTTTTTAAAGAAAACCGAATCGGAAGTCGGATTAATTCCGCTTCCGTCGGGTTTTAGAAATACAAGTTTTAAGAATAGAGAATAGAAGAGGGAGGAGAGACTTATTGGTTTAGAGGTTAGAGAAGAGGGAGAGGAAGACGTAGGATTTGTTGGTGCATCGTTTCGTCATCGAAAGCTCCTAGGGTCGTCGTCAAAAATTCGTCGGAGTTTCGCCCTTCGCTAACTCCAAATGCACACTAAACTTCAAGAGATTTCTTGAGAGTTTGGACAGAATTGTGAGTGAGGGGTGTGTGTCTAGGGGTGGTATTTATAGGGTAAAGCTAGGGTTAGGGTAGGGGAAAGGGTGTGAAGAAAAAATGTATTAAATTATATTAAAAATATGGTTTAATGTGGTTTTAAAGAGCTCTGGAAATGTGCAGGTATTTTAAAGTGTGCAGAGGTTATAATAAGCTTAAAAGACACAAGTTCACTGTTGACAACTCGGCGATCCGGCTCAACTCGGCCGGCGGCGGGCCGAGTCGACCGAGTCGCCGGCACGAGTCGGGCCGGGGCTCGCTGCCACGTGTCCCTAGTAGCTTGGTGTAGCCCCTGGGTCAGTTTGTTTTACATGTGTAGTGGGGTTTTTACGAGTTATGCACGTGTAGATCCTTGGACTTCTAAAAATTCAAAATAAAACAATATTAAAAAATAATGTGGGGGGTGAGATTTGAACTCTGGTGCTTTGGTTCAGCAGTGCAAGGTCTTACCAATGAGCTACAAGCTCCTTCTTGCTATTAAAAAGAAAAAAAAAACTTATATCTTATACTCAGGCAAAAATACCCCTTTTTGTATTTTTGAAAAAAATTGTACAGAAAGTTAGGGTTGTTACAACCCCAATAGGACGTGGGAGGTTGGCCGTAGGTCGAACGGCCCCAGCCCCATACACTGGAAGCAGTCATAGAAGAGGATATCTTCCGAGCTCCCGGAATCTACCAGTATCCTCTAGACCTCTTAACAGTGGACCCGCGCCGTAATCACGAGAGGGTCGTTGTGAGGCACATATATATTGTAGAGGTCCTCATCAGTAAAGATGATGGGCTCAGTGGTTCTGCACTTCTTCTTGGGCGGGTCGCTTGTTCCCTCGACGGCTAGGAGGCGATGAGTCTTGCCGACTCTACGGGCAGGCCTAGAGGAAACAACCATGATTTGGATCGTTAATTCGCTGGGAGGGGCTGGTTTTCACGCTCCATGTCCGCCTGTCACTTATCCCACGGGTACTTCGCCAGGTGGCCAGAGCAGATCAACTCCTCGATATAATCGCGGAGTTGTTTACAGTTCTCGGTCGGTGGCCCTGCGACCTATGGAAGGCGCGGTATGGGCCACGGATACGTTTAGCCACTCTATAGGTGACCGGCGGGAGCTTGAAGAATTGCTCGCCCTTCACCTCCTCTAATAGCTCAGTCTAGGAGATGTTGAGAGGAGTATACTCCTGGAACTTTGGGGAGTACGGTTTTGGCCGGTCGACCTTCTTCTTCTCTTCTCTGTCCCTCTTCTTTTGGTCGGCTTGGTCGCCCCGGGGCATGTTGACATTCACCTCAGACTCGAGTTGGATCTCTTGCTCGGTCCAAACTTTTACCTCGGCCATGGTCTTAGGTTGCGCTAATGCAAAAGAGCGGAGCCACTCTTTATGCCTAAGACCCGACCTTAGGGCGGTGATGACAGTTTCGTTCCGGTGCTCGGGAACCTCGAGAAGAGCGTTTGTAGAAGCGAGCGACGTATCCTTTAAAGGATTCCTTGTCCCCGCTTTTTATGGTGAAGAAGTAATCGACAGTTCGCTTCTGTCGTCTGTTTCCGACGAAGTGGCCAAGGAACTGGGTGTCCAGCTCATCAAAGGTAGAGATGGAGCATGGCGTGAGCCCTCGGAACCAGTCCCGTCCAGCCCGGATGAGGGTGACAGGAAATGCTCGGCATTGGGCAGCGTCGGAGTTATCCTGGAAGCTCATGCTCGCCGTGAATGCATCCAGATGGTCCTTTAGGTCAGATTTCCTATCGAAGAGGGCCACCTTGGGCTGTTTGTTCCTGGGCGAGACGTGTACGGCGAGCAACTCCTCGGTGAAGGGCTTCGTAAGTGAGTCGGCGGCGTACCTGGCCCCTTCACCGGATGGATGACCCTCCCGATGTATACCCTCGATTTTATTTTCGAGGGCATCGAGGCGGTCGTGATACCTCGAGGATTCGGCGCATTCAGAGCGGCGCTTCTTCCCGCTGGTGGTCAGCGCCAGGCTGCGACTCCGATTCCGTTCTATCAAATTCCGTAGGTCCCTAGGCGAGGTCCTTCTTGAGTCTTCGCGGCGAGTGCCATTTGTGCGATCCCGTCGAGGGAGAGGGTGTCGGTCATGCCTGAGAGCAGGCGAGCTGGCCGATACCTCCTCAGGAGGGACGGGAACATGACGGGCCTCAGGGCGATGGGCTTTTTCGCGATACCGCGGCGTGGGGACATGTGGCACCCAGCGGGTTATAGAATCGGTCGCCGCGGGGGAGCCGCGGTCGCCGGAGTGAGCGCGGCGTTGTTCTGTGGTTCCAGCGTGGGCGGTGTCATCCGTCCCTTTGCGGAGGTCATGATCCCTGGGAGGGGGAACGACGACCTAGGGGGTTGGGCCCGCCGTTTGGATATGGACAAGGGCGCCGACTATGGACGCGAGCCTATCGATCCTTGTCGAGAGGGCGTGGATGGCATTCAGTGGAGGAGTGGATTCGTCCTCGCCTCCGTTGTGGGGAGGGCGGCGGCTTGTGCTGGGATCGTCACGATCTTCGCTCACCATGTAGTCGAGAGCAGAAGATCAACTTTCGATGGGTGGAAAAATTTCTTTTCCCACAGACCGCGCCAACTGATGGAGGCCTGGATCTCCTTCAGATGCTGTCCTCCGTCGATCTGTTGCGAGCGTTGATGAAGCGTTGAGATTGACGTTGATGCTTGTCTTCTTGAGCGTGTGGGTCTCAATGGGTTGATTTTAAGAGTGAAGCCGAGCTACCTGCAAAGAAGTCCCGGGGAGGTTGTACCACCGTGGACCCTCCGACGATCAAGTTAACCGAGGAATTTTGGTAGAGTAGTGCTTGTTGGATTGAAATTGGCTTACCTAAGTCGTCTGAGAGAAGGGTTTTTATAATGGTCGCTTGGAGCAAGATGGCACGAGATTTTCGCCGTCGTTTACGCCCCTGGCGTTACGCCTGCGTGAATGACGGGATCCCCCTATTAATGACAAGATACGCTCGTTAATGGGGGGATACGGCGGCGTGGAATGCGGGATGTTGGGTGGCGGATATCTCGCCTCTGACGAGATACGCAGAGCCGCAGCGGAGGCGCTTGGGCTCTGCATCCTTGGTTGCTCGGCAGAACCTGGGAAGCTTAGCTCGGCGAGAGGCTCGAGAGGCGAGCGGGAGGCCGAGGATGCTCGGTTCTGTGATAGCTCGGAGGTGAGCTGGGAGGGCCGAGGAAGCCCAGCGTGTAGGAGGCCATCGAAGGTCGGGTCAGTTCTCGGGACGAAGGCCCGGGAAATGCCTTCAATGTATCGTGCTTGCTCATGTCCCGTGAGCCCCGGGACACGTCATCTACTACGTGTCATGATGTGGGGAATTCCCACTTATGAGTATCATCAGCTATCCAATGGCTTGTAAGAGGCTTGCACCATGCAAGCCCTTGCATAGAAGATTTTTTTTATACGGATGACTTTTAGCGCTTTAGCCCTTTGTGTGTTTGGTAATTTTTTGCAAGGGTCTGAAATCCTTTTTGGGCATGAAAAGGAAATGGTTGTTGTGGATAATAAGTATAAACATGAAGTTCTCGTGGGTTTACTCACAGGTCCTTTTCATTAGCTTCTTCTGTATAGGCATCTTTTCATGTAACTTACTCCAAATATGAACTAAAACAGTTACGTTTAAATCGCCAAAAAGCCCCAGTCCGGCTCAAGCTTGTGGAAAAACCCTGGACATTTTTGCTCTTATTAAAATAACCCGGGCCCAATTAAAACCCCTTTATTCTGGTTGTCTTTAATATCTAAGCAGTTGCATGTAATATCTAAACAGTTGAAGGAAATTAAAGCCTGATAAAAATGCGGCCTACGGGTATTTTTCCACAAAGATTTTGAACAATAGACACTTCCCAACAATTATGAAAATATCAGGAGCTTTCAGACAACTCCCGAATGGCCAGGGGCTTTTTGACAATTTACCCTATTTACTTTGGCCCTCCAGGATACTCTTCACGGAGGACTCCCTCTAACCATAACTAATACTTAAAAATACAAATGAATCTTGATTATAGCTTTGATAAAACAAGCTGAGGAAAGATAAAATATAAAAGGGAAAATTGTTTCCGGGCCTAGTTTAGAGAGATGGCTTATTTATAAACCCATGTGTTTTCAAAAATGTGGAGAAAAAAAAACCAATACTTAGAAAATACGATCGTTTGAAGCCCAAAATATATTGTGTGTATTATACTTATAATAATTTTGCAAAAAATCCGGTTTTACCCTTACTATTTGTAACCAAATAAACGTATGATCATTCTTTCGAAAAAAACGTTCATATGATTTACTCTCACATACTTCTTGTTCTTCGGTGCTACTCTCCTAATTCTCTGATTTTCCAACCTAATTTCTTCTCCTGAAATCTGCATTTCCATTTTCAATTCTATTATCTCTAACCCAATTCTTTCTAGCCTCCATCCGTGTTTAAAATTTCCGTATCCACTTTTCAAATTCCTAATCTCCGATGCAATCTTTTGGTTCTCTTATCTCCGCTCACGGCTCTCCAATCTCCTATAATGTTTCCCTCCTATAATAGCTGAAATTAGGGCAATCGAAAAAAAAATTTGAATAATATAAAAATTCAAATGCTAGGGATAATTAAGAGGGCAAAAAAGAATAAAGAACATGAGTTTAGGAAAAGCATGGGTTAAGGAAAAAAGCAAGGGCAAACGATCGTAAAGAGATGATAAAAAAACCATGAAAAACTATAGGCTCCTAACAAAAAATCTCATGTTCTAAACTTCATATAATATTTTTGGAAATCTAAAAATTCCCATGTCATCTTAATAAAAGGGTATTATGGACAATGCATGCATAAATATGTATACAAATTAGGGTTTGAGTTTAAAACAATGTCAAAGTATATTTTTGGGTTTTTTCACAATTTAATTTGGAACATTAAGGGTTTAAAAATAAGCCATATTTTCAACTGAGCCTGGAAACGGTTTTTCCAATAATTTGTTACCATGAAAGCGATTCAAGATAGATCATACAAGTATGGAAATTAAAAAGGATGAGTTGCGGTTTTTTTCTTTTGGGACATGGTTTAATGCAGATGAGGCAAAAAGCGTGAGGGGTGTCATGCAATTTTGCCAAAAGAATGCATTTTGTTTCAACCAGCATGAATAAAAGTAGAAATTTTATTTATGAAATACATATAGAAGACGAAAATATATATGTGTAGCTTGTTTCATAATAAGTCAATGATGCAATTAGTTTATCTTGCAAGTCCTCTTAACTATGCACTGTATAATCTATGTATTTCATTAGAACACGCCGTAGTTAATTAGAAAGGAAGGACTTTGGTTTCCTTGGCTTGCATCATTATCTCAATTTGACTATAAAATTAAAAAACCCACAGATGATAAATTAAGAAACAATCTTGTGTTGAAATAATGGAGGCTAGAAAATGTCGGTTCTAATTTGGGAACATCAACAGCTACATGGAACCACCATGATAGCTATTTTTAACTGACGAGGCATAAGCACCTGGTGACCATAAGGTTTTGCCTTTTTGCACTCACAAAAATAATTTAGATAATAGATAACATGAAAATATCGTGGAGTTTCACATTATGGTGTTTTGCCGTGGGTTAGAGGCTAATTTTTTTTCATATGATGATACTGAATTATCATAAAAATATAGGAGAGAATACATTGGTTTGGACACGATGCACTTGCATCCCAACGTAGAATCCCGCATGCAAATTTTTTCCCATGATCCCCAAGCTTTTGTATCGTAGAAATGTTAGTTACCGCGTTCGTCTCATAAGTTACGACGAAAAAGTTTTATTGGATTTGCAATATATTAGGTTATCATTTGCACATCACAGTCTTGTAATAAAAATTGTTATCTAGATGAAAGTTTACCGGCTTGATCTGATAAAGATCGGCTCCAGACTATAACCCATCATACCTTCAACACATGCATTTTAATAAAAACTCTATTGCTTGAGTATATAACCGATACAATCTAGGCCGCTCATAAAAGTAAATTTGAGTAATCCTTTTTTCTTCATTTATTAAATTAATAAAGCCGCGTTAAGAGATTGGATTGGATATGTCTTCACAATTATTTTTATTCTAACCAACAATGTATCTGTTGCATATTGGCCTCGTCTTTAAGTTACATGAGACATCAATTTAACTTCAAAAATTGATATGATTTAAAATTATCAAATAATAAAGAATTTATCAACTCTCCTGTGCAAGGCTTGCCCAAAATTTTTTTAAAAAATAGTTACAAAAATGTGAAACTAAGTATATGCAGCAGTGGGTCGTTAACTGGGCTTAGAGCCCTCCTTATGAGGCCCAAATAAAAGCAAGCGCAGCGCCATCACGCTAACGAACTATTCTTCACTTTGATCACAGAATCTGAGTGATGGCGGAGGCGAGTGGGCCGTGGTTCATGGAGTCAGCGCCGCTCATCGTGATGGCTCTCATGGCTGTTCACGTCTTGGCTCTCGTATTCACCATCCCTCATCTCATTTTTATCACAATCTTTTATAATTTTTCCCCAATTAGTTTGATTAAATCTGATTCATTTTCTTAACTGTTTTAGGTGTATTGGATGTACAAATTAGCTTCTCAAAAGCCGACCCCGCGCAAAAAGATTCACTAGGGTTTCGATTTCTGCCCTCTCTTTGTTTTGGTAAGATCTCAATCACTCTCATTTTTTGGGGAATAGTTGGAAAAAGTTAGCGGATGATTAGAAATTAATCATTATCGATTATCTATTTGGTTTTGAGTTTCTTTGAGAGTTTAATTCCGATGAACTTGAGTATTTTGGTCCCTATATTGGATTTGGATCATGGATTCTAAATTGGCACGGAGATGTTTGAGATGTTTAAAGCTTAAGGTTTGCTAGTGCAAATTTGGATCCTTTTGCTTGCATCACTATATCAGCAACAAAACTTATTTCGATTTGCATGCAACCACCATAGAATAATCTTGAAAGATTGCAATGAATTCAGCAAAGGTTTTAATTCGTGTTGCATGACCCAGCCCCAGGGGTGGGTCTTACCCCCAATAAATTTATCCGTAATTGGAAGAATAAACGAAGATTATCATAGGATTAAATTAGGAATTTATTATTTATGACATTTTAGATTTAGAGTAGGTATACTTTTCTTAGTAAGCACGCAAGATGGAAAAAAAGAATAGTAAAAAAAACGGAGGAAGTTTCTCGTTCCCCTTCTCAAAGAAACTATATGGTAAGCCGAATTATGACTGTTGTGTCATGTTTAACTACCATGCAAAATCAAAACTATGCACTGCCTCGGTGACACTTGTGTCATTTTGCTTGCTCCACACCTATCTATTTTGCTACTTTTATTAAATGTTTATGTCAGGGATCAATCCCTCAACATTTCATTATTTTCCATACGTGAAGATTTTTCCTCACGTGCCTCTTTGTCCTAATTGCAGCAACTATTTCTGTATGAATTTAGACTTCAGATCTCTCTTTAGTAAGTTGTCCCTACATCATTTTTAAGCACATAAATATTGTGCCGCATCAACAAAATAACTACTAACAGTTTGTAATTAATAAATTGCAACTAAATACTATGTGGTTCAAACCAAACAATGGATTTAGAGCTAATTTCATGCAATGCAACAAAGGTTGCAGTTATAGTGCAAGCTCTGATTGGACTGTTCTTTCGCTTTGTATTGAAAAGTCATTTTTGTTCATGGTACTAAGAGCACAGTCCTCCTTAACTCTTTGACACTCGTTATCTTATCATCTCGTATATTTAGTTTATAGTGACCATTAGTATATATATTCAGCTGAAAGGTCCCAGTCTCTTAACTAATCACTCTCGTGCATGTCAACAGGCTTCATTGTCGGAGTATTGTTGAATTTGCCGACGCTTCTTGATGCCAAGCCCAATATTTTGTGAATTTCAAAATCATATACCGCTCTCTTCTATTTGTCGAGTTGGCTTTGCATAAGGATGGAGTCATCGGAAAGATTTTGTTAGGAACTTATCATCTTGCATTATTCTAATGTAATTATGATCAGGGATTTGGACTTTATAGTCCACACTGTATAAAATATGATTGTTATCCTCATGTAATAATATCACGGTTTTTCTCATCTGCCAACTACAGTGCAGTTGTAGCTGTGTTATGTCTGCAGTCATGTACTGGTGCCAATAGCAGGGACAGAGATATATTCAATTAGCAGTAAATTTATAGACAAAGTGGACACTGTTAGAAGAGTAGCCTGTATCACTAAGGTCCTGAATAATTGTGTTTAATCTGGCCAATGCATCCCATTGTCTTGGAATCTTTAATAAATTTGTAGTTATCTGTAGTACGAAGTATTTGAGCCTGATGGTTGGTGGATGTGCAATCTATGGGCTTCGTTGTGATCCCGAAGTGTTGGAGCTATTCTATCAGATGCAAGTGGAAGGAATGAAGCCATATAGCATCACTTTTCTTTGCTATTTATCACTTCTAGTCACTCGACATTGAAGAAAAAGAGGATTTTTTTATCTGTTTGTTGCTGCAGATACATCTCACTCTCCAGCTGATGGACTTTACAACTAGGTAGACTGAAGAATGAGGAAGGCAAGATGTAGCCTCGTAATCATTGCAGGTGATTTCTGTTGTACCTTTTATTACACTGTGTTTATATTATGCAATCTGTGGGTTCAATTAAAAGCTGTTGCAGGAATCTTGATCGTTATTGTGGATGGAATTCATGATCATGGTAAATTTACCTTTCCTTACAATCAAAACTATACAAGCAACTTCCAATGCATAGCAAACATGCCTGTTTGTATGTAATTTTCTAACTAAGCCAATGGTGAACCCCATGATTACTTATGCTTTTCTCTTGTCAAGAAGTAAATCCAAATGTGGAGTTGCTTCCAATAATAGTATAATACTCCAGGTTGGCTATTGTGTTTGAGCTACGTTTTGCTTGATAGTAGTGGTTCCGAGCTCAAACCTTCAACTGAATGGCCAGATTCTCCATTTTCAATCTTCTTTTGATCTAAGTCGTTTGATTTTGCCCATAGAAGGAGATAAACCCCCCCCCCCCCCCAGATGAGTACAGCTCCAAGAATGCTGCATAATATTCGAAAACATATCATCATGAAATTTAAAAGATTTACTAATTCTGTCGCATGATACTTTTCACGTTAAGGAGAAGACATTAGAGGCCTCGGGCATACTTTTAAAGAGAAACTGGTTTCCCAAAGATGACAGTCTGGATCAGAAATGAGAACACAGTGAGCAGCGGGAAAACTCAATTGTAAAGATAGGGCCTTTCTTGTGTATGCACCAAACCTGGGCATAGTATGCCAATGCCGTAAACATAGTTCCCTGCAAACAAGAAGAAATTGGCAATTTTGTTTTCCGGCTTGAAGCTAGAAGTAGTTTGAACTAGTTCACTCAGGTGAAAAGTTTCTCTTTGGATTGTCGTTAGGAAAGCATTATTGACTTCTTATTGAATGAACCTTCTTTTGTGGAATTTTGTCAGGTTGGTGGAAAGCCAATTCTTTTTCAACAGATTGATTTTACCCAACTGCTTGGTGTGAGGTAAATATTTTTATTAATATAATCTTTCACTTGAAAATTATTTTGGCAATATGAGATATTCTTTTCTCAAACGAGATTAATAGAGGAAAGGTTTTCACATTGCTGGCCATAAACTTTTTATGATGATCTGAGAATAAATAGCCTGCGAGGTCCACCTCAAACTTATTTGATTTTGGAGTTGAGCTAGGATAACTCCATTTTTGTGGAGTTATCTTAACTTCTAACTCCAAATTCCTGGCTCAACTTTATTTAGCTTAGATTTTGGAGTTTAGATAACTTGAATCATCTCAACCTAATTGTTGAGATATTTGGGTTTCTCCATCCACTCCTATCTCATTCATCTAAATTCGAAAAAAAAAAGACGAGAGAGTTGATCTTAGTCGAACTACATGCTCTAAGATCAATGGAGTTATTTGTAAGAAGAGTTAAAAGCCATGCAAACTCTGGTTTGCATAACCTATATATCCACCTTGGTTATCCCAACTCCAAGTCCAAAGAGGACCTCAGGGATAACGCCTGATGGTGGTTGTTATAATGTACTTTATAGCCATAAAGATTCTTATTTTCGTTGCATAATCACAAACAGGGCAAAATATGATATTTGGTGTAATTAGGATGGTACCTGAGCAAGGCTTACCCCATAAAGGATGGTGAAGAGCTGCAGGCTTCCCCTTATCCTCCAAGACTAAGGGCTCCTCTCAGTTATGGCTGCTGCAACTGCAGTTTGGAGAGTTCCAGAGACATTTGTCTTAGCCGTCAAGGTCAAATATAATGGATATTTCACTGCTACTTTTTCCTGCATTGAAAATTATTATTATTTTTTTATAAAATCGAAAAATTATTGTTCTTTATAGTTCAACCCAAAAATCCATTTAGGTGAAGAAATCATATTAAAACGCCTTTAAAAATTGGGTTAATTGCACGAATCACCTATGATTTTATCATGCCTCAAGTAATTTATTAGCACCAGACACCCCTCTAATCATCGACCAAAACCCTAAAAAGCACTCAAATTCTATTCTAAACAACACAAAAAAGTTCTAGAGTAAAATAAGACAATAATTTGAGTTGTTGACAGTCGAAGTTGAGTGTTGTAAAGGGTTTTGATCAATTTACCAGATGTGGTGCTTGTGCTTATATAAGGCAAACCACAGGGTTGTTTCATGCAGATGCAGTTAACTCTTAAAATTCTGAACGAGGTAGATAACACCCATCCTTTTGTTACATGTAATGATAATCGTTATTTGTTCTATGACAGTTATGTTTCCCATGATAAGATTTTCATTTCCAATGTAACCATATAGGAATTGATGAACATAAACTTCACACGAACATGGAAATTGGAATTCTTGCAAATACATTTGCACTTTGCTACTATTGGAATAGTTTAGACTATATTATTATTAGTGTACACCGTACCATAATGCTTGGGCATCAAGTAATTGTAATCTCTATATAAACATAATAAAATCTCTCTTTTAACTCATGCACAGATTACAGATATTTTGACGAAACCTTTTCCAAGACCCGCATTTGTTCATCTATTGTCCAAGCTATGCATCACTGGTATGCTCCAACTTGAGGGGGAGTGTTGTAATAGTTTAGACTATATTGTTATTTGGGTACATTGTACCATAATGCTTGGCCATCAAATAATTATAATCCCTATATAAAGAGATCTTTGGTCACATAATAACATCTCTCTCTTTCTCCTATCTTTTAACTTTAACAGCAACAATCAGTTGCCTTACCAACCGTGCTAGTGGTCCCAAGATCTGCACATGCCAATACCATTAGGAATCAGCTATTACTCTCTGGTTTTAGCACCCAACATACCTAGTGAATTGCTAGCTATCGATTTGTATTACTCGAGTGAAGTACTCACCACCGAAAGGTGGCTAATTGCCAAGCCCAGTACCCCAGTACCAACCATGACGTACCCAACATACTGTGTTCCTGTCGTTAGAGAACCAGTTAACATGTTCAATACTTGGCGCTCTGGATGGTAGAATCACAAAAGCTTCAGCAACTGACATGAGGACCCCCCCCCACCCAGCTTCACTTGGTCGTGAAGGCCCCAAAATTGAAAATGTTCTCGTTGAATGGCCACTGCTAAGATGAAGACCACCACTGGAAGCATGGGAATGACCACATTCTGAAAAGTTGGCGTTACGTATTTGAGGCTAGAAGTCATCAACTTCAGAATCACATTGCTAAGAGTAATGAAACATATACTTATTGAATTTATACAGTTAACAATATCATCAATCAAATGAGAGAATCATCATACTTAAATTTCAATCTTAAAATCATTTTAAAACCAAATCGAAAGACATAATGTCTATTTGTGGCTAGGCTATAGAATAAGATCAGCTTATCCTAAAAAATTTCAGGCTGGGTATTTGATCCATTAGTACAGAACTGAACTGACCCATACGGCATACCTGATTTGGACTTAATCTATAGCAGATGGTATGCATAACCTTATGTCGATCTATCTTGAATCCATTCAGATCCGAGACATGTGTAATAAGGTAAATCTAATTATTTAATTATATAGATATTAACCAGATAAAATAATAAGATACGAAAATATAACTGACGTTGAAAGCGTCATTGATTTACATTTACGTTTGATCAGGTGGAAGTGGATTCACAAACTATGTAGAATTGTTTAGTTTTTAATCACATATGATTGATATTTCTTTCTAAATCATATATGGAACCGTGCTAAATACCTGCATTATAAATTTTTTAATCCAATTAAACATGTTAATAATTATCAATTTTTGAGAACCCCATTAATATCAAAATTGAAGGTCAAGTTCAACAGCTTTAGGCCTTTTTCCCTAACATAATCGAGTAACAACATATTTCAGTAAAACTTTAAACCGTATTTCGACATTAAATAGCTATGATCCAAAACCGACCTAAATCAAACATGAGCCTGACCCAATCTACATTGGGTAGAGCAGATACTTCGAGCTAACCCTAAAGTCAAACTGAATCTCAACTTTGGATATAGTTATTGCAGATCTAGAACTCAGCCAAGATTATCAGCTGTGGTAGCATATAAATATGTTGTATAAAAAAGAAAGTACCGAACTGTAAAAAGCCAATTAAGAAAGAGAGCACATCGCAGGTAAGGGCTGGCCTTTTTCCCTCTGCAAGGAAAACTAATGAAAGAGTTATAACTTAGAGCTTTAAATAGTAACATTACAGAAGTAAAAAATGAGGTCCCTTAGGTTTATTACCGTTCGAAGTGGAAGGCAAGGGTAACGAGTAGCAGCACAGAGATGAGGTGCTGGTAAAGGACGAGTAGATTAGAGCTGATGCCTTGTGTAGTATCAAGAACAGTGGATACTAGTGATATAAACACAGCAAGGCTTAGCTGATTTAAAGTCATAAGCAAGTGAGGCTTGATGGTCTTCATTGCTGATCTCATTTGTCCCATACTTAGCTATTTCCATTTGTGGCTGATTGCTCTTCTTTTTAAAAGCAACGGAAATCTTGGCTTTTGCAAAGAGAGAGACGATATTAATGAGGGGTTGATGTTTTAATGCGCTTGTTTCACTTTCTCATATCTCATGCTTAATTTGTTGGCTTGGGTCAATTTAGGCTTGATTTGTTAATTCTAGATTTGATCTGATACTTGAACTACATAATTTTTCTGGATTTGGATATTATTGTTGAGTTGGATAGTTAATTCGATTTTTGGGTCTGGATTTGCTCGCTGTGAAACCTGACTACCTAATGTCCAGTCATCTTGGCAAAATTACCAACGATCTTAGATCACTTATAAAAATAGTTTTAGTTAGATGCTTTTTGTATCTCGTACTTTGATTGGCACTAAGTTACCGGGTGCATTGTTTTTTCCCCCTTCTCATTTCATCCATTGTTCATGGTTTAATAAAGTGCAAACAGTAAACAACATAAATATGTGACAAGAAAATGATAACTGCCTCAATATTCAAATATGTATCTAACTACAATGTCTTACCTGTTGAAGCGTATCGGATATATAAGTTGGCTATGGATATGCCTAATACTTTTTGGTCTGAAATGTGATTAGTTAGGTACCTGACCTGATATATACTCAAGAATCAATATAGTTATTTGGTTTCATTTCTCTCTCGAAAGGTTCTGATGTCAACCTTCACTCTCTCTGATGTAGCCATGTCAATAGAGAAGTTCTTGTTCCGAACCAAATCCTGCTCTAAACTCAACTGTGAGGGACTCGGGTAATGATGATTTATGTGGCATTTATACTTTCTAATTTTTGAAGTTAAAGCTGAGCCGTTTATGTTTGTCCCACCTAATCATTAAAGAGTCCCATGTATCTTTTCCCAGAAAGAAAAGTAGTACAATTGGCTACTCAAGAATTAACCTTTAAAACTTCGATGGTGTCTTTTCTTTTCATACAAAGTGTGGCAAAGAGTAATCTTTTATTGTATCCTTCCCTTTCATACAAACTTGATCTTTCCGAGGACCGCCTTGGGCAATAAACTAAGTCCACTTTGCAATCCTATGCACTAAATTGTCTGCTTAATTAACTCGTCATATGCCAAGTTTCAACTGGTTCAGATTCAGATGTAATCATTCCAATTGGCAAGGTTTGGCCATTTAGTACTGGGTCAATTTTCGCCAAGTTTTGCCACATTGAGTAATTTTCAAAGGTGATGGATTCGTAATTAAAAGTAAGAGACATGGAAAATATTAGTACAAATTTGCACTAATCAGATGAAGGACATGCCCTGACTTGGACTTCCAGTCCTCAACTTACATGCAAGGCTATAACATCATTCAAATTTCATACAAGATGCTTCCATTATATTTAGTGCAATTAGTAGCCTAAGAAATACTATGATTATTATGATATGTGAAGTGTGTGATTAGGGAAATATTATGTCGTTAAACCTGCTATTAAAGAGGACCTAACGACAATCAAACATACATCATTAATTTTCCATATTGTTCAATAAGCCAGTTGTCTGCCATCAAACTTCCAAATGAGTGACCTTGGCCATCACTGCTCCTCCTCTGAAGTTATAGCCCATAAAAGGAAATTAAAGCTAATAATGGCTATTCTAATCACTAAACACTATAGGTTTTAATAAAGTGACGCCTTATGTTTCCAAACAAAATCTGTAAATTTGTGCAGAAGCTATAAAAGAGATGGACACATGATGAACGACGTAAACGATGCTGTCCTGAAAGCTGGGCCCTGCGCATGCACCAGCTGCGCATGCACCAGTTCCGAACTAGGTATGCTAAATGTTTTTTTTTCCTTCGTTCTCCTTATTTTCTTATCGGGCCTTTTGCTTTAATTTATCTATCAATCAAGAAAAGGCCATATAATATTTTTCTAGTAGTTATAAGGTTGGAATCATGTTGAACCCATCCTCTCAAATAGATGGAACCAGTCTTCTCTTTCCTTGTGTTTGTTGCATTTAGCCTTTTGAACGTGTGATCTTTTTGTCACAATATTCATATTCATGTCCTGCCCTCTTTGTCGTTTCTGAATATCTTATATAAGTAGTAAGGTTAGATCCATATGGGATCCATGCACATCTTTAACTAAAGACATGGGATCCATGCACATCTTTCCGTAAGTTTCTCTCTCTCTCTCTCTCTCTCTCTTTCTCTCGTGTATGTCTTGAATTCATGGCCTTGTCACAGTGATATGTCTTACCAGCACTTCCTCTGGTTAGGGCATGGGATAAAATTGTTATTTCATATATAACTATCACTTTGATGATTACCCGGTTGTGAATTAACACTTCTGATGGTGCATTCTGCATCTTTGTGCCAAATCCTTATATTTAGTTAATAAGATTAGGCTAACCACATAATAAGACATTCCCCATTTTCCAGAAAGACTTTTGAGGAATCCGTGGTCGTAGGCAATATAGCCAGTAGCAATGTAATGCAGAAGAGGTAGCCTTATGTTTTTAAGTTATCATGTATATCATCTTGACTTCGCATATTTGTCTACTTGACCTTGTATTTTAGAAGTTGAATTATTGATGAGTCCGACGACTTTTGAGAAAATTTAAGGATATTTAGGTTCCTGCCAAGAAAAACGATATAAATTTGCCTACTTGACCGTGTAGTTTGGAAGTTGAATTATTGACGAGTCCGACAACTTTAAGAAAGTCTAAGAATATTTCGGTTCCTGCCAAGAAAAACGACATTTAAGTTGACAATAATATAAAGCTAATAACAACTGTTTATGCTTTCAGCTTAGCTGTATGCAAGTAGTTTCAATCTTCACTTAAATATGAATTTCGGAACTAAATTAGCATTTGATTAATAGGTTCTGTTAAGGCCAAACACTAAGCTTAACCCTCAATTATTGCCAGTATATGATAGTTTACAGCTTGATAGCCAATCGCAATTCTGCAGCGTAGCCTTGACATCTTATCGGTCCTACATTAGGACTGGGTTCTCAATGTCCCCATAGAAAATTACAAATCATCTGCTCATATATTCAGTATTATATTTTATTTTTAGCAGGAATGCTATATATATATATAGAGAGAGAGAGAGAGAGGGAGGGAGTGAGGGAGGAGAAGCCGACCGTATCTAGATTAGGAACTAATTCCAAACACAATGCAACAAATAACAAGCTGCCAATTCTCACTCCAAGCGCTTTCCGTTACATCTATGTTACATCTATGGGAGCATCGCCAGGCTCTTTCTTAAGTTTCTATCTCCAAAAATTTTCAACCAACCACCAAATGGCCTTCTTCCTCGTCCTCATTTTCATGCCCTTTCTTTCCTCTCCTCAGCTAGCAGTTTCTCTAACCCCAACTCTGGTCTTCCCTACAAACTCCTCTCTCTATTGGACAAATTCCAATTCCTCAACTGTCGAAACTTACAGCTTCGATCGTGGTTACTTAGCCCGTGTAATTCTCTCAAGCCGCGCATCCCGAAAAATGTATGGTCCATCACACACCTTTGCCTTTGGTTTCTACTGTAACCGCCGCCACTATCAATCCTGTCTTCTCGCGATCATGATCATAGAAATGGATCGGGGCGTGGTTCAACCCTGTCTTTCCCCTGCACTAGTTTGGATAGCTAATCGCAACCATCTCGTTAAAGAGAACGCGATGCTATTTTTTGACCCAAATCAAGGCCTGGTCTTAATCGACTCCGATGGTTTCAAAGTCTGGTCAACTAACTTGTCTCTCTTCTCAGCATCAGGTATGACTCTTCAAGGCAATGGAAATTTAGTGCTCTTCAATAGTAACAGGACGGTCATTTGGTATTCTCTAAATTATCCTACGGACACGCTTGTTATGGGGCAAGTGCTTCGAAAGAACCAGAACCTTACTTCGAGCGTGTCACAATCTAATACCAGAGCTGGTAAATTTTATTTATCGATAACGAATTCGTCGTTAACTGCATTTGTGAACTACAAGAAACCGGTGGCATATACACGTTTCCCAAAAGAGTATGGAAATCATGGCAAGTTAAGATATGTTCGATTTACACCTACCAGTGTTAGTTACTTTTATAAGAAAAGGGGAGAAAAATTTCATGTAGACGAGCCTCCTAGCTCTAATAAAGCGATCCAACTATTGAGACTCGATGCTGATGGCGGTGTAAGAATACACATGTGGCAAGCAGAAAATGGCTGGAAAAGCTTGCACTATGAATTGGGTATAGATGATTCATGTCGAAACCCGCTTGTGTGCGGGAAATACGGGCTGTGCACAGACGGGGAATGTAGTTGCCCTGTTGCTTATGACGGGACTGGATATTTTACACCTTTGCATCACGAATCACCACTGCAAGGATGTGGATATGTTGATGCCTTAAAGCGCAAAAATACTAAGTACAAGCACCGCCTCGTAAATTTCGGGAATCTTTCGTATTTCAGTTATTTCGACCCAACTGCAGCAATTACTAATTTAACTGATCTAGAAGCTTGCAAGAAGGGATGTGCGAATCATTCAACGTGCAAAGCTGTTTTCTTTAGGTACGGAAACAATGTTTCAGATGGCCTCTGCTATTTGCCGGTAGATATTTTATCTATAAGAGCGCAACCACTCCAAGGGGTTTCATACAATTCAATTTCGTTCATCAAGGTGCCATATATCGTTACTCCTCAAAATTACTCCACGAGATTTTTATCAAAATCGACGATAAGAAACATTTCGGTTATTATTGGGATCTTGATTGCTATATGTGCATTGACACGGGGGTTCATCTTTTGGAGGAAAAAAGGAAGCAAGTGTCAAGATTGTTTCGATCAAGTGCTTGGAGCGCCGACGAGATTCACATACAAAGAATTGTGCTCAGCGACAGGTAAATTTGCAACAAAGCTTGGCAGAGGCGGTTTCGGAACAGTTTACAAAGGAGAACTAAAAGATGGAACACTTGTTGCAGTGAAAAGATTAGATAGCTTCGAGCAACGCATGAAAGAGTTTGTAGCAGAGATGAAAACAATGGGAAACATCCACCATATTAACTTACTGAAGCTCATTGGATTTTGCGCCGAAGAGGCAAACAGGCTTCTGGTGTATCAGTTCATGAGCAATGGGTCTCTGGACAAATGGATCTTCGACCGAAACAAAACTCTCAACTGGGAGACAAGAAGGAAAATCATACTAGATATAGCAAAAGGTCTAGCTTATCTCCACGAAGAGTGTAGCGAGCGAATTGCTCATCTAGATGTAAAGCCGCACAACATTTTACTTGACGAGAACTTCAATGCAAAGATCTCCGATTTTGGGTTAGCTCGATTTATAGACAGAAAGCATAGCCATGTTGTTACGGGCATGAGGGGCACTTTCGGGTATTTAGCGCCAGAGTGGCAACATTCGAAAATTACAGTGAAAGCGGATATTTACAGCTTCGGGATCGTTATATTGGAGACTGTAAGTGGGAGAATGGTGCTGGATTATTCGCTTGATAGTTCAGATGTGCATTTGCTTAGTGTTCTGGAGAGAATGGCGAAAGACGGAAGAATAGTCGAGATTGTTGATAAGAAAATTGAAGATTGGGAGCGCAATGAAGAAGATATTCTGAAGATGGTAAATATCGCAGTCTGGTGTTTGAATGATGAACAGACTAAAAGGCCATCGATGTCTACTGTGGTTAAGGTGCTAGAGGGGACGATGGAGTTTGAGCAGTCCGTAGAGTTTAAGTTTGATAATGTATTAGTCCTATCCGGGGAATCAACACAAAATTCTTGTTCTAGTTGAATACATTGAGACACCAAAGCAGCTACATAGATAAATTTTTTATTCAATACAATTAAAAACACTATAAAATTTCTGCTTAATGATATGTGACTTGAAGTCTAGACCAGCAGCGGCTCCGAGATTTGTTTTGCGGTCTCGCGGGATTTCGCCCAGAGAAGAATGTACAGACTGCAGAAGACGAGTACAGTCGCAAGGATGTATGCTGTACGAGGGGCAAAAAAAGGATTCATGAAACAGCTGAAGGTGAATAGATATTGAATATTCCGTGAGTTTTTTTTAATTTTTATTTCATGTTGAGAAAATAACCTCCAGATTTCTACAGGAGTCCCAAAGATGAGAGTTTGTAAGATGAAGGAGAAGATGATGAGCAACAGTGAGAATGCCACTGCAAAAGCCGGCCCTTTTTTGCGCGCGCACCAATTCCGGCAAAAGTAGCCCAGCCCAGCAGTCGCAAGTCCCTGGTAAAATAACATACAACCAAAGAATTTCAGAATCATCGTGCTTACATTTAGATAGGAAGTGTGGGAAGAAATAAATTTACCCCATATCTGATGATGTAGAGTTGTAGGCTATGGGTCAATTTAAGTTTCCACGAAGAAGGATCTCTCTGTGTGGCTGCTGCTATAGCAAATTGTTTGCAATGCCCCAAACCCACACATGGTTGCAGACAAGGTGAGGTCTGCTCCATACCCCAATGGCACCTTTTCCTGCATTTAGGAAAAAATCACAATTTCTTGATAGATTCTTACATGGCTGTGTTCTTCCAAAATGATTTTGGAGACACACAACTCATCCTACGCTGGTGACATAAAATTTGACACAGCTAGTTAGCAAGTATAAATGGAAAAGGTCCTAAATATAACGGCTTACCAATAAAGGGGGACTTATAATTTTTATTTACACACACTTAGGCCAAAAAGCCAAGATTATTATTTTCCATTTGTACTGGGCCAATCCAAGAAATTGACTGTTTTGGTAAATTTTTTATGAAAAATTCCAATGTAAAAATACCCAAAAATATGCCTAATCCATTGGATTCTAAAATTTGGCAAAGACCCAACTTTTCTACTCCAAAATCCACTCTCTCTGTCTCTATCTCTCTCTATACACACACTCTCTCGCTCTCTTTAAATCACATATCATTATATCAATCTCTTTTTTCTTTCTCTCCCTCACTTTCATACCATCCTTATCCCACAACCATCCGAACATGGATTATGTTATAAAGAATTCCTCTCAATTTTTATTTTATATTTTTTTCTACCTCTTTCGGGAAAAGGCCTTGATCACTGTCCTTTCAAATTTTAATTTTATTTTATTAGCCTCGTTACCACCTGCACACAATATTTTATTGCACTTGACCCTCGTGTTAGAAACTTAAAATTATAGTGGTACCATGAATGCCCCGTGCCTAATTCGCTCTTTGGTTGTGACTGTCTCGTGAACATTTTAATGCCAATCCACAATATCTAAAATTACAGTATAACTCAGGGGAAGAAAAACATTCACCCGCATCCCGTCATATATGTCCGTTCATAAAAAAAAAATTAAAAAATTAAGAACATGAACCTAAAAGATGACCGAACTCTCCATTTCTATTCTTTGTGCTTGAGAAGCGGTAATTCATCATTTTTATCAAAAAATTATTATTTTAAATTTTTTAATGTTGTTCAAGTATCTCTCTCACATTGGAACTTGACATACTCAACCCCCTCTCAACATTTATTAATTCTATATGTTTACTCTTACAATTCGCGTGGTTGTTATCTTTCATATGCATCTTTGCTGCATCAATTCGATTTCTAGCTGATTACAAATGGGTAAATTGTTTACTAATCCTGTTTCACCGGTTCAGCATTTTAATACTTAATAGTTTTCTGCAATATTTTAATATCCTAATACATTTTCCCCTTAAACATTTTGCTAACTTTTGTTTTTACCACAATTTCTATTAGACTATTATGTATCGGTTTATTCATTACGAACCGTTTCCATAAATTCTTCTCTCAATAATGCAAGGAATAAACCAGCGCAGAATAAACACGTCGGTAAAAAGAGAAGATAGCAAAGTGCTAATGACGAAATACATTAAGATACTGTGCAAGCCCTGTCATCAATTCACAAATTCCTTGTGAATAGTATAGTTTAATCAAAGAGATCGATTGCCTCGACAAAATAAGGAGTGCAACTAAGATTTTAATGGGATCGGAATCCAGCCGACACCGGATCAACTGACCATAGCTAATTCACTGCAATCACCGCAACTTATATAAATTTCTTGTTTATACTATCTATATCTCAATGCAATGGACATTTTAGTTCTTTTCCCTATATCAGATCACATGTCTTTATGGTATTAAAAAAGACGCTCGAAAATCTACGTGTATATAGTTAATGCAATGCAGATGTAAATAATCAAACTAACCCTAAACTTTTTAAATTAAAGTTGATCAATATCATTCAAGTTTTAATACAAACTTACTCCCCAAGGGAACTAAAGTTTTAATACAAGTTGGAGATATGAAAATGAAACCTAACTTTAATATTTCTATTGTCCTCTATAAAAGATTAACAAATGTTCAGATTTATGGATAAATTAAATGTTCAGATTAACAAAAAGTTATAATATAACCATTAAGAATTGTTTTAACATATTTAACCGGTGCATTTGATTAACCATCTGTGTCAAATAATAGAATGCAATTCCAAATATCAAATACCATAGTTGAAAGGGGTATTTTTCCCGCAAGGAAAAGTGTGAGCTTTAGAAATATTAGAACACCAACTGCACACAACTTAATGCGCCCTTGTTTCATAATGCTTAATAGCTCACTTGCTAAGCCATGGGGTCAAATAGCTTTATAAAAACCAATTTTTTTTTGACAACCGAGCATTCCTGACTATTTCAGGGATCCCATAACACATCCACCCACACGCGTTCAGGATCGAAACTGGACGTGTGCATTTCATTAAAGAAAGAAAATGGGAAGGGGGAAATACCCTGTGTGTGGGGGTTCGAACATGAGGCCTCCTACGCCGCACATCCATACCCTAACCAACTGACTTTATAAAGACCAATGAGTCATAGCTTAGCTAGTATGGCATTTTACCTACTGGGGAGTGTGGTGGGTTTTATTCCCATGAGGGGAAATAGTCACAATTTAACGATTTCGGGGCAAATTCCCATTGGATGCGTGTGTGTTGTGTGCGTGATGTGTGCGTGGATGTGTTGTGTGCATAAGTTTGGACTACATGTTATTTCAAAGCAAAAACAAAAAAACTTTATGACGAAATACGCTACTATCCAATATATGCACGTGTAGCCTCGCTTCTTATAGGTTAAAATCAAAGCTTTGTGTGAATTTTTCTAAATCATATTTTTTATGAACAAACAACGAGGAAGTTTGAATACGAATATGACCGTAAACTTTAAACTTGCGATTTGAAAACGAAATATATTCCAATATCATGACTTCAACACGATGTTTGCCCTAAAATCTCAACCTTATAAAGAAATCCAAGTCGTCAATCAAGTGACCCCATCCACATAAATGTAACCACTCACTATCGTCAATGATTAATATGTATAAAAGAAAAAGAAATATCAACTTACCACCAAATGAGAGGAAACGGGTTTTGTGAGGACCGCAAGGCCCACCAACACAATTCCCATCCACCGTGCACTTACCGGACCCGAGCCCGAATCCAAACTCCTAGAATCCGAGAACAAAACCAGCAGAATAACCGACCGCGGACGAAACGATGCCCAATATCTTGAGCAGCCCATTAGGGCTCCGGAACCCGAAAGTCTCCTGCCCTTTGAACACCGCCAACACGAACAACGCCGGCGGTATCGTGTTCAACGCCACCGTCTGGAACGTCGCCGTTATGCAATGGAGGCTCGCTGTCCGCACCAGCTCCCCAAACAGAATCCTTTTCATAAAAATGCATACAAACTGTTAGAATATAAAATATAATTACTCAACCCTAATTATAACTTTGGAGTTGTGGTGCAGTGGAAGGAATATTTCACATGGTATCAAATCAAACTCAGAAATTATTTGAAATGCATGTGAAAAAGATACGAAGACCGAGAGAGATGGGGGTCTTAACTGTAGTAAACCGGTGAAGAATGTCCTTGCGAGAATATTGAAGGACATTGTGTTGTGAAAATAGGGGCTAAATTACGCAGCGGATGATCGATACACGTACATCGGAATTAATGAAAAAGATCAAACACAACAACTATACAAAAACAATAAGTAATAAAAAAAACACGCCAAACAAATGACACAAGATATTACCCAGGTTCGGTGTGCACTTGCACCTAATTCTGCAAACTGACGATGAATTGTTTCCACTATTCAACGAAGAATTACAGGAGATAATTTCTTCCCTCTCAATCTCATCCAAATACAAAGAATCTCTCTCTCTCGGCCTCTTAATTTAGTCTTTCTTAAATTTGTCTGGCCTAACAAAAGATTGCCGCAGAGTTTTGAAAATCCTCTCTGTGGGCCGCCATCAGACCTCGTGTGGATATTTTTTTATTGTGCCGCGGACTTCTCCAATCAATCCTCTCATGGATTGATTTAATCCAGTGGCCACAGACTTTTAAATAAGGCTTCTGTTAATTAATATACAGGAATAGAGATAAGTCAGAGATAATAATAGAAATTAAAACAAAAGATCACTTATCACTGTAAGAATTTAATTAATTAGATTAATTAAATCTTCTCCGAATATATTCCTAAACAAAACCCCATACCTGCATCTTGCGAACGCCTAACCGTACGTATCGCGTTCCGCACGTATTGCACTTGCACGCACTATGTACGTGCTTCCGAGTCTTGGGCTTTTGGGCTCTTGATCTCGGGCTCCGAATTTGTAATTAATTTCAACAATCTCCACCTTGATTCAAATTCGTAAAATCTCTACAATTCGTCGTCTCTAACGTTTATCAAGCAACTAGTCAAATCAAGTCCAAACAAAACTTGAAATTGAAAACTGGGATCACCTTCGTAAACGCGTCCGCCGGATTTTCATGGGTATCAATCTTCGGAAGCGAAATAAGCTTCTTCTCTTTCTCCAAAAAGAAATCTTTCATTTCGATATGCTTAGTTCTCGAACTACAAACCTGATGCTCCACCAAGTGAAACACGTTCTGACTGTTGCAAAACATTTTCGTGAAATCCTGCGGAACACCCATACCATCCATCAATCCACGCAAATATATAGCCTCTTTGACAGCCTCCGCAGCAGCTATCAACTCTGCTTCTGACGTCGATAACGCGACAATAAGCTGTAAGTCGATCTCCATGACACTGCGCCAGTACCTAACATGAATACGTAACCCGTTGTCGATCTTCGTCTGTCCTAATGACCAGCAAAATTTGAGTCACAATACCCTGTCACAATACAACCATCCGTACTGTCTCTGCAGAATAACAAACCAAACCCCATAGTACCCCTCAAGTACCTTAGAATCCATTTTTCAGCTTCCCAACGCTTCTTGCCAGGATTAGTCATGTATCGGCTGACCATCCTTACTGCATGTGCAATGTCTGGACGCGTGGAAACCATCACATATATCAAACTGCCTACTGCACTCGCATATGGTACGCTAGACATGTACTCCGTATCCGAATCCGACCCTGGTGATAATTTCGCCGAAAGTATGAAGTGTGCTCCTAAAAGAGTAGACACGGGTTTTGCCTTCTCCATACCATATCGAGCGAGAAATTTCTTGTGTAAGGATGCCATGCTCTCTGTGCTATGATTTAAGACAAGGCGAAAGCGATAATTTTAAAAACTAGAGAGCTCATAACACCCAAACCAAGAAATCAACCAAAAAGACGTGAACTTCAAAACTAAAGAGAGCAACCTATGAATCTAAAGAGGAGGTATTGGAAGTTACAACTTTTGTAGCGTGTCCATCTAATCGGTGAAGATCTCGTCTAGGCTCCGAGTGTTCCGGATCATCCTAGCTCGTCGAAACCGTTGCCATAGAAGATCCAGCGAAGGAAACCCGATCAAACTTCATCTATACTACTTTAGTGAAGAAACTTGTGAAAGTGTGTTTTAGCACTGCCACTAGGTTTAGACAAGCATCAAGTATGCAATTTTAAAAAATCTAGAGTGCTAAGGCACACTAACCGAGAATCGAACTAGAGAATTAGGGTTTGTAAGCAAGTAAACAAGTTTTACACTAAGTGAATAGGGTTACAACCTTTGTAGACCAAGTCCTTCACTTCAATAGCTCTAAGTAGTGGTCCCTAAGGTCCAAGTAGTGGTCCCTATAACTCTTCTTGGCTCCACTTGAAGAAAGGATCGAGCTTGCTACGTTGTCTTCGAAGATGAAAATGATGCACCTTGAAGTCACTCTAGCTCAAGCTATCTCTTCACTAATCAAAGAATTAGTGAAGCAAATAACCTAATCTTATGGGTTAGATGAGAATAGGTTGATGAAGTAGGAATTTTACTCACTTTAGAAATTTATTTCTCCTTTTCTTTTTCAACTCAGGAAAATCTAGAGAAGGTGAAGATCAACTTGGGTGAAGAAATATCTCAAGTGATTAAGTAGAGAGTTAACCATGGGTTAAAGATAATGGTTGGGTTAGAAAATATCTCGAGTAAAACAAAATTAGTGGAATGAATCATGGCTTCTACATGCTTCCATGAGCATCTAAGCCATGCTCATTTCCACCTCATTTTGATTTGCTTTAAATAAATAATTACCCTAATTATCTTTAACCTTGGTGTGAGTCTCTTACACCCATGTTCTATGTATCATCCACCATGACACAATCGAAAATTTTATATATATATATATATATATATAGACACACACACAAGAGAAGAAATTCATTAGTGAGCTAATATTAGTTAATATATATTAATATACAAATATAAATATATATCAAATTATTAAATCAACACTTGATTTAATAATCCGGTTATATCATATATAACCAACTAATATTATTAATATCAATTTATCAAATCAACACTTGATTCAATAACCCGGTCATATCACATATAACCAACAACATTCAATATACATATAACATATTATCGAATCAACACTTGATTCAACAATCTGGTTATATCATATATAACCTAATCGATACCAAATATCGCGAGATTAGAATACGGTATCACATACTTGTATTTAATTAAGCTCCCGCATATATCACCATATGTGCCCTATTTCGTTTCGCTTGAGCTAGGAAACCTCTGTGTGGGACTCTAAAGACTCATCAATACGCAGCAGTAGGTAATGATCACATCAGTCATCCACAAGTCGTCAGCGGTACTAGCTGGACGTAACGACTACCAGGTATTGAGCGAATAGAAGATCAACAAGCAAGGTTGTCCAAACTTCCTCAAAGCCTATAAGCAACACTTACCATACAGTCCGGTCTCTTCGTCTGATATGTCGCATAACGAGTCTAGGGGTGGAATCGTCAAACCCCAGTAACTTGATAAGTCATATCGATGTGTGGCCTATAACCGTCCGAGAAACTACTGATAACACTTATCAGTAAATCTCATCAGCCCTGGCCAGAGACTTGCTGTTATAGCCAATCGAGCATAGCGCAACATCAACTCCCTATACCGGAAGAGACGAAACCCCTCCTATCGCTCATTTCTTCCATATGACTCGGGACTGTACCCAAAATCCACCTGTTTGCACGACTCCTTTGAGCCGTGGTAGGGAGGAAATCAAAGCACAGTGGGAACCACACAAGACACTATGACGATCTCGGGTCTACAGACTAACCTGTATTAGTGTCACTAGAGAATTGCTATCTGACAATAGGTATGGTACCAACTAGGAGTTCTCGGCGAGTCCTGTTCGGTGTACCCATTCTCTAATGAGTACCTGTGTACAATCTTTGATGTCAAACACCAATGGTTGTGGGATCAACCATCGCCCCCATACAGGGTCAAGAAACGTACACACTAGTCTACTTTGGAATATCGATGCCTTATTTCGATACTCCATCGACTAGGAACGATTAAAGGATGTGCTTGCGGACTACTCAAGCCCCACCAGTATGATCTGCATCATAGTCCTGATAGTCAAACTAACATCCTATGGGCTTTATCAACATGTATTAGAGAGACAGAATAATATAAGTGTACATGTTAAGATAGAATGCAACCAGATAGCTTGCTATCATGTCGATCAAGAAAGTCCTCTATATATGTCCAAGCATCCACTATAATATACAATAATGGCCTTCAGGGCATACATATCACTAATAATCTCTCACTTGCACTAAGCCCAGTTGTTGTAGTATCTCATACCCAACATCCCAAAAATTCTCTCAAATTGCGTCTAGGGGAGGGTCTTCGTGAGTGGATCCGCTGTGTTGTCCTTCGTGTCAACTCTCCTGATCTCGATCTCCCGACGATCAACTATCTCCCGGATCAGGTGATACCGTTTAAGAATATGTCTGGATCGCTGATGGGACCGGGGTTCCTTAGACAAAACTACAGCTCTAATGTTATCACAATACAAGGGTATTGGATGCTCAATGGATGGAACCACACCAAGTTCAGCAATGAACTTCTTTATCCAGACAAATTCTTTGGCAGCATCGTTGGCATTGATGTATTCAGCCTCCATCGTCGAGTCTGCCACAATATCTTTCTTGGAACTCTTCCAACATACCGCTCCTCCATTGAGGGTGAAGACAAAACCCGAGACCGACTTACTGTCGTCCTTATCACTCTGGAAGCTCGAATCGGTAAAGGACTCCACTTGGAGTTCACCGTTATCATACACCAAGAACATTTCTTTAGTCCTTCTCAAGTACTTAAGAATGTTCTTCACAGCTGTCCAGTACTTCTTCCCAGGATTTGATTAATACCTACTTACTACACTAAGTGCGTAAGCTACATCCGGTCTGGTGCATAACGTCGCGTACATGATAGACCGAACTGCAGAAGTATAGGGCATCCCTTGCATGCGAGCCCTCTCCAAATCAGTCTTGGGAGCCATCTTTTTGGAGAGAGTGATTCCTAAGCAAGCGGGTAAATTACCACGCTTAGAATCTTCCATACTAAACCTCTTTAGTATGGTGTTAATGTACCTGAATTGGGACAATCCCAACATCCTTTTAGATCTATCTCTATAGATCTTAATCCCCAGGATGTAGGAGGCATCACCCAGATCTTTCATGGAGAACTTTTGTGATAAGAAGAGCTTGATCGAGTGTAGCATAGGAACATCATTTCCTATCAAGAGTATGCCATCCACGTACAATACGAGGAAGACAACCTTACTCTCTACAACCTTCTTGTATATACAGAGTTCATCTACGTTTTTGATGAAGTCAAACTCTTTGACTGCCACATCAAAACAGATGTTCCAGCTCCGCGATACCTGTTTTAATCCATAAATTGATTTAAGAAACCTGCACACCTTTCCGCTGCTCCTACTATCTACGAAGCGCTCTGGCTGTGTCATGTACACGCTCTCTTCTAAATCACCATTTAGAAAAGCGGTCTTGACGTCCATCTTCTAGATTTCATAGTCATGGTATGCAGCAATGGCAAGTAGGATCCTGATTGACTTAAGCATATCCACTGGAGAAAAAGTTTCATCATAATCGACTCCCAGTCGTTGACGAAACCTTTTGCTACAAGTCTAGCTTTGAAGGTCTCAACCTTTCTATCTACACCAAGTTTCTTCTTAAAGATCCACTTGCTCCCGATGGGTTTTACCCCTCCAGGAGCAACTTTTAAAGTCCATACTTTTTTGGTGTACCTAGATTCCATATCAGATCGCATAGCATCCAGCCATTTCACGGAGTCCCCACTTATGATGGCCTACTCGAAACTAGTTGGGTCATCATCTTCCATGATGCAATCCTCACTCCCACCGTATATGAGAAAACCGTAGTATCTCTCAGGTGGATGAGGAACCCTACTAGATCTGCGGAGCGGCTGAGGTTTATCAGGGACTATTGAATCCTCCGGTTCTACCAAATTATCAGTTATAGTTTGTGTAGCTGGAACTTCTTCCAGTTCTACCTCATGACCACTAATTTCTTTCATAAGAAATTCCTTTTCTAAAAAGGTGGCATTCCGAGAAACTGTAACAACCCTAATTTTCCTATACAAATTTTTTCAAATATTTTTTCAAAATCCATAAAGGGGTATTTTAGCCTGAGCACAAGATATAAGTAATTATTTTGCTTTTTAATTATAAGTTAAAAGAATGTAACAACTCCATTTTAGTGTACAAAATTTGCTTAAAAATTAATGTATACTTGGGGTATTTACATTTTCTGTGACTACTTTAAGTAATTAAATAGCTCCATAATTACAAGAAAGAGCTTGTAGCTCATTGATAATACCTTGCATTGCTGAACCAAGCCACCAGAGTTCAAATCCCATGTCCCATATTATTTTTAATATTATTTTGTTTAAAAATTTTTAGAAGTCCAACAGTCAACACATGATAAATTCCAAAATTTCCACTACTCCTAAAAAACTAAATATACCAGAGCCTACATTTGGCGACCCCCCACATTCCGACCCCCGACTCGGCTTGACTCGGCTGAGTCGGCCGGTGGACCGGCCGATTCGGGCCGGCGCCGCCGGCCGGACTCGACCGATCGGCCGAGTCATCAACAGATGAAAGTTGCCTTTTCAACTTCTTTATCCCCTGCACACTCCATTTATTTGGATCGTTTCCAGAGAGCTCATTAACCACCATTTACTCCATTTTTAATGATTTTTAATACATTTTTTAAATCAAAACCCTTCATCTACCCTAATCCTAGCCTAACCCTATAAATACTACCCTAAACACCACCCCCTCACTCATATTTCTGAGCCAACTCTCAAGAAAAATCCTTAGAACTCTAGTGTGCAATCGAAGTGAGCGAAAGGCGAAGCCCCGGCGAATTTTCCGGTCATCTTCCGAAGACGATTCTAGGAGCTCCCGGCGACGAAACGACGCACCGACGACTCCTCCCATCCCAACTCCCTCTCTTTGTTGTACTAAATCCGTAAGTCCCAAAATTCTATCTCTCTATTCTTTTCTAAATTACGGAATTACAAAACCCGACGGAATCGGAACAAATCCGATTTCCGATTCGCTTTCTTCTTAAAACTTCACTTTTCTTAATACAATTATACTTAAAACTTTTCATGTTGACTATTAATCACTACTAAACAAGTTGAACAAGTTTCATGACAATCTAATGCCGTTTGTAACTTTTACGGTACTTTTTCATTAAAATACCATATAGTTTCTTTTTCGACATTTAAACCATTAAACTTGCTATACCTTTAAATAGATCACGAGGTAACGACCTACCTCCTCACACACTCATATGCAACATAGCACAATACCCTTGGGAATATAGAATACGGGGAAACGACACATTTTCATCTAAATACCATATACTTAATAAAACCGTTTTCTAAAGGATTTAATATTTATACAATCTTTGCAAAGCGCCGCTACAACCTATTTTTGGGGAACCCGTTCGGGATGGTATGGATTATCACACATCCTCGGGCTTAGTAGTGCGAGATTCAGACCTCCGCAAGGAGTATTCGGTCTCGAAACATTTAAAATACGACATCTTAAGAAAATGAGATTTTTAGAATATAAAATATATATAAAAAATTATTTTTGTATAAATATATGTATAATTATCATTAAAATAGCTATTTTGTTATGATAGAAATATTCCACTTTTTTCTAAAATATCACAAGAATCAATTTACCTTAAAATATCATGAATTCCATACAAGTTTAATATTACACTTTAATACCATATATTATGAAAGTTAGGTTATTTCTCATTAGAATTGTCACAAGTATAAAATCTACAATTATTAGAACTCTAAAGACGATTAATAAATACTTGGGGTGTATTTGAAAAGTATATAAAAGTATTTTTACATATAACCCCCTCAAGTTCTATAAATTACTCTAAGGACCCTAGTAAACATAGGTTTAAGCGGGACCAATCTCTTGAGCCTCAGGGAGCCGGAGAAGTGGGTGCTTGCCTATGTAAGGTAGACAATTAACAAACGGTGTTATCAACACGGTAATCGTCTTTGAAAAAGACACAAATCCTGCCGTCCATGTGCAGCGGTTACCAATAACATCAAAACAATCAGGACTTCAATTTACTTTTCTAATTGTCTGACTCAGTTTGAGTCTCATCATAATCTGACTTGAATATGATTCAAGTACAATTTACAATCTACAATCTACAATTTACAATATTACAATTCAACATGAATCTACGAATCCATTATTCCATATATTCAATCTATCAACTTGACCGAACCGAACCATGGATATACATTCCATTTACATGATTATACAATTACATCCATGATTCTACAGTTACATACATGATTCTACAGTTACATCCGTTTACTGATATCATGGTTTCGGTCAGTAATCCAATTATACAATCAATATAATTTACAATACAACAATACAATCAAGATAACACGGGGTTTAAGGGGTAGACTGGTACGAAATATGTTAAAGGTGGCACGAGGTTGCCACTTAAGACGTAATTACATCCATGCCGTTGTTCCGTGGTATTATCGACGGAGCCTTGTACTATGGGTTACCAAAGTCTCCGGTGTAAGTGGGACTCCTCTCGTATATACTAGCATCTTCTGTACCAAGCTACAAACAACAGCGTTAACACAACACTATAACAATATAATACAACATTAAAAGTTACCTTCTTATTCTGTCTATCATACTTCTCCCTTATCTTTGGGACTTACCGAGCAATTTGTTCGTTGACGATATTCTCTTTCTTTCTTCTTTGAATGTCGTCAGGTGATCTGGACATTCCTAAGATCGAGCCCTCTGCTGAAGACTTGGACCAGTTCAGTGAAGATCCCGAGCTTTAGTTCATTGTACACTTTCCATTCAGTACTTTTTCATTTCTGTTATGCCATTGTTTAGGCATTGTTTTTTTATCAGTTGTATTTACTTTCCATGCATTGTACTGAAAGAATGCGAATAAATAAAGTTGCTGTTTTATTATATCCCGTCTCTTGTGCTTTACTTTTATATTGCTTAGATACGCTAATTTGATTGTTGTGGAAGAGTGTGTTTGTAGTTAACCGCAATCAGAACGGTGTCGCGTGTAGCTAGACCGAGGTGAGTACGGGTCGTCCTCTGGGAAACGTGGAACCTTTTACTTTTACTTTAGATGTGTTGAGAAAGAGAGGAGGGATAAAGAATTTTATAGAAAGATTTCTAGATCTACGTTAAACAAGAATGTAAAATATAGATCTAGATTATTTTAAAGATGTAATTAATATAATAAGAGGGCTTGTAGGGTTCGTTAAGATTTAGTAGTTATGGACGATTAATTAAAAGTTACCCTTTTTATCCATTAATAGATTTAGAACTAGAACGACGGTGATGCGTGTAGATTAGGGTTTCTCGAGGGAAAAGGAATCCCACTCTTAACCCTTATCTCGACACGGAACTCCGTTCATATCTAGCCTTTACCAAAACAATCATTAATCTAATCTCTAATCGCAGTCGGAACTAGCAAAGAATTGCTAGCGCGCCCGATTAGGATGTTAATGATTCTTTTGATAAAGTTCATAAACTTTATAGGACTTAAAAAGGGTTTAGGGATGTTCATCATCCATTAGCCTACCCTAATCCTACGAACCCTAACAAGCGGAGAATTACTCGCGCATGTTGGGAGAAAAAGAGATGGAGAGAAATTGCATAATTAAACTACGAAGAAATAGAATAAGAAAAAGAACTACCTTTATTAATCAACAAGATCAAGTACACTTTGATTCCTTAGAAAATGATTACAAAAACCTAGTTTGCTTCTCGATCTCTTCTAAGGAAGTAGATGAACCGTTGATGATCAGTCTGGATGCGTGAGCCGTCTTGGACTTCGTGATCGCGTCGACTTGATACCTTTTCCAAGAGGCTCTCGGTGCCCTTTTATAGTGCAAAGCCAGAATCTTATTGTTGAAAACTTGCTAAAATTTAGCAATGATTGATCTCCAAAAATCTTGCCTTCTAACTCCCTATTATTGCGGCGGATCCGCGGCCAAAGAGGGGGTATGGCCGCGGATCCGCGGTCAATGGTGAGGATTTCTTCATCAATTTTCTTGGGCTCTCTGATTGTGATATTTGGCAATCCAAGGCACCTTTAGAATTCAGAAATCTTCTCTCGGTTGCTTCCAGACTTGGTCTCCAAGTTTTGCTTCTTAATTTGGCAAGTTTTCTTCAACAAATTGATTTGTTTGATAAATTCTGCATAACAACTTGGAAAATTCTGCACCATAATCTCAAATAATATTTAGTAGACTTAGTTCTACTAGGATTTGGTCAATAGATTTATTTGCATACATTTTCCTACCAAATGATAATTAAAATATATTAACACATGGAAAATAATGTTTTTACACATAAATCCTCATATGTACAATATATTATAATAAAGTCCTTTTTTAATATGAAAATGGTAGGAAAAATGTAATACAAATGTGCAGTTTTATCAACTGAACAAATACCCCCAAACTTATTTTTGATCGTCCCGAGCAAACTAGTTTATTTAAGAGGAGAAAAAGAAAGGGGAAAACTAAGCACACTTTCGTAGGCAGACACGATTGCACTGAGCACGTGCAACAAGCCGTTAAACCTTTAGGTGTCCCTAGTAGGAGGAGTGTTGTCTCCTGAGGGTTTTCAGCGGATTACACCCACAAAATCCAATAACAAAAGAAAGATGGTGAAATTTACATATAAAGATAAGAACCATAAAAGAAAGGCTTTGAAAAGAAGAGTTTCCAACTACACTAGCTTTTCAATTGTCATGAGCCCTATCTTAATAGTCATGAAAAAATGTTAGAAATCACATCATCCCTCAATAAAACATCGTCTTTATTCTTCATTCCTACCTTTCATCCAAACATCGATCATATACCCCTACGTGTGTGTAATGGACATCCCTACACTCGGAGAATTCAATTCAAGCTATCATACTCTTGTCCATCTACCTTAGTACTTTTTAATTTGATGAATATTAAGATTTGCTCACACATTTTCATGCGACCGTTAATACTTCTTGAGGTACTAACAGACCGATTACTTATGTGCTTGCTGATTAGGTGATAATATTTTCCTCGTCTTGCACCACCTAAGGCTTAGCAGTGACTCCCAGACCAGTTGGCCTTAGGGCACTAGGTGAAGAAGCACCCTCGCTATATTTTTTTATTGCTGCCTTGGCGATAACAAAACCAGTGTTCATTTTTTTTCTTTTCACCATTTTTATATTTTCTTCATTCATTTTTTTTTTCATTTCCTTCATACTTTGGCTTTTAGACAAGAGCATTTCAAGGTATCCTCTACTATCCCGAGTTTTAAGACGTGTGTAAGTGCATGTAGTAGGGTATCAACATTCAAATGTTTGGCTTCCAGAATAGAAACTATTTTTCAGACTTATTTTTATCCTCAGATTAGTGACTTCCTCCATCTTACTAACCCTTGGGACAACAGCTCATAACTACTTATTACTAGTTCGTTTAAGAAAACTTCTAATTTTCTTGGTTTTCTTTAACTATTCCTATCTTTTGGATGTAATTTTTCACTTTCTACTCCTTTGTTATAAATTTTTATTTTTTTTTAATTTTTTTAATTTTTTTTTTGAAAATGTCGTGCTTATGCAAAGTATAATGCAAATTGATGTGTAAATAAGCACAAACCTCCCCCAAACCTGTTTACAGCAGTGTCCCCACTGATGTCATCCGTTAAGCTCAAAAACCTGTAGACTTGGGAGGAAATTATTAATGGGGGCAAGAATATATGAAAGTGAAAATCCTCCCCCAAACTTAGTTTAGGCTCACAATTTTGTAAAAATCATTTTCTTTCAAGAGCCCAAAACATACCACCCCTCCCCCAAACTTGAGTTAAACATTTTTAATCTTTTAAAATCACATGAGGGGGTCAAGGTTATTGGTCAATGCCAAGCTTTGCAAAGACCGAAGGTCAACACCAACCATTCAAAAATTTTATCGATGAAACACCAAGGTTGGTGGAAGAACATGTCACCTATTGACGTGAAGAAGTGGGGAGGTGACAAGAGGTGTATTGGAAAAGGATTGCGTCTCAATTTGGAGAGACGACACAGTGATAGTAATGATGGATTACTCGCATTGTCATGATTGTCCAAAAGAGGGGGTGGAGGTCCAATTTCTTCATCTTGGAGTTGATTCATCTCAACACCCGTGTCTTGTAAAAATGCGAGTTCATCAGCGAAAATTTCCTCAAGCTTTCATTGATACCCCGAAAAATAATGTCATCAGAAAAAATGGGGTGATCGTCAGACTCAATATAAGGTTCCTCATTAGATGTTGACCCGGACAACTCGGTGGAAGAGTAAATGGTTGGGTCAAACAACAACATATGAAAAGAGTCTGTATCATGAGGTTGATCAAATTCGCTGCTGTCGACATCCATTAATTCGACAGAACACACATGAGCATAGGGTTCGGAGGGTTCACTTCCCAACTTGTAAATGTTAAGCTCAATTGACTTCTTCCCAAAGGATGGGGTCATAGAGCCGTTTCTACAATTGATTACCGCGTTGGAAGTGGCCAAAAAGGGTCGACCGAGTATCACCGGAATTTGATTGCGTGGGTTTGCTACAGGTTGTGTATCAATAACGATAAAGTCCACAGGAAATATGAATTCCCCGACTTTGATTAACACATCCTCTAGCTCACCCCTAGGTTGGGTGATAGATCGATCGGCCATCTGAAGAGTGCAATGCGCTGGCTTTAACTCTCCGATCCCTAATTGCTCATAAACAGAATACGGAAGCAAGTTAACACTAGCACCTAGATCGAGTAGAGCACGATTGATATTTTTACCCCCAATAGAAATTGAAATTGTAGGACTTCCGGGGTCCTTTCATTTCTTGGGAAGTTGTTGTGTAAAAGCTGTGCTCACATTACTCGCAAGGAAAACTTTTTTAGGTACTTGAACTTTTCTCTTCCTAGTTCACAAATCCTTTAGGATTTTCGCATATGACGGAACTTATTGAATAGCATCTAGGAGAGGAATGTTTATGTTAACTTGCTTAAAAATTTCCACAATCTTCTCCATTTGTGGACTTGGTCTGTTGCTCCTTAACCTGTTTGGATAAGGTGCTTGATCAATAAGTTTTGGGTCCAACGTTTGTGGAGAAGACTGTGGGGATGGATTCGATCCCAAAACTGGAGTGGGAATCGACTTAGATAGATTTGGAGAAATGGGCGAAGGGTTCGAGCCTTGGGGAAAACGGAGAATAGGCTCGGATGAAGGTGGGAGACTAGACGAATTAGGGGAAGAAGAAGAAGCTGGGGTATCATTGGTGTCACTATCATCACACTACTCACCCACTCGGTCATTCAGCACTTTTCCCGATCTCAACGTAGTAATGGCATTCACATTATGACTTTGTGAATAGCCAGGATTCGGTAGGGGTTGAGATGGGAGTTTCCCTTTCTCTCTCGCACTCATTGCGGAGTTTAACTGTGCGATTTGGTTTTCTATTGATTTAATACTCTCACCATGGGAGGAGAAGTTTTTCGTTAGGGTATCAATAGAAGATCTTATCTCAGCCGAATTTTGCATGGATTGTTTCATGAACATATCCAAAGTTTGTGCAAGTGAGTTGTCAGTACCGGCCACTTGTAGTGTAGAAATGTTGGCCGGATTTTGGAAATTTTGTGACTGAAAGGGGGGGCTGATTCTGTGGTTGTGGTTGCTGTGGAGGAGGTCTTTGATAATTACTTTGTTGGTTTTGATTCCAAGCAAAGTTTGGATGATTCCTCTATCCTTGATTGTACGTGGAAGAATAAGGGTCGTTTCTAGGTCGCTGCTGAAAAGCAGCATTAGCTTGAAACGATGCATTCATAGGACATTCTTCCGTTAAGTGTGAAGGATCCGAACAGCAACCACAGACGGTCTTAGGAAGCGTAACCTGATTTAGGGAGACTGATGAGAATCTGCTCTCAATAGCGTCGAGTTTCTTCTGCATCGCTGCCATTTCGGCTTTCACTGCGATGGAAACATCGAGCTGGTGAACTGCTCCCCTAGATGAAGGTGGTTTTACGCTTTCCCACTGCAAAGTGTGTTCAGCGAGGTCTTCCAGATACTTCCAAGCTTCACCGTCATCTTTAGACATGAAATTGCATCGACATATTGTTTCAAGCATCTGCTTTGTCGCTGAATTAATGCCCTCATATATAATCCGACATAAATCCCATCTATTGATTCCATGATGAGGACATTGGACAAGCAGATCTTTGAAACGTTCAAAGCACTTCCAAAATGGTTCATTGGGAAGCTGGGTGAACTGGTTGATCTCGCTCCTAACACGTGCAGTCTTATGGTTTGGGTAAAACTTCTTAAGAAATGCTATGAAGAATTCATCCCAATTAGTGATAGAATGTGCGGCAGTATTGTAAAGCCATTTTTCTGCTAAGTCGCACAGTGTGAATGGGAGAAGACGTAAGCGCATAGCATCTAAAGTCAATTGTGAAGTACCCATCATTGCGCATACGTTTTCGAATTTGGTGATGAAAACGTACGCGTCTTCCGGCTCAAACCCGTGAAATTTGGGCAGCAGATTGATGTAGTGGGGTTTAATTTCGAAATTATCCCCGTTAGGTGGTGGAAGAGATAGACAAGTAGGAAGAGGACCACGAATAGGATAGCATCTCTCTTGGAGAGAGATGCGCGGTGGATTCTGCTCACCTGCGGGCGGTGGCAGCGCGGTGTTATAATTAGATGGAGTGCCGTCCATCACGGTCGTTGCGGTGTGTGGTGGGGGAAGAGAAGATGAAGAAGTACCGACTTCGGCGTCGATAGCAGGAACGCGGACAAGACGGGCACTAGGATCCCGTGTCCAGCCGAGCATGCACTAAGCGGGTTTAGTGCAAGTGGCAGCGTGTGTGTGATTTAAAATTGGCTTCTTTTGAAAAAGTGGGACTCAAGACAAATCTCCCTAAGATGCACAAGCAACTCTAGAACTAAGGTCACCTAGGTCCAGTCTCTAGACCGCTCCTAGACTTCCAAAGGAAAAGTCGCAGGATCAATCCTCTACCGCCTCCGTACTACCCTTGTAGCCAGATAAGTGCCAGGTAAGTGGGAAGGAACCACGTCGTGGGCCTAATTAAAAACCACTAGCCTTTGTCACACTTGCCTAGGCACTACAAAAGTAATGCGGATAAACGATAGATTACCCACGACCTTCCTCTGTCCTTATTGAGCGCGACAGTCCTTAGAGTCTGGTCTAGATATTTTTTAAATTAATGAAGGGTTGATCTATATGCTCAATTTATGATTTGTGGGGCTTAGGAAGGGTGATGAAAACCCACCTAATCTTGATTTGGTCTTTGTCCCTTAGAATCCGTATTAAAATATGCAAAACAAAACCAATCACAAAACTTTTGCAAAAAGATTTTTTAGCGGCGCGATTTTGCAAAGAATCCAGCAGAAAATAGATTTTATTGGATTTGAGGAGAAAGAGAAGGAGTTGAGAAAGATACCAGAGAAGATTTATTCCCTAATTCCTCCAACTTGCCGCGGTTCCGCCGCGTGGCAGAAGGAACAGTTGATAAAATTTTTTTGTATGGCCTTTTGTGCACCTCTGGATCTCTAAAAATGTCTCTGTTTCCTGTTTCCTCAAGTTTGTGACTCCAGATTTCCTCGCAAAAATTCACGCACAAATCGTTAAATATGCAATTTGCGGTTTTGTTTTAATAATGATATGACTCGTCTAAGAATTCAACACAAATAGTAAGAATAAAAAATTACGCACGTATCCCCGGCAACGACGCCATTTGATTGTTGTGGAAGAGTGTGTTTGTAGTTAACCGCAATCAGAACGGTGTCGCGTGTAGCTAGACCGAGGTGAGTACGGGTCGTCCTCTGGGAAACGTGGAACCTTTTACTTTTACTTTAGATGTGTTGAGAAAGAGAGAAGGGATAAAGAATTTTATAGAAAGATTTCTAGATCTACGTTAAACAAGAATGCAAAATATAGATCTAGATTATTTTAAAGATGTAATTAATATAATAAGAGGGCTTGTAGGGTTCGTTAGGATTTAGTAGTTATGGACGATTAATTAAAAGTTACGCTTTTTATCCATTAATAGATTTAGAACTAGAACGACGGTGATGCGTGTAGATTAGGGTTTCTGGAGGGAAAAGGAATCCCACTCTTAACCCTTATCTCGACACGGAACTCCGTTCATATCTAGCCTTTACCAAAACAATCATTAATCTAATCTCTAATCGCGGTCGGAACTAGCAAAGAATTGCTAGCGCGCCCGATTAGGATGTTAATGATTCTTTTGATAAAGTTCATAAACTTTATAGGACTTAAAAAGGGTTTAGGGATGTTCATCATCCATTAGCCTACCCTAATCCTACGAACCCTAACAAGCGGAGAATTACTCGCGCATGTTGGGAGAAAAAGAGATGGAGAGAAATTGCATAATTAAACTACGAAGAAATAGAATAAGAAAAAGAACTACCTTTATTAATCAACAAGATCAAGTACACTTTGATTCCTTAGAAAATGATTACAAAAACCTAGTTTGCTTCTCGATCTCTTCTAAGGAGGTAGATGAACCGTTGATGATCAGTCTGGATGCGTGAGCCATCTTGGACTTCGTGATCGCGTCGACTTGATACCTTTTCCAAGAGGCTCTCGGTGCCCTTTTATAGTGCAAAGCCAGAATCTTATTGTTGAAAACTTGCTAAAATTTAGCAATGATTGATCTCCAAAAATCTTGCCTTCCAACTCCCTATTATTGCGGCGGATCCACGGCCAAAGAGGGGGTATGGCCGCGGATCCGCGGCCAATGGTGAGGATCTCTTCATCAATTTTCTTGGGCTCTTTGATTGTGACATTTGGCAATCCAAGGCACCTTTAGAATTCAGAAATCTTCTCTCGGTTGCTTCCAGACTTGGTCTCCAAGTTTTGCTTCTTAATTTGGCAAGTTTTCTTCAACAAATTGATTTGTTTGATAAATTCTGCATAACAACTTGGAAAATTCTGCACCATAATCTCAAATAATATTTAGTAGACTTAGTTCTACTAGGATTTGGTCAATAGATTTATTTGCATACATTTTCCTACCAAATGATAATTAAAATATATTAACACATAGAAAATAATGTTTTTACACATAAACCTTCATATGTACAATATATTATAATAAAGTCCTTTTTTAATATGAAAATGGTAGGAAAAATGTAATACAAATGTGCAGTTTTATCAACTGAACACTTAGCGTATTTACTTCAGAGTAAATACGTCGCGGCTTCGTCCCGTCCTCTTCGCCGTATACCGGGAAGCGGGGCGTGACATAAACAAACACCTTTTGTTTCTCGGTGTGGTAGAAGATATACCCTCGTGAATGTTTGGGATATCCAACAAATTTACACAGAATAGACCTTGCCTTGAGTTTGTCCGGATTTTGCTTTTTAACATAGGTCGGAAAACCCCACATCTTAATGAAATTAAGACATGGTCTCTTCCTCTCCCATATCTCATATGAAGTGGTAGGCACTGATTTGGTCGGAACTCTATTCAATAGGTATGCATCTGTCTTAAGTACATAACCCTAAAAGGAAATAGGTAACTCAGCATTACTCATCATAGAGCGTACCATATCTAATAGGGTGTGATTCCTCCGCTCCGATACACCGTTGTGCTATGGTGTATACGGAGGAGTAAGCTGAGAGAGAATCCCATTCTCTTTTAAATAATCCCGGAATTCCGTGCTCAAGTATTTTCCTCCCTGATCAGATCGTAGGACTTTAATACTTTTACCCATTTAGTTCTCGACTTTGCACTTATATTCCTTGAATTTCTCAAAAGCTTCAGATTTGTGTTTCAACAGGAACACATGTCCGAATCTAGAGAGATCATCGGTGAATGTAATAAAGTACGAGAAACTATTTCTGGCATGTGTAGACATGGGACCGCATACATCACTATATATTAGTCCCAAGAGTTCAGTAGCTCTTTTTCCGTGTCCAGTAAACGGAGTTTTGGTCATCTTACCTTTTGAGACATGACTCGTAAGTTTCATAAGATGTAAATTCAAACTAATTCAAATATCCATCTTTATGCAACTTAGCTAGTCTTGTCGCATTGATATGACCAAGTCTACAATACCACAAGAAGAATTCATGTATTTCTAAATTTTTCCTCTTGTGTGTGTTCTGCATATTTAGAACTGTAGTTTGATTTAGAACGTATATACCGTTATACAACTTACCAAACCCATCAACACTTGATTTAAAAATGTTCATAACATTTATCTCTAATACAAAGTTGTGTCCTTCTTTATCTAATAAACAAATTGATATTATATTGCACATTATTTTTGGTACGAAATAACAATCGTTCAAAATTAATGTATTACCATTTGGGAATACAAGGTGATATTCGCTAACTGCTTTGGCTGCAACAATTGCACCATTTCTTACTACGAGAGACTTATCACCCTTTCCCATTTTTCTACTTCTTCTTAACCCATGTAACGTGGGATCCTGATCCAGTATCCAATACCCAAGACGTAGAGTATACTGAGAAGCAGTTCTCGGTAACGAACACACCCGAAGAAGATGCATCATCATGCTCTTTCTTCGTTCGGGTTGCCAGGGAATCCTGATATTCCCTTACTCAGACTTATGACAGTCATAAGATAGAGCGGAACCAATGTACCCCAGCTCAGTATAATAAGCGGGTTCGGTCAATACATCTATATTATTATCTTGATTAAGGCGTGTCATGGTCGCTACCTGGAGAGAGATGAGAAAAACACTTTAGCGTGCGCTCTTGCAAGATTAGATTGGTTATTATCTTATCTAATTAGGATGGCTCCCACTGTTTTTATCAAATCTTCATTCAAACCCTAAAAGGTAAGATTAGCCGGGATTAATTACACCCTACAAGTTCGTCAATTGGTCAGCCGGGCAGGTATTGGTACTTCGAGCGAGTCTCTCCATGCTTTCGCATGGAACTAATTAAATAATCTCGTTTCCGCAGGGGCATAACCCTGTCAACACCTTTCTTAGACACCTACTGAATCAGCTAATTGTAAAGTGGAAAACTCTCCTAGGAGTAACATTTACTCGCAGTGGGTATCAGGATCCAACTATCTCATAGAAAATATGCAATCTCATTTCAAATTTTCAACACTTGAAATTCCCAATATCTGTTTTTACCCCTAACGTCCTATGACCTTGACGGAATCCAACAAACCATAGGCCGCTAGTCAAGTTCAACCCGTTCATTTCGTGATTGAATTAAACCCACCGGCATGACCTTTGACGGAGGCGAACAAAGTTGTACGACTACCCTAATCCAATTGCATCATATGCTGCAGATAAGCAATGATTAGCTACCGCACACTACGCCTTGACAGAGGCTAACAAATGTAGCACGAATACTAAATAGTCCTTATCTGAAATGACAGAGGGTTATGACAGGTTTTTAAGAAAACCTTTAGCGTAATGAACTTGATATCGTTGTAGAATCGAATGATTTGAAAAGGAGTGGTTTAAGCTCCGCTTTTAAAATCGAGTAGTTTTCCAAAAATAAACCGAGTGGGTTGTAGTATTTGCTAGCTTTTGCTAAAGAGATCACTCCCGGTGAAGGGATCTAAGCTCTTTCCTCATCGAATGAGGTGCTGGATATTTATAAAGAAATACCACTATGCAAAGCAAGAACTAGAGCAACCTTTTTGAAAAATTTTATTCAACAACATCTTTTAGGTTTCTTTTCTTTTCATTAATCTCATTAATGACGTCCCATCATTTATGTTTCCTAAACATCACAGAAGAAATGAAAATAGAACGAACGCTTATACCATCCGCATTCACCACAGAGCTCCGTCATGCACTGTTAGGTTACTTAACTAACGACAGAGCGGGGGCAGGACTTGTGCGGGTGCAAAACATAAGCAATGTTTCTTATATATATATCATATAAATATAGCATTCGTCTCACGCAGTTATATGATCATATCACAGAACACAGGCAGCAGAAACAAACATATGAAATATAGGATATACTAGGAGGTCCGTGTTTTAAATTAAGCCAGTACTGAAAAATACGGATTCCACGGTCGTGATGAATAGCCAAACCCATATCCCTAGACCCCTACGAGAGATGCAAGTGACCCTGCCAATTCTAGAGTTAGGAGAGCCGGTCTCGACTCCTCGAGATGGTCTCCCACTGGATTCTAGAACCCGGTCACTTGTGCTCCCCGCCTTGGGTCTATCCTAATGCGGAAAAATAAATAATATACATCAATGGTGATATCATCCTCAACCCGGAAGTGTCCCAATAAAAGAATATTACCTACAGTTTTTACATGAATGAAAATAGAAAAACTCTCATCTCACGCAAAACCTCCCGGCTATTCAATCACGACGATCCAATATAACGTATCACAGCAACACATAACATCGCATGTCATCAACGTAAGTAAATATGCGTATCCGAATGTCCTTGACATATAGCAACGAGATTGGGGATACATCATATATTACACTTACGGTCTCAGAAAAGAAATGAAAACTACAATAATTAAAATCCGCATCAAACCTTAGACATCATAAACCCGGAACATCTCATATCTCGGACTTCATGCCTAACCCTTTAAATCTTGTATTTATGTCTCGAATTGAAAACACTTTTCAATAACTAGTTGGGTAATTCAACAAGATTCCTGATAAAATAATCGAATGCTCATCGGGAACTTTAATAGATTACCACACCCCCGATGACGTCAACGAACCGCACTTAGGCGAAACACCGCGGCCGCAAGCACCCGAGTGGATGCTTTTGGCTACAGTGTTCTCCTATAGTCATTTGGTCGGCGCAATGGGGCGCGGCTATCTAGTAGTGTTTTCCAGCGACCATTCACGTACAATAAGAGATTGCGACGGAGTTTTGATCCGAATCGAAACTCCATGGCAATCGTTCAAAAGAGAATAAAACACGAGATTTACAAAACACAAACTAGTTTTCACAAAACTAATTAATGTGGATTCCAAATATTGTATCACATATCATAAAAATCTAGACGATGTTAAACTTTTCGATCAATTCATCAAACACCCACAAATCACCGAGAGCTCAACAACTTGAGCCTCACTAAAAAATACCTAGAATGTGCCAAATATCATAATGGAGTAGCATAAGAAATAGGATCCCACAACTCCATAAACTTGCAGCGGAACCGCGGCTAAACTAGGGTTTAGGCCGCGTTTTCACGACGGTTTAGTGGAGATGGGGCCTCGTATTTCTTGGGGATCTATAGAATACCCTGCACGTATTCTTGCATATTTTTAATTTGAAAAATATCGACTTTTGAAAAATTGGACAGAAACTATGCAATTAGGGTTTCGAAAATATCGATCGAACACTTTAACGTTGTTTAGACCCCGTCTAATGCCCTAGCTTAGCTCTGATACCATGAAAGTGTGTCTTAGCACTAATACTAAGTTTAGACAAGTATCAAGTATGAAATTTTAAAAAAATCTAGAGTGCTAAGCTACACTAACCTAGAATCGAACTAGAGAATTAGGATTTGTAAACAAGTAAACAAGTTTTACACTAAGTGAATAGGGTTACAACCTTTGTAGACCAAGTCCTTCACTTCAATAGCTCCAAGTAGTAGTCTCTAAGCTCTAAGTAGTGGTCCTTAAAACTCTTCTTGGATCCACTTGAAGAAAGGATCGAGTTTGCTACGCCGTCTTCGAGGCCGAAGATGATCCACCTTGAAGTCACTCTAACTCTGATGATGCTCAATAACAGTAATTTCTTAGATCATGACACGTGGCGGATGATGTGTTACATACGTAAGCCAGTTAGGCCCCTGAGGGCCACGGAGGGGGAACCGGTGTGTTACAGTGGGGGTTTCCCATGAAACCCCCCTGTCTCCGAGATTGCACCCCACTCCTTGCCCCCGAGCATTTCAGCAGCCAAGCCAACTGTCCCTTTGCTCTACTCCGAGCTATCACGGGCCCGAGCCTTCCTTCGGGCTGAGCTTCCTCGCCCTCCCGGCTAACCTCCTAGCTATCGCAGAACCAAGATGCCTTGGCCTCCCGCTCGTACCCGAGCCTCCCGCCGAGCTCATATTCTTCGGTCACATCGACCGATGAACGACACCTATCGCAGGCGCAACCGCCTCACCTCTGCGAATCTCGCCATATGCGAGATATCCGCCGGCCACGTCCCGCGTTCCATTCCATCACAATCCCCCATTAACGAGTCTGTCTCGCCATTAATGTGGGATCCCGCTTATCACGCGGGCGTGACTTCGGGAGCGTAACGGTCGGCGTGATTCTCGCGCCTGCTTGCCCATTGCTGCCGCTATATAAACCCCTCTCTTAGACGATCAAGGTACGCAATTCTCTCCTCACTAGGCCGCTACTCTGCCCAAATTGCACCACTAACTTGATCGTCGGAGGGTCCTCGGTGGTACAACCACCCCGGGACTTCCTTGCAGGTAGCTCGGCCACCACAACCTAAAACCCATTGAGAATCCATATGCTTCAGAATTCAACCTCCAACTCAATCTCAGCCGTCCATCGTCGCCCGACAGCAGATCCGCGAAAGGTAACATCTTGATGTGATACGACGCACGTCAGCTGGCGCCGTCTGTGGGAAACTCTTGATTCTACTGAACAAAGTTCATCTTCCGATCTCAACTCAATGGCGAGCGATCACAGCGATGATCCGAGTACCAGCCACCGCCTCCCCCACAACGGAGGCACAGACGAATCTTCTCAAAGTCCCAGAACACCGAGACGAGACGATCATTACGGCACTCCGTCAGGTCTTAGGCACAAGGAGTGGCTACGCTCCTTTGCATTAACGCAACCTAAGACCACGACCGAGGTAAAGGCCTGGACCGAACGTGAGATCCAGCTTGAGTCCAAGGTGAACGCCAACTTGCCCCGAACATAGCAAGTTGATCAGAAGAAAAGGGGCAGGGAAGAGAAGAAGAAAACTGATCAGCTTCACTGCTCGGTCCATCCTTAGCAGGCTTATTGTGGCCCATCCTATGCTAAGGATCGAAGCCCTCACCAAGAGGCAACCGGGCTCGCCTTTGCTCGGTTATCCCTGGCTGGTAGTTCCCTACCCCGCAACGCCAGGGATCGAAGCCCTTGCCAAGAGGCAACTGAGCAGCTTCACTGCTCGGTCCATCCTTAGCAGGACTCTTACATCCCCTCCCACGCTAAGGATCAAAGCCCTCTCCAAGAGGCAGCCGAGCGGCTACCCTGCTCGGTTATCCTTGGCTGGTAGTTCCCTACCCTACGATGCCAGGGATCAAAGCCCTCACCAAGAGGCAGCCAAGCGGCTACCCTGCTCGGCTATCCCTGGCTGGTAGTTCCCTACCCTACGAAGCCTGTGATCAAAGCCCTCACCAAGAGGCAACCGAGCGGCTACCCTGCTCGGCTATCCCTGGCTGGTAGTTCCCTACCCCACGATGCCAGGGATCAAAGCCCTCACCAAGAGGCAGCCGAGCGGCTACCCTGCTCGGCTATCCCTGGCCGGTAGTTCCCTACCCTATGACGTCAGGGATCAAAGCCCTTGCCAAGAGGCACTGAGCAGCTTCACTGCTCGGTACGTCCTTAGCAGACCTCTTACGGCCCTTCCAGCGCTAAGAATTAAAGCCCTCACCAAGAGGTAGCCGAGCGGCTACCCTGCTCGGCTATCCCTGGCTGGTAGTTCCCTACCCCATGATACCAGGGATCAAAGCCCTCACCAAGAGGCAGCCGAGCGGCTACCCTGCTCGGCTATCCCTGGCTGGTAGTTCCCTACCCCACGATGCCAGGGATCAAAGCCCTCACCAAGAGGCAGCCGAGCGGCTACCTTACTCGGCTATCCCTGGCTGGTATTTCCATACCCCACGATGCTAAGGATCAAAGCCCTCATCAAGAGGCAACCGGGCCCGCCCTTGCTCGGTTATCCCTGGCCGGTAGTTCCCTACCCCACGACGCCAGGGATCAAAGCCCTCGCCAAGAGGCACCGGGCAGTAACCCTTCTCAGCCTGTCCTTAAGGATCAAAGCCCTCGCCAAGAGGCACCGGGCAGTAACCCTGCTCGGTCCTTCCTTAGTAGGCTTCTTACGGCCCCTCCCGCGCTAAGGATCAAAGCCCTCACCAAGAGGCAACCGGGCCCGCCCTTGCTCGGTTATCCCTGACTGGTAGTTCCTTACCCCACAACACCAGGGATCAAAGCTCTCGCCAAGAGGCACCGGGCAGAAACCTTGCTCGGCCCCTCCTTAAGGATCAAAGCCCTCGCCAAGAGGCACCGGGCAGTAACCCTGCTCGGCCCGTTCTTATTAGGCCTCTTACGGTCTCTCCCGCGCTAAGGATCAAAGCCCTCATCAAGAGGCAACCGGGCCCGCCCTTGTTCGGTTATCCTTGGTTGGTAGTTCCCTACCTCGCAACGCCAGGGATCTAAGTCCTCACTAAGAGATAGCCCAGCGGCTACCCTGCTCTGCTATCCCCGGCTGGTAGTTCCCTACCTCACAACGCCAGGGATCTTAGCCCTCACAAAGTAGCAGCCCAGCGACTACCCTGCTCGGCTATCCCTGGCTAGTAATTCACTACCCCATGACGTCAGGGATCTAAGCCCTCGCCAAGAGGCAACTGAGTAGCTTCACTGCTCGGTCCATCCTTAGCAGGCCTCTTACGACCTCTCTAGCGCAAAGGATCGAAGCCCCCGCCAAGGGGCAATCGAGCAGCTATCCTGCTCGGTCATCCATGGCTGGTAGTTCATTACCCACCAACGCCAAGGATCAAAGTCCTCGTGAAGAGGCCACCGAGCAGCTACCCTGCTCGGCGCTTCCCCAGCGGGCAGCCTCCTGCCCATCGGACGCTAAGGATCCGAAGCCCTCTTCGTGAGGCCGCCGAGTTTCTTCCTGCTCGGCGCAGCTACCCTGCCCGGTCATCTATAGCTGGTTGGTAGTTCACTACCCACCAACGCCAAGGATCAAAGCCCTCTCCAAGAGGCCACCGAGCAGTTACCATGCTCGGCGCATCCCCAGTGGGCAACCTCCTGCCCTCAGACGCTGAGGGTCTGAAGCCTTCATCGCGAGGCCGCCGAGTTTCTTCCTGCTCGGCGCATCCCCAGCGGGCAGCCTCCTGCCCATCAGACGCTGAGGGTCCGAAGCCCTCATCGCGAGGCCGCCGAGTTTCTACCTTCTCGGCGCATCCCCAGCGGGCAGCCTCCTGCCCATCAGACGCTGAGGGTCCGAAGCCCTCATCGCGAGGCCGCCGAGTTTCTTCCTGCTCGGCGCATCCCCAGCGGGCAGCCTCTTGCCCATCAGACGCTGAGGATCTGAAGCCCTCTTCGTGAGGCCGCCGAGTTTCTTCCTTCTCGGCACATCCCCAGCGGGCAGCCTCCTGCCCATCAGACGCAGAGAGTTCGAAGCCCTCATCGCGAAGCCGTCAAGTTTCTTCCTGCTCGGCGCATCCCCAGCGGGCAGCCTCCTTCCCATCAAACGCTGAGGATCTAAAGCCCTCTTCATGAGGCCGCCAAGTTTCTTCCTGCTCGGCGCATCCTCAGCGGGTAGCTTCCTACCCTACGAAGACACGGATCCAAGACCCACCGAATAAACTCATACTTAACGTGCGATCAGCGCCTCAACTCCAACAAAGGAAGGATACCGACCTTCCCACACTTGTCCTTCGTTCGACTCATACTCGATGCGCGACAACAAGAACGCCGTGTCTTCCCCGAACAATCCACCATGAGGAATTACAAGCGCCAAGCCGCACAGAAAGAACCAAGCAGTCCACTCTCAACCCGACCCATAAATAGATCGGAACGAGAGTGGGGGGCTAATGATGATGCTTAATAACGGTAATTCCTTAGAACATGACACGTGGCGGATGACGTGTCACATACGTAAACCAGTTAGGCCCCTGAGGGCCACGGAGGGAACCAGTGTGCTACAGTGGGGGCTTCCCACGAACCCTATCTCCGAAGTTGCACCCTACTCCTTACCCCCGAGCATTTCAGTAGCCAAGACAACTGTCCCTTTGCTCTACTCCGAGCTATCACGGGCCCAAGCCTTCCTTCGGGCTGAGCTTCCTCGCCCTCCCGGCTCACCTCCGAGCTATCGCAGAACCAAGATGCCTCGGCCTCCCGCTCGTCCCCGAGCCTCCCGCCGAGCTCATATTCCTCGGTTACATCGACCGACCAACGACACCTATCGTAGGCGCAACCGCCTCACCTCCGCGAATCTCGCCATACGCGAGATATCTGCTGGCTACGTCCCGCGTTCCACGCCATACGCCGAGCTCATATTCCTCGGTTACACTTGATTCAACAATCTGGTTATATCACATATAACCTAACCGATATCAAATATCGCGAGATTAGAATACGATATCACATACTCATATTTAATTAAGCTCCCGCACATATCACCATATGTGCCCTACTTCGTTTTGCTTGAGCTAGGAAACCACTGTGTCAGACTTTAAAGACTCGTCAATATGCTAGCAATAGGTAATGATCATATCAGTCACCCACAAGCCATCAGCAGTACTAGCTGGACGTAATGGCTACCCAGGTATTAAGCGAATAGAAGATCAACTAGCAAGCTTGTCCAAACTTCCGCAAAGCCTATAAGCAGCACTTACCGTACAGTTCGGTCTCTTCGTCTGATATGTCGCATATCGAGTTTAGGGGTAGAATCCTCAGACCCCAGTAACTTGATAAGTCATGCCGATGTATGGCCTATAACCGTTCGAGAAACTACTGATAACACTTATCAGTAAATCTCATCAGCTCTGGCCAGAGACTTGCTATTATAATCAATCGAGCATAGCGCAATATCAACTCCCTATACCGGGAGGGACGATACCCCTCCTATCGCTCATTGCCTCCATGTAACTCGGGACTGTACCCAAAATCCACCTGTTTGCACGACTCTTTTGAGCCGTGGTAGGGAGGAAATCAAAGCACAATGGGAACCACACAAGACACTATGATGATCTCGGGTCTGCAGACTAATATGTATCAGTGTCGCTAGAGAACTGCTATCTGACGATAAGTATGGTACCATCTAGGAGTTCTCGGCGATTCCTGTTCGGTGTACCTGTTCACACCATAATATTGCATTATTATATTCCCCATTCTTATATATTTTACAAATAAACGGGTGCTTTTGACGCATGTCTGCTACATGTTACAGGTTGCAGGTTCTTGGACAGAAAACAGTGAAAATAATGAAAATACAATGCAAAAGTGGACTTTGATCAACAAACAGAAGACTCTTGATCAAGCCTACATCAAAGATAAAATTCAAAAAGTACAAGGCAATGCAAGGTCCAAGATTACAAAGCGAACGGTTAAAAGTCCACCGCAATTATTCACTGGAGATCTGGAAGAAACATAGAAGCTATTTTAATAAAAGAACCAAATAATAAGGAAGCCCGAAGATAGAAGAGCCCACAAAGGAAATTTCAAGGCCCAATAATTTCAAGGCCCAATACTTCCTTTTAAAAGAGACAGAGACATAAAATTTTACCGAAGCTTGAAGTCTACTTTGACTAGGTCTTCCTAAGGATATTTTGGTAAATGTAGACATGCAAATCAAATGTAACCCTAGGGTTTCCTATTCTTTATAAATAGGAACTTTAATCATTGTAATTCTTTATGCCTCCCTTTAATGAATAAAATTTAGAAATCTTTTGGAGAGCATCGGTGTTTCTTCTCCATTCAGAAATTCAGATTTGACAACCCTGCATGGATGATTGGAGGGATGCATCTGTAAGTAATTTAATTTCTTGCCTTAGTGTAGATTTAAATTCCTTGCCCTAGGTAGATTTAATTTCATGCCCTAGGAACTTGTTTAGAGTTAGCTTTGGGGAAGGATTTTGAGAGATGAGATCTCTCATCCCTTTCTTACCCACCAAATATTTACAATAGGACTCCATGCATACATGCACATACCGCTCCCTACGGCACTCTATCCCTCGAGGTAGCGGTGATACCGTAGTATAAAGGCCCGGATGTGATGTTTTCCATGGAGGTTAGGGTAAGGATCTCTAAAGGAAGGACAAGAACCTAGAGGAAGGATCACCTTCCCGAACGGATCTAATCCACTTTATTGATAATTACCATAACTCCTCACAGATCTTCATTCGGGTATAGAAAGCGTTGAGGTTTACTTGCATTTCCAAACCATCCCTAAACCTAGCCCTAGCAAGAATAGATCTAGATAATCAGTATAGATTAATTAGGTTTTTAGATTTAATAATTACTCCGAACACCTTTCGGAATTAACTCGTAAGCGCGAATCGGAAATTCACAACATCCTCGGCAACGGCGCCATTTGATTTGAATGATTTAGCGTGGTTGCGCTTTCTAAAAGATAAATAAAAAATATTTGTAACCGCAATCAAGAACGGCGTCGCATGAAGCTAGCCGGTGAGTACGGGTCGGTCCACAGGGATGTTGTGAATTTCCGATTCGCGCTTACGAGTTAATTCTGAAGGGTGTTCGGATTAATTATTAAATCTAAAAACCTAATTAATCTATACTAATTATCTAGATCTATTCTTGCTAGGGCTAGGTTTAGGGATGGTTTGGAAATGCAAGTAAACCTCAACACTTTCTATACCCGAATGAAGATCTGTGAGGAGTTATGGTAATTATCAATAAAGTGGATTAGATCCGTTCGGGAAGGTGATCCTTCCTCTAGGTTCTTGTCCTTCCTTTAGAGATCCTTACCCTAACCTCCATGGAAAACATCACACCCGGGCCTTTATACTACGGTATCACCGCTACCTCGAGGGATAGAGTGCCGTAGGGAGCGGTATGTGCATGTATGCATGGAGTCCTATTGTAAATATTTGGTGGGTAAGAAAGGGATGAGAGATCTCATCTCTCAAAATCCTTCCCCAAAGCTAACTCTAAACAAGTTCCTAGGGCATGAAATTAAATCTACCTAGGGCAAGGAATTTAAATCTACACTAAGGCAAGAAATTAAATTACTTATAGATGCATCCCTCCAATCATCCATGCAGGGTTGTCAGATCTGAATTTCTGAATGGAGAAGAAACACCGATGCTCTCCAAAAGATTTCTAAATTTTATTCATTAAAGGGAGGCATAAAGTATTACAATCTGTAGAGTTCCTATTTATAGAGAATAGGAAACCCTAGGGTTACATTTGTTTCGCATGTCTGAAATTACAAAAATACCCCTAAGAAAAGACCTAGTCAAAGCCGCCTCACAATTTGGTAAAAATTAATTCACTTTTAGAAAGCGTAAGCACGCTAAATCACTCAAATCATGCTGTTGCATATCTTGTGTTGAAAATCTTTTTGCAACAAAATTTTCCTAATAAAGAGAAAAAAAAAGAGAATAAGGAAATTTTTATAGAAACTTGCGAAGTTTTTTTTTTTTTAGCCGCAAATAAATCCTTGCACCACAATAAACTTTCCTTCTTTTCCCCTTTTCTTACAACATGGGTACCCCACATAATAAATCATTAGCCGAACTTTGGTATCCCGAACCTAATTTTGCGTTGTACGTCAATTTATTCGGTCAATTTAAAGACGATCCTTCCTTGCCAAAAATTTCGTTGAAACATCACATAGAGGCGTCTAGGAGAAACAGTTTGACTTTTCAACCCACTTTGTGTCAACCAAGTCAACCTTCACCACCTTCGTCTGTTGACACCACCTTTTCAAGTTCAGCTGTAACTCCTAAGCCGATGTCTATTGCTGAGCATATTGGTCAATCTCGCAGTCGATCTTTCACCCCTCTCCACTCATCTAGTTCTAGGGATCCACACGACTATTCACCTTTTTATCCACATGTTGACCCTACCCCTGTCCAATCACCCACTTCCTACCAGTCCTACCCGACCTTCCCACCTTCACTATACATTGTTTCTACACAGCCATTAGGGAGTTTTGCATATCCACACGATTCCGAATCTTTTACCGAAACCCCTTTACCACCCAAGTCTAGTTTGGAAGAGTCGTTGGAGACATATATTGCTGCAACAAATAAAATGATGAGGAATGTGGAAGCGTCCATGGCCGCCCTTATGCAACCTAGTGAACCGGTAGCTAGTGTCCCACTAGCTCCAAATTTTTCAATGTATGAGACGGCAGTTGGACAGAGTGAGAATGAGAGAGGATTTTCAAATCAAACCTACCCTTACCCAATTGAAGCCCACAACTCCTGTTTTCCATCGATTGCCCTAAATAGTTCACCTGTTGAAAATAAAAACGAGTTGTGTGATTTTGTAGTGTTTGATTTACCAAATTGTGAGGAACCCCTTTCGAGTGAAACCGCACCTAATTCTTTCGATCTTTACACCTCCACTCTAGAACCTAAATCGATACATATCCATGCTGATGAGGTGTCTAAAGAAATTGATTTTCACTTGATTGAGGATATAGACGCCGGGAATATTTCGGATGATGAACCTGTCGATTTGCTTGAAATTTTATGTTCAAATCATCATCCTGAGTTATTAAATGTTTCTCCCGAATCTCATATGCGTCTAGATTTTTATGATAATGGCATGGATGAGTTGAATATTGAGGATAGTATTGAGGAGAGTCTTGAGGATAATATTGAGATTGAATCATTTTTGTTTGATGTGTCTGATTTTCCAATTCATCCTCCTGAACCTTTGACTGTTATATCACCCTCCCTCCTTCCCATCGTTCCGACCCCGCTTGAAGACTGTGAGCTTGAAACCTTTTCCTTTGAATCTGACACAATTCTCACAGACGATAACACCTACGAGTGTTTCACTTTTTCGGACGATGTTGATGACTCACCGCCCGAGTTTGAGTCCTTTACATTTTCAGATGAGCCATTAGACTCGGTTGATTATAGTAGTTTCGAACCATTAATGGAATCTTTCAAGTTCGAAACAGTTTACTACGGTGAGAAAGATACTATCCCTAATTCACTTCCTTTCGTCTTTCCTATTGTTCCGACCGTACAAGTGACCGTTACGCTTTCATCTCTTATACCAAGTTCGGCGTACCCATGTTTTCTTGCGAATCTTGAGGGATTTGACCCCATTTCCCGACGAGTAGATAGGTTAGCGCAATCACTTATAACATATCGGTCATCACATATTGCGCTAATTTATTCACTCAATTTACACCCTCAAGATCGTACTCCACTTCCTTCTTCTTTTCGCCATTCTTCTCCCCCACCGAGACCATATTCTACCATTCTTCTTTCCACACGGTCTCGCGTGCTTCTCATTTTCTTGCACCAACTATACCATTTCCACGATAAGATTTTTGAATGGTTGGTGCTAACTTTTGGCTTGTGCAAGGCCAAGCTTAAGTTTGGGGGGAGCCTTGTTGTATATATGTATATATTTTTTGTTTTCTTTTTCTATAAAAAATAAAAATTTTTTTCAAAACATTAAAAACAAAAAAAAACTGTAAATAAATAAACAGGGGAGTGCCGGTATTTTTACCCTCTTGGTTTAGCATGACAGTGAGGACACTGTCAAGTTCAAGTTTGGGGGTACGCTCGGTACGTCTTCTTCCTTCGTATTCATTTGTACATATTTTTGCATTTGCATACTTATTTGAAAACCCATAAAAAATTGAAAAATTTCAAAAATTATAAAAATTATTGTATTCAATTTTGGCTAATTGACTTGAGTTTGACAAATAGGTTAACTGGCTAGGAACAACTAGATCTTAGACTTAGTGAATTAAAAACCCTAAAAATAATATTCCTTAAAGTTTAACAGTAGAAAGTATATGCCTTGTAGTTTTTTTAGAAATAGGCAAATTTTGGGTTCACTTCTTGGGCTAAGTCGAAACAAGGGAAAAGTATTGATGTTCTTATTAGAGTATAAGTTTGAAAAATAGTTCCTAACTTAAGTCTAGATTCTGAAAACGTATACCCTACAATTTGCACAAACACGCACCTTGAAACTTGAAATAGTAGAAGAGACATTGAAATGCTCTTGTCTAAAGTCCTTAGTACGATGAGAAAAAAAAGATATAAGTGTGAATAAAGAACAAAAAAATGAACACTGGTTTTTGTGATTACTTAAGGCTATAAAAGTAGAAAAATATTTAGCGAGGGTGCTTCATCACCTAGTGCCTTAGACCAACTGGTTTGGGAGTCACTGCTAAAGCCTTGGGTGTTGCAAAACTAGGAATTACGCTTTAATGTGCAAACACATCTTGTAATCGGTTGTTGGTACCTCAAGAAGTATTAACGGTCGCATGAAGGATGTGTGAGCAAAATTCAATTAAATTCACCAACTAATTAGTAATTTGGACAACGGACAAGGGTATGATTGCTTGATTTGAATTTCCAAGTGTAGGGATGATTTATACACACACGTAGGGGTATGTGATTTAGATAAGAGAAAGGAGTGAAGAATAGAACTTGTATCTTTAGTAAGAGTTGATAAAAATTCCTAAGTCGAGATGGAACCATAGAAGGAAAACTTAAGAGATGCCGAAAGCTAAGTAAGTCCACATGATATATATAATCTTAAGTTAAATAATGAGGAAGTGTGAAGAATGTGGGTGGATAATTTATAAGTAGAAGATAATAGAATTCCTTGTTAGAAAACCTAATTGGAGAACAAAAGTCAATGGGCCGAGTTGATAGGATTTTGTGGGTGTAATCCGCTGAAAACCCTCAGGAGACAACACTCCTCCTACTAGGGACACATAGAGGTTTAACGGCTTGTTGCACGTGCTCAGTGCAATCGCGTTTCCCTGCGAAAGTATGGTTAGGATTTTAGTGAATAAAAATAAGTTTGCTCGAGGACGAGCAAAAGATAAGTTTGGGGGTATTTGTTCACACCATAATATTACATTATTATATTCCCCATTCTTATATATTTTACAAATAAACGGGTGCTTTTGACGCATGTATGCTACATGTTACAGGTTGCAGGTTGCAGGTTCTTGGACAGAAAACAGTGAAAATAATGAAAATACAATGCAAAAGTGGACTTTGATCAACAAACAGAAGACTCTTGATCAAGCCTACATCAAAGATAAAATTCAAAAAGTACAAGGCAATGCAAGGTCCAAGATTACAAAGCGAACGGTTAAAAGTCCACCGCAATTATTCACTGGAGATCTGGAAGAAACATAGAAGCTATTTTAATAAAAGAACCAAATAATAAGGAAGCCCGAAGACAGAAGAGCCCACAAAGGAAATTTCAAGGCCCAATAATTTCAAGGCCCAATACTTCCTTTTAAAAGAGACAGAGACATAAAATTTTACCGAAGCTTGAAGTCTATTTTGACTAGGTCTTCCTAAGGATATTTTGGTAAATGTAGACATGCAAATCAAATGTAACCCTAGGGTTTCCTATTCTTTATAAATAGGAACTTTAATCATTGTAATTCTTTATGCCTCCCTTTAATGAATAAAATTTAGAAATCTTTTGGAGAGCATCGGTGTTTCTTCTCCATTCAGAAATTCAGATCTGACAACCCTGCATGGATGATTGGAGGGATGCATCTATAAGTAATTTAATTTCTTGCCTTAGTGTAGATTTAAATTCCTTGCCCTAGGTAGATTTAATTTCATGCCCTAGGAACTTGTTTAGAGTTAGCTTTGGGGAAGGATTTTGAGAGATGAGATCTCTCATCCCTTTCTTACCCACCAAATATTTACAATAGGACTCCATGCATACATGCACATACCGCTCCCTACGGCACTCTATCCCTCGAGGTAGCGGTGATACCGTAGTATAAAGGCCCGGGTGTGATGTTTTCCATGGAGGTTAGGGTAAGGATCTCTAAAGGAAGGATAAGAACCTAGAGGAAGGATCACCTTCCCGAACGGATCTAATCCACTTTATTGATAATTACCATAACTCCTCACAGATCTTCATTCGGGTATAGAAAGCGTTGAGGTTTACTTGCATTTCCAAACCATCCCTAAACCTAGCCCTAGCAAGAATAGATCTAGATAATTAGTATAGATTAATTAGGTTTTTAGATTTAATAATTAATCCGAACACCCTTCGGAATTAACTCGTAAGTGCGAATCGAAAATTCACAACATCCCTGTGGACCGACCCGTACTCACCGGCTAGCTTCATGCGACGCCGTTCTTGATTGCGGTTACAAATATTTTTGATTTATCTTTTAGAAAGCGCAAGCACGCTAAATCATTCAAATCAGTACCCATTCTCTAATGAACACCTGCGTACAATCTTTTATGTCAAACACCAATGGTTGTGGGATCAACCATCGCTCCCAAACAGGGTCAAGAAACATACACACTAGTCTACTCTGGAATATTGATGCCCTGTCTCGATACTCCTTCGACTAGGAACGATTAAAGGATGTGCTTGCGAATTACTTAAGCCCCACTAGTATGATCTGCATCATAGTCCTGGTAGTCAAGCTAACATCCTAAGGGCTTTATCAACATGTATCAGAGAGACAGAATAATATAAGTGTATATGTTAAGATAAAGTGCAACCAGATAGTATGCTATCATGTCGAGCAAGAAAGTCTTCTATATATATGTGCAAGCATCCACTATAATATACAATAATAGCCTCTAGGGCATACATATCACTAACAACTTGCTCACTTGAACTTGCTAAGTAAGTGAGGAAGAATGATGTGAGTGGATTTGTCTCTTTCTTTTCATCTTTTCTTTTCATCTCCCCGATCTCTATAAAAAATCTGGAGAGGAAAGGCTGAAAACCTTTTTTATAATAATAAGAAGATGATCAAGATAAAATAGGAAAAAGAAAGTATATGAACTTTCTCTTTCTTCTTTTATTTTCTCTTCTTTTTTTTAATCTTTTTCTCTTTTAATATATAATATTAAGAGTTTCAAAAACTCTTCTCTCCTTTCCCCTCTCTCTCCCCTTTTATGGTTATCCGAAAAGCGAGAGAGTGGGCCCTCCATGCTCACTTTGTGTATTTTAAATGACAAAGAGAATGTATTTATATCGAAAGACAAATACACAATGTATCAAATATATAGCATGTATTATATGTATCAAATACATATAAATGAGAGTGTGTATATGTTTCCATATACATATACATATTATAATTTTAAAGAGAGAATATATGTTGTTCCCCTCCGAATGGCGGCCAAGACAGGGACGTCTTGCCTGAGATTCGGGGCAGATGCTATTTGGTGCTATCTGTCCACCTCTCCGAAGATGCCAAGTTGATTTATGGCACCGTGTATCGAAGGTTTAAACGGATGCGTCCGATGTAGCAGACTTCGTCAGATTCCCCCTCGCTTGAGGGGTTTTTGATTGTGGGGACGCTCTTTCCTGCAGGCGCAAGCCCCTGCAGTTAATTACGCTACCGCATCGCGGTAACAACTTTCTCCTTCTCCAGATGATCACTTCGTGTCGTGGGTGTTTGTTTTGTTTTCGGTTGCTCGTGGATTGTATACGGAGACTAATTTATGTTGTCGCCCGTAGGACGTGGATTAGTCCAAATCCGTATTTTCTTAGATTTGGGTTTGGGGTTTTGGTTTAAGGATACGTTAGCCATATTTGAGACTAAGATCAACTTAAACGTTAGTTAAGGATACGTTAGTCTAATTTGAGACTAAGATCAACTTAACGGGATCGTTTAGATCCGACAAAAGAGCATTTGGGGGCTCTATTGTTCTAGTTTAGGGACATAGTGGTCCATTGCTAGTTTAGGGACATGGTGATCCATCTCCAGTTTAGGGACATGGTGGTCCAAAAAATGTATGGCTGTCGGGACCCATCACCTCTCTAAAGACGTTGAAGGATTACAACGACAGATATCAGAGGAGTTCAGAGATGTACCCTTGAACCAATGAGTTGGTTGAAAGAGCAGATGTGCTCAGTTCAAGATGATTTGAGGACTTATGGCCAGTTTGGGCTAAGTCCAATTATGTTTGAAATATTGGCCCTTTGGGCCATTAGACATTTGTCTGGGTTCAGCCCCTCATCATTCAATAGTGCTAAACAGAGGTTTGGGGGCTCTGACAACATTTTGTCCTTAATTTCCTCAATTTTGAGATTCATTTGGAGGAGGGACTTTTGCCTCTGGAAAATTAGCCAATTTGGCTAAAAGTAGTGTTAAACACTAGAGAACAACAGTGTTAAACACTGGAGGTAGAACTCTCAAATTAGTGTTAAACACTAAAAGATAATCAGTGTTAAACACTGGAAATATAATCTTCAATTTAGTGTTAAACATTAGAAACAATCAGTGTTAAACACTGGAAATATAATCCCCAAATTAGTGTTAAACACTAAAGACAGAGGGGTCACGTGTGGACACGTGAGAGCGTCCAAAGGGGGGGACCCGATCCCTTTTCTTCGTTCTGCAATTAAGTGTTAAACACCTTTTGTTTTATATTTTGAGCGTCACGTGTTGACACGTGATGGGAATTTATGCGCTGACTGTTAAAGCGTTTACCAAGGGGTCACGTGGTAACACGTGAGAGCGCCCAAAGCCTTCATTTCCTTTGCTTTTTCTTTCTGCGTTTTGGGAGTCACGTGGGAGCATGTGAGGTATTGCCTCAAAGTTCTTTTCTGCGGATCTTTACACGGGTCACGTGGTAGCACGTGACTCTGGTTCTTTGCATGTTTGAAGATCTCTTTATCTTTTTAAGAGTCAAATCCTTCATAGGGTTAATCCCTAGCAATAACTTTAAAGGAATTAAATTCCCACTTTTCTTTTGAAGAATTATATTCTTAGATAGGGTTAAACCCTAATTTCTTTTCTGTAGAAATTAAATTCCCCATATATGTAAAGAATTAAATTCTGGCATAGGGTGAAACCCTAATTTCTTTTTTAAGGGAATTAAATTCCTGTGAGTTTGAGATAATTAAGTTCTCAATTAGGGTTAAACCCTAGTTCTGTCCATTTTGAAGGAATTAAATTCCTATAATATAGGGTTAAACCCTAATTTTATCTCAAAGGAATTAAATTCCTATAACTCTTGTGAGAATTAAATTCTCAAAACTCAATTCCTCCTCTATGTTTTAGATCTGCATGGCAGGATCTCAACCCAATGAGAATTAAATTCTCAATTTATGGGGAGATGTGCATTTTGCAGATCTTCAACCAGAAAAAGAACTAAGTTCTTTTCTTATAGAAGAGTTAAACTCTTTTGAGAATTAAATTCTCTTTTTGAAGTTTTGATTCCCTTTCTTTTCTCACCTAGGGTTTTCTTTGTTGAGAATTAAATTCTCCTCTCTTTTCTTTTTTCTCTTGAGAATTAAATTCTCCTCCCTATGTTTCTCTCCAAAAAGGTAGATCCCCTCTCTTCTCTTCTTGGTTCCTATTTATAGGAGAAGGAAAAGAATCAATTTGTTTAGCAAATCTCTCATTGAAAGATTTGATTTGTTTTTCATATTTAATATGAGCCTTTAGATCATTCAGTGAATTTTATTCACCGTTGGATTTTAAATCCAAAGATATTCTGTTTGTTATTTTCGGTGAGATTTAGGGGAAATCTTTCCTTGTCTAAGATTTTTCCATAAATTGGTGATTTTTAATCACCCTTGGATTTTTAATCCAACGGTCCCCATAATCCTTTTCCATTTGGAAAGATTTAAAAGCTTTTAGAATTTAATTCTATTAAACTGTAAGGCTTTCGAAGCCAGTCACGTGCTGACATGTGACCCTTGGTCACGTGTGAGCACGTGACCCCCAATTGAGTCCTTTTCTCAGCGTTTATTTATGCTTCAGTTTTAACCATCACGTGTCAACACGTGACCATTGGTCACGTGTGAGCACGTGATACCTCATTGAGGTATTTCCTTCAGCCATTTGTTTTTATTTCTGTTTTAACTATCACGTGTCAACACGTGACCATTGGTCACGTATGAGCACGTGAACCCCAATTGGGTCTTTCTTCAGCCGTTTGTTTTTATTCATGTTTTAACTATCACGTGTCAACACGTGACCATTGGTCACGTGTGAGCACGTGACACCTCATTGAGGTAATTCCTGATTTTTTTAATCAGGGAACAGTGCATAGCATATTTGCTCATAACTTTTGATCCCGGATGAATTATGAAGCCCATAATATATCAAATCGAAGGGTTTTTCGAGATGCTTTCGATACCATCATAATTTAACAGTTCCTCCTTCGGGAGTTTATCAAAATACAGGCTGGAAGATACTGGTTCGCATTTCCTTAAGCGTATCGCTGCCATTTGATACCTTGGACTCTTTTGCGCAGAAATTTTTGGCGGGAACAAATGTATCATATACATATCAAAAAAATTAGTATCACATACCAATGAGAGAGAGAGTGTGTGTGTATTATATACACATCACTAGAAACCATATCACCCATTTGGTTATTAAGTCAACACTTGACTTAATATTCTGGTTTATAAATAAATCGGTTAGTAATATCTAATGGCGGATTAAATAACATGTATTACATACATCTATTTAATCGGATTCCCGGACGTATCCCTATACGTCCGCTACATCATCATTTCGCTTGACCGGAAAACCTTCTGTGTAGGACTCTAAAGACTCAACACCATGCTGGAAGTAGGCCAGGATCAAATCCGATTGATATGAACCACTTTTAGATCAATCCCTTACCGGGTTAACCTACAAGTACGTCAGCGGCAATAGCTGCACGTAACGACTACTCAGGTATGTATGAGATGAAAGGTCGAAAAGCAAGCTCATCTATTGTAAGTCCACGGTAGCGCCCCGGCCGTCTAACAGACGCCAAATGCGGAACAAAAACTTTTACAACTGGCGCTATCGCGTACTGTAACCCGGATCTGCCATTAAAGCTAAACTAACAAACTACAAAGTGGGTAGAAATGTTATACCGAACGATCCGAGTCCTTCGGTATTCAATCATCATCCCACGCTTTGTTGCGGCTGCTCCGATCTCCTGAATCTCTAGTCTTCTCGTCCAGGTGGCACCACGTCGACGGATCTTTAAACGGGCTCCTGCCTCTGAACCGAGGCAACTCGATCATCAAGTTTTCTAAAAGAGATGACCAAGATGATGTAGAGAATGAGTAGAACACTTTGTCTCGCTTCGTCCAAAGCCATGGACGAACGGTTAATGAAGTTGCCTTTTGGATCGGGTGAAATGAGAAATGAGGCTATCTAATTTCCATGAATCCAAACTATCATAATCTTTTTAATCATCAAGTGAGAGAGTGAGTAGAGGAGGGGAGGGGGCCGGCCACATATATGGAGGAGGGAGGTGAGTGTAGGAGAGGGGAAGGTGACCATTAGCACTAAATTAAAAGCATGAGTCAAATGAACACCTTGCATATCATTAATGCATATAATGAATCATATAAACACATCATCATATCATTAAATGAACCATTAATGCACCCATGAGTCACTAATCCTAGTTACCATCTAGAAGCATCTAGAAGCTCGACTCACCCTCACGACTCACCCAAGTGACGAAAAGATAAATCCGTATTTAACCGAATGTTAAATACGGGTGATAGAAAACTGGAAACTGGAAACTTCCAAAAGTGATCCCGAAACGAATTTCAGGATAACCCCGTAACAGTATAAACATACCCACATTTGTATTACAACCGAATACAAATGCAACTGAGACAAAGATATTATATCTACACAGTATAATACTCGGATCCGGCTTAAACCAAAGCCCACCAGTATAATCTGCCCGAAAAATGACACGTGCGTAAACGCACATGCATTTTCCGAACCCTGCCATAAAACCATACGGCCTCTACAACGTTTCGCCCGAACTTGGGAAATGGTCTGTGGGGGACTCTAATGACTCATGAACACACCGGCACTGGGTATAACCTCTAGCACGTCAGAGGTACAAGCTGTACGTAACGGTTGCCTATGTATTGATTGGAAGGGAAGCTGACGAGCGAACTCATCCAGAAACTCCACTGAGCCTGACAGTGACAATATCCGTACAGTCCGGTCCGTTCGTCTAAAGACTATCGCATATCGAGTCTAGGGGGGTGGATAAAGTCAGACCCCTAATAACGCGATAAATCGTGTCGGTATGAAGCCCATTACCACCTGAGAAACTACTGATCCAAATCAGTAATTCTCCACTACCTCGGCCGAGGATTTCTAGTGATGGCCACCCGTGCACTGTGCGACATCAACCCCTAATACCGGGAGAGACGAATCTCCGACGATCCGCTCACTGCCTCCATGTGGCTCGGGACTGTACCCAAAAAAAACCTGTTTGCACGTCTCCTTTGAGCATGGTAGGGTAGAAATCAAAGCACAGTGGGAACTCACACGAGACAAATGACGATCTCAGGTCGACAAACTAACCTGTACACATGTCACCAGGGAACTGCTATCTGACGATATATATAATACCAACTAGCATGTTCCCGGCGAGTCCTGTCCGGTGTACTCATAACGAGATGAGCACCTGTATACATCTTAGGTGAACCAACTGACACCAATGGCTTGTGAGACCGGTCATCGCCCCTCGTCGGGGTCTCGACGTATACACTAGTCTACTCTGGAGTATCGATGCCCTGTCTCGAAACTCCTACGACTAGGGACACTTTAAGGATGTGCTTACAGACCCCATCTCCCACGTATATGATCGCCATCATACTGCTGGTAGTCAAGCAAGAATCCTATGGGCTCTATCAACATGCAATAGAGAACTAAAGCATGTAAACGATGATAAAGTCAAACCAGATAGCATACTATCATCTCGAGCAAGACTTTCATATCGGTATAGGTCCTCCCTCAATCATTGCAATCACGTATCTGAGATCCAATAATTGACTTAGAGGGCACTATATCCAACATCTATATCCTGCAAGAGCATATCAGTGACGCATATCGTACATTCGATCTCTTTGTCTAAGAATATCGCATATTGGGCCTTAGGGTGGAATCTGTCAGACCCTCAATAGCCTAATAAGTCATGCAGATATCAAACTCATAACCAACCGAGATGCAACTATTAACACTTACCAGTTCATCTCATCCACCATAGTTAGGGATTTCTGGTTATAGTTATGGCCTGCACAGCAAGATCTCGAATCTCTATACCAGGAGAGACGAATCCCTTCGACCGCTCACTGCCTCCATGTGCTTTGGGACTATACCCAACTAAAAGCTGTTTGCACGACTCAGCAGAGCTGTGGTAGGGTAGTAATTAAAGAATGGTGGAACACACACAAGACACAATGGCGATCTCAGGTCAAGAGACTACGCTGTACTATCGTCACCAGAGAATTGCTACCTGATATTGGTATAATACCATTTAGGAGTTCTCGGTGAGTCCGTCCAGTGTAACTCATACTTTTATGAGCACATGTATACAATCTGTAACAACCCTAAACTTTCTGGACAATTTTTTCAAAAATACAGAAAGGGGTACTTGAGCCTGAGTACAAATTATAAGTTTGTTTTGATTTAGAACAGCAAGAAAGAGCTTGTAGCTCACTGGTAAGACCTTACACTGCTGAACCAAAGCACCAAAGTTCAAATCTCATCAGCCACATTATCTTTTTATTTTAATTTCTTTCAATCTTTTTAGAAGCCTAAGAGACTACACGTACACTACACGTAAACTGAAGAGACACGGCCTAATCAAACACGTACACTGTAGAATACTAAACGACCCCGACCTAATACCACAACACCAACCCCAAACGTCGGTGTTGACCCAGCGAGATGTAGGAAATGGCCGACGCCGTCGGTCCAATCCGATGGTAAAGCCTCCAAACTTCATCCCCTGCACCTTTTTAGCTACCCCACTACTCCCTTATTGCTTGTTTACTCTGAATTAATCCAAAAAGTACTAAAATGCCCATTTAATCTCATTTTAATGCAAATTTAAATGCATTTTCATCACACCCCAAACCCTAATTTCTCCTATAAATACCCACTCTATTTTTACACTCCTTTACATTGAAATTTCCTATAAAAACTCTCAAGAAAATTCCATGATCCTTTTGTGTGCAAGTGGAGTTAGCAAAGGGCGATACTCCGACGAACTTCCAGCGATAACTCAAGGAGTTTCCGACGACGAAACGACGCACCAGAAACTCCCACCTCTTCCTCTTTCTCTCCTCTATCCAATCATCCAGTAAGTCCCTACGTCTTCTTCTTTTCTCTATTCTAAATACATTCAAAACTAAAACCCGACGGAAGCGGAGTTAATCCGACTTCCGATTCGGTTTTTCCTTAAAATGCTCTATTTTTCTTAAACACAATAATACCAAACTCTTATGTCATGACAATTAAACATTAATAAAGACAATAGAACGAGTTTGACATCAAATAATAACCGTAGCAAGTTTTATCCCACTTTTACATTAAAATACCTTCATGTTTCATTTCGACATGCTTGAACTTTTAAAACCGTATTACCTTAGAAAAATCACGAGGTAATGACCTACCTCCTCACAACACACATATCTAACATAGCACGATGGAATTTGGGAACATAGATTTGGGAAAATACGACTTTACATATAACTATCTTCAACTTATAAAACCTTTTTCTATAAGAAGTGTATTTAACAAATCTTTGCAATTGCGCCTCTACAACCCATTTTGGGAAACTCGTTCGGTATGGTATGGATTATTGCATATTCTTGGGAAACTCCAATACTGCTCTGCAAATCTGAAACCTGAGCAAAAATTAAATATTCCAGAAAATCCCAAATATCACACAGAAGCAACAGAAGAAAATTGGGTTCCTGAATCGCCAACTCGGCGGCGGAAACGCGGCGGCTCAGTTGGATCAGGCCGCGGTTCCGCGGCGCTTTAGGCGATTCAGGGGCCCAATTTTCTTGGGTGTTCTTCTACTGTCTTTTCAAGCTTTCTGAACGAACCTGAAAAATTTTTGGACTTCATTTTAAAAACGACAGAAACTTGATATTTTAGGTTTTTCCGGTTTCGTTTTTTCCGTTCGAAATTCATACAAATTTGCAAGTAAGTTATTTATTGTTTAGCGAGGCTCTGATACCACTGTAAGTCAATGTACTACACCCCAATACTTGTGGGGAGGCGGAATTTTCAAAAACGAACTTGTTTAGTGAACGAACATCGACTAACCGCTTGAATCGAAGCTAAACTATAAATAACCAAACACAAAGTGTTTCTAAACTACTGTGTTTAGGGATTATACCTAATGAACCAACTCCTTCGTCTTTACGATCTCCTTGTCCTCGTCGGCCTTCTCTTTGTAGTAGACGATCCACCCGAGAGCAAAACTCCAAGCTTAGCCTCTAAACTTGAGGCAACTAACCTTCTTGGATTGCTAATCAAAGAAGATAGATTGAGATAGAGTGATGGTTATGGATTGTTTAGTCTTACTAATCCTTGTACTCAACTCATGAGAGGGGAGGATTAGTCTTTGAAGAGGGAGAGCTTGAGGAGAGAGAAGATGTAGATAATAATGAGATGAGATTATTGAGTATCATAATAAATATGAAGCATTCTCTTTTATGAAGAAAAGAATAATACATGATGAATAAGCATGCTTCACAAATATCTAATGGTGATTCATTGTCATGAGTCATTAAGCATTTATGATGCTTTAATGACATGAATTTATCACCCTCATGACTCACTAATCCCATTCATTGTATATGCCACCTAAACCTCCTTAGTCATCATCTTCTAGAAGCTTCTCGCACAATTACGAGAACGCCCCTCCAATCCGCAAAAATACGGAAAAACTTTAGACTGTAAAAATCCAATAACCGGATACCAGTAACTGGTTTAAACCAAAGCCGACTGGTAAAAACTGTCCGAAAGTCGTACGCGCGTAAACGCACGTATGCGTCCGAACCCTTGTCGTAAAACCATACGACCTCTATATCATTTCTCCTGGAGTAGGAAACTCTGTGTGTGGGACTCTAGAGACTCGACTACCACGCTGGCAGTGGGTTTAACCACAGACCGCAAGCGGCACTAGCTGTACGTAACGGTCCCCAGGTAGTTGTCGATAAGAAGGCCGATGAGGAAACCGATCCGAACTCCTACTGAGTCTGATGTGACAATCTCCATACAGTCCGGTCCGTTCGTCCAAGACTATCGCATATCGGGCCTAAGGGGCGGCAAGCGTCAGTCCCCTAATAGCGGTATAAGTCGTGTCGGAGGGAAGCCCATTACACCCTGAGAAACTACTGGAACCTACCAGCAAATCTCGCTTGCCCTGGCCAGGGACTTTGCGTAATGGCTCTCTGACACAGCGCGATATCAACTCCCAATACCGGGAGGGACGAATCCTGTCTAACCGCCACTGCCTCCAAGTGCTCGGGACTGCACCCAACTGCTACCTGTTTGCACGACTCCTTTGAGCCGTGGTAGGGTAGCAATCTAAGAACAGTGGGACACACTCGAGGCGAAGTAGCAGTGTCAAGTCTGCGGACTATGCTGTACTCATGTCACCTGGGAACTGTTCACTGACGACTGGTATAAAACCAACCAACAGTTTCTTGTGAGTCATGTCCGGTGTACCCGTAACCTAACGAGCACCTGTATACTATCTCCAGTATGACGTACTGACGGCTGTGGGATAGACCATCTCCCCAACTGGGATGAGAAGCGTACACACTAGTCTACTCCGGAGTATCGATGCTCTGTCTCGATAATCCAACGACTAGGGACCTGAATAAGGATGTGCTTGTAGACTACCCAGCCCCCACTAGTGTGACTGCCATCACAACGCTGGTAGTCAAGCAAGATCCTAAGAGCTCTATCAATACGTACACTCACATATTAAGATAGAAAAAACAAGTAGCATACTACCATGTTTAGCAAGACTGTTATATACATGTGAATATCCCAAGCTTCCATTAAGTAATATACAAACTAGTATGGTACAGTAATGGCCTTCTAGGGCATAAACACTAACAATCTCCCACTTGCACTAGGGCCATGTACTGGCATATCGAAGACCAATGATCTCGAGTAGCCTCTCGAACTGCATCTGAGGTAGGGCCTTTGTGAATAGATCAGCAATGTTCTCTTCTGAAGCAACTCTCCGAACCTCGATCTCCTGACGATCAATGATCTCCCTGATCAGGTGATACCGCCTCAAGATGTGTCTGGACTTCTGATGGGACCTTGGTTCCTTCGCTAAAGCTATAGCTCCGTTTTTGTCGCAATACAGAGGTACTGGATCAACTATGGTAGGAACCACCTGAAGTTCTGTTAGGAACTTCTTCATCCAGACTGCTTCTTTTGCGGCATCGCAAGCAGCTATATACTCCACTTCCATCATCGAGTCAGCAACGGTGTCCTGCTTGGAGCTCTTCCAGCACACCGCCCCTCCATTGAGGGTAAAGACATAACCCGACATGGACTTGGAATCGTCCTTATCACTATGGAAGCCGGAATCAGCAAAGGCCTCCAACCTGAGGTCTTTTCCGCCGTAAACCAAAAACATCTCCTTAGTCCTTCTTAGGTACTTGAGAATGTTCTTTACTGCTATCCAGTGCTTCTCCCCTGGGTCTGACTGATACCGGCTTACCACGCTCAGTGCGTAAGCTACATCTGGTCTGGTACACAACATCGCATACATTATAGAGCCTACCGCAGAAGCGTAGGGTATAATAGACATGCGTTCCCTTTCCAAATCAGTCTTGGGAGACATCTCTTTGGAGAGGGTGATTCCGTGACAAGCCGGTAGATTACCGCGCTTAGAATCTTCCATACTGAATCTTTTCAGTACAGTGTCGATATACCTGGACTGCGAAAGTCCCAACATCCTCTTGGATCTATCACGATAGATCCGGATCCCCAGAATGTAAGAGGCATCACCCAGGTCTTTCATGGAGAACCTGTGTGACAAGAATCCTTTGACAGATTGTAGCATAGGAATGTCATTTCCTATCAATAGAATGTCATCCACGTACAAGACGAGGAATACGACACTTCTGGCTACAACTTTACTATATATGCACGGTTCATCTGGATTTTTGATAAAGTCATATTCTTTGACTGTCTCATCAAAACAGATGTTCCAACTCCGCGATGCCTGCTTTGGTCCATAAATGGACTTAAGCAGCCTGCATACTTTCCCGCTGCTCCCACTCTGATTGAAACCCTCTGGCTGATCCATATAGACGCACTCTTCTAAATTTCCATTCAGAAAAGCCGTCTTTACGTCCATCTGCCAGATTTCATAATCATGGAAGGCAGCAATAGCAAGAAGGACCCGAATGGATTTGAGCATAGCCACTGGAGAAAAAGTTTCGTCATAGTCCAAACCAGGTCTTTGACGAAAACCCTTTGCAACAAGTCTAGCCTTATAGGTTTCCACCTGTCCATCTACACCAATCTTTTTCTTGAAGATCCATTTGCATCCTATGGGTTTTACCCCATCTGGAGCAAAGTCCAAAGTCCATACTTTGTTGGTGTACATGGACTCCATTTCGGCCCGCATTGCATCTAGCCATCGTACCGAGTCGCCGCTCTGGATGGCCTGCTGGAAGTCAGTAGGTTCATCATCATCTATGATGCAATCCTCTCTATCCCCATCTATGAGAAAACCGTAGTATCTCTCAGGCGGATGAGACGGCCTACTACTCCTGCGGAGGGGTGCGGGATGTCCTGTACTTCTTGAACCTCTGGTTCTACCAAACTTTCAGTAGCAGCTTGTGGTTCTGGAATTTCTTCCAGTTCTACTACGCTCCCACTCTTCTGATTTTCTAAAAATTCAGTTTCTAAGAAGCGGGCATGACGAGAAACAAAAACCTTTTGTTCCTCTGCGTAATAGAAACAATATCATGTAGAGTTCTTTGGATATCCCACAAACTTACACTCTACTGAGCGTGCCTCGAGCTTGTCCGGATGCTGCTTTTTTACAAAAGCTGGACATCCCCATGTCTTCAGGTACTGAAGATAGGGTTTCTTCCCACTCCACATCTGATATGGTGTGGTAGGCACAGTTTTGGTTGGAACTCTGTTCAAAAGACGTGTCGCTGATTCTAGCGCATATCCCCAGAAAGATCGCGGTAACTCAGCATTACTCATCATGGATCGTACCATATCCAATAGGGTTCGATTCCGTCTCTCCGATACACCGTTGTGCTGTGGAGTGTATGGAGGAGTAAGCTGAGAGAGAATTCCTTTCTCTTTTAGGTAACCTAGGAACTCGGCACTTAAGTATTCTCCACCTCGATCAGATCTCAGTGTCTTAATACTTTTGCTTGTTTGGTTTTCCGCTTCACTCTTGTATTCCAGGAATTTCTCAAAGGCCTCGGATTTATGCTTCATTAAGAAAACATGTCCATACCTAGAGAAATCATCTGTAAAAGTAATAAAGTAGGAATAACCACCTCTTGCATGTGTAGACATTGGACCACATACATCGCTGTGTATGAGTCCTAAGAGCTCGCTCGCTCTTACTCCTTGTCCAGTAAATGGAGTCTTTGTCATCTTTCCTTTGAGACAAGATTGACAAGTGTCATAAGATTGATATTCGAACGAGTCCAAATATCCTTCTCTATGCAACTTAGTCAACCTTCTCTCATTGATGTGACCCAGTCTACAATGCCATAAGAAAGCTTTATTCAAATCTGGAGACTTTCTTTTTAGTGTGTTCTGAACATTGAAAATTTGGATTTGATTTAAAACATATATTCCGTTATTTAATGTACCGGACCCAATCAAACCATGATTAAGGTGGATGTTAACAACATCTCTTACAAACGTGAAATCATAACCTTTATTTGATAACAAGGAAACTGATATGATATTACACGTTAAGCTTGGTACAATATAACAGTTATGTAAAACCAAAATGTGTCCATTTGTCAATCCTAGGTGATAATCCCCGACGGACGCAGCTCCCACGCTAGCTCCGTTAGCAACCTTTAGGGTCATATCACCTTCCTTCAGCACTCTACGGTTTCTCAGTGCCTGCAATGAATTGCAAATATGAGATCCTGATCCGGTTTCCAATACCCAGGAAGTAGAGTTGATCGACAGACAATTCTCAATTACAAACACACCTGAAGTCGAAGCCACAGCTTGCTTCGGTTCCTGGTTCTTGGCGTTCCACGCCTTGCAATCTTTCTTCCAGTGCCCTTTCCTGTGACAATGGAAGCACTCATCCAGGCCTACTACTAGTGCTGCAAACTTTTTCTTTCCCTTCCCTCCCACCTTACTAACACCTCCTCTAGGTTTGGGTGCGACCTTCTTCTTCCTTCCTTTGGCTCTTGCCTTGGACCCGGAAGAAGATGCACCGCCAACAAACATAGCGGGTGTTTCCCTTGTATTCTTCAAGGTGCCCTCTGCACTCCTTAACATGTTCAGGAGTTCCGGAAGTTCAACTTCTTTTCTTTGAAGGTTGAAGTTCAGGATAAACTGGGCGTAGGTGTGAGGAAGGGACTGGAGAATAAGGTCTGTATAGAGCTCATTATCCAAAGTCATCCCAAGGTCTGCGAGCTCTTCTATATAGCCGATCATCTTTAGGACATGTTCTCCTACCGATGACCCGACAGCCAACCTCGCTCGAAACAAGTTCTTAGAGGTCTCGTATCTTGCTATACGAGATTGCTCTCCATAAAGTTCCTTTGTATGGAGAAATATGCCATCAAGGTCCATATCCTCGTGCCTCCTCTGATGTTCATTGTTCATCGAGGCAAGCACGATGCACTTGGCTTTCGCGCAATCTAAATCCCAGGTTTTGCGGATTTCTTTATCCGCATTACTGGATTTGGGACCAGGGACAGCAGGTGCCGTAGCGGTGAGGACGTACCCCAGTTTGTCATAGGTCAAAGCCATTTTGACATTCCGCAGCCAATCTTTATAGTTTGGCCCTGTCAGTATATTTTTCTCTAAAAGTAACTTAAGTCCAGTCATTTTCAGGGTCGCTGCAATTAGGAGAGAGAGAAGAAAACTCTTTAGCATGATGCTCTTGCAAGTTTAGAGTGGTTTTTAGTTTATCTAAACTGGATGGCTCCCACTGTTTCTCGAATCCTTCCTCAAACCATAAAAGAAGAATTAGCCAAGACTATTCTCACCGTACAATACTTGCTTAACCATTCAGCCAGGCTGGTGTCGATACTTCGAGGGAGGTTTTCCAACGCTTTCGCGAAGTTTCTTAATTAAATAACCTCTTTTCTCTGGGGGCGTAACCCCGCTGACACTTTTCTGGACACCTACTAGGTTTATAGCATTGATCGTTAAGTGACGAATATCCTGATAAGTAGCATATACTCACAGTAGGATCGGGATCCAAATATCATCGTATGATAATGTTGAAGGAATCCTACCAACATTCATCAAACTCCAAATGGTATGCATCTCTTTGCAAATTTCAGTTTCTTTAGAAATTCCCGATATAAGTTTTTGCCCCATGCTCTTATGACCTTGACGTATGCCAACAAATCATAAGTCACATGTCAAGTTCTGCCCATCATTATCTTGTTAATTTGAACCCACCCGTATATACCCTTGACGTATGCCAACATGGTAATGCGACTGTCCCAAACCAACACATCTATCTATGCAACAAATGAATACCCCGGCAGCTACCAAACACTATGCCTTGACGTATGCCAACAAGCATAGCTTGAATACTACTGACCATCCATAAGAAATGACGGAGGGCTACGACTGGTTTTGGCGAAACCGTGAACGTAGTGAACTTGATATAACCGAAGGAACCTGATAGCTTTTAAAAGGAGTGGTTAAAGCTCCGCATTTAAAAATATCTGTTTTTAAAATAACCGAGTGGTTTCTTTTAAATTGTTCCAACGATTTAAACTTGGTTTATTTTCTTTGCATTATAGATAATGCGTCCCATCATTAACCTATCATTGCAGAAAACAACGAAAATACAACGTCCTCTTATGCCATCCGCATTCGCCACGGGGTCCCGTCATCACCCGTTAGGTTACTTAACTAACGACAGAGCGGGGGCTGGGCTAGCGCGGGTGTAAAACATAAGTGACGTCTAAATAGCTATCATATATATAGATATTTTACATTCGTCTGACGCAATGATATTCATTCCAGAACACAGATGAACTTAATTGGATTTGCTAGCAATCCGTATTTCTTTTGAGCCTGCAAGAAAAGACGGATAACACAGTTGTGATGAATAGCCATTACCCTACCCTCGACCCCTACGGGTACGGCAAACTACCCACCCGGCAGTTTGTGTACCCCGCCTTGGGTCAGTCCTAGGAGCAAAAACAGTAAAATGAAATAATACAACGGTGGCTAAAACCGCAACATGGATGTGCCCCGCAAAAATAATATTACAACAAATTATATTTACAACAAATGAATTAAATAATAACCCATTGCAAAAACCCCGGCTATACACCACAACAGTCCAATTACAGTTCATATGCACAAACAGATAAAACCATTACAGAAATGTGCAACCCCCTGCCAACCGACATACTAGCAGTTAGGGGAGGTTTATGAACACATTATACAATCACATATATAATCCAACAAGCAAATACTGTATAATTTCGATCGATTAAACTCTTTTAATTTTGCTCCAATACTGCTCTGCAAATCTGAAACCTGAGCAAAAATTAAATATTCCAGAAAATCCCAAATATCACACAGAAGCAACAGAAGAAAATTGGGTTCCTGAATCGCCAACTCGGCGGCGGAAACGCGGCGGCTCAGTTGGATCAGGCCGCGGTTCCGCGGCGCTTTAGGCGATTCAGGGGCCCAATTTTCTTGGGTGTTCTTCTACTGTCTTTTCAAGCTTTCTGAACGAACCTGAAAAATTTTTGGACTTCATTTTAAAAACGACAGAAACTTGATATTTTAGGTTTTACCGGTTTCGTTTTTTCCGTTCGAAATTCATACAAATTTGCAAGTAAGTTATTTATTGTTTAGCGAGGCTCTGATACCACTGTAAGTCAATGTACTACACCCCAATACTTGTGGGGAGGCGGAATTTTCAAAAACGAACTTGTTTAGTGAACGAACATCGACTAACCGCTTGAATCGAAGCTAAACTATAAATAACCAAACACAAAGTGTTTCTAAACTACTGTGTTTAGGGATTATACCTAATGAACCAACTCCTTCGTCTTTACTATCTCCTTGTCCTCGTCGGCCTTCTCTTTGTAGTAGACGATCCACCCGAGAGCAAAACTCCAAGCTTAGCCTCTAAACTTGAGGCAACTAACCTTCTTGGATTGCTAATCAAAGAAGATAGATTGAGATAGAGTGATGGTTATGGATTGTTTAGTCTTACTAATCCTTGTACTCAACTCATGAGAGGGGAGGATTAGTCTTTGAAGAGGGAGAGCTTGAGGAGAGAGAAGATGTAGATAATAATGAGATGAGATTATTGAGTATCATAATAAATATGAAGCATTCTCTTTTATGAAGAAAAGAATAATACATGATGAATAAGCATGCTTCACAAATATCTAATGGTGATTCATTGTCATGAGTCATTAAGCATTTATGATGCTTTAATGACATGAATTTATCACCCTCATGACTCACTAATCCCATTCATTGCATATGCCACCTAAACCTCCTTAGTCATCATCTTCTAGAAGCTTCTCGCACAATTACGAGAACGCCCCTCCAATCCGCAAAAATACGGAAAAACTTTAGACTGTAAAAATCCAATAACCGGATACCAGTAACTGGCTTAAACCAAAGCCGACTGGTAAAAACTGTCCGAAAGTCGTACGCGCGTAAACGCACGTATGCGTCCGAACCCTTGTCGTAAAACCATACGACCTCTATATCATTTCGCCTGGAGTAGGAAACTCTCTGTGTGGGACTCTAGAGACTCGACTACCACGCTGGCAGTGGGTTTAACCACAGACCGCAAGCGGCACTAGCTGTACGTAACGGTCCCCAGGTAGTTGTCGATAAGAAGGCCGATGAGGAAACCCATCCGAACTCCTACTGAGTCTGATGTGACAATCTCCATACAGTCCGGTCCGTTCGTCCAAGACTATCGCATATCGGGCCTAGGGGGCGGCAAGCGTCAGTCCCCTAATAGCGGTATAAGTCGTGTCGGAGGGAAGCCCATTACACCCAGAGAAACTACTGGAACCTACCAGCAAATCTCGCTTGCCCTGGCCAGGGACTTTGCGTAATGGCTCTCTGACACAGCGCGATATCAACTCCCAATACCGGGAGGGACAAATCCTGTCTAACCGCCACTGCCTCCAAGTGCTCGGGACTGCACCCAACTGCTACCTGTTTGCACGACTCCTTTGAGCCGTGGTAGGATAGCAATCTAAGAACAGTGGGACACACTCGAGGCGAAGTAGCAGTGTCAATTCTGCGGACTATGCTGTACTCATGTCACCTGGGAACTGTTCACTGACGACTGGTATAAAACCAACCAACAGTTCCCTGTGAGTCCTGTCCGGTGTACCCGTAACCTAACGAGCACCTGTATACTATCTCCAGTACGACGTACTGACGGCTGTGGGACAGACCATCTCCCCAACTGGGATGAGAAGCGTACACACTAGTCTACTCCGGAGTATCGATGCTCTGTCTCGATAATCCAACGACTAGGGACCTGAATAAGGATGTGCTTGTAGACTACCCAGCCCCCACTAGTGTGACTGCCATCACAACGCTGGTAGTCAAGCAAGATCCTAAGAGCTCTATCAATACGTACACTCACATATTAAGATAGAAAAACCAAGTAGCATACTACCATGTTTAGCAAGACTGTTATATACATGTGAATATCCCAAGCTTCCATTAAGTAATATACAAACTAGTATGATACAGTAATGGCCTTCTAGGGCATAAACACTAACAGCCGCAAGCGGTCTGCTAAACGTAACGGCCACCCGGGTATTGAGCGATCAGAAGATCGATGAGCAAGCCCGCTCACACTCCTGTGAATCCAACCAGTAACACTTACCGTATAGTCCGGTCTGTTCGTCTGATATGTCGCATATCTCGCCTAGGGGTGGTAAACGTCAGACCCCAATAGCTCGATAAGTCATGCCGACGTAAGGTCCATAACATTCGTGAAACTACTGATAACTCTTACCAGTATATCACTGCAACCCTGGCCAGGGATTTCCTGTTATGGCCAGTCGAGCATAGCACAACATCAACCCCCAATACCGGGAGAGACGAATCCCCTCCTATCGCTCATTGCCTCCATGTGAATCGGGACTGTACCCAAAAACCACCTGTTTGCACAACTCAGTAGAGCCGTGGTAGGGTGGAAATCAAAGCACAGTGGGAGACACACAAGACTCTATGACGATCTCGGGTCAACAGACTAAGCTGTACCAGTGTCACCAGAGAACTGCCATCTGACGTGAGGTATAATACCATCTGGGAGTTCTCAGTGAGTCCGTTCAGTGTACCCAGTCTCCACTGAGCACCCGCATACCATCTTCGATGTCAAACACCAATGGATATGGGATCATCCATCGCCCATCGCATGGGTCGAGAAGATATGCGCTAGTCTACTCTGGAATATCGATGCCCCGTCTCGATATTCCCTCGACTAGGAACATTGAAGGATGTACTCATGGACTATCCAGGCCCCACTAGTATGATCTGCATCACAGTCCTGGAAGTCGAGTACACATCCTAAGGGCTTTATCAACATGTAACAGAGAGACAGAAAGTATATATGTTAAGATAAAGAGCAACCAGATAGCGTACTATCATGTCGAGCAAGAAAGTCCTACCTATATATGTCCCAGCATCCACTACAATATACATCCAATGTACAGTAATGGCCTCTAGGGCATACATATAACTAACAATCTCCCACTTGCACTAGGGCCATCTGTAGCAGTGGTTGCAGTATCTAATACTCAACCATCCCATATGAGTCTCTCTCTGGGATAAGGCCTTCGTGAGTGGATCCGCCGTGTTGTCCTCTGAGTCTACTCTCCTAACCTCGATCAACCTGGAGATCAACTATCTCCATGATCAGGTGATGCTGCCTCAGAATATGTCTGGGTCACTGATGGGATCAGGTTTCCAGGGCCGAAGCCACACTTCCATTGTCATACAATGTCAGGAACCCAGTTCATCTTATGAACCAATATACACCCAAACTGCCTCTTTGGTAGTATCTTCAATAGCGATGTTACCAGCCTTTATCGTCTAGTTTGCCACGGTATCTAGCTTGGAACTCTTCCAACATACCGTCCCTTTACTAAGGGTAAAGACAATGCCCGTGACTGACATTCAGTCGTCTTTATCACCCTGGAACGTTTCCAGTGATTCTCCCCAGGATCGATTGATACTATCTTACTACAGCTAGTGAGAATCCTAACATCCATTTAGATCTATCTCATAGACCCGAATCCCAGGATTTAGGAGGTATCAACTTTAATCCTATATGGAGAATCTATGTGATAAGAGGAGATCGACCGATCGTAGCATAAGAAATTCCTTTCCTATCAAGAGTATGTCATCCACGTACTCTACGAGGATCATTACCATACTCCATACTACCCTTTTTTACATACAAGGTTCATCTACCATTTTGATGAAGTCAAACTCTTTGACTACCATATCAAAACAGATGTTCCAACTCCGCGATGCCTGCTTTAGCCTGTAAAGCAACTTGCACACGTTTCCGCTGCTCCCACTGTTTACGAAGCCCTCTGGCTGTGTTCTTATAGACGTTCTCTTCTAAATCATTATTTAGAAAAGTAGTCATGGCACCCAACCACCAGATATCGCAGTTATGGTATGTAGCAGTGGCAAGTAGGATCTGGATGGACTTAAGCATATTCCATGAAAAAGGTTTCATCATTATCCATGCCTGGTTGATGACTAAAACCTTTAATAAGCCTAGCTTTGAAAGTCTCAACTTTTCCCTCTACACCAAGTAATCTTCTCAAGAATACTTGCTCCTAATGGGGATTTAACCCTTCAGATATAGCAGCTAAAGTCCATACTTTGCTGGTGTACATGGATTCCATCTCAGATCGCTAAGCATCCAGCCATTCTTACAGAGTCCCTACTCTCGATGGCCTGCTCGAAACTAGTTGGGTCATCATCTCATGACGCAATCCTCGCTCCCACTGTCATCGAGAAACCGAGGTATCTCTCAGGCGGATGAGGAACCCTACTAGATCGGCGGAGTGGCTGAGGTTCGTCGGGAACTATAGAATCTTTTGGTTCTGTCAAATCATCAACTGCAGTTTTGTATAGCTGGAACCTTTCCAGTTCTACAGAACTGATCCTGCCTCGATCTTGTCCGGATTTTGCTTTAAACATAGGCCGGACAACCCTAAATCTTAACTCGCTTAAGAGATGGGTTCTTCCCATACCATATCTCATATAGAGTGGTAGGCACTGATTTGATTCAAACCTAATTCAATAGGTATGCAGCTTCTCAAGTGCATAACCCCAAAAGGAAATAGGTAACTTAGTAATACTCATCATAGAGCACACCATATCTAATATTGTGCAATTGCTCCGCCCTGATACACCGTTGTACTGTGGTGTATTCAGAGGAGTAACACTGAGAGAGAATCTCATTCTCCTTTAGAATAGTCCAGGAATTCTATGCACAAGTATTCTCCTCCCTGATCTTATCATAGGACATAATACTTATACCCGTATTTTGGTTCTCTACTTCTAACTTATATTCTGTGAATATCTCAAAAGGTTCGGACTTATGTTTCAACAGGAACATATGTCTGAATCTTGAGAGATTATCAGAGAATGTAATGAAATACAAAGAACCATTCTTGGCATGTGTAGACAGGAGACCTCACATACATCATCATGTATCAGTCCCAAGAGTTTACTAACTCTTTCTCTGTTTCTAATAAACAGAGCTATGGTCATCTAATCTTTGTGACATGACTGGCAAGTTTCACAAGATGTAAATTCAAACTGATTTAAATATGCATCTAAAATGTAACTTCAGCCAGTCGGGTCGCATTGATGTGACCTAGTCTACAATGCCTCAAGAAGGATTCGTTCATTTCTGAACTCTTCCTCTTGTGTGTGTTCAGTATACAAGGAACTGTAGTTTGATTTAGAACATCAATGCTTTTAGATAACGTGCCTGAACCGATCAACTTTTGATATAGGAAATGTTCAAAACATTATCCAACAATACAAAATTATATCCTTCTTTACTAATAAAGAGACTGATATGATTTTGTATATCAGGTTCGGTATCTAATAGCCTTTGTTCAGAATCAATGTACTGGTAATACAGGGTGACAGTGACCAACAGACTTGGCTGCAACACTTGCCCCTGTTTCTGTCTCATGAAACTTATCACCCGTTCTCAGTTTTTCTACCTTTTTGTAGCCCTATGTAACAGCTTACATATCTGGGATCCTGATCCGGTATCATATATCCAAGATACAGAGGATACTGAGAAACAGTTCTGTTTAACGAACACACCCGAAGGAGATGCATCATATGCACTTTCTTCGTTTGGGCTGCATAGGAATTCTGGTATTCCCCAATTTCCTGCTCTGTCTTATAACAATTATAAGTTGGAGCGGGACCAACGTTCCCCAGCTCAGTATAACAAGCAGGTTCGGTCAATACATCCATATTATTATCTTGATTAAGGCGTGATATGGTCGCTACCTGGAGAGAGAGAGAAGAAAACACTCAGCGTGCGCTCTTGCAAGATCAGATTGGTTATTTATTTTATCTAATCAGGATGGCTCCCACTGTTTTTATCAAATCTTCCTTCAAACCCTAAAAGGAAAGACTAGCCGGGATTAATTACACTCTACAAGTTCGCCAATCTTTCAGCCAGGCCAGTGTCGGTACTTTGAGGGAGGTTCCCCGTGCTTTCGCACGGACCTAATTACAGTAAACCTCGTTTTCCCAGAGGCGTAACCCCGTTGACACCTTTCTAGACACCTACTTGATCGGCTAATTGAAAAGTGCAAAACTCTCCCAGGAGTAACAATTACTCGCAGTGGGTATCGGGATCCAACTATCATATAGAAGGTATGCAATCTCATTGCAAATTTCAACACTTGAAACTCCCGATAAAGGTTTTTACCCCTAGCACCTATGACCTTAACTATGGTCAACAAATCATAAGTACTAGTCAAGTTCTACCCGTCATTTCGTGATTAATTAGACCCACCCACATGACCCTTAACTAAGGTCAACAAAGTCACGCGACTGTCCTAACTAATCGCATCATATGCTGTGTAGGAAGACATCACTTAGCTACCGTACACTGTGCCTTAACTAAAGTCAACAAACACAGCACGAATACTAAGTACTCTACTTCCTAAAATGACGGAGGGTTGCGAATGGTTTTTGTGAAAACCTTTAACGCTTTGAACTTGATCTCGTTGCGGAATCAAATGGTTTTTAAATGGAATGTTTTTGAGGCTTTTCTAGTTTTGCTAAAGGGGTCACTCCCGGTGAAGGGATCGTCGGCCCTTTCCTCGTCGAATGAGGTGCGGGATATATCATATATATCACTGTGCAAAGCAGAAACTATAGAAGCGATCAAAAGACAAACCGAGGGTTGTAGCATCTGCCAGTTATTGCTAAAGGAGTCACTCCCGGTGAAGGGATCTCGGTCCTTTCCTCATCGAATAAGGTGCAGGATGTTCTATAATGAACACCGCGATGCAAAGCAAGAACTGTAGCTACCTGTTTTATTTTGAAATTCGATTCCACAACATCAATTAGGTTTATTTTCTTTCATTAATCTCATTAATGAATATCCCATCATTTAAATAACCTAAACATCACAGATAAATATGACGCACGCTTATGCCATCCGCATTCGCCTCGATGTCTCCTCGTGCACCGTTAGGTTAGGTAACTAACGGCAGAGCGGGGCAGGGCTAGCGCGGGTGTAAAACATAAGCAACGTCTATATAATATATCATATATACTATATACTACATCTATCTGAACAGAGCACAGAACATCGTATGATCACATCACAGATAACGCAGCAGAAAGAATCATATGAAATATTGGATATACTAGGACGTCCGTGTTTTCAATACGAGCCAGTATAAAACACGGATTCCACGGTCGTGATGAATAGCCAATCCCACACCCCTAGACCCCTACGAGAGCGGCAAGCAACCCCACCAATTCTAGGGTTAGGAGACCCGGACTCGACTCCTCGAGTTGGTCTCCCACTGGACCCCAGAACCCGGTTACTTGTGCTCCCCTCCTTGGGTCTATCCTAGTGCAGAAAAGTAAATAATATACATCAACGGTGACAACTTCCGCAACCTGGAAGTGCCCCAATAAAAGAATACTACATACAAGTTTTTACATGAATGAAAATGAAAAAAAACACTCATCTCACATAAAAACCCCCGGCTATTCAAACACGACGATCCAATATAACATATCCAGCAACACATAACAACACATGTCATCAACGTAAGTAAATATGCCCATCCCAATTTTCGTTGACATATAGCAACGAAACCGGCGATATCACATATTACACTTACAGTCACAGAAAAGAAAGTGTAAAACTACAACAGTTGGAATCCGCAATCTCTTTAGACATCGCATGCCCAATCAAATGAATTCCTTAGACATCGCATGCCTAACAATTATAAACCCCGCATTTTAGCCTCATTATCGAAAACTCTTTTCAATATCAAGTCGGGCAATTCAACAGGATTCCCGACATTCTGATCGAATGCTCGTCGCAAACTTCAGTAGACGGCCGCACCCCCGATGCCGTCGACGAAGTGCACCAAGGCGGAACACCGCTACCGCGAGCACCCGAACGGATGCTTTCGGCGACGGGGTTCTCCTACAGTCACTTGGTCGGGGCAATGGAGTGAGGCTGTCTATTAAGTTTACCCGGCGAGTATCCGCGTACGCTACGTGATTGCTACGGAATTTTGATCACATCAAAATTCCGTGGCAACCGATCAAGTGAGACTAAAGTGCTATGTTTATAACATTCATTCAGTTATCACATAACTTTTTGTGAATTCCAATTGTTGTATCACATTCCGGATAAATAGAAAATGTTAAACTTTCCGATCGAACAATCGAACACCCAAGTTTTCCCGATACAGTCCAACACATGAAATAAGTCTAAAAACATTCAGTTCGTGCCTTAGTACCAACGGTCCAGCCGTAGAAGGGTCAAGCCAACGCCTCACATGTGGCACGCCGTACTGCCCCAAACCCTAAGGTTCAAAGGGCAGTTCAAGACGGTCACATAATCGAGTTAAGGTTTGTTGTCTTCTAGAGGGTCCATCGCGTTACTTGCACTACTTAGAATGTCGTTAAACTACGGAAAAATCCAACACTTGGAAATTTCCCGACAGGGGAAAATTTGGGTATTTATATCCGGTCGAAATTTTTAACATATTCTAAAATTTATCCGGAAAGCCACATAGACAAAATCTGATACTCCGATCGAAACACCGAATCTCCAAAACAACCCCAGAAAATTCAACTCTTGAATAAATATTAAAAATTCCCAGGAAAACCAGCACAGAAAAATGAGAATTACTGTGAAACATTAAATACACAAAACGACAATACGACCGCGGAACAGCCACACGAGCCAAGCTCGTGCCGCGGATCCGCGGCTCATTGATGGAATTAGTCTATCGAAATTCACAGTAACTCTTAGATTATCCTGCTGATTTTTCTGCATATTTTTAATGTGGAAAAATCCCCGAAATTAAAAAATGTACAGAGAGCATATTGTATTAGGGTTTCGGGTTCGTTCGGATTTCAAACGTCGTCTAGGTTTCGCCTAAGGCTCTAGCTAGGCTCTGATACCACTGTAGGGTTCCTAGGCACACTAATGAAGTCTCACAAGTGATCAAACATGCCCAATTGAAATTTTACATGTGCCGAGAAAACCTAATACGGATCGTTAACTAGATATATAGGCGAAACAAGCAAGTAAACGGAAATGTATCTAAAGGAAATGGGCTACAACCTTTGTAGATCCGGTCCTCCACATTCTAGACTCCGTGATGAGGTCCCTCCACTGTCCAAATCAAATCCATGACTCTAGCATCGGCTTCATCGGAGAATGGGCGGGCTTGATCGTCGGTTCGATGCCGAAGATGATCTACGTCGAGGCATCACAAGAACAATCTCTAACTTCACCAAGCCATGAAAACTTGTGAAGGAAACACCCTATACAACTTGGCAAGAGGTAGAGGATGAAGAAATAGGAAGTGGGTAGACTTTAGATTTGGATTTCTCACACTTTTTCATCACTTGCCATTGATATAGCAAGCTTTCTTCATGGAAGAAGAAGATGAAGAAGAAGAAGATGATATGATAAGTCTTTTAAAAATAGATAATAAAATGAATACTTATCATTTCTTCAACCATGTTTTAGTGTAGAGATTTAACTAAGGTTAGATGAGTGGTTAGGGTTAGGCATGAGACAAGAATGGTGACTAAGTCAATGCTTCACGAATCTTCAACTAAAAACAAAACTAGCAACCATTCTTATCTCTTTATCTTTTCTAAATGAAATAAATAAAACAAATAAATAGATAAATGAATAAAGAAAAGAAATGATACCCTAACCACTAACTAACCATGGTTTAATACTTTACACAAAACCAAGCTAGAATGTATCATCAAACATGATACAATCATGTGCACAAAAAATATATCACATATACAATGTGCACAAACCAAGTGAGTAAATCCATTTAAAGTGAAACAATACTAGTTAATGCAAAGTAATATATCAAATATATAATTTTACATTAAATCATTAAATCAACACTTGATTCAATGATCCGGTCATATCGCATATAACCGGCTAGTATCCAATGTATCGGCTTATCGAATTAACCCTTGATTCGATAACTAGGTTATATCGCATACAACCATTCGACACATTCATCGCGAGAATGAAATACGGTATCACATACATGCATTATTCTCGGTCCCGCACATATCTCATATGCGCTCCTATTTCGTTTCGCTTGAGCCAGGAAACCTCTGTGTAGGACTCTAAAGACTCGTCAATACGCCGGCAGCAGGTGATGATCATATCAAACACCCACAAGCCGCAAGCGGTCTGCTAAACGTAACGGCCACCCGGGTATTGAGCGATCAGAAGATCGACGAGCAAGCCCGCTCACACTCCTGTGAATCCAACCTGTAACACTTACCGTATAGTCCGGTCTGTTCGTCTGATATGTCGCATATCTCGCCTAGGGGTGGTAAACGTCAGACCCCAATAGCTCGATAAGTCATGCCGACGTAAGGTCCATAACATTCGTGAAACTACTGATAACTCTTACCAGTATATCACTGCAACCCTGGCCAGGGATTTCCTGTTATGGCCAGTCGAGCATAGCACAACATCAATCCCCAATACCGGGAGAGACGAATCCCCTCCTATCGCTCATTGCCTCCATGTGAATCGGGACTGTACCCAAAAACCACCTGTTTTCACAACTCAGTAGAGCCGTGGTAGGGTGGAAATCAAAGCACAGTGGGAGACACACAAGACTCTATGACGATCTCGGGTCAACAGACTAAGCTGTACCAGTGTCACCAGAGAACTGCCATCTGACGTGAGGTATAATACCATCTGGGAGTTCTCGGCGAGTCCGTTCAGTGTACCCAGTCTCCACTGAGCACCCGCATACCATCTTCGATGTCAAACACCAATGGATATGGGATCATCCATCGCACATCGCATGGGTCGAGAAGATATGCGCTAGTCTACTCTGGAATATCGATGCCCCGTCTCGATATTCCCTCGACTAGGAACATGAAGGATGTACTCATGGACTATCCAGGCCCCACTAGTATGATCTGCATCACAGTCCTGGAAGTCGAGTACACATCCTAAGGGCTTTATCAACATGTAACAGAGAGACAGAAAGTATACATGTTAAGATAAAGAGCAACCAGATAGCGTACTATCATGTCGAGCAAGAAAGTCCTACCTATATATGTCCCAGCATCCACTACAATATACATCCAATGTACAGTAATGGCCTCTAGGGCATACATATAACTAACACATGAGCACCAGAAGCAAAGGAAGGCGTGTCTCACAAGATATGCACGTGAGCACCAACAAGCCTATGATAACATGAGCCAAACATACATGCGTCAGACCATATATTAGGGTCTATATCTTAGCCTATATTGGCTAAGTGATGGATCTTAAGATCATATGTTTACCCTAAATCGATCTTAGTCTCAAATAGGACTAAAAATCCTTAGCTCATATTTCTAAGTTGATCTTATTCTCAAATACAACTAATGGCCCTTATCCAAACTTCTAAATTGATCTTAGGTTAAAACAAGACTAATGACGCTTAGATAAAATATAAATTCGCTAAGAAGCCTTTTCGGCAAATCGGAGCTTAAGTTCCAACATGTTCTTTTCCCTCATAAACATGATTTAGTTCAAGGGTACATCCTTCCATATCTCTAATGTGCGGCGTTGTAATTCTTCAGCGTCTTCAGAGAGGTAGTGGGTCCCAACAACCAACGATCTTTGGTTCTATGAAAGCATACATATATGTAAGGACCCTAGTGCTCGCATTGCAAGACTCGCGGTGAAAGCGGAAGCGAAAAAAAAAATTTAAAAGCAAGCATTAGTGACGTGTACCCTAGAATCGATACCAAAAACTAAACTAGATAACTAAACTAACAAGAGTTAGGGGATATCTACCTTTGTAGCGTGTCCACGCAATTTTGGAAGACCCCTACACCTTTCCATGGACTCTCGCAAGTCTTCGAAGTCGTCGGGAACGAGTTTGGACGCCGATCTTCCTCGTCGAAGATGATCTACCCGAGAGCACATGAATCAAGCTCTAGCCTCACACCAAATGATTTAGTAAAACAACTCATGATCACAACTTACTAGAAAGTGATGGTGAGAATGATGTAGTGGTGGTATATCTCAAGTTTCTCTCTTTGCAATTTTTGCTCTCAAAAATAGAAGCTCAAAAAAGAATGTGTGTATATTGAAAATCAATCCTCATCCATTTTCTTTCTCTTTATCTTATCATGTGGAAAGTGAAAACTCAAAGCATGAGTCATCTCATGACTTACTACATGAATCATGAGCCCAAACATTTCCAAAGTTTCCATGTAGAGAAGAAAAGATATGTGTATCAATACACACACATATATATACATACATATACCCGTATTTTTTTAATCAAAATACGAATACCCGTATTCGTATAATGATAAAAATACCCATATTCGTACTAACATACAAATACCGGTATTTATACAAATACTCATATTCATATAAATACTGTATTCGTGTCAAAATATGAATACCCAAAAAGAGAGATGATGAGAAATATAATACTAGCTCACAATGATCCGGCTATCTTTCAAACCTGCCAGTATTATCAAAACGATCGATTAAAGTACGTGTACTAAATACACGTATTTAATCGAGCCTGAGTGCGTATCAAAATACGCACGTACTACATTATTTCATCTGAACCAGGAAACCCTCTGTGTGGGACTCTAAAGACTCGACAATACGCTGGCAGTGGGTTTAACCACAAGCATGTCAGCAACACTAGCTGTACGTAACGGCTATCCAGGTATTGAACGAAAGGAAGGTCGATGAGCAAACTCATCCGTATCCCTACAGAACTTGTAAGTGACAATCTCCGTACAGTCTGGTCTCTTCCTCTAAGAGTATCACATACCGGGGTCTAGGGGATGGAAAACGCCAGACCCGTAATAACCCAATAAGTCGTGTCAGTGTCAAGCTCATCACTTAACGAGAAACTACTGATTTACAATCAATAAATCTCATCCACCCTGCTCAGGGATTTATGGTGATAGCCGGCCGAACACAGCGCGACATTGACTCCCTATACTGGGAGAGACGAATCCCTGATGATTGCTCACTTTCTCCATGTGGCTCGGAACTGTACCCAACTAAAACCTGTTTGCACGACTCAATAGAGCCATGGTAGGGTGGTAATCAAAGTACAATGGGAACTCACACGAGACAAATGAAGATCTCAGATCAACAGACTATCTGTACTCATATCACCTGAGAACTGCTATCTGACGATAGGTATCATACCATCTAGAAGTTCTCGGTGAGTACACTGGACTCATCTTCAGTGATCACCTGTATACAATCTTAGGTGGAACATACCAATGGCTAAGAGATCTGCCACTGCCCCTCGTCGGGATCTAGAAACGTATACATAGTCTCCTCTGGAATATCGATGCCCAGTCTTGATACTCTCACGACCACGGACATTTAAAGGGTGTGCTTATGGACTACCAAGCTCTCACAAGTATGATCACCATCATAACTTTGGTAGTTAAGCAAAGATCCTACGAGATTTATCATTATGTATTAGCGGCACGTAATAACAAGTAAAACGTGTACACATCAATGATAAAGACAAACCAGATATCATATTATCATATCGAACAAGACTATTATACCTTTATAGGTCCTCTCTTAATTTTCATAATTGCCTACTTTCGATTACAATAATTGTATTGAGAGCACTATAGCCAACATCATACATATATCTATATGTATATATCTTTGGAGAAAATATAAATGCCTGCAAATTGGATCATATCCCAATATTGGGCGCATCCCATTTAGATGTTCGCATCATGTGTTTTTCCACGTGATATACACGTGTGCGCAAGCCGAAAGAAGCCTTTATGAGGACATGCGCACCACATGCCATATACATGCGCATCGTCAGGGCATGAGAGCCAAACCCCTGTATCATGGCAGACCATGCGCATAGCCACAATATTCGCAAATAATTCGGCGAATAATTCGCGTATTTTGGCCGGCCGATTAAATCTCGCCGTTCGCGAACGATTCGAATTTTTTGCGAATAATTCGCAAAATCATCGGATAATTCGCAAAAATCAGCGAATAATTCACAAAAAACAGAACCCATCATCTCATCTACTGTTTACATGTTATGCACATGCTCATATATTAATTTCTTCTTCAAAATCCTTCCGAACATTTCCCGAATAATTGCCGCATCTTTTTCGAATACTTGCTGATTTTTTCCGAATAGTTCTCTGAATCAGATTTTTCAACCTCGTCAAACTATTTCCAAATTCCGAATTTGTGACTATAACCATGCGAAGCATGCGCGCCCCGTGTTATGCACATGCGCTGATGCCTTGCGCATCTATAGTGCGCAAGTGCACCTGATGACAAGCCAAAACTTAGAACTTAACCAAAATATGCTAAGTATAGAAGCCTATGCTTCATATGCGATCAAATTATAAATTGAGTTCATATGCTCAAACCCTCTAAGTTGATCTTAGTCCCAAATACGACCAACGATCCTTAGATCAAATTCAAATATCTTGAACTGATGGACCTCATCGATATGAGAAATGCGTCCTAAAGTTTAAATCCCGTTGGCAAACAAAAACACCAACGTAGACCCATCCTCAAATCTAATATGTACGGATTTGGACTAATCCGCGCCCTACAAGCGAAGACAAAAATTAGTCTCCGTATACAATCCGAGGGCAACCCAAAATAAACAAACCTATAACATGACACATAAAGGAATAAAATGGAGTTGAGAAAGTTGTTATTATTTGGCGATAACGTAATTAACTGCAGGGGCTTGCACCTGAAGGAAAAAACGTCTCCACAATCAATAAACCCCTCATCCGTGAAGGGGAATCTGAAAATTAGCTACATTGGTCATATACACCCAAACATCTGATATATGGTGCCATAAATCAACTTGGTATTTTTGGAGAGGTAGATGGATATGTTCCATATAGTATCTGCCCCCAAATTCAGGTTGGACGCGCTCCCCGCTCCTCGGTCTGGTTTCCGGCGGTAAACATATTCTGGCACACTCGGTAGGATTTTCGGAGTTTCGATTTTTGAAGGTAACAAGTGAAAATAGGCATGGTGCGCATTCCTCATAAAGGATTTTTTCAGCTTGCGCATATGTGTATATCACGTGGCGAAGTGCATTGTGCGAACATGTAAATGGGATGCGCCTAATATTAGGATGCGATCCAACTTGCAGGCATTTATATTTTCTCTAAAGATATATACATATACATATACATCTATGTATGCTTTCATAGAACCATGCCTCGTTGGTTGTTGGTGTTGGATATAGATGCCTTCAAAGCACGTATCGTAGTTGCAGGAATGCAATTACTGAATTCAAGGAGGGCCTATACCAAGAACAATCTTGCTCGAGATGATAGTATGCTATCTAGTTTGCATTTATCATTCAAGAGTATACGTTTTACTTGTTATAACGTATCACTAATATATGATAAAACCTATAGGATCTTTACTTGACTACCAGGATTATGATAGGGGGTCATACTGGTGGGGCATGGATAGTCTATAAGCACATCCTTAAAAGTCCATAGTCATAGGAGTATCGAGACTCGGCATCGATATTCCATTTTAGACTAGTGTATACATTTCTTAACCTCGTAAGGGGTGATGATTGATCCCATATCCATTGATGTATGACACTGAAGATTGTATACATGTGCTCATTGGATGAGTTACACTGGACGGACTTGCCGAGAACTTCTAGATGGTATTATACCAATTTTCAGATAGCAGTTCTCTGGTGACATGAGTACATGGTAGTCCCTACACCCGAGATCGCCATAGTGTCTCATGTGTGTTCCTATTGTACTTTGATTACTACCTTAACACGGTTTTAAAGAGCCGTGCAAATAAGTTTTAGTTGGGTATAGTCCCGAAGCACATGGAGGCAGCGAGCGGTCGAGAGAATTCATCTCTCCCAGTATAGGGAGTTGATATCACTCAGTGCATACCTGGCTATGACCATAATTCCTTGGCCAAGGCAGATGAGATTTACTGATAAGTGTTATCAGTAGTTTCTATGTTGGTCATGAGCTTAACGTCGGCACGACTTGTTGGGTTATTGGGAGTCTGATGGTTTCTACCTCCCAGACCCAGTATGCAATAATCTTAGACAAAGAGACCGGACTGTATGGTGAGTGTCATTGATAAGATTTAGCAGGGTACAGACGAGCTTACTCGTCGACCGGCTTTTTGTTCAATACTTGGGTAGTGATTGATGCGAAAAAGTGTGTGTATGTTGTAAATAACCGCAATCAATACGTTGTCGCAGATAGCTAGCCGTGATGAGTATGAGTCGTTCGTAGGGAAACAGTGAATTTCTTATTTTACTTTAGACGAGCTGATAGAAGAAAGGAGGGATTGTTGTCATTTCTATTAAGAAGGGATGAAAAATTTATAATAGAAAGACTTGTAGGGTTTATAAGACTTAGTAGTTAATGGATGAAGTAAAAAATATAATTCTTTTTATCTTTTAATTATTTAATACTAGAGAGATAGTGATGATTGTGGATTAGGGTTCTTGGAGAGAATTAGGGTTTCCCACTACTGCCTCTTATCCTTCCATTGATCTCTATCCGTCTCAAGCCCTTAACAAAATGATTATTAATGAATCTCGAATCGTGGTCGTGACTATCATGAATTGATAGCGCGTCTGATAAGAGGGTTAACATTCATTTTGTTAAAATTTATAAACATTAAAACTTTTAAAAAGAATTTAACTTATAGTTTTCATCTATTATTTTACTCTATCCTACATACCCTAGCAAGCAAAAATTTACTCGCTCATGGATATTAGCGATTTAAAAGAGAGGTGGAAGATGAATGAAACCATAATTAAAAATTAAAAGTGCAGAAAGTAATTGCGGAATTTAATGCAGAAAGTAATTGCGGAATGTATTGCAGAAATTAATGTGGAAAGTAAAGTGCAGAAAGTAATGCGACAAAAATTAAAAGAAAAAACTATCTTTATTGATCAACTAGTGCATTACAAAATTTCTCGCTGAAAAAGTAAATTACAAAATACCTAGTTGCTCGCTAGATCTCTCTATCAATCGATGGATAGATGAATGTATTTTTGAATTTTGAATCCTTTGAATAAACATCTCTCGGTCTTTTATATAGTCTTTGGAATTAGAAACCCTGGATGCCATATTGAAGAGTGTAAAATTACGATCAAGCCCCGGAATTTCTAGATCCTACGGGTTCCATACAACCGCGGAACCGTCGCCCATAGCCTAGATTGACCGTGGATCCGCCGCCATCTTGTGGGTTGGAGCTTCCAGATTTTTCTTGTCTATTTCTCTTGATATTTGGAAATCCTTTTGATACAAATATTCTGAAAATATTGCTCTTAGTCTCTGTCGTTGCTAGATTCTTTGATTTGCTCCTAATATTTGGCAAATTCGGTTTTGTAATCCGATTTGATGTGGATCTCCTACTTATATTTCAGACCTAAGCTTATCTATTATAATACCTGCACAATATCTCAAATCAAATTGTTAGTAGTATTTGTTATTTTTGAGATATTATTTCAACCATTTATATGATATGATATCTTAAAAATATTAGTTAGAAATATTTGATATGATATTCATATTTTATTTAAATATTATATGCATATATTTTCCCTAATTATATTAATTATAAATGAAGAAATGTATGATAATAATTTTTTTACAAATAAACCCATATATGTTCTTAATTTACAACTAACACATTTTAGTAGTTAATAATAACAAGAAAATGTCCATACAGATTTGCAATAAATTTGACTAATCAAATACCCCCAAACTTATCTTTGATCGTCCCGAGAAAAATATTTATTAAAAAGAAAAAGAAAAACCTAGCAGATTTTCGTAGGCAGCACGATTGCATTTAGCACGTGCAACATGCCTTTAAATCTCTAGGTGTCCCTAGTAGGAGGAGTGTTGTCTTCTGAGGGTTTTCAGCGGATTACACTTACAAAATCCTAAAATAAAAGAAAGAAGACAAAAATTACATGCAAAAATAAGGAACACATAAAAGAAAAACTTGTAAATGAGTGTTTCAAACTACACCAGATTTTTAGTTGACATGAGCCCTATCTTAATGGCCTTGAAAAGATATTAGAAATCACATCCTCTCTCAATAAAATATCATCTTTAGTCTTTCTCCCTACCTTTCTTCCAAACATCGATCATATACCCCTAGGTGTGTTTAAAAGACATTTCTACACTTGGAGAATTCAATTCAAGCTATCATACTGTTGTATATATTCCTTAGTACTTTTTAGTCGGTTATGTTTTAGATGGATTTGCTTACACATTTTTCATGCGACCGTTAATGCTTCTTGAGATACTAACCAACCGATTACCGAATGTGCTCACTTATTAGGCATAATTAGCAATATCTTAATTTTGCAACACGTAAGGCTTAACAGTGACTCCCAAACCAGTTGGTCTAAGGCACTAGGTGATAAGGCACCCTCGCTATATTTTTTTTATGCTGCTTGAGTAACTAAAAAACCAATGTTCATTTTTCTTCACCATTTATATTTATGTGTCATTTATTTTGTTAATTTATATTTTTTCTTCATACTAAGGCTTTTAAATGAGTATTTCAAGGTATTCTCTACTATCCCAAGTTTCAAGATGTGTGTAAGTGCGTATAGTAGGGTATCAACGTTCAGAAGTTTGGACTAAAAAATATAGATTATTTTTTAGACTTATTTCTATCCACAGATTAGTAATTTCTTCATCTTACTAACACTTGGGACAACAACTCATGACTTCGTATTACTAGCTTCGTTTTTAAACATCTAATTTTCTTGCATTTCTTAAATCTCTTCATTTCTTTTTATATGTATTTTTCACTTTCTAATTTTTATTTTCTAAAAAAAATTTATTATGCATGCAATATTTATATATGATGTGTGGATATATACAAACCATCCATACAAACTATCCTCCCAAACTTGTTTGCAGCAGTGTCCTCACTGATACTATCCTGTAAGCTCAAAACATGAAAACTAGAAGGAACAGTTCAATAAGATGGTATAAAGAAGGGGTCAAGAGTGAATGACAGTAAAATCCTCCCCCAAAATTGTTCGTGGCTCACAATCGTGCAAAAATTTCTATTCTTTCAAGAGCCATTTTAAAAATATTTTTCTTCCCCCCCCCAAAATTTGAGTAAAACAGTGTTTTCATTACTAAGCATTGAAATTCAACATAAGAGGGGGGTAAATATTATCGGTCTACAAAAAGTTTTATAAAGACCAAAATTTAAAACCAACCACTCAAATATGTTATCAATGTAACACCATGGTTGGTAGAATAATGCGAAACGGATGTACGCGAAGAAGGCTCGAGACTGTATAAAAATAGAGGTTGTATTATATCTCAGGTAGAAGAAACAGAAATGAGAGTAACGATAAGAGATGAAGTGGGGGTAAGATAAGAGGTGTAATCGAAAGGCTTTACGTCTCGGTTGGTGGAGATGAAAAAGTGATGGTGAATGAAAACAAGAATGTGAAAGATAAGGATTATGTGGAATAGTCGTATTTTTATATGTGATAAGAAGAAGGGGTGGTGGTTCAACTTCATCGGCCTCAAAGGGAGGCGCATGAATTTCTTGTGGAGGTTGATTCATCATAGCATCTAAGTCTTTAAGGAACGCGAGTTTTTCGGCGAAAATATTTTCGAAACTTTCATCGATGGTCCAATTGATGATCTCATCGGAAAGAAAAGAATCAGTGGAATAGGCAGATTCACTAGGAAGATTGAAAGTTTCAAGATCAATTTTTTGCGCACCAAGGTTCAAAACACTTGATTCGTCAGAAATTATGGAGGTAGGAGACTCGAAATGCTCGTCTACTTTATTTTCAAAAGAGTCTAACTCGAGTGGTCTTTCAAGAATCATCGAACTCGAAATATCAGAGTGTGGTTCATCAATTCTCGGAGGAAGCGAAAGAAGATTAGAAGAACCAAAAAAGTGAGTAATGAAATGGGTAAACGGACTTGGGTGTCGAGCATTGTTGAACAAGATATAGAAGATGAAGGCTGAATATCGTTTAGGTTGGTGGTAAGAATAGGATCAGTTAAATGTACAGAAAAATCTTCATATTCAATAGAAGGGACATAATGGGTCGGTGAATCCAACCCATTTAACATTGCGGGTTCATCTTCAAAGATATTCTCATCACCGCTCTCACTAACACCTTTGGTCAAATCAAACGAATAGTTCTTTAATAATTCATCAATTATCTTATCCTCAATCGATCGATCACTAGGTTCACTTGATGGAATTGAAAAGTTTGAAATGTCAAGTGCAGTCGAATAAGGTTCGGTTTGATTTGGAATGATGTAAGGCTCTCTTTCACACTCACGATTGGGCAAGTCAAACATGTTATTCTCGGACACCTCATCAAATACATCCGGTTGGGGTTCAGGATGGAATGTGTCGAGATCAAAAGAATTGGTTTTGGTTTGACTTGGAGGAGTCCCATGTTCTTTCTCACTATGCAATTCCAACTCTACTTCAAGACTAGATATAGTTTGTGAAGAAGTTTCAATAAAGGATTCTCGTTGAACCGTGGAACTTCCTAATTGATTTTCAGAAGCACTGTATAGATAGGGTGCAAAATTTGAGTATGGTTGGAATGTGTTTAATTGTTGGCTATGAGCAAGTTCAATATGTTCCGCAATAGAAAGGGGTATACGAATTGCCACATTAGCCTCAAAAGAAGTATCAACATGAGAGCGTGTGAAAGTTTGGTACTGTTGATAAGAATTAGAAGGCTGTATCCAAGTTTTATAAACATGATTTGGATCAACATTGTGATATGAAGAATTTTGAGATTGGTTGGTTAGTTGGCGATTGGCTTTTGCAATTTGCTCAGCAATGGTCATGGGTGTAAAAGTTTCCTTATTCGCCTCAAAACGAGTATCAACATGTTCATATGGAAATAATTTTAATTGTTGTCTTCACGTTTTTGGAGCTGTGAAAAGTATGAAACTTTGGCTACGAGCCTTCGCAATATACTTAGCAATGGACATATGTTTAGAAGTTGCCTCACTAGCCTTAAAAGAATTATCAACATAAGAAGGTATTGAATTTTGACGTCGTTGATAAGATTTTGAGTGAGGTGTCCAACTGTTATTTCGAGAGCGTTCTATCATATCCCTTAAAGAAATGCTAGGGTCGTATTTTATACGAAAGCAATTACGATATTAAGAAATATCTAGTTGTTTGTAGCAAAGCTCGGCAAGAGTTGGTCGGTTTAGGTTACCCATTATAAGAGAATGAAAAGAAAAGATGGTGAAATGATAATAAATTTAAGCTCCTTTTTTTTGGATTTTTGAAATTGTTTTGCTTGGAAAGATGGACTCGACAAACGTGCACAAACAATACCTAGAAGTAGGTCACCTAAGTCAAATTACTGGACCGCTTCTAGACTTCCAAAGGACAAGACGTAGGATAAATCCTCTATCACCTCCTTATCAATTTTGCAGCCAGGTAAGTGCCAAGTAAGTGGGAGGTATCCGCTATACGAATCTCCGAAATAGCGGGTCTAATTAAGTAACCACTTTCCTTAGTCACGCTTGCTTTAGACACCACAAGAAAAATGTGGATAAGCAATAGGTTACCCACGACCCTCTTTTATCCTAATTGAGCGCGACTGTCTTTAAAGGCTTGGTCTATATATTTTTTTTATTAATGTAAGGTTATGCGTATACTCGTTTGTGATTTGTGGGGCCTAAGAAGGGTGATGAAATCCCCACCTAATCTGAATTTGGGTTTCATGTCCCTTAATGTCCGTTTTAAATATGCAAAACAAACCAAAATCTAAAATACGCAAAAAGATTTTTAGCGGCGATATTTGCAAAGAATCCTGCAGGTAAAAACAGTTTATTGGAGATTTAGAGGAGAGAGAAAGATGATAGGAGAATACTAGAGAAATTTGAGGGCTCAACTCCTCATTTTGGTCGTGCTTCCGCCGCCAAAAGCCACCTTAAGCCGCGGTTCCGCCGCCGTTTGATGAGTTCTTTTCTTCAAATTTCTTCAGAGAACTCCAATACTCCTCTGGTCTAAATTGAAAGTCTCTGAATCTCTATTGGTTCGCTCCAAGTGCTCCAGATTTCTCGCAAAATTTGCACAAAAATTTGTTAAAAATACAAAATGCGGTTTTTTATATTTATATTCATATTTATATTGGTTTTTATAAGAAATCAATCCGAATAATAAGAAAAATAATTACAACCGTTTCCCTGGCAACGGCTCCATTTGATTGATGCGAAAAAGTGTGTATGTATGTGTAAATAACTGCAATCAAGACGGTGTCGCAAATAGCTAGCGCGCGATGAGTACGAGTCGTCCATAGGGAAACAGTGAATTTCTTATCTTGCTTTAGACGAGTTGATAGAATAAAAGAGGAATTGTTGTCATTTCTATTAAAAAGGGATGAAAAGTTTATAATAGAAGGGCTTGTAGGGATTATAGGACTTAGTAGTTAATGAATGAAGTAAAAAATATAATTCTTTTTATCTTTTAATTATTTAATGCTAGAGAGATAGCGATGAATGTGGATTAGGATTTTTAGAGGGAATTAAGGTTTACCACAACTGCCTCTTATCCTTCCATTGATCTCTAATCATCTCAAGCCCTTAACAAAACGATTATTAACGAATCTCGAATCGTGGTCGTGACTATCATGAATTAATAGCGTGCCCGATAAGAGGGTTAACATTCATTTTACTAAAATTTATAAACATTAAAACTTTTAAAAAGAATTTAAGTTATAGTTTTCATCCGTTATTCTACCCTATCCTACAAACCCTAGCAAGTAAGAATTTACTCGTTCATGGATATTGGTGATTTAAAAGAGAGGTGGAAGATGAATGAAACCGTAATTAAAAATTAAAAGTGCAGAAAGTAATTGCGGAATGTAATGCAGAAAGTAATTGCGGAATGTAATGTGGAAAGTAAAGTGCATAAAATAATGCGACAAAAATTATAAGAAAAAAACTACTTTTATTGATCAACTAATGCATTACAAAATTGCTCGCTGAAAAAGTAAATTACAAAAAACCTAGTTGCTCGCTAGATCTCTCTTGATCGATAGATAGATGAATGTATTTTTGAATTTTGAATCCTTTTAATAGACAGTTCTCGGTCTTTTATATAGTCTTTGGAATTAGAAACCCTAAATGCCATATTGAAGAGTGTAAAATTACGATCAAGCCCCTGAATTTCTATATCCTACGGCTTCCATAGAACCTGTTAGTGTATATGCCCTAGAAGCCATTACTGTATCATACTAGTTTGTATATTACTTAATGAAAGCTTGGGATATTCACCTTGTATAGACAATCTTGCTCAATATAGTAGTATGCTACTTGGTTTGTTTCTACTTTAATGTGTACATGTGTTTATTTTAGTATATCACCTATACACATTAGTGGAGCCCTTAGGATCTTTGCTTGATTACCAGCGTTGTGATGGCAGTCACACTAGTGGGGGCTGGGTAATCCACAAGCACATCCTTATGCAGGTCCCTAGTCGTAGGACTATCGAGACAGGGCATCGATACTCCGGAGTAGACTAGCGTATGCTCTTCTCATCCCAGTGTGGGAGACAGTCTGTCCCACAGCCGTCAGTACGTCGTACTTGAGATAGTATGCGGGTGCTCGTTAGGTTATGAGTACACTGGACATGACTCGTCGGGAACTGTTGGTTGGTACTATACCTATTGTCAGTTATCAGTTCCCAGGTGACATGAGTACAGCTTAGTCCGCTGACTTGACACTGTCACTTCGCCTCGAGTGTGTTCCCACTGTACTTTGATTACTACCCTACCACGGCTCAAAGGAGTCGTGCAAACAGGTAGTAGTTGGATGCAGTCCCGAAGCACTAGGAGGCAGTGACGGTTAGACAGGATTCGTCTCTCCCGGTATTGGGGGTTGACATCGCGCTGTGTCTAGGAGAGCCATTACACGAGTAGTCCCTGGCCAGGGCAAGCGAAATATACTGGTAGGTTTACAGTGTTATCTCAGGGTGTTCTGGGCTACACTCCGACACGACTTGTACCGCTAGTAGGGGACTGACGTTTACCGCCCCCCTAGGCCCGCCATGCGATGTATCAGACGAACAGACCAGACTGTATAGAGATTGTCACATTCAGACTCAGTAGGAGTTCAGATGGGTTTCACCTCGTCAGTCTTCTTGTCGGCATCTACCTGGGGACCGTTACGCACAGCTAGTGCCGCTTGCGATCTGTGGTTAAACCCACTGCCAGCGTAGTGTCGAGTCTTTAGAGTCCCATACAGAAAGCTATTCGCCTTTAGGCAAAAGAGTAGAGGTCGCATGGTTTTGCGACAGGTCGCATGGTTTTGCGACGGGGTTCGGTCATATTCGTGCACTTGTGCACGTTTTGGTGTCCGGACAGTTAACACCAGCGGGCTTTGGTTTAAGCCAGATCCTAGTGTATATTTTGGGATTGGTTTTATCTCGTTTGTATTCGTGTTCCTCGGAACACGGATGCGGGTGTGTATGCACAGTTGACAGAGAGACAGAGGCAGAGAATTCTCATTGGGGTTATTGACTGTTGACTGTTCACTGTTGACCATTGACTTTTGCTAAACCCTAATGAGAATAAGAAATATGATTAATGATAATATTAATTAAGTATTATTGTGTCATGGTTGAGATGAGGGGTTGACTTTGTTGACTTGTTGACTTTGTTGACCGGTTGACTTGGTTAGACTAGTTGACCATCATCATTGCAATAGCTATCATTTCATGGCAAAGACTTTTGCTTGCTTGCTTGTTTTTGCAAAATGAGTGCATGAAATGATATGGCCATTTTGACTTGAACCAACACATAATACTCAATTACTATTATGAGTAATCATGGTTTTGGATTATGAGAGCTTGGATGGCAAAAGACTTTCTCATTCTCTCATTTTCATTTTCTCTCTCATGCTTGAGCTCTCCCTCTTGCTCTTCCTCTTGCTCTCTCTTTAGCTCAAGGCAACACCCTCTCATGAGTTGAGAAACATTGCCTTAGAGATAAAAGAAAACCCATATCACTTCTCTACTCATCCTAGTTCACAAGATTTAGCAAACCAAGTGTTCTAGTTTCTTCAAGTTCGAAGAAGAAGCCAAATGTAGAAGCTTTCAGGTGGATCCATCTTCGGCGCAAGGAGACGACGAGGTGAGGCCGATCCGTACACCGGAAAGAGTTGAATACAAAGGAGTTCAAGAAAGGTATAGCCCCCTAACCGAGTAGGTAAAACTCTAGTTAGGTTGTTAGGTAGTTGTTTAACAAAGATCCGTATTTTGAGTCCATGTTACCACCTCTTGAAAAATAGTTTTTCATCATTTCCGCAAGCCCGTAAGTACCGAGAGAGGTAACGTGGACTTACAGTGGTATCAGAGCCTAGTTAAACACTATCTAACATGTTAGCAAAGTAACTAGAATTTCGATCGGAGAAAAAGTCGCGAAATACGCCCGAAATGCCTACTTTCTGCCGAATTTTTTTCTGTTCCAAAAATTGATAAATCTTATCTTAAAATTCGGCTCAGGGTTTTTAGAAGCGACTGTAGAAAAATGGTCCACTCAACCGATCAACGCGCCGCGGAACCGCAGCGGGAGCTTGCTCCCGCCGCGGATCCGTGGCCGAGTTGACTCGGCCGTGGGCGATTTTTCTCACAGTTTGTTCTGTGGGGTATTTTGGGATTTTTACAATATGATTTTTCTGCCCAGATTTTCCAGAAAGCAAAATTAGTTTTTGGGGCTTGAAAATCCGTATTTTGATCGAACTTCTAAAGACTTAAGCTGACGGGTATATATCTGTGATGTGTTATATGTATTGAACGTCCGTTAATCGCTATACGTCTATTAGTGGGGGTTATATATATCCGTGATCTGTAATGTTGATGGTATGTGTATATGAATTCATTGGATTGTCGCGGATGAATAGCCGGGGGGTTGTGAGATGAGAGTTTTCTTTTATCTTTCAATTTGTGTAATATGTAAATTGATGTAATATTATTTTTGGCCGCACAACCGGGTTGAGGTTGTAGCCGTCATTGTATAATTTCTTTTTACTGTTTTTGCTCCTAGGATAGACCCAAGGTGGGGTGCACAAACTACTGGGTATCTCGAAGTGCCGAGTGGCCTACTCACGTCGTTGAGGGAGGTTGCTCCTCTTCGGATATTTGGCGGGTAGTTTGCCGCACCCGTAGGGGTCTAGGGTGGGGTATTGGCTATTCATCGCGACCGTGTAATCCGCTTTTCGTTACAGGCTCGTACGAATTGCGGATTCCTAGTATATCCAATGTGTTCATCTGTGATCTGGAATGGCTATCATTGCATGTGACGAATGAGTATATCTATATATGATATCTATTTAGGCGTTGCTTATGTTTTGCATCCGCGCTAGTCCAGCCCCCGCTCTGTCGTTAGTTAAGTAACCTAACGGGTAATGACGGGCCCCGTGGCGAATGCGGATGGCATAAGCGTACGTCATATTTTCGTTGTTTTCTGCAATGGTAGGATTAATTGATGGGTCGCATTAAAATTAATGCAAGAAAAATAAACCAAGTAAAAGTCGTTGGAACACTTTTAAAACCACTCGGTTTCTTTTCAAAAATAACTTTTAAACGCGGAGCTTAAGCCACTCCTTTTAAAAGCTATCTCGTTCCTTCGATTATATCAAGTTCACTACGTTTACGGTTTCGCCAAAACCATTCGTAGCCCTCCGTCGTTTCACATGAATGGTCAATAAGTATTCAAGCTATGTTTGTTGGCCAAAGTCAAGGCATAGTGATTGGTAGCTATTGGGTATTCATGTGCAGCATAGATAGATATGTTGGTTTGGGGCAGTCGTTCTACCTTGTTGGCCAAAGTCAAGGGTATGTGTGGGTGGGCTCAAATTAACCTGGAGAATAACGGGTAGAACTTGACATGTGACTTATGATTTGTTGGCCAAAGTCAAGGTCATAAGAGCATGGGGCAAAAATCTACATCGGGAGTTTCAAAAGAACTGAAACTTGCTAGCGCTGCATACCATTTAGAGTGTGATGATTCTGGTAGGATTCCTTTAGTTTTGTCACGCAATGATATTTGGATCCCGATCCTACTGTGAGTATATGCTACTCCTCGGGAAATTTCTCACTTAACGATCAATGCTATAAACCAAGTAGGTGTCTAGAAAGGTGTTAGCGGGGCTACGCCCACAGGGAAAAGAGGTTATTTAATTAAGGAACTTCGCGAAAGCGTTGGAAAACCTCCCTCGAAGTACCGACACCAGCCTGGCCGAACGGTTAAGCAAGTATTGTACGGTGAGATTGATCCTGACTAATTCTTCCTTTTTGGTTTGAGGAGGGATTCGAGAGACAGTGGGAGCCATCCTGTTTAGACAAATTAAAAACCACTCTAAACTTGCAAGAGCATCATGCTAAAGTGTTTCTTCTCTCTCTCCTAATTGCAGCGACCAAACATTATGACCGGACTTAAGTTACTACTAGATAAAAATATACTGACATGGCCAAACTACAAAGATTGGCTCAGGAATGTCAAAATGGCAATCACTTATGATAAGTTGGGGTATCTCCTTACCACCAAAGCTCCCCCTGTCCCAGGTCCAAAACCAGCGTCGTGGATAGGGAAATCCATAAGACCTGGGAAATCGATTGCGCGAAGGCCAAGTGCCTCGTGCTTGCCTCTATGGACAAACGAACATCAGAGGAGGCACGAGAATATGGACCTCGAATCCATATTTCTCCATACAAAAGAACTGTATGGAGAGCAATCTCGTATCGCCAGATACGAAGTGTCGAAAAAGCTATTTTCGGCAAGGTTGGCCGTCGGATCATCGGTAGCGGAACACGTGCTTAAGATGATTGGCTTCATAGAGGAGCTCGCGGACCTTGGGACCACGTTGGAGAATGAGCTCTATACGGACTTGATTCTTCAGTCTCTTCCTTCCACTTACGCCCAGTTCATCCTGAATTTCAACTTGCAAGAAAAGGAAGTTGAACTTTCAGAGCTCCTCAACATGCTAAGGAGTGCAGAGGGCACCCTACAGAAAGGTAGGGAAACATCCACTTTGTTTGTAGGAGGATCTTCCTTTTCTAGGTCCAAGGCGAAAGCCAAGGGAAAGAAGAAGAAAGCCCCCGCCAAACCATGGGGCAGTGTTAGTAAAGTGGATACGAAGGGAAAGGCAAAAGCAACAAAGATAGCGGGGAAACTTGTAGGGAAGGAAGAGTGCTTTTACTGTCATAAGAGTGGGCACTGGAAGAAAGATTGCAGGGCTTGGAAAGCCAGAACACAGGATCTGAAGCAAGTTGCGGCTTCAGCTTCAGGTGTGTATGTTATTGAAAACTGTCTATCAATAAACTCTACTTCCTGGGTATTGGATACCGGATCAGGATCTCATATCTGTAATTCTTTGCAGGCATTGAGAAAGCGTAGGGTTTTGAAGGCAGGTGATATGACCCTCAGAGTTGCAAACGGAGCTGGCATGGATGCTGAGTCCGTGGGAGACTATCACCTGGGGTTGTCAGATGGACACGTTTTGGTTTTGCGTAATTGCTATTTTGTACCCAATGCAACTTATAATATCATTTCTGTATCTTTATTATCTAAAGAAGGTTATGAATTTGCATTTGTAAGTAATGTTGTAAACATTCACCTTAATCAAGTTCTGATTGGGTCAGGTACATTAAGCAATGGTATATACGTATTAAACCAACCACAGATTTTCAATGTCCAGAATACACACAAAAGAAAGTCTCCGGAAATAAATCAGACTTTCTTATGGCATTGTAGACTGGGTCACATCAATGAGAGAAGGTTGACGAAGTTACATACAGAAGGATATTTGGATCCGTTCGAATATAAATCGTATGCCACTTGTCAATCCTGTCTCAAAGGAAAGATGACAAAGACTCCGTTCACTAGACACGGAGTAAGAGCGAGCAAGCTCTTGGGACTCGTACACAACGACGTGTGTGGTCCAATGTCTACACATGCGTGAAGCGGTTATTCTTACTTTATTACTTTTACGGATGACTTTTCAAGGTACGGTTATGTCTTCTTAATGAAACATAAATCCGAAGCCTTTGGAAAATTCCAGGAATATAAGAATGAAGTAGAAAAACAAACCGGAAAAAGTATCAAGACACTGAGATCGGATCGAGGTGGTGAATACTTGAGTGCCGAGTTCCTGGATTACTTAAAAGATAATGGAATTCTCTCTCAGCTTACTCCTCCATACACTCCGCAACATATCGGTGTATCGGAGAGACGGAACCGGACCCTATTGGATATGATACGTTCCATGATGAGTAACACTGAGTTACCGCGATCATTCTGGGGATATGCACTAGAATCAGCTGCATACCTTTTGAACCGAGTTCCAACTAAAACTGTGCCTACCACACCATATGAGATATGGAGTGGGAAGAAACCCTATCTTCAATATCTGAAGATCTGGGGATGTCCGGCTTTTGTCAAAAAGCAGCATGCGGACAAACTCGAGGCACGCTCAGTACTGTGCAAGTTTATGGGATACCCAAAGAACTCCAGGGGGTATCTCTTCTATTACGCAGAGGAACAAAAGATCATTGTTTCTCGTAATGTCCATTTTCTGGAACACCAGTTCTTAGAAAAGGAATCAAGTGGGAGCGAAATAGAACTGGAAGAAATTCCAGAACCACAGACTATTACTGAAAGCTTAGTAGAACCAGAGGGTTCAAAAGAACATGACATTCCTACGCCGCTCCGCAGGAGTAGTAGGAAGTCTCATCCGCCCGAGAGATACTACGGTTTTCTCATAGACGGGGATAGAGAAGATTGCATCATTGATTATGATGAGCCGACTAGCTTCCACCAGGCCATTCAGAGCGTTGACTCGGTAAAATGGCTGGATGCCATGCGGACCGAAATGGAGTCCATGTACACCAACAAAGTATGGACGTTGGACGTTGCTCCAGATAGGGTAAAACCCGTAGGATGCAAGTGGATCTTCAAAAGGAAGATTGGTGTAGATGGACAGGTTGAGACCTATAAAGCTAGACTGGTTGTAAAGGGTTTTCGTCAAAGACCTGGTTTGGACTATGACGAGACCTTTTCTCCAGTAGCTATGCTGAAATCCATTCGGATCCTTCTTGCCATTGCTGCCTTCCACGATTATGAGATTTGGCAGATGGACGTAAAGACCGCTTTTCTAAATGGAAATTTAGAGGAGTGTGTTTATATGGACCAGCCAGAGGGTTTCATTCAGAGTGGGAGCAGCGGAAAGATGTGCAAGTTGCTTAAGTCCATCTACGGACTAAAGCAGGCATCGCGGAGTTAGAACATCTGTTTTGATGAGACGGTCAAAGAATTTGGCTTTATCAAAAATCCAGATGAACCATAGATTTGTAGCGAGAACTGTAGTATTCCTCATTTTATACGTGGATGACATTCTCTTGATAGGAAATGACATTCCTATGCTACAATCTGTTAAAGGGTTCTTGTTACACAGGTTCTCCATGAAAGACCTGGGTGATGCCTCATACATTCTGGGGATCCGGATCTATCGTGACAGATCAAAGAGGATACTGGGACTCTCACAGTCCAGGTACATCGACACCATACTGAAAAGATTCAGGATGGAAGATTCCAAGCGCGGTAATCTACCGGCTTGTCACGGGATCACCCTCTCCAAAGAGATGTCTCCCAAGACTGATTTGGAAAGGGATCACATGTCTATTATACCCTACGCTTCTGCGGTAGGCTCTATAATGTATGCGATGTTGTGTACCAGACCAGATGTAGCTTATGCACTGAGTGTGGTAAGCCGGTATCAGCCAAACCCTGGGGAGAAACATTGGATAGCAGTAAAGAACATTCTCAAGTACCTGAGAAGGACTAAGGAGATGTTCTTGGTGTATGGCGGAAAAGACCTCCAGATCGAGGCCTTTGCTGACTCCATCTTCCAGAGTGACAAGGATGATTCCAAGTCCATGTCGGGTTATGTCTTTACCCTCAATGGAGGGGCGGTGTGTTGGAAGAGCTCCAAACAGGAAACCGTTGCTGACTCGATGATGGAGGCGGAATATATCGCTGCTGCAGATGCCGCAAAAGAAGCCGTCTGGATAAGGAAGTTCTTAACTGAACTTCAGGTGGTTCCGTCCATTGTTGATCCAATACCTCTGTATTGCGACAACAACGGGGCTATAGCTTTAGCGAAGGAACCCAGGTCCCATCAGAGATCCAGACACATCTTGAGGCGGTATCACCTGATCAGGGAGATCGTGGGTCGCCCGGAGTTCGAGGTTCGGAGAGTTTCTACGGAAGATAACACTGCTGATCCACTCACGAAGGCCTTACCCCAGACTCAGTTCGAGCGGCTGATCGAGATGATAGGTCTTCGATACGCCAGTACATGGCCTTAGTGCAAGTGGGAGATTGTTAGTGTATATGCCCTAGAGGCCATTACTGTATCATACTAGTTTGTATATTACTTAATGGAAGCTTGGGATATTCATCTTGTATAGACAATCTTGCTCAATATAGTAGTATGCTACTTGGTTTGTTTCTACTTTAATGTGTACATGTGTTTATTTTAGTATATCACCTATACACATTAGTGGAGCCCTTAGGATCTTTGCTTGATTACCAGCGTTGTGATGGCAGTCACACTAGTGGGGACTGGGTAATCCACAAGCACATCCTTATGCAGGTCCCTAGTCGTAGGACTATCGAGACAGGGCATCGATACTCCGGAGTAGACTAGCGTATGCTCTTCTCATCCCAGTGTGGGAGACAGTCTGTCCCACAGCCGTCAGTACGTCGTACTTGAGATAGTATGCGGGTGCTCGTTAGGTTATGAGTACACTGGACAGGACTCGTCGGGAACTGTTGGTTGGTACTATACCTATTGTCAGTTATCAGTTCCCAGGTGACATGAGTACAGCTTAGTCCGCTGACTTGACACTGTCACTTCGCCTCGAGTGTGTTCCCACTGTACTTTGATTACTACCCTACCACGGCTCAAAGGAGTCGTGCAAACAGGTAGTAATTGGGTGCAGTCCCGAAGCACTTGGAGGCAGTGGCGGTTAGACAGGATTCGTCTCTCCCGGTATTGGGGGTTGACATCGCGCTGTGTCTAGGAGAGCCATTACACGAGTAGTCCCTGGCCAGGGCAAGCGAGATATACTGGTAGGTTTCCAGTGTTATCTCAGGGTGTTCTGGGCTACACTCCAACACGACTTGTACCGCTAGTAGGGGACTGACGTTTACCGCCCCCCTAAGTCCGCCATGCGATGTATCAGACGAACAGACCGGACTGTATAGAGATTGTCACATTCAGACTCAGTAGGAGTTCAGATGGGTTTCACCTCGTCAGTCTTCTTGTCGGCATCTACCTGGGGACCGTTACGCACAGCTAGTGCCGCTTGCGGTCTGTGGTTAAACCCACTGCCAGCGTAGTGTCGAGTCTTTAGAGTCCCACAGAGAAAGCTATTCGCCTTTAGGCAAAAGAGTAGAGGTCGCATGGTTTTGCGACAGGTCTCATGGTTTTGCGATGGGGTTCGGTCACATCCGTGCACTTGTGCACGTTTTGGTGTCCGGACAGTTAACACCAGCGGGCTTTGGTTTAAGCCAGATCCTAGTATACATTTTGGGATTGGTTTTATCTCGTTTGTATCCGTGTTCCTCGGAACACGGATGCGGGTGCGTATGCACAGTTGACAGAGAGACAGAGACAGAGGATTCTCATTGGGGTTATTGACTGTTGACTGTTCACTGTTGACCATTGACTTTTGCTAAACCCTAATGAGAATAAGAAATATGATTAATGATAATATTAATTAAGTATTATTGTGTCATGGTTGAGATGAGAGGTTGACTTTGTTGACTTTGTTGACCGGTTGACTAGGTTGGACTAGTTGACCATCATCATTGCAATGGCTATCATTTCATGGCAAAGACTTTTGCTTGGTTGTTTGTTTTTGCAAAATAAGTGCATGAAATGATATGGCCATTTTGACTTGAACCAACACATAATACTCAATTACTATTATGAGTAATCATGGTTTTGGATTATGAGAGCTTGAATGGCAAAAGACTTTCTCATTCTCTCATTTTTATTTTCTCTCTCATGCTTGAGCTCTCCCTCTTGCTCTCTCTCTAGCTCAAGGAAACACCCTCTCATGAGTTGAGAAACATTGCCTTAGAGATAAAAGAAAACCCATATCACTTCTCTACTCATCCTAGTTCACAAGGTTTAGCAAGCCAAGTGTTCTAGTTTCTTCAAGTTCGAAGAAGAAGCCAAAGGTAGAAGCTTTCAGGTGGATCCATCTTCGGCGAAAGGAGACGACGAGGTGAGGCCGATCCGTACACCGGAAAGAGTTGAAGAAGAAGGAGTTCAAGAAAGGTATAGCACCCTAACCGAGTAGGTAAAACTCTAGTTAGGTTGTTAGGTAGTTGTTTAACAAAGATCCGTATTTTGAGTCCATGTTACCACCTCTTGAAAAATCGTTTTTCATCATTTCCGCAAGCTTGTAAGTACCGGGAGAGGTAACGTGGACTTACAGAACCGTGGAACCGCCGCCCATGGCCTAGTTTGACCGCGGATCCGCCGCCATCTTGTGGGTTGGTGCTTCCAGACTTTTCTTGATTTTTTCTCTCGATATTTGGAGATCCTTTTGATTCAAATATTCTGAAAATATTGCTCTTAGTCTTTTCCATTGCTAGATTCTTTGATTTTCTCCTAATATTCGACAGATTCGGTTTTGAAATCCGATTTGATGTGGATCCCTTACTTGTATTTCAGATCTAAGCTGATCTATTATAATACCTGCACAATATTTCAAATCAAATTGTTAGTAACATTTGTTATTTTTGAGATATTATTCCAACCATTTATATGATATAATATCTTAAGAATATTGATTAAGAATATTTGATATGATATGCATATTTTAATATGAATATTTTATTTAAATATTATATGCATTTTTTTCCCTTAATTATATTAATTATAAATAAAGAAATATATGATAATAATTGTTTTACAAATAAACCCACATATGTTCTTAATTTACAAATAACGCCTTTTAGTAGTTAATAATAGTAGGGAAAATGTCTATACAGATTTGCAATAAATTTGACTAATCAGGAAGCCAATGCGTACATCTAGTACCGCTGACATGCTTGTACGTTAACCTGGTGGGGGTTGATCTGAAAGTGTTTCGGATCAATTGGAAAAGATTCTAACCTACTAGCAGCGTATTGTCAAGTCTTTAGAGTCCTACACAGAAAATTTTCCGATTTTAGAAAATGATGTAATGCACGTACGTCAATGCGTGCAGGAGTCTAATTAAACATGTGTATGTGATACTACTTGTATTAATCAGACATATAATAATACTAACCGGTTTATGATTGAACCGGGTCATTAAATCAAGTGTTGATTTAATAATATTATTTATATATGATGATGCATATATAAACTAGTATTATTATTCTATTCTCACTCTCTCTCTTGATTTGTTACATAACTTGTTATGTATCATGTCACATGCATGCATGGTTACATATATGTGCCTGTGTGTGTGTGTGTGTATTGTACATATATTTATATATGGTTTTCTATTTTCTATTTTCTTTTTGCATGAGAATGAGGTGGGGGCTTATAACCTACACACTCACTTTGCTCATGACACTTGGATGAAAGAAAAAGTAATGGTATATGAGAAGGGTCTCTACTCTTTTCTCATAACCATGTTTTTCATTTGGAACTTGTTTTTCTCTCTTAACCAAGACCAAAAAGAAAATGAGAAGTAGAGAGAGAGAGAGAGGGAGAGAGAGAGAGAGAAAATGAGATAGAAAACTATATCTTCTCTCATCCTCATTTCTAAAAAATTTGAATGAGAGTTTCTTCACTTGAAAGGGTTTCATGTGAAGATGGAGTTAGCATCGTAGACTCTCGTATGGATCATCTTCAGCTAAGTCGATCGGCGAGAAAGCGTGATCCAGAACACTTGGGACTTAGCCGGAGTTCATAGAGAGGTGGCCAATGCGCTACAAAGGTTGTATCTCCTTATTCTCGCTATCTTTGTAGTTTTCATGCGATGAGTCTATGGGTGTTAACTTGGATTAGGATGGTTTGCACTCTAGGAATTTTTAAATTATCGCTTCTGAAACGTCACAAAACCCGTCTAGTGAGCTCACACATCCTTACAATGGTATCAGAGCCGGCCATAAATCTGAGCTTGCATTTGTATGAAGTTACAGTGTCGGATCGCAAAACTTGTCGATTTTCAATTCCTAAATTTAAGCATCTATTCTTTTTTTCAAAAGTGCTCTTAAATTTTTTAAACCATTGCAGAGTGAACTTTATGCTTTGAAAAGTGTAGGGTTGAAACCTGGGAGAATTTGGCTCTAACCAGGCCACCCAAAATGTCACGCCCTGCTTCCCAATAGACGGAAACGATGACGTGGCAAGCCCGCAACATATTTATTTCGAGAAGGTCATTTCCTGGAATAAATACACTAAGCGTAAAATAAGCAATATAAAATGACAAGAGAATAAATATGAAATTTAAAATTCAACAACTTTATTTACATTCAACTTGATTCATTTACAAATACAAGATTTCAACTAAAATAAGATGCAAGAAGGAAATGCTTAAATAGGTAGCATACAAAAACTGAGAAAAGGTAACCGGTCTAGGCATGAGTCTCGATCTGATCGTGCTCCTCCTCTGAGCGGTCTACCTCCTCAGTCTCTACGGATTCTGACGAACATTTCAAGAAAACAAAGAAGGGTGGAATGCCCGTCAGCGAACTTTCGCTCGGTATGTCCCAAGGAATGAAGTGAAATATAAAGTGTAATGATAAGGAAAAGTGTTTATCATGAAGTATGATATGTCAGCATGTCGTTTAATTTAAACATGGATAATTTATTTAGCATGCAGTTCTATTGTAATATGTGAATAGATATGGTAACATACGATAAGTAGGTTAGCATGACAGCATCGTATGAGTATGACAAACAATATAACATGGCCGTACAGTATAAGTATGGTGAACATGCAGTGGATATAGGTGTCTTAACAGGTCTCTATTTGGATATACTATTTTAACGTAAGTTCAAGAGTGAATGTCAACCAATCTCAAGAGTGTTCTCTGTTAGTTATATGTATGCCCTAGAGGCCATTACTATACATGCGATGTATATTGTAGTGGATGCTTGGACATATATAGGGAGGACTTTTTTGCTCGACATGATAGTATGCTATCTGGTTACTCTTTACCTTAATGTGTACACTGATTGTCTCTCTGCTACATGTTGGTAAAGCCCTTAGGATGTGTACTTGACTGCCTGGACTATGATGAGGATCATACTAGTGGGGACATGGTAGTCTATAAGTACATCCTTCAAGGTCCCTAGTCGTGGGTGTATCGAGACGGGGCATCGATATACCAGAGTAGACTAGCATATACCTTCTCGACCCATATAGATGAGCGATGGATGATCCCATATCCATTGGTGTTTGACATCAGAGATGATATACGGGTGCTCAGTGGAGACTGGGTACACTGGACGGACTCGCCGAGAACTTCCAGATGGTATTATACCTTACGTCAGATGGCAGTTCTCTGGTGACACTGGTACAGGTTAGTCTGTAGACCCGAGATCGTCATAGAGTCTTGTGTGATTTCCACTGTGCTTTGATTTCCACCTTACCATGTCCAAGAGGGCGTGCAAAACGGTGGTTTTTGGGTACAGTCCCGAGTCACATGGAGGCAATGAGCGATAGGAGGGGTTTCGTCTCTCCCGGTATTGGGGGTTGATGTCGCGCCATGCTCGATTGGCCATAACAGGGAAGTCCCTGGTCAGGGCTCGATTAGAGATTTACTGGTAAGTGTTACCAGTAGTTTCTCGACCCGTTATGAGCCTCATATCGGCATGACTTATCGGTTATTGGGGTCTGACGTTTACCACCCCTAGACTTGATATGCGACATATCAGACGAGAAGACCGGACTGTACGGTAGTGTCACTGTCAGGATTTTTGCAGAAGTTGGAGAGGGCTTGCTTACCGATCTTCTGATCGCTCAATACCCGGGTAGCCGTTACGTCCATCTAGTACCGCTGACGGCTTGTGGGTGCTTGATATGATCATCACCTACTGCCGGCGTATTGACGAGTCTTTAGAGTCCTACATAGAGGTTTTACTGGCTCAGGCAAAACGAAATAGGAGCGCATATGTGATATGTGCGGGACCGAGAATAATGCGAGTATGTGATATCGTATTCTATTCTCGCGATGTTTGTATCGATCGGTTATATGCGATATAACCAGGTTATCGAATCAAGGGTTGATTCGATAAGTCGATACATTGGATGTTAGTCAGTTATATGAGATATAATCGGATTATTAAGTCAAGTGTTGATTTAATAATTTAGTGTATAATTGTATATGTGATATACTAATTTACATTAACTAACATTGGTTCACTTAAGAATTTATTTTTCTCACTTGTGCACAACTTAATATATATGTGATATATATTTATTTGTGTTCATTTTGTATCATGGTTGTTGATACAACTTACATGGGTGTATAAGACTTATACCATACTAATTATAGTGTTAGGTTTTTATATTTAAAGTAATTCTAAAATTAGTGGATGATGAGCTCACATGCATGAAGCTTCATGAAGCTTAGGGTTGGATTGACTTAGTCTACTAGTTTTGGATTACTTAAGATATTAATTAACCTAACCATTATAATGTAGCCATGGTTATGTCTCTACATGAGTTAGTATATGATACCCACTCATCCATGGTTAGCTCTCTCTCTCTCTCTCTTGATTAGTTTTTCATTCTCATTTTGAGCTCATCTTCTTCCTCCTTCAAAAGCTTGCTAGGGTTTGATAAAGAGAGAGAAATATAGTGAGAAAAGAAATTCTAAAGTGTACCCATTTCCTATTTCATCATCCTCTACTAGACTAGCACTTTAGTTTAGGGTGTTTGCTTCACTAATTCTCTAGTTAGTGAAGTAGAAGCTTGAGTTCGTATTCCCTCGACGTAGATCATCTTCGGCCTCGAAGACTTCAAGCAAAACCGTTGCCCTCTTCTCATGGAGCCATTCGAGAGTCCAGAAGCACGATGATCACAGCGAAAGGACTACTACAAGGAGCATAAGAAGTGAATGACCGATCTACAAAGGTTGTATTTCGTATTCACTTTGATGTAAATGTTATTTACTAGCATGTGTTACCCTAATTATCTAGCAAAGATCTCGTTTAGGGTTATTCGGCACGGTTAAAATTTTAATCGGGCATGGTTGATGCCTTGTAGAACCTTGTTGGTGTGCCTAGTAACCTACAGTGGTATCAGAGCCTAGCTAGAGCATTAGGCGACGTGTATACGAAGTTAAAACCCCGATCGAAACCCGAAACGTCAATTTAAACCCCTCTCTGGACATTTTTTAAAAACTGTGATTTTTCTGTATTAAAAATACCTACAAAATTCAGAAGGGAAATCTAAGCAACACTGTGAAAAACGAGACAGTAATCCGTACAATTGGCCGCGGAACCGCGGCAATACCCTACTTGTGCCGCGGATCCGCGGCCGTACAGAAGGCTTACTACCTCCTTTTGACACAGTAACATCTGTAGGCAAAATTGCTAATTTCTGGGTATTTTTTAAATTGACTCAAGTGTTGAGTGTTCTGGGGTTTATTTTGTATTCGTTGATTCGATCGGAAAATTTATTTTCGTTATATTTTCCGGATATTTAGAAAGTATTAAAAAGTTCGAACGGATATCAATAACTCACTTTTTCCCGACCCGGAAAATTTTCAAGTGTTGGATTTTTCCGTAGTTTAAGAACATCTAAATCGTGCAAGTTACGCAATGGACCCTCTAGAAGACAACAAACCTTAACTCGATTATGTGACCGTCTTGAACTGCCTTTTGAACCTTAGGGTTTGGGGCAGTACGGCGTTGCCACATGTGAGGCGTTGGCTTGACCCTTCTACGGCTGGACCATTGGTACTGTGGCATGTGATGGATGTTTTAAAACTAATTTCAAGTGTTGAGAACTATTAAGGAAAACTTGGGTGTTTGATTACTCGATCGGAAAGTTTAACATTTTCTATTTATCTGGAAGATGATGCAATATTTGGAATCCACAAGTAGTTATGAGATAACTAATTTGAATGTTATAAACATAGCAGTTTAGTCTCAAATGATCGGTTGCCACGGGATTTTGATGCGATCGAAAGTCCGTTGCAATCACGTAGCGTACGCGGATACTCGCCGGGTAAACTTAATAGACAGCCACTCCCCAAAGCCCCGACCAAGTGACTCTAGGAGAACCCCGTCACTAAAAGCATCCGTTTGGGTGCTCACGGCAGCGGTGTTCCGCCTTAGTGCACTTCGTCGACGACATCCGGGGGTGCGGCCATCTACTAAAGTTTGCGACGAGCATTCGATCACATATCGGGAATCTTGTTGAATTGCTCGACTAGATATTGAAAAGTGTTTTCGATATAGAGACTAAAATGCGGGGTTTATAATTGTTAGGCATGCGATGTCTAAGGAGGTTGCGGATTCCAACTGTTGTAGTTTTACACTTTCTTTTCTGCGACCGTAAGTGTAATATGTGATATTGCCGGTTTCGTTTCTATATATCAACGACAATTGGGATGCGCATATTTACTTACGTTGATGACATGTGATGTTATGTGTTGCTGGATATGTTATATTGGATCGTCGCGTTTCTGAATAGCCGGGATTTTTATGTGAGATGAGGGATTTTATTTTCATTCATGTAAAATTCATTGTATGTAATATTCTTTTATTAGGGCACTTCCGGGATGAGGATGATGTCACCATTTGTATATTTTTTACTTTTCCGCACTAGGACAGACCCAAGGAGGAGAGCACAAGTAACCGGGTTCTAGAGTCCAGTGGGAGACCAACTCGAAGAGCCGAGTCCGGGTCTCCTAAACTCTAGAATTGGTAGGGTTTTTTACCGCTCTCGTAGGGGTCTAGGGGTGTGGGTTTGGCTATTCATCGCGACCGTGGAATCCGTGTTTTATAGAGGCTCAAAATAAAACACGGACGTCCTAGTATAACCAATGTTTCATATGTTTCTTCTGCTGCGATATCTGTGATGTGATCATTTGATATGTTGTGATAGATACTGTATATTGTATATATGATATATTATATAGACGTTACTTATGTTTTACACCCGCTCTAGCCCTGCCCCGCTCTGCCGTTAGTTACCTAACCTAACGGTGCACGAGGGGACATCGAGGCGAATGCGGATGGCATAAGTGTACGTCGTATTTATCTGTGATGTTTAGGTGACTTAAATGATGGGACTTCATTAATGTGATTAATGAAAGTAAAGAAACCTAAAAGATGTTGTGGAATCGAATTTTGAAAAACAAGGTAGCTACAGTTCTTGCTTTGCATAGCGGTGTTCCTTGTAGGACATCCTGCACCTTATTCGATAAGGAAAGGGCCGAGATCTCTTCACCGGGAGTGACCCCTTTAGTAATGACTGGCAGATGTTACACCCCTCGGTTTTGTCTTTTGATTGCTTTTCTACTTCTTTCTTTGCACAGTGATATATATAATATATCCTGCACCTCATTCGACGAGGAAAGAGCCGAGATCCCTTCACCGGGAGTGACCTCTTTAGCGAAACTAGCAAAAGCCTAAAAAACACTCCATTTTAAAATTATTTGATTCTACAACGATATCAAGTTCATTACGCAATAGGTTTTCAGAAAAATCTGTCGTAGCCCTCCGTCATTTCAGATAAGTCCTACTTAGTATTCGTGCTACGTTTGTTGACCTCCGTCAAGGCATAGTGTGCGGTAGCTAACTAGTATTTATCTGCTTATGCATATGATGCAGATTGGATTAGGGTAGTCGTACGACCTTGTTGACCTCCGTCAAGGGTCATGCGGGTAGGTTTGATTCAATCAAGAAATGATGGGTTGAACTTGACTTGCACCCTGTGGTTTGTTGACCTCCGTCAAGGCCATAGGATGCTTGGGGCAAAATATTATCGGGAATTTCAAGTGTTGAAATTTGCAATGAGATTGCATACCTTCTATGAGATAGTTGGATCCCGATACCCACTGCGAGTAATTGTTACTCCTGAGAGAGTTTTACACAGGACAATTAGCCGATCAAGTAGGTGTCTAGAAAGGTGTCAACAAGGTTACGCCTCTGGGAAAACGAGGTTTACTTTAATTAGGTCCATGCGAAAGCACGGGGAACCTCCCTCAAAGTGCCGACACTGGCCTGACTGAAAGATTGGCGAAGTTGTAGGGTGTAATTAATCCCGGCTAGTTTTTCCTTTTAGGGTTTGAAGGAAGATTTGATAAAAACAGTGGGAGCCATCCTGATTAGATAAAATAATAACCAATCTAATCTTGCAAGAGCATACGCTGAGTGTTTTCTTCTCTCTCTCTCCAGGTAGCGACCATATCACGCCTTAATCAAGATAACAATATGGATGTATTGACCGAACCCGCTTGTTATACTGCGCTGGGAAACGTTGGTCCCGCTCCAACTTATAACTGTTATAAGACCGAGCAGGAAATAGGGGATTACCAGAATTCCCGTGCCGCCCAAACGAAGAAAGTGCATGCTGATGCATCTTCTTCGGGTGTGTTCATTACAGAGAACTGTTTCTCAGTATTCTTTACGTCCTTGATATGAGATACCGAATCAGGATCCCACATATGTAATTTGTTACATGGGCTAATGATAGGTAGAGAACTGAGAACGGGTGATAAGTTTCATGAGATAGAAACGGTGCAAGTGTTGCAGCCAAATCTGTTGGTAGTTATCACCCTGTATTACCAGAATACATTGATTCTGAACGAATGTTATTAGATACCGAAACTGATATACAACATCATACCAGTCTCTTTATTAGTAAAGAAAGGATATAATTTTGTATTGTTGGATAATGTTTTGAACATTTCCTATATCAAGAGTTGATCGGTTCAGGCACGTTATCTAAAAGCATAGACATTCTAAATCAAACCACAGTTCTTAACGTACAGAACACGCACAAGAGGAAGAGTTCAGAAATGAACGAATCCTTCTTGAGGTATTGTAGACCAGGTCATATCAATGTGACCCGACTAGCTGAAGTTACATATAGATGCATATTTAAATTGGCTTGAATTTACATCTTGTGAAACTTGCCGGTCATGTCACAGAGATAAGATGACTATAGCTATGTTTATAGGAAACAGAGAAAGAGTTAGTGAACTCTTGGGATGATACATGTTGATGTATGAAGGTCCCCTGTCTACACTTGCCAAGACCGGTTCTTTGTACTTCATTACATTCTCTGATGATCTCTCAAGATTCAGACATATGTTCCTGTTGAAACACAAGTCCGAAGCTTTTGAGATATTCACAGAATATAAGTTAGAAAGTAGAGAACCAAAATGGGTATAAGTATTATGTCCTTTGATGTGATCAATGAGGAGAATACTTGAGCACGGAATTCCTGGATTATTCTAAAGGAGAATGAGATTCTCTCTCAGCATTACTCCTCCGTATACACCACAACACGTCGGTATATCGGGGCGGAGCAATCACACCCTATGTGATAAGGTGTGCTCTATGATGAGTACTACTGAGTTACCTATTTCCTTTTGGGAGTTATGCACTGGAGAAGTTGCATATCTATTGAATAGGGTTCCGATCAAATCAGTTGCCTACCACTTCATATGAGATATGGAAAGGGAAGAGCCCATGTCTTAAGTTTGTTAAGATTTGGGGTTGTCCAGCTTATGTCTAAAAGCATAATCCGGACAAGCTCGAGGCAAAGTCAGTTCTGTAGAAGTTTGTTGGATATCCCAAGCATTCGCAAGGGAATATCTTCTACCTAACCGAGGAACAAAAGATGTTTTGCTTCTCAACATGCCAACTTTGTGAAAGGGAATTTCTTGAGAAGAAATTAATGGGCATAAGGTAGAACTGGAAAGAGTTCCAGCTATACAAACTTCAGCTGATGATTTGGTAGAACCAAAGGATTCAATTTCTCCCAACGAACCTCAGCCTCTCCGCCAATCTGGCAGGGTTCCTCACCCACCTGAGAGATACTTTGGTTTCTCTATGACAGTGGGAGCGAGGATTGCATCATGAGATGATGACCCATCTGGTTTCGAGCAGGCCATCAAGAGTGGGGACTCTGTAAGAATGGCTGGATGCTTAACGATCTGAGATGGAATCCTTATATACACCAACAAAGTATGGACTTTGGTTGCCTTATCTGAAGGGTTAAATCCCCATCAGGAGCAAGTATATCTTGAGAAGATTACTTGGTGTACATGGAAAAGTTGAGACTTTCAAAGCTATGCTTAAGTCCATCCAGATCCTACTTACCACGGCTACATACCATGACTACGATATCTGGCGGTTGGGTGTCATGACTGCTTTTCTAAATGATGTTTTAGAAGAGAGAGTCTATAAGTACACAGTCAGAGGGCTTCGTAGACAGTGAGAGTAGCGGAAACGTGTGCAAGATGTTTTATGTGATAAAGCAGGCATCGCGGAGTTGGAACATCTGTTTTGATATGGTAGTCAAAGCGTTTGACTTCATCAAAATGGTAGATGAACCTTGTATATACAAAAGGGTAATAGAGAGTAAGGCGGTCATCCTCGTATAGTACGTAAATGACATACTCTTGATAGGAAAGGAGTTTCCTATGCTACGCTCGCTCAATATCCTCTTATCACAATGATTCTCCATATAGGATCAAGATGATACCTCCTAAATCCTGGATTTTGGATCTATGAGATATATCTAAGTGGATGTTAGGGTTCTCACTAGGTGTAGTGAGATGGTATCAATCGATCCTGGGGAGAATCACTGGATAGCTTCCAAGGTGATAAGGTCGACTGAAAGTCAGTCACAAGCATTGTCTTTACCCTCAGTAAAGGGACGGTATGTTGGAAGAGTTCCAAGCAAGATACCGTGGCATACTAGACGATAAAGGTTGGATACATCGCTACCAAAGATGCTACCAAAGAGGCAGTCTGGGTGTATATTAGTTCATGAGATGAACTTCGTTCCTACCATTGTGTGACAATGGAGTTGTGGCTTATGCCTAGGAACGCCCATCCCATCAGTGATCTAGACATATTCTAAGGCAGTGTCACCTGATCATGGAGATGGTTGATCTCCAGGGGATCGAGGTCAGGAGAGCAGACTCAGAGGACAACACGGCGGATCCTCTCACAAAGGCCTTTTCCCAGATAGAGACTTTTATGGGATGGTTGAGTATGAGATACTTCAACCACTGTTATCAGATGGCCCTAGTGCAAGTGGGAGATTGTTAGTTATATGTATGCCCTAGAGGCCATTACTATACATGAGATGTATATTGTAGTGGATGCTTGGACATATATAGGGAGGACTTTCTTGCTCGACATGATAATATGCTATCTGGTTACTCTTTACCTTAACGTGTACACTGATTGTCTCTCTGCTACATGTTGGTAAAGCCCTTAGGATGTGTACTTGACTGCCTGGACTATGATGAGGATCATACTAGTGGGGACATGGTAGTCTATAAGTACATCCTTCAAGGTCCCTAGTCGTGGGTGTATCGAGACGGGGCATCGATATACCAGAGTAGACTAGCGTATACCTTCTCGACCCATATAGATGAGCGATGGATGATCCCATATCCATTGGTGTTTGACATCAGAGAGGATATACGGGTGCTCAGTGGAGACTGGGTATACTGGACGGACTCACCGAGAACTCCCAGATGGTTTATACCTTACGTCAGATGGCAGTTCTCTGGTGACACTGGTACAGGTTAGTCTGTAGACCCGAGATCGTCATAGAGTCTTGTGTGATTTCCACTGTGCTTTGATTTCCACCTTACCATGTCCAAGAGGGCGTGCAAAACGGTGGTTTTTGGGTACAGTCCCGAGTCACATGGAGGCAATGAGCGATAGGAGGGGTTTCGTCTCTCCCGGTATTGGGGGTTGATGTCGCGCCATGATCGATTGGCCATAACAGGGAAGTCCCTGGTCAGGGATCGATTAGAGATTTACTGGTAAGTGTTACCAGTAGTTTCTCGACCCGTTATGAGCCTCATATCGGCATGACTTATCGGTTATTGGGGTCTGACGTTTACCACCCCTAGACTTGATATGCCACATATCAGACAAGGAGACCGGACTGTACGGTAGTGTCACTGTCAGGATTTTTGCAGGAGTTGGAGCGGGCTTGCTTGCTGATCTTCTGATCGCTCAATACCCGGGTAGCCGTTACGTCCATCTAGTACCGCTGACGGCTTGTGGGTGCTTGATATGATCATCACATACTGCCGGCGTATATAGCTTCTTAGACCCCACTTTCTTTTACTGATGCTGAACCGAAAGTGTTCCATACTGACGAGTCTTTAGAGTCCTACATAGAGGTTTTACTGGCTCAGGCAAAACGAAATAGGAGCGCATATGTGATATGTGCGGGACCGAGAATAATGCGAGTATGTGATACCGTATTCTATTCTCGCGATGTTTGTATCGATCGGTTATATGCGATATAACCAGGTTATCGAATCAAGGGTTGATTCGATAAGTAGATACATTGGATGTTAGTCGGTTATATGAGATATAACCGGATTATTAAGTCAAGTGTTGATTTAATAATTTAGTGTATAATTGTATATGTGATATACTAGTTTACATTAACTAACATTGTTTCACTTAAGCATTTATTTTTCTCACTTGTGCACAACTTAATATATATGTGATATATATTTATTTGTGTTCATTTTGTATCATAGTTGTTGATACAACTTACATGGGTGTATAAGACTTATACCATACTAATTATAGTGTTAGGTTTTTATATTTAAAGTAATTCTAAAATTAGTGGATGATGAGCTCACATGCATGAAGCTTCATGAAGCTTAGGGTTGCATTGACTTAGTCTACTAGTTTTGGATTACTTAAGATATTAATTAACCTAACCATTATAATGTAGCCATGGTTATATCTCTACATGAGTTAGTATATGATACCCACTCACCCATGGTTAGCTCTCTCTCTCTCTCTTGATTAGTTTTTCATTCTCATTTTGAGCTCATCTTCTTCCTCCTTCAAAAGCTTGCTAGGGTTTGATAAAGAGAGAGAAATATAGTGAGAAAAGAAATTCTAAAGTGTACCCATTTCCTATTTCATCATCCTCTACTAGACTAGCACTTTAGTTTAGGGTGTTTGCTTCACTAATTCTCTGGTTAGTGAAGTAGAAGCTTGAGTTCGTATTCTCTCGACGTAGATCATCTTCGGCCTCGAAGACTTCAAGCAAAACCGTTGCCCTCTTCTCATGGAGCCGTTCGAGAGTCCGGGAGCACGATGATCACAGCGAAGGGACTACTACAAGGAGCATAAGAAGTGAAGGAACGATCTACAAAGGTTGTATTTCGTATTCACTTAGATGTAAATGTTATTTACTAGCATGTGTTACCCTAATTATCTAGCAAAGATCTCGTTTAGGGTTATTCGGCACGGCTAAAATTTTAATCGGGCATGGTTGATGCCTTGTAGAACCTTGTTGGTGTGCCTTGTAACCCTACATTCTCAAACCCAGCAGGCTGTAATCCAGGGGTAAGGAACCACGGGCCCGAATCAAGTGTTAGCAGCGGGACTTCAACCTAGTTGTTTCCCCAGTCAGAGCAAAGCTCTGTTCAAATTTCAAGATTTGAAATGAAGCGACGCTTCCGTTTCCCCAATCAGAGAAAAGCTCTTTTTTGAATTTCAAAATTCAAAAATTGAAGCAACGCTTCAGATTCTGCGCGCTGCGCGCCACGTGTCAAACGCAGACGCGCTAGCGCCAGGTGCGCTGCGCCCTAGGCAGCGCATCCCCAATCAGAGAAAAGATCTGTTTTAAAATTCAAAATTTAAAAGCTGAAGCAATGCTTCAGGTCCAGCACTCTGCGCTGCGCGCCACGTGTCAAACACAGATGCGCTAGCGCAGTTGCGCTGCGCGCCACGTGTCGAACGAAGGTGCGCTAGCGCAAAGTGCGCCAGCGCTGGAATTAAAAGAATTCCCCATCGTTAGATCAAAAGATCTAATAATAATAAATTATTAATTAATCAGAATTAAAATTCTGTTATAGAAAGATTTTTCAATCTTATTAAAACAAGAAAATTATCTTCTGTAAAATAGAAGCCTTAGGATCAAAGATCCAACGGTGGGAAATATTCCCAAATCAATCAGAGAAAGATCTCTTAAACTGATTTAACAAATCAATTGACCCTATATAAAGGCCCCAAGACTTCAAGTCTCGAGAAAAGAAAAAGAGAGAGAAAAACCCTATGCAAACTTTGAGAAAAAAGAAGAGAAAGCTCTTAGAAAAAAGAAGAAGATTTTCTTTCTTCATCTTCAAGGTAAAAAGAACTATGTTCTTGGATAATAGAGATGAAACCATCTCGTAAAAAGAAGAACACTCTTCTAAAAAGATCAGAGATCTAAGAAAAAGACCAAGGTATTTAATATAAAAAAAAAAGAGAAAAAAGAAAAGATCAAAAAGATCTAATTATAAAAAGACAAAAAGAGGTATTTTACTTCATTCACCGATCTTTTGATCTATAAAGGCAGAGCCCTTTAATAAAACAAGAACTTTTGTTCTTGAATCTTGAGGCAAAGCCTCTTTTAAAGAGGAACATAAATCTGTTCTTTGATTTAAAAATTGATCAAAAATGTGCTCTGCGCTATGGAAAAGTGCCTTGCACTCATGAATTGCGCTTCTTGGACCGGCGCTCAACGCCAAAACCTGCCACGTGTCAATCAGAGACACAATCTGCGCTTTACGCTTCTGAAACAGCGCACTGCGCTCATGGGCTGGCGCTCAGTGCCAAGCACGCCACGTGTCACTCACTGGTGCGCCAACAGACTAGCGCACTGCGCTCATAAATTAAAAGTACAATGCGCTAACAAACTAGCGCTTAGCGCTAAGCGCGATACGTGTCCCCTTCGTGTGCGCTACCCGACAGAAGCGCAATGCGCAATTTGACTGGCACAACGCGCCTGGCGCGCCACGTGGCGCACTGTCAGAACAAACTTTGTTTCTGATGAATGCTATGCATTCAATATAAGACAAAAATGTCAGAGCCCAATACCTAGCATTATTAAAAGGGCTGAGCCCAAATAAAGGCCTAATGGCCAGAACAAAAATAAAATGTTAAACATTTTTAGCTGGACTTAGCTCAATTCTGGCCATAAGTCCTCAACTTAAATTGAACTGAGCCCATCTGCTCTTTCAACCAATGTACATCGGTTCGAGGGTACATCTCTATACTCCTCTGATATCTGTCGTTGTAATCCTTCAACGTTGTCAGAGAGGTGACGGGTCCCGACAACCACATATTACAACGGACTGTGGAGTCCTTAAATCCACGGACTATGATGTCCTTAATCTCGACCGTAATGTCTTAAAACTAACATCGGACTGTGGGATCCTTAAACCCATGGACTATGATGTCCTTAACCTCGACCGTAATGTCTTTAAACTAACATCGGACTGTGAGGTCCTTAAACTCACGGACTATGATTTCCTTAACCTCGACCGTAATGTTTTAAAACTAACATCGGACTGTGGGGTCCTTAAACCCATGGACTATGATGTCCTTAACCTCGACCGTAATGTCTTTAAACTAATATCGGACTGTGAGGTCCTTAAACTCAAGGACAATGATGTCCTTAACCTCGACCGTAATGTCTTAAAACTAACATCGGACTGTGGGGTCCTTAAACCTATGGACTATGATGTCCTTAACCTCGACCGCAATGTCTTTAAACTAACATCGGACTGTGGGGTCCTTAAACTCATGGACTATGATGTTCTTAACCTCGACCGTAATGTCTTAAAACTAACATCGGACTGTGGGGTCCTTAAACCCATGGAATATGATGTCCTTAACCTCGAACGTAATGTCTTTAAACTAACATCGGACTGTGAGGTCCTTAAACTCACGGACTATGATGTCCTTAACCTCGACCGTAATGTCTTAAAACTAACATCGGACTGTGGATTCCTTAAACCCACGGACTATGATGTCCTTAATCTCGACCGCGATGTCTTTAAACTAACAATGGACCCCCATGCACTTAAACTGGCAATCGACCGCAATGTCACTAAACTAAACAATAGAGCCCAATTGCTCTCTTGTCGGATCTAAATAGTCCCGTTAAGTTGATCTTAGTCTAAAATTAGACTAACGTATCCTTAACAAACGTTTAAGTTGATCTTAGTCTCAAACGAGGCTAACGTATCCTTAAACTCAAACCCCCCAAACCCAAATCTAAGAAAGATACGGATTTGGACTAATCCACGCCCTACGGGCGGCAACATAAATTAGTCTCAGTATGCAATCCACGGGCAACCACAAACAAAACAAACACCCACGACACGAAGTGACCATCTGGAGAAGGAGAAAGTTGTTATCGCGATGCGGTAGCGTAATTAATTGCAGGGGCTTGTGCTTGCAGGGAAGAGCGTCCCCACAATAAAAAAACCTCTCAAACGAGGGGGAATCGGACAAAGTCCGCTACATCGGCCGCATCCGTTTAAACCTTCGATACATGGTGACATTAATCAACTTGGCATCTTTGGAGAGGTGGACGGATAGCACCAATTAGCATCTTCCTCGAATTTCAGGCAAGACGGACCTACACGGTCATGTCTCTGTGTTCGGAGGGGAACAGATTCTGGCACGCCCGGTGGGACCTTTTCCTCTTTCCACTCCACATTTCGTGTGTCGTGTTCGCGAACGAATCGCGGTTTGCTGATGGTTGCCCGTGGGTTTCGAGGTACTAAGATTTGGAGTTTTGCTTGGTGCAGAAAGCAAAGGATCAATGACGTTCACCTGCTCAAAGTGTTCCACATGCAACTGCAACCCACGTCCTGCCTCAACTGGGGGTATATCTTATGGGCCCCAGGCAGCTTCCCTGTTCACAATGCCGGTGGAACAGGTCACTCAAGCCACCACAGGATTGTTTTTCGGGACCATGCTCCCGCCAATGAGCTTCACTACTCCTGTGCCAACACCGGAAGCTCCCAAGAAGTCGGTCTTCGATCGGCTTACAGCTACTGCAGCTCCTATCAACGGGTCGTTCAACTCCAGCTCCTCGGTCTTCGCCAGACTGGGCCAAAATTCCTGTGGGCCCACAATGAAGCTTGCAATCCCAGAGAAGCTTGTTCCGAAGAGGATAGCCATCCCTGCTCCTGAAGTCGTCAAGGCGATTTCTCCTACCAAAGAGTCGGTCTTTACAAGATTGACTGTTCCGGCTCCCTCTACGGTTCCTGTCCCTGCTCAGAAGACTGTTTTCAACCGATTGGATACTGCTTCTCAAAGGACATCAGTCTTCAACAGGCTGACGCCAGCAGCAGCCCCTCACCTGGATAGGGGGCAAGACAAAGCCATCCCCATCACCGAACCAACTCCATCAGCTCGACACGCTCGACGTCGCCACTGGCGCCGAGTAAGGAAGGCCGAGGGCAACTCTCCCTCTGGGCTAACGCCACCATCTCCAACGGTGAAAATTAATGCTGCTTTTCCAACCGGGAACAACTTTGAGCTGCTGAATAAGGTACGCAGGAACTCGCCTACCGCCGTACTAAAAAGATCTCCGCCGCCGGTGGAGACTGTCACAGGAATAAAGCCGGAACAGTCCCCTCAACGGCTGTCTTCTAAAGCTTACAAAATCTGGAGGCAAGTCCGAGAGTCGGTGGTTGATCAAGACTATCCCCGCCGGCAGAAGAAGCTGAAGGTCCGACAGGAAGAAAACTGTCCTGTTAAGCCACAGAAGGTGACGACCACTTGGGTGCCTGCTGCAACGGCCCCCTCAACTTTGACCGCGCATAAGAGAAGAAGGCCGGAGAAAATCCCCATGCCTGTGACAAATGTTAAAGGCACTGAGCCCAAACGCCCTAAGTCTGGGGGCATGGTGGTACATTCTGTTTACATGGCTTCCGGGAAAGAGGATAGCCGTGCTTCTACGGGTCATCGACCGCTCACCCGATCCATCACAAAAGCTCAGGAACAACAACAGCAGAAGCTCCAAGAGATGCTGACTGCAATGGTCGCACTTACCGGGCCAAAAGAAAGCCTGGAGGCGTCATCAGAACAACGTCACGAATATGAGACTGATGCTGAATTCCTTCGGAGAATGCTCGAAAAGAAGGACAAGGAGGCTGCGGAACAATTGGCCAATATAAAGCAAATGGCCTTTTTATTTCAAGATATGGTGGGCGTGATGATCCGGCCGGATCCCCCAGCCGAAGATCCTCTGGTAATAATTGAAGATGATAGAGGAGAAACATCTAATCCTCTGCCGGCTCTGTTAACAGCCAAGGAGGAGACAATTTCCAAGGCCGCCCTGAACGATTATATCGCTCAGCAGATACGAGTTCACCAGGCGAATGAAGCGGCTGGGCAAATCGTTAGAACTGGGCGACCGTATCCAGGCTGGTATGATCAAATAAAGTACCCGCCGGGCTACACGATCCCCAAATTCCATGTGTACAAGGGGACATGCAATCCCCATCAACATGTTGCTCAGTTCAGGGCCCTCTGTGGCAATACTGGTGGTGATGATAAGCTCTTGCTCCGCCAATTCGTCGGCAGCTTATCGGAGACGGCGTTTGAGTGGTACTCTGAACTTCCAAACGACTCCGTCAAAACTTTCGCGGAAATGGAGTTGTTGTTCACCTAGCAATTTGCAAGTGCTAGTGAACGCACCCCAATAACGGTGTTGATCAATGCCAGGGTGAAGCTGGGCGAGACGTGGGTTCAGTACGCAATCCGATGGCGGAACCTGTGGTCGAAGTGCGAACAGCGCATTGAAGAAGCACCAGCTGTGGGCATGTTCGTGGGCACCCTAGACCCTCATGCAACTATTTCACAGTTCATGATGTTCTTCAAACCGACCACATTCCAGGCTCTAATTGACAAGCTGGCCCAGATGGACCAGATGGGTCATAGACCATCTCCCCCGAAGCCGGAACCGCGGAACGAAAAGGGTAAAGGGAAGGCAACCTTCGTTGCGAACACCCAACAGCAGCCCAGTGCTCCAAGACTAACAGATCAATTGGAAGAGAGACGACGCTATTATAATGAGAAAATGAAGCGTCTTTACTCGTTCCCGCGGGATAAAACGAAAAGGCTGTTCGAACTGGCGATGCGCAACAGGCTTATCAATTTGCCGAATCCAAGGCGATCATCGCAACCCGGTGAAGTGAATAATCCCAATTATTGCCCTTACCACCAAACGGTAAGCCATCGAATCGAAGATTGCTTTGTCTTTAAGGGATGGATCGAGGATCAGTACCTACAAGGCAAGTTTGCGCTGTCTGAGAAGTGGAAAGTAAATCCACCACAGCCACATACTCCTAAGAAGATGGAAACACCGGGGGCAACGTGCTCTTTTGTTGAAGAAGCTCCGTGGGAGGTCGTTCTTTCGGCCAAAACCAAAAGGATGCTGAATGATCTCCAGACATGCCCGGCGATCAGGTGGAAGAATCCGTTGGAACCTGAAATCATCGAAGGAATGCTGAAGCCACGCCCAATTCCAAAGATTGGTGGTGATAGCCAAAGTGTTCACACCCAACCGCCGAAATCTTCAAAAAAGAAGAAGAAATCCAAAAAGCCCGTGAAGCCTGGCGACAAGCGCACGGACCTGCAGAAACAGATTGATGCGCTGGAAGAGTATAACCAGAAGGCGCGGACTCCAATCACACTCCAAAAGTTCCTCTGTCACGTCCTTGAGGAAGAAGATGATGGAGAAGACTCGTCGGACGAATCTGAGGATTACGTAGTATGTTGCCATGTGATCTCTCACTCATCGATGAACGATGAAGAAGTTCCTCACATAGAGAAACTGGGGGCAGGTCCTGAACCGGAACTTCCAGGACCATCAGACAAAATGATCGATGCATTCCTAAACGAAGCTATTCTGAAAAGTAAAGCTGATCGGGAGCGTGAGATGTCCATCTTTGAAAAGGCCAAACGCCAGCGACTGGACGAAAGAGCTGAGACACTCCCGCCGAATCAAAAGACATCCGTCGCGAATAAAAGCAAGTTCAAGACAAGGAAGAGGTTCGCTAAAGCCATGTCGATGGGAATGAAGCTACCACCCTCCGAAGGAAACGCTACTAATGAAGCGGAAATACATCCTAGCTATTGCTTATATCACCGGAAGATTACGCACCCCACCGAAGAGTGCAACACTTTTAAAAGATGGTGGCAAGGGTATGTCGCTCACCGGCAGCATTTCAAATGGATGAAACGCAAAACTCGTCGAGAGCGAAAAAGTATGACCGAGGAGCTTAGAAGAACTACCGGCAACTGTCGTATGGTTCACGCCGGGGGATCGCAAGTTCTCACCTTCGGGAGCGACTCCGACGAAGAAATGACTCTTGGCCCTCTCTTCAAAGAACCCACCCCGGGGAAAGAGGAAGAACCAAAGACCTGCGAAAATATTCAGATGCGCAATCGTATGCTGCCCGAAAAGAATCTCGGACCCGCAAATAGAAAAGATAAGGGAAAAGAGAAGGTCTCTAAAGATATCGCCCTAGATGACCAAGTCATGAAAGAGCTGACCACCAAGGACCCGCCAAGGAAAAGTAGGGTGGACTACAACATTCTGGCATACTTGAGAAAGTTACCCTCGCAGCTCAGCATTCTCGACGCTCTTTTACTCTCAAAAGAAGCAAGGGACTCATTGATCAAGGCGCTACAAGAGCGCCAGAGCAATTCCAAGCTTTTCTCGCCGAAGAAAAGATGAAGGACGAGCTGGAAGAAGTACACACAGCCGATATTACCTTCGGTGATGAAGATCTCCTCCTCGGGACGTGCGAGCACAACTGTCCCCTATATGTCTCCGGATATTGTCACGATATCAAGATAGGTAAAATCCTGGTCGACAATGGATCTTCCGTCAATCTCCTCAACATGCGGGTGTTGAAGGAAATCTGCATGAGCGTCCAGCACCTCGCTCGTGATAAAATCACCATCTCCGGTTTTGACTCTCAGTCATCACGGACTCTCGGATCTGTGATACTGACGTTACGCTTCAGACTACTCGTCACAGATATTAAATTTCACGTCATTGACGCCAAGACCTGCTATAATGCTTTGCTCGGCCGGCCTTGGTTACACGAGTACAACATCATCCCTTCTACACAACACCAGTGTATGAAGTATTTCAAGGATGGTCTTGAGTATACTGTAACAGGAGAGATAAACCCATTCTCCGTGAACGAAGTCGAAAATACGAAGATGCAAAATACTTCTTGCCAGATTTCGAGGACACGGAGAGATGTCAAAAACCGGAGAACAGAGCTGTCCCTACCATTCCGGTCTTCGGGAGTGATACCGAGGAGAAAGAAGAGATAATTTACTTAGGTCTACCCCAGTAAAACAAGCCAGGACCGTCCGCTCCTATGCTTATATTCGGCAGCGACTCAGAAGATGAGGTCCATGCCGTATTCTCCGCTCGGACTTCAATACAAACCTTCGCTGACGAAGAGCAAAGTTTGCAAGTTGCCATGGTTCCGCCCAAGTATCATAAAGAACTAGACGCGCTTGATACTTACAGTGTAGAAGAGCTGCAGACGTTCTATGTCCCTCCCAGGCGAGAAGGTGAAAAGGAGATCCTATTCTACCGATCAGGGGAAACTAAAGTGGAGAAAGAAATCTGGCACGGCACGAATTTCACACTCGACAGGCTCCAGCCCATCCGTTTCCCCAGATATTACACAGACGGACTAAGGAGACTCTTGAGACACCAAGGTGTACCTCTTAAGCAAACTGCTCGACAAGCACGGTTCTATAACAGGATCTGGAACGTCCCTGGAACTCAGAGGAAATTGCCCAACGGGAAAATGGAAACGACCGGGCTTGGGTATGTTCAATCCAAGAAACGGGAGCTACTCCGCGACTGCTACGTCATACATGACTTTGATGAAGAGGGAGATGCTTTTTGGGAAAATGCTAACCCTGAATCAGAAAGAGCTCCCGACGTAAAAATACCCAGTCCGTCGTTTGAAGAACATATGTACAAGCTTATAAGGAAAGCAAGTCAAAAGGTTCGAGACGACCACAATCGCGAAATGGCCATCTACGAGAAAGCCAGGACGTAACGCCTTCTTCAACAGGCTGCGAAAGATGAAAATGCTCCTCCATGTCAACCCGTCATACAAAAGGCCCGACGCAGAGGCAAAAATAAATTAAAGAGCGGGAAAGGCGTTCGACAACGGCAGAGCGGGACCAAGAAGCCACGTGATCAAGAACCGAGCAACCAAGATTCATCTCTTGTAAAGAAGATGGGTCGAGCATACTCTTTTGCCCAAGACAAGACAGAGAAGATACTTGGTCTTACCATAAAACATCAACTGATTACGCTCCAGGAGTCTAAGCACCCCGAATAAGTAGGCGAAGTCTCTCACCCGGACTATTGCTCCTATCATAGGGCAGTAGGACATCCTCTCGAAGACTGCTTCACCTTCAAGAACTGGGTTGAAGACCAATATCAGCTCGGCAGGTTTTCTCTATCCAGCAGTTGGAGGGTAACCCCGCCGCAAAAGCATGAACCCAAATCCATGAGGGTAGAACCAGATCCACATAGGTCTTGGAAGCGAGCTCGTACCTGTCATATGATAACGCTATCAAAAGAAGAGCCTGAGGGTATGGATAATCTCCCCTGGTGCTTCGAAAATAATGATAACGAGGTGATCTCAGAGTTTCCACCGGTGCCAAAAGAGCTGGAAGATGGAATACATACCACTGCAGATGAGCTCAAGAAAATTGATTTGGGGACGGCAAGTGACCCGCGGCCGACTTTCGTCAGCGAATTGCTATCTAAAGAAAGGGTGGCTACACTAAAGGACGTGCTCATGCAGCATAAAGATTGCTTCACATAGAATTATTCTGAGATGCCAAGACTAGATCCGGAGATTGCTTCCCACAAGTTGGCGATATCTCCAGACGTCAAGCCGATCAAACAGGTGCCGAGAAGAATGCGACTCGAGCTTGAGATGAGCATCAACGCCGAGGTCAAGAAGCTAATCAACTCCGGCTTTATCCAAAAGGTGCAGTATCCTGACTGGATCGCCAACATCGTCCTGGTGATGAAGAAAAATGGGACAGTGCGCATATGTGTGAACTTTCGAGATCTCAATAAAGCCTACCCGAAAGATGATTTCCCGGTACCAGTCACCGAGTTGATGACAGACAATACGTCCACTCACGAAGTCTTCTCCTTTATGGATGGTTCGTCGGGATACAATCAGATAAAAATGCATCCCGAGGACCAGAAGCACACCGCTTTTCGGACCCCTCTGAGCATATTCTGCTACAAGGTGATGCCCTTTGGTCTAAAGAACGCTGGCGCCACCTATCAGAGGGCCATAACGAAGATTTTCGATGATCTCATACATGAAATCGCCGAATGCTATATCGACGACCTCGTAGTGAATAGCAAATCATATAAGAAACATTTAGAGCATCTGAGGGTCGTATTTCAACGCCTTCGTAAATACAACTTGAAGATGAACCTTCTTAAATGCGCGTTCGGAGTCTCCTCGGGCAAGTTCCTAGGATTCATCGTCCGACACCAAGGCATCGAGATAGATCCGTCAAAGATCAAGGTAATTATGGAAATGCCTCCGCCAAGGACTCTCAAGCAACTGCGGTCTTTCCAAGGGAAGCTCGCGTATATCCGGCGATTTATAGCCAATCTCTCGGGCAAGTGCCGTCCTTACAACCACCTGATGAAGAAGGGCACCTCTTTCATCTGGGATCACAAATAACAAAGCGCGCTGGACGAAATCAAGCAATACCTGCAGAATCCGCCAGTGCTGGCTGCTCCCGTTTGTTGGATATAGTGCCCTCAAAGTCAATTATTAGATCGCAGGTACGTGATTACAATGATTGGGAGGACCTATACCGGTAGGATAGTCTTACTCGAGATGATAATATGCTATCTGGTTTGCCTTTATCAGTCGTGTACAGGTTCAGGTGACTGATCACTGTTACACGTTGATAGAGCCCTTAGGATCTTGCTTGACTACCAACAGTATGATGGCGATCATATACGTGAGAGATGGGTAGTCTATAAGCACATCCTTAATAGTGGTCCCTAGTCGTGGGAGTTTCGAGACATGGCATCGATACTCCGGAGTAGACTAGTGTATACAGTCGAGACCCCAACGAGGGGCGGTGGCCGGTCTCACAAGCCACTGGTGTCAGTTGGATCACCTAAGATGTATACAGGTGCTCATTGGGTTATGAGTACACCGGACAGGACTCGCCGGGAACCTGCTAGTTGGTATTATACCTATCGTCAGATAGCAGTACCCTGGTGACATGTGTACAGGTTAGTTCATCGACCTGAGATCGTCATTTGTCTCGTATGAGTTCCCACTGTGCTTTGATTTCTACCCTACCTCGGCTCAAAGGAGTCGTGCAAACAGGTCTTTTTTGGGTACAGTCCCGAGCCACATGGAGGCAAGTGAGCGGATCGGCAGGGGATTCGTCTCTCCCGGTATTGGGGGGGAGATCGCGCTGTGTCTAGGAGAACCATTACACAAAACCCTCGGCCAAGGTAGGAGATTTACTGGTAGGTACTCCAGTAGTATCTCAGGGTGTTCTGGGCTACACTTCGACACGACTTATACTGCTTTTGGGGGTCTGACGTTACCGGCTCCCTAGGCCGATATGCGATACTCATAGACGAACGGACCGGACTGTATGTATATTGTCACTGTTAGGCTTAGTAAGGTTTCAGGATGAGTTCACTCATCGGCTACCCTTGAGGTCAGTACATGGGCAGCCGTTATGCACAGCTAGTGCCGCTGACGGCTTGTGGTTAAACCCACTGCCAGGGTACTGACGAGTCATTAGAGTTCCCCACAGATAGTTTCCCAAGTTCGGGCGAAACGTTGTAGAGGCCGTATGGTTTTATGGCAGGGTTCGAAAAATGCACGTGCATTTACGCACGTGTCATATTTCGGGCAGATAATACCGGTGGGCTTTGGTTTTAGCCGGATCCGAGTATTATACTTTGTAGATATAATATCTTTGTCTCAGTTGCATTTGTATTCGATCGTAATACAAATGTGGGTATGTTTATACAGTTACGGGGTTATCCTGAAATTCGTTTCGGGATCACTTTTGGAAGTTGCCAGTTTTCTATCACCCGTCTTAAACATTCGGTTTAATACGGATTTATCTTTTCTTCTTTTGGGTGAGTCATGAGGGTGAGTCATGAGTGTGGAAGCTTCTATATGGTGACTAGGCTAGTGAGTCATTAGTGCATTTAATGATAGATGATGACTAGGTTAATGATTCATTGTTTACAATTAATGTTTGTGCTAGGTGTTATTGTGACTCATTCTCTTCATTAATGTTATGGTTACCTTCCTAAGCTCCTACACTCACCTCCCCACCTTCATATGTGGCCGGCCCCTATTGGAAATTTATGTGGTTGTTCATTTTTGAAAAAGATTATGATAGTTTTGGTTCATAGAAATTAGATATGATCAATTTCTCATTTACCCGATTCCAAAAGGAAACTTCATTAACCGTTCATCCATGGTTTTGGATGAAGTAAGACAAAGTGTTCTATTCTTTCTCTAAATCAATCTTGGTCATCTCTTTTAGCAGACTTGATGACTGAGTTGCCTCGGTTCAGAGGCGGGAGCCCGTTTAAAGATCCGTAGATGTGGTGCCACCTCGACGAGGAGCCAGGAGATCGGAGCAGCCGCAACGGAGCGTGGGATGATGGTTAAAGAACGAAGGACTCGGATCGTTCGGTATAACCTTTCTACCCACTTTGTAGTTTGTTAGTTTAGCGTTAATGGCAGATCCGGATTATAGTATGCGATAGCGCCAGTATAAAAGTTTTTGTTCCGCATTTGGCATCAGTTTGACGGCCGGGGCGCTACCGTAGACTTATATTGGTATCAGAGCCATGCCATTAAGCTTTACTAACTTGTGCTAACGCGTTTAAAATATCGATCGAACGGAATTTCGAAAACTACAATTTTCTGTACAAAAGTTTCTGTCGATTTTAAATCTGGTCTAAAAATTATTTTGCATATCACAGAAAATAGAGCAGGCTTTTTGAAGCAAACTGGTGAAATTTGATCATGTGATCCCACAGTACGGCCGCGGAGCCGCGGCCCAAACCAAGGTTTGGCCGCGGATCCGCCGCGAGATTGTGAGAATAGTGAGTCAAATTTCTACAGTGTGGTCTTCATTGAAAATTGTGGTTTCTGGAATATTTCTTTTGGGCCCAGATTTTGTTACTGTACTGCAGATGTACGTGGGGCCCACTTCGGGAAGTTTTGTCGATCGAAATTTTAAACTTGTTAGTTTACAGTACTTACATTATATCTCCGACCGTGAATGTCATTCGAGCGGTAAATTGCGTCTAATTGCTATAGTCCTTTTAGATGGATTTGCGAACGTGGCATTCGCGTTGATGTTCTGTATTGTGCTGTGATGTTGCGGATTTGTCGTGGTGGATAGCAGTGTGCAATGGTAGTGCAGTTTGGATTTATTTGTACATTTGATATTGCGGGGCGAGCGTCCAACATGTGGACCGCCGTCACTGCCTGTTTGTATAATATTATTTTGGGGCACGACCGGGCTGAGGTCGATGTACCCGTTGTACATATTTTTCATTTCTGTACTAGGTTTACCCCGCGACGGAGTGCACGGATAGCCGGGTTCTGGAGGGCAACGGGTCTGCATCTCATGGCTTTGAGAGGCAGAGGGGCCTCACTCTAAAATTAGCAGACTATTCGCCGCACTCGTAGGGGGTACAGGTTGACCCAAGGAGGGGTGCTCAAGTTACCGGATTCTGTGAAGTGCAGGGTGGTCCATTCACTTTGCTGTAGGGGGCTGCCTCACTTCAGGTTTTGGCGGGTAACTTGTCGCACCCGTAGGGGTCTAGGTTTCATTGCACAGGCTATCCACACGACCAGGGGAACGTCGGGTTTCAGCAGCAGCTCTATGAAACCCGGGGATCACAAATTATCTGTATTGTTCTGTGATGCTTATTACTTTTCTGTAATGTTGCATATTATCACGCCTGGAGCGATTATTGTATATTGGTTTATATACTAGTAGATGTTGTATATGTTTTGCACCCGCGCTAGTCCAGTCCCCGCTCTGTCGTTAGTTAAGTAACCTAACGGGTAAAGACGGGACCCAATGACGAATGCGGATGGCATATACGTACATTTTATTTTCGTTCTTTTCTGGTGTGATTAATTGATGGGACTGCGTTGATTCTGATCAATGCAAAGGAAAACAAACCTGTTTGGAGTTGTTGGAACAGTTTTAAAAGGTGTTATTACAAAGACGTTTCCTTTTGTTTTGCACAGTGGTATTCGGTTGGAATATCCTGCACCTCATTCGACGAGCCAAGGGCCGATATCCCTTCACCGGGAGTGACCCCTTGGGCAGAAGTTTGCGTCAGGGTAATAACTTCACTATAGTCGATTACAAGTTACTTTGCATCGCGGTATTCAGTTGGAATATCCTGCACCTCATTCCACGAGGAAAGAGCCGAGATCCCTTCACCGGGAGTGACCTCTTTAGCAAAGGTTTTCGCTACTATATTTTTATAAAAAGCTATCAGGTTCCTTCAGCGATATCAAGTTCATTACGTTAAAGGTTTTTCACCAAAAACCAGCCGTAGCCCTCCGTCACTTCTTTTAGGTATTCAGTTGTATTCAAGCTATGTATTTTGACCTAACGCCAAGGCATAGTGTTTGGTAGCTGCTGGGTATTCATTTGTTGCATAGATAGATGAGTTGGTTTTGGACAGTCGTTCTGCCATTTTGGCCAAACATCAAGGGCATGTGCGGGTGGGTTCAAATTGACAAGATATTGATGGGTAGAACTTGGCATGTGACTTATGACATTTTGACCTAACGCCAAGGTCATAAGAGCATGGGGCAAAAATCATATCGGGAGTTTCTAAAGAAACTGAAACTTGCCAAGTATGCGCATACCTTCTGGAGTGTGATAACATGAGTGGATTCCGTCACGTTATCATGCGATGAGAGTTGGATCCCGATTCCCACTGATGAGTTGGTTTACTCTTCGGATGATCCCGATTGATTCTTCTTTCAGGTTTGGAGGAGAATTTGACAGTACAGTGGGAGGTTTCCTGATTAGATAAAATGATAACCATTCTGATCTAGGTTAAAGTGCACGCAGAGTGTTTCTTTTCTCTCTCTCTTTGGCAATGACCATTGACCGACCCTTGACTATGACTCAGTGACCAAGTTAACCGAACTTTCTTAAAATACTGGCTTTTGGATTTTCTAAGTTGCATAAGTCATTGCCACTCCTTCTTCTACCCTTTGAATTTATCAGAACACCCCGTATTACTACGGACATCCACTTCGATTGGATAGATCCATCGTATGGTTATATACGAACTTGAAGGGACTTCTTCGAGGATGGATCCAGGTTCAGGAGAAATAGAATTGGTTTATTCAGTTGTCATTTATTATCACCTTCTCTCAGGTTGCGAGGGCTCCTTGGTTTAGGAGAGTACACCTATTACGCTTATTGGATAGTCTTCTTCCAAACTATAGGCAGGTGCCGAAAGGTAGGGAATGAAGAAAACCAATTAGCCTAAGTAGGGTGTACAGAAGGTAATATGTAAAGACAAAATAAAGGGATTAGAAAGAGGGAAAAATAAATTGCGACTGGTATCATTCACGACCAAACCGCGTACTTCATCGCCACTCCTATTTCACCTTTGCTTTTTGTTAGTGTTTATGCCCTAGAAGGCCATTACTGTATCATACTAGTTTGTATATTACTTAATGGAAGCTTGGGATATTCACATGTATATAACAGTCTTGCTAAACATGGTAGTATGCTACTTGGTTTTCTCTATCTTAATGTGTGAGTATACGTATTGATAGAGCTCTTAGGATCTTGCTTGACTACCAGCGTTGTGATGGCAGTCACACTAGTTGGGGCTGGGTAGTCTACAAGCACATCCTTATTCAGGTCCCTAGTCGTTGGATTATCGAGACAGAGCATCGATACTCCGGAGTAGACTAGTGTGTACGCTTCTCATCCCAGTTGGGGAGATGGTCTGTCCCACAGCCGTCAGTACGTCGTACTGGAGATAGTATACAGGTGCTCGTTAGGTTACGGGTACACCGGACAGGACTCACAGGGAACTGTTGGTTGGTTTTATACCAGTCGTCAGTGAACAGTTCCCATGTGACATGAGTACAGCATAGTCCGTAGACTTGACACTGCTACTTCGCCTCGAGTGTGTCCCACTGTTCTTAGATTGCTACCCTACCACGGCTCAAAGGAGTCGTGCAAACAGGTAGCAGTTGGGTGCAGTCCCGAGCACTTGGAGGCAGTGGCGGTTAGACAGGATTCGTCCCTCCCGGTATTGGGAGTTGATATCGCGCTGTGTCAGAGAGCCATTACGCAATGTCCCTGGCCAGGGCAAGCGAGATTTGCTGGTAGGTTCCAGTAGTTTCTCAGGGTGTAATGGGCTTCCCTCCGACACGACTTATACCGCTATTAGGGGACTGACGCTTGCCGCCCCCTAGGCCCGATATGCGATAGTCTTGGACGAACGGACCAGACTGTATGGAGATTGTCACATCAGACTCAGTAGGAGTTCGGATGGGTTTCCTCATCGGCCTTCTTATCGACAACTACCTGGGGATCGTTACGTACAGCTAGTGCCGCTTGCGGTCTGTGGTTAAACCCACTGCCAGCGTGGTAGTCGAGTCTCTAGAGTCCCACACAGAGAGTTTCCTACTCCAGGCGAAACGATATAGAGGTCGTATGGTTTTACGACAAAGGGTTCGGACGCATACGTGTGTTTACGCACGTACGACTTTCGGACAGTTTTTACCAGTCGGCTTTGGTTTAAGCCAGTTACTGGTATCCGGTTATTGGATTTTTACAGTCTAAAGTTTTTCCGTATTTTTGCGGATTGGAGGGGCGTTCTTGTAATTGTGCGAGAAGCTTCTAGAAGATGGTGACTAAGGAGGTTTAGGTGTCATATGCATTAAATGGGTTTAGTGAGTCATGAGAGTGATTCATCCATATCATTAATGCACAATAAATGCTTAATGAGTCATGGTTATGAATCACCATTAGATATTTATGAAACTTGATTATTCATCATTTGTTTTTATTTTATTGATGAATTTTAAAGTTTCATATATATTATGATAACTTACTATTCTCACTTGATAATTATATTCACATTCTCTCTCCTCAAGCTCTCTCTCTTCAAACCCTAATCCTCACCCCTCATGTGTTGAGAACAAGGATTAGTTAGACTAAACAATCCATAACCCTCACTCTATCTCATCTATCTTCTTTGATTAGCAATCCAAGAAGGTTAGTTGCCTCAAGTTTAGAGGCTAAGCTTGGAGTTTTGCTCTCGGGTGGATCATCTACTACATCGAGAAGGCCGAGGAGGACGAGGAGATCGTAAAGCCGAAGGACTTGGTTTGTTAGGTATAATCCCTAAGCATAGTAGTTTAAAACATCTATGTGTTTGGTTAGTTATCGTTTAGCTTCGATTCTAGCGGTTAGTCGATGTTTGTTCACTAAACAAGTTCGTTTTTGAAAATTCCGCCTCCCCATAAGTATTGGGGTGTTGTACATCGACTTACAGTGGTATCAGAGCCTCGCTAAACAATAAATAACTTACTTGCAAATTTGTATGAATTTCGAACGGAAAAAACGAAACCGGAAAACCCTAAAATATCAAGTTTCTGTCGTTTTTAAAATGAAGTCCAAAATTTTTTCAGGCATGTTCAGAAAGCTTAAAAAGACAGTAGAAGAACACCCAAGAAAATTGGGCACATGATTCGGCTAAAGAGCCGCGGATCACACCTACACCGCCGCGGTTCCGCCGCCGAGTTGCCGAGTCATGAACCCAATTTTCCTGTGTTGGTTCTGTGTGATATTTGGGATTTTCTGGAATATTTAATTTTTTCTCAGGTTTCAGATTTGCAGAGCAGTATTGGAGCAAAATTAAAAGAGTTTAATCGATCGAAATTATACAGTATTTGCTTGTTGGATTATATCTGTGATTGTATAATGTGTTCGTAAACCTCCCCTAACTGCTAGTATGTCAGTTGGCAGGGGGTTGCACATTTCTGAAATGGATTTTATCTGTTTGTGCATATGAACTGTATTGGACTGTTGTGATGTATAGCCGGGGTTATGTGATGGGTTATCATTTAATTCATTTGATGTAAATGTAATTTGTTGTAATATTATTTTGCGGGGCACATCCAGGTTGCGGTTGTAGCCACCGTTGTATTATTTCATTTTACTGTTTTTTCTCCTAGGACAGACCCAAGGTGGGGTGCACAAACTGCCGGGCGGGTAGTTTGCCGCACCCGTAGGGGTCGTGGGTGGGGTAATGGCTATTCATCACAACTGTGTAATCCGTATTTTATTGCAGGCTCAAAACAAACACGGATTGCTTGCAAATCCAATTAAGTTCATCTGTGAGCTGGAATGAATATCATTGCGTCAGACGAATGTAAAATATCTATATATATGATAGCTATTTAGACGTCACTTATGTTTTACACCCGCGCTAGCCCAGCCCCCGCTCTTTCGTTAGTTAAGTAACCTAACGGGTAATGACGGGACCCCGTGGCGAATGCGGATGGCATAAGAGGACGTTGTATTTTCGTTGTTTTCTGCAATGATAGGTTAATGATGGGACGCATTATCTATAATGCAAAGAAAATAAACCAAAGTTTTAATCGTTGGAACAATTTAAAAGAAACCACTCAGTTAATTTTAAAACAGATATTTTTAAATGCGGAGCCTTAACCACTCCTTTTAAAAGCTATCAGGTTCCTTCGGTTATATCAAGTTCACTACGTTCACGGTTTCGCCAAAACCATTCGTAGCCCTCCGTCATTTCATTTGGGTATTCAGTAGTATTCAAGCTATGCATTTTGGCCAAAGTCAAGGCATAGTGTTTGGTAGCTGCTGGGTTTTCATTTGTTGCATAAGATAGATGAGTTGGTTTGGGACAGTCGTATTACCATTTGACCAAAATCAGGGGTATATACGGATGGGTTCAAATTGACAAGATAATGACGGGTAGAACTTGACATGTGACTTATGACACTTTGACCAAAGCCAAGGTCATAAGAGCATGGGGCAAAAACTTATATCGAGAATTTCTAAAGAAACTGAAATTTGCAAAGAGATGCATACCATTTTGAGTTTGATGAATGTTGGTAGCATTCCTATAACATTATCAGACGATGATATTTGGATCCCGATCCTACTGTGAGTATATGCTACTTATCAGGATATTCGTCACTTAACGATCAATGCTATAAACCTAGTAGGTGTCCAGAAAGGTGTCAGCGGGGTTACGCCCCCAGAGAAAAGAGGTTATTTAATTAAGGAACTTCGTGAAAGCGTTGGAAAACCTCCCTCGAAGTATCGACACTGGCCTGGCTGAACGGTTAAGCAAGTATTGTACGGTGAGAATAGTCCTGGCTAATTCTTCTTTTATGGTTTGAGGAAGGATTCGAGAAACAGTGGGAGCCATCCAGTTTAGATAAACTAAAAACCACTCTAAACTTGCAAGAGCATCATGCTAAAGAGTTTTCTTCTCTCTCTCCTAATTGCAGCGACCCTGAAAATGACTGGACTTAAGTTACTTTTAGAGAAAAATATACTGACAGGACCAAACTATAAAGATTGGCTGCGGAATGTCAAAATGGCTTTGACCTATGACAAATTGGGGCACGTCCTCACCGCTACGGTACCTGCTGTCCCTGGTCCCAAATCCAGTAATGCGGATAAGGAAATCCGCAAAACCTGGGATTTAGATTACGCGAAAGCCAAGTGCATCGTGCTTGCCTCGATGAACAATGAACATCAGAGGAGGCACGAGGATATGGACCTTGATGGCATATTTCTCCATACAAAGGAACTTTATGGAGAGCAATCTCGTATAGCAAGATACGAGACCTCTAAGAACTTGTTTCGAGCGAGGTTGGCTGTCGGGTCATCGGTAGGAGAACATGTCCTAAAGATGATCGGCTATATTGAAGAGCTCGCAGACCTTGGGACGACTTTGGATAATGAGCTCTATACAGACCTTATTCTCTAGTCCCTTCCTCACACCTACGCCCAGTTTATCCTGAACTTCAACATTCAAAGAAAAGAAGTTGAACTTCGGGAACTCCTGAACATGTTAAGGAGTGCAGAGGGCACCTTGAAGAACACAAAGGAAACACCCGCTACGTTTGTTGGCGGTGCATCTTCTTCCGGGTCCAAGGCAAGAGCCAAAGGAAGGAAGAAGAAGGCCGCACCCAAACCTAGAGGAGGTGTTAGTAAGGTGGGAGGGAAGGGAAAGAAAAAGTTTTCGGTACTGGTAGTTGGCCAGGATGAGTGCTTCCATTGTCACAGGAAAGGGCACTAGAAGAAGGATTGCAAGGCGTGGAACGCCAAGAACCAGGAACCGAAGCAAGCTGTGGCTTCGACTTCAGGTGTGTTTGTAATTGAGAATTGTTTGTCGATCAACTCTACTTCCTGGGTATTGGATACCGGATCAGGATCTCATATTTGCAATTCATTGCAGGCACTGAGAAACCGTAGAGTGCTGAAGGAAGGTGATATGACCCTAAAGGTTGCTAACGGAGCTAGCGTGGGAGCTGCGTCCGTCGGGGATTATCACCTAGGATTGACGAGTGGACACATTTTGGTTTTACATAACTGTTATTTTGTACCAAGCTTAACATGTAATATCATATCAGTTTCCTTGTTATCAAATAAAGGTTATGATTTCACGTTTGTAAGAGATGTTGTCAACATCCACCTTAATCATAGTTTGATTGGGTCAGGTACACTAAATAACGGCATATATGTTTTAAACCAACTCCAAATTTTCAATGTCCAGAACACACTAAAAAGAAAGTCTTCAGATTTAAATAAAGCTTTCTTATGGCATTGTAGACTGGGTCACATCAATGAGAGAATGTTGACTAAGTTGCATAGAGAAGGATATTTGGACTCGTTCGAATATCAATCTTATGACACTTGTCAATCTTGTCTCAAAGGAAAGATGACAAAGACTCCATTTACTGGATAAGGAGTAAGAGCGAGCGAGCTCTTAGGACTCATACACAGCGATGTATGCGGTCCAATGTCTACACATGCAAGAGGTGGTTTTTCCTATTTCATTACTTTCACGGATGATTACTCAAGATACGGATTCATTTATCTGATGAAACATAAATCCGAGGCTTTTGAGAAATTCCAAGAGTATAAGAATGAAGTAGAAAACCAAACCGGCAAAAGTATCAAGACACTAAGATCTGATCGAGGTGGAGAATACTTGAGTGCCGAGTTCCTAGGTTACCTAAAAGAGAAAGGAATTCTCTCTCAGCTTACTCCTCCATACACTCCACAGCATAACGGTGTATCGGAGAGACGGAATCGAACCCTATTAGATATGGTACGATCCACGATGAGTAATGCTGAGTTACCGCGATCTTTCTGGGGTTATGCGCTAGAATCAGCAGCATATCTTCTGAACAGGGCTTCTACCAAGACTGTGCCTACCACTCCATATCAGATGTGGACTGGGAAGAAACCCCATCTTCAGCATATGAAGATTTGGGGATGTCCAGCTTTTGTTAAAAAGCAGCATGTGGACAAGCTCGAGGCACGATCAGTAAAATGTTTGTTTGTTGGATATCCAAAGAACTCCAAGGGATATTATTTCTATTACGCAGAGGAACAAAAGGTCTTTGTTTCTCGTAATGCCCATTTTCTGGAACATCTGTTTTTAGAAAAGGAATCAAGTGGGAGCGAAATAGAACTGGAAGAAATTCCAGAACCACAAACTAATACTGAAAGTTTGGTAGAACCGGAAGTTCAGGAAGAACAGGACATTCCCGCACCCCTCCGCAGGAGTAGTAGGCCGTCTCATCCGCCTGAGAGATACTACGGTTTTCTCATAGATGGGGATAGAGAGGATTGCATCATAGATGATGATGAACCTACCGACTTCCAGCAGGCCATCCAGAGCGGCGACTCGGTACGATGGCTAGATGCAATGCGGGCCGAAATGGAGTCCATGTACACCAACAAAGTATGGACTTTGGACTTTGCTCCAAATGGGGTAAAACCCATAGGATGCAAATGGATCTTCAAGAAAAAGATTGGTGTAGATGGACAGGTGGAAACCTATAAGGCTAGACTTGTTGCAAAGGGTTTTCGTCAAAGACCTGGTTTGGACTATGACGAAACTTTTTCTCCAGTGGTTATGCTCAAATCCATTCGGGTCCTTCTTGCTATTGCTGCCTTCCATGATTATGAAATCTGGCAGATGGACGTAAAGACGACTTTTCTAAATGGAAATTTAGAAGAGAGCGTCTATATGGATCAGCCAGAGGGTTTCAATCAGAGTGGGAGCAGCGGGAAAGTATGCAAGCTGCTTAAGTCCATTTATGGACTAAAGCAGGCATCGCGGAGTTGGAACATCTGTTTTGATGAGACAGTCAAAGAATATGACTTTATCAAAAATCCAGATGAACCGTGCATATATAGTAAAGTTGTAGCCAGAAGTGTTGTATTCCTCGTCTTGTACGTGGATGACATTCTATTGATAGGAAATGACATTCCTATGCTACAATCTGTCAAAGGATTCTTGTCACACAGGTTCTCCATGAAAGACCTGGGTGTTGCCTCTTACATTCTGGGGATCCGGATCTATCGTGATAGATCCAAGAGGATGTTGAGACTTTCGCAGTCCAGGTATATCGACACTGTACTGAAAAGATTCAGTATGGAAGATTCTAAGCGCGGTAATCTACCGGCTTGTCACGGAATCACCCTCTCCAAAGAGATGTCTCCCAAGACTGATTTAGAATGGGAACGCATGTCTATTATACCCTACGCTTCTGCGGTAGGCTCTAAAATGGATGCGATGTTGTGTACCAGACCAGATGTAGCTTACGCACTGAGCGTGGTAAGCCGGTATCAGTCAGACCCAGGGGAGAAGCACTGGATAGCAGTAAAGAACATTCTCAAGTACCTGAGAAGGACTAAGGAGATGTTTTTGGTTTACGGCGGAAAAGACCTCAGGTTGGAGGCCTTTGCTGATTCCGGCTTCCAGAGTGATAAGGACGATTCCAAGTCCATGTCGGGTTATGTCTTTACCCTCAATGGAGGGGCGGTGTGCTGGAAGAGCTCCAAGCAGGACACCGTTGCTGACTCGACGATGGAAGCGGAGTATATAGCTGCTTGCGATGCCGCAAAAGAAGCAGTCTGGATGAAGAAGTTCCTAACAGAACTTCAGGTGGTTCCTACCATAGTTGATCCAATACCTCTGTATTGTGACAACAACGGAGCTATAGCTTTAGCGAAGGAACCAAGGTCCCATCAGAAGTCCATACACATCTTGAGGCGGTATCACCTGATCAGGGAGATCATTGATCGTCAGGAGATCGAGGTTCGGAGAGTTGCTTCAGAAGAGAACATTGCTGATCCATTCACGAAGGCCCTACCTCAGACGCAGTTCGAGAGGCTACTCGAGATCATTGGTCTTCGATATGCCAGTACATGGCCCTAGTGCAAGTGGGAGATTGTTAGTGTTTATGCCCTAGAAGGCCATTACTGTATCATACTAGTTTGTATATTACTTAATGGAAGCTTGGGATATTCACATGTATATAACAGTCTTGCTAAACATGGTAGTATGCTACTTGGTTTTCTCTATCTTAATGTTTGAGTATACGTATTGATAGAGCTCTTAGGATCTTGCTTGACTACCAGCGTTGTGATGGCAGTCACACTAGTGGGGGCTGGGTAGTCTATAAGCACATCCTTATTCAGGTCCCTAGTCGTTGGATTATCGAGACAGAGCATCGATACTCCGGAGTAGACTAGTGTGTACGCTTCTCATCCCAGTTGGGGAGATGGTCTGTCCCACAGCCGTCAGTATGTCGTACTGGAGATAGTATACAGGTGCTCGTTAGGTTACGGGTACACCGGACAGGACTCACAGGGAACTGTTGGTTGGTTTTATACCAGTCGTCAGTGAACAGTTCCCAGGTGACATGAGTACAGCATAGTCCGCAGATTTGACACTGCTACTTCGCCTCGAGTGTGTCCCACTGTTCTTAGATTGCTACCCTACCACGGCTCAAAGGAGTCGTGCAAACAGGTAGCAGTTGGGTGCAGTCCCGAGCACTTGGAGGCAGTGGCGGTTAGACAGGATTCGTCCCTCCCGGTATTGGGAGTTGATATCGCTCTGTGTCAGAGAGCCATTACGCAAAGTCCCTGGCCAGGGCAAGCGAGATTTGCTGGTAGGTTTCAGTAGTTTCTCAGGGTGTAATGGGCTTCCCTCTGACACGACTTATACCGCTATTAGGGGACTGACGCTTGCCGCCCCTAGGCCCGATATGCGATAGTCTTGGACGAACGGACCGGACTGTATGGAGATTGTCACATCAGACTCAGTAGGAGTTCGGATGGGTTTCCTCATCGGCCTTCTTATCGACAACTACCTGGGGACCGTTACGTACAGCTAGTGCCGCTTGCGGACTGTGGTTAAACCCACTGCCAGCGTGGTAGTCGAGTCTCTAGAGTCCCACACAGAGAGTTTCCTACTCCAGGCGAAATGATATAGAGGTCGTATGGTTTTACGACAAGGGTTCGGACGCATACGTGCGTTTACGCGCGTACGACTTTCGGACAGTTTTTACCAGTCGGCTTTGGTTTAAGCCAGTTACTGGTATCCGGTTATTGGATTTTTACAGTCTAAAGTTTTTCCGTATTTTTGCGGATTGGAGGGGCGTTCTCGTAATTGTGCGAGAAGCTTCTAGAAGATGGTGACTAAGGAGGTTTAGGTGTCATATGCATTAAATGGGTTTAGTGAGTCATGAGAGTGATTCATCCATATCATTAATGCACAATAAATGCTTAATGAGTCATGGTTATGAATCACCATTAGATATTTATGAAACTTGATTATTCATCATTTGTTTTTCTTTTATTGATGAATTTTAAAGTTTCATATATATTATGATAACTTACTATTCTCACTTGATAATTATATTCACATTCTCTCTCCTCAAGCTCTCTCTCTTCAAACCCTAATCCTCACCCCTCATGTGTTGAGAACAAGGATTAGTTAGACTAAACAATCCATAACCCTCACTCTATCTCATCTATCTTCTTTGATTAGCAATCCAAGAAGGTTAGTTGCCTCAAGTTTAGAGGCTAAGCTTGGAGTTTTGCTCTCGGGTGGATCATCTACTACATCGAGAAGGCCGAGGAGGACGAGGAGATCGTAAAGCCGAAGGACTTGGTTCGTTAGGTATAATCCCTAAGCATAGTAGTTTAAAACATCTATGTGTTTGGTTAGTTATCGTTTAGCTTCGATTCTAGCGGTTAGTCGATGTTTGTTCACTAAACAAGTTCGTTTTTGAAAATTCCGCCTCCCCACAAGTATTGGGGTGTTGTACATCGACTTACACTTTTTTCCCCAGTTCGGGAGAAATAGAATAAGGTATTATTCAGTTGTCTTTTATCATCACCTTCTCTCAAGTTACGAGTACTCCTTGGTTTAGGAGAGTACACCTATTATGCTTACTGGATAGTCTTCTTCCAAACCATAGGCTGGTGCCGAACGGTAGGGAAGGAAGAAAACCACTTAGCCTAAAGGGGTGTGCAGAAGGAAACGACTAAAGAAAAATAAAGGGATTTGGAGAGATGGCAATGAAATATATGGTTACAGTCATGAATAGAATTATGGAAGAGGCATTACTAGAAATACCAGGATACCCCTACGAGACATTTTAATGTTTCAGTTTCACTGCGCATTGTTAAAGGAAAACTGTTTTCCCGATTAGATACTTACTCCAGGGTATGTATTTACCAGGTTTCATTCTCATATCTGTATGGTTTTACAGATGATGAGTGGGAGTAAGTTATTGGGAATTAGGTGATCATCCTCATTATATTGGAATTCGTTGTAATTGGTGATATTTTAGGAAATCGCCTGGGTACAGTTTTCAACCTACGATGCACAGGTTTTGAGTTATTCAACTCAGCGGACTTATACAGAGTATTGTATGTTTTCCAGTGTCCATCAGGACAAAGAGGTTGGTCCTCGTACTATGTTCTGTTTACTTATGACTTCTCTAGTTTTTAGACAAGTGTTTCGCAGAAATACAAGGTCTAAGTTTTGAAAAGTTGTGGGTATAGGAATAAAGTAGAGAACCAGATATCGCAAGTATCGGGATTCTTCAAAGAGATCGAAGATGTAGATACTTGTGAGTGGTATTCAGATGATAGTAATGGTTTTGAGAAACTTGTTTCTTTTTCAGGTTACTCAAAATTGGATGTATTCCTAAGTTGAGTAATGCTGATCGGCCTCTCTCCATTAAGTTGATATGCAATGGAGACAGCTGCATGATTAGAATCTGGTTCCAATTAAATATGTGCCAAAGTTTCTATATTGGATATAGAATGGTTCGTATCTTAACGATGTTAAGATACAGGAAGTTTTCCGGCTTATGCTTAAAACCAGACTCTGGATAACTCAGGGCACGTTTCTGTAATGGCGGTTTGTGGGTTGGCCCAGGCTATGACGAGGGTTGATTTTCTACCATCTGGAAGATCAATAGTGATATTGTTCTTGACTCGCCACGGTTTTAGTAAAAATGGATTTTTTCAGAAAACAGTAGTGGGAATATGGTAGAACTGGAAGTGATTCCAGAACCGCAAACGATTACGGAAAATTTAATAGGACCTGATTTGATCTCAAAAACTATCTATTAACCGCAATCAAGAACGACGTCGCTTGGTAGCTAGCCGGTGAGTACGGGTCGGTCCACATGGATATTGTGAATTTTCTAGTCGCTCAAACGAGTTAATTCCGATTGTGGTCGGATTGATTATTAAATCTAAAAACTAAATCTATCTATACTAAGATTATCTATATCTAAATCTTGCTAGGGTTAGGTTTAGGAATGGTTTGGAAATGTAAATAAATCTCAACGCTTTCTTACCCAAATTAGGATCTAAGAGGAGTTATGGTAATTATTAATAAAGGGGATTAGATCCATTCGGGAAGGTGTTTCTTCCTCTAGGTTCTTGTCCTTCCTTTAGAGATCCTTACCCTAACCTTCATAGAAAACGCGCGCAACCGGGCCTTTATACTACGGTATCACTGCTACCTCGAGGGATAGGGTGCCGTAGGGCGCGGTGTGTGCGTGTATGCATGGAGTCCTATTGATTATATGTGATGGGTAAGAAAGGGATGAGAGATCTCATCTCTCAAAAGCCTTCCCCAAAGCTAACTCTAACAATTATCTAGGGCAAGGAATTAAATCTAAACTAGGGCAGAGAATGAAAAATTACCTACTTTATAGATGGCTCTCTCCAAACATCAACACATGGTTGTCAGATCTGAATTCATGAAATGAAAAGAGGCACCGATGCTCTCCAAAAGAATTCTGAATTTTATTCATAAAAAGAGGCATAGGGGAGGCATAACTAATACAATGATTTAGAGTTCCTATTTATAGAGGATAGGAAACCCTAGGTTACAATTGATTCGCACGTCTACATTTACTAAAATAACCTTAGGAAGACCACCAAGCGCCGTTACGAATTATGGTAAAAAGATATTCCATCATGGGCTCTGGACGGCCGCGGAACCGTGGCCTGAGGCCTGGTTGGGCCGCGGTTCCGCGACCCAATGAGGAGAGTATGGGCTGAAACTACTGGGCTTGGTTCTGGAATGTTTGGTCTTTCAACTTCTTTATATCTTTTCTCAATTTAGCTTCTAGTTCTCTTCCAGATTTCCAGTGAACATTTGTAGTGGACTTTTAACATTCGCTTTGACATCTTGGACCTTGCGCTGCCTTTATACTCTATAAACTGATCTTTGTATAGGCTTTATCAAGATCCTTCTGTTTGTTGGTTGTAGTTCCAATTTTGCATCGTCTTTTCATTGTTTTCACTGTTTTAGATCCAAGAACCTGTAACCTGTAATATGTAGCAGACATGCGTCAAAAGCACCTGTTTATTTATGAAACGAATAAGAATGAGGAATATAATAATGCAATATTATGGTATGAACAAATACCCCCAAACTTATCTTTTGCTCGTCCTTGAGCAAACTTATTTTTTTATTCTCGACAAAATCCTAACCGCACTTTCGCAGGGAATCGCGATTGCACTGAGCACGTGCAACAAGCCGTTAAACCTCTAGGTGTCCCTAGTAGGAGGAGTGTTGTCTCCTGAGGGTTTTCAGCGGATACTACCCACAAAATCCTATCAATTTGGCCCATTGACTTTAATTCTCCAATTATGTTTTCTAACAAGGAATTCTATTATCGTCGACTCGTAAATTATCCACCCATATTCTTCACACTTCCTCATCAGCTAACTTAAGATTATATATGTTCTGCAGACCTACTTAGCTTTCGGCATCTCTTAAGTTTTCCTTCTAGGGTTCCATCTCCACTTAGGAATTTTTATCAACTCTACTAAAGATATAAGTTCTATTCTTCATTCCTCTCTCTTATCTAAATCCCAATCACATACCCCTACGTGTGTGTATATATCACCCCTACACTTGGAAATTCAAATCAAGCAATCATACTCCTGTCCGTTGTCCAAAGTACTTATTAGTTGGTGAATTTTTAATTGAATTTTGCTTACACATCCTTCATGCGACCGTTAATACTTCTTGAGGTACCAACGACCGATTACAAAATGCGTTTGCACTTTTAAAGCGTAATTCCTAGTCTTGCAACACCTAAGCCTTTAGCAATGACTCCCAAACCAGTTGGTTTAAGGCACTAGGTGTTGAAGCACCCTCGCTAAATATTTTTCTATTTTTTGCAGCCTTAAGTAATCACAAAAACCAGTGTTCATTTTTTTCTTTATTCACTTTTATTTTCTTTTATTTTCTTCGTACTAAAGACTTTAGACAAGAGTATTTCAAGGTCTCCTCTACTATTCCAAGTTTCAAGGTGTGTGTTTGTGCAAATTATAGGGTATACATTTTCAGAATCTAGACTTAAGCTTGGAACTATTTTTCAAACTTATACTCTAATAAGAACATCAATATTTTTCCTTTGTTTCGACTTAGCCCAAGAAGTGAACCCAAAATTTGCCTATTTCTAAATAAACTACAAAGACATATACTTTCTACCGCTAAACTTTAAGGAAGGTTATTCTTAGGGTTTTTAACTCACTACGTCTAAGATCTAGTTGTTCCTAGCTAGTTAACCTATCTGTCAAACTCTAGTCAAATAAGCCAAAATTGAATACAATAATTTTTATAATTTTTCAATTTTTATGGGTTTTCAAATAAATATGCAAATGCAAAAATATACATATGAATGCGAAGGAAGAAAACGTACCGAGCATACCCCCAAACTAAAACTTGACAGTGTCCTCACTGTCATACCACACCAAGAGGGTCAAAATTATCGGCACTCCCCTGTTTATTTATTTACAAAATATAAATTTTTTTTGAAATTTTTTTTATTTTTTTTATAGGAAAAGAAAACAAAAATATATATACATATATACAACAAGGTTCCCCCCAAACTTAAGCTTGGCCTTACACAAGCCAAAGGTTAGCACCGACCATTCAAAAATCTTATCATGGTAATGGTCGAGTTGGTGAAAGAATGGAGTGGAAAGAAAGGAAATGAGATGCACACAAGACCGTGTGGGAAGAAAGGTAGAATATGGTCTCTGTGGAGGAGAAGAATGGCGGAAAAGAGAAAGAAGTGGAGTACGATCTTGAGGGTGTAAATTTAGGGAATAAATTAGCGCAATTTGTGATGACCGATGTGTTAAAAGCGATTGTGCTAATCTATCAACCCGTCGAGAAATGGGGTCAAATCCCTCAAGATTCCCAAGAAAACATGGGAACGTCGAACTTAGTATAGGAGATGAAAGCGTAACGGTCACTTGTACGGTCGGAACGATAGGAAGGACGAAAGGGAGTGAATTAGGGATAGTCTCATTCTCACCGTAGTAAACTGTCGCGAACTGGAAAGATTCCAACAATGGTTCGAAACGACTGTAAGCAACCGAGCCTGATGGTTCTAACTCATCTGAAAATTCAAAGGACTCAAACTCGGGCGGTGAGTCTTCAACATCGTCCGAAAAAATGAAACACTCGTAAGTGTTATCGGCTGTGAGAACTGTGTCAGATTCAAAGGAAAAATTTTCAAGCTCACAGTCTTCAAGCGTGATATTTGGCGTGGTCGGAACGATGGAAAGGAGGGAGGGTGATTTAGTTAAAGGTTCAAGAGGATGAATTGGAAAATCCGACACATCAAACAAAAATGGTTCAACCTCAATATTATCCTCAATACTATCCTCATAATTCTCCTCAAAATTTAGCCTATCCATGCCATTATCATCAAAATCAAGACGCATATGAAGTTCGGGAGAAACATTTAATGACTCGGAATGATGAATTGGACATAAAATATCAATCAAATCTACGGGTTCATCATCCAAAATATTCTCGGCGTTTATATCCTCAATCAAGTGAAAATCAATATTTTCTGACACCTCATCAAAAGCATGGATATTTATCGATTTAGGTTCTAGAGTGGAGGTGTAAAGATCGAAAGGGTTAAGTGTGGTTTCACTCGAAAGGGGTTCTTCACAATCTGGCAAATCAAGAACTACAAAGTCACACAACTCGTTATTTTGGACACATGTTTGAAAATTGGAGTTGGATTCAATTGGGTATGGGTAGGTTTGATTTGGAAATCCTCTCACATTCTCACTCTGTCCAACCGCCTCCTCATACATTGAAAAATTTGGAGCTAGCGGGAAACTAGCTACCGGTTCACTAGGTTGTATAAGGGCGGCTATGGACGCATCCACATTCCTAACCATTTTGTTTGTTGCTAAAATATATGCTTCTAACGACTGTTCCAAACTAGACATGGGTTGTGAAGGGGTTTCAGTAAAAGATTCGAAATTGTTTGGATATGTGAAACTCCCAAAAGGCTGTGTAGAAACAGTGTTTAGTGACGGTGGGAAAGTCGGGTAGGACTGGTAGGAAGTTGGTGGTTGGACAGGGGTAGGGTCAACATGTGGATAAAAAGGTGAATAGTCTTGTGGATCCATAGAACTATATGAGTGGAGAGGGGTGAAAGATCGGCTACGAGATTGAGCAATGTGCTCAGCAATGGACATCGGTTTAGGAGTGACAACTGGACTCGAAAAAGTGGCATCAACGTACGAAGGTGGTGAAGGTTGACATGGTTGACACAACGTAGGTTGTGAAGTCGAACTGTTTCTCCTAGACGCTTCTATTTGATCTTTCAAAGAAATTTTGGGCACGGAGGGATCTTCCTTAAATCGACCGAAACAATTGACGTACGAGGCAAAGTTAGGTTCGGGATACCATAGTTCGGAAAGTGATTTATGATGTGGGGTACCCATGACAGAAGAAAGAGAAAAGAAAGAAGATAGGTGGTGCAAGGATTTATTTGCGGCAAAAATTTGCAAGTCTTTTTTTTAAAAATTTTTCCTTTTTCTTTTTTTCTCTATATTTGGAACTGTTTGCAAAAAGATTTTCGAGAAAAGAGCTAAGACACACTTTCGATCAACCAAAAATGCACAATCAGGCCTAGATCTAGGGTCACCTAGGTCAGCTAGACAGCTCCTAACTGTTCCAAAAGGCTAGAAATAGGACCTCAAACCGCCTCTTCACCGCCAATTGCGGCCAGGTAAGTGCCAGGTAAGTGGGGGGCTCCCCGCTACAAGTAGCGGTCCTAATTAAGTAACCACTTGCCTTAGACACACTTGCCTAGACACCGCAAAGTCAAGTTAGGATAAACGGTCGATGCCTATAACTAGTCCTCTGTCCTATTAAGCTCGAAGTCCTTAGGGCCGAGTCTAGTATTTTTTTAATTAAGAATGGTCAATGCAAATGCCTTATGTGATTTCTGGGGTCCTGGGAAGGGTGATGAAATCCCCACCCAATCTGAATTGGTCAAAAGCCCCTTAAAGTCCGATTAAAGATAAGCAAAACAGTAAATCACTTGCAATCAAATCTTTTTTTTTTATTTTTAGCGCGGCGCAAAGAATCCTGCACAAGATTTGTTATTTGGAAGGGGAAATGATTTTCAAGCGCAACGAATCCTGCAGGAGATTTTTAGAAAAGATATATCTAGATTTACAGAGAAGAAACAGAGGAGCTTACAGTGCAAATTTAGACAGGTGTCGCCACCAAACCGCAGCCTTTCCGCGGCCAAAGGGTGTGTCCCACCGCGGTTCCGCGGCGGGGTAGTCGGCTCGGACCCCGAGAAATTTCCTGAACTTCTGATTTGACCAGACGGCCGCATTTCCGCGGTCTGAGGTGGGTATGAGCGGCGAAAGTGCGGCGTGATGGAGGGCTTGGATCTCTGGAAAAATTCTGCTGCTCTGATTTTGAAGTCCCATTCTGTTTTGATATTTTGTTTTCTGTTTCTCTCTCCAGACTTTTCCAGATCCGAAATTGTTTGTAGATCCTGCAAAATTCTCACAAAAATACCCTTTCCAAAAATAACAGATAATATATTTTTATATTTTTTTTGATTTTTCAGATTTTTATGATTTTTTAGTTTAGATTAACCCAAAATTGCAAAAAGGAAATGACACGCCATCCCCGGCAACTGCGCCATTTGATTTGTAGTATAGTGGTGAGTATTCTCGTCTGTCACGCGGGTGACCCGGGTTCGATCCCCGGCAACGGCGCCATTTTATTTGATCTCAAAAACTATCTATTAACCGCAATCAAGAACGGCGTCGCTTGGTAGCTAGACGGTGAGTACGGGACGGTCCACAGGGATGTTGTGAATTTTCTAGTCGCTCAAATGAGTTAATTCCGATTGTGGTCGGATTGATTATTAAATCTAAAAACTAAATCTATCTATACTAAGATTATCTAGATCTAAATCTTGCTAGGGTTAGGTTTAGGAATGGTTTGGAAATGTAAATAAATCTCAACGCTTTCTATACCCAAATTAGGATCTAAGAGGAGTTATGGTAATTATCAATAAAGGGGATTAGATCCATTCGAGAAGGTGTTCCTTCCTCTAGGTTCTTGTCCTTCCTTTAGAGATCCTTACCCTAACCTCCATGGAAAACGCGCGCAACCGGGCCTTTATACTACGGTATCGCTGCTACCTCGAGGGATAGGGTGCCGTAGGGCGCGGTGTGTGCGTGTATGCATGGAGTCCTATTGATTATATGTGATGGGTAAGAAAGGGATGAGAGATCTCATCTCTCAAAAGCCTTCCCCAAAGCTAACTCTAACAATTATCTAGGGCAAGGAATTAAATCTAAACTAGGGCAGAGAATGAAAAATTACCTACTTTATAGATGGTTCTCTCCAAACATGAACACAGGGTTGTCAGATCTGAATTCATGAAATGAAAAGAGGCACCGATGCTCTCCAAAAGAATTCTGAATTTTATTCATAAAAAGAGTCATAGGGGAGGCATAGCTAATATAATGATTTATAGTTCCTATTTATAGAGGATAGGAAACCCTAGGTTACAATTGATTCGCACGTCTACATTTGCCAAAATAACCCTAGGAAGACCACCAAGCGCCGTTACGAATTATGGTAAAAAGATATTCCATCATGGGCTCTGGACGGCCGCGGAACCGCGGCCTGAGGCCTGGTTGGGCCGCGGTTCCGCGGCCCAATGAGGAGAGTATGGGCTGAAACTTCTGGGCTTGGTTCTGGAATGTTTGGTCTTTCTACTTCTTTATATCTTTTCTTAATTTAGCTTCTGGTTCTCTTCCAGATTTCCAGTGAACATTTGTAGTGGACTTTTAACCGTTCGCTTTGACATCATGGACCTTGCGCTGCCTTTGTACTCTGTAACCTGATCTTTGTATAGGCTTTATCAAGATCCTTCTGTTTGTTGGTTGTAGTTCCACTTTTGCATCGTCTTTTCATTGTTTTCACTGTTTTAGATTCAAGAACCTGTAACCTGTAATATGTAGCAGACATCCGTCAAAAGCACCTGTTTATTTATGAAACGAATAAGAATGGGGAATATAATAATGCAATATTATGGTATGAATAGGACCTAAAGATTCAATCAGGTTTGACATTCCATTAGCCACTCTGCAGATATGGTGGGTAACCTCAGACACCCGAGAGGTACTCCGGTAGCCTCAAGGACGGTGTCAGGGAGGTTCTTGTTTACCCAGATTTGACACTACTGTTGTTCCAGACTATGAAACCTGGCAGGAGGTTAAGTATAGCGTCGTTCTAAACTAGTTTTAGAAGTGCACGTATATATTATTCTGCCAGAGGGTTGTTGTGGTCAGTGGGAGCAGCGGAAGCATAGTGAGCAAGAAGCTTATGTCTATTTATAGACTTGAGCAGATATAGCGGAGATAGATCATCTAATTTTGATATGACAGTCATGGGTTTGACTTCATCAGAATAGGAGATGGATTTGTTAAGAAGGTAGTAGGGTGTGATGTCCTGGTATTTGGATGACATACACAGAGTAGGAAGTAAAATTCCTATACTACGATCGGTTGTACTGTGGTCGTCATAAAGTTGTTTCTCCAGACAGGATATGGATATAATATCAGACATTCTGGTTTCTAGATCTATGGTTTTAGATCTAGATTTGGGTAGTTTCCCAATGTGGGTACTTTGATAGTATTCTAATAGTTTTTAGACTAGATGACTCCTGGCATGGTGGTGTACCTGCAGGTGATAGAGTCACCCTCTCTAAAGGTGTCTTACAGACTAAAGGGGAGAGGGATGTGCATGATTGGCAGATCACTTGCTTAGGCAATTGAGTCAATCGTGAGATGTCAAGTACCACACCAGATGTTGTTTTTTGCTCTAGATGCGATAAGTTTATACTAATCCAATCCTAGAGAAATATAAGGAAGCAGTTTTAGAACATAAGTGGATGTTCTACGTATTTGATAATGGCAGCCTCCTTCGGGAGACGGTTATCATTCCAGACTTCAAGGTGACATGGATGATAGAGTGATTGTCAGAGTTATAGTTTTCCCTCTGACGAGAGACAATATTATGGACAGGTGGTCCAAGAGGATACTGTGGGAGGCATGGTGCAGGATACTGATTAGGTTCAGTTATCGATACAGTCTAAGATGTTTGGATTTGGAGTTCATTTATGAACTAGGTCCCATCAGATATCCAGACATATTCTAAGACATGTATTACTCAATTCGGGAGATGGCTTGCTCCGCGAACTTGAGATTAAGAGAGACATAGAAAGAAACATCGGGGCGGATCCACTCATTGAGGCTATTTCTCGAACACAAGAGTTTTACAAACGGGCTTTGTGAAACTGATTAGTAGAGGAGTTGGGTGCTCGGTATCACACGGGCTGTGAGTATGCGACATCGCAATAATTAGCCTTAAGTGCAAGTGGGAGATTGTTGGATATAGTGCCCTCAAAGTCAATTATTGGATCGCAGGTACGTGATTGCAATGATTGAGGAGGACCTATACCGGTAGGACAGTTTTACTCGAGATGATAGTATGCTATCTGGTTTGCCTTTATCAGTCGTGTACAGGTTCAGGTGACTGATCACTCTTACACGTTGATAGAGCCCTTAGGATCTTGCTTGACTACTAACAGTATGATGGCGATCTTATACGTGAGAGTTGGGTAGTCTATAAGCACATCCTTAATAGCGGTCCCTAGTCGTGGGAGTTTCGAGACAGGGCATCGATACTCCGGAATAGACTAGTGTATACAGTCGAGACCCCGAAGAGGGGCGGTGGCCGGTCTCACAAGCCACTGGTGTCAGTTGGATCACCTAAGATGTATACATGTGCTCATTGGGTTATGAGTACACCGGACAGGACTCGCCGGGAACCTGCTAGTTGGTATTATACCTATCGTCAGATAGCAGTTCCCTGGTGACATGTGTACAGGTTAGTTCATCGACCTGAGATCGTCATTTGTCTTGTGTGAGTTCCCACTGTGCTTTGATTTCTACCCTACCACGGCTCAAAGGAGTCGTGCAAACAGGTCTTTTTTTGGGTACAGTCCCGAGCCACATGGAGGCAAGTGAGCGGATCGGCAGGGGATTCGTCTCTCCCGGTATTGGGGGTGAGATCGCGCTGTGTCTAGGAGAGCCATTACACAAAACCCTCGGCCGAGGTAGGAGATTTATTGGTAGGTACTCCAGTAGTATCTCAGGGTGTTCTGGGATATACTCCGACACGACTTATACTGCTTTTGGGGGTCTGACGTTACCAGCCCTCTAGGCCGATATGCGATACTTATAGACGAACGGACCGGACTGTATATATATTGTCACTGTTAGGCTCAGTAGGGTTTCAGGATGAGTTCACTCATCGGCTACCCTTGAGGTCAGTACATGGGCAGCCGTTACGCACAGCTAGTGCCGCTGACGGCTTGTGGTTAAACCCACTGCCAGGGTACTGATGAGTCATTAGAGTCCCCCACAGATAGTTTCCCAAGTTCGGGCGAAACGTTGTAGAGGCCGTATGGTTTTATGGCAGGGTTCGGAAAATGCACGTGCGTTTACGCACGTGTCATATTTCGGGCAGATAATACCGGTGGGCTTTGGTTTAAGCTGGATCCGAGTATTATACTTTGTAGATATAATATCTTTGTCTCAGTTGCATTTGTATTCGGTCGTAATACAAATGCGGGTATGTTTATACAGTTACGGGGTTATCCTGAAATTCGTTTCGGGATCAATTTTGGAAGTTGCCAGTTTTCTATCACCCGTCTTAAACATTCGGTTTAATATGGATTTATCTTTTCTTCTTTTGGGTGAGTCATGAGGGTGAGTCATGAGTGTGGAAGCTTCTAGATGGTGACTAGGCTAGTGAGTCATTAGTGCATTTAATGATGGATGATGACTAGGTTAATGATTCATTGTTTACCATTAATGTTTGTGCTAGGTGTTATTGTGACTCATTCTCTTTATTAATGTTATGGTTACCTTCCTAAGATCCTACACTCACCTCCCCACCTTCATAAGTGGCTGGCCCCTCTTAGAAATTTATATGGTTGTTCATTTTTGAAAAAGATTATGATAGTTTTGGTTCATAGAAATTAGATGTGATCAATTTCTCATTTACCCGATTCCAAAAGGCAACTTCATTAACCGTTCATCCATGGTTTTGGATGAAGCGAGACAAAGTGTTCTACTCTTTCTCTACATCAATCTTGGTCATCTCTTTTAGCAGACTTGATGACTGAGTTACCTCGGTTCAGAGGCGGGAGCCCGTTTAAAGATCCGTAGATGTGGTGCCACATCGATAAGGAGCCAGGAGATCGGAGCAGCCGCAACGGAGCGTGGGATGATGGTTAAAGAACGAAGGACTCAGATCGTTCGGTATAACCTTTCTACCCACTTTGTAGTTTGTTAGTTTAGCGTTAATGGCAGATCCGGGTTATAGTATGCGATAGCGCCAGTATAAAAGTTTTTGTTCCGCATTTGGCGTCAGTTTGACAGCCGGGGCGCTACCGTAGAATTACACCGTTAAAGGAAAACCTCTCATTCTGTATACAACCGCCCTTGAAGGTTCCTTAGGCGCATTATGGGCACAAGAGAATGACCAAGGGAAGGAGAGAGCCCTCTACTATTTGAGTTGAGTTCTGTTGGGGGCAGAAAGCAATTATTCTCGCATCGAAAAGCACTGCCTGGCATTTATCTTCGCGATAACGAAGCTCAGGCACTACGCATTGGCGCATGAAGTCCGTCTCATATTGAAGGTGGATCCTCTCAAATATTTAATGTCAAAGGCCATACTAACAGGACGACTCGCTAAATGGACCTTGCTCTTGATGGAGTTCTCGATAACTTATCGGCCTCTCAAGGCAGTGAAGGGCCAGGCCATCGCCGACTTCTTCGCAGAGCGTCTGATACCTGCCGATTCTTCTCTGAATTGCGAACTGCCAGACGAGCATGCGTTTGACACGATTAACGGGAGTGATACCTGATAGGAACTTTATTTTGATGGAGCATCTTCCGTGAAGAAGCGCAAACAAAGCACCCCCATAATCAAATCAGGGGTAGGCCTCATCTTCGTAACTCCACAAGGGGGGATAATGCGCTTTGCCTTCTCCTTAACAGAGCCGAGAACAAACAATGAAGCCGAGTATGAAGCTTTGATAGCAGGTCTCGAGATCGCCATCGACACGGGGATTGAGAGCCTCCTGATATACGGAGACTCCCAGCTGGTCGTTAGTTAAGTAAATGGCGACTACCAGACGTGCAAACCAGAATTGGTGAAGTGCGGCGAGAGGGTACAGCAACTGCTGACCCAAATACCTTCCTACACCTTGGAAAGTATACCACGTGCGGAAAATAGCAAGGCGGATGCATTAGCCAAGCTCGCTAAAGAACTGGCTGACGAAAACCTCGATGACGTGAGGATCGTTGTTCAAAGCCGTCGAGTCCTCGCATCGGCAGAAATATTTCCAGAGACGTCCGAGAAAAAGGGAACGACCGAGCAAATGGCTCTACAAGTAAAATACCAAGAAACGGTTGAGGATTGGAGAGAAGTCTTTATAGACTACTTCAAATCCCGTCGAACGCCCGAAGATGCGTCCTCAAGACATCAGCTTATGAAACGAGCTCTGTCTTTTGCCTTCGTCAATGATATTCTGTACAAGAGGTCATTTGATTCTCTGTGGTTAAGATGCCTGGGACCCGAAGAGGCAAAGAGAGTCGTCCAAGAAACTCATGACGGACTCTGCGGTTCTCACCAAGCCGGGCCGAAGATGAAGCTGAAGATTAAAAGGATGGGCTACTATTGGCCCACGATGATCCAAGACTGCCTCGAGTATGCGAAGCAATGCCACCCGTGCCAGATCCACGGAGATTTTATCCATCAGCATCCAAATCCACTACATCCGACAGTGGCTAGCTGGCCGTTCGAAATGTGGGGAACTGACATAATCGGCCCCATCGAACCAGCATCGTCCAAAGGACATCGATTCATTTTGGCGACAACTGATTACTTCTCTAAATAGGCAGAAGCAATACCGCTGAGGAAAGTGAAGACGGAGAATATCCTCCATTTCTTCAAGACGCACGTCATTTATCGGTTTGGAATTCCGAGACGGATCATCTCCGATAACGGGCCAACCTACCGAAGTTATAAGATCAGCCGCTTCGCTCAACAACACAACATAGACTGGAGATACTCCTCGGTCTATAATCCCCGAGCTAACAGTCTAGCTGAGGCTTTTAACAAGACCTTGACGAAGATCGTGAAAAAGACAGTGTCCCGGAATAAGAAAGACTGGCACGAGAGACTGCATGAAGCTCTCTGGGCATACCGGACTACATTCAAGACGGCCACGAACACAACGCCATACGCATTGGTATTCGGTACAGAAGCGATACTCCCCCTCGAGATAGAGTTACCCTCTCTACGAATGGCAGTTCATTATGAGCTGACGGACGAAGAGAATACTCATCTTCGGCTTGAGGAGCTCGACGCCCTTGACGAAACTCGGCTCATAGCGCAACAAAATCTAGAGGCTCATAAAGCAAAGATGACGCGCTCATATGAAAGATTGACTAGACCGAGGACATTCCGCCAAGGCGAACTCGTGCTAGTGGTCAAAAGACCTATGATCCCTAATCACGCCAAACGGGGAAATTCGAACCGAACTATGAAGGCCCGTATATCATAGACAATGTCTACCAGGGTGGAGCCTATCTACTTATGGACATGCATGGTGAAATACCTTTCAGGCCAATAAACGGTCGCTTCCTGAAAAAATACTACGCTTGATGAGTCATGGCCTAGGTCAATGATAGATGACGACGACTATGTCCGCTCGCTATCTTCTTAAGCCCAAACTCTATAAGTAGTAGCCGGCTTTCTTAACAACGGACCGAAACGTCCTTAAACTAACAACGGACCGAAATGTCCTTAAACTAACATTAGACCGAAACGTCCTTAAACTAACAGCGGACCGAAACGTCCTTAAACTAACGACTGACCGAAACGTCCTTAAACTAACCACTGTGTCCTAAAACTAGCCGTTGACCGAGATGTCGATAAACTACGGTGGATTGCAGCATCCCAAAGCTGATAAAAAAAAGAATAAAAAAGAAAGAAAGAAAAAAGAAAACGGTATGTCCATAAGCAAAATGGGCACGAATGAAAACCCGAAAGGGCCCCGTGAGTAAAAACAGCAGGGCTACCGCCGAGTCTTGTGAAAACCCGAAAGGGCGAAACCTCGTTAGAATAAAAAAAAAGAAGAGAAAAAAAAACAACGGTATGTCCACAAGCAAAAAGGGCACGGATGAAAACCCGAAAGGGCTCCGTGAATAAAAACAGCAGGGCTACCGGCGAGTGTTTGTGAAAACCCGAAAGGGCGCAATCTCGTTAAAAGACACTTGCAAGATCCTCTCGACTTTGTATGGAGAAACCACCTGCGTGAGATCCTTACGACTCACAAGGGAGCAACACACTTAGGGTTCCCCACGATTCCTAAAGAGAAACACACTTGCGAGATCCTCACGACTCGTAAGGAGAACCCTCTTATGGGACCCTCACGGCTCATAAGATTTGAAAGTCTTAAGCTACAGGGATCTAAACCTGTTCTTAAGCAGCCCCCACAACCTCCAATACCGCCCTACAAGCAGCTCAATGCTGACCCTTGTATATAATCCACGGGCGCGAATAAACATTTCCCTAACGAAGTCCCATCCATGACTAGGGATATGTCTATATGGTGAACAACCCTTGTAAGTCCTCTCGATTTATAAGGAGAAAACCCTCTTGTAAGATCCTTATGACTTACAGGAGAACATACACTTAGGAGTCTTCACGACTCCTAAGGAGAAAACGCACCTACGAGATCCTCACGACTTGTAGGAAGAAAAACCTTCATGAGACCCTTACGGCTCATGAAGTCAAAAGCCTTAGTCGACAGGAGCCTAACCCTGTTTACTAAGCCACCTTTGTTCGACATTGACAGAGGCAAATGATGATTCGCTCCTGGCAATATCCCAGTAGTAGCGGTGCTGATGCCGAAATCGGTGTCTAATCCCAAGCTTGCAGCAAAAAGTTTGCGGGCCACACATGCATACGAAATAGCCGAAATGATGGGACAACTTGCAACAAAATCAGCAAGTAAAAATGTATGCATGCAAAATAGCCGAAATGATTGGCCAACTCGCAATAAAAAATAGCGAGTAAAAATAAAATAAATAGCCGAAATGATTGGGCACCGCGAAAAATATCCGAAATGATTAGGCAGTCGCGACCTTCGCGATATAAAAGCTGAAATGATAGAGCATCGCGGAAAGAAATAAAATAAAAATAAAAATGAAATTTATGCCCTACTGGTGATGTCACAGCAATCACTGTATACGATCCAGGGGCGCAAACAAAGAAGGAACCACATCTTCCCTCCCCAGAAGAAGAAGCCAAATCTCAACGGTTCACAGATAGCCTGGACATCATCTCAGCATTCGTCTCATTGCAACAGACACAACATCAAGCAAAATAGAACAGCGGCAACCCCCAGTTCCATGACTCGACGGTGCACAGATAACCAAGAGTCAGACCCCGACTCTGTGAAATGCGGATAAAGTCAAAATTTCCTGGCTACGTGGAACGCGGATTATGTCACTCTTGACCCCGTGGAAAACGTCCAGAGCGGATCCTGGTCCTCGCAGAGCACGACAGTGAACCCGTGTGAAGCATCTAGAGCGGAGCCTGGTCCTCGCCGAACACGACAGTGAACCCGTGTGAAGCATCCAGAGCAAAATTCCTGGCTACGTGGAACGCGGATTATGTCACTTCTGACTCTGTGGAAAACGTCCAGAGCGGATCCTGGTCCTCGCAGAGCACGGAAATGACCCTGTGTGAAGCATCCAGAGCGGAGCCTGGTCCTCGCCGAACACGGCAGTGAACCCGTGGGAAGCATCCAGAGCAAAATTCCTGGCTACATGGAACGCGGATTATGTCACTCCTGACCCCGTGGAAAACGTCCAGAGCGGATCCTGGTCCTCGCAGAGCACAGCAGTGAACCCGTGTGAAGCATCCAGAGCGGAGCCTGGTCCTCGCCGAACACGGCAGTGAACCCGTATGAAGCATCCAGAGCAAAATTCCTGGCTACGTGGAACGAGGATTATGTCATTTCTGACCCCGTGGAAAACGTCCAGAGCGGATCCTGGTCCTCGCAGAGCACGGCAGTGAACCCGTGTGAAGCATCCAGAGCGGAGCCTGGTCCTCGCTGAACACGGTAGTGAACCCATGGGAAGCATCCAGAGCAAACATTGGATTGTGGGGTCTTTAAACCTATGGACTATGATGTCCTTAACCTCGACCGTGATGTCTTAAAACTAACATTAGACTGTGAGGTCCTTAAACTCATGGACTATGATGTCCTTAAACTCGACCGTGATGTCTTAAAACTAACATCGGACTGTGAGGTCCTTAAAACTCATGGACTATGATGTCCTTAACCTCGACCGTGATGTCTTAAAACTAAACAACGGACTGTGGAGTCCTTAAATCCACGGACTATGATGCCCTTAACCTCGACCGTGATGCCTTAAAACTAAACAACGGACTGTGGGGTCCTTAAATCCACGGACTATGATCTCCTTAACCTCGACCGCGATGTCTTTAAACTCCGGTATCCTGGAAAACGTTCAGAGCGGAGCCTGGTCCTCGCAGAACACGGCAGTGAACCCGTGGGAAGCATCCAGAGCAACCCCTGACTCCGTGAAATGCGGATAAGGACAACTTCATCCATCACTTGCGGGTCCTCACGACTCGTAAGGGAGTAAATTCTCTTGTGAGATCCTTACGACTTTCAAGAGAAGACACACTTAGGAATCCTTACGATTCTTAAGGAGAAATTACACCTACGGGATCCTCTCGACCGGTAGGGAGAAAATGCTTTATGAGACCCTCACGGCTCATAAAGTTGAAAAGTCTTAGGTGACAGATCCTAACCCTGTTTTCTAAGCCATCACCACCTTACAAAGAGCACAAGATTGACAGCGATATACTACATACAGACCGCACTTGCTAGAATCACATGGCAACAACATAGCAAGGAGAAGAAAGCGAAAGAAAGAATATCTGATTTGCATTTAATTAAGTGTCCGAGGCATACTCATTCAGGAATATGCAAAAGATTTAATACATAAAATAAAACACCCTGAAATGAAAAATTTTCCATTAATACTGCGAAAAAGTTCTTACAATTATAATAGCAGTAAACAAAAACATTATCGAGATGGTTACAATGGCAAAACCTCAGACCCAGGGCATGGATTGAGGAATTCAAAAGTGACATTGTCCAGAATCTTCCAGGCCTTTCGAACCATCCTGGTATGCTTTCTTTCGCGATCACAAGCGTCGGGATCCTCACGGATGTCCTCCTCCCTCCGATAGGCAGCAAGTATTGCAGACTATTGAAAAGCTTGATGCAGAAGATCGATAAGGTTATCTCGCCTTTTCTTTGAGACTAGGCTCATCAGATACACCGAGTGCACCTTATCCTCGGTGGCATCCAATGCCCTAAGTAGCACACCAGTACAGAATATGGGAAGCGCTTTCCAGATTGCTCCAACGATAAGTTTCAAGAGAGAGGAACGTCGATGAAGCAGTCGACCATTCTATGCATCGAAGCGACTCATGATTTCGGCACACTCGGCGTTTGTGAATTCTCGATTCTTAGAAAGGCCGAGTAAGCGGATGTCTCCGTAAGAGATAATCTCGTCGAGGTCGTATATATGAGCGTCCATAACTCCTGAAAAAGAAAATCAATAAGAATTAGCGGACAGACCGATTAAGCAAACTCTTATTAAAAAATAGGCAACAAATCTTAATTATGACACATAATAAATTCGAATTTGTGAGAAATCCTGAAAAAGGAATCTCATTTGATAAGCGACCTTTCGAGTCGAAGAGTTAAACTCCTTGAGAGCAATGCTCTACAAACAGGAATGACATTCGTCAGAGTCAATTATGAAAGGAATTTAAAAGAGATTCCCCGAGAATGCTAAGAGCCTGACTCTTTAATGATGATGGAAAAATCCATCAAGAATTAATTAAAATCATTGTAAATTAAAAAATTCTGGGATCTTCAAGATCCATGAAAAAACTCTTAAGAGTTCTTCATCCAAGATTAAGAAAATCTAACAAAAAAGCAAAGCTCTGATGCATGGGTTAAGGAACCCCAACAAAAGATCTCTTTAGATCTATAGGACCAAAGCTCTTTTAGTGGAACCCTAAAAGGGTTCTCGTTAGATCAAAGATCTATGAAGAGCAAAGCTCTGTTAATGGGTAAAACCCTAATTTAGTGAAGGTTTTAAACTTGGCCTAAATTTTAATAGAGTTCTGACTCTTAAAAGTTTTCAACAGGAGAGCAATGCTCTGACGAAGAGATAATTCTCAAGGAGGAGATGAAAATTGTAACACCTTAGGATAAGGGTTAGTGAATAATTATAATTAAATAATGATTTTTAATAAAAAGTTTACCAAATTGTGTTTTAAATATTTTTCCTAATTTAATAAACATTTTTCCAAAATTTTCTTAGGCTTGCACAAACATGTGCATGTAAACTAGGGTTTTTAAATGAAGAAAATACCATAATTATTAACCATGGTGAGTTAATTGTAGGATTAATTCTTTTGGATTCTTAAATGAGTTTAATTAATTAGTTAAATTGAAAGATTACTTTAATTTGAATTTTTGATCTAGTGTTGACTTGTGAGGAGAGAGAGAGAGGGCATCATGGCTTAGCCCATGCTTGCCATTAATGAAGAGAGAGAGAGTGAGGGGTTGACATTTTGGAGTGATGATTTTCCCTCTCTCATTCTTTGTTGCTTTCTCTCAAAACTCTCACACACTCTCACACACACACACTTACCTTTCAGCAGAGCCCCAGCAGCACAGCAGCAAGCATTCAGCCCCAAACTGAAGCCAGAAGCAGCAGCAGCAGCCAGAGGCTGTGGCATCAGCAGCAGAGAGAGAGCAGTGAGCAGCAGCAGCACCATCACCCACTGTAGCCCCTTCCCTTCACTCCTTCTCCTTCCTGCAGCTTCCTAGGGTTAAGTATGAGGTATATTTCCTAATTTAGTCCCTAGCTAGCTTGGTTAGTGTCGATTTGCATCGGTTAATGGATATTGGTGCGTTTTAGTGCGATATGGGATGTTTAGTGGGAACTTTGAGCATTTGGGATATGATTTGGTTTCAGTAGGATGCTTGAGGTCCGTTGAGGCCATTGTAACCTAGTCCAACCCCTATTACGCTAAAATACCACCAGTTTTCATATTGGATGCAAATGTCGTATTTATGCACAATTTGAGCTTTCTGGATCTGCTATTGACCCGAGGTGATTTAAATGAAATTGAGTGGACTGTGGCCTAGTGGAGTGGAGATGATACACTAGATGAAACCCGACCCCCTAACTCCCCTTCCCGGCCGCCAAAACCACCATTCTGGCCGCAAATTGCGGCCAGACAGGGGGTGTTTTGGTAATTTTTGGTGTCTGTATGTGTATTTTTGTGTGTAGGGTATTTTGGTATATATATATTTTTAAGATCAATTCTGTAGGAAAATCTGGGACCAAATACCTGTTTTGCCGTTTTTCTAAACCTTCGCGACACGCGTGATACGTGAGTAGGTTTGGGTTCTGCGTATCGCAGCGCGTCGGGGTAGTTTCGTGGCGCGTGAGTACACGTTTTAGCGTATCGCGCACACGCGCGATTGGGTTGCGGCACAGGTTTCTTGTTGGTTTTTAATGTCGCGTTTTGTGACTTAAGCTTATATGTGATATGTGTATGTGATTCTAGGTTCGCAGGCCAGTGAGACGGACGCTGCGAAGAAGGGCAAGCAAGTGGTTGGATACACCTAGCGCGAGACACGGTGAGTAGATTTCACATCTACGGGGATATCGCCCGCATGGCGTTATGCGTCAGGGCTGATAGGACTTTGTTATTATATATTTCATGCACCCCATAGACTATCATTGCATATTGCATTCCTTACTATACACATATACATATTGCTTAGAACTGATAGAACTGCCATGATCATACTATTGTATATTGTTGTAACTCATCTAGACTTGATACCTATATCACAGTGGATCATTGCATTGTAGTTCATCCTCATGTGACATGACTTGATATACACATTGATGCACTTATCACATCGCAGTTACTTGTATTATTGTTGGGATTTCATATGATTTATGGATTTGGGAACCGCGGCCTTTTCAAATAAGTAACCATTTCAAAACCCGGTTCCCTTGATATGATAATTTGGGGCGTCGCCCCGTGTTTTCTCGGTGCTTGAGGCACGGATGCCCGATGGATTGATTGAGGGCTGACCCGGACTGACGGATGCCCGATGGATTGATTGAGGGCTGACCCGGACTGACGGATGCCCGATGGATTGATTGAGGGCTGACCCGGACTGACGGATGCCCGATGGATTGATTGAGGGCTGACCCGGACTGACGGATGCCCGATGGGTTGATATAGGGCTGACCCGGACTGACGGATGCCCGATGGATTGATTGAGGGCTGACCCGGACTGACGGATGCCCGATATATATTGAGAGAGGGATGACCCGGACTGATGGATTCCCGGTACATACTTCAGAGAGGGCTGACCCGGATTGACGGAGCCCGATACAGGATGTTTTGCGTGTCGATGCTAGACACGAGTATTTATGATATTTGGGTGCCGATGTTGGGCACTCGGGATTTTCAGGGATATACAGGATATGAGGGCCGATGGAGTACCGGCGTTTGAGATGTTAGGATTTGTGGTGCATACATACTTATGTAGTCCACCTCGATACTTCATGTAGATACTATATCCCCATGCTCAGCATTCATTATCACATCTCATCCTGTAGTTATATCACCTGATAGAGGACTTGCATTTTTACCATGCATGCTGTATACCTCGCATTGATATCATCTGCTGGCATTTGTTAGAGTAGCGCAGTACGTGCATGCTCGCGATTACCTTTATATGTTATCTCTATTCACGAGTTGGCAACTCACCCCCGTTGTGCCACAGTGCTTGCAGGTTGCCCTGGGGAGTAGTCACGGCTGGCTGTTACCGCACCTTTTGGCACAGATACCCCTTTTGAGCTGAGATAGCCCTTTTGCTATTTAGGTGGGTTTGTACGGTATCTGCTATCCTTCTGTTGAACATTGATGTATCTAGTATTCTCCATCTACTTTTCTGTATTGACTTAGAGACAGTTGTGAGGACGATATGTATGATTTTATATTCTGGTGTCGAGCTCGCATGTGAGCCGACTTTACTTTATGCAGTCTTATTTTATGATATTGTCCTTGTTTTACCGTGTATTCTTCGCTACGGCGTCGTATAGCATACTGTGATGCTTTATTTTTGTCACTTGTTATCTCTGCTACACCTTGTTTTTTTTTACCCGACTCTCGGGGCTAATGGTTTAAAAAGGAAAATGTTACCAAAATTATAAAACTTATAACCCTTGAACTTAAAAAGGTTTTCTACTAAATAAATGGAAGTTTTTTGGACATGTACGATTGTTTTACAAAATGTTTTAAAATCACTCTATATTTATTGGTTTTGATTTCTGGGTTCGGCTTACTTAGCCGCGTTGCGCCTGTAGACGTTGCGCGGTTAAGTGCCGGTCACGAGTCGAATTCTCGGGTCGTGACAAAGTTGGTATCAGAGCGTAGGTTTTACCTTCGGAGTGTAGGATGACCCTGGTATGATGGAGTAGGTAGCTGCAGCAGGGTAGCGTAGCGTGCGTATGTTCCGCGGCATACTCACGACACGGTACTCCGCTTACGCGACCTTAGGGCTCGTTGATTTGATTCCTCCTTATATTTTTATGATTCGATTTCCGTGTTCTTATCGAATCCAAATTTTCTTTCAGCCAATATGCCGCCTAAGACTACGAGGGCACAGAGAGCGGCCGCGAGGGCCGAGATTCGAGTTGACTCGTCCGAGACGAGGACTGATCCGGGCAGTGCACCCGTTGTACCCGAGCAGGCTGTTCCTGCCATGACAGAGCAGATCGCCACGATAGGGGCTGGTATGCAGGAGATGCGCCAGACGGTGGGATCTAGCATGCAGGAGATGCGCCAGATGATAGGATCGCTTGTTGAGACGCTTCGAGCGCAGCGGCCAGAGGTAGCTCCACCAGTTCCAGAGACCGCTATGGTACCTACCGCACAGCCAGTTGCTCCTGCAGCCACGGAGGTGATTACTGTGTCGCTATCAGAGTTCATGAGGCTGAAGCCTCCGGTTTTCACTGGCACCGATACAGCCGAGGACCCACAGTTTTTCATCGACAGGATGGCCAGGATATGCCGTTCCCTCAGATGCGCAGATGCGAGATGGGTCGAGTTCGCGAGCTTTCGCCTGGAAGGTCTTGCGCAGAAGTGGTGCGATTCCGTGGAGAAGGGCAGAGCAGCAGGTCTTCCTTCTATGATCTGGACGGAGTTTGTGACTATATTTCTAGCCCGTTTCCTTCCCCGGAGTGTTAGAGATGCCCGAGCACGCAGGTTTGAGTCTTTGCGCCAGACGCCAGGGATGACAGTGGCAGAGTATGACGTACTGTTTACAGAGCTAGCAGTCTACGCCCCACATTTAGTGGCCACCGAGGAGTTGCGAGTCCGGAGATTTGTTCGAGGTTTGATTTCACCAGTGTTCCTCGCGATCAGCGCGCAGCACTACGAGACCTACGCAGCAGCGGTAGACGCAGCCCTAGTGGTCGAGGAGCACCTTGTTGAGACTTCGGCACTCCCAGGGCCGAAGAGAGCTCGTGCGGATACTTCAGCACAGAGACAGCCTTTTCGGCGCCGTGATAGACGTATTGCAGGCAGCAGAGATTCAGGGAGGGGCCGGTTATTCAGTTCTTATTCCCAGGATGGTCAGCGGCCGTCGTCGGGATGTTTTCGATGTGGGAGTTCTTACCACCGTGTACGGGATTGTCCTGAGTTACCCCGGACAGAGGCGACAGCACCGCATGTTACATTACCACTTTCACCACCCAGAGAGCGTTGCCTATCGTACCTACCGTTGCTCCGCGCCAGACTCATACACAGCGAGGTCGTGGGCGTGGAGGAGTTGCTCAGAGAGGGCGAGGTGACCGAGGCAGAGGGCAGCCAGTCGCAGGTGGTGGACAGGCGAGGGTTTTTGCTTTGACACATCAGGACGCGCAGGCGTCCAATGCAGTGGTTTCAGGTATCCTCCCTGTATGTTCAGTTGACGCACATGTACTGTTCGACCCCGGATCCACACACTCGTACGTATCCACGCACTTTGTGCCGAGTTTGGGTAGAGAGTCCGGCTTGCTTGATCAGCCGCTTGTGGTGACTACTCCTGTGGGAGAGTCGTTTGTTGCTAGGCACGTGTTCCGATCCTGTATCGTCTGTATTGGCGAGAGAGAGTTGCCTGTCGACTTGATCCTTCTGGAGATATTGGACTTCGACGTTCTTTTGGGCATGGATTGGTTAGCCACGTGCTATGCTTCTGTGGACTGCCGCGAGAAGACAGTTAGATTCTGTTTCCCCGGCGAGTCGGTTTTTGTTGTGTTGGGGGACCGTAGTGCCGCCCCTCACAGTGTGATTTCTTCTTTTCGCGCTGGACAGCTTTTGAGGAAGGGATGTCAGGGATTTCTCGCTTATGTTCGCGATGCTCGCGCTACAGAGGTTCCATTGGATCAGGTTCCGGTTGTTAGCGAGTTTCCTGATGTGTTCCCTGACGAGCTTCCTGGGTTGCCGACCGAGCGAGACATTTCTTTCTGTATTGATTTGGTTCCTGGTTCAGGGCCTATTTCTATACCGCCCTATCGGATGGCCCCGGCGGAACTTCGTGAGCTGAAGGGTCAGTTACAGGATTTGCTGGACAAGGGACTTATTCGACCCAGTGTTTCTCCTTGGGGTGCTCCAGTCCTGTTCGTCAGGAAGAAGGACGGCAGCTTACGTCTTTGTATCGACTACCGCCAGCTGAACAGGGTGACAGTGCGGAATAGGTATCCTTTGCCGCGTATCGACGATTTGTTCGACCAGCTTCAGGGGGCAGGGTACTTTTCGAGGATCGATTTACGATCGGGCTATCATCAGCTGCGGGTTCGACAGGAGGACATTCCTCGGACAGCCTTCCGTACGCGCTACGGCCATTACGAGTTTTTGGTGATGTCGTTCGGACTCACCAATGCGCCAGCAGCCTTCATGGATTTGATGAACCGTATTTTCCGGCCTTACTTGGATCTGTTCATTATAGTCTTCATTGACGATATCTTGGTGTATTCCCGGAGTAGTGATGAACACGAGCAGCACCTGCGGATTACATTGCAGACATTGAGGGAGCACCAGCTTTATGCGAAATTCTCCAAGTGTGCTTTTTGGCTGGACAGCGTGGACTTCTTGGGTCACGTGATTTCGCGAGACGGTATATGTGTGGACCCGAGGAAGATCGAGGCCGTTCAGCGTTGGCCCAGACCCACATCGGTGACGGAGATTCGCAGCTTTTTGGGATTGGCCGGTTACTACAGGCGTTTTGTGCAGGACTTCTCACGTATTGCTACACCGTTGACCGGGTTGACCCGGAAGGGAGTTCCTTTCGTTTGGACGGAGAAGTGCGAGCACAGCTTTCAGCAGTTACGGACTCAGCTGACGACGGCACCGGTGTTATCTTTACCTTCCGGATCGGGCGGATTTGTGGTTTTTTGTGATGCTTCTCGAGTGGGATTGGGATGCGTTCTGATACAGCATGATAGGGTGATCGCGTATGCCTCGCGACAATTAAAGAAGCACGAACAGAACTACCGCACTCATGATTTAGAGATGGCAGCAGTGGTCTTCGCACTTAAGATCTGGCGACATTACCTGTACGGCGAGTCATGCCAGATATTTACGGATCACAAGAGTCTGAAATACATATTCCAGCAGCGGGACCTGAACCTTCGGCAGCGTCGATGGATGGAGTTAGTGAAAGATTATGACTGCGAGATCTTATATCACCCGGGCAAGGCAAATGTGGTAGCGGATGCTTTGAGCAGGAGGCCCGAAAGTAGTTTATCATGTTTGAGCGCAGTGCAGGAGCCGTCATCCGCAGATTGGCAGATATTATGCGACAGTCGAGTACAGTTCGAGTTCACGCCGATTGGAGGACAGATAGCGCATGTCCGTGCACGCCCACAGTTGATTGATCGTATACGTGAGGCACAGCTCAGTGATGACCGATGTTCAGAGATCATGGCACAGATGGGACAGGACAGATTTTCCGAGTTCGTGATCGATGATCAGGGGATACTACGGTTTGGAGTCAGACTGTGCGTACCTAATGCTGAGGGACTGAGGCGTGAGATTCTTGAAGAGGCACATCGATCGGTGTATAGCGTCCATCCGGGTTCCACCAAGATGTATCATGATATGAGAGGTGTTTACTGGTGGGACGGAATGAAGAGGGACATTGCAGATTTTGTATCGAGATGCCTGACTTGTCAGCAAGTCAAGGCTGAGCACCAGAGGCCCGCGGGAGAGCTACAGCCGTTACCCATCCCGGAGTGGAAATGGGAACAGATTTCGATGGATTTCGTGGTGGGTCTACCCAGGACTAGTAGGGGGTATGACTCCATCTGGGTGATCGTGGATCGTTTGACGAAAGCGGCTCACTTCTTACCGGTGAAGACGACTTTCGGATTTACTCAGTACGCTCAGATCTATATTGACGAGGTAGTGCGACTACACGGAGTACCGACGTGCATTGTGTCCGACAGAGGCACCCAGTTTACTAGTAGACTATGGCAGAGGCTTCAGGAGGCTTTGGGCACTCGCTTGAGTTTCAGCACGGCATTTCATCCGCAGACCGACGGACAGTCAGAGCGGACCATTCAGACTCTCGAGGACATGCTCAGAGCTTGTGTACTTGATTTTGGAGGTAGCTGGGATCATCATTTGCCCTTAGTAGAGTTTTCCTACAATAACAGCTACCAGGAGACCATTCAGATGGCACCGTTTGAGGCTCTTTACGGGAGGAGATGCAGGTCACCTACTTGTTGGACAGAGCTCAGTGAGAGCAGCATCTTAGGGCCACAGATCGTTGAGGAGACGACCGCGAAGATCCAGTTGATTCGCGATAGGATGAGAGCAGCGCAGAGTAGGCAGAGGGCTTATGCAGACCGTCGACGACGCAGACTTGAGTTTTCTGTTGGTGATCATGTTTTCTTGAGGGTCTCCCCAATGAAAGGTGTGATGAGGTTTGGGAAGAAGGGGAAGCTTAGCCCCAGGTATGTGGGCCCCTTCGAGATCCTCGAGCGTGTTGGTGCAGTAGCTTACCGATTAGCCCTTCCGCCCAGCTTTCCAGACGTGCATCCCATATTCCATGTCTCGATGCTCCGCAGATATCTTCATGATCCTTCGCATGCGATTCAGCATCCGGCGATCCAGCTTGAGAGCGATCTTTCCTATGCAGAGCACCAGGTGATGATCTTGGATCGACAAGTGAAGAAATTGAGATCGAAGGAGATTCCATCAGTTAAAGTACTTTGGCGTGGTCAGACCCGTGAGGAGGTCACTTGGGAGACCGAAAGCGAGATGATGAAGACGTATCCCCATCTTTTTGAAGGTAACCTTAGTTAGATTTTTGAAATTCGGGGACGAATTTCTTTAAGGGGGAGAGATTGTAACACCTTAGGATAAGGGTTAGTGAATAATTATAATTAAATAATGATTTTTAATAAAAAGTTTACCAAATTGTGTTTTAAATATTTTTCCTAATTTAATAAACATTTTTCCAAAATTTTCTTAGGCTTGCACAAACATGTGCATGTAAACTAGGGTTTTTAAATGAAGAAAATACCATAATTATTAACCATGGTGAGTTAATTGTAGGATTAATTCTTTTGGATTCTTAAATGAGTTTAATTAATTAGTTAAATTGAAAGATTACTTTAATTTGAATTTTTGATCTAGTGTTGACTTGTGAGGAGAGAGAGAGAGGGCATCATGGCTTAGCCCATGCTTGCCATTAATGAAGAGAGAGAGAGTGAGGGGTTGACATTTTGGAGTGATGATTTTCCCTCTCTCATTCTTTGTTGCTTTCTCTCAAAACTCTCACACACTCTCACACACACACACTTACCTTTCAGCAGAGCCCCAGCAGCACAGCAGCAAGCATTCAGCCCCAAACTGAAGCCAGAAGCAGCAGCAGCAGCCAGAGGCTGTGGCATCAGCAGCAGAGAGAGAGCAGTGAGCAGCAGCAGCACCATCACCCACTGTAGCCCCTTCCCTTCACTCCTTCTCCTTCCTGCAGCTTCCTAGGGTTAAGTATGAGGTATATTTCCTAATTTAGTCCCTAGCTAGCTTGGTTAGTGTCGATTTGCATCGGTTAATGGATATTGGTGCGTTTTAGTGCGATATGGGATGTTTAGTGGGAACTTTGAGCATTTGGGATATGATTTGGTTTCAGTAGGATGCTTGAGGTCCGTTGAGGCCATTGTAACCTAGTCCAACCCCTATTACGCTAAAATACCACCAGTTTTCATATTGGATGCAAATGTCGTATTTATGCACAATTTGAGCTTTCTGGATCTGCTATTGACCCGAGGTGATTTAAATGAAATTGAGTGGACTGTGGCCTAGTGGAGTGGAGATGATACACTAGATGAAACCCGACCCCCTAACTCCCCTTCCCGGCCGCCAAAACCACCATTCTGGCCGCAAATTGCGGCCAGACAGGGGGTGTTTTGGTAATTTTTGGTGTCTGTATGTGTATTTTTGTGTGTAGGGTATTTTGGTATATATATATTTTTAAGATCAATTCTGTAGGAAAATCTGGGACCAAATACCTGTTTTGCCGTTTTTCTAAACCTTCGCGACACGCGTGATACGTGAGTAGGTTTGGGTTCTGCGTATCGCAGCGCGTCGGGGTAGTTTCGTGGCGCGTGAGTACACGTTTTAGCGTATCGCGCACACGCGCGATTGGGTTGCGGCACAGGTTTCTTGTTGGTTTTTAATGTCGCGTTTTGTGACTTAAGCTTATATGTGATATGTGTATGTGATTCTAGGTTCGCAGGCCAGTGAGACGGACGCTGCGAAGAAGGGCAAGCAAGTGGTTGGATACACCTAGCGCGAGACACGGTGAGTAGATTTCACATCTACGGGGATATCGCCCGCATGGCGTTATGCGTCAGGGCTGATAGGACTTTGTTATTATATATTTCATGCACCCCATAGACTATCATTGCATATTGCATTCCTTACTATACACATATACATATTGCTTAGAACTGATAGAACTGCCATGATCATACTATTGTATATTGTTGTAACTCATCTAGACTTGATACCTATATCACAGTGGATCATTGCATTGTAGTTCATCCTCATGTGACATGACTTGATATACACATTGATGCACTTATCACATCGCAGTTACTTGTATTATTGTTGGGATTTCATATGATTTATGGATTTGGGAACCGCGGCCTTTTCAAATAAGTAACCATTTCAAAACCCGGTTCCCTTGATATGATAATTTGGGGCGTCGCCCCGTGTTTTCTCGGTGCTTGAGGCACGGATGCCCGATGGATTGATTGAGGGCTGACCCGGACTGACGGATGCCCGATGGATTGATTGAGGGCTGACCCGGACTGACGGATGCCCGATGGATTGATTGAGGGCTGACCCGGACTGACGGATGCCCGATGGGTTGATATAGGGCTGACCCGGACTGACGGATGCCCGATGGATTGATTGAGGGCTGACCCGGACTGACGGATGCCCGATATATATTGAGAGAGGGATGACCCGGACTCACGGATTCCCGGTACATACTTCAGAGAGGGCTGACCCCGATTGACGGAGCCCGATACAGGATGTTTTGCGTGTCGATGCTAGACACGAGTATTTATGATATTTGGGTGCCGATGTTGGGCACTCGGGATTTTCAGGGATATACAGGATATGAGGGCCGATGGAGTACCGGCGTTTGAGATGTTAGGATTTGTGGTGCATACATACTTATGTAGTCCACCTCGATACTTCATGTAGATACTATATCCCCATGCTCAGCATTCATTATCACATCTCATCCTGTAGTTATATCACCTGATAGAGGACTTGCATTTTTACCATGCATGCTGTATACCTCGCATTGATATCATCTGCTGGCATTTGTTAGAGTAGCGCAGTACGTGCATGCTCGCGATTACCTTTATATGTTATCTCTATTCACGAGTTGGCAACTCACCCCCGTTGTGCCACGGTGCTTGCAGGTTGCCCTGGGGAGTAGTCACGGCTGGCTGTTACCGCACCTTTTGGCACAGATACCCCTTTTGAGCTGAGATAGCCCTTTTGCTGTTTAGGTGGGTTTGTACGGTATCTGCTATCCTTCTGTTGAACATTGATGTATCTAGTATTCTCCATCTACTTTTCTGTATTGACTTAGAGACAGTTGTGAGGACGATATGTATGATTTTATATTCTGGTGTCGAGCTCGCATGTGAGCCGACTTTACTTTATGCAGTCTTATTTTATGATATTGTCCTTGTTTTACCGTGTATTCTTCGCTACGGCGTCGTATAGCATACTGTGATGCTTCATTTTTGTCACTTGTTATCTCTGCTACACCTTGTTTTTTTTTACCCGACTCTCGGGGCTAATGGTTTAAAAAGGGAAATGTTACCAAAATTATAAAACTTATAACCCTTGAACTTAAAAAGGTTTTCTACTAAATAAATGGAAGTTTTTCGGACATGTACGATTGTTTTACAAAATGTTTTAAAATCACTCTATATTTATTGGTTTTGATTTCTGGGTTCGGCTTACTTAGCCGCGTTGCGCCTGTAGACGTTGCGCGGTTAAGTGCCGGTCACGAGTCGAATTCTCGGGTCGTGACAAAAATCATTCAGGGGACCAAAGGTCCTATTTATAGGCATTCAGAGCCGCTTCAACTTCCAAAAGTTGATCCAACGGCTGAGATGCTACCACCACTGCACTCACGTTTGGGCCACTAAGCGCAACGGTGGGGGGGCATTTGTTTCCCCAGTCAGAGCAAAGATCTGTTCAAATTTCAAGATTTGAAATGAAGGGACGCTTCCGTTTCCCCAATCAGAGCAAAGCTCTGTTTTGAATTTCAAAATTCAAAAATTGAAGCAACGCTTCAGATTCTGCGCGCTGCGCGCCGTATGTCAAACGCAGACGTGCTAGCTCCAGGTGCGCTGCGCCCTACGCCGCGAATCCCCAATCAGAGCAAAGCTCTGTTTTAAAATTCAAAATTTAAAAGCTGAAGCAACGCTTCAGGTCCAGCGCTCTGCGCTGCGTGCCACGTGTCAAACACGTGTGCGCTAGCGCAGTTGCGCTGCGTGCCACATATCAAACACGTGTGCGCTAGCGCAGTTGCGCTGCGCTCTGCGCAACATGTCGAACGAAGGTGCGCTCGCGCGAAGTGTGCCAGCGCTGGAATTAAAAGAATTCCCCACCGTTAGATCAAAAGATCTAATAATAATAAATTATTAATTAATCAGAATTAAAATTCTGTTATAGAAAGATTTTTCAATCTTATTAAAATAAGAAGATTATCTTCTGTAAAACAGAAGCCTTAGGATCAAACATTCAACGGTGGGAAATATTCCTAAATCAATCAGAGAAAGTTCTCTTAAACTGATTTAACAAATCAATTGGCCCTATATAAAGGTCCCAAGACTTCAAGTCTCGAGAAAAGAAAAAGAGAGAGAAAAACCCTCTGCAAACTTTGAGAAAAAAAGAAGAGAAAGCTCTTAGAAAAAAAAGAAGATTTTCTTTCTTCATCTTCTAGGTAAAAAGAACTATGTTCTTGGATAATAGAGATGAAACCATCTCGTAAAAAGAAGAACCATCTTCTAAAAAGATCAGAGATCTAAGAAAAAGACCAAGGTCTTTAATAAAAAAAAGAGAAAAGAGAAAAGATCAAAAAGATCTAATTATAAAAAGACAAAAAGAAGTATTTTACTTCATTCACAGATCTTTTGATCTATAAAGGCAGAGCCCTTTAATAAAACAAGAACTTTTGTTCTTGAATCTTGAGGCAAAGTCTCTTTTAAGGAGGAACATAAATCTGTTCTTTAATCTTAAAATTGATCAAAAATGCGCTCTGCGCTATGGAAAAGTGCCTTGCACTCATGAATTGCGCTTTTGTGCTTCTTGGACTGGCGCTCAACGCCAAAACCTGCCACGTGTCAATCAGAAACACAATCTACGCTTTGCGCTTCTGAAACAGCGCACTGCGCTTGTTTCCCCCAATCAGAGCAAAGCTCTGTTTGAATTTCAAAATTCAAAAAATGAAGCAACGCTTCAGATTCCTTGCGCTACGCGCAGCGCGCCACGTGTCAAAAACAGACACGCCGGCGCAAGGAGCGTCGCGCCAAAGGCAGCGCACCCCTAATTAGAGCAAGGCTCTGTTTTAAAATTCAAATTTTAAATAAATGAAGCAACGCTTCAGAACACTTGCGCTCTGCGCTGCGCGCCACGTGTCAAACAGTGGTGCGCTAGCGCAGTTGTGCTGCGCTCCGCGCTGCGCGCCACGTGTCAAACACAGGCGTGCTAGCGCAGTTGCGCTGCGCTCCGCGCTGTGCGACACGTGTCAAGCGCAGGCGCGCTAGCGCCAATTGCGCCAGCACTGTAATGTAATTAATAAATTATTAATTAATTGGAATTAAAATTCTAGAAAGATCTTTCTAATCTTATTAAAATAAGAGGATTGTCTTCTGTAAAACAGAGGCCTTAGGATCAAAAGACCCAACGGTGGGGAAATATCCCCAGATCAATCAGAGAAAGATCTCTGTAACTAACCTAACAAACTAATTGGCCCTATATAAAGGCCCCTAGACTCCAAGTCTCGCACATACAGACATAGAGAAAAGAGAGAACTCTGGAAAATTTGAAAGGCAAGCCTTTGAAGAAAGAAGATCATCTTCTTCAAGGTAAAGAATTAAATTCTTGGAAGAAAAGAGATGAAAACACCTCACAAAAAGAAGAATTTCTTCTAAAAAGATTAAAAATCTATGAACAAGATCAAGATCTTCACTACAAAAAAGAAAAAGATCAAAAAAAGATCCAATCATAAAAGATTAAAGAAGTAATTTACTTCATTTCTAGATCTTTTGATCTATATAAAGGCACAGCCTTTTGATGAACCATTGGTTCTTGAATCTTGAGGTAGAACCTCTTGAGGACAAGAAAAACTTGTTTCTTTGATCTGAATTGGATCAAGATACGCTCTGCGCTATTGGACAGTGCCTTGTACTTTTGAAATGCGCCTTTACGCTCCTTGGATTAGAGCACTGCGCCAGAGAGTGCCACGTGTCAATCACAGAACAATCTACGCTATGCGCTTCTAAAACAGAGCGCTGCGCTTTTGGAATGGCGCACTGCACCAGAGAGCGCCACGTGTCAGCAGCGCACTGGCGCAGCGCACTGCGCTAACAGACTTGCACTCTGCGCTGCGTGACAAGTGTCACCTCCACATGCGCTAGCGCCTTGCGCTCTTTAATTGGCGCAAAGCGCCTGACAAGCCACGTGGCGCACTATCAGACCAATATAAATGTTATGCATTATTCAAAAGGGCAGAGCCCAAGTACAAATGCTATGCATTAATAAAAGGGCTGAGCCTAAATAAAGGCTCAGCAGCCAGAACAATAAAATGTTCAACTCATATCAATTGAGCCCATATGCTCATAAAACTTCAAACAGACTTTAGTCCCAAATTGGACTATAGATCTCCCAACCAACATTGGTTCAAGGGTACATCTCTGAACTCCTATGATATTTGTCGTTGTAATCCTTCAACGTTTTCAGAGAGGTGACGGGTCCCGACGGCCATACATTCCACGGACTATGATGGACCACCATGTCCTTAAACTGGAAATCGACCGCAATATCTCTAAACTAAACAATAGAGCCCAAATGCTTTCTTGTTGGATCTAAATGACCCTGTTAAGTTGATCTTAGTCCGGAAATCAGACTAACGTATCCTTAACTAACGTTTAAGTTGATCTTAGTCCAAAATGAGACTAACGTATCCTTAAACCAAAACCCCAAACCCAAATCTAAGAAAATACGGATTTGGACTAATCCACGTCCTACGGGCGACAACATAAATTAGTCTCCATATACAATCCACGGGCAACCACAAACAAAACAAACACCCACGACACGAAGTGGCCAGCTGGAGAAGGAGAAAGTTGTTACCGCGATGCGGTAACGTAATTAACTGCAGGGGCTTGCGCCTGTAGGGAAGAGCGTCCCCACAATCAAAAACCCCTCAGACGAGGGGGAATCTGACGAAGTCTGCTACATCGGCCGCATCCGTTTAAACCTTCGATACATAGTGCCATAAATCAACTTGGCATCTTCGGAGAAGTGGACGGATAGCACCAATTAGCATTTGCCCGGAATTTCAGGCAATACGTCCATCGCGTCTCCGCCGCGTCTTTCGGAGGGGAACAGATTCTGGCATGCCCGGTGGGACCTTTTCCGTCTTTCCACTCCACACTTCGTGTGTCGTGTTTGCGAACGGATCGTGGTTTGATATGGTTGCATGTGGATTTGAGATACTTAGATTTGGTGCCTTGCTCTGTGCAAAAGACAGAAGATCAATGGCTTCAAACTGCACTAACTGTAGCTGCAACTCTCGCTCCATTCCGTCCGGAGGAGTGACTTACGGGCCCCAAGCGGCCTCCATCTTCGCTATGCCGGTGGAACAAGTGACTCAGGCCACCACTGGACTATTCTTCGGGACCATGCTCCCACCAATGAGCTTCAATGCCCCAATGTCGTCGCAGGATGCTCTAAAGAAGTCGGTCTTTGATCGGCTCACAACTACTGCGGCCCCTCTCAACGGGTCGCCCAAGTCTAATGCCTCAGTTTTCAGCAGACTGGGCCAAAGCTCAAGTGGGCCCATGAAGAAGCCCACGATACCTGAAGCAGCCATCCCGAAGTGGATATTCATTCCTTCTCCTAAAGTCACGAAGGTTGTTTCCCCTGTTCGAAAGTCGGCCTTCGCAAGACTGACTATCCCCTCTCAACGGACGCCAGTCTTCAACCAGCTAGCGCCAATAACAACCTCTCCTCAAAACAGGGGACATGACAAAGCCATCCCCATAGTCGAACTAACCTCAACAGCTCGACACGCTCAACGTCGCCACTGGCGCCAAGTAAGGAAGGCTGGGGGCAACTCCCCCTCTGGGCTAACTCCACCAGCTCCAACGGTGGAAATTAATGCTGCTGTTCCAACAGGGAACAACTTTGAGCTGCTGAACAAGGTGTGCAGAAACTCGCCAACTGCCGTATTGAAAATATCTCCTACACCTGTGGATAATGCCCCAAAGGTGAAGCTGGAGTAGCCCCCTCAACGACTGTCCTCTAAAATTTACAAGGTCTGGCGTCAAGTCCAAGACTCCGTAATGGATCAAGACTATCTCCGCCGACAGAAAAAGATGAAGGTTCGGCAGGAGAAGGACTACTCTGTCAAGCCAGAAAAAGCAACAGCTACTTGGGTGCCCATTACAACGGCCCCCTCTACTTTGACAACTCACAAAAGAAGGAGGTCGGAAAAGATTCCTGTGTCTTTGGCAAATCGCAAAGACACTGAATCTAAATGCCCCAAGTCTGGGGGCATGGTGGTGCACACTGTCTATATGGCATCCGGGAAAGAGGATAGCCGCGCTTCGACGAGTCACCGACCGCTCACCCGATCCGTAACAAAGGCCCAGGAGCAGCAACAAAAGCTTCAAGAAATGCTGACGCAATTGGCCACACTCACCGGGTCAAAAGAAAGCCCGGAGGCGTCATCAGAGCAGCGCCGTAAGCAGGAAACTAATGCCGAGTTTCTTCGGAGAATCCTTGAAAAGAAGGACATAGAAGCAGCAGAACAAGTTGCCAACATAAAATAAATGGCGCTTCTCTTCCAAGACATGGTCGGGATGATGTTACAGCCGGATCCTCCCCCGAAGACCCTCCGATCATTAGTGAAGACGATAGAGGGGAGACATCTAATCCTCCTCCGGCTCTTTCAGCAGCCAAGGAGGAAACCATTTCCAAGGCCGCAATGGATAACTATATAGCTCAGCAAATACGAGCTCACCAGGCGAATAAAGCGGCTGGCCAAATTGTCAAGACCGAACGACCCTATCCGGGCTGGTATGACCAAATCAGTTACCCATCGGGATATACGATCCCTAAATTCCATGTATATAAAGGGACGGGAAACCCGCACCAGCATGTCGCTCAATTCAGGGCCTTATGCGGCAATACTGGAGGCGACGACAAACTTCTACTTCGCCAGTTCGTCGGTAGTTTAGCAGACACAGCTTTTGAATGGTACTTGGAGCTTCCCGATGACTCCATCAAAACGTTTACAGAAATGGAGTTGTTATTTACCGAGCGATTCGCGAGTGATAGTGAACGCACCTCGATAACGGCATTGATCAATGCCAGGGTAAAGCCAGGCGAGACGTGGGTCCAGTACGCTATCCGATGGCGGAATCTGTGGTCGAAATGCGAACAGCGGATCGAAGAAGCACCTGCGGTAGGCATGTTTGTGGGTACTCTTGACCCTCAGTCAACTATCTCCCAATTCATGATGTTTTTCAAGCCGACGACTTTCCAGGCCTTGATTGACAAGTTGGCCCTAATGGATCAGATGGGTCACAGACCATCTCCTTCAAAGAAGGATCCTCGGCATGAAAAGGGGAATGGGAAAGAAACTTTCGTCGCTAATACTCAACAACAGCCGAGCAACTTTAAGCCGGTTGTCCATCAAAACAATATGCGTCCACTCCCATCCCTTGAGCAAAGACTAGGACGTCCTTACTCGTTTCCTCAGGATAAAACGAGAAGACTGTTCGAGCTGGCAGTGCGCAACAGACTCATCAATCTGCCGAGTCCAAAATGTCCGTTGCAGCCAGGCGATCTCAACAATCCTAATTACCGCCCTTACCATCAAGCAGTAAGCCATCCAATCGAAAATTGTTTCATTTTCAAAGGCTGGATTGAGGACCAATACCAACAAGGCAAGTTTGCATTATCCGAAAACTGGAAGGTGAACCCGCCACAACCTCATACCCCTAAAAAAGTGGACATGACGGGGGCATCGTGCTCTTTTATAGAAAAGGCTCCATGGGAGGTAGCCCTTTCGGCCAAAACCAAAAAGATGCTGAATGATCTCCAGACATGTCCGGCGATCAGGTGGAAGAATCCGCTAAAACCCCAGATCGTCGAGGGAATCCTGAAACCGCGCCCAACTACAAAATCCGGTGGTAATGGTCAAAGCGCTCGCACCCGGCCGTCAAAGTCTTCGAAGAAGAAGGAGAAGACCCAAAAGCCCGTAAAGTTTGATGACAAGCACACAGATCTGCAAAAACATATTGACGCACTGGAAGAATACAATCAGAAGGCGCGGACCCCAGTCACACTCCAAAAATTCCTCATCCACATCCTTGAGGACGGAGATGATGACAACGACTCGTCGGATGAACTTGAGGATTATGTGGCAAGCTGCCATGTGATCTCTCACTCGTCGATAGACGATAAAGAAGCTCCTTGCACCGAGAGACGGGGGGCAAGTCCTAAACCAGAACTTCTATGGCCGTCAGACGAAATGATCGACGCCTTCCTGAGTGAAATTTATCTAAAAAGTAAAGACGATCGGGAGCGTGAGATGGCCATATTTGAAAAGGCCAAACGCCGGCGACTAGACAAAAGGGTCGAAACACTCCCACCAGATCAAAGTACATCTGCCGTAAATGAAAGCAGGATCAAGACAAGAAAACGATTCGCCAAAGCCATATCGATGGGGATGAGACTGCCCTCTTTCAGAGAAAATTCTCCTAGTGGGATACATCTTGATGAAGCGGACGTACATCCTAACTTCTGCTTATATCATCAAAAGATCACACATCCTACTGAAGATTGCAACTCCTTTAAGTATTGGTGGCAAGGGTATGTCGCACACAGGAAACACTTCAACAGGACAAAGCGTGAAGCTCGTAGACAGCAGAAAAGTGCGACAGATGAGCGTATAAAAATTGCCGACAATTGTCATAGGGTTGATCCCCAGGACTGCGAGTTCTCACCTTCGGAAGCGACTCCGACGAAAAGTAGCCCTCGGCCCTCTTTTCAAGGAATCCATCTATAAAGCGAAATAATTGAGAAGTTGCGAGAACATTCAGCCGTGCAATCGCACGCTACCCGGAAAGAATCCCGGACCCACAAATAAGGGATCGAACAAAAAGGATAAAAAGAAAGGAAAAAACGGCCTTCGTCGCCAACGCTCAACAACAATCGAGTGGCCCTAGACCGGTTGTTCGCCAAAACAACAAGCGACAACCCCTCTATGAGAAGTTGAAACGTTCTTACTCGTTTCCCCAGGATGAAACAAGGAGGCTGTTCGAACTAGCAATGCGTAACAGGCTTATCACTCTACCGGAGCTGAAACACCAGCTACAACTGAATGATGTCAACAATCCTAATTATTTCCCTTACCACCAAGTATTGGGCCATCCGATCGAAAACTTCTACGTCTTCAAAAACTGGGTTGAAGACCAATACCAACAGGGCAAGTTCGCGCTGTCCGAAAACTGGAAGGTGAGCCCGCCACAACCACATGTTCCAAGAAAGATGGATATGCCGGGGGCATCATGCTCATTCATAGGGAAAGCCCCGTAGACCGAGAAGTCCGTAAACTAAAAAATCCGCCTTAAATACGGCAACGGTGGACCGAAACTTACTTAAACTAACAACGGACCACTATGTCCTAAAACTAGCTGTTGAACGAGATGTCGAGAAACTACGGCAGATCGCAGCATCCCGAAGCTGATAAAATAAATAAAAAAAAAACGGTATGTCCATAAGCAAAATGGGCACGGATGAAAACCCGAAAGGGCTCCGTGAGTAAAAATAGCAGGGCTACCGGCGAGTGTTTATGAAAACCTGAACGGGCGCAACCTCGTTAAAAGACACTTACAGGGTCCTCTCGACCTTGTAAGGAGAAATCACCTGTGTGAGATCCTTACGGCTCAGAAAGGAGCAACACACTTAGGAATCCTTACGATTCCTAAGGAGAAATTACACTTGCGAGATCCTCACGACTCGTAAGGAGAACTCTCTTATGGGACCCTCACGGCTCATAAGATTTGAAAGTCTTAAGTTACAGAGACCTGAACCTGTTCTTAAGCAACCCCCACAACCTTCGATATTTCCCTACAAGTGGCCCAATACTGACCCTTGTATACAATCCACGGGCGCGAATAAACAATTCCCTAACCAAGTCCCACCCGTGACTAGGGATATGTTCGCACGGTGAACAACCCTTGTAAGTCCTCTCGACTTATAAGGAGAAAACTCTCTTATGAGATCCTTACGACTTACAAGAGATCATACACTTGGGAATCCTCACGACTCCTAAGGAGAAAACACACCTACGAGATCCTCACGACTTGTAGGGAGAAATACCTTTATGAGACCCTTACGGCTCATGAAGTCAAAAGCCTTAGTCGACAGGATCCTAACCCTGTTTACTAAGCCACCTTTGTTCGACATCGACAGAGGCAAATGATGATTCACTCCTGGCAATATCCCAGATGTAGCGGTGCTGATGCCGAAATCGGTGTCTAATTCCAAGCTTGCAGCGAAAAGCCAACGGGCCACACATGCATACGAAATAGCCGAAATGATGGGGCAACTTACAACAAAATCAGCAAGTAAAAATGTATGCATGCAAAATAGCCGAAATGATTGGGCAACTCGCAATAAAAAGCAGCGAGTAAAAATGAAATAAATAGCCGAAATGATTGGGCAACTCGCAATAAAAAGCAGCGAGTAAAAATGAAATAAATAGCCGAAATGATTGGGCACCGCGAAAAATAGCCGAAATGATTGGGCAATCACGACCTTCGTGATGTAAAAGCTGAAATGATAGAGCATCGCGGAAAGAAAACAAAAAATACACATATGAAATGAAACTTTTTCCCTACAGATGAGATCACATCGATCCCTGTATACAATCCAGGGGCACAACCAAAGAGGGAACCATACCTTCCCAACAGGCTCCACTGGAAAGCGAAGCCAAATCTCGACGATTCATAGACAATCTAGAGACAACCTTGACATTTGTATCAATATCGCAGACACAGTGTCAACAAACGAAGTGAAGGAAGATCCTTAGCTTCAGGATCTCGACGTCAACATCGACAACTTAGAGGTCAACACTGGCGTTCTTCGTCCCTTCAACCAGATGCAGACATGACATCAACAACCGACCTCAGAGTCGCAACAAAGCGGAGCCATGGCAAAGTCCCTAGTTCCAGGTCCCGACGGTTCACCAATAACCTAGAGACCACATCGACGTTCGTCTCGATACAGCAGACGCGATGTCACCCCAGCGTTCTTCCCCCAGCAGGATGCAGACGCGACACAAAACAACGGAGCCATGGCAAAGTCCCTAGTTCTAGGTCCCGACGGTTCACCATCAACCTAGAGACCACCTCGACGCTCGTCTCGATACAGCAGACGCGATGTCACCCCAGCTTTCTTCCTCCGACAAGATGCAGGCGCGACAATCAAACAACGGAGCCACGGCAAAATCCCTAGTTCCAAACCTCGACGGTTCACCAACAACCTAGAGATAACAGCGACATTCGTCTTGATATAGCAGACGCAATGCCAGCAAACGAAGCAAAAGCCAAATTCTTAGCTTCAAAGTCTTGACGGCAACTCATATAAAACCTGAAAGACTATCGGAGATCATCCCACGCCAGCGCGGAGTGGTCATCACCTCGACGTTTGTCTCGATACAGCAGACGAGATGTCACCACGGCGTTCTTCCTCTAACAGGACTCAGGCGCGACAATCAAACAACGGAGCCACGGAAAAATCCCTAGTTCCAAACCTCGACGGTTCACCAGCAACTTAGAGACAACCGTGACATTCGTCTCGATACAGCAGACGCAATGCCAGCAAACGAAGCGAAGGCCAAATTCCTAGCTTCAGGGTCTTGACGGCAACTCATATAAAACCTGAAAGACTATCGGAGATCATCCCACACCAGCGCGGAGTGGTTATGACTCATCGGGGCTCTCCAAAATAAGCCTAACCTCAAGTAAAAAGCGGCATGGCAAAATTCCTAACGCTTGCTCTTCCGACGGTCAAACTGCCTAGGAGGATTTCTTGAAGACGTCTTATCCAGCCCCGAAGGGATCAGAGACATGACGGTCGCAAGGCCACTCGAACAGCAAGGTTGCCTATCGAGGAATATATCAGCCAACGCGACGGTACGATGGACAAGACCCTAGTACCACAGACCCTAATGGACCTCTGTCGTAAAGAGCAGAGGTTCATTGTGACGTTAGGATATTCTTGCGAGAAATGCTCGATTCGTCTCGACTCGTGAGGCAAAGCCTTAGGCAGCAGGGATTAAAAAACCTATTTCCTAAGCACTGGGGCCCTGCAAGTCAGTCCGAAATGGACTCTTGCATACTATTCACGGGTCACACTCTCCAAAGTCGAATCTCGACAAGAAGGGAAACAACCGCTTACGGGTCCTCTCGACTCGTAAGAGGGAAAATTCTCTTACAAGATCCTTACGACTTATAAGGGAAAACACACTTAGGAATCCTCACGATTCTTAAGGAGAAATTACGCCTACGGGACCCTCTTGGCCGGTAGGGAGAAAATTCTTTATGAGACCCTCACGGCTCATAAAGTTGAAAAGTCTTAGGTGATAGATCCTAACCCTGTTTTTTAAGCCATCGCCACTCTACAAAAAGCATAAGATTGACAGTTATATACTATCTACGGATCGCACTTGCTAAAATCGCAGGGCAAACAACACAGCAAGAAAGAAAAAAGCGGAGAAATGACACAAGACATTATGAAGTATGTATATCTTTTATTCATGAATTCAATTGAGTACAAGTTACATCGTGTTAAAGAATAAAAGAAACAAATACATTTTATTTACAATTACAAATGATACAAAATGTTCATGGAGAAGGAAGCGTCTTCAACAAATCCGCAAGTTGCTCTTGCACTTCCTTCAGCGCCTTCTCCTGATCGGCTGCCGCAGCCAACTCTGCTTCCACCTGGGCCCGCTGCTGCAAGTAGGATGAAAGTTGTTCTTCGACGGCTCACTGAGCTGCTTCACGACCTTGGGCATCACGCTCAACGGTATCGAGCTTCTGCTTCAATGTTAACCCGTCGGAGATACTTTGCAGGAGGCCCTCGAAGATAACTTTCACCCGAGCAGCGTTCGCGTCGACCTCAGCACACAGTCGAGTAGACTCGCTTGAGGTCTCTTTGCATTCCCTCCGCCTTAAAGCCGCTTCTTGTTCAAGATGGCGGAAGTAAGAAGCACTCTGCTCGATCCATGCCGCCCGTTGAGTACTCGTGGCCAAAATCTCGGGGGCAGGACGCATAAGTTCCAGCTGGTACAAGCGGGCCTCGATCTCCCTGCAGTGGTTAACCCAAGACTTGACGACGCCTTCATTGTGGAAATTTACAAGCGTCGCCAGCATCGGATTAACCTCAGCAGCGAAATCTGCGGCAAATACAGGAGCTTCTGCATCAAGCTCCTCGACGCATCCGCTCAGCATACTCAGACTCATCGCAGCACCCTTTGAGGATGGACGTCTGGAGAATGGGTCTGCCGGCATCATAATGCGGGACTCGAAAGGAACTGGAACCAGAGCGATAGCTGCAAAACAAATCATAATCAGATGACAGACCTAAAAATACAAGAGATTCATGAACAATGAAATTTACTATACCAGCTGCAGCAGGCGGCAAAGCTGGGAGGATCGGTGGCGCAACCGATTTTTTATCTCCTCCTTCGATCTGTAGCACTGCAATCAGGACAAAAAAAATCAGAAACAATTTCATTATTGAAAAAATAAAGAGCATTAATTGAAAACTATACTCACCAGCGCCACTGGAGGAAGCAAGCTCCGACGGGAAGGAGAAGTGTGGGTGCGCACCTGATACAGGTGATCAAAAAGCACTCCTGCAAAGACGCAATAGTACAACATCAGTACATAAATTGTGCAGCCAAGATAAGATTGATGGGTCGCAAATCCATACCTTCCAACATCTGCGACGATATGAAGGAGGGTAGAGAGGTGGCCACCGTCAGGGCGGTAACTGACGACGCTCCCTCAGGTAAAGTGGCATCAGCACTAGCCGCACCTGCATTGGAAAACAAGATAAACCCTGTCAGGAAGGATTGCAGAATAAAAAAAAAGGACGGTAACCCAAAATTTACTTGATGAGTCGCCAGTCGAAACGGCGGCGTCTCCCTCCTCCATTGGCATGGGTTCACCTCCCGTTGCCTCATCGCCAGACTCTACGGGAGCCGTCGTCGTGCTCGCAAGACCAGGAGACGGCGAAGGACCGTAGGCAGGGAGAGCAATGATCAGAGCGGTGCCCGACTCTTAAGAAAGAGCGGCCGGCTCGTCCTCGGCAATCATTCTCGTTTCACCCGCTACCCCCTCGGGCTCAGCGGTCGCGGCTGTCTCGTCCACCGCTGCCATAGGTTCGTCGGTCGCAGCCGCTCCATCCACTGCTGCCCCAGGCTTGGTTGTACCAGCCGTCTCACCTGCTGCCCCCTCGGTCTCGGCATCGGCAACCTTCTCGGGCATAGTAGGCGTGATTGTCTCGTCAGCCACTAGCTCGGGCCCGGCAACTACGGCTGCACCGCCTACCGTCGCCTCGGTTTCGGCTGCTGCCTCATCCACCATCCCCTCAGGATCGACGGTCGCCGCCGCTCCTCCAGTAGGACTCGGCCCTGCAAGACAAGATGTATAAGAACCGATAGTTTTACAACTTTGACAACAAAGCCTCGAAAAGCACATTACCTGAGGTGGATTGACCGTTGGCTTCCCGAGCTGCACGCACCGCCCGTCTATGAGCAGTAGACAAGGTGACCGGGGGCTCTTCTGAAGGAGTAGCAGCGGGAGTAACGGCGCTTGAGCCCGCTCCCACGGCCAAAACAGCGCTACGCTCCCTCGTTGCGCGCCTCAGGCGCTTCCTTTCCTCCCGGGCCATCACGACAGACCTCTTGGAAGCCTCCTCCAGCAAAGTTTCGTCATCCGCATTCAGGGCTGCCTCCAGAGCCGTCAAAGCTTCCATCATCGGCCTTTTGAGTTGGGTCTCTTGCGGCAAGCCCGAAGAGGCCGGAACTTCGGTAGCGGGCCCGGGGAGAATTCCTGCATCAGTTTGCGAGATAGGTCTTGTGGTTCCTGCGATAAGACAAAGAGAGGGTCAGATTACTCTTAAGAAATGGAAGGAGAGACATAATAAACCGGAATGTACCAAGGCCTAAGGATGCTCTGAGTCGTTCCTCCTCCTGGAAGGTTTTGAGGGAAGTAGCGATAGCTTCTTCGGTAGAAATGCCTGTTAAAAGAAGGAAAAGTGTTAGCCAAAAAACAGTGATAGAGGTACGATGCAATGATGAAAAATACAACTAGTGATTATCCGATTGCGCAAGTTTAGCCAACCACGCATCGCGCCTTGCCAATCGCTCAGAAGCCGCGATAGCGGCCGCCATATCAGTGTCGTCTGGCGGCATAAATAAGCCCTCGTTGGTCCCGTACTCACCCAAGCCCTCGTTATAAGGAGCATGAGGTTCCTGACCAAATCCAACGTCAGCAGAGAGGATCGACTTCTTCTTCCTCTTCTGCGCGCGAACCCCGGTCGCACCCAAAATCAGCTTACGCTTTGTGGGCACCTTGGGACAGCGGGTCTCGACTGTAGGGTGTTTTTCGTCACCCCAGTGAGATGGGAATACGCGCGCGCTTGTCAGGCGTACTACAGATTCCCCCGGCCTAGGGTAGGCCGGGGTTTAATGATTGTGGGGATCCGAATCTCCGGCAGCCGCGGACTAAGCTGCCGTTAATTACCCATCGCCTTTGGGGCGAGGGAACCTCCGATTAACGGGTTAAACTGGTCATGCGAACTCAATGTGCAGTATACGTGTGTTTTGAAAGGGGGTTTTGGATATATCAGGAGCCACGCAGAGTTTTTACGGGGGTCCCGCTACTCGGATAGCGGGCTGGGGGTCAAGGGGGCTAGCAGCCCCCTTGCGGGGTGCGGGGCAGCGCCCCGTTAGAAATTTTTTTCTAACAGGGACAGTGTCGTGGAGTACGTGTATGTATAAATTTGTATACATATGTATATATGTATATATGTACACAAAAAGAGGGGGAAAAGACATCCAAGGGATGCGCAGGTGCGCAAGCGCGCGCGCCACGTGTCGGCACGCGGGCGACTTGCGCACTTGCGCAGTTGCGCAAGCGCGCGCGCCACGTGTCGGCACGCGGGCGCATTGCGCACTTGCGCAGGTGCGCAAGCGCGCGCGCCACGTGTCGGCAGGCGGGCGACTTGCGCACTTGCGCAGTTGCGCAAGCGCGCGCGCCACGTGTCGGCACGCGGGCGACTTGCGCACTTGCGCAGTTACGCAAGCGCGCGCCACGTGTCGGCACGCGGGCGACTTGCGCACTTGCGCAAGCGCGCGCCACGTGTCGGCACGCGGGCGACTTGCGCACTTGCGCAGTTGCGCAAGCGCGCATGCCACGTGTCGGCACGCGGGCGCCTTGCGCACTTGCGCAAGCGCGCAGGTGAGGCACAACAGGCTTTTAGCCTAAAAAATTTCTCAGAAGAGAAATCAGAGAGGAGTTGGACTCCTGAATGTGTTTTTCTTCTCTCTTTTTTTTTGGGGGGGGGTTAGTGAAAGATGTTCTTCTTCTTCCTCCTGTTGCTTGCTGGATCTTGAAGATCAAGAGATGTGAAATCTCAAAATCTCTCCTTTTTAAGATCTGATGACAGATCCAAGTTCCCCTATGTGGGTTTTGTGGTGGAAAACTATTTAGTTTTTTAAAAAAGGAAGAGTAAAACTCTTGATTTAATTCAAGAGAAAGAGGAAGGTTTTGGAACCTTGAAGAAGGAGAAAGATCTCAGATCTAATTTTTTGGAGAGAATGAAAAGTATTACTTTTTTATTCATCATGTTGCCTTTTATAGGCTTACATATTTATAAATAGCCCCTTGGGCTTTATAAAAATGGCATTTTGCCTATCCCATGGCTCATGTGCCATTTCTTTTTGCACATAAGCCATGGGCTTACAAAATATTGGCTTTTATGCCCGTTTTACATACATTCATGTATAAAAAAATTACATAATAATTATTTATTACATGATTTTGTCGTTGCCATGGGGAGGCTGGCCGTGGGCTTGACTTGGGCATGGGCCCGCTTGACCTGGGCTTGGGCCCACCTGGCTTGGGGTTGACCTTGACTTTGACTCGGTCAACGGGGGTGTAAATTTTTACCCCAACAAAGTGCCCCCCATCAATAAATGCACACCGCACATTTGAGTTGTGTGCATGAAATTGATGGATCTTGAAGCTGAACTTCAAGGTGGAACATCATTCCGGAGGCGAAGCATCATCCCGGGGAGCATGATTCCCGGGGATCGGAGCATCATTCTGATTCGCGGAGCATAATTCCAAGGTCGGAGTATCCCTCAGGGAGCATGATTCCCGGGGATCGGAGCATCATTCCGATGAGCGGAGCATGATTCCAGGGTTCGGAGCATCATTCCGAAGAGCGAAGCATAATTCCAGAGATCGGAGCATCATTCCGATGATCGGAGCATGATTCCAGGGTTCGGAGCATCATTCCGAAGAGCGAAGCATAATTCCAGAGATCGGAGCATCATTCCGATGATCGGAGCATAATTCCAGGGTTCGGAGCATCATTCCGAAGAGCGAAGCATAATTCCAGAGATCGGAGCATCATTCCGATGATCGGAGCATGATTCCAGGGTTCGGAGCATCATTCCGAAGAGCGAAGCATAATTCCAGAGTTCGGAGCATCTTTCCGAAGAGCGAAGCATGATTCCAGGATTCGGAGCATCATTCCGAAGGGCGGATCATAATTTCAGAGATCGGAGCATCATTCCGATGATCGGAGCATAATTCCAGGGTTCGGAGCATCTTTCCGAAGAGCGGAGCATAATTCCAGGGATCGGAGCATGATTCCAGGGATCGGAGCATCATTCCGAAGGGCGGAGCATGATTCCAGGGATCGGAGCATCATTCCGATGGGCGGAGCATGATTCCAGAAATCGGAGCATCATTCCGATGGGCGGAGCATGATTCCAGGATTCGGAGCATCATTCCGAAGGGTGACAGACATTCTAACCGAAGCATAATCTCGATGCGGAGGTTAATTCCCAGGCGAAGTATAATTCCGACAAGGGAGGCAAATACTCCGAGGTGAAGCATGATTTCGACACGGGGTACTTTCTGAGACGGAGCATGATTCCGGCGCAGAGCTTGTTGGTTCACTTGATTCCAAGGCGAAGCATAATTTCGACAGGGAAGGAAGGTACACCGAGGCGAAGCATCATTTCGACACGTGGTGCACATTCGGAGACGAAGCTTGATTCCGACGCAGAACTTGTTGGCTGACTTGATTCCGAGGCGAAGCATAATTTCGACAGGGAAGGAAGGCACACCTAGGCGAAGCATCATTTCGACACGGGGTGCACATTCTGAGACGAAGGTTGATTCCGACGCAGAGCTGGTTGGTTGATTTGATTCCGAGGCGGAGCATATTTCCGGCAAGGAAGGTAGATATCCCGAGGCGAAGCATGATTTCGACACGGGGTAAATTCTGGGACGAAGCATGATTCCGCCGTAGAGGTTGTTGGTTTGATTTGATTTGGGTTGACATCAGCATCGCTACACTAGAATATGGTACCAGGAGCGAATCATCATTTGTCATGACAGGATTTGGGAATTTCTTTTTTTTGGCATCAGCATCGCTACACTGGAATATGGTACCAGGAGCGAATCATCATTTGCGTGACAGGATTTGGGAATTTTTTTGTTTGGCATCAGCATCGCTACACTGGAATATGGTACCAGGAGCGAATCATCATTTGCGTTTGCCTATTAGGAAACGATGGCTTAGGAGTCAGGTTTTAGGTCCCTATCACCTAAGACTTTTCAATTTTGTGAGCCGTAAGGGTCTCACAAAGTATTTTCTCCCTACGGGTCGTAAGGATCCCGTAGGTGTATTTTCTCCTTAGGAGTCGTGGGGACTCCTAAGTGTGTTGCTCCTTTGTGAGTCGTAAGGCTCTCACGCGGGAATTTTCTCCTCACAAAGTCGAGAGGACTTTGTGAGTGCATTTCATCTCTTTTTCACGAGTTTGCGCCCTTTCGGGTTTTCACAAACTCGCCGGCAGTCCTGCTGTTTTTACTCACGGAGCCCTTTCGGGTTTTCATCCGTGCCCCTTTTGCTTGTGGACATACCTTTTTTTTTATTTTTTTATTTTTTTTTATTTTTATTTTTGGTGGGACTTTGAATGTGGTCTCACCGGTAGGACTTGGAAGAGATTGGGATCGTTTTACGCCCGTGGATTGTATACGGTTTTGCAGGATGTATGATCCAGACCGTAGGGCCGGAAAAATTTCGGGACTTTGTCGGCGTCTGCATCGCTGCACTGGAATATGGTACCAGGAGCGACTCATCATTCGCCGTTGGGGATTGAGATTTGGAATTTGGTTGGCGTCTGCATCGCTACACTGGAATATGGTACCAGGAGCGACTCATCATTCGCCACTTGGGGATTGGGGAGCGATGGCTTAGGAGACAGGTTTAGATCCCTATCGCCTAAGGCTTTTCAATTTTATGGGCCGTGAGGGTCCCATAACAGCATTTTCTCCCTACGAGTCGTAAGGATCCCGCAGGTGTATTTTCTCCTTAGGAGTCGTGAGGACTCCTAAGTGTGTTTTTCCTTTATGAGTCGTAAGGATCCCACAAAGTTTTGTTCTCCTCATATATCGTGAGGACACATGAGTGGGTCTTATCAATGGAGCATCATTCCCAAAGCGGAGACCGGCCGCGTAACTGGTGATTACGGTGGGGCATGGGTATGATGAGAATTATTTGAGCCCGTGGATTGTATACGATGGTCAATTTGGGGACCCACCGCGGGGCCGGGAGAATTTTGAGAAATTGGATTTTGGTTGGCTTCTGCATCGCTGCACTGGAATATGGTACCAGGAGCGACTCATCATTCGCCGTTTGGGGACTTGGAATTTGGATCTTGTTTGGCATCAGCATTGCTGCACTGGAATAATGCCAGGAGCAACTCATCATTTGCCTTGGGAGGACTTGGGATTTGGGTTTTTGGTCGGCATCAGCACCGCTAACACTGAAGCGAAATGCCAGGAGCGACTCATCATTTGCCGTTTTTTTTTTTTTTTCTTTTTGTTTTTGCATGTTTTTGTTTTACCGCGATTGCTCTATCATTTCAGCTTTTCTTATCGCGAAGGTCGCGATTGCCCCATCATTTCGGCTTTTATTCGCGGTTGCCCCATCATTTCGGCTTTATTTTCATTTTCATTTTTACTCGCTGATTTTTATTGCGAGTTGCCCCATCATTTCGGCTTTTCTTTATTTTTCTTTTATTTACACATTTTTTGTTTATTTACATTTTTTTTTTACATTTCCAGTTTAACGACTTAGAGGTCGATGGTTCCCAGTTTAATGACGTGGTGGTCGATTGTTTTCAGAGAAAGGCAGATGCCTGAGAGAATCGGTCTCACGAAGAACTTCGGTCTCCGTTTGTATGAAATTGGCGGTTGCAGCTTGACTGTTTGTTAACACGCCTTTGGAAAGTTCTATCTCTCCTGTCTTGTATTGTTTTTCGACCCAATCTTTGAAGACGAAGCAGTCCTCAATGGCATGACCTATCACTCTGTGATAGGGGCAGTATTTGGGGTCGTCGGTCCTATTCGCTTCCTGCGGTCTTTTTGACTCTGGCAGTTGTAGACCGTTCTTCAGGGCGTCTTTGAATATTTTACGGATTTTGTCCCTTCTGAAGGAATAGACCTTATCCAGCTTCTCTTTCAGTGGAGATTCTCCTCCCTCTCCGAACATTGGCTTCCGAGGCTGGTTGGCGCTAGGCCCGCTCATCCTTTGCTTATTTCGGTTAGCCGAAGTGTTAAGAGATTCAGTATCGTCAGAACCTCCGCCTTTGCGATTTTCGTCCTTTCGGTTTCTCCAGGACCTATTGTTATTTTGGGAGTCAGAGGAGGACTCCTGCTTTGAGCGTTCCAACATCTGGACTTTTCTGGTCAGCTCTTGGAATGTTTTGAGACCCGCGGTGCATAGAAACGGGGCCATCCAATTGTTGAGATTTCCGACGAGGAGACTGACAGATTGGTCCTGCTCTATCGGCGGTTCACATTTGACGGAGAGATTGCGCCATCGGGTTATAAAATCCGTGCTGCTTTCGTCGCTCTTGGGCTTGGTCCTTACGAGCTCGGCAATGGTAATCTTATCGCTGACGCTCATGAACCTCTGCCGAAACAGAGACTCCATTTGGACAAAAGTTATGACGGAGCCATCCGGTATGCTCGCGTACCAGTCGAAAGCAACATCGGTCAAGCTATTAACGAACTGGCGAAGGAGAAGCGCATCATTGCCCCCAGTATTCCCGCATGAGGCTTTGAAATGGGCGATATGCTGATTCGCATTTCCCGTCCCATCGAATCTTCCGAATTTGGGAATGACATAGCCGCTAGGAAATTCTACCAGATCATACTGAGCAGGATATGGTCTCCCACTACTGCTGATATCTTTTCGCGCTTCGGCTTCGGCCACCAATGTTTTGACTTTGCTGGCAACCAAATCCATGATTTGATCTTGAGTTAGCGGGCTACTGTCATCGGTAGCCAAGACATTTCCTGAGATAGGATGCGATTGACTTTCATGCGGTCCGGCCACTTTTGGATTTGAGGGAATAGGCGTCGGCTGCTTTGGGACACCATTTCCCGGTTCATGAGAGCCCTGCGCCAGATTGGGCGGCTGAGAGGCAAGTTGGGCCGTAAGCCGTAAGACGACATTTGTCAAGTCGTCGATCTTTGAGTAGAGCTTGGCCATCTCCTTATCTTTGCTTCTGAGCTGTTTTCGGAGCTCTTGGAGAAGTTGTTGCTCTGCGGTCTTAGGACGGAAAGTTGGCTCATCTTCGCTTTCCGAGCCTGACTCCTCATGAATTGAGGGCTCTCTTTGCCTATCAGCCTCATCGAGAGGGTTTTCATCATCCAGCGGAGGCGGCTGTTCTTGGGAAGCGGCCACCACATTCAAGCCAGATTGGGTTTGAGATGTGGCGGCCCCGTCCTTGCTCTTGCTGCGCGTGCCCACCACGTAGACAGTGTGGATAACACATTCAGCCATCCCCTCATCTTTGGCGGGGTAACCCTGTTCTTCGAACCTCATGAGGTTTAGCCTGGCAGGAGCCCTAGCCCTTTTGTTGGCTCTATATCTGAGCCTTTTCTCCCTCAGCTTCTCGATTTTGAAGGCTTGGCGGGCATCTGCTACCCGGGAAGCCATTGTGAGTTGATCATAGGGGAGCTTAGAGAAGACATCCGATCGAGCAGTGGTCAAGGGCACCGCTGGAGCTTGCTCAGGACGCGTTGTAGCTTTATTGGTGTTGATGGCCTTGCCCCCAGCTGGGGCCAAGGAAAGTCGTCCAGACACCGACTTGCGTTTGGGTTGGGGCGTCCTTGAGATCACCACATTTGGTCTCTTTCCTTTCGAGACCGGTCTGTCTGCCACCGGGGCTTGAGGAGCTGGGATGACGCCAACTGGCATGAACATAATAGAGCCAAATGGTAGCAGCGGCTCCTCCCATTGTCGCCCGAGACTGGCCGGAAGGACCGTCCTAGAGTCTATCCTCATCGTGTAGGAGACGGGAGCTGAGTTCATCATCGAAGACATCGTCGGAAGGTGATTGCTTGAAAATCTGCATGAAAAAGCATTATTTTTAGTATAAATACAGGTATGTATATTAATTGAGTTCGCATGAACGCTTAACCCGAAATATGGGAGGAGAGATTGGTCCCACCGGGCGTGCCAGAATCTGTAGGGTGTTTTTCGTCACCCCAGTGAGATGGGAATACGCGCGCGCTTGTCAGGCGTACTACAGATTCCCCCGGCCTAGGGTAGGCCGGGGGTTTAATGATTGTGGGGATCCGAATCTCCGGCAGCCGCGGACTAAGCTGCCGTTAATTACCCATCGCCTTTGGGGCGAGGGAACCTCCGATTAACGGGTTAAACTGGTCATGCGAACTCAATGTGCAGTATACGTGTGTTTTGAAAGGGGGTTTTGGATATATCGGGAGCCACGCAGAGTTTTTATGGGGGTCCCGCTACTCGGATAGCGGGCTGGGGGTCAAGGGGGCTAGCAGCCCCCTTGCGGGGTGCGGGGCAGCGCCCCGTTAGAAATTTTTTTCTAACAGGGACAGTGTCGTGGAGTACGTGTATGTATAAATTTGTATACATATGTATATATGTATATATGTACACAAAAAGAGGGGGAAAAGACATCCAAGGGATGCGCAGGTGCGCAAGCGCGCGCGCCACTTGTCGGCACGCGGACGACTTGCGCACTTGCGCAGTTGCGCAAGCGCGCGCGCCACGTGTCGGCACGCGGGCGCATTGAGCACTTGCGCAGGTGCGCAAGCGCGCGCGCCACGTGTCGGCAGGCGGGCGACTTGCGCAGTTGCGCAGTTGCGCATGCGCGCGCGCCACGTGTCGGCACGCGGGCGACTTGCGCACTTGCGCAGTTGCGCAAGCGCGCGCCACGTGTCGGCACGCGGGCGACTTGCGCACTTGCGCAAGCGCGCGCCACGTGTCGGCACGCGGGCGACTTGCGCACTTGCGCAGTTGCGCAAGCGCGCGTGCCATGTGTCGGCACGCGGGCGCCTTGCGCACTTGCGCAAGCGCGCAGGTGAGGCACAACAGGCTTTTTGCCTAAAAAATTTCTCAGAAGAGAAATCAGAGAGGAGTTGGACTCCTGAATGTGTTTTTCTTCTCTCTTTTTTTTGGGGGGGGGTTTAGTGAAAGATGTTCTTCTTCTTCCTCCTGTTGCTTGCTGGATCTTGAAGATCAAGAGATGTGAAATCTCAAAATCTCTCCTTTTTAAGATCTGATGACAGATCCAAGTTCCCCTATGTGGGTTTTGTGGTGGAAAACTATTTAGTTTTTTAAAAAAGGAAGAGTAAAACTCTTGATTTAATTCAAGAGAAAGAGGAAGGTTTTGGAACCTTGAAGAAGGAGAAAGATCTCAGATCTAATTTTTTGGAGAGAATGAAAAGTATTACTTTTTTATTCATCATGTTGCCTTTTATAGGCTTACATATTTATAAATAGCCCCTTGGGCTTTACAAAAATGGCATTTTGCCTATCCCATGGCTCATGTGCCATTTCTTTTTGCACATAAGCCATGGGCTTACAAAATATTGGCTTTTATGCCCGTTTTACATACATTCATGTATAAAAAAATTACATAATAATTATTTATTACATGATTTTGTCGTTGCCATGGGGAGGCTGGCCGTGGGCTTGACTTGGGCATGGGCCCGCTTGACCTGGGCTTGGGCCCACCTGGCTTGGGGTTGACCTTGACTTTGACTCGGTCAACGGGGGTGTAAATTTTTACCCCAACATCGACGTCCGAGCCCACGCCGGATTTAGGCGAAACCACATTCACCGTCTCCACCGGAGCACGGGGCGCTGGGGGCACGTCCACAGTATCACGGGGCAATCCACGCGGGGGGCTTAGCACACGCGGAGGCTCATTTCCAGCATCTCCTCTCGGTGGAGGAACGACGGGGGTCCTTTGCCGTAGGGGGACTTTGCGATCGCTGGCAGGGGCACACCCTTGCGGTCAACCAGTAGCCGCTTCTCTTCTCGGATAACAGCACCTATTGCGTGCTGATACCAAGCCCCGTATACGTTGAGGGCCTTGGGAATGCAAGTCGGCTCGCTAATGAAGAAATGGGAGCCCGTATTTAGCCGCATGAAGTGATGTAATGCATTCCGTATCCCCTCCCTGGTGGCCGCAGGCTCTTCCAAAAACGCCTCCAGTGGGACCCCTTAGTTATAACTTAACCGCTAGGCGAAGCGATGGGGGTTGTACCTCATGAAAAGCACCAAATCATTCTGCCTGAATACAAGGAAGCCGGCCGGATGGAGTATAAATGTAGAATCTCCCGGGCTTTCAATACGGAGGCCCCGTCCTTGAAACTATCACGCAACGCCAACACCGACTTGGAGGTCTCCGGGCCGATGGTCATGACCTTGTCCGTGAAAGAAATGCCTGCTCCGACCGTGCGTGGACGAAGAAGCAACCCCCTAGCCTCCCGCGGAGGCGGATTCACAATAGAAGCGCCGACCAGCCTCATGACTCTCGGGAGTCTGCACTTCTCGTAGAACGAGGACCTCTTATGAATACCAAAAACCCCGAGCACATGCATTTCCATCCATGAAGTAAAATAGTGCATCAGGAAATTGGCAGGTTGCACCCCCGGTTCAGTTGCATCCGCCGCCACGCTGAGACCATGGTACAGGTGGGCCAACCCGGCGATTCCAATCGACAATTATATGTCAGCCACCATCCGATGTGCTGGGTAAAAGACAGACGGCCTCATGTAGCGCGGGTGCATAGGGAGCGCGAACCAGCACAGCCATAGCCCCAGAAACCCGAGAAAGAAGGTCTCCTCGTCGATGCCCGGAGCGGCGATTTCCGATAAGCGGATGATGGCAGCATCAGGGAGGTAAAAACCTTTTTGATCGGCTTCCAAAGCTGGTCGACGATCTAAGCCAAAGCCGAAGGGATCGTCGAGCTTGGCGAATTTTTCGCTCCGCTGCGACAGAATCTCCGGCCGAAGAAAGCGGGCGATGAAGTCTGCAAAACTAACTTCCCGGCCTCCCGATTCCAAGTACAGACTTTCATACATATTCAGCACCTTTACCAGACTCGGGAACTGGTGCTGAATAGCATTCTCCGGCGTTAGGCCCATTACCAGCGGCTTGGTGGCGAAGACATATTCATCAGGAGGAAGTAGCTCTTCATAATGCTCCCCCCTCACCGGCAAACCGGAAATCTCAGCAAATTCTTCTAGGGGGATGGAGACTTCCCTGTCCGTCAGAAGAAAGGTATGGGTGGGGATGTTCCATTGTTCCACGAATGCCTTAACCCACCACGTCGGAGGAGCAGGGTAATAGAACAATGATGCGTAGACTGCGGGGTACAGACCAATCTTCAGCAAATGCGCCTTCTTCGCTGACAAGATGTACCTGGCCCACTGCAAATACCCGGCCGATTGTCGAGGGGTCAATCTAATGTTATAAGGTTGTCCCCAAGGGCGCGACTCACCCTGGCATATGCGCCGCCTCAGAATATCCACGGCTGCCGGCGGCTGCACGGGAATGGAAGCAATCGAAGGCTGAAGAAGATCCTCCGAATTCCAATTTACGACCTCCATGGCATAGTTCACCGGGGGTACATCTGCTTATGCGATCGAAGAGATCGGCTCGGACGGCGTCACACAAGAGAAGCTTCGGCGACCTTTGATAATTTTGTTGTACCACCTACCCCGCAGATGAAGGTTCTTGTACTCCGGGTCATAGTCCTTAATCAGAGTAAGAACCTCCCGATCCACTGGTGCCTCAGAGAATCCTCCCTCTGAGCGGAAAAATGGGAACGAAAGATCAGCAGACATGTTGCCTACAAGAAAAAAGCAAAATTCAATTATCAGTATCATAATTTTAAAAGCCCGACGCTTGGTACTTTAAAATTTGTACTACACTGCAATGCAGTGGAGAGGGGACCAAAGGGGGACCCACAAAATCCAGATGACAATGCATCAGTTAATAAGAAAGCCTCATCATTGGATGAGACTGTCAATTAATGAAGAAATCCTCAAAGAATATTCTCATTAAATGAGAAATCCCTTGAGGCAAGGAGAAAATCTCCCTTTTCAGAGCAAAGCTCTGTCACAGAGTGACACTTGTCAAACTCTGGTCACAAGGGAATAAAATTCCTTAAAGAGCCTAGCTCTGTAACAATGATGGAAAATTCTATCAAAAGTTAATGAAAGTTAATTCCCAAGAATTAAAATTCTAGGATCTTAAAGATCTATGAAAAACTCTTAAGAGTTCATCATCAGAAAATCAAAAGATCTATATTCTGTCAATGTGCAAAGCTCTGTTCATGGGTTAAGAAACCCTGAAACAAATTCTTGAGAGCAAAGCTCTGTTTATGAAACCCCAAAGGGGATTTCTTTAAATCAAAAGATCTATAAGAGCAAGGCTCTATTAATTAAAGTTGATTTAATTAAGTTTAAATTTTTACCTAAAATTTTCTAGAGTTCTAACTCTGAAGTTCTCGAAAACGAGAGCAAGGCTCTGAAAATAACAATCTTGAGAAGATGATAATCATCTGAGGAGGACCAAGGGTCCTATTTATAGGCGCCCAAGCGCCCCTTAAACTCCTGATCAATCTAATGGATCAGATGTTGCCACCGCTGCACTCACGTGTGCGCCACGTCAGCGCAACGATGGGGGGGCATTTGTTTCCCCCAATCAGAGCAAAGCTCTGTTTGAATTTCAAAATTCAAAAATTGAAGCAACGCTTCAGATTCCTTGCGCTGCGCGTAGCGCGCCACGTGTCAAAAACAGACACGCCAGTGCAAGGAGCGCTGCGCCCAAGGCAGCGCACCCCCAATCAAAGCAAAGCTCTGTTTTAAAATTCAAATTTTAAATAAATGAAGCAACGCTTCAGAACACTTGCGCTCTGCGCTGCGCGCCACGTGTCAAACAGTGGTGCGTTAGCGCAGTTGCGCTGCGCTCCGCGCTGCGCGCCACGTGTCAAACACAGGCGCGCTAGCGCAGTGCACTGCGCGACATGTGTCAAGCGCAGGCGCGCTAGCGCAGTTGTGCCGCGCTCTGCGCTGCGCGACACGTGTCAAGCGCAGACGCGCTAGCGCCAATTGCGCCAGCATTGTAATTTAATTAATAAATAATTAATTAATTGGAATTAAAATTCTAGAAAGATCTTTCCAATCTTATTAAAATAAGAGGATTGTCTTCTGTAAAACAGAGGCCTTAGGATCAAAGATCCAACGGTGGTGAAATATCCCCAGATCAATCAGAGAAATATCTCTGTAACTAACCTAACAAACTAATTGGCCCTATATAAAGGCCCTTTGACTCCAAGTCTCGCATATACAGACATAGAGAAAAGAGAGAACTCTGGAAAATTTGAAAGGCAAGCTTTTGAAGAAAGAAGATCATCTTCTTCAAGGTAAAGAATTAAATTTTTGGAAGAACAGAGATGAAAACACCTCACAAAAAGAAGAATTTCTTCTAAAAAGATCAAAAATCTAAGAACAAGATCAAGATCTTCACTACAAAAAAAAAGGATCAAAAAAAGATCCAATCATAAAAGATTAAAGAAGTAATTTACTTCATTTCTAGATCTTTTGATCTATATAAAGGCACAACCTTTTGATGAACCATTGGTTCTTGAATCTTGAGGTAAAATCTCTTGAGAACAAGAAAAACTTGTTCTTTGATCTGAATTGGATCAAGATGCGCTCTGCGCTATTGGACAGTGCCTTGCACTTTTGAAATGCGCCTTTGCGCTCCTTGGATTGGCGCACTGCGCCAGAGAGCGCCACGTGTCAATTACAGAGCAATCTGCGCTTTGCGCTTCTAAAACAGAGCGCTGCGCTTTTGGAATGGCGCACTGCACCAGAGCACGCCATGTGTCAGCAGCGCACTGGCGTAGCGCACTGCGCTAACAGACTTGCGCTCTGCGCTGCGTGACACGTGTCACCTCCACATGCACTAGCGTCTTGCGCTCTTTAATTGGCGCAAAGCGCCTGACAAGCCACTTGGCACACTATCAGACCAATATAAATGCTATCCATTATTCAAAAGGGCAGAGCCCAAGTACAAATGCTATGCATTAATAAAAAGGCTGAGCCCAAATAAAGGCTCAGCAGCCAGAACAATAAATTGTTCAACTCATATCAATTGAGCCCATATGCTCATAAACCTTCAAACAGACTTTAGTCCCAAATTGCACTATAGATCTCCCAACCAACATTGGTTCAAGGGTACATCTCTGAACTCCTCTGATATTTGTCGTTGTAATCCTTCAACGTTTTCAGAGAGGTGACGGGTCCCGACGGCCATACATTCCACGGACTATGATGGACCACCATGTCCTTAAACTGGAAATCGACTGCAATGTCTCTAAACTAAACAATAGAGCCCAAATGCTCTCTTGTTGGATCTATATGATCCTGTTAAGTTGATCTTAGTCCGGAAATCAGACTAACGTATCATTAACAAACGTTTAAGTTGATCTTAGTCCAAAATGAGACTAACGTATCCTTAAAACAAAACCCCAAACCCAAATCTAAGAAAATACGGATTTGGACTAATCCACGTCCTATGGGCGACAACATAAATTAGTCTTCGGATACAATCCACGGGCAATCACAAACAAAACAAACACCCACGACACGAAGTGACCAGCTGGAGAAGAAGAAAGTTGTTACCGCGATGCGGTAACGTAATTAACTGCAGGGGCTTGCGCCTGCAGGGAAGAGCGTCCCCACAATCAAAAACCCTTCAGACGAGGGGGAATCTGACGAAGTCTGCTACATCGGCCACATCCGTTTAAACCTTCGATACATGGTGCCATAAATCAACTTGGCATTTTCGGAGAAGTGGACGGATATCACCAATTAGCATCTGCACCGAATTTCAGGCAAGACGTCCATCGCGTCTCCGCCGCGTCTTCCGGAGGGGAACAACGCTCATAGGCTGGCGCTCAGCACCAAGCGCGCCACGTGTCACTCCCTGGTGCGCCAAAAGACTAGCGCAATGCGCTAACAAACTAGCGCTTAGCGCTAAGTGTGACACGTGTCCCCTTCGTGTGCGCTACCCGACAGAAGCGCAATGCGCCCTTTGACTGGCGCAACGCGCCTGGCGCGCCACGTGGTGTACTGTCAGAACAAACTTTGTTTCTGATGAATGATATGCATTCAATATAAGACAAAAATGTCAGAGCCCAATGCATAGCATTATTAAAAGGGTTGAGCCCAAATAAAAGCCTAATGGCCAGAACAAAAATAAAATGTTAAACATTTTTAGCTGGACTTAACTCAATTCTGGCCATAAGTCCTCAACTTAAATTGAACTGAGCCCATCTGCTCTTTCAACTAATGTACATCGGTTCGAGGGTACATCTCTTTACTCCTCTGATATCTGTCGTTGTAATCCTTCAACGTCGTTAGAGAGGTGACAGGTCCCGACAACCACATATTACAACGGACTGTGGAGTCCTTAAATCCACGGACTATGATGTCCTTAACCTCGACCGTAATGTCTTAAAACTAACATCGGACTGTGGGGTCCTTAAACCCATGGACTATGATGTCCTTAACCTCGACCGTAATGTCTTTAAACTAACATCGGACTGTGAGATCCTTAAACTCACGGACTATGATGTCTTTAACCTCGACCGTAATGTCTTTAAACTAACATCGGACTGTGAGGTCCTTAAACTCACGGACTATGATGTCCTTAACCTCGACCGTAATGTCTTAAAACTAACATCGGACTGTGGGGTCCTTAAACCCATGGACTATGATGTCCTTAACCTCGACCGTAATGTCTTTAAACTAACATCGAACTGTGAGGTCCTTAAACTCACGGACTATGATGTCTTTAACCTCGACCGTAATGTCTTTAAACTAACATCGGACTGTGGGGTCCTTAAACTCACGGACTATGATGTCCTTAACCTCGACCGTAATGTCTTAAAACTAACATCGGACTGTGGGGTCCTTAAACCCATGGACTATGATGTCCTTAACCTCGACCGTAATGTCTTTAAACTAACATCGGACTGTGAGGTCCTTAAACTCACGGACTATGATGTCCTTAACCTCGACAGAAATGTCTTAAAACTAACATCGGACTGTGGGGTCCTTAAACCCATGGACTATGATGTCCTTAACCTCGACCGTAATGTCTTTAAACTAACATCGGACTGTGAGGTCCTTAAACTCACAGACTATGATGTCGTCCTTAAACCCATGGACTATGATGTCCTTAACCTTGACCGTAATGTCTTTAAACTAATATCGGACTGTGAGGTCCTTAAACTCACGGACTATGATGACCTTAACCTCGACCGTAATGTCTTAAAACTAACATCGGACTGTGGAGTCCTTAAACCCACGGACTATGATGTCCTTAACCTCGACCGCGATGTCTTTAAACTAACAATGGACCCCCATGCCCTTAAACTGGCAATCGACCGCAATGTCACTAAACAAAACAATATAGCCCAATTGCTTTCTTGTCGGATCTAAATAGTCCCGTTAAGTTGATCTTAGTCTAAAATTAGACTAACGTATCCTTAATAAACGTTTAAGTTGATCTTAGTCTCAAATGAGGCTAACGTCTTCTTAAACTCAAACCCCCCCAAACCCAAATCTAAGAAAGATATGGATTTGGACTAATCCCCGCCCTACAGGCGACAACATAAATTAGTCTCCGTATACAATCCACGGGCAACCACAAACAAAACAAACACCCAAGACACGAAGTGACCATCTGGAGAAGGAGAAAGTTGTTATCGCGATGCGGTAGAATAATTAACTGCAGGGGCTTGCGCCTGCAGGGAAAAGCGTCCCCACAATAAAAAAAAACCCCTCAAACACGGAGGAATCTGACGAAATCTGCTACATCAGCCGCATCCGTTTAAACCTTCGACACATGGTGCCATAAATCAACTTGTCATCTTCGGAGAGGTGCACGGATAGCACCAATTAGCATCTGCCCCGAATTTCATGCAAGACGGATCTACGCGGTCGTGTCTCTGTGTTTGGAGGGGAACACTAGTGTTGAAGTATTGCAAACTCAACATGCTGTAATTCAAGAGCAAGGAAACAAGGGCTCTCATGATAGATTGCTTGTGTTAGTAGACATTGATTCATGATCTAGCGGGACTCCTGAGATTTTATTGGATTCACGCATGAACTACCCCAACACCCCGTGTAGGCTAAGTTACAACTAAAATTACTAGCCTTGCTCGAATTCATGAATACATCAAGTTTGCAAGATTGAGTTCATGTATGTATCAAGTATTCATGTCAAGTATTCATGTATTCATGTCAAGTTGTATTCATGGTTCGAGTCAAGTCATGTCATGTTTGCATGTTGATATTGTTCTGGTATTCAGGTTCAGGTCCAAGTATACATATTGGTATATTTGATTCATGTTGAATTTAATTCACGTTTGAATTGGATTCTGATATGAGTTAGACTCAGATTGATTTAGACTCAGACTTAAGTCAGACACTTTAAACTGATTTGGATCCTGAGTTAGATTCTGAAGTTATCGGTAACTGCTGCACATGGATGGCAGGATTTGTGTCTTTTTCCAGGACAATTACCATTGATAACACCGTTAAGTTTTTATACCTTAAATAGGAAAACACTCACTTTCTCCGACACTCTAAGGCTCAAGAGAATTGATCCTGCTTAAACCTATATTTACTAAAGTCCTTAAATGTAATTTTATATAACTCGATGGGGGTTTTATGAAAAATATTTTATATACTTTCCAAATAAACCTCGAGTATTTATTTATATTATTTAGGGTTTACATAATTGTGAATTTTAAGAATGTGAAGTATTTTAGTGATAATAGTTTAGCTTGGATAGTTCATGGTATTTTAGTGTAAAAACTTGTCTTTTGGATAATTTAAGGGTATTTTAGTGAAACCTGTCATTCTTTTATTTTCTAAAAAATATGGAATTTTATTATATCTTTAAAATATGTGGTTTGGTAATATGTATATAATTATTAAAAATTAATTTTATTATTAAGTAGAAAATCTCGTTTTTTCTTAAAAATCGTATTAAAAATCGTTCGAGTTTGAATGCTCCGTGAGGAGGTCTGCATCTCGCTCTACTAGCCTAGGATGTGCGATAATATACACCATCCAATAAAGGGTCCTCTAAAAAGGGCTGTAGAGGTATAATCGCAAAGAATTTTGATAATACAATTCAAAGAAAACCGGGTTTTTTCTAGTTCATAGTATTTTAATGAAATATTATATCAAAAGTATGATCAAGTTACATCGTGCTATGTAAACATGTGTGTATGTGAGGGGTAGGTCATTACCCCGTGATTTTTTCTAAAGGTATGTACAAACAAAGGAAAAAAACGACGTATATAAAATTCATGGTATTTTCATGTAAAAGTGAGATTTAAGTTATTTAACATTATGATTTTGAGTGAAACTTGTTTCTACCTATTAGTTTCATGATTAACAAGCAAGTGTAGGAATATACATGAGCAAGGCTTAAGAAAAAGGGTAGTTTCTAGGGTTTTATAATAAGATGTCGGTATAACTCCATTTACCGACATATTTTATGAAAAGAGACTTTTAGAGAAGAAGGGGGAGGATTAGAAGGGACTTACCGTTGGATTTTGTTAAGAAGAGAGAGAGAGAGGAAGAGATTGAGGTCATCGTGGCGTCACGGGATCGCCGGAATTCTTTTCGATCATCGCTGGAAGTTGATAGCTTGCTAACTCCACTTCTATCCCGCTTGTACTTGAGAAATTTTGAGAGTTTTGGTTAGGGATTTCAGAATGAAGATGGGCTGGGGAATGGGGTAGTATTTATAGTGTGAAATTAGGGTTTGGGGATTGAAAGAATGAATTAGAATGCATTTAAAATTAGATTTAAAGATGAAATTGAAGGCTCTGTTTAAATTCAGAGAAATCAAACAGTGCAGGGGTAAAAGGGGTAGGCCAAGGGTTTTGTGTAGGGCACGGGGACTATTGGCTACTGGGGGCCTATCCCCGCCGGCCCATATAGCCATCTCGCCGGCCAAGTTGTGGAGGGAGCCCGTCGGATTGAAGCCGCGTGTCCTATTCTGTATTTATATCATTTTGCACATCTTTGTTTTCTCAGTATTTTTATTTTTATGTGTAGTGCACGCGTAAACTTTTGGGCTTCCAAAAAGTTTAAAAGAAAATTCATAAAAAAATAATATGCGTCTGAGGGGATTCGAACACATGGGTATGTCACAACAGTGTAGAGGCTTTACCAGTGAGCTAAAAGTTGCTTCTTGCTGTTCTTAAATAAATTTAATTTATAACTTATACTCAGGCTAAGAAACTCCTTTCTGTACTTTAAAAAGAAAAAGTTTGTATAGAAAATTCATAGTCGTTACACAAAATGGCATTTTGGCTGATTCCGGCGGCCTGGTTTTGAGCTAATGCCCCATATTTCAACAGAGGGTTAAATACAGGGAAATTGGATTTTAGCATTGTTTGTTTTATCCCAGATTTGAGATGTGATCTCGTTTGTTTTTTGGGATGTTCAGAAAGTTTTTTGATCGAAACTGTAGCGTCGTTTTTCCGCATTTAATGATATGTGATGTCGCATATTTTCTATATGTCAATTAGATGAAGTTTCACAGTATTTAGTTGTGATGGTTATGTTGATTTACATATATTGTGCTTGGAACGGTTAGGATTGTCGCGAAATGAATAGCTTTGTATGGAATTGTATGATGTGCTTTATATAGATTTTCTATTCATGTTCAAAAGAAAACGTATATTCATTTATTCGGGATGAGCGTTTGTTTTGTGGCCGTCGTTTCCGCTTATTATATTATTATTTTCAAGAAATTTGACTTCATCAAGATTAAGAATGGGCCATGTATTTATAAGAAGATTGTAGGAGGAGCTGTCGTATTCTTCATCTTATATGTTTATGACATTCTCCAGATAGGAAATGATATTCATATACTACAATCGGTCAAGCTGTTCTTGAAAGTTCTTCATGAAAAACCTGGGTGATGCCTCCTACATTATGGGGATAAATATCTACAGAGATAGATCCAAAAGAATGTTGAGATTTTCACAGTCAAGGTACATAGATACCATACTAAAGAGATTTAGTATGGAAGATTCCAAGCGCGGTAATATATCCTCTTTGTACGGAATCACCCTCTCCAAACAGATATCTCTCAAGACCGGTGAGGAGAGGGCCCACATGAGCATTATATCCTATGCTTCAACGGCAGGGTCTGTTTACTGCCGAAAATAGAGACGAACTGGGATATGATATCTAGCCTGAATTTGGGAGCAGATACTATTTGGGCATATCTATCATCCTCTCCGAAAATACCAAGTTGATTTATGGTACCTTATATCGGAGGTTTAGATAGATACGACCGATGTAGCAGACTTTATCAGATTTCCTCTCATTTGTAAGGGGTTTTTTGATTGTGGGGATTCTCTTCCCTGCATGCACAACCCTCTGCAGTTAATTATGTTATCGCGTTGCGATAACCACTTTCTTCTATTCCGGGAGTTCACTTCGTGTCGTGTGTTATTTTGTTTATTATGGTTGTCCGTGGATTGTATACGGAGACTATTTTATATCGTCGCCCGTAGGCGTGGATTAGTCCAAATTTGTATATTTATGAATTTGGGTTTTGAATTTAGGTTGTATGTTCCGTCAGTTCAAAAAATATTTTATTTTATTTAAGGACCGTTAATCCAGTTTTAAATTAAGATCAACTTAAATATAAAAGCATTTGGGCTCAATTTATTTTAACTAAGTATGCGTTAGTCTTATATGAGACTAAGATCAATTTAGAAATATTTTAAAGGATTTTTGGTCATCTTTGAGACTAAAATCACTTGGGTTTATTGATATTTTGATCAACAGGATATCCATCATTTAATTATACTTGTTTAAATAATTAAATGATGTTTTATGGTATAAGTGCGCACATATATAGGTGTGCACATACCCGTTTATTTTATTTGAAAGGGTGCACACGTGCGTTGCACGTAGCTACGCACTGTTTTATTGCAAGGATGTTGTGTCTACATGTATCACATGACGCGCATGCCTTTATAGGCAATTTTGTTAAGTGCACACACGTGAGTTCTATAAGATACGCATGCCTTTATTGGCAGATTTTATTAAGTGCGTACACATGAGTTCCACATGATGTGCATGCCTTTATAGGCAGATTTTGTTAAGTGCGCACACGTGAGTTCCATAGGATGCACATGTCTCCAGAGGCTATTTTTGTTAAGTGCGCACATGTGGGTATCACGTGATGAGCATATTTTTATAGGCAGATTTTTTTAAGTGCGCACACGTGAGTTCCATATGATGCATATGCCTCCTGAGGCTGTTTTTGTTAAGTGCGCACCGATTTAGGTGCGCACTTATTTCATCAGAAAGTAAAAACTTTCACTAAGAAGCAATGACTTCTGTTTCACTTTTTTTTCTTCTTCTCTTATTTTCCGAGAAGTGAAAACCCTAGTTTTCATCTGTTTTAGAGCTGAGTATACTTGCGTTTTTATGATGCGCATTATATACATATATATATATATATATATATATTAGATTTTTTAATGGCAAATCAATGGATTCATAAAGAAATAAAGACTTCTGTATAAAAGCAAAAGCTTTTTAAAGAAAATAGAATTTTTCTCTTTTTTTCTTCTACCTTGTGCAATTTTTTGATGAATGAGAAGTCTTGATATTTTCCAGGTTATGGAGAGTTTTTCCGTCCGTAGTTCTTCATATCAGGCTCCTATTTATAGGAAAGAAGAAATTAGGATTTGTTCGGTTTGTTTTAGTTTGTTTCAATCTCAATCTGATTTTGATTGATTTAGAAAGATTTAATTGATTTATATCAATTAAGGTGACATGCGCACCGTTAGATGTTTGATCCGCAAATATTTTAGTTAAGGTATTTAACCAACAGAATATTATACTGTTAATTAAAGGGTTGTTTACTTATTTATTTCTTTTTTCAATAAGTGTTTGTTTTCAAGGAATGTGCATGTATTTACATTTGTTGTTTAATTAAGTGCGCATTTGTTGCATATGCTCATGTCATATGACTGTCATTAGACATGCGTGCGCACTTGTTGAATTTTTTTTGAAGCGACAAACAAATGTCAAGCTATGACTTATTGGTTTTGTTCGAGACTTACAAGAATGCGAACCGTCTCTCGAGCCCCTATAAATAGGTGTCATTTTCTTCATCCCCTTTAGAGTTATTGTTTTCTGAAGCTCTTGTTTTTTTCTACTTAAAACCTTTACTTCCTTAGTAATTTGGTAAGTGCGGTTGCGCACCTCTGTCTTGTGCATCCCATTTTGGTATGCGCTTTTAATTTTGCTTGCTCACCTCTTAGGGTTGGGCATTTAGCTTATCTTGCGCACCCCTATGGGTTGCGCACTTAAGATAAATCTTAAATTTTTTTTATTTCAAGGATGTTACTTAAGTTTAACCTTAATTAAATTTAAATTTTGATTTTGGATATTTTTAGTTAATTTTTTTAAGTGAACTGACATCTTTCCAGTCTTTTCTTTCAGTTGTCATGGACAGCCGTCTCTATACGATTAGGGAGATTGTTTCCCATGCCGACATTCACTTCTACGAACCAGCTTTTACTGATATTCAGTGTAAAGACGTACTTTGTCGTTTTGAGGCTCACGGTGGGCGAAAACTTCATCGACGGTCCACCTTACTCCAGCTAATATTTCAAACCATCCATGATACCATTCCTGAGACTATGGATGTAATGCATCTCTCTGCTCTTGACCAAGCTACGGATAAGATGCATTCATTTTTCTTGATGGGGTTTATCTCCAAAGGGTTGAGAGACCGTGCAACCGCCATCGTGCATGTAATCTTCAAACAAAGGACGATCTTGTCCGCATATGATAGAGGAGAATAAATACACATAGCGATGAAGGATAAGGCTTTTGAGCCTTTGTTGGAGTCTGTTTATGACTTCACCCACCCTTATAACTCGAACAATCTATTGCCTCTCTGAACTGTTCAGGCGATGTAACAGCTTTTGTTTTTGTTTGTCTTTTACTTTTCAGCATTAGTCTGTAATCCTTCTTTGACATATCAATGAAAAGTTTCTGTTTTTTACACTTGCACTTCTTTTTTTTCTTGAAGTTTTATTTCATTGCAAGAATCCTTTGTTAGTATATGCATCAGTCTTTATGTGTGCACATGTATAGAGATGTTCAAGTAAATTAAATCAACTTCATCAAGCGCGCATGTGTATAGGTGCGAAAGTCAACTGAATCTAGTTTATCAAGTGCGCAAGTCGTTTGAACCAATTTCATTTGGTGCGCATGGGTATAAGTGTGCAAGTCAACTGAACCCAGTTTATCAAGTGCGTAAGTCGTTTGTGTAAGTCGATGTACTACACCCCAATACTTGTGGGGAGGCGGAATTTTCAAAAACGAACTTGTTTAGTGAACGAAGATCGACTAACCGCTTGAATCGAAGCTAAACTATAAATAACCAAACACAAAGTGTTTCTAAACTACTGTGTTTAGGGATTATACCTAATGAACCAACTCCTTCGTCTTTACGATCTCCTTGTCCTCCTCGGCCTTCTCTTTGTAGTAGACGATCCACCCGAGAGCAAAACTCTAAGCTTAGCCTCTAAACTTGAGGCAACTAACCTTCTTGGATTGCTAATCAAAGAAGATAGATTGAGATAGAGTGATGGTTATGGATTGTTTAGTCTAACTAATCCTTGATCTCACCACATGAGGGGTGAGGATTAGGGTTTGAAGAGGGAGAGCTTGAGGAGAGAGAATGTGAGGATAATTATGAGATGAGATTATTGAGTATCATAATAAATATGAAGCATTCTCTTTTATGAAGAAAAGAATAATACATGACGAATAAGCATGCTTCACAAATATCTAATGGTGATTCATTGTCATGAGTCATTAAGCATTTATGATGCTTTAATGACATGAATGAATCACCCTCATGACTCACTAATCTCATTCATTGCATATGCCACCTAAACCTCCTTAGTCACCATCTTCTAGAAGCTTCTCGCACAATTACGAGAACGCCCCTCCAATCCGCAAAAATACGGAAAAACTTTAGACTGTAAAAATCCAATAACCGGATACCAGTAACTGGCTTAAACCAAAGCCGACTGGTAAAAACTGTCCGAAAGTCGTACGCGCGTAAACGCACGTATGCGTCCGAACCCTTGTCGTAAAACCATATGACCCCTATATCGTTTCGCCTGGAGTAGGAAACTCTCTGTGTGGGACTCTAGAGACTCTACTACCACGCTGGCAGTGGGTTTAACCACAGACCACAAGCGGCACTAGCTGTACGTAACGGTCCCCAGGTAGTTGTCGATAAGAAGGCCGATGAGGAAAACCCATCCGAACTCCTACTGAGTCTGATGTGACAATCTCCATACAGTCCGGTCCGTTCGTCCAAGACTATCGCATATCGAGCCTAGGGGGCGGCAAGCGTCAGTCCCCTAATAGCGGTATAAGTCGTGTCGGAGGGAAGCCCATTACACCCTGAGAAACTACTGGAACCTACCAGCAAATCTCGCTTGCCCTGGCCAGGGACTTTACGTAATGGCTCTCTGACACAGCGCGATTTCAACTCCCAATACCGAGAGGGACGAATCCTGTCTAACCGCCACTGCCTCCAAGTGCTCGGGACTGCACCCAACTGCTACCTGTTTGCACGACTCCTTTGAGCCGTGGTAGGGTAGCAATCTAAGAACAGTGGGACACACTCGAGGCGAAGTAGCAGTGTCAAGTCTGCGGACTATGCTGTACTCATGTCACCTGGGAACTGTTCACTGACGACTAGTATAAAACCAACCAACAGTTCCCTGTGAGTCCTGTCCGGTGTACCCGTAACCTAACGAGCACCTGTATACTATCTCCAGTACGACGTACTGACGGCTGTGGGACAGACCATCTCCCCAACTGGGATGAGAAGCGTACACACTAGTCTACTCCGGAGTATCGATGCTCTGTCTCGATAATCCAACGACTAGGGACCTGAATAAGGATGTGCTTGTAGACTACCCAGACCCCACTAGTGTGACTGTCATCACAACGCTGGTAGTCAAGCAAGATCCTAAGAGCTCTTTCAATACGTACACTCACATATTAAGATAGAAAAACTAAGTAGCATACTACCATGTTTAGCAAGACTGTTATATACATGTGAATATCCCAAGCTTCCATTAAGTAATATACAAACTAGTATGATACAGTAATGGCCTTCTAGGGCATAAACACTAACAATCTCCCACTTGCACTAGGGCCATGTACTGGTATATCGAAGACCAATGATCTCGAGTAGCCTCTCGAACTGCGTCTGAGGTAGGGCCTTCGTGAATGGATCAGCAATGTTCTCTTCTGAAGCAACTCTCCGAACCTCGATCTCCTAACGATCAATGATCTCCCTGATCAGGTGATACCGCCTCAAGATGTGTCTGGACTTCTGATGGGACCTTGGTTCCTTCGCTAAAGCTATAGCTCCGTTGTTGTCGCAATACAGAGGTATTGGATCAACTATGGTAGGAACCACCTGAAGTTCTGTTAGGAACTTCTTCATCCAGACTGCTTCTTTTGCGGCATCGCAAGCAGCTATATACTCCGCTTCCATCGTCGAGTCAGCAACGGTGTCCTGCTTGGAGCTCTTCCAGCACACCGCCCCTCCATTGAGGGTAAAGACATAACCCGACATGGACTTGGAATCGTCCTTATCACTCTAGAAGCCGGAATCAGCAAAGGCCTCCAACCTGAGGTCTTTTCCGCCGTAAACCAAAAACATCTCCTTAGTCCTTCTCAGGTACTTGAGAATGTTCTTTACTGCTATCCAGTGCTTCTCCCCTGGGTCTGACTGATACCGGCTTACCACGCTCAGTGCGTAAGCTACATCTGGTCTGGTACACAACATCGCATACATTATAGAGCCTACCGCAGAAGCGTAGGATATAATAGACATGCGTTCCCTTTCCAAATCAGTCTTGGGAGACATCTCTTTGGAGAGGGTGATTCCGTGACAAGCCGGTAGATTACCGCGTTTAGAATCTTCCATACTGAATCTTTTCAGTATAGTGTCGATATACCTGGACTGCGAAAGTCCCAACATCCTCTTGGATCTATCACGATAGATCCGGATCCCCAGAATGTAAGAGGCATCACCCAGGTCTTTCATGGAGAACCTGTGTGACAAGAATCCTTTGACAGATTGTAGCATAGGAATTTCATTTCCTATTAATAGAATGTCATCCACGTACAAGACGAGGAATACGACACTTCTGGCTACAACTTTACTATATATGCAAGGTTCATCTGGATTTTTGATAAAGTCATATTCTTTGACTGTTTCATCAAAACAGATGTTCCAACTCCGCGATGCCTGTTTTAGTCCATAAATGGACTTAAGCAGCCTGCATACTTTCCCGCTGCTCCCACTCTGATTGAAACCCTCTGGCTGATCCATATAGACGCACTCTTCTAAATTTCCATTCAGAAAAGCCGTCTTTACGTCCATCTGCCAGATTTCATAATCATGGAAGGCAGCAATAACAAGAAGGACCCGAATGGATTTGAGCATAGCTACTGGAGAAAAAGTTTCGTCATAGTCCAAACCAGGTCTTTGACGAAAACCCTTTGCAACAAGTCTAGCCTTATAGGTTTCCACCTGTCCATCTACACCAATCTTTTTCTTGAAGATCCATTTGCATCCTATGGGTTTTACCCCATCTGGAGCAAAGTCCAAAGTCCATACTTTGTTGGTGTACATGGACTCCATTTCGGCCCGCATTGCATCTAGCCATCGTACCGAGTCGCCGCTCTGGATGGCCTGCTGGAAGTCAGTAGGTTCATCATCATCTATGATGCAATCCTCTCTATCCCCATCTATGAGAAAACCGTAGTATCTCTCAGGCGGATGAGACGGCCTACTACTCCTGCGGAGGGGTGCGGGAATGTTCTGTTCTTCTTGAACCTCTGGTTCTACCAAACTTTCAGTAGCTGCTTGTGGTTCTGGAATTTCTTCCAGTTCTACTGCGCTCCCACTCTTCTGATTTTCTAAAAATTCAGTTTCTAAGAAGTGGGCATGACGAGAAACAAAAACCTTTTGTTTCTCTGCGTAATAGAAATAATATCCCTTGGAGTTCTTTGGATATCCCACAAGCTTACACTGTACTGAGCGTGCCTCGAGCTTGTCCGAATGCTGCTTTTTTACAAAAGCTGGACACCCCCATGTCCTAAAATGTTTTAGACAGGGTTTCTTCCCACTCCACATCTGATATGGTGTGGTAGGCACAGTCTTGGTTGGAACCTGGTTCAAAAGATATGCCGCTGATTCTAGCGCATAACCCCAGAAAGATCGCGGTAACTCAGCATTACTCATCATGGATCGTACCATATCCAATAGGGTTCGATTCCGTCTCTCCGATACACCGTTGTGCTGTGGAGTGTATGGAGGAGTAAGCTGAGAGAGAATTCCTTTCTCTTTTAGGTAACCTAGGAACTCGGCACTTAAGTATTCTCTACCTCGATCAGATCTTAGTGTCTTAATACTTTTGCCTGTTTGGTTTTCCGCTTCACTCTTGTATTCCAGGAATTTCTCAAAGGCCTCGGATTTATGCTTTATTAAGAAAACTTGTCCATACCTAGAGAAATCATCTGTAAAAGTAATGAAGTAGGAATAACCACCTCTTGCATGTGTAGACATTGGACCACATACATCGCTGTGTATGAGTCCTAAGAGCTCGCTCGCTCTTACTCCTTGTCCAGTGAATGGAGTCTTTGTCATCTTTCCTTTGAGACAAGATTGACACGTGTCATAAGATTGATATTCGAACGAGTCCAAATATCCTTCTCTATGCAACTTAGTCAACCTTCTCTCATTGATGTGACCCAGTCTACAATGCCATAAGAAAGCTTTATTTAAATCTGGAGACTTTCTTTTTAGTGTGTTTTGGACATTGAAAATTTGGAGTTGGTTTAAAACATATATGCCGTTATTTAGTGTACCTGACCCAATCAAACTATGATTAAGGTGGATGTTGACAACATCTCTTACAAACGTGAAATCATAACCTTTATTTGATAACAAGGAAACTGATATGATATTACACGTTAAGCTTGGTACAAAATAACAGTTATGTAAAACCAAAATGTGTCCACTCGTCAATCCTAGGTGATAATCCCCGACGGACGCAGCTCCCACGCTAGCTCCGTTAGCAACCTTTAGGGTCATATCACCTTCCTTCAGCACTCTACGGTTTCTCAGTGCCTGCAATGAATTGCAAATATGAGATCCTGATCCGGTATCCAATACCCAGGAAGTAGAGTTGATCGACAGACAATTCTCAATTACAAACACACCTGAAGTCGAAGCCACAGCTTGCTTCGGTTCCTGGTTCTTGGCGTTCCACGCCTTGCAATCCTTCTTCCAGTGCCCTTTTCTGTGACAATGGAAGCACTCATCCTGGCCAACTACCAGTGCTGCAAACTTTTTCTTTCCCTTCCCTCCCACCTTACTAACACCTCCTCTGGGTCTGGGTGCGGCCTTCTTCTTCCTTCCTTTGGCCTTTGCCTTGGACCCGGAAGAAGATGTACCGCCAACAAACATAGCGGGTGTTTCCCTTGTATTTTTCAAGGTGCCCTCTGCACTCCTTAACATGTTCAGGAGTTCCGGAAGTTCAACTTCTTTTCTTTGAATGTTGAAGTTCAGGATAAACTGGGCGTAGGTGTGAGGAAGGGACTGGAGAATAAGGTCTGTATAGAGCTCATTATCCAAAGTCGTCCCAAGGTCTGCGAGCTCTTCAATATAGCGGATCATCTTTAGGACATGTTCTCCTACCGATGACCCGACAGCCAACCTCGCTCGAAACAAGTTCTTAGAGGTCTCGTATCTTGCTATACGAGATTGCTCTCCATAAAGTTCCTTTGTATGGAGAAATATGCCATCAAGGTCCATATCCTCGTGCCTCCTCTGATGTTCATTGTTCATCGAGGCAAGCACGATGCACTTGGCTTTCGTGCAATCTAAATCCCAGGTTTTGCGGATTTCCTTATCCGCATTATTGGATTTGGGACCAGGGACAGCAGGTGCCGTAGCGGTGAGGACGTACCCCAGTTTGTCATAGGTCAAAGCCATTTTGACATTCCGCAGCCAATCTTTATAGTTTGGCCCTGTCAGTATATTTTTCTCTAAAAGTAACTTAAGTCCAGTCATTTTCAGGGTCGCTGCAATTAGGAGAGAGAGAAGAAAACTCTTTAGCATGATGCTCTTGCAAGTTTAGAGTGGTTTTTAGTTTATCTAAACTGGATGGCTCCCATTGTTTCTCGAATCCTTCCTCAAACCATAAAAGAAGAATTAGCCAGGACTATTCTCACCGTACAATACTTGCTTAACCTTCAGCCAGGCTGGTGTCGGTACTTTGAGGGAGGTTTTCCAACGCTTTCGCGAAGTTCCTTAATTAAATAATCTCTTTTCTCTGGGGGCGTAACCCCGCTGACACTTTTCTGGACACCTACTAGGTTTATAGCATTGATCGTTAAGTGACGAATATCCTGATAAGTAGCATATACTCACAGTAGGATCGGGATCCAAATATCATCGTCTGATAATGCTGTAGGAATGCTACCAACATTCATCAAACTCAAAATGGTATGCATCTCTTTGCAAATTTCAGTTTCTTTAGAAATTCCCGATATAGATTTTTGCCCCATGTTCTTATGATCTTGACTAAGGGCCAACAAATCATAAGTCACATGTCAAGTTCTGCCCATCATTATCCTGTTGATTTGAACCCATCCGTATACTCTTGACTAAGGGCCAAACAAAGTAATACGAGTGTCCCAAACCAACTCATCTATCTATGCAACAAATGAATACCCCAGCAGCTACCAATCACTATGTCTTGACTAAGGGCCAAACAAACATAGCTTGAATACTACTGACCATTCATAAGAAATGACGGAGGGCTACGAATGGTTTTGGCGAAACCGTGAACGTAGTGAACTTGATATAACCGAAGGAACCTGATAGCTTTTAAAAGGAGTGGTTAAAGCTCCGCATTTAAAAATATCTGTTTTTAAAATTAACCGAGTGGTTTCTTTTAAATTGTTCCAACGATTTAAACTTGGTTTATTTTTCTTTGCATTATAGATAATGCGTCCCATCATTAACCTATCATTGCAGAAAACAACGAAAATATGACGTCCTCTTATGCCATCTGCATTCGCCACTGGGTCCCGTCATTACCCGTTAGGTTACTTAACTAACGACAGAGCGGGGACTGGGCTAGCGCGGGTGTAAAACATAAGTGACGTCTAAATAGCTATCATATATATAGATATTTTACATTCGTATGACGCAATGATATACATTCCAGAACACAGATGAACTTAATTGGATTTGCTAGCAATCCGTATTTCTTTTGAGCCTGCAAGAAAAGACGGATAACACAGTTGTGATGAATAGCCATTACCCCACCCTCGACCCCTACGGGTACGGTAAACTACCCACCCGGCAGTTTGTGTACCCCACCTTGGGTCAGTCCTAGGAGCAAAAACAGTAAAATGAAATAATATAACGGTGGCTACAACCGCAACCTGGATGTGCCCCGCAAAAATAATATTACAACAAATTACATTTACAACAAATGAATTAAATAATAACCCATTGGAAAACCCCGGCTATACACCACAACAGTCCAATTACAGTTCATATGCACAAACAGATGAAACCATTACAGAAATGTGCAACCCCCTGCCAACCGACATACTAGCAGTTAGGGGAGGTTTACGAACACATTATACAATCATAGATATAATCCAATATGCAAATACTGTACAATTTCGATCGATTAAACACCATTAATATTGCTCCAATACTGCTCTGTAAAACTGAAACCTGAGCAAATATTAAAAATTCCAGAAAATACCAAATATCCAGGGGACCCACACAAAAAATTTGGGTTCATGACTCGGCAACTCGGCGGCGGAACCGCGGCGGGATCTGTGGGATCCGCCGCGCTTCCGCAGCTCTTTAGCCGAGTCATGGGCCCAATTTTCTTGGGTGTTCTCCTGGATGCTTTTCAAGCTTTCTGAACGTCCCTGAAAAAATTTTAGACTTCATTTAAATTTCGACAGAAACTTGACAGTTCGGGGTTTTCCGGTTTCGTTTTTTTCGTTCGAAATTCGTACAAATTTGTAATTAAGTTATTTATTGTTTAGCGAGGCTCTGATACCACTGTAAGTCGATGTACTACACCCCAATACTTGTGGGGAGGCGGAATTTTCAAAAACGAACTTGTTTAGTGAACGAACATCGACTAACCGCTTGAATCGAAGCTAAACTATAAACAACCAAACACAAAGTGTTTCTAAACTACTGTGTTTAGGGATTATACCTAATGAACCAACTCCTTCGTCTTTACGATCTCCTTGTCCTCCTCGGCCTTCTCTTTGTAGTAGACGATCCACCCGAGAGCAAAACTCCAAGCTTAGCCTCTAAACTTGAGGCAACTAACCTTCTTGGATTGCTAATCAAAGAAGATAGATTGAGATAGAGTGATGGTTATGGATTGTTTAGTCTAACTAATCCTTGATCTCAACACATGAGGGGTGAGGATTAGGGTTTGAAGAGGGAGAGCTTGAGGAGAGAGAATGTGAGGATAATTATGAGATGAGATTATTGAGTATCATAATAAATATGAAGCATTCTCTTTTATGAAGAAAAGAATAATACATGATGAATAAGCATGCTTCACAAATATCTAATGGTGATTCATTTTCATGAGTCATTAAGCATTTATGATGCTTTAATGACATGAATGAATCACCCTCATGACTCACTAATCTCATTCATTGCATATGCCACCTAAACCTCCTTAGTCACCATCTTCTAGAAGCTTCTCGCACAATTACGAGAACGCCCCTCCAATCCGCAAAAATACGGAAAAACTTTAGACTGTAAAAATCCAATAACCGGATACCAGTAACTGGCTTAAACCAAAGCCGACTGGTAAAAACTGTCCGAAAGTCGTACGCGCGTAAACGCACGTATGCGTCCGAACCCTTGTCGTAAAACCATATGACCCCTATATCGTTTCGCCTGGAGTAGGAAACTCTCTGTGTGGGACTCTAGAGACTCGACTACCACGCTGGCAGTGGGTTTAACCATAGACCGCAAGCGGCACTAGCTGTACGTAACGGTCCCCAGGTAGTTGTCGATAAGAAGGCCGATGAGGAAAACCCATCCGAACTCCTACTGAGTCTGATGTGACAATCTCCATACAGTCTGGTCCGTTCGTCCAAGACTATCGCATATCGAGCCTAGGGGGCGGCAAGCGTCAGTCCCCTAATAGCGGTATAAGTCGTGTCGGAGGGAAGCCCATTACACCCTGAGAAACTACTGGAACCTACCAGCAAATCTCGCTTGCCCTGGCCAGGGACTTTGTGTAATGGCTCTCTAACACAGCGCGATATCAACTCCCAATACCGGGAGGGACGAATCCTGTCTAACCGCCACTGCCTCCAAGTGCTCGGGACTGCACCCAACTGCTACCTGTTTGCACGACTCCTTTGAGCCGTGGTAGGGTAGAAATCTAAGAACAGTGGGACACACTCGAGGCGAAGTAGCAGTGTCAAGTCTGCGGACTATGCTGTACTCATGTCACCTGGGAACTGTTCACTGACGACTGGTATAAAACCAACCAACAGTTCCCTGTGAGTCCTGTCCGGTGTACCCGTAACCTAACGAGCACCTGTATACTATCTCCAGTACGACGTACTGACGGCTGTGGGACAGACCATCTCCCCAACTGGGATGAGAAGCGTATACACTAGTCTACTCCGGAGTATCGATGTTCTGTCTCGATAATCCAACGACTAGGGACCTGAATAAGGATGTGCTTGTAGACTACCCAGCCCCACTAGTGTGACTGCCATCACAACGCTGGTAGTCAAGCAAGATCCTAAGAGCTCTATCAATACGTACACTCACATATTAAGATAGAAAAACCAAGTAGCATACTACCATGTTTAGCAAGACTGTTATATACATGTGAATATCCCAAGCTTCCATTAAGTAATATACAAACTAGTATGATACAGTAATGGCCTTCTAGGGCATAAACACTAACAGTTTGAACCAATTTCATTAGGTGCGCATGAGTATAGGTGTGCACTTGAACAGGTGTGAATAAATGCCCTTATCAATCGTGTGCACATGTCCTGTATGTGTGTGCAATTGATATTGAACCGTCAGATTCGCTTTGAGATCCGCCGAAGTTGAACCGACTTTCGACCTCCTATAAAAGGAACGCACCCCATTTGCTGGAGCGCATTGCTTTCACTTTCTCTTGCGCGCTTTTAAGAACCTTTCCTTCCTTTTGCGCACTTGTTTCTCTTAGTGCTTACGCACTTATTCGAAGCTTTTGCTTCCTTTAGCTTTAAACGGTAAGTGTGTTTTTTACGCACTTGCCTAGTGTGCACTTTTGACTGCTACACTTATCACTTATGCACTTGTCTAGTGTGCACTTAGGACTTGTGCACTTGTCTAATATTTGTTGATTGCGCCATGTGCAATTATAGATAACTTTGACCTAGGACTTAGCCCTTATTCCTTAAAGAAACTCACACAGTTTAGTTTAAGGACTTTAAAAGAAACTTAAACATTTTAGTACAAGTAATTTAAAGGAACTTTGAACAATTTTTTCCAAGAATTCTCGTGAAGTTTATTAACTTTATAGTTAAGATTCCCGCCATTGGGATGCCCCATGATTGCTATTAATGCTATCCTTTTTCTTTTGCCTTTCAGGTAGCATGGCATACTCGTCAGACTTCGGTTACAAGTGTCCAGAAAAATTGCGTCTGGATGAGCCAATAGACTCAGAGATTTTTTGAATGATAAAGGCTTATGACGCTCCGCAATAGGGTCTACATCTGTGGGTTGGATGGTACAATCAGATAATCCAGGGCCGAGTTACCTTCTAATGTGAAACACCCTCCGACCCGTTGGGGCTTATCCAATACACAGCAACTCCACCAACTGCTTTCACGGCGGAAGTGGAGGACTGAACAACTTATAATAGGCTGCAGCTATCTTCGGATGGAGTAACAACACCAACACCCATAAATCTTTTGAGCCACCGAATGTGCCAGGACGAGGTGATGCCATGGGGAATACCTTACAATGTGGGTATGATCACAAGGTATCTGACCGGCTACGTTGGCTGGGCCATGTTTATTCTGTCGGCGGAGAAAGCTTTGCTGGAGCGCACTAGGCTCTATGGAGCAGTCTATGGCTCCCTGTTTGAGTATCCTAAGACCCGACCCTGGTGGGTGAAGTCTTTATCCGAGCAGTGGAACGTGCAAACCAGCATCTTTATGATGTCTTATAGAGAAGCATCCATCTCTTTGTTGGAGTTCCAACATATCTTCGGGCCACCAATCACGTGTGAATATTACGAGGAGCTATTTCTCCATGATGAGTTCGTTTTTGCTGCGGGTCCGGTTTTCGAAGATTTAATGGGCGATAATGCGATAGCCTTCTTACGACTGGGCCTTAAGAAAGTACTGACCATTTTCAAGGAGATGCACAGGGCCTCCAAAGGAGAAGGGGTTACCTTTGAGGCTTTTATTGCGAGGTTTGTGCACCCGCATGTCCTTAGAGCTGATATTGACAGGCATGCGGTTATGGGAAACCCTTTCATCCTACGCATGTAGGGGAAAGGTCCCGCGGCGATGGAAGAATATTTTCGTCCTAACGCATCTCCTTATGAGCTTAAGGACGTTGCCGCTCCGGGGATCGACCGAAATTCCTTTTTCATTGCTTTCATAGGCTTGTGGCTGAGCTGGTTCGCAATCCCAGTTCATCCAAAACTAATGCGGGCCTTCGTCTTGTACCTTGTCGATCGCATAGCTTATGGTGCAAGGCTAGCCATCGGTATCGCCGGGCTGTCATTTCTATATCAGGGTCTTACTGAGTTGGCCACCTCAGACGACCCAGGCGAAGAGCACGTGTATATGCTATTGCACTAATTTTGTGCGTGGATCCATTTGCATGTGAATGGGGCATACAGAGAGCGGGTGCAACTGACGTTTTTTGGACACGGTTTCCTTTCCCATGGTAATGAAGCTCGTTGGGGACTCAAGGCTCAAACCGAACAAAGACATTCGCCGTCTGTGCCTCATTCCTTAGAATCTCCGGGAGCAGAGGCAAATTTATTTTGATGATTGGATACTTGTAAGGTCCTACCATCCCGGTCAACCTCTACTAGATGTATTGAAAGAGGGTAATTTAAACTTGGCTGATAGGGACATCGCTTATCTCTATTCGATTCGCCCTGGATTTTTAGTGTATAGGTGGGTGACGATGTCGCTTATAGACCTTATAGTCCCTATCGCTTCTCCAGGCAATTTGGATACAATAAAGGCGTTCCGCTCCAAGCTTTTCATTGCAAGCCTATTTATGCGAGGGAGTCGGCCAAGAATGTCATTCATCTTTTTATGAGGCTGGGCACTGGATCTCGCTTTGTGATCCCCGACCCGAACCGTGTCCCCCGACTATTATCAACCTTTTGATCATGTACTGATCATTCATGGATGGGCTCATCGATCAGGAGAAGCATGTCTTCCTTGGTCGTCGGGGTGCTATGAGGGCATCAAAACCTGATTTCCCTTTTAGACAGAGGTCGGTTATTCTTCCTTCCTTACCTCGAGAAGGGACACTGGCAGCTTCTTCCGCCGTCCGAGAACTTAGGACAGCTTGAGCTTTCAGAAGTGTTCAGCCAGAACTTGTTCCTGGCACTCAGAAAAGAACAGTGGCAGGTAAGAAGCGAGCTCCCTCACCTATTGCCTCTGAACCTTCTGGCAGGCAACGTCATGCTAGTGGTGTTTTTCCTGTTGAAGACCCTGTCCTAGAACCGGAAGTGAGGTCCTCTGCCGGAGATGACGTCGTGGGTTACTCGCCGTCTAATTCAGATATTGGGAAGTGTTGGCCGAAGGCACCATTAAGTAAGAAGAGGGTCTTTCAAGCCAGTGCTGGATCCCGTAAGAGGCGAAAGGCTTCTTTTTTCAGAGTCATCTGCTGTGGATGATATCGATCTTGCTACAGCCGTTGTCGACTCATTGGCAGAGGATGACGACGCTGATCTTCAGGCAGCGTTATCTGCTTCTGCACAATTAGCTGTGGAAGAAGTGGAGAAGGCATGGGCGCTTGCGGCAATTGGTATATTTCTTCTACTTTTCTTCAAGTATATTTTTTAGTAGACCATATTATGTGTCTAATCTTTTTTCTTTTTCTGCAGCAACGTCTACTGAAGAAGCCATCCGAGCATCTCTTGATTCATATTAGGAAGAAGTGCTCCTGAGGCAACGAGCCGCCCAGGGTTCTTGTGAGATCCATTTTCCTGATGTTTTATGTGCACAATGCACCATTTTAACTTATACACTTAATTTTTTTAACAGGTGCTAGGGAACGAGATTCCGGCATTCATATATCAAATGTCCCGCATTGTTCGGGGTTGCTGGTTCTCGCTCATAGCCCCTCCTGACTGTTACAGGAAAGAGCACTTAAACAGCCGGTGTCCGCTGCTCTCGATAATGAACCTATTGGCAAAGAGAAAATCCAACCGGCACATTCCCAGAGAAGATCTCTGCAGATGGCTCAGGCAGAGTCATCACGCCGTCTTCGAGAGGAAGCCGTACTTCAGGACTCATTAGGTAAAAAGAATATACTTTTCTATTTATCTAAGCCCAGGCGATTACTTCACTAACCCCTTGGTGAATGTATTTTTTGTTTTTTTACAGCTGGCACTAGCTCCAACATTCAGGCCTTTGCCGATATCCCTGAAGAAGGTGAAATCCCTTCAGCGGTGTCCCTGTGCAACTTGCAGAGCCGACATATGACGACCAGATCAATTCCTACACAGAAGAAGTCGAATATTCAGGTTCTGACATGCACGATCCTGTTGCTCCTGAATTCATAGCTTCCGTTAGTGATTCGCAGACATTTGGCATGGTTCATAGCATGGCGACAAGGGTCGTCGAGTCAAGATCTTCAGCTCCTTCTGATTCTGCGATCCAAAGTGGTTCTATTGAGGCAGGTGTTGAGGTTAGCAGTGCTCGGGGAACATTTGTGGCCCCTATCTCATTGACTCCAGTAGAGCCTCTTGGTATTTTGCGCTATATTTACTTCACGCTCTTTTTTGTTTTCACCAGATATACTTGCTGATGCGTTTTCTTTTGGTTTCAGGTGTAGATAAGCAGGCAACCTTATCATTCTTAGTATCGAGAGCCATCCCTCTTGCCTCTCCTGACGCTCTAGTTAGTGAGGAGGCTGGCATTATGACCATTTTCGCTCTTCCTACTTCTTCTGCGATGACGACGAAAGGTACTTTTCGATTTTATTATTTATCACCTTTTCTTTTCTTTTTTATTGACTCTATTCTTATGTCGCCTGTCTGATGTTTTAGTGATGGGTCTTATGGTATCCCAACTTGCCAGTGCTATTTTAGCAAGGCTAGGTCGCAGCTCATCGCCTCACCCAGCACTTGGATCCAGTGTCGGTAAGTTTTATCTTTGGCCCAATCTTCTTTAATTACGTTATAAAGATTAATTGTTCATAATGATTTGTGATACAGTCTTGGAGCTCATGGACGATGAGAACGCAAGGGAGCCTGCTGTACTTCCCATTCTGACAGCTCAGGCTGACTTGGTCCATTTCGAATCCCAGGTCATCTTTCCTGTGGAGCCTTTTGCTCGACGCGCATCTCCGATATTTGCAACGAGCAGCTTGTAGTCATTGATGGCTCTCATTATAGAATTGAAGGAAGGAGTCTTGTATTCCACAGGAGAATTCGCTGAGGTGGTCAATTTCATTCTAGGAACTTTCAGTATTTATCATGAAGAATCCCGGGTCCGCACTTAGGTTGACTACTGTCTGCAAATAGAAGCCAGCCTTCATAAGATTGCATTTAAGTGTCCTGCCGCTAAAGCACAATTGTCAAGGGCTCGGCTTAATGAGCGCATTGAGCAATGTGTCACTCTTATTGAGTCCGAGGGGCAGAAGTTAATTCGGAAGAAGTCAGAGGGTGAGGCGGCTTCCCGGGAGCTCGGATGCTTACGACGGGAGCAACGAGCCACTGCTAATAAGGTGTTCATACTTCCCATGGCACTCACCCAAGCTATGGCCCGGGGACTGGCCCTGGATAATGAGATTGCGACCATGGAAGTAGTAGTGAGAACCACGTCACAGAGAAGCGTGCCATCGATAGCAAGCTCGCCGAACGCTGTCGCTAAAAGGAGAATATTGAAGCCCTGCTAGCTACTTTGGAGTAGAGAGAAAAGGAGTTTGAAGAGAGGAGACGATATTTCGCCGACCTACTGGGAACTCTGCCTTCTTAATATGCAAATATACATATTTTTTCTTACAGATTTTATATTTTAATCACTTTGGTTCACGAATAAAAGATATGTATTTTTTGTAGTTGAATCTGTGTGTCTCTTAATTTCCCTAATCCGGCATGAATTAGTTTACTCACTCATTTCAGAGTTTCTAGTTTATTCACTCATTTCGGAGTTTCTAGTTTATTCACTCATTTCGGAGTGTTTTTAGTTTTCCCCCCTTAGGTTTACAAGCAAACTCACCCTAACCTTGGATGTAGATAACCCCTACTCTTTTATGACAGAGGTCCGTTAGATTTGTGGTACTAGGTTTAAATCCATCGTACCGTCGTGTTGCTTGATGTATTTCTCAATATGTAGTCTCTTAGGTTGCTGCTCGAGTAACCTTGCGACTGTCGTGTCTCTGATCCCTTCTGAGGCTGGACAAGACGTCTTCAACTAATTTTCTTTAGGTTGGAATATCCGTATTACTATCGAAAGATCAAGCGTTAGGTATTTGCCGTGGCGCTTTTTACTTGAGCTTAGGCTTAATTTGAAGCCCCGATGAGTTATAACCGCACCCTTTTAGGGTGGGATGATCTCTAATGGTCTCTAGGCTTGCCGTCTAGACCCGAAATTAGGAACGTCGAGATGATCTCTAGGCTGTAGATGTTCCCATCGAGATCTGGAATTTCTTTTGACGAAGCATGGTTGGAAATATGGTTCTCTTTCTTTCATTTGTGTCCATGGATTGTATACAAGATTCGGTATGGACCTACTTGCAGGGAAGAAATTTTTTATTTTATTATTTATTTATATATATATTTTATTTATTTCTGCAATGATCTATCTTTTTGGCTTTTCATATCGAGAAAGTCGCGATTATCCAATCATTTCGGTTATTTTTCGCGGTGCCCAATCATTTCGGCTGTCATTTTTTGGTTTTTTAGTCCCTAATTTTTATTGTGAGTTGAATATTTAGAATCTGATACCAATTTTGGCATCAGAATTGCTACAACTGGAATGTTTCCAGGAGCGAATTATCATTTGTCGGTCCAACATTCCCAATGTTTTGGGACGAACATATTTTGGTACTACTTTCAGAGTTTTGACTCAGGAAGATAGCGAGCGGACACAAGCGTTGTCATCTATCATTGACCTAAGTCATGACTCTTCAAGCGTGATACTTTTTGAGGAATTGTTCGTTTATTGGCCGGAATGGCCGTTCGCCATGTATATCCATAAGCAGGTAGGCTCCATCTTGGTAGACTTTGTCTATGATGTACGAGCCTTCATAATTTGGCTCGAACTTTCCCCGCTTTGTACGGTTGGGAATTATCGGTCTTTTGACAACCAGCATAAGTTTGCCTTGGCGGAATGTTCTCGGCGTGGCAAGTCTTTCATATGACCGGGTCATTCTTACTTTATAAGCCTCTAGATTTTGCTGTACTATAAGGCGGGTTTCATCGAGGGCGTCGAGCTCCTCGAGCCTGAGATGAGCATTTTCCTCATCTGTCAGCTCTTATTGAACTGCTACTCGTAAAGAGGGGAGTTCTATCTCTAATGGGAGCACCGCTTCAGCGCCAAACACCAATGCATATGGTGTTGTATTTGTGGCCGTCTTGAACATTGTTTGATACGCCCAAAAAGCTTCATGCAGCCTTTCATGTCAGTCCTTTTTGTTTCTGGACACCGACTTTTTTATAATCTTGATCAAGATCTTGTTGAAGGCTTCAGCTAGACTATTGGCCCAAGAATTATAAACTGCGGAATATCTCTAGTCTATCTTGTGTTGCTGTTCGAAGCGGCTTATTTTATGGCTTCTATAAGCTGGTCCATTATCCGAAATAATTTATCGTGGAGTTCTGAACCGATATAAGTCATGGTTTTTGAAGAAGTGGAGGATATTCTCCGTCTTCACCTCCCTTAACGGTACTGCTTCTGCCCATTTAGAGAAGTAATTGGTTGTTGCTAGTATGAACCGATGTCCTTTGGATGATACTGGTTCGACAGGGCTGATTACATCCGTTCCCTACATCTTGAACGGCCAATTAGCCGCTGTCGGGTGCAACGGATTTGGATGTTTATGTATGAAGTTCCCGTGTATTTGGCAAGAGTGACACTACTTCGCGTATTCGAGGCAGTCCTGAATTAACGTGGGCCAATAGTAGCCCATCCTTTTTATCTTCAACTTCATCTTTGGCCCAGCTTGATGGGAACTGCAGAGTCCGTCGTGTATTTCTTGGAAGACTTTCTTTATTTCCTCCGGCACTAGCCATCTCTTATATAGAGTATCATTGACAACAGTAAATGACAAAGCTCGTTTCATGAGCTGATATTTAGACAACGCATCTTTAGGCGTTCGTTGGGACTTACAGTATTCTATGGAGACTTCCCTCCAGTTCTTGACCTCTTATTCGTCCTCTATTTGAAGGACTACTTGTTTGGTCGTTTCTTCTTTTCCGGATGACTTTATTAGGTCTTCCGAAGATGTATCTGCTGGCACGAGGATCCCGTGACTTTGAACAATGATCTTTACGTCATCGGGGTCCTCATCGGCCAATTCTTTAGCCAACTTGGCAAACGCATCCGCTTTGCTGTTTTCTGCTTGCGGTATGCTTTCTAGGGTATAGGAATGGATTTTTTCAGCAACCGCCGCACTCTTTCGTCGTACCTTATCAGCTCTGGCTTGCATGTTTGATAATCGCTGTTTATTTGACTGACTATCAGCTAGAAGTCTCCATATATGAGGAGGTTCCTGATTCCTATGTCGATAGCGATCTCAAGACCGGCTATTAAAACTTCATATTCTGCTTCATTATTAGCCCTGGGTTCCATCAAGGAGAGGGCGTAATGCAATATTCCTCCTTGCGGGGTCACAAAGATGAGACCTACCCCTGCTTTGATTATGGGAGTGTTTTGATTTCACCTCTTCATGGAAGATGCACCATCGAAGTAGAGTTCGCATTGGGAATCATTTTCTACTTTCTCTTCTTCAATTACGTCGAACGCGTGTTCATCCGGAAACTCATAATTTAGGGGAAAGTCGGCTAGTATCGGATGTTCTGTGAGAAAGTCGGTGATGGCTTGTCCTTTCACTGCTTTGAGGGGTCGATGCGTTATCGTTATTAAGAAATCCATTAGGAGGAAAGCCCATTTAGCAAGCCTTCCGTCAGTATGGCCTTCGACATCGGATATTTGAGGGGATATACCTTTGATATAAGATGGACCTCATATGCTAAGGCGTAGTGTCTGAGTTTCGTTATTGCAAAGATCAGCACCAAGAAATGCTTTTCAATAGGGGAGTAGTTGCTTTCTGCCCTCAGGAGAACTCGACTTAGATAGTAGAGAGCTCTCTCCTTTATTTGATCGTTCTCTTATGCCTACAATGCGCTTAGAGAATCCTCAAGGGCCGTTGTATATAGGATAAGCGGTTTTCCCTAAATCAGAGCGGCCAATACCGGCAGATTTTGCAGGTATTGTTTGATTTTCTCCAGTGCATTTTGGCACTTCTGATCCCAGACAAACGGGGTCCCTTTTTTCATCAGATGGCTATAGGGACGACATTTTCCGGAGAAGTTGGTTATAAACCGCCGGATATACGCGAGCTTTTCTTGGAGAGACCGCAGTTTTTGAGGGTTCTTAATGAAGGCATTTCCATAATCATCTTGATTTTTGAGGGATTGATTTCAATGCGTCAGTGATGAATGATGAATCCCAGGAGTTTGCCTGAGGAGATTCCAAATGCACATTTTAGAGGGTTCATTTTTAGATTATATTTCCGAAAACGTTAGAACACTATTTTTAGATGTTCCAATGCTTCTCATGAGATTTACTTTTAACGACGAGGTCGTCGATATATCACTCGATGATCTTGTATATGAGATCATCGAAGATATTTATTATAGACCTCTGGGAAGGGGTTCCGGCGTTTTTCAAACCGAAGGGCATTACTTTGTAGCAGAATACGCCCAACGGAGTCCGGAAGGCGGTATGCTTCTAGTCCTAAGGATGTATTTTTATTTGGTTGTATTATGAAGATCCATCCATGAAAGATAAAACCTCATGGGTGGATGTGTTATCGATTATCAACTCGGTAACGGGTACTGGGAGGTCATCTTTTGGGCACGATTTGTTGAGGTCCTGAAAGTCCACGTAGATACGAACTGTCCCATTTTTCTTCATCACTGGAACGATTTTAGCGATCCAATCAGGATATTGAACCTCTTGGATGAAGCCGGAGTCGATTAGTTTCTAGACTTCGGCGTTGATATTCATCTCAAGTTCGAGCTGCATCCTTCTTGGCGCCTTTTTGACTAGCTTCATGTCTGGCGATATGGCTGGTTTATGTAATGCTACTTCTGGATTTATAGCCGGCATTTTGGAATAGTTTCAGGCGAAGCAGTTTTTGTATTGCATAAGCACATTTTTCAGTGTGGCTACTTGTTTTTCAGATAGCAGCTCACTGACAAATGTCGGCCTCGGATCATCCTCCGTTCCTAAGTCGATTTTATTTAGGTTGTCGGCCGTGTTATGTATTCCATCTTCCAGCTCTTTTGTCGCTGGTGGAAATTCTGAGATCTCCTCATCATCATCTTCATTTGTGAAGCATCCGAAGAGGCCAAACATATTCTCGTCCTCTCTTTCTTTTGAAAGAGTTATCATATGACAGGTACTAGTCTGCTTCAATTTTCGCGGCCGAGTTGGCCCTAACCTAATAATGTATGTCTTTTTTTGGCTCATACTTTTGTGGCGGGCTTATCTTCCAACTGTCGGATAATATAAACCCGTCTTGCTGGTATTAGTCCTCTACCCAGTCTTCGAATGTGAAGCAGCCCTCAAGGGGATGGCTTATTGCTTGATGATAGGAGCAATAATCCGGATGATGGACTTCATTCATTTGTTCGGGATGCCGAGACTTCGGAAGTGTCAACATTTTGTGCTTCATGGCAATGTCTAATTTTTTCCTTATCTTGTTTCGAGGGAACGAATATTTTTGCCCCATTTTCTTTATAAATGAAAAGCTCCAACCAAGATTTTCTCGATTGAACGGCGCTTTGGACCTGTTTTGTTTCCCTTGAATGTTGTTTGTGTTCTTCGCCTTATTCTTACCTCCGCTTCGGGATTTTCTCCATTCGTGAGAACACATAGCGGGCTAGGGATGAAGAACCTTACAGTCTACTTCTTCCACTAACTGCTTGCTGAGACGCCGCGTCTTGGCCTTTTCATAAATTTCCATTTCGCGGATGTGGTTGTATCGGCTCACCTGACGAGCTCCTTTTATTAGCTTGTCGATTTGCTCTTCGAGCGACGGATTTAACGCTCTCAAGGCGGGATCTTGCTCCATTTTAACGTCATGGCTATCGGGAAGAGCATTTTCTTCTACACTCAAGCTGTTTATGACGTGACAGCTGTAGATTTGTTCCCGTTTCTTGGACCAAACATATCCCAGCTCAGTTGTTTCCATCTTCTTGCTGGGCTTATTACATTGAATCTCGGGAACATCCTAAATATTTTTGTAGGATTGGTCCTGCCGAACTGTCTGTTCAAGAGGTACGCCTTGGCGCTTTAACAATTATTTAATCCCTCTGCATAATGTCTTCGCACATGGATAGGCTGGAACCTGGTCTCCGTAGATTTGTAAAAGAGGATCGCCTTTTCACCTCTTCGTTTTGGAGGCACGTAGAAAGTTTGCAGTTCTTGTACGCTGTATGTATCGAGCGTATCAAGTTCCTTATAATGTCGAGGAGGAGCCATCGTAATTTGTATAGACTCTGATCCGCTTCGGTAAGAGCCTGTATCGACGGGCGGATGGAGAACACTGTATTGGTCTCGTCCTTGGAATCACTACTAAAGACCAGGATAGGAGTAGATGGTCTGGACTTTTTGTTTTCCCTTTGGGGTTGCCACGAATAGACTATTTTTTCGTCTTCCTCGGTGTCACTTCCAAAGATCGGGATGGTGGCCATGGATTTTTGTTTATTCTCCAGCGTGTGGCACCTTATAGTATCATCGAAGTCCGGTAGAAAGTACTTTGCATCTTCATACTTTCGCACTTCATTCACTGAGAACAGATTGAGCTCTCCCGTGACGGTATACTTTGAGCCATTTTTGAAATACTTCATACACTGATGTTGTGTAGAAAGGACAATGTTGTACTCGTATAACCAAGGTCTGCCAAGTAGTGCGTTATAGTAAGTTTTGTGTCAATGACATGGAATTTGATGTCGGTGACAAACAGCCCAAAGCGTAGCGTTAGTATTACGGACCCAAGTGTCCGTGATGACTGTGAGTCAAACCCAGATATGGTGAACTTATCTTGAGCAAGGTGCTGAACATTCTTGCAAATTTCCTTCAGCACTCTCACGTTGAGAAAATTAACGGAGAATCCGTTGTTGGCAAGGATTTTCCTTATCTTGATGTCGTGGAAGTATCCGGTAATGTAGAGCGGTCGATTATGTTCGCATATACCGAGAAGTAGATCTTCATCGCTGAATGTAATATCTGCCGAATGGACCTCTGCCAGCTCGTCTCCCATCTTCCGTTCTGTGAGGAAAGCTTGGAACTGACTAGGCTTTTGTAAGACCTTGATCAGGAAATCTCGTGCCTCTTTGGACAGGAGGAGAGCATCCAATACTCTCAGCTGCAAGGGTATTTTCCTCAGATGTGCAAGGATATTTTAATCCACCTTATTTTTCTTAGGCAGGTCCTTTGTGGTGAGTTCTTTGACTGCTTCATCATCAAGGGCGATTTCCTCGGGTATCTTCCCTTTCCCTTTGTCTTTTTTGTTCGAACCTTTGTTTGCAGGTCCGAAATTCTTCTCAGGTACCGTACAGTTACGCAGATGAATGTTTCCACAATTCTTCTCCTCCTTTTCTTTCTTTGAGGGAGGGTCTTCGAAGAAAGGGTTGAGGGGAGTTTCGTCCTCAAAATCGCTTCCGAAGGTGAGAACTTGAGGTTTCCCCCTTCCAAACAGGTACCAACCATATAACAGTTGTCATTCATTTCTTCATGCGTGTTCATCTCGTCACTTTGATGTCGGCGAGCGCGAGCTTCGTGCTTCTCCTTCTTGAAGTGTTTTCTATGGGCAACATATCCTTACCACCACTTCTTGAAGGCGTTGCACTCCTTGATGGGGTGAGCGATCCTTCGGTGATATACACAGTATTTTGGGTGTCCCTTTCCACCGTCGAAATATGGGACTTCGGGAGTGTATATCATGAGCGGTGGTAGTTTCATTCTCATGGAAAAGGCTTTGGCGAGCCGCTTTTTAGCTTTAGTCCTGCTCTTATTTATCACAGGCGTGGGAAGAACTTTATGGCCCATACTTTTCGCAGTTTCTTTTTCCAGACGCTACCACTTGGCCTTTTCGTATATGGATGTTTCACGTTCTCGGTCATCTTTGCTCTTTTGAAAAGCTTTATTTAGCAGCTTGTCAATCGGGTCTTTTTTTAGCAGATTTGGGGATTTTAGCGCCGATTCTGCCCCTAGTTCTTCCGCATCACTTTCTGATGCTGGTAGAGGTTCTTTGTCATATAACGACGAATGGGAGATCATGTGGCAACTTTGCACATAGTCTTCCACTTCTTCTGATGAGTTATTTCCCTCATCATTGTTACTGTCTCCGTTCTCAAGAATATACTTGAGAAATTCTTCAAGCGTGACCGGTGTTCGCGCCTTCTGGTTATATTCTTCCAGCGTGTCTATGTACTTTTAGAGGTTTGTGTGCTTGTCGTCATACTCGGCATGCTGCACATGTTTCTTGGTCTTCTTCTTTTTCTTAGAATACTTTGAAGGCTTGACTTAGGGACTTTTCCCCTTATCAATAACTTTCGGCGCGGGACGTGATTTCAGCATCCCTTCAATAATTTTAGGCTCAAGCGGGTTTTTCCACTTACTCGCCAGACATACTTGCAGATCCTTCAGCATTCTTTTAGTTTTCGCTGAAAGAACTACTTCCCATGTAGCTTCTTCCACGAGTGAGCATGATACCCCTGCGCATCCACCATTTTAGGAGCATGCTTTTGGGGCGGATCTACCCTCCAACTATCGGAAAATGCGAACTTCTCTACTGATACTGGTCCTTAACCTAATTTTTGAAGATGTAGCAATTTCCAATTGGGTGGCTCACTATCCTATGGTATGAGCAGTAGTTGGGATTGTTAACGTCGGCGGGTTGAGCTGGGCGGCATGGTTCTAGCAATATAATGAGGTTATTTTGCATTTTCAGCTCAAACAACCTCCTCGTTTTATTGCAAGGGAACGAGTACGCATGTCCCAACCTTTCTTTCAAGGACGGACGTGTACGTGTGTTGTTTTGGCGAGCAGCCAGTTTTGGACTGCTCGGCTGTTGTTGCATGTTGGCAACGAAGGCCGTTTTCCCTTTACCCTTATTATTTCGAGAGTCCTTATTTAAGGAGGAGGGGCCATGACCCATCTAATCCATTTGGGCCGACTTGTCTTTCAGTGCCTGGAAGGTTGTGGGTTTGAAAAAAGTCATGAATTGGAAAACAGTCGAATGAGGATCGAGGGTCTCGATTAATATGCCCATAACTGGAGACTCTTCGATGCGCTGTTCGCACTTAGACTAAAGGTTCCGCCACCAGATCGTGTATTGGACCCACGTTTCTCCCGGCTTTACCCAGGCATTGATCAGTGCCGTGATCGGAGTGTGTTCATTCGCGCTGGCGAACCGTTGCGTGAACAACAGTTCCATTTCGGAGAAGGTTTTCACAGAGTCATTTGGGAGCTTCGAGTACCATTTGGAAGCTGTCTCTGAGAAACTCCCGATGAATTGGCGAAGTAACAGTTTGTCGTCGCCTCCAGTATTGCCACACAGAGCTATGAATTGTGCAACGTGCTGCTGGGGATTACTCGTTCCTTTGTAAACGTGGAACTTCGGGATCGTATATCCTGGTAGGTACTTGATTTGGTCATACCAGGCCGGATATGGTCGCCCAGTTTTGACGAGTTGGTTGGTGGCTTCATTGGCCTGATGAGCTCTGATTTGCTGAGAAATATAGTCATCCAGAGTCTCCATAGAGATTGTTTCCTCTTTTGCTGTTGATAAGGCCGGGGGAGGATTTGATGTTTCTCCCCTGTCATCTTCGATAATTACCAGCGGATCTTCATCCGGTGGTTTCGGTTAGATCATCATTCCAACCATGTCTTGAAATAAAAGAGCCATCTGCTTTATGCTAGCAGCTTGCTCTGCAGCTTCTTTGTCCTTTTTCTCCAGCATTCGTCGCAAGAACTCTGTATCTGATTGTTGCTCATGGCGCTGTTAGGCTTCTTTGTCCGGACTTTCTTTTGGTCCGGTGAGCACTGCCATTTTATTCAGCATTTCTTAGAGCTTCAGTGACCGAGTATGAGGTCGATGACTTACTAAAGCACGGCTTTCTTCTTTGCCTCTAGCTATGTAGACCGTATGTACGGTTATGCCCCTAGACTTAAGGCGTTTAGATCTTTCGCCATTAGATTTTGCCGCTGGCGGTAGAGTTTTCTCCGGTGTCATTCTTTTATTAGAGGTAGGAGTTGAAATAGCTACTATGACAGGCGCATGAGGGATCCCCCATTGTATGGCGGAGGAGCTGTCTTTTTCTTGTTGGCCCTTAGATTTCTTGGGTCGACGAGAGTAATTTTCATCAAGCATGGAGTCTTGGACTTTTTGACAGACTCTATGTGACTGTGAGTAGATTCGTTGGTGAGGCTACTTTGGCTGTTTCTGTACTGGGGCCTCTGCCGGCGGAGGCGATTTCTTCAGTACCGCCGTCGGGGAGTTCTTACGTACCCTCCTAAGCGAGTCAAAGCTATTCTGTTCATATCAGAAATTTGCACTTTTATACCATCCATTATTGATTGCATTGCATATAGCTAGGTACTTTTGATTCATGTTTTCTACATAATTGCAGGTTATAGATTCTCAGTCATAAACAATGCAAATCATGAACAGTCACGACAAATTCAGGACAATTGCCAGCAACAGATAAAAATATGGATTCCGCTCACCATCCGTCAAGTGCCGCTTACCAGTTCAGGAGACAAGATCAAGCGAGGGTCATTCGTTTCTCAAACAAGCATAGAGCATGAGAGAGGCGGCACAAGAATCAAGAAGGCAACGTGGAGCTCGAGAAAAATCAAGGCAAATGTCCACTCATTTTCATATTTGGGACTGTTGAAAATCTGGAAGGATTTTGGAATGATTCTGCAAATGAAAGTGTACTAAACAGAATAATAAAGCAACACAAAATAGCCCAAGAAAACTGAAACTTCAACTCCTCATAACGGCCGCGGTTCCGCGGTCTGAACCTCTTATAGGCGGCGGATCTACGGCCAATACGTGGCCTCTCATGCCAAATTTTCAAGGGTAGTTTTGTCGTTTTATAAGGGCTTAGAAAAAGATCCTAGGGCTTTACTTCACTGTCTATAAATACTCTAGATCAGATCCATATCAAAGATGTAAAATTTTCACTAGTTTTTGTTAGAATTTAGTGTAAACTTCTTCTTCATCATCTTTTCTCCATTAAAATTATAGCGAAAGATTTTGAGTGGATGATAAATGAAGAGGAGTGCTTTTTTTATATGCATGTCTTGTTGAATTGATTAACTAGTTTTCATGTATAGCTTGTTCTTTTCTTTGTTAAGTAATTGTTGGTTTTATTTTCTCTTTTTCTTCTTCTCTTTTCTTTTATACTCACAACCATGATTCTCAAGTGTGATCCTTTCCTAGGTGAGGTCCTAAGTAGCTAGTTGTAACCTTCTACCTCATTTCTTTCTATCTTCTTTGCTTGTTTTTTATTTTCTTTTTTTTAATATAATGAGCGAGTAGTTTTATCATTTGTCAAGATAGGATAAGAAAAGTTTGAGAGAAGGAAATCTTCCCCACTCTTTCCTTTGCCCAACAACTTGAGTCGAACTCCCGTCAAGGCAACCACAATCCGCTCCCTACGGTACTCTATCCTATATGATAGCGGTGACACCCTAGCGAGACCGGTTGTGGTTGAGTTGACTGGAGGTTATGGCTAAGAGCCAAGAATGGACAGACAAAGACCAAAAGGAAGGAATTAAGCGTTGGAAAGCCTAGCTTATACTTGCAAGTTTCCTTCCTAGTCGTGCTAATTCCCGTTATTACCGATTACCGTAATATTGATATCAAGAGTGGCAAACGAAAGAAGTGAGCAGACTCCTTACTCAAACTAACTTAATCCTAGCCCTAACAAGCTTCCTTTAATATACATATCTAAGCACATAGTTAGCTTTGAACAAACTCGGACAATTTGGAATTAACTCGTTAAAACACTAAGAAAAAGATTCACATCTTTCCGTGGGTCGACCCGTACTCAACCGTCTAGCTACCAAACGAAATCGACTTGATTGCGGTAAATAGAACTTAAAAACGAATAGCAAAATCTTAACAATCAAATGGTGCCGTTGCCGGGAAAACGATAGTTTATTTTTTTGTGTAGTTTCGGGTTAATTTGTGAATATATATATAAACACCAAACAAAATTATAAAAATCATCTTGTTATTTTTTTATTCTTTTTGTGTGAGTGTGCAGGATAGGGAGAAGAGAAACTTCAGTGCCAAAGTCGTAGGGAGTTAGACTCACATCTTACGGCTATACTGCAGCGGATCAAGACGAAACCGCGGCTAACCGTACAAATTCTGGAGAAATTTCAGTGATCAAATCAATTGCTAGAGACTAAAACCCAGAAGAGGAGATTAATTTTAGTGCCCTGAAGAAATTTGGAGCTCCAAGTCACCAATTGGACTACGCTTCCGTGGTCAAAAGATAGGTTTGACCGCAGTTCCACGGCTAAAAGATAGGTTTGACCGCAGTTCCACGGTAAAAGTTTGGAACCAGAGCCCAAAACTTTTGGTAAGTATTCTCTTCTTCTGAAACCCCCCCTCTGAACTCCACTGAACTTTTTTCCTGCAGTATTCTTTGCGCAAACTCTCTCCCCCTCAATAATAAACTGTTTTTGTGCAGGATTCTTTGCGCCGCCGCCAAATGATATTTTGCAAGTGTTTTAGATTTTTTTTTTTTATCATTTTGCATAAATAATATGGACTTTAAGGGGATATAACACCAATTCGGATTGGGTGGGGATTTCATCACCCTTCCTAAGACCCCAAAAATCACAAAAAGCATACGCATTACTCTTAAGCTTAATTAAAAAATATCTAGACTCAGCCAACTAAGGACTTGACGTGCTTAATAGGAAAGAGGAAGATTGTGAGCATTCGGTCGTTTATCTAAACTTGACTTTATAGTGCCTAGGCTAGACAAGTGAGGAGGTAATTTTAAAAGGCCCGTCTCATGGTGATTCATGAGCGGAACCTTACTTGCCTCACTTGTGCTTACCTGGCCACAATTGGCAGTGAAGAGACGATTTGAGAGTTATCTCACGGCTTGTCGCTTTGGAACAGTTAGGAGAAGTCTAGTTGGACTTTGAAGACCATAGCTCTAGGTGTGATTGTGCATATTGTGACTGTAATTGTTTGAAGTTGTGTCATTAATTCCGTATATATTTTTCAAAACTTTGTAAAAAAAATCCCAAAAACTTCCATAAAAACTTGCCATTTGTCACCAAATTTTCATTTCACCACCCTTTCACCCACATTTCTCATAATCGTTTTCTTACCCTCACATTCTATGCTTTGACTACACTAAACTCGTTTAGTGTATATCCATTTGGACTCGGGACCCTAGTGCCCGTCTATTCCGCGTTATGTTAGTTGCTACCGACTACGCGGTCGACTCCGACGTCGAAACTCCTTCCACACCTCTTTCACCCTTACCTTTGCCGGCCAACTCCGACGTTGATCGTGATTCTGTTCATACACCTTCACCTTCACCTTCACCCAATTCTTCTTCCAAGATGTCTGGACTTCCCCCTAACATCACATTACCTCCCACAGGAATCATTCCATCGCCACTCGGTGCGAATAACCCACCACCACAAGCACAAGCGCCACGACGAATCGCGCTCTAGGATCGTTTCTATCCTAGCCGTGTTGCACGCCTCACTTGTCTTTCTCTTCCACCGGCCAATAGGGACAATTTCGAAATTAAACCCCACTTCATCAACATGCTGCCCAAATTTCACGGGCTTGAATCCGAAGATGCTTACATTTTCATCAATAAATTCCAAAACGTGTGTACAATGATGAAGACAACCCAACTGTCTAATGATGCTATACGGCTACGAGTTATACCTTTCACGTTTTGTGACCTTGCTGAAAAGTAGCTGTATAACACCGTATCTCATTCAATAACCAGTTGGGACGAGTTTGTGAAAGCGTTTCTGAAGAAATTCTATCCAAATCACAAGACCGCACAGATCCGAAATGAGATAAACTAATTCACCCATCTTCTAACTGAACCTTTTTGGAAGTGCTTTGACCAGTATAAGGACCTCCATGTTTAGTGTCCTCATCACGGTATCGAGAAATGACAACTTTGCCAAACTCTGTACGAGGTCCTGAATCCAGCAACTAGACACTTGATGAAGACCATCTGTCAAGTCCACTTCCTGTCCAAATCTGATGAAGAGGCTTGGCAATTCTTTGATGATCTTGCGGAACAAATGCTGCAGTGGGAGAGCACCCGGCCGAACGCTTCAACTTCTTCTTCTTCAGGTCTCTCTAGGACAGGAGTTCACCAACTCGATATCTCAATTGCAATGAAAGCCGAGATGGCTGTAATCACGCGAAAACTTGAGGCAATTGAGAGCAAATTTTCATCTTTTTCTTCTAACCCTGCTCCTCCCTCTTGTACCATTTGTGCTTGTTGTTTGAATCCATCTCATTTGACTAAAGAGTGTCCTTACAATCCACCATCTCAAGGAAAGAATCAGATTAATGTTGTATTTCAGTAAAGACCAAGAAACGATCCATACTCTTCCACATATAATCCTGGTTGGAGGAACCATCCTAATTTTTCCTGGAATTAGAACCAGCACCAATTCCAAGACCAGAACAACTTTTAGAGACCTCCTCCTCTTCAACAACAAGCTCGGCAACAATTTCAGCACCATTTCCAACCCCAACCTTTTCAGAACCCGACGAACAATTTTGCACCTTACAACAATTCTTTTCCTCAAAACAATAACTTTGTTCCGTCAAATAACAATAAGGTTTCATCTCAACCACTCCCAAATCCTGGTCATCCACCGCCAATATCCACCGCCAACGGACTCAATCCACCGCCAATATCCAGTCTTCTATTTAGTCTCTGGTGCAACACACCACTGCACACAGGCAAAGTATCAAGACTATCAAAGCCCAGATTGCACAGCTGATCGCGGCCTTGAGAAAGCGAGAGAAAGGAAAGCTTCCATCTCAACCACTCCCAAATCCTGGTCATCCACATAATGTACATGTTGCTCTTGAACAATAGAACTATATCAGGAATACCGTGACTACGTTGAGATCTGGAAGAATACTGAATAACAACATTGGCACACGAATTAATGATGATGACACCCCGTCCGCTTCTTCTTCTTCTGAGCCTCTTCTCTATTCTTCACAAGGCTCTTCTTCTTCGACTGCTGCTTCGAACGGACCCACATCTCACTCCACTCAAACTCCAGTTTTGGGTTCTGTTCCATCTCCACAATCTCCTCCACAAGTATTGGACCCAACCCGTCATGCCCCGCTTCCCAGTGTATGGAGAAGTAGACGTGACGGGCCATGACGTATTTACTCAGTGTTAGTTGTATGTATGCCCTAGAGGCCATTATTGTACATATGATGTATATTATAGTGGATGCCTGGACATATATAGAGAGGTCTTTCTTGCTCGACATGATAGTATGCTATCTGGTTGCTCTTTATCTTAACATGTATACTTGTCTCTTGATACTGTCTTATGGTAACATGTTGGTAAAGCCCTTAGGATGAGTACTTGACTACCAGGATTATGATGCAGATCATACTATTGGGGCCATGGTAGTCCATAAGTTCATCCTTTAATGTTCCTAGTCATGGGTGTATCGATACGGGGCATCGATATACCAGAGTAGACTAGCATATACGCTTCTCGACCCATGTGACGGGCGATGGATGATCCCATATCCATTGGTGTTTGACATCAGAGATGGTATATGGGTGCTCAGTGGAGACCGGGTACACTGGACGGACTCGTCGAGAACTCCAAGATGGTATTGTACCTGACGTCAGATAGCAGTTATCTGGTGACACTGGTACAAGTTAGTCTGTAGACCCGAGATCATCATAGAGTCTTGTGTGATTCCCACTGTGCTTTGATTTCCACCTTACCACGTTCAAGAGGACGTAAAAAACGGTAGTTTTTGGGTATAGTCCCGAGTCACATGGAGGTAATGAGCGATAGGAGGGGATTTCATCTCTCTCGGTATTGGTGGTAGATGTCGTGCTGTGCTCGATTGGCCATAACAGGGAAGTCCCTGGACATGGATGATTTAGAGATTTACTGGTAAGTGTTACTAGTAGTTTCTCGACCCGTTATGAGCCTCGTATCGGCATGACTTATTGAGTTATTGTGGTTTGACGTTTACCACCCCTAGAGTTGATATGCGACATCTTAGACGAAGGGACCGGACTGTACGGTAGTGTTACTATCAGGCTTTTGCAGGAGTTAGAGCGGGCTTGCTTGCTGATCTTTTGATCGTTCAATACTCGGGTAGCCGTTACGTCCAGCTAGTACCTCTTACGGCTTGTGGGTGCTTGATGTGATCATCACCTACTGCCGGCGTATTGACGAGTTTTTAGAGTCCTACATAGAGGTTTACTGGCTCATGCAAAATGAAGTAGGAGCACATATGTGATATGTGTGGGACCGAGAATAATATGAGTATGTGATACCGTATTATATTCTCGTGATTTATTCATATCGGACGGTTATATGTGATATAACCAGGTTATCGAATCAAGTGTTGATTCGATAAGTTGATACAGATTATATTAGTCGGTTGTATGTGATATAGCCGGATTATTAAATCAAGTGTTGATTTGATAATTTAATGTATAATTGTATATGTGATATACTAGATTACATTAACTAATATTAGCTCACTTAAGCATTTATTTTTCTCACTTGTGTGCATGTGATATATATGTGATATATATTAATGTACATTATTTTGTGTCATGGTTGTTGACACACACTACATGGGTGTATGAGACTTACACCATACTAATTATAATGTGAGATTTAAGTATTTAATGTAAATCCAAATTAGTGGATAATTGCTCACATGCATGAAGCTTGTAGAAGCTTGTGGATGCATTGACAAAGTCCACTCATTTTATTTTACTTAAGATATTTATTAACCTAACCATTATAATTTAGCTATGGTTATATCTCTACATGAGTTAGTATATGATACAAACTCACCCATGGTTGATTCTCTCACCTCATTAGTTCATTCTCATCTCTTGACTTCATCTTCTTCCTCAAAGCTCAAGAGCTCTCTAGGTTTTGTTCAAATGAGAAAATATTGTGAGAAAAATAAAACTAAAGTGAGCCCACTTCCTACTTCATCATCCTCTACTAGATTAGCAATTTAGTATAGGGTGTTTTCTTCACTAATATCTTATTAGTGAAGTAGTAGCTTGAGTTAGTGTCTCCTCGACGTAGATCATTTTCGGCCTCGAAGACTTCAAGCAAGATCATTCCTTTCACCTTGAGAAGCCATGCAAGAGTCCGGGAGTTCCATGACCGCAGCGAAGGGACCACTAAAAGGATCCATTGAAGTGAAGGACCGGTCTACAAAGGTTGTATTCCGTTATCACTTAGAAGTAAAGTAGATTACTTTCTTGTTTAGCTCCTAAAACTCTTGTTAGATCCTTGGTTAGGGTTGTTTGGCACACTAAAATTTTAAATATAGCATGTTTGATGCCTTGTGAAACCTTGTGGTTGTGTCTAAGAACCCTACAGTGGTATTAGAGCCTTACTAGAGCATTAGGTGTCGTCTAGGCGAAGTTAGAAGTTCGAACGAACTCCGAAAACTCGAAATAGCCCGCTTTCTGGAAATTTTTCAAAATGTTGGAATTTTTCACATTAACAATCCTCAGAAAATCGTGTAGGTAAAACTATGGACCCTCTAGAAGAAAGACACCCTAACTCGACAACATGACCGCGGAACCGCGGCCAAACCATGGGTTTGGCGGCGGTTCCGCGACGCCATGTGTGAGGCTTGGATTGATACTTCTACGGTTGGTCCGTAGCTACTGGGGCATGCTTCTGGGTATTTTTGATATTGCTCAAATATTGAGTTTTCTGGAAAAATTTTGGGAATTCGTTGATTCGATCGAAAGGTTTAACATCGTCTAGCTATCTGCAATGTGATACAATATGTGGAATTCATATAGTTAGGCATGAAATCCGTAATATGTGATATTTCGGGTTTATGATGTCTAAGGTTATTATGGATTCCAAATGTTGTAGTTTGACATTTTCTTTTCTGCGACCGTAAGTGTAATATGTGGTGTATTGCCGGTTTCGTTGCTATATGTCAACGACAACTGGGATGCACATATTTACTTACGTTGATGACATGTGATGCTATGTGTTGCTGTGATATGTTATATTGAATCGTCGCGTTTTGAATAGCCGGGTTTTTTTAATGTGGGATGAGAGTTTTTTTTATTTTCATTCATGTAAAGTTCAATGTATGTAATATTCTTTTATTGGGGCACTTCCGGGTTGAGGATGATGTCACCATTGTTGTATATTATTTACTTTTCCGCATTAGGATAGACCCAAGGAGGGGAGCACAAGTAACGGGGTTCTAGAGTCCAGTGGGAAACCAACTCGAGGATTCGTGTTCGGGTCTCTTAACTCTAGAATTGGTAGGGTTGCTTGCCGCTCTCGTAGGGGTCTAGGGATGTGGGTTTGGCTATTCATCGCTACCGTGGAATCCGTTTTTTATGCAGGCTTAAAATAAAACACGGACCTCCTAGTATATCCAATATTTCATATGTTTCTTCTGCTGCTTTGTGATGTGATCACTGTGGATTCTGAGACGAATGGATATACACTATATATGAGATATAGAGTAGACGTTGCTTATGTTTTGCACCCGCGCTAGTCCCGTCCCGGTATGCCGTTAGTTAAATAACCTAACGGTGCATAACGGGACATTGTGGCGAATGCGGATGGCATAAGCGTACGTTGTATTTTCGTTTCTTCTGTGATGCTTAGGAAGCTTAAATGATGGGACTTCATTAATGAGATTAATGAAAAGAAAGAAACCTAAAAGATGTTGTGGAATCAAATTTTCAAATAAAAAGCTAGCTACAGTATCTTCTTTGCATAGTGATATATATTGTTAGGTCCACGTTACCTCTCCCGGTACTTTCGGGGTTGCGGAAACGGTAAAACAAAAAATTTTCTGAACTTGGTAACATGGACCGTAAAAGCCGGATCTTTGCTAAACAATACACTAGCATCCTAACTAGAGATGTTATCTACTCGGTTAGGGGTTATACCTCAACTTGAACTCCTTCTCTTCTTGATGTTCTTCTCTTCTTGTTGTTCTTCTCTTTGCTTGCTCGATGGTTGATCCGGACTTTGGTCACCTCCGCGGCCTCCTTGAGTCGAAGACGATCCACCCGAGAGATGTACACCAAGCTCCACCTCGAGCCGAGGTAACTAGGGCAAGGAGATTGCTAATCTAGAAGCCGTAGGATGTGTAGAGAAGATGTATGGATGTGTTTGTCAAGTGGAATCCTTTTTCTCTCAACACATGAGATCAAAGGAAAAATCAAGAGGAGGAAGAAGGAGAAGCAACCATGAAAAACTTAACCAAGAGAAAACACAACCATGGTTGCAATAATGCAAAAACATTATCATTACTAATCCCATCAAGATAAAGTTGATGGCTACAAATGACATGACCATTATCATAAGCCATCAACTTTATCTTGATGGGATTAGTAATGATAATGTTTTTGCATTATTGCAACCATGGTTGTGTTTTCTCTTGGTTAAGTTTTTCATTTTATCTTTCTCATTCTCTCTCATAGAAAAGAAATGAGAAACATTTCCATGGTTGCTTCTCCTTCTTCCTCCTCTTGATTTTTCCTTTGATCTCATGTGTTGAGAGAAAAAGGATTCCACTTGACAAACACATCCATACATCTTCTCTACACATCCTAGGGCTTCTAGATTATCAATCTCCTTGCCCTAGTTACCTCGGCTCGAGGTGGAGCTCGGTGTACATCTCTCGGGTGAATCGTCTTCGACTCAAGGAGGCCGCGGAGGTGACCAAAGTCCGGATCAACCATCGAGCAAGCAAAGAGAAGAACAACAAGAAGAGAAGAACAACAAGAAGAGAAGGAGTTCAAGTTGAGATATAACCCCTAACCGAGTAGATAACATCTCTAGTTAGGATGCTAGTGTATTGTTTAGCAAAGATCCGGCTTTTACGGTCCATGTTACCAAGTTCAGAAAAAATTTTGTTTTACCGTTTCCGCAACCCCGAAAGTACCGGGAGAGATAACGTGGACCTAACAGTGGTATCAGAGCCTAACTAAACACACCCTAGCATATTAGCAAAGTATTTAGAATTTCGACCGGACGAAAAACCGCAAAACACCCCGGAAATTTGTAGTTTCTGCCGATTTTTAGAACTGTTCCAAAATTAAAAAATCATACACTAAAAATCGGCTCAAGCTTTTGTTAGAATACTGAAGAAAAATGATCACCCAACTCGACTAAAGCGCCGCGGTTCCACGGCATAAGCTTGCTTATGCCGCGGAACCGCCGCCGAGTTAACTCGGTTGGGGATCCTGTTTGCTGCAGTGTTCTTATATGGGTATTTTGGGATTTTTACAATATGACTTTTCTGCCCAGATTTTCCAGAAAGAAAAATTTGTTTTTGGGGCTCAAAGATCCGTATTTTTTGGTCGATGTTCTGTAGACTTTGGCTAATGGTTATATCTGTAATGTTATATGTTTATTGAACGTCTACTAATCGCTATACGTTGATTAGTGGGGGTTATACATATCTGTGATCTGTGTTGTTGATGGTTTGTGTATATGAACTCGTTGGATTGTCGCGGATGAATAGCCGGGGTGGATGTGAGATGAGAGTTTCTTTTTCTTTCATTCATGTAATAAATTTGTAAATTGATGTAATATTATTTGTATGACCGCACAACCAGGTCGGGGTTGTAGCCGTCATTGTATAATTCTTTTTACTGTTTTTGCTCCTAGGATAGACCCATGGAGGGGGTGCACAAACTACCGGGTATCTCGAAGTGCCGAGTGGCCTACTCATGGCGTTGAGGGAGGTTGCTTCGCTTCGGGTACTTGGCGGGTAGTTTGCCGCATCCGTAGGGGTCTTGGGTGGGGTATTGGCTATTCATCGCGACCGTGTAATCCGCTTTTCGTTGCAGGCTCGAACGAATCGCGGGTTCCTAGTATATCCAAAGTGTTCATCTGTGATCTGGATTGGCTATCATTGCTGTATATCTATATATAATAACTATTTAGGCGTTGTTTATGTTTTACAGCCGCGCTAGCCCAGCCTCTGCTCTGTTGTTAGTTAAGTAACCTAACGGGTGATGACGGGGCCCCGTGGCGAATGCGAATGGCATAAGCGTACGTCATATTTTGGTTGTTTTCTGCAATGGTAGGATTTAAATGATGGGACGCATTAAAAGAACTAATGCAAGAAAATAAACCTAAAAGACGTTGTTGGAACAATTTTCAAAAAGGCTGTTGTTGCAAGGACGTTCACTTTTGTTTTGCACAGAGGTATTCGGTTATGAATGCCCAGCACCTCAGTCGACGAGGCAAGGGCCGGGATCCCTTCATCGGGAGTGACCCCTTGGACAAAAGTTTGCGTCACGGTAATAACTTCACTATAGTCGATTATTCTTGCTTTGCATCGAGGTATTCAGTTTGGAATATCCTGCACCTCATTCGACGAGGAAAGAGCCGAGATCCCTTCACAGGGAGTGACCTCTTTAGAAAAAGTTTTCGCCACTGTATTTTCAAAAACTGTATCATGTTCCTTCAACGATATCAAGTTCATTATGTTAACGGGTTTTCGCCAAAACCCAGTCGTAGCCCTCCGTCGTTTCGGATTGATATTGCTTAGTATTCGTGCTACGTATTTCGTGCTCAGCCGAGGCGTAGTGAACGGTAGCTATGTAATATTTTTCCGTAGGATACAAAGTGATTGGTTAGGACAGTCGTGCGATCATTTTGGCTCAGTCAAGGACTCGTACGGGTGGGTCTAATGCAGTCAAGATAATGACGGGTTGAACTTGACTAGAATCCTTTGATATGTTGGCTCAGTCAAGGTCACTTGGGTCCTAGGGGCAAAAACCACATCGGGAGTTTCAAAAGTACTGAAACTTGCAGATTTAGCATACCTTCTGGAGTGTAGTGACAAGAGTGGATTCCATCTAGGTCATCACACTATGATAGTTGGATCCCGATCCCACTGATGAGTTGGATTACTCTCGGGAGATTATTTCACTTAACAATCAATGCTATAAACCTAGTAGGTGTCTAGAAAGGTGTTAGCGGGGTTACGCCCCAAGGGAAAAGAGGTTCTTAAATTAAGGAACTTCGCGAAAGTGTTGGAAAACCTCCCTCGAAGTACCGACACTAGCCTGGCTGAAAGGTTAAGCAAGTATTGTGACGTGAATTAAATCCCGGCTAGTTCTTCTTTTAAAAAGGTTTTAAGAAGAATTTGAGGAAACAGTGGGAGACATCCTGGTTAGATAAATTAATAAACCAATCTAATCTTGCAAGAGCATACGCTGACTGTTTCTTTTCTCTCTCTCCAGGCAGCAATCTTTTCACGCCATAATCAAGATAATAAAATGTATCGCTTGACCGATCCGAATTCTTATTCGGGGCTGGGGAACGTTGGTTCAGCTCTAACTTATGACAACAGTCATGAGTATGAGAATGGGAAAGGGGATTGTATGGATTTCCAGGATACCCATTTGAAGAAGAAGCATGGTTTTGCATCTACTTCAGGTGTTCTTGTAATTGAGAACTGTTTTACGGTCAGCCCTACCTCCTAGGTACTTGATACCGGATCAGGATCTCATATCTGTAATTTATTGCAGGGAATGAGAAAAAGTAGGAAAGTTGCACCGGGTGATATGTCGCTCAGAGTAGCGAACGGAGCACAAGTTAATGCGGCAGCCGTCGGTGAATATCACCTAGTATTGCCAAATGGCAAGACTATGATTTTGAACGATTGCTACTATGTACCCTCCATGGTTTGCAACATCATATCAGTTTCTTTACTCAATAAAGATGGATATAATTTTGTTCTTGACAAGAATATCATGAACATTTACCTTCATAAGGTACTGGTTGCAGAGGGTACACTGTGTAATGGTATCTACGTTCTAAATCAGAATACAGTTCTCAATATACAAAACACACGCAAGAGGAAGAATTCAGATACGAATGAATCCTACTTGTGACATTGTAGACTTGGTCATATCGGAGAGAAAAGACTGAGTAAGTTGCATAAAGATGGACTCTTGGATACGTTCGAGTTTTCATCTTATGAAACTTGTCAGTCTTGTCTCAAAGGGAAGATGACCAAATCTCCGTTCACCGGACATGGAGAAAGAGCAGCAGAGCTCTTGGGACTCGTACATAGTGATGTATGCGGTCCGATGTCTATACATGCAAGGGGTGGGTTCTCGTACTTCATCACATTCACTGACGATCTCTCTAGGTTCGGATATATGTATCTGATGAAACACAAATTTGAAGCTTTTGAGAAATTCAAGGAATTTAGAAACGAAGTAGAGAACCAGACAGGCAAAAGTATCAAGATCCTCCGGTCTGACAGGGGAGGGGAGTACTTAAGCACAAAATTCCTAGATTACTTAAAAGAGAATGGTATTCTCTCTCAGCTTACTTCTCCTTATACACCACAGCACAACGGTGTATCGGAGAGGAGGAATTGTACCCTTCTGGATACGGTTCGCTCCATGATGAGTAATGCCGAGTTGCCTCTTTCATTTTGGGGACATGCGCTGTTAACAGCAGCATATCTATTGAACGATGTTCCGTCTAAATCTTTGCCTAAGACACCGTTCGAGATATGGAATGGTAAAAAGCCGTATCTTAAACGCATTAAGATATGGGGTTGTCCGGCCTATGTAAAAGTACAAAATCCGGACAAACTTCAGGCACGTTCAGTTCTATGTAAATTTGTGGGATATCCTAAGAACTCCACAGGATATCTGTTCTACCACACCGAGGAACAGAAGGTGTTTGTATCTCGCCACGCCACCTTTTTAGAGTGGCAATTTCTTGCAAAAGAAACAAGTGGGAGTTCGGTAGAACTGGAAGAAATTCAGCGACCACAAAATGAAACTGAAGATTTGACAGAACCTCAGAATTCAATAACCCCAGGAGAACCTCAGCCACTCCGCAGATCTGGTAGGATTTCTCATCCGCCCGAGAGATACTACAGTTTTCTCATTGACGGGGATCGAGAGGATTGCATCTTGGAAGAAGATGACCCTACCAGTTTCAGGCAGGCCATTATCAGTAGGGACTCTGATAAGTGGCAGGAGGCAATGCAATCCGAAATGGAGTCCATGTACGCCAATAAAGTGTGGACCTTGGATATTGCTCCACCTGGGGTAAAACCCGTTGGATGCAAATGGATCTACAAAAGGAAACTTGGTGTAGATGGGCAGGTGGAAACCTATAAAGCTAGACTCGTTGCAAAAGGTTTTCGTCAAAGACCTGGTTTGGACTATGATGAAACTTTTTCTCCGGTGGCTATGCTCAAATCCATTCGGATCCTACTTGTCATTGCTGCCTTCCATGACTATGAAATCTGGCAGATGGATGTTAAAACGGCTTTCCTGAACGGTTGTTTGGAAGAGTGCGTTTACATGGATCAACCAGAAGGTTTCGTAGACAGTGGGAGCAGCGGGAAGGTGTGCAAGTTGCTTAAATCCATTTATGGATTAAAGCAGGCATCGCAGAGCTGGAACATCTGTTTTGATGAGGCAATCAAGGAATTTGATTTCATCAAGAACGAAGATGAACCCTGTGTTTATAAGAAGATTGTAGGACGAACTGTCGTATTCCTAGTCTTGTACGTGGACGACATTCTTTTGATAGAAAATGATATTCCTATGCTACAATCGGTCAAGCTATTTTTTTCACAAAGGTTCTCCATGAAGGACCTGGGTGATGCCTCGTACATTCTGGGGATCAAGATCTATAGAGATAGATCCAAGAGACTACTGGGACTTTCGCAGTCCAGGTACATAGAGACCGTACTAAAGAGATTTAGTATGGAGGGTTCCAAGCGCGGTAACATACCCGCATTGCACGGAATTACCCTCTCCAAGAAGATGTCTCCTAAGACTGACGAGGAGAGGGTTCGCATGAGCACTATACCCTACGCTTCGGCGGTAGGATCTATAATGTATGCGATGCTATGTACAAGACCAGATGTAGCTTACGCGCTGAGCGCGGTAAGCCGGTATCAGTCAGACCCAGGGAAGGACCACTGGACAGCAGTGAAGAACATTCTCAAGTACCTGAGAAGGACTAAGGAGATGTTCCTGGTTTACGGTAATGGAGACCTCCGGGTCGAGTCCTTTACCGATTCAAGCTTCCAGAGTGACAAAGATGACAGCAAGTCTGTCTCGGGTTTTGTGTTTACCCTCAACGGAGGGGCGGTATGTTGGAGGAGTTCCAAACAGGATACCGTCGCAGACTCGACGATGGAGGCTGAATACATTGCTGCAAGCGATGCCGCAAAAGAGGCGGTCTGGATAAAGAAGTTCATTAGTGAATTTCAGGTGGTTCCGTCCATTGTTGACCCAATACCTTTGTATTGCGATAACAATGGGGCTATAGCTTTAGCAAAGGAACCAAGGTCCCATCAGAAATCCAGGCACATCTTAAGGCGGTATCACCTGATCAGGAAGATCATTGATCGCCAGGAGATCGAGATGCGGAGAGTGGATACAAAGGAAACACTATGGACCCATTCACGAAGGCTTTATCCCAGACTCAGTTCGAGCGGCTGATCGAGATGATAGGTCTTCGATATGCCAGTACATGGCCTTAGTGCAAGTGGGAGATTGTTAGTGTATATGCCCTAGAGGCCATTACTGTATCATACTAGTATGTATATTACTTGATGGAAGCTTGGGATATTCACAGTTGTACAGACAATCTTGCTCAATATAGTAGTATGCTACTTGGTTTGTCTCTGCTTTAATGTGTACATGTGTGTTTATTTATTATATCACCTATACGCATTAGTAGAGCCCTTAGGATCTTTGCTTGATTACCGGCGTTGTGATGGCGATCACACTCGTGGGGGCTGGGTAATCTACAAGCACATCCTTATACACGTCCCTAGTCATGGGAGTATCGAGATAGGGCATCGATACTCCGGAGTAGACTAGCGTATGCGCTTCTCATCCCAGCTGGGGAGACGGTCTGTCCCACAGCCGTCGGTACGTCGTACTTGAGATAGTATGCGGGTGCTCGTTAGGTTACGAGTACACTGGACAGGACTCGTCGGGAACTGATGGTTGGTATTATACCTATCGTCAGTTATCAGTTCCCAGGTGACATGAGTACAGCTTAGTCCGCTGACTTGACACTGTCACTTCGCCTCGAGTGTGTTCCCACTGTTCTTTGATTACTACCCTACCACGGCTCTACTGAGTCGTGCAAACAGGTAGTAGTTGGGAGCAGTCCCGAAGCACTTGGAGGCAGTGATGGTTAGACAGGATTCGTCTCTCCCGGTATTGGGGGTTGACATCGCGCTGTGTCTAGGAGAGCCATTACACGAGTAGTCCCTGGCCAGGGCAAGCGAGATATACTGGTAGGCTTCCAGTGTTATCTCAGGGTGTATTGGGCTTCACTCCGACACGACTTGTACCGCTATTAGGGGACTGACGTTTACCGCCCCCCTAGGCCCGCCATGCGATGTATCAGACGAACAGACCGGACTGTACGGAGATTGTCACATACAGACTCAGTAGGAGTTCGGATGGGTTCACCTCATCGGCCTTCTTATCGACATCTACCTGGGGACCGTTACGTACAGCTAGTGCCGCTTGCGGTCTGTGGTTAAACCCACTGCCAGCGTAGTGTCGAGTCTTTAGAGTCCCACACAGAGAGTTTCCCTGCACTGAGCGAAACGTGTAGAGGCCGTATGGTTTTTACGGCAGGGCTGTGATCACTTACGTACACTTGTGTGCGTGTGGTGTTCGGGCAGGCAATACTAGTGGGCTTTGGTTTAAGCCGGATCCTAGTATTGCACGGATGGATATGTTTTGTCTTCTGCGCATCCGCATTCTACGGAATGCGGATGCAGGTGTGTATGCACAGTTTTCCGGAGCGATGAAGGAGGAGGTGCCTCATTAGGGTTTTGGCAGTTGATTCGGTCAAAACCATTTTGAGGCGGACTCATTAGGGTTTTGACAGTTCGTTTGGTCAAAACCATTATGAGCCGGGGACATTATTTACTAATCCTTTCATTGATAATTATGTTATGTCTAATTACATTGACCATTTGACCATCTTGACTTTGTTGACCATTTGACCAAAGTTGACTAGGATCTTCTTAAAAGATCTAAAGTATTCTTTGGTTTTCTTTTTCTTTTTGTTATGATAATGGTCATGTCATTTGTAGCCATCATATATGATATATCATGCACCTTATTCGATAAGGAAAGAGCCAAGATCCCTTCGCCAGGAGTGACCTCTTTAGTGAAACTAGGAAAAGCCTAAAAAACACTCCTTTTCAAAATCACTCAATTCCGCAACGATATCAAGTTCATTACGCAAAAGGTTTTCAGAAAAACCTGCCGTAGCCCTCCATCGTTTCAGATAAGTCCTATTTAGTATTCGTGCTGCGTTTGTTGGCCTTTGTCAAGGAATAGTGTGTGGTAGCTGACTGGTGCTTATCTTCTTATGCATATGATGCAGATTGGATTAGGGTAGTCGTACGACCTTGTTGGCCTTTGTCAAGGGTCGTGCGGGTGTGTTTAATTCAATCAGGAAATGACGGGTTGAACTTGACTAGCATCCTATGATTTGTTGGCCTTTGTCAAGGTCATAAGGGTTAGGGGGAAAATATTATCGCAAATTTCAAGTGTTGAAATTTGCAATAAGATTGCATACCTTTTATCAGATAGTTGGATCCCGATACCCACTGCGAGTAAGAGTTACTCCTGGGAGAGTTTTACACAAGACAATTAGCCGATCAAGTAGGTGTCTAGAACGGTGTCAACGGGGTTACGCCCTTGGGAAAATGATGTTTATTTTAATTAGGTTCGTGCGAAAGCACGGGGAACCTCCCTCAAAGTACCGGCACTGACCTGGCTGAAAGATTGGAGAAGTTGTAGTATGTAATTAATCCTGGCTAGTCTTTCCTTTTAGGGTTTGAAGGAATATTTAATAAAAACAGTGGGAGCCATCCTTATTAGATAAAAAAATAAACAATCTGATCTTGCAAGAGCATACGCTAAAGTGTTTTCTTCTCTCTCTCTCCAAGTAGCGACCATGTCACATCTTAATCAAGATAATAATATGGATGTATTGACCGAACCCGCATGTTATACTGTGCAGGGGAACGTTGGTTCCGTTCTTTCTTATAAGAGTTATAAGACTGAACAGGATATAGGGGAATGCCAGGATTCCCATGCCACCCGATTGAAGAAAGTACATGTTGATGCATTTTCTTCGGGTGTGTTCGTTACAGAGAACTGTTTCTCCATCTGCTCTATTCCTGGGTATTGGATACCGGGTCAGGATCCAATATATATAATCTGTTACATGGGCTAAGGAAAGGTAGAGAACTGGGAGAAGGTGATAAAGACATAAGGGTTGGAAATGGTGCAATTGTTGCAGCTAAATCCGTCGGGGAATATCACCTTGTATTACCAAGTGGTAATACATTGATTCTGAACGAATGCTATTACATGTCGAACCTGATATGCAACATTATAACAGTTTCTTTATTAAGTAAAGTGGGATATAATTTTGTATTACAGGATAATATTATGAACATTTTCCTGAACCAAAAGTTGGTTGGATCAGGCACGTTGTGCAATGGCATTTATATTCTAAATCAATCAACAGTTCTGAGCATAACAAACACATACAAGAAGAAGAGTTCAGAAATGAACGAATCCTTCTTGTGGCATTGTAGACTAGGTCATATAAATGCGACACTACTCGCTAAGTTACATAAAGATGGTTATTTGAATTCGTTTGAATTCTCATCTTATGACACTTTCCAGTCCTGTCTCAAAGGCAAAATGACCAAGACTCTATTTAGTGGACACGGAGAAAGAGTTACCGAACTCTTGGGACTGATACATAGTGATGTATGCGGTCCCATGTCTACACATGCCAGGGATGGTTCCTCATACTTCATTACATTCACTGACGATCTCTCTAGATTCGGATAAGTGTTCCTTATGAAATATAAGTCTGAAGCTTTTGAGAAATTCAGAGAATATAAACAAGAAGTTGAGAACCAAACGGGCAAAAGTATTAAAGTCCTACGATCTGATCGAGGAGGTGAATACTAGAGCATGGAGTTCCTGGACTTTCTAAAAGAGAATGGGATTCTCTCTCAGCTTACTCCTCCGTATACACCATAGCACAACGGCGTATCGGAGCAGAGGAATCGCACCCTATTAGATATGGTGCGCTCTATGATGAGCACTGCTGAGTTACCTATTTCCTTTAGGGGTTATGCGCTTGAGACAACAGCATACCTATTGAATCAAGTTCCATCTAAATCTGTACCTAGTACACCATATGAGATATGGAGTGGGAAGAGACCATATCTTAAACGAGTTAAGATATGGGGTTGTCCGGCCTATGTCAAAAAGCAAAATCCGGACAAACTCAAGGCACGGTCAGTTCTATGCAAGTTTGTGGGATATCCCAAACATTCACATGGATATCTTTTCTACCATGGCGAGGAACAAAAGGTGTTTGTTTCTCGACATGCCACCTTTTTAGAAAAGGAATTTCTTGCAAAAGAAATTAGTGGCAACAAGGTAGAACTGGAAGAAATTCCGGCTACACAAACTGAAACTGAAGATTTAGTGGAACCAGATGATTCGGTAGTTCCCAACGAACCCCAGCCTCTCCGCTGATCTAGTAAGGTTCCTTGTCCACCTGAGAGATACTACGGTTTTCTCATTGATGGTGGAAGCGAAGATTGCATCATGGAGGATGATGACCCAATTAGCTTCGAGCAGGCCATCATGAGTGGAGACTCTTTGAAGTGGCTGGATGCAATGCGATACGAGATGGAATCCATGTACACCAATAAAGTATGGAATTTGGAAGATGCTCCTGAAGGGGTAAAACCCATTGGGAGCAAGTGGATCTTAAAGAAAAAACTTGGTGTAGATGGGAAAGTGGAGACTTTCAAAGATAGACTTGTTGCAAAGGGTTTTCGTCAACGACCAAGTGTGGATTATGACGAAACCTTTTCTCCAGTGGCTATGCTTAAATCCATCCGAATCATGCCTGCCATTGCTGCATACCATGACTATGAAATCTGGCAAATGGATGTTATGACCGCCTTTCTGAATGGTGATTTGGAAAAGTGCAAGTACATGACTCAGCCAGAGGGCTTCGTAGACAGTGGGAGCAGCGGAAAGGTGTGCAAACTGCTTAAATCAATCTACGGGTTAAAGCAAGCATCGCGGAATTGGAACATCTGTTTTGATGTCGTTATCAAAGAGTTTGATTTCATCAAAAACATAGATGAACATTGTATATACAAGAAGGTGGCAGAGAGTAAGGTTTTCTTCCTCATATTGTACGTGGATGACATACTCTTGATAGGAAATGACATTCCTATGCTACAATCGGTCAAGCTCTTTTTATCACATAGATTCTCAATGAAAGATCTAGGTGATGCCTCCTACATCTTGGGGATTACGATATATACAGATAGATCTAAACGGATACTGGGATTGTCCCAATCCAGGTACATTGACACCATACTAAAGAGGTTTAGTATGGAAGAATCCAAGCGTGGGTTTTTACCCACGATCTCAGGACTCACTCTTTCTAAAAAGATGTCTCCTAAGACTGATTTGGAGAGAGCTCGCATACAAGAGATACCCTATGCTTCGGCAGTAGGCTCTATCATGTATGCGATGCTATGTACCAGACCCGATGTAGCATACTCACTAAGTGTAGTGAGTAGATATCAAGCAGATTCTGGAGAGTCACTGGACAGCTGTGAAGAGCATTCTCAAGTACTTGAGAAGGACTAAAGAGATGCTCTTGGTGTATGGTAACAGAGAACTCCAAGTGGAGTCCTTTACCGATTCGAGCTTCCAGAGTGATAAGGACGACTCTAAGTCGGTCTCGGGATTTGTCTTTACCCTCAATGGAGGGGGGGTATGCAGGAAGAGTTCCAAGAAGTAAACCGTGATAGACTCGACGATGGAGGCTGAATACATCGCTGCCAACAATGCTGCCAAAGAGGTTGTCTGGATGAAGAAGTTCATAACTGAACTTGGAGTGGTTCCATCCATTGAGTATCCAATACCTTTGTATTGCGATAGCAATGGAGCGGTGGCTTTGGCCAAGGAACCCAGGTCTCATCAGCGATCCAGGCATATTCTGAGGCGGTATCACCTGATCCGGGAGATAGTTGATCGTCGGGAGATCGAGGTCAGGAGAGTTGACACGAAGAATAACACAGCGGATCCACTCACGAAGGCCATTCCCCAGATACAGTTTGAGAGACTCTTCGGGATGTTGGGTATGCGATACTACAGCAGCTGGCCCTAGTGCACGTGGGAGATTGTTAGTTGTATGTATGCCCTAGAGCCCATTATTGTACATATAATGTATATTATAGTGGATGCTTGGACATATATAGAGAGGACTTTCTTGCTTGACATGATAGTAAGCTATCTGGTTGCTCTTTATCTTAATATGTATACTTGTCTCTTGACATTGTCTTATGGTTACATGTTGGTAAAGCCCTTAGGATGAGTACTTGACTACCAGGATTATGATACAGATCATACTAGTGGGGCCATGGTAATCCATAAGTTCATCCTTTAATGTTCCTAGTCGTGGGTGTATCGAGACGGGGCATCGATATACCAGAGTAGACTAGCGTATACGCTTTTTGACCCATGTGATGGGCGATGGATGATCCCATATCCATTGGTGTTTGACATCAGAGATGGTATACGGGTACTTAGTGGAGACTGGGTACACTGGACGGACTCGCCGAGAACTCCTAGATGGTATTATACCTGAAGTCAGATAGCAGTTCTTTGGTAACACTGGTACAGGTAAGTCTGTAGACCCGAGATCGTCATAGAGTCTTGTGTGATTCCCACTGTACTTAGATTTCCACCTTACCACGTTCAAGAGGACGTGCAAAACGGTGGTTTTTGGGTACAGTCCTGAGTCACATGGAGGTAATGATCGATAGGAGGGGATTTCGTCTCTCCCGGTATTGGGGGTAGATGTCGTGCTGTGCTCGATTAGAAGTCCCTGACCAGGGCTGATTTAGAGATTTACTGGTAAGTGTTACCAGTAGTTTCTCGACCCGTTATGAGCCTCGTATCGGCATGACTTATCGAGTTATTTGGGTCTGACGCTTACCACCCCTAGACTTAATATGCGACATCTTAGACGAAGAGACCGGACTGTATGGTAGTGTTACTATCAGGCTTTTGCAGGAGTTAAAGCGGGCTTGCTTGCTGATCTTCTGATCGTTCAATACCTGGGTAGCCGTTACGTCCAGCTAGTACCGCTGACGGCTTGTGGGTGTTTAATGTGATCATCACCTACTGCCGGCGTATTGACGAGTCTTTAGAGTCCTACATACAGGTTTTACTAGCTCAGGCAAAATAAAGTAGGAGCACATATGTGGTATGTACGGGACCGAGAATAATACGAGTATGTGATACCGTATTATATTCTCGTGATTTATTCATATCGGACGGTTATATGTGATATGACCGGGTTATCGAATCAAGTGTTGATTCTATAAGTTGATACAGATTATATTAGTAGGTTGTATGTGATATAGCTGGATTATTAAATCAAGTGTTGATTTGATAATTTAATGTATAATTGTATATGTGATATACTAGATTACATTAACTAATATTAGCTCACTTAAGCATTTATTTTTCTCAATTGTGTGCATGTGATATATATGTGATATATATTAATGTACATTATTTTGTGTCATGATTGTTGACACACAATATATGGGTGTATGAGACTTACACCATACTAATTATAATGTGGTGTTTAAGTATTTAAAGTAAATCCAAATTAGTGGATAATTGCTCACATGCATGAAGCTTGTAGAATCTTATGGATGCATTGACAAAGTCCACACATTTTGTTTTACTTAAGATATTTATTACCTAACCATTATAATTTAGCTATGGTTATATCTCTACATGAGTTAGTATATGATACAAACTCACCCATGGTTGATTCTCTCACCTCATTAGTTCATTCTCATCTCATGACTTCATATTCTTCCTCAAAACTCAAGAGCTCTCTAGGTTTTATTCAAGTGAGATAATATTGTGAGAAAAATAAAACTAAAGTGAGCCCACTTCCTACTTCATCATCCTCTACTAGATTAGCACTTTAGTATAGGGTGTTTGCTTCGCTAATCTCTCATTAATGAAGTAGTAGCTTGAGTCAGTGTCTCCTCGACGTAGATCATCTTCGGCCTTGAAGACTTCAAGCATGATCGTTCCTTTCACCTTGAGAAGCCATGCAAGAGTCCGGGAGTTCCATGACCGCAGCGAAGGGACCACTACAAGGAGCCATTGAAGTGAAGGACCGGTCTACAAAGGTTGTATTCCGTTATCACTTAGAAGTGAAGTAGATTACTTTCTTGTTTAGCTCCAAAAACTCTAGTTAGATCCTTAGTTAGGGTTGTTTGGCACACTAAAATTTTAAATATAGAATGTTTGATACCTTGTGAAACCTTGTGGTTGTGCCTAAGAACCCTACACTCAGAAGTAAACACGCTAAGCGTAAATAAGCAATATATAAATAAAAGCACAAGAATAAAAAAAGATGTAATATAAACAATAAATTTTATTAACATTCATACTTTACATTACAACTGATTTGTAAAGGAAAGTACAAGGATGTAAGCAATGCCTAAACAGTGGCATATGAACTAAAAAGTAAATAAGTACAAATAATCTAGTAGTCGTATTGCTCGGGTATCTGCTCCAATTACTCCTGGCTGGGCTTGGTCCCCTGAGAGTCGGATCCTCCCGACGAACATTCCAAAGAAAGAAGAGACAGAAACGTCTTCAGCGAACTAGCGCTCGGTAAGTCCCAAAAGAAAGAATGGAATAGTCAAGTAAAGAGAATAGAACTGGTAATTATACAGATTTATGTTTGTTATACTAATATAGTTGTATGTAGCTTGGTACAGAATGTATCAATGTATATGAGAGGAGTCCAACAATCCCGTGGACTATGGGAACAGGAAAGTACAAGGCCCCGTCAAAACCCACAGGACAATAGCAATGGATGTTAATCTACGTCTTTTAGTATCCATCATCGTGCCACTTTTTATACATTTTGTACCAATCTACCCCGTTAAACCCCATAATGTATATTGTATAAATTGTAGTTATCAGACTTGCCGAGACCATGGATATAAGTTATTCATGTAAACGGTTTCAGGATTGTATCAAGTAGTCATGTAGTCAAGTCAAGTCCTAGCCATGGTTCGGTCAAATCAAGTCATGTTTGCATGTTGATCTTGTTATGATATTCAGGTTCAGGTTCAAGTATACTTGTTGGTATATTGGATTCATGTTGAATTGGATTCATATTTGGATTGGATTCTAGTTGGATTCAGATTGAGTTAGACTCAGATTGATTTAGACTCAGACTTGAGTCAGACACTTTAAACAAATTTGGATCCTGAATTAAGTTCGGGAGTGATCGGTAACTGCTGCACATGAACGTTAGGATTTGTGTCTTTTTCCAAGACAATTATCATTGATAACCCCGTTAAGTTTTCTACCTTAAATAGGCAAGCACTCACTTTCTCCAGCTCCCTGAGGCTCAAGAGAATTGATCCCGCTTAAACCTATATTTACTAAGGCCCTTAATGTAATTTATATAACTCGAGGGGGTTTTATGAAAAATATTTTATATACTTTCAAAATAAACCTCGAATATTTATTTATCGTATTTAGGGTTTCATGGATGTAACTTTTAAAGAGTGGGGTATATTAGTGAATATTAACTTAGCTTGAATAGTTCATGGTATTTAAGTGTAAGTCTTGCCTTGTATTGATACTTGATGGTATTTTGGTGAAACTTGTCATTCGTTTAATTTTTAGAAAATATGAAATTTTATTATATCTTTAAAATATGTGGTTTGATAATATTTATATAATTATTAAAAATTAAATTTTATAAAGTAGAAAATCACGTTTTTCTTTAAAATCGTATTAAAAATCTTTCGAGACCGAATACTCCGTGAAGAGGTCTGCATCTCGCTCTACTAGCCCGAGAATATGCGATAATCCACACCATCCAATAGCGGGTTCCCCAAAATGGGTTGTAGTGGAATAATAGCAAAGAATTTTGATAATACCATTCAAAGAAAACCGAGTTTTTATAGTTTATGGTACTTTGATGAAAAGTTGTAATCGCCACAAAATAGGTTTCCAAGAGTATCGTGCTGTATCAATATGTGTGTATGTGAAGGGTAGGTCATTAACCCGTGAAGTTTTCTAAAGGTAATAGCAATTAAAACAAATAAATATGGTCGATACAAAATTCATGGTATTTAAAGGTAAAACTCAATTTAAAGTTGTTTAGCATGATAATTTAGGGTGAAAATTGTTCTAAACTTTAGTTTTATGATTAACAAGCAATGTATAGAAATATGAATGAGCAATTCTTAAGAAAAATTGTAGTTTCAAAGATTTTAGAATCAAATGTCGATATAACTCCACTTACCGACATGTTTTATAAAAAGAGACTTTTTATGTAGAAAGAGAAGAAGGGGGTGGGACTTACTAGCTAGAAAGGTGAAGACAAGGTAGAAGAAGATTGTGTAGTCGCCGTGGCATCACGGGGTCGCCAGAATTGCTTCGTTTCCTCGCCGGAAGTTGACCTTGGTCTAACTCCACTTCTACTCCACTTGTACTTAGAAAAATTTGATAATTTTGGTTAGGGATTTCAGAATAAGGAGGGGCTAGGATATGAGGTTGTATTTATAGTGTGTAATTAGGGTTTTGGAATTTAAAAAATAAATTAAAATGCATTTAAAATTGGTTAAACTGGGAAATTGAATTCTATGTTAAATTGCAGAGAAAACAAACAGTGCAGGGGTAATGGGGGTAGGCCAACGATCATGTGTGCAGAGCACGGGTTTTTTTACCAATGGGCGACCGTCGGCGCCGGCCCTATCTTCAATCTCACCTGTCCACTATTTGATGGGGGCCGTTGGATTCTTGCCATATGTTCACCTCAGATCATACAACATTTTGCTCATGTTAGATTTCTCTGACTTTTCATTTTTGTGTCCAGTACACGTGTAAACTTTTGGGCTTCCAAAAAGTTTAAAATAAAAATCAGGAAAAATAATATATGGCTGATGGGATTCGAACACAGGGGCTATGTCACAGCAGTGCAAGGCTTTACTAATAAGCTACAAGTATTTTCTTGCTGTTCTTAAACAAGAATAACTTTTAAATTGTGTTCAGGCTTGCAAACTCCTTTCTATACTTTAAGAAGAAAAATTTTTGTACAGAAAATTCAGGATCATTACACAACCAATTTCAAAGCCCTATTTCCAAACCGATTGAGATCAAATAAACAAAATCCACATATGGAGAAAATTGTGGAATTGTTCAAACAGGTTAACATCATCATCCCGCTCTTTGATGCAATTCAGCAAATCCCGTCTTACGCAAAATTTTTGAAAGACTTGTGCATTAAGAAGAGGAAATCTCTGGTACCAAAGAAAGTTTTCTTGGCTGGTAACGTGAGTGATGATCTTATCCAAGATTTACCACAAAAACGGAAGGACCCTGACTGTCCTACGATTTCAATAACTATTGGGGATAAAAACATTAATTGTGCTCTTTTGGATCTTGGTGCCAGTGTTAACCTTTTATTCAGTTTATGAGCACTTCGGTGTAGGAGAACTAAAACCTACATATTGTACTCTTCAAATGGCAGACCGATCTATTAGCCATCCTAGGGGTGAGCTAGAGGATGTGTTGATCAAGGTTGGGGACTTCATATTCCCCATAAATTCCATTGTTTTAAATACACAACCTGTAGTCAACCCCAGAAATCAAATTCCAGTGATTCTCAATCACCCGTTCCTTGCAATCTCAGATGCGGTGATCAATTGTCGAAATGGTTTCATGAACCTATCTTTTGGTAACATGACAATTGATCTCAACATTTTTAGGTTAGGGAATAAGCCATCCTAACCGAATGCTCATATACTGGATATTTGTTCCCTTCAGGAGATCGCCCCCGAGGACTGTGATTTGAAGAATTTCTGTATGATTACGGTGATTTTGACCCCACTAGTGCGTTCCTCTTTCAACCTGCTGCTTTCGATTCCGACAAAGAATATGAGTGCTTCACGTTTCTGAACGATTTTGACATGTCATCACTCGAGTTGGAGTCGTTTGAATTTTCGGATGTGTTAGTTGAACCATCCGACTCTATTGCATACACTCGCTTTGAGCCCATCTTAGAATCCTTTGAGTTCGAGATACATTCTTTGATTCTTCCTTCAGTTGTTTCTCCTCCAACACTCGAACTCAAGCCTTTGGCCTCTGTTCATACCATAATTTTGCATTATTATATTCCCCATTCTTATTCATTTTACAAATAAACAGGTGCTTTTGACCCATGTCTGTTACATAGTTGCAGGTTACAGGTTCTCAGAACAAAAATAGTGAAAAAGATAAAAAGACGATACAAAAGTGAGACTACGACCAACAAATGGAAGAATCTTAATCAAGCCTACAGTTTGGAGAATAAACGAAGATCAATGAACAAGTTCACAAAGTACAAAGGCAGCGCAAGATTCAAGACTTCGACACGAAGCAAACGGTAAAGTCCACGACATTACTCACTGTGAAAATCTGGAAGAAAACTAGAAGACAACCTGAGAAACCAAGCAAAGAAACAAGAAGCCAAAAGCCACCAGAAGATTACCTGAAAGTCTCAACTCAAGATCTCTCCTTTTGACCGCGGAACCACGGCCAAACATGGGTTTTGGCCGCGGATCCGCGGCCATATAGTGCCTGTGTCGGTGGAAAATTGTAAGCTGACGGCTCGTTGACTAGTCTTCTTTAGGGGTAAAATTGTAAAAGCAGATGTGCGTCGATTGTAACCCTAGGGTTTCTATGATCTATAAATAGAAGCCCTAAACCTCTTTTTGAGGGATGCCACTTCTTGTGCCTCATTTCATCTATCTAAATTCAGATCTGTAAATTTCTGTAAAGAAGGAAGAGAGCAACAAATAAAAATTAGGAGTAAGTTTTCTTTTCATTGCCCTAGTTAAATTTTATTTCCATGCCCTAGGTAATTTCTTTCTTGTCCTAGCATAGATCTTTATTATCTGCCCTAGTTAGATAGTTAGAACATGTTTTTCAATTCCCTAATGAGTGAGTAGTCTCCTCGCTTGTTAGGGTTAGATTTGGGGAAGGCTTGAGAGATGAAGATCTCTCACCCCTTTCTTGCCCATCATACGTTTTTATAGGACTCCATGCATACATGCACACACCGCTCCCTGCGGCATCCTATCCCACGAGGTAGCGGTGATACCGTAGTATAAACGACCGGTTGCGCGTGTTTTCCATAGAGGTTAGGGTAAGGATTAAGAAAGGAAGGACAAGAACCTAGAGGAAGAAATATCGTTTCTTCCCGATGGTACTAATCCACTTTATTAATTGTTACATAACACCTAAATAGATCTTAAATAGGATATAGAAAGCGGTGAGGAATATTGACTTTCCAAATTTAACCTAAACCTAACCCTAGCAAGATTTTAGTCTAGATCAACTTAGTTTTTAGATTTAATCAATCCGACACCAATCGGAATTAACTCGTTAGAACAAATCGAGAATACACAAAATCCCTGTGAACCGACCCGTACTCACCGTCTAGCTACCAAGCGAAGCCGTTCTTGATTGCGGTTATAAATATTCTTTGACCAAATCAAATGGCGCCGTTGCCGGGGATGGCGTGTTATTTTCTTTTTGCAATTTCGGGTTAATATAAAATTGAAAAATCATAAAAACTGGAAAATAAAAAAATATATAAAATTTATCATCTTATTATTTTGTGAAGGGTATTTTCGTGTGAATTTTGCAGGATCGACGAACGAGTTCGGATCTGGAAAAATCTAGAGAGCAAAACAGAAAACAGCATATCTGAACAACAGAGGATTTCCACAACAGAACAACAGAAGAAATTTGGAGGGCCAAGTCAACAGGACGACCGCGGACTGCCGCCGCAACCTACCTCGCGCCGCGGATCCGCCACGAGTTGCTGATGTCAGCAACCCGAAATCCCACTGTAAGTCTCCTCTGTCCTTCCTCTGAACCCCCTGATATCTCCTCTGTAAATTTGCCTGCAGGATTCTTTGCGCTTAAAAAATCTCCCCCCTTCCAATAATTGATCTTGTGCAGGATTCTTTGCGCCGCGCTAAAAATTGTTTGCAAGTGATTGTGTTTACTGCTTTGCATATTTTAATTGACTCTAAGGGGCTTGAACACCGATCAGATTGGGTGGGGATTTCATTACCCTTCCCAGGACCCCAAAAATCACATAAGGCATATTGCATTGTCCATCAATTAATTAAAAAAAGATTAGACTCAGCCCTAAAGACTTCGCGCTCAATAGGACAAAGGAATAGTTGTAGGCATCGACCGTTGATCCTAACCTGACTTTGTGGTGTCTGGGCAAGTGTGTCTAAGGCAAGTGGTTACTTAATTAGGCCCACTACTTACGTAGTAGAGAACCTCCCACTTACCTGGCACTTACCTGGCCACAACTGGCGGTGAAGAGACGGTTTGAGATCCTACTTCTTGCCCTTTGGAACAGTTAGGAGCTGTCTAGCTGACCTAGGTGACCCTAGATCTAGGCCAGATCGTGCATTTATGGTTGAACGTGTGTCTAAGACTTTTATTGAAAATCTTTTTAAAAAAATCTCCATAAAAAAAAAAGAAAACACAAAAAAGAAAAAAAATTACAAAATCTTGCAACTTGTCGCGAAGAAATCCGTGCACCCCACATTTTCTTTTCTTCTCCTTTCTTACATCATAGGTACCCCACCTCCCAAAACTCTTGCCAAACTTTGGTATCCTCATCCAAACATTGCTTCATACGCGAATTGTTTTGGTCGAATTACGGACGACCCCTCCATGCCCAAAATTTCTTTGAAAGATCGAATAGAAGCATCTAGGAGAAACAGTTCGACTCCACAATCCACTTTGTATCAACCATTTCAACCTTCACCACCTTCTTACGTTGATACCCCTTTTTGGAGTCCTGTTGTAACTCCGAAACCCATGTCTATCGCTGAACATATTAAAAAATCTCGCAATCGATCTTTCACTCCTTTCAACACTTCCAGTTCTTAGGATCAACAAGTCCATTCACCTTTTTATCCAAATGTTAATCCTACTCCTGTCCACCCATTCAATTCCTACCAGTCCTACCCGACTTCCTCACCGTCCCTAGACATTGCTTCTACATAACCATTTGGGAGTTTCACGTATCCAAACAACTTTGAATCTTTTACTGAAACCCCTTCACAACCCATGTCTAGTCTAGAACAGTCGTTGGAAGCTTATATGGTAGCGACAAACCAAATGATGAGGAATGTGGATGCATCCATGGCCGTCCTTATACAACCTAGTGACCCGGTAGCTAGTTTCCAACTAGCTCCAAAAATTCCAATGTATGATGAGGCGATTGGACAGATCAATAATTTGAGTGGAGAAAGTGAGCTAAATACCCTTCCAAATCAAACCTACCCATCACCAATTGAATCCCACAACTCCGGTTTTGAATATCTATCAAGCGTTCTAAATGATTCATCAGTTGAAAATAAAACATTTAATGAGTTGTGCGACTTTGTAGTGCTTGATTTGCCAGATTGTGAAGAGTCCCTTTCGAGTGAAACCACACCAAATCCTTTTGAACTTTACACCTCCAATCTAGAACCTGAATTGATAAATATCCATGCTTTTGATGAGGTGTCTGAAAAAATTGATTTTCACTTGATTGAGGATATTGACGCCGGGAATATTTTGGATGATAAACCCGTAGATTTGACTGAAATTTTATCTCCAATTCATCATCCCGAGTCATTAAATGTTTCTCCCAAACTTCATATGCATCTTGATTTTGATGATAATTGCATGGATGAAATAATTTTTGAGGAGAATTATGAGGATAGTATTGAGGACAGTATTGAGGATGAACCAGTTTTGTTTGATGAGTCGGATTTTCCAATTCATCCTCCTGAACCATTAACTGTTATTCTTCCTAAATCACCCCTCATCCTTTCCATCGTTCCGACCACACAAAAGATCACGCTTGAGGACTGTGAGCTTGAAAAATTCCTGTTTGATCACAACGGTTTTGACGCCACTAGGGCATTCCTCTTTGAATCTGACACAGTTCTCACAGCTGATAACGATTACGAGTGTTTCACTTTTTCGGACGATTTTGAAGACTCACCGCCCGAGTTTGAGTCCTTTGAATTTTCAGATGAGTTAGCTGAACCATCAGACTCGGTTGGTTACAGTCATTTCGAACCATTGATGGAATCCTTCAAGTTCGAGACAGATTACTTAGGTGAGAATAAAACTATCCCTAAATCACTCCCCTTCATCCTTTCCATCGTTTCGACCGCGCAAGAATCCGTCGCGTTTCCATTTTCAATGGATGGTTTACCAAGTTCAAGGTACCCATGTTTTCTTGCGAATCTTGAGGGATTTGACCCCATTTCTCGACGGGTTGATAAATTAGCACAATCTCTTTTAACACATCGGTCATCACAAATTGCGCTAATTTATTCACTCGATTTACACCCTCAAGTTCGTACTACACTTCTTTCTCTTTTCCACCATTCTCCTCCTCCACCTAGGCCGTATACCACTTCTATTTCCACATAGTCTCGTGTGCTTCTCATTTCTTTTCTCTACACTCCATTATTTCACTAACCCTACCATTATCACGATAGAATTTTTGAATGGTTGGTGCTAACCTTTGGTCTGTGTAAGGCCTTGTATAGTTTGATTTTTCTCCTCCCTAACTCTGAACTTTTACATTTAAGACAGTGGAAACACTGTCTCACCTAAGTTTGGGGGGGCCTTTTTGTATATATTTTGTTTTTTTAGTTTTTTTTAAAAACCCATAAAAATTATAAAAATCATAAAAAATAAAAAATAAAATTTTTTGTAAATAAATAAACAGGGGAGTGCCGACATTTTGACCCTCTTGGTGTAGCCTGACAGTGAGGACACTGTCAAGTTTAAGTTTGGGGATATGCTCGGTAAGCCTTCTTCCTTCGTATTCATGTGTATATTTTTGCATTTGCATACTTATTTTTAAAACCCATAAAAATTGAAAAATTTCAAAAAATTATAAAAATTGAAAAGTTCAATTTTGGCCATAATTGACTTGAATTTGACAAATAGGTTAACTAGCTAGGAACAACTAGATCTTAGACTTAGCGAATTGAAAATCCTAAAAATAACCTTTCTTAAAATTTAACGGTAGAAAGTATATGTCTTTGTAGTCTATTTAGAAATAGGCTAATTTTGAGTTCACTTCTTAGGCTAAGTTAAAATAAGGGAAGAGTATTAAATTTTTTATTAAAGTATAAGTTTGAAAAATAATTCCGAGGCTTAAGTCTAGATTCTGAAAATATATACTCTACAAATTGCACATACACGAACCTTGAAACTTAGAATAGTAGAAGAGACATTGAAATGCTCTTGTCTAAAGTCCTTAGTATAAAGGGAAATAAAATAAAAATATAAGTGTGAATAAAGATATAAAAAAATGAACACTGGTTTTTGTAATTACTTAAGGCTGCATAAATAGAAAAAACATTTAGCGATGGTGCTTTATCACCTAGTGCCTTAGACCAACTGATTTGGGAGTCACTGCTAGGTGTTACAAGACTAGGAATTATGCCTTAATATGCAAACACATTTTGTAATCGGTCGTTGGTACCTCAAGAAGTATTAACGGTCGCATGAAGAATGTGTGAGCAATTTCATCTAAAAATTCACCAACTAAAAATACTTTGGATGATGGACAAGAGTATAATAGCTTGATTTGAATTTCCAAGTGTAGGGGTGATATATACACACACGTAGGGGTATGTGATTGGGGTTTAGATGAGAGATAGGAATGAAAAATAGGACTTGTATATTTAGTAAAGATGATAAAAATTCCTAAGTTGAGATAGAACCCTAGAAGGAAAACTTGAAAGATGCCAAAAGCTAAGTAAATTCACAAGAATATATATAATCTTAAGTTAAATAATAAGGAAGCGTGAAAAATAGGGGTGGATAATTTCTGAGTCAAAGATAATAGAGTTTCTTGTTAGAAAACCTAATTGAAGAATAAAAGTCGATAAGCCGAATTGATAGGATTTTGTGGGTAGTATCCGCTGAAAACCCTCAGGAGACAACACTCCTCCTACTAGGGACACCTAGAGGTTTAACGTCTTGTTACAGGAGCTCAGTGCAATCGTGTTTCCCTGCGAAAGTGAGGCTAAGTCTTTTTCGAGAATAAAACTAGGTTTGCTCGAGGACGAGCAAAAGATAAGTTTGGGGGTATTTGTTCATACTATAATTTTGCATTATTATATTCCTCATTCTTATTCATTTTACAAATAAACAGGTGCTTTTGACCCATGTCTGTTACATAGTTGCAGGTTACAGGTTCTCAGAACAAAAACAGTGAAAAAGATAAAAAGACGATACCAAAGTGAGACTACGACCAACAAATGGAAGAATCTTAATCAAGCCTACAGTTTGGAGAATAAACGAAGATCAATGAACAAGTTCACAAAATACAAAGGCAGCGCAAGATTCAAGACTTCGACACAAAGAAAACGGTAAAGTCCAAGACATTACTCACTGTGAAAATCTGGAAGAAAACTAGAAGACAACCTGAGAAACCAAGCAAAGAAACAAGAAGCCAAAAGCCACCAGAAGATTACCTGAAAGTCTCAGCTCAAGATCTCTCCTTTTGGCCGCGGAACCGCGGCCAAACATGGGTTTTGGCCGCCGATCCACGGCCATATAGTGCCCGTGTCGGTGGAAAATTGTAAGCTGGCGGCGCGTTGACTAGTCTTCTTTATGGGTAAAATTGTAAAAGCAGATGTGCGTCGATTGTAACTCTAGGGTTTCTATGATCTATAAATAGAAGCCCTAAACCTCTTTTTGAGGGATGCCTCTTCTTGTGCCTTATTTCATCTATCTAAATTCAGATCTGTAAATTTCTGTAAAGAAGGAAGAGAGCATCAAATAAAAATTAGGAGTAAGTTTTCTTTTCATTGCCCTAGTTAAATTTTATTTCCATGCCCTGGGTAATTTCTTTCTTGCTCTAGCATAGATCTTTATTATCTGCCCTAGTTAAATAGTTAGAATATGTTTTTCAATTCCCTAATGAGTGAGTAGTCTTCTCGTTTGTTAGGGTTAGATTTGGGGAAGGCTTGAGAGATGAAGATCTCTCACCCCTTTCTTGCCCATCATACGTTTTTATAGGACTCCATGCATACATGCACACACCGCTCCCTGCGGCACCCTATCCCACGAGGTAGCGGTGATACCGCAGTATAAACGACCGGTTGCGCGTATTTTCCATGGAGGTTAGGGTAAGGATTAAGAAAGGAAGGACAAGAACCTAGAGGAAGAAATATCGTTTCTTCCCGATGGTACTAATCCACTTTATTAATTGTTACCATAACACTAAATAGATCTTAAATAGGGCATAGAAAGCGGTGAGGAATATTGACTTTCCAAATTTAATCTAAACCTAACCCTAGCAAGATTTTAGTCTAGATCAACTTAGTTTTTAGATTTAATCAATCCGACACCAATCGGAATTAACTCGTTAGAACAAATCGAGAATACATAAAATCCCTGTGGACCGACCCGTACTCACCGGCTAGCTACCAAGCGAAGCCGTTCTTGATTGCGGTTATAAATATTCTTTGATCAATCACCCTCTCACCTCAAGTATGCTTACTTAGGTGAAAACGAGACTCTCCCCGTAATCATTTTGGCTTCTCGAGCTTTAAAGCAAGAGAAAGCCCTTCTCACGGTCTTGCAATCAAATCGGCAAGCATTCGGCTGGACGATAGCGGACATCAAGGGGATTATTCCCCTAATCATTGAACATCACATTCATATGATGAATGATTCCAAACCAGCTAGGGATCCACAGAGACGATTGAATCCACTCATGAAGAAGGCTTTGAAAAAGGAGATTGTCAAATGTCTGGATAGTGATATCATTTACCCTATTTCTGACAACCAATAAGTCAGTTCGATACACGTTGTCCCTAAGAAGTCAGGCATTACGGTCATCACAAACGAGGCGAATGAGTTAATCCCCACTCGCACCCAAACCGGATGGCGAGTATGCATTGATTATCGAAAACTCAACGTCGCAACGCGGAAGGATCATTTCCTGCTTCATTGACCAAATGCTCGAAAGATTAGCTAGACATGAGTTCTACTGTTTTCTGGACGGTTACTCAGTCTAAAACCAGATTCCCATCGCCGAGAAAGACCAGAACAAAACCACTTTCACTTGTACTTTCGGCACGTTCGCATATCGCCGCCTGCCCGTTGGGTTATGCAATGCTCTCGCTAATTTTCAGCAGTGTATGATGGGAATATTCTTTGACATGGTTGAGAAATTGCTAGAGATGTTCATGGATGATTTCTCCATCTTTGGTGATTCTTTTGACGAGTGTCTACAATATCTTGACGCTGTCCTTACCCGATGTAAGAATAAAAATCTCACTTTAAACTTGGAGAAATGCCACTTCATGGTACGTGAAATTATTGTCTTAGGACATATCATTTCGCGAAACGACATCAAGGTTGATAAAGCAAAGATTGATGTCATTTCCAACCTCCCGCCTCCCAAATGCATCAAAGATATCAGATCTTTCCTTGACGGTTTCTATAGACGGTTCATCAAGAACTTTAGCAAGATTGCCAGACCCTTGACTCTTCTTCTGGCCAAGAATACCACGTTCAACTTCTACTTGAACTGTTTGACTGCTTTCGAAACATTATGAAGATCACTCACTACTGCTCCCGTTCTTTCTTCTCCCGACTGGACGCATCCTTTCGAGATTATGTGCGATGCATCCAACTTTGCTATCAGTACGGTCTTAGTACAGCACATCGATAAGATTCCATACGTAATCTACTACGCAAGCTGGACCTTGAATGATGCACAAATGAACTATACGACAACCGAGAAAGAGTTCTTGGCGGTTGTATTCGCTTTGGAGAAATTCAGACCATTTCTTATTGGCTCCCTAGTTGTTGTCTACACTGATCCTTCAGCTCCGAGACATCTTTTTGCGAAAAAAGATGTCAAATCTCGGCTAATACGTTGGATCCTCTTACTTCAAGAATTTGACCTTGTCATTAAGGACAAAAGAGGATGTGAAAACGTAGTGGCTGATCATCTTTCACGACTTCCTTCTTCGCCCACACTTCCTTTCCCAATAAACGATGTTTTTCCTGATGAACAACTCTTGACTATATCTTGCGAACCGTGGTTCGTAGATATTGTGAACTATTTGGCGACATGACTCATACTAAGCGAATGGTCGAGTTATGACAAACTTAGAATTTTATCCCAAGTAAAACACTTTTGCTGGGATGAACCTACCTGTTCAAGTATTGTCCAGACTAACTCATTTGCCGGCGTGTCCCTGATAATGAGTTCAAGAGTGTGTTGTCGTTTTGCCACAATTAAGTGTGTGGCGAACATTTTGGCCCAAGAAAGACAGCTGAAAAAGTCTTGCAGTGTGGCTTTTACTGGCCAAAACTTTTCAAAACTGCACATGAATACTGAAAAACTTGTTCAAAATTCCCTCCTATGGCATCTTTCCTCCATTATTCTCATATCAAATATAAATATATATCGTATTATTAGATCAATACTTGATTTAATAATCCAGTTATATCACATATAATCGACTAATATCATTTATCTGTATATCACATTATCAAATCAACAATTGATTCAATAATCCAGTTATATCACATATAACCTAACCGATAACAAATAGCTGCCAGATTACAAAACGGTATCACATACTCGTATTTAATCAAGCCCCGGCACATATTAACATATGTGCCCTACTTTGTTTCGCTTGAACTAGGAAACTTCTATGTGGGACTCTAAAAACTCGTCAATACGCCAGTAGTAGGTGATGATCATATCAGTCGCCCACAAGACATTACTAGCTGGACATAACGGCTACCCAGGTATTGAACGAATAAAAGATCAACAAGCAAGCTTGTCCAAACTCGCATGAAGCCTATAGGTAATACTTACCGTACAACCCGGTCTCTTCGTCTAATATATCGCATATCGAGTCTGGGGGTGGAATCGTGAGACCCCAATAACTTGATAAGTCATGCCGATGTAAGGACTATAACGGTACGAGAAACTACTGATAACACTTACCAGTAAATCTCATCAAAAGACTTCCTGTTATAGCCAATCGGGCATAGCGCAACATCAACTCCCTATACCAGGAGAGACGAAACCCCTCCTATCACTCATTGCCTCCATTTGATTCGGGACTGTACCCAAAATCCACCTGTTTGCACGACTACTTTAAGCCGTGGTAAGGAGGAAATCAAAGCACAGTGGGAACCACACAAGACTCTATAACGATCTCGGGTCTACAGACTAACATGTACCAGTGTCACCAGAGAACTGCTATCTGACGATAGGTATAGTACCATCTAGGAGTTCTCGGTGAGTCCTGTTCAGTGTACCCCTTCTCTAATGAGCACCTGTGTATAATCTTTAATGTCAAACACCAATAGATATGGGATCAACCGTCGCCCTATACAGGGTCAAGAAACGTACACACTAGTCTACTCTGGAATATCGATGCCCTGTTTCGATATTCCCTCGACTAGAAACAATTGAAGGATGTGCTTATGGACTACCCAGGTCCCAGTAGTATGATCCACATCATAGTCCTGGTAGTCAAGCCTACATCCTAAGGGCTTTATCAACATGTGTATGAGAGACAGTATAATAATACCAGTGAACATGTTAAGATAAAGGCAACCAAATAGCACACTATCATATCGAGCAAGAAAGACCTCCATATATATATATCCAAGAATCTACTATATCATACAATAATGGCCTCTAGGGCATACATATCACTAACAAGGACAGCAAATTGATAAGATACCATATGTAATTTACTATGTAAGTAGGACCTTGAACGATACCCAAATGAATTATACAACTACCGAGAAAGAACTCTTGGCAGTTGTATTTGCATTAGAAAAATTCAGGCCCTACTTGATTGGCTCTCCAGTTGTATTTTACACCGATCACTCCGCCCTAAGACATCTTTTATCGAAGAAGGATGCTAAAGCCAGGCTAATACGTTGGATCCTTCTGTTACAAGAATTTGATCTTGTAATACGAAACAATAGTGGATGTGAAAACGTAGTAGCCGACCATCTTTCACGCCTTTCTTCTTCACCAACGTTGACCATGCCAATAAACGAGTTCTTTCCTGATGAACGGCTCTTGACCATATCCTGCGAACCTTGGTTCATGGATATTGTGAATTATTTAGCTACGGGACTTATACCCAGCGAATGGTCGAAATAAGACAATCACCGATTTCTATCCCAAGTAAAACACTTTTACTGGGATGAACCTTATTTGTTTAAGTATTGTCCCGATCGAATCATTCACCGATGTGTCCCTAATGAAGAATTCAAGAGTGTATTGTCTTTCTGCCATGATCAGGCATGTGACAGTCACTTTGGTCCACAGAAAACGGCAAAGAAAGTTTTGCAATGTGCCTTTTATTGGCCAACATTATTTAAAGATTCATATGATCATTGCAAAACTTGTCCACGGTGTCAAAACATGGGTCGGATTTCACGGAGAAATGAGATGTCCCTCCAACCTATATTAGTTGTGGAGATTTTTGATGTTTGGGGAATTGACTTTATGGGCCCTTTTCCCAACTCTTTTGGGAATTTATACATCTTATTTGCGATTGATTATGCTTCTAAATGGGTGGAAGCAGTACGATATCGCACTAATTACAACAAAATTGTTATTAAGTTCCATAAAGAAAATATCATTTCGCGATTCGTACACCCCCGTGCTATAATTAGCGACAACGGGACGCATTTCTTTAATCGGTCCTTCGAGACTTTGATGCGGAAATATTTGTAACAACTCTGTTTTAGTGTACAGAAAATTATTTAAAAATTGATGTACAAATGGAGTATTTGCAATCATGTGTATGCTATAAGTATTTGATTTGCTTTTTAATAGCAAGAAAGCACTTGTAGCTTATTGGTAAAGCCTTGCACTGCTGTGATGTAGCCCCTGTGTTTAAATCCCCCCAGACACATATATTTTTGTTGATTTTTCTTTTAAACTTTTAGAAGCTCAAAAGTTTACACGTGTAAAACACGTAAAATGAAAAGTCACAACAAAATCAAACACGAGCACTGAGGTATACCAAGCGACAGGTACACGTGGCCAAGATCCAGAGCCCATCCCACCGGATTGGACCGATGAGATGTGAAGGGGGGCTGGCACCGCCGGAATTATCCGTAGGTAATGCCTTGAATTTTTCCCCTGGCACCCTTTGGCCTATCCCACTACCCCTATGTTATTTGATTTCTCTTCATTCATCTAGAGAGTGATAATTCCTCTCTTAAATCCATTTTTAATGCACATTTTTAATTCTCAATTCATTACCCTAAACCCTAATTTTCCCTATACATACCACACTACATTTTACTCCTCCTCATTCAGAAATCCCATAAAAAAACTCTCTAAAATTTCCAAGTCCTAAGTTATACAAGAGGAGTTAGCAAAGGTCGAAGTTCCGACGACGTTTCGGGAAGAATCCGGTGATGAAATGACTTTCCGACACCTTCCTAAGTTCACATTACCTCTTCCCTTTCTTGCTAACCTGTAAGTCCCTTCTTCCCTTCTCAATCTCTAGTTTAAAACTTTCACTTCAAAACTCGTCAGAAGCGGAGTTATTCCGACTTCCGATTCTCTTATCCTTTAAAAATCAAATTTTTCTTAAACAACAAATTACCACCTCTTCCTATATTGTTTAAAAAACATAAAATAATATTCACAACAAGTTTCATCTCAAAATAATATGTATAGCAACTTCTATTCCATTTTTATGGTAAAATACCATCATGTTTACATACGACATCGCTTATTCACTTTACTCATATTACCTTCAGAAAACTCACGAGGTAATGACCTACCTCGTCATAACACGCATTTTTGACATAGGATGATGACTTTTGGAACATTAGTTTGTGTGAAAATACAAGTTTACATTTAAATACCCTAAACATTCAAAAACCGTTTTCTTTAAAAAAAATGTATTATTTAATTCCTTGCAATGCGCATCTACAACCCATTTTGGAGAACCTCGATTGGGATGGTGTGTGTTATCACACGTCCTCGAGCCTAGTAGAGCGAGATGCAGACCTCCATAAGGAGCATTCGATCTCGGTGGAATTTTTAATGCAATTTTTAAGAAAAACATGGTTTCCATTTAATAAATAAATTATATTTTTTTATAAATATATATATATATATATATATATTATCAAAATATCTACTTTAAGTATATAATATATATATTCCATGTTTTCTAAATCAAAGGAATCACAAATTTCATGAAAACTACCTTTACAAATCAATACAATTCCAATATTACATTAAAATACCATATACAATGTAAATTAGGTTCTATTCACTAGAAAACATTATATTTTAAAATATACATCCATAAAAACACTAAAGACAATACTTAAATACTTTAGGTGTATTTTGAAAAGATATCAAAACTATTTTTCATAAAACCCCCTCAAGTTATATTAATTTACAATAAGGACCCTAGTAAATATAGGTTTAAGCGGGACCGGTTTTCTTGATCCTCAGGGAGCCGGAGAATATGGGTGCTTACCTATCTAAGGTAGACAACCTAAAAATGGTGTTATCAATACGGTAACTGTTTTGGAAAAAGACACAAATCCTGTCGTCCATGTGCAGAAGTTACCGATAACATCATAACTAATTCAGGACTTCAATTTGTTTTAAAGTGTCTGACTCAGACAGAGTCTCAATCTAAAATGAAATCACACTGACTTGAATTCAATTCAATTATAACTACAATACAACATGAATCCATTTATACCAGAATTCAATCTATATCAACATGACTCGACTGAACCGAACCATGGATATACTCTGATTACATGACTATCCATTTATATCCATTATGTTTACATGATATCATGGTTTCGGAAAGTCTTCCATCTATAAAAAAACAATACAATCAATACAAATATATTACGGTGTTTTAAAGGGGTAGACTGGTACGGAATATGTTAGAAGTGGCACGAGACAGTCACTTTAATACCCCTAACCTAAATATCCATTATTGTTGTATGTGTTTTAACGGTTCCTTATGCTCCGTATACCTTAGTTTTCGGAATAGTGGGACTCCTCTCGTATACACTGGCATATTCTGTACCAGGCTACAAACAACTGCGTTAACATAATAATCACATAGTATACAGTTATATTCTTTCTGTCTATTCTAGTTCTACCTATCTTTGGGACTTACCGAGCGATTGTTCGCTGACGACGTTCCTTCTCTCTTCTTTCTTTGGAATGTTGTCATGTGGATCGGACTCTCTGGAGCTTGAGCCCAGCACTGAAGACTTCGAGCAGTTCGCCATTGACCCAGAGCTCTAGATACTTGTACATTTTTTTTTCAGTTCATTCCATTGTTTAGGCATTGCTTTCCATTCCTGTATTTATATTTTCAGTTGTACTTGTAAAGAAATGTTTAATAAAGAAAAGTTGTTGTTCAGTTACATCTATTGTCATTTTTTCTTATGTACTTTCATTATATTGCTTAGTTACGCTTAGCGTGTTTACTTCTGAGTAAATACGTAGTGGGCCTCGTCGCGTTTTCTTACCCGTACACTGGGAAGCGGGACGTGACAGGTTTTTTTGGCGGCCCATGCAGATCAGTTCTGCATGGACATGTAGGTCAATTCTACATGAAGTCCTAAGCAATATAACACAAGAATCAGCAACTAAAAACATTCTTTACATTTCATATTTCTTGAATCTTACAATTTCATATACTTTGAATCTATGCTAACCCTATTTTTCTTTTAAGGTTATAGATTCTCCAAACAATACCATCACCAAATTCAACAACACACCACCACCTCTACCGCTTACACTTACCGTTGCTGCTCTGATCAACGAGCAGACAGTACTGCTTGAGGCAATCCGAAGCCTCTTGGAAGGACAGCAGCAGCAGATTATTATATTACTAAACCATCTAGAAGTGGAAGCGCCCGGAGTAAAGCAATTCCGGGCATTGCACCCAAAGCAATTTTCAGGAAAAGATAGCCTTCTGGAAGCTGAAGAATGGGCTCAGAGCATTAAGAATGATCTAGAAGCACCACAAGTGCCAGAGATCGCTTGGGTACGAGTTGCGAAGCTGCAACTCGCCGACAACGCCCGAGTTTGGTAGAAGGCGGAAGAAAGCCGTCTTGACCAGCTGATCGAATGGAGGACTTTTCGCGACATGTTCGACGTGAAGTACTTTTCAGAGACTGCCCGATTTGACATGGAGCAGCAATTCATCCACCTACAACATGGTTCGATGTGGACCAAATATGTGGATGAGTACGATGCTGAGTTTACCATGCACAGTAGGTAAGATATGTCTCAATATTCGATTTTCAAATATCACATACTACACAGCTAACACGAGACCTTAACAGGTTCGCAGCACACTTGATACCGACTGCTGAGATCAGGTCCAGACGATTTCAGCAAGGGTTAATCTGAAGATCCAAGCTACTTTAGCTACAGGGGATTTCCCAACCCACGAATTGGCCCTGAAAGCTGCCCGTCGATATGAGGCAGTGGTGAAGATGAATGGCAGACCCTAATCTGCCGGGGTGAAGCGCCCTTCCACCCAGATGGCAGGAGGAGACTCTTCAAGGCCACCATTTGTAACAACCCTAAACTTCCTGTACAACTTTCTGTACAATTTTTCAAAAAATATAGAAAGGGGTACATTTGCCTAAGCACAAGTTATAAGTTTGTTTTGCTTTTTAATAGCAAGAAGGAGCTTGTAGCTCATTGGTAAGACCTTGCACTGCTGAACCAAGCCACCAGAGTTCAAATCCCATACCCCACATTATTTTTAATATTGTTTTATTTTAATATTTTTAGAATTCCAAGAGTATACAAGTGCTAAACCAGTAAAACCCCACTACACTAATAAAATAAACTGGCCCAGAGGGTAAATGAAGAGACGAGGAACCCAAGGAGCGCCGGACGCGGCCGACTGGACCGCCGCCGCCGGCCGGACTCGGCCGGACCGCCGAGTCCCCAACATAAAAGTTAGGACTCTTCACCTCCCCATCACTCCTGCATACTTTATTTCCTTGGATCGATTCCAGAGACCCTTTAAAACCCGAATTACTCCATTTTAATATATTTTATTACAATTTAATACATTTTTTCTTTACGCCCTTTCACCTACCCTAAACCCTAGCCTTACCCTATAAATACAACCCCTAAACACACACCCCTCACTCCAAAATTTTGATCAAAACTCTCAAGAAATCCATAGAAGTTTAGTGTACTTTTGGAGTTAGCGAAGGGCGAAGCTCCGGCGATTTTCCGACGACGACCCTAGAAGCTCCCGGCGACGAAACGACGCACCGGAACCTACGTCCACTCCCTCTTCCTCTCCTCTAAACCAAAAGCCAGTAAGTCCAACCTCCTTCTTCTCTATTCTTTTCTAAAAACTCACATTACTAAAACCCGACGGAATCGGAGTTAATCCGATTTCCGAGTCGGTTCTTTCTAAAAATTCAACTTTTCTTAAATACAATCATACTAAACCTTTACATGTTGACTATTAAATATTAAAAAGTCATATTGAACAAGTTTCATATCAAAAAGATTTCTATTTCAATTGTTATCGTACTTTTTCACTAAAATACCATGTAGTTTAAATTCGACATTAAAACATCATAATCTTGCTATACCTTTAAGTAGATCACGAGATAATGACCTACCTCCTCACACACTCATATGCAACATAGCACAATACCTTTCGGGAACATAGAATACGGGAAAACGAAACTTTACATATAAATACCATTAAAACCGTTTTCTATAAGAATTCGTGTTTTTATAAATCTTTGAAAAATGCCGCTACAACCCATTTTGGGAAATCCGACTGAGATGGTGGAGATTATCGCACATCTCTGGGCTTAGTAGTGCGAGATGCAAATCTCCGCAAGGAGCATTCAGTCTCGAGAGATTTAAAATATGAAAATCTTAAGAAAATGAGATTTTCTAGAAATATAATATATACTAAAATTATTTTTAAATAAATATATATATATATATGTATCATTAAAATATCTATTTTGTGATAATATAAATATTCCAAATTTTTCTAAAAATCACAAGAATCACTTTACATTAAAATACCATGAATTCCATACAAGTTCAATATTACAATTAAATACCATGTATTATGAAAAATAGGTTTATTCACTAGAAATATCACAAATATAAAATCTACATCTATGACAACTCTAAATACGATAATTAAATACTTGGGGTGTATTTTGAAAATTATACAAAAGTATTTTTTTACATAAAACCCCCTCAAGTTCTATAAATTACCCTAAGGACCCTAGTAAATATATGTCTAAGCGGGACCAATGTCTTGAGCCTCAGGGAGCCGGAAAAGTGGGTACTTTCCTATTTAAGGTAGACAACTTAACAACGGTGTTATCAACACGGTAATTGTCTTTGAAAAAGACATAAATCCTGCCGCCCATGTGCAGCGGTTATCGATAACATCAAAACAATCAGGACTTCAATTTATTTTCTAATTGTTCTGACTCAGACTGAATCTCTTCTTAATAATCTGACTTGAATATGATTCAAGTACAATATACAATCTACAACCCAATATGAATCCATGAATCCATATAATCAATCGGTTCAAGCTATTCAATCTATATTGACTGAACCGAACCATAGATATACTTCCATTTACATGATTCTCCAGTTACATCCATGATTCTCCAGTTACATCCATTTACTGATATCATGGTTTCGGCAAGTTATCCAATTATATAATCCATATTACAAGGCAATACAAGTCTTCCATTTACATTTACAAACCAGTACAAACAACACATTTACAATTCAAACAATACAACAATACAAACAAGACATCGCGGGGTTTAATGGGCAGATTGGTACGGAAGGTGTTAGAAGTGGCACGAGACTGCAACCATAAGACACCTAACCTATATTCCGTTGCTGTTGTACCGTGGTATAAACGGTTCCTTGAGTTCCTGATACCTTAGTCTCCGGGGCAAGTGAGACTCCTCTCGTATACACTGGCATCCTTCTGTACCAAGCTACAAACAACAGCGTTAACACTCAATATAACAATATAACAATATAATACAACTGTAAAATCTACACTCTCTCTCTTACTCTCTGACTTTTCTATTTCTCCCTTATCCTTGGGACTTACCGAGCGATTGTTCGCTGACGACATTCCTTCTCTTTCTTCTTTGGAATGTTGTCAGATGATCTGGACACTCAGGAGATCGAACCTACTAGTGAGGACTTGGATCAGCTTGCCTACGACCCAGAGCACTAGCTTCATTGTACACATTTTTATTTCAATACTTTTCATTTCTGTTATGTCATTGTTTAGACATTGCTTTCATTCAGTTGTATTTACCTTTCCATGCATTGTACACGAAAAGAAAGTGAATAAATAAAGTTGTTGTTTTATTATATCCTGTCTCTTGTGCATTTACATTTATATTGTTTAGATACGCTTAGCGTATTTACTTCAGAGTAAATACGTAGCGGCTTTGTCGCGTCCCCTTCACCGTACACCGGGAAACGGGGCATGACAGGTTTTGTTGGCGGCCCATGCAGGTCTGAACTATATGGAACACTACCATACAGTTCTGTTCTACGTGAACAACCTAAGCAATATAACACAAGAACCAGCAACTAAAACATTCTTTACAATTCATCTTCCTTGAATTTTCCAATTTCATATATCTTGAATCTGTCCTAACCCAAAATTCCCTCACCTCTTTTACAATTTTACCAAAACCATTCGCATCCTTTCATTCCTTTACATATTTTTCATACACTATCAATAGTTCTATCACCAAACTTTCCTTGAATCTATTACACTTTCCTTTTACAAATTTCGAGAACGAAATTTTTATAAGGAGGGTAGAATGTAACAACCCTAAACATCCTGTACAACTTTCTGTACAATTTTTCAAAAAATACAGAAAGGTGTATTTTTTCCTGAGCATAAGTTATAAGTTTGTTTTGCTTTTTAATAGCAAGAAGGAGCTTGTAGCTCATTGGTAAGACCTTGCACTGCTAAACCAAGCCACCAGAGTTCAAATCCCATACCCCACATTATTTTTAATATTGTTTTATTTTAATATTTTTAGAATTCCAAGAGTCTACACGTGCTAAACCCATAAAACCCTACTATACTAATAAAACAAACTGGCCCAGGGGGTAAATGAAGATACGAGGAACCCAACGAGCGCCAGACTCGGCCGGATCAGCCGGCGACTCGGCAGACTCGGGCCGCCGCCGCCGGCCGGACTCGGCCGGACCGCCGAGTCCACAACATAAAAGTTGGGCCTCTTCACCTCCCCATCACTCCTGCATACTTTATTTACTTGGATCGGTTCCAGAGACCCTTTAAAATCCTAATTACTCCATTTTATTACAATTTAATACATTTTTTCTTTACACCCTTTCACCTACCCTAAACCCTAGCCTTACCCTATAAATAAAACCCCTAAACACACACCCCTCACTCCAAAATTCTGATCAAAACTCTCAACAAATCCATAGAAGTTTGGTGTACTTTTGGAGTTAGCGAAGGGCGAAGCTCCGGCGATTTTTCCGACGACGACCCTAGGAGCTCCAGGCGACGAAACGATGCACCGGAACCTACGTCCACTCCCTCTTCCTCTCCTCTAAACCAAAATCTAGTAATTCTCACCTCCCTCTTTTCTATTCTTTTCTAAAAACTCACATTACTAAAACCCGACGGAATCGAAGTTAATCCGATTCCCGATTCGGTTCTTTCTAAAAATTCAACTTTTCTTAAATACAATCATACTAAACCTTTACATGTTGACTATTAACATTAACAAGTCATATTGAACATGTTACACATCAAAAAGATTTCTATTTCAATTGTTATCGTATTTTTTCACTAAAATACCATGTAGTTTAAATTCGACATTAAAACATCACAATCTTGCTATAACTTTAAGTAGATCACGGGATAATGACCTACCTCCTCACACACTTATATGCAACATAGCACAATATCTTTCGGGAATATAGAATACAGGAAAATGAAACTTTATATATAAGTACGATTAAAACCGTTTTCTATAAGAATTCGTATTTTTAAAAATCTTTGCAAAGTGCCGCTACAACCCATTTTGGGGAACCCAACTGGGATGGTGTGGATTATCGCACATGCATGGGCTTAGTATTGCGAGATGCAGACCTCCGCAAGAAGCATTTGGTCTCGCGAGATTTAAAATACGAAAATCTTAAGAAAATGAGATTCCTAGAAATATAATATATACTAAAATTATTTTTATATAAATATATATATATATATATATCATTAAAATATCTATTTTGTGATAATATAAATATTCCAACTTATTCTAAAAATCACAAGAATCACTTTACATTAAAATATCATGAATTCCATGCAAGTTCAATATTACAATTAAATACCATGTATTATGAAAAATAGGTTTATTCGCTAGAAATATCACAAATATAAAATCTACATCTATGACAACTCTAAAGATGATAATTAAATACTTGAGGTATATTTTGAAAATTATACAATAGTATTTTTTATATAAAACCCCCTCAAGTTCTATAAATTAACCTAAGGACCCTAGTAAATATATGTTTAAGCGGGACCAATCTCTTGAGCCTCAGGGAGCCAGAGATGTGGGTGCTTGCCTATTTAAGGTAGACAACTTAACAACGGTGTTATCAACACGGTAATCGTCTTTGAAAAAAACACAAATCCTGCCCCCCCTATGCAGCGGTTACCGATAACATCAAAACAATCAGGACTTCAATTTCTTTTCTAATTGTTCTAACTCAGACTGAGTCTCTTCTTAATAATCCGACTTGAATATGATTCAAGTACAATCTACAATCTACAACCCAATATGAATCCATGAATCCATATAACCAATCTGTTCAAGCTATTCAATCTATATTGACTAAACCGAACCATGGATATACTTCCATTTACATGATTCTCCAGTTACATCCATTTACTGATATAATGGTTTCGGCAAGTTATCCAATTATACAATCTATATTACAAGGCAATACAAGTCTTCCATTTACATTTACAAACCAGTACAAATAACACATTTACAATTCAAACAATACAACAATACAAACAAGATATCGCGGGGTTTAAGGGGTAGATTGGTACGGAAGGTGTTAGAAGTAGCACGAGACTGCAACCATAAGACACCTAAACTATATTTCGTTGTTGTACCGTGGCATAAACGGATCCTTGAGTTCCTGATACCTTAGTCTCCGGGGCAAGTGAGACTCCTCTCGTATACACTGACATCTTTTTGTACCGAGCTACAAACAACAGCGTTAACACTCAATACAACAATATAATACAACTGTAAAAGCTACACTCTCTCTCTTACTCTCTGTCTTTTCTATTTCTCCCTTGTCCTTGGAACTTACCGAGCGATTGTTCGCTGATGACATTCCTTCTCTTTCTTCTTTGGAATATTGTCAGGTGATCTGGAAACTCAGGAGATCGAGCCTACTAGCGAGGATTTGGATCAGCTTGCCTACGACCCAGAGCTCTAGCTTCATTATACACATTTTTATTTCAGTACTTTTCATTTCTGTTATGCCACTGTTTAGGCATTGCTTTCATTCAGTTGTATTTACCATTCCTTGCATTGTACAAAAAGAAAGTGAATAAATAAAGTTGTTGTTTTATTATATCCTGTCTCTTGTGCATCTACATTTATATTGCTTAGATACGCTTAGCGTATTTACTTCAGAGTAAATACGTAGCGGACTCGTCGCTCCCTCTGCCCGTACACTGGGAAGCAGGGCGTGACACCATTTGTGCCCAGAAGACCGGGAGAACCAATCAACCGGCCCAGCCCATCCTTTTGCACCTACTGCAGGAGGGATGGACACCTGGCGAAGGACTGCCAGCGTGCAAATCGCCTTTGTTTGGTTTATGGCTCAGCCACACATGATATTGGGTCTTGTCCTCGTAGACTCAATGCCAATGCTATACCCAGACCAGCAATTACCTATCAGCAGCGGCCAGCGATCCAGGCACCTACTCCACGACTAGCTCTCCCAGCTCCACCTCGACCGACTGCACCTCATCCTCGTTAGTTCCATCAAGCTCAAAGGAACTTACCTCAAGAACAACGGAACGGACAGAGAAATGCTCCTCCAGCCAAGAGGAATGTACAGAAGCGACAGGCTTTCACTATGACTGTGGAAGAAGCTGAAGCCACTGGCTAAGTTATTGCTAGTAACTATTTCCTTTCAAGATTTCTTTGAGTCTTTATACATAACCATATATCTTTATTTTATACCTAAACCCTATCCCACATAACTTAGGTAAAATCTTAGTAGCCTCACTTCCTGCACTAGCATTCTTCGATACTTGTAACAACCCTAAATTTCTAGTACAATTTCCTGTACAGTTTTTTTCAAAAATACAGAAAGGGGTATTTTAGCCTGAGCACAAGATATAAGTAATTAATTTGCTTTTTAATTACAAGTTAAAAGAATATAACAACTCCATTTTTAGTGTACAAAATTTGCTTTAAAATTAATGTATACTTGGGGTATTTACATTTACTGTTATTACTTTAAGTAATTAATTAGCTTCATAATTACAAGAAGGAGCTTGTGGCTCATTGGTAATACCTTGCACTGCTGAACCAAGCCACCAGAGTTCAAATCTCATACCCCACATTATTTTTAATATTATTTTCTTTTTAAATTTTTAGAAGTTCAAGAGTCAACACGTGCTGACTCCCAATTTCCCACTACACATGAAAAAGTGAATGCACCAGTAAGCACACCAACCGACGGCGCCCCTCCCCATCGCCTGAGTCGGCCGGACTCGGCCGAGTCGGCCGGACCGCCGAGTCCCCTTCACCATTGTTGTGTCTCTTGGCATTCTCTACCCCCTTGCACACTTCAATTTCCCAGATCGGTTCCAGAGAATTCAAAAAGTCCCATTTACTCCATTTTTAATGAATTTTAATATATTTTTTATATTTTTTCAATTTAAACTCTTCATCTACCCTGACTCTAGCCTAACCCTATAAATACCACCCCTACACTCTACCCCCTCACCCCAAAACTCTGAGCCAACTCTCAAGAATTCTCTAGAAAACCTTAGTTTGCAATCGAAGTGAGCAAGATGCGAAGCGCCGACGAAATTCCAACTACGACTCTAGGAGCTCCCGGCGACGAAACGACGCACCGGAAGCTGCGTTCATTCCATCTCCCTCTTGTCTAGTTCGCAACCGTAAGTCCCAATTCTATTTTCGCTATTCTTATTCTAAAATACGGAATTACAAAACCCGACGGAATCGGAACAAATCCGATTTCCGATTCGGTTTCTTTATAAAACTTCACTTTTCTTGAATACAATCATGCTTAAACCAATTCATGTTGACTATTAAACACAAATCAACCTATTGATCAAGTTTCATATCATAAAGTAATTCCTATTTCATTTTACCGTATTTTTCATTTAAATACCACATAGTTTCAATTCTACATTTAACATCATAAAACTTTGCTATACCTTTAAGTAGATCACGAGGTAATGACCTACCTTCTCACGCACTAATATGCAACATAGCACAATACCCTTAGGAACATAGAATACGGGAAACGATATCTTTACAAATAAATACCATAATTAATAAAACCGTTTTTCCTTAATGATTAGTATTTATACAAATCTTTGCAAAGCGCCGCTACAACCCATTTGGGGAACCCGTTCGGGATGGTGCAGATTATCGCACATCCTCGGGCTTAGTAGTGCGAGATGCAGACCTCCGCAAGGAGCATTCGGTCTCGAAAGATTTAAAATACGACATCTTAAGAAAAACGAGATTTCTAGAATATAATATATATACTAAAATTATTTTCATATAAATATATGTATATGTAACATTAAAATATTTATTTTGAATTATTATAAATATTCCAACTCTTTTCAAAAATCACAAAAATCATTTACACTAAAATACCATGAATTGAATTCAATCTTTATTACAAATAAATACCTTTTATTATGAATTTAGGATATTCTCATTAGAAATATCACATTTATAAAATCTACATTTATTACAACTCTAAAGACGATAATGAATACTTGGGGTGTATTTTGAAAACTATACAAAATATTTTTACATAAACCCCCTCAAGTTCTATAAATTACCCTAAGGACCCTAGTAAACGTAGGTTTAAGCGGGACCAGTCTCTTGAGCCACAGGGAGCCGGAAAAGTGGGTGCTTGCCTATCTAAGGTAGACAATTAACAACGATGTTATCAATACGGTAATCGTCTTTAAAAAAGACACAAATCCTGCCGCCCATGTGCAGCGGTTACTGATAACATCAAAACAATCAGGACTTCAATTTACTTTTCTAATTGTCTGACTCAGTTTGAGTCTCAGTATAATCTGACTTGAATATGATTCAAGTACAATCTACAATCTACAGTCTACAATCTACAATCTATAATTTTCAATATTACAATTTAACATGAATCCATGAATCCAATTATAAATCTATACAACTTGACCGAACCGAACCATGGATATACATTCCATTTATATGGCTCTCCAGTTATTCCATTTACATGATTCTATGGTTACATCTGTTTACTGATTTCATGGTTTCGGTCAGTCATCCAATTATACAATCAATACAATTTACAATACAAACAAGATATCTCGGGGTTTAAGGGGTAGATTGGTACGGAAGGTGTTAGAAGTGGCACGAGACAGTAAAACTTAATACACCTAACATGAATCCAGTTGTTGTTGTACCATGGCATAAACGGTTCCTTGTACTATACTTGCCTCTAGTCTCTGGCATATAGAGACTCCTCTCGTATACACTGGCATTCTTCTGTACCAAACTACAAACAATAGCGTTAACACAATAATATATTATAACTTTAAAAGATACCTTCTTATTCTGTCTATTCTACTTTCTCTTACCTTTGGGACTTACTGAGCGATCTGTTCGCTGACGACATTCTCTTTCTTTCTTCTTTGAATGTCGTCGGGTGATCTGGACACGTCAGATATCGAGCCCACTGCTGAAGACTTGGACCAATTCAGTGAAGACCCTGAAATCTAGTTCATTGTACACTTTCCATTCAGTACTTTTCATTTCTGTTATGTCATTTGTTTAGGCATTGCTTTTTATCAGTTGTATTTACTTTCCATGTATTGTACAGAAAGAATATGAATAAATAAATTTACTGTTTTGATTATATCTTGTCTCTTGTGCATTTACTTTTATATTGCTTAGATACGCTTAGCGTATTTACTTCACAGTAAATACGAAGCGACCTCGTCCCGTCCCCTTCTCCGTATACCGGGAAGCGGGGCGTAACAATACTGGAGCATCTCATTGCTTTATGTCGCAACGATTCGTCCAAACTCATGCGATTCCAGTCAAACCTCTCGTATCCAGCTGGAATGTCAGTTCAGGGAATGACGTTCTAAAGGAAATAATGAGATACGATCTGTGTCCAGTGGTCGTCTGCAGCAGCGAATTCTATGCTGACTTAAAGGTGCTGGACATACTGAATTTCGATGTCGTTTTGGGTATGATTAGCTAGGAATATTCTATGCTACCATTGACTGTCGTTAAAGGAGGATAGTATTCGAGATTCCGAACCATCCGGTCTCTTATTTCAAAAGGAAAGCCGTACCCTGGAGCCAAACACATACAAAGCAAAACCGAAGAAGACAGTGATTGCAACACTTCAAGCGGAGGAAGGATCGAAGCCAGAGGTAGTTCGAGAGTTCGATGATGTATTTCCTGAAGACATATCAGGTTTGCCTCCTGATCGAGCTCTTGAATTCAGCATTGATTTAGTACCTGGAGCACAATCGGTAATAAAAGCACTGTATCGGTTAAGCCCTGAAAGTTTGAAGGAGGTCCGTACTCAGCTGGACGGACTTTTGCAGAAAAGATGGATTCGTCCCAGCACTTCAAGTTGGGGATTGCCAGTTCTACTTGTGAAGAAGAAGGAAAGTTCATATCGAATGTGCATTGATTATAGAGCTCTGAATGAAGTAACTATAAAGAACAAGTATCCACTTGCGCGCATCGACGATCTATTTTATCAATTAAGTGGGTCTTGTGTTTTCTCCAAGTTAGATCTTCGTTCGGGTTATCATCAGGTGAAAGTCAAAGAGTCTAATATTCCGAAGACGGCATTCAGGACTCGCTATGGTCATTATGAGTTTCTTGTGATGCCATTTGGAGTGACCAACGTACCGGCTATATTGATGAACCCAATGAATCAAGTTTTCAGAGAGCACCGAGACAGATTTGTTATCACCTTCATCGACGATATCCTGGTGTATTCTAAGAGTCGGAAAGAACATGTCGAGGATCTACGAATTGTCCTAGAGACCTTGCGACAGCATCAACTCTATGCCAAGTACAGCAAGTGCGGGTTTTGGCTAGATTAAGACGGTTTTCTCGGACATATTGTATCAGGCGATGGAATCTCTGTAGATCCAGCTAAAGTATCAGCAGTAAGCGAATGGCCGACACCAAAATCAGTGAAGGACATTCGAAATTTCTTGGGATTAGCAAGATATTACAGAATGTTTATTGAAGGATTTTCGAAGATTGCAACACCCCTGACCTAGCTCACACGTAAAGATGAAGAATTCGTGTGCTCAGAAGCATGCGAACAAGTTTTCGTAGAACTCAAGTCATGATTGACATCAGCACCTATCCTTTTCATACCGGACCAATCTGGAGCTTTTGTAGTGCATTGCGATGTATCCGGTAAGAGATTAGGATGTGTTCTACATCAGCACGGTAAAGTTGTAGCTTACGCATCAAGACAGCTGAAGATTTATCAGCGCAAATATTCGACGCATGATTTGGAGTTAGCGGCCGTTATCTTTGCTCTTAAAATTTGGCGCCATTATCTTCTTGGTAAACGAGTGGACTATACAAAGACCACAAAAGTCTGAAATATGTGTTTACTCAGAAAGAGTTTAATATGCGGCAGAGAAGATGGTTATAACTTATGGCCGACTCCGACATCAACCTACAATGTCATCCAGGAAAAGTGAATATAGTACTTGATGCACTTAGTCGCCAACCATTAGTATTGAATCTCACCGCACAATAGAAGCTTCAACAAGATTTACATCAAATGAGAAAGAAGTGGTCATGCCAGGTAACGCTTCAAGTTTGATGAACTTACAAGTTCAATTTACCATTGCCAATCAGATCAAAGTGATGCCAAGTTTCAAAAGATCAAAGAACAAGTAGAAAGTAGACTTCGAACAAACTTCATCATCCATGAAGACGGATCTTTGAGATACGGCAGTAAATTGTGTGTACCCAAAGGTTCTGTGCGAGAAGAGTTGATGAAAGAAGCTCACAGCTCTCCTTATTCAGTACACCCTGGAGGCACAGTGATATACAAAGATCTGCGTCAAAATTACTGGTGGCATGGAATGAAGCGTGAAATAACCAGAAGTGTCGCTAAATGCTTGGTGTGTCAGCAAGTAAAGGCTGAATATCACAGGACAGCTGGTTTACTTCAACCATTACCTATCCCAGAATGGAAGTGGAAACACATCACTATGGATTTCGTGACTGCACTTCCTCGCAACACGAAAGGTAACGATGAGGTATGGGTTATTGTGGATCGACTCACAAAGTCGGCTCAGTTCATCCTATTTCGAGTTGGCCAATCTACTGAGACACTAGCAAAGAATTACATGGAAGTAAGTATGAATCTAAGTAAGATTTAAATCTTCAATGTGTACTATCTCTGATACCCATGAACTCATGCAGGAAATCTTAAGATTACATGGAGTAACGGTTTGCATTATCTCCGATTGCGACACCAGATTCTAATCGCAATTTTAGCAGAGTCTGCAAGCTATCTTAGGAACAAGTCTGAACTTCAGTACAGCTTACCATCCACAAAAAAATGGACAGTCTGAGCGAACTATTTAGATACTTGAGGATATGCTAAGAGCATGTATGCTAGACTTCGGAGGATCGTGGGAAGATCACCTATATCTTGTGGAGTTTTCATACAACAACAGCTACCGAGAAAGTATAGGAATGTCACCCTTTGCAGCTCTTTATGGAAGGAAGTGTCGTTCACCATTAAGTTGGGACGACATCGGAGATAAAGAACTCCTTGGACCTGAGATGATAGTAGCAACAGTGGATGTGGTTCGCACTATCATGGAAAGAATGCGCATAGCCCAAGATCGACAGAAGCACTGGGCTGATGCAAAGCGTCGTCACTTGGAGTTCCAACCGGGAGATCATGTCTTTTTGAAGATATCTCCAAACCATGGAGTGATTCGCTTTGGAAGACGGGTAAGCTCAATCCGAGGAATATTGGACCGTTCAACATAATCGAACGATTCGGAGAAGTGATTTATCGCTTGGCACTTCCATCTTCATTAGAAGGAGTGCACAATGTATTCCACATATCCCAACTTAGAAATTATGTGAGTGGCCCCAGTTATATTCTTGATCATTCCGAACTCACTGTACAGCCAGATTTATCCTAGGAGCAACAACCTGTTGAAATCCTGGATAGAAAGGTGAAGTCGTTTCGAAACAAGGAAGTAAACTTGGTTTGAGTGATTTCGAGAAAAGACTCACCAGGAGAATCAACATAGGAACATGAGGACGTTATGCGTGCAAAATACCCTCAATTGTTTGTAAACTAGTCCTTAAAATAATTGTAAATTTCGAGGACGAAATTTTTGTAAGGAGGGTAGAATGCAATAACTATTTTTCAGTGTACAGAAAATTGTTTAAAAATTGATGTACAAATGGAGTATTTGCAATCCTGTGTATGCTATAAGTATTTGATTTGCTTTTGAACAGCAAAAAATCACTTGTAGCTTATTGGTAAAGCCTTGCACTACTGTGACGTAGCCCCTGTGTTCAAATCCCCCCAGCCACATATATTTTTGTTGATTTTTCTTTTAAACTTTTCGAAGATCAAAAGTTTACACGTGCAAAACACGTAAAATGAAAAGTCACAAAAAAATCAAACACGAGCACTGAGGTATACCAAGCGACAGGGACACGTGGCCAAGATCCAGAGCCAATCCCACCGGATTAGACCGGCGAGATGTGAAGGGGGGCTGGCACCGCCGGACTTATCCATAGGTAATGCCTTTAATTTTTTCCCCTAGTACCCCTTGGCCTACCCCACTACCTCTATGTTGTTTGATTTCTCTTCATTCATCCAAAGAGTGATAATTCCTCTCTCCAATCCATTTTTAATGCACATTTTTAATTCTCAATTCATTACCCTAAACCCTAATTTTCCCTATAAATATCACACTACATTTTATCCCTCCTCATTCAGAAATCCCATACAAAAACTCTCTAAAATTTTCAAGTCCTAAGTTATACAAGAGGAGTTAGCAAAGGTCGATGTTCCGGCGACGTTTCGGGAAGAATCCGGCGGCGAAACGACTCCCCGACGCCTTCCTAAGTTCACACTACCTCTTCCCTTTCTTGCTAACCTATAAGTTCCCTCTTCCCTTCTCAACCCCTAGTCTAAAACTTTCACTTTTCAAAACTCGTCGGAAGAGGAGTTATTCCGACTTCCGATTCTCTTATCTTTTAAAACTCAAATTTTTCTTCAAAAAAAATTGCTATATCTTCTTATATTGTTTAAAAAACATAAAATAACATTCACAACAAGTTTCATCTCAAAATAATATGCATAGCAACTTCTATTCCATTTTTACGGTAAAATACCATCATGTTTACATACGACATCGCTTATTCACTTTAACCATATTACCTTCAGAAAACTCATGAGGTAATGACCTACCTCATCACAACACGCATTTTTGACATAGCACGATGAATTTTGGAACATTAGTTTGTGGGAAAATACGAGTTTATATTTAAATACCTTAAACATTCAAAAACCGTTTTCTTTAAAAAATGTATTATTTAATTCCTTGCAATGCGCCTCTACAACTCATTTTGGGAAACCCTCATCGGGATGGTGCGGGTTATCGCACGTCCTCGGGCCTATTAGAGCGAGATGCAGACCTCCGCAAGGAGCATTCGATCTCGGTGGAATTTTTAATGCAATTTTTAAGAAAAATGTGATTTCTATTTGATAAATAAATTCTATTTTTTTATAAATATATATAAATATTATCAAAATATCTACTTTACATATACAATATATATATTCCATGTTTTCTAAATCAAAGGAATCATAAATTTCATGAAAACTACCTTTACAAATCAATACAATTCCAATATTATATTAAAATACCACATACAATGTAAACTAGGTTCTATTCACTAGAAAACATTATATTTTAAAATATACATCCATGAAAACCCTAAATACAATAATTAAATACTTGAGGTGTATTTTGAAAATATATCAAAACTATTTTTCATAAAACCCCCTCAAGTTATATTAATTTACAATAAAGACCCTAGTAAACATAGGTTTAAGCGGGACCAGTTCTCTTGAACCTTAGTGAGCCGGAGAATATGGGTGCTTGCCTATCTAAGGTAGAAAACCTAAAAACGGTATTATCAATACGGTAATTGTCTTGGTAAAAAGACACAAATCCTATCGTCCATGTGCAGAAGTTACCAATAACATCAAAACTAATTCAGAACTTCAATTTGTTTTAAAGTGTCTGACTCAGACAGAGTCTTAATCTAAAATGAAATCACTCTGACTTGAATTCAATTCAAATATAACTACAATACAACATGAATCCATTTATACCAGAATTCAATCTATATCAACATGACTCGACTGAACCGAACCATGGATATACTCTGATTACATGACTATCCATTTATGTCCATTATGTTTACATGATATCATGGTTTCGGCAAGTCTTCCATCTATAAAACAAATAATACAATCAATATAAATACATTACGGGGTTTTAAAGGGGTAGACTCGTACGGAATGTGTTAGAAGTGGCACGAGACGGTCATTTTAATACACCTAACCTGAATATCCATTGTTGTTATACCGTGGCTTTACGGTTCCTTGTGCTTCGTATACCTCAGTCTCCGGAATAGTGGGACTTCTCTCGTATACACTGGCATATTCTGTATCAGGCTACAAACAACTGTGTTAACATAATAATCAGATAGTATGCAGTTATATTCTTTCTTTCTATTCTAGTTCTACCTATTTCTGGGACTTACCGAGCGATTGTTCGCTGACGACGCTCCTTCTCTCTTCTTTCTTTGGAATGTTGTCAGGTGGATCAGACTCTCTGGAGCTCGAGCCCAGCACTGAATACTTGGAGCAGTTCGCCATTGACCCAAAGCTCTAGATACTTGTATATATTTTCTTTTCAGTTCATGCCATTGTTTAGGCATTGCTTTCCATTCCTGTATTTACATTTTCAGTTGTACTTGTAAAGAAATGTTTAATAAATAAAAGTTGTTATTCAGTTACATCTATTGTCATTTTTTCTTGTGTACATTCATTATATTGCTTAGTTACGCTTAGCGTATTTACTTCTGAGTAAATACGTAGCGGGCCTCATCACGTCTTCTTACTCGTACACTGGGAAGCGGGGCGTGACAATAATCAATCAACCATAAGCTTTCTACGCCCTATCATCCCCAAACGAGCGGGTAAGCTGAGATCTCCAATAGACAAATCAAACAAGTTTTGGAGAAAACGGTTTCGAAGAACCGTAAAGATTGGTCCACCAAATTGACGGATACTCTTTGGGCATTTCGTACTGCTTATAAGACCGATCTTGGTATGTCTCCATACTGACTAGTGTTTGGGAAGTCTTGCCACCTTCTTATTGAGATCGAACATAAAGCATTGTGGGCTATTAAAGAGCTTAACTTTGATTTTGATCAAGCCAGCATCTATCGGAAGCTGCGATTAAATGAGCTAAGCGAACTTCGCGATGAAGCTTAAGATAATGCGGTTATAATAAAGAACCGGACTAAAGTGTGTTTCCCGCCAAAAACAGGGAAGACAACCACGTAGGTCGTCTTGCCTGAATTTAAGGGTAAACAGATTCTGGCACGCCCGGTGGGACCTTTTCCTTTTTCCACTCCACACTTATTGTGTCGTGTTCGCGAACAAATCGCGGTTTAATGTGGTTGCCCCTGGATTCAAGATACTAAGATTTGGTGTCTTGCTCCCGTGCAGAGAAAATGGCTTCCAACTGCACCAACTGCAACAACAACTCCCACTCCGTCCTCGCTGGGGGAGTGACCTATGGGCCCCAAGCGGCCTCCATCTTCGTCATGCCAGTAGAACAGGTGACTCAGCCCACCACTGGACTGTTCTTTAGGACCATGATCCCATCGGCAAGCTTCAACGTACCAATACCGTCACAGGAAACTCCGAAGAAGTCGGTCTTTGATCGGCTTACCACTGCCACGGCCCCTCTCAACGGGCCGTCCAATTCTAAGTCTACTGCATCAGTTTTCGACAGGCTGAGCCTGAGTTCCAGTGGGTCCATGAAGAAGCCTGCAATACCTGAACGAGTCATCCCGAAGCGGACAACCATTCCAACTCTGACGGACGAAGTCGTCAAAGGGGATTCTCTTGCTACGGGATCGGTCTTTGCGAGACTAGCCACCCCAATTCCTGCTTCGGGTGATTTCGTTCAAATTACTTCCCTTGCCCAAAGGTCAGTCTTCGACAGGTTGGACGTTTCTTCTCAGCGGACGTCAGTCTTTGATAGGCTGGCACCAACAGCAACCCTTCACCAGAACAAAGGGCATGATGAAGCCACCCCCATAACTGAGCCGGTACCGTCTGCAAAATATGCTCGACGTCACCACTGGCGCCGTATGAGGAAAGCTAGGGGCAGTTCCCCTTCTGGATTGACCCCACCAACTTCGATGGTGGAAGTCGATGCTGTTGTTCCAACTGGGAACAGTTTTGAGCCGCTCAGGAGGGTGTGCAAGAACTCTCCAACTGCTGTATTAAAAATGACTCCTTCACCTGTTGAAAATGTTACAAAGGCGGGGTTAGAGCAGCCTCCTCAGCGGCCGTCCTCCAAAATTCATAAGGTCTGGCGGAGAGTCCAAAACTCCGTAATCGATAAGGACTACTCCCGCCGACAGAAGAAAATAAAGATTCAGCAAAAGGAGGACCATCCCTCCACCACGCCATGAAAGGTGTCGTCTGCACGGGTGCCTACATCAACAGCCCCCTCAACTTCAATCGTCCATAAAAAGAGGAGGGCGGAGAAGATTCCTATGCCTGCGACGAATCTCAAGGGAACTGAACCTAGACGCTCCAAGTCTGGGGGTATGGTGGTGCATACTTTTTATATGGCTTCTGGGAAAGTGGAAAGCCGCGCTTCCGGGGGTCATCAACCACTCACCCGATCCGTAACAAAGGCCCAGGAGAAACAATAGAAGCTCCAAGAAATGTTAACAAAGATGGTCGCGCTCACTGTGCCAAAAGAAAGCCCGGAGACATCGTCGGAGCAACGCCAGGAGCTAGAAACCGATACCGAGTTCCTCCGCGGAATGCTCGAGAAGAAAGATAAAGGAGCCACGGAACAAGCGGCCAATATAAAACAAATGGTGCTACTGTTCCAGGACATGATGGGCATGATGATCCAACTGGACCCTCCAGCGGAGGAGCCTCCGATGATCATTGAAGACGACATAGGGGAGACATCAAACCCTCTTCCGGCCTTTTCAACAGCAAAGGAGGAAACAATCTCGACAGCTGCGCTCAATGATTATATAGCTCAACAGATAAGAGCCCATCAAGCGAACGAAGCTGCTGGCCAAGTCGTCAGAACTGGGCGACCCTATCCCAGCTGGTACAATCAGATTAAGTACCCGCCAGGATATACGATCCCCAAATTCCATGTATACAAGAAGACAGGAAATCCCCATCAACATGTCGCTCAATTCAGGGCTCTGTGTGGCAATACTGGAGGTGACGATAAGCTAATGCTTCGCCAATTCGTCGGTAGCCTAGCGGAGACGGCCTTCGAATGGTATTCGGAACTTCCCAACGACTCCGTCAAAATATTCACAGAGATGGAGCTGTTATTCGCCCAGCGTTTCGCAAGCGCCAGCGAACGCACCCCAATCACGGCGTTGATCAATGCCAGGGTGAAGCCAGGCGAAACATGGGTTCAGTACATGATACGGTGGCGGAACCTATGGTCGAAGTGCGAACAGCGCATAGAAGAGGCTCCTGCAGTGGGCATGTTTGTAGGAACCCTCGATCCCCAGGCGACCATATCCCAATTCATGATGTTCTTCAAGACGACCATCTTTCAGGCCTTGATTGACAAGCTGGCCCAAATAGACCAGAAGGGCCATAGGCCTTCCTCTTCAAAGACGGAGCCTCGGAATGAAAAGGGGAAAGGGAAAGTGACCTTCGTCGCCAATGCTCAGCCACTGCCGACTGGTCCAAAACCAGCTGATCGCCAAAATGATAGACAGTGATTCCTCAACGAAAAGTTAAGACGTCCTTACTCGTTTTCCGCGGGAGAATACAAAGAGACTGTCACTAGTAAAATAAGGGGTTGCCCCTACGGATATTGAAATCCGTAGGGGCAGATTTAAGTAGGCCCTACGGATTAATCCGTAGGGCTAAAAGGTTGCCCCTACGGGCCCAGACGTTCAAGAATAAAAATATTAATTCTTAATTTGGTGTTTGCCCCTACGGAGCCGCAAACCAAGGACCAACGGACAAATCCGTAGGGGCAACTAAATATCGATTTAATAAAGGCACAGATCGATCGCCTACGCTCTCTTTCTTCCTCTCTCGATCGCGCGCGAAAGAAAATCCCCAAATCGCCACCGCCGTTCTCGTCATCGCCACCGCCGTTCTCGTCGCCACCGCCGTTCTCGTCGTCGCCACCGCCGTTCTCGTCGCCACCGCCGTTCTCGTCGTCGCCACCGCCGTTCAGGTTAGTAAATCTTCAACTAAATTAAAGAAATTTTTGATTATTTAGGGCTAGGGTTCATGGCTGGGTCTGGGGTTGCGGTTGGAGTTGGGGTTCGGCAGGGGTTGCGGTCGGGGTCGGGGTTGCGGTCGGGGTCGGGGTTAGGGTTGGGGTTCGGCTGCGGCTGCGGCTGGGGCTAGGGTTAGGGTTTGGCTTAGGGTTGGGTTTGGGATTTAGCTGGGGCGCGCTGGGGTTGGGGTTTAGCTAGGGCGCGCTGGGGTTAGGGTTAGGTTGGGGTGGGGCTGGGCTGGGGCTGGGGCTGGGGCTGGGGCTGGGGCTGGGGCTGGGGCTAGGGTTAGGTTGGGGTTGGGGCTGGGGCTGGGGCTAGGGTTAGGCTGGGGCTAGGGCTAGGGCTGGGGCTGGGGCTAGGGTTAGGCTGGGGTTGGGTATCGATGTATATACATGTATCATATCATGAATGATTCATTTTCATTAAATGTGGTAAAATTAAGTGTATAAAATCATGCCATATAAATAGATTGTGTTTGTGAATGGCGATCTAGTTAGGCGAACCAAAGTGTTGCATTGATGAAAGTTTACCGTAGAGGAAATTACGGCTAGCTCTATGCATTTAACCTGAATGTATCCAGTAATTATTAGCATGTATAGAAAAGTTGGTTTAATTTATGAAAAAATGGGGAGACAACATGCATGTATGCATATAGGTAACATCTGCCAATATGCCATATCCAGACCGCAATCTATTTTTGCCTATTGGCTAATATGAAAATATCGGCCCGCGTATATGACATAATCAAAGTTGTTAAATCTTGATACGGTTTGTGTTTCGTTTTTTTATTTATCAGTTCTATCAATTTTGCGTATAACGCTTTATGATATCAGTGTCCTACATTTGTAGTTTTAATTGTTGATTGTTATAGATGAATGCCATTGCAATAATAGTTTTTGGTTGATGAATGCTATTGCAATGTAGGATGATCAGTTCTATCAATCTTGATCTCAATGGTTTAAAATCATGTTTATATATCATATAGTGTATGTATATTGATTTAGAATGCTATATCATAAATACACACATTCCTTTTGCTCTTACTTGGCAATTTTTATTATTGTCTAGCTGTAGGTAGTGACACCACCGCACCTGCGGGTATGTTTATATATCCTATAGTGCATGCATATTGATTTAGAACGTTATATTATTGATCTACACATTCTTTTTGCAATTACTTATATAATCTATTTTTAATTGTCTAATTATAGGTGGTGCGTCCATATCTTCCGCAGGGGCCACTCCTGCCGCTTCCATACCCTCCGCATCGTCTGCAGGTTAGTATGAATAAATTTAAAATATTTATTCATTTTACATATGCTCTATAGAATAAATATGAACTTCATGGAAATTTAGCGTCGATGTTTATTTTCTAGTTGGAGGGGATGCGTCCGCATCCGGGACCCCGGTTGTTCCTCACCGGAGGAACTATCGTCCCGCTCGTGCTGCTGCCCGGGCCCAGGCTCGTGCGATAGTCACCGGAGGTATATATCACACTTGAATTTTCGTTTAACCTTGATTTCTTAATACAACTTTTTCTTATTATTGATTGTCTTGATATTTCTTGCAGACGCAGGGCCTCCCCATCCCCAGAGGGGGACTCGAGGCCCGAATCAGTCCCATAGGCTGAGGCCTGACAGAGCTAGGGGGGAGGCAGCATTCCCCCTTTTTTTTACCCTTGACTATCGCTATATCGGTCCTCATGCCGAGAGGTTCGGCCGGTATTTGGGGGACGAGAGCCGGCTCGTGAAGAACTATCCACTTCACGTTGAGTGGGGCGAGCAGCACCAGCGCTCATTCGCCCTCTTCTTTGATCAGGCTTGGGTATGTATTAATATATATTTTCATTTGATCTATCCAATATATTTATTATTAACACTTGCAATCTAAAAACAATGTTTTTTTTTGTATTTTCAGTTGGATTACGATTTTCAGCCTGTAGCCGACCCTGATCACCCGGGGAGAGTGCTCGACCTTCATGCTCTGTACAATGGCCTAATGAAGAACATGCAGGCCAAGGTCCGATACAACAGGAATGAGCTGAAGGCCGACTGCTACTCCCTGTGGATGGAGACCCCTGAGGCAGAGAGAGCGGCCCTCCTATCTACTCCGGCGTTTGCGAGAGTCGACGTAGAGACGTGGCCTCTATTGTGCGCTTATTTCGACTCCCAACGCAAACAGGTATGTATTTTAAATGTAATTCATTATTTATGATATAATATATTTCTTTGTGTTTCTTAATTAGAAATCTAAATGTTAATACGTTGTGCAGAAACAGGCCGCTCAGAATACAGAGAACAGGAAGTCGGCGAAGAGGGGTCGCCCCACTTACACAGGTGGCTCGAGGAACATTACTCGAGCCATGGAGTTATCGGTAAATTACAATAGACCGACCTTTGTGATATTCTGCAATATTAAGAGTTATTTTCTAATATTTCTAATATTAAGAGTTACTTTCTAATATTGCAGACATCTCGGACCGTGGCGTCAGGTGGTACACCGAGCGTGCTGTCCGCATATCTTGCCGTCCACGGCACCTCGACAGATCCCGCCACGGGCGCGATATCCCGACGTCGCTACCCAGGAGTACTGCGTAAGTGTTAATATTTTTTCTACCCAAATTTGAAATTTTAGTTTTGGAAGGTTCAAGTTTAAATTTTATACTTATACTTTACTGCTTAATGTGGGTGTAGGAGCGGGTGATTGAGCAGGCCCAGGCCTCGGGGATCGATTTTACCGGACAGAGCGATCCGAGGCTGCTGACCCCAGTTCTGGACGCCGCACATGGAGGGCACCACGGAGGTTGGGAGAGAGGCCGGGGACTGGGCCCTAGCAGGGCCCATATGAGGTTGGACTCCACCCCGGCGGTTACTTCCTCCGTCTCCGGTGACCGACGTGTCCATCAGGAACTGGAGAGCTTGAGGGCCACCGTTCAGGAGTTGAAGGAGATGCTGGTATGTATACTACTTTATAGTAAAATATCATGTCATATTATATAGATATCAACATATCCATAATTAGTACGTAGCTTGAGCTTATTTGGTTTTAGACTTAAGTTTGATTAATCATACATGCAGATGTAATTAAAATAAACAACAAACTAGATATCCAAACGGGGTTTCGAAATAAGTTAATAATGATACGAATTCGAATGATACACAGTTTTTACACTCTTATTACACACGTTAGGTCCAGACGCGACAGGGTACATCGGCCGAGCCTCCACATGCATCTCCTTCGGCTGCGGCTCCGCAAGCCACTACATCGGACGCGGTTCCGCAGACAGCTCCTATAGCTCCACCGCCCGCTCAGACTCCCGCAGCCGTGGCTCCGCAAGCGACTACCTCGACGGCGGCTGCGTAGACCACATCGCCAGCTCCACAGGCCGCTCAGACTCCCGCTCGCGCCGAATTGCAGAGTTTATTGACCGAGGAGCAGGCGCGCCTTATTCTATCGTTATTCAGAGGTGGAGCTGGACCGAACTAGGGTAGCTTTTTGGTTCTTATTTTTTGAAAAATGTATTTATTTATATCAAACATATTGTACTACATTTTGAAACGATATTGATATTGGTTTATATTTATATCATATTCAGTTTTTGGGTTTCTTTTGTATATTATATATATGCGTGAGATGTGATTATGAATACTGCGATATATGTTGTGTGATGATTAATTTTATATTTGATTGATGTATATATTATTGTGCACAGGGCGGGAAAAAATCAAGCAGCCCATTTTTTTAAAAAAAATACAGATAATATGTACCTACGGATTAATCCGTAGGTACACATGTTGCCCCTACGGCTATATCCGTAGGGGCACAATATCAGCAGTAACTGATATTTCCCCCGTGATCTCAGTGCCAGGGGGTTGGGAGTGCCCCTACGGACATATCCGTAGGGGCAACGGCCTCGCCCCTACGGCGTTATCCGTAGGGGCAAATTATCAGGATTCCTGATATTCTGCCCCTACGGATAGGTACCTACGTATATATCCGTAGGGGTAGTACTTGGCCCTACGGTGATGTCCGTAGGTACATTTAATATATTAAAAAAACCCGTAAATAAAATAAAAAATTTTACCCTACGGCCTAGTCCGTAGGGGCAACAGGACCTACACAGAAATCCGTAGGGGCAAGAATTTGCCCGTAGGGAAAAGTTCAGGGCTTCAACTTGCACCTGCGGCCTTTGCACCTACGGGGTATTTTTTCGCCCCTACGGATTTATCCGTAGGGGCAACCCATATTTGTAGTAGTGTGTTCGAACTGGCGAAACGCAACAGGCTCATCAATCTGCCGGATCCGAGACGTTCATTGCAGCCCGGTGACGTCAACAATCCCAATTATTGCCCCTACCACCGAGTAGTAAGCCATCCAATCAAAGATTGCTTCGTCTTCAAAAGTTGGATCGAGGACCAATACCAACAGGGCAAATTTGCACTGTCTGAGAACTGGAAGGTAAGCCCGCCGTAGCCACATGCTCCTAAAAGGGTAGACACGGCGGGGGCATCATGCTCATTTATAGAAGAAGCTCCATGGGAGGTCGCTCTTTCAGCCAAAATAAAAAGAATGCTGAAGGATCTTCAAACATCCCCGGCGATTAGGTGGAAAAGCCCGCTGGAACCCGAAGTCATTGAGGGAATGCTGAAACCACGCCCGATGCCAAGAATTGGTAACGATGGGCAAAACGCCCAGGCCCAGCCGTCAAAATCTTCGAAAAGGAAGAAGAAGACCAAAAAGCCCGTGAAGCCTGATGACAAGCGCACGGACCTACAAAAGCAGATTGACGCACTAGAAGAATATAATCAGAAGGCGTGAACTCCAGTCACGCTTCAAGAATTTCTCAACAACGTCCTTGAGAGCGGAGAAAACGACAATGACGATGGAGACGACTCGTCGGAAGAATTTGAGGATTATGTGGCAAGTTGTCACATGATCTCTCATTCACCCGTAAATATAGAAGAAGCTCACTCGGCGTTGGAAGACAACATGGAGGAGCTGGGGGCAAGAGCGGTACCAAAATCCTTCGAACCATCTCGAGATGATCGACATGCTGCTAAACGAAGCCCGTCAGAATAGCAAGGCTGATCAGCAACGTGAAATGGCCATATTCGAGAGAGCCAGGCATCGGCATCGGCATCAAGCTGAAGAATTCATGGAGGGGATGAGTTGCAGAGCGCTCCAACCAGATCGAAACACACCCGCGGAAGACAAAAGCAAGCTTAAGGCAAGGAAACGGTTCGCTAAGACCCTGTCAATAGGAATGAAGCTGCCATCTCCCAAAGGAAATACTCCTGGCAGTATACACCTTGACGAAGCGGATGCACACCCTAAATACTGCTTATACCATCAGAGGACTACACACCTTACCGAAGAGTGCATGGCCTTTAAAAACTGGTGGCAGGGGTATGTTGCCCACCGGCAACAGTTCAAGCGAATGAAGCATAAAACTCGTCGGGAACGGAGAATCGTGACAGATGAGCGTAAAAGAACTGCCGGCAACTGTCACATGGTTGAGGCTGGTGGATCACAACTTCTCTCCTTCGGGAGCGATTCTGATGAAGAAATAGCCCTCGGCCCTCTCTTCAAAGAATCCACCTCAGAAAAAGAAGAAGAGACGAAGAACTGTGAGAATATTCAGCTGCGCAACCGTTCGTTGTCCAAAAATAATTTTGGACCTACAAACAAGGGATCGAACAAAAAAGACAAAGCGAAGGAAAAAGTCCCTGAGGATATCACCCTCGATGACCGAGTCGTCGAAGAGCTCACAGCCAAGGACCCGCCCCAGAAAAACAAGGTGGATTACAATGTTCTGGCATACCTGAGAAAGATACCTTTGCAGCTAAGCATTCTCGATGCCCTTCTATTGTCTAAAGAGACGCGAGATTCTCTGATCAAGGCACTACAAGAGCCCGACCAATTTCAAGCTTTCCTTGCCGAAGAAAAGATGAAGGAAGGTTTGGAAGAAGTGCACACAGCTGACAACACTTTCGGTGATGAAGATCTCCTCCTCGGAACGTACGAGCAAAACCGTCCCCTGTACATCACAGGGTACTGCCATGATATCAAGATAGGGAAGATCTTAGTTGACAATAGGTCCTCTATCAATCTTCTGAATGTGAGGGTGCTAAAAGAAATCTGCATGAGCGTTCAACACCTCGTTCGGGATAAAATCACTATCTCCGGATTCGACTCCCAGTCATCACGAACGCCCGGGTCTGTGATTCTGACATTATGCTTTGGGATGCTCGTCACTGACATCAAGTTTCATGTCATCGACGCCAAGACATGCTACAACGCCTTGCTTGGCAGGCCTTGGTTACACGAGTACAACATCATCCCTTCTCCACAACATCAGTGTATGAAGTATTTCAAAGACGGTCTCGAGTACACCATGACGGGGGAGCTAAATCCATTCTCCGTAAATGAAGTCCGCAAATAGGAGGATGCAAAGTATTTCCTACCAGACTTTGAAGACACAGAAAGATGCCATAAACCAGAGAATAAGCAAAAAGCTATTGCCACTATTCCGATTTTCGGGAGCGATACAGAGGAGGAAGAAGAGATAGTTTATTCGGGGCCGCCCCAATGCAATAAGCCGGGACCATCTACCCCTATTCTGGTTTTTGGCAGTGATTCTGAAAACGAAATCAACGCAGTATTCTCGGTCCGTCCATCAGTGCAAGCCTTCACTGGTGATGATCAGAGTTTACAGATCGCCATGGTTCTGCGGCAGCACTACAGAGAGCTTGATGCACTGGAGACATATAGTGTGCAAGAGTTGCAGACATTCTACGTCCCTCCCAGGCGAAGAGGTGAAAAGGCGATCCTATTCTATCGATCCGTGGAGACTAAAGTCGAAAAAGAAGTTTGGCATGGTGCCGATCCTGCGCTCGACAGGCTCCAACCCATTCGTCTGCCCAGGTATTACACTGAGGTATTGAAAAGGTTATTAAGATGCCAAGGCATACCATTCAAACAGACTTCTCGACAAGCACAGTTCTACAGCAGGATCTGGAACGTCCCCGGAACGCAGCGAAAATTTCCCGATAGAAAAATGGAAACGATTGGGCTTGGATATGTCCAGTCCAAGAAACGGGAGCAATGCCATGGCTGCCATGTCATAAAGGACCTTGATGAAGAAGAGGATGCTCTTTTAAAAGACGCTGACGTTGAACCAGAACGAGGTCCTGCCATAAAAGTGCCGAGTCTGTTATTTGAAGAACAGATGGACAAGCTAATAAGAGAAGCGAGTCAAAAGGTTCGGAACGACTACAGCAGCGAAATGGCCATTTACGAGAAAACCAAGACGCAACGCCTCCTTCAGCAGGCTACGGAGGACGACGATGCCCTTCACTGTCAGCCCGCCATGCATTCCCAAGACAAGAAAAAGGCCCGACGCAGAGGCAAAAAAAAGTCAAAGAACGGAAAAAAAAACGTTCAACGGCGGCAAAACGGATCCAAAAGGCCACGTGATCAAGAAAAGGTCATCCGGAATCCGTCTCTAATGAAGAAGATAGATCGGGAATATTCCTTCCCTCAAAACAAGACAAGGAAGATATTCGACCTCGTCATGAAAAATCAGATGATTACGCTCCCGGAGTCCAAGCACCCCAAACAAGCAAACGTGGTTCATCGCCCAGATTATTGCTCCTATCACCGAGCGATAGGACATCCTCTCGAAGACTACTTCACCTTCAAAAACTGGGTCGAAGACCAATATCGACTCGGCAGTTTCGCTCTATCTAACAGTTGGAGGGTGGCCCCACCACAAAGGCATGTGCTAACAACGTATATGGTGAGAGTAGAACCAGATCAACATCGGTCTTGGAAACGATCTCGTACCTGCCACGTGATAACGCTGTCGGAAGAAGGAATGCATGAGAATATGGATGACCTTTCCTGGTGCTTCGAAAACGAGGATGAAGAGGAATTGATCTCAGAATTTTCACCAGCGCCAAAAGAGTTGGAAGATGGAATACATACTACTGCGTACAACCTGAGGAAAATCGACTTGGGGACGGCTAACGACCCGCGGCCAACGTTCGTCAGTGAGCTGCTGTCTAAAGAGCAGGTAGCTACGCTAAAAGACGTGCTCATGTAGTATATGGACTGCTTCGCATAGAACTATTCCGAGATGCTCGGTCTAGATCCGGAAATAGCTATGCATAAATTGGCGATATCTCCGGACATCAAGCCAGTTAAACAAGCACCAAGAAGAATATGGCTTGAACTTGAAATGAGCATCAACGCCGAAGTCAAAAAGCTAATTGACTCCGGCTTCATCCAGGAAGTTCAATACCCCGACTGGATCGCCAATATTGTCCCAGTGATGAAGAAGAATGGGACGGTGCGCATCTGCGTGGACTTTCGGGACCTCAACAAAGCTTTCCCGAAGGATGATTTCCCCGTACCAGTTACCGAGATGATGATAGAAAACGCGTCCACTCACGAAATCTTCTCCTTCATGGACGGCTCATCAGGGTACAAACAAATAAAGATGCATCCCGAAGATCAGGAGCATACCGCTTTTCGGATTCCTCTGGGCATATTCTGCTACAAAGTGATGCCTTTCGTTCTGAAGAACGCCGGCGCTACCTATCAGAGGACCATGACGAAGATTTTCGATGACCTCATACATGAAGTCGTCGAATGCTATATTGACGACCTCGTGGTGAAAAGCAAATCGCACGAGGAGAATTGGGAGAATCTGAAGATAGTGTTCCGACTTCTTCGGAAATACAACCTGAAGATGAACCCTCTCAAATGCGCGTTCGGAGTTTCCTCGGGCAAATTCCTAGGATTCATCGTACGACACAAGGGAATCAAAATAAACCCGTCAAAGATCAAGGCGATTATGGAAATGCCTCCGCCAAGAACTCTCAAGCAACTGCGGTCTCTCCAAGGAAAGCTCGCGTATTTCCGGTGATTCATAGCCAATCTCTCCGACAAGTGCCACCCCTACAGCCATTTAATGAAGAAGGGGACACCGTTCGTCTTGGATCGCAAATGCCAAAGCGCACTGGATGAAATCAAGCAATACCTGCAGAATCCGCCAGTACTGACCGCTCCGGTCAAGGGAAAGCCCCTCATTCTATACACAACAGCTCTTGAAGGTTCCTTAGACGTGCTATGGGCACAGGAGAATGATCAAGGGAAAGAAAGAGGCTTCTACTATTTGAGTCGGGTTCTTCTGGGGCAGAAAACAACTACTCCCCCATCGAGAAACACTGCCTGGCGTTAATCTTCGCTATAACGAAGTTTCGGCATTATGCTTTGGTGCATGAGGTCCATCTCATATCAAAAGTGGATCCTCTCAAATATTTGATGTCGAGAGCCATACTAACGGGACAGCTCGCTAAATGGGTCCCACTCTTAATGGAATTCTCGATAACATACCGACCTCTCAAGGCAGTGAAAGGCCCATAGCCGACTTCCTCGCTGAGCATCCGATACCTGCCGACTCACCCCTAAATTGCGAATTGCCAGACGAGCACGCGTTTGACATGATCGACAGGGAGAGAGGAGGGAGTGATACCCGATGGGAAATCTACTTTGATGGGGCATCTTCCATGAAGAAGAGAAAGCACACCACCCCTATAATCAAATCGGGAGTAGGCCTTATCTTCGTGACCCCGTAAGGAGGGATAATGCGCTTTGCCTTTTTCTTAACAGAACCGAGGACAAACAATAAAGCAGAATATGATGCTTTGATAGCAGGTCTTGAGATCGATGTCGACATGGGAATCGAAGACCTCCTCATATACGGATACTCCCAGTTGGTCGTTAGTCAAGTAAACGGCGAATATCAAACATGCAAACCAGAGTTGGTGAAGTACGGAGAGAGAGTGCAACAATTGCTGACTCAAATCCCTTCCTACGTCCTAGAAAGCATAACGCATACAGAAAATAGCAAGGTGGATGCATTAGCCAAACTCGCCAAAGAACTGGCTGACGAAAACCTCGATGACGTAAGGATTGTTGTACAAAGCCGTCGGGTTCTTGCACCAGCGGAAATATCTCCGGAGTCGTCTGAGGAAAATGAAGCGACCAAGCAAGCAACCCTACAAATAGAGGACCAAGAAAGGGCTAAGGATTGGAGAGAAGTCTTTATAGACTACTTCAAATCCCGTCAAACGCCGGAAGATGCATCCTCAAAACATCAATTCATGAAACGAGCTCTGTCTTTCACCTTCGTCAATGATACTCTGTATAAGAGATCGTTCGACTCTCTTTGGCTGAGATGCCTGGGACCGGAAGAAGCAAGGAGAGTCGTCCAAGAAACTCACGACGGACTCTGTGGTTCTCATCAAGCCGGGCCAAAAATGAAGATGAAGATCAAAAGGATGGGCTACTATTGGCCCACGATGATTCAGGACTGCCTCGAATACGCGAAACAGTGTCACACGTGCCAAATTCAAATAGACTTCATCCATCAGCATCCAAACCCGCTACACCCAACAGTGGCTAGTTGGCCGTTCGAAATGTGGGGAACCGATATAATTGGGCCCATCGAGCCAGCATCGTCCACGGGACATCAGTTCATATTGGCAACAACCGATTACTTCTCTAAGTGGGCAGAGGCAGTACCGCTAAGAGAAGTGAAGACGGAGAACATCCTCCATTTCTTCAAGACTCATGTTATCTACCGGTTCGGAACTCCGCAATGGATTATCACCGATAACGGGCCGGCCTACAGAAGTCATAAAATCAGCCGCTTCGCACAACAACATAATATAGACTGAAGATACTCTTCAGTATATAATCCTCGAGCTAACGGTCTAGCTGAGGCTTTCAACAAGACCTTAACGAAGATCATAAAGAAGACGGTGTCCAAAAGTAAAAAGGACAGGCACGAGAGACTACATGAAGCTCTCTAGGCTTATCGGACCACATTCAAAATAGCCACTAATACAACGACGTACGCATTGGTATTTGACGCTAAAGCAGTACTCCCCTTGGAGATAGAGCTATCCTCTCTACGAGTGGCGGTTCATTATGAGCTAACAGACGAAGAGAATGCTCATCTTCGGCTTGAGGAGCTCGACGCCCTCGATGAAACTCGTCTCATGGCGCAGCAAACCCTAGAAGCTTGCAAAGCAAAGATGACGCGCTCATACGAGAGACTGACCAGGCCGAGAACATTTCTCTAAGGCGAACTCATGCTAGTGGTCAAGAGACCCATGATCCCCAATCTTGCCAAACGGAAGAAATTCGAGCCGAACTATGAGGGCCCGTACATCATAGACAAAGTCTACTAAGGTGGGGCTTACTAGCTCATGGATATGCATGGTGAAAGACCCTTTAAGCCAATAAACGGCCGGTTCCTAAAAAAATACTACGCCTGACGAGCCACGGCCTAGGTCAACGATAGATGACGACACCTATGTCCACTCGCTATCTTCCCAAGCCCAAACTATATAAGTAGTATCCAGCGAAACCGTTGTCTCCAAAATGGCAACGATGGACCGAAACGTCCCTAAACTAACAATGGACCGAAACTTCCCTAAACTAACAATGGACCGAAATGTCCCTAAACTAACAACGGACCGTAAAGTCCTGAAACTAGCTATGGACCGCAATGTCCTAAAATTAACGACGGACCAAGACATCTCTAAAACTACCACAAACCCTCGGCATCCCCAGGCTGACATGGAAAAAAAACGTCCATAAGCAAAATGGGCACGGATGAAAACCCGAAAGGGCACCGTGAGTAAAATAGCAGGGCTATCGGTGAGTTTGTGAAAACCCGAAAGGGCACAGACTCGTTAAAAAAAATGATGCACACTTGCGAGGTCCTCTCGACCTTGTAAGGAGAAATACCTGCGTGAGATCCTTACGACTCACAAGGGAGCAACACACTTAGGGATCCTCACGATTCTTGAGGAGAATTTACACTAACGAGATTCTCACGACTCGTAAGAAGAACCCTCTTATGAGACCCTCACGGCTCATAAGATTCAAAAGCCTTAAGCTACAGGGATCTGAACCTGTTCTTAAGCCATCACTTTTCCCAGATTGCCCTAGTCCATATTAACTCTTGTATACAATCCACGGGCACAAGTAAACGTCTCCCCCACCAAGTTCCACCAACGGCACGAGATGTCCTCATGTGGTGAACGACACTTGTAAGTCCTCTCGACTTATAAGGAGAAACACTCTTGTAAGATCCTTACGACTTATAAGAGAACACGCCCTTAGGAATCCTCACGATTCCTAAGGAGAAAATGCACCTATGAGATCCTTACGACTCGTAGGGAGAAACACCTTTATGAGACCCTTACAGCTCATGAAGTCAAAAGCCTTAGTCGACAGGATTCTAACCCTGTTTTCTAAGCTATCTTTGTTTAAATTGACAAAGGCAAATGATGATTCGCTCCTGGCAATATCCCAGTTGTAGTGATATTGATGCCCACATCGGTATCAAATTCTAAGTCCTTTCACGGCAAATGATGATTCGCTCCTGGCAACATTCCAGTCGCAGCGATGCTGATGCTAAGATTGGTATCAGATCTTGAGTTCCATACTCGAAAAAAAATGCATATGAAATAGCCGAAATGTTTGGGCAACTCGCAATAAAATCAGCGAGTAAAATATATGCATACAAAAATAGTCGAAATGATTGGGCAATCGCGACTTTCGCGATATAAAAAGCTGAAATGATAGAGCATCGCAGAAAAAAAATGAATGAAACTTTTGCCCTGCAGGTAAGTCCATACTGACCCCTGTATACAATCCATGGGCATAAACAAAAAGGGAACCACATGACCCAATAAACTCTGTCAAAGGGAAAGTCAAATCTCGATAGCAACATCTGCATCCCAGAAGACCAACAACGGCGTTCCTCCTCATGCCAGCAGGGCACGGACACGACACCACCAATCGGAGCCACGATGAAGTCCCCAATTCCAAGACCCTACGATTCATGCACAACCTAGAGTCAGCCCCGACACCGCAAAAAGCGGAGCAAGTCAACCTGACCCCGTCGTGGAAATACGTCAGCAAATGACCCCGTCGCGGAAATACGTCATCCAATGACCTCGTCGCGGAAATACGTCAACAAATGACCCCGTTGCGGAAACACGTCATCCAATGACCCCGTCGCGGAAATATGTCATCCAATGACCCCGTCCCGGAAATACGTCAGCAAATGACCCCGTCGCGGAAATACGTCATCCAATGTCTCCGTTTCGGAAATACGTCATCCAATGACCCCGTCTCGGAAATACATCATCCAATGACCCCGTCGCGGAAATACGTCATCCAATGACTCCATCACGGAAATACGTCATCCAATGACCCCGTCTCAGAAAAACATCATCAAATGACCCCGTCGCGGAAATACGTCATCCAATGACCCCGTAGCGGAAATACGTCAGCAAGTGACCCCGTCTCGGAAATACGTCATCCAGTGACCCCGTCACGGAAATATGTCATCCAATGACCCCGTCACGGAAATACGTCAGCAAGTGACCCCGTCTCGGAAATACGTCATTCAGTGACCCCGTCGCGGAAATACGTCATCAAATGACCCCGTCTCGGAAATACGTCATCAAATGACCCCGTCGCGGAAATACGTCATCCAATGACCCCGTCGCGGAAACACTTCAGCAAATGACCCCGTCTCATAAATACATCATCAAATGACCCCGTCTTGGAAACACGTCATCCAATGACCCCGTCTCGAAAATACGTCATAAAATGACCCCGTCGTGGAAATACGTCATCCAATGACCCCGTCTCGAAAATACGTCAGCAAATGACCCCGTCTCGGAAACATGTCAGCAAATGACCCCGTCGCGGAAACACGTCAACAAACGACCTCCCCGTCGGAGCAGTGCTTCGACTCGGAAATAAGTCAACCCACCAACCACTTACGAGTTCTCTCGACTTGTAAGGGAGAAAATTCTCTTGTGAGATCCTTACGACTCTCAAGAGAAAATGCACTTAGGAATCCTCACGATTCCTAAGGAGAAAATACACCTGCGAGATCCTCTCGACTCGCAGGGAGAAGTCTTTATGGGACCCTCACGGCTCATAAAGTTGAAAAGTCTTAGGTAGCAGACCTGAACCTGTTTCCTAAGCCGTCGCTGTCCTGCAAGGAGATCAAGATAGACTATTTACGGAACGCATTTACTAAAAGGGACACGCTAATATGAAATAAAGTATACGTCTTTTATTCATGAATTCAAAATGAATACAAGATACATTTCATAAAAAGAATCAAAATGGATACAAAATAGTCTCTCATTCAGAAGTGAATACAAGAAAAGGAGAGTATATAAAAAATCTTTAAGCCGGCGGGTGGTGTAATAAACTCGGCAGTTCATCCTTCTTCCGTTGGGTCTCAGCTTTAAGTTTTGTTATTGCCACAAGATGGGTCTCCGCCTGAGACTGTAAGGTTTGATACGACGCGAACCGGCTCTCGAGCTCCCTTTCGGTGGCCTTATGAGCTTCAACCATCTCGCGGGTAAAGATGACGGCTTTGTCGAGAGCGACCACTTCAGTGGTAGCTTCTTGAAGTACTCGCCAGATTTCATAGGCATGAGTGATATTGGTAGTGAGTTGAGCCTGGAGTTCTCCCAAAGCATTCGAGGCTAGTTCCCTCTCCGAAAATTTTCGGTTGAGCCTCTTCTCACATGACTGCAGATTCGCAGCGCACCGTTTAATCAGCCCCCGTAAGTTCATCTTTGCAGTAAGGATCTCTGAAGGAAGGCGTACGCACTCAAGACCAAGTAAGAAAGCCTCCACTCGGCGACAATACTCGACCCATACATGCACTAAGGTTTCATTGTGGTAAGTAGCGAGAAGGGGCAAAGAGATGTTGGCTTCGGCAGCAAATTCTTCGGCTGTGATCGAAATACCAGCACGAAGATCTTCGATAAGGGCCGATAAGGAGTGGATGCTTTGTTTCGCCATCCGTTCAGATGCACGCCGGGCATAAGGGCCCGGTGGTATAATGATGCGAGACTCCAACGGGATAAGAGCAGGCAAAGCTGTCAAGATTCATGAACACTCAGCGAGATTTGCAAACAAAGAATAGATGGAACAACCTCAAAACCTTACTTACTCACAGTCATGCAAGGAGGGTTTAAAAGATCCCCAGGCCCGTCAAGGATCTCAACTTTGTCGTCAGCTTCCAGAACTACAGAAGACATGTTAACATCGTTATACAAAATAATGATAATACAATGAAGGGGTCAAATAACACCAACCTTGCCCAGAAGAGAGGACGATGCTTTGCTGGGATATTGCCCGTGGGGCGGCCATCTCGAGCAGACGCTGAAAAGACTTTCTGGGGGATAGATCCATGATGGATGCCGCCAACCCTCGTAATTCTGAAAAGACAGAAAGATTCAGATAGTGGAGAGATCATTAAAACAAAATATAGAAGATTACCTTCGATGCTCCTCCCGCTTTGAACTAGAGCGATAGAAGCTTCGGCATCCTCCTCCGTAACCTCAGGCACATCACCAGGGACGTGTGCTAGCGTAGTAGCTTCCAGTTGAAAAACGACATCTGCCATTTCGGGCTCCAAAGAGGGAACAGTGGCCATGGCGGTGCTTTCTACAACCTTCGAAGCGCCACCAGAAAGATCCATCGGGTCTATGACCGGCAAGGTCGCCTCTGCAGAAAGTATAGACAATGGAGAAGTGGAGGCCATCACCAGGAGCTCCAAGATAGAGCCAACTGCTTCAACAATCTCTTCTACACCTTTCGGTACGTCATCAGATACATCCATAGGATCCACGGCCAATAGGGCTACCTCCACTGAAGGAATTGACATCGAAGGGACAGAGGCTATCATCGGAAGCTTCATAGTAGGAATAGTAGCTATAACGATCTCCTCCACACCTGTCGGTGCCTCATCGGAGACATTTGTAGAATCCACAGTCAGGGAACGACTTAGGCTCGAATCCTCTATCGTCGCCGAAATCCCTGCAAAGTTTTTACGAAGATAAGAAGACATAAAAAAGGTGATACAAGTTACTTACCAAAGAAAAATACAGAAAACATGCATACCGATACGCCAGGGTGCCTCTAGTATGGCTTTTTCAAGCCGTCGTTCCTTCCTCAGGAAATGTGCTCGCCGGGCGTCAAACGTAGACTCATGCCCACCGGTCTTCACGGCTAGCTCATCTTCGGAGGCGACTGAGATGGGCTGCTTGAGGGCTATCTCGTCTTCCGGTCATAGGGGACCCATATGTACCCTCCGTAGTGAGGGGGGATCTTCGTAAAAGATAACCAGGGGTAAGGCTTCTTCGGGATGCGCACATTCTCGGTCTCATCCTGTGAACGCCTTATAGCCTCAGCCAATTGTGCGGCTTCCTCAACAGATGAACCCGGAAAGAGAAGACCATCATCCGGCCCTTGCATAGATATTGGCTCGTCTTGAACAATAGGTTTGTATTCCAGCAAAAGGTCAAGCAGACCGATGACCATCTTCTTTCTCCTCTTCGACCCGGAACTAATGCTGGAAGAAGATCGCTTCCTTCCCTTCGGCGCTTTGGCGCAATGTTGGCCCACTTCGCCTCCACTATCCCCTTTTGACGACACCACTGCTGATAGCGTCGCCACTAATGGCACTGCCGCTGGCGCTTCGGCGGAGGCCTTTGCTTGAGCTCTAGTGCGTATGGCATCCCTGCAGCGGGAGGAACCGATTCGATTTCTGCGGCTTGCGAGATAAGGACCGTGCCGCCATCCCTCAAGAGAGGGAGAACAACTGACCGCGGTCGCAACGGAATGCTGGCAGCTTGGGATGGAGCAGGAGTCTTATACTCGAAGAGTACCCACCTTTCCTCAGCAATAACAGGACCAACCCGGTGGCGATACCATCCCATAAAGAACCCTACAGACCTTGGGAGGTAGTCAGGTTCTGGGATCATGAACACAGAGCCAGTGTTCAGCCACATGAAGTGATGAATGACGTCATGAATAACTCCCAAAGATGAGGTAGGTTCAACCAAAAACGCTTCGAAGGGGACGCCCTGATTATAGCCCAATTGTCGAGCGAAGCGGTGCAGATTATACCGTATGAGGAGAGCCGTATTATTCCGGCGGAACACCAAATAGCCCGGCCTAATCGAATACAGATGCATGATCTCCTTAGGCTTTAAAGATGGCGGTCCCCCTTTCGACAAGTCGAATAGCTGTTGTATGGGCCCCGCCGGAGCAGAAAGAACGCGATCAGTGAACACCATCACTCCCTCATTAGCATATGTATTAAGCAAAACACGGAGGGCCCCTAGTTGAGTCGGATCGGAAGCGAAGGCATCCACCAATCTCATAACTCGAGGGAAGGTGTAGGAGTCATAGAAGTTCGGCCGTCGATGTGCTGCGAATGCCCACAGCACATGCATTTCGATCCAAGATGTGAAGTAATGAAGGGGGAGATTCACAACATCTACACCTGGAGTCGAAGTGTTGGCCGCAACACTTAACCCGTGATAAAGGTGCAATAGTCCCACGATTCTAATGGCCAACTTTTCCCCTTCAGCTGCACGATGGGCGGGGTAGAAGGCGGAAGCTCTCATGAAGCGTCGGTGCGACGGTATCGCAAACCAACTGAGCCAAAGGCTAATAAAGCCGACGAAGAAGGTCTCTTCGTCTATGACAGGGGACGCAATGGCATCAAAAGGCACGGCCGACGTGGTTGGAATATAAAACTGCAGTAAATCTTCTTCTTTGGACGGCAGTTTGTCCAAACCAAACCTAAAAGGGTCGTCGATACTCGCAAACTTCGGGGCCTTCTTGGATAGAGCATCCTCCCAGATAAAGCAGGAAATGAAGCTCTCGAAAGTGATGCCCTGCCTCTCTGACTTTGCAAACAATCTGTCGAAAATACCCAGGGCCTTGATCAGTCTGGGATACTTGTGACGGACGGCAGTTTTGGCCGTCAGGCTGTTAAGCGTAGCCGGCATGGTGGAGAAAACATATTCATCGGGAGGCAGCAATTTGTTGTAATGCTCCCCCTTGATGGGAAATCCTGAAATCTCACGGAATTCATCCAATAAATTAGACACCTCTCGATCCCCTAGCAGGAAGGTGTTGGTAGGCAGATTCCACTGGTTTAAGAAGGCTTTGATCCACCAAACGTGAGGATCCTGGTAATGGAGGAGAAATGCATATACTGCCTAATACAGCCCGACCTTCTGCAGCTTTGCGCGGTGGGCAGAAAGAATATAGCGTGCCCAAATAAGGTAGCCCACTGGATGACGGGGGGTGACACCCGCTTTATAAACATGTCCCTAAGGTCGGGCTTCACCTTGGCAAATCCGACGCCCCAAGATTTCTATAGCTGGCAAGGGCTGGTTAGGTATCCCAGGTGTAGAAGGCTCCAGCCGGCCCGAAAGAGTCCAATTGGTCACCTCCACTGCGTAAGCAGTATGTGGGCGTTCCATCGGCAGTATAGGGCGAAGAGGTTCCACTGGCTCTCCGCAAATAAAACTTCGGCGATCCCGGATGATGTGGACGTACCAAGTGCCCCATAAGAGAAAACTTGTCCAGTCTTTATCCTGAGCTCTGATCATCGCCATTGCCTCCTCATCTGACGGCAATTGTGGAAAGGCAGCATCCGAGCGGGTGTAAGGGAAATAAGGAAGAGAAGCCATTGTTCCTTAAATAAGGAAAAGAAGAAGCATTAGTGAAACCCATGCACATATATATATATATATATATATATATATATATATATATATATAATAACAAAAGGAAATGACAGGATGTCTGTCTTGCGGGACCACTGCCTACAAAATACATGGACCCCACAAAATCAATATGGTGGCTCACTAATGATGAGACAGGGCAATCATTGTGAGAATCAAGAAGATCCCCATTAAACAGACATTGGAATTCAAATAAGTCTTGGGAAAAGAAGTTCTGATAAGTTACCAACAAATTTAAAATTAGTGCGTAAGGGTAAAACCCTATAAAAAGATTTTCAAGAGCACCAGGGAATAAAATTCCCAAAGGTTCCTCCTGATCTTTCAGAGCTAAGCACTTCGCCTTAGGAATTAAATTCCTTTTATATGATAGAATTAAATTCCAGGAACTCACAAAAAACATATATATGAGAAATAAAATCCCATGAATCCTTAAAAACAGAGGTGAATGTTCGAGATATGGAAGATTACTGATCAAAGATCACATCTTTGGATCCCTAAGAGAATGGGTTTCTAAGGAGAGCAAAGCTCTCATGATGGATTTAAAATACAGAAATTTTTTATTCTAAAAGAAAAGTTTTTTTATGATGTGCGGGATCTTTACCTAAAAAAGGCTTTTTTTGACAGAGTTAAACTCTGGAATTACAATGGCAGAGAACTAAGCTCTGAGGAGGAGAATTGAATTCTCAAAGAAAACGAAGGAGGAAGAAGATGAAGAAACAGTGACTGCCTAAGGAACCTAACTCTTGCATTTATAAGATATGACAAGGGTGTTTCATCTCCCCGTTCCCCTAGGCAATTCAATGGCTGTAAAGGTAACAGCGTTGCACTCACGTGCAAACCACGTGAGAACAACGCTGTGGGGCATTTGTTTTCTGATAAAAATTGAATAATAAGTAAAAAGCAACGGGAAAATTCCCCAAACGAAGCATCACGTGCCCACACGTGATAAGCATTTTGCTTAACAAAATAAGGCTAAAACTGAGCCTCATGTGCAGACACGTGACCCCTATATACAAAGTATATAGGCGCTTTTACTAAAACAAACAATTGGCCAGAGAAAGAAAAAACCCACTTGAAAGCATGTGACACTCTTTGGTGGGCTTAATTTGGTGGGGTCACGTGCTACATGTGATAGGCTTCTATGACTTCTGAACCAATAGAATTAAATTCTAATTAAAAGGAATCAAAAGCCATATTTGGAAAATATTTTCTTAGATCTTTCTAAACTAGAAAGATTATGCTCTATAAAACAGAACGTCGTTGGATTAAAGATTCAATGGTGATTAAAAATCACCAATCTACAGAAAAATTCTGTATGGGGAAATATCTTCCTAATCTTGTTAAGAATAACAAAAGAGATATCTTCTGTAAAATAGAAGTCCTTGGATTAAAAATCCAACGGTGAATAAAATTCACTGATTGATCTGAAAGATCATGTGGTTGATTAGAAAATCAATCAAAATCTCTCAATGAGAGATTTTCTAGACAAATTGATTCTTTTCTTTCTCCTATAAATAGGAGCCAAGAGACAAAAGGAAAAAAAAGGAGAGGAGAAAAAGAGAAAAAAGAGAGAGAAACCGCCTCGTAAAAAAAAGAAAAGAGAATTTAATTCTCCAGAGAGAAGAAGATCTCCTCAAGGAAAAGAAACCCTAGGTAAAAGAAAGAACAAAAGACAGAACCTCTTATCTCTTCTTCATATTCACAAGAGTATAACTCTTCTAAAAAAACTTAGTTCTTTCTCTAGTTGAAGATCTGCAGAAGCAGACATCTCCACAAGTTGAGAATTTAATTCTCATCGGGGAGATCTGTTATGCAGATTCAAAATTTAGGAGGAGAATTGAGTCCAAAAAATTTAATTCTTACAACAGAACATCTAGGAATTTAATTCCTCTAAATAAAACTAGGGTTTAACCCTACAAAAGAATTTAATTCTTATTAAACAAGGGGCTTGAAAGTCTCAAAACTCAAGATCTCCATGCACGTAAAAAAGAAGATTATCACCCAAATATGATCACGTGTTCCCACGTGAGCACCCTTGTTGAACGAGAGAAAACAAATGAGATCAGGTTACGTGCTCCCACGTGACCCCTGAACAAGCCCTTCAAAAGAAAAAGGGGAATAAACCCAATGCAGTTTCCATTTTAGAGCGCCTCACGTGACATCACGTGACCCCTTAATAGTACTTAGCACTTTCAGAACAAAAGAGAATAAAAAAAATGCAGCTTTCATTCTCTGGGGCGCCTCACATGATCTACGTGACCCGATAGTGCTCAGCACTCAGAAAAGAATGAGGGAACTAATCCAAAGAAGCTCTGCCAATTTTAAAGCGCCTCACGTGAACGCCTCAAATCTTTAGTGTTTAACACTATTTTAAGCGCCTCATGTGGGAACACGTGAGCGCCGAACATACTCTAGTGTTTAACACTATAATGAGGCTAATCTTAGCCTAAATCAGCTAGGTCTGCTAAAGCCAAAATCCTTTTTAACTGACCCCACATTATACTCAGGTCTTCTAAAATTAGTCATTTCAGATGGCATTCAAAAAAATGTCCATCCCATTCCCTCTCAATCTGACATTTGGTTCAAGGGTACATCTCTTCACACCTCTGATACATGTCATTGTAATTCTTCAACGTCTTCAGAAAGGTAGTGGGTCCCGACGACAAATAACTATCTGGTGCATTTCAAAACCCATGGTTGCATCTAAACTGTGGACCGTAATGTCCTTAAACTAAATGTGGACCGTAATGTCCTTAAACTAACTGCGGACCGTGACGTCCTTAAGCTGAAATTTATGGACTATAATGTCCTTAAACTAAAAACCTCATAGACTATGATGTCTTTAAACTTCACGGACTATGACGTCCTTAAACTCATGGACTATGACGTCCTTAAACTTATGGACCGTGACGTCCCTAAACTACATTCTACGGACTATGACGTCCTTAAACTCATGGACTATGACGTCCTTAAACTTATGGACCGCAATGTCCCTAAACTAAAACGATAGAATCCAAATACTCTTTCGTTCGATCTAAATGATCCTAAAACCTTGTTAAGTAGATCTTAGTCTCAAATTAGGCTAACGTATCCTTAACAAGCATTTAAGTTGATCTTAATCTAAAACAAGATTAATGATCCTTAAACCAACCCAAACCCAAATCTAAGAAAATACGGATTTGGACTAATCCACGCCCTACGGGCGACAACATAAATTAGTCTCCGTATACAATCCACGGGCAACCAACAACAAAACAAATACACACGACACGAAATGACCTTCTGGAGCAAGAGAAAGTGGTTACCGCTACGCGGTAACGTAATTAACTGCAGGGGCTTGCGCTTGCAGGGAAGAGCTACGCGGTAACGTAATTAACTGCAGGGGCTTGCGCCTGTAGGGAAGAGCGTCCCCACAATCAAAAACCCCTCACAACGAGGGGGAATCTGACGAAGTCTGCTACATCGGCCGCATCTGTCTAAATCTCTGATATACGGTGCCATAAATCAACTTGGTATCTTCGGAGAGGTGGACGGATAAAACCAAATAGCATCTGCCCCCAAATTCAGGCAAGACGGCCTACGCGGTTTCGTCTCTATTTTCGGCGTTAAACAAAGTGTTCCACGATAAAAACTTTTGAGAAAAACTTTCACACCGGGACAACAAGTCCTTTACAATTCCCATCTCCACCTTCATCCGGATAAACTTAAATCTCGTTGGAAATGATCTTTTACGGTGCGGTATGTGTATTCACGCGGTGCAGTGGATATAGAAAATGCTAAAAATGGCCCTATTTTTAAAGTCAATGGGCATAGATTAAAACTTTACTTTTCCGTTGACCCAGCGGAGGAGCTCCTGTTTTTACAAAAGCCACTTTATCATAACTAACTTTCCTCCACCTCACCTCCATGTTTCGGTAACACTGTTTCATATAAGAATGTAGGTGAGTGAACTAAGATATAACTGAATACCTGTGAGTGCCAAAGAACAAGTTTGGGGGTAGTTTTTCATTATTATTTTACCCCTATTATTTTCCTCTCAAGTCTACAGGTCTATGCGCTCAAAGAACAACATCAGTGAGGACACTGTTGAAAACAGGTTTGGGGAAGGTTTGTATTTACTGAAATATCATTTGGCACTAGACACTATAAAAAAATTATTAATAAAATATTAGAAAGTGAAAAATTACATATGAAAGACAAGAAAATTTTAAGAAAAGAAAGAAAATTAGTGGTTTTAAAACAAAGCTAGTAATAAGTAGTCATGAGCTGTTGTCCCAAGGGTTAGTAAGATAAAGGGAATCACTAATCTGAGGATAAAAATAAGTCTGAAAAATAGTCTCTATTCTTGAGTCCAAACATCTGAACGTTGATACCCTACTATTTGCACTTGCATATATCTTAAAACTTGGGATAGTATAGGATACCTTAAAATTCTCTTGTCTAAAAGCCTTAGTATGAAGAGAGAAAAATATATAAATAAAAATATAAATGATTAAAAAAATGGTGAAGAAAAATGAACACCGGTTTTGTAATTAGTTAAGAAAGCATAAAAAAATATAGCGAGGGTGCTTTATCACCAAGTGCCTAGACCAACTGGTTTGGGAGTCACTGCTAAGCCTTAGGTGTTGCAAGATAAGGATATTACTAATTACGCCTAAATGAATGAGCACATTTGGTAATCGGTCGGTTAGTACCTCAAGAATTATTAACGGTCGCATGAAATATGTGTGAGCAATTCCATCTATAAAACATTCACCGACTAAAAAGTACTTAGAAAGATGGACAAGAGTATGATAACTTAAATTGAATTCTCTAAGTGTAGGGATGTTTTTTACACACACGTAGGTGTATATGATCTATGTTCGGAAGAAAGGTAGGGAGGCAGACTAAAGGCGATATTTTATTGAGAGATGATATGATTTCTGACATATTTTCATGACTATTAACATAGGGCTCATAACTCATAAAAAGTTAGTGTAGTTTGTAACTCTTATTTTCAAGTCCTTTCTTCTATATGTTCGTTATCTTTGTATGTAATTTTCATCGTCTTTCTTTTATTATGGGATTTTGGGGTGTAATCCGCTGAAAACCCTCAGGAGACAACACTTCTCCTACTATGGACAACTAGAGATTTAAAGGCTTGTTGCACGTGCTCAGTGCAATCGTGTTGCCTACGAAAGTGTGCTAGATTTTTCTTTTTTCTTCTTTCTTTTTTCTTCATCTTCTTAATAACTAGTTTGCTCGGGACGATCAAAGTTAAGTTTGGGGGTATTTGATTAGTCTGAAATATTGCACATTTGAATGATTATTTTCCCCACTATTGTTAAGTTCTAAAAGGTGTTTTTTGTAATTATAGAACATATGAGGGTTTATGTGCAAATAGTTCATTATCATATGTTTCTACATTATAATTAACATAATGAGGGAAAATACATGCATATTATATTTATATGAAATTTTAGTAATTAAAATATGCATATCATATCAAATAATTCTAATCAATATTCTTAAAATATTGTATCATACAAATGGTTACGATAATATCTCAAAATAATAATAAATACTACTAACACTATAACTTGAGATGTTGTACAAATATTAAGTTCAGATCTGAAGATCGGGAGATCCGAGATGTCCGAATAAAATCTGCCAATAAATTAAAGTAAATTATAAATGGTAGAGACTCAGAGTAAGATTTCCAAAATTCAGACATCTAAAAAATCTACACATGTCAACACAAAAGACCTGAAGAATTTTCAAGTCCTGATACCACCAAAGAGCCGCGGTTGGGCGGCCAAATGCACATATTCGCGGCGGATCCGCAGCAGTTCTGAGGGCGTAGGATTTGGGATTTTTTTGGTGTGATCTTATCAGTATATCCTAACATTTGGCAACTAGGATTTCTGGCTTTGGAACTATAAATAGGACCAAGAGTGTAACGCCTTGAAATTCGTTTAGGATGTTTTCTCGTTATTTAGCTAGTGTGCGTGTTTTTCAAAAAAACGGATATCTTATTTTTTCCTACTTGGTTAGTGCTAAATTGTATTGTGAAGTGTTTATATAATTGTAGGGTTATTAACTATTTTAGTCATGTTACCCTAAGTGAGAAATTTTGTGTTAAGTGCACACATGCACACTTAGCATTTTGAGGCTAGATGAGAAAATGTATCATGTTAACCCTCTTCATTTGATGCATGGTTGATAATTTATCCCCACCTTTTCAAAACAAGTCAAAACTCTTTTATAATTCAAAATTTTCAATTAAGCAAATGAGGCATGGTGTTAGGTAGGAAAGTTTGACCTTTTGACCCCATTTTTCTTCTCTTCTCTCTCTTTTCTCTTCATTCAGAATTTCTGGGAAATTCTAGCAGAAAAACCCTCATTTTCTCCCATTTTCTCTTCTCTTTTCACTTCTCTTTAGATCCTCATTCAAACCCTACACAAATCAAACCTTTTTCCTTCACAAAACCTTGGTTTAATAGTTCATTTGAGGTGTTTGGTGGCAAGACTGCATACTTGAGGCTAGATCTGAGGCTTTTGGTGTTTCTTGAGATCTTTTGAAGGTTCGCAGGCGAGTGAGACGGACGCTGCGAAGAAGGGGAAGCAAGTCGTCGGCTACACTTAGCGCGAGACTTCGGTGAGTAGATTTAACATCTACGGGGATATCGCCCGCATGGCGTTATGCGTCAGGGCTGATAGGACTTTATAGCTACATATTGCATTTACCTACATTGACCATTCATGGATACTGTTGTCGCATACCGCATTCCCTGCTATATGTATGAAAACTTAGAATTGATAGAACACCGCATTATTACTAACGGTTCATATTGCACGATCACTAATCTGCATGTTACACACACACCGTTAGTAATTGCCATGACACACTCACTGTAAAATTGCCATGATCATTATACTGTAGTTCATTTCACATATGAATCGATATGAGTTTCATAGAGATTAGAAGCCGCATGTTGTCTTGAAAACTGAAACTATCTTAAGAAAAGCGGTTTCTCCCTTGTACCTATATTATGACTTGATATACATAGCACATCGTATTTGATTTACTCATTGGTCTTGGATTTTTATGTGATTTCTGGTTTTGAGGACCGTGGAATTATTTAAGAAAAGATGCACTATTTGAAAACCCGGTTCCTCGTGATATGATATTTTGGTGCGTCCACCATGCGTTTTCTCGGTGCTGAGACGTGTGCTTGAAACCCGACTCATGGAGTGGATGATCCGTTTGCGGGTTCATGGTGAACCCGGTATGGTTCCCCTCGGCAAGATGATCGATGGACTTTGCCGATTGAGCCTGGAGGTGGGCGAGTACCTACCGGTGATTGGTTGGACCTGGCGGTTATCCGGAGGATACTGTCCAGAGTCGAGAGATGGATGCGGGATGATCCGTACTGCCGGGGCCGAGGGCCGATACCGCAGACGGAGCCCGTGGGCTGATCCGGACTTACGGAGCCCGATGTATGAGGATTTGCGTGTCGATGCTGGACATGAGTATTTTATGATATTTTGGGTGCCGATGTTGGGCACTCGTGATTCTCAGAGATTTACAGGATTTGAGGGCCGAGGAGAGTGCCGGCGCCTGAGTTTACTTGGGATTTGGGTGCAGCTTTGGGCACCGATTATTTTTCCACGATTGATATTTCGTGTAGATGTTGTTTATCCCATGCTCAGCAGTGATTATCATGTATTTCATTCTATAGTTATTTTACCTGATAGAGCATTTGCATGATTATTGCACCTACTGCTTGTCGCATATAGATTTACCTGCTGGCATATGATAGTGTAGCGCAGTACGTGCATGCTCGTGATTACCTTTATATGTTATCTCTATTCACGAGTTGGCAACTCACCCCGTTGTGCCACAGTATTCGCAGGTTGCCCATCAGAGTAGTCGCGACAGGCTGCCTTTTTGCATCTTTTGGCTACAGATACCACTACAGCTGGTGCGATAGCTATTTTTCTATTAGGTGGTGTTCCCCTCCGAATGGCGGCCAAGACATGGACTGTCTTTCCTGAGATTCGGGGCAGATGCAAATTGGTGCTATCCGTCCACCTCTCCGAAGATGCCAAGTTGATTTATGGCACCGTGTATCGGAGGTTTAAACGGATGCGGTCGATGTAGCAGACTTCATCAGATTCCCCCTCGTTTGAGGGGTTTTTGATTGTGGGGACGCTCTTCCTTGCAGACGCAAGCCCCTGCAGTTAATTACGCTACCGCATCGCGGTAACAACTTTCTCCTTCTCCAGCTGGTCACTTCGTGTCGTGGGTGTTTGTTTTGTTTGTGGTTGCCCGTGGATTGTATACGGAGACTAATTTATGTCGTCGCCCGTAGGACGTGGATTAGTCCAAATCCGTATTTTCTTAGATTTGGTTTTGGGGTTTTGGTTTGAGGATACGTTAGCCATATTTGAGGCTAAGATCATTTCAAACGTTTGTTAAGGATACGTTAGTCTAGTTTGAGACTAAGATCAACTTAACGGGATCTTTTAGATCCGACAAAAGAGCGTTTAGGCTCTATTGTTCCAGTTTAGGGACATAGTGGTCCTTGTTTAATGTATGGCCGTCGGGACCCGTCACCTCTCTGACAACGTTGAAGAATTACAACGACAAGTGTCAGAGGAGTTCAGAGATGTACCCTTTGAACCAAAGTCGATTGGGGATCTATAGTCCAATTTGGGACTAAAGTTTGTTTGATGGTTTAAGGATACGTTAGCCGTATTTGAGGCTAAGATCAACTTAAACGGGATCGTTTAGATCCGACAAAAGAGCATTTGGGGCTCTATTATTCCAGTTTAGGGACATAGTGGTCCAATGCCAGTTTAGGGACGTGTTGGTCCAATACCAGTTTAAGAACATAGTGGTCCAATACCAGTTTAAGGACATAGTGGTCCATGAGTTTAAGGACCCCACAGTCCGTATTAATGTGTGGTTGTCGGGACCCGTCACCTCTCTGAAGACGTTGAAGGATTACAACGACAAATATCAGAGGAGTTCAGAGATGTACCCTTGAACCAATGAGTTGGTTGAAAGAGCAGATGTGCTCAGTTCAAGATGATTTGAGGACTTATGGCCAGTTTGGGCGAAGTCCAATTATGTTTGAAATATTGGCCCTTTGTTGGCTCATTGAAGGTGAGGCTTTGCCTCTAGAAACTTAGCCAATTGGGCTAAAGCTAGTATTAAACACTAAAGACCAACAGTGTTGAACACTGGAATTAAGATTAGCAAGTTAGTGTTTAACACTAAAAGATAATCAGTGTTAAACACTAGCAACGAGGCTTTCAAATTAGTGTTAAACACTAAAGCAAATCAGTGTTAAACACTGGTAGCATAGATTTCAAATTAGTGTTAAACACTAAAGCAAATCAGTGTTAAACACTGGGAACAGAGTTTTCACATTAGTGTTAATCACTAAGAAAATCAGTGTTAAACACTGCAAATAGAGTTTTCCAAATTAGTGTTAAACACTAAGAAAATCAGTGTTAAACACTGCAGGTAGAGTTTTCCAATTAGTGTTAAACACTAAGGAAATCAGTGTTAAACACTGCAGATAGAGTTTTCCAATTAGTGTTAAACACTAAGGAGGGAGGGGTCACGTGCGGACACGTGAGAGCGCCCTGATTTCCTTTATTTTATTCTGCAGGTAAGTGTTTAACACTTTTAATTTCCTGGCCATCACGTGTGGGCACGTGATAGGCATCCATCCATTCGATATTAAAGGGATTCGTTAGGGGTCACGTGGGGACACGTGAGGGCGCCCTAAATGTGGAGCCAGATCTCCTTTTGGTTTATCCTCAAATCTGCGAATAAGTGTTAAACACTTTTATTTTTATTTTAGAGCATCACGTGTTGGCACGTGATGTGGATCTGTGCGCCAATTGTTAAAGCATTTGCTGAGGGGTCACGTGATAACACGTGAGAGCGCCCAAAGCTTTCATTTCCTTTGCTTTTTCTTTCTGCGTTTTGGGAGTCACGTGGGAGCACGTGAGGTGATGCTTCAAAGTTCTTTGCAGGGGATCTTTTCAAGGGTCACGTGGGGGCACGTGACCCTAGTTCTTTTCATGAACAGAGATCTTTTAAGAATTGAATTCTCTGTAGGGTTAAACCCTAATTATGATTTTGGAGGAATTAAATTCCTATTTGTGAAAGAATTAAATTCTTATTTAGGATAAAACCCTGATTTCTTTTTAAAGGAATTAAATTCCCAGATATGTAAAAGAATTAAATTCTTGATTAGGGTTAAACCCTAGTTTCGTTTTAGGAGGAATTAAATTCCTGTGAGTTTGGGAGAATTAAATTCGCAAAACTCAATTCCTCCTCTGTGTTTTAGATCTGCATGGCAGGATCTCAACCCAATGAGAATTAAATTCTCAATTCATGGGGAGATGTGCACTTTGCAGATCCTCAACCAGAGAAAGAACTAAGTTCTTTTCTTTTTATAAGAGTTAAACTCTTTTGAAAATTAAATTCTCTTTTGAAGCCTCCCTTTTCTTACCTAGGGTTTTTATTTTGCAGAGAATTAAATTCTCTTCTCTTTTCTTTTTTCTCTTGAGAATTAAATTCTCCTCCCTCTGTTTTTCTCTCTAAAAAAAAGGTCCCCTTCCCTTCTCTTCTTGGCTCCTATTTATAGGAGAAGGAAGAGAATCAATTTGTTTAGCAAATCTCTCATTGAAATATTTGATTTGTATTTGTTAGAGATTTGATTTGCGTTCATCATTCATCTGGACCTTTGGATTATTAGGTGAATTTTATTCACCTTTGGATTTTAAATCCAAAGATATTCCTTTGTTATTTCGGTTAGATTTTAAGGGGAAATCTTTCCAAGTTCAAGATTTTTCCTTAGATAAGTGATATTTAATCATCTTTGGATCTTTAATCCAACGGTCCCCATAATCCTTTTCCATTTGGAAAGATTTAGAAGCTTTTAGAATTTAATTCTATTTCGAAAGATTTTTAGAGAAATTTAGAATTTTAATTCTATTAAACTGTAAGGCTTTCAAAGCATGTCACGTGTTGGCACGTGACCCTTGATCACGTGTGAGCACGTGACCCCCAAATTGGTTCTTTTAACAGCCGCTTGTTTATGTTGTTGTTTTAACCATCACGTGTCAACACGTGACCATTGGTCACGTGTGAGCACGTGATATCTCATTGAGATATTTCCTGATTTTTAATCAGGGAACAGATTTTAGAATTTAATTTTATTCATTATTTTAGAGGCCTTAAAAGCCCATCATGTGTCTGCACGTGACCCATGGTCACGTGTGAGCATGTGATGCCCCATTGGGGTCTTTTCTGAGTTTTTATTATATCTTTTAACTCCTCCAGCGGGTTCTTAAAGATCCATCACGTGTGGACACGTGATGCCTCATAACTTTTGATCCCGAATGAATTATGAGGCCCATAATATATCAAATCGAAGGGTTTTTCGAGATGCTTCCAATACCATCAGAATTTAATAGTTTCTCCTTCGGGAACTTATCCAAATACAGGCCGGAAGATATTGGTTCGCATTTCCTTAAGCGTATCGCTGCCATTTGATACCTTGGACTCTTCTGCGCAGAAATTTTTGGCGGGCGGGAACAAATACCCCCCACTACTTTGCCCACGTAAGTATATACGTGGGTGAAGTAGTGCAAAGTAATGCATAGCGTATGACCAGTTTCGAGTTGGTATATTACTTTCAGAGTCTTGATCTGAGAAGATAACGAGCGGACACAAGCGTCGTCATTTATCATTGACTCAAATCTCGACTCTTAAGAGATATAGTTCCAAACCCCCATCCCCATGAGCCGCACCCTTCCATTTTTTATGTCTTACTCTGGCATGAAGTAGTTTATATGCTCATGAGTAGCTTCTCCATTTCAGTGGCATGTAACTTTGGCAAGTGTGGCTCATAAATGGTCCATCTTGACCTCTTTGCAGGGCGGTGATGGCTTAGGAGACAGGGTTAGGATCTGCCACCTAAGACTTTTCAACTTTATGAGCCGTGAGGGTCTCATAAAGACTTTTCTCCTTACGAGTCGAGAGGATCCCGCAGGTGTATTTTCTCCTCAGGGGTTGTGAGGACTCTTAAGTGTGTTTTCTCTTGAAAGTCGTAAGGATCTCACAAGAGAATTTTCCCGCTTATAAGTCAAGAGGACTCGTAAGTGGTTGTTTCCCTCCTTGTCGAGATTCGAATTTGGAGAGTGTGACCCGTGGATAGTATGCCAGAGACCGTTTTGGGCCGACTTGCAGGGTCCCAGTACTTAGGAAACAGGTTTTTTAATTCCTACTGCCTAAGGCTTTATCTCACGAGTCGAGACGAATCGAGAATTTCTCGCAAAGACATCAATTTCCTCACGAGTCGAAACGAATCGAGCAGATCTCGCAAGAATATCCTAACATCACAGTTAACCTCTGCTTTTTACGACAGAAGTCCGTTAGGGTCTGTGGTACTTAGGGTTTTGGCCGTCGTACCGTCGCATCAGCTGATATATTCCTCGATAGGCAATCGAGCTGTTCGAGTAGCCCTGCGACTGTCGTGTCTCTGATCCCTTCGGGGGCTGGACAAGACGTCTTCAAGCAATCCTCCTTGGCAATTTGACCGTCGGAAGAGCAAGCGTTAGGAATTTGCCATGCCGCTTTTTACTTGAGGTTAGGCTCATTTTGGAAAGCCCCGATGAGTCATAACCACTCCGCGCTGGTGTGGGATGATCTCCGATAGTCTTTCAGGCTTTATATGACTTGCCGTTAAGACCCTGAAGCTAGGAATTTGGCCTTTGCTTCATTTGCTGGCATTGCGTCCTCTGTATCGAGACAAATGCCGTGGTTGTCTCTAGGTTGCTGGTGTACCGTCGAGGTTTGGAACTAGGGATTTTGCCATGGCTCCATTTGGTGATGTTGCGTCTGCTGTATCGAGACGAACGTCGAGGTGGTGACCACTCCATGTGGGATGATCTCCGGTGGTCTTTAAGGCTTTATATGACTTGCCGTTAAGACCTTGAAGCTAGGAATTTGTCCTTCGCTTCGTTTGCTTGGTGTGTCCTAATCCTGTTGGAGGAAGAACGTTGTTGTTGACATCTCGTCTGCTGTATCGAGACGAATGTCGTGGTGGTGACCACTCCGCGCTGGTGCGAGATGATCTCCGATTGTCTTTCAGGCTTTATATGACTTGCCGTCAAGACCCTGAAGCTAGGAATTTGGCCTTTTGCTTCATTTGCTTTGGCGCGTCCGAATCCTGCTGGGGGAAGAACGCTGGGGTGACATTTCATCTGCTGTATTGAGACGATCGTCGAGGTGGTGACCACTCCGCGCTGGTGCGAGAGGATCTCCGATTGTCTTTCAGGCTTTATATGACTTGCCGTCAAGACCCTGAAGCTAGGAATTTGGCCTTTACTTCATCTGCTTTGGTGTGTCCGGATCCTGTTGGAGGAAGGACGCTGTAGTGACATCTCGTCTGCGGTATCGAGACGAACGCCGAGGTGATGACCACTCCATATGGGATGATCTCCGATAGTCTTTCAGGTTTTATATGAGTTACCGTCAAGACCCTGAAGCTAGGAATTTGGCTTTTGCTTCGTCTGTTTTGACCGTAAGGTCTTTTGTTGACGCTGCGTCTGCATCCTGCTGGACCGCGAAGGAACGCTGCTGTTGACATTGCATCTGCTGTAACGAGACGAATGCTGAGGTGGAGCGAGGATTTTGCCGTCACTCCGCTTTGCTGACCATGGGGTCTTTCGTCGATGTTGCACCTGCATCCTGCTGGACTGCGGAGGAACACCGTCATTGACATCTCGTCTGCTGTAACGAGACGAATGCTGAGGTGGAGCTGGGATTTTTCCGTCACTCCGCTTTGTTTCGACCATGAGGTCTTTTGTTGACGTTACATCTGCGTCCTGCTGGACTGCGAAGGAACGCTGCTGTTGACATCTCGTCTGCTGTAACGAGATGAATGCTGAGGTGGAGTTGGGATTTCGCCGTCACTCCGTTTGATGGTGTAACACCTGTGTCCTGCTGGAATGAGGAGGCACACCGTTGTTGGTCTCCAGGCTACAGATGTGGCCATTGAGATTTGGAACTAGGGCCTTTGCCATGGCTCCGTTTCGTTGCGACTCTGAGGTCGGTTGTTGACGTCATGTCTGCATCAGGTTGGAGGGACAAAGTATGCCGGTGTTGATCTCTAAGTCGTCGATGTTGACGTCGAGACCCTGAAGCTAGGGATCTTCCTTTGCTTCATTTGCTGATATTGTGTCTGTAATATTGCGACAAATGTCGAGATTGTCTCTAGGTTGTCTATGAACCGTCGAGATTTGGCTTCGCTTTCTGATGGAGCCTATTGGGAAGGTATGGTTCTCTCTTTATCTGTGCCCCTGGATTGTATACAGGGATCGATGTGATCTCACCTGTAGGGCATAAATTTCATTACATATATTTTTTTATTTTATTCCTTTCCGCGATGCTCTATCATTTCAGCTTTTCATATCGCGAAAATTGCGATTGCCTAATCATTTCGGCAATTTTTCGCGGTGCCCAATCATTTCGGCTATTTTTCTTTTTACTCGCTACTTTTTATTGCGAGTTGCCCAATCATTTCGGCTATTTTGCATGCATACATTTTTACTTGCTGATTTTGTTTGCAAGTTGCCCCATCATTTCGGCTATTTCGTATGCATTTTTTTTTTGGCTCGCTGATTTTTATTTTCGCGAGTAGGGGATTTGGGATCTGATACCAATCTTGGCATCAGCATCGCTGCGACTGGAATATTGCCAGGAGCGAATTATCATTTGCCGTGAAAGGACTTAGAATTTGATACCGGTTTAGGCATCAGCATCGCTGCAACTGGGATATTGCCAGAAGCGAATCATCATTTGCCTTGAAAGGGCTTGGAATTTGATACCGGTTTAAGCATCAGCATCGCTGCAACTGGGATATTGCCAGGAGCGAATCATCATTTTCCTCTGTCGATGTTGAACAAAGGTGGCTTAGTAAACAGGGTTAAGGGTCCTGTCGGCTAAGGCTTTTGACTTCATGAGCCGTAAGGGTCTCACAAAGGTATTTCTCCCTACAAGTCGTGAGGATCTTGTAGGTGTGTTTTCTCCTTGGGAATCGTGAGGATTCCTAAGTGCATGTTCTCTTGTAAGTCGTAAGGATCTTACAAAAGGAGTTTTCTCCTTATAAGTCGAAAGGACTTACAAGTGTTGTTTGCTGTACAAGCATATCCCTAGTCACGGATGGGACTTTGTTAGGGAAATATTTATTCGTGCCCGTGGATTGTATACAAGGGTCAATATGAGCCGCTTGTAGGGCAATATCGAAGGTTGTGGGGGTTGCTTAAGAACAGATTAAGGTTTCTGTAGCTTAAGACTGTCAAATCTTATGAGCCGTGAGGGTCCCATAAAAGAATTCTCCTTACGAGTCGTGAGGATCTCGCAAGTGTTATTTCTCCTTAGGAATCGTGAGGATTCCTAAGTGTATTGCTCCCTTGTGAGTCGTAAGGATCTCACGCGGGTGGTTTCTCCTTACAAGGTCGAGAGGATCCTGTGAGTGTCTTTTAACGAGGTTGCGCCCTTTCGGGTTTTCACAGACACTCGCCGGTAGCCCTGCTGTTTTTACTCACGGAACCCTTTCGGGTTTTCATCCGTGCCCATTTTGCTTATGGACATACCGTTTTCTTTTTTTTTGGTTTATTCTTTCTTTTTTTTTATTCTAACGAGGTTGCGCCCTTTCGGGTTTTCGCAAGACTCGCCGGTAGCCCTGCTGTTTTTACTCACGGAGCCCTTTTGGGTTTTCATCCGTGCCCATTTTGCTTGTGGACATACCGTTTTTTTTTTGTTTTTTTTTTTACCACGCCGGCTTGAGGATTTCGCGGGTTGATAGTAGTTTAACGACGTTTCGGTCATTTGCAAGTTTTGGGACATTGCGGTCCGTTGTCGCCGTATTTAAGGCGAATCTCTAGTTTACTGACTTTTCGGTCTAGCATCGCCGTATTTGAGGCGAATCTCTAGTTTACTGAATTTTCGGTCTATGGGTCTTTCCCTATGAATGAGCATGATGCCCCTGGCATATCCATCTTTCTCGAGGCATGTGGTTGTGGCGGGCTCACCTTCCAGTTTTCGGACAGCGCGAGTTTGCCTTGTTGGTATTGGTCTTCAACCCAGTTTTTGAAGACGTAGCAATTTTCGAGTGGGTGACCCATTACTCTGTGGTAGGGACAATAGTTAGGATTGTTAACGTCACCTGCCTGCAATGGACGTTTTGGATCTGGCAGAGTGATGAGCCCGCTGCGCACTGCTAGCTCGAACAATCTCTTTGTTTTATCTTTGGGAAACGAGTAAGGACGTTTCAACTTCTCATTGAGATATCGCGGCTTGTTATTTTGACGACAAAACGGTCTCGGGTTACTCGGCTATTGTTGAGCGTTGGCGACGAAAGTCGCTTTTCCATTCCCCCTATCCCTTTTGTTCGATCCCTTGTTTGCGGGTTCGAGATTCTTTTCGGGTAGCGTGCGATTGCGCAGCTGAACGTTCTCGCAGCTCTTCTTTTCTTCCTCTTTTCCTGAGGTGGATTCTTTGAAGGGAGGGCTGAGAGTCATTTCTTCTTCAGAATTGATCCCGAAGGTGAGAGCTTGTGATCTTCTGCCGTCGACCATGTAACCGTTGCCGGCAGTTTTCATATGCTCATTTGTCGTGTTCTGTTTCCGACGAGCTTCGCGCTTCAATCGTTGAACGTGCTGCCGGTGAGCAACGTATCCCTGCCACCAGTTTTTAAAGGCATTGCATCCTTCAGTAGGGTGTGCAATCTTCTGATGATATAAGCAGAAGTTAGGATGTACGTCCGCTTCATCAAGATGTATACCGCCATGAGAATTTTCTCTGAAAGAGGGCAGTTTCATCCCCATCGATATGGCTTTGGCGAATCATTTCCTTGTCTTGATCCTGCTTTCATTTGCGTCGGATGTACTTTGATCCGGTGGGAGTGTTTCGACCCTTTCATCTAGTCGCCGGCATTTGGCTTTCTCGAATATGGCCATCTCGCACTATCGATCAGCTTTGCTTTTGAGACGGGCTTCGTTCAGGAATGCATCAATCATTTCGTCTGATGGTCCTAGAAGTTCTGGCTCAGGATCTGCCCCCAGCTTCTCTGTGTAAGGAGCTCCTTCGTCGTTTATCAACGAGTGAGAGATCACATGGCAGCTTGCCACATAATCTTCAGATTCATCCGACGAGTCTTCTCCATTGTCATCCTCTCCGTCCTTAATGACGTGGCTGAGAAATTCTTGGCGTGTGATTGGAGTCCGCGCTTTTTCATTGTATTCTTCCAATGCATCAATCTGCTTTTGCATGTCCGTGCACTTGTCACTAGGCTTCATAGGCTTTTTGGTCTTCTTCTTCGACGACTTTGACGGCTGAGTGTGAGCGCTTTGGCTATCATCACCGATCTTTGGAATTGGGCACGGTTTCAGCATCCCCTCAATGATTTGAGGTTCGAGCGGGTTCTTCCATCTGACCGCCGGGCGCGTATGAAGATCACTCAGCATCCTTTTGGTTTTGGATGACAGCACGACCTCCCAAGAAGCTTCTTCAACAAAAGAACAAGTTGCCCCCGGTGTGTCCGTCTTCTTTGGAGTGTGCGGTTGTGGTGGGTTTACTTTCCACTTCTCAGACAGCACAAACTTGCCTTGTAGGTACTGATCCTCGATCCATCCCTTAAAAACGAAGCAATCCTCGATCGGGTGGCTTACCGTTTGGTGGTAAGGGCAATAATTGGGATTGTTGACATCGCCTGGCTGCAACGGACGTTTTGGATCCGGCAGATTGATGAGTCTGTTGCGCACCGCCAGTTTGAACAGTTTCCTCGTTTTATCCTGGGGAAACGAGTAAGGACGTCCCAGTCTCTCCTCGAGTGATGGGCGTGGACGCACGTTGTTTTGGCGAACAACCGGCTTTAAGTTGCTCGGTTGTTGTTGAGCGTTGGCGACGAAGGTTGCTTTCCCTTTGCCCTTTTCATTCCAAGGCTCCGTCTTTAAAGAGGAAGGCCTAAGACCCATCTAGTCCATTTGGGCCAGCTTATCAATCAAGGCCTGGAAGGTGGTCGGCTTGAAGAACATCATGAACTGTGAGATGGTCGCTTGCGGATCAAGGGTACCCACAAACAAGCCTACTGCAGGAGCCTCTTCTATGCGTTGTTCGCATTTCGACCATAGGTTCCGCCATCGTGTTGCGTATTGGACCCACGTTTCGCCTGGCCTTATCCTGGCATTAATCAGTGCTGTTATCGGGGTGCGTCCACTAGCACTCGCGAATCTCTGTGTAAACAGCAGCTCCATCTCCGTAAATGTCTTGATAGAGTCATTTGGGAGTTCAGAGTACCACTCAAATGCCGTTTCCGACAGACTGCCAACAAACTGGCGGAGCAGCAATTTATCATCACCTCCAGTGTTGCCGCACATGGCTCTAAATTGAGCGACGTGCTGATGCGGATTCCCTGTCCCTTTATATACGTGGAACTTATGGATCGTATATCCCGGCGGGTAACTAATTTGGTCATACCAGCCCGGGTAGGGTCGTCCGGTTCTAGCAATTTTCCCAGCCGCTTCATTTGCCTGGTGAGCTCGTATATGCTGAGCTATATGGTCATCCAGTGCGGCCTTGTAAATGGTTTCTTCCTTGGCTGCTGAAAGAGCCGGAGGAGGATTTGATGTCTCTCCTTTGTCATCTTCAAGGACAATCGGAGGATCTTCACCAGGAGGATCTTGTTGGATCATCATTCCTACCATATCTTGGAAGAGAAGCGCCATTTGTTTTATGTTAGCCGCTTGATCTGCGGCTTCTTTATCCTTCTTTTCGAGGACTCTGCGTAGGTAGTAAGCGTCAGTTTCTTGTTCATGACACTGCTCTGATGATGCCTCCGAGCTTTCTTTTGGCCCGGTAAGTGCGGCCACTGCAGTCATCATCTCCTGAAGCTTCTGTTGCTGCTCCTGGGCTTTCGTTACAGATCGGGTGAGCGGTCGGTGACCCGTCGAAGCACGGCTTTCCTCCTTTCCAGAAGCCATATAAACAGTGTGCACCACCATGCCCCCAGACTTGGGGTGTTTGTGCTCAGCGCGTTTACGGTTCGCCATGTTCACAGGGGCTTTTTGCGGCCTCCTTTTCTTTTGAGTGGTCAAAGTTAAAGGGGCCGTTGTAGTGGGCACCCAAGTGGTTGTTGCTTTTTGTGGCTTGACAGAGTGATCCTTCTCCTGCCGCACCTTCATCTTTTTCTGTCGGTGGAGATAGTTTTTATCAATCACTGACTCTTGGACCTGTCGCCAGACTTTGTAAATTTTAGAGGACAGCCGTTGAGGGGGCTGCTCTAGCTTCTTCTCTGGAGTGTTCTCCACAGGTGAAGGAGTTCGTTTCAACATCGCAGTAGGAGAATTTCTGCGCACCTTATTCAGCAATTCAAAGCTGTTCCCGGTTGGAACAGCAGCATCGATCCCTACCATCGGAGCTGGTGGCGTAAATCCAGAGGGGGAGTTGCCCCCAGCCTCTCTTACTCGATGCCAGTGGCGACGTCGGACGTGTCTTGCGGATGGAGTCACCTCCGTTGTTGGATAAGCTTCTTCCTGCCTCCTGCCCTGGGTAGGGGAAGCAGCTTTGAGGACCTCGCCTGGAGCAGCAACCGGAATAGCCAGCCTTGTAAAAACTGACTTCTCGGAAGGAGAAACCCTTCCAATGATTTCGTCTGCTTGAGCCAGGATAGCTATCCGCTTTGGGATGTTAGCTTTGGGTATCGCAGGTTTGCAGAGGTTCTGGCCCAGTCCGTTGAAAACTGAGGTATTGAAACTGGGCGACCCATTGAGAGGGGTCGCGGTAGTGGTAAGCCGATTAAAGACCGACTTCTTTGGGGCTTCTTGCAACGTCATTATGGCATTGAAGCTCAACGGTGGGAGCATGGTCCCGAAGAATAATCCAGTGGTGGCCTGAGTTACCTGCTCCACTGGCATCTTAAAAAGGGAGGCCGCTTGGGGCCCATAAGTCACTCCTCCAGCAAGGACCGAGCGAGAGTTGCAGTTGCAGGCAGTGCAGTTTGAAGCCATTGATCTTCTATTTTCTGCACGGAGCAAGACACCAAATCTTAGTACCTCGAATCCACAGGCAACAACAGTAAACCGCGATTCGTTCGCGAACACGACACACGAAGTATGGAGCGGAAAGTGGAAAAGGTCCCACCGGGCATGCCAGAATCTGTTCCCCTCCGAATGGCGGCCAAGACATGGACTGTCTTGCCTGAGATTCGGGGCAGATGCTAATTGGTGCTATCCGTACACCTCTCCGAAGATGCCAAGTTGATTTATGGCGCCATGTATCGGAGGTTTAAACGGATGCGGCCGATGTAGCAGACTTCGTCAGATTCCCCCTCGTTTGAGGGGTTTTTGATTGTGGGGACGCTCTTCCCTGTAGACGCAAGCCCCTGCAGTTAATTACGCTACCGCATCGCGGTAACAACTTTCTCCTTCTCCAGCTGGTCACTTCGTGTCGTAGGTGTTTGTTTTGTTTGTGGTTGCCCGTGGATTGTATACGGAGACTAATTTATGTCGTCGCCCGTAGGACGTGGATTAGTCCAAATCCGTATTTTATTAGATTTGGTTTTGGGGTTTTGGTTTGAGGATATGTTAGCCATATTTGAGGCTAAGATCAACTCAAACGTTTGTTAAGGATACGTTAGTCTAGTTTGAGACTAAGATCAACTTAACGGGATCGTTTAGATCCGACAAAAGAGCGTTTGGGCTCTATTGTTCCAGTTTAGGGACATAGTGGTCCTGGTTTTATGTATGGCCATCGGAACCTGTCACCTCTCTGACGACGTTGAAGAATTACAACGACAAGTGTCAGAGGAGTTCAGAGATGTACCCTTTGAACCAAAGTCGATTGTGGGATCTATAGTCCAATTAGGGACTAAAGTCTGTTTGATGGTTTAAGGATACGTTAGCCGTATTTGAGGCTAAGATCAACTTAAACGGGATCGTTTAGATCCGACAAAAGAGCATTTGGGGCTCTATTTTTCCAGTTTAGGGACATAGTGGTCCAATGCCAGTTTAGGGACGTGGTGGTCCAATACCAGTTTAAGGACATAGTGGTCCAATACCAGTTTAAGGACATAGTGGTCCATGAGTTTAAGGACCCCACAGTCCGTATTAATGTGTGGTTGTCGGGACCCGTCACCTCTATGAAGACGTTGAAGGATTACAACGACAAATATCAGAGGAGTTCAGAGATGTACCCTTGAACCAATGAGTTGGTTGAAAGAGCAGATGTGCTCAGTTCAAGATGATTTGAGGACTTATGGCCAGTTTGGGCGAAGTCCAATTATGTTTGAAATATTGGCCCTTTGTTGGCTCATTGAAGGTGAGGCTTTGCCTCTAGAAACTTAGCCAATTGGGCTAAAGCTAGTGTTAAACACTAAAGACCAACAGTGTTGAACACTGGAATTAAGATTTGCAAGTTAGTGTTTAACACTAAAAGATAATCAGTGTTAAACACTAGCAACGAGGCTGTGTTAAACACTAAAGCAAATCAGTGTTAAACACTGGTAGCATAGATTTCAAATTAGTGTTAAACACTAAAGCAAATCAGTGTTAAACACTGGGAACAGAGTTTTCACATTAGTGTTAATCACTAAGAAAATCAGTGTTAAACACTGCAAATAGAGTTTTCCAAATTAGTGTTAAACACTAAGAAAATCAGTGTTAAACACTGCAGATAGAGTTTTCCAATTAGTGTTAAACACTAAGGAAATCAGTGTTAAACACTGCAGATAGAGTTTTCCAATTAGTGTTAAACACTAAGGAGGCAGGGGTCACGTGCGGACACGTGAGAGCGCTCTGATTTCCCTTATTTTATTCTGCAGGTAAGTGTTTAACACTTTTAATTTCCTGGCCATCACGTGTGGGCACGTGATAGGCATCCATCCATTCGATATTAAAGGGATTCGTTAGGGGTCACGTGGGGACACGTGAGGGCATCCTAAATGTGGAGCCAGATCTCCTTTTGGTTTATCCTCAAATCTGCGAATAAGTGTTAAACACTTTTATTTTTATTTTAGAGCATCACGTGTTGGCACGTGATGGGGATCTATGCGCCAATTGTTAAAGCATTTGCTGAGAGGTCACGTGATAACACGTGAGAGCGCCCAAAGCTTTCATTTCCTTTGCTTTTTCTTTCTGCGTTTTGGGAGTCACGTGGGAGCACGTGAGGTGATGCTTCAAAGTTCTTTGCAGGGGATCTTTTCAAGGGTCACGTGGGGGCACGTGACCCTAGTTCTTTTCATGAACAGAGATCTTTTAAGAATTGAATTCTCTGTAGGGTTAAACCCTAATTATGATTTTGGAGGAATTAAATTCCTATTTGTGAAAGAATTAAATTCTTATTTAGGATAAAACCCTGATTTCTTTTTAAAGGAATTAAATTCCCAGATATGTAAAAGAATTAAATTCTTGATTAGGGTTAAACTCTAGTTTCGTTTTAGGAGGAATTAAATTCCTGTGAGTTTGGGAGAATTAAATTCTCAAAACTCAATTCCTCCTCTGTGTTTTAGATCTGCATGGCAGGATCTCAACCCAATAAGATTTAAATTCTCAATTCATGGGGAGATGTGCACTTTGCAGATCCTCAACCAGAGAAAGAACTAAGTTCTTTTCTTTTTATAAGAGTTAAACTCTTTTGAGAATTAAATTCTCTTTTGAAGCCTCCCTTTTCTTACCTAGGGTTTTTCTTTTGTAGAGAATTAAATTCTCTTCTCTTTTCTTTTTTCTCTTGAGAATTAAATTCTCCTCCCTCTGTTTTTCTCTCTAAAAAAAGGTCCCCTTCCCTTCTCTTCTTGGCTCCTATTTATAGGAGAAGGAAGAGAATCAATTTGTTTAGCAAATCACTCATTGAAATATTTGATTTGTATTTATTAGAGATTTGATTTTCATTCATCATTCATCTAGACCTTTGGATTATTAGGTGAATTTTATTCACCATTGGATTTTAAATCCAAAGATATTCCTTTGTTATTTCTGTTAGATTTTAAGAAGAAATCTTTCCAAGTTCAAGATTTTTCCATAGATAGGTGATATTTAATCACCTTTAGATCTTTAATCCAACGGTCCCCATAATCCTTTTCCATTTGGAAAGATTTAGAAGCTTTTAGAATTTAATTCTATTTCGAAAGATTTTTAGAGAAATTTAGAATTGTAATTCTATTAAACTGTAAGGCTTTCAAAGCCTGTCACGTGCTGGCACATGACCCTTGATCACGTGTGAGCACGTGACCCCCAAATTGGTTCCTTTAACAGCCGCTTGTTCATGTTGTTGTTTTAACCATCACGTGTCAACACGTGACCATTGGTCACGTGTGAGCACGTGACCATTGGTCACGTGTGAGCACGTGATATCTCGTTGAGGTATTTCCTGATTTTTAATCAGGGAACAGATTTTAGAATTTATTTCTATTCATTATTTTAGAGGCCTTAAAAGCCCATCACGTGTCTGAACGTGACCCATGGTCACATGTGAGCATGTGATGCCCCATTGGGGTCTTTTCTGAGTTTTTATTATATCTTTTAACTCCTCCAGCGGGTTCTTAAAGGTCCATCACATGTGGACACGTGATGCCTCATAACTTTTGATCCCGAATGAATTATGAGGCCCATAATATATCAAATCGAAGGTTTTTCGAGATGCTTCCAATACCATCAGAATTTAATAGTTCCTCTATCGGGAACTTATCTAAATACAGGCCGGAAGATATTGGTTCGCATTTCCTTAAGCATATCACTGCCATTTGATACCTTGGACTCTTCTGCGCAGAAATTTTTGGCGGGAACAGGTGGGTTGTGGTATCTGGTTACTTTATTGTACACACTTTTGTATCTAGTATTCTCCATCTACCATATATGTACTGGACTTAATGACAGTGTGAGGACGATGATGTATATTTTTGTTTTCTGGTGTCGAGCTCGTGGGAGCCGACTGTTATATATTGCAGTTTATTATTTTGTGATGTTTACTTGTTGCTCATTCTTCGCTACGGCGTCGTATATTACTTTTGTGGTGACGGTTTCCGCCGTTGGGCGTGATTGTTCCCGTTGGGGATGTTTTATTTCATTATATATCATTTTCACTTATATCCTGTTTTATATCCGATTTTCGGGGTTACTTTTACAAAGGAAATGCTGCCAAAATTATATTACGGATAATTAAATTTTAAAAAGAACTTCATTGAGCTATTAAGGTTTTCTAAATGTTTTAATTGAATGTTTCAACACTCGCTACTTTTAAATGGTTTTGATTTCTGGGTTCGGCTTACTTAGTCGCGTTATGCCTGTAGACGTTGCGTGGTTAAGTGCCGGTCACGAGTCGAAATATTCGGGTCGTGACAAAGAGCTTTACATGAAAAATTATCAATCCGAACTAATCAAGAGGTCCACAGCGATCCACGAATCCAGAAGATTATCAGCTAGTCATACCCTCAAACAAGAGAGAGAGAGAGCAAAACTATGGTTCTTTGTAATCTACTTTGTACTAGAGTTGTATGCAATAGTTGATCAATAAAGATAGTCTTTTTATTAGTCTTTTCGCATTTACTTTCTTCATTGAAATTCTACATTTTATTTCTGCATCTTAATCATGTTTTCTTCTTCATCCTTTCTTAGATCTCAAACTATGAGCGAATAATTCCTAGCTTGTTAGGGTTCATAGGTTAGGGTAGATCAATGGATGATAAAATCATTCAACTTCTTTTATACATTTTAAAGTCTATAAATTTTAGCAAAACAAATGTTAACATCCTAATCGGACGTGCTACCAATTTATTTCTAGTCACGATTCGAGATCTGATTAACACTTGTTTTAGTAAAGATTAGACATGAATAGAGATCAATGCAGGGACAAGGGTTAAGAGTGGGGAAACCCTAGTTTCTTCCAAAAGAATTCTAATACACATTCATCACTATTGATCTAATTTTAAACTAGTAAAAGATAAAAGGGGTCATTTTTAATTAGTCATCCATTACTACTAGGTCATATGAATCCTACAAGTCTCTTCTTTATAAAATCTACATCCGTATTAAAATAGATCTACAAACAACTAATCAACCATCTTTCAATCAACTCGTCTAAAGTAAGAAAAAGGTTTACGTTTCCCTGCGGACGACCCGTACTCCTCGCGGCTAGCTACTAGCGACACCGTCTTAATTGCGGTTACTTTATTTACAACACACTCGTTTAAACACATCAATCAATGGCCGTCCATTAAATAATTTCGCTATCAGTTAAAACAGTTTTGTTATGGACTTAGGATAGTTAGCTAAACAAAATGTTTTTGTCACTTATGCGTTTTATGGTTTTATGGATTGATGTTTCTATAGATGTCTAGGTGACAGTATAGACTGGGTCAATATATGAGTAGGTCGAATTAACCATCTGGGTTGACTTGACTGTATTGGTTGACTTGATTGGCACTTAAACCAAACGTCGACTTATCTACCTGTAGGAATTGCTTATGTGGATTTGCTATAGAAGGTAAAATTATTAATATATTCATAGTAATAATTTACACCAACAAACACAGACCAGATAAATATGAAGTCGCACATTAGTATTACCTATTTTTAACCTCGCAAATGATTACTCGACACATGGCTGCTATACTCGCATGGAACTGAAGTATCAATTTGAATCGACGGTTATATCAGTGGAGGATGAGTTTATGCACACCAGAATGTGTGTATTTGATTGATCAGTTTGGAAACTGAACACAAACCACGAGTAAATTTGAGCAGTTTTGGAAACTGTGCGAGAAGATTGAATTGTCGGAAAGCTGATAACCCATACATTGCGACAAAACGGCGTTGCAGGCAAATGAAATAGGATATTTTAAGTATGGTGAGCAACATGATGGTGCAAACTGATCTTCCTATATCGTTTTAGGAAGATGCCTTCTAGAGAGCTTCTTATGTATTTCAACCGTGTACCTTCACAATTTAGTAATTGTCAGCACCTATTAGATATGGACGAGCGAGAGACCAAGAGGGTAACTTGCACCCATATTACATACTACCTTAATACATTTACCACTTTGCATTCGTTTGAGAGTTGGGCCCTTGAGATAACTCGAAGGGACATGTATTCGTAGGATAGTAAATTTGAACGGTAGCTGCAATGGATCATGCGAAGTTAAGTTCCTCATAAGGAACCGCCGCAAAAGGTGAAAGTAGGTCAGGATTTAGGTTTTTACGAGGCATATAGACTTCCTAGTCCACCGGCGTAGAATGGTTATGTTTTCTTCTAACGGTCGAGAACAGTGGAAGTCCTATTAGTCAACTAACAGGGGAGAAATGGTTTTCTTTAGTGATTGGATACTTGTAGAAATCTCCTTCTTTCATAACGTAGAAGAAATTAATTTTCCCCAGCAGTTAGGGATAGTGGGAGGTTTTTGTCGGTTAACGCAAGAGAAATCGGTTTTTCTCCAGTAGCTAAGGACAATAGTGGCAAGATTCTTGGTGATAGTTTTGAGCACATCACAGAAACTCGAACCTCGTAAATGCCTGTGGAATAGCATCTCAAAGATATTTAATTTGATATCAAGGAGGAAGCATTCATGAAGGCATTGCATGTATTATGGAAACCAAGTCAAATAACGACGCTACTTAAGGGCCTATTGCAAAGCGAGTGAATAGTAGCGATAGATAGATGAAAGCGTCAGTGTAGAGAATGAAGTTTGGGATTTGATCGACTTTTCTGTCAGACACAAGATTTTGTTGAAAATTAGATGTAACGTCTCTGAATTTACTGTACAAAATTTTTCAGTTTAATGTACAGAAAGGAGTTTACAAGTTTGAGTACAATTTATAAGTTAATTTTTGTTTAAGAACAGTAAGAAATAACTTATAGCTCACTGGTAAAGCTTTGCACTGCTATAACGTAGCCCCTGTGTTCGAACCCCATCAAACACATTATATTTTTTCTGATTTTTCTTTTAAACTTATTGGAAGCCCAAAATTTTACACGTGCAATGCACATAAAAATGAAAAGTTTGAAGAAATAAACATGTGCAAAAGAGTATTAATACTGCTATGAACATGTGGCACCAATCCTACGTCCCCACTCCAAAAATCGACCGGCCAAAATGGCTTTATAGCCGGCACCGACGGTCCTCCCGTAGCCAAATGTCCCCGGGCTTTGCACACTTGACTCATGGCCTACCCCTAACTCCCCTGCCCTATTTGATTTCTCTGCAATCAAACAGAGACCCCTCAATTCCCCTTTTATCATCTTTTTAATGCATTTTAATTCATTTTTTTAATTCCAAAACCCTAATTCTGCACTATAAATACTACCCTATGCCCTAGCCCTTCCTCATTCTGAAAATTATAGCCAAAATTCTCAAAATTTTCTAAGTACAAGATGAGTAGAAGAGGAGTTAGCAAGTAATCAAGTTCCGGCGAAGATCAAAGCAAATTCCGGTGACCCCGCGACGCCACGACGACAAACCTCCCTCCTTCTTGCTGGAGGCACATTACTCTATCCTTGGGGCATATTATCACTGGATTTTGTGAGGCTACTGGCCAAGTTATCACTGAAGGCACAATCATGTCATTGTGAAAGCCTGAATTTTTAGTTGAGTAAGCCGAGGCCATTGGCCAAGTTATCACTGGTAATTCCCAATCCCTTCATCTTTTCAATCCTTGTATACCGCTATATTTTTCCTGTATCTAAACCAAACTTACACAACTTAGGTACTATACTAGTAGCCACCCTTCCTGCACTAGCATTGTTTTACACTGGAGCGTCACACTGTTTTATGTCCCAACGATTTGTGAGAACAGATGTGATTCCTATAAAGCCACTCATTTCAAGCCGGAATGTCAGTTCAGGGAATGGAGTATTGAAGAAAACTATGGAATTTTATCAGTGTCCAGTAGTGGTTTACGGACGAGAATTCTACGCGAATTTCAAAGTACTGAACATCCCAAATTTCGATGTTGTGTTGGGAATGGACTGGCTGGGAGTTTTCTATGCTACGATTGACTGTCGTCAAAGGAGGGTAGTATTTGAGATACCAGATCACCCAATCTTTTACTTCAAGAGTGGAGACAGAACTTTGGAGCCAGGAATCTTCCGTTCCAAGCCAAAGAATGCAGAAGTATTTACTCTATCGGCAGAAGAAGAAAAGTCAGAGGTAGTTCGAGAGTTCGAGGATGTGTTTCCTGAAGAAATAAAAGGTTTGCCTCTTGATCGAGCTCTTGAATTCAGCATTGATTTACTACCTAGTGCGCAACCCTTAATCAAAGCTCCGTACCGATTAAGTCCTGAAGGATTGAAGGAGATCCGTACTCAGTTGGACGAACTTCTAAAGAAATGTTGGATTTGTCCTAGTGCTTCAACTTGAGGATCTCCAGTTTTGCTTTTGAAGAAGAAAGAAGGTTCATATAGAATGTGTGTAGATTATCGAGCTTTGAACGAAGTGACGATAAAGAAAAAGTATCTATTACCGCGCATCGATGATCTTTTCGATCAGCTAAGTGGGTCTTGTGTATTTTCGAAGCTAGATCTTCGTTCGGATTATCATTAGGTGAAGGTCAAAGAGTCTGATATTCTGAAGACGGCATTCAGGATTCGCTATGGTCATTACGAATATCTCGTGATGCCATTTGGAGTGACCAATGCACCTGTTATATTCGTGAGAGTACTTAGACAGGTTCGTTGTCACCTTCATCGACGACATCTTGGTGTATTCAAAGAATTGGAAAGAACACTCCGAGTGTTTGCGAATTGTCCCGGAGACATTGCGACAACATCAACTCTATGCCAAGTACAGCAAGTGTGAATTTTGGATAGATCAAGTCGGATTTCTCGGACATATTGTTTCAGGCGAAAGAATCTCAGTAGATCCAGCTAATGTGTCAGCTGTCAGTGAATGGCCGACACCAAAGACGGTGAAGGATATTCAAAATTTCTTGGGTTTAGCAGGATATTACCAAAGATTTATTGAAGGTTTCTCGAAGATTGCAGCATCCCTGACTAAGCTCAGACGTAAAGATGAAGCATTCGTGTGGTCAGAAGCATGTGAAAACACTTTTGTAGAACTCAAGTCAAGATTAACTTCTACTCCTATTCTCGTAATACCGGATCAATCTGGAGGATTCGTTGTGTATTGTGATGCGTCCGGTAAGGGATTAGAATGTGTTCTACACCAGCATGGAAAAGTTGTAGCTTTTGCATCAAGACAGCTGAAAGTTCATAAGCGTAACTATCCAACACATGACTTGGAGTTGGCAGCCGTTATCTTTGCACTTAAGATTTGGCGCCACTACCATCTGAGAGAACGAGTGGATATATACACTGACCACAAGAGTCTGAAGTATGTATTTACTCAGAAGGAGTTGAACATGCGGCAGAGAAGATGGCTAGAACTTATGGCGGACTTCGACATCAACCTACAGTACCATCCAGGGAAGGTGAATGTAGTTCCTGATGCACTTAGCCGTCAGCAATTATCAATGAATCTCACCGCAAAGTGGAAACTACAGCAGGAATTGCACGGAATGGAGATCGAAGTAGTTATGCCAGGTAACGCTTCATATTTGATGAACTTACAAGTCTATTCTACTATTGTCAATCAGATCAAAGCAGCTCAAGCAAATGATGCCAAGCTACAAAAGATCCGAGAACAAGTAGAAAGTGGACTTCGAACTGATTTCATCATCTACGAAGATGGATCCTTACGATATGGAAGTCGATTATGTGTACCACAAGGACCTGTTCGAGAAGAGTTGATGAAAGAAGCTCGCAGCTCTCCTTATTCTGTACACCCCGGTGGTACAAAAATGTACAAAGATCTACGGCAACACTACTGGCGGCATGGAATGAAGCGCGAAGTAGCCAGAAGCGTAGCCAAGTGTTTGGTGTGTCAGCAAGTGAAGGCTGAACATCATAGAACTGCTGGTCTACTTCAGCCATTACCAATCCCAGAATGGAAATGGCAGCACATTACCATGGACTTTGTGACTGTCCTTCCTCGCAGCACGAAGGGTAACGATATAGTATGGGTTATTGTGGATCGACTCACCAAGTCGGCACATTTCATCCCATTTCGAGTTGACCAATCTACCGAGACGTTAGCAAAGAAGTACATATAGATAAGCATGAATCTAAAGTAAGATTTAACCTCAAGATGTACTATTTTTGATACCCATGAACTCATACAGGAGATTGTGAGATTACATAGAGTACCAGTTTGCATCGTCTCTGATCGTGATACAAGATTCCGATCACAATTTTGGCAGAGTCTGCAAGCTAGCCTGGGAACGAGTCTGAACTTCAGCATGGCTTACCATCCATAAACGGATGGACAGTCCGAGCGGACAATTCAGATTCTGGAAGACATGCTAAGAGCTTGTATGTTAGACTTCGGAGATTCGTGGGAAGATCACTCACACCTTGTAGAGTTTTCATAAAACAACAGCTATCGGGCGAGCATTGGAATGGCACCATTTGCAGCTCTCTATGGAAGGAAGTGTCGATCACCACTAAGTTGGGACGACATTGGAGATCATGAACTCCTAGGACTAGAGATGATCATGGCAACTATGGACTTAGTTCGCACGATCAGGGAAAGAATGCGCATAGCCCAAGACTGACAGAAATATTGGACTGATGCAAAGCACCGACATTTGGAGTTCCAACCTGGAGTTCATGTTTTCTTAAAGATCTCTCCAAACCGAGGAGTAATCCGCTTTGGCATAAGAGGTAAGCTCAGTCCCAGATACACAGGTCCGTTCGACATTCTCAAACAAGTCGGAGAAGTGGCATACCGTTTGGCACTACCACTCTCATTGGAAGGAGTGCACAACGTGTTCCACATATCCCAGCTCTGAAGATATGTGAGCGACCACAGCCACATCCTTGATCACTCCGAGCTCACAGTCCAGACTGGCCTGACTTACGAGCAACAACCCGTTGAGATCCTGGACAGAAGGGTAAAGACTTTACGGAACAAGGAAGTAAACTTGGTCCGAGTGATGTGGAGAAAAGATTCGCCAGGAAAATCAATGTGAGAACGAGAAGATGACATGCGTGCAAGATACCCTTACTTATTTGTAAATTAGTCCCTATATAAATGCAAATTTCTATGATGAAATTTTTATAAGGAGGGTAGAATGTAACGACTCAGAATTTAATGTACAAAATTTTTCAGTTTAATGTACAGAAATTACAAGCATGAGTACAATTTATAAGTTAATTTTTGTTTAAGAACAGCAAGAAATAACTTGTAGCTCACTGGTAAAGCTTTGCAATGCTGTGACGTAGCCCCTGTGTTCGAACCCCATCAGACACATTATATTTTTTCTGATTTTTCTTTTAAACTTTTTGGAAGCCCAAAAGTTTACACGTGCAATGCACATAAAAATGAAAAGTCTGAAGAAATAAACATGTGCAAAAGAGTATTAATACTGCTATGAACACGTGGCACCAATCCACGTCCCCACTCCAAAAATCGACCGGCCAAAATGGCTTTATAGCCGGCACCGACGCCCCCCCTTAGCCAAATGTTCCCGGGCTTTACACACTCGACTCTTGGCCTACCCCTAACTCTTCTACACTGTTTGATTTCTCTGCAATCAAACAGAAACCCCTCAATCCCCCATTTATCATCTTTTTAATGTATTTTAATTCATCTTTTTAATTCCAAAACCCTAATTCCACACTATAAATACTACCCCATGCCCTTCCTTATTCTGAAAATTATAACCAAAATTCTCAAAATTTTCTAAGTACAAGAGGAGTAGAAGAGGAGTTAGCAAGTAATCAAGTTCCGGCGAGAATCAAAGAAAATTCCAGCGACCCCGTGACGCCACAAAGACAAACCTCCCTCCTTCTACCTTCTCTTTATCTATCTAGCTAGTAAGACCCTTCCAATCTCTCTCCTTTTTCTATGAAAGTCTCTTTTCAAAACATATGTCGGAAGTGGAGTTAACGCCGACATCTTCTTTTAAACCTCTAAAATTCCACTTTTTCTTACATATTTTTCATCTATATTCTTACACCATATTTGTAATCATATAACTAATGCTTAGAACCAATTTTTAATCAAGAATATCATGCAAAATAGCTTTAAGTTAACATTTACATTAAAATATCATGAACTTCACATATATCTCTTTTAGTATTTTTTGTTAATTATATTAGAAAACTTCAAGGGGTAATGACCTACCCTTCACAAACACACATGGTTTCATAGCACGATAACTTTTTCATGTAGATTTGTGTTTCAAGAAAACATTTCATTAAAATACCATTTATTTTAAAAACGGTTTTCTTTGAAATTGTATTTTAAAATCCCTTTGCAAATAAACCTCTACAACCCTTTTTAGGGGACCCGCTATTGAATGGTGCGGATTATCGCACATCTTTAGGTTAGTAGAGCGAGATGCAGACCTCCTCGCGGAGCATTCGGTCTCAAAAGGTTTTTAAATACGGTTTTTAAGAAAAACGTATTTTCTAATTTAATAAAATTTAATTTTTATAATTATATAAAATATTACAAATCCATATATTTTCAAAATATAACAAACTTACATTTTTCTAAAGATGAAAGTTTACAAATTCACTAAAATATCATCAAGATATCAATACAAGACAAACTTACAGTAAAATACCATGAACTATTCAAGTTAAGATAATTATCACTAAAATACCTCAAACCCTTAAAATTCATATCCATGAAGACCCTAAATAAAATAAATAACTTCTCGAGATTTATTTTGAAACTATATTAAAAATATTTTTCATAAAACCCCCTCGAGCTATATAAAACACTGTTAAGGACTTTAGTAAATATAGGTTTAAGCGGGATCAATTCTCTTGAGCTCCAAGAAGCCGGAGAAAGTGAGTGCTTGCCTATTTAAGGTGGAAAACTTAACAGTATTATCAATGGTAATTGTTTTGGAAAAAGACACAAATCCTGTCGTCCATGTGCAGCAGTTATCGATAACTCCCGAACATAATTCAGGATCTAAATTAGTTATAAGTGTCTGACTCAAGTCTAAGTCTAAATCAAGCTTGAATCCAAACTCAAACTAGAATCCAATTCAAATATGAATCCAAACTCTAACATGTATACTTGAACATGAACCAGAATATCAAACCTGAATACAAGACTTGACTTGACCGAATCATGGCTATAACTTAACATGACTACAAGCTTATATCTTGAACCTGACTACTTGAACAACTTGTATCCATGGTCTCGACAAGCCATATAATATATACAATATATACCTACATGAACTCTCGCGCCGTTGTCCCATGGGTTTTGACGGGGCCTTATACTACATGTTACCATAGTCTACATGGTAAGATGGACTTCTCTCGTATATACAAATACCTTCTGTACCAGGCTACAAACAACTACGTTAGAATAGCAATTTTATACATGTACATCTTACCAGTTCAATTCTAATTACTTGCTATATTTCTTTCTTTCTTTTGGGACTTACCGAGCGCTAGTTCGCTGACGACATTCCTGTCTTTCTTTCTTTGGAATGTTCGTCAGGAAGACCGGACTCTCTCAAGATCGAGCCTAGCCAGGAGGACGTGGACTAGTTCACCGAGCAGCAGGACTTCTAGCTTTCCTTGTACTTATTTTCATTTCATATGCCACTGTTTAGGCATTGCTTTATATCATTGTACTTTCCTTTTCAAAGCAATTGTATTGTAAAAATGAATGTTAATAAAAGTTGTTGCTCATTTTATATCACTTGCCATTCTTATGCATTTTTACATGTATTGCTTATTTACGATTAACGTATTTCTTAGTAAATACGTTGTGGGCCCGCCACGTCTCCATCTCCATACACTGGGAAGCGGGGCGTGACATTAGATTTTCCAAAGTTACGTGAAAGAAGGATGTTTTCGAAAGATGCAAGGCATGTTTTATGGTAAAAGATCTGTCTGAGGATGGACTGACTAGGAATAGACATTCTTGCTTGAGAAGATGAATGCGTCTATTCATTTTTCCTAATAAATATTTACATTTAAGGATCTTAAGCCGGTCTAAGTGGACTTAGACTGTATTTTTCGTAGGAGACTTGAATAAGAAAATCTATGAGATCTGCCTGCGGTTTTTCGAAACCAATTTATAATTGAAACAGTTATCCAAGTGGTTAAATGTTCGATATTATTTATTCGTGTTTATAGTTATGGATTAACGATATTGAATGTGACAACTATAAGTTTTGAGATCTTATTATGTGAACGATGTTGAAATAACCAAAAGTGACATAGAGACATAATACCACTTTTGGAAGTGGCTGACCTCCATAGTTGTGTTTGAGGACATATGAAAGTTCAGATCGTGTTTGGAGATCCAGTTTTCCAGTGAACAGTTTAAGAACATTCTATTTTTGTCTTGAAAAACTTGCGTGTATGTGTCTTAGAACAGTTTGACCCGTATGATCACTCTCCGATTTCCGTCTCAGTAGTCGATGGTCATATTCATAGCCTTGATCTTTCCTCTAATGATTCTTGACCAATAGAGACAAATATTGTTGGTTTCATTTTACATAGTCGGTTGTCTTCTGTGTTTAGCATATACTTGACACGACACATCCTTTGTCATAGGACTTAATATCCATGGTATACTTGTCTAGTTAGGATGAAGTGAATGGATCTTACGGTACGTGGGATGACCCATAAGACCTTGTGCAGTAAAGGATCAAAAGTCCGCTCGTGATTGTTCTTGAATACCAAATGGATTGGCGATCGAGAAAGGCGAGCGTCGTCTAGAACATGCTTTCTTACTTCATGGCATGGCCATTATGTTGAGCAATGAAAGAAAAACTGTATAGTCAATTTTTCCATGAAGGATAAAATATGTGGCTTCCTCAGAAACGGTTAAGGAAACTGTTATAGCTGAGGATATCCAATAGGAATGTGCTCGTGATACTACACGCGTGATAAAAAGGTTTTTCTCTTTATTGCTACAGTAGGTCGGCGATAGCATATTCAGACTATCCTATATATGATGGAAAGATATTCGCATATGGAGATCTATTACCATTTCATCGAGAAACAATAGGAGACAGAAGATCGAGCTAAAGTGTCTCTCTAAGAGTCAGATGATCTAGGATCCACTGACTGAGGGAGTAGCTGAGTATCGCTCCCTTCGGAACGTGAGAGCGTAAATGCAATGTCTACAGTGACGATACACTATATTAGCTTAAACTTTATACTTATCTTTTAGACACTGGTTTATGAATTGCGGCTTGCTTACATTGCATGATTGATTATTGATACTTATATATTGATGATCAATTATTTTCGTTTTGGATAGAGTGCTTTATTTTGTTGCTTGATTTTTTAGCATGGAGTAATAAGAGTAGTTATATGATTATATATTTATTTGCATTCTTTTATTAAAGGATACGTCGGCAGGTAGGATCGGCTCTCTTGCATGAGCGATCCCCTCGATACTTGGAGGCATGTGAGATACGAACGTTTGCACTTTCCGGTGCTGGCTAGGCAAGCGACCGCACACTGATTCGGCGCTAGGATATGCGCGACAGTTGGAGTATTCGAACGACCCTTATCCGGTGATAAGGATGAGCTGAAGACTCTATGAGTTTTTAGTGTTATGGAATTGCCCCTACATTCCATTATATAGATACTTGTTCTGAAACCAGATTACGGATCTCACAAAGTCGGGCTAGAACTTGATCTTATTGATATGGATCTGGGCACATTTGGAATGTAGATACCAAGTACGTCGCGGAGAGACGGGACTTGGAATCTATATGGTACTAATTTGATGTATGCTCTCGTGAGAAAGAAGGAGACCATGGCGTGTTTTCCATATGACGCGTACTAGCGACTAGAGGAAGTTCAGGAATCGATCTCATCTCCCTAACTATGTGAGCCTTCACTGATCGGCATTCTGTGGAATGACCTGATCAACCGTATTCTTAGTGACTTGGACTGTCAAAGAGAAAAAGCCGGGAGCGTCTGCTACTTTGGTTGCTATCACAATAGTATGATGATTACTATACCGTACAGAGTGGGTATTGTCAAGAAAGTGGATGAGTGGTGGACCCAACTTGACGAGTCGAGAGGATCATCAACCGGACATGTCTCATTGATTGCAATACATGCACAACTCTTACTTGAGCCTATGAGGCGACATTAGAGTGTGGTGAATCAAAAGGTTGCCTGGTTGTTTGAATACGCTCCTTGAGGGATTGGAGGTATTTAAGCAGACATGACTTGGTGATTAGATCTGGGGTGCACAATATCTGAGTCTTGGATAATATTGTTTGTTCGCAGGGAGATCCTTGTGTCAGTCTTAAACGATCTGGATGCAGGGCTACCCGCTTGCATATATCGATGGTCGCATGGCGGCGCTAGTATTGTATGGAGAGTATTGAAGCGGAAAGAACTTATGGAACTGAGAAAATATGATGGCAGACACTCGATTGTACGAGTGGGAGTATATTGGAATTAGGCCAAGTCGGACCGTCCCAATGGCCCACCCAATCAAGTTGACGGGTTTGGGGGTCGGCCGACCCGACTCGTTATGGGAAGCCAAATCCAAGTCGGACTTGAGCTCCATAATGGGGTCGGCCTAGGAGGTGGTTCAAACCTATTAGGGGTTTTAGGCTCGATGCAATCTCAACTTTCTGTTTGCCCCTCTATCTATATATACAATGGGTAGAGGTTAGAGTTTGCAACTAATCGAACAAATGGATGGACATATACATTGATAAAGAGGGATCCATGAGAGTATGAAGACTATGGAGATTAGGGTTCCAAGGTTCTTGATTGTCTTCCTCATAATCTCTAGCAGCCGCGGTGGATTAGGGAACTTTCCGAGTACACCATGATTGATTCCCGTACGGTCATCTGAAGAAGAAGACAACCGATGAAGAACGGATATCGATGGTCGCACGGCGGCGCTGGTATTGTATGGAGAGTATTGACGCAGAAAGAACTTATGGAACTGAGCAAATGTAACATTTCAGAAAATATAAAATATTATTTTTGGAATTTAAATAATAAAATAATAAATTTTATGAATATTATGCAAGTATGGGAATAAGTTTTAGTAAAATGGTATAATTATATACGTATGTTTTGGAAAATATTTGGAAATTAATATGAACTATTAATTATGAAAGCATTTATTGGATTTGAGTATTTTATAAATTAATATATAATTATTTCCATACAAGTTTAGTGTTAAAAAAAATTAATCAATATTCTCTTAATTGTGTATTAAACCAAGCTTATTTTGTTAACCATGTGTTAATGTGCCATGACACGTTGCATTGTATTTCATATATGGCTTCATTTTTACTTTTGTTTTAATTTGTTTTAAAAGGAAAAGAAAAATAAAATAAAAGAAGAAAAAGAATAGAATAATTTGATGAGAGGGACAAGGAGGTATGGGCAAGGAGAGAGAGGAGGGAGTATGGTTGCTAGCCATTCCTTTCATATTTCTTCACCTCATTCTTTTACATCTCCTTCATCTTCTCCTCATTCTTTCTCCACCTCCAAACCCTCAATACCATCCATTCTACCGCCACAAAACACCTTCAAAACCTCATACAATCTTCACAAAAATTATTTTTAAGCTCACTACAAGCATCATGGTGGAATCAAGTTAGGGTTTTGGGCACTTTGGACCATCTAGGAATTTTCTTGAGTTGCTTCCTTAAGGTAAAACACTCACCCTTGTTCAAATATTTAGTTTCCTAACATCAACCATTAATTAGAATTAAAAAGGGTTAAGTTTTATGATCTTGGAAAATTCTAGGATGAGATTTAAAGGATGAAACTTGTAGTAAAGATTAGTGGACATGTAGTGAGTGCCTTTTGGCCTAGTAGTGATGGTAACCTTGTCTAAAATGAGCTTTGAAGTCCCAAACACGAACTTAGAATTTTCCGATATCGGTTTTGTTGATACTATGGTGATCAATTGGAATCTGGGATGAATTGGGGACTCTGAAAATTATATTGCAGATATAGTGAGATGTGCAGACATATAAGAAGATACCTTAGAAGCCCGAGCCCTCATCTGACTTTCTTGGCCGCCAGAATATTAGTATTGGCCGCAAATTGCGGCCCGATGTAGGAGTTAAGGTTTGGGTTTTGTTCTGTAGCACACACATACAATATCTAGGCTTACCCTATATGCAAAATGTCTTAATTTCACCTTAGGTGGAATCTAGGAGTGTTTTATTAAGTTTTTGGTTTCGTTTCGCGACTTTTGAAAACTAGGTTTTTGATATTTGAGTTTTGACTCGGTCGTTTGACATTTGTACGTCAACGTTGGGGGTTGTTTGGTTGTTCTTGCATGCGTGGACCATAGGTTCTAACCTATATGCGCTCACGTATCGTATCGGTTATCGGATTTGATTTTGATTTCGATACGATATGCATTGATTTGTAGGTATATTTTCGTGGACTTCCAGGACAATGAAGGAGGGCAAGACATCCATCGAGATCGACTAGAGCAAGGCATAGTAGGTTAATAGATGTATATCTACGGGGGAAGTCAGGTGGATGGCGTATAGCACCCCCGCAACCGTAGTATTAGGGTACTAAGTATATAGTTATATATATAAATATTAGATATGTTACCTAGATAATAGGGTTCTAGGATACTATAAGTAACCGTAAGTGTACTCGTGGAGGGGAATATCCTTAGTTCTAATTTTTCTTATACCCTTAGCCATATGTAAACATGCTTCTACACTTACACACATGGATGTGTGTGTGTGTGAGGAGGATTTTGATACTACATTATGAGATGAGGATATGAGATACTAAGATGATACTAGTCGATATGATATTATATGAAGACTAGGAGATATACATATTCATGATGCGATACGAGATGATATGATATGTGACTAGATGAGATGAGATGATGTACGTGACCATAGATCCGTACTTTTGAGTGATGACATCGTACGATGGATTATACCATACGTGATATGATGTACATGACGATAGATCTGTACTTTTGATTTGATGATACCATACGATATATTATACTGTACGTGATACTATGAGGATAGATCGCCGACTTATGAATGTATCAACTCGGAAACATATTGTTTTTAATCACTTAAATAGATATTATGATATATTTAGAGCCATACCTATTTTCAAAACTAACGAATCGTTATGCACTTTTAAATGACAATCTCAAGGGACGCTACGGATTTTTAAATGGTATCTTTTTTCTCAAAAACACCATAGCCGCCATTTTCAAATTCAATGATTCGTACTATTTTAAACTATAACCGTATGGTTCATATGAAGTTACGTATTTTATATTGTTTATATTTATGTTTTTCCTTATTCTATCTATGCTTGTATTATTTTCCTTTACGATATACATACCACGTTCCCTGTCCTTATCTTGTATGACTTCGTATGTTAGGACACACGCACCATTACTGATGATGCGCATGTTGCACGTACATATACTTGTCGGCTCACACACACATCATCGGTAATTGCCATGCCATGTACACATTAGAAACTGCTATATCGTTGTATTGTTCCCTAATTTGTAGAATTATAGTTATTGTCAAGTACTCATTATCGCACATGCTAGTTATATATTGCACTTCCTTACCTAGTTATACGACATTCTTATATGAAAACATCGGCTATACCTTGCAGTACTGTTCCATCGTGGTTACATGCATATGAGATTCTGTTTTCATGAGATTTCTGGATTTGAGAACCGCGGATACATTTTTAAAGTCTTATGATTGTTTTAAAAACGCGGTTTCTCTTAATATGATATTTCGACGTCCACCATGAGTTTTCTCGATGTTGAGCTATGATGATTACCCGATTCGAGGAGTGAGGAGTCACCGTCTGCAGGTATATGGTAGACCCGGTACGGTACCCCGGGGCAAGAAAATCGTATAGAAAGGCATTGAGTCCAGCAGAGGAACACTACCTACTGGTGATAGTATTGGACTCGGCGGATATCCTGAGGATACCGACCAGAGCGATTGAGATAGATGGATATGAGGGCCAATCCGATGAGACGGCGCCTGAGATATGAGGATTTATATGTCGATACTGGACACGGGTTTTATGATGTTTTCGAGTGTTGATACTGGGCACTCAGGTTTTTATGATGATTTGATGTGTCGTTGATGGGCACACGTTGGATGATACATATATATATATATATATGATACAGATGACATTGTACTATATTATGAAACGTGCATGATAATTTTATTATTATTATACTTATGTATACACGATTATCCTTGTTACCACCCGGTATTATATTAATATATTACTATATGACCTAGAAGATCGTCATACATTCGATTTCTACCTGCTGATGTATGCTACTCACGAGTTGGCAACTCACCCCGTTGTGCCACAGTTTTCTTGCAGGGTCGACCGCACGAATTTAGTAGCAGCTTGCTGACACATTGCTCCTTTCCGGACGATTTGTATTGGTAGGTGGGGTACACTTTGGATCATGACCACCATTTGTATATATTTATTCAATTGTAATCTAGTTAAAAACTCCATCAGCCAGACTATGTATATTTGGTAGACCTACAGATATGTTTGTATATTCTTTGTATTTTGAGTCGAGACTTAAATATTATTTCGGAATTAGAGTCTCGGATAGGTATTTATTCTTTATTTTTGGGTTTGATGATACTTTGGTTTTCATTATCTTTTTTTCTGTAATTGATCTTCGCTTTGGGGCGTCGTATATTCTTATCTGTGTGATTGTGATTCCGCCAATCGACGAAGAGCTAGCTCCCATTTGGGAATGCCTATATTATTGTTATGTATTGGTTTTGGATCAAAATTAACAAAGGAGGTGTTGCCCAAATTTCAAATGATAAAAATGTTTTCAAAAATAGTATACAACTCACTTGTATTTTCATATAACATTACTTATACCTTTAAAGAAGAATTTGAATTCATTATACTTTTATTTCAAAACTACACCTCCATTATTTTCCTAAAAATGTTTAGATTTCTGGGCTTTCGGCTTTCTTGGATTACTGCGGGGTTCTATAGACTTCACGTGATTCAAGTGCCGGTCACGTACCAATTCCGGATCGTGACAGCAGATATGATGGCGACCACTCGATTGTACGAGTAGGAGTATGTTGGCATTAGGCCTAGTCAACGGATTTAGGGGTCGGCCGACCCGACTCGTTATGGGAAGCCGAGTCCAAGTCGGACTCGATCTCCATAATGAGGTCGGCCTAGGAGGTGGTTCAAACCTATTAAGGGTTTTGGGCTCGATGCAATATCAACCGTCTGTTTGCCCCTCTATCTATATATACAATAGGCAGAGGTTAGGGTTTGCAACTAATGGAACCAATGGATGGACATATACATTGATAAAGAGGGATCCATGAGAGTATGCAGCCTATGGAGATTAGGGTTCCAAGGTTCTTGATTGTTTTCCTCACGGTCTCTAGCAGCCGCGGTGGATTATGGGACTTTCCGAGTACACCATGATTGATTCCCGTACGGTCATCCGAAGAAGAAGACAACCCATGAAGAACAGATATCGATGGTTGCACGGCGGCGCTGGTATTTTATGGAGAGTATTGACACAGAAAGAACTTATGGAACTGACCAGATATGATGGAGGCCACTCGATTGTACGTGTGGGAATATGTTGGCATTAAGCCTAGTCGGGCCGGCCCATTGGCCCGCCCAATCAAGTGGACGGATTCAGGGGTCGGCCGACCCCACTCGTTATGGAAAGCCGAGTCCAAGTCGGACCCGAGCTCAATAATGAGGTCGGCCTAGGAGGTGGTTCAAACCTATTAAGGGTTTTAGGCTCGATACAATCTCAACCGTCTATTTGCCCCTCTATCTATATATACAATAGGTAGAGGTTAGGGTTTGCAACTAATGGAACTAACGGATGGACATATACATTGATAAAGAGGGATCCATGAGAGTATGCAGCTTATGGAGATTAGGGCTCCAAGGTTTTTAATTGTCTTCCATACAGTCTCTAGCAGCCGCGGTAGATTAGGAGACTTTCCGAGTACACTATGATTGATTCCCGTACGGTCATCCGAAGAAGAAGACAACCCATGAAGAACAAATATCGATGATCGCACGGCGGCGCTAGTATTGTATAGAGAGTATTGAAACAGAAAGAACTTATGGACTGAGTAGATATGATGGCTGCCACTCGATTGTACGAGTGGGAGTATGTTGGCATTAGACCTAGTCGGACCGGCCCAATAGCCTGCCCAATCAAGTGGACGGGTTTAGAGGTCGGCCGACCCGACTTGTTATGGGAAGCCGAGTCCAAGTCGGACTCGAGCTCCATAATGGGGATCGGCTTAGGAGGTGGTTCAAACCTATTAAGGGTTTTGGGCTCGATACAATCTCAACCGTCTGTTTTCCCCTCTATCTATATATACAATAGGTAGATTTTAGGGTTTGCAACTAATGGAACCAATGGATGAACATATACATTGATAAAGACGGATCCATGAGGGTATGCAGCCTATGGAGATTAGGGTTTCAAGGTTCTTGATTGTCTTCCTCACAGTCTCTACCAGCCGCGGTGGATTAGGGGACTTTCCGAGTACAACATGATTGATTCCCGTACGGTCATCCGAAGAAGAAGACAACCCATGAAGAACGGATCAGCGGTCCAACAGTTATTCAGGTAATCTACTACCCTGTAAAGGTATACAGATCTTAAGGGTTTTTGGCTCGATACAATCTCAACCGTCTGTCTGCCCCTTTATATATATAGAGAGGTTAGGGTTTGTAACTAATAGAATCAATGGATGGACATATACATTGATAAAGAGGGATCCATGAGAGTATGAAGCCTATGGAGATTAAGGTTCCAAGGTTCTTGATTGTCTTCCTCACAATCTCTAGTAGCCGCGGTGGATTATAGGACTTTCCGAGTACACCATGATTGATTCCCGTACGGTCATCCGAAATAGAAGACAACCCATGAAGAACAGATCATTGGTCCAACGGTTATTCAGATGATCTGCTACCCTCTAAAGGTATACTAGGGGACTTTCCAAGTACACTATGATTGATTCCCGTATGGTCATCTAAAAAAGAAGACAACCCATGAAGAACGGATCAGCAGTCAAACAGTTATTCAGATGATCTACTATTCTGTAAAGGTATACAGATCTTAGTGTTTGTAGGACCACTAGTCGTATTATTTATTTCCGCTGTTTATACGAGATACTCTTGCGGATCGGATCTGTATGAGTTGATCAACGATTTAGGGATCGCTTCACCATTATTCTACAATGGCTACATAAGTTATCAAATGCCTCAAACTGTAAAAATTCCGATGTGGTATTTATCTCTCATTGACCCGACTGATCGAAAATTTGCCATGCAACGTCTTTAAAAGAGATCACCACACAACCAATAAAATTGATTTTTACATCTAAGCCCTTAAATGCATGCTTTGAGGGCTTTTTAGGTCTTTCCATCATTGTAAAGACTTGCTTTCACTGAAATACCAAGATCTTTCAATGTCAACAAAAGAAGTGAAGGAAGAGAGATTGAGTTAAACAGATGGTGACTGATGGTGCTCAATATTGGCGATCCCCAAGATCCTGACACGTGGCCGGTGACGTTTCCTAGAACTCAGAAGAAGGGGTCCACAGGGACCGACCAAGTCACCCTATACCCGACCTGCAAACACAAGCTGGCCCTCCTCGGGGCCCCCTGTAGAATGGCCTCCTCGGTCCCGTGGCTCTCGTCGAGCTGCCACAAGACCTGGACTCCTCGTCCTCCTCGCTCGTCCCGAGTTCCAGGCCGTGGCCGTCTTCCTCGGCCCTCCGACCAAAGTCATCGCTCACAGGCGTAACCGCCGCTCCGCAAATCTCACCACGCACAGATTCTCCACCAGCAACGTCCCACGTTCTACGCCATCATGATCCCCATTAATGGGCGATCCGCTCTTTACACGGGCGTGACGTCAGGAGCGTATCTGCCGGCGAGATTCCCGCGCCTGCTGCTGCGTGCTGCCACCGCTATATAAACCCCTATCACAGAGGGGTCAAGTAAGCCATCTTTTACTCTTTTAAGCCGTTACTCTGCTCGGATCTCATCACTAACTTGATCGTCGGAAGGTCCTTGGTGGTACCAAACCACCCCGGGGCTTCTTTGCAGGTACTCGGCACCGAACTCCTCATACCACCTCTTTCACCAAAACCCATTAAGACCCACACACAATGGAAGATAACCACCTAAGTCCACCAGGAGATCGGCGGAAGACAACATCTGACGGAGACCTGAAAAGGACCTCCATCAATTGGCGCCGTCTATGGGAAAGAAACTCCACGAAAACAAAAGTTGGCCTTCCGATCTCCGCCTAAATGGAAAGCAACCACCCTGAAGATCCCGGTACCAGCCGCCGCCTTCCACTCACCGAAAGCGGGGATGAGCCACCTCCCATGACCGGCATCAACGCCCTTGCAGGACGGATAGACCGGCTGCAATCCCTCGTGGAGGCCCTCGTCCGCGTCCAAACGGCCAGGCCTGGGCCCCAGGTCGCTGCTCCACCGCCTCCAGAAGGCTCTGCCCCTGTCTGGACGGCTGACCACCAGCAGGCTGCATCCCCTGGCCACCGATCTCTCGAGCCGATACTCCCTGAGGCCCGCTGAGCGCCCCAGGGCTCCACGCCAAGGTCCGCCGCCAGAACGCCTCCCATCGAGCCTCCTCGCGACCTTTAGCCCCCCGAGGAGATATCAGTCACCCCGTCTATCCATAGGCATGGTCATCCCCGCCGCCATCGACGGGGCCGCACAGAAGGGGTCCGCCCCGGCGACTCGAGAGATACCTCGCCCCGGGACCTGAGGCGCCTCATAGAGAGGAACCGGGGCTGCTCCCAAACGCAGGTCACCCGCAGCGGAGGCCAGGGATCCCATGGCGCCGATTCCTCGGGATACCGCGGTCGGCTGGACGCCGTCGAGAAGAAAATCGAGGGCATGCGCCGGGAGGCTCACCTCTCGAGCGATGGAGCTAAGTACGCCTCTGACTCGCTCACGAAGGCATTCACCGAGGAATTGCTCGCCGTCCACGTCTCCTCGCGCAACAAGCCCCCAAAGGTCTCTCTGTTCGACGGGAAAACCGACCCGAAGGACCATTTGGACGCTTTCACCGTGGGGATGAGCTTCCAGAATCACTCCGACGCCGCCCAGTGCAGGGCCTTTCCGGCCACCTGTTCATATCATAATATTGCAATTTATATTCCCCAATTCTTATTCGTTTTATAATTAAACAGGTGCTTTTGACGCATGTCTGCTGCATATTACAGGATACAGGTTCTTGGAGCGAATACAGTGAAAAAGACAAAAAAAAACGATACAAAAGAGTGACTTTTGACCAACAAGTAGAAGGGTCCTAGTCAAGCCTAGATGAAGAACAGTGCAAGGTCCAAAATGTCAAGGCAAACGGTTAAAAGATCGCTACAAGTTTTCACTGAAAGATCTGGAGAAGAATAAGAAGCTAAACAAAGAAAAGAATTATGGAAATAAAAAGCCCAAAGTGTAAAGAACCAGCCCAGGAAGTATGGTGAGATGATCTCACCAAAGGGCCGCGGAACCGCGGCCCAAGCCAACAAATGCCGCGGTTCCGCGGCCATTAAGTGCCCGTGTCGGTGGAAACTTCTGGTGTCGGTGTGTCGGTGCGGGTGTTGGGATTTTTCGTGGGCATATCTGTAATTGCACATGCGCGAGACTCTGAAATCCTAATTTTCCCTGTTTACTTATAAATTGTAATCGAAAATTGTAAAACCCTATGCCTCTTTTCAATCAATAAAATTCAGAATTGTTGGGAGTTTATTCAGATCTGTTCTATATTGTTTGGAGGGAGCCATCAAACTAGTAAGTAAATTTTATTTCTTTGTTTTAATTCTTTTAATTAGTATGTCTTTTCATCCCCTGATGAGCGAGTAATCTCCTCGCTTGTTAGGGTTAGCCTTAGGGAAAGGTTTGAGAGATGAGATCTCTCACCCCTTTCATGTCATCCACACCTAAGAGTTAGAACTCCATACATACACGCACAACCGCTCCCTACGGCATCCTACCCCTCGAGGTAATGATGAACCGTAGTATAAAGGCCCGGTTGCGCGTGTTTTCCATGGAGGTTAGGGTAATTATCGATAAAGGAAGGACACGAATCTAGAGGAAGAAACATCTTCCCAAAAGATTCCAATCCACTTTATTGATAATTACCGTAACATCTAATAGATCAAAAATAGGGCAATGAAAGCGGTGAGGAAACCTTTAATCTCCAAACTTTCCCTAAACCTAACCCTAGCAAGACTTTAATTTAGATTAATTTAGCTTATTGATAGATCTAGGTTTTTATAGATTTAATAAACCAACCAAAACAACATTTGGAATCAACTCGTAAAGACACATTAAGGAAACTACCCATCTCTATGGATCGACCCGTACTCACCGGCTAGCTGCAAAGCGACGCCGTTTCTGATTGCGGTTAACTTATATTTTTGGACTAATCACCACCCTTATCCGCGCACGTCGGGACTGATTCCGGGGGCTCAAGCCCCGCTCGATTTCGACCTTCGACGAGCTAACTACTCAGTTCCTCGGGCATTTCGTGGGGAACCGTCGACAGAAGCGCACGGTCGACCACCTCTTCACAGTTAAGAGTGGGGACAAGGAAACGTTCAAGGCCTACATTACCCGTTTCTACAACGCCCTTCTCGAGGTGCCCGAGCACCGGGACGAAACCGCCATCACGGCACTTAGTTCTAGTCTGAGGCATAAGGAATGGTTACGCTCCTTCGCGTTGACGCAACCTAAGACCATGGCCGAGGTCAAGGCATGGACCGAGCGCGAGGTTCAGCTGGAATCCGAGGTGAATGCTAACCTCCCCCGGGCAAAACGGCCCGACCAGAAGAAGAGAGCTCGGGAGGAGAGGCCGGGGCATCAGCAGCCCTACCACCCGAAGTTCCAGGAGTATATCCCCCTCAACGTCTCCCTCGCAGTGTTGCTGGAGGAAGCCCGGAACGAAGGGTTCTTCAAGTTCCCTCCGATCCCGCGTCAGGCCGCAAAGCGAACCCGGGGCCCCTACTGCGCTTTCCACCGGGTACTGGGCCAAACCACGGAAGAATGCAAGCAACTGAGGGACTAATGTTGGAGATAGTGCCCTCAGAGTCAATTATTGGATCACAGGCACGTGATTGCAATGATTGAGGGAGGACCTATACCGGTAGGACAGTCTTACTCAAGATGATAGTATGCGATCTGGTTTATCTTTATCATCGTGTACTGTTTTAGGTGACCTTACAGATCACTATTGCATGTTGATAGAGCCCTTAGGATTCTTGCTTGACGGCCAGCAGTATGATGGCGATCATATACGTGGGAGCTGGGGTCTATAAGCGCATCCTTAAATGGTCCCTAGTCGTGGGAGTTTCGAGACAGGGCATCGATACTCCAGAGTAGACTAGTGTATACAGTCGAGGCCCAGACAAGGGGCGGTGGCCGGTCTCACAAGCCACTGGTGTCAGTTGGTTCACCTAAGATGTATACAGGTGCTCATTGGGTTATGAGTACACCGGACAGGACTCGCCGGAGCATGCTAGTTGGTATTATACCTAACGTCAGATAGCAGTTCCCTGATGACATGTGTACAGGTTAGTTCATCGACCTGAGATCGTCATTTGTCTCATGTGAGTTCCCACTGTACTTTGATTACTACCCTACCACGGCTCAAAGGAGTCATGCAAACAGGTTTTAGTTGGGTATAGTCCCGAGCCACATGGAGGCAGTGAGCGGATCTGCATGGGTTCGTCTCTCCCGGTATTGGGGGTGAGGTCGCGCTGTGTCTAGGAGAGCCATTACACAAAGCCCTCGGCCGAGGCAGGAGATTTACTGGTAGGTATTCCAATAGTATCTCAGGGTGTTCTGGGCTACACTCCGACACGACTTGTACCGCTTTTAGGGGTCTGACTTTTACCAACCCCCTAGGCCAGCCATGCGATACTCATAGACGAACAAACCGGACTGTACGGATATTGTCACTGACAGTCTTAGTAGGGTGTCAGGATGAGTTCGCTCATCGACGTCCCTTTTGGTCAATACCTGGTATCCCGTTACGTATGGCTAATACCTCTGACGTGCTAGTGGTTAAATCCACAGTCAAAGTATTGACGAGTCTTTAGAGTCCCCCACAGACCGTTTTCTCAAGTTTTGGGCGAAACGCTGTAGAGGCCGTATGAAGATATGGCAAGGTTCGATCATATACGTGCAGTATTGCACGGATCATGATCGGACGAATAATACTAGCGGGCTTTGGTTTAAGCCGGATCCTAGTATTGTATAGTATAGATTTTGTCTCTTTGCATTTGTATTCAGTGAGAATACAAATGCGGGTATGTATATACAGTCACGAGGTTTTCCTGTAATTTATTACGGGATCAGTTTTTTTTTGAAGTTGCCAGTTTGTATTCCGTTTCGGCCAGTTTTCCTTTGTTCCTTCATGGCCGGATTTTTCCGATGGAGGGGGTTATTTGCAAGTTTGCAAATTAGCTAAGTGGAGGGGTTTGTTTATAAATGGGGATTATGATGGGTTAAGCATCTATGCTTTTTCATGATGGTTTTCATTTATGTGATGGGATTTGATTTGGAAAATGGTATGACCAATTTCTTCTCATTTATCATACATTTCTCCTCTTGCATTATTCCATTGGATTTTATTTTTCCCTCCCCCACATATAGGGCCGGCCACTTGATGAGATGAGAGGGGGTTCTTTTGTGGTGGGAAATTCTTGTTCCCATTTTGCTTACACCAAAAATTCCTAAGCTCATCTCCATTGATCATTTCCTCCATCTAAAATAGCAACTTCTCAACCCCAAGAGACAAAGCATTCTACACTCATCCTACAGCACCCTTGGGCACGTCGGTTTGCCAACTTCGTGCCCGAGTTGCCTCGGTCCAGAGGTGGGAGCCCGTAAAAGAACCCGGCGATGTGGTGCCCGTTCCGACGAGGAAATGAAGACTGGAGATTCCGTGAGGAGATCGGAGTGGAGGCGAAGACCGAAGGACACGGATCGCTCGGTATAGCATTCTATCCCATCTCCTGTTAGCTAGCATTAGGTTAATGGTTACGATCCGGGTTTTTAGGATGCGGTAGTGCCGGTTTAAAGTCAAGAAAAATTTTCGTTTCCGCATTTTGGCCTCGTATAGACGGCCGGGGCGCTACCGTATTCCTACATGGTATCAAAGACACGCCATTAACCTAGTCTAGCTTGCTCTAATGTGTTTACAAGTTCGATCGAACGGATTTTCCGAAAACCCCATTTCTAAAGTGCAGTTTCTGTCGAATTTTTGCAGTGCTCAAAAAATTATTTGGTATATGTCAAAAAATTGTGCAGGGTTTTTTATGCATTCTGTGAAAATTTGGTGCCCTAACATTACTGTTCCACCGCGGAACCGCGGCCAAACCCATGCTTTGGCCGCGGTTCCGCCGCACTTTTGACTCCTCTCTGCACCAAATTTCTGCAGTGCCTCTCTGACATGGAAATAGGGTTTTTGGTATATTTCTTTTGGGCCCAGATTTATTTTGAGTGTTGCAGTTATACTTGGGGCCCACTTCGGTAAATTTAGTCGATCGAAAATTTTAAACATGTTAGTTCACAGTATTTACATTATATCTGCGACCGTGAATGTCATTTGATCGGTAAATCCTGTCTAACTGCTATAGCTCTTTTAGACGGATTTGCGAACATAACATTCACGTTGATATTCTGTGTTGTGCTGTGATGTTGCGGATTTGTCGTGGTGGATAGCCTGGATGCAATGGTAGTACAGTTTGGTTATTTATATACATTTGATATTCCGGGACGAGCGTCCGACGTGTGGACTGCCGTCACTGCCTGTTTGTATATTATTATTTTGGGGCACGACCGGGGTGAGGTCGATGTACCCGTTGTATATATTTTACTTTCTGTACTAGGATTACCCCACGGAGGGGTGCACGGATAGCCGGATTCTAGAGGGCAACGGGCCCGTATCTCATGGCTTTGAGACGGAGGGTGCTTCACTGTAGAATTGGCGGGCTATTCGCCGCAGTCGTAGGCGATACAAGTTGACCCAAGGAGGGGTGCCCAAGTTACCGGATTCCGTGAAGTGCTGGGTGGTCCATTCACGTTGCTGAAGGGGGCTGCCTCGCTTCAGGTTTTGGCGGGTAACTTGCCGCGCCCGTAGGGGTCTAGTATTTCATTGCACAGGCTATCCACACGACCAGGGGAACGTCGGGTTTCAGTAGCGGCTCTATGAAACCCAGGGATCCCAGATATCTGTATTGTTCTGTGATGCTTATTACATTTCTGTGATGTTGCATTTTATCACGCCTTGAGCGAATATTATATATTGATATATATACTAGTAGATGTTGTATATGTTTTTCATCCGCGCTAGTCCAGTCCCCGCTCTGTCGTTAGTTAAGTAACCTAACGGGTGATGACGGGACCCAGTGGCGAATGCGGGTGGCATATACGTACATCATTATTTTCGTTCTTTATTGGTGTGATCAATTGATGGGACTGCGTTGATTCGGATCAATGCAAGCTAAACAAACCTATTCTGATGTTGTTGGAACAATTTTTCAAAAAAGCTGTTATTGCAAGGACATTCTCTTTTGTTTTGCACAGTGGTATTCGGTTATGAATATCCAGCACCTCAGTCGACGAGGCAAGGGCCGAGATCCCTTCACCGGGAGTGACTCCTTGGACATAAGTTTGCGTCAGGGCAATAACTTCACTATAGCCGATTACTTTTTGCTTTGCATCGTGGTATTCAGTTGGAATATCCTGCACCTCATTCTACGGGGAAAGAGCTGAGATCCCTTCACCGGGAGTGACCTCTTTAGCAAAGGTTTTCGCCACTATATTTTTATAAAAAGCTATGCAGTTCCTTCAACGATATCAAGTTCATTATGTTAAAGGTTTTTCGTCAAAAACCAGCCGTAGCCCTCCATCATTTCTTACGGGTATTATTTAGTATTCGTGTTGCGTTTGTTGACTCCGTCAAGGCGTAGTGTACGGTAGCTGAGTGGTGCTTGTTTATTACATAAATGGGATTGGTTAGGACAGTCGTGCGGCCTTGTTGACTCCGTCAAGGGCACGTACGGGTGGGTTTAATACAATCCAGACAATGACGGGTTGAACTTGACTAGGACTCTTTGATTTGTTGACTCCGTCAAGGTCACTTGGGTCCTAGGGGTAAAAACTTACATCGGGAGTTTCTAAAGAAACTGAAACTTGCCAGGCAAGCGCATACCTTCTGGAGTGTGGTGACGTGAGTGGATTCCGTCACGTTATCATGCGATGATAGTTGGATCCCGATTCCCACTGATGAGTTGGTTTACTCCTCGAGTGATCCCGACTAATTCTTCTTTCAGGTTTGGAGGAGAATTTGACGTTACAATGGGAGGTTTCCTGATTAGATAAATTGGTAACCATTCTGATCTAGGTTTGACTGCATGCTAAGTATTTCTTTTCTCTCTCTCTTTGGCAGCGACCATGGCCCGACCCTTGACTATGACTCAGTGACCAAGTTGACCGAACCTTCTTAAACACTGGCTTTTGGATTGTCAGAGTTGCATACTTCATTGCCACTCCTACTTTTACCCTTTTCTCCAGGACACCCCGTATTACTACGAACGTCCAATTCCATTGGATAAAACCATCGTATGGTTATATACGAACTCGAAGGAATTTATTCGAGGATGGTTTCAGGTTCTAGAGAAAACGAATAGGACTATTCAGTTGTCTTTTCCTTTTACCTTCTCTCAGGTTGCGAGTGCTCCTTGGATTAGGGGACAGTACACCTATTACGCAAATTGGATAGTCTTCTTCCAAACTATAGGCAGGTGCCGACCGGTAGGGAATGAAGAAAACCAATTAGCCTAACGATGGTGTGCAGAAGGTATTAAGTTAAGACAAATAAAGGGATTGGTAAGAGGGCAAAGTAAACTGCAGCTGCTATTCACCACCAAACCAAGTATTTCATTACCACTCCCACTTCACCTTTTTATTTCTCCAAAACACTCCGTATCACTACGAAGATCCACAGTTTATTGGATACACCATCGTATGGTTATATACGAACTCGAAGGAACTTGTTCCAGTTCGGGGATGGATTCTGGTTCAGGAGAAATAGGAATAAAGTTTTATTCAGTTGTCTTTTATCTTTACCTTCTCTCGGGTTGAGAGTGCTCCTAGGATTAGGACAATACACCCATTATGCTTATTGGATAGTCTTCTTCCAAACCATAGGCTAGTGCCGAACGGTAGGGAAGGAAGAAAACCATTTGGCCTAAAGGGGTGTACAGAAGGTAATGACTAAAGACATATGAAGGGATTTGGAGAGATGGAAAAGAAATATACGGTTACAGTTGTGAATCTAGATAATGGAAGAGGCATTACTAGGAATACCCGGATACCCCTACGAAACATTTCAATGTTTCAGTTTCACTGTGTACTGTTAAATGAAAACTGATTTCCCAATTAGCCCTTGCTCCAGGGTATGTATTTACCAGGTATAATTCTCACATCTGTATGGTTTTACAGATGATAAGTGGGAGTAAGTTATTGGGAATTAGGTGATTTTCCTCATTATATCGGAATTCGTTGTAATTGGTGATATTTGAGGAAATCACCTGGGTTGTTTGCCGGACGGCAAATATTTGGTTTTGAATATCCGTTGCTATGCACCAATTTCAAATTGATATATCTGTACGTCTATTTTTATAAAGTGAGATATACCTTCTTAAAATTATGTCTATGACATTTACCTATATCAGTGGATGGTTAGGTAAGGAGCATTAAACAGCGGTGTAATTCTTCTTAACCATAAGTACAGCTTTCAACCTACGACATACTGGGTTTGAGTTATTAGACTCAAGGGACTTATACAGAGTATTGTATGTTTTCCAGTGTCCATGAGGACAGAGGAGTTGGTACTCGTACTATATTCTGTTTACTTGTGACTTCTCTAGTTCTTAGACATGTGTTTCGTAGAAATACAAGATCTAAGTTTTGAGAAGTTATAGGTATATGAATAAAGTAGAGAACCAGGTAATGCAAGTATCAGGATCCTTGAAGGTGATCGAAGATGCAGATACTTATGTATGGTAATCAGATGATAGTAATGATTAAGAGAACTTGCTTCTCTTTCAGATTACTCATAATTGGAAGCACTCCTAAATTGAGTAATGTTGATCGGCCTCTCTCCATTTAGTTGACATGCACTGGAGAAAGCTGCATGATTTGAATCTGGTTCCAATTAAATCAGTGCCTCTGTTTTTGTATTGGATATAGAACAGTTCATATCTTAACGATGTTAAGATACGGGGAGTTTTCCGGCTTATGCTTAAAACCAGACTCTGGATAACTCAAGGCACGTTTCTGTAATGGCTATTTGTGGGTTGACCCGGGCTATGACGAAGGTTGACTTTCTACCATCTGGAAGATCAATAGTGATATTGTTCTTAACTCGCCACAGTTTTAATAAAAATGGATTTTTCAGAAAACAGTAGTGGGAGTATGGTAGAACTGGAAGTGATTCCAGAACCGCAAACGATTACTGAAAATTTGATAAGAACCTAAAGATTCGATCTAGTTTGACATTCCATTGGCCACTCCGCAGATAAGGTGGGTAACCTCAGGCACCCGAGAGATACTCCGGTAGCCTCAAAGACAGTGACAGGGAGGTTCTTGTTTACCCAGACTTTCCATTGTTGTTGTTCCAGACTGTGAGACCCGGCAGGAGGATGAGTATAGCGTCGTTCTAAACTAGCTTTAGAAGTGCACGTGTATATGACTCTGCCAGAGGGTTGTCATAGTCAGTGGGAGCAGCGGAAGCATAGTGGACAAGTAGCTTATGTCTATTTATAGACTAAAGCAGATATAGCGGAGATAGATCATCTATTTCTGATATGACAGTCATAGGTTTGACTTCATCAGAATAGGGGATGGATCTGTTAAGAAGGTAGTAGGGTGTGATGTCCTGGTATCTGGATGACATACACAGAGTAGGAAGTGATATTCCTATACTACGATCGGTTATACTTTGGTTGTCACACAGTGGTTTCTCCACATAGGATATTAATCCAGTCCTGGAGAAACGATCGGAAGCAGTTTTAGAACATAAGTGGATGTTCTAGGGATATGATAACGGCATCCTCCTTCAGGAGACAGTTATCACTCCAGGCTTCCAAGGTGACATGGATGACAGAGAGGTTGTCAGAGTTATAGTTTTCCTTTTGACGAGGGGCAGTATTTTGGACAGGTGGTCCAAGGGGATACTGAGGGAGGCATGACGCAGGATACTGATTAAGTTCAGTTGACGATACAGTCTAAGAAGTTTGGATTTGGAGTTCATTTATGAGCTAGATCCCATCAGATATCCAGACATAATCTAAGACAGGTATTGCTCATTTCGGGAGATGGCTTTCTCCGCGAACTTGAGATAAAGAGAGACATAGAAATAAACATCACAGCGGATCCACTCACTGAGGCTATTCCTCGAACGCAATAGTTTCGCAAATGAGCTTTGTGAGACTGACTAGTAGAGGAGTTGGGTGTTTCGTATCACACGGGCTGTGAGTATGTAACATCGCAATAATTAGCCTTGAGTGCAAGTGGGAGATTGTTGGAGATAGTGCCCTCAGAGTCAATTATTGGATCACAGGCACGTGATTGCAATGATTGAGGGAGGACCTATATCGGTAGGACAGTCTTACTCAAGATGATAGTATGCTATCTGGTTTATCTTTATCATCGTGTACTGCTTTAGGTGACCTTACAGATCACTATTGCACGTTGATAGAGCCCTTAGGATTCTTGCTTGACGGCCAGCAGTATGATAGCGATCATATACGTGGGAGCTGGGGTCTATAAGCGCATCCTTAAATGGTCCCAAGTCGTGGGAGTTTCGAGACAGGGCATCGATACTCCAGAGTAGACTAGTGTATACAGTCGAGACCCCGACGAGGGGCGGTGGCCGGTCTCACAAGCCACTGGTGTCAGTTGGTTCACCTAAGATGTATACAGGTGCTCATTGGGTTATGAGTACACCGGACAGGACTCGCCGGGAACATGCTAGTTGGTATTATACCTAACGTCAGATAGCAGTTCCCTGGTGACATGTGTACAGGTTAGTTCATCGACCTGAGATCGTCATTTGTCTCGTGTGAGTTCCCATTATACTTTGATTACTACCCTACCACGGCTCAAAGGAGTCATGCAAACAGGTTTTAGTTGGGTACAGTCCCGAGCCACATGGAGCCAGTGAGCGGATCTGCAGGGGTTCGTCTCTCCCGGTATTGGGGGTGAGGTCGCGCTGTGTCTAGGAGAGCCATTACACAAAGCCCTCGGCCGAGGCAGGAGATTTACTGGTAGGTATTCCAGTAGTATCTCAGGGTGTTCTGGGCTATACTCCGACACGGCTTGTACCGCTTTTGGAGGTCTGACTTTTACCAACCCCCTAGACCCGCCATGCGATACTCATAGAAGAACGGACCGGACTGTACGGATATTGTCACTGACAAGCTCAGTAGGGTGTCAGGATGAGTTCGCTCATCGACGTCCCTTTTGGTCAATACCTGGTAGCCCGTTACGTATGGCTAATACCTCTGACGTGCTAGTGGTTAAATCCACAGTTAAAGTATTGACGAGTCTTTAGAGTCCCCCACAGACCGTTTTCTCAGGTTTCGGGCGAAACGCTGTAAAGGCCGTATGAAGATATGGCAGGGTTCGATCATATACGTGCGGTATTGCACGGATCATGATCGGACGGATAATACTAGCGGGCTTTGGTTTAAGCCGGATCCTAGTATTGTACAGTGTAGATTTTGTCTCTTTGCATTTGTATTCAGTGGGAATACAAATGCGGGTATGTATATACAGTCGCGGGGTTTTTCTGTAATTTATTACGGGATCAGTTTTTTTTGAAGTTGCCAGTTTGTATTCCGTTTCGGCCAGTTTTCCTTTGTTCCTTCATGGCCGGATTTTTCCGATGGAGGGGGTTATTTGCAAGTTTGCAAATTAGCTAAGTGGAGGGGTTTGTTTGTAAATGGGGATTATGATGGGTTAAGCATCTTTGCTTTTTCATGATGGTTTTCATTTATGTGATGGGATTTTATTTGGAAAATGGTGTGACCATTTTCTTCTCATTATCATACATTTCTCCTCTTGCATTATTCCATTGGATTTTATTTTTCCCTCCCCCACATATAGGGCCGGCCACTTGATGAGATGAGAGGGGGATTCTTTTGTGGTGGGAAATTCTTGTTCTCATTTTGCTTACACCAAAAATTCCTAAGCTCATCTCCATTGCACATTTCCTCCATCTAAAATGGCAACTTCTCAACCCCAAGAGACAAAGCATTCTACACTCATCCTACAGCACCCTTGGGCACGTCGGCTCGCCAACTTCGTGCCCGAGTTGCCTCGGTCCAGAGGTGGAGCCCGTAAAAGAACCCGGCGATGTGGTGCCCGTTCCGACGAGGAAATGAAGACTGGAGATTCCGCGAGGAGATCAGAGTGGAGGCGAAGACCGAAGGACACGGATCTCTCGGTATAGCATTCTATCCCATCTCCTGTTAGCTAGCATTATATTAATGGTTACGATCCGGGTTTTTAGGATGCAGTAGTGTCGGTTTAAAGTCAAGAAAAATTTTCGTTTCCGCATTTTGGCCTCAGATAGACGACCGGAGCGCTACCGTATTCCTACAACTACATCGAAGAGCTCATCCGGTCTGGGCACCTCGCCACCTACTTGAGGGAAAACGGCAGGCCGACCGCGAGCAGGAGCAACATCACCCTCCCGCCGACCTGACCATCGGTCAGATCATGCTTGTATCGACGGACGACCAACCCGGAGCTCAGGGTGCCCCATACCCTATGCCAAGTGATTGATACGAAAATTTGTGTTTGTAGAATAACCGCAATCAGAACGGTGTCGCGCGTAGCTAGACCGAGGTGAGTACGGGTCGTCCTCAGGGAAACATGGAACCTTTTACTTTTACTTTAGATGTGTTGAGAAAGAGAGGAGGGATAAAGAATTTTATAGAATGATTTCTAGATCTACGTTAAACAAGAATGTAAAATATATATCTAGATTATTTTAGAGACTTAGATAATATAATAAGAAGGCTTGTAGGGTTCGTTAGGATTTAGAAGTTATGGACGATTAATTAAAAGTTACCCTTTTATCCATTAATAGATTTAGAACTAGAACGACGATGATGCGTGTAGATTAGGGTTTCTGGAGGGAAAAGGAATCCCACTCGTAACCCTTATCTCGACACGGAACTCCGTTCATATCTAGCCTTTACCAAAACAATCATTAATCTAATCTCTAATCGCGGTCGGAACTAGCAAAGAATTGCTAGCGCGCCCGATTAGGATGTTAATGATTCTTTTGATAAAGTTCCTAAACTTTATAGGACTTAAAAAGGGTTTAGATATTTTCATCGTCCATTAGCCTACCCTAATCCTACGAACCCTAACAAGCGGAGAATTACTCGCGCATGTTGGGAGAAGAGAATGAAAAGAAAGAGAGAGAAAACATAATGTAAAAAAAACAATTAAATAAAATAACTACCTTTATTAATCGACTTCTTCAAACTACACTTTTTAATCCATAGAAAATGATTACAACTAGTTGCTTCTCGATCTTTCCTAAGGAGGTAGTCGAACAGTCGATGATCAGCCTGGATGCGTGAGCGTCGGGAGCTTCGTGATCGCGTCGGCTTGATAACTTTTCCAAGAGGCTCTCGGTGCTCTTTTATAGTGCAAAGCCAGAATCTTTTAGTTGGAAACTTAGTAAAATTCAGCAGAGATTTATGCCAAAAAATATTGCGCTCTAACTCCCTGGAATTGCGGCGGATCCGCGGCCCAAGGGTGGGTTTGGCCGCGGATCCGCGCTCAATGGTGAGGATCTCTTCGTCAATTTTCTTGGGCTTTCTGATTGTGACATTTAGCAATCAAAGGCACCTTTAGAATTCAAAAATCTTCTCTCGGTTGCTTCCAGACTTGGTCTCCAAGTTTTACTTCTTAATTTGGCAAGATTTCTTCAACAACTTGATTTGCTTGATTCTAGCCTTGGAAAATTCTGCACAACTTGGAAATATTCTGCACAACAACTCAAATAAGATTTTAGTAGACTTTGTTCTACTAGGATTAGGTCAATAATATTATTTGCATACATTTTCCTACCAAATACTAATTAAAATATATTAACACATGGAAAATGGTGTTTTTACACATAAACCCTCATATGTATAATATATTATAATAAAGTCCTTTTTTAATATGAAAATGGTAGGAAAAATGTAATACAAATGTGCAGTTTTATCAACTGAACAAATACCCCCAAACTTATCTTTGATCGTCCCGAGCAAACTAGTTTATTCAAGAGGAGAAAAAGAAAAGAGAAAACTAAGCGCACTTTCATAGGCAGACACGATTGCACTGAGCACGTGCAACAAGCCGTTAAACCTCTAGGTGTCCCTAGTAGGAGGAGTGTTGTCTCCTGAGGGTTTTCAGCGGATTATACCCACAAAATCCTATAATAAAAGAGAGACGGTGAAATTTACATATAAAGATAAGAACCATAAAAGAAAGACTTTGAAAATAAGAGTTTCCAACTACACTAGCTTTTCAGTTGTCATGAGCCATATCTTAATAGTCATGAAAAGATGTTAGAAATCACATCATCCCTCAATAAAACATCGTCTTTATTTTTCATTCCTACCTTTCATCCAAACATTGATCATATAACCCCACGTGTGTGGAATGGACATCCCTACACTCGGAGAATTCAATTCAAGCTATCATACTCTTGTCCATCTACCTTAGTACTTTTTAATTTGATGAATACTTAGGGTTGCTCACACCTTTTCATGCGACCGTTAATACTTCTTGAGGTACTAACCGACCGATTACTCATGTTCTTGCAGATTAGGTGATAATATTTTCCTCGTCTTGCACCACCTAAGGCTTAGCAGTGACTCCCAGACCAGTTGGCCTTAGGGCACTAGGTGAAGAGGCACCCTCGCTATATTTTTTTTATTGCTGCCTTGGCGATAACAAAACCAGTGTTCATTTTTTTCTTTTCACCATTTTTATATTTTCTTCATTTTTTTTTTCATTTCCTTCATACTTTGGCTTTTAGACAAGAGCATTTCAAGGCATCCTCTACTATCCCGAGTTTCAAGACGTGTGTAAGTGCATATAGTAGGGTATCAACGTTCAAAATGTTTGGCTTCCCGAATAGAAACTATTTTTCAGACTTATTTTTATCCTCAGATTAGTGACTTCCTTCATCTTACTAACCCTTGGGACAACAGCTCATAACTACTTATTACTAGTTCGTATAAGAAAACTTCTAATTTTCTTGGTTTTCTTAAACTATTCCTATCTTTTGGATGTAATGTTTCACTTTCTATTCTTTTGTTATAAAAAAAAAATTTAATGCCCGGTGTCAAAGATAATTCAGTGAATACAAACCTCCCCCCCAAACCTGTTTTCAGCAGTGTCCTCACTGATGTAGCCTTTTGAGAATATGGACCTGTATACTAAGGGAGAGATACAAGGGGTAAAATAATAGTTAAATGAAAAATTCCCCCAAACTTATTCTTTGACACGCACAGATATTCAATCAAATCCATTTTTACTCACCTCCATTCTTAAAATGAGAAAATGTTTAAAAAAAACATGGAGGTGAGGCGGAGGAATTTTAGTTTTGATAAAGCGGCTCCTGTAAAAACAGGAGCTCCTCCGCGGGGTCAGCAGAAAAATACGGTTTTAATCTATGCCCATTTACTTTAAAAATTGAACCGTTTTTCAAATTTTCGACCTCAACTGCCCCGTGCGGGTGTACATACCGCACCACAAAAGGTCCTTTCCAACAAGATTTAAGCTTACCCGGATGAAGATGGAGACGGGAATCGTAAAGAAGGACTTGTTGCCCCGATGTGAAGGTTTTTCTAAAAAGATTTTTATCGTGGAACACTTTAGTCCTATTCTTTACTATCACCGCATTATCGTAAGCTTCATCGCGGAGTTCGCTTAGCTCATTCAATTGCAGCTTCCGATAGCTGCCAGCATGATCAAGATCAAAATTAAGCTCTTTAATAGCCCACATTGCCTTATGTTCGATCTCGACAGGAAGGTGGCATGCCTTCCCAAACACAAGGCGGTATGGAGACATACCAAGATCGGTCTTATAAGCGATGCGGAATGCCCAAAGAGCATCCGTCAATTTGGTTGACCAATCTTTACGGTTTTTCGAAACCGTCTTTTCCAATATCTGTTTGATCTGCCTATTTGAGATCTCAGCCTGCCCGTTTGTTTGTGGATGATAGGGCGTAGAAAGCTTATGAGTGATTGAATATTTCCGCATCAAGGCCTCGAAAGACCTATTGCAGAAATGTGTCCCGTTGTCGCTAATGATAGCGCGAGGGTGTCCGAATCGCGAGAAGATGTTTTCTTTAAGGAACTTAATGACAACTTTGTTGTCATTAGTGCGACACGGTATAGCTTCCACCCACTTCGAGACATAATCAACCGCTAACAAGATATATAGATTCCCAAAGGAGTTGGGAAAAGGGCCCATAAAATCAATACCCCAAACATCAAATATTTCCACAACCAATATAGGTTGGAGCGGCATCTCGTTCCTTCGTGAAATCCGACCCAAATGCTGACATCGCGGACAAGTTTTGCAATGTTCAAATGCATCTTTAAATAATGTTGGCCAATAAAAGCCACATTGCAAAACTTTCTCCGCCATTTTTCGAGGTCCAAAGTGACCGCCGCATGCCTGATCATGACAAAATGATAACACGCTCTTGAATTCATCGTTAGGGACACACCTGCGAATGATTTGATCGGAACAATACTTGAATAGATATGGTTCATCCCAGTAAAAATATTTTACTTGGGATAAAAATCGAAGTTTGTCTTGTTTCGACCAATCGCTAGGTATAAGTCCCGTCGCAAGATAGTTCACGATATCCACGAACCAAGGTTCGTAGGATACATTCAAAAGTTGTTCGTTGGGAAATGAGTCATTTATCGGCACGGTCACAGTTGGCGAAGAAGTGATGCGTGAAAGATGGTCAGCTACAACGTTTTCACATCCACTCTTGTCTTTGATAACAAGATCAAATTCTTGTAACAATAGGATCCAACGTATTAGCCTGGCCTTTGCATCCTTCTTCGTTAAAAGATGTCGTAGGGCGGAGTGATCTGTGTAAACCACAATAGGCGAGCCAATCAAGTAGGGCCTGAATTTCTCTAATGCAAATACAACTGCCAAGAGTTCTTTCTCGGTAGTTGTGTAATTTATTTGTGCATCATACAAGGTCCTACTTGCATAGTAAATTACATGTGGCATCTTATCAATATGTTGTCCCAAGACAGCACCAATAGCAAAATCTGATGCGTCACACATAAGCTCGAACGGGTGGTTCCAATCCGGAGATGATAGAACGGGGGCTGTCGTGAGTGATTCTTTAAGTGATTCAAAAGCAGCCTCACAATCCGAATCGAAGTGAAAAGTAGTGTCCTTGGCCAATAGAAGGGTTAAGGGTCTAGCAATTTTACTAAAGTCCTTAATAAATCTCCTATAAAATCCTGCATGACCAAGGAAGGATCGTATATCTTTGACGCAATTGGGACGAGGGAGGTTTTGAATGACATCTATTTTAGCTCTGTCAACCTCAATGCCTTTATGTGAAATTATATGTCCAAGTACAATACCTTCTTGGACCATAAAATGGCATTTTTCCCAATTCAAAGTCAAGTTCTTATCCTTACAGCGGGTAAGAACAGCGACAAGATTACGAAGGCAGTCCTCAAAGGAGTCCCCAAAAATGGAGAAATCGTCCATAAAAATTTCTAGAAAATTTTATGCCATATCTGAAAATATCCCCATCATGCACCGCTGAAATGTAGCGGGAGCGTTGCATAACCCAAAGGGCATGCGTCTATAAGCAAAAGTTCCGAAAGGACAAGTAAAAGTGGTTTTATCTTGATCCTTTTCAGCGATGGGGACCTGATTGTAGCCAGAGTATCCGTCCAAGAAACAGTAGTAATCGTGTCCCGCTAATCGTTCCAACATCTGGTCAATGAAAGGTAGAGAAAAGTGATCTTTCCTCGTCGCGGCATTGAGTTTCCTGTAATCTATACTTACGCGCCACCCAGTTTGGGTGCGTGTTTGGATTAACTCATTAGCCTCATTAGTGATGACCGTGATGCCAGACTTTTTAGGGACCACATGAATTGGACTTACCCATTGGCTATCAGATATGGGGTAAATTATTCCACTATCAAGGTACTTGACGATTTCTTTCTTTACCGCCTCCTTCATAACGGGATTTAACCGTCTTTGTGGATCTCGGATTGGTTTGGCTTCATCCATCAGATGTATGTGATGTTCAACAATTAAGGGACTAATCCCTTTGATGTCGGCCATTGTCCAACCAAATGCTTGCCGATTCGATCTCAACACTGCCAAAAGTGCATTCTCTTGCTCTATGGCTAGAGAAGCGGATATAATTACTGGCAAAGTCTCATTCTCTCCTAAATATGCATATTTAAGATGAGAAGGTAGCGGTTTGAGATCAAGAATTGGCGGAGAGACAATAGAAGGAAGGGTAACGGAATGATATTCGGACTCCTTAAGAGGTTCAAAACTTGCATAAGATATTGACTCGGAAAGTGCTGCTGACTTTTGCAACGAGTCAACGGGTTCAATCTCAAGGTCGGACTCATTGAACATATCCTCACTGTGAAGTGGTGCAAGATCAAACGATGTCTCATTAGTGTTGTCGAGAACATCAAAGCAAAGTTCCTCATCCATGCAGCTTTCGGGAGCTATCTCGTGGATGGAACAAACATCCAGCAAATGAGCAGAAGATTCTGATGGCTGACTTCCTAGCTTGTAAATATTAAGCTCAATTGTCATTTTCCCGAAGGATAAGTTCATAGAACCGTTACGACAATTAATCACAGCGTTAGAAGTTGCTAGGAAGGGTCGACCAAGTATCACCGGGATTTGATTGCGTGGGTTTACCACAGGTTGTGTATCTAAAACAATAAAGTCCACGGGAAATATGAATTCCCCGACTTTAATTAACACATCCTCTAGTTCGCCCCGAGGTTTGGTGATAGATCGGTCTGCCATTTGGAGAGTACAATGGGCGGGTTTTAACTCTCCAATTCCTAACTGCTCGTATACTGAATAAGGAAGCAAGTTGACGCTAGCACCTAGATCGAGTAAAGCACGATTTATATTTTTACCCCCAATAGAAATAGAGATTGTAGGACAGCCGGGGTCCTTACGTTTCTTTGGTATTTGTTGGGTAAAAGCTGTACTAACATTACTCGTCATGAAAACCTTTTTAGGCACTTGAGTTTTTCTCTTCCTAGTGCACAAGTCTTTAAGGATTCTTGCATAAGATGGGACTTGTTGAATAGCATCTAGGAGAGGAATATTCACGCTAACTTGCTTAAACATTTCCACAATCTTCTCCATTTGCGGGTTAGGTCTGTTGGCCCTTAATCGGTTTGGAAATGGAGCTCGATCAATAAGTTTTGGGTCCAACGTTTGTGGAGAAAACTGTGGCGACGGATTCGATCCCAAAATTGGAGTGGGCATCGACTTAGATAGATTTGGCGAAATGTTCGAGCCTTGGGGAAAACGGAGAATAGGCTCGGATGAAGGCGGGAGACTAGACGAATTAGGGGAAGAAGAGGAAGAAGAAGGGGTATCAAATGTGTCACTATTATCAAATTGCTCACCCACTTGGTTATTCAGCACTCTCCCCGATCTCAACATAGTAATGGCATTCACATTATGACTTTGTGAATGGCCAGGATTCGGTAGGGGTTGAGATGGGAGTTTCCCTTTCTCTCTCGCACTCATTGCGGCGTTTAACTGTGCGATTTGGTTTTCTATTGATTTAATACTCTCACCATGGGAGGAAGAGTTTTTCGTTAGGGTATCAATAGAAGACCTTATCTCAGCCGAATTTTGCATGGATTGTTTCATGAACATATCCAAAGTTTGTGCAAGTGAGTTGTCAGTACCGGCCACTTGTGGTGTAGAAATGTTGGCCGGATTTTGGAAATTTTGTGACTGAAAGGGGGGCTGATTCTGTGGTTGTGGTTGCTGTGGATGAGGTCTTTGATAATTACTTTGTTGGTTTTGATTCCAAGCAAAGTTAGGATGATTCCTCCATCCTTGATTATATCTGGAAGAATAAGGATCATTTCTAGGTCGCTACTGAAAAGCAGCATTAGCTTGAAACGATGCATTCATAGGACATTCTTCCGTTAAGTGTGAAGGATCTGAACAGCAACCACAGACAGTCTTAGGAAGCGTGACCTGATTTAGGAAGAATGTTGAGAACTTGTTTTCAATAGTATTGAGTTTCTTCTGTATCGCTGCCATTTCGGCTTTCACTGCGATAGAAACATCGAGCTGGTGAATACCTCCCTTAGTTGAAGGTGGTCTTACGCTTTCCCACTACAACGTGTGTTCAGCAAGGTCTTCCAGATATTTCCATGCTTCACCGTCATCTTTAGACATGAAATTGCATTGACACATTGTTTCAAGCATCTGCTTTGTCGCTGGATTAATGCCCTCATATATAATCCGACATAAATCCCATCTTTGTATTCCGTGATGGGGGCATTGGACAAGCAGATCTTTGAAACGTTCAAAGCACTTACAAAATGGTTCATTGGAAAGCTGGGTGAACTGGTTGATCTCGCTCCTAACATGTGCAGTCTTATGATTTGGGTAAAACTTCTTAAGAAATGCTACGACGAATTCATCCCAATTAGCGATAGAGTGTGCGGCAGTTTTATAAAGCCATTTTTCTGCCAAGTCGCACAGTGTGAATGGGAGAAGACGTAAGCGCATAGCATCTAAGGTCAATTGTGAAGTACCCATCATTGCGCATACGTTCTCGAATTTGGTGATGAAAACGTACGCGTCTTCCGATTCAAGCCCGTGAAATTTGGGCAGCAGATTGATGTAGTGGGGTTTAATCTCGAAATTATCCCTGTTAGGTGGTGGAAGAGATAGACAAGTAGGAAGAGGACCACGAATAGGATAGCATCTCTCTTGGAGAAAGATGCGTGGTGGATTCTGCTCACCTGCGGGCGGTGGCAGCGTGGTGTTATAATTAGATGGAGTGCCGTCCATCACGGTCGATGTGGTGTGTGGTGGGGGAAAAGAGGATGAAGAAGTACCGACTTCGGCGTCGATAGCAGGAACGCAGACAAGACGGGCACTAGGATCCCGTGTCCAGCCGAGCATGCACTAAGCGGGTTTAGTGCAAGTGGCAGCGTGTGTGTGATTTAAAATTGGCTTGTTTTGAAAAAGTGGGACTCAAGACAAATCTCCTTAATATGCACAAGCAACCCTAGAACTAAGGTTACCTAGGTCCAGTCTCTAGACCGCTCCTAGACTTCCAAAGGACAAGCCGCAGGATCAATCCTCTACCGCCTCCGTACTACCCTTGTAGCCAGATAAGTGGGAAGGAACCACGTCGTGGGCCTAATTAAAAACCACTAGCCTTTGTCACACTTACCTAGGCACTACAAAAGTAATGCGGATAAACGATAGATTACCCACGACCTTCCTCTGTCCTTATTGAGCGCGACAGTCCTTAGAGTCTGGTCTAGATATTTTTTAAATTAATGAAGGGTTGATATATATGCTCAGTTTGTGATTTGTGGGGCTTAGGAAGGGTGATGAAATCCCCACCTAATCTTGATTTGGTCTTTGCCCCTTAGAATCCGTATTAAAATATGCAAAACAAAACCAATCACAAAACTTTTGCAAAAAGATTTTTTAGCGGCGCAATTTTGCAAAAAATCCTGCAGAAAATAGATTTTATTGGATTTGGGGAGAGAGAGAAGGAGTTAAGAAAGATACCAGAGAAGATTGAAGCCTTAATTCCTCCAACCTGCCGTGCTTCCGCCGCCAAAGGTGCCTTTATGCCGTGGTTCCGCCGCGTGGTAGAGAGAACAGTTGATGAAAATTTTTTTGTGATCTCCTTTGCTCCTCTGGATCTCTAAAAATGTCTCTGTTTCCTGTTTTCCTCAATTCTGTGACTCCAGATCTCCTTGCAAAAATCCACGCACAAATCGTTAAATATGCAATTTGCAGTTTTGTTTTAATAATGATATGGCTCGTCTAAGAATTCAATACAAATAGTAAAAATAAAAAATTACGCACGTATCCCCGGCAACGGCGCCATTTGATTGATACGAAAATTTGTGTTTGTAGAATAACCGCAATCAGAACGGTGTCGCGCGTAGCTAGACCGAGGTGAGTACGGGTCGTCCTCAGGGAAACATGGAACCTTTTACTTTTACTTTAGATGTGTTGAGAAAGAGAGGAGGGATAAAGAATTTTATAGAATGATTTCTAGATCTACGTTAAACAAGAATGTAAAATATAGATCTAGATTATTTTAGAGACTTAGATAATATAATAAGAAGGCTTGTAGGGTTCGTTAGGATTTAGTAGTTATGGACGATTAATTAAAAGTTACCCTTTTTATCCATTAATAGATTTAGAACTAGAACGACGATGATGCGTGTAGATTAGGGTTTCTGGAGGGAAAAGGAATCCCACTCGTAACCCCACGGAACTCCGTTCATATCTAGCATTTACCAAAACAATCATTAATCTAATCTCTAATCGCGGTCGGAACTAGCAAAGAATTGCTAGCGCGCCCGATTAGGATGTTAATGATTCTTTTGATAAAGTTCCTAAACTTTATAGGACTTAAAAAGGGTTTAGATATTTTCATCGTCCATTAGCCTACCCTAATCCTACGAACCCTAACAAGCGGAGAATTACTCGCGCATGTTGGGAGAAGAGAATGAAAAGAAAGAGAGAGAAAACATAATGTAAAAAAAAATAATTAAATAAATAACTACCTTTATTAATCGACTTCTTCAAACTACACTTTTTAATCCATAGAAAATGATTACAACTAGTTGCTTCTCGTTCTTTCCTAAGGAGGTAGTCGAACAGTCGATGATCAGCCTGGATGCGTGAGCGTCGGGAGCTTCGTGATCGCGTCGGCTTGATAACTTTTCCAAGAGGCTCTCGGTGCTCTTTTATAGTGCAAAGCCAGAATCTTTTAGTTGGAAACTTAGTAAAATTCAGCAGAGATTTATGCCAAAAAATATTGCGCTCTAACTCCTTGGAATTGCGGCGGATCCGCGGCCCAAGGGTGGGTTTGGCCGCGGATCCGCGCTCAATGGTGAGGATCTCTTCGTCAATTTTCTTGGGCTTTCCGATTGTGACATTTGGCAATCCAAGACACCTTTAGAATTCAGAAATCTTCTCTCGGTTGCTTCCAGACTTGGTCTCCAAGTTTTGCTTCTTAATTTGGCAAGATTTCTTCAACAACTTGATTTGCTTGATTCTAGCCTTGGAAAATTCTGCACAACTTGGAAATATTCTGCACAACAACTCAAATAAGATTTTAGTAGACTTTGTTCTACTAGGATTAGGTCAATAATATTATTTGCATACATTTTCCTACCAAATACTAATTAAAATATATTAACACATGGAAAATGGTATTTTTACACATAAACCCTCATATGTATAATATATTATAATAAAGTCCTTTTTTAATATGAAAATGGTAGGAAAAATGTAATACAAATGTGCAGTTTTATCAACTGAACACCATGCACGGGGGCCAACAATCCTTCAGGGAGCTCGGCCCGAGCCAATAAAGTCATCTACTAGCATGTACCTTTCTTTTAAAGCAATGTAAACTCTTCCTGAGACCTATTGTTAATTTAATAAAGATCAATGGAGCATTGTGAAAAGAAAAGAAAAGCTCTGTTTATTCAAAAGGTATTATGGGCTTCTCAGCCGTACATGCAAAAATAAAAGAAAATTACAACAGTGGGGCGAGGGGGTGCAGCGAGCACTGCTCGTGGTACTCGGTGAAGATCTCCGCCAACCGAGGCCGCGCAAGGTCCAACCTCTGTCCCCGGTTCCCCCCGCGCACGTCGACCCCGAGCCTCAGCTCGTAGCATTCGCGGACGAGCGCCTCTGAGCGGGCCAGCCGGTTAGTGGAGATCAGGCCGAAGCGCCTCAAAGACCGCAGCTTGCCCACGGCCTCGTCATAGAGCAGCTCAAACAGGGGGTTGTAAAGCCCCGGCGACGCCCTCCAGATGGAGTACATCAGCAGCTGCAGCAGGGGGGACCGTCGGGGGAGCAACCGGCCAAAATGGTCCTCAATGCTCCCGCAGACCAGCTGCACCATGTCCTCGGTGCAGTACGGGTCGTACAGGTACACGTCTTCGAAGTGGACGATGTCGGTGATGGTAAATGGGAAGTCCTGCATTCTCGACGACCTGTTTACGAAGGATGGAAGGATCAGGACTCCTTCGGCCTTATATAGCCCACTGCGCAGCTCAACAGTCGCCCGCTTTCACCCAAGGAGTCACTGCCATGCGGCAGCCATCGAGCCTCCTTCGGCGGAATCGAAGCGACGCGCCCCTAGCGCTTCACCTCCCTCCCCCCCTCTCCCCCCCCGCATTCAATGCGCTGGCTACGCACGCCGTTGCCCCGACCGTCCCCATTCCCTGCACCTACAGCTGGACGGTCGGGCTACACCACGCCAAGATTCAGCCCAGCAGCTACCATGCTCGGTCACCCCTGGCGGGTAGCTTCCCTACCGCAACGCCAGGGATCAAAAAGCCCTCCCAGAGGCAGTCGAGCCCGAGGATCCCTCGCTCGGCTATCCCCAGCGGGCAGCTTCCCTGCCATAACGTCGAGGATCAAAAAAAGCCCTCCCAGAGGCAGTCGAGCCCGAGGATCCCTCGCTCGGCTATCCCCAGCGGGCAGCTTCCCTGCCACAACGCCGAGGATCAAAAAGCCCTCCCAGAGGCAGTCGATCCCAAGGATCCTTCGCTCGGCTATCGTTCAGGACAAAAGCCCTCGCCAAGAGGCACCGGGCAGTAACCCTGCCCGGCCAAGGGTCCTTGGTATGCTTCTACAGCCGCTCTCACACTAAGGACCAAAGTCCTCCCAGAGGCAGTCAAGTCCTTGCTCGGCTATCCCCGGCTGGTAGCTTCCTACCACAACCGACAGGGATCAAAATCCTCGCCAAGAGGCACTGGGCAGTAACCCTGCTCGGTCCCCGTCCTGAAGGATCAAAAGCCCTCGCAAGAGGCAACCGAGCGGCTACCCTACTCAGTCAACTCCGGCTGGTAGCTCCCTACCCTCGACGCCAGGGATCGAAAACCCTCACAAGAGGCACCAGAGCGGCTACCCCATCCGTTCATCCCAGGCTGGTAGTTGCCTACCCACGACGCCAGAGATCAAAGCCCTCACCAAGAGGCAACCGCGCAGCTTCGCTGCCCGGTCATCCTTAGTGGGCTTCTTACAGCCCTCTTGCTCTTGCTCGGCGATCCCTGGCGGGTAGCACCCCTACCGCAGAGGCGACTGCGCAGCTACCCTGCCCAGTCAACCCCGGGTGGTGGTCAACATTCGAAATCGGAGATGCTATGTGACCCGCGGAAGATCCGAGACCCCAGTGAGGGGCGTCAGGTCTGTCCAAGCCTAAATGATCTCCCCCCGACTCCGGGGCCCATGGGGATGCCTCCTCGGCAGCGCTTGGCACGCTCATCGGCCAGTGATTGAAGTCAACTCGACGGACAATCGCCAGGCAGACGGCCAACCTGACATGAAAGCACAACGGTACAGACAAAAATATCTTGCAAACAGATGGCAGAGTGCAATTCTATGGAGCCGAAGAAAACTTTATTACTGCCAAAGATGAAGTTTTACAAAAGGGTATTTTTTGGGCTCCTCAGCCTTACAAAATTCAAGAAAACAAAATAAAAGGAAAAGAGCGAGGGCTCTACACCTCGGGGCCAGGAACGACCTCGAGGTCCTCGACCTCCACTACGTGGCTCGCTGGGTCCTCGGCAACCTCCTCGCCAGGAACCTCTTCACCCTACTCGTCGGCGCCCACGAGGGGGAACTCGGCTCGGAGATCTGCGTCGGCGAACTCCGGCATCCGGGACTTAACGGAGTCGAGGGTGTCATGCCAAATGCGGGTCGTAGCAACGGCCAAGTCGTCATAGAAGTATTTCGACTTCTTATATCCGTCCACCGCCCTCAATTCGGCTGACTTGGCCGCCTCGGCCGCCGCCCCCAGCTCTTTCCGGAGGGCCTCCACCATCCTTTTCAGGTTGTCGGCGAGCACCTGGGCATCCTCGAGCTTGCCCTCGGTAATCACCGCAGCCTCGCGGTGCCGGGCCACCTCCCGTTTCCCGGCCTCCACCTCGCCTTCCAAGGCGGCGACCCTCGCCGACATCGCCTCCAGCTCCCGCTTGGAGCTCTCTTACAGCGAGGCGAACTGACCCGCAGCCTCCAGCGCCGGGGCTACCACCTCGGCCTCCATGCGCAGGGCGAGGGCTACGTGCTGGAGAACCTGGAAAACACGGAAAATATCAGAAAGATGAGGCGAGCACCGAATCTCACCATGTACAAACAAAAACTTACCTGCACGGGCTCCTGGGCGATAGACGCCAGCTGAGCCCTGAGGGTCCCCCCGGGGACTCTGCCCCCTGCCGAGGTCTCTATCTCGTGCAGGAGGCTGTCCGCCACGGACAGTCCCGATGGCACCGCAAACCGGAAGCCCCCTTCCTCCACCACGGTCGGCGAGGACCGGCCCCGAGAGGGCCTCTTGGAGCTTCTCTTGAGCGGCTCCGAGGGAGAGCCGGTCTCCTCTTCCGAGGCCGAGTCCTCCAGAATCAGGGCCCGCTTCCGGCCCGATGCTCTGCTGGGACCCGGGGCAGGATCCGCCACTGAGCGCTCGCGGGGCGCCTCCACTGGAGCAGTAGGAACCGGGGCGGGCTTCGCACAGGAAGAACTGGCGCCCCCAGCCCTCGTAGGCTGCCTCGGCTGGCGCATGGAAGCTTGGAGCGAGGCGAAGTCCATGGATCCTGCACGAAACAAACACCCAACAAATCAGCGACACGAGTAAAACAGAAACCCAAAAAACAAGCCTAACTTACCGACAAACTCGACGGGGCTAAGGCCAGCCCAGCTCAAGACCCTCTCGGACAGCAGCACGTCGGGTCGGGGGATAGGCTCCCACGACGCCACTCTCACCGCGGCGGGGTCATCGGACTGGTTCCCCGGCAGACACTTCTCCCTCGACCACTTGGTAGGCACGGGCTAGTCCTCGCCCTCGGGAGGGGAAACGAAGAAAATTTTCTTTTTCCAATCATGAATGGAGGAGGGCAAGGTAACGACCCCGGTCCCGGCGGCGCCCCCCGGCCACTTCCTGAAGGTGAAATAAACCCATCTCGGGTCGCCCGCTCGACCACCATGGTGACTTTTGAAGACGAGGGAGTAATCGAGGAGGGAAAGGCTGAAGGGGACCGCCTGCAACTTCAAGCGGATCAAGAACCCAAGGAGGATCCTCCACGAGTTCGGCACCAACTGGCCGGGGGCCAAACCGAAGAAATGCAGTTCGGCGACGATCTCAAGAGAGAAGGGCAGGCGCATTCCGCCCCAAAAAGCTTCCAAATACAGGGCAATCTCCCTGCCCTGTACCTGATATGCCCTCTCTCCCTCCTTGGCCAGTCGAAGCGTGTAGCGCGAGAGGATGTGGAAGCAAGACCGAGCGTTGGCGAGCTCGTCCTCATGCCTCACCCAGCACGAGGTGCTGGGGGCCACATCTTCCGCCTCCTCCCTGGAGGCGGCCCCCGCCTCACGATCCCGGGGAAAGGATCCAACCCCTTCTCCCTGAGGAGACTCAGACACGGCTAAAGGAACCCTAGCACCTACTCCTACAATATCTACTGATTCTACAGAGGAAGACATTTAACCTTGGAAAAGAAAATCTTCAAAGGCTGAAAACGAGAGAAGGAAGACAATCACCGAGCAGCCAAGACTTGAGAGAGGGAAATATGGAGGAGTAAGGGCCCTAGAACGGACCCCACCCCTGTTTATTGCTGCACACTGTCTCATCCAACGGTGCCCGTCGTCTCCCGCCAAAACGGCTCTTCGCGCCCAGCGGCCCCGATCGCTCCACGTGTCAGTTCTGCGCTGGGCCGCGTCCCATCAGACGCCTTAGGCCTGCATACGTCGCATCAGCCAATTGACGCTCGACACGTGGACCGTCGCTTCAGTTGCAGAGTGCACAAACCGGCGCACCTTCTTTAAATGCGGAGATCTCGCCTTGATTCGCTAGCGGGAAAGACAACCGACGGCCCGAGGGCTCATCCCGACAAAACCCTGGAAAGGAGCTCACCTCGGAAAGCTCGGCGATCCACTCCTAACCCGACCCTCTAGCTGGTCGGGACAAGAGTGAGGAGCTAATGATGATGCTCAATATTGGCGATCCCCAAGATCCTGACACGTGGCCGGTGACGTTTCCAAGAACTCAGAAGAAGGGGGCCACAGGGGCCGACCAAGCCACCCTGTACCCGACCTGCAAACACAAGCTGGACCTCCTCGGGCCCCCCTGCAGAATGGCCTCCTCAGTCCCGTGGCTCTCGCCGAGCTGTCACAAGACCTGGACTCCTCGGCCTCCTCGCTCGTCCCGAGCTCCAGGCCGTGGCCATCTTCCTCGGCCCTCCGACCAAAGTCACCGCTCACAGGTGTAACCGCCGCTCCGCAAATCTCGCCACGCGCAGATTCTCCGCCAGCAACGTCCCACGTTCCATGCCATCACGATCCCCATTAATGGGCGATCCGCTCTTTACGCGGGCGTGATGTCAGGAGCGTAACTGCCGGCGAGATTCTCGCGCCTGCTGCTGCGTGCTGCCACCGCTATATAAACCCCATCACAGAGGGGTCAAGTAAGCCATCTTTTACTCTTTTAAGCCGTTACTCTACTTGGATCTCATCACTAACTTGATCGTCGGAAGGTCCTTGGTGGTACCAAACCACTCCGGGACTTCTTTGCAGGTACTCGACACCGAACTCCTCATACCAGCTCTTCCATCAAAATCCATTTAGATCCACACACAACGGAAGATAACCACCTAAGTCCATCAGGAGATCGGCGGAAGACAACATCTGACGGAGACCCGAAAAGGACCTCCATCAGCGACAGAACAGAATCATGCATCATATCGTATCAATATTTTGTGGTTGCATGATTGGAATTGCATTTAATTGATAATCAAATTGCATGATTCATTTTTTGTGGTTGGTGAAGATCCAACAGAATTCCCAATTGACTGTTTATACGTGGAAGCCGAGGACCCGCCATTCCTGATGTGTTACGGATGGCCGATTGAAACACAAATCAAATCCTATTTTTAAAGGCGTTTTTTCTCTCTCACCAAATCTCAATTGTGTGGATGCATTGCTTCTTCCAGAAAAATGTCAAAAGAATTATTCGATGCCCACTCGATGGATTGCACAAAAAAATGTTATTCCATTCCCCCCAATGCTTTGATCTATGATGATAATAAAAGAGGAGGGTTTATAAGCAGCCCCAACATAATAATGAATCGGATTTTATATTTTTATATTTTTATATTTTTATATTTTCTTTTTGTTTCATTTTACCATTCCTTTTTACTTTTGCAAATATACCAAGAAAAGCATAGCCATTAGGTAATCTGATATCGATTATGGTTTCTGCACTAAAAAACAGTCAAAAGAAGAGGAGTGTATTATTATTATTATTATTATTATTTAACCAATAGGGGAGTGTATCATCCACCTTGAATCAATTTCTTATCTTGAAGCACTTTAGGTCATCTTGATTACATTTATGATAACAAATATTGTTCATATAATTCTATACCGATAAGATTCTGGAATCATGTCATCAACTTTTCCCTGCGCTAAAAAAGGCTTATTTTACCAAAAAATCTTACAAGTTTGAGTATATATACATATATATGGAAATAATATAAGAAAGAGAATTATGGATTGGACACGGTGGATATAACCGGAGATCCATGATACCTATTGACTGTGATCAATCCATGAGACACTGAGGTAGGGAGATACGGGATGTCGTCTGGTGATATATGTGTTATCAATTCATGAGTGAATGAGAGTAGCTGACACAGGATGTATCTACGGATATGTGAGGGATCGATATACATACCCTGCACTGAGATAGATATATTATATATATGTGCAGGATCAAGATAGATACCCTGCACGGATGAGATATATTATGTTGTATATATAGTAGCCGAACAGGACTGGTCTACGAGACTGTATCTGAATAGTATTTTCATATATTTATGTATATCGAAAAGGGTTTTATAAAGAGTTATAGTCTTATATTTTCCACGTGTTTATGATCAGCATAAAAACTTCCAAAAGAAAACCCCTTCTAAATCATTTTCAAATAAAGAAGAGCGGGCCGTATGCTTAAATAAAACACCTATTTTCTTCACACCTCAACGTCCGCTATTAGTATCGTGATATAGACATCATACGGTCATTTTAAAAAGATTTAATATACATATATTTTTCAGCTGCCTTTATAGGATTTGCATATGGATGTGTGCTATATGTATTATAGTTTTGCTTCTATTTATATTTGGTCGTGTGTTATAAATATTGCACTACGCCTACTGTCACGTCCTGCTTCCTAAAAGAGCGGGAGCGAAGACGCGACGAGATCCGCAACGTATTTATTTCGAGCAGGTCATTTCCCGCAAAAAATACACTAAGCGTTTATAAGTAATATAAAATAATAAGAAATTAATAAGTGAAATAAAATCCAACATTATATATTGCATTCACGATACCACAGGGTTTTGAATGGATGCAAGATAACATAAAAACAAAAGTACAATGATAAGCTGCCTTAAACAATAGGCGTACTGAAAACTAAAGTGTTGAAAGGAACTAACAGTCGATGTCCTCTGCAAGCTGAGAGTAGTCCCCTGACTCGGCTCAATCTTCTCGGTTTCTTGATCTGACGAACATTTCAAGAAAAGAAAAAACACAGAGGAATGTCGTCAGCGAACTAGCACTCGGTAAGTCTCAGAAAGAAAGAGTACGGATATAAAGTGTGATAAAGAGCATGTATGTAAGTGGAACATGAATCTAAAGCAATTGTGGATAAGTAAGAGTATTAAATAGATATGAGTAGGTTAATGTATTTTAAGCGTGTCAATGTAGATGAGCATGTTATTCTATTCTAACGTGCTTGTTTGTAGTTCGATAATAAAGTTATGTGTGTGTACGATAGTGGTCCGTCAAACCCACGAACCCACAGCACGTAGAAGTATAAGGCCCCGCAAACCCATGGGACAACGACACACGATATTCAAGTTAGGTAATTTTCAGTTAACTCTCGTACCACGACGTACATTTTTTACCAAACTACACCTTATCTCCATGCATATTAATTTATAGATTTAGTTACACGTCTTGTCCGAAATTCATGAATACAAAGAGAGTACAATGCAAGTTCAAGTCGAGTACAAGTATTCAAGTCCAGTTCAAGTGTCAAGCCAAGTCGTATTCATGGTTTGGGTCAAGTCAAGTTTAGCATGTAATAGATTTATGCAATCAAGTCATATGGTGCAATAAAAGCGGTACATAGAATGTTATGATATCAGAATCAATTCAAAATACATGTCGTCTATGATGTCCATTTTCCTTACATTTTAAGATGGTACGAATTTACTTTATTAAAATAGTCAGATGGGCAAATGGCGACGCTGATTGTCTCCGGCTTTCTGAGACTCAAGAGAGAATAGGCCACTTAAATCTATCTGCTTCCTAAATACTTAACATATACCAGTCTTAGAAATTCTAAGATATGTATGTGAAAAGATGGCATTTAGAAATTTTATAGTATTTATCTAAAATAAGCCATTAAATTCTCGAGGGGTTTTAAATAAAATATTATATATTAAATCTCGAACGTTTTGATAAAATATTATTTAGAATGTCTTAATAAAATATCATTTAGAATGTCGAGAGTGTTTTGATAAAAAGTATACTTTTAGAAGGTTGGGATATTTTTGTGAAAAACCTAATTTTATGGTATTTTAGTAAAAACTAACTTTTTAGAGTTAACGGTATTTTCTTAAAAAATCTAATTCAAATCTTGTTTTCTTTCAAACTAAGGACAAAATATAATAACAGATACTAACCAAATTAATTTAATTTTCTCATCTTTTATTTTATTTTAATTTTATCGGAATTGTTTTATTTTCTAAATCCACTTTTTCTTTCGAGACCGCGCTCCGTAAAGAGCTCTGTGTCGTACTCTACTAGATTCAAAAAGTGTTTTAACTAGTATCATCCGTAACAGAGTTTCCCTGAACAGTGTTGTAGAGAGGATTGTGCAAAGGAAGAGATAGTACATATTTCAATTTTTAAAATAATGATTGTGTTAAAAGATTTTGGAATAAACAGTGAATATTAGCCGGTTGATTTCCCAATGTGCATTTGTGTGTAAAACAGATGTCAGGAAAAACTTAAGGTGATTAGTGTGACCCACTGAAGGAAGAAAAATTCAATGTGCAGATCTTAAATAAATTTTATGCCAGAACAGCAAGATTTGGTTGAAATTAAGATAAAATGCTGGATAACAAACAGGCGACTATAAATTAACAGTTTCATATTATAAAATTCCAATCACCTCTAAAATTAAATATTTACCAGATATATTCACTCTATGAATTGAAGAGTTTTATTTATATTTAACCAACTTGATATGTGATAAACCGAAAAGTAGTCAAAAGCACTTACTTTATCATACAATAAGAAACGATATTTTAGACAAGAGGGGAGGGACGGAGAGGGGGGAGGGGGGACTCACACATGGTGTCACACGGTATAACAACCGTTTTGCCGTTTATAGAGGGAGAAAAATATGATCAGAGATTCGACTCTTATGGAGCTCGTAGATTTTGCCTTAGATTAGAGAAGAGTTGGAGTGAATTTTTTTGTTTATGTATTATTATTATTATTTTTGAGGAGGGAAGGAGAGAGAGAGATGTGTTTATTAAGAATTTTGGAGAAAATGAAAAGGAATTATTAAGTGGGAGTATAAATAAGAAAGAATTAAGAGAGTATTAAAGAGAAATATGGTGGAAAATGTGAGGGTGGGGTTACAGGATTAATTGGACAATTTTGAGAAACACTTGTAGTTTTCATTGGAAAGAGAAATGAATACTGGGGTTTTATTAGGAGAAGAAGAATATGCAATTAAATGAATAGCCTAACAAATATTTATATATTGAATGCGTGCAAATAGATATGCACCATAGCAATTACTATACAAAAATTTAACGACTCCTAATTGTTGTCATAATCCACTAAAACAAGCGTTTTTTTCAGAGAGAAAATGAACAGGTTATGGGTTAGTAATTTAGGTTTGGAAAAGTATTATATGGGATGTGGGCTTTTGGGCTTATGTGCTGTAGAGAAAGAAAAATAAAGAATTAGAGAAGGATGGATTTACATTAATGGGCCTAGGATTAGGAAAAAGAATTAGAGGTAAGGATGAGAGGATAAATATTAAAAAATATATTTACTGCAAATAAAAAATATACGGAAAATACCAAAACAAATAAATATATTATTTTATGAAAGATAATATGAAGATATAGGAATTTTGGGATTGTTACAGTTACGGTGATCGTTATTTGACACCTGTATATTTGTACGCGGTGAGTTACTGTTTATTGATGTTGGATCATCATTACATTGCATCGTATTACGTTAATTTCCGTGACTCATATACTTTCATATGCTTGTGATTATGTTATGTCCGTACCGGGATTGAGGTTGTTTATTTGATGTTGACATGATAACTATACATATTTATATATAGGATAGCGGTACACGAGTTGTACATCAGAGTTTATCATCATATATCTCATTGCTCGAACTTTAGTTTCGACACATACTATTTTACCCTTCTTAATGTACACATTTATTTTGTTATGTTTAGATATTTCACCGTTTATGCATACGATTTTAGCTCGTTATATAATACTATTTACGAGTTGGCAACTCATCCTCGTTGTGCTGTAGTTCTGTACAGATTTGATCGCTTGGATCAGTAGAGGCTAGTTTGGCACATCTTCTAACTTGTGGGCGTGATTGGACATATTTTGAGCGAAGGGCTATTATTTTGTATCAGCATTTACCTTGTACGTATTTGTATCTAGAAATACTCCATCAAAAACCAAATCTAGTATTGTCGAGACCTTAACGTTGTATATTTCGTTATTGTCGGACTCGTGTGGAGTCGACTGGATGTATATTATCCTGTTTACTTTCCGCATTTTTATCCTTCGCCTGAGACGTCGTGTGTGTGTGTATTGCGTGGTTGTGGATCCGCGGTTGGACGTTGATTTTGCTCCCGTATTCGGAATGTTTTATTTTTATGTTCATTGTACCTGTTTTTATCAAAATTTATAAAGGAGGTGCTGCCTGATTTTTTAACGATAATAATATTTTCAAACCAAATTTGATTTCAGGTAGGTTAAATCTTTTCAAAATTTCACATCCACTATTTTTGTTTAAATATATTTTGGATTCCTGGTTTTTGGCTTACTTAGATTACTGTGTGGTCTTATAAACAATATATGATTTAAGTGTGGGTCACTGTGTGGTCCTATAGATTTCATATGATCCAAGTGCCGGTCACGTGCCATTTCTGGGTCGTGACAGTGCTCTAGCCCTCCACTGCGGCCGTCTCGTCCTTTGCTACCCTGCCGGTGACGCCGTGGGTTAAGAAGAAAAGAAGAGAGAAAATAAAGAGGGATACAAAAAGAGAAAGAACTTGCTCTTAAAAAGAATGAAGAAGGGTAAAATTGGAAAAAGAAAGAAAGAAAAAGGCGGTCATGTGATAGGTCACGTGACCATTTAAACTTATGATTTAACGGTGGGCAATGGGTTAACGATTACAAACTTTAAGAGGTTTTGGACCAGCGGCAAGACTATAGAAGGGTTTCTGAACAATATCTCTGGTTTCTCGAGAATTTTGGTGAAACACGCCTTAAGAAAAATTGCACCGGTGGACTCGAGTAATATGCTTAGTTTTCTTCTTTATGAAAAATCTCTCTGAAATGAATATGTTTGGAGGGTGCTATCTGCATTTAGTATTCGAAAAAATATATTAAAGTGATTTGGATTGCAAGATATCAAGTTATGAATACATCCAGGCTATGATAAAATTTGTTGATCTTCCAAAAACTGGTTTTTGTTGAATCTGGTTGCTGTATTTATTTATTGGTTTTAATAAAAGGGTCTCCATGTGCTTTCCTTCCCGTTAGCTTTGTCTATGCCTTGTCTTTTCTTTTGCACCCTCGTGTTGTTATTATCTTTGCGTTATAAACAAGAAAAAACAAAAAAAAATTACCCAATTCAATTCAATTCACTCTGAAGATTCTCTTTAGCAAGTCCTCTTTGCATTAGTCCAAGAGATGAGAAGAAAAAAAGTATTCGGCACGCATAAACGAGAAATTTCTAAGTTAATACTCTTACAGCTTCATTTTTTTCATTAATATAAAATGCGTTGGTTTTACAATCTCCTGAAGGAGCTAGCAGTTCTGTAAATAAATAAAAAGAGACCGGCTCAAAGAAACAGAGGGAATATGAGTTTGAAAGAGAAAAAACCTACGAGAGAGATGATTTATATTGAAATCTGACATGGATAGCGAGTTAAAAAGAAATGCTGTCAAAAGAAGCAACTTGTGATATAAAATAAGCTGTGAACTAATAATGATTTTAATCAAAATAATTCGTGAAGGTCCTCTAATAATCTAATTCTTCTGTCACTTGATTAAGGATTTACCCATTAATGATGTTTTGAGTTTTCATTGGCGATAAATTCATCGATCGATCCACTTATCTAAGCAGTTGGAGAGAATAAAGGCCTAAATGAAATGCATCCGGGGCTTTTTTTACAAAGATTTTGAACAGTAGCTCTTCCCAACAATTTTGAAAATATTAGGGGTTTTAGATGGCTCCCGAGCGGGCCGGGGGCTTTTTGACAATTTACCCAAAAAACCTTAATTTCTTTATGTTGGTGTTCTGGAATATAAACCAACTCCTATACTCTTCCTCGGAGATTCATCTCAATACTCGGGAAATTTTATCTTTTTCCTTTGTAAACTTGTGAACCTTATATTTCAAATCACATTCTTTGTCCCACTATAAATATAGTTTATTTTGTTTTATGTAAGCCTAACTTAATATGCGCTTCCAAACTTAAATTTTTTAAAGGATTTGTTTAGCAAATAAGAGCTCAAAAGGAAAATATAAAAATGAATTCAAGAGGTTTAATGTATTTGTTTGGTGTCTTGAACAGAAGATAAAAAATATATTTTTACGGTTTGTCTTTATGCCTATTTGGCAACTAGAAATCCCGGCATGGTTTCAAAGGAAACCATGGTTTGTGATATAGCATAAATTGCTTGTCCACGAATTTAAAGGAGCGAGCAAACCACGATAGCCCATATGAGGCCCGAGACGGATAAGAGGTCCCGTGTACAATGAGGTCCAAACCTTATGTATTAAACACGGTGTATCTGATACCCATATTTGATATGCACCCATCAAGTAAGATACCCGGAAATCCTCGGAGATCTTCCCTCATCAAAGCTCCTCAAGCTTAACTATATAAATCCTAAGTCCTTCGATCCTAAGGTACACACAATCTTCCGCTAGAAACCTTAGATTTCATAAAGCGGCAACTAGCTTAAGCATCCGAGGAGGATCCCGGAGAGCCATCTTCGGACGTTCTCTGTCTTGCAGGCTGACGAGTGAGGATTTTCGCCTTGTGTCGAGTACCCATATAAAAATCTTTTGATGCATGCAGGTTCGTCAAAATCCATGCAGCATCAGTTTCCCCATTTTTATGAAACCATGATTTGCATACATGCAAACTGATGCTGCATGGATTTTGCAAAGTTTAGTGGCGTTTAAGAACACAGCATTGAAACCAAGGTTTCATTTAATTACCATTGTGCCATAGGTAAGTTGGTATGGACGCTTCCAGTGAGTGCCGGGTTTGAACCCTAAAAACCCCAAAAGGGAAAGTGGCCACAAAAATTGACGCTTTTGGGGCAAATTCATGGGTCCCCCGAGTGCGTGTGTATGTTGTGTGTGATGTGTGCGTGAGTGTGTGACAACACTACGGAGAAAGCGGCGCTTTTGTGTAACATGTCACAAATTAACGCTTTCCGAGAAAATTCATGGGTTCTCTGAGTGTGTGTTGTGTGCTTGTGTGTGATGTGTGTGTGAGAGTGTGTCGTGTGTGATGTATGCATAGATTAGCGCTTACGGGAAAGAAACAAAAGTTCCGTTTAATTTAACTTATTTTTAAGGTTAGAGAGGGTTAATAAAAAAACTTTTCAAAACTCCACTACTTTTGGAGTTTAAAAAAATAAGGATTTGAGTCCAAAATTTTTCATACCGTGGCTTGGAAAACTGTATTTTGGTTTTTAAACATGTCTGTTATAAATTTTAGAATTTAATCTCAAAACTCTACAAAATGACGATTTTGGAAACTGTAACAGTGTTGGCAAATTAGGCCTTACACTTTTATAGTTTCCAATTAGTGGGGTCATATTTTTTTCTTTAAAATATTAATGGTTCTTCTTAAAAGTGGCCGTTTTGTAAATGAGAAGTAAAGGGAAAAGTTCGATAGTCAAGAAAATACTATCTTATGCTTTTGGCACATAGCTTTTTTTTGCCATTTCATTTTCTTATGCAAATCCTTAAAAAATGAAAAGGAAGTGGAAGAAAATAAATAATTCATAGTTATTTACTCTATTTTATTTTCTTTATTACCTTTTTGATCTCAACATTTGGAAATAAACAACTCAATCTCACTTTTTGCAGCCACATAAAAATCAACTCAATTTGTTTTTCATTTATTTATAAGTTACTAATACTTTAATCTCAGTTTTTTTTCTATTCTCTATTCGCATTCATACTACTTTTTTATTTTTCTATTTTTTTTTTAAATTTCCAATTGCTGAACATTTCGCACTTCTCACCTTTGTATCATAGAAACTCCAGTTCTCTTCACATTGCAACCATCTTCTTGACCTTTTCAGTCATAGCAAAATATATGGGGATGCACAAATTTTGTTGCTATGTAATTTTTTTCATGCTTCTCTATTTTTCTCTTATAGTTTATTCTTCAAATTGCCAAAAAAGAAAGGATGAATATTTTCTCTCTCGAAAAGATAGACTTATAGCAACATTTCAAAAATAGAAGTGAATAATAATATGAGTATTATGTTCGTGTGGTTGTGTACATAGAGGACCGGTTTGTTTTTTCTCATTTTGGAGCTACAACCGCAGCCAATGTACTACTATGCCCTCAAATATAACTAGAGACGGATCTTGGATTATAAGTCAGGTAGGACGAAAAAAATTCTATAGTAATTAAAAAAAAAAAAAACAATCCGTGCAGCCAACTTTCATAACTTTTAGATTTGGATTTGGTACAGACATTGACATTGTTGTTCTTTTACGTGTGTACCAGATTAGTTAATTCAATTCATATCTCAAAATATAATCATCGAGTCAACAATCAGATCTATTTCGCTGCTAGTTTTTACTACTATGTGGTAATTGCTTTTGTTAAAAAAAACAAGCAATTGAAAAACTGTAAAATCAAACTGTAAAATCAATTTGTAAAATCAATTTTTAGTTAGAATGAATATCCAACATTACATGAAAAATACAAGGGATTTTTGGAAAAAGAAAGTTCCGAATGCAAGAAATCCATTATAAAGGATTTTTTAAAAAATAAATAAAAAACATGCAATTGCAATACTTGTACTGCTTTATAAACCACCCAACTAATCACAAAGCCAAACCTATTTTTAGTTTTAGAAACCTCTTATATAGGTTCTATTTATTTGTATTAATAAATTCCCGATAGAGCATACATATATACATAATAACCGAAATCCAGATAGGGCAGATGCTTCTTCTCGTCTCGTCTCGTCTCTATCTGGATCCGCCACTGAATATAACGTCAAATATAACGACCGAAGAAACAACATATAACTACCACTAACTACTTAGGTTGCTTGCACAAATGAAGTTGCCAACCTGGTAAAGATTCTCGATGGGCCCAAACCCTAATTCTTTTCCGACAAGCACAATGTGTCACCAGGTTGTAATCTTTGGCCCCACTTGAGATTTAATTTAAAGTATGGTTCGAATGAAAGAGATCCAAACGCTAATGTCACACACTTCCTTCACATTTTAATAATGATTTGCTTGATTGCAACGGCAACAAACACACCAAAAAAATGAAAAGAAAGGAGCCCACATTTTGAGTTTTTCTAAAGAGACGGGGATGCTGTTCGATCTTCCATAATCCAAACTGAAACTAACTAAATCGCTAGTGTATGATCAATTTAGTCATGATGTATATGTCGATACAAAGGATTAGGGATGTATTATACTTCACAATCATATTTAGGTAGATTCTAGATGCATTCAGCAATAAGAAACCAATGGTGCCAACCTGGTGAAGGTATTTGATGGACCCAAAGGGCAAACACAACTTGTTCATATTTGGACCACATTAGATTTAGATTGAATCTATTCTAATCCTATGATTGAGATCCAATTGCCAATGCCACCACTTCATTTGTTTTTTCAAAGTGATTTGTTTGGTTGCTAACGGCTAGGGAAAAATAAACAATCACAGGAAAACAAAAAATAAATAAAAACAAGTATAGATTGAATTGCATAGCAGTAACCAAAGAAATTAATAAAGTCAAATATTTGAAGAGATTTGTTTTAGAGAGGTAGGTGATGCATTCAACCTGTCAAAATACAAACCCAAAATTGAATGGCAGCAAATTATCAAATTTTCAATGGTCTGCCTTGTCACTGTGTTCCTTTTCCCCTACATCTTGTCTTTAACAAGGGGGGAAAAGAGAGCAATGATTCACTGTTTTCTACCATTTTATCTTCCTTTGCAGCCAAACATTTAGATTTCATTTCTTCCTACATTAATTTCATGCATCATTTTATTTCTTTCTTCCAACATGCAAGTCCTGTGTGACATGAAGTTAGCAGAATGAGTTCATCAACAAATTTGGTGGAAAATGCAAGTCTTGTATGCATCATGCATTTCTCCTTTTAGATGACCCATGCACCACACCCAAGTACTCAATTTCTAGGATTAAAAGAAAATAAAAAGCGATACAGGCGTAAAAAGAAAATATCAAACTAAAGTAGCAAATGCCGAGAAAAGCGAAATAGAAAAAAGATCGTTTGATAGAAATTAATTAGGTAGTTCAACCTCCTCGCTACTGAAACTACTGTAACATTCTTGAAAGCAACTGAACAATGCAAAATAACATAGTTTAATACCGGTTGAAATCTCTCATTTATTGAAAAATCAAAATGTAGCTAAGTGGCAATTGACAAAAAAATACAAGGTTTTCAATTTATTTTTACTTCTTTTTTACTTGAGTGTTTTGGTTCATTTATGCTATTGGTGTTTGGTTTCTCACACGTCATATTATACATATGATTTTACGGTCGCTCTGGTTTTACGGTTTTGCTTAGCTACGACCGCACTGCGGTCGAACGTAGCTACATATGCCTCAATATATATATCCCATTGCTTAAAGCATTAGCAATATGACACTTCATAGTAAAGTTAATCTAGCTTGCATTCAACATTAAGAAATCGATCCGCCAAACCCCATAAATGCCAAGGCTCAACCAAACCTTAATCTTCTCATCCCAATGATGTAAAATATGTGAACGAAATGGAGATAACAAAACTAAAACTAGCTCAATCCATCAATGCAAGTCTAATTAATAATTCAAAATCCCACAAAATGTCATAAGAAATGATTGAAAAATAGACCAACAACCAAAGACCAAAACCCATAAATGTCTACATCTTGAAATTTCCAACAAGAAAAGTATCTTTTATGCAATTTAAGAAATTATCAATTAACATTGACAATCACACCATTATAGATGCAGACCGGCTAATTCTTCTTCAACAATAAACCCTTATCTATAGCCCCACACTAATTATAGATTCAAAATCTATGGATTCTGCTAATAATTAAAGCAACATTCATATTTATCACTACCAACTCAAATTGTAATGCATGTTGTTCAATTTGGTTGATGCTATCAATCAAACAAAATCTAAGCTAAAATTTCCCAGTTTCAGCACTAAAATTAGGGTTTCCAATGCAAAACATCAACAAATCATAAGAGAATCGTTCACTGTCTTGAGTGTAGCTAGAAATTCCCAACGTTAGCCATCACTAAAATTATGGTTTTTTAAGCAAATCAATCAACAAATCATTATAAGAGAAAACTCAATTATTTAGAAGAGTGTTGTCAGTTACCACAATCCCCAGTTCTAACAATTCAACAACCCCTTTACAAACCCTAAAAATCACCTCGTGCGTCTTCCTCCCAAATCCCTTAAAAAAAATTGGCCCCTTTCTCATAAAAAAAACCAAAAAAATCGAAAATTTTGAAACCCTAACCTTGATCCTCGCGCTGATCCTCGACCTTGGCAGATCCGCCGCCTCGGATCCCCTTGATCCCCCTGGTCTCGACGTACGTCGCCGATCCCATCTCCATCTGAGCTATCCTCACGGCGCCGATGAGATTCTCCGGCAGCTCGTCCTCGGTCATCCCCTCGACCACGAATCCCATGTCGATCGTCACCGCCGTCACGTACCCCAGCGCCAGGTGCAGGATCGCGTTGGCGATCGTCGAGCTCCCGATGTCGACGTCGATCTCCAGGTAGTTCTCCCCTCGGTGGTAGTTACACGTCAGCGCCTTCCCCAGGAGGCACGCCGCATAGTTCCCCACCGCCGCCTTCACGATCCACGGCCCCTTCACGATCCGATTCACGATCTTGAACCTCGCGTTCCGATACGCGTCGTCGCCGTTCACGAATCGGTAGAGGAGGGAGTCCGGTGGGATGGGCTCGTCGGCGGCGAAGTAGAAGGCGGCGGTGTGGCACTCGCGGCCAGGGATCTGCAGGTTGACGGCGAAGACGAAGGACTTGCGGTTGAGTCCCAAGGCGTTGGCTTTCCTGAGGGCGGACGCGATACGATTGTCGGGTCGGGCGAGGAGGTTGTCCAGGCGGGTCGCGGATCGGAGCCAGTCGACGCCGGCGGGTTTGAGGAGGTAGGGGCCCGACGGCGACTTGTTCTTGTGGCTGAAGAAGCCCTTGCCGCGGAGGTGGAAGAGGTGGCTCGGCGGCGACGCCCAGCCGTTGGATCCCGTGTCGAGGTCCACGTGGCGCAGCGATCCGCCGTTCACGGCCTCGTCGAGCCAGTTGAATGGGGGCGGTGGAGGGGTGGGTTCCCGTTGTTGGGATTCTAGTGGATCTTGTTGCGGGTCGGATTCTGATCCGATAGGGGAGTGGGTGGTGGAGCACATTGTGGAGATGGAGAAGAGGCGAGTTTGAGGATGGGATTTTATAAATAAATGCAGGGTTTTTTTTAGCTGTAGCACCCCTAAAACATAGAAAATTCATTTCTACCCCAAAACTGTTTTGGGATTTTACTTTTTACCCAAAACTAATAAGATACATTATTTTACCTTATTTATGATTTCCATCAACTTTTAACTGCATAACATCGTGTTTTTCTTTAAAATATCTCAACCCCTCTTCTTATTTGGAAATACACAACTTCTTTCTCAAATTGAAATTAAGGTTTAGACTTCTGCAACTCCTTTTTTAAATTTGGCCAAGAAATCAGAAAAATCTTCAACATCCTTCTGTAATAAAGAAGAAGTTGAATATTTTTGCAATCTTACTTGTTGTCTTCGGTAAATGGTAAAACTAAAATTTATGGAGAAAAATTAATATTAAAATTAACGGGGGTTTTTCTGAAGGAAATCGTAAAGAGATAAAATGATGTATGTTATTAGTTTTGGTGGTAAAATGTAAATGTCAAGTTTTGGGGGTTATAAAGGAATTTGCTATGTTTTGGGGGGCCTACATATAAAAAACCCATAAATGTGACAGGGGAAGGAGATGGGTTTGTAATGGGGCGTGGATGTCGCGAGATTTACGGAAATGCCATTGAGAAAGAAAGAGGGCATGGTATTTCTTCTTGATTTTAACCCTTCTTAATTAATTATTTCCTTTTTAAAGATAAAATCCATATAAGATTAGATTTCATATCTATATTAGTCATACAAATATTTAGTATGATCCCGTTTTAATGCAAATTGTGACCGGTTTTAAAATTATCTTCTGGTATAAAAATATATATTATTAGATGGTTTTAATGGTCCTGGTAAGCTCTCCAGGAAAGCTGCCTGCGAAGCAAGAACATGAGAGGACGGGTTCCAATCATGTGGATGAAATCCATTCACGCATCCTTTTACTCCTCTCTAGATATCCTTTTCACATCTCGTTTCATAGAAAAAAATTCTGAGGAGCTCTTCAAGATTAGCAGGCTTTTATTAAATATCTTTTTTCCTATCATCTTGTTTCGCAGCGGCGGCCGCCGGAAAAAAAAACTCTCTAAATTGTAGATTATATTTATTGTCTTATCGAATATCTAAGATCCCAAACTGCACCGGGCGTTTCTAAATAGCCTGAAAGAGTTTTATATATATGCAGTTAATTAATATATGCAGATGATGAATAAGCAAGAGGCACTTGCTACAAAGAAAACATTTATTATTAGACTAGCGATTTAAGGCGATTTGAAATTGTAGATCAGGCTACTGAAGCTCAAAGTGGGTGGCTGGGTTTACTTAGGCCTCGTTAATGCTTGGTTGCTTAACCGTGTCATTCTTTGAAAGGAAAACACGTTTTTTCCTACGCCTAGAGTTGGGCAAAATTGACTCACATTTTTCCAATTCTTCTTCTAGATTGGGACAGTTCTAATTAGTCCGAACACTTGGTTGATTTGAAATTGAAGTGGATTTCGATTCTCTTCTTCTTTGATTTATGAAACCAATAGACTCAAAGCAAAATAAGACAGTGGGTCCCACATAAACTACCAAATTGATGATTGGTTAAAAAAAGTTCAAGGCCTAAAGTCATCTCATCCCTTTAATCAATGGCTGATCTAGCAGACTCTGCGGAATCGACCGGATTGATACGAAAGGTATTACTCATGCTGATGGAGGCTGAGATCTCCTTCAGATGTTGTCCTCCGTCGATCTTTTGATGGCGGTCTTTGACGGCTGAGATTTGATTTGGGTATTGTTGAGTGTGGATCTCAATAGGTTGATGTTGAACGCCGAGCTTTCTGCAAAGAAGTCCCGGAGTGGGTGACCACCGTAAGACCCTCCGACGATCAAATTAGAGCCGAGGTATAAGTGCAGAGCAGCGGCGTATTGAAAATATATTCGAGATACCTGAGTCGTCTGAGAGAGGGGTTTATATAGGAGTCGCGTGGAGCAAACATGTGCGAGATCACCGCCGTCAGTTACGCCCCAGCGTTATTCTCGTCTTGAATGGCGGGATGCGCTCATTAACGGGAGGATACGCCCATTAATGAGGGGATGTGCTTGCGTGGGACGCGGATCGTGGGGAGGCGGATATCGCATCTTGGCGATATGTGTGGAGCTGTTGCGGGGTGCATGGGTTCGACTCTCTTGGTTGGTCGGGGGAGGCGGAGGAAGCTCGGCACGTCAGACGGCCCGGAGACGAGCTGGGAGGCCGAGGAGGCTCGGCACTTCAGACGGCTTGGAGATGAGCAAGAAGGCTGAGAAAGCTCGGATACGAGCTGCTGGTAGTTTCCTAAGTGAAAGTGGTATGTATTCAGTGAGGTCTCTTGAAAGGTCGGATACGTTCCTCGAGAAGGGGATCCCCAGGAATCCTCATAATGCAACCCATCTATTCCACATCCGTAGCCTACGGGACACGTCATCTGCCACGTGTCGTAATCTGAGGAGACACCACTTGTGAGCATCATCATTAGCCCCCCACTCTCGTTCCGACCTATTCATGGGTCGGGTCGGGAGTGGCCTGCTCGGTTTTCTTTCGTTCATTTTGGCGCCAAGGAATTATAACGCGGATCGCCCGGCAACGGCATGGCGTTTGGTGGTTACGTCGTTTCGATCTTTGGGCCCACGTGTCGCCTCGTCGTTCGCCTGAATCTTTGCGCGTACCCCCGATTGCGTCAGCGGATCAATGAAATGATCGCGCTTTAAAGAGGGGGCGCCATTCCAGCCGATCGCCAGTTGGGATATGGGCTACATGTCGGACGTCGGTTGGCGGAAGTGACAACTGTCTCTGACTCCTGCAGTCGAAAAGACGTCCCCAATGGCCGATCGCCACGTGGAGCCCCACCAGTCGCTGGAAGCGACATTTCGTTTTGGCGAGAATCAATCAAGACCGTAGGATGTTCTCCTTTGGGATGTATAAATAGGAGGGGACCATCCTAGGGTTGATACTTTGCTCAAATTCTCTTTCATTGCTGATGATTGCCCGGCTCTCCTTCTTTTAGATCGGATCCCTTGTTGATTTTACCTCGACGGGTCCTTTCTTTTGAATCAGGTTTGATGCATTGTACAGAAAGAATGTGAATAAATAAAGTTTCTGTTTTTATTATATCTTGTCTCTTGTGCTTTACTTTTATATTGCTTAGATACGCTTAGCGTATTTACTTCACAGTAAATACGTAACGGCCTCGTCGCTTCCGCTTTCCGTATACCGGGAAGCGGGGCGTGACGGGTTTTGTTGGTGGCCCATGCAGGTCAGAGTTGTATGGAACACTGCCAATATAACACAAGAACCAGCAACTAAAACATTCTTACAATCATGTTCCTTGAATCTTATCATTTCATATTCTTTAAATCATATACTTTGAATCTGTCCTAACCTAAGTTTTTCATTTAAGATTATGGATTCCCCAAACAACACCAGCACCAATTTCAACAACACTCCACCTCCACTACCAATCACACCTGCTGTTACTGCTCCACTCAATGAGCAAATGGTTCTGCTTGAGGCAATCCGCAGCCTCCAAGAGGGACAACAGTCGCTCTTGAACCGTCCCGAAGCTGAAACACCTGGGGTGAAGCAATTCAGAGCTTTACATCCCAAACAGTTCTCAGGAAAGGGAAGCCCACTGGAAGCTGAGGAATGGGCTCAAAGTATCGAGAATGATCTGGCAGCAGCACAAGTGCCAGAAATAGCTTGGGTCCGAGTTTCAAAGCTGCAGCTTACGGACAATGCACGGAACTGGTGGAAGGCGGAAGAAAGCCGTCTTGATCAGCCCATTGAATGGAAAACTTTTTGCGAGAAGTTCGACGCGAAATACTTCCCTGTGACTGCCAGGTTTGCCATGGAACAGCAGTTCATTCATCTACAACAAGGTTCTATGTGGGTCAAGTCTGTAGATGAGTATGAAGCTGAATTCACCATGCTAAGTCGATTTGCGGCACACCTGATACCGACGGATGAGATCAGAGCCCGTCGATTTCAACAAGGTTTGGGCACGGAAATCCAGGCTGCACTAGCCACAGGGAAATTTCCAACTCATGAAGATGCTCTGGAAGCTGCCCGCAGTTATGAGGCAGTGATAAAAGCAAGGGGCAGATCTCAGTCTGCAGGAGTGAAACGCCCTGCCACTCAAATGGCAGGAGGGGCCTCTTCAAGGCCAGTTGTTAAACTCAGAAGACTGGAAGAAGCCAATGATCAGCCAAGACCCGATTTTTGCTTTTATTGCAAGAGGGGAGGACACTTGTGAAAGGACTGTAGGCGCAAAAGGCCTATGCTTGGTTTGTGGCGCGTCCAATCATGGAATTGGAAACTGTCCTTATAGACGCAACCCAGCTCACACATCCGTCAACTACCCGCAGCAGCCATCTATCCAGGCTCCTGCAACTCGTCCTGCACTCCCAGCACCACCTCCACGTGGATTTCCTGCTCAGCCAAATCGCCAATTCCATCAGGCAGTGAGAAACATGTCTCGAGTACAGGGGAATAAGCCTCCAGCTAGGAGGAACGTGCCACGACGACAGGCTTACACCTTAGCAGCCATAGAAGTCAAGACAGTTAACCAAGGAAACACTAGTAAGACTCTTTCACATTTTTAAACACTTGCACTAACTTGTTATTTTTCATACACTGTTAGTAGTTTAGTCACCGAACTTCACTTGAATCTGTTACACTTTTCTTTTACAAATTTTGAGGACGAAATTTTATAAGGAGGGTAAAATGTAACAACCCTAATTTTCCTATACAAATTTTTCCAAATATTTTTTCAAAATCCATAAATGGGTATTTTAGCCTGAGCACAAGATATAAATAAGTATTTTGCTTTTTAATTACAAGTTAAAAGAATGTAACAACTCCATTTTTAGTGTACAAAAATTTGCTTTAAAATTAATGTATACTTGGGGTATTTACATTTTCTGTGACTACTTTAAGTAATTAAATAGTTCCATAATTACAAAAGGAGCTTGTAGCTCATTGGTAATACCTTGCACTGCTGAACCAAGTCACCAGAGTTCAAATCCCACACCCCACATTATTTTTAATATTATTTTGTTTTAAATTTTTTAGAAGTCCAACAGTCGACACATGATAACTCCCAAATTTTCCACTACATATGAAAAACTAAATATACCATAGGATACACCAGACGACCCCCCACCTCTCTGACCTCCGACTCGGTCCGACTCGGCCAACTCGGACGGCGGACCGGCCGACTCGGGACGGCGCCGCCGGCCGGACTCGGCCGGACGGCCGAGTTCCCTTCACAAAAATTCTGCCTTTTCACCTTCTCAACATCCCTGCATACTCCATTTATTTGGATCGTTTACAGAGAGCCCGTTGACCACCATTTACTCCATTTTTTAATGATTTTCAATATATTTTTACATTTTTTAAATTAAAACCCTTCATCTACCTTAACCCTAGCATAACCATATAAATACCACCCCTACTCTCTACCCTCTCATCCTAAAACTCTGAGCCAACTCTCAAGAAATCATTAGAAACCTTGTGTGCAATCGAAGTGAGCGAAAGGCGAAGCTCCGGCGAATTCTCCGGCGGAAATTCCGACGAGGATTCTAGGAACTCCAGCGACGAAACGACGCACCGGCGACTCCTCCCGATCCTTCTCCCTCTCCTGGTTGTCCTAAACCCGTAAGTCCCCAAATTCTACCTCTCTTTTCTTTTCTAAAATACGTATTTACAAAATCCGACGGAATCGAAACAAATCCGATTTCCGATTTGGTTTCTTTATAAAACTTCACTTCTCGTTAATACAATCATGCTTAAACTCTCTCATGTTGACTATTAAACACTAATCAACCAAATTGATCAAGTTTCATATCACAAAACAATTGCTATTTCATGTTACCGTATTTTTTTCATGTAAATACCACATAGTTTCAATTCCACCTTTAACATCACAATACTTGCTATACCTTTAAGTAGACCACGAGGTAATGACCTACCTCCTCACATATTCATATGCAATATAACACGATACCCTCGAGAACTTAGAATACGAGAAAACAAACATTTTCATTTAAATACCCTTTACTTAATAAAACCATTTCTAAAAGATTTAGTATTGATACGATCTTTGCAAAGCGCCGCTACAACTCATTTTGGGGAACCCGTTCGGGATGGTGCGGATTATCGCACATCCTCGGGCTTAGTAGTGCGAGATTCAGAACTTCGCAAGGTGTATTTGGTCTCGAAAGATTTACAATACGGAAATCTAAATAAAATGAGATTTCTAGAATATAAAATATATTAAAATTATTTTTGTATAAATATATGTATAATTATCATTAAAATACTTATTTTGTTATGATATAAATATTCCACATTTTTCTAAAATATCACAAGATTCATTTTACACTAAAATACCATGAATTCCATACAAAACCAATATTACAAATAAATACCTTTTATTATAAATTTAGGATATTCACATTAGAATTGTCACAAATATAAAATATACATTCATTACAACTCTAAAGACGATTAATAAATATTTGGGGTGTATTTTGAAAAGTATATAAAAGTATTTTTACATAAAACCCTCTCAAGTTCTATAAATTACCCTAAGGACCCTAGTAAACATAGGTTTAAGCGGGACCAATCTCTTTAGCCTCAGGGAGCCGGAGAAGTGGGTGCTTTCCTATCTAAGGTAGACAACTTAACAACGATGTTATCAATACGGTAATCGTCTTTGAAAAAGACACAAATCCTGCCGCTCATGTGCAGCGGTTACCGATAATATCAAAACAATCAGGACTTCAATTTACTTTTCTAATTGTCTGACTCAGTTTGAGTCTCAGTATAATCTGACTTGAATATGATTCAAGTACAATCTATAATTTACAATCTACAATCTACAATTTAAAATATTGCAATTCAACATGAATCCATGAATCCAGATATTCAATCTATCAACTTGACTGAACCGAACCATAGATATACATTCCATTTATATGATTCTAAAGTTACTTCCATGATTCTACAGTTACATACATGATTCTCCAGTTACATCCGTTTACTGATATCATGGTTTCGGTCAGTCATTCAATTATACAATCTATACAGTTTACAATACAAGACAATACAATACAACAATAGAAACAAGATAACACTACGGGGTTTAAGGGGTAGACTGGTACGGAATATGTTAAAGGTGGCACGAGGTGGTCACTTAAGACGTAATTACATCCATGCCGTTGTTCCGTGGTATTATCGACGGAGCCTTGTACTACGGGTTACCAAAGTCTCCGGTGTAAGTGGGACTCCTCTCGTATACACTGGCATCTTCTGTACCAAGCTACAAACAACAGCGTTAATATAACATTATAACTATATAACACAACTTTAAAAGCTACCTTCTTTTCTGTCTATTCTAGTTCTCCCTTATCTTTGGGACTTACCGAGCGATTTGTTCGCTGACGACATTCTCTTTCTTTCTTCTTTGAATGTCGTCAGGTGATCTGGACATTACCGTTCCCCTCCGAAATACAGAGACGCGACCGTGTAGGTCCGTCTTGCCTGAATTCGGGGCAGATGCTAATTAGTGCTATCCGTCCACCTCTCCGAAGATGCCAAGTTGATTTATGACACCATGTATCGAAGGTTTAAACGGATGCGGCCGATATAGCAGACTTCGTCAGATTCCCCCTCATTTGAGGGGTTTTTGATTGTAGGGACGCTCTTCCCTGCAGGTGCAAGCCCCTGCACTTAATTACGCTACCGCATTGCGGTAACCACTTTCTCCTTCTCCAGATGGTCACTTTGTGTCGTGTGTGTTTGTTTTGTTTTTGGTTGCCCATGGATTTTATACGGAGACTAATTTATGTTGTCGCCCGTAGGGTATGGATTAGTCCAAATCCGTATTTTCTTAGATTTAGGTTTGGGGGTTGGGTTTAAGGATACGTTAGTCTCATTTGGGACTAAGATCAACTTAAACGTTTGTTAAGGATACGTTAGTCTAATTTTAGACTAAGATCAACTTAACGGGATCATTTAGATCCAACAATAGAGCATTTGTGCTCTACTATTTAGTTTAGGGATATTGCAGTCGATTGGTTTAAGGACATTACGGTCCAATGCCAGTTTAAAGACATAGTGGTCCAAGGTTAAGGACATCATAGTCCGTGAGTTTAAAGACCTCACAGTCAAGGTTAAGGATATCATAGTCCATGGGTTTAAGGACCCCACAGTCCAGTTTAAAGACGTCATAGTCTATGAAATGTATGGTTGTCGGGACCCGTCGCCTCTCTGAAGACGTTGAAGGATTACAACGACATATATCAGAGGGGCTCGGAGATGTACCCTTGAACCAATTTTGGTTGAAAGATCCGTAGTCCAATTTGGGGCTAAGATCTGTTAAAAGATTTATGAGCATATAGGCTCAGTTAATCTGCATTTGAGGACTTATGGCCAATCTTGGGCTAAGTCCAATCAAGTTAAAACGTTTTAACATTCATTTTGGGCTGTTGAGTAACAATGTTGAGCATTGATTTATATCTTGACAATGTTTTGTCTTTTATTGAATGCTGAGCATTCATCATAGCTTTGGGCTTATTAAAGAACAATTTATCTTCTGTTAGCGCAACACATAGTGCGCTTGGCGCTTTTTGCGCCAGTCAAAGAGCGCAGTGCGCTTCTGCCATGTGGCGCATAGGTGAAGGACACGTGTCGCGCTTGGCGCTAAGCGCCAGATGATGGGCGCATTGCGCCAGTTTATGAGCGTAGAGCGCTAGTTCATGAGCGCATTGCGCTTTCAGTTTAGTGGCGCACATGTGAGTGACACGTGGTGCGCTTGGCGCTGAGCGCCAGCCCATGAGCGCAGTGCGCTATTTCAGAAGTGCAAAGCGCTAGTTGTTAAGCAGTACATGCGCGATTGACACGTGACGCATTTGGCGCTGAGCGCTAGTCCAGAGAGCGCAGAAATGCAGTTCAAGAGCGCAAAGCGCATCTGATCAATTTCATGATCTGAGAAACAATTTATGTTCTTTTAAAGGAGATTTTGTCTCAGGATCTAAGAACAACCGTTCTTATTTTGTTTCAATCTCTTATATTGATGAAAGGCTTTGCCTTTATAGATCTATGATTCTTAAGATGATTGAATTATTCTCCCCCCTTTATAATGAGATGTTCATAATCTCTTTTGTGAAAGACAATTTTGTCTTATAGAACTATGATCTGTGAAAGAAGTAAATACTTCTGTTTATATTGAAACGATTTCGTCTGTATATTCTTTTTACCTTGAAAAAGAATTGTCTTCTTTTGCCGAGAGCTTCTTCTTCTTCTTAAGATTTTTTCAAAGTTTATGGGGGGGGTTGCTCTCTCTATTTCTGTATATCTTTTTTTTGTTTCTTTTTACATTGGTCGTTGGGACCCAGCACCTCTCCAACGACACTGAGAGATTACAGTGCCATATATCGAAGGTGTGGAGGGATGTACCCTTTGAACCATGTCCTACTCATCAGGGGGGAAGAACATGCTGGAGCTTAAGCTTCTCGCTGCTGAAAAAGGCTTCTTTGCGTTCGCACACGTGCGTCGCACGTGTTGGGAGCACGTGCGTCGCACGTGTTGGGCGCACATATTTGCACGTAGCGTACATGGAGTTTGCGCATATGCGCATTATGGGGGAGCAAGCTCCTATGGAGAATGAATCTCCTTTGAGTATTATTGAATATTCTCATGTGGTACGCACGTGCGTTGCACGTGGTGCGCGCATGGCGGGCGCACTTGCGTTCGCACATGGCGCTTGCGCATATGCGCATTATGGGGAGGAGCAGGCTCCTATGGAGAACGGATCTCCTTTTAATATTATTGAATATTCTCATGTGGTGCGCACGTGCGTTGCACATGGTGCGCGCATGGCGGGGACACGTGCGTTGCACGAAGCACACATGACGCTTGCATATATGCGCATTATGGGGAGGAGCAGGCTCCTAACTTGGAGAACTAAGATCCTTTGAGAATTGAATATTTTGAGGATTGAACTCTACCTTTTCTAAGAGATATCCCCTCTTATTTATATGGGAGTGGTAGAGAAGCGATCTCTCGTTTTACCGATGTAGGACTAAAAATGCATTCCCCATGTAGTAAAGCATTACTTTAGATTACACGTGCATAACACATTTGCTCATAAGTTTTGATCCCAGATGAATTATGAGGCCCATAATATATTATATCGAAGGATTTTTCGAGACACTTTCGATACCATCAGAATTTATCTGTTTCTCATTCAGGAGTTTATCAAAATACAGCTCGGAAAATACTGGTTCACATCTTCTTCCTTAGATCACATGTGCATAGCACATTTGCTCATAACTTTTGATCCCGGAAGAATTATGAAGCCCATAATATATCAAATCGAAGGATTTTTCGAGATTCTTTCAATATCATCATAATTTAGCTGTTTCTCATTCGGGAGTTTGTTAAAATATAGCCCGGAAAATACCGATTCATATTTTCTTAAGCGTATCGCTGTCATTTGATACCTTGGGCTCTTTTGGGCAGAAATTTTTGGCAGGAACAAATGCCCCCCACTACTTTGCCCACGTAAGTATATACGTGGGTGAAGTAGTGCAGAGTAATTCATACCGTATGACCAGTGATCTGAGAAGATAACGAGCGGACACAAGTGTCGTCATTTATCATTGACTCAAATATCGACTCTTAAGGGATATAGTTCCAAACCCTCAGCTCCATGAGCCGCACCCTTCTATTTCTTTATGTTTTACTCTAGCGTGAAGTAGTTTATATGCTCAGCTCCATGAGCCGCACCCTTCTATTTCTTTATGTTTTACTCTGGCGTGAAGTAGTTTATATGCTCATGAGTAACTTTTCCATTTCAGTGGCATGTAGCTTTGGCAAGTGTGGCCCATAGATGGTAGATAACAGTTCATCTTGAACTCTTTATAAGGTAGCGATGGATTAGAAAACAAGGTTAGGATCTGTTGTCTCAGACTTTCCAACTTTATGAGCCATGAGCGTCTCACAAAGGCTTTTCTCCCTACGAGTCGTGAGGATCTCGGAGGTGTCTTTTCTCCTTAGGAGTCGTGAGGACTCCTAAGTGCGTTTTCTCTTGAGAATCGTAAGGATCCTACAAGAGAATTTTCTTTATGCGTAGGGACACTAATTTCCCCGCAAGTTAAGACGAATCGAGAGATTCTCGCAAAGACACTGATTTCCTTGCGGGTCGAAACGAATCGAGAGGTTCTCACTAAGGACGCCGATTTCCCTGAATCGAGATAAGAAGCGATGGCTTAGGAAACAGGTTCAGATCTGCTTCCTGAGACTTTTCAACTTTATGAGCCGTGAGGATCTCATAAATATTTTTTCTCCCTACGAGTCGAGAGGATCGCATAGGTGTATTTTCTCCTTAGGAATCGTGAGAATTCCTAAGTGTGTTTTCTCTTGAGAGTCATAAGGATCTCACAAGAGAATTTTCTTCCTTACAAGTCGAGAGGACTCGTAAGTGATTGATGAGTTGACCTACTCCCGAGTCAAAGCATTGCTTCAACAGGGAGGTCGAGGGTTGACTTTGGGTTGTCTGTGCACCGCCGAGTCATGGAACTGGGAACTTTGCCGCGGCTCCGCTTTGCTGACATTGTATATTCCTGCAGAGACACTGATTTCTCTGCGGGTCGGCGCAAATCGAGATGTTCTCGTCAAGGACGCTGATTTCTCTGAATCGAGGTATTTGCCAAGGACACTGATTTCCTCGAAGTTGAGATGAATCGAGGTATTCATGCAAAGACACTGATTTCCTTGCGGGTCGACGCGAATCGAGATGCTCTCGCCAAGGACGCTGATTTCCCTGAATCAAGGTTTTGCCAAGGACACTGATTCCCCTGGAGTCGAAACGAATCGAGATATTCCTGCAAAGACACTGATTTCCTTGCGGGTCGACGCGAATCGAGATGCTCTCGCCAAGGACGCTGATTTCCCTGAATCGAGGTTTTGCCAAGGACGCTGATTTCCTCGGAGTTGAGACGAATCGAGGTATTCCTGCAAAGACACTGATTTCTCTGCGGGTCGATGCGAATCGAGATGCTCTCGTCAAGGACGCTGATTTCCCTGAATCGAGGTATTTGCCAAGGACGTTGATTTCCTCGGAGTTGAGACGAATCGAGGTATTTCTGCAAAGACGCTGATTTCTCTGCGGGTCGACGCGAATCGAGATGCTCTCGTCAAGGACGCCGATTTCCCTGAATCGAGGTTCTTGCCAAGGACGCTGATTTCCTCGGAGTTGAGATGAATCGAGTTATTCTTGCAAAGACACCGATTTCTCTGCGGGTCGACGCGAATCGAAGTGCTCTCGTCAAGGACGCCGATTTCCCTGAATCGAGGTTTTTGCCAAGGACGCTGATTTCCTCGGAGTTGAGATGAATCGAGGTATTCCTGCAAAGACACTGATTTCTCTGCGGGTCGACGCGAATCGAGGTGCTCTCGTCAAGGACGCCGATTTCCCTGAATCGAGGTTTTTGCCAAGGACGCTGATTTTCTCAGAGTTGAGACGAATCGAGGTATTCCTCCAAAGACGCTGATTTCTCTGTGGTCAACGCGAATCGAGATGCTCTCGTCAAGGACGCCGATTTCCCTGAATTGAGGTTTTTGCCAAGGACGCTGATTTTCTCGGAGTTGAGACGAATCGAGGTATTCCTGCAAAGACACTGATTTCTCTGCGGGTCGACGAGAATCGAGATGCTCTCGTCAAGGACGCCGATTTCCCTGAATCGAGGTTTTTGCCAAGGACGCTGATTTCCCTGGGGTTGAGACGAATCGAGGTATTCCTGCAAAGACGCTGATTTCTCTGCGGGTCGACGCGAATCGAGATGCTCTCGTCAAGAACACTGATTTCCCTAAATCGAGGAGGTTGCCAAGGACACTGATTTCCCTGGGGTTGAGACGAATTGAGAAATTCTCGCAAGAATGTCCTAACGTCACAGTTAACCTCTGCTCTTTACGACAGAAGTCCGTTAGGGTCTGTAGTACTAGGGTTTTGCCTGTCGCACCATCGTGTTGGCTGATGTATTCCTCAATAGGCAATCTTGTTGTTCGAGTAGCCTTGCGACTGCCGTGTCTCTGATCCCTTCGGGGGCTGGACAAGACGTCTTCAAGAATCTTCCTAGGCAGTCTGACCGTCGGAAGAGCAAGCATTAAGAATTTTGCCATGCCGCTTTTTACTTGGGGTTAGGCTCAGTTTGGGGAGCCCCGATGAGTCATAACCACTCCGCGCTGGTGTGGGATGATCTCCGATAGGCTTTCAGGTTTTATATGAGTTACCGTCAAGACCCTGAAGCTCGGAATTTGGCCTTTGTTTCGTTTGCTGGCATTGCGTCTGCTGTATCGAGACGAGTGTCGTGGCTGTCTCTAGGTTGTTGGTGAACCGTTGAGGTTTGGAACTAAGGACTTTGCCGTGGCTCCGTTGTTTGATTGTCTCATCTGAATCCTGTTGGAGGAAGAATGCTGTGGTGACATCTCGTCTGCTATATTGAGACGAACGTCGAGGTGGTGACCACTCCGCACTGGTGTGGAATGATCTCCGATAGTCTTTCAGGTTTTATATGAGTTGCCGTCAAGACCCTGAAGCTAGGAATATTGCCTTTGCTTCGTTTGCTGGCATTGCGTCTGCTATATCAAGACGAACGTCGAGGTGGTCTCTAGGTTGTTGGTGAACCGTCGGGACCTGAAACTAGGGACTTTGCCATGGCTCCGTTGTTTTGTGTCGCGCCAGCATCTTGTTGGAGGAAGAACGCTGGGGTGACATCGCGTCTGCTATATCGAGACGAACATCGAGGTGGTCTCCGGGTTATTGGTGAACCGTCGGGACCTGGAACTAGGGACTTTGCCATGGTTCCGAGGTAGTCTCTAGGTTGTCTGTGAACCGTCGAGATTTGGAACTAGGAGACTTTGTCGTGTCTCCGTTTGTTGATGTCGCGTCTGCATCCGATTGGAAGGAGGAAGAACGCCGGTGTTGATCTCTAAGTTGTCGATGTTGACGTCGAGACCCTGAAGCTAGGGATCTTCCTTCACTTCGTTTGTTGACATTGTGTCTGCAATATTGCGATGAATGTCGAGATTGTCTCTAGGTTGTCTATGAACCGTCGAGATTTGGCTTCGCTTCGACGAAGCCTGGTGGGACGATATGGTTCCCTTCTTGTTTGTGCCCATGGATTGTATACAGGGGTCAACGTGACCTCACCTGCAGGGCAAAAAGTTTCATTCTTTCATTTTTTTTATTCTTTTCGCGATACTCTATCATTTCAGCTTTTTACATCGCGAAAATCGCGATTGCCCAATCATTTTGGCTATTTTTTGCGGTGCCCAATCATTTCGGCTATTTTTTTTACTCGCTGCTTTTTATTGCGAGTTGCCCAATCATTTTGGCTATTTTTGTATGCATATATATTTTTACTTACTGATTTTGTCGCAAGTTGCCCCATCTTTTCGGCTATTTCATATGCATTTTTGGCTCGGTGATTTTTTATCGCGAGTGTGGAACTTGAAATCTGGTGCCAATCTCAGCATCAGCATCGCTGCGACTGGAATATTGCCAGGAGCGAATCATCATTTGCCTCTATCGATGTCGGACAAAGATGGCTTAGTAAACAGGGTTAGGATCCCGTCGACTAAGGCTTTTGACTTCATGAGCCGTAAGGGTCTCATAAAGGTGTTTCTCCCTACGAGTCATGAGGATCCCGTAGGTGCGTTTTCTCCTTAGGAATCATGAGGATTCCTAAGTGTGTGTTCTCTTATAAGTCGTAAGGATCTTACAAGAGTGTTTTCTCCTTGCAAGCCGAGAGGACTTACAAGTGTTTGTTCACCGTGTGAGCATATCCTTAGTCACTAGTGGGACTTTGTTAGGGAAGGGTTTATTCATGCCCGTGGATTATATACAAGGGTCAACATTGAACCGCTTGTAGGGAAAAATCAGGGGGTATGACTGCTTAAGAACAGGTTCAGATCTCTGTAGCTTAAGACTTTTGAATCTTATGAGCCGTGAGGGTCTCATAAGAAGGTTCTCCTTACGAGTCGTGAGGATCTCGCAAGTGTAACTTCTCCTTAGGAATCGTGGGGATCCCTAAGTGTGTTTCTCCTTTGTGAGTCGTAAGGATCTCATGCAGGTGGTTTCTCCTTACAGGGTCGAGAGGACCTTGCAAGTGTCTTTTGACAAGATTGCGCCCTTTCAGGTTTTCACAAAGCTCGTTGGTAGTCCTGTTGCTTTTACTCACGGAGCCTTTTCGGGTTTTCATCCGTGCACATCTTGCTTGTGGACGTACCTCTTTTTTTTTTACCACGTCAGCCTGAGGATGCCGCAGGTTTGTAGTAGTTTAACAACGTTTCGGTCAAAGGTCCAAGATTTTTCGGGTAACGTACGATTACGCAGCTAGATTTTCTCGCAAATCTTCTCATCTTTTGTGTCGGAGGTGGATTCCTTGAAGAGAGGGCTGAGGGTGATTTCTTTGTCAGAGTCGCTTCCAAAGGTGATAACTTGTGATCCCTTGGTATCGACTATGTGACAGTTGCCAGCAGCTCTTTTGCGCTCATCTGTTGTGCTTTTCTGTTCTCGACGAGCCTTGCGCTTCACTCGTTGAACGTGTTGTCGGTGGGCAACATATCCCTGCCACCAGTTTTTAAAGGCTATGCACTCCTCGGTAGGGTGTGCAATCCTCTGATGGTATAAGCAGAACTTAGGATGTATGTCCGCTTCATCAAGATGTATACCGCCAGGAGAATTTCCTCTGAAAGAGGGCAACTTCATTCCTATTGACAGGGCTCTAGCGAATCGTTTCCTTACTTAGCTTTCTTTTGCTGACGATAGGGATGCTTCGATCCGGTTGGGGTGCCTCGACCTTTTCATTCAGTCGTCGGCGTTTGGATTTTTCGAATATAGCCAGTTTGCGCTCTCGGTTGGCTTTGCTTTTCTGACGGGCTTCGTTCAGTAGCAAGTCGATTATCTCGTCAGACGGTTCCAAGGGTTTTGGCTTCGATCCTGCCCCAAGCTCTTTTATGCTGTCTTCTATAGCCGAGTGAACTTCTTCGTTAGTTAACGCCGAATGAGAGACCATGTGGCAACTTGCCACATACTCCTCAGATTCTTCTGACGAGTCATCCCCGTCGTTATTGTCGTTATCTCCGCTCTCAAGGATATTGTTGAGAAATTCTCGGAGTGTGACCAGGGTCCACGCCTTCTGGTTATATTCCTCCAGCGCGTCAATATACTTTTGCAGATCCGTGCGCTTGTCATCGGACTTCACGGGCTTTTTCTTCTTCTTTGAAGACTTTGACGGCTGGGCCTGAATATTTTGTCCACCATCACTATTAACTCCCAATGTTAGGTGTGGTTTCAGCATCCCCTCGATAATTTCCGGTTCTTGCGGACTTTTCCACCTGATCGCCGGACATGTTTGAAAATCTTTCAGCATTTTTTAGTTTTTACCGAAAGAACAACTTCACATGGAGCTTCCTCTATGAATGAGCATGATGCCCCCGGCATGTCCATCTTTTTCGGAGCATGTGGTTGTGGCGGGTTCACCTTCCAGTTTTCGGATAGCGTGAACTTTCTCTGTTGGTATTGGTCTTCAACCCAGTTTTTGAAGACGTAGCAGTCTTCGATCGGATGGCCCAATACGTCGTTCGGTTGCGGTGGGTGTCTCGACTCCGGTAGAGTAATGAGCCCATTGCGCACTGCCAGTTCAAACAGTTTCCTTGTTTTATCCTGGGGAAATGAGTAAGGATGTCTCAACTTCTCATCGAGGGATTGCCGCTTGTTGCTTTGGTGAACAACCGGTCTCGGGCCACTCGGTTGTTGTTGAGCGTTGGCGAAGAAGATTGCTTTCCCTTTGCCCTTTTCATTCCAAGGCTCCGACTTTGAAGAGGAAGGTCTATGGCCCATCTGGTCCATTTGGGCTAGCTTGTCAATCAAGGCCTGGAAGGTGGTCGGCTTGAAGAACATCATGAATTAGGATATGGTCGCCTGCGGATCGAGGGTTCCCATAAACATGCCTACTGCAGGAGCCTTTTCTATGCATTGTTCGCATTTCGACCATAGGTTCCTCCCCCGTATTGCATACTGAACCCATGTTTCTCCAGGCTTCACCCTGGCATTAATCAATGCCGTTATTAGGGTGCGTTCACTAGCACTCGCGAAACGCTGGGTGAATAGTAGCTCCATCTCCGCAAATGTCTTGATAGAGTCATTTGGAAGTTCAGAATACCACTCGAACGCCGTTTCCGACAAGCTACTAACAAACTGGCGGAGCAGAAGTTTATCATCACCTCCAGTGTCGCCACATAGAGCCCTGAATTGAGAAACGTGCTGATGCGGATTCCCCGTCCCTTTATATACATGAAACTTAGGGATCGTATATCCCGGCGGATACCTTATTTGGTCATACCAGCCTGGATAGGGTCGTCCAGTCTTAACGATCTGCCCGGCTGCTTCGTTCGCCTGGTGAACTTGTATTTGCTGAGCAATGTAGTCATCCAAGACGGCCTTAGAGATTGTATCTTCTTTGGCTGCTGAAAGGGCCGGAGGGGGGTTCGATGTCTCCCCTCTGTCGTCTTCAATGATGATAGGAGGGTCTTTAGCTGGAGGTTCCGGCTGTAACATCATCCCAGCCATGTCTTGAAACAAGAGAGCCATTCATTTTATATTGGCTGCCTATTCTGCAGCCTCTTTTTCTTTCCTCTCGAGCATTCTTCGGAGGAACTCGGTGTCAGTTTCTTGTTCCCGACGCTGCTCCGAGGTCTCTCGATTTTCTTTTGGCCCAGTGAGTGCGGCCATTGCTGTCAGCATCTCCTGAAGCTTCTGCTGTTGTTGTTCCTGAGCCCTCGTTATTGACCGGGTAAGCGGTCGATGACCCGTAGAAGCACGGCTTTCCTCTTTTCCGGAAGCCATATAAACGGTATGTACCATCATGCCCCCAGACTTGGGGCGCTTAGATTCAGCGCTTTTACGGTTTGCCACGTTCACAGGGGCTTTCTATGTCCTCCTTCTCTTTTAAGCGGCTGACGTTGATTGAGCCGCTGCAGTGGGCACCCAGACGGATGACATCTTCTGTGGTACCTCAAGATGGCTCTTTTCTTGCTGAGCTTTGAGCTTTTTTGGTTGGCGCGGGTAGTCCTGACCAATCACCGATTCTTGGACCTGTCGCCAGACTTTATAAATTTTGGAGGACAGCCGCTGAGGGGGCTGCTCCGGCTTATTTTCTGTAGTAATCTCCATAGGTGGAGGAAATCTCTTTAGCACGGCAGTCGGAGAGTTCTTGCGAACCCTCCTAAGCGGTTCAAAGCTGTTCCCGATTGGAACAGCAGCATCGATCTCCACCGTTGGAGCTGGTGGAGTAAATCCAGACACAGAGCTGCCCCCAGCCTTCCTTACTCGACGCCAGTGACGACGGCGAGCATGTCGCGCAGATGGTATTGGTTCAGCTATGGGGATGGCTTTGTCATGCCCCTTGTTCTGGTGAGGCGCTGCTGGTACCAGCCTCTTGAAGACCGACGTCCGTTGAGCAGCAGTATCCAATCTGTCAAAGATTGACCTTTGAGCAGGAACGGGAGCCGGAGTGGCCAGCCTCGTAAAGACTGATCCTTTGACGGGAGAAGCTTCTTTAGTGACCTCGAGAGTAGGAATGGCTATTCGTTTCGGGATGGCCGCTTCAGGTATCGTGGGCTTCTTGACGGGCCTATTGGAGTTCAGGCTCAGCCTATCGAAGACTGATGCTGTTGGCTTGACATTGGATGACCCGTTGAGGGAGGCCGTGGTGGTAGTGAGCCGATCAAAGACTGACTTCTTTTGCGCTTCTTGCGTTAGCGGGATGTTAACACTCACTGGTGGGAGCATGGTCCCGAAGAACAACCCGGTGGTAGCCTGCGTTACCTGCTCTATCGGCATTGTGAACAGGGAGGCCGCCTGGGGCCTGTAAGTTACACCCCCGGATGAGGTGGAACGGAAGTTGCAGTTGCAGCTGGAACATTTCATGCAAGTAGACGCCATTGATCTTTCGTTTTCTGCACCGAGCAAGACACCAAATCTTAGTACCTCGAACCCAAGGGCAACCATATCAAACCGCGATTCGTTCGCGAACACGACACACGAAATGTGGAGTGGAAAGAGGAAAAGGTCCCACCGAGCGTGCTAGAATCTGTTCCCCTCCGAAACATGGAGACGGGATCGCGTAGGTTCGTCTTGCCTGAATTCGGGGCATATACTAATTAGTGCTATCCGTCCACCTTTCCGAAGATGCCAAGTTGATTTATGACACCATGTATCGAAGGTTTAAACGGATGTGGCCGATATAGCAGACTTCGTCATATTCCCCCTCATTTGAGGGGTTTTTGATTGTAGGGACGCTCTTTCCTGCAGGCGCAAGCCCCTGCAGTTAATTACGCTACTGCATCGCGGTAACCACTTTCTCCTTCTCCAGATGGTCACTTCGTGTCGTGTGTGTTTGTTTTGTTTTTGGTTGCCCGTGGATTGTATACGGAGACTAATTTATGTTGTCGCCCGTAGGGCGTAGATTAGTCCAAATCCGTATTTTCTTAGATTTGGGTTTGGGGGTTGGGTTTAAGGATACGTTAGTCTCATTTGGGACTAAGATCAACTTAAACGTTTGTTAAGGATACGTTAGTCTAATTTTAGACTAAGATCAACTTAACAGGATCGTTTAGATCCAAAAAGAGAGCGTTTGTGCTCTACTATTTAGTTTAGGGACATTGCGGTCGATTGGTTTAAGGACATTACGGTCTAATACCAATTTAAGGACATAGTGGTCCAAGGTTAAGGACACCATAGTCCGTGAGTTTAAAGACCTCACAGTCAAGGTTAAGGACATCATAGTCCATGGGTTTAAGGACCCCACAGTCCAGTTTAAAGACGTCATAGTCTATGAAATGTATGGTTGTCGGGACCCGTCGCCTCTCTGAAGACGTTGAAGGATTACAACGACATATATCAGAGGGGCTCAGAGATGTACCCTTGAACCAATTTTTGTTGAAAGATCCGTAGTCCAATTTGGGGCTAAGATCCGTTAAAAGATTTATGAACATATGGGCTCAGTTAATCAGCATTTGAGGACTTATGGCCAATCTTGGGCTAAGTCCAATCAAGTTAAAACGTTTTAACATTCATTTTGGGCTATTGAGTAACAATGTTGAGCATTGATTTATATCTTGACAATGTTTTTTCTTTTATTGAATACTGAGCATTCATCATAGCTTTGGGCTTATTAAAGAACAATTTATCTTCTGTTAGCGCAACACATGGTGCGCTTGGCGCTTTTTGCGCCAGTCAAAGAGCGCAGTGCGCTTCTGCCATGTGGCGCATACGTGAAGGACACGTGTCGCGCTTGGCGCTAAGCGCCAGATGATGGGCGAATTGCGCCAGTTTATGAGCGCAGAGCGCTAGTTCATGAGCGCATTGAGCTTTCAGTTTAGTGGCGCACACGTGAGTGACACGTGGTGCGCTTGGCGCTGAACGCCAGCCCATGAGCGCAGTGCGCTATTTCAGAAGCGCAAAGCGCTAGTTGTTAAGTAGTACATGCGCGATTGACACGTGGTGCATTTGGCGCTGAGCGCCAGTCCAGAGAGCGCAGAAATGCAGTTCAAGAGCGCAAAGCGCATCTGATCAATTTCATGATCTGAGAAAAAATTTATGTTCTTTTAAAGGAGACTTTGTCTCAGGATCTAAGAACAACCGTTCTTATTTTGTTTCAATCTCTTATATTGATGAAAAGCTTTGCCTTTATAGATCTATGATTCTTAAGAGGATTGAATTATTCTCCCCCCCTTTATAATAAGATGTTCATAATCTCTTTTGTGAAAGACAATTTTGTCTTATAGATCTATGATCTGTGAAAGAAGTAAATACTTCTGTTTATATTGAGACGATTTCGTCTGTATATTCTTTTTACCTTGTAAAATAATTGTCTTCTTTCGCCGAGAGCTGCTTCTTCTTCTTAAGATTTTCTCAAAGTTTGGGGGGGTTCCTCTCTCTATTTCTGTATATCTTTTTTTTGTTTCTTTTCCTTTTTTTTTTGAAAAGAATGATCACTGGTCGTTGGGACCCAGCACCTCTCCGACGACACTGAGAGATTACAGTGCCATATATCGAAGGTATGGAGGGATGTACCCTTTGAACCATGTTCCACTCATCAGGGGGGAAGAACATGCTGGAGCTTAAGCTTCTCGCTGCTGAAAAAGGCTTCTTTGCGTTCGCACACATGCGTCGCACGTGTTGGGCACACGTGCGTCGCACATGTTGGGCGCACATATTTGCACGTAGCGTACATGGAGTTTGCGCATATGCGCATTATGAGGGGAGCAAGCTCCTATGGAGAACGAATCTCCTTTGATATTATTGAATATTCTCATGTGGTGCGCACGTGCGTTACACGTGGTGCGCGCATGGCAGGCACACTTGCGTTCGCGCATGTGCGCATTATGGGGAGGAGCAGGCTCCTATGGAGAACGATCTCCTCTTAATATTATTGAATATTCTCATGTGGTGCGCATGTGCGTTGCACGTGGTGCGCGCATGGCGGACACACGTGCGTTGCACGAAGCGCACATGGCGCTTGCGGATATGCGCATTATGGAAAGGAGCAGGTTCCTAACTTGGAGAACTAAGCTCTTTTGAGAATTGAATATCTTGTGAATTGAACTCTACCTTTTCTAAGAGGTATCCCCTCTTATTTATATGAGAGTGGTAGAGAAGCGATCTCTCCTTTTCCCAATGTGGGACTAAAAATGCATTCCCCATATAGTAAAGCATTACTTTAGATTACACGTGCATAGCACATTTGCTCATAACTTTTGATCCCAGATGAATTATGAGGCCCATAATATATCAAATCGAAGGATTTTTCGAGACACTTTCGATACCATCAGAATTTAGCTATTTCTCATTCCGGAGTTTGTCAAAATACAGCTCGGAAAATACTGGTTCGCATTTTCTTCCTTAGATCACATGTGCATAGCACATTTGCTCATAATTTTTGATCCCGGATGAATTATGAACCCCATAATATATCAAATCGAAGGATTTTTCGAGTTATTTCAATACCATCAGAATTTAGCTGTTTCTCATTCGAAAGTTTATCAAAATATAGCCCGGAAAATACTGGTTTACATTTTCTTAAGCGTATCGCTGCCATTTGATACCTTGAGCTTTTTTGTGCAGAAATTTTTGGCGGGAACAATTCCTGAGATCGAGCCCACTGCTGAAGACTTGGACCAATTCAGTGAAAACCCCGAGCTCTTGTTCATTGTACACTTTCATTTCAGTACCTTTTCATTTCTGTTATACCATTGTTTAGGCATTGCTTTATTTCAGTTGTATTTACTTTCCATGCATTGTACAGAAAGAATGTGAATAAATAAAGTTATGTTTTTATTATATCTTGTCTCTTGTGCTTTACTTTTATATTGCTTAGATACGCTTAGCGTATTTACTTCACAGTAAATACGTAGGGGCCTCGTCGCGTCCACTTCCTGTATACCGGAAAGCGTGGCATGACAGGTTTTGTTAGTGCCCCATGCAGGTCAGAGTTGTATGGAACACTGCCATGCAATTCTGTTCTGTGTGAACAACCTAAGCAATATAACATAAGAACCAGCAACTAAAACATTCTTACAATCATGGTCTTTGAATCTTATCATTTCATATTCTTTGAATCATATACTTTGAATCTGTCATAACCTAAGTTTTTCATTCAAGGTTATGGATTCCCTAAACAACACCAGCACCAATTTCAACAACACTCCACCTCCACTACCAATCACACCTGCTGTTCCTGCTCCACTCAACGAGCAAACGGTTCTGCTTGAGGCAATCTGCAGCCTCCTAGAGGGACAACAGCAGCTCTTGAACCGTCCCGAGGCTGAAGCACCTGGGGTGAAGCAATTCAGAACTTTACATCCCAAACAGTTCTCAGGAAAGGGAAGCCCACTGGAAGCTGAGGAATGGGCTCAAAGTATCGAGAATGATCTGGCAGCAGCACAAGTGCCAGAAATAGCTTGGGTCCGAGTTTCAAAGCTGCAGCTTACGGACAATGCACGGAACTGGTGGAAGGCGGAAGAAAGCCATCTTGATCAGCCCATTGAATAGAAAACTTTTTGCGATAAGTTCGACGCAAAATACTTCCCTGTGACTGCCAGGTTTACCATGGAACAGCAGTTCATTCATCTACAACAAGATTCTATGTGGGTCAAGTCTGTAGATGAGTATGACGCTGAATTCACCATGCTAAGTAGATTTGCGGCACACCTGATACCGACGGATGAGATCAGAGCCCGTCGATTTCAACAAGGTTTGGACACGGAAATCCAGGCTGCACTAGCCACAGGGAAATTACCAAGGGGCAAGGGGCAAATCTCAGTCTGCAGGAGTGAAACGCCCTGCCACTCAAATGGTAGGAGGGGCCTCTTCAAGGCCAGTTGTTGAACTCAGAAGACTGGAAGAAGCCAATGATCAGCCAAGACCCGATTTTTGCTTTTATTGCAAGAGGGGAGGACACTTGTGGAAGGACTGTAGGCGCGCAAAAGGCCTATGCTTGGTTTGTGGCGCGTCCAATCACGGAATTGGAAACTGTCCTTATAGACGCAACCCAGCTCACACATCCGTCAACTACCCGCAGCAGCCATCTATCCAGGCTCCTGCAACTCGTCCCGCACTACAGCACCACTTCCACGTGGATTTCCTGCTCAGCCAAATCGCCAATTCCATCAGGCAGTGAGAAACATGTCTCGAGTACAGGGGAATAAGCCTCCAGCTAGGAGGAACGTGCCACGGCGACAGGCTTACACCTTAGCAGCCATAGAAGTCAAGACAGTTGACCAAGGAAACACTAGTAAGTCTCTTTCACATTTTTAAACACTTACACCACCTTGTTATTTTTCATACACTGTTAGTAGTTTAGTCACTAAACTTCCCTTGAATCTGTTACATTTTTCTTTTACAAATTTCGATGACGAAATTTTATAAGGAGGGTAGAATGTAACAACCCTAATTTTCCTATACAAATTTTTCCAAATATTTTTTCAAAATCCATAAAGGGGTATTTTAGCCTGAGCACAAGATATAAGTAAGTATTTTGCTTTTTAATTACAAGTTAAAAGAATGTAACAACTCCATTTTTAGTGTACAAAAATTTGCTTTAAAATTAATGTATACTTGGGGTATTTACATTTTTTGTGACTACTATAAGTAATTAAATAGCTCCATAATTACAAGAAGGAGCTTGTAGCTCATTGGTAATACCTTGCACTGCTGAACCAAGCCACCAGAGTTCAAATCCCATACCCCATATTATTTTTAATATTATTTTGTTTTAAATTTTTTAGAAGTCCAACAGTCGACACATGATAACTCCCAAATTTTCCACTACATATGAAAAACTAAATATACCAGAGGATACACCAGACGACCCCCCACCTCTCTGACCTCCGACTCGGTCCGACTCGGCCAACTCGGACGGCGGACCTGCCGACTTGGGACGGCGCCACCGGCCGGACTCGGCCGGACGGCCCAGTTCCCTTCACAAAAATTCTGCCTTTTCACCTTCTCAACATCCCTACATACTCCATTTATTTGGATCGTTTATAGAGAGCCCATTAACCACCATTTACTCCATTTTTTAATGATTTTCAATACATTTTTACATTTTTTAAATTAAAACTCTTCATCTACCCTAACCCTAGCATAACCATATAAATACCACCACTACCCTCTACCCTCTCATCCCAAAACTCTGATCCAACTCTCAAGAATCATTAGAAACCTTGTGTGCAATCGAAGTGAGCGAAAGGCGAAGCTCCAGCGAATTCTCCGGCGGAAATTCCGATGACGACTCTAGAAGCTCCGGCGACGAAACGACGCACCGGCGACTCCTCCCGATCCTTCTCCCTCTCTTGGTTGTCCTAAACCCATAAGTACCCAAATTCTACCTCTCTTTTCTTTTCTAAAATACGGATTTACAAAATCCGATGGAATAAGAACAAATCCGATTTCCGATTCGGTTTTTTTTTATAAAACTTCACTCCTCGTTAATACAATCATGCTTAAACACTCTCATGTTGACTATTAAACACTAATCTACCAAATTGATCAAGTTTCATATCACAAAACAATTGTTATTTCATGTTACCGTATTTTTTTCATGTAAATACCACATAGTTTCAATTCCACCTTTAACATCACAATACTTGCTATACCTTTAAGTAGACCACGAGGTAATGACCTATCTCCTCACACACTCATATGCAACATAACACGATACCCTCGAGAACTTAGAATACGAGAAAACAAACATTTTCATTTAAATACCCTTTACTTAATAAAACCATTTCTAAAAGATTTAGTATTGATACGATCTTTGCAAAGCGCCGCTACAACCCATTTTGGGGAACCCGTTCGGGATGGTGCAGATTATCGCACATCCTCGGGCTTAGTAGTGCGAGATTCAGAACTCCGCAAGGAGTATTCGGTCTCGAAAGATTTACAATACGGAAATCTAAAGAAAATGAGATTTCTAGAATATAAAATATATTAAAATTATTTTTGTATAAATATATGTATAATTATCATTAAAATACTTATTTTGTTATGATATAAATATTCCACATTTTTCTAAAATATCACAAGATTCATTTTACACTAAAATACCATGAATTCCATACAAAACCAATATTATAAATAAATACCTTTTATTATGAATTTAGGATATTCTCATTAGAATTGTCACAAATATAAAATCTACATTCATTACAACTCTAAAGACGATTAATAAATACTTGGGGTGTATTTTGAAAAGTATATAAAAGTATTTTTACATAAAACCCCCTTAAGTTCTATAAATTACCCTAAGGACCCTAGTAAACATAGGTTTAAGCGGGACCAATCTCTTGAGCCTCAGGGAGCCGGAGAAGTGGGTGCTTGCCTATCTAAGGTATACAACTTAACAACGGTGTTATCGATACGGTAATCGTCTTCGAAAAAGACACAAAGCCTGCCGCCCATGTGCAGCGGTTACCGATAACATCAAAACAATCAGGACTTCAATTTACTTTTCTAATTGTCTGACTCAGTTTGAGTCTCAGTATAATCTGACTTGAATATGATTCAAGTACAATTTACAATTTACAATCTACAATCTACAATATACAATATTACAATTCATCATGAATCCATGAATCCAGATATTCAATCTATCAACGTGACTGAACCGGACCATAGATATACATTCCATTTACATGATTATACAGTTACTTTCATGATTCTACAGTTACATACATGATTCTCCCGTTACATCCGTTTACTGATATCATGGTTTCGGTCAGTCTTCCAATTATACAATTTATACAGTTTACAATACAAGACAATACAATACAACAATACAAACAAGATAACACTACGGGGTTTAAGGGGTAGACTGGTACGGAATATGTTAATGGTGGCACGAGGTGGTCACTTAAGACGTAATTACATCCATGACGTTGTTCCGTGGTATTATCGACGGAGCCTTGTACTACGGGTTACCAAAGTCTCCGGTGTAAGTGGGTCTCCTCTCGTATACACTGGCATCTTCTGTACCAAGCTACAAACAACAGCGTTAACACAACATTATAACCATATAACACAACTTTAAAAGCTACCTTCTTTTCTATCTATTCTAGTTCTCCATTATCTTTGGGACTTACCGAGCGATTTGTTTGCTGACGACATTCTCTTTCTTTCTTCTTTGAATGTCGTCAGGTGATCTGGGCATTCCTCAGATCGAGCCCACTGCTGAAGACTTGGACCAATTCAGTGAAGACCCCGAGCTCTAGTTCATTGTACACTTTCATTTCAGTACCTTTTCATTTCTGTTATGCCATTGTTTAGGCATTGCTTTATTTCAGTTGTATTTACTTTCCATGCATTGTACAGAAAGAATGTGAATAAATAAAGTTGTTGTTTTTATCATATCTTGTCTCTTATGCTCTGCTTTTATATTTCTTAGATGCGCTTAGTGTATTTACTTCACAGTAAATACGTAGCGGCCTCGTCGCGTCCTCTTCCTGTATACCGGGAAGCGGGGCGTGACACTCCTTGTCTCTTTCCTATGTTATAAGAATCACCCCGGCACCAGTAAGGATGAGCCGAGCTGGGTGTATTTCTCGTTCAAAAAATGCAAGGGCGGAATGGCCGGGTCGGGGGTAGCAGCCGTCCCTTCTTCCATTCTTGAATGGAAGGAGAAGTTTATATTCGTCGAGCCGCTCGAAGGCGAGGATTGGCCTGTGTCTACACAGTGGCACATGGCTGACTGCCCGAGAGCAAAGCAGTCGACTTCCCCCGAAGCAAGGGTGGTGTCCCAGTGGGAGCCGATCCAATAGGCGGATGTCCTGCTATCTGAGGAGGCACTGAGCTGGGCTAGGCTCAGTCCTGCGAGTTTCTTGGGTAAGTTAGGGCTTTCGTCGATTTGTTTAGACTTTACCAAGTTTCTTTTGCTGTTGTGTCGTTGCTAACCCCCCTTGTTTGTTGTGTTCCTTTCTTTGTAGCATAGTCACAAATTCGTCGTTCGGGAATAATTCGGCGAGGTCGAAAATTCGGATTCGGAGAACTATTCGGAAAAAATCGGCAGGTATTCGGGAAAGATTCGGTAAGTGTTCGGGAAATGTTCGAGAAGGATTTCGAGCAATAAATTAATATATGAGACGCTAGGTTTTGATTTTGTGAATTATTTGCTGTTTTTTGAATTATTCGCTGTTTTTTCACATAATTCGGGAATAATTCGCGAATTATTCGGGAATAATTCGCGAATTATTCGGCCAGTTCGGCAATGGCGATTTATTCGGGGATTAATTCGTTTGATCAAAAATTCGCGAATTATTCGCGAATTCGGCGAATAATTCGCGAATTATGTGACTATGCTTTGTAGAGCCTATGGACCGAGCGAAAATTCTAGCCGCCTTAGCCGCCAAGACCTAAGGAAAGAAGGCTGGGGGCGCAAGCTCGTCCCGACCCCGTCCGAGTTCGGCCCCGAGGCCAACTCCACCATCTAAGCCTTCTGCCGCTCCCCGAGCCCCAAAAGAACGCTGCAGGGGGTCACAAGCATGCGCGGGACCCGGCGCCCCGGGTGAGAAAGGAGGAGGAGGATGAGCCTGCCGAAGCCCCCTTCAAGAGACATAAGAGGACGGTATCTCGGGCGCCTTCTACCGGGATTACAGTGCAGGAGGGCGACTTCTGCATTGAGGTGCCCTCGGGGCTCTCCATCGCCGACAGCCTGCTTTCTGACATGGAGTAAGCTGCCGGGGTTAAAATACCCCGGGGGACCATGAAGGCCCAGGTGGCCGCCATAGCCCAGGAGGCGGTTCAGGTCGGTTCTTGACTTTTCTCAGAAATTATTTTAAGTCTTGTTTTCTCGGTTTGAGATTTCTAACCCATTTGTTCTTTCTTCAGCTCCTCCATCACTGCGCGCTCCTCGTCTCCATAGAGTCTGAGGAGGTAGCCCTGGCCATGAAAAAGGCGGGCGAGTCCTCCAAGTTGGAGGAGGAAATCCACCTAAAACTGTGGCAAGCGGAAGAGAAGGTGGCTCTCCTCGACGCTCGTCTGATCGCCGAGGGGCTGATGAACTTCAAGCTGAAGGAGTCTCATCGGCTTCTGGATGAGTCCAACCGGGCTATTCAGGCTAAATTAGAGGAGGTGAACGGCTTCTATCACTCGATGAAGAAGTCGTGGGACGCCCTCAAGAAGGATGTCCGGGTGGCTTTGGACGCGGTGAAGCTCGCTGAGTGTCGGACGGAGAAGGCCGTGGAGGCATACAAGGCGTCGGACCAATTCTATGCCGATCTCGCCAAATCCACGGCCGTCATCTGGCACAGCACACTCGACGCCATCAAGGAGTCTGCGCCGGGGGTCGATATCAACGAGCTCTGCGCTAAATATCCCATGGCCGAGGAGGAGCCGCAGGGGAAAGTTGCCATGGCGGAGGCTGCTGGTGGAAGCGCCGACCCAGAGGTCGCAGTTTTGGACCCCGACGCTGGCGTCGGGCGGGGCGAGATCCTCCCCGAGCCGACGGCCTGAGCTTTCCTTCCTTGGGGATTTTTTTCCTTTTCAAAATTTTGTAAGCCTCCGGGCATTTTGTAAGGCCGAGAAGCCCAGAATACCTTGTATTTATTTTTGGATCATAAATAAAGTACTCCTTTTTCCTTTGCCCAAATGTTTGCTCGCTGCGCAAGTACCTTTAGCTCGTATACTTTTTATCTTGTGTCAGAGTTGAACGATAGCGGTCTGTAGGAAGGTCGGTACCCTTTTTTCCCCGGAGGAGAGGTTGCTATTGTGCGTTGGTGGCCAAGTGTTGGAAGGTCGATACCTTCATTTCTACTTAGCTGCCTCGTGGTGAGGGCTTTGATCCACAACATTGACGGGAAGGATGCTGCCCACCGCAGATGGTCCGAGCAGGAAGATGCTCGACGGTCTCGAGAGGAGGGCTTCGATCCATAGCGTAGTTGGGCAGAAAGCTACCCGCTGCAGATGGTCCAGCAGGAGATTGCTCGGCGGTCTCGTGATGAGGGCTTTTGATCCACGTCATTGTTGGGCAGGAGGCTATCCGTTGGTGGATGACTGAGCAGGAATGTCACGACCCAAAGGTACGGAACGTGACCGGCACATAAATTACGAAGCGTCTAGAGGCGCAACGTAATTTAAGTAAGCTGAAACCCAGAAATCTAAACCATTTAAAAGAAGAAGTAAAGGAAAACATGTTTAAAAGCAATATCAAATTTCTCAAAAAATTCGGCAGAGTCTCCTTTGTAAAAACTGGCCCCAAACGGGTACAAATAAAAATATATACAAAAGCAATAATAAAGGCATCCCCAAGCGGGAGCTATCTCTACACCAAAAGGCGGAAACAACCACACAATGCACTATGATATACAACGCCGAAGGGCGAGGCTCAAAACTCAAAAGAAAACCAATCCACCAGAAAACCATAATAATACAAGCGCAACTCTAAGGTCAAAATAATAAGCAACTGGTCTACTAAATTATTAAGTAATACAAGTCTGGTTGATGGAGCTTACTAGATACAAACGAAATAACAAAGTACAACGGCGGTCCTGATACAAGTGAACCAATAGCGATATCTCTAATAGTCGGCGATCCAGCCTCAATAGCGTCACGTACATAGTACGACTTCCTCGAGTCAAGAGTGCGGATCAATCATCACATCTATGCCTCGTACGGTAAAATTCATCGTACGACATCCCAAAATCGGGGTACGGGTCAACTATCATATATACACATCATCGTTCGTATAGTATCATCATCAAACAATATCATGATCAAGGGTACTGTACTATAATCGCATACATCCCAATATCATCAAACATATATCATCGTCTGTGTAATTATCCATCGTCAAATGATCCACTAAAATATTATGTCATATATCATTTCATGATTAAGTCACATATTACAATCCAGGTTCTATTCTAGAGTCTCGTACATTTCAATGTCATCATTACCTATTATCGTTTATGTATAAATATACATTTCTCATTTTTCAATGATCCGCTAATATCATGATATATCTCATATCATAACACGATCGTATAGCCAATAGTTAACGGCATCAAGCCCAGTCATATCGTCTCATCCCCATGTATCATATAACATCCTTATATCATATGTATATGTTGTGTGTGTGTATATATATATACACACACACACACACATACCTACACACATTCCTATACACACACACACACACATATACACCAAGTCAAGTTTATGTGTGGGCGTGTGTGTGTGTGTCTACCTGAAACTTACGAATTCCCTCCAAGGCATTCATCCTCTGGTTAAGTCTTTCTAAATCAGTCTAGTCCGACCTAAAATCTTTAATAGGACCCTACTCGCCAAGAATCTAAGGTCACGTCCGACTTCCTAATAACAGTAAGTAATATCCCTATTCTACGTTTGCGGGGGTGTTATACGCCATCCACCCGACTTCCCCCGTAGATATACATCTACTCACCTGGTCCTTGTCTGCCGAAGTCGATGTCGCCCTCCGCTTCTTCCTCGTCCGAAGTCCATGTGAGGGATTGTTTCCTGATTTAAAATCAGGAAAGCTTCTGGGAAAAGCTTCAGGGGAGAGTCACGTGCTTACACGTGACTAGCGGTCACGTGTTGGCACGTGACACCTTAAAAGCATCATCAAGTCGAGTTCAGCCTCCTGACTACGCTGAAGAAAATGGGCTTCAGAAAGAGTCACGTGCTCCCACGTGACCAGAGTCACGTGGCGACACGTGACATTTGAATACAAGCGTCGACGACGCACAAGTTCTCTGATACAGTCAAGAAAAAGGCTTCAGAAGAGGTCACGTGCTTCCACGTGACCAGGGTCACGTGTTGGCACGTGACGTTCAAGACAGTAGACTCGTTCTCCAGACGAACCAAGGAAAGAGAGTTCAAACAAGGGTCACGTGTTCACACGTGACCAAGAGTCACGTGGTGGCACGTGACGCTTAAGCAACAGTCAGAAGAAAGGAAAAGGCTCATTCCAAAGGGGGTCACGTGCTCACACGTGACCATGGGTCACGTGGGCACACGTGACCGGCTTTCAAAGCCCTTTTTATCAACAGAATTAAATTCTGAGAGAAATGCAAATCTTTCCAAAGGAACGCAACTATATTCATCCAATCAAATTAAAGATTCGGAGGTCATTTATCTATGGAAAATCTCGGGTTTGGAAAGATTTCCCCCTTAAATCTAACCAAAATAACAAAGGAGAATCTCTGGATTTGAAATCCAACGGTGAATAAAATTCACCTAATAATCCAAAGGTCCAGAACGAATGAAGGACGCAAATCAAATCTCTCAACGAAGATTCGTCAAAAACCAACTGATTCAGCTGCTTCTCCTATAAATAGGAGCCAAGAGACACAAAAAGAGATACATGCGCAGAAAAGAGAAAAGAAAAAAGGAGGAGAGCTTTGATACTTTGAAAAGACTCGGATCTTCTGCAAAAAACCCTAGGTAAGAAAGAGGAAGCCTTTCGAAAGAAAGAGAATTTAATTCTCTATAGAGTTTAACTCTAATATATAAAACAGAAGAGCAAATTTCTTCTCTCTTTGATAGAAGATCTGCAAAGTGCACATCTCCCCTTAAGGTTGAGAATTTAATTCTCAATGGGTCGAGATCCTGCCATGCAGATCCAAAACATAGAGAAAGAATGCAAGCACGAGAATTTAATTCTCACAGAACTATAGGAATTTAATTCCTCTAAGATAAAAATAGGGCTTGACCCTGTGTTATGGGAATTTAATTCCTTCAAAATAAAAAGGAGCAGGGTTTAACCCTAATTAAGAATTTAGTTCTGTTGAAACAATGGGAATCTAAGTCCCTTAATCATAATCTGACGGGAAACGGAAGTTTGATTCCTTAAAAAAGTTTTTATTAGGGTTTAACCCTATTCAATTCCTACAGAAGGTTCAAGGATCGAAAGGGAAGTAGGAATTTAATTCCTTTGAAAATTAAAGCCAGAGGAATTTAATTCCTGAAAAGAAAGATCAACAGATCCTCTAGAAACTACATAGAGGCAGGGTCACGTGCTACCACGTGACCCCCCCCAAAACCCCTACAGAAAGCCCCTTTGAGGCAGCACCCCACGTGACCCTCAGCAGAAGTCTTAACACAAAGGCATTTGAATGCCCATCACGTGACGGCACGTGATGCTATGAAGGAAATGATAATTTCAGCGGAACAAATGAAGGGAGGGCGCCCTCACGTGCTGCCACGTGACCCTTCTTGCCTTAGTGTTTAACACTAAAATTAAAACTCTCAAGCCCAATGTTAAAACACTGTCGAGCCTTAGCATTCAATGCTGACTAAAAAGCCTTATTGGCAGGATTCAACACTGGTCCGTTTTAGTGTTTAACACTAATTTGAAAAAGCCTTATTGCTGGTGTTTAACACCAATTATCTCTTAGTGTTGAACACTAACTCAACAGCCTTATTCCCAGTGTTCAACACTGATTGCTCTGAAGTGTTTAACACTAGGCTTTGGCCCAATTGGCTAGAGGGATAGAGGCAAATATTCTCCCTCAATGGACCAACAAAGAGTCAATATTCCAGACCTGACTGGACTTAGCCCAAGCTGGCCATAAGTCCTCAATTTGTGATTAACTGGGCCGATAGGCTCATAACATAATTGATCAGTCTTGACCCAAATTGGGCCAAGGACCATTTAATCCATCCCGGTTCTAGGGTACATCTCTTCACTCCTTTGATACTTGGCATTGTAATCCCTCAATGTCTTCAAAGAGGTGACGGGTCCCGAAGACCATTCATGATATGGACTGTGGGGTCCTTAAACCCATGCATAATACAAAATTCCTGGTTACGTGGAACGTGGATAACGTCACTCTTTGACCCCACGAAAAACGTCCAGAGCGGATCCTGGTCCTCGCAGAGCACGGCAGTGAACCCGTGTGAAGCATCCAGAGCGGAGCCTGGTCCTCGCCTAGCACGGCAGTGAACCCGTGTGAAGCATCCAGAGCACATACCGGACTGTGGAGTCCTTAAACCCATGGACTATGACGTCCTTAACCTTGACCGAGATGTCTTTAAACTACCCATTGACCGAGATGTCTTTAAACTACCCACGGACCGCAATGTCCTTAAACTACCCACGGACCGCAATGTCCTTAAACTACCCATGGACCGCAATGTCCTTAAACTAGAACCATAGAGCCTCCATATGCTCTTTCATCGGATCTAAACGGTCCTGTTTAAGTTGATCTTAGCCTCAAAAATGGCTAACGCGTCCTAAAACCTTCAAGCAAACTGGACTACGAATCCCCCCTAATTAACTCTGGCTCGAGGGTACATCTCTGAACTCCTCTGACATCCGTCGTTGAAATCCCTCAACGTCGTCAGAGAGGTGACGGGTCCTGACGGCCACATAGACGATGATTGGAACAATGGAGTTCAAACACTCCTTTGTCGGATCTGAACGATCCCGTTGAGTTGATCTTAGTCACAAAGTTAGACTAACGTGTCCTTAACAAACGTTTGAGTCGATCTTAGCCTCAAGTATGGCTGACGTATCCTCAAACCAAAACCCCCAAACCCAAATTTAAGATAATGCGGATTTGGACCAGTCCATGCCCTACGGGCGACAACATAACTCAGTCTCCGTAAACGATCCACGGGCAATGAAACATAAAACAAGAACACACGACACGAAGTGACCATCTGGAGAAGGAGAAAGTTGTTACCGCAAAGCGGTAGCGTAATTAACTGCAGGGGCTTGCGCCTGCAGGGAAGAGCGTCCCCACAATCAAAAACCCCTCGAACGAGGGGGAATCTGACGAAGTCTGCTACATCGGACGCATCCGTCTAGACCTCCGATTTATGGCGCCATGGATCGAATTGGCATCTTCGGAGAGGTGGACGGATAGCACCAATTAGCATCTGCCCCGAATTTCAGGCGAGACAGCCCATGTCTCGGCCGCCATTCGGAGGGGAACAGATTCTGGCACGCCCGGTGGGACCTTTTCCTCTTTCCACTCCACACTTCGTGTGTCGTGATTCGCGAACCAATCGCGGTTCGCTAACAGTTGCCCTTGGGTTTCAAGATACTAAGAATTGGCGCCTTGCCTATTGCAGAAAACAAAGGATCAATGGCTGCTACTTCCGCGAAATCCTCCAACTGCTCAAGCTGCAATTGCGACCAACGCTTTGCCTCGCCGGGAGGTATAGCCTATGGACCCCAAGCTGCTTCGTTGTTCACAATGCCGGCGGACCAGGTGACTCAGGCCACTACCGGATTGTTCTTTGGGACTATACTCCCACCATCCAGCTTCACGGCGCCAGTGCTGACAAAGGAAGCCCTCAAGAAGTCGGTCTTTGATCGTCTCACCCCTGCCACGACTCCTCTCACCGAGTCGTCCGATGTCAGCGCCTCAGTCTTTTCTAGATTGGGCCAGAAATCTTGCAGATTCGTCGCAGAGAAGGCTGCTCCTAAGAAAACGGCCGCTCATGCTTCCGAAATCGCCAAGGCAGCTTCCCCGGCCAAAAAGTCGGTCTTTACCAGATTAACGGCTTCAGCTCCCGCTCCCGTTGCACAAAGGACATCGGTCTTTGACAGGCTAACACCAACAACGACCCCCCACCCACACAGGGGGCAAGATGAAACCGTTCTTATATCTGACTCTACGCCGTCTGCTCGATGCGCTCGACGTCGTCATTGGCGCCGAATAAGGAAGGCTGGGGGCAACTCCCCCTCTGGATTGACTCCACCAGCCCCAGCGGTAGAAGTTAATGCTGCTGTTCCAACTAGGAACAGCTTCGAAATGTTAAATAAGGTGCGAAGGAATTCCCCTACCGCAGTGCTGAAGAGGTCTCCTCCCCCATCAGAAAAGGTTGTGGAAATAGAATCAGAACAGCCCCGATCTCCTCAACGGCTGTCTTCCAAAATCTATAAGGTTTGGCGGCAGGCCCGGGACTCAATCATCGATCCAAACCTCTTCCGCCAGCATAAGAAGCTGAAGATCCAACCGAAAGCTGGTCACCAGGCGAAAACCCAAAAGGCTGTTTGGACGCCCACCTCGACGGCCCCCTCAACCTCCAGGCTCATAAAAGGAGGGAGCCAGAGAAGATCCCTCAACATGCAACGACGGCTAAAAGCAACAAGCCCGGACACCCTAAGTCTGGGGGCATGATGGTCCACACCGTATACATGGCCTCTGGAAAGGAGGAGAGCCGCACTTCTACAGGCCACCGACCGCTAACCCGATCCGTAACGAAATCCCAGGAGCAGCAACAAAAGCTCCAAGAAATGATGAATGCTATGGCCGCGCTCACCGGGCCAAAGGAAAACCCAGAAGCATCCTCAGACGCACGCCGGGAGGAAGAAACCGACGCTGAATTCCTTCGCCGGACACTGGAGAAAAGGGACAAAGAGGCTGCTGAACAAGCGGCCAACATACAACGGATGGGCCTTCTCTTTCAAGATGTGATAGGAATGATGATCCAACAGGACTTACCCGCCGAAGATCCTCCGATTGTTCTTGAAGACGACCGAGGAGAGACGTCCAATCCACCACCAGCCTTCTCAACGGCCAAGGAGGAGACGATCTCTAAGGCTGACTTGGCTGACTACATAGCCCAGCAAATCCGAGTTCATCATGCGACTGAGGCAGCTGGTCAAGTCGTGAAAACAGGGCGACCGTATCCAGGCTGGTACGATCAAATCAAATATCCGCAAGGCTATACGATACCGAAATTCCATGTGTATAAGGGGACCGGCAATCCTCATCAACACGTCGCCCAGTTCCGGGCCCCCTGCGGTAACACCGGCGGTGACGATAAACTGTTACTCCGTCAGTTCGTTGGCAGCTTGTCAGAAACAGCGTTCGAATGGTATTCGGAACTCCCGAACGATTCCATCAAAACGTTCGCTGAAATGGAGTTGTTGTTCACTCAGCGGTTCGCAAGTGCCAGCGAGCGCACTCCAATTACTGCTTTGATTAACGCCAGGGTAAAGCCAGGCGAAACCTGGGTCCAGTACGCTATACGCTGGCGGAATTTGTGGTCGAGATGCGAGCAACGCATTGAGGAAGCACCCGCAGTGGGTATGTTCGTGGGAACCCTAGACCCCCACGCAACTATCTCCCAGTTTATGATGTTCTTTAAGCCAACCACATTCCAGGCTTTAATCGACAAGTTGGCTCAGATGGACCAGATGGGTCATAGGCCACCTCCTCCGAAGTCGGAACCTCGGAATGATAAGGGTAAAGGAAGAGCAACCTTTGTCGCGAACGCCCAACAGCAGCCTGACGCCCCGAAATCGGCAGATCAATTGGAAGAAAGACGCCGATATTATAACGAAAAGATGAAGCGTCCCTACTCGTTCCCACGAGACAAGACAAAACGGTTATTTGAGCTGGCAATACGCAACAGACTTATCAACCTCCCGAATCCAAGGCGACCGCCACAACCCACCGAGGTGAATAACCCCAACTATTGCCCTTACCATCAGACGGTAAGCCATCCGATTGAAGATTGCTTCGTCTTCAAAGGATGGATCGAAGATCAATACCTCCAGGGGAAGTTTGTACTGTCCGAAAAGTGGAAGGTGAACCCGCCACAACCACATACTCCTAAAAAGACGGACACATCGGGGGCAACCTGCTCCTTTATCGAAGAAATTCCATGGGAGGTCATGCTATCAACGAAGACCAAAAGGATGCTGAGAGACCTTCACGCGTGCCCTGCAATCGAATGGAAGGATCCTCTTGAACCTCGAATTATCGAAGGAGCAGTGAAGCCCCGCGCAACTACGAAGACTGCTGACAAGGGCCCAAATACTCACGCCCAGCCGTCAAAAGCTTCGAAGAAAAAGAAGAAGAAATCCAAGAAGCCCGCGAAGCTTGGAGACGAGCGAACAAACTTGCAGAAGCAAATCGACGCGCTGGAAGAATATAATCAGAAGGCGCGAACTCCTGTCACACTGCAAGAGTTCCTCAGCCACATCTTTCAAGAGGACGATGATAGAGAGAACTCGTCGGATGAATCCGAGGGATATGCGGCAAGTTGCAACATGATCTCCCACTCGTTTACCGATGATGAGAAAACTCCCAGCACTAAGAAGCTGAAGGCGGAGCCCGAACCAGAGCGTGCGAGGCTGACAACTGATATGATCAATGCCTTCCTAGACGAGATTCGTCTAAAAAGTAAAGCAGATCAGGAGCGTGAGATGGCAGCATCAGGAGGAACCAAATGCGGGCGACTGAACGAAGGAATTGAACTACCCCTGCCAGAGCGAAAGGTATCCGAGATGGACAAGAAGATATTCAAGACGAGGAAAAGGTTCGCCAAAGCCATGTCAATGGGAATGAGGCTACCACCCTCGGAAGGAAACACACACAATGGGGCGGAGAAGCACCCCGATTACTGTGCATATCATCGGAAAGTCTCACACCCCACAGAGGAGTGCGACGCCTTTAAGATATGGTGGCAAGGATATGTTGCTCGTCGGCAACATTTCAAACGCATGAAACGCAAGAGCCGTCGGGAGCAAAGAAGCGCCGTTGACGGGCCCAACAGAATTACTGGCAACTGTTATATGGCTCATGCCGAGGGGTCGCAAGTCCTCACCTTTGGGAGCGACTCTGACGAAGAAGTGACTCTGGGCCCTCTCTTTGAAGAATCCGCGCTAAGGAAAGATGAGGAATCCGAAGCCTGCGGAAACACTCAGCTGCGCAATCGCACACTCCCGGAAAAGAATCTCGGGCCTACGAACAGAAAAGATAAGGGAAAGGAAAAGGTCACTGAAGATATCACTTTGGATGACCAAGTCGCGAAAGAACTGGCTGCCAAAGACCCTCCTAGGAGGAGTAAAGTGGACTATAACATCCTCGCGCATCTAAGGAAGCTACCTTCTCAGCTCAGCATTCTCGACGCCCTCCTATTATCAAAAGAAGCACGGGACTCACTAATTAAGGCACTACAAGAACCTGAGCAATTCCAAGCCTTTCTCGCCACCGAAAAGATGAAGGACGAACTGGAAGAAGTGCATACGGCCGACGTCACTTTCGGTGATGAAGACCTCCTTCTCGGGACGTGCGACCATAACCGTCCCCTATATGTCTCTGGGTACTGCCATGACATCAAGATAGGCAAGATCCTGGTGGATAACGGATCCTCCGTTAATCTCCTTAATGTTCGGGTGTTGAAGGAAATCTGCATGAGTGTGCAGCATCTCGCTCGGGACAAAATTACTATCTCCGGTTTCGATTCACAATCGTCACGGACTCTTGGGTCTGTGATACTAACGTTACGCTTCGGGCTTCTCGTCACAGACATCAAATTCCATGTCATTGACGCGAAGACCTATTACAATGCCTTGCTCGGCCGTCCTTGGTTACACGAGTACAACATCGTCCCTTCTACACAACATCAGTGTATGAAGTACTTTAAAGATGGTTTCGAGTATACTGTAACGGGTGAGCTGAACCCATTTTCTGTGAACGAAGTCCGTAAATACGAGGATGCGAAATACTTTTTGCCAGACTTTGAAGATACAGAAAGGTGTCACGACTCGGAGAACAAGGCCGCCGCCACCATCCCTGTTTTCGGAAGCGATACCGAAGAAGAAGAAGAGATAGTTTATACGGGGCCAGCTCAACGCAACAACCGGAGGACGCCCATCCCCATACTGGTCTTCGGAAGTGATTCGGAAGATGGGGTCAATGCCGTATTCTCCAATAGGCTTTCAATACAAGCACCTCCTGGCGATGACCATAACTTGCAGATCACCATGGTACCGCGAGAACACTACAAGGACCTCGACACGCTTCAAGCTCACAGTGTGCAAGAGCTGCAAACGTTTTGCGTCCCCCCCAGGCGAAAGGGTGAGAAGATGATCCTATTTTATCGATCCTCAGAGTCGAAAGTAGAGAAAGAGATCTGGCACGGCGTAGATGCTACATGCGACAGACTCCAGCCCATCCGTTTGCCCAGATACTATACAAATGGATTAAAGAAGCTATTGAAGCACCAAGGGGTACCCTTAAAACAAACTGTTCAACAGGCTCGGTTTTACAACAGGATTTGGGATGTCCCTGGAACCCAACGCAAATTGCCTAATGGGAAAATGGAGACACTCGGGCTTGGATACGCGAGAACCGGAAAACGAGAACGGGCTCATAACAGCTACGCTATATATACCTTTGATGAAGAAGAGGACGCCCTGTCAGGAGATGCCAACCCCTCATCAAAACCAGACCACGCGATTGAGGCGTCAAGTCCGTCATTTCTAGAACGAATGGACAAGCCCATCAGGAAAGTGGGTCAGAAAGGTCGGGAAGACCCCAACCACGAAATGGCCATCTACGAGAAGGCCAGGACGCAACGTCTATTTCAACAGGCTGCGAAAGGCAAGAATGCTCATCCTTGTCAACCCATCATGCGAAAGGCCCGACGCGGAGACGGAAATAAGTCGAGAAGCGGAAAAAAGAGCCGACAACAACGACGCAGGATTAGAGGGTTACGAGGTCGAGTACTGCACAGCTCGGATTCGCCCTTCATAGAAAAGATGAGTCGAGCGTACTCCTTCCCCCGAGACAAGACGGAAAGGTTACTCAAGCTCGCCCTAAAACATCAGATGATCGCTCTTCCGGAGTCTAAACACCCTGAGCAAGCTAATAAGGCCTCTCACTCGGGCTATTGCTCTTATCACCGAGCCGCAGGACATCCTACCGAAGACTGCTTCACCTTTAAGAACTGGGTCGAGGACCAGTACCGACGGGGCAGATTCGCTTTGTCCAACAGCTGGAGGGTAACGCCGCCACGAAAGCACGAGTCCAAGGCCGCAAGAGCGGAGCCGGATCCGCCTCGGCCCCGGGAGTGTATTCGCACCTGTTATACGATTGCGATAGACAACCCTCCCCGGTGCTTCGAAAACAGCGATGATGAGGTTATCTCAGAATTCCCGCCTGCTCCGAAAGAACTGGAAGACGGTATACATACTACTGCAGATAACCTCAGGAAGATTGAGTTGGGATCGGCAGAGGACCCGCGACCAACATTTGTCAGCGAGCTACTCTCTGAAGAAAGGGTGGCCGCGTTAAAAAACGTGCTTCTACGACATAGAGACTGCTTCGCATGGAACTACTCTGAGATGCCAGGATTAGATCCGGAGGTTGCCGTGCATAAATTAGCAATATCCCCGGATATCAAGCCAGTCAAGCAAGCGCCAAGGAGGATGCGACTCGAGTTGGAGATGAGCATCAACGCCGAAGTCAAAAGACTAATCGATTCTGGATTTATCCAAGAAGTACAATATCCCGATTGGATCGCCAATATCGTCCCGGTGATGAAGAAGAATGGGACGGTGCGTATATGCGTGGATTTCAGGGATCTCAACAAAGCCTGTCCAAAAGATGATTTCCCGGTGCCGGTAACCGAGCTAATGATAGATAACACGTCTACTCACGAGATCTTCTCCTTTATGGATGGTTCTTCAGGATACAATCAGATAAAAATGCATCCCGAAGACCAGAAGCACACCGCTTTCCGGACCCCTTTGGGTGTATTCTGCTACAGGGTTATGCCCTTCGGTCTAAAGAATGCCGGCGCTACCTATCAAAGGGCCATGACAAAGATCTTCGACGACCTCATACATGACATCGTCGAGTGCTATATCGATGACCTCGTAGTAAAGAGCATGTCATACGAAGAGCATTTAAACCACTTGGAGACTGTGTTTCAACGCCTCCGGCGATATAATTTGAAAATGAATCCCCTCAAATGCGCGTTTGGAGTCTCCTCGGGAAAATTCCTGGGATTCGTCATCCGACACCGGGGTATTGAGATAGATCCGTCAAAGATTAAAGCGATCATGGAAATGCCTCCGCCAAGAACCCTCAAACAGTTGCGGTCTCTCCAAGGAAAGCTCGCATACATCCGGCGATTTATCGCAAATCTTTCAGGCAAATGCCGCCCCTATAGTCACCTGATGAAGAAGGGAACCCCTTTCGTCTGGGATCAAAAATGCCAAGGTGCACTAGACGAGATCAAGCAGTACTTGCAGAACCCGCCGGTATTGGCCGCGCCGGTCAAGGGAAAACCCCTCATTCTTTATACAACCGCCCTCGAAGGTTCCTTGGGCGCATTATGGGCGCAAGAGAACGATCAGGGGAAAGAGAGAGCACTCTACTACTTAAGTCGAGTTCTACTGGGGGCAGAAAGCAATTACTCTCCCATTGAAAAACATTGCTTGGCGTTAATCTTCGCGATAACAAAACTCAGGCACTATGCGTTGGCACACGAAGTCTGCCTCATCTCGAAAGTGGATCCTCTTAAATACTTGATGTCAAGAGCCATATTGACGGGACGACTCGCTAAATGGGCCCTGCTCTTGATGGAGTTCTCGATAACATATCAACCTCTCAAGGCAGTGAAAGGCCAGGCCATTGCCGATTTCCTCGCTGAGCACCCGATACCGGCCGATTCTCCTTTGAATTGTGACTTGCCGGACGAGCATGCATTTGATGCGATTAGCGGTGGAAGCGCCCGATGGGAACTTTATTTCGATGGAGCGTCCTCTATAAAGAAACAAAAGCAAGGTATCCCAATGATCAAGTCAGGGATAGGCCTCATCTTTGCGACTCCACAAGGAGGGATAATGCGCTTCGCCTTCTTCTTAACAGAGCCAAGGACAAACAATGAAGCTGAATACGAAGCCCTGATAGCAGGTCTCGAGCTTGCCATTGACATGGGAATTGAAGACCTCCTCATATACGGGGATTCTCAGCTGGTCGTTAGTCAAGTGAATGGCGACTACCAAACGTGCAAACCGGAGCTGGTGAAGTACGGCGAAAGGGTGCAACAACTATTGACCCAAATTCCCTCCTACACTTTGGAGAACATACCACGCGCGGAAAACAGCAAAGCAGACGCATTGGCTAAGCTTGCTAAAGAACTGGCTGACGAGAACCTCGATGATGTCAGAATCGTGGTACAAAGCCGTCGAGTGCTCGCCCCCGCAGAAATACCTCCGGAATTATATAAAGAGGGAGCAACTGAGCGGACCACCCTACAAATAAAAGACCAAGAGAAGGCCGAGGACTGGAGGGAAGTCTTCATAGACTACTTTAAGTCCCGCCGAATGCCCAAAGAAGCGTCCTCAAGACATCAGCTCATGAAACGAGCTCTATCTTTCGCTCTCGTCAACGATACCCTATACAAGAGATCGTTTGATTCCCTATGGCTGAGATGCTTAGGATCTGACGAAGCAGAAAGAGTCATTCAGGAAGTTCATGACGGACTTTGCGGTTCTCACCAAGCAGGCCCGAAGATGAAGTTAAAGATTAAACGAATGGGCTACTACTGGCCCACGATGATCCAGGACTGCCTCGAGTATGCGAAGCAATGCCACTCATGCCAGATTCATGGAGACTTCATCCACCAACATCCGAATCCGCTACACCCAACGGTGGCCAGCTGGCCGTTCGAAATGTGGGGAACTGACATAGTCGGCCCCATTGAGCCGGCATCATCTCGGGGACATCGTTTTATCCTGGCGACAACTGATTACTTCTCCAAATGGGCAGAAGCAATACCACTGAGGGAAGTGAAAACGGAGAATATCCTCCATTTCTTCAAGACGCACGTTATCTACCGGTTTGGAACCCCACGGCGGATTATCTCCGATAACGGGCCAGCCTACAGAAGCCATAAGATTAGCCGCTTCGCACAGCAGCACAGTATAGATTGGAGGTATTCTTCAGTTTACAACCCACGAGCCAACGGTCTGGCCGAGGCCTTCAATAAGACCTTGACAAAGATCATAAAAAAGACCGTTTCCCGGAATAAGAGAGACTGGCACGAGAGGCTGCAAGAAGCCCTTTGGGCTTATCGAACTACATTCAAGACGGCCACAAACACAACGCCATACGCGTTAGTATTTGGGACGGAAGCAGTACTCCCCCTCGAGATAGAGTTACCCTCTCTACGAGTGGCAATCCACCACGAACTGACTGACGAAGAAAATGCTCACCTTCGACTTGAGGAGCTTGATGCCCTCGACGAAACCCGACTCATAGCGCAACAACATCTAGAAGCCCACAAAGCAAAGATGACGCGCTCGTACGAAAGATTGACCAGGCCAAGGGCATTCCGCCAAGGCGAACTCGTGCTGGTAGTCAAAAGACCTATGATCCCCAATCGTGCCAAGCGGGGAAAATTCGAGCCAAACTATGAAGGCCCGTACATCATAGACCAGGTTTACCAGGGTGGAGCCTATCTACTCGTGGACATGCACGGTGAAAGGCCTTTCAGGCCAATAAATGGCCGCTTCTTGAAGAAATACTACGCTTAGTGAGCCACAGCCTGGGTCAACGGTAGATGACGACGACTATGTCCGCTCGCTATCTTCCTAGGCTCAGACTTTACAAGCAGTAGCTGACCCTCCCATATCAATGGACCGAAACGTCCTTAAACTATCAAGGGACCGAAACGTCCTTAAACTATCAATGGACCGAAACGTCCTTAAACTATCAAGGGACCGAAACGTCTTTAAACTATGAACGGACCGAAACGTCCTTAAACTATCAACAGACCGAAACGTCTTTAAACTAACGATGGACCGAAACGTCTTTAAACTAATGACGGACCGAAACGTCCTTAAACTAGCGACGGACCGAAACGTCCTTAAACTATCAATGGACCGAAATGTCTTTAAACTAACGACGGACCGAAACGTCCCTAAACTACTACCGCAGCATCCTTAGGCTGACAAGATAAAAAAAAAAAAAAAAAAAACGGTATGTCCACAAGCAAAATGGGCACGGATGAAAACCCGAAAGGGCTCCGTGAGTAAAAACAGCAGGACTACCGGCGAGTGTTTGTGAAAACCCGAAAGGGCGCAACCTCGTTAAAAGACACTTATAGGGTCCTCTTGACCTTGTAAGAAGAAACCACCTGCGTGAGATCCTTACGACTCACAAAGGAGCAACACACTTAGGGATCCTTACAATTCCTAAGGAGAAAATACACTTACGAGATCCTCACGACTCGTAAGGAGAACTCTCTTATGGGACCCTCACGGCTCATAAGATTTGAAAGTCTTAAGTTACAGAGACCTAAACCTGTTCTTAAGCAAATCCTCCACAACCTCCGACATTGCCCTACAAGCGGCTCGGACTGACCCTTGTATACAATCCACGGGCGCGAATAAACATTTCCCTAAACAAAGTCCCACCCGTGACTGGAGATACATCCATATGGTGAACGACCCTTGTAAGTCCTCCCGACTTATAAGGAGAAAATCCTCTTTGTAAGATCCTTACGACTTACAAGAGAACATGCACTTAAGAATCCCCACGATTCTTAAGGAGAGAACACACTTGCAAGATCCTCACGACTTGTAGGGAGAAACACCTTTGTGAGACCCTTACGGCTCATGAAATCAAAAGCCTTGGTCAACAGGACCCTTAACCCTGTTTGCTAAGCCACCTTTGTTCAAACGTCGACAGAGGCAAATGACGATTCACTCCTGGTAAACATGCCAGACAAAATGGCCGAAATGATGGGACAACTTGCAATAAAAAGAGGCAAGCAAAGTCTCGGCGGTTCACAGATAACTTAGTGATCACCACCGTGGCATTCGTCTCGATACAACAGACGCGATACCGGCAAATGAAGCGAAGGCCAAATTCCTAGCTTCATTGTCTCGACGACACAACATCAAGCGAAACGGAACAGCGGCAACCCTAAGTTCCATGGCTCGGCGACACATATCGCCAAGAGTCAACCCCCATCCCGTGAAATGCGGATACAATCAGCAAACTTCCTGGTTACGTGGAAAGCGGATAACGTCACTCTTTGACCCCGTGGAAAACGTCCAGAGAGGATCCTGGTCCTCGCAGAGCATGGCAGTGAACCCGTGCGAAGCATCCAGAGCGGAGCCTAGTCCTCGCCTAACGCGGCAGTGACCCCGTGTGAAGCATCTAGTGCAAACTTCCTGGTTACGTGGAAAGCGGATAATGTCACTCTTTGACCCCGTGGAAAACGTCCAGAGCGGATCCTGGTCCTCGCAGAGCATGGCAGTGAACCCGTGCGAAGCATCCAGAGCGGAGCCTAGTCCTCGCCTAACGCGGCAGTGAACCCGTGTGAAGCATCTAGTGCAAACTTCCTGGTTACGTGGAAAGCGGATAACGTCACTCTTTGACCCCGTGAAAAACGTCCAGAGCGGATCCTGGTCCTCGCAGAGCATGGCAGTGAACCCATGTGAAGCATCCAGAGCGGAGCCTAGTCCTCGCCTAACGCGGCAGTGAACCCGTGTGAAGCATCTAGTGCAAACTTCCTGGTTACGTGGAAAGCGGATAATGTCACTCTTTGACCCCGTGGAAAACGTCCAGAGCGGATCCTGGTCCTCGCAGAGCATGGCAGGGAACCCGTGCGAAGCATCCAGAGCGGAGCCTAGTCCTCGCCTAACGCGGCAGTGAACCCGTGTGAAGCATCTAGTGCAAACTTCCTGGTTACGTGGAAAGCGGATAATGTCACTCTTTGACCCCGTGAAAAACGTCCAGAGCGGATCCTGGTCCTCGCAGAGCATGGCAGTGAACCCATGTGAAGCATCCAGAGCGGAGCCTAGTCCTCGCCTAACGCGGCAGTGAACCCGTGTGAAGCATCTAGTGCAAACTTCCTGGTTACGTGGAAAGCGGATAATGTCACTCTTTGACCCCGTGGAAAACGTCCAGAGCGGATCCTGGTCCTCGCAGAGCATGGCAGTGAACCCATGTGAAGCATCCAGAGCGGAGCCTAGTCCTCGCCTAACGCGGCAGTGAACCCGTGTGAAGCATCTAGTGCAAACTTCCTGGTTACGTGGAAAGCGGATAATGTCACTCTTTGACCCCGTGGAAAACGTCCAGAGCGGATCCTGGTCCTCGCAGAGCATGGCAGTGAACCCATGCGAAGCATCCAGAGCGGAGCCTAGTCCTCGCCTAACGCGGCAGTGAACCCGTGTGAAGCATCTAGTGCAAACTTCCTGGTTACGTGGAAAGCGGATAACGTCACTCTTTGACCCCGTGGAAAACGTCCAGAGCGGATCCTGGTCCTCGCAGAGCATGGCAGTGAACCCGTGCGAAGCATCCAGAGCGGAGCCTAGTCCTCGCCTAACACGGCAGTGAACCCGTGTGAAGCATCTAGTGCAAACTTCCTGGTTACGTGGAAAGCGGATAACGTCACTTTTTGACCCCGTAGAAAACGTCCAGAGCGGATCCTGGTCCTCGCAGAGCATGGCAGAGAACCCGTGCGAAGCATCCAGAGCGGAGCCTAGTCCTCGCCTAACGCGGCAGTAAACCCGTGTGAAGCATCTAGTGCAAAATTCCTGGTTACGTGGAACGTGGATAACGTCACCCTTTGACCCCACGGAAAACGCCCAGAGCGGAGCCTGGTCCTCGCCAAGCACGGCAGTGAACCCGTGTGAAGCATCCAGAGCAAACACCGGACTGTGGAGTCCTTAAAATCCACGGACTATGACGTCCTTAACCTCGACCGCGATGTCTTAAAACTAACGATCAACCACCCCTATTCCTTACAGATCTTTGCCTCGGTTTAAGGGTACATCTCTTCACTCCTTTGATGCCTGGCGTTGTAATTCCTCAACGTCTTCAAAGAGGTGACGGGTCCCTGCAACCAAACGTTGGACTGTGGAGTCCCTAAATCCACGGACTATGAGGTCCTTAACCTTGACCGTGATGTCTTAAAACTAACATCGGACTGTGGAGTCCTTAAATCCACAGACTATGAGGTCCTTAACCTTGACCGCGACGTCGTTAAAATACGATACCTGGAGAAACCCCTGACTTCGTAGAACACGGACAAGGGTAACCGCATCCGGCGCTTACAAGTCCTCACGGCTGGGAGAAAAACTCTTTATGAGATCCTCTTAGCTCATAAGATGTAAAAGTCTCAGGAAACAGATCTTAACCCTGAATCCTGAGCCATTGCTGTCCTGCAAGGAAATCAAGATAGGATACCCGCAGAATGCATTCAATAAAAAGGAGACACACCATTGAAGAGAAAAATGTATCTTTTATTCATAAACCAAAAAGGATACAAGGTACAATTCAAGAAACAAAAAAAAATGAAGATACTCTTATCAATGAGTAGGTACAAAAAGGGGAGGAAAGATACAGTCCTTAAGCTGGTGGCCGGTGTAGCAATTTTAGCAGCTCATCGTTTTGTTGCTGAGCCACGGCCTCATGACGCAAGATCTCCATAAGGCGAGCCTCCGCCTGAGCTTGTTGGGCTTGATATGAAGCGAGCCGAGCTTCAAGCTCTTTTTCAGTAGCCTTGTGAGCCTCAACCCTCTCGCGAGTAAACATGGCGGCTTTATCAAGAGCTACCACCTCCTTGATGGACTCCTGAAGTACTCGCCAAAGGTCATACGCTTTGTTGGCTTTCGCTGTAAGGCTAGTCTGAAGCTCGCTCAACGCCTTGGAGGCTAGCTCCCTCTCTGAAAACTTGCGGCCAAGTCTCTTCTCGCACGACGTCATGTTGGTCGCATGTCATGCTATCAGACCTCGTAACTCCGCCTTTGCAGCCACAGCCTCTGAGGAAAGGCGAGAACACTCGAGAGCGTACAAACAAGCCTCCACCCTCCGACAGAACTCCACCCAGACCCGCACCACCTCCTCACTGTGGTAGGTGGCGAGAAAAGGAAGGGAGCCATTAGCTTCAGCGGCGAACGCTTCGGCCGTGGTTGCACTACCAGCACGAAGCTCCTCAATGAAGGAAGATAAGGAGACCAGGCTCAATTGGGCCAAGCGCTCTGACACCCGCAAAGCGTAGGGGCTGGACGGCATCACAATGCGTGATTCCAAAGCCGTGGAGACTGGCAAGGCTGTTCAGATTTGGCAGATATTAGTAAAACTTTTAAAACAGGATGAACAGGATTTTGATAAGACGTCACTCACCGACAGTCATGCACGAAGGAGTTGAAGGTTCCCCTGGCCCTTCAATGACCTCGACCTCATCATCGGCTTCTAAAACTATAAGAGACATTAACGTCATTTCACAAAATAGTGACAATGCTATAATGAAAAAATGGCAAATGACACTAACCTTGCCCGGAGGAAAGGACAATACGCTGAGGGGGAATCGCCTGCGGGGCTGCCATCTCCAATAGACGCTGAAATGATTGGCGAGGCGATAGATCCGCGATCGTGGCTGCCAAACCGCGTAACTCTGGGAAAGACAAAAGATTTCAGACCATGAAGGGGTTACTAAATTAAAACGCGAAAGGATACCTTCGACACTCCTCCCATTCTGAGTCGGGGGGATAGCAGCCTCGACGGTCTCTGCCGTAACCTCAGGCTCCAACAAAGGGAGAGTAGCCCCGACTACCTCACTTCCAACCTTTAGGCCACCCTCAGCAAGAGTCATTGGGATGGCGGCCTCCATAAGAGCATCCCCCGAAGGGGCGAGCACTCCCTGATCAAGAGCCGCCGCTGGAGGTTCGATCACGAGAGGAACAGCCTCATCAGCCCCCTCCACACCTAGCAAGGCCTCATTGAGAATTCCGGCGGGCTTTAGCTTTAAAGGGCCAGTAGGAAGCTCCCCCAGCGCTGAAGATTCTGCACGGTTCAAATAAAATGATGATACATACTCACGAGCAAAAAAAAAAAAAAATCGAAAAGACGACAAAAGAAACACGGCGTACCTATACGCAAGGAAGCCCTTAACATGGCTTCTTCAATCCGCTTTTCCTTCTCAAGGAGATAAGCTCGCCGAGGTTCAAAAGTAGACTCATGACCACCGGTCCATAAAGAGAGCGCATCAGCTGCATCTTCTGAAGCGACCTGCTTCAAAGCCCTTTCCCCCCATTCCTCCAAAGGGCCGATAAATCGCCGCCGAATCCACGAGGGGTCTTCGTAAAAAATTACAGCGGGATCAGACTTCTTCGGAACCTTGGCATTTTGGAACGGGTCTTTTGAACGCCGTAAGGCCTCAGCCAGTTGTGCAGCCTCCTCGTCAGCCGAACTCGGGAAGAGAAGCCCAGTGTCTGACTCTTGCAAAGCCAAGGGTTCGTCTTCAAGGATAGGCTCAGATTCCACCACAGAATCAAGCGGAGTAGTAGCCACTTTCCTCCGTCGTTTAGACCCAGAGCCGGTCGCTGAAGATGACCGCTTCCTCCCTCGCGAAACCTTAGGGCGACGCTGGCCCACATCGCCTTCAACGCCCTCGTCCCTGTTACTCTCACTCGGTGCCACAACCAAGGATGACGACGACGACGTCGACGCCGCGGGGGACGGTGCCGCCACCGGCAGAGGTGCTACCGCTGAAGCCCGTCTACCTCGCGATCGGGAACCCAAGGGCATACCAGCGGTCGGAGTAAGGTCTACCCCTGACTCCCCCGGAATGAGGGCAGCGCCAATCTCCCTCAAAGGGAAGCGGACTGAAACCCTCGGTCGCAACTCAACTCTCGAGACCGGAGGAGGGGCGTCATGACCAAGAAGAACCCTTCTTTCTTCAGCAATAATCGGGGTGACCCGATGAAGATACCAGCCTGTAAATGCACCCACGCACCGAGGGATGTACTCGGCTTCAGGGACCATGAAATGGGAGCCGGTGTTCAGCCTCATGAAATGATGAGCTGCGTCACGAACAGCGTCGAGCGAAGGAACTGGAGCAATCATAAAAGCCTCAAAAGGAACGCCCTGGTCATATCCGAGCTGCCGAGCAAATCGATGGGGATTGTACCGCATAAAGAGGGCTGCACTATCCTGGCGAAACACCAAGTAGCCCGGTCTAATTGAATACAAGTAGGTGGCCTCTCGGGGCTTCAGAGAAGGTGCGTTGTCCTTTGATTGGTCCCAAAGTTGCTGAACAGGACCCGAAGAAGAAGACAGAACTCGATCATTAAAAGCTAACCCGCCGGCGGTGGCGTGAGGGGAAATCAGCACCCTAATAGCCCCAAATTGAGTTGGATCGGCAGCGGAAGCACCCACCAGTCGCATAAGTCGCGGGAAAGTATAGGCGTCGTAAAAAGCGGGCCTCTGATGCATAGCAAAAGACCCCAGCACGTGCATTTCAATCCACGACGTGAAGTAATGAAGCGAAAAGTTCACTACGTCCACGCCAGGCGTGGAAGTATTAGCTGCAGTGCCCAATCCATTATAGAGGTGCGCCAAGGCCGGGATGCCAATAGCCAACCGCGTCCCCTCCGCAATACGATGCGCCGGGTATATGACCGAGGCTCTCATGAAGCGGCGATGCATGGGGATAACGAACCAACTTAGCCAAACACTAATAAACCCCACAAAGAACGTCTCCTCGTCCATTCCTGGGACAGCGATAGATTCAAAAGAGATCGGCGATATGATAGGGATGTAATACTGAGGAAGATCTGATTCGTTGGTCGGCAACCTCTTCGGACCAAACCCAAAGGGGTCCCCAATGTCGGCAAACTTCGGGGCTGTCTTCGGTAAGGCGTCCTCGCGAATGAAACGAGCAATGAAGCTCTTGAAAGTAACGCCTTGCTCCTCAGACTCGGTGAATAATCGATCAAAAATGCCCAGAGCCCTAATTAAACTGGGACGCTTGTGTCGAACAGCATTCTCAGCGGATAAGCCGTCGACAGGGGCGAGCTCAGGTTCAAAAATGTACTCGTCCGGGGGCAGCAATTCCTCGTACATGTTACCCCTTATCGGCAACCCCGAAATTTCATAAAACTCGGCCAAAGAAATCGAAACCTCGCGATCTCCCAGAAGAAAAGTATTAGTGGGAAGATTCCACTGGTTCAGAAACGCCTTGACGCACCAAGCGTGCGGGGACTTGTAATGGAATAGCGACGCGTATACGGCCTGATAAAGCCCGACTTTCTGCAATCGCGCCCGATGGGCAGAAAGGATGTAGCGAGCCCAGAGAAGGTAGCCCGTAGGATGCCTGGGAGTGAGCCCTATTTTATAAATCTGCCCCCACGGGTGGGCCTCACCCTGGCAAATGCGCCGTCCCAAGATGTCTATAGCCGGGATCGGATGGTTCGGAATGCCGGTCGTCGAAGGCTCAAGTCTCCGCGTTGGAGTCCAGTTGGGCATTTCCACGGCGAAAGCTGTCCTTGGAGGATCCATCGGTAAAAATGGGAAAGTGGGCTCCGTTGGTACCACGCAAAGAAAGCTCCTGCGACCTTGAATAATCTGACTGTACCAAGGTCCCCATTGAAGAAGGTTGGCGCAGTTCGGGTCATGGGCTCTAATCATCGCCATCGCCTCTTCATCAGACGGTGACTGAGGAAAGGCCGCCTCTGAGCGAGAGAAAGGAAAGCGTGGAGCAGAAGCCATCGCACCTGAAAACCAATAAAGGAAGGCCGTTAGAAAGAAAAAGTCGGCAACGTACATTCATGCATGAACATGAAGACTAGTTAAAGAAAGCAAAAACAAAGCTTCCTGGGACCATTGGCTACAAAACAGATGGGCCCCACAGAATCCAGATGACGGCACATCAATAATAAGGCCCAAACACTACAATAAAACAAAGGGAATGTTCGCATTTAATAAAAGGTGGTAACCATGCATATTCCCCTCAACAAGATCTGGCTAGGGCACTACACCGAACCCAACAAAATCAAGGGAATTAAATTCCCACAGAAGGCATCATTACAAAATCCCCATCGCATTAATGGCAGAAGAACCGCCTCGAGCCAAGAGACCCCAGAGATTCTCTGTGTGAATAAATCGAGTTCTTCGTTGGAAGTTAATTCCTTATTAAGAAAAGGGAATTAAATTCCCAGAAACATTTTGAATGGAATTAAATTCCATGGGTTTGAACCGCCATCATCATCTCCCTAAGGGATCATCTGAACCCTAAGTGATCTACTGTGGGAAGTCAAGTGGTCTCATATTTTGGTTAAATGACTTGAAGAAAAATGGGTTCTTTGCGAAACCCTTAATACAGATTTGAAATCCAAAAAGTTCTTTTAAAAACGAAGGCGCTTTGGCCGTTCAACACCATTACCTGAGAAGAGAGGTTCTTTGCGAACAGAGTTAAACTCTGCAGACTGTTTCAAGACAGAGAGCTAAGCTCTGAAAAACGAGAATTAAATTCTCAAAGAAGAAGTTCTCAGGGGAAGAAGATGAACAAAGCGAAGGCTTCTGTGAAGAGACAGCTATTTATAGAAGACAATGAAAACGTTTCGTCTCCCCAGATCCCTAGAGGAATCCAACGGTCATAAGAGGTGACAGCGTTGCACTCACGTGCGGACACGTGAGAACAACGCTGTGGGGGCATTTGTTTCCTGATTTAAAATCAGGAAAGCTTCTGGGAAAAGCTTCAGGGGAGAGTCACGTGCTTACACGTGACTAGCGGTCACGTGTTGGCACGTGACACCTTAAAAGCATCATCAAGTCGAGTTCAGCCTCCTGACTACGCTGAAGAAAATGGGCTTCAGAAAGAGTCACGTGCTCCCACGTGACCAGAGTCACGTGGCGACACGTGACATTTGAATACAAGCGTCGACGACGCACAAGTTCTCTGATACAGTCAAGAAAAAGGCTTCAGAAGAGGTCACGTGCTTCCACGTGACCAGGGTCACGTGTTGGCACGTGACGTTCAAGACAGTAGACTCGTTCTCCAGACGAACCAAGGAAAGAGAGTTCAAACAAGGGTCACGTGTTCACACGTGACCAAGAGTCACGTGGTGGCACGTGACGCTTAAGCAACAGTCAGAAGAAAGGAAAAGGCTCATTCCAAAGGGGGTCACGTGCTCACACGTGACCATGGGTCACGTGGGCACACGTGACCGGCTTTCAAAGCCCTTTTTATCAACAGAATTAAATTCTGAGAGAAATGCAAATCTTTCCAAAGGAACGCAACTATATTCATCCAATCAAATTAAAGATTCGGAGGTCATTTATCTATGGAAAATCTCGGGTTTGGAAAGATTTCCCCCTTAAATCTAACCAAAATAACAAAGGAGAATCTCTGGATTTGAAATCCAACGGTGAATAAAATTCACCTAATAATCCAAAGGTCCAGAACGAATGAAGGACGCAAATCAAATCTCTCAACGAAGATTCGTCAAAAACCAACTGATTCAGCTGCTTCTCCTATAAATAGGAGCCAAGAGACACAAAAAGAGATACATGCGCAGAAAAGAGAAAAGAAAAAAGGAGGAGAGCTTTGATACTTTGAAAAGACTCGGATCTTCTGCAAAAAACCCTAGGTAAGAAAGAGGAAGCCTTTCGAAAGAAAGAGAATTTAATTCTCTATAGAGTTTAACTCTAATATATAAAACAGAAGAGCAAATTTCTTCTCTCTTTGATAGAAGATCTGCAAAGTGCACATCTCCCCTTAAGGTTGAGAATTTAATTCTCAATGGGTCGAGATCCTGCCATGAAGATCCAAAACATAGAGAAAGAATGCAAGCACGAGAATTTAATTCTCACAGAACTATAGGAATTTAATTCCTCTAAGATAAAAATAGGGCTTGACCCTGTGTTATGGGAATTTAATTCCTTCAAAATAAAAAGGAGCAGGGTTTAACCCTAATTAAGAATTTAGTTCTGTTGAAACAATGGGAATCTAAGTCCCTTAATCATAATCTGACGGGAAACGGAAGTTTGATTCCTTAAAAAAGTTTTTATTAGGGTTTAACCCTATTCAATTCCTACAGAAGGTTCAAGGATCGAAAGGGAAGTAGGAATTTAATTCCTTTGAAAATTAAAGCCAGAGGAATTTAATTCCTGAAAAGAAAGATCAACAGATCCTCTAGAAACTACATAGAGGCAGGGTCACGTGCTACCACGTGACCCCCCCCAAAACCCCTACAGAAAGCCCCTTTGAGGCAGCACCCCACGTGACCCTCAGCAGAAGCCTTAACACAAAGGCATTTGAATGCCCATCACGTGACGGCACGTGATGCTATGAAGGAAATGATAATTTCAGCGGAACAAATGAAGGGAGGGCGCCCTCACGTGCTGCCACGTGACCCTTCTTGCCTTAGTGTTTAACACTAAAATTAAAACTCTCAAGCCCAATGTTAAAACACTGTCGAGCCTTAGCATTCAATGCTGACTAAAAAGCCTTATTGGCAGGATTCAACACTGGTCCGTTTTAGTGTTTAACACTAATTTGAAAAAGCCTTATTGCTGGTGTTTAACACCAATTATCTCTTAGTGTTGAACACTAACTCAACAGCCTTATTCCCAGTGTTCAACACTGATTGCTCTGAAGTGTTTAACACTAGGCTTTGGCCCAATTGGCTAGAGGGATAGAGGCAAATATTCTCCCTCAATGGACCAACAAAGAGTCAATATTCCAGACCTGACTGGACTTAGCCCAAGCTGGCCATAAGTCCTCAATTTGTGATTAACTGGGCCGGTAGGCTCATAACATAATTGATCAGTCTTGACCCAAATTGGGCCAAGGACCATTTAATCCATCCCGGTTCTAGGGTACATCTCTTCACTCCTTTGATACTTGGCATTGTAATCCCTCAATGTCTTCAAAGAGGTGACGGGTCCCGAAGACCATTCATGATATGGACTGTGGGGTCCTTAAACCCATGCATAATACAAAATTCCTGGTTACGTGGAACGTGGATAACGTCACTCTTTGACCCCACGAAAAACGTCCAGAGCGGATCCTGGTCCTCGCAGAGCACGACAGTGAACCCGTGTGAAGCATCCAGAGCGGAGCCTGGTCCTCGCCTAGCACGGCAGTGAACCCGTGTGAAGCATCCAGAGCACATACCGGACTGTGGAGTCCTTAAACCCATGGACTATGACGTCCTTAACCTTGACCGAGATGTCTTTAAACTACCCATTGACCGAGATGTCTTTAAACTACCCACGGACCGCAATGTCCTTAAACTACCCACGGACCGCAATGTCCTTAAACTACCCACGGACCGCAATGTCCTTAAACTAGAACCATAGAGCCTCCATATGCTCTTTCATCGGATCTAAACGGTCCTGTTTAAGTTGATCTTAGCCTCAAAAATGGCTAACGCGTCCTTAAACCTTCAAGCAAACTGGACTACGAATCTCCCCTAATTAACTCTGGCTCGAGGGTACATCTCTGAACTCCTCTGACATCCGTCGTTGAAATCCCTCAACGTCGTCAGAGAGGTGACGGGTCCTGACGGCCACATAGACGATGATTGGAACAATGGAGTTCAAACACTCCTTTGTCGGATCTGAACGATCCCGTTGAGTTGATCTTAGTCACAAAGTTAGACTAACGTGTCCTTAACAAACGTTTGAGTCGATCTTAGCCTCAAGTATGGCTGACGTATCCTCAAACCAAAACCCCCAAACCCAAATTTAAGATAATGCGGATTTGGACCAGTCCATGCCCTACGGGCGACAACATAACTCAGTCTCCGTAAACGATCCACGGGCAATGAAACATAAAACAAGAACACACGACACGAAGTGACCATCTGGAGAAGGAGAAAGTTGTTACCGCAAAGCGGTAGCGTAATTAACTGCAGGGGCTTGCGCCTGCAGGGAAGAGCGTCCCCACAATCAAAAACCCCTCGAACGAGGGGGAATCTGACGAAGTCTGCTACATCGGACGCATCCGTCTAGACCTCCGATTTATGGCGCCATGGATCGAATTGGCATCTTCGGAGAGGTGGACGGATAGCACCAATTAGCATCTGCCCCGAATTTCAGGCGAGACAGCCCATGTCTCGGCCGCCATTCGGAGGGGAACAGGGATACCTATACGCAAACATACATAATATCGTAAATCGAATCGCGGACAAAACCAAAACAGCGAACGAAACGCGAACTATGACCCGCTCATGCAAAATGACCAAATAACCCTCAGCATCGACGTACAAACGCCGATTGATTGAGATAAAACACAAATGTACAGATCGTGGTTCCAAAACTCACTAATTATAATATAAAATAGATTGCAACTCATCGAAAACTCAAAATAAATCAAATCGTTTTATTTCCGAAAACCTAGAAAGCGTCAATTAACCGTTTCAGTTCAAAACTTGATATTTAAACGAAACTGATGGCCATAATATTCACTAAATATCATAACTAGAATATATAAACCATTCTTATAATTTATCCTCATCAATTTGTATTGAATTGAAAATTCTAGTTTGCAAAAATATCATATTTTAATATTTTTTAAGGCAAAATTCACAATTCAATAACTAAGCTAGATTTTACATATTTTAAATTTTTAAACCACTCGTGAAAACCTTAATGATGCACTAAAAATCCTAACTAGATTTTAGTCCCACAATTAAATTAATTTCTAAAAACCTAGTTAGCAAATTAGCATAATTATCATAATTTTTAAACTAAACATTAACAACTAGTAACCAAATTAGGTTTTGCATTCAATTAACATGTTAGTCTACCCATTAAAACCATGAATCATTGATAAAGATCATCACTAGAATTTTATCTCACCAATTTATATAAATATTAAAAACCTAGTATGCAAAATTATCAAATTTTAACAATTTTGAAGCAACAATTTGCAACTTAACAACTAAACTAAATTTAGCATATCATAAAGTGTTAAACTACATATTGTAATCATGATCAACTTATAAAAACCCTAACTTAATTTTAAATCCCTCTCTTGAATTTTAAATCTACAAATTAAACCATATTAAACACCAAATTGAACCAGTTTAAAGTAATTAGCAACAAATTAAATATAGGGTTAGGATTTATACCTCCATAAACATGAGATCAAACATGCAAACTTGTCTCCAAAATGCTAACTTTGCTCCAAGATCCTTGCTTGTTTAGAGAAAGAATGAAGGGTAGAGATTTAATTAGGAATTAGTGGTGTTTAATTTTGGATTTTTGAATGAATTTTGATGAATTTTTGGAGTGAGAATGAGGTGAGAAAAATGGAGAGGGAGGCAACCTAGGGTTCGGCCATGGGGAGGGGAGAGTGAGGGGAGAGAAAAAAAAGTGTGTGGAATTGTGTAGAAGTTTCACTAATTAACATATTACTTATGTCTTTTCATTTATTAGTTATTTTATTTATTTTTCTTAAATCATTTTTTTTTACCTTAGAATTCTCTAGAATTTGAAACCAATTCAAGAAGAGAAAATAATGCCACCATCTTAATTCTAATATGTCATGGTTCACATTTGTCAAATTAGCTCATTGAAATTTATAATTTGCACCTATTTAATGTATAATTAAAAGCTTATGTAAATATTGAAAATTAATTAATTAAGAAAAATATTTTAGTAAACAAATAATTTATAAGTCACTAAATAAACAACATTTACTAGTAATTACATAGTTAAAATCGGCGTATTTAAATCTATATTGAAAAATAACTGTAGTTGAGTTTTACGGAAAATACGGTTTATTTTACCGATTATCAGAAAATTCACCTAAAGGATTTTATTTATTTAATTATTTATTTATTTATTTTTAAAACATTACAAGGAAGCTACTCGGTCGCCTCGCGAGGAGGGCTTTGGATCCACAACGTTGTTGGGCAGGAAGATACCCGCTGCAGATGGGCCAGCAGGAGATTGCTCGGCGGCCTTGTGATGAGGGATTTTGATCCACGGCGTTGTTGGGCAGGAAGCTACTCGCTGCAAATGGGCCAACAGGAAATTGCTTTGTGGCCTCGCGATGAGGGCTTTAGATCCTTAGCGTTGATGGGCAGAAAGCTACCCGATAGGGATGGGCCAGCAGGAGATTGCTCGGCGGCCTCGTGATGAGGGCTTTTGATCCACACGTTGTTGGGCAAGAAACTACCCGCTGCAGATGAGCCAGCAGGAAATTGCTTGGCAGCCTCGTGATGATGGCTTTTGATCCTTAACGTAGTTGGGCAGGAAACTACCCGCTAGGGATGGGCCAACAGGAAATTGCTCGGCGGTCTCGTGAGGAGGGCTTCGATTTACAGCGTATTGGGTAGGAAGCTACCCGCTGTAGATGAACCGAGCACAAAGCTGCTCGGCCGCCTCATGAGGAGGGTTTCAATCCACAATGTAGTTGGGCAGGAAGCTATCCACTGCGGATGGACCGAGCAAGAAGCTTCTTGGTGGCCTCGTGATGAGGGCTTTTGATCCACAGCGTTGTTGGGCAGGAGGCTACCCGCTGGTGGATGACTGAGCAGGAAGCTACTCGGTCACCTCGCGAGGAGGGCTTTGGATCTACATCGTTGTTGGGCAGGAGGTTATCCGCTGCAGATGGGCCAGCAAGAGATTGCTCGGCCGCCTCGTAAGGAGGGCTTTAGAGACTCCTTTACGCCTTCGTGGGGCGTCGTTCAACCTTCTGTGGCTCGCATAGGCGGGAGTGAACCTTCTGAGGCCCGCATAGCCGCTCGTGAAGACTGGCATGGCCTACACATGGCAGTTCTATATCAGGAAATTGTGACATCCCGCGATTCGTGTCGCTACGCGAGTAAATTTTGGCCGTTGGAAGATTTTGTAGAAGCTATAAATACCGAAGGTGCATCCTTGAGGGGGTGTTGGTTTCCTCTCAATCTTGCATTCTTTCGAAGATTTCTGGGCATATATTCCTCATCAGGGAGATCATCTTTCATGATGAATTGTACCTTTACTGTCTTGATCGCTCCAAGCATACGTACGAGGCAGTGATAGAACGCGTGGAGGGACACTTTGGTCGTCTACTTCCCCGGCGATCTGCTCTCCTCCAAGTGCTTCTTTATGCGATCTGAAGGATGTCCCCGGGTCTGCACAACGCCCTGTCTCTGCAGTTGAGGGATGAGGCGTTTGACAAGGTGCACACGCTTTACCACCTCGACTTGATCTCACAGAACAGGCGGGAGCGATCAGTGGGTCTTCTTCTGGAGTGTTTCCAGAAAAGGCTGATCGTTGCCTCCGGTCCGGCGGATGGGGTCCCCGGCGCTTCCGTGGCATCTAGGGTCCATGGGCACCGTCAGAGGGAGCGGGTTGAGGTAGCTCGGGCTCGACCGCAGGAGATTTTCTCAGAGTACCATCAACAGTGCTTTCTTGATCCCCGCCTCCCTCTATTGTAATTGCTGTAAGGCCGGGGAGCCCATAATACATTTTAATCAATAAATAAACAATGTTTTTGGCAGTAGTGTGTTTTTTTTTCTTTTCTCTTCGTACATTCTATGGACATAACTAAATGCTAACAGGAATTATATTATTCCAAGAGAAGGTTCACATTTTTTTATTTATACAGCTTGAGCCTTTCAGCGTTATAAGGCTGGAGAAAGTTATGCCCCTTAGCGTCTTGCAGGCGGTACGTCCCACCGGGGAAAACCTCTGTGACGAGAAATGGTCCGTCCTACTTCGGGGAGAGTTTGTGTAGTCTCCCTTGGTCCACAAACTCGTTTCTTCGTAAGACCAAATCTCCCGTCTTGAAGGCTCGATGTTTAACTCGGGCATTGTAGTAGCGAGCGGTTTGTTACTGATAGGCGGCTGCTCTGATTTGTGCTCGGTCCCGTTTCTCCAGCAAGATGTCCAAGTTGCTTCGGAGTGCAGGGGTTTTTGCTTCATCGTCGAAGTGTTCAACCCTATAACTGGGCAGTCCGATCTCCACGGGGACCATTGCCTCGGTGCCGTAGCAGAAACTGAAGGGGGTTTCTCCCGTGGGTGTCTTCTTCAATGTTCGTAGTGCACATAGCACTCGTGGCAGTTATTCAACCCAGCCGCCCTGCCTTCCTTCCCAGTAGGCTCTGAGACCTCGGATGACGCCTCTGTTTGCTACCTCGGACTGCCCATTGCATTGAGGATGCGCGACTGCGGAAAATTTCATTAGTATGTGGTAGTCATTGCAGAACTCTTTGACCTTATTATTTTCAAAGTTGGTCCCGTGATCGGCAACTATACACCTCGGGATCCCAAATCGGGGAATTATGTTGTTCTGCAGGAACTTTATGGTAGAGGCGGCGTCTGGTTTTCTGATGGGTATTGCTTCTATCCATTTTATGAAGTAGTCCACAGTGACGAGGATAAACTTGTGTCCGCCCGTGCCGGCGGGGAGTTGACCGACCATGTCCATCCCCCATTGTGCAAACGGGCAGGGGGAACTAAATGGCGTTAGTTTGGTGGCGGGAAGTCGAAGTATGCTGCCGAAGAGTTGGTAGTTCTTGCATCTCCTGACCAGCTTCTCGGCGTTCTGGTGTAACTTTGGCCAGTAGTACCCTTGGAGCAGCGTCTTCTGGAATAAGATGCGGGCTCTTTGGTGTGCTCCCCCGACCCCTTCATGAATTTCTCATATAACGTAGTCAGTCTCGTGGGGGTCGATACATCGGAGCAGAGGCTGAGTGTACGACTTCTTGTATAGGTTTCCGTTGCTCCAGACGAAATGGCGTGCTTTGGCCCGTAGCCAACAAGCTTCTCCTTGGTCTTCAGGGAGTGCACCATCTTTCAAGAACTCTACGAGGGGTTTCCTCCAAAATTGGCTTTCTTCTTGGGTTGCGTAGATCTGGAGCGTTACCTCTCCTTCTTTCACTCTGGGTCGTGGCAAGACTTCAAAGAGGATGTTTCTTTTATGGGTGGCTGAGCAGGAGGAACCGAACTTGCTCAAAGTGTCGGCCCGAGTGTTCAAGTTTCTGGGGATTTGCTCTACTTGGACTTCATCGAAATTTTTTCGAAGCCTTTTTACCTCGACTAGGTACTTTATCATGAGCGGTCCCCGGGCTTCGAAGCGTCCGGTTACTTGGATGCCGACTAATGCAGAGTTACTGCATATTCTAATGGTCTTCAGTCCTACCCCGGAGGCGATTCGAAGTCCTGCCAACAAGGCCTCGTATTCTGCGGCGTTATTTGACGCTCTGAACCCGAGCTTTAAGGAGTATTCCATTTCCGTTTCGTCCGGACCGCGAATGACCAGGCCAGCCCCACTCCATTCCTCGGTAGAAGATCCGTCCACGTAGAGCACCCAATCCGGGATGTGGTCTGGCACCTCCTTAACCATGGGACGAGGTTCGGGGCCCACGTCGGCGGGAATGGTGCATTCGACAATAAAATCCGCCAAGACCTGTGCTTTAATGGCTTGTCGGGGTCGATACTTGATATTGAATTGGGATAGTTCCCACCTTTATTTTTCTAGACGTCCCAATGACTCGGGGGAGGCCAGGATCGCCCGTCAAGGTCGCTCGGTAAGGACAAGGATCGTGTGTGCCTAAAAATAGTGTCGAAGTTTTCTGGAGGCTACGACAAGTGCCAAGACTATCTTCTCTTTGGTCGGGTACCTCGTTTCTACGTCCTTGAATACGTGGCTCACGTAATAGACCGGTCTTTGTATGCCTTTGACTTCCCTGACAAGCATCGAGCCTGCTGCTTGGTAGGAGACGTCCAGATACAGCAATAGTTCATTGCCTTCGACTGGTCGGGTGAGTAGCGGTGGGGTCGCTAGATGTGCTTTAAGTTGCTCGAAAGCGTTCTGGCATTCCTCAGATCATTCAAACTTAGGGATCTTCCTCAGGGCCTTGAAAAATAAGAGGTACTTCTCTCCGGATCTGGACATAAAGCAACTCAGAGCAGTGACCCTTCCTGTGAGTCGCATGATTTCGACATTGCTCTCGGGCGTTGCCATGTTGAGGATGGCGCTGATCTTCTCAGGGTTTACTTCGATTCCTCGGTGGGTTACCATGAACCCGAGGAACTTCCCGTTGGTGACTCTGAATGCGCATTTAGCTGGATTCAGCTTCATTTTGTACTTGCGCAGGACGTTGAATGTCTTCCCGAGGTCTTTAGTATGCCCTGCTAATGAAACGGATTTTACGAGCATGTCGTCGACATAGACATCCATGTTTCTGCCGATCTGAGGTTTTAAAACCTTGTTGACCAGTCGCTAATATGTAGCATCGGCATTCTTGAGTCCGAAGGACATCACTTTGTAGCAGTATATCCCCCGGTCAATGGTGAAGGCGGTAAGTTTTTCGTTGGCCAGGTTCATGCTGATCCGATTGTAACCTAAGAAGGCGTCCATGAAGCTCAATAGTTCGTGGCCGGTTGAGCTGTCTACCAGCTAGTCTATCTGAGGGAGGGGATAGTTATCTTTGGGGCAGGCCTTGTTTAAGTCCGTGAAATCGGTGCACATGCGCCATTTCCCGTTTGCCTTCTTGACCATGACTACGTTCTCCAGCCAATCAGAGTAGTCCAGATTACTGATAAAGTTAGCGGCGAGCAGTCGATCCACTTCATCCTCTATTGCTTTTTGCTTTGCCGGTGCGAAGCTTCTCTTCTTTTGTCGGACGAGTTTTGCTTTCAGGTCGACCCCGAGCTTGTGGGAGATCACTCTAGGGTCGATTCTGGGCATGTCTGCCGGCGCCCAAGCGAATACGTCCGAGTTATCTCGGAGGAACCGGATCAGTTCTTCGCGGTGATCCCCAGTCAGGAGAGAGCCGATCTAGACTGTTCGGCCGTTAACCCATTCTGCGAGGGGTACTTCCGTTAATTCTTTTACCGGGGCACCTCTAACTTCCATTTAGTAATCGCGCGTATCCAAAGACCCCTGGAAGTCGGGTATGTCCTCAAAATCGTCCCTTTGATCTCCCGTGGTGGACGTCGAGGCGAGGCAAATCCTAGCGGTTTGCTGGTCTCCGTAGGCCCGGCCTATTCCCCTTTGATCTAAAGGAAACTTGATCGTAAGGTGATAAGTCGAGATCTGGGCTCAGAGAGTGTTTAAGGTTGGACGTCCTAGGAGAATGTTGTAGGATGAAGAGACCTTGGCGACAAGGAAGTCCACTGGTACTGTCTGCGTATTGCCCGCTTCCCCGATGTTGAGGAGGAGGGTGACCAATCCCTCAGCAGGGACAGAATGATTGGTGAACCCAGAGAAGACATGGGAGGTAGGTTGGAGGTCGGATGGTCCTAGCCCTATACGCTGGAAGTAGTCGTGGAACAGGATATCCGCTGAGCTTCTTGAGTCGACCAATATCTGCCGGACTTTGTAACGGTGGACTCTGGCCGTTATTACGAGTGGGTTATTATGAGGGAACGATATGCCGTGGAGGTCTTCATCGGTGAAAGTGATCGGCTCGTCCCTCCTGCACCTCTTGTGTGGCATACCGCTTGTTCCCTTGATTGGGAGGATGTGGCGGTTCCCCTGGCTTCCTCGAGCTGGATCCGGGGTAATGACCATGATCTGCCCGATCGTTAATTTCCCGGGAGATTGTTGATCATTTTTCTCCCGCTCCGCCTGCCGCTTGTCCCTCAGGTACTTTGCCAGGTGGCATGAGCGGATCAACTTCTCGATATAGTCACGGAGTTGCTTGCAGTTCTTGATCAGGTAGCCCTGCGTCCTGTGGAAGGCGCGGTATGGTCCGCGGAGGCATTTGCCTGCCCTTTGGGGGACCGGCGGGAGCTTAAAGAACCTCTCACCCTTGGCTTCCTCCAACAGCTTGGTCTAAGAGATATTTAGGGGAGTGTACTCCTGAAACCTCGGGGAGTAAGGCTTCGGATGGTCGACCTTCTTCTTCTCCTCCCTGTCCCTTTTCTTTCTGTCTGGCTGGTCAGCCCTTGGTAGGTTTGAGTTCACCTCGGACTCGAGTTGGATTTCTCGCTCGGTCCAAGCCTTCACCTCGGCCATTGTCTTAGGTTGCGCAAATGCAAAAGATCGGAGCCACTCTTTGTGCCTAAGACCCGACCTTAGCACGGTGATGACCGTTTCATCGCGGTGCTCGGGGACCTTGAGGTGCGCGTTGTAGAAGCGGGTGACATATCCTTTGAAGGATTCTTTATCTCCGCTCTTGATGGTGAACAGGTAGTCGACCGTCTTCTTCTGCCGTCGATTCCCGACGAAGTGTCCGAGGAATTAGGTAGCCAGCTCGATGAAGGTCGAGATGGATCGTGGCGTAAGTCCTCGGAACCAGTCCCGGTCAGCCCGGATGAGGGTGGTGGGGAAAGCTCGGCATTGAGCCGCGTCGGAGTTATCCTGGAAGCTCATACCCGCAGTAAATGTGTCTAGGTGGTCCTTCGAGTCGGATTTCCTGTCGAAGAGGGACACCTTGGGCGGCTTGTTCCTGGATGAGACATGCCCGGCCAGCAGCTCTTCCGTAAAGGGCTTCATCAGTGAGTCGGCGGAGTATCGGGCCTCTTCGCCGGACGCATAGCCGTCCCGGCGTATGCCCTCAATTTTCTTCTCGAGGACTTCGAGTCGGTAGTGGTAACCCGAGGAATCTGCACAGTCGGAGTGATGGCTACCGCAGCTCTGGGTTTGTGCTAAGGCGCGGCTTCGATTTCGCTCTATCAGGTGTCTCAAATTCTCGGGCGAAGCCCTTCTCGAGCAGTCATTGCGCTTGTCGTTCGCACGACCCCGGCGAGAGTAAGGGCGTCTGTAATACCCTAGGTATTTTCCGGTATACCCATATATACCAGATAAGTATGGGGATCCACTGTAAAACAATGGGGAATCTTCGGAATACATTCCGAGAGAGGACAGATCTGTACTATAAATAGAATGATACCACTCTTTAATACAGAGGCGTCTTTTAAGTGAACTGGCACTACAGGAGTTTGAGAACTCTGTAGTTAAGCGTGCTCGGGCCAGGGAAGTCCTGGGATGGGTGACCTCATGGGAAGTGGCCCCTGGTCGGGTCCAGTTCGCCCCGAAGGACAAAACCGTGCGGCTTCGGCCAAAGCGGACAATACTCTCTGTATTGGGGGTGGGGCGTGACAGAATGGTATCAGAGCTGGTTCCTCAATAGTAGGTCTGTAGTTCGAGGACGAACCATTGTTCTAAGTAGGGGAGAATGTAATACCCCAGGTATTATCCGGTATACCCATATATTCCAGATAAGCATGGGGACCCACTGTAAAACAATGGGGAATTTTCGGAATACATTCCGAAAAAGGACAGATTTGTACTATAAATGGAATGATACCACTCTTCAATACAGAGGCGCCTTTTAAGTGAACTGGTACTACAGGAGTTTGAGAACTCCGTAGTTAAGTGTGCTCGGGGCAGGAAAGTCCTGGGATGGGTGACTTCCTGGGAAGTGGCCCCTGGTCGGGTCCAGTTCGTCCCGAAGGACAAAACCGTGCGGCTTCAGCCATAGCGGATGATAATTCTCTCTGTATTGGGGGTGGGGGCGTGACAGCGTCGGTTATGCCTGGAGGCAGGCGAGCTGACTGACACCTTCTTAGGGGGAAAGAATGCGCAACGGACATTAGAGCGAAGACCCAGTCTTCCCTGGGATCGCGGCGTGGAGCTGTCCGGCGCCCATCGGGTCATGGAACTAGTCGCCACGTATGGGTTAAGGCGGCCGGAGTCGGTCCGTTGGCGCTCGGTGGCGCTGTGATGAGGGTGAGGGAGATCGAGGGCTTGAGTGTGCCCGTCCGTCTTTCGGCGGACGTCGTTATCCCGAGGATGGGGAGCCGCGGCCTGGTGGGTAGGGCCTGCCGCTTGAACGCGGACGAGAGCATCCACCAGCGTCGTAAGCATGTCTATTCGGGCGGACAAGACGTGGATTGCATTAGGAGGGGGAGGTGAGTCCTCCTCCGTTGTGGCGGCTCGTATTTGGATCGTTGCGGTCATCGCTCGTCATTGGGTCGAGGGCAGAAGATCAATTTTTGTGGTGGAAAAAAAAAGTCTTTCGTTCCCACAGATGGTGCCAATTGATGGAAGCCGGGATCTCCTTCAGATGTTGTCCTCCGTCGATCCTTTAATGGCAGTCTTTGATGGCTGAGATTTGATTTGGGTGTTATTGAGTGTGGATCTCAATGGGTTGATGTTGGACGTTGAGCTACCTGTAAAGAAGTCTCGGGATGGGTGACCACCGTAGGACCCTCTGACGATCAAGTTAGAGCCGAGATATAAGTGCAGAGTAGCGGCGTATTGGAAATATATTCGAGATACCTGAGTCGTCTGAGAGAGGGGTTTATATAGGGGTCGCGTGGAGCGAGCAGGTGTGAGATCACCACCGTCAGTTATGTCCCATTGTTATTCTCGCTTTGAATGGCGGGATACGCTCATTAATGGGGGGATGCGCTAGAGTGGGACGCGGATCGTAGGGAGGCGGATATCTCGTCCTGACGATATACGCGGAGCCGTTGCGGAGCGCATGGGATCCACGCTCTTGGTTGATCGGGGGAGGCCGAGAAAGCTCGGTACGTCAGGAGCTCGGAGACGAGCTGGGAGGCCGAGAAGGCTCGGCACGTCAGACGGCTCGGAGACAAGCAAGGAGGCTGAGAAAGCTTGGAGACGAGCTGCTGGTAGTTTTCTAGGTGAATGTGGTATGTATTCAGGAAGATCTCTCGAAAGGTCGGATACGTTCCTCGATAAGGGGATCCCCAGGAATCCTCATAATGCAACCCATCTATTTCACCCCGTAGCCTTTGGGACACGTCATCCGCCACGTGTTGTAATCTGAGGAGACACCACTTGTGAGCATTATCATATAGGGAAATTCTTTGGTGCTTCCCAAAGAAGGGGAGAGAGAGAGAGAGTGTGTGAGAGAGAGAGAGAAAATTGGGAAGCACCGAAGAATACCTCATCACATACGGTATATGATTATGAGCTAGATGCAGTAGATTGGATTGTTCAAAGTCCTGATTGGACATGGACAATTTGGAGACGACCAATAACTGACAAGAAATGTTAAATTCAAACTCTCTCTGTCTCTCTCTCTCTCTCTTCTGGGTTACAAGAACTAGTTTGTGCGCTTTGCAAACTTGTGACGCGAGCAAGAGAGTGGAAATGAGCGATAAAAAGGATAATGAGCTTTTATAATAAAATACTCCACCTATGTCTTAAAAATGCTTACAAAATTTGGTCAAGCCGTATGAATTTGAAGTGCTCTGCTTCTGTCTGCAAGCTTAAAAATTATCTCTCACCAAAAGTAACAGCAAGGTTTGATGCGGTGACAGAGACTTTAAATGGTATTCCTGCAACCCAATTTCAAATCCTATAGAACATGTACTTACTCTAAAACGAACATTGTTCTTGATGTAATGTGTATCTAATGGTTTGAATTGAAAAGATTAATGTCTCAAACACATACCTTGACCATACTAACTACTCATAGCTGAATATTTATATCTTTCCGCATGCATGCTAAGATTTATTAGAAAGGCGTCAAAAGATGTCTACCTCGTTTATTTTCCTACCATCGTATACTTCATCTAATATGTCTGTTCGATATTTTTTAGAAAGCACCAAAGAACTTTCAAGGTTTTTGAGATAACACAATTTAACTTAAAAATGGCATACATGAACCACACTTAAAATGGCTATACTATTAAATGTTAGTTTTTTAAGACATAAATGAATAAATAATTCTAACTTTGCACGTACGATTGATTGAATATCCCAAAATAAGCTGAATATGACAATCTTAAGGAAAATATTCTTACAAAAATATCTTTCAAGTTGGGTTTATCATATTTTTTAAAGTTCAATGACACTATCTCAAAAATCCTGAAAAATCGATGTTGCTTTATGATATTTATCCTATATCTGTCCGTGGTATCTCGAATAAGTTCTCTTATGGCACACTTAAAAGGAAGCATGTGCATGCCTAATTGAATAGTAGAAGCAAGAGACAATAAAGAATATCACAACTCCCTAATGGGCATGCGTGTTTCCAACAAGCATTTGGAGATCTCTCCTCCTCTTTGTTTTGTTCTTTTGTCTATATGAAATAGATTCTCCTCCACGCGGTCCTAAAATTATTTAAAATCTGAACATATTTTTAATATATATATATATATTAAAAATCCTCCACGCGTTTCCAGTAAGTATTTACTTTAAAACGAACATTGTCCTTTTGTCCTTTTGCCGAACTTTTCTAGTAATAGCACATCTATGGGGTTTCTATATGACACATAATGAGACTTCAAAACATATTTTTAATATATATATATATATATATATATATATATATATATATATATATATGAGAATAATGGAGGAAAAATGCCATAGAAGGGAATTTCCTACACCCTTCCTCATTTTTTCCGACGATCGGCGCCTACCATTTTCATCGTTATCATCTAAGATGTGGGTACACCAAATTTTATGTGATTCTACAACTTTTTCACCGTTAATTTAGTGGGTTCAAAATTAACGATTTACCAACAATAGAACTTTTTACATTGCTAAATTAACGGTGAAAAAGTTGTAAAATCACTTGAAATTTGATGTACCCACATCTAAGATGACAACGATGAAAATGGCGGATGCCGTTCGTCTTTCGACACCCTTGGAGGAAATTCCTTCCTATGGCTTCTTCCCCCCCCCCCGCTCTCTCTCTCTCTCTCTCTCTCTCTCTCTATATATATATATATATATATATATATATATATATAATGAGAGAGATAATAATAAAGGAAAGAGCCTCTAGGAGGTCTTTCGTCAGCTGGCGTTAAAATACTATACTCTCCAACATTTTATTCAACGATCGGCACCAATCATCATCATCTTTATCATGTAAGATGTGGATACACAAAATTTCATGTGATTCTACCACTTTTTCACCGTTAAATTAGCAACGTAAAATGTTCTATTGTCGGTAGACCGTTAATTTTGCACGCACTAAATCAACGATGAAAAGATGGTAGGATCATATGAAATTTGGTGTATCCACATCTTAGATGATAAAGACGAAGATCATGGATGCCGATCGTCAAAAAAAATAATGGAGGGTGTATTTTTTCGATGTTATAGAAGTAAATTTCCTCCTATGACACATTTCCTCCATTATTCTTTTATATATAAATTCCCTTTCCTTCATATTATATATATATATATAGAGAGAGAGAGAGAGAGAGAGAGACTACAACAAATAAGGGTTGCCCTTACGGATTTACCCGTAGGGGCAAACCGCAGCCCCTACGGATACAGCCGTAGGGGCAAGAAAATACCCTGTAGGTATAAACGCCGTAGGTGCAAGTTGAAGCCCTGAACTTGCCCCTACGGAGTTCTGTGTAGGTCCCGTTTGACCTACGGAGTAGGCCGTAGGGGCAAAAACTTTATTTTATTTACGGTTTTTTAAAATAGATTACTTATACCTACGGATGAATCCGTAGGGCCAAATAATAGCCCCTACGGATACATGCATAGGTAATGATCCGTAGGGGCAAAATATCAGGTTTTGCCCCTACGGATAACTCCGTAGAGGCATTTGTTTGCCCCTGCGGATATATCTGTAGGGGCAATCCCAACCCCCTGATACTGAGATCACATGGGAAAATATCAGTTATTCTGATATTTTGCCCCTACGATTTAAGCCGTAGGGGCAACGTGTGTACCTACGGATTAATCCGTAGGTACATATTGTCAGTTTTTTTTAAAAAAAGAGCTGCCTATTTTTTTCTCGCCCTGTGCACAATTATATATACGTCAATCAAATATAAAATCAATCATCACGCAACATATATCGCAGTATTCATAATCACATCTCACGCATATAATATACAAAAGAAACCAAAAAACAGAATATGATATAAATATAAACACCGTAGGACCACCAATATCAATATCGTCCAAAATGTAATACAATATGTATCATATAAATAAATACATGTTTCAAAAAATAAGAATCAAAAAGCTACCCTAGCTCGGTCTAGCTCCACCTCTGATAAACGCTAGAATATGGCGCGCCTGCTCCTCGGTCAATAAATCATGCAATTCGGCGCGTGCGGGAGTCTGAGCGGGCTGTGGAGCTGGCGATGTGGTCTGCGTAGTCGCCGTCGAGGTAGTGGCTTGCGGAGCCGCGGCTGCGGGAGTCTGAGCGGGCGGTAGAGCTATAGGAGCTGTCTGCGGAACCGCAGCCGATGTAGTGGCTTGCGGAGCCGCAGCCGAAGGAGATGCATGTGGAGGCTCGGCCGATGTACCCTGTCGCATCTGGACCTAACGTGTGTAATAAGCGTGTAAGAACTGTGTATTATTCGAATTCGTATCATTATTAAGTTATTTCGAAACCCCATTTGGATATCTAGTTTGGAAAACCGTAATTTATTTTAATTAGATATGTATGTATGATTAATCAAACCTAAGTCTACAACCAAATAAGCTCAGGCTACTTACTAATATTGGATATGTTGATATCTATAATATGACATGATATTTTACTATTAAGTAGTATACATACCAGCATCTCCTTCAACTCCTGAACGGTGGCCTTCAAGCTCTCCAGTTCCTGTTGGACACGTCGCTCACTGGAGACGGAGGAAGTAACCGCCGGGGTGGAGTCCAACCTCATATGGGCCCTGCTAGGGCCCAGTCCCCGGCCTCTCTTCCAACCTCCGTGGTGCCCTCCGTGTGCGACGTCCAGGACTGGGGTCAGCAGCCTCGGATCGCTCTGTCCGGTAAAATCGATCCCCGAGGCCTCGGCCTGCTCAACCACCCGCTCCTGCACCCACATTAAACAGTAAAGTATAAGTATAAAATTTAAATTTGAACCTTCCAAAATTAAAATTTCAAATATGGGTTGAATAAATATTAACACTTACGCAATACTCCTGGATAGCGACGTAGGATATCGAAGCTCGCCCGTGGCGGGATCTGTCGAGGTGCCGTGGACAGCAAGATATGCGGACAGCACGTTCGGTGTACCACCTTGCGCCACGGTCTGAGCTGTCTGCAATATTAAAAAATAACTCTTAATATTAGATATATTAGAAAATAACTATTAATATTGCATTATATCACAAAGGCCGGTCTATTGTAATTTACCGATAACTCCATGGCTCGAGTAATATTCCTCGAGCCAACTGTGTAAGTGGGGCGACCCCTCTTCGCCGATTTCCTATTCTCTATATTTTGAGCGGCCTGTTTCTGCACAACGCATTCACATTTAGTTTTCTAATTAAGGAACATAAAAAAATAAATTATATCCTAAACAATGAATTACATTTAAAATACATACCTGTTTGCGTTGAGAGTCGAAATATTTGCACAATAGAGGCCATGTCTCTACGTCGACTCTCGCAAACGCCGGAGTAGATAGGAGGGCCGCTCTCTCTGCCTCGGGGGTCGCCATCCACAGGAAGCAACAGTCGGCCTTTAGCTCATTCCTGTTGTATCGGACCTTGGTCTGCATGTTCTTCATCAGGCCATTGTACAGAGCAGGAAGATCGAGCACCCTCCCAGGATGATCAGGGTTGGGTACAGGATGAAAATCGTAATCCAACTGAAAATACAAAAAAACATTGTTATTAAATTGCAAGTGTTAATAATAAATATATTGGATAAATCAAATGAAAATATATATTAATACCTGAGCCTGATCAAAGAAGAGGGCGAATGAGCGCCGGTGCTGCTCGCCCCACTCAACGTGAAGTGGATAGTTCTTCACGAGCCGGCTCTTATCCCCCATATACCGGCCGGATCTCTCGGCATGAGGACCGGTATAGCGATAGTCAAGGGTAAAAAAGAGGGGGAATGTTGCCTCCCCCTAGCTCTGTCAGGCCTCAGCCTATGGGACTGATTCGGGCCTCGAGTCCCCCTCTGGGGATGGCGAGGCCCTGCATCTGCAGGAAATATCAAGACAATAAATATTAAGCCAAAGTTGTATTAAGAAATCAAGGTTAAACGAAAATTGAAGTGTGATGTATACCTCCGGTGACTAAAGCACGAGCCTGGGCCCGGGCAGCAGCATGAGCGGGACGATAGTTCCTCCGGTGAGGAACAGCCGGTGTCCCGGATGCGGACGCATCCCTTCCAACTAGAAAATAAACATTGACGCTAAATTTCCATGAATTTCATATTTATTCTATAGAGCATATGTAAAATGAATAAATATTTTATATTTATTCATACTAACCTACAGACGATGCGGAGGGTACGGAAGTGGCAGGAGTGGCCCCTGTGTCAGATGTGGACGCACCACCTATAATTAGACAATTAAAAATAGATTATATAAGTAATTGCAAAAAAAATGTGTAGATCAATAATATAACGTTCTAAATCAATATGCATGCACTATAGGATATATAAACATACCCGCAGGTGCGGTGGTGTCACCACCTACAGCTAGACAATAATAAAAATTATTATCTAAGTAAGAGCAAAAGGAATGTGTGTGTATTTATGATATACCATTCTAAATCAATATACATGCACTATATGATATATAAACATACCTGGAGGAGCGGGAGTGGCCTCTGTCCCTGATGCGGACGCATCACCAACAACTAGACAATCAAACATTGACAATATAAGTAATTTTGACATAAACATGTATGAATATCTATAAAATTACATTCAAAATGGATATGCGTGCAATATACCTGGAGGTGTGACAAAATCTACACGGAAAGAGGCATCCGAAGGGGTCTCCGATCTGGGTGCAAGACCGGCCCTCTGAAGCTCCCTACGCAGCTCTCCGGGCGGCATAACCGCTCTGCCTCTGCCTCTGCCGCGGCTGGAGCTCCTGCCGCCCCTCGTTGCTCCCGACATCGTCATTAAATCTAGATAAACGGTTCGTGGACGCATTGGACAATCATTAAAAGTATTGACTATATATGTATAGATCGTAAAATGTGAAGTAATAATATAACATTACTGATAACCTTTTTCGTTTCGTGGGCGCATTATACATATCTACTTGGATTTCATCGTCGATGTCATTTCTAACCCACGTAACTTCATGATCGGCCGAAGACAACCCGTCCTTCGAAACAGACGGTCGGAGCACTCTTAGCCTTCTCTCTTCTTCATCCTCATCGCTGTCCTCGAATTCTGGGACATCGTAGACATCTCTGGGTCTCCATCGGCATACAACACTCCATCCCGGATGCTTCAAACACTGTGAGTAGTATACTTGGAACGCTTGGTTCAGAAAGATAAACGGATGTAGTGGCTCATTTTGCGTGCCATCAGTAGCCAGTCCGAGCCGGACATTGCGAGGATCGCTACTGAATATTGCGTGCCTCCTTTCGAAATCCTTCCATGTCGGTGAATCTCTTGGATGACTCATTTTTCCATCTTCACTTGGAGGAGCATGATGATGCCAAATCATTGCCTCGGCTGTTTTCTTGCACCTGAATAGCCTCTGTAGCCTCTGTGTTATGGGAAAGTATCGTGCTATCTTGACAGGTATATCAGGCTTCTTATCAGAATCTTTCGGCTTATACCTGGCCTCTCCGCATGTTGGACACTCTTTCAAATCTGAATTCTCTTTCCGTAACAACACGCAATTTTTAGGACATGCTTGAATCTTCTCGCACTTTAGACCCAAATCAGACATCATCTTCTGGGCTCCGTACCAGCTGTCGGGCACATTATTTCCCGGGGGCATAGAATCTTTCAAGAACGAAAGAAGTATTGTGAATGACTTGTTGCATTTAATCTGGAAAAGTTGGACGAACCATGAGAGGGTGGAATACTTCGCATTCTCATAAATTGGTTTTCTAGTATCATTCATGAAATTTTCATATTTATCCGCACGCGGTCCTTGACCGGAAGGAATGTCATCTTCGGTACGAATAGATTCACCTAGGGCAGCCTCTACCATATCCTCCATTTCTTCTGATGGAAATAAATTACCGTCTTCTCCTTCTGCCGCATTACCGAATTCTCCTTCTTCTCCTGCCGCATTATCGTGTTCTCCTTCTTCTTCTGCCGCATTACTGCATTCTTCTCCTTCCCCGTGATATTTCCAAGTTGTATAAAGTCTAGTAAACCCATATTTTACAATATGAAGCTCTGCCAATTCTACTTTCTGCCAGTACTTATTGCCACATCTATCGCACGGACAGAGAATCTTCTCTATTATGATCTTATTATGTGCGCGTGCAAATTCAATGAAAGCAGCAACTCCTGCGACAAACTTAGGTTGCATTCGTTGTTGCCAATCCACATACATCCAGTCCTTAACTCTGACGTACTCATGGGCCATGTTAGACTGTATAACATATAAATTGTAGGTTATGGTGACTATATTGAGAAATATAAGAACGGGATAGTTACTGACAAAGGAGAAAATCCGTGTATATGCTTTGTGTGTGCGTTTGTCGTTGAAAAGAATAAATTATCGAACGTATGTTAACCGATAGACGGGGACTAAATGTCGTTTTTAGTTTCATATATGAGTATTGATGAGAATATGAAGGTTTCATATTATCATCGAGTATCATATATTGGTTTTAACTTGAACATCTCGAATCACTCTCTAATTATGCGTTTGTTGTATATTCTTGTTGTATGTGTGTGTTCCGGCTGTCGGGGGTAAGGCTTCTATCCCATTAAGAATGTATAGAGCGAACACCCATCACTTGTGCTTTCAACCGTTTCGAGTAAATTTCGGCAGCATCTCCCCGCTGTTCTCCGAGTACACTGTAATAGAATAGATAATCATTTCAAAGCTGTGAAACAACGTTGAAATGAACATCTAATCTATCTTTGTACACGGAGAACCAGCGGAAAGGTACCGACGAAATATCTCGAAACGGATGAAAACACAAGTGAATGAAGGTGTTTGCTTTATACATTCCTAACTTGTCCACACGGGACAAATCTATCGGTTACCATACAATTGAATCTTCTCGTCGCATAGACTATACGACGGTTGTTAGTATCGAGCTATACCGTCCGATATTTAACAACCTTCGTATAGTTCTATGTCACGATGAACATCGCACGTATGTTAATCGATAGACGGGGACTAAGAGGCGCTTTTAGTTTCATATATGAGTATCGATGAGAATATGAAGGTTTCATATTATCATCGAGTATCATATATTGGTTTTAACCTGAACATCTCGAATCACTCTCTAATTATGTGTTTGTTGTGTATTCTTGTTGTATGTGTGTGTTCCGGCTGTCAGGGGTAAGGCTTCTATCCCATTAAGAATGTATAGAGCGAACACCCATCACTTGTGCTTTCAACCGTTTCGAGTAAATTTCGGCAGCACCTCCCCGCTGTTCTCTGAGTACACTGTAATAGAATAGATAATCATTTCAAAGCTGTGAAACAACGTTGAAATGAACATCTAATCTATCTTTGTATACGGAGAACCAGCGGAAAGGTACCAACGAAATATCTCAAAACGGATGAAAACACAAGTAAATGAAGGTGTTTGCGTTATACATTCCTAACTTGTCCACACGGGACAAATCTATCGGTTACCATACGATTGAATCTTCTCGTCGCATAGACTATACGACGGTTGTTAGTATCGAGCTATACCGTCCAATATTTAACAACCTTCGTATAGTTCTATGTCACGATGAACATTGCACGTATGTTAACCGATAGACGGGGACTAATTGGAGCTTTTAGTTTCATATATGAGTATCGATGAGAATATGAAGGTTTCATATTATCATCGAGTATCATATATTGGTTTTAACTTGAACATCTCGAATCACTCTCTAATTATGCGTTTGTTGTGTATTCTTGTTGTATGTGTGTGTTCCGGCTGTCGGGGGTAAGGCTTCTATCCCATTAAGAATGTATAGAGCGAACACCCATCACTTATGCTTTCAACCGTTTCGAGTAAATTTCAGCAGCACCTCTCCGCTGTTCTCCGAGTACACTGTAATAGAATAGATAATCATTTCAAAGCTGTGAACAACGTTGAAATGAACATCTAATCTATCTTTGTACATGGAGAACCAGCGGAAAGGTACCGACGAAATATCTCGAAACGGATGAAAACACAAGTGAATGAAGGTGTTTGCTTTATACATTCCTAACTTGTCCACACGGGACAAATCTATCTGTTACCATACGATTGAATCTTCTCGTCGCATAGACTATACGACGATTGTTAGTATCGAGTTATACCGTCCGATATTTAACAACCTTCTTATAGTTCTATGTCACGACGAACATCGCACGTATGTTAACCGATAGACGGGGACTAAGTGGCGCTTTTTGTTTCATATATGAGTATCGATGAGAATATGAAGGTTTCATATTATCATCGAGTATCATATATTGGTTTTAACTTGAACATCTTGAATCACTCTCTAATGATGCGTTTGTTGTGCATTCGTGTTGTATGTGTAACATGATTTTAAACCATTGAGATCAAGATTGATAGAACTGATCATCCTACATTGCAACGGCATTCATCTACCAAAAACTATTATTGCAATGGCATTCATCTATAACAATCAACAATTAAAACTACAAATGTAGGATACTGATATCATAAAGCGTTATACGCAACATATGAATTCACATGACTGAAACATGCATCAAAAAAACATGTTCATCCAAAAGAAAGGCCACTGTCAACAAATATAGACAAATACGTCATAAAAACAATAACTAATTAATAAGTTGATTAGCATCTGGATCAAGAAAATGATAGGAAAAATAATTGACTATGATCTATAATAACAAGTCTATTACCATGACTCTCGACTAACAAAGGTGGCTTTTCGTCCTCGGTAGCTTGATAATTGGGATTTCATGGCGAATAAAAATATGCATATGCCGTTTGACCGGGAACTTCAATAGGAAACTCAATGAGGTCGGGTGTACTGAAGTACGCTTTGTATTTCGCTATATCAGATGATGAAGCCCAAGCCCTAGCTAGCCCCAGCCCCACCCCAACCGAACCCTATCGAAGGTAAAGAACGTCCTTACACTTTCAATGTTCACGAAAACCTATCGGCTTTCTAAGAAATTTTTTAGAATTTCGTTTCATTGTTTTCAAATTTGACAATCCCTACAGGTTTCGATTTGGTTTGAGTTGGGGTTGAGATTTCGGGTTAAATTATTGCAAAAAATTAGAATTTATAGATTCAATTGAGAATTCAATTACTAAAAGATAGTTACTTCTGTTGATTGATGGCACTATAGTTGCAGCAACTTATCTACAAAGAGATATAAGGGATTATATTGAGCTATTTTTTATTGTACAACTAAAGTTTGTGCTGAATTTATGAGAAGAGATAATTGTGACTCAATGTGTCAACTTGATGACTTCATGCATGAGGGATATAAAAGAGTTATTACAGCATCCTACATTGCAATACAATTTTCATAATTAATATAATAGCTCTGCGGTCTGAAGATAATATCTGTATGTAGTAATTGTTGAGCAGTAATTTCTGATTATCATTATTTATTTTTGGTTAAAGACACCAAAAACTACAACACGAAAGACACGAATTCTTCCCATGTCTTCTCATGTCTCCATGGAAATTGGGGCAACATCATCATAGACTACATTGTGGACCTGCATAAGATCGGCCCCGGCTCCTCCACCATCTACCGCGGCTGCGATCCCCCAGCCCCAGCCCAGCCCCAACCCCAACCGAACCCTAGCCCCAGCCCCAGCCCCAACCCCAGCCCCAGCCCAGCCCCAGCTCCAACCCCAACCCCAACCCTAACCCCAACCGAACCCCACAACCGAACCCTAACCCTAACCCTAACCGAATCCGATGCCGACGCCGACGCCGATGCCAAACCCTCACCCCTACCCGAACCTGGCCTGAACCCTAGACTACATCATCAAAATTAAAAATAATTTGAGATTTAATTACTTACCGTGCGCGCGGTGGAGGAGACGACGGCGGTGGTCGACGACGGTCGGCGAAGGTGGCGACGAGGCGCGGGAAGTCGACGAAGGTGTGGGAACAACCGACGAAGGTGGCGACGAGGCGCAGAGCGCGGTGGCGACGAGGCGCGGGAACAGGCGATGAGAGGCGCGGGAGTGAGAGAGAAATTTTAGGAACGATGAATAATTTTTCTGTGCTTTTTTTTTATTAATAACCTATTTAGATGCTCCTACGGACTTAACCGTAGGTCCACCGTTTGCGGCTCCGTAGGGTAAACAAAATATTAGAACTTAAGGCACCGTAGGGACAACGATTTGGCCCTACGGATAAATCCGTAGGGCAAGAAATATTTGCCCCTACGGATTCGGGGCAAACCCATATTGTAGTAGTGAGAGAGAGAGAGAAGACACGGCAAATTTGTAAAAATAGAATAGGGAAAAACCACTATATTATCTATCTATATTTTTGCTGAAGTTAAACTAACACCTAAGACCATCAGGCCATTCTTTTCTTCATGTTTTTATTTATATCTATATAATGATATATGTACACATCAATATAGATACATATATAGGGTGTTTATTTTTCAAAACCGGGTGGGGCCTGCCCTCAAATGAGCCCGCCTCTGAATCTAAAATAAAATATAAGAAAAACAAAACACGAGTATCAAGCTAAATCCTTTTCTTTTGATTAATAGACCGTAACATGATGCGATTGGGATTTCAAACTCGGACCTTCCTTTCAATCTTAAAACAAATTAAGAAATTGATCTTTATTATAGGTTGCCAATTCTATGAGCTTTTTGTATTTCTTTTGCCATAGATTAAGTTTCTATTGAATAAATTGCAAATAGTAAAAAGTTTTTCATTGCACTGAAGTTGCCCTATTTGCAAATTTTCTTGAAAAATATAAAAACACTTAAAAGATCATATTTTATTATGGAATACAAATATAGAAAATCATGACTAAAGAAATAAATTCCTTGAAACAAATAGACTCTGCATCTAGAATATTTAAATTACAAAAAAATACTTTAATTAATGAAAATAATTTTTCATATCTTAAACCAGTGTTTTTTGGCACGTGTTGTATGTAATTACAGAAATTTTTATAATAAATTTCTTTATTAATTGTCACTTGTAAAATAATAATGACGTGCTAATTTAGTTACGTGCATCTCGTTTGTAAAAACAATACTAATGATGTGGCATTTAATTACGTGCATTGCAAATAAAATAATGATGTTCTCATGTTTGATTTTTTTGAAAAAACAAAAAAATCGCATCTCTAATTAATTTCAAAATTAAATGAACCTTTTCTTTTGTCCTATGATAGTAGAGATAAATTAAATGAAAATAATTTTTTGTATATATTACCACAATAATTCAAAAAACCTAACTGTTTGATGATTGTCCACTCCCAATGGTTGATTCTGGGTCCCCGTATAAAAATATCTATAAGATTAATTCAACATCCCTTACAAATATTTTTATGTGCATGTTGTTTTCTAATATGACACAGATTTAAAATTGGTCCTTTTAATAGAACTTGCGTTTTACTTTCTAGGATTTTATTTTCTATTTTATTTCAGCCTTTCATGGTAATTGCTCGGTTTTGGGATCAGCTGTCTCCTCCAATATTCTACATGTACCGTTCGGTCACTCGCAAACAAGGAGTTTTTTTTCTTCAAAATAGAATGGTTAGTGATTAAAATTAGTAAAGTAGGGTTTTGATAACCGGTCGTCTACATGGCCCCAAGATGTTTCGGTCCCAACATCTAAAGAGGACGGGTTTCTGAAACTCGTCATCACCACTAAAAAGTGGAGGACGGATTATTAGAACCCGTCTTACTCTAATCCCACTCCACCCCAAGAACCCCCTCGTCCCATCCCACCCGAGACACCCATCCCACCCCATCCTACCTCATCCCTCCCCATTGGAGGGTGGTTCTAGGAACCTGCCTCTTCTTTAAAAAGTAAAGGACATATTTCCAGAACTTGTCCTACTTAAAAATTTTAATTTTTTTTAAAAAAATTAAATTTAAATTTAAAAAACATTATTATTAAATAAAAAAAAATTCTTAAAAAAATAATTTTATGTGTATCCGGAATACGAGTAGATCGGGTTCCAAGAACCCGCCCTTCAATGTATGGCAGAGAGAGCGGGTTCAAAAAACCCGCCCTCGGGCGAATATTGGATAAGATTGACATATAATGGTTGTTACTGTTTACTGACGTGTGGATAAAATCGACCGATAAGGATTATTACTGTTTATATAGAAGGGATCCAATACTTTGATCATACTATAAATATGAATGAGAAACACTTCAATAACGAAAGTAAAGCAAACAAGTTTGCGTTTCAAGTTCTGTCTCATAATGGAAGAATTAGAGAAGAAACGAAAAATACAACTGCAGTTACAATAAAGTTTCTAAATGGTTACTAAAGGGTGAAAGATATGGGGGTAGAATGATTCGAAATTTCTAAGCGGTTACTAACGTAATTTCTTAATACTTGAAATCCATCCCATTGTCAATCTAAACCCACGACACTAGTTGGAGAGGGCAATATAGTATGCCATGGAAGCTCGAGCGAGGAAATGGGCCAATGAAGGGACATGATGTTTTACCCCTCTCAGAACATCATTCAATCCAACATCATGGACTGTGTAACATCTACTTCTTTAATATTATTGTATAATATTTAATTAATGTATGTGTCATCGCACAAATTTGTAGCACTGTAGCAGAAAATCAGTATGCCGCAGAAGCTATTTCATGTATTTTGAAAACTATACAAAAGTATTTTACACAAAAACCCCTCAAGTTCTATAAATTACAATAAGGACCCTAGTAAATATAGGTTTAAGCGGGACCAATCTCTTGAGCCTCAGGGAGCCGGAGAAGTGGGTGCTTGCCTTTCTAAGGTAGACAACTTAACAACGGTGTTATCAATACGGTAATCGTCTTTGAAAAAGACACAAATCCTGCCGCCCATGTGCAGCGGTTACCGATAACATCAAAACTATCGGGACTTCAATTTACTTTTCTAATTGTCTGACTCAGTTTGAATCTCATTATAATGTGACTTGAATATGATTCAAGTACAATCTACAATCTACAATCTACAGTCTACAATCTACAATCTTCAATATTACAATTCAACATGAATCCATGAATCTAATTATCAATTTATACAACTTGACTGAACCGAACCATGGATATACATTCCATTTACATGGTTCTCCAGTTATTCCATTTACATGATTCTACGGTTGCATCCGTTTACTGATATCATAGTTTCGGTCAGTCATCCAATTATACAATCAATACAATTTACAAAACAAACAATACAAACAAGACATCTCGGGGTTTAAAGGGTAGATTGGTACGGAAGGTGTTAGAAGTGGCACGAGACTGCAACCATAGGACACCTAACCTATATTCCGTTGTTATTGTACCGTGGCCCAACGGTTCCTTGAGTTTCTGATACCTTAGTCTCCGGGGCAAGTGAGACTCCTCTCGTATACACTGGCATCCTTCTGTACCAAGCTACAAACAACAGCGTTAACACACCATTATAACAATATAATACAACTGTAAAAGCTACTCTATCTCTCTCTCTTACTCTCTGTCTATTCTATTTCTTCTCTTATCTTTGGGACTTACCGAGCGACCTGTTCGCTGACGACATTCTTTTTCTTTCGTTTTTGAATATCGTCAGGTGATCTGGACACGTCAGAGATCGAGCCCACTGCTGAAGACTTGGACCAATTCAGTGAAGACCCCGAGCTCTAGTTCATTGTACACTTTCCATTTAGTACTTTTCATTTCTGTTATGCCATTGTTTAGGCATTGCTTTTTTATCAGTTGTATTTACTTTCCATGTATTGTATAGAAAGAATGTGAATAAATAAAGTTGCTATTTCATTATATCTTGTCTCTTATGATTTACTTTTATATTGCTTAGATACGCTTAGCGTATTTACTTCAGAGTAAATACGTAGCGGCCTCGTCGCGTCCTCTGCCCGTATACTAGGAAGCGGGCATGACATCATCTTTGGGACTTACCGAGCGATTGTTCGCTGACGACATTCCTTTTCTTCTTTCTTTGGAACGTTATCTGGTGTTTCGGACTCATTGGATATCAAGCCCAGCACTGGAGATTTAGAGCGGTTAGTATTTGACCAAGAGCTGTAGGCACCTGTACATATTTATTTCATTACAGTTATACCATTGTTTAGGCATCGTTCTCTATTCATGTATTTACATTTCAGTTGTACATGTAAAAGAATGTTTAATAAATAAAGTTGATGTTCATTTACATTTCTGTCTGTTGTGTACTTTACTTTATATTGCTTAGATACGCTTAGCGTGTTTACTTTTGAGTAAATACGTAGCGGGTCTTGCCACATCCTTTCCCCGTATATTGGGAAGCAGGGCGTGACAGGTTTTGTTGGTGGCCCATACAGGTCAGTTCTGTATGGACATGCAGGTCAGTTCTGCATGGACATGCGGGTTAATTCTACATGAAGTCCTAAGCAATATAACACAAGAATCAGTAACTAAAAACATTCTTTACATATTCCTTCAATCTTCTAATTTTATATATTTTGAATCTGTCCTAACCCAAATTTTTCTTTCAAGGTTATGGATTCCCCAAACAACATTAGCACCAACTTCAACAACACACCAACACCTCTACTGCTTACACCTACCGTCACTGCTCCAATTAATGAGCAGACAGTACTGCTTGAGGCGATCAGCAGCCTCCTGGAAGGACATCAGCAGCACGCTGCTGTCTTAATGAACCGCCCAGAAGCGGAAGCACTTGGGGTAAATCAATTCCGAGATTTACACCCCAAGCAGTTCTCAGGAAAAGAGAGCCCTCTGAAAGATGAGGAATGGGCTCAGAGTTGCGAAGCTGCAGCTCACTGACAATGCATGAGTATGTTAGAAAGCGGAAGAAAGCCGTCTTGACCAACCTATCGAATGGAGGACTTTTCGTGACATGCTCGACGCGAAATACTTTCCAGAGACTGCCCGATTCGACATGGAGCAGCAATTTATTCATCTACAACAGGGTTCAATGTGGTCCAAATCAGTAGATAAGTATGACGCTGAGTTTACCATGCTCAGTAAGTATGATATGTCTCAATATTCGATTTTCAAATATCACATACTACACAGCTAACACAAGACCTTAACAGGTTCACGGCACATTTGATACCAACTGCTGAGATCAAATCCAGAAGATTTCAGCAAGGGTTAGATTCAGAAATCTAAGATGTTTTAGCTACATGGGAATTCCCAACCCACGAGATGGCCCTGAAAGCTTCCCGCAGATATGAGGCAGTGGTGAAGATGAGGGGCAAACCACAATCTGCCGGGATGAAGTGCCCTGCCACTCAGATGGTAGGAGGAGCCTCTTCAAGGCCACAGTTTGTGCCTAAGAGACCGGGAGTACCGAACAACCGGCCCAACCCAGGTTTTTGCACTTACTGCAGGAGAGATGGACATTTGGCGATAGACTGCCGGCGTGTAAATCACCTGTGCTTAGTCTACGGTTCAGCTACTCATGACATCGGGTCTTGTCCTCGTAGACATAACCCAAATGTTGCATCCAGACCAGCAATTACTTATCAGCAGCGCCCAGCCATCCAGGCACCTGCACCACGACTCGCACTACCTTCTCCACCTCCTTGTGGACCGACTGCACCTCCTCCTCGTCAGTTCCATCAAGACCAAAGGAACGTACCTTAAGTACAAAGGAACGGGCAGAGGAATGCTCCTCCAGTAAGGAGGAATGTGCCGAGGCTATAGGCTTTCACAATGATTGTGGAAGAGGCTGAAGCCACCGGCCAAGCCATCACTGGTAACATTTCCCTTTCAAGCTTTCCCATCTATATATACATAGCCATACATTTTCGTTATACCTAAAACTATCCCACATAACTTAGGTACAATCTTAGTAGCCTCACTTCTTGCACTAGCATTCTTCGATACTGGAGCATCTCATTGCTTTATGCCACAACGGTTCGTCCGAACTCATATGATTCCAGTTAAACCTTTTGTATCCAGTTAGAATGTCAGTTCAGGGAACAGCGTTCTAAAGGCAGTAATGGGATACGATCTGTGTCCAGTGGTTTTCTGCAGCAGAGAATTCTATGCTGACTTCAAGGTACTGGACACACCGAACTTCGATGTCATTTTGGGTATGGATTGGTTCGGAACATTCTATGCTACCATTGACTGTCGTCAAAGGATGGTAGTGTTCGAGATTCCAGAACATCCGGTCTTTTATTTCAAAAGTGGAGACCGTACCATAGAGCCAAGCACATACAAGGCAAAACCGAAGAAGGAAGTGATTACAACACTTCAAGCGGAGAAAGGATCGAAGCCAGAGGTAGTTCGAGAGTTCGACAATGTATTTCGTGAAGACACATCAGATTTGCCTCCCGATCGAGCTCTTGAATTCAGCATTGATTTAGTACCTGAAGCATAACTGGTGATCAAAGCACCGTATCGGTTAAGCCTCGAAAGTTTAAAGGAAGTCCGAACTCAGCTGGATGAATTATTGACGAAAGGATGGATTCATCCCAGCACTTCAAGTTGGGGATCACCAATTCTACTTGTGAAGAAGAAGAAAGGTACATAACGAATGTGCATTGATTATAGAGCTCTGAAGGATGTAACTATAAAGAACAAGTATCCACTCCCACGCATCGACGACCTGTTCGATCAGCTAAGTGGATCTTGGATTTTCTCCAAATTAGATCTTCGTTCGGGTTATCATCAGGTGAAGGTCAAAGAATCTGATACCCATAAAACGACATTCAGAACTCACTATGGTCGTTACGAATTTCTTGTGATACCATTTGGAGTGACCAACGCATCAGCTATATTCATGAACCTAACGAATCAAGTTTTCCGAGAGTGCCTGGATAGGTTTGTTGTCATTTTCATCGACGACATCCTGGTGTATTCTAAGAGTCGGAAAGAACATGTCGAGCACCTATGAATTGTCCTGGAAACTCTACGACAGCATCAACTCTACGACAACATCAACTCTACGCCAAGTACAGCAAATGCGAGTTTTGGCTAGATCAAGTTGGTTTTCTCGGACATATTGTATCAGGCAATGGAATCTCTGTGGATCCAGCTAAAGTTTCAGCAGTTAGCGAATGGCCGACACTGAAGTCAGTGAAGGACATTCGAAGTTTCTTGGGTCTAGCAGGATATTACAGAAGGTTCATTGAAGGATTTTCGAAGATTGTAACACCCCTGACCAAGCTCACACGTAAAGATGAAGAATTCATGTGTTCAGAAGCATGCGAACAAGTTTTCGTAGAACTCAAGTCAAGATTGACATCAGCGCCTATTCTCGTTATACCGGACCAATCTGGAGGTTTTGAAGTGCATTGCGATGCATCCGGTAAGAGATTAGGATGTGTTCTACATCAGCACGGTAAATTCGTAGCTTATGAATCAAGACAGCTGAAAATCCATGAGCACAACTATCCGACGCATGATTTGGAGTCGGCGGCCGTAATCTTTGCTCTTAAGATTTGGCGCCATTATCTTCTTGGTGAACAAGTGGACATATACAAAGATCAAAAAAGTCTGAAATATGTGTTTACTCAGAAGGAGTTGAATATGCGGAAAAGAAGATGGTTAGAACTCATGGCGGACTTTGACATCAACCTGCAATATCACCCAGGGAAGGTGACGTAGTACCTGATGCACTTAGTCGCCAACCATTAGCATTGAATCTCACTGCATAGTGGAAGCTTCAACAAGACTTGCATCAAATGGAGATTGAAGTAGTCATGCCAGGTAATGCTTCAAGTTTGATGAACTTACAAGTTCAATATACCATTGTCAATCAGATCAAAGCAGCTCAAGCAAGTGATACTAAGTTGCAAAAGATCAGAGAATAAGTAGAAAGTGGACTTCGAACAGACTTCATCATACATGAAGACGGATCTTTAAGATACGACAGTAGATTGTGTGTACCAAAAGGTTCTGTGCGAGAAGAGTTGATGAAAGAAGCTCACTGCTCTCCTTATTCAGTACACCCTGGAGGTAAAAAGATATACAAAGATCTGTGTCAAAATTACTGATGGCATGGAATGAAGCGTGAAGTAGCCAGAAGTATCGCTAAATGCTTGGTGTGTCAGCAAGTAAAGGCTGAGCATCACAAGACTGCTGGATTACTTCAACCGTTACCTATTCCAGAATGGAAGTGGCAACACATCACAATGGATTTCGTGACTGCACTTCCTCGCAGCACAAAGGGTAACGATGCGGTATGGGTTATCATGGATCGACTCACAAAGTCGGCTCACTTTATTCCATTTTGAGTTGGCCAATCTACTGAGACACTAGTAAACAAGTACATGGAGGTAAAAATCTAAGTAAGATTTAAACTCTTCAAATATGTACTATCTCTGATACCCATGAACTCATGCAGGAAATCGTGAGATTACATGGAGTACTGGCCTACATTGTCTCTGATCGTGACACTAGATTTCGATCGCAATTTTGGCAAAGTCTGCAAACTAGTTTGGGAAAAAGTCTGAACTTCAGCACAACTTATCATCCACAAACAGATGGTCAGTCTGAGCGAACTATTCAGATCTTAGAAGATATGCTAAGAGCATGTATGCTAGACTTCGGAGGATCGTAGGAAGATCACCTACATCTTGTGGAGTTTTCATACAATAACAGCTACCAAGAAAGTATCGGAATGGCACCATTTGCAGCTTTATACGGAAGGAAGTGTCGATCGCCATTAAGTTGGGACGACATCGGAGATAGAGAACTCCTTGGACCTGAGATGATAGTAGAAACTGTTGATGTAGTTCGTACTATCAGGGGAAAAATACGCATAGCCCAAGATCGATAGAAGCACTGGGTTGATGCAAAGCACCGTCACTTGGAGTTTCAACGGGGAGAACATGTATTTCTGAAGATATCTCTGAACCGTAGAGTGATTCGTTTTGAAAGACGGGGTAAGCTTAGTCCGAGGTATATTAGACCATTCGATATACTCGAACGAGTCGGTGAAATAACATATCGCTTGGCACTTCCACCTTCATTAGAAGAAGTGCACAACGTGTTCCACATATCCTAACTCAGAAGATATGTGAGTGACCCCAGCCATATTCTCGATCACTCCGAACTCACTGTACAGCCAGATTTATCTTGTGAGCAAAAACCTGTTGAGATCCTGGATAAAAAGGTGAAGTCATTTCGAAACAAGGAAGTCAACTTGGTACGAGTGATGTGGAGAAAGGATTCATCAGGAGAATCAACATGGGAACGAGAGGACGGCATGCGTGCAAGATATCCTCGTTTATTTGTAAACTAGTTCTTAAAATAAATTGTAAATTTCGAGGACAATTTTTGTAAGGAGGGTAGACTGTAACAACTCCAATTGTAATGTACAGAAAATTATTTAAAAGTTAATATACAATTGGGGTATTTGCAATCCTGTGTACACTATAAGTATTTGTTTTACTTTTGAACAGCAAGAAAGTACTTGTAGCACATTGGTAAAGCCTTGCACTGCTGTGGCATAGCCCCTGTGATTGAATCCTCCCAGCCACATTATCTTTTTATTAAATTTTATTTTAATCTTTTAGAAGCCCAAGGATTTGGGCGAAGTTTCGAGGAGATTCCGGCGACGAAACGATGCCCCGACACCTTCCTTAGCTTCCTCTCTCTCTTCTATTGTTCCCTAGGGAGTAAGTCCCCTCTCCCCCTCTCATTTTCTATTCTAAAAACTTTAATTTCTAAAACCCGACGGAAGCGGAGTTAATCCGACTTCCGATTCGGTTTTCCTTTAAAATTCTATTTTTCTTAATCAATAAAATACCATACTCCCATATAATGTTTAACAAATATTAAAAAACACTTTAAAATAAGTTACATCTCAAAAGAATTTTTTATGCAATTTTTATTGTATTTTTACGGTAAAATACCACATACTTTACATTTCGCCATAATTCACATAATACATATATTACCTTTAGATAATTCACGAGATAATGACATACCTCATCACAACACACATCTCTGACATAGCACTATGAAGTTTTGGGAATATAGTTATGGGATAATACGACATTACAAATAAATACCATCAAAACTTGCAAAACCATTTCTTTAAAAAGTGTATTAATCAATTCCTTACAATTGCGCATCTACAACCCACTTTTGGGGACCCCATTCAAGATGGTGCGGATTATCGCATATCCTCGTGCCTATTAGTGGAAGATGCAGACCTTCGAAAGGAGCATTCGATCTTGATGGAATTTTAATGCATTTTACTTTAGAAAATAAGATTTCTACAAAAATAAATAAAATTTATTTTTATTAAATATATATATATATATATATATATATAAATATTATCAAAATATTTATTTTAATTATATTATATAAATATTCCAAATTTTCTAAATTAAAGGAATCATCATTACATGAAAATACCATCCAAATACAAAACATACCGATATTTCAATATAATACCATATAATATGAAAACTAGGTTCTACTCACTAGAAATTTCACTTCTATAAAATATACATCTATGAAAACCCTAAAGCCGATAATTAAATACTTCAGGTGTATTTTGAAATTATATCAAAATTATTTTTATATAAAACCCCCTCACGTTATACTAATTTACAATAAGAACCCTAGTAAATATAGGTTTAAGTGGGACCAATACTCTTGAGCCTCAGGGAGTCGGAGAATGTGGGTGCTTGCCTATCTAAGGTAGAAAATCTAACAAATGGTGTTATCAATACTGTAATTGTCTTGGAAAAAGACACAAATCCTACCGTCCATGTGGAGCAGTTATCGATAACATCAAAAATGATTCAGGATTTCAATTTATTTTCAAAGTGTCTGACTCAGACTGAGTCTCAATCTAATCAATCTGATTTGAATGTGATTCAAGTATAAACTACAATATAACATGAATCAATGAATCCGTCTATTCAATCTATATCAATCTATAGTGACCGAACCGAACAATGGATATACTCCATCTACATGACTATCCATTTATATCCATTTCATTTACTGATATCATGGTTTCGGCAAGTCATCCATCTATATAACAAAATAATACAATCAATACAAAAGGCATCGCGGGGTTTTAAAGGGGTTAATTGGTACGGGATGTGTCAGAAGTGGCATGAGACTGTAACCTTAATACACCTAACCTGAATATCCATTGCCGTTGTACCGTGGCTGAACGGTTCCTTGTGCTCCGTATACCTTAGTCTCCGGAATAGTGGGACCCTTCTCGTATACACTGGCAAATTCTGTACCAAGCTACAAACAACAGCGTTAGCAATATAATCAAACATTATAAGTTAAATTCTCTTTATGTCTATTCTATCTCTACTCATTTTTGGGACTTACCGAGCGATTGTTCACTGACGACATTCCTTTTCTTCTTTCTTTGGATTGTTGTCAGGTGTTTTGGACTCATTGGAGATCGAGCCCAGCACTGAAGATTTGGAGCAGTTAGCATTTGACCCATAGCTGTAGGCACTTGTACATATTTATTTCATTTCAGTTATGCCATTGTTTAGGCATCGTTCTCTATTCATGTATTTACATTTCAGTTAAACCTGTAAAAGAATGTTTAATAAATAAAGTTGTTGTTCATTTGCATTCTTGTCTCTTGTGTACTTTACTTTATATTGCTCAGATACGCTTAGCATGTTTATTTCTGAGTAAATACGTAGCGGGCATCGCCACGTCCTTTCCCCTTATATTAGAAAGCCAAGCCATAATCCCTTCACTATCACTCTTACCCATACTCTCATTATTTAAAATCCATACTCTTGTGTCTCCCTCTCATTTTTTCATTTTCTTTTCTTTTCTTTTCCTTTGAAAACATAAAACCATAGTTTAAAAACACAAATGAAAAAAAGAATAAAAGACAAGCTTAACATACACTCACTTGTTATCATGTCATGCATACAAATCATGGTTTAACAAATAAAACTTGTTTTAATGCAGTAACTAGTAAAATACTAATTAATTTTAATATTAAACTTGTATGGATTTATATGCTAATTTATGAAAAGCCCAAATAAATAAATGTTCATATAATTAAAAATTCATTTTAAATTCCAATTATTTTCCAAAATATAGGTATATAATTATACTAATCTATGAAAACACAAATCCATACTCGATATAATATCCGTAAATCTCATTATTTTATTATTTAAATGGAGTAGTGTTGGTGTTACAGTTGCAGTTGCATTTTCTGGATGCCATTGAGTTCTGCATAGAGAGGACAACGCCAGTTTTAGTATCCCGAAACCTAATAGCAACCATAAACATAATATACCGTGATCTTGTTCACAAAAACACGGCACACGAGATGTGGAGTGGAAAGAAAAATGTCCCACCGGACGTACCAGAATCTGTTTAACGCAAAAAACCGGTTATCGATGGTAAACAGATATCATATATTAAAAAAGTGTAAATTTTCAAAAAAACTTGGATTGTTTTCCCATTGACAAAAACCCCTTGAATCCGAAGTGGTTGTCTAAATCCCTAAAAAAAATTCCTTCAATATTCGTAAAAAATACAATAAAATAATAGATAAAAAGGATATCAGTTTTACTGAAATTAAATAAGGCAATCCTTTTTAGCCTATACGACAACATGCTTTCTATCTTCTGTAAAATAATTAATTAAAATTTTATATTAAGAATAATATGATATTTGAAATAAGATGCAAACTTTTCAATAAAAACAACAAATAAAATAGATATCAGGTATCAATTTTACATAAAATACAGATTCAAATAGAAAATTACTAAATTAAATATGGTTTTTAAATAGTAATTAACGGAATCAGATAAAAATTACAAATTCAAATAAAAAATTTACTGAATTAAATAATATTTTTAATTAGTAATTACCAGATTAAGATAAGGGTAATACTCTTTGGCCTATATAATAACTGGCCTTGTATCCTTTACAAACTTTTGGATAAAAATATAGCACATAAGAAAAGATTTCAGTTTTAAACAAAAAACAAATTCAAATAAAAAATATACTAAATAAAATAATACTTATATTTATATTTATAGTAAATGGAATCACATAAGGATAACTAGCTAACCATCTTCTGTAAAAAAGTAAAAATCTAATTAGGAATTTATCAGATTAGATGAGAGTAATCTATCTAGCCTATGCAAAAATAGGTTTCATATATTCTGAAATATACAAAAAGATAGAAAGATGCAAACTTTTCCATTAAGGATAAATAAACAACACATATAAAAATATATCAGATTTATTTAAAATATAAAAACAAATAAAAAATTTATTCAGTAAAGATTCTAATAATTTATTACCGGAATCATATTAGTGTAATCCTGCTTAGCCTAAAAAAATTATAAAATAAGAAAATGTAAATTAGACACCAAATCTTTTCTAAGAACAATGTGAAAACTTTTCAATAATAGAGAATGTATAAATAAATTATCATGTGGAATTAAAAGGAAATCGTCATTGTTGATCATATGTAAAATAAAACACATACATAGGAGAGAAGATGGGTGTTTATATAGCATATGAGTTTGTTTGAATAATCAAAATATGATTTGCAGATACATTATAAATATAGAAAAATATGTAAACTAAATAATTCTAATAAAAAAATAATATTAAACTTTATCTCTAATTTTAAAAAATTCAAAAATAAAATTTTAGCTTAATCATAACCTAAGGGTAAAATAAAATAAATTTGCATTTAAGAGTGCTATAAATATAAAGGAGAATAAGTGTAGAAATAAATAGATTATAGATAAGAGAACATAAATAAATTTCACACATATTTATTCCCATATGATTTATTTATTTTGAAAAGATACCCAATCAATGTAAAAAATTACAATTTATAAAATTTTCTAAATTTATATTTCTTATTTTAATAAATATTATATTTAAATTTGTTATAGTAAGGATATTTTAATTTATACTAAATCTTAACTAAACATAGAGATCCAAAAAATGTCAATTTGCTCATAAGAATAGTAGTGTGTGTGGAGAGAGAGAGAGAGAATAATGAAGGAAATACCTCATATGAGATAATTTCCTTCGATGGCGTCGAAAAAATAAGTTCTCAATTATTTTTTCCGACGATCGGCATCCATCATCTCCATCTTTATCATCTAAAATATGGATACACCAAATTTCATGTGATTCTATCCTTTTTTCACCATTGAATTAACAATGTAAAAAGTTCTATTATTGGTAAACCGTTAATTTTGCACCCACTAAAGCAACGGTAAAAAAGTGGTGGAATCACATAAAATTTGGTGTATCTGCATCTTAGATGATAAGGATGATGATGATGATGGATGTGAATCGTCGGAAAAAATCGCGGAGGGTGTATTTTTTTGATGCCATAGGAGTAATTTCCCCTTTCCTCCATTATCCTCATATATATAGACACACACAAACACAGAGATCAGGGATGCTGCTATTATTCCATTCTATTATTATATTCTAACCTTACATCACAAATAAAAAAAACCATAAACTTATAAGCCCTCATGTTTTATCCTCTCGCGCACCGTTGGATCTAATAGTATCAAATAACATAGGTAAAATAATAGCTTGGGCCTAGAATCCGTATTTTACCCTAACTGAGACCTACAATCAAATGGAGCAAAGTGCTAACTCACAGGAGCATTAGGAGCTTGAAAGGGGCTATGGCATGATAACGGATTCAGATCCAACTAATAACTCAGCATTGATCCAACTTTCTGTTGGAATTTAATGGGATATGTGGGTTGTTTTCCATGAAGGGAAACCAACTTGGCTGGATTTCATGAATGAAAAAGAGACTTGGATATAGGCTCTTTTATAATAGAGTTTTTAGTCCCACATCAGCTAGAAAGTAGAAAAGAGAAGAGTTTAAATAGCATAAGGTGTTGTATATCTTGTAAAAGAACAACAAAAGTGCTATTGGAAAATACGAAAGTGCTGTATATGCCTATCCACCGTGTTGGGGTTGGGCTTGGTGAATTTTCTTGGGTCTATTGTTATCTTTATCATTTTTGAACTTGACCCGCCGGGTTGGGCTCGGTGAATTTTCTCGGGTCTACGGTTATCTTTTTTGAACTTGACCCGACTGACTCTGACCTTTCAGCTCTCGTAACTGTGATGCTGATTTAAATTCAAACTACAAATTAAAATTGTGTCCTAGATTATTAAAGGACCCATTTGCTTCAATCTCTATATATATCCTAGATTAAACCAGAGAGAAAAATATACACCGAAAATAGAAAAATAAAATTATACAGAGAAGGAATTTTTGCTCTGCGGAATTGCCTCTTTCTCTCTGGAAAAATAATTCCAGCACTCTTTCTCAATCTCGGCGGTGAAAGCTATTTCGGCAGTAATGACTGAAGCAGTGGTCAAAGAAGCTCCTGACGGTGTGCGTCCATACAGAGCTTGATCTTTCTTATCCTACAAAGATGATTGCACCGGTATATGAGGCGATAACTTCTTCAAGGCCGGTCCTCATGAGAGGGCGATTCAGTCGGTAAAATTGAGTTTTCTAACTTTTTCTCTGCTGTTGTTTATTCCTTCATGCTATATTTTCTTTTGTCAAATTTGGACATGGCTGTTAATTACCCCATGGCTAAAATTGTCCTTTTTAACATATTATACATGTTGTTTAGTCCAACAATCTTGAAGAAGTTATTTACAGTCATGTCTCTGTTAGGTGGTACTTGTAGTTTCACACCCAAGATGGATATGACCAGGATGCCTGAAAAATTCTCGGATCAATATTTTAAACGTTGGCAACAACGAATGAAATTTTGGTTGATTACCAAGAGGCTGTTGACTCTAATATTAACTGAATGTCCTAAACCTGATGAAAAGAACCCTAACAGTGCTGAGAAGATTGCACAGTGGACAGAGAAGGACCAAATTGCTCGAGAATGCATATTGTTGGCTTTATCCAACGTATTCTTCGATGTCTATTGTTCTTCGTCCAACACTGCAAAGGCATTTTGGGAAGAATTAGATAAGAAATATATTACCGAAGACCTCGGTCATGAAAGGTATTCTGTAGAAAAATTCTTAAAATTTCAAATGGTTGAAGGAAAGTCAGTTACTAAAAAAGCATATGAGTTTTTATTTATCTTGCGCGCTCTTAAAGAAACCGATATAGAACTTCCTGAGAAATTCAGGGTAATGGCAATCATTGAAAAATTCCTTAGATCTTGAGAAGACTTTGCTATGTCTCTCAAACATCGAAAGGAAAATATCAGTCTTGATGATTTGATGGTTGCTATTGCCATTAAGGAAGAGTATAGGGACCAAACACATGTTGTGCCTGTTGAGTAAAAACCTAAGGCAAAAGTTATAACAGCTGGGAAAAATAATAAATTTAAGCCTAAACAAGATAACAAATTTAAGGCCAAGGCCAAGATCCAAAAGAAACTAAAAGCAAACAAACCATTTTGGATATGTGAACGGGTGGGTCATTGGGCTAAAACTTGTCCTACAAAGAAAACTAAGGCGAACCCAGGATCTGTGAGCCAAACTCAAGTCAACATGGTGACTGAGGTTGCAAATTATCTTGAAGGTATGTTCCTTTAACCCTGAACTTTTTTCTATTTATGAACCCCAAGAGTGGTTGGTAAACACAGGAGAAAATGTACACATTTATGCTGATAAATTGCTTTTCAAATCTTACCAGCCTGGAGATGGAAAATGAGTGATGATGGGAAACTCAATTGCGACTAAGGTGTTATGATATGGAAGAAAGGACCTGAAGTTCTCTTCGGGGCGAGTTCTTTCTTTGCATCATGCACATCATATTCCTATTGTTCGTTGCAACATCTTGAGTGGTTCTTACTTAGTTAGAGAAGGTTATGGATTTAGTTTTAAATGTAATAAAGTTTTTATATTACAATGTGGATCTTTCGTAAGCAAGGGTTATATATCTGATGAACTTTGAATTGAATGAAATTAATGATTATGGTTATCCAACTGTTTGTACTATTGAATCATCTGATCTATGGCATAGTCGTCTTGATCATGTAAATTTTGATTCTGTGAGACGGATGATGATTTGAACCTAATTTCTAAACACACAATTGATAAGAGTAGAAAATGCAAAATGTGTGTTACTACCAAACAACCGAGGAAACAATTCCACTCAGTGGAATGGAACTCATGGTTGTTTGAATAGTATACACGTACATCTGCGAGTTCAATGGTGTAATGACCAAAGACCTGAAAATATACTTCATTACTTTTATAGATAACAATACTAGGTACTGTTATGTTTTCTTACTTAAAACCAAACAGGTACATGAGGCTCAAGAAATTTTTTTATTTTTAAGAATGAAGATAAAACTCAAACCGGTACGAAACTTAAAAGGTTAAGATCTGATTGAAGAAGAGAATATACCTCAACCTCATTTACTCAATTATGTCAATCCTTTGGGATTGTACATGAGGTAACGGCTCCTTATTCTCCCTAGTCTAATGGGATTGCGGAACGGAAAAACAAAACCCTAATAGATATGGTAAATAGTTTACTTGAAAGTTCTTAACTACCGAAATATATATGGGGATAGATTTTGAATACGGCTTGCCATATTCTGAATAGATTCCCTCAGAAACATAAAGAAAATAGTCCGTTCGAACTTTGGAAATGTCGGAAGACTAGCTTGAAATATCTAAAAGTGTGGGGGTGTTTTGCTAAAGTACATATCCCAGAACACAAGAAAAAAAAGATAGGTCTCAAGACCGTAGATGCCATCTTTCTAGGTTATGTGGAAAACAGCTATGCATTGAGATTCTTGATAATTAAGTCAGAAATCTCAAGCATACATGTTAAGCCAATAGTAGAATTCCTTGATGCGACGTTCTTTGAAGATGTCTTTCCCATGAAAACTGGTATTCCTCAAATAACTTCTAATGAAGAATCTTACCCATACATTAGTTCCATTCCTGATCATGTGGAAAGGATGAAAAATGTGGGGGAGGATCCAAGTTGTTCCAACTCCGGACCCTCGAGATCTGAGGAGTTATATGAACTTAGAAGGAGCAAGAGAGCAAGGTCCATCAATGATTTTTGAAGCGATTTTATCGCTTAAAATATCAATGATGATCTTACCTCCTACCAGGTTGCCATGGCTTCGAAAGAAACTAAGTATTGGAAGGATACTGTCAAGAATGAGATGAATTCCATTGTCTCTAACAGGACATGAGAATTAGTAGATCTCCCTCCTTGGTGCACAACTATTGGATGCAAATAGAGTTTTAGAAAAAAGTTGAAACTAGATGAAACCATTGACAAGTATAAAACCAGATTAGTTGTTAAGGGGTTTAAACAAGTCAAAAGTATAGATTTTTGTGATACATACTCACCAGTTGCCCGTATGACTGCAATCAGAATACTTATTGCATTGGCTTTCATATATGATTTCATAATCCATCAGATGAATGTGAAAACTGCTTTTCTTCATGGTTGCCTTGAAGAAGAAATTTATATGGATCAGCCGGAAGGATTTGTAGCTACTGGTAATGAAAGGAAAGTATGTAAACTAGTGAAATCTTTATACGGACTAAAACAAACCCCTAAATAGTGGCATGAAAAGTTTGATTCTATCATTTCCTCTTTTGGCTTTAGCATGCTCGAGTCTGATAAGTGCGTTTATAGTAAGGTTAGAGGTGATGAATGTATTTTGTTGTGTATATATATGGATGGTATTCTTCTGTATGGTTCTAACTTTAGGATAATAAATGAGACTAAATCATTATTGAGTAGTAAGTTTGAAATGAAGGATATGGGTGTTGCTGATATGATTCTTGGACTCAAGCTGATGAGATCAGCTAAGCGTATAACCATTTTTCAATCTCATTATATTGAGAGGATAATTGAGAAATTCGGTTATAAAAATTGTAGAATCGTCAAAACCCCATATAATCCTTCCATAGCTCTCTTCAAGAATGAAAGTGGTAATCTTGTGTCTCAGTTGAGGTATTCTCAAATTATTGGGAGCTTAATTGTCACGCCCCGCTTTCCAAAAGACGGGAGCAGGTACGAGACGAGGCCCGTGACGTATTTATTCCGAGAAGGACTTTTCTCGAAACAAATACGTTAAGCTAAGAGTATATAAGCAATATAAAATGATACAAGAATAATCATAAAACTGAAATTTCCAACAACAATTTTATTTACATTCAAATTTCTTAAGTTTCAAACTGATACAAGAGGTCTGAACAAGAGAAATAAACATAAAGAGCATAAACATGTGGCATATTGAAAGGAAAAGCAGAAATGAAATGCGTGGATGAACAGAAATAGTCGTACGCTTTAGATGTAAGTTGAGAGTACTCCTTTTCTTCCGTTTCTAACTCCTCTGTCTCTAGATCACCTGATGAACATTTTAAGGATAGAAAGAAAACAGGATAGAATGCCCATCAGCGAACTTGCGTTCGGTAAGCCCCCAAGATCGGTGTGAATTATATGAATAAATGCAATGTGATATGTGATATAGCATGAATAGAAATCATGAACATATGAGCAAGTATAACATAGCAATATACATGGTAATTATGTGATACATGAGTATGGCGATGTAGTATAGTATGTATTGGTCAACGTGAACATGTGATAAGTGAAAGTGCTAAACATGAATGGAAATGAAGATGTGTTCTAATGGGTCTATACAAGGTAAACTAACTGACGTAAGTTTAAGGGTGAATATCAGTCAATCTCAAGAGTGTTCTCGAACCCAACAGGCTATAATTCAGGGGTAACGAACCACGGGCCCGAATCAAGTATTAGTAACGAAACTTCAACCGTTGTTGAAGTATTTCAAACCCAACAGGCTATAATTCAAGGGTAAGAAAACACGGGCCCGAATCAAGTGTTCATGTCAAGTTTCAAGTATTCATGTCAGATTCAAGTATTCATGTCAAGTTGTATTCATGGTTCAAGTCAAGTCAAGTCGAGGGTGCAATGGGTTTTATCATACAAGTCATGTAGATACAATAACTAAGCAGTCATAGAGTATGAAATGAGATAAGTATATTATTCAAGTAAAGACCAGAAACAATGTTGTGAAGAAGTGTTATGTACTACTAATTACTTATGTTAATCGAATTTGGAATATAAAATAGAAACATAGTCATAAGTGTTATGAAAATATGAGTTCAAGTCTCGCCTAAATATGATCACTAGTCTGGGAGATATACCCATTTTCGTATCTTTGTGCAGAATAAATCAGAATCTGTCTAGCACCGTCACACATTTTTAAAATACAGTTTGAGTCAATTTCTGTCAGGTTTCAGGTTTCGAAAATTATTATAAACTTGTAGGCATTTCGGATTAATTATCCAAAAAATTAAGTTCCGTGTGATTTGAATTCTTGAAGCTCTAATTATAGTCATTTTAACGTCAAGATTTAAAATATAAATTCTGATTTCTGGACAGCCATTATGGGGTGTATTGTTGGGCATATATCGGGTCATTTTATAGATTTCTGGGTCACCAATTATATAGTAAATTCTAGGTCTGTCAGCTATCCATCTATACATCTAAATTTTATTATGAACAGACATTGGAAACCCAAGTTATGTCATATTTAAAAACGGTGTGCAAATCATGACAGATTCTGTCCAGATTCATCACTTAATTTTGTGACGCGGTTTTCTATATTTTGCGTCTATTTTCACGAAATCTATATAACTAAAAAAATATAGATTCTCGATCTAGATTTCCAAAATATTTGAAAACACTTAATTTGGATTGTATATGACAGAATTATGGCTTCTCGAAGAAAGCCTTTAAAAAGTAGTTTTCTATATTTAAAAACAGTGAATCGTCGTAAATCCTAAATCGTTATGCGATTCGATCTGAAACTTTTACTGTAGATATAAAATTCTATCTAATATATAATATAATTTTCCTAGAATGTTCAGAAGTAAAGATTGATTTTCTAGAATTTATTTCGAATATAATGGTATTTTTTTGAAGGTCGTATTTTGAGAAAAATTGAAAACCATGGTAGTTATTTGTAACTTTGCTTCTCTTTTAAGCAAAATTAAATATAAATGATTAAAATTTCAGCGACAAATAACATGAGTTAACGCATATATAGCAAGCATATGAGCCGATCATGATTAACTATTAACAACAACATTACTTAACATGTGATCAACTATTGTAAGAAAGAATTTAAACCAAAGTATAGATTCTTTATATTAAACATTTTAACTTAAAAAACCATTTTATCATGGGACTAATCGGAGCAGAACAAGTATCGGCTTCCATAACGACATGGCAAGAGAAGGGAGATTCAACAACAAGAAAGAGACGAAGAGATCGATAAGAGGGAAGAAGGGGAACTTACTTGCAGCGTGAGTCCGTATAACAACCGACTTACCGTTTTGATAAAATATTCAACCGATGCTTCGAATCTTGAGAAAACCAGTGCTTCTCCAAGCTCAAGAGAAAGCGTTTTTTTTTAATTGATCAAAAAGAAATGACAAGGGTGGGATGAAGAAGAGAGAGAGAGAGAGTTATTTGTATTAAAAGAAAATTAAAACTCTTTTTAATGATTTTACATAATTATAATTCATAACCATTCTAATTATATTAGGAGTTATAAGGAAGAGAAAATGAAAAATCATTTATAAGTTATGAAAAGAATTTAAAAATCAATAAAAATAATTGCATGACATCAGGTTTGAATCTATAGCTTATGAACTAGCAATACTAGCAATACAATGACTTAACCAATGGACTACAAGGTTACCATTACATGTAATTAAATAGAAACAAATATATGCAGAGTTTCAAAAGAGAATAATTTAAAAGATAAACGAATTTTCTTAAACTAATATTTTTTATTCAACAAAACAAATTCTCTTTTTTTCAAAATTTTCCTTTCAAACAAAATCGAATAAATTCTTTATATTAAAGAAATCAAAATATTTTAAAATAATCTTTCAAAACCTTTTCTTTTTAAAAAACGAATCGTTTCGAAAAAAAAAATATTTTTAATTATTAAAAAGTATTATAGTAAAAACAGGGTCATTACATTAATGTATCTTGCGAATTGCATGAGACCGGATATTTCGTTCTCTATGACAAAATTAAGTAAATACACTTGCTGTCCGAATAGGAATCATTGGGAGTAATTGAATAGAGCACTTAGATACCTGAAAGGAACTATTCCCCTTTGGTTGCATTATGGGAAATTTCCTGGTGTACTTGAAGGTTATGGTGATGCAAGCTAGATAGCCAAGAACTCGGAGAGTAATGGATGTACAAGATATGTACTTATCCTAGGTGGCGGCGCAGTTGCTTGGAGGTCTATAAAACATACTAGATTATCTCGGTCTACCTTTGAGGCCGGGTTGTGTGCGTTGAACGCAACTGGATTAGAAACTGAATGGCTTAAGAGAATTATGTCTGAGTTGCCTATGATCAGCAAGTCTATTCCTGCTATCTATGTATATTGTGACAACATAACCACAATTACAAAGATCAAAAGCACCAAGTACAACCAAAAGACAAGGGAACACATCCAAGTTAGAATCAAAATTATGAGAGGATATGTGTCTGAAGAGGTGATGGCTGTTGATTATATTCGATCCAAGAACAATACGGCAGATCTCTTGACTAAAGGACTTGGGTTATCTCCGGTCTTAAAATCCAGGTTGGGAATGAGACCGAGACCCTTCTCGAATTCATCGACAGTGGCAACCCAACCTATATGAGTGGAGATCCCACAATGTATGTTCAATGTGGTAATAACAAACTGTTGGGTGAATTGAACAACTGTAATAGAGTGATATTTTAATGTATCTGAGTCTATTCCCTGTTAAGCCTGGAAGGTGTTGTTTACTGCTAGTTGAATAAGAGGATCTGACTCTGAATGGGATCAAGTCTTTAAGACGAGATGCGAGCGGTGCATCTCTGGAGATGCCCAACTATATAAATGTTATTGGGTGGCCGCAATTAGAAGAATAGGATTATTCTTTGAAAACGTTCATGAATCAGAATTGTAACGCATGATCGTAAAAATGTCAAAACCTATAGATCATTGCTATAGCTCGTATCAAACTGTTACCAATGGACACCATCACAACAAAAGAACAGTTCAAGACTTCGTTTCACTTCATTCCTGAGTTGGTAAAAGTGAGATGGCTAAAGTAATAGTTCAAACCGACAGGTGCTTTTACTGAAAACTTGGTACACCTGAGACAGTTTTTCATCTTTGAAATTGTGGAGGATTATTGGAATTTAATGGGATATGTGGGTCATATTTCATGAAGGGAAACCAACTTAGTTGGGCTTCATGGATGGAAAAAAAAGCAAAGGGACTTTGAGACGGGCACTTTTGTAATAGAGTTTTTAGTCCTATATAGGCTAGAAAATAGAAAAGGGAAGAGTTTAAATAGTATAAGATGCTGTATATTTTGTAAAAGAACAACAAAAGTGCTATTGGAAAACCACATGCGTCCCGCGTGCCAGCCCGGCCGGGCTGGACCCGGGCTTGTGGGCGAACTGTCTCGGGTTATTTTTTTGGAACCTGACTCGACTGACTCTGAACTTTCACCTCTCGTAACTGTGATGTTGATTTAAATTCAAACTGCAAATTAATTTGGTGTTTACAGTGCAATTAAAATTGTGCAGTATGAATTTGAAAAATCAAAACGGTGCAGTTAATTGCTGAATTAAAAAGCCTCTTAATGCAGCGTTTAATTGCTGAATTAAAAGGGCTGTTAACTGTGCAATTAAAGGGCCCATTTACTTCAGACTCTATATATATCCTAGATTAAGCCATAGAGGAAAATATACACTGAAAACTGAAAAATAAAATTATACAGGGAAGGAATTTTTGCTCTGCGGAATTACTTCTTGCTCTCTGGAAAAAAAATTTCCAACACTCTTTCTCAATCTCGGCAGTGAAAGCTATTTCAGCAGTAGTGACTGAAGCAGTGGTCGGAAAAACTCTTGAAGGTGTGCGCACATACAGAGCTTGGACTATCTTATCCTATAGAAAAGATCGCAGTACCCATCGCACCAGTATGTAGGACGATAACTTCTTCAAGATCAGTTCTCATGAGAGGACGATTCAGTCGTTAAAATTGAGTTTTCTAAATTTTTCTTTGCTGTTGTTTATTCCTTTCATATGTTGTTTGCTTTTGTCAAAGTTGGGTATGGCTTTTAATTACGCCATGGCTAAATTGTCCTTTTAAACATATTATACACGCTGTTTAGTCCAACACTTTCTTCACTTGTTTTGTCTTTATTTTCGTTCCTAAATTTTGCCAGCACGATCTGATATCAAACCAGCATATAAAATAGACCCACATAAAGGGAAATGCCAAACTGGGTAGATAGTGTGACAAACTAATTAATTAAGAAAAGACGTAATGTGACAAGATGGGAAAAAATAAGGGAAGGTCAAGTGTTGATTAAGATTAAAGAGCATCTAATTCCATGCCATCTCTTTATGGCTGTATCCTTGGCTACAAATTTAATCAGTATTATAATTTAAGATATTTCGATTACGTTTATAGATGGCAGCTTTAGGTACACGCAAGAAAATACCAGTCAAGCCCACCAATCTGCTTCACTTTCACTTTACTTCCTTTCTTTCTTATGCCGGAAAATTGTTACGGACCGAAGAGTGAATTCATTGTCTTTAAGAGCAAATTTTTGCCCCTTAGAAATGATATCTCGGTGCAAAAGGTTTGACCTTCTATCATGTAATTCGTTTTCTTCGCCGTAGATGTACACTCAAATACGATGAGAAACTCGCATGTTTCTCATGTTTTTCTGGATATTAAGGTTGAAAGGAGGATCTAAGGAGGAAAGGGTGTAGAATTATGGGGGAAACGAGATTAGAGGAAAGCTTATTCCATGATTTTGTTCGCGGAGTTTTTTTCCAAAATAGGATGGTTAGCTATTAAAATTAGTAAAATAGTATAATTTAAAATATAATTATGAAAATAGGACGGTTTGGGGCCACGTAGACGTGGCCCCAAGACGCCTCAATCCCGACATCAAGAAAGGGCGGGTTCCTGAAACCCGTCATCACCACAAAAAAATGAATGACGGGTTCGCAGAACCCGTCCTGCTCCCATCCCACCCCACCCCATCCCACCCTAAGGACCCTCTTGTCCCACCCCACCTCAGGCACCCACGCCACCCATCCCAACCCATCCTACTCGTCCCTATTAGAGGGCGGTTTCTAGGAACCCGCCTTCCCTCTCCACCCTCCCAAAAAAAGAGGGCGGGTAAAAAGGAGAGGGCGGGTTCCTAGAACCCATCCTACTTAAAAACTTAAAATTTAAAAAAAAAAAAAATCTAAAAAAACATTATTATTAAATTAAAAAAATCCTTCAAAAAAAAAATTTAATGTGTATCCGCAATACGAGTAAATCGGGTTCCAAGAACCCCGTCCTTCAGTGTATGGAAGAGAGGGCGGGGTCTAAGAATCCGCTCTCGGGCAAATATTGTATAAGATTGACAGATAAGAATTGTACTGTTTACTGATGTGGGGATAAAATCGACCGATAAGGCTTGTTACTGTTTATATAGAAGAAATCCAATACTTGGATCATACTATAAAAATGAATGAGGAACAATTCAGTAACGAAAGCAGAGCAAACAGGTTTGAGTTTCAAGTTTTGTCTCTTTATGGAAGAATTGGAGAAAATACGAAAAATACAACTGCAGTTGCAATGGAGCAAAACTCGTTCAATTCTATTACTAGATTCATTTCCATTACTTCAACTTCAGTTATAAACAATGGAAATGAATCTATTAAAGAATTGGACGTTTTTGACATCCAAATTAAAAGTATACAATTAACACTTTCTCTTTCTCTTCCCCTTTCCCAAACCGATAAGGCTTGACATAAGCCTATGCCTCTTGGGCTGACTCAACGACCTCCCCCCTACGGTGTCCTTTGTATGTGGCGGCGGTGTCTGCTCTTCTGCTTATTTTTCCGCTTGCTCTTCTGTTTCGGCTTCGACAGACTGTTGTTGCGCAAATCCTGTATGTGGGACAGATTCTGGATATGTGATACCTTCCAACAACTGTATGTAGGATGCAAAATCTGTCTCCTAACTGGGCTGTTATTGTGAAGAACCTGTCCCGGTTTCTTACTACTGTTGTTGCACAAAATCTGCCTCCCAAGGCTGCGTAAAACCTATCCTCCAAGACCGCTGTTGTTGTGCAAAACCTGACCCCCAAGACTGCTGTTGCTGCGTAAAACCTGTCCCTCAATACTATCGTTACTCCGATTGTTGTGCTTGTTCATTATCTCCCGACAGTTGTCGATACCACTGATTATGCCAGGGTTGCTGCTTACCGTATAGTGCTCCGAAACATTGATATTGCGGCTCTGGATCTGGCTGATGCTGCGGCTCTGGTTCCGGCTCATACTACGGCTCTGGTTCCGGCGACAAATGTGGAAGTATATGATATGAACTGAATATACCACCAACATATGAGTCTACGGTAGAAAATAAAACCTGACTATCTGGACCGGTATTAGTCGGATATGGATCTTGTACAGATGGATGTTAAAAACTAATTTAATTTAAAAAACTTTAATTTATTATTTCTCGTTCCACGTGGCCTCTAGGCTCGTACTGCTGGACGTTCGGAAAATCGGTAGGAGAAGCACAAAGATATGTTACAGTGACACGCTTATATCATTGTAGGTATGTTACTGTAGTACTGGTGGGTGTTTGGTCACCTATTTGTTGTAAAGTAATATTACGGTACCTATCTTCCCATTTCAGCAAATATTGATAATGATACTCCCTCCAATTACGCTCTGCCTTTCCACCTCGAATATCTCCCTCTATTGTCATAGGCGCAGGCGGCTGACCAGGAATATGTTGGAATCTACCAAACTGTCGCAACATTCGGTCCGGTAAGTGCATGACCACGATATTAATACACAGTGGTGGGCATCGAACCCGCCAAACCGACTCTCATTCGATACAGATACCGGGTAATCTTTGCAGACGATCTACTGTATAAAGCGTCCATGTGAACTGCGCAAATAATATAGTACAAAAATTGTAAATAATGTTAATTAAAAATTTCAAACAAATTTAATTACCTAATTAATGGTTACCTGGGTTGCCTCCATTCGATCCAACTCATCTTTATAATATTTAAGTGCTCGACGAGAAGCCTTATATGATTTCTTGCCACTCCACCAATAGCCGAGAGGCTTTCCAGAGACGTTCTCACCAGAAATACGAATATGATCTGGTCTTCCAATATACATGTGCTCCCAAGACCAAATCTATATATAAAGTGTCATAATATCAGAAAAACCAATATTATAATTTTTCAAATATTTAGTTCAAAATTATTATGTACCTGAAATAATATAATGTGGCCACAAATTTTATTCTTCGTAAGAGCACATATCTTATTTAGTTCCTTATAAAAATATGTCAGGACTCCTACTCTCCAAGCATACTGGCCACACACATCGAAATCCCTAAGAAACCTAAGGTATAAAGGATGGATATGCGTTGCCGACTCGTCCGGCATCAACCAAGAACCGATCATGTACAAAATGTAGGCACGTGCATATCTATCCAAGATATCATCAGTGGCTTAATCAGGGATATTAGTAAATATATCTTTGAGCCAGCTTAAACTGATCTTATACCCCTTAATATACCTTCTTTGTACCTGAATTTTACAATTAATCGTTAATTAATATCACTGTAATATACTTCAACTTTTAATTTAAAAAAACTATGAATTATACATATTCGAGAGCAGACTCAATATACGTATCCTAATATGGGTACTCGGTTTCCGGACCCACTATTGTACCTCCAACCAATCCAAATTCATTCACCCGTAAACCAAGCAAAATGGTAATATCGTGGAGTATGATAGTGGCCTCACCCTATCTAAAATGAAAAGTGTGAGTTTCCCTTCTCCAACGCACAACAAGAGAGATAATGAAACTGTGGTCGAATTGGATATGACTGTTCACCGCCGAAAGACAGAGACGAACTGGGATAGATCGTCTTGTCTGAATTTGGGGGCAGATGCTATTTGGATTTATCCATCGACCTCTCCGAAAATACCAAGTTGATTTATGTCACCATATATCGGAGGTTTGGACAGACGCGGTCGTTGTAGCAGACTTTATCATATTCCCCCTTATTTGTGAGGGGTTTTGATTGTGGGGACGTTCTTCCCTGCAGGCGTAACCCCCTGCAGTTAATTACGTTACCGCATTGCGATAACCGCTTTTTCCTGCTCCGGAAGTTCACTTCGTGTCGTGTTATATTTGTTTTATTTTGGGCTGCCCGTGGATTGTATACAGAGACTAATTTATGTCGTTGCTCGTAGGGCGCGGATTAGTCCAAATCCGTATATTTGAGATTTGGTTTTAGGTAAAGAATTTTGCTTGACAGGGCCTACGTTGGTAGCTTGGTTTGCCAACGGGAATGAACTTAGGACGCAGATCTCACATTTGTGAGGTCCATCGGTTCAGAGGATATTTGGGTTTGATCTAAGGATCATTAGCCATATTTGAGACTAAGATCAATTTATGAGCAGTGAGCATATGGACTCAACTTATCATTAGATCATATATGAATAGCCTATGGATAGTATACGGCAGTCATTATGGAGACAGTCCGCAGGGCATTACATATTAGTTTAGGGACGTCGCGGTCCAACATTCACTGTTTGGAACGAATGTGAGTTTAAGAACATTTCGGTCCAATATTCCATATTTGGGATGAAGATTAGTTTGAGAACATTTCGGTCCATTATCGCCGTGTTTGGGGGCGAAAATTAGTTGAAGGACATTTCGGTCCAACATTCAACTGGCGTGCATGTTATTTGTTACGAGGCAGAGTGAACGATGGTGACATAGAATGCACCCAATTTTGAGTGCAATCCGATTTGAGGTGTGCACGACAATTTGGAAGTGCATCAACATAGGATATATCATTCCCAGTCTTGATGAAGTTCCACATCTAGTTGGGAAGAGAAAAGAGTTGTCGGGACCCGCCACCTCTCTGAAGACGTTGAGAAATTACAATGACATATATCAGAGGTGTGGAGAGATGTACTCGTAAACCAAATCCCGTATTTGAGGGGAAAATGGGTTGTGGTGGACCTAAGAATCGTTAGTCATATTTGACACTAATATTACCTTAGGAGATATAAGATGAATATCATTTTGGATATCATCAATAAGAGATTATTAGTCATGTTTGAGACAAAGATCGGTTTGGGAAATTATGAGCATATGGGCTCGATTGATTTAAAATCAAATAGATTTAATCTTAGGAAACTTAGCCAATTTTGACTGAGATTGGATATCTATACTACCCAGCAGTGCTAAGCACAGATATACAGCGCTCACGTGTGTTTCATGTGAGACGCTGGTATAGTGCTAGGCACTAATATATACAGCGCTCACGTGTGTTTCACGTGAGGCGTTGTATTTTATCCTTGGGCTCTCGCGTGCTTTTCACATGAAGCGCTGAGTTTTTTTGGAGATTTAATCTCTATTGATGTTCTTAGAGAACTTAAATTTTTGTTAATGGTATTTTGACCATTAACGATCACCACGATCACTATTTTGATGATCTGGGGTTAGGTTCTTTAAGAACTAAGTTCATGGAGTATTATAAACTCCATGTTTTCCATGTTCATGTTTTCAAAGAGGTTAAATCTCTTTTAATAGTCTTTTGACCATTAAGGATCACCAAGATCACTATTTTGAGGATCTTGGATCGAGTTCTTTAAGAAATTAAGTTCTTGATGTAGGGTTAAACCCTAATTTTGGGGGAATTAAATTCCCAGAACATATGTTTCTTTTCCTTTTCTTTCTCTTTCTTTTTCTTTTTAACCTAGTTCTTCCCCCTAAGTTTTGAGTCTGATGAACAGAATCTCCCCGATGAGAATTAAATTCTCAACTTATGGGGAGATTTGCTTTTGCAAATATCAAACTAGAGAAAGAACTAAATTCTTGTATGAAGGGTTAAACTCTTATATCCACTATACCAGGCGAGCAGAATACTTTTAATCTCTCCTTTATTATTTACCTAGAGTGTTTTTGAAGGATGAAGGTCTTCATTCTTTGAGAATTAAATTCTCTGTTCTCTCAAGAGCTCACTGTATTTTGGCTGGAGCTTATAGGGTTTTTTTCTATATCTGGAGACTTGGAGTCTCGGATCCTTTTATAGTGGAGGCAAGTTTGTTAATTAGTTTTGAGAAAATCCCTCATAGAGAGATTCCAATTGATTTAATTGGATTCAAAATTGATTTGGGGAATTTTACCCACCATTGGATTTTTGATCCAAGAACTTCTATTTTACAGAATATATTTTCTTGTTTTAACAAGATTGGGGGAATATTCTCCTATATATAGAATAAAATTCTATTGAACGATGATATTTTTATTACCATTGGACTTTTAATCTAAGAGTGCTCGGTTTAATAGAGCACAATCTTTTTTTGTTTAGAAAAATATGTGAAATTTTTTCCATCTCCTTGGATGTTTGATCCACCAACTTTCTGTTTAACAGAAAATAACCTTCCCAATTGAATTTAATTCTATGCTTAATCACCATTGAATCTTTGATCCAACGGTTCCTTATTTGAGTAGAATTTAATTCTACGTAAGGAGGTGCCCTCACGTATTTAACACTTGAGGCTTATTTAGCTTCTCTGATTTGGCGTCCATATGCTCTGCATATGGGCGCTCACGTGTTTAACACGTGAGGCCAATTTTGCATATAGTTGTTTGACAGCAGCGTCTATAACACGTGAGGTTTGAGTTATGGGGAATTTTCTCCCTTTTTTATTTATGAGGGAACAAATGCCCCCTACCGTTGTTCTCACGTGACTTGCACGTGAGTGCAAAGCTGTCCATCTTTATCACCGTTGGATTGGCTAGGGTAATGGGAAGCTGAACCGCTTCCCATCACATCTTATAAATGGGGCCTTTGGCCCTTGAGAAGACTACTGTTTCTTCATCTTCTTCCTTTACTCTTTTTCTTGAGAATTTAATTCTCCTTTCAGAGCTTAGCTCTCTGTCCATAGAACTTCAGAATTAAACTCTGCAAAAACTCTTCTTGGTAAGAATTATGAACGAAATCCATTTCATAGGAAACCCTTTTTATTTTTATCTTGGATTTCAAATCCATCAACAGAGCTTTGCTCTTTTCTTGGACTGATCTCTTAGAGATCTAAAAAAACTCTTTTTCGTTTTTTTTAAAGTAGACTCTGGGGTCTTGAATCAATGAGGATTGCTAGTTCTCCTCTTAGGGTTTTACCCTATCACTGATTTTTGAGGATCTTTAGAATTTAATTCCATTTTCTTTGTTTCCCCATCATGGGGGTTTCTGGGATTTAATCCCACTATTAAAGGAATTTAATTACATTTTCTTACAGAGCTTAGCTCTGAGAGATCTAAGAACTTTTGGGAATTTTATTCCCATTTTGATCTTGAGCATTTTCCTTTTTAGGATTTTAATACCCCTTTCACAGATTTGAATCTGCCGTCTATTCTTAGTAGAACTCACATTTCGAGGATATTAAGAGTTTTTTAAAATCTGCTATTTATTTAATGAGAATCCTTTTGGATTCTCGCAATGATTATCTTGCCTCATCATTGGTGAGCCGCCATTTTGATTTCGTAGGGCCCACTGGCTTTATAGTTAGTAGTCCCATGAAACAAACCCACACTTTTTATTAATGGGATTTTTTTGTCCCCTTCCTTTAGGTACAATGGCCTCACTTCCCTACTTCCTTTACACGTGCTCGGTGGTCGATTTCCCACAGTCACCATCAGACGAGAAAGTTATGGCAATAGTTAGGGAACATGATAAAGATAATAAGAGCCTTCTCCTATGGGGGTTTGGTACGGCCACATTATCAGGGTCGCCGTAGTTTTACATGTGAAGTACCAACAGAACCCATCTATTCAATGTCATTCACGGAGCGTCCGCGTACTGCTTATGCGATGGATGCGGCTAATTGGACCCCCAAGGGCCGGCTTGAGCCATCGAAGACAGGGATACTCAATCAACCTATGATGGCTATCGATATTTTGGGATGCCGAATATGTCAGGATGAAGCTCGACCCTGGGGACAGGTCTATAAGATAAGTGTTACCCCGCGCCATCCCATGGGCTATCTTCCCTGGGCCCGGTACATTCTTTTCTCCCAACGTTCACGACTGCAGAATGTTGGGCTATATCAAGCAGTGTATGCGTCGCTGTTCTACTACCATGCTCCCTACGTCTAGTGGGTCAAGGCTTTTTTGAACCAGTGGAATTTTCCAACGAATACGTTTCTGCTAGGGGCGCGAAGTCTCCATTTCGCTAGAGGAGCTCCGTGAAATTTCAGGGCTGCCGATTAGGGGAGAGCACTACGAAGAATTATTACCCTCTGACGATTATATATTTGCTACAGTGCCAGCTATGCTTGAAGGCTTGACGACCGAGAATGCTGTTCGACACAAGCACCCGAGTCCAATCAAGGCCTTAGGCATTTTTGAGAAACTGTTTGTGGTATCGGAAGGGCATGGTGTCACTTTTGACGCTTTCATTGCTTTCTTCCTCCATAAAGAGGTTCTTTCCAAGAAAGCTCCGAAATTCGTGAAAGTTGAGGATCCCTTTGGATTCGTCTTGGAGAAATTGCCGGCCAAAGAAGAAGACCTGCCGCAGTTTTACATTCTAAATTCGTCAACCGTGACCTTTGACGCAATCGCTGCTCCTAAAATAGACGAAGAAACATTCTTTGTAGGCTTCATCAGTCTCCAGCTTAGTTGGTTCGCCATGCCGATGTACCGCCGTTTTATGAGAGCCTCCGTCTTCTATCCTGCCCATTGCATAGCTGAATGAGCGCGATTGGCTGTTGGTGTTGCAGGGTTGTCACACCTATACCATGGTTTAAGTACTGCCGGCAACACTTCAAACCCAGGTGCAGACGCCGTGAATTTCTCCCTCCACTACTTCACGTCATGGATCGAGATGCATGTCTTAGGAGCATTTGCTGCACATCAGCAGCCTAATTTCTATGAGTCATACACCTTCCCGCGAGTCATGCGGTTGGTTGATGCTTCCGCTCCTGATCTGACTCAGTTAGGGGCTCTGCGCGTATTGCTTAATCCGTATTCAAACGAAGGTGGGATGGTTTTCAATGATGGAGTCCGTTCTGCGCCAGTGGGGCCCATTCAACAGTTATTCGATTTGTCAAAGAGTGAGGCTCTGGCTTTAAAATACAAAGAGATCATGCATTTATATTCAATCAGACCGGGGTTCTTAGTGTTCCGCCTAAATGACACTACTCTCTTCATGCGGTATAATCTGCATCGCTTCGCCCAGCAGCTAGGTTACAACCAGGGTGTCCCTCTCAAAGCCTTTTTAGTTGAGCCTACTCTCTCGCTGGAGGTCGCCCGCAACGTTATCCACTATTTCATGCGGTTAAATACCGGTTCTTTCTTCATGATTCCTGAGCCCGACTATCTTCCAAGGCTCGTGGGACCCTTCAAGGGCTGGTATCGCTACAGGGTTAATCCCATCATCGCAGAGGAGAGAAGGGTGATCTTCGAGTGTAAAGCCCCTGCTCCAGCTTAAGCCGTCAGCGTCCCATTGCGGCCACGGTCTGTTGTCCGTCCTCCTCTGAGGGACAGTGATTCAGTGCTTATTCCTAAAGCCGCTCGAGCAGAATCAGTCCCCCGTACTGGTAGTATGCCGGTTCGCACTAGAGTCGGGGTAGAGATTCCTGATAAAGTACCAGCAGCTGCGTCACAAAAGGCGACTACCGAAGGCGAGGTTGGACAGCGCCGTGCGAAAGTGTCGAAGGGGAAGAAGTGCCCTTCTACTGGTGCTAGCTCGGGCCCTAAAAGGAGGAAGAAATCGGATGCCGGTTTACTCGATGTCTTGCTCGAGTCTGAACCTCTTCATGATGAGCCTATATCTGCACATGAACTAGACGATGGTCTCCTCTTTCCTGGTACATCCGCTAAGGAAGCCGCTCAGTTGGCCGAGGCTTTGAAGCGTTCAAAAGATGAAGCCGAAAACGTGCGCCATAAGAAGGGATGCTTTCCCCCTATTGAATTCCGTGATGTTGATCCGGTCCCGACTATGTTACCAGTGGTTCCTCTGATGTTGGAAGAAGAACAGGCTCTCAAACAGCCAATCTCGGCCGCTTCAGAATACGAGGCTGCTCTGAAGGCGGGCAAGGATTTATCTTTGATCGAAGCCCGACGAGCGCGATTAAATAGAAAAGAGCAGCAGCTCGAAAAGGCCATACTTCAGGCTCCCTGGCGTATTGGTATGTATCTTTTACGTTCTTCTCAGCAGATAATTTATATTAATTTCATACCATATTCGTCTTTACAGATTTTTCCTTTGTAGGGCCTTTTATGGCGGGCGCAGCTTCGAGTCCAGATCGTGCCTCAGAGCCTCCGGTGACGACCTTTATTCCTTCAGCGGAGGTCACCGGACTGGTAATAGACTCTATAAATATTTCCAGTGACACACCAGAGGGTGTAGAGGAGATTACTGAAGTTGCTATCCCTCCAGTCCAGAATGGACGAAGTATCGAAGGTAATGTTATATATATTTTTGTTTTAACGACCCTTTCATATGTCTCACCCTTTCTTTCTCTCATAATTGCGGGAGTTGGCGTCTTCTATTATAGATCGTTCTCCGGAAGAAACCTTCTTGCGTCTAGTTAATATGGTGGCCCCGCACGCTGTACCCCCCCGAGCATCGTCTTTTCCTCCGGCCAAGGTTGTTATTCCTTTTCCTTCCATATCATATTTTCATAATAATGCTGATGTGCCCATTTTTTATTTTAAATCACAGTCCTACAGGCTGATGACGAGGTTGAAGTTCTTGGAAATCTGGCGGGTCCTTCAGGAGGCAATTACAGAGGTGGTGGCTCTTGATAAAGCAGTCATTTTCACACGGGAAATGGTCGAGACCCCAAGACCGCCGAGAAAGAGCTTGAGAATCGATATTCTTCATACCAACAACAGCAGGCACAGGAAGGGACTCAACTTGCGGCGTTGCTAAATCTTGAGGCGGAAATCCGTCGGAAAAATGGCGATCTAGCCGGCCTATTGAATCGCCCTCTGTCCTAAAAAAACTTAGCGTTGTATATCTTTCTTTCTTCTCTCTTTTTTTGTATCTTGTATTCATTTTAATTTATGAATAAAAGACATATTTTATTTCATGTTTGCGCCTCTCTATCCTTTGATGTCTTGATTTGGCATAAAATAGTTTATATACTCATTTCGGAGTTTGTAGTTTATATACTCATTTCAGAATTTATAGTATATTCACTCGTTTCGGAGTTTCTAGTTTATTCACTCATTTCGGAGTACGTAGTTTATTCACTCATTTCGGAGTCTCTAGTTTATTCACTCATTTCGGAGTCTCTAGTTTATGTACTCATTTCGGAGTGATTTTAGTTTACCTCCCATGGGTTTACAGGCAAACTTGTCATAACTTTATATGCAGATAACCCCCATTCTTTACGATAGAGGTCCGTTAGGTTTGTGGTACTAAGGTTTTAGTATGTGGTACCGTCGCGTTGGAAGATTTATTCCTCGATATACAGTCTTTAAGCTGTTGTTCGAGTAGCCCCACGACTGTCGTGTCTCTGATCCCTTCGGGGGCTGGACAAGATGTCTTCAAGTAATCTCCTTAGGTCATATCACTGTCGGAATAGAAAACGTTGGGAATTTTCCATGATACTTTTTTACTTAAGGTTAGGCTCAATTTGGAGCCCCGATGAGTCATAACCACTCCGCCGTGGTATGAGATGATTTTCGATAGTCTTTTAGGCTTTATATAAGTTTCCTTCAAGACCCGAAGCTTGGAATATGTCGTTGCTTCATTTTTTGTTTTGACGATGTCGCGCCGATTCTATGCTGAAGTAGGGCAGACATCTGTAGGACCTCCATGCTGTATGTATCGCAGTCGAAGTCCAAACCAAGGAATATGTCATTGCTCCATTTTCATTTGATAGCCACATTTGCATCCTGCTGAAATGACGGGGAACGTCGGGATGGTCTCTAGGTTGTATATGCGCCGTCGAGACTTGGAGTTAGGATTTTGTCGTTACTCCATTTTTGGTTTTGACCTTTTTGTCTTTTGTTGACGTTTTGTCTGTATCCTGCTGGAATGAGAAGGAACGCCGGGATAATCACTAGGTTGTATATGTACCATCAAGACTTGGAGCTACGATTTTGCCATAGCTCTATTTTGCTTTTGACCCTTGGGTCTTTTGTTGACGTTGCGTCTGCATCCTGCTAGAATGAGAAAGAACGCCGGGATAGTCTCTAGGTTGTATATGCACCGTCAAGAGTTGGAGTTAGGATTTTTCCATTACTCCATTTTTGTTTCGAACCTTGGGTCTTTTGCTGATGTTGCGTCTACATCCTGCTGGAATGAGAAGGAACGCCGAGCTGGAGCTAGGATTTTGCCATTACTCCATTTTGATTTGACTTCCTGGAGCTTTTTTGACGTCACGGCTGCATCCTGCTGGAATGAGAAGAACGTCGAGCTGATCTCTATGCTGTAGATATTGCCGTCAAGATCTGGCTCTCCCTTTGACGGAGCCTGGTGGGAAAATATGGTTCCCTTTTCATTTGTTCCCATGGATCATATACAAGAGTCAATATGTACATACTTGCAGGGCAAAGGAAATTTCATTTTATATTTTTTATTTTTCCACGATACTATCTTTTCATCTTTTCATATCGCGAAAGTCGCGATTGCTCAATCATTTCGACTATTTTTTGCGGTGCCCGATCATTTCGGCTATTTTAATTTTTTATATATTTACTCGCTGTTTTTTATTGCATATTTCGGCTGTTTATGCATGTTTCTTGCTCGCTAACTTTTATCACGAGTTGGGGACTTGGTCCTAATACCTATTGTGGCATCAGTATCGCTACAACTGGAATACTGTCAGGAGCGAATCATCATTTGCCTTTGTAGATTTGAACAAAGATGGCGTAGTAGACAGGGTTAGAATCCTGTCGACTAAGGCTTTTGACTTCATGAGCCGTAAGAGTCTCATAAAGGTATTTCTCACTATGAGTCGTGAGGATCTCGTATTTTCTCCTTAGGAATCGTGGGGATTCCTAAGTGCGTTTTCTCTCGTAAGTCGTAAGAATCTTCCAAGAGTGTTTTCTCCTTATAAAGTGAGAAGACTTACAAGTGTTGTTCACCATATAGGGACATTTCTCGTCATTGGTAGAACTTGATAAGGAAATATTTATTTGTGCCCGTGGATTGTATAAAAGGGGCAATACGGGCCGCCTATAGGGAAATATTAGGGGAATATGACGGCTTGAGAATAGGTTTAGATCCATGTGGCTTAAGGCTTTTGAATTTTATGAGCCGTGAGGGTCTCATGAGGGGAATTTTCCTTACGAGTCGTGAGGATCCCGTAACTGTAATTTCTCCTTAGGAATCAGGAGAATTCCTAAGTGTGTTGCTCTTTTGTGAGTCGTAAGGATCTCACGCAGATATTTTCTCCTCACAAGGTCGAGAGGACTTTGTAAGTGCACATGAATTTTTTTACTTTACGAGTTTGCGTCCTATTCGGGTTTTCACAAACTCGTCGGTAGTCCTGCTGTTTTTACTCACGGCGCCCTTTTGGGTTTTCATCCGTACCCATTTTTCTTGTAAACATAACGATTTTTTTAACGAGATTGCGCCCTTCAGGGTTTTCACAAGCTCACCGGTAGACCTGCTGGTTTTGCTCACGACGTCCTGTCGGGTTTTCATCCATGCTCATTTGCTTGTAAACATACCTTTTTTTAAATGGCGAAACTCTTGAAAGTAGTTTCGTCGCAGGTGACCCATCTATTTGCCGGTGGGATTTGGGGGTATCTTTATCGCTGGAGTAGTTGTGTAGCCAGTGAGACTTGAGTTGCAACCTTTACCATTAGGACTTCGATTGCAATATAGATCTCAAGGGAGCATATCACCTTATTTGGGGTCGTTGTGCTAGTTTAGGGACATTCTGGTCCATTATCGCCATGTTTGAGGCGAAATTTTAGTTTAAAGACATCTCGGTCCATTATCGCCGTGTTTGAGGCGAAATTTTAGTTTAGGGACTTTTTAGTCCAATATCGCCATATTTGTGGCGAGGTTCTAGTTTATGGACATCTCGGTCCATTACGCCATGTTTGAGGCGAGGTTCTAGTTTAGGGACATCTCAGTCCGTTGTTAGTTTAGAGACTTTTCGGTCCATTGTCGCCATATTTGAGGTGAGATTCTAGTTTAGGGACATCTCGGTCCGTTATCACTGTGTTTGAGGCGAAATTTTAGTTTAGGGACTTTTGACTCCAATGTCGCTATATTTGAGGCGAGGTTCTAGTTTAGGGACATCTCGGTCCGTTGCGCCATGTTTAAGACGAAATTCTAGTTTAGGGACATCTTTATCCGTTTTTAGTTTAGGGACTTCTCGGTCCATTGTCGCCATATTTGAGGCGAGATTCTAGTTTAGGGACATCTCGGTCCATTATCGCCGTGTTTGAAACGAAAATTTAGTTTAGGGACATTTCAGTCCAATATCGCCATATTTGAGGCGAGGTTCTAGTTTAGGGACATCTCGGTCTGTTGCGCCGTATTTGATGCAAGATTCTAGTTTAGGGATATCTCGGTCCATTGTTAGTTTAGGAATTTCTCGGTCCATTGTCGCTATATTTGAGGAGAGGTTCTAGTTTAGGGACATCTCGGTTCGCTATCGCCGTGTTTGAGACAAAATTTTAGTTTAGGAACTTTTCAATCCAATGTCGCCATATTTGAGGCGAGATTCTGGTTTAGGGACATCTCGGTCCGTTGCACCATATTTGAGGCGAGGTTCTAGTTTAGGGACATCTCGGTCCGTTGCACCATATTTGAGGCGAGGTTCTAGTTTAGGGACATCTCGGTCCGTTGTTAGTTTAGGGACTTCTCGGTCCATTGTTGCCATATTTGAGGCAAGGTTCTAGTTTAGGGACATCTCGGTCCGTTATCGCCGTGTTTGAAGCGAAGTTTTAATTTAGGGAATTTTCAAGTCCAATGTCGTCATATTTGAGGCGAGATTCTAGTTTAGAGACATCTCGGTCTGTTGCGCCATGTTTGAGGCGAGATTCTAGTTTAGGGACATCTCGGTCCGTTGTTAGTTTAGGGACTTCTTGGTCCGTTGTCGCCATATTTGAGGCGGGGTTCTAGTTTAGGGACATCTCGATCTGTTATCGCCGTGTTTGAGGCGAAATTTTAGTTTTGGGACTTTTCAGTCCAATGTCATCATATTTGAAGCGGGGTTCTAGTTTAGGGACAACTCGGTCCGTTGCGCCATGTTTGAGGCGATGTTCTAGTTTAGGGACATCTCGGTCCGTTGTTAGTTTAAGGACTTCTCGGTCCATTGTCGTCATATTTGAGGCAAGGTTCTAGTTTAGGAACATCTCGATCCATTATCGCCGTGTTTGAGGCGAAATTTTAGTTTAAGGACTTTTCAGTCCAATGTCGCCATATTTGAGGCGAGGTTCCAGTTTAGGGACATCTCAGTCCGTTGCGCCATGTTTGAGACGAGGTTCTAGTTTAGGAACATCTCGGTCCGTTATTAGTTTAGGGACTTCTCGGTCCATTGTTGCCATATTTGAGGCGGATAATTAGTCTAAGGACTTCTCGGTCCTTTGTCGTCATTTTTGGGGCGACGGGGCTTTTTTGTATACTATTCTCAGAATTCTGACTCAGGAAGATAGCGAGCGGACACGAGCATCGTCACCTATCATAGACCTAAGTCGTGACTCGTCAACCGTAGTATTTTTTTAGGAATCGGCCGTTTATTGGCCGGAAGGGTCTTTCGCCATGCATATCCATGAGCAGGTAGGCTCCACCTTGATAGACTTTGTCTATGATGTACGAGCCTTCATAGTTCAGCTCGAATTTCCTTCATTTTGCGTGATTGGGGATTTGACGTCTAGCATGAGTTCGCCTTGGCGGAATGTTCTCGGCCTGGTAAGTTTTTCCTCGGCGGGTCCATTGCTGCGAGCTCTTTGACAACTCCACCGTCGAGGGCAATTTCTTCAAGGATTTTTCCTTTCCCTTTGTCTTTTTTGCTCGAACCTTTGTTTGTAGGTCTGAGGTTATTTTCAGGCAGCGTGCAGTTACGCAGCTGAATATTCTCTCAATTCTTCTCCTCCTCTTCTTTTTCGGAGGTGGAGTCTTTGAAGAGAGAGCTGAGGGGTATTTCGTCCTCAGAATCACTCCCGAAAGTAAGAACCTGGAGTTTTTCCCCTTCTGAACTGGTACCAACCACATAACAGTTGCCAGTCGTTTTTTCACGCGCATCTGTCGCACTTTTTTGCCTTCGACGAGCTTCACGCTTCATCCTCTTGAAGTGTTTTTGATGAGCAACATATCCTTACCACCACTTCTTGAAGGTACTACATTCTTCGGTGGGGTGGGTAACCCTCCGATTATATAGGCAGTAGTTTGGATGTGAATCCTCTCCATCGAGGCATATGACCCAGGGAGTGTTTCCTACGAGAGGTGGCAGCTTTATTCCCATTGACAGGGCTTTGGCGAACTGCTTCTTTGCCTTGATCTTGCTCTTATTCGTCGCAGGTATGCCTTGGTTTGGTTGGAGTACTTTACGACTCCACCTTGCCGCAGCTTCTTCATCCTGACGCTGACGCTCAGCCTTTTCGTACATGGCTATTTCGTGTTCTTGGTCAGCTTTGCTTTTTCGAAAGGCTTCGTTTACAGTCTATCGATCGGGTCTTTTGGCAGTTTCGGGGATTTTAGCGCCGATTCTGCCCCCAGTTCCTCTGCGTTGTTTTCTGACGCTGAGGGAGTTTATTCGTCATTTAACAACAAATGGGAGACCATGTGACAACTTGCTACATGGTCTTCGGTTTCTTCTGACGAGTCATTTTCCTTATCGTTGTCACTATCTTCGTTCTCAAGAATATGCTTGAGGAACTCTTCGAGCATGACCGGTTTCCACGCCTTCTAGTTGTACTCCTCCAGCGCGTCAATGTACTTTTGTAGGTCTGTGCGCTTGTCGACATACTCGGCAGGCTGCACAGGCTTCTTGGTCTTCTTCTATTTCTTCGAAGACTTTGAAGGCTTGACTTGGGGATTTTGCCCTTTGTCAATAATCTTCGGTACGGGACGCGGTTTCAGCATCCCTTCGATGATTTCGGGTTCAAGTGGGCTTTTCTACCTGACTGCCGGACATGCCTGTAGATCTTTCACCATTCTTTTGTTTTTTGCTGAAAGAACAACTTCCCATGGAGTTTCTTCCACGAGCGAGCATGATGCCCCCGGCGCATCCACCTTTTTGGGAGTGTGCTTCTGTGGTGGGTTCATCTTTCAGATCTTAGAAAGCGCAAACTTTCTCTGTTGATACCGGTCCTCGACCCAGTTCTTGAAGATGTAGCAATTCTCAATTGGGTGGCTCACTATTCTATGATAGGCGCAGTAGTTGGGGATTTTGACGTCATCGGGTTGCGGTGGACGCCGTGGGTCTGGCAATGTGATGAGTTTGTTACGCGTTGCTAACTCAAATAGTCTCATCGTCTTATCGTGGGGAAATGAGTAAGCGCGTCTTAGACTTTCTTCTAGGGATAAGCGTGGACGTGCGTTGTTTTGGCGAGCATCCGGTTTTGGGCCACTCGATTGTTGTTGAGCGTTGGCTATGAAGGCCGCATTCCCTTTAACCTTGGCTTCTCGATGGTCCTTACTTAAGGAGGAAGGACCGTGGCTCATCTAGTCCATTTGGGCCAGTTTATCGATCAGAGCCTGAAAGGTTGTTGATTTGAAGAACGTCATGAATTGGAACACAGTCGTTTGAGGATCAAGGATCCCGATGAACATGCCCACGGCGGGGGATTCTTCGATGCGTTGTTCGCACTTTGACCATAGGTTCCGCCACCGGATCGCATATTGGACCCAGGTTTCTCTCGGTTTTACCCTGGCATTGATTAATGTCGTGATCGGGGTGCGCTCGCTTGCACTGGCGAACCGCTGTGTAAACAGCAGTTCCATCTCTGTGAATGTTCTCACGGAGTCATTTGGGATCTCCGAGTACCATTCAAAGGTCGTCTCTGACAGGTCGCCAACGAACTGGCGAAGCAACAGTTTGTCGTCGCCTCCAGTGTTGCCGCACAGAGCTCTGAACAGCGCGACGTGCTGGTAGGGGTTGCCTGTCCCTTTATATACATGGAACTTGGAGATTGTATATCCTAGCGGGTACTTTATTTGGTCATACCAGTCTGGATACGGTTGCCCAATTCTGACGATTTGGCATGCGGCTTCATTAGCTTGATAAGCTCGTATTTGTTGAGCGATATAATCATCAAAAGCAGCCTTGGAGATTGTTTCCTCTTTGGCTGCCGATAAAGCCGGAAGAGGGTTTGATATTTCCCCTCTATCATCCTCGATGATTATCGGCGGATACTCGGCCTGGGGTTTTGGTTGGATAATCATTCCAACCAAGTCTTGGAACAAGAGAGCCATCTGCTTTATATTAGCAGCCTGCTCAGCTGCTTCCTTGTCCTTTATTTCAAGCACCCTTCGCAGGAACTCTGTATCGGTCTCCTGCTCCTGGCGTTGTTCGACTGTTGTGTCCAGGCTTTCTTTCTGCCCGGTAAATGCTGCCATTTTGGTCAGCATTTCCTGGAGCTTTTATTGTTGCTCCTGGTCTTTTATTAGCAACCGAGTTTACGGTCGATAACCTACGGAAGCATGGCTTTCTTTTTTCCCCGAAGCCATGTAGACCGTATGTACGATCATGCCTCCAGACTTAGGGGCATTTGGGTCCATTTCTTTTGGAATTTGCCGCTGGCGGTGGGATTTTCTCCGGCCTCATCCTTTTTTGGGAGGTCGAGGTTGAAGGAGCCATTGCAACAAGTACCTGTGTAGAAGAATCCCTCGCTTTATGACGGAGGAGCGGTCTTCCTCTTGCCGAGCCTTCGATTTCTTCGGTCGACGAGAGTAATCTTTGTTAATCACAGAGTACTGGAATTTCCATCAAACCCTGTGAATTTAGGGGGAGAGTCTTTGATGGTGGCGCTCCGGTTCTGCCTGAACAATGACCTCTGCAGGTGGGGGCGATTTCTTTAGCACCGCAGTTGGAGAGTTCTTGCGTACCCTGCTGAGCAGATCAAAGCAGTTCTCGGTTGGAACAACAACTTCAACTTCCGCCATTGGAGCTGGTGGGGTAAGTCCATAGGGGAGTTGCCCCCAGATTTTCTCACTCAGCGCCAGTGGCGACGTCGAGCGTGTCTTGTAGACGGGACCACCTCAGTTGTGGAAGCGGCTTCATCATGCCCCCGGTTTTGCTGAGGGGTTGTTGTTGGTGTCAGCCTGTTGAAGACCGACGTCCTTGGCAGAGTTTGAGGAGGGCCGACCAATCTTTCAAAGACCGACTTTCTAGTAGGGGAAGCACCTTTGACGACTTCACCTGCAGAAGTTGGGAGGGCTATCCATTTTGGGGCATCCCCTTTAGGTATTACGGGCATCTTTGCGGGCCCGTTCGAGCTTTTGGTCAGACTGTTGAAAACTGAGACACCAGATTTAGACGGCCCATTGAGAGGGGTCGTTGTGTTTGCAAGTCGATCGAAGACCGACCTCTTGGGAGCTTTCTCTTGCGGCGCTGAGGTAATGAAACTCACCGGTGGGAGCATGGTCCTAAAGAACAACCCAGTAGTCGCTTGCATAACTTTCCCCACCGACATTGAAAAGATAGAGGCCGCGTTAGGCCCGTAGGTCACTCCTCCAGCAGGGGTGGAGCAAGAGTTGCTGTTGCAAGAGGTGCAGCTGGAAGCCAACGATTTTTTCTACACAGGAGCAAGGCACCAAATTTTAGTACCTCAAATCCAAGGGCAACCATAGTGAACCTAGATTTTGTTTGCGAAACACGACATACGAAATGTGGAGCGGAAAGAGGAAAATTTCCTACCTGGTGTGCCAGAATCTGTTCACCGCCGAAAAAAAGATAAGAACTAGGATATATCGTCTTGCCAGAATTTATGGGCAGATGCTATTTGAATCCATCCACCTCTCCGAAGATACCAAGTTGATTTATGGCACCATATATCGGAGGTTTGGACAGACGCGACCTTTATAGCAGACTTTATCAGATTCCTCCTCATTTGTAAGGGATTTTGATTGTGGGGACGTTCTTTCCTACAGGCGCAAGCCCCTGCAGTTAATTACGTTACCCGTTGCGATAACCACTTTCTCCTGCTCCAGAAGTTCACTTCATGTCGTGTTGTGTTTGTTTTATTTTGGATTGCCCATGGATTGTATACAAAGACTAATTTATGTCGTCGCCCGTAGAGCGCGGATTAGTCCAAATATTTATATTTGAGATTTGGGTTTAGATCAAGAATTTTGCTTGACGGGGCCCACGTTGTTAGCTTGGTTTGCCAATGGGAATGAAATTAGGACGCAGATCTCACATTTGTGGGTTCTATCGGTTCAGAGGATATTTAGGTTTGATCTAAGGATCATTAGCCATATTTGAGACTAAGATCAATTTATGAGCAATGAGCATATGGGCTCAACTGATCATTAGATCATATATGAATAGCCCATGGATAGTATACGGTAGTCATTATGAAGACAGTCCACAGGGCAAAATATATTAGTTTAAGGACGTCGCGGTCCAACATTTCTTGTTTGGGACGAATGTTAGTTTAAGGACATTTCGGTCAAATTTTCCGTCTTTGGGATGAAGATTAGTTTGAGGACATTCCGGTCCATTATCGCCGTGTTTGGGGGCGAAGATTAGTTTAAGGACATTTCGGTCCAACATTCAACTTGCGCGCATGTGTATTTGTTATGTGGCGGAGTGAACGAAAGTGATATGGAATGCACCTAATTTGGAGTGCGATCCAATTTGAAATGTGCACGTCAATTTGGAAGTGCATCAACGTGGGATATATCATTCCTAGTCTTAATGAAGTTTTAAATTAAGTTAGGACGAGAAAAGAGTTGTTCATTTTCGGGACCCGCCACCTCTCATAAGACGTTGAGGAATTACAACGACATATATCAGAGGTGTGGAGAGATGTAACCTTGAACCAACTCCCGTATTTGAGGGAAAAAGGGGTTGTGGTGGACCTAAAAATCGTTAGTCATATTTGAGACTAAGATCAGTTTGGGAAATCATGAGCATATGGGCTCGGTTGATTTAAAATCAAAGAGATTTAACCTCAAGAAACTTAGCCAATTTGGGCTGAGATTGGGTTTCTATCCTACCCAGCAGTGCTAAGCACTAAGATATACAGCATTCACATGTGTTTCACGTGAGACGCTGGCATAGTGCTAAGCACTAATATATACAGCGCTCACGTGTGTTTCACGTGAGCCGGTGGGTTTTTAGCCTTGGGCGCTCACGTGCTTTTCACGTAAGGCGCTGAGTTTTTAGCCTTTGGTGCTCGCGTGCTTTTCACGTGAGATGCTGAGTTTTTTTTTAGAGATTTAATCTCTATTGATATTCTTAGAGAACTTAAATCTCTATTAATGGTATTTTGACCATTAACGATTACCAAGATCACTATTTTGATGATCTGGGGTCAGCTTCTTTAAGAACTAAGTTCTTGATTTGAAGGAACTAAGTTCCTAGAGTGTTATGAACTCTATGTTTTCCATATTCATCTTTTCAGAGAGGTTAAACCTCTTTCAATGGTGTTTTGACTATTAAGGATCACCAAGATCACTATCTTGAGGATCTTGGATCAGGTTCTTTAAAGAACTAAGTTCTTGATATAGGGTTAAACCCTAATTTCGGGGGGATTAAATTCCCAGAACATATATTTCTTTTCATTTTATTTCATTTTATTTCTTTTTCTTTTTCTTTTTAACCTAGTTCTTCCTCCTAAGTTTTGAGTCTAAAGAACAGAATCTCCCCGATGAGAATTAAATTCTCAACTTATGAGGAGAATTGCTTTTGCAAATATCAAACCAGAGAAAGAACTAAGTTCTTGTATGAAGGGTTAAACCCTTATATCCACTATACTAGGCGAGAGAGATACTTTTAATCTCTCCTTTGCTATTTACCTAGAGTGTTTTTGAAGTATGAAGGTCTTCTTTCTTTGAGAATTAAATTCACTGTTCTCTCAAGAGCTCACTGTATTTTGGCAGGAGCTTATAAGGGTTTTTTCTATATCCGAAGACTTGGAGTCTTGAGTCATTTATATAGTGGAAGCAAGTTAGTTAATTAGTTTTGAGAAAATCTCTCATTGAGAGATTCCAATTGATTTAATTGGACTCAAAATTGATTTGGCGAATTTTACCCACCATTGGATCTTTGATCCAAAGACTTCTGTTTTACAGAATATGTTTTCTTATTTTAAAAAGATTGAGGGAATATTCTCCCATATATAGAATAAAATTCTATTGAACGATGATATTTTTATCACCATTTGATTTTTAATCCAAGAGTGCTCGGTTTAATAGAGCACAATCTTTTTTTTTAGAAAGATATGGGAAATATCTTCCATCTCCTTGGATCTTTGATCCACCAACTTTCTGTTTAACAGAAAATATCCTTCCCAATAGAATTTAATTTATGCTTAATCACTATTGGATCTTTGATCCAACGGTTCCTTATTTGAGTAGAATTTAATTCTACGTAGGGAGGTGCCTTCGCGTGTTTAACACGTGAGGCTTATTTAGCTTCTCTGATTTGGCGCCCATATGCCCTACATATGGGTGCTCACGTGTTTAACACGTGAGGCCAATTTGGCCTATAGTTGTTTGACTGCAACGTTTATATGATTTGCATATAGGCGCTCACGTGTTTAACACGTGGGACTTATTTAGCATATTAGGTGTTTGATTGCAGAGCCTATATGCTTTACATATAGGCGATCATGTGTTTAGGCTTATTTAGCCTATTAGTTGTTTGATTACAGCGCCTATATGCTTTCTATATAGGCGCTCACGTGTTTAACACGTGAGCCTTATTTAGCCTATTAGTTGTTTGATCATGTTTAACACGTGACGTTTGAGTTGTGGGGAATTTTCTCTCTTTTTTTCTTTTTTTTATTTATGAGGGAACAATGACGCAGTTGTTGGGGTCAAAAATTACACCCCGGTTGACCAAGTCAAAGTCAAAGTCAACCCCAAGTAAACGGGTCCAAGCCTAGGTCAAGTGGGCCCATGCCCAAGTCGAGCCCCGCGGCAAGCCTCCCCCATGCCGATATGAAAATTATGTAATAAATAGTTTTGATATAAATTTTATGAATAAATGTAAGAAAGATGGGTATAAAGCCAATTTTTTGTAAAGCCCATGGCTCATGTGCAAAAGAAATGAACACATGAGGTATGGGATAGGCAAAATGCCATTTTTTAAAGCCCAGGAGGCTAAGTGTAAATTTGTAAGCCTATATAAGGCAATATGATAATGAAATGAAGGAGAGAGAATTCATTCCCCTCAAAAGTTAGGGTTTCTGTGCCTGCTTCTCCTTCCTCAAGGTTTTAAACCTTCTTCTTTTTTCTGAATTAAACTAAGAGTTTAACTCTTCTTTTTTCAAAAAGAAATAGTTTTTCACCATAAAACTCTTGAAGGGGAACTAGGATTTTCTATCAAATCTCCAAAATGGGAGATTTTTAAATCTCCCCCCTTTCTCTAAGATCCAGCCAACAGAGAAGAGAAAGAAGGAGACCCATCTCCAAAAATTCCATTTTGGGAAGATCTAAGGCTCAAGTGAAGATCCAGAGCTCAAGGAAGAAGAAAGGGGTCCCCTTTCATCATCTCCGAAAATCTCTTGGGAGTTTAACTCCATATATATATATATATATATATATAATAATAATAATAATAATAATAAATCTTTCTTTTAGGAGTTCAACTCCAAAAGTCAATTGGGAATACAACTCCCAGCATAGGGGCTAAGCCACTTTTTCCCGCTGGCGCCTAGCGCCCGCGTACCAAGCACGTGAGGCACTGGCACCCAACGCCTGGATGCTGGGAACATGAGGCGCTGGCACCCACGCGTCCTTTGGACGCTATTTTCCCTTCTTTTTTTTATATACACACTCCATAACACTTTCCCCGTTAGAAAAAATTTCTAACGGGGTGCTGCCTCGCACCCCACAAGGGGGTTGCTATCCCCCTTGACCCCCAGCCCTCTATTCGGGTAGCGGGACCCCCGTAAATTCTGCGAGGCCCCAGATATACCGAAAACTCCTCAAAACACAACACACGCACACTGCATATTGATTTCGCATGACCAGTTTAACCCGTCAATCGGAGGTTCCTTCGCTCCAAAGACGAGAGGTAATTAATTGTAGCTTAGTCCGTGGCAGCCGGAGATTTGGATCTCCACAATCAATAAACCCCCGCCTACCTTAGGTAGGGGGAATCTGTAGTACACCTGACAAGCAACGCGTATTCCTAACTCAATGGGGTGACAAAAAACACCCTATAGCAGTAATGAAGCTTCATAAAAACCGGCTCTTCGAATCCACTTGATAATATGATATTCAGTAAGCTTCATAAAAACACCTTACGGCCAGTCCCCAAGTTGACTACCGTATACAATCCACAGGCTCAAATAACTCTCATCACACCCATGCCCCACCGCAATCACAAGCCCTGCAGTCGGTCTCCGCCCATCGAATTATGCTCCATTTGGGAAGTCCCACTCATGTGTCCTCATGATACATGAGGAGAACAAACTTACGATATCCTCTCGACTTGTAAAAAAACACCTTCGTGGGATCCTTATGACTCACAAAGGAAAAACACACTTGGGAGTCCCCACGACTCCTAAGGAGAAAGTACACCTACGAGATCCTTTCGACTCGTAGGGAGAAAATGCTTTTATGGGACCATTACGGCCCATAAAATTGAAAAGCTTTAGCTGATAAGGATCTAAACCTATCTCCTAAACCATCACTCCCCAACAGGAAAATGCAAATGATGAATTGCTCCTGGCACATGAGCTTCAGTGTTGCTAACACTGATACCGATCCCAACCCCCAAAATTCCAAACATTCGATCCAATAGACCCCTAAATCATTAAACTGAGAACAGAAGACCTCTAAGTCGTTAAACTGAGAACAAATGACCCCTAAGTCGTTAAACTGGGAACAAGGAAAATCCCCTCATGGAAAATAATGATTCGCACCTGGTACCACATTCCAGTGTAGCGATGTTGATGCTAAACCAAAATCAAAATCCCCAAATTCTCTCACGGAAAATAATGATTCACTCCTGATACCACATTCCAATGTAGCGATGCTGATGCTAAACAAAATTCCAAATCCCACGCTGCAATGCTTCAAATTCAAGGGTATCGCCAAACAAGACAGGAATCGGACAAATCAAACTAAGTTTCATCTGGAAGCGCTTCTAAGCTCAAAAGTACCGTCGGACAAATTGGAACCTCCCCAAAACAAATCAGGCCAACCAATTCCGACAACGGCCTCTACATCAAAACCAGCGACACTCCGTGCCGGGGAAACGTCGACGAGCGACACTCTGTGCCGGGGACACGTCAACTAGTGACACTCCGTGCCGGGGAAACATCAAACAGAAACTACGCCTCGGAGATAAGTCGACCAGCGACACTCCATGCCGGGAAAACATTGACCACAGACACTCCGTGTCGGGGAAACATCGACTACAGAGACTCCGTGCCGGGGAAACGTCGACTACAGACACTCTGTGCCGGGGACACGTCCACCAGCGACATTCCGTGCCGGAGAAACGTCGACCACAGACACTCCATGTCGGGGAAACATCGACTACAGACACTCCGTGCCGGGAAAACGTCGACTACAGACACTCTGTGCCGGGGACACATCCACCAGCGACATTCCGTGCGGGAGAAACGTCAAACAGACACTCCGCCTCATGGATAAGTCGACCAGCGACACTCCGTGCCGGGGAAACATTGACCACAGACACTCCGTGCCGGGGAAACGTCGACCATAGATGGGGACACGTCGACCACAGATACTCCATGCTAGGAACACGTCAACCAGCGACACTCCGTGTCGGGGAAACGTCAAACAGACACTCCGCCTCGGGGATAAGTCGACCAGCGACACTCCGTGCCGGGAACATGTCAACCAGCGACACTCCATGCCGAGAAAACTTCAAACAGACACTCCACCTCGGGGATAAGACAACCGGCGACACTTGGTGCTGGGGAAACATCAAACGGACACTCCGCCTCGGGGATAACTTGACTAGCGACACCGTGCCGGGGAAACGTCACATACAGAAACTCCGTCTCGGGGAAACATCCAACACAGACACTCCTATCTAGGGACACGTCAACCAGCGACACTCCGTCTCAGAGACACGTCAAGAATCGACCGTCCATGTCGTAAAAAAGGCAGTGCCAGCCTCCCTAAAAGCGAGAACCAAATCAAGTTGCCTCTACCCGAAAGAAGATCCATCAATTTCATGCACACGTCTCATATACGCTGTGTGCATTTATTAATGGGGGCACTTTGTTAGGGTCAAAAATTACACCCCGGTTGACCAAGTCAAAGTCAACCCCCAGTAAACGGGCCCAAATCCAGGTCAAGTGGGCTCATGCCTAAGACAAGCCCTGCAGCCAGCCTCCCCCATGGAGATATGAAAATTATGTAATAAATAATTTTGATATAATTTTTATGAATAAATGTAAGAAAGATGGGAATAAAGCCAATTTTTTGTAAAGCTCGTGGCTCATGTGCAAAAGAAATGAACACATGAGACATGAGATGGGCAAAATGCCATTTTGTAAAGCCCAAGGGGCTAAGTGTAAATTTGTAAGCCTATATAAGGCAATATGATAATGAAATGAAGGAGAGAGAATTCATTCCCCTCAAAAGTTAGGGTTTCTGTACCTCCTTACATTCCTCAAGATTTTCAACCTTCTTCTTTTTTCTGAATTAAATCAAGAGTTTAACTCTTCTTTTTCCAAAAAAATAGTTTTTCACCATAAAACCCTTGAAAGGGAACTCTGATCTTCCATCAAATCTCCAAAATGGGAGATTTTTAAATCTCCCCCTTTCTTCAAGATCCAGCCAACAGAAAGGAAGAAGAAGGAGACCCGTCTCCTAAAATTTCACATTGGGAAGATCTAAGGCTCAAGAGATCCAGGGCTTAAGGGAGAAGAAATGAGTCCCTTTTCATCATCTCCGAAAATCACTTAGGAGTTTAACTCCACAAAAAAAAAATATATATATATATAATAATAATAATAAATCTTTCTTTAGGAGTTCAACTCCAAAAGTCAATTGAGAGTACAACTCCCAGCATAGAGGCTAAGCTCCTTTTTTCCGCTGGCGCCTACTGCCCGCGTGCCAAGCACGTGAGGCGCTGGCACCCATGCGTCCTTTGGACGCTATTTTCTCTTCTTTTTTATATACACACTCCACAACACTTTCCCGGTTAGAAAAAAATTCTAACGGGGCGATACCCCGCACACCGCAAGGGGGCTGCTATTCCCCTTGACCCCTAGCCCGCTATTCGAGTAGCGAGACCCCCATAAATTCTACGAGGCCCCCGATATACCGAAGACCCCTCAAAACATAACACACGCACACTGCACATTGAGTTCCCATGACCAGTTTGACCCGTCAATCAGATGTTCCTTCGCTCCAAAGGCGAGGGGTAATTAACGACAGCTTAGTCCGCGGCTGCCGGAGATTCGGATCCCCACAATCAATAAACCCCCGCCTACCCTACGCAGGGGGAATCTGTAGTACGCCTGACAAGCGACGCATATTCCCATCTTAATGGGGTGACGAAAAACACCCTACAGATTCTGGCACGCCCGGTGGGACCTTTTCTCTCTTCCCATATTTCGGGTTAAACGTTCATGCGAACTCAATCAACATATATGTCGTTATTTATACTAAAATAATACTCTTTCATGCAGGATTTCAAGCGATCAAGCCTCAACAATGTCTCCAAAGACAAACTCAGCTCTCGACACAGCTCCCATCTCCCACACGATGAAAATGGACGCTAGGACGATCCTCCCGGTCAGTCTCGGACGACAGTGGGAGGAGCCGCCACTACCATTTAGCTCTATTCTGTTCGTGCCAGCTAACGCCATCTCAGCTCCTCAAGCTCCAGTAACAGACAGACCGGCCTCGAAAGGCAGGAGGCCAAATGTGGTGATCTCGAGAGCACCACTACCCAAATGCAAGTCGATGTTTGAACGAATTTCCTTGGCCCCAGCTGGGCGAAAGGCCATCAATACCAACAAAGCAATAATGCACATTGGGCAAGCTCCATCATTGCCCCTGACAACTGCTCGATCGGGTGTCTTCTCTAAGCTCCCCGTCAATCGACTCACGATGACTTCCTGGATAACGGATGCCTGCCAAGCCCTCAAAAATTGAGAAGCTCAGAAAAGGCTCAGATACAGAGCCAACTAAAGGGCTAGGGCTCATACTAGGCTGAACTTCATGAGGTTCAAAGAATAGGGTTACCATGAAAAAAATAGCTGAATCGGCTGTAAAGCTCACCAACTCTTTTGAACCGCTGATATTGGTCTAGAAGAATGCCATAACCTCAAGAGTCAAGAAAGCTGCGATCCGGACAGCGCCACCTAAGGACCCAGTCAGACCAACCGTCTTTAGTCGCATGTCCTTTCCAGAAGAGGAAGGGCCATGACGATGGTCCGAAAAATCAGCTGCCAAAGATAAAGAGATGGCTGGGTATGTGGTCCATACTGTCTACATAGTGGGCACGCACAGCAAGAGCAAGGACGGGGTCACTACATCTCAAATCCAATCTAGTATGAATGTGGCTGCCACTTCCCAAGACCAGCATCCTCTAGAAAGTGATGAAAACCCTTCCAATGAGGCTGATAAGCAGAGAGATCCCTCGGTTCATGAGGAGTCGGGCTCGGAAAGCGAAGTGGAGCCAATCTTCCATCCCAAGACCGCAGAGCAGCAACTTCTCCAAGAGCTCCAGAACCAGCTCAAAAACAAAGACAAGGAGATGGCCAAGCTCTACTCAAAGATTTACGACTTGACAAATGTCGTCTCACAGCTCACGGCCCAAGTCATCTTTCAGCCGCCCAATCAAGCGTAGGGCTCTGCTCATGAACTGGGGAACGGTGTCCCGAGGCAGCCGACGTCTATTCCCTCAAATCCAAAGATGGACGAGCCGCATGAAAGTCGGTCGCAGCCTATCTCGAGAAATACTTTGACTACCGATGACAGCAACCCGCTAACACAAGATCAAATCATATATTTGGTCACCAATAAAGTCAAAACATTGGTAACCGAAGCCGGAGAGCAAAAAGATGTCAGCAGTAGCGGGAGACCATATCCTGCTCAGTACGATCTTGTGGAGTTTCCTACTGGCTATGTCGTCCCTAAATTTGAAAGGTTCGATGGGATGTGAAATGCAAACCAGCACATTGCCCAATTTAAAGCATCATGCGTGACTACTACTAGGGGCAATGATGCGCTCCTTCTTCGTCAGTTTATCAATAACTTGACCGATGTTGCTTTCGATTGGTATGCAAGCATACCGGATGACTCGATCATGATGTTCGCTCAAATAGAATTCATGTTCAAGTAAAGGTTCAAGAGCATCGGCGATAAAATCACCATTTCCGACCTCGTAAGGACCGAGCCAAAGAACAACGAAAGCAACATGGATTTTATAATCCGATGGCGCAATCTCTCTTTCAAATGTGAACCATCGTTGGAGCAAGACCAATCCGTCAGTCTTCTTATAGATTATCTAAACAAATGGATGAAACCTTTCCTGTGTACCACAGGCCTCAAAACATTCTAAGAGCTGACCAAGAAGGTTCAAATGTTGGAACGCTCAAAACCCGAGTTCATTTCTAATTCACAAACAGACCGAAACATCAGAGGGACGACGGCCGGAAAAGCGAAAGTTCCAATAGCACCGATTCTCTAAATAAGCAGAGAGCGGGCAGAGAAAAGATTATCAAATCTCGAGAGCCAACTTTGGAGGAAAGGAGAAATAAGATCTACTCTTTCAGAAGAGACAAGGTTCCCAAAATATTCAAAGTTGCTCTGAAGAATGTCCTACGGCTACCAGAACTAAAAAGGCAAAGTGAAGCGAACATGACTGATCATCCCAACTTTTTCCCATACCACCGAGTGCTGGGAAACACTATTGAAGACTGTTGCATCTTCAAGGATTGGGTCGAGAAAGAATACTGGGCAGGAGAAATATCATTGTCCCCTGGCGTGTTGAAAAGCGATCGAGTCGCGACCGCAAATTTTATACAAACAGAGACCAAGATATTTGGGGAACCGACCGCTCTCAATTGTTCACCCTCCCGTGAAAGGCGCAAACTACGGCAACAATCCAAAGGTCCAGCGATTAACGTTGATGATGAGGGGGTAACAAAAAGATGCGCGGTCCATACGGTCTACATAGTCGGACCTGGAGAAACGAACCCTCCTACGCTTCATAGCCATGGTGATGATATGGTTGACGCCGCCCAATATTGGCTTGTTTAAGATAATGATGAAGGCCCTGCTCGAGCTGCTAAGCAAAAAGAGCCCATGGTTCTTGGGGAATCAAGCTCAGGCGATGAGGATATCCCAGTCATCATCCCCAAAACTACAGAAAGAACGTTATTGCAATGGCTTCAAGAGCAATTTCAGAGAGTTAGCCAAGATCCGTTCCAAAGTTGACGATCTGGTGAATGTTGTGGAAAATCTCGCAGCCCGATTCCTTCAAATGCAATCACAACAAAATCAAAATTTGGTCCATGAACCAGGGATTGATGTTCCAAAGCAGCCAACGGATATTCCCTCGGGTCTAAGAGCGGAATACCTTCATGAAAGTCGAAGGCGGCTAGCCCTCAGGAAAGTCCTGACGCATGTCTGCGACCAGTCAACACGGGACAGAATTAGGGAAAATCATCAGCATATCCCGAAACTCTCCAGGACCTACTTAAAAAAGTCTAGATGCTGGAACATGCGGGTCCCGAATCTCTTCCAAACTACCAATATAACAAGAAGTCCAAATATTTAGAGAACGAGAACCGCAAAGGTAGGCCTCCCAAAGACACGGAATCCTCTAATGTATCTGCCGACCAAACCAGGCGAGGAGCAGGTAGGCCTAATGCCGACCAACCTCGAAAACCAGTGTTGGGAGAGGGAGGTGAATCGCCCGTGGAAGAGAATAAGGTTTATTCTTTCAGAAGGGACAGAGTCCGTAAAATATTCAAGGACGCCCTAAGAAACGGTCTGCAATTGCCTGGATAAAAAAGACCACATGAAGCAAACATGACTGATGATCCTTTGTACTAACTGTATCACAAAATGGTGAGTCATACCATTGAAGACCGCTTTGTTTTCAAGAATTGGGTTGAAAAACAATACAATGATAGAGCGATCTCATTGGCCAAAAACGCGTTTGCGGAAAACCAAGCTACGATCGTCCACTCCGTTTGAACGAAGACCAAAACCCTCTGGGGGCAAACGGCTCAATCGCCCACTCCAAAAGAAAATGACCCAGTTCATCACAGTTTCTACGAGACACACGTGAACATCTCTCCAAAAGGACAAAGAGAGTATTGAAGCGCCGTGAGATCAAAGTCTAAGGATTTTTAATAACTGCACGGTAAGAACTACTACTTCGTTAAACTGGGTACATTCGATCCCTAGGTCGTTAAACTGGGGATGTAAAAAAATGTGTAAATTAAAAAAATATACATATATAAAAATATAAAAAATAAAAAGCTGAAATGATAGGAAAACTCGCAATAAAAATCAGCGAGTAAAATAAAGATGAAAATAAAACCGAAATGATGGGGCTGGCGCGAATAAATAGCCGAAATGATAGGGCAATCGCGACCTTCACAATAAGAAAAGCTGAAATGATAGAGCAAACGCAGTAAACAGCAAATGATGAGTCGCTCTTGGTACCATATTCCAGTGCAGCGATGCATACACCAACCAAATTCCAAATCCCTAAATTCCCAACGGCGAATGATGAGTCGCTCCTAGTACCATATTCCAGTGTAGCAATGTAGACGCCAACCAAATTCCAAATCCCTAAATTCCCAACGACAAATGATAAGTCACTCTATGTACCATATTCCAGTGCAGCGATGCACACGCCAGCCAAAATTCAAATCTCCAAATGGCGAATGATGAGTCGCTCCTGGTACCATATTCCAGTGCAGAGATGCAGACGCCAACCAAAATTTCAAATCTCTGAATGTCCCAACGGAGAATGATGAGTTGGTCCTGGCACCATATTCCAGTGCACCGATGCAGACGCCAACAAAGTCCCAAAATTCTCCCAGCCCTACGGCCAGTCCCCAAGTTGACTACCGTATACAATCCACGGGCTCAAATAACTCTCATCACACCCATTCCCCACCGCAATCACAAGTCCCGCGGCCGGTCTCCGCTCATGGAATTATGCTCCATTTGGGAAGAGCTATTCATGTGTCCTCACGATACATGAGGAGAACAAACATACGAGATCCTCTCGACTCGTAAAAAAAACACCTTCGTGGGATCCTTACGAATCACAAAGGAAAACACACTTGGGAGTCCCCACGACTCCTAAGGAGAAAGTACACCTACGAGATCCTTTCGACTCGCAGGAAGAAAATGCTTTTATGAGACCCTTACGGCCCATAAAATTGAAAAGCCTTGGGTGATAGGGATCTAAACATGTCTCCTAAGACATCATTCCCCAACAGGAAAAGGAAAATGATGAATTTCTTCTGGCACCTGTGCTTTAGTGTTAGCAACACTGATACTGACCCCAATCCCCAAAATTCCAAACTTTCGATCCAATAGACCCCTAAGTCATTAAAATTGGAACATATGACCTCTAAGTCGTTAAACTGGGAACAGATGACCCCTAAGTCGTTAAACTGGGAACATATGACCCCTAAGTCGTTAAACTGGCAACAAAGGAAATCCCCTCATGGCAAATGATAATTCGCTCCTGATACCACATTCCAGTGTAGCGATGCCGATGACAAACCAAAACCAAAATCCCCAAATTCTCTCACGGTAAATGATGATTCGCTCCTGGTACCACATTCCAGTATAGCGATGTTGATGCTAAACAAAAATCCAAATTCCAAATTCCAAATCCCACGCTGCAATGCCTCGAATTCAAGGGTCCCGCCAAACAAGGCAAGAATCGGATAAATCAAACTAAGTTCCATCCGGAAGCGCTTCCTAGCTCAAAAGTCCCGCCGGACAGATTGGAACCTCCCCAAAACAAATCAGGCCAACCAATTCCGACAACGGCCTCTACATCAAAACCAGCGACACTTTATGCCGGGGAAACGTCGACCAGCGACACTCCGTGCCGGGGACACGTCAACTAGTGACACTCCATGCCAGGGAAACGTCAAGCAGACACTCCGCCTCTGGGATAAGTCGACCAGCGACACTCCGTACCGGGAAAACGTAGACTACAGACACTCCGTGCCGGGGAAACTTCGACCACAGACACTCCATGCTGGGGACACGTCAACCAGTGACAATTCGTGCCGGGGAACGTCAAATAGACACTCCGCCTCGGGATAAGTCGACCAGCGACACTCCGTGCCAGGGAAACGTCGACCACAGACACTCCGTGCCGAGGAAACGTCGACCACAGACACTCCATACTAGGGACACGTCAACCAGCGACACTCCGTGCCGGGGAAACGTCAAACAGACACTCCGCCTTAGGGATAAGTCGACCGGCGACACTCCATGCCGGGGAAACGTCGACCACAGACACTCCGTGGCAGGAAAATGTCGACCACAGACACTCCATGCCGGCGACACGTCGACCACAGACACTCCATGCCGGGAACACATCAACCAGCGCACTCCGTGTCGGGGAAACATCAAACAGACACTCCGCCTCGGGGATAAGTTGACCAGTGACACTCCGTCCAGAGAACACGTCAACCAGCGACACTCCGTTCCGGGGAAACGTCAAACAGACACTCCGCCTCGGGGATAAGTCGACCAGCGACACTCCATGCCGGGAAAACGTCGACCAGCGACACTCCGTGCCGGGGACACGTCGACCAGCGACACTCCATGCCGGGGAATCGTCAAATAGACACTCCGCCTCGGGGATAAGTCGACCAGCGACACCATGTCGGGGAAACGTCATATATAGACACTCCGTCTTGGGGAAATGTCCAATACAGACACTCCGCCTTGTGGGCACGTCAACCAGCGACACTCCGTCTCCGAGACACGTCAAGCATCGACCGTCCATGTCGTAAAAAGAGCAGTGACAGCCTCCCCAAAAGCGGGAACCAAATCAAGTCACCTCTACGCGAAAGAAAATCCATTAATTTCATGCTCACGACCCATATACGCGGTGTGCATTTATTGATGGGGGCACTTTGTTGGGGTCAAAAATTACACCCCGGTTGATCAAGTCAAACTCAACCCCAAGTAAACGGACCCAAGCCCAGATCAAGTGGGCCGATGCCAAGTCGAGCCCCACGGCCAGCCTCCCTCATGTCGATATGAAAATTATGTAATAAATAATTTTGATATAATTTTTATGAATAAATGTAAGAAAGATGGGCATAAAGCTAAATTTTTGTAAAGCCCATGGCTCATGTGCAAAAGAAATGAATACATGAGGCATGAGATGGGTAAAATGCCATTTTGTAAAGCCCAAGGGGCTAAGTGTAAATTTGTTAGCCTATATAAAGCAACATGATAATGAAATGAAGGAGAGAGAATTCATTCCCCTCAAAATTTAGGGTTTCTGTGCCTCTTTCACCTTCCTCAAGATTTTAAAACTTCTTCTCTTTTCTGAATTAAATTAAGAGTTTAACTCTTTCTTTTCCAAAAAGAAATAGTTTTTCACCATAAAACCCTTGAAAGGGAACTCGGATCCTCCATCAAATCTCCAAAAGGGGAGAATTTTAAATCTCCCCCTTTTCTTCAAGATCCAGCCAACAGAGAGGAGGAAGAAGGAGACCTATCTCCAAAAATTCCACTTTGGAAAGATCTAAGGCTCAAAAGAAAATCCAGGGTTCAAAGGAGAAGAAAGGGGTCCCCTTTCATCATCTCCGAAAATCTCTTAGGAGATTAACTCCACAAATATATATATATATATATATATATATAATAAATCTTTCTTTTAGGAGTTCAACTCCAAAATTCAATTGGGAGTACAACTCCCAGCATAGGGGCTAAGCCCCTTTTTCCTGATGGTGCCCAGCGCCTGCATGCCAAGCACGTGAGGCGCTGACGCCCAGCGCCCGCATGCCAAGCACGTGAGGCGCTGACGCCCACGCGTCCTTTGGACGCTATTTTCCTTTCTTTTTTTATGTACACACTCCAAAACACTTTCCCCATTAGAAAAAATTTCTAACGGGACGATGCCCCGCACTCCGCAAGAGAGCTAAGCCTATTTTCCTGCTGGCGCCCAGCGCCCGCATGCCAAGCACGTGAGGCGCTGACGCCCAGTGCCCGCGTGCTGGGCACGTGAGGTGCTGACACCCACGCGTCATTTTGACGCTATTTTCCTTTCTTCTTTTTTATATACACACTCTACAACACTTTTCCCGTTAGAAAAAATTTCTAACGGGGCGCTGCTCTGCATCCCGTAAGGGGGCTGCTAGCCTCCTTGACCCCAGCCCGCTATCCGGATAGCGAGACCCCGTAAATTTTGCGAATCCTCGGATATACCGAAGACCCTTCAAAACACAACACACGCACACTGCACATTGAGTTCGCATAACCAGTTTGACCCGTCAATCGGAGGTTTCTTCGCTCCAAAAGCGAGGGGTAATTAACGGCAGCTTAGTCCACGACTGCCGGAGATTCGGATCCCCACAATCAATAAAACCCCACCTACCCTAGACAGGGGGATCTGTAGTACGCTTGACAAGCGACGCGTATTTCCATCTCAATGGGGTGACGAAAAACACCCTACAACAGTAATGAAGTTTCATAAAAACCGACACTTCGAATCCACTTGATAATACGATATTCGGTAACTTGCTATTTTTCAGAACTATGACTGACGACTGTAAGATTATCTCCACCCTGCAAGATTTATTCATATAATTTTCAACTATTTGAAATAAAATATATGGGCCAATTGTCACACCCCGCTTCCTAGTGTACGGAGAAGTAGACGTGATGGGCCGCGACGTATTTACTCAGAAGTAAACACGTTTAGTGTAAATAATCAATATAAATGAATACATAAAAATAACAAAAGATGTGATAATAACATCAACTTTTATTAACATTATTTCTTTACATACAACTGAAAAGAAAAGTACAATGATAGAAAGCGATGCCTAAACAGTGGCATATGAACTGAAAAGAAAATAAGTACAAGTAAAATCCTAGAAATCTGGCTCCTCTGTGAATTGCTCCAAATCGTTCTGACTGGGCTCGGTCTCCTGAGATTCGGGTCCTACTGACGAACATTTCAAAGAAAGAAGAGACATGAATGTCTTCAACGAACTAGCGCTCGGTAAGTCCCAAAAGATAGAATGGAATAGACAAGTAAAGAGAATAGAACAGGTAAATTATCTGTTTGTTATACTAACGTAGTTGTTTGTATTTTGGTACAGAATGTATCAGTGTATACGACAGGAGTCCAACTATCTCGTGGTATCACGCCCCGCTTCCCGGTATAAGGACAGAGGACGCGACGAGGCCGCTACGTATTTACTGTGAAGTAAATACGCTAAGCGTATCTAAGCAATATAAAAGTAAATGCACAAGAGACAAGATATAATAAAACAGCAACTTTATTTATTCAGATTCTTTCTGTACAATCCATGGAAATGTAAATACAACTGAAATAAAGCAATGCCTAAACAATGGCATAACAGAAAAGGAAAGGTGCTGAAATAAAAGTGTACAATGAACTAAAACTCTGGGTATTCAACGAAATGGTCCAAGTCTTCAGCACTGGGCTCAATCTCTGACGTGTCCGTGTCACCTGACGACATTCAAAGAAGAAAGAAGAGAATGTCGTCAGCGAACAGATCGCTCGGTAAGTTCCAAAGATAAGGGAGAAATAGAATAGACAGAATAAGAAGGTAGCTTTTAAAGTTATATTATATTGTTATAATGTGGTGTTAACGCTGTTGTTTGTAGCTTTGTACAGAAGGATGCCAGTGTATACGAGAGGAGTCTCTATATGCTAGAGACTAGAGCAAACGGAATGTACAAGGAACCGTTGGGCCACGGTACAACAATAACGGAATATAGGTTAGGTGTCTTATCTTACTGTCTCGTGCGACTTCTAACACCTTCCGTACCAATCTACCCCTTAAACCCCGAGATGTCTTGTTTGTATAGTTGTATTGTATTATCTTGTATTGTAAACTGTATAGATTGTATAATTGGATGACTTACCGAAACCATGATATCAGTAAATGGATGTAACTGTAGAATCATGGATATAACTGAAGAATCATGTAAATGGAAGTATATCCATGGTTCGGTTCGGTCAATATAGATTGAATATATTCATGTTGAATTGTAATATTGTAGATTGCAGATTGTAGATTGTAGATTGTACTTGAATCATATTCAAGTCAGTTTATTAATGAGATTCAGTCTGAGTCAGACAATTAGAAAAATAAATTGAAGTCCTGATGGTTTTGATGTTATCGGTAACCGTTTTGATCAACAAAAAGACATGGGCAACAGGATTTGTGTCTTTTCAAAGACGATTACCGTTTTGATAACACCGTTGTTAGATTGTCTATTGTTCATATCAGATTTTTGCATTTTTATACCGCCCATTCTTGATCATATTGCATTTAGATAGGTACTCTTGATCCGTGTTTGCTAAATAATTGCAGGTTACAGGTTTTCAGCTCTAAACAGTGGAATTCATGAAAAAACGCAATAAATTCCGCCAACCACAGATAAATACGGGTCTCCACGCACTATCCGTATAATGCCGCCTACCAGTTCAAGGGACAAAATGGCAAATCATTGGTCATTTTCATGCACAAAGCACAAGGGCGGCACAGGATCCAAGACTTCTACGCGGAGCTCAAGAAAATCAAGGCAAAAAGTCCATATCAAATCACCTTTTTGATCTGCTGAAATCTGGAAGAAAACTGAAGAGCTTTTGAGTAACAAAGTGTACCAAACAGAAGACAATAGCAACACGGAGGAGCCCAGAAAATATGAGCCCCCAATTCCACAATATGGCCGCGGAACCGCTGCCAACATGGCACTTAGGCCGCGGATCCACGGCCGAGTCAGCTCAGCACTGACTCATTTTTTAGGAGTAGTTTTGTAACTTCATTTTGGGCCAGATTGTATCCCTAGGGTTTCAGTTTCCTGCCTATAAATAGTCCAGAAAAAAGCCAAGTGAAGGTGTGCTTATTTTATGTTAGATTTTAGGATAGATTTTTGTAGTTTTTCTTCCTCTTTTCATCTTTCTCCATTAAAACCTTGTAGTGAGCTTTATGAGTGAAGTGATGAATAAAAGAGTTCTTTTCTTTATCATGTTTGTCTTGTTACTTTGTTAATTATATTTGCTTGTAATTTTCAATTGCTAATCTAATTGTTGTTATTTGTTATTTGTTTCTTTCTTCTTCTATTTTTCTTTATCCTTACAACAATGATGCTTAAGCTTAATCCTTGCCAAAGTGAGGTCTCAAATAGCTAGTTGTAATATTCTAACCTCTTTCTTTCTATCTTCCTCTTTTTGTTGTATTTTCCTTCTCTTTTGTAATGGGTGAGTAGTTTCTCACTTGTTAGGGTAGGATAAGGAAAGTTTGAGAGAAAGAAATCTCTCTCACTCTTTTCTTGCCCAATATCTTAATTCGGACTCCGGTTAATTAAACCACAATCCGCTCCCTACGGCACCATATCCTACATGATAGCGGTGATTCCTTAGTGAGACCGATTGTGGTTGAATTAACCGGAGGTTAAGGCTAAGAGCCAAGAACGGACGGACAAGAACCAAAAGGAAGAAACTAAGCATTGGAAAGCCTAGCTTATACTCGCAAGTTCCTTCCTAGTCGTGCTAATCCCTGTTGTTGCCGATTACCGTAACACCGATATTAAGAGTGGCAACAAAAGAAGTGAGCGATTCCTATCTCAAACTAATCTAATCCTAACCCTAACAAGCTCTCTTTATATATATTTTAGCACATAGTTAATCTCAAACAAACCTGGACACTTGGACTTAACTCGTTAAAGCACATAGAAAAAGATTCTCATCTCCCTGCGGACGACCCATACTCAACCGGCTAGCTACCAAGCGAAACCGTCTTGATTGCAGTAATTAACCAGGCACGCAAAAACTCTAACAATCAAATGGCGTCGTTGCCGGGGAGACGGTAATTTATTTCTTTGTATAATTTCGGGTTAATTGTGAATATACATATAACCAAAAACAAAAAAAAATATATTGTAAAAAAAATTATCTTGTTATTTTTGATTAGTTTTTGTGAAAGTGTGCAGGGTAGGAAGAAGGTCAAGTTCAGTGCCAAAGGCGTGGGAACTTAGACCCATATCTCGCGGCTACACCGCGGCGGATCAAGACGGAACCAACGGTCTACTGTAAAATTATGGAGCAAACCCAGTAAGCAATTCAAGATTCAGGGGCTCTAAACAAGAAGAGGAGACTGAAGTCAGCACAGGGAAGAAGTTTGAAGGTCCAATTCCACTGTATAGCCGCGGAACCGCGGCCATTTGCTGACATCAGCAACCAAAAATCCTCTGTGAGTATTTCAACCCTCTTCTCCACTCCTCTGAACTCCACTGAACTATTCTTCCTGCAGCATTCTTTGCACAAACTCTCTTCCCCTCTCCAATAAAATTGCTTTTGTGCAGGATTCTTTGCGCCGCCGCCAAAAATTTTTTTTGCAAGTGTTTTAGATTTTTGTTTGTTACTGTTTTGCATAAATAATACGGACTTTAAGAGGCTATAACCCCAATTCATATTGGGTGGGGATTTCATCACCCGTCCTAAGACCCCAAAAATCACTAAAAGCATATGCATAACCCTTGAGCTTAATTAAAAAATATCTAGACTCAGCCAACTAAGGACTGTCGTGCTCAATAGGACAGAGGAAGGTTGTGGGCATTCGATCGTTTATCTAAACTTGACTTTGTGGTGCCTAGGCTAGACAAGTGAGAAAGGTAATTTTAAAAGGCCCGTCTCACGGTGATTCGTGAGCGGAACCCTCCTTTCCTCACTTGTGCTTACCTGGCCATAATTGGCAGTAAAGAGACGGTTTGAGGGTTATCTCACAATTTGTCAGTTTGGACCAGTTAGGAGCAGTCTAGTCGACTTTGAAGACCATAACTCTAGGTATGATTGTGCATGTTTTGACTGTGATTGTTTGAAGTAGTGCCGTAAGTCCGTACATAATTTTGCAAAACTCTTTCTAAAAAAAAGAGAAAAAAGAGAAAAAAAACACATAACAAAAACTTTTATAAAAACTTGCCCTTTGTCGCCAGAATCCCATTTTCACCCACGTTTCATCCGTATTTCTCCTTTGACGTTTTCTTACCCTCACATTCTACGCTTTGATTATACTAAACTCGTTTAGTGTATGTCCGGTTGGACTCGAGATACTAGTGCCCGCCTAATCCGTGTTACGTTAGTCGCTACCGACTACGCGATCGACTCAGACGTCGAAACCCCCTCCACGCCTCTTTCACCTTTACCTTTACCGACCAACTCCGACGTTGACCGGGATTCTGTTCATACATCCTCACCTTCACCATCACCATCACCATCACCAAATTCTTCATCTGAGATGTCAGGATTTCCTCCTAACATCCCTTTACCTCCCCGGGACTGATTCCACCTCATCTGGGTGCGAATAACCCGCAACCACCTCCTGTTGAAGCGCCACAGCGAATCGCGCTCCAGGATCGTTTCTATCCCACCCGCTCTGCACTTCCTGCCTGTCTTTCACTTCCGCCGGCCAATGGGGATAATTTCGAAATTAAGCCCTACTTCATCAACATGTTTCCTAAATTTCACGGGCTGGAATCCGAAGATGCCTATATCTTCATCAACAAATTCCAGAACGTCTGTGCAATGATGAAGACAATCCAACTGTCCGACGATGCTATACGGCTACGAGTCATTCCTTTCACTTTGTGTAACCTTACCGAGAAATGGCTATATAGCACCGCGTCGCATTCCATAACCGGTTGGGATGAGTTTGTTAAAGCGTTTCTTAAAAAGTTCAACCCGAACCACAAGACAGCGAGAATCCGAAACGAAATTAACCAATTTTCCCAGCTTCCTACCGAACCCTTTTGGAAGTGCTTTGACCGATACAAAGACCTTCTTGTTCAGTGCCCTCATCACGGTTGATTGATACAGATTTTCTGTGTTTAAGTTTACCGCAATCAAGACGGTGTCGCTTGGTAGCTAGCCGGTTTGAGTACGGGTCGATCCACAGGGAGAAGAAATCCTTTTCTTTATGTTCTAACGAGTTAAATCCAATTAAGTTGGGTTTTGTTTTAAGATCTACGAATGAGAATAAGTTGATAAAAAGCTTGCTAGGGTTAGGATTAGATTAGTTCGAGGTAAGGATCTTCTCACATCTTTCAATGCCTTAGTTGTGAATAAAGGTGTTAGGGTAATCGGCAACAACGGGGATTAGCACGACTGAGAAGAAACTTAGTTTCTTCCTTTTGGTCCTTGACCGTCCGTTCTTGGCTCTTAGCCCTAACCTCCGGTTAATTCAACCACAACCGGTCTAACTAGAGAATCACCACTATCATGTAGGATAGGGTGCCGTAGTGAGCGGATTATGGTTGATTTAAAGGGAGTCCTTATTAAAATTATTTGGACAAAGAAAGGAGTGAGAGCGATTTCCTTCTCTCAAACCTTCCCTATCATACCCCTAATAAGTGAGGAATTACTCACTCATTAGGAAGATAACAACAAAATTCATTTTTTTATATTTTAATTGATGACCTAAATTGCAGATAAATAAAGAACAAATAAAAGTGCAGATAATAAATTGCAGATAAGAAAAATGCGAGAAAAAAAACTTACTTTATTGATGACCACTCAAATTCTCAATCTGTCCAACCGCCCCATCATACATTGGAAAATTTGGAGCTAGTTGGAAACCAGCTACCAGGTCACTAGGTTGTATGAGGACGGTCATGGACACATTAAAATTCATCATCTGTTGATATGACGCTACCCTAAAGTCTTCCAACGCCTGTTGCAGACTAGACATGGGTTGTGAAGGAGTTTCAGTAAAAAATTCAAATTTGTTTGGATACTGAAACTCCCAAATGGCTGTGTAGAAGCAATATCCAGGGAAGGTGTAAAAGTTGGGTAGAATGGATAGGAATAGAATGGTTGGACGGGGGTAGGATCAAAATACGGATAAGAAGGTGAATGGAATTGTTGATCCAAAGAATTCGCATTGGTGAAAGAAGTGAAAGATCGGTTACGAGATTGTTCAATATGTTCAGCAATAAACATGGGTTTCGGAGTTACAACAAGACTCGAAAAAGGAGTATCAACGTAAGAAGGTGGTGAAGATTGAAATGGTTGATACAAGGTGGATTGCGGAGTCCAATTGGTTGTTCTAGACGTTTCTATCCGATCTTTCAAAGAAATTTTGGGCATGGAGGGGTCGTTCGAAATTCGACCAAAACAAGAACCGTAAGAAGTAATGTCTGGTTGTGGGTACCAAAATTAGGAAAGAGTTTTGCGAAGTGGGGTACCCATGATGTAATGAGAGAAAGAAGAAGAAAAAAGAATGTGATTTTTTTAAAAAAAATTTATTTATTTTTATAAAAAAAATTGTTTGTTTTTGGAGTTTTGAAAGTTTTGAAAGTGTTTTTTTTCGAAAGAGTATTTGCAAGAATGTGTACGGACTTACGGCAAAATTTCAAACAATCACAGTTAAAATATACACAATCATATCTAGAGCTATGGTCCTCAAAGTCCACTAGACTGCTTATAACTGTTCCAAAGTGCCAAGTTGTGAGATATCCCTCAAATCGCCTCTTCACCGCTGTAAGTCTACGTTAGCGCCCCGACCGTCTACAGACGCCAAATACGGAACAAAAACTTTTAAACTGGCGCTATCGTATACTTTAACCCGGATCTGCCATTATTGCTAAACTAACAAACTGTAAAGAGTGTAGGAATGTTATACCGAACGATCCGAGTCCTTCGTTCTTCAACCATCATCCCACGCTCGGTTGCGGCTGCTCCGATCTCGTCGATCTCCGATGTCCTCGTCGAAGTGGCACCACATGATCGGTTCTTTAAACGGGCTCCCGCCTCTGACTCGAGGCAACTCGATCGTCAAGTTTGCTAAAAGAGACGACCAAGAATGATGTAGAGAATGAGTAGATGACTTTGTCTCACTTCGTCCAAATCCGTGGACGATCGGTTAATGAAGTTGCCGTGGAAATCGAGTGATGGAATGAAATGAACTGTAAAATTCCATACACCCCGAATGCTATCATAATCTTTTCTAACCGAAATGAAACATCAAGTGAGAGTTAGAATGAGGAGAGAGAGAGGGCAAGCCATATATAGCAAGAGGGAGGTGACCGTAGGAGAGGGGGGTGACCACAAGAGAAACCTTCTCACTTTAAAAATATCTTTAAGAAAACAAGAAGCTTTAATGATAAAGGATGAATCACTTAAACACCTCATCAAGCATTAATGAACCATTAAATGCAACCAATGAAAACTTAACACCAATTAATCCTAGTCACCTCATCTAGAACCTTCTAGAAGAATCCACACTCATCTCAAGAAAAGACAAATCCGTCTTTAACCGAATGTTAAAAGACGGCTGATAGAAAACTGGAAACTGGCAACTTCCAAAAGTGATCCTGAAACGAATTTCAGGACAACCCCGAAACTGTATAAATATACCCGCATTTGTATTACGACCGAATACAAATGCAACTGAGACAAAGATATTATACCTACTCAATATAATACTCGGATCCGGCTTAAACCAAAGCCGACCAGTATCATCTGTCCGAAAATCGACACGTGCGCAAACGCACGTGCATTTTCCGAACCCTGCCATAAAACCATACGGCCTCTACAACGTTTCGCCCGAACTTGGGAAACTGTCTGTGGGGGACTCTAATGACTCGTCAGCACCCTGGCAGTGGGTTTAACCACAAACCGTCAGCTGCACTAGCTATGCGTAATGGCTGCCCATGGACTGACCTCAAGGGTGGCCGAGGAGCGAACTCAAGGGAGACCGATGAGCGACCTCCTCCGAAAACCCTACTGAGCCTAACAGTGACAATGTATATACAGTCCGGTCCGTTCGTTAATGAGTATCGCATATCCGCCTAGGGGGCTAGTAACGTCAGACCCCCATTAGCAGTATAAGTCGTGTCGGAGTGTAGCCCAGAGCGCCCTGAGATACTACTGGAATACCTACCAGTAAATCTCCTGCCTCGGCCGAGGGCTTTGCGTAATGGCTCTCCTAGACACAGCACGATCTCGCCCCCAATACCGGGAGAGACGAATCCCCTGCCGATCCGCTCACGTGCCTCCATATGGCTCGGGACTGTACCCAAAAGCTACCTGTTTGCACGACTCCTTTGAGCCGTGGTAGGGTAGAAATCAAAGCACAGTGTGAACTCATACGAGGCAAATGACGACCTCAGGTCGATGAACTAACCTGTACACATGTCACCAGGGAACTGCTATCTGACGATAGGTATAGTACTAACTAGCAGATTCCCGGCGAGTCCTGTCCGGTGTACTCATAACCCAATGAGCAACTGTATACATCTTAGGTGATCCAACTGACACCAGTGGCTTGTGAGACCGGCCACCGCCCCTCGTCGGGGTCTCGACTGTACACACTAGTCTATTCCGGAGTATCGATGCCCTGTCTCGAAACTCCCACGACTAGGGACCACAATTAAGGATATGCATATAAACTACCCAACTCTCACGTATATGATCGCCATCATACAGTTGGTAGTAAAGCAAGATCCTAAGGGCTCTATCAAAGTGTAACATGCAATCAGTCACCTGAACATGTACACGACTGATAAAGGCAAGCCAGATAGCATACTATCATTTCGAGTAAGACTGTCCTACCGGGATAGGTCCTCCGCAATCATTGCAATCACGTACCTGCGATCCAATAATTGACTATGAGGGCACTATCTCCAACAACCGCCAATTGTGGTCAGGTAAGCACAAATGAAAAAAGGAGGGTTCCGCTCACGAATCACCATGAGACGGCCTTTTAAAGTTACCTTTCTCACTTGTCTAGCCTAGGCACCACAAAGTCAAGTTTAGATAAACGATTGAATACCCACAACCTTCCTCTGTCCTAATGAGCACGACAGTCCTTAGTTGGCTGAGTCTTGGTATTTTTTAATTTAGCTCAAGGGTGATACATATGCTTTTAGTGATTTTTGGGGTCTTAGAAGGGTAATGATATCCCCACCCAATATTGATTGGTGTTATAGCCCCTTAGATTCCGTATTAATTATGCAAAGCAGTTAACACACCAAAAATTTAAAACACTTGCAAAAAAGTTTTTATTTGGCAGCGCAAAAAATCATGCACAAAAACAATTTATTGGATAGGAGAAAGAGAATCTGTGGAAAGAAGCACGCGGGAATTTTTTTCAGTGGAGTGCAGAAGAGAGGAGATGAGAAATGAGATACTCACAGAGATTTTTGGGTTGCTGATGTCACCCTTTGACCGCGGTTCTGCGGTCAAACAAGTGCTTTTGCCGCGTTTCCGCGGCGGATCAGTGAGTTTGAATCTTCTGAATTTGTTTCTGTTCTGAGTTGGTTTTCCTCTACCTGTTCAGATCTCATGAATATTGATTTGTTCACTGAATTTTCTCCAGATCTGAAACAGAGTTTGCTCCAAGGCTGCACACTTGCACAAAAACCTTTCAAAAATAACAAGATGGTTTTTATTTTTAATTTTATTTTTTATTTGTTTTGTTTTAAAAAATTTCAATCTTTATAAAAAAAATTAATTTTTTTTATTAACCCGAAATTACACAAAGAAAGAGACTACCGTCTCCCCGGCAACGGCGCCATTTGATTGATACAGATTTTCTGTGTTTAAGTTTACCGCAATCAAGACGGTGTCGCTTGGTAGCTTGCCGGTTCAGTACGGGTCGATCCACAGGGAGAAGGAATCCTTTTCTTTATTTTCTAACGAGTTAAATCCAATTAAGTTGGATTTTGTTTTAAGATTTACGATTGAGAATAAGTTGATAAAAAGCTTGCTAGGGTTAGGATTAGGTTAGCTCGAGATAGGGATCTTCTCACATCTTTCAATGCCTTAGTTGTGAATAAAGGTGTTAGGGTATTCGGCAACAACGGGGATTAGCACGACTAGGAAGAAATTTAGTTTCTTCCTTTTGGTCCTTGTCCGTCCGTTCTTGGCTCTTAGCCATAACCTCCGGTTAATTCAACCACAGCCGGTCTAACTAGGGAATCACCGCTATCATGTAGGATAGGGTGCCGTAGTGAGATTATGGTTGATTTAAAGGGAGTCCTTATTAAAATTATTTGGGCAAAGAAAGGAGTGAGACAGATTTCCTTCTCTCAAACCTTTCCTATCCTACCCCTAACAAGTGAGAAATTACTCACTCATTAGGAAGATAACAACAAAATTCATTTTTTTTATTTTAATTGATGACCTAAATTGCAGATAAATAAAGAATAAATAAAAGTGCAGAAAATAAATTGCAGATAAGAAGAATGCGAGAAAAAAAAACTTACTTTATTGATGGCCTCTTAAGAACACATTACAATTGAATTTAAAATTTAGATCTAGAATATAAAAAAAAGGAATAAAACTAAAGAGAGGTATCCTCAAAAGAGGCTCCCTAAAAGAGGCACACCTTATTTGGCTTTGAGCCCTCCTATTTATAGATAGGAAAACCCTAGGTTTACATTCTGATCCATACATGAATTTACCAAACTATCCTAAGAAAGCCGGGTCAAAGCACCGACACCCCACCGACACGTGCATAACACGGCCGCGGTTCCGCAGCAGAAGTGCCTGTTTGGCCGCGGTTCCGCGGTCGTTTGGTGGAGTCATAGGCCCATTTCTTCAGGGTTTCTTCATGTTGCTTTTATCTTCCGTTTTCTTCACTTGGTTTCTCTGAATCTCTTCAATCTCCTTCCAGATTTCCAACAGTGCAGAATGATGTGGACTTTTGCCTTGAGCTTCGTGTTGAAGTCTTGGATCTTGTGCTGCCCTTATGCTTTGTGCATTGAACTGTCTAATGATTTTCCATTTGTTCCTTGAACTGGTAGGCGGCATCATACGGATTCATCTGTTGTTGGTCGTAGTCTCACATTTGTAGCGACTTTTCATGAATTTCACTGTAACGAGCTGAGAACCTGTAACCTGCAACTATTTAACAGACATGGATCAAAAGCACCAATTTATATGCAATGTGATTAAGAATGGGCGATATAAAAATGCAAAAATCTGGTATGAACAAATACCCCCAAACTTATCTTTTGCTCGTCCCGAGCAAAACCAATTTTATTCTCGAAAAATCCTAACCTCACTTTCGCAGGGAACGCGATTGCATTGAGCTCGTGCAACAAGCCATTAAACCTCTAGGTGTCCCTAGTAGGATAAGTGTTGTCTCCTGAGGGTTTTCAGCGGATACTACCCACAAAATCCAATCAATTGGGCTATTGACTCTAATTCTTCAATTTAGTATTCTAGTAAGAAATTTTATTATCGTTAACTTAGAAATTATCAACCCGTATTTTTCACACTCCCTCTTCATTTAACTTAAGATCGTATATGTTTTGTAAATTTATTAAGTTTTCAGTATCTTTTGAATTTTCCTTCTAAGGTGCAATCTCAACTTTGGAATTTTTATCATCTTTACTGAAGATATAAGGCCTATCTTTCATTCCTATCTCTCATCCAAACCCCAATTATATACCCCTACATGTGTGTAATTATCACCCCTACACTTGGACATTCAATTCAAGCTATCATACTCTTGTCCATCGTCCAAAGTACTTTTTAGTTGGTGATAAAAATTGCTCACACATTCTTCATGCAACCGTTAATACTTCTTGAGGTACTAAACGACCGATTACAAAATGTGCTTGCGCATTTAGGCGTAATTCCTCGTCTTGTAATACCTAAGGTTTAGCAGTGACTCCCAAACTAGTTGGTCTAAGGCACTAGGTGATAAAGCACCCTCGCTATATTTTTATTTATGCTGCCTTAAGCAATTACAAAACCAGTGTTCATTTTTTTATGTCTCTTTATTCACCATTTATACTTTTATTTTATTTTTCTTCATACTAAGGTTTTTAGACAAGAGCATTTCAAGGTATCCTCTACTATCCCAAGTTTCAAAGTGCGTGTATGTGCAAGTTGTAGGGTATATATTTTCAGAATTTAGACTTAAGGTTCAGAATTATTTTTCAGACTTACACTTCAAATAAAAATATCAACACTCTTCCCTTATTTTGACTTTGCCCAAGAACTGAACTCAAAATTTGCCTATTTCTAAATAAACTACAAGGACATATATTTTCTACAGTTAAAATTTAAGAAAGGTTATTTTTAGGGTTTTTAATTTACTAAGCTTAAGATCTAGTTTTTCCTAACTAGTCAACCGTCATATTGAACTTAAGTCAAATATGGCCAAAATTGAAATTTTCATTTTTTTAAATTTTTTTTGATTTTTATGGGTTTTAAAATAAGTATGTAAATGCAAAAATATACAAATGAATGCGAAGGAAAAAAGCTTACCGAGCTCACCCCCAAACTTAAACTTGACAGTGCCCTCACTGTCAGGCTACACCAAGAGGGTCAAAACTGCCGGTACTCCCCTGTTTGTTTATTTATTATTTATTTTTTTAATTTATTATTAACAGAAAAAGAAAACAAAATATATACATAAAAAGGTCCCCTCAAACTTAAGTGAAACAGTGTTTCCACTGTTGCCATTTTTTTATATCTCATAAACCTGTAAACTTGGGAGGAAAAATTTATTAACGGGGACATGAAATTTGATCGTGAAAATCTCCCCCAAACCTATTTTTGGCTCACCACTTTGAGTTAAAAAAATTATTTTCAAGAGCCAAATTATAACCCCCCCAAACTTAAGTGAAACAATGCTAAGCTTTTTAAAGAGGGGGTCAAAGTTACCGGTCAATGCCAAGCTTTGCAAATACCAAAAGTCAACACCAACCATTGGAAGAATTTATTAGTGAAACGCACCGGTTGGTAGAAGAACATGTTGTATGGAACCAGGAAGCGGTGGGGAAGAGATAAGTGGTGTAAAAGAAAATGTTTACGTCTCGATTTGTAAAGACGAAATAATAATGGTGAACGGAAACGAGAATGTGGATGATTAGAAATGGGAAGAATAGTCACATTCTCGTATGGGATAAGAAGAAATGGTGGTGGTTCGAGTTCTTCAGGTGGAGGTTGATTAATCACAAAATCCGTGTCGTTTAGGAATGCGAGTTCGTCTTCGAAACTTTCATCGATGGTCCGATTGAACGTTTCAATGTCAATAAGTGTCGCGCCAGAATTCAACACACTTGATTTTTCAAAAATTATGGAGGTAGGAGACTCGTAAGGCTCATCTACCTTATTCTTAAAAGAGTTTAAATCAAGTTGTTTTTCTAGAATTATCGAACTCAAAATATCGGATTGTGATTCATTAACACTCGCTATGATTAAAGGAAGATTAGAAGAAAAACCAGAGAAAGTGGGAGAAAGAAGTGGAATACGAACTTGAGAGTGGAAATGGAGTGTATAAATTAGCACAATTTGTAATGACCGATGTGTAAAAAGCGATTGTGCTAATCTATCAAACCACTGAAAAATGAGGTCAAATCTCTCAAGATTCGTGAGAAAATATGGGTACGTCGAACTTGGTAAACCAGACATTGAAAATGAAAGTGTAACGGTTTTTTGCAAGGTCGGAGCGAGGATGGAGGGAAGTGATTGAGGAAGGGTATCGGTTAAAGATTCAGGAGGGTGTGCGCAGTCAATGAAAGGGATAGAATGCAGCGGAAAATCCGACTCCTCAAGTAAAACTGCTTCATCCTCAATAATTTCCTCAATACTCTCCTCAAAATTTAGCTTATCCATGCAATTCTCATCAAAATCAAGACACATATGAAGTTCGGGAGAAACATTTAATGACTCGGGATGATGAATTGGAGAGAAAAATTCAGTCAAATCTGCGGGTTCATCATCCAAAATATTCCCTGTGTCAATATCCTTAATCAAGTGAAAATTAATTTTCTCAGACACCTCAACAAAAGTATGGATATCAATCAATTTAGGTTCTAGAGTGGAGGTGTAGAGGTCAAAAGGATTGGGTGTGGGTTCACTCGAAATGGACCCTTCACAATCCGGCAAATCAAACACTAAAAAGTCGCACAACACATTACTCATTCTATCTTCAATTGATGAATCACGTAGGAAACTCGATAAACATTCAAAATCGGAGTTGTGGGATTCAATTGGGGATGGGTAGGTTTGATTTGGAAGGATGTACAACTCACTCTCACCACTCAAATTCTCAATCTGTCCAACCGCCCCATCATACATTGGAAAATTTAGAGCTAGTTGGAAACCAGCTACCGGGTCACTAGGTTGTATGAGGGCGGCCATGGATGCATTAAAATCCATCATCTATTGGCATGACACTACCCTAAAGTCTTCCAACACCTGTTCCAGACTAGACATGGGTTGTGAAGGAGTTTCAGTAAAAGATTCAAATTTGTTTGGATACTGAAACTCCCAAATGGCTGTGTAGAAGCAATGTCCAGGGAAGGTGTAAAAGTTGGGTAGGATGGATATGAATAGTATGGTTGGACAGGGGTAGGATCAAAATACGGATAAGAAGGTGAATAGAATTATTGATCCAAAGAATTCGCATTGGTCAATGGAGTGAAAGATCGGTTATGAGATTGTTCAATATGTTCAGCAATAGACATGGGTTTCGGAGTTACAACAAGACTCGAAAAAGGAGTATCAATGTAAGATGGTGGTGAAAGTTGAAATGGTTGATACAAGGTGGATTGCGGAGTCCAATTGGTTGTTCTAGACGCGTCTATCCGATCTTTCAAAAAAATTTTGGGCATGGAGGGGTCGTTCGAAATTCGACCAAAACAAGAACCGTAAGAAGTAATGTCTGGTTGTGGGTACCAAAATTCGGCAAAAGTTTTGCGAGGTGGGGTACCCATGATGTAATGAGAGAAAGGAGAAGAAAAAAGAATGTGATTTTTTTATTTTTATTTTTATTTTTATAAAAAAATTGTTTGTTTTTGGAGTTTTGAAATTTTTGAAAGTGTTTTTTTTAGAAAGAGTTTTTGCAAGAATGTGTACGAACTTACGGCAAAATTTCAAACAATCACGGTTAAAACATGCACAATCATACCTAGAGCTATGGTCCTCAAAGTCCACTAGACTGCTAATAACTATTCCAAAGTGACAAGTTGTGAGATATCCCTCAAATCGCCTGTTCACCATCAATTGTGGTCAGGTAAGCAAAAATGAAGAAAGGAGGATTCCGCTCACGAATCACCGTGAGATGGGCCTTTTAAAGTTACCTTTCTCACTTGTCTAGCCTAGACACCACAAAGTCAAGTTTAGATAAACGATTGAATGCCCACAACCTTTCTCTGTCCTAATGAACATGACAGTCCTTAGTTGGCTTAGTCCAGGTATTTTTTAATTTAGCTCAAGAGTGATGCATATGCTTTTAGTGATTTTTAGGGTCTTAGGAAGGGTAATGATATCCCTACCCAATCTTGATTGGTGTTATAGCCCCTTAGACTCCGTATTAATTATGCAAAGCAGTGAATACACAAAAAATCTAAAACACTTGCAAAAAAAATTTTATTCGGCAGTGCAATGAATCCTGCACAAAAATAATTTATTGGATAGGAGAAAGAGAATCTGTGCAAAGAAACCCGCGGGAAATTTTTTTCAGTGGAGTGCAGAGGAGAGGAGATGAGAAATGAGATACTCACAGAGATTTTTGGGTTGCTGATGTCACCCTTTGACCGCGGTTCCGTTGTCAAACAAGCGCTTCTGCCGCGTTTTCGCGTCAGATCAGTGAGTTTGGATCTTCTGAATTTGTCTCTGTGCTGAGTTGGTTTTCCTCTACCTGTTCAGATCACATGAATATTGATTTGTTCACTGAATTTGCTCCAGATCTGAAATAGAGTTTGCTCCAAGCCTACACACTTGCACAAAAACCTTTCAAAAATAACAAAATGATTTTTATTTTTATTTTTAAATTTTTTTTTTGTTTTAAAAATTTTCAATTTTTATAATTTTTTTTTAAATTTTTTTTTATTAACCCGAAATTACACAAAGAAAGAAACTACCATCTCCCCAGAAACGGCGCCATTTGATTGATACAGATTTTCTGTGTTTAAGTTTACCGCAATCAAGACGGTGTCGCTTGGTAGCTAGCCGGTTGAGTACGGGTCGATCTACAAGGAGAAAGAATCCTTTTCTTTTTGTTCTAACGAGTTAAATCTAATTAAGTTCGGTTTTGTTTTAAGATCTACGAATGAGAATAAGTTGATAAAAAGCTTGCTAGGGTTAGGATTATGTTAGTTCGAGATAGGGATCTTCTCACATATTTCAATGCCTTAGTTATGAATAAAGGTGTCAGGGTAATCGGCAACAACGGGGATTAGCACGACTAGGTAGAAACTTAGTTTCTTTCTTTTGGTCCTTATCCGTCCGTTCTTGGCTCTTAGCCCTAATCTCCGGTTAATTCAACCACAACCGGTCTAACTAGGGAATCACCGCTATCATGTAGGATAGGGTGCCGTAGTGAGCGGATTATGGTTGATTTAAAAGGAGTCCTTATTAAAATTATTTGGGCAAAGAAAGGAGTGAGAGAGATTTTCTTCTCTCAAACCTTCCCTATCCTACCCCTAACAAGTGAGGAATTACTCACTCATTAGGAAGATAACAACAAAATTCATTTTTTTTATTTAATTGATGACTTAAATTGCAGATAAATAAAGAACAAATAAAAGTGCAGATAATAAATTGCAGATAAGAAGAATGCGAGAAAAAAACTTACTTTATTGATGACCTCTTAAGAACGCAATACAATTGAATTTAAAATTTGGATCTAGAATATAAAAAAAGGAATAAAAACTAAAGAGAGGCATCCTCAAAAGAGGCTCCCTAAAAGAGGCACACCTTATTTGGCTTTGAGCCCTCCTATTTATAGATAGGAAAACCCTAGGTTTACATTCTGATCCATACATGAATTTACCAAAATACCCTAAGAAAGCCGGGTCAAAGCACCGACACCCCACCGACACGTGTATGACACGGCCGCGGTCCCGCGGCAGAAGTGTCTGTTTGGTCGCGGTTCCGCGGTCGTTTGGTGGAGTCATAGGCCCATTTCTTCAGGGTTTCTTCATGTTTCTTTTATCTTCTGTTTTCTTCACTTGATTTCTCAGAATCTCTTCAATCTCCTTCCAGATTTCTTACAGTGCAGAATGATGTGGACTTTTGCCTTGAGCTTCGCGTTGAAGTCTCGGATCTTGTGCTACCCTTATGCTTTGTGCATTGAACTTTCTAATGATTTTCCATTTGTTCCTTGAACTGGTAGGCGGTATCATACGGATTCATCTGTTGTTGGTCATAGTCTCACATTTGTAGCGACTTTTCATGAATTTCACTGTAACGAGCTGAGAACCTGTAACCTGCAACTATTTAGCAGATATGGATCAAAAGCACCTATTTATATGTAATGTGATTAAGAATGGGCGATATAAAAATGCAAAAATCTGATATGAACAACGGTATTGAGAGATGGTAACTTTGCCAGACCTTATACGAGGGCATGAATCCAGCAACTAAGCAATTGCTGGAGACCATTTGTCAAGGCCACTTCCTATCCAAATCTGACGAGAAAGCTTGGAAATTCTTTGACGATCTCGCGGAACAAACTCTTCAGTGGGAAAGCACACGACCGAACACTTCTTCTACTTCTTCCGGTCTCTCCAGGGGAGGAGTTCATCAACTCGATATCTCAATTGCAATGAAGGCCGAGATGGCAGCAATAACACAAAAATTGGAAGCAACTGAGATCAAGTTTTCATCTCCTTCTCCTGCCCCTGCTCTTCCCCCACGTACCATCTGCGCTTGTTGTTCTGACCCATCATATTTGACCGAAGAGTGTCCTTACAACCCACCTGCTCAAGGACAGGATCAGGTCAATGCTGTATTTCAGCAAAGACCAAGAAATGATCTATACTCTTCCACTTACAATCCCGGCTGGAGGAACCACCCCAATTTCGCCTGGAATCAGAACCAGCATCAATTCCAGGGCCACAAAAATTTCCAGAGGCCTCCTCCTCCACAACAACAAGCTCAGCAACAAACTCAACATCAATATCAGCAGCCCTTCCAACCCCAACCTTTTCAAAATCCGACGAACAATTTTGCACCCAACAATTCTTTTCCTCAAAACAACTTTGTTCTGTTAAACAACGATAAGGTTTCCTCGCTAGAACGAAGTCTGGAGGCGTTCGTAAAGCAATCGACTCAATCCACCGCCAACATCCAGTCTTCCATTCAGTTTTTGGTGCAACGCACTGCTGCACACGGGCAAAGCATCAAGACCATCGAAGCCCAGATCGCACAACTGAATGCAGCTTTAAGCGAGAGAGAGAAAGGGAAACTTCCATCTCAACCACTCCCGAATCCTGGTCACCCACATAATGTACATGTTGCTCTTGAACAACAGAATCATAATGTGAGTGTCGTAACTACGTTGAAATCTGGAAGGATGCTGCACAACAACGTCGGCACAGATGATGACACCCCGGCCGCTTCTTCTTCTTCTTCTTTTTCTTCTTCTTCGTCGTCTTCTGAGCCTATTCTCCATTCTTCAAAAGGCTCTTCTTCTTCCGCTGCTCCGAACGGACCCATATCTCACTCCACGAAAACACCAGCTCTGGGATCCGTTCCAACTCTACAATCTCCTCCATAAGCATTGGACTCAACCAATTTCAAAAACGTTCCATTTCCAAACCGGTTGAGGTCCAATAAACAAAATCCATAAATGGAGAAGATTCTGGAATTGTTTAAGCAGGTTAACATCAATATTCCCCTTTTAGATGCAGTCCAACAAGTCCCTTCCTACGCTAAAATCTTGAAGGACTTGTGCACTAAGAAGACGAAATCTCAGGTACCCAAGAAGGTTTTCTTAGCTAATGCCGTGAGTGATGCTCTTACCCAATCTTTACCTCAAAAACGGAAGGACCCTGGCTGTCCTACGATTTCAATAACCATTGGGGATAAGAACATCAACCGTGCACTTTTGGATCTTGGTGCCAGTGTTAACCTGCTTCCGTATTCAGTATATGAGCAACTAGGTGTAGGAGAGCTGAAACACACACACTGTACTCTCCAAATGGCCGACCGATCAATCACCCATCCTAGGAGTGAACAAGAGGATGTGTTAATCAAGGTTGGGGACTTCATATTCCCCGTTGACTTTATTGTTTTAGACACACAGCCTGTAGCTAACCCCCGGAATCAATTCCGGTGATACTCGGTCGCCCATTCCTTGCAATCTCAAATGCTGTGATCAATTGTCGAAATGGTTTGATGAACCTATCTTTTTGAAACATGACAATTGAACCCAACATTTTTAGGTTGGGGAATCAGCCCTCCGAACCTAATGCTCATATACTAGACGTGTGTTCGATCCAGGAGATAACCCCAGAGCTCTTTTGAAACATGACAATTGAACACGCAGGGTACGGAACGTGACTGGCACTTAAGTTTACGAAACGTCTAAAGACGTCCGTAAAATAAGTAAGCCAAAGACCAGAAAACAAAACCAATTAAGCAAAAGCGTGAAGAAAACCCAATCAATTGAAAGCGAGTTTATCAAATAAGTCATGTAAAACCCTTTTTTAAAAACAATACCAATTTTTCCGAAAATTTCGGCAGAGTCTCCTTTGTAAATACTGGCCCCCAAAATGGGTACAACAAGAATAAATATGAATCCAACAAAATAGGGCATCCCCAAGCGGGAGCTAGCTCTTCTCCACAAAGCGGTCACAAATCCCACGCAATATAAAGCAACAACATGCGAAAATAATCATAAGGAAGCATGAGAAAAGCAGCATGTCGGCTCAAGTGAGCTCGACCCCAAAATACAGCATAAAAGTCCACAAACCTCACAGTCTCATCTCTAGGTCAATATACAATAATACTGGTAGATACAGTAGATGGAGTGCTCTAGATACAAAAAATATACAAGGTGGTGCAAAAATAATAATAACCCACCTAAGAGCAAAACCTCGAGTCCAGGCAAGAGAGCAAAAGAACAAGTACGCCCGCCGCTACTGTACTGATGGAGCGGACCTGCAAAAGGCTGTGGCACAACGGGGGTGAGTTGCCAACTCGTGAGTAATAAATAACATCTACAAAGGCTATCGTATGCATGCACACAAGCATCCTAGCATCTAAAATACAGGTATGACTGGATGCACTAGCAGGTGTGTATACAACATCAGTGTACTAATATGTATGCAACATGAATATCTGAGGTCTCAATAGGTATATATAAGAAACATTTTATCCCTTTTTGTTTTCGAAACTCTTTTAGAATGCCAGCATAATACTCAAAGAATCGACGAGAACCGGTGTCCACTAACGACACCTAAAAGTTGTCTCAAATCTCATAAATCCATGTCATAGTGTCTCTGGCCTCAGCCATCCGGCTGACCCATCTCAATATCAATATCTCATCCTCTCGCAGCCCCGGTCGGTATCCTCTGGATATCCGCCGTGCCCAATGAAATCACCGGTAGGTAATCCGTCCCCTGCCAGGCTCATCGTCAGCACCACGAGCTTCTTGCCCCGGGGTACCCTACCGGGCCCACCATGTACCCGAGACGGTTCATCCAACTCCTCGAAACGGGTCTCAAAAACCACAACAAACTCAAGGTGGACGACACTTACATCACTAGAAAACCGCAATTTACATGTTTTAAAAATATAATAAGTTTAGAAATTTTGCGGCTTTCCCCCGAAATCCAGAAATATCATAAAATCTCAAGAAATCCTCATAAGTGCATATATCAATGATAATGAATGCATATGGTATCAATAATCAAGTTGCAATGTGTGATTAATAGATTAGGCATGAACAATTAATATGATGAAGTACATGCACATGAATAGCAATCCTACGGTTTCATTTTAAGGAATTAAAGGCAATAGCACAAGTTTAAGTATCAATTAGTAAAAGGTTTAAATTTAAAGGTTATCTAGTGTGGTGGCATGGCAATTACCAGGGTGTGTGTGTAAGCATGAATAGTGCTCGTGCTGCATATAAAAACCCTGGCAATGGTGCAGGTGTCCTATAAAATGGTTTCGTATAGGTATGTCAATATAGGGCATGAAGGTAGCAAATAATCATACAAGTATTACACCCCTAATTACTAACATTACTAAGAATCTTTTAAGTTACTAAAACTATCGGGCGGCTCGCGCCATCCAACGATAGTCTCCCGTAGATGTTACATCTACTCACCGGAATCCCTGGCTAGCTGTGTCCAATCACCGCTTTCCCCTTTCGTGCCGCGTCTGACGTCTCCGCGACCGAACCTGGAATTTACATCAATACCAAATATAAGGTTACCTATCAAGACTGACGCAAAACCCAAACGACAATACTAATGTTCACTAGCTAGGTACAACGTGCACAGGGTGCGCGGAACATACGCGAAAATCGCAAAAACTGCCAAAAATCGCCGATCTGGTCGCCCGGCAAAACTAAAACCCGACTACTCAAAAATCCGCACACACGCATCCTAAATGTCATAGGATACGCTAAAAATGTCATCAAGACATCGCAATTAAATCATCACAACATTTTAGTAAAAACTAGTAAGCTAGAATAGCAATTTGGTGCAAACATCGACAATAGCGGCAAAGTTATCACGGTCCAACACAACCATCCAATCTACACAACTAGTTAGCCACCAAAAACACAATTCTAACTTATTTACCATGCTATAAAACCCACATTACATACACAAACCTCTTCTTGATTTTGGTAATTTGCAAACTTAATGAAAATTTCACACAAGTTTAACATATATTAGCTTAATATGAAGCCACTTAAGCAAAGTAACCTTAAAGATTGGTTTAGTAATTAACTAGATATCTAATTAGCTTTAATTAACTAAATAATGGTTCCTAAAAACCCTAGTTTAACTCTAACCATAAACCTTTAAAAACTAGATTAGAATCTAACACTAAATTAACACTAGATTTTAGCCCAATTAGCAATTTAACCACTTAGATTAAGCTAACAAAATAACTAGATAACAAAATAGCTTAATTAATCTCTTAATGGTGATCTAAACCCTAAATTAATTTCAAACCACAAACTTTAAAAAAACTAGTATGCAATTAACACTAAAACAATTTTCAAAGTTTAATTAGCACACTTTAAACTACAATTTAACCATTTGATTAGAAATTATACCTCAAAAGATCAATCCCTATGTTGCTAAAACCTCCCAAGATGCCATCTTTCTCCAAGATTTGAACCAATTTGGGTTTGAGAAGAGAGGGAATAAGGTTTTGTGTTGAAAAAGTGAAGGATTTGTTGATTTTTATTGAATTTTGATGCAATTTTTTGAAGAAAATGAGAGAAAAAAAGAAGGAAAATAATGGAAATGGGGGGGGGGGGGGAGCAGGTCTTGGCCAGGAGAGGGAGAGGGGAGTGGAAAGTGAGGAATTGGAGTTGGAAAGACTAAAGTCAAAGCTCTCACATGCACTCAAAACCCATACCTACATTACTATATTTTAATCCTAACCAAAACAATTCATTCACAAAAGATAAAATCAAAGTGAGGCAATCAAAATTCTGGACCTGATCATGGTGGGGCCGGCCTAGGGCTGAGGGAAGAGAGAGAGGGGTTTACAAAAGAATTTTTATGCAAAAAGACCCCCTACAAGTCCAAAATTGCAAGTTTTAGCTTAAAATTCAATAAATTTCGTTTTCTATAATAAAAATTAGTTAAAAATCAAAATAAAATACTAAAAATTTATGTTACAACTAGATTTTAATTAACATAATTTTAAAGATTAAAATTAGCCCAGAAAAATTTGTATTTATCGCTAATTTAATGTATTTTCTTACCGGCTTAAAATAATATTAAAAAATTGAAAAATTAGGGAAAATTTTTAAACGACTAGAATTTCATAAGTAACTCATTAGCTACTAAAAACAAGCAATTACCTATCCATTTTAGGTATAATTAGTCCTAAACTGCAAAATAACGAGAAAGACGGTTTTCGGAAAAATACCGAATTTTCACCGATTTTCAGGAAAACACCAAAACGACTTTTCAAGGCGCTACAATCTTGCCCCCTTAAAGAAATTCGGTCCCCGAATTTAAAAATATAACTACGCGTACCTTCAAAGAGATGGGGATATTTCTTCCTCATCTCGCCCTCGGTCTCCCAGGTAACCTCCTCGCTGCTCGGGCTACGCCAAAGGACCTTGACGGTTGGTATAATCTTCGATCTCAACTTCTTCACCTGCCGATCCAGGATGGCCACCGGCTGCTCTGCAAAAGAAAGGTCGCGCTCTAGCTGGACTGTCGGGTGCTGAATCGCATGCGAAGGGTCGTGAAGGTACTTGCGGAGCATCGAAACATGGAAGACGGGGTGAATATCGGGAAAGCTGGGAGGAAGAGCCAAACGATATGCAACAGCGCCGACACGCTCGAGGATCTCGAAGGGACCTACGAATCTAGGGCTAGGCTTCCCCTTTCGCCCAAAACGCATCACGCCCTTCATCGGAGAGACTTTCAGCAAAACATGGTCGCCAACTGCGAACTCTAATCTGCGACGGCGCCTGTCTGCATAGGATTTCTGTCTGCTCTGAGCTGCCCTCATCCGGTCTCGAATCAACTGTATCTTCGCTGTCGTCTCCTCAACAAGCTGCGGCCCCAAAATGCTGCTCTCGCTGAGCTCTGTCCAACAGATGGGCGATCTGCATCTCCTCCCATACAATGCCTCGAAAGGTGCCATCTGAATAGTATCCTGGAAACTGTTGTTGTAGGAGAACTCCACTAGAGGTAAATGATGATCCCAGCTACCACCAAAGTCTAAAACGCACGCTCTGAGCATGTCCTCGAGAGTCTGAATGGTCCGCTCTGACTGTCCGTCGGTCTGCGGATGAAATGTTGTGCTGAAGCTCAAACGAGTGCCCAAAGCCTCCTGGAGTCTCTGCCATAGTCGGCTGGTAAACTGAGTGCCTCGATCTGACACGATACAAGTCGGTACGCCATGCAACCGCACGATCTCGTCGATGTAGAGCTGAGCATACTGAGCGAAGCTGAAAGTGGTCTTCACTGGTAGGAAGTGAGCCGCTTTCGTCAATCTATCCACGATCACCCAGATGGAGTCGTACCCTCGACTGGTCCTGGGTAGACCCACAACGAAATCCATCGAAATCTGCTCCCATTTCTACTCTGGAATAGGTAACGGATGTAGCTCTCCTGCGGGCCTCTGGTGCTCGGCCTTGACTTGCTGACAAGTCAGGCATCTCGAAACGAACTCCGCAATGTCCCTCTTCATCCCGTCCCACCAGTAGGTCTCTCTCATATCATGGTACATCTTGGTGGAACCGGGGTGGACACTATACACTGATCGGTGTGCCTCCTCAAGAATGTCGCGCCGCAATCCATCAGCATCTGGTACGCACAGTCTAGATCTATATCGTAAAATCCCCTGATCGTCAATCACGAACTCGGAAAATCTGCCCTGTCCCATCTGTGCCATGATCTCTGAGCAACGGTCGTCACTGCGCTGTGCCTCATATATACGGTCAAGCAACTGTGGGCGTGCACGAACATGCGCGAGATGTCCCCCTGTCTGAGTGAACTCGAACTCAACTCGGCTGTCGCATAACATCTGCCAATCTGCTGACGACTGCCTCTGCACTGCGCGCAAAAAGGATAGACTACCCCCAGGCCTCCTACTCAACGCATCTGCCACCACATTCGCCTTGCCTGGGTGATATAAGATCTCGCAGTCGTAGTCTTTCACCAACTCCATCCAACGACGCTGTCTGAGGTTCAGGTCTCGCTGCTGAAATATGTACTTTAAGCTCTTATGATCGGTGAATATCTGACACGACTCGCCGTATAGGTAATGTCGCCAAATCTTCAGTGCAAAGACCACTACAGCCATCTCCAAATCATGAGTGGGGTAGTTCTGTTCATGCTTCTTCAACTGCCGAGAAGCATAAGCGATCACCCAGCCATGCTGCATCAATACGCATCCTAATCCCACTCGCGAAGCATCACAGTAGACAACAAATCCGCCTGATCCCGAAGGCAAAGATAATACCGGCGCTGTAGTCAAACAAGTCCGTAGCTGCTGAAAACTGTGCTCGCACTCCTCTGTCCAGACGAAAGGAACTCCCTTCCGGGTCAAACCGGTCAACGGTGCAGCTATACGGGAGAAGTCCTGAACAAAACGCCTGTAGTAGCCCGCCAGGCCTAGAAAACTACGGATCTCAGTAACCGATGTAGGTCGGGGCCACTGCTGAACAGCCTCAATCTTCTTCGGGTCCACACAAATGCCGCCTCTCGTAACTACGCGACCCAAGAATCCGACGCTGTCCAGCCAGAATGCACACTTGGAGAACTTTGCGAACAGCTGGTGCTCCCTCAGAGTCTGTAACGTAATCCGCAAGTGCTGCTCGTGCTCCTCTCTGCTCCGGGAGTACACCAAGATATCGTCAATAAACACAATGATGAACAAGTCAAGATACGGCCTGAATGTACGGTTCATCAAATCCATGAATGCTGCTGGGGCGTTGGTGAGTCCGAACGACATCACCAAAAACTCGTAGTGGCCGTAGCGCGTGCGGAAAGCTGTCCTCGGTATATCCTCCTGTCGAACTCGCAGCTGATGGTATCCTGATCGCAAGTCGATCCTCGAAAAATACCCCGCACCCTGAAGCTGGTCGAACAAATCATCAATGCGCGGAAACGGATATCTGTTCCGAACGGTAACTTTGTTCAGCTGGCGGTAGTCGATACATAAGCGTAGACTTCCATCCTTCTTCTTGACAAACAGGACCGGAGCACCCCACGGAGAAACACTCGGTCGAATAAGCCCCTTATCTAACAAATCCTGCAACTGATCCTTCAGCTCTCGAAGCTCTGCCGGGGCCATCCGATAAGGCGGTATAGAAATAGGCCCCGAGCCGGGAATCAAATCAATGCAGAACTCAACCTCGCGCTCAGGCGGTAGCCCAGGTAGCTCATCAGGGAAAACATCAGGGAACTCAGAAACAACCGGGACCCGGTCCAACGGAACCTCTGCAGCTCGAGTATCACAAATAAACGCTAAGAATCCCTGACATCCCTTCCGCAAGAGCTGACCAGCGCGAAGAGACGAAATCAAGCTGGGAAGGGTGACGCTGCGGTCTCCCAGAATAACAAGGACTGGCTCTCCCGGAAAGCTAAATCTGACTGCCTTCTCACGGCAGTCCACCGAAGCATAACAAGTGGCTAGCCAATCCATGCCCAGAAGCACATCAAAGTCCAACATATCGAGGAGAATCAAATCAACCGATGAATCCCTCTCTCCGATACGAACGGAACACAAACGAAAAACAAAACGGGCGACAAACGACTCGCCTACCGGAGTACTAACAACAAGCGGATGATCTAACGACGACGACTCACGGCCCAACATCGGTGCAAAGTGTGTAGATACGTACGAATGTGTGGAACCTGGGTCGAATAATACTCGTGCGTCGAAAGAACAGACTGGCAAGGTACCTGTCACAACGGCATTGGATGCCTGCGCATCCTGCGGTGTCAAAGCAAAAACTCGGGCCTGTCCTCCACCGATAGCGGGCTGACCTCGACCTCGGCCTCTACCTCCTCGTCCTCTCTGAACAGGACCGCCGCGTCCACGGCCTCTGGGTGCACCTAACTGGCGTGGAGCATCGCCGGTGGTAGGAAGTAGGGCTCTCTGAGGAGGGGGTGGTGATGGTGGTAGGGTCACATGCGGAACTGTCGCTGCTCCCTGTCGTCTCGCCGGACAGTCTCTGACAAGATGGTGCAGACTCCCGCACCTAAAACACCCTGGCGACGGCTGCTGCCCCTGGGGATAAGAACCATATAACTGTCCCCGTCCAAATCCTCTGCCAGGCCTATCTCTCGAAAAGAATCTGGCGCGCTGCCTCTGAGATGGTACCTCGGTGCGAATCCTCTTCGGCCCAGAAACGGCCGAAGTCTGTGATATGCGTGCCTCCATCCGCAATGCCGTATCCATAGCAGCTGAATAAGTGTCGTAGTGCTGGGCGCCAATGGCAAGATATAGCTGGGCATCAAGTCCCTGTACGAACCTCTTCACCATCTTCTCCTCGGTATCCACCAAATACTGAGCATATCGGGATAACTGTGTAAACTGGATATCATACTCAGACACCGTCATCCCAGGTGTCTTGACTAAGGCCTCGAAGCTGCGAGCTCTGGCGTCACGAACGCTCTCTGGGAGGAAACGAGCTAGAAAGACCGCTGTAAACTCGGCCCACGTCATAGGCGGTAGACCTGCAGCTCGACCTCTCAAGACTGACTCCCACCATGTCTGCGCGAGACCCTCTAGTCGGAAACTCGCAAGCTCTACCCATCGATCATCCGAACATCTCAGCGAACGACAGATCCTGGCTAAACTGTCAAGGAACGTCTGTGGGTCCTCCGCTGCCTCGGTGCCGGTGAATACTGGAGGTCTCAGCCTCATGAAATCCTGTAGTGAAACCGGAATGGCCACGGTGGTAGTAGTAGGAGCAGGTATCATGGTCGTCTGTGATGTAGTAGGCACGTCATCCGGCCTCGGTGTACGACTGGCTGCAACTAGGGATCCTACCATCTGACGTAGCTCCTGCATGCCTCCCATCATCTGTCGCAACTCCTCCATACCAGTCTCGAGCCTATCCATACGGCCTGGGGAAAGTGGATCGGTCTGTCCCTGCGGCGTAGGCATACCACCCTGCTCAGTCCTAGTCTCGGACGAGCCAGCTCGAATCTCGTCTCTGGCGGCAGCCCTCTGTGCCCTCGTAGCCTTCGGCGGCATAGTGGCTGTTACAGGAAAACGGATAGTAAGAACAGTGCAATAGGATCATAGGATACACGGAATTGAAGAAGGAATTTTCAAGCAAGTATATCCTAAAGTCACTTAGGCGGAGTACCGTATCGTAAGTATGCCGCGGACATACACACGCTACGTTACCCTACTTAAGTCACTTACTCCATCTACCAAGGGTCATCCTACACTCAAAAAGGTAAAACCTATCGCTCTGATACCAACTTTGTCACGACCCGCAGGGTACGGAACGTGACTGGCACTTAAGTTTACGAAACGTCTAAAGACGTCCGTAAAATAAGTAAGCCAAAGCCCAGAAAACAAAACCAATTAAGCAAAAGAGTGAAGAAAACCCAATCAATTGAAAGCGAGTTTATCAAATAAGTCATGTAAAACCCTTTTTTAAAAACAATACCAATTTTTCCGAAAATTTCGGCAGAGTCTCCTTTGTAAATACTGGCCCCCAAAATGGGTACAACAAGAATAAATATGAATCCAACAAAATAGGGCATCCCCAAGCGGGAGCTAGCTCTTCTCCACAAGGCGGTCACAAATCCCACGCAATATAAAGCAACAACATGCGAAAATAATCATAAGGAAGCATGAGAAAAGCAGCATGTCGGCTCAAGTGAGCTCGACCCCAAAATACAGCATAAAAGTCCACAAACCTCATAGTCTCATCTCTAGGTCAATATACAATAATACTGGTAGATACAGTAGATGGAGTGCTCTAGATACAAAGAATATACAAGGTGGTGCAAAAATAATAATAACCCACCTAAGAGCAAAACCTCGAGTCCAGGCAAGAGAGCAAAAGAACAAGTGCGCCCGCCGCTACTGTACTGACGGTGCGGACCTGCAAAAGGCTGTGGCACAACGGGGGTGAGTTGTCAACTCGTGAGTAATAAATAACATCTACAAAGGCTATCGTATGCATGCACACAAGCATCCTAGCATCTAAAATACAGGTATGACTGGATGCACTAGCAGGTGTGTATACAACATCAGTGTACTAATATGTATGCAACATGAATATCTGAGGTCTCAATAGATATATATAAGAAACATTTTATCCCTTTTTTTTTTTGAAACTCTTTTAGAATGCCAGCATAATACTCAAAGAATCGACGAGAACCGGTGTCCAGCAACGACACCTAAAAGCTGTCTCAAATCTCATAAATCCATGTCATAGTGTCTCTGGCCTCAACCATCCGGCTGACCCATCTCAATATCAATATCTCATCCTCTCGCAGCCCCGGTCGGTATCCTCTGGATATCCGCCGTGCCCAATGAAGTCACCGGTAAGTAATCCGTCCCCTGCCAGGCTCATCGTCAGCACCACGAGCTTCTTGCCCCGGGGTACCCTACCGGGCCCACCATGTACCCGAGACGGTTCATCCAACTCCTCGAAACGGGTCTCAAAAACCACAGCAAACTCATGGTGGACGACACTTACATCACTAGAAAACCGCAATTTACATGTTTTAAAAATATAATAAGTTTAGAAATTTTGCGGCTTTCCCCCGAAATCCAGAAATATCATAAAATCTCAAGAAATCCTCATAAGTGCATATATCAATGATAATGAATGCATATGGTATCAATAATCAAGTTGCGATGTGTGATTAATAGATTAGGCATGACCAATTAATATGATGAAGTACATGCACATGAATAGCAATCCTACGGTTTCATTTTAAGGAATTAAAGGCAATAGCACAAGTTTAAGTATCAATTAGTAAAAGGTTTAAATTTAAAGGTTATCTAGTGTGGTGGCATGGCAATTACCAGGGTGTGTGTGTAAGCATGAATAGTGCTCGTGCTGCATATAAAAACCCTGGCAATGGTGCAGGTGTCCTATAAAATGGTTTCGTATAGGTATGTCAATATAGGGCATGAAGGTAGCAAATAATCATACAAGTATTACACCCCTAATTACTAACATTACTAAGAATCTTTTAAGTTACTAAAACTATCGGGCGGCTCGCGCCATCCAACGATAGTCCCCCGTAGATGTTACATCTACTCATCGGAATCCCTGGCTAGCTGTGTCCAATCACCGTTTTCCCCTTTCGTGCCGCGTCTGACGTCTCCGCGACCGAACCTGGAATTTACATCAATACCAAACATAAGGTTACCTATCAAGACTGACGCAAAACCCAAACGACAATACTAATGTTCACTAGCTAGGTACAACGTGCACAGGGTGCGCGGAACATACGCGAAAATCGCAAAAACTGCCAAAAATCGCCGATCTGGTCGCCCGGCAAAACTAAAACCCGACTACTCAAAAATCCGCACACACGCATCCTAAATGTCATAGGATACGCTAAAAATGTCATCAAGACATCGCAATTAAATCATCACAACATTTTAGTAAAAACTAGTAAGCTAGAATAGCAATTTGGTGCAAACATCGACAATAGCGGCAAAGTTATCACGGTCCAACACAACCATCCAATCCACACAACTAGTTAGCCACCAAAAACACAATTCTAACTTATTTACCATGCTATAAAACCCACATTCCATACACAAACCTCTTCTTGATTTTGGTAATTTGCAAACTTAATGAAAATTTCACACAAGTTTAACATAGATTAGCTTAATATGAAGCCACTTAAGCAAAGTAACCTTAAAGATTGGTTTAGTAATTAACTAGATATCTAATTAGCTTTAATTAACTAAATAATGGTTCCTAAAAACCCTAGTTTAACTCTAACCATAAACCTTTAAAAACTAGATTAGAATATAACACTAAATTAACACTATATTTTAGCCCAATTAGCAATTTAACCACTTAGATTAAGCTAACAAAATAACTAGATAACAAGATAGCTTAATTAATCTCTTAATAGTGATCTAAACCCTAAATTAATTTCAAACCACAAACTTTAAAAAAACTAGTATGCAATTAACACTAAAATTAACACTAAAACAATTTTCAAAGTTCAATTAGCACACTTTAAACTACAATTTAACCATTTGATTAGAAATTATACCTCAAAAGATCAATCCCTATGTTGCTAAAACCTCCCAAGATGCCATCTTTCTCCAAGATTTGAACCAATTTGGGTTTGAGAAGAGAGGGAATAAGGTTTTGTGTTGAAAAAGTGAAGGATTTGTTGATTTTTATTGAATTTTGATGCAATTTTTTGAAGAAAATGAGAGAAAAAAAGAAGGAAAATAATGGAAATGGGGGGGGGGAGCAGGTCTCGGCCAGGAGAGGGAGAGGGGAGTGGAAAGTGAGGAATCGGAGTTGGAAAGACTAAAGTCAAACCTCTCACATGCACTCAAAACCCATACCTACATTACTATATTTTAATCCTAACCAAAACAATTCATTCACAAAAGATAAAGTCAAAGTGAGGCAATCAAAATTCTGGACCTGATCATGGTGGGGCCGGCCTAGGGCTGAGGGAAGAGAGAGAGAGGGGTTTACAAAAGAAGTTTTATGCAAAAAGACCCCCTACAAGTCCAAAATTGCAAGTTTTAGCTTAAAATTCAATAAATTTCGTTTTCTATAATAAAAATTAGTTAAAAATCAAAATAAAATACTAAAAATTTATGTTACAACTAGATTTTAATTAACATAATTTTAAAGATTAAAATTAGCCCAGAAAAATTTATATTTATCGCTAATTTAATGTATTTTCTTACCGGCTTAAAATAATATTAAAAAATTGAAAAATTAGGGAAAATTTTTAAACGACCAGAATTTCATAAGTAACTCATTAGCTACTAAAAACAAGCAATTACCTATCCATTTTAGGTATAATTAGTCCTAAACTGCAAAATAACGAGAAAGACGGTTTTCGGAAAAATACCGAATTTTCACCGATTTTCAGGAAAACACCAAAACGACTTTTCAAGGCGCTACACTAAACTTCCACAACCACGACTGACGCGATTTATCTTTTGTTTCCTCTGGCCAAATAATTCTATGTATAGTTTAGGGCCACCCTTTATCTTTCGAGAGTGCCTTATTTAAAATTTTCTGGAATAATAATAAAATTTCTGAGTTCGCTAATCTTTTGATTTTTGATTCGCATGATGCATTGACTGTTCTTCATCCCTAATAAATTCTTTCCCTTCTGGGATTCACTACTGTTCACCCTGTGCTGACCCGACCCCAGCCTCTTCGATATTCAGATTGATGTACCATTTTCCGACTTTCTGAATGGACCATACTCCATTGTAATCCCTATCTTGACTAACCCTTATGCATTATTTGTGTTATTTCTTATTATTGTGATTACATACAGCAACATTGTATTCAAAATTTAGTTTTCACTATTTTGTGCTTACAAAAAAAAAATCCGCGTGTTATCAACTACTTTCATTTTACTTATTCTGAATACTCTACTATTCTTCATATTTTCAATTGCGTAAATATATGCAGCACATACTATTTTCTTATTTCACCATATGTGTTTCCTCAAGTTATTTTAAATTGTTTGATCGATATATTTATTCTAAAAATATTTTAACCTATCGACAAATCCTTCACTATTTTATTATTGTTACTTTATTTTCCCGGGTATTGTGCTTATGGTTTGCTATTATAAATGGTTATGACTTATGCTTATAATTTTAGCTGCGCTATTTTTAGATATACGTATGTATATATATATTTAGGATTCTGATTTTATCTAGCTGCTTCGACGTTGATCGCTATATAGTAGTATTTGATTCTGTGGTTTTCGCATATTATTTATAGCTTATCGTTTATTTTAAATTTCGAGGACGAAATTTTTGTAAGGGTGGTATGATATAATACCCAGTTCTTTTATACACCAATAACCGTATTTTTGTTACTTACAAAATTTATTTATTTTTATAATTATTATTTTTTTATTATTTAAAAAAAAACCTAACCCTAATTTAACCTAATACCTTTTTAATTTTCCTAAACAATTCATAACCCAAACCCTAAACCCATTCCCCAGCCCAAGTACCCTTTCCTCTTTTTCCTTTTTTCTTTATTTTCCCCAGACCAAGCCCATTCCCTTTCCCCGAGCCCGGCCCAACTTCCCCCTACCCGACCCATCCTTCTCTCTTCCGCACTTTCTTTCTCTCGTTCCCGCCTTTTTCTCCTCTGCCCACGTCGTCGTGACCACGTCTTCTCACGCCCGCCTCCCTCGCGCCCCACGTCCCTACGACCCCGCACGCGCGCGCTCGCGAAGCCTCCCTCGACCCCATCTCCATCTCGCTCCCCTCTCTCTCGCAACTCTCTCTCACCCTCCCTCATTCCTCACTTTTCCCCATGCGAGCACCAACCCATAACTCAGCCCACGCCTTCGTCGTCGCCGCCCCCTCACCATCACCGTCTCCCTCCCGACCTCACCCTCTTCTCCTCCTCACCCCGAGACCTCTTTCCCCTCTTCCCGACGACCTAACCAGCTTTCCCCGACGTCAAGAAACCCATCCCCATCGCTGGAAACCTCACTCTCGCCAGGAAAATTCGTCACCACCGACCTCCTCTTCACCTCCTCGCCTCCCCCTCCAACTCAGCACCACCCTCTTCCCGAGCACCGCGCTGCAACCCCTTCGCCAGCAACTCACGCCCGCGCTCGTTGCCGCGTTCGTTGCCGTCCTCGCCTGCATACTCCCGCACCGGAGCTTCCTCCACTGCCGACGAGCACCTTTCCTTCCCTCAATCTCCAAGCTACCTCCAACGTCCCCGAACCTTCGCACCTCCACCCGCGGCCGCAACCTCCAGCCCCCTCTCTCTCTCACCCATCGCCTCCTCTGCCATGACAACTCCACCTCTCCGCTGCTCCGAGGACAGACCTGGGCAACCCTGCTACCTAGTCGAGCCCTTGCTGCCACCTTCGCTGGAGCTTCTTGAACCATCGCCGATCACCATTTCCTCTCTACGCCGCAATCATCGTCATCTCCATCGTCTCATCCTCTTTCAACCCGAGCTTCACTGTGTTGAGGCTAAGCTCCTCTCCATAGCCGAGCACCCCTAGTTGTTGCTGCTGCTACTTGTGCCGTTGTCGTCGCTGCCGTATTACCGCCATCGAATCATCGCCAAGCAAGTGAACTCATCACTTGCTACATGCTATTACATACTAAGTCTAATGATTAATTAAGCTAATAACATATATACATATGTATGCAATTGTAGCGAGTATTGTTCGAGTTATACCGATACCTTTGTTGTTTGAACCTGATGTGAATTGTTAGGTATTAAGTTAGAACCCAATGATAATGGTATAGGGAAATGCATATAGAAATCGTCTCGAATTCGGGTATATAACATAAGATCCCAACATATTGAGTTAATTGCTCGCTGCAAAACCTGGAACTAAAACCTACTTTAAATGGCGGAACTAGTGATCGCTAAACCCTTTTTACTGTTCATAGAGGTACCACAGAAATTTGGTGGAAAATCAATATCGTTTCACCTATAAAATGTTATCCCCGTTAACCATTGCGAAATCAGGATTTTTCCTGAACGCGCTTGACCGTTAAATTCATACTAAATCTTTTACGAATTGGATTTTGGCGTTCCATGGCTCGTATCGAAGCCAACGGGATAATATACAGAACCCTATAATTGATATCTAAAATTGAACTAGTTCCGATAAAGGAAACTGCGGAGAATTACGATTCTGGACTGCAGTCCACAACGGAAATCCCAGTTTAACCCCTGTTTTAAATCCCTGTATATTCCTGTTCAAATGCGAGAATGTGCGGAACCCTTTATCGTTACGTATAAAATTGAGTTAGATTTCTTACTCCACTAGTTTTACTGGATTCCTGTTCTGTTTGATATTTTTAACACATTTTACAATGTCGACATGTCTAGCTGAGTTCTGCAGTGACAAATTTTACACATCAACCTTAACCTGACCATAACTTCCTGTTGATATAGGATATTACTGATCCTCTAATTGCGTTGGAAATCTAACTATAAAACCTAAATATTGTTCAACTATAGCTTCGCCTAATTACGATCCCAACTGAGATTAAAATGTGTTACGAAACGGACTTCCAATTCTGAAATCGGATTTCCAGCAGTGAACACTTAAATTGAAATGGCCATAACTAGCGAACCTGAAACCCGATTGACGCGAAACCAATTTTTACAGATAGATAATTGAACATACTGCCTGCCCCCTTTTACATTGTTTCGCTAAATTCTTCATGTATGATTTATAATAATTATGCAAGTGGTAGGACGCCGACGGATGATATTTTGTTCATATCACAATTATTGTATTCTCATCATATCGTATTGATGTCATTGCATTGGTAACCTAATGATCGTGTACATTACCCAGTGTTAGATATTAGTGTTTGATTGTGGCAAGTACGTTAGTGTTTAAGTATGAATGGATAAGTGAAAATGACACGTACTTGTACATAATCAGCGGACCCTATTGATGTATTACATTGTCGACGTCTATGGGACATGTATAATTGTAACTATAATTGGTATGAGACGATTATGGAAGCACTTATATGGGTGTCATAGATAAAGCACCAAACACTGTCCATTTATCTTGGATATCAGTCGAGACATGCTGGATGGAGATCCTGTCTCCAGTTCTTGCGTAGACTTGTCATGGACCGACTGACATTTGAGTTTATAGTTAGCGTTTGATGTAGACTACGGGGTGTGGGGGTAGTTTAAGTGTGAGTTCAACAGAATCTCGGGAGTCCCATTGCCGGCACATACAGCGATTCTGGAGATATATGAGGATATTACTAATTATTAGCGAGCGACTCGGGCACGTGTTCCGTTGCCCTTGGGTCCTACCCTTGGGTGGGGGATACTCACGAGTGGTTGACTCTCACACTTGGACTGACGATAGGTTTAGCGACCTGTATAGTGAGACTTAGTGACTGATAGGGTTAGTGACATTGACATGCATTGCTTACCGATTCAATATACCTGCCATACTGTTTACTGCTTTACTGTTTACCTGCTCTATTATCTACCTGTATTGGCTATTTCATGCTCATATCGTCATTATTCCATGCTTACTGTTTCATATTCATCATTATTGCACATGTTCACATTTGTCTCTCTCTCTCTCTCTCTCTCTCTCTATATATATATATATATATATATATATATATATTGCTATCGTGTCGCTCTGACGACCTGAGTATGCATGCTCAGAGTGAGAAATGGATTTAGCTTGGACCAGGACCTGACGTTCCTTGAGGACACTGTGGACATCTGGATCAGCGACTCGGCGCTACACTTCCTTGATCTCTACCGGGTCAATGTTTTGTATTTGTTTTGATTTAGTGACTGCAATTCTCATTACCTGTGCATTGAGTACTGATTACCACATAAAGTTAGAAGCCGAAGTGTGACTACGGCAGAATGTTTCCTTGACCGTAGGAGCATGGCTGGCCTTGTCAACCCCTCATATTCGTATTTTGGGATGCGGGATGTGACAGTCTTCCTCATGTTTATATTATAATTTTTGTATAAAGTATTTCTAAAGTCTCGTTTCAAACTGACACTCAATTTTGAAACAAGCTGTAATCATTTTGAGCAAATACTGATTCTTACAATTTTTCTCAAAATCTAAGCTTTGAATTTGAAATAAAAGGTTTTTGGTCTAGCTCACAAATAGTATAAGTTTCCAAACTTATCCCACTTTTGTTGAGCTCGATAAAGGCCTTGATTCAGCATAATGGGCTATGGAACTGTGATAAAATAATAAACGTTCTCTATATCAAATAGCTAAGAATTTGGCCTGAACAACGGAGAAATTATTTGGTGTACCGATTGAAATACATCCGAGCAGAAAAGAGAAAAATGTAGGGACATGGATCGCACCAAACTGACCGAAGGGTGCCCGAAATCCTCTGTTTCTTTCTCTCTGTTGTCCAAAAGTGTATTACACCCGGCATAGTCAACAATTTTTCGACCAACTGGGTCTAACTCAAATGGAATAACTTTCCTCTCTAAATAAGATGACTTCAGTTTGATTTCCGAAGAGATCGCATCCAAAAAAGAAAATACAGACCCTGTGGTCTTAGTTTACCTTTCTATTTAATTTGGGACAATAATCTATAAACTTACTTTCTTCACTGAGCTTAAGGTTTTCATTTTCATATTTTATTTTCTTTATGATGACTTATTATGAACGAGCGAGCCATGCCTCATAAATAATCTATTTTCTTGGTTGAGGAGACAACAAAATACAAGTGTATATCAAAAGATCCAAAACTTATCGGTAATTAGAGAGCAATAACTCCGTGTTTAATTTCCTGATCGCTCTGCTTAAGATGTCTTGTATGCTCTTAGTGATAATTAGTTGCCATATTTTCTTTGTACAAAAAATGGAAAATATTAGTTACCATCTTTGTTGATTTATTGGATTATTATGTTTGACAAGTTTACTGCATACTATAGGCTTGTTTGGAAAACTTGTATGTTTCTTAGTTTGACATAATTATATATATGTGCCAAAGAGACTTTGTTCGGTTGGCAATAACACCACTCACTTGGTGAGAGGTGTTAGATTTGAAACCCCTCACTTGCAGTGGCAGGATGGATTTTCAATCAATTGTATGCCTCCCTCAAAGCCTAGTCACTACTAGAAACTGTGTGTATTAGGAACGAAGTATTAGGGACCGTTCATTTATATACGGTCCCTAATAGGGTATTAGATACCGTATAAAATATACAATCCCTAATAAACAGTCGTTAATACTTTGATGACCGTGTATTAAGTATTAGTGATCGTATAAAACGGTCGCTAATACCCTCTCAATATTTCAGCCGCGAAGACTCTCTTACTCCCTTCTTCCCAATTTTCACCCGCTTGGGTTTCCTTTTCTCCCCTCCCCCTCCCCTTCCCGCAATTCTTCCAAATTCCTCCAAAAGATTTCCTAATTCTTCCCCAAATTTTTTTTCCTAAGCTGTTGCTGCTGTTGGAGTTTGAAATCGCCATTCTCATTTCTAATTTCAGTCCAAGGTTAAGGGTTTTCCCCTCCGCTTATTACTTTTTTGAATTAAATCAAGTAATTATGAAGTTAGGTTATGAGAATCTTCGATAGGATGTTGAGTTCTTGGATAGGGTGTTGGGTTTTAAGATATATGAAGAATTATAAATAACAAATTAAAGAATGTGTTTGGTGTTGGGTTTTAGGATTTAAAATGAAGAAAATGGAGAATTTAAAGAGTGGTTAATGGGTTTTAGGACTCGGGATGTGAAATTTGAGAATTTGATATAGAAATTTGAAGAGTGTATGTGTATGAGTGTGCGAGTGTGTGCACGCACGCACATATGTGCGCTCGCGCATGTGGGTATTTGTGCGTATGTGTGAGTGTGTACGCACGCATGCGTATGTGAGCGAGTGTATGTGCGAGTGTGTGAGCGAGTGTATGTGTGAGTGTGTGCGTATGTGTGAGTATGTGAGTGCGTATATATATGTGTGTATGCGTCCGCGTATGAAATATTTCACAAATTATACCTAACTTTTAGTTTGTATTTTGCAAATTTAATGATTTAAAATCTTGTTGTTGTGTATGATTTATTTCTGGTGGATTCATATTGTTCTCTGATCTTTTAGCCCGCAAGATAACTTTCTCTCTTCCATTCTTTCTCAAAATTTTCACAGCCCACGAATTTGATCCCAAGAGGTGATTTCCCTGTTCATTTTTCACCAATTCTTCCAAAAAAATTCACTTTTCTTATCTAAATTTTTTTAGGTATTGTTGCACTTGCTGCTGCTGCATTCAAAATTCGATCAAAAGTTAGGGTTTTTCTTCTGTGATTATTATTTTTAAAATTAAATATGGATGTAAGGTTATGAATTGTAAGTTTAGCTTATGAATTGTGATGTAATTTTGATGTTAGGCTGTGAAATTGTGATGTGGATGTTAGGTTATAAATTTTTAAAATAAAATGTGGATGTCAGGGGTTTTCAATGACATGTGGATGTTAGATTATAAAATTTGTGATGATGGGTTGTACAAATTAAAAAATTTATAAACCCTAAACAAACCCTAATAACAACTTATAAGCCTTAATAAAAAATTATAAACCCCAATTACAAATTATATCTTACTACTTGGTATTTGTGACATTTGTGATGATTGTTAGATTAATTCAGGATAAGATGGATTATAAAAAATTATAAGATAAATTTAAGGTAAGATGAATTTTAGGTAATTGAAGGTATATGTGAGTGTGTGAGCGAGTGCACGCACGCATGTGTGTTTGTGTGTATGTGTAAGTGTGCGCGCGTGCATACTAATGTGGATATGTGAGTGTGTGAGTGAGTGTATGTGTGAGTGTGTGAGTGCGCGCGTGTGTATGTGAGTGTGTATACGTGTGTGTGTGTCCGCATTTAAAATATTTCATAAATATATTAATCCTAATTTCTATCTTGTATTTTGTAAATTTAATAATTAAAAATCTTGTTGTTTATGATTTACCGTTTAGATTTTTAAATTGTAGTTTCATCTGTAAACCAAATCAAAATTTATATCAAATCCTTTCATATTGTTGCTTTGAGAGCCTAACTGGCCTACAATGAAATTTGATCTGCCAGGAAAGTTAAACGAACGTATTTTTATATTCCAATATGTTTTGGGGGTAGAGGGTCTTTTGGGCTGTAACTTGCACTAGTAGAAACTGTACACATTAGAGACGGTATATTATGGACCGTAATAATCTAAATGGTCGTGTGAAACATCCGTGCCGCACATATGTTACTTCTGTTCGTGTTGTGTATGTCAGTATAATTTTTAAGATAGTTTAGTGTAAAAATTCATTAAATATCTATGGATTCGTATAAATTGCAGTTATGTGCTCGATTTATCCGTTTCGTCTGTGTTGGTATCTTTGGGTCTAACTTATAAGATGGTTTATATCAAACAAACATTACTCTTTAAATACAAGTTTCTTTTTCTCTTGTAATTTCAGTATCCTTCTCTCAATTGTGCACTCAATCACAAATCTCACGATTCTAGTAAATATTGATAAAGAGTGAGACACAAGACACAACACCTGTCGACGCTCGATGACATACCTTCACCTCTATTTCAATTTGGAAATTGCCTGCCGATATAACGTTGGCCAATAACGACACAAAAAATGTCACGACTGGGAGCGAAGGGTTGCCGTCTCGAATGGGAGTGAAGTCGCACTTCACTCCCAGTCGTTGCGGTTCTTGTCTCGTTACCGGCCAGCGCAATATTGGCAGGCAATTCCCTAATTGGAATTGAGGTAAAAGTATGTCATCGAGCGTCGACGGGTGCTGTGCCTTGTGTCTCACTCTCTATCCATATTTACTAGAATCGTGAGATTTGTGATTGAGAGCACAATTGAAGAAGAATACTAAAATTACCAGAGAAAAAGAAATTTGTGTTTGAAGGGTATTGTTTATTTGATTTAAACCATCTTATAAGTTAGACTTATTGATATCCATATTTTACTCGAGCTTTTGTCGGCCCAGGGTTGCAGCAAGAAGCAGATACGCCAGATTTCCCAGATACTTGGAGATGGAGCACTTATCCACTATCCTAGACACCATAAGCAAAACCGAAAAATACGTGTATGTAAGCACTCTTACAGTTATAGTATTAGTTATAAATTTTCAATTTTTCTTTTAAAAATGTGCATATAGGCAAAACCGAAAAATATCTAAAATGGTATGTGGTAGGAGAAAATGGATCACACTCTACTTTTTAAAACTAAGTTTGAACCTAAACCTATGGGCTTTCACAAGTATATTGTTGACGTGTGGGTGAGGGTGCGTGTGCATGTGATTGATATTTATAGGTGTAAGTCTACGGTAGCGCCCCGGCCATCATTCTGACGCCAAACGCAGAATAAAAACTTTTATAACTGGCGCTATCGCATACTATAACCCGGATCTTGCCATTAACGCTAAACTAACAAACTGTAAAGAGGTAGAAAGGCTATACCGATCGATCCGAGTCCTTCGGTCTTTAGCCATCATCCCACACTCCTCGCGGCAACTCCGATCTCTTTGCTCCTCGTCGAGGTGGCACCACATCTACGGATCTTTAAACGGGCTCCCGCCTCTATACCGAGGCAACTCAGTCATCAAGTCTGCTAAAAGAGATGACCAAGATGAAGTAGAGAATGAGTAGAATACTTTATCTTAAACACCCTAGGGTTCTCATCACATGAGAGGGTTAGGGTGGAGGTGGAAGAAGATGCTAGGGTTTGGAAATGGTGAACTCAAGAAAACTCAAGAGAGAAAAAATAACCAAGCACCAAAATGAGCCTTGGCTGTCCAAATAATGAGTGATAATATATATAAGGTTTGTGATGAAATATCAAGAAGAATATATCCTCACAAAATATCTCCACAAACCCTTCATAATATCTCACCCAAAACAAAACACCATTAACTCTTTAATGACTCACTAGATGACTCATTACATGAGTCATTAGTGAACATTCTAGAGTTAATGTGTCATCCATAATGAGTCACCATTTCCAAAACCAAATAATCATTTAAACCAAAATGATTAATCCAAAAAGAAATAAATCTTCTAAAATATTCTCGTAACGGATTACGAAAATACCCCTCACCTGTATATACATACATGTATCCGTATTCCGACCGAATACGAATACGAGGGACTAAAATATTCCGACTCAATATAATACATGGATCCGGCTTAAACCAAAACCCACCAGTATTATCTGCCCGAAATATGACACGTGCATAAATGCACGTACATTTTCAGAACCCTGCCATAAAACCATACGACCTCTACAACGTTTCGCCCGAACTTGGGAAACTATCTGTGGGGGACTCTAAAGACTCATCAGTACCCTGGCAGTGGGTTTAACCACAAGCACGTCAGCGGCACTAGCTGTGCGTAACGGCTGCCCATGTACTGACCTCAAGGGAAGCCGATGAGCGAACTCATTTTGGAACCCTACTGAGCCTATCAGTAACAATATACATATAGTCTGATCCGTTCGTCTATGAGTATCGCATATCGGGCCTAGGGGGCTGGTAACGTCAGACCCCCAATAGCGGTATAAGTCGGAGTGTAGCCCAGAACACCCTGAGATACTACTGGAGTACCTACCAGTAAATCTCCTGCCTCGGCCGAGGGCTTTGTGTAATGGCTCTCCTAGACACAGCGCGATCTCACCCACAATACCGGGAGAGACGAATCCCCTGCCGATCCGCTCACTTGCCTCCATGTGGCTCGGGACTGTACCCAAAAAAGCCTGTTTGCACGACTCCTTTGAGCCGTGGTAAGGTAGAAATCAAAGCACAGTGGGAACTCACACGAGACAAATGACGACCTCAGGTCGATGAACTAACCTGTACACATGTCACCAGGGAACTGTTATCTGATGCTAGGTATAAATACCAACTAGCAGGTTCCGGGCGAGTCCTGTCCGGTGTACTCATAACCCAATGAGCACCTGTATACATCTTAGGTGATCCAACTAACACCAGTGGCTTGTGAGACCGGCCACCGCCCCTCGTCGGGTCTCGACTGTATACACTAGTCTACTCCGGAGTATCGATGCCCTGTCTCGAAACTCCCACGACTAGGGACCACTTTTAAGGATGTGCTTATGGACTACCTAACTCTCACGTATATGATCGCCATCATACTGTTGGTAGTCAAGCAAGATCCTAAGGGCTCTATCAACGTGTAATAGTGATCAGTCACCTGAATCTGTACACGACTGATAAAGGCAAACCAGATAACATACTATCATCTCGAGTAAGACTGTGCTACCGGTATAGGTCCTCCTCAATCATTGCAATCACGTACCTGCGATCCAATAATTGACTTTGAGGGCACTATAACCAACAATCTTCCACTTGCACTTAAGGCTAATTATTGCGATGTCGCATACTCACAGCCCGTGTGATACCGAACACCCAACTCCTCTACTAATCAGTTTCACAAAGCTCGTTTGTAAAACTCTTGTGTTCGAGAAATAGCCTCAATGAGTGGATCCTCCCTGATGTTTCTTTTTATGTCTCTCTTAATCTCAAGTTCGCGGAGAAAGCCATCTCCCGAATTGAGTAATACCTGTCTTAGAGTATGTCTGGATATCTGATGGGACCTAGTTCATAAATGAACTCCAAATCCAAACTTCTTAGACTGTATCGATAACTGAAACTAATCTGTGTCTAGCACCATGCCTCCCACAATATCCTCTTGGACCACTTGTCCATGATACTGCCCCCTTTGTCAGAGGGAAAACTATAACTCTGACAATCACTCTGTCATCCATGTCACCTTTGAAGCCTGGAATGATAACCGTCCCCCGAAGGAGGCTGCCGTCATCAAATCCGTAGAACATCCACTTATGTTCTAAAACTGCTTCCTTATGTTTCTTCAGGATTGGATTAATATAAACTTATCGCATCTAGTGTAAAAACAACATCTGGTGTGGTACTTGACATCTCACGATTGACTCAATTGCCTAAGCAAGTGATATGCTAATCATGCACATCCCTCTCCCCTTTAGTCTGTAAGACACCTTTAGAGAGGGTGACTCCATCACCTGCAGGTACACCACCATGGCAGGAGTCATCTGTTCTAAAATACTATTAGAATACTGCCAAAGTACCCACATTGGGAAACTACCTAAATCTAGATCTAAAACCATAGATCTAGAAACCAGAATGTCAGATATTATATCCATATCCTTTGTGGAGAAACAACTGTGTGACGACCACAGTACAACCGATCGTAGTATATGAATTTTACTTCCTACCTGTGTATGTCATCCAAATACCAGGACATCACACCCTACTACCTTCTTAACAGATCCATCCCCTATTCTGATGAAGTCAAACCCATGACTGTCACATCAAAATTAGATGATCTAACTCCGCTATATCTGCTCAAGTCTATAAATAGATATAAGCTACTTGTCCACTATGCTTCCGCTGCTCCCACTGACCACAATAACCCTCTGGCAGAATAATATATACGTGCACTTCTAAAGCTGGTTTAGAACGACGCTATACTTAACCTCCTGCCGGGTTTCATAGCCTGGAACAACAGTAGTGTCAAGCCTGGGTAAACAAGAACCTCCATGTCACCGTCCTTGAGGCTACCAGAGTACCTCTCGGGTGTCTGAGGTTACCCACCATATCTGCGGAGTGGCTAATGGAATGTCAAACCTGATTGAATTTTTAGGTCCTATTAAATTTTCCGTAATCGTTTGCGGTTCTGGAATCACTTTCAGTTCTACCATACTCCCACTACTGATTTCTGAAAAAATCCATTTTACTAAAACTGTGGCTAGTCAAGAAAAATATCACTATTGATTTTCCAGATGGTAGAAAGTCAACCCTCGTCATAGCCTGGGCCAACCCGCAAACTGCCATTACAGAAACGTGCCCTGAGTTATCCAGAGTCTGGTTTTAAGCATAAGCCGGACAAATCCCCTTACCTTAACATCGTTAAGATATGAACCATTCTATATCCAATATAGAAACTTTGGCACTTATTTAATTGAAACCAGATTCTGATCATGCAGCTGTCTCCAGTGCATATCAACTTAATGGAGAGAGGCTAATCAACATTACTCAACTTAGGAATACATCCAATTATGAGTAACCCGAAAGAGAAACAAGTTTCTCAAAATCATTACTATCAACTGAATACCAATCACAAGTATCTATATCGTCAATCTCTTTGAAGAATCCCGATACTTATGACATCTGGTTCTCTACTTTATTCCTATACCCACAACTTCTCAAAAACTTAGACATTGTATTTCTACGAAACACTTGTCTAAAAACTAGAGAAGTCATAAGTAAACAGAACATAGTACGGGACTAACCCCTTTGTTCTGATGGATACTGGACAACATACAATACTCTGTATGAGTCCCCTGAGTCGAATAACTCAAAACTTGTGCATCGTAGGTTGAAAACTGTACTTATGGTTAAGAACTACTCCGTTGTTCAATGCTCCTTACCCAATCGTCAACTGATATAGGTAAATGTCACGGACATAATTTCAAAAAGTTATATCTCACTTTATAAAAATAAACGTATAGATATATCAGTTTGAAATTGGTGCACAACAACGGATACTCAAAACCAAATACATGCCGTCTGGCAAAAAAACCCAGGCAACTTCCTCAAATATCACCAATTACAACGAATTCCGATACAATGAGGATGATCATCTTATTCCCAATAACTTACTCCCACTCATCATCTGTAAAACCATACGGATGTGAGAATCATACCTGGTAAATACATACTCTGGAGTAAGTATCTAATCGGGAAATCAGTTTTCCTTTAACAATGTACAGTGAAACTGAAATATGAAAATGTTTCGTAGGGGTATCCTGGTATTCTTAGTAATGCCTCTTCCATAATCCAATTCATGACTATAACCGTATATTTCTTTGCCATCTCTCCAAATCCCTTTATTTGTCTTTATTCATTACCTTCTGTACACCCCTTTAGGCTAAGTATTTTTCTTCCTTCCCTACCGTTCGGCACCAGCCTATGGTTTGGAAGAAGACTATCCAATAAGCGTAATAGGTGTACCCTTCTAAACCAAGGAGTACTCGCAACCTGAGAGAATGTGATGATAAAAGACAACTGAATAATACCTTATTCTATTTCTTCCGAACTGGGGAAAAAAGCAAAGGTGAACGCGGTTTGGTCGTGAATGTTAGCAGTCGCAATTTACTTTGCCCTCTTTCTAATTCCTTTATTTTGTCTTTACTTATTACCTTCTATACACCCTACTTAGGCTAATTGGTTTTCTTCATTCCCTTCCTTTCGGCACCTGCCTATGGTTTGGAAGAAGACTATCCAATAAGCGTAATAGGTATACTCTCCTAAACTAAGGAGCCCTCGCAACCTGAGAGAAGGTGATGATAAAAGACAACCGAATAAACCAATTCAATTTCTCCTGAACCTGGATCCATCCTCGAAGAAGTCCCTTCGAGTTCGTATATAACTATACGATGGATCTATCCAATGGAAGTGGATGTTCGTAATGATACGAGGTGTTCTGAGAAATTCAAAGGGTAAAAGAAGGAGCGGCAATGACTTATGCAACCAGGACAATCCAAAAGCCAGTATTTTAAGAAGGTTCGGTCAACTTGGTCACTGAGTCATAGTCTAGGTTCGGTCAAAGGTCGCTACCAAAGAGAGAGAGAAAAGAAACACTCTGCGTGCACTCTAACCTAGATCAGAATGGTTATCACTTTATCTAATCAGGAACTTCCACTGTACTGTCAAATTCTCCTCCAAACCTGAAAGAAGAATCAATCGGGATCACCCGAAGAGTAAACCAACTCATCAGTGGGAATCGGGATCCAACTTTCATCGCATGATAACGTGAAGGAATCCAATCATGTTATCACACTCCAGAAGGTATGCGCATGCCTGGCAAGTTTCCGTTTCTTTAGAAACTCCCGATGTGATTTTTGCCCCATGCTCTTATGATCTTGGCTAAGGGCCAAACCAATCATAAGTCACATGTCAAGTTCTTCCCATCATTATCTTGTTAATTTGAACACACACGTACATACTCTTGACTAAGGGCCAACAAAGTAATACGACTGTCCCAAACCAACGCATCTATCTATGCAACATGTGAACACCCTAGCAGCTACCAATCACTATGTCTTGACTAAGGGCCAAACCAACATAGCTTGAATACTACTGACCATTCATATGAAATGACGGAGGGCTACGGCTGGTTTTTGGCGAAAAACCATTAACGTAATGAACTTGATCTCGCTGAAGGAACCTGATAGCTTTTTATAAAAATATAGTGGCGAAAACCTTTGCTAAAGAGGTCACTTCCGGTGAAGGGATCTCGGCTCTTTCCTCGTGGAATGAGGTGCAGGATATTCCAACTGAATACCGCGATGCAAAGCAACATGTAATCGACTATAGTAAAATTATTACCCTGACGCAAACTTCTGCTCAAGGGGTTACTTCCGGTAAAGGGATCTCGGCCCTTGCCTCGTCGAATGAGGTGCAAGATATTCCAACTGAATACCACTATGCAAAATAAAAGAAAATGTCTTTGTAATAACACTTTTTAAAACTGTTCCAACAACATCCAAACAGGTTTGTTTTCCTTGCATTGATCAGAATCAACGCAGTCCCATCAATTAATCACACCAGAAAAGAACGAAAATAAAATGTACGTATATGCCATCCGCATTCGTCACTGGGTCCCGTCATTACCCGTTAGGTTACTTAACTAACGACAGAGCGGGGACTGGACTAGCGTGGGTGCAAAACATATACAACATCTACTAGTATATATACCAATATACAATAATCGCTCCAGGCGTGATAATATGCAACATTACAGAAAAGTAATAAGCATCACAGAACAATACAGATAATCTGGCATCCCCGGGTTTCACAGAGCCGCTGCTGAAACCCGACGTTCTCCTGGTCGTGTGGATAGCCTGTGTAATGAAACCTAGACCCCTACGGGTGCGGCAAGTTACCCGCCAAAATCTGAAGCGAGGCAGCCCCCTACAGCAAAATGAATGGACCACCCTGCACTTCACGAAATCCGGTAGCTTGAGCACCCCTCCTTGGGTCAACCTGTACCCTCTACGAGTGCGGCGAATAGTCTGCCAATTCTAGAGCGAGGCCCCTCTGCCTCTCAAACCCATGAGATGCGGACCCGTTGCCCTCCAGAACCCGGCTATCCGTGCACTCCGTCGTGAGGTAAAACCTAGTACAGAAATGAAAAATATGTACAACTGGTACATCGACCTCAGCCCGGTCGTGCCCCAAAAGAATATTATACAAACAGGCAGTGACGGCGGTCCACATGTTGGACGCTCGCCCCGCAATATCAAATATACAAATAATTCCAAACTGCACTACCATTGCACACTGCTATCCACCACGACAAATCCGCAACATCACAGCACAACACAGAATATCAACGCGAATGTCACGTTCGCAAACCCGTCTAAAAGGACTATAGAAATTAGACGCAATTTACCGCTCGAATGACATTCACGGTCGGAGATATAATGTAAGTACTGTAAACTAACAAGTTTAAAATTCTGATCGACAAAACTTCCCGAAGTGGGCCCCGCGTACATCTGCAGTACACAAACAAAATTTGGGCCCAAAAACAAATATTCCAGAAACCACAATTCTCTATGCAAGAGCCACGAAGAAAAAATGGTGTACTGTTACCACTAACTGGCGGCGGAACCGCGGCCAAACCATGGTTTGTGCGGCGGTTCCGCGGCAGCACAGTGGTTTCAGTCGACCAAATTTCATCAGAATTCTTAAAAAAGCCTGCTCGATTTTCTGAGATGCTCAAAATGATTTTTAGACCAGTTTAAAAATCGACAGAAACTTTGGCCTGAAAATTGCGGTTTTGGAAATTTCGTTCGATCATTTTTTTAAACGCGTTAGAACAAGTTAGTAAAGGTTAATGGCGTGGCTCTGATACCATGTAAGTCTACGGTAGTGCCCCGGCCGTCATTCCGACGCCAAACGCGGAACAAAAACTTTTATAACTGGCGCTATCGCATACTATAACCCGGATCTTGCCATTAACGCTAAACTAACAAACTGTAAAGAGGTAGAAAAGCTATACCGATCGATCCGAGTCCTTCGGTCTTTATCCATCATCCCACGCTCCTCGCGGCAACTCCGATCTCTTTGCTCCTCGTCGAGGTGGAACCACATCTACGGATCTTTAAACGGGCTCCCGCCCCTATACCGAGGCAACTCGGTCATCAAGTCTGCTAAAAGAGATGACCAAGATGAAGTAGAGAACGAGTAGAATACTTTGTCTCAAACACCCTAGGGTTCTCATCACATGAGAGGGTTAGGGTGGAGGTGGAAGAAAATGCTAGGGTTTGGAAATGGTGAACTCAAGAAAACTCAAGAGAGAAAAAATAACCAAGCACCAAAATGAGCCTTGGCTGTCCAAATAATGAGTGATAATATATATAAGATTTTATGATGAAATATCAAGAAAAATAAATCCTCACAAAATATCTCCACAAACCCTTCATAATATCTCACCCAAACAAAACACCATTAACTCTTTAATGACTCACTAGATGACTCATTACATGAGTCGTTAGTGAACATTCTAGAGTTAATGTGTCATCCATAATGAGTCACCATTTCCAAAACCAAATAATCATTTAAACCAAAATGATTAATCCAAAAAGAAATAAATCTTCTAAAATATTCTCGTAACGGATTACGAAAATACCCCTCACCTGTATATACATACATGTATCCGTATTCCGACCGAATACGAATACGAGAGACTAAAATATTCCGACTCAATATAATACATGGATCCGGCTTAAACCAAAGCCCACCAGTATTATCTGCCCGAAATATGACACGTGCATAAATGCACGTATATTTTCCGAACCCTGCCATAAAACCATACGGCCTCTACAACGTTTCGCCCGAACTTCGGAAACTATCTGTGGGGGACTCTAAAGACTCGTCAGTACCCTGACAGTGGGTTTAACCACAAGCACGTCAGCGGCACTAGCTGTGCGTAACGGCTGCCCATGTACTGACTTCAAGGGAAGCCGATGAGCGAACTCATCCTGGAACCCTACTGAGCCTATCAGTGACAATATACATATAGTCCGGTCCGTTCGTCTATGAGTATCGCATATCGGGCCTAGGGGGCTGGTAATGTCAGACCCCTAATAGCGGTATAAGTCGTGTCGGAGTGTAGCCCAGAACACCCTGAGATACTACTGGAGTATCTACCAGTAAATCTCCTATCTCGGCCGATGGCTTTGTGTAATGGCTCTTCTAGACACAGCGCGATCTCACCCCCAATACCGGGAAAGACGAATCCCCTGCCGATCCGCTCACTTGCCTCCATGTGGCTCGGGACTGTACCCCCAAAAAATCTGTTTGCATGACTCCTTTGAGCCGTGGTAGGGTAGAAATGAAAGCACAGTGGAAACTCACACGAGACAAATGACGACCTCAGGTCGATGAACTAACCTGTACACATGTCACCAGAGAACTGCTATCTGATGCTAGGTATAAATACCGACTAGCAGGTTCCCGGCGAGTCCTGTCCGGTGTACTCATAACCCAATGAGCACCTGTATACATCTTAGGTGATCCAACTGATACCAGTGGCTTGTGAGACCGGCCACCGCCCCTCGTCGGGTCTCGACTGTATACACTAGTCTACTCCGGAGTATCGATGCCCTGTCTCGAAATTCCCACGACTAGGGACCACTTTTAAGGATGTGCTTATGGACTACCCAACTCTCACGTATATGATCGCCATCATACTGTTGGTAGTCAAGCAAGATCCTAAGGGCTCTATCAACGTGAAATAGTGATCAGTCACCTGAATCTGTACACGACTGATAAAGGCAAACCAGATAGTATACTATCATCTCGAGTAAGACTGTGCTACCGGTATAGGTCCTCCTCAATCATTGCAATCATGTACCTGCGATCCAATAATTGACTTTGAGGGCACTATAACCAACAATAGGTAACAATCAAGCGTATAAACTAGATATCTGATTAGCGAGGAAGACTTTCAGGATACCGCTCGATACTATTTAAGGAGAAGGTTATGATGGCGATGATAGTGGCGGGAGTTAGTGAGGTATTTATGTATATGTGTTAGTGTAGCTAGCGTCGGTTCATAAATTATGATATGAGTTCATGTATTTATTTATTTTTTTATATTTGCAGGGTTCATAGGTTTGAGTGAGATGGGATTGCGCACGATTTGGAGAGTTTTTTTTGTATTGTTGGATAACGCGGATCGATACTTTTCAAGGTGAGATTCTGATGGCGATAACAACGGTGGAAATTAGTGAGGTACGCATTTACATGTGTTAATTAATGTAGCTAACACGTTGAATTTCGAAAATTATGATTTGAGTTTATGTATTTATTAAATTTGTTTTGGATTTGCTGGGTTCGTAGGGCTGAGTGTTACATGTGTTAATTAATGTAACTAGCGTGTTGTTTAATTTCGAAAATTATGATTTGGGTTTATGTATTTATTAAACTTGTTTTGGATTTGCAGGGTTCGTAGTGTTGAGTGAGCTAGGATTGTGCGTGCGATTTGGAGAATTTTTCATATTGTTAGACATTTAGTAAGTAATGTATTATTTGTACTTAAAACAATATTGTCTGTTTTGATTTGGAAAGGGTTTCGTATTTTTCATATTGTTTGAGTTGTTGAAATTGTTAGATTTACAATAGTTTGTGATGGAAATGCTATTGGTTTGTGATATATCGTATTTATATATTTGTTTATGATCGCAATGCTATATTTGCGTATCATATTGTGATTAAATGAATTATTGTAGGGAAAAAGACATTTTCTGGGAAAAAAAAAAGTTTTAAAAATATATGGGTATTCGTGACCGTTCAAGCTACAGAAACGGTCTCTGAAACCCATATTAATTAGCGACCGTTCACTGATACAGAAAACAATTTAGAGTCGTTGGTTACTCCATGTGGCATAGTATAGACGACCGTGACGAGCGGTCGCTAATAAGTCACTAGCGACCGTTCGTATTAGCCACCGTTCGTAGACAGTTGCTAATACACGTGTTAGCAACCACTCTTTTTGCGACCGTGTATTAGCGATCGTTTAAAATACGAACGGTCTCTAATACTTTTTAGAGACCGTACCTTTAGTATTAGAGACCGTTTAAGACGGTTTCTAATATGTACAGTATCCAGTAGTGAGTGGGTGTTGAAAAATATAATTAATAATAATAATAATTTTATGTAATAATAATTCTATCATAATTGTCTCCTCTATCAATCATAATTGTATACATCATGGCTATGGGACTAATATTTGATGTTTTTATTTTTTTTTAGCCAAGGCACAACAAGGATATTATGTAATTTATGATAAAGAAATGAGTGATGAAAAAAAAGATGATGATGGTGATAGATGACGTGGACATGCATGTGCATTGTGAATTGGTATTTTGGCTATGAGGACTTGTCCATTTTCCTCAGGTGGCATTTTCGGTGGCATTTTGGATACAACTATTGGAGGATAAGGATGCTGAAACACAACCCACATCCTTCAATCGAGCTTTACGTACGTCTCCAAAAAGTAATCTAGTTCAAAACAAAAAATATAGAAGTTTTGTAATACAACTAGCAGTTATCTTGAAATGGAGTGAGAAAGAGGGAAATTATGTGTCGAATACTCAATCGATTAAAAAATATATGATGAGGTGGCTTGTTGGCTTGCATGTGACTAATGAGGTGAGGAATAGAGATGGGTTGGTCATCTACCCACATCCCATGTATTGTCCATTTATTTGTTCACCGAAAAACTTTTTAAATGCTAATTACTTTATTTGTGCCCTCCTTCGATTTCATGGAAATGATTCTCCTACATTTGTATCCATGTGCAACAAACATCTATATTTGATAATTTAGGATACCATCCTTGTTAAGAGCTAGGTTGGAGTCTTTTGTAAGGCATCCACAAATAGAATTGGATTGTAATACTCAACCAATTGTTTTGTAATGTGTTTCATCAATCATAAAGTTAGTGGCGGATAATTAGCATTTGTGAAATGGTTATATTAAAGGGTGAAAGAAGAGCTTTAACACACCCACTTGATCAATATTTTTAAGTGATTGGTCCGCATGCTCCAAACTCTTTTAGATTCAAGAATGGTTATTATGGGCACTAAATACCACCGTCAAGCTGACAAGAGAGAATTTTAGCCGGGCCGTTAATGGATGGCACCTTAAGAAGTCAATGACAATTGCTACAACAACAACTGAGCCTTTTATCCCAAGCATATGGGGTAAGCTACATGAACCAACATGAGAATCACGCCGGGTCCAGCACATGAATCCTCCGCCTCCACTCACTCCTATCGAACAATATACTTTCATTGAGGCCTTTGGCAACCATATCGTTTCGTATCACCTCCATCCATGTTTTCTCCGGTCTCTCTTTTGCCCTTTTGCCATTGCCCATATCGAGAGTATCTATTCGTCGAACCGGTGCTTCCATAGGTCTGCGTCGCACATAACCAAACCATAGTAGGCGGTTTTCCCGCATCTTTTCCTCCACAGGTGCTACACCAACTTTTGCACGAATATCTCCATTTCGCACCTTATCTTTTCTAGTGTTACCGCATATCCAACAAAGCATGCGCATCTCCGCTACGTGCATCTTCTGTGTATGATGCTTCTTAGGAACCCAGCATTCTGTACCATATAATAAGGCAGGCCGAATAACGCTCCGATAAAACTTCCCTTTCAATTTTAATGGAAAGTTACGATCACACAAAATTCCTGTTGCACTCCTCCATTTCAACCAACCAGCTTGGATCCTTTGATTAACATCACTATCGATCTTCCCATTCTTTTGGATGATGGAACCTAGATGTCTAAACTGTACGCTCTGTGATATCTCTTGCCCTTCCAATGTTATACCAATATGATTTTGACTTCTCTGTTTACTAAATTTGCAATGCATATATGCGGTATTGGACCTACTCAATTTGAACCTCCGATTCCAATATTTGCCTTCTAATTCCAATTTGGCATTAACCCCTATTTTCGTCTCATTTACTAGAACAATATCATCAGCGAATAACATACACCAAGGTACCTCATATTGGATAGTTCTAGTAAGCTCATCCATCACGACGGTAAACAGGAAGAATAATTTACCTTACAATGATGATAATAGAGTGCATTTTAAAATTTATTTTCGAATTGAAATTTTTCTCGTTTTGGCCCGCAAGTCCACGAGCTGAAAAAACTTCAAATGAAACACAATACACGAATGCATCAATCTACTGTCCTCTAACCCCTAGATCTCGAAACCCTAGGTCTCGAAATATACTTAGCAGCTCATAATATAATCAGAATATCAACAAACACAAAATTCCTGGACATTTAGTTTATGTGTAATTTGTTGTCCAAAATTTAAACTTCGTGTTGCCGTCCCAAGACTAGCTATGTTTTTTTTTATTCCGAAGAGGGGGAAAAAAGAAGAAGAAAAGAGCACAACTCTCTGTGAGCAAACCTTCCTACATTTACTCTATGCTTATTTCATAAGATAACTATTATTGTAGAAAATTATAATTTAATCGTGAAAATTAAATGGTGCCCTTTTAATTGTCCTTGAGGCAGCAGGAGCCATTTTCTCATGTTACACACTTCATCATGTGCACTTGTCTACAGGAGAATCTCTCCATCTCACCAAACAACACAAATTAAGAAAACTTAAACCCAAAAATATTTCTCTACAGCTCTGCATCATTCTTTTCATCCCTAAATCTACACCAATATTTAATCTTTTTTATATTTTAAAAGAAAAGGAAAAATCGTAAGTGAGCTGCCATATAATTTTCCGGATCAGGAACCTCTGTTATTAAACAATAATAGCATGGGTGCTATTAAACAATCTTGGCCACATATCATACGTGCAAAGCACGTGTGATACACCAATACCAAAAGACTCTTGTTTTATGTAAATCTCGACCGTTGATTTTGATTCGTCTATCTTGACCGTTGATTGTAATAGCTGGGAATAGCAGATAAGAAAAATAGCAGGGACTCCGGATCCAAATTTTCCAGCTCCAAATTAAATCAATTTTCTTCAAAACAAACAACAGCAACGAGCTATAATTGGTAATATACAAATTAGAGCCTGATGATTTTCCCAAGATTATTATTATTATTATTATTATTGTTATTATTATTAATTCATGCTTATTGTCTCTCTGCAGGAAGAATATCTCTGTCATCAATTTATTTCAGATCCCAATGTAGCTTTCCTTCCATATATTAATGGGCTTTAAATTTTTATAGTAAAAACAACAACTTTATTCACCTTGATCAAATTAATGTGAAGAAAAAATAAAATTTGACAAACCCAAGAACGAGAAACTATCCAAACACCCCAGAATCAAACGCATAATCGAATGTTTCACATAACCTTTTGAGAATTCTCAAAAGAAAAAAGAAGATTACCAATTGTTATATAACCCATCATCACTATATATATAATAATAATTAACATCGTATTGATTCTAATTTCCATCCAAGAAAACAAAAAAACTGAAAAAATTCGTAATAAATAACATTTTTTTTAATTAAAAAAAACGTGGGAATTGAACCAAAATAATGCAAACCCACGATCAATTAAGATACTCGAATTCGCTTCTCCGATGATGGCTGCTCGTTTAGGATCGGGATCGCGAGGAACAGCAACTTCAGATCGCGAGGGACATCGCAAATCGACCGCTTGCGGGTGGGCCCCGTGATCCTCTTCCTCTTCGTCGGCCTCGGCTTCCTCGGCGCCGGCGGGCACGTGACCGGCGTCTTCAGCACGTGCTCCTCCGACTTCGGGGTGACGCACTCGTCATCTCCGGTGATCGCTGGCGCCGTCGTTTTGATGGGCTTTAGCTGCGGGAGATCCTCGATCGCTTCTGATCCCATTGGGTGCAAAAGTGGGTGCAATTTGATCGAGAAATATGAGAGAGAGAGAGAGAGAGAGGTTGGGGGGTTTATAAAGAGAGAAGGCAAAAATGATTGTGACGAATGCGAGAAGAATTAGGAAAAGGACAAAGAGGAGAAAAAAGGAATATCAAGAGATGGGAGTTTAATAATAAAAATAAAAATAAAAAAAGAATTTTCTTTCTTCTTTCTAAATTTAGGGTTTTAGTGGGTTATTCATGGAAATTATTTATTTATTTGTTTGGACGTGGGGTGCACAAAAAGTTCGAACCGGAGTCCCTGCTATTCCCTCCTATTTCCTGCCATCACAATCAATGGTCAATATTCATATAAAATCGAAATCAACGGTCGAGATTTGCATAAAACAGAAGTTCTTTGGAATCGGTGTATTGCACGTGTTTTGCACGTATGATATGTGGCCAAGATTGCTGAATAGCACACATGCATTAATTTTTAGAGTTAATTGCAGATAGACCCTGTCACGTCCCGCGTCCCAAAGTAAGGGGAAGTAGACGGGGCGGGCACACGACGTATCTACTCAGAAGTAAACACGTTATGTGTAAATAAACAATATAAATAAATGCATAAGAATAACAAGAGATGTAATATAAACATCAACTTTTATTAATATCCATTTTTTTCATTACAACTGATTTGAAAAGAAAATGTACAATGATAAAAATAATGCCTAAACAGTGGCATACAAATGAAAAGTTAAGTACAACTAAAAGCTAGAAGTCTGACTCTTTTGTGAACTGATCCAAGTACTCCTGGCTGGGCTCGGTCTCCTGAGAGTCAGGTCCTCCTGACGAATATTCCAAAGAAAGAAAGAGACATGAATGTCGTCAGCGAACTAGCGTTCGGTAAGTCCTAAAACTAAAAATGGAATAGAACAGGTAAAGAATATATGACTGGTAATCTGAACAAATATATGTTTGTTATACTAAAGTAGTTGTTTGTAGCTTGGTACAGAATGTATCAGTGTATACGAGAAGTCCAACTATCCCGTGGACTATGGTAACATGTAAGTATAAGGCCCCGTCAAAACCCACGGGACAACGATACGAGAGTTCATATAGGTGTCTTTTATCATCGTGCCACTTTTAACACATTCCGTATCAATCTACCCCGTTAAACCCCGTAATGTATATTGTGTTGATTATAATTACAAGACTTGCCGATACCATCGGTACAAGTTGTTCATGTAATTAGGTTCAGAATATAAACAAGTAGTCATGTAATCAAGTCAAGTTATAACCATAGTTCAGTCAAGTCAAGTCATATTTGCATATTGATATTGTTCTGGTATTCAGGTTCGGGTTCAAGTATTCATGTTTGGTATATTGGATTCACGTTGAATTGGATTCTGATTTGGATTAGACTCAGATTGATTTAGACTCAGACTTGAGTTAGACACTTAGAACTGATTTGGATCCTGAATTAGGTTCGAGAGTTATCGGTAACTGCTGCACATGAACTGCATGATTTGTGTTTTTTCTAGGACAATTATCATTGATAACACCGTTAAGTTTTTCTACCTAAAATAGGCAAGCACTCACTTTCTCCGGCTTCCTGAGACTTAAGAGAATTGAACCCGCTTAAATCTATATTTACTAAAGTCCTTAAATATAATTTTATATAACTTGAGGGGGTTTTATGAAAATATTTTATATACTTTCAAAATAAATCTCGAGTATTTATTTATATTATTTAGGGTTTCCATAATTGTGAATTTCAAGAATGTGAAGTATTTTAGTGATAATAGTTTAACTTAGATAGTTCAAGGTATTTTAGTATAAAGCTCGTCTTTTGGATAACTTGAGGGTATTTTGATGAAAATTGTCATTCTTTTATTTTTTAGAAAACATGGGATTTTATTATATCTTGAAAATATGTGGTTTAATAATATTTATATAATTATTAAAAATTAATTTTTATTATTAAGTAGAAAATCTCGTTTTTTCTTAAAAATCGTATTAAAAATCTTTCGAGACCGAATGCTTTGTGAGGAGGTCAGCATTTCGCTCTACTTGCCCTAAGATGTGCGATAATCTGCACCATCCAATAACGGGTCCCCTAAAAAGGGTTGTAGAGGCATAATCGCAAAGAGTTTTGATAATACAATTCAAAGAAAACCGGGTTTTTATAGTTCATGGTATTTTAATGAAATATTGTATCAAAAGTATGATCAAAGTACATCGTGCTATGTAAACATGTGTGTATGTGAGGGTTAGGTCATTATCCCGTGATGTTTTCTAAATATATGTACAAACAAAGGAAAAATGACGTATATAAAGTTCATGGTAATTTCATGTAAAAGTGAGATTTAAGTTATTTAACATGATATTTTTGAGTGAAAATAGGTTATAAACATTTATAATAGTGTTACAAATATTATGTAAAAGTTGGACGAAAATATGTAATTAAAAAGTTAGATTTTATAGTTTAGAAGATTTACATTGGTATTAACTCCACTTACCGATATTTGTTTTGAAAAGAGATTTTAGAGAAGAAGGGGGATGATGAGAGAGGACTTACTTTTGGATTTTTTTTAAGAAGAGAGAAAGAAAGGGGTTGAGGTCGTCGTGGCGTCGCGGGGTCGCCGGAACTTGCTCGATTCCTCGCCGGAAGTTGATCTCTTGCTAACTCCACTTATATTAGAAAAATTTGAGAATTTTTGCTTGAATTTTCAGAATGGGGAGGGGCTAGGTTATGGGGTTCTATTTGTAGTGTGGAATTAAAGTTTTAGAATTGAAAGAATGAATTAAAATGCATTAAAATCGGATTTAAAGTTTAAATTGAAGTCTCTATTTAAACCCAGAGAAATCAAACAGTGTAGGGATAAAGGGGGTAAGCCAAGGGTTTTGTGTGCAGAGCACGGGGACTTTTCCCTACGAGATACCCGTCGGTGCCGGCCCTACACTCAATCTCGCCGGCCATCTTATGGAGGGGAGCCATCGGATCTTGGCCACGTGTCCTACTCGCTGTTAATAACATTGTGCACATGTTTATTTTTCCTGACTTTTCATTTTTTTATGTGCAGTGGATGTGTAAACTTTTGGGCTTCTAAAAGTTTAAAAGAAAATTCAAAAAAAAATAATGTGCCTGATGGGATTCAAACACAGGGGTTACGTCACAGTAGTGCAAGGTTTTACCAATGAGCTACAGGCTATTTCTTACTGTTCTTAAAAAAAATAACTTATAAAGTGTACTCAGGCTTGCAAACTCCATTCTGTACATTAATTTAAAAAAAAATTGTACAGTAAAATCAGAGTCGTTATATTCTACACTCCTTATAAAAATTTCGTTCTCGAAATTGACAATTACATAAGGACTAGTTTACAAATAGGAAAGGATATCTTGCATGCAGTCATCTTCTCGTTCCCACGTTGATTCTTCTGGTGAATTTTTTCTCCACATCACTCGGACTAAGTTTATTTTCTTGTTCCAAAGTGTCTTTACCTTTCTGTCCAGAATTTCAACGGGTTGTTGCTCACAAGATAGATTTGTCTGTACAGTGAGCTCAGAGTGATCAAGTATGCGGATGGGGTCGCCCATATATTTTCGAAGCTGGGATATGTGGAACACGTTGTGCACTCCTTCCAATGAGGGTGGTAGTACCAAACGGTATGCCACTTCTCCGACTCGTTCGAGAATGTCGAACGGTCCTATATATCCCGGACTGAGCTTACCCCTCTTGCCAAAACAGATTAATCCTCGGTTTGGAGAGATCTTTAAGAAAACATGATTGTTTGCCCCAATCAGAGCAAAGCTCTGTTAAAATTCTAAGGCGGGAAATGAAGCAACGTTTCTGTTTCCCCCAATCAGAGAAAAGCTCTGTTTCGAAATTAAACTGAAAATTAAAGTTAAGAAAATTGAAGCAACGCTTCAAATTCATTGCGCTGCGCGCAACGCGCCACGTGTCAAAACCTGATACGTCAGCGCAGCGCCCAAGGCAGTGCGCCCAATCAGAGTAAGACTCTATTTAAAACAAAATTAAAAGAAGCAACGCTTCAGATGATCTGCGCTCTGCGCTGCGCGACACGCGGCAGCGTGATTGATCTCAAAAACTATCTATTAACCGCAATCAAGAATGGCGTCACTTGGTAGCTAGCCGGTGAGTACGGGTCGGTCCATAGGGATGTTGTGAATTTCCTAGTCGCTCAAACGAGTTAATTCCGATTGTGGTCGGATTGATTATTAAATCTAAAAGCTAAATCTATCTATACTAAGATTATCTAGATCTAAATCTTGCTAGGGTTAGCTTTAGGAATGGTTTGGAAATGTAAATAAATCTCAACGCTTTCTATACCCAAATTAGGATCTAAGAGGAGTTATGGTAATTATTAATAAAGGGGATTAGATCCATTCGGGAAGGTGTTCCTTCCTCTAGGTTCTTGTCCTTCCTTTATCAATCCTTACCTTAACCTCCATGGAAAACACGCGCAACCGGGCCTTTATACTACGGTATCACCGCTACCTCGAGGGATAGGGTGCCGTAGGGCGCGGTGTGTGCGTGTATGCATGGAGTCCTATTGATTATATGTGATGGGTAAGAAAGGGATGAGAGATCTCATCTCTCAAAAGCCTTCCCCAAAGCTAACTCTAACAATTATCTAGGGCAAGGAATTAAAATCTAAACTAGAGCAATTAAATAAAACTACTTACAGATGGCTCTCTCCAAACATCAACACAGGGTTGTCAGATCTGAATTCATGAAATGAAAAGAGGCACCGATGCTCTCCAAAAGAATTCTAGGTTTTATTCATAAAAAGAGGCATAGGGAGGCATGAAAAGAATACAATGATTTAGAGTTCCTATTTATAGAGGATAGGAACCCTAAGTTACAATTGACCCGCATGTCTGCATTTACAAAAATACCCTTAGAAGACTATTCAGCGCAGCCTTAAAATTATGGTAAAAAGATTTCCTCAACTGTGGGCTCTTAATGGCCGCAGATCCGCGGCCCCAGTATGGGTTGGGCCACGGTTCCGCGGCCCAATGATGGAGTTGGTTTGTGATATTTTCTGTGCTGGCTTTAAGCTTTATGTTCTTCCTGTTTCTGCAGGTCTTTTCTCAATTTGGCTTCTAGGTATTCTCCAGATCTTCACAGTGAGTAGTTGTAGTGAACTTTAACCATTCGCTTTGTGTCGACGTCTTGAACCTTGCTTTGTGAACTGATCTTCATGTAGGCTTGATTAAGATCCTTCTGTTTGTTGGTTATAGTCCACTTTTGCATCGTCTTTTATCTTTTTCACTGTTTTAGATCCAAGAACCTGTAATATGTAGCAGACATGCGTCAAAAGTACCTGTTATTTATAAAACGAATAAGAATGGGGAATATAATAATGCAATATTATGGTGTGAACAAATACCCCCAAACTTATCTTTTGCTCGTCCTCGAGCAAACTTATTTTTTATTCTCGACAAAAACCTAACCTCACTTTCCCAGGGAAACGCGATTGCACTCAGCTCGTGCAACAAGCCGTTAAACCTCTAGGTGTCCCTAGTAGGAGGAGTGTTGTCTCCTGAGGGTTTTCAGCGGATACTACCCACAAAATCCTATCAATTCGGCCCATTAACTTTTATTCTCCAATTAGGTTTTCTAACAATGAATTCTATTATCGTCGACTCGTAAATTATCCACCCAAATTCTTCACACTTCCTCATCATTTAACTTAAGATTATATATGTTCTGCAGACCTACTTAGCTTTCGGCATTTCTTAAGTTTTCCTTCTAGGGTTCCATCTCCACTTAGGAATTTTTATCAACTCTATTAAAGATACAAGTTCTATTCTTCATTCCTCTCTCTCATCTAAACTCCAATCACATATCCCCACGTGTGTGTATAAATCACCCCTACACTTGGAAATTTAAATCAAGCAATCATACCCTTGTCCGTTGTCCAAAGTACTTATTAGTAGGTGAATTTTTAATTGAATTTTGCTTACACATCCTTCATGCGACCGTTAATACTTCTTGAGGTACCAACAACCGATTACAAGATATGTTTGCACTTTAAAGCGTAATTCCTAGTCTTGCAACACCCAAGGCTTTTAGTAGTGACTCCCAAACCAGTTGGTCTAATACATTAGGTGATGAAGCACCCTCGCTAAATATTTTTCTATTTTTACAGCCTTATGTAATCACAAAAACCAGTGTTCATTTTTTTTTTCTTTATTCACTTTTTTTTCTTTTATTTTCTTCGTACTAAGGACTTTAGACAAGAGCATTTCAAGGTCTCTTCTACTATTCCAAGTTTCAAGGCGCTTGATTGTGCAAATTGTAGGGTATACATTTTCAGAATCTAGACTTAAGCTAGGAATTATTTTTCAAACTTATACTCTAATAAGAATATCAATACTTTTTCTTTGTTTCAACTTAGCCCAAGAACAGACCTCAAAATTTGCCTATTTCTAAATAAACTACAAAGACATATACTTTCTACCGCTTAACTTTAAGGAAGGTTATCTTTAGGGTTTTTAATTTACTACGTCTAAGATCTAGTTGTTCCTAGCTACTTAACCTATCCGTCAAACTCTATCAAATAAGCCAAAATTGAATACAATAATTTTTATAATTTTTCAAAATTTTCAATTTTTATGGGTTTTCAAATAAATATGCAAATGCAAAAATATACATATGAATGCGAAGGAAGAAGACGTACCGAACATACCCCCAAACTGAAACTTGACAGCGTCCTCACTGTCATGCCACACCAATAGGGTCAAAATGTCGGCACTCCCCTGTTTATTTATTTATAATTTTTTTAATTTTTTTAATTTTTTTTAATTTTTTATAGAAAAAGAAAATAAAAAATATATATACATATATACAACAAGGTCCTCCCCAAACTAAACAAGGCTTTACATAAGCCAAAGGTTAGCACCAACCATTCAAAAATCTCATCGTGGTATTGGTAGAGTTGGTGAAAGAATGGAGTGGAAATAAGAGAAATGAGAAGCACACGAGACCGTGTGGAAAGAAGAGTGGAATATGGTTTCGGCGGAGGAGAAGAATGACGGAAAAGAGAAAGAAGTGGAGTACGATCTTGAGGGTGTAAATCGAGTGAATAAATTAGCACAATTTGTGATGACCGATGTGTTAAAAGCGATTGTGCTAACCTATCAACCCGTTGAGAAATGGGGTCAAATCCCTCAAGATTTGCAAGAAAGCATGGGTACATCGAACTCGGTAGTGGAGATGAAGGCGTAACGGTCTCTTGCACGGTCGGAACGATAGGACAGACGAAAGGGAGTGAATTAGGGATAAGCCCATTCTCACCGTAGTAAACTGTCTTGAATTTGAAAGATTCCATCAATGGTTCGAAACGACTGTAAGCAACCGAGTCTGATGGTTCAACTAACTCATCTGAAAATTTAAAGGACTCAAATTCAGGCGGTGAGACTTCAACATCGTCCGAAAAAGTGAAACACTCGTAAGTGTCATCGGCTGTGAGAACTGTGCCAGATTCAAAGAAAAAATTTTCAAGCTCACAATCGTCAAGCGTGATCTTGTGCGTGGTCGGAATGATGGAAAAGAGGGAGGGTGAGATAACAGTTAAAGGTTCAGGAGGCTGAATTGGAAAATCCGACACATCAAACAAAAATGGTTCAACCTCAATATTATCCTCAAGACTCTCCACAATACTATCTTCGTAATTCTCCTCAATATTTAGCTCATCCATGCCATTATCATCAAAATCAAGACGCATATGAAGTTCGGGAGAAACAATCAATGACTCGGGATGATGAATTGGACATAAAATTTCAATCAAATCTACGGGTTCACCATCCAAAATATTCCCGGCGTCTATATCCTCAATCAAGTGAAAATCAATTTTTTCTGACACCTCATCAAAAGCATGGATGTTTATCAATTTAGGTTCTAGATTGGAGGTGTAAAGATCGAAAGGATTAAGTGTGGTTTCACTCGAAAGGGGTTCTTCACAATCTGGAAAATCAAGCACTACAAAATCACACAACTCGTTAGATGTTTTATTTTCAACTTGTGAATCATTTTGGACAATCGATGGAAAACAGGAGTTGTGGGTTTCAATTGGATAAGTGTAGATTTGATTTGGAAATGTGTAGAACTCACTCGCTCCTCTCAAATTCTCACTCTGTCCAACCGCCTCCTCATACATTGAAAAATTTGAAGCTAGTTGGAAACTAGCTACCGGTTCAGCAGGTTGCATAAGGGCGGCCATGGACGCTTCCACATTCCTAGTCATTTTGTTTGTTGCTACAATATAAGCTTCCAACGACTGTTCCAAATTAGACATGGGTTGTGAAGAGCTTTCGGTAAAAGATTCAAAGTTGTGTGGATACGTGAAACTCCCAAAAGGCTGTGTAGAAACAGTGTCTAGTGAAGGTGGGAAAGTCGGGTAGAACTGGTAGGAATTGGATGGATGGACAGGAGTAGGGTCAACATGTGGATAAAAAGGCGAATGGACTTGTTGATCCTTAAAACTAGATGAGTTGAGAGGGGTGAAAGATCGGCTACGAGATTGAGCAATATGCTCAGCAATGGACATCGGTTTAGGAGTTACAGCAGGACTTGGAAAAGTGGTGTCAACGTACGAAGGTGGTGTGGGTTGACAAGGTTGACACAAAGTGGGTTGTAAAGTCGAACTGTTTCTCCTAGACGCTTCTATTTGATCTTTCAAAGAAATTTTAGGCACGGAGGGATCTTCCTTAAATCGACCGAAACAATTGACGTACGAGGCAAAGTTAGGTTCGGGATACCAAAGTTCGGAAAGTGATTTATGATTTGGGGTACCCATGATAGAAGAAAGGGAGAAGAGAAAGAAGGTGGGTGGTGCAAGTGGGGTGCAAGGATTTCTTAGCGACAAAATTTTGCAAGTTTTTATAAAAAAATTTCCTTTTTTTCTTTTTTTTAGAACGTTTTGCAAAAAAAAGATTTTCGATAAAGGGCTAAGACACACTTTCAACCAGAAATGCACAATCAGGCCTAGATCTAGGGTCACCTAGGTCAGCTAGACAGCTCCTAACTGTTCCAAAGGGCTAGAAATAGGACCTCAAACCGCCTCTTCACCGCCAATTGCGGTCAGGTAAGTGCCAAGTAAGTGGGAGGCTCCCCGCTACAAGTAGCGGTCCTAATTAAGCAACCACTTGCCTTAGACACACTTGCCTAGACACCGCAAAGTCAGGTTAGGATTAACGGCCGATGCCTATAAGTAGTCCTCTGTCCTATTGAGCTCGAAGTCCTTAGGGCTGAGTCTAGTATTTTTTAATTAAAGATTTGGTCAATGCAAATGCCTTATGTGATTTCTGGGGTCCTGGGAAGGGTGATGAAATCTCCACCCAATCTGAATTGGTCAAAAGCCCCTTAAGTCCGATTAAAGATATGCAAAATAGTAAAAAAAAAAATAACACTTGCAATCAAATCTTTTTATTTTATGCGCGGCGCAAAGAATCCTGCACAAGATTGTTATTTGGAAGGGAAAAGATTTTTTTAAGCGCAAAGAATCCTGCAGGAGATTTTTCAGAAGATATATCGGAGATTTGCAGAGGAGGAGAGAGAAAACTCACAGAGATTTGCGGTGGCGGAACTGTTTTTTTTCTTCTGGTGTTGTCACCAGGGCGCGGCGGTTCCACGGCCGGAATGGGGGTCGCGCGGCGGTTCCGCCGCGTGTTGGTCGCTTCGGCAGTTTTTTTTTGGGACCAGTTCACCGCGATTCTTCTTGTTGACTCGGTCCTCCAAATTTCTTCTGTTGTCTATTGTGATATTTCTCTGTTTGTTCAGATTTGATATTTGCTGTTTTGATCTCTGTAGATTTCCAGATCCGAATTTGTTCGTAGATCCTGCAAAATTCACACAAAATACCTTTCCCAAAAATAACAGATGATATATTTTTATATTTTTTTGATTTTTCATATTTTTATGATTTTTTTAATTTTGATTAACCCGAAATTGCAAAAACGAAATAACACGCCATCCCCGGCAACGACGCCATTTGATTGATCTCAAAAACTATCTATTAACTGCAATCAAGAACGGCGTCGCTTGGTAGCTAGCCGGTGAGTACGGGTCGGTCCACAAGGATGTTGTGAATTTCCTAGTCGCTCAAACGAGTTAATTCCGATTGTGGTCGGATTGATTATTAAATCTAAAAGCTAAATCTATATATACTAAGATTATCTAGAATTAAATCTTGCTAGGGTTAGGTTTAGGAATGGTTTGGAAATGTAAATAAATCTCAACGCTTTCTATACCCAAATTAGGATCTAAGAGGAGTTATAGTAATTATTAATAAAGGGGATTAGATCCATTCGGGAAGGTGTTCCTTCCTCTAGGTTCTTGTCCTTCCTTTATCAATCCTTACCTTAACCTCCATGGAAAACACGCGCAACAGGGCCTTTATACTACGGTATCACCGCTACCTCGAGGGATAGGGTGCCGTAGGACGCGGTGTGTGCGTGTATGCATGGAGTCCTATTGATTATATGTGATGGGTAAGAAAGGGATGAGAGATCTCATCTTTCAAAAGCCTTTCCCAAAGCTAACTCTAACAATTATCTAGGGCAAGGAATTAAAATCTAAACTAGAGCAATTAAATAAAACTACTTACAGATGGCTCTCTCCAAACATCAACACAGGGTTGTCAGATATGAATTCATGAAATGAAAGAGGCACTGATTCTCTTCAAAAGAATTCTAAATTTTATTCATAAAAAGAGGCATAGGGAGGCATGAAAAGAATACAATGATTTAGAGTTCCTATTTATAGAGGATATGAACCCTAGGTTACAATTGACCCGCATGTCTGCATTTACAAAAATACCCTTAGAAGACTATTCAGCGCAGCCTTAAAATTATGGACGAAAAATATGTAATTAAAAAGTTAGATTTTATAGTTTAGAAGATTTACATTGGTATTAACTCCACTTACCGATATTTGTTTTGAAAAGAGATTTTAGAGAAGAAGGGGGATGATGAGAGAGGACTTACTTTTGGATTTTTTTTAAGAAGAGAGAGAGAAAGGGGTTGAGGTCGTCGTGGCGTCGCGGGGTCGCCGGAACTTGCTCAATTCCCTGTCAGAAGTTGGTCTCTTGCTAACTCTACTTGTACTATTCTTGTACTTAGAAAAATTTGTGAATTTTGGTTAGAATTTTCAGAATGAGGAGGGGCTAGGTTATGGGGTTGTATTTATAGTGTGGAATTAGGGTTTTGGAATTGAAAAAATGAATTAAAATGCATTAAAATTGGATTTAAAGATGAAATTGAAGTCTCTGTTTAAATTCAGAGAAATCAAACAGTGCAGGGGTAAAGGGGGTAGGCCAAGGGTTTTATGTGCAGAGCATGGGCACTTTTCCCTATGGGCTACTCGTCGGCGCCGGCCCTACACTCAATCTCGCCGGCCATCTTATGGAGGGGAGCCGTCAAATCTTGGCCACGTGTCCTACTCGTTGTTAATAACATTGTGCATATGTTTCTTTACCCTGACTTTTTATTTTTTATGTGCAGTACATGTGTAAACTTTTGGGCTTCCAAAAATTTAAAAGAAAATTCAGAAAAAAACCAATGTGCCTAATTGGATTCGAACACAGGGGCTACGTCACAGTAGTGCAAGATTTTACCAATGTGCTACAAGCTATTTCTTGCTGTTCTTAAACAAAAATAACTTATAAAGTGTATTCAGGCTTGCAAACTCCATTCTGTATATTAATTTAAAAAAATTTCGTACAGTAAAATTAGAGTCGTTACAGACCCCTTGCACTATGGGGCTTGAGCACTTATACTCTCTGCCCTATCATAATAAACACTTAAACTCCCTCTCATCACAAGATAATTTTTTTATTCCAAATTTACCCCATTCTCATCTCTTCAATAATATAGAGTTCAAAACCCCAACTCAAAAGAGTCAAATAGCTCTACTATAAATGTGGCATGTCCCTACGGTTGGAATCGTAGGGGCAAACCATTGTCCCTATGATGTCCACCATATGAGAAAAATTATGATCCATAGGTGCAGATAAATACCCCTACGGTTACAAATTTTCCCCTACGGCGAAACCCGTATGGGTTACTGCCCCTACGGTTTCCAACGTAGCAGCAGTATCATTTTATACATTTTTTTAAAAAAATATTTTAATATCGAGCACACTTAGCCCCTTCGGTGGAACCCGTATGGGCTTATTATGCCTCTACGATGCTAACCGTAGGGGCAAATTTTAAATTTTTTTAAATACCGCCTTCTGTTTTTTCTCCGCCCTTTACATAATAATATATCACACACTATATTATATACCCAAATACAAAAATATATATCAATAACATCCCACGCATAATATATAACGAAATACAGAAATGTAAAAACACAAAATAAACAAACACAATACAAAATTACTCTAAAATCATGATCATAATCATCATATACAAGAACCGATATCCAAAATCTACAACATGTCTCAAATACAATACGGACAATGTTTATAATGCAAGATTTAATGAAAATTGGAGCGCAGTATATATCTCCAGCGATATCATCATGAGCCTGCGCTCAGGCAGCAGTAAGAGCGGGATGATAGTTTCTCAGGTTATGAACAGCCGGTAATCCGGATGTGGATGCATCCCCCTAACTAGATAATAAACAATGACTATATAAGTAATTTCTGAATAAAATAATACATAATCAATTTGAAGTATTATATAGTAAAAAATACTAACCTGCAGAATGTTCGGAAGGTATGGATCGTGCGGGAACGTCTGTGTCCCAGATGTGGAGGCATCTCCTCCAACCAAACAATAAAAATTACTATATATGTAACTTCAAAATGAATATGCGTGTATATTTATAATATATCATTCAAAATGAATATGCATATAATATATAATATATAAAAATACATCCAGGTGTGGTAAAGTCCATACGGAAATAGTCATCTAGACTCTGTCCGGACGGGGGTGCAACACAACCCCTCTGTTGTAGGAGTTGCTCCCTACGCAGCTCCTTAGGCATAATCTCTTTACCCCTACCTCTAAAGTCACCTCTGGCGCTGCCCCTGCCCCTCGCTGGTACTGACGTCACCAATACCCCTAGATAAAAGTATAATCATTACATATGCATACAATATATGTATGTAAGAGAAATAATAACAACAATACATGTATATATCATAGAAAACATAAACTTATAATATAATATTAATGATTATCTTTTTTGTTTCATAAACGCATTAGACGTCGTAAGAATATCTACTTGAATTTGGTTATCAATATCATTCCAAACCCACGTAACTTCACGCTTATCCGAAGATAACCTTTCTAGGAGACAGACGGTTGGAGAACTCTAAATCTTCTCACTTCATCTTCCTCATCACTGTCATTCATACGATTCTCAAATTCTGAGACATCATAAATATTTCTGGGCTCCCATCGGCATACAACACTTCATCCCGGATGCTTTAAGCACTTTGAGTAGTATATTTGAAATGCATGTTTCAGAAATATAAATGGATCGTGCTCAAAGCAAAATCGACGTGTGTTTACACAAGTCAATTCATATTCATCTTTCCAAGTCCCGAGATTATCTCTCTACCTTCTGGTTCCGGTTTGTGTATCATACCAAATACACTGAAATATATAAAATGGTTCTGCTTGTCCGAGATATTGGATACCGTGTATGCAATCCAAGTACCCATAATAAATCACACCATCCGAGCCAACGGTGTCAATCCCACTATTCTGTATGGTTCGAGATTTTTCTATATCCTTAACTTCAAATTTGTATCTAAGGACACCGAATCTTTTGTGGTATGCAATCTCCATGTTAGGAAACTGAGCTAGACATCTCAAGTCTTTTTCTAATGATACAAATATGTTCGGATCTTAGATCCGACAAAATAAATTATGCGACAATTACATAATGATAAAAAATTAGATTAAGAGTAGTCGCAAAAAATATGAGGTTCGAACATCTTACATGATGTACAAACCAGTCGCAAAAATCGTCTTGATGATATTTTTTCAATCGATCATCATTCCAATTAGGATGCCTGTCACATACTTCATTCTTATGAATTTTGTTCACAACATTAGATTTTATCGTCAACATTATATATATATAAAGAACAATTAATGTAAAACAGATTTACACTCTAATTTCATGAAGACATACGCTATTGAGGAGAATAAACTGATGTATCTTGTTGATAAATATGGGTTCCATTCTCTTGTAATCTACTTTACTATATAGTCCGTCCTAAATTCTCCGAGGCCTGTTAAGTTTCATCTCAATGTTTTCGTCCAGATAGCGAAAACAAAATGTAGTTATTTCATCTTAGAGATAACCTTACATATTAGAACCCACCGGTCGATTTCTATTGCTCGGATACTCCCTTCTCAATAGGCATGACATCTGTAATACCCAGTTCCTTTGTAAATATTTTCCGTATTCTTAAATAAATATTTTCCCTATTTTTCTATTTAAATTTTTCTCCATTATTTCCTATAAATATTTTTCCAATATTTTTCTAATAAGTATTCCTAATTCCTTTAATCTTAAACTCCTATCTAAACCCTAGCCTAGCCCACAACCATTCCTGTTCCCATTCTCTTGTCTTCTTTTCTCTTGGGCCTAACCCAGAAGCCCAAACCGAACCCAAAATCCCCAGCCCAAACGGGCCCCTTCCTTCTCTTCTCCCTTTCTTCCCTTTTCACTATCTTCTCCATGCTTTGTCCCCAACAACTCTGCTTCCCTCGCCAATGCCACATGATGAACAACTTGTCCCTACGTTCCTCGCCTAACACCCATGATCTCTGCGGCCACCTCCCTCTTCCCTCAACAGCACTGAGTCTTCTCATTATCTCCATCTCCCTTTCTTTTTTTCTTTCGATCTCACAATCTCTAACTCCCTCTACCGCTCTCACACCCCCACCGTCGTCACCTCCACCAACCGCATTCTCCATCTCTCTCTTTCTCTTTCGCTCGACCTCCCTTCCAACCGCTACTCACCACCAACCAACTCGTTGGCCACCAACAACACCGATGAGCTCCCATCCACAAGCCTCCTCCACTTCCTTAGCACCTCATTCTTCCAGCTCCGACCAGCTTCCTCATCGCCGGCGCGTCCCAGCCGCCGCCGCCGCCATCGAGCACACCTCCATCTCGAACACCGATCCATCACCTTCCTCCAAGCAGGTCGAGTCCTCCGCCTCTCCCCCTCTCTCCTCGAGATCACCGACGAGCCACCTTCACTTCCATCGTCGCCTGCAACCACGCAACCTCGCTGCCAATGTCATGTCTTGCTTCCCAAAAGAACGTAACAGTATGTGATGAGGTCTGCAATGTATTTATTACGAGAAGATTGTTTCCTTAATAAATATGCTAATCGTTTATACAAAATATACTAACAGTCAAGAATTAAAAAGAGTAATTAAAATTCAACAACTTTATTTACATTCACTTCCATAATTTTCAAGTACAAATGAAAAAGTGCGATAACAGGAAAGGTGCCTAAACAATGGTATACTCGAAATAAACTGATGAAGGAAACTAATAGTCTGGCTGAATTGAAACCTGATCGAAGTCCTCCTGGATTGACTTGATCTACTCTGAATCCTATCCACCTGATGAACATCCCAAGGAAAAGAAACAGAGAGTAATATCATCGGCGAACTAGCGCTCGGTAAGTCCCCAAGAAATAAATATGATAAATGAGGGTATGTAAAATAAAATATGGATCCAAGTAGAAACTAACCTGTAGGAGTGAGAATGTAAGAGTATTAATTAAGCATGAGTATGCTAAGGTATCTTAAGCATAGAAGTTATATGAATATAGTTATTCTATTCTAATGTGACTGTATGTATTTTGATAAGAAAGGTATGTGTGTATACGAGAGTAGTCCAGCTTACCCTACGGACCAAAGTTACAAGAAGTACAAGGCCCCGTCATAACCTACGGGATAACGACTCGAGAAATTCAAGAGGTGTCTTTTAAATGACCTCTTGTTCCATGACATACATTCCTTACTAACCTGCGCCTTATCATCGCGTATTTTATGTATAGATCAAGTTTAGAGGTATTGACCGAATCCATGAATATAGAGAGTATAAGTTCAGGTTCATGTCAAGTTCAAGTATTCATGTCAAGTTCAAGCCAAGTCATATTCATAGTTCGGGTCAAGTCAAATCAAGCTCAAGTGTTCAAGTTCAAGTCGAGTTCGCCTTTTTTTTGGTTCGAGTTCAAAATCAAGTCAGGTTAGGGTTCAAGTCAAGTTCGAGTTGAAGTTGAGTGAAGTTACAATTTATATTTTAGTACAAGTATGATTTTCCTGAAGTTACGATTTACATTTAGAGAGAGGCAAGTGATGCATCATTGTCTCCGGCATCCTGAAGCACTGACGAGAGAAGACGCCACTCAAACTAATGTACAACCTAAATACGTAATATAAACTAGTCATTTTTTATTTCTAAGGTATTTATGTGAAAAATGTCATTTAAATATTTCTCGAGGGGGCTTTATGTAAAAAAATTTATTTAAGAAAATATAAACTCGAGGGTGTTTTGGCAAAAACATATTGATTTGAATGTCTAGGGTTTTTATTAAATTCATCTAACAGATTCCAAGGTATTTTAGCGACAAAACCCTGCTTTTAAAAGTTTATGGTTTTTCGTGATAATCTATCTTTTCAAAAGCTTGTGGTATTTAATATAAAAACCTAATTTAGTTTAAAGATATTTTATAAATATGCGTTTTAGAAATTATAGTTTTAAACCAATCTAAAAGATAATTTCTTTTTCACCCTTTTAGTGTTGACTAATATTAAAACATCATATTTTATTTTCCTTTTAAGACCATGCTCTGTGAGGAGTTGCGGATCTTATTCTATTAGATTCAGGATGTGCGATAATCCGCACCGTCGATAACAAGGTTCCCCTAATGAGGGTTGTAAAGGTGTATTTACAAAGAAAGTTATAGTTAAAAGTTTTTTTAATACTAGAGGGTATTTTAATGAAAACCAATTCTTTTTAGATAAACATGTTAATACATAACTGTGCTATGATTCCAAAGTATGTGTGAGTGGGGTAAGTCATTACCCCGTGGTATTATCTAAATATATGTTTAAACAAAAATAACAATATAGCATTTCAAGAGAATTCATACTAAAGCATGTATTTATATATTGCGATAGAGATTGTATAAAACTTTATGTTGTGTATCTATGGCTAAAGTCTATCAAACATACAATTATATGTTCTAATAAAATAGATTTAAAAGAACTTCATGTACTTGGTTAACGAGATAAACTCAAGTGTTTTCGGTTCATGAAATTGTTTATAATAGCATGTGTGAATTTTGATATAAAAGAACTTATTTACGCATAGGTTTTAGTATCATGGAGAAGTAAATCGATTCAAGAGAAGAATGAGAGAAAGATGAGACTTACGGGTTGCGAATTCTAAAGAGTTTGAAGGAGAGGAAGGAGGGAAGGACTTACTCGCGGTGTGAATCGGTCTAATAACCGATTCACCAATTAATTCTTTAAAAAGTTTTAGTGCGTTTTTTGGTTTGTTGCAGTGGCTATTTGTTGTCGTTGATGATGGTGACAAGAGTTGAGAGATCTGTGGTTGACTTGAAAGCTTCGTAGAAAGGAGGAAACCGAGGCCTACGATGCTCAGAGGAAGACATGCTCGAGAGGGCTTGAGAGACCTTGAGTTTGAAGGAACTTGAGAATTTGAGAGAGGTATGCCTAGGGGAAGATAACAAGGACTGAGTGGGTATTTATAGATGAAGGAAAAAAGGTATGGTTAATTAGAAAAGAATTAAAAAGGATTAATGGGGTAAAATGAAGGGCATGTTGTTCTCAAATTAAACTCATGGGTTTCAGAGTATTAAAATGGTAGAGGGGAGGATAAAAGTCGTACGTGCACAAGACGGACCCCATTGGGCTCACCCAGGCCGACCCAACCTGCTCTAGGTCGACCCCTGGCCTCGGGTGTAACAACTCCAATTTTAGTGTACAAAAATTTATTTAAAAGTTAATATATACTCGGGGTATTTGCATTTACTGTGATTACTATAAGTAATTAATTTTCTTTTTAATAGTAAGAAAGAGCTTGTAGCTCACTGGTAAAGCCTTACACTACTGTTACAAAGCACCAGAGTTCAAATCCCATACCCTACATTATTTTTTAATATTGTTTTATTTTGAATTTTTAGAAGTCTAAGAGTCTACACGTGCATAACTCGTAAAAACCCTACTACATAAATAAAACAAATGGTCCCAGGGGCTACACCAACCGTTAAGGAGCTTGGAGCACCCCGGACTCGGCCGAATCGGCTGACTCGGCCCGCCGCCGCCGGCCGGACTCGGCCGGACCGTCGAGTCCCCAACATGAAAAGTTTGCCTCTTGGCCTCCCCTGTACCCCTGTATACTTTAATTGTCCTGCACAGTAACAGAGCCCCTTTAAAACCTTATTTACTCCATTTTAATATATTTTAATACAATTTTCAATTCATCCTTTCACCTACCCTAAACCCTAGCCTTACCCTATAAATACAACTCCTAGACACCCCCCTCACTCATAATTCTATCCAAACTCTCAAGAAAACTCTACAAAATTTTTGTGTACAAGTGGAGTTAGCGAATGACGAAACTCCGGCGATCTTCCGACGACGACCCTAGGAGCTTCCGGCGACGAAACGACGCACCGGCAAATCCTACATCTTCCTCTCCCTCTTCTCTAATCTCTAAGCCAGTAAGTCCCACCTTCTCTTCTCTATTCTTTTCTAAAAACTCATATTACTAAAACCCGACGGAATCGGAGTTAATCCGATTTCCTATTCGGTTCTTCCTAAAAATTCAAACTTTTCTTAAATACAATCATACTAAACGCTTACATGTTGACTATTAAATATTAACAAGTCATATTGAACAAGTTCTATATCAAAAGGATTTCTATTTCAATTTTTATCGTACTTTTTCACTAAAATACCATGTAGTTTAATTTCGACATTTAAACATCGCAATCTTGCTATACCTTTAAGTAGATCACGAGGTAATGACCTACCTCCTCACAACACTCATATGCAACATAGCACAATTCCTTTCGGGAACAAGAATACGGAAAAACGAAACTTTACATATAAATACCACTAACTATTAAAACCGTTTTCTATAAGATTACGTATTTTTATAAATCTTTGCAAAGCGCCGCTACAACCCATTTTTGGGAACCCGACTGGGATGGTGCGGATTATCGCACATCCCTAGGATTAGTAGTGCGAGATGCAGATCTCCGCAAGGAGCATTCGATCTCGAGAGATTTAAAATACAAATATCTTATGAAAATGAGATTTCTAGAATTATAATATATATTAAAATTATTTTTATATAATTTTATATATATATATATATATATATATATATATATCATTAAAATATCTATTTTTGTGGTAACCCTAGATTGCTCGCTAGATCTCTCTCGATCGATGGATAGATAAATGGATATATATTCTCCCAGTCCTGTTATAGGCTCTGAAATGTGAAACCCTAGATGAAATATTGAAATATATGAAATTACGATCATTACCCTGAAGTTTTAGATCTTACGGACGCCAAATGACCGCTGAACCGCCGTTTATAACCCTATTTGACCGCGCTTCCGCCGCCGTTTGGTGGGTTCGTGCCTCCAATTTTTTTTCCTTTTCTTCTCGATATTTGGAAATCCTTCTGATAAAAAGATTATAAAAATATATCTCTTAGTCTCTGCCGTTGCAACATTCTTCGATTTGCACCTAATATTCAGCAGATTTGATTTGGTGAATCGATTTATTGTGGATCTCCTACTTGTATTTCAGACCTGAGCTGATATATTATAATATCTGCACAATATCTCAAATCATCTTGTTAGTAGCATTCATTTTATTTGAGATATTATTCTTACCAACTATATGATATGATATCTTAAGAATATTGGGTAGGAATATTTGATATGATATGCATATTTTAATTAATAACCTCATGGATATTTTATTTAAATATGATATGCATATATTTCCCTAATTATATTAATTATAAATGAAGAAACATATGATAATAATATTTTTACAAATAAACCCACATATGTTCTTTATTTACAATTAACACCTTTTAGTAGTTAATAATAGTAGGGAAAATGTCCATAAAAATATGCAGTAAATTTGATTGATCAAATACCCCCAAACTTATCTTTGATAATCCAGAGCAAACTATTAAAAAGAAAAAGAAAAATCTAGCACACTTTCGTAGGCAACACGATTGCACTTAGCTCGTGCAATAAGGTTTTAAACCTCTAGGTGTCTCTACTAGGAGGAGTGTTGTCTCGTGAGGGTTTTCAGCGGATTACACCCACAAAATCCCAAAAATTTAGAAAATAAAAGAAAGAAGACAAAAATTACATGCAAAGATAAGAACATATAAAAGAAAAACTTTGAAAATAAGAGTTTCAAACCAACTAGCTTTTTAGTTGTCATGAGCCAGATTTTAATGGTCTTGAAAAGATTTCGGAAATCTCATCATCCCTCAATAAAACATCGTCTTTAGTCTTCCTCCCTATCTCTCCTCCAAATATCTGATCATATAACCCTATGTGTGTGTAAAAACATCCATACACTTGGAGAATTCAATTCAAGCTATTTTACCCTTTGTCCATATTCCTTAGTACTTTTTAGTCGGTGATGTTTTTAGATGGATTTTGCTCACACATTTTTCATGTGACCATTAATACTTCTTGAGGTACTAACCAACCGATTACCAAATGTGCTCACCTATTAAGGCGTAATTAGCAATATTCTAGTCTTGCAACACCGATGGTTTAGCAGTGACTCCCAAACCAGTTGGTCTAAGGCACTAAGTGATAAGGCACCCTTGCTATATTTTTTTTATGTTGCTTTAAGTAATTACAAAACCAGTGTTCATTTTTCCGCACCATTTATCTTTTTTTTAATTTATATATTTTTCTTTAATAACAAGGTTTTTAGACAAGAGTATTTCAAGGTATCCTCTACTATCCCAAGTTTTAAAATGTGTGCAAGTGCGTGTAGTAGGGTATCAACGTTCAGAAGTTTGGACTAAAAAATATGGACTATTTTTCAGACTTAATCTTATCCACAGATTAGTAATTTCTTCATCTTACTAACCCTTGGGACAACATCTCATGACTACATATTACTAGCTTCGTTTTAAAATATCTAATTTTCTTGCATTTTTTAAATCTCTTCCTTTCATTCATATGTATTTTTTACTTTCTAAATTTTATTTTCAAAATTTATGCAATGCAATATTTATATATGATGTGTAGATATATACAAACCTTCCAAACCATCCCCCCAAACTTGTTTGCAGCAGTGTCCTCAGGTAAAACAGTGTTTTCATTACCGAGCATTGAAAATCATAAGAAGGGGGGTTAAATATTATTGGTCTACACAAAACTTTACAAAGACCAAAACTTAAAACCAACCATACAAATATTTTATCAATATAACACCATGGTTGGTAGAAGATCGTGTAACGGATAGACGTGAAGAAGACTCGAGACTGTATAAGAATGAATGTTGTATCATATCTCGAGTAAAAGAAACAGAAATGAGAGTAACGAGAAGAGATGAAGTGGGGGGGGGTAAGATAAGAGGTGTAATCGAAAGGTTTTACGTCTCGGTTGGTAGAGACGAAAAAGTGAGTGTGAATGAAAACGAGAATGTGAAAGATAAATAATGGGTGGAATAGGCGTATTTTCGTTTGTGATTAGAAGAAGGGGTGGCAGTTCAACTTCTTCGGCCTCAAAAGGAGGCTCATAATACGGCAGAGATTGATTTATCACAACATCCAAGTCTTTAAGGAATGCGAGTGTTAGTTATGTATATGCCCCAGAGGCCATTGTTGTTCATATAATGTATATTATAGTGGATACTTGGATATATAGAGAGAGGACTTTCTTGCTCGATATGATAGTATGCTATCTGGTTTTACTTTGTCTTAACATGTTGACTTGTATTGGTTTACTGTCTTGCTCTCACATGTTGATAAAGCCTTTAGGATATGTACTCGACTACTAGGACTATGATGTAGATCATACTAGTGGAGCTAGGGTAGTCCATGAGTACATCCTATAACTGTTCATAGTCGAGAGTGTATCGAGACAGGGCATCGATACTCCAGAGTAGACTAGCGTATACGCATCTTGACCCATATGATGGACGATGGATGATCCCATATCCATCGGTGTTTGACATCAAAGATGGTGTACGGGTGCTCAGTGGAGACTGGGTACACTGAACGGACTCGCCGAGAACTCCTATATGGTATTATACCTATCGTCAGATAGCAGTTCTCTGGTGACACTGGTACAGGTTAGTCTGTAGACCCAAGATCGTCATAGAGTCTTGTGTGATTCCCACTGTGCTTTGATTTCCACCTTACCACGTTCATGAGAACGTTCAAAATGGTGGCTTTAGGGTACAGTCCCAAATCAAATGGAGGCAATGAGTGATAGGAGGGGTTTCGTCTCTTCCGGTATTGGGGGTTGATGTTGCGCTGTGTTTGATTGGCTATAACTGGAAGTCCCTGGCCAGGGATGCTATGGAGATCTACTGGTAAGTGTTATCAGTAGTTTCTCGACCCGTTATGATCCTCACATCGACACGACTTATCGGTTACTGGGGTCTGACGTTTACCACCCCTAGACTGGATATGCGACATATCAGACGAAGAGACCGGACTGTACGGTAGTGTTACTGGTTGGATTTACAGGAGTGTGTGCAGGCTTGCTTGTTGATCTTCTGATCGCTCAATACCCGGGTGGCTGTTACGTTTAGCAGACCGCTTGCAGCTTGTGGGTGTTTTATATGATCATCACCTACTGCCGGCGTATTGACGATTGTTTAGAGTCCTACACAGAGGTTTCCTGGCTCAGGCAAAACGGAGTAGGAGCACATATGTGATATGTGCGGAATCGAGATTAATACGATATGAGATACCGTATTCTATTCTCGCGATATGTGATATCGGCCGGGTATATATGATATAGCCGGGATATCGGATCAAGTGTTGATTCGATAAGATGATACATGTTATATTAGTCGGTTATATGTTATATAGCCGGATTATCAGATCAAGAGTTGATTCGATAATTTAATGTATAATTATATATGTGATATATTACATTACATTAACTAATGTAAGCTCACTTAAATGATTCTTTTTCTCACTTGATAATACATTGATATATACATGTGATATATGTTAATTGTATTATTTTCTTTTGTTATATTATATATTATAAATGTGATATATAATATTATAACATGTTAGGGTTACAAATGCAACTAGGGTTTTGAGATTAAACCATGCTAGGGTTTGGATAAGGGTTAATGTTTTGTTTTGGGTTAATTCTAAATTGTGTGGATATTTATCTTTGTTGACTAAAATCCACTCTTTAGATATTTTCTTGATATTTCTTAACCCAACCCTAACCCTAACCCATGGTAAAGTCTCTACAAGGGTTAAGCATGACATGCTTAACTCTTGGTTGCATTTCTAACCTCAAGCATAATTCATTTTCATCACAACAAAACTTCATCTTCTTCTTGCTCTTGAAAAAAGCTTGTTTGATTTTTCTTTTGTGATGAATGAATGTGAGAAATAGAAAACTAAAGAGAGCAAAATTCCTACTTCATCATCCTCATCTTTTCTAACCACTTAGATTAGGGTGTTTGCTTCACCAATACCTCATTAGTGAAGCAAGATCTTGGGTTTGTGTTTCCTCAAGGTAGACCGTCTTGGATTTCAAAGACTTCAAGCAAGATGCATCATTCACCTCATGGAGCCACTCGAGAGTCCGGGAACTTGATGATCGCAGTGAATGGACCTTAAATCGGAGCTTATGAAGCGAAGGAACAGACTACAAAGGTTGTAATCCCTAACTCTTAGTTGTTAATTTTTTAACATATAGGTTTTGTTTGATTCTCTAGTTATCAATTCATGGCTAGGGTTCCTTAAAACGGCAAAATTTTGAAATTGACATGGACGATACCTCCCGAAACCTTATTTCCGTTGTAGGTATCCCAACAGTGGTATCAGAACCTAGCTAGAGAATTAGACGGATAAGTGTAGGATTACGAAACCGAAACAACTCCGAAACACCCGACGAAAAACCCTAGTTTATGTAAATTTTTTCAGAGTGTCAAATTTTTTTTCAAACAGTTGCAGAGTGATGTATGTGATACAATATGAACACCGTACAAAATTCACCCCATTCCCTCAAAAATTGGCCGAGCCCATCAGTGTCCAAACCGGCCAAATCAGATTCCTAGGGGCTGAAATCTTTACAGTGTTTAAGGCTCTGGGTTTTGGTTTTTTATGTGTTGTTTGTTTTTGCTAATTTTTCATGTGATGTTATCTTTTAGCAAAGGCAATTTAGAGTGTTTCGTATTCGTAATTCTAGGTTTTATTTCGGTTATTTTAGACGGTATTAAAAAGTTCGATCGGATATCAAATACCCAGTTTAACCCTTTCCAGAAAATTTTCAAGTGTTAGATTTTTCTTTAGTTAAAGAATATTCAAATAGCGTGCAAGTGATGCGGTGAACCCTCTAGAAGAACAAAACCTTAACTCGATTTTGTGACCGTCAAAACCGCCACTAAATCTTAGGGTTTGTGGTAGTTTAGCGGTGCCACAAGTGAGGCATTGGTTGACCCTTCTACGGCTGGTTCATTGCAACTGTGGCATGTGATGGATACTTCTAAACTACGCTCAAGTGTTGAGCATTTTGGGAAATTTTTGCTGTCGATCGGAATGTTTAACATCGTCTAGCTTTTTCTTTAATGTGATACAATATGTGGAATTCATATAGTTAGGCATGAAATCCGTAATATGTGATATTTCGGTTTTACGATATCTAAGATGATTGTGAATTCCAAATGTTGTAGTTTTTCACTTTATTTTCTGCGACCGTAAGTGTAATATGTGGTATATCGATGTCTTCGTTGCTATATGTCAATGAAAATTGTGATAGGCATATTTACTTACGTTGATGACATGTGATGTTATGTGTTGCTGTGATATGTTATATTGGATCGTCGTGTTTTGAATAGCCGGGGGTTTTATGTGAGATGAGGGTTTTTATTTTCATTCATGTAAAATTTATTGTATGTAATATTCTTTTTTGGGGCACTTCCGGGTTGAGGATGATGTCAGCATTGTATATTATTTATTTTTCCGCATTAGGATAGACCCAAGGAAGAGAGCACAAGCAGCCGGGTTCTAGGGTCCAGTGGGGGCCATCTCGAGGAGTCGAGACCGAGTTTCCTAACTCTAGAATTGGTAGGGTTGCTTTCATCTCTCGTAGGGGTCTAGGGATATGGGTTTGGCTATTCAACGCGACCGTGGAATCTGTGTTTTATACAGGCTCAAAATAAAACACGGACCTCCTAGTATATCTAATATTTCATATGTTATCTTCTGCTGCCGATATACTGTGATGTGATCATTTTATATGCGTGAGACGAATGCTTTATTATTATATATGAGATATATAGTAGACGTTGCTTATGTTTTACACCCGCGCTAGTCCCGCCCCGGTATGCCGTCAGTTAAGTAACCTAACGGTGCATAACGGGACACAGTGGCGAATGCGGATGACATAAGCGTATGTTGTATTTTCATTTCTTCTGTGATGCTTAGGAACCTTAAATGATGGGATTCATTAATGAGATTAATGAAAGAAAAGAAACCTAAAAGATATTGTAGAATCAAATTTATAAAAAGGGTAGCTCTTGTTTTTGCTTTGCATAGCGGTATTCCTTGCAGAATATCCAGCACCTTATTCGATAAGGAAAGAGCCGAGATCCCTTCACCGGGAGTGACCTCTTTAGCGAAATTAGGAGATGCTACAACTCACTCGATTATGTTTTTGATTGCTTCCATAGTTCTTGCTTTGCATAGCGGTATTTGTGAAATATCCTGCACCTTATTCGATAAGGAAAGAGCCGAGATCCCTTCACCGGGAGTGACCTCTTTAGCAAAACTAGAAAAAGCCTAAAAAACACTCCTTTTCAAAATCACTTGTTTCTACAACGATATCAAGTTCATTACGCTCATGGTTTTCATAAAAACCTACGAAGCCCTCCGTCATTTCAGATAAGTATTATTTAGTATTCGTGCTACGGTAGTTTGGCATGCGTCAAGGCGTAGTGTACGGTAGCTGATTAGTACTTATCTACAGCATGAGATGAGATTGGATTAGGGTATTTATACGGCGTTGTTTGGCATGCGTCAAGGGTCGTACGGGTGGGTTTAATTCAATCAGGAAATGTACGGGTTGAACTTGACTAGCGGACTATGGGTTGTTTGGCATGCGTCAAGGTCATAGCACGCTAGGGTAAAAGTATTATCGGGAATTTCAAGTGTTGAAATTTGAAATGAGATTGCATACCTTCTATTAGATAGTTGGATCCTGATACCCACTGCGACTAAGAGTTACTCTTGGGAGAGTTTTACACATGACAATTAGCCGATCAAGTAGGTGTCTAGAAAGGTGTTAACAGGGTTATGCCTCTGGGAAAACGAGGTTTATTTTAATTAGGTCCGTGTGAAAGCACAGGGAACCTCCCTCAAAGTACCAACACTGGCCTGGCTGAAAGATTGACAAACTTATAAAGTGTAATTTATTCCGGCTAGTCTTACCTTTTAGGGTTTGAAGGAAGATTTGATGAAAACAGTGGGAGCCATCCTGATTAGATAAGATAATAACCAATCTAATCTTGCAAGAGCATACGCTAAAGTGTTTTTCTCTCTCTCTCTCTCCAGGTAGCGAGCATGTCAGGCCTTAATCAAGATAATAATATGGATGTATTGACCGAGCCCGCTTGTTATACTGAGCAGAGGAATGTTGGTCTCGCTCCAACTTATAATTGTTATAAGTCTGAGCAGGGAATATGAGAATATCCGGATTCTCACGCCACCCAAATGAAGAATAAGCATGCGGATGCATCTTCTTCGGGTGTGTTAGTTATCGAGAACTGTTTCTCAGTTCACTCTACATCCTGGGTATTAGATACCGGATCGGGATCCCACATATGTAATATGTTACTTGGGCTTAAGAAAGGTAGGGAAATGGGAAAGGGTGATCATTCCATAAGAGTAGGGAATGGTGCAAATGTTGCAGCCAAAGCAGTTGGCGAATATCACCTTGTGTTACCAAATGGTAATACATTGATTCTGAACGAATGCTATTACATTCCGACCCTGATATGCAATCTTATATCAGTTTCTTTATTGAGTAAAGAAGGATATAATTTTGTAGTACAGGATAATGTTATGAATATGTTCCTGAATCAAAAGTTGATTGGACCAGGCTCGTTAAATAATGGCATATACATTCTGAATCAAACTACAGTCCTTAATGTACAAAACACACACAAGAGGAAGAGTTCAGAAATGAACGAATCCTACTTCTGTCATTGTAGACTAGGTCATATCAATGCGACACGACTGGCTAAGTTACATAAGGATGGATATTTGAATCCGTTCGAATTTTCATCTTCTGACACTTTCCAGTCATGTATTAAAGGCAAGATGACCAAAACTCCGTTTAATGGACACAGAGCAAGAGTTACGGAACTCTTGGGACTGATACATAGTGATGTATGCGGTCCCATGTCTACACGTGCAAGGAATGGTGCCTCGTACTTCATTATATTCACTGACGATCTCTCAAGATACGGACATGTGTTCCTGTTGAAACACAAGTATGAAGCTTTTGAGAAATTCAGAGAATATAAGCACGAAGTAGAGAACCAAACGGGCAAAAGTATTAAGATCCTTCGATCAGATCGAAGATGAGAATACTTGAGCAATAAGTTCCGCGGCTATCTAAAAGAGAATGGGATTCTCTCTCAGCTTACTCCTCCCTTTACGCCACAGCAAAACGGTATATCGGAACGGAGGAATCGCACCCTATTAGATATGGTGCGCTCTATGATGAGTACTGCTGAGTTACCTATTTCCTTTTGGGGATATGCACTGGAGACAGCTGCAGACCTATTGAATATGGTTCCCACCAAATCTGTGTCTACCACTCCATATGAGATATGGAAAGGAAAGAGACCATATCTTAATTATGTTAAAATATGGGGTTGTCCGGCATATGTGAAAGCACAAAATCTGGACAAGCTCGAGGCAAGGTCAGTTCTGTGCAAGTTTATTGGATATCCCAAGCATTCGCAAGGGTATATCTTCTACCACTCCGAGGAACAAAAAGTGTTTGTTTCTTGACATGCCACCTTCTTAGAAAAGGGTTTTCTTATGAAACAAGATAGTGGCAACGAGGTAGAACTGGAAGAAGTTCCAGCAGCACAGGCTACAACTGATGATTTAGTAGAACCAGAGGATTCAGTAGTTCCCAACGAACCTCAGCCGCTTCGCCGATCTAGTAGGGTTCCTCATCCACCTGAGAGATACTACGGTTTTCTCATAGATGGTGGGAGCGAGGATTGCATCATGGAAGATGATGACCCGACTAGCTTCGAGCAGGCCATCACAAGTGGAGACTCTGTGAAGTGGCTGGATGTAATGCGATCTGAGATGGAATCCATGTACACCAACAAAGTATGGACTTTGGAAGTTGCTCTTGAAGGGGTAAAACCCATTGGGAGCAAATGAATCTTTAAGAAGAAACTTGGTGTAGATGGAAAAGTTGAGACTTTCAAAGCTAGACTTGTTGCAAAGGGTTTTCGTCAACGACCAGCTGTGGATTATGACGAAACCTTTTCTCCAGTGGCTATGTTTAAGTCCATCCGGATCCTGCTTGCCATTGCTGCATACCATGACTACGAAATCTGGCAAATGGATGTTAAGACCGCCTTTCTAAATGGTGATTTAGAGGAGTGCGTGTACATGACTCAACCAGAGGGCTTCGTAGACAGTGGGAGCAGCGGAAAGGTGTGCAAGCTGCTTAAATCCATTTACGGGTTAAAGCAGGTATCGCGGAGTTGGAACATCTGTTTTGATGTGGTAGTCAAAGTGTTTGACTTCATTAAGAACGTAGATGAACCTTGTATTTACAAGAAGGTTGCAGAGAGTAAGGTTGTCTTCTTTGTATTGTACGTGGATGATATACTCTTGATAGGAAATGATGTTCCTATGCTGCACTCGGTCAAACTCTTCTTATCACATAGATTCTCAATGAAAGATCTAGGTGATGCCTCCTGCATTTTGGGGATTAAGATCTATAGAGATAGATCTAAGGGATACTGGGATTGTCCCAATCCATGTACATTGAAACCATACTAAAGAGGTTTAGTATAGAAGAATCCAAGCGTGGGTATTTACCCACAATCTCTGAACTCACTCTCTCCAAAGAGATGTCTCCTAAGACTGATTTGGAGAGAGATCGTATGCAAGAGATACCCTATGCTTCGACAGTAGGCTCTATCATGTACGCGATGCTATGTACCAGACCCGATGTAGCATACTCACTAAGTGTAGTGAGTAGGAATCAAGAAGATCCAGGAGAGATTCACTGGACAGCTGTGAAGAACATTCTCAAGTATTTGAGAAGGACTAAGGAGATGTTCTTGGTGTATGGTAACGGAGAACTCCAGGTGGATTCCTTTATTGATTCGAGCTTCCAAAGTGATAAGGACGACTCTAAGTCGCACTCGGGATTTGTCTTCACCCTCAATGGAGGGGCAGTTTGTTAGAAGAGTTCCAAACAGGAAACTGTGGCAGACTCGACGATGGAGGCTGAATACATCGCTGCCAACGATGCTGCCAAAGAGGCTGTCTGGATGAAGAAGTTCATAACCGAACTTGGATTGGTTCCATCCATTGAGCATCCAATACTTTTGTATTGTGATAACAATGGAGCTGTGGCTTTGGCCAAGGAACCCAGATCCCATCAGAGATCCAGACATATTCTGAGGCGGTATCACCTGATCCGGGAGATAGTTGATCGCCGAGAGATCAAGGCCAGGAGAGTTGACACAAAGGACAACACCATGGATCCACTCACGAAGGCCATACCCCAGATACAATTTGAGAGACTCTTCGGGATATTGGGTATGAGATACTACAACAGCTGGCCTTAGTGCAAGTGGGAGATTGTTAGTTATGTATATGCCCTAGAGGCCATTGTTGTACATATGATGTATATTATAGTGGATGCTTGGATATATATAGAGAGGACTTTCTTGCTCGATATGATAGTATGCTATCTGGTTTTACTTTGTCTTAATATATTGACTTGTATTGGTTTACTGTCTTGCTCTCACATGTTGATAAAGCCCTTAGGATATGTACTTGACTACTAGGACTATGATGTAGATCATACTAGTGGGGCCAGGGTAGTCCAAGAGTACATCCTATAACTGTTCGTAGTAGAGGGTGTATCGAGACAGGGCATCGATACTCTAGAGTAGACTAGCGTATACGCATCTTGATCCATATGATGGGCGAAGGATGATCCCATATCCATCGGTGTTTGACATCAAAGATGGTGTACGGGTGCCCAGTGGAGACTGGGTACACTGAACGGTCTCGCCGAGAACTCCTAGCTGGTATTATACCTATCGTCAGATAGCAGTTCTCTGGTGACACTGGTACAGGTTAGTCTTTAGACCCGAGATCGTCATAGAGTCTTGTGTGATTCCCACCGTGCTTTGATTTCCACCTTACCATGTTCATGAGAACGTGCAAAACGGTGGCTTTTGGGTACAGTCCCGAATCACATGGAGGCAATGAGCGATAGGAGGGGTTTCTTCTCTCCCGGTATTCGGGGTTCATGTTGCGCCATGTTCGATTGGCTATAACTGGAAGTCCCTGGCCAGGGCTGCTATGGAGATCTACTGGTAAGTGTTATTAGTAGTTTCTCGACCCGTTATGAGCCTCACATCAACACGACTTATCGGTTACCGGGGTCTGACGTTTACCACCCCTAGACTGGATATGCGACATATCAGACGAAGAGACCGGACTGTACAGTGGTGTTACTGATTGGATTCACAGGAGTGTGTGCAGGCTTGCTTGTTGATCTTCTGATCGCTCAATACCCAGGTGGCTGTTACGGTTAGCTGACCGCTTGCTGCTTGTGGGTGTTTTATATGATCATCACCTACTGCCGGCGTATTGACGATTCTTTAGAGTCCTACATAGAGGTTTCCTGGCTCAGGCAAAACGGATTAGGAGCACATATGTGATATGTGCGGGACCGATATTAATACGATATGAGATACCGTATTCTATTCTCGCGATATGTGATATCGGCCGGGTATATGTGATATAGCCAGGATATCGGATCAAGTGTTGATTCGCTAAGATGATACATGTTATATTAGTCGGTTATATGTAATATAGCTGGATTATCGGATCAAGAATAGATTCGATAATTTAATGTATAATTATATATGTGATATATTACATTACGTTAACTAATATAAGCTCACTTAAATGATTCTTTTTCTCACTTGATAATACATTTATATATATGTGATATATGTTAATTGTATTATTTTCTTTTATTACATTATATATTATATATGTGATATATAATATTGTAACATGTTAGGGTTACAAATGCAACTAGGGTTTTGAGATTAAACCATGCTAGGGTTTGGATAAGGGTTAATGTTTTGTTTTGGGTTAATTCTAAATTGTGTGGATAATTATCTTTGTTGACTAAAGTCCAATCTTTAGATATTTTCTTGATATTTATTAACCCAACCCTAACCCTAACTCATGGTCAAGTCTCTATAAGCGTTAAGCATGACATGCTTAACCCTTGGTTGCATTTTTAACCTCAAGCATAATTCATTTTCATCACAAAAAAATTCATCTTCTTCTTGCTCTTGAAAAAGCTTGCTTGATTTTTTTTTGTGATGAATGAATGTGAGAAATAGAAAACTAAAGAGAGCAAAATTCCTACTTCATCATCCTCATCTATTCTAGCCACTTAGATTAGGGTGTTTGCTTCACTAATACCTCATTAGTGAAGCAAGATCTTGGGTTTGTGTTTCCTCAAGGTAGATCGTCTTGGATTTCGAAGACTTCAAGCAAGATGCATCATTCATCTCATGGAGCCACTCGAGAGCCCGAGAACTTGATGATCGCAGCGAAGGGACCTCAACTCGGAGTTTATGAAGCGAAGGAAATGACTACAAAGGTTGTAATCCCTAAGTCTTAGTTGTTAAGTTGTTAACATATAAGTTTTGTTTGATTCTCTAGTTATCGATTCATGGCTAGGGTTACTTAGAACGGCAAAATTTTGAAATTAGCATGGACGATGCCTCCCGAAACCTTGCTGCCGTTGTAGGTATCCCAACAGAGAGTTCTTCGCCGAAAATACTTTCGAAACTTTTAACGATGTTCCGAATGATTATCTCATCGGAAAGAAAAGAATAATTGTCCATGTTAGTGTAATAAGCAGATTCACTAGGAAGGTTGAAAGTATCAATGTCAATGTGTTGCGCATCAGGATTTAAAACACTTGATTTGTCAGAAATTATGGAGGCAGGAGACTCGAAAAGCTCATCTACCTTATTTTCGAAAGAGTTTAACTCGAGCGGTCTTTCAAGAATCATAGAACTCGAAATATCGGAGTGTGGTTCATCAATTCTCGGAGGAAGTGAAAGAAAATGAGAAGAAGAACTAAAGAAAGTGTGTAATGAAACGGGCAAAAGAACTTGGGTGTCGAGCATTGTTGAACCAGATGTGGGAGATGAAGGTTGAATATCGTTTTGCATATTGGATAGGTTTGTTGTAAGAATAGGATCTGTTAAATGTACAGAAAGATATTCATATTCAATGGAAGGGACATGATCGGTCGAAGAATCCGACTTATCCAACATAGCGAGTTCATCTTCAAAAATATTCTCATCACCTATCTCACAAACACCTTCAGTCAAATCAAATGAATAGTTCTTTAAAAATTCATCAATTATATTATTCTCCATCGATGGATCATTTGGTTCACTTGATGGAATTGGAAGGTTTGAAATGTCAAGTGTAGTCGGATAAGGATCGGTTTGATTTGGAATGGTGTAAAGCTCTCTTTCACACTCACGACTGGGTAAGTCATACATGTTATTCTCAGGCACCTCATGAATTAGATTATTAAGCGGTTGATCATCAAATACATTTGGTTGGGTTTCAGGATGGAAGGTGTTGAGATTAAAAGAATTGGTTCTGGTTTGACTTGGAGGGATCCCAGGTTCTTTCTTACTACTCAATTCCAACTCTACTTCAAGACTAGACATGGTTTGTGAAGAAGTTTCAATGAAGGATTCTCTTTGAATCGTGGAACTTCCTAATTGATGTTCAAAAGCACTGTCTAGATATGGTGGAAAAGTTGAGTATGGTTAGAATATGTTTAATTCTTGGTTATGTGCGAGTTCAATATGTTCCGCAATAGAAATGGGTTTACGACTTGCTACATTAGTCTTAAGAGAAGTATCAACATGAGAGGGTGTGAAAGTTTGGTGCTGTTGATAATTGTTAGAAGGGTGCATCTAAGTTTCATAAACAAGATTAGGATCAATATTATGATATGAAGAAGATTGAGATTGGTTGGTTGGTTGGCGACTGGATTTTGCAATTTGCTCACCAATGGTCATGGGTTTAGAAGCTGCTATATTTGCCTCAAAATTAGTATCAACATTTTCTTATGAAAATGAGTGTAATTGTTGTCCTAATGGTTTTGGAGAAGTGAAAGGTATGCAATTTTGGCTATGCTCAGCAATTGACATAAGCTTAGAATTTTCCTCACTAGTCTTAAAAGGATTATCAACATAAGAAGGTGTTGAATTCTGATGCGGTTGATAGGACTTTGAGTGAGATGTCCAACTGTTATTTCTAACGAGTTCTATCCTATCCCTTAAAGAAATGGTAGGGTCGGTATTTGTACCAAAGCAATTGTTAGTAATATGTATGCCCTGGATGCCATTATTGTACATGTGATATATATTGTAGTGGATGCTTGGACATATATAGGGAGAACTTTCTTGCTCGAAATGATAGTATGCTATCTGGTTGCACTATATTTTAACATGTACACTTATTGTCTCTCTATTTCATGTTGATAAAGCCCTTAGAATGAGTACTTGACTACCAGGATTATGATGCAGAACATACTAGTAGGGACAGGGTAGTCGGTAAGTACATCCTTCAAATATTCCTAGTCGTGGGAGTATCAAGACAGGGCATCGATACTCCAGAGTAGACTAGCGTATACGCTTCTCGACCCATATGACGGGCGATGGATGATCCCACATCCATTGGTGTTTGACATCAGAAAAGGTATACGGGTGCTCAGTGGAGACTGAGTACACTGGACGGACTCGCCGAGAACTCCTAGATGGTATTATACCTATCGTCGGATAGCAGTTCGCTGGTGACACTGGTACAGGTTAGTCTGTAGACCCGAGATCGTCAAAGAGTCTTGTGTGATTCCCAATGTACTTTGATTTCCACTATACCACGGTCAAGAGATCGTGCAAAAAGGTGGTTTTTAGGTACAGTCCCGAGTCACATGGAGGCAATGAGCGATAGGAGGGCTTTCGTCCCTCCCGGTATTGGGAGTTGATATTGCGCTATGCTCGATTGGCCATAAAAGGAAATCCCTGGACAGGGTTACTGAGATTTACTGGTAAGTGTTATCAGTAGTTTCTCGAACCGTTATAGACCTTACATCGGCATGACTTATCAGGCTATTGGGATCTGACGTTATACCACCCCAAGGATATGATATGCGGCATATCAGACGAAGAGACCGAACTGTACGGTAGTGTTACTGAGTGGATTCGCAGGAGTATGAGCAGGCTTACTTGTTGATCTTCTGATCACTCAATACCCGGGTGGCCGTTATGTTTAGCAGACCATTTGTGGCTTGTAGGTGTTTGATATGATCATCACTTACTGCCGGCGTATTGACGAGTCTTTAGAGTTTTACACAGAGGTTTCCTGGTTCGTGCGAAACGGAGTAGGAGCACATATGTGATATGTGCAGGACCGAGATTAATACGTGTATGTGATACCGTATTCTATTCTCGTGAAATATGACATAGGTCGGTTATATGTGATATAGCCGGGTTATCAGATCAAGTGTTGATTCGATATGTTGTTACACTTGATATTAGTCGGTTATATGTGATATAGCCGGATTATTAAATCAAGTGTTGATTTAATAATTTAATGTAGAATTATATATTTGATATATTAAATTACATTAAATAATATTAGCTCACTTAAGCATTTCTTTTTCTCACTTATGATACACTTAACATATATGTGATATATGTTAATTGTTTTCATTGCACACAAAATATATGTGTGATATATATTGTTGTGTCATGCTAGGTTACACATGCAACATGTATGTATGGGACTTATACTATGCTAGGATTTATGTTATGGTTTATATTTATTTCAAGCAAATTCAAAATTGTGGATATTTTGTCATGGTTCAAAGCTTGTAGAAGCTTGTAGTTTGCATTGACTTGATCCACTCTTTTGTCTAGCTTAAGATATTTATCAACCCAACCTTAACCCATAGCTATGGTTTAGTCTCTACAATAGTTAGTGCATGACATATACTAACCATGGTTGCATATCTAACCTCATGAGATTATTTCTCTTCATCACTTTCATTTTCATCTTCTTCTTGCTCTTTGAAGCTCTCTTGATTTTCATGAAGTGATGAAATATAGTGAGAAAAATAAATCTAAAGTGATACCACTTCCTACTTCATCATCCTCTACTATTAGCCATTTAGTTTAGGGTGTTTGCTTCACTAAACCCTAATTTAGTGAAGATGTAGCATGAGCTTGAGTCTTCTAGACGTAGATCATCTTCGGCCTCGAAGACTTCGAGCAAGTTTGCATCTTTCACCTTGTGGATCCTCTCAAGAGTTCGGGAGATCATTACTCGCAGCGAAGGGACTACAACATGGAGCTTGAGAAGTGAAGGACCGATCTAAAAAGGTTGTATTCCGCGTTCACTTAGATGTAAAGTAGTTTACATATTTATTCGTCGGATTTTCTAGTAACGATTCTAGGGTTAGGGTTAGTTAGAACGACAAAATTTTAAAATTGGCATGGACGATACCTCCCGAAACCTTGCTACCACGCTTGATAGCCCTGCAGTGGTATCAGAGCCATGCTAGAAAATTAGACGATGTTTTTTAGATTACGAAACCGAAACGACTCCTAAACTTGAAACACTTGAACTTAGTTTCTGTTGATTTTAAAAGGTCTTCAAATATTTTTTTAAACAACTGCAGAATGTTGTATAAGATATAACATGAACACTATGAAAATTTTAGGCACTTCTACCCAAAAGTGGCCGGACACAATGCTAAAAAATCCGAGCTCCTCGGGTGAATTGTGGAATTTGGGCTTCAAATTTTCATTGTGTTCCAGTCTCTGGGTTTTGGTGTTTCAGGTATTGTTTTTTTTTGCTAATTTTTCATGTGATATTAACTTTCTGCAAAGGCAACTCGGAGTATTTCGTAATCGTAATTCTAACATGTAATCAGGTTATTTAGACGATGTTAAAAAGTTCGAACGGATATCAATAACCCATATTTTCCCTCGCTGGAAATTTTCAAGAGTTAGATTTTTTCCGAGTTTAAAATATTCAGAAAATCATGCAGGTTATTCTATGGACCCTCCAGAAGAACGAAACCCTAACTCGATTGTATGACCGTCAGAACCTCCATCAAACCCTAGGGTTTGTGGTAGTTCAGCGATGCCACAGGTGAGACATTGGTTGACCATTCTACGGCTGGTTCATAGGTATTGTGGCATGTTCTGGGTGCTTTTTTAGACTCCGCTCAAGTGTTGAGCTTGTTGGGAAATTTTGGGTATTTTTTTATTCGATCGAAAAGTTTAACTTCGTCTAGCCATCTGTGATTGTGATACAATATTTGGAATCCACATAATTAGTTATGAGATAACTAGTTTGAATTTTATAAATATAGCAGTTTAGTCTCAATTGATCGGTTACCACGGAATTTTGATGTTGATTAAAAGTCCGTCGCAATTACGTAGTGTACGCGGATACTCACCGGATAACCTTACTAGATAGCCACACCCCATTGCCCTGACCAAGTGACTGTAGGAGAACCCCGTCACCAATAGCATCCGTTCGGGTGCTCGCGGCCGCGGTATTCTGCCTTAGTACACTTCGTCGACGGCATCGGGGGTGCGGCCGTCTACTAAAGTTTCTGACGAGCATTCGATCAGGTTATCGGGAATCTTGTTGAATTACCCGATAGGTTATTGGAAAGTGTTTTCAGTATCGAGACTAAAATGCGGGGTTTATAATTGTTAGGCATGTGATGTTTAAGGAATTCATTTGGTTAGGCATGAAATCCAATATATGTGATACATTGGGTTTATGATGTCTAAAGTGGTTGCATATTCCAACTGTTGTAGTTTTTCACTTTTTTTCTGCGACCGTAAGTGTAATATGTGGTGTATCACCGGTTTCAGTGCTATTTGTCAACAACAACTGAGATACGCATATTTACTTACGTTGATAACATGCGATATTATGTGTTGCTGTGATATGTTATATTAGATCGTCGTGTTCTGAATAGCCGGGTTTTTTTTATGTGAGATGAGAGTTTTTCATTTTCATTCATGTAAATGCTTGTATGTAATATTCTTTTATTGGGGCACTTCCGGGTTGAGGATGATGTCACCATTGATGTATATTATTTACTTTTCCGCATTAGGATAGACCCAAGGCGGGGAGCATAAATAATCGGGTTCCAGGGTCTAGTGGAAGACCATCTCGAGGAGTCGAGACCGGGTCTCCTAACTCTAGAAGTGGTAGGGTTGCTTGCCGCTCTCGTAGAGATCTAAGGATGTGGGTTTGGCTATTCATCGCGACCGTGGAATCCGTGTTTTATACTGGCTTAATTTAAAACACGGAATTCCTAGTATATATCCAATATTTCATATGTGATTCTTCTGTTGCTGATATTTTGTGATGTGATCACTTGATATGTTCTGAGACGAATGCCTATATTATATATATGAGATATAATTAATATTGCTGCTTTCGTTTCATATGTGATGCTTGGGAAGCATAATAAATAGGACTTCATTAATGAGATTAATGAAATAAAAGAAACCTAAAGATGTTGTAGAAACTTATTTTAAAAACTGGTAGCTCTAGTTCTTGCTTTGCATAGCGGTATTCTTTGTAGAATATTCAGCACCTTATTCGATAAGGAAAGAGCTGAGATCCCTTCACCGGGAGTGATCTCTTTAGCGAAACTAGCAGATGCTATAACCCACTCGGTTTGTCTTTTGATTGCTTCTATAGTTTTTGCTTTGCAAAGTGGTATTTGTGAAATATCCTGCACTTTATTCGATAAGGAAAGAGCCGAGATCTCTTCACCGGGAGTGACCTCTTTAGCAAAACTAGTAAAAGCCTCAAAAACACTTATTTTCAAAATCACTTGATTCTACAACGAGATCAAGTTCATTACGCAAAGGGTTTTCTTAAAAACCCGTCGTAGCCCTTCGTCATTTCAGATAAGTGCTATTTAGTATTCGTGCTACGTTTGTTGGCCTGCATCAAGGCTTAGTGTGCAGTAGCTAACTAGTACTTATCTGCTGCATACGATGCGATTGGATTAGGGTAGTCGTGCGAATTTGTTGGCCTGCGTCAAGGGTCGTGCGGGTGGGTTTAATTCAATCATGAAATGTACGGGTAGAACTTGACTAGCGAACTATGGTTTGTTGGCCTGCGTCAAGGTCATAGGACGCTAGGGGCAGAATATTATCGGGAATTTCAAGTGTTGAAATTTGCAATGAGATTGCATACCTTCTATGAGATAGTTGGATCCCGATACCCACTCGAGTAAGAGTTACTCCTGAGAGAGTTTTGCACATTACAATTAGCCGATCAAGTAGGTGTCTAGAAAGGTGTTAACGGGGTTACACCCCAGGGAAAACGAGGTTTATTTTAATTAGGTTCGCGCGAAATCACGGGGAACCTCCCTCAAAGTACCGACACTGGCCTGGACGAAAAATTGGCGAACTTATAGGGTGTAATTAATTCCGGCTAGACTTACCTTTTAGGGTTTGAAGGAAGATTTGACTAAAACAGTGGGAGCCATCCTGATCAGATAAATTAGTAACCAATCTAATCTTGCAAGAGCACACGCAGATTGTTTTCTTCTCTCTCTCTACTGGTAGCGACTATATCATGCCTTAATCAAGATAATAATATGGATGTTTTGACCGAACCTACTTATTATACTGAGCAAGAGAACATTGGTTCCGTTCTTTCTTATAATTGTTATAAAACTGAACAGGAAATAGGGGAATATCCGGACTCCCATGCCACCCAATCGAAGAAAGTGCATATTGATGCATCTTCTTCTGGTGTGTTCATTACTGAGAATGAGTGATAAGTTTCAAGAGTTGGAAACGGTACAATTATTGCAGTCAAAGTGTTGGCAGTTATCACCCTGTTTTACCAAATACAATGATTCTGAACGAATGTTATTTCATACCGAACCTGATATACAACATTACATCGGTTTCTTTAACGAGTTAAAGAAGGATGTAATTCTGTATTAGAGGATAATGTTGTGCACATTTTCCTAAATCAAGAGTTGATTGGATCAGGCACGTTATATAATAGCATCTACCTTCTAAATCAAATCACAGTTCAAAGTATGCAGAACACACACGAGAAGAGTAGTTCAGAAATGAACGAATCCTTCTTGTGGCATTGTAGACTAGATCATATCAATGCGATACGACCAGCTAAGTTACATAAGGATGAATATGAGAATCTGTTCGAATTTTTATCTTATGATACTTGTCAGTCTTGTCTCAAAGGTAAGATGACCAATACTCCGTTTACTGGAAACAGAGAAAGAGTTATTGAACTCTTGGGACGGATACATGATGATGTATACGGTTCGATGTCTACAAATTCCAGGGTTGGTTCTTGTACTTCATTACATTCATCGACTATCTCTCAAGATTCAGACATGTGTTCCTGTTGAAACACGAGTCTGAAACTTTTGAGAAATTCAAGGAATATAAGCTTGAAGTTGAGAACCAAATGGGTAGAAATATTAAGTCCTTCGATGTGATCGAGGAGGAGAATACTTGCGCATGGAATTTCTAGAGTTTCTAAAAGGAGAATGTGATTCTCTCTCAGCTTACTCTTTCGATTACACCATAACACAACAACGTATCGGGGTGGAGGTATCGCACCCTATGAGATATGGCGCGCTCTATGATGAGTAATACTGAGTTACCTGTTTCCTTTTTGGAGTTATGCACTTGAGAAGCTGCATACCTATTGAATGGGGTTCCAACCAAATCAGCGCCTACAATTACATATGAGATATGGAATAGGAAGAGAACATGTCTTAAACGAGTTAAGACATGGGGTTGTCCGGCCTATGTTGTAAAGCAAAATCCGGACAAGCACGAGGCAAGGTCAGTTCTGTATAAGTTTTTTGGATATCCCGAACATTCGTGAGGGAATATCTTCTACCACACCGAGGAGCTAAAGGTGTTTTGTTTATCAGCATGCCACTTTTTTAGAAAATGAATTTCCTATGAAGAAATTTTTAGTCATGAGGTAGAACTGGAAGGAGTTCCAGCCAGACAAACTTATAGCTGATGATTTGGTAAAACCAAAGGATTCAATAGTCTCCAACGAATCTCAGCCTCTCCGTGAATCTGGTAAGGTTCCTCATCCACTTAAGAAATATTAAGGTCTTCTCGGTGACGGTTGGAGCGAGGATTGCATCATGGTTGATGATGGCCCAACTACGTTCAGGCAGGCCATCACGAGTGGGGACTCAATGAAATGGCTGGATGCTATACGATCAAAGATGGAATCCATGTACACCAACAAAGTATGAATTTGAATGTTGCACCTGAAGGGGTAAAACCCATTGGGAGAAAATGGATCTTGAGATGATTCTTGGTGTAGATGGAAAAGTTGAGACTTTCAAAACTATGCTTAAGTCCATCAGGATCAATGCGCGCATCATAGAGATAGAACATCTGTTTTGATGTGGTAGTCAAAGTGTTTGACTACATCAAAAAGGTAGGTGAACCTTGTATATGCAAGATGTATGTAGATAGTAAGGCTGTCTTCCACGTATTATACGTAGATGACATACTCTTGATAGGAAATGGTTTCCTATGCTACCCTCGGTCAAACTCCTCTTATCACGAGGATTCTCAATATAAGATCTGGATGATACCTACTACATCTTGTGGATTATGATCTATGGTGATAGATCTAAATGGATGTTGGGAGTTTCCCAAATCCCGGTACATTAACACCATACTAAAGGGGTTTAGTATGGAGGATTCTAAGCGGGGTGGTTCGTCCACTTACTCAGGAATCACTCTCTCCAAAAGGTGTCTTCCAAGACTGATTTGGAGAGAGCTCGCGTGCAAGGGATAACCTATGCTTCAGCAGTAGGCTCTATCAGAGTATGCGATGTTATGTACCAGACCAGATGTAGATGACTCACTAGGAGTAGTGATCAGGAATCAATCGGATCTTGGGAGAATCACTGGACAGCTGTGGAGGACATCCTTAAGTACTTGAGAAGCACTAAAAGAATGTTCTTGGTTTGGGCTTTCAGAGTGATAAGGTTGACTGAGATTCAGTCACAGGTATTGTCTTTACCCTCAGTGGAGGGACGGTATGTTGGAAGAGTTCCAAGCTAGATGCCGTGACATACTAGACAATAAAGGCTGAATACATTGCTACCAACGATGCTGCCAAAGTGGCTGTCTGGACATTTCTTGTTCATGAGATGAACATGGTTCCTACCATTGAGCATCCAATAAATGTTATTGAGACAACAATGGAGTTGTGGCTTTGGCCTAGGAATGCCCGTCCCATCTGCGATCCAGACATATTCTGAGGCAAGTATCACCTGATCAGGGAGATGGTTGATCTCCAAGGGATCGAGGTAAGGAGAGTAGATTTTAAGGTTAACATGACGGATCCACTCACCAAGGCCTGCTTCCCCAAATACTATTTGAGAGATTTTGAGATGATTGAGTATGGGATACTACAACCACTGCTATATTGTTGGGTATTGGATACTACAACAGATTTGAGATGGTTGAGTATGGGATACTACAACCACTGCTATATTGTTGGGTATTGGATACTACAACAGATGGCCTTAGTGCAAGTGGGAGATTGTTAGTAATATGTATGCCCTAGAGGCCATTACTGTACATGTGATATATATTGTAGTGGATGCTTGGACACATATAGGGAGGAATTTCTTGCTCGATATGATAGTATGTTGTCTGGTTGCACTTTATTTTAACATGTACACTTATTGTCTCTCTATTACATGTTGATAAAGCCCTTAGGACGAGTACATGACTACCAGGATTATGATGCAGATCATACTAGTGGGGACATGGTAGTCGGTAAGTACATCCTTCAAATGTTCCTAATAGTGGGAGTATCGAGACAGGGCATCGATACTCCAGAGTAGACTAGCGTATACGCTTCTCGACCCATATGACGGGCGATGGATGATTCCACATCCATTTGTGTTTGACATCAGAGAAGGTATACGGGTGCTCTGTGGAGACTGGGTACACTGGACGGACTCGCCAAGAACTTCTAGATGGTATTATACCTATCGTCGGATAGTAGTTCTCTGGTGACACTGGTACATTTTAGTCTATAGACCCGAGATCGTCATAGAGTCTTGTGTGATTCCCACCATGCTCTGATTTCCACCATACCACGGTCAAGAGATCGAGAAAAAAGGTGGTTTTTGGGTACAGTCCCGAGTCACATGGAGGCAATGAGCGATAGGAAGGGTTTTCTCTCTCCCGGTATTGGGAGTTGATGTTGCGCTATGCTCGATTGACCATAACAGGAAATCCCTGGCCAGGATTGCTGAGATTTACTGGTAAGTGTTATCAGTAGTTTCTCGAACCGTTATGGACCTTGCATCGGCATGACTTATCAGGCTATTGGGGTCTGACGTTATACCACCCCCAGGCTATGATATGCGGCATATCAGACGAAGAGACCGGACTGTACAGTAGTGTTACTGAGTGGATTCGCAGGAGTTTGAGCATGCTTGCTTGTTGATCTTCTGATCGCTCAATACCCGGGTGCTCGTTACATTTAGCAGACCGCTTGCAGCTTGTGGGTGTTTGATATGATCATCACCTACTGCCGGCGTATTGACGAGTCTTTAGAGTCCTATACAGAGGTTTCCTGGTTCATGCGAAACGGAGTAGGAGCACATATGTGATATGTGCAGGAACGAGATTAATACGTGTATGTGATACCGTATTCTATTCTCGCGAAATGTGACATAGGTCGGTTATATGTGATATAGCCGGGTTATCAGATCAAGTATTGATTCGATAAGTTGTTACACTTGATATTAGTCGGTTACATGTGATATAGCCGGATTATTAAATCATGTGTTGATTTAATAATTTAATATAGAATTATATATTTGATATATTAAATTACATTAACTAATATTAACTGACTTAGGCATTTCTTTTTCTCACTTATGATACACTTAACATATATGTGATATATGTTAATTGTTTTCATTGCACACAAAATATATATGTAATATATATTGTTATGTCATGCTAGGTTACACATGCAACATGTATGTATGAGACTTATACCATACTAGGGTTTATGTTATTGTTTATATTTATTTCAAGCAAATTCAAAATTGTGGATATTTTGTCATGGTTCAAAACTTGTAGAAGCTTGTAGTTTGCATTGACTTGGTTCACTCTTTTGTCTAGCTTAAGATATTTACCCACCCAACCTTAACTCATAGCTATGGTTTAGTCTCTACAATGGTTAGTGCATGACATACACTAACCATGGTTGTATTTCTAATCTCATGAGATTATTTCTCTTCATCACTTTCATTTTCATCTTCTTCTTGTTCTTTGAAACTCTCTTGATTTTCATGAAGTGATGAAATATAATGAGAAAAATAAATCTAAAGTGAACCTATTTCCTACTTCATGATCCTCTACTATTAGCCATTTAGTTTAGGGTGTTTGCTTCACTAAACCCTAATTTAGTGAAGAGGTATCATGAGCTTGAGTCTCCTCGACGTAGATCATCTTCGGCCTCGAAGACTTCGAGCAAGTTTGCATCTTTCATCTTGTAGATCCTCTCAAGAGTTCGGGAGATCATTACTCGCAGTGAAGGGACTACAACATGGAGCTTGAGAAGTGAAGGACCAGTATACAAAGGTTGTATTCCGCATTCACTTAGATGTAAAGTAGTTTACATGTTTATTCGTCGGATTTTCTAGTAACGATTCTAAGGTTAGGGTTAGCTAGAATGGAAAAATTTTAAAATTGGCATGGACGATGCCTCCCAAAACCTTGCTGCCGCGCTAGACAACCCTGCAGCAATAACGATAATAAGAAATATCTGATTGTTTGTAGCAAAGCTCGGCAAGAGTTGGTCGGTTTGGGTTACCCATTATAAGAGAATGAAAAGAAAAGAAGGTGAAATAGTGTGTGTGTGTGTGTGTGTAATGAAATTTTAAAACTGTTCTGCTTTGAAAGAGGGACTAAACTTAATTAATCACAAACGTGCACAAACAATCCCTGGAGCTAGGGTCACCTAGGTCAAATCACTAGACCGCCCCTAGACTTCCAAAGGACAAGACATATGATAAATCCTCTATCATCTTCTTATCAATCCTGCAGCCAGGTAAATGCCAGGTAAGGGAGTGTTATCCGCTATACGAATCACCGAAATAGCGGGCCTAATTAAGTAAACCACTTTTCTTAGTCACACTTGCCTTAGACACCACAATAAATGCGGATAAGCAATAGATTACCTACGACCCTCCTTTGTCCTAATTGAGCGCGATTGTCCTTAAAGGCTTGGTCTAAATATTTTTTATTAATGTAGGGTGATGCGTATGTTTGTTTTTTATTTGTAGGACTTAGGAAGGGTGATGAAATCTCCACCTAATCTGAATTTGGGTTTCGTGCCCTTTAATGTCCGTTTTAAACATGCAAAATAAACCAAAATCTAAAGCACGCAAAAAGATTTTTAGCGGCACTGTTTGCAAAGACTCCTGCAGGTAAAAACAGTTTATTAGGGTTTTAGAGGAGAGAGGAAAACTATACGATAATACCAAAAAAATTTGGGGGATTAATTTCCTACTATAGCCGCGCTTCCGTCGCCAATAGCTTGTTTGGGCCGTGGTTCCCCCGCCGTTTGATGGAATCTCCCCTTGAAATTTTGGCACCACACTCTAATACTTCTCTACTCGTATTTGATAATCTCTGAATCTTTGTTGGTTCGCTCAAAGTGCTCTAGATTTCTCGCAAAACTAGCACAAAAATCGTTAAAAATACAAAATGCGGTTTTTTATTTATATTTTTATGTTCTCTGGTTTTATATTAGAAATCAACCCGAATAACAAGAAAAATAATTACGACCGTTTCCCCGGCAATGGCGCCATTTGATTGGTCGTGATAAGGTTTTGTATATGTTGTAAATAACCGCAATCAAGATGGTGTAGCAAATAGCTAGCCACGATGAGTACGGGTCGTCCGCAAGGAAATGGTAAACTGCTTTTCTTGTTTTAGACGAGTTGATAGATAAAAGGTGGGATTATTGTCGTTTTATACTAGAAAGATTTTAAAAGTTTAAAATAGAAGGGCCTGTAGGGTTTATAGGATTTAGTAGTTAATGGATGGAGTTTTAAAAATAATTCTTTTTATCTTTTAATTATTTAATACTAGAGAGATAGCGATGAATGTGGATTAGGGTTCTTGTAGGGAATTAAGGTTTCCCTCTACTGACTCTTGTCTTTCTATTGATCTCTGTTTATCTCAACCCTTTAACAAAACAATTATTAATGAGTCTCAAATCGTTCTCTATTTATCTCAAGCTTTTAACAAAACAATTATTAACGAGTCTCAAATCGTGGTCGTGACTATCATGAATTGATAGCGCGCCCAATAAGAGGGTTAATATTCATTTTGCTGAAGTTTATAAAAATTAAAACTTTAAAACGTATTTAAGAGATATTTTTCATCCATTATTCTATCATATCCTACAAAGCCTAGCAAGCAAGAATTTACTCGCTCATGGATATTTGCGATTTAAAAGAGAGGTGGAAGATGAATGAAACTATAATTAAAAGTTAAAATTGCAGAAAGTAACTGTGGAATGTAATGCAGAAAGTAATGCGAAAAGTAAATACAGAAAGTAAATGCGGAAAGTAAATGCGAAAAATAATTAAAACAAAAAACTACTTTTATTGATCAACTATTGCATTACAAAATTTCTCTCTGAAAAAGTAAATTACAAAAACCCTAGTTGCTCGCTAGAACTCTCTTGATCAATCGATAGATAAATAGATAGATATTCTCCCGGTCCTTTTATAGGATCTGGAATGTGAAACCCTAGCTGACATATTGAAGTGTGTAAAATTATGATCATGACCCTGAAGTTTTAGATTCTACGGCCGCCAAATGACCGCTGAACCGCCGCTTATAGCCTTATTTGATCGTGCTTCCGCCGCCGTTTGGTGGGTTTGTGCCTCCAAATTTTTTGTGTCTTTTCTTTTCGGTATTTGGAGATCCTTCTGATAAAAAGATTCTAAAAATATATCTCTTAGTCTCCGCCGTTGCAACATTCTTCGATTTTCTCCTAATATTCGGCAGATTTGGTTTGGTGAATCGATTTGTTGTGGATCTCCTACTTGAATTTCTGACCTGAGTTGGTCTATTATAATATCTGCACAATATCTCAAATCATCTTGTTAGTAGCATTCATTTTATTTGAGATATTATTCTAATCAGCTATATGATATGATATTTTAAGAATATTGGGTAGGAATATTTGATCTGATATACATATTTTAATTAATAATCTCATGGATATTTTATTTAAATATGATATGCATATATTTCCCTAATTATATTAATTATAAATGAAGAAATATATGATAATAATCTTTTTACAAATAAACCCACATATTTCTTTATTTACAATTAACACCTCTTAGTAGTTAATAATAATAGGAAAAATGTCCATAAAAATATGCAGTAAATTTGACTGATTATATATTAAAGAAACTTATCTTTTATTATAAAGATTATGGTTTTTTAAATAAAAGAATCTTTATAAAAAAAGGTAAGGGTATTTTAGTGAAATTCTAATTTAGAAACATCACTTTCGAATTTAGGGGTATTTTTGGTAACGTTTAACTTCTTAAACAAATTTAGTAAAAATCTAGTTTTTTAGGATTATTATTGATTTTTAAAAGAAAACCCTAGCTTTCAAAAGTTCAAGGTATTTTAATAAAACTAATTACTCGACCAAGTTCATGGTATTTTCGTAAAAATTATGATTCAGAAAAGTTCATGGTATTTTAATAATAATGCTGCTTAGAAAAGTTTAGGGTATTTTAAGGAAAATACTATTTTTCCAAAGTTCGTGGTATTATAACGAAAATATAAATTTTTAGGAGTTGATGGTATTTTTGTGAAATAAAGATTTTAGTGAAAATATGGTTTTACAAATCTACCATCAATTTTATTTAAAAATGACCAATATATAAAAATTTGCTCTGATTTTTCATGTTAACAATTAAAGAAAAATTATCGATAACCTTTATTTAAAACCGAAGAATAATTACATTTATTCATTTAAAAGTTATCCTGGTCATGATAGTCGTTTTAAGACTTAGTTCCATATGTCCAAGCATGAAATGGGGTTGTCCATTACCCTGTGATTTTTTCGTGAAGGATAACTGCTAAAAGTTCATTATTTAATTAGTGTTTAATATCCTTTTTAACCATCGTAAACCGTAAAAAAGATAATCTAGTTAAAATCTTATAATTAGGTCATGGGATTTTTTCACAAGTAGATATTATTATAATGAAGATAACAGAGGGTCAAGTGTTAAGAGATCCTATCTGAAATGAGGTAGGAAAATGAAAGTCGGTGGGTACGAGAACAGATATATCTTGAAGCCAAAAATTCTTTTGTCTGTGGGACTTGGTCCAGAGTGTAGAAGACTTAAGAAAGAAGCTCTGGTAATGTTTTGGGATTTTTTTATTGACGGGGTTTTTTTTCTGGAATTTTTGAAGCCATGGGGTCTATTTATAGAGGTTTTAGGATTTTTAAATCCCTATTTTTCTACCCAGCCACTACAGGAGCCGCCCCCATGAGCCGACCAGATCCACACCGTCGGTCGAAAAGATCCCATGACCTACGTCGTGTTGCGTCATGAACTGGTGTAAGCCCCCCGCTCACTGGCGCTGGCTATCCTTGGCCGTTGGATCATTGATCCAACGGCTGAGATTCAAGACGCCGGTTTTATATTTTTTTCTTTTTCTTTTATTTAAAAACTGTCGGCAGGATCTGGGCCATTGGTTTTCAGATCCGATGGCCCAGATTCATTCCCGCTCAAAAAATTAATAAAAATTTGTTTTTAATGTTTAAAAAAATGTTTTAAAATTTGTTTTTGGCTTCTAAAAACTATTTTTAAATAGTTAACAATATTAGAAAAATCTGGGAAAATTTTAGAAAATATATTTTGATGTTTTCTTCTATTTGCAATCAAATTTGGTCTAAAATAACTCCCTTTGTCGGTTTTAAAAACTTTTCCCTTCAATAAAAATTCTATTTAAATTCTTAAAAGTTCCCAAAAATTCATAAAAAATTCCAAAAATCATATTAATTCATTTTAATCATGGAAAAATATTTTTAAAGTGTTTTCTGCCAATAGAAGTAATAAAATAATTGTTTTGGCCTCAAGTAAAATTATAAAACGTTTTTATTACGTATTTAGAGTACACGGTCGTTACAATCTACCCTTCTTGAAATAATTTCGTCATCGAAATTCTGGAGGTAAGCAAAATTGTAGTTACATAGAAGAAGTTTAGAGTACACGGTCGTTCCCTCATCTCATCCTCTCTCTCCTACGTGGACTAGCCCGAAAAGTCTTTCCTCTACATAACTTTAACCAGCTGGACCGTCTTGTCCCTCAACATCTTCTCCTTCCGATCTAGGATCTCGACCGGTTGTTGCTCATAGGTTAGGTCAGCCCCTACTGTGATTTCAGAATGATCCAAAACGTGACTGGGGTCATCGACATACCTCCTTAACTGCGAGATATGAAAAATGTCGTGCACACCCACCAAAGAAGGTGGTAAGGCTAGACGATACGCAACCTCCCCAACTCGTTCAAGGATGTCGAAAGGACTGATGAATCACTGGCTGAGTTTTTCCCGCTTCCCGAAATTTATCACTCCGTGATCCGGTGAGATCTTCTGAAACACATGTTCACCTGGTTGAAATTCCAGGTGCCTCCTTTTTTTTCTGCTCAGTGTTTCTGTCGATCCTGAGCTATACGTAGCTGTTCCCTGATAGTCCTCACCACTGGCACGGTCTCGATAGTCATCTCTGGTCCTAAAAGTTCTCGATCTCCAACGTCATCCCAGCTTAATGGAGACAGGCACTTCCTCCCATATAATGCCGCGAAAAGCGCCATACCGATACTTTCCTGGTAGCTGTTGTTATACGCAAACTCTACCAAGTGCAAGTGATCCACCCAAGATCCCTTAAAATCCAACATGCAGGCATAGAGCATATCTTCGAGAATCTGAATAACCCTCTCGGATTGGCTATCGGTTTGAGGGTGATAGGCTGTACTGAAACTCAGGTTCGTGCCAAGACTCTCCTGTAGACTCTACCAGAAATGAGATCGGAAACGTGTTTCTCGATCAGAAACGATGCATATAGGTACTCTGTGTAATCTGACGATCTCCTCCATATACTTCTTCGCTAGGCTTTCAGTTAACTGGCCAACGCGAAAAGGAATGAAATGCGTGGACTTGGTAGGCCGGTCTGTGATTACCCATACTGCATCGTTGCCCTTGGTATTATGAGGGAATGAAGTCACAAAATCCATGGTGACGTTCTGCCACTTCCATTCGGGTATCGGTAAGGGTTGTAATAGACCGACAGTTCGTTGGTGTTCAGCTTTCACTTGTTGACAAATCAGGCACTTGGATATACTCTTTGCTACCTCCCGCTTCATACCATGCCACCAATAGTTTTGACGGAGGTCCTTGTACATCTTCGTCCCTCCAGGATGAATGGAGTATGGAGAATTGTGCGTCTTTTTCATCAATTCTTCTTTGATTTTGCCTGTAAGCATACAAACCCTGCTTCCATATCTTAGTGACCCATCTTCAAGAATGATGAAGTCAATTCGCAAGTTTGTTTCTACCTGCTCTCGAATCTTTGGTAATCTTGCATCTCCAGCTTGAGCTTCTTTGATCCGATCCACCAATGTGGACTGAATTTGCATATTCATAAGTGACGAGGGTACCCTTGGCATGATTACCTCCGTCTCTAACTCGTTGAGGTATTTTAGATTCCTCCAGTGAGTAGCAAGATTTAACGCCATCGGCTAGCGACTCAGAGCGTCAGGGACCAGATTTTCCTTCCTCGGATGATATTGCAGGTTTATATTAAAATCTGCCATTAGTTTTAGCCACCTCCTTTGCCTCATATTGAGCTCTTTCTGAGTGAAGATATACTTCAAACTCTTATGATCGGTATAAATCTAAACCTTCTCCCCCAATAAATAATGGCTCCAGATTTTGAGTGCGAAGATAACCGCAACGAGTTCCAAATCATGGGTTGGGTAGTAGCATTCGTGAATTTTCAGCTGTCTTGATGCATACGCCACTACCTTGCCATGTTGGTGTAACATACATCCCAATACCTTTCCCGAGGCATCGCAATGAACATCGAAACCCCCAGTTCTGCCGGGAATAGTAAGAATGGGCTTTGTGGTTAGAAGAGCCTTCAACTCCGAGAACGCTTTCTCACAAGCTTTGGATCATACATACGTCACATCCTTCCAAGTAAAACAAGTCATCGGTTCCTCAATCCTGGAGAAGTTTTTAATAAACCGGCGGTAATATCTAGCAAGCCCCAAGAAGCTCCCGATCTCCGTAATTGTTCCTGGTGTTAGCCATTTTTGTATAGCGGTAATTTTGGTCGGATCTACCGAAATTCCATTGCCCGACACAATGTGTCCCAGGAAAGCTATTTGCTCCAACCAAAACTCGCATTTGCTGAGCTTTGCGTACAATTGATGTTGATGCAAAGTTTCAAGCACAATACGCAGATGCTCCGCATGTTCCTCTCGATCCTTTGAATACACAAGGATGTCATCGATGAAGATGACGACAAACTTGTCCAAGTATTCATAAAACACTTGATTCATCAGATTCATGAATATCGCCGAGGCATTAGTCACTCCAAATAGGATCACTAGAAATTCATAGTGCCCATACTTAGTCTGAAAAGCCGTTTTAGAAATGTCAGATGTCTTGACTTTAAGTTGATGTTAACCCGTCTACAGATCTAGTTTTGAGAACACTCGAGATCCTTCCAACAGATCGAACAGATCATCTATCCTCGGCAGAGGATACTTTTTCTTGATAGTGATCTTATTTAGCTCCTTATAATCTATGCACATCCGCTTGGTTTTATCCTTCTTAGGTACCAAAAGAACCGGAGCACCCCAAAGTGATGTGCTCCGTCTAATAAATCCCTTATCAAGGTGGTCCTCAATTTGCATTCGAAGCTCGGTCAATTGTAACGGCCCAATCCGATATGGTGCTTGTAAGATTGGTTGTGTGCCTGGCATCAAGTCTATTGCGAATTTGATTGCTCGATCTGGTGGTAACCCAGACATCTCGACGAACACATCTTCAAACTCTCGAACCAACATCGGCATATCTTCCTTCCTCCTGTAAGGTATATAACCCGCTCTCGAATATGAATATTGGATGGTCAGGAATTTCGAACACTACCCTCTTTTGACGGCGGTCGATGGTAGCGTAAAGAGTACTCAACCAGTTCATGCCCAAGACTACGTCGATATTAGGCATATCTATCACCATGAAGTTGGCGTAGAAACCCCCACCGTAGATCACTACAGGATATAAGTTGTACCTCTAGTGGACTTGATCACACCATTTCATGTGTTGACATTCCAATCAATGATGTGGGGTGTCATTGGAATGGAGTTGGATGTCACAAACTTTTGTGCCATAAAGCAGTGTGACGCGCCGGAATCAAAAAGTGTAAGTGCAGGTGTAAAGGCTACTAGAAGGACACCTATGTTTTAAAAGTAAGGGTATGAGTGAGCATAACTATATGTAGGTAACAAAAATAACGGTGATACTAGAAGGTAGAAAGACAAGAAAGGAATGGATACCTGTAATGACTTCCCCCATGGCCTCAGCCTCCTCGGCTGTCATAGTATAGGCCTGGCGCTTGGGAGCATTGCGCTGAGCTTGTTGAAAAACACACTTTTGCGAAGGTAAGGGTGGTTCTCTAGCTGGCACACCTTGTCCGGTCGGCATAGCAGCGGGAAGTGGTCGGTCTCCTTATTGTGGTGCCCCATTATTAACTGGCTTGTTGACAGGGCCTAGCGATCCTATTTTCTTATGACAGTCCCCTATAGCATGATCTGGAGACCCACAAATTATACAAATTTATTTCAAAATACAGCAGTCCCTCATGTAATGTCCGACTTAGCTACAGTGGTTGCATGTAACGGTTGGCTTTCTTAGGACAATTGGCCCTGTTGGCCTCTTGAATTGTTGTCTTCCATTGAATTCGGAAGACGATCCTTCTGAAATTTGATTTGCCGGTCGTTTCATTCCGGACGGACGATCGCACTTCTTGATCCTTTTCTCCAGATCCTCATAATTACAAGCAGCTTCTAGAATCGCATCATAAGTGGGGAGAGCGGTACATGACATGGCCGATTGTGTTCTAAGATCCAACCCATGTCGGAATCTCTTAGCATATAGTTCAGGGGTGGCCACAAGATGGAGAGCTAAACGATTAAGCAAAGAATATTCCGCCGCATATTGGTCTACAGCCATCTACCACATAGACCTCTGTTGGACCTGAATGAACTTCCGCTCCATATCTAATTTGCTACTGCTGGAAAGTACTGAGTATCGAAACGCGCCTTGAAGCTTTCCCAAGTGATAGGCTCCGTCAGTCTACTTTCCTCGGCTTCCTACCATATTCGGGTGTTGTCCGTGAGTTGCAGCTTGGCAATGCTGACCCACGCATCCTTTGGGACCTGAGCAGCCCTAAGGTCGTTGACAGTTTCATGCAGCCATTCCTTAGCTTCTAATGGAGTCCCTTTCCCAGCAAAATTTTTCAGATGCAGTGATCGGAATTGTTTAACTCCCGCGGATCCTTGGGGAGTTGGGGTTAATGCCTTCTCCAATAACTCAGCCTGTTGCTGCCAACTTTCTCGTAGCTCTTGGTAAAGGGCGACAGTTTGTTGCTGCTGTTAGTCTAACAGCCCTTGCATCATTTGCATCATGGCTGCTTGCTGAGCAGCGGCCTCGTGGATCCTATTTCCTCTCCTGTTGCGGTTATGGTTACTGCCAGCCATCATTAACTGAATAAGAAGGTGGGTTAGGTTACAAACAGATTCGAGAATGAGACCGGATAGTAACTTGCATGAAAGAATAACAATTAATGCAAGAGGTAAACTAAGAAAGGAAAAGGCATGAGACACAAGAGAATTTTGCTCGAAACTAAGATTTCATTAATAAAAGTTAAAAGGAGATACAACTAAAGATAAATGTGGACCTACTGCTATACATAGCTTCATTTGGCCAACTAGTACAAACTAAAACTAATACTGATTGTCTCGATCACTGTCCATCAACATACGGGTTGAACCGCTCATCTCTGGCGCGGCGTTGGTTGACCTTCCTTGCAAAACTATAGTAGAAGGGTGATCCTGGTATGTCACGGTGATAGGGACGTAGAGGAGTATAGCGCACGCATCGATTAGCATGCCTCCGAATATAGAGTGTCTCCCCAATAAACTACATGTGAGAACCACATTCTTCCAGTTCCTCTGCCTCAACGGGAGCCTCCTCTTCAGCAGGGGCCTCTTCTTCAGCTAGGGCATCTACTTCCGCTGGGGCCTCTTCAATAGGTTCCTTTTCCGCAAGTTCTTCCTCGTCGGGTTCCTCTGAGTCACTGTTAGAGATAACCGTCAGTGGTCCTATGACCTCATCGTTTGAATAACCAAGTGTAGTCTCGAAAGTAATATCTGGCATGTTGTCCTTGACGGGAAGGGGTACAACTCCTAAATTGGCCATGACCTGAAAGGAAATGCCATGGTCAGAATACAGAATGCAAATGAAGATAAAATAAATAAAGGAAGATGATATAAGTGGATAAGATTCGCAAACATAATAATGTCAGTTAATGGTTTCATTTTAAAACATCGAGGACCTGCATGGGCTACCACTAAAACCTATCACACCCCGCTTCTCAAAGGTACAGAAACAGTGATGTGCCAAGGTCTGCAACCTAACTGTGTCGTGGGTGGTCTTTCTCGATATAGTTACGTTAAGCGTATAAATAAATCACGTAGGCAATGCACCAAAACAGATAAAAAAAGCAGAAGCATTTATTTCTATTAACTAAAATTATTGCATCCCAAAGTACTGAAAGCAACTAAATAGTTTGATTATATTGATGAAAAGAAAGTAAGCCCTAAACAACTGGGTAATAGAAGAGCTATCCTAATACTCTTGCGTCAACTCCGCGTAGTTTTCATTAGTGGGCTCCATGTCACGACCCAAATGTGGAACGTGACCGGCACTTAAATCACGCAACGTCTAAAAGCGTAACGTAATTCGAATAAGCCGAAACCCAGAATCTAAACAGTAATTTAAGGTAGAGTGGTAAAATCTTTGTCTAAAGTGTTAATTTAAGGAGCAAAAGAGTTATATCAAAACCTTTTTGAAGATCGAGTTATTGTAAAAAATTTCGGCAGCATCTCCTTTGTAAAAACTGATCCAAACCGATACATAAGCATAATATATAAAAGTCTCCCTACTTGGGAACAATCTCAACATCATTTTTGTGGAACATAATCACATAATAGATATACGACGTCATAATGCGAAGAAATAAGGAGATAAGAAAATGAAAACAATATCCATAACAAAACATAAAGTCGGCTCACACGATCACGACACCCAGAGTCAAGTATAATACAAATCTATCAGCTTCGTCTCTAAGTCAAATATACATGTGGTAGATGGAGTATATTAGATACAAGGTACAAATATAACATATTGGGTACAAAAATACTCGCAACCCACCTAACAAAAGAGCACGCCCAAAAGTAGTAGTAGTAGTATGCCCCGCCGTGACTACATTGACGGATCGGTCCTGCAAGATACTGTGGCATAACGGGGGTGAGTTTCCAGCTCGTGAGTAGTAAGTAACATCATAAGTGGCAATCGCAAGTATGTACGTAATAACGACATATCCTAAATATGAATCTATGATGCGGTATATTACTATAGGTGCAACATGAATAAATGAGCGAAGTATGAAATTTAGGGTGTAGCAGCTATAAGAAACTAAATATGTCTTAATTAAATTCAATATGGTGGAACCAAAAGTATCATCAATAAAACAACATAAATCCTGTGTCAAGCATCGACACTATAAAATCTCGATATCTCAGGCACCGTCTCTCAGATCGGCCCTCAAATCCATCAGATCACACGACTCCGGTCGGTATCCTCCGGATATCCGCCGAGTCCAAAACTATCACCAGTAGGTATTGTTCCCATGCCAGGCTCAACGTCTCTTTATACGATCTTCTTGCCCCGGGGTAGTATACCGGGTCCACTATGTACCCGCAGACGGTGCCTCCCCTCTCCTCGAATCTGGTATACACATAACTCCGAACCGAGAAAACTCATGGTGGACGCCAAACATCATATCAAGAGAAACCGCGTTTTTAAAACAATCATAAGTTTTCAAAATATATCTGTGATTTCTAAAATCCAGAAATCTCATGAAAATATAAATCTTACAAAACATCATAATATATGAATATGGCGATGATGGCAAATGTACATGATATTGATATGATGCAAGCTAGATGAATTACACGAGGATCTATCTATCAATAAGATGCAATGCAATGCAAGATATCATGCGAGTTCTATAGTGTACGTGACATGGCAATTATCAATGGTGTGTGTGTACATATAAGTTAGTGCACGTGCGACATGAACCATTAGTAATGGTGCAAGTGTCCTAACGTGGAGATATCGATGCGTATGATATTGCATATACAATATGGAAATGTGTATAGGTATATCTATATAAGATTTTGTAACTAGATTCTAAATATCGGGCGCTTAATGCCATACGAACAATTCCCCCATAGATGTTAAATCTACTCACCGGAACGATCTCGAGCTACTCGAATCCGACCACCTCCTTCCCTTTCATTGTCGCGTCCAAAGTCTCCGCAACAGATCCTAATATCGAACAAAACTTAGCATAAGAAGCTAAAATCCCGACATGACATGCAACATACACTACACGAACGAACTAACTCTTACGAGTTAACACGGGTGAACTTAGTGTACTAAACACGTGTAACAAACAATGAAGACTACCCCTAAGAACCGTTAACCAAGTAAAATACTAAAATAAGAATCGGAATGTCCGTATCGTACGTTAACATATCGCCTAAAATAAGGTAAAACGATCCCAGATTTTTGTATATGCAAAATTAGAAGAAGTTGCATATACAAGAGGTCTAGTTGAAGTTTTAGAGAGCCCCCGACAAAATCATACACCCATAAGCCCTAGACGGGCCGCAAACTGCGGCCAAAATGGATTGATTTTCGGCCAAAACTTGGAGGTAGGGGCTCGGGTTTTGAGGGTGTACTCAGGGTCCTATAACAAGCTCTCAGTAAACGCAACTTATCTTCGAAGTCTCTGGTTTAACAGCAGATTTTGTTTGAGACCCTAATCTTAAACTAAAACTAGTTTTGATACTAATCTAAAACATTAAGGTGGTTTAGTGAAAACTTGGTGGTTAAATAAGGATATAAGGCACTAAACTACTCTTAACTAAACTAGCTTAGGTTATGATTACTCTAAAAGTTATCATAACCCCAAACTTACCTTAAGACCTCACTTGAAGTACTAAAACACCACAAAAACTATCTTTAATTAAGATTAGAAGCGTTTAAAGCAAAAGTTTAGTGAAACATGAATAAGGGTTGCACCATACCTTAAGTTTAGCTTGAGAAAGATCCTAAACTAGTAAGGCTTCAAAATTGAGGATTTGGATCACACAAAACTTTAGAAAAGATAAAGATTGGGATATTGATGGTGGTGATGGATTTTTGAATTGATTAGTGTGTGATTATTTTGGAGGGTAGAAAGAACAACAGAAAGATGAAGAATGAAGAGAAGAAAAAAAGAAATTAAGAAAGAAGAAGGAAGAAGGAGGATGGCTAATCTTAGCCATCCATATCCTTAACACACACACACACACACACACACACAATACAAGCCATACCTAGCCATACCTCTTTGTCTCATATATTATTTTTTTCTCCTTTTCTTTAATTATCTAGAACCATCCAAATTGTTAATATCTAAAAGAAAATATAAAATGTGGTTTAAATTGTCATGGTTGCTAAAACATGTTTTAACATAAACTAACATGTTGTTAACACTAGAATAGTATGTGTGTGTGTATGTATATAATTAAAATAATTTAATATATATATATATATATATATATATAAATGAATAAACAAGTAAACAAATATATGCGAAAATAATTATTAACTAAGTTTTATTGAAAAACACATGTTATATTGCTAATTAAATTATAATTAACTCTAATCAAATTTTAAGACGTTACAATTTTTCTCCCTTAAAAAAAATTCGGTCCCCGAATTTAAAATCTAACCACGCGTACCTTCGAAGAGATAGGGAAATTTCTTCCGCATCTCGCTCTCAGCTTCCCATGTGATCTCTTCGCTGTTCGGGCCATGCCATAGAACCTTCACGGATGGTAATACTTTTGACCATAGTTTCTTCACCTACCGGTCCAGGATAACTATCGGCTGCACGGTGAAAGAAAGATCGTGCTCCTGCTGGATTGTCTAGTGCTGAATCGTGTGACAAGGGTCATGAAGGTACTTAGAGAGCATAGATGAAATATGGGGTGTACATTCGGAAAAATGGACGGAAGTGCTAAACAATAGGCGAAGGTACCGACTCGCTCAAGAATCTCAAAAGGACCCACATATCTGGGACTAAGTTTTCCCTTCCATCCAAACCTCATCACACCCTTCATCGGGGAGACCCATAAGAAAACATGATCACCCACGATGAACTCAAGTCTGCGACGACGACGATCTACATAAGACTTATGCATGCTATGGGCTGCTCTCATCCTATCCTGGATCAACTCGATCTTCTCTGTAGTCTCCTGGACTACTTGCGGTCCTAAAATCCTGCTCTCACTGAGCTCGGTCCAACATACTGGTGATCGACACTTCCTCCCATACAAAGCCTCGAAAGGTGGCATCTGATCGTCTCCTGAAAACTGTTATTGTAGGAGAACTCTATAAAGGGCAAGTGACGATCCTAACTGCGATCAAAATCTAGTACGCACGCTCGGAGCATATCCTCAAGAGTCTATATAATCAGCCCTAACTGACCATCGGTCTGCGGGTGGAAAGCGGTACTGAAACTCAAACGGGTACCCAAAGCTTCCTAAAGTTTCTGCCAAAGATCACTAGTAAACAAAGCACCTCTGTCGAAAAAAATGCATGTAGGAACGCCGTGCAACCACACAATCTCATCAATGTAGAGCTAAGCATACTGAGCAAATCCGAAAGTGGTCTTTAATGGAAGGAAGTGAACCGCTTTCGTCAATCGGTCTACAATCACCCAAATGGAGTCATACCCTTGACTGGACCTAGGTAGACCCACAACAAAGTCCATGGAGATCTGCTCCTTTTTCCACTCCGAAATGGGCAAAGGCTGTAACTCTCCTGCCGGCCTCTGATGCTCGGCCTTGACTTGCTGGCAAATCAGGCATCTTGAAATGAAATTTGAAATATCTCACTTCATCCCTTCCCACCTGTAACGACTCTGAAATCACTGTACAAAAATTTCTTGTTTATTGTACAGAAAAGGGGTATTTCAGCCTGCAGTGAAATTATAAGTTATTCTTGTTAAATAAAAGTAAGAAGCAACTTGCACCTCATTGGTAAAGCCCTGCATTGCTGTAACATAGCCTGTGCGTTCGATTCCCATCAGGCCCAATTATTTTTTAGATTTTTTCTTTTTAATTTTTGGAAGCTCAAGAGTTGCACGTGCAATACACGGAGAAATAAAAAGTTTCAGAAAAATCAAACAGGCGCAATGAGATGTACACACCCAAATACACACATGGCACAAATCTAGAGGGGGTTGGGCAAAACCCGATCGCCCATTTCTTGATAATGGCCGGCGCCGATGATCCTAGTAGGCCCAATTGGCTCCGTACTTTGAAAACACACCCCCTTCGACTCCCTTTAACTCCTCTGCACTGTTTGATTTCCCTGCAATCAAACAGAGGCCTTTCATTTCACCAATTAACACCTTTTAATGCTTTTTAATCCAAAATTTTAATTCTCAAACCCTAATTCTCTACTATAAATACTACCACATGCCTTAGCTTTTCACCATTCTGAAATTCTAGTAAAAATTCTCTCAAAACTCTCTAATTGTCAAGTGGAGTTAAGCCCCTCAAGTGGAGTAGCGAGCCAAACTCGACGACCGGAGTATCTCCAACGAAACCACGACCCCCGAGAGCTTCTTCGATCTTTTCTTAATCATATAAAAATAGTAAGTCCCTTCATCCTTTTCTCTTTCTATCTCAAAACTTATTTTTAAAACAAACCGACAAAAGAGTAGTTATCTCCGATATAGTTTTCTTTTTAACATTGTAAGCCATGTAATAAGCAAACGAGATCAAACTAACATGCTACACTAATCCCAACCTTATTCACATCAATTAGTTTTTAGTTGTAATAAATTTTCATATGAAACAAACATATAACGAACGTTTTCATTAAAATACCATGAACTTTAGTGTAACCTCTTTTCGATATCTAGTATACCCAATTCCTAGAACCTTCACGGGGTAATGACCTACCCCACAAGCACACTATGGTTTCATAGCACGGTATTCTAAGCATAAAGGTAATCCAAAGTAAAAGAAATTTTTCATTAAAATACCACACCGTTTCAAAACGGGTTTCTTTAAATCGGTATTTCGAAATCCTTGGCAATTACGCCTTTACAACCCTCGTCAGGGGACCCGCTAAATGATGGTGCAGATTATCGCACATCCTTGGGACAGTAGAGTGAGATGCAGAACTTCTCACGGAGTATTTTGTCTCGAAAGAAATAAAAAATACGGTTTTTAAAAAACGCGACTTTTCTAATAAAAAACTAATTTTTGGAAAAATTATATAAAATTATGAAATTCGTATTTTGAATAAAAATAAATTAAGAAACAATATTTTTAAAATGAAAGATTAGAATTTGTTAATAAAATACCGCCAAATTTTCAGAAGAACTAGTTTTTATAAAAATACCACAAACTTTCAAAAAACTAGATTTTATCACCAAAACACCAAAAGAAAATACATGGTCATGAAAATCCTAAATGTTATAAATCACCCTCGAGCTTTATTTTTAAATAATATTAATATGTATTTTTCATAAAACCCCCTCGAGACATGCAAACAATATTTTAAGGACTCTAGATTGATATAGGTTTAAGCGGGATCAATTCTCTTGAGCCCCAGGGAGTCGGAGAAAGTGAGTGCTTGTCTATTCAGGTTAGACAACTTAACGGAGTTATCAATGGCAATTGTCTTAGAAAAAGACACAAATCCTGCCGTCCATGTGCAGCAGTTGCCGATTTCTCCCGAACTTAAGAGTTTAACAATTTACATCAATTCACATGAAAAGACATGAAATCAAATCCAAAAAAAGATCTAAAATTGAACTCGAACTCGAATAAAAACTCGAATTCTAACCTAACTCGAATCTAAACTCGAATATGAACTCGAATCCAATCTACTCGAACCAACTTGACTTGATCCAGATTGCAATTGTCATGACTCGCACATTTCTCGACTCACTCGAATATAATCTACACATTTTTCAATCTAGGGTTTTGATCAAGACATGTCAACCAATCAATCAAATCAATTAAGTATATTAATCAGTTATATATATTATACACGGGGTGTTGGGATAGTTCATGTGTGAATCCAACGAAATCTCAGGAGTCCTCCTAGATCATGAATCCATAGCTACTAACACAAGCAATCTATCATGAGGGCTTGCTCCTGAATTGTAGCCTGTTGAGTTCGGAATACTTCAACACGGGGTTGAAGTCCTGTTACTAACACTTGATTCGGGCCCGTGGCTCCTTATCCCTGGATTACAGCCTGTTGGGTTCGAGAACACTCTTGAGATTGGTTGACATTCACCCTTGCACGTACATTACATTATTTTACCCATATAAAGACCGATTAGGATACTTACATTCACTTCATGTCCACTACACCTATACTATACGACCATGTTATACTATACTTATGTTATTTTGCCATGATATATATAGAACTGCATGTTAAATAGAATTGCCATGCTTATATTAAATGACATGTTTAAGCACCATATCTCCTAGTCCATTACTTCATGATATACATTTTCTTTGTCTTTATACTTTTATACTTCACACCCATTTCTTGGGGACTTACCGAGCGAAAGTTCGCCTACGGGCATTCCACCCATCTTTGTTTCTTGGAATGTTCGTCAAATACTGTGGAGACTGAGGGGGTGGACACCACCGAGGAGGAGCACGATCAGATCATGACTCAGGCCTAAACTAGTTATCCACTCTTTCAGTTTATGTATACCACATGTTTATACATTTCTATTCTTGTATTTTCTTTCAGTTGAACTCATGTATTGTAAATGTATCAAATTGAATGTAAATAAAGCTGTTGAAGTTTAAATCTCATATTAATTTCTTGTCATTTTATATTGCTCAATTACGTTTAGCGTATTTATTCCGGGAAATGACCTTCTCGAAATAAATACGTCGCGGGCCTTATCACGTACCTTCTACCGTCTTTTGGGAAATGGGGTGTGACACCACCAATAGACATCCTCAGATCTCTCTGATCATGATACATTTGTTGGGTTCTATAGGGCGGCAACAAGGTTTCGAGAGGTATCATCCATGCCAATTTCAAATTTTTGCCGTAGTAAAGAACCCTAACCCTAGAATCTTAACTAGAGATTTAGACGAAACAACATGCAAACATATTTACATACTAAGTGAATGAGAAATACAACCTTTGTAGACCGGTACTTCACTTCTAAATCTCCGTGTAGTAGTCCCTTCACTCCAAGTAGTGAACACCCGAACTCTAGTAGGGGTTCACATGAAGAAATGAACAGGCTTGCTCGAAGTTTTTGAAACCGAAAATGATCTACGTCGAGGAGACTCAAGCTCATGCTAGCTCTTCACTAATGGTAGATTAGTGAAGAAAACACCCTAAACTAAATGGATAATATAGTAGAGGATGATGAAATAGGAATTGGGCTCTCTTTAGATTAATTTTTCTCACAATATTTCATCACCATTTGAAAAAATAGAAAGCTTTTCCATGAGGAAGATGAAGATGAAGTGGAGATGAGAATGAAACTCTTGAGGTGAGAATAGCACCCATGGGTGAGTTAGTGTCATACACTAACTCATGTAGAGAATAAACCATGGGTTAACAATAATGATTGGGTTAATAAATATCTTCAATTAAAACAAAATGAGTGGACTTGGTCAATGGTTCCACAAGCTTCTACAAGCTTCAACCATGTGACAATTTCCAATTAATTTGATTTACTTTAAGTAAACAAAACCCTCACATATTATAAGCATGGTGTGAGTATCATACATCTATGTAGCATGTTGCATCTAGCATGACACAAAATAATGTACATAAATATATATCACATATATACTATATGCACACAAGTGAGAAAAAGAAATGTTTAAGTGAGCTAATATTAGTTAATGTAAATTAATATATCACATATATAATTATACATTAAATTATTAAATCAACACTTGATTTAATAATCCGGCTATATCACATACAACCGACTAATATCAAATGTATCAACTTGTCGAATCAACACTTGATTCGACAGTCGGGCTATATCACATATAACCGAACGATATCACATATAGCGAGAATAAAATATGGTATCACATACTCGTATTAATCTTGGTCCCGCACATATCACATATGTGCTCCTATTTCGTTTCGCATGAACCAGGAAACCTCTGTGTAGGACTCTAAAGACTCGTCAATACGCCAGCAGTAGGTGATGATCATATCAAACACCCACAAGCCGCAAGCGGTCTGCTAAACGTAATGGCCACCCGGGTATTGAGCGATCAGAAGATCAGCAAGCAAGCCTGCTCATACTCCTGCGAATCCAATCAGTAACATTACCATACAGTCCGGACTCTTCGTTAGAAATGTTGCATATCCCAGCCTGGGGGTAGTAATCGTCAGACCCCAATAGCCTGATAAGTCATGCCGATACAAGGTCCATAACGGTTCGAGAAACTACTGATAATACTTACCAGTAAATCTCAGCAACCCTAATCAGGGATCCTGTTATAGCCAATCGAGCATAGCGCAACATGAACCCCCAATACCGGAAGAGACGAATCTCCTCCTATCGCCCATTGCCTCCATGTGACTCGGGACTGTATCCAAAAACCACCTTTTTGCACGATCTTTTGACCGTGGTATGGTGGAAATCAAAGCACAGTGGGAATCACACAAGACTTTATGACGATCTCGGGTCGACAGACTAACCTATACCAGTGTCACCAGAGAACTGCTATCTGACGATAGGTATAATACCATCTAGGAGTTCTCGGTGAGTCTATCCAGTGTACCTGGTCTCCACTGAGCACCCGTATACCTTCTCTGATGTCAAATACCAATAGATATGGGATCATCCATCACCTATCATATGGGTCAAAAAGCACATATGCTAGTCTGCTCTGGAGTATCGATGCCCTGTCTCGATACTCCCATGACTAGGAACATTTGAAGGATGTACTTACCGACTACCATTGCCCCACTAGTATGATCTGCATCATAATCCTGTTAGTCAAGTACTCATCCTAACGGCTTTATCAACATGTAATAGAGAGACTATAAGTGTACATGTTAAGATAAAGAGCAAGCAGATAACATACTATCATGTCAAGCAAAAAAGTCCTCCCTATATATGTCCAAGCATCCACTACAATATACATCACATGTACAGTAATGGTCTCTAGGGCATACATATAACTAACAATCTCCCACTTGCATTAAGGTCATTTGTTGCAGTATCTCATACTCAATGTCCTATAGAAGTCTCTCTAGGGAATGGTCTTTGTGAGTGGATCCGCCGTGTTATCCTTCGCGTCAACTCTCCTAACCTCGATCCCTTAAAGATCAACCATCTCCCTAATCAGGTTATACTGTCCTCAGAATATGTCTGGATCGCTGATGGGACCGGCGTTCCTAGGACAAAGCCACAACTCCATTTTTGTTACAATAACAGTTATTGGACGCTCAATGGTAGGAACCATGTTCATCTCATAAACAAGAAATGTCCAGATAGCCACTTTGGTAGTATTGTTGGTAGTAATGTATTCAGCCTTTATGGTCTAGTATGTCACAGTATCTTGCTTGGAACTCTTCCAACATATCGTCCCTCCACTGAGGGTAAAGACAATGCCTGTGACTGAATTTCAGTCGTCCTTATCACTCTGGAAGCTCGAACCAAGAACTTTCTTTTAGTGCTTCTCAAGTACTTAAGAATGTCCTACACAGCTGTCCAGTGATTCTCCCAAGATCCGATTGATTCCTGATCACTACACCTAGTGAGTTATCTACATGTGGTCTGGTAAATAACATCACATATATGATAGAGCCTACTACCGAAGCATAGGGTATCCTTTGCACGCGAGCTCTCTCCAAATCAGTCTTGAAAGACATATTTTTGGAGAGAGTGATTCCTCAATAAATGGGTTAACCACCACGCTTAGAATCCTCCATACAAACCCTTTTAGTATGGTGTTAATATACCTGGATTTGGGACACTCCCAATATCCACATAGATCTATCACCATAGATCATAATCTACAAGATGTAGTAGGTATCATCCAGATCTTCCATGGAGAATCCTCATGATAAGAGGAGCTTGACCGAATGTAGCATAGGAAACCATTTCCTATCAAAAGTATATCATCTACGTACAATACGTGGAAGACAACTTTACTCTCTATAACCTTCTTGTATATACAAGGTTCATCTATCTTTTGATGAAGTCAAACTTTTTGACTGCCACATCAAAACAGATGTTCCATCTCCGCGATGCGCGCATTGATCCTGATGGAATTATGCATAGCTTTGAAAGTCTGAACTTTTCCATTTACACCAAGAATCTTCTCAAGATCCTTTTGCTCCCAATGGGTTTTACCCCTTTAGGTGCAACATTCAAAGTCATACTTTGATGGTGTACATGGATTCCATCTTTGATTGCATAGCATCCAGCCATTTCACAAAGTCTCTACCTGTGATGGCCTGTTTGAACCTAGTTGGGCCATCATCTACCATAATGCAATCCTCGCTTCCACTGTCACCGAGAATACCGTAGTATCTCTCAATTGGATGAGAAACCCTACCAGATTCGCGTAGAGGCTGAGGTTCGTTGGAGACTATTGAATCTTTTGGTTTCACCAAATCATCAGCTGTTAGTTTGTCTAGCTGGAACTCCTTCCAGTTCTACCTCTTGACTACAAATTTCTTCACAAGAAATTCCTTTTCTAAAAGGGTGGCATGTTGAGAAACAAAACACATTTTGCTCCTCAGTTACGTAGAAGATATACCCTTGTAAATGTTCGGGATATCCAACAAATTTATACAGAACTGACCGTGCCTCGAGTTTGTCCGGATTTTTCTTTTCAACACAGGCTGGACAACCCATATCTTAACTCGTTTAAGACATGGTCTCTTCCCATTCCATATCTCATATGGAGTGGTAGACACTGATTTGGATGGAACCCCATTCAATAGGTATGCAGCTTCTCAAGTGCACAACACCCAAAAGAAAACAGACAACTCAGCAGTACTCATCATAGAGCGCGCTATATCTCATAGGGTGCGATACCTCTGCCCCGATACACCGTTGTGCTGTGGTGTATACGAAGGAGTAAGCTGAGAGAGAATCATATTCTCCTTTAGAACTCCATGCCCAAGTATTCTCCTCCTCGATCACATCGAAGGACTATAATACTTCTACCCTCTTAGTTCTCAACTTCAAGCTTATATTCCTTGAATTTCTTAAAAGCTTCAGACTTGTGTTTCAATAGGAACATATGTCTGAATCCTGAGAGAAGATCAGTGAATATAATGAAGTAGAAAGAATCAATCCTGGCATTTGTAGACATAGGACCGTATACATCATCATGTATCTATCCCAAGAGTTCAATAACTCTTTCTCTGTTTCCAGTAAACGGAGTATTGGTCATTTTATCTTTGAGACAAGACTGGAAATTATCATAAGATGAAAATTCGAACAGATTCTCATATTCATTCTTATGTAACTTAGCTAGTTGTGTCGCATTGTTATGACCTAGTCAATAATGCCACAAGAAGGATTCGTTCATTTCTGAACTACTCCTCTTGTGTGTGTTCTACATACATTGAACTGTGATTTGATTTAGAACTTATATGCCATTACATAACATGCCTGATCCAATCAACTCTCGATTCAGGAAAATGTTCACAACATTACCCTCCAATACAGAATTATATCCTTCTTTAACTGAATAAAGAAACTGATGTAATGTTGTATATCAGGTTCGGTATCTAATAACATTTGTTCAGAATCAATGTATTTACTACTTGGTAATACAAGGTGATATTTGCCAACTGATTTGGCTGCAACAATTGCACCCTTCTTTAACACTTAGAGATATATCATCCAATCTCTGTTCTCTACCTTTCTGTAGCCCATGTAACAAATTACATATGTGGGATCCTTATCCGGTATCATATACCTAGGACGTAGAGGATACTGAGAAACAATTCTTGGTAATGAACACACCCGAAGAAGATACATCAACATACACTTTCTTCGATTGGGTCGCTTAGAAATTCGGATATTCCCCTATTTCCTACTCGGACTTATAACAATTATAAGATTAAGCGGAACCAACGTTCCCCAGCTCAGTATAATAAGCAGGTTTGGTCAATGCATCCATATTGTTATCTTGATTAAGACGTGACATGGTCACTACCAGGAGAGAGAGAGAGAGAAGAAAACACTCAGCGTATGCTCTTACAAGATCAGATTGGTTATTATTTTATCTATTCAGGATGGCTCCCAGTATTTTTATAAAATCTTCCTTCAAACCCTAAAAAGTAAGACTAGCCGGGATTAATTACACCCTACAAGTTCTCCAATCTTTCGGCCAAGCCAGTGTCAATACTTTGAGGGAGGTTCTCCGTGCTTTCGCATGGACCTAACTATAATAAACCTCATTTTTCCAGGGGCGTAATCCCGTCAACACCTTTCTAGACACCTACTTGATCGGCTAATTGTAATGTGTAAAACTCTCCCAGAAGTAACTCTTACTTGCAGTGGGTATCGGGATCCAACTATCTTATAGAAGGTATGAAATCTCATTGCAAATTTTAACACTTGAAATTCCCGATAATCTTTTACCCCTGGTGACTTATGACCTTAACTATGATAAAAAATCATAAGCACTAGTCAAGTTCTACCCGTCATTTCGTGATTAATTAGATCCACCTACATGACCCTTAATTATGGTCAACAAAGTCACATGACTGTCCTAATTAATCGCATCATATGCTTTGTAGGAAGACATCAGTTAGCTACCGCACACTACGCCTTAACTATGGTCAACAAACGTAGCACGAATACTAAGTACTCTACTTCCTAAAATGACGGAGGGTTACGACAGGTTTTTAAGAAAACCTTTTGCGTAATGAACTTGATATCGTCGTAGAACCGAGTGATTTTGAAAAGGAGTGTTTTTTAGGCTTTTGATAGTTTTACTAAAGAGCTCACTCCCGGTGAAGGGATCTCGGCTCTTTCCTCATCGAATAAGGTGCAGGATATTTAACAAATACCCACTATGAAAAACAAGAACTAGAAAAGCAATCAAAAGACAAAATTGAGTGGGTTGTAGCATCTGCTAGTTTCGCTAAAGAGGTCACTCCCGGTGAAGGGATCTTGGCTCTTTCCTTATCGAATAAGGTGCTGGTTATTCGACAAGGAATACCGCTATGCAAAGTAAGAACTAGAGCTACCGGTTTTTAAACAAGTTTCTACAATATGTTTAGGTTTCTTTTATTTCATTAATCTCATTAATGAAGTCCCATCAATTATGCTTCCTAAGCATCACAGAAGAAACGAAAGCATCAGTATTCACTATATATCATCATATATATAATATAAGCATTCGTCTCAACATATCAAGTGAGCACATACCAAAATATCAACAGCAGAAGAACACATATGAAATATTGGATATACTAGGAATTCCGTGTTTTAAATTAAGCCAGTATAAAACACGGATTCCACGGTCGTGATGAATAGCCAAACCCATATCCCTAAACCCTTACGAGAGCGACAAGCAACCCTACCAATTCTAGAGTTAGGAGACCCGGTCTCGACTCCTCGAGATGGTCTCCCACTAGACCCTAGAACCCGGTTACTTGTGCTCTCCTCATTGGGTCTATCCTAATGCGGAAAAGTAAATAATATACATCAATGGTGATATCATCCTCAACCCGGAAGTGCCCCAATAAAACAATATTACATACAAGCTTTTACATGAATGAAAATGAAAAAAATCTCATCTCACATAAAAAAACCCGGCTATTCAAAACATGACGATCCAATATAACATATCACAGCAACACATAACATCACATGTCATCAACGTAAGTAAATATGCGTATCCCAATTTTCGTTGAAATATAGCAACGAAACTGGCGATACACCACATATTACACTTATGGTCGCAGAAAAGAAAGTGAAAAACTATAACAATTGGAATCCGCAACCACCTTAGACATCATAAACCCAATGTATCACATACTTTGGATTTCATGCCTAACCAAATGAATTCCTTAGACATCGCATGCCTAACAATTATAAACCCCGCATTTTAGTCTCGATATTGAAAATACTTTTCAATAACCGGTCGGGTAATTCAACAAGATTCCCGATAACCTGATCGAATAATCGTCGGAAACTTTAGTAGACAGCCGCACCCCCGATGCCGTCGATGAAGTGCACTTAGGAGAAACACCGTGGCTGCGAGCACCAGAACGGATGCTTTTGGTGACGAGGTTCTTCTACAGTCACTTAGTCGGGGCTATAGGGCGTGGCTATCTAGTAAGGTTACCCGGCGATTATCCGCGTACGCTACATAATTGCGACGGACTTTTGATCCACATCAAAATTCCATGACAACCGATCAAATGAGACTAACTTGCCAGATTTATAAAATTTAAATTAGTTATCACATAACTAATTATGTGGATTCCAAATATTGTATCACAATCACAGATAGCTAGAAGATTTTAAACTTTTCAATCGAATAAACAGACATCCAAAATTTCCCAAAGAGCTCAACACTTAAGCGGAATTCAAAAAATACCCAGAACATGCCACAACACCTATGAACCATCCGTAGAAGGGCTGACCAATGCCTCACTCATGTCGCCACAGAACTGCCGCAAACCCTAGGGTATGACCGCGGTTCAGCGATCTAAAAAGTCGAGTTTGGGTATCGTTCTTCTAGAGGGTCCACAGAATCGCTTGCATGATTTTCTGAAGATTTTAAACTTGGAAAAAATCCAACTCTTAGAAAGTTTCCAGCGAGGGAAATTATGGATTATTGATATCCGTTCAAACTTTTTAACGTCGTCTAAATAACCCGAATAGATGTTAGAATTATGACTACGAAACACTCTGAATTGCCTTTGCAGAAAATTAACATCACATGAAATTTTAGCAAAAAACAAGCAACACCTGAAACACCAAAACCCAGACCTTGGAACACTGAAAAAATTTGAAGCCAGAATTCCTTAACAGGGCCGGCTTGTTCGGTTTTTGGGGAGATGTGGCCGGCCAAAAACCTGCCAAATTGCTTCAAATTTTCATAGCGTTCATGTTATATCATATACAACATTCTGCAGTTGCTAAAAAAAATTTAGAGGCCATTTAAAATTCGACAGAAACTGGATTTCGTTGTTTTAAGTTTCGGAGTAGTTTTGGTTTCGTAATCTAACAAATATTGTCTAATTCTCTAGCATGGCTCTGATACCAATGCTAGGTTCCCTAGGGCGGCAGCAAGGTTTCGGGAGGCATCGTCAATGCCAATTTCAAATTTTTGCCGTACTAAAGAACCCTAACCCTAGAATCTTAACTAGAAATTTAGACGAAACAACATGCAAACATCTTTACATACTAAGTGAATGAGGAATACAACCTTTGTAGACCAGTCATTCACTTCTAAAGCTCCGTGTAGTAGTTCATTCGCTCCAAGTAGTGAACACCCGAACTCTAGTAAGGGTTCACACGAAGAAATGAACAAGCTTACTTGAAGTCTTCGAGGCTGAAGATGATCTACGTCGAGGAGACTCAAGCTCAAGCTACCTCTTCACTAATGGTAGATTAGTGAAGCATGCTAAATGGCTAATATAGTAGAGGATGATGAAGTAGGAATTAGGCTCTCTTTAGATTAATTTTTCTCACAATATTTTATCACCATTTGAAAAACTAGAAAGCTTTTCCATGAGGAAGAAGAAGATGAAGTGGAGATGAGAATGAAACTCTTGAGGCGAGAATAGCAACCATGGGTGAGTTAGTGTCATACACTAACTCATATAGAGAATAAACCATGGGTTAACAATAATGGTTGGGTTAATAAATATTTTCAAGTAAAACAAAATAAGTGGACTTGGCCAATAGTTCCACAAGCTTCTATAAGCTTCAACCATGTGACAATTTCCAATTAATTTGATTTACTTTAAATAAAAAAACCCTCAAATTATTATAAGAATGGTGTGAGTCTCATACATCCATGTAGCATGTGGCATCTAGCATGACACAAAATAATGTATATTAATATATATCACATATATACTATATGCACACAAGTGAGAAAAAGAAATGTTTAAGTGAGCTAATATTAGTTAATGTAAATTAATATATCACATATATAATTATACATTAAATTATTAAATCAATACTTGATTTAATAATCCGGCTATATCATATACAACCGACTAATATCAAATGTATCAACTTGTCGAATCAACACTTGATTCGACAACCTGGCTATATCACATATAACCGACCGATATCACATATCGCGAGAATAAAATATGATATCACATACTCGTATTAATCTTGGTCCCGCACATATCACATATGTGCTCCTACTTCGTTTCGCATGAACCAGGAAACCTCTGTGTAGGACTCTAAAGACTCGTCAATACGCCAGCAGTAGGTGACGATCATATCAAACACCCACAAGCCGCAAGCGGTCTGCTAAACGTAACGGCCACCCGGGTATTGAGCGATCAGAAGATCAACAAGTAAGCCTGCTCATACTCCTGCGAATCCAATCAGTAACACTACCGTACAGTCCGGTCTCTTCGTCAGATATGTCCCATATCGCAGCCTTGGGGTGGTAATCGTCTGACCCCAATAGCCTGATAAGTCATGCCGACGCAAGGTCCATAACGGTTCGAGAAACTACTGAAAACACCTACCAGTAAATCTCAGCAATCCTGACCAGGGATTTTTTGTTGTGGCCAATCGAGCATAGCGCAACATCAACCCCTAGTACCGGGAGAGACGAATCCCTTCCTATCGCTCATTTCCTCCATGTGACTCGGGACTGTACCCAAAAACCACCTTTTTGCACGATCTCTTGCCGTGGTATGGCGGAAATCAAAGTACGGTGGGAATCACACAAGACACCATGATGATCTCGGGTCCACAGACTAACCTGTACCAGTGTCACCAGGAAACTGCTATCTAACGATAGGTATAATACCTTCTAGGAGTTCTCGGCGAGTCTGTCCTGTGTACCCAGTCTTCACTGAGCACCCGTATACCTTCTCTGATGTCAAACATGGATGTGGGATCATCCATCGCCCATCATATGGGTCAATAAGCGCATACGCTAGTCTACTCTGGAGTATCGATGCCCTGTCTCGATACTCCCACGACTAAGAACATTTGAAGGATGTACTTACCAACTACCATTGCCCTACCAGTATGATCTGCACCATAATCCTGGTAGTCAAGTACTAATCCTAAGGGTTTTATCAACATGTAATAGAGAGACTATAAGTGTACAAGTTAAAATAAAGAGCAACCAGATAGCATACTATCATGTCGAGAAAGAAAGTCCTCCTTATATATGTCCAAGCATCCACTACAATATACATCACATGTACAATAATGGCTTCTAGGGCATACATATAACTAACAACATTTTGCTGGAACCCGGATGAACGTTGTATGCTGAATGATGTGCATTTTCTAAGACTCACGTCTCAGCCTCTCAGAATCGGGTACACATAGCCGAGTCCCAAACTGTAGCACTCCCTGGCCATCAATCACAAACTTCTAATCTCTCCCCTGCCAAACCTGCTCCATAATCTCAGATAAACGAGTATCGTCGGACTGTGCCTCTCGAATGCGATCAAGTAAAAGTGGACGGGCGTAGACAAGTGCAAGCTGTCCTCCTGTGGAAATGAACTCAAATTATACTCCGCTGTCGCATAAAATCTGCCAATCTATAGAAGACTATCTCTGAACTACGGTCAAATAGGACAAACTACCTCCGGGCCTCCGACTCAGAGCATCGGCTACAACATTTGCCTTGCCTTGATGATAAAGGATTTCACAATCATAGTCTTTTATGAGCTCCATCCAACGGCGTTGCCTCAAATTCAGATCCCACTACTGGAAGATATACTTCAGGCTTTTGTGGTCCGTAAAGATCTGGCACGACTCACCGTACAAGTAATGCCTCAAAATCTTGAGCGCAAAGATCACCGTGGCCATCTCTAGATCGTGAATGGCATAGTTCTGCTCGTGCTTCTTTAACTGCCGAGAAGCATAAGAGATGACTCTATCGTGCAGCATCAATACGCTACCTAAACCCACTCGAGAAGCTTCACAATAAACAACATAACCTCCTGAACCTGTAGGTAAGGATAAAACTGGTGCAGTCGTCAAACGAGTCTTCAACTGCTTAAAACTTTGCTCACATATGTCAGTCCAAAGAAACAGAACTCCTTTCCAGGTCAGCCCGGTCAGCAGTGCAGCGATACGAGAGAAATCCAGTACGCTGTATTGCCTCGATCTTTTTCGGGTCCACTCGGATACCATCTCTCGTAACCACATAACCTAAGAAGTCAACACTGTCAAGCCAGAAAGCACACTTCGAGAATTTGGCAAATAGCTGGTGCTCTCTCAATTTCTGCAATGTAATTCTCAAGCGCCGCTCATGCTCCTCTCGACTCTTAGAGTATACCAGAATGTCGTCTATGAATACGATAATAAGCTGGTCGAGGAATGGACTAATGATTCGGATCATCAAATCCATGAATGTTGCTAAGGCATTGGTGAGCCCGAACGACAACACCATGAACTCGTAATGCCTGTAGTGCGTCTGAAAAGTAGTCTTCAGAATGCCATCATTCTGGACCTATAATTGGTGATAAACTGACCGCAAATGCATTTTCGAAAAAATATCCCACACACTGGAGCTGATCGAACAAATCGTCAATGCGAGGTAGAGGATACCTATTCCGCACCATAACTCGGTTCAGCTGACGATAGTCGATACACAATCTCATACTGCCGTCCTTCCTCTTAACGAACAGCACAGGAGCTCCCCAAGGTGACACACTCGGTCGAATAAGTCCCTTGCAAAGCAAATCTTGCAATTTATGATGCAGTATACTAGTATAGGTGCAACATGAATAAATGAGAGAAGTATGAAATCTAGGGTGTAGAAGCTATAAGAAACTAAATATGTCTTAATTAAATTCAATATGGTGGAATCAAAAGTATCATCAAGAAAACTGTATAAATCCTGTGTCAAGCATCGACACTCTAAAATCTCAATATCTCAAACCCCGTCTCTCAAATCGGCCCTCAAATCCATCAGATCACATGACTCCGGTCGGTATCCTCCGGATCTCTACCGAGTCTAAAACTATCACTGGTAGGTATTGTTCCCCTGCCAGGCTCAACGTCTCACTATACGATCTTTTTGTCCTAGGGTACCGTACCGGGTCCACCATGTACTCGCAGACTGTGCCTCCTCTCTTCTCGTATCGGGTATACACATAACTCAGAACCGAGAAAACTCATGGTGGACGCCAAACATAATATCAAAAGAAGCCGCGTTTTTAAAGCAATCATAAGTTTTAAAAATGTATCTGCGGTTTCTCAAATCTAGAAATCTTATGAAAACAGAAATCTCACAAAACATCATAATATATGAATATGGCGAAGATGGAAAATGTACATGATATTGATATGATGCAAGCTAGATGAATTACGTGAGGATCTATCTATCAATAAGATGCAATGCAATGCAATGCAAGATATCATGCGAGTTCTATAGTGTACGTGATATGGCAATTACCAATGGTGTGTGTGTGTGTGTATAAATTAGTGCACATGCGACATAAACCATTGGTAATGGTGCAAGTGCCCTAACGTGGAGATATTGATACGTATGATAATGCATATGCAATATGGAAATGTGTATAGGTATATCTATATAAGATTTTGTAACTAGATTCTAAATATCAGGCGCTTAACTCCATGCGAACGATTCCCCCATAGATGTTAAATTTACGCATCGGAACGGCCTCAAGCTACTCGAATTCGACCAACTCCTTCCCTTTCCTTGTCGCGTCCGAAGTCTCCGCAAACGATCCTAACATCGAACAAAACTTAGCATATGAGGCTAAAATCCCGATATGACACGCAACATACACTACATGAACGAACTAACTCTTACGAGTTAACACAGTTGAACTTAGTGTGCTAAACACGTGTAACAAACAATGAAGACTACCCCTAAGAACCGTTAACCAAGTAAAACACTAAGAATCGGAATGTCTGTATCGTACATTAACATATCGCCTAAAATAAGGTAAAACGATCCCAGATTTTTGTATATGCAAAATTAGAAGAAGTTGTATATAAAAGAGGTCTAATTGGAGTTCCAGAGAGCCCCCGACAAAAACTTACACCCAGAAGCCCTAGACGGGCCGCAAATTGAGGCCAAAATGGATTAATTTGCGGCCAAAACTTGGAAGTAGGGGCTCGGGTTTTGACGGTATACTCAGGGTCCTATATCAAGCTCTCAGTAAACGCAACTTATCTCTAAAGTTTCTGGTTTAACAGCAGATTTTGTTTGAAGCCCTAACCTTAAACTAAAACTAGTTTTCATACTAATCTAAAACATTAAGGCGGTTTAGTGAAAACTTAATGGTTAAATAAGGATATAAGGCACTAAACTACTCTGAACTAAACTAGTTTAGATTATGGTTACTCTAAAAGTTATCACAACCCCAAACGTACCTCAAGATCTTACTTGAAATACTAAAAAACCACAAAACCTATCTTTTATTAAGATTAGGAGTATTTAAAGCAAAAATTTAGTAAAACATGAATAAGGGTTGCACCATACCTTGAGTTTAGCTTGAGGAAGATCTTAAGCTAGTAAGGCTTCAAAATTGAGGATTTGGCTCACACAAAACTTTAGAAAAGATAAAGATTGGGATATTGATGGTGGTGATGGATTTTTGTAGTGATTAGTGTGTGATTATTTTGGAGGGTAGAAAGAACCATAGAAAGATGAAGAATGAAGAGAAGAAAAAATGAAGTTAAGAAAGAAGAAGGAAGAGAGAGGATGGCTAATATTAGCCATCCCGTCCACATCCTTAAAAAATATATATACACATTACAAGCCATACCTAGCCATACCTCCATGTCTCATATATTATTTTTTCTCTCTTTTTCTTTTATTTTCTAGAACCATCCAAATTGTTAATATCTAAAAGAAAATATAAAATATGGTTTAAATTGTCATGGTTGCTAAAACATGTTTTAATATAAACTAATATGTTGTTAACACTAGATTAGTCTATATATGCGTGTGTGTGTATGTATAATTAAAATAATTTAATAAATATATAAATATATAAATAAATAAATATATAAATGAATAAACAAGTAAATACATATATGTGAAAATAATTATTAACTAAGTTTTATTGAAAACACATGTTGTATCGCTAATTAAATTATAATTAATTCTAATCAAATTTTAAGACGTTACACTCCACTCCATCGTCTCCTTCTTGATCAACCTCATCCTCATCTAACGGACATTTTATGGATAGTAAAAGGGAAAGGAAGTTCGTCGGCGAGTTACATACGGGTAGGATTTTCTCAACAGAAAGTAATGGTAAAAAGAACAAGTGTGTGTAATGTATGATTTCATATATGTGTAGAGGTATAATGTATATGTTGCAGGTATCGGGTAAATTATGATGTATTGCGTAAGGTAAATACAGGTCATATGTTCGTTTAGTTTGTTAGACAAGGGTAACAGGTTCATGAAAATCGCACGAGGGGCTATCCAGAACGACAATCCGACTAAACCATCACAAAAATATATATACAACAACAAGTAACACAAGCACGTGTGTAACCTCGTCTAATCGAACATATAGCAATTAGACGACGTTTAACAACACATAAAAACTACGAATCATAAACGATGCTAAAATTTCGACCGAAAACGGTCCCGAAATGCCCCTATGTAAAAACTACACAACTTGAAATCTGAGGAAAAACAAACAATACTAAAACTCAAGTTTCTAACATTCCAATCAACTAACAAAGTCCGGGGACTTTTTGAAAAAATTAGGCCAACCAAAATATATTTCCACCGACCTAACCCCGAAGAAAAAGCCTCGAATTTTGTGCCATGTTTCATTTTCAACAGACAAGTCCTTTGCTGTTGTTTAAAAAAAATTATGCAGAGTTTTCAAAAGGGCAGTAGTTTAGAATGGGAAACAGGTTACAGGAAAAAAATTGGTCTCGAAACTAAAATATCGTCTAATCTAGTTCTAGCATTTGGGTTGGCTCTGATACCATTAAAAGTTCCTAGTGCCCTTACAATTACAACCGCGGTCAATACGGAATCGAAAAACAAAAATTTTACATAGAGCACTAGAAACTAATTCCTAGCAATCGTTCCAAACACTAAACTAGAAAACAAGTATGTAAGGTTTATGGAATACAACCTTTGATGCATGTCCACCAAATCGTGGAAGACCCCTTCAAGCTCCTCATAGGCCGTCAAGAACAAGCTTGAGAGACGACCGCCATTGCCAAAGATGATCCACCTGAGGGAATCGATCCAAGCTACAGTTTCACCTAGTGATGCAACCTACGCTTTATGCTTGCTAAAAATGGAGAATTGGGACGTAAGAATTTTCCACTATCATTTTCACTCTCGAACTCAAGCTCAAGAGAGCAAATAAAGAAGGAGGAGGATGAAGAGCTAGCCATAACACAAATGATGTAAGTGTTGTGTAATGAGAGAATGGAATGGCTTCATAATTTTTACAACCATAAAAAAATCGCAACCATTTCCAATAAACAAATGAAGCTCATCCCTCTCTATATGTCCACAACCATACCCAATATCACCTCACCCTCCAACTCATTTCCTATTGAATTTCTAAAATTAAATTCAAATAATGAGGTGTCCTCCTTCTAGAAATATTCTGTATAAATATGGAATACAAGCCGGTGTACGTATCGAAATACATATACGCTTATCCGTATAAAAATACGAATGGCCAAGAGAGAGAAAATGAATAATGAACAATAATATAAGAATATATATATATATATATATATATATATATATATATATATATATTATTAAATCAAAACTTGATTTAATAATCCGTCTTTATTCTAAGCCATCTAGTATTATCAACCGTTCGATTAAAATCCGTGTAGCAAGTACACGTATTTAATCGGACCGCGGCACGTATCAATATACGGCATCTACATTATATCACCTGAACCGAAAAAACCCTCTTTGTGGGACTCTAAAGACTCGACAAAATACTAGCAGTGATTTACTAGATAAATCCAAAACCACAAGTATGTCAGCGACACTAGCTGTACGTAACGGCTGCCCAGGTATCTGCCAAAAATGCGGTCGACAATCAAGTCCGTCATTATCCTACTGAGCCTGAATATGACAATCTCCGTACACTCCGGTCTCTTCATCTAAAAGTATCGAACGGGTTTAGGGTGTGGATAACGTTAGACACCTAATAACCCGATAAGTCGTATCGGAGTGAAGCTCATTACCAACCGAGAAACTATTGAACTCCTATCAGTAAATCTCATCCACCGTGGCCATGGATTTTGGGCGATGGCCAACCGAACACAGTGCGGCATCGACTCCTAATGCCAGGAGATACAAATCCTTGACTAAAATCTGTTGCACAACTAAAATCTGTTTGCCTCCATGTGGCTCAGAACTGTACCCAACTAAAATCTGTTTGCACAACTTCTTTGAGCCGTGGTAGAGTAGTAATCTAAGTATAGTGGGGACTCACACGAGACAAATGACGATCTCAGGTTAAAAGACTAACCTGTACTCATACCATTAGAGAAATTCTATCTGACGATAGATATAATACCATCTATAAATTCTCAGTGGGTCCGTCCGGTGTACTCACTTTCAGTGAACACCTGTATACTATCTTAGGTAACACAACACCAATGTCTTATGAAACCGATCACCGCCCCTCTTCGGGGTCTAGAAACATATACACTAGTCTACTCCGAAATATCGATGCTCAATCTTGATACTCCCTCGACTAGGGACATTTAAAAATGTGCTTATGGACTATCCAACTCTCATGTATATGATCGCCGTCATAATGCTGGTATTCAAGCAAGAATCCTAAGGGCTTCAACATTATGTATTAGCGACACGTAATAACAATTAAAATGTATGCACATCGTCCAGATAATATACTATCATTTCGAGTAAAACTATTCTACTTGTATAGATCCTCTTTCAATTATCATAATCGCCTATCTGCAATCACAATAATTGCCTTGAGGTCACTCTATCCAACAGTTTACTCTATCAAAATTGCCCCAAACCCAATTAAAGAATCCATCACCATCAAAGGCTCCACCCCTTTACAAACTTCAACCCTACAGATATGTTAAATCAAACTAATCAAATTACCATCTTCGTCATCTCCCCCCTTTACAAATATCAACCCTACCATATACCTCTCAATCTATAGATCTTCAACTTATTATAGAAATTAAACTAAATAACTCGTTATCTCCATCATCAACAAATTAAACTTAATATTCAAAACTAACTAATTTTAACACCTAAAAATAACAATTTTTTCTAAAAAATTCTCTAGAAACAAAAAATTTCCTTCACTGTGAGGGGCTTGGAGCTGTATTGTAAGGAGGTGGGGGATCGACGATGTCGAGGAGGTGGTGGGGGCTTGATCGGTAGTGAAGAGGAAGTGGGGACTCTGAAAGTTATCCTAGAGGAGAGTGAATAGGATAAGATTACCGATATGCTCTTATTAAAAAATCAAAAAACCACACTTGCCAGTCAGACACAATTGCAAAGCTCAAGTAAAGAATATATTAATAATGATAAGAAGCTAAGCAATCTAAAATTGTGAACACATGAATATATAGCAAGCAACAGATATAGCAATCAAGTAAGTAAATTGCATATAGAGTAAAAGGTGTTAAGCATGCAATTTCTATCTAAGCAATTGAAATCTTAGAGCACGAGAAAAGAATAGCAAACACAAACATGAGTCGTTTTAGAGAAATTCGGGAGATCTCTTAGTCCTCTATCTTTAGGCGTACAAGCCCGTTCCATTAAAACACGTCTCCACCGAGATAACACGTTGTGTACCCGCAACTTCTTACATCACATCTCCCCCTAGACCAACAAGTTGTCCTTCCTTACAAAGGCACTGTTCAGTTGATAAAACTGCACATTCGTTATTACATTTTTCCTACCACTTCCATATTTAAAAAGGTCTTTATTATAATATATCATACATATGAGGGTTTATCTGTAAAAATACTATTTTCCATATGTTGATATATTATAATTAGCATTTGGTAGGAAAATGTATATAATATTATTGACCTAATCCTAGTAGAACTAAGTCTACTAAATATTATTTAAGTTATTGTGCAGAATTTTCAGGTCTTAAATCAAGGAAATCAAGTTGTTAAAGCTAAATTGCCTAATTAAGAAATCAAAATTAAGAAATCAATTCTGGCAGAAGAAAAGAAAAGATTTCCAAATTCTGAAGGTTGCAAGGATCGCCACATGTCACAGGGATCCATCCCCAGAAATTTGATCAAGGGATAAGATGAAATGGGATCCGCGGCCATACCCCCCTTGGGCCGCAGATCCGCCGCATGACAGGTGAATCAGAGGCTGGAATTTCTCTGTGTGGATCCTAACTACTATTCCTCAATTTAGGCATCTGGGGATTTCGCTTTGGGACTATAAATAAAGACCGAGAGCCTCTTGGAAAAATCATCAAGGTAGCAACTAGAAATTGTAATCATTTTCTAAGGATTCAAGTGTAATGAATATTGTTGATTAATAAAGGTAGCTTTCTTTTTCTTATTCTATTTCTTCGTAGTTTAATTATGCATTTTCTCTCCATCTCTTTTTCTCCCAACATGCGCGAGTAATTCTCCGCTTGTTAGGATTCGTAGGATTAGGGTAGGCTAATGGATGATGAACATCCTTAAACCCTTTTTAAGTCCTATAAAGTTTATGAACTTTATCAAAAGAATCATTAACATCCTAATCGGGCGCGCTAACAATTCTTTGTTAGTTCCGACCGTGATTAGAGATTAGATTAATGATTGTTTTGCTAAAGGCTAGATATGAACGCAGTTCCGTGTCAAGATAAGGGTTAAGAGTGGGATTCCTTTTCCCTCCAGAAACCCTAATCTACACGCATCACCGTCGTTCTAGTTTTAAATCTATTAAAGGATAAAAAGGGTAACTTTTAATTAATCGTCCATGACTACTAAATCCTAACGAAACCTACAAGCCCCCTTATTATATTAACTACATCCCTAAAATAATCTAGATCTATATTTTTGCATTCTTTCTTAACGTAGATCTAGAAACCATTCCTGAAAATTCTTTATCTCTCCTTTCTTTTTCAACACATCTAAAGTAAGAGTAAAAGATTCAACGTTTCTCTGAGGACGACCCGTACTCACCTCGGTCTAGCTACACGCGACACCGTTCTGATTGCGGTACACTACAAACACAAAAATCACACCAATCAAATGGCGCCGTTGCTTAATAAAAAAAAAAGAAAAAAATAGAAAAAAAAGAAAAAAAAGATTTTTTGTTTTGTTTTTTTCTAATGCAAAATATATATCTAGATTATTTATGGATGTAGTTAATATAAGAAGGGGGCTTGTAGGGTTCATTAGGATTTAGTAGTTATGGATGATTAATTAAAAATTACTCTTTCTATCCTTTAATAGATTTAAAACTAGAACGACAGTGATGCGTGTAGATTAGGGTTTCTGGAGGGAAAAGGAATCCCACTCTTAACCCCTATCTCGACATGGAACTCCGTTCATATCTAGCCTTTATCAAAACAATCATTAATCTAATCTCTAATTGCGGTCGAGACTAACAATGAATTGGTAGCGCGCCCGATTAGGATGTTAATGATTCTTTTGGTAAAGTTTATAAACTTTATAGGACGTAAAAAGAGTTTAGCTATTTTCATCATCCATTAACCTACCTTAATCCTACGAACCCTTACAAGCAAAGAATTACTCGCGCATGTTGGGAGAAAAAGAGATGGAGAGAAAATGCATAATTAAACTACGAAGAAATAGAATAAGAAAAAGAAAGCTACCTTTATTAATCAACAATATTCATTACACTTGAATCCTTAGAAAATGATTACAATTTCTAGTTGCTTCTCGATCTCTTCTAAGGAGGTAGACGAACAGTTGATGATCGGCCTGGATGCGTGAGCCGTCTGGGACTTCGTGATCTCGTCGGATTGATGATTTTTCCAAGAGGCTCTCGGTCTTTATTTATAATCCCAAAGCCAAATCCCTAGATGCCTAAATTGAGGAATAGTAGTTAGGATCCACACAGAGAAATTCCAGCCTCTGATTCACCTGTCATGCGGCGGATCCGCGGCCCAAGGGGGGTATGGCCGCGGATCCGCGGCCATTTCATCTTATCCCTTGATCAAATTTCTGGGGATGGATCCCTGTGACATGTAGCGATCCTTGGAACCTTCAGAATTTGGAAATCTTTTCTTTTCTTCTGCCAGAATTGATTTCTTAATTTTGATTTCTTAATTAGGCGGGTTAGCTTTAACAACTTGATTTCCTTGATTTAAGACCTGAAAATTCTGCACAACAACTTAAATAATATTTAGTAGATTTAGTTCTACTAGGATTAGGTCAATAATATTATATACATTTTCCTACCAAATGCTAATTATAATATATCAACACATGGAAAATAGTATTTTTACAGATAAACCCTCATATGTATGATATATTATAATAAAGACCTTTTTAAATATGGATGTGGTAGGAAAAATGTAATAACAAATGTGCAGTTTTATCAACTGAACAAATACCCCCAAACTTATCTTTGATCGTCCCGAGCAAACTAGTTTATTCAAGAGAAGGAGAAAAAAGAAAGGAGAAAACTAAGTACACTTTCGTAGGTAAACACGATTGCACTGAGCACATGCAACAAGCCGTTAAACCTCTAGGTGTCCCTAGTAGGAGGAGTGTTGTCTCTTGAGGGTTTTTTGCGGATTACACCCATAAAATCCAATAACAAAAGAGAGATGGTGAAATTTACATATAAAGATGAGAACCATAAAAGAAAGACTTTGAAAATAAGAGTTTCCAACTACACTAGCTTTTCAGTTGTCATGAGCCCTATCTTAATAGTCATGAAAAGATATTAGAAATCACATTATCCCTCAATAAAACATCATCTTTATTCTTCATTCCTACCTTTCGTCCAAACATTGATCATATAACCCTACGTGTGTGTAATGAACATCCCTACACTCGGAGAATTCAATTCAAGCTATCATACTCTTGTCCATCTGCCTCAGTACTTTTTAATTTGATGAATATTTAGATTTGCTCACACATTTTCATGCGACCGTTAATATTTCTTGAGATACTAACCGACCGATTACTCATGTGCTTGCTGATTAAGTGATAATATTTTCCTCGTCTTGCACCACCTAAGGCTTAGCAGTGACTCCCAGACCAGTTGGCCTTAGGGCACTAGGTGAAAAGGCACCATCGCTATATTTTTTTATTGCTGCCTTGGCGATAACAAAACCAGTGTTCATTTTTCTCTTTTCACCATTTTTATATTTTCTTCATTTTTTTTTCATTTCCTTCATACTTTGGCTTTTAGACAAGAGCATTTCAAGGTATCCTCTACTATCCCGAGTTTCAAGACGTATGTAAGTGCGTATAGTAGGGTATCAACATTCAAATGTTTGGCTTCCAGAATAGAAACTATTTTTCAGACTTATTTTTATCCTCAGATTTGTGACTTTCTTCATCTTACTAACCCTTGGGACAACAGCTCATAACTACTTATTACTAGTTCGTTTAAGAAAACTTTTAATTTTCTTGGTTTTCTTAAACTATTCCTATCTTTTGGATGTAATTTTTCACTTTCTACTCTTTTGTTATCAAATTTTTTTTGTGCTTATATATAGTATAATGCAAAGTATCGCGTAAATAAACACATACCTCCCCCAAACTTGTTTTCAACAGTGTCCTCACTGTTGCTATCTGCTGGATCACAAAAACCTGTAAGCTTGGGAGGACATTATTAATGGGGGCAAGAATATATGAAAGTGAAAATCCTCCCCCAAACTTATTTTTGGCTCACAAATTTGAGGACAAAAGTTATGATCAAGAGCTAAAAATATACCCCCCCTCAAACATGAGTTAGACAATACGAAGCATTTTAAGAGGGGGTGAGTCATTTGGTCAAAGTAAGACTTTACAAAGGCCAAAAGTTAACACCAACCATTCAAAGATTTTATCAGTATAGCGTATAGGTTGGTGGAAGAATGTGTTGTATCGAGTCAAGAAAAAATGGGGAAGGGATAAGAGGGGGTCTGGAAAGGGTTTGAAATTAGAGAAAAGAAAGAATGGGGATGAATGTGAATGATTAGGAAGAAAGAATGGTGACGGTTCAACCTCTATAGGTGGAGATTGATCAATCACAAAATCCGTATTGTTTAAAAATTCAAGTTCGTCAGCAAAAAGTTCTTCAAAACTTTTATCAATGGTGTGATTGAACATTTTGCTATCAAAGAGTTTTGTGCCAGAATTTATTCTACTTAATTCATCAAAAATCATTGAGGTAGAGGACTCGGAAAACTCATCTACCTCATTTTCAAAAATATCCAAATCAAGTTGAATTTCTGGTATTATTGAACTTGAATTAACGGATTGTGATTCATCAAAACTCACTGAAACTATAGGAACAGAAAAAGAACCGGAGAAAATGGAAGGTGAGATGGGTAAACAAATTGGTGTGTCGAGTGTTGCTGTACCAGATGTGGAAGATGGAGGCTGTATTTCGGTCTGATCTTCGGGTATACCATTATCATCAACTTCAAGACATATTTGGGGTTCGGGAAGAATTAAAGGCTCAAGATGATGACCACAAGGAAGTGAAAGGATTTGATGAATTGGTAGGACAAAATCATCCAAAATTTCGGGTTTATCAATCAATATATCCCCAACGTCAATCACCTCATTCAAGTGAAGGTTAAAATTCTCAAACACCTCATCAAAAGTATGGTTTTCAATCAGTTTTGGTTCAAGAGTGGAGGTGTAGAGATCACAAGGGTTGGGTATGGTTTCACTTGAAATGGACCCTTCACAGTCGGGTAAATCAAACACTACAAAGTCACATAACTTATTAGTCATTCTATTTGGTGTGCTTGATGAATCTATGAAACTGGAGTTGTGGATTTCAGTTTGGAATGGGGAGGTTTGATTAGGAAGGGTATACAGTTCTGTCTTACTACCCAAATCCTTCATAATTTGGTTCGACAGTTCCAGAAATTTTTCTAATGTCTGCTCCAGACTAGTCTTGGGTTGATAAGGGGTTTCAGTATAAGATTGAAATTCCTGTGGATAATTAAAACTCCCAAATGACTGATTAGAAGAACTGTCGAGAGTAGGTGGAAAAGTCAGATTGGATTGATAGGAATAGAATGGTTGCGAAACTTGGGTAGGAGTAGGATCAATATTATGATAAGAAGAATATTGATATGGGTTGGTTGGCTGGCTATTTTCAATAGACATCTTATATGCCACAAACCACATATCAAACTCTTCTCCGGACAGTGGTGGTGATGGTTGATATTGGTCCGGGTTGAAACTTTGGCCTCTAGACCTAGCTATGTGCTCAGCAATGGACATTCGTCTAGGGGCTTCCTCACTCTGGGTATGAACTGAAACGGGTGTAGGATTAGGATACGGTTGATAAGACCTAGACTGAGGTGGCCAACTGTTTCTTCCTGCTTGTTCTATATGATCTCTTAAGGACATGGAAGAGCCGGACGGTATACCGAAGGGATTACGAAAACAAGAGATATCTGGTTGTGGACAACAAAGCTCGGCAAGTGTTCTTCTGTTTAGGTCACCCATTATAAGAAGTGAAGAAGGGGGAAGGGTAAAAAGGGGAGAAAATAATTGGTTTGTTTTGAAAAATGACGGATTTAGACAAATCACACAAAAATGCACAAACAACCCTAGAACTATGGTTACCTAGGTCCAGTCTCTAGACCGCTCCTAGACTTCCAAAGGACAAGCCGCAGGATAAATCCTCTACCGCCTCTTTACTACCCTTGTAGCCAGGTAAGTGCCAGGTGAGTGGGAGGCTCCCCACTACAAAAGTAGTGGTCCTAATTAAGTAACCACTCGCCTTGGACACACTTGCCTAGTCACCATAAAAGTAATGTGGATAAGCGATAGATTACCCACGACTTTCCTCTGTCCTTATTGAGCGCGCAGTCCTTAGAGTCTGGTCTAGATATTTTTTAAATTAATGTAGGGTTGATGCAGATGCTCGGTTTGTGATTTGTGGGGCTGATGAAATCCCCACCTAATCTGGATTTGGTCTTGCCCCTTAAAAATCCGTATTAAAATATGCAAAAACAAACCGTAAAACAAAACTTTGCAAAAAGATTTTTGAGCGGCGATATTTTGCAAAGAATTCTGCAGAAAATAGATTTTATTGGATTTGAGAGGAGAGAGAAGGAGTTAAGAAAGATACCAGAGAAGTGTGAAACCCTAGATCTCCTGTTTTCTCAAGTCCGTGACTCCAGATTCCCTCGCAAAATTCACACACAAATCGTTAAATATGCAATTTGCAGTTTTGTTTTAATAATGATATGAATCGTCTAAGAATTCAACACAAATAGTACGAATAAAAAAAATCGCACGTATCCCCGGCAACGGCGCCATTTGATTGATTCGAAAGAGTGTTTGTAGTGTAACCGCAATCAGAACGATGTCGCGTGTAGCTAGACCGAGGTGAGTACGGGTCATCCTCAGGGAAATGTGGAACCTTTCAATCTTACTTTAGATGTGTTGAGAAAGAGAGGAGGAAGAATTAAGAATGTTGTACAATGGTTGTAGGATCTAGATCTACGTTTAAACAAAGATGAAAAATATAGATCTAGATTAACTATGGATGTAAGTTTATATAAGAAGAGGGCTTGTAGGGTTCATTAGGATTTAGTAGTTATGGATGATTAATTCAAGATTACTCTTTCTATCCTTTAATAGATTTAAAACTAGAACGACAGTGATGCGTGTAGATTAGGGTTTCTGGACTTGATTTGCACCTTCGCACTCAAGGATCCTCACACAAAGAATGAAAAAAATTCTCTCACTCTTCTTTCTTACAAAGAACTCTCTTGCACTCAAGATATCCTCACACAAAGGAAAGAAGAGGGTTTACAATTCAGCACAATACTCTCAAAGGAGTTTCTCTTAAAGCTCATAATCTAATACTCAATGAGTATGGAATAATCAAATTAAACTCTTTGATTTTTTTGAGTGTGTGAGAGAAAAGATAATAAAAACAAGAATTTGCACTCACAAGAGGTGAGAAGATGGATTTGGAATCTCTCAGAATAATTTTGCAAGTGTTTTTTTGCTCAAAAACCAAAGCAATTCTCAATAATACCACTCAAGAAAAAACTAGTCGTTACAAGTCAAATCAGTCAAAAAGAGCCGTTATCAAACGTCTAAAATTCAACCAGTTAGAAGTCTGAAGAAGGATCAACAACGGTTAGCAAATAGCTTTAGACGTTTGTTTTTAAAAGTTTCAGACGTCTGCCAATAGTTTTTACAAGAAGGCAAAAAAGCACAGAAGGTAAACAAACGTCTGAAGAATGAGACACTAACGTCTGAAAAAGAAATATTTTCGAATGATTTTGAGATTCAGACGTTTGTCAAAAATACCTTCAGACGTTTGCTTTAGTTTCCAAAATATGCCCAATGAAAGCACAGAGAACAAATAGACGTTTGAAGAACAAGTGACACACGTCTGAAGAAGAAAACGTTTTCAAAGTTTTAAACCTTCAGACGTTTATGCTAAAAGGTCCAGACATTTATTCTCAAAAAAAGTTTTAATGCCATGAAAACAAAGAGAATAACCAGACGTTTGATAAAGGTTTGACAGAAGTTTGTTCAAAAAAATGTTTTAAGCCAATGAAAATCCAGAGAACAAACAGACGTGTGTAGAAGCAACTACAGACGTTTGTTCTGTCAAACATTTTAAATAATAAAAGCTCAGAAAACATCTAGACGTTTGTTCTGGTAAGCTTCAAACGTTTATTCTGAAGCAAGAAACATATATTGAAAACTTGTGCATGTTTTTGAAAAGCAGGACTGACGTCTGAAACACGGTAGTATGTTTACCACCGAAAACAGAGACGAACTGGGATGGATCGTCTTGCCTAAATTTGGGGACAGATACCATTTGGAACATATCCATCCACCTCTCCAAAGATACCAAGTTGATTTATAGCACCGTATATCAGAGGTTTAGATAGATGTGATCGATGTAGCAGACTTTATCAGATTCCCCCTCATTTGTGAGGGGTTTTTGATTATGGGGACGCTCTTCCCTATAGGCGCAAGCCCCTGAATTCAGTTACGTTATCGCGTTGCGATAACAACTTTCTCCTGCTCCGATAGGTCACTTCGTGTCGTGTTATATTTTGTTTATTATGGTTTTCCGTGAATTGTATATGGAGACTGATTTATATCGCCTCCCGAAGGATGAGGATTAGTCCAAATCCGTACACATATATTTTTGGGTTTGAACCTAAGTTGTATGTTCCATCGTGTTCACCGCCGGAAACAGAGACGAACCGGGATGGATCGTCTTGCTTGAATCTGGGGACAGATGCTATTTGGATTTATCCGTCCACCTCTCTGAAAATACCAAGTTGATTTATGGCACCATACATCGAAGGTTTGGACAGATGCGACCGTTGTAGCAGACTTCATCAGATTCCCCCTCATTTTATGAGGGGTTTTTGATTCTGGGGACGCTCTTTCCTGCAAGTGCAAGCCCCAGCAGTTAATTACTTTACCGCATTGTAATAACTACTTTCTCCAGCTCCGGCAGTTCACTTCTTGTCATGTGTATGTTTTTTTTGTTTGTTTTGGTTGCATGTGGATTGTATACGGAGACTAGTTTATGTCGTCGCCCGTAGGGCGCGAATCAATCCAAATCCGTATATTTTAGATTTGAGTTTGCGTTAAGGATTTTCTTGACGGGGTTTTGAACTTAGGTTTTATACTCCTTCAATTCAGAAATATTTTTGTTTTATTTAAGGACCGTTAATCTAGTTTGAGATTAAGATCAACTTAAATCTATAGGTGAGCATATGGGCTCAGTTTGTTCTTTCTAAGGATGCGTTCGTCTTATTTGAGACTAAGATCAACTTAATAACATTGTAGGATAATTTTTGCTTAAAATCCAGTAAAAGAGCATTTGGGCTCAGCTGCAAGAAAATTTCAGAGACTTTGCCAATTTGGGTTTAGTCTACTTAGTCTTTTTTTATTCAAAAGTGCTAAGCACTTATTTGGGCTCTTTTTGTTCAGCCCTTTTCTTTTCATGTAAAAGTGCTAAGCATTTATTTGAGCTCTGACGCTCACATGTATGACCTGTGAAGCATTCAGTTATGGGCGCTGCCCAATAAATGTTGAACACTTTTAGTCATTTTGACTAAATGTGAAGTGCTAAGCACTTTTATATGGCGTCTACGTAAGGTGCACGTGCGGCGCTGGACGCTGCCCAATCAGTGCTAAGAACTAAACCGTTTTGGCTACATATGAAGTGCTCAGCAATTTTTGTATGACGCCCACATGAGGAGCACGTACGGCGCTGGGTGCTGCCTAATCAGTGCTAAGTGCTTAGTTGTCTTCGGCTGCATATGAAGTGCCGAGCACTTTTATTCAGCGCCCACGTGTGTTTCACGTGAGACACTGGCCTTCTTTTTTGGGCGCTCGCGTGTTTTTCACGTGAGGCGCTAGGCGCTATTAAAAGAGGGCGCCCACGTGAGGAGAACGTGAGGCGCTAGTTTTTTTTTCCTTTTTTAGAGATTAAATCTCTATTAATGATATTTTTACCATTAATGATCACCAAGATCTTCGTTTTTGAAGATCTGGGATCAGGTTTTTCTTTAAGAACTAAGTTCTTTTATAGGTTATTTTTCCTTTTGTTTTTCTTTTGGACCTAGTTCTTTTCTGAATCTTTGATTCTGAAGAACAAGATCCTCCCGATGAGAATTAAATTCTCAACTTGTGGGATACTTGCCTTGTGGATCTCTGATCCAGAAAAAGATCTAAGTTCTTTGAGAAGGGTTAAACCCTTAAAATAGGTAAAAAGATATATTTTGATCTCTGAATTTTTTTTATCTAGGTTTCTTTTGAAAGGCAAGTCTTTTTTTTTTAGGATTGAATTCTTTATTGTTTTTGGAAGCTTTCGTTATTTTTCAAAAGCTTATGTGTTTTTTTTCTCTCTTATGAGACTTGAAGTCTCGGGTCTTTTATATAGTGGAGACAAGTTTGTTATTTAATTCTGAGAAAATCTCTCATTGAGAGATTCTAATTGATTTAATTGGACTCAAAATTGAGTTGGGCAATTTTACCCACCATTGGATTTTTGATCCAAGGACTTCTGTTTTTACAGAATATATTCTCTTATTTTAAAAAAGATTGGGGAAATATTTTCCCATATACAGAATTTATTCTGTAAAATGGCAATTTTTTAATCACCATTGGATTTTTAATCCAAGAGTTCTCTGTTTTACAGAGAGCAATGTTTTTGTTTGGAAAGATTGAAGGAATATATTCCCAAAAATAGAATTTTATTCTATTGTTGGATCATTGATCCAACCGAGAGTATCTTTCTTATTTAGAAAGATTTGGGAGATGTTTTCTCCTAATCATATATTTTGATGATTTATCATCTTCGTTAGATGTTTGATCCAACAGCTCTAGAATCAGAGAGTATCCTAACTTTTTGTTAAGGAAACGTAGAATTTAATTCTACCTTGGCGCCGGCGCTCACGTGTTGCGCACGTGGGCACCACTTAAGAATTTAATTCTTATGATAGGTACTTATATGCTTTGCATATTAGCGCCTGCGTGTTTTTCTCGTGCGGCACTAGGCGATGTTAAAAGGGGGCGCCTATGTGAGGAGTACATGTGGCGCCATCCAAGAGTTTAACTCTTATGTACTAAATTCTTCTGTGCTTTGTAGATTGGTGCCCGTGTGAGGAGCGCGTGAGCCGCCACCATAGGATTTAATCCTATAAGATTGGCTCTTAGCGTTGGCGCCCTCGTGGAGAGCACTTGAGGCACTACCTCATTATATTCGACAAAACTTTGCTCTTTTATTAGGTTAAATATTAAGGAAACAAATGCCCCCTACCGTTGCTCTTGCTCATTATATTCGACAAAACTTTGCTCTTCTATTAGGTTAAATATTAAGGAAACAAATGCCCCCTACCGTTGCTCTTGCGTGGCTTACACGTGGGTGCAACGGTGTCACTTTTTTCCTCCGTTGGATCTTCTTAGGAGTTGAACCGTCCTTTCACATCCTATAAATAGGGCCTTTGGCCCTTGAGATGACTGCTGTTTTGTCATCCTTCTTCTTCTTCCTTGAGACTTTAATTCTCTCCTCAGAGCTTAGATCTCTGTTCCCAGAACTTTCTCAGAGTTAAACTCTGTCAAAAATTGGTAAGAATTATGACCAAAATTTAACTCTTAAAGAATCTCTTCTCGTTTTTGGGTTTTTAACCCATCAACAGAGTTTTGCTCCTCTTGGAACAATCTCTTAGAGATCTTAAAAAAACTTTTATTTGGGTAGACCATGGGTCTTAGAGATATTAGGATTTTTATCCTGTTAGTGACTTTGATCTTTGAGGGCTGTTTAGAATTTAATTCCATTTCCCATGGGGATTTCTAAGAAAACTTCTTTTGAAAATTCTTTTGAGACTTTTATTTTCTTTTTAGGGTTCTTCTTGCAAATTTGAATCTGCTGTAGAACTCGTTTTTCGAGAATATTTGGAGCCTTGAACTCCGCTGTTCAATGAGATTTTTCATTAAATGAGAATCCTTTTGGATTTTCATAATGGGTGCATGTTTCATCATTGATGAGGCACCGTGATTGGAAAAGAGTTTTTCTATGTTTAAATTTACCGCAATCAAGACGGTGTCGCTTGGTAGCTAGCCGGTTGAATATGAGTCGATCCACAAGGAAATGGTGTCCTTTTCTTTAAGTTCTAACGAGTTAAATCCTAACTTTGGTAGGTTTGATTTTAAGATCTAAGAATGAGAATAAATTGATATAAAGGCTTGCAAGGGTTAGGATTAGGTTAGTTCGAAATAGGGATTCTTCTCACTTCTTTCAATACCCTAGTTAAGAATATAGGTGTTAGGGTAATAATAAACAACGGGGATTAGCACGACTAGGAAGAAACTTAGTTTCTTCCTTTTGGTACTTATCTGTCTGTTCTTGGCTCTTAGCCCTAACCTTCGGTTAATTCAACCACAACCGGTCTAACTAGGGATCACCGCTATCATGTAGGATATGGTGCCGTAGTGAGCGGATTATGGTTGATTTAAAGAGAGTCCTTAATTAAAATTATTTGGGCAAAGAAAGGAGAGAGAGATTTCCTTCTCTTAAACCTTTCCTCTCCTATCCCTAACAAGTGAGAAATTACTCACTCATTAGGAAGATAACAATAAAATTCATTTTTTATTTTATTTTAATAGATGAACTAAATTGCAGATAATAAAAGAACAGATAAAAAATTGCAGGAATTAAAATTCGGATAAAAAGAATGCGAGATAAAAAAAATAAAACTTACTTTATTGATGACCTCTCAACAATGCATTACAATTGGAATTAAAATTTAGATCTAAGAATTAAAAAGAGGTATAAAAACTAAAGAGATGCATGCCTTATTTTGGATTTGAACCCTTATATTTATAGATAGGAAAAACCCTAGGTTACATTCTGATCCACACATGAATTTACAAAACTACCCTAAGAAAGCCGTGTCAAAGCACCGACACCCCACCGACACGTGCAGAGTATGGCCACGGAACCGCGGCAGAATAGCCTGTTTGGCCGCTGATCCGCGACCCTTTGGTGGGTTCATGTCCTCAATTCTTCAAGGTTTCTTCAAGTTGCTTTTATCTTCTGTTTTCTTCACTTGGTCTCTCAGAATCTCTTCAATTCTCTTCCAGATTTTCAACAGTGGACTTTTGCCTTAAGCTTCGCGTTTGAAGTCTTGGATCTTATGCTGCCCTTGTGCTTTGCTCATAGAAATGCTCAATGATTGTTCCTTGAACTGGTAGGCGGCATTATACGGATAGTGTGCGGAAACCCGTATTTCTCTGTTTGTTGGTCGTAGTCCCACATTTGTAGCAACTTTTCATGAATTTCACTGTAAAGAGCTGAGAATCTGTAACCTGCAACTATTTAGCAGATATGGATCAAAAGTACCAACTTACATGCAATGTGACTAAGAATGGGAGATATAAAAATGCAACAAACTGATATGAACACACCACCTTGATTTTTTGGGGGCCACTATTTTTCTTCTAGATTGAAATGATTTTGGTATTTTGATACTATGGCTTCTTATCTGTATGATCTTGAAGAGATTATCTCTTATGAGAAGATTCGTATCTAAGGGCGCTCTCACGTCCAGGAGTTTACTAACGCCTAATGCGTTGAGGTGATGCGTCGCTTTGACGATTACAACGGTCGATTGCTCCCTCACCGTTCTGCTCTTTTGAAGATTCTCAGTGGGTCGATTTGAGAAGCACTTCATGAGCTTGATGAGGCTATGCCGCTCGAGGCAATTGATGATGCTAAAGACAAGGTGCATTCAGTATATATGATGAGCCTGATTTCAAAGAAGCGGAGAGATGATCTTGTCGCTTTTTTCATCGCTTCTTCTAATAGAAGGCGATAATATCTGCGTACCAGAGGATGGAAGATATCAGCGGGGATCCCGACGCTTGTATTCGTGAAAAAATGCATAAGAAGATGGTCAACCAAGCCAGAAGCACTTTACTCAAACTTGCCTCTAAGTTTATGAATCCGTGTCCGAAATTCAGGGTCTTGCCATTGTAAATATTTTAATGATGTCTCTTTTTTATCACCCTTATCACCAATGTATAAATTTCTTTGAAGTATGAATGACAAAGCTTTCCTTTCTTTACGCCAATGCTCGTATGAGGTATTATTACATATATAAAAAACGCCAGCGCCCACATGTCATGCACGTGAGACGCTATTGCGGGACTTAATCCCGAAAAGAACTAGCATTAGCGCTCACATTTCATGCACGTAAGGTGCCGCTCTAATCCCAGAAAGAATCAGCACCGATGCTCACGTGTCAGGCATGTGGGGCGTCGCTGAGGGAATCGTTTCACCTTCTTTCTCTGATCCCCCTGAGTCAACTTTTTCTTTTCCCATGCCCTTTTTGCTAGGCCTTGGAAAGAGTTCCACCATGCACAACGTTTTCTGTGCCTAAATTTAGATGCTTCTCTTTATATTCTGAAGTGATGATCTTCTTCTTCTTCACAAGAAGAAAGCCATTTTTTTACAAACTAAGAGTTATGGCTTGCAATCGTCCACATGCTCGTCGGCAAGCATGGGAGGTACCTATCGAGGGAATTGTTCCCTGTTTTGTTGCGCGATTAGTGGATGATGTTCTCATTGATGACCAGTGTGACACGGTGATGTATGAGCTTCTGGCTCGTAGGGGCTCTCCTCTTCCTATCGGCTCCATTTGGCTCCGGATGATCTTCCTGTCCGTGCTTGCTGACATCCCCCTCATCCTGCGGAGATGACTCCGGCGATGCTTGACATAGCGGAGGACAAGATCGAGTGCTTTTATGAGGTATATTTGATTTCCCAGCCTCTGAAGGACCGTTCTGTTCAGTTGCTAAGTCAGATGCGGGCTCAACAGGCCGTCATGTACGCCTTCGTTGATGGGCATGGCTCTGAACGATGCGGAGCGACCCCTTGTGAAGATCGCCGCTTCGATATGGTATAGAAGGTAGAGAGGGAGTTAGAGATTTTTGCTTATTGTTTTACTAATCCCTGTATCTCTGATCCCATATTTGGTGATCTTTTTTCTGTGGAATAAAAAATTTGTTGACTGCTGAACGTTTCACCCCCAGCACATATCCATGTGGGCATCTTGCATCTGCACGTATACTTTGTATTTTAACCTTAAAAGTTTCTGATGCATGAATCTAGACATAGGTGAGTACTAGACTGATGTGAACAAATTCTTCGCCCTGCCACCTTGCTCACGGTGGTTTACCCGTGAGTGAAGTATAATATATGGCTGGTTTCGGGCTAGTATGTCATTTAGAATTTTGAAAGCGGATGGACACAAGCGTCGTCATCTATGATTAACTCAGGTCATGATCCTTAAGAAACGTAATTCCAAACCCCGAGGTCTATGAGTTGCGCCTTTCTGTTTCTTGATATCTTAATTTAGCCCCAATTAGTTTATTCACTCGTCTCGGAGTCTCTAGATTTTGTACTCATTTTGGAGTTTGTATTTTATTCACTCATTTCGGAGTTTCTAGTTTATGTACTCATTTTGGAGCTTGTAGTTTATTCACTCGTTTCGGAGTTTCTAGTTTATGTACTCATTTTGGAGTTTGTAGTTTATTCACTCTTTTTGGAGTTTCTAGTTTATGTACTCATTTTGGAGTTTGTAACTTATTCACTCGTTTCGGAGTTTCTAGTTTATGTATTCATTTCGGAGTTTGTAGTTTATTCACTCATTTCGGAGTCTCTAGTTTATGTACTCATTTCGGAGTGTTTTTAGTTTACCTCTTTTGCGTTTACAGGTAAACTTGTCCAAACGTTGTATGTAGATAACCTCTATTCTTTACGACAGAGGTCTGTTAGGTTTGTGGTACTAGGGTTTTAGTCCGTAGCACCACCACATTGGCTGATGTATTCCTCGATATGCCGTCTTTAAGCCGCTGTTTGAGTAGCCCCGCGACTATCATGTCTCTGATCCCTTCGGGGGCCGGACAAGACGTCTTTAAGTAATCTCCTTAGGTCATATTACCGTCGGAAGAGCAAATGTTAGGAATTTGCCATGACGCTTTTTACTTGAGGTTAGGCTCAATTTGGAGCCCCGAAGAGTCATAACCACTCCGCTCTGGTATGGGATGATCTCCGATAGTCTTTTAGGCTTTATATGAGTTTTCGTCGAGACCCGAAGCTGGGAATATGCCGTTACTTCATTTTTGTTTTGACGATGCTGTGCCGTTTCTTTGCTGAAATAGGGTAGACATCTGTAGGACCTCCATGCTGTATGTATCGCAGTTGAAGTCCAGAGCTAGGAATATGTCATTGCTCCATTTTCATTTGATAGCCGCATTCGCATCCTGCTGAAATGAGGGGGAACGTTGAGATAGTCTATGGGTTGTATATGAACCGTCAAGACTTAGAGCCAGGATTTTGCCGTGACTCCATTTTGCTTTGACCCTTGGGTGTTTTGTCGACGTTGCATCTGCATCCTGTTGACATGAGAAGAACGTCGTGTTGGAGTTAGGATTTTGCCGTCACTCCTTTTTGATTTGGCTCCTTGGAGCTTTTGTTGATGTCGCATCTGCACCGAGAAGGAACGTCGAGCTGGAGCTGGGATTTTTCCATTACTCCTTTTTTGTTTGACCCTTGGGTCTTTGATGACGTTGCGTCTACATCCTGCTGGAATGAGAAGCACGTCGAGATGGAGTTAGGATTTTTCCGTCACTCGTTCTTCATTTGGCTCCTTAGAGCCTTTGTTGACGTTGCTTCTACATCCTGCACTGGCATAAGAAGCAAGTTGAGCTGGAGTTAGGATTTTTCCATCACTCCTTTTTTTTTGACCCTTGGGTCTTTGATGATGTTGCGTCTGCACTCTGCTGGCATGAGAAGCATGTCGAGTCGATCTCTAGGCTGTAGATATCGCCGTCAAGATCTAGAGCTTTGATTTGGCCCTTGGTTCCTTATTGACATTGCGCTTGCATCATGCTGGCATAAGAAGCACGTCGACCTAGAGTTAGGATTTTGCCATCACTCCTTTTTGTTTTGGCTCCTTGGAGGTTTCCTGACGTTGCATCTGCATCCTGTCGGCATAAGAAGAATGTCAGGATGACCTCTAGGCTGTATATGTTGTCGTCTAGATCTGGCTCTCCCTTTGACGGAGCCTGGTGAGAAAATATGGTTCCCTTTTCATTTGTGCCCATGGATTGTATACAGGGGTCAGTGTGGACTCACCTGCTGGGCAAAAAGGTTTCACTTCCATTTTTTTATTTCTTTCCGCGATACTCTATCTTTCCTGCTTTTATGTCACGAAAGTCATGATTGCCCCAATCATTTCGGCTATTTATCGCGGTGCCCAATCATTTCGGCTATGTATTTTTTATTTTTATTCGCTGTTTTTTATTGCAAGTTGCCCAATCATTTCGGCCATTTTCATATGCATATTTTTTGTTCGCTGATTTTTATTGCGAGTTGGCCCATCATTTCGGCTGTTTTTATATGCATATTTTTTTCTCGTTGATTTTTATTTGCCCCATCATTTCGGCTATTTCATATGCATTTTTTTGCTACTCGCTGCTGTTTTTTTTACGAGTTAGGGACCTGAGATCTGATACCAATCTTGGTATCAGCATCGCTACAACTGGAATATTGCCAGGAGAGAATCATCATTTGCCGTAAAAGGACTTAGAGTTTATCACATATTTAGGCATCAGCATCGCTACAACTGGAATGTTGCCAGGAACGAATTATCATTTGCCTTTGTCGATTTGAAAAAAGATAGGTTATTAGACAAGGTTAGGATCCTTTCGACTAAGACTTTTGACTTTATGAGCCGTAAGGGTCTTACAAAGGTATTTCTCCTTATGAGTTGAGAGGATCTCGTAAGTGTTTTTTCTCTTTAGTAATCGTGGGGATTCCTAAGTGATATTTTCTCTTGTAAGTCATAAGGATCTTCCAAGAGTGTTTTCTCCTTATAAGTCGAGAGGACTTACAACTGTCATTCACCATATGAGGACATTTCTTGCCATTGGTAGAACTTGGTGAGGGAATATTTCTTCGTGCCCGTAGATTGTATACATGGGTCAATGTTGGACCGCCTGTAGGGCAACTTGAGGGATGTAGCGGCTTAAGAACAGGTTCAGATCTCTGTAGCTTAAGGCTTTTGTATCTTATGAGCCGTGAGGATCTCATAAGGGAAATTCTCCTTACGTGTCGTGAGAATCCCGTAAGTGTAATTTCTCCTTAGGAATCAAGAAGACTCCTAAGTGCGTTTCTCCTTTGTGAGTCGTAAGGATCTCACGCAGGCATTTTCTCTTCACAAGGTCGAGAGGACCTTGCAAGTGCACATGCATTTTTTTATTTTACGATTTTGCGCCCTATTCAGGTTTTCACAAACTCGCCGGCAGTCCTGCTGTTTTTACTCACGGCGCCCTTTCGGGTTTTCATCCGTGCCCATTTCGCTTGTGGACATACCATTTTTTCCATTTTTCTTTTTTTTAATGGCGAAACTCTCGGAAGTAGCTTCATCGCAGGTGACCCATCTATTTGCCGTGGGATTTCTGGGTGGTTTCATCGCTGGAGTAGCTGTGTAGCCAGTGAGACTTGAGTTGCAACCATCACCGTTAGGACTTCGATTGCAATACCGATCTCAAGAGAGCATATCACTGTATTTGGGGCGATGTGCTAGTTTAAGGACATTCCGGTCCATTATCGCCATGTTTGAGGCAAAATTTTAGTTTAAGGACGTTTTGGTCCATCGTTAGTTTAGGGACATCTCGGTCCGCTGTTGCCATGTTTGAGGCGACACGGTAGTTTAGGAATATTCCAGTCCATTATCGCCATATTTGAGGCAAAATTTCTAGTTTAAGGACATCTCGGTCCGATGTCGCCATGTTTGAGGCGAATTTCTAGTTTAAGGACATCTCGATCCTTTATCGCCATGTTTGAGGTGAATTTCTAGTTTAAGGACATCTCGGTCCTATATCGCCATGTTTGAGGTGAGGTTTTAGTTTAGGTCATCTCAGTTCGTTATCGCCATGTTTGAGGCGAATTTCTAGTTTAAGGACATCTCGGTCCCATGCCGCCATGTTTGAGGCGAGGTTCTAGTTTAGGGACATGTCGGTCCGTTATCACCATGTTTGAGGCGAATTTCTAGTTTAAGGACATCTCAGTCCTTCATCGCCATGTTTGAGGAAACGGAGCTTTTTTGCATACTACTCTCAGGATTATAACTCCGGAAGATAGCGAGTGGACACGAGCGTCGTCATCTATCATTGGCCTAAGACTTGATTCGTCAAGCGTAGTATTTTTTTGAGGAATCGATCATTTATTGGCCGGAAGGGTCTTTCACCATGCATATCCATGAACAGGTAGGCTCCACCTTGGTAGACTTTGTCTATGATGTACGGGCCTTCAAAGTTCGGCTCGAATTTCCCCCGTTTTTTTACAATTGGGGATCATTGGTCTTTTGATGACTAGTACGAATTCGTCTTAGCGGAATGTTCTCGGACTGGTCAGTTTTTTGTATGACCGTGTCATCCTTGCCAAATAAGCCTCCATATTTTGTTGTGCTATAAGGCGAGTTTTGTCGAGGGTATCGAGCTCCTCAAGCCGAAAATGAGCATTTTCTTTATCTGTCAGCTCGTATCGAACCGCTACTCGTAGAGAAGGGAGTTCTATTTCCAGGGGAGCACTGCTTCAGTGTCGAATACCAACATATATGGTGTTGTATTCGTATCCGTTTTGAACGTTGGTCGGTATGCCCAGAGAGCTTCATGCAGCCTTTCGTGCCGGTCTTTGTTATTTCTGGATACTGTTTTCTTTATAATTTTTGTCAAGGTCTTGTTGAAAGCTTCAGCTAGACCATTGGCCCGAGAGTTATAGACAGAAGAGTATCTCCAATCTATTTTATGCTGTTGAGCGAAACGACTGATTTTATGACTTCTATAAGCTGGTCCATTATCCGAGATAATTCGTCACGGAGTGCCGAACTGATAGATGACATGTGTCCTGAAGAAATGGAGGATATTCTTCGTCGTCACCTCTCTTAGTGGTACTTATTCTGCCCACTTAGAGAAGTAGTTGGTCGTTGCCAATATAAACCGATATCTTTTAGCCGACGCCTATTCAATGGGGCCAATTATATCGGTTCCCCATATTTCGAATGGCCAGCAAGCCACTGTTGGGTGTAGCGGATTTGGATGTTGGTGGATGAAGTCCCCGTGGATTTGGCACGAGTGACACTACTTCGCATATTCGAGGCAGTCCTGAATCATTATGGGCCAATAGTAACCCAATCTTTTGATCTTCAGTTTCATCTTCGGCTCAGCTTGGCGAGAACCGCAAATTCCGTCGTGAATTTCTTGGACGACTTTCTTCGCTTCCTCCGACCCCAGGCATCTTATCCATATACAGTCGAACGATCTCTTATATAGAGTATCATTGATGAAGGCGAAAGACAAAGCTCGTTTTATGAGCTGATGTCTAAACGACGCATTTTCGGGCATTCGTCGGGATTTAAAGTAGTTTATGAAGACTTCCCTCCAGTCCTTGACCTTTTCTTCGTCCTCTATTTGAAGGGATGCTTGTTCGGTCGTTCATTTTCTTTTGGATGACCCTATCAGATCTTCCGAAGATATATCCATTGGCGTGAGAACCCTGCGGCTTTGCACAATGATCTTTACGTCATCAAGGTCGTCATCAGCCAGTTCCTTAGCCAATTTGGCCAACACGTCCGCCTTGTTGTTTTCTGCACGCAGTATGCTTCTAGGATGTAGGAAGGGATTTGTGTCAGCAGTTGATGCACTCTTTCTCCATACTTTATCTGGCTTGCACGTCTGATAGTCGCCATTTATTTGGCTAACAATTAGCTGGGAGTCTCCATATATGAGGAGGTTTTTGATTCCCATGTCGATAGCGATCTCGAAACTTGCTATCAAAGCTTCATATTCTGCTTCATTGTTAGTCCTTGGCTCCGTTAAGGAAAGGGCATAACACAATATCCCTCCTTGCGGATTCACGAAGATAAGGCCCACCCCAGCTTTGATTATGGGGGTGTTTTGCTTTCTCCTTTCATGGAAGATGCTCTATCGAAGTAGAGTTCCCATTGGGAATCTTTTTCTTCCTTCTCTTCTTCGATTGTGTCGAACGCATGTTCATCCGGCAACTTGCAATTTAAGGGGGAGTCGGCTGGTATCGGATTCTCCGCGAGAAAGTCGGCAATGGCCTGGCCTTTCACTGGTTTGAGGGGTCGATACGTTATCGAGAACTCCATTAGGGAAGGGCCTATTTGGAAAGCATTCCTGTTAATATGGCCCTTAACATCGGATATTTGAGAGGATCCACCTTTGATATGAGATGGACCTCATATGCCAAGGCATAATGTCTGAGTTTCGTTATCGCGATGATCAGTACCAGGAAATGTTTTTCGATTGGGGAGTAGTTGTTTTCTGCCCCCAGGAGAACTCGACCCAAATAGTATAGAGGTCTCTCCTTTCCTTAATCGTTCTTTTATGCCCATAACGCTTCTAGAGAACCCTCAAGGGCCGTTGTATATAGGATAAGCGGTTTTCCCTTAATCGGAGCAGCCAATACCGGCAGATTTTGCAGATATTGCTTGATTTCGTCTAGTGAATTTTGGCACTTTCGATCCCAGACGAACGGGGTCCCCTTCTTCATCAAATGACTGTAGGGACGGCATTTTACGGAGATCTTGGCTATGAATCGCCGGATATATGTGAGCTTTCCTTGAAGAGATCGCAATTGTTTGAGAGTTCTTGGCGTGGGCATTTCCATAATCGCCTTGATCTTTGAGGTATCGATTTCGATACTCCGGTGCCGTATGATGAATCCTAGGAATTTTCCCGAGGAGAATCCAAACACGCATTTTAGATGATTCATCTTCAGATTATACTTTCGAAGACGTCGGAACACTATTTTCAGATGTTCCCAATGTTCCTCGTAAGAATTGCTCTTCACCACAAGGTCGTCGATGTAGCATTCGACAATCTCATGGATGAGGTCATCTAAAATCTTTGTCATAGCCCTCTGGTAGGTAGCGCCGGCGTTCTTCAAGCCGAAGGGCATCACTTTATAGCAGAATATGTCCAACGAAGTCCGGAAGGCAGTATGTTTTTGGTCTTCAGGATGCATTTTTATTTGATTGTATCCTGAAGATCCATCCATGAAGGAGAAGATCTTATGGGTAGACGTGTTATCGATCATCAGCTCTGTAACAGATACTGGGAAATCATCCTTTGGGCAAGCTTTGTTGAGGTCCCGAAAGTCCACTCAGATGCGCACCGTCCCATTTTTCTTCCTCACCGGAACGATGTTAGCGATCCAGTCGGGATATTGATCTTCTTGGATGAAGCCGGAGTTAATTAGTTTCATGATTTTAGTATTGATACCCATCTCAAGTTCGAGTCGCATCCTTCTCGGCGCCTGTTTGACTGGTTTTATTTCCGGTGATGTGGCTAATTTATGTACTGCCACCTTTGGATCTGGACCCGGCATCTCAGGATAGTTCCATGCGAAGCAGTCTTTATATTGCATGAGCACGTCCTTCAACGTAGCTACCTATTTTTCAGATAGTATCTCACTGACGAATGTTGGCCTCGGATCATTTTCCATCCCTATGTCAATTTTTCTTAGGTTGTCCGCCGTAGTGTGCATCCCATCTTCCAGCTCTTTTGGCGCTGGTGAAAACTTTGAGATCATCTCGTTCATTTCTTCATTTGCGAAGCACATGTAGAGGTCATCCATAATCTCGTGCCCTCCCTCTTTTGAGAGTGTTATCATATGGCAGGTACGAGTTCGCTTCCATTCTTGATGTTGAGCCGGTCTTATCCTCATGGTATAGGTCATCTTTGGCTAGTGCTTTTGCAGCGGGGTTACCTTCCAGCTATCGGATAAAGCGAACTTGCCTTGTTGATATTGGTCTTCTACCCGGTCTTTGAAGGTGAAGCAATCTTCAAGGGGATGACCTATAACTCGGTGATAAGAGCAATAATCCGTATGATAGACTTCGCTTATTTGTTCGGGGTACCGAGATTCCGAAAGTGTCATCATTTGGTGCTTTATGACAAGGTTGAATATTTTCCTCGTCTTGTCTTGGGGGAAAGAATATTCCCGATCCATCTTCTTTATAAAAGACGAGTTCCAATCGACCTTTTCTCGATTGCACAACTTCTTGGATCCGCTTTGTTGTTTTCGAACGTTGTTTGAGTTCATTGCCCTATTTTTGCCTCTATTTCGGGATTTTTCTCTTTCGTGAGGACATACAGCGGGCCGAGAATGAAGAGCATTATAGCCTTCCTTTTCCGCCGATTGGTGATTGACGCGCTGCGTCCTGACCTTTTCATAAATAGCCATTTCACGGCCGTGATCTTCTCGGCTCCTTTGACAAGCTTCTTTTATTAGCTTGTCTATTTGTTCTTCGAGTGACGGACTTAACGTTCTTAGAGCGGGCTCAAACTCTGTTTTAACGTCGCGGCCATTCGGAAGAGCGTTTTACCTTTCGTGGTAGCTGTTTATGACACGGCAGCTGTGGAACTGCTCCCATTTCTTGGACCGAACATATCCGAGCCCGGTTGTCTCCATGTTCCCGTTGGGCATCTTTCGTCTAGTTACGGGAATATCCCAAATCTTTTTGTAGAATTGGGCTTATCGAACAGTTTGTTCGAGGGGTACACATTTGCATCTTAATAGCCCTTTCAATCCCTTTGCGTAGTATCTTGGCAGACGGATTGGTTGAAGCATGTCAAGTGCAAAATCGGCACCATGCCAGACTTCTTTTTCTAATTTGGTCTCCGTAGATTGGTAGAAGAGGATCGCCTTTTCACCTCTTCGCCTGGGAGGGACGTAGAAAGTCTGTAACTCTTGTACGCTGTATGTATTGAGTGCATCAAATTCCTTGTAATGCCAAGATGGAGCCATTGTGATTTGCAGACTCTGATTTTCTTCATCGAGGGTTTGCACTAACGGGCAGATGGAGAACACTGTGTTGGCCTCGTCCTCAGAATCGCTGCCAAAGACCAGAATAGGGGTAGATGGTCCGGGCCTGTTTTTTTCTTTCTGGGGTTGCCCCGAGTAGACTATTTCTTCATCTTCCTCGGAATCGCTCCCAAAGATTGGGATAGTGGCGGCGGACTTCTGTTTATCCTCCGGCTTATGACACATTTCTGTATCTTCGAAGTCTGGTAGGAAGTACTTTGCGTCTTCATATTTCCGGGCCTCGTTTACGGAGAACGGATTTAGCTCCCCTGTGACGGTGCATTCCAAGCCGTCTTTGAAATACTTCATACACTGATGTTGTGTAGAAAGGATGATGTTGTACTCATGTAACCAGGGTCTACCGAGCAAAGCGTTATAGCAAGTCTTGGCGTCAATGACATGAAATTTGATGTCAGTGACGAGCAACCCAAAGCGTAACATCAGTATTACGGACCCAAGCGTGCGTGACGACTGTGAGTCGAACTCGGAGATTGTAATTTTTTCTCGGGCCAATTTTTGAACGTTCATACAAATCTTCTTCAGCACTTTCACGTTGAGAAGGTTGACGGAGGATCCGTTGTCGACATGTATTTTCCCTATTTTGATGTTATGGCAGTAACCGGTGATGTATAACGGGCGGTTATGTTCGCACGTAACGAGGAGGATATTTTCATCACTGAATGTAATGTCAGCTATGTGAACCTGTGCCAGCTCGTCCTTCATCTTCTCTTCTGCAAGGAAAGCTTGGAACTGATCTGGCTCTTGTAATGCCTTGATTAGAGACTCTTGTGCTTCTTTGGAAAAGAGTAGAGCATCCAATATGCTCAACTGTGAGGGTATTTTCCTCATACGTGCTAGGACATTGTAATCTACCTCATTTTTCCTAGGCGGGTCCCTTGCTACGAGCTCTTTGACAACTTCATCGTCGAGGGTAATTTCCTCAGAGATTTTCTCTTTCCCTTTGTCTTTTTTGCTCGAACCTTTGTTTGTAGGTCCGAGGTTCTTTTCAGGCAGCATGCGGTTACGCAGCTGAATATTCTCGCAGTTATTCTCCTCCTCTTCTTTTTTCGGAGGTGGAGTCTTTGAAGAGAGGGCTAGGGGTATTTCGTTCTCAGAATCGCTCCCGAAAGTGAACTGATACCAACCATATGACAGTTTCCAGTCATTTTTTCACGCGCATCTGTTGCACTCTTTTGTCATCGATGAGCTTCACACTTCATCCTCTTGAAGTGTTTTTGATAAGCAGCGTATCCTTACTACCACTTCTTGAAGGTTCTGCATTCTTCGGTAGGGTGGGTAACCCTCCGATGATATAGGCAGTAGTTTGGATGTGAATCCTCTTCGTCGAGGCATATGACCCCGAGAGTGTTTCCTATCAGAGGTGGCAGCTTCATTCCTATTGACAGGGCATTGGCGAACTGCTTCTCTGCCTTGATCCTGCTCTTATTTGTCGCAGGTATTTCTTGGTTTGGTTGTAGTACTTTACGACTCCACCTTACCGCAGCTTCTTCATCATGACGCTGACGCTTAGCCTTTTCGTATATGGCTTTTTCGCGTTCTCGGTCAGATTTGCTTTTTTGAAAGGCTTCGTTTAACAGCCTATCGATCGGGTCTTCTGGTAGTTCCGGGGATTTTAGCGCCTATTCTGCCCCCAGTTCCTCTGTGTTGTTTTCTGACGCCGAGGGAGTTTCTTCTTCATTTAACAACAAATGGGAGACCGTGTGGAAACTTTCTATAAGGTCTTCGGTTTCTTCTGATGATTCATTTTCCTCATCGTTGTCAATATCTTCGTTCTCAAGAATATGCTTGAAGAACTCTTCGTGCGTGACCGGTTTCCGGGCCTTCTGGTTGTACTCCTCCAGCACGTCAATGCACTTTTGTAGGTTTATGCGCTTGTCTTCATACTCGGCAGGTTGCACAGGCTTCTTGATCTTCTTCGTTTTCTTTGAAGACTTTGAAGGATTGACTTGGGGATTTTCCCTTTGTCAACAATCTTCGGTGTAGGATGCAGTTTCAGCATCCCTTCGACGATTTCAAGTTCAAGTGGGATTTTCCACCTGACTGCCAGACATGCATGTAGATCTTTAGGGATTCTTTTGGTTTTAGCTAAAAGAACGACTTCCCATAGAGTTTCTTCCACAAGCGAGCATGATGCCCCCGGCGCATCCATTTTTTTAGGAGTGTGCTTCTGTGGTGGGTTCACCTTCCAGTTCTCAGACCGCGCGAACTTCCCCTGTTGATACTGATCTTCGACCCAGTTCTTGAAGACGTAGCAATCATCAATTTGGTGGCTCACTATTCTGTAACAGGCGCGGTAGTTGGGGTTGTTGACGTCATCTGGTTATGGTGGACGCCGTGTGTATGACAATGTGATGAGTTTGTTGCGCACTGCCAACTCAAATAATCTCCTCGTCTTGTCACGGGAAAATGAGTAAGCGCGTCATAGCTTTTCTTCCAGGGATAGGCGTGGACATGCGTTGTTTTGGAGAGCAGGCGGTTTTGGGCCACTCGGTTGTTTTTGAGAATTTGCTACGAATGCCGCTTTCCTTTTACCCTTGGCGTTTCGAGGGTTCTTACTTGAGGAGGAATGCACGTGGCCCATCTGGTCCATTTGGGCCAGTTTATCGATCAGAGCCTGAAAAGTTGTTGGTTTGAAGAACGTCATGAATTGGAACACAGTCGTTTGAGGATCAAGGGTCCCGATGAACATGCCTATGGCAGGGGATTCTTCGATGCACTGTTCGCACTTGGACCATAGGTTCCGCCACCGGTTCGCATATTGGACCCAGGTTTCTCCTGGCTTTACCCTGGTATTAATTAATGTCGTGATTGGGGTGCGCTTTCTTTTGCTGGTGAACCGCTGTGTGAACAGCAGTTCTATCTCTGTGAATGTTCTCACGGAGTCATTTGGGAGCTCCGAGTACCATTCAAAGGTCTTCTCTGACAGGCTGCCAACGAACTGGTGAAGCAACAGTTTGTCGTCGCCTCTAGTATTGCCGCACAGAGCTCTGAACTGCACGACGTGCTGGTGTGGGTTGCCTATCCCCTTATTTACATGGAACTTGGGGATCGTATATCCCGACGGGTATTTAATTTGATCATACCAGCCTGGATAGGGTCGCCCGGATCTGACGATTTGTCCAGCAGTTTCACTAGCTTGATGAGGTCGTATTTGTTGAGCAATATAATCATCAAGAGCAGCCTTGGAGATTGTTTCCTCTTTGGCTGCCAATAAAACCAGAAGAGGGTTCGATGTTTCCCCTCTGTCATCCTCGATGATTATCGGCGGATTCTCGGCTGGGGGTTCTGGCTGGATCATCATTCTAACCATATCGTGGAACAAGAGAGCCATCTGCTTTATGCTAGCAGCCTGCTCAGCAGCTTCCTTGTCCTTTCTTTCAAGAACCCTTCGCAGGAACTCTGTATCGGTCTCCTGCTTCTGGCACTTTTCGGCTGTTTTGTCCGGGCTTTCTTTCTGCCCGGTAAGTGCTACTATTTTGGTCAGCATTTCCTAGAGCTTTTGTTGTTGCTCCTGATCTTTTTTCAGCGATCAAGTTTGTGGTCGATGACCTACGGAAGCACGGCTTTCTTCTTTCCTGGAAGCCATGTAGACCGTATGCACGATCATGCCCCCAGACTTGGGGCGTTTGGGTTCATCACCTTTGAGATTTGCCGCCCGCCGGCGGTGGGATTTTCTCAGGCTTCATCCTTTTGTGGGTGGTCAAAGTTGAAGGAGCCGTTGTAATAGGCACCTGTGTAGAAGAATTCCCTCGCTGTATGATGGAAGGACGGTCTTTCTCTTGCCGGGTCTTCGATATCTTTGGTCGATGAGAGTAATCTTTGTTGATCACAGAGTCCTGGACTTTTCTCCAGCCCATGTAAATTTGGGAGGAGAGCCATTGATGGGGGAGATTCGTCTTTAGCTGCACTGTGGTTTCTGCAGGCGGGGACGATTTCTTTAGCACCGCCGTTGGAGAGTTCTTGTGTACCCTCTTGAGCAGCTCAAAGCTGTTCCCGGTTGGAACAACAGTGTCAATTTCCACCATTGGAGCTGGTGGGTAAGTCCAGGAGGAGAATTGCCCCCAGCTTTTCTCATTCGGAGCCAGTGACGACGTCTAGCGTGTCTTGCAGATGGACTGCCTCAGTTTTGGAAGTGGCTTTTTCGTGCCCCCGGCTTTGCTGAGGAGCTGTTGTTAATGTCAACCTGTTGAAGACTGACGTCCTTGGTAGGGTTTGAGGAGGGCTAGCCAATCTTTCAAAGACCGAATTTCTGGTAGGAGAAGCACCTTTGATGACTGTTCAGTTGATAAAAATGCAGATTTAATATGACATTTTTCCTACTATTTCTTTATAATAAAAGGTGTTTATTATAATATATGATACATGTGAGGGTTTATCTGTAAAAATACCATTTTCATGTGTTTATATATTATAATTAACATTTGGTAAGAAAAAATAAGCATATAATATCCATGTAACATTTGGCCCATTTAAATATGCTTACCTTATTAAATACCTTTTCTTAATGGTTAAGTTAATATCTCAATAAAACAAACTCTACTAATATTATTTGTTGAGTTGTTGTGCAGAATTTTCAGGGCTGAAATCAAGGAAATCAAAGTTGTTAGAACAAGCCTGCCTAATTAAGAAAGTAAACTAAAGAAATCAAGTCTGGCAGTGACGTAGAAAAGATTTTCAGTTTCCAGAGATTAAAAAGATTACCACGTGTCATAAGGATAAAGCTCCAGAAGACCAAATCTAGCAATCTCACTATAAGGCCGCGGATCCGCGGCCAAACCCACCTAATGGCCGCGGATCCGCCGCGGTCTAGATGTATTGGGAGTTGGGATTTTGTTGTTGCGATCTTAACCACTGGTTTCCAAATTAAGAAGCTAGGGTTCTGGCTCTGGGACTATAAATAAGGACCGAGAGTCTCTTGGAAAAATCATCAAGCTGAAGAGATCACGAAGTCCGCGACAGGCTCACGCATCCAGGCTGATCATCAACGGTTCATCTAGCTCCTTAGAAGAGATCGAGAAGCAAACTAGCATTTTGTAATCATTTTCTAAGGGAACAAAGTGTAAATGAATTTTGTTGATTAATAAAGGTAGTTGTTTTCTTATTCTATCTCTTTTTAGTTTTTAATATGATTTCTCTCTCCATCTCTTCTTCTCCCGACATGCGCGAGTAATTCTTCACTTGTTAGGGTTCATGGGATTAGGGTAGGTTAATGGATGATGAAGATCCTTAAACTCTTTTTAAGTTCTATAAAGTGTATAAACTTTATCAAAAGAATAGTTAACATCCTAATTGGGCGCGCTATCAATTCGTTGATAATCACGACCACGATTAGAGATTAGATTAACTATTGTTTTGGTAAAGGCTAGATATGAACGGAGTTCCATGTCGAGATAGGGGTTAAGAGTGGGAACCCTTTTCCCTCCAGAAACCCTAATCTACATGCATCATCGTCGTTCTAGTTTTAAATCTATTAAAGAATAAAAAGAGTAATCTTTAATTAATCATCCATAACTACTAAATCCCAATGAACCCTATAAGCCCCTTTTAATATTAAACTTACATCCGTAGTTAATCTAGATCTATATTTTGCATCCGTGTTTAACGTAGATTTAGATCCTACAACCATTCTTCACCATTCTTTATTCTTCCTCTTTTCTTTCTCAACACGCCTAAAGTAAGAATAAAATATTCAACGTTTTTCAGAGGACGACCCGTACTCAACTCGGTCTAGCTACACGCGACACCGTTATTGATTGCGGTTAACTACCACACATAAAATATACCAATCAAATGGCGCCGTTGCCAAGGATACGTGCGTAATTTTTTATTCTTACTATTTGTGTTGAATTCTTATTCGATCTATATCATAAAACAAAACAAACTGCATCTTGCATATTTAACGATAAGTGTGCAATTTTTGCGAGGGAATCTGGAGTTACAGACTTGAGGAAATAGAGATCCAGAGACATTATTCAAGATCCAGAGGAGCAAGGGAGGCCACGTAGCAAAAATCTTCATCACAAAGAGCATATTGGCGGCGGAACCGCGGCACAAAGAGCATATTGGCGGCGGAACCGCGGCGCATTAGGGGATTTAGGGTTTTCAAACTTCTCTGGTATCTTTTTTATATCTTTCTCTCTCCTCTGAAATCCAATAAAATATCTTTTCTGCAGGATTCTTTGCAAAATATTACCGCTCAAAAATCTTTTTGCAAAGTTTTGTTATTGGTTTGTTATTTCATATTTTAATACGGATTTTAAGGGGCAAGACCAAAATTCAGATTAGGTGGGGATTTTATCACCCTTCCTAAGCCTCACAAATCACAAACCGAGCATCTGCATCAACCCTACATTAATTTAAAAAATATCTTGACAAGACTCTAAGGACTGTCGCGCTCAATAAGGACAGAGGAAGGTCGTGGGTAATCAATCGCTTATCCGCATTACTTTTGTGGTGCCTAGGCAAGTGTGTCTAAGGCAAGTGGTTACTTAATTAGGCCAACTACTTAAGTAATGGAGAACCTCCCACTTACCTAGCACTTACATGGCCACAAGAGTAGTAAAGAGGTGGTAGAGGATTGTTCCTACTGCTTGTCCTTTGGAAGTCTATGAGCGGTCTAGAGACTTGACCTAGGTGACCTTAGTTCTAGGGTTGTTTGTGCATTTTGTGTGATTTGTCTAAGTCCGACACACTTTTCAAAACAAACTTAAAAGTACACGCGCTGCCACTTGCGCTAAACCCGCTTAGTGCATGCTTGGCTGGATACGGGATTCTAGTGCCCGTCTTGTCCGCGTTCCTGCTATCGACTCCGAAGTCGGTGCTTCTTCATCTTCTTTTCCCCCACCACACACCACATCAACCGAGATGGACGGTACTCCATCAGATTATAACACCACGCTGCCACCGCCCGTAGGTGCGCAGAATCCACCGCGCATCTCTCTCCAAGAGAGATGCTATCCTATTCGTGGTCCACTTCCCACTTGTCTATCTATTCCACCAGCTAACGGGGATAATTTTGAAATTAAACCCCACTACATCAATCTGTTTCCCAAATTTCACGGGCTTAAGTCTGAAGACGCGTAAGTTTTCATCACTAAATTCGAAAACGTATGCGCAATGATGGGTACTTCACAACTGACCGTGGATGCTATGCGCTTGCGTCTTCTCCCATTCACTCTGTGCAACTCGGCTGAAAAATGGCTTTATAATACTGCCGCACACTCTATCACTAATTTGGATGAATTCGTAATAGCATTTCTTAAGAAGTTTTACCCAAACCATAAGACCGCCTATATTAGGAGCGAGATCAACCAGTTCACCCAGCTTCCCAATGAACCATTTTGGAAGTGCTTTGAACGTTTCAAGGATCTGCTTGTCCAATGTCCTCATCATGGAATACAAAGATGGGATTTGTGCCGAATTATATATGAGGGCATTAATCCAGCGACAAAGCAGATGCTTGAAATAATGTGTCAATGCAATTTCATGTCCAAAGATGATGGTGAAGCTTGGAAATATCTGGAAGACCTCGCTGAAAACACTTTGCAGTGGGAAAGCGTCAGACCACCTTCATCTAGGGGAGGTATTCATCAGCTCGATGTTTCCATCACAGTAAAAGCCGAAATGGCAGCGATGCAGAAGAAACCCGACGCTATTGAGAACAAATTCTCATCAGTCTCCCTAAATCAGGTAACGCTTCTTAAGACCGTGTGTAGTTGCTGTTCAGATCCTTCACACTTGACGGAAGAATGTCCTATGAATGCACAGTTTCAAGGTCACGAGCAAACTAATGCTGTTTTTCAGCAGCGACCTAGAAACGATCCTTATTCATCCACGTACAATCAAGGATAGAGGAATCATCATAACTTTGCTTGGAACCAAAACCAACCCCAAAATCAAAACCAGTTCCAAAGCAATTATCAAAGACCTCCTCCACAGCAACCACAACCACAAAGTCAGCACCCCTTTCAGTCACAAAATTTTCAAAATCCGACCAACACTTCTGTACCGCAATTGGCCGGTACTGATAACTCTTCACTCGCACAAACTTTGGATTTGTTTATGAAACATTCCATTCAAATGTCGGCTGATATGAAGTCTTCTATTGACACCATAAAGAAAGACTCCGCCTCCCACAGTGAGAGTATTAAATCAATAGAAAACCAAATTGCACAATTGAACGCCACAATGAGTGCAAGAGAGAAAGGAAAACTCCCATCTCAACCCCTACCAAATTCTGGCCACTCACAAAATCATAACGTGAGTGCCGTTACTATGTTGAGATCGGGAAATGTGCTGAATAACCGAGTGGGTGAGAAATTTGATGATGTTAGTGATACCAATGAAACCCCAGCTTCTACTTCTTCCCCTAATTCGTCTAATCTCCCACCTTCTTCCAAGCCTATTCTCCGTTTTCCCCAAGGCTCGAACCCTCAGCCCACTTCCACAAATATATCTAAAATGATCCCCACTCCAATTCTGGGATCCATTCCATCCCTACAATCCTCTCTAATTTTGGACCCAAACCTTATTGATAAAGCACCTTATCCAAACAGGTTAATGGGCAACAGACCAAGTCCACAAATGGAGAAGATTGTGGAAATTTTTAAGCAAGTTAATATAAACATTTCTCTCCTAAATGTTATTCAACAAGTTACATCTTATGCGAAAATCCTAAAGGACTTGTGCACTAGGAAGAGAAAATTTAAAGTACCTAAAAAAGTTTTCCTTGCGAGTAATGTGAGCACTGCTTTTACACAACAACTACCCAAGAAACGAAAAGACCCCAGAAATCCTACAATTTCTATTTCTATTGGGGGTAAAAATATCAATCGTGCTCTACTCGATTTAGGTGCTAGTGTTAACTTGCTTCCGTATTCTGTTTATGAGCAATTAGGGATCGGAGAGTTAAAACCGGCGCATTGCACTCTTCAGATGGCCGATCGATCTATCACCCAACCTAGGGGTGAGCTAGAGGATGTGTTAATCAAAGTCGAGGAATTTATATTTCCTGTGGACTTTATCGTTATAGATACACAACCTGTAGCAAACCCACGAAACCAAATTCCGGTGATTTTAGGTCGACCTTTTCTTGCTACTTCCAATGCAGTAATCAATTGTAGAAACGGCTCTATGACCCTATCCTTTGGGAAGAAGTCAATTGAGCTTAACATTTACAAGTTAGGAAGTAAACCCGCCGAACCCTATGCTCATGTGTGTTCTGTCGAAACAATAGATTCCGACAGCAGCGAAATTGAAGAGCTTCACGATACTGATCTCGACTCCGCTATTACGTTGTTGTCCGGGCCAACAGCAAACGCTAAATATGGACCTTTTATGGAGTCCGAGTATCATCCCGTTCTTTTCGATGAGATTATTATTCGGGATATCGATGAAAGTTTTGAAGAAATTTTCGCCGACGAACTCGCATTCTTAGAAAATATGGGTGTTGTGATGAATCAACCTCAACACAAGGAAGTTGAACCATCACTATTTCTTCCTATCAACAACAAGAATGCGAGTAATCCACCTTCATTGTTTCGTCTCTACAAACCGAGACGTAAATCCGTTCTTTACTACCTCCTATCTCCCCACTTCTTCAAATCTCTGATTTTCCACCAACCAGTATGTTTCATCGATAAAATTTTTGAATGGTTGGTGTTGACATTTGGTCTTTGCAAGGCTTTACTTTGACCAATAATTTTAACCCCCCAAATAATTTTAAATGCTTAATACGATTTTACTTAAGTTTGGGGGGGGGGGGGATATTTTGGCTCTTGAAAGAAATTTTTTATAAGATTGTGAGCCAAAAATAAGTTTGGGGGAGAATTTTCATGTTCATATTTCATGTCCCCACTAATAAATTTTTCCTCCCATGCTTACAGGTTTTTGAGGTTTAACAGATGACAACAGTGAGGACACTGTTGAAAATAAGTTTGGGGGAGGTTTGTGCTATTTAAGCATCAATTTGCATCATACTTTGCATAAGCACAACATTTTCAAAAAAAAAATTTTAAAAATTTCTTTTATAATAAAAGATTAGATAGTGAAAAGTTACATCCAAATGATTGGAAAAATTTAAGAAAACCTAAAAAATTAGAAGTTTTCTTAAATGAAACTAGTAATAAGTAGTTATGAGCGGTTGTCCCAAGGGTTAATAAGATGAAAGAAGTCACTAATCTGAGGATAAAAATAAGTCTGAAAAATAGTTCCTATTCTGAAAGCCAAACATTTGAATGTTGATACTCTACTATACGCACTTTCACATGTCTTGAAACTCGGGATAGTAGAGGATACCTTGAAATGCTCTTGTCAAAAAGCCAAAGTATGAAGGAAGTAAAGATAAAATGGTGAAAAAAAATTAACACTGGTTTTGTTATCACCAAGGCAGCAATAAAAAAATATAGCGAGGGTGCTTCATCACCTAGTGCCTTAGACCAACTGGTCTGGGAGTCACTGCTAAGACTTAGGTGGTGCAAGACGAGGAAAATACTGATACACCTAATCAGCAAGCACATGAGTAATCGGTCGGTTAGTACTTCAAGAAGTATTAACAGTCGCATGAAAAATGTGCGAGCAAATCCATCCAAATATTCATCAAATTTAAAAGTACTGAGGTAGATGGACAAGAGTATGATAGCTTGAATTGAATTCTCCGAGTGTAGGGATGTTCTATACACACACGTAGGGGTATATGATCGATATTTGGATGAAAGGTAGGAATGAAGAATAAAGACGATATTTTATTGAGGGATGATGTGATTTCTAATATCTTTTCATGACTATTAAGATAGGGCTCATGACAACTGAAAAGCTAGTGTAGTTGGAAACTCTAAATTTCAAAGTCTTTCTTTTATAGTTCTTATCTTTATATGTAACTTTCACCATCTCAATCGTGTTGCCTACGAAAGTGTGCTTAGTTTTCTCCTTTCTTTTTTCTCTTTCTCTTGAATAAACTAGTTTGCTTGGGACGATCAAAGATAAGTTTGGGGGTATTTGTTTAGTTGATAAAACTGCACATTTAATATGACATTTTTCCTACTATTTCTTTATAATAAAAGGTGTTTATTATAATATATGATACATGTGAGGGTTTATCTGTAAAAATACCATTTTCATGTGTTTATATATTATAATTAACATTTGGTAGGAAAAAGTAAGTATATAATATCCATGTAACATTTGGCCCATTTAAATATGCTTACCTTATTAAATACCTTTTCTTAATGATTAAGTTAATATCTCAATAAAACAAACTCTACTAATATTATTTGTTGAGTTGTTGTGCAGAATTTTCAGGGCTGAAATCAAGGAAATCAAAGTTGTTAGAACAAACCTGCCTAATTAAGAAAGTAAACTAAAGAAATCAAGTCTGGCAGTGACGTAGAAAAGATTTTCAGTTTCTAGGGATTAAAAAGATCACCACGTGTCATAAGGATAAAACTCCAGAAGACCAAATCTGGCAATCTAACTATAAGGCCGCGGATCCGCGGCCAAACCCACCTATTGGCCGCAGATCCGCCGCGGTCTAGATGTATTGGGAGTTGGGATTTTGTTGTTGCGATCTTAACCACTGGTTTCCAAATTAGAAAGCTAGGGTTCGGCTCTGGGACTATAAATAAGGACCGAGAGTCTCTTGGAAAAATCATCAAGATGAAGAGATCACGAAGTCCGCGACAGGCTCATGCATCCAGGCTGATCATCAATGGTTCATCTACCTCCTTAGAAGAGATCGAGAAGCAAACTAGCATTTTGTAATCATTTTCTAAGGGAACAAAGTGTAAATGAATTTTGTTGATTAATAAAGGTAGTTGTTTTCTTATTCTATCTCTTTGTAGTTTTTAATATGATTTCTCTCTCCATCTCTTCTTCTCCCGACATGTGCGAGTAATTCTTCGCTTGTTAGGGTTCATGGGATTATGGTAGGTTAATGGATGATGAAGATCCTTAAACTCTTTTTAAGTCCTATAAAGTTTATAAACTTTATCAAAAGAATAGTTAACATCCTAATTGGGCGCGCTATCAATTCATTGATAATCACGACCACGATTAGAGATTAGATTAACTATTGCTTTGGTAAAGGCTAGATATGAACGGAGTTCCATGTCGAGATAGGGGTTAAGAATGGGAACCCTTTTCCCTCCAGAAACCCTAATCTACATGCATCACCGTCGTTCTAGTTTTAAATCTATTAAAGGATAAAAAGAGTAATCTTTAATTAATCATCCATAACTATTAAATCCCAATGAACCCTACAAGCCCCTTTTAATATTAAACTTACATCCGTAGTTAATCTAGATCTATATTTTGCATCCGTGTTTAACGTAGATCTAGATCCTACAACCATTCTTCACCATTCTTTATTCTTCCTCCTTTCTTTCTCAACACGCCTAAAGTAAGAATAAAATATTCAACGTTTCCCAGAGAACGACCTGTACTCATCTCGGTCTAGCTACACGCGACACCATTATTGATTGCGGTTAACTACTACACATAAAATATACCAATCAATGACTTCGCCCGTAGTAGGAGTTGGGAGGGCTATTCGTTTTGGGGTAGCCCCTTCAGGTGTCCCGAGCCTCTTTGCTGGCCCGTTTGGGTTCTTGCCTATTCTGTTGAAGACTAAAACACCAGATTTGGACGGCCCGTAGAGAGGGGCCGTTGTAGTTACAAGTTGATCGAAGACCGACCTCTTGGGAGCTTCCTCTTGCGGCGCTGAGGCACCGAAACTCACTGGTTGAAGTATGGTCCCAAAGAACAATTCAGTAGTGGCTTTTGTAACTTGCCCCACCGGCATTGAGAAAATAGAGGCCGCGCTGGGCCCGTATGTCACTCCTCCAGTTGGGGTGGAGGGCGCTTTGCTATTACAAGAAGTGCATTGGGAAGCCATCGATTTCTCTTCTTCTACACAGGAACAAGACACCAAATTTTAGTACCTCAGATCTAAGGGCAACCATAGTGAACCACGATTACGTTCGCGAAACGCGACACACGAAGTGTGGAGTGGAAAAAGGAAAAGGTCCCACCGATCGTGCCATAATCTGTTCACCGCCGGAAACAGAGACGAACCGAGATGGATCGTCTTGATTGAATCTGGGGGCAGATGCTATTTAGATTTATTCGTCCACCTCTCCGAAGATACCAAGTTGATTTATAGCACCATATATCGGAGGTTTGGACAGACGTGACAGTTGTAGCAGACTTAATCAGATTCCCTCTCATTTTATGAGGGGTTTTTGATTGTGAGGACGCTCTTCCCTGCAAGCACGAGCCTCTGCAGTTAATTACATTACCGCATTGCGATAACCACTTTCTCCTGCTCTGGGAATTCACTTCGTGTCATGTGTGTGTGTGTGTTTTGCTTGTTTTGGTTGCCCGTGGATTATATACGGAAACCAGTTTATGTCGTCGCTCGTAGGTTGCGGATCAGTCCAAATCCATATATTTTAGATTTGGGTTTGGGTCAAGGATTTGCTTGATAGGGTTTTGAACTAAGGTTTTATACTCCATTAGTTAAGAAATATTTTTGTTTTCTTTAAGGACCATTAATCTAGTTTGAGATTAAGATCAACTTAAATCAATATGTGAGCATTTGGGCTCAGTTTGTTCTTGCTAAGGATGTGCTAGTCTTATTTGTGACTAAGATCAACTTAACAACTTTCTAGGATCATTTTTGCTTAAGATCTAGAAAAAGAGCATTTGGGCTTAGCTGCAAGAAAATTTCAGAGACTTTGCTACTTTGGTCTTATTCTACTTAGTCTTTTTTTTATTCAAAAGTGCTAAGCACTTATTTGGGCTCTGTTTGTTCAGCCCTTTTCTTTTCATGTAAAAATGTTAAGCACTTATTTGAGCTCTGACCCTCACATGTATGTTATGTGAAGCATTCATTCATGGGTGTTGCCCAATAAATGTTGAACACTTTTAGTCATTTTGACTAAATATGAAGTGCCCAATTAGTGCTAAGCACTCAGCCGTTTTGGTTACATATGAAGTGTTCAGTACTTTTTGTATGGCGCTCACGTGAGGAGCATGTGCGGTGCTGGGCGCTGTCCAATCAGTGCTAAACACTTAGCTGTCTTCGGCTGCATATGGAGTGCTGAGCGATTTTATTCAGCGCCCACGTATGTTTCACGTGAGGCGCTGGCCTTCTGTTTTAGGTGCCCGTGTGTTTTCACGTGAGGCGCTAGGCGCTGTTAAAAGGGGCGCTCACGTGAGGCGCTAGTCTTTTTTCCTTTTTTAGAGATTAAATCTCTGTTAATGGCATTTTGACCATTAATAATCACCAAGATCTTCGTTTTTGAAGATCCAGGATCAGTTTTTTCTCTAAAACCTAAGTTCTTTTATAGGTTCTTTTTTCTTTTGTTTTTCTTTTGGACCTAATTCTTTTCTGAATTTTTTATTCTCAAGAACAAGATCCTCCCGATGAGAATTAAATTCTCAACTTGTGGGAGACTTGTCTTGTAGATTTCTGATCTAGAGAAAGAATTAAATTCTTTGAGAAGAGTTAAACCCTTAAAATAGGTAAAAAGAGATATTTTGATCTCCGAATTTCTTTTACCTAGGATTCTTTTGAAAGGAAAGTCTTCTTCTCTGAGGATTGAATTCTCTATTATTTTTGGAAGCTTTCGATATTTTTCAGAAACTTATGGGGTTACTTTTTTCTCTTATGAGACTTGAAGTCTCGGGTCCTTTATATAGTGGAGGCAAGTTTGTTACTTAATTATGAGAAAATCTCTCATTGAGATATTCCAATTGATTTAACTGGAATTTTACCCACCATTGGATTTTTGATCCAAGGACTTCTGTTTTTACAGAATATATTCTCTTGTCTTTAACAAGATTGGGAAAATATTTTCCTATGTACAGAATTTATTCTGTAATATAGTGATTTTTTAATCACCATTGGATTTTTAATCCAATGGTTCTCTGTTTTACAGAGAGCAATCTTTTTGTATGGAAAGATTGAGGGAATATATTCCTAAAAATAGAATTTTATTCCATTGTTGGGTCATTGATCCAACCGAGAGTATCTTTCTTATTTATAAAGATTTGGGAGATATTTTCTCCTAATCATATATTTTGATGATTTATCATCTCCGTTGGATGTTTTGATCCAACGGGTCTAGAATCAGAAAGTATCCCAACTTTTTGTTAAGGAAACATAGGATTTAATTCTACTTAGGCGTCTGCGTTCACGTGTTACGTACGTGGGCGTCGCTTAAGAATTTAATTCTTATGATGGGTACTTATATGCTTTGCACATTGGCGCCTGCGTATTTTTCTCGCGCGGCGCTAGGCGATGTTAAAAGGGGGGCGCCTACGTGCGGCGCCTTCTAAGAGTTTAATTCTTATATAGTAAATTATTTCGTGCTTTGCACATTGGCGCACGCGTGAGGCGCCACCATAGGATTTAATCTTATAAAATTGGCTCTTGGCGTTGGCGCCCTCATGGAGAGCACGTGAGGCGCTGCCTCATTAAATTCGACAGAGCTTTGCTCTTTTATTAGGTTAAATATTAGGGAAACACATCAGTTCAGAGGATTTTTATTTTATTTAAGGACAATTAATCTAGTTTTAGATTAAGATTGACTTAAATATATGAGCATATGAGCTCAATTTATTTTACCTAAGGATACTTTAGTCTTGCATGAGAATAAGATCAATTTAGAAATATGTTTAATGATCATTAAATTATGTTTAGATCCATCAACAGAGCATATGGGCTCGGCTGCAAGGAAATTTCAGAGACTTAGCCAATTTTGGGATCAATCTTGAGCTTTTTCCCTAATTCAGCAATGCTAAGCACTTAGTCTTTTGATTATGGATATGATATCCAATTACTGCTCTGGAGCTTACGTGTATATCACGTGAGGTGCTCAAACTTGTGCGTTGCTCAATCAGTGCTAAGCACTTAGTCACTTTGACTACATAGTGCTAAGCACTTTTATGCAGCGCTCACGTATGGAGCACGTTAGACTCCAGATCTTTGTTTATGAGCGCTCACGAATGAAGCACGTGTGACGCTGTTTTTTTATTTATGAGCGCTCAAATGTGAGACACGTGAGACACTGGGCTTTCATTTATGGGCGCTTACGTATGTTTTACGTGATACGATGAGCTTTCATTTATGGGCGATCATATGTGTTTCACGTACGGCGCTACATTTATAGAATCTTTCACACTCACGTGAAGCGCCGAGTTTTAAGAGATTTAATCTCTGCTTAATTTTTGAAAGAAGTTAAAACTCCTGTTAATAGTGTTTGACCATTGATAATCACCAAGATCTTTGTTTTGAAGATCTGGGATCGGATTTTTGAGAACTAAGTTCTTATATTCCTTTTCTTATACGAACTAAGTTTTTTATATAGGGTTAAACCCTATTTTTAGAGAAATTAAATTTATGGAATATAATTTCCACTTCTTTTTTCATTTTTTTTTCTCATGTCTAATTTTCCCCTTAGATCTTGAGTCTATAGAGCAAAATTTTTCTGATGAGAATTAAATTTTCAACTTATGGAAGATTTATCTTGTGGATCTCCGATCCAGAAAAAGAACTAAGTTCTTTATGTAGGGTTAAACCCTTATATTTACATATATTAGGCAAAGGAGATATTTTTTTTTTATCTGCTTTTTCTTTATCTAGAATTTGAGAGGTGAAGGAACTTTTCTTCAGCAAGAGAATCAAATTCTCAGTTGTAGCTTTTTATCACCTTATGAGGTTAATTCTCCTTTTGAGACTTGAAGTCTTGGGTCCTTTATATAGGTGATGAAAAATTGTTGATTAGTTGAGAAAATCTCTCATTGAGAGATACAATTGATTTAATTGATTTTCAAAATCACCCAGGGAATTTTGTCCACCGTTGGATCTTTGATCCGGTGATTTTCTGTTTAACAGAAAATATTTTCTGTTGGTTTTAGCGAGATTAGGAAAATATTTTCCTAATAAAGAAATTGATTTGATTTTCTGATTTGGTCGGTGATATTATAATCACCGTTGGATTTTGAATTCAAAGATTCTCTTTTTAACGGAGAAAAATCTTTTTCATTTTTTAAAGATCGGGGGGGAGTATTTCCCCAAATAGAATTTAATTCTATATAGAATTTAATTCTATCTGAAGCTAGCGGTTCAAAATGATTACCTCACGTGTTTAACATGTGGCCCCTATTGTGGGTTTTAGCCTGTCTATATTCAGCGCTCATATGATTTGCATGTGAGCACTCCCGTGTTTAACATGTGAGGCATGTTTGGTCTTTGGTTATTTTCAGCGCTCATGCGTTTTGCATGTGAGAGCTCACATGTTTAACACGTGGAGCATGTTTGACCTTTAGTATTTATTTTCAGCACTTATATGCATTGCATATGAGCGCTCACGTGTTTAAAATGTGAGACATGTTTGCCCCTTTGGTTACTTATGTTCAACGCTCATATACTTTGTATATGAGCGCTCACGTGTTTAACACGTAAGGCCAAACTGTGAATTTTAATTCTCCTTAAAACCAGAATGCTCACGTGCTTTGCACATGGAAGTAATACGTTTCTTCTTTCTTTTTCCCCCCTTTTAGGGAACATAGTACACACATCTAAAGAAGAAATTTTCAAACAAATTTGAATTTGGTTTTTGAAATGAATTTTAAACGAAAACCAACGCAAGTTTTTCACAAATCATACGAAAAGTGTGTGCAAGAGCTTAATGTGATATTTTCCATAGACATGAGTACTCGCATTAATTTCCTATATCGATATCGTTCGTTTGCCAAATCTTGAATCTTTAAATATCTCGACACGAGCTTTTGAATTTTCGATTCTTGATTTTCTTTTGAATTTGATCTTTGGCTCCTTAGCTTCATGAATCTTGAATGTGATCATTAAAGAACTCTAGTCCATTAACCTCCAACCTCCAATAGATTTACCGTTTAAGCTCGATTTTCCTCCATCCCCCATCCTCCATCCTCCATCCAAAGCTTGTCATGATTTATTCCTGCAAATCCAATCTCGCACAAATAAGCTCATATACAGTGTTATATAAAATACAAATACCAAAGAATAAACATATTTATAAATATATCTATTAATATTCATAACATCATCAAAACCAAACAATTGGATTATGAAAATTCATAAGTCATCAATCTCCCCCTTTTTGATGATTTCAAAATATTAATAGATTATATTGATATATTGAAAATCAAACGTTTGAATAATTTTCAATAATCGATAAAAAGACCAATATACTAAAGTTAAACGTTTGAATAACTTCAATATATTGATACAAACATATTACTCTCCCCCTAATCAAAAAAGGATATACTAAGAAGTAAAATGTTTGAATTATTCCCCATAGACACATGCGTACATCAAAGGTAAGCTAAAAGTTTGAATAACTCTCCTTAAATGCATGCATAGGAGACTAATAGGAGTTGATATGAGCAAGAGTTAAAATTAAAAGTTTGAATAATTATGAAAAACAAGTATTTGACTTATATCAATGTATAAAAGATAAGCAAAAGTAAGTGATATATGTAAGAATAACCATATGCAAGATAGAAGCAAATTCTAATATCATATGGTGGAAAAGATGAGATAAAGATATGACAAAATAGGGTTTTCTCATTTTTAGTGTCGGCAAATCCATGAAGGCTCTAAACACACTCCGCTAGATCCTAAGATATGTTATAAATAACAAATCCATAATCGAATTCTCCTAACGATGGTTGCGGAGGCCATTTTGGTAAGATGATACTTATGATAAAATAGGAGCTATATATAGCACAAATAAGCAACCTATCATATAATCCACACAAATATCAATAGAGAAGTTAGATATACTAATCTTGAGAAATGTTTTCTCCAAAGCTTGTGTTTGACGTCATCTTATGTGTGGCTTCCTACAACTCATATACTAAAAAATATAATACACATTAGGCACAGGAGTATGAATTAGAGGGATAAAATATCTTACAATCCATATCGAATAAAGTTTGCATAAAAATACGATCAATTTTCATATTCAATGAATATTCCATCAATCACATGATCATGAGCATAGCAAAAAGAAATCAAAAGATAATCTATTCAATGATCCATTAGTCACATAAGAAAACCAAGAAAATAAACTAAAGATGCACCATAAGTGCCTACAAACAAGTTCATCAAAAATTATCAATTCTTAATCAAAACACTAGTCAAAACAAAAGAAATATCCATATCAAGTTTCCCATCCAAACATAAAACATAAACTCAAGCGAAAAGGAAACAAAAACAAGGGTGGTCTCATCTCTCATCTCCTCACTTAAGCTTCATCATCATCATCATCATTGTCACTCCCCACGGTATCCCAACTGACATTTCCACCGTTGCCACCACTGTCCTATTTGGAACTCTTTCCTCTAGAACTCCTGTCTTTGCCATCTTGGAAATCATCAAATCTCGTGTTGATGTTCCCAAATTATTCTCCCAGATATGTCATCATATGCACATGGGACTCGTGGGTCTCTATTCTCAAGGAATCCAAATTATCGGCCAATGTTTCTTGATGTGTCCTCACATACCTCACTTCACGATCCAAGGCATCAAAACGATCATAGATGTCGGTGAAGTTGGGATCATGTTGCGGTTGATCCATACCCATTGCAGCAGCTTATTTTTCTTCATCTTCTCCTTCCACTTCTTCTTCAGCTACACCCCAATTTGTTTTATGCTCAGCCACGATAACCATTAGATTATCTCACATCCAGTGGGGCATCCACAGATCTCAATTGTTGATCTTCCAAAGGTACTTCAAAGTGCTTGAATATACGGGTGAAGATCATACCATACGGTAAAGTTTTGGTGAGGCCGAAGTTTGCGGCAGAAGCTATAACTTTCAAGATGAGATGTGGGAGATTCACCTTTACCTTATGCATAACAAGAAAGGTCACTAACTTGTGGCATCCCTTAAAAGTGCTTCGATCACTGGATTTGAAAAAAAGAACTTTACCAAGTGCATTGCCTACGACTTTTCTCTCGAATTTCAAAATAGCAATGGAATATTCATAGAAGGGAATGGTCCGGATATGGAGAAAAGTTGAAGCACTCACCGCATTCCATCCATCAGTGTAATCGGGAAAAACGTCAAGAGTGTAGGGATGGACAATAGAACCACTAGCCGGAACACTAAGGAGTTTTCTAAGTAAACCCTAATCCATAACCAATTTCTTTCCGAGCACAAACAAATTAAGCACAAGTCTATTGTTCCTAGAGATGGTGAGGTTGGCGAAAAAATATCTCACAAGATTTAGGTAAAAAGCCTCGTCAATCACAGCATACTTATTCCATCCTTGAAAATTAAACAGTCCAGGAAGATGATATTGACTATAATCAGAGAGATGAATACCAAACCTAGAGATTATCTTTGTGCTCTATTTTTATAGAATAACTCTTCTCTGGATGTACTTAGAAAGAAGCGTTGATCAAAACTTGAACTATGGGATGATTCTTCCCCTCTATGTTTTTTTTTCCAGTATCTACATGAGTAGCGAGTTTGGGAGCCATTGATAGAGGATAAGGCTTTGACAAAGAAGATAGTTGAAATTATGGATTTGATTGGAGTGGGGAAAAACGATTTTGCTGGGAAATCTTGTTGGGGGATCGGTGGAGGATAGCACGGAACACGGTTAGGGTTTGTAGCGAGGAAGCACGGCTGATAAAAATGAGAGAGGGGGAGAAACACAAAAACAAATCACATATATAAAGCCATAAGATCCCAGATCAGACGTATGTCCAAGTCACTTTCAGACGTTTGTCGAAGGCATACGTCTGAACATGACTTGACCAAACGTCTGGACAGGTTTAAATCAGTCCAGAAAATTTGTTTTTGAGAAATTTTTGTTTTCAAACATGATTCAAACAGAACCTAATTATTCTAGAGAAACACATCAAAACTCATAAAGGAAACTTTTCATAGGTAAGGAAGATAACAAGAGTAGAGGAGATAATAAAAAAAGAAACAAATATCTTGAAACCTCAGAGCAAAAGAGAATTAATCCGGTTTATGAACCAAAATAAGAGACACAAACAAAATATATAACAAGAATTCATAAATACAGCATAGACAAGCAATGATAGGTAAATGAAATGTAAACACATGATTTTTACCCCATAGAAAAGATGAGCCACGCAAGTTTCTCCTTTTGTTGTGCTCTTCTTCATTTTCGCAATGATTTTCTAACTCAAAGTCTTTTCCACCCCTACAAAACAAGGCATGGAAAAGGATTTTGGTATCCAAGTCTTATTGGATCTAATGGGGTTAGTTTTTGGTACCCATATCATATACGTGTTGGATAAATTAATTCCTTTTAAGGGACACGAATAGATAAAGTGATCAACACAACTACAATTGTGACATCAGTGAGTATGTGCGTGCAATGGGCTAGATGTGTCACTAAAAACATAAGATGAAGTAGAGTTATGATGTGTATGTTTTTCAAAAGTTTTTCTTGTGCTAAAATGATATAGATAAGCATGTGTATGAGTACAAGATTCGGCACCAGCAGTGTTCTTGGTAACACGAGTAGAGAGGGGTTTTTGAGAGTGTGACCCTTTGAAAACAATACCCTTTTTATTCAAACCCTCTTTTTGAATGCTAAGTTTTAAATCAACAATATCCTTTTGTTTTGAAGTCTTAGCATGAAACTCACTCAAAACTAAATTCTTTTTTGGAGTGAAACATTTTCTAAGATCACTTTTTCATTTTCAAGCTTGAGAGAAGAAACATCAAAAGCAAGGGATTCACATAAATCAATTTCTTGATTAAAATCCAAAATTATATCATCGCTTTTCTTGTTCAACAACTCATGAGACAAAACCAACTTTTCATTTTCCTTTTTCAAAGTATCAATGATATCGTTTGTAACAACCCTAAACTTTATGTACATGTTTTTTTCCAAAAATACAGAAATGAGTACCTAAGCCTGAGCATAAGTTATAAATTTGAATTGCTTTAGAACAGCAAGAAAGCACATGTAGGTCATTGGTAAAGCCCGCACTGTTGTGACATAGCCCTTGTATTTGAATCCCCCTAGCCACATAATATTTTTATTGATTTTTCTTTTAATCGTTTAGAAGCTCAAAAGTTTGCACATGCACTACACGTAAAATGAAAAGTCATAAAGAAATAAAACATGTGCATTATGCTAGTTAAAACAACACCAACACGTGGAAAGAATCCAGACACCAACCCTCGGATTTGGACCGGCGAAGATCACCCCAGGGCCGGCGCCGCCATTTTCTCCGTAGGTAATGCCCAAATTTTGTTTACCTTAGCAGCCCTTGGACGCCCCCACTAACCCTAGACTGTTTGATTTCCCTACACATTTTCAGAGAATTAAAATGAGGTATTAATCCAAATTTTAATGCATATTTTTAATTCATTCTTCATTACCCTAAACCCTAATTTCTCCTATAAATACAACCCTACACTTTGTCCCTCCTCATTCAGAAATCCATTCCCAAAACTCTCTAAAATTCCTAAGTCCAAGAAGTTGTACAAGTGGAGTTAGCTCAAAGCCAAGTTCCGGTGACGTTTTAGGACAAATCCGACGACGAAACGACTCTCCGATGATTCCATAAGCTTCCTATACCTCTCCTCTTTCTTTCTAATCTGTAATTCTCACTTTCCCTCTTCTCCTTCTATTAAAACGGATTCCATTTTCAAAACTAGTCGGAAGCGGAGTTAATCCAACTTCCGTTTCTAATTTAACTAAAAACACCTTTATCTTGATAAGAAATTGACAATCTTTTTGTATATTGTTTAGCAATCATAAAAAAACACATTAGAATAAGTTTCATCTCAAAATAATATGTATTGCAACTTCTATTTCAGTTTTACGATAAAATACCATCATGTTTACATACGACATTGGTTATTCATTTTGCTCTTATTACCTTTAGAAAACTCAAGAGATAATGACCTACCTCATCACAACACTCATTCTTGACATAGCACGATATCTTTTGGAATATTAGTTGTGGGATAAATACGAGTTTATATTTAAATACCATAAACATTCAAAAACCGTTTCTTTAAAAGTGTATTATTTAATTCCTTGCAAATGCGCCTCTACAACCCATTTTGGGGAACCCCGATCGGGATGGTGCGGGTTATCGCACATTCTCGGGCATAGTAGAGCGAGATGCAGACCTCCTCACGGAGCATCCGATCTCGATGGAATTTTTAATGCAATTTTTAAGAAAAATGAGATTTCTACTTAATAAATAAAATTTATTTTTACTAAATATATATATATGAATATTATCAAAATACCTACTTTAAATATATTATATATATTCCATGTTTTTCTAAATCAAAGGAATCACAAATTTCATAAAACCACCATTATAAATCACTGCAATTCCAATATTACACTAAAATACCATATACAATGAAATCTAGGTTCTATTCACTAGAAAATTTCATTTTATAAAAACCACATCTATGAAAAGCTTAAAGACGATAAATAAATACTTGAGTTTTATTTTGAAAATATATCAAAACTATTTTTTATAAAACCCTCTCAAGTTATATTAATTACAATAAGGACCCTAGTAAACATATGTTAAAGCGGGACCAGTTCTCTTGAGCCTCACGGAGCCGGAGAATATGGGTGCTTGCCTATCTAAGGTAGACAACCTAAAAACGGTGTTATCAATACGGTAACTGTCTTGGAAAAAGACACAAATCCTGCCGTCCATGTGCAGCAGTTACCGATAACACCAAAACATAAATTAGGATTTCAATTCTGTTTAAAAGTCTGACTCAGTTCGAGTCACGGTCAAATCTGAAAATAATCTGACTTGAATTCAATTCAAGTATAACTACAATATAACATGAATCCATGAATGCCAGAATACAATCTATAACAACATGAACATGACTTGGTCGAGCTATGGATATACTTTTGATCTGTTTACATGACTATCCATTTATATCTATTCCGTTTACATAATATCATGGTTTCTGCAAGTCTTCCATTTATAAAACAAAACAATTCAATCAATACAAAATACATTACGGGGGTTTAAAGGGGTAGACTGGCACAGCATGTGTTAAAAGTGGCACGAGATGGTCATTAAAAGACGTAACTATACATCCATTGCCGTTGTTCCGTGGTTTTATCGACAGAGCCTTGTACTACAGGTTACCATAGTTCACGGTGTAAGTTGGACTCCTCTCGTATACACTGGCATATTCTGTACCAAGCTACAATCAACCGCGTTAATATAACAAACTCACAATACACCAGTTATATTATTATATCCGTCTATTTTATTCCTACTTTTCTTTAGGACTTATCGAGCGATTGTTCGCTGACGACATTCCTATTTCTCTTCTTTCTTTGAAATGTTGTTAGGAGGAACTGACTCTAAGGAATTCGAGACCAGCTAGGAGTACTTGGAGCAGACCACTGAGCAGCATGACCTTTAGGCTTTACTTGTACTTATTTATCTTTCAGTTCATGCCATTGTTTAGGTATTGCTTTCATCATCGTATTTACTTTTCAGTTGTATAGTAAAGAAATGTTTAATAAATAAAAGTTTCTGTTCATTTATATCTCTTGTCATTTTTCTTGTGTACTTTATTGCTTAGTTACTCTTAGCGTATTTACTTCTGAGTAAATACGTAGCGGGCCTTGTCGCGTCTCCTTACCCGTACACTAGGAAGCGGGGCATGATATCGTTTTGGAAAGAAAGCTTTGAAATCAATTCCTTGTTTTCCAAAACCAATTTTTTATGAGATGCAATATGAGAATCATGAGTGCTAAATAGAGCATTATATTTAGTAAGGAAATGAACATTCAAGAATTCAGAAGATTCACGACATAGGGGCAACTCGGAAATTTCACTCTCAAGAATAATTTTTTTAGATGCAAGCAAGTTATAGCCATGTTGAAGAATTTGAAAAGCATTTAGTAATTGATCATGAGTAAGTTTGAGGAAATTATAAGAAGAAATAATAACAACCTCATGATCATCATTTTCTTTTATCGGCTCTATAGAGTTAGATGAACACATTTGATGTGCGGTTGATTGAGCTTCATCCAATATCACAATGGGCACCTTTCTCTCAGTTTTCTCTTCATTATTGCAAACGGCTTGCTCTCCATAGATGTTCTCCAAGAAGCACCACAAATCATAAACCGTCTTGCAAGAAGAGACATGTTAAGAACATCTCTATTTAAAGAACAATACAAGAATTTAAGAACTTTAATGTTCCAAACAAAGGAAGCCTTTTCATGAGTATTCCACAAAGATTTTGCCGTAGTGGGAATAGAATACTCAAGATCAATAATTAACCACATACTTCTACTAAGAAATTCAAGAAAACATTGCATCTTAATTTTACAAATATCAAACTTCTTTTCATCGAAATGAGGAGGATCAAAAATAGATTCACTTTCGATAAAAGAGCAATTTTGTGAAGATGATGCTATAAGGATCATTCTACAATGTAAAGCCTATAAAAATATAAGTACCAAACTCTGATACCAATTGAAAGTTGTTCTAGAGGGGGGTGAATAGGATAAGATTACCGATATGCTCAAATAAATAAAATCAACAAACCACACTTGCCAATCGAACACAATTGCAAAGTTTAAGCAAAGGATATACCAATAAGGATAAGAAGCTAAGCAATATACAATTGTGAACACATGAATATGTAGCAAGCAATAATTATATTAATCAAGTAAGTAAAGAGCATATAGAGTAAAAGGTGTTAAGCATACAATTTCTATCTAAGCAATTGAAATCTTAAAGCACAAGAAAGAAATTGTAACATTTTATAAAAATAATAAATATTATTTTGGAATTTAAATAATAATGTATATGTTTTATTAGAATAATACCAATTATTGAAATTGGGTTATCATAATTTGGTCATGATAAAACTAACAAGTATTTTGGTCATAGTTAGCATTAACAATAGCATTTTTTTCCTTAATTGGGAATTTATATTTTTAAATGTGTTTTTAATTTTTTTTTAAAATGAGAGAGAGAGGACATGAGGCATGGGCACACCCATGCCTATTGCCACTCCTCTTTGTTCCCCTCCTTATTTTTTCCTTTTCATTCTCTCCTCATTTCCTCTTCATCTCATTCTCTCCAACACACTCTCACTCTCACAAACACAAACACAAACACTCTCGTATTCCTAACTCTAAAACCCTCTCAAAAACCATAACTTGATCATGATGAAGCCTTCATCAACTCATCAAGAAAACTCCTACAAACTTGATCTTCTCTTTCATTTCTTTATATAGATATAAAACCCTTTCTTTACTAAGTTTTAAATTTATGACCATGAAAAACTAAGTACTTGTAATTTCTTTAATTGAGTTATATGTTGAAAATCAATGACATGTTAGAATTTCGAATTGTTTTGATCATTCTATGTTGAGAATTTGCCTTTTTGTAAAACTATAAAGTTGTAGATAATTGGTTTATCTTTCAGCAAAAAGAATTTGGTTGAGTTTTATGGTAAAATGAATTTTATACGAATTTTTAAAGGAAGGGTATCCAAACTGGAAATTTCATTTCCAGTGGTTGTTTTTCACTCAAATTGTAACAATTTTCTTAATTTATCTATTAAAAGTTTTGAAAATGTGAAAATTGTAGGTTGTAGATAATTTTTTGTAGCTATCTCTAAAATTTTCATTTTCCTTATTCACTTTACAAAATCTAGAGATATTATTTTTTAGTGCAAGGGTATTTTCTGGTCTGGTAACATTATCAAGAAATATGTTTTAACTTTATATTTTTTCATATGTTATACTTAGAAATTGGAAAAATATTTTAGGGTAACAAAGTTAACTCAATTATCTATATATAGAATTTTAGTTTGAGTCCAAATATCGTTTTTACTATGTCTGGTGATTTTTTAAAGTGAGCCCAAAAACTGCCAATTTTAGAACTTCCATTATAAAATCCGCAAGTATTTAAAGTTGATATTCGACAATTCATGATATTTCTAGGTAACTTTGCACATGATTAGCACGCGATGGTCATACGTTTTAACTTGCAGGAGTTTAGTTTGCTTAGTATATGTATATATGTCGGTATCGGTAGTTTATATTCTCATGTACGAAAGTTATTGTTCGAATCTAGGTTCGATTGAGGAGACCTCCGAGGCGGCGACGAAGCGCAAGGCGATCGTAGGATACAACTAGCTCGATCACAAGCTGTGAGTGGAATAGCATCTACAAGTGGGAAATCGGGCGGATGGCGTATAGCACCCCCGACTACCAGAAAATTTATAAAACTTCGTGTCGCTATTTTAAATATATTCGCGAGACTTGATTGTATTATCATTCGATTGGTATTGTACTGAGTACCCTACCATGTTGCATACCTATACTTGCTAGCCTTGCTACATTCATTGATACTTAGTTAAAATATCATGTTTCGTGTTTCATGTTTCATGTTTCATTTCATCTCTTATATTCCGATTATGATTAGATATTTGGTTGATATCGTACGAGATGAGATTCCGTACTGAATAAGATGATGATAGATTGCCGAGCGCGGCCTTTATTTATTTGACTCGTGGAGTCTTGTTATTTACTCAGATTTGGATATTATGAAATGCTAAACATTATACTCATTTTAAAGCTAACGATTCATTCTATTTTAAACTATAATTGTATTATTCGTATGTGTTTATTCATTTACAATGCACATTCACACGACGATTAGTTTATTAGTACGCTACGTTTATATTATTCATTCTTATTAGTTTCATGTACTTAGTTTAAAATGCCATATTTTATATTCTAATTGCCATGACTATTGGAACACACCCGATAAAACACGGCACAACTACCAACGATTACCATGTTGCACAATCACAAACTCGCATATACACTACACATCGTTGATACTGCCATGACACTTAGAAACTGCTATGTTATTAGTATCAGATGATCTTCATACTATTAGTAAATATTAATTGTTGCTTACCATGTTTTCGTTATGCGTTATATATGGTTGATCTTATAAGATTGCGGCCTTTATCGATGATGATATATATATCAGTGGTATGGGGCACTAATATATATATATATATATATATATATCATTTGTAATTATTATTGTATAATAGTTATAAAGTTTGTTTGTATGTGATGATATCCGGATATCGAGGAAGGGGGAGATACCGGTACAGATATCATGGTTTTCTTGTGTGGTTAGTATAATGTGGCCGGTAATCGAGGAAGGGGGGAAAGACCGATTCAGATACATTGATGCAGGATATGTTTGGTGTGATCCAGTAATCAAGAAAGGAGGGAGAGACCGATTCGGATACACCGGTGTGAGATATGTTTGGCGTGATTCGGTGATCGAGAAAGGGGGTGACCGATTTGGATATACTGCTATGATATACGGTTGGTGTGATCCGGTAATTGAAGAAGGGGGAGAGACCGATTCTGATACACCAGTGTGATATGATGAGATTCTGGTTAGCGATGATTGACATGGATTCTGTGATGATATTGATTTCATTGCGCTCACTTTTATTCTTCATGCTTATTATATAGTATATATACATATATCTTGTGATATTATTTCCATTCACTGAGTTGGCAACTCACCCTCGTTGTGCCATAGTTCAGTACAAGACCGAGCGTACAGATACCTAGCGGCGGCGTTGGCGCGGCATCTTTTAGGATTCTTGCTTGCTTTTGTTAGGTGAGTTACGATGTGTAGGGTAACCACCTTGAATGTATATTTGATTGATCTGTATTTAAAGAAGTGTTTGTAGAAATAACCACAATCAATAACGGTGTCACGTATAGCTAGACCGAGATGAGTACGAGTCGTCCTAAAGGATATGCGTGTCTTTTAATCTTTCTTAAGACGTGTTGATTAGGAATATGAAGAAGAGTAGATAATAGCGAAGAATAGTTATAGAATCTAGATCTATGTTAAACACGGATATAGAATATAGATCTAGTTTAAAGACGGATGCAAATTTTATATCAGAAGAGGGCTTGTAGGGTTCGTTAAGATTTAGTAGTCATGGATGATTAATTAAAGATTACTCATTTTATCCTTTAATAGATTTAAAACTAGATCGACAGAAATGCATGTAGGTTAGGATTTTTGGAGGAAATATGGTTTCTACTCTTAACCCTTTTCTTTACATGGATATCCGTTCATGTCTAGCCTTTACCAAAACAATTGCTAATCTAATCTTAAATCGTTGTCGTGACTATCAATGAATTGATAACGCGCCCGATTAGGATATTAACTATTCTTTTAATAAAGTTTATAAACTTTATAGGACGTAAAAGGAGTTAAAGGATTTTTTCATCCATTGATCTACCCTAATCCTACGAACCCTATCAAGCGGAGAGTTACTCGCGCATGATGGAGATAAAAGAACGGATAGAGATCATGATATAAATAAAGAAAATAAAATGCAATAAGAATAAAACAATTACCTTTATTAATCAACTTGATCAATTACACTTTGTTCCATTAGAAAGTGATTACAAAACCCTAGTTTGCTTCTCAATCTCTTCTTAAGAAGGTAGATGAACAGATGATGATCTACCTGGATTCTTGAGTCGTCCTGGACTTCGTGATCTCGTTGGTTTGATGATTTCTAGATTTAGCCCCCGGTCCTTTATATAGCCCCAAAGCCAGAAACTAAAGATCCCCAGAATAAGGGTTGGTTGTAGCAAATCCAACCTGAAAATCCCAACTCCTGACTCGGTGGATCAGTCGTGGATCCGCTGCATATTTTATGGTTTGGACGCAGATCCGCGGCTGTTTGGTAGGATCTTGGCTGCAAATTTCTGGGGCTTTATTCTTGTGACACATGGAGATTTAGCTGATGTCTGAAACTTTAAAATATTTACTGAGTCTCTACCAGTATTGATTTTTCGATTTTATCTAACTTCATCGGCAGATTTCTGATCCCCGATATCTCAACATCTCGATCTCTTGATCTGAACTAAACCTTGCACAATATCTCAATGAATAATGTTAGTAATATATGGTATTTTTGAGATATTTTCCTAACCATCTGATACGATATTATATTTTAAGAATATTGGTTAAGGATATTTGATATGAAGTGCATATTTAAATTATCAAAATATTATATAAATATTATATGCATACATTTTCCTTCATAATATTAATTATAATATATAAACATATAAAAATAGATATTTTGCAGATAAACCCTCATATGTTTCATATTTATAATAAACGCCTTTAAATATCTAAGAAAAGTAAGAAAATATTATATCAAATATGCAGTATTTTCGACTGAACAATACCCCCAAACTTAACTTTGATCGTCCCGAGCAAACTATTTATTCAAGAGAGGGAGAAAAAGAAAAAGAAAAACCTAAGTAGCACACTTTCGTAGGCAACATGATTGCATTGAGCACGTGCAACAGGCCGTTAAATCTCTACGTGTCTCTAATAGGAGGAGTGTTGTCTTTGAGGGTTTTCAGCGGATTACACCCACAAAATCCTATAATAAAAGAAAGATGGTGAAAGTTACATATAAAAATAAGAATTATAAAAGAAATAACTTGAAAAGAAGAGTTTCCAACTATACCAGCTTTTTAGTTGCTATGAGCCCTATCTAATAGTCATGAAAAATTGTTAGAAATCACATCATCAATTAATAAAACATTGCCTTTAGTCTTCCTCCCTATCTTTCTTCCAAAAATTGATTATATACGCCTACGTGTGTGTAAAAAACATCCTTACACTTTGAGAATTCAATTCAAGCTATCATACTCTTGTCCATCTTCCAAAGTACTTTATAGTTGGTGAATATTTTCGATAAAATTGCTCACACATTCTTCATGCGACTGTTAATACTTCTTGAGGTACTAACCGACAGATTACAAAATGTGCTCGTGCACTTAAGCGTAATTTTCTCGTCTTGCAAAACCTAAGGCTTAGCAGTAGCTCTCAAACCAGTTGGTCTAAGGCACTAGGTGATAAAGCACTCTCGCTATATTTTTTATGCTGCCTTGGTAATTACAAAAACCAGTGTTCATTTTTTTCTCTCCTCCACTTATATATATATATATATATATATATATATATATATATATATTTCATATTAAGTCTTTTAGACAAGAGCATTTCAAGGTATCCTCTACTATCCCAAATTTCAAGATGTGTGCAAGTACGTATAGTAGGGTATCAACATTCAGATGTTTGGCCTCAAGAATAAGGACTATTTTTCAGACTTATTTTTTCCCCTCAGATTAGTAATTTCCTTCATCTTACTGATCCTTAGGACAATGGCTCATAACTATTTATTACTAGTTTTGTTTAAGAAAACATTTAACTTTCTTGCTTTTCTTAAACTTTTCCTATCTTTCATATGTAATTTTTCACTTTCTACTCTTTTATTATAAAAAAATTGTATAGTGCCAAGTGCCAAAAAATAATTTAGTGAATACAACCCCCCCCCCCAAACCTATTTTCAGCAGTGTCCTCACTAATGTCATCTTTGAATCTATAGACCTGTAGCCTTGGGGAGAGAAATTAAGAAGGGTAAAATAATAGTCAAATGAAAAGTACCCCAAACTAGTACTTTGGCACGCACAGATATTCAGTTAAGTCCTTTTTCACTCACCTCCATTCTTAAAATGAGAAAATGTTACCGAAATTTGGAGGTGAGGCGGAGGAAATTCAGTTATGATGAAGCGGTTCCTGTAAAAACAGGAGCTCCTCCGCCGGGTCAGCAGAAAAATACGGTTTCAATCTATACCCATTTACTCTTAAAATTGAACCGTTTTTAACATTTTCAAGTTTTACTGTCTAGTGCGGATATACATACCGCACCACAAAAGGTCCTTTCCAACGAGATTTTAGCTTACCCAGATGAAGATGGAGACGAGAATCGTAAAGAAGGACTTGTTGTCCCGGTGTGAAGGTTTTTCTATAAAGGTTTTTATCGTGAAACACTTTAGTCCGGTTCTTTACTATAACCGCATTATCGTAAGCTTCATCGCGGAGTTTGCTTAGCTCATTTAATTGCAGCTTCCGATAGCTGCAGGCTTGATCAAAATCGAAGTTAAGCTCTTTAATAGCCCACATTGCTTTATGTTCAATCTCGACAGGAAGGTGGCAAGCCTTTCCAAACACTATGAGGTATGGAGACATACCAAGATCGGTCTTATAAGCGGTACGAAATGCCCAAAGAGCATTCGTCAATTTGGTTGACCAATGTTTATGGTTTTTAGAAACCGTCTTCTCCAAAAATTGTTTGATCTACCTATTGGAAATCTCAGCTTGCTCGCTCGTTTTGGGATGATAGAGCGTAGAAAGTTTGTGGTTGATTGAATATTTCTGCATCAAAGTCTCGAAAGACCGATTACAAAAATGCGTCCCGTTGTCGCTAATTATAGCGCGAGGGTTCCCGAATCGCGAAAAGATATTTTCTTTAAGAAACTTAATAACAACCTTATTGTCATTAGTGCGACACGGTATTCCTTCCACCCATTTTGAGACATAATCAACCGCTAACAAGATATATAAATTTCCAAAAGAGTTGGGAAAAGAGCCCATAAAATCAATACCCTAAACATCGAATATCTCCACAACCATGATAGGTTGGAGCGACATTTCATTTCTTCGTGAAATACGACCCATGTATTGACACCGATGACAAGTTTTGCAATGATCATAAGCATCTTTAAATAATCTTGGCCAATAAAAACCACATTGCAAAACTTTCTCTGCCGTTTTACGTGGACCAAAATGACCGCCACAAGCCTAATCATGATAAAAATACAATACACTCTTGAATGCATCGTTAGGGACACATCTGCGAATGATTTGATCGGAACAATACTTAAACAAATAAGGTTCATCCCAGTAAAAGTGTTTTACTTAGGATAGAAATCGAAAATTGTCTTGTTTCGACCAATCGCTAGGAATAAGTCTCGTCACTAGATAATTCACAATATCCATGAACCAAGGTTCGCAGGATACGGTCAACAGTTGTTCGTCAGGAAAGGGGTCGTTTATTGGCACGGTCAACGTTGGTGAAGAATTGATGCGTGAAATGGTCGGCTACAACGTTTTCACAAACACTTTTGTCTCGTATGACAAGATCAAATTCTTGTAACAACAGGATCCAACGTATTAGCCTAACCTTAGCATCCTTCTTCGATAAAAGGTGTTGTAGGGCGGAGTGATCGGTGTAAAATACTATTGGCGAGCCAATCAAGTAGGGCCTGAATTTTTCTAATGCAAATACAACTGCTAAGAGTTCTTTCTCGGTAGTTGTGTAATTAATTTGTGCATCGTTCAAGGTCCTACTTGTATAGTAAATTACATGTGGTATCTTATCAATGTGTTGTCCTAAGACTGCACCAATAGCAAAATCTGATGCATCATATATAAGATCGAATGGGTGGTTCCAATCCGGAGATGATAGAACGAGGGCTGTAGTGAGAGATCTTGTAAGCGATTCAAAAGCAGCCTCACAATCCGAATCGAAGTGAAATGATGTATTCTTGGTCAAGAGAAGAGTTAAGGGTCTAGCAATTTTGCTAAAATTCTTAATGAATCTCCTATAAAATCCTGCATGACCTAAGAAAGATTGTATATCTTTGACGCATTTGGAAGGAGGAAGGTTATCGATGACATCAATTTTAGCTCTGTCAACCTCAATGGCTTTTCGTGAAATGATATGTCCAAGGACAATATCATCTTGGACCATGAAATGGCATTTTTCCCAATTCAAAGTTAAGTTCTTATCCTTACAGCGGGTAAGAACCGCGTCAAGATGATGTAGGCATTCCTCAAAGGAGTCCCCAAATATGGAGAAATCGTCCATAAATATCTCCAGAAAATTCTCAACCATGTCTGAGAATATCCCCATCATACACCGCTAAAATGTAGTGGGAGCGTTGCATAACCCAAAGGGCATGCATCTATAAGCAAAAGTACCGAAAGGACAAGTAAATGTTGTTTTATCTTGATCCTTTTCAGCTATGGGGACCTGTTTATAGCCAGATTATCCGTCCAAGAAACAATAGTATTCATGTCCAGCTAATCGTTCTAACATCTGGTCAATGAAAAGTAGAGGGAAGTGATCTTTTTTCGTTACGGCATTGAGTTTTCTGTAATCAATACTTACGCGCCATCCAGTTTGGGTGCGTGTTTGGATCAACTCATTAGCCTTATTAGTTATGACCGTGATACCAGACTTTTTAGGGACCACATGAATAGGAGTTACCCATTGGCTATCAGATAATAGGTAAATTATACCACTATCTAGATACTTGACGATTTCTTTTTTTACCGCCTCCTTCATAACGGGATTTAACCGTCTTTGTGGGTCTCAGGTTGGTTTGGCTTCATCCATCAGATGTATATATTGTTTAACAATTAAGGGACTAATCCCTTTGATGTCAGCCATTGTCCAACCAAATGCTTGCCGATTTGATCTCAATACCACCAAAAGTGCGTTCTCTTGCACTAAATCTAGAGAAGCGGATATGATCATGAGCAAAGACTCATTATCTCCTAAATATGTATATTTAAGATGAGAAGGTAGCGGTCTGAGATCTAGTGTCGGTAGAGAGATGATAGAAGGTGGGGTAAGGGAATGATACTCGGACTTCTTAAGAGGTTCATAACTTACTTAGGATATTGACTCGGAAAGATTTACTGACTTTTGCGACGAGTCAACGGATTCAAACTCGGGGATGGACTCATCGAAGATATTCTCACTATAATAATTTGCCAGATCAAACAATATCGTACTAGTGTTGTCGAGATCATCATAGCAAAGTACTTCAGCTTCGCAGCTGTCGGAAGCTATCTCGTTGATGGAAGAGACATCGATTAAATGAGCAGAAGGTTCATATGGTTGACTTCCTAGCTTGTAAATATTAAGCTCAATTGTCATCTTCCCGAATGATAAGTTCATAGAACCGTTACGATAATTAATGACAGTGTTGGAAGTTGCTAGGAAAGGTCGACCGAGTATCACCGGGATTTGGTTGCGTGGGTTCGCCACAGGCTGTGTATCTAAAACAATAAAGTCTACAGGGAATATGAATTCCCCGACTTTGATTAACACATCCTCAAGCTCACCCCTAGGTTGGGCGATAGATCGGTCTGCCATCTGAAGAGTGCAGTGGACAGATTTCAACTCTCCTATACTTAGCAGCTCATAGAAGGAATATGGAAGCAAGTTAACACTAGCGCCGAGGTCAAGTAGAGCATGATTGATGCTTTTACCCTTAATAGTTATAGGTATTTTAGGATAACCGGGGTCCTTACGTTTCTTAGGCAATTGTTGGGTAAAAGCTATGCTCACGTTACTTATCATGAATACCTTTTTCGGCACTTGAGTTTTTCTTTTCCTAGTGCACAAGTCCTTAAGGATTTTTGCGTAAGACGGAACTTGTTGAATAGCATCTAGGAGATGGATATTTATGTTAACTTGCTTAAACATTTCCACAATCTTCTCCATTTGTGCGTTAGGTTTGTTGGTCCTCAACCTGTTTGGAAAAAGAACTTTATCAATAAGTTTTGGGTCCAACATTTGTGGAGAAGTTTGTAGGGATGGAATCGATCTCAGAATTGGAGTAGGGATCGTTTTAATTCGATTCGAGGAAGTGGGTGAAGTGTTCGAGCCTTGGGGTAAACGGAGAATAGGCTCGGAAGAAGGTAGGAGACTAGAAGAAATAGGGCAAGAAGTGGAAGCGGGGGTTTCAATTGATTCCTCATCATCAATCTATTCACCCATTTGATTGTTCAACACTCTTCCTAATCTCAACATGGTAAAGGCACTCACATTATGACTTTGTGAGTAGGCAGGATTAGGTAGGGGTTGAGATGGAAGTTTCCTTTTTTCTCTCGCATTCATCGCGGCATTTATTTGTGCAAGTTGTGCTTCTATCGATTTTATATTTTCACCGTAGGAGGTAGTGGTCTGTATTAATGATTGTATAGAAGAATTTATTTCATCCGTCGATTGTATGGAATGTTTAATAAACATATCCACGCTTCGTTTGAGTGCAGACGAGTTTTCGTTCCCGGCCGTTTGGAAAGAATTGTTATAAGGTGTAGAATTGTTGGACGGATTTTGAAAAGGTTATGATTGAAAGGGGTGCTGACTCTGTGGGTGTGGTTGCTGCTGCTGTGGTGGAGGTCTTTGATAATTGCTTTGGAACTGATTTTGATTTTGAGTTTGGGTTTGGTTCCAAGAAAAATTAGGATGATCCCTCCATCCCTGATTGTACGTGGAAGAATAAGGATCGTTTCTAGGTCGCTGCTGAAAAGTAGCATTAATGTGTTCTTTACCTTAAAACGGTGCATTTAAAAGACATTCTTCCGTCATATGTGATGGATCGGAACAGCAACCACATACGGTCTTGGGAAGCGTAGCCTGGTTTAGGGAGATTGATGAGAATTTGTTCTCCATAACGTCGAGTTTCTTTTGCATTGCTACCATTTCGGCTTTTACTGCGATGGAAACATCGAGCTGATTGATACCTCCCCTAGATGATGGTCCAACGCATTCCCACTGCAAAGTGTGTTCAGTGAGATCTTCCAGAAATTTCCAAGCTTCACCATCGTCTTTGGACATGAAATTGCATTGACACATGGTTTCAAGTATCTGCATTGTCACTGGAGTAATGCCCTCATATATAATTCGGCACAGATCCCATCTATGTATTCCATGATGAGGACATTGGACAATCCTTAAACCGTTCAAAGCACTTCCAAAATGGTTTATTGGGAAGCAGGGTAAACTGGTTGATTTCGCTCCGAACATGGACGGTCTTATGATTGGGTTAAAATTTCTTAAGGAATGCTATCACGAATTCATCCCAATTGGTAATAGAGTGTGTGGCAGTGTTATAAAGCCAATTTTCTTCTAAATCACACAAAATGAAAGGGAGAATACGCAAGAGCATAACATCCACTGAAAGTTGTGACGTACCCATCATTGTGCATACATTTTCGAATTTAGTGATAAAAACATATGCGTCTTCAGACTCAAGCTCGTGAAATTTGGGTAACAGGTTGATGAAGTGGGGTTTAATTTCAAACTTATCCCCATTGGCTGGTGGAATAGATAAACAGGTAGGAAGGGGTCCACGCACGGAGTAGCATCTTTCTTGGAGAGAGATGCGCGGTGAATTCTGCGCACCGACGGGTGGTGGAAGGGTGGTGTTATAATCTGATGGAGAACCTTCCATCTCGGTCGATGTGGTGTGTGGAGGGGAAATAGAAGATAAAGAAGTACCGATTTCGGAGTCGATAGCAGGAACGCGGACAAGACGGGCACTAGAATCCCGTGTCCAGCCGAGCATGCACTAAGTGGTTTTAGCGCAAGTGGCAGCATGCGTGTGATTTAAAATTGGTTTGTTTTGAAAAGAGTCGGACGTGAGACAAATCACACAAAAATGCACAATCAACCCTAGAACTAAGGTTACCTAGGTCAAGTCTCTAGACCGCTCCTACACTTCCAAAGAACAAGCCGCGGGATTAATCCTCTACCACCTCTTTATCGGTCTTGTGGCCAGGTAAGTGCCAGGTAAGTGGAAGGTATCCGCTATACGAATCACCGAAAATAGCGGGCCTAATTAAGTAACCACTTGCTTTAGACACACTTGCCTAGACACCACAAAAGAAATGCGGATAAGCGATAGATTACCCACGACCTTCCTCTGTCCTTATTGAGCGCAAAAGTCCTTAGAGACTCGGTCTAGATATTTTTTTAATTAATGTAGGATGATGCAGATGCTCGTTTTGTGATTTGTGGGGCCTAGGATGGGTGATGAAATCCCCACCTAATCTGAATTTGGTCTTTGCTCCTTAATATCTGTATTCAAATATGCACAAACCGATTACAAAACAAGCAAAAAGATTTTTTTTGAGCGGCGATATTTTGCAAAGAATCCTGCAGAAAAATATATTATTGGATTTTTCAGAGGAGAAAGAATGTATAGAGGAAGTTACCAGAGAAAAATGAAGCCCTAGATCCCAACTCGGCCGCGGTTCCGCCGCCAAAGCGCACTTCTTGCCGCGGTTCCGCCGTGGATTTGAGAGATTGCTTGAAAAAAATTTATACTGTGGCCTCATTTGCTCCTATTGTCCTCTCTGAAGGTCTCTGAATCTCTATTTTCTTGTTATATTGTCTTCAGATTCCCTTGCAAAAATCGCATACTAATCGTTAAATACGCAATTTGCTGTTTTATTTTATTTATGATATGGATCGAATAAGTATTCAACACGAATAGTAAGAATAAAAAAAATTACGCACGTATCCCAGCAACAGCGTCATTTGATTGATCTGTATTTAAAGAAGTGTTTGTAGAAATAACCGCAATCAATAACAGTGTCGCGTGTAGCAAGACCGAGATGAGTACGGGTCATCCTCAGGGATATATGAATCTTTTAATCTTTCTTTAGACGTGTTGATTAGGAAGAGGAAGAAGAGTAAATAATAGTGAAAAATAGTTACAGAATTTAGATCTACATTAAACATGGATGTAGAATATGGATCTAGTTTAAAGACGGATGCAGATTTTATATCAGAAGAGAGCTTGTAAGGTTTCGTTAAGATTTAGTAGTCATGGATGATTAATTAAAGATTACTCCTTTTATCCTTTAATAGATTTAAAACTAGATCGACAGAGATGCATGTAGGTTAGGGTTTTTGGAGGGAATAGGGTTCCCACTTTTAACCCTTATCTTTATATGGATCTCCATTCATGTCTAGCCTTTACGAAAACAATTGTTACTCTAATCTCAAATCGTGGTCGTGACTATCAATGAATTGATAGCGAGCCCGATTAGGATGTTAACTATTCTGTTGATAAAATTTATAAGCTTTATAGGACGTAAAAGGAGTTAAAGAATTTTTTCATCCATTGATCTACTCTAATCCTACTAACCCTATCAAGCGGAGAATTACTCGCGCATGATGGAGATAAAAGAACGGATAGAGATCATGATGTAAATAAAGAAAATAAAATGCAATAAGAATAAAATAACTATCTTTATTAATCAACTTGATCAATTACACTTTATTCCTTTAGAAAGTGATTACAAAACCCTAGTTTGCTTCTCGATCTCTTCTTAAAGAGGTAGATGAACAGCTGATGATCAACCTGGATTCTTGAGTCGTCTTGGACTTCGTGATCTCGTTGGTTTGATGATTTCTAGGTTTAGCTCTCGGTCCTTTATATATCCCCAAAGCCAAAAACTAAAGATCCCTAGAATCAGGGTTAGTTGTAGCAAATCCAACCTGAAAATCCCAACTCCTGACTCGGTGAATCAGCCGCGGATCCGCCGCATATTTTATGGTTTGGCCGCGGATCCGAGGCTGTTTGGTAGGATCTTGGCTGCAAATTTCTAGGGCTTTATTCTTATAACACATGGAGATTTAGCCGATGTTTGGAACTTAAAAATATTTCCTGAGTCTCTGCCAGTATTGATTCTTCGATTTTATCTAACTTCATCGGCAGATTTTTGATTCCCGATATCTCAACATCTCGATCTTCTGACGTGAACTAAACCTTGCATAATATCTCAATGAATAATATTAATAATATTTGGTATTTTTGAGATATTATCCTAACCATTTGATACGATATTATATTTTAAGAATATTGGTTAAGGATATTTGATATGATATGTATATTTAAATTATTAAAATATTATATAAATATTATATGCATACATTTTCCTTCATAATATTAATTATAATATATAAACATATGAAAATAGATATTTTGTAGATAAACCCTCATATGTTTCATATTTATAATAAACACCTTTAAATATCTAAGAAAAGTAATGAAAATGTTATATCAAATATGCAGTATTTTCGACTGAACAATATTATTTTGTATTTAGTGTCGCGCCATCTACTACTTGTACTATTATTTGACTTAGATCGAGTCGAGACTGATGTATATTATTTTAGGTTGAACTCGGGTAGAGTTGTTTATGAGTTTACTTGTGTGGTTTCTTATTTCGCTTGTGATTCTTCATCTGAGGCGTCGTATATTACTGCGTGGCTGTGTTTCCACCGAGTGGGCGTTGATTTTGCTCCTGTATGTGGGATGTCTCTATATTTATCATTTTGTACTCATTTTATTCAAACTTTACAAAGGAGGTGCTATCCATTTTTCAAACAATACTTCAAAACAAGCTTCACTTTTTACAAAACGTTCAAACTTCACTTCCACTATTCCTTTTAAAAATGGTTTAGATTCTGGGTTTTGGTTTACTTGAATTGCGCCATCATTTTTAGACGTTGCGCGATTTAAGTGACAGTCACTTCTGTTTCCGGCTCATGACAGAAATAGCAAACGCAAACACGAGTCGTTTTAGAGAGTTTTGGGAGATCCCCCAGTCCTCTATTTTTAGGCGTACGAGCATGTTCCCCTATAACACGTCTCTACCGTGACAACACGTTACACACCCACAACTTCTTACACCACGTCTCTACTGAGACAAACAAATTCTCCTTCCTTACAAAGGCACCTCTGCACTCAAGGATTCTCACATAAAAAAGAAAAACTTCTCACACTCTTCTTTCTTACAAAAGACTCTGTTGCATTCAAGATATTCTCACACAAAGAAAAGAAGAGGGTTTACAATTCAGCACGATACTCTCAAAGGAGTTTCTCTTAAAACTCACAATCTAATTCTCAATGGGTAGAGGATAATCAAATTAAGCTCTTTGATCTTTTTAATGTGTGGACAAGAGATGACAAGATGGCTTTGGAATCTCTCAGAATAATTTTGCAAGTGTTTTTTTTTTGCTAAAAAACCAAAGCAATTCTCACTAAATACAACTCAAGAAAAACTAGCTGTTACAAGTCAAATCAGTCAAAAGAGCCGTTATCAAACGTCAGAAGTTCAACCAGACAGACGTCTGAAGAAGGATCAGTAACGGCTAGAAAATAGCTTCAGACGTTTGTTTTTAAAAGTTTCAGATGTTTGCCGATAGTTTTTACAAGAATGCACAAAAGCACAGAAGGCAAACAGACGTATGAAGAAGGAGACACTAACGTATGAAGAAAAAATGTTTTCAAATGATTTTGAGTTTCAAACGTTTGTCTAAAATACCATCAGACGTTTTTCGTGATTTTCAAAACATAGCCACAAAAAGCACAGAGAACAAACAGACGTTTGAAGAGCAAATGACACACGTCTGAAAAAAAGGTTTTCAAAGTTTTAAATCTTCAGACGTTTGTGCTAAAGGTACAGATGTTTTTTCTCACAAAAAGTTTTAATTCCATGAAAACACAGAGAATAACCAAACATTTGTTGAAGGTTTGACAGGCATTTGTTCAAAAAAAAATGTTTTAAGCTAATAAAAATTCAGAGAACAAACAGACGTATGAAGAAGCAACTACAGACGTTTGTTCTATCAAACGTTTTAAACAATGAAAGCTCAGAAAACATCCAGACGTTTGTTCTGGTAAGCTTCAGACGTTTGTTTTGAAGCAAGAAACTGATATTGAATTGAAAACTTGTGCATGCTTTTTAGAAAAACGGGACTGACATCTGAAGCACAGTAGTACACACGTCTGAAGAAGGAATTTTCAGACAAATTTAAACTTGGTTTTTGAAAAGAAATTTAAACGAAAACAAACGCAAGTTTTTCATAAATCATACGAAGAGTGTGCAAGAGCTTAATATGATATTTTCCATAGACATGAGTACTCACATTGATTTCCTATATCGATATCATTCATTTGCCAAATCTTGAATCTTCCAATATCTCGACACGAGCTCTTGAATTTTTTATTCTTGATTTTCTTTGGAATTTGGACTTTGGCTCCTTAGATTCATGAAGCTTGAATGTGAACATTGAGAAGCTCTAGTCCATTAACCTCCAGCCTCCAATAGATTTGCCGTTTAAGCTCGACCTCCATCCTCCATCCAAAACTTGTCGTGATTTATTTCTGCAAATCCAATCTCACATGAACAAGCTCATATACAGTGTTATATAAAATACACAAAATAAAGAATAAACACATGTATAAAGATATCTATTAATATGCATAATATCATCAAAACTAAACAATTGGATTATGAAAATCCATAAGTCATCAGACTCGGCACTGTGGAGGAGGATCAGTGGGACCTCGTACATGGAGGAGGTTGGGGATCGATGAGCTATGGAGGAAGGGGCTTGACGTTAGAAGAGGGGACTCGGCGAGAGGAGTCGCCACAGGAGGAATGGGTCGATAATGTTGCAGAGCGAGCGGCGGGGTTGATGAGGGGGCTCGAGCAAGTCGATTAAGTGGGGGTCGATGTAGCTGCAGAGAAAGGGGCTCGGTGATTGATTGGAAGCCAGCGGCCGATGGAGATGATGATGATGGGACGATAGAGGATCGATTGGGAGGCAGCGTTCGATCGTAGGAGCGGTGGAGTTGATGATGGACGATGGAGGAGGAGGTGAAGAGCTAGGGTTCGGGGGTTTTTCGCACGGCATTGGATTGGGGAAGCAATTTCTTTTTTTTTTAAACTCTGACATTCCCTCTACGGTTCCTATAGTGGGGGTTTCTCTGCCGGTATCGTAAGGGCAACTTATATTTGCTACAAAAGTTAATTTTTTCTGTAGAAATGCCCCCACAATGTGCACTGTAGGGGCAAAAAGTAGGCCTACGATAGTAACCATAGGGGTAACCTAATGTATGCCCTATGATTTTTCTGAACCATCGGGGCTAGTCATCTTTATACTAGTGTAGAAAATATAATCTCTAGCAAAAGCAACTTGAGAAAACAACATTGTAGTAAATAAAAAATGCTTCTCTGGTATATCTTTTTTTCCTCATTAGAATTATCAAAGAAAAGATGTTGAATATCATAATATTTTGGAGGGGAAAAAAGAGAAGCAATCAAACAAAACAAACTAACATAGGGGTAGTGGAACAAAGTTTGGGGTTGTAATGAATGATAATAGAAGATTATTGAGTTAAAGTTTATAAATTAGAGTTAATTTATAAATTAGGATTAATTATTAGTTGTTTTGGGTTGAGAAAATAAAGAAGAGGGTAAATTTGGAATTAAAAAACTATTTTGTGATCGGAAATGATCTAAGTGCTTATTATAATAGTGCAAGGTATAAGTGGTATAAGTGTTCAACCCCACATGGGGTCTATACGCAATTAATCCTATTTTTTAATTGCTGAGGGTCGTGATCCCAAAAAGTTGCCCTTGAGGTGCTGGATTTAAGTGGCTATGCTTTTGTAGAGGCCTAGAACTAGGTTGGTTATGAATTTACTGAGACCCATTTTTGAAGTACCCACAATCAAAATGCAGCTTTCAATATCTTTCAATTTGTAATTAAATAATTAATTATTATTGTTTGGTCTACTTTGTTTTTAAGTGCTCAAATATCTTTCATTTTTGTGCATTTTATGGGTTTTTTTTGTAACAATTACAATTTTATTTATGATATGATTGACGGTTGTTAAGACTTGTTAGTTAATTTTTTATTTCCGCTCGATCAGAAGGAGATGCGCGTGGTTCATCATCAGAATGTGATTAATATGACGTTTAGGTTGTGATTTATCACGTAAACTCATGACATATTTGGATAACTGATGCTAATGCAGCTTTTAATTCTTATTTTATGATTTTTCGAAAAAAAGTTATCAATTATTTGACTGCTTCATGTATTAGTCGAGTAAATCACAGCTGCTGTATATTAGACTGAAAACATCATGGTATCCAATTTCGAGTAATGTTTGTTTATTGTAATATGGATTTTGTACAAAGAAATCTTTCATACCTGAAAAATATACTCTTATAAATAGTTGGCTAGGTGCATTGAATTAAATTAACAATGCATGTGAAATTAGTTGGGTTTTTTTTGTGTGGCACTAAATAAACTGCTGATAAACTAACAAAAGCAACAACATTTTAGGCAGAGGGTTAACTAGTTAAGAAAGACGATAACGAAGGGCAACTTCGTCAATCGATCGCAGTTTGTGTAATTACGAAGAAAGAATTAAATAATGAGAGTAATCGTTGGGGCATTTAAGCTTTGCATGCCCACGTTCTGTCCCCCATCAAGAAAGTGCCTGAATTTTTACAAAACTACAAGAATGCCATGGATGATGAAATTGAGAGGCAGATGCTGCCCGAATCACATGGGACATGTTGGATTGCACGAGTAATTATTTGTCTTTCTTTTTTAATTTTAATTACATATTTTGTTTAGGTAAAAAAAAATTTAAAATAATTGGTTGGCTTTTTTTATCTTGTAAATTAATGTGGATTTTGTATTTAATCTTGTTTGATTGATCATCTTTTTTTTTATATCAGTAAAAATATAGTAACATAAACTTATCATTGATGTTTATACAGAAGCGGAGCCAAGAGGGACGGGCTGGAGCCAGGCCCCCAAGACTCCGGCAAACCTATACAGATTAAATTTTTTTGCCGATATTGTTCATAAATACTTCTTCAATGCATATTAGTAATTACTAACAAAGTGGGTTATAGTTCATTGGTGAACACATTGAATTGTGGCTCTAGCGATCCTTGGTTCACGCCTAGCCTTTTTGCATTTTTTTTTCTACTTTTCGTTTATTTTTGGCCGTATCTTAAATGCTTTAACTAAAAACTATATTATCCATTGAATATTTTAAAAAGTTTTAGCAATTAGTAAGAGGTGTGTTTGTTAGGGTATATTTGACTTTGATATATATAACTACTTAGCCTTTTATCCCAAGCATATAGGATTGGACTTTGATATATGCATTTTTTATTTTAACTATAAATATTATATTATAGAAGTAAAAAAAAAGAATAATATATACATAACAATCTATTAAGAATAATATATTAATTCAAGTTAATTTATGATATTCACGCGACTAAATCATATATTTTTGAAGCATTATTTATTTTGAAAATCGTATATAAAATAATGTGTAGCTTCTTTTTATACGAAACTTTTTTAGATGAACAATATTGTAAAAACAGAAAAATATAAATATACTAATTGGTTTTTAAAATCATTTGGTATGTTACACACTATATGAACTCATTTGGTTCTGTATAAACCATTACTACCGTTTTGCTGTCGCGCAACTGTAAATATCCTATTTTACCATGATTTCAAGCAGAAGAGTGCTGATTATCCTAATAATAACCATATACTCTTATGGTGCAGTGGAAAGATATTATGATGTTATCACATGTTCGAATCAGGTTAGACGTGTATTTAAAGCTGATAAAATTTTTATAAAATATACCCCTTAGCAAAAGCGAAGATGATATAACATATAGCTCTGCTGTCTAATGATGGTATATGATGGTTATATACAGAATAATGGAGGAAATAGGACTTAGGATGCTTTTTGCGTTAAGTGGCAGCACAAATCACGTCCTTCACCGTTTTATTCGACGATCGGCACCAGTCATCTTGATCTCCATACTTGAATTTTTCGATACACCAAATTTCATATGATTATAACACTATTTCACTGTTGATTTAGCAATTCAAAAAGTTCTATTGTCGATAAACTGTTAATTTTGCACCCACTAAATCAACGGTGAAAAGATGTTGGAATCACATGAAATTTGGTGTATCGACATGTTAAAGATGAAGATCAAGATGACCGGTGTCGATCGTCGAATAAAACGGTGGATGACGTGATTTGTGCCGCTACCTAACGCAAAAAACCTCATAGGACGTCTTTCCTTTATATATATATATATATATATATATATATATATATATATAGAGAGAGAGAGAGAGAGAGGGGGGGGGGGGGGAGAGGCAATTTCCTCTTATGACGCCGTCAAAAAAATACACCCTCTATTATTTTTTCCGACGATCGGCACCCACCATCTTCATCGTTATCATCTAAGATGTGGGTATACCAAATTTCATGTGATTCTACAATATTTTCACCGTTGATTTAGTAGGTTCAAAATTAACGGTTTACCGACAATAGAACTTTTTATATTGCTAAATCAACGGTGAAATGGTTGTAGAATCATATGAAATTTGGTGTACTCACATCTTAGATGATAACGATGAAGATGGTGGGTGCCGATCGGCGGAAAAAAATAAGAGAGGGTGTATTTTTTCAACGCCATAGAAAGGAAATTCCCTCCTATGGCATCTTCTCTCTCTCTCTCTCTCTCTCTCTCTCTCTCTATATATATATATATATATATATATAAGATTAATGGAGGGAAGAGGCCATAGGAGAGGATTCCCTTCTATGGCGTCGAAAATACCCCATCTCTAGTTTTTCCCGACGATCGGCACCCACCATCTTCATCGTCATCATCTAAGATGTGGGTACACCAAATTTCATGTGATTCTACAACTTTTTCACCGTTGATTTAGTGGGATCAAAATTAACGGTTTACCGACAATAGAATTTTTTACATTGCTAAATCAACGGCGAAAAAGTTGTGGAATCATATGAAATTTGGTGTACCCACATCTTAGATGATGACGATGAAGATTGTGGGTGCCGATCGTCGGAAAAAACTATGGGGGTTGTATTTTTTCGACGTCATAGGAGGGAATCCCCTCCTATGGCCTCTTTTCTCCATTATTCTCTCTCTCTATATATACATACCAAATCTTTCTAACACGCCCTTTCTCTTTTTTTGTACGGATCTCAAAATCCATCCAAAGACTTGCAACAAGTCCTCGCAGAGAAGATTTTTCCATCAATCTTGGCCAATGTTATATGTTAAAATTATTTCAAAAAAGCACACGAGCTAAAATACTCAAAGGGGAAGAAATTAAAAAAATCAAAAAAAACAAAGATAATTATTTTTTTTAACAAACAAAGGTGTCCAAACTTAAAAAGAAAAAAGTGTTTTGTCAACAAACAAATCTAATGTTGACATTTACATAATTAATTAACATCATCATGATATATAAAAAGAGCATGAAGATTATTATTATTATTTTGTATAATCAAATGCTAATTAAGACACATAAGAATCATATTGATTTTCTAAACAATTGTCATTAGAGGTTCACTGGTACAAAGATGGTTTGTCCTGCGGATGAAAAAATCCGTAGAGGCAATTTTATATTGTCCCTATGGATTACACCGCAGGGACAACTAATGCCTTTACGGTTCAGACCATAGGAGCATATATAAATAAAAATTTGTTAAAATATAACAAATACAGATGCCCCTATGGTGTCACAAGATAAGGCCCTACGATTATAACCGTAGGGACATAGTCCGGCATTTAAAAAAAATAAAAACCAAAATTTTTCCATCACCGTTCCTACAGTACCTTAATTCCCCAATTTATTTCCACCCAAAATTTCCTGCCCTCGAGTCGTCTCTGACCTCGATGTAGCCTCCTCTTTCATCATCTCATCCAACCTCTAGCGCCATCACCTCCTTCGACCTCTCGTCGCTTCCTCCGACCTCTAGCGTCATCATCGTCTCTTCCCTCGTCGTCTCCTCCGACCTCCAGCGCCGTCTCCATCACCTCCAGTGCCACCTCGATTGATCATCGTCTCGATCGCGCCCTCCTCGGCAACGTCGATCACCGTTCTCTTCATCAACGTCGAGCTCCTTCCCGGATTTCTCGTCACCGTCGAAATCCTCAACCGGTTAGTTAATTTGTTCAATTTAAAAGTTTATTTTCCTAAATTGAATTTGATGGGTAGGGCTTTAATTTGTGGGTTAATGTTAATTTGGGAATTTTGGATTGTGGTGGTGGGTAGTGGTGGCTGTTATTGGTGGTGGCGGCTGTGGTGGCTATGGTGGTAGGTGGTGGTGGCTACTCTTTAATTTGGGGTTGGTTGGGGATGTGGATGGCGGTGGCGGTTGTGGTGGCGGCTGTAGTAGGCGGTGGCGGCTATGGTGGATGGGAAAAGGGGTCGGGGAAGGTCGATGAGGATCGGGTGAGGGGCCGGGAAAAGTAATTTTAGATGAGATTGTGGTGGTGGTGAGGGGAAGAAGAAGAAAATTGGTTGTAGGTTAGGCTTTAGTTTGGTTTGGTTAGGGTTATGGCTAATGGTTAGGGATAGGTTTATGATTAAGGTTAGGATTAGGGTTAAATTTAGGGTTTAGTGAGAAAACAATAGCTAAGCATAGTTTAGTGAAGAATTTGTAGGGGGTTATGGTTAATTAGGTTTAAGGTTAGGGTTAAGATAATTAAGGTTAGAGTTAAGGGTGAGGGTTATGCTTAGGATATTTTAGTATTAGTGTAAGTGTAAGTGTGTGTGTGTGTGTTTTTGTGATGATGATGATAATATGTGTGTTTGTGTTTGTGTGTGTGTGAAATAATGTTGATGATCATGTGTGTGTGTGTGTGTGTGTGTGTGAGAGAGAGATAATGATGATGATGATCTTCCATATCTAACAAGATCAAACCCTAATTTTAAACTTAACACTAGAACTAAATCCAAAATCTTAAATTTAACACTAGAACCAAATTAAAAATATTAAATTTGATTAAGAAAACCCTTAACTTTAAAAAATTTACCCTAAATTAAGAGCTTCAAACCCTTAAAATTGAAACGTAAACGTAAAACCAATTCAAGTTAAATCTTATAATAAGTGTATATATGATACTCGATGATAATATGCAATTTTCATATACTCATCGATAGTCATATGCGAAAATCAAAGCGCGTCTTAGTCCTCGTCTATCGGTTAACATACGTTCGATATTCGTCATGATATAAAACTATACGGAGGTTGTTAAATATTGAACGGTATCGTTCGGTGCTAACAACTGCCGTGTAGTCTATATGACGAGAAAATTCAATCGTATGATAACCGATGAATTTGTCCAGTTTGGACAAATTAGGAATGTATAAAGCAAACACTTGCATTCACTTGTGTTTTCATTCGTTTCGAGTTACTTTTTCGGTATTTTTCCGCTGGTTCTCCGTGTACAAAAATAGATTAGATGTTCATTTCAATATTGTTTCACAGTATTGAAATGATTATCTATTCTATTATAGTGTACTCGGAGAATAACGGGAAGGTTCTTCCGAAATCTTCTCAAAATTGATAAAAGCACAAACGAATGGCCTTCTGCTCTATACATTCTTAATAGGATAAAAGCCTTACCCCCGACAGCCGAAACGCACACATACAACACGAATACACAACACACACACAAAGCATATATACACTAACAACCCTACACCTAAGCGAAATTATAAATTGAAACACACATACACAGAATACAACTCATACTTGAGTATCTTCAAACATACCTTTGTTAATCGATAATTTATCTTTTTCAACGACAGACTTGCCCTTCCCATTTTGTTCTTTGTCAATAACCATCTAGTTCTTAGATTTCTCAATATGGTCAACATAAAAAACCAACTTCCATAACTTACAATTTATATGGTATACAGTCTAACATGGCCTATGAGTATATTAGAGTTTAGGACTGGATGTATGTAGATTGGCAACAACGCATGCAATCTAAATTTGTCACAGGAGTTGCTGATTTCATTGAATCTGCATGCACACATAATAAGATCGTGTTAAAGAAGATTCTTTGTCCGTGCGATAAATGTGGGAATAAGTTCTGGCAGAAAGTAAAAATCATAGAGCTTCATATCGTTAAACATGGTTTTACTAGACTTTATACAACTTGGCTATATCATGGGGAAGGAGAAGAAGAAGACGATAATGCGGCGGAAGAAGAAGAAGAAAAGTTCTTTTCAGGAGAAGAAATGGAGGATACGGTAAAGACTGCCCTCATTGATAGTAATCCTACCGAAGAAGACATTCTTTCCGGTTAAGGACCACGTGCGGATAAGTATGAAAATTTCATGAATGACGCTAGAAGACCAATTTATGAGAATGCAAAGTATTCCACTCTATCATGGTTCGTCCAACTTTTCGAGATTAAGTTCCTAAATGGATGGAGCAACAGGTCATTCACGATACTTCTGAAATTCCTAAAAGATTCTATATCCCTGGAAAATAACGTGCCCGAGAGCCGGTACGAAGCGTAGAAGATGATATCTGATTTGGGTCTGAACTGTGAGAAAATTCATACATGTCCCAAAGATTGCGGGTTGTATCGGAAAAAGAATTCAGATTAGAAAGAGTGTCCAACATGCAGAGAGGCAAGGTATAAGCTGAAAGTATCTGATAAAAAGCCAGATATACTTGTCAAGATAGCACGATACTTTCCGATAACACAGAGGTTGCAAAGGCTATTCAGGTGCAAGAAGGCAGCCGAGGCAATGATTTGGCATTACCGTGCTGCTCCAAGCGAAGATGGAAAAATGAGTCATTCAAGACATTCACCGGTATGGAAGGATTTCGATAGGAGGCACTAAACATTCAGTAGTGATTCTCGCAACGTCAGGCTCAGACCGGTTAATGATGGTTTCTACCCATTCAACTATATGGCTGGAAGCCACAATACATGGCCCGTTGTAATGATGATTTATAATATGTCGTCTTAATTGGATATGGATCAATCTTACTTTATGATGCCTCTTCTTATTGACGGACCAAACTCACCGGGAAACAATATCGACGTCTATCTCCGGCCTCTGATCGATGAGTTAAAATTTTTATTCATTGATGGTGTAGAGATTTACGATGCAAACACAGATACAACATTCATGATGCGTGCGGCTTTAATGTGAACAATTAATGACTTTCCTGCGTATGGAATGCTATCAGGTTGGTCCGTACATGGTCATAAAGTATGCCCTTACTTCCACCACGAAACAACATCGAAATGGTTGAATTTTAGTAGGGAGGTTTGTTATTGCGGTCATCGGCATTTTCTGCCACTGGACCATCCCTACAGATTAGACGATACTCGCTTTAATGGTCATCAGGAGTTTCTTGGGCCTCCGGCCTCATTGTCCGGAGAGGACATGATTGCTCAATGGGATGGGTACAATAACGTGACCTTCAAGATAGATCCGGTGAAACAGGACAAACCACCCTATTGGAACAAGTTAAGCATTTTCTACGAGCTTTTGTACTGGTCAACAAATTTAGTGCGTCGTTGTCTGGACGTCATGCATATGGAGAAGGGAGTATCCGAGCACGTACTTAACTTTCTTCTTTGTAAAGACGGAAAATCGAAAGACAGCTTCCGTGCTTAGATGGATCTCCAGGACTGGAAAATTAGAAGTAAATTGTATCATAAATCGATAGCGGGTAAACCAGGTAAGTTTGTACTTCCCAATACCGTGTATCATCTATCACAACTGGAAAAGAAAAGGTTCCTGCAGGTGGTTGCATGATTTGAAAGTTCCCACAGGTTTGTCAGGATCATTTAGTAAGAAGATAAAAATTATGAAAGGCAAAATCGATGGGCTGAAAAGTCATGATCACCATATTATTATGGACCACCTTCTTACATAAGCCCTCATGACTTCCCTTCCCGAATCGGTTTGTCAAGTAATCAATGATCTTTGTTGCTTTTTTAGGGAATTGTGCACTAAAATCTTAGATGTTGTGATATTGGAGAATTTAGAAAATTCTATTTCCTTGATATTGTGCAAGATTGAGCATATTTTTCCGCCATCGTTTTTCGATATCATAATACACCTGACAATTCATCTTGCAACCGAGGCTAAGTTTGCCGGACCGGTATAATATCGATGGATGTATCATGTTGAAAGGTATGTTGAATTTTTCGTTTTACGCATTTTGTAAAATTATTGTTGTCTTATATGCCCGTATTTATTTATTTAACATATTTTTCTTTAAAAAAGTATATACGCAATAGAAATCGACTACAGAGGTCTATCATACAAGATTATCTTCTAGATGAAATAACCATATTTTGTTCCCGCTATCCGGATGAGAACAATGAAACGAAACATAACCGGCTTCAGAGAATTCAGGACGGACCATATGGTAAAACTGATTATAAGATAGTAGACCCTATGTTTATCAACAAGATATATTGGTTTATCCTCCTTAATAGCATATCTCTTGAAGAAATTAGACAGTAAGTTTTTTTGGATTAATTGTTATATTTATGCGTGTGTGTGTATAAATGAAATGATATAATATTGATGTCATAATTTATTATTGAGAACAGAATTCATATTGATGAAGTACGCGAGGGACATCCTGATTGGAATGATGAATTATTGGAAAAATATTATCAGGATAATTTTTGCGATTGGGTTACAGATCTTGTAAATTTTTTGAATAACATGTTATTGCGACCCGTCTTAATCTAAACTTATATCGTTATATATTTGCCGCAAATTTTATTTTGTTAGATCCACGATCCGAATTTGTTTGCATCATTAGAGAGAGACTCAAAATATTTAGCTTAGTTTCCTAGTATGGAGGTTGCATACTATAAAGAATTCGGTTTTCTTGGATACAAATTTAAAGTTAAGGACATAGAAACATCTCGAACCACGCAGAATAGTGGGATTGCGACCGTAGGATCCGATGTTATGATTTATTATGGATACTTAAATTGCATACTTGGTATTCAATATCCCGGACGATCAGAACCATTTTATATATTTCAGTGTATTCGGTACGATACACGAACCGATATGGATAAGTGGAGAAACAATCTCGGGACTTGGAAAGATGAATATGGATTGACTAGTGTAAACACACTTCGATTTTACGGTCTGGACGACCCATTTATCTTTCCGCAACAAACGTTTCAAGTATATTACTCACAATGTTTGAAGCGTCCGGGATGGAGTGTCGTATGCCATTGAAAACCCAGAGATGTTTACGATGTCCCAGAATTCGAGGATCGTATAGAAGATAGCCACGATGATGAAGAAGAGAAAAGACTAAAATGCTCTGACCATCTATCTCAAAAAACGGGTTATCTTCGGCTGGGCGTGAAGTTACGCAGGTTAGGAATGATATCGATGATGAAATCCAAGTAGATATTCCTAAGACGTCTAGTGCGTCTACGAAGCCTGCCCCATATGCTTGGGATAAAAGGCTCAGTCGTTGTTGTTGTCTAATGTGTCTACGAAATGAAAAAGGTTATCAATAATGTTATATTGTTAATTCATTTTTTACGATCTACACATATATTGTATGCATATATAATGATTTTACTTTTATCTAGATCTGATGACGACGCCAGGAGCAGCGAGGGGCGGCAGGAGCACCAGCCGCAGAAGGGGCTAAGGCAGAGGCAGAGCGGTTCTGCCGTCCGGGAAGCTACGCAGGGAGCTCTAGAGGGATGGTCATGCACTCCGATCTGTATCCCCTTCGGATGACTCCTTCCGTGTAGAGTTTGCCACACCTCTAAGTATATTGCACGTATATTCATTTCGAATGTAATATTATAGATATACACGTATATTCATTTTAAAGTTACTTATTTAGTCAATTTTTAATTATCTAGTTGTAAGTGGTGTCTCTACATCTAAGGCAGAGGCCACTACCGCACCTGCAGGTATATTTATATATCCTATATTGCATGCATATTGATTTAGAATGTTATATTGTAGATATACACACATTCTTTTTGCAATTACTTATTGTTTACCGCCGAAAACAGAGACGAACTGGGATAGGACGTCTTGCCTGAATTTGGGGGCAAATGCTATTTGGAACATATCCGTCCACCTCTCCGAAGATGCCTTTATGGCACCATATATCGGAGGTTTGGGCAGATGTGACCGATATAGCGTGACTTATCAGATTCCCCCTCATTTGTAAGGTTTTTTTTTATTATGGGAACGTTCTTTCCTACAGAAATAAACCCCTGCAGTTAATTACGTTATCGTGTTGCGATAACCACTTTCACCTGCTCCGATAGGTCACTTCATGTCACGTTATTTTTTATTTATTTTAGTTGCCCGTGGATTGTATACGAAGACTAGTTTATGTCGTCGCTCGTAGGGCACGGATTAGTCCAAATCCGTATATTAGATTTGGATTTGAACCTAAGTTATATGGTCCATCAGTTCAGAGCATATTTCATTCTATTTAAAGACCATTTATCTGGTTTTAGATTAAGATCGACTTAAATATATGAGCATATGGGCTCAATTTATTTTAACTAAGGATACGTTGGTCTTATATATGACTAAGATCGACTTAAGAATATGGTTAAAGATTATTAAATTTTATTAAGGTCTATTAACAGAGATGAGTATATGGTCTCGGTTATGATGAGCAATACGGGCTCAAAGAATATGAAGTTTCAGAGGCTCGGCTTAAATTGGGGCTCAATCCTGAGTTTTTTCATCATCCAGCAGTACTAAGCACTTGGTCTTTTGACTATGGATATAATATCCAAATTCCGCTCTGGCGCTCATGTGGGTTTCATATGAGACGCTCAATCTTGGGCGTTGCACCATCAGTGCTAAGCATTTAGTCCTTACGCAACGCTCACATGTATATCACGTGAGGCGCTCAATCTTAAACGCTTACGTGTATATCACGTGAGATGACGGGTCTCTGTTTATAGGTGCTCACGTGGATATTACGTGAGACGCTGTGTTTTTTTAGAAATTAAATCCTTGCTTAAGTTTTGAGAGAAGTTAAACTTTTGTTAATGGTATTTTAGCTATTAACAATCTCCAAGATCACTGTTTTGAAGATCTGGGATCGGATTTTAGAGAACTAAGTTCTTCTATTCCTTTTTGTGAGAATTAACTTCTTTGAACGGTTAAACCCTATTTTTAATGGAATTAAATTCTTGAAATGTAAATTCCATTTCTTTCTTTCATGTTTCTTTTCTCATATTTAGTTTTTCCCAAGATCTTGAGTCTGAAGAATAAGATCTTTCTGATGAGAATTAAATTCTCAACTTATGTGAGATTTGTCTTACGGATCTCAGATCCAGAGAAAGAACTAAGTTCTTTATAAAAGGTAAAACCCTTGTATCTATATATGATATGCAAATGAGACGTTTTGATCTATGCTTTTTTTACCTAGGGTTTGAAAAGAACAAGAAGATCTTCTTTAGGAAGAGAATTAAATTCTCGGTTGCAGTTTCTATCTCTTTTTTTAAAGAAGATTATAGAGGGTTTTCTTTCTGTGAGACTTGAAGTCTCAGGTCCTTTATATAGGTGAGGAAAACCGTTGATCAGTTTTAGAGGATCTCATATTTAAGCGATTTCGACTTGATTTCATATCAAGTCGTGATTTTTAATCATTGTTGGATCTTAAATCCAAGGCTCTCTGTTCAACAGAATATATTTTTCTTGTTTTTAACAGGATTAAAGAAATATTTTCCCATATAGAATTTAATTTTATCTTTTTATTCAAACGGTGATTTTTAATCACCATTGGATTTTTTAATCCAAGGTTTCAGAGCATATCTTTCTTATTTAGAAAGGCCACGGATATATTTTTCCCTAATAGAATTTAATTCTACAATTAGATTTTTGACTCAACGGCTCTCTGTTTAACAGAGAATATCTTTCTTGTTTAGGAGAATATTTTCCCATGTAGATTCTTCCCGAAATAAAAACAGCTTCAACTTTGCGCGCTGATGCTCACATGCTATGCACGTCGGCGTAGCCATAGGATTTAATCTTTTCTGAAGCAGATGCCCACATGTTTTGCAAGCAGGCGCTCTCATGCCTAACACGTGAGGCGCTGTTATAGAATTAATCCTATCAGAAACAGGCGTCCACGTGCTTTGCACGCAGGCGCTCACATGCCTAACACGTGAGGCGCTGCCATAGGATTTAATCCTACCAGAAATAGGCTTTCACATGATTTGCATGCGAAACGCTCACATGTCTAACACGTGAGGCGCTACCATAAGATTTAATCCTGACAGAGATAGGTGCCCACGTGGTTTGCACACAGAACACTCACGTGTCTAACACGTGAGGCACTGCCCCATTTTTTATAAGGGAACAAATGCCCCCCACCATTTTTCTCACGTGGCTTGCACGTGAGTGCAACAGTGTCCAGCCTTTAATCCAACAAATTCGACTCGGGATATGGGGAATTTGAACTGACCCCATCTCTTTATAAATAGGGCATTAAGCTCTAGGCGATGACTGCGCCTCCATCTCTTCTTCTTTCTTGAGAATTTTATTCTCCATTAGAGCTTAGCTCTGTCGTGAAGCATAGTTCTTCATTTTTTTCCACAAATCTGGATTGCATACTTACTCTGCTAAAATATTCTTGGTAAGAGACTTCTTCAACAGAACTCAGCTCTTGTAGTTGGAATATTGTTCTTCGGGAATTTTGGAGTTCAACTCCAATTTGGTCACAGAGCTTGGCTCTAGCATATTCCGTTTGGGGATTTCATTTGTTATCATAGCACTTAGTTCTAATTTTGATTTTAGATCATATCCCCTTTAGAGATCTTATGAAGTTTTGACTTCATTTGTTATTACAGAACTTAGTTCTGATTTCAATTTTAGATCATCTCCCTTTCGGGGATTTCTTGATTTATTTTAATTCAATAGAGTTTTGCTCTAATAATTTTTAATATCAAATCCCCTGTTTGGAGATTTTTAGGACTTAATCCACTTTATTTTGTAGAGTTTAGCTCTAATCTTAATCATTTTTCTTCCTTTAGGGAAATTTTGGTATTTTATTCCATTTCATAATATTAAACAGAGCTCAACTCTAAAAACTTTATTATCAAAACCCATCTTAGAGAAACTTTTTAGATTTCTCTACTGAACACATGTTCCAATCATTAATGAGCTTCCATTTTAATTCTGTGGGGACCACTAGCTCTTGGATTTAGTGATTCTAGCACTTCTTACTAATCTTCCACCTGGTTTCTTTTCAAGTACCATGGCTTTGATTTCCTGTTTTCCTTATGTTCGTTTAGAAAGTGCTTTCGTTGATGCGTCTACCGATCGTGAAGTCCTCACTTTGATTCGGGACAATGATCTAGAACAGAAATCCCTTCATTTATGGGGAGCATGGTATAGTTACATCATCCGGGGACGTCGCAGCTTTACTTGTGAAGTACCGTCAGAGCCAATCTCTCTGATCAGTACACGAACCTTCCGCCTGAAGGTGTTTCAACAGCACCACTACAAGGGTTTGGTAGCATCACACATGCCATATTAAAAATTTATAGGGTGCTAAAGAAAACATCCTAAGGATCATACTAGAAAAGCTAGGGTAACACATGTTTTTACACAATCCACAAGTAGTAAAAGGCTAGGGTTTGAAAATACAACCTTTGTAGCTTCTTACCCTAGACTCCTTGACCACTTGAGAGTTGAAAGAAGCTCGTTTGAGATCCTCTAAGTCCACGACGATCCACCCGGAATCCTCTTTGTCCAAGCTCAAGGCTTCACTTGATCAAGAGAAGAAGTAGAAGCCAACACTCTAAACTAATGGGAAAGAGTAGTGTATAATGGTGATGTGGTTTGTTTTCTCACTTCAAAACCCTAACTTGATCACTCTCTTACTTACTAATGAAAGCTAGAGAACAAGAGAGAGGAGGAAGAAGATGATGGCAAATGAAGAGCTCAAGAGATAATGATAAGTGTTGAGATAAGAATGAGAAAAGAAAATATATATATTTTCTTCTTCTCACTCTTAACCCAAGTTAATAAATATCTAGATATTTATCTTTGGATCAAAAATGGCCATGGAAAATAACTCATGGTTAACACAAAGATTAGTGGGGGGAATATAATAATCAACCATGAGTAATTATCCATTTCCATTTTTCTTTTCCAAAAATAAATATCAACATATTTATTAAGGTGTGATTCTTATATTGTCACCATCCAATATATTAACAACCATGATAGAATTGTCTATGCATGTATGAGTGCATGCACATCCATATGTGCATCAAAGAGAATAAATGCATACATGCATGCATACAACAAAAGACAAGAAGAGTTTAAAGTGAAAAAGCTAATGGTCAATGATAAATCAACACTTGATTTAGCAAACCGGTCATATCACATACGACCTGAACAATAGCAAACCGCCCGATTAATATACGGTATCACATATGCGCATTTAATCGGGTCCCTGCGCATATCTCATATGCGCACCACATCGTTTCGCCTGGACTAGATAACTCCATTGTGGGACTCTAAGACTCGTCAATGCTCCGGAAGTGGGTGATGATCATATCAAGCACCCCCAAGCCGCAAGAAGTATTGAGCGATCAGAAGAAAACAAGCGAACCTGTCACAACTCCCGTCGAGCCAACCGGCAACACTACCGTACAGTCCGGTCTCTTCGTCAGATATGCTGCATATCGAGTCTAGGGATGGTAACGTCGACCCCAATAACTCAATAAGTCGTGCCGATGAATGGTCTATAACAGATCAAGAAACTACTGATAACACTTATCAGTAAATCTCAACAGCCCTAGCCAGGGACTTACTGATATAGCCAATCGAGCACAGCACAGCATTAACTCCCAATACCGGGAGAGACGAAACCCCTCCTATCGCTCATCGTCTTCGTGTGTCTCGGGACTGTACCCAAAAGCCACATGTTTGCACGACTCAGTAGAGCCGTGGTAGGGTGGTAATCAAAGTACAGTGGGAGAACACACAAGACTCTATGACGATCTCGGGTCTACAGACTAACCTGTACCAGTGTCACCTGAGAACTGCTATCCGATAATAGATATAATACCATATAGGAGTTCTCGGCGAGTCCGTCCAGTGTACCCAGTCACCACTGAGCACCCGTATACGATCTCGATGTCAAACATCAATGGATGTGGGAACATCCATCGTCCATCATATTGTTCTAGTATCATATACGCTAGTCTACTCTGGTATATCGATACCCCATCTCGATACACCTACGACGAGGGACATTTCAGGATATGCTTATAAACTACAGATGTCCCACTAGTATGATCTCCATCATAATCACAGTAGTTGTCACGCCCCGCTTCCCAAAAGAAGGAGAAGGAAGACGTGGCAAGGTCCGCAACCTAACTGTATAGAAGATGGTCTATTCAATACAGTTACGTTAAGCGTATAAATAATTAATATGCAGGATGTGTACCAAAACAAAAATAATAAAAGCGAAAGGCATTTTATTTCCATTAACCAAACTTTATTACATCCCAAAGGAAATAGTAAAATAAACTAAGTAGTTTATTTACATCAAAGGAGAAACAAAAAGCCCTAAACATGTGGGCAACAACAAAAATTAAAACTATCTAATCTTCCATTGTCCTGTCTGCATAATCTTCATAAGTTGACTTCGCACCTTGATCTTCGCTGTAATACTCATTCTTATCTGACGGACATTCCAAAGATAGAGAAAGAAAAGAAAGGTCCGTCAGCGAGTTATACTCGGGTAGGATTGCCTCATAAGATAGTAAAGGTATAGAAACGAACAGGTGTGTATAATGAATATGATGTACATGAGTATAAAGGTATGAGGTTAAGTACAAATTGGATATGTGAATATGAGTAGGTTATATATGTTGTAAGTTATATGTAGATGAACGTAATAGTTTGTATTAGTTTGTTAAACAAGGGTTCAGATACTCGAGATTATTCCGTTGTAGCCACGGAACAACAACTGGGGAAGTGAAATGTACCGTTTCACTTCCCGGGATCATGATCGAGTAGTAGGGGAATCCAAGTTCCGAATTATCCTTGCCTAATCAAACTACCCATCCCCGTGGTTCATTATAAAGGTTTAGACGGATTAGAGTTAGTGCGTATACCTCTTTGCATGGAATTTCCACATTGTATAGTCGTCCACACTTTGGACTGGTCACCCGGAATATCGGGATCTTCAGTATAGTCGTCCACACTTTGGACTGGTCACCCGGAATATCGGGATCTTCAGTATAGTCGTCCACACTTTGGACTGGTCACCCTGCCTGCAGGGATCTTCATAAAGTATTCCATACCTAGGTCCGCGCATTCTAACCCTAACCGTATCGTGTTTTGTATATGTCATGTTGTCATAAACTGGAATTTTAGAAAGAGTATGCACAAATATTATAACACTATTTTAAATGGGGGTTGATGATTAGAAATTGGAACTAGGTTATTGAGATAGAAGAAGGTGACAGGAAAAGGAGAGAGGCGGATCCTACCTTTTGTTTGAGTCGGAAAGCCGAAGAGCTGAAAAAATAGTCTCGTACTAAATCCTCAATAACTCCGCGTTCCAATTTTTCCACTGCGATTGGATGGAGCCGTAGCGTCGGCGTCGTCGATACGAAGGCACCGGTATTTTTTTCAGAATTTTTGGAGTTCTGAGGTGTGAGAAAAAGAGTTTTGAAGGTGCTTATTTATAGCGTTCAAAAGTAACAAGAAAATCCAAAAATAATCCTCAAAATCTGCGCCCAAATTATTCACGTAATCATTAGCCGCCGCCGCCCTAAACCTCAGCCGTTGGATCTGCATCCAACGGCGCAGATCGCGCCGCCCATCGCCACATGTCGCGCTGCGATTGGTCCACAGCCGAGGGTGCGGATCACCACGTGGGCGCCGCCGCAGAGCTCTGGGCCGTTGGATCTCGTGATCCAACGGTCCAGGTTAAAAGGCTTTTAAAAATTTTAAATAAAAATAAATAAAATAGCAGATTATTTAAAATATTGATTTGGCTTTGAAAATTTTGTTAAAAATAGTTAAAAATACAGGAAAATTATGGAAAAATTCCAGAAAATATATTTTATTATTATCTTTAATATAAAAATAGTTTTGGGCTAAAAAAAATTAGTATATCTATTTCTAAATTGTTAGCTAGTTATAATAATTATATAATATCTAGTTCATCTTTAAAATATTTTTAATTATGAATTAATTACTTTTATTGATAATAAAAATATGTAGATTATTTTAAGGTATTATAAAATCTTTCTAAAACATTTTAAGTCTATAAAAATAATAAATAGATTTTAGAAATTTCCTTTAATCATATTTACTGCTTTAAAAATTATTAACACTACTTTAAAAATTAGTATTATATAAAAGAAACATGTAAATAATTATTTGATAGTAGAAATATAAATAAAGTATATTTTATTAGGTATTAGAAAACATGGTCGTTATAGTAGTCAAGCAAATATCCTCATGGCTTTATCAACATGTGTAAATGAATAAAAGCATGATCAAGTCAACATGTCAGATAAAGAAGAACCAAATAGCATACTATCATGTCGAGCAAGAATGTACACTGAATATATATATATATATATATATATATACATGTATAAAATACATCCACTATCATATAATGGCCTCTAGGGCATACATATATCTAACAATCTCCCACTTGCACTAGGGCCAGTTATTGGTGTATCTCATACCCAACATCTCAAAAAGTCGCTCATGTTGCGGCTGAGGGAGGGCCTTGGTGAGTGGATCCACAGTGTTATTCTTTATATCTACTCTCCTAATCTCGATCTCGCAGCGATCTACAATCTCCCGGATCAAATGAAAGCGCCTCAGGATGTGTCTGGACCGCTGATGGGACTTGGGCTCCTTGGCTAACGCCATAGCCCCATTATTATCACAATACAATGGTATTGGATCAATAATGGTTGGAACTACTCCTAGCTCCGAGACGAACTTCCTCATCCAGACGTCTTCCTTGGCGGCATCATTCGCAGCAATGTACTCAGCCTCCATCGTAGAGTCTGCAACTGTATCATGTTTGGAACTCTTCCAACTTACCGCCCCTCCATTGAGGGTAAATACAAACCCAGAGATAAATTTGTTGTCATCCTTATCACTGTGGAAGCTCGAATCGGTAAAGGCCTCCATTTAGAGATCTCCATTACCATACACCAAGAACAATTGTTTAGTCCTTCGCAAGTACTTAAGAATGTTCTTCACAGCTATCCAGTGATTCTCCCCTGGGTTGGATTGATACATGCTTACTACACTAAGTGCATAAGCTACATCTGGGCGTGTACATAACTTCGCATACATTATAGATCCTACTGCCGAAGCATAGGGTATAATGCTTATGCGAGCTCTCTCTTCATCGGTCTTTGGGCAAAAGTCCTTAGAGAGAGTGACCTCATGGCAAGCGGGTAAGGCACCCCGCTTGGAGTCTTCCATACTAAACCTTTTTAGGATGGTGTTAATGTACCTGGTTTGGGACAATCCCAATAACCTTTTGGATCTATCCCTATAGATCCGAATGCCCAGAATGTATGTGGCATCACTCAGGTCCTTCAAGGAGAACCTTAGTGATAAGAAAGATTTGACCGACTGTAGCATAGGAATATCATTTCCTATCAGAAGAATGTCATCCACGTACAATACGAGAAATGTGACAGCTCTCCCTACAGTCTTCTTATAAACACAAGGTTCATCTGGATTTTTGTTGAAATCAAACTCTTTGATAACATCATCGAAACAGATGTTCCAACTCCGTGATGTCTGCTTTAATCCATAAATGGATTTAAGCAATCTACATGCTTTCCCGCTGCTCCCACTGTCAATGAAGCCCTATGGTTGATCCATATAAACGCATTCTTCTAAATCTCCATTTAGAAATACTGTTATAATGTCCATCTGCCAGATTTCATAGTCGTAGTGAGCAGCAATAGCAAGTAGGATCCGAATGGATTTAAGCATGGCCACGGGAGAAAAAGTTTCGTCATAGTCCAAACCTGGTCTTTGACGAAAACCCTTCGCCACAAGTCTTGCCTTATAGGTCTCTACTTGCCCATCTACACCAATCTTTCTTTTAAAGATCCATTTGCACCCCACAGGTTTTACCCCAGGGGTACAATGTCCAAAGTCCATACTTTGTTGGTGTACATAGACTCCATTTCAGATCTCATGGCATCCAGCCACTTCACAGAGTCTCCACTCGTGATAGCTTGCTGAAAGCTGGTAGGATCATCATTCTCCATGATGCAGTCTTCTCTATCACCATCAATGAGGAAACCATAGTACCTCTCCGTTGGGCAAGAAGTCCTACCAGACCTACGGAGTGGCCGAGGTTCCTCAGTTTCTGTTGCAACAGCCGGTTCAATCAAGTCATCATTTGTAATTTGTGTTTATAGAACTTCTTCTAGGTCTACCACACTTCCATCTGTATCATTTGTAAAAAACTCTTTTTCTAAAAATGTGGCATGCTGAGAAACAAACACCTTTTGTTCCTCCTTGTGGTAGAATAGATATCCATAAGAATTCTTCGGATATCCCACAAAATTACACATGACTGACCATGTCTCGAATTTGTCTGGATTCTGCTTTTTAACATAGGCCGGACAACCCCAAATCTTAATTCGTTTAAGAGATGGTCTCTTCCCATGCCATATCTCATATGGCGTGGTAGACACGGTTTTGATTGGGACCCTATTTAGTAGAAACGCTGCAGTCTCCAATACATGCCCCTAAAATGAGACGGGTAACTCAGCATCACTCATCATGGAACGAACCATATCTAATAGGGTCCGATTCCGACGTTCTGACACACCGTTGTGCTGTGGTGTGTAAGGAGGAGTGAGCTGAGAGAGAATCCCATTCTCTTTTAGGAAGTCTGCAAACTCTGTACTGAGGTACTCCCCACCTCGATCTGATCGAAGCATTTTGATGCTCAAGCCGGTTTGTTTTTCTACTTCGAGTTTATATTCAGTGAATTTCTCGAAAGCTTCGGACTTGTGCTTTAATAAAAATACATGACCGAATCTCGAGAAACCATCAGTGAAAGTAATGAAGTATGAAAAACCGCCTCTAGCCTGTGTAGACATTGGTCCACATACATCACTATGTATGAGGCCTAAGAGCTCAGCAGCTCTTTCTCCGTGTCCTGTAAACGGAGTTTTGGTCATTTTACCTTTGATACAAGACTGGCAAGTCGCATAAGATTTATATTCAAAAGGGTTTAAATATCCATCTTTGTGTAACTTGTTTAGTCTTGTTTCGTTAATATGACCAAGTCTACAGTGCCAAAAAATGCTTTATTTATTTCTGAAAGTTTTCCTTTATTAGTGTGTTGTATACTGAAAACTGTGTGTTGATTTAGAACGTTTATCCCGTTATTAAGTGTACCATACCCACACTACTACAAATAGGGGTTGCCCCTACGGATATATACGTAGGGGCGAAAAAATACCCCGTAGGTGCAAAGGCCGCAGGTGCAAGTTGAGGCCCTGAACTTGCCCCTACGGGCAAATTCTTGCCCCTACGGATATATGTGTAGGTCCTGTTGCCCCTACGGAGTAAGCCGTAGGGTATAAGATTTTATATTATTTACGGTTTATTTTAATAAATTACTTTTCCCTACGGATATACCCGTCGGGGCATGTACTACCCCCTACGGATATATGCGTAGGTACGTTTCCGTAGGGGCATAAATTCAGGATTCCTGATATTTTGCCCCTACGGATAACGCCGTAGGGGAGAGTCAGTAGCCCCTACGGATATATCCGTAGGGGCTTTCCCAACCCCCTGGTACTGAGATCTGGGGGAAATATCAGTTACTGCTGATATTTTGCCCCTACGGCGATATCCGTAGGGGTAACATGTTTGCCTACGGATTAATCCGTAGGTACATATTGTCTGAATTTTTTTTTTAAAAATGGGCTGTTTGATTTTTTCCCGCCCTGTGCACAATAATATATACATCAATCAAATCATATATTGCAGTATTCATAATCACATCTCACGCATATATATAATATACAAAAGAAACACAAAAACTGAATATGATATAAATACAAACCAATATCAATATCGTTTCAAAATGTAGTACAATGTGTATGATATAAATAAATACATGTTTCAAAAAAAAAGAACCAAAAATCTACCCTAGCTCGGTCCAGCTCCACCTCTGAATAACGATAGAATAACGCGCGCCTGCTCCTCGGTCAATAAACTATGCAATTTGTCGCGAGCGGGAGTCTGAGCGGCATGTGGTCTGCGCAGCCGCCGTCGAGGTAGTCGCTTGCGGAGCCGCGGCTGCGGGAGTCTGAGTGGGCGGTGGAGCTACAGGAGCTGTCTGCGGAACCGCAGCCGATGTAGTGGCTTGCGGAGCCGCAGCCGAAGGAGTTGCGTGTGGAGGCTCGGCCGATCTACCCTGTCGCGTCTGGATATAACGTGTGTAAGAAGCGTGTAAGAACTGTTTATTATTCGAATTCGTATCATTATTAAGTTATTTCGAAACCCTGTTTGGATATCTAGTTTGGAAAAGCGTTGTTTATTTCAATTACATATGTATGTATGATTAATCAAACTTAAGTCTAAAACCAAATAAGCTCAAGCTACGTACTAATTATGGATATGTTGATATGTATATAATATGAAATGATATTTTACTATAAAGTAGTATACATACCAGCATCTCCTTCAACTCCTGAACGCTGGCCCTCAAGCTATCCAGTTCATGCTGGATACGTCGCTCACTGGAGACGGAGGAAGTAACCACCGGGGTGGAGTCCAACCTCATATGGGCCCTGCTAGAGCCCAGTCCTCGGCCTCTCTCCCAACCTCCGTGGTGCCGTCCAGGACTGGGGTCAGCAGCCTCGAATGTTGCCTTCCCCCTAGCAACTGTCAGAACATTATATTTAGCACATACTGGTCTATTAAATTGACAAGAAACACCAAAATCAACAAATTCAAAGCCTTACCTACAGAGATAGAAGATGTGCTCCTCTGGTATCTGCATGTATCAAAATTTGAATAATATTAATTAATTTCAGTACATACATACTAACAAGGTAAACTCGCATATAGCGCTGCTTACACATATGACAGGGAGTGAACAAGCTCTTGTAGATCATCAGGCGCAAATCTAATCTCATCAAGCAGCCCATGATAATGAGTTGGACGACTAAGAGCAAAAGAAATGTGTGTATATTTATGATATAGCATTCTAAATCAATATACATGCCCTATATAATATATAAACATACCTGGAGGAACGGGAGTGGCCTCTGTCCCTGATATGGACGCATCACCAACAACTAGACAATCAAACATTGACAATATAAGTAATTTTGACATAAACAGGCATGGATATCTATAATATTACATTCAAAATGGATATTAGAGAGCGCACCTGCAGTGAGAAGTGGTAAAAGTATCACCCAACTAGGGTGTAATTTACAGAATCAGTTGAGACTCTTAAAAGTCATAGAAGAACCCGACCTGCACAAATCTGATGTATGCTTTCCATTGGACACTAAGAAGCCTCTAAAGGGAAAAGCCTATGTGAAAGCCATCATTAGTTCATATCAGAGGATTGATGCTGAAACAGAGAACGAGAAATGTCATTTTTTTCTTCTTCCGCCACATTACTGTCTTCTCCTTCTGCCACATTACTGTCTTCTCCTTCTTATTATGTGCGCGTGCAAATTCAATGACTATATTGAGAATATGGATTAATAGTGGGTAGGAAAAGTATTTCTCAAATGGCTTTTGCGTCTTAAAACCATAAACTACTAAGTAATGACATACATAATTTTTTTAGTATAAAGGTTGTTATTTTAAGTTTTCCCTTATAGAGATATGATCTAACTGCATCTATCAACTACTAAGTAATGACATACATTCCTCGTTCTCTGTTTCAGCATCAATCTTCTGATATGAACTAATGATGGCTTTCACATAGGCTTTTCCCTTTAGAGGCTTCTTAGTGTCAAATGGAAAGCATACATCAGATTTGTGCAGGTCGGGTTCTTCTATGACTTTTAAGAGTCTCAACTGATTCTGTAAATTACACCCTAGTTGGGTGATACTTTTACCACTTCTCACTGCAGGTGCGCTCTCTAATATCCATTTTGAATATCGATAATATTACATTCAAAATGGATATTAGAGAGCGCACCTGCAGTGAGAATACGGAAAAAGTACCACCCAACTAGAGTGTAATTAACAGAATCAGTTGAGACTCTTGAAAGTCATAGAAGAACCCGACCTGCACAAATCTGATGTATGCTTTCCATTGGACACTAAGAAGTCTCTAATGGGAAAAGCCTATTTGAAAGCCATCATTAGTTCATATCAGAAGATTGATGCTGAAACAGAGAACGAGGAATGTCATTTTTTTCTTCTTCTGCCACATTACTGTCTTCTCCTTCTTCTTCTGCCACATTATTCTCTTCTCCTTCTTATTATGTGCGCGTGCAAATTCAATGACTATATTGAGAATATGGATTAATAGTGGGTAGAAAAAGTATTTCTCAAATGACTTTTGCGTCTTAAAACCATAAACTACTAAGTAATGGCATACATAATTTTTTTAGTATAAAGATTGTTATTTTAAGTGCGCGTGCAAATTCAATGAAAGTTAGATTTGAGGATACCCATGTATGAGTTGTATTCTATATATGTGTGTTTCGATTTATGATTTCGCTTAAGTGTAGGGTTGTTTTTACTTAAAGAACCCATTTCTATAAATTTTAAACTCCCTGGAAAATTATCATCACTCAGGATTACTTTAGGGCCAGTTTGGCTGCTTCTTGCTTGTGATTCAACATTCAGCTTTTTGTTGATTTGGAACTCAGAGAGTGTTGCAAAACAAATCCAAAACTAAATAAACCTCAAACTAGCTACAGAGAAGGCAAACAACAAACCCCATGAAGTTTGGCTTTCAAGGGTTTTCCCACTAAAATACACTTAGATGCAGCACTTTAAGGAAGCTTGCAGCAATATAAAAACTTTTAGGTAGTTTAGTGAAAAACTGCAGTGCTTCAAGATTGTTTAAGTTTTATGTGTGCTTAAGCTGTCATACAGAAATTATCGTTGAAAAAATGTTCGCAACCCTAGCTTTTCCAGCAAAGATACTGGAATACGAGCCTCAGATATGCCAGCTTAGGAATCAAAATAAGAAAGAGATTTGGGGTTATCCTAAGTCCAAAGTCAAACGGGCTCGAGAAATATATAAACCCAAAAAAATGACTGCATAAAGATCTCATAAAGATGAAAAGGATGTTATGCAAGCTCTGAACAAATCTTGAACGGAACTTTCACAAGAATTTACAATACCCGACCAGAATCCAATCCTGAGTTTGATGAAGCTTCAGGTCTTCAGCTTCCCCACAGAAAATAGTTAGGACAAACCCTTTGCAAAACCATAGCTTTCATGCAGAGATGACGCTCAGAACATGCCAGCTTCCAAACACATTGAATAATACATAATCTCCCATACTCTCTCTCTCTCAATCAGACAGTTTATATTTGGATTTGAATTTAGGAAAAGAAATAAGATGGCTACAAACCAGCTTGCCTCGCCAATCTCATAACTATAAAGCTCATAAAAGTGGAAGCTTGAGGGCAAGCCATCATCGCCTCCATTCAATTGAAGCCAAATCATCCACAAAAAATAGAAATAAATATAATAATTGATCAATAGGCAAAATTGCAAGAAACCTATTCAGATTTTTGCATGAAAAAATAAGAGATGTAAAATAAGTAAAAGATTACCAAATGAAATTATCCCATCACTTGAACCCCCTCTCAAGACATTTTAGGAAAAATTCCCCCAGTAATTTTCTTCGGTTTAACCGTTTTATATCATAGAAGAAAGATAAATTTCAAATGTATATACATGCATACACACACACACATCATATACACAGTTTTTGAATGTTGCCAGAATTTCAACGGTAATTCTAGATTTTCCCAAACTCTGAAGGCTTCACAAAAATTTTAAATACAGATAATAATATGATTGAAGAGATCAATCACCAATTTTTTAATGAGGATCAACTGAAACCCCAAACAGAGCAAGCAAATTACAAAGATCCCAAAACCCCGCGTGGCCCAGCCCCAGCCCCCTGCCCCAGCCCCAGCCCCAGCCCCCAGCCCCAGCCCAACCCTAACCCCAGCGTGGCCAGCTAAACCCCAACACCAACCCTAAGGCAAACCCTAACCCCAGCCCCACCCCAGCAGCAGCCAAACCCCAACCCTAACCCTAAGGCAAACACCAAATTAAGAATTAATATTTTAATTCTTGAACGTCTGTGCCCGTAGGGGTAACCCTTTAGCCCTACGGATTAATCCGTAGGGCCAAGTTAAATCTGCCCCTACGGATTAAAAATTTTGTAGTCAAAATAGAGCCGTATATTGGGAACGACATCAAACTACATACAGAAAAATTAAGGATCGCTAGAAATTTTGTCAAAATTTTATCACTAACAGTGAACCTGTATCCAGCCTACCCACATCCTGATGAAGGAAACTATGGACAAAAGGGATGAACCCCCAGCAAACCAGTCAACAAAGAGGAAAGGATAATGCAGTTTAAGCTAGTGCAAAGAAAGGTACAGTCCCCCAAATACTCTCATAGCTCAGGAAAGCATCTTGATGAGGGGGGAGATAAAAAGAGTTTTGCAATAGGGAATTGCGTCCCATTCCTGAGGTACGGCATAAGCCTAGGAGCCAAGTTGAAATGCACTGGCAAATAACCCCTCCACACACATGCATGCACATGCACACAGACACATACAGAGTTGTAAATCATATATGAGGATAATTACACAATGTAAATTCTTGATAATAGAAGCATCCTGCAAAACCACAAACCTTTTCAGTTATATGCAGTCATGAGGATCAAACTATAGCTAGGTATTGCAAAGATCACAAAATTGAGGAGATTTGTTACATTTGTTCATTCTAGTTTGGGTGTTCAAATTCCATATTCTCGATTCCAATATCACCCATAACCCTAACCCCAACCCAGCCCCAGCCGAACCCCAACCCAACACCAAACCCTAACCCGGCCTAACCCTAACCCCAACCCAGCCCCAGCCGAACCCCAACCCAACACCAAACCCTAACCCGGCCTAACCCTAACCCCAACCCAGCCCCAGCCGAACCCTAACCCCAACACCAAACCCCAACCGAACCCTAACCCTAACCCTAACCCTAACCCCAACACCAGTCGAACCCCAACCGCCGATCGAACCCATACCCTAACCCTAATCCTAACCCTAACCACAACCGATACCTAATCCTAACCCTCATCGATCGCTAACCTAACATCATTATAATAATGTTTAACTAATTACCTGTAGGCGACGACGGAGACGTAATCGGCGACGATGAGGGCGGTGGCGACAACGAGAACGGAGCACGGTGGCGACCACGAGATCACTGCAGGCGTGGCGACGACGATTCGGCTTGAATTCGGCGACGACGAGATCACTGCAGCGCGGCGGCGACGACGATCTCGATTTGGGAATTTGGTTTCGCGCGAAAGAAAGAGAATAAGAAATAATCGGCGTAGGGATCGATCACTTAAATCCCTATTTATATGTCCCTACGGATATACCGGTAGGTGCTTGGTTTGCGGCTCCGTAGGGGCAAACAACACTTTAAAATTTAATATATTTTAAATAAATATTGAATGACCGTAGGGGCAACCTTTTGGCCCTACGGATTAAGCCGTAGGGCCAAACTTTAACTGCCCCTACGGATAACAACATCCGTAGGGGCAACCCCTTATTTTACTAGTGCCAACCAACATTTGATTCAGGTGAATGTTCATAACATTGTTCTGCAATACAAAATTATATCCTTCATTGTCTAATAAAGAAACGGATATTATATTACAAAGCATACTAGGTACATAATAACATGGGTTCAAAACAAATATACATCCAAACGGCAACCCAAGTGATACTCTCCCACTGCAACTGTATGTACATTGGAACCATTTCCAACGCGGAGAGTATGGTCACCTGTCTTCAAAACCTTGCTATTTCTCAGCCCCTGCATAAAATTGCAAATGTGAGAACCTGAACCGGTATCTAATACCCAGGAAGCAGAGTTTATTAAAAAACAGTTTTCTGTCACAAACACACGTGAAGCGGAAGCATCCCCATGCTTCTTCTTGAGATCTATGTACTCCGTACAGTTGCGCTTCCAGTGTCCTGTTTTGTGGCAGTGATAACATTCGCCTTTCCCCGAATCCCCAGCTTTGGACTTGTCTTTCCCTTTGGCCTTTTGACTCCACCCTTAGGTTTGGTGGGTTTCTTCTTCATCTTTCCCTTGGCCTTAGCTTTTGGGCGAGAAGAGGAAGATTGCCCAACACTCAAAACAGGAGTTTTCACTGATTTCAGCGTACTCTCTGCACTCCTTAACATATTAAGGAGTTCAGGTAGTTCCTTCTCCATCTTATGCATGTTGAAGTTAATTATAAATTGAGCAAAGGTGGAGGGGAGAGACTGCAGAATAATATCCGTATATTGCTCATTGTCCATTATCCACCCAAGGTCCTCAAGCTCCTCTATGAGAGCTATCATCTTCAGAACATGGTCTCCTACTGGTGTTCCAGGGGTCATTCGCATCTGAAACAGCTTTCTGGATGCTTCGTATCTTAATACGCAAGATTGCTCTCCATACAACTCCTTTGTATGGAGAAATATGGCTTGTACATCCATATTCTCGTGTTGCTTCTGATGTTTGTTATCTATCGATGCAAGCGCGAGGCACTTGGCCGTGGCACAGTCAGCGTCCCATGTCTTGCGGACTTCAATATCCGCAACTGAGGATTTAAGACATGGAACGGGCGGGGCTGGAGCCGTGAGGACATATGATACCTTATCATAAGTCAAGGCAATGTTAAGATTCCTCAGCCAGTCTTTATAATTGGTCCCATTCAGTTTATTTTTATCTAGTAGAAGCTTGAGTCCTGTCAATGGTATCTGCCATTAAGAGAGAGAAAAGAATACACTCAGTGAAAGCTCTTGCAAAGATCAGATTGATTATTATCTTATCTAATTGATGTCTCCCACAGCTTTAATAAAGTTTTCTTTCAAACCTTAAAAAGAAAACTAGCCAGGATTAATTACAGTCTACAACTTCGCTAACCGTTCAGCCAGGCCAGTGTCGGTACTTGAGGGAGGTTCCCCATGCTTTCGCACGGACCTAATTAATATAAACCTCGTCTTCTCAGAGGCGTAGCCCCGTTAACACCTTTCTAAACACCTAATAGGTTAGCTAATTGTAAACTGCAAAACTCTCCTGGGAGCAACTATTGCCCACAGTGGGATCGGGATCCAACCATCATATGGAAGGTATGCAATCTCATTGCAAATTTCAACTCTTGAAACTCCCGATGTGGTTTTTACCCCTAGCACTCATGATCTTGACTATGGTCAACAAATCATAAGCACTAGTCAAGTTCAACCTGTCATTTCTTGATTAATTAGACCCGTTCACATGACCCTTGGCTAAGGTCAAGAAAGTCACATGCCCGTCCCAATTAATCTGCATCATATGCAATGTAGAAAAACATTACTTAGCTACCGTACACTACGCCTTGGCTAAGGTCAACAAACGTAGCACGAATACTAAGTACTCTACTTTCTAAAATGACAGAGGGTTGCAGATGATTTTTAAGAAAATCTTTAACGCTTTGAACCTGATATCGTCGTAGAATCAAATGGTTTTTCAAAAGGAGTGGCTTAAGCTCCGCAGTTTTGAAAAGTAGCTTTTTCATAAAAAGCCGAGTGGTTTTCTAATCTGATTCTACAACATCATTTTAGGTTTATTTTCTTTACATTAATCATATTAATGTAGTCCCATCATTTAAGTTCTTAAGCCAATCACAGAAAAGAAACGAAAATACAACGTACGCTTATGCCATCCGCATTCGCCGTAATGTTCCGTTATGCACCGTTAGGTTACTTAACTAACGGCATACTGGGACAGGACTAGCGCGGGTGTAAAATATAAGCAATGTCTATTATATATCTTATATATAATATAGCATTCGTCTCAGATATATTAAGCGATCACATCACAGAATATAGGAAGCAGAAACACAGATATGATAATATAGGATATACTAGGACGTTCGTATTTAGTATTTAGCCAACAATAGAAAATACGGATTCCACGGTCGTGATGAATATCCAATCCTACACCCTAGACCCCTATGAGAGCGGCAAGCGACCCTACCAATTCTAGAGTTAGGAGACCCGGTCCCGACTCCTCGAGATGGTCTCCTACTGGATTCTAGAACCCGGTCACTTGTGCTCTCCACCTTGGGTCTATCCTAATGTGGAAAAGTAAATAATATACAACAATGGTGACATCATTCTCAACCCGGAAGTGCCCAAAATAAAAGAATATTACATTACAAATGAATTTTACATGAATGAAAAGTAAAACTCTCATCTCACATAAAACCCCCCAGCTATTAGATCACGACAATCCTATACATCACAACACAACAACACATAACATCACATGTCATTAACGTAAGCAAGTATGCATACCCCAATTGTCGTTGACATATATATAGCAACGAAACCGACGATACGCATACTACGCTTACGGTCGCAGAAACAAGTATCACATACTACAAGGAGATGTTAAACCCTCCGGTCGAATTAACAAACACCCATATTCCCCAGCAAGCTCAACACTTGAGCACCGTTAAACAATACCCAAAATCTATGCCACAGTCGTTAATGGACCAACTGTAAAAGGGCAAACCCAAGGCTCATTTGTAGCGCCACTAACTACGGTAAACCCTAAGCTTTAATCGCAGTTTGGTGGTCACATCTCGAGTTAGGGTTACATTCTTCTAGAGGGTCCATGAATACCTGCATTATATATCGAGTACGTTCAACCTGAAAAATAGCAGTGTTTGATAATTCGTTCGACCTGTTCAACGTCGCCAAAGTTACCAAATACAATGCTATAAAATACGAATACGAAATACTCCGCAAAGAGCCCATTTCCAAACTAACATCACATGCAAATTTGGACTTCAAAACAATACCAGAAACCCCAGAATAAGAGTAAAAGATCACAGGTGAAATACGAGGGACAGGAGAACACAAAGGGTCGGCGATGCCGGATTTTCTGGCCTAGTCGCCGGCCTGGAACCGAGCACCCCCCTCGTGTTTCACCTGTGTTCTTATATTCTCCTAAATGCCACTCTGCAGTTGCTAAAATAATTTTTTGAACACTTTTTAAAAACTTTACAGAGAGCATTTCATGGGTTTTCTAAAATCGTATTTTTGCGGGGGTTTTCGTTTTCGTATTGTCGTAATATCGTCTAGGCTTCTAGTTAGGCTCTGATACCATGAAGGTGTTTCTACAGCACCACTAAAAAGGTTTGGTAGCATCACACATGCCATATTAAAAATTTATAGGGTGCTAAAGAAAACATCCTAAGTATCATACTAGAAAAGCTAGGGTAACACATGTTTTTACACAATCCACAAGTAGTAAAAGGCTAGGGTTTGAAAATACAACCTTTGTAGCTCCCTACGCTAGACTCCTTGACCACTTGAGAGTTGAAAGAAGCTCGCTTAAGATCTTCTAAGTCCACGACGATCCACCCGGAGTCCTCTTTGTCCAAGCTCAAGGCTTCACTTGATCAAGAGAAGAAGTAGAAGCCAACACTCTAAACTAATGGGCAAGAGTAGTGTAGAATGGTGATGTGGTTTGTTTTCTCACTTCAAAATCCTAACTGGATCACTCTCTTTCTTACTAATGAAAGCTAAAGAGCAAGAGAAAGGAGGAAGAAGATGATGGCAAATGAAGAGCTCAAGAGATAATGATAAGTGTTGAGATAAGAATGAGAAAAGAAAATATATATATATTCTTCTTCTCACTCTTAACCCAAGTTAATAAATATCTAGATATTTATCTTTGGATCAAAAATGGCCATGGAAAATAACTCATGGTTAACACAAAGGTTAGTGGGGGGAATATAATAATCAACCATGAGTAATTATCCATTTCCATTTATCTTTTCCAAAAATAAATATCAACATATTTATTAAGGTGTGAGTCTTATATTGCCACCATCCAATATATTAACAATCATGATAGAATTGTGTATGCATGTATGAGTGCATGCACATCCATATGTGCATCAAAGAGAATAAATGCATACATGCATGCATACAACAAAAGACAAGAAGGGTTTAAAGTGAAAAAGCTAATGGTCAATGATAAATCAACACTTGATTTAGCAAACCGGTCATATCACATACAAACTGAACAATAGCAAACCACCCGATTAATATACGGTATTACATACGCGCATTTAATTGGGTCCCCGCGCATATCTCATATGCGCACCACATCGTTTCGCCTGGACTAGGTAACTCCATTGTGGGACTCTAAAACTCGTCAATGCGCCGGAAGTGGGTGATGATCATATCAAGCACCCCCAAGCCGCAAGAGGTCAGCTAAACGTAATGGTCACCCGGGTATTGAGCGATCAGAAGAAAACAAGCGAACCTGTCACAACTGCCGTCGAGCCAACCGACAACACTACCGTACAGTCCGGTCTCTTCGTCAGATATGCTGCATATCGAGTCTAGGGATGGTAACGTCGAACCCAATAACTCAATAAGTCGTGCCGATGAATGGTCTATAACAGATCAAGAAACTACTGATAACACTTATCAGTAAATCTCAACAGCTCTGGTCAGGGACTTACTGATATAGCCAATCGAGTACAGCACAGCATTAACTCCCAATACCGGGAGAGACGAAACCCCTCCTATCGCTCATCGTCTTCATGTGTCTCGGGACTGTACCTAAAAGCCACCTGTTTGTACGAATCAGTAGAGCCGTGGTAGGATGGTAATCAAAGTACAGTGGGAGAACACACAAGACTCTATGACAATCTCGGATCTACAGACTAACCTGTACCAGTGTCACTTGAGAACTGCTATCCGACGATAGATATAATACCATATAGGAGTTCTTGGAGAGTCTGTCCAGTGTACCCAGTCACCACTGAACACCCGTATACGATCTCGATGTCAAACATCAATGGATGTGGGAACATCCATCGCCCATCATATACGCTAGTCTACTCTGGTATATCGATGCCCCATCTCGATACACCTATGACTAGGGATATTTCAGGATATGCTTATAAACTACAGATGTCCCACTAGTATGATCTTCATCATAATCACAGTAGTCAAGCAAATATCCTCAGGGCTTTATCAACATGTGTTACTGAATAAAAGCATGATCAAGTTAACATGTCAGATAAAGAAGAACCAGATAGTATACTATCATGTCGAGCAAGAATGTACATTGAATATATATATATATATACATGTATAAAATACATCCACTATCATATAATGGCCTCTAGGGTATACATATGGCCAACACCGCCGACTGCTTATACGGCGGAGGAAACTAATTAGACTGCGAACGGTCGTCTTCAACCGTCTATGGAATCAATACCGGTTCAGCCACCGATGGCCATAGATATTTTGGGACGTCGAATATGCCAAGGAGAAACACCACCGTAGGGTCAGGTTTATACCATAGGAGTGACCCCACGACATCCGACGAGTTATCTCGCTTGGGCTCGTTATGTCCTATCTACCAAGAAGTCGTTATTGCTGAAGACTGGACTATATCCGGCGATGTACATGTCTTTATTTTATTATCATACCCCTCACGTATGGTGGGTCACATCATTTTTGGAAAAATGGAATATCCTGACCCACACCTTTCTATTATCGGACTGGGAAGTGTCAATTTCTATGGAAGAATTTCTAGAAATCTCTGGATTACCCGTCAGGGGGGAGCACTACGAGGAGGTACTTCCTCTTGATGAATACACTTTCTCCATAGAATCGGTTTTCGTCGGTCTTACACCTGAGAACGCCATCCGGCATAAATTCCCGAGTCTCATCAAAGTGTTGAATATCTACGAAAGCTTATATTTAGAGTCAGAAGGACATGGGGTAACCTTTGTAGATTTCATCGCTTGTTTCCTTCACGCGGACGTTTGTCCAAGAAGACTGCGAAGTTCGCGAAGCTTAATGATCCCTTCGGGTTTGGTTTAGACAAACAGCCGACTGCTGACGAGGATCTAAAGCAATTCTATATTCCAGATATCCCCGTCACTTCTTTTGAAGAAATTGCTGCCCCGGACATTGATGAGGAGACGTTTCTTGTGGGCTTCATTGGTTTATGGCTCAGCTGGTTCGCGCTTCCCACACATCATCGATTCATGAGATCGTCTGTCTTTTACCCGGCTCATCATATCGCGAATGGAATGAGTGTAGTTTTCGGTGTTGCGGGATTAGCCCAATTATATAATGGCTTAAGCATGGCATCTAACACCGCCCAGCCGGGTGTGGAGCCCGTAAACTTCCCTCTCCATTATTTTACATCGTGGATCGAGCTGCATGTGCCGGGTGCCTTCGATGAGCATTAGAGACCCCGATTTTATGATGGATATAACTTTCTACAAGTCATGAAGCTAGTTGACACTTCTTCTGCCGATCCGACGCAACGGGTGGCTCGGCGATTGCTCTTGCGTCCACGCCTTATGGAGGAAAGCATGACCTTCATTAATAGGGTTCTGACCACAAGAAAAGAACCTTCGAGAGTGGTCCAGTGATTGATTTCTAATTTAAAGTGTGTAGTAACCGCGATCAATAACGGTGTCGCGTGCAGCTAGCCGAGATGGGTACGGGTCGTCCTCAGGGATATGTGGAATCTTTTAATCTTTCTTTAGACGTGTTGATTAGGAAGAGGAAGAAGGATAGATAATAGTGAAAATAGTTATAGATTCTAGATCTACGTTAAACACGGATGTAAAATATAGATCTAGTTTAAATACGGATGTAGATTTATATCAAAAGAGGGCTTGTAGGGTTTGTTAGGATTTAGTAGTCCTGGATGACTAATAAAGATGACTTCTTTTATCTTTTGATAGATTTAAAACTAGATTAATAAATATGAATGAGGATTAGGGTTCTTGGAAGAAACTAGGGTTTCCACACTATTGACCCTTGTCCTTTCTTTGATCTCTATTCATGTCTAGCCCTTAACAAAACAATTGTTAATCTGATCTCAAATCGCGGTCGAGACTAGCAATAAATTGTTAGCGTGCCTGATAAGGATGTTAACGATTGTTTTGCTTAAATTTATAAACTTCATAAGACGTAAAAGAAGTTAAAATATTTTCTCATCCATTGATTTACCCTAATCCTACGAATCCTTTCAAGCGGAGAATTACTCGCACATGATGGAGATAGAAGAACAGATAAAGATGGAATTCATAATGTAACTAAATAATTAAACTACTAATTAATTATACTAAAGATCTACCTTTATTAATCAACTTCATAAGTACAAACTTCAAGTTTAGATTACAAGAGGAAGAAGAAGTTGCTCTCGATCTCTGCCTTGTCGGATGTAAATGTTCCGTCGAATCTCATGTCGCTTTATCACGTCGAAACTTGGACCTGTCTTGGATCACTTGTTCTTTGACGGTGATTAGCTTGTGTAAAAAATTGATGATTTCTAAGTTTAGCCCTCGGTCCTTTATATAGCCCCAAAACCAGAAACCAAAAATCCCCAGAATTAGGGTTAGTTTTAGCAAATCCAACCTAAAAATCCTAACTCCTGATTCGGTGAATCGGCCATGGATCTGCCGCATATTGCATGGTTTGGCCACGGATCCGCAGTTTGTTGGTGAGATCTTGGGTGCAAATTTCTGGGGCTTTATTCTTGTGCATATGGATATTTAGTTGATGTCTAGAACTTGAAAATATTTTCCGAGTCTCTGCCGGTATTGATTCTTTGATTTTCTTTAATATTTTGGCAGATTTTTTATTTCCGATATCTCAACATCTCGATCTCCTGACCTGAGCCAAAGCTTGCACCATATCTCAAAGAATAATGTTAGTAATAATTGGTATTTTGAGATATTATCCTAACCAATTTGATATGATATTATATTTTAAGAATATTGATTAATGATATTTGATATGATATGCATATTTAAATTAACAAAATATTATATAAATATTATATGCATATATTTTCCTTCATAATGTTAACTATAATATATAAATATATGAAAATAGTATTTTTACAGATAAACCCTCATATGTGTCATATTTATAATAAACACCTTTAGATATTTAAGAAAGGTAAGGAAAATATCATATTAAAAGTGCGATATTTTCGACTGAACAAATACCCCCAAACTTAACTTTGATCGTCCCGAGCAAACTTATTTATTCAAGAGAGGGAGAAAGAAAAAGAAAAACCTAAGTAACACACTTTCGTAGGCAACATGATTGCACTGAGCACGTGCAACAAGCCGTTAAACCTCTAGGTGTCCCTGGTAGAAGGAGTGTTGTCTCCTGAGGGTTTTCAGCGGATTACACCCACAAAATCCTATAATAAAATAAAGACAGTGAAAGTTACATATAATGATAAGAACTATAAAAGAAAGAACTTGAAAATAAGAGTTTTCAACTACACGAGTTTTTCGGTTGTCATGAGCCCTATCTTAATGGTCGTGAAAAGATGTTAGAAATCAAATCATCCTTCAATAAAACATCGTCTTTGTTTTTCTCTCTATCTTTCCTCCAAACATTGATCATATACTTTTATGTGTGTGTAAAAGACATCTCTACACTTAGAGAATTCAATTCAAGTTATCATATTCTTGTCCATCTTCCAAAGTACTTTTTAGTCGGTGAATTTTTTTGATGAAATTGCTAACGCATCCTTTATGCGACCGTTAATACTTCTTGAGCTACTAACCAACCAATTACTAAATGTGCTCACGCATTTAGGCGCAATTCCTCGTTTTGCAATATCTAAGGCTTAGCAATGGCTCCCAAACCAGTTGGTCTAAGGCACTAGGTGATAAAACACGCTCGCTATATTTTTTATGCTGCCTTAAGCAATTACAAAACCAGTGTTCATTTTTTCTTCACCACTTATATTTTATTTTATTTTCCTTCATACTAAGGATTTTAGACAAGAGTATTTCAAGGTATCCTCTACTATCCCAAGTTTCAAGATGTGTGTAAGTGTGTATGGTAGGGGATCAACGTTCAAATGTTTGGACTTAAAAATATGGACTATTTTTCAGACTTATTTTTATCCTCGGATTAGTAATTTCATTTATCTTAATAACTCTTAAGACAACGGCTCATAACTACTTATTACTAGTTTCGTTTAAAAAAACATCTAATTTTCTTGCTTTTCTCAAACTATTCCTATCTTTCATATGTAAATTTTCACTTTCATTCTTTCATTATCATTTTTTTTTTGCTTATATATAGTATGATGCAAAATAATGTGTGAATAAGCACAAGCCTCCCCCAAACCTGTTTGCAGCAGTGTCCTCACTGATGTCATCTATCAAGCTTAAAAAAGTTGTAGACTTGGGAGAAAAAGTAACAGGGACAAGAAATAATGAAAGTGAAATCCTCCCCCAAACTTATTTTTGGCTTACAATTTTATAAAAAATTTCTTTCAAGCGCCAAAATATATCCCTCCGCCCAAACTTGAGAAAATCGTATTAAGCATTTAAAATTATGAGGGGGGTAAAATTATTGGTCTATGCAAAACTTTACAAAGACCAAAAGTCAACACCAACCATTCAAATATTTTATCGATGTAACGTACTGGTTGATAGAAGAACATATCACCTATCGACGTGAAGAAATGGGGAGTGGATAAGGGGTGGAATAGAACGTGTTTACGTCTCGGTTTATAGAGACGAAATAGTGATGGTGGATTACTCGCATTCTTGTTATTGATAAGAAGAAGGGGTGGTAGTTCAACTTCTTTGTGTTGAGATTGATTCATCACAACACCCATGTTTTCTAAGAATGCGAGTTCTTCAGCGAAAATTTCTTCAAAGCTTTCATCGATATCCCAAATAATAATCTCATCGGAAAGAACTGGATGATACTCGGACTCCATGAAAGGTTCATATTCAGCGTTAGATATTGACCCGGACAGCTCGATAGAAGTGTATGTATGTGTATAACAAATAGCAGGGTCAAACAACAACGTACTAGCCGAGTCAAGATCAAAATTGTGAAGCTGTTCAAATTCGCTGCTGTCGAAATTTATCGCTTCGACAAATAATACTTGAGCACAGGGTTCGGAGAGTTCACTTCCTAACTTGTAAATGTTAAGCTCAATTGATATCTTGCCGAAGGATAGGGTCATAGAGTCATTTCGATAATTGATTATTGCGTTGGAAGTCGCAAGAAAAGGTCGACCTAAAATCACCGGAATTTGGTTTCGTGGGTTCGCTACAGGATGTGTATCTATAACGATAAAGTCCACAGGGAATATAAATTCCCCGACTTTGATTAACACATCTTCTAGCTCATCCCTAGGTTGGGCGATATATCGATCGGCCATCTGAAGAGTGCAGTGCGTCGGTTTTAACTCTCCGATCTCTAATTGCTCATACACAGAATACGGAAGTAAGTTAACACTAGCGCCTAAATCGAGTAGAGCACAATTGATTTCTTTACCACCAATAGAAATAGAAATGTTAGAACTTCCGGGGTCCTTTCGTTTCTTGGGTGGTTGTTGGGTAAAAGCAGTGTTTACATTACTTGTTAAGAAAACTTTTTTAGGCACTTGAGTTTTTCTCTTCCTAGTGCACAAGTCCTTTAGAATTTTGCATAAGACGGAACTTGTTGAATAGTATCTAGGAGAGGAATGTTTATGTTAACTTACTTAAAAATTTCCACAATTTTCTCCATTTGTGGACTTGGTCTGTTGCCCCTTAACCTGTTTGGATAAGGTGCTTTATCAATAAGGGTTGAGTCCAACATTGGAGAAGATTGTGGGGATGGAATGGATCCCAGAATTGGAGTGGGGATTGTTTTAGGTTGACTCGAGAAAGTGGGCTGAGTGTTCGAGCCTTGGAGAAAACGGAGAATAGGCTTGAAAGAAGGTGGTGGACTAGACGAAATAGGAGAAGAAGTAGAAGCCGGGGAATCATTAATATCATCAACATCATGAACGTGTTCACCCACTTGGTTATCCAGCACTCTTCTTGATCTCAACGTGGTAACAGCACTCACATTATAACTTTGTGAGTGGTCAGGATTAGGTATAGTTGAGATGGAAGTTTCCCTTTTTTCTCTCGCATTCATCACAGCATTTATTTGTGCAAGTTGTGCCTCTATCGATTTTATACTTTCACCATGGGAGGTGGTGGTCTGTGTTAATGATTAAATAGAAGACTTTATTTCATCCGTCGATTGCATGGAATGTTTAATAAACATATCCACGCTTCGTTTGAGTGCAGATGAGTTTGTTAACGGCCGTTTGGAAAGAATTATTATAAGGTGTAGAATTGTTGGCCAGATTTTGAAAAGGTTGCGAATGAAAGGGTGTTGACTCTGTGGGTGTGGTTGTTGTTGCTGTGGAGGAGGACTTTGATAATTGCTTTGGAACTGGTTTTGGTTTTTGTTTTGGTTTTGGTTCTAAGCAAAATTAGGATGATTCCTCCATCCCTGATGATATGTGGAAGAATAAGGATCGTTTCGAGGTCGCTGCTGAAAAGTAGCATTAATTTGTTCTTAACCTTGAAACGGTGGATTCAAAGAAAATTCTTCCGTTAGATGTGATGGGTTGGAAATGCAACCACACACGGTTTTGGGAAGCGTAAATTGGTTTAGGAGGGCTGAAGGGACTTTGTTTTCTATAGTATCGAGTTTCTTTTGTATCGCGGCCATTTCAGCTTTCACTGAGATGGAAGTATCGAGCTGATGGATACATCCCCTAGACGATGCAGGTCTAACGCTTTCCCACTGTAGAGTTTGTTTAGCAAGATTTTCTAGAAATTGCCAAGCTTCACCATCATATTTAGACATGAAATGACATTGACACGTGGTTTCAAGCATCTGTTTAGTTGTTGGATCAACACCCTCATATATAATGCGACAATAGTCCTATCTATTGACTCCGTGATGAGGGCATTGTAAAAGAAGATCCTTAAACCGTTCAAAGCATTTCCAAAATGGTTCATTGGGAAATTGGGTAAACTGGTTAATCTCGCTTCGAACGCGGGCGGTCTTATGATTGGGATAAAATTTCTTAAGGAATGCTACAACAAATGCATCCCATTTGGCAATAGAATGTGAGGCAGTGTAATAAAGCCATTTTTCTGCTAGATCGCACAAAGTAAAAGGGAGAAGACGTAAGTGCATAGCATCCACAGACAGTTATGACGTACCCATCATTGCGCATACGTTTTTGAATTTGTTTATAAAAACGTATGCGTCTTCGGATTCAAGCCTGTGAAATTTGAGCAACAGTTTGATGAAGTGGGGTATAATTTCAAAATTATTCCCATTGGCTGGTAGAATAGATAGACAGGTAGGAATGGGTCCACGCATGGGGTAACTTCTTTCTTGGAGAGAGATGCGCGGTGGATTCTGCGCACCGACGGGTGGTGGCAGGGTGGTATTATAATCTGATGGAGAACCATCCATCACGGATGTGGTGGGTGGAGGGGAAAAAGAAGATGAAGAAGTACCAACTTCGGATTCGATAACAGAAACGCGAACACGACGGGCACTAGAATCCCGTGTCCAGCCGAGCATGTACTAAACGGGTTTAGCGCAAGTGGCAGCGTGCGTGTGATTTTAAATTGGTTTGTTTTGAAAAGTGTCGTACGTGAGACAAATCACACAAAAATGCACAATCAACCCTAAAACTAAGGTCACCTAGGTCAAGTCTCTAGACCGCTCCTAGACTTCCAAAGAGCAAGTCGCATGATCAATCCTCTACCGCCTCTTTATAACTCTTGTGGCCAAGTAAATGCCAGGTAAGTGGGAGGTATCCGCTATACGAATCACCGAAAATAGCGGGCCTAATTAAGTAACCACTTTCCTTAGACACACTTGCCTAGACACCACAAAAGTAATGCGGATAAGCGATAGATTACCCACGACCTTCCTCAGTCCTTATTAAGCGCGACGGTCCTTAGAGTCTTGGTCTAGATATTTTTTAATCAATGTAGGGTGATGCGGATGCTCGTTTTGTGATTTGTGGGGCTTAGGAAGGGTGATGAAATCCCCACCTAATCTGAATTTGGTCTTTGCCCCTTAATGTCCGTATTAAAATATGTAAAAACAAACCGCAAAACAAAACTCGCAAAAAGATTTTTGAGCGGCGATATTTTGCAAAGAATCCTGCAGAAAATATATTATTGGATTTTTCAGAGGAGAGAGAAAGAGATAGAAAAGATACCAGAGAAAATTGAAGCCCTAACTCACCAACACCGTCGCGGTTCCGCCGCCAAAACACACTTCTTGCCGCGGTTCCGCCGCGAAGTTGAGAGATCTTTGAAAACTTTTTGCTACGGTGGCCTCCCTTGCTTCTCTGGATCTTGATGATTGTCTCTGAATCCTTATCTTCTTGCTACAGTGACTCCAGATTCCCTCGCAAAAATCGCACACTAATCGTTAAATATGCAAGATGCAGTTTTTTATTTTGTTTTATGATATAGATAGAATAAGAATTCAATACGAATAGTAAGAATAAAAAATTACGCACGTATCCCCTGTAATGACGCCATTTGATTGATTTCTAATTTAAAGTGTGTAGTAACCGCAATCAATAACGGGGTCGCGTGTACCTAGCCGAGATGAGTACGGGTCGTCCTCAGGGATATGTGGAATCTTTTAATCTTTCTTTAGACGTGTTGATTAGGAAGAGAAAGAAGAATAGATAATAGTAAAAAATAGTTATAGATTCTAGATCTACGTTAAACACGGATGTAGAATATAGATCTAGTTTAAAGATGGATATAGATTTTATATCAGAAGAGGGCTTGTAGGGTTCGTTAGGATTTAGTAGTCCTGGATAACTTATAAAGATGACTTCTTTTATCTTTTGATAGATTTAAAACTAGATTGATAGTGATGAATGAGGATTAGGGTTCTTGGAAGAAACTAGGGTTTCCACACTATTGACCCTTTTCCTTTCATTGATCTCTATTCATGTCAAGCCCATTAACAAAATAATTGTTAATCTGATCTCAAATCGCGGTCGAGACTAGTAATAAATTGGTAGCGCGCCCGATAAAGATGTTAACGATTCTTTTGCTAAAGTTTATAAACTTTATAAGGCGTAAAAGAAGTTAAAATATTTTCTCATCCATTGATCTACCCTAATCTTACGAACCCTTTCAAACGGAGAATTACTCGTGCATGATGGAAATAGAAGAACGGATAGAGATGGAATTCATAATATAACCAAATAATTAAACTAATAATTAATTAAACTAAAGATCTACCTTTATTAATCAACTTCACAAGTACAAACTTCAAGTTTAGATTACAAGAGGAAGAAGAAGTTGCTCTCGATCTCTGCCATGTCGGATGTAGATCACCCGTCGAATCTCACGTCGCTTTATCACGTCGAATCTTGGACCTGTCTTGGATCACTTGTTCTTTGATGGCGATTAGCTTGTGTAAAAGATTGATTATTTCTAAGTTTAGCCCTCGATCCTTTATATAGCCCCAAAACCAGAAACCAAACATCCCCAGAATTATGGTTAGTTGTAGCAAATCCAACCTGAAAATCCTAACTCCTGATTCGGTGAATCGACCGCGGATCCGCCGCATATTGCATGGTTTGGCCGCGGATCCGCGGTTTGTTGGTGAGATCTTAGGTGCAAATTTCTGGGGTTTTATTCTTGTGAGACATGGAGATTTAGTTGATGTCTGGAACTTGAAAATATTTCCCGAGTCTCTGCCAGTATTGATTCTTCGATTTTCTTTAATATTTCGGCATATTTTTGAATAATGTTAGTAATATTTGGTATTTTTGAGATATTATCCTAACCAATTTGATATGATATTATATTTTAAGAATATTGATTAAGGATATTTGATATGATATGCATATTTAAATTATCAAAATATTATATAAATATTATATGCATATATTTTTCTTCATAATGTTAATTATAATATATAAACATACGAAAATAGTATTTTTTACAGATAAACCCTCATATGTGTCATATTTATAATAAACGCCTTTAGATATTTAAAAAAGTAAGGAAAATGTCATATCAAAAGTGCGATATTTTCGACTGAACATCCAGCCATTGTATGACGTGCTTAAGGATGGAGTTTCCGTTTTGAAGGCTAGTGAAATCGTGCATTTGTACTCTATCAGGCCTGGATTTTTTGTATACAGACGAAATGCTTCTGTGCTTTTCATATGGTACAACCCTCATCGTTTTCCCCAGCAATTAGGCTATGATTAGGGCGTTCCCCTTGAGGCTTTTCTTGTCAATCCCGTTGCTTCAGAGGAGACTGTTCGCAATGTCATCCATCATTTCATACGATTGAACACGAGATCTCATTTCTTGATGGCCGAACCGGATCAAATTCCGAAGGCTTTAGCTGCTTATACCGCCTGGTATCAACATGCGACGGGCCCTATTATCAAGAAAGAAAGACGGATGCTTCCCAGCCAATAGTCTATCCCGCTGAAACGGCGAACAGTCGTCCGCCCTTCTTTAAGGGAGAGCGATGCGATTGTGCCTCCACGTGTTTTTCCAACGGCATCGATGATTAAATCAAGGCCCGATATAAGCACCCATAGTGGAGTAGTGGCCGCAACGTCACCTGTGTCAAACATTGGCTTCGAGATTAGGACTCGCCGTCCAAAAATACCCGTAAAGAGAAAACACTTATCGTCAAGCTCCGCTCTCAGCTTCCAAAAGAAGAAGAGGTCGATATTTTCAGCTGACGTCGTGTTCGGTCAAGAGGCTCATTCTCCCTATAGCGAGGGTCTGTCCGAATATGGAACAAACGATAATCTTTTTTCTCCCTGAGACCTTCGCCGATGGTAATGCAGCGACTAATCTTTAAGCAGCCCTTGAAACTTCTAAACGGTTAGCTTGTGAGCAAGCGGCGCTTGCTGCTCTTGCGGCGTCAGGTATATTTCGTTCACATTCATTGTATATCCTAGAGCAAAATGATATCGTGCCTTATTTTTAACACTTTATTTATAAAAAAAACAAGAATTTCTGTTGAGGAGTCTCTCCAAGCGTCGATTAAGATGTATGAGGAGGAAGAAAAGCTTTGAACTTCTATAGGTCTCGGTCTGACTTTGTGTTAGGCATTATAGAATATATAACTCATTGCGTCCATGTCTTGACTCTTTTCCTTTATTCACTTATAAGAACCTCCGTGGGTAGCGCTGATTCGAGCGGGGCACGATCCTTGGGTGTTCATATAAAAATGCTCCTCCTTCAGCAACTGCTATGGAATCTTTAGAGCCTCCGCTTGTTGATCAGGCCTCATCCATGCTATTACGAAGGCGTCATTGAAGCAATCGGTGATGGATGTTGCAGCATCTGCTAAGACTGGTTCCGATTCGGATGAGGACCTTCCTTTATCGTTTATTCTCGAGAGGTCTATGCGGGCAGCTCAAACGGAAGAGAAGCGTCGGAGGTATGCAGAGAGGGAGCGTCGAGCCAACCTAGCCGCAGGTGCTAGCTCGAGCAAGACACGAACTTTTGCTGCTCTTATGGAAGATATCCCTTTTGATTTATTGACCACTCATCGGAAAATTGCGCAAGCAGCTCGTGAGAAGGCGGAGCGCCTTGTTCAGGCGAAAGCAGAACATGATGCTTTGATTAAACCTGGTAAGATTTACTTATTTTCCTGGTTTCCTCTTATAGCAATTTATTTGAATTTTAACATCCCTTTTTTGTATGATGACTCTGATATAGTAGGGACAAGCTTGGATGCTGAAGCGGCAAATGAAGTGATGATATTTGGAGATTCTGGGATGGAGGATCACAACCCAGAGTCTAATATTGCTCCAATCACCACTCCTTCTCCCTGTGAATCTCAGGCATCTACGGACGATGCTAGTATGGTGACGGTCATTGTCGATTTAGGAGATGAGGGTGTGGATCTTGAATTTGTCTCCTTCGTGGCAACGGAGACTGAAGAAACTGCTGAGGCTAGTAGCGCTTTAGATACAGTCGTGGTTTCTACTTTGCCGGCTCTCATGGGATCCACGGGTACATTGCGTGGTATTATTCTTATATTCATTTTATTTCCGTTAGACATGTTTGCTAACGTTTTCTTCACTTCCAGTGCAGGCATAAATACCATTATATCAACTGTAACATCCCTGAATTTTGGAGATCTACAGGTTGAGGAACCTCCATCAGCCGGCACTATGACCATCATTGCTCCACCTATCTCCTTCACGTTTCCACGCATCTTTTCGAGCTTAGCAATGGAACGTAATTTTTCTTTCGATTTTTATCATTTCTACGTTTCCGTATCGACCTTACTCCTTATATTAATTTCTTGGTGTATATTGTCGCAATCTTGCAGGAGTACTGATTGATCGTTCGATTCGATTGAATAAAGTGTTATCACAATCAAAGAATTTATAGCCGTAATCAATAACGATGTCGATGTAGTTCGTTAATGAGTACGGATCGTCCACTGAGATTCGTGTATTTATTCGTTCTTGCTTTAGTTGAGTCGAAAGAAAATATTAAAGAAAATTCAAGAAAATGAATCAAGATTTATTAGATGAACTATTTTTCAAGAAACATCATGAAAGAATTTAAGATTTAGTAATCAAGAAAATGTCCAAATTCAATTTTAGTTATCAAGAAAATGTAGAATAGCTGTAGGATTTGATAGGAATTAGTAGCAATGATGAATACTAAAAATTACTTATCTTATCTATTGATGAATTATAGCTAAAACGATGGCGATGAATGAAGATTATGGATCTTTTAGAGAAACTAGGGTTTCTCCTTCACTATCCCTTGTCTTTTCATTGATCACCATTCAAATCTAGCCTTTAGCAAAGAAAATCATCACTCATTTAATCCCAAATTGCAACGAAATTATCAAGAACGGTGATCTCGTTCCAAATTTGGTCGTTAACGATTCTTTTTCCTAAAGTTCATAATTCTCATAAGACTTAAGATGCGTATAGGATTTCATCACCATTTGATCTACCGAATTCCTTCGAATCCTTAGCAAGCGGAGATTTACTCACGCTTCATGAAAATAAAAGAATCAAGAATTAGAAATTTCATAATGCAAGAATTTAAAGAAAGCAAGAATTACAATTGATCACATTTATTAATCAACTTCAAATTACATGATCCTTCAATTTGAGGTTACAAGAAGTGCTCTCAATCGCTCCCTTGAAAAGGTAATTTCTCCGTCGAATTTCGCTCCGCTAGATCTTCGTGAGGCTTGGACCTGTCAAGGATCTCGCGCTCTTGATGATGATCGGCTTCACGTAAAGGATCTTTGATGTCGTCGCTTGATGTAGTTCTCAACGAATCTTGATTTGGATTTTGATTTGAAATTGAATTGGAGTTACAAGTTGTGTCACTCAACCTGTGTAATGAATTGTTCAACCCCTCAAAAATGAAGACCAGAGTCCTTTATATAGCCTTTCACCAATCTTCCACTAGAAACTAGGTAGTTGTAGGGAAACTTCTAGAATAAGGTTGTTATCAAGCTTCCTCAAGAATCTAGGCTGTTGTAAGGAAGTTTCCAGAACAAGATTATTACAATGGAGCGTCTTCAACAAGCTAGGAGATTAATATGAAGCTTCTGGAAAAGTTTCATCACTGGAGCTCCTAACTCGGCCGCGGATCCGCGGCGGATCGGCCTGACTCAGCCGCGGATCCGCGGCCGTTTGGTGAGTTTGTGTCTTCAATTCTTGGTGGTAGTCTATATCTATAATATTTTTATCACTTCTGAATCTCTGCCAGATTTTAACTCTTTGACTTGCTGCATTTTTTCGGCAAATTTGCGATTCCGATATCTGTCCTGAAATAATTTTCTGCACAAAATCTCACTGAAGATTGTTGAGATATACAATATCATGTTTGAAATAATAAACACAGAATTTCCTTCCAAAGTGTTGATTATAATGTATAACACGTGATATTTGATATTTTCCAGACGAACTTGTAATCCGTGTTATATTTATTACAAACACACTTAGATGTTTAGAAAAGTGAGGAAATTGTTATGTTAAAGATTGCAATATTTTCGACTGAACAAGTACACTTTAACCAGTTCTGTCAAGTGTTAACCACACGTTTTGCACTCTAACTGGGGCATGTTCCTTCTTCTGGCGTTGGTTAGTATATCTTTCGTTTCTTACTCCAACTTTCTACAAGTAACCCTCTCATGATAATAATTTTCTTGTACTTATTGCAGTCTTACGGCTTGAAGAAGAAGACGAAGAAATGGCTGAACCCTTTGTGCTCCTAGATTTACCGCTTCCGGCTATTGGTAGGTTGAATCTTATGTATCTTCTCTCATTTTAAATAGGGATCTGACCCAACTTTATGTATGCCTAGTTTTGTAACAGCTCTGTTAGCTTTAGATCCTTTCAAATCTCGCATATCTATGATCACGGGTCCTTTCGCTAGACACCAATCTTTTAGGGGCGCAAAAAAAGTAGGCACATGCTGAGCGAGTTCATCGAAGACCTTGATATTGAGGCTCTCACCTCTACAAAGGATTTTGCAGATGAAGTCAACCCTATGATGGCTTCCCTTATGACCTTTCATAATGAAGACTTTGTCCGAGTTTGGGTTGGCTATTGCAGGCAGATTGAAGCTTGCCTCCATGAGATTGAGCGTAAGCGTCTTACTCCTGAAGCTTTATCTTCAAGGGCCCAATTGACCGCACGAATTGAACAGTACGCCACCCTCATTCAATGCTTCGGGCAAAAGTTGGTCAGGAAGAAAAAGGAATATGAGACGGCTTTAAGAGAATCAGGACAGTTACGAGCTCAGATAGAAGCTAACGCCATACAGGTCCAAGCCATTTTCCAGAATCTTCACGGGTGCATATTCAATGGGATGGCGTTGAAAAGGGATCTTGACCTTATGGAGCAGGGAATGCGGGGCTATGAGGTTGCCAAGTAGGAGCTTTCTGAGAAGCTCAATTCATGTCCGCAACAACAAACCCAAACTGAAGCACTACTGGCCACACTAGTGGAGCGCGAAAATGTACTCTAGCAAGAGAATGAGCGCATCACCGTTTTACTGAAAACCCTACCCTCTTAGTAGTTATCATTGTACCCCCATTTTCTTTATAGATTGTATCTTTTAACCATTTTGATTTGTGAATAAAAGATATTTTATTTTCATATTTGCACCTCTCTATCTCTTGATTATCCTGATCTAGCGTGGATTAGTTTATTTACTCATTTCGGAGTGTTTAGTTTATTCACTCTTTTCGGGGTGTTTAGCTTACTTACTCATTTCAGAGTGTTTAGTTTACCTTTCCCATAGATTTATAGGTAAACTCACCCTAACGTTAAATATAAATAACCCCCTTTTTTAATAGGGGTCCGTTAGATTTGTGGTATTAAGTTAAGTCCTTCGTACCATCGCGTTGGATAATGTATTCTCAATATGCAATCCTTTGAGTTGCGGCTCGAGTAGCCATGTGTTTGTCAAGTCTCTGATCCCTTCTGAGGCTGGACAAGACGTCTTCAAGTAATCTTCTTAAGTTGGAATATCCATATTACCATTAGAAGATCAAGCGTTATGTATTGCCGTAGCGATTTACTTGAGGTTATGCTCGATTTGAAACCCCGATGAGTCATAAACGCACCCTTCTGGGGTGGAATGACATCCAATGGTTTTTAAGCCTGCTATTAAGACCCGAAACTAGGCACATGCCATCACTTCGCTTTCGCTTTGGTGTCGCACCGATTCATTGCTGAAATAAGGTAGACATCCGTATGACCTTTACGCTGTATGTATCGCTATCGTGATGTGGTGCTAGGAATATGTCATTAATCCGATTTTATTTGACAGTTGTGCCCATACCCTGTTGGAATGATGAGGAACGTTGAGATGGTCTCTAGGCTATAAAAGTACTATCAAGACTTAGCTCTTCTTTTGACGAAGCATGGTTGGAAGATATGGTTTTCTTTCTTTCATTTAAACCCATGGATTGTATACAAGAGTCGCCGTGGACCTACTTGCAGGGCGGAATTTTTTTAATTTTATTATTATTTTTTATATTTCCGCGATGCTCTGTCCTTTCAGCATTTCATATCGCGAAAGTCGTGATTGCCTAATCATTTCGGCTATTTTATTCGCAGTGCCCAATCATTTTGACTATTTTTTTAACTCGTTGCTTTTTATTGGGAGTTGCCCTATCATATCGGCTATTGATTGATCGATTTTCTATGATCCGTATGAAAAGTGTTATCGCAATCAAAGAATTTATAGCCGCAATCAATAACGGTGTTGTTGTAGTTCGTTAATGAGAACGGGTCGTCCACTGAGATTCGTATATTTATTCGTTCTTGATTTAGTTGAGTCGAAAGAAAATAGTAAAGAAAATTCAAGAAGATGAATCAAGATTTATTAGATGCAATATTTTCAAAAAAAATCAAGAAAGAGTTAAAGATTTAGTAATCAAGAAAGTGTCCAAAATCAATTTTAGTTATCAAGAAAATGTAGAATAGCTTGTAGGATTCGATAGGAATTAGTAGCAATGATGAATACTAATAATGACTTATCTTATCTATTGATGAATTATAGCTAGAACGATGGCGATGAATGAAGATTAGGGATCTATTGAAGAAACTAGGGTTTCTCCTTCACTATCCCTTGTCTTTTCATTGATCATCATTCAAATCTAGCTTTTAGCAAAGAGAATCATCAATCATTTAATCCCAAATTGCAATGAAATTATCAAGAACGGTGATCTCGTTCTAAATTTGGTCATTGATGATTCTTTTTCCTAAAGTTTATAATTCTCATAAGACTTAAGATGCGTATACGATTTCATCACCATTTGATCCACTGAAATCCTTCGAATCCTTAGCAATCGGAGATTTACTCACGCATCATGAAAATAAAAGAATCAAGAATTACAAATTTCATAATGCGAAAATTTAATGAAAGCGAGAATTAACAATTGATCACCTTTATTAATCAACTTCTAATTACACGTTCCTTCAATCCGAGATTACAAGAATTGCTCTCGATCGCTCCCTTGAAAAGGTAACTATTCTGTCGAATTTCGCTTCGCTCGATCTTCGTGAGACTTGGACCTGTCGAGGATCTCGTGCTCTTGATGACGATCGGCTTCGCGTAAAGGATCTTGAATGTCGTCGCTCGATATTGTTCTCAACGATTCTTGATTTGGATCTTGAATTGGAATTGAATTGGATTTGGTTTGTGTGCTAGAAATCGATTACAATCAACAACCTCAACAATGTAGGCTTAGGCCCCTTTTTATAGCTCTTTACCAATCTTCCACTAGAAGCTAGGTTATTCTTCCCCCAAAAGCTAGGTAGTTGTAGGGAAACTTCTAGAATAAGGTAGTTATCAAGCTTCCTCAAGAAGCTAGACTGTTGTAGGGAAGTTTCCAGAACGAGCTTGTTACAATGGAGCGTCTCAAGTATGCTAGGTTGTTAGAATGAAGCTTCTGGAGAAATATCGTCACTGGAGCCCCCAACTCAGCCGCGGATCCGCGGCGGATCGGCTTGACTCGGCCGCGGATCCGCGGCCGTTTGGTGGGCTTGTTGCTTCATTTTTCTTGTGTTTTCTGGTGTTGGTCTATGGGTATTCAGGTGATATCTGGAATCTTCTTATCTCTTCTGAATCTCTGCCAGATTTTAACTCTTTGATTTTCTGTATTTCGTCGGCGAATTTGCGATTCCGATATCTGTCCTGAAATATTTTTCTGCACAAAAATTTCAATGAAGAATGTTGAGATATACAATATCATGCGTGAAATAATAAACACACAATTTCCTTCCAAAATGTTGATTATAATGTATAACACGTGGTATTTGGTATTTTCCAGACAAACTTGTAATACGTGTTATATTTATAACAAATATCCTTAGATGATTAGAAAAGTGAGGAAATTGTTATGTTAAGGATTGCAATATTTTCGACTGAACAAATTCCCCAAAACTTGACTTTGATCGTCTCGAGCAAACTTCTTTTATTCAAGAGAAAGAGAAAATAGAAAGAAAAAAGAAAAACTAACTAGCACACTTTCGTAGGAAACATGATTGCACTGAGCACGTGCAACAAGCCTTTAAATCTCTAGGTGTCCCTAGTAGGAGGAGTGTTGTCTCCTGAGGGTTTTCATCGGATTGCACCCACAAAATCCTATAATAAAAGAAAACTGTGAAAGTTACATATAAAAGATAAAAATTATAAAAGAAAGATTTTGATAATCAGAGTTTTCAACTACACTAGCTTTTCGGTTGTCATGAGCCCTATCTTAATCTTCATGAAAAAATGTTAGACATCACATCATCTCTCAATAAAACATCGCCTTTATTCTTCATCCCTACCTTTTCTTCCAAAGACTGATTATATACCCCTACGTGTGTGTAAAAGACATCTCTACACTCGGAGAATTCAATTCAAGCTATCATACTCTTGTCCATCTACCTCAGTATTTTTTAGCCGGTGAATATTTTGGATGGAATTGCTCACACATTTTTCATGCGACAATTAATACTTCTTGAGGTACTAACTGACCGATTACTAAATGTGTTCACATATTAGACGTACTTAGCAATTTCCTCGTCTTGCAACACCTAAGGCTTAGCAGTGACTCCCAAACCAGTTGGTCTAAGGCACTAGGTGATGAAGTACCCTCGCTATATTTTTTATGCTGCCTTGGTGATGACAAAAACAGTGTTCATTTTTCTTCACCATTTTATACTTTTATACTTCATTTATTATTTTCTTCTTACTTTGGCTTTTAGACAAGAGCATTTCAAGGTATTCTCCACTATCCCGAGTTTCAAGACGTGTGTAAGTGCGTATAGTAGGGTATCAATGTTCAAATGTTTGGCTTCAATAATAGGAACTATTTTTCAGACTTATTTTTATCCTCAGATTAGTGACTTCCTTCATCTTACTAACCCTTGGGACAACGGCTCATAACTACTTATTACTAGTTTCGTTTAAGAAAACATCTAACTTTCTTGGTTTTCTTAAACTTTTCCATTCTTTTAAATGTAATTTTTCACTTTCTAATCTCTTATTATAAAAGAAAAAAAATTTGAAATTTTTTGTGCTTATGCAAAGTGTAACGCAAAGTGATGCGTAAATAAGCACAAACCTCCCCCAAACTTGTTTATAGCAGCGTCCTCACTATTATCGTCTTTTAAATCTAAAAGACCTGTAGGCTTGAGAGGAAAAGTTATTAACGGGGTAAAGAATAAATGACAGTGACAATTTCCCCCAAACTTATTTTTGGCTCACAATTTTGAGGACAACTTTTATTTTCAAGAGCCAAAAATATAAACCCCCCCAAACTTGAGTTAAATAATATTAAGTTTTTAAAATCATAAGAGGGAGGTAAAGTTGTTGGTCTATGCAAAGTCTTACAAAGACCAAAGGTCAACACCAACCATTCGAAGATTTTATCAATGTAACGATCCGGTTGGTGGAAGAACATGTTGTCTACAACCCAGAAGAAGTGGGGAAGAGATAAGTGGTGGTGTAGAAAGGGTTTGAGTCTTAAATTATAGAAATGAAAGAATGAGGATGAATGAAAGCGAGAATGTGAATGATTATGAATGAGTGGAACATTTGCATTCTCGTATCTTATAAGAAGGAATGGTGGTGGTTCAACTTCCTTAGGTGGAGATTGATTAATCACAAAATCCGTGTTGTTTAGAAATGCAAGTTCGTCAGCAAAAAGTTCTTCAAAACTTTCATCGATGGTGTGATTGAACATTTTGCTGTCAATAAGTTTTGTGCCAGAATTTATCATACTTGATTTGTCAAAAATTATGGAGGTAGGAGACTCAAAAAACTCATCTACCTCATTTTCATAAGTATCTAAATCAAGTTGGTTTTCTGGAATTATCGAACTTGAATTATCGGATTGTGATTCATCAACACTCACTGAAATTATAGGAAGAATAGAAGCAGAACCTGAAAAAGTAGAAGGTGAAATGGGTAAACAAATTGGTGTATCGAGTATCGCTGAACCAGATGTAGGTGATAAAGGCTGAATTTCGGTCTGCTGTTCGCTTATACAATTATCATCAACTTCAAGACGCATTTAGGGTTCGGGAAGAATAATTAAAGGCTCGAGATGATGACCACAAGGAAGTGAAAGGACCTGATGAATTGGTGAGACAAACTCATCCAAAAATTCAGGTTCGTCATTCAATATATCCCCAACGTCAATCTCCTCATTCAAGTGAAGGTTAAAATTCTCAGACACCTCATCAAAGTATGGTTTTCAATCAATTTAGGTTCAAGAGTGGAAGTGTAGAGATCACAAGGATTTGGCATGGTTTCACTTGAAATGGACCCTTCACAGTCGGGTAAATCAAATACTGCAAAGTCACACAGCTTCTCATACATTCAATCTTCAATTGATGAAACATTTGGTGTACTCGATAAATCAGTGAAACTAAAGTTGTGGATCTCACTTTGGAAAGGGGAGGTTTGATTAGGAAGGGTGTACAGTTCTCTCTCACTACCAAAATTCTCACTTTGTTCTATGGCCATATTAAACGTTGAAAATTTTTAGCTGGTTCGGAATTAGTTGCTCTTTCATATTTAGCCATGCTTTCCTTCAATTCCTTTCTGATGCGGTTTATCATCACTATACTTTCTTCTAATTTCCGCTCAAGACTAGACTTAGGTTGATAAGGGGTTTCAGGATAAATTGAAATTCTTGTGGATAAGTAAAACTCCTAAATGATTGGTTAGAATGAATGTCTAGGGAAGGTGTAAAAGTCGGATAGGATTGATAGGAATTTAATGGTTGTGAAAATTGGGCAGGAATAGGATCAACATTATGATAAGAAGTTTGATATTGGTTGGTGGGTTGGCTTTTTTCAATAGACATCATATATGCTACAAACCGATTATGAAATTCTTCTTTAAAAAGTGGTGGTGATGGTTGATATTGGTCTGGATTGAAACTTCCTTAGAAGTCATGAGGACTCCTAAGTGTATATCACTTTTGTAAGTCGTATGGATCTTACAGGAGAATCTCCTTATTAGTCGAGCGGACTTACAGTTGTCGTTCACCTTACTGAGCAATATTTCTCAATTTTGGTAGGACTTGGTTGAGAGTATATTTATTTACGTCCGTATATTGTATACAAGGGTCGATATTGGACCACTTGTAAAGCATAAATTTATGAGGTTATGATTGCTTAAGAACAGGTTCAGATCCCTGTAACTTAAGGCTTTTGAATTCTATAAGCCGTGAGTGCCTTATAGAGGGTATATTCTCTTTACGAGTCGTGGGGATCTCGTAAGTGTATTTACTTCTTAAGGATCGTATGGATTCCCAAGTGTGTTGCTCTTTTGTGAGTCGTAAGGGTCTCACGCAGGTGTTTTCTCCTTACAAAGTCGTGAGGTCTTTACAAGCGCATCTTTTTCTTTCTTTTAACGAGTTCGCGCCCTTTCGGGTTTTCACAAGCTCGCCGGTAGTCCTGCTATTTTTACTCACGCTGCCCTTTCGGGATTTCATCCGTGCCCATTTCGCTTGTGTACATACTTTTTTTAGGCGGCCCGTAGGGTAACGCACTAACAGTAATAGATCACGACATTCTTCGAAGAATCACATCATATGGAACCTGGGAAGGATATGAATTGTTTGTGCCCTTGAATTGTATACGGTGCTCGATATGGAGACCCACCGTAGGGCAATATACTAGTTTAAAGACGTTACGGTCCAATATTAGTTTAGGGACATTTCGGTCCATCATTAGTTTGGGGACGTTTCGGTCCATTGGAGACATGGAGAACATGGATCGTTTGTGACCGTGGATTGTGTACGGCTGGTCATATGACCAATACCGTAGGGAAATATATTAGTGTAAGGACATTGAGGTCCAATATTCCTGTGTTTAGGACGAAATGATAGTTTTAGAACATTTCGGTCCGATAACAGTTTAAGGACGCAGTGGTCCATTATTAGTTTATGGACGTTTCGGTCTAACATTCTCATGTTATTGGCTCAGGAATATAGTGAGCAGACACAAGTATCGTCATCTATCATTGACCTAAGTTGCAACTCTTCAGGCGTAGTATTTTTGAGGAATCGACCGTTTATCGGCCGGAATAACCTTTCGTCATGCATATCCATGGGCAGATAAGGTCCACCTTGATACGCCTCATCTATGATATGCGGGCCTTCATAGTTTGGCTTGAACTTCCCCCGTTTTGCACAATTAGGTATTATAAGTCTTTTGACAACCAGCACGAGTTCGCCTTGGCGAAATGTTCTCGACCTAGTTAGTCTTTCATATGATCGTGCCATCCTTGCCTTATAAGCATCCAAATTTTGTTGTGCTATAAAGCGGGTTTCATCGAGAGTATTGAGTTCCTCGAGCCTAAGATGAGCATTTTCTTCATCCGTTAGCTCGTTTTGAACTGCCACTCGTAATGAGGGGGTTCTATCTCCAATGAGATTACTGCTTCAGCGCCAAACACCAATGCATATGGTGTTGTATTTTTTGCCATCTTGAACGTCGTTCGGTATGCCCAAAGAGCTTTATGCATCCTCTCGTGCCAATCCTTCTTTTTCCTAGACATTGTTTTCTTTATAATCTTAGTCAAGATCTTGTTGAATGCTTCATGTAGACCATTGGCCTAAGAATTACAGATCAAGGAGTATCTCCAATTTATCTTGTGTTGTTGTGCAAAGCGACTTATTTTATGGTTTTTATAGGATGGTCCATTATCCAAGATTATCCGTCGCTGAGTTCCGAACCGGTAAATAACATGAGTTTTAAAGAAGTGGAGGATATTATCCATCTTCACCTATCTTAGCCATACTTCTTATGCCCACTTAGAGAAGTAGTCGGTTGTTACTAGTATAAACCGACGTCCTCTGGATGACTCTGGTTTGATAGGGCCGATTATATCTGTTCCCCACATCCCGAACAATCAACTGGCTACTGTCGGATGTAGCGGATTTGGATGCCGATATATGAAGTCCCCGTGTATTAGGTATGAGTGATACTGCTTTGGATATTCGAGACAGTCCTGAATCATCATGGGCTAGTAATAGCCCATCCTTTTTATTTTCAGTTTCATTTTTTGTCCTGCTTGATGCTAGCCGCAAAGTCCGTCTTGAACTTCTTGGACGACTTTCTTTGCTTCTTTCAGCCCTAGACAACTTAACCATACGAAGTCGAAAGATCTCTTGTATAGAGTATCACTGACGAAGGCGAATGACAGAGCTCGTTTCATGAGCTGATGTTTAGATGACGCATCTTCGAGTGAGTTTTAGGACTTGAAGTAGCTTATGAAGACTTCTCTCCGGTCGTCGACCTCTTGCTCGTTCTTTATTTGGAGAATTTCATGTTTGGTCGTTTCTTTTTCTTTGGATAGTTCTATCAGATCTTCTAAAGGTATATCTGTTAGGGTTCCTAGCGCTTTAGCCGCCACAATCGCGGCCTATGCAAAACGAAAAACAAAAATTTCTAGAGGCGCTAGAAACTACAAACCCTTGAATCGAATCCAAACACATGAACTATAAAACAAAATAGAGTTTTTAGCTACTATGTTAGAAGGTTATACCAAATGATCGAGTCTTTCGGTCTTCATCTCCTCTTCCTTAGCTCCTTGGGATCTCCTTGATCGAGCTTGACCGCCGGTCTTCCTCCATCGAAAATGATCCACCCGAGAGATGTGGTTCATGACTCTAGCTCCACACTAAAAATAAAGTGGAGCAACTAAAGACTCTAGGTTTCTAATTTAAAATGTTTAGAGTGTAATGAAGTGTTCAAATATTCTTTCTATCTCTTTCTAGCCTTGATTCTCAACTCATAAGAGTGTAGGATAGAAGATGAAGAAGAAGGAGGAGGAGCTCAAAAAGAAAGAAGAAAGAAAGGAAATGGTGAAATGAAAAAAATCTTACTCTAATGAAAAATGGCTAGCTTGGTTTTTTTCAATGAAATTTTTAAATAGAAAATTGCAACTATGCTTGAATAGCGCATACAAATGCAATAAACAAATAACAAAGCCATTCTTCTCACCATGCTTCCTTTACACCTCACCCCTCCACCTCATTTCCAATTTCAATAAAAGAAATTCATACAAATGAGGTGTCCTTCTTCTAAAATGTCTTTCCGTATAAATATGGAATACACTCTACCGTATATACATACCCGTATTCATATCAAAATACGAATACCCAAAGAGATAGAATAATACAATGAACATAATACTAGAATATTCATATCCAAATATATATATATATATATGTAAATCATTAAATAAATGCCTGATTTAATAATCCGATTTAATCCTAAGCCGGCTAATATTATCAACCGTCCGATCAAAAGTTTGGGTGGCTAGTACACTCATTTGATCGGAACCCTACACGTATCAAAATACGGTCACTACATTATTTCGCCTGAACCAGGAAAACTCTCTGTGTGGGACTCTAAAGACTCAACAGTACGCCGGCAGGGAGTTACCAGATAAATCCATAACCACAAGCACGTCGGTGGCACTAGCTGTACGTAAGGGCTACCAGGGTATCTGTCGAAAGGAAGGCCAACGAGTAAGCTCATCTGAACCCTTACTAAGCCTATCCGTGACAATCTCGGTACAGTCCGGTCTCTTTGTCTAAGAGTATCGCATACCGGGTCTAGGGGTGGTAAACGCCAGACCCTAATAACCCAATAATTCATGCCGATATGGCTTAGGACCAATCTGGAAAAATACTGATCTAACTATCAATAAATCCCAACTGCCTTGGCCAAGGTCTTATGGTGTTGGCCAACCGAACACGATGCGATATCGAATCCTAATACCGGAAGAGACGAATCCCCAACAATCTCTCACTGCTCCTTGTGGCTCAGGACTGTACCCAACTAAAACTTGTTTGCACGACTCAGTAGAGCCATGGTAGGGTAGTAATCTAAGTACAGTGGGAACTAACACGAGAAAAATGATGATCTTAGGTTTAAAGACTAACCTGTACTCATGTCACCTGAAAACTGCTCTCTGAAAATAGGTATAGTATCATCTAGAAGTTCTCGGTGAGTCCGTCCAGTGTACTCACCCCCAGTGAGCACCTGTATACGATCTTAGGTGCTAAAGACCAATGGATGTGCGACCAACCATCGCCCCTCTTTGGGGTCTAGAAACATATACACCAGTCTACTCTAGAATATCGATACCCAGTCTCGATACTCCCACAACAAGGGACATTTAAGGATGTGCTTATTGACTACCCAGCCCCCGCATGTATGATTGCCATCATAACGCTGGTAGTCAAGCAATAATCTTACGGGATTTATCAACATATATTAACGATACGTAATAACAAGTAAACTATATACACATGTTAAGATAAAGACAAACCATATAGCATACTATCATATCGAGCAAGATTGTCATATACATACATATGTCTAAACATCCACCATATATATACATATACAATAATTTTCTTTAGGGCATACATATTCAACAATCTCCCACTTGCACTAAGGCCATATATTGGCATATCGAGTACCCAACATCTGCTCTAGAGCCAGTTGTTGGCGTTTCGCATACCTAACATCTTAAATAGTCTTTCGAGCTGTGCTTGATGGAGGGCCTTGGTGAATGGATCCGTCGTGTTCTCTTTTGTGTCTACTCTCTGTATCTTGATCTTCCGGTGATCTATGATCTCCCTGATCAGGTGATACCACCTCAAGATATGTCTGGATTTCTGATAGAACCGTGGTTCTTTTGCTAAATCCATAGCCCTATTGTTGTCACAATACAAAGGTATTATATCAACAATAGACGGAACCGCCTCTTTTTTAGTACTGAACTTTTTTTATCCAGACTACTTCTTTTGCGGCATCATTGGTAGTAATGTATTTAGCCTCCATCGTCAAGTCTGGGACGGTGTCCTGTTTGGAACTCTTCGAACAGACTGCCCTTTCGTTGAGGGTAAACATAAAATCCGAGACAGACTTGCTGTCATCCTTGTCACTTTGGAAGCTCGAGTCGGTAAAAGACTCCACCTGGAGATCCCTATTATCGTATACAAAGAACAATTCCTTAACCCTTCTCAGCTACTTAAGAATGTTTTTCACTGCTGTCCAGTGGTTCTTCCCTAGGTTTGACTGATACCAGCTCACCATACTAAGCGCGTAAGCTACATCTGGTCTGGTACATAGTATCTCATATATTATAGATCCTACTGCCGAAGCGTAGGATATAATTCTCATGTGAGCCCTCTCCTCATCAATCTTGGGAGACATCTCTTTGGAGAGGGTAATTCCATGCAAAGCCGGTAATTACCGTGCTTGGAATCTTCCATACTAAATCTCTTTATTATGACCTCTATGTACCTAGACTGTGAAAGTTCCAACAATCTATTGGATCTATCTCTGTAGATCTTAATCCTTAGAATGTAGGAGGTATCACCCAGGTCTTTCATGGAGAACATTTGTGACAAGAACAGCTTGACTAATTGTAGCATAGGAATGTCATTTCTTATCAAGAGAATGTCATCTACGTAATTGACTAGGAATACGACTATTCTTCCTACAATCTTCTTTTAGAAACAAATCTCATCCTCATTTTTAATGAAGTCAAATTCCTTGACTGTTTCATCAAAACAGATGTTCTAGCTCCGCGATACCTGTTTTAATCAATAAATGGATTTACGAAACTTGCACACCTTTCCACTGTTCCCACTGTCTATGAATACCTCCGGCTGATCCATATAAATGCTCTCTTCTAAACTTCCGTTCAGAAAAGCCATTTTTACGTCCATCTGCCAGATTTCATAATCATGGAAGCCAGCAATGGCAAGTAGGATCCGGATGGATTTCAATATATCCACTGGAGAAAAGGTTTCGTCATAGTCCACACTGGGTCTTTTGACGAAAACCTTTTGCAACAAGTCTAGCCTGATAGGTTTTCACCTGTCCATCTAAACCAATCTTCTTTTTGAAGATCCATTTGCATCCAACAGGTTTTACCCCAGGAGGAGCAATATCCAAGGTCCAAACTTTGTTGGTGTATATGGACTCCATTTTAGATCGCATAGCATCCATCCATTTATTAGAGTCCCTACTCGTAATGGCCTGCTTGAAACTAATAGGATCATCTTCTTCCAAGATGCAATCCTCTAGATCCCCGTCTATAAGAAAACTGCAGCATCTCTCGGGAGGATGAGAAATCCTACTAGATCTGCGGAGTGGCTGAGGTTCATCGGATTCTATTAGATCCTCTAGTTCTATGAGATCTTCAGTTATAGTTTGTGTTTCTGGAACTTCATCCAGTTCTACCGCAATCCCATTAATTTCTTGTTCAAGAAATATCCCTTCAAGAAAGGTGGCGTATCGAGAAACATATACCTTTTTTCTTCGACATGGTAGAATAGATATCCATTCGAATACCTGGGATATCCCACAAACTTACATAAAACTGATCGTGCGTGAAGTTTGTCCGAATTCTAGATTTAACATAGGCCGGGCAACCCCATATCTTAACTCGTTTAAGACATGGTCTTTTACCACTCCATAATTCATATGGAGTCTTAGGTATGGATTTAAATGGAACCTGATTTAATAGGTACACTGCTATTTCAAGCGAAAGTTCCCAGAATGAAAGAGTCAATTCAACACTACTCATCATAGAGCGAACCATATCCAATAGAGTACGGTTCATCCGCTCCGATATACCGTTGTGATGTGGTGTATACGGAGGAGTAAGCTGTGTGAAAATACCATTCTCTTTTACAAAGTCACAAAACTTGGTACTCAAGTACTCTCCTCCACGATCAAATCGAAAGATCTTAATACTTTTTCCTGTTTGGTTCTCTACTTCGCTTTTATATTCTTTGAACTTCTCAAAAATTTTAGATTTTTCTTTCATGAGAAATACATATCCGAACTTAGAGAAATCATCAGTGAATATAATGAAATAAGAGAACCCACTCCTTGCATGTATAGACATTGGACTACATACATCACTATGTATGAGTCCCAAGAGGTCTGTAGCTCATTCTCCGTGTCCCGGGAACGGAGATTCGGTCTTCTTTCCTTTGAGACAAGACTGACAAGTTTTCTAGGATGAAAATTCAAATGGATTAAAATATCCATCGTTATGTAATTTAGACAATCTTTTCTCATGGATATAACCAAGTCTACAATACCACAAGTATGATTCGCTCACTTCTGAACTCTTCCTCTTGCGTGTGTTGTATATTGAAAACCGTATTTTGATTTAGAATGTAGATACCATACACAGTGTATCTTCTGCAGCCAATACCTGATTAAAGTAAATGTTTATTATATTTCTATGTAGAACAAAATTATATCCATCTTTATCAAGTAAACAAACTGATATGATATTGCAAAGCACAGAATGTACATAGTAGCAGTTGATTAAAATCATAGTATTGCCGCTTGGCAATACTAGGTGATATTCACCGACGACAGCAGTATCAATTTGTGCTCCATTCTCTACTCTGAGGGACATATCACCAGGTCTAACCATCCTACTTTTTCTCAGTATCTGTAATAAATTACAGATATGTGATCCTGATCCGATATCTTATAACCAGGAGGTACGACTGACTGAAAAACAGTTCTCAATAACAAGAACTCTCGAAGAAGATACATTAGAATGCTTTTCCTTCATTAGGGTCATGTGGAAGTCCATGCAGTCATCTTTCATTTGCTCATACTTGTGAGAGTTGTCACAAGTTAGAGCCTAACCGACATTCTCCAGCCCCGAATAAGAATCCGGTTCGGTTAAATCATACATTTTATTATCTTGATTAAGGTGTGTCAAGGTTGCTACCTGAAGAGAGAGAAAAGAAACACTCAATGTGCGCTCTTTCAAATTTAGATTGGTTATTATTTTATCCAAGCAGGATGGCTCCCACCGTTTCCTCGAATTATCCTTCAAACCTTAAAAGAAGAACTAGTTGGGATCATTAACACCTTATAAATTCGCTAACCGTTCAGCCAGGTGGTGTTGGTACTGTGAGAGAGGTTCCCTGTGCTATCACACGAACCTAATTAAAATAAATCCCGTTTTCGTAGAGGCGTAGCCCCGTTAACACATTTCTAGACACCTAATAGGTTAGTTAATTGTGAAGTGAAAAATATCTCCCAAGAGTAATCCTACTCATCAGTGGGATCGGGATCCAACTATCATCGCATGATAATCTAGATGGAAGCCACTCTAGTCACCACACTCCAGAAGGTATGCAACACTAGTAAATTTCCTGTATATTTAAAACTCCTGTTGTGGTTTTTGCCCCAAGTTAGATGGAAGCCACTCTTGTCACCACACTCCAGAAGATATGCAACACTAGTAAATTTCCTGTATATTTAAAACTCCCGTTGTGGTTTTTTCCCCAAGCGTCATATGGTCTTGATACAGACCAACGTACCATAATTCGCAAGTTAAGTTCAACCTGAAAGTGTACGGTAGCACCCCACTGGGTTTTACAAGCATCAAGCATGCCATTTTTTAATTTTTCGGGATGCTAATCTATACTAAACAAGATCGTTAACTAGATGATTAGGGTTTCAGGTTTGATATCAACTAAACTAGAGAGAAGTGAAGATGGTTATACCCTCGTAGATCGAGTCATTCACTTCACATGCTCCGTGTAGTAGTCCCGAGACTCCACTAGGCTCCACTTGACGATTTAAACGAGCTTCCTCCGATGACCTTCATGCTGAAGATGATCTACGCGAAGTCCTTCCAACTCAAGCTATCTCTACACTAAACTCTTTTAGTGTAGGAAACACGCTACACTTAATCGCTAGTCAAGTATAGGATGGTGAAGTAGGGGTTTTGAGGCTCACTAATATATGTTCAAGCTTCATGATTCACATCACATGTGAGGGTTGAAACTTGAACCATGGTGGCATGAAGAAGAGGAAGAAGATGAGAGCAAGAGAGCAACAATGGGAGCAACTAAAGAATGAGCTCTAGTGTTGAATGAATGAGAGTGTGAATGACAACCCTTGACCCTCACTGATTCAAGCATGGAATTATTGCAATATAAAATTACAACCATGCTTGAATAGCGAGTCAAGATGAATAAACAAATGGAAATGCCATACTTTCAACCATGCTCCCAATTTCCATCTCATTTCTATTTTCACAAAATAGAATTCATTCCATGCTACATATATATATATATATCATATATATATATATATATATATATATATATATATATATATTAATACATATAAGAAAATATTTAGTGAGCTAATGATATTAGTTAAGATATAAATATATCAAATAAAATATATATCACGTTATTAAATCAACACTTGATTTAATAATCCGGTTATATCACATATGACCGACTAATATCATTTATCTGTATATCACATTATCAAATTAACACTTGATTCGATAATTTGGTTATATCACATATAACTTTACTGATAACAGATAATGTCAGATTACAATACGGTATCACATACACGTATTTAATCAGGCCTACACACATATCACATATGTGTCCTACTTCATTTCGCTTGAACCAGAAACTTCTGTGTGGGACTCTAAACACTCGTCAATACGCCAGCAGTAGGTGATAATCACATCAGTCACCTATAAGCCATCAGCGGTAGTAGCTGGACGTAACGGCTACCCGGGTATTGAGCGATATGAAGATCAACAAGAAAGCTTGTCCATACTCTCCATGAAGCCTATCAGTAACACTACCATACAGTCCGGTTTCTTTCGTCTGATATGTCGCATATCATGTCTAGGGGTGGTAAACGTCAGACCCAAATAACATGATAAGTAATGCCGATGTCTGGCCTATAACGATTCGAGAAACTATTGATAACTCTTATTAGTAAATCTCAGCAGCAGCCCTGGCCAGGGACTTCCAGTTATAGCCAATCGAGCATAGCGCAACATCAACCCCCAATACCGGGAGAGACGAAACCCATCCTATCGCTCATTGCCTCCATGTGACTCGGGACTGTACGCAAAATCCACCTGTTTGCACAACTCCTCTTGAGCGTGGTAAGGAGGAAATCAAAGCACAGTCGGAGCAACACAAGACTCTATGACGATCTCGGGTTTACAGACTAACCTGTACCAGTGTCACTAGAGGACTGCTATTTGACGATAGGTATAATACCAACTAGGAGTCCACGGCGAGTCCGTTCGGTGTACCCATTCTCTAATAAGCACATATGTACAATCTTTGATGTCACACACCAATGGCTGTGCCATCACCCTCTAAGGGACAAGAAACGTGCAAACTAGTCTACTCTGGAATATCGATACCCTAGTCTCGATATCCCCTCGACTTGGAACAGTTAAAGGATGTACTTTTGGACCACCCTGGCCCAACTAGTATGATCTCATCATAATCCTGGTAGTCAAGTATATATCCTATGGGATTTATCAACATGTAAGAGACAGATAGTATAAAGATATCAGTCTACATGTTAAGATAAATGTAACCAGATAGCATACTATCATATCGAGCAAGAAAGTCCTCTATATATATGTTCAAGCATCCACTATATCAACAATAATGGCCTCTAGGGCATACAAATTCCCAACAATCTTCCACTTGCACTGAGGCCGGTTGTTGTAGTATCTCATACCTAACATCCCAAAAATCTCTCGAATAGCATCTGGGGGAGGGCCTCAGTGAGCGGATCTACTGTGTTATCCTCTGTGTCAACTCTCCTGACCTCGATCTCTCAGAGATCTACTATCTTCCTGATCAGGTGATACTGCGTAATAATATGTCTGGATCGCTGACAGAACCTGGGTTCCTAGGCCAAAGCCATAACTCCATTGTCATCACAATACACAGGTACTGGATGCCCAATTGTAGGAACCAAGTTTATCTTATGAACTTATTCATCTAGACAACCTCTTTGGCAGCATCGTTGGTAGCGATGTAATCAGCATCTATCAATGAATCTGCTGCGGTATATAGCTTGGAACCCTTCCAACATACCGTCCCTCCACTGAGGGTGCAAAAAAACCCGAGACCGAGTTTCAGTCATCCTTATCACTCTGGAAGCTCGAAGCGGTAAAGGACTCCACCTGGAGTTCACCATTACCATACACCAAGAACATCTCTTTAGTCCTTCTCAAGTATTTAAGAATGTTCTTCACAGCTTTCCAGTGGTTTTCCCAAGATCTTTTCAATACTTACTCACTACACCTAGCGAGTAAACTATATCCGGTCTGGTACACAACATCGCAAGCATGATTGACCCGACTGCCGAAGCATAGGGTATCTCTTGTATGCGGGCCCTCTCCAAATCAGTCTTGGGAAACATCTTTTTGGAGAGAGTGATTCCTGAATAAGCGGGTGCATTACCACGCTTAGAATCTTCCATACTAAACCCCTTTAGTATGGTGTCTATGTACCTGGATTGGGAAAATCTCAAATCCATTTAGATCTATCTCTATAGATCTATATCCCCAGGATGTAGGAGGTATCAGTTAGATCTTTCATGGAGAACTTGTGTGATAAGAGGAGTTTGACCGAGTGTAGCATATGAACATCGTTTCCTATCAAGAGTATGTCATCTACGTTCAATACGAGGAAGACAACCATACTCTTTACAACCTTCTTATATATACATAGTCCATCTATCTTTTTGATGAAGTAAAACTCTTTGACAGCTTCATCAAAACAGATGTTCCATCTCCGCGATGTCTGCTTTAATCCGTAGATGGATTAAAGCAGCTTGCATACGCTTCCGCTGCTCCCACTGTCTACGAAGCCCTCTGGCAGTGTCATATACACGCTCTCTTCTAAATCACCATTTAGAAAAGCGGTTTTGATATGCAATCTGCCAGATTTCGTATTTATGGTATACAGTAATGGCAAGTAGGATCCTGATGGAATTAAGCTTAGCGACAGGAGAAGAGGTTTCATCATAGTCGACACCAAGTCGTAGACGAAAACCTTTTGCTACAAGTCTAGTTTTGAAAGCTTAACTTTTCCATCTACACCAGTCTTCTTTTTGAAGATCCACTTGCTCCCAATGGGTTTTACCCCTTCAGGAGCAACTTCCAAAGTCCATACTTTGTTGGTGTACATGGATTCCATCTCGGACCACATAGCATCCAGTCATTTCACAGAGTCTCCACTTGTGATGGCCTACTCGAAACTAGTCGGGTCATCATTTTCCATGATGCAATCCTCGCTCCCACCGTCTATGAGAAAACCGTAGTATCTCTCAGGTGGATGAGGAACCCAACTAGATCTGCGGAGTGGCTGTGGTTCGTTGGGGACTATTGAATCCTCCAGTTCGATCAAATTGTCGGTTATAGTTTGCGTTGCTGTAACTTCTTCCAGTTCTACCTCTTTGCCACTAATTTCTTTCATAAGAAATTCCTCTTCTAAAAAGGTGGTATGTCGAGAAACAAAACACCTTTTGCTCCTCGGTGTGGTAGAAGATATACCCTCGCGAATGTTTGGGATATCCTACAAACTTGCACAGAACTGACCTTTCCTCGAGCTTGTCCGGATTTTGCTTTTCAACATAGGCCGGACAACCCCATATCTTAACTCGTTTAAGAGATGGTCTCTTCCCATTCCATATCTCATATGAAGTGGTAGGCAACAGATTTGGTCGGAACTCTATTAAATAGGTATGCAGTTTTCTCAAGTGCATGTCCCCAAAAAGAAATGAGTAACTCGGCAGTACTCATCATAGAGCGCACCATATATAGTAGGGTGCGATTCCTTCACCCCGATTTACCGTTGTGATGTGGTGTATACGGAGGAGTAAACTGAGAGAGAATCTCATTATCTTTTAAATAATTCCGGAATTCCGTGCTCAAGTATTCTTTTACCCGATCATATCAGGACTTGAATACCTTTACCCATCTGGTTCTCAACTTCGTACTTATATTCCTTGAAATTATCAAAAGATTCAGATTTGTGTTTCAATAAGAACACATGTCCGTATCTTGAGAGAACATCGGTGAATGTAATAGAGTACGCGGAACCATCCTTGGTATGTGTAGACATAGGACCGCATACATCACCATGTATCTGTCCAAGAGTTCGGTAGCTCTTTCTCCGTTTCCAGTAAACGGAGATTTGGTCACCTAACCTTTGAGACATGACCAGCAAGTTTCATAAGATGTAAATTCGAACGGATTCAAATATGCATCCTTATGGAACCTTAGCTAGTCGTGTCTCATCGACATGACCTAGTCTACAATGCCTCAAGAAGACTTCGTTCATTTCTGAATTGTTCCTCTTGTGTGTGTTATGTATGTTTAGAACTGTAGATTGATTCAGAACGTGTACACTGTTATACAACATACCTTACCCAATCAACACTTGATTTCGGAAAATATTCATAATATTATTGGTACGAAATAACAGTCACTCAGAATCATTGTATTACCAGTTGGTAACACTAGGTGATATTTGCCAACTGCTTTGGCTGCAACAATTGCACCATCTCTACTTCTAGAGACATATCACCCTTTCCCAGTTCTCCACCTTTCTATAGCCCATGTAACAAAGTACATGTGTGGGATCCTGATCCGTTATTCAATACCCAGGACGTATAGGTAACTGAGAAACGGTTCTTGGTTACGAACACACCCGAAGACAATGCATCAACATGCTTATTCTTTGTTTAGGTGGTGTGGGAATCCGGATATTCCTCTATTCCTTGATCAGGCTTCTGACAATCATAAGATGAGTGGAACCAAGCCCAGTATAATAAGTAGGTTTGGTCAAAACATCCATATTATTATCTTGATTAAGGCATTTCATTAGTCGCTACCAGGAGAGAAAGAGAGAGAAGGATTATCACTTTGCGTGCGCTCTTTGTAAGATTAGATTGGTTTTTATCTAATCAGGATGGCTTCCACTGTTTTTATCAAATCTTCCTTCAAACCCAAAAAGGTAAGATTAGCCGGAATTAATTACACCCTACAGGTTCGCCAATCGTTCAACCAGGCAGGTATCGGTACTTCGAGGGAGGTTCCTCGTGCTTTCGCACGGACTTAATTAAAATAAACCTTATTTTCCTAGAGGCATAACCCCGTTGACACATTTCTAGACACCTACTGAATCAGCTAATTGTAAAGTGCAAAACTCTCCCAGGAGTAACTCTTACTCGCAGTGGGTATTGGGATCCAACTATCATATAGAAGATATGCAATCTCATTGCAAATTTCAACACTTGAAATTCCCGATAATGGTTTTTGCCCCTACCTTCCTATGACCTTGACGGAGATCAACAAACCATAGGCCGCTAATCAAGTTCAACCCATTCATTTCTTGATTGAATTAAACTCATCCGCACGACCCTTGACGGAGGTCAACAAGGTCGTACGACTACCCTAATCCAATCGCATCACATGCGGCAGATAAGCACTAATCAGCTACCGCACACTACGCCTTGAAGGAGGTCAACAAATGCAGCACGAATACTAAATAGTACTTATCTGAAATGACGGAGGGCTACGCAGGTTTTTAAGAAAACCATGAGCGTAATGAACTTGATATTGTTGTAGAATCTAGTGATTTAGAAAAGGAGTGTTTTTTAGGCTTTTGCTAGCTTCGCTAAAGAGGTCACTCCCGGTGAAGGGATCTCGGCTCTTTCCATATCGAATGAGGTGCAGGATATTCAGAAATACCACTATGCAAAGAAAGAACTAGAGAAGCTATCAAAAACCAAAACCGAGAGAGTTGAGTTGTAGCATTTGCTAGTTTCGCTAAAGAGGTCACTCCTGGTCTCTGATGGCGTAGCTGATGTGTCATGCTAGGAAGCTGAGCTAGGGCATTTATTCTTTCTCAACAGGAGTGAAAACCTTCCTGAGGACCAAGAAGAAGCACTTTCCTGTCCACACGAAGGGATCTTGGCTTTTTCCTCACCGAGTAAGGTGCTGGATATTCATCAAGGGATACCACTATGCAAAGCAAGAACAAGAGCTACCTTGTTTTGAAAAATTTGATTCTACTACATTTTTAGGTTTCTTTCTATTCATTAATCTCATTAATGAAGTCCCATCATTTAATGTTTCCTATATATCACAGAAAAATGAAACGAAAATAGAACGTACGCTTATGCCATCCTCATTCGCCACAGGGCCCCGTCATATACCGTTAGGTTACTCAACTACCGGCAGAGTGGGGGCTGGACTAGCGCGGGTGCAAAATATAAGCAACGTTTATTATATATCATATATATAATATTAACATTCGTCTCACGCGGTTATATGATCACATCACAGAACCAAGCAGCAGAAGCAACATATGAAATATTGGATATACTGGGATTTCCATGTTTTAAATTTAGCCAGTAATGTATAACACGGATTCCTCGGTCGTGAAGAATAGCCAAACCCACACCCTTAGACCCCTACGAGAGCGACAAGTAGCCCTACCAATTCTAGAGTTAGGAGACCCGGTCTCAACTCCTTGAGATGGTCTCCAACTAGACTCTAGAACTCGGTTACTTGTGCTCCCCACCTTAGGTCTATCCTAATGCGGAAAAGTAGATAATATACATTAGTAGTGACATCATCCTAAACCCGGATGTGCCCCAATAAAAGAATATTACATACAAATTTTACATGAATGAAAATTGAAAAACTCGCATCTCACATAAAACCCCCGGCTATTCAATCACGACAATCTAATAAAACATATCAGCGACACATAATATCATATATCATCAACATAAGTAAATACGCGTATCCCAAATTTCTTTGACATATAGCAACGAGATTTGGGATACCCCACGTATTACACTTACGATCGTAGAAAAGAAATATAAAACTTCAATAATTAGAATCCGCATATTCTTAGACATCATAAACCCGGAATATCTCATATTCATAACTCTATAAACCCCGCATTTTAGTCTCATATCAAAAACTCTTTTCAATAATTTAGTCGAATAATTCAACAAGATTCCCGACTAATCGATCGAATACTCGTCGGAAACTTTAGTAGATGGCCGAACCTCCGATGCCGTCGACGAAGTGCACTTAGGCGGAACACCGTGGACATGAGCATCCGAGTAGATGCTATTGGCAACGGGGTTCTCCTACAGTCACTTGGTTGGGGCAATGGGGCGAGTCTATCTAGTAAACTTATCCGGCGAGTATCCGCATACTATACGCGATTGTGACGGAGTTTCGATCTGAATTAGAACTTCGTGGAAATCGATCTACCGAGACTAAAACACTAGATTTATAATCACTAACCAGTTTTCTCAAAACTAATTAAATGTGGATTTCAACTACTGCATCCATATCAAATTTAAACCCGAAACGATATAATAATTACGACTACGAAACACTCCGTATTACCCCCTTAACAAAATTAACATCACATGAAATTTTGGCAAAAAAAAACATAACCTGAAACCCAAAAACTAAGAGATAAGAACACCATAAAAATTTCAAGGTCTTTTGCTACAGTAAAAACAGGTGAAACCGGTTTTTTGAGCAATCTCACCGGGTCAATTTTAGAATTTTGCCCTCAAATTTGTCTGGTGTTCTAGTTACATCACATGTAACATTCTACACTTGTTTAAAAAAAATTTAGAGACCTTTAAAAAATCGACAGAAACTTGGTGTCCAGGTTAGCAGTCTCGGAGTTGTTTCGGTTTCATGTTTTATATACATCGTCTAATCTTTTAGCTTTGGCTCTGATACCATGAAAGTGTACGTTAGCACCCCACTGGATTTTACAAGCATCATGCATGCCATTTTTTAATTTTTTGGGGTGCTGATCTACACAAAACAAGATCGTGAACTAGATGATTAGGGTTTTAGATTTGATATCAACTAAACTAGAGAGAAGTGAATATGGATATACCATTGTAGATCGAGTCCTTTACTTCACATGTTCCGTGTAGTAGTCCCGCTACTCCACTAGGCTCCACTTGAGGGTTTGGACGAGCTTCCTCCGATGACCTTCGTGCCGAAGATGATTCATGCGAATTCCTCCAACTCAAACTATCTCTACACTAAACTCTTTTTGTGTAGGAAACACGCTACACTTGATCGCTAGTCAAGTGTAGGATGGTGAAGTAGGGGTTTTGAGGCTCACTGATATGTGTTCAAGCTTCATGATTTACATCACATGTGAGGGTTGAAACTTGAACTATGGTGGCATGAAGAAGAGGAAGAAGATGAGAGCAAGAGAGCAACAATGGGAGAAACTAAAGAATGAGCTCTAGTGTTGAATGAATGAGAGTGTGAATGGCAACACTTGACCCTCACTCATTCAAGCATGGAATTATTGTAATATAAAATTGCAACCACGCTTGAATAGTGAGTCAAGATGAATAAACAAATGGAGATACCATACTTTCAACCATGCTCCCAATTTCCACCTTATTTCTATTTTCACAAAATAGAATTCATGCCATGCTATATATATATATATATATATATATATATATATATATATATATATATATATATATATATATATATATATATATATATATATATATAAAAGAAAATATTTAGTAATCTAATGATATTAGTTAAGATATAATTATATCAAATATAATATATATTACATTATTAAATCAACACTTGATTTAATAATCCGGTTATATCACATATGATCGACTAATATCATTTATATGTATATCACATTATCAAATCAACACTTGATTCGATAATCTGGTTATATCAAAAATAACCCAACTGATAACAGATAACTTCCAGATTACAATAGGGTATCACATACACGTATTTAATCAGGCCCACACACATATCACATATGTGTCCTACTTTGTTTCGCTTGAACCAGGGAACTTCTGTATGGGACTCTAAAGACTCGTCAATACGCCAGCAGTAGGTGATGATCATATCAGTCCTCTACAAGCCGTCAGCAGTACTAGCTGGACGTAACGGCTACCCGGATATTGAGCGATATGAAGATCAATAAGAAAGCTTTTCCATACTCTTCATGAAGCATATCAGTAACACTACCGTACAGTCCGGTCTCTTTGTCTGATATGTCACATATCATGTCTAGGGGTGGTAAACGTCAGACCCCAGTAACGTGATAAGTCATGCCGATGTCTGGCCTATAACGGTTCAAGAAACTACTGATAACTCTTATCAATAAATCTCAGCAGCAGCCCTGGCCAGAGACTTCCAGTTATAGCCAATCGAGCATAGCGCAACATCAACCCCCAATACCGGGAGAGAAGAAACCCCTCCTATCGCTCATTGCCTCCATATGAATCGGGACTGTACCCAAAATCCACCTATTTGCACCACTCCTCTTGAGCGTGGTAGGGAGGAAATCAAAACACAGTGGGAGCAAAACAAGACTCTATGACGATCTCGAATCTACAGACTAATCTGTACCAGTGTCATCAGAGGACTGCTATCTGACGATAGGTATAATACCAAATAGGAGTCCACGGCGAGTCCGTTCGGTATACCCATTCTCTAATGAGCACCTGTGTACAATCTTTGATGTCACACACCAATGGTTGTGGGATCATCCATCGCCTTCTAAGGGACAAGAAACATACACACTAGTCTAATATGGAATATCGATGCCCTGGTCTCGATATCCCCTCGACTAGGAACAGTTAAAGGATGTACTTTTGGACCATCCTGGACCCACTAGTATGATCTCATCATAATTCTGGTAGTCAAGTACATATCCTAAGGGCTTTATCAACATGTAAGAGACAGACAGTATAAAGATACCAGTCTACATGTTAAGATAAATGTAACCAGATAGCATACTATCATGTCGAGCAAGAAAGTTCTCTATATATATGTCCAAGCATCCACTATATCAACAATAATGGCCTCTAGGGCATACATATTCCTAATACAACCCATCATTGTCCTGGATTAACTTAGACCCACCCGTATAAGCCCTTGATAGAGACCAACGTGGCTATGCGACTGTCCTAACTAATCGCATCAAACTGCAATAGTTAAGCAACATTTATCTACCATACACTATGCCTTGATAGAGACCAACGTACATAGCATGAACACTAACTGCTATTTATCTGAAATGACGGATGGCTACGGCTGGGTTTTTGGCGAAAAACTTTTTAATGTAATTTACTTGATATCGTTGAACGAACCGAGCAGTTTTGAAAAGAAGTGGTTTAAGTTCCGCTTTTGAAAACTAATGGTTTTGAAGAAAACCGAGTAATTTATAGTAACATAAAGTTTTGCTCAAGAGATCACTCCTCTTGAAGGGATCTAGGCTCTTTCCCCCTTGAATAAGGTGCGGGATATTCATGACCGAATACCTCTATGCAAAGCAAAAAATTACAACTACAGTTTTTCGGAAAAAAATTCCGAAAACTTCTTTTAGATTTATTTTTTCTTGTATTAATCAAAATTAATGCGGTCTCATTAATTAATACATATCACACCAGAGAATAACAAGAATAGAATGTACGTATATACCATCCGCATTCGCCACAGGGCCCCGTGATGCACTGTTAGGTTACTTAACTAACGGCAGAGCGGGGGCTGGACTAACGCGAATGCAAAACATATAAAACATTTATTTATCTATATATAGATATATAGTCATCTCAGGCATGATATAAGCAACATTATAGATATCCGATAAGCAATATGCAAAAGCGGATAATCTTGGAGCCTCTGTTTTCATTTGAACCGCAAATGAAACTCGATGTTCTCGATCATGTGGATAGCCTGTACAATGTAGAACCAAGACCCCTATGAATGCGGCAAGTTGTCCACCAATCCCGGAAGCGAGGCAACCCCAATCAATGATGTGAGTGGGCCATCCAGCACTTTACGGAATCCGGTAACTTGAGTACTCCACAATGGTTCATCCTATACCCCCTAAGAGTGGGACGAATAGCCCGACAATTATAGAGTAAGGCACCCCAGTCTCAACGTCATGAAATGGAGGCCCGTTGCCCTCTAGAACCCGGCTACTCGAGAACTCCACCGCGGGGTAATCCTAGTACAATAAATAAATAATATATACAATGATGACATCAACCTCAACCCGGCCGTGCCCCAATAAAAAAATATACAAACTGGCAGAAACGGTAGTCCATATGTCGGACGCTCACCCCGCAATAATGAATATATAAATGAATCCAAAACTGTACAACAAACATTGCACAAAAGGCTATCCATTATGGCAATCCGTCGAGACCATCACAAAGATATTACATGCATCATCACAGATAAACACGATGCGTGTAACCTCTTCTAATCGACGTATAGCGATTAGAAGACATTAAAAAACACGTAAACACATCACAGAAGAAAGTAACAAAAACTACGACAATAAAATTCCGCGCACAAATAGCAAACAAAGCAAGTTTTCCCAAAACCGGAAAAAACAATTCACTAAGTCCCAAAATTCCATTGTTTTAAGCCAATCCGGGAGTCGAAACGAACTTGAAACTCGCCTGAACCTTCGCAGGGTTGAAGAACCCAAAATTAACTGTCGCTGGAGGGGGTAGGGGGTACCCACCCCCTATCCTTATCCCCCGAGGCCACCTCGTGGTGGCCTCGAGGGGTGGGCCCGACCTTTGTCCCCCCCGGGGTGACCCCCGAGTTACCCACACAATACTCCGTGACTTCTCGGTCCAAACCGTGAGCCCGCGGGGAGTGCAAACATATTAAAACTTGGATTTTTGAAACTGTTTTTGTCGGCAATTTTTGCGCGACGAAAATGGTAGAATTTAAATGTCATAACTAACTAGTTAATGTTTTTGGATGGCTCTGATACCATGTTAAGGTTCCTAGCGCCTTAACCGCCGCCACCGCGGCCTATATGGAACGAAAAACAAAAAAATTTAGAGGCGCTAGAAACTACAAATCCTAGAATTGAATCCAAACACCTGAACTAGAAAACAACATAGAGTTTGTAGCTACTATGTTAGAAGGTAATACCAAATGACCTATTCCTTCGGTCTTCATCTCCTCTTCTTTAGCTTCTTGGGATCTTCTCGATCAAGCTTGACTGCCGGTCTTCCTCTATCGAAGATGATCCACCCGAGAGATGTGGTTCATGGCTCAAGTTCCATACTAAAAATCAAGTGGAGCAACTAAAGACTCTAAATTGCTAATCTAGAGTTCTTAGAGTGTAGTGAAGTGTTCAAGTATTCTTTCTATCTCTTTCTACCCACGATTCTTAACTCATGAGAGTGTAGGGAGAAGATGAAGAAGAAGGAGGAGGAGCTAAAAAAAAGGAGAGAGAAAGGAAATGGTGAAATGAAAAAAAATCTTACTCTAATGAAAAATGGCTTGCTTGGTTTTGTTCAAGGCAATTTTCATATAGAAAATTGCAACCATACTTGAATAATACATATAAATAAAATAAACAAATAACAAAGCCATTCTTCTCAACATACTTCCTTTACATCTCACCCCTGCACCTCATTTCCAATTTCAATAAAATAAATTCATACAGATGATGTGTCATTCTTCTAAAATGTCTTTCCGTATAAATACGAAATACACTATACCCTATATACATACCCGTATTCGTATCAAAATACGAATACCTAAAGAGATAGAATAATACAATGAACATAATACTAGAATATACATATCGAAATATATATATATATATAAATTATTAAATAAATACCTGATTTAATAATCCTGCTTAATCCTAAGCCGGCTAGTATTATCAACTGTACGATCGAAAATCCGGATAGCTAGTACACTCATTTGATCGGAACCCTGCATGTATCAAAATACGGCCACTACATCATTTCGCCTAAACCAGGGAAACCCTCTGTGTGGGACTCTAAAGACACGACAGTACGTCGGCAGTGAGTTACTGGATAATTCAATAACCACAAACACGTCGGCAGCACTAGCTGTATGTAATGGCTATCCGGATATCTGTCGAAAGGAAGGCCGACTAGCAAGATCATCTGAACCCTACTGAACCTATTGATTAGTACACATTTTGCGTATCGATTTAAAGTTTGAAATAACCGCAATCAAAACGGGTCGCGTGTGGCGAGCCGGGATGAGTACGTGTCTTTCGCTGGAAGATGGTATACTTTTAAGCTTGTTTTAACGAGTTAAGTCCGTAACTTGAGTTTTTTTATTCTAAGTGTCAAAAATATGATATGTTCAAGAAAAAAACTTATTAGGGGTATTTTTAGGTTAGCTTGAGTTAGGATAATGTTTGCTGTTTCCTTATAGACCTAACTTGATATTGATGCTAAGGTAATCGGCAACAACGTGGATTAGGAAACTTGAAATACGGTATTTGCGATTGTACGCTAAATCCGTATTTCTTATCCCTTGTCCTTCCATTCTTGTCTCTTGGCCTTAGCCTCCGGCAAACCACTCGCAACCGGTCATGATTAGGAGTCACCGCTATCATGGTAGGATAGGGTGTCTAACGGAGCGGATTGCGAATCGTTTGGTCGGAGTTTCAATTATAAGTTAAAGGTTTTTAAGGATTTTAGCAAACACTTCTCCTAATAAAAACTAACCATATTCTACTCTTAACAAGTTAAACAATTACTCACACATATTTACAAGAATCAAATAAAACATAAAAAGAGTAAGGCTCATAGTAAAAATTGCAAAGAAAAATAAAGCAAAGATTAAGAACTAAGAACCGATATATCCGATATGCAACTCTTCAAGTGTCCTTAAGTCCAAATCTCAATATGAAATCAAAATACCAAACTTTAAACTTGCAAGCTCATTTAAGAGGTTGCATGATCAAAGAAAAGCAAAGGATTTCACTAGATCACAATTTTTGCAAGCACATGACATGAAATGAGCAAAAAAGAACTTTTTATTGATTGATAATAAAGATACAAGCTAATTTGAATTCAAGAATATAAACCTTAAGCTTGTAAGTTTAGAGAAGAAGTTATAAGATCAAGATAAAAGGCAAGAACTCAAGAGTACAAAAGGAAATACAAGTTAAAATCTACAAAATGAAAAACTTGTTCTAAACTAAAAACATGGACCATTTAGTCTCTCTTCTGGTGTGTATTTATAGGCATCTCTATAGAATAATCAAATAATAAAATAAGGGTGATGTGACAATGTGGATTGACCAGAAGAAAGATGAAGAACTTTTGAGCTGGATGGTGTAAGTCGATGTAGTACACCCCAGTACTTATGGGGAGGCGGAATTTACAAAAACTTATCAAGTTTAAACAACAAACATCGACTAACCGCATGAATCGAAGCTAAACCCTAAAAAACCGTATTCTATGAGTTTCTTTACATAAGTGATTAGGGATTATACCTAATGAACCGGTCCTTCTTCTTTATGTCCTCCTTGGTTCTCCTCGGCCTTCTCTAGGTAGTAGACGATCCACCCGAGAGCGAAACTCCAAGCTAAACCTCTAACTTGAGGTAACTAATCAACTTTGATTGCTAATCAAAGATGATAGGATGATAAAGAGTGAAGGTTATGGATTGTTTAGTCTAACTAATCCTTTGATCTCAACACATGAGGATTAAGGATTAGGGTTTGAAGATGAGAGCTTGAGGAGAGAGAATGTGTGATATGATAATGAAAGAAGAGAGAGAGTGTATCATATTATTATGAAGCATTCTTATTTTCTAAAAATCAATAAAGGAAATGAATAAGCATGCTTCACAAAATATCTTGTGATGATTCATTAACATGAGTCATTAAGCAATAAATGTGCATTAATGAAGTGAATGAATCACCACTATGACTCACTCTCTTTCCAAAACAAACCTCCTTAGTCACATCTTCTAGAAGCTTCTCGAGTAATTACGAGAACGCCCCTCCGATCCGTAAAAATACGGAAAAACTTTAGACTGTAAAAATCCAATAACCGGATACCAGTAACTGGCTTAAACCAAAGCCGACTGGTAAAATCTGTCCGAAAGTCGTACGCGCGTAAACGCACGTATGCGTCCGAACCCTTTGTCGCAAAACCATGCAACCTCTATATCGTTTCGCCTGGAGTAGGAAACTCTCTGTGTGGGACTCTAGAGACTCGACTACTACGCTGGCAGTGGGTTTAACCACAGACCGCAAGCGGCACTAGCTGTACGTAACGGTCCCCAGGTAGTTGTCGATAAGAAGGCCGATGAGTAAACCCATCCGAACTCCTACTGAGTCTGATGTGACAATTTCCATACAGTCCGGTCCGTTCGTCCATGACTATCGCATATCGGGCCTAGGGGGGCGGCAAGCGTCAGTCCCCTAATAGCGGTATAAGTCGTGTCGGAGTGAAGCCCATTACACCCTGAGAAACTGCTGGAACCTACCAGCAAATCTCGCTTGCCCTGGCCAGGGACTTTGCGTAATGGCTCTCTGACACAGCACGATATCTACTCCCAATACCGGGAGGGACGAATTCTGTCTAACCGCCACTGCCTCCAAGTGCTCGGGACTGCACCCAACTGCTACCTGTTTGCACGACTCCTTTGAGCCGTGGTAGGGTAGCAATCTAAGAACAGTGGGACACACTCGAGGCGAAGTAGCAGTGTCAAGTCTGCGGACTACGCTGTACTCATGTCACCTGGGAACTGTTCACTGACGACTGGTATCAAACCAACCAACAGTTCCCTGTGAGTCCTGTCCGGTGTACCCGTAACCTAACGAGCACCTGTATACTATCTCCAGTACGACGTACTGACGGCTGTGGGACAGACCATCTCCCCAACTGGGATGAGAAGCGTACACACTAGTCTACTCCGGAGTATCGATGCTCTGTCTCGATAATCCAACGACCAGGGACCTGAATAAGGATGTGCTTGTAGACTACCCAGCCCCCACTAGTGTGACTGCCATCACAACGCTGGTAGCCAAGCAAGATCCTAAGAGCTCTATCAATACGTATACTCACATATTAAGATAGAAAAACCAAGTAGCATACTACCATGTTTAGCAAGACTGTTATATACATGTGAATATCCCAAGCTTCCATTAAGTAATATACAAGCTAGTATGATACAGTAATGGCCTTCTAGGGCATAAACACTAACAATCTCCCACTTGCACTAGGGCCATGTACTGGCATATCGCAGACCAATGATCTCGAGTAGCCTCTCGAACTGAATCTGAGGAAGGGCCTTCGTGAATGGATCAGCAATGTTCTCTTCTGAAGCAACTCTCCGAACCTCGATCTCCTGACGATCAATGATCTCCCTGATCAGGTGATACCGCCTCAAGATGTGTCTGGACTTCTGATGGGACCTTGGTTCCTTCGCTAAAGCTATAGCTCCGTTGTTGTCGCAATACAGAGGTATTGGATCAACTATGGTAGGAACCACCTGAAGTTCTGTTAGGAACTTCTTCATCCAGACTGCTTCTTTTGCGGCATCGCAAGCAGCTATATACTCCGCTTCCATCGTCGAGTCAGCAACGGTGTCCTGCTTGGAGCTCTTCCAGCACACCGCCCCTCCATTGAGGGTAAAGACATAACCCGACATGGACTTGGAATCGTCCTTATCACTCTGGAAGCCGGAATCAGCAAAGGCCTCCAACCTGAGGTCTTTTCCGCCGTAAACCAAGAACATCTCCTTAGTCCTCCTCAGGTACTTGAGAATGTTCTTTACTGCTATCCAGTGCTTCTCCCCTGGGTCTGACTGATACCGGCTTACCACGCTTAGTGCGTAAGCTACATCTGGTCTGGTACACAACATCGCATACATTATAGAGCCTACCGCAGAAGCGTAGGGTATAATAGACATGCGTTCCCTTTCCAAATCAGTCTTGGGAGACATCTCTTTGGAGAGGGTGATTCCGTGACAAGCCGGTAGATTACCGCGCTTTGAATCTTCCATACTGAATCTTTTCAGTACAGTGTCGATATACCTGGACTGTGAAAGTCCCAACATCCTCTTGGATCTATCACGATAGATCCGGATCCCCAGAATGTAAGAGGCATCACCCAGGTCTTTCATGGAGAACCTGTGTGACAAGAATCCTTTGACAGATTGTAGCATAGGAATGTCATTTCCTATCAATAGAATGTCATCCACGTACAAGACGAGGAATACGACACTTCTGGCCACAACTTTACTATATATGCACGGTTCATCTGGATTTTTGATAAAGTCATATTCTTTGACTGTCTCATCAAAACAGATGTTCCAACTCCGCGATGCCTGTTTTAGTCCATAAATGGACTTAAGCAGCTTGCATACTTTCCCGCTGCTCCCACTCTGATTGAAACCCTCTGGCTGATCCATATAGACGCTCTCTTCTAAATTTCCATTCAGAAAAGCCGTCTTTACGTCCATCTGCCAGATTTCATAATCATGGAAGGCAGCAATAGCAAGAAGGACCCGAATGGATTTGAGCATAGCCACTGGAGAAAAAGTTTCGTCATAGTCCAAACCAGGTCTTTGACGAAAACCCTTTGCAACAAGTCTAGCCTTATAGGTTTCCACCTGTCCATCTACACCAATCTTTTTCTTGAAGATCCATTTGCATCCTATGGGTTTTACCCCATCTGGAGCAAAGTCCAAAGTCCATACTTTGTTGGTGTACATGGACTCCATTTCGGTCCGCATTGCATCTAGCCATCGTACCGAGTCGCCGCTCTGGATGGCCTGCCTGAAGTCAGTAGGTTCATCATCATCTATGATGCAATCCTCTCTATCCCCATCTATGAGAAAACCGTAGTATCTCTCAGGCGGATGAGACGGCCTACTACTCCTGCGGAGGGGTGCGGGAATGTTCTGTTCTTCTTGAACCTCTGGTTCTACCAAAATTTCAGTAGCAGCTTGTGGTTCTGGAATTTCTTCCAGTTCTATTTCGCTCCCATTTGTATCCTTTTCTAAAACTTGTTGTTCTAAAAAATGGGCATTACGAGAAACAAAAACCTTTTGTTCCTCTGCGTAATAGAAGCAATATCCCTTGGAGTTCTTTGGATATCCTACAAGCTTACATAGTACTGATCGTGCCTCGAGCTTGTCCACATGCTGCTTTTTTACAAAAGCTGGACATCCCCAAATCCTTACATACTGAAGATAGGGTTTCTTCCCACTCCACATCTGATATGGTGTGGTAGGCACAGTTTTGGTTGGAACTCTGTTCAAAATATATGCCGCTGATTCTAGCGCATATCCCCAGAAAGATCGCGGTAACTCAGTATTACTCATCATGGATCGTACCATATCCAATAGGGTTCGATTCCGTCTCTCCGATACACCGTTGTGCTGTGGAGTGTATGGAGGAGTAAGCTGAGAGAGAATTCCTTTCTCTTTTAGGTAACCTAGGAACTCGGCACTTAAGTATTCTCCACCTCGATCAGATCTTAGTGTCTTAATACTTTTGCCTGTTTGGTTTTCCGCTTCACTCTTGAATTCCAGGAATTTCTCAAAGGCCTCTGATTTATGCTTCATTAAGAAAACATACCCATACCTAGAGAAATCATCTGTAAAAGTAATGAAGTAGGAATAACCACCTCTCGCATGTGTAGACATTGGACCGCATACATCACTGTGTATGAGTCCTAAGAGCTCGCTCGCTCTTACTCCTTGTCCAGTGAATGGAGTCTTTGTCATCTTTCCTTTGAGACAAGATTGACAAGTGTCATAAGTTTGATATTCGAACGTGTCCAAATATCCTTCTCTATGCAACTTAGTCAACCTTCTCTCATTGATGTGACCCAGTCTACAATGCCATAAGAAAGCTTTATTTAAATCTGGAGACTTTCTTTTTAGTGTGTTCTGGACATTGAAAATTTGGAGTTGGTTTAACACATATATGCCGTTATTTAGAGTACCGGACCCAATCAAACCATGATTAAGGTGGATGTTGACAACATCTCTTACAAACGTGAAATCATAACCTTTATTTGATAACAAGGAAACAGATATGATATTACACGTTAAGCTGGGTACAAAATAACAGTTATGTAAAACCAAAATGTGTCCACTCGTCAATCCTAGGTGATAATCCCCGACGGACGCAGCTCCCATGCTAGCTCCGTTAGCAACCCTGAGGATCATATCACCTTCCTTCAGCACTCTACGGTTTCTCAGTGCCTGCAATGAATTGCAAATATGAGATCCTGACCCGGTATCCAATACCCAGGAAGTAGAGTTGATCGACAGACAATTCTCAATTACAAACACACCTGAAGTCGAAGCCACAGCTTGCTTCGGTTCCTGGTTCTTGGCGTTCCACGCCTTGCAATCCTTCTTCCAGTGCCCTTTCCTGTGACAATGGAAGCACTCATCCAGGCCAACTACCGGTGCTGTAAACTTTTTCTTTCCCTTCTTTCCCACCTTACTAACACCTCCTCTAGGTCTGGGTGCGGCCTTCTTCTTCCTTCCTTTGGCCCTAGCCTTGGACCCGGAAGAAGATGAACCGCCAACAAACATAGCGGGTGTTTCCCTTGCCTTCTGCAAGGTGCCCTCTGCACTCCTTAACATGTTTAGGAGTTCCGCAAGTTCAACTTCTTTTCCTTGAAGATTGAAGTTGAGGATAAACTGGGCGTAGGTGGGAGGAAGGGACTGGAGAACAAGGTCTGTATAGAGCTCATTATCCAAAGTCGTTCCAAGGTCCGCGAGCTCTTCAATATAGCCGATCATCTGTAGGACATGTTCACCTACCGATGACCCGACAGCCAACCTCGCTCGAAATAATTTCTTAGAGGTCTCGTATCTTGCTATACGAGATTGCTCTCCATAAAGTTCCTTTGTATGGAGAAATATGCCATCTAAGGACATATCCTCGTGCCTCCTCTGATGTTCATTGTTCATCGAGGCAAGCACGATGCACTTGGCTCTCGCGCAATCTAAATCCCAGGTTTTACGGATTTCCTTATCCGCATTGCTGGATTTGGGACCAAGGACAGCAGGTGCTGTAGCGGTGAGGACGTACCCCAGTTTGTCATAGGTCAAAGCCATCTTGACATTCCGCAGCCAATCTTTATAGTTTGGCCCCGTCAGTATATTTTTCTCTAAAAGTAACTTAAGTCCAGTCATTTTCAGGGTCGCTGCAATTAGGAGAGAGAGAAGAAAACTCTTTAGCATGATGCTCTTGCAAGTTTAGAGTGGTTTTTAGTTTATCTAAACTGGATGGCTCCCACTGTTTCTCGAATCCTTCCTCAAACCATAAAAGAAGAATTAGCCAAGACTATTCTCACCGTACAATACTTGCTTAACCGTTCAGCCAGGCCGGTGTCGATACTTCGAGGGAGGTTTTCCAACGCTTTCGCGAAGTTCCTTAATTAAATAACCTCTTTTCTCTGGGGGCGTAACCCCGCTGACACTTTTCTGGACACCTACTAGGTTTATAGCATTGATCGTTAAGCGACGAATATCCTGATAAGTAGCATATACTCACAGTAGGATCGGGATCCAAATATCATCGTCTGATAATGCTGTAGGAATGCTACCAACATTCATCAAACTCAAAATGGTATGCATCTCTTTGCAAATTTCAGTTTCTTTAGAAATTCCCGATATAAGTTTTTACCCCATGTTCTTATGACCTTGGCGTTGGTCAAAATGTCATAAGTCACATGTCAAGTTCTACCCATCATTATCTTGTTAATTTGAACCCATCCGTATATATCCCTGACGTTGGCCAAATGATAATACGACTGTCCCAAACCAACTCATCTATCTATGCAACAAATGAATATCCAGCAGCTACCAAACACTATGCCATGACGTTGGCCAAAACTGCATAGCTTGAATACTACTGAATACCCAAATGAAATGACGGAGGGCTACGACTGGTTTTGGCGAAACCGTGAACGTAGTGAACTTGATATAACCGAAGGAACCCGATAGCTTTTAAAAGGAGTGGTTAAATCTCCGCATTTAAAAATATCTGTTTTAAAAATAACCGAGTGGTTTCTTTTAAATTGTTCCAACGATTTATACTTTGGTTTGTTTTACTTTGCATTATAGATAATGCGTCCCATCATTAACCTATCATTGCAGAAAACAACGAAAATATAACGTCCTCTTATGCCATCCGCATTCGCCACGGGGTCCCGTCATCACCCGTTAGGTTACTTAACTAACGACAGAGCGGGGGCTGGGCTAGCGCGGGTGTAAAACATAAGTGACGTCTAAATAGCTATAGTAAATATAGATATTTTACATTCGTCTGACGCAATGATATTCATTCCAGAACACAGATAAACAATATTGGATTTGCAAGCAATCTGTATTTCTTTCGAGCCTGCAAGAAAAGACAGATTACACAGTTGTGATGAATAGCCGTTTACCCCACCCTCGACCCCTACGGGTACGGCAAACTACCCACCCGGCAGTTTGTGTACCCCACCTTGGGTCAGTCCTAGGAGCAAAAACAGTAAAATGAAATAATACAACGGTGGCTACGACCGCAACCTGGAAGTGCCCCGCGAAAATAATATTACAACAAATTACATTTACAACAAATGAATTAAACAATAACCCTTTGCTAACCCCGGCTATACACCACAACAGTCCAATACAGTTTATATGCACAAACAGATATAACCATTTCAGAAATGTGCAACCCCCTGCCAACCGACATACTAGCAGTTGGGGGAGGTTTACGAACACATCAAACAATCACAGATATAATCCAATACGCAAATACTGTATTTTTCGATCGAATAAACAACTTCAAAATTGCTCCAAAATCTGCTCTGTTAAACAGTAACCTGAGCAATAATTAAATATTCCAGAAAACCCTAAATGTCACAGGGGACCCACACAAGAAAGACGAGTCCATGACTCGACCAAAGCGCCGCGGATGCGCGGCAGATCCCACCGATCCGCCGCGCTTCCGCGGCCGAGTTGCCGAGTCATGGGCTCGAATTTCTTGGGTGTTCTCCTGGACTCCTTTGTAGCTCTCTGAACACTCCAAAAAAATTTTAGGACTTGATTTTAAGTTCGACAGAAACTATACAGAATTAGGGTTTTCCGGGTTCGTTTTTTCGTTCGAAATTCGTACAAATTTGCGATTAAGTTATTTAGTGTTTAGCGAGGCTCTGATACCACTGTAAGTCGATGTAGTACACCCCAGTACTTATGGGGAGGCGGAATTTACAAAAACTTATCAAGTTTAAACAACAAACATCGACTAACCGCATGAATCGAAGCTAAACCCTAAAAAACCGTATTCTATGAGTTTCTTTACATAAGTGATTAGGGATTATACCTAATGAACCGGTCCTTCTTCTTTATGTCCTCCTTGGTTCTCCTCGACCTTCTCTAGGTAGTAGACGATCCACCCGAGAGCGAAACTCCAAGCTAAACCTCTAACTTGAGGTAACTAATCAACTTTGATTGCTAATCAAAGATGATAGGATGATAAAGAGTGAAGGTTATGGATTGTTTAGTCTAACTAATCCTTTGATCTCAACACATGAGGATTAAGGATTAGGGTTTGAAGATGAGAGCTTGAGGAGAGAGAATGTGTGATATGATAATGAAAGAAGAGAGAGAGTGTATCATATTATTATGAAGCATTCTTATTTTCTAAAAATCAATAAAGGAAATGAATAAGCATGCTTCACAAAATATCTTGTGATGATTCATTAACATGAGTCATTAAGCAATAAATGTGCATTAATGAAGTGAATGAATCACCACTATGACTCACTCTCTTTCCAAAACAAACCTCCTTAGTCACATCTTCTAGAAGCTTCTCGAGTAATTACGAGAACGCCCCTCCGATCCGTAAAAATACGGAAAAACTTTAGACTGTAAAAATCCAATAACCGGATACCAGTAACTGGCTTAAACCAAAGCCGACTGGTAAAATCTGTCCGAAAGTCGTACGCGCGTAAACGCACGTATGCGTCCGAACCCTTTGTCGCAAAACCATGCAACCTCTATATCGTTTCGCCTGGAGTAGGAAACTCTCTGTGTGGGACTCTAGAGACTCGACTACTACGCTGGCAGTGGGTTTAACCACAGACCGCAAGCGGCACTAGCTGTACGTAACGGTCCCCAGGTAGTTGTCGATAAGAAGGCCGATGAGTAAACCCATCCGAACTCCTACTGAGTCTGATGTGACAATCTCCATACAATCCGGTCCGTTCGTCCATGACTATCGCATATCGGGCCTAGGGGGGCGGCAAGCGTCAGTCCCCTAATAGCGGTATAAGTCGTGTCGGAGTGAAGCCCATTACACCCTGAGAAACTGCTGGAACCTACCAGCAAATCTCGCTTGCCCTGGCCAGGGACTTTGCGTAATGGCTCTCTGACACAGCACGATATCTACTCCCAATACCGGGAGGGACGAATCCTGTCTAACCGCCACTGCCTCCAAGTGCTCGGGACTGCACCCAACTGCTACCTGTTTGCACGACTCCTTTGAGCCGTGGTAGGGTAGCAATCTAAGAACAGTGGGACACACTCGAGGCGAAGTAGCAGTGTCAAGTCTGCGGACTACGCTGTACTCATGTCACCTGGGAACTGTTCACTGACGACTGGTATCAAACCAACCAACAGTTCCCTGTGAGTCCTGTCCGGTGTACCCGTAACCTAACGAGCACCTGTATACTATCTCCAGTACGACGTACTGACGGCTGTGGGACAGACCATCTCCCCAACTGGGATGAGAAGCGTACACACTAGTCTACTCCGGAGTATCGATGCTCTGTCTCGATAATCCAACGACCAGGGACCTGAATAAGGATGTGCTTGTAGACTACCCAGCCCCCACTAGTGTGACTGCCATCACAACGCTGGTAGCCAAGCAAGATCCTAAGAGCTCTATCAATACGTATACTCACATATTAAGATAGAAAAACCAAGTAGCATACTACCATGTTTAGCAAGACTGTTATATACATGTGAATATCCCAAGCTTCCATTAAGTAATATACAAGCTAGTATGATACAGTAATGGCCTTCTAGGGCATAAACACTAACAGATGGGCCAGTGGTAGCGGGTATTTTAGCGATTCTGCCGGTTTTTTCTCCAGCGTTGGGGCCCGTCTTCTTGTGATGATCTTATAGTCTCTCCATGATCTCGCTAGCATTGTTTGATTTTTTAATATAAGTTTAGTTTGCAATCTTTAGATTTGGAGGGAAAATGTGACTTTAAATTACATCACACCTTTTTTCTTCACTCATCACACACCCACTTGCTCATCCATTTGCACAAGTCATGATTCTTGTGTGCCTACTTGTTCTAGGCTGTCCCCACCATGGTTCATGCATCAGAAGATTTGTGTTCACACTTGTATCTTGTTGTATCATGTTGGACCATTCTTGAATAAAGATGTGTACAAATTGATTTGTTTTTGCAAACTCTTGAATATTTATCGGTTTCCTGTTCTAGTTGCAGTGTCATCTCACAAATATCGTATACGTGCATTTTGAGTTTGTTCCTAGTGTTTTGACATGAATATTGTTGGATATGTATTCCCTAATGGCCATTATTGTATATGTATACATGTGGATGCTTGTACATATGTATGTACAGGAAAATTTTGCTCGATATGATAATATGCTATTTGGTTTGTCTTTATTTTAGCATGTGCATATGTTTTACTTGGTATTACATATCATTTATAGATGTTGATAAAGCCCGTAGGATCATTGTTTGACTACCTATGTTGTGATGGCGATCATACTTGTGGGAGCTGGGTAGTCGATAAGCACATCCTTGAAGTGTCCCTAGTCGTGGGAGTATCGAGACAGGGCATCGATATTCCGGAGTAGACTAGTGTATACATTTCTAGAACCCGACTAGGGGAGATGGTTGGTCCCACAACCATTGGTCTTTCGTACTTAAGATCGTATAGAGGTGCTCACTGGGGGTGAGTACACTGGACGGACTCGCCGAGAAATTCTAGATGGTACTATACCTATCGTCAGATAGCAGTTCTCAGGTGACAGGAGTACAGGTTAATCTTCATACCTGCGATCATCATTTGTCTCGTATGAGTTCCCACTGTGCTTTGAGTACTACCCTACCACGGCTCTACTGAGTCGTGCAAACATGTTTTAGTTGGGTACAATCCCCCGAGCCGCATGGAGGCAGTGAGCGATTGTTGAGAATTCTTCTCTCCCGGTATAGAGAGTCGATATTGCACTTTGTTTAATTGGCCTGCACCATAAGACCTTGGACAAGACAGTTGGGATTTACTGATAGTTAGATCAGTAGTTTTCTGGATTGGTCCTGAGCCACATCTGCACGAATTATCGGGTTATTAGGGTCTGACATTTACCACCCCCTAGACCCGGTATGCGATACTCTCAGACGAAGAGACTGGACTGTATGGAGATTGTCACAGATAGGCTCAGTAGGGATCCGGATGAGTTTGATCGTCGGCCTTCCTTTTTTATAGGTACCCGGGTAGCCATTACGTACAGCTAGTGCCGCTGACGTGCTTGTGGTTATGGATTTATCCAGTAACTCACTGCCGGCATACTGTTGAGTATTTAGAGTCCCATACAGATGTTAGTTCAGGCGAAATGATGTAATAGCCATATTGGATACGTGCAGGGTTCCGATCGAATGATTGTACTAGTTACCCGGACTATCGATCAGACGGTTGATAATACTAGCCGGCACGAAATTGAGCCGGATTATTAAATTAGGTATTGATTTAATAATTTACGTATATGAGCCCTAGTTGCCCTTGGGTGATGAGATATTGAAGCTGGCATTTCGTTTCTACTGAGAATGGCGTTTGCTTCCTCCCACAGCAACTCAGGCTTTGTCACATCTGATGGAGTCAAGTATGGGCCACTTGCAGCCTCAAATCTCTCCAATCCGGCTCTTAAAAAAATCAATGGGCTTCTATTTGGGTCTATGCTCCCACCTCCCACCCTTGGTACCTCAACGTCGAAGGAGGAATCCCAGAAGAAGTCTGTCTTCTACAAGCTGGCTCCTCAAGCTTCTGCTTTGCCGACGAAATCGGTATCCAGATAACTGGTACCTTCCAAAGGCCATGGTCGACGCAGGGGACAGACTATTCAAGCTCTCAAAGAAAAAAGGAGGCAGGCTCAGCAATATCTTGAGGCTAATCAAATTCCGGTCGTAAGAAACGGTCGACGTCGATATCGGCGTCATACAAAACAAGCTGGGGGCAGTTCTCCGGATGGTCCTGTTTCAACCTCAGCGGTGAATGCTGTTGTTCCAACCAGGAATAGGTTCGAACTATTGCGAAGTCAGACAAAATTCTCCCACCGAAATATTGAAGAAATCTCCGTATCCTGTGGAGATCCGACACCAGCAGAAAGTAGTTCGCTCCCCAAAAGAAATTTTCTCATCTATATATAAGGTGTGGGGGCAGGTGAAGGACCCAATCGTTTTCTGCGGTTCTTCTCCTAAACATCAGCCAAATTCTGACAAATCCCCTTTCAAATACAAGGGGACTCATCCCAAGATGGATCCAGATACAACGGTTCTTTCTAAAGCCAAAGCGGCTTCTCATAAAAAAAGAGGCCTGATAAAGCCCAAGTGCCCGAGGCAAACTCCGAGGGTCAAAGCTCCAAATGCCCTAAGCCTGGGGCATAGTAGTTAACACAGTCTACATGGTGAACTCTAAAGACGATGGTCGCACTTATACTAGTCACGGACCTCAAACTCAGTCCCAGAAAAAGGTTCAACTGCAATGTGAAAAGCTGCAGGAGATACTTGCTCAGGCGATAGCACTCGCTAATCCATCATCAAAGGCAAATCCCGAAGACCCGCCTGGAGAAAGAACAGTGCAGGAATCGGATATTGACTTTCTGATTGTTGGAGTTTTTGCGTGTTCAAGTTTATTACCGCAATCAAGACGGTTTCGCTTGTAGCTAGCCGGTTGAGTACGGGTCGTCCGCAGGGAGATGGGAATCTTTTTCTATGTGCTTTAACGAGTTAAGTCTAAATGTCCAGGTTTGTTTGAGATTAACTATGTGCTAAAATGTTATATAAAGAGAACTTGTTAGGGTTAAGATTAGATTAGTTTGAGTTAGGAGTCGCTCACTTCTTTCGTTGCCACTCTTAATATCGGTGTTACGGTAATCGGCAACAACGGGAATTAGCACGACTAGGAAGGAACTTGCGAGTATAAGCTAGGCTTTCCAACGCTTAAGTTCTTCCTTTTGGTGCTTGTCCGTCCGTTCTTGGCTCTTAGCCTTAACCTCCGGTTAATTCAACCACAACCGGTCTCACTAAGGAATCACCGCTATCATGTAGGATAGGGTGCCGTAGGGAGCGGATTGTGGTTCAATTAACGGGAGTCCGAATTAAGATGTTGGGTAAGGAAAGAGTGAGAGAGATTTCCTTCTCTCAAACTTTTCTTATCCTACCCTAACAAGTAAGAAAACTACTCACCCATTACAAGAAAAAGAAAATACAACAAAAGGAGGAAGATAGAAAGAAAGAGGTTAGAAGATTACAACTAGCTATTTGAGACCTCACCTTGGCAAGGATCAAGCTTAAGCATCATTGTTGTTAAGGATAAAGAAAAAGAGAACAATAAAGAAACAAACAACAAATAACAACAACTAGATTAGCAAATGAAAAATACAAGCAATTATAATTAATCAACATAACAAGACAAGCATGATAACAAAAAGAACTCTTTTATTCATTACTTCACTCATAAAAGCTCACTACAAAGTTTTAATGGAGAAAAGATGAAGAGAGGAAGAAGAACAACAAAATATATCTAAAATTTTACACAAGAAAATAAGCACCCTTGGCTTGGCAAGTTCTGGGCTATTTATAGGCAGGAAACTGGAAAACTAGGGTAACAATCTGCCACCAAACAAAAGTACCAAACTGCCCCTGAAAAATCACCAATTGCCGTGTCAATAAGGCCCCGGATCCGCGGCCAGAGACTGCTTATGCCGCGGTTCCACGGCCATAATAGGGAGTTGGGCCTTCATTTTTTGTCGGTTTCCCTGGTTTGCTGTTATCTTTAGTTTGGTGTATGTGGTTTCTCAGAATCTTTTCACATTTCTTCCAGAATTTTAGCAGATCAAAAGGTGATTTGATGTGGATCTTTTGTCATGATTTTTCTTGAGCTCCGCGTAGACATGTTGGATTTTGTGTTGACATTGTGCTTTGTGCATGAAAATGACAATCGATTTGTCATTTTGTCCCTTAAACTGGTGTGCGGCAATATACGGATAGAGAGCGGAGACCCGTGTTTTATCTGTGGTTGGCAGTAATCCAGTATTTGTCGTGCTTTTCCATGAATTTCACTGTTTAGAGCTGGGAACCTGTATCCTGCAATTAACTAGCAAATACGGCTCAAGAGTACCTACCGATAAGCAATGTGATAAAAAACGGGCGGTATAAAAATGCAAAAATCTGATATGAACAAATACCCCCAAACTTATCATTTGCTCGTCCCGAGCAAAGCCAGTTTATTCACAAAAATTTCTAACCTCACTTTCGCAGGGAACGCGATTGCACTGAGCATGTGCAACAAGCCGTTAAACCTCCAGGTGTCCCCAGTAGGAGGAGTGTTGTCTCCTGAGGGTTTTCAGCGGATACTACCCACAAAATCCGGTCAAGCTAGTTTTGCAAAATAACTGTGATTCAAACCCTAAGGTTTTGTTTTAAAAATAATAATTCTATTATCCTAAGTCTAGACTATCGAACCTTTATTTTTCACACCTCGGTTCTCATTTAACTTAAGATTTTATATGTCTTTGCGTGCAGTGCAAATAGTGTCGTTAAGTTCCAGAAGGATCGATTAAAGTCATCATGTCACAAAATAAAGCCCAGATAAAATTTTTTTAAAAGGATCACATAAGTTTTATAAAGAGTTAAATATTTTTCAAGTTTCGTTTTCCAGTAAGGTTTCAATTTCAGAATTTCTATCTTCCTTAACAGGAAACTAGGTCTTATTTTTCACTCCACCTTTTTCTTGTTTTCATTTCATACACACCTCTGTGAACGTGCAATAGTCTTTATCATAGAATAAAACCTTCATATCTCCGCTAGAAATACTTTTTTATAAAAACCTGTCTTTTGTCAAGATTATTCTCACACAAAGAACCGTTAGGAATTTTAACTCGGAGAGAACACTTGCTTGACTTTGTTTTAATCTGGACTTTCTAAGCTTCTTAACGAGCTTTGGGCCAATGCACCCAAACCAGTTGGCTTTAGGGCATTAGGTGTAGAGACACCCCAGCGGACTTAATTACTCAAGTTACCTAGGCCCAAAAACAAAAGACAATTTAGCGTGAAAATCATGCTAATTTAATGCGAACGGAGATATAACTGGCAGTTCAATTATTTTTTGGATAAAAGACGTGTTTAGTGGGTTTGGTGTGTAATCATTCCAACCAAGTTCCAGATGGGTTATTTTTCAGAATTAGTTCCAATTAAGGCATCAATAACATTCCTTCATATTCGCTTCACTTCATAAACTATTCTTGATATTGCTTATTTCAGAACAAACCTATTTGATCCTCAGAAAATAATTTATTCATTTAAAAGTTTTTAGACATAATAGACTTGTCATCTAATTTTCAAAACTCACGACACATGTAGTGTGATGTAAAGACGTATATCAGCTATAGTTAACTTCAAAGGAGAGTTATCTTTCAGGTTTTCAAAATCTAAAAATAAGATTTAGTTATTCTTATCTTATGAAACAAAACCGTTTGAAATGTTGAATCTGAGTTCTCCCATTAGCTAACTTGACAAAAAAGTTTTTATGTTTTTAGAATTTTTTTTGATTTTTATGGATTTTAGTATGCAGATGCAAAATATACATATGAATGCGAAGGTTAGAAATGCAAACCGAGCGAACCCCCAAACTTAAACTGGACAGTGTCCTCACTGTCATTGCATGAAGAAATCATTGAAGGGTCAAAATTGTCGATTAGATATACACATTTTTTTATATGTTTTTTTTAAAAGAAAAGAAAAATAATAAAAATGGATATGCACCGGACAAGAATATCCACATATATATACAAAATGGTATATACATACCCCCAAACTTATTTGAAATGGTGTCCACTGTTTTGGCTGGATAACTGAAGTTTGGTGGCAGGCAGAGGAAGATTATGCAGGGTAAACCGGCTCCTGTAAGACCAGGAGATCCTCTGTTGGTTCGGCGCTAAGGTACGGTTTTAGTCTGTGTCCGTTTACTTTGAAAAATGAACCGTCCTTTGGATTCTCCAAATCCACAGCGCCATGCAGATACACTTTCCGTACAAAATATGGCCCTTTCCAGCGAGATCTGAGCTTACTTGGATGGAAATGTAGCCGGGTGTCATAAAGCAGTACATATTGGCCAGGTGCGAAAGTTTTGCGCAAAAGGTGTTTATTGTGAAACACTTTCGTTCGGTTCTTAACGACAACCTCGTTTTCGTAAGCCTCGTCCCGAAGCTCGCTCAATTCGTTCAACTACAGCTTCCGATGGCCGCCCGCATCTTCGAGAGACAGATTCAGCTCCTTTATCGCCCAAAATGCGCGATGCTCGATTTCCACAGGAAGGTGGCAAGCCTTTCCGTACACAAGCCGATAGGGAGACATGCCAAGATCGGTCTTATAAGCAGTTCGAAATGCCCAAAGGGCATCAGTGAGTTTTAACGACCAATCCTTACGGTTCTTGGAAACCGTCTTCTCCAGTATCTGCTTGATTTGCTGATTTGAAACTTCGGCTTGCCCACAGGTTTGGGGATGGTAGGACGTAGATAGCTTATGATTAATGGAATATTTCCGCATCAAGGCCTCGAAGGTCTTATTGCAGAAATGAGTTCCATTGTCGCTAATGATCGCTCGGGGGTGCCCAAACCGGGAGAAAATGTTTTCTTTAAGAAATCTAACGACAACCTTGTTGTCGTTAGTCCGGCTGGGCACAGCCTCGACCCACTTAGAGACATAATCAACAACAAGAAGGATGTACAAGTTCCCAAAAGAGCTGGGAAACGGCCCCATGAAATCGATCCCCCAAACATAGAAAATCTCCACAACCAAGATTGGTTGGAGCGGCATCTCGTTTCTCCTGGATATCCGGCCCAAGTGTTGGCACCGGGAGCAAGTCTTGCAGTAGTCATGAGCGTCCTTGAAGAGTTGTGGTCAGTAGAAACCACACTGCAAGATCTTCTCGGCTGCCTTCCTGGGGCCAAAATGCCCGCCACATGCTTGATCGTGGCAAAACGACAGTACACTCTTGAATTCATCGTCAGGGACACACCGACGAATAATCTGGTCGGGACAGTACTTGAACAGATAGGGTTCGTCCCAATAAAAGTGTTTTACTTGGGATAAGAATCGAAGTCTGTCCTGACTTGACCATTCAGTCGGTAGTAATCCTGTGGCCAAATAGTTTACAATATATGCGAATCAGGGTTCGCAAGATATTGTCAAGAGCTGTTCATCCGGAAAAACGTCGTTGATCGGAATTTGAAGCGACGGCGAAGAAGGAAGTCGTGAGAGATGGTCGGCGACTACATTTTCACATCCTCTTTTGTCCTTGATGACAAGGTCAAACTCTTGAAGCAAGAGGATCCAACGTATCAGCCGAGATTTTGCATCTTTCTTCGCAAAAAGATGGCGCGGAGCAGAATGGTCCGTGTAGACAATGACTGGAGAGCCGATGAGGTAGGGCCTGAACTTTTCTAAGGCAAATACAACAGCCAAGAATTCCTTCTCAGTTGTTGTATAATTCAGTTGGGCGTCGTTCAGGGTTCGGCTAGCATAATAGATTACGTGCGGCATCTTGTTCATGTGTTGTCCAAGGACAGCACCTATAGCAAAGTCGGATGCATCGCACATAATCTCAAATGGGTGCGTCCAGTCAGGAGAAGAAAGAATGGGAGCAGACGTGAGTGAGCTTTTTAATGACTCGAATGCAGTCACACAGCTCGAGTTGAAGTCGAATGTCGTGTCCTTGGCCAGCAAAAGAGTCAAGGGCCTAGCAATCTTGCTAAAGTCCTTGATGAACCGTCTATAGAAACCGGCATGGCCAAGGAAGGTTCGGATGTCTCTGACGCATCGGGGAGGAGGGAGATTGGAAATGACTTCAATCTTTGCTTTATCTACCTCAATGCTATTTTGCGAGATGATATGTCCTAAGACAATACCTTCGCGCACCATGAAGTGGCACTTCTCCCAGTTCAAAGTGAGATTCTTGTCCTTACACCGGGTAAGGACAGCGTCGAGATGCAGTAAACACTCATCAAAGGAATTGCCAAAAATGGAGAAATCGTCTATGAAGATCTCCAAGAATTTTTCCACCATGTCTGAGAAGATTCCCATCATACACCGCTAGAAGGTAGCGGGCGCATTGCATAACCCAAAGGGCATGCGAAGATATGCAAACGTGCCGAAAGGACAAGTGAATGTGGTCTTGTCCTGGTCTTTTTCAGCGATGGAAATTTGATTATAACCGGAGTAGCTATCAAGAAAGCAGTAGTACTCGTGTCCGGCCAATCGCTCAAGCATCTGGTCAATGAAAGGTAGCGGAAAGTGGTCTTTCCGCGTTGCAGCGTTGAGTTTTCTGTAATCGATGCATACTCGACACCTAGTCTGGGTGCGAGTAGGGATTAACTCGTTCGCCTCGTTGGTTATGACCATTATGCCTGATTTCTTGGGGACAACGTGAATGGGGCTGACCCACTGGCTATCAGAGATAGGGTAAATGATACCACTATCCAGACACATTACTATCTCCTTTTTTACAGCCTCCTTCATGACTGGGTTGAGTCGCCTTTGTGGATCCCTGGCTGGTTTGGCATCATCCATCAGATGAATGTGATGTTCAACGATCAGGGGACTAATCCCCTTGATGTCCGCCATTGACCAGCCAAAAGTTGCCTATTGCTGTGCAAGACCGCAAGAAGGGCTTTCTCTTGCTCTGGAGCTAGAGAAGCCGAGATGATAACAGGAAGGGTCTCGTTCTCACCCAAGTAAGCGTACTTAAGGTGAGACGGCAAAGGCTTGAGTTCGAGCGTTGGAGGTGAAACGATTCAAGGCAAGATTGGTGAAAAGGTTTTGAACTCAAAGGATTCCAGCAAAGGTTCAAAATGAGTGTAAGCGACCGAGTTGGATGGTTCAGGTAACTTATCCGGAAATTCGAAGGATTCAAACTCGGTTGGTGACTGGCTAATATCGTTCAAAAAAGTGAAACACTCGTAGTCATTGTCGGGTGCAGAAGCAGCAGCAGGTTCGAAGAGGAACGCACTAGTGGCGTTAAGGTTGTCGTGATCGAACAAAAACTCCTCGAATTCACACTCCTCTGGGGTGATCTCCTGGATTGAGCAAACGTCTAGTATATGAGCATTAGGTTCGGAAGGCTGATTCCCCAACCTAAAAATGTTGAGTTCAATTGTCATGTTTCCAAAAGATAGGTTCATAGAACCATTTCGACAATTGATTACAGCATTTGAGGTTGCAAGGAATGGGCGACCGAGTATCACCGGAATTTGATTCTGGGGGTTAGCTATAGGCTGTGTTTCTAAAACAATGAAGTCAATGGGGAATATGAAGTCCCCAACCTTGATTAACACATGCTCTAGCTCACCCCTAGGATGGGTGATCGATCGGTCGGCCATTTGGAGAGTACAGTGTGTGGGTTTCAGCTCTCCTACACCTAGTTGCTCATATACTGAATACAGAAGCAGGTTAACACTGGCACCAAGATCTAAAAGTGCGCGGTTGATGTTCTTATCCCTAATGGTAATAGAAATCGTAGGACAGCCAGGGTCCTTCCGTTTTTGAGGTAAAGATTGGGTAAGAGCATCACTCACAGCACTAGCCAAGAAAACTTTCTTGGGTACCTGAGATTTCCTCTTTTTCGTGCACAAGTCCTTTAAGATTTTCGCGTAGGACAGGACTTGTTGGACAGCATCTAAAAAAGGAATGTTGATGTTAACCTGCTTAAACAACTCCAGAATCTTCTCCATTTGTGGATTTTGCTTATTGGACCTCAACCGGTTTGGAAATGGAACGTTTTTAAAATTGGTTGAGTCCAATGCTTGCGGAGGAGATTGTGGAGTTGGAACGGATCTCAGAGCTGGAGTTTTCATGGAGTGAGAAGTGGGTCCGTTTAGATCAGAAGAAGAGGAAGAGCCTTTTGGAGAATGGAGAATAGGCTCAGAAGAAGAAGAAGAAGAAGAAGCGGCCGGGGTGTCATCGTCGATCCGTGTGCCAATGTTGTTGTGCAGCATCCTTCCAGATCTCAATGTAGTCACGGCACTCACATTATGGTTCTGTTGTTCAAGAGCAACATGCACATTATGTGGGTGACCAGGATTCGGGAGTGGTTGAGATGGAAGCTTCCCCTTTTCTCGCTCGCTTAACGCCGCATTCAGCTGTGCAATCTGGGCCTCGATGGTCTTGATGCTTTGCCCGTGTGCAACAGTGTGTTGCACCAAAGACTGAATAGACGACTGGATGTTTGCGGTTGATTGTGTCGATTGTTTAACAAACGCCTCCAGACTTCGTTCTAGCGAGGAAACCTTATCGTTGTTTGACGGAACAAAGTTGTTTTGAGGAAAAGAATTGTTGGGTGCAAAGTTGTTCGTCTGATTTTGAAAAGGTTGGGATTGGAAGGGCTGCTGAAATTGATGTTGAGTTTGTTGTTGAGCTTGTTGTTGCGGCGGAGGGGGCCTTTGGAAATTGTTGCCTTGGAATTGATGCTGGTTCTGATTCCAGGCGAAGTTGGGGTGGTTCCTCCAACCGGGATTGTAGGTGGAAGAGTATGGATCATTTCTTGGTCTTTGCTGAAATGCAGCATTAACCTGATCCTGTCCTTGAGATGGTGGATTGTAAGGACACTCTTCGGTTAAGTGAGAAGTATCGGAATAACAAGCACAAATGGTACGAAGGGGAAGAACAGGGGCAGGAGCAGGAGATGAAAATTTGCTCTCTATCGCTTCAAGTTTTCTCGTTATTGCAGCCATTTCGGCTTTTATTGCAATAGAGATATCGAGTTGGTGAATGCCTACCCTAGACTGACTAGTAGAAGTAGAGGAAGAAGAAGAAGTACTTGGTCGTGTGCTCTTCCATTGAAGCGTTTGTTCCGCAGGGTCGTCGAAGAATTTCCATGCTTCCTCGTCAGATTTCGATAGGAAGTGGCCTTGACAAATGGTTTCCAATAACTGCTTGGTTGCTGGATTCAGGCCCTCGTATAAAGTTTGGAAAAGTTTCCATTTCTCAATACCGTGGTGAGGGCACTGAACAAGAAGGTCTTTATACCGGTCAAAGCACTTCCAAAAGGGTTCGGTAGGAAGCTGGGAGAATTGGTTGATTTCGTTACGGATCCTCGCGGTTTTATGATTCGGATAGAATTTCTTAAGAAACGCTTTCACAAACTCGTCCCAACTGGTTATGGAGTGGGAAGCAGTGCTATACAGCCACTTTTCAGCAAGATCGCATAAAGTGAACGGAATGACCCGTAGCCGTATAGCATCGTCTGACAGCTGGGTTGTTTTCATCATGGCACAAACATTTTGGAACTTGTTGATGAAGATATAGGCATCTTCAGATTCAAGCCCATGAAATTTCAGAATCATGTTAATGAAGTGGGGCTTAATTTCAAAATTATCCCCATTAGCCGGTGGAAGGGAAAGACAGGTGGGAAGTGCAGAGCGGGTGGGATAGAAACGATCCTGGAGCGCGATTCGCTGTGGCGCTACAACAGGCGGTGGTGGTGGGTTATTCGCATCCATAGAAGGTGGAATCAATCCCGGGGGAGTCAAAGGGATGTTTGGATTAAATCCTGACATCGCGGAAGAAGAGGTTGGTGATGGTGAAGGTGAGGATGTATGAACAGAATTCCGGTCAACGTCGGAGTTGGCCGGCAAAGGTAAGGGTGAAAGAGGCGTGGAAGGAGTTTCGACGTCTGAGTCGATCGCGTAGTCGGTAGCGACTAACGTAACGCGGACTAGACGGGCGCTAGTGTCCCGAGTCTAACCGGACATACACTAAACTAGTTTAGTGTAGTCAAAGCGGAGAAGGTGAGGGTAAGAAAACGTCAATGGAGAAATACGATGGGAGGTGGGTGAAAAAATGGATTCTGGCGACAAAGGGCAAGTTTTTATAAAAGTTTTTCTTTTTTCTTTTTTTTCTTTTTTTTTTTAGAAAGAGCTTTACAGAAATATGTACGGACTTATGGTTTCAAACAATCACAGACAAAATATGCACAATCACACCTAGGTCTAGGGTCACCTAGGTCAGCTCCTAACTGTTCCAAAGGGTTAGAAATAGGACCTCAAACCGCCTCTTCTCCGCCAATTGCGGCCAGGTAAGTGCCAGGTAAGTGGGAGGCTCCTCACTATGTAAGTAGTGGTCCTAATTAAGTAACCACTTGCCTTCGGCACACTTGCCTAGACACCGCAAAGTCAGGATAGGATAAACGGTCGATGCCTACAACCAGTCCTCTGTCCTATTGAGCGCGACGTCCTTAGGGCTGAGTCTAGTATTTTTTAATTAAATAATGGTCAATGCATATGCTTTTTGTGATTTCTGGGGTCCTGGGAAGGGTGATGAAATCCCCACCCAATCTGGATTGGTTTCAAGCCCCTTAAAGTCCGATTAAAATATGCAAAGAGGTAACAATCAACAGCAATCAATTTTTTATTTTTTAGCGCGGCTCAAAAAATCCTACACAAGAACAATTTATTGGAAGGGGGAAGAGAGTTTGCGCAAAGAATGCTGCAGAAAAAAAAATAGTTCAGTGGAGTTCAGAGGTGTAGGGAAGAAGGAAGGAACACTCACAGGGATTTTTGGGGATCGATGGCTTCAAATGGCCGCGGTTCCGCGGCCAGAGACTGCTTATGCCGCGGTTCCGCGGCACAAAGGTGGTCTTGGGCCTTCAAACTTCTTTCATGGGCTGGGTCGGGTGTCCTCTTCTTGTTTGGAGCTCCTGAATCTTGATTTGCTCACTGGGTCTGCTCCAGAATTTTTTCAGTAGACCGTTGGTTCCGTTTTTTATCAAACGCGGTGTAGCCGCGAGATATGGGTCTAACTTCCCACGTCTTTGGCACTGAACTCGACCCTTCTTTTTATCCTGCACACTTGCACAAAAACTAATCAAAAAATAACAAGATGATTTTTACAATATATTTTTTTTTGTTTTGTTTTTCGGTTATGTTTATATTCACAAATTAACCCGAAATTACACAAAGAAATAGACTACCGTCTCCCCGGCAACGGCGCCATTTGATTGTTGGAGTTTTTGCGTGTTCAAGTTTATTACCGCAATCAAGACGGTTTCGATTGTAGCTAGCCGGTTGAGTACGGGTCGTCCGCAGGGAGATGGGAATCTTTTTCTATGTGCTTTAACGAGTTAAGTCCAAATGTCCAGGTTTGTTTGAGATTAACTATGTGCTAAAATGTTATATAAAGAGAGCTTGTTAGGGTTAGGATTATGTTAGTTTGAGTTAGGAGTCGCTCACTTCTTTCGTTGCCACTCTTAATATCGGTGTTACGGTAATCGGCAACAACGGGGATTAGCACGACTAGGAAGGAACTTGCGAGTATAAGTTAGGCTTTCCAACGCTTAAGTTCTTCCTTTTGGTGCTTGTCCGTCCGTTCTTGGCTCTTAGCCTTAACCTCCGGTTAATTCAACCACAACCGGTCTCACTAAGGAATCACCGCTATCATGTAGGATAGGGTGCCGTAGGGAGCGGATTGTGGTTCAATTAACGGGAGTCCGAATTAAGATGTTGGGCAAGGAAAGAGTGAGAGAGATTTCCTTCTCTCAAACTTTCCTTATCCTACCCTAACAAGTAAGAAAACTACTCATCCATTACAAGAAAAAGAAAATACAACAAAAGGAGGAAGATAGAAAGAAAGAGGTTAGAAGATTACAACTAGCTATTTGAGACATCACCTTGGCAAGGATCAAGCTTAAGCATCATTGTTGTTAAAGATAAAGAAAAAGAGAACAAGAAAGAAACAAACAACAAATAACAACAACTAGATTAGCAAATGAAAAATACAAGCAATTATAATTAATCAACATAACAAGACAAGCATGATAACAAAAAGAACTCTTTTATTCATTACTTCACTCATAAAAGCTCACTACAAAGTTTTAATGGAGAAAAGATGAAGAGAGGAAGAAGAACAACAAAATATATCTAAAATTTTACACAAGAAAATAAGCACCCTTGGCTTGGCAAGTTCTGGGCTATTTATAGGCAGGAAACTGGAAAACTAGGGTAACAATCTGCCACCAAACAAAAGTACCAAACTGCCCCTGAAAAATCACCAATTGCCGTGTCAATAAGGCCGTGGATCCGCGGCCAGAGACTGCTTATGCCGCGGTTCCGCGGCCATAATAGGGAGTTGGGCCTTCATTTTTTGTCGGTTTCCCTGGTTTGCTGTTATCTTCAGTTTGGTGTATGTGGTTTCTCAGAATCTTTTCACATTTCTTCCAGAATTTTAGCAGATCAAAAGGTGATTTGATGTGGATATTTTGTCATGATTTTTCTTGAGCTCCGCGTAGACATGTTGGATTTTGTGTTGACATTGTGCTTTGTGCATGAAAATGACAATCGATTTGCCATTTTGTCCCTTAAACTAGTGTGCGGCAACATACGGATAGAGAGCGGAGACCAGTGTTTTATCTGTAGTTGGCAGTAATCCAGTATTTGTCGTGCTTTTCCATGAATTTCACTGTTTAGAGCTGAGAACCTGTATCCTGCAATTAACTAGCAAACACGGCTCAAGAGTACCTACCGATAAGCAATGTGATAAAAAACGGGCGGTATAAAAATGCAAAAATCTGATATGAACACTTTCTAAAGCGCGCTCTCAAAAAGAGAGATGAAGAAGTGGAAAAAATGTCTGTTAAAATGAACCAGATGGCCCTACTGATTCAGAATATGGCTAGAATGATGGTTCAATCGGAACCACTAGAAGATGAACCGCCGGTAGTCGCTCTTAAAGATAACGGTGACATTTCAAATTCTCTGCAAGTCTCATCAACGTCCGAAGAGGAAATGATTCCAAAAGCAAAGGTGGACGCATATATCGCTCAGCAAATCAAAGTCCACCATGCGAGTGAAGCATCAAATAGGTCAATCAAGACAGGTCGACCGTATCCGGCGTACTACGATAAAATACAGTACCCGCCAGAATATATACTTCTGACGTTACGCATATATAAAGGAACCGGGAATCCTCGCCAGCACATCACGCGATTTAAATTCATGTGCGGCAACACTGGAGGAAGTGATATATTACTCCTCCGACAGTTCGTCAGTAGTCTGGCGGCGATCACGTTCGAATAGTATGCAGAACTACCAAATGATTCCGTAAATACCTTCGATGAGATGGAGATGATATTCTGTCAGAGATTCGCTAGTGTGAATAAACACACTACCGTGGCGGCATTGGTCAATGAAAGGGTTGGATCGAATGAGACCTGAGTTCAATATGTTACCCGATGGCGAAATCTCTGGTCAAAATGCGAGCAACGCATCGACGAAGCTGCAGCCGTGGGAATGTTCATAGCCACTCTTAACCCAAATTCAAAGGTGTTCCCATATATGGCCATTTTCAAGCCGACGACCTTCCAAGAGATCATGGATAAAATGACTCGATTGGATCAGATGGGTCAAGACCCTTCATCATCCGATGAAGATGAATGAAAAGCGGAGGCAAGGTGGCGTTTGTCGCCAACGCTCAACAAAAAATGAGTGGCTCTGAAGCAACCTGTCGACGGCATGGGCACTCGCTCCCCCGAGATATACACAGAGGACATATTTCTCACTTGCGGAAGAATCTCTACGTGGGATGGTCCATTCTTCTCAAAGAATAGAAAGGATATCAAGGGACCTACAAGCGGGTCCTGCAATCAAGTGGAATATCCCACTTGAACCAAAAAACCATAGGAGGGATGTGAAATCCATGTTCCACTCCGAATCAGACGATGAGGGGAAAACCCCCCAATTCAAATTCATTCTTCCAAGGAAGAGGAAGACTCAGCAGAAGGAATGACGTGATATCTCGTTCCTTTGTATTTGAAGAAGATGCTCCATCAATATCGGAAAGCGAAATTGATGAGAAGGGGGCAGGTGCCGTGTAAAATGCCCGGTACTTCCCGCAAAACAACCCAATTGGCCTGATGATAGATGAAGCAGTCTAAGAAGGTGAAGATAGTATAAGGCGTGAAGTGTTCATGCAAACAAAGGACGGGCAGCAGCGTCTCAGCAAACAAGAGTTGAAAGGGATGAGTTATGCAACTCCCCGACCGAATGATAAAATGGACCAAAATGTCCTTAAAGTAACAATAGACCGAAATATCTTTAAATTAACATTCGTCCCAAAAATAGGAATGTTGGACCGAAATGTCCTTAGACTAACATTCGTCCCCAAAATGGGAATGTTGGACCGAAATGTTCTTATACTAACATTCGTCCCCAAAATGGGAATGATGGACCGAAATGTTCTTAAGCTAACATTCGTCCCAAAAATGGGAATGTTGGACCGAAATGTCCGTAAGCTAATATTTGCCTCAAACATGGCAATGTTGGACCAAAATGTCCTTAAATTAACATTCGTCCCCAAAATAGGAATGGTGGACCGAGAAGTCCTTCAACTAACTATCCGCCTCAAACATGACGACAAAGGACCTAGATGTTCCTAAACTAACAACAGACTGAGATGTTCTTAAACTAGAACTTCGCCTCAAATATGGCGACAACGGACCGAGATGTCCCTAAACTAAAATGTCGCCTCAAACAGGACAATAATGGACCGAAATGTCCCTAAACTAGCACATCGCCCCCAAATACGGTGATATGCTCTCTTAAGATCAATATTGCAATCAAAGTCTAAGTACCAAAGATTGCAACTCAAGTCCCACTAGCTATACAGCTACTCCAGCGATGAAGCCATCCCCAAATCCCACCGGCAAACAGATGGGTCACCTACGACGAAACTGCTTTCAAGAGTTTCGCCCAAAAAAAAAGCTATGTTTACAAGCGAAATGGGTATGGATGAAAACCCGAAAGGGCCCCGTGAGTAAAAACAGCAGGGCTACCGGCGAGCTTGTGAAAACCCGAAAGGGCGCAATCTCGTATTAAAATAACACACTTGCGAGATCCTCACGACTCGTAAGGAGGATTTCCCTTCCATGAGACCCACACGGCTCATAAGATTCAAAAGCCTTAAGCTGTGGGGATCTGAACCCGTTCTTAAGCCATCATATCCCCCAAGTTGCTTTACAGGCGGTCCAATATTGACCCTTGTATACAATCCACGGGCAAGAATAAATATTCCCTTACCAAGTTCTACCAATGGTGAGAAATGTCCCCATATGATGAACGACACTTGTAAGTCCTCTCGACTTATAAGGAGAAAACACTCTTGGAAGATCCTTACGACTTACAAGAGAAAATATCACTTAGGAATTCCCAAGATTCCTAAGGAGAAAATACACTTACGAAATCCTCTCGACTCGTAGGGAGAAATACCTTTGTGAGACCCTTACGGCTCATAAAGTCATAAGCCTTGGTCGGCAGGATCCTAACCCTGTCTGCTAAGCCATCTTTGTTCAAATCGACAAAGGAAAATGATGATTCGCTCCTGGAAACATTCTGGTTGTAGCGATGCTGATACCTAAACAGGTGTCAAACTCCAAGTCCTCTCACGGCAAATGATGATTCGCTCCTGGTAATATTCCAATTGCAGCGATGCTGATGCCAAGATTGGTATCAGATCTCAAGTTCCTAACTCTTAAATAAACCAAGCGAGTCGCAAAACAATGTGTATGAAAAAGCCGAAATGTTTGGGTAACTCGCAATAAAAAGCAGCGAGTAAAAAAAATACATAGCCGAAATGATTGGGCGCCGCGATAAATACATAGCCGAAATGATTGGGCAATCGTGTCATTCGCGATATGAAAAGCTGAAAAGATAGAGCATCGCGGAAAAATAAAAAAAATATAAAATGAAATTTCCTTTGCCCTGCAGGTAGGTCCACAACGACTCCTGTATACAATTCATGGGCACAAATGAAAGAAAGGGAACCATATTCTCCCATCAGGCTCCGTCAAAGGGAGAGCCAGATCTCGACGGCAATATCTACAGCCTAGAGATTAGCTCTACGTTCTTTCTCGGTGCAAATGTGACGTCAAAAAAGGCTCCAAGGATCCAAATCAAAAAGGAGTGACGGCGAAATCCCAACTCCACCCTGACGTTTTTCTCATTCCAGCAGGATGCAGACGCAACGTCAACAAAAGACCCACGAGTCAAAACAAAAAAAATGGAGCCATGGCAAAATCCTAGCTCCAAGTCTTGACGGTACATATACAACCAAGAGACTATCCCGGAGTTCCCCCTCATTTCAGCAGGATGCGGATGCAACTATCAAATGAAATTCGAGCAATGGTATATTCCTAACTCCGGACTTTAATTGCAATATATACAGCATAGGGTCCTACAGATGTCTACCCTATTTCAGCAAAGAATTGGCACGACATCGTCAAAACAAAAAACGAAGTGACGGCATATTCCTAGCTTCGGGTCTTGACGGCAACTCATATAAAGCCTAAAAAGCCATTCGAGATCATCCCACCCCAGAAGAGTGCGGTTATGACTCATCGGGGCTCCAAATTGAGCCAACCTCAAGTAAAAAGTGTCATGGAAAATTCCAAATGCTTGCTCTTCCAACGGTAATATAACGTAAGGAGATTACTTGAAGGCATCTTGTCCAGCCCCCGAAAGGATCAGAGACACGACAGTCGTGGGGTTACTTGAACAACAGTTTAAAGACTGCATATTGAGGAATACATCAACCAACGCGATGGTAATACGGACTAAAACCCTAGTACCACCAACCTAACGGACCTCTGTCGTAAAGAATGGGGGTTATCTACATACAACGTTATGACAAGTTTGCCTGTAAACCCAAGGGAGGTAAACTAAAATACTCTTAAATTAGTGAATAAAGTATAAACTCCGAGATGAGTACATAAACTAGAGACTCTGAAACGAGTGAATAAACTAAAGACTCTGAGACGAGTGAATAAATTAATTAGCGCTAAATTGAGACATCAAACACAGAGGAGCGCATGCAAAAAAATGTATATTCTTTATTCATGAATCAAAGTGTTTAAAAGATACAATTTAAATAAAATGGGGGATACAATTTTAGCCATTAAGAAGGCGGGGCTTTCAATAAATTGGCAACCTGCTCACTCTCTTCCTGCAGCTCCTCCTCACGCGCTACTATTGCAGCCAGCATCGCTTCAACTCGGGCCCGTTGTTGCAAGCATGATGAAAGCTTCTCGGCAATTTCCTGCTTAGCCACTTTGCAATCTCGCATTCCCCGCTCGGTGGAGTCGAGGTGCTTCCTCAGCGCCATTCCTTAGAAACGCATTGCTAGAGATTTCCAAAAATAATTTGCAGCTGTGCAGCGTTCGCTTTGACCTGGGCGCGCAATTGGATGAATTCGCCAGAAGCTGTCTCATGTTCATTTTGCTTCAGGGTTAACTTCTGCTTAAAGTATTGAAAGGAAACGGCACTTTGCTCGATCCATGCGATCGGTTGAGCCTTCGAGTTTAATGCTTTAGGTGTAAGACGCTTGTGCTCGATCTCGTGGAGACAAGCCTTAATTCGCCTACAATAGTCAACCCAAACGCCGATGAAGTCTTCATTGTGGAAAGTCACAAGCGTCGCCAGCATAGGGTTGACCTCGTCCGCAAAGTCCGCAGAAAAAGTGAGAGCTTCAACGTTAAGGTCTTCGATAAATTTGCTTAGCATCCGCCTGCTATTTGCCGCACCCCTGAAGGACTGACGCTTAGCAAACGGCCCCGTAAGCATAGATATACGAGACTCAAGAGAAGCCAAAACAGGTGTAGCTGCTGTAGAATAAAGCATGCACAAAGAAGGGTCAGATTTCAACCTAAGAGCTAAAAAGGACGGTGATGAATGAGATCTAGCATACCAGTAGTCGAAAGTGGCAAATCAGGAAGCTTGGGAGGCTCTGCTATTCCTTCGTTCTCTCCCTCGAGCCGTAAGACTGTGGCCAATACGAAAAAAGCTTAGCGATAGAAAGATCACTCGTGAAAAGGTGAAATGAGAGATGAAGAATATACTAACCGATGCTCAAAGCAGGAACGAATTCTGATTAGAAGGCGAAGTGCGAGCTTAGCATTTGGCATAGGCGGTCAAAAAGCACTCCTGCAGTATTGCAACAATATATGGTAAAGAAATTAATCCAAGAAATAATATCTATACTGAAACAAGGAATTGAAAAATCTTTACCTTCCATTATTAGACCCGAAAGAACTCATGGGGGCACAAAAGAGAAAGGTGGAACAGTGACAATCATGGCAGCAGTTGATAGTGATTCTTCAATCAGCACAACGCCGGGGCCTACCGCATCTGTATTCAGAATAAAAGAAATATCAGCGATTATGTTTAGCAAGATTAAGAACCTAAAATAAATAACACAAGGAATACCTCACGGGACAGAGACTATAGCGGTGTCTGGAGCGCCACTAACCATGACGGCTTTCTCGGTTTCCACCATCACCGGGGAGATGGATTCAACGTCGACACCTTCGTCCCCCGAATCAATAAGGGCCATCGTCATGCTCGTATCACCTGCCGATGCCAGGGATCCACAGGGAGAGGAAGCGGCAGTTGAATCAGCCTCTGATTCGACAGGAAGGCCTGACGCCCCAGACTCTTCAAACACGGGCACTTCACCCGCTATGCTGCTACTTAAACTCAGCCCTATCGCATCATTCAAGGACAAATGTGTTATAATTCGAGGAAAATTACTGTAAGAGGAAACCTGGAAAAATAAACAAGTCCTATTAGGTTTCAATAAGGGATCGTGTGCTATTTTATCTTGAAGTAACTGCTCGGCCTCTTCGCGAGCCGCACATGCAATATGCCTATGAGTAGTGGATAGGGCAGAAGGAATGTCTTCCATGGGAACGTCAGAAGGTCGGGCATCACTCAAACCCACGCCTGCGGCTAAGTTAGCCTGACGCTCCCTTGCTGCGTGCTTTTTGCGCCTCCTCTCAACCTTGGCTGTACGAATAGATCTCCTCAGGACCTCCAGCAGGGGGACATCTTTGTCTAAATTAGGCTCGGCCTTCGGATCCGCTGCAACAACCATCATCGGATGCTTTAGAGATGCCTCCCGTGGCGGCCCTGGGGTGACCTCAACCGTAGTCGGTGGCTCTGAAGGCTCCTCCGCACCACCACCTAAGAACGGTATGGTACTCAGAACAGCATGTGTGGCGGTGGTTCCTGTAACAAAAAGAGGAAGGGAGTCAGGGTGTGAACGAAATAAATTAAATATGTAAATGCACTGCGAAACGAATCATATCGAGACCCATGGAGGCGCGAAGCCTTTCCCCTTTCTCAAATGTCTTGAGGGACGCCAAGAGAGCTTCTTCGGTGGAGATTCCTGTTAGGAAAATAGCGTTAACAAAGGATAGTAAATTCAAAAAAATGTGTGTACAGAAGAATTTAGATGGAATATACCAAACGCCGCAAGAGAAGCGAGCGCTGCTTGCTCGCGGGCTAATCTCTCAGAAGCCTCGATAGCGGCTTGAAGATCAGTAGCGGCATTCTCGTCGACAGAGGCTTCGAATAGACCAATGTTGGTGCCATATTCGGATAAGCCTTCGCTATAAGGAGCATGCAGCTTCTGACCGAATACAACGTCAGCTGAGAATAAGGATTTCTTCTTCTTCTACGAGCCGGCCCCAACACCTGACGACAAAAGTTTGCGCTTAACGGGCTGCTTCGGACGGCGAGTTCCGATCTCTGAGCCGATACCCGACTTAGGGGATGCCACAGCCACCACAGTCATAGGAGCACTTACATCCGGTCGTGGCTTAGCCGGAAAGGATCGCGGAATTACAGCCGTGGCACCCTTTCTTAAAGAAGGACGGACAATTGCCCGTCGCTTCAGCGGGACCGCGGGATTTCTGGCCGGGACAAAATCCTTATGGTCGAGAAGCATCCGCCTTTCCTATATAATGACGGCACTCGTGGCATGTTAGTACCAAGCAATAAAAGCATTCGAGGCTTTCGGGATATGTCTCGTCTCACTAATCAGGTAATGAGACCTCGTATTTAGTCACATGAAATGATGCGTTGCGTTGTGAACGCTCTCTTCTGTAGGAACCGGGTCAATGAGGAACGCTTCAATAGGAACACCTTGGTTGTAACCAGATTGCTGGGCGAAACGGTGTGGGTTATATCTTATAAACAACACCGAGGAGTTCTGTCTGAATACGAGGAAACCCGGCCTGATGGAATATAAATGAACGATCTCCTGGGCCCTCAACGCAGAAGCTCCATCCTTGAAGATATCGTGGAGCGGCTGGATTACTTTGGAAGATTCCTTACCGATGGTTAGGACCCTGTCAATGAAGGTCATGCTATCCCCAACCATGCGCGGGCGAAGAAGCAATCACTGAGCTTCTCGCTGGGTTCAGTCTGGAGAAGAAGCATCGACCAATTGCACGAGCCGAGAAAAGTTATATCCTTCATAAAATCTGGGCCGTTTATGTACACCAAAAGCACTCAGTACGTGCATCTTAATCCACGAAGTAAAGTAGTGCAATATGAGATTTACGGGCTTCAAACCCGGCTAAGTGGTGTCGATCGCTATACTCAGACCATGATATAAGTGAGCCGGTCCTGCGACCCCGATAGCTATGCGTATCCCCGCGACGATGCGATGAGCCAGATAAAAGACAGATGGTCTCATATAGCGATGGTGCATTGGAAGCACAAACCAACTCAGCCACAAGCCGATAAACCCCATGAAGAACATCTCCTCATCAATATCCGGAGCGGAAATCTCTGTGAAAGGGACAACTGGAGTATCCGGAATAAAGAATTTCTTTAAATCTGCCTCCGTAGTCGGCAGTTTGTCCAAACCAAATCCGAACAGATCATTGAGCTTGGAAAACTTCGTAACTTGTTTCGATAGAGCCTCCGGACGAAAAAAGCGGGTAACAAAGTCTGTAAAGCTAACTCCATGCCCCTTGGACTCTAAGAATAATCTCTCATATATGTTCAACACTTTGATCAAGCTCGGAAACTTGTGTCGAACGGCATTTTTGGGGGTAAAACCCATAACAACTGATTCAGTAGCAAAGATGTACTCGTCAGGTGGAAGTATCTCCTCATAATGCTCTCCTCTGACGGGTAACCCGGATATTTCCGCAAATTCCTCCAGCGAGGTTGACACCTCCCGATCCGATAAGAGAAATGTGTGGGTCGGGATATTTCATTGCTCCAGGAAGGATTTAACCCACCACACATGAGGAGTATGGTAATAAAATAGGGACACGTAGATCACTGGATATAACCCGGACTTCAGCAGCAGTGACTTCTTGGCCGACAAAATGTAACGGGCCCACTGCAGATAACCGGCCGGATGTCGAGAGGTCACTTCTATCGTATAGACCTGGCCCCAAGGATGCACTTCTCCCCGGCATATGCGACACCCCAGAATGTCTAAGGCCATTGGCGGTTGCACTGGTATCGACGCCATGAAGGGTTAGAAACGACCTTCCGAGGTCCAGTTGACCTCTTCCACCGCATAAGCGACCTGCAGAGGGTCAACGTAATGGATTGATGGGATCGGCTCTGACGGCACCGCACAAGTGAAGCTGCGCCGACCCCGGATAATGTGACTGTACCACGATCCCCATAGATGAAGAGGCTTCTGCTCTGGGTCATAGTCCCGAATTAGCGCAAAGACTTTCCGATCCGTCGGAGCATCAGCAAAAGCGCTTTTTGAATGGACATAAGGAAAGAAGGAATCAGAGGCCATAGTACCTAAAAGGAAAAGCCCGTAGAGAGTTAGTTATCGGCAAAATGTAATTAAACACAACTAAGGGCCTTAGCATATGAACTCCACTGTGGCATATTAAAGTCACTACGGTCCAAAAAAAGGGGACAATGGGCCCTAAAAATTCAGGGTGATGCCTCATCAATGATGAGACATGCACATATTGTGAGAATCCAAAAGGATTCTCATTAAATGAAAAATCTCATTAAACAGTGGGGTCCAAAACACTCAATGTTTTTGAAGAACGTGTTCTACAACAGATCCAAATCTGTAAGAAAAATCTACAACAAAAACCCTAAAAAGAAAAGAGAGAAGAGGAATAAAATTCCTAAAAATTTCAAAATTCCCCATAGCTAAGCTCTGTCATATAAACTGGAATCAAATTCTTCCGATGATGGGATTAAATTCCAGAAATCCCCATGGAAAATATATTGGAATTAAATTCCAGAGAACCCTTAAACATCAGAGTTAATAATAGGGTAAAATCCTAAGATCTCTAAGACCCACGGTCTACCTAAATAAAGTTATTTTTTAGATCTTTAAGAGATCATTTCAAGAAAAAGAGCCAAGCTCTGTTAATGGGTTGAAAATCCAAAACAAAAAAAGAGTCTCTTTTAAGAGTTAAAAAAATGGTCATAATCCTTACTAATTTTCTTAAACAGAGTTAAACTCTAAAAGTTTCTTTAGACAGAGATTTAAACTCTAAGAAGAGAATTAAATCCTCAAGGAAGGTTCAATAAAGAAGATGAAGAGATGGCAATCATCTAAAGGGCCAAACACCTTATTTATAAGATGTGAAAGGATGGTTCAACTCTCTAGAAGATCCAACGGTGGAAAAAGTGACACCGTTGCACCCACGTGTGAGCCACGTGGGAACAACGACGGGGGGCATTTGTTCCCCCAAAATTCAAACAATATAAAGAGAGCTAGGATTTGTTAAATTTTGTTGAGGCAACGTCTCACGTGCCCCTCACGAGGGCGCCAGCGCCAATCGCTTAGGATTAAATCCTATGGTCGCACCGCATGTGCTCCACATGTTGGCGCCAATATGCAAAACACAAAAACGCTTTCTGACTAAGAATTAAATTCTTATACTGTGCCGCATATGCTCATCACGCGGACGCTAATGTGCAAAGCACAGGAGTACCCATCATAAGAATTAAATTCTTATACGGCGCCAACATGCACAATATGTGAGCGCCAGCTTCCAAATCAAAATCAATAGAATTAAATTCTACATAAAAAGTTGGAATACTCTCTGTTAAACAGAGCCGTCGGATCAAAAATCCAATGGAGATGATAAATTATCAAAATATAGAATTAAATTCTATTACAAGAAAATATCTCCCAAATCTTTATAAATAAGAAAGATACTCTCGGTTGGATCAATGATCCAATAATAGAATAAAATTCTATTTTGGAAATATATTCTCTCAATCTTTCTAAACAAAAAGAGATTGCCCTCCATAAAACAGAGAACCTTTGTATTAAAAATCAAATGGTGATTAAAAAAATCACCATTTTACAGAAAAAATTCTGTATATGAGAAAATATTTCCCTAATCTTTTTAAAAACAAGAAAACATATTCTGTAAAACAGAAGTCCTTAGATCAAAGATCCAATAGTGGGTAAAATTTCCCAACTCAATTTTAAGACCAATTATATCAATTGGAATCTCTCAATGAGATATTTTTTCAAAATTAATTAACAAACTTGCCTCCACTATATAAAGACTCCAAGATTTCAAGTCTTCCAGAGATGACAGAGAAAAAAACAGAGGAGAGACCAGAGAAGAAACCCCCTATAAGCTTCTAAATAAAATACATAAAGCTTTCAAAACAACAGAGAATTTAATTCTCAAAGAGGAAGACTTCCCTTTCAAAAAGAACCGAGATAAAGAAAACACAGAGATCAAAATATCTCTATTATCTATCATATCACATCTATGGGTTTAACCCTTTTAAAAGAATTTAGTTTTTTTCTCTAGATCTGAGATTCATAAGACAAGTCTCCCATAAGTTGAGAATTTAATTCTCATCGGGAAAATCTTGTTCTTGAGAATCAAACATTCAAGGAAGAACAAATTTAAAAAGAAAGAAAATGAAGTCCATAATACTCCAGGAACTCGGTTCCTTCAATTCAAGAACTTGGTTCTTTAAAAACTAAACCAGAGATCCTCAAAAAATAGTGATTTTGGTGAGCGTTAATGGTAAAAATACCATTGACAGAGGTTTAACATCGCTGAAAATATCAACAGAAATTAAATCTCCATATATAAAAAAAAGACTAGCGCCGCACGTGCTTCCCACGTGGGCGCCCTTTTAACAGCGTCTAACGTCTCAAGTGAAAACACGCGGGCGTCCAAAACAGAAGACCAGTGCCTCACATGAAACACATGGGGGCGCTGAATAAAAGTGCTCAGCACTACATATACAGCCGAAAACAGCTAAATACTTAGCACTGATTGGGCAGCGCTCAGCACCGCACGTGATCCTCACGTGGGCGCCATATAAAAAGTGCTTAGCACTTCATATGTAGCCAAAACGGCTGAGTGCTTAGCACTAATTGGGCAGCGCCCAGCGCCGCACGTGCACCTCATGCGAACGCCATAAGAAGTGCGTAGCACTTCACATTTAGTTAAAACGACTAAAGTGTTCAACACTTATTGGGCAGCGCCCATGACTGAATGCTTCACGTGGCATACATATGAGGGTTATAGCTCAAATAAATGCTTAGAACTTTTACATAAAAAGAAAATGGCTGAACAACAGAGCCCAAATAAGTGCTTAGCACTTTTGAATAAAAAAAGACTAAGTAGACAAAGCCCAAATTGGCTAAGTCTCTGAAGTTTTCTTGCAGCTGAGCCCAAATGCTCTTTTGCTGGATCTTAAGAAAAAATGATTCTAGAATGTTATTAAGTTGATCTTAGTTTCATATAAGACTAACGCATTCTTAGTAAGAACAAACTGAGCCCAAATGCTCACCTATAGATTTAAGTTGATCTTAATTTCAAACTAAATTAGCGGTCCTTAAAGAAAACAAAAATATTTCTGAACTAAAGGAATAAAACCTAAGTTCAAAACCCCGTCAAGCAAATCCTTAACCCAAACCCAAACCTAAATATACGGATTTGGACTAATCCGTGCCGTACAGGCAACGACATAAACTAGTCTCCGTATACAATCCACGGGCAACCTAAACAAACAAAAACACACATGATACGAAGTGAACTGCTAGAGAAGGAGAAAGTGATTATCGCAATACGGTAACGTAATTAACTGCAAGGGTTTGCGCCTACAGGGAAGAGCATCCCCATAATAAAAAAACCCTCATAAAGTGAGGGGGAATCTGATATAGTCTGCTACAACAGTCACATCTGTCCAAACCTCCTATATATGGTGCCATAAATCAACTTGGTATCTTCGGAGAGGTGGACAAATAAATCCAAATAGTATCTGCTCCCAGATTCAGGCAAGACGATCCATCCCAGTTCGTCATTGTTTCCGGCGGTAAACAGTGTCAGAATCTGTTTACCGCCGAAAACAGAAACGAATTGGGATAGGATGTCTTGCCTGAATTTGAGGTAGATACTATTTGGAACATATCCTTCCACCTCTCCGAAGATGCCAAGTTGATTTATGGCACCGTATATCGGAGGTTTGGACAGATATGACCGATGTAGCGTGACTTATCAGATTCCCCCTCATTTGTGAGGGTTTTTTTTTATTGTGGGGACGCTCTTCCCTGCAGGCATAAGCCCCTGCAGTTAATTACGTTATCACATTGCGATAACCACTTTCACCTACTCCGGTGGATCACTTCACGTCGCGTTATTTTTTATTTATTGTAGTTACCCATAGATTGTATACGGAGACTAGTTTATATTGTGGCCCGTAGGGCCCGGATTAGTCCAAATCTATATATTAGATTTGGATTTGAACCTAGGTCATATGTTCCATCAATTCAGGGGATATTTTATTCTATTTAAGGACCATTAATCTGGTTTTAGATTAAGATTTGTTTTAGATTAAGATCGACTTAAATATATGAGCATATGGGCTCAACTTATTTTAACTAAGAATACGTTAGTCTTATATAAGACTAATATCGACTTAAAAATAAAGTTAAGAATCATTAAATTTTGTTAAGATCCATTAATAGAGATGAGTATATGGGTTCGGTTATGATGAGCAATATGGACTCAAGGAATATGAAGTTTCAAAGGCTTAGCCAATATTGGGGCTCAATCTTGGCCTTTTTTCATCATCCAGCAGTGCTAAACACTTAGTCTTTTGAGTATGGATATAATATCCAAATTCCGCTCTGGCGCTCACGTGGGTTTCACATGAGGCGCTCAAGCTTGGGCATTTCCCTATCAGTGCTAATACTTAGTCTTTACGCGGCGCTCACGTGTATATCACGTGAGACGCTCAATCTTAATTGCTCACGTGTATATCACGTAAGGCGCTGGGTCCTTATTTATGGGCGCTCACGTGGATATCATGTGAGATGCTGTGTTTTTTTTAGAGATTAAATCTCTGTTTAAGTTTTGAGAGAAATTAAACTTCTGTTAATGATATTTTAGCCATTAACGATCACAAAGATCACTGTTTTGAAGATCTGGGATCGGATATTGGAGAACTAAGTGCTTCTGTTCCTTTTTGTGAGAACTAAGTTTTTTGAAGGGTTAAACCCTATTTTTAAAGGAATTAAATTCCTGGAATGTAAATTCTATTTCTTTCTTTCATGTTTCTTTTCTCATGTTTAGTTTTCCCCTAGATCTTGAGTCTGAAGAACAAGATCTTCCCAATGAGAATTAAATTCTCAACTTATGAGAAATTTGCCTTGTTGATCTCAGATCTAGAGAATAAACTAAGTTCTTTATTTTTTTACAGAATCGTATAGAAGGTTTTCTCTCTGTGAGACTTAAATTCTTGGGTCTTTTACATAGGTGAGGAAAACTGTTGATCAGTTTGATAGAATTCTTTATTTAAGATATCTCGACTTAATTTCATAATCAAGTGATGATTTTTAATCACCGTTGGATCTTAGATCCAAGACTCTTTGTTCAACAGAATATATTTTTATTATTTTTAACAAAATTAGGAAAATATTTTCCCATATAGAATTTGATTCTATCTTTTGATTCAAACGGTGATTTTTAATCACCACTGGATTTTTTAATCCAATGGTTCAAAGCATATCTTTCTAATTTAGAAAGGTCAGAAAGATATTTTTCCCTAATAGAATTTAATTCTACCATTAGATTTCTGATCCAACAGCTCTCTAATTAACACAGAATATATTTCTTATTTAGGAGAATATTTTTCCATGTAGAATTTAATTCTACCCAAAGTAGAACTGCTTCAACTTTGGGTGCTGATACTCACGTGCTATGCACATGAGCATAGCCATAGGATTTAATCCTTTCTGAAGCAGATGCCCACGTGCTTTGCACTCAGGTGTTTGCATGCCTAACACGTGAGGCGTTGTCAACATAGTCACATAATTCGCGAATTATTCGGCGAATTCGCGAATAATCCGCGAATTATGTGACTGCTGATTAAATCTGCGAATTATTCGCCATCACCGAACGTACCGAATTATTCACGAATAATTCCCGAATTATTCAAAAAAAGTGAATTATTCAAAAAACAGCAAATAATTCACGAAATCAAAATCTAGCGTCTCATATATTAATTTTATATTAATTTTTTCCTCGAAATCCTTCCCGAACATTTCCCGAACACTTATCGAATCTTTCCCGAATACCTGCCGATTTTTTCCGAATAGTTCTCCGAATCCGAATTTTCGACCTCGCCGCATTATTGTCGAATCACGAATTTGTGACTATGGTTGTCATATGATTGATCCTATCAGGAACAGGCATCCACGTGCTTTGCAGCAAGCGCTCACGTACCTAACACGTGAGGCGCTGGCATAGGATTTAATTCTATTAGAAATAGACGTTCATGTGATTTGCACGCGGAACGCTCATGTGTGTAACACGTGAGGTGCGGCCATAGGATTTAATCCTGACAGAGATAGAAGCCCACGTGTTTTGCACACAGAACGCTCACGTGTCTAACACGTGAGGCGCTGCCCTATTTTTCATGAGGGAACACTTATATAATCAATTTTTGATTGTCTAATTATAAGAGGTGCCTCCCCATCCCGGGCAAAGGCCACTCCCGCACCTGCAGATATGTTTATATATCATATATTGCATGCATATTGATTTAGAATGTTATATTATACATATACACATATTCTTTTTGCAATTACTTATATAATCAATTTTTAATTGTCTAATTGTAGGTGGTGCCTCCACATCCCTGGCAGAGGCCACTTCCGCACCTGCAGGTATGTTTATATATCCTATATTGTATGCATATTGATTTAGAATATTATATTATAGATATACACACATTCTATTTGCAATTATTTATATAATCAATTTTTTATTGTCTAATTATAAGTGGTGCCTCCACATCCGGCGCAGAGGCCACTCCCGCCACTTTCGTACCCTCCGTGCAATCTACAGGTTAGTATTCTTAACTATAAAATCTTTTCACAAAAGAGACGATGACTTGGACACACAAGCATATCCAAAGGGCCCAAGTTTTACCAACAACTACCACTTTGAATTTAAGGTTTGCATATATCTCTATTTTCATAATGCAAATGATTTAAGCTCTCAGTTAGTTTTATCTTTTTGGTGGATATAGTCAGCATTTATTTTTATGAAAATTAGATTTTTCATTTTACATATTCTCTAAGAATAATCATGAACTTCATGTAATTTTATCGTTGATATTTATTTTCTAGTTGGAAAGGATGCATCCACGTCCCGGTCATCGGCTGTTCCTTATCGGAGGAACTATCGTCTCGCTTGTGCTGCTGCCCAAGCTCAGACTCGTGCTGCTGCCATCGGAGGTATATATCGCACTTCAATTTACATTAATTCTTGAATTCTAAATACAGTTTTTTCTTCATATTGCTTGTATATCTATTTATCTTGTAGATACAGGGCAGTCACACCCCGATAGGGGGACTCAAGGGTCGAATTAGTCCCACAGGCTGAAGCTCAATAGAGCTAGGGGAGGCACCATTTCCCTCTTCGTTACTTCCGAGATTCGGCCGGTATATGGGGATGAGAGCCGCATTCAAAAGAAGCGTCCTCTTCACGTTGAATGGGGTGATTAGCACCAGCGCTCTTTTGCCCTCTTCTGAGATCAGGCTTAGGTATTAATATGTATTTTCATTTGACTTATCAAATAAATTTACTATTATTTAACACTTATAATTTAAACACATTATTTTTTTGTATTTGCAATTGGATCACGACTTTCAGCCTGTACCCGACGTTGATCACGCTGACAGAGTGCTCGATTTTCACGCTCTTTACCTCGGCCTCATGAAAAACATGCAATCTAAGGTCCGATATAATAGGAACGAGCTGAAATTCGATTACTACATACTATGGCTGGAGACCCCCGAGGCGGAGAGAGCAGCTCTCCTACAGTTTCCGGCCTTTTCCAGAGTCGATGTAGATACATGGCCTCTCTTGTGCCGGTATTATAAGTCTGAGCGCAAACTGATTTGTAATTTAAATGTAATTCATTGTTTAATATATAATTTATTTTTTGTGTTAATTAATTAGAAAACTAAATCTGATTGTGTTGTGCAGAAACAAGCCAATCAAAACTAGGAGAATCGGAAGTCCGTGAAGATAGGTCGTCCTACTTACACAGGTGGCTCGAGAAATATTACCGTGTCATAGAGGCATCGGTAAATTACAACATATTTATTTTGATATAATGTAATATTAAAAGTTATTTTATAATGTATGTAAATTTTTGGCGAATTGCGGAGAGCTCAGACCCTTGTGTAGGGGGTACACTGAGCGTGTTCACCGCATATCTGGTCGTCCACGACACCTCGACAGATCCCGCCACAGGCAAGTTTCGATTACCCAACACTGCTACCTAAGAGTATTGCGCAAGTGTTAATATTTATTCTAATTTGAATGAAAATTTTGTTTTGATAAGTTTAAATTTTAATGATATACATATGTTTTAATACTTAACGTGGGTGTAGGAGCGGGTGGTGAAGCAGGCGGAGGCCTCGGGGATGGATTTCAGTAGACAGACCGATCCGATCATACTGACTCCAGTCCTAGACGCCGCACACAGAGAGCACAACGGTGGTTGGGAGAGAGGCCGATGACTTGGTCCTAGCATGACCCATATGAAGTTGGTCTCCACTCCGACGGTTACTTCGCCTACTCCCCGGGAGCGACGTCTGGAACATGATGTTACCATATTGAAGACCGCCTTCAAGGAGTTGAAGAAGATGTTGGTACGTATATTACTTATTAGAAAAATATTATATCACAGTATAAATAGTAGCAAATGCAATATTAGTAGTTTGGGCTTATTTGGTTTTAGACTTAAGTTTGATTAATCAGACTCACATAAAAATATCTAAACCGAACTCTATAATCATAACCATGCCACATTTTTCTTCATTTTGGAGTTTACAAAGTTATAATTATCCAAACTCAAAACTTGAGAAGGAAACATTGCTTTGGAAATTAGATAACTCCAAAATCAAGTATCCCATCAAAGCTAAACAATTAAGGAGTGATACGGACTTACAAGTTTAAGTAAGCATCATTTCGATCTCTAGTTAAAATAAATTACGATTTTCCAAACTAGATATCCAAATTAGGTCTAAGACCCTGAGATTCTTAGATTGGAGAAAAAGCGTAGCCCTGAATGTGTAGAATTTCAATATGTATAAATTCTCATACACAACATATGAATTTCTACAGAACGTGTGGAATCTCAACAAAGCATATATAAATTCGCGGTTCCGCGGTAATCCGCTATTGATACGAATTCGACTAAATCTAGTACACCGTTTTTACTCATTTATTACACAAACACAAAATTTTACAGATTCGGCAGATTATTTCGGCTGCAGCTCCACATATCACTCTTTCGGCTGCGACTCCGCAAGACACTATCTCGGCTGTGGCTTAGCAAACCACTCCTATGGCTTCACAGCCCATTCAGACTCTTGCACAAACCACTCAGACTCCTGCACAGACCACTCCTTCATTAGTCCAGTTTTTGTCGACGTAGGGCTACACCGAGAAGCAAATGCGCCAGATTTCGATGTTTATTAGAGATAGAGGAGCTGGACTGAGTTAGGATAGGTTTATTTGTATTTTTTAGGATGGATGTACTTATTTGATACATATTGTATATTTTGGACGATATTGGTGGTTGTTTGGATGTTTGCGATAATTTTAGATTGATTTCGTTTTTATTTCTTTATATATTATACGTGCGATGTTGTTTATAAATATTTCTGTATTTGACTGACTATATATATATATATATATATATATATATATAAGAGAATAATAGAGGAAAGAGGCCATAGGAGGAAATTCCCTCCTATGGCGTGGAAAAAATACAACCTCCACCAATTTTTCCGACGATCGGCACCCATCATCTTCATCGTTATCATCTAAGATGTGGGTACACCAAATTTCATGTGATTCTACAACTTTTTCACCGTTGATTTAGCAATGTAAAATGTTCTATAATAAATATATATATATATATAGAATAATGGAGAAAAGAGGCCATAGGAGGAAATTTCCTCCTATGGCATGGAAAAAATACAACCTCCACCAATTTTTTCGACGATCGGCCCCCATCATCATCATCGTTATCATCGATGTGGGTACACCAAATTTCATGTGATTCTACAACTTTTTCACTGTTGATTTAGCAATGTAAAAATTTCTATTGTTGGTAAACCGTTAATTTTGAACCCACTAAATCAACGGTGAAAAGGTTGTGGAATCACAAGAAATTTGGTGTACGCACATCTTAGATGATAACAATGATGATGCCGGTTGTCGGAAAAAATGGTGGAGATTGTATTTTTTCCACGCCATAGGAGGAAATCCCCTTCTATGGCCTCTTTCCTCCATTAATATCTCTCTCTCTCTCTCTCTCTCTCTCTCTCTCTCTCTCTCTATATATATATATATATATATATATATATATATAGTGCACGAGACGGGAAAAAACTGGAAGCTCCTTTTTTAAAAAATCCTGATATATTATCCCTATGGATTAATCCGTAGGGGCAACTGTTGCACCTACCTATAGGACGCGGTCAGCGAGAATTAATTATTGGGGACAGACAGACTGAATTAATCCATTGGGACAAAATATCAGAATATTTGATATTTTGTCCCTATGGACTTAGTAATAGGGATAAAATTTGCCCCTACGGATTATCCATAGCGGCATTTGTAATCCCCTACGTACAACTTCGTAGGTATAATTCTTTTATTTTTTTAACAGAAAAATTAAAAAAAGATTTTGTCCCTACGGATTGAACATAGGGATAAATGCCCCTACCATTTAATATCGTAAGGGCAATGTTTACTCTGTAGGGGCATGTTCAAGACAAAGACTTGCATGTACGACCGACCTATGGAAGTATTTTAGATCCCTACGGATTAATCCGGAGGGGTTACTAGTTGCCTCTACGGTAAAATCCGCAGGGACATATGTATATATTGTAATAGTGGTTGTATGTAATGGTTGGATAGTTGTCCAGCGTTTAGCAAGCTTGCACAAAGCATGTCCTCATGTAAGGAAGCAACACATGTGATAATCAATGTTGTGAGATCCCAATATTTTCATTTAACATTCACATTATTTTAAAGGGGAATTTTTTTTGTAGACACATTCACCTATAAATAAGTGAATTTGACCCATCCTCGATGTTGCTTATCGAATTAACGAGTGATCTAAGCTTGCACAATTTCCAAGCAAGTGTATCTCACCAACAATCCAATTTTTAATGATCTTCTAACTAATTAATTAACTTTTCATGAAAAGTCGAGCCTTGACCTGCCACAAATAGTATTTTAACAATCTAATTACTTTAAAAATAATCGTCTAGGTTGAGAAAAATAAATCAAAATATTTGCACCCATTCAAAAGGGTAGAGTAATTCAATGTTTTTCTCAACGTCTTGGTAATGCGGTTAGTACCCATGAAACGCCGTCCACAGATTAAAGAAAAGCTCAATATTGAATATATATCGTATCGTATGAGGACGAATCTTTATCGGTTTCATCAAGTATCAAGCAATCTTAATCACTTTTGACATTGAAGCCTATCTCTTAGGGGACGTTTGTTTATTATACGTGTTATATATGATCTTGTTAAGAGCCCGTTATTCTTTACAAGGTTTATGCATAAATTTACAAAAACTCTTTATTAGCAGGAGAGAGGAATGTACAATCCCATAATTTTATCACGTTGAAGCACGTTGGCATGCATGTGAGTGCATGCCTTGGGAAGTGTGATGCCCTTACTTTTTTTTCCCTTTTCTTTTCTCTTGTTTTTGCATGTAGATTTTGGAGGATTGTATGCTTCTACCATGTACAATGCATGTTCTCCTTAGATTTTTTTATTTTTTCTTTTTGTCAAAAGAGGAGATGGAAATTAAGGAAATTAAAGAATTAAAACGCAAGACTTTGCTTAACTTTTTTTTAAGATATTAATAAAAGAACAAAGGTTTAAAAAGGTTAATTATTTGAAGAAAAAAGAACCAACCATCTACAATTATTTATTTCCTAAACACCCCATCAAAGCAAATGATATCGAATTTTTACTAAAACTCTTCTTAATCAGACATTTTACAACATGAAGCAATTTTATTTTCTGGTCAAGTATAGTTGGAGTCTCTTGGCAAACATGGAAATATAAAATATGTGTAATAATAAGGGTAAATTGTCAAAAAGCCCCTGTCTCGGAAGTTGTCTAAACCCCCTGTAATTTATGAAATTATTGGGAAAGGCCTATTGTTCGAAATCTTTGGGAAAACCCCCATGCGCTGTATTTCATTTACGTCTTGTATTCTCTCAAACGTTTGGATATTACAGACAACTGTAACCGCTTAGATATAACATGCAACCCTGTAGATGTTACACGGTTTTGATTGGGCCCATGGTTTTTTTTAGCAAGAGCAGAAAGCCAAGGGGTTTTTACACAAGTTTGCAACGGGCCGTGGGCTTTTTGGCAATTTACCATAGCAATAACATATATATATATATTTAAATAAATTGTTAACAAACCTTCAAAAAAAATAGGTCTAACTGCTAAATTCTTACCAGCAATTAGTGTAGCCCGGTTTATCCCAACCAACTGGTTCAGAAAACTTTCCCATTGTGCGGCCCAAATTAGCCCAAACAAGAAGTCAAACATTTGGGCTGAAGTGTGTGTTTGTGTGTGTTTTATCTTGTAATTGTCGCTATATCACAACGAAGTGCATAGTTTTGTGATTGGAAAAGCACAGCAGGCCCACTAGAGTAAGGTTCAGTTGGAGAAAATACTCCATATCCGCGCATTGGTATGTGTGCTAGCCTTATCTCCATTACAAGCAAGGGAGCAATGCAAGCGAGTTTGGGACAAAACGGGCAATGCAGCCAACTTAACGTGCACCGGGCAGGATTAGCGGTCTTTGTTTCTCAATTCCGCAAATTGTCTGTGTGAAATCAATATTTACGACGACGACGTTGAAGGCCTCTAGCTTTGGGAGCCCCTTTATAAATTTTCTTGTGTGCCTGGTATTGGGCTTTCAATATTTAAGCACAAGGTAAATCTTCATTTTATTGAACTCCAATGGCTTACAACTCCATTCTATTGTTTTCAAGCAAGCCCTGCTCCCTTCCATTTGACATTACTAACTTCTAAAACAAAAGAAATCCACACATAAAATAAAAGTTATATAGGAAACGAAAACAATTTCAATTTTAGACAATAAACAACAAAATAAAAACTTCTCCTGTACGTATAGTCTTTCGCTTGATCTCCAGCAACTAAATATTGCCCCATACTTGATCTTGCATCAATAAATTAAAATTAGAAAACGGTTTGCAAACGATAAGCAAGCGACATTCATCATATGGTACCCAACTTTCGTACAACGGAAGAGTCGATAATATCCTAAATTACAAAAATGTGGAATTTTAAACGATGTAAACGAGAGTATTTGTACTACTAAAGTTAAATCCCACACGGAATGTCGGTAAAACTAGACAAGATAAAAGTAGGACCAATGACATTCTAGCTCGATCAATTCCATCATGATTTCAATTGATGAGTAGAGATATAGTTTGGAGTTTTTGTGCTAATAAATTATTTGGGAGGATATAAATGCCACAGTGGGCAAACTAATGAAGTGATTTAGGAAATTAGCCTAAAAGATTAATATCTGATACAAACGAATTTAAGGATTATTTGGACATAGATTATATATATACATGGCATAAAGAAATATCTGAGATCAAGTGGCAAAATGTTTTTGTTCCCAAAAATAGGGTTTGGGTCAATCCCCACTATCCATAGATACCCCTTTTCGATTATGTTTATGAGTGGGTATGAATTTTGCTTGCGATTTTTTTAGGGATGTAATTAAATTAATGTAGGACCTTCCAAACACTTTTCAAATTTTTTGGTTTCAGGTATATGCTATTTAGATTGACTTCTTAATATTGCCTTGTTTTATTCAGTATCCTTCCTGGTAAATTTTTGCATTGTGACGTACAAAAGCAAGACATGTCATGACATACCGAATAGCTTGACCGGTATTTATGAATCCATCAATCGAATAAGGAAACGGTGTACACTGAGAAGTCGGATCATATATAGTTAGTCATCCAAAGAATAAATCAAAGACATGCTAAATTCTACACATTAAGCATCCAAAGAACAAGAAACCCCAATCAAGGAGTAAAGCAATTGACTTAGAAATTGGACAAACCCTAGACTTCCAAAGACATTGAAGACTCAAATAAAACCTTGAGAAATAAGAAACCAAGCGAAGTTTCAAGACCAACATCAGGTGGTCCCAACAAAAGGCAGCCAATTCAATTCCATTGATTAGCCTTGGCTTTAATCCCACGGTTTAGATCATTAGATCAAATAATCGACGGTGGATTTGAGCCAAGGGTTTTCCTTATGTGCCAAGGGACTTATTCCTAATATCCTATCCCCATAGTCACGTCAACATGCAATTTTCCACACATTATTGTTCTTGTCGTTGACTCCTTAGCTTTCCCACCACCACATAGGCAAAAAAAATTCCATCCAATCCAAAAAATAAATAAAGTGAAATATAATTGAAACTAGATCAACTAGCATGAATATTAACACGGTCCCACACTATAGTCCACTCATATTCATATCATATTGATAGATTTTTATAAACTTCATTCTTGGATCCTTTTAATTTGAGTTGCACTTTAGAATTATTTCAAAAATATTTCAATTTTACTAAAAAAATGGATAAAGTGATAGCTCAAAGCTGTGTACTTTGCACACAGTATATTCCAGGAAAACAAAAATACATTCGACCCGCTAAGGGGACTTGTGTTGAACATAGATTTTATTGATATATAAAATTTCGATAAAATCATCTTTACGAGAATAAAATTAAAGATTTATGGTCATTGAACGGTTGGTTTCATATTTCTACAGGATGGAGTTAGATGTGTGTTTCCTGTCGTCGTAATCGTTTGGAGGAATAGATCGAGAATAAGAAATAAGAACCATAAATTTATTAGAAAAAAATTCGCTTACAAAAATTGTGTCCTAAGGATTTTAATAATCTAGGCTTACTTGCATCTCTTCGATACAGAGTGTTTCGATAATTTTTTAGGTTGGTTTATGAGAATCAAATATTTTATAATAAAGATCAGAATTATTTATTTTCATCCTTCAAACAAATTTAATCGGCAAGGTGAAGATGATTTGTAAATAACCCATTTGACTTTAGCAAATTCAAAATAAGCACATTTTTTGGGGGGGGAGAAGGATCTAAGACCATTTCAAAGCATTAATATAAAATATGTCAGTTTCTCTACAAAGCTTCAAAAGTCAATTCTTCGTTTCGTTGCTCAGCCGTTGGATGAAGATGCCTACCATCGAGCGGCTGATATCGATTACCGGCTACTTCCGGTTTCGGTAAGAATTCATTTAGTCAACAGTTCCGTTGGAAAAGCCAGCGCCAGCTGGGTCCCAAAAGACAAAAGTCAGCATTAGCTTTTTACCATCTCAAAATTGATATAATATATTTCGCAAAGAAATCGACCCAAAATGTCACCAAAACAAAGGGAAACTCCAGGACCCCACAGCAAACGATTGGGTGTAACTTTGAGGGCGTGCTTCATATTCTTTTTGGATTTAAAAATTATGAGTAATTTATTGGGGAGTGATTTTCTCGCGATTCGCTTCGTCAGCACGCATAGCAACATTTCCATTATCTGAAGTTGATAAATACTCCTCAAATACGTAAAATCTGATTAACCTAATTTGTTTAGGTCCCTATTAATTAACAATATGACATAGTTTTAGGACCACACTCGCCAATTACCAACCTTGTAGTTTACGTGGGATTTATCGGGTTAGTATGAAATGTATTGCTCTAGTTGATATATAAGCTTTTGGGATCGATTGGGCTCCCGTGACCAAGCCTCAAAGGATGAGTCATGCCTCTGCTAAACTCACGATCCAACCAACTAATTGTTTTTCTCATGTGGGGTGACCAGGTCTATGGATCATATTTTTTTTTTACCTTTATACCAAAACACGAGCAACAACCCAGTGTTTCAACGATGAAAGTTTTAACGAAAAGAGCACCAGAAACAAAAGGAAAAAATTAAGTGATTAAATAAACCCAACATGCAAAAATAAAGTCTACACAAATTGTATAGATTCCACGACTACAATTAAATAAATTAACTCTTAACCAAATAATATGAGCACCATTTCTTGTAGTTTAAATTCAACCTTGATGCTTGGATGACTAGTCATCCACTAAACTATTCTTACTATCGATCATGAGTATCCACAGCATCAAACCATCCTTCACACGCTCCTTGAGAACAAAATCGCTTTCCGCTCGAGAAATGTCGTAACACCATAGAAATACGTTTTCTGAACCAAGCGTATAATAGATTACTTTCATTATAATTTTCATATTTGTATTGGATATTTTGAGTAAAGAATGCGAAATAGTTCACTAGTTTTTTTTATGTCCGTGGATTGAACAACATACCAAACCTCATGATGGTTTTGAAAATCGAAGATATGAAATAAACAGTGCAATCATACAAAATCCCAAAAGCAATAGAAAATCTCCTCGATCACAGCGGTCCAATTCAATCATAGCTTTGATGCAATTCCCAAGAGATAAAAGGCTTTATTGGGTTCAGAGAAAGTCCCAATCTCTTTTTTTTCCTTTTAGAATTTTGAAAGTTGACACCGGATGCATTTGGTCAACAACGTGATTCACACTTCATCAAGTGGCCACAGGTTTGGATATTAGTTGAACAAATATTCAAAAGTCTTGCTAATTAAAAAAACATATTGCTCCTAGAAATATTTCATCCCACGTCACCATTTTAATAGAATTTGTTTGGCACACAAAAGAAAAAATAAAATAAACATGTTCTTTTTTTGCACACGCTCGTAAACCCTATTCTATATGCACACAACACACGTTAGGACCCACGAATTTGCAACAAATGGGGAAATCTGTAGCCACTCTCCTTTTGGGATTTCTGGGGTTCGAACACCGCACTCTCCCCATGAGGGAAAGTGCCCGTACCAAACTAGCTATTGCTTATTGGTAAATAAATATGTTCCTTGGCACCTTCTATTTGTCCTTTTTTACTTTGTGTGCCTTTAGTAATCAGGCTTCTTTACCAACGAGCAGTACCTCAGTTGATATAAGCACTTCTACTCTCGGGAAGAGTGCGGTCGAACCCTAGGGAACCGTAGAGTGGAAGTGGCCACAAATTAATGCTTTCGGGGCATATTCGTTGGTCCCTGAGCATTTGTGTGCGGTATGCGTTGTACGCTTAGATTAGGGCTTACGGGTCAATACCAAAAAGCAAAAAAATAATTAGGTTGCTCCACATTTTACTCCGAATTTTTTCTCTTGGCCCTTTACATTTCTAGTTTCGTCTTTATTTTATTGCTTCGAACTTTCCCTTTAGTCGGCTAACTTATATATGTTTGTAATAACCGATATTTTAGAATTGCGAATTTTCGTATTTTAATAAATTTTGTTTCCCAATTCTATCAATAAAATGTTGCTTTAATATTTTCCGATTATTTTCCCATTTGATTTTCATATAAAATTTCTCCTATATTCTATCTCCTATTAAATTTATTCCTATATTTATATAATTTCTAAAATCCTAGTGCTATTTCAAAACCTAAATCTAACTCTAAAACCCATAGCCCAAACCTAAGACCCCACACACGGGCCAATAACTGAGCTCAAACCCAACCGAGCCCCTTCATTTTCCCTCTCTTTCTCTCTTTTTCTCTCCTCTCGTTCCCTCTTCTTCCTCTTCCTCGCAACGTCTCCACGAGAACCGGTCCCCCTACGACGAAGCCAACCCAACAACACTCCCGAGATCGCCGCGCTGAACCCCCACGATTTCCTCGTCCATCCCTACAACTCCTAACAACCTTAGCCCTCTCTCTCATCATAATCTCTCTCGTTTTCACACTCTGAAGCTCTCTTTCCCTCCTTTCCCACTCTTCTCTCACCGGCGCCCACGTCCATGTTCACACCAGAATATTGCATTTAATACCGCTCATTTGTATATAGGTAGGTGCTTTTGATCCGTGTTTGCTGCATAATTACAGGTTACAGGTTCTCAGTCTAGAATAATGCAAATCCGTGTTTTTGGTGTGAACTCAGATTTTTGGCAGTCTAGAATAACTGCCAAATCCAGGTTCTTGGTCTAGAATAACTCCTAAAACCCCAGATTTTTTGAAGTTATGACAAAATCCAGAAAAACTGCCAAAAACAGATAAAATCCAGGTTCTGGTCATCCACATCCGTCTAGTGCTGTTTACCAGTTCAAAAGACAAGACGAATACAACGGTCATTCATGTCTCAGACAAGCACATAGCATGAGGGAGGAAGCACAAGAAACGAGGTGCAACGCGGAGCTTGAGGGAGATCATGGCCAAAAGACAAAAAGAGTTGCAATTGTGGATTATTATGAATGTGAGAATATTTTGGAACCATTTTACAAATTTGAACCTATCAAACAAAAGAATAAAGTAACACGAGAAAGCACAAGAAAAACGGCGCGACAATTCCACCATACGACCGCGGAGACGCGAAGATTTAGGGGATTTGGACAGCGGATCCGCGGTTTGACAATGTCGTCTCAAGATGAAATTTCAGGGGTGATTTTGTAATTGTATATGAGCTCAGAATAGGCCCTAAGATATCACTCCTCTGCCTATATATACTCCAGATTTGAGCCCAAATAAGGATGTTTTTTCTTTCTTTAGAATTAGTATAGTTTAGTGTAGTTTTCTTCTTCATCATCTATTCTCCATTTAAATGCAGTGAGAGATTTTGAGTGGAAAATTAATGAAGATGAGAGTTTTTGTTACTTTGTATCTTTAGTTTTCTTATATTTTAATTCTCGGCTTAACTTTTACTACTTCTTGTTAAAATAGTTGTTGGTTTTATTGTTCTTCTTTTCTTCTTTTCTAAACCCTATTTTTCAAGCCATGATACTCAACGGAGTCTCTGCCTTAAGTGGGGGTCCAAGTATTTAGCTTGTTGTCTTTTGTATAAACTTATTCTTCCATTCAATCTTCTTCACTTTATGTTTTATTTTCTTTATCATGTGTGAGCAATTTACACACTTGTTAAGGCTGAGGAAGGTTGGTATAAGAGATGGAAAAATTTCTTGTGCTTCTCTTCACCAAACAATTTGAATTGAATCTAGACCAAACAAACACAATCCCTTCCCTTAGGCGTGCTATAAGTGATATATAATCGCGACCGAAATTGAGAATTTCTTTAGACGCACCACAACGTGACATATAGTTGTCACCTAATTGGGACTTCGTTGTGTGTGTTAGGTTTGCTTAGCACCCTTACTAGGTTTTAATAAGTATCAAACATGCAACTTTAAAATCTAGGGTGCTCACCAAACCTAACCTTGAATCGAACTAGAGAATTAGGGTAAAACTAAACAAGTATCACATACTAGTTAGTTTCTAAAACTAAAAGGGGAGAAATATAACCTTTGTAGACCTCTCCTCCTTGACTCCTTGGTTCTACTTGGAGTTTGAACGAGTTCGCTTGAAGCCTTCGAAGTCCACGACGATCCACCACGGAGTCCCTTTGCTCAAGCTCCGAGTTTCAGTTGACCTAAGTGGAAGTGAAGCAAACAACCTACACTAGTGGGCTAGACTAATATAGATTGGTGAAGTGGGTAATATGCTCACTTAAAAACCTTTCTTTTTCTTTTTCTTTCTCTTCACTCACTTTGAAAGAGGTAGAGAGCTTGGAGGAAGAAGGAGATGGAAATGGCTTGCTTAAGCTCAAAAGAAAATAAACTCAAGATAATAATGAATTAGAGAGAGTCACACTTACTCTTAACTAAGGCTTAGGAAAATATCTAGATATTTTTGAAGTTGAGTTATTAGATAATTAGAAATGAAACCATGGTTAGTATAAGATATTTTTAAAAGTGTGTAGAAAAGAAAAATCAACTATGATTAATTTCCCATTTTCTTTAACTCGATAATTAAAAATATCATAATAGTTTCCATGTGAGTCTTGCATAACCATCTCCAATGTATCATCAACCATGACACATGTATGCATGCATGTGTGCATACATATCAATATAAACATACATGCATGCATGGATACAAAATAAAGAAAAAGTTTAATAAATGGCGAATGGTCATTTGATATCAAATCAACACTTGATTTAATCCGGTCATATCACATACGACCCGACAAATAGAAAATGCCAGATTATAATACGGTATCATATATACGCATTTAATCAAGCTCCCACGCATATCCCCATATGCACCCCATATCGTTTCGCCTGAACTAGGAAAGCCCCTTGTGGCACTCTAAGACTCGTCAATACGCTAGCAGTAGGCAGTGATCATATCACATACCTACAAACCGTCAGCGGTACTACCTGCACGTAACGGCTCTCAGGTATTGAGCGAACAGAAGAACAACAAGCGAACCTATCAAAACTCCCGTAGAGCCAACTGGCAACACTTACCGTACAGTCCGGTCTTTTCGTCATATATGCTGCATATCGAGTCTAGGGATGCTATCGTAGACCCCAATAACTCAATAAGTCGTACCGATGTATGGTCTATAACAGATCGAGAAACTACTAATAACACTTATCAGTAAATCTCATCAGCCCTGACCAGGGAATTCCTGTTATAGCCAATCGAGCACATCGCAACATCAACTGTAACGTTCTGAAAATTCGATTAGGCTAATTATGTATTGATTTGTGATAATACGTGTTTTCCGTAAAAATCAAGATATAATTATTTTTTAACATAGACTTAATTATACCTATTTTAGCTATGTAATTGCTAGTGATTGGTATTTAATTGGTCACTTATAAATTGCTAGTTTAATTAAATATTTTTCTTAATTAATTATTCTTATAAGTTTTCACTTATAAATTTAATTAGTGATAATTACAAATTGCAATGGGTTAATTACACAATTGTGAACCATGACAACTTATTAGCAAGTTTATGGTATGTTCTCTTTTTCTCAATTTGTCTCCATGCTTCTAGAGATTTCTAGGACAATATTAATTAGGAAATTAAATAATTAAGAAAATAAGTGAATAGAGGTAATAATTGGGAATGTTTCTAGACACCCACACACACACCTCACTCTCTCTCCCTCTCCCAAGATCTGGCCGAGCCTCACCCAGCAGCTCCCCCATTTTCTCCACCTCTTTTCCTCTAAAAAATTCTTCATTTTTACTTCAAAAATCCACACAAATTCTCACAAATTCATAATTAAATCTTTACTCAATATTCCTTGGCCTAATCTAGCATGGATCTTAGAGCAAGGAAGCAATTTCGGAGGCTAAGTTTGCATGTTGGATCTCAAAAATTTGAGGTAAAAATCTTAACCCTATGGTTAATTTGTTGGTTAACTTCTTTAATCTAACTTATTTAAGTTTTAATTTGGTTTTAATTGCAAGTTTGAATTTTTAAGAGAAGGGTTTGAATTAAAAGTTAGGATTTTTATCATAAATCAAGTTAGTTAAGTGTAGATTAATATCTAAAGACTTGCTAAAATCTAGTCTAATTGTTAATTTACAAATTGTTACTTTTAATTGTTCTAATTAATTGTGCATGCAAACTAAGTTTATAATTAGTGTGTAAAGAGGTGAAATTAAAATATAGTTAGTATTTGTGTGAACTAATTAAGATATTAAGTGTGCTTTGTGTCCGTTAGATTTGCTAAAACATCCAGATTTGTACTAAAACGGTTAATGGTTGCTTACTAGGTTTTTGGAATAAATCGATTTGAATTAAATTTGAGGTTTTGATGGTTTACTACCTATTTCATATAATATTTAATGTATTGTGAAGGCGCGATTGGGTTTTAGGCTTGGTGGTTGTCACGTTTAGCGACCCTAGTTTTGGTTTGTGGCGTTGTCGCGAGCGTGTTTTGTGCACCAAGTGCGTACGCATCTAGTTAGTATGCGTGGTTGAATTGTATCGTTTGTGTTCGCGACTATTTATATATCTACTCTCGTATTGACTTGTGTGCATTTCTAGGATCGGGTGTAAAGGCATCGGATGTGGCGCGGAAAGGCAGGGCTGAGATCGGATAAGATTAGCCGAGTCGTCCTGGTGAGTAGATGTACATATCTACGGGGAAACCGTCTGGATGGCGCAAGGTGCCCGATAGTTAGGATTAATAGTAGTACTTGCATTTATATGCATAGTTTCCTAATTATTCATCTCATTGCATCGCATCGCATCATCTTCTATATATATGTGTGATATCATCTAATAGGACACTTGCACCATTACCATTGGTTCATGCCGCCCGTGCACTATTCATGCGAACACACACGCCATTGGTAATTGCTATGTCACGAACACTATAGAACTTGCTTAGAATCGATACCCGTGCATTTGCATCATATATGATATGTAGACTTGTAGTTGTATATTCATCTCATCAGAATTGGATACGTTGGATTGCTAGTCATATGTATATACTTCGTTGCACCATCGTTCATGCATAGTTTTCTAGTGACACCATATTTCATATTATTGTTTCTTTTAGTTTCATTAATCTCATTAATGAAGTCCCATTTTATTATGCTTCACAAGCGTCACTTTTGAAACGAAATCTGCAATATAACATATATCTCATATATATAATATAAATTTTTGTCTCAGGCAGTAATATGATCTCATCACAGAACATTGCAGCAGAAGAACATATATGAAATATTGGATATACTAGGACGTCCGTGTTTTAGTACGAGCCTGTATAAAACACGGATTCCACGGTCGCGATGAATAGCCAAACCCACATCCCTAGACCCCTACGAGAGCGGTAAGCAACACTGCCAATTCTAGGGTTAGGAGACCCGGTCTCGACTCCTCGAGATGGTCTCCTACTGGACCCTAGAACCCGGTTACTTGTGCTCCCCGCCTTGGGTCTACCTAATGCGGAAAAGTAAATAATATACAACGGTGACATCATCCTCAGCCCGGAAGTGCCCCAATAAAATAATATTACATACAAATGAATTTTATATGAATGAAAATAAAAAAAAAACTCTCATCTCACATAAAACCCCCGACTATTCATAACACGACGATCCAATATAACATATTACAGCAACACATAATATCTCATATCATCAACGTAAGCAAGCATGCGTATCCCGATTGTCATTGACGTATAGCTACGAAGCCGGCGATACACCACATACTACGCTTACGGTCACTGAAAAGAAAGTGTAAAACTACAACAGTTGGAATCCGCAACCTCCTTAAATATCGCATGCCTAACCAAATGAATTTCTTAGACATCGCATGCCTAACAATTATAAACCCCGCATTTTAGTCTCATTATCGAAAACTCTTTTCAATATCAAGTCGGGCAATTCAACAAGATTCCCGACATCCTGATCGAATGCTCGTCGCAAACTTTAGTAAACGGCCGCACCCCCAGATGCCGTCGACGAAGTGCACTAAGACGGAACACCGCTGCCGCGAGCACCCAAACGAATGCTTTTGGCGACGGGGTTCTCCTGCAGTCACTTTGTAAATCCCCGTTCCCATCTCAATAAAAGTTTCTAATTTTCCAATTTTTCCCCGAGTGTCCCTTTCTTTTTCCCCTCGTATTTTTCTGTGGGAAATTGGTTGCTTAAATTCCAATATTTAAAATTTCCCAAACCCTAAAAGTCAAAACCCAAGATTTAAAACCAATTAAAACCAAAGCTAAAATAAACTAAAACCAAACTATTTTTCATAACCCCCTAAGCCCAACAAATAAAATAAATATTAACATTTAAAAATTCTTAAGCCCGGCCCCATCTTAAACCCTCAGCCCATTGAAATTTTCCATTAAAATTGAAAATTAAAGCAATCAACCCAGCCCGTCCCCCTCCTCATCCCACACACACAAAAATTTAAATTTAAAATCAAATGAGATTTATTTAAAACCCCGGCCCGTTCTAACTTCAGCCCACGAAAACTAAAAGAATTTAATTAATAAAACTTTTCTTAGCCCGCTCCCTCCAGCCCGCTTCCCCAGCACACCCGATCCGGCCCACTACCCTTCTTCTTTCTCCTTCCGGCTATCTCCCTCCTTTCCCGCTCACCTATTCATTTCGCGATCCGCCTCCTCCACCGCAGCTCACGCCCACGCCCTCGCAGTGCCGTTACCCCCTCGTATCCCCTATCTCCCTCACACCCTCACTCCTCTCTCCCATTTCCAAAATTCCTCACCTCTCTCTCTCTCGAAAACCCATTAATCCCACCGAGCACCTAACTCCGCTCGACTCCCTCCGACGACGACAACCCCTCGCTGACCCCATTCTTCCTCCCTCACACTCAACTCACCCCTCACGAGCCCTTGCACCCACCAATCGACTCCCATGCACCCGAACCCACTGCACCAAGCTCGACCACCACCCTGCACCCTCGACACCGGCGATCTCCACATCACGTCGTCGACTTCTACACTCTCTTCTCCCCATCCTCATCTCCATCACAACAGCCCCGACCCCTAATATCTCTTTTTCTCTTCAAAAAAACCATCCTAACCCAAAAAAACCCAAATCTTGAGCTCTACTGTTGCCATCGCCGGAGCGCCGCCGCCGACCGTCGTCGACCCCAGTGTACGCGCAGAGGACCACTGAGTACCCCTCAACTTCCAGTGACCGTGCAACGGCTCCGGGCAACTCCGACATCAAATCTGTATCGCGAGCCAAGCTCGCGCAAATCGATTCACGCCGTTCGTCGCGCGTTCGTGACGCCGCTGCTGCCGTGCAACCCCGAGACGTTTCCAGGAAAGTAATTTACTTGCTACATGCTAATCTACTCGTATTTCAAATTTAAACGGATAAGTTATGAAATTCCTTTTCCCGATAAGTTTAGTGATATATGTGTTCGATGCTAGGCCCCAATGAAAATACTTGTCTAAGTTGACGGAATTAAATTTTCTGTGTTGGCTCTTGTAGTGATGATTATCCTGTAAAAATCTTACTGAAAAATACGAATGTTAGTGACTAAAATGAATACCCCCCAATATACCGATAAAACTAGAAATTTCCCGTATCTGAAAATGATTAAAATCACTGTAAATTATGTACATACTGGAAAGATGTGTTCGAGGGCTTAAATAGAAGCCGACTCGACGAAATTTAACTCTATGTAAACTTCTAATCTTTTCTATACTGTAACTGCGACGATATTTAGATCGGAGTGCGACTCTGGACTGCAGTCCAGAGCGACTCTGATTACTGTTTACTGTCCCAAAATGTGTGTCATTTTGTTTCCTGAATTCGTATGTTACGGAACTCTGTAGTGGATTAAATATGGATCTGTTAGCTAAACAAAACAAGTGGTTTCATTCCGTTTCATTACCGTTTGCTATTTAAATTGAAAATAAAAAGGGCAGAACGTATAACTGTCCAGAACAGATTCAGAAGTGACATACTAATGTTAAACTGTGTATAACTTTCGACGTACAGACGCGATTAAGGATCCGTCTATTGCGTTGAATACCCTATAGAAAACCCTAGATTTTATTCAACTGTGGCATCGCTAAATTCTGAACCCAACTGGGTTCAATTCGTGTCGCGAAACGGACGTTCAGTTCAGAAACTGAATTTCCAGCTGCGAGCGCTTAAAATGAAACAACTGTATCTTGAATACCGGAAACCCGATTGAACTGAAACTAATTTTTATGAATTGCTGACCGAGTGTGATATTTATCGTATTTGTATCATTCGTTGAATTCTAAACATATGAATTTATGCAATTTTTGTAAGTTAATGACGTGCACATTGGTTCATAACATACTTAGCATGTTAATGACATACATACATATATCATACCCCATTTGCCATATACTTAGTGTTAGTGCGTGTTAGAGTCAGTGGACATTGCATTATCGTGCATGATTGATGTTGGTTTAGGAGTGACGAGTACACCAATGGAAAGTGAATATTCATGACAGTGATTGATATAGTGAACAGTGATAAAACCGTGCCATTGGTATACTTGTACACGACTAAATCAAGATCATAAATAGTGAAAACCTGGGGATAAAAGGGGAAATCGAAGTGGAAAGAGAATCGTATTTAGCGGGACCGTGTTTTAGAGGATGATCATTCGAACAACGATATATATTAGGTAGGATCTAGCGATCCGGCTGACAGGGTTATGTCCCGGGCATGTGGGCCGTTGTCTCGGGTATGTACGAGACTCCTGTTAAACATGATCCTCCTTTCCACTATGTGATTTCAAACATGACCTAGAGACCGATAGGGACACAGATCATATTTTGCATCATATAGTGACATAGTGATTACTCGCATTGCACTTTCACTGTTATTACCTCTTTTACCTGTTTCATCTTATTATAATAATATTGTTATTGTGTCGCTCTGACGACCTGAGTATGCATGCTCAGATCCCGTGGAAGGACCAGCGCAGAAGACGGATCTACCTTTCGAGTTCACGGAGATATAGTCTGGTGTACTTTCTTTCTTTACTGCTTTCCATAAAAGTGATCGTGAGATTGAACTTGGTTAGTAACTGTTCTTGTTATTTGTAATTTGTGAATAATGAATTTTAATGTAATAAATTAGTGATGTGATTCCTTTACTACTGTGATTTATTTACTAATTAACATGTAATGCTAGAAGCCGAAGTGTGACTACGGCGGGATGATTCCTTGACCGTAGGAGCATGGCTGGCCTAGTCATCCCTCATTTTCCGTATTTTGGGAAGCGGGGCGTGACACACTTGGTCGGGGCTTTGGGGCGTGGCTGTCTATTAAGTTTACCCGGCGAGTATCCGCGTACGCTACGTGATTGCGAAGGACTTTTGATCACATCAAAATTCCGTGGCAACCGATCATCTGAGACTGAACTGCTAGATTTATAACATTCAAATTAGTTATCTCATAACTACTTGTGGATTCCAAATATCGTATCACATTCCAGATAAATAGACAATGTTAAACTTTCCGATCGAATAAACAAACACCCAAGATTTCCCAAATAGCTCAACTCTTGAGCGGAGTTAAAAAATATCCTTCACATGCTACAGTACCAATAGTCCAGCCGTAGAAGGGTCAAGCCAACGCCTCACATGTGGCAACGCCGTACTGCCCCAAACCCTAAGGTTTAGAGGTAGTTCAAGACGGTCACATAATCGAGTTAAGGTTTGTTGTCTTCTAGAGGGTCCACCGCGTTACTTGCACGACTTAGAACGTTTTTAAACCTCGGAAAAATCCAACTTTTGAAAATTTTCCGGCAAGGGAAAAATGAGTTATTGATATCCGTTCGAACTTTTTAACAGTTTCTAAAATTATCCGGAACAAACAAACGAAGTTAAATTACCGATCGAATCAATAAGTCCCCAATACAACCCAGAAAACTCAACACTTGAGCAAGAATTAAAATTCCCAGAAGAATCAGGAAACACCTACGGAGGTAACTGTAGAAAAAGAGTCCCTAATCTCCACATACGGCCGCGGAACCGCCGCCAAAACCAGGGTACGGCCGCGGTTCCGCGGCGCTACAGTGGAGTTAGGAGGTTGTATTCTACAGTTATTCTTAGATTTCCCTGCTCAATTTTCTGAGCATTTTTAATTCATAAAAAATCACATTTTTTAAAAAATGTCCAGAGAAGGGTATATATCGGGGTTTTCGGAGTTCGATCGGACTTTAAACTTCGCCTAAAGCTCTAGCTTGGCTCTGATACCACTGTAGAGTTGCTAAGCACACGCACAAGGGTCTATGAGGCATCAACCATGCCCGATTTAAAATTTAGCCATGCCGAACAACCCAAAGCCGGATCTTTAAACTAGAGATTAGGCGAAAACAAGCATGTTAAACACTTTAACACTAAGTGAGAGTGATTGCAACCTTTGTAGATCCAGTCCTTCACTTCTTAAGCTCCGTGTTGAGGTCTCTTCGCTGCGATCATCGTGTTCCGGACTCTCGAGAGGCTCCGCGAAGAGAAAGATACAAGGTTGCTTCCGATCTTCGATAACAAAGATGATCTACCTTGAAGTTTCATTAACACAAGCTAACACTCACTAAATGAAGTGAACACTCTCATCTAAAGGGCAAGGGTGGATGAGGATGATGAAGTAGGATTTTTGCTCTCATTTATAATCTTTTTCTCACACATAATCATCACTTAGAAAAAACTAGAAAGCATTTTCCATGAAAAGAAGAAGGAAGAAGAAGAAGAATAATTCATAATCCTCTTGTGATGAATAATGCAAAGTAATCATAAGGTTAGAAATGCAACCATGGTTCAAGTAACCATTGTAGATAATTAACCAAGGTTAAAGGGTGTGGTTGGGATAAGAAAATATCATGCAAAAATATCTAAACAAATATCTTTGCACAAAACAAAAAGAAAGTTTCTAGAAACTTCTAGAATAGCTTAACCCTAATCAAACCCTAACCATGTTTAATCTCCACTAAACATGTTGCATTAATAACCACATCATGTTACAATATTATATATCACATATATAATATTTATTGTAACAAAATAAAATAATACAATTAACATATATCGCATATATATCAATGTATTACCTGAGTGAGAAAAAGAATATTTTAGTGAGCTAATATTAGTTAATGTAATTTAATATATCATATATATTATTATACATTAAATTATCGAATCAACACTTGATCCGACAATCCGGCTATATCGCATATAACCGACTAATATCTCATTTTCCGACTAATATCTCATTTACCGATTCATCGAATCAACACTTGATCCGATGAGCCGGCTGATATCAAATATCGCGAGAATAGAATACGGTATCATATATCGCATTATCCTCGGTCCTGCACATATCACATATGTGCTCCTACTCCGTTTTTCCTGAGTCAAGAAACCTCTGTGTAGGACTCTAAAGAATCGTCAATACGCCAGTAGCAGGTGATGATCATATCAAACACCCACAAGCTTCAAGCGGTCAACTAAACATAACAACCACCCAGGTATTGAGCGATCAGAAGATCAACAAGAAAGCCTGTACATTCTCCTGCGAATCCAATCAGTAACACTCCCATACAGTCCGGTCTCGTCGTCTGATATGTCGCATATCTCGCCTAGGGATGGTAAACGTCAGACCCCAGTAGCTTGATAAGTCGTGTCAATGTGAGGTCTATAACAGTTCGAGAAACTACTGATAACACTTACCAGTAAATCTCAGCAACCCTGGCCAGGGATTTCCAGTCATAGCCAATCGAACACAGCGTAACATCAACTCCCTATACTGGGAGAGACGAATCCCCTCCTATCGCTCATTGCCTCCATGTGATTCGGGACTGTACCCAAAAGCCACCTTTTTGCACGCCCTCTTGGACGTGGTATTATAGAAATCAAAGCACAGTGGGAATCACACAAGACTCTATGACGATCTTGGGTCAACAGACTACTCTGTACCAGTGTCACCGGAGAACTGCCATCTGACGTGAGGTATAATACCATCTGGGAGTTCTCAGCGAGTCCGTCCAGTGTACCCAGTCTCTACTGAGCACCCGTACACCATCCTTGATGTCAAACACCGATGGATATGGGATCACACATCGCCCATCATATGGGTCAAGATGCGTATACGCTAGTCTACTCTGGTGTATCGATGCCCTGTCTCGATACACCCACGACTAGGAACAGTTATAGGATGTACTCGTCGACTACCGTGGCCCCACTAGTATGATCTCATCATAGTCCCAGTAGTCGAGTACATATCCTAAGGGCTTTATCAACATGTAACATAAAGACAATCGGAGTACATGTTAAGATAAAGTACAACCAGATAGCGTACTATCATGTCGAGCAAGAAAGTCCTCCCTATATATATCTAAGCATCCACTACAATATACATTGTATGTACAGTAATGGCCTCTAGGGCATACATATAACTAACATGCTGGAGGTAGATAGCCTCGGCGATGGCGGTTCGACTTAGAGTGGAGGGGTGTTGTGGAAGGAGTAGACTCGCAGGTAGCTTGGTGGTGCAGTCGTGCTTGTCGGCTGTGAGGGGGACGGTGAAGGGGCAGTGGGGTTGCTGGTGGTTGATCGTCGAAGGAGGTGGAGGTGATGACGGGTACGGTGGGTTCAGGTTTGGGGAGCTCGGTGTGGTGGTGGAGGTTCGGCTGAGGTGAGGTGATGGCGTTGGTGATGTGAGGAGGTGATAGCCGGGAGTTCGGAGGGTTTTCCAGTGGTGAAAGGAGGAGCTGGTGGCGGCTAGCGGTTGCTAGCTGTCCGTGCCGTTGGGTTGTGTGAGAGAGAGATGGTGGGAGTTCGGTGAGGAGAAGAAGGTTGAGCAGGGTGTGATCAACAATGAGGTTGGCAGATCGAGGCTCATCGGCTGTAGAGTGTTTTTCATTATGCTATTGAGATAGGAATACGTGCGCTTGTTAGGCGTATACAGATTCCCCCTATTTAGGGTAAGCCAGGGTTTATTGATTGTGGGTATCCGAATCTTCTACAGCCGCGGACTAACCTGTCGTTAATTACCTCTCGTCTTTGGAGTGAGAGAACCTCTGATTAACGGGTAAAACTGGTCATGCGTACTCAATCTGGAGTGTGCACATGTTGTGTTTTGAAGGTGTTTTAAACATATTGGTGGCATCGCAGAATTTACGGGGGTCCCGCTACCCGGATAGACGGCCAAGGGTCAAGGGGGCTAGCAACCCCCTTGCGGGATGCGGGGCAACGTCCCGTTAGAAAAAATTTTCTAACGGGAAAAGTGTTTCAAGTGTGAAACGTATGGGAAAAGAAGGGTGAGGAGCTTCCTAAGCACGTGTGAGATGGCACGTGGTTGCTAGGCGCCAGCGGGTCACTTGCATTGCACGTGGGCACTGGACGCCAGCGGTTCACGCGCCCGTCCTGTGGGCACTCGATGCTAGCGGGTCATGCGCCTGGCACGCGGCCGCTGGACGCCAGCAAAAAAAGGAGCTTAGCCCTTGAACTGGGAGTTGAACTCCCGAGAGATTTTGGAGTTAAACTCCTAAGAAAAGAAGGATTTTTATTATTTTATTTTTTTGGAATTCGAAGGAGTTAAACTCTTAAAGAAAAGATTCTTATCTGGAGTTAAACTCCGAAATGATTTTCGGAGATGATGAAAGGGGACCATTTTCTTCTTCCTTGAGCCTTGGATTCTCCCAAAATGAGATTTTTGGAGTTAGGTCTCTTTCTTCCCCCTCTCTATTAGTTGGATCTAGGAGAAAATTGGTGGTGAGATTTAAAAAATTACCCTTTTAGAGATTTGAACCCCCTTCAAGAGTTTTATGGTGAAAAATTATTTCTTTTTGGAAAAAGAAGAATTAAATTGTTGATTTTATTCAAAAAAAAGAGAAGAAGGTTTAAAACCTTGAGGAAGGAGAAGGGGGCACAGAACTCTAGTGATAGAGGTTAGGATCTCCTTCAGATGTTGTCCTCCGATGATCTGCGCGAGCGTTGGTGAACGGGTGAGATTGATGTTGAGGGTTGCCTCCTTGAGCGTGTGGATCTCAGTGGGCTTGTTGTGAGGCGAAGCCGAGCTATCTGCAAAAGAAGTCATGGGGTGGTTGTACAACCGTGGACCTTCCGACGATCAAGTCAGCCGAGAAATTTGGGCAGAGTAGCGGCTTATTGGAATAAAATTTCCTTACCCGAGTCGTCTGGGAAAGAGGTTTTTATAGTGGTCGCATGGAGCGAGCTGGCGCGAGATCTTCGCCGTCGGTTACGCCCCTGGCGTTACGCCCGCGTGAATGAGGGGATCCCCCCGTTAATGACGAGATACACTCGTTAATGGGGGATACAATAGCGTGGAACGCAGGATCATGGGGTGGCGGATATCTCGCATCTGGCAAGATCCGTGGAACTGTGGCGGAGACACTCGCGATCTGCGTTCTAGGTTGCTCGGTAGAACCGGGGATGCTTACCTCGGTGGGAGGCTCGAGGTGAGCGGGAGGCCGAGGAAGCTCAACGTGTAGGAGGGCTCGGAGGAGAGCCTATTGTTATTTGTAAGGCGTGCATAGGAGTGTTCAGGGATCCATCGAAGGTCAGGCCATACCTCGGGACGATAGCCCGGGGGATGCCTCCAATGTATAGTGCTTTCCCTGTTTCCATGAGCCCCGGGACACGTCATCTGCCACGTTTCATGATCTGGGGAGTTCCCACTTTTGAGTATCATCATTAGCCCCCCACTCTTGTCCCGACCTATTTATGGGTCGGGTCGAGAGTGGTCTGGATCAATTTCCCGGGCTCAGCCTGTTGTCAAGAATTTGTCAGCGCGGATTTCCGGGGCGACTCGGCGTAGGGCGGTTCCGTCATTCAGATCTTTGAGCCTGCGTGTCGTATCCTGGGTGCTTGGATCTCTGGGCGTATATTGGATGACGTCAGTGGATCAGGGGAAAGGATCGTACATTTAAAGAGGGGCGCCGATTCGCTTGTACGTCAGTTGAGGCGGAGGCCACGCGTCCGAAGCGGATTGGCGGACGTGACAAGCTTTCGCTGTCGCCTGCGCCCGAAGGGATGTCTCCAATATTCGTTCGACACGTGGGGGCTTCGACGGCTGGCAGACGCGAAGCTTTATTTTGGCGGGAAATGATCTGAGCCGTCGGATGCTTCCCTCAAGTGGTATAAATAGGAGTGGGATCCCCCTAGGGTTCATACTTTCGCCACTATTTTCCTTTACTACGAGAGATTGCTCGGCGCTCCATCTATTAGATCGGATCCTTCGCTCTCTTTCCTCGGAGAACTCCTTCCTTTGAATTAGGTTAGATGTCTTCTTCCAAGGAGTCTGTTGAAATAGTTAGGGTAGAGTCTAGGGAGTCTTCCACCCCTTCGGCTGCTGACGGCCAAGAGGGTTCCCTTGTTGCTTCCTTATCGTCGAGCCTGCCCCGTAGAATCAGGGCTATCCGCGCCGCTAGCAACCCGGCTGCGATGAGGGTCCCTATGGTGCGCATCGGGAATGCCCGCGGTGCACCCTCAGTCTTGAGGGATCTGGACGAGATTGCCGAGATTCGGTCTCGTTTCCATATCCCTTATAACTATTCGCTTCGTTTAGCAAAGGGGGGAGAACGGGCGGACCAGATGCAGGGGAAGGAGATTGCTCTGTATTTGGAGGCATTCCGAGCGGGAATGTGTCTGCCCTTTCTAACCCAGGTATGCAGGATACTTCGTTGTTTCCAACTCTCGCCGGGCCAGCTTACGTCGAACTCGTGGAGAATCCTCTTTGGGTTTCTGGTCCGGTTGAAGCTTGAGGACATCCTCTTCAGCTTGACCCTTCTTACTTCCTTTCTCTGCTATAAAAATCACCCCAGCACCAGCAAGAACGAGCCGAGCTGGGTGTATTTTTCCTTTAAAAAATGCAAGGGTGGGGTGGTCGGGTCGGGTGTGGTGGTCGATCCTTCTTCCTTCTATGACTGGAAGGAGAATTTTGTATTCGTCGATCCACCCGAGGGTGAGGACTGGCCTGTGCCTGTACAGTGGCACAGGGCCGACTGCCTACGGGTGAAGTAGTCATCCTCTCTCGAGGCGAGGGCGGTGTCCATGTGGGAGCTGATCCAGCGGGCCGACGTCTTGCTTTCAGAGCAGGTCCTTAGCTGGGCTGGGCTCAGCCCCGCGCGCTTTGTGGGTAAGTTAGGAGATTGGAAGATCTGTTTAGACTTGAGTAATTTAGTTTTTGCCCTTCTTGCATCACTAACTTCTCTGTGCTTTCTCCCTTTGAAGGACACATGGACCGGTCCAAGATTCTAGCTGCCATATCCACCACGACCCAGAAGAAGGCCGGGGGCATGGTCTTGTCCCAAGCAGGCCAAGCTCGGCCCTGAAATCGTCCCTATCGGCGAAGTCCTCCGCAGCGCCCCAGGCTCCCGATGACCGTCGCGAGGGCAGCCAGAAGCACGCATGAGACCTGGAGCCCCAAGCGAGGGAGGAGGAGGTGACCGAGGTCCCCCTCAAGAGGAAAAGGACGGTTTCCCGCACACCGTCGACTGATATCCCCGAGGGGATTCCCATGCAGTAGGGGGACGTCTGCTTTGTGGTCCCCTTGGGGCTTGCCGTCGTTGACAGTTTGCTCGCGGACATGGAGCAGTCAGCCGGGGGGAAGATTCCGCGGGGGACCATAAAGGCCCAAGTGGCCGCCATCGCTCAGGAGGCATTTCAGGTTAGTATTCGTTTAAGTGTTATCTTGATTGCCTTCTCTTAGCCTGGACACCTCTAAATCCGTCTGTTGCTTCCCTTAGGTCCTCCAACATTGCGCCCTCATCGTTAACATGGAAGCCGAGTAGATCGCCCTGGTCATGAGGAAGGCGGGGGAATCGTCTTCGGAGACGGAGGATCTGCGCCTTCAGCTGCGACAGGAGAAGGAGAAGACGGCCGCCCTTAAGACCCGGTTGGCCGCCGGAGAGCTCACGATCTCGAAGTGCCCAGAGTCTTACCGACTCATGAGCGAGTCCCACCAAGCCGTGGAGGGCAAGCTGGAGGAGCTGGGTAAGCACTACACCTTAATGAAGAAGGCGAGGGACGCTAGCAAGAGGGAGACTGAGGCCGCGCTTGAGGCGGCGAAGATCGCCGAGCTTCGGGCCCGCAAGTCGGTGGAGACGTACAAGGCTTCAGACTGTTCTACGCCGACTCAGCGAAGCCTCCGCTATCGTTTGGCATGCAGCCCTTGATGCTGCCAAGGAGTTGATGCCGGAGTTTGCCGACGATGAGCTCCGTGCTCGGGTCCTTCTCTCGGTGGAAACGCCACAGGCGGCTGGTGCCGGAGGCGGAGCGGCTACGGAAGCAGAAACCCCGACCCTTGAGGGCGGTGCCGAACAAGGCGAGGTCCAGGCTGAGCCTGCTTCCTAAGCTCCTCATTTTTTCTTTTATTTGAGAAAAATTTTGTAAGCCTCCGGGCAATTTTTGTAAGGCAGAGGAGCCCAGAATACCCTGTAAAGGCTTTTAGAACATAAATAAAACTGGGTTTATCTTCCTCTATGTGGCAATGTTTTTCTTGTGTGAGTACTTAATTGACCGAGCAAGGAAGCTGCTCGGTGGCCTCGTGAGGAGGGCTTCGATCCTTAGTGTAGGTGGGCAGGATGTGCCCGCTAAGGATTGACCAAGCAGGGAAGCTGCTCGATGGCCCCGTGAGGAGGGATTCGATCCTTAGTGTAGGTGGGCAGGATGTTACCGCTAAGGATTGGACGAGCAGGGAAGCTGCTTGGTGGCCTCGTGAGGAGAGCTTTGATCCTTAGCATAGGTGGGCAGGATGTGCCCGTTAAGGATTGACCGAGCAAGGAAGCTGCTCGGTGGCCTCGTGAGGAGGGCTTCGATCCTTATCATAGGTGGGCAGGATGTGCCCGCTAAGGATTGACCGAGCAGGGAAGCTGCTCGGGGGCCTCGTGAGGAGAGCTTCGATCCTTAGCGTAGGTGGGCAGGAAGTGCCCGCTAAGGATTGACCGAGCAGGGAAGCTGCTCGGTGGCCTCGTGAGGAGGGCTTCGATCCTTAGCGTAGGTGGACAGGATGTGCCCGGATTGACCGAGCAGGGAAGCTTCTCGGTGGCCTCATAAGGAGGGCATCGATCTTTAGCGTAGGTAGGCAAGATGTGCCCGCTAAGGATTGACCGACCAGGGAAGCTGCTCGGTGGCCTCATGAGGGGGGCTTCGATCCTTAGCGTAGGTGGGAAGGATGCACCCGCTAAGGATTGACCGAGCAGGGAAGCTGCTCGGTGGCCTCGTGAGGAGGGCTTCGATCCTTAGCGTTGGTGGGCAGGATGTGCCCACTAAGGATTGACCGAGCAGAGAAGCTGCTCGGTGGCCTCGTGAGGAGGGCCTCGATCCTTAGCGTAGGTGGGCATGATGTGCCCGCTAAGAAGTGGCCTCGTAAGGAGAGCTTCGATCCTTAGCGTAGGTGGGCAAGATGTGCCCGCTAAGGATTGGCCGAGCAGGGAAGCTACTTGGTGGCCTCGTGAGGAGGGCTTCGATCCTTAGAGTAGGTGGGCAAGATGTGCCCGCTAAGGATTGACCGAGCAGGGAAGCTGCTCGATGGCCTCGTGAGGAGGGCTTCGATCCTTAGCGTAGGTGGGCAGGATGTGCTCGCTAATGATTGACCGAGCAGGAAAGATGCTCGGTGGCCTCGTGAGGAGGGCATCGATCCTTAGCGTAGGTGGGCAGGATGTGCCCGCTAAGGATTGGCCGAGCAGGGAAGATGCTCGGTGGCCTCGTGAGGAGGGCTTCGATCCTTAGCATAGGTGGGCAGGATGTGCCCGCTAAGGATTGGCCGAGCAGGGAAGATGCTCGGTGGCCTCGTGGGGCGTCGGTCAGTCTCCCTTAACCCGTAAACCCTGGAAGAGAGACCGTCGCGGACAACACGTGGCAGAAGAGCACAGGCAAGGCACGTCGCTCCGTAGTGCGCATCGTTCCAACTCCCATTGACCGCTAGGGGCCCGTGAGGGATGGCATGGTCGCCACGCGGCAGCTCCGTATTGGGAAACTTGTAAATATCCCATTATTCGCGTTGTTGCGTGCGAAAACTTTGGACTTTAGGGATTCGCTTGGGGCTTATAAATAGCGAAGGCAGTTTGGTCAAATAAACCCACCCTTGCGTTTCTGAAAAATGGTCGGGTTTATTTACAGCATCAAGGAGATCATTTCCTTCGACGGTGTGTACCTTTATGACCCAGAGTGCACCGAGGAGTCATACCGAGGGGCGATAGAGCGTGTGGAGAGCCACTTCGGCCGCTTACTCCCCCGGCGATCCCCTCTCCTCCAATTGCTCATGTACGCGATTTGTAGGATGTCCCCGGGTCCGAACAATGCCTTTTCCGAGCAGCTACAGGATGAGGCTATTGACAAGTTGCACACGCTCCATCACTTCGGCCTGATTTCGAAGAGCGGGCGGGATCGATCGGTGGAAATTCTTCTGGAGTGTTTCCAGAAGAAGCTGATCTCCGACTCCTGCCCGGTAGGTGCGGCCTCTGGCCCATCCGTGGCATCTTAGGTCCGCGAGCATCATGACAGGGAGCGGGCCGCAGAAGCTAGGGCTCGGCTGGCGGAAATCTCCTCGGAGTACCACCAGCAGTGCTTTCTTAACCCCCGGCCATCTTTACTGTAATATTTTTATTTTTTTGTATATATTTTTTTTGTAAGGCTGAGGAGCCCATAATACCACTCAATGAATAAAGTTCTTCTTTTCCGATGTGCTTTTGTCTCCTTTTTATCCCTTTAGTATTTTTGCATATTTTCTCAAAAACGAATCTAGAGATCTCGGAAACGAGAAGGAGAACAAAATTTATGGAAGAAGTCTCTTATAACTTGGGAGATTTAATAAAAATTACATTTCTTTGAAAAGAAGAAAATACATTCATTTGTATAGTTTGAGTTTCTCAGCGTTGCAGGGCCAAAGAAACTTGCATCCTCCTGCGACTTGTAAATGATAGGCTCCACCGGGCAATACTTCGGAGACGAGGAATGGGACGTACCACTTCGGAGAGAATTTGTGCAGCTTGCCTTGGTCCACAAATTTGTTCCGCCTCTGGACTAAATCTTTCGTCTTGAAGGCGCGGTGCTTAACTTGTGCGTTGTAGTAGCGTGCAGTTTGCTGTTGATAAGCGGAGGCTTTGATCTGTGTCCGGTCTCGTTTCTCTAGCAAGATGTCCAAATTAGTCCGGAGCGCCGAGGTGTTTGCTTCATCATCGAAGTGTTCGACTCTGTAACTGGGCAGTCTGATCTTTGCTGGGACCATTGCCTCGGTACCGTAGTAGAGGATGAAGGGGATCTCTCCCGTAGGCGTCTTCTTCGATGTGCGTAAGGCCCATAACACTCGTGGTAGTTCCTCAACCCAGCTTCCCTGCCTTCCTTCTAAACGAGTTCGAAGACCTCGGATGACGTCTCGGTTAGCAATCTCGGCCTGCCCGTTACATTGAGGATGCGTGACCGCGGCAAACTTCATTAATATGTCGTAATCGTTGCAGAACTCTTTGACTTTTTCGTTTTCAAAATTTTTCCCGTGGTCGGTAACGATGCACCTCGGGATCCCGAATCGGGAGATTACGTTGTTCTGCAGGAATTTGATGGTCTTGGTAGCGTCCGGTTTTCTGATGCGGACAACCTTAATCCACTTCGTGAAATAGTCTACCGCGATGAGGATGTATTTGTGCCCTCCCGTACCAGTGGGGAGTTGGCCCACCATGTCCATCCCCCACCGGGGAAACGGCCAGGGGGAGGTGAGGTCCGTTAGCTCGGTAGACGGAAGACGGGGTATGCTGCCATGGAGTTGACAGCTTTTGCATCTTCTGACGAGCTTTTGAGCGTCTTGGTGAATCGTCGGCCAATAATACCCTTGGAGCAGCGTCTTCTGGACTAAGGTACGGGCTCCTTGATGCGTTCCACCGACCCTTTCGTGTATCTCACGCAGGACGTAATCGGCTTCGTGGGGGTCGACACACCAGAGCAAAGGTTGTGTGTATGACTTCTTGTAAAGGTTTCCATTGCTCGAAGGCGACGCGGTTCCCCTCGGTCCTCTGGAAGTGTACCCTCCTTCAGGAACTCTACGAGGGGCTTCCTCCAATCACAGCCTTCCTCTTGAGTAGTGTATACTTGAAGCGTTGCCTCTCTATCTTCCACGCTGGGCTGTGGCAAGACTTCCAAGAGGATATTCCTCTTATTGTTGGCCATATAGTAAGAGGCTAGCTTGCTCAGGGCATCAGCCTGGACGTTCAGGTGCCGGGGAATCTGTTCCACTTGAAATTCGTCGAAACTTTTTCACAGACTTTTCACCTTGGCTAAGTATTTCACCATGAGCATCTCTCGGACCTCGAAGCGCCCAGTCACTTGGTCGACGGCTAGGGCGGAGTCGCTGTGAATTCGGATCGTCTTCAGCCCCACTCCGGAAGCGGTTCGCAACTCGGCTAGCAATGCCTCGTATTCCACAGCGTTGTTTGACGCTCTGAACCCGAGCTTCAAAGAGTACTCCATTTCTGCCTCATTCGGGCCTCGAATGATAAGGCCGGCACCGCTCCCCTCCTCGGTAGAGGATCCATCGACGTAGAGGACCCAATCAGGGATGGAGTCGGGCACTTCCTCGACCGAGGGTCGGGACCCTGGGACGGGTGCCGACCCTGCTTCCTTGTTGGGGATAGTACACTCGACAACGTAGTCTGCCAGGACTTGCGCTTTGATGGCTTGCCTAGGGAGGTATTTGATGTCGAATTGGGATAACTACCACCTCCATTTCTCCAGACGACCAGACGACTAGGAGGAGGCGAGAATAGCCCCTATGGGCCGCTCGGTGAGGAAGAGGATGGTGTGTACCTGGAAGTAGTGTCGTAGCTTCCTTGAGGCGACGCTAAGTACCAAGACAATCTTCTCTATGGCCGGGTACCTCGTTTCCACGTCTTTAAAGGCATGGCTCACGTAGTAAACCGGTTTCTGTACTCCTTCGACTTCTCGGACGAGCACCGAGACAGCAACATGATCGGATACCGCAAGATACAGTAACAACTCGTCTCCTTCGATTAGCTGGGTGAGCAGCTGGGGACTTTCCAGGTGCACTTTGAGTTGCTCGAAAGCATTTTGACACTCTTCCGACCATTCGAACCTTGGGATCTTTCTCAGGGCTTTGAAGAATGGGATGCACTTTTCTCCGGATCTCGACATGAAGCGACTAAGAGCGGTCACTCTCCCCGTGAGTCGCATGATCTCCACGTTGCTCTTTAGCGTGGCCATGTTGAGAATGGCGCTGATCTTCTCTAGGTTAGCTTCAATTCCTTAGTGGGTAACCATGAACCCCGAGGAATTTCCCTCTAGTGACTCCGAACGCGCACTTTGCTGGATTCAGCTTCATTTTGTACTTGCGGAGGATGTCGAATGTCTCGCCAAGATCCTTGGTGTGCTCGTCCGATGAGGTTGATTTCATGAGCATGTCTTCGACATAAACCTCCATGTTCCTCCTGATCTACGTTTTGAACATTTTGTTAACCAGGCGCTGGTATGTAGCCCCGGCATTTTTGAGGCCGAAAGACATTACATCGTAGCAATATACCCCCCGGTCCGTGGTGAACGCGGTTAGTTCTTCATCTGCCGGGTTCATACGGATCTGGTTGTAGCCGGAGAAAGCGTCTATGAAACCGAGCAATTCGTGGCATGCCGAGCAGTCCACAAGCTGGTCTATCCGAGGGAGGGGATATTTGTCTTTCGGGTAAGCCTTGTTCAAATCTGTGAAGTCGACACACATGCACCACTTCCCGCTCGCCTTTTTAACCATGAACACATTCGCCAGCCATTCCGAGTAGGTCACATTTCGAATGAAGCTGGCTGCAAGCAACCTATCGACCTCGTCCTCGATCGCCTTTTGTTTGATCGGAGCGAAACTTCGCTTCGTTTTTCTAACGGGTCGGGCCGTCGGGTCGACCCCGAGCTTGTGCAAGATTACCTTGGGGTCAATCCCGGGCATGTCAGCAGGCGCCCAGGCGAACACGTCTGAGTTTCCTCGGAGAAAGCGAATCAAGTTTTCGCGCCGGGCTCCCGTTAAATGGGATCCAATTTGGACAGTTCTTTCCTTATTCCCCTCGATGAGGAGGACCTGTGTTAGCGCCTCCACCGGAGCCCCTCGGATTTTCTTCTATTCGTCATGGGTATCCAAGGACCCCTAGAAATCATTTGCGCTTCCGAGGTCGTCACGTTGCTCTTTAGTGGTGGATGTTGTAGGGTGTTTTTCGTCATCCCATTGAGATGGGAATACGCGCGCGCTTTTCAGGCGTACTACAGATTCCCCCTGCCTGGGGTAGGCCGGGGTTTATTGATTGTGGGGATCCGAATCTCCGGCAACCGTGGACTAAGCTGCCGTTAATTACCCCTCGCCTTTGGGGCGAGGGAACCTCCGATTAACGAGTTAAACTGGTCATGCGAACTCAATGTGCGGTGTGCGTGTGTTGTGTTTTGAAAAGGGGTTTTGGATATATCAGGAGCCACGCAGAGTTTTTACGGGGTGCGGGGCAGCGCCCCGTTAGAAAATTTTTTCTAACAAGGGCAGTGTCGTGGAGTATGTGTATGTGTAAATATGTATACATATGTATATATTATTGTATGTACATAAAAAGAGGGGAAAAAGACATCCAAAGGATGCGTGGGGCAGCACCTTGGGCGCTGTGCGCTCAGGCGCTAGAGTGCCACGTGTCGGCCGTGGGCGCTCTGCGCTTGAGCGCTGGGCGCTTGAGCGCAAGTGCGCCACGTGTCAGCACGGGGGCGATTTGCGCTTGAGCGCAAGCACGCCACGTGTCGACACGGGGGCGACTTGCGCTCGAGCGCAAGCGCGCCACGTGTCGGCACCGGGGCGACTTGCGCTCGAGCGCAAGCGCGCCACGTGTCTTCACGGGGGCGACTTGCGCTCGAGCGCTTGCGCTTGAGCGCAAGCGCGCCACGTGTCGACAACGGGGCGACTTGCGCTCGAGCGCTTGTGCTAGAGCGCAAGCGCGCCACGTGTCGGCACGCGGGCGCTTCACGCTTGAGCGCCGGTGAGAAAAGGAGGCTTTTAGCCTAAAAAAAGATTTCTCGAAAGAGAAATCAGAGAGGAGTTGGACTCCTGAGTGTGTTTTTGGGGTTAATGGAAGGGGTTCTTCTTCTTCCTCCTGTTGTTTGCTGGATCTTGAAGATCAAGAGATGTGAGATCTCAAAATCTCTCCTTTTTGAGATCTGATGACAGATCCAAGTTCCCCTTTGTGGGTTTTGTGGTGGAAAACTACTTAGTTTTGGAAAAGAAAGAGTAAAACTCTTGATTTAATTTAAATGAAAGAAGAAGGATTGAGACCTTCAGAAAAGGGAAAGAGATACAAACCCTAGGTTTTTTTTGTGAGAATGAAAAGTCTTCTTTATTTTTTCATCATGTTGCATTTTATAGGCTTACATATTTACATATAGCCCCTTGGGCTTCACAAAAATGGCATTTTGCCTATCCCATAGCTCATGTGCCATTTCATTTTTGCACATAAGCCATGGGCTTACAAAATATTGGCTTTATGCCCATTTTGCATACATTCATATATAAAAAATTACATAAAAATTATTTATTACATGATTTTGTTGTTGGCATGGGGGGGCTGGCCGCGGGCTCGACTTGGGTATGGGCCCGCTTGACCTGGGCTTGGGCCCACCTGGCTTGGGGTCGACCTTGACTTTGACTCGGTCAATGGGGGTGTAAATTTTTACCCCAACAGATGTCACTATAAAGCAAATCTTTGGCGATTTTTTGGTTCCCGTAGGCCCGGCCTATCTCACCTTGATCCAACGAAAACTTGATCACGAGATGGAAGATCGAGATTTGAGCCCGAAGAGAGTTTAGCGTCGGGCGCCCCAGGAGGATGTTGTAGGACGAGGGGATCCTGGTGACGATGAATTCCACCGGTACGGTCCTCGTACGACCCGCTTCCATAATGTTAAGGAGGAGCGTAACCAATCCCTCGGCTGGGATGGAGTGGTTGGTAAACCCCGATAGGATGTTGGTGGTTGGTTGTAGGTCTGATGGGCCGAGCCCCATACGCTGGAAGCGGTCATAGAAAAAGATATCTGCCGAGCTTCCTGAGTCGACCAATATCCTTTGAACCTCGTAGCGGTGGACCCATGCTGTAATCACGAGAGGGTCGTTGTGAGGCAAGGATATACCGTGGTGGTCTTCATCAGTGAAGATGATGGGCGTAGCGGTCTTGCATTTCTTCTGGGGCTGGTCGCTTGTTCCCTCGACGGGTAGGAGGCGGCGAATCTCGCCGGTTCCATGTGCACACCCCGAAGAAATGACCGTAATTTTGCCGATCGTTAATTCGCCGGGAGGGTGATGGTTGTCGTGCTCCCTGTCTGCCTGCTGTTTTTCCCGCAGGTATTTTGCCTGGTGGTCTGAGCGGGTCAACTCCTCGATATAGCCGCAGAGTTATTTACAGTTCTCGGTCGGTTGTCCCTGCGACCTATGGAAGGCGCAGTATAGGCCCCGGGTTCGTTTAGCAGCTCTATCGGTGACCGGAGGGAGCTTGAAGAATCGCTCGCCCTTCGCCTCCTCTAACAGCTCGGTCTGAGAGATGTTGAGTGGAGTATACTCCTGGAACTTCGGGGAGTATGGCTTTGGCCGGTCGACCTTCTTCTTCTCTTCTCTGCCCCTCTTCTTTTGGTCGGCCTGGTCGCCCCGTGGTAGATTTGCGTTTACCTCAGAATCGAGTTAGATTTCTTGCTCGGTCCAAGATTTTACCTCGGCCATGGTGTTAGGTTATGCTAATACAAAGGAGCGGAGCCACTCCATGTGCCTAAGACCTGACCTCAGAGCGGTGATGACAGTTCCATCCCGGTGCTCGGGAACCTCAAGAAGAGCGTTGTAGAAGCGAGTGATGTATCCTTTAAGGGATTCCTTGTCCCCGCTCTTTATGGTGAAGAGGTAATCGACGGTCCGTTTCTGTCGTCTGTTCCCGAAGAATTGTCTTAGGAACTGGGCGACCAGCTCATCAAAGGTAGAGATGGAGCATGGCATGAGTCCTTGGAACCAGTCTTGTCCAGCCCGAATGAGAGTGGCGGGAAATGCTCGGTATTGGGTTGCATCAGAGTTATCCTAGATGCTCATGCCCACCGTAAATGCGTCCAGATGGTCCTTCAGGTCGGACTTCGCATCGAAGAGGGATACCTTGGGAGATTTGTTTCTGGACGAGACGCGTGCAGCGAGCAGCTCTTCGGTGAAGGGCTTTATAAGCGAGTCAGCAGCATACCTGGCCCCCTTACTCGATGGATAACCTTTCTGATATATGCCCTCAATTTTCTTTTCGAGGGCGTCGAGACGGTTGTGGTACCCTGAGGATTCGGCGTAGTCGGAGTAGTGGCCCTTTCCCGCTTGTAGCCTGTGACTGGCTGCGACTCCGGTTCCGTTCTATTAGATTCCTCATGTCCCCTGGCGAGGTCATTCTTGAGTCTTCGCGGCGAGTGCCGCTCGTGCGACACCGTCGAAAGAGAGGGTGCCGGCCATGCCTAGGAGCAGGCGAGCTGACCAACACCTCCTCGGGAGGGATGGGAACGCGATGGGCCTTAGGACGATGGGCTCTTTCATGAGACCGCGGCGTGGAGCCGTGTGGCGCTTAGAGGGTCATTGAATCTGTCGCTGTGGAGGATCTATAGTCGCCGGAGAGAGCAAGACGTTGTTCAGTGGTGCCAGCGTGAGCAGTGTCATCTTCCCCTCTGCAGAGGTCATGATCTCTGGGAGGGGAACGGCGACCTGGGCCCGCCGTTTAGACGCGGGCAAGGGCATCCACTATGGACGCGAGCCTGTCGATCCGTGCCGAGAGGGTGTGGATGGAGTTTGGGGGAAGGGTGGATCCGTCCGCGCCTCCGTTGTGGGGAAGGCGGCGGCTTGTGCTCGGATCTTCACGGTGTTCGCTCGCCATAAAGTCGAGAGCGGAAGGTCAACTTTCGATGAGTGGAAGGAACAAGGTCAGACTTCCCACAGACGACGCCTACTGATGGAGGTTAGGATCTCCTTTAGATGTTGTCCTCCATCGATCTACGCGAGCGTTGGTGAACGGCTGAGATTGATGTTGAGGGTTGCCTCCTTGAGCGTGTGGATCTCAGTGAGCTTGTTGTGAGCTGAAACCGAGCTATCTGCAAAAGAAGTCCCGGGGTGGTTGTACCACCGTGGACCCTCTGACGATCAAGTTAGCTAAGGAATTTGGGTAGAGTAGTGGCTTATTGGAATAATATTGCCTTACCAGAGTCGTCTGGGAGAGGTTTTTTTTATAGTGGTCGCATGGAGCTAGCTGGCGCGAGATCTTCGCCGTCGGTTACGCCCCTGGCAATACGCCTGCATGAATGACGGGATCCCCCCATTAATGACGAGATACGCTCGTTAACAGGGGGATACGACGGCGTAGAATGCAGGATCGTGGGGTGGCGATCTCGCTCCTGGCGAGATCCGCGGAGCCGTGGCGGAGGCTCTCGCGATCTGCGTTCTAAGTTGCTCGGTAGAACCGGGGATGCTTAGCTCGGCGGGAGGCTCAAGGTGAGTGGGAGGCCGAGGAAGCTCAGCGTGTAAGAAGGATCGGAGGCGAGTCCATGGTTACTCGTAAGGCGTGCATAGGAGTGTTCAGGGATCCATCGAAGGTCGGGTCATACCTCGGGACGATAGCCCAGGGATGCCTCCAATGTATAGAGCTTGCCCTGTTTCCGTGAGCCCTGGGACACTTCATCTGCCACGTGTCATGATCTGGGTAGTTCCCACTTATGAGTATCATCACAGAACCCTAGAAATTATGAGAGAATGAAAGTTATTGATTTTCACATCATGTTTGGCTTTTATAGCCTACACACTTTACATATAGCCCCTTGGGCTTTTCCAAATGGCACTTGTGCCTCCCCATATCTCATTTGCTTATTTCTGTTTACACATAAGCCAGAGAGTTTACAAAATTTTGGTTTTTTGTCCATTTTTCATACATTTATTTCTAAGAAGTGCATTTAAACTAATTTATTGCCTCTTTTTTGGCATGGAGCCGGCCCCTTCCATACTCGGTCTTGACTTAGGGTTGGGTCTACTTGGCTTAGTGTAACAACCCTAAACTTTTTATACAGAAATTTTTCAAAATACAGAAAGGAATACCTAAGCCTGAGCACAAGTTATAAATTTAATTTGCTTTTGAACAGTAAGAAACCACTTGTAGTTCATTGGTAAAGCCTTGCACTGCTGTGACATAACTCCTGTGATCGAATCCCCCCAGCCTTATATATTTTTTATTGATTTTTCTTTTAATCTTTTAGAAGCTCAAAAGTTTGCATGTGCACTACACGTAAAATGAAAAGTCACACAGAAATCAAACATGTGCATTAGGCTAGTTGAAGTGACCAGGAAACGTGGCGGAGATTCGAGCTCCCAAGTCCCTAGATGGACCGGCGAGATGGCTCGTGGGGCCGGCACCACTGGCCCCCCTGTAGGTACTGTCCTGTTTTTTTGTTATCCTAACCCCTTGGCCTCCCCCCTTAACCCCTGTACCGTTTATTTTTATTAAAAATAAACAGAGAATTAAAAAGTGGCATTAAACCAAATTTTAAAAGCATTTTCAATTCTCCAATTCATTACCCTAAACCCTAATTTTCCATATAAATACCACACTACATTTCACCCCTCCTCATTCAGAAATCTCATACAAAAACTCTCTAAAATTTTCAAGTCCTAAGTTGTACAAGTGGAGTTAGCAAAGGTCGAAGTTCCGGCGACGTTTCGGGAAGATTCCGTCGACGAAACGACTTCCCGACGATTCCAATAGCTTCTTCTATCTCTCCTATTTATTTTCAATCTATATGTCCCTTTCACCTTTCTCAACTTCTAGTCTTAAACAACTTCTTTTCAAAACCTGTCGGAAGCGGAGTTAATCCGACTTCCGACGCTCTTTTCTTTAAAAACACAATTTCTCTTAAACAATAAATTACCATATCTTCTAATAATGTTTAAAAAACATAAATAAACACATTAGAACAAGTTTCATCCCAAAATAATTCGTATTGCAATTTCTATTTCACTTTTACAGTAAAATAACATCATGTTTACATACACAATGTTTAACAAACATAAATAAACACAATGACATTCATATTTCTCTTTTTTCTTTGGAATGTTGTCAGGAGGACCCGACTCCGAGGAGTTCGAGACCATCCAGGAGCACTTGGAGCAGACCATTGAGCAGCACGGCTATTAGACTTTACTTGTACTTACTTTTCATTTAGTTCATGCCATTGTTTAGGCATTGCATTTCATTCCTGTATTTACATTTCCAGTCGTACTTGTAAAGAAATATTTAATCAATAAAAGTTGTTGTTCAATTACATCTCTTGTCATTTTCTTATGTACATTTATATTGCTTATTTACGCTTAACGTGTTTACTTATGAGTAAATATGTCGCGGGCTTAGTCACGTCTCCTTATTCGTACACCAGGAAGCGGGGCGTGACAGATTTTGTTGGCGCCCCATGCAGGCCAGTTCTGCATGGACATGCAGATCAATTCTGCATGAAGTCCTAAGTAATATAACACAAGAATCAACAACTAAAAACATTCTTTACATTTCATATTCCTTAAATCTTACAATTTCACATATTTTGAATCTATCCTAACCCTATTTTTCTTTCAAGGTTATGGATTCTCCAAACAATACCAGCACCAACTTCAACAACACACCACCACATCTACCGCTTACGCCTACCGTTGCTGCTTTGATCAATGAGCAGACGGTACTGCTTGAGCTAATCCGAAGTTTCCTGGAAGGACAACAGCAGCAGACTGCTATATTACTGAACCGCCCAGAAGCGGAAGCACCCGGAGTGAAGCGATTCCGGGCATTGCACCCGAAGTAATTTTCTGGGAAAGAGAGCCCTCTGGAAGCTAAAGAATGGGCTCAGAGCATCGATGACAATCTGGCAGGAGCACAAGTGCCAGACATCGTTTGGGTACGAGTTGCAAAGCTGCAATTCACGGACAACACCCGAGTTTGGTGGAAGGCGGAAGAAAGCCGTCTTGACCAGCCAATCGAATGGAAAACTTTTCGCGACATGTTCGACGTGAAGTACTTTCCAGAGACTGCCCGATTTTACATGGAGCAACAACTCATCCATCTACAACAGGGTTCGATGTGGAACAAATCTGTGGATGAGTATGATGCTGAGTTTACCATGCTCAGTTGGTAAGATATGTCTCAATATTCGATTTTCTTATATCACATACTACACAGCTAACACAAAACCGCAACAGGTTTGCAGCACATCTCATTCCGACTGCTAAGATCAAGTCCAGACGATTTCAGCAAGGGTTGGACCAGGAAATCCAAGCTGCCTTAGCTACAAGGGATTTCCCAACCTACGAACTGGCCCTGAAAGCTGCCCGCCGATATGAGGCAGTAGTGAAGAAGAAAGGCAGACCCCAATCTGCCGGAGTGAAGTGCCCTGCCACTCAAATGGCAGGAGGAGCCTCTTCAAGGCCAACTTTTGAGCCCAGGAGACCGGAATAAACAAATAACCGGCCAAGTCCAGATTTTTGCTTCTACTGCAACAGGGATGGACACCTGTGGAAGGACTATAGCCACGCAAAAGGCCCGTGCTTAGTTTGTGGCGCATCCAATTATGGAATTGGAACATGTCCTTATAGGCGCAACACAGTTCCAACTCACAACACTTATCCGCAGAGGCCATCTATCTAAGCTACTGCATCTCGTCTTGCTCTTCCAGCTCCACCTCCACGTGGACCTCCTGCACAGCCTAATCGCTAATTCCATCAGGTACTGAGAAACATACCTCGAGGGCAGAGAAACATGCCCCAAGGACAGAGGAATGTGCCTCCAGCTAGGAGGAATGCACCCCAGCGTCAGGCTTTCACATTAGCAGCCGTAGAAGACGAGAATGTAGACCAAGGTAACCCTGGTAATTTCTCTTAAATTTTTTTCAATCTTTCCAAAACTTTTGCATTCTTTCGTTCTTCCAAATATTTTTAAGCATTATCACTAGTTCTATCACCATCACTATCACCAAATTGCTTTGAATCTGTTACACTTTCCTTTTACAAATTTCAAGGACGAAATTTTTATAAGGAGGGTAGAATGTAACAACCATAAACTTTCTGTATAGATTTTTTTTTCAAAATACAAAAAGGAATACCTAAGCCTGAGCATAAGTTATAAATTTAATTTGCTTTTGAACAGCAAGAAAGCACATGTAGCTCATTGGTAAAGCCGTGCACTGCTGTGACATGGCCCCTGTGATTGAATCCCCCCAGCCACATATATTTTTTTATTGATTTTTCTTTTAATCTTTTAGAAGTTCAAAAGTTTTGCACGTGCACTACACGTAAAATGAAAAGTCACACAAAAATCAAACATGTGCATTAGGCTAGTTGAAGCGACTAGGACACGTGGCGGAGATCCGAGCTCCCAAGTCCCTAGATGGACCGGCGAGATGGCTCATGGGGCTGGCGCCGCCCCCTAGGTACTGCCCCATTTTTTTGGTTGCCCTAACCCCTTGGCCTCCCCCTTTAACCCCTATACTGTTTGTTTTTATTAAAAATAAACAGAGAATTAAAAAGTGGCATTAAACTAAATTTTAAATGCATTTTCAATTCTCCAATTCATTATCATAAACCCTAATTTTCCCTATAAATATCAAACTACATTTCACCCCTCCTCATTCAGAAATCACATACAAAAACTCTCTAAAATTTCCAAGTCCTAAGTTGTACAAGTGTAGTTAGCAAAGGTCGAAGTTCCGATGACGTTTCGAGAAGATTCCGGCGACGAAACGAATTCCCGAAAATTCCAATAGCTTCCTCTCTTTCTCCTCTTTATTTTCAATCTGTAAGTCCCTTTCACCCTTCTCAACTTCTAGTCTTAAACATCTTCTTTTCAAAACCCGTCGGAAGTGGAGTTATTTCGACTTCCAACTCTCTTTTCTTTAAAAACACAATTTCTCTTGAACAATAAATTACCATATCTTCTTATAATGTTTAACAAATATAAATAAACACATTAGAACAAGTTTCATCCCAAAATAATTCGTATTGCAATTTCTATTTTACTTTTACAGTAAAATACCATCATGTTTACATACGCCATTGTTTATTCATTTTACCCATAATACCTTTAGGAAACTCATGAGGTAAAGACCTACCTCATCACAACACACATTCTTGACATAGCACGATAATTTGTGGAACATTAGTTTATGGGAAAATACGAGTTTACATTTAAATACTATGAACATTCAAAAACCGTTTTCTTTAAAAGTGTATTACTTAATTCCTTGCAAATACGCCTCTACAACCCATTTTGGGGAACCCCGATCGGGATGGTGCGGGTTATCGCACATCCTTGGGCCTAGTAGAGCAAGATGTAGACCTCCACAAGGAGCATTCGATCTCGATGGAATTTTTAATGCAATTTTTAAGAAAAATGTGATTTCTATTTAATAAATAAGTTCTATTTTTATAATACACATACACACACACACTATCAAAATATCTACTTTAAGTATACAATATATATATTCCATGTTTTCTAAATCAAAGGAATCTCCAATTTCATGAAACCACCATTACAATTCAATACAATTCCAATATTACACTAAAATACCATATAAATTGAAATCTAGGTTATATCCACTAGAATATTTCACTTTATAAAAATGAAAATTATGAAAACCCTAAATACGATAATTAAATACTTGAGGTGTATTTTGAAAATATATCAAAACTATTTTTCATAAACCCCCTCAAGTTATATTAATTTACAATAAGGACCCTAATAAACATAGATTTAAGCAGGACTAGTTCTCTTGAGCCTTAGGGAGCCGGAGAATATGGGTACTTGTCTATCTAAGGTAGACAACTTAAAAACGGTGTTATCAACACGGTAATTGTCTTAGAAAAAGACACAAATCCTGACGTCCATGTGCAGCAGTTACTGATAACTCCAAAATAATCAAGACTTCAATTCTGTTTAAAAGACTGACTCAGTTCGAGTCATAGTCAAATCTGATTATAATCTATCTTGAATTCAATTCAAGTATAACTCCATTTCAACATGAATTCATGAATGCCAGAATACAATCTATAACAGCATGAACATGACTTGAACCGAACCATAGATATACTCTGTTTACATGACTATCCATTTATATCCCTTCCGTTTACCTGAAATCATGGTTTCGGCAAGTCGTATACAACCATTCATTACATTACATCAATACATAAGACATCATAAGGTTTTTTAAATGGGTAGACTGGTACGGAACATATTAAAGGTGGCATGAGGTGGTCACTAAAAGACGTAACTATACATCCATGTCGTTGTTCCGTGGTTTTATCGACGGAGCCTTGTACTACGGGTTACTAAATTCCACAGTGTAATTTGAACTCCTCTCGTATACACTGGCATATTCTTTACCAAGATACAAAAAACTGCGTTAACATTATAATCAAATATTACTAGTTATACTCTCTTATCTGTCTACTCTATTTCTATCTCTCTTTGGGACTTATCGAGCGATTGTTCGCTGACGACATTCCTATTTCTCTTCTTTCTTTAGAATTTTTTAGGAGGACCTGACTTCGAGGAGTTTGAGACCAGCCAGGAGCACTTGGAGCAGACCACTGAGCAGCACAGCTATTAGACTTTACTTGCACCTCCAAACATATCTTTTACTCGTCTCGAGCAAAACCATTTTATTTTCAAAAAGTCTTAAGCTCACTTTCGTAGGCGTCACGGTTGTACTTAGCGTGTGCAACAAGACGTTAAATTTCTAGGTGTCTCTAGTAGGAGGAGTGTTGTCTCCTGAGGTTTTTCAGCCGATACTACCCATAAAATCCCGTAAAGCTAGTTTCATAAGTTAATCTCGACTCTAATCCTATGGTTTAGCATCTAAGTTAGAAATTCTATCATCTTAAGTTAGAAATATCCACCCTTTATTTTTCACACCTCATATTCATTCAACCTAAGATTTTATACGTTTTGACAATTAGAAAGCCCTCAGTATCTCTTGAGTTTTCCTTCTAAAGTGCAGTCTCGAATCCAGAATTTTTATCATCTTTACGGAAAACATAAGAATTATTCTTTATCTATACATTTCCTTCAAATATCGATTGTATACCCCTACGTATGTGTAAATTTCACCCCTACACTCAAGAATTCAATTCAAACTATAGTACCCTTGCCCTACTACTTAGTACTACTTATTTTCATTAATGGTGGACAGATTTGCTTACACCTTTCATGCGACTATTATTGCTTCCTGAGGCACTAATCAGCCGACTACTGAATGTGTGAGCTTATTAAAGCGTAAATTACAGTTTACAGGTCATGCAATATATATTTCTTCCTTCTTTTTCTTTTTCAAGACAGGATGTGTTTTTCAATGACGTTCTTTTGGTGGTTAGCTCTAAATACCGTTTTTTCTTTCATACTAAATTTTCAGGCAAGGGTATTTCTAGGTATGCTCTACTATCCTAAGTTTCAAGGTGTGTGTAAGTGCAATTTGTAGGATATATACTTTCTGAATTTGGACTCAAGAATAGGCTTTCAATACTTTCTCTTCATCTCAACTTAACTTAAGAACTGAACTCAAGATTATTTCTAAAAAAACTGCAAGTACGTATATTTACTACGGTTAATCTCAAGGAGAGTTATTTTTAGGGTTTTCATTTCCAAAGCATAGGATTTAGTTATTTCTAATCTATCAAGCTAAATTTTCGGAATAAAATCTAAGTTACCCTACTAGCTAACTTAGCGCCAAAGTTTTTTTGTTTTGGAAATTTTTTCAGTTTTTATGGATTTTCAAATAAATATGCAAATGCAAAATATACACATGAATGTAAGGATAGAAAGCTTACCGAGTACATCCCAAACTTAATCTTAGCAGTGCCCTCACTGTCATGCTCCACCAAGAGAGTCAAAATTGTCGCTTCGCCCTTTTTTTTATAAAAGAAAAAGCAAACAAAATATATGCACACAAAAAGTTCCCCCCAAACTTAAGTGAAACAGTGTTTCCACGTCTTAAGCGTTGAATTTCAGAGTTAGGGGGAAGGGAACATCATTAATCTATATAAGACCTTACACAGACCGAAAGTTAACACCAACCATTCAAAAATTTTATCATGATAATGCGATGGTCGAAGAAAGAACGTGTAGAGAAAAGAAATGAAGAATACATGAGATCGTGTATAGGCAGAAGCGGTATACGGTCTCGGTAGATGAGAAATGCACGGAGGGGAGAAAGGAATGGAGCACGGACTTGAGGTTGAAATTTAATTGAATAAATTAGTACAGTTCGTAATGATGTGAAACTAGAATTTCTAACTGTACCAATTTATCAATCCATTGAGAAATAGGGTCAAACAACTCAAGATTCGTAAGAAAATATTGGCCGACTAAACTTGGGAAACCAGATATGAGAGATGAAGTGGGTACGTCGTCTTGCAATTTGGAAACGATGGAAAAGATGGAAAAGATGGAGGGAAGTGATTGAGGAATGACATCAGTTAAGTGTTCAGGAGGATATTCACAGCTAATTGAAGGCACATGATGAATCGGAACATCCGATATATCCAAAAGAACGAGTTCATCCTCGAAAATATTCTCGAAATTCTCCTCAACATTCAGCTCATCTATGCATTCATCAATAACATCCAGAGACACATGGGGTTCGGTTAATAGTTCGGGATGATGCCCACATGGATTTGAAGGAACGTGATGCATTGTTGAGAAAAACTCATTCAAAATTGTGGGTCATCAAAGTTATCCCCAGCGTCGATATCCTTAAGCAAGTGAAAGTTAAATTTTTTCAGACACCTCATCAAAAGTTTGGTTTTCAATCCAATGTTTGTCTAGAGTAGAGGTGTATAGATTAAAGGGGGTGACATCGGTTTCACTTTAAAATGACCCTTCACAATCGGATAAATAAAACACTAAATAGTCGCAGAACCCATCAAACATTCTATCGTCAACTGGTGAATTATCTGGATTACTTGATAGACTATCAGAACGGGAGGTGTGGAGTTCAATTGGAAATGGGTAGGTTTGAGTTTGAAGGGTGTAAGACTTACTTTCACTACTCAAATTGTTAAATTGTTCTATCGCCGCATCATACATGATAAAATTTTGAGCTAGTTGGGAACTAACTACCAGTTCGTAAGGTTGTATGAGTGTGGACATGGATGCATTCAATTCTTCTATTTGTCGGTACAAAGCTACCCAAAATTCTTCTAATGTTCGTTCAAGACTAGACATGAGTTGTGAAGAGGTTTCAGTAAAAGATTCGAATTCGTTTGGATGCGTGAAACTCCCAAATTGATGTTCAGAAGAAATATCTAGAGAAGGTGTAAAAGTCGGGTAGGAATGATAGGAACTGAATGGATGTGTAGAAGGATCGACATTTTGATAAGAAGGTGATTGGAATTGTTGTCTTAAAGAATTTGGAGTGGTGCAAGGAGTGAAAGATCGGCTTCCAGATTGTTTAATGTGTTTAGCAATGGATATGAGTTTCAGAGTTACAACAGGACTCTCTGAGGGAGTATCTAAGAAGGTGTGAGAATTTGAAACGGTTGATACGAAATGTATTGCAGTGTCCAAGTATTGTTTGTAGAAGCGTCTATTCGATCTTGTAAAGAAATTTTGGGTATGGATGGATCGTTTGAAGTCCGAACAAAGCAAGAACCGTATGATGAAATGTCTGGTTGAGGTTACCAAAGTTCGATAAGAATTGGTCAGTTAGCGGTATCCATGATAGGAGCGAAAACTAGAGAGAGTGGAAGGTGGGCGAATTTTTATAAATTTTTTGAATTTTAATAGATTTTTTGGATTTTTGAAACTTTTTGTTTGGTTTTTGAAAAATACGGAATTGTGGGACTAAATTTTAAACAAGTACAATCACAATCATAATATGCACAAACAACACCTAGAGCTAGAGTCTTCAAAGTCCAACTAGACCGTTCCTAGACTTCCAAGCGACAAATTGCAGGATAACTCTCGAATCGCTTATTCACTGCCAATTATGGTCAGGTAAGCATAAGTGAGGTAAGGAGGGTTCCGCTCACGAATCACCGTGAGACGAGCCTTTTAAAATTACATCATCACTTGTTTAGTCTAGGCACCATAAAATCAAGGTTAGATAAACGACTAATTCTTTGCAACCTTCACTTGTCCTAAATGAGCACGATAAGTTCTTATAGGTTTGGTCTAGATATTTTTTATTAACTCAAGATAATGCATATTTGTTCCCTTATAAAAAAAGGGGAGAAAAGAAAGAGGAAAAGAATTTCCACAGCTTGGCTTCACGTGTTAAACACATGCGTGTTTATATGAAAAATATATAAGCACTGAAAACAAATAACTAAAAGCCAAACTGGCCTCACGTGTTAAACACGTAAGCGCTTATATGCAAAGCATATAAGCGCTACAAATAAATAACCAAAAGCGGCAAACTAGCCTCACGTGTTAAATACGCGAGCAGGTTAAAACCCACATTGGGGAAACGTATTAAATACGTGAGAACGTACTATTTAAAGCTCTAGCTTCAGATAGAATTAAATTTTATATAGAATTGAATTTTATTTTGGATAAAATACTTCTCCTGATCTTTCTAAAATGTGAAAGATATTCTCTGTTAAACAGAGAGATGTTGGATTAAAGATCCAATAACTGAATTGAATGGAAAATGTTCTTTCTAAACAAGAAATATATTCTCTGTTAAACAGAGAACCGTTGGATTAAAATTCCAACGGTGATTAAAAATCATCAAATATTAAATTAAATTCTATTAGGGGAAAATATTTCCCTGGTCTTTCTACATGAGAAAGATATTCTCTACTGGATTAAACATCCAATGTTAGAATCAAATTCTAGTATGAGAAAAGATTTCCCTAATCTTTCTAAACGAGAAAGATATATTCTTAATCCTTGGATTAAAAATCCAATGGTGATTAAAAATCACCGTTTGATAGAATTAAATTCTATCTATGGGAAAATATATCCCTAATTTTGTTAAAAATAAATAAATATATTCTGTAAAACAGAAATCATGATTGTTAGCGATTCTGCGTGTTCAAGTTTAGTTAATTACCGCAATCAAGACGGTTTCGCTTGTAGCTAGCCGGTTGAGTACGGGTCGTCCGCAGGGAGATGGGAATCTTTTTCTAAGTGCTTTAACGAGTTAAGTCCAGTTTTCCAGATTTTGTTGTGATTAATTAAGTGTTAAAATGATATGTAAAGAGAGCTTGTTAGGGTTAGGATTATGTTAGTTTGAGTTAGGAGTCGCTCACCTCTTTCGTTGCCACTCTTAATATCGGTGTTACGGTAATCGGCAACAACGGGGATTAGCACGACTAGGAAGGAACTTGCGAGTATAAGCTAGGCTTTCCAACGCATAAGTTCTTCCTTTTGGTGCTTGTCCGTCCGTTCTTGGCTCTTAGCCATAACCTCCGGTTAATTCAACCACAACCGGTCTCACTACGGAATCACCGCTATCATGTAGGATAGGGTGCCGTAAGGAGCGGATTGTGGTTCAATTAACGGGAGTCGATTTTAAGATGTTGGGCAAGGAAAGAGTGAGAGATTTCCTTCTCTCAAACTTCTCTTATCCTACCCTAACAAGTATGAAACTACTCACACATCATAATGAAAAGAAAACAAAACAAAAGAGGAAGATAGAAAGAAAGAGATTAGAAGATAACAACTAGCTATTTGCGATCTCACCTTAGCAAGGATCAAGCGTAAGCATCATGGTTGTTTTAAGGATAAAGGAAAAGAGAAAAGAAAGAAACAACAAGAAATAACAACAACTAAGTTAACAAATGAAAATTACAAGCAATAATAAGAGAACAAGACAAGTATAATAATAAAATGGACTTCTTTATTCTCCATTCTTCACTCACAAAAGCTCACTACAAGTTTTAATGGAGAAGAGATGAGAAGAGGAAGAAGAACAAGTATTCTAAAACCTAGAAAAAAAATACAAGATTATGCACCCTTGGCTTCACAAGGTTCTGGGTTATTTATAGGCAGGGAAATGGAAATCTAGGGCAAAATTCTGCCTGTACATAGAAAGACCAAAATAACCCTGAAGTCCCACCTTCTGACGCCACAGTACGGCCGCGGTTCCGCGGCCTAAACCTGCTATTGCCGCGGAACCGCGGCACTTTAGAGGAATTGGGTCTTCAATTTTTAGTGGCTTCTCCTGGTTTTCTGTGCCTATTAGTCTGGCATATGATTTTTCTCAGAATTGCTTTACGATTTTTCCAGAATTTCTGTTGAACAACAAGGTGATGAGTGTGGATCTTTTTGTCATGATTTCCTCGAGCTCCGCGTAGATTTCTTGGGTCTTGTGTTGCCATTGAGCCTTGTGCATGAAGGTGACAATCGATTTGCCATTTTGTCTCCTAAACTGGTGTGTGCCAACAGACGGATAAAGAGCGGAGACCCGTGTTTTATCTGTGGTTGGCAGGAACGCGGATTTTATCGTGTTTTTCATGAATTTCACCGTTTAGAGCCGATAACCTGTATCCTGCAATTGACTAGCAAACACGGCTCAAGAGTACCTACCGATAAGCAATGTGATAAAAATTGGGCGGTATAAAAATGCAAAAATCTGATATGAACAAATACCCCCAAACTTATCATTTGCTCGTCCCGAGCAAAGCCAATTTATTCACAAAAAATTTCCTAACCTCACTTTCGCAGGGAACGCGATTGCACTGAGCATGTGCAACAAGCCGTTAAACCTCTAGGTGTCCATAGTAGGAGGAGTGTTGTCTCCTGAGGGTTTTCAGCGGATACTACCCACTAAATCCGGTCAAGCTAGTTTTTGTAAAATAACTATGATTCAAACCCTAAAGTTTTGTTTCAGAAAATAACAATTCTATGATCCTAAATCTAGACTATCGAACCTTTATTTTTCACACATCGCTTCTTATTTAACTACAGATTTTATATGTCTTTACGTGCAGTGTAAATAGTGTCGTTAAGTTCCAGAAAGGTCGAATAAAGTCCTCATAATAAAGCCCGGATAAGAATTTTGAAAGGATCACATAAGTTTTATAAAGAGTTAAGTATTTTTTAAGTTTCGTTTTCCAGTAAGGTTTCAACTTCAGAATTTCTATCTTCCTTAACAGGAAACTAGGTCTTATTTTTCACTCCACCTTTTTCTTGTTTTCATTTCATACACACCTCTATGAACGTGCAATAGTCTTTATCATAGAATAAAACCTTCATATCTCCGCTAAAATTTTTATAAAAGCCTGTCTTTTATCAAGATTATTCTCATACAAAGAACCGTTAGGAATTTTAACTCGGAGAGAACACTTGCTTGACTTTGTTTTAATCTGGACTTTCTAGGCTTCTTAGCGAGCTTTGGGCCAATGCACCAAAACCAGTTGGTTTTAGGGCATTAGGTGTAGAAACACCCCAGCGGACTTAATTACTCAAGTTACCTAGGTCCAAAAACAAAAGACAGTTTGGCGTGAAAATCAAGACGATTCAATACGAACGGAGATATAACTGGTAGTTCAATTATTTTTTGGATAAAAGACGTGTTTAGTGGGTTCGGTGTGTAATCATTCCAATCAAGTTTCAGATGGGTTATTTTTCAGACTTAGTTCCAATTACGGCATCAATAACATTCCTTCATATTCGCTTTACTTCATAAACTATTCTTGACATTACTTATTTCAGAACAAACATATTTGATCCTTAGAAAATCATTTATCTGTTTAAAAGTTTTTAAACATAAAAGACTTGTCATCTAATTTCCAAAAACTCACGACACGTGTAGTGTGATGTAAAGACGTATATCAGCTATAGTTATCTTCAAAGGAGAGTTATCTTTCAGGTTTTCAAAATCTAAACATAAGATTTAGTTATTCTTATTTTATCAAACAAAACCGTCGAAATGTTGAATCAGAGTCCTCCCACTAGCTAACTTGACAGAAAAGTTTTTATGTTTTTAGAAAATTTTCAGATTTTTATGGATTTTATGGATTTAAATATGCAGATGAAAAATATACATATGAATGCGAAGGTAAGAAATGCGTACCGAGCGTACCCCCAAACTTAAACTGGACAGTGTCCTCACTGTCATTGCATGAAGAGATCATTTGAAGGGTCAAAAAAATGTCGGTTAGCGATACACAATTTTTTTTTCCTTGTTGTTTTTAAAGTAAATAAAAAGAATGGAAAAGAACATCCACAAATATATACAAAAGGCTTTGTACATACCCCCAAACTTATTTGGAACAGTGTCCACTGTTCTTGGCTGGATAACCGAAGTTTGGTGGTAAGCAGAGGAAGATTATGCAGGGTAAACCGGCTCCTGTAAGAACAGGAGCTCCTCTGTTGGTTCGGCGCTAAGGTACGGTTTTAGTCGGTGTCCATTCACTTTGAAAAATAAACCGTCCTTTGGATTTTCCAAATCCACAGCGCCCTGCGGATATACATTCCGCACAAAATACGGCCCTTTCCAGCGAGATCTGAGCTTTCCTGGATGGAAGTGAAGTCGGGTGTCGTAAAGCAGTACCTGCTGACCAGGTACGAAGGTTTTGCGCAAAAGGTGTTTATCGTGAAACACCTTCGTTCGATTCTTAACGACAACCGCGTTATCGTAAGCCTCATCCCTAAGCTCGCTTAGTTCGTTCAACTTCAGCTTCCGATGGCTGCCCGTATCTTCGAGAGACAGATTCAGCTCTTTTATCGCCCAAAATGCGCGATACTCTATTTCGACAGGTAGGTGGCAGGCTTTTCCGTACACAAGCCGATAGGGAGACATGCCAAGGTCGGTCTTATAAGCGGTTCGAAATGCCCAAAGGGCATCAGTGAGTTTCAGCGACCAATCCTTACAGTTCTTGGAAACCGTCTTCTCCAGTATCTGCTTGATTTGCCGATTTGAAACTTCGGCCTGCCCGCAGGTTTGGGGGTGGTAGGGCGTGGATAGCTTATGATTAATGGAATATTTCCGCATCAAGGCCTCGAATGTCTTGTTGCAGAAATGACTTCCATTGTCGCTAATGATCGCTCGGGGGTGCCCAAAACGGGAGAAAATGTTTTCTTTAAGAAACCTAACGACAACCTTGTTGTCGTTAGTCCGGCTGGGCACAGCCTCGACCCATTTAGAGACGTAATCAACAGCGAGAAGGATGTACAAGTTCCCAAAAGAGCTGGGAAACGGCCCCATGAAATCTATCCCCCAAACATCGAAAATCTCCACAACCAAGATCGGTTGGAGTGGCATCTCGTTCCTCCGGGATATCCGGCCCATGTGTTGGCACCGGGAGCAAGTCTTGCAATAGTCATGAGCATCTTTGAAGAGTTGTGGCCAGTAGAAACCACATTGCAAGATCTTCTCAGCTGTCTTTCTGGGGCCAAAATGCCCGCCACATGCTTGATCGTAGCAAAATGATAACACACTCTTGAATTCCTCGTCAGGGACACACCAACGAATAATCTGGTCGGGACAATACTTGAAAAAATAGGGTTCGTCCCGGTAAAAGTGTTTTACTTGGGATAAGAAGCGAAGTCTGTCCTGACTTGACCATTCAGTCGGTAGTAATCCTGTGGCCAAATAGTTCACAATATCTGCGAACCAGGGTTCGCAAGATACTGTCAAGAGTTGTTCATCCGGGAAAACGTCGTTGATCGGAATTGGAAGCGAAGGCGAAGAAGGAAGTCGTGAGAGATGGTCGGCAACTACGTTTTCACATCCTCGTTTGTCCTTAATGACAAGGTCAAACTCTTGAAGCAAGAGGATCCAACGTATTAACCGAGATTTTGCATCTTTCTTCGCAAAAAGATGGCGCAGAGCAGAATGGTCGGTGTAGACAATGACTGGAGAGCCGATGAGGTAGGGCCTGAACTTTTCTAAAGCAAATACAACAGCCAAGAATTTCTTCTCAGTTGTTGTATAATTGAGTTGGGCGTCGTTCAGGGTTCGGCTCGCATAATAGATTACGTGCGGCATCTTGTTGATGTGTTGTCCAAGGACAGCACCAATGGCAAAGTCGGATGCATCGCACATAATCTCAAATGGGTGCGTCCAGTCAGGCGAAGAAAGAACGGGAGCAGAAGTGAGTGATCGTTTTAGTGACTCAAATGCAGTCACACAGCTCGAGTTGAAGTCGAAAGGCGTATCCTTGGCCAGCAAAAGAGTCAAGGGCCTAGAAATCTTGCTAAAGTCCTTGATGAACCATCTATAAAAACCAGCATGGCTAAGGAAGGCTCGGATATCTCTGACGCATCGGGGAGGAGGTAGATTGGAAATGACCTCAATCTTTTCTTTGTCAACCTCTATGCCATTTTGCGAAATGATATGTCCTAAGACAATACCTTCGCACACCATGAAGTGGCACTTATCCCAATTCAAAGTGAGATTCTTGTCCTTACATCGGGTAAGGACAACGTCAAGATGCAGCAAACACTCGTTGAAGGAATCGCCGAAGATGGAGAAATCATCCATGAAAATCTCCAGAAATTTTTCCACCATGTCTGAGAAGATTCCCATCATACACCGCTGGAAGGTAGCGGGCGCATTGCATAACCCAAAGGGCATGCGACGATATGCGAACGTGCCGAAAGGACAAGTGAATGTGGTCTTGTCCTGGTCTTTTTCGGCGATGGGAATATGATTATATCCGGAGTAGCCATCAAGAAAGCAGTAGTACTCGTGTCCGGCCAATCGTTCAAGCATCTGGTCAATGAAAGGTAGCGGAAAGTGGTCTTTCCGCGTTGCGGCGTTGAATTTTCTGTAATCAATGCATACTCGCCACCCAGTTTGGGTGCGAGTAGGGATTAACTCATTCACCTCGTTGGTTATGACCGTTATACCTGATTTCTTGGGGACAACGTGAATGGGGCTAACCCACTGGCTATCAGAGATAGGGTAAATGATACCACTATCTAGACATTTTACGATCTCCTTCTTCACAGCCTCTTTCATGACTGGATTGAGACGTCTTTGTGGATCCCGGGCTGGTTTGGCATCATCCATCAGATGAATGTGATGCTCAACGATCAGGGGACTAATCCCCTTGATGTCCGCCATGGACCAGCCAAAAGCTTGCCTGTTGCTGTGCAAGACCGCAAGAAGGGCTTTCTCTTGCTCTGGAGCTAGAGAAGCCGAAATGATGACAGGGAGGGTCTCGTTCTCACCTAAGTAAGCGTACTTAAGGTGAGACGGCAAAGGCTTGAGTTCGAGCGTTGGAGGTGAAACGATGGAAGGCAAGATTGGTGCAGAGGTCTCGAACTCAAAGGACTCCAGTAAAGGTTCAAAACGAGTGTAGGCGACCGAGTTGGATGGTTCAGGTAACTCATCCGGAAATTCGAAAGATTCAAACTCGGGTTGTGCGCGGCTAAGATCGTTCGAGAACGTGAAACACTCGTAGTCGTTGTCGGGCGCAGAAACAGCAGCAGGTTTGAGGAGGAACGCACTAGTGGCGTTAAGATTATCGTGATCAAACAGAAACTCCTCGAATTCACATTCTTCTGGGGTGATCTCCTGGATCGAGCAGACGTCCAGTATATGAGCATTAGGTTCGGCAGGCTGATTCCCTAACTTAAAAATGTTGAGTTCAATCGTCATGTTTCCAAAAGAGAGGTTCATCGAACCATTGCGACAATTGATCACAGCATTTGAGGTTGCAAGAAATGGGTGACCGAGTATCACCGGAATTTGATTCCGGGGGTTAGCTACAGGCTGTGTGTCTAATACAATGAAGTCAACGGGGAATATGAAGTCCCCGACTTTGATTAACACATCCTCTAGCTCACCCCTAGGATGGGTGATCGATCGGTCGGCCATTTGGAGAGTGCAGTGCGTGGGTTTCAGCTCTCCTACGCCTAATTGCTCGTATACTGAGTACGGAAGCAGGTTAACACTGGCACGAAGATCTAATAGTGCGCGGTTGATGTTCTTATCCCCAATGGTAATAGAAATCGTAGGACAGCCAGGGTCCTTCCATTTTTGTGGTAAAGATTGGGTAAGAGCATCACTCACAGCACTAGCCAAGAAAACTTTCTTGGGTACCTGAGACTTCCTCTTTTTCGTGCACAAGTCCTTTAAGATTTTCGCGTAAGACGGGACTTGTTGGACAGCATCTAAAAGAGGAATGTTAATGTTAACCTGCTTAAATAACTCCAGAATCTTCTCCATTTGAGGATTTTGTTTATTAGACCTCAACCGGTTTGGAAATGGAACATTTTTAAAATTGGTTGAGTCTAATGCTGGAGGAGGATATTTTGGAGTTAGAACGGATCCCAGAATAGGTGTTTTCGTGGAGTGAGAAGTGGGTCCATTCGGAGCAGAAGAAGAGGAAGGAGAGCCTGTTGAAGAGCGGAGAATAGGCTCAGAAGACGAAGAAGCAGAAGAAGAAGAAGACGAAGAAGAAGAAGAAGAAGTGGCCGGGGTGTCATCGTTGATCCGTGTGCCGATGTTGTTTTGCAGCATCCTTCCCGATCTCAATGTGGTCACGGCACTCACATTATGGTTCTGTTGTTCAAGAGCAACATGTACATTATGTGGGTGACCGGGATTTGGGAGTGGCTGGGACGGGAGCTTCCCCTTCTCTCGCTCGCTTAAGGCCGCATTCAGCTATGCAATCTGGGCCTCGATGGTCTTGATGCTTTGCCCGTGTGTGGCAGTGTGTTGCACTAAGGACTGAATGGAAGACTGGATGTTGGCGGTGGATTGTGTCGATTGTTTTACGAATGCCTCCAGACTTCGTTCGAGCGAGAAAACCTTATCGTTGTTTGACGGAACAAAGTTGTTTGGTGGAAAAGAATTGTTGGGTGCAAAGTTGTTCGTCTGATTTTGGAAAGGTTGGGGTTGGAAGGGCTGCTGATATTGATGTTGAGTTTGTTGTTGCGCTTGTTGTTGCGGCGGAGGGGGCCTCTGGAAATTGTTGCCTTGGAATTGATTCTGATTCTGATTCCAGGCAAAATTGGGGTAGTTCCTCCAACCGGGATTGTAGGTGGAAGAGTATGGATCATTCCTCGGTCTTTGCTGAAATACAGCATTAACCTGATCCTGTCCTTGCGAGGGTGGATTGTAAGGACACTCTTCGGTCAAGTGAGAAGGATCGGAACAACAAGCGCAAATGGTACGAAGGGGAAGAACAGGGGCAGGAGCAGGAGAAGAAAATTTGCTCTCTATCGCTTCAAGCTTTCTTGTTATTACAACCATTTTAGCTTTCATTGCAATAGAGGCATCAAGTTGGTGAATTCCTACCCTAGACTGACCGGTAGAAGTGGAGGTAGAAGAAGAAGAAGTCGGTCTGGTGCTCTCCCATTATAGCGTTTGCTCCGTAAGGTCGTCAAAGAATTGCCACGATTCCTCGTCAGATTTCGATAGGAAGTGGCCCTGACAGATGGTTTCCAACAACTGCTTCGTTGCTGGGTTCAGGCCCTCGTATAAGGTTTGGCAAAGTTGCCATTTCTCTATACCGTGGTGAGGAAACTGAACAAGAAGGTCTTTGTACCAGTCAAAGCACTTCCAGAAGGGTTCAGAAGGAAGCTGAGAGAATTGGTTGATTTCATTTCGGATCCTTGCGGTCTTATGATTCGGATAGAATTTTTTTAGAAACGCTTTAACAAACTCGTCCCAACTGGTTATGGAGTGGGAAGCGGTGCTGTTCAGTTGATAAAACTGCACATTTGTATTACATTTTTCCTATCAGTTTCATATTAAAAAAGGACTTTATTATAATATATTATACATATGAGGGTTTATGTGTAAAAATATTATTTTCCATGTGTTAATATATTTTAATTATCATTTGGTAGGAAAATGTATGCAAATAAATTCATTGACCAAATCCTAGTAGAACTAAGCCTACTAAATATTATTTGAGATTATTGTGCAGAATTTTCCAAGTTGTTATGCAGAATTTATCAAACAAATCAATTTGTTGAAGAAAACTTGCCAAATTAAGAAGCAAAACTTGGAGACCAAGTCTGGAAGCAACCGAGAGAAGATTTCTGAATTATGAAGGTGCCTAGGATTGCCACATGTCTCAAAGATAGAGCCCCAGAAAAATGATGAAATGATCTTCACCATTGGCCGCGGAACCGCGGCCAAACCCCCTTGTTGGCCGCGGATCCGCGACAATCTAGAGAGATCTTTTGCTACAATTTTGGGAGATCAATCACTGCTGAATTTTACCAAGTTTCCAACGTAAAGATTCTGGCTTTGCACTATAAAAGGGCACCGAGAGCCTCTTGGAAAAGTTATCAAGCCGAAGAGATCACGAAGCTCCCGTCGCTCACGCATCCAGGCTGATCATCGACTGTTCAATCACCTCCTTAGGAAAGATCGAGAAGCAACTAGTTGTAATCATTTTCTATGGATTAAAAGTGTAGTTTGAAGAAGTCGATTAATAAAGGTAGTTATTTTATTTAATTGTTTTTTTTACATTATGTTTTCCCTCTCTTTCTTTTCATCTTCTTCTCCCAACATGCGCGAGTAATTCTCCGCTTGTTAGGGTTCGTAGGATTAGGGTAGGCTAATGGACGATAAAAATAATTAAACCCTTTTTAAGTCCTATAAAGTTTAGGAACTTTACCAAAAGAATCATTAACATCCTAATCGGGCGCGCTAGCAATTCTTTGCTAGTTCCGACCGCGATTAGAGATTAGATTAATGATTGTTTTGGTAAATGCTAGATAATGAACGGAGTTCTGTGTCGAGATAAGGGTTAAGAGTGGGATTCTTTTTCCCTCCAGAAACCCTAATCTACACGCATCACCGTCGTTCTAGTTCTAAATCTATTAATGGATAAAAAGGGTAACTTTTAATTAATCGTCCATAACTACTAAATCCTAACGAACCCTACAAGCCCTCTTATTATATTAATTACATCTTTAAAATAATCTAGATCTATATTTTACGTAGATCTAGAAATATTTCTATAAAATTCTTTATCCCTCATCTCTTTCTCAACACATCTAAAGTAGAAATAAAAGGTTCCACGTTTTCTAGAGGACGACCCGTACTCATCTCGGTCTAGCTACACGCGACACCGTTATTGATTGCGGTTAACTACAAAAACACTCTTTCGTGCCAATCAAATGGCGCCGTTGCCGGGGATACGTGCGTAATTTTTTATTCTTACTATTTGTATTGAATTCTTAGAAGATTCATATCATTATTAAAACAAAACTGTAAATTGCATATTTAACGATTTGTGTGTGAATTTTGCGAGGAAATCTGGAGTCACGGACTTGAGGAAACAGGAGATCTGGACTCACCCCCTCTTAAAATGCTTCATATTGTCTAATTCATGTTTGAGGGGGGGTATATTTTTGGCTCTTGAACATAACTTTTGTCTTCAAATTTGTGAGCCAAAAATAAGTTTGGAGGAGGATTTTCACTTTCATATATTCTTGCCCCCATTAATAATTCCCTCCCAAGTCTACAGGTTTTTGAGCTTAACGGATGACATCAGTGAGGACACTGCTGTAAACAGGTTTGGGGGAGGTTTGTGCTTATTTACGCATCAATTTGCATCATACTTTGCATAAGCACAACATTTTCAAAAAATTTTTAAAAAAAAATTCTTCTATAACAAAAGAGTAGAAAGTGAAAAATTACATCCAAAAGATAGGAATAGTTTAAGAAAACCAAGAAAATTAGAAGTTTTCTTAAACGAACTAGTAATAAGTAGTTATGAGCTGTTGTCCCAAGGGTTAGTAAAATGAAGGAAGTCACTAATCTGAGGATAAAAATAAGTCTGAAAAATATTTTCTACTCTGAAAGCCAAACATTTGAATGTTGATACCCTACTATATGCACTTACACACGTCTTGAAACTCGGGATAGTAGAGGATACCTTGAAATGCTCTTGTCTAAAAGCCAAAGTATGAAGGAAGTATGAATGAAGAAAATATAAAAATGGTGAAAAGAAAAAAAAAATGAACACTGGTTTTGTATCGCCAAGGCAACAATAAAAAAATATAGCGAGGGTGCCTCTTCACCTAGTGCCCTAAGGCCAACTGGTCTGGGAGTCACTGCTAAGCCTTAGGTGGTGCAAGACGAGGAAAATACTATCACCTAATCAGCAAGCACATGAGTAATCGGTCGGTTAGTACCTCAAGAAGTATTAACGGTCGCATGAAAAGGTGTGAGCAAATCTTAATATTCATCAAATTAAAAAGTACTAAGGTAGATGGACAAGAGTATGATAGCTTGAATTGAATTCTCCGGGTGTAGGGATGTTCTTTACACACACGTGGGGTTATATGATCAATGTTTGGATGAAATGTAGGAATAAAGAATAAATACGATGTTTTATTGAGGGATGATGTGATTTCTAACATTTTTTCATGACTATTAAGATAGGGCTCATGACAACTGAAAAGCTAGTGTAGTTGGAAACTCTAAATTTTCAAAATCTTTCTTTTATGCTTCTTATCTTTATATGTAAATTTCACCATCTTTCTTTTGTTATAGGATTTTGTGGGTGTAATCCGCTGAAAACCCTCAGGAGACAACACTCCTCCTACTAGGGACACCTAGAGGTTTAACGGCTTATTGCACGTGCTCAGTGCAATCGTGTCTGCCTACGAAAGTGTGCTTAGTTTTCTCCTTTCTTTTTCTTTTATTAAATAAACTAGTTTGCTCGGGACGATCAAAGATAAGTTTGGGGGTATTTGTTCAGTTGATAAAACTGCACATTTGTATTACATTTTTCCTATCAGTTTCATATTAAAAAAGGACTTTATTATAATATATTATACATATGAGGGTTTATGTGTAAAAATATTATTTTCCATGTGTTAATATATTTTAATTATCATTTGGTAGGAAAATGTATGCAAATAAATTCATTGACCAAATCCTAGTAGAACTAAGCCTCATAAATATTATTTGAGATTATTGTGCAGAATTTTCCAAGTTGTTATGCAGAATTTATTAAACAAATCAATTTGTTGAAGAAAACTTGCCAAATTAAGAAGCAAAACTTGGAGACCAAGTCTGGAAGCAACCGAGAGAAGATTTCTGAATTATGAAGGTGCCTAGGATTGCCACATGTCTCAAAGATAGAGCCCCAGAAAAATGATGAAATGATCTTCACCATTGGCCGCGGAACCGCGGCCAAACCCCCCTGTTGGCCGCGGATCCGCGACAATCTAGAGAGATCTTTTGCTACAATTTTGGGAGATCAATCACTGCTGAATTTTACCAAGTTTCCAACGTAAAGATTCTGGCTTTGCACTATAAAAGGGCACCGAGAGCCTCTTGAAAAAGTTATCAAGCCGAAGAGATCACGAAGCTCCCGTCGCTCACGCATCCAGGCTGATCATCGACTGTTCAATCACCTCCTTAGGAAAGATCGAGAAGCAACTAGTTGTAATCATTTTCTATGGATTAAAAGTGTAGTTTGAAGAAGTCGATTAATAAAGGTAGTTATTTTATTTAATTGTTTTTTTACATTATGTTTTCCCTCTCTTTCTTTTCATCTTCTTCTCCCAACATGCGCGAGTAATTCTCCGCTTGTTAGGGTTCGTAGGATTAGGGTAGGCTAATGGACGATGAAAATAATTAAACCCTTTTTAAGTCCTATAAAGTTTAGGAACTTTACCAAAAGAATCATTAACATCCTAATCGGACGCGCTAGCAATTCTTTGCTAGTTCCGACCGCGATTAGAGATTAGATTAATGATTGTTTTGGTAAAGGCTAGATAATGAACGGAGTTCCGTGTCGAGATAAGGGTTAAGAGTGGGATTCTTTTTCCCTCCAGAAACCCTAATCCACACGCATCACCGTCGTTCTAGTTCTAAATCTATTAATGGATAAAAAGGGTAACTTTTAATTAATCATCCATAACTACTAAATCCTAACGAACCCTACAAGCCCTCTTATTATATTAATTACATCTTTAAAATAATCTAGATCTATATTTTACGTAGATCTAGAAATATTTCTATAAAATTCTTTATCCCTCATCTCTTTCTCAACACATCTAAAGTAGAAATAAAAGGTTCCACGTTTCCTAGAGGACGACCCGTACTCATCTCGGTCTAGCTACACGCGACACCGTTATTGATTGCGGTTAACTACAAAAACACTCTTTCGTGTCAATCAGGTGCTATACAGCCATTTTTCAGCAAGATCGCATAAAGTGAACGGAATGACCCGTAGACGTATAGCATCGTCTGACAGCTGGGTGGTTTTCATCATGGCACAGACGTTTTGAAATTTATTGATGAAGATATAGGCATCTTCAGATTCAAGCCCATGAAATCGTCGAAGCATGTTGATGAAGTGGGGCTTAATTTCAAAATTATCCCCATTGGCCGGTGGAAGAGAAAGGCAGGTGGGAAGTGCAGAACGGGTGGGATAGAAACGATCCTGGAGCGCGATTCGCTGTGGCGCTACAACAGGCGGTGGTGGTGGGTTATTGGTCTCCGTAGGAGGTGGAGCCAATCCAGGGGTAGTCAAAGAGATGTTCGGATTAAATCCCGACATCGCGGAAGAAGAGGTTGGTGAAGGTGAAGGTGAAGATGTATGAACAGAATTCCGGTCAACGTCGGAGTTGGCCGGCAAAGGAAGGGGTGAAAGAGGAGTGGACGGAGTTTTGACGTCTGAGTCGATCGCGTAGTCGGTAGCGACTAACGTAACGCGGACTAGACGGGCGCTAGTGTCCCGAGTCCAAGCGGACATACACTAAACGGGTTTAGTATAGTCAAAACGGAGAAGGTGAGGGTAAGAAAACGTCAATGGAGAAAAACGATGGGTGTTGGGTGAAAAATGGATTTGGCGACAAAGGGCAAGTTTTTATAAAAGTTTTTGATTTTTTTTCCTTTTTTTTTTGAAAGATCTTTACAGGAATATGTACGGACTTACGGCTTTAAGCTATCACAAATAAGATATGCACAATCTCACCTAGATTTAGGGTCACCTAGGTCAACTAGACCTGCTCCTAACTGTTCCAGAGGGCTAGAAATAGGACCTCAAACCGCCTCTTCTCCGTCTAATGCGGCCAGATAAGTGCCAGGTAAGTGGGAGGTTGTCCAACGCTTTCGCGAAGTTCCTTAATTAAATAACCACTTGCCTTTGTCACACTTGCCTAGGCACCGCAAAAGTCAGATAGGATAAACGGCCGATGCCTGTAACTAGTCCTCTGTCCTATTGAGCGTGAAGTCCTTAGGGCTGAGTCTAGTATTTTTTAATTTAACAATGGTCAATGCATATGCTTTTTGTGATTTTTGGGGTCCTGGGAAGGGTGATGAAATCCCCACCCAATCTGAATTGGTTTCAAACCCCTTAAGTCCGTATTAATGAATGTAAAGCGATAACAAATCAACTGCAAACAATTTTTATTTTTAGCACGGCGCAAAGAATCCTGTACAATAACAGTTTATTGGAAGGGGGAAGAGAGTTTGCGCAAAGAATGATGCAGAAAACACAATTTATTGGAGTCCATAGGAGTGGGGGAGAAGCAAGAAAGACTTACAGTGATTTTGAGTCGACGAAGCCACCAAGTGGCCGCGGTTCCGCGGCCTAAGCCCTCTTATGCCGCGGTTCCGCGGCAGGAATGTTGAATTGCGGCTTCAAAATTTTTTGATGTTCTTCTGTGGTTGTCCTATGCTTTTCTGGATTTTCTGAATCTTGATTTACTTACTGTATCTGCTCCAGATTTTTACAGTAGACCGTTTGCTTCGTTTTGATCCGTCGCGGTGTAGCCGCGAAATGTGGGTCTAACTTCCCACGTCTTTGGCACTGATCTTGAACTCCGTATTTTCCTGCACGCTTGCACAAAAACTAATCAAAAATAACAAGATGATTTTTTTACAAAGTATATTTTTTTTGTTGTTTTTGTTTTTCTGTTATATTCACAAGTTAACCCGAAATTACACAAAGAAATAAACTACCGTCTCCCCGGCAACGGCGCCATTTGATTGTTAGCGATTCTGCGTGTTCAAGTTTAGTTAATTACCGCAATCAAGACAGTTTCGCTTGTAGCTAGCCGGTTGAGTACGGGTCGTCCGCAGGGAGATGGGAATCTTTTTCTAAGTGCTTTAACGAGTTAAGTCCAGTTTTCCAGATTTTGTTGTGATTAATTAAGTGTTAAAATGATATGTAAAGAGAGCTTGTTAGGGTTAGGTTTAGGTTAGTTTGAGTTAGGAGTCGCTCACCTCTTTCGTTGCCACTCTTAATATCGGTGTTACGGTAATCGGCAACAACGGGGATTAGCACGACTAGGAAGGAACTTGCGAGTATAAGCTAGGCTTTCCAACGCATAAGTTCTTCCTTTTGGTGCTTGTCCGTCCGTTCTTGGCTCTTAGCCATAACCTCCGGTTAATTCAACCACAACCGGTCTCACTACGGAATCACCGCTATCATGTAGGATAGGGTGCCGTAAGGAGCGGATTGTGGTTCAATTAACGGGAGTCGATTTTAAGATGTTGGGCAAGGAAAGAGTGAGGGATTTCCTTCTCTCAAACTTCCCTTATCCTACCCTAACAAGTATGAAACTACTCACACATCATAATGAAAAGAAAACAAAACAAAAGAGGAAGATAGAAAGAAAGAGATTAGAAGATAACAACTAGCTATTTGCGATCTCACCTTAGCAAGGATCAAGCGTAAGCATCATGGTTGTTTTAAGGATAAAGGAAAAGAGAAAAGAAAGAAACAACAAGAAATAACAACAACTAAGTTAACAAATAAAAATTACAAGCAATAATAAGAGAACAAGACAAGTATAATAATAAAATGGACTTCTTTATTCACCATTCTTCACTCACAAAAGCTCACTACAAGTTTTAATGGAGAAGAGATGAGAAGAGGAAGAAGAACAAGTATTCTAAAACCTAAAAAAAAATACAAGATTATGCACCCTTGGCTTCACAAGGTTCTGGGCTATTTATGGGCAGGGAAATGGAAATCTAGGGCAAAATTCTGCCTGTACATAGAAAGACCAAAATAACCCTGAAGTCCCACCTTCTGACGCCACAGTACGGCCGCGGTTCCGCGGCCTAAGCCTGCTATTGCCGTGGAACCGCGACACTTTAGAGGAATTGGGTCTTCAATTTTTGGTGGCTTCTCCTGGTTTTTCTGTGCCTATTAGTCTGGCATATGATTTTTCTCAGAATTTCTTTACGATTTTTCCAGAATTTCTGTTGAACAACAAGGTGATGAGTGTGGATCTTTTTGTCATGATTTCCTCGAGCTCCGCGTAGATTTCTTGGGTCTTGTGTTTCCATTGAGCCTTGTGCATGAAGGTGACAATCGATTTGCCATTTTGTCTCCTAAACTGGTGTGTGGCAACAGACGGATAAAGAGCGGAGACCCGTGTTTTATCTGTGGTTGGCAGGAACCCGGATTTTGTCGTGTTTTCCATGAATTTCACCGTTTAGAGCCGAGAACCTGTATCCTGCAATTGACTAGCAAACACGGCTCAAGAGTACCTACCGATAAGCAATGTGATAAAAATTGGGCGGTATAAAAATGCAAAAATCTGATATGAACAAATCACTGGATCAAAAATCCAACGATGGATAAAATTCTCCTAATAATTTTTGAAACCAATTAAATCAATTGGAATCTCTCAATGAGAGATTTTCTCAAAACGAATCAACAATTTGTCTTGCATATATAAAGGACTTGACACATCAAGTCTTAGATACATACATACACATAGAAACATATAGAGAGAACCCTCGATAAGCTTCTGCAAAAAAAAGTTGCAACAGAGAATTTAATTCTCTTCGAAAAAGAAAATCTTCCCCCTTTCAAACCCTAGGTAAAGAAAAAGTAGAGATAAAAATATATCTCTTTTACCTAGTACAAGTAAAAAACAAGGGGTTAACCCTTCAAAAAAGAACTTCGTTTTTTCTATGGATCTAAGATCCGTAAGACGAATCTTCCCATAAGTTGAGAATTTAATTCTCATTGGGAAGATTCTTTTTTCAGACTCAAAATCTAGGAGAAAGAACTAGATAAAAAAAAGTGAGACATAAAAGAAACATGTTACAAGAATTTAATTCCTCTGAAAACAGGGTTTAACCCTATAAAAAATTTAGTTCTTATAATAAAAAAAATATGAATTTAGTTCTCAAAGAAAAACTTGATCCTAGATATTCAAAACAGAGATCTTGAAATTCATCAATATTGAAAACGCTATTAACAGAGATTAAATCTCTTAAAGAAAAGAACTCAGCGCCTCACGTGCTTCGCATGTGAGCGCCTAATATAGAAAGGAGCCCAGCACCTCACATGTGAGCGCTCAAAAGATATAAACTCAGCGCCTCACGTGTTTTCCACGTGAGCGCCCAGAGATGAAGACTCGGCATCTCACATGAAACACACGTGGGCGCTGTATAAAAGTACTTAGCACTGATTGGGCAACGTACATGTTTGGATGCTTCACGTGCTTCCCACGTGAGCACCAGAGCCACAAGCAAGTGCTTAGCACGTCTGAATAAAGGAAGAAAGCCCAAGAACGAGCAGATCGAGCCCAAATTGGCTAAGTCTCTCTGAAGTTGCTTACAACTGAGCCCAAATGCTCTGTTGTTGGATCTTAACTAAATTTAATGATCCTGAAAATACTTCTAAGTTGATCTTAGTCTTAAATAAGACTAACATGTCCTTAGTTAAAATAAATTGAATCTAAATGCTCATATATTTAAGTTGATCTTAATGTAAAAATAGATTAATGGTCCTTAAATAAAAATCTTCTTTAAACTAAAGGAACATACAACTTAAGTTCAAACCCAAATCTAAAATATACGAATTTCGACTAATCCGCATCCTGCGGGCGACGACATAAACTATTCTCCGTATATAATCCACAGGCAACCGTAACAAACAAAATAAACACACGATACGAAATGAACTACCGGAGCGGGAGAAAGTGGTTATCGCAACACGATAACTTAATTAACTGCAGGGGCTTGCACCTGCAGGGAGTGCGTCCCCACAATAAAAAAAACCCTCATAAACGATAGGGAATCTGATAAAGTCTGCAACAACGGTCGTATCTGTCCAAACCTCCGATATACGGTGCCATAAATCAACTTGGTATTTTCGGAGAGGTGGATGGATATGTCCAAATAGTATCTGTCCCCAAATTCAGGCAAGACGTTTAATCCCAGTCTGTCTATGTTTTTAGCGGTAAACAAATTCCGAAACGTCCGGTGGGATCTCTTTCTCTTTCCACTCCACACTACGTGAATCGTGATCGCGAAAAAAATCGTGGTTTGCTATATATTAGTTACCCTTGGGTTCGAGGTACTAAAAGTTGGTGTCTCGCTTCTGTGCAGAATCAATGGCTCTCAACTACACTGCTTGCAACAACAACTCCCTCTCCACCCCAGCAGGAGGAGTGATATACATGCCTAACACGATCTCCATTTTCTCAATTCCGGCTGGGCAGGTCACACAGGCCACTGCCGGGCTCTTCTTCGGGACCATGCTCCCACCTGCGAGCTTCAGTGCCTCAACGCCACAAAGAGAAGCTCCTAGAAGGACGGTCTTTGATCGTCTGGCAACCGTGACAGATTCTATCAGCAAGCCGTCAAACTATGGCGTCTCAGTCTTCAACAGGTAGAACAAGAACATGAACGGGCTCGTAATGAAGCATGTTCCAGAAGGTGTTGCCCTTAAACGACTAGCCTTTTTTACTCCTGCTGCGGGTGAAGCCGATAAAAGTGCTTCCCCTCTAATACGGTCGGTCTTCGAAAGATTGGTCAACTCCGCTCCAATTCCAACAAGGACGTCGGTCTTCAACAGGTTGACACCAACTGAAACTCCCCAGTAACACAGGGGGAATGGGGAAGACACCTCCAAAACTGTGGCAATTCCCACTCCACGACATGCTCAACGTCGCCGCTGACGCTGAGTAAGAGGGCAACTCCCCCTCTGGGCTTACCCCATATTCATATCATAATTTTGCATTATTATATTCCCTATTCTTATTCATTTTGCAAATAAATAGGTGCTTTTGATCCATGTCTGTTGAATAGTTGCAGGTTACAGGTTCTCGGAACAAAACAGTAAAAATAATGAAAAGATGCTACAAAAGTGAGACTACGACCAACAAATAGAGAATTTTTATGATGCCTACAGTTTGAAGAACAAACGAAGATCAATGAACAATTTCACAAAGTACAAAGGCAGCGCAAGATTCAAGACTTCAAAATGAAGCGAACGGTAAAAGTCCACAGTATTCTGCACTGTGGAAATTTGGAAGAAATTAGAAGACATTCTGAAGAACCAAATAAGGAAAGTAGAAGGAAAATGCAATTTGAAGCTGTACAGAAGAATTCAGCCAGAGAACCCTTCATATGGCCGCGGATCCGCAGCCAAACATGGCTTCCTGCCATGGATCCGCGGCCATACAGTACACGTGTCGGTGCAAAAATGTCGGTGAGTGGCGGTGCGTTGACCAGGCTTCTCAAGGTAGTTTTGTAAATGTAGATAGGGATCAGATGTAAACCCTAGGGTTTCTATAATCTATAAAAAGGAACCCTACAGCTCTTTTTGGAGCATGCCTCTTTTTATTTATCTAATTTAGAATTTTCATCTGTAAATGTTTGAAGAGTACATCAAATAAAAAAGTTAGTTTTTCTTTATCTTGCCTTAGTTTAATTTCATTTCTGCCCTAGTTATAAATTTTATTTATCTGCCGTAGTTGTTAAATTAAAATCATAAAAATGAACTCTTTTATCAATTCCCTAATGAGTGAGTAGTTCCTCACTTGTTAGGGTTAGGTTTGGGGAAGGTTTGAGAGATGAAAATCTCTCACCCCTTTCTTGCCTATTCAACATTTTAAATAGGACTCTATGCATACATACACACACCGCTCACTATGGCACCCTATCCCACGAGGTAGCGGTGATACCATTGTTAAAGACCGGTTGTGTCTGTTTTCCATGGAGGTTAGGGTAAGAGTTAAGAAAGGACGGATAAGGACCTAGAGGAAGAAACCCAGTTTCTTCCCGATCGTGCTAATCCCCTTTGTTAATTATTAGCTTAACACCTAAATAGTTCTTAATTAGGGCATAAAAAGCGGTGAGACATATTGACTTTCCAAATTTACCCTAAACCTAACCCTAGCAAGGTTTTAATCCTAATCTAATTCAACTTTAGTTTTTATTGATAATCAAACTTACCACAATTGGAATTAACTCATTAGAACAACTTGAAAATACACAAAATCCCTGTGGACCGACCCGTACTCAACCGGCTAGCTACCAAGTGACACTGTTCTTGATTGCGGTAAATTCTTTGATAACAAAAACGCATACGCTAAATGTTCTACCAATCACCCCACCAGCTCCTATGGTAGATATCGACGCTGCTGTTCCAACCGAAAATAGTTTTGATCCGCTCAGGAGAGTTCGCAAGAACTCTCTGACGGCGGTGCTGATGAAATCATCTCTGCCAACAGAGGTCTTCGTGCAGCGATAGCCAGAGCAGCCTCACCAACGACTTTCTTCACAGATACATAGGGTCTGGCGAAAATTCCAAGACTCTGTGTATGACGAAAATTACTCTCGTCGAACGAAGAAATCTAAGGGTCAACAAGTGAAGGACTGCTCCGCCATACAACGGGGACCTTTCTTAAACAGGCGCCTGTCACAATAGCTCCTTCACCTCTGACCTCTCATAAATGAACTAGGCAGGAGAAAATTCTACCGCCCGCGGAAAATTCCAAAGGAGACGGATCTAAACGCCCTAAGCCCAGGGGCATAACAATACATACGGTCTATATGGCCTTAGGAGAAGAAGAAAGCCGTGCATCAGTGAGTCACCGACTGCAAACTTGGTCGTTGACAAAGGCTCAGGAGCAATAACAATAGATCCAAAAATTGCTGACCAAAATGGCAGCACTCACCAGACAAAAAGAAAGTCCGGATAAAGACGTCGAACAATGTCAAGAGCAAGAGACCGACATAGAGTTCTTGCGAAGAGTGCTGGAAAGAAAAGATAAGGAAGCTGCGGAGCAAGCTGCTAACATCAAACAAATGTCTATTCTATTCCAAGACATGGTTGGAATGATAATCCAACCGGAACCACCGGCCGAAGACCGGAAGATAATTATCGAGGATGATAGAGGAGAAATATCAAATTCTCCCCCGGCCTTATCAGCGGCCAAAGAGGAAACAATCTCCAAGGCGGGCCTGGATGACTACATCGCTAAGCAAATCAGAGCTCACCAGGCTAATGAAGCCGCCAGCAAACTAGTCAAAACCGGACGACCATATCTAGCTTGGTATGACCAAATAAAGTACCCATCGGGATATACGATCCCGAAGTTCCACGTTTACAAAGGAACAAGGATCTCCACCAGCATGTCACATAATTCAGAGCACTGTGCGGCAATACTGGAGGCAACAACAAACCGTTGCTTCGCCAATTCGTCGGAAGATTGTCAGAGATAGCTTTTGAATAGTACTCGGAGCTTCCAAATGACTCTGTGAAAACTTTCTCCGAAATGGAACTGCCGTTAATGCAACGGTTTTTCAGCGTAAGTGAACGTATCCCGCTCACGGCAATAATCAATACCAGGGTAAAGCCGGGAGAAACTTGGGTCCAATACGCGATCCGGTGGCGGACCTGTGGTCTAAATGTGAACAACGCATTGAAGAGTCTCCAGCCATGGGCAAATTCATCGGGACCCTCGATCCCCAATCGACCGTGTCCCAGTTCATGGCATTATTCAAACCCACAACTTTCTAGGTGCTGATAGACAAGTTGGCCCAAATGGATCAGATGGGTTATGGCCCTTCCTCCTCAAATAAGGACTCTCGAAATAACAAGGGTAAAGGAAAAGCGGCCATTGTTGCCAACACGCAACAAAAGTCGGATAGCCCGAAACCGGCTGCCCGCCAAAACAACGCGTGTCCGTGCTTGCCCTTGGAAGAAAGGCTCGGACGTGCTTACTCGTTCCCTTGCAACAAGACGAGGAGACAGTTTGAACCGGCGATGCATAATAACCTCATCACATTTCCAGACCCGCGGTCTCCAGAACAACCCGGCGACGTCAACAACCACAACTACTGCTCCTATCACAGAATAGTGAGTCACCCAATTGAAGATGGTTACATTTTCAAAAATTGGGTCGAGGACCAGTATCTGCAGGGAAAGTTCGCACTGTCTGATAACTGGAGGGTTGATTCTTCCAAAAAGCACGCTCCTAAAAAGGTGGACGCATAGGGCCATCATGCTTACTTGTGGAAGAAGCCCCATAGGAAGTAGTACTTTCAGCGAAAACTAAAAGAATGCTTCAGGATCTACAGGCATGCCCGACGATCAAGTGGAAAAGCCCGCTTGAACCCAAAATTAATGAAGGGATGCTGAAACCACGTTCCATACCGAAAGTTGTTTACAAGGGGAAAAGCCCCCAAGTCAAGCCGTCAAAATCTTCTAAAAAAAGAAGAAGGCCAAAAAACCGGTGCAGCCTGCCGAGTATGACTACAAGTGCACAGAGATTTAGATATACATAGAAGCGCTGGAAGAATATAACCCGATGGCGCGGACACCGGTCATGCTCGAAGAATTTCTCAAGTATATTCTTGAGAACGGAGAAAGTGACAATGATGAGAAAAACGACTCATCAGAAAAAGCAAAAGACTATGTAGTAAGTTGCCATATGTTATCCCATTCGTCATTATATGAAGAAGAAGAAGCTCCCTCGGTATCAGAAAATGACATGGAGGAACTGGGGCAGAATCGGCGCTAAATTCCCCGAATCTGCCAAAAGAAGGTTCAATTGAGACTTTTAAACGAAGCATTTCAAAAGAGTAAAGACGACTGTGAACGCGAAACAACCGTATATGAAAAGGCTAAGCATCAGCGTCTGAATAAAAAAACTGCGGTGAGAACGAGTCGTAAAGCGCTCCGACCAAACCAAAACACACCTGCAACAAATAAGAATAGGATCAAAACTAAGAAGCGGTTCGCCAAAGCCTTATCAATGGGGATGAAGCTACCATCTCTCGTGAGGTACACTCCTGAGTCCCATACTTCGACGGAGGAGGACCACATCTAAAATACTGCCTATATCATCGAAGGGTAGCCCATCCCATCGAGGAATGCAGTGCTTTCAAAAAGTGGTGGTAAGGATATGTTGCCCATCGAAAATACCTCAAGAAGGAGAAGCGTGAAGCTCGCGCTCGTCAACATCAAAGTGACGAGACGAACATATATGAAGAAACGATTAGCAACTGTCATATGGTTGGTACCGGTTCGGAAAAGGAAAAAACCCAAGTTCTCACGTTCGGGAGCGATTCTGAGGACGAAATACCCCTCGACTCCCTCTTTGAAGACTCATCCTCTGGAAAAGAAGAGGAGGAGAAGAATTGCGAAAATATTCAGTTGCGAATCCGTACGCTGCCTGAGAAAAACCTCAGATCTGCAAATAAAGATTCGAACAAAAACGACAAAGGAAAAGGACGAAATTGCCCTTGATGAAGAAGCAGTCAAAGAGCTCGCCGCAAAGGACCCGTCTAAGAATAATAAGTTGGATTACAATGTCCTAGCACATCTGAGGAAAATACCCTCGCATCTAAGCATATTGGATGCTCTCCTCCTGTCCAAAGAGGTACGAGATTCCTCTATCAAGGCATTACAAGAGCCCGATCAGTTCCAAGCTTTCCTCGCAGAAGAAAAGATGAAAGATGAACTGGCGGAGATCTACACGATTGGTATTACATTCAGCGATGAAGATCTACTCCTTGGTACGTGCGAACATAATCGACCGCTATACGTCACCGGGTACTGCCACAACATCAAAATAGGGAAAATTATTGTTGGAAACGGATCCTCCGTTAATCTTCTCAACGTGAGAGTGCTGAAAGAAATTTGCTACAATGCTACAGACACTTGGGTCCGTAATACTGATGCTGCGCTTTGGGCTACTCGTCACTGATATCAAATTTTATGTCATTGACGCCAAAACTTGCTACAACGTCCTACTCGGCGGTCCTTAGTTACACGAGTACAAAATCATCCCTTCTACACAGCATCAGTGTATGAAGTATTTCAAGGATGGCTCGGAGTACACCGTTACGGGAGAATTAAATCCGTTCTCGATAAATGAAGTGCGGAGGTATGAAGATGCGAATTACTTTTTGCCGGACTTCGAGGATACTAAAAGTTGCCACAAGCCGGAGAATAAACAAAAATCAGCGGCCACCATCCTGATCTTTGGAAGCGATACCGAGGAAGATGAACAAATAGTTTACTCGGGGCAACCCCAAAGGAAAAACAATAAGCCCAAACCGTCTACTCCTATTTTGGTCTTTAGCAGCAACTCCGAGGACGAGGCCAATGCAGTGTTCTTCGTCCACCTGTCAATACAGACACTCGCCGAAGCGGACCAGAGTCTACAAATTATGATGGCTCTGTCTCGATACTACAGGGAACTTGATGCGTTCAATTATATAGCATATAAAAACTGCAAACTTTCTACGTGTCTCCTAGGCGAAGAGGTGAAAAACCGATCCTCTTCTATAAATCAACGGAGACCAAGGTAGGAAAAGAAGTCTGGCTTGGTGTCAACCCTACTCTTGACAGATTCCACCTCATCTGTATTCCAAGATATTATGCGGAGAGATTAAAGAAACTGTTAAAGCGTCAAGGCGTACCCCTCGAACAAACAGTTCGGCAGACCCAACTGTAAGAAAAGATTTGAGATATTCCCGGGACTCAGCGAAAGAAGCCTAATGGGAAAATGGAAACGACTGGGCTGGGATATATTCAGTCCAAGAAACGGGAGCAAGTTTATAGCTGCCACGTCATAAACAGCTCAAGTGAAGAAGAAACCGTTCTTCCAGCTAGCTATGACGTCAAATTGGAGCAAGATCCCACTTTGAGAACTTTAAGTCCATCGCTTGAAGAAAAAATTGAAAAGCTAATAAAAGAAGCTTGTCAAGCAAGCCGGGACAAACACAGCCGTGAAATGGCCATTTATGAAAATGCCAAGACACAGTGTCTCAGCAAGCAGTCGGTGGAGGAAGTAGACTCTAAGGCTTTTCATCTACAACCCACTGTGTACTCCCGTGGAAAAGAAAAATCCCTATGGCTAAGATGCCTGGGGCTGTAGGAAGCAGTGAAAGTCGTCCAAGAAATACACGACGGACTCTGTGGTTCTCATCAAGCTGGGCCAAAGATAAAGCTGAAGATAAAAAGAATGGGCTACTATTGGACCACGATGATTCAGGACTGTCTCGAATATGCGAAGCAATGTCACTCGTGCTAAATTCATGGGGAGTTCATACATCAGCACCCAAATTCGCTACACTCGACAGTGGCCAGCTGGCCATTCGAAATGTAAGAAACCGTTATAATTGGTCCTATCGAACCGGTATCATCCAAAGGACATCGGTTTATACTGGCAACAACCGACTGCTTTTCTAAGTGGGCAGAAGCAGTACTGCTAAGGGAGGTGAAAATGGAGAATATCCTCTATTTCTTCAAGACCCAGGCCATATATCGGTTCGGGACTCCGCGACGGATAATCTCAGATAATGGGCCAGCTTATAGAAGCTATAAAATAATTCGCTTCGCACAACAGCACAAAATAGATCGGCGATACTCTTTAGTCTACAACCCTTGGGCCAACAGTCTAGCTGAAGTCTTCAATAAGACGTTGACCAAAATTATAAAACAGACGGTGTCCAAAAATAAAAAGGACCGGCACGAAAGGCTGCATGAATCCCTTTGGACGTACTGAACAACGTTCAAAATAGCCACAAATAAAAAACCCTATGCACTGGTGTTTGGCGCGGTAGCAGTGCTCCCGCTGGAGATAGAACTCCTCTCTTTACGAGTAGCAGTTCAATACGAGCTGACAGATGAGGAAAATACTCATCTTAGGCTCGAGGAGCTCAACGCCCTTGACGAAAGCCGCCTTATAGCACAGAAAAATCTGGAAGCTTATAAGGCAAGTATGATACGGTCATATGAAAGAATAACTAGACCGAGAACATTCCGCCAAGACGAACTCATGTTGGTTGTCAAAAGACCGATGATTCCCAATCATGCAAAACGGGGAAGTTCGAGCCAAATTATGAAGGCTCGTACATCATAGATAAAGTCTACCGAGGTAGAGCTTACCTGTTTATGGATATGCATGGCGAAAGACCATTCCGACCAATAAACGGCAGATTCCTTAAAAAGTACTACTCTTGACGAGGCATGACTTAGGTCAATAATAGATGGTGACGCTTGTGTCCGCTCGCTATCTTCCTGAGTTAGAACTCCGAAAGTAGTACAAAAAATACCTCTGTCGCCCCAAACATGGCGATATTGGACCGAGAAGTCTCTAAATTAATAATAGACCGAGACGCCCTTAAACTAGCGCGTTCCCACAAATATAGGAATGTTGGACCGAGAAGTCCCTAAACTAATAATGGACCAAAATGTCCCTAAATTAGCGTGTCGCCCAAAATACGGCGATATTGGACCACTATGTCCTTAAACTGGTTTTGGACCGAAACGTCCTTAGACTAAATACTCGTCCCAAAATACGGCGATAATGAACCATCATATCTCTAAACTAACACGTTTTGCCCTACGGTGGATGCCCATATTGATCATCGTATATAATCCACGGGCAAACATTCCATAATCTCCCACGTCTTACATGATGCGATCCTTCAAAAGATCGGGGCCTACAGCTAATGATGCGTTACCTTACCGGCTGCCTAAAAAAATGGTACGTCCACAAGCGAAATGGACACGGATGAAAATCCGAAAGGACGCCGTGAGTAAAAACAGAAGGACTACTGGCGAGCTAGTGAAAACCCGAAAGGGCGTTGTCATGCCCCGCTTCCCAGTAGACGGAAATGGTGACGTGGCAAGCCCGCAACGTATTACTATGAAAATACGTTAAACGTAATTAAGCAATATAACCATAAGCAAGAATGACAAATGTAATAAAATGAAACAACAACTTTATTTACATTCAACTTTACATACAACTGTCTGGAAATAAAAGATACATAATAAAAGAAAATGCCTAAACAATGGTATACTGAAAGTAAGTGCAAGCTAGAAGGAACTAATAGTCTGGCTGAGCAACAAACTGGTCCAAGTCCTCCGGGCTCGGCTCTATCTCGTCAGAGTCCAGTTCTCCTGATGAACATTTCAAAGAATGAAACTGAAAAAAAATGTCGTCGGCGAACTAGCACTCGGTAAGTCTCAAAAGAAGTAAGAGAAGATAGTATATAATGTGAATAGAAACCAAATGAAAAGAGGACAGGTATAATTGTATATAATCATTCACAAGTATAGGATACTTATTCTAACGTGGTAATTTGTAGTTTGATAAAGAAGATATTCATATATACGAGAGGAGTCTATCTTACCCCGTGGACTCAGGTAACATGCAGTATAAGGCCCCGTTATAACCCACGGGACAACGGCACGTGAATTCATATAGGTGTCTTTTAAGTTATCTCTCGTGCCACGATATACTTTCTGTATCAATCTACCCCTTTATCCCCGCGTATTATATTATATAGTTTTAAGATTATAGGTCTTGGCCGAATTCATGGATATAAAATATACAGGTTCATGCTAAAGATGTAATCATGTATTCAGATAGTCATGTCAAGTTCATATCAAGTTATAACCATGGTTCGGTCAAGTCAAGTCAAGTATACAAGTTTGAATTTGATATTTGAATTCGAGTGTTCAGGTTCATGATCAAGTATTCAAATTCGTGTTTGATTTTGGATTATGATTTGTGTTTGGATTCAGGTTAAAGTCTGAATCTTATTAAAGGATTTAGTTCTTGAAATTCTTAGATTCGGGAGTAATCGGCAACTGCTGCACATGGACGGCAGGATTTGTGTCCTTTTCCAAGACAATTGCCATTGAAAACTCCGTTAAGTTGTCTAACCTGAATAGGCAAGCACTCACTTTCTCCGGCTCCCCGAGGCTCAAGAGAAATGATACCGCTTAAGCCTATATTCTCTATAGTCCTTAAAATATTGTTTTGCATATCTCGAGGGAGTTTTATGAAAAATACTTTAATATAGTTTAAAATTAAAGCTCGGGGGTGATTTATAATATTTATGGTTTTCATGAACATGTATTTTAATTGCTGTGATGTTTTAGTGATAAAAACCTAGCTTTTAAAACTTTGTGGTATTTTTATAAAAACCAGCTCTTTTGGAAACTTGATGGTATTTTATTAAAATTCTAATCTTTCATTTTAAAAATTATAGTTTCATAATATGTTTTTTTATTGAAAATACGAATTCATAGTTTTATATAATTTTCCAAAATTTAGTTTTTTTAGAAAAGTCGTATTTCTTAAAAACCGTATTTTTATTTCCTTTCGAGACCGAATACTCCGTGAGGAGTTCTGTATCTCGCTCTACTGTCCGAAGGATGTGCGATAATCCATGTCATCCATTAGTAGGTCCCCTAACGAGGGTTGTAGAAGCGTAATTTTCAAGAATTACAAAAATACCGATTAAAATAAACCCGTTTTTAAAAGGTGTGGTATTTTAATGAAAAACTTCTTTTTTCAATAAACCATATATACTTTGAATACTGTGCTATGAAACCATAGGGTGCGTGAGGGGTAGGTCATTATCCCGTGAAGGTTCTAGAGGTATGTACTCTGATTATTGTAAAAGGGGTTAGACTAAAATTCATAGTATTTTAATGAAAAGTTCGTTATATGATTGTTTCATATGAAAATCTTGATTAAACTAAAAAGTAATGGATTGTAAATAAGATGATGAGTATAGTAAGAAAATTAGTTTGACCTATTTTGTTATAAAAAGGGGATTTCCAAGTTTAAAATAACATGTATCGGAGTTAACTCCACTTTACCGACATGTTTCTAAAAGATGATTCGAGATGAAAGAAAAGAGAGAAGAGGGACTTACTCGTTGTGTAGCATTGGAAAGAGCTTAAAGAAAAGAGGGGGGATTCTTTGGCGTCGCGGAAGCTCCGGAAACGATTTTAATCTTTGATGGAAAGAGCTTGGTTGCTAACTCCACTTGACTCCATTTGCACTTAGAACTTTTGGGATAATTTTGATAAAAAATTTCAGAATAGAGGAGACATAGGGCATGGGGTGGTATTTATAGTGAAGAAATTAGGGTTTGGAAATTAAAAATTTGGATTAAAAGAATAAAATGGTGTTAAATGATGAATTTAAAGGTCACTGTTTAATTGCAGGAAAATCAAACAGTGCAGGGGAGTTTAGGAGAGTCGAAGGGACCGGTGTGAAAAGCACGGAGGCGATTGGGGATCATCGGACCGTCGGCGTTGACCCAAAGGAGGAAACGAGCGGTCGGATCTTAAGCAATTGCCTCGAATTTCGTGCCACGTGGTTTAGTCAGTGTTTACTCCTTTTTGCGCATGTTTGATTTTTCTGAAACTTTTCGTTTCTCCGTGAATTGCACGTGCAGCTCTTGGGCTTCTGAAAAATTAAAAAAAAATCTAAAAAATATTTGGGACTGATGCGAATCGAATGCACAGGCTATGTCACAGTAGTGTAGAGGATTTATCAATGAGCTACAAGTTACTTCTTTCTTTTATTTAACAAAAATAACCTATAACTCTTACACATGCTGTAATACCATTTTCTGTACAATAAACAAGAAATTTTTTGTACAGGAATTTAAGAGTCGTTACATTCTACCCTCCTTATAAAAATTTCATCCTCGAAATTTACATAAAAGACTAATTTTCGAATAGCTGAGGGTATCGTGGACTCATATCGTCTTCTCGCTCCCATGTCGATTCTCCTGATGAGTCTTTTCTCTACATTACCGGGACCAAGTTCACCTCCTTGTTCCGCATTATCTTCACCATACGGTCCATGATCTCAACTAGTTTCTGCTCACAAGTTAGGTCAATTTGTACTGTGAGCTCCGAGTAATCAAGTATATGGCTGGGGTCGCTCACATATCGTCGTAGCTGGGATATGCGGAACACGTTATGCACTTCTTCCAATGAGAGTGGTAGTGCTAAACGGTATGCTACTTTTCCAACTTGTTCAAGTATATTGAACGGTCCTATAGATCTTGGACTTAATTTACCCCTCTTGCCAAAACGCATCACTCCTCTATTTGGAGAGATCTTTAAGAATAGATGATCTCTGGGTTGAAACTCTAAGTGTCGACGCTTTGTATCTGCCCAATGTTTTCTATCGGTCTTGGGCTATGCGCATCTTTTCCCTGATCGTGCAAACCACATCTACAGTTGCCACGATCATCTCTGGTCCCAGGAGTTCACGATCTCTAATGTCGTCCCAAATCAGCGAGGAACGACACTTCCGTCCGTAGAGTGCTGCAAAAGGTACCATCCCAATGCTTGCATGATAGCTGTTGTTGTATGAAAACTCCACGAGGTGTAGGTGATTTTCCCACGAACCTCTGAAGTCTAACATACAGGCTCTCAGTATATTTTCTAATATCTGAATTCTTCGCTCAGACTGTCCATCTGTTTGTGGATGATACGCCGTGTTGAAATTCAGACTCGTTCCTAGGCTAACTTGCAGACTCTGCCAAAACTGTGATCGGAATCTTGTATCATGATTGGAGACGATGCAAACAGGTACTCTATATAATCTCACGATCTCCTGCATGAGTTTATGGGTATCAAATATGGTACGTATTGAAAGTATAAATTATACTTTAGATTTATACTCACCTCCATGTACTTTCTTGCTAACGTCTCGGTTGACTGGCCAATTTGGAATGGAATAAAATGGGCCGACTTGGTGAGTCGATCCACATTAACCCAAATGGCGTCGTTACCCTTCGTGCTGCGAGGGAGAGCAGTCACGAAGTCCATGGTAATGTGCTTCCATTTCCATTCTGGGATTGGTAACGGCTGAAGTAGACCAGCAGTTCTGTGATGTTCAGCCTTCATTTGCTGACACACTAAACACTTGGCTACGCTTATTACTATTTCACGCTTCACTCCATGCCACCAGTAGTGTTGCTGTAGATCCTGTATATCTTCGTGCCACCAGGGTGTACAGAATAAGGAGAGTCGCGAGCTTCTTTCATCAACTCTTCTCGAACTGGTCCAACTGGTGCGCATAAATGACTCCCATACCGCAATGATCCATCTTCGTGGATGATGGAGTCAATTCATAGTCCACTTTCTACTTGTTCTTGGATCCTTTGTAGCTTGGCATCATTTACTTGAGCTGTCTTGATCTGATTTACAAGAGTGGACCGGACTTATAAGTTCATCAAAGATGAAGCGTTGCCTGATACAACTACTTCAATCTCCAATCCATGCAGTTCTTGTTGTAGTCTCCACTGAGCGGTGAGGTTCATTGCTAATAGCTGGCGACTAAGTGCATCAGGGACTATGTTCACCTTCTCAGGATGATACTGTAAGTTGATGTCAAAATCCGCCATGAGTTCTAGCCATCTTCTCTTCCGCATGTTGAGTTCCTTCTGAGTAAATACATATTTAGACTCTTGTGGTCAGTGTATATATCCACTCGTTCTCCCAAAAGATAGTGGCACTAAATCTTGAGTGCGAAGATGACGGCTGCCAATTCCAAATCATGTGTTGGATAGTTGCGCTCATGAACCTTTAGTCATCCTGATGCAAAAGCTACAACCATTTCATGCTGGTGTAGGACACATCCTAATCCTTTATCGGACGCATAAAAATGCACCTCGAATCCGCCAGATTGATCCGGTATTATAAGGATAGGAGCAGAGGTTAACCTCGATTTGAGTTCTACAAAAAGCCTTCTCATATACTTTTGACCACGCGAATGCTTCGTATTTACGTGTGAGTTTGGTCAGGGGTGCTACGATCTTTAAGAATCCTTCAATGAATCGTCGGTAGTATCCGGCTAAGCCCAAGAAACTTCTTATATCTTTCACCGTTTTTGGTATCGGCCACTCTCTAACAGCTGACACCTTAGCTAGATCCATAGAGATTCTTTCGCCTGAAACAATATGTCCGAGAAATCCGACTTGATATAGCCAAAATTCACACTTGCTGTACTTGGCGTAAAGCTGATGTTGTCATAATTTCTCCAGGACAATCCGTAAGTGCTCGACGTGCTCTTTCCGATTCTTTGAATACACAAGAATGTCGTCGATGAATATAACAACAAATCTGTCTAAGTACTCTCGGAAAACTTGGTTCATCAGGTTCATAAAGATGGTAGGTGCATTAGTCACTCAAAATTGCATTATGAGATATTCATAATGGCCATAATAGGTCCTAAATGCCGTCTTCGGAATGTCGGACTCTTTGACCTTCACCTGATGGTAACCCGAACGAAGATCTAGTTTTGAAAAGACACAAGATCCACTTAACTAGTCGAAAAGGTCATCGATGCGCGGTAGTGGATACTTGTTCTTAGTTGTCATTTCGTTCAGAGCTCGATAATCCACACACATCCGGTAGGAACCTTCCTTCTTCTTCACTGGTAATATCGGAGATCCCCAACTTGAAGTACCGGAATGGATCCAATCTTTCTTCAGAAGTTCATCCAACTGAATACGGATCTCCTTCAATCCCTTTGGAATTAATCGGTATGGAGTTTTGATTATAGGTTGTGCACCAGGTTGTAAATCAATACTAAATTCAAGAGCTCGATCGGGAGGCAAACCTGATAAGTATTCAGGGAACACTTCTTCGAACTCTTGAACAACCTCAGGGTTTTCTTCTTTAGCTGGTAGAGGGAACACTTCCGCATTCTTCGGTTTAGCACGATAGCTTCCTGTCTCCAAGGTTCTGTCTCCACTTTTGAAATAGAAGGCTGGATGATCTGGTATCTTAAATATTACCCTCATTTGACGACAGTCAATAGTAGCATAAAATACTCCCAGCCAATCCATTCCCAACACAACATCGAAATTTGGTATGTTAAGTACTTTAATTTGCGAGATTTCTCGACCGCAAACTACAACTGGGAACTGATCATATCCCAAAGTTGCCTTCAAGACTTCATTCCCGGAACTGACATTCTAGCTTAAAATGAGAGGCTTCACTAGAATCGCGTGCGTTCTCACGAATCGTTGTGACATGAAGCAGTGTGAAGCTCCAGTGTCGAAAAGTATGAGTGTAGGAAGGGTGGCTACTAGTATAGTACCTAAGTTGTGTGAGGTCGTGTTTAGATATAGGGAAGTATAACGATACACAAGAATTAAAAGGTTGAAAGGATGGAGGAATTTACCGGTGATGACTTTTCTTGTAGCTTCGGCCTCCTCGACCGTCACTGTAAATGCCTGTCGTCTCGGTACATTCCTCCTTGCCGGAGGCACACTCTTCGGACCTTGAGGCATGTTTCTCTGTGCTTGGTGGAATTGACGCTGAGGCTATGCAGATGGTCTACGTGAAGCTGGTGCAGGAAGAGCTAGGCAGGTGCAGGTGCCTGATTGGCTGGCCTTTGCGGAGCTGTAATTGCGGGTCTGCGTGCTGGTTCTGTGTTAATACGATATGGGCATACTCCTATCGCGTAAGTAGATGCGCCTCAAATCAAACACAGACCATTTTCATGCCTGCAGTCTTTCGCCAAGTGTCCAGTTCTCTTGCAGTAGAAATAGAAATCTGGACTGGACCGGGTAAATGATCTTCCTGGCCTCTTGGGTGCAAAAGTCGGCCTAGAAGAGGCTCCTCCTATCATCTGGGTAGCAAGGCGTTTGATTCCGGCTGTTTGAGGCCTACCCTTCTTCTTGACCACGGTTTCATAATGGCGTGCTGCCTTCAGTGCGAGTTCATGAGTTGGATAGTCGCCTGTGGCTAAAGCCGCCTGAATCTCCGGGTCTAAACCCTGTTGGAATCGTCTAACCTGAATCTCATCGGTCGAAATCAAATGTACCGTGAACCTGTTAAGTATGATGAATTCAGCATCATATTCATCCACTGATTTTACCTACATAAAGTCTTGTTGTAGGTGGATGAACTGTTGATCCATCTCAAAGCGAGCGGTTTCAGGGAAAAACTTCGCATCGAACAGATCGCGAAACTTCTTCCACTCTATTAGTTGTGTGAGACAACTTTCCTCGTCCTTCTAACAGACTCTTGCATCGTCGATGAGCTGGAGCTTGGCTACACGAACCCAAGCTATGTCTGGTACTTGCGCTGCTGCAAGGTCGTCCTTGATACTTTGGGCCCATTCTTCAGCTTCAAGAGGACTCTCTTTCCCTGAAAAGTTCCTTGGATGCAACGCACGAAATTATTTTACTCCAGGTGCTTTGGCTTCCGGGCGGTTCATGAGAATAGCAGTCTGCTGCTACTGGCCCTCCAGAAGACTTTTGATGGCTTCTTAAAGCACTGTCTGTTCATTGATCGGAGCAGCAACGGTAGGGGGAGGTGGTAAGATAGGTGGTGGTGTGTTGCCATTGACATTGGTGCTGGTGTTGTTAGGAGAATTCATTACCTTGATAGAAAAAGAAAGGTTAGGATGGATTCAAGAAATTTGAAATGTAAGGAATGAATAGTTGCTGATCCTTATAATTCTTGTGATATATTACTTAAGACTTCATGCAGAACTGACCTGCATGGGCCACCAACAAAACCTGTCACGCTCCGCTTTCCTGTAGACGGAAATGGTGACGTGGCAAGCCCGTAACGTATTACTATGAAAATACGTTATGCGTAATTAAGCAATATAACAATAAGCAAGAACGACAAGAGTAATAAAATGAAATAACAACTTTATTTATATTCAACTGTCTAGAAATAAAATATACAATAATAAAAGCAAATGCCTAAATAATGGCATACTGAAAGTATGTGCAGGCTAGAAGGAACTAGTAATCTGTCTGAGCAGCAAATTGGTTTAACTCGTACAGTCTCGGCTGTATCTCCTCAGAGTCCGGTCCTCCTGACGAAAAGAGGTTAGTTGACGGAAAGGAGGAATTCCGTGGTGTCGCAGAAGCTCCGGAAATGACTTCGATCTTTGACGGAAAGAGGTTGGTTGCTAACTCCACTTGACTCCAATTGCACCTAGAACTTTTGGGATAATTTTGATAGAAATTTTCAAAATAGAGAGGACCTAGGGCATGGGGTGGTATTTATAGTGAAAAATCAGGGTTTGAGAATTAAAAATTTGGATTAAAAGAATTAAAATAGTGTTAAATGATGAATTTAAAGGTCACTGTTTAATTGCAGAGAAATCAAACAGTGCAGGGGATTTGAGGGGAGTCGAAGGGACTAATGTGCAAAGCACGAGGCGATTGGGGAACATCGGACCGTAGGCGCCGGCCCAAAGGAGGAAACGGACGGTCGGATCTTGAGCAATCGCCTCGAGATTCGTGCCACGTGGTTTAGTTAGTGTTTACTTCTTTTTGCGCATATTTAATTTTTTTGAAACTTTTCGTTTCTCCGTGAATTGCACGTGCAACTCTTGTGCTTCAGAAAAATTAAAAAGAAAAATCTAAAAAAATAATTGGGGCTGATGGGAATCGAACACATAGGCTATGTCACAGCAGTGTAGATGCTTTACCAGTGAACTACATGTTGCTTCTTGCTTTTATTTAACAAAAATAACCTATAACTCTTACACAGGCTGTAATACACTTTTCTGTACAATAAAAAAGAAATTTTTTGTACAGGAATTTCAGAGTCGTTACAGGCATGAACTCTTTAAAAGGAAGGAAAAGATGCACTTGGAAAGTCCCCATGACTTTGTGAAAGGAAAACACCTGCGTGAGATCCTTACGACTCACAAAGGAGCTGAAAGTATGTCTTAGCACCTCTACTAGATTTATATATGCAACAAGCATACAATTTTAAAAAATCTAGAGTGCTAAGTATACTAAACAAGAATCGAACTGGAGATTTAGGGTTTTAAAGGTAGCAAATAAGATCTATACTAAGTGAAGAGAGTCTACAACCTTTATAGTCTAGTCCTTCACTTCTAAACCTCCAAGCAGTAGTCTCTAGAACTCTTCTTTAACTCCACTTGATGAAAGGATCGAGTTTACTTGTTGTCTTTGTCGCCGAAGATGATCCACTTTGAAGTCTCTCTCACTCAAGCTCACACTTCACTAATCAAGATATTAGTGAAGTTAACAACCTAAACTAATGGACTAGATTAATGTAGCTTGAAGAAGTAGGAGATTTGATCACTAGAAATATTTTCTTTCTCTTTTCTTTTCTCAACTCAAGAAAACTCTAGAAAGGAGATGAAGAAGGGGAATGAACTTGGATGAGTGAGAATGAACCATGATATAATAGATAAGAATTAGATGAGAATAAATATCTATGAATCAAACAAAAGAAAGAGATGAGTCACGGCTTCTACAAACTTCTACAAACCATGACTCATTATTCCTTTTTGTTTAATTCATAAATGTAATCTTTATCTTCTCATCCTAACATCATGTGTGATTCTCATAAATCATAGTTTTATGTATCATCAACCATGATACAATTAAATACATACATGCATACATACATACATACATATATATATATATATATATATATATATATATCACGTATATAAATATATATAAAGAGAAGAAAATCTTAAGTGAGCTTAATATTAGTTTATATATATATATATATATATATATCAAATATATAAATATATATATATATATCAAATATATAAATATATATTAAATTATTAAATCAACACTTGATTCAATAATCCGGTTATATCATATATAACCGACTAATATCATATATATATATATATCAAAATATTAAATCAACACTTGATTCAATTATCCGGTTATATCACATATAACCGGCTAATATTCAATATTAGATATTAAATCAATACTTGATTCAATAATCCGGTTATATCATATATAACTGGCCAATATCAAATATATATTAACACACACACACACATATATATATATATATCAAATCATTGAATCAACACTCGATTCAATAATCCGATTATATCACATATAACCAGGCTGATATAAAATATCGTTAGATTAGAATACGGTATCATATACTCGTATTTAATCAAGCTCCCGCACATATCTCCATATATGACCTACTTCATTTCGCTTGAGCTAGGAAACCTCTATGTGGGATTCTAAAGACTCGTTAATACGCTAGCAGCAGGTAATGATCACATCAGATACTCACAAGCCGTCAACGGTACTAGCTGGACGTAACGGCTACCCAGGTATTGAACGAACAGAAGATCGACAAGCAAACTTATCCAAACTCCCGTATATCCTATAAGCAACACCTACCATACAGTTCGGTCTTTTCGTCTAATATGTCGTATATCGAGTCTAAGGGTGGAATCGTCAGACCCCAATAACTTGATAAGTCATGCCGATGTGTAGCCTATAACCTTTCGAGAAACTACTGATAACACTTACCAGTAAATCTCATCAGCTCTGGCCAGGGACTTGCTGTTATAGCTAATTGAGCATAGCGCAACATCAACTCCCAATACCGGGAGAGACGAAACCCCTCCTATCGCTCATTGCCTCCATGTGACTCGGGACTGTACCGAAAATCCACCTTCTTGCACGACTCCTTTGAGCCATGGTTGGGAAGAAATCAAAGCACAGTGGGAACCACCCAAGACACTATGACGATCTCAAGTCTACAGATTAACCTGTACAAGTGTCACCAGAGAACTGCTATCCGACGATAGGTATGGTACCATCTAGAAGTTCTCGGCGTGTCCTGTTCGGTGCACCCATTCTCCAATGAGCACCTGTGTAAAATATTTGATGTCAAACACCAATAGTTGTGGGATCATCCATCACCCCATACAGGGTCAAGAAATGTACACACTAGTCTACTTTGGAATATCGATGCCCTGTCTCGATACTCTCTCGACTAGGAATTGTTAAAGGATGTGCTTTCGGAATACACAAACCCCACTAGTATGATCTGCATCATAGTCCTGGTAGTCAAGCCAACATGCTAAGGGTTTTATCAACATGTATCTCAAAGACAGTAAACTGAAACAAGTACACATGCTAAGATAAATAGCATCAAGATAGCATACTGTCATGTTGAGCAAGAAAGTTCTTTATATATATGTCCAAGCATCCACTATAATATACAATAACGGCCTCTAGAGCATACATATTCCTAACAGGAGCAACACGCTTAGAAATCCACACGATTTCTAAGAAAAAAATGCATTTACGAGATCCTCACGACCCGTAAGGAGAATATACCCTATATAAGACCCTCACAGCTTAGAGAATTCAAAAGCCTAAAGTTACAGGGATCCAAACCTATTCTTAAGCCATCAAAACCCCACAAAACTTTGCTGCCCTACAAGTTGTCCAATATTGACTCTTGTATACAATCCACGGGCGTAAATAAATATATTCCCAACCAAGTCCCACAAATGGTGAGAAATATCCTCATATGGTGAACAATCACTTGTAAGTCCTCTCGAATTACAAGGAGAAAATACTTTTATAAGATCTTTACGACTTACAAGAGAAAACACACTTAGGAATTCCCATGATTCTTAAGGAGAAAATACACCTACGAGATCCTCTCGACTTGCAGGGAGAAATACCTTTATGAGACCCTTACAACTCATAAAGTCAAAAGTCTTGGTCGACAGGATCTTAACCTTGTTTGCTAAGCCACCTTTGTTCAAATCAGCAAAGGCGAATGATGATTCGCTCATGATAATATCCCAGTTGTAGCGATACTGATGCCTAAACAGGTGTCAAACTCCAAGTCCTCTCAAAGGTAAATGATGATTCGTTCCTGGCAATATTCTTGTTGTAGCGATATTGATACCAAAATTGGTATCAGATTCTAAATTCTCAACTCGCAATAAAAGGTATCGAATAAAAAAAATGAAGACATAGCCGAAATGATTGGGCACTGCGAAAAATAGCCGAAATGATTGGGCAATCGCGAGTTTCGCGATATAAAAGCTGAAAAGATAGAGCATCGCGGAAATAATAAATAAATAAATAAATAATAAAATAAAAAATTTCTGTCCTGCAAGTAGGTCTATACTGACTCTTGTATACAATCCATGGGTACAAATGAAAGAAAGAGAACCATATTTTCCCACCATGGTTCGTCAAAAGAGGAACCGAGTGTTGATAGCACATCTACAGCCTATAGACTATTTGGACGTCACTCTTACTACAACAAAGTAGATATGTGGTGTCGACAAAGCTCCAAAGAGCCAAATCAAAGTGGAGTGATGGCAAAATCCTAGCTCCAGATCTTGATGGCAACATCTACAGCCTAGAGATCGGCTCGATGTTCCTTCTCAATGCAGACGTGACGTCAACAAGGACCCAAGGGTCAAATAAAAGAGGAGTAATGGCAAAATCCTAGCTCGGATCGACGTTTTTCTCATTCTGACAGGGTGCAGTCGTAATTGTAAGTCGATGTCGCGCACCCCACGGGTTCGCGTGGAGGCGGAATTTACAAAAAATGATTTTTCAAAGCTTCGCAACACCGACTAAACTCCAGGATCTTAACAGAAACTTTAATTAGCTAAAACTACTAGGAGGTTCTAACTACTCGGTTAAGATTTTATACCTCCTTGTTAACAAGTCCTTCGGGTCTTCTTCCCCTCCTCTCCTTGAGCTCCTCGAAGATCCGAATCGTGCTTGATCGTCGGCCTCCTCGTGTCAAAGATGATCCACCCGAGAGTCTATACCTTAAGCTCTAACCTCTAAACTGAGGTAACTGGGATATCTAGTTCGCTAAGCTAGGTAGCCTAGAAGATTTAGAGTATCTAATAGAGTATTTTATCTCATGAGACCCTAGGGTTCACAACTCATGTGAGAGTGAGGGTCTTTGAGGAAGAAGGAGAAAATGGAAAGAGAAAGAGAATGAACAAATGAGCTAGGGTTGTGCAAGTGTGGAGAATGGCTCATACTCATCAATCATGAAGCGTGGATTATTTTTACATAGAAAATAGCAACCTTGCTTCAATAGTGTACCCAAACTAATAAACAAATGTATAAGCCATGCTTCACACCCATGCTACAAATATCTCCAATTTCTACCTCACTAATCTATTTCTCAAAATAGATAAATCAATTAATGAGGTGTCCCCTTTTAGAAGCATCTCTTGTGAAATTACAAGAATGCCCTCACCGTATATACATACCCGTATTCGTATTCTGAAAAATACGAATACAATAAGATAATAATGATCTAATACTATAATACTAGGATCCGGCTTAAACCAAAGCCCACTAGTATTATCCGTCCGAACAACATCCGTGTAGCCAGTACACGTATGTGATCGGAACCCTGCCGTAAAACCATACGGCCTCTACATCGTTTCGCCTGAAGCAGGGAAACCCTCTGTGTAGGACTCTAAAGACTCTACAGTACGCTGGCAATGTGTTTAACCACAAGTCCGTCAGCGGTACTAGCTGCACGTAACGGCTACCCAGGTATCTGTCGATAAGAAGGCCGATGAGCAAACTCATCTGAACCCCTACCGAGCCTATCTTTGACAATCTCTGTACAATCCGGTCTATTCGTCTAAGATACTCGCATATCGGGCCTAGGGAGATGGTAAACGTTAGACCCCTAACAGCGTTATAAGTTGTGCCAGAGTAGATCCCAATACACCCCGAGAAACTACTGGAGTACCTACCAGTAAATCTCGCTTACCCTGGACATAGACTTTGTGTAATGGCTTTCCGAACACAGCACGATATCAACCCCCAATACCGGGAAAGACGAATCCTATCTAACCGCTACTGCCTCCAAGTGCTTCGGGACTGTACCCAACTACTACCAGTTTGCACGACTTCTTTGAGCCGTGGTAGGGTAGTAATCTTAGTGCAGTGGGAACACACCTGAGACGAATACTGATATCAAGTCAACGTACTAACATGTACTTATTCCACCCGGGAACTGCTACCTGACGATAGGTATAATACCAACCGGCAGTTCCCAACGAGTCCGTCCAGTGTAACTCATAACCCAATGAGCATCTGTATACTATCTCCGGTACGACGTACCAATGGCTGTGGGACAGACCATCTCCCATGCTGGGATGAGAAGCGTATACACTAATCTACTCTGGAGTATCGATGCCCCATCTCGATAATCCTATGACTAGGGACCTGTATAAGGATGCGCTTATAGACTACCCAGGCCCCCACTAGTGTGACTGCCATCACAACGCAGGTAGTCAAGCAAAGATCTTTAGAGCTCTACCAATATGTATAAGCGATATGCTAAAAGAAAGACATGCACATATTGAGGTCGAATCAAACCAAGTAGTATACTACCATTTTGAGCAAGACTGTTATTGTAGCTGTGAATATCCCAAGCTTCCAATATGTAAGATACAATCTAGCAGTAATGTCAATAAGGACCTGAAAGTCGAACAAAAGTCGAGCAATGGCAAAATCCTAGATCCAAATCTCGATGGCAATATTTACAGCCTAAAGATCAGCTCGACATCCCTTCTCAATGCAGATGCAATGTTAATAACGACCTAAGGGTCAAAAAAAAGTGGAGTGACGACAAAATCCTAGCTCCAGACCTTGATTGCAATACATACAGTATAGAGGTCTTACGGATGCTACCCCTCTTCAGCGAATTATTGGCATGACATCACTAAATAAAAGTGGAGTAATGGAAAAATCCTAGCTCTACCTAGACTTTCCTTCTCGGTGTAGACGCGACGTCAACAAGGATCTAAGGGTCAAATAAAAGTGGAGTGATGGCAAAATCCTAGCTCCAGATCTCGATGGCAATGTATACGGCATAAAGAACAATTCGACATCTCTCATACTCCAGCAAAATACAGACGGGGTGTCGACAAGGCTTCAAGGAGCCAAATCAAAAGGGAGTAATGGCAAAATCCTAGCTCCAGCTCTATGTTCCTTCTCGGTACAGACGCAACATCAAATAAAAGAGGAGCGATGGCAAAATCCTAGCTCCAAATCTTGATGGCATATCTACAGCCTAGAGACTATTTGGACGTCCTTCTTACTACAACAAAGTACAGACGCGACGTCAGCAAGTACCCTTGATAAAAGTGGAGTGACGGCAAAATCCTAGCTCTAGATCTTGATGGCAACAACTACAGCCTAGAGATCATCTCGATGTTTCTCTTCATTCCAGTAGGGTGCGGACGCAAGTACCAAATGAAATTGAAGCAATGCCGTATTCCTCGCTCCAGACCTTGATTGTGATATATACAGCATAAAGATCATGTAGATGTCTACCTTACATCATTAAAGAATCGGTACGACAACAAAAAAACGAAGTGACGGTATATTCCTAACTTCGGGTCTTGACGGCAAGTCTAGAGACCATTGGAGATCATCCCACCTCAGAAGGGTGCGGTTATGACTCATCGGAACTTCAAACTAAGCCTAACCTCAAGTAAAAAGCGCCACGGCAAATACCTAACGCTTGACCTTCTGACGGTAATATGGATATTCCAACCTAAGAAGATTACTTGAAGACGTCTTGTCCAGCCTCAGAAGGGATCAGAGACACGACAGTCGCGGGGCTACTCGAGTAACAACCTAAAGGAGTGCATATCGAGAAATATATCGGCCAATGCGACGGTACAATAGACTCAAATCTAGTACCACAAAGCTAATGGACCCCTGTCATGAAATAGTGGGGGTTATCAATTAGGATAAATTCACCTACAAACCCAAGGGAAAAATGAACTAAATACTTCAAAGTAAATAAACTAATTTCAGCACAGAGAGAAGGAAAGTACAGATATGAAAGGGAAAGATACTTTTCATTTATATTAAAAAAGGAGGAAACTACATACTCTTGGTGGTTAAAAAAAAGGCCTGCATCATCCATGATCTACAATGGCAAGACACTGATCTCCGGACACGGATTCTCAAACTCAAAAGAATGTTTGAGCAATGCGCGTTCAGCTTCATCGACCATCTTTTTGTGCATCTTCTCTCGGATGGAAGCGTCGGGGTCACCACTAATGTCCTCCATCCTCTAGTATGATGATACTATCGTTTTCTGTTGAAAGACGCGATGCAAAATAGCGACGAGATTTTCTCTCCATTTCTTTGAGATCAATACTATCAGGTACATTGAATATACCTTGTCTTCAGCGTCATCAAGCGCTTGGAGCGACATAGCCTCAAAACGAAACCTCCCAGATCGACCCAACGACGATCTTCAAAAGGGCAGAGCGGCGGGGGAGCAATCGACCATTGTAATCATTGAAGCAATGCATCGCCTCATCGCATTGGGTATCAGTGTATTCCTGGCCTTGAAAGCGACCTTTTATACGAATCTTCTCATAAGATACAATCTCTTCAAAATCGTAAAAATGGACCAGCCATGGTACCTGAAAATAAACCAGGTAGAGAGTTAGCAATAAAAAATGCTAGAATCACTAGGTCTAGAAAGCTTGTGGGCTCCACGAAGTCAAAGTGGTGCCTCATCAATGATGAAACATGTGTTGGGGTCAAAAATTACACCCCGGTTGACCAAATCAAAGCCAGTCAACCCCTAGCAAAGTGGGCCCGAATCTAAGCAAGCGGGCCCAACCTCGAGTCAAGACCGAACATGGAAGGGGCCAGCTCTATGCCAAAAGAAGGCGCTAAATTAGTTTAAACACTTTTTTTAGAGTTAAATGTATAGAAAATGGGCAAAATGCCAAAATTTTGTAAACCCCATGGCTTATGTACAAAAACAAATAAGCACATGAGATATGGGGAAGCACAAATGCCATTTAGAAAAACCCAAGGGTTATATGTAAGGTGTGTAGCCTATAAAGGCAAATATGATGAAAAAATCAATAACAACTTTTCATTCTCTCAAAAAATTCTATGATTTATGCCTCCATCTCATTTCTCTTAAGTTCTCCGTTTTCTTTTCATTTCCAATTAAATCAAGAGTTTAACTCTTATTTTTCCAAAAATAAATAGTTTTCACCATAAAACCCTCGAAGGGAAGTCCAGATCTCCCATCATATCCTTAAAAGGGAGATTTTTAATCTCGCATTCCTTTTTCTTTAAGATCCAGCAAAAGGAGAAGAGGAGGAAGAAGACCCACCTCCAAAAATCCCACTTTGGGAGGATCCGAGGCTCTAGGGAAAAGAAATGGGTCTCCTTTGATCATCTCTGAAGATTTTCAAGGAGTTCAACTCCAAGATCCAAATCATTAAAGGAGTTTAACTCCACATCCAGACCTTTTAGGAGTTTAACTCCAAATCCAAGCCTTTTAGGAGTTTAACTCCAAATCCACATCCAATTTCTTATATATGAGTTTAACACCAAATCCAAATATTTTGGGAGTTTAATTCCAAATCTATACCTAATTCTTGTTTAGGGGTTCAACTCTAAAACCACTCGGGAGTTCAACTCCCGGTCCAGGGGCTAGGTCCTTTTTCGCAGACGCCCAGCGCCCACGTGCAGGGCGCGTGATCCACTGGCGTCCAGTGCCCATGTGCCAGGCACGTGACCCGCTGGCACCTGGCGCCCGCGTGCAAGGCGCATAATCCGCTGGCACCCAGCGCTCACATGCCAAGCACTTGAACCACTGGTGCCCTGCGCCCGCGTGCCGGGCACGTGACCCGCTGGCGCCCAGCGCTCTCGTGCAAGGCGCGTGACCCGCTGGCGCCCACGTGCCACACACGTGGCTCGCTGACGCCCAGCGTCCGCGTGCCATCTCACGTGTCCTTAGGATGCTTCTCACCCCTCTTTTTCCCACAAGCTCCACACTAAAAATATCTCTCCCGTTAGAAAAAAATTTCTAACAGGGCGCTATCCCGCATCCCGCAAGGAGGCTGCTAGCCCTCTTGACCCCCAGCCACTATCCGGATAGCGGGACCCCCATAAACTCTGAGAGGCCCCCGATACGTCCATGTCCCCTTCAAAACACAACACACACAGTGCACATTGAGTTTGCAGGACCAGTTTGACCCGTCAATCGGAGGTTCTCTCGCTCCAAAGGTAAAGGGTAATTAACGGCAGTTTAGTCCGCGACTGCCGGAGATTCGGATCCCCACAATCAATAAAACCCTGGCCTATCCTAGGCAGGAGGAATTTGTATACGCCTGACAAGCGCACGCATTCCCATCTCAATGGGGTGACGAAAAACACCCTACAACATGTGCCCATTGTGAGAATCAAAAAGGATTCTCATTAAATGAACAGTGGAGTTAAAACTCCCAATATCCCTGAAAAGCGGGGTCTTTTAAAAAACAACAACAAATTCAAATCTTACAGGATATTAAAACCCTAAAAAAACAAAAAATGGGGGAGGAAATATTCAAGAATAGTAAGAGGAAATTAAAGGGAATAAAATTCCCAAAATTCCTAAAAATCAAACCAGAGCTAAGCTCTGCAAAAAAAACAATAATGGAATCAGTTTCCTCCAATGAAGACATTAAATCCCAGAAATCCCCATATTAAAAAACTCATGTGTTAAATAATGGAATCAAATTCCAGAAAACCTCATTTGTCAAAATTGACAATAGGGTAAAACCTTATGAAAAGAATCAACGATTCTCAAGAATGTCTATTGACTCAAATCTTTGATATGGACATCAAGATCCACGATCTACATTGCAAAGGTTTTTTTTATAAAAAAGATCTTCAAAAGATCGATTCTAGAAAAGAGCTAAGCTCTGTCAAATATGTTAATGGGTTTAAAATCCGAAAAAAGTACCCAAAAGATGTTAAGAGCTAAGCACTGTTTATAGTCCTTATCAAAAATTTTGACAGAGTTGGCTCTGTTCAAAGGAATTCTGAGGGCAGATATCTAAGCTCTGAACAAGAATTAAGTTCTCAAGTAAAGGAAAACTTAATGAAGAAGATGAAAAAACAGTAGTCATTTCAGGGTCAAGGGCCACATTTATAGGACGTGATGTGATCGGTTCAACTTCCCATACCCCTAGGTGATCCAACGGTGGTAAATTTGACATCGTTGCACTCACGTGCAAGCCACATAAGAGCAACACTGGGAGCTATTTGTTCCCTTATAAAAAAGAGGAAGAAAAGAAAGAGGAAAAGAATTCCCACTGCTTGGCCTCACGTGTTAAACACGTGGGCGCTTATATGCTTTGCATATAAGCGCTGAAAACAAATTACTAAAGGCCAAACTGGTCTCACGTGTTAAACATGTGAGCACTTATATGCAAAGTATATAAGCGCTGAAAATAAATAATCAAAAGGGGCAAACTAGCCTCACTTGTTAAACACGTGAGCGCTCATATGCAAAGCATATAAACGCTAAATATAAGCAAGTTAAAAGCCGCATTAGGGTCACGTGTTAAACACGTGAGAACATGCTTTCTGAAGCGCTGGCTTCAGATTGAATTAAATTCTATATAGAATTGAATTTTATTTTGGGAAAAATACTTCCCCCGATCTTTCTAAAATGAGTAAGATATTCTCTGTTAAACACAGAGCTGTTGTATCAAAAATCCAATAATAGAATTGAATGGAAAATATTCTTTCTAAACAAGAAAGATATTCTCTGTTAAACAGAGAACCGTTGGATTAAAAATCCAATGGTGATTAAAAATTATCAAATATAGAATTAAATTCCATTAGGGGAAAATATCTCCATGAACTTTCTATATAAGAAATATATTCTCTACTGGATCAAAGATCCAATATTAGGATCAAATTCTAATATGAGAAAATATTTTCCTAATCTTTCGAAACGAGAAAGATATACTCTTAACCCTTCGATTAAAAATCCAATAGTGATTAAAAATCGCCGTTTGATAGAATTAAATTCTATCTAAAGGAAAATAAATCTCTAATCTTATTAAAAGCAAGAAAATATATTCTGTAAAACAGAAATCACTGGATCAAAAGATCCAACGGTGGATAAAATTTCCCAAATAATTTTTGAGTCCAATTAAATCAATTGGAATCTCTCAATGAGAGATTTTCTCAAAACTAATCAACAATTTGCCTTGTCTATATAAAAGACTTGAGACTTCAAGTCTCAGATACATACATACACATAGAAACATATAGAAAGAACTCTCGATATGCTTCTACAAAAAAAACTGCAACCGAGAATTTAATTCTCTTCGAAGAAGAAGATCTTCCACCATTCAAATCCTAAGTAAAGAAAAAGTAGAGATAAAAATATATCTCTTTTGTCTAGTACAAGTAAAAAAACAAGGGTTTAACCCTTCATAAAACAATTTAGTTCTTTTTCTGGATCTAAGATCTGTAAGACAAATCTCCTCATAAGTTGAGAATTTAATTCTCATCAGGAAAATTCTGTTCTTCAGACTCAAAATTTAGGGGAAAAACTAGATAAAAAAAAAGAGACAGAAAAGAAATATGTTACAAGAATTTAATTCCTCTGAAAACAGGGTTTAACCCTATAAAGAACTTAGTTCTTATAATAAAAAAACATAAGAACTTAGTTCTCAAAGAAAAACTTGATCCTAAATCTTCAAAATAGAGATCTTGATGATCATCAATGGTCAAAACACCATTAATAGAGATTAAATTTTTAAAAGAAAAGAACTCAGCGCCTCATGTGCTTCCCACGTGAGTGCTGAATAAAGAAAGGAGCTCAGCGTCTCACGTGCTTCCCACGTGAGTGCCCAAAAGATATAAACTCAGTACCTTACGTGCTTCCCACGTAAGCGCCCAGAGGTGAAAACTCAGCGCCTCATGTGAAACACACGTGAGCGCTGTATAAAAGTGCTTAACACTATATATAGTCAAAACGACTAAGTGCTTAGCACTGATTGGGCAACGCCTATGTTTGGTCGCCTCACGTGCTTTCCACGTGAGAGCTAGAACCATAAACAAGTGCTTAGCACTTCTGAATAAAGGGAGAAAGCCCAAGACTGAGCAGATCGAGCCCAAATTGGCTAAGTCTCTCTAAAGTTGCTTGCAACCGAGCCCAAATGCTCTGTTGTTGGATCTTAACTAAATTTAATGATCCTGAAAATATTTCTAAGCTGATCTTAGTCTCAAATAAGACCAATGTGTCCTTAGGTAAAATAAATTGAGTCCAAATGCTCATATATTTAAGTTGATCTTAATGTAAAAACAGATTAACGGTTCTTAAATAAAATATTTTTTGATTAAAGGAACATACAACCTAAGTTCAAACTCAAATCTAAAATATACGGATTTCGACTGATCCGCGCCCTACAGGCGATGACATAAACTAGTCTCCATATACAATCCACGGGCAACCATAACAAACAAAATAAACACACGACAAGAAATGAACTAACGGAGTAGGAGAAAGTGGTTATCGCATCGCGATAACGTAATTAACTGCAGAGGCTTGCGCCTGCAGGGAAGAGTGTCTCCACAATAAAAAAAACCCCTCATAAACGAGAGGGAATCTGATAAAATCTGTTACAACGATTGCATCTATCCAAAATTCCGATATACGGTGCCATAATTCAACTTGGTATTTTTGGAGAGGTGGATGGATATGTTCAAATAACATTTGCCCCCAAATTCAGGCAAGACGTTCAATCCCAGTTCGTCATATTTTTCGGCGGTAAACATTATATTTTTTGTGATTTGTGGGGTCTTAGGAAGGGTTATGAAATCCCCACCCAATCTGAATTGGTGTTATAGCCCCTTAATGTCTGTATTATTATATGCAAAGCGATAAAACAATCAAAATCTAAAACAATAAAAAAAAATATTTGTTGGCGGCACAAAAAATCCTGCACAAAACAGTTGTTGGAAAGGGAGAGAGAGTTTGCTCAAAAAATACTGTAGAAAAGGTAATTTATTGGAGCTCAGAGGGGGTTTCTTGATACGAGAAGGACTTACAAAAAAATGGGGCCCTGAAGCCAATTTTTGGCTGCGAAACCGAGGTCAACTCCTCTTCATTGGCCGCGGAACCGCAGTCGAACTGTTGAGGTGGGGCTCCACCTTTCTTAGGTGCACTCTGCTTATTATTGTCTTCTAATTTGCAGCCTCTAGTTTTTTATATGATCATTGTAGTTGCTCTAAATTTTGGTACGGTTTTGCCATGATTTGCCGCGGTGTAGCCGCCAGATGTAGGTCAAACTTCTCATGACTTTGGCATTGAATTTGCACTTCTCCCTATCCTGCAAACTTGCACAAAAAGAATCAAATAATAACAAGATGGATTTTTATTATTTTTTTGTTTTTATATACAAATTAACCCGAATAATAAGAAAGAAATACGTTACCGTCTCCCCGGCAATGGCGCCATTTGATTGGTAGAAAACCCTAGCGATATATTATGCGTTCTACTTGTTCTACATACAGCAATTAAGTTGGTTTCGCTTATAGCTAGCTGATTGAGTATGAGTCAATCCACGGAGAGATGGTGTATTTTTCATTTTTGTTTTAGACGAATCAATTAAAGAATGTATAAGTTAGTTCAATTCTATCCTAAATGTTTGTATTTTATATTCAAGAGAATTTGTTAGGGTTATGGTTGGTTAGTAGAGTTAAGAATTACTCTTGTGCCATCCTTGGAATGAAGTCGGGATAATCGGAAGTACATGGGATTAGAAGGACATAGCAATGGGATTTGCGGTTTAAGTAAGCTTTCTACGCTAAATCCATTCCTAGTGTCCCTTATCTGTCCGTTCCATACTCTTATTTTCAACTCTAGGCCAAACACACACTGTTGGATATATGTATGCCCTAGAGGCCATTATTTGATAGTGGATGTATCGGCATGTATATATATAAATATTCATAGGACATTCTTGCTCGACATGATAGTATGCTATCTGGTTATTCTTTATCTTGACATGTTCACTTGATCATGCATATTATTCATTTGGTACATATTGATAAAGCCCTTAGGGTATTTGCTTGACTACTGAGATTATGATGCAGATCATACTAGTGGGACATGTGTAGTTTATAAGCATATCCATAAAATGTTCTAAGTCATGGATGTATCGAGACGGGGCATCGATATTCCAGAGTAGACTAGCGTATACATTTTTTGACCCATATGAGGGGCGATGGTTGATCTCATATCCATTGGTGTTGGACATCAAAGATTGTATACGGATGCTCAATGGAGACTGGGTACACTGAACGGACTCGCCGAGAACTCATATATGGTATTATATCTATCGTCGGATAGCAGTTCTCGGATGACACTGGTATAGGTTAGTCTGTAAACCCGAGATCGTCATAGAGTCTTTTGTGTTCCCCACTGTACATTGATTTCCACCCTACCACGGCTCTACTGAGTCGTGCAAACAGATGGCTTTTGGGTACAGTCCTGAGAAACATGGAGGCAATGAGAAATAGGAGGGGTTTCGTCTCTCCCGGTATTGGGGGTTGATGTTGCGCTGTGCTCGATTGGTTATAACAGGAAGTTCCTGGCTAGGGCTGACGAGATTTACTGATAAGTGTTATCAGTAATTTCTCGATCTGTTATAGGCCATACATCGGTATGACTCATTGAGTTATTGGGGTCGAAGATAGCATCCATAGACTTGATATGCAGCATATCTGACGAAGAGACCGGACTGTACGGTAAGTGTTGACAGTTGGCTCTACAGGAGTTTTGACAGGTTCACTTGTTGTTGTTCTGTTCGCTCAATACCTGGGAGCCGTTACTTGCAGCTAGTACCGCTGACGGTTTGTGAGTATGTGATATGATCACTGCCTACTGCTAGCGTATTGATGAGTCTTAGAGTCCCACAAAGGGATTTCCTAGCTCAGGCGAAACGATGTGGGGTGCATATGGGGATATGCGCGGGAGCTTGATTAAATGCGTGTATATGATACCGTATTATAATCTGGCGTTTTCTATTAGTCTGGTCGTATGTGATATGACCGGATTATTAAATCAAGTGTTGATTTGATATCAAATGACCATTGGCTCATTTATTAAACCCTTTCTTTATTTTGTATGCATGTATGTATGTATGTTTATATTGATATGTATGCACACATGCATGCATACCTGTGTCATGGTTGATGATACATTGGAGATGGCTATACAAGACTCACATGGAAACTATTATGATATTTTTAATTGTCGAGTTAAAGAAAATGGGAAATAAATCATGGTTGATTTTTCTTTTCTACAAACTTCTAAAAATATCTTATACTAACCATGGTTTCATTTCTAATTATCTATTAACTCAACTTCAAAAATATCTAGATATTTTCCTAAGCCTTAGTTAAGAGTGAGTGTGACTCTCTCTTATTATTATTATCTTGAGTTTGTTTGTTTTTTTAGCTCAAGCAAGCCATTTCCATCTCCTTCTTCCTCCAAACTCTCTACCTCTTTCAAAGTGAGTGAAGAGAAAGAAGAAGAAAGAATTTAAAGTGAGAATATTACCCACTTCACCAATCTATATTAGTCTAACCCACTAGTGTGGGTTGTTTGCTTCACTTCCACTTAGGTCAAGTGAAGTTAGGAGCTTGAGCAAAGGGACTCCGTGGTGGATCGTCGTGGACTTCGAAGGCTTCAAGCGAACCCGTTCAAACTCCAAGTAGAACCAAGGAGTCAAGAAGGAGAGATCTATAAAGGTTGTATTTCTCCCCTCTTAGTGTTAGAAACTAACTAGTATGTGATACTTGTTTAGTTTTACCCTAATCCTCTAATTCGATTCAAAGTTAGGTTTGGTTAGCACCCTAGATTTTTAAAGTTGCATGTTTGATGCTTGTTAAAACCTAGTGAGAATGCTAAGCAAACCCATCAGTGGCATCAGAGCCAAGCTAGAGAATTAGACGGTGTTTGTAAAATTACGAAACCGAAACAACTCCGAAACCTCGAAACTAAAGCCCTAGTTTCTGTCATTTTTAAAAGGTTCTCTAAAATTTTTTTAAGCAGGTGCAGAATGTTACATGTGATGTAACATGAATACCAGAGAAAAATGAATCCAATCCACCGTATTTTTCCCGGCGAAAACCATCAAAAAACGGCCTGGCCGGTTTTATATTGGATTTTAGGCTTCGTTTTTCTTTGGTGTTCCAGTCTCTGGGGTTTGGTGTTTCAGCTATTGTTTGATTTTGCTGAAGATTGCATGTGATGTTATCTTTCTATAGTGGAAATTCGGAGTGTTTCATAGTCGTAATTTAACATCGTTTCGGGTTTGATATATATGTGATACAATATTTAGAATCCACGATAATTAGTTTTGTGAAAACTAGTTAGTGTTCTATAAATCTAGTAATTTAGTCTCTTTTGATAGATTGCCATGGAGTTTCGATTCGGATCAAAACTCCGTCGCAATCTCGTATAGTACGCGGATATTCGTCGGGTAACACTACTAGATAGCCATACTCCATAGCCCCGACCAAGTGACTATAGGAGAACCCCGTTGCCAAAAAGCATCCCCTCGGGTGCTCGCGGCCACGGCGTTCCGCCTAAGTGCACTTCGTCGACGGCATCAGGTGTACGGCAATCTACTATGTTTTCGACGAGTATTCGATCAAGTAGTCAGGAATCTTGTTGAATTACCCGACTAGGTTATTGAAAAGGTGTTTTCAATATGAGACTAAAATGCAAGGTTTATATGTTTGGTATGAAATTCAGGGTATGAGATATTACGGATTTATGATGTCTAAGGATGTTGCAGATTCTAATTATTGCAGTTTTCGTTTTCTTTTCTGCGACCGTAAGTGTAATATGTGGTATATCGCTGGTTTCGTTGCTATACGTCACCGACAATTGGGATACGCATATTTACTTACGTTGATGACATGTGATATCATGTGTTGCTGTGATATGATGTATAAGATCGTCGTGAATGGATAGCCGGGGGTTTTATATGAGATGAGAGTTTTTCTTTTCATTCATGTAATATTCATTGTATATAATATTCTTTTATTAGGGCACTTCCGGGTTGAGAATGATGTCATCATTGATATATATTATTTACTTTTCCGCATTAAAATAGACCCAAGGTGGGGAGCACAAGTGACCAGGTTCTAGAGTCCAGTGGGAGGCCATCTCGAGCAGTCGAGATCGGGTCCCCTAACCCTAGAATTGGCGGGGTCACTTGCCGCTCTTGTAGGGGTCTAGGGGTGTGGGCTTGGCTATTCATCACGACCATGGACTCCGTATTTTCTATCGTTGGCTAAATACAAAATACGGACCTCATAGTATATCGTATATTTTCATATATGTGCTTCTGCTGTTGTTATTCTGTGATGTGATCACTTTATTTGCTAAGACGAATGGTATATTATATATACGACATATAATAAACGTTGCTTATATTTTGTATCTGCTTTAGTCCTGCCCCCGCTCTGCCGTTAGTTAAGTAACCTAACGGTGCATGACGGGACCCCGTGGCGAATGCGGATAGCATAAGCATAGGTTTTATTTTCGTTTCTTTTCTGTGATGGCTTAAGGACTTAAATGATGGGACTATATTAATGAGATTAATGTAAAGAAAAAGAAACCTAAAAGATGTTGCAGAATCGAATTTGAAATTCACTCGGCCTTTTTATGAAAAAGAAAGTTTCAAAAATGCGGAGCTTAAGCCACCCCTTTTAAAACTATTTGATTCTACAACGAGATCAAGTTTAAAGCGTTAAAAGTTTTCTTAAAAAACATCCGCAACCTTCCGTTATTTTAGGAAGTAGAGTACTTAGTATTCGTGCTATGCTTGTTGACCATAGTTAAGGCGTAGTGCACAGTAGCTTAGTGATGTCTTTCTACACAGTATATGATGCGATTAATTAGGACATTCATGTGACTTTGTTGACTATAGTTAAGGGTCATATGAGTGGGTCTAATTAATCACGAAATGACGGGTAGAACTTGACTAGTGCTTATGATTTGTTGACCATAGTTAAGGTCATAAGTGCTAGGGGTAAAAACCATATCGGGAGTAGCCTGACCACAAGTCAATCTTCTAGAAATGCCCCGCACCCTAGAGCTAATCAATTAAATCGTCGATGCGAGGTAAAGGATATTTGTTACGCACAGCAGCCCAATTCAACTAACGATAATTAATGCATAATCGCAAACTATCGTCTTTCTTCTTGAAGAACAGGACAGGAGCACCCCCAAGATGATGCACTCGGACGAACAAGCCCCTTATCCAACAAAACTTGCAACCGATCCTTCGGTTCTTTAAGCTCCGTCAGGCCCATCCGATATGGCGGTAGAGAAAAAGGCTCCGTGCCGGGAATCAAGTCAAAACAGAACTCAATATCGCGCTCGGACGACAAACCAAGCAACTTGTCAGAAAAGACATCTTGAAATTCCTTCACAATCGGGACCTGGTCCAACGGGACCTCTACGGCTCTAACATCACAAACATAAGCTAAGAATCCCTGACATCCTTTCCTCAAACGCTGACTAGCGTGAAGAGAAGAAATCAAACTGGGAAGGGTGGCGCTACAGTCTTCCAAAATAACAAGAACTGGCTCACCCGAAACGCTAAATCTGACTGCCTCCTCACGGCAGTCCACGGACGCCTAACACGTGGCTAACCAATCCATGCCCAGAAGAACTTCGAAGTCAAACATATTGGGAAGAATCAAATTGAAATGAGAACCCCTATCTCCGATACGAACGAAACAAACACGAATGAAAAAATTTCGAGCGACAAAAGACTCGCCTACTGAAATAATAATAATCAGCGGCAGATCAAGTAAGGACGACTCTCGGTCCAATCTCGGTACAAAGTGTGTTGATACAAGTTCAAACAACAAAAGAAATACGCGCATCGAAAGAAAACACCGAAATAATACCTATCACAACGTCTACCTAACCGCCTCTGAGCTGGCATACCGGTACGAATCCACTTTGATCCAAAAACAACTGAAGTCTCAGAAATGCGCTCCTCCAACAGTAAGGTTGTGTTAATAGCAGCGACGTAAGTGTCAAAATGCTGGGTGCCGATGGAAAGAAATAACTACGTGTCTAGTCCCCCCACGACCTCTTTATGAATTTCTTTTCGGTTTCCACCAGGTAAGGAGCATATCGGACCGCTGAGTAAACTAAATGCCTTGCTCGAACACTTTCATTCCTGGAGTCTTGCCCAAGGGATCGAAACTACGAGCTCGGCATCTCAAACGCTCTCCGGAAGGAAACGAGCATAAAATGCAGCTGTGAACTCATCCCAAGTTATAGGAAGTAGATCTGCAGCTCGTCCTGTTTCAATTGACTCGCACCATGTCTGAGCAAGACCTTCTTGACGAAGACTCAAAAGCTCAACCCATATCTCGTCAGAACATCTCTGTGAACGACAAATCCTAGTCATTCTGTCACGGATTGTCTACGGATCCTCCGCTGCATCTGTGTCGGTAAAAACTGGAGGCTTCAGTCTCAAAATCTCCTGTAAGGATACGAAAATAATCTCGGTAACAACAGAAACAGCTGCCTGTGCAGTAGGTACAAACATAGTCCCTGCAGTAGGAGAGACATCATCGACTCTCGGAGCCCGGCTAACTTCAACTAACAATCCAACCATCTGTCACAAGTCCTGAATACTCTACTCTAGACTAGCTATCCGTCCTGGAAAAGGCATATCAATCTGTTCCCGGGGGTTAGGCGTACCGCCCTGATCGGTCCTCGTCTCAAACGAGCCTGCTCTATTCTTATCCCTGGCGGCAGCCCTCTGGCCCTCGATATCTTCGGCGGCATAGTGGCTGGAATAAGAAACAGGACTGATAGGAACATTGCGATCAAATCAAAGGATTTCTGTAATCAAGGAAGAATATACAAGCAAATATATCCAAAGATCACTTAGGCGGAGTACTGTATCGTAAGTATGCCGCGAAACATACACACGCTACGTCACTCTGCTTAAATCACCTACTCCATCTACCAAGGGTCATTCTACACTCTGAAAGGTAAAATCTATCGCTCTGATACCAACTTTGTCATGACTCGAAGGTACGGAACGTGACTGGCACTTAAATTATGAAACGTTTCAAGGTGTAATGTAATCTAAGTAAGCCGAAGCCCAGAAATCTAAATCATTTAAAGAAATAGAGTGAAGGAAAACTTAACTTAGAAAGATGATTTTTGTAAAATAAAGTCACCTTAAAACATTTTAATGCATCAAACTTCCCGAAAATTTCGGCAAAGTCTTCTTTGTAAATACAGGTCCTCAACGGGTACAACACATGAAAATACATATAAATGATGAATAAAGGCATCCCCAAGCGGGAGCTAGCTCTTCGCCAATGGCGGAATCACAACCACATGCAATATGTATATCAAAAGTGCGAAATAAGCATCTGAAAGTAAGAAATGAGAAACACCACATCGGCTCAAGTGAGCATCGACATCAAAAACCACAAATACAAGTCTCACGAGTCTCACCGTCTAGTCCAATATACAAGGGTAGATGAAGTATACTAGATACAAATAAAAGTACAAGATGGAACAAAATTATCCTCGCAACCCACCTATGAGCAAAGCTGCAAATCGATGTAATGAAGCAAAAAGAGGAAGTAGGCCCGCCGCTGCTGCACTGACAGGTCAAACCTGCAAGATACTGTGACACAACGGGGGTGAGTTGCCAACTCGTGAGTAGTAAGTAATATCTAATAAGCCTATTGCAAGAATACATGCAAATGCGTCACAGCCTACATATACTAAATGATACAATGTACTAGCATGAATGCAAGATGAATACATAATCAAAACGAAACCTGAACATGTCTGGTATGAGAAAATCTTTATTCTTATCTTAGAAAAATCTTTGTGCGATAAACTGATGTATCACCAATGAAATCAACAGAAAATCCATGTCAAGCATCGACACAATATATACATATCTCAATTTCTCAATATCTCAATATCTCGGTCCCCGTCAGTCCGGATCGGCCCATATCATTAAATCTCACGACTATGTCGGTATCCTCCGGATATCCGCCGCATCAGACATCACCGGTAGGTAGTCCACACCTGCCAGGCTCATCGTTATCCCCACAAAAACACTCTCGCCTCGGGGTACCATACCGGGTCCACCATGTACCTGAGATGGTTCATCCTCTTCCTCGAATCAAGTCTCGAAAACCAACAGAAATCAGGAAAACTCATGGTGGACGACACATATATCATATCACGAGAAAACCGCAACTTGCATTTTTAAAAATGATAATAGGATTATTAAATTCTTGCGGTTTTCTCCTAAAATCCATAAATCTCATAAACACGGAAATCTCAAAGAAAAATCACAATATGTGAACATGTCAGCGATGATGAATGCCTATGGTACCTAATGATGTTGTAGAAACTTGTTTAAAAACTGGTAGCTCTAGTTCTTACTTTGCATGGCGGTGTTCCTTGTAGAACATCCAGCACCTTATTCGATAAGGAAAGATCCGAGATCCCTTCACCGGGAGTGACCTCTTTAGTGAAACTAGCAGATCCTACAAACTCGGTTTGTCTTTTGATTGCTACTATAGTTTTTGCTTTGCATAGTGGTATTTGCGAAATATCCTGTACCTTATTCAATAAGGAAAGAGCCGAGATCCCTTCACCGAGAGTGACCTCTTTAGCGAAACTAGAAAAGGCCTCAAAAACACTCCATTTAAAATCACTCGATTCTACAACGATATCGAGTTCATTACGCTCATGGTTTTCTTAAAAACCTGCGTAACCCTCCGTCATTTCAGATAAGTACTACTTAGTATTCGTGCTGTGGTAGTTTGGCATGCGTCAGGCGTGGTGTACGGTAGCTAACTAGTGCTTATCTGCTAGTATACGATGCGATTGGATTAGGGTATTCGTACGGCGTTATTTGGCATGCGTCAGGGGTCGTGCGGGTAGGTTTAATTCAATCAGGAATTGCACGGGTTGAACTTGACTAGTGGACTATGGGTTGTTTGGCATGCGTCAAGGTCATAGCACGCTAGGGGTAAAAAATATTATTGGGAATTTCAAGTGTTGAAATTTGCAATGAGATTGCATACCTTCTATAAGATAGTTGGATCCTGATACCCACTGCGAGTAAGAGTTACTCCTAGGAGGCTTTTACACATTACAATTAGCCGATCAAGTAGGTGTCTAGAAAGGTGTCAACGGGGTTACGCCCCTGGGAAAACGAGGTTTATTTTAATTAGGTCCGTGCGAAAGCACGGGGAACCTCCCTCAAAGTACCGGCACTGATCTGGCTGAAAGATTGGCGAACTTGTAGGGTGTAATTAATCCCGGATAGTCTTTCCTTTTAGGGTTTGAAGGAAGATTTGACTAAAACAGTGGGAGACATCATGATTAGATAAATTGATAACCAATCTAATCTTGTAAAAGCGCACGCTGAGTGTTTTCTTCTCTCTCTCTCCTGGTTACGACTATGTCACGCCTTAATCAAGATAATAATACGGAAGAATTGACCGAACCCGCTTGTTATACTGAGCTGGGGAACGTTGGTCCCGCTCCAATTTATAATTGTTATAAGACAGAGCAGGAAATTGGGGATTACCAGAATTCCCGTGCCGCCCAAACGAAGAAAGTGCATGCTGATGCATCTTCTTCGGGTGTGTTCATTACAGAGAACTGTTTCTCAGTATCCTTTACGTCCTGGGTATTTGATACCGGATCAGGATCCCACATATGTAATTTGTTACATGGGCTACAGATAGGTAAAGAACTGAGAACGGGTGATAAATTTCATGAGATAGAAACGGTGCAAGTGTTGCAGCCAAGTCTATTGGTAGTTATCACCCTGTATTATCAGAATACATTGATTCTGAACGAATGTTATTAGACACCGAACCTGAGCTACAACATCATATCAGTCTCTTTATTAGTAAAGAAGGATATAATTTTGTATTGTTGGATAATGTTTTGAACATTTCTTATATCAAGAGCTGATCGGTTCAGGCACGTTATCTAAAAGCATTGACGTTCTAAATCAAACTACAGTTCTTAGTATACAGAACACATACAAGAGGAAGAGTTCAAAAATGAACGAATCCTTCTTGAGGCATTGTAAACTAGGTCATATCAATGCGACCCGACTAGCTGAAGTTATATAAAGATGCATATTTAAATTAGTTTGAATTTACATCTTGTGGAACTTGCCGGTCATGTCACAGAGATAAGATGACCATAGCTCTGTTTATTGAAAACAGAGAAAGAGTTAGTGAACTCTTGGGATTGATACATGCTGATGTATGATGGTCCCCTGTCTATACATGCCAAGACCGGTTCTTTGTACTTCATTACATTCTCTGATAATCTCTCAAGATTCAGACATATGTTCCTGTTGAAACACAAGTCCGAAGCTTTTGAGATATTCACGGAATATAAGTTAGAAGTAGAGAACCAAAAACGGGTATAGGTATTATGTCCTTTGATGAGATCAAGGAGGAGAATACTTGAGCACGGAATTTATGGACTATTCTAAAGGAGAATGAGATTCTCTCTCAGCATTACTCCTCCGTATACACCACAACACGTCGGTGTATCGGGGCGGAGCAATCACACCCTATGTGATATGGTGTGCTCTATGATGAGTACTACTGAGTTGCCTATTTTCTTTTGGGAGTTATGCACTTGAGAAGCTGCATACCTATTGAATAGGGTTCAAATCAAATCAGTTGCCTACCACTTCATATGTGATATGGAAAGGGAAGAGCCCATATCTTAAGATTGTTAAGATTTGGGGTTGTCCGGCCTATGTCTAAAAGCATAATCCGGACAAGCTCAAGGAAAAGTCGGTTCTGTAGAAGTTTGTTGGATATCCCAAGCATTCGCAAGGGAATATCTTCTACCTAACCGAGGAACAAAAGATATTTTGTTTCTCAACATGCCACCTTTGTGAAAAGGAATTTCTTGTGAAGAAATTAGTGGTCATGAGGTAGAACTGGAAAAAGTTCCAGCTATACAAACTGCAGCTGATGATTTGGTAGAACCAAAGGATTCAATAGATTCCAACGAACCTCAGCCTCTCCGCCGATCTAGTAGGGTTCCTCACCCACCTGAGAGATACTTCGGTTCCTCTATGACAGTGGGAACGAGGATTGCATCATGAGATGATGACCCAACTAGTTTCGAGCTGGCCATCAGGAGTGGGACTCTGTAAGAATGGCTGGATGCTTAGTGATCTGAGATGGAATCCTTATACACCAACAAAGTATGGACTTTGGTTGCTTTATCTGAAGGGTTAAATCCCCATCAGGAGCAAGTATATCTTGAGAAGATTACTTGGTGTACACAGAAAGTTGAGACTTTCAAAGCTATGCTTAAGTCTATCCAGATCCTACTTGCCACGGCTACATACCATGACTACGATATCTGGCGGTTGGGTGTCATGACTGCTTTTCTAAATGATGTTTTAGAAGAGAGCGTCTATAAGTACACAGCCAGAGGGCTTCGTAGACAGTGGGAGCAGCGGAAACGTGTGCAAGATGTTTTAAGTGATAAAACAGGCATCGCGGAGTTGGAACGTCTGTTTTGATGTGGTAGTCAAAGAGTTTGACTTCATCAAAATGGTAGATGAACCTTGTATATACAAAAAGGTAGTAGAGAGTATGGTGGTGATCCTCGTAGAGTACGTGGATGACATACTCTTGATAGGGAAGGAGTTTCCTATGCTACGCTCGGTCAATCTCCTCTTATCACAATGATTCTCCATAGAGGATCAAAGTGATACCTCCTAAATCCTGAGTTTTGGATCTATGAGATAGATCTAATTGGATGTTAGGATACTCACTAGTTGTAGTGAGATGGTATCAATCGATCCTGTCGAGAATCACTGGAAAAGTTCCAGGGTGATAAGGACGACTGAATGTCAGTCGCAGGCATTGTCTTTACCCTCAGTGGAGGGACGGTATGATTGGAAGAGTTCCAAGCTAGATAACGGGACTTACTAGGCGATTAAAGGCAAGATACATCGTTACCTTGGATGCTACCAAAGAGGCAGTCTGGATATATATAAGTTCATGAGATGAACTTCGTTCCTACCATTGTGTGACAATGGAGTTGTGGCTTATGCCAAGGAACCCCCGTCCCATCAGAGATCCAGATATAAATCTTAGGCAGTATCACCTGATCATGGAGATAGTTGATCTCCAGGGAGATCGAGGTTAGGAGAGTAGACAAAGAGGACAACAGTGCGGATCCACTCACGAAGGCCTTTTTCCCAGTAGAGACTTTTATGGGATGGTTGAGTATGAGATACTTCAACCGCAGCTAATTGTTGGGTATGCGATACCACAACAGATGGCCCTAGTGCCAGTGGGAGATTGTTAGTTATATGTATGCCCTAGAGGCCATTACTGTACATACGATGTATATTGTAGTGGATGCTTGGACATATATAGGGAGGACTTTCTTGCTCGACATGATAGTACGCTATCTGGTTGTACTTTATCTTAACATGTACTCTAATTGTCTTTATGCTACATGTTGATAAAGCCCTTAGGATATGTACTCGACTACTGAGACTATGATGAGATCATACTAGTGGGGTCACGGTAGTCGACGAGTACATCCTATAACTGTTTCTAGTCGTGGGTGTATCGAGACAGGGCATCGATACACCAGAGTAGACTAGCGTATACGCATCTTGACCCATATGATGGGCGATGGATGATCCCATATCCATCGGTGTTTGACATCAAGGATGGTGTACGGGTGCTCAGTAGAGACTGGGTACACTGGACGGACTCGCCGAGAACTCCCAGATGGTATTATACCTCACGTCAGATGGCAGTTCTCCGGTGACACTGGTACAGAGTAGTCTGTTGACCCGAGATCGTCATAGAGTCTTGTGTGATTCCCACTGTGCTTTTATTTCCATCATACTACGTCCAAGAGGGCGTGCAAAAAGGTGGCTTTTGGGTACAGTCCCGAATCACATGGAGGCAATGAGCGATAGGAGGGGATTCGTCTCTCCCGGTATAGGGAGTTGATGTTACGCTGTGTTCGATTGGCTATGACTGGAAATCCCTGGATAGGGTTGCTGAGATTTACTGGTAAGTGTTATCAGTAGTTTCTCAAACTGTTATAGACCTCATATCGACACGACTTATCAAGCTACTGGGGTCTGACGTTTACCACCCCTAGGCGAGATATACGACATATCAGACGACGAGACCGTACTGTATGGGAGTGTTACTGATTGGATTCACAGGAGAATGTACAGGCTTGCTTGTTGATCTTCCGATCGCTCAATACCTGGGTGGCTGTTATGTTTAGCTGACCGCTTGCAGCTTGTGGGTGTTTGATATGATCATCACCTGCTACCGGCGTATTGACGATTCTTTAGAGTCCTACACAGAGGTTTCTTGACTCAGGCAAAATGTAGTAGGAGCATATATGTGATATGTGCAGGACCGAGGATAATGCAATATGTGATACTGTATTCTATTCTCGCGATATTTGATATCAGCCGGTTCATCGGATCAAGTGTTGATTCGATGAATCGGTAAATGAGATATTAGTCGGTTATATGCGATATAGCCGGATTGTCGGATCAAGTGTTGATTCGATAATTTAATGTATAATAATATATATGATATATTAAATTACATTAACTAATATTAGCTCACTAAAAGATTCTTTTTCTCACTCGGGTAATACATTGATATATATGCGATATATGTTAATTGTATTATTTTATTTTGTTATGTGATATATAATATTGTAACATGATGTGGTTATTAATGCAACATGTTTAGTGAAGATTAAACATGGTTAGGGTTTGATTAGGGTTAAGCTATTCTAGAAGTTTCTAGAAGCTTTCCTTTTATTTTGTGCAAAGATATTTGTTTAGATATTTTTGCATGATATTTTCTTAACCCAACCACACCCTTTAACCTTGGTTAATTCTCTACAATGGTTACTTGAACCATGGTTGCATTTCTAACCTTATGATTACTTTGCATTATTCATCACAAAAGGATTATGAATTATTCTTCTTCTTCTTCCTTCTTCTTTTCATGGAAAAAACTTTCTAGTTTTTTCTAAGTGATGATTATGTGTGAGAAAAAGATTATAAATGAGAGCAAAAATTCTACTTCATCATCCTCATCTACCCTTACCCTTTAGATGAGAGTGTTCACTTCATTTAGTGAGTGTTAGCTTGTGTTAATGAAACTTCAAGGTAGATCATCTTTGTTATCGAATATCGGAAGCAAGCTTGCATCTTTCTCTTCGAGGAGCCTCTCGAGAGTCCGGAACACGATGATCGCAGCGAAGGGAGCTCAACACGGAGCTTAAGAAGTGAAGGACCGGATCTACAAAGGTTGTAATCCCTCTCACTTAGTGTTAAAGTGTTTAACATGCTTGTTTTCGCCTAATCTCTTGTTTAAAGATCCGGCTTTGGGTTGTTCGGCACGGCTAAATTTTAAATCGGGCATGGTTGATGTCTCGTAGACCCTTGTGCCTGTGCCTAGCAACCCTACACAGCACCTACTGCACCGCCGCCTGAGTTCCTCTCCTTCGCCACCTCTGTCACCGAACCACTTCATCTTTGCCCCATGCCCTGCACTAGTGCCACTGCCGAGCGCCAAGCTTTACGGCATTTCATCAAACACCCGTGCCATTGCCACCGTTACTTCGTGCCGTCATCGCGGTGCCCCTGGACAGCCATATTTATGATTCAATTGTTATTGGATAACCTGATTATTATCTATTAAAAATTGACAATCACAAATATAATATATGGCTATTCCTTTTAGTTAAAACTCCCAATTTGTGATAAATAGTCCTTTTTATGGATAATTAATAACATACGGAAAGTTGGGATTAAAACGTTAAGGAATCGAACATGTAATGACGCCCTAAGTGGCGTCAATGAATTCTGGAATTTACTGCACACATAGCCGTATTAAATTCATAATAAATTATATATAAATCGTATCGTAACGTGCTTAGGCTTGTTACGAAGCAAACTGGATAATCTATGAACCTGTGGAGATTTTTACTGAATATTACTTTGTTTTGATAATACAAACTGAAGATAAATATAGATCTAGACTGCAGTCCAGAGTAGTATTCACTGTTAATATATGTTTTTAAACACCTGTATATCTCTGTTAAAATATGAAAATGTGCGGGGTTCTATATAGATTTGTAGATAATTGTGTTAAATTTAAAATTCCACTGGTTTCACTAAATTTCATCATTGTTGATATTTATAACACAATTTATATTATCCACATGTTCTGCAGTTTTCTGCAATGACAGTTTACACACATTGATTTTAAACTGAACATATCTCCATGTATACAGCAGTTATTGATAATCCATCTATAGAGTTGGAAACCTAACTGATAGAGCTAGATTTTATTCAACTGTTGCAATCCTTGATTATGATCATAAGATATTGAGAACTGCACTTAAAGTTGGACTTTCATTTCAGAAATTGGAATTCCAGCCTCATATCCATGTTTTAAAATAATCATAACTCCTTAATCAGAACACCGATTGAGTTGAAATTAATTTTACTATTTAGATAATCAAGTATACTTCATATGCCTTTTATATTGTATTGCCCGATTCTGCGCGTATTATTTATTATCAATTTTGTAAACTGTATGGCACTGGCTGCCCTTATTTAATTGAATTGTATTTATAGCATTTATATCATATCGTGTGATTACTTTGCTTTCATTGATTAGTGACCATTTACTGTGATACCCTAGTGACTGTTTTGCATTTTCAAGTGATAAGGGTTATTGATTGGATTGTGACAAGTGAAAGCGATATAAGTGAAAGCATGATTGAATAGTGAAAGTGACACGAACTTGAACACAATCATCTGAATCATGATTAGAACTCACTGGTATTGACATCCATTTAGGTATTGTATTGTCAATATTTATGAGACTTATATTAGTGTAACTATAACTAGTATAAGACGGATATGGAAGCACTTATATCAGTGTCAAAGGTAAGATATCAAGGACCGTCCACTTGTCTCATATACCAAGCGAGACATGCTTGATGGAGACTCTGTCTCCAATTCTCGCGTAGACTTGTCATGGAGCGACTAGTATTTCGATTCGTGGTCCGACCTTGATGAAGACCGCGGGGTACTGGGGTAGTTTGAGTGTGAGTTCGATCAACGGAATTTCAAGAGTCCCATTGCGAGCACAATTATTTCATTTTGCTGGGAAGACCGGGCGTGGAACGGTACGAATCATTTCGCTTTGCCGGGGAGACCGAGCGTGGAACAGTACCAATCATTTCGTTTTGCTGGGGAGACCGGACCCGGAACGGTACCAATCATTTCATTCATGACAATTGGGCCCGTGTTTTCTTACTCCTAGGACTTACCCTTGGATTGGGAATACTCCTGCGGTGGTTGACGCTTACACTTGAAATGATGATAAGTTAGTGATATGGATATTGAGACTTAGAGACTGATAGGTTTAGTGATATGGACATTGCATTGATTATTGATCTGATACACATGCTTTACTGTTTACCTATACCAGTTATTTCATGCTCATGTCATTATTTCCATGCCTGCTATTTCATGTTTATTTTTATTACGCTTATTATATATATTGCTATACTGTGTCGCCCTGACGACCTGAGTATGCATCAAAGTGAGAAGTGGACTGAGCCCAGATCAAGACTTACCTAGCTTCGAGGATATTGCGGACATCTAGATCAGCGACATCGGTGCCATCATTTCTTTTAACTCTATCTGGTTAGTTGTATTCTTAATGTGATAGAAATAGTAATTGCATTTCTCCTTACTTGTACTGTTTACCATGTACTACTAAAAACCGAAGTATGACTAGACAGGATTACCGTTTGACCGTAGGAGCATGGTTGGTCTAGTCACCCTCGTATTCCATATTTTGAGAAGCGGGACACGACAATATTTATCTTTCGACCTCATAAATCACTTGAATATTAACCTTATCCATACAAGTTCGGTTCACTTCTATTCATTTTCTAAGATTTATTATACCGTAAAATAAAGACTTTTTTGGATGCATTAGAATGTAGTATTTGAGTAAAAAAACCAATCCAAACGAAACTCGTAATGTTCAAATTAGATGACACATAACTTTTCAAACAGAATGTCATTTTGAAATAAAATAAAAATGTATAATTTTCTATTTGGCTTGACTGTGAGAAAAAACAGTTTTTGAGTTTTTCACGAGTATAGAATATTTCTTTCTTTTAAATAACCACATAGTGTATATTGAAATACACTCGTATGTTTAATTCCTTAAGAAATTTACAACGGTGACTATAATAGCAAAATTAAGAATGGTTGGAGCAAACTGACCTAATTACTTCTCAAATATTACGAATGACATGTCTACATATAAATTTTTTCGGTGTCAACAAATAAACCGAAAAAAAGACCAATGGGGAATAAAATTAAATCTCTTTAAAATCTTTCCGATCAAATTAAATGATTCAAAATTCATTGCATTCGGAATATAATAATTCGCATGTACCAAAAGTCCAAACTTACGTCCGAAGCTTCGCGCCACCTATCCCACACAAGGAGAAAGAAACCCTCGCCCCAACTTCAATTCTGATCAACAAAACAAAAAAGCACAAACCAATCTCAGCCGTCGGATAAAAAGGCGCACTTTGACTCGAAATTCACAACCTTTCACCTCCTGCGACCGGTTTAACCGGTCACCTCCCCCTCCATAAAACGCAGCCCTCTTCTCCGTTCTACTCAATCTTTCTCCTTCTCAATCTTTCTCCTCAAAAAATATCAAATCGAATGTTCTGAAGTTGTAATAATAATTTGTATAGCAATTTCAAAAGTTTTACCGTCATCGTCGAGCGATGGCCGTCGATTTGATGAGCTACGTGAAGATGGAAGATCAGATCGCGATCCAGGAGGCTGGGACCGCGGGGATTAGAGGCATGGAGCACTTGATCTTTCAGCTCAGCCAGCAGAAATCACAATTTGATTGCAGGGAGATCACGGATCATACCGTTTCTAAGTTTAAGAAGATGATCTCCATCCTGAACCGGACCGGCCACGCCCGGTTCAGGCGCGGCCCGTCTACGGTTCAGGAATCAGCGCCGTTGCCTCATCCGCCGCCGCAGATGCCGATGCCGATTCCGATGCCGCCGCAGAGCCTGACGCTGGACTTCACGAAGCCGAAGGAGATGAGCCAGTACTCGAGGGACAGCAGCGGTTTCAGCATCTCTGCGTCGGCGAACTCCTCTTTCCTGTCCTCGATCACCGGCGACGGTAGCATCTCCAACGGGAAGAACGGATCGTCGCTGCTGCTTCCTCCCCTGCCTCCGTCCACCATCGCCGCAGCCTCCGCCGGCAAACCGCCGCTGTCGTCTTCGTTCAAGAAGCGCTGCCACAGCCACGGAAACGACAGTGCCACCCGCTGTCACTGCTCCAAGAAAAGGTAATAACCGCCGCCATCTCTCTCTTTCTTTTCCAGCGCACGATAGCGTTTCCCTGAGCACGCGGCTAACGTACGCCTATGGTATTTTTTTTTTAAAAACCGCAGAAAGTCTCGGGTGAAGAGGACGATACGAGTGCCGGCGATAAGTTCGAAGATGGCCGACATACCCTCCGACGAGTTCTCGTGGAGGAAGTACGGCCAGAAACCGATCAAGGGATCGCCTTACCCTCGGTGAGTTCCTCGCCATCAGATCTAAATATCCAACGGCTCACAATTTTTCACTGAATGTTTTTTTAACTAATTGTAATTTTTAAATTTATTGCGCAGGGGCTATTACAAGTGCAGCAGCATGAGAGGGTGCCCAGCGCGGAAGCACGTGGAGCGCGCCCCCGACGACCCCTCGATGCTCATCGTAACCTACGAGGGCGACCACCGCCACACCCACGCCGATTCGCCAATCTTAAAGCAGTCCGAGTGATCTCAGCCGTTCATTTCATTTAGATCCTGTGCCTTGATTTTAATCTTTATGTTAGGACTCTTTGTAAAAACAGAAAATTTCGAAACCAACAAAATTCGAGCTATTTTTTTTTTGACCAGATCTTTTGTCGTCTTGTGAATAATAATAAAAACTGGAATTGATAGCGGGGGTTTGAGCTCCGCCCTCGCGGTCAAAAGTAGGTGGGGCCCAGCCGCAACTGCTTGGTTAGTGGGTGGGGCCCAGCCCGCTTTTGTTCGCGTCCGTTGACTCGTGTCAGGGCTACTCTTCCCCCTCGGTGCGTGGTGACGTGTGAGGAAGGGTTCGCGTTTAATTACGGGGTGCCACTGGTGGAGCGGGGATGGTGATGTGTTGTATAGAAAGTCAAACGGGAGGCATTAATTACGGGAGTGCCATTGCTGTTAGGTTTTGGGTTGAATGAATGAGCATGCAGGACAGGGGGGAAGGGAAATATAAAGCGACATAATATGTGTGAGGGGTAGAGGGGTGGAGGTTTAATGGTGGTTGGTCAACTAATATCCAACTTGGAGAGAGTTTTAATGGGTTAGTTGAGGATATGTAATGTTATGAGCATGGCTAGTTTTAGTGTGTGGACGGTGTGATTGGTTTGACGGTTGTACTCATCGCTATCTACACTGGTATACTTGATTTGATGGGGGAAAACGTTTGACAACAGGATATGATTAAGAGAGAGATCCATCTGATTGTCGATTAATGACTGTCGTAGGATGATTAGCGCAAGATTGATTATACGTGAACGGTGTTGGTTAAATTCCCACGTTGCTTGATCATCGCTATCAACTTTTAATTAATGTCGGGTTTTTAGGAAGGTAAATATGATTAAATGATCTGAATTTGTTTATCGGCTTAACTCATGCCTAACAACATATTTCGTAACTCGGCCATTTATAATGCTGCTTACAAAGAGAACGGAAAGCACGGCTAGGCTTTATTTTCATCCTACTCGTTACTTTTTTGGGAATTTGGAGTTGGTATTTACATTTTTTTAATGATGTTGGTTCGTTCTTTTAAAAAGATTGGTTGGAGTTGAATTTGATTAGACAAAAACTCCATTAAGATTAATTTGATGATATCCTAATCCCTTGTTGGAAAATTAATGAGATGTATATAATGAAGGAGGAAGGAATTTTCTCCTATGGCGTCGAAAAAATACGTCCTTTCTTATTTTTTCCGACGATCGACATACATCATATTCATCGTTATCATCTACGATGTGGGTACAACAAATTTCATGCGATTCTACAACTTTTCAACGTTGATTTAGTGGGTTCAAAATTAACGGCAACAGAACTTTTTACATTGCTAAATCAACTGTGAAAAAAAGTTAGAGAATCACATGAAATTTGATGTATCCACATCTTAGATGATAACGAAGAAAATGATGGATGCCGATCATCGGAAAAAATGAGGTAGGACGTACTTTTTCGACGTTATATGAGGAAATTCTCTACTATGGCATCTTTCCTGTTGTTCCCCCTCTCTGTGTGTGTGTGCGCGCGCGCGCGCGTGTGTGTGTGTAGATATATAGATATAATTGAGTGATAGACTTTGGCAATTATGAATGAGAATTTCTAGAAAGGTGAAGGAGACTTTGGTATAGGAGGACAAAGCCAGAATAGTTCAAAAATGGGAATCTAGAGTCTTTGAAGTAAAAAAGGAAACAATAGGCTCTTCAACTTGTTTTTTTTTTACTACTAAATGGAGGATGACTAGACTAATTTGCAATAGCTAGTGGTGGGATCTACACTACACTTGTTTGCTTTTTTCCTCCATAAGCAATCAAAACAAATCCAATCCTAATCAAGTTGGTCTAATTAATTAATATTAGTATCCAAGGAACATATTGACTTGAAGCTTGGGCAACTCAATTGGCAACAATTTTTAAATAGAGAATTGTTCCCATTTTTGTAATGGGAATATATGTAAGACTTTGTTCTTTTCTTTGTGTTAGTCCATTTGGTTAATGCAAGTGGGGTGAAGGATGAGGGCAAATATACTCTAAACAAATTGGGATGGTGGGGGAGCAACCAATTCCCCATTTGCATTGCTTTGAAGTGGAGGTACAAATGGTGGAATGGTAATTATTTTAATGGGCATCGAATCTCTAACCACTGAAAGAAGTGTTCCCAATATAAGTGTGGCATGTGGAGCATACAAGATGTTATATAATTAAATGCTCTCGTGTAGTTTCATTCTTCATTCTAATTTAGTTCTTGTTGCTCTGTTCTTTTTTAAAAAAGTCCTAATTCTACAAAAATATTCTTGATTCAAAAGTTCTAATTGACAAATAACTAACCCTTTATAGAAAAAAGCTTAACTCATGGCCACGACCCTGATCCATGAATTTTCATTAATGAAGACACCAAAGTGAGCAAGTTCCGTTAAGAAATTAGATTGAATATTATATGAAAGTCCTCAAGTGATCGAAAAATTAATAACAAAGTTGGAAATTAATTTAGTTAATACATATAGGAAAACTTCTCTCTTAAAAAAAAGGGCACGATGATATTCATATCCACTTAAATTTAATTCAAAAAATAATCACTACTGTTATTATCCAAGTTGAAGAGAACCGCATGTTATCTTCTCAATTCTCCTGAGAAACTCAAAAAATAAATTTTGGGTTCATTCTTAATTAATTGTTTGAGGTGTTTTAGTATAATTAAAATTATTGAACATATTTTAGGGAAAAACAACGACGGCCGAAGTTACTTTAGCGTAATTCACGCTCTTTTTCCTCCTAAATTACGAACCTTCTTGATTTTGGATTAGGGTATAAAGCTAACAACATAACTCAATCCTTGGACAGTACTCAATCCATGGACAGTACCCTCACTTCATCTATTGGTAGCACATAGTAGTAGATATACAACTAGTCCAATTAAAATGAGATTTGTTGTGATCATATATATAATTGACGATAGAAAAGTTCAAGAATCTTTTCTAATACTCATATAGTATATTATCTGGCATTAGAATATGAATTATATAATGGAAAATCTGATGGAGATCGGAATCTCCATCAGATGTTGTCCACCGCCGATCTTACTGCCAGCGGGGCTGAACGATTGAAATTTGATATGAGAGTTGAGCGTGTGGATCTCAATGGACTGTTACTTGTTGTTGACGCCGTACTACCTGCAAAAGAAGTCCCTGGTTGGGAAACCACCGTGGGATCTTCCGATGATCAAATAAGAACCGAGAAATAATTAGGGCGGAGTAGCAGCATATTGGAATGAGTTCGAGATACCTGAGTCGTCTGGAAGAGTGGTTTATATAGCGGTCGCATGGAGCGAGCCGATGCAAAATTCTCGCCGTCCGTTACGACCCTGCGTCAGGTTCGCATTGATAGCGGGATACGTCCATTAATGGCGAGATACGCTAGCGTGGGATGTGGGACGTGGAGCGGCTGTGATCTCATCATGGTGAGATACACGAAGCCATTACGAGGATGCTCGGACTCTGTGCTCTTGGCCAAACAGGGACATTGAGGAATCTCATATACAGGATAGCTCGGAGGCGAAGCGAGTGAGCTGAGGAGTCTCAGCTCTGCGATAGCTGGAGACGAGCGAGAAGGCTGAGAAATGAAACAACCCTAAACTTTCTGTACAATTTTTTCAAAAATACAGAAATAAGTACTTTTACCTGATCACAAGTTATAAAATTGTTTTGCTTTTTAATAGCAAGAAGGAGCTTGTAGCTCATTAGTAAGACCCTGCACTGTTGAATCAAAGCACCAAAGTTCAAATCCCATCAGCCATATTATTTTTTTATATTGATTTTTTTAAAATCTTTTTAGAAGCCCAGGAGTCTACACGTGCATAACCCGTAAATCCAAAGGTCACAGTAAAAACAAATGAGTCCAGAAGGTAGACCAAACGACGATGAACATGTGGCGTCGGGGGGAAGCCCGATTCGGCCTGACTAGACCGGCGAAAGTCTTGGATCGGCCGGCACCGCCGGTCGACTCAGAATTTTCTTCATCATGAAACATGTGCCTCTTTGCCTCCCCTCGATCCCTGTTATATTTATTTTACCTACATTATTCCATAGCCAATTAAAACCATTTTTTATCAAACCCTAACCATAATCTTTTCCTATAAATACAACTCCATTCCACACACCCCTCACTCACAATCTCTGTTCAAACTCTCAAGAAAAATTTCAAGAATTTTTGTGTACAAGTGGAGTTAGCGAAGGGCTAACCTCCGACGAACTTCCGACGACGACCCTACGAGCTCTCGGCAACGAAACGACGCACCGGCACCTCCTACCACTTCCTCTTTCTCTCCTCTAATCTAAAATCCAGTAAGTCCCTCCTCTCTCTACTCTTTTCTATTCTGAAAACTTGTATTTCTAAAATCCAACAAAAGCGGAGTTAATCCGACTTCCGATTCGGTTTTCTTTATAAAGTTCTAATTTTCTTAAATACAACAATACCAAACTTGCACATCATGACCATTAAGCATTAATAAAACATATTGAACAAGTTTCATAGCAAAAGAGTTCATATTATAATTTTTATCGCACTTTTTCAGAAAAAATACCATATACTTTAGTTTTGACATAAATCATTATAATTCCTTACTATACCTTTAGATAGTTCACGGGGTAATGACATACTTCCTCACAACACTCATATGTAACATAGCACGATAATCTTTGGAAATATAGTTTTGGGAAAATACGGTTTTACATAAAATTACCTCCGGCTTATATAAAAACTTTTTTCTACAAGATTATGTATTTTAAACAAATCTTTACAAAGTGCCGCTACAACCCATTTGGGATGGTGCAGATTATCGCACATCCTCGGGCTTAGTAGTGCGAGATGCAGACCTCCGCAAGGAGCATTCGGTCTCCAAAAATTTAAAAATATAAACATCTTATGAAAATGAGATTTCTAGAAAAATAATAAATTAAATTATATATATATATATATATGTATCATAAAAATATCTAATATTTGATATAATATAAATATTCTAATTTTTTTAAATTAAAAGAATCACTTTACATGAAAATACCATGCAATTCCATACAAATTCAATACTTTACAATTAAATACCATATATTATGAAATTAGGTTTTACTCACTAGAAATGTCACATATATAAAATCTATATTTATGAAAACTCTAAAAACGATAATTAAATACTTGAGGTGTATTTTGAAAATTATACAAAATTATTTTTACATAAAACCCCCTCAAGTTTTACAAATTACAATAAGGACCCTAGTAAACATAGGTTTAAGCGGGACCAGTCTCTTGAGCCTCAGGGAGCCGGAGATATGGGTGCTTGCCTATTTAAGGTAGACAACTTAACAAATTGTGTTATCAACACGGTAATCGTGTTTGAAAAAGACCCAAATGCTGCCGTCCATGTGCAGCGGTTACCGATAATATCAAAACTTAATTCAGGATTTCAAATTCCTTTCTAATTGTCTGACTCAGACCGAGTCTCGATATAATCAATCTGACTTGAATGAGATTCAAGTATATATATATAACAATTCAACATGAATCCATATATTCAATTTATTCAATCTGTATTGACCGAACCGAACCATAGATATACATCTATCTACATGATTCTCCAGTTATATCCATTTACTGATATCATGGTTTCGGCAAGTCATCCGTCTATACAATTTATAATATAAGACAATACAATACAATACAATACCATCAGTACACTCATTACTATTAATAAAATAAATACACGGGGTGTTGGGGTAGTTCATGCGTGAATCTAAAAAAATCTCAAAAGTCCCCCTAGATCATGAATCCATGTCTACTAACACAAACAAGTTATCATGAGGGCCCGTGTTTCCTTACTCCTGGATTACAGCCTGTTGAGTTTGGAATACTTCAACACTAGGTTGAAGTCCCGTTACTAACTTTTGATTCGGGCACGTGGTTCCCTACCTCTGGATTACAGTTTGTTGGGTTCGAGAACACTCTTGAGATTGGTCGATATTCACCCTTGAACTTACGTTAACAACAGTGTTAATACTAAATACAGCATTATAACAATATCATACACTTTAAAAGTTACACTCTCTCTGTCTATTCTATTTCTCCTTCATCTTTGGGACTTACCGAGCGATTTGTTTGCCGACGACATTCTCTTTCTTCTTCTTTGAATGTCGTCAGGTGATTCATTAGAGATCGAGCCCACTAGCGAGGATTTGGACCAGCTAGCTTATGACCCAGAGCTTTAGATTCTTGTATACATTTACATTATGTATTTTCCATTTCTTTTATGCCACTGTTTAGGCATTGCTTTCCATTCCATGTATTTACTTTTCAGATGCATTGTACAAAAGAATATTAATAAATAAAGTTGTTGTTTCTTTTACATCTCGTCTCTTGTGTACATTTTACTTATATTGCTTAGGTACACTTAGCGTGTTTACTTCTGAGTAAATACGTAGCGGTCTCGTCGCGTCCTCTGCCCGTATACCGGGAAGCGGAGCGTGACAAGAAAGCTCAGCTGTACGATAGCTCGGAAGTGAGCTGTTGGCTAGTTACTAGGCGAATAGGGAATGTACTCAGGGGAGGCCCCCCCAAAGGTCGGATGAAACCTCGGAGATGTGGCGCCAAGGAATGTCCCCTTCGCATGGTACTTCAAAGAGCTGGTTGGTGCACGTGGGAGACTTGTCATCCGCCACGTGTCTTGATCAGAGAAATCCGCACTTGTGAGCACCATCATTAGCCCCCCACTCTCGTTCTGATCTATTTATGGGTCGGGTCGAGAGTGGTCTGCTCGGTTTTCTCTATTCAGCTTGGTGTCGAGAATTCTTTATGATGGTTTGTCCGGGAACGACATGGCGTTCGGCGGTTATGTCTCCCTGATCTTCATGCCCACATGGCGATAATTAAGTGCCCTAATTTTTTATCCCATCTTCGGATGATGCCAGCGGATCGTTGATGGGACGACGTCATTAAGGCGACATCGCTTCACTTGATCAGATCCGCTTGAAGGGAAGGCGTCTAATAGTCGGCTGCTGCGTGGCGTCACGTGAATCATTAGGCACGACGCTTCGTTTGGCGGGAGAGATCTGGACCATAGAATGGTCTTCGCCGAGGGTATAAATAGGGGTGCATAGCCCCCTAGGAATATCTTTATTCAATTGCGCTCTTACCGTATTTTTATTTGGACTTATTTTGTCTTTAAGTTTCCAGGTATTGAAAGACCAAAATGTAGCTTGGGAAGGAGTCCACCCGCTGTAGATGAGTGCAATGAGTAAGAAGCAACCCATCGGCCTCGTGTTGAAAGTTTTGGATCCACGTCTTCGTTAGACAGGAAGCTACCTGCGGTGGACGGGTCGAGCAGGAAGCTACCCGGCCGTTTCATGATGAGGGCTTTAGATCTACAGTGTTGTTGGGCAGGAAGCTACCTACTATAGATGGGCCGAGCACGAAGCTGCCCGGCGGCCTCGTGATGAGAGCTTTAGATCCACGGTGCCGTTGGGCAGGAAGCTACCGGTTGCGGATAGACCGTGTAGGAAGCTGCCCGGAGGCCAAGTGATGAGGGCTTTAGATCCATGGCGCTACTAGGCAGGAAGCTACCCATGGTGGATGGACCGAGCAAGAAGCTACCCGGCCGCCTCGTGATGAGGGCATTGGAACCACAGCGTCGTTGGGCAGGAATCTACTCGTTGCGGATAGGCAGCGCAGAAAGCTGCCCGGGGGCCTCGTGATGAGAGCTTTAGATCTATGGCTCCATTGGGCAGAAAACTACCTGCTGCGGATAGGCGGAGCAGGAAGTTATTCGGGGGCCTCATGATGAGGGCTTTGGATCCATAACATTGTTGGGCAGGAAACTACCCACGATGGATGGGCCGAGCAGGAAGTTACACGACCGCTTCGTGATGAGGGCTTTAGATTCACGGCATCGTTGGGCAGGAAGCAACCCGCTGCGGATATGCTGAGCAGGAAGTTGCTCGGCGGCCTCGTGGTGAGCTCTTTAGATCTACGGCGTTGTTGAGTAGGAAGCTACCCATGGTGGATGGGCCGAGCAGGAAGCTATCCGGCCGTCTGGTGTTGAGGGATTTGGATCCACATCGTCAATGCGCAGGAAGCTATCTGCGGTGGATGGGCCGAGCAGGAAGCTACCCAACCGCCTCGTGATGAGGGCTTTGGATCCACAGTATCGTTGGGCAAGAATCTACCCACTGCGGATAGGCCGAGCAGGAAGCTGCCCGACGGCCTCGTGATGAGGGCTTTAGATCCACGACGCTGTTGGGCAAAAAGCTACCCGTTGCGGATAGACCGAGCAGTAAGCTGCCTGGCGACCTCATGATGAAGCCTTTAGATCCACAGTATCGTTCGGCAGGAAGCTACCCGCTATGGATGGGCCAAGCAGGAAGCTGCCCGGCGGCCTCATGATGAGGGCTTTAGATCTACGGCGTGGTTGAGCAAGAAGCTGTCCGCGGTAGATGGGCCAAGCAGGAAGCGACCCGGCTGCCTCATGATGAGGGCTTTGGTTGGCTACCTATAGGCACATCCGAACTTCATTTACTTGAGTAAAGGGATGGTCTTTACTTGACGGGCAGGAAGATACCTGTTGGGGTCAAAAATTACACCCCGGTTGACCGAGTCAAAATCAAAGTCAACCCCAAGTAAATGGGCTCAAGCCCGGGTCAAGTGGGCCCATACCCAAGTCGAGCCCCGCGGCCAGCCTCCCCTATGTCAATATGAAAATTATGTAATAAATAATTTTGATATAATTTTTATGAATAAATGTACTAAAATGGGGAATAAAATCAATTTTTTGTAAAGCCTATGGCTCATGTGCAAAAGAAATAAGCACATAAGGCATGGGATATGTGAAATGCCATTCTTTAAAGCCCAAGAGGCTATGTGTAAATTTGTAAGCGTATATAAGGTAACATGATAATGAAATGAAAGAGAATAATTCATTCCCCTCAAGATCTATGGTTTCTGTGCCTCCTTCTCCTTTCTCAAGGTTCTAAACCTTCTTCCCTTTTTTTGAATTAAATTAAGAGTTTTAACTCTTCTTTTTCCAAAAAAAACAAAACAGTTTTTCACCATAAAACCCTTAAAGGGGAACTCAAATCTCTATCAAATTTCTAAAAGTGGAGATTTTTAAGTCTCATCCCCTTTTCTCTAAGATCCAGCAAATAGAGAGGAGGAAGAAGGAGACACGTCTCTAAAAATCCCATTTTGGGGAAGATCCAAGGCTCAAGAGAAGATCTAGGATTCAAGGGAGAAGAAAATGGTCCCCTTTCAACATCTCCGAAAATCTCTAGGGAGTTTAATACCACAATATATATATATATATATATATATATAATAATAATAATAATAATAATAATAATAATAATAATAATAAAATTTTCTTTTTAGGAGTTCAACTCCAAAAGTCAATTGGGAGTACAACCCTCAAAGCAGGGGCTAAGCCCCTTTGTCTTTTTTTTTTAAGAGTCTAACTCCAAAAATCAATTGGGAGTACAACTCCAAGTATAGGGGCTAAGCCCTTTTTTCCCGCTGGCGCCTAGCCCCCGCATACCCGCGTGCCAAGCACGTGAGGCGCAGGCGCCCGCATGCCCGCGTGCCAAGCACGTAAGGCGCGGGCGCCCTCCGCCCGCGTGCCAAGCACGTGAGGCGCTGGCCCCCACGCATCCTTTGGACGCTATTTCCTTTTTTCATATATATACACACTGTAGGGTGTTTTTCGTCACCCCATTGAGATGGTAATACGCCCGCGCTTGTCAGGAGTACTACAGATTCCTCCTGCTTAGGGTAGGCGGGGGTTTATTGATTGTAGGGCACCGAATTTCCGGCAGCCACGGACTAAGCTGCCGTTAATTACCCCTTGCCTTTGGAGCGAAGGAACCTCCGATTGATGGGTCAACTAGTCATGCGAACTCAATGTGCAGTGTGCGTATGTTTTGAAAAGGTTTTGGTTATATCGTGGGCCCCGTAGAATTTTACGAGGGTCTCGCTACCCGGATAGCAGGCTAGGATCAAGGGGGCTAGCAGCCCCCTTGTGGGATACGGGGCAGCGCCCCGTTAGAAATTTTTTCTAACAGGGGAAGTATATTTAGTGTGGAGTGCATATAAATTGGGGGGAGGAGGAGCGTCTTAAAGACGCGTGCATGGCACGTGAGCGCTTGGCGCCCACAGGTCACGTGCCTGGCATGTGGTGCTGGGCGCCAGCGGGTCACGTGCGCTACATGGGACCGCTGGATACTGAGCGCCCGTGGGTCGCGTGAGGTGCACATGGGCGTTTAGCGCCCGCAGGCCACGTGCCTTGCACGCAACCGCGGGGCGTCCGCGAGTCACGTGTTCTGCACGCGTCTGTGGGGCGTCCGCGGGTCACGTGTGCTGCACGCGACCGCTGAGCGCTTTAGCTCCCGCGGGTCGCGTGTCATGCATACGACCGCTGAGCGCCCGCGGGTCACGTGCCGTGCACGCGGCTGCTGGGCGCCCGCGGGTCACGTGCCCTGCACGCGACCGCTGGGTGCCCGCGGGTCACGTGACCGCTGGGAACACCGGCAGAAAAAGGGCTTAGCCCCTGGGTTAGGAGTTAAACTCCCAAGGAGGGCTTTGGAGTTGAACTCCTAACATGGATTATGTATAGAATTGGAGCTAAACTCCTAAAAAAATGGGTTTAATTTATCGAGTTAAACTCCAACAGATCTGGAATAGAGTTAAACTCCTAGAGATTTTTGGATCTTCTTTTGAACCTTAGATCCTCTCGGAATGGGATTTTTGGAGATGGGTCTCCTTCTTCCTCCTCTTCGTTGGCTGGATCTTGAAGGAAAATGGGGGTGAGATTCAAAATCTCCCTTTAGAGATCTGATGGGAGATCCGAGCTCCCCTTTATGGGTTTTATGGTAAAAAATTATTTCTTTTTGAAAAAGGAATGGAGTTAAATTCCTGATTTAATTTAAAAAGAGGGAAGGTTTTAGAACCTTGAGAAAGGAGAAGGAGTCACAAACCCTAGAATTTTAGAGAATGGAAAAGTCCTTCTAAATATTTTCATCATGTTTGTCTTTATAGGATACACACTTTACATGCAGTCCCTTGGGCTTTGCCAAATGGCGCTTGTGCCACCCTATACTTTATGTGCTTGTTATTTTTTTTTTTGCACATAAGCCATGGGGTTTACAAAATTTTGGCTTTCTACCCATTTTACATATATTTATTTCTAAAAATTACATTTAGACTAATTTATTGCCTCCTTTTTGGCAGGGAGCCGGCCCCTTCCATGCTTGGACTTGACTTGGACTTGGGCTTGTACCCACTTGACTTGGGATTGACCTCGGTTTTGACTTGGTCAACTGGGGTGTAATTTTTTACCCCAACACACACTCTACAACACTCTTCCCCGTTAGAAAAAAATTTCTAACGGAGCGCTGCCCCGCACTCCCAAGGGGGATGCTAGCTCCCTTGACCCCCAGCCCGCTATCCGGGTAGCGGGACCCCCGTAAACTCTGCGAGGCCTCCGATATACCTAAGACCCCTCAAAACACAACACACGCACACTGCACATTGAGTTCGCATGATCAGTTTGACCCGTCAATCGGAAGTTTTTTCGCTACAAAGGCGAGGGGTAATTAACGGTAGCTCAGTCCGCGGCTGCCGGAGATTCGAATCCCCACAATCAATAAACCCCCGCTTACCCTAAGTAGGGAGAATCTGTAGTACGCCTGACAAGCGACGCGTATTCCCATCTCAATGGGGTGATGAAAAACACCCCACAATACCCGCCGGCCCTGCGGGGGGTTTTAGCATGAAAATAAAAGGAAGCAGTTCAGATTGCAGGGAAACAAGAATCTTTATTATCAAAGAAAATACAGATTCGATGATACAGTTTAAACTCTCCTGTATTAAATGACCGGATTCGATGGGTGTCCTTGTTACTTGGACTCAGGTCGGTCGGTAACGACAATGATCTGCCCGATCGTCAGCTTTCCGGCTTCAATTTGGTCGGCTTCCCCCTATGTGCTTGACGTTTGTCTCGCAAGTATTTTGCCAAGTGACTAGAGCGGATCAGCTCCTTGATGTAATCGCGTAGCTATATACAATTCTCGGTCGGGTGCCCTTGCGTACGATGATAAGCACAATAGAGGCCGAAGAATCGCTTGTCCGGCTTTCGTGTCATCGGTGGAAACTTGAAGAATCTTTCGCTTCTATCCTCTAGCAATTCGGCATGCGAGACATTGAGAGGCGTGTACTCGCGAAATCTCGACGTATAAGGTTTCGACCGATCAGCCTTCTTCTTGTCTTCTTCCAGGTCCCTTTTCTTTTGGTTTGTCCGGTCTCCCCAGAAAAGATGAGCGTTAACCTCTGATTCGAGTTAGATTTCGTGCTCGGTCTAAACCTTTACCTCGACCAGGATCTTAGGTTGCACCAATACAAAAGAGCGGAGCCACTCTTCATGCCTAAGACCAAACCTCCGAACGGTTATGACCGTCCTATCCTGGTGCTCGGGTACCTCCAGAAGGGCATTGTAGAAACGAGTAATATAGTTTTTGAAAGACTCCATGTCCTCGCACTTGATGGTGAACAGGTAGTCAACCGATCTCTTCTGTCGTCGGTTGCCGATGAAGTGGCTGAGGAATTGCATGGCCAATTCTTCAAAGATCAAGATCGAGTGCGGAGTTAGGCCGCGGAACCAACCTCGTTTTGCTCGGATGACGGTAGTTAGGAATGCTCGGCACTGAATGGAATCCGAGTTATCCTGATAGTTCATACCCGCGGTGAACGCGTCCAGATGGTCTTTTGGGTCGGACTTCCCATCGAAAAGAATAATTTTGGGCGGCTAGTTTCAGGAAAAGACTCGCTCTCTCAGTATCTGCTCGGCCCGAGGAATATCTCGTCGACCCTTTAAGTTAGCGAGTTGCGAGCTGCATACCCTCGATCTTCTTCTCAAGGACGTGGATCCGTTGCCGGTGCCCCGAGGATTCTCCCTGATCGGAGCCCCCGTTGTACCCGCTTCGGGCTTGAGCGACGGAACGGCTTCGACTCCGCTCTATTACGTTCGTCAGATCCTCGGATTGGACCTTTCGTGATTCTCCCCGGCGAGCGCCATATGCAAGGACTCGGTGATCATGGTGACATCGGTCGTTCTCGGAATCAAGTATTCTGACCGACGTTTCCTTAAAGGGCGAGTGAGCGCGACGAGCGTTGAACTGATACCTCGGCATTAAACTATTCGGCGCCCAATGAGTCATGGAATCATTCATCGTAACGGGGTCGTGACCACCGGAATCAGCATGCCGGCGTCCTGTGGTGTCAGGATTGACACGAGCAAGGCCATGGACTCGAGCGCATTCGTATGCCGTCTCGTTCCCACCATTGTTCTGAAGAGCCAGTGTGGCGGTTTGCTGGGCCTGGGCGGCAGCTTGAACACGAACGTACGCATCCACCATCGCCGCCAGTCGGTCAATCCGTGCTGTTAGGGCATCGACGATGTTTGGAGGTGGAGTGGAACTACCTCCGCCACCGTTGCGAAGCGAGGGATGGCTCGCGGTAGGATCTCTGTTACGATGATCGCTGGTCATCGGATCAAAAGCGGAAGATCAACATTTTTAGGTGGAAAAGAGGTTCCCACAGACGGCGCCAACTGATGGAGGTCGGAATTTCCCTATGTTGTCCTCCGTCGATCTTGCAGCCAGCGAGACTGAACAGTTAAGATTTGATGTGAGGGTTGAGCGTGTGAATCTTAATGGGCTGTTGCTTGTTGTTGACGCCGTGCTACCTGCAAGGGAAATCCTGGGGTGGGAAACCACCATAGGACCCTCCGACGATCAAGTAAGAACCGAGGAATGATTAGGGCAGAGTAGTGGCGTATTGGAATGAGTTCAAGATACCTGAGTCGTCTAGAAGAGGGGTTTATATAGCGGTCGCATGAAGCAAGCCTATGCGAGATTCTCGCCGTCCGTTACGCCCCTGCGTCATGTTCGCATTGATGGCGGGATACGTCCATTGATGGCGGGATACGTCCATTAATGGCGGGATACGCTAGCGTGGGATATGGGATGTGAAGCGGCGGAGATCTCGCCATGGCGAGATACACGGAACCGTTACGGGGACGCTCGGGCTCTGTGCTCCCGGCCAAACAGTGACACTGAGGAATCCCAGATACAGGATTGCTCGGAGACGAGCAAGTGAGCTGAGAAGTCTCAACTCTGTGGTAGCTCGGAGTCGAGCGAGGGGGTTGAGGAAGCTCTGCTCTGTGATAGCTCGGAGACGAACGAGGAGGCTGAGGAAACTCAGTTGTAGGATAGCTCGGAGACGAGCTATTGGCTGGTTGCTAGGCGAATAGGGAATGTACACGGAGGAGCCCCCCAAAGGTCGGATGATATCTCGGAGATGAGGCACCGAGGAATATCCCCTTCACATGGTATTTCAAAGAGCTGGTTGGTGCACGTAGGAGATCTGTCATCCGCCACGTGTCTTGATCAGAGGAATCAAAACTTGTGAGCACCATCAGAATCGATTCCAAAATACCTACTAGTTCATTATATAATAAGCTAAAAATATTAAACGAAGTCCAAAACTTAATTTCTCTTTATATGATCTGGAATTTTAAAATCATAACGCTTGAACTAAAAACCCAATTTAGATATGTTTTTTAGGTATCTTTCAGTGAAGAAATTAGAAATCAGATCTGAGAGCCATTATATTCGCCAGACTCAAATCCAATTTAAAAGAATAAGTGTGTCCCGGCCGGTCAAATGTCACGTGCACGAATATTTATAAAAAGTCGATAATGCATATTTCAACACCAAATAAGATTAGTAAAATTGCTTCCTAGAAGGATTATTAATGAAGTGTTCCAAGGCCAACCATGGTAGATTTGCATTTGGTAAGCACACTCCCCCTCAAAGCGGACAAATTTGATGGCAACTCCTTCCTAACTCTTTTAATTAGAAATCATGGCCCATGCAACGTCTTTTTAATTTCCAATCAATCCATGCAGCTAAAAGTCTAAATTTTGCGTTTGACTTTTCGGGCCAAACTTATCTTGTGGTCGTTGCCATAGGTCAGTGGGTCCCACAAACACGTGCATGTCATTCATTTGGATTGTTCTACGAATTTAATGAGTCAACTCTGCGAGCTTAATTTCTAGGTTCGATGGTTGGTTCGTTTTGGACTATTTGATCCGCGGTTGGCAAGTTGCGCTTGGAAATTTGGACTAATTTGGCTTTAAAAACGAAAGAAAAGGAGAATTAAAAGATTTGTATTTGAAAAACAACAATTGTTTTAGGCTTTATCAATTTTTGGCATAGGCTTTATCAATTTATCATTACTATCAAAAGAAAAAAAAAGGACTTGAAGTGAACTCTGTAAGAATTTGTTCGAGGTTTGATTAGGGAAATATAGAAATCCGATTTAGCTGACGGTCAAAAAACGTAATTTTGACGACCTGCTTGTAGGCTGATGATGCTCGATATCGGTGATCTCCCAGATTGTGACACGTGGCAGATGACATGTCCTGAAGCCCGCAAGGAAGAACCAAGAACAACACGTCGGAGGAACACACGGGTCTGCGACCCTTGGGCGTGGCCGACCCTCTGTGTCCAACCACACAACTCATGTGCCCGTCTTACAAACAACTGTTGGTTCACCTCCGAGCCCTCGCAGAATTGGCGTCCTCGGCCCCCTCAGCCCGTCTCTGGGCTACCGCAGAACCCAGATACCTCGACCTCCCGATCATCCCCGAGCCTCCCGCCAAGCTCATATTCCTCGGTCACATCGACTGACCAACGACACCTATCGTAGGCGCAACCGTCTCACCTCCGCGAATCTCGCCATACGCGAGATATCCGCCGGCCACGTCCCGCGTTCCACGCCATCACGATCCCCCACTAACGAGCATGTCTCGTCATTAATGGGAGATCCCGCCTATCACGCGGGCGTGACGCCGGGAGTGTAACGGCCGGCGTGATTCTCGTGCCTGCCTTCCTGTTGCCACCACTATATAAACCCCTCTCCAGACGGATCAAGTAAGTGAATTTCTCCCCACTAGGCCGTTACTCCGCTCAAATATCCGGTCTAACTTGATCGTCGGAAGGTCCTCGGTGGTACAACCACCCCGGGACTTCCTTGCAGGTAGCTCGGCCACCACAACCTAAAACCCATTGAGACTCCACACGCTTCAGGAAGCAACCTCCAAATCAATCCCAGCCGTCCATCGTCGCTCCCAGCAGATTTACGGAAGGTAGCATCTTGACGTGATACGACGCACGTCAGCTGGCGCCGTTTGTGGGAAGTTCTTGATTCCACTGAACAAAGTTCATCTTCTGATCTCCATTCAATAGCGAGCGATCACCGCAACGATCTAAGCACCAGCCGCCGCCTCCCCCACAACGGAGGCGCAGACGAATCTCCTCGCCCGAACGCCATCAACGCCCTAGCCGTCCGGATAGAGCGACTCACGTCCGTCGTGGATGCGCTCGTCTGTGTCCAAACGGCGGGCCAAGCTCCCCAGGTCGCCACTCTCCCACCTCGGGATCGGGACCCCTACAGAAGGAGAGAAGTCTCTGCACGCGTTGGCACAGCCGACCACCGCCTCGATGCCTCCCACGGCCGACGATCTCCCGGACCAATATATTCTATGACCCGCTGGGTGCCCCACAGTTCAACAAAGAGGTCTGTCGCCCGAGTGCCTCGCCCCGAGCCCCTACGCGCTCCTGTTCCTCTCGAGGAGATGTCGGTCAGCTCGCCTGCTCCCAGGAATGACCGACGCCCCTCTCTCGATGGGGTCGCACGGACGAGACTCGTCACGGCAGCTCGAAGACTACCTCTCCAGGGGACCTAAGGAACCTCATCGAGAGGAACCGGGGCCGCGGCCAGACACAGGTCTCCAACATCATAGGCCAAAGATCAGAATGTGCCGAATCGTCAGGATACCGCGGCCGACTCGATGCCCTCGAAAAGAAGATCGAAGGTATGCATCGGGAAGGTCGTCATTCGAACGACGGGGCTAAGTATGCCTCCGACTCGCTCACAAAACACTTCACCGAGGAGCTACTCGCCTTCCATGTCTCCTCCTCCCAAAACAAGCCCCCAAAGGTCTCTCTCTTCGACGGTAAGTTCGACCCGAAGGACCATTTGGACGCATTCACCGCAGGAATGAGCTTCTAAGACAACTCTGACGCCGCTCAATGCCGAGCTTTCCCGGCCACTCTCATCCGTTCCGGACGGTACTGGTTCCGAGGACTCGCGCCATGCTCGATCTCAACCTTCGACGAGCTGGCCACCCAATTCCTCGGCCACTTTGTCGGAAACAGACGGCAGAAACGGACCGTCGACCACCTCTTCACAATCAAGAGCGGAGACAAGGAGACATTCAAAGGGCACGTCACCCGCTTCTACAACGCCCTTCTTGAAGTCCCAGAACATCGGGACGAGACGATCATTACAGCACTTAGGTCTGGTCTTAGGCATAAGGAGTGGTTACGCTCCTTTGCATTAGCGCAACCTAAGACCATGGCCGAGGTAAAGGTATAGACCGAGCGCGAGATCCAGCTCGAGTCCGAGGTGAACGCAAATCTCCCCGGGGCAGAGCAAACTGACCAAAAGAAGAGAGCGAGGGAAGAGAGAAGGAGACTTGAGCGGGCAAAGCCCTACTCCACGAAATTTCAGGAGTACACACCGCTCAACGTCTCCCAGACGGTACTGCTTGAGGAGGCTAAGGGCGAGGGGTTCTTCAAGCTCCCCCCGATCTCGTGCATGGCGGCAAAGCGCACCCGGGGCCCCTACTGCGGTTTCCACAGGTCGCAAGGCCACTCCACAGAAAGCTGTAAAAAGCTCCGAGACTACATCGAGGAGCTCATCCATTCGGGACACCTGGCGGCGTACTTACGGGACAAGCGGCAAGCTGACCGCGAGCAAGAGCAGCGTCCCCCTCCCGGCGAGTTAACAATCGGCCAGATCATGGTCATGTTGGCGGGGGGCACGCCGGACACCTACGAGGTTCAGCACCTCACGCCGTACGCGGAGGCCAACAGACGTCCGAGGAGCTCAAACCGTACCAATAAAAAGAACATCTACTAGCGTGTACTTCTTTTACTAAGGCAATGTAAACTTTTCTCAAGATCTTTCTGTTTATATAATAAGAAAGGATCAGTAAAACATTGCAAAAAGAAGAATTTTGTTTATTCAAAGGGTACTATAGGCTTCTTAGACGTACATTGAAAAAGAAAAAAATTACAATAGCGGGGGAATGGGGTGCAAAAAACACTGCTCGTGGTACTCCGAGCATATTTTAGCCAGCCAAGCCCTCGCTGCTTCAGCCCTTTGCCTCTGATGCCGCCCGCGAACGTCGGCATCGTGCCTCAATTGGTAGCACTCAAGGAGGAGCGCCACCGAGCGATCCCGCCGACCCGCGGAGATTAGGCCGAAGCGCTGCAAAGACCTTAGCTTACCAACCGCCTCGTCCTTCAGCTGTTCGGACAAGGGGTTGTAGAGCCCCGGCGACGCCCTCCAGATGGAGTACATCAACAGCTCGAGCAGGGGGGAGCGCCGGGGAAGCAGTCGGCCGAAATGATCCTCAATACGGCCTATGATTAACTGCACTGTGTCCTCGGTGCAGTACTGATCGTAGAGGTACACGTCCTCGAAACTTACGATGTCGGGGATGGTGAAAGGAAAGTCCTATATTCTTACGTTTTGGTGTGAAGAAAGGAGTGATCAACGCTCCCTCCGCTTTATAGCCCCACTACGCTCTCAAGAGTCCAACAGTCGCCCGTTTCACCCACAACTATACCGCCACGCGGCAGACATCGAGCCTTTCTCGGCGAAATCGAAATGACGCGGCTCCGGCGCTTCACCTCCCCTACGTGTTCATTACACGTGTTGCTTTTGACTGTCCCTATTCCCCATACTCACGCCGGGAAGGTCGGACAGAACCTTAAGAGGCGACCGAGCAGCTACCTTGCTTAGTTATCCCTGGCTGGTAAATCCTTACACCACAACGCCAGGGATCAAAGCCATCGCCACGAGGCGACTGAGCAGCTTCACTGCTCGGTCCGTCCTTAGCAAGCCCCTTACGGCCCCTCCAGCGCTAAGGATAAAAGCCCTCATCAAAAGATAACCGAGCTTGCCCTTGCTCGGTTATCCCTGGCTAGTAGTTCCCTACCCCACAACGCCAAGGATCGAAGCCCTCATCAAGAGGCAACCGAGCTCGCCCTTGCTCGGTTATCCCCGGCTGGTAGCTCCCTACCCCCACAACGCCAGGGATCGAAACCCTCGCCAAGAGGCACCGGGCATCACCTTGCTCGGCCCCATCCTTAAGGATATAAGCCCTTGCCAAGAGGCACCGGGCAGTAACCCTGCTCGGTCCGTCCTTTGCAGTCCACTTACGGCCCCTACCGCGCTAAAGATCAAAGAACTCACCAAGAGGCAGACGAGCGGCTGCCTTGCTCGGCTATCCCTGGCTGGTAGTCCCCTACCCCGCAACACCAGGGATCGAAGCCCTCACCAAGAGACGACCGAGCAGCTACCCTACTCGGTTATCCCTGGCTGGTAACTCCTTACCCCACAACGCTAGGGATCAAAGCCCTCGCCACGAGGCGACTGAGTATCTTCACTGCTCGGTCCGTCCTTAGCAGGCCCCTTAAGGCCCCTCCAGTGCTAAGGATCAAAGCCCTCATCAAGAGGCAACCGAGCTCGCCCTTGCTCGGTTATCCCTGGTTGGTAGTTCCCTACCCCACAACGCCAGAGATCGAAGCCCTCATCAAGAGGCAACCGAGCTCGCCCTTGCTTGGTTATCCCCGGCTGGTAGCTCCCTATCCTACAACGCCAAGGATCGAAGCCCTCGCCAAGAGGCACCGGGCAGTACCCTGCTCGGCCCCATCCTTAAGGATCAAAGCCCTCGCTAAGAGGCACCGGGCAGTAACCCCTGCTCGGCCCGTCCTTAGCAGGCCACTTACGGCCCCTCCCGTGCTAAGGATCAAAGCCCTCGCCAAGAGGCAGCCGAGCGGATACCCTGCTCGGCTATCCCTGGCTGGGAGTTCCCTACCCCACAACGCCAGGGATCAAAGTCCTCGCCAAGAGGCAACGGGCAGTAACACTTCTCGGCCCTTCCTTAAGGATCAAAACCCTCACCAAGAGGCACCGGGTAGTAACCCTGCTCGGCCCGTCCTTAGAAGGCCCCTAACGGTCCTTCCCACGCTAAGGATCGAAGCCCTCACCAAGAGGCAACCGGGCTCGCCCTTGCTCGGTTATCCCTGGCTGGTAGTCCCCTACCCCGCAACGGCAGGGATCAAAGCCCTCATCAAAAGGCAACCAAGCTCGCCCTTGCTCGGTTATCCCTGGCTGGTAGTTTCCTACCCCACAACGCCAGGGATCGAAGTCCTCGCCAAGAGGCAGCCGAGCGGCTACCCTACTCGGCTATCCTTGGCTGGGAGTTCCCTACCCCACAACGCTAGGGATCAAAGCGCTCGCCAAGAGGCAGCCGAGCGGCTACCCTGCTCGGCTATCCCTGGCTGGGAGTTCCCTACCCCACAACGCCAGGGATCAAAGCCCTTGCCAAGGGGCACCGGGCAATAACCCTACTCGGCCTGTCCTTAGCAGGCCCCTAACGGCCCCTCCCATGCTAAGGATCGAAGCCCTCACCAAGAGGCATCAGAGCAGCTACCCTGCTCGGCTATTCTCAGTTGATTATTCAATACCCTACGGCTCCATGGATCTAAGCCCTCGCCAAGAGGCCCCAGGAAACAACAACGCTCGGCCAATTCTTTGGAAAGTACCAACCTTCTTGCGGCAAAGGTTCCTCAAAAGTGTTCGAGTAAACGATCACCACCTCGACTACGGGGCCATGGAGATACCGACTCTTCACCAGTCTTTGCGCACTTGGAAAATGGTCGAATTCAACTCAACGTGTGATCGCTAGACGAAGAACCGACCTGGCATGAAAGCTGAACCGCGCAAGTACGAATGTTCTCCACAAACGAAAGGACAATGTGCACGAAAAGAAACGACAAAAAAGATTTTTATTCACATAAATCGAAAGTCTCTACAAAGGTATTATGGGCTCCCCAACCTAACAAAAGTGCCCGGAGGCTTACAAATTTGAGAGCAAAAGAGAGAAATAAGAAGACATGGGGTATCACGCCTCAGGCACGGGGATGACCTCGGCGTGCGGCGCCTCCCCTACAACCACCAGGGCGGCATCTTCAGGGTCGGCTCCACCGGCGGGAACTTCGGCACCGGCATCCGGGGCAACCAGCTTACCCCTCACACTCCCACCGAGGGCTGCTTTCCCCACGTCATGTCCGGGGGCGGTCCCTGTGGGCGTCATCAATGAGAGGGTACAAGGTTTGGAGCTCGACGTCAGGGAATTCCGGCATCTGGGCCTTGACAGAGTCAAGGGCGTCGTGCCAAATGACGTCCCCGGCACTAGCAAGGTCGGCGTAGAACTGATCTGATTTTTTGTAGCTCTCCACCGCCTTCCATGCCTGGTTCTTCGCCGCCTCGTTCTCCTTCCGGAGACTGCTCACCGTCTTCTTCATGGTAGCAACGAGCACCCGGGAGTCCTCCAACTAGGACTCGGCGGCTCGGGCGGCCTCTCGGTACCAAGCGACCTCCCTGTTCCCGGTGTTGGAGATAGTGCCCTCATAGTCAATTATTGGATCGCAGGTACGTGATTGCAATGATTGCGGAGGATCTATACCGGTAGGACAGTCTTACTCGAGATGATAGTATGCTATCTGGTTTGCCTTTATCAGTCGTGTACATGATCAGGTGACTGATTACATGTTACACTTTGATAGAGCCCTTAGGATCTTGCTTTACCACCAACAGTATGATGGAGATCATATACGTGAGAGTTGGGTGGTTTATACGCATATCCTTAATTGTGGTCCCTAGTCGTGGGAGTTTCGAGACAGGGCATCGATACTCCGGAGTAGACTAGTGTATACAGTCGAGACCCCGATGAGGGGCGGTGGCCGGTCTCACAAGCCACTGGTGTCAGTTGGATCACCTAAGATGTATACAGGTGCTCATTGGGTTATGAGTACACCGGACAGGACTCGCCGGGAATCTGCTAGTTAGTATTATATCTACCGTCAGATAGCAGTTCCCTGGTGACATGTGTACAGGTTAGTTCATCGACCTGAGGTCGTCATTTGTCTCGTGTGAGTTCCCACTGTGCTTTGATTTCTACCCTACCACGGCTCAAAGGAGTCGTGCAAACAGGTAGTTTTTGGGTACAGTCCCGAGCCATATGGAGGCACGTGAGCGGATCGGCAGGGGATTCGTCTCTCCCGGTATTGGGGGCGAGATCGTGCTGTGTCTAGGAGAGCCATTACACAAAGCCCACGGCCGTGGCAGGAGATTTACTGGTAGGTACTCCAGTAGTATCTCAGGATGTTATTGGGTTTCACTCCGACACGACTTATACTGCTAATGGGGGGTCTGACGTTACTAGCCCCCTAGGCGGATATGCGATACTCATTGACGAACGGACCGGACTGTATATACATTGTCACTGTTAGGCTCAGTAGGGTTTCTGGATGAGTTCGCTCATCGGCCTCCCTTGAGTTCGCTCATCAGCCTCCCTTGAGGTCAGTCCATGGGCAGCCGTTACGCATAGCTAGTGCCGCTGACGGTTTGTGGTTAAACCCACTGCCAGGATACTGACGAGTCATTAGAGTCCCCCACAGACAGTTTCCCAAGTTCGGGCGAAACGTTGTAGAGACCGTATGGTTTTATGGCAGGGTTCGGAAAATGCACGTGCGTTTACGCACGTATTATTTTTCGGGCAGATGATACTGGTCGGCTTTGGTTTAAGCCGGATCCGAGTATTATATTGAGTAGGTATAATATCTTTGTCTCAGTTGCATTTGTATTCGGTCGTAATACAAATGCGGGTATATTTATACAGTTTCGGGGTTGTCCTGAAAGTCGTTTCAGGATCACTTTTGGAAGTTGCCAGTTTCCAGTTTTCTATCAGCCGTCTTTTAACATTCGGTTAAAGACGGATTTATCTTTTCTTCTAGAAGTGGTGATGAGGCTAGTGAGTCATTAGTGCTTTAATGGTGTCATTAATGCTTTTGGTGACTAGGTTTTTTGATTCAATGTATCTTTGTGACTCATTGTTTGCTTTAATGAGTTTTGTTAAGCTTAGCATATTTTGAGTGAGAAGCTTTCTCTTGTAGTCACCCCCCTCTCCTACGGTCACCCCCCTCTTGCTATAAGTGGCCGGCCACCTCCTCTCTCTCTCTCACTTGATGGTTTTTCATTTGGAAAAAAGATTATGATAGATTTGGGGTGTATGGAATTCACAGCTCATTTCATTCCATCACCCGATTCCCTCGGCAACTTCATTTACCGATCGTCCACGGACTTGGACGAAGTGAGACAAAGTCATCTACTCATTCTCTATATCATTCTTGGTCGTCTCTTTTAGCAAACTTGACGATCGAGTTGCCTCGAGTCAGAGGCGGTAGCCCGTTTAAAGAATCGGTGATGTGGTGCCACCTCGACGAGGATATCGGAGATCGACGAGATCGGAGCAGCCGCAACGGAGCGTGGGATGATGGTTAAAGAACGAAGGACTCGGATCGTTCGGTATAACCTTTCTACACTCTTTACAGTTTGTTAGTTTAGCAATAATGGCAGATCCGGGTTAAAGTATACGATAGCGCCAGTTAAAAAGTTTTTGTTCCGCATTTGGCGTCTGTAGACTGCCGGGGCGCTAGCGTAGACTTACAGTGGTATCAGAGCCTCACCATTTTGCTATACTAACTTGTGCTAACGCGTTTAAAATATCGATCGGACCGGAAATCAAAAATCGCAATTTCTTCACTTGACAGTTTCTGTTAATTTTTAAACTGGTCAAAATGACATTTGGACCATACCAGAAAATCAAGCAGGCTTTTTTAGGAATACTGCAGAAATTCGACGAAGCAATTCTACTGTTCCGCCGCGGATCCGCGGCCCAAGCATGGGTTTGGCCGCGGATCCACCGCAGGAAAGTCAAATCACTTGGTCAAAATTCTACAGTAGATTCTCTGTTGGAAATTGGGGTTTTTGGTATATATCGTTTGGGCCCAGGTTTTGTTACTGTTCTGCAGATCTTCGTGGGGCCCACTTTTTGATATTTTGTCGATCGAAATTTAAACATGTTAGTTTACAGTGCTTACATTATATCTCCGACCGGGAATGTCATTTGATCGGTAAACCGCGTCTGATTGCTATAGTTCTTTTAGACGGGTTTGCGAACGTGACATTCGCGTTGATGTTCTGTGTTGTGCTGTGATGTTGCGGATTTGTCGTGGTGGATAGCAGTGTGCAATGGTCGTACAGTTTGTGTTTATTTGTACATTTGATATTGCGGGGCGAGCGTCCAACATGTGGACTGCCGTCACAGCCTGTTGTATAATATTCTTTCGGGGCACGACCAGGTTGCGGTCGATATACCTATTGTACTATTTTTCCATTACTGTACTAGGTTTTGCCCCGCGACGGAGTGCACGGATAGCCGGGTTCTGGGGGGCAACGGGTCCGCATCTCATGGCTTTGAGAGGCAGAGGGATCCCACTCTAGAATTGACAGACTATTCGCCGCACTCGTAGGGGGTACAGGTTGACCCAAGGAGGGGTGCCCAAGATTACCGGATTCCGTGAAGTGCTGGGTGGTCCATTCACTATGCTGTAGGGGGCTGCCTTGCTTCAGGTTTTGGCGGGTAACTTGCCGCACCCGTAGGGGTCTAGGTTTCATTGCACAGGCTATCCACACGACAGGGGAACGTCGGGTTTCAGCAGCGGCTCTGTGAAACCCGGGGATCCCAGATATCTGTATTGTTCTGTGATGCTTATTACTTTTCTGTAATGTTGCATATTATCACGCCTGGAGCGATTATTGTATATTGGTTTATATACTATTAGATGTTGTATATGTTTTACACCCGCGCTAGTCCAGTCCCCGCTCTGTCGTTAGTTAAGTAACCTAACGGGTGATGACGAGACCCAGTGACGAATGCGGATGGCATATACGTACATTTTATTTTCGTTCTTTTCTGGTGTGATTAAATGATGGGACTGTGTTGATTCTGATCAATGCAAAGTAAAAACAAACCTGTTTGGATGTTGTTGGAACAAATTTAAAAAGTGTTATTGCAAAGACGTTTTCTTTTGTTATGCATAGCGGTATTCAGTGGAATATCCTGCACCTCATTCGACGGGGCAAGGGCTGATATCCCTTCACCGGGACAGACCCCTTGGGCAGAATTTTGCGTCAGGGTAATAACTTTACTATAGTCGATTACATGTTGCTTTGCATAGTGGTATTCAGTGGAATATCCTGCACCTCATTCCACGAGGAAAGAGCCGAGATCCCTTTACCGGGAGTGACCTCTTTAGCAAAAGGTTTTTCGCCACTATATTTTAAAAAAGCTATCAGGTTCCTTCAACGAGATCAAGTTCATTACGTTAAAGGTTTTTCGCCAAAAACCAGCCGTAGCCCTCCGTCGTTTCTTATGGATGGTCAGTAATATTCAAGCTATGTTTGTTGGCTTTCGTCAAGGCATAGTGTTTGGTAGTTGCTGGGGTATTCATTTGTTGCATAGATAGATGTGTTGGTTTGGGACAGTCATATTACCTTGTTGGCTTTCGTCAAGGGTATGTACGGGTGGGTTCAAAGTAACAAGATAATGACGGGCAGAACTTGACATGTGACTTATGATTTGTTGACATTCGCCAAGGTCATAAGAACATGGGGTAAAAATCATATCGGGAGTTTCTAAAGAAACTGAAACTTGCCAGGCATGCGCATACCTTCTGGAGTGTGATAACGCGAGTGGATTCCGTCACGTTATCATACGATGAGAGTTGGATCCCGATTCCCACTGATGAGTTGGTTTACTCTTCGGGTGATTCCGATTGATTCTTCTTTAGGTTTGGAGGAGAATTTGACAGGACAGTGGGAGGTTTCCGGATTAGATAAAGTGATGACCATTCTGATCTAGGTTAGAGTGCACGCAGAGTGTTTCTTTTCTCTCTCTCTCTTTGGCAGCGACCTTTGACCGACCCTAGACTATGACTCAGTGACCAGGTTGACCGAACCTTCTTAAAATACTGGCTTTTGGATTGTCTGAGTTTCATAAGTCATTGCCACTCCTTCTTTTACCCTTTGCATTTCTCAGAACACCCGTATTACTACGGATATCCACTTCCATTGGATAGATCCATCGTATGGTTATATACGAACTCGAAGGGACTTCTTCGAGGATGGATCCAGGTTCAGGAGAAATAGAATTGGTTTATTCAGTTGTCTTTTATTATCACCTTCTCTCAGGTTGCGAGAGCTCCTTGGTTTAGGAGAGTACACCTATTACGCTTATTGGATAGTCTTATTCCAAATCATAGGCTGGTGCCGAAAGGTAGGGAATGAAGAAAACCAATTAGCCTAAGTAGGGTGTGCAGAAGGTAATATGTAAAGACAAAATAAAGGGATTAGAAAGAGGGCAGAGTAAATTGCGACTGATATCATTCACGACCAAACCGCGTACTTCATCGCCACTCCTAATTCACCTTTAAAAGAATAAGGTATTATTCAGTTGTCTTTTATCATCACCTTCTCTCAGTTGCGAGTACTCCTTGGTTTAGGAGGGTACACCTATTATGCTTACTGGATAGTCTTCTTCCAAACCATAGGCTGGTGCCGAACGGTAGGGAAGGAAGAAAACCATTTAGCCTAACGATGGTGTACAGAAGGTAACGACTAAAGACAAATAAAGGGATTTGGAGAGACGGCAATAAAATATACGGTTGAAGTCATGAATTGGATTATGGAAGAGGCATTACTATGAATACCAGGATACCCCTACGAAACATTTTCAAGTTTCAGTGCATTGTTAAAGAAAAACTGTTTTCCCGATTAGACACTTATTCCAAGGGTATGTATTTACCAGGTTTCATTCTCATATCTGTATGGTTTTACAGATGATGAGTGTGAGTAAGATATTGTGAATTAGGTGATCATCCTCATTATATCGGAATTCGTTGTAATTGGTGATATTTGAGGAAATCGCCAGGGTACAGTTTTCCACCTACAACGCACAGGTTTTGAGTTGTTTAACTCAGCGGGCTTATACAGAGTATTGTATGTTGTCCAAATGTCCATCAGGACAAAGGGGTAGGTCCTCGTACTATGTTCTGTTTACTTATAACTTCTCTAGTATTTAGACGAGTGTTTCGTAGAAATACAAGGTCTAAGTTTTGAGAAGTTGTGGGTATAAGAATAAAGTAGAGAACCAGGTATCACAAGTATCGGGATTCTTCAAAGAGATCGAAGATGTAGATTCTTGTGATTGGTATTCAGATGATAGTGATGGTTTTGAGAAACGAGTTTTCTCTTTCAGGTTACTCATAATTGGATGGATTCCTAAGTTGAGTAATGCTGATTAGCCTCTTTCCATTAAGTTGATATGCACTGGAGACAGCTGCATGATTTGAATATGGTTCCAATTAAATAAGTGCCAAAGTTTCTGTATTGGATATAGAATAGTTCGTACCTTAAAAGATATTAAGGTACGGGGAGTTGTCCAGCTTATGCTTAAAACCAGACTCTGGATAACTCAGGGCACGTTTCTGTAATGGCTGTTTGTGGGTTGACCCTGGCTATGACGAGGGTTGATATTCTACCATTTGGAAGATCAATAGTGATATTGTTCTTGACTCGCCACAGTTTTAGTAAAATGGATCTTTTTCAGAAAACAGTAGTGGGAGTATGGTAGAACTGGAAGTGATTCCAGAACCGCGAACGATTACGGAAAATTTAATAGGACCTATATATTCAATCAGGTTTGCCATTCCAATAGCCACTCCGCAGATTTGGTGGGTAACCTCAGACACTCGAGAGGTACTCCGGTAGCCTCAAGGACGGTGACAGGGAGGTTCTTATCTACCCAGACTTGACACTACTGTTGTTCCAGGATATGAGACCCGGTAGGAGGGTTGTCGTAGTCAGTGGGAGCAACGGAAGCATAGTGGGCAAGATGCTTATGTCTATTTATAGACTAGAGCAGTTATAGCGGAGATAAATCATCTAATTTTGATGTGACAGTCATGGGTTTGACTTCAATCAGAATAGGGAATGGATCAGTTAAGAAGGTAGTAGGGTGTGATGTCATGGTATCTGGATGACATACACAGAGTAGGAAGTAAAATTCCTATACTACGATCGGTTGTACTGTGGTCGTCACACAGTTGTTTCTCCAGACAGGATATGGATATAATATTTGACATTCTGGTTTCTGGATCTATGGTTTTAGATCTGGATTTGGGTAGTTTCCCAATATGGGTACTTTGACAGATATTCTAATGGTTTTTGAAATAGTTGACTCCTAGCATGGTGGTGTACCTGCAGGTGATGGAGTCACCCTCTCTAAAGGTGTCGTATAGACTAAAGGGGAGAGGGATGTGCATGATTGGCAGATCACTTGCTTAGGCAATTGAGTCAATCATGAGATGTCAAGTACCACACCAAATGTTGGTTTTGCACTAGATGCAATAAGTTTGTATTAATCCAATCCTGGAGAAACATAAGGAAGCAGTTTTAGAACATAAGTACATGTTCTACGGATTTGATGACGGCAGCCTCCTTCGGGAGACGGTTATCATTCCAGGCTTCAAAGGTGATATGGTAGACAGAGTGATTGTCAGAGTTATAGTTTTTCCCTCTGACGAAGAGGGACAGTATTATGGACAGGTGGTCCAAGAGGATACTGTGGGTGGCATGGTGCCCGATACTGATTAGGTTCAGTGATCGATACAGTCTAAGAAGTTTGGATTTAGAGTTCATTTATGAACTAGGTCCCATCAGATATCCAGACATATTCTAAGACAGGTATTACTCGATTCGGGAGATGGCTTTCTCCGCGAACTTGAGATTTAGAGAGATATAGAAAGAAACTTCTAGGCGGATCCACTCACTAAGGCTATTTCTCGAACACAATAGTTTTACAAACGGGCTTTGTGATACTGATTAGTAGAGGAGTTGGGTGTTGGTTTCACACGGGCTGTGAGTACGCAACATCGCAATAATTAGCCTTGAGTGCAAGTGGGAGATTGTTGGAGATAGTGCCCTCATAGTCAATTATTGGATCGCAGGTACGTGATTGCAATGATTGCGGAGGACCTATACCGGTAGGACAGTCTTACTCGAGATGATAGTATGCTATCTGGTTTGCCTTTATCAGTCGTATACATGATCAGGTGACTGATTACATGTTACACTTTGATAGAGCTCTTAGGATCTTGCTTTACCACCAACAGTATGATGGCGATCATATACGTGAGAGTTGGGTGGTTTATACGCATATCCTTAATTGTGGTCCCTAGTCGTGGGAGTTTCGAGACAGGGCATCGATACTCTGGAGTAGACTAGTGTATACAGTCGAGACCCCGACGAGGGGCGGTGGCCGGTCTCACAAGCCACTGGTGTCAGTTGGATCACCTAAGATGTATACAGGTGCTCATTGGGTTATGAGTACACTGGACAGGACTCGCCGGGAATCTGCTAGTTAGTATTATATCTACCGTCAGATAGCAGTTCCCTGGTGACATGTGTACAGGTTAGTTCATCGACCTGAAGTCGTCATTTGTCTCGTGTGAGTTCCCACTGTGCTTTGATTTCTACCCTACCACGGCTCAAAGGAGTCGTGCAAACAGGTAGTTTTTGGGTACAGTCCCGAGCCATATGGAGGCACGTGAGCGGATCGGCAGGGGATTCGTCTCTACCGGTATTGGGGGCGAGATCGTGCTGTGTCTAGGAGAGCCATTACACAAAGCCCACGGCCGTGGCCGGAGATTTACTGGTAGGTACTCCAGTAGTATCTCAGGGTGTTATTGGGTTTCACTCCGACACGACTTATACTGCTAATGGGGGGTCTGACGTTACTAGCCCCCTAGGCGGATATGCGATACTCATTGACGAACGAACCGGACTGTATATACATTGTCACTGTTAGGCTCAGTAGGGTTTCTGGATGAGTTCGCTCATCGGCCTTCCTTGAGTTCGCTCATCAGCCTCCCTTGAGGTCAGTTCATGGGCAGCCGTTACGCATAGCTAGTGCCGCTGACGGTTTGTGGTTAAACCCACTGCCAGGGTACTGACGAGTCATTAGAGTCCCTCACAGACAGTTTCCCAAGTTTGGGCGAAACGTTGTAGAGACCGTATGGTTTTATGGCAGGGTTCGGAAAATGCACGTGCGTTTATGCACGTGTTATTTTTCGGGCAGATGATACTGGTCGGCTTTGGTTTAAGACGGATCCGAGTATTATATTGAGTAGGTATAATATCTTTGTCTCAGTTGCATTTGTATTCGGTCGTAATACAAATGCGGGTATATTTATACAGTTTCGGGGTTGTCCTGAAAGTCGTTTCAGGATCACTTTTGGAAGTTGTCAGTTTCCAGTTTTCTATCAGCCGTCTTTTAACATTCGGTTAAAGACGGATTTATCTTTTCTTCTAGAAGTGGTGATGAGGTTAGTGAGTCATTAGTGCTTTAATGGTGTCATTAATGCTTTTGGTGACTAGGTTTTTTGATTCAATGTATCTTTGTGACTCATTGTTTGCTTTAATGAGTTTTGTTAAGCTTAGGATATTTTGAGTGAGAAGCTTTCTCTTGTAGTCACCCCCCCTCTCCTACGGTCACCCCCCTCTTGCTATAAGTGGCCGGCCACCTCCTCTCTCTCTCTCACTTGATGGTTTTTCATTTGGAAAAAAGATTATGATAGATTTGGGGTGTATGGAATTCACAGCTCATTTCATTCCATCACCCGATTCCCTCGGCAACTTCATTTACCGATCGTCCACGGACTTGGACGAAGTGAGACAAAGTCATCTACTCATTCTCTACATCATTCTTGGTCGTCTCTTTTAGCAAACTTGACGATCGAGTTGTCTCGAGTCAGAGGCGGGAGCCCGTTTAAAGAATCGGTGATGTGGTGCCACCTCGACGAGGATATCGGAGATCGACGAGATCGGAGCAGCCGCAACGGAGCGTGGGATGATGGTTAAAGAATGAAGGACTCGGATCGTTCGGTATAACCTTTCTACACTCTTTACAGTTTGTTAGTTTAGCAATAATGGCAGATCCGGGTTAAAGTATACGATAGCGCCAGTTAAAAAGTTTTTGTTCCGCATTTGGCGTCTGTAGACTGCCGGGGCGCTAGCGTAGACTTACACCCGGCCTCCACCCGGGCCTCAAGGGCAGCAGCCCTCTCCATCGCTGCCCCCAGCTCATGCCTTAAGCTCTCCTCCCGCAAGGAGGACTTGCCTGCGGCCCGCATCGCCGGAACAATCTCCTCATCCTCCATGTGGACGACGAGGGCGACGTGCTGGAGGACCTGAGGAAAGAAAGAGGGTCAAAAAGGGGAGGGAAGCACCTGACCACGCGGACAAATGTTGGATGAAGAACCAGGTGAAGTGCGAACACCGACCTGCACGGCCTCTTGAGCTATCGCCGCCATTTGGGCCCGGAGAGTTCCTCGAGGAACCCTGCCTACGGCCAACCTCTCCATATCCGAGAGCATGCTGTCGGCGATAGAAAGCCCCGTGGTCACCTCGAAGCGAAGCTCCCCATTGTCTACAAGGATCGGGAAAGCCGGGGAGCGGGGCGCCCTCCTGTGAGACCTCTTGACGGATGGTGCGGGGTAACCCTCCTCATCTCCCACCTCGGGGGCCCGAGGCTCTTACGCCCGAGCACTCTTTCGAACTGGCGCGCGACTAGACTCGGGGGCCCGGGGCTCATTTGGGTACCCGGGGGAAAGGGCCACCGGCGGGGCCAGAACGGACGGTTGGCGAGAAGGGACAACGCCTTTGGACTTCTGTCCACTCTTTGCGTCAATCACTGCCGTGCGGAACTTGCTCATATCCATGGATTCTACATAAGACAAGGTACAATGAAGTCAGCAATGCAAGAAAAATAGAAAAATGCATAAGTCTAAACAGGTCGCCTGAGAGCTCCTAACTTACCCGCGAACTGGGCGGGACTGAGCCCAGCCCAACTTAGGGCCTGCTCAAAAAGCAGAACGTCGGCCCGGGGAATGGGCTCCCACTCCGCCACTCTCGCCACGTCGGGATCGTTTGACTAACTCTTCCGCCGGCACCTATTCCTAGACCACTGGGTGGGCACGGGCCAATCCTCACCCTCGGACGACCCGACAAAGGAAAGCTTCTTCTTCCAATTGTGGGTGGAAGAAGGTACGACGACGACCCCCGACCCGGCAGCACTTCCCCGTTGTTTCCTAAAGGAGAAGTATACCCACCTCGGCTCGCCCGCGCGAGTGCCGGGGTGACTTCTGTAACAGAGAGAAGAGGCTAGGGTGCTCAGCCTGAAAGGGATCATGTGCATCTTCAGACGGACCAGGAACCCAAGGAGAATTCTCAAGGAGTTCGGCACTAGCTGACCCGGGGCTAACCCAAAATAATTCAGCGCTCTAACAATCTCAGGAGAGAAAGGCATACGCATTCCGGCCCAAAAGGCTTTCAGGTACAAAGCAATTTTCTTACCCCGTACCTGATCTTCCCTCTCTCCTTCCTCGGCCAAACGCAGCGTATAGCCGGGAGGAATATGGAAACGAGCCCGAGCGGTGGCAAGCTCGTCCTCGTACCTCACCGAGGATGACACACTGGGGGCGTCTGCGACCACCGCTTTAGGAACCGCCCCCGTTGCGCGACCTCGGGAAGAGGATCTGACCCTAACCTCCCGGGAAGACTCCGACTCAGTGGAAGAAGAAGCAGCAGCAGAAGAAGAAGCAGCGGCAGAAGAAGAAGCAGCGGCAGAAGAAGCTCCAGAATAACCCCTAGAACCTACCCCGGCGACATCTACAGACTGCTCAGAAGAAGACATCTAACCTGATGGAAAGAAGTCCTCGGGAGAGAAAAAGAGCAGAGATCCGACCTAAAAAGGAGAGCGCCGAGCTAACGAGACTCAGGACGAGGAAGGTTTGAAGAGGTATGGGCCTTGATAGGGACCCCACCTCTATTTACAGCTGCCGGCGTACTCATCCAACGGCGACGATCATCTCCCACCAAAAGGACTCATTGCATTCGACGACCACTAGCGCTCCACCCGTCGCATGCGCATTGGTCGTACCCCATCGGACGCCGAAAATCTGCGGCCTGTCGCGTCAGCCAACCAGCGCCAGACACGTGGCCAGTCGCTTCGGTGGACGTACCCACAATCCGGCGCATCCTCTTTAATGCGAGATCTGGCCCCTGATCCGCTGACGCCGTAAGGAAAATGCAGCTGATTGTTCGGGAACGCACGCTTACGACATCTACGAAAAGGAGCTCAGCTCAGGTGACCCGGCAGACCACCCTCGACCCGACCCTTGAACAGGTCGGAACGAGAGTGGGAGGCTGATGATGATACTCGATATCGGTGATCTCCCAGATTGTGACACGTGGCAGATAACGTATCCCGAAACCCGCAAGGAAGGACCAAGAACAGCATGTTCGGAAGAACACCCGGGTCTGCGACCCTTGGGCGTGGTCAACCCTTGGGCGTGGTCAACCCTCAGTGACCGACCACACAACTCCTGTGCCCGCCTTACAAACAACTGTTGGCTCACCTCCGAGCCCCCGCACAATTGGCCTCCTCAGCCCCCTTAGCCCGTCTCCGGGCTACCGCAGAACCCAGATACCTCGGCCTCTCGTTCGTCCCCGAGCCTCCCGCCGAGCTCATATTCCTCGGTCACATCGACCGACCAACGACACCTATCGCAGGCGCAACCACCTCACCTCCGCGAATCTCGCCATACGCGAGATATCCGCCGGCCACGTCCCGCGTTCCACGCCATCACGATCCCCCATTAGCTAGTCTGACTCGCCATTAACGGGAGATCCCGCCTATCACGCGGACGTGACGCCGGGAGCGTAACGGCCGGCGTGATTCCCGCGCCTGCTTGCCTGTTGCCACCACTATATAAACCCCTCTCCAGACGGATCAAGTAAGTGAATTTCTCCCCACTAGGCCGTTACTCCGCTCAAATATCCGGTCTAACTTGATCGTCGGAGGGTCCTCGGTGGTACAACCATCCCGGGACTTCCTTGCAGGTAGCTCGGCCATCACAACCTAAAACCCATTGAGACTCCACACGCTTCAGGAGGCAACCTCCAAATCAATTCCAGCCGTCCATCGTCGCTCCCAGCAGATCTACGGGAGGTAGCATCTTGACGTGATACGACGCACGTCATAGGCCAACAGCATGTGTACATCTATGGAAGACATAGTAAAACTCATGACTTATTTAGATAAATGAAATCTCAAATATCCAATCATTTCCGTGTAAACTTAAACAAAACTGAAGCGTAGATAGATTCAACAAGGTTTACAAATTTTCAATGTTTATTCGATCACAGTTTATGCTCTACTTGTTAGAGATCATTGTTAGATCATCGTTAGATTAACCAAATTAATATGAGCAGTGATAAGTTTTAGAAACAGATATATATCTGCTAATGGTCGACATATTTAATCCCAATGTTTAAATAATTTATTTTCCTGATATATTCTAAGAAATAAATCTATTTCCTATTGACTTTCCATCTGCTGATGGTCAAAAAAACACCAATATGATTTGACATCTCATTTGTAAATCTTTCTTCCAATTATTAAACCTATTTCTATCTTTTTAAGTAAATAGAAACCCTTCCTTTCCTATGTCATTCTCTGCATAAACATCCAAAGAAATAAATTAGCAAATATTTGGCAATAAAATTGTTAAAATTAGACATGCACTAAAATCAAAAATAATTAACGCGGCGCCGTTTCTCTCGATGGATAGGCCCGTTCAACGAAGGAAAGAATATTTTTCCTTAATAAAATATAAATAGATCCCTTCGGTTGCATAAACAGATTTATAAATGACACAGCAAAGTAATAGTCATCCAGCCATCTGATAAAATTTGGGTTGCAGTTACATATGATCTGGCGATAAAAACAAACTCTCAAAGCCTAATATCATGAATTCGTCTTGAAGACCGAGTGCAAAAGCAGGGATGAACATCTAAATCACCTACGCCATGAGCCTCAAGCCGAATCATGAATTATCGACCACACCGCTCGGCCTGCTCTCAGTATCCAAGCGTAGGAATTGACGTCTAAATCGCTCGGTCGTTTATTACAAACCGAGCGGAGGACCGATCGCCTCGCCTAGACCGAGACCAGTTCCGGAATAACAGCACATGGACAGGAATAGACGTCTAAATCCCCTGTATTGTGACCATGAAGCTTGATACGGTCGGAGGTCGAGATCAATTTTATTATCATGTTATAAGAGTAGGGATGGATGTTTGAACCTCTTGTAGGCATGATAACAGCCCTGATCCGGCCATCGACCCCCTTGTCCAGACTTCAATCGGCTCTATATGATTGCTGGGGAGCCGAAAGGAGGGTCGAGAGACGTTCCTTCATTTTCATGCTTTGTTTTCGGTGGATCTAAAGGAATGTGGGGACATACCTGATCGAGCAGGGCCGGTCGTTTCAAGTCTTGACAAGGACTCGTGGGAGATGGCATTAGTCGCCGGAGTCTAAATTACATTAACTACAATAGGATGGCTGAGAAGCCCTAAAACTATGAAAAATGATAATTGGTTGGTTGACTGAAAGAGAGCTCCTCGTCTTCAATTCTGGTTTTTATAAGACTACGGTTTGTTGGGAAATAGTTTAACCTTAGATTTTCCTTAATTTGAGCATCAATTACACTCTTACTTGGTGCTTAAGTTTCGCAACCATTGACTTCTAATTGAATGTAAATCTCTCATAAAATTTTATTCTTATCATTTGTATCTTTCTTGATTATATTGATCCGGTTATTTAAGTAACCGATTCGACCCCCAAATGATTTGGGACGAACTAGCCTTTTCCTATCTTGTCTCATTCGATTCACTTAACCGAATGCTACTTTTTTGTGTAGACAAAAATCGATGCATTTATTTTATGAAAAGTTGTGCAGTACCTCAAGTCATAAGTGTATTAAAAAAATTGTTCTAGATATATCAAAATCATATAATTGATTACAACATTTGAAGGGGAAAAAAAAAGAGTACACAAATATATGTTGAGGGGTTTATTTTCTCAGAAATTGCTAAACCGAATCGACAAGCTGGGACAGCTACATGTCTTCCTCAAATAAAATTGATGTATTTGAAGATTAGATATTTGTTTACAGCCTCAATGAAGATCGTGTGGTGCATTTTTCTTAGAAAACATGGGGCATTTTGAGCAGTGTTCGCATGATTTTAGTAAACTCCACGTTCATTTATTAATATATATTTTTATGCAAGAACAACTGGACTTAGCTTAGTTTGTACCAATTTCCTCTCTAACATGCGAGGAGGACGCACGAGCAAAATATTTGCCAACTAACAGCCAATGAATATAGACGCTAATAAAGCAGTCTCAAAAGTCATCCCACCCTTAAAGTTCCTATATCATTCTAGAAGCTTTTTAATTTATATTTGATGTTGAAAGCCTAAATGAAATTAATTAAGGAGCTAATGCCTTTGGTCATTAAAATATTGAAATTTATTACGATATGTTTCAAATTGTTATTGGGTTGTACATTCTTTAAATTTGAATGGAACGTTTTAGACGCTTATAATATTTCTTTAGGATTATGTTCACATCTAGCCATGCATACGGGCACAAGAAGTTGTGTTCTTTAGCATTCGAATGTCTTGTAAAAACCTCTAAATGATTAAAAACTCGAGGTTGTTAGATACATTAAAATAATCGGCGATGCCCGTCCACCCAAGTAGAGATTATTGTTTGGATGTATTATATGTATGCATTGCATTGTTTGATTACATATCGTTTTCTTGTATAGTATACTATTAGTTTGATGCTTTAGAAGCTGCAATGTTGAATTGTGATTCGGGTGAAATGAATGTTTTAGATGAGAAAGATGGAAATAAATAAGCTGCAACAAAACTACACCAAAAGGATTGATTTTCAAAATTTAGGTCATTAAAATTGTAAGGCCAATTAAAAAATCTTTCCACCAAATCATTAAATCAGTATTCAATATAGATATGTCGATGAGTCAAGCCCGGGTCTGAACCAAGCTCAGTATTGTTGATAAAATCCGTATATGGTATAAATCAGACAAGACCCGGACTTGACCGACCCTACCCTGACGGATGTCGGATCTCATCAAGATGTTACCATCCGTAGATCTGCTGCAAACGACGATGGACGGCTGAGATTGAGTTGGAGGTTGTCTCCTGAAGCGTGTGGATCTCAATGAGTTTGAGGCGGTTGAGGCCGAGCTACCTGCAAGGAAGTCCCGGGGTGGTTGTACCACCGATAACCCTCCGACGATCAAGTTAGACCGGATATTTGAGCAGAGTAACGGCCTAGTCAGGAGAGAATTGCGTACCTCGATCGTCTGAGAGAGGGGTTTATATAGCGGCAACGATGGACAGGCAGACGTGGAAATCACGCCGGCCATTACGCTCCCGACGTCACGCCCGCGTGATTAGCGGGATTCCGCATTAATGGCAAGACATGCTCGTTAATGGGGGTCGTGATGGCGTGGAACGTGGGATCGTGGGTGGCGGATATCTCGCGCATGGCGAGATTCGAGGAGCTGTGGCGTGGGAGCCTGTGATCAGTGCTGTGGATCGGTCAGGATGAGACCGAGGAAGATGAGCTCAGCGGGAGGCTCGGGGGCAAGCGGGAGGCCGAGATATCCTGGTTCTGCTAAAGCCCGAAGACGAGCTGAGAGGGCCGAGAAGGCCAGTTGTGCAGGGGGCTCGGAGGTAAGCCAGTGGTTGTTTGTAAGGCGGGCACAGTAGGTGTGTGGTCGGTCGCAGAAGGTCGGTCACGTCCATGGGCCGCAGACCCGGGGTATTCTACCGACGTAGCGTTCCTGGTCCTTTCTTACTAACTTCGGGACACGTCATCTGCCATGTGTCACGATCTGGGAAATCGACGATATCGAGCATCATTATTAGCCCCCCACTCTCGTCCCGACCTGTTCACGGGTCGGGTCGAGAATGGTCTGCCGGGTCGCCCGAGGTGAGCTCCTTTTCGTAGATATCGTAAGCGTGCATTCCCGGGCAATCAGCAGTATTTTCTTGATGACGTCAGCGAATCAGGGGCCAGATCTTACATTAAAGAGGATGCGCAGGATCGTGCACACGCTCACCAAAGCGACAACCTACATGTTCGGCGCTGGTTGGCTGACGCGACGGGCCGCAGATTTCCGGCATCCGATGGGATGCGATCCATGCGCGTGCGACAGGTGGAGAGATGGTGGCCGTTGAATGCAATGAATCGTTTTGGCGGGAGATGGCTGTCGCCGTTGGATGTGTACGCCGGATGCTATAAATAGAGGTAAGGTCCCCATCCGGCCCATACCTCTTCATAATTTCCTTGTCCAGAGTCTCGTTAGCTCGGCGCTCTCCTTCTTAGGTCGGATCTCTGCGTTTTCTTTTTCGAGGACTCATCCTCTCCATCAGGTTAGATTTCTTCTTCTTCTTCTTCTTCTTCTTCTCTTGAGTCGAACCCGTTTCTTCCCTTGGCAGAACAAATGGACCGATGCAGGCTTCTTGCTGCCCTCGGTGCCCTGTCCCAGAAGAGAGCTAGGGGCGTGGCCGTGCCTCGGGCTGACCCGAGCTTCGTATCAGTGGAATCGCCGGGGGCGGGGCCATCTGCCTCGACTCGAGCCTATGATGATTGCCGCGGCAGTGGTCAGAGTGTTCGCGGGTTCCCGAACCCCGGACATGGGAAGCGGAAGAGGACGAAGACGAGGTTCCTCTTAAGAGGAAGAAGACGGTCTCTCGTGTGCCACCGACTGAGATTCTCGAGGGGATTCTTATGCAGGAGGGGGACGCCTGTTTCGTAGTCCCTTCCGGGCTTTCCGTTACTGCCAGCCTGCTTGCTGATATGGAAGAGTCGGCCGGAGGCAAAATTCTACGGGGGACCTTGAGGGCCCAAGTGGCAGCTATAGCTCTGGAGGCGGTGCAGGTACATATTCCCTTATGTGTTATTTTGAGCGCCTTTTTCTTAGTTCGAGCGTCTCTAAGTCTCTCTGCTAATTTTCATCAGGGTCCTTCGGCACTGCGCCCTCGTTGCCCGCATGGAGGCCGAGGAGACTGCCCCTGCTATGAGGTTAGCGGGGGAGTCTTCTTCGGGGGCCGAGGACCTGCGACTCGAGTGTTAGTTATGTATATGCCCTAGAGGCCATTGTTGTACATATGATGTATATTACAGTGGATGCTTGGATATATATAGAGAGGACTTTCTTGCTCGACATGATAGTATGCTATCTGGTTTCACTTTGTCTTAACATGTTGACTTGTATTGGTTTACTGTCTTACTCTCACATGTTGATAAAGCCCTTAGAATATGTACTCGACTACTAGGACTATGATGCAGATCATACTAGTGGGGCCAGGGTAGTCCAAGAGTACATTCTATAACTGTTCCTAGTCGAGGGTGTACCGAGACAGGGCATCGATACTCTAGAGTAGACTAGAGTATACGCATCTTGACCCATATGATGGGCGATGGATGATCTCATATCCATCTGGTGTGGTGACACCAAAGATGGTGTACGGGTGCTCAGTAGAGACTGGGTACACTGAACGGACTCGCCGAGAACTCCTAGATGGTATTATACCTATCGTCAGACAGCAGTTCTCTAGTGACACTGGTACAGGTTAGTCTGTAGACCCGAGATCGTCATAGAGTTTTGTGTGATTCCCACTGTGTTTTGATTTCCATCTTACCACGTTCACGAGAACGTGCAAAACGGTGGCTTTTGGGTACAGCCCCGAATCACATGGAGACAGTGAGCGATAGGAGGGGTTTCGTCTCTCCCGGTATTGGGAGTTGATGTTGCGCTGTGTTCGATTGGATATAACTGGAAGTCCCTGGCCAGGGCTGTTATGGAGATTTACTGGTAAGAGTTATCAGTAGTTTCTCGACCCGTTATGAGCCACACATCGACACGACTTATCGGTTACTGGGGTCTGACGTTTACCACCCCTAGACTAGATATGCGACATATCATACGAAGACACCGGACTGTATGGGAGTGTTACTGATTGTATTCACAGGAATATGTACAGGTTTGCTTGTTGATCTTCTGATCGCTCAATACCCGGGTGGCTGTTACGTTTAGCTGACCGTTTGCAGCTTGTGAGTGTTTGATATGATCATCACCTACTGCCGGCGTATTGACGATTCTTTAGAGTCCTACACAGAGGTTTCCTGGCTCAGGCAAAACGGAATAGGAGCACATATGCGATATGTGCAGGACTGAGATTAATACGATATGAGATACCGTATTCCATTCTCGCGATATGTGATATCGGTCGGGTATATGTGATATAGCCGGGTCATCGGATCAAGTATTGATTCGATGAACTGATACATATTATATTAGTCGGTTATATGTAATATAGTCGGATTTTTAAATCAAGTGTTGATTTAATATGTGATATATTACGTTACATTAACTAATATAAGCTCACTTAAAGATTATTTTTCTCACTTTATTATACATTGATATATATGTGATATATGTTAATTGTATTATTTTCTTTTACTACATTATATATTATATATGTGATATATAATATTGTAACAAGTTAGGGTTACAAATGCAACTAGGGTTTAGAGATTAAACCATGCTAGGGTTTAAATTTGGGTTAACATTTTCTTTTAAGTTTAATTCTTATTTGGATGGATAAGTTTTGGAGAAACTTCATGTTGCTTTGACTTGGTCCACCCCCTTGATATTTTGTTAGATATTTGTTAACCTAACCCTTTAACCTTAGCATATAGTTTAATCTCTACAAGGGTTAAGCATGTCATGCTTAACCTTGGTTGCATTTATAACTTTAACAATAATTCATTTTCATCACAACTTCATCTTCTTCCTCCTCTTCACAAAAAGCTTGCTGGTTTTTGATTTGTGATGAAATATTGTGAGAAATAGAAAACAAAAGAGAGCAAAATTCCTACTTCATCATCCTCATCTATTCTAGCCACTTAGATTAGGGTGTTTGATTCACTAATACTTGATTAGTGAAGCGAGAGCTTAGGATTGTGATTCTTCAAGGTAAATCATCTTGGATTTTGAAGATTACTAGTAAGGATGCATCATTCTCTTCATGGAGCCTCTCTAGAGTCCGGTAGCATGATTATCGCAGCGAAGGGACCTCAACCCGGAGCTTATGAAGCGAAGGAACGGACTACAAAGGTTGTAATCCCTAACTCTTAGATATTAAGTTGTTAACATATTAGTTTAGTTTGATTCTCTAGTTAAAGATCTTGTGTTAGGGTTATCTATAATGGCAAAAATTTAAAATTGGTATGGGAGATGCCACCCGAAATCTTGCTGCTGTTGTTGGTATTCCAACAGTGGTATCAGAGCCTAACTAGAGAATTATACGGATAAGTGTAGGATTACGAAACCGAAACAACTCCGAAACACCCGACGTAAAACCCTAGTTTCTGTCGATTTTTATATGAGCTCTAAATTTTTTTTAAACAACTGCAGAATATTATATGTGATATAACATGAACACTGGTGAAATTTGAGGCCATTCAGAGAAAAATTGGCCGGCCACATACCCCCCCATATCGGGTGAAATCTGAGCACCTCCCCCCAAATTTTTCTAGCGTTCCACTAACTAGGTTTTGGTACTTCAGGTGTTGTTTGTTTTTGCTAAAATTGCATGTGATGTTAATTTACTGCATTAACTATTCGGAGTGTTTCGTATTCGTAATTCTAGGTTTTTTCCCGGTTATTTTAGACAGTATTAAAAAGTTCGAACGGATATTAAATACCCACTTTTTCCCTTACTGAAATTTTTTCAAGAGTTGGATCTTTTTCATAGTTAAAGAACATTCAAATATCGTGCAAGTGACGCGGTGGACCCTCTAGAAGAACGAAACCTTAACTCGATTATGTGACCGTCAGAACCGTCTCTAAACCTTAGGGTTTGTGGTAGTTCAGCGTTGCCACATATGAGGCGTTGGTTTGACCCTTCTACTGCTGGTCCATTGGTACTGTGGCATGTGATGAATGCTTTTAAACTGAGTTCAAGTGTTGAGCATTTAGGGAAATTTTGGGTGTTTGTTGACTCGATCAGAATGTTTAATATCGTTTAGCTTTTTCTGTAATGTGATACAATATGTGAAATTCATATAATTAGGCATGAAATCCGTAATATGTGATATTTCGGGTTTACGATGTCTAAGATAATTGTGGATTCCAAATGTTGTAGTTTTTCACTTTCTTTTCTGCGACCGTAAGTGTAATATGTGGTATATCGCCGTTTTCGTTGCTATATGTCAACGACAATTGAGATAGGTATATTTACTTACGTTGATGACATGTGATGTTATGTGTTGCTGTGATATGTTATATTGGATCGTCGTGTTTTGAATAGCCGGAGTTTATTATGTGAGATGAGGGTTTTTATTTTCATTCATATAAAATTCATTTGTATATAATATTCTTTTATTGGGGCACTTCCAGCTTGAGGATGATGTCACCATTATATATTATTTACTTTTCCGCATTAGGATAGACCCAAGGAGGGGAGCACAAGTAACCGGGTTCTAGGGTCCAGTGGGAGGCCATCTCGAGTAGTAGAGACCGAGTCTCCTAACCCTAGAATTGGCAGGGTTGCTTGCCGCTCTCGTAGGGTCTAGGGATGTGGGTTTGGCCACTCATCGCGACCGTGGAATCCGTGTTTTATACAGGCTCAAAATAAAACACGGATAACCTAGTATATCCAATATTTCATATGTTTTTTCTGCTGCTGATATACTGTGATGTGATCATTTTATATGCTTGAGACGAATGCTTTATTATTGTATATATGATATATAATAAATGTTGCTTATGTTTTACACCCGCGCTAGTCCCGTCCCGGTATGCCGTTAGTTAAGTAACCTAACGGTGCATAACGGGACACTGTGGCGAATGCGGATGGCATAAGTGTACGTTGTATTTTCGTTTCTTCTGTGATGCTTAGGAAGCTTAAATGATGGGATTCATTAATGAGATTAATGAAAGAAAAAGAAACCTAAAAGATGTTGTAGAATTAAATTTATAAAAAGATTAGCTCTAGTTTTACTTTGCATAGCGGTATTTTTGAAATATCCTGCACCTTATTCGATAAGGAAAGAGCCGAGATCTCTTCACCGGGAGTGACCTCTTTAGCGAAACTAGCAGATGCTACAAACTCACGGTTTAGTTTTTTATTGCTTCTATAGTTTTTGTTTTGCATAGCGGTATTTTTGAAATATCCTGCACCTTATTCGATAAGGAAAGAGTCGAGATCGCTTCACCGGGAGTGACCTCTTTAGCAAAACTAGAAAAAGCCTCAAAAACACTCATTTTCAAAATCACTTTTTTCTACAACGATATCAAGTTCATTACGCGAAAGGTTTTCTGAAAAACCTGTCGTAGCCCTACGTCATTTCAGATAGAGATTAGTTAGTATTCGTGCTGCGTTTGTTGACCTTAGCCAAGACGTAGTGTATGGTAGCTAATTAGTATTTATCTGCTAAAACCTGATATGCGATTGAGTTAGGGTAGTCGTACGACTTTGTTGACCTTAACCAAGGGTCGTACGGATGGGTTTAATTCAATCGGGAAATGACGGGTTGAACTTGGCTAGCGCTTATGATTTGTTGACCATAACCAAGGTCACGAGTTGCTAGGGGCAAAAGTATTATCGGGAATTTCAAGTGTTGAAATTTGCAATGAGATTGCATACCTTCTATAAGATAGTTGGATCTTGATACCCACTGCGAGTAAGAGTTACTCCTGTGAGAATTTTACATATGACAATTAGCCAATCAAGAAGGTGTCTATAAAGGTGTTAACGGGGTTATGCCTCTGGGAAAACGAGGTTTATTTTAATCACCAGAGAATGTCCGCCGAGCTACCCGAGTCGACCAGTATCCTATGCACCTTGTATTGGTGGACCCGAGCCGTAATCACCAGAGGGTCGTTGTGGGACAGGGATATGCCGTGGAGGTCCTCGTCGTAAAAAATGATCGGCTCAGTCTCCCTGGCCTTCTTCCTCGGACGGCTGTTGGCCTCCACGACAGGCGTAGGTTGCTGAGTCTCGTAAGTACTCGACGTACTCCCCGACTACATGACCATGATCTTTGATGAGCCCCGAAGTCGACGTGGGTTCGCGTAGTGAATATTCGTCGAGGTTATTCCCGGGCCAACATATTCTATGACTCGCTGGGCGCCCCACAGTTCAACACCGAGGTCTGTCGTCAGAGAGGCTCGCCCCGAGCCCCTTCGCGCCCGATTGCCTCTTGATGAGGGCTTTGATCCTTAGCGGGAGGGGCCGTAATGAGCCTGCTAAGGATGAGCCGAGCAGGGTTGCTGCCCGGTGCCTCTTGGCGAGGGCTTTGATCCTGGCGTTATGGGGTAAGGAACTACCAGCCAGGGATAACCGAGCATGGGCGGGCCCGGTTGCCTCTTGATGAGGGCTTTGATCCTTAGCGCGGGAAGGGCCGTAATGGGCCTGCTAAGGACGGACCGAGCAGGGTTGCTACCCGGTGCCTCTTGGCGAGGGCTTCAATCCCTGGCGTTGTGGGGTTGGGAACTAGCAGCCAGGGATAACCGAGCAAGGGCGGGTCTGGTTGCCTCTTGATGAGGGCTTTGATCCTTAGCGCGGTAGGGGCCGTAATGGGCCTGCTAAGGACGGGCCGAGCAGAGTTGTTGCCCGGTGCCTCTTGGCGAGGGCTTTGATCCTTAAGGACGGGCCGAGCAGGGTTGCTACCCGGTGCCTCTTGTCGAGGGCTTTGATCCCTGGCGTTGTGGGGTAGGAAACTACCAGCCAGGGATAACCGAGCAAAGGCGGGCCCGGTTGCCTCTTGATGAGGGTTTTGATCCCTGGCGTTGTGGGGGTAGGGAACTACCGGCCAGGGATAACCGAGCAAGGGTGGGCCCGGTTGCCTCTTGGCGAGAGCTTAGATCCCTGGCGTTGCAGGGTAGCGAACTACCAGCCAGGGATAGCCAAGCAGGGTAGCCGCTCGGCTGCTTCTTGGTGAGGGCTTCGATCACTGGCGTTGCGGGGTAGCGAACTACCAGCTAGGGATAGCCGAGCAGGGTAGCCGCTCGGCTGCCTCTTGGCGAGGGCTTCGATCCCTGGTGCTGCGGGGTAGCGAACTACCAGCCAGGGATAGCCGAGCAGGGTAGCCGCTCGGCTGCCTCTTGGTGAGGGCTTCGATCCCTGGCGCTGCGGGGTAGCGAACTACCAGCCAGGGATAGCCGAGCAGGGTAGCCGCTCGGCTGCCTTTTGGTGAGGGCTTCGATCCTCGGCGTTGCGGGGTAGCGAACTACCATCCAGGGATAGCCGAGCAGGGTTGCCGCTCGGCTGCCTCTTGGTGAGGGTTTCGATCCCTGGCGTTGCGGGGTAGCGAACTACCAGCCAGGGATAGCCGAGCAGGGTAGCCGCTCGGCTGCCTCTTGGTGAGGGCTTCGATCCCTGGCGCTACGGGGTAGCGAACTACCAGCCAGGGATAGCCTTTTTCTTTTGGTCAGTTTGCTCTGTCCCAGGGAGATTTGCATTCACCTCGGATTCGAGCTGAATCTCACACTCGGTCCAGGCCTTTACCTCGGCCATGGTCTTAGGTTGCGCTAATGCAAAGGAGAGTAACCACTCCTTGTGCCTAAGACCAGACCTAAGTGATGTAATGACCATCTCGTCCCGATGTTCTGGGACCTAGAGAAAGGCATTGTAGAAGCGGGTGACGTACCCTTTGAATGTTTCTTTGTCCCCGCTCTTGATTGTGAAGAGATGGTCGACAGTCCGTTTCTGCCGTCTGTTCTCGACGAAGTGGCCGAGGAATTGGGTGGCCAACTCTTCGAAGGTTGCGATTGAGCGTGGCGCGAGTCCTCGGAACCAGTCTCGTCCGGAGTGGATGAGAGTGGCCGGGAAAGTTCGGCATTGGGCGGCGTCAGAGTTATCTTGGAAGCTCATTCCTGTGGTGAATGCGTCCAAATGGTCCTTTGGGTTAGACTTACCGTCGAAGAGAGAGACCTTCGGGAGCTTGTTCCAGGAGGAGACATGGACGGCGAGCAGCTCCTCGACGAAGGGTTTTGTGAGTGAGTCGGCGGCGTATTTAGCCCTGTCGCTCGCATGATGACCCTCCCAATGCATACCTTCGATCTTCTTCTCGAGGGCGTCGAGTCGGCCGTGGTATCCCGATGATTCGGCACATTATGATCTTTGGCCTTTGCTGTTGGAGACCTGTGTCTGGTCGCGGCCCCGGTTCCTTTCGATGAGGTTCCTTAGGTCCCTTAGCGAGGTAGTCTTCGAGCTGCCGTGACGAGTCCCATCCGCGCGACCCCATCGTGGGAGGGGGTGTCGGTCATGCCTGAGAGCAGGCGAGCTGACCGACATCTCCTTGGGAGGGACGGGGGCACGAAGGGGCTCGGGGCAAGGCGCTCTGGCGACGGACCTCGGTGTTGAACTGTGTGGCTCCCAGAGGGTCATAGAATATGTTGGCCCAGGAGATCTACGGCCGTGGGAGGCAGCGAGGCGGTGGTCGGGCATGCCGACGCGAGCAGAGTCTTCTCTCCCTCTATATGGGTCCCGGTCCTGAGGTGGGGGAGCGGCGACCTAAGGAGCCTGCCCTGCCGTTTGGACACGGACGAGCGCATCCACGATGGACGCGAGTCGATCTATCTGGGCGGCTAGGGCGTTGATGGCGTTCAGGGGAGGAGATTCGTCCGTGCCTCCGTTGTGGGGGAGGCGGCGGCTAGCGCTTGGATCGTCGCGGTGATCGCTCGCCATTGAGTTAAGATTGGAAGGTGAACTTTTGTTCAGTGGAATCAAGATTGTTCCCACAGACGACGCCAGCTGACGGATGTCGGATCTCGTCAAGATGTTACCTTCCGTAGATCTGCTGCAAGCGACAATGGAGGCTGAGATTGAGTTGGAGGTTGCCTCCTGAAGCATGTGGATCTCAATGGGTTTGAGGCGGTTGAGGCCGAGGTACCTGCAAGGAAGTCCCTGTTTCCCTCCGAAACACGGAGACGCGACCGCGCGGGTCCGTCTTGCCTGAATTTCGGGGCAGATGCTAATTGGTGCTATCCGTCCACCTCTCCAAAGATGCCAAGTTGATTTATGGCACCATGTATCGAAGGTTTAAATGGATGCGGCCGATGTAGCAGACTTCGTCAGATTCCCCGTCGTTTGAGGGGTTTTTGATTGTGGGGACGCTCTTCCCTGCAGGCGCAAGCCCCCGCAGTTAATTACGCTACCGCATCGCGGTAAAAACTTTCTCCTTCTCCAGATGGTCACTTCGTGTCGTGGGTGTTTGTTTTGTTTGTGGTTGCCCGTGGATTGTATACGGAGACTAATTTATGTTGTCGCCCGTAGGGCGTGGACTAGTCCAAATCCGTATCTTCTTAGATTTGGGTTTGGGGGTTGGGTTTAAGGATACGTTAGCCTCATTTGAGACTAAGATCAACTTAAACATTTGTTAAGGATACGTTAGTATCATTTTAGACTAAGATCAACTTAATGGGATTGTTTAGATCTAACAAAAGTCAATTGGACTCTATTGTTTAGTTTAGGGACATTGCGGTCGATAGTTTAAGGACATTACGGTCCATTGTTAGTTTAAAGACATCACGGTCAAGGTTAAGGACATCATAGTCCGTGAGTTTAAAGACCTCACAGTCAAGGTTAAGGACATCATAGTCCGTGAGTTTAAAGCCCTCACAGTCAAGGTTAAGGACATCATAGTCCGTGTGTGGTTGTCGGGACCCGTCACCTCTCTGAAGACGTTGAAGGATTACAATGACAAATATCAAAGGAGTGAAGAGATGTACCCTTGAACCAAAGTTGATTTGGGGATCTGTAGTCCAATTTGGAACTAAGATCAATTTATTAGATCATGAGCACATTGGCTCAGTTAATCTGAATTGAGGACTTATGACCAGTTTGGGCTAAGTCCAATTAGATTAGAAATATTGGCTCTTTGTTGGACCATTAAACATTTGTCTGGGTTCAAGCCTACATTATTTAGCAATGCTAAACCAGAGTTTGAGGGCTCTGATATATTTTTGTCTTTGACTGAGCATTAAACATTGTAGTTTCGAGTTTTACTCAACTTTGAGATTTAGTCAAGAGGGGAGGTTTTTGCCTCTGGAAACTTAGCCAATTTGGCTAAGATTGGCTTTAAAATAGTGTAAAACACTAGAGGACAGCAGTGTTAAACACTAGAAAAGAGGGGGTCACGTGAGGGCACCCAGAGGTGGGGCCAGATCTCCTTTACTTTGTTCTCAGAACTGCAAATAAGTGTTAAACACTTTTAGTTTTCATAGCCATTACGTGTGGGCACGTGATGGGTACTCATGCCCTGATTTATTAGAATGTTTATTAGGGGTCACGTGAGGACACGTGAGAGCACCCAAAGCCAACATTGCCTTTGTTTTTATTTTCTTTATTTTAGAAGTCACGTGGGAGCACGTGAGGCATTGCCTCAGGGCTAATTCCTTCTTATTTTGGAGGATTTGTTCAAGGGTCACGTGGGGGCACGTGACCTAGTTTATTCTTTCTTTTCTGATCACTGCGGATTGGGATCACGTGTCATCACGTGACCAATATTCTTTACATGCATGGAGATCTTTCAAGTCTCTTTATTTTAAGAATTAAATTCTCTGTAGGGTTAAACCCTAATTTTGTTTTTAAAGGAATTAAATTCGTATGCATGTGGAAGAATTAAATTCTTATGTAGGGTTGAACCCTAGTTTTATTTTGGAGGAATTAAATTCCTATGAATTTGGGAGAATTAAATTCTCATATAGGGTTAAACCCTAATTTTATCTTGGAGGAATTAAATTCCTGTGAATTTGGAAGAATTAAATTCTCATATAGGGTTAAACCCTAGTTTTATCTTTAGGAGAATTAAATTCTCATATAAGGTTAAACCCTAGTTTTATCTTTGGGAGAATTAAATTCTCTAAACTCAATTCCCCTTCTAAGTTTTGGATCCGCATGGCAGAATCTCCCCGATGAGAATTAAATTCTCAATTTGTGGGGAGATTTGCTTCTGCAAATTTTCAACCAGAGGAAGAACTAAGTACTTCTGCAGAAGAGTTAAACTCTTAGATTGAGAATTAAATTCTCTTTTTCTGTTTTATGAAGGTTTGACCCCTTTCCCCTTTCTCACCTAGGGTTTCTTTTCTTGAGAATTGAATTCTCCTTTCTTTTCTCTCTGCTATTTTCCTTCAGAAAATTTCAAGATCTCCAAAATTCTCTATCTCTCTTCTCTTCTTGGCTCCTATTTATAGGAGAAGGAAAAGAATCAATTTGTTTAGTGAATCTTTCATTGAAAGATTTTGTTTGTTTTTTCGTCACTAATATGATCTTTTAGATCACTCAGTAAATTTTATTCACCATTGGATTTTTAATCCAAAAGATATTCTGTTTGTTATTTTTGGTGAAATTTAGGGAAATCTTTCCTTGTATAAAATCTTTCCATAAATTGGTGATTTTTAATCACCATTGGATTTTTAATCCAACGGTGCTCCACTTTACAGAGCACAGTCCTTCTTTTGTTTGGAAAGATTTAAAAAAATATTTTTCTAGTTAGGGTTTTTGATCTCCCTTAATTAGAATTTAATTATATTAGTTCAGAAGGATTAAAAGCCCATCGCGTGTTGACACGTGATCACAATGTTTGATCATTTAAATAGAATTTAGTTCTATTAATTAAAGAGCTTATGAACCCATCACTTGTTGACACGTGACACCCCAATTAAGCATTCAATTCTGTTGTTTTTAAAGAACTAAGGAATCAGCATGTGTCAGCACGTGACCCTTGGTCACGTGTGAGCACATGATGCCCCATTGGGATTTTTCCTTGTTATTTTATTATACTTTATTAATCCCTTTCAGTGGGTTTAAAGGTCCATTACGTGTGGGCACGTGACTCCATTAATTGATTGTTTGATTAGAATTTAGAATCCCAGGAAACCATCACGTGTCAGCACGTGACCCTTGGTCACGTGTGAGCACGTGATACCCCAGTGGGATATTTCCTGATATTCTATCAGGGAACAAATGCACCCATAGCGTTGTTCTCACGTGTCTGCACGTGAGTGCAACGCTGTCACCTTTGTGACAGTTGTATCTGTCTAGGGAATATGGGAGATGAAATGGTTCCCATCACATCCTATAAATGCAGGGGTCTCTTCAGAAGCGCCTCTACTTTTTTCATCTTCTTCCTTGTTCATTTTCTTTTGAGAATTTAATTCTCTTTCTCAGAGCTCAGTTCTCTGTTCCAAAATTTTCAGAGTTTAACTCTGTTCAAGAAAGAATCCTTTCTTCAGGTAATGGTTTTGAACGACCGAAGAACTTTCATATATATAAAAAAAAACTCTTTGGCTTTTAAATCCACACCAAGGGTTTTCCCCTTCAAAGAACCCATCTTTCTAAGTTCTTCAAAGATGTCCAATTTTTAAATAATAAAGCTCTTTTGCTAGGGTTTCTTTGATCTTAAGGAATTGATAATGAAACTTGTCCTCCCTCTGGAATTTAATTCCACCTCCAAGGGCATAGCTCTGCCAATTTTCTGGGAATTTAATTCCTCTGCTCAAAAGGAATTTAATTTCTCTAAAGAACTCAGTTCTTCACAGAGAACTTCTTGGGGTTTTCTTACCCTGAGTTGTTTCTTTCCAACCAAAAAGAGGAGATTTGCACTAGGGTTTTTCTGGGAATTTAATTCCCTTGCTCTGCTTGATTTTTTGCAGAGTCCAAAATGGATTTCATTTTGGGGAATGTGTAGGGTCATTTGAAATCCACTTGTTCATTTATTGAGAATCTTCTTTTTGTCTCATAGTGATTGCTTTGCCTCATCATTAGCGAGCCGCCATCTTGATTTTGTGGGACCCATGTGTTTTGTAACCAATGGTCCCATAAAATGAGTCCCATGTTGCTTTCTTCCACTGTCTTTTCATATATGCCTTTATAAACACGTGTTAGCTTTGCTTAACAGTTTCCCCTTCTTTTATTTCAGGCGCAATGACTTCTGTTCCATACTTCCCTTTCACTCGCTCGGAGGCTGCTTTTCCTCAGTCACCGTCTGACGAGGAAGTGATGGCGATGATCAGGGCTCATGACCCGAGTCGCACCAACTTGCTGTTATGGGGGACCTGGTACGGTCACATTATCCGCGGTCGCCGCTGTTTTCTTTGTGAGATACCGACGGAGCCTACCCGTCTGTTTCTGCCAATGGATCCTCCACCGAATGCTTTTGCTGTGGAGATGCCGAATTGGACCCCTATGGGACGGCTTGAGCCTTCAACAACAGGTATTCCGAACCATCCGGTGCCGGCTATAGATATTTTGGGGCGCTGCATTTGCCAGGGCGAAGCCCAGCCATGGGGACAGATTTACAATATAGGGCTTACCCCTCGACATCCCACGGGCTACCTTCTCTGGGCTCGTTACATCCTGTCCGTCCATCGCGCGCGACTGCAGAGTGTTGGACTTTATCAGGAAATATATGCATCCCTTTTCCACTACTAATCTCCCCATGTCTGGTGGGTTAAGGCCTTCTTGAACCAATGGAATCTTCCCACCAACACCTTCCTTCTAGGGGACCGCGAAGTTTCAATTTCTCTGGAAGAATTTTGCGAGATCTTAGGGATGCCGGTCAGGGGGACACTTTATGAATAATTGCTGCTTCCCGATGAGTATGTCTTCGAAACCGAGCCTGCAATGCTTGACGGCCTGTCTACCGAGAACGCCGTCCGCCACAAGCGCCCGAGTTTGTTCAAGACCCTGAGTATTTTTGACAAACTGTTCACGGAGTCAGAGGAGCAGGGCGTCACTTTTAAAAGTTTTATCGCCTGTTTCCTTTGCGAGGATGTCCTATTAAAGACGGCTCAGAAGTTCGCGAACATTAACGACCCCTTTGGGTTTGGTTTAAACAGGCGGCCGACTAAAGAAGAAGACTTGCCACAGTATTACATTCCCGTCATGTCGGCGGTATCTTTCGAGTCGATTGCAGCTCCTGGTATGGATGAGGAGACTTTCTTTGTGGGCTTCATCAGCGTTTGGCTTAGCCGGTTCGTCATTCCCATGCATCGCCGTTTCATGAGAGCCTCAGTTATTTACACTTCTCATCGCATTGCTGAGGGAACGCGATTAGCTGTGGGCATTCCAGGGCTAGCGCATCTATATCATAGGTTAGGCGCCGCAACTAATACCTCAACTCTAGGTGTAGATGTGGTAAATTTCTTTCTTCATTACTTCACGTCCTGAATTGAGATGCACATGTTGGGGGCCTTTGCTGTGCACCAAAGACCCAAATTTTATGACGCCTACACTTTTCCGCGACTCATGCGGCTGGTGGACGCTTCTGCTCTTGACCTGACTCAGTTTGGGGCTATTCGTGTGCTGATCGCTCCCTATGCTAATACGGGCGGAATGGTATTCATCGATCGAGCCCTATCTGCTCCCTCAGGACCGATTCAACAGCTCCGCAACTTGCCGAAAGATGGGGTACCTTCTCTGAAGCCCAGGGAAGCCATGCACCTGTACGCGATCTGACCAGGTTATCTGGTATTTCGTCAGAACGGTGCGACCCTATTTATGCGGTACAACCCACACCGCTTTGCCCGGCAACTTGGATATGATCAGGGCGTCCCCTTCGAAGCATTTACAGTGGCGCCTAGCCCATCGCCTGAAGCTGTTCGTGACGCCGCTCATCACTTTATGCAGCTGAACACTGATTCTTGCTTCATGAACCCTGAAGCTGATCATATTCCTCGATGTGTAGGGTCTTTTACGGGCTGGTACCTTCACCGGGTCAGTCCAATTATTGCTGAGGAGAAGAGGGTGCTTCTTGGATATAGTGCTCCCATTTCGATTCAAGCCACGGGAGTTCCGTGGCAACTGCGTGCAACGGTTCGCCCTCCCTTGAGGGATACCGGTGTCGTGCTTATTCCGAGGGCGGCGGAAGTGGACTTAACTCCCACAGCTGGTATGCCACTGCATACTCGGGCTCAATCAAGGGCTAATAGGGCGCCGGTAGCAGTATCATCGTCCGCGGCATCAACAATGGCCGTGTCGTCCTCGGTAGCACCGCCAAGCGAGGACATTGAAGGTGAAGTGGGTCAACGCCGTACCAAAGCTCCATGGGGGAGGAAACGATCGTCTTCGGCGGTTAGTTCTGGGTCCAAAAGGCGGAAGAAGACGGTCACCAATCTGCTTGACTCTTTAATAGAGTCCGAGCCTAATCTTCAGGATGAACCACTAGCTATGCAAGAATCGGATGGTGGCCTACTTTTCCCGAGTTCATCTGCCGAGGAAGCCGCACAATTGGCTGAGGCTATAAGACGTTCGCAAGATGAATCCGAGAACGTAAGGATTCTGAAGAAGCCTTACCCTGCCGTCATCTTTTACGAAGACCCTCCGTGGATACGGCGGCAATTCATAGGCCCTTTGGAAGAATGGGGCGAAAGGGCCCTTAAACAGGATGTTTCGGCCGACGCCGATGACGCGCTTTCATTGTAGACCGGTGGCCACGAGTCTACTCTAGGACCTCGGTGAGCACATCTCCTCAGGAAGGAACATCGGCTTGAATAAGTCATACTAGAAGCCCCCTTGCGCATCGGTATGTTCGTGTATCACTTTGTAATATTTTGTATTGCTTGTATACATATATATGTATCCTTATCCTCGTACAAACTTTGCAGGGACATCGGTGGCGGTGAAGGCTCTGAGTCGCGCTTTGACCGTAGATTCTGCTGATATCCCAGTGAAACACCAATCAGTGTGGAGGGGGTCGATGCAACTGTTGCTCTTGCGATAGAGTTTCCCTCAGTGATTCCCGCTCCCGAAGCACTTGCTCCCTCGGGGAGGCATCTATGTCGGTCGCCGCTCCAATGGATCTTCCTGAGGGCGACCCGGAGACTGGGGTACAGGTAGTCGAGGCTACCGTCCTTCCGTTGGAGTTTGCAGTGGCAGCCGCTGCTCCTCGCTCGGAATTCGCTACATTGGTCCACGTCCCCGATGATGTGCCTGAGGTCACGGAGGAGGCTGCTGAAGCTGCTATCCCTCCAGGTCAGAATGGGAGGAGCATCGAAGGTAGCCTTCTATATTTTACATTAATAATCTCTCCATTATCTGAAACCCTTCTGTCCTTTCAGAATTGCGCGTATTGGTGGCATCTATTGCTGATCTGTCTCCCAGGCAGTCCTTTCAGCGCCTGTTGGAGATGGCTGCTCCGCAGGCGATATCTCCTCAACGTATCGTCCTCTCTTCCGGGCAAGGTTAGTGTTGTTTACCCTCTTTTCACAGCGTTATCACTATTTCATAAAATGACATTGATGTCTTTTACAGTTCTGGAAGCCGATGACGAGGTTGAGATTCTTGACGGGCCTGGGGAGCTTTCAGATCCCTCTTGCATGACTGTGGGTAAGTAAAGTTTCAACGCCGTTCCATTTGTTCTTTGCTTACAAGTCTCGCTGACTGTTTATAAATCTGAACAGCTCTGCCAGTTCTCACTACGCTGGAGTCTCGCATCGCCATGCCACCCGGCCCCTATGCTCTGCGCGCCTCAGAACGGATGGCAAAGCTAAGCCTCCACTCCTTGTCAGCCCTAATTGAGGATCTCCGTGCTGGCAGTCTGATCATGGATGAAGCGTTTGCCGCTGAAGCCAACGGCTCTCTTCCTTTTCTTGCCACCTACCATAGTGAAACGTTGGTGCAAGTCTGAGTTGAGTTTTGTCGGCAGGTGGAGGCTTGCTTGCATGTGCTTAAATGTACACGTCTTCCTTCGGAGGTTGTGGCCGCAAAGGCGAGCTTGCGGGGTCTAATTGAGCGGTGTGCTGCGAATATGATATCATGTGAGAAAAGGCTCAGCCCCAAGTTTTCGGAGAGGGAGCTGGCTTCCAAAACGCTGGGGGAGCTTCAAGCCAGCCTTACGGCCAAGACAACTAAAGCGTATGAACTTTGGCGAGTGCTTCAAGAGACTATCAAGGAGGTGGTAGCTATTGATAAGGCCGCCGTGTTTACTTGTGAAATGGTCGAAGCCCATAAAGTCACTGAAAAAGAGCTTGAAGGCCGACTTGCCTCCTACCAGGCCCAACAGGCTCAAGCGGAGGCCCGTCTTTTGATGATACTAAATCATGAAGCCGAAGCCCAGCGAAAAATTGGTGAACTGGCAAACCTGCTGAATCGCCCGCCGACCTGAAGAATTGTATATATATTTTTTCATTCTTCCTTTGTACGTACTCCTGAATGAGAGTATATTTTTTTGTTCTTTCATGAATTGTACTTTGTATTCATTTTGATTCATGAATAAAAGATATATTTTTTCTTCATGATGGTGTGCCTCTTTTAGTAAGTATATTCCGTGGATAGTCTATTTTGATTTCTTTGTAGGACAATGATGGCTTATGATTCAGGGTTAAGATCTGCCTCCTAAGACTTTTCAACTTTATGAGCCGTGAGGGTCACATAAAGAATTTTCTCCCTACAGGTCGAGAGGATCCCGTAGGTGTAATTTCTCCTTAAGAATCGTGAGGATTCCTAAGTGTGTTTTCTCTTGAAAGTCGTAAGGATCTCACAAGAGAGTTTTCTCCCTTACGAGTCGTGAGGACCCCTAAGTGATGGGTGAAGTTACCATTATCTGCATTTCACGGAGTCAGGAGTTGCTCTGGATGCTTCCTACGGGGTCATAGCCGTGTTCTGCGAGGACCAGACTCCGCTCTGGACGTTTTCTTCTCTTTGCTGTGTTGTTGGTATGTTACTCTGGCAAGTGTGGCCTGTAGATAATAAAGAACATTTCATCTTGAACTCTCCGAGAGGTAGTGATGGCTTAGAAAGCAGGTTCAGATCTGCTGCCTAAGACTTTTCAACTTCATGAGCCGTAAGGGTCTCATAAAGACTTTTCTCCCTACGAGTCGAGAGGATCCCGTAGGTGTATTTTCTCCTTAGGAATCGTGAGGATTCCTAAGCGCGTTTTCTCTTGAGATTCGTAAGGATCTCACAAGAGAATTTTCCCTCTTACAAGTCGAGAGGTCTCGTAAGTGGTTGTTTCCTTCCTTGTCGAGATTCGACTTTGGAGAGTGTGGTCCATGAATAGTATGCAAGAGTCCGTTTCGGACTGACTTGTAGGGCCCCAGTGCTTAGGAAACATGTCCTTATCCCCATTGCCTAAGGCTTTTTTTTTACCAGTCGAAACGAATCGAGAATTTCTCGTAAAGACACTAATTTCCTTACGAGTCGAGACGAATCGAGCAGTTCTCGCAAGAATATCCTAACGTCGCAGTTAACCTCTGCTCTTTACGACAGAGGTCCGTTAGGGTCTGTGGTACTAGGGTTTTGTCCGTCGTACCGTCGCGTTGGCTGATGTATTCCTCGATAGGCAATCTTGCTGTTTGAGTAGCCTTGCGACTGTCGTGTCTCTGATCCCTTCGGGGGCTGGACAAGACGTCTTCAAGCAATCCTCCTAGGCAGTTTGACCGTCGGAAGAGCAAGCGTTAGGAATTTTGCCATGCCACTTTTTACTTGAGATTAGGCTCATTTTGGAGAGCCCCGATGATTCGTAACCACTTCGCGCTGGTGTAGGATGATCTCCGATAGTCTTTCAGGTTTTATATGAGATGCCGTCAAGACCCTGAAGTTAGGAATTTGGCCTTCGCTTCGTTTGCTGGCATTGCGTCTGCTGTATTGAGACGAATGTCGCGGTTGTCTCTAGGTTGCTGGTGAACCGTCGAGGTTTGGAACTAGGGATTTTGTCGTGGCTCCGTTGTTTGATTGTCGCGTCTGAAACCTGCTGGAGGAAGAACGCTGTAGTGACATCTCGTCTGCTGTATCGAGATGAACGTCGAGGTGGTGACCACTCCGCGCTGGTGTGGGATGATCTCCGATAGTCTTTCAGGTTTTATATTAGTTGCCGTCAAGACCCTGAAGCAAGGAATTTGGCCTTCGCTTCGTTTATTTTAGCGTGTCCGAATCCTGTTGGAGGAAGGACGCTGTAGTGACATCTCTTCTGTTGTATCGAGACGAACGTCGAGGTGGTGACCACTCAATGCTGGTGTGGGATGATCTCCGATAGTCTTTCAGGTTTTATATGAGTTTCCGTCAAGACCCTGAAGCTAGGAATTTGGCCTTCGCCTCGTTTGCTTTGGCATGTCCGAATCCTGTTGGAGGAAGGACGCTGTAGTGACATCTCGTCTGCTGTATCGAGACGAACGTCGAGATGGTCTCTAGGTTGTTGGTGAACCATCGGGACCTGGAACTAGGGACTTTGCTATGGCTCCGTTGTTGGATTGTCGCGCCTGAATCCTGCTGGAGGAATAACGCTGTGGTAACATCTCGTCTGCTGTATCGAGACGAATGCTGCGGTAGAGCTAGGATTTTGCCGTCACTCTGCTTTGTTTCGACCATTGGGTCTTTCATTGACGTTGCATCTGCATCCTGCTGGACTGCGAAGGAACGCCGTTGTTGACATTGCGTCTGGTGTAACGAGACGAATGCTGAGGTGGAGCTGGGATTTTGCTGTCACTCCGCTTTGTTTCGACCATTGGGTCTTTCATTGACGTTGCATCTGTATCCTGCTGGACTGCGAAGGAACGTCATTGTTGACATTGCGAGACGAATGTTGAGGTGGAGCTGGGATTTTGCCGTCACTCCGCTTCGTTTGTTGACATTGTGTTTGCAATATTGTGACGAATGTCGAGATTGTCTCTAGGTTGTCTATGAACCGTCGAGATTTGGCTTTGCTTTCTGATGGAGCCTGGGGGGAAGGTATGGTTCCCTCTTTGTTTGTTCCCCCGGATTGTATACAGGGATCGATGTGATTTCATCTGTAGGGCAAAAGTTTCACTCTTTCAGAATTTTTTTTATTTCTTTCCGCGATGCTCTATCATTTCAGCTTTTATATCGCGAAAGTCGCGATTGCCCAATCATTTAGGCTATTTTTCGCGGTGCCCGATTATTTCGGTTATTTATTTTATTTTTACTTGCTGCTTTTTATTGCGAGCTGCCCAATCAGTTCGGCTGTATTTGTATGCATACATTTTTACTTGCTGATTTCGTTGTAAGTTGCCCCATCATTTCGGCTATTTCATATGCATTTTTAGCTCGCTAATTTTTTATCGCGAGTGTGGAACTTGGAATCTGGTGCTAATCTTAGCATCAGCATCGCTGCGACTGAAATATTGCCAGGAGCGAATCATCATTTGCCGTGAAAGGGCTTGGAATTTGATACCGATTTAGGCATCAGCATCGCTATAACTGGGGTATTGCCAGGAGCGAATCGTCATTTGCCTCTGTCGATGTCGAACAAAGGTGGCTTAGCAAACAGGGTTAGGATCACGTTGACTAAGGCTTTTGACTTCATGAGCCGTAAGGTTCTCATAAAGGTATTTCTCCCTACGAGTCGTGAGGATCTCGTAGGTGCGTTTTCTCTTTAGGAATCGTGAGGATTCCTAAGTGCATGGTCTCTTATAAGTCGTAAGGATCTTACAAGAGTGTTTTCTCCTTATAAGTCGAGAGGACTTACAAGGGTTGTTCACCGTGTAGACATATCCCTAGTCACGGATGGGACTTTGTTAGGGAAATGTTTATTCGCGCCCGTGGATTGTATACAAGGGTCAGCGTTGAGCCACTTGTAGGGCAGAATCGGAGGTTGTGATGGCCGCTTAAGAACAGGTTCAGATCCCTGTAGCTTAAGACTTTTGAATCTTATGAGCCGTGAGGGTCCCATAAGAGGGTTCTCCTTACGAGTCGTGAGGATCTCGTAAGTGTGTTTCTCCCTAGGAATCATGGGGATCCCGAAGTGTGTTGTTCTCTTGTGAGTCGTAAGGATTTCACGCAGGTGGTTTCTTCTCACAAGGTCGAGAGGACCTTGCAAGTGTCTTTTAACGAGGTTGCGCCCTTTCGGGTTTTCACAAAACTCGCCGGTAGCCCTGCTGTTTTTACTCACGGAGCTCTCTCGGGTTTTCATCCGTGCCCATCTCGCTTATGGACTTATCGGTTATTTTAACCACGTCAGCCTGAGCACGCCGAGGGTTGGTAGTAGTTTAACGACGTTTCGGTCATCAGCCAGTTTTAGGACATAGTGGTCCATTGTTAGTTTAAGGATGTTTCGGTCCGTTGTTGCCATATTTTAGGCGAGTCTCTAGTTTACGGACTTTTCGGTCCAAGGGGCTTTCTCTATGAATGAGCACGATGCCCCCGGTTTGTCCACCTTTTTAGGGGCGTGAGATTGTGGCGGGTTCACCTTCCAGTTTTCGGATAATGCGAACTTGCCTTGTTGGTATTGGTCTTCAATCTAGTCTTTGAAGATGAAGCAATCTTCGATTGGATGGCTTACTGCTTTGTGGTAAGGGCAGTAATTAGGATTGTTGACATCACCTGGCTGTAACGGACGTTTTGGATCCGGCAATTTTATGAGCCTGTTGCGCACTGCCAGCTCGAACAGTCTCTTCGTTTTATCCTGGGGAAACGGGTAAGGACGTCCCGGTCTTTCCTCGAGGGATGGGCGTGGATGCGCGTTGTTTTGGCGAACAACCGGCTTTATGTTGCTCGGCTGTTGTTGAGTAGTGGCAACGAAAGTTGCTTTTCCTTTCCCCTTTTCATTCCGAGGATCCGTCTTTGAAGGAGATGGTCTATGACCCATCTGGTCCATTTGGGCCAACTTGTCAATCAAGGCCTGGAACGTGGTCAGCTTGAAGAACATCATGAATTGGGAAATAGTTGCTTGAGGGTCAAGAGTACCCACGAACATGCCTACCGCAGGCACTTCTTCGATGCGCTGCTCGCATTTCGACCACAAATTCCGCCATCGTATTGCATATTGGACCCATGTTTCTCCAGGCTTCACCCTGGCATTGATCAATGCCGTTATTGGGGTGCATTCACTAGCACTCGCGAATCGCTGGGTGAATAATAGCTCCATTTCTGCGAAAGTTTTGACGGAGTCGTTTGGAAGTTCAGAATACCACTCGAATGCCGTCTCCGACAAGCTGCCGATGAATTGGCGAAGTAGCAATTTATCATCGCCCCCGGTGTTGCCGCAAAGAGCCCTGAACTGGCTGACATGCTGGTGGGGATTGCCCGTCCCTTTGTACACATGGAATTCGGGGATCGTATATCCCGGCGGGTAACTTTATTTGGTCATACCATCCGGATAGGGTCTTCCAGTCTTGACAACCTGGCCAGCCGCTTCGTTTGCTCGGTGAGCTCGTATTTGTTGAGCTATATAATCATCGAGCGTGGCTTTTGAGATGGTTTCCTCCTTGGCTGCTGACAGAGCCGGTAGAGGATTTGACGCTTCTCCTTTATCATCTTTAATAATGATCGAAGGGTCTTCAGCTGGAGGTTCTGGCTGTAACATCATCCCTACCATGTCTTGGAAGTAAAGCGCCATTCGTTTTATGTTGGCAGCTTGTTCCGCTGCCTCTTTGTTCTTCTTTTCGAGGACTCTGCGGAGGAAGTCAGCATCGATTTCTTGTTCATGACGCTGCTCTGATGACGCCTCCGGTCTTTCTTTTGGCCCAGTGAGTGCGGCTATTTGCATTAGCATTTCCTGAAGCTTCTGTTGTTGCTCCTGGGCTTTTGTCACGGATCGGGTGAGCGGTCGGTGACCCATCGAAGCGCGGCTTTCCTCTTTTCCGGAAGCCATATAAACAGTATGCACCATTATGCCCCTAGACTTGGGGCATTTGGATTCGGCGCTTTTACGGTTCGCCACGTTCAAAGGGGATTTCTCTGGCTCCCTTCTCTTTTGGGCGGTTCACGTTGAGGGAGCCGTTGCAGTGGGCACCCAGACGGATGACATTTTCTGTGGTACCTCAAGATGGCTCTTTTCTTGCTGAGCTTTGAGCTTTTTGGGTTGGCGAGAGTAATCTTGATCAATTACTGAGTCTTGAACCTATCGCCAGACCTTGTAAATTTTGGAGGACAATCGCTGAGGGGACCGCTCCGGCTTCGTTTCTGTAACATTCTCCACGGGTGGAGGAGATCTTTTCAGTACGGCGGTGGGTGAATTCCTGCGCACCCTATTAAGCAGCTCGAAGCTATTTCCAGTTGGAACAGCAGCATTGACTTCCACCGTTGGAGCTGGTGGAGTAAATCCAGACGGAGAGTTGGCCTCAGCCTTCCGTACTCGGCGCCAGTGACGACGGCGAGCATGTCGCGCAGATGGTGTTGGTTCGGCTATGGGGATGGCTTTGTCATGCCCCTTGTTTTGAGGAGAGGCTATTATTGGCGCAAGCCGGTCGAAGACTGACGTCCGTTGATAGGGGATAGTTAGTCTTGCGAAGGCTGACTTTCGAACAGGGGAAGCAGCCTTCATGACTTCACATGGAATAGGAGCTGAAACGGACAGTCTTGTGAAGACCGACTCTTTAGCAGGGGAAGTTACCTTGACGACTTTAGGAGAAGGAATGACTATCCGCTTCGGGATGGCCGCTTCAGGTATCATGGGCTTCTTCATGGGCCCGCTTGAGCTTTGGCCCAGTTTGCTGAAAACTGAGGTATTGGACTTGGGCGACACGTTGAGAGGGGCCGCGGTAGTTTTAAGCCGATCAAAGACCGACTTCTTTGGAGCTTCTTGCGACGACATTGGGGGATTGAAGATCATCGGTGGGAGCATAGTCCCGAAGAATAGCCCAGTGGTGGCCTGAGTCACCTGTTCCACCGGCATAGCGAAGATGAAGGCAGCCTAGGGCCCGTAAGTTACACCTCCAGATAAGGCGGAAAGGGAGTTGCAGTTGCAGCTGGAACACTTCGTGCAAGTAGACGCCATTGATCTTTCGTTTTCTGCATCGAGCAAGACACCAAATCTTAGTACCTCGAACCCAAGGGCAACCATAGCAAACCGCGATTCGTTCGCGAACACGACACACGAAGTGTGGAGTGGAAAGTGGAAAAGGTCCCACCGGGCGTACCGGAATTTGTTTCCCTCCGAAACACGGAGACGCGACCGCGCGGGTCCGTCTTGCCTGAATTTCCGGGCAGATGCTAATTAGTGCTATCCGTCCACCTCTCCAAAGATGCCAAGTTGATTTATGGCACCATATATCGAAGGTTTAAACGGATGCGGCCGATATAGCAAACTTCGTCAGATTCCTCCTCGTTTGAGGGGTTTTTGATTGTGGGGACGCTCTTCCCTGCAGGCGCAAGCCCCTGCAGTTAATTACACTACCTCATCGCGGTAACAACTTTCTCCTTCTCCAGATGGTCACTTCGTGTCGTGGGTGTTTGTTTTGTTTGTGGTTGCCGGTGGATTGTATACGGAGACTAATTTATGTTGTCGTCCGTAGGGCGTGGACTAGTCCAAATCCGTATCTTCTTAGATTTGGGTTTGGGGGTTGGGTTTAAGGATACGTTAGCCTCATTTGAGACTAAGATCAACTTAAACGTTTGTTAAGGATACGTTAGTCTCATTTTAGACTAAGATCAACTTAACGGGATCGTTTAGATCCAACAAAAGAGCAATTGGACTATATTGTTTAGTTTAGCGACATTGCGGTCGATTAGTTTAAGGACATTACGGTCCATTGTTAGTTTAAAGACATCACGGTCAAGGTTAATGACATCATAGTCCGTGAGTTTAAAGACCTCACAGTCAAGGTTCACGACATCATAGTCCGTGAGTTTAAGGACCTCACAGTCAAGGTTAAGGACATCATAGTCCGTGTATGGTTGTCGGGACCCGTCACCTCTCTGAAGACGTTGAAGGATTACAACGACAAATATCAAAGGAGTGAAGAGATGTACCCTTGAACCAAAGTTGATTTGGGGATCTGTGGTCCAATTTGGAACAAAGATCAATTTATTAGATTATGAGCACATTGGCTCAGTTAAATCTGAATTGATGACTTATGACCAGTTTGGGCTAAGTCCAATTAGATTAGAAATATTGGCTCTTATTGGACCATTAAACATTTGTCTGGGTTCAAGCCCATATTATTTAGCAATGCTAAACCAGAGTTTGAGAGTTCTGATACATTTTTGTCTTTGACAGAGCATTAAACATTGTAGTTCCGAGTTTTACTCAACTTTGAGATTTAGTCAAGATGGGAGGTTTTTGCCTCTGGAAACTTAGCCAATTTGGCTAAGATTGGCTTTAAAATAGTGTTAAACACTAGAGGACAGCAGTGTTAAACACTGGAGACGAAATACTCAAAATAGTGTTAAACACTAGAAAGGAAGGGGTCACGTGGGGGCACGTGAGGGCACCCAGAAGTGGGGCCAGATCTCCTTTACTTTGTTCTCAGAACTGCAAATAAGTGTTAAACACTTTTAGTTTTCATAGCCATTACGTGTGGGCACGTGATGGGTACTCATGCCCTGATTTATTAGAATGTTTATTAGGGGTCAGGTGAAGACACGTCAGAGCGCCCAAAGCCAACATTACCTTTGCTTTTATTTTCTTTATTTTAGAAGTCACGTGGGAGCACGTAAGGCATTGCCTCATAGCTAATTCCTTCTTATTTTGGAGGATTTGTTCAGGGGTCACGTGGGGGCGCGTGACCTAGTTTATTCTTTCTTTTCTGATCACTGCGGATTGGGGTCACGTGTCATCACGTGACCAATGTTCTTTACGTGCATGGAGATCTTTCAAGTCTCTTTATTTAAGAATTAAATTCTCTGTAGGGTTAAACCCTAATTTTGTTTTTAAAGGAATTAAATTCCTATGCATGTGGAAGAATTAAATTCTTATGTAGGGTTGAACCCTAGTTTTATCTTGGAGGAATTAAATTCCTATGAATTTGGGAGAATTAAATTCTCATATAGGGTTGAACCCTAGTTTTATCTCGGAGGAATTAAATTCCTGTAAATTTGGGAGAATTAAATTCTCATATAGGGTTAAACCCTAGTTTTATTTTTGGGAGAATTAAATTCTCATATAGGGTTAAACCCTAGTTTTATCTTTGGGAGAATTAAATTCTCTAAACTCAATTCCCCCTCTAAGTTTTGGATCGGCATGGCAGAATCTCCCCGATGAGAATTAAATTCTTAACTTGTGGGGAGATTTGATTATGCAAATATTCAACCAGAGGAAGAACTAAGTTCTTTTGCAGAAGAGTTAAGCTCTTAGATTGAGAATTAAATTCTCTTTTTCTGTTTTATGAAGGTTTGACCCCTTTCCCCTTTCTCACCTAAGGTTTCTTTTCTTAAGAATTGAATTCTCCTTTCTTTCTCTCTGCTATTTTCCTTCAGAAAATTTCAAGATCTCCAAAATTCTCTATCTCTCTTCTCTTCTTGGCTCCTATTTATAGGAGAAGAAAAAGAATCAATTTGTTTAGTGAATCTTTCATTGAAAGATTTTGTTTGTTTTTTCGTAACTAATATGATCTTTTAGATCACTCAGTGAATTTTATTCACCATTAGATTTTTAATCCAAAAGATATTCCGTTTGTTATTTTTGGTGAAATTTAGGGAAATCTTTCCTTGTATAAAATCTTTCCATAAATTGGTGATTTTTAATCACCAATGGATTTTTAATCCAACGGTGCTCCACTTTACAGAGCACGGTCCTTCTTTTGTTTGGAATTTCGTAGTTAAGCGTGCTTGAGCTAGGAAAATTCTGGGATGGGTGGTCTCCTGGGAAGTGGCCCGTGGTCGGGTCCGGTTCGCTCCGAAGGATAAAACCGTGCGGTTTCGGTCAGGGCGGACAATATCGTCTATGTTTGGAGGGGTCGTGACAGAATGGTATCAGAGCCAGTTTGTCAGTAATTAGTCTATAGTTCAAGGATAAACCATTATTGTAAGGTGGGGGAGGATGTTCGCTCCGAAGGACAAAACCGTACGGTTTTGGTCAGAGCGGGCAATATTGTTTGTGTTTGGGGTGGATCGTGACAAAATGGTATCAGAGCCAGTCCTTCAGTAGTAGGTCTCTAACCGAAGCTGCACGGTCTTGTCCTTCGGAGCGAACCGGCCAGACCAGGGGCCACTTCCCAGAAGGTCACCCATCCCAAAATTTCCCTGACATCTACTCTAGAACAATGAGATCGCCCCCAGAAACACATCAATACAGAGACGCTTTTTAAGTGAACTGGCAGTATAGGAGGTTGATAATTTCGTAGTTAAGCGTGCTCGAGCCAGAGAAATTCTATCGTCTGTGTTGAGGGTGGGTTGCGACCGTATCTTTTACTTAAATGACTTGTTTGTAGCAAATATTTAGCATTATATTATTCCTTTTTTTGTAGTTGCTATTTTATTATAACCACCACATTGAGACTAGTTGTCAAAGCGGTCCGGGTTGGAGGGTTTTCGACTATTTTTGTACCCGGCTTTAAGTTTAAAACCTAAACTTGAATCCTGCCCGATTCCGACAGATTTACAATCCATTATACCCAAACATGAAACTTCAGTTTCATGTTTCGGGTCGGTATGGACGTGTTTTTGGGTTTATGCAGGCAGGTTCGGTTTTGCGGCTTTTCGGGCTTGCCCCCTCATGAACTATCGAAATAATCAAAGAGGTAAAACTTGTGAAAGTCGACCTTAGCACCACCATAAGGTTATAGAGGCATCAAACATGCCAAATTTTAATTTTTATTAGGTGCTAAGTTAGACTAACAAGATTTTTACTAGATTATTAGGTTTTGCCTTTTGTGATGTGATGAACTAAAGAGAAGAAAAAAGCATACAACCTTTGTAGTTCGAGTCCTTCTTTTCAATAGCTCCGGGTTGAAGTCTACGTGAATCTACTAGGATCCTCTTCGAGTTGAACGAACCTCCTTCGTGATCTTCGCGCCAAAGACGATCCACCCGAAGTCCACAAGCTCAAGCTACCCTTCACTAATCTCATTAGTGAAGGCAACACTCCATATCAAATTGCTAATCTAATGTGTAGTAGTGAAGTAGGGGTTTAGTTTGCTCACTGGGGTTTTCACAAGTTCAATGATTCACATCACATGTGAGGGTTTGGACTTGGAAGTGAGGTGAAGAAAATTGTAGAGAGCAAAAGGAAGCAAGAGCTCAAGAAAATGGCAAAGGTATGATGAATGAAAATGATGAGAGTAAACTCCAAATGGATCTCTCTCTCCTCACTCATTCAAGCATGGAATAAAATTGCAATACTAAATTGCAACCATACTTGAATAGTGAGCCAAGGCTAATATACAAATAATAAAACCCATGCCTTGCCCATTCCACAAATATCTCCACAATTTACACCTCATTTTTCCATTTTCCAAAAATTGAAAAACACACCATGCTTCATACACACACACACACTCACACACACATTAATATATACATATATATAAATAAAGCAATTAGTGAGCTAATGATATTAGTTAAGATATAATTATATCACATATAATATATATCACATTATTAAATCAATACTTGATCTAATAATCCGGTTATATCATATATAACCGACTAATATCATTAATCTGAATATCACATTATCAAACCAACACTTGATTCGATAATCCGGTTATATCACATATAACCTGACCGACATCAGATAACTGCCGGATTATAATACGGTATCACATACTCATATTTAATCAGGCCCATGCACATATCAATATATGTGCCCTACTTCGTTTCGCTCGAACCAGGAAACTTCTGTGTAGGACTCTAAAGACTCGTCAATACGCCAGTAGTAGGTGATGATCACATCAACCACCTACAAGCCATCAGCGGTACTAGATGGACGTAACGGCTACCCGGGTATTGAGCGATATGAAGATCAACAAGCAAGCTCGTCCATACTCTCCATGAAGCCTATCAGTAACACTACAGTACAGTCCGGTCTCTTCGTCTGATATGTCGCATATCATGTCTAGGGGTGGTAAACGTCAGGCCCTAGTAACGTGATAAGTCATGCCGATATTTGGCCTATAACGGTTTGAGAAACTACTGATAACTCTTATCAGTAAATCTCAGCTGCAGCCCTGGCCAGGGACTTCCAGTTATAGCCAATCGAGCATAGTGCAATATCAACCCCCAATACTGGGAGAGACGAAACCCCTCCTATTGCTCATTACCTCTATGTGACTCGGGACTGTACCCAAAATCCACCTGTTTGCACGACTCCTTTGAGACGTGGTAGGGAGGAAATCAAAGCACAGTGAGAGCCACACAAGAATCTATGACGATCTTGGATCTACAGACTAACCTGTACCAGTGTCACCAAAGGACTGCTATCTGATGATAGGTATACTACTACATATGAGTCTTCGGCGAGTCCTGTTCGGTGTACCCATTCTCCAATGAGCATCTGTGTACAATCTTTGATGTTACACACTAATAGTTGTGGGATCAACCATCGCCCTCTAAGGGACAAGAAACGTACACACTAGTCTATACTGGAATATCGATGCCCTGGTCTCGATATTCCCACGACTAGGAACAGATTAAAGAATGTACTTGTGGATCATCCTGGCCCAACCAGTATGATCTCATCATAATCCTGGCAGTCAAGTACATATCCTAAGGGATTTATCAATATATGAGAGCAAGACAGTAAAGAATACCAGTCAACATGTTAAGATAAAGAGTAACTAGATAGCATACTATCATGTCGAGCAAAAAGGTCCTATATATATATGTCCAAGCATCCACTATAATATACATCACATGTACAATAATGACCTCTAGGGCATACATATTCCTAACAATCTCCCACTTGCACTAAGGCCATGTGTTGTAGTATCTCATACCCAACATCTTAAAAGGTCTCTCAAACTGTATCTGGGGAATGGCCTTCGTGAGTGGATCCGCTACGTTGTCCTTCGTGTCAACTCTCCTGACCTCGATCTCCCGGCGATCTACTATCTTCCTGATCAGGTGATCTCGCCTATTAATATGTCTGGATCTCTGATGGGACCTGGGTTTCTTGGCCAAAACCACTGCTCCATTGTTATTACAATACACAGGTATTGGATGCTCAATGGATGGAACCACACCAAGCTCAGCAATGAACTTCTTCATCCAGACAGCTTCTTTGACAGTATCGTTGGCAGCGATGTATTCAGCCTCCATCGTCGAGTCTGCTACGGTGTCTTGCATGGAACTCTTCCAACACACCGCCCCTCCGTTGAGGGTAAAGACAAAACCCGAGACCGACGTACGGTCATCCTTATCATTCTGGAAGCTCGAATTGGTAAAGGACTCCACCTGGAGTTCACCGTTAGCATATGATCAGTCGAAAATACTGCATTTTTAACATGGCAATTTCCCTATCATTTGCACTCATCTAGAAGTGTTCGGTATTCATATTGCACATATTAGCAAAACATCTCTGAAATACCAGATTGCATGTGTTAGACTTTAAAACCGGCACTTTTAGGGAAATTGTGTGTTTATCATGGCATCACATCATTCTTGTATAGCGCAACTCTTGTCTTGGAGTCTATGCAGGAAATTCCGGAAGCAAAGCCCAAAATTTAGAAAACAGTGCAGATAAAATACGCCAACTCAAAGGCTAAAGATCTGGAAGTGACTAAAGGCTAATTACAAGATTCAACATATCATAAAATGACCCAAATATCAGCCCAAGAGCACAGTTGAAGACTCAAGCCCTAAGGCCCACAAAGAGCCGCAGTTCCGCGGCGGGAGCCTGCTTGCGCCGCTGAACCGCGGCGGCTTGATGGCGCCAACTCTCCAGATTTTGTACACGTGTCTCCTCTAACGGCCAAAGCTTCCAGAAGACCCCAGAAGCTCCACGTGGCGCATCTAGAAGGCTCGGCTTAACAAACTATTTCTAGAAGGCTCTCTTTAACAAACTTTTGGAGGGAAAATTCAAATTTGAAATCCTAGATCTAGGGTTTGGAGTTCTATAAAAAGGAGCCTAGATCTAGGGTTGAAGTTGTTCAAGAATCATCCATCATCTTCTACCCACAAGTTGAGTGACACGACATGTGCCTCAAAACCCTAACTCCAATTCAAAAATCAAGATCAAGATCCCGAGTATCATTCAAGCAAAAGAGCCTTCAACCTTTAGAAAGCGACGCCGGATTTCAACGGAGCAAGAGATTCAAGGAGATCCGCGACTCAAGGAGCCGATCGAAGCCGAAATAGACGATCTAGTTCCTTCCTTTTGTAAATTCAAAAGAGTTATAACGAAATTTGTCGATAAATAAAGGTGAAATTTCTATATCTTGCTTATCTTTTAATTCAAGTATTATGATTAGATCTCAATTTGTGATTGTGTTTGTGATCATGATGTTTTAGTAATCTCAGCTCGTATAGGAGTTGTGACGATCAATAGATGATGATGATTTAGACACTTTTACAATTCTTAAATCCTATAATGTTTGTAAATTCTAGTGAATCAAATGATTAATGACCTAGTTTCGGGATGATGCTTTCTTGATTGTGTTCACTCGAAACTAGGAAACAACTATTGATCATTTGATTGACTAGAAGCTAGAATTTGAATGAGATTCATCGAAAGGACAAAGGATGAGTTGCGGAATCCCTTAATTCTCCGCAAGATCCTTAACCCTCGGTAAATTTTCATCGATCTAGTATCAATTCGTTAATGGATAAGAATGAGAAATCATCAGATCTCATCACATCTATAGATCCGATCTACTCCTACGAGCCACACTTCGAATCTTGATTGTTGGTTGGAAATTATCACACATCTCACTTCTTGATTTTAATGCTTTCTTTTAGATCTAGATTTTTCTAATTTTTGAAATTCAATTACAAATCATGAATTGTTTTCTTTTCTTTTCTCTAAATTTTCGACTCATCTAATTCAAAAAGTGAACGAATCTCACTTTCCCTGTGGACGATCCGCACTTACTAACGCGCTACATCCAACACCGTTATTGATCGCGGTCAAAATATTTTTGGTTGTGATTTCTATATACACAATTTTCTAAACTACACGAACCGGAAAATATCATCAATTAGCATACACCAAGAACATTTCTTTAGTCCTTCTCAAGTACTAAAGAATGTTCTTCACAACTGTCCAGTGGTTTTCCCCAGGATCTGATTGATACCTGCTCACTACAACTAGTGAGTAAGCTACATCCGGTCTAGTACATAACATCGCATATATGATAGATCCTACTGCCGAAGCATAGGGTATCTCTTGCATGCGAGCCCTCTCCAAATTAGTCTTGGGAGACATCTCTTTGGAGAGAGTGATTCCTGAACAAGCGGGTACATTATCTCACTTAGAATGTTCCATACTAAAGCTCTTTAGTATGGTGTCTATGTACCTGAATTGGGACAATCTCAACATCCGTTTAGATCTATCTCTATAGATGTTTATCCCTAGGATGTAGGAGGCATCACCAAGATCTTTCATAGAGAACTTGAGTGATAAGAAGAGCTTGACCGAGTGTAGCATAGGAACATCGTTTTCTATCAAGAGTATGTCATCCACGTACAATACCAGGAAGACCACCTTACTATCTACATCCTTCTTATATATACAAGGTTCATCTATATTTTTGATGAAGTCAAACTCTTTGATAGCTTCATCAAAACAGATGTTCCAACTCCGCGACACCTGCTTTAATCCGTAGATGGATTTAAGCAGCTTGCACACCTTTCCGCTGCTCCCACTGTCTACGAAGCCCTTTGGCTATGTCATGTAGATGCTCTCTTCTAAATCACCATTTAGAAAAGCGGTCTTGACGTCCATCTGCCAGATTTCGTAGTCATGGTATGCAGCAATGGCAAGTAGGATCCTGATGGACTTGAGCATAGCGACAGGACAAAAGTTTTCATCATAGTCAATGCCAGGTCGTTGACGATAACCTTTTGCTATAAGTCTAACTTTGAAATTCTCAACTTTTCCATCTATACCTATCTTCTTTTTGAAGATCCACTTGCTCCCAATGGGTTTTACCCCTTCGGGAGTAACTTCCAAAGTCCATACTTGGTTGGTTTACATGGATTCCATCTCGAATCTCATAGCATTCAACCATTTCACAGAGTCTCCACTTGTGATGGCCTGCTCGAAACTAGTCGGGTCATCATCTTCCATGATGCAATCCTCGCTCCCACCGTCTATGAGAAAACCTTAGTATCTCTCAGGTAGATGAGGAACCCTAATAGATTTGCGGAGTGGCTGGGGTTCGTTGGGTACTATTAGATCCTCCGGTTCCACCAAATCGTCAGCTGTAGTTTGTTCTGCTGGAACTTTTTCCAGTTCTACCTCATTTCCACTAATTTCTTTCACAAGAAATTCATTTTCCATAAAAGTGGTATTTTGAGCAACAAACACTTTTTGTTTCTCAGTATGGTAGAAGATATGCCCTCGCGAATGTTTGGGATATCCTATAAACTTGCACAGAACTGACCTTGCCTCGAGCTTGTCCGGATTTTTCTTTTTGACATAGGCCGGACAACCCCATATCTTAATGAAATTAAGACATGGTCTCTTCCCATTCCATATCTCATATGGAGTGGTAGGCACAGATTTGGTAGAAACTTTATTCAATAGGTATGCAGCCGTCTCAAGCGTATATCCCCAAAAGGAAATAGGTAACTCAATAGTACTCATCATAGAGCGCACCATATCTAATAGAGTGCGATTTTTCCGCTCTGATACACCGTTGTGCTGTGGTGTATACGGAGGAGTAAGCTGAGAGAGAGTCCCATTCTCTTTTAAATAGTCTCGAAACTCCCCGCTCAAGTATTCACCTCCCCGATCAGATCGTAGGATTTTATTACTTTTGCCCGTCTGTTTTTCAACTTCGCACTTATATTCCTTAAATTTCTCAAAAGCTTCAGACTTGTGTTTCAACAAGAACATATGTCTGAATCTTGAGAGATCATCAGTGAATGTAATGAAGTACGTAAAACCATTCCTGGCATGTGTAGACATAGGACCGCATACATCACTATGTATCAGTTCCAAGAGTTCAGTAGCCCTTTCTCCGTGTCCAGTAAACGTAGTTTTGGTCATCTTGCCTTTGAGACATGACTGGCAAGTTTTATAAGATGAAAATTCGAACGGATTCATATATCCATCTCTATGCAACTTAGCCAGTCTTGTGGCATTGATATAACCTAGTCTACAGTACCACAAGAAGACTTCGTTCATTTCCGAACTTTTCTTCTTGTTTGTGTTCTGTATGTTAAGAACTGTACTTTGATTAAGAACGTATATACCATTATATAACGTACCAGATCCAATCAACACTTGATTATGGAAAATATTCATAACATTATCCTCTAATGTGAGATTATATCTTTCTTTAGTTAGCAAAGAAACCGATACAATGTTGCACATCATCTTTGGTACGTAGTAACAGTCGTTCAGAATCAATGTATTACCAGCTGGTAATACAAGGTGATAATCGCCAACTGTTTTGGCTGCAACAATTGCACCATTCCCTACTGTTAGGGATTTATCACTCTTTTCCAATTCTCTACCTTTCTTTAGCCCATGTAACAAATTACATATGTGAGATCCTGATCTGGTATCCAATACCCAGGATATAGAACAAACTGAGAAACAGTTCTCGGTAACGAACACCCGAAGAAGATGCATCAACATGTTGTTTCTTCGTACGGGTGGCGCGGGAATCCTGACATTCCCCTATCCCTTGCTCAGACTTATGACATTCATAAGATAGAGCGGGACCAACGTTTCCTAGCCCTGTATAAAAGGTGGGTTCGGTCAATACACCCATATTATTATCTTGATTAAGGCGTGACATTGGTTGCTGCCTGGAGAGAGAGAGAAGGAAACGCGTTAGCGTGCGCTCTTTGCAAGATTAGATTGGTTATTATCTTATCGAATCAGGATGGCTCCCACTGTTTTTATCAAATCTTCTTTCAAACCCTAAAAGGTAAGATTAGCCGGAATTAATACACCCTACAGGTTCGCCAATCGTTCGGCCAAACATGTATCGATAATCCGAGGGAGGTTCCCCGTGCTTTCGCACGGACCTAATTAAAATAAATCTCGTTTCTCTAGAGGCATAACCCCGCTGACACCTTTCTAGACACTTACTTGATCGGCTAATTGTAAAGTACAAAATTCTCCCAGGAGTAACTCTTACGCGCAGTGGGTATCAGGATCTAACTATCATATAGAAGGTATGCAATCTCATTGTAAATTTCAACACTTGAAATTCCCGATAATATTTTTTACCCTAGATTCCTATGATCTTGACGAAGGTCAACAAACCATAGGCTGCTAGTCAAGTTCAACCCGTTCATTTCTTGATTGAATTAAACCCACCCGCACGACCCTTGACGGAGGTCAACAAGGACGTACGACCACCCTAATCCAATCGCATCACATGCGGAAGATAAGCAATAATCAACTACCGCACACTACGCCTTGACGGAGGTCAACAAACGCAACACGAATACTAAATAGTACTTATCTGAAATGACGGAGGGCTACGCAGGTTTTTAAGAAAACCATGAGCGCAATGAACTTGATATCGTTGTAGAATATAGTGATTTTAAAAAGGAGTGTTTTTGAGGGTTTTGCTAGTTTCTCTAAAGAGGTCACTCCCGGCGAAGGAATCTCGACTCTTTCCTCATCGAATGAGGTGCTGGATATTCATGAATACTACTATGAAAAGTAAGAACTCGAGAAGCTTTTAAAAACAAAACCGAGTTGGTTGTAGCATTTGCTAGTTTTGCTAAAGAGCTCACTCCCGATGAAGAGATCTCGGCTCTTTCCTCATCGAATGAGGTGCTGGATATTCATCAAGGAATACCACTATGCAAAGCAAAAACTAGAGCTACCCTTTTTGAAAATTTGATTCTACAACATCTTTTGGTTTCTTTCTTTTCATTAATCTCATTAATAAAGTCCCATCAATTAATGTTTCCTAAACATCACAGAAAAATAAAACGAAAATAGAACGTACGTTTATACCATCCGCATTCGCCACGGGGCCCCGTCATGCACCGTTAGGTTACTTAACTACCGGCAGAGCGGGGGCTGGACTAGCGCAGGTGCAAAACATAAGTAATGTTTATTATATATCATATATATAATATTATATTCGTCTCACGCAGTTATATGATCAACATCACAGAATCAAGCAGCAGAAGCAATATATGAAATATTGTATATTTTAGAATGTTCGTGTTTTAAATTTAGCCAATAATGTAAAACACGGATTCCACAGTCGTGATGAATAGCCAAACCCACATCCCTAGAACACTACGAGAGAGACAAGTAATCCTGTCAATTCTAGAGTTAGGAGACCCGGTCTCAATTCCTTGAGATGGTCTCCCACTGAACTCTAGAACCCGGTTACTTGTACTCCCCGCCTTGGGTCTATCCTAATGTGGAAAAGTAAATAGTATACAACAGTGGTGACATCATCCTCAACCCGGAAGTGCCCCAATAAAAGAATATTACATACAGATTTTACATGAATGAAAATAAAAACTCTCATCTTACATAAAACCCCCCGGCTATTCTTTCACGACGATCCAATAAATCATATCAACAACAACACATGATATTGCATATCATCAACATAAGAAAATATGCGTATCCCTAAAACTTTTTGATATATAGCAATGAGATTGGGATATCCCACATATTAGACTTACGGTCGCAGAAAAAAAACAGAAAACTATAATAATTAGAATCCGCAATATCCTTAGACATCATAAACCCGGAATATCTCATATTCCGGATTTCATGCTTAACTTATGAAACTTGCATTTTAGTCTCAAATTGAAAACTCTTTTCAATTTGTTGCCGGATAATTCAACAAGATTCCCGGCTTAGTGATCGCGTACAATACGCAATTGCGATGGAGTTTTGATCCGAATCAAAACTTTGTGGCAATCGATCAATTGAGACTAAATGGCTAGCTTTACAATATACTAACTAGTTTTCATAAAACTAATTAATCCGGATTCTAATAATTATATCACACACATCACAAATCTTGTAAAGTAACCGAGACATTAGAATTTCGCACGCAATTAGCAAATTAAACCAATTTTTCCAACACTTGAAAAATCCAGTGAGCTAAAGTTCCAAAATCGATCTTTTTAAGCTAATCCGGGAGTCGAAACGAACTCGAAACCCGCCCGAATCTTCGCGGGTGCGAAGACCCAAAATTAAGTATCGAATGAGGGGGCCTTGGGAGGGCACCCACCCCAAGGGGCCACCACAAAATGGCCCCCTAGGGTTGGCAGACCCGAGAGCACCCAGTTAGGGTGCTCTCGGGTCACCTACCCCCAAGGCCACCTTATGGTGGTCTTGGGGTATGGGTCCACCCTCTAGTCCCCCTTGGAGTGTCCCCGGGGTGCGCACGCTCCACCCTGCTGCTTCTCAGTTCAAGCCGTAAGCCCGCGGGGTGTGCAAACAACTCAAAATATCAATTTCAAAACTGTTTTTATCGGCATTTTTGCGCGACAAAAACGACGGATTTCTAACGTCACTACAAGCTATCCTAATGTTCTATCTTGGCTCTGATACCATGAAAGTCGACCTTAGTACTACCATGAGGTTCTAGAGGCATCAAGCATGCCAAATTTTAATTTTTATTAGGTGCTAAGTTAGACTAACAAGATCTTTACTAGATTATTAGGGTTTGCCTTTTATGATGTGATGAACTAAAGAGAAGAAAAAAACGTACAACCTTTCTAGTTCGAGTCCTTCTCTTCAATAACTCCGGTTTGAAGTCCGCGTGACTCTACTAGGCTCCTCTTCGAGTTGAACGAACCTTCTTCGTGATCTTCGCGCCAAAGATGATCCACCCGAAGTCCACAAGCTCAAGCTAACCCTTCAGTAATCTCATTAATGAAGGCAACACTCCACATAAAATTGCTAATCTAATATGTAATGATGAAGTAGGGGTTTAATTTGCTCACTTGGATTTTTTCCCCTCCGAAAGACGGCGCACAAAACTGCGATGTCCTGGCACTGAGATTCGGGGCAGATGCTATTTGGTTTTATCCGTCCACCTCTCCGAAGATGCCAAGTTGATTTATGGCACCGTGTATCGGAGGTTTAGACGGATGCGGCCGATGTAGCAGACTTCGTCAGATTCCCCCTCGTTTGAGGGGTTTTTGATTGTGGGGACGCTCTTCCCTGCAGGCGCAAGCCCCTGTAGTTAATTACGCTACCGCATCGCGGTAACAACTTTCTCCTTCTCCAGCTGGTCACTTCGTGTCGTGGGTGTTTGTTTTGTGTTTGGTTGCCCGTGGATTGTATACGGAGACTAAGTTATGTTGTCGCCCGTAGGACGTGGATTAGTCCAAATCCGTATTTTCTTAGATTTGGGTTTGGGGTTTTGGTTTGAGGATACGTTAGCCATATTTGAGACTAAGATCAACTCAAACGTTTGTTAAGGATACGTTGGTCTAATTTGAGACCAAGATCAACTTAACAGGATCGTTTAGATCCGACAAAAGAGCATTTGGGCTCTATTGTTCCAGTTTAGGGACGTAGTGGTCCAATGAATGTATGGCCGTCGGGACCCATCACCTCTCTGACGACGTTGAAGGATTACAACGACAGATGTCAGAGGAGTTCAGAGATGTACCCTTGAGCCAAAGTTGGTTGGGAGATCTATAGTCCAATTTGGGACTAAAGTCCGTTTGAAGGTTTTGGTTTAAAGATACGTTAGCCATATTTGAGGCTAAGATCAACTTAAACGTTTGTTAAGGATACGCTAGTCTGATTTGAGACTAAGATCAACTTAACGGGATCGTTTAGATCCGAAAAAAGAGCATTTGGGCTATATTGTTCCAGTTTAGGGACATGGTGGTCCATTGTCAGTTTAGGGACATGGGGGTCCATCTCCAGTTTAGGGACATAGTGGTCCATCTCCAGTTTAGGGACGTGGTGGTCCATCGGTAGTTTAAGGACATTGCGGTCCATAGGTAGTTTAAGGACGCATAAGTCCATGGGTTTAAGGACCCCACAGTCCATATGGGTGTGTTTAAGGATGCATTAGTCCGTTAGTTTAAGGACGCATAAGTCCGCGGGTTTAAGGACCCCACAGTCCGTATCTTGGTTTAAGGACGCATAAGTCCATGAGTTTAAGGACCCCACAGTCCGTGTTGATGTGTGGTTGTCGGGACCCGTCACCTCTCTGAAGACGTTGAAGGATTACAACGACAAATATCAGAGGAGTTCAGAGATGTACCCTTGAACCAATGAGTTGGTTGAAAAAGCAGATGTGCTCAGTTCAAGATGATTTGAGGACTTATGGCCAGTTTGGGCTAAGTACAATTATATTTGAAATATTGGCCCTTTGTTGGCTCATTGAAGGAGAGACTTTGCCTCTAGAAACTTAGCCAATTGGGCTAAATCTAGTGTTAAACACTAAAGACCAACAGTGTTGAACACTGGGAATAAGATTAGCAAGTTAGTGTTAAACACTAAAAGATAACCAGTGTTAAACACTAGCAACAGGGCTTTCAAATTAGTGTTAAACACTAAAGCAAATCAGTGTTAAACACTGGTAATCAGAGATTTCAAATTAGTGTTAAACACTAAAGCAAATCAGTGTTAAACACTGGGAACAAAGTCTTCAGATTAGTGTTAAACACTAAGGAGAGAGGGGTCACGTGTGGACACGTGAGAGCGCCCTGATTTCCCTTATTTTATTCTGCAGATCAGTGTTTAGCACTTTTAATTCTGATGGCCATCACGTGTGAGCACGTGATGGAGATTTACGCATCGATAATTACAGCACTTGCTGAGGGGTCACGTGGGGACACGTGAGAGCGCCCAAAGCTTCTTTTCTTTTGTTTTGCCGTTAAGTGTTAAACACTTTTATTTTTATTTTAGAGCATCACGTGTTGGCACGTGATGGGGATCTGTGCGCCAATTGTTAAAGCATTTGCTGAGGGGTCACGTGATAACACGTGAGAGCGCCCAAAGCTTTCATTTCCTTTGCTTTTTCTTTCTGCGTTTTGAGAGTCACGTGGGAGCACGTGAGGTGATGCTTCAAAGTTCTTTGCAGGGGATCTTTTCAAGGGGCACGAGGGGGCACGTGACCCTAGTTCTTTTCATGAACAGAGATCTTTTAAGAATTGAATTCTTCGTAGGGTTAAACCCTAATTATGATTTTGGAGGAATTAAATTCCTATTGTGAAAGAATTAAATTCTTATTTAGGATGAAACCCTGATTTCTTTTCAATGGAATTAAATTCCCAGATATGTGAAAGAATTAAATTCTTGATTAGGGTTAAACCCCAGTTTCATTTTAGGAGAAATTAAATTCATGTGAGTTTGGGAGAATTAAATTCTTAAAACTCAATTCCCCTTCTAAGTTTAGGATCTGCATGGCAGGATCTCGACCCGATGAGAATTAAATTCTCATCCTATGGGGAGATGTACTCTGTACAGATCTTCAACGAGAAGAAGAACTAAGTTCTTTTCTTTAAATAAGAGTTAAACTCTTTTGAGAATTAAATTCTCTTTTGAAGCCTCTCTTTTCTTACCTAGGGTTTTTCTTTTGCAGAGAATTAAATTCTCCTCTCTTTGCCTTTTTTTCTCTTGAGAATTAAATTCTCCTCCCTCTGTTTTTCTCTCAAAAAAGTAGATCCCCTCTCCTCTTTTCTTGGCTCCTATTTATAGGAGAAGGAAAAGAGTTAATTTGTTTAGCAAATCTCTCATTGGAAGATTTGATTTGATTGTTGAGAGATTTGATTTATATTTATCATTAATCTGGGCCTTTAGATCATTCAGTGAATTTTATTCACCGTGGATTTTGAATCCAAAAGATATTCTATTTGTTATCCTGGTGAGATTTTCAGGGAAATCTTTCCTTGTCCAAGGGTTTTCTATAAATTGGTGATTTTTAATCACCCTTGGATTTTTAATCCAACGGTTCCCCATGACCCTTTTCCATTTGGAAAGATTCAGAAACTTTTAGAATTTAATTCTATTAAATTATAATGCTTTTAAAGCCAGTCACGTGCTGGCACGTGACCTTTGGTCACGTGTGAGCACGTGACCCCCAATTGGGTTCCTTTCTCAGCCGCTTATTTATGTTTCAGTTTTAACCATCACGTGTCAACACGTGACCATTGGTCACGTGTAAGCACGTGATACCTCGTTGAGGTATTTTCTGACTTTTAGAATTAAATTCTATTCATTATTTTAGAGGCTTTAAAAGCCCATCACGTGTCTGCACGTGACCCATGGTCACGTGTGAGCACGTGATGCCCCATTGGGGTCTTTTCTGAGTTTTTATTGTATCTTTTAACTCCTCCAGCAGGTTCTTAAAAGCCCATCACGTGTTGACACGTAATTCCTCATAACTTTTGATCCCGGATGAATTACGAGGCCAATAATATATCAAATCGAAGGGTTTTTCGAGCCGCTTTCGATACCATCAGAATTTATCTGTTTCTCATTCAGGAGTTTGTCAAAAAACAGCCCGGAAGATACTGGTTCCCATTTTCTTAAGCGTATCGCCGCCATTTGATACCTTGGGCTCTTTTGCGCAGAAATTTTTGGCAGGAAAAAATGCCCCCCACTACTTTGCCCACGTAAGTATTTACGTGGGTGAAGTAGTGCAAAGTAATGCATAGTGTATGACCAGTTTCGGGTTGGTATATTACTTTCAGAATCTTGATCTGAGAAGATAACGAGCGGACACAAGCGTCGTCATTTATCATTGACTCAAATCTCGACTCTTAAGAGATATAGTTCCAAACCCTTAACTCTATGAGCCGCACCCTTCTTTCTCTTTATATCTTACTCTGGAGTGAAGTAGTTTATATGCTCATGAGTAGCTTTTCCATTTCAGTGGCATGTAGCTTTGGCTAGTGTGGCTCATAGATGGTCCATCTTGACCTCTTTGCAGGGCGGTGATGGCTTAGGAGATAGGGTTAGGATCTGCCACCTAAGACTTTTTAACTTTATGAGCCGTGAGGGTCTCATAAAGTCTTTTCTCCCTACGGATCGAGAGGATCTCGTTGGTGTATTTTCTCCTTAGGAGTCGTGAGGATTCCTAAGTGTGTTTCTCTTATAAGTCGTAAGGATCTTGTAAGAGAATTTTTCCCTCTTACGAGTCGAGAGGACCCGTAAGCGGTTGTTCCCCTCCTTGTCGAAATTCGACTTCGGAGAGTGAGACCCGTGGATAGTATGCAAGAGACCATTTTGGGCCGACTTGCAGGATCCCAGTGCTTAGGAAACAGGTTTTTTAATCCCTACTGCCTAAGGCTTTATCTCACGAGTCGAGACGAATCGAGAAGTTCTCGCAAAGACATCAATTTCCTCACGAGTCGAAACGAATCGAGCAGATCTCGCAAGAATATCCTAACTTCACAGTTAACCTCTGCTCTTTACGACAGAAGTCCGTTAGGGTCTGTGGTACTTAGGGTTTTGGCCGTCGTACCGTCGCATGAGCTGATGTATTCCTCGATAGGCAATCGTGCTTTTCGAGTAGCCCTGCGACTGCCGTGTCTCTGATCCCTTCGGGGGCTGGACAAGACGTCTTCAAGCAATCCTCCTTGGCAGTTTGACCGTCGGAAGAGCAAGCGCTAGGAATTTGCCATGCCGCTTTTTACTTGAGGTTAGGCTCATTTTGGAGAGCCCCGATGAGTCATAACCACTCCGCGCTGGTGTGGGATGATCTCCGATAGTCTTTCAGGCTTTATATGACTTGCCGTTAAGACCCTGAAGCTAGGAATTTGGCCTTTGCTTCGTTTGTTGGCATCGCGTCCTCTGTATCGAGACGAATGTCATGGTTGTCTCTAGGTTGCTGGTGAACCATCGAGCTTTGGAACTAGGGATTTTGCCGTGGCTCCTTTTGGTGATGTTGCGTCTGCTGTATCGAGACGAACGTCGAGGTGGTGACCACTCCATGTGGGATGATCTCCGGTAGTCTTTCAGGCTTTATATGACTTGCCGTTAAGACCCAGAAGCTAGGAATTTGGCCTTCGCTTCGTTTGCTGGCATCGCGTCCTCTGTATCGAGACGAATGTCATGGTTGTCTCTAGGTTGCTGGTGAACCGTCGAGGTTTGGAACTAGGGATTTTGCCGTGGCTCCTTTTGGTGATGTTGCGTCTGCTGTATCGAGACGAACGTCGAGGTGGTGACCACTCCATGTGGGATGATCTCCGATTGTCTTTTCGGTTTTATATGACTTGCCGTCAAGACCCTGAAGCTAGGAATTTAGCCTTCGCTTCATTTGCTTTGGTGTGTCCGAATCCTGTTGGAGGAAGGACGCTGTAGTTGACATCTCGTCTGCTGTATCGAGACGAACGTAGAGGTGGTGCTCACTCTATGCTGGTGTGAGATGATCTTCGATTGTCTTTCAGGCTTTATATGACTTACCGTCAAGACGTATGAAGCTAGGAATTTGTCCTTCGCTTCGTTTGCTTTGGCGCGTCCGAATCCTGCTGGGGAAAGAACGCTGGGGTGACATTTCATCCGTTGTATCGAGACGATCGTCGAGGTGGTGACCACTCCACGCTGGTGTGAGATGATCTCCGATTGTCTTTTAGGTTTTATATGAGTTACCGTCAAGACGTTGAAGCTAGGAATTTGGCCTTCGCTTCGTTTGCTTTGGCGTGTCCGAATCCTGCTAGGGGAAGAACGCTGGGGTGACATTTCGTTTGCTGTATCGAGACAAACGTCGAGGTGGTGACCACTTCGCACTGGTGTGGGATGATCTCCGATTGTCTTTCAGGCTTTATATGACTTGCCGTCAAGACCCTGAAGCTAGGAATTTGGCCTTCGCTTCGTTTGCTGGTGTCGCGTCTGCTGTATCGAGACGAATGTCGCGGTGGTGATCACTCCATGTTGGTGTGAGGACCAGGATCCGCTATGGACGTTTCCCACGGGATCGAAGAGCGACGTTGTCCGCGTTCCACGTGACCAGGAATTTTGCTCTAGATGCTTCACACGGGTTCACTGCCGTGTTAGGCGAGGACTAGGCTCCGCTCTGGATGCTTCGCACGGGTTCACTGCCGTGCTCTGCGAGGACCAGGATCCGCTCTGGACGTTTTCCACGGGGTCAAAGAGTGACGTTATCCGCGTTCCACGTAACCAGGAATTTTGCACTAGATGCTTCACACGGTTTCATTGCCGCGTTAGGCGAGGACTAGGCACCGCTCTGGATGCTTCACACGGGTTCACTGCCATGTTCTGCGAGGACCACGATCCGCTCTGGACGTTTTCCACGGGGTCAAAGAGTGACGTTATCCGCGTTCCACGTGACCAGGAATTTTGCACTAGATGCTTCACACGGGTTCACTACCGCGTTAGGCGAGGACTAGGCTCCGCTCTGGATGCTTCGCACGGGTTCACTGCCGTGTTCTGCGAGGACCAGGATCCGCTCTGGACGTTTTCCACGGGGTCAAAGAGTGACGTTATCCGCGTTCCACGTGACCAGGAATTTTGCACTAGATGCTTCACACGGTTTCACTGCCGCGTTAGACGAGGACTAGACTCCGCTCTGGATGCTTCGCATGGGTTCACTGCCGTGTTCTGCGAGGACCAGGATCCGCTCTGGATGTTTTCCACGGGGTCAAAGAGTGACGTTATCCGCGTTCCACGTGACCAGGAATTTTGCACTAGATACTTCACACGGGTTCACTGCCGCGTTAGGCGAGGACTTGGCTCCGCTCTGGATTCTTCGCACGGGTTCACTGCCGTGTTCTGCGAGGACCAGGATCCGCTCTGGACGTTTTCCACGGGGTCAAAGAGTGACGTTATCCGCGTTCCACGTGACCAGGAATTTTGCAATAGATACTTCACACGGGTTCACTGCCGCGTTAGGCGAGGACTAGGCTCCGCTCTGGATGCTTCGCACGGGTTCACTGCCGTGTTCTGCGAGGACCAGGATCCGCTCTGGACGTTTTCCACGGGGTCAAATAGTGACGCTATCCGCGTTCCACGTGACCAGGAATTTTGTTGATTATATCCGCATTTCACGGAGTTTGGATTTGACTCTCTGTGGGGGTACATCGTCGAGTTATGGAACTGGGAGTTGCCGCTGTTCCGCTTTGCTTGATGATGTGTCCGCTATGACGAGATGAGTGTTGAGGTGGAGCTAGGATTTTGCCGTCATTCCGCTTTGCTGACCATGAGGTCTTTTATTAACTTTGCATGTATATCCTGCTGGACTGCGAAGGAACGCCGTTGTTAACATTGCGTCTGCTGTAACGAGACGAATGCTAAGGCGGAGTTGGGATTTTGCCATCGCTCCGCTTGATGGTGTAACACCTTTGCGCTGCTGGAATGAGGAGGCACACCGTTGTTGGTCTCCAGGCTACAGATGTGGCCGTTGAGATTTGGGACTAGGGCCTTTGCCGTGGTTCCGTTTCGTTGCGACTTTGAGGTCGATTGTTGACGTCATGTCTGTATCTTGTTGGAGTGAGGAGAAATGCCGTTGGTGATCTCGAAGTTGTCGATGTTGACGTCGAGACCCTGAAGCTCGGGATCTTCCTTTTGCTTCGTTTGTTGACATTATGTCTGCAATATTGCGATAAATGTCGAAGTTGTCTCTAGTTTGTCTATGAACCGTCGAGATTTGGCTTCGCTTTCTGATGGAGCCTGTTGGGAAGGTATGGTTCCCTTTTTATCTGTGCCCCTGGATTGTATACAGGGATCGATGTGATTTCACCTGTAGGGCAAAAAGTTTCATTCTTTCATTTTTTTTATTCCTTCCGCGATGCTCTATCATTTCATCTTTTTATATCGCGAAAATCGCGATTGCCCAATCATTTCGGCTATTTTTCGCGGTGCCCAATCATTTCGGCTATTTTTCATGCATACATTTTTACTTGCTGATTTTGTTTGCAAGTTGCCCCATCATTTCGGCTATTTCGTATGCATTTTTTTTTGGCTCGCTGATTTTTTCTCGCGAGTGTGGAACTTGGAATCTGGTGCCAATCTCAGCATCAGCATCGCTGCGACTGGAATATAGCCAGGAGCGAATCATCATTTTCCATGAAAGGACTTGGAATTTGATACCGGTTTAGGCATCAGCATCGCTGCAACTGGGATATTGCCAGGAGCGAATCATCATTTGCCTTGAAAGGGCTTGGAATTTGATACCGGTTTAGGCATCAGTATCGCTACAACTGGGATATTACCAGGAGCGAATCATCATTTGCCTCTGGCGATGTCGAACAAAGGTGGCTTAGTAAACAGGGTTAAGGGTCCTGTCGGCTAAGGCTTTTGACTTCATGAGCCGTAAGGGTCTCACAAAGGTATTTCTCCCTGCAAGTCGTGAGGATCTCGTAGGTGTGGTTTCTCCTTAGGGATCGTGAGGATTCCTAAGTGCATGTTCTCTTGTAAGTCATAAGGATCTTACAGAAGGGTTTTCTCCTTATAAGTCGAGAGGACTTACAAGTGTTGTTTGTTGTACAAGCATATCCTCAGTCACGGATGGGACCTTGCTGGGGAAATGTTTATTCGCGCCCATGGATTGTATACAAGGGTCAGTATTGAGCCCCTTGTAGGGCAATATCGAAGGTTGTGGGGGTTGCTTAAGAACAGGTTAAGGTTTCTGTAACTTAAGACTTTCAAATCTTATGAGCCGTGAGGGTCCCATAAGAGAGTTCTCCTTACGAGTCGTGAGGATCTCGTAAGCGTAATTTCTCCTTAGGAATCGTGAGGATCCTTAAGTGTGTTGCTTCCTTGTGAGTCGTAAGGATCTCACGCGGGTGGTTTCTCCTTATAAGGTCGAGAGGACCCTGTAAGTGTCTTTTAACGAGGTTGCGCCCTTTCGGGTTTTCACAAACACTCGCCGGTAGCCCTGCTGTTTTTACTCACGGAGCCCTTTCGGGTTTTCATCCGTGCTCATTTTGCTTATGGACATACCGTTTTCTTTTTTTTTCTTTTTTCTTTTTTTTTTTTAAACGAGGTCGCGCCCTTTCGGGTTTTCACGAACACTCGCCGGTAGCCCTGCTGTTTTTACTCACGGAGCCCTTTCGGGTTTTCATCCGTGTCCATTTTGCTTATGGACATACCGTTTTTTTTTCCCTTCTTTTTTGCTTTTTTTTTTAACCACGCCAGCCTGATGATGCCGCGGGTTGATAGTAGTTTAACGACGTTTCGGTCATTTGCAAGTTTTAGGACATTGCGGTCCGCCGTTAGTTTAAGGACGTTTCGGTCCGACGCCAGTTTTAGGACATAGTGGTCCACCGTCACCGTATTTGAGGCGAATCTCTAGTTTACTGACTTTTCGGTCTATGGGGCTTTCCCTATGAATGAGCATGATGCCCCCGACATATCCACCTTTTTCGAAGCATGTTGATGTGGCGGGTTTACTTTCCACTTTTCGGGCAGCGCGAACTTGCCCTGTTGGTATTGGTCTTCAACCCAGTTTTTGAAGACGTAGCAATTATCGAGTGGGTGACCCATTACTCTGTGGTAGGGACAATAGTTAGGATTGTTAACGTCACCTGGTTGCAATGGACGTTTTGGATCTGGCAGAGTGATAAGCCCGCTGTGCACTGCTAGCTCGAACAATCTCTTTGTTTTATCTTTGGGAAACGAGTAAGGATGTTTCAGCTTCTCATTGAGGTATCGCGGCTTGTTGTTTTGACGACAAAACGGTCTCGGGTTACTCGGCTGTTGTTGAGTGTTGGCAACAAAGGCCGTTTTTTCCTTTTCCTTTCTCATTTCGTTTGCTCCGTCGTTTGCGGGTCCGAGATTCTTTCCGGGTAGCGTGAGATTGTACCGCTGAACGTTCTCACAACTCTCCAATTCTTTTGTTTTAGAAATGAATTCCTTGAAGAGAGGGTTGAGGGCGGTTTCTTCGTCAGAATCGCTTCTAAAGGTGAAAACTCGTGATCCCCCGGGCTCGTCCCTATGACAATTGCCGGCAACTCTTTTATGCTCATCTGTCGTATTTTTTCGCTGTCTACGAGCTTCCCGCTTTATTCTATTGACGTGTTGTCTATGAGCGACATATCCTTGCCACCAACACTTAAAGGAGTTGCAGTCTTCAGTAGGATGTGCGATCCTCTGATGATATAAGCAGAAGTTAGGGTGTACGTCCGTTTCATCAAAATGTATACCACCAGGAGAATTTTTTCTGAAAGAGGGCGGCCTCATCCTCATTGATATGGCTTTGGCGAATCGTTTCCTTGTCTTGATCCTGCTTTCATTTGCGGCGGATGTACTTTGATCCGGTGGGAGTGTTTCGACCCTTTTGTCCAGTCGTCGGCGTTTGGCTTTCTCGAATATGGCCATCTCGCGCTCTCGATCAGCTTTGCTTTTAAGACGGGCTTCATTCAGGAATGCATCAATCATCTCGTCTGATGGCCACAGAAGTTCTGGTTCAGGACCCGCCCTCGGTTTCTCGGTGCAAGGAGCCTCTTCATCATCTATCAATGAGTGAGAGATCATGTGACAACTTGCCCCCGGTGTGTCCGTCTTCTTTGGAGTGTGCGGCTGTGGTGGGTTTACCTTCCACTTTTCAGACAGCGCAAACTTGCCTTGTAGGTACTGATCCTCGATCCATCCCTTAAAGACGAAGCAATCTTCGATTGGATGGCTTACCGCTTGGTGGTAAGGGCAATAATTGGGATCGTTGACATCGCCTGGTTGCAACGGACGTTTTGGACTCGGCAGATTGATGAGTCTGTTGCGCACTGCCAGCTCGAACAGTTTTCTCGTTTTATTCTGAGGAAAAGAGTAAGGACGTCCCAGTCTTTCCTCGAGGGATGGGCGTGGTCGCACATTGTTCTGGCGAACAACCGGCTTTAAGTGGCTCGGCTGTTGTTGAGTATTGGCGACGACGGTTGCTTTCCCTTTGTCCTTTTCATTCTAAGGCTCTGTCTTTGAAGGAGATGGTCTATGACCCATCTGGTCCATTTGGGCCAGCTTGTCAATCAAAGCCTGAAAAGTGGTCGGCTTGAAGAACATCATGAATTGGGATATGGCCGCTTGAGGGTCGAGAGTACCCACGAACATGCCTACGGCAGGAGCTTCTTCTATGCATTGTTCGCATCTCGACCATAGGTTCCGCCACCGGATTGCATATTGCACCCACGTCTCTCCCGGCTTCACTCTGGCGTTGATCAGTGCCGTGATCGGGGTGCGCTCGCTAGCGCTGGCAAATCTCTGTGTAAACAGCAGCTCCATCTCTTCAAATGTTTTGACAGAGTCGTTGGGAAGCTCTGAGTACCATTCAAAGGCTGTGTCTGCTAAGCTGCCAACGAATTAGCGAAGCAACAGTTTTTCATCGCCTCCTGTGTTGCCGCATAAGGCCCTGAATTGAGCGACATGCTGATGTGGATTCCCTGTCCCCTTGTACACATGGAATTTAGGGATCGTATATCCCGGCAGGTAACTGATTTGGTCATACCAGCCTGGATAGGGTCGTCCGGTTGTAGCAATTTGCCCAGCCGCTTCATTCACTTGATGAGCCCGTATTTGATGAGCTATATAGTCATCCAGCGCAGCCTTGGAGATGGTTTCATCTTTAGCTATTGAAAGAGTCGGAGGAGGATTAGATGTCTCTCCTCTATCGTCTTCAGTAATGATCGGAGGGTCTTCAACTGGAGGGTCCGGCTGTAGCATCATCCCTACCATATCTTGGAAGAGGAGCGCCATTTGCTTTATGTTAGCCGCTTGCTCTGCGACTTCTCTGTCCTTCTTTTCGAGGACTCTGCGTAGGTAGTCAGCGTCAGTTTCTTGTTCATGACGCTGCTCTGATGATGCCCCCGAGCTTTCTTTTGGCCCGGTAAGTGCGGCTATTGCAGTCATCATCTCCTGAAGCTTCTGTTGCTGCTCCTGGGTTTTCGTCACGGATCGGGTGAGTGGTCGGTGACCCGTCGAAGCACGGCTTTCCTCCTTTCCAGAAGCCATATAAACAGTGTGCACCACCCTGCCCCCAGACTTGGGGCGTTTGGGCTCAGCGTCTTTGTGGTCTGCCACGTTTACTGGGGCTTTCTCTGGCCTCCTTCTTTTCTGAGTGGTTGACGTTGAGGGGGCCGCTGTAGTGGGCACCCAAGTAGCCGTTGCTTTTTGCGGCTTGACGGAGTAATCCTTCTCCGGCCGAACCTTCATCTTTTTCTGTCGGCGGAGATAGTTTTCATCAATCACCGACTCTTGGACCCGTCGCCAGACCTTATAAATCTTGGAGGATAGCCGTTGAGAGGGATGCTCCGGCTTTGCATCTGTAATACTCCCCGCAGGTGGAGGAGATCTTTTTAGCGTGGCAGTCGGAGAGTTCTTGCGTACCCCCCTTAGCGGTTCAAAGCTGTTCCCAGTTGGAACAGCAACATTGATTTCCACCATCGGAGCTGGCGGAGTTATCCCAGAGGGGGTGTTGCCCCCAGCCTTCCTTACCCGGCGCCAGTGGCGACGTCGAGCATGTCGTGCAGATGAGATCACCTCCGTTGTTGGATAAGCTTCTTCATGCCCCTGCTTTGAGGAGAGACTGTTATTGGTGCTAGCCTATCGAAGGCTGACGCCCGTTGAGAAGCAATGTCTAATCTGTCAAAGACAGACCTCTGAGCAGGGTAAGCAGCTTCGAGGACCTCGCCTGGAGCAACAACCGGAATGGCCAGCCTCGTAAAAACTGACTTCTTGGAAGGAGGAGCCTTTCCAATGATTAAGTCTGCTTGAGCCGGGATGGCTATCCGCTTTGGGATGGCAGCTTCGGGTATCACGGGCTTATAGACGTTCTGGCCCAGTCTGTTGAAAACTGAGGTATTGAAGTTGGGCGACCCGTTGAGAGGGGCCGCGGCAGTAGCAAGCCAATCGAAGACCGACTTCTTTGGGGCTTCTTGCAACGTCATTGTGCTATTGAAGCTCAACGGTGGGAGCATGGTCCCGAAGAATAATCCAGTGGTGGCCTGAGTTACCTGCTCCACTGGCATCTTGAAAAGGGAGGCCGCTTGGGGCCCATAAGTCACTCCTCCAGCAAGGACCGAGCGAGAGTTGCAGTTGCAGGCAGTGCAGTTTGAAGCCATTGATCTTCTGTTTTCTGCACGGAGCAAGACACCAAATCTTAGTACCTCGAATCCACAGGCAACCACAATAAACCGCGATTTGTTCGCGAACACGACACACGAAGTGTGGAGTGGAAAGTGGAAAAGGTCCCACCGGGCGTGCCAGAATCTGTTCCCCTCCAAAAGACGGCGCACAAGACTGCGATGTCCTGGCACTGAGATTCGGGGCAGATGCTATTTGGTTTTATCCGTCCACCTCTCCGAAGATGCCAAGTTGATTTATGGCACCGTGTATCGGAGGTTTAGACGGATGCGGCCGATGTAGCAGACTTCGTCAGATTCCCCCTCGTTTGAGGGGTTTTTGATTGTGGGGACGCTCTTCCCTGCAGGCGCAAGCCCCTGCAGTTAATTACGCTACCGCATCGCGGTAACAACTTTCTCCTTCTCCAGCTGGTCACTTCGTGTCGTGGGTGTTTGTTTTGTGTTTGGTTGCCCGTGGATTGTATACGGAGACTAAGTTATGTTGTCGCCCGTAGGACGTGGATTAGTCCAAATCCGTATTTTCTTAGATTTGGGTTTGGGGTTTTGGTTTGAGGATACGTTAGCCATATTTGAGACTAAGATCAACTCAAACGTTTGTTAAGGATACGTTGGTCTAATTTGAGACCAAGATCAACTTAACAGGATCGTTTAGATCCGACAAAAGAGCATTTGGGCTCTATTGTTCCAGTTTAGGGACGTAGTGGTCCAATGAATGTATGGCCGTCGGGACCCATCACCTCTCTGACGACGTTGAAGGATTACAACGACAGATGTCAGAGGAGTTCAGAGATGTACCCTTGAGCCAAAGTTGGTTGGGAGATCTATAGTCCAATTTGGGACTAAAGTCCGTTTGAAGGTTTTGGTTTAAGGATACGTTAGCCATATTTGAGGCTAAGATCAACTTAAACGTTTGTTAAGGATACGCTAGTCTGATTTGAGACTAAGATCAACTTAACGGGATCGTTTAGATCCGACAAAAGAGCATTTGGGCTATATTGTTCCAGTTTAGGGACATGGTGGTCCATCTCCAGTTTAGGGACATAGTGGTCCATCTCCAGTTTAGGGACGTGGTGGTCCATCGGTAGTTTAAGGACATTGCGGTCCATAGGTAGTTTAAGGACGCCTAAGTCCATGGGTTTAAGGACCCCACAGTCCATATGGGTGTGTTTAAGGATGCATTAGTCCGTTAGTTTAAGGACGCATAAGTCCGCGGGTTTAAGGACCCCACAGTCCGTATCTTGGTTTAAGGACGCATAAGTCTATGAGTTTAAGGACCCCACAGTCCGTGTTGATGTGTGGTTGTCGGGACCCGTCACCTCTCTGAAGACGTTGAAGGATTACAACGACAAATATCAGAGGAGTTCAGAGATGTACCCTTGAACCAATGAGTTGGTTGAAAAAGCAGATGTGCTCAGTTCAAGATGATTTGAGGACTTATGGCCAGTTTGGGCTAAGTACAATTATATTTGAAATATTGGCCCTTTGTTGGCTCATTGAAGGAGAGGCTTTGCCTCTAGAAACTTAGCCAATTGGGCTAAATCTAGTGTTAAACACTAAAGACCAACAGTGTTGAACACTGGGAATAAGATTAGCAAGTTAGTGTTAAACACTAAAAGATAACCAGTGTTAAACACTAGCATCAGGGCTTTCAAATTAGTGTTAAACACTAAAGCCAATCAGTGTTAAACACTGGTAATCAGAGATTTCAAATTAGTGTTAAACACTAAAGCAAATCAGTGTTAAACACTGGGAACAAAGTCTTCAGATTAGTGTTAAACACTAAGGAGAGAGGGGTCACGTGTGGACACGTGAGAGCGCCCTGATTTCCCTTATTTTATTCTGCAAATCAGTGTTTAGCACTTTTAATTCTGATGGCCATCACGTGTGAGCACGTGATGGAGATTTACGCATCGATAATTACAGCACTTGCTGAGGGGTCACGTGGGGACACGTGAGAGCGCCCAAAGCTTCTTTTCTTTTGTTTTGCCGTTAAGTGTTAAACACTTTTATTTTTATTTTAGAGCATCACGTGTTGGCACGTGATGGGGATCTGTGCGCCAATTGTTAAAGCATTTGCTGAGGGGTCACGTGATAACACGTGAGAGCGCCTAAAGCTTTCATTTCCTTTGCTTTTTCTTTCTGCGTTTTGAGAGTCACGTGGGAGCACGTGAGGTGATGCTTCAAAGTTCTTTGCAGGGGATCTTTTCAAGGGGCACGAGGGGGCACGTGACCCTAGTTCTTTTCATGAACAGAGATCTTTTAAGAATTGAATTCTTCGTAGGGTTAAACCCTAATTATGATTTTGGAGGAATTAAATTCCTATTGTGAAAGAATTAAATTCTTATTTAGGATGAAACCCTGATTTCTTTTCAATGGAATTAAATTCCCAGATATGTGAAAGAATTAAATTCTTGATTAGGGTTAAACCCCAGTTTCATTTTAGGAGAAATTAAATTCATGTGAGTTTGGGAGAATTAAATTCTTAAAACTCAATTCCCCTTCTAAGTTTAGGATCTGCATGGCAGGATCTCGACCCGATGAGAATTAAATTCTCATCCTATGGGGAGATGTACTCTGTACAGATCTTCAACGAGAAGAAGAACTAAGTTCTTTTCTTTAAATAAGAGTTAAACTCTTTTGAGAATTAAATTATCTTTTGAAGCCTCTCTTTTCTTACCTAGGGTTTTTCTTTTGCAGAGAATTAAATTCTCCTCTCTTTGCCTTTTTTTCTCTTGAGAATTAAATTCTCCTCCCTCTGTTTTTCTCTCAAAAAAGTAGATCCCCTCTCCTCTTTTCTTGGCTCCTATTTATAGGAGAAGGAAAAGAGTTAATTTGTTTAGCAAATCTCTCATTGGAAGATTTGATTTGATTGTTGAGAGATTTGATTTATATTTATCATTAATCTGGGCCTTTAGATCATTCAGTGAATTTTATTCACCGTGGATTTTGAATCCAAAAGATATTCTATTTGTTATCCTGGTGAGATTTTCAGGGAAATCTTTCCTTGTCCAAGGGTTTTCTATAAATTGGTGATTTTTAATCACCCTTGGATTTTTAATCCAACGGTTCCCCATGACCCTTTTCCATTTGGAAAGATTCAGAAACTTTTAGAATTTAATTCTATTAAATTATAATGCTTTTAAAGCCAGTCACGTGCTGGCACGTGACCTTTGGTCACGTGTGAGCACGTGACCCCCAATTGGGTTCCTTTCTCAGCCGCTTATTTATGTTTCAGTTTTAACCATCACGTGTCAACACGTGACCATTGGTCACGTGTAAGCACGTGATACCTCGTTGAGGTATTTTCTGACTTTTAGAATTAAATTCTATTCATTATTTTAGAGGCTTTAAAAGCCCATCACGTGTCTGCACGTGACCCATGGTCACGTGTGAGCACGTGATGCCCCATTGGGGTCTTTTCTGAGTTTTTATTGTATCTTTTAACTCCTCCAGCAGGTTCTTAAAAGCCCATCACGTGTTGACACGTAATTCCTCATAACTTTTGATCCCGGATGAATTACGAGGCCAATAATATATCAAATCGAAGGGTTTTTCGAGCCGCTTTCGATACCATCAGAATTTATCTGTTTCTCATTCAGGAGTTTGTCAAAAAACAGCCCGGAAGATACTGGTTCCCATTTTCTTAAGCGTATCGCCGCCATTTGATACCTTGGGCTCTTTTGCGCAGAAATTTTTGGCGGGAACAGGATTTTCACAAGTTCAATGATTTATATCACATTTGAGGGTTTGAACTTGGAAGTGAGGTGAAGAAAATTGTAGAGAGCAAGAGCTCAAGAAAATGGCTAAGGCATGAAGAATGAAAATGATGAGAGTAAACTCCAAATGGCTCTCTCTCTCCTCACTTATTCAAGTATGGAATAAAATTGCAATATTAAATTGCAACCATACTTGAATAGTGAGTCAAGACTAATATACAAATAATAAAACCCGTGCCTTGCCCATTCTATAAATATCTCCACAATTTACACATCATTTTTCCATTTTCTAAAAAATAGAAAAACATGCCATGCTTCATATAATATATATATATATATATATACATTAATATATACATATATAAATAAAGCAATTAGTGAGCTAATGATATTAGTTAAGATATAATTATATCACATATAATATATATCACATTATTAAATCAACACTTGATCTAATAATCTGGTTATATCATATATAACCGACTAATATCATTAATCTGAATATCATATTATCAAACTAACACTTGATTCAATAATCCGGTTATATCACATATAACCTGACCGACATCAGATAACCGGCAGATTATAATACGGTATCATATACTCATATTTAATCAGGCCCACGCACATATCAACATATGTGTCCTACTTCGTTTCGCTCGAACCAGGAAACTTCTGTGTGGGACTCTAAAGACTCGTTAATACGCCAGTAGTAGGTGATGATCACATCAATCACCTACAAGCCGTCAGCGGTACTAGCTGGACGTAACGGCTGCCCGGGTATTGAGCGATATGAAGATCAACAAGCAAGCTCGTTCATACTCTCCATGAAGCCTATCAGTAACACTACCGTATGGTCCGGTCTCTTCGTCTGATATATCGCATATCATGTCTAAGGGTGGTAAACGTCAGGCCCTTGTTTCCTGATTTAAAATCAGAAAAGCTTATGTAAAAGGCTTCAGAAAAGGGTCACGTGCTTACACGTGACCAGCAGTCACGTGTTGACACGTGACATCTAAAACCATCAGCAAGGCAAATTCAGCTTCCCGACTACATCAAAGAAAAGGGCTTCAGAAAGGGTCACGTGCTCCCACGTGACCTGAGTCACGTGTTGGCACGTGACAATTAAAAGCAGCTTCAAAGGCAAACCGATTCCCTGATCAGATCAAGGAAAAGGCTTCAGAAGAGGTCACGTACTCCCACGTGACCAGGGTCACGTGTAGGCACGTGATAATCAAAAGTAGCAGACGTGTTCTCCGTCTAAATCAAGAAAAAGAATCAATCAAGAAAAAGAATTCAGCCGAGGGTCACGTGCTCACACGTGACCAGGGGTCACGTGATGGCACGTGACGGCTAAGCAGCAACCAGAAGACATAGCGCAAAAAGAAAGAGGAAGGCTCGTTCCAAGGGGGTCACGTGTCCACACGTGACCAAGGGTCAGTCGGCCACACGTGACCGACTTCAAAGCCCATTTGTTAGCAGAATTAAATTCTGAGAAAAGACTTCTCAAATCTTTCCAAAAGAACCGATTGAACTAAAGATTTAAAGGTGATTAAATATCATCTATCTATGGGAAAATCTCGAACTTGGAAAGATTTCCCCTTAAAATCTAACCGAAATAACAAAGGAGAATCTCTGGATTTAAAAATCCAATGGTGAATAAAATTCACCTAATAATCCAAAGGTCCAAAACGAATGATGGATGCAAATTAAATCTCCCAATGGAAGATTCATCAAAAACTAATTGACTCGGCTGCTTCTCCTATAAATAGGAGCCAAGAGACACACAAAACAAAAAAGAAGAGAGAGAGGGAGGATATACACGCAGAGGGAAGAAAAGGGAGAGAGCCTGGATACTTTGTGGAATTTGGATCTTCTGCAAAAGATAACCCTAGGTAAGAAAGGGAAGGCTTTTTGAAAGAAAAGAGAAGAGAATTCAATTCTCAACAGAGTTTAACTCTAATATAAAACAGAAGAACATATTTCTTCTTTCTTTGATAGAGGATCTGTAAAGTGCACATCTCCCCTTGAAGTTGAGAATTTAATTCTCAATGGGTTGAGATCCTGCCATGCAGATCCAAAACATAGAGAGGGAATGGAAGCACGAGAATTTAATTCTCACAGAACTATAGGAATTTAATTCCTTTAAAATAAAATTAGGGCTTGACCCTGTGTTATGGGAATATAATTCCTTCAGAATAAAAAGAAAACAGGGTTTAACCCTAATTAAGAACTTAGTTCTGTTGAAACAACGGGAATTTAATTCCCTTAATTATAATTCTTTAACAGAGAGTGCGAGTTTAATTCCTTAAAGCTTTTATTAGGGTTTAACCCTATTCAGTTCTTCACATATATGAGAAATTTAATTCCTACAGAAAATTCAGAGTATAAATCGTCAAAAGGAAGTAGGAATTTAATTCCTAAGAAAGATTAACAGATCTTCTAAACAACATATATAGAGGCAGGGTCACGTGTTACCACGTGACCCCCCCCCCCTTCCCAAAGATCTACAGAAAGCCCCTTTGAGGCAGTGCCTCACATGACCCACGTGACCCTTGACAGAAGCTTTAACACATAAGCGTTTGAACACCCGTCACGTGATGACACGTGATGCTCTAAAAGATGCAATAGTCTCAGAAGAACAAATGAAGGGAGGGCGCTCTCACGTGTTGCCACGTGACCCCTCTTGCCTCAGTGTTTAACACTAAATTGGAACCCCTGAGCCCAGTGTTAAACACTGTTTTGCCTTAGTGTTCAACACTAATTAAAGAGCTTTCTTGCAGTGTTTAACACTGAATTTCTTAGTGTTTAACACTAAATTAAATCTCTGTTGACAGAGTTTAACATTAATTTTCGTAGTGTTTAACACTAATTTGAAGCCTCTGCTGCTAGTGTTTGACACTGATTTGCTCTAGTGTTTAGCACTAATTTGAACCCCCTGTTGCTGGTGTTTAACACCAACTGTCTTTTAGTGTTAAAACACTAACTTGATCCCAGTGTTCAACACTGCTGAATTAACATTGGTCCATTCGGCTAAATGGTCAGAGGCAAAACCTCTCCTTCAAGAGACCAACAGGAAGCCAATATTCCATACCTGATTGGACTTAGCCCAAGATGGCCATAAGTCCTCAATTCGTAATTAACTGGGCTAATGGGCTCATAACATAATTAATTGGTCTTGATCCCAAATTGGGCCAAAGACTATTTAATCTACTCCGGTTCCAGGGTACATCTCTTCACTCCTTTGATACTCGGCGTTGTAATCCCTCAACGTCTTCAAAGAGGTGACGGGTCCTGATGACCACGCATTGAAACGGACTGTGGGGTCCTTAAACCCATGGACTACGACGTCCTTAACTTTGACCGAGATGTCTTAAAACTAACAACGGACTGTGGGGTCCTTAAACCCATGGACTACGATGTCCTTAACCTTGACCGAGATGTCTTAAAACTAACAACGGACTGTGGGGTCCTTAAACCCATGGACTACGACGTCCTTAACCTTGACCGAGATGTCTTAAAACTAACAATGGACCGCAATGTCCTTAAACTACCCATGGACCGCGATGTCTTTAAACTAGCAACGGACCACCATGTCCCTAAACTGGAACAATAGAGCCCAAACGCTCTTTTGTCGGATCTAAACGATCCCGTTTAAGTTGATCTTAGCCTCAAATATGGCTAACGTATCCTTAAACCTTCAAACAGGCTGGACTATGAATCTCCCCCAATTAACTCTGGTTCGAGGGTACATCTCTGAACTCCTCTGACATTTTTCGTTGTAATCCTTCAACGTCGTCAGAGAGGTGACGGGTCCCGACGGCCATACATACGATGGACCACTAGGTCCCTAAACTGGAACAATGGAGCCCAAATGCTCTTTTGTCGGATCTAAACGATCCTGTTAAGCTGATCTTAGTCTCGAGATGGACTAACGCATCCTTAACAAACGTTCGAGTTGATCTTAGCCTCAAGTATGGCTAACGTATCCTCAAACCAAATCCCCAAACCCAAATCTAAGATAACACGGATTTGGACTAGTCCACGCCCTACGGGCGACGACATAACTCGGTCTCCGTAAACAATCCACGGGCAACAAAACATAAAATAAACACATACGACACAAAGTGACCATCTGGAGAAGGAGAAAGTTGTTACCGTGATGCGGTAGCGTAATTAACTGCAGGGGCTTGCGCCTGCAGGGAAGAGCGTCCCCACAATAAAAAAAACCCTCAAACGAGGGGGAATCTGACGAAGTCTGCTACATCGGCCGCATCCGTTTAAACCTTCGATACACGGTGCCATAAATCAACTTGGCATCTTCGGAGAGGTGGACGGATAGCACCAATTAGCATCTGCCCCGAATTTCAGGCAAGACGTCATGTCGCGCCGTCCTTCGGAGGGGAACAGATTCTGGCACGCCCGGTGGGACCTTTTCCTCTTTCCACTCCACACTTCGTGTGTCGTGATTCGCGAACCAATCGCGGTTCGCTAATGGTTGCCCTGGGGTTTCAAGATACTAAGAATTGGCGTCTTGCTTATTGCAGAAAGCAAAGGATCGATGGCTTCTACTTCTGCGAAATCCTCCAACTGCTCAGACTGCAATTGCGACCAACGCTTTGCCTCGCCAGGAGGTATAGCCTACGGACCCCAAGCTGCTTCGTTATTCACAATGCCGGTGGACCATGTGACTCAGGCCACTACCGGATTGTTCTTTGGGACTATACTCCCACCAACAAGCTTCGTGGCGCCGGTGCTGACAAAGGAAACTCCCAAGAAGTCGATCTTTGATCGTCTTACCCCTGCCGCGGCTCCTCTCAACGGGTCGCCCGACATCAGCGCCTCGGTCTTCTCTAGATTGGGCCAGAAATCCTGTGGACCCATCATGGGGCCTACAATCCCAGAGAAGGCTGCTTCTAAGAAAGTGACCGGTCCTGCTCCTGATGTCATCAAAGCGACTTCCCCTGCCACAAAGTCGGTCTTTACAAGATTGACGGCTTCAGCTCCCGCTCCTGCTATCTAAAGGACATCGGTCTTTGACAGGCTAACACCAGCAACGACCCCCCACCTACATAGGGGACAAGACGAAGCTATTCTCACCGCTGAACCAATGACGTCCGCTCGACACGCTCGACGTCGCCACTGGCGCCGAGTAAGGAATGCTGGGGGCAACTCCCCCTCTGGGCTAACTCCACCAGCCTCGATGGTAGAAGTTAACGCTGCTGTTCCAACTGGGAACAGCTTCGAGATGCTAAATAAGGTGCGAAGGAATTCTCCTACTGCGGTGCTAAAGAGGTCTCCTCCCCCACTACAAAAGGTTGTGGAAATAAAGTCAGAACAGCCCCGATCCCCTCAACGACTGTCTTCCAAAATCTATAAGGTTTGGCGGCAGACCCAGGACTCGATGATCGATCCAAACTTCTCCCGCCAGCACAAGAAGCTGAAAATCCAACCGGAAGCCGGTCACCAGGCTAAACCACGAAAGGCTGTCGGGACGCCCATCTCAACGGCCCCCTCCACCTCCACTGCTCATAAAAGGAGGAAGCCAGAGAAGATCCCCCAGCCTGCAATGACAGCTAAAAGCACTGAGCCCAGACGCCCTAAGTCTGGGGGCATGACGGTCCACACCGTATACATGGCGTCAGGAAAAGAAGACAGCCGTGCGTCTACAGGTCATAGACCGCTTACACGGTCGGTGACCAAAGCTCAGGAGCAACAGCAAAAGCTCTAGGAAATGATGAATGCTATGGCCGCACTTTACCGGGCCAAAAGAAAACCCAGAAATGTCCTCAGACGAACGCCAGGAGGAAGAAACCGACGCCGAATTCTTTCGTCAGATACTGGAGAAGAAGGACAAAGAGGCTGCTGAACAAGCAGCCAACATACAGCGTATGGGCCTTCTCTTCCAAGATATGATAGGGATGATGATCCGGCAGGACCCACCCGCCGAGGATCCCCCAATCGTTCTTGAAGACGACCGAGGAAAAACGTCAAATCCACCACCGGCCCTCTCAACGGCCAAAGAGGAAACAATCTCTAAGGCTGATTTGGTCGACTATATAGCCCAGCAAATCCGGGTTCATCATGCGACTGAGGCAGCTGGTCAAGTTGTAAAGACAGGCCGGCCGTATCCAAGCTGGTACGACCAAATCAAATACCCGTCGGGTTATACAATACCAAAATTCCACGTGTATAAGGGGAACGGCAATCCCCATCAACATGTTGCCCAGTCCAGGGGCCTTTGCGGTAACACCGGCGGTGATGATAAACTGTTGCTTCGCCAGTTCGTGGGCAGCTTATCAGAAACAGCGTTCGAATGGTATTCAGAACTCCCGAACGATTCTATCAAGACGTTCGCTGAAATGGAGCTGCTATTCACTCAGCGATTCGCAAGCGCCAGCGAACGCACTCCAATAACGGCACTGATTAACGCCAGGGTAAAACCAGGCGAAACCTGGGTCCAGTATGCTATACGCTGGCGGAATTTGTGGTCGAGATGCGAGCAACGCATTGAGGAAGCACCCGCAGTGTGCATGTTCGTGGGAACCCTAGACCCTCACGCAACTATCTCCCAGTTTATGATGTTCTTTAAACCAACCACATTCCAAGCTTTAATCGACAAGCTGGCTCAGATGGACCAGATGGGTCATAGACCACCTCCCCCGAAGTCGGAACCTCGGAATGACAAGGGTAAAGGAAGGGCAACCTTCGTCGCGAATGCCCAGCAGCAACCTAACGCCCCGAAGCCGGCAGATCAATTGGAAGAAAGACGCCGGTATTATAATGAGAAGATGAAGCGTCCCTACTCGTTCCCACGAGACAAGACGAAACGGTTATTCGAGCTGGCAGTACGCAACAGACTTATAAACCTACCAAATCCAAGGCGACCGCCGCAACCCACTGAGGTGAATAACCCTAACTATTGCCCTTACCATCAAACGGTAAGTCATCCGATTGAGGATTGCTTCGTCTTCAAAGGATGGATTGAAGATCAATACCTCCAGGGGAAGTTTGCACTGTCCAAAAAGTGGAAGGTGAACCCACCACAGCCGCATACTCCTAAGAAAGAAGATACACCGGGGGCAACCTGTTCCTTTATTGAAGAAGCTCCATGGGAGGTCGTGCTATCAACTAAAACCAAGAGAATGCTAAGAGACCTTCATGCGTGCCCTACGATCGAATGGAAGGACCCTCTTGAACCTCAAATTATCGAAGGGATGTTGAAGCCCCGCCCAACTACGAAGACTCGTGATAGTGGCCCAAATACTCACGCCCAATTGTCAAAATCTTCGAAGAAAAAGAAGAAGAGATCCAAGAAGCCCGTGAAGCCTGGAGACGAGCACACGAACTTGCAGAAGCAAATCGACGCGCTGGAAGAGTACAATCAAAAGACGCGAACTCCTGTCACACTGCAAGAGTTCCTCAACCACATCTTTCAAGAGGGAGATGATAGAGAGAGTTCGTCGGATGAATCCGAGGGATATGTGGCGAGTTGTAACGTTATCTCCCACTCGTTTACCGACGATGAAAAGACTCCTGGCACTGAGAAGCTGGGGACAGAGCCTGAACCAGAGCGTGCGTGACCAACAGATGAAATGATCAACGCCTTTCTAGACGAGATTCGTCTAAAGAGTAAAGCGGATCAGGAGCGTGAGATGGCCGCATCGGAAGGAGCCAAATGCAGACGACCGAACGAAAGAGTTGAAGTGCTCCCGCCAGATTGAAAAGCATCCGAGGCAGACAAGAAGATATTCAAGACGAGAAAAAGGTTTGCCAAAGCCATGTCAATGGGAATGAAGCTACCACCCTCGGAAGAAAACACGCTTAACGGTGTGGAGAGGCACCCTGATTATTGCGCATATCATCGGAAAATTTCACACCCCACGGAGGAGTGCGACGCCTTTTAGATATGGTGGCAAGGATATGTTGCTCATCGGCAACATTTTAAGCGCCTGAAACGCAAGATTCGTCGGGAACGAAGAAGCACTGTCGACGAGCGCAACAGAACTACTGGCAGCTGTTACATGGTTAACGCCGGGGGGTCACAAATTCTCACCTTTGGGAACGACTCTGATGAAGAAATGGCTCTGGGCCCTCTCTTTAATGAATCTGTTTTAGGGAAAGAGGAGAAATCGGAAGCCTGCGAGAACATTCAGCTGCGCAATCGCACACTCCCAGAAAAGAATCTCGGGCCCGCGAATAGAAAAGATAAGGGAAAGGAAAAGGTCACTGAGGATATCACTTTAGATGACCAAGTCATGAAAGAACTAACTACCAAAGACCCTCCCAGGAAGGGTAAGGTGGACTACAATATCCTAGCGCACCTAAGGAAGCTACCTTCCCAGCTTAGCATTCTCGATGCCCTCCTCTTATCAAAAGAAGCGCGAGATTCACTAATTAAGGCGCTACAAGAACCTGAGCAGTTCCAAGCCTTCCTCGCCACCTAAAGGATGAAGGATGAACGGGAGGAAGTGCATACGGCCGACATCACTTTTGGTGACGAAGACCTCCTTCTCGGGACGTGCGACCACAACCGTCCCCTATATGTCTCTGGATACTGCCATGATATCAAGATAGGCAAGATCCTGGTGGATAATGGATCCTCCGTCAATCTCCTTAATGTTCGGGTGTTGAAGGAAATCTGCATGAGTGTGCAACACATCGCTTGTGACAAAATTACTATCTCCGGCTTCGATTCATAATCGTCACAGACTCTCGGATCCGTGATATTAACATTACGCTTTGGACTCCTCGTCACAGACATCAAATTCCATGTCATTGACGCCAAGACCTGCTACAACGCCTTGCTCGGTCGTCCTTGGCTACACGAGTACAACATCATCCCTTCTACACAACATCAGTGTATGAAGTACTTTAAGGATGGTTTCGAGTATACCGTAACAGGTGAGTTGAACCCATTTTCCGTGAGCGAAGTCCGCAAATACGAAGATGCGAAGTACTTTTTGCCAGATTTCGAGGATACAGAAAGGTGTCGCAAGCCGGAGAACAAAGCCGCCGCCACCATCCCTGTTTTTGGGAGCGATACCGAAGAAGAAGAAGAGATAGTTTATGCCGGGCCGTCTCAACGCAACAACCCGGGGACGTCCGCCCCCATGTTGGTCTTCGGAAGTGACTCGGAAGATGAGGTCAATGCCGTGTTCTCCAATCGGCTGTCAATACAAGCACCCCCTAGCGATGATCAGAGTTTGCAAATCACCATGGTACCGCGAGAACACTACAAGGATCTCGACACACTTCAAGCTCACAATGTGCAAGACCAGCAAACGTTTTACGTCCCTCCCAGGCAAAAGGGTGAGAAGGTGATCCTATTCTACCGATCCTCAGAGTCGAAAATAGAGAATGAGATCTGGCATGGCGTGGATGCTACACTCGACAGGCTCCAACCCATCCATTTGCCCAGATACTACACAAATGGACTAAAGAGGCTATTGAAGCGCCAAGGAGTACCCTTAAAACAGACTGTTCGACAGGCTCGGTTCTACAACAGGATTTGGGATGTCCCTGGGACTCAACGCAAATTGCCCAACGGGAAAATGGAAACACTTGGGCTTGGATACGCGAGAACCGGAAAACGGGAACGGGCCCACAGTAGCTACGCTATATATACCTTTGATGAAGAAGAGGACGTCCTATCAGGAAATGCCGACCCCTCATCAAAACTAGACCCCGTGATTGAAGTGCCGAGTCCGTCGTTTGAAGAACGACTGGACAAGCTTATCAGGAAAGTGGGTCAGAAAGCTCGGGAAGACCACAACCGCGAGATGGCCATCTACGAGAAGGCCAGGACGCAACGTCTATTTCAACAGGCCGCAAAAGACAAAGATACCCATCCTTGTCAACCCGTTGTACGAAAGGCCCGACGCAGAGGCAGAAATAAATCAAGAAGTGGAAAGAGGAGCCGACAACAACGACGCATGATTAGAGAGTTACGTGATCGGGTATTGCGCGGCTCGGATTTGTCCCTCATGAAGAAGATGAGTCAAGCGTACTCCTTCCCCCGAGACAAGACGGAGAAGTTACTCGAGCTCACTATAAAGCATCAAATGATCACGCTTCCAGAGTCTAAGCACCATGAGCAAGCTAACATGGCTTCTCATCCGAGCTATTGCTCTTATCACCGAGCCATAGGACACCCTATCGAAGACTGCTTCACCTTCAAGAACTGGGTCGAGGACCAGTACCAACAGGGCAGATTTGCTTTATCCAACGGTTGGAAGGTAACGCCACCACAAATGCACGAACCCAAAGCCGCAAAAGCAAAACCAGATCCACCTCAGTCCTGGAAGCGGATTCGCACCTGTTATACGATTACGTTATTAAAAGAAGAGCCCGAGAACGTGGATGACCTTCCCTGGTGCTTTGACAACAGCGATGATGAGGTGGTCTCAGAATTTCAGCCAGCTCCAAAAGAACTGGAAGACGGCATACATACTACTGCAGATAACCTCAAGAAGATTGTGTTGGGATCGGCAGATGACCCGCGACCGACATTTGTCAGCGAGCTGCTATCTGAAGAAAGGGTGGCCGCGTTAAAGAACGTGCTTCTACGGCATAAAGACTGCTTCGCGTGGAACTACTCCGAGATGCCAGGATTAGATCCGGAGATTGCTGTGCATAAATTAACAATATCCCCAGATATCAAGCCGGTCAAGCAGGCGCCAAGAAGGATGCGACTCGAGCTTGAAATGAGCATCAACGCCGAAGTCAAGAAGCTGATCGATTCTGGATTTATCCAAGAAGTCCAATATCCCGACTGGATCGCCAATATCGTCCCGGTAATGAAGAAGAATGGGACGGTACGCATATACGTGGATTTCAGGGATCTCAATAAAGCCTGTCCAAAGGACGATTTCCCAGTACCAGTAACCGAGCTAATGATAGATAACACGTCCACTCACGAGGTTTTCTCCTTTATGGACGGTTCATCAGGATACAATCAGATAAAGATGCATCCCGAAGACCAGAAGCACACCGCTTTCCGGACCCCTTTGGGTATATTCTACTACAGGGTTATGCCCTTTGGTCTAAAGAACGCCGGCGCTACCTATCAAAGGGCCATGACAAAAATCTTCGACGACCTCATACATGACATCGTCGAGTGCTATATCGATGACCTTGTAGTAAAGAGCATGTCATACGAAGAGCATTTAAAGCATCTGGAGACTGTATTTCAACGCCTTCGGCAATACAATTTGAAGATGAATCCCCTCAAATGCGCGTTTGGAGTCTCCTCGGACAAATTCCTGGGATTCATCATCCGGCATCGAGGTATCGAAATAGATCCATCTAAGATCAAGGCGATCATGGAAATGCCTCCGCCAAGAACCCTCAAACAGTTGTGGTCTCTTCAAGGGAAGCTCGCATACATCCGGTGGTTTATCGCTAATCTTTCAGGCAAATGCCGTCCTTACAGCCACCTGATGAAAAAGGGAACTCCATTCGTTTGGGATCACAAATGCCAAGGTGCACTAGACGAAATCAAGCAGTACCTGCAGAGCTCTCCGATGTTGGCTGCGCCGGTCAAGGGAAAACCCCTCATTCTTTATACAACCGCCCTCGAAGGTTCCTTAGGCGCATTATGGGCACAAGAGAACGATCGGGGGAAAGAGAGAGCACTCTACTACTTAAGTCGAGTTCTACTGGGGGCAGAAAGCAACTACTCTCCCATTGAAAAACATTGCTTGGCGTTAATCTTCTCGATAACAAAGCTCAGGCACTATGCGTTGGCACATGAAGTCCGTCTCATCTCGAAGGTGGACCCTCTTAAATATCTGATGTCAAAGGCTATATTGACGGGTCGACTCGCTAAATGGGCTCTACTCCTGATGGAGTTCTCAATAGCGTATCGACCTCTTAAGGCAGTGAAAGGCCAGGCCATTGCCGACTTCCTCGCTGAGCATCCAGTACCTGCCGGTTCTCCTCTGAACTGTGGTTTGCCGGACGAGCATGCATTTGATGCGATTGGCGGCGGTAGTACCCGATGGGAACTCTATTTCGATGGAGCGTCCTCCGTAAAGAAACGGAAACAAGGTATCCCAATGATCAAATCAAGGATAGGCCTCATCTTCGTAACTCCACAAGGAGGGATAATGCGCTTCGCCTTCTCCTTAACAGAGCCGAGGACAAACAATGAACCTGAATACGAAGCTCTGATAGCAGGCCTCGAGATCGCCATCGACATGGGAATTGAAGACCTCCTTATATATGGGGACTCCCAACTAGTCGTTAGTCAAGTAAACGGCGACTACCAGACATGCAAACCAGAATTGGTGAAATACGGCGAAAAGGTGCAACAACTGTTGACCCAAATTCCCTCCTATACTTTGGAGAGTATACCACGTGCGGAAAATAGCAAAGCAGACACGTTGGCCAAACTTGCTAAAGAGCTGGCTGACGAGAACCTCGATGATGTAAGAATCGTGGTACAAAGCCGTCGGGTGCTCGCCCCAACGGAAATACCTCCGGAATCATACGAAGAAAAGGGAGCGACTGAGCAGACGACTCTACAAATAAAAGACCATGAGAAGGCCGAGGATTGGAGGGAAGTCTTCATAGACTACTTTAAGTCCCACCGAATGCCCGAAGAAGCGTCCTCAAGACATCAGCTCATGAAACGAGCTCTATCTTTCTCTTTCGTCAATGATACTCTATACAACGGATCGTTTGATTCTCTGTGGCTGAGATGCTTAGGACCTGACGAAGCAGAAAGAGTCGTTCAGGAAGTTCAAGACGAACTCTGCGGTTCTCACCAAGCAGGCCCGAAGATGAAATTGAAGATCAAACGGATGGGTTATTATTGGCCCACGATGGTCCAAGACTGCCTCGAGTATGCGAAGAAATGCCACTCGTGCCAGATTCATCGAGACTTTATCCACCAACATCCGAATCCACTACACCCAACGGTGGCTAGCTGGCCATTCGAAATGTGGGGGACTGACATAGTCGGCCCCATCGAGCCAGCATCGTCCCGGGGACACCGTTTCATCCTGGCGACAACTGATTACTTCTCCAAATGGGCAGAAGCAGTACCACTGAGGAAAGTGAAGACGGAGAATATCCTCCACTTCTTCAAGACGCACGTCATCTATCGGTTTGGAACCCCACGACGGATTATCTCCGATAATGGGCCAGCCTACAGAAGCCATAAGATTAGCCGCTTCGCGCAGCAGCACAATATAGACTGGAGATATTCTTCAGTTTACAATCCACGAGCTAACGGTCTGGCCGAGGCGTTCAATAAGACCATGACGAAGATCATAAAAAAGACGGTGTCCCGGAATAAGAAAGACTGGTACGAGAGGCTGCAAGAGGCCCTTTGGGCCTATCGAACTACATTCAAGACGGCCACGAACACAACGCCGTACTCGTTGGTATTTGGGACGGAAGCAGTGCTCCCCCTCGAGATAGAGTTACCCTCTCTACGAGTGGCAGTCCACTACGAGCTGACGGACGAAGAAAATGCTCACCTTCGGCTCGAGGAGCTTGATGCCCTCGATGAAACCCGGCTCATAGTGCAACAAAACCTAGAGGCCTACAAAGCAAAGATGAAGCGCTCGTATGAAAGATTGACCAGGCCGAGGACATTCCGCCAAGGCGAACTCGTACTAGTGGTCAAAAGGCCTATGATCCCCAATCGAGCCAAGCGGGGAAAATTCGAGCCAAACTATGAAGGCCCGTACATCATAGATAAGGTCTACCAGGGTGGGACCTATCTACTCATGGACATGCACGGTGAAAGGACTTTCAGGCCAATAAACGGCCGCTTCTTAAAGAAATACTATGCTTAATGAGCCACAGCCTGGGTCAATGATAGATGACGACGACTATGTCCGCTCGCTATCTCCCTAAGCTCGAGCCTTATAAGCAGTAGCCGACCTTCCCCTTAACGACGGACCGAAATGTCCTTAAACTAATAACGGACCGAAATGTCCTTAAACTAACGACGGACCGAAACGTCCTTAAACTATCGACGGACCGAATTGTCCTTAAACTAACGACGGACCGAAACGTCCCTAAACTACTACCGCGGCATCCTTAGGCTGACGAGATAAAAAAAAAAGGGAGAGAAAAATAATAAAAAGAAATGGTATGTCCATAAGCAAAATGGGCACGGATGAAAACCCGAAAGGGCTCCGTGAGTAAAAACAGCAGGACTACCGGCGGGTGTTTGTGAAAACCCGAAAGGGCGCAACCTCGTTAAAAGACACTTGTAGGGTCCTCTCGACCTTGTAAGGAGAAACCACCCGCGTGAGATCCTTATGACTCACAAAGGAGCAACACACTTAGGGATCCCCACGATTCCTAAGGAAAAAAATACACTTGCGAGATCCTCACGACTTGTAAGGAGAATTCTCTTATGGGACCCTCACGGCTCATGAGATTTGAAAGTCTTAAGTTACAGAAACCTAAACCTGTTCTTAAGCAGATCCCCCACAACCTTCGATATTGCCCTACAGGAGGCTCAATACTGACCCTTGTATACAATCCACGGGCACGAACAAACATTTCCCCAGCAAAGTCACACCCGTGACTAGGGACGTGTCCATATGGTGAACAACCCTTATAATTCCTCTCGACTTATAAGGAGAAAACCCTCTTGTAGGATCCTTACGACTTACAGAGGAACATACACTTAGGGATCCTCACGATCCCTAAGGAGAAAATACACCTGCAAGATCCTCACGACTTGTAGGGGGAAATACCTTTGTGAGACCCTTACGGCTCATGAAGTCAAAAGCCTTGGTCGACAGGACCCTTAACCCTATTTACTAAGCCCCCTTTGTTCAACATCGACAGAGGCAAATGATGATTCGCTCCTGGCAACATCCCAGTTGTAGCGGTGCTGATGCCGAAATCGGTGCCTAAAATCCAAGCTTGCGGCGAAAAAAAAGCTAGCAAGCCACACATGCCTACGAAATAGCCGAAATGAGGGGGGCAACTTGCAATAAAAAGCAGCAAGTAAAAATGTATGCATGAAAAATAGCCGAAATGATGGGGCAACTCGCAATAAAAAGCAGCGAGTAGAAAATAAATAAATAGCCGAAATGATTGGGCACCGCGAAAAATAGCCGAAATGATGGGGCAATCGCGACCTTCGCGATATAAAAGCTGAAACGATAAAAAGAAATAAAATAAAAATAAAATTTATGCCCTACAGGTGATGTTCTATCACACCCTGTACACTATCCAAGGGCGTAAACAAAAAAGGGATCATCCGTCTCCCTCAGGTTTCACCAAAGAAAGAAGCTAAATCTCGACGGGCCACAAGCGACCTAGAGATCAGCCCAACATTCGTCTCATAACGACGGACACAACTTCAAGCTAAGCGGAACAGCGGCAACTCCCAGTTCCATGGCTCGGTGGTATACATATCGCCAACAGTCAAACCTCCATCCCGTGAAAGGCGGATACAATCAGCAAAATTCCTGGTTACGTGGAACGCGGATAACGTCACTCTTTGACCCCGTGGAAAACGTCCAGAGCGGATCCTGGTCCTTCCAGAGCACGGCAGTGAACCCGTGTGAAGCATCCAGAGCGGAGCCTAGTCTCGCCGAGCACGGCAGTGAACCCGTGTGAAGCATCTAGTGCAAAATTCCTGGTTACGTGGAACGCGGATAACGTCACTCTTGGACCCCGTAGAAAACGTCCAGAATGGATCCTGGTCCTCCCAGAGCACGGCAGTGAACCCGTGTGAAGCATCCAGAGCGGAGCCTAGTCCTCGCCGAGCACGGCAGTGAACCCGTGTGAAGCATCTAGTGCAAAATTCTTGGTTACATGGAATGCGGATAACGTCACTCTTTGACCCCGTAGAAAACGTCCAGAGCAGATCCTGGTCCTCGCAGAGTACGGCAGTGAACCCGTGTGAAGCATCCAGAGCGGAGCCTAGTCCTCGCCGAGCACGGCAGTGAACCCGTGTGAAGCACCTAGTGCAAAATTCCTGGTTACGTGGAACGCGGATAACGTCACTCTTTGACCCCGTGGAAAACGTCCAGAGCGGATCCTGGTCCTCGCAGAGCACGGCAGAGAACCCGTGTGAAGCATCCAGAGAGGAGCCTAGTCCTCGCCGAGCACGGCAGTGAACCCGTGTGGAGCATCTAGTGCAAAATTCCTGGTTACGTGGAACGCGGATAACGTCACTCTTTGACCCCGTGGAAAACGTCCAGAGCGGATCCTGGTCCTCGCAGAACACAGCAGTGAACCCGTGTAAAGCATCCAGAGCGGAGCCTAGTCCTCGCCGAGCATAGCAGTGAACCCGTGTGAAGCATCTAGTGCAAAATTCCTGGTTACGTGGAACGCGGATAACGTCACTCTTTGACCCCACGGAAAACGCCCAGAGCGGAGCCTGGTCCTCACCAAGCATGGCAGTGAACCCGTGTGAAGCATCCAGAGCAAATATCGGACTGTGGAGTCCTTAAGATCCACGGACTATGATGTCCTTAACCTCGACCGTGATGTCTTAAAACTAACGATCAACCACCCCGATTCCCTACAGATTCTGCCTTGGTTTAAGGGTACATCTCTTCACTCCTTTGATACCTGGCGTTGTAATTCCTCAACGTCTTCAAAGAGGTGACGGGTCCCTGCAACCAAACATCGGACCGTGGAGTCCCTAAATCCACGGACTATGAGGTCCTTAACCTTGACCGTGATGTCTTAAAACTAACATCGGACTGTGGAGTCCTTAAATCCACGGACTATGAGGTCCTTAACCTTGACCGTGATGTCTTAAAACTAACATCGGACCGTGGAGTCCCTAAATCCACGGACTATGAGGTCCTTAACCTTGACCGTGATGTCTTAAAACTAATATCGGACTGTGGAGTCCTTAAATCCACGGACTATGAGGTCCTTAACCTTGACCGCGACGTCTTTAAACTACGATACCTGGAGCAGCCCCCTGGCCCCATGAAACACGGATAAGGATGACCACATCCAACACTTGCTGGTCCTCACGACCTGTAAGGAAGAAAAACTCTCTTGTGAGATCCTTACGACTCTCAAGGGAAAACCCGCTTAAGAATCCTCACGATTCTTAAGAAGAACTTACACCTATGGGATCCTCTCGACCTGTAGGGAGAAAAACTTTTTATGAGAACCTCGTGGCTCATAAAAGGCAAAAGTCTTAGGAAGCAGATCTTAACCCTGAATCCTAAGCCATCACTGTCCTGCAAGGATATCAAGGTAGAATATCCGCAGAATACATTCGATAAAAAAGGGGACACACCATTGAGAAGAAAAATGTATCTTTTATTCATAAACCAAAATGGATACAAAGTACAATTTATGAAAGAAACAAAAAAAAGAGATACTCTCATTCATGAGTATGTACAAAAAGGGGAGAAAAGATACAAGTCCTCAAGCCGGCGGGTGGTGTAGTAATTTTACCAGCTCATCGTTCTGTTGCTGAGCCACGGCTTCATGACGCAAGATCTCCAGAAGACGAGTCTCCGCCTGAGCTTGCTGAGCCTGATACGAAGCAAGCCGAGCTTCGAGCTCTTTCTCGGTGGCTTTATGAGCCTCGACCCTCTCACGAGTGAACATGGCAGCTTTATCGAGAGCCACCACCTCTTTTATGGACTCCTGAAGCACCCGCCAGAGTTCGTATGCATTGTTGGCCTTGGCTGTGAAGCTGGCCTGAAGCTCGCTCAGCGCCTTGGAAGCCAATTCCCTCTCCGAGAACTTGCGGCCAAGCCTCTTCTCGCATGACGTCATGTTGGCCGCGAATCGTGCTATCAGCCCCCGCAACTCCGCTTTTGCAGCCACGGCTTCCGAGGAAAGGCGAGAACATTCGAGAGCGTACAAACAAGCCTCCACCTTCCTACAGAACTCCACCCAGACCCGCACCACCTCCTCGCTATGATAGGTGGCGAGAAAAGGAAGGGAACCGTTAGCTTCAGTAGCAAACGCTTCAGCTGTGGTCGCGCTACCAGCACGGAGCTCCTCGACGAAAGAAGATAGGGAGACAAGGCTCAATTGGGCCAAGCGTTCTGAAGCCCGCAAAGCATAAGGGCCGGGCGGCATCACAATGCGCGATTCCAAAGCCATGGAGACTGGCAGGGCTGTTCAAATTTAGCAAATGTTATTAAAACTCTTAAACACAGAATGAACGGGACTATAATAAAAGTCACTCACCGACAGTCATGCAAGTAGGAGCTGAAGGTTCCCCTGGCCCTTCAACAACCTCGACCTCATCGTCAGCTTCCAAAACTATAGGAGACATCAACGTCATTTCGCGAAATAGTAACAATGCTATGGTAAAAAAAAATGGCAAATGACACTAACCTTACCCAGAGGAAAGGACAATACGCTGAGGGGAGACCGCCTGTGGAGCTGCCATCTCCAATAAACGCTGAAATGACTGTCGAGGCGACAGATCCGCGATAGTGGCCGCCAAACCGCGCAATTCTGGGAAGGATAAAAGAGTTCAGGCTATGAAAGGGTTGCTAAATTAAAACGCAGAGGGTTACCTTCAACACTCCTCCCATTCTGAGCCGAGGGGATAGCAGCTTCAACGGTCTCCGCCGTGACCTCAGGCTTCAACAAAGGAAGAGTAGTCCCGACTACCTCTTTTCCAGCCTCTGGGCCACCCTCAGTAAGAGTCATTGGGGCGGAGACCTCCAAAGGAGCCTCCCCCAAAGGGGCAAGCGCTCCCTGATCAAGAACCGCCGCTGGAGGCTCTACCATGAGAGGAGCAGCCTCATCAGCCCCCTCCACATCAAGCAAGGCTTCATTGAGAATTTCGGCGGGCTTTAGCTTTAGTGGGCCCGTAGGGAGCTCCCCCAGCGTCGAAGATTCTGCACGATTCAAATAAGAATAATGATACATATGCACGGGCATAAACAATCGGAAAGACTACAAAAGAAGCACAACGTACCTATACGTAAAGAAGCCCTCAATATGGCTTCTTCAAGCCGCTGCTCCTTCTCAAGGAGGTGGGCTCGTCGGGGTTCAAGGGTAGACTCATGACCGCCGGTCCATAAAGAAAGTGCATCAGCTGCGTCTTCTGAAGCGACCTGCTTCAAAGCCCTTTCCCCCCATTCCTCCAAAGGACCGATAAATCGCCGCCGAATCCCCGAAGGGTCTTCGTAAAAAATTACAGTGGGATAAGACTTCTTCGGAACCTTGGCGTTATGAGACGCGTCTTTTGAACGCCGTATGGCCTCAGCCAACTGTGCGGCCTCCTCATCAGCCGAACCCGGGAAGAGAAGTCCAGCGTCCGACTCTTGCAGGGCTAATGGTTCATCTTCAAGAATAGGCTCAGACTCCGCCACAGAATCGAGCAGGGTGGTGGCCGCTTTCCTCCGCCGTTTAGACCCAGAGCCGGTCGCTGAGGATGACCGCTTCCTCCCTCGCGAAGCCTTAGGGCGGCGCTGGCCCACATCGCCCTCAGCGCCCTCATCCCTGTTACTCTCGCTCGGTGCCACAACCGAGAATGACATCGCCATTGTCGACGCCACAGGGGGCGGTGCCGCCACCGGCAGGGGTGCTACTACTGGGGCCCGTTTACCCCGCGATCGGGAACCCAAGGGCATACCAGCTGTTGGAGTAAGGTCTACCCCTGACCCTCCCGGAATGAGCGCGGCGCCAATCTCCCTCAAAGGGAAGCGGACCGGAACCCTCGGCCGTAGCTTAGCCCCCGAAACCTGAGGAGGGGCGTCGTGACCAAGAAGCACCCTTCTTTCTTCAAGAATAATTAGGCTGATCCGATGAAGATACCAGCCCGTAAATGCACCCACACACCGGGGCATGTACTCAGCTTCAGGGACCATGAAACGGGAGCCGGTGTTCAGCCTCATGAAATGATGAGCGGCGCGAACAGCATCGAGCGAAGGGATCGGGGCGACTATAAAAGCCTCGAAAGGAACACCCTGGTCGTATCCAAGCTGCCGGGCGAATCGATGCGGATTGTACCGCATAAAAAGAGCTGCACTGTCCTGGTGAAATACCAAGTAGCCCGGTCTAATTGTATACAAATGCGCGGCCTCCCGGGGCTTCAAAGAAGGTGCGTTGTCTTTCGACTGGTCCCAGAGTTGTTGAACGGGACCCGAAGGAGTAGACAAGACCCGATCATTAAAAACCAACCCGCCAGCGGCGGCATGAGGAGAAATCAGCACCCGAATAGCCCCGAATTGAGTCGGGTCAGCAGCAGAAGCACCCACCAGTCGCATAAGTCCCGGGAAGGGATAGGCGTCGTAAAAGGCAGGCCTCTGATGCATAGCGAAAGCCTCCAGCACATGCATTTCGACCCAGGACGTGAAATAATGAAGCGAAAAGTTCACTACATCTACGCCGGGTGTAGAGGTATTAGCTGCGGTGCCCAATCCATGATAAAGGTGCGCCAAGGCCGGGATGCCGATGGCCAACCGCGTCCCCTCAGCAATACGATGAGCTGGGTAGATGACCGAGGCTCTCATGAAGCGGCGATGCATGGGGATAACAAACCAACTGATCCAAACACTAACAAACCCCACAAAGAACGTCTCCTCATCCATGCCTGGGACAGCAATGGATTCAAAAGATATCGGCGACATAATAGGGATGTAGTACTGAGGTAAATCTGATTCAGTGGTCGGCAGCTTCTTCGGACCGAACCCAAAGGGGTCTCCAATGTTGGCAAACTTCGGGGCTGTCTTCGATAAGGCGTCCTCGCGAAGGAAACGAGCAATGAAGCTCTTGAAAGTAACACCCTGCTCTTCGGATTCGGTGAATAATCGGTCGAAGATACCTAGCGCCTTGATTAAACTGGGGCGCTTGTGGCGAACGGCATTCTCAGCAGACAGGCCGTTAACCGGGGCGGGCTCGGATTCAAAAATGTACTCGTCAGAAGGCAGCAACTCCTCATACAAACTACCCCTGATTGACAACCCCGAAATGTCATAGAATTCTGCTAGAGAGATCGAGACCTCGCGATCTTCTAGAATGAAAGTGTTGGTGGGAAGATTCCATTGGTTCAAAAACGCCTTAACCCACCAGACATGCGGGGACTTATAATGGAATAGTGACGCGTATATGGCCTGATAAAGCCCGACTTTCTGCAACCGCGCACGATGGGCAGAAAGGATGTAGCGAGCCCAGAGAAGGTAGCCCGTAGGGTGCCGAGGAGTAAGCCCTATCTTATAAATTTGCCCCCACGGGTGGGCCTCACCCTGGCAGATACGCCGCCCCAAGATGTCTATGGCCGGGATCGGATGGTTCGGAATACCGGTCGTCGAAGGCTTGAGCCTCCCCGTTGGAGTCCATTTGGGCATTTCCACAGCAAAAATCGTCCTCGGAGGATCCATCGGTAAGAATGGGAAAGTGGGCTCCGTCGGTACCGCGCAAAGAAAACTCCGGCGACCCTGAATAATCTGACTATACCAAGACCCCTATTGAAGAAGGTTGGTACAGTTCGGGTTATGGGCCCGAATCATCGCCATCGCTTCCTCATTAGATGGCGACTGAGGAAAAGCAGCCTCCGAGCGAGAGAAGGGAAAGCACGGAACAGAAGCCATCGCACCTGAAATCCAATAAAAGGAGACCGTTAAAAGCAAAGTCAGCGATATAAATCCATGCATGAACATGAAGACTAGTTAAAGAAAGCAACAACAGAGTTTTCTGGGACCATTGGCTACAAAACACATGGGCCCCACAGAATCAGTATGGCGGCTCATTAATAATGAGACCAAATAATTACAATAAAACAAAGGGAATATCCTCATTTAATAAAGAATGGTAACCCTACACATTCCCCCCAACAGGATCTGCCTCGGGCTCGACAATGGATCCAACAAGATCAAAGGAATTAAATTCCCACAGAAGACATCATTACAAAGCTCCTATTGCATTGATTGCAGAAGGACAACCTCGGGTCGAGAGCCCCCAAGAAGCCTCCGTGTGAAGAAACTGAGTTCTTCATTGGAATTAAATTCCTTATTAAGAAAAGGGAATTAAATTCCCAGAAACATTTTTGGATGAAATTAAATTCCATGGAGTTGAAACGCCATCATCATCTCCCCAAAGATCATCTAAACCCTAAGAGATCTACAGTTCGAAAGTTATGCGGTTTCATGTTCTTATGGAAAAACTTGAAGAAAAATGGGTTCCTTGTTAAAAAGAGAGTAAAAACCCTTGTTTTGGATTTAAAATCCAAAGGAATGTGGAAGTTCGCTGCTTGTCCAAGAACATTACCTGAGGAAAAAGGGTCACCTGAACAGAGTTAAACTCTGAAGATTGTTTCAAGAAAGAGAGCTAAGCTCTGGAAGCGAGAATTAAATTCTCAAGGGAAAAGTTCTCAGGAGAAGAAGATGAGCAAAGTGAAGGCTCTTCTGAAGAAACATGAGTATTTATAGGAGGTGATGGAAACGTTTCATCTCCCCAAATCCCTAGAGGAATCCAACGGTCACAAAAGGTAACAGCGTTGCACTCACGTGCGGACACGTGAGAACAACGCTGTGGGGGCATTTGTTTCCTAATTTAAAATCAGAAAAGCTTATGGAAAAGGCTTCAGAAAAGGGTCACGTGCTTACATGTGACCAACAGTCACGTGTTGGCACGTGACATCTAAAACCATCAGCAAGGCAAATTCAGCTTCCCGACTACATCAAAGAAAAGGGCTTCAGAAAGGGTCACGTGCTCCCACGTGACCTGAGTCACGTGTTGGCACGTGACAATTAAAAGCGGCCTCAAAAGCAAACCGATTCCCTGATCAGATCAAGGAAAAGGCTTCAGAAGAGGTCACGTGCTCCCACGTGACCAGGGTCACGTGTTGGCACGTGATAATCAAAAGTAGCAGACGTGTTCTCCGTCTAAATCAAGAAAAAGAGTCAATCAAGAAAAAGAGTCCAACCGAGGGTCACGTGCTCACACGTGACCAGGGGTCACGTGATGGCACGTGACGGCTAAGCAGCAACCAGAAGACATAGCGCAAAAAGAAAGAGGAAGGCTCGTTCCAAGGGGGTCACATGCCCACACGTGACCAAGGGTCACGTGGCCACACGTGACCGACTTCAAAGCCCATTTGTTAGCAGAATTAAATTCTGAGAAAAGACTTCTCAAATCTTTCCAAAAGAACCGATTGAATTAAAGATTTAAAGGTGATTAAATATCATCTATCTATGGGAAAATCTCGAACTTGGAAAGATTTCCCCTTAAAATCTAACCGAAATAACAAAGGAGAATCTCTGGATTTAAAAATCCAATGGTGAATAAAATTCACCTAATAATCCAAAGGTCCAAAACGAATGATGGATGCAAATCAAATCTCCCAATGGAAGATTCATCAAAAACTAATTGACTCGGCTGCTTCTCCTATAAATAGGAGCCAAGAGACACACAAAAGAAAAAAGAAGAGAGAGAGAGAGGGAGGATATACACGCAGAGGGAAGAAAAGGGAGAGAGCCTGGATACTTTGAGGAATTTGGATCTTCTGCAAAAGAAAACCCTAGGTAAGAAAGGGAAGGCTTTTTGAAAGAAAAGAGAAGAGAATTCAATTCTCAACAGAGTTTAACTCTGATATAAAACAGAAGAACATATTTCTTCTCTCTTTGATAGAGGATCTGTAAAGTGCACATCTCCCCTTGAAGTTGAGAATTTAATTCTCAATGGGTTGAGATCCTGCCATGCAGATCCAAAACATAGAGAGGGAATGGAAGCACGAGAATTTAATTCTCACAGAACTATAGGAATTTAATTCCTTTAAAATAAAATTAGGGCTTGACCCTGTGTTATGGGAATATAATTCCTTCAGAATAAAAAGAAAACAGGGTTTAACCCTAATTAAGAACTTAGTTCTGTTGAAACAACGGGAATTTAATTCCCTTAATTATAATTCTTTAACAGAGAGTGCGAGTTTAATTCCTTAAAGCTTTTATTAGGGTTTAACCCTATTCAGTTCTTCACATATATGAGAAATTTAATTCCTACAGAAAATTCAGAGTATAAATCGTCAAAAGGAAGTAGGAATTTAATTCCTAAGAAAGATTAACAGATCTTCTAAACAACATATATAGAGGCAGGGTCACGTGTTACCACGTGACCCCCCCCCCCCTTCCCAAAGATCTACAGAAAGCCCCTTTGAGGCAGTGCCTCACATGACCCACGTGACCCTTGACAGAAGCTTTAACACATAAGCGTTTGAACACCCGTCACGTGATGACACGTGATGCTCTAAAAGATGCAATAGTCTCAGAAGAACAAATGAAGGGAGGGCGCTCTCACGTGTTGCCACGTGACCCCTCTTGCCTCAGTGTTTAACACTAAATTGGAACCCCTGAGCCCAGTGTTAAACACTGTTTTGCCTTAGTGTTCAACACTAATTAAAGAGCTTTCTTGCAGTGTTTAACACTGAATTTCTTAGTGTTTAACACTAAATTAAATCTCTGTTGACAGAGTTTAACATTAATTTTCGTAGTGTTTAACACTAATTTGAAGCCTCTGTTGCTAGTGTTTGACACTGATTTGCTCTAGTGTTTAGCACTAATTTGAACCCCCTGTTGCTGGTGTTTAACACCAACTGTCTTTTAGTGTTAAAACACTAACTTGATCCCAGTGTTCAACACTGCTGAATTAACATTGGTCCATTCGGCTAAATGGTCAGAGGCAAAACCTCTCCTTCAAGAGACCAACAGGAAGCCAATATTCCATACCTGATTGGACTTAGCCCAAGATGGCCATAAGTCCTCAATTCGTAATTAACTGGGCTAATGGGCTCATAACATAATTAATTGGTCTTGATCCCAAATTGGGCCAAAGACTATTTAATCCACTCCGGTTCCAGGGTACATCTCTTCACTCCTTTGATACTCGGCGTTGTAATCCCTCAACGTCTTCAAAGAGGTGACGGGTCCTGATGACCACGCATTGAAACGGACTGTGGGGTCCTTAAACCCATGGACTACGACGTCCTTAACCTTGACCGAGATGTCTTAAAACTAACAACGGACTGTGGGGTCCTTAAACCCATGGACTACGACGTCCTTAACCTTGACCGAGATGTCTTAAAACTAACAATGGACCGCAATGTCCTTAAACTACCCATGGACCGTAATGTCTTTAAACTAGCAACGGACCACCATGTCCCTAAACTGGAACAATAGAGCTCAAACGCTCTTTTGTCGGATATAAACGTTCCCGTTTAAGTTGATCTTAGCCTCAAAGATGGCTAACGTATCCTTAAACCTTCAAACAGGCTGGACTATGAATCTCCCCCAATTAACTCTGGTTCGAGGGTACATCTCTGAACTCCTCTGACATTTGTCGTTGTAATCCTTCAACGTTGTCAGAGAGGTGACGGGTCCCGACGGCCATACATACGATGGACCACTAGGTCCCTAAACTGGAACAATGGAGCCCAAATGCTCTTTTGTCGGATCTAAACGATCCTGTTAAGCTGATCTTAGTCTCGAGATGGACTAACGTATCCTTAACAAACGTTCGAGTTGATCTTAGCCTCAAGTATGGCTAACGTATCCTCAAACCAAACCCCCAAACCCAAATCTAAGATAACACGGATTTGGACTAGTCCACGCCCTACGGGCGACGACATAACTCGGTCTCCGTAAACAATCCTCGGGCAACAAAACATAAAATAAACACATACGACACGAAGTGACCATCTGGAGAAGGAGAAAGTTGTTACCGCGATGCGGTAGCGTAATTAACTGCAGGGGCTTGCGCCTGCAGGGAAGAGCGTCCCCACAATAAAAAAACCCCTCAAACGAGGGGGAATCTGACGAAGTCTGCTACATCGGCCGCATCCGTTTAAACCTTCGATACATGGTGCCATAAATCAACTTGGCATCTTCGGAGAGGTGGACGGATAGCACCAATTAGCATCTGCCCCGAATTTCAGGCAAGACGTCATGTCGCGCCGTCCTTCGGAGGGGAACAGCCCTAGTAACGTGATAAGTCATGCCGATATTTGGCCTATAATGGTTTGAGAAACTACGGATAACTCTTATCAGTAAATCTCAGCAGCAGCCCTGGCCATGGACTTCTAGTTATAACCAATCGAGCATAGCGCAACATCAACCCCCAATACCGGGAGAGAAGAAACCCCTCCTATTGCTCATTGCCTCCATGTGACTCGGGACTGTACCCAAAATCCACCTGTTTGCACGACTCCTTTGAGCCGTGGTAGGGAGGAAATCAAAGCACAGTGGGAGCCACACAAGAATCTATGACGATCTCGGGTATACAGACTAAGTTGTACCAGTGTCACCAGAGAAGTGCTATCTGACGATAGGTATACTACCACATAGGAGTCTTCGGCGAGTCCTGTTCAGTGTACCCATTCTCCAATGAGCACCTGTGTACAATCTTTGATGTCACACACCAATGGTTGTGGGATCAACCAACGCCCACTAAGGGACAAGAAACGTACACACTAGTCTACACTGGAATATCGATGCCCTGATCTCGATATTCCCGTGACTGGGAACAGATTAAAGGATGTACTTGTGGACCACCCTGGTCCCACTAGTATGATCTCATCATAATCCTGGCAGTCAAGTACATATCCTAAGGGCTTTATGTTATTCCGCGCTTCTCAGTATACGGGCAGAGGACGTGACGAGACCGCTACGTATTTACTCTGAAGTAAACACACTGAGCGTATCTAAGCAATATAAATAAAATGCACAAGAGACAAAGGCAATAGATATAAATTGAACAGCAACTTTATTTATTAACATTCTTTTGTACAATGCATTTGAAAAGTAAATACATGGAATGAAAAGAAATGCCTAAACAGTGGCATAACAGAAATGAAAAGTACTGAAATGAAATGTACAAGTATCTAGAGCTCAGGGTCGAAGGCTAGCTGGTCCAAGTCCTCGCTGGTGGGATCGGTCTCCTGAAGATCCGAATCACCTGACAACATTCCAAAGAAGAAAGAAAGGGAATGTCGTCAGCGAACAATCGCTCGGTAAGTCCCAAAGATAAGGGAGATGTAGAATAGACAGAAAGAGAGAGTGTGTGTGTAGCTTTTAAAATTGTATTATATTGTTATAATGTTGTATTTAGTGTTAACGCTGTTGTTTGTAGCATGGTATAGAAGAGCCCAGTGTATACGAGAGGAGTCTTAGTAGACCAGAGACTAAGGTGGACGGAAAGTACAAAGAACCATTCACCCACGGTACAACGACAATTGAATTCAGGTTAGGTGTCTTAATGGTTGCAGTCTCGTGCCAATTCTAACACCTTCCGTACCAATCTACCCCTTAAACCCCGCGATATCTTAATTGTATTGTTTGTATTGTATTGTAAATGGTATTGTCTTGTATTATAGATTGTATATATGGATGACTTGCCAAAACCATGATATCAGTAAATGAATGTAACTGGAGAATCATGAAGATGGATGTATATCCATGGTTCGGTTCAGTCAATATATATTGAATAGATTGAACAGATTGATTATATGGATTCATGGATTCATATTGAATTGTTATATATATACTTGAATCTCATTCAAGTCAGATTGATTATATCGAGACTCAGTCTGAGCCAGACAATTAGAAAAGAAATTGAAATTCTGAATTAAGTTTTGAAGTTATCGGTAACCGCTGCACATGGGCGGCAGGATTTGTGTTTTTTTCAAAAACGATTACCGTGTTGATAACACCGTTTGTTAAGTTGTCTATCTTAGATAGGAAAGCACCCATATCTCCGGCTCCCTGAGGCTCAATAGACTGGTCCTGCTTAAACCTATGTTTTCTAGGGTCCTTATTGTAATTTAGTATAACTTGAGAGGGGTTTATGTAAAAATAATTTTGTATAATTTTCAAAATACACCTCAAGTATTTTATTATCGTCTTTAAAGTTTTCATTAATGTATATTTTATCATTGTGACATTTCTAGTGAATAAAACCTATTTTTCATAATATATGTTATTTATTTGTAATATTGGAATTGTATGGTATTTTTCTTGTAAATGAAATGTTTTTCTTGAATTTTGGAAAATGTGGAATATTATAAATATTAAAAATAGATATTTTTATATTAATTACATATATATAAATTTATTAAAAATATAAGTTTTAATTATAATAGAAATCACATTTTCTAAAGAAAATTGTATTTTAAATCTTTCGAGACCGTATGCTCCTTGCGGAGGTCTACATCTCGCACTACTAAGCCCGAGGATGTGCGATAATCTAAACCATCCCAAACGGGTTCCCCAAATGGGTTGTAGCGGCGTTTTGCAAAGATTTGTTTAAAATACACAATCTTGTAGAAAAAGGTATTTTATAAGTTTGAGATTGTTTTGTGTAAAATCTTATTTTCTCAAAAATATGTTCCTAAAGATTATCGTGCTATAATACATATGAGTTTTGTGAGTAGGTAGGTCATTACTTCGTGAACTAACTAAAGGTATAGCAAGCGGTAATGATATTTATGTCGAAACTAAAGTATATGGTATTTTTCTGTAAAAGTGCTATAAAAATTGGAATATGAATTCTTTTGAAATGAAACTTGTCAAGATATTTTGTTAATGTTTAATAATCATGATATGAGAGTTTGTTATTATTGTTTTTATGGAAAATATGATTTTTAAGGAAAAACCGAACCGGAAGTCGGATTAACTCCACTTCCGTCGGGTTTTAGAATTCTAAGTTTTTAGAATAGTAAAGAAAAGGGGAAGAAGGGATTTACAGGTATGTTGATTAGAGAAGAGGAAAAGGAGGAAGTGGGAGGTGCCGGTGCGTCGTTTCATCGTCGGAATCTTCTCGGGTCCCCGTCGGAAGTTCGCCGGAGTTTCGCCCTTTGCTAACTCCACTTGCACACAAAAAGTCTAGGGATTTTCTCTTGAGAGTTTGGACAGAGTATTGGCAGTGAGGAGGGGTGATTTTAGGTGTGGTATTTATAGAAAAACTTAGGGTTTAAGGTAAATGAAAGGGTGTGAAAAATTTTATTAAATTTTGCATTTAAAAAATTAAAAGGGGTGTTTTAAATTCTCTGTAATTGTGCAGGGAAAATGAACAATACAGGAGTTATGGGGTAGGCCAAAGGTCTCTGGGAAGTGAAGAAAATCGGAATTTAGCCCGAGTCGGACCGGCGGCGCCGGCCGAGGCGCCGGTCCGAGTCGACCGAGTTAGGGCTGGGGTCGTCGCCTCGTCGTTTGGTCTACTTTCTGAACTCGTTTGTTTTATATGTGACTTTTGGTTTTTACGAGTTATGTACGAGTAGACTCTTGGGGTTCTAAAAATTTAAAAGAAAACTAATTAAAAAATAATGTAGCTAATGGGATTTGAACTCTGGTGCTTTACTTCAGCAGTGCAAGGTATTACCAATAAGCTACAATCTCTTTCTTGTTCTTCAAAATTGAATTAAATACTTATAGTACTCACAGGAAATGTAATACCCCAAGTATACATTAGCTTTAAATCAATTTTATATAGATAAGAATTAGAGTTGTTACAGTCTACCCTCCTTACAAAAATTTCGTTCTCGAAATTTACAATTTATTTTAAGGACTAGTTTACAAATAGGTGATGGTATCTTGCACGCATCTCATCTTCCCTTTCCCATGTCGATTCTCCTGGAGTTTCTTTTCTCCACATCACTCGAATCAAGTTGACTTTCTTGTTCCGAAGTGACTTCACTTTCCTGTTCAGGATCTCAACAGGTTGTTGCTCACAAGATAAGTCGGGCTGTACAGTGAGCTCGGAATGATCGAGAATATGGATGGGGTCACTCACATACCTCCTGAGTTGGCATATATGGAACAAATTGTGCACTCCTTCTAATGAAGGTGGAAGTGCCAAGCGGTATTCCACTTCATCGACTCGTTCGAGTATGTCAAACGGTTCAATGTATCTCGGACTTAGTTTACCCCATCTTCCAAAAAGGATCACTCCACGGTTCGGAGATATCTTTAAGAATACGTGATCTCCTGGCTGGAACTCCAAATGACGGCGCTTTGTATCGGCCCATTGCTTCTGTTTGTCTTAGGCTATGCACATTCTTTCTCTGATAGTACGAACCACATCAACAGTTGCTACTATCATCTCAGGTCCAAGGAGTTCTCAATCTCTGATGTCATCCCAACTCAATGGCGATCGACACTTCCTTCCATAAAGCGCTGAAAAGGGTGCCATTTCTATGCTTACTTGGTAGCTATTGTTGTATGAGAACTCCACAAGATGTAGGTGATCTTCTCACGATCCTCCGAAGTTCAACATACACACTCTGAGCATATCTTCCAAGATCTGAATAGTTCGCTCAGACTGACCATCTGTTTGTGGATGATAAGCCATGCTGAAGTTCAGACCTGTTCCAAAGCTCGCTTGCGGACTTTGCCAAAATTGCGATCGGAACCTGGTGTTACGATCGGAGACAATGCAAACCGGTACTCCATGAAGTCTCACAATTTCCTGTATGAGTTCATGGGTATTAGAGAAAGTATATATTTGAAGAGTTTAAATCTTACTTAGATTCTTACCTCCATATACTTCTTTTCTAATGTCTCAGTTGATTGGCCAACTCGAAATGGGATGAAGTGAGCCGACTTTGTGAGTCGATCCACAATGACCCATACCGTATCGTTACCCTTTGTGTTGCGAGGGAGTGCAGTCACAAAATCCATTGTGATGTGTTGCCACTTCTATTCTGGGATAGATAACGGTTGAAGTAATCCAGCGGTCCTGTAATGTTCAGCCTTTACTTGTTGACACGCCAAGAATTTAGCGACGCTTCTGGCTACTTCTCACTTCATTCCACGCCACCAGTAATTCTGACGTAGATCTTTATACATCTTTGTACCTCCAGGGTGTACCGAGTAGGGAGAGATGTGAGCTTCTTTCATAAACTCTTTCCGAATAGAACCTTTTGGTACACATAATCTACTGTCGTACCTCAAAGATCCGTCTTCATGGACGATGAAGTCTGTTATGAGTCCATTCTCTACTTGTTCTTTGATCTTTTGCAACTTAGCATCACTTGCTTGAGCTGCTTTGTTCTGATTGACAATGGTAGATTGAACTTGTAAATTCATTAAACTTGAAGTGTTACCTGGTATGACTACTTCAATCTCTATCTGATGTAAGTCTTGTTGAAGTTTCCACTGGGAGGTGAGATGCATTGCTAATGGTTGGCGACTAAGCGCATCAGGTACCACATTCACCTTCCCTGGGTGATAGTGCTGGTTGATGTCAAAGTCCGCCAAGAGTTCTAACCATCGTCTCTGCCGCATATTAAGCTCCTTCTGAGTAAACACATATTTCAGACTCTTGTGATCTGTGTATATGTTCACTTGTTCACCAAGAAGATAATGGCGTCAAATCTTGAGAGCAAAGATTACGGCCGCCAACTCCAAAACATGTGTCGGATAATTGCGCTCATGAATTTTCAGTTGTCTTGAAGTATAAGCCACAACTCTTCCATGCTGATGTAGAACGCATTCTAATCCCTTACCGGATGTATCACAATATACTTCGAAACCTCCAGTTTGATTCGGTATCATGAGAATAGGCGTTGATGTCAACTTTGACTTGAGTTCTACGAAAGCTTGTTCGCATGCTTCTGACCACACGAATTCTTCATCTTTACATGTGAGCTTGGTCAGGGGTGTTGCTATCTTTGAAAAGTCTTCAATGAACCTTCTGAAATATCCAGCTAGACCTAAGAAACTTCGAATGTCCTTCACTGACTTCGGCGTCGGCCATTCGCTTACTACTGCTACTTTCGCTGGATCCACAGAGATTCCTTCGCCCGATACAATATGTCCGAGAAAACCGACTTGATCTAGCCAAAACTCACACTTGCTGTATTTGGAATAGAGCTGATGTTGTTGTAGAGTTTCCAGGACAATTCTTAGGTGCTCGGCATGTTCTTTCCGACTTTTTTAATACACCAGGATGTCGTCGATGAAGATGACAACAAGCCTGTCTAAGTACTCCCGGAAAACTTGATTCATCAGATTCATGAATATTGCTGGTGCGTTGGTCACTCCAAATGGCATCACAAGAAATTCGTAATGACCATAGCGAGTTCTGAAAACCGTTTTGTGGATATTAGATTCCTTGACCTTCACCTGATGATATCCTGAACGAAGATCTAATTTGGAGAAAACACAAGATCCACTTAGCTGATCGAATAGATCGTCGATACGCGGTAGCGGATACTTGTTTTTTATCGTGACTTCGTTCAAGGCTCTATAATCGATGCATATTCTGTATGAACCTTCCTTCTTCTTCACAAGCAGTACTCGTGATCCCCAACTTGACGCGCTGGGACGAATCCATCCTTTCGCCAATAATTCGTCCAACAAACCTTCCGGACTTCCTTCAAACCTTCCGGACTTAATCGATAAGGTGCTTTGATCACCGGTTGTGCTCCTGGTACTAAATCAATGCTGAATTCAAGAGCTCGATCAAGAGGCAAACCTGATATATCGTCAGGAAACACATCGTCGAACTCTCGAACCACTTCTGGCTTTGATCCTTCCTCTGCTTGAATTGCTGCAATCACTTCCTTCTTTAGTTTTGCCTTGTAAGTACTTGGCTCCAGGGTACGGTCTCCACTTTTGAAATAAAAGACCGGATGGTCTGGATTCTCGAATACTACCTTCCTTTGACGATAGTCGATGGTAGCATAGAAGGTTCCGAGCCAATCCATACCTAGAACCACATCGAAGTTCGGTATGTCTAGCACCTTGAAGTCAGCATAGAGTTATCTGCTGCAGACGACTACTGGACACAAATTGTATCCCATTATTGCCTTTAGAACACCGTTTCCTGAACTGACATTCCAACTGGATACAAGCGGTGTGACTGGAATCACTTGAGTTCGGACGAACCGTTGCAACATAAAGCAATGAGATGCTCCAGTATCGAAGAGTGCTAGTGCAGGAAGTGAGGCTACTAAGATTGTTCCTAAGGTATGTGGGATATGTTTTAGGTATATGAAAAATATGTAGATAGGTGTTAAGACTGAAAGAAAAGCTCGAGAAGAAAGGGTTACCAGTGATGACTTGGCCAATGGCTTCAGCTTCTTCCACGGTCATCGTGAAAGCCTGTCGCCGTGGTACATTCCTCCTGGCCGGAGGAGCATTCCTCGGAACGTTCCATTGAGCTTGATGGAACTGACGAGGAGGAGGTGCAGTCGGTGGTCCTCTAGGTGGTGGAGCAGGGAGAGCGAGTCTTGGAGCAGGTGCTTGAAGTGCCGGTCTCTGCTGGTGAGTGATTGCTGGCCTGGTTGCAGCAATTGAGTTGTGTCTTCTGGGACAAGACCCAATATCATGAGTAGCTGAACCGCAGACTAAGCAAAGACGGTTGGCTCGCCGACGGTCTTTCATCATATGCCCTTCTCTGTTGCAGTAGGTACAAAAGGCTGGGCTGGGCCGGTTGATAGGTACTACCGGTCTCTTTGGCACAAAAGATGACCTTGATGAGGCTCCTCCTGCCATCTGGTTGGTAGGGCGCTTAACTCCAGCAGATTGAGATCTGCCCCTCATCTTTACCACTGCCTCATAACGGCGGGCTGCTTTCAGAGCCGATTCATGGGTCGAAAAATCTCATGTGGCTAGTGCAGTCTGGACCTCTAGGTCTAACCCTTGTTGAAATCGACGGGCTCTGATCTCATCCGTCGGTATCAGGTGTGCCGCAAATCTGTTAAAGTATTGTGTTAGCTGTGTAGTATGTGATTTATTGAAAAATCGAATTATTGAGACATATCTTACCGACTGAGCATGGTAAACTCAGCATCGTATTCATCCACTGATTTGGTCCACATCGAACCCTGTTGTAAGTGAATGAATTGTTGTTCCATGTCGAACCTGGCAGTCTCTGGGAAGTACTTTGTATCGAACATGTCGTGGAAAATCTTCCATTCGATGGGTTGACCAAGACGGCTTTCTTCCGCCTTCAACCAAACCCGTGTATTGTCCGTGAGCTGCAGTTTCGCAACACGAACCCAAGCTATCTCTGGCACTTGTGCCGCTGCCAGATCATCCTTGATACTCTGAGCCCATTCCTCAGCTTCCAGCGGGCTCTCTTTTCCTGCAAACTTTTTGGGATGCAAAGCCCTGAATTGCTTCACCGCAGGTGCTTCTGCCTCTGGTCGGTTCATCAAGATAGCAGTCTACTACTGCTGTCCTTCCAGGAGGCTGCGAATTACCTCAAGCAGAACCGTCTGCTCGTTGATCGGAGCAGCGAAGGCAGGTGTGAGTGGTAGTGATGGAGGTGTGTTGTTGACATTGGTGCTGGTGTTGTTCGGGAAATCAATAGCCTTGAAAGAAAAATTTGGGTTATGACAGATTCAAAGTATATGATAAGATTCAAGGAGTATGAATTGTAAGGAAAGTTTTCAGTTGCTGGTTCTTGTGTTATATTGCTTAGATTGTCCATACAGTGTTGACCTGCATGGGCCACCAACAAAACCTGTCACGCCCCACTTCCCAGTATACGGGCAGAGGACGCGACGAGGCCGCTACGTATTTACTCTGAAGTAAACACGCTGAGCGTATCTAAGCAATATAAATAAAATGCACAAGAGAGAAAGACAATAGATATAAATTGAAAAGCAACTTTATTTATTAACATTCTTTTGTACAATGCATCTGAAAAGTAAATACATGGAATGAAAAGTAATGCCTAAACAGTGGCATAATAGAAATGAAAAATTCTGAAATGAAATGTACAAGTATCTAGAGCTCAGGGTCGAAGGCTAGCTGGTCCAAGTCTTCGCTGGTGAGGTCGGTCTTTTGAAGATCTGAATCACCTGGCAACATTCCAAAGAAGAAAGAAAGGGAATGTCGTCAGCGAACAATCGCTCGGTAAGTCCTAAAGATAAGAGAGATGTAGAATAGACAGAGAGAGAGAGTGTGTGTAGCTTTTAAAATTGTATTTTATTTTATAAAATGGTATTTAGTGTTAACTCTGTTATTTGTAACTTGGTTAAGAAAAGGCCAATGTATACGAGAGGAGTCTCACTAGACCAGAGACTAAGGTGGACGGAAAGTACAAGGAACCGTTCAGCCACGGTACAACGACAATTGAATTCAGATTAGGTGTCTTAATGGTTGCAGTCTCGTGCCACTTCTAACACCTTCCTTACCAATCTATCCCTTAAACCCCGCGATATCTTAATTGTATTGTTTGTGCTGTATTGCAAATGGTATTGTCTTGTATTATAGATTGTATAGATGGATAACTTATCGAAACCATGATATCAGTAAATTGATATAACTTGAGAATCATGTAGATGGATGTATATCCATGGTTCGGTTCAGTCAATACAGATTGAATAGATTGATTATATAAATTCATGGATTCATATTGAATTGTTGTATATAAACTTGAATCTCATTCAAGTCAGATTGATTATATCGAGATTTAGTCTGAGTCAAACAATTAGAAAAGAAATTGAAATCCTGAATTAAGTTTTGATATTATCGGTAACCGCTGCACATGGAAAGCAGGATTTATGTCTTTTTCAAATACGATTACCGTGTAAATAACACCGTTTGTTAAGTTATCTACCTTAGATAGGCAAGCGCCCATATCTCCGGCTCCCTGAGGCTCAAGAGACCGGTCCCGCTTAAACCTATATTTATTAGGGTCCTTATTGTAATTTAGTATAACTTGAGGGGGGTTTATGTAAAAATAATTTTGTATAATTTTCAAAATACACCTCGACTATTTTATTATCGTGTTTAAAGTTTTCATTAATGTATATTTTATTATTGTGACATTTTTAGTGAATAAAACCTGTTTTTCATAATATATGATATTTATTTGTAATATTGGAATTGTATGGTATTTTCTTGTAAATAGAATGATTTTCTTGAATTTTAGAAAATATGGAATATTATAAATATTAAAAATAGATATTTTGATATTAATTACATGCATACATATATATATATATATATATATATATATATATATATATATATATATATATATTAAAAATATAAGTTTTAATTATAATAGAAATCACATTTTTTAAAGAAAATTGTATTTTAAATCTTTCGAGACCGTATGCTCCTTGCGGAGGTCTGCATCTTGCACTACTAAGCCCGAGAATGTGCGATAATCCACACCATCCTGAAAGGGTTCTCCAAATGGGTTATAGCGGCGTTTTACAAAGATTTGTTTAAAATACATAATTTTGTAGAAAAAGGTTTTTTTATAAGTTTGAGATAGTTTTGTGTAAAATCGTATTTTCCCAAAAGTATGTCCCCAAAGATCATCATGCTGTGTTACATATGAGTGTTGTGAGAAGGTAGGTCATTACCTCGTGAACTAACTAAAGTAATAGCAAGGGATAATGATGTTTATGTCGAAATTAAATTATATGGTATTTTTCTGTAAAAGGGCTATAAAAATTGGAATATGAATTTTTTTGATATGAAACTTGTCAAGATATTTTTTTAATGTTTAATGATCATGATGTGAGAGTTTGGTATTATTGTTTTTAAGAAAAATATGATTTTTAAGGAAAAACCGACCGGAAGTCGGATTAACTCCATTTCCGTCGGATTTTAGAATTCTAAGTTTTTAGAATAGTAAAGAGAAAGGGAAGAAAAGACTTACGGGTTTGTTGATTAGAGAAGAGGAAAAGGAGAAAGTAGGAGGTGCCGGTGCGTCGTTTCGTCGCCGGAATCTCCTTGGTTCGCCGTCGGAAGTTCGTCCGAGCTTCGCTTTTTGCTAACTCCACTTGTACACAAAAAATCTAGGGATTTTTTCTTGAGAGTTTGGACAGAATTTTGGAAGTGAGGAGTGGTGATTTTAGGTGTGGTATTTATAGGAAAACTTAGGGTTGGTAAATGAAAGGGTGTGAAAAAATATATTAAATCTTGCATTTAAAAAATTAAAATGGGTGTTTTAAATTCTCTGCAATTGTGAAGGGAAAATGAACAGTATAGGAGTTATGGGGTAGGCTAAAGGTCTTTGAGAAGTGAAGAAAATCGGAGTTTGGTCCGAGTCGGACCGGCGACGCCGGCCCGAGTCGGCCGAGTTAGGGCTGGGGTCATCGCCTCGTCGTCTGGTCTACCTCTTGAACTCGTTTGTTTTATATGTGACTTTTGGTTTTTACGAGTTATGCACATGTAAACTCTTGGGCTTCTAAAAATTTAAAAGAAAACTAATTAAAGAATAATATGGCTAATAGTATTTGAACTCTGGTGTTTTGGTTCAGCAGTGCAAGGTATTACCAATGAGCTACAAGCTCCTTTTTACTATTCAAAATTGAATTAAATATTTATAGTACTCACATGAAATGTAAATATGCCAAGTATACATTAGTTTTAAATCAATTTTATGTGCACAAGAATTGGAGTTGTTACACTTTATCGACTTGTGAGAGCAAAACAGTAAAGAATATCAGTCAACATGTTAAGATAAAGAATAACCAGATAGCATACTATCATGTCAAGCAAGAAAGTTCTCTATATATATGTCCAAATATTCACTATAATATACATCACATGTACAATAATGATCTCTAAGGCGTATATATTTCTGACAACTTGTAACTTATATTTTATAAAATATATAAGTAAAATACAAGCATTGAGAAAACTATTGTTAAATTATATGTTATAAAATCATAAATTAAATATAATACAATAAATTAAAATTGTTAACATTTTGCCGATGGTGTACAATTAGATTCGAGCCGGATTGAATTTAGGAACCGGTTTTGGTTTGGGCCGTGTTTAGGGTTCGAGCGGATAGGTTTTGTGTTAATACCATACCCAACCGGAAAAATTGCACCAAATTTTAAGCCCGCCTGTTCGGGTTCGGATGGGTATAGCATGCCAAAAAACCCCCGGAAATATCATGTTGGGTCAGGTTCGCGTCAAACCCAACCTCACTTTCACTCCTAATTGAGACACCCCTAAAGTTGACTAAGCCCAATTAAACATGCTATTTGGATCTTATAGCTCAACTAATCTGTTTTAACCCATAGAGGAACAAAAAAAAAATGACTCTGCCAAAAGAATATATTAGATAATTATTTTTTTTCTCTTATGAATTTAAACTCAAATCAAAACTCACAGTTAACGCATTTTTATTTTATAAACATTATTAGTTAAGGACCTAAGGTTGATAATGGGGGGAAAATTAGAGGAACAGTCTTGCCTATGCTGCTGAGGATTGATCTGATGGGCCATTGAAACCCAGTTGTTATGGGAATTTAGAAAAAAGGAAGGCCCAGCTGGTTCAACACCTATATTGAATATTGAGCGATACTTGCTAGTGAACCAAACAATGCCTTTTGCCAATCAAAAAACTTCTGCTCGTTTCACAATCCAAAATTATTTTTGCTATTATAACTAGAAATCGAAAATTACACATGTAATCAGCTGCATTTTTAAATTTAAGCTTCAAGAAACAATAAAAGAGGCACAATCGCTTGATCAAAGGCTTCTACTCCTCCCGAGCACAAGAAGCAAGGGGTCAAAGATAGAGAATTTTATTCATTGAGTGATCGATGATCTATATAGAAACTATAGAAACTGGTATATATACTGTCTCATCTTATATACATTTTATTCTTATATATAATTGTAAGTATATAGCTGAGGATAACTCAGCCAAGCCAATTGGGGACCATACTTGTTGTTGTCATAATACATGATGGGAGCACCCGTTTTGTCTTTAGACATTCAGTCGGATTTATGTTTTCGATGAACAATGTGACTTTGATAGCCTCTTCTTAGGCGTATAAGTACCACGCTTCGATGTTGGCTAGAGAGCGAGAGAAGCAATTTGGTAATGGGGAAAATCCATTCAAAAATTTCAAGGAAAAATTAATGACCAAAAGAGGTCCGCAGAAACCCTGTAGGCCATGACCTGTAGTGACTTGATCTAGGCATTCGGGTTCCATGGGTTTAGTTGCAAAAATAACCTGGACCTACTATAGTCTGGGTCAGGCCACGCTCTCATTCTCAAAATTAATGTTTTCTCGTGCTGCCTCTCCATTCAGAAAAATTGGAAAAATATCCAAAATTTCATACTAAACCTCCAAACTTTATGTTATTTTTATATATCTTATTAATTTCTCAAATATAATCTATTTTAACCCTTGCTTTTTTAGTAATTTCAACTTAGAAAATGCACAAGTTCACATTAAATATTGAAAATACATAACATATAACAAAATGAAAACTTTTAATCTACCCAACATCTTTCTTCTATAATCAATAATTGCCACATTGATAACATAAGGGGAAAATGTTTAGATTTAACTGTTATGAATAGAAAAAAGAACAAAACGAGGGTAAAAAAATGGTGCTCTTCGGTTCCACATGCCTTTTTCCTCCGGTTGTGTTCTCTCCTTCCTTGCTAAATTGTCATCCCCCTCTATGGCGGTTGGGTTCCTTGTTGGATTATTACATTAATATAACATAATTTGTTTTTAATGTTCTCTAATATCTCATTAACTTTAACATCTATGGAATGATGAATCATGAAAATATTAGTAGATTGGAAATTTTGATTTATCTATTTGCTGCATGATTATATGAATATGTTCATTGGTGGAAGTTATATACTCTCATATATAGAGATGCAAAACAATTACCGTGAATTAATTATTTGCTGCTAAACTACCTTGCATGTTGCATGATAAAGTCATTCAAGAAACATTCAAGACCCGGGCCATATTTGGGCTGGACTTACCTATTTGTGGGTTCAAATCCAATCCGAACTCTAGATTTAGCAGATAAAGAACACGTGAGTTAAATGTAAGGACAATTTTTTTATAAAAAGACTCATTTCAATAAATAATTAGGAAAAGAGACCTCATGAAGTTTATTTATCAAAATAGACATCTTTTTACCACATAAGCATTAGGATATATATTTGCTTACATTGGATTTCTTATGTGCCAAAATCGAGGTTTATTTTTCTAAAATTGTTTCAATTAGGTCCATTTTCAAAATTATTTATTAAATTAAGTTTTTTAGAAAATAAATCATCTTAAATATTAAAATAACATTTTGAAAATAAATCTTCCTATGTAAATCTCTAAAAAATCAATCAATTATTCTTTACTATTTATTTCTCGTCAAATAAATCCATGGAAATTTAAAATTTTCTAAATTGATAATTTAGAGAATTTAAGAGTTCATCATGTTAAATAGAAACATTATTCAAGAAAACATATTAATTTTATAAACAACATTTTAGAAATTTAATTTTAAAATTCGGCTTAGGATTGATCATGACATTTTCTGCACCGTCTTTAAACTGTTTTGAGTATAAATCAAACACCGTGGATATCAGCTTTGATCTTTTATTAGTAATAAATAATAATTTTTCTAAAAGACTATTTAAAAACTATGTTCTTTATAGTTAAATAATCTGAATTATGTCTCCTAATTAATTCTGATATTCTAGTTTATAATTGGTCCGTGCTAATTAGATTAGAATATAGTGCTAATTAGATTAGAATTTAGAGTTACCATATTAATTGCTATAGTTATATAAAAATTACAATTAAAACAAAATTTCCAAATATATTAATGTTAATATGAAAGCTAGTTAACCAAAGTTTCTTCTCTACCCAAAAAGTTAAAATTATGGCGCTAAAATTATATCAAAATTATCTGCTGAAAATTGAAAACATTAATAAAATAAATTAAATTCAAATATAAATGTTATTAAAAATTGAGAATAATATAGAAAAGAGGCTTTAAGAGGCTTTTTCCTTTGGTGGCGTCAAATATCTATATCCTCTATGATTTTTTTTGACGATCGGCATCCATCATCATCATTTTTATCATGTAAAATATGGATACACCAAATTTCATGTGATTTCACCGCTTTTTCACCATTAAATCATGTAATAACCGGTTTCCTCAGTTTATATTTTCTATATTATTTTCGATAAAAAATCCATTTAAGTTCCTTAGGTTATTTTCTATATATATTTCCTAATATTCCTTCATAAATATCTTTCCCAACTCTTTATTTATTTTACCTATTTTCTAATTTCTCTAGCTATTTTTCCTAATAAATTAATTCAAAATCTTATTCTTATTTTTCCAAACCCAAAATCATGAACCCTAAACCTTTTTATTTTTCTAATTCTAATTAAACCCAAACCCACTCCCTGCTTGGTCCAACTGCCTACTTCTCTTCTCATTTTCTTGTCTTTGGCTCCCCTCTCTTCTTCTTCTTTTCTTCCCACGACTCCTTCTCCCTATGATCTATGCCACACCTCAACCTCCTCTGTGATTTTTGCGGCCCCTTCCTTGCGATCTCTCCCTATCTCTGACCTCCTCTCCCCCTCTTTCTGACTCCCTCAGTCTCGCTCGTTCTCTCCTTCTTCAAACCGCACCGTTGACCAACAGCCGTCTCGCCGTCGGTTTCCGCCATCAACAACCGCCCCATCACCAACGTCACCATCACCTCCATCAGCCCAACTCTCCTGCGCGACCTACGTCTGCAGCGGCCGACCACCACAGCCACGGCTCATCTCCAAGCACCCTCGACCCAACAACGAGCCATGCTCCACCTAGCCTTCACACACCTCTCCCACCTCTGAAACCACCCCGTTGCCAAACCGTCGCCGGCGAGCTCCTAGCCACCTTCACCGGCCTCCACCACCCACTGCACCGAACCCCCTATGCCGCCTGAAACGCTCGCCGGCGCATCCAACTACTGCTGCACTCATCTCCGACGAGCCCACCTCAACAACCCTCGAGCTCATATCGGTTGTTGCCGCTACTCACAGTCACCGTACTTCTGTTGCTGGTCGTCGTTGCCGTGTTGTTGCTGTTAGGAATATGTATGCCCCAGAGGTCATTATTGTATATTATAAGGGATGCTTGGACATATATATAGATGACTTTTTGCTCGACAAGATTGTTTACCGCCGAAAATGGGAGACAGAACCGCGCAGGTCGTCATGCCTGAATTTGGAGGAAGATACTATGTGGATTTATCCGTCCACTTCTCCGAAGATGCCAGGTTGATTTATGGCACCGTGCATCGGAAGTTTGAACGGATGCGGCCGTTGTAGCAGACTTCGTCAGATTCCCCCTCGTTTGCGAGGGGTTTTTGATTGTGGGGACGCTCTTCACTGCAGGCGCGAGCCCCTGCCGTTAATTATGTTACCGCGTCGCGGTAACCACTTTCTCCTGCTCCAGAACGTCACTTCGTATCGTGCATGTTTGTTTTATTTTTGGTTGCCCGTGGATTGTATACGGAGACTAATTTATGTTTGTCTCCCGTAGGGCGTGGATTAGTCCAAATCTGTATGTTCTTAGATTTGGGTTTGGGTTGATTTAAGGATCGTTAATCTCGTTTGAGATTACGATCAACTTAAATATTTGTTGAGGATACGTTAGTCTAATTTTAGACTAAGATCTACTCAACAGGATTTTTGGATTATTCAGACCCAACAAAAGAGTATTTGGGCTCCATTGTGTTAGTTTAAGGACGTTGCGGTCCGTTGCCAGTTGTGGGATGTGTCCGTCAATTTGGGAGTGCACCAAAGAGTTGTCGGTTATCAGGACCCACTATCTCTCTGAAGACGCTGAAGAATTATAACGACATATATCAGAGCTGTGAGGAGATGTACCCTTGAACCAATATCCGTTGGGAGATCTGTAGTCATGTTTGAGACTAAGACCAATTTGGAAAAAGATGAGCACATGGGCTCGGTTGATCTGAATTGGGGATTTGGTCAACTTAGACTCAACCCACCCAGTCTTTGAATAAATTGTTAAACACTTGCTTGGGCCCGGTCCCTTTTCTGTGCAAATAATGCTGAGCATTTATATGGATTCTGACACCTATACTTTGCTTTACTTTCCCCTTTCTTTTATTTTGTTCTTTTATTTTTATGGAGTGTTAAACACTCTTTATGACGCCCTCGTGCAGAGCACGTGAGGCGCTTGGCGCCAATCACTGAGTGCCAAGCACCCCTTATTGAGCTGCGCCCACGTGAGGTGTTAGTTATATGTATGCCCTAGAGGCCATTGTTGTACATGTGATGTATATTATAGTGGATGCTTGGATATATATAGAGAGGATTTTCTTGCTCGATATGATAGTATGCTATCTGGTTGCTCTTTGTCTTAACATGTTGACTTGTATAAGTGATGATGTCTTTCTCTCACATGTTGATAAAGCCCTTAGGATGCGTACTTGACTACCAGGATTATGATGGAGATCATACTGGTGGGGCCAAGGATAGTCCATAAGTACACCCTATAATTGTTCCTAGTCAAGGGTGTATCGAGACAGGGCATCGATATTCCAGAGTAGACTAACGTATACGCATCTTGACCCATATGATGGGCAATGGATGATCCCACATCCATTGGTGTTTGACATCAAAGATGGTATACGGGTGCTCAGTGGAGACCGGGTACACTGAACGGACTCGCCGAGAACTCCTAATTGGTATTATACCTATCGTCAAATAGCAGTTCTCTGGTGACACCGGTACAGGTTAGTCTGTAGACCCGAAATCGTCATAGAGTCTTGTGTGATTCCCACTGTGCTTTGATTTCCACCTTACCACGTTCAAGAGAACGTGCAAAATGGTGGCTTTTGGGTACAGTCCCGAATCACATGGAGGCAATGAGCGATAGGAGGGGATTCGTCTCTTCCGGTTTTAGGGGTTGATGTTGCGCTGTGCTCGATTGGCCATAACAGGAAGTCCCCGGCCAGGGTTGATACGGAGGTTTACTCATAAGTGTTATCAGTTGTTTCTCGACCCGTTATGAGCCTAACATCGGCACGACTTATCGGTTACTGGGGTCTGACGTTTACCCCCCTAGACTGGATATGCGACATATCAGACGAAAAGACCGGACTGTACGGTAGTGTTACTGACAGGCTTTACAGGAGTTAGAGCGGGCTTGCTTGTTTATTTTTGGATCGCTCAATACCCGGGTAGCCGTTACGTCCAGCTAGTACCGCTGACGGCTTGTGGGTGCTTGATATGATCATCACCTACCGCCGCACGTATTGACGAGTCTTTATAGTCTTACACAGAGGTTTACTGGCCGAGGCAAAACGAAGTAGGAGCACATATGTGATATGTGCGAGACCGAGATTAATACGAGTATGTGATACCGTATTCTATTCTCGCGATTTTTGATATCGGTCGGTTATATGAGATATAGCCGGGTTATCGAATCAAGTGCTGATTCGATAAGTTGATACAAATAATATTAGTCGGTCATATGAGATATAACCGGATTATTAAATCTAGTGTTGATTTAATGATTTAATGTATGATTATATATTTGATATATTAATTTACATTAACTAATATTAGCTCACTTAAGCATTTCTTTTCTCACTTATGCATTTAATATATATGTGATATATATTAATTGTATTTCTTTTTGTGTCATGCTTGATGCCATATATTACATGGGTGTATGAGACTTACATCATGCTAATGATAATGTAGGGTTTATTTATTTAGAGTAAATCAAATATTAGTTGGAAATTAGCCACATGGGTTAGTTTAGTGGAAACTTGTAGAACCATTGACTTAGTCCACTAGTTTTGTCTTGCACTAGATATTTATTAACCCAACCATTATCTAAACCTATGATTAAATCTCTACATGAGTTATATGAGATATTTCTCACCCATGGTTGCAATTCACTCTTTCCTCTATTATTTGCTTCATCTTCTTCATGCTCAAGAGAGAGCTCTCTAGGTTTTTGAGAGGAGAATAAAAATAGTGAGAAAATTAATTCTAAAGTGTGCAAAAAATCCTACTTCATCATCCTCTAGTAGATTAGCAATTTAGTTTAGGGTGTTAGCTTCACTAATCCCTTATTAGTGAAGATGTAGCTTGGGTTAGTGTCTCCTCGACGTAGATCATCTTCGGTCTCAAAGACTTCGTGCAAGCTCGTTCCTTTCATCTTGTGGAGCTACTCTAGAGTCCGGAAGATCACTACTAGGAGCGAAAAGATTACTACACAGAGCTATTGAAGTGAAGGACCGGTCTATAAAGGTTGTATTCCTAATTCACTTAGTTGTAAAGTTGTTTACACATTGTATTGTCTAAATATCTAGTTAAGATTCTAGGGTTAGGATTATTTAGCATGGCAAAAATTTTGAAAATGGCATGGACGATACCTCCCGAACCCTTGCTATCGTGCTAGGCATTCCTATATGAGGGACACGTGAGGTGCTTCGTGCTGAGCGTCAACCATTGAGTGCTAAACACTCTTTATTGAGCAGCGCCCACGTGAGGGACACATGAGGCGCTTGGCGCTGAGCGCCAACCATTAAATGCTAAGCACTCTTTCTTGAGCAGCGCCCACGTAAGGGACACGTGAGGCGCTTGGCGCTAGGTTTTCTTTGTGTATTCTGTTCTGAAGAGTTCAATTCTCTGTTCTTTTCTAGATCTTTGATCCCCAAGAACAAGTTCATCCCCATGAGAATTAAATTCTCATTTGTGGGAGACTTGTCTCATGGATCTCAGATCCAGGGAAAGAACTATGTTCTTTTATGAGGATTAAACCCTTTGATATGAAGATGAGATGCTATGATCTCTATTATTATTTTTATTTCTCTCGAAGAAAGGTATTCTTCTTTCTTCCTTCTTGAAGCTTTCTTCTTGCTTACTCCTCCGAAAACGGGAGATAGAACCGCGTAGTTCGTCTTGCTTGAATTTAGGGGCAGATACTATTTGGATTTATCCGTCCACCTCTCCGAAAATGCCAAGTTGATTTATGGCACCGTGCATCAGAGATTTGAATGGATGCGGCCGTTGTAGTAGACTTCGTCAGATTCCCCCTAGTTTGCGAGGGGTTTTTGATTGTGGGGACGCTCTTCCTTGTAGGCGCGAGCCCTTGCAGTTAATTACGTTACCGTGTCGCGGTAACCACTTTCTCCTGCTCCAGAAAGTCACTTCGTGTCGTATGTGTATGTTTTATTTTTGGTTGCCCATGGATTGTATACGGAGACTAATTTATGTTTGTCGCCCGTAGGGCGTGGATTAGTCCAAATCCATATGTTCTTAGATTTGGGTTTGAGTTGATTTAAGAATCGTTAATCTCGTTTGAGATTACGATCAACTTAAATGTTTGTTGAGGATACGTTAGTCTAATTTTAGACTAAGATCTACTCAACAGGATTTTGGTATCATTCAGACCCAACAAAAGAGTATTTGGGCTCCATTGTGTTAGTTTAAGTACGTTGCGGTCCGTTGCTAGTTTAAGGACGTTGCGGTCTGTTGCTAGTTGTAGGATGTGTCCGTCAATTTGGGAGTGCACCAAAGAGTTGTTGGTTATCGGGACCCACCATCTCTCTGAAGACGCTGAAGAATTACAACGACATGTATCAGAGGTGTGAGGAGATGTACCCTTGAACCAATGTCCGTTGGGAGATCTGTAGTCGTATTTGGGACTAAGACCAATTTGGAAAAAGATGAGCACATGGGCTCGGTTGATCTGAATTGAGGATTTGGTCAACTTAGATTCAACCCACTCAGTCTTTGAATAAAGTGTTAAACACTTGCTTGGGCTCAGTCCATTTTCTGTGCAAATAATGCTGAGCATTCATATAGGTTCTGACACTTATACTTTGCTTTACTTTCCCCTTTCTTTTTTTATTCTTTTATTTTTATGGAGTGTTAAACACTCTTTATGGCGCCCTCATGCGGATCACGTGAGGCGCTTGGCGCCAACCACTGAGTGCTAGGCACTCCTTATTGAGCAGCGCCCACGTGAGGGACACGTGCGGCGCTTGGCTCTGAGCGCAACCATTGAGTGCTAAGCACTCTTTATTGAGCAACGCCCACGTGAGGGACACATGATGTGCTTGACGCTGAGCGCCAACCATTGAGTTCTAAGCACTCTTTATTGAGTAGCGCTCACGTGAAGGACACGTGAGGCGCTTGGCGCTGAGCACCATCCATTAAGTGCTAAGCACTCTTTATTGAGCATCGCCCACGTGAGGGACACGTGAGGCACTTGGCGCTAGGTTTTCTTTGTGTATTTTGTTCTGAAGAGTTCAATTCTTTGTTCTTTTCTGGATCTTTAATCCCCAAAAACAAGTTCATCCCCATGAGAATTAAATTCTCATTTGTGAGAGATTTTTTTCATGGATCTCAGATCCAGAGAAAGAACTATGTTTTTTTTATGAGGGTTAAACCCTTGTATTTGCAAATGAGATGCTCTGATCACTATTACTATTTTTATTTACCTCGAAAAAAGGTATTCTTCTTTCTTCGTTCTTAAAGCTTTCTTCTTTCTTGCTCTAAAGTTTATGAGGGTGGGGGTGGGGTAGGGTTTCTCTCTCTAAGACTTGAAGTCTTGGGTCCTTTTTATAGTATAGACACATCTGTTGATTTAGTTAAAGAAATCTTTCGTTGAGTGATCTTGATTGATTTGGGGATTTTATCCATCGTTGGATCTTTGATCCAAGAACTTCTGTTTTACAGAAGATATTTTTCTTGTTTTTAACAAAATTAGGGAAATATTTTTCCACACAGAATTTATTCTGCAGATAGGTGATTTTTAATCACCATTGGATTTTTAATCCAACGGTGCTCTGTTTTACAGAGCGTAATTTTTCTTGTTTGGAAAGATTTGAGGAATATTTTCTCAACAGAATTTAATTCTGTATTTTTATGATTTATCATCTTCGTTGGATCTTTGATCCAATGGCTCTGTTTAACAGAGAGATTTTAGTTCTAGCGTCGGCACCCTTGTGCGAAGTACGTGAGGCGCTGCTTCAGAGTTTTTAAATCTCGGCGCTGGTGCCCTCGTGCAAGGCACATGAGGCGCTGCCTCAGAGTTTTTAACTCTCGACGCTGGCGCCCTCGTGCAAGGCGCGCGAGACGCTGCCTCAGAGTTTTTAACTCTTGGCGCTGCCTTTCAAATTTTGAACAGAGCCTTGCTCTTTTATTAGGGAAACAAATACCCCCCACCGTTGCTCTCTCGTGGCTCACACGTGAGTGCAGCGGTGGATGCTTTTCCACCGTTAGATTTTCTTGGAAGTTGAATCAATTTCCTGTGCCTATAAGTAGGGCCTTTGGCCCTTGAGATGACTGCTATTCATCTTCTTTTGTTCTTCTTTTTTCTGAGAATTTAATTCTCCTTTCAGAGCTTTGATCTCTGCCCAAAGAAATCCCTTCTAGAGTTAGCACTCTGCCCAAAAATTTGGTAAGGATCATAATCGAACCCATTAACCGAGCTTTACTCTTCTTAGATCGTAGATTTTAAGATGTATTTTAGGGTTGCTTAACCCATTAATTAGAACACTGTTCATCTTTCATGAAGAACTCTTAGAGTTTCTTTTGCAGTTCTTAAAGATCTTGGGGTTTTACCCTGTTAAAAAAACTTTGCTTTTGAGGGTTTTGGTAAATTATACCATTGTTTTTACAGTGCATAGCTCTTTAGAATTTTTTTTTTGGGAATTTTATTCCCTTCTTAATTAAAGTTGACAGATGTAAATTCTGTTTGTAGAGCACCGCTCTCGAGGGAGTTTAACCCCTTGGCCCGATGAGCTTTATCATTAAATGAGAATCCTCTTAGGATCCTATCCTTAATGAGTGACTGCCGCATCAATGATTGGCCGTCAATTTGATTTTGTGGGTCCCCCACTGTCCCTTTTTTCTGCATTGCAGTTGGTACCATTTTTAAGTACCTAGTGTCATGATTCGGAATATAGCGTTGATAACTAACCCTCGTCTCTTTTCGTGTAGGTAATATGGATTTTGACTCTTCCTTCCCTTTTGTACGTTCAGAGAGCGCCTTCGCCGACGCGCCCGTGGATCAGGAAGTCTTCACGCTTATTAAAGATCATGGCCCGGAGCAGAATTTTCTTCACTTGTGGGGATCGTGGTATAATCAGATCATACGGGGTCGGCACAGTTTTTCTTGTGCGGCGCCCTCAGAGCTAATTGCAGCGATTCACTACGACGACTCGCCTCAAGTGAATTATGCTGTAGAGGAGGTCAATTGGAGTTCGGAGGGTCGCCTTCAGCCTTCTATGGCAACAATACCCGTACAGCCACCGATGGCTTTAGATATTTTGGGGTGACGCATTTGTCAAGGCGAGTCGCGCCATTGGGGACAAGTATATATGATAGGTTTGACTCCTCTCCATTCAGTTGGCTACCTGCAGAGGGCTCGGTATATCCTGTCGGCCAAGAAGTCGCTGCTGCTGAAGCTCGGGTTGTATCCTGCAATTTATGCGTCTCTTTTTCAATATCCCGTGCCTCATGTATGGCGGGTCAAAGATTTCCTGGAATAATGGAATATCCCGACCCACACATTTCTTCTATCAGATCGGGAATTTTCAATTTCCTTGGAGGAGTTTACAGAAATTTTGGGCCTGCCCGTCAGAGGGGAGCATTACGAGGAGATACTTCCCCCTGATGAGTATATCTTTGCCACCAAATCAGTGGTAATGGGTCTCACCCCGGAGAATTCCGTTCAACATCGCTTCCCGAGCCTAATTAAGGTGTTGAATATGTATGAGAGTCCGTTTCTAGAGTCTGGAGGGCATGGAGTCAGCTTCACAATTTCATCTCCCGCTTTCTTCGTCCAGAAGTCTTATCAAAACAAGCCGCGAAATTCGCCAAGCTTGACGACCCATTTGGTTTCGGTTTGGATAGCCAGCCGACGACGGAAGCGGATTTAAGAAATTTCTTCATTCTAAACACCCCGGTCGTCCTATTTGCAAAGCTCGCTACATCAGACGTCGATGTAGAGATGTTCTTCCTGGGGTTCATCGTCCTGTGGTTGAGATGGTTTGTGCTTCCAACGCATCCTCGCTACATGAGGCCGTCTGTCTTTTATCCCATCCACCGCATGGTTGCAGGGATGCGTATGGCCGTTGGGATAGCGGGGCTGGCTCATCTATACCATGGCCTGAGTTTAGCGGCAGATACTACTCAACTGGGGGTAAAGCCCGTACATCTCCCGTTGCACTACTTCACATCGTGGATCAAGATGCATGTGCTAGGTGATTTCGGTATTCATAAACAACCCTGTTTCTACGATTTCTATAACTTTCCTCGGGTCATGTATCTGGTTGACGCTTCTGCGTCAGACCCGTCACAACGAGAGGCTCGGCGACTGGTCCTCTTCCCGCGCATGGTTGGGGACAACATGACCTTTTTCGATAGAGTTTTAACTATCGGCAAGGAATCTACCAAGGCGGCGCAACCATTGCATGATACTTTCAAAGAAGGGGCTCCCACACTGAAGGCTCAGGAGATTTTGCACTTTTATTCAATTAGGACAGACTTTTTAGTGTTCAGACAAAACGCCACGGCATTGTTCATGAGGTATAACCCGCACCATTTTTCTCAATAGTCGGGTTAAAATCAGGGTGTTTCCCTCGAGGCATTCTTAGCCGAGCCGGTTGCTACGGAAGAGGGCATTCGCAGCGCGCTGCACCACTTTATGTGACTAAATACGGGGTCCAACTTTCTCATCAGTGAACCGAGCTACGTGCCAAAACCTTCGAACGTCTACGTGGTGTGGTACCAGCATGCGACGGGTGCTGTTATCTGGGAAGAGAGACGGCTATTACTTGATCATAAAGATGCTATCCCAGCTATTAACCCAGCAGTCCCTTTGATGTGACGGACCGCCGTTCATGCCTCCTTAAGAGAAGTAACTACGGTTGTGGTCCCGTGCCCCTTCCCTGAGAAGTCTCAACCCAGTGTTCCCGTAACTGCGGTAGCCGTGGCGTCCCCATAACCTGGTGTTGGTATGGAAATCGGGACCCACCGCCCGAAAATGCCTGTCAAGCGCAAAATCTTGTCATCGGCCGCCGGTGTCCGCTCGCAGAAAAAGAAGAACTCGCTATTCTCTGTCAATGTCATATTTGGCCAGGAGCCACATGATCCCTACAGCGAGGGCTTGTGCGAATATTGTACCAACAAGGGTTTGTTCGACACACCTGCGGCCGACACTGATCTTCAGGCTGCCCTCATAGCTTCCGAGCGACTGGCTTGTGAGGAAGCGGCGTTGATCACTATCGCGAAGTCAGGTATACTTCAGTTGTATTCTTCTGCGTCTATCCCTTTCTTGTTATTATGCTTTTACTAACACTCTCTTGTTCAACAGGTATTTTTGCTGAAGAGGTTCTCGCGGCTTCCCTCAGGACGTTCGAGGAAGAAGAGAGGCTCCGCGCTTCTTTAGGTCTTGGCATAAGTTGTTTCATTACACCTTTATTCTTTTCATTCGTGTTCTGACCCTCCCTTTTACTTTATTGCAGGGACTACCTCAACTCAGGTTATTACAAGTGCAGCGCCGATCTCAAGTGGCGACGCGACAAATCTTCTAGAGCCAGCTACTATAGCCACGGCCATCCCAAAGTCACTGCAGGAGGCTTTGCTGAAGCAGCTGGTGATGGACACTGGAGCGGCTCTGGGGGTAGAGCTCAGTTCGGACGACGACGTTCCCCTGTCGGAAGTTTTAAGGGGATCAGTTCTCACCGCTCCGCTCAGACCGACAGGAAGCGTAGGGAGCGCACAACGAGGGAGCGCGATGTCGTTTTGGCCGCAGGTGCAGGCTCCAGCAGTATCCCGCCTGCTGACACTCTTTTGGTGGATGTTCCCTCTGCCCTGTCTACCGCCCATAGACAGGTTGCACGCGTAGCTCGGGAAGAAACTGAAACGATGCTCCAAGGTAACGTAACGCCCAATCTTTTATTAGAACTCGATCCTCGAATTCTGACATACGCATTTTCTTTTACGCAGGGCTGAGTCCTGGTGATGGTATGGCATGTGAAACGTTGACGATTATAGAGCCCGAAATGACTACTCTTTCTTGGGAATCTGGGACTGTCTAGACCGCTGCTCTTTCTCCCTGTGTCTCCTTGGTATCGGCGTGCGTCTGAAGCGTTACGACGGCCCTCGTCGAGTCGGGGGATGAGGCTATGGGCGCAGAATCTATTCCTCCGAGAGAGAGTGAAGAAACCGTTACACCTGGTGACGTCCCCATCACGGTTTTGGTCTATGATCAATCAGGTAGTCCTTGGGTCACTGTTTTTGAGTTTTTCAATCCTGTTCAGCCTTTCTGATGATATTTTATTTTTCTTGAGCATAGGCGTGGTGAACCCTGAGGCTTTACCGTCTGAAGAAGTGTCGCCGGTAGCAGCTCTAACGGTCGCTGTCCCGTCGCCTTCTTCTGTGCCTTCTCAAATATTGGAAGGTATGGGTTTGTGACTTATTTGTTTCACTGTGGGTACCATCCTCCTTGTATTGACGGTATATTTTTGCAACTCTGCAGGATTCCTTTTCGACCATTTATATCAGGTGTTGAACCCGCATTTTCCTTTCGGTCGGAAATCGTCCCACCTATTAGTTAGTGTATTATTCAGCTGATGTCTCTCCCCTTTCTTTTATGGATAGACGTATTATTGCTAAGTCTTCTTCATATTGATCATAGCGTCACAGGTTGGAGGAGGAGACGAGAGAATGGCTGTGCCTCCGGTACTCCCCATCCTGCCGCCTGTCGCAACTGGTATAATAGACTCCATCCCTCATGTGTTTTATTTATCTCCTGAGTCGACATTTGACCATAATTTATTTTGCAGCAATTTCACCGGCTCCAGCTCCAGCTCCTTTTGAGTCTCGCATTGCAATTCCTGCAGGGCCCTTCGCAAAACGCATATCTTCCAGGGGCGCCGCAAATAGCCGGTGAATGTTGAGAGAATTTATTGAAGATCTCAATGCCGAGGCCCTCAGTTCTGCTACGTATTTTGCCGTTGAAGTCAATCCAATACTGGCAACACTCGTGAACTTCCATGATGAAGATCTCATCGGCTCTTAGGTTGATTAGTGCAGAAAGATCGTAGCTTGCCTGCACGAGATTGAGCTCAAGCATTTCGCTCTTGAGGTGTTGGCTTCGAACTCCTAGTGGGCTGCGTGGGTCGAGCATAGTGTTCCTTTCATTCGCCATTTTGAACAAGAGGCGACCCTGAGACGAAAGGAACATGAGGTGGCTTCGAGCGAATCTGTCCGATAGCGCACCAAGGTTGAAGCGAATGCTGCGCAGTTAAAAGCTGTTTTCGACAACCTCCAGCGATGTATCTCGGATAGGCTGACGCTGAGGCGGACACTTGACCTCACCGAACGGGTCATGCAGGACTGCAAAGCTTCCCTGCTAGAAACCGATGAAAAGCTTTCGTCCTATTTGCAGCAACTGACTCAGGTTGAAGCGGAATTGGCCGCGGTAGCTGACCATGAGAAAGGATTGATAGGAGCGCATGAGCGGCTTGCCGATTTGCTGAAGACGCCTCCTCCTTAATAACCGCCTTTGTACCTTTTTTGTACCGACTGTAAACTTGTGATTCATGAATAACATATATTCATTCTGATCCCTTTATGAAATGTATCTTGTATTCGCTTGAATTCATGAATAAAAGACATATTTTATTTCATATTGGCATGTAACTTTTGGCAAGCATGTAGCATGTAAATAGTCCATATTGATCTCCTTGTTGGGCAGCGATGGTTTAGGAAACAGGTTCGGATCTACCGCCTAAGACTTTTCAACTTTACGAGGGTCTCATAAAGACTTTTCTCCCTACGGGTTGAGAGGATCCCGTAGGTGTATTTTCTCCTTAGGAGTCGTGAGTATTCCTAAGTGTGTTTTCTCTTGAGAGTCGTAAGGATCTCACAAGAGAATTTTCCCCTTTACAAGTAGAGAGGACTCGTAAGTGGTTTTTTCCCTCCTTGTCAATATTCGACTTGGGAGAGTGTGGCCCGTGGATAGTATGCAATAGTCCATCTTGGACCTACTTGCAGGGCCCCAGTGCTTAGGAAACAGGTTTAGATCCCCGCTGCCTAAGGCTTTTCACCTTCATGAAGATTTCATGAAGATGTTTTTCCCTACGAGTCGAGATGCTCTCGCAGGAACATTGTTTTCCCTGCAAGTCGAGATGAATCGAGAAGTTCTCGTAAGAATGTCCTAACGTCACAGTTAACCTCTGCTGATAGAAGTCCGTTAGGGTCTGTAGTACTAAGGTTTTTTTTGTCCGTCGTACCGTCGCGTTGGCCGATGTATTACCCGATATGCAATCTTGCATGTTTGAGTAGCCTTGCGACTATCGTGTCTCTGTTCCCTTCGGGGGCTGGACAAGACGTCTTCAAGTAATCCCCCAAGTCATATTACCGTCAGAAGAGCAAGCGTTAGGGATTTTCCATGCCGCTTTTTACTTGAGGTTATGCTCAATCTGGGAGCCCCGATGAGTCATGACCATCCGCGCTGGCGTGGGATGATCTCCGATAGTCTTTTCGGTTTTATTTGAGTTATCGTCAAGACGCAGAAGCTAGGGATCTTCCTTTGCTTCGTTTGTTGACATTGTGTCCTCTATATTGCGATGAATGTCAAGGTTGTCTCTAGGTTGTCAGTGAACCGTCGAGAGTCGGAACTAGGGACTTTGCCATAGCTCCATTGTTTTGACCCTGGGGTCGGTTGTTGACGTTACATCTGCATCCCGCTGGAGTGAGGAGGAATGCCGTTGTTGATCTCTAGGCTGTCTGCGAACTGTCGAGTCTTGGAACTAGGGACTTTGCCATGGCTCCGATGCAGTCTCTAGGTTGCCTGTGAACCGTTGAGGCTTGGAACTATGGAATTTGCCATGGCTCCATTGTTTCGACCTTGGGGATCGGTTGTTGACGTTGTGTCTACATCCTGCTGGAGTGAGAAGGAACGCTGTGGTGATCTCTAGGCTGTAGATGTAACGTCAAGATTTGACTCTCCCTTTAGATAGAGCCCAGTGGGAAAATGTGGTTCTCTTTTCGTTTGTGCCTATGAATCGTATACAAGGGTGGATGTGGACTCACCTGCAGGGCTTACACGTCTGATAGTCGCCATTTACTTGGCTAACGACCAGCTGGGAGTCTCCATGTATGAGGAGGTTTTTGATTCCCATGTCGACAGCAATCTTGAGACCTGCTATCAAAGCTTCATATTCCGCTTCATTGTTTGTTCTTGGCTCCATTAAGGAAAGGGCAAAACGCATTATCCCTCCTTGCAGAGTCACGAAGATAGGGCCCACCCCAGCTTTGATTATGGGGGTGTTTTTCTTTCACTTCTTCATTGAAGACGCTCCATCGAAGTAGAGTTCCCATTGGACATTATTTTCCTCCGTCTTCCCTTCGATTGTGTCAAACGCGTGTTCATCTTGCAATTCGCAATTTATGGGAGAGTCGGCTGGTATCGGATGCTCAGCGAGAAAGTCGGCGATGGCCTGGCCTTTTACTGCCTTGAGGGGTCGATATACTATTGAGAACTCCATCAAGAGGAGGGCCCATTTGGCAAGCCTTCCCGCTAGTATGACTCTTGACATCAAATACTTGGGAGGATCCACCTTTGATATGAGATGGACCTCATGTGCCAAGGCATAATGTCAAAGTTTCGTTATCGCGAAGATCAGTGCCAGGCAATACTTTTTGATGGGGGAGTAGTTGTTTTCTGCCCCCAGGAGAACTCGACTCAAATAATAGAGAGCTCACTTCTTCCCCTGATCGTTCTCCTATGCCCATAGCACGTCTAAAGAACCTTCAAGGGCTGTTGTGTAAAGGATGAGAGGTTTTCCCTTGACCGGAGCGGTCAGTACAGGCGTGTTCAGCAGATATTGCTTGATTTCGTCCAGTGCACTTTGGCATTTACGATCCCAAATGAATAGGGCCCCCTTCTTCATTAGATGGCTGTAGGGGCAGCATTTTCCGGAGAGGTTAGCTATGAACCATCGGATATATGCAAGCTTTCCTTGGAGAGACCGCAGTTGCTTAAGAGTTCTTGGCGAGGGAATTTCCATAATCTCCTTGATTTTTGATGGGTCTATTTCGATGCCTCGATGTCGTACGATGAATCCTAGGAATTTTCCTGAGGAAACTCCAAACGCACATTTCAGGGGGTTCATCTTCAGGTTGTACTTCCGAAGGCGTTGGAACACTATTTTCAGATGTTCCCAGTGTTCCTCGTACGATTTGCTTTTCACCATAAGGTCGTCGATATAGCATTCAACGATCTCATGGATGAGGTCATCAAAGATTTTCGTCATGGCTCTCTGGTAGGTAGCGCCAGTATTCTTCAGACTGAAGGGCATCACTTTATAGCAAAATATGCCCACCGGAGTCCGGAAGGCAGTATGCTTTCGGTCTTCAGGATGCATCTTTATTTGATTGTACCCTGAAGACCTTTCCATGAAGGAGAAGACTTCATGAGTGGATGTGTTATCTATCATCATCTCGGTAACCTGTACGGGGAAGTCATCCTTCGGGCAAGACTTATTGAGGTCTCGAAAGTCCACACAGACGCGCACCGTCCCATTTTTCTTCATCACTGGGATAATGTTGGCGATCCAGTCAGGGTATTGAACTTCTTGGATGAATCCAGAGTCAATTAGCTTCTTGACTTCGGCATTGATACTCATCTCAAGTTCGAGCCGCATTTTTCTTGACGCCTGCTTGACTGGCTTAACATCTGGCGATATAGCCAGTTTATGCACATCTATTTCTGGATCTAGTCCCGACATCTCAGAATAGTTCCATACGAAGCAGTCTTTATACTGCATAAGCACGTCTTTTAGTGTAGCCACCTGCTCTTCAGACAACAGCTCACTGACGAACGTTGGCCTCAGATCGTTTGTCATCCCCAAGTCGATTTTCCTCAGATTGTCCGCCGCGGTATGTATCCCATCCTCCAGCTCTTTTGGCGCCGGTGGAAATTCTGAGATCACCTCGTCCTCATCTTCATTTGCAAAGCACTGGGAGAGGTCGTCCATATTCTCATGCTCTCCCTCCTTTGAGAATGTTATCATGTGGCAGGTACGAGCTCGTTTCCAAGCTCGATGTAGATCTGGACTTTCCCTCACAGTGTAGGTTGCTCTTGGCTCATGCTTTCATGGTGGGGATACCCTCCAATTGTTGGACAGAGCGAACCTGCCTTGTTGATACTGTTTTTCGATCCAGTCTTTGAAGGTGAAGCAATCTTCAAGAGGATGTCCTATTGCTCGGTGGTTGGAGCAATAAGCCAGATGATAGATCTCGTTTATTTGCTCAGAGTGCTGAGACTCCGGGAGCGTCATCATTTGATACTTCATGACAAGGTCGAAGATTTTCCTTGTCTTGTCTCGAGGGAAAGAATATTCCCGACCCATCTTTTTCATAAAAGACGGATTCTAGCTGACTTTTTCTCGATCGCGTGGCTTCTTGGATCCACTTCGCTATTTTTGAACGTCATTCCCATTCTTCACCTTGTTGTTGCTTCTACGTCGGGTTTTCTTCTTTCCATGAGAGCACACAACAGGCTGAAAGTGAAGGGCATCGTCATCCTCCATTGCCTGCTGAATGATACGTTGCGTCCTGGCTTTCTCATAAATGGCCATTTCGCGGCTGTGGTCATCTAGAACCTTTTGACCCGCTTCCCTTATTATCTTGTCAATCTGTTCTTCAAATGATGGGCTTAGTATTCTCACGGCGGGATCTCGCTCTGGTTCAATATCAGCGCTATCTGGAAATGCATTCGCTTCTCCACCGGGGTTATTTATGACATAGAAACCATGGAATCACTCCCGTTTCTTAGACCGAACGTATCCAAGCCCATTCGTCTCCATCCTCCCATTAGGCATCTTTCGCTGAGTCCCAGGAACATCCCAAATCTTGTTATAGAGCCGGGCTTGTCGAGCAGTTTGTCTGAAGGGCACACCCTGGCATTTTAGTAGTCTTTTCAATCCCTCTGCGCAGTATCTGGGCAGACGGATTGGTTGAAGTCTGTCAAGCGTAAGATCGGCACCATGCCGGACTTCTTTCTCCACTTTGGTCTCCGTGGATTGATAGAAGATGATCGCTTTTCACCTCTTCGCCTGGGAGGGACGTAGAAGGTCTGCAGCTCTTGTATGCTGTATGTATCAAGCGTGTTGAGTTCCCTGAAATGCCATTACGGAACCATGGTAATTTGTAAACTCTGATCAATTCCAGCGAAGGTTTGTGCTGATGGGCAAGTAGAGAGATAGCCTTGATTAGAGAATCTTGTGCCTCTTTGGACAGTAAGAGAGCATCCAATATGCTCAGTTGTGAGGGTATCTTCCTCAGATGTGCCAGAACATTATAATCCACCTTGTTTTTCTTAGGCGGGTCTTTGGCTGAGAGCTCTTTAACGACTCTATCATCGAGGGCAATTTCCTCCGGGACTTTTTCCTTCCCCTTGTCTCTTTTGCTCGAACCTTTGTTTGTAGGCCCGAGGTTCTTTTTAGGCAACGTACGGTTACGCAGCCGAATGTTCTCACAGTTCTTCACCTCTTCTTCTTTTCCAGGGGTGGATTCCTTGAAGAGAGGGATGAGGGTTATTTCTTCCTCAGAATCGCTCCCGAAATTGAAAACTTGGGTTTTCCCTTTTGTCGAACTGGTATCAACCATATAACAGCTGCCGGTTTTTTTTCTGCGCTCATCTATGATATATTTTCGCTGTCGACGAACTTCACGCTTCATCCTCTTGAAATGTTATCAGTGGGCCACGTATCCTTGCCACCACTTCTTGAAGGCGCTGCACCCTTCTGTGGGGTATGTGATCCTCCGATGGTATAAACATTAGTTTGGGTGTACATCCACTTCATCGAGGCACGTACGCCCGAGAGAATTTCCTTCGAAAGGTGCCGGCTTCATTCCCATTGACAGGGCTTTGGCGAACCTTTTCCCCATCTTAAACTTTCTTTTGTCTGTCGCGGGTGTGCTTCGATCCAGTTGGAGTACTTCGTGAATCTTTCTTGCCGCCGATTCCTCATCCTGATGTCGGTGCTTGGCCTTTTTGTATATGGCTGTTTCATGTTCTCGGTCAGCTTTGCTCTTCTGAAGGACTTCGTTCAGCTGTTTATCAATCAGGTCGTCTGATGGTTCCAGGGATTTTGACGTCGGTCCTGCCTCCAGTTCCTCTACGTTGCTTTCCACCACCGAGGGAGCTTCTTCGTATTTTAACGACAGGTAAGAGATCATGTGGCAACTTGCTACATAATCCTTAGGTTCTTCTGACGAGCCGTTTCCTTCATCAATGTCACTGTCTCTGTTCTCAAGAATATGCTTGAGGAACTCTTCAAGTGTGACTGGGGTCCGCGCCTTTTGGTTGTATTCCTCTAGTGCGTCGATCTATTTTTGAAGATCCGTACGATTGTCATCGAACTGCATGGGTTTCTTGGTCTTCTTCTTTTCCTTCGAAGACTTTGAAGGCGTGACCTGGGTGTTTGGCCCATCGCTACCAACTTTTGGTGTTGGGCGCGGTTTCAGCATCCCGTCAATGATCTCGGGCTCCAGCGGGCTTTTCCACCTGATTGCTGGGCATGCTTGAAGATCTTTCAGCATTCTTTTAGTTTTAGCCGAAATGACAACTTTCGATGGAGCTACTTCTATAAATGAGCATGATGCCCCCAGCGTATCCACCTTCTTAGGAGCGTGCTGCTGTGGCGGGTTTACCTTCCAGTTTTCAGATAACGCGAATTTGCCTTGTTGGTACTGGTCCTCAACCCAGTTTTTGAAGACATAGCAATCTTCGATTAGGTGGTCCATTACTCTGTGGTAAGGGCAGTAGTTGGGACTGTTGACATCACCAGGCTGCAGTGGGCGTCTCGGATCTGGTAGAGTGATGAGCCTGTTGCGCATCGCTAGTTCGAACAGTCTCCTCATTTTATCGTGGGGAAACGAGTAAGGACGTCTCAACTTCTCTTCGAGGGATCGTGGTTTGTTGCTTTGGCGAGCAACCGGTTTCGGGTCACTCGGTTGTTGTTGAGCGTTGGCAACGAAAGTTGCTTTCCTTTTGCCCTTTTAATTCCGGGGATCTGTTTTCGAAGAGGACGGCCTATGGCCCATCTGGTCCATTTGGGCCATCTTGTCAATCAATGCCTGGATGGTGGTCAGCTTGAAGAACATCATAAATTGGGATATAGTCGCCTGAGAATCAAGGGTTCTTACGAACATACCCAAGGCAGGAGCTTCTTCTATGCGTTGTTCGCATTTTGACCATAGGTTCCGTCACCGAATTGCGTATTGAACCCAAGTTTCTCCTGGCTTCACCCTGGCATTGATTAATGCGGTGATCGGGGTGCGCTCGCTTGCGCTTGCGAAACACTGCATGAACAGTACCTCCATTTCTGTAAATGTTTTGACCGAATCATTCGGAAGCACCGAGTACCATTCAAATGATGTCTCCGCCAAGCTACCGACGAACAGGCGAAACAACAGTTTTTCATCCCCTCCAGTATTGCCACATAGAGCTCTGAACTGAACGACGTGCTGATAGGGATTGCCTGTCCCCTTATACACGTGGAATTTAGGGATCGTATATCCTGGCGGGTATTTGATTTGATCGTACCAGCGTGGATAAGGTCGCCCAGTTCTGACAACTTGGCCAGCCGCTTCGCTTGCCTGATGAGCTCATATTTGTTGAGCTATGTATTCGTCAAGGGCAGCCTTAGAGATTGTTTCTTCCTTGGGTGCCGAGAAAGCCAGTGGTGGATTCGACGTTTCCCCTCTGTCGTCTTCGATAATTATCGGAGAGTCTTCGGCTGGAGGTTCTGGCTGGATCATCATCCCAACCATGTCTTGGAACATAAGCGCCATATGTTTTATATTAGCGGCCTGTTCCGCGGCCTCTTTATCCTTTCTTTCCAGCACCCTTCGCAGGAACTCGGTGTCGGACTCTTGTTCCTGGCGCTGCTAAGACGTTGCTTCCGGGCTTTCTTTCTGCCTAGTGAGTGCGACCATCTTTGTCAGTATCTCCTGGAGCTTTTGTTGTTGCTCCTAATCTTTCATCACAGATCGTGTCAGTGGTCGATGACCCATAGAAGTACGGCTTTCCTCTTTCCCGGAAGCCATGTGCACCGTGTGTACTACCATGCCCCTAGACTTGGAGCATTTAGATCCATCACTCTTGGGATTTGCCGCTGGTGATGAGGGATTCTTAGGCCTTCTCTTTTTGTGGGAGGCTGAAGTTGGAGGGGCTGTTGCAACAAGCATCCATATGGACGAGGCCTTCCGTGGTATGACGGCGGAATGGTCCTCCTCCCGCCGAGCCTTCGTTTTCTTCAGTTGGCGAGAGATGTCTTTGTCAATTACAGAGTCTTGGACTCTCAGCCAGACCCTATAGATCTTGGAGGACAGTCGTTGAGGAGGCTGTTCTAGTTTTGCCTGCGTTGTGTTTTCAACAGGCGGAGGAGACTTCTTTAATACAGTAGTTGGAGAGTTCTTGCGCACCCTCCTGAGCAGATCGAAGCTGTTCCCAGTTGGAACAACAGCGTCAATTTCCACCATTGCAGCTGGTGGGGTAAGTCCAGAGAGGGAACTACCCCCAGCTTTCCTAACTCGGCGCCAGTGGCAACGTCGAGTATGTCGTGTAGACGGGACCACCTCTGTCGTGGGAGCGGCTTCGTCACGCCCCCTGCTTTGATGAAGGGCGACTGCTAGTGCTAGCCTATTGAAGACTGACGTCCATTGAGATGGGATGGTCAATCTTTCGAAGGTCGACCTTTTGGTAGGGGAAGCAGTCTTGACGACTTCACCGGAAGCAGGAGTTGGAACGGTCGATCTTGCGAAGACCGAGCCTTTGGTAGGAGAAGCCCCTTCGACGACTTTATCTGCCGGAACTGGAACGGCTATTCGCTTTGGGATAACCCCTTCAGGTATCGCGAGCCTCTTTGCGGACCTACTGTAGTTTTGGCTTAGTCTGTCAAAGACCGAGGTGGCAGGCTTGGATGACCTGTTGAGAGGGGCCGTGGTGGTTGCAAGTTGATCAAAGACCGACTTCTTTGGAGCTTCTTATGGTAACATCAGGACGCCGAAGCTTGATAGCGGGATCATGGTCCCAAAGAATAGTCCAGTGGTGGCCTGAGTCACCTGTTCTACTGGCATTGCAAAGATGGAGGCCGCTTGGGTCCCGTAAGTAACTCCTCCAGTCGGGGTTGAGCGAGAGTTGCTGTTGTAGTTAGTGCAGCTGGAGGCCATCGATGTTATCTCCTTTTCCTGCATGGAGCAAGACACCAAATCTTAGTACCTCGAATTTAAGAGCAACCATATTAAACCGCGATTCATTCGCGAACACGACACATGAAGTTTGGAATGGAAAGAGGAAGAGGTCCTACCGGGCGTGCCAGAATTTGTTTACCGCCGAAAACGGGGGACAGAACCGCGTATGTCATATTGCTTGAATTTAGGGGCAGATACTATTTGGATTTATCCGTCCACCTCTCTGAAGATGCCTAGTTGATTTATGGCACCATGCATCGGAGGTTTGAACGGATGCGGCCGTTGTAGCAGACTTCGTTATATCCCCCCTCATTTACAAAGGGTTTTTGATTGTGGGGACGCTCTTCCCTGCAAGCGCGAGCCCCTGAAGTTAATTAAGTTACCGCGTCGTGGTAACCACTTTCTTCTGCTTTAGAAGGTCACTTCGTGTTGTGTTTGTTTGTTTTATTTTTGGTTGCCCGTGGATTGTATACGGAGAATACTTTATGTTTGTCGCCCATAGGGCATGCATTCGTCAAAATCCATATGTTCTAAGATTTGGGTTTGGGTTGATTTAAAGATCGTTAATCTCGTTTGAGATTACGATCAACTTAAATGTTTGTTGAGGATACATTAGTCTAATTTTAGACTAAGATCTACTCAACAGGATTTTGGGATCATTCAGACCCAACAAAAGAGTACTTGGGCTCCATTGTGTTAGTTTAAGGACGTTGCGGTCCGTTGCTAGTTTAAAGACGTTGCGGTCCGTTGCCAGTTGTGGGATGTGTCCTTCAATTTGGGAGTGCACTAAAGTGTTGTCGGTTATCGGGACCCACCACCTCTCTGCAGACGCTGAAGAATTACAACGACATGTATCAAAGGTGTGAGGAGATGTACCCTTGAACCAATGTCTGTTGGGAGATCTGTAGTCGTGTTTGGGACTAAGACCAATTTGAAAAATGTTGAGCACATGGGCTCGGTTGATCTGAATTGGGGATTTGGTCAACTTAGACTCAACCCACTCAGTCTTTCAATAAAGTATTAAACACTTGCTTGGGCTCAGTCCCTTTTCTGTGCAAATAATGCTGAGAATTAATATGGGTTCTGACACTTATACTTTGCTTTAATTTCCCCTTTCTTTTTTTGTTCTTTTATTTTTATGGAGTGTTAAACACTCTTTATGGCACTCTCGTGCGGAGCACGTGAGGCACTTGGCGCCAACCACTGAGTGCTAGGCACTCCGTATTGAGCAGCGTCCACGTGAAGGACACGTGAGGCGCTTGGCGCTGAGCGCCAACCATTGAGTGCTAAGCACTCTTTATTGAGCAGCGCCCACATGAGGGACACGTGAGGCGCTGGGCGTTGAGTGTCAACCATTAAGTGCTAAGCACTCTTTATTGAGCAGCGCCCTTGCGAGGGACACGTGAGGCACTTGGTGCTAGGTTTTCTTTATGTATTATGTTCTGAAGAGTTCAATTCTCTGTTCTTTTCTGGATCTTTGATCCCCAAGAACAAGTTCATCCCCATGAGAATTAAATTCTCATTTGTGGGAGAAATGTCTCATGGATCTCAGATTCAAGGAAAGAACTATGTTCTTTTATGAGGGTTAAACCATTGGATATGCAGATGAGATGCTCTGTTCTCTATTATTATTTTTATTTATCTCGAAGAATGGTATTCTTCTTCCTTTTTTCTTAAAGCTTTCTTCTTACTTGCTCTAAAGCTTGGGGGGGGGGGTTTCTTCCTCTAAGACTTGAAGTCTTGGGTCCTTTTTATAGTAGAGGCACATCTGTTGATTTAGTTAAAGAAATCTCTCGTTGAGAGATCCTGGTTGATTTGGGGATTTTATCCACCGTTGGATCTTTGATCAAATGACTTTTTTTTACAGAAGATATTTTTCTTGTTTTTAACAAGTTTAGGGAAATATTTTTCCACACAGAATTTATTCTGCAGATAGGTGATTTTTAATCACCATTGGATTTTTAATCCAACGGTGCTCAGTTTTACAGAGCGTAATCTTTCTTATTTAGAAAGATTTGAGGAATATTTCCTCAACAGAATTTAATTCTGTATTTTGTTGATTTATCATCTCCGTTGGATCTTTGATCCAATGGCTCTGTTTAACTGAGAGATTTTAGTTCTGGCGTCGGCGCCCTCGTGCGAGGCACGTGAGGTGCTGCCTCAGAGTTTTTAACTCTTGGCGTTGGCGCCCTCGTGCGAGGTATGTAAGGCGCCGCCTCAGAGTTTTTAACTCGTGCAAGGCACATGAGATGCTGCCTCAGAGTTTTTAACTCTTGGCGCTGGCGCCCTTGTGCAAGGCACGTGAGGCGCTCCCTCAGAGTTTTTAACTTTTGGCGCTGCCTTTCAAATTTTGAACAGAGCTTTGCTCTTTTATTGGGGAAACAATGATAATATGCTATCTGGTTGCTCTTTATCTTAACATGTGCACTTATTTTAGTTTACTGTCTCTTTGATACATGTTAATAATATAACAACTCTAAACTTCATGCACAGAAATCCTTGTTATTGTATAGAAAGGGGTATTACAGCCTGTGTAAGAGTTAAAAATTATTATTTTTTAAATAAAAGAAAGAAGCAACTTGTTGCTTACTGGTAAAGCTTTTACACTGCTGTGACATAGCCTATGCGTTCGATTCTCATCAGACCCAATTATTTTTAGATTTTTTTTCTTTTTAATTTTTGGAAGCCCAAGAGCTGCACGTGCAATACATGGAGAAATGAAAAGTTTCAGAAAAATCAAACAGGCGCAATGAGGCGTACACACCCAAATACCCACGTGGCACGAATCTCGAGGCAATGCCTCAAGATCCGACCACCCAAACTTTTGATCTGGACGGCGTCGACGATCAAGATAAGCCCAATTGCATCTGTGCTTTGCACACACACCCCTTCGACCCCCCTTAACTCCCCTGCACTGTTTGATTTCCTGCAATCAAATAGAGACTCTTCAATTCACCATTTAACACATTTTTAATGTATTTTAATCCACATTTTTAATTCCCAAACCCTAATTCTTTATTATAAATACCACAACATGCCCTAACTCTTCACTATTTTGAAATTCGAGCAAAAATTCTCTCAAAACTCTCTAAGTGCCAAGTGGAGTTAAGCCCATCAAGTGGAGTAGCGAGCCAAACTTGACGACCGGAGCATATCCGACAAAACCATGACCCCCGAGAGCTTCTTCAATCTCTTCTCAACCTTCTAAAAACTATAAGTCCCTCTTCTCTCCCTTTCTTTCATCTCAATTTGTATTTTTAAAATAACTCGACAAAAGAGGATTATCTCCGATATCATATTCTTTTTACATTTGTAAGGCATGGGTTAACCAAATTAAAACAAACTAATATGCTACCATAATCTTAACATAATTTCACATCTTTTAGATTTTAGTTTTAACAAAATTTTCATATGAAACGAACACATAATGAACGTTTTCATTAAAATATCATGAATTTTAGTGTAATCTCTTTTCGATATCTAGTATACCCAAACTCTAAAAGCTTTACGGGGTAATGACCTACCCAACACACACACTATGGTTTTCATAGCACGGTATTCTAAGCATAAGGGTAATTCAAAGTAAAAGTCTTTTCATTAAAATATCACACCGTTTCAAAACGAGTTTCTTTAAATCGGTACTTCGAAATTCTTGGCAATTACGCATCTACAACCCTCGTTAGGGAACCCGCTACTGGATGGTGCGGATTATCGCACATCTTTGGGACAGTAGAGTGAGATGCAGAACTCCTCATGGAGTGTTCGGTTTCGAAAGGAATAAAAATACGGTTTTTAAGAAACGCGAATTTTTCTAATAATAAAAACTAATTTTTTGGGGAAAATTATATAAAAATTATGAAATCCGTACTTTCAATAAAAGCATATTAAGAAACTATATTTTTTTAAAAGGAAAGATTAAAATTGTCAATAAAATACCACCAAGTTTCCAAAAGTAGTAGTTTTCATACAAATACCACAAACTTTCAAAAAGTTAGGTTTTATCACCAAAACACCACAAAAATTAAAATACAATGTTAATATATATTATAAATCACCCTCGAGGTTTATTTTTAAACAATATTAATATATATTTTTCATAAAACCCCCTCGAGATATGCAAATAATATTTTAAGGACTCTAAATTAATATAGGTTCAAGCGGGATCAATTCTCTTGAGCCCCACAGAGCCGGAGAAAGTGAGTGCTTGCCTATTGAGATTAGACAACTTAACGAAGTTATCAATAACAATTGTCTTGAAAAAAAACACAAATCCTGCCATCTATGTGCAGCAGTTGCCGATTTCTCCCGAACATAAGATTTTAACAATTTACATCAATTCACATGAAAAGACATAAACTCAAATCTAAATTTGAACTCGAACTCGTATACAAACTTGAACTCTAACCTAACTCAAATCTAAACTCGAATATGAACTCGAATCTAATCTACTCGAACTAACTTGACTCGAATCCAGATTGCAATTGTCATGACTCGCACATTACTCGAATACAATCTATACCTTTTGCAATCTAGGATTTCGATCAAGACATGTCAATCAATCAATCAAATCAATTAAGTATATTAACCAGTTATAATATATTATACACAGGGTGCTTGGGATAGTTTCTTGTGTGAATCCAACTGAGTTTCAGAAGTCCCGTATTAATCTCTTTTTTATTTTACTCGAATATCAGTCAGGTTGACTCATCCATAGCCTAGAGTCCCAATGCTAACACATGAAATGAGCCCGTATTTCCTTACTCCTGGGGTCCTACTCTTGAGCTCATGAATACTTCTCCGGCTGTGTTGACATTCACACTTGGAACATAACGTTAACACAGTGACCATCTAGAGACCTATTGTATATATTTGCCGATGATTTTATACTCTTACTCGTCATATATATATTCTACACTTGTCATTTTCTTTACTCTTACTTATCTTTGGGACATACCGAGTGCTAGTTCGCTGATGGGCATTCCACCCATTTTTCTTCTCTTGGAATGTTTGTCAGATACGGTCGAGACGGAGGAGGTTGAAGCCACAGAGGAGGACTACGACCAGATAGCTACTCAGGGCTAGCTCAGCTTCACTTTTTCTCTAGTTTATGTATGCCACTTGTTTAGGCATTTTCCTTAATGTATTTACTTTCCAGCATAAACTCTTGTATTTTTAAATATTGGAAGTTGAATATAAATAAAGATGCTTGTTGTAAAATTTTACAGTCTCCATTTATTCTTGCATTGTATATTATTGTTTCAATATTCTTAGTATATTTATTTAGGGAATGGCCTTCTCTGGATAAATATATCGCGGGCTTGCCACGTTACTGTTTCCGTCTATTGGGAAGCGAGGCGTGACAGGTTTTGTTGGTGGCCAATGCAGGTATGTTCTGCATGAAGTCGTAAACAATATATCATAAGAATTAATGAGTTAAACAAACATTTACATTCTTTACATCTCAATTTTCTTGAATCTATCCTAACCTATCTTTTATATCAAGGTGTCGAACAATATCAGGACCAACGTCAACGACAATACTCCACCGCCTACTCTACCACCACCACTTACCGTTGCAGCTCCTATCAATAAGCAAACGATATTGCTTGAGGCTATCAAGAGCCTATTTAAGGGTCAGCAGCCGCAGACTGCTATCCTCATGCACCGCCCCGAAGCCGAAGCACCCGGAGTTAAGCAGTTTCGTGCACTGCACCTAAAGCACTTCTTGGGTAAGGAAAGCCCACTTGAGGCAGAAGAATGGGCTCAAGCGATCGAGGATGACCTGGCGGCAGCTCAAGTGCAAGATATTGCTTGGGTGAGAGTTGCTAAATTGCAACTGACTGATAACGCCAGAGTCTTGTGGAAGGCTGAGGAAAACCGTCTCGATAGAATTGAGAACATTCCTAGACCTCTTCAATGCTATGTACTTCCCCGAGACTGCCCGCTTTGACATGGAGCATCAGTTCATCCATTTACAACAAGGCTCGATATGGGTTAAGTCGGTGGATGAATATGATGCCGAGTTTACAATGTTCAGCAGGTAAGATATAGTCTTAAATTCAATTTTCTGATCTCACTCACTACACTGCTAACACAAGGTCATAACAGGTTCGCTGCACATCTTATTCCCACTGCTGAGATCCGGACACGACGATTTCAGCAAGGGTTGGACCCTGAAATCCAAGCTACACTCGCTACAGGGGATTTCCCAACCCATGAACTTGCTTTGAATGCTGCCGACGCTATGAGGCAGTTGTGAAGAAGAAGGGCAGGCCGCAGACTACCGGTGTAAAACGCCCTGTACACCAGATCACAGGAGGGGCCTCTTCCAGGCCAGCTTTTAACGGACCATCTTGGAGGCCAGTAGGTTCGTTCGCCAAAAGCAGGTCTGACTTTTGCATCTACTACAAAAGAACAGGGCATCTTGTGAAGAAATTTCGTACGGAGAACAACTTGTGCCTGATCTTTGGGTCTTCTACTCATTGCATTAGAGCATGCCCCCAGAACCGAGGACCTAACAATCCTCCAGCTAGACCGGCAATTCAAGCTCATCCTACTTGGTTAGCTCTACCAGCTCTAGCCCCCGTCACCCAGACCACTCAACCCCAACTCCGAGTGTTTAACCAGGCATAGAGGAAAGTGCCGCGATGCCAAGCATTCACCAAGTTGGTCGAAGTGGCTGAAGCTACGGGTCAGATTATCACTGGTAAATCCTTTCCCTATTCTCTTTCAAGTCCTTTCTCATAATCATCTTATATCTGTTATACCTAAACCTATTCGACACGACTTAGGTACGATCTTAGTAGCCTCCCTACCTGCTCTAGCGCTTTTCGACACTAGGGCATCACATTGCTTTATGTCGCAATGGTTTGTCAGAACTCATGCGATCCCAGTTAAACTGTTTGTATCCAGCTGGAACGTTAGTTCAGGGAACGACGTTCTAAAAGCAATTTTGAGATACGATATGTGTCCAGTGGTCATCTGCAGTTGAGAATTTTATGCGGACTTCAAGGTGCTGGACATACCGAATGTCGATGTAGTCTTGGGAATGGACTGGCTAGGAACTTTCTTCGCTACCATCAACTATCGCCAAAGAAGGGTAGTGTTCAAAATACCAGATCATCCAGTGTTCTATTTCAAGAGTGGAGACTTACCTTGGAACCTAGCATCTAATGAGCAAAACCAAAGAAGGCAGAGGTTGCATCATTGCAAGCGGAAGAATCGAAGATAAAGGAAGTTCGAGAGTTCGAGAATGTATTCTCGGAAGATATATCTGGTATGCCTCCCGATCGAGCTTTTAAATTCAGCATCGATTTACAACCCGGCGCACAACCAGTAATAAAAGCTCCGTACCGATTAAGTCCGGAGGGATTGAAGGAGATCCGCATTTAGTTGGACGAATTACTGATGAAATGTTGGATTCGTCCCAGTACTTCGAGCTGGGGATCTCCGGTGTTACTAGTGAAGAAGAAAGAAGGTTCCTACAAGATGTGTGTGGATTATAGAGCTCTGATGAAATAACGATTAAGAACAAGTATCCACTACCGTGTATCGATGACCTTTTCGATCAGTTAAGTGGGTCTAGTGTCTTTTCAAAGGTAGATCTTCATTCGGGTTATCATCAGATGAAGGTCAAAGAGTCCGACAGTCCAAAAACGGCGTTTAGGACTCGTTATGGTCATTATGAATATCTCATAATGCCATTTGGAGTGACCAATGCACCTGCCATCTTTATGAACCTGATGAACCAAGTTTTCCGAGAGTACTTAGACAGGTCCGTTGTCATCTTCATCGATGACATCTTGGTGTATTCAAAGAATTGGAAGGAACACACCGAGCACTTACAGATTGTCCTGGAGACATTGCGACAACATCGGCTCTACGCCAAGTACAGCAAGTGTGAGTTTTGGCACATCGGATTTCTCGGACATATTGTTTCAGGCGAAGGAATCTCGGTGGATCCAGCTAAGGTGTCAGCTGTCAGCGAGTGGCTGACACCAAAGATGGTGAAATATATATGAAGTTTCTTAGGCTTAGCAGGATACTATCGATGATTCATCGAAGGATTCTCAAAGATTGCAGCACCCCTGACCAAGATCATACGTAAAGACGAAGCATTCGTGTGGTCAGAAGCATATGAAAAGGCTTTTGTAGAACTCAAGTCGAGGTTAACCTTTGCACCAATTCTTGTAATACCGGATCAATTTGGCTGATTCGTTGTGCATTGTGATGCACCCGGTAAAAGATTAGGATGTGTTCTACACCAGCGTGGAAAGGTTGTGGCTTTTGCATCAAGACAGTTAAAGGTATATGAACGCAACTATCCAACACATGATCTAGAATTGATAGCCTTCATCTTCGCATTCAAGATTTGGCGCCGCTATCTGTTGTGAGAACGAGTGGATATAAACACTGACCACAAAAGTCTGAAGTATGTATTTACTCAGAAGGAACTCAACATATGACAGAGAAAGTGGCTAGAACTCATGGCGGATTTCGACATCAACCTACAGTATCATCCTGGAAAGGTGAACGTAGTTCCTGATGCACTTAGTCGCTAACCATTAGCAATGAACCTCACCACTCAGTGGAGACTATAAAAAGAATTGCATGGATTGGAGATTGAAGTAGTTATGCCAGGCAACGCTTCATATTTGATGAACTTACAAGTCCAGTGCACTCTTGTCAATCAGATCAAGGCAGCTCAAGCAAAGGATGCCAAGCTACAAAGGATTCGAGAACAACTAGAAAGTGGACTACGAACTGACTTCATTATCCTCGAAGATAGATCCTTGCAATATGGAAGTCGTTTATGCGTTCTATTCGGACCTATTCGAGAAGAGTTGATGAAAGAACCTCACAGCTCTCGGTATTCGGTACACCCCGGTGGCACGAAAATATACAAGGATCTAAGGCAACACTACCGGTGGCATGGAATGAAGCGCGAAGTAGTAAGGAGCGTAACCAAGTGTTTGGTGTGTCAGCAAGTGAAGGCTGAACATTACAGAACTGCTGGTCTATTTCAGCCATTACCAATCCCAGAATGGAAATGGTAGTATATTACCATGGATTTCGTGACTGCTCTCCCATCCAGCATGAAGGGTAACGACGCAATTTGGGTTATTGTAGATCGACTCACCAAGTCGGATCACTTTATTCCATTTCGAATTGGCCAGTCAACCGAGGCGTTAGCAAGGAAATACATGGAGGTGAGTAAAAATCTAAAGTTAGATTTAAACCTTCAAGATGTACCATATTTGATACCCATAAACTTATGCAGGAGATCGTGAGATTACATGGAGTACCTGTTTGTATCGTCTCCGATCGTGATACAAGATTTCGATTACAGTTTTGGTAGAGTCTGCAAGCTAGCCTGGAACGAGTCTGAATTTCAGCACGGCGTATCATTCACAAACAAACGGACAGTTCGAGCGAACAATTCAGATTCTGGAAGATATGCTAAGAGCATGTATGTTAGACTTCGGAGGTTCGTGGAAAGATCACCAATACCTTATGGATTTTTCATACAATAACAGCTATCAGGCAAGCATTGGAATGGAACCATTTGCAGCACTCTACGGACGGAAGTGTTGTTCACCGTTGAGTTGGGACGACGTTGGAGATCGTGAACTCCTTAGACCAGAGATGATCGTGGCAACTGTGGACGTATTTCGCACGATCTGGGAAAGAATGCGAATAGCCCAAGACCGATGGAAATATTGGGCAGATACAAAGCGTCGACACTTAGAGTTTCAATCCGGAGAACATGTATTCTTGAAGATCTCTCCAATCAGAGGAGTGATACGTTTTGGTAAGAGGAGTAAGCTAAGTCCAAGATACATAGGACCGTTCGACATACTTGAACAAGTTGGAGAAGTGACATACCGTTTAGCACTACCATCCTCATTGGAAAGAGTGCACAACATGTTCTACATATCCCAGCTACGACGATATATGAGAGACCCCAGTCACATACTTGATCACTCAGAGCTCACAATACCAACTGACCTAACCTGCGAGCAACAACCAGTTGAGATCCTGGACCGAAAGGTGAAAACATTACGGAATAAGGAGGTAAACTTGGTCCGAGTGATGTGGAGAAAGGATTCGCTAGGAGAATTAACTTGGAAAAGAGAAGAAGATATACGTACACGATACCCTTATCTTTTTGAAAATTAGTCCCTATGTGATTGTAAATTTAGAGGACGAAATTTTCATAAGGAGGGTAGAATGTAACGACTATAAACTTCCTGCAGAAATTCTTGTTATTGTACAGAAAGGGGTATTACAGCCTGTGTAAGAGTTAAAAGTTATTTTTGTTAAATAAAAGCAAGAAGCAACTTGTAGCTCATTGGTAAAGTCACTACACTACTACTATATAGCATGTGCATTCGATTCCCATTATACCCAATTATTTTTAGATTTTTTTCTTTTAAATTTTTGGAAGCCCAATAGTTGCACGTGTAATACACGGAGAATTGAAAAGTTTCAGAAAAATCAAACAGGCGCAAAGAGGTGTACACACCCAAATACCCATGTGGCACGAATCTCGAGGCAATGCCATTAGATCCGACCGCCAAAACCTTTGATCTGGCCGGCGCTGACGGTCAAGATAAGCCTAATTGCTTCCGTGCTTTGTAATTGCGAAGGATTTCGCGTGTCGTATCTAAGTTTAAAGTTAACCGCAATCAAGACGGCGTCGCGTGTAGCTAGCCGTGATGAGTACGGGTCGTCCGCAGGGAGATGGTGCGTTCTAAGTTCTTGTTCTCACGAGTTAAGCCGAAGGTCGGAATAGTTCAATTCTAACCTAAGTGTAACGTATATATGCAACGAAACACTTGTTAGGAATAGTGATACGTTTGTTTAAGTTAAGAAAATCCGTACTAGTTCCTTTGTGCCTTACTTAACATATCGAAGCTGTGGTAATCGGCAACTACATAGATTAGGGCGCTTAAGCACAGTATTTTGAGAAATCCGGCTTATTGACCCCTGTCCTTCCGTTCTTGTCTCTATCCATCGCCTCCGGCCAAACCAAACGCAACCGGTCACGGTTAGAGATTACCGCTATTATGGTAGGGTAGGGTACCTAACGGAGCACTTGCGTGAGATTTAGGCAGAGTTCGAGTAGCAATTCTCGGGCAAAAGACATGAGTAAAAGAAAAACATAACTTAAATAACCATTGTTATGCCCCGCTTCCCAGTGTACGGGTAAGGAGACGCGATGAGGCCGGTACGTACTTACTCAGAAGTAAACATGCTAAGCGTATCTAAGCAATATAAAGTAAAAGTACAAAAGAGACAGGAATGTAAATGAACAGCAAATTTATTTATTTAACATTCTTTTACAGTACAACTGAAATGTAAATACATGGAATGAAAGCAATGCCTAAATAATGGCATAACAGAAATGGAAATGAAATATGTACAAGTATCTAAAGCTCCGGGTCGAATGCTAACTGCTCCAAGTCCTCGGTGCTGGGCTCGATCTCCAATGAGTCTGAATCACTTGACAACATACTAAAGAAAGAAGAAAAGGAATTTCGTCAGCGAACAATCGCTCGGTAAGTCCCAAAGATGAGTAGCGATAGAATAGACAGAAGAAGAATATAAGTTTTAATGTTTTATTATATTATTAATGTTGTTGTTTGTACCTTGGTACAGAAAATGCCAGTGTATACAAGAGGAGTCCCACTATTCCAGAGACTAAGGTATACGGAGCATAAGGAACCATTCAGCCATTGTACAACGGCAATGGATATTCAGGTTAGGAGTATTATGGTACAGTCCCGTGCCACTTTTAACACTTTTCGTACCAATCTACCCCTTATAAACTCCGCGATATCTTTTGTATTGATTGTATTGGTTTGTTATATAGATGGACGACTTTACCGAAACCATGATATCAGTAAATGGAATGGATATAACTGGAGAGTCATGTAGGCGGAATATATCCATGGTTCGGTTCAGTCAATATAGATTGATAAAGATTGAATAGACGGATTCATAGATTCATGTTGTATTGTAGTTATATACTTGAATCACATTCAAGTCAGATTGATTAGATTGAGACTTAGTCCGAGTCAGACACTTTAAAAAGAACTTGAAATACTGAATTAGTTTTGATATTATCGGTAACTGCAATACATGGACAACAGGATTTGTGTTTTTTTCCAAGACAATTACTGTGTTGATAACACCGTTTGTTAGATTGTCTACCTTATAGGCAAGCACCCATATCTCCGGCTCCCAAGGCTCAAGAGACTGGTCCCGCTTAAACCTATGTTTATTAGGATCCTTATTGTAATTTAACATAACTCGAGGGGGTTTTATGTAAAAATAGTTTGATATAATTTTAAAAATACACCTCAAGTATTTAATTATCGTCTTTAAGGTTTTCATAGATGTATATTTTATAATTGTGAAATTTCTAGTGAGTATAACCTAATTTTCATAGTATAGGGTATTTTCTTGAAATATTGGAATTATTTTGTATTTGGATGGTATTTTCATGTAATGGCGATTATTTTGACAACTTGGAATATTTATATAATATAATTAAAGTAGATATTTTGATAATATATATATATATATATATATAATGAAAGTAATTTTATTTATTTTCTTGTAAAAACCTCATTTTCTAAAGAAGAACTGCATAAAAATTCCATCGAGATCGAATGCTCCTTTCGGAGGTCTGCATCTTGCTCTAATTGGCCTGAGGATGTGCGATAATCCACACCATCCTGAACGGGGTCCCCAAACTGGGTTATAGAGGCGCAATAGCAAGGAATTTTTTAATACATCTTTTTAAGAAAATGGTTTTATAAGTTAATAGGATTTATTTGAAATATCGTATTATCCACAGCTATGCTCCCAAATTTCCATCGTGGTATGTCAAATATGTATGTTGTGATGAGGTAAGTCATTACCTCGTAAGTTATCTAAAGGTAATACAGGAATTATGATGATTTATGTCGAAACTAAAGTATAGGGTATTTTACTGTAAAACTATGGTAAAAGTTGTATAAAAGATTATTTTGAGATGATTCTTGTTTTAAAGTGTTTGTTAATATTTGTTAAACATGATATGAGAGCATGGTATTTTCTTGATTAATAAAATTTGAGTTTTGAAGAAAAATCGAATCGGAAGTCGGATTAACTCCGCTTCCGTCGGGTTTAATAATTTAAAGTTTTTAGAATAGAGAAAGAGAGGGGAAGAAGTGACTTACAAGCTAGGGAACAAGAGGGGGTAGAGAGGAAACTAATGAAGGTTTCGGGACGTCGTTTCGTCACTGGAAACTCCTCGGAACGTCGCCGGATCTTTACCCTTTGGTAACTCCGCTTGTACATAAAAGAGATTTGGAAATTTTGTAGAGTTTTTGTAATAGAATTCTGAGTGAGGGTGTGTGAAATTAGGTGTGGTATTTGATAGGGAAAATTAAGGTTTTGTGTGTTGAATTGGTGAATTAAAATTTATATTAAAAATGGATTTAAAGAGGGTATTTAAATTCTCTGGATAAATACAGAGTAAACAAATAGTACATGAGTTAAGGGGGGAGTCCAAGGGTCTAGGGTAGAGGAGAAAAATGGAATTTGGTCCATGTTGGACCGGCGGCGCCGCCTCGAGAATGAATCTCGTCGGTCCGTTCCCGGTGAGGAGGTCTCGAATTCTCGCCGGTCCGTTCCCGGTGAGGAGGTCTCGAATTCTCGCCACGTCTCTTGGTCGGTATGAATACCATTTTGCACCTGTTTGTTTGTTTTGTGTCTCTTCAGTTTACGTGTAGTGCACGTGTAGACTTTTGGGCTTCTAAAAGATTAGAAGAAATTTAAATAAAAAATTAATGTGGCTGAGGGGATTCGATCACAGGTGCTACGTCACAGCAGTGCAGGGCTTTACCAATGTGCTACAAGTACTTTCTTGCTGTTCTAAAATAAAACAAATACTTATAGTTTACACAGGTTTGCAAATACCCTAATTATACTTTAACTTTTCAACAAATTTCTGTACATTGAAATTGGAGTTGTTACAGTCTACCCTCCTTACAAAAATTTCGTCATTGAAATTTACAATTTATTTTAAGGACTATTTTACAAATAAATGAGAGTATCTTCCATGCATCACATCTTCCCTTTCTCATGTTGATTCTCCTGGTGTGTCCTTTCTCCACATCACTCAAGTTGACTTCCTTGTTCCGAAGTGACTTCACTTTTCAATGCAGGATCTCAACAGGTTGCGGCTCACAAGATAAATCTGGTTGTACAGTGAGATCGGAGTGATCAAGAATATAGCTAGGGTCAGTCACATACCTTCTGAATTAGGATACGTGGAACACATTATGCACTCCTTCCAACGAAGGTGGAAGTACCAAGCGATAAGCCAGTTCACCGACTCGTTCGAGTATGTCGAGCGGTCCAATATACCTTGGACTAAGCTTACCCCGTCTTCTAAAACGAATTACTCCAGGGTTTGGAGATATCTTCAGAAATACATGTTCTCCCGGTTGAAACTCCAAGTGACGGCGCTTTGCATCAGCCCAGTGTTTCTGTCGATCTTGGGCTATGCGCATTCTTTCCCTGATAGTACGAACTACGTCAAAAGTTGCTACTATCATCTCAGGTCTAAGGAGTTCTCTATCTCTGATGTCGTCCCAAATTAATGGTGATAGACACTTTCTTCCATAAAGTGCTACGAAAGGTGCCATTCCTATACTTGTTTGGTAGCTGTTGTTGTATGAAAACTCCACAAGATGTAGGTGATCTTCCCACGATCCTCCGAAGTCTAACATACACGCTCTTAGCATATCTTCTAAGATCTGAATAGTTCGCTCAGACTGACTATCTGTTTGTGGATGATAAGCTGTGTTGAAGTTTAGACTTGTTCCCAAGCTAGCTTGCAGATTTTGCCAAAATTGCGATCGGAATCTGGTGTTATGATCGGAGACAATGCAAACCGATACTCTATGAAGTCTCACGATTTTCTGCATGAGTTCATGGGTATGAAAGATAATACATATTGAAGAGTTTAAATCTTTACTTAGATTCTTACCTCCATGTACTTCTTTGCTAGTGTCTCAGAAGATTGGCCAACTCGAAAGAGAATAAAGTGAGCCGACTTTATGAGTCGATCCACAATAACCCATATCGCATCGTTACCCTTCGTGCTGCGAGGAAATGCAGTCACGAAATCCATTGTGATGTGTTGCCACTTCCATTTTGGGATAGATAATGGTTGAAGTAATTCAGCAGTCCTGTGATGTTCAGCCTTTACTTGCTGACACACCAAGCATCTAGAGACGCTTCTGGCTACTTCACGCTTCATTCCATACCACCAGTAATTTTGACGCAGATCTTTGTACATCTTCATAACTTCAGGGTGTACTGAATAAGGAGAGCTATGAGCTTCTTTCATTAACTCTTCTTGCACAGGACCTTTAAGTACACACATTCTGCTGCCGTATCTCAAAGATCCGTATTCATGGATGATGAAATCTGTTCAAAGTCTATTTTCCACTTGTTCTCTGATTTTTTGCAACTTAGCATCACTTGCTTGAGCTGCTTTGATCTGATTGACAATGGTAGATTGAACTTGTAAGTTCATCAAATTTGAAGCGTTACCTGGCATGACCACTTCAATCTCTATTTGATGCAAGTTTTGTTGAAGCTTCCACTGTGCGGTGAGATTTAATACTAATGGTTGGCGACTAAGGGCGTCAGGTACTATATTCACCTTCCCTGGGTGATATTGCAGGTTGATGTCAAAGTCCGCCATGAGTTCCAACCATCTTCTCTGCCGCATATTCAACTCCTTCTGAGTAAACACATATTTCAAACTCTTGTGATCTGTGTATATGTCCACTCGTTCACCAAGAAGATAATGGCGCCAAATCTTAAAAGCAAAGATTACGGCCGCTAACTCTAAATCATGCGTCGGATAATTGTGCTCATGAATCTTCAGCTGTCTTGAAGCATAAGCCACAACCTTACTGTGCTGATGTAGAACACATCCTAATCCCTTACCAGATGCATCGCAATGCACTACAAAACCTCTAGATTGGTCCGGTATGACGAGAATAAGCGCTGATGTCAATCTTTACTTGAGTTTTACGAAAGCTTGTTCGCATGCTTCTGACCACACGAATTCTTCATCTTTACATGTGAGCTTGGTCAGGGGTGTTGCAATATTTGAAAATCCTTCAATGAACCTTCTGTACTATCCAGCTAGACCCAAGAAACTTCGAATGTCCTTCACTGACTTCGGTGTCGGACATTGGCTTACTGCTGAAACTTTAGCTGGATCCACAAAGATTCCATCGCCTGGTACAATATGTCCAAGAAAACCGACTTGATCTAGCAAAAACTCGCATTTGCTGTACTTGGCATAGATTTGATGTTGTCGTAGAGTTTCCAGGACAATTCGTAGGTGCTCAGCATGTTCTTTCCGACTCTTAGAATACCCCAGGATGTCGTCGATGAAGACGACAACAAACCTGTCTAGGTACTCCCGGAAAACTTGATTCATTATGTTCATGAATATAGCCGATGCGTTGGTCACTCTAAATGGCATCATAAGAAAATCGTAATATCCATAGCGAGTTTTGAATGCTGTTTTATGGATATCAGATTCTGTGACCTTCACCTGATGATAACCCGAACGAAGATCTTGTTGGGTTACGCCAGCACCCCAACCATCTATCCGTGGCCAAATGCGGAACAAAAACTTTAAAAAACCGGTGCTAATGGAACCCGATTCCCGGATCGACCATTAACCCTACATTAGTTATCTATAAAGGAGTTTAGAAAGGTTATACCGAATGATCCATGTCTTTCGGTCTTCAACCTCTTTCCCAAGCTCCTCGTGGCTTCCTTGATCAAGTTTGATCTCCGGTCTCCCCTATCGAAGACGATCCACCTTGAGAGTATGTAATATGGGCTCTGACCTCAAATCCGAGGCAACTCGAGTATCTAGTTTGCTACCCTAGATAGCCAAGATGATGTAGAGAGTGTGTAGGATTAGATTGTCTCAATACACCCTAGGTTTCTCAACACATGAGACATGTAGGGTGGAAGTAGAAGAAGATGCTATGGGAGAAGTGTGAAGCATAGAAAAAGGCAAGTGAAGAAAATGGGCTAAGTCTTGTGTGGTATTTGTTGTGAGCTAATATATCAACTAAAGAAAAGCCTTGCCAAAAAAATATCTTCCTTGCTTTTCCCATGCTCACTACAAATATCTCACAATACAACAAAAGATTCATCATGCCACCCTGACTCATCACCATGAGTCACCAAGTGCACATGCATGAATCAATGCCAAACCATGAGTTACACTTCCACCCACATAAACATTTAAACCAAAATGTTTAATGCAAAAAGGAAATGAAATGGCATCTTCTAAAGTAATCTTGCAATAGAATTACAAGAATTACCCACATCCGTATATACATACCCGCATCCGTATTCCGAAAGAATACGAATACAACGAGACAAAAATAATCCAACACTATAATACTAGGATCCGGCTTAAACCAAAGCCCACTAGTGTTATCCGTCCGAATCATGATCCGTGCACAAGTGCACGTATATGATCGAACCCTGCCATAAAACTATACGGCCTCTACAACGTTTAGTCCGAAGCAGGGAAACCCTCTGTGTAGGACTCTAAAGACTCGTCAATACGCTGGCAGTGGGTTTAACCTCAAGCACGTTAGTAGCACTAGCTGTACGTAACAGCTACTCAGGTATTGAGCGAAAGGGAGGCCGATGAGCAAACTCATCCTGAAACCCCTACTGAGCCTAACAGTGACAATATCCATACAGTCTGGTCCGTTCATCTATAAGTATCGCATATCGAGTCTAGGGGGTGGATAAATTCTGACCCCTAATAACTTGATATTTAGTGTCGGCATGAAACCTATCACCACCTGATAAACTACAAATCCTAGATCAGTAATTCTCGACTACCTTGGCCAAGGATTTCTGGTGATGGCCACCCATGAACAACGCGACATTAACCCCCAATAACGGGAGAGATGAATCACCTGACGATCCGCTCATTGCCTCTATGTGGCTCGGGACTGTACCCAACTAAAACCTGTTTGCACGACTCCTTTGAGCTGTGGTAAGGTTGTAATCAAAGCACAATGGGAACTCACACGAGACAAATGACGATCTCAAGTCGATAGACTAACCTGTACACCTGTCACCAGGGAACTGCTATATGACAATAGGTATAATACGAACTAGCATGTTCCCGACGAGTCCGTTCGGTGTATTCATAACCCAATTAGCACCTGTATACATCTTAGGTGAACAAACTAACACTAATGGCTTGTGAGACTGGCCACCGCCCCTCGTCGGGGTCTCGATCAGTATTCACTAGACTACTCTGGAGTATCGATGCCCAGTCTCGAAACTCCCACGACTAGGGACATTTAAGGATGTGCTTATAGACCCCAGCTCCCACGTATATGATCGCCATCATACTGCTGGTAGTCAAGCAAGAATCCTAAGGGCTCTATCAACATGTAATAGTGATCAGTAAAGCCACCTAAAGCAGATACATTATGATAAAGACAAACCAGATAGCATACTATCATCTCGAGTAAGACTGTTCTACCAGTACAGGTCCTCCTTCAATCATCGCAATCGCGTGCCTGCTATCCAATAATTGACTTGAGGGCACTATATCCAACAATCTCCCACTTTTACTTAAGGCTAATTATTGCGGTGTCGCATACTCACAGCCCGTGTGATGCCGAACACCCAACTTCTCTACTAATCAGTTTCACAAAGCTCGTTTGTAAAACTATTGCGTTCGAGAAATAGCCTCAGTGAGTGGACCCGCACCAATGTTTCTTTCTATATCTCTCTTTATCTCAAGTTCGCGGAGAAAGCCATCTTCCGAATTGAGCAATACCTGTATTAGAATATGCCTGGATATCTGATAGGACCCAGTTCACAAATGAACTCCAATTCCAGCAAACTTCTTAGACTGTATCGTCCACTGTCGGTATCCTGCGCCATGCCTTCTTCAGTATCCGCTTGGACCACCTGTCCAAACTACTGCCCCTCAAAAGAGGGAAAACTATAACTCTGACAGTCGCTCTGTCATCCAGGTCATCTTGGAAGCCTGGAATGATAACCGTCTCCCGACGGAGGCCGCTGTTACCAAATCCCTAGAACATCCACTTATGTTCATAAAATGCTTCCGAACGTTTCTTCAGGATTGGATTAATATATAAACTTACTGCAGCTTGTGCAAAAACAACATCTGGTGTGGTGCTTGACATCTCATGATTGACTCAATTGTCTAAGCAAATGATATGGCAATCATGCACATCCCTCCCCCTTTAGTCTGTAAGACACCTTTAGAGAGGGTGACTCCATCACCTGAAGGTGCACCACCATGCCAGGAGTCATCTATTCTAAAACACCTTTAGAATAGTGTCAAAGTACCCAGATTGGGAAACCACCCAAATCTAGATCTAAAACCATAGATCTAGTAACCAGAATGCCTGATATAATATCCATATCCTATGTGGAGAAACCACTGTATGACAACCACTGTATAACCGATCGTAGTATAGGAATTTCACTTCCTACAAAGTGTATGTCATTCAAATACCAGGACATCACACCCTACTACCTTGTTAACATATCCATCTCCTATTTTGATGAAGTCAAAGCCTATGACTGTCACATCAAAAATAGATGATCTATCTCCGCTATACCTGCTTTAGTCTATAAATAAACACAAGCTACTTGTCCACTATGCTTCCGCTGCTCCCACTGACTATAACAACCCTCTGGCAGAGTCATATACATGTGCACTTCTAAAGCTAGTTTAGAAAGATACTATACTCATCCTTCTGCTGGGTTTCATAGTCTAGAACAGCAGCAATGGCAAGTCTGGGTAAACAAGAACCTCCCTGTCACCGTCTTTGAGGATACCGAAGTACCTCTCGGGTGCCTGAGGTTACCCACCATATCTGCGGAGTGGCTAATGGAATGTCAAACCCGATTGAATCTTTGGGTTCTATTAAATTTTCAGTATTTGTTTGTGGTTCTGGAATCATTTCCAGTTCTACCGTACTCCCACTAATGTTTTTTGAAAAATTCCATTTTGCTAAAACTCTGGCGAGTTAAGAACAATATCACTATTGATCTTCCAGATGGTAGAAAGTTAACCCTTGCCATAGCCCGGGATAACCCACAAACTGCCATTATAGAAACGTGCCTTGAGTTATCCAGAGTCTGGTTTTAAGCATAAGCCGGACAACTCCATATACCTTAACATCTTTAAGATATGAACCATTCTATATACAATATAGAAACAGAGGCACTGATTTAATTGGAACCAGATTCAAATTATGCAGCTGTTTCCAGTGCACATCATCTAAATGGAGAGAGGCCGATCATCATTACTCAACTAGGAGTGAATCCATATATGAGTAACCTGAAAGAGAAGCAAGTTCTCAAAAACATTACTATCAATTGAATACCAAACACAAGTATCTACATCTTCGATCACCTTGAAGAATCCTGATTCTTGCAACACATGGTTCTCTACTTTATTCTTGTATTTATAACTTCACAAAACTTGGACCTTGTATTTCTATGAAATACTTGTCTAAAACTGGAGAATTCATAAGTAAACAGAATATAGTATGAGTACCAACCCCTATCTCCTAATGGACGCTGGAAAACATACAATACTTTGTATAAGTCCCCTGAGTTGAATAACTCAAAGTCTATGCGTCGTAGGTTGAAAACTGTACTATGGTTAAGAAGAATTACACTGCTGTTTAATACTCCTTACCCAATAATCAACTGATATAGGTAAATGTCATGGACATAATTTCAAAAATTTATATCTCACTTTATAAATTAAACGTACAGATATATCAGTTTGAAATTAGTGCATAACAACGGATATTCAAAACCAAATATTTGCCGTCAGGCAAAACTCCAGGTGATTTCCTCAAATATCACCAATTACAACGAATTCCGATACAATGAGGATATAATCACCTAATTTCCAATAACTTACTCCCACTCATCATCTGAAAAACCATACAGATGTAAGAATCAAGTCTGGTAAATACGTACCCTGGAGCAAGGATCTAATTGGGAAATCAGTTTTCAATTAACAACGCATAGTGAAACTGAAACATGAAAATGTTTCAAAGGGGTAACCGGGTATTCATAGTAATGCCTCTTCCATTAATAATATTCATGACTATGACCGTATATTTCCTTGCCATCTCACCAAATCTCTTTATTTTTCTTTAATCATTACCTTCTATACACCACTCTTAGGCTAAATGGTTTTTTTCCTTCCCTACTGTTCGGCACCAGCCTATGGTTTGGAAGAAGACTATCCAATATGCGTAATAAGTGTACTCTCCTAATCTTAGGTCTCCTTGCAACCTGAGAGAAGGTAAAAGGAAAAGACAACTGAATAATTCTTATTCTATTTCTCCTAAACCAGAATTCATTCTCGAACTGGAACAAGTTCCTTCGAGTTCGTATATAATTATACGATGGATTATCTAATAAATGTGGATTTTCGTAGTGATACGGGGTATTCTGGAGAAATTCAAAGGTGAAGTAGGAGTGGCGATGAAATACGTGGTTTCGTCAAGAATGATAGCAGTTGCAATTTACTTTGCCCTCTTTCTAATCCCTTTATTTATCTTTACTTATTATCTTCTGTACACCACACTTAGGCTAATTGGTTTTCTTCCTTCCACACCTTTCGGCACCTGCCTATGGTTTGGAAAAAGGCTATCTAACAAGCGCAATTGGTGTACCCTCTCCTAATCCAGGGAACCCTCACAACCTGAGAGAAGGTAAAAGGAAAAGACAACTGAATAGTCCTATTCAATTTCTCCAGAACTGAAAATCATTCTCGAATCTGAAACAAGTTTCTTCTAGTTCGTATATAACTATACGATGGTCATATCCAATAAATATGGATCTTCATAGTGATACGGAATGTTCCGGAGAAATGCAAAGGGTAAAAATAGGAGTGACAATGATATGTGCAACTTTGACAATCCAAAAGCTAGTGTGTTTTAAAAAGGTTCGGTTAACTTGGTTTATGAGTTCTAGTCTAGGGTCGGGCCATAGTCGCTGCCAAAGAGAGAGAGAGAAAAGAAACACTCAGCGTGCACTCTAACCTATATCAGAATGGTTAATCACTTTATCTAATCAGGATGTCTCCCACTGTATTCTCAAATTTTCCTCCAAACCCAAAAGAAGAATTAGTCGGGATCATCTAAAATCACCCAAGGAGTAAACTAACTCATCAGTGGGAATCGGGATCCAACTATCATCGCTTGATAACTTGATGGAATCCACTCAAGTTATCACACTCCAGAAGGTATGCGCATGTCTGGCAAGTTTCCTGTATGTTTGAAACTCCCGATGTGATTTTTACCCCATGCTCTTATGACCTTGACAAAGGCCAACAAATCATAAGACATTTCAAGTTCTACCCGTCATTGTCCTGGTTAATTTGAACCCACCCGTACATACTCTTGACGAAGGCCAACAAAGTCGTACAACTGTCCCAAACCAACGCATCTATCTATACAACAGAAAAGTAACAAATAGGTACCATACATTATGCCTTGACGATGGCCAACAAACATAGCATGAATACTAAGTGCTACCCGTCTGAAATGACGAAGGGCTACGAATGTGTTTTGGCGAAAAACCTTTAATGTAATGAACTTGATATCGTTGAACGAACCGGATAGCTTTACAAATATATAGTGGCGAAAATCTTTGCTAAAGAGGCCACTCCCGGTGAAAGGATCTCGGCTCTTTCCTTGTGGAATGAGATGCAGGATATTCCTAACTGAATACCTCAATGCAAAGCAAAAAAGTAATCGACTATAGTTAAGTTATTACCCCGACCCAAACTTCTGCCCAAGAGGTCACTTCCGGTGAAGGGATCTCGGATCTTTCCTCGTGGAATGAGGTGCTGAATATTCATAACCGAATACCGCTATGCAAAACAAAATAAAACGTCTAATAACAGCATTTGAAAATTGTTCCAACAACATCTATAGGTCTGTTTTTCTTGCATTGATCAGAATCAACGCAGTCCCATCAATTAATCACATCAGAAAAGAACGAAAATATAATGTACGTATATGCCATCCGCATTCGCTACTGGGCCCCGTCATCACCCGTTAGGTTACTTAACTAATGACAGAGCGGGGGCTGGACTGGCACGGGTGCAAAACATATACAACATCTACTAGTATATAAATAACAATATATAATAATCGTTACAGGCATGATATATGCAACGCCACAGATAAGCGATAAGCATCACAAAACAATACTGATAATTTGGGAGCCCCGTGTTTCCTTTGAGCCGCAAGTGAAACCCGATATTCCCCTGGTCGTGTGGATAGCCTATACCATGAAAACCTAGACCCATACGAGTGTGGCAAGTTACCCGGTAAGACCAGAAGTGAGGCACCCCCCTTCATCAAAGTGAATGGGCCATCCGGCACTTCACGGAATCCGGTAACTTGAGAACCCCTCCTTGGGTCAACCGTACCCCCTACGAGTGCGGCGAATAGCGCGCCAATTTTTGAGTGAGGCCCCCTCCGTTTCAACGTCATGAGATGCGGGCCTGTTGCCCTCTAGAACCCGGCTATCCGTGCACTCCATCGTGGGGTAATCTTAGTACAGAAAAGAAAATATGTATAACGGTGACATCGACCTCAACCTGGTTGTGCCCCAAATAAATAATATACAAACAGGCAGTGACGGCAGTCCACATGTTGGACGCTCGCCCCGCGATATCAAATGTAAAAATGAAACTAAACTGTACTAACATTGCACCCAAGCTATCCACCATGACGATTCAGCCACAACACAACACAACACAGAATATCAACGTGAAGTCACGTTCGCAAACCCGTCTAAAAGAACTATAGCAATTAGACAAGTTATACCGCTATAATGAAATTCACGGTCATAGATAGTAATGCGTGTACTGTAAAACTTTAAACAATATTAGAAATATCGACTTCAAAATACCCCGAATTGCCCCCAAACTTAAGGATAAATCCATATCCAAACTGGGCTAAACTAACAAAACCACTGAACCAATATTTCAGAAACTAGCACACACCCCAAAATTCAAGTCCCAATTCCCTCATAGGACCGGCCATGCCGGATTTTATGCTATTCTCGCCGGGTCATTTTAGGTGAATGGGGCTCGTATTTGGGGTATGTTCTAGTTGTCACACAAATAGTCTTCTGAAATTGTTTAAAAAAATTTAAAGACTAAATTAAATATGACAGAAACTGGATTACTAGTTGGTATTGTTTCGGAGTTGTTTCGGTTTCGATACTTTAACATTGTCTAAAACAACTAGTATGAGATTAATGGGTTGGCTCTGATACCATGTTGGGTTACGCCAGTACCCCGACCATCTATCCATGGCCAAATGCGGAACAAAAACTTTAAAAAACCGGCGCTAACGGAACCCGATTCCCTGATCGACCATTAACCCTACACTAGTTATCTGTAAAGGAGTTTAGAAAGGTTATACCGAATGATCCGTATCCTTTGGTCTTCAACCTCTGTCCCAAGCTCCTCATGGCTTTCTTGATCAAGTTTGATCTCCGGTTTCCCCTATCGAAGACGATCCACCTTGAGAGTATATATTACGGGCTCCGACCTCAAATCCGAGGCAACTCGAGTATCTAGTTTGCTAACCTAGATAGCCAAGATGAAGTAGAGAGTGTGTAGGATTAGATTGTCTCAATACACCCTAGGTTTCTCAACATATGAGACATTTATGGTGGAGGTAGAAGAAGTTGCCATGGGAGAAGTGTGAAGCATAGAAAAAGGCAAGTGAAGAAAATGGGCTAAGTCTTATGTGGTGTTTGTTGTGAGCTAATATATCAACTAAAGAAAAGCCTTGCCAAAAAAAATCTTCCTTGCTTTTCCCATGCTCACTACAAATATCTAAGAATACAACAAAAGATTCATCATGCCACCATGACTCATCACCATGAGTCACCAAGTGCACATGCATGAATCAATGCTGAACCATGAGTCACACTTCCACCCACATAAACATTTAAACCTGTAAGTCGATGTAGTACACCCCAATATTTGTGGGGAGGCAGAATTTTCAAAAACGAACTTGTTTAGTGAACGAACATCGACTAACCGCTTGAATCGAAGCTAAACTATAAATAACCAAACACAAAGTGTTTCTAAACTACTGTGTTTAGGGATTATACCTAATGAACCAACTCCTTCGTCTTTACGATCTCCTTGTTCTCCTCGGCCTTCTCTAGGTAGTAGACGATCCACCCGAGAGCAAAACTCCAAGCTAAACCTCTAAACTTGAGGCAACTAACCTTCTTGGATTGCCAATCAAAGAAGCTAGGATGAAATAGAGTGATGGTTATGGATTGTTTAGTCTAACTAATCCTTTGATCTCAACTCATGAGGTGTAAGGATTAGGGTTTGAAGATGAGAGCTTGAGGAGAGAGAAGATGATAATAATAATGAAATGAGAATAGTAAGTTATCATAATATAAATGAAGCATTCTCTTTTATCAACAAAAGAAAATAAGTGATGAATAAGCATGCTTCACAAATATCTAATGGTGATTCATTAGCATGACTCATTAAGCATTTATCATGCATTAATGATATGCATGAATCACCCTCATGACTCACTAAACTCATTTAATGCAAATGACACATAACCCTCCTTAGTCACCATCTTCTAGAAGCTTCTCGTACAATTACGAGAACGCCCCTCCAATCCGCAAAAATACGGAAAAACTTTAGACTGTAAAAATCCAATAACCGGATACCAGTAACTGGCTTAAACCAAAGCCGACTGGTAAAAACTGTCCGAAAGTCGTACGCGCGTAAACGTACGTATGTGTCCGAACCCTTGTCGTAAAACCATACGACCTCTATATCGTTTCGCCTGGAGTAGGAAACTCTCTGTGTGGGACTCTAGAGACTCGACTACTACGCTGGCAGTGGGTTTAACCACAGACCGCAAGCGGCACTAGCTGTACGTAACGGTCCCCAGGTAGTTGTCGATAAGAAGGCCGATGAGGAAACCCATCCGAACTCCTACTGAGTCTGATGTGACAATCTCCATACAGTCCGGTCCGTTCGTCCAAGACTATCGCATATCGGGCCTAGGGGGGCGGCAAGCGTCAGTCCCCTAATAGCGGTATAAGTCGTGTCGGAGGGAAGCCCATTACACCCTGAGAAACTACTGGAACCTACCAGCAAATCTCGCTTGCCCTGGCCAGGGACTTTGCGTAATGGCTCTCTGACACAGCACGATATCTACTCCCAATACCGGGAGGGACGAATCCTTTCTAACCGCCACTGCCTCCAAGTGCTCGGGACTGCACCCAACTGCTACCTGTTTGCACGACTCCTTTGAGCCGTGGTAGGGTAGCAATCTAAGAACAGTGGGACACACTCGAGGCGAAGTAGCAGTGTCAAGTCTGCGGACTACGCTGTACTCATGTCACCTGGGAACTGTTCACTGACGACTGGTATCAAACCAACCAACAGTTCCCTGTGAGTCCTGTCCGGTGTACCCGTAACCTAACGAGCACCTGTATACTATCTCCAGTACGACGTACTGACGGCTGTGGGACAGACTATCTCCCCAACTGGGATGAGAAGTGTACACACTAGTCTACTCCGGAGTATCGATGCTCTGTCTCGATAATCCAACGACCAGGGACCTGAATAAGGATGTACTTGTAGACTACCCAGCCCCCACTAGTGTGACTGCCATCACAACGCTGGTAGACAAGCAAGATCCTAAGAGCTCTATCAATATGTACACTCACATATTAAGATAGAAAAACCAAGTAGCATACTACCATGTTTAGCAAGACTGTTATATACATGTGAATATCCCAAGCTTCCATTAAGTAATATACAAGCTAGTATGATACAGTAATGGCCTTCTAGGGCATAAACACTAACAATCTCCCACTTGCACTAGGGCCATGTACTGGCATATCGTAGACCAATGATCTCGAGTAGCCTTTCGAACTGAATCTGAGGAAGGTCCTTCGTGAATGGATCAGCAATGTTCTCTTCTGAAGCAACTCTCCGAACCTCGATCTCCTGACGATCAATGATCTCCCTGATCAGGTGATACCGCCTCAAGATGTGTCTGGACTTCTGATGGGACCTTGGTTCCTTCGCTAAAGCTATAGCTCCGTTGTTGTCGCAATACAGAGGTATTGGATCAACTATGGTAGGAACCACCTGAAGTTCTGTTAGGAACTTCTTCATCCAGACTGCTTCTTTTGCGGCATCGCAAGCAGCTATATACTCCGCTTCCATCGTCGAGTCAGCAACGGTGTCCTGCTTGGAGCTCCTCCAGCATACCGCCCCTCCATTAAGGGTAAAGACATAACCCGACATGGACTTGGAATCGTCCTTATCACTCTGGAAGCCGGAATCAGCAAAGGCCTCCAACCTGAGGTCTTTTCCGCCGTAAACCAAGAACATCTCCTTAGTCCTCCTCAGGTACTTGAGAATGTTCTTTACTGCTATCCAGTGTTTCTCCCCTGGGTCTGACTGATACCGGCTTACCACGCTCAGTGCGTAAGCTACATCTGGTCTGGTACATAACATCGCATACATTATAGAGCCTACCGCAGAAGCGTAGGGTATAATAGACATGCGTTCCCTTTCCAAATCAGTTTTGGGAGACATCTCTTTGGAGAGGGTGATTCCGTGACAAGCCGGTAAATTACCGCGCTTAGAATCTTCCATACTGAATCTTTTCAGTACAGTGTCGATATACCTGGACTGCGAAAGTCCCAACATCCTCTTGGATCTATCACGATAGATCCGGATCCCCAGAATGTAAGAGGCATCACCCAGGTCTTTCATGGAGAACCTTTGTGACAAGAATCCTTTGACAGATTGTAGCATAGGAATGTCATTTCCTATCAATAGAATGTCATCCACGTACAAGACGAGGAATACGACACTTCTGGCTACAACTTTACTATATATGCACGGCTCATCTGGATTTTTGATAAAGTCATATTCTTTGACTGTCTCATCAAAACAGATGTTCCAACTCCGCGATGCCTGCTTTAGTCCATAAATAGACTTAAGCAGCTTGCATACTTTCCCGCTGCTCCCACTCTGATTGAAACCCTCTGGCTGATCCATATAGACGCTCTCTTCTAAATTTCCATTCAGAAAAGCCGTCTTTACGTCCATCTGCCAGATTTCATAATCATGGAAGGTAGCAATAGCAAGAAGGACCCGAATGGATTTGAGCATAGCCACTGGAGAAAAAGTTTCGTCATAGTCCAAACCAGGTCTTTGACGAAAACCCTTTGCAACAAGTCTAGCCTTATAGGTTTCCACCTGTCCATCTACACCAATCTTTTTCTTGAAGATCCATTTGCATCCTATGGGTTTTACCCCATCTGGAGCAAAGTCCAAAGTCCATACTTTGTTGGTGTACATGGACTCCATTTCGGTCCGCATTGCATCTAGCCATCGTACCGAGTCGCAGCTCTGGATGGCCTGCTGGAAGTCAGTAGGTTCATCATCTTCTATGATGCAATCCTCTCTATCCCCGTCTATGAGAAAACCGTAGTATCTCTCAGGCGGATGAGACGGCCTACTACTTCTGCGGAGGGGTGCGGGAATGTTCTGTTCTTCCTGAACTTCCGGTTCTACCAAACTTTCAGTATTGGTTTGTGGTTCTGGAATTTCTTCCAGTTCTATTTCGCTCCCACTTGATTCCTTTTCTAAAAACAGATGTTCCAGAAAATGGGCATTACGAGAAACAAAGACCTTTTGTTCCTCTGCGTAATAGAAATAATATCCCTTGGAGTTCTTTGGATATCCCACAAACAAACATTTTACTGATCGTGCCTCGAGCTTGTCCACATGCTGCTTTTTAACAAAAGCTGGACATCCCCAAATCTTCATATGCTGAAGATGGGGTTTCTTCCCAGTCCACATCTGATATGGAGTGGTAGGCACAGTCTTGGTAGGAGCCCTGTTCAGAAGATATGCCGCTGATTCTAGCGCATAACCCCAGAAAGATCGCGGTAACTCAGCATTACTCATCATGGATCGTACCATATCCAATAGGGTTCGATTCCGTCTCTCCGATACACCGTTATGCTGTGGAGTGTACGGAGGAGTAAGCTGAGAGAGAATTCCTTTCTCTTTTAGGTAACCTAGGAACTCGGCACTCAAGTATTCACCACCTCGATCAGATCTAAGTGTCTTTATACTTTTGCCGGTTTGGTTTTCTACTTCATTCTTATACTCTTGGAATTTCTCAAAAGCCTCGGATTTATGTTTCATCAGATAAATGAATCCGTATCTTGAGTAATCATCCGTGAAAGTAATGAAATAGGAAAAACCACCTCGCGCATGTGTAGACATTGGACCACATACATCACTGTGTATGAGTCCTAAGAGCTCGCTCGCTCTTACTCCTTGTCCAGTAAATGGAGTCTTTGTCATCTTTCCTTTGAGACAAGATTGACAAGTGTCATAAGTTTGATATTCGAACGTGTCCAAATATCCTTCTCTATGCAACTTAGTCAACCTTCTCTCATTGATGTGACCCAGTCTACAATGCCATAAGAAAGCTTTATTTAAATCTGGAGACTTTCTTTTTAGTGTGTTCTGGACATTGAAAATTTGGAGTTGGTTTAAAACATATATGCCGTTATTTAATGTACCTGACCCAATCAAACCATGATTAAGGTGGATGTTAACAACATCTCTTACAAACGTGAAATCATAACCTTTGTTTGATAACAAGGAAACTGATATGATATTACACGTTAAGCTTGGTACAAAATAACAGTTATGTAAAACCAAAATGTGTCCACTCGTCAATCCTAGGTGATAATCCCCGACGGACGCAGCTCCCACGCTAGCTCCGTTAGCAACCCTGAGGATCATATCACCTTCCTTCAGCACTCTACGGTTTCTCAGTGCCTGCAATGAATTGCAAATATGAGATCCTGATCCGGTATCCAATACCCAGGAAGTAGAGTTGATTGACAGACAATTCTCAATTACAAACACACCTGAAGTCGAAACCACAGCTTGCTTCGGTCCCTGGTTCTTGGCGTTCCACGCCTTGCAATCCTTCTTCCAGTGCCCTTTCCTGTGACAATGGAAGCACTCATCCTGACCAACTATCGGTACTGCTTTCTTTTTCTTTCCCTTCCCTCCCACCTTACTAACACCTCCTCTAGGTCTGGGTGCGGCCTTCTTCTTCCTTCCTTTGGCCCTAGCCTTGGACCCGGAAGAAGATGTACCGCCAACAAACATAGCGGGTGTTTCCCTTGCCTTCTGCAAGGTGCCCTCTGCACTCCTTAACATGTTCAGGAGTTCCGCAAGTTCAACTTCTTTTCCTTGAAGATTGAAGTTGAGGATAAACTGGGCGTAGGTGGGAGGAAGGGACTGGAGAATAAGGTCTGTATAGAGCTCATTATCCAAAGTCGTCCCAAGGTCTGCGAGCTCTTCAATATAGCCGATCATCTTTAGGACATGTTCACCTACCGATGACCCGACAGCCAACCTCGCTCGAAACAAGTTCTTAGAGGTCTCGTATCTTGCTATACGAGATTGCTCTCCAAAAAGTTCCTTTGTATGGAGAAATATGCCATCTAGGGACATATCCTCGTGCCTCCTCTGATGTTCATTGTTCATCGAGGCAAGCACGATGCACTTGGCTCTCGCGCAATCTGAATCCCAGGTTTTGCGGATTTCCTTATCCGCATTGCTGGATTTGGGACCAGGGACAGCAGGTGCCGTAGCGGTGAGGACGTACCCCAGTTTGTCATAGGTCAAAGCCATTTTGACATTCCGCAGCCAATCTTTATAGTTTGGCCCCGTCAGTATATTTTTTCTATAAGTAACTTAAGTCCAGTCATTTTCAGGGTCGCTGCAATTAGGAGAGAGAGAAGAAAACTCTTTAGCATGATGCTCTTGCAAGTTTAGAGTGGTTTTTAGTTTATCTAAACTGGATGGCTCCCACTGTTTCTCGAATCCTTCCTCAAACCATAAAAGAAGAATTAGTCAAGACTATTCTCACCGTACAATACTTGCTTAACCGTTCAGCCAGGCTGGTGTCGATACTTCAAGGGAGGTTTTCCAACGCTTTCGCGAAGTTCCTTAATTAAATAACCTCTTTTCTCTGGGGGCGTAACCCCGCTGACACTTTTCTGGACACCTACTAGGTTTATAGCATTGATCGTTAAGTGACGAATATCCTGATAAGTAGCATATACTCACAGTAGGATCGGGATCCAAATATCATCGTCTGATAATGTTGTAGGAATGCTACCAACATTCATCAAACTCAAAATGGTATGCATCTCTTTGCAAATTTCAGTTTCTTTAGAAATTCCCGATATAAGTTTTCGCCCCATGCTCTTATAATCTTGGCTTTGGTCAAAGTGTCATAAGTCACATGTCAAGTTCTACCCGTCATTATCTTGTCAATTTGAACCCATCCGTATATACCCCTGACTTTGGTCAAATGGTAATACGACTGTCCCAAACCAACTCATCTATCTTATGCAACAAATGAAAACCCAGCTGCTACCAAACACTATGCCTTGACTTTGGCCAAAATGCATAGCTTGAATACTACTGAATACCCAAATGAAATGACGGAGGGCTACGACTGGTTTTGGCGAAACCGTGAACGTAGTGAACTTGATATAACTGAAGAAACCTGATAGCTTTTAAAAGGAGTGGTTAAATCTCTGCATTTAAAAATATCTGTTTTAAAAATAACCGAGTGGTTTCTTTTAAATTGTTCCAACGATTAAAACTTTGGTTTATTTTTCTTTGCATTATAGATAATGCGTCCCATCATTAACCTATTATTGCAGAAAACAACGAAAATACAATGTCCTCTTATGCCATCCGCATTCGCCACGGGGTCCCGTCATCACCCGTTAGGTTACTTAACTAACGACAGAGCGGGGGATGGGCTAGCGCGGGTGTAAAACATAAGTGACGTCTAAATAGCTACATTATATATAGATATTTTACATTCGTCTGACGCAATGATATTCATTCCAGAACACAGATAAACAATATTGGATTTGCAAGCAATCTGTATTTCTTTTGAGCCTGCAAGAAAAGACAGATTTACACAGTTGTGATGAATAGACGTTACCCCACCCTCGACCCCTACGGGTACGGCAAACTACCCGCCCGGCAGTTTGTGTACCCCACCTTAGGTCAGTCCTAGGAGCAAAAACAGTAAAATGAAATAATACAACGGTGGCTACAACCGCAACCTGGATGTGCCCCGCAAAAATAATATTACAACAAATTACATTTACAACAAATGAATTAAACAATAACCCATTGCTAAACCCCGGCTAAACACCACAACAGTCCAATACAGTTTATATGCACAAACAGATATAACCATTTCAGAAATGTGCAACCCCCTGCCAACTGACATACTAGCAGTTAGGGGAGGTTTACGAACACATTAAACAATCACAGATATAATCCAATATGCAAATACTGTACAATTTCGATCGATTAAACGTATTTAATATTGCTCCAAAAACTGCTCTGTTAAACTGAAACCTGAGCAAAATTAAAATATTCCAGAAATTCCCAAATTTCACAGAGAAGCAACAGAAGAAAATTGGGTTCCTGACTCGCCAACTCGGCGGCGGAAGCGCGGCGACTCAGTAGGCTGAGGCCGCGGTTCCGCGGCGAGTTAGGCGATTCATGGGCCTATTTTTCTTGGGTGTTCTTCTGTGGTCTTTTCAAGCTCTCTGAACATCCCTGAAACAATTTTGGACTTCATTTAAAATTCGACAGAAACTGAATTTTTCGGGACTTTCCGGTTTCGTTTTTTCCGTTCGAAATTCGTACAAATTTGCAATCAAGTTATTTATTGTTTAGCGAGGCTCTGATACCACTGTAAGTTGATGTAGTACACCCCAATACTTGTGGGGAGGCGGAATTTTCAAAAATGAACTTGTTTAGTGAACGAACATCGACTAACCGCTTGAATCGAAGCTAAACTATAAATAACCAAACACAAAGTGTTTCTAAACTACTGTGTTTAGGGATTATACCTAATGAACCAACTCCTTCGTCTTTACGATCTCCTTGTTCTCCTCGGCCTTCTCTAGGTAGTAGACGATCCACCCGAGAGCAAAACTCCAAGCTAAACCTCTAAACTTGAGGCAACTAACCTTCTTGGATTGCCAATCAAAGAAGCTAGGATGAAATAGAGTGATGGTTATGGATTGTTTAGTCTAACTAATCCTTTGATCTCAACTCATGAGGTGTAAGGATTAGGGTTTGAAGATGAGAGCTTGAGGAGAGAGAAGATGATAATAATAATGAAATGAGAATAGTAAGTTATCATAATATAAATGAAGCATTCTCTTTTATCAACAAAAGAAAATAAGTGATGAATAAGCATGCTTCACAAATATCTAATGGTGATTCATTAGCATGACTCATTAAGCATTTATCATGCATTAATGATATGCATGAATCACCCTCATGACTCACTAAACTCATTTAATGCAAATGACACATAACCCTCCTTAGTCACCATCTTCTAGAAGCTTCTCGTACAATTACGAGAACGCCCCTCCAATCCGCAAAAATACGGAAAAACTTTAGACTGTAAAAATCCAATAACCGGATACCAGTAATTGGCTTAAACCAAAGCCGACTGGTAAAAACTTTCCGAAAGTCGTACGCGCGTAAACGCACGTATGTGTCCGAACCCTTGTCGTAAAACCATACGACCTCTATATCGTTTCGCCTGGAGTAGGAAACTCTCTGTGTGGGACTCTAGAGACTCGACTACTACGCTGGCAGTGGGTTTAACCACAGACCGCAAGCGGCACTAGCTGTACGTAACGGTCCCCAGGTAGTTGTCGATAAGAAGGCCGATGAGGAAACCCATCCGAACTCCTACTGAGTCTGATGTGACAATCTCCATACAGTCCGGTCTGTTCGTCCAAGACTATCGCATATCGGGCCTAGGGGGGCGGCAAGCGTCAGTCCCCTAATAGCGCTATAAGTCGTGTCGGAGGGAAGCCCATTACACCCTGAGAAACTACTGGAACCTACCAGCAAATCTCGCTTGCCCTGGCCAGGGACTTTGCGTAATGGCTCTCTGACACAGCACGATATCTACTCCCAATACCGGGAGGGACGAATCCTTTCTAACCGCCACTGCCTCCAAGTGCTCGGGACTGCACCCAACTGCTACCTGTTTGCACGACTCCTTTGAGCCGCGGTAGGGTAGCAATCTAAGAACAGTGGGACACACTCGAGGCGAAGTAGCAGTGTCAAGTCTGCGGACTACGCTGTACTCATGTCACCTGGGAACTGTTCACTGACGACTGGTATCAAACCAACCAACAGTTCCCTGTGAGTCCTGTCCGGTGTACCCGTAACCTAACGAGCACCTGTATACTATCTCCAGTACGACGTACTGACGGCTGTGGGACAGACCATCTCCCCAACTGGGATGAGAAGCGTACACACTAGTCTACTCCGGAGTATCGATGCTCTGTCTCGATAATCCAACGACCAGGGACCTGAATAAGGATGTGCTTGTAGACTACCCAGCCCCCACTAGTGTGACTGCCATCACAACGCTGTTAGACAAGCAAGATCCTAAGAGCTCTATCAATACGTACACTCACATATTAAGATAGAAAAACCAAGTAGCATACTACCATGTTTAGCAAGACTGTTATATACATGTGAATATCCCAAGCTTCCATTAAGTAATATACAAGCTAGTATGATACAGTAATGGCCTTCTAGGGCATAAACACTAACAAAACCAAAATGTTTAATGCAAAAAAGAAATGAAATGGCAACTTCTAAAGTAATCTTACAATAGAATTACAAGAATACCCCTCATCCATATATACATACCCACATCCGTATTCCGAAAGAATACGAATACAACGAGACAAAAATAATCCAATACTATAATACTAGGATCCGGCTTAAACCAAAGCCAATTAATATTATCCGTCCGAATCATGATCCGTGCACAAGTGCATGTATATGATCGAACCCTGCTATAAAACCATACGGCATCTACAACGTTTCGCCCGAAGCAGTGAAACCCTCTGTGTGGGACTCTAAAGACTCGTCAATACGCTGGCAGTGGGTTTAACCACAAGCACGTCAGTGACACTAGCTGTACGTAACGTCTACCCAGGTATTGAGCGAAAGGGAGGCCGACGAGCAAACTCATCCTGAAAACCCTGCTGAGCCTGACAGTGACAATATCCGTACATTCCAGTCCGTTCATCTATGAGTATCGCATATCGAGTCTAGGGGGTGGATAAAGTCAGACCCCTAATAACTTGACATTTAGTGTCGGCATGAAACCTATCACCACCTGAGAAACTACCGATCCTAGATCAGTAATTCTCGACTACCTTGGCCAAGGATTTCTGGTGATGGCCATCCGTGCACAACGCGACATCAACCCTCAATACCGAAAGAGAAACCCCTGATGATCCGCTCACTGCCTCCATATGGCTCGGGACTGTACCCAACTAAAATCTGTTTGCACGACTTCTTCGAGCCGTGGTAGGGTAGTAATCAAAGCATAGTAGGAACTCACACGTGACAAATGACGATTTCAGGTCGATATACTAACCTATACACATGTCACCAGGGATTTTCTATCTGAAAATAGGTATAATACCAACTAGTATGTTCCCGGCGAGTCCGTCCGATGTACTCATAACCCAATGAGCACCTGTATACATCTTAGATGAACAAACTAACACCAATGTCTTGTGAGACCGGCCACCGCCCCTCGTCGGGGTCTCGATCAGTATACACTAGTCTTCTATGGAGTATCGATGCCCAGTCTCGAAACTCCCATGACTAGGGACATTTAAGGATGTGCTTATAGACCCCAGCTCCCACGTATATGATCGCCATCATACTACTGATAGTCAAGTAAGAATCCTAAGGGCTCTATCAACATGTAATAGTGATCAGTAAAGCCACCTATAGCAGATACATGATGATAAAGACAAACCAGATAGAATACAATCATCTCGAGTAAGACTGTTCTACCGGTATAGGTCCTCCTTCAATCATCGCAATCGCGTGCCTGCGATCCAATAATTGACTTGAGGGCACTATAGCCAACAGGTCTAACTTGGAGAAAATGTAAGATCCACTTAGCTGATCGAATAAATCGTTGACGTGCGGTAGTGGATACCTGTTCTTTATTGTTACTTCGTTCAAGGCTCTATAATCAATGCACATTCTGTATGAACCTTCCTTCTTCTTCACGAGTAAAACTGGTGATCTCCAACTTGAAGTGCTGGGACGAATCCATCCTTTCGCCAATAATTCGTTCAAACCTTCTGGACTTAATCGATATGGTGCTTTGATTACCGGTTGTGCTCCTGGTATTAAATCAATGCTGAATTCAAGAGCTCGATCGGGAGGCAAACCTGATATGTTTTCAGGAAATACATCATCGAACTCTCGAACTATTTCTGGCTTTGATCCTTCCTCCGCTTGAATTGCTGCAATCACTGTCTTCTTCGGTTTCGCCTTGTAAGTGCCTGGCTCTGGTGTACGGTCTCCACTTTTGAAATAAAAGACCGAATGGTCTAGAATCTCGAATAATACCCTCCTTTGACGACAGTCGATGGTAGCATAGAAGGTTCCTCGCCAATCCATACCCAGAACCACATCGAAGTTCGGTATGTCCAGCACCTTGAAGTTAGCATAGAATTCTCTGCTGCAGACAACCACTGGACACAGGTTGTACCCCATTGTTGCCTTTAGAATGCCGTTCCCTGAACTGACATTCCAGCTAGATACAAGCGGTGTGACTGGAATCGTATGAGTTCGGACGAACCGTTGCGACATAAAGCAATGAGATGATCCGAAGAGTGCTAGTGCAGAGAGTAAGGCTACTAAGATTGTACCTAAGTTATGTAGGATAGGTTTTAGGTATAAGAAAAAATGTATGGATATGTGTATATAGATGGGAAAGTAAAGCTTGAAGGAAAAGTGGTACCAGTGATGATTTGGCCGGTGGCTTCAGCCTCTTCCATAGTCATTGTGAAAGCATGTCGCCTCGGCACATTCCTCTTTGCTGGAGGAGCATTCCTCTGTCTCTTCCTTGGTCCTTGAGGTACGTTCCGTTGAGCTTGATAGAACTGACAAGGGAGGTGCACTCGGTCCACGAGGAGGTAGAGCAGTTGGTGCGAGTCATGGAGCAGGTGCCTGGATGGCTGGGCGCTGCTGGTAAGTGATTGCTGGTCTGGGTGCAGCATTTGGGTTATGTCTCCGAGGACAAGACCCGATGTCATGAGTAGCTGAGCCGCAGACTAAGCAAAGGAGATTTGCACGCCGGCAGTCTTTCGCCAAATGTCCATCTCTCCTGCAGTAGGTACAAAAGGCTGGGTTGGGTCGGTTGTTTGGTACTCCTGGTCTCCTTGGTAGTAATTGTGGCCTTGAAGAGGCTCCTCCTGCCATCTGAGGGGCAGGACTTGTTCCCGCCAAAAAATTTCTGCGCAAAAGAGCCCAAGGTATCAAATGGCAGCGATACGTTTAAGAAAATGTTAACCAGTATTTTCCGGGCCGTATTTTGAACAACCCCCGAATGAGAAACAGCTAAATTCTGATGGTATCGAAAGTTTCTCGAAAAATTCTTCGATTTGATATATTATGGGCCTCATAATTCATCCAGGATCAAAAGTTATGAGGCGTCACGTGCTCACACGTGACCGGGCATCACGTGCAAACACGTGACCATTTACAGGCAAAGCCTGTAGGCACTGAATAAAATAAATAATTGGAAATAATTAATCAGTGGGGTCACGTGCCAACACGTGATGGGCCTTTAAACCTACTGAAAAGAATAAAAGGTATAATAAAATAACAAGGAAAAATCCCAATGGGGTATCACGTGCCAACACGTGACCAAGGGTCACGTGCTGACACGTGATAATTCCTGAGTTCTTTAAAATAATAGAATTAAATTCTGGTCAAATACTTAATCAGGAGGTCAGGTGCCAACACGTGATGGATTTCTAAAGATCTATGAATTAATAGAATTAAATTCTAATTAAGAGAGAATTAAAAACCCTAACTGGAAAAACATTTCTCTAAATCTTTCCAAACAAAAAAGATGGTGCTCTGTAAATTGAGCACCGTTGGATTAAAAATCCAATGGTGATTAAAAATCATCAATTTATGGAAATATTTTATACAAGGAAAGATTTCCCTGAAATTTGCCACGAATAACAGATAAAAGATCTTTTGGATTAAAAATCCAATGGTGAATAAAATTCACTGAGTGATCTACAAGATCATTTTGGTTACAAAATCAATTAAAATCTTTCAATGAAAAATTGACAAAACAAATTGATTCTTTTCTTTCTCCTATAAATAGGAGCCAAGAAGAGAAGAGAGGGGATCTACTTTTTTTTGGGAGATAACAACAACAGAGAGAAAAAAGAGAGGAGAATTTAATTCTCAAGAGAGAGAGAAAAAAGATCTCTTCAGAGAAAAGAAACCCTAGGTGAGAAAGGGGAAAGAGATCTAAGTTCCATAAAATAAAGAGAATTTAATTCTCAATTTAAGAGTTTAACTCTTGTGATTAAGAACTTAGTTCTTCCTTTGGTTGAAGATCTGCAGAAGCAGATCTCCCCACAAGTTGAGAATTTAATTCTCATCAGGGAGATTCTGCCATGCAGATCCAAAACTTAGAGGGAGAATTGAGTTTGAGGAATTTAATTCCACCAAATACATAGGAATTTAATTCCTCCAAACAGAACTAGGGTTTAACCCTATATGAGAATTTAATTTTCCCAAATTCATAGGAATTTAATTCCTCTAAATGAAATTAGGGTTTAACCATACATAAGAATTTAATTCTTCCACATACACAGGAATTTAATTCCTCTAAAACAGAATTAGGGTTTAACCCTACAGAGAATTTAATTCTTGAAATAAAGAGACTTGAAAGCTCTCCATGCACGTAAAGAACTTGGTCACGTGGTAACACGCGACCCCCATTCTCAATGAGCAGAAAATGAAGAACAAAACTAGGTCACGTGCTCCCACGTGACCCCTAAAACAGATCCCTTAAAATGAGAAAGAAAAACTTGGAGGCAATGCCTCACGTGCTCCCACATGACCCTCAAAATAAAGGGAACAATGCCAAAGGCGGAATCAATTTTGGGCGCCCTCACGTGTCCCCACGTGACCCTTTAATAAACACTTTAATAATCAATACATGGATACCCATCACGTGCCCACACGTGATGGCCGAGAAGACTTAAGTGTTTGACACATTTGGATATTCTGAGAACAAAACAAAGGAGGTTTGGCCCAATTCTCAGGCGCCTCACGTGACCCCACGTGACCACCCCACTTTTAGTGTTTAACACTATTTTGAGCATTTTGTCCCCAGTGTTTAACACTGTTTTAAAGTGCATCACGTGGGAACACGTGATCGCCAAATATATGTTAGTGTTTAACATTATTCTCAAACCGGTCTTAGCCCAAATTGGCTAAGTCTTTCTGAGTTAAGACTCCCATTTGATTAAACCCCGACTACATTCTTTCAAACTTGATCATTTCATATGACATTCAAAGAAAAATCCAGAGCCATGATGAATGGTCAATGCCCAATAAAAGACAAAATGTTGTCAGAGCCCCCAAACCCATGTTTAGCATTGCTAAATAATTGGGGGGGGGGGCTGAACCCAGACAAATATTCAATAGTCCAACAAATGGCCAACATTTCTAATCTAATTGGACTTAGCCCAAGTTGGCCATAAGTCCTCAATTCAGATTTAACTGAGCCAATGTGCTCATAATCTAATTAATTGATCTTAGTTCCAAAATTAGACTATAGATCTCCCAATCAACTTTGGTTCAAGGGTACATCTCTTCACTCCTTTAATATTTGTCGTTGTAATCCTTCAACGTCTTCAGAGAGGTGACGGGTCCCGACAACCACACATTTCACGGACTATGATGTCCTTAACCTTGACCGTGAGGTCTTTAAACTCACGGACTATGATGTCCTTAACCTCGGACTGTGGGGTCCCTTTAAACCCACGGACTATGATGTCCTTAACCTTGGACCACTATGTTCTTAAATTGGTAATTGACCGTAAAGTCCCTAAACTAGAACAATAGAGCCCAAATGCTCTTTTGTTGGATCTAAATGATCCTGTTAAGTAGATCTTAGTCTAAAATTAGACTAACGTATCCTTAACAAATGGTTAAGTTGACCTTAGTTTAAAATTAGACTAACGTGTCCTTAACAAACTGTTAAGTTGATCTTAGTATAAAATTAGACTAACGTATCCTTAACATACGTTTAAGTCGATCTTAGTCTCAAATGAGACTAACGTATCCTTAAATCCAACTCCCAAACCCAAATTTATGAAAATACGGATTTGGACTAATTCACGCCCTATGGGCGACAATATAAATTAGTCTCCATATACAATCCACGGGCAACCAAAAAAAAAACAAACACCCACGACGCGAAGTGACTATCTGGAGAAGGAGAAAGTGGTTACCGTGATGCGGTAGCGTAATTAACTACAGGGGCTTGCGCCTGCAGGGAAGAGCGTCCCCACAATCAAAAACCGTTCAATGAGGGGGAATCTGACGAAGTCTGCTACATCGGCCGCATCCGTTTAAACTTTCGATACATGGTGTAATAAATCAACTTGGCATCTTCAGAGAGGTGGACGGATAGCACCAATTAGTATCTGCCCCCAAATCCAGGCAAAACGTTTGTCTTCCCGGTTTTCGGCGGAGAACAGATTCTGGCACGCCCGGTGGGACATTTTCCTCTTTCCACTCCACACTTCGTATGTTGTGTTCGCGAACGAATCACGGTTTGTTATGGTTGCCTATGGATTCGAGGTACTAAGATTTGGTGTCTTGCTCCGTGCAGAAAATAGAAGATCAATGGTTTTAAACTGCACTAACTGCAACTGCAACTCTTGCTCCGTCCCGTTCGGAGGAGTGACTTACGGGCCCCAAGCGGCCTCCATCTTCGCTATGCCGGTGGAACAGGTGACTCAGGCCACCACTGGGCTATTCTTCGAGACCATGATCCCACCAATGAGCTTCAACGCCCCATTACCGTCGCAAGAAGCTCCGAAGAAGTCGGTCTTTGATCGGCTAATAACTACCTCGGCCCCTCTTAATGGGTCGCCCAAATCAAGTGCCTCAGTTTTCAACAGATTGGGCCAAAGCTCATGTGTGCCTGTGAAGAAGCCTGCGATACCAGAAAAAGTTATCCCGAAAAGGATAGCCATTCCTGCTCCTGATGCCGTCAAGGCAGCTTCTCCTGCTAAAGGGTTGGTCTTCACAAGACAGGCCGTTTCAGCTACTACTCCACGCGAAGTCACGAAGGCTGCTTCCTCTTTTCGAAAGTCGGCCTTCGCAAGACTGACTATCCCCTCTCAACGGACGTCAGTCTTCGACCGGTTAGCGCCAATAACAGGCTCTCCTCAAAGCAGGGGGCATGAGGAAGCTCATCCAACAGCGGAGGTAATTCCAGCCGCACGACACGCTCGACGTCGCCACTGGCGCCGAGTAAGGAAGGCTGGGGGTAACTCTCCTTCTGGACTTACTCCGTCGGCTCCAACGGTGGAAATCGATGCTGCTGTTCCAACTGGGAACAGCTTTGAACCTCTAAGGAGAGTGCGCAAAAACTCTCCGATTGCCGTGCTGAAAAAATCTCCTCCACCTGTGGAGAATACCATAAAGGCAAAGCTTGAACAGCCCCCCTCAGCGGCTGTCCTTTAAAATTTACAAGGTCTGGCGTCAAGTCCAAGACTCGGTGATTGATCAAGACTATCCCCGCCAACAGAAAAAGATGAAAGCGCGGCGAGAAGTGGATAATCCTGTTAAGCCACAAAAGGTGTCGTCTACCTGGGTGCCCGTTGCAACGGCCCCCTCAGCTTCGACCGCCCACAAAAGAAGGAGGTCGGAGAAGATCCCTGCGTCTATGGCAAATCACAAAGACACTGAATCAAAATGTCCCAAGTCTTGGGGCATGGTGGTGCACACTGTCTATATGGCATCCGGAAAAGAGGATAGCCGTATCACCACAGGTCATCGACCGCTTACGCGATCTTTAAGAAATGCCCAGGAGCAACAACAGAAGCTCCAGGAAATGTTGACGCAGATGGCCGTTCTCACAGGGCCGAAAGAATGCCCGGAAACGTCATCAGAGCAACGTCAGGAACAAGAAACTGATGCTGAATTCCTCCGCAGAATCCTCGAAAAGAAGGACAAAGAGGCCGCGGAACAAGCGGCCAATATAAAATGAATGGAGCTTCTCTTCCAAGACATGGTCGGGATGATGATACAACCGGATCCTCCGGCTGAAGACCCTCCGATTGTCCTCGAAGATGATAGAGGAGAGACATCAAATCCTCTGCCGGCTCTGTCAGCAGCCAAGGAGGAGACCATCTCAAAAGCCGCCCTGGATGATTGCATCGCTCAGCAGATACGAGTTCATCAGGCGAATGAAGCGGCTGGGCAAATTGTTAAAACTGGACGACCTTATCCGGGTTGGTATGACCAAATAAAGTACCCGCCAGGATACACGATTCCCAAGTTCCACGTATATAAGGGGATGGGAAATCCACATCAGCATGTCGCTCAATTTAGGTCTCTGTACGGCAACACTGGAGGTGACGATAAGCTACTGCTCCGCCAGTTTGTTGGTAGTTTGTCGGAGACGGCATTCGAGTGGTATTCCGAACTCCCAAATGACTTTGGCAAGACATTCGCAGAGATGGAGTTTCTATTCACCCGGCGTTTCGCGAGTGCTAGTGAACGCACCCCAATCACGGCATTGATCAATACCAAAGTGAAGCCTGGAGAAACATGGGTCCAGTATGCAATACGATGGCGGAATCTATGGTCGAAGTGCGAGCAGCGCATCGAAGAAGCGCCTGCGGTAGGCATGTTCGTGGGTACTCTTGACCCTCAAGCGACCATATCCCAATTCATGATGTTCTTCAAGACGACCACCTTCCAGGCCTTGATTGACAAGCTGGCTCAAATGGACCAGATGGGCCATAGACCTTCCTCTTAAAAGACGGAGCCTTGGAATGAAAAGGGCAAAGGGAAAGCAATCTTCGTCGCCAACGCTCGACAACAACCGAGTGGCCCGAGACGGGTTGTTCGCCAAAGCAACAAGCAGCAGTCCCTCGATGAGAAGTTGAGACGTCCTTACTCATTTCCCCAGGATAAAACAAGGAAACTGTTTGAACTGGCAGTGCGCAATGGGCTCATTACTCTACCGGAGTCGAGACACCCACCGTAACCGAACGACGTCAACGATCCTAATTACAGCTCCTACCACCGAGTATTGGGCCATCCAATCGAAGAATGCTACGTCTTCAAAAATTGGGTTGAAGACCAGTATCAACAGGGCAAGTTCGCGCTGTCCGAAAACTGGAAGGTAAATCCGCCACAACCACATGCTCCGAAAGAGATGGACATGCCGGGGGCATCGTGCTCATTCATAAAGGAAGCTCCATAGGAAGTTGTTCTTTCGGAAAAAACTAAAAAAATGCTGAAAGATCTTCAAACATGTCCGGCGATCAGGTGGAAAAGCCCGTAAGAGCCGGAGATCATCGACGGGATGCTGAAACCACGCCCAACATTGGGAATTAATACCAATGGGCAAAGCACCCAGGAACAGCCGTCACAGTCTTCGAAGAAAAAGAAGAAGACCAAAAAGCCCGCACTGTCTAACGACAAGCACACGGATCTGCAAAAGCATATTGACGCGCTGAAAGAATACAACCAGAGGGCGCGAATCCCAGTCACGCTTCAAGAGTTCCTCGGTTGCATCCTTGAGAATGAAGATAACGACAATGATGAGGGAGACGACTTGTCAGAAGAATCCAAAGATTATGTGGCAAGTTGCCACATGATTGCTCATTTGTCGTTAAGTAACAAAGCAGCTCACTCGGTGTTAGGAGATAACGTAGAGGAGCTGGGGGCAGGAGCAGTGCCAAAACCCTTGGATTATGTGACAAGGTCTATCAACGAGAAACCTACTTGTTCATAAAGCATCCGGCGAAACTTCGCCTCAAACCTACAGCAGACCGAAACGTCCCTAAACTAACGATGGACCGCAATGTCCTAAAACTTGCAACTGACCGAGACGTCTATAAACTACTATGGACCGCAGCATCCCAAGGCTGACGTGGTAAAAAAAACAGAAAGAAAAAAGGGTATGTCCACAAGCAAAATGGGCACGGATGAAAACCCGAAAAGGCGCCGTGAATAAAAACAGCAGGACTACCGGCGATGTTTGTGAAAATCCGAAAGGGCGCAGACTCGTAAAAATAAAAATAAAAATAAAAAAAAACAAAAAAAAACAAAAAAAAAACAAAAAAACGGTATATCCACAAGAAAAATGGGCACGGATGAAAACCCGAAAGGGCGCCGTGAGTAAAAACAGCAGGACTACCGGCGAGTTTTGTGAAAACCCGAAAGGGCGCAATCTCGTTAAAAGACACTTGCAAGGTCCTCTCGATCCTGTAAGGAGAAACCACCTACGTGAGATCCTTACGACTTACAAAGGAGAAATACACTTAGGAATCCTCACGATTCTTAAGGAGAAACTACGCTTACGAGATCCTCACGACTCGTAAGGAGAATTCCCCTTTGAGACCCTCATGGCTCATAGGGTTCAAAAGCCTTAAGCTACAGGGATTTGAACCTGTTCTTAAGCCATCACAACCTCCAATGTTGCCCTACAAGCGGTTCAATGCTGACCCTTGTATACAATCCTCGGGCACGAATAAACATTTCCCTAATAGAGTCCTACCAGCGACTAGGGATATGCTCACACGGTGAATAAACACTTGTAGGTCCTCTCGACTTGCAAGGAGATCCTCACGATTCCTAAGGAGAAAAAGCACCTACGAGATCCTCACGACTCGTAGGGAGAAACACCTTTATGAGACCCTTACGGCTCATGAAGTCAAAAGCCTTAGTCGATGGGATCCTAACCCTGTTTGTTAAGCTACCTTTGTTCGATATCGACAGAGGCAAATGATGATTCGCTCCTGGCAATATCCCAGTTGCAACGATGCTGATGCCTAAATCGGTATCAAATTCCAAGTCTTTTCATGGCAAATGATGATTCGCTCCTGGCAATATTCCAGTTGCAGCGATGCTGATGCTAAGATTGGCTTCAGATTTCAAGTTCCACACTCGCGATAAAAAAATCAGCGAGCCAAAAATGCATATGAAATAGCCGAAATGATGGGGCAACTTGCAACGAAATCAGCAAGTAAAAATGTATGCATACAAAAACAGCCGAAATGATTGGGCAACTCGCAATAAAAAGCAGCGAGTAAATAAAACAAATAGCCGAAATGATTGGTCACCGCGAAAAATAGCCGAAATGATTGGGCAATCGCGACTTGCGCGATACAAAAAGCTGAAATGATAGAGCATCGCGGAAAGAAAACAAAAAATATACATATAAAATGAAACTTTTGCCTTGCATGTGAGATCACATCGATCCCTGTATACAATCCAGGGGCACAAACAAAAAGGAAATCATATCATCCCACCAGGCTCCATTAGATAGAGAGCCATGTCTCGACGGCCACATCTACAGCCTGGAGACCCATGACAGCGTTCCTCCTCATTCCAGCAGGATTTAGACACGACAATCAATCTCGAAGCCACGACAAAGTCCCTTGTTCCAAATCTCGACGGCCATGTCTACAGCCTAGAGAACAACAATGGCGTTTCTCCTCATTCCAGCAGGATTTATACGCGAAAATCAATCTCGGAGCCATGGCAAAGTCCCCTAGTTCCAAATCTCGACGGTTCACAGACAGCCTAGAGATCACCAACGGCATTTCTCCTTGCTCCAGCAGGATTCAGACGCGACAATCAATCTCGGAGCCACGGCAGAGTCCCTAGTTCCAAGTCTCAACGGCCACATCTACAGCCTGGAGACCAACAACGACGTTCCTCCTCATTCCAGCAGGATTCAGACGCAACGTTAACAAAGTGGAGACATGGCAAAGTCCCTAGTTCCAGGACTCTACGGTCCACAGAAAACCTAGAGTCAACCAATGACCTCCCCGCCGGATCAACGCTCCGTCTCGGAAACAAGTCAACCGACCTCTAGGGAAATCAGTGTCCTTGGCAAAAACCTCGATTCAGGAAAATCAGCGTCCTTGACGAGAGCACCTTGATTCGCGTCGACCCGCAAGGAAATTAGCGACTTTGCAGGAATAACTCGATTCGTCTCAACCCCAGGAAAATCAGTGTCCTTAGTAAAAACCTCGACTCAGGGAAATCCGTGTTCTTGACGAGAACACCTCGATTCGCGTCGACCCGCAGAGAAATCAGCGTCTTTGCAAGAATACCTCGATTCGTCTCAACCCCAGGGAAATCAGTGTCCTTGGCAACTTCCTCGATTCAGGGAAATTAGTGTCCTTGACGAGAGCACCTCGATTCGCATCGACCCGCAGAGAAATAAGCGTATTTGAAGAAATACCTCGATTCGTCTCAACCCCAGGGAAATCAGCGTCCTTGACGAGAACATCTCGATTCGCGTCGACCCGCAGAGAAATCAGCGTCTTTGCAGGAATATCTCGATTCGTCTTAACCCCAGGGAAATCAGTATCCTTGGCAACCTCCTCGATTCAGGGAAATCAGCATCCTTGACGAGAGCACCTCGATTCGCGTCGACCCGTAGAGAAATCGGTGTCTTTACAAGAATACCTCGATTCGTTTCGACTCCAGGGAAATCAGTGTCCTTGGCAAATACCTCGATTCAGGGAAATCAGCGTCCTTGACGAGAACATCTCGATTCGTGTCGACCCGCAAAGAAATCAGCGTCTTTGCAGGAATACCTCGATTCGTTTCGACTCCAGGGAAATCAGTGTCCTTGGCAAATAGCTCGATTCAGGAAAATCAGCGTCCTTGACGAGATATCTCGATTTGTGCCGACCCGTAGAGAAATCAGTGTCTCTACAGGAATATACAATGTCAGCAAAGCGGACCCGCGACAAAGTTCCCAGTTCCATGACTCAGCGGTGCACAGACAAACCAAAGTCAACCCTCGACCTCCCTGTTGAGGAAATGCTTTCATTCGGGTGTAGGTTAACTCATCAATCACTTACGAGTCTTCTCGACTTGTAAGGAAGAAAATTCTCTTATGAGATCCTTACGACTCTCAAGAGAAAACACACTTAGGAATCCTCACGATTCCTAAGGAGAAAATACACCTACGAGATCCTCTCGACTTGTAGGGAGAAAAAAATTCTTATGAGACCCTCACGGCTCATAAAGTTGAAAAGTGTTAGGCAGCAGATCTGAACCTGTTTCCTAAGCCATCGCTTCTTATCTCGATTCAAGGAAATCAGCGTCCTTGACGAGAACATCTCGATTCATTTCGACCCGCAAGGAAATCAGTGTCTTTGCGAGAATCTCTCGATTCGTCTCGACTTGCGGGGAAATTAGTGTCCCTACGCATAAAGAAAATTCTCTTGTGAGATCCTTACGATTCTCAGGAGAAAACGCATTTAGGAGTCCTCACGACTCCTAAGGAGAAAATACACCTACGAGATCCTCACGACTCGTAGGGAGAAAAGCCTTTGTGAGACCCTCACGGCTCATAAAGTTAGAAAGTCTTAGGCAACAGATCCTAACCCTGTTCCTAATCCATCGCTACCTTATAAAGAGTTCAAGATGAACTGTTATCTACCATCTATGGGCTACACTTGCCAAAGCGACATGCCACTGAAATGGAGAAGTTACTCATGAGCATATAAACTACTTCACGCCAGAGTAAAACATAAAGAAATAGAAGGGTGCGGCTCATGGAGCTGAGGGTTTGGAACTACGTCCCTTAAGAGTCGAGATTTGAGCCAATGATAAATGACGACGCTTGTATCCGCTCGTTATCTTCTCAGATCAGGATTCTGAAAATTATATACCAACCCGAAACTGGTCATACGCTATGAAATACTCTGCACTACTTCACCCACGTATATACTTACGTGGGCAAAGTAGTGGGGGGCATTTGTTCCCGCCAAAAAATTTCTGCGCTAAAGAGCCCAAGGTATCAAATGGCAGCGATACGTTTAAGAAAATGTGAACCAGTATTTTTCGGGCTGTATTTTGACAAACTCTCGAATGAGAAACAACAAAATTCTGATGGTATCGAAAGTGTCTCGAAAAATCCTTCGATTTGATATATTATGGGCCTCATAATTCATCCGGGATCATAAGTTATGAGGCGTCACGTGCTCACACGTGACCGGGCATCACGTGCCCACACGTGACCGGGCATTACGTGCAGACACGTGACCATTTACAGGTAAAGCCTGGAGGCACAGAATAAAATAAATAATTGGAAATAATTAATCAGTGGGGTCACGTGCCAACACGTGATGGGCCTTTAAACCCACTGAAAAGAATTAAATGTATACTAAAATAACAAGGAAAAATCCCAATGGGGTATCACGTAAATGGTGTATCACGTGCCAACACGTGACCAAGGGTCACGTGCTGACACGTGATAATTCCTGAGTTCTTTAAAACAATAGAATTAAATTCTGGTCATATGCTTAATCAGGGGGTCACGTGCCAACACGTGATGGGTTCCTAAAGATCTATGAATTAATAGAATTAAATTCTAATTAAGAGGGAATTAAAAACCCTAACTGGAAAAATATTTCTCTAAATTTTTCCAAACAAAAAAGATGGTGCTCTGTAAAATGGAGCACCGTTGGATTAAAAATCCAATGGTGATTAAAAATCAACAATTTATGGAAAGATTTTATATAAGGAAAGATTTCCCTGAAATTTTCCAGGAATAACGGATAAAGGATCTTTGGATTAAAAATCCAATGGTGAATAAAATTCACTGAGTGATCTAAAAGATCATGTTGGTTACAAAATCAATTAAAATCTTTCAATGAAAGATTGACAAAACAAATTGATTCTTTTCTTTCTCCTATAAATAGGAGCTAAGAAGAGAAGAGAGGGGATCTACTTTTTTTGGGGAGATAACAACAACAGAGAGAAAAAAGAGAGGAGAATTTAATTCTCAAGAGAGAAAAAAAAGATCTCTTCAGAGAAAAGAAACCCTAGGTGAGAAAGGGGAAAGAGATCTAAGTTCCATAAAATAAAGAGAATTTAATTCTCAATTTAAGAGTTTAACTCTTCTGATTAAGAACTTAGTTCTTCCTTTGGTTGAAGATCTGCAGAAGCAGATCTCCCCACAAGTTAAGAATTTAATTCTCATCGGAGAGATTCTGCCATGCAGATCCAAAACTTAGAGGGAGAACTAGGGTTTAACCCTATATGAGAATTTAATTCTCCCAAATTCATAGGAATTTAATTCCTCCAAACAGAACTAGGGTTTAACCCTATATGAGAATTTAATTCTCCCAAATTCATAGGAATTTAATTCCTCTAAATGAAATTAGGGTTTAACCCTACATAAGAATTTAATTCTTCCACATACACAGGAATTTAATTCCTCTAAAACAGAATTAGGGTTTAACCCTACAGAGAATTTAATTCTTGAAACAAAGAGACTTGAAAGCTCTCTATGCACGTAAAGAACTTGGTCACGTGGTAACACGTGACCCCCATTCTTAATGAGAAGAAAATGAAGAACAAAACTAGGTCACGTACTCCCACGTGACCCCTAAAACAGATACCTTAAAATGAGAAAGAAAAACTTGGAGGCAATGCCTCACGTGCTCCCACGTGACCCTCAAAATAAAGGGAACAAAGCCAAAGGCGGAATCAATTTTGGGCGCCCTCACGTGTCCCCACGTGACCCCTTAATAAACACTTTAATAATCAATACATGGATACCCATCACGTGCCCACACGTGATGGCCGGGAAGACTTAAGTGTTTGACACATTTGGATATTCTGAGAACAAAACAAAGGAGGTTTGGCCCAATTCTTAGGCGCCTCACGTGACCTCACGTGACCACCCCACTTTTAGTGTTTGACACTATTTTGAGCATTTTGTCCCCAGTGTTTAACACTGTTTTAAAGCGCATCACGTGGGAACACGTGATCGCCAAATATATGTTAGTGTTTAACACTATTCTCAAACCGGTCTTAGCCCAAATTGGCTAAGTCTTTCTGAGTCAAGACTCCCATTTGATTATACCCCGACTACATTCTTTCAAACTTGATCATTTCATATGACATTCAAAGAAAACTCCAGAGCCATGATGAATGGTCAATGCCCAATAAAAGACAAAATGTTGTTAGAGCCCCCAAACCCATGTTTAGCATTGCTAAATAATTGGGGGGGGGGCTGAACCCAGACAAATTTTCAATAGTCCAACAAAGGGCCAACATGTCTAATCTAATTGGACTTAGCCCATATTGGCCATAAGTTCTCAATTCAGATTAACTGAGCCAATGTGCTCATAATCAAATTAATTGATCTTAGTTCCAAAATTAGACTATAGATCTCCTAATCAACTTTGGTTCAAGGGTACATTTCTTCACTTCTTTAATATTTGTCGTTGTAATCCTTCAACGTCTCCAGAGAGGTGACAGGTCCCGACAACCACACATTTCACGGACTATGATGTCCTTAACCTTGACTGTGAGGTCTTTAAACTCACGGACTACGATGTCCTTAACCTCGGACTGTGGGGTCCCTTTAAACCCACGGACTATGATGTCCTTAACCTTGGACCATGTTCTTAAACTGGTAATTGACCGCAAAGTCCCTAAACTAGAACAATAGAGCCCAAATGCTCTTTTGTTGGATCTAAATGATCCTGTTAAGTAGATCTTAGTCTAAAATTAGACTAACGTATCCTTAACAAATGGTTAAGTTGACCTTAGTTTAAAATTAGACTAACATGTCCTTAACAAACTGTTAAGTTGATCTTAGTATAAAATTAGACTAACGTATCCTTAACATACGTTTAAGTCGATCTTAGTCTCAAATGAGACTAACGTATCCTTAAACCCAAATCCCAAACCCAAATCTAAGAAAATACGGATTTGGATTAATCTACGCCCTACGGGCGACAATATAAATTAGTCTCCGTATACAATCCACGGGCAACCAAAAACAAAACAAACACCCATGACGCGAAGTGACCATCTGGAGAAGGAGAAAGTGGTTACCGTGATGCGGTAGCGTAATTAACTGCAGGGGCTTGCGCCTGCAGGGAAGAGCATTCCCACAATCAAAAACCCCTCAACGAGGGGGAATCTGACGAAGTCTGCTACATCGGCCGCATTCGTTTAAACCTTTGATACATGGTGTCATAAATCAACTTGGCATCTTCAGAGAGGTGGACGGATAGCACCAATTAGTATCTGCCCCCAAATTTAGGCAAGACGTTTGTCTTCCCGGTTTTCGGCGGAGAACAGGACTCTTCATCCCGACAGATTGAGGTATGCCCCTCATTTTCACCACTGTCTCATATCGGCAGGCAGGTTTCAGGGCCAATTCGTAGGTCGGTAAATCCCCTGTAGCTAACGCAGCTTGGATCTCCAGATCTAACCCTTGCTGAAATCGACGGTTCTGATCTCATCCGTCGGTATCAAATGTGCCAAGAATCTGTTAAGGTATTGTGTTAACTGTGTAGTATGTGATGTTAGGAAATCGAATATTGAGACATATCTTACCTACTGAGCATGGTTAACTCAGCATCATACTCATCTACGGATTTGGTCCACATCGAACCCTGTTGCAGATGGATGAATTGTTGTTCCATGTCGAATCTGGCAGTCTCAGGAAAGTACTTCGCATCGAACATATCGCGAAAGATCTTCCATTCGATCGATTAATTAAGACAGCTTTCTTCCGCCTTCCACCAGACCTGTGCATTGTCAGTGAGCTGCAGCTACGCAACTCGAACCCAAGCTATCTCTGACACTTGTGCCGCTGCCAAATCATCTTCAATACTCTGAGCTCACTCTTCAGCTTCTAGAGGGCTCTATTTTCCTAAGAATTGCTTGGGGTGCAAAGCACGGAATTGCTTTACTCCCGGTGCTTCCGCCTCTGGACGGTTCATTAAAATAGTTGTCTGCTGCTGCTGTCCCTTCAGGAGGCTGCGGATCGCCTCAAGCAGTACCATCTGCTCATTGATCGGAGCAGCGACGGTAGGTGTAAGCGGTAGAGGTAGTGGTGTGTTGTTGAAGTTGGTGCTAGTGTTGTTTGGGGAATTCATAACCTTGAAAGAAAAATTTAGGTTAAGATAGATTCAAAACATATGAAATTGGAAGATTCAAGGAATATGTAAAGAATGTTTTTAGTTGTTGGTTCTTCTGTTATATTGCTTAGGACTTCATGCAGAATTAACCTGCATATCCATGCAGAACTGACCTGCATCTCCATGCAGAACTGACCTGCATGTCCATACAAAGCTGACCTGCATGGGCCGCCAACAAAACCTGTCACGCTCCGCTTCCTAGTGTACGGGCAAGGAGACACGACGAGACCTCTACGTATTTACTCAGAAGTAAACACGCTAAGCGTATCTAAGCAATATAAACTAAAAGTACACAAGAGACAGAATGTAAATGAACATTAGCTTTATTTATTTAACATTCTTTTACAGTACAACTAAAATGTAAATACATGGAATGAAAGCAATGCCTAAACAGTAGCATAACAGAAATGAAAATGAAATATATATAGGTATCTAAAGCTCCAGGTCGAATGCTAACTGCTCCAAGTACTCGGTGTTGGGCTTGATCTACAGTGAGTCCGAATCACCTGGCAACATTCCAAAGAAAGAAGAAAATGAATGTCGTCAGCGACCAATCGCTCGGTAAGTCCCAAAGATGAGTGGAGATAGAATAGACAGAAGAATATAAGTTTTAATGTTTATTATATTATTAACGTTGTTGTTTGTAGTTTGGTACAGAAAATGCCAGTGTATACGAGAGGAGTTCCACTATTTCAGAGACTAAGGTATACGGAGCACAAGAAACCATTCAGCCACGGTACAACGGCAATGGATATTCAGGTTAGGTGTATTATGGTTACAGTCCCGTGCTACTTTTAACACCTTCCGTACCAATCTACACCATATAAACCCCGCGATGTCTTTTGTATTGATTGTATTGGTTTGTTATATAGATGGATGAATTTACCGAAACCATAATATCAGTAAATGGAATGGATATAACTGGAGAGTCATGTAGGCAGAATATATCCATGGTTCGGTTCAGTCAATATAGATTGATATAGATTGAATAGACGGATTCATGGATTCATATTGTATTGTAGTTATATACTTGAATCATATTCAAGTCAGATTGATTAGATTGTGACTCAGTCTGAGTCAGACACTTTAAAAAGAACTTGAAAATTCTGAATTAGTTTTAATATTATCGGTAACTGCTGCACATGAACGGCAGGATTTGTGTTTTTTTCCAAGACAATTACCGTGTTGATAACACCGTTTGTTAGATTGTCTGCCTTAAATAGGCAAGCACCCATATCTCCGGCTCTCTGAGGCTTAAGAGATTGGTCCCACTTAAACCTATGTTTACTAGGGTCCTTATTATAATTTAACATAACTTGAGGGGGTTTTATGTAAAAATAGTTTGATATAATTTTCAAAATATACCTCAAGTATTTAATTATCGTCTTTAGGGTTTTCATAGATGTATATTTTATAATTATGAAATTTCTCGTGAGTAGAACCTATTTTTCATAGTATAGGGTATTTTCTTGAAATATTGGAATTATTTTGTATTTGGATGGTATTTTCATGTAATGGTGATCGTTTGAAAAATTTGAATATTTATATAATATAATTAAAGTAGATATTTTTATAATATATATATATATATATATATATTTAATGAAAGTAATTTTATTTATTTTCTTGTAGAAATCTCATTTTCTAAAGAAGAAATGCATAAAAATTCCATCGAGATCGAATGCTCCTTTCGGAGGTCTGTATCTCGCTCTACTAGGCCCGAGAATGTGCGATAATCCGTACTATCCCGAACGGGGTCCTCAAAAGTGTGTTGTAGAGGCGCAATTGTAAGGAATTGTTTAATACATCTTTTTAAGAAAATGTTTTTATAAGTTAATGGGATTTATTTGAAATATCGTATTATCCACAACTATGTTCCTAAATTTTCCTCGTGCTATGTCAAATATGTGTGATATGATGAGGTAGGTCATTACCTTATGAATTATCTAAAGGTATTACAGGAATTATGATGATTTATGTCGAAACTAAAGTATATGGTATTTTACTGTAAAACTATGGTAAAAGTTGTATAAAAGATTATTTTGAGATGATTCTTTTTTTAAAGTGTTTGTTAATGTTTTTTAAACATGATATGAGAGCATGGTATTTTCTTGATTAAAAAAAGTTGTGTTTTGAAGAAAAATCAAATCGGAAGTCGGATTAACTCCGCTTCCGTCGGGTTTTATAATTTAAAGTTTTTAGAATAGAGAAAGAGAGGGGAAGAAGGGACTTACAAGCTAGGGAACAAGAGGAGGAAGAGGGGAAACTAATGAAGGCTTCGAGGCATCGTTTCGTCACCGGAAACTCCTCGGAACGTCGCCGGATCTTTACCCTTTGTTAACTCCACTTGTACACAAAAGAGACTTGGAAATTTTATAGTGTTTTTGTAATAGAATTCTGAGTGAGGGTGTGTGAAATTAGGTGTGGTATTTATAGGGAAAATTGGGTTTGGTGTTTTGAATTGGTGAATTAAAATTTATATTAAAAATGGATTTAAAGAGAGTATTTAATTCTCTGGATAAATACAGAGTAAACAAATAGTATAGGAGTTAAGGGGGGAGTCCAAGGGTCTAGGGTAGAGGAGAAAAATAGAATTTGGTCCATGTTGGATTGGCGGCGCCGGCTCGAGAATGAATCTTGCCGGTCCATTCCCGGTGAGGAGGTCTTGGATTCTCGCCACGTGTCTTGGTCGTTCTGAATACCATTTTGCACATGTTTGTTTGTTCTGTGTCTCTTCAGTTTACGTGTAGTGCACATGTAGACCTTTGGGCTTCTAAAAGATTAAAATAAATTTAAATAAAAAATTAATGTGGCTGGGGGGGGGGATTCGATCACAGGGGCTACGTCACAGCAGTGCAAGGCTTAACCAATGTGCTACAAGTACTTTCTTGCTGTTCTAAAATAAAACAAATACTTATAGTATACACAGGTTTGCAAATACCCCTATTGTACTTTAACTTTTCAGCAAATTTCTGTACATTAAAATTGGAGTTGTTACAACCATTCCCTTTCCCTAACAAGATATACTATTCAGAAACCATGATCAACATCAAAAGAAAGTGTAAAAGAGAAGAAATAAAAGAAATAATATTACAATTAAGTAAAGCAAGAAATTAAATTGCAAGTAATTAAAGAGAAGAAAACACTAGGAACCAAGGTGCATCAAAATGAAAGATTTATTAAGTTCAACATCCGAGATACAAACCATGAGTTCAATAACCAAAACCTAAACTTGCAAGCTCAATAAAGGGGTTGCAAGATCAGGAGAAGATAAGGAACTCATGGTAAACTAACTACTATTTACAAAGCTTCAACAAAATTACAAAATGAAAATAGAATGGTGTGTGTTAAAGTATTGCCAAAGTATATCCCTTAGCTTGCTCCCTGTTCTGGTATTTATAGGCACAAAATAATAAACAAACAATAAAATAAGGATGATGCGACAACATGGAATGAACAGAAAAAATATGGAGCTCATTGGTCTTAGTGGGGCCGGCGACGACGGTTTTTTTCGGGATTTCTGCCGGTTTTGTATTGAGTATTGGGGCCGTCTTCTTGTGATGATCTTGTGTGCTCTCCATGATCTCACTGGTATTGTTTGGATTTTCTATATAAGCTTGGGTTGCACTCTGTAGATTTGGAGGGAAATATAACCTTTAAATCACATCACACCTTTTGTTTCCTCTCATCACAAGCCTACTTGCCTCATCCACTTGCACAAGTCATGATTTGTATGCCCGCTTTTGCAAGGTAGCCCCACTAAGGTTCATTCATCAAAAGAGCTTGTGTTCACACTTGTATTGTGTTTGACCATTTTGCATAAAATGTGTACACTTATTTGTTGTAAAAAGAAACTCTTTGAATATCGATCGGTTTTCTGTTTCGGTTGTAGTGTCGGATCACAAATGTCGTATCCGTGTATTTGAGTGTGTTTCCAATATTTTTTCATGAATACTTGTAATCTGTATTTATTGAGCAGACACGGGTTAATAATACCGATATATCACAAAATTGATAATAAATGAGAGGTATTGAAATGGAGTTTTTCGTTACGAACAAATACCCCAAAACTTATCTTTTGCTCGTCCCGAGCAAAACAAAATCCTAACATCACTTTCGCAGGGAAAGCGATTGCACTGAGCTCATGCAACAAGCCGTTAAATCTCTAGGTGCCCTAGTAGGAGGAGTTTTGTCTCCTGAGGGTTTTCAGCGGATTACACCCATAAAATCCCGTCAAGCTAGTTTTGTGAAATAACTGTTGATTCTAAGCTTAGGGTTTAGTATGAAAGCTAGAAATTTTATTATCTTAAGTTAGAAATATCGAACCCTTATTTTTCACACCTCACTTCTTATCTAACTTAAAACTCTATACGTCTTTACGTGTAGTGCAAATAGTGTCGTTACGTTTCAAAAAGTTCGATTAGAGTCAACATGTCGCGAAATAAAGACCAGATAAAACTTCAAAAGGATCACACAAGTTTTATAAAGAGTCAAGTTTTTCTCAAGTTTCGTTTTCCAGCTAGGTTTCAAATTCAGAATTTCTATCTTCCTTAGTAAACTAGGTCTTATTCTTCACTCTACCTTTTACTTGTTTTCGTATTATACACACTTTCGTGAACATGCAGTAGTTTTTATCATAGGATAAAATATTCATATCTCCGTTAAAAATATTTTTATAAAAACTTATTTTTTGTCAAGATTATTCTCATACAAAGAACCGTTAGGAATTTTATGTCGGAGAGAACACTTGCTTGACTTTGTTTTAATTTAGACTTTCTAGACTTCTTAGCGAGCTTTGGGCTAATGCACCCAAACCAGTTGGTTTTAGGGCATTAGGTGTAGAGACACCCCGACGGACTTAATTGCCCAAGTTATCTAGGCCCTAAAACAAAAAAAAACTCATTTCAGCGTGAAAATCATAACAATTCAATGTGAACGGAGATATAGCCAGTTGTTTAATTCTTTTTAGGATAAAAGACATGTTTGTATGGATCAGGTGTGTAATCACTCCAATCAAGTTTCAGATGGGTTATTTTTCAGACTTTGTTTCTATAAAGGTTTCAATAATATCCCTTCATATCCAGTTTACATTTTAAACTATTCTTAATATTATTTATTTCAGAACAAACTTGTTTGATCCTAAAAAATAGTTTATCAATTAAATTTTTTTAAAACATATCAGACTTGTCATCTAATTTTCAAAACTCATGCCACGTGTAGTGTGATGCAAAGACGTATATTAGCTACGGTTAAACTCAAAGGAGGGTTATCTTTCAGGTTTTCAAAATCTAAGAATAGGATTTAGTTGGTCCTATCTTATCAAACTAAACCGTCAGAATTTTGAATCTAAGTTCTCCCGCTAGCTTACTTGACGACAAAGTTTTTATGTTTTTGAAATATTTTCTAATTTTTATGGGTTTTTTTAATATGTATGCAAATGCAGAATATACAAATGAATGCAAATAATAGAAATGCTTACCGAGCACACACCTAAACTTGAATTTTGACAGTGCCCTCACTATCATGCTACACAACGAGGGTTAAAATTTTGTGGGGTCAAAAATCGTCAGTTCTGTATTTTTAGTTTTGTATTTTTTTAATAAAAAAAAAAGAAAACAAAATGTATATACACAAAAGGCCTCCCCCAAATTTAAGTGAAACAGTGTTTCCACTGTTAAGCGTTAAAATTTAAAGTTGGGGGTGGGAACAGTTTCAATCTATACAAGGCCTTACATAGGCCAAAAGTTAACATCAACCATTCAAAAATGTTATCATGATTCGCCCATGGTTGGTGAAAGAATGCGAAGAGAAAGAAAACGAAGAATACGTGAGACCGTGTGTGGATGGAAATGTTGTACGGTCTTGGTATATGAGGAGATGAACGAAAGGGAGAAAGAAATGAAGTGCGGACTTGAGCTTGAAAATTGATTGAATAAATTAGTACAGTCTGTACTGATTTGAAACTGGAATTTTTTAACCGCACTAATTTATCAATACTATGATAAATGGGGTCAAACTTTTCAAGATTCGTAAGAAAATATGAGCTCGAACTTGGTGAACCAGATGAATGAAATGAAGGTATCAAGTGGTCTTGTGGTAGCGTAATGATGGAGGGAAGTAACCGAGGAATGGTATCGGTTAGAAGAGCAGCAGGATGTTCACAGTCAATGGGGAGGACATGATGAATCGAAAAATCCGACTTATCCAAGAAAACATGTATATCCTCAAAGATATCCTCAAAATTCTCCACAAAATCAAGATCATCCATGTAATCGATCAAATCATTATCAACAACCTTAAGATGTAAATGGGGTTTAAGAGAAACATTTAATAGTTTAGGAGAAACATTTAAAGCCCCTCCCTTCTTCCTTATACTTTTCTCGATATTACCAAACCGTAAGTCTCTCTCATCTCTTCTTCTTTTCATCGCACTTCATCTCCTAAAAAGGTATCGGTAAAGTGGAGTTACTTCCGCTATTTTTATTTTTAAACTTGAAACTCCCTTTTCCTTTATACCTTGGTCAAACTAAGTTTACCACCCTACTTGTAACTTTAATTACAATCTTTTAGTTTCGAGTTTAACCAAAAATTTCATGTGAAACAAACATAAACGAATTTTTTCATTAAAATACCTTAAACTTTAATATAAACCTCTTTTCGATAATTGTTTAAACAACACCTTTAGGAAAACTTCACGTGGTAACGACCTACCCCACACGCACACTTTGGTTTCATAGCACGATATCTATATATATGTATGGTTGGTTCAAAGAATGATTTTCATTAAAATACCAAATCTTTTAAAAACCGGGTTTCTTTTAAAGCGGTATTTTATAATTCTTGGCAAATACGCTTCTACAACCCTCGTTAGGGGACCCGCTAATGGATGGTGTAGAATATCACACATCTTTCGGATAGTAGAGCGAGATGCATAACTCCTCATGGAGTATTCGATCTTGAAAGAAAATAAAATACGGTTTTTAAGAAACGCGAATTTTCTAAACAAAAATAATTTTTGAAAATTATATAAAAATTATAAATCCGTATTTTCAATATATTATGAAACTATATTTTCTAAAATGAAAGATTAAAATGTTAATAAAATACCACCAAGTTACCAAAAAGGGCTAGTTTTCAATAAAATACCATAAACTTTTAAAAACTAAGTATTCATCATTAAAATACCCCAATAATTAAAATACATGCTCATGAAAACCCTAAATGTTATAAATCACCATCGAGGTTCATTTTTAAACTATATTAATATTTTTCATAAAACCCCCTCGAGATATGCAAAACAATATTTTAAGCACTCTAGTTTAATATAGATTTAAGCGGGATCAATTCTCTTGAGCTCCAGGAAGCCGGAGAAGGTGAGTTCTTGCTTATTCAGGTTAGAAAACTTAATAGAGTTATCAATGGTAATCGTCTTTGAAAAAAACACAAATCCTGCATTCCATGTGCAGCAATTGCCGATTACTCCTGAACCTAAGAAAGTCAAGAGTTAAAACCGTTCATAAGTGTTTGACTCACTCTTAGTCCAAATTCAAACCAAAATCCAAAATCAAACACGAACTTGAATACTTGATCATGAAATTGAATACTCGAATTCAAACATCAAACTCAAATTTGTATACTTTACTAGACTTGACCAAACCATGGTTATAACGTGACTTGAACTTGACATGACTACTTGAATATATGATTACATCCTGAGCGTGAACCTGTACATTTTATGTCCATGGATTCGACCAAGACCTATATTCTTAATCTATACAATACAATACGCAGGGATAAAGGGATAGATTGGTACAGAACGTATATCGTGGCACGAGAGGTCACTAAAAAGGAACCTACATGAATTCAAGTGTCGTTGTCCCGTTGGTTATGACGGGGCCTTGTACTACATGTTACCATAGTCCACGGGGTAAGATGGACTCCTTTCGTATACATTAATATCTTCCTTATCAAACTACAAATAACCACATTAGAATAACTATCTTATACTTGTGAATGATCGTATACAACTTTACCTGTTCATTTCACATTACATACTATCTTCTCTTTCTTTTTTTGGGACTTACCGAGCGCTAGTTCGCTGAAGATATTCCTTTCTGTTTCTTTCTTTGGGATGTTCGTCAGGAGGAACGAACTCTGAGAAGATAGAGATGAGCACGAAGAACTTGGACCAGCTTGCTGCACAGCCAGATTACTAGCTCTTTCCAGCCTGCACTTACTTTCTGTATGCCATTGTTTAGGCGTTGCTTTATTTATTGTATCTTTTATTTCAGACAGTTGTATATAAATTTGAATGTAAATAAAGTTGTTGTTTCATTTTATTACTCTTGTCATTCTTGTTCATTGTTATATTGCTAAATCATGCTTAACGTATTTATTTCATAGTAAATACGTTGCGGGCTTACCACGTCACCGTTTCCATTTACTGGGAAGTGGGGCGTGACCGGTTTTGTTGGCGGCCCATGCAGGTCAGTTCTGCATGAATTCTTAATCAATATATCACAAGAATTATAAGAATCAACAATTGTACATTCATTGCATTTCAAATTTCTTGAATCTATCTTAACCTTTCCTTTTCTATCAAGGTGATGGATTCTCCCAACAACACCAGTACCAATGTCAATAGCAACATACCACCACCTACTTTACTACCTTCCCCTACCGTTGCTGCTCCAATCAATGAACATACGGTGCTTTTAGAAGCGATCAAAAGTCTTCTGGAGGGCCAGCAGTAACAGATTGCTATTCTCATGAACCGCCCGGAAGCCGAAACACCTGGAGTAAAGCAATTACGTGCGTTGCATCCAAGAAAATTTTCAGGGAAAGAGAGTCCTCTTGAGGCTGAAGAATGGGCCCAGAGTATAGAGGATGACCTTACCACAGCACAGGTACCGGACTTAGCTTAGGTTCGTTTGGTTAAGCTCCAGCTCACCGATAATGCAAGAATCTGGTGGAAAGATGAGAAAAGCCGTCCAACACAACCTATAGAGTGGAAGACGTTCCGCGATCTATTCGATGCGAAGTTCTTTCCCGAGACTGTCCGTTTTGAGATAGAGTAAAAGTTCATCCACCTACAACAAGACTCCATGTGGGTAAAATCAGTTGATGAATATGATGTCGAATTCATCATGCTTAGTAGGTAAAGAATTTGTATCAAATTCTGTTCCGTAAAACACGTCTCTATCCTGACATCATCTTATCAGGTTCGTGGCACATCTGATCCCGACCGATGAGATTCGGGCTAGACGATTCCAACAGGGCTTAGACTCAGAGATTCAGGCGGCATTAGCCACAGGCGACTACCCAACTCATGAACTCGCCGTGAAGGCAGCACGTCGTTACGAAGCTGTGGTCAAGAAGAAGGGTAAGCCCCAAACAGCTGGAATCAAACGCCCTGCTATACAGATGACAGGAAGAGTCTCTTCTAGGCCGACTTTTGCACCCAGGAGGCCAGGATGATTATTTAACCGGTCCAGTCCATTTCTACTGCAAGAGAATTGGACACCCGGCGAAGGACTGCAGGCGTGCAAATGGCATGTGTTTGATTTTTGGCGCATCTACTCATGCGATAGGAGCATGCCTATATCGTTTTAACACAGCACCAGCATGCAGACCCGCAATCACAGCCCCGCAGAGGCCAGCCATCCAAGCACCTGCATCCCGTCTAGCTCTTCCTACACCAGCTCTACAGCCTCATCGTCAATTCCTGATTAGTCTAAAATATTGCACATTTGAATGAATATTTTCCCTACTATTGTTAAGTACTAAAACGTTTCTATTGTAAATACAGAACATATAAGGGTTTATTTGTAAAAAGTTTGTTATCATATGTTTCTACATTATAATTAACATAATTAGGGAAAATATATACATATAATATTTAAATGAAATCTTTGTAATTAAAATATGCATATCATATCAAATATTTCAAATCAACATTCTTAAGATATTATATCATTTAAATGGTTGGGATAATATCTCAAAAATGCCAAATGCTACTAATATTATGACTTGAGATATTGTGCAGATATTAGCTCAGATCTGGAATCTAAGTAAAAGATCCGAGTCAAATCGGGATATCGAAACTGAATCCGCCAAAATTTAGAAGCAAATCGAGAGATCTAGCAACGGTAGAGACTTAGAGCATTGTTTTCAGAATCTAGACATCAAGAGAATCTCCAAACATCAACATAAAATACCAGAAAAAATCCCAAAATCTGATGCCACCAAGTTGTAGCGGAATCGTCACCAAACATGGTTATATGCAGCGGTTCCACGACTGTTTAATTGCCCTACGATGAGATATTTGGTGGTTTGGATGTTAACAGCATATATTCTTATATGGAATCTAGGGTTTCTAGTTTTAGGGACTATATAAGGGACTGAGAGCTGCATATTCAAAATTATCACCGAAGAGATCAAAAGATCCACGTATCCGTGTGATTATCACTTATTCATCTACCTCCAACAAGATAGAGATCTAGAGCAAATTAGGATTCTTGTATTCTACTTTCTAAGGAGAATTGTAAATGCAATAGTTGATTAATAAAGATAGTGTTTTTATTATTCTTTTTGCAATAAATTTCCGCACTTACTTTCCGCACTTACTTTTCTGCATCTTAACTATGCTTTCATTCTTCTTCATTCTCTCTTCTAAATCTTTAACCATGAGCGAGTAATTCCTAACTTGTTAGGGTTCGTAGGATAGGGTAGGACAATGGATGATAAAATCTTTTAACTTCATTTATACATTTTAAAGTTTATAAACTTTAGCAAAATAAATGTTAACATTCTTATTGGGCGCGCTACTAATTTATTAATAGTCACGACCACGATTTGAGATTGGTTTAAACCTTATTTTGTTAAGGGCTATACATAAATAGAGATCAATGCAAGAACAAGGGTTAGTAGTGGGGAAGCCCTAGTTTCTTCCAAGAACCCTAATCTACATTCATCATTATCGATCTAGTTTTAAACTATTAAAAGATAAAAGGAGTCATTTTTAATTATTCATCCATTACTACTAAGTCCTATGAACCCTAGGAGCCTTTTCTTTATAAATTCTATATCCGTAACAACAAACAATCACCCTTTTTTAATCAAATCGTCTAAAGCAAGAAAAGAGTTCACGTTTCCCTACGGACGACCCGTACTCATCGCAGCTAGCTACTAACGACACCATCTTGATTGCAGTTACTTTACAAAACACTTTTTAGCAGATCAATCAATTCCATTAGGCACATAGAAACGTGCCTCAAGGGAAAAGTAATGTGCCTCCGGCAAGGAGGAATGTACCAAAACGACAGGCTTTTACAATGATGGTCGAGGAGGCCGAAGCCACCGGACAAGTCATCACTGGTATAATCCCCCATCCTTTTAATCTTTCAATCCTTGTGTATCGTTATACTTTTTCTATATCTAAACACAACCTCACCCAACTTAGGTACTATATTAGTAGCCACCCTTCCTACACTCGCACTTTTCGACACTGGAGCTTCATACTGCTTCATGTCACAATGATTTGTGAGAACGCATGCGATTCCCGTGAAGCCACTCATTTCAAGCTGGAATGTCAGTTCCGGGAATGGAGTCTTGAAAGCAACTTTAGGGTATGATCAATGCCCAGTTGTAGTTTGCGGTTGAGAATTCTACGCAAATTTCAAAATACTGGACATACCAAATTTCGATGTTGTGTTAGGAATGGATTGGCTGGGAGTATCTATGATACTATTGACAGCCGTCAAAGGAGGGTAGAATTTGAGATACCAGATCATCCAGTCTTCTATTTCAAAAGTGGAGATAGAACCTTGGAGCCAGGAAGCTATCGTGCTAAACCAAAGAATACAGAAGTGTTCTCTCTACCTACGGAAGAAGAAAAGCCCGAAGTTGTTCGACGATGTGTTCCTTAAAGACATATCAGGTTTGCCTCGTGATCGAGCTCTTGAGTTTAGTATTGATTTACAACCTGATGCACAACCTGTAATCAAAGCTCCATACCTATTAAATCCGGAGGTATTGAAGAAGATCTGCATTCAGTTGGATGAACTACTGCAGAAAGATTGGAACTGACCCAGTACTTCAAGTTGGGGATCTCTGGTGTTACTAGTGAAGAAGAAGGAAGGTTCATACAGGATGTGTGTGGATTATCGAGTTCTGAACGAAGTGACGATTAAGAACAAGTATCCACTATCGCGCATCGATTATCTTTTCGATCAGTTAAGTGGGTCTTGTGTCTTTTCAAAGCTAGATCTTCGTTCGGGTTACCATCAGGTGAAGGTTAAAGAGTCCGACATTCCGAAGATGGCGTTTAGGACCCGTTATGGCCATTATAAATATCTCGTAATGCCATTTGGAGTGACCAATGCACCTGCCATTTTTATGAACCTGATGAACCAAGTTTTCTGAGAGTACTTAGACAGGTTCGTTGTCATCTTCATCGACGACATCCTGGTGTATTCAAAGAATCGGAAGGAACACACCGAGCACTTACGGATTGTCCTGGAGACATTACGACAACATCAACTCTATGCCAAATACAACAAGTGTGAATTTTGGATAGATCAAGTCAGATTTCTCGGACATATTGTTTCAGGCGAAGGAATCTCTGTAGATCCATCTAAGGTATCAACTATCAGTGAGTGGCCGACACCAAAGACGGTGAAAGATATACGAAGTTTCTTGGGATTAGCAGGATACTACCAACGATTCATCGAAGGATTCTTAAATATCGCAGCACCCCTGACCAAGCTCACATGCAAAGACTAAGTATTCGTATGGTCAGAAGCATATGAAAAGGCTTTTGTAGAAATCAAGTCGAGATTAACCTCTACACCAATCCTTATACCGGATCAATCTGGCGGAGTCTTTGTGCATTGTGATGCATCCGATAAAGGATTAGAATATATTCTACACCAACATGGAAAAGTTGTGTCTTTTGCATCAAGACAGTTAAAGGTACACGAACGCAACTATCCAACACATGATCTAGAATTGGCACCTGTCATCTTCGCACTCAAAATTTGGCGCCCTTATCTATTGGGAGAACTAGTAGATATATACATTGATCACAAAAGTCTGAAGTATGTATTTACTCAGAAGGAACTCAACTTACAGCAGAGAAGATGGCTAGAACTCATGGCAGACTTCGACATCAATCTATAATATCATCCTGGAAAGGTGAATGTAGTTCCCGATGCTCTAGTCGCCAGCCATTAGCAATGAACCTCACCACTCAGTGGAGACCGCAACAAGAATTGCATGGATTAGAGATTGAAGTAGTTGTGCCAGGTAACGCTTCATATTTGATGAACTTAAAGTCCAGTCCACTCTTGTAAATCAGATCAAGACAGCTCAAGCAAATGATGCCAAGTCACAAAAGATTCGAGAACAAGTAGAAAGTGGACTACGAACTGACTTCATCATTCACAAAGTTGGATCCTTGCGATATGGAAGCCGTTTATGTGTACCAATCGGACCTGTTCGAGAAGAGTTGATGAAAGAATCTCACAACTCTCCTTATTCTGTACTCCCCAGTAGCACGAAGATGTATAAGGATCTACGACAACACTACTGGTGACATGGAATGAAACCTGAAGTAGAAAGGAGTGTAACCGAGTGTTTGGTGTGTCAGCAAGTGAAGGCTGAACATCACAGAACTGCTGGTCTACTTCAGCCGTTACCAATCCCAGAATGGAAATGGCAGCACATTACCATAGTCTTCATGACTGCTCTCCCTCGCAGCACGAAGGGTAATGACGCAATTTGGGTTATTGTGGACCGACTCACCAAGTCGGCTCACTTTATTCTATTTCGAATTAGTCAGTCAACCGAGACATTAGCAAAGAAGTAAATGGAGGTGAGCATAAATCTAAAGTATGATTTAAACCTTCACAATGTACCATAATTGATACCCATAAACTCATGCAGGAGATCATGAGATTACATGGAGTACCTGTTTGCATCGTCTCCGATCGTGATACAAGATTTTGATCAAAATTTTGGTAGAGTCTGTAAGCTATCCTGGGAACGAGTCTAAATTTTAGCATGGCGTATCATCCACAAACGAATGGACAGTCCGAGTGAACAATTCAGATTCTGGAAGACTTCTTAAGAGCCTGTATGTTAAACTTCGGAGGTTCGTGGGAAGATCACTTACACCTTGTGGATTTTTCATACAACAACAGCTATCAGGAAAGCATTAGGATGGCACCATTCGCAGCACTCTACGGACGGAAGTGTCGTTCCCCGCTGAGTTGGGACAACGTTGAAGATCATGAACTTCATGGACCAAAGATGATCGTGGCAACTGTGGACGTGGTTCGCACGATCAGGGAAAGGATGTGCATAGCCTAAGACCGACAGAAGCATTGGACAGATGCAAATCACCGACATTTGGAGTTCCAACCTGGAGACCATGTATTCCTGAAGATCTCTTTAAAAATGGCAGTGATCCATTTTTGCAAGAGGGGTAAACTCAGTCCAAGATACATAGGACCATTCAATATACTCGAACGAGTTGAAGAAGTGGCAAACCGTTTAGCATTATCACCCTCATTGGAAGGAGTGCACAATGTGTTCCACATATCCCAGCTATGATGATATGTGTGCGACCTTAGCCACATACTTGATCACTCAGGGCTCACAGTAAAAATTGACTTAAGCTGCGAGCAACAAATAGTTGAGATCCTGGACCGAAAGGTGATTACATTGCGGAACAAGGAAGTAAACTTGGTCCGAGTGATGTGGAGAAAGGATTCGCCATGAGAATCAACTTGGGAAATAGAAGAGGATATGCGTACACAATACCCTTATCTTTTTGAGAATTAGTCCCTATGTAATTGTAAATTTCGAGGACGAAATTTTTATAAGGAGGGTAGAAAGAAACGACTCTGAAACCACTGTACAGAATTTTCCTGTTATTGTATAGAAAAGAGTATTTCAGCCCGTGTAAAAGTAAAAAGTTATTTTTGTTAAATAAAAACAAGAAACAACTTGTAGCTCGCTGGTAAAGCCTCTACACTGTTGTGACATATCCTGTGTGTTCAATTCCCATCAGAAACAATTATTTTTTCAGATTTTTCTTTTTAAATTTTGGAAGCCCAAGAGTTGCACGTGCAATACACGGAGAAATGAAAAGTTTCAGAAAAATCAAAAAGGTGCTATGAGGTGTACATACCTAATTACCTACGTGGCACGAATCTCGAGGCAAGAGCTCGAGATCCGACTGCCTGTTTCGCTCATTCGTCTGGCGCTAACGGTCATATGTTCCCTAATTTGATCCATGATTTGCGCACACACACCTCTTCGACTCCCCTTAACTCCCCTACGCTGTTTGATTTCCCTGCAATCAAACAGAGACCCTTCATTTCACCAATTAACACCTTTTTAATCCAAAATTTTAATTCCCAAATCTTAATTCTCCACTATAAATACCACCCCATGCCCTAGCTCCCATCTATTTTAAAAATTTCTAGCAAAATCACCTCAAAAGTTCCTAAGTGAAAGAGGAGTCAAGTGGAGTTAGCAACTAAGCTCTTTCCGTCGAAGATCGAAGCCGTTTTCGGAGCTCCCGCGACGCTACGAAGCCCCCTCCCTTCTTCCTTACCCTTTTCTCGATATTACCAAATTGTAAGTCCCTCTTATCTTTCTTCTTTTCATCGCAATTCATCTCTTGAAAAGATATCGGTAAAGTGGAGTTACTTCGAATACTTTTCTTTTTAAACTTGAAACTCTCTTTTCCTTTATACCTTGGTCAAACTAAATTTACCACCCTATTTGTAACTTTAAATATAATCTTTTAGCTTCAAGTTTAACCAAAATTTTCATGTAAAACAAACATAAACGAACTTTTTCATTAAAATACCTTGAACTTTAATATAAACCTCTTTTCGATAATTATTTAAACAATATCTTTAGGAAAACTTCACGGGGTAACGACCTATCCTACACGCACACTTTGGTTTCATAACACGATATCTACATATATGTATCGTTGGTTCAAAGAATGCTTTTCATTAAAATACCACATCTTTTAAAAACCGGGTTCTTTTAAAGCGGTATTTTGTAATCCTTAGCAAATACGCCTCTACAACTCTTGTTAGGGGACCCGCTAATAGATGGTGCAGATTATCGCACATCCTTGGGATAGTAGAGCGAGGTGCAGAACTCCTCACGGTGTATTAGATCTCGAAAGGAAATAAAATACGGTTTTTAAGAAACACGAATTTTCTAAATAAAACTAATTTTTGAAAATTATATAAAAATTATAAATCCGTATTTTCAATATATTATGAAACAATATTTTCTAAAATGAAAGATTAAAATATTAATAAAATACCACCATGTTACCAAAAAGGGCTAGTTTTCAATAAAATACCATAAACTTTTAAAAGATAAATATTTATCATTAAAATACCCCAATAATTAAAATACATGCTCATGAAAACCCTAAATTTTATAAATCATCCTCGATTTTTATTTTTAAACTATATTAAAATATTTTCATAAAACCCCTCGAGATATGCAAAACAATATTTTAAGGACTCTAGTTTAATATAAGTTTAAGCGGGATCAATTCTCTTGAGTCTCAGGGAGCCGGAGAAAGTGAGTGCTTGCCTATCTTGGTTAGACAACATAACAGAGTTATCAATGGCAATTGTCTTGGAAAAAGACACAAATCCTGCCGTCTATGTGCAGCAATTGCTGATTACTCCCGAACCTAAGAAAGCTAAGAGTTAAATCCGTTCACAAGTTTCTGATTCAATCTGAGTCCAAACTCAAACCATAATCCAAAATCAAATACTAACTTGAATACTTGATCATGAACTTGAATACTCGAATTCAAATATCAAACTCAAACTTGTATACTTGACTAGACTTGATCGAACCAAAGCCCCAATTCAACCGGCCAAACTCCATAAAAAACCGGCACCGACGGTCGATCTTGGCCCAAACTCCTCCGTGTTTTGCACACCTGACTCTTCCCCTACCCCTAACTCCCCTGCACTGTTTGATTTCCCTGCAATCAAACAGAGACCCTTCATTTATCTTCTTTTTAATGCATTTTAATTCACCATTTTAATTCCAAAACCCTAATTCTACACTATAAATACCACTCCACACTTTGGCTTGGTATCATTCTAAAATTTCTAGCCAAAACTCTCAAAAATTCTCTAAGTACAAGTGGAGTAAAGAGGAGTTAGCAAGCGGTCAACTTCGGGCGAAGGATCGAAGCTATTCCGGAGCTCTCGCGACACCACGACAACATCCCTGTCTTCTTATACATTATCTTAACCTAACTAACTTGTAACTCCCTCCTAAACTTCTTTTCTCCTCGTTGAATTTATCTTTTTATAAAATCGGTAAAAGTGGAGTTAATACCGATATCACTTTTTCCAACTCCTATAACTCCAATTCCTATTATCTTTTGGTCAAACAAATTTTTATACAATACTTGTAACCTTAAACCCTAATATTTAGAATCAAATTTTTATTAAAATTCTCATGCAAAATAATTTTAACTTAAGTTTTTCATTTAAATACCATGAACTTTAAATATCACCTCTTTTAGTTTTGCTTAAACATACCTTTAGGAAAACTTTATGGGGGTAATGACCTACTCCTCACATACACACTTGATTCCATAGCACGTACCTCCTTTGATGTTTTTTGTGTGGAGAAAAAGATTACATTAAAATACCATTTACTTTAAAAACCGGATTCTTTTAAATTGTGTTTTAAATTCCTTTGCGATTATACATCTACAACTCTCTTTAAGGGACCCGCTATTGGATGGTATGGATTATCGCACATTTTTGGGCTAGTAGAGCGTGATGCAGACCTCCTCAAGGAGCATTTGGTCTCGAAATGTTTTAAATACGTTTTTTAAGAAAAATGCATTTTTCTAGTTAAATAAAATTTTATTTTTTAATAATTATATAAAATTAAAAAATCCATATATTTTCAAAATATAATAAACTTGCATTTTTTAAAATGAAAGAATTACAAGTTTCACTAAAATACCATTAAGATACCAACAAAAGATAAGTTTTACAATAAAATACCATGAACTTTCCAAGCTAAGCAATTATCACTAAAATACTTCAAATCCTTAAAATTCATATCCATGAAAACCCTAAATAATATAAATAAATTCTTGAGGTTTATTTTGAAATTTTATTGAGAATATTTGTCATAAAACCCCCTCGAGTTATATAAAACAATATTTAAGGACTTTAGTAAATATAAATTTAAGTGGGATCAATTCTCTTGAGCCCCAGGGAGCCGGAGAAAGTGAGTGCTTACCTATTTAAGGAAGAAAAATTAACGGAATTATCAATGGTAATTGATTTGGAAAAGACAAAAATCCTGTTGTCCATGTGCAGCAGTTACCGATGACTCCCGAACCTAATTCAGGATCTAAATCAGTTAGAAGTGTCTGACTCATTTGAGTCTAACTCAAATCTAAATCCAAACTCAAATCAGATTCCAATTCAAATATGAATCCAAAGTCTAACATGAATACATGAACATGAACCTGAATACCTGAATTCAAACATCAATACCAAACATGAATACTTGACTTGAGTTGACCGAACCATGGTTATAACTTGACATGACTTCTTGAATACATGATTACATCCTGAACCTGACTACTTGAACAACTTGTATCCATGGTTTCGGTAAGACTTGTAAATATACTCTATACAATACATTACGCGGGAATAACGGGGTAGATTGGTACAGAACGTATTAACGTGGCACGAGATGGTCGCTTAAAAGAAACTAATATGAACTCTCGTGCCATTTTCCCGTGGGTTTTGACGGGGCCTTGTACTACATATTACCATAGTCCACGGGGTAAGATGGACTCCTCTCGTATACACAAATACCTTATGTACCAAGGTACAAACAACTATGTTAGAATAACAATCATATACCTGTACAACTCACCAGTTTCATTTCACATTACTTGTTCTATTACATTCCTTCTTTTGGGACTTACCGAGCGCTAGTTCGCTGACGACATTCATGTCTTTTCTTTCTTTGGAATGTTCGTCAGGAGGACCGGACTCTCAGAAGATCGAGCCTAGCCAGGAGGACTTGGAGCAGCTCACCGCTCAGCCGAACTACTAGCTCATCTTATATTTATTTTATTTTGTATGCCACTGTTTAAGCACGGCTTATTTTATTGTATCTTTCCTTTTCAAAAACAGTTGTATGTAAAGATGAATGTAAATAAAGGTTGTTGTTTATTATTTTATATCACTTGTCATTCTTGTGCATTATATATATATTACTTAATTACGCTTAACGTATTTATTTCTTAGTAAATACGTTGCGGTCTGCCACGTCACCGATTCCGTACACTGGGAAGCGGGGCGTGACAGGCTCATTAGAGAATGAGTACACCAAACGGACTCGCCGAGAACTCCTAGATGGTACCATACCAATCGTCAGATTGCAGTTCTCTGGTGACACTTGTATATGTTAGTCTGTAGACCCGAGATCGCTATAGTGTCTTGTGTGGTTACCACAGTGCTTTGATTTCCTCCCTACCACGGCTCAAATGAGTCGTGCAAACAGATGGTTTTTGGGTACAGTCCCGAGGCACATGGAGGCAGTGAGCGATAGGAAGGGTTTCGTCTCTCCTGGTATTGGGAGTTGATGTTGTGCTATACTCGATTGGTTATAACAACAAGTCCCTGCTCAGGGCTGATGAGATTTACTGATAAGTGTTATCAGTAGTTTTTGAAAGGTTATAAGCCAAACATCGGCAAGACTTATCGAGTGATTGGGGTCTGACGATTCCACCCCCAGACTCGATATGCGACATATCAGACGAAGAGACTGGACTGTATGGTAAGTGTTGTTTATATGCTGTAACATCCTAGTACGTTTATATAATATAATTCGGTATTTTAAGTCTTTTTTTATAATTCTTTTATTCTTTTTGCTATTGGGGTGCAAATAATTCAAGTAGTAGTAGTCGTTATCCGACCCGACCCATATGTTTAGAACCCGATATGGTATAAGATTATATCAAATATTTACTAGTACGGTGTATCTATGTGAATCGAGTACTATATATATTTTATATATGTTTAAATCCTTACATATCTATTTATAGTACAAGATATAAATGAATAATATTTTTCTAACTAATTTTACATGGCATAACATCCTATATCTTATTGTTGCTCTTATCTATTATGGTCAAATCCTAAAATATAGACAACAAAATATTTATTAAATCTTTATGAATATTTACATAAATTTTATTTGGGGGTATATGTATTTAACACTAGATTATTGCATTATGGCCAAAATCTTATGTATGTATTTTATTCTCAAAAGTATATTTTTTTATTAGATTCGGGTAATATTTGGAGTGATTTGATATTATCCATAAGCAAATACTATATATATAATATATCATATACTATATATAATAATATAATTCTCTCTTTCTCCTCTCGTCTCTCTCCCAAACCACCGTGCCACCACCAGACCACCACCGTGCCAGCACCTTGCCGCCACCAGACCACAATTCCACCACCGTGCCACCATTAGACCACCACCAGACCATGCACCATATCCAGACCAGACCACCACCAGACCATGTACCGTACCCAGACCATGCCATGACGGTGTCATCACCGTACCCAGACCATACCATGACCGTGTCATCATCGTACCCAGACGGTGTCACGCCATATGCCCTACTCCTGTAACATGCTACGCCCGTTTCGTGCTCAGCTCAAATCACTTGTGTGCCACCATCGCATTAGCCCTGTGTCACCGCAAGGCCTAGCACCGTGCCGTTCCGCTTCACGCATCGTGTAGTGTCGTATCGTGTCACGCTGACCTGCTGCACACCTTTATCATTGCGGACGCCATTTTCTTTTGATTCCTTGTGTAGCAATATTCGATCAACCTATTGACGGTATCGCCTTCACATCAACCGTTGTTTCCGAGGCAAGTTCTAAACTTATAACATATTATTTTGTTTATATCAATATTTATATGAGTGATTATAGTACATGTGTTTTACTATTTAGCAAATATTATCGATTTACAGTTTTATATTATCAGTTTGTATCCGTATCGATAATGGTTTATCTAATTGCATGCCAGATCATCACAATATTATTATACTACTATATTAGTTCGGTAATTTTTATCTAGATTGCCATACACCTGGTAACAGACGTAAAACGGTTAATACAGATAAATACATATATATCATGGCATTAGTTATGTTTACTGTGTTTAGATATTGGTTACAGTTTTACATTTAGTGTCTATTTTGGTTAAAATTTGTTTCCTGATGTTCAGTCGAAAATATTGCACATTTTATATAACATTTTTCTTACTTTTCTTAAATATTTAAATGTGTTTATTATAAATATAGAACATATGTGGGTTTATCTGCAAAATACTTTTTACGATATGTTTATATATTATAATTAATATTATGAAGGAAAATATATGCATATAATATTTATAAGATATTTTGGTAATTAAAATATGCATATCAAATCAAATAATCTTAATCAAATTTCTTAAAGATTTATTACCATATAAAATGATTAAGATTATATCTCTAATATAACAAATATTACTAAAATTATTCATGGAGATAGGTCGCATGAAGAATGCGTGAGCAATTCTATCTAAAATATTCACCGACTAAAAAGTATTAAGAAAGATGGACAAGAGTATAATAGCTTGAATTGAATTCTCTAAATGTAGGGATGTTTTTTACACATACGTAGGGGTATATGATCTATGTTTGGAAGAAAGATGGGGAGGAAGACTAAAAGCGATGTTTTATTGAGAGATGGTGTAATTTTTAACATCTTTTCACGACCATTAAGATAGGGCTCATGACAATTGAAAAGATGGTGTAGTTGGAAACTCTTCTTTTCAAGTTCTTTCTTCTATAGTTCTTATTTTTGTATGTAAATTTCATTTTTTTTTTCTTTTATTATGGGATTTTATGGGTGTAATCCGCTAAAAACCCTCAGGAGACAATACTCCTCCTAATAGGGACTTCTAGAGATTTAACGGCTTGTTGCACATACTCAGTGCAATCGTGTTGCCTACGAAAGTGTGCTACTTAGGTTTTTCTTTTTATTTTTCTTTTTCTCCCTCTCTTAAATAACCAGTTTTCTCGGGACGATCAAAGTTAAGTTTGGGGTTATTTGTTCAGTCAAAAATATGGCACATTTGATATAACATTTTCCTTATTTTTCTTAAATATTTAAATATGTTTATGATAAATATAGAACATATGTGGGTTTATCTGCAAAATACTCTTTACCATATGTTTATATATTATGATTAACATTATGAAAGAAAATATATGCATATAATAGTTATAAGATATTTTGGTAATTAAAATATGCATATCATATCAAATAATCTTAATCAAATTTCTTAAAGATTTATTACCATATAAAATGATTAAGATTATACCTCTAATATAACAAATATTACTAACATTATTCATGAAGATATTGTGCAGATTTAGCACAGGTCAAGAAATTGAGATTTTCAAGATGTCGGGATCAAAAATCTACCAATAAAATCGTAGAATCAATACTGACAGAGACTCAGGAAATATTTCCAAAATCCAAATATCCAGAAGATCTCCACGTGTCAACATGAGGCCACAGCAGAAAACCCAAACCCTAAGTCCACCAAAGCGCGGAGCTTCCGGGACCAAAGTGCCCTAAATGCGGCGGTTCCACTGCCCCTTTACGGCCGTTGGATCTGAGATTTTTGGTGGATGATCGTGATTGCATATCTTAACCTATAAGATCTAGGGTTTCTGATTTGAGGGTTATATAAAGGACCGAGGGCTAAAGTTAGAAATCTATCACCTTTAACACAAAGCAAATCACCGTTAAAGATTATGAGATCCACGACAGGTCCGCGATTCAACGTGATAGAGCAACGTGAATATCGACGGAGCAAATACTTCCTACGAGGCAAAGATCGAGAGCAACTTCTTCCTCTTGTAATCTAAATTCGAAAGATTTATACCTGTAACGTTGATTAATAAAGGTAGATCATTTGTAATTATTTCGCATTTACTTTCCATATTTAATTCCTGTATTATGATTTCCTTCTCTATCCTTTCTTCTTCTCACAACATACGTGAGTAATTCATAACTTGCTTGGGTTCATAAGAATATGGTAGACCAATAAATGAGAAAATATTTTAACTCCTTTTACATATTATAAAGCTTATAAACTTTAGCAAAATAAATGTTAATATCCTTATCGGGAGCGCTACCAAATTATTGATAGTCTCGACCGCGATTTGAGATTAGATTAACAATTATTTATTTAAGGGCTAGACATGAATAGAGATCAATGAAAAGACAAGGGTCAATAGTGGGGAAACCCTAGTTTCTTCCAAGAACCCTAATCCTCATTCACCACCATCTATCTAGTTTTAAATCTATTAAAAGATAAAAGGAGTTATCTTTATTAGTCCTGCATCAACTACTAAATCCTATGAACCTTGCAAGCCTTTTCCCTATAAAATCTATATCCGTATTTAAAATAGATCTTAAAACTATTCTCCCTCTTTCTAATCAAATTGTTTAAAGAAAGATTAAAAGTTCCACGCATCCCTGCGAACGACCCGTACTCATCTCGGCTAGCTTCATGCGATACCGTTATTGATTGCGGTTACTACCGAAATACTTTTTCATATCAATCAAATGGCGCCAATACAGGGGATACGTGCGTAATTTTTTTTCTTGCTATTCGGGTTGAATTCTTATCCGACAACCATAAAATTAAATAAAAGAGAACCAAAACTGCATCTTGCATATTTAACGATTATTGTGCGATTTTTTTTTACGAGGGAATCTGGAGTCACTTGAACGAGGAATTTGAGATTCAGAGACTTTTAGAGAGGACCAGAGGAGCAAAGGAGGCCACTGTAGAAAAATTGTCAAAAGATCCCTCTATTGCGCGACGGAACCGCGACTAAAGCGTGGTTTTGGCGGCGGAAGGGCAGCGGCTTGGTAGAGTTTGGTCCCCAAACTACTATGGTGTCTTCCTCATATTCTTCTCTCTCCTCTAAAATCAAATAATATATTTTTCTGCAGGATTCTTTGCAAAATATCGCCGATCAAAAATCTTTTTGCGTGTTTTGATTTTCGGGTTGTTTTTGCATATTTTAAAAAACGGACTTTAAGGGGTAATAACCCAAATTTAGATTAGGTGGAGATTTCACCACCCTTCCTAGGCCCCACAAATCGCAAAAGTGCATGCGCATAAACCTACATTAATAAAAAAAAATATCTAGACCAAACCCTAAGGACTGCGTGCTCAAATTAGGACAGAGGAGGGTCGTGTGTAATTTTTTATCTATCGCTTATTCACATTTCTTTTGTGGTGTCTAAGGTAAGTGTGACTAAGGAAAGTGGTTACTTAATTAAACCCGCTATTTCGGTGATTCATATAGCGGATACCTCCCACTTACCTGGTACTTACCTGGCGACAAGAGTGATAAAGAGGTGGTAGAGAATTGATCCTGCGGCATGTCCTTTGGAAGTCTAGGAGCGGTCTAGTGCTTGACCTAGGCGACCTTAGTTCTAGGTTTGCTTGTGCATTTTGTGATTTGTTGAGTCAACCCTCAAGTCCTTCTTTTAAAGCAAAATAATCCAAATAGAGCTTAAATCTTTCCCCTTCATCTTTTCTTTTCACCTTTTTATAATGGATAACCCAAACAGACGAACTCTTGCCGAGCTTTACTATCCAGAACCAGATATTTCTTGTTTTCGTAATCGCTTCGGTATACCATCCGACTCTACCATGTCTTTGAGAGCGGAAAGAAACTGTTGGACTCCTCATCAAAATTCAACATCGGCTTATGTTGATAATTTATTTAAAGCAAGTGAGGCACCATCTAAATGCATGTCCATTGCTGAGTATATTGCGAAAACTGAATCCCAAAGTTTCAATCCGGTCAAACCATTAGGAAAACAAACACCATCATTTTCTGAAGAATGTATTGCTACTCGTTTTGCGGCATATTTGATATCTGTTGCCAGTCACCAACCAACCAACCAATCTCAATATTCTTCTTGTTATAATGTTGATCCTACTCCTGTCCATTTTTCACAACCATTCGATTCCTATCAATCCTACCCGACTTTTACACATTCTCTAGACATTTCTTCTAAACAGCCATTTGGGAGTCTTACCTTTCCACAAGAATTTCAATCTTTTACTGAAACCCCTTCACAACCTATGTCTAGTCTTGAACGGTCATTGGAAGAATTTCGGGTAGCGTCGTGCCGCCAGATAAATGAATTGAATGCATCCATGGCCGTCTTTATACAACCCCACGAACGAGCAACTAGTTTCTAACTAGCTCTAAATTTTCCAATGTATGATACGGCAATAGGACGAATTGAAAATTTGAGTAGTGAGAGAGAACAGTACACCCTTCCAAATCAAACCTCCCCATCCCAAACTGAAATCCACAACTCCAGTTTCACAAATCTATCGAGTACACCAAATTATTCACCAATTGAAGATAGAATGATTGATGAGTTGTGCGACGTTGTAGTGTTTGATTTACTCGATTGTGAAGGGTCCATTTCAAGTGAAAACACACCCAATCCTTTTGATCTCTACATCTCCACTCTAGAACCAAAATTGATTGAAAACCATGATTTTGATGAGGTGTCTGAGAATTTTAACTTTCACTTGATTGAGGATATTGACGCCGGGAAGATTTTGGATGATGAACCCACAGTTTTGGATGAGTTTTTCTCACCAGTTCATCAGGTCCTTTCACTTTCGTGTGGACATCATCTCGAATCTTTAACTGTTTTTCCCGAACCCCATATGCGTCTGGAAATTGATGATAAATGCATGACCGAAAAGCAGAATGATATTCAGCCTTCATTTCCTACATCTGGTTCAACAATGCTCGACACACAAATTTGTTTACCCATTTCATCACCCATTTTCTTTGGTTATTCTTCTAATCTTCCTTTAATTCTATCCAGTTTCGATAAATCACACTTCGATATTTCGAGTTCGATAATTCTAGAAAGGCAACTTGATCTAGACTCTTTTGAGAATAAGGTAGATGAGCTTTTCGAGTCTCCTACCGCCATAATTTCTGACAAATCATGTGTGTTGAATTCGGGCACGAAACAGATTGATATTGAAACGTTCACTCAGACCATCGATTAAAGTTTCGAAGATATTTTCACCGCCGAACTCGCATTCCTAAATGACACGGATTTTGTGATCAATCAACCTCCACCCAAAGAAGTTGAACCACCACCATTTTTTTATCCCATACGAGAATGTGGCTATTCTACCCATACCTACTCATTCACATTCTCGTTTTCGTTCACCATCATTGTTCCGTCTCTACCAACCGAGACGTAAACCCGATCGAATCCGCCTCCTATCTCCCCACTTCTTCAAATCTCTGATCTTCCACCAACTATATTGTTACATTGATAAATTCTTTGAATGCTTGGTGTTGACTTTTGGTCTTTGTAAACCTTTGCATAGACCAATAATTTTAACCCCCTTATAATTTTAAATGCTTAATACTATTTTACTCAAGTTTTTTTTGGGGGGGGGGAGAGGAATCTTTTGGCTCTTGAAAGAAAATAAATTTTTACAAAATTGTGAGCTAAAAAAATAAGTTTGGGGAAGGATTCACTGTCATTTATTCATGTCCCCGTAACAAACTTTTCTTCCCAAGTCTACAGTTTTTTTAGCTTAACAGATGACATCAGTGAGGACACTGCTGCAAACAGGTTTGGGGGGAGGTTTGTGCTTATTCACGTATTATTTTGCATTATCATAAATATAACTACAAAATTTTTTGATAATGAAAGTTTGAAAGTGAAAAATTACATACGACAAGATTGGAAAAGTTTAAGAAAAGCAAGAAAGTTGGATATTTTGTTAAACGAAACTTGTAATAAGTAGTTATGAGCCGTTGTCCTAAGGGTTAGTAAGATGAAAGAAATTACTAATCTGAGTATAAAAATAAGTCTGAAAAATAGTCTCTATTGTTGAGTCCAAACATTTGAACATTGATACCCTACTATATGCACTGTCAAACATATTGAAACTTGGGATGGTAGAGGATACCTTGAAATGCTCTTGTCTAAAAGGCTTAGTATGAAATAAAAAAAGTATAAGTGGTGAAGAAGAAAAAATGAACATTGCATCTGTAATTACTTAAGGGAGCATAAAAAAAATCCAGCGAGGGTGTTTAATTACCTAGTGCCTTAGACCAACTAGTTTGTGAGCCACTGCTAAGCCTTAGGTGTTGCAAGACGAGAATTTTAGGCCTTAATGCGCAAGCACATTTTGTAATCGGTTGGTTAATAACTCAAGAAGTATTAACGGTCGCATGAAAAATGTGTGAGCAATTCCATCTAAAATATTCACCGACTAAAAAATACTAAGGAAGATGGACAAGAGTATGATAGCTTGAATTGAATTCCCTAAGTGTAGAGATGTCTTTTACACACAGGGGTATATGATCGATGTTTGGAAGAAAAATGGGGAGGAAGATTGAAGGCGATGTTTTATTGAGGGATGATGTGATTTCTAATATCTTTTCACGACCATTAAGATAGGGCTCATGGCAACTGAAAAGATGGTGTAGTTGAAAACTCTTCTTTTCAAGTTCTTTCTTGTATAGTTCTTATCTTTGTATGTAACTTTCATCTTCTTTCTTTTATTATGAGATTTTTTGGGTGTAATCCGCTGAAAATCCTCAGGAGACAACACTCCTCCTACTAGAGATACCTAGAGATTTAACAGCTTGTTGCACGTGCTCAGTGCAATCGTGTTGCCTACGAAAATGTGCTACTTAGGTTTTTCTCTTTCTCCCTCTCTTGAATAAAGAGTTTGTTTGTGACGATCAAAGTTAAGTTTGGGGGTATTTGTGCAGTCGAAAATATTGCACATTTGATATAACATTTTCCATACTTTTCTTAAATATTTAAAGGTGTTTATTATAAATATAGAACATATGTGGGTTTATCTGCAAAATAATTTTTATCATATGTTTATATATTATAATTAACATTATGAAGAAATATATGCACATAATATTTATAAGATATTTTGGTAATTAAAATATGCATATCATATCAAATAAACTTGATCAAATTTCTTAAAGATTTATTACCATATAAAATGATTAAGATTGTATCTCTAATATAACAAATATTATTAACATTATTCATGAAGATAGGTCACGTGAAGAATGCGTGAGCAATTCAATCTAAAATATTCACCGACTAAAAAGTACTAAGGAAGATGGACAAGAGTATAATAGCTTGAATTGAATTCTCTAAGTGTAAGGATATCTTTTACACACACGTAGGGATATATGATCAATGTTTGGAAGAAAGATGGGGAGGAAGACTAAAGACGATGTTTTATTGAGAGATGATGTGATTTCTAACATCATGACCATTAAGATAAGGCTCATGGCAACCGAAAAGCTGGTGTAGTTGGAAACTCTTCTTTTTAAGTTCTTTCTTTTATAGTTATTATTTTTGTATGTAAATTTCATCTTCTTTATTTTATTATGGGATTTTGTGGGTGTAATCCGCTGAAAACCCTCAGGAAACAACACTCTTCCTACTAGGGACACCTAGAGGTTTAACGGCTTGTTGCACGTGCTCAGTTCAATCGTGTTGCCTATGAAAGTGTACTACTTAGGTTTTCCTTTTTCTTTTTCTCCCTCTCTTAAATAACTAGTTTGCTCGGGACGATCAAAGTTAAGTTTGGGGATATTTGTTCATTCGAAAATATTGCACATTTGATATAACATTTTCCTTACTTTCTTAAATATTTAAAGGTGTTTATTATAAATATAGAACATATGTGGGTTTATCTGCGAAATACTCTTTACCATATGTTTATAAATTATAATTAAAATTATGAAGGAATATATATGCATATAATATTTATATGATATTTTGGTAATTAAAATATGCATATCATATCAAATAATCTTAATCAAATTTCTTATAGATTTATTACCATATAAAATGATTAAGATTATATCTCTAATATAACAAATATTACTAATATTATTCATGGAGATAGGTCGCATGAAGAATTTGTGAGCAATTCCATCTAAAATATTCACCGAATAAAAGTACTAAGGAAGATGGACAAGAGTATGATAGCTTGAATTGAATTCTCTAAGTGTAATGATGTTTTTTATACACACAAGCTTTCAGATTTTATATACAGTTAAACTAACTTGATAAAAAATACCAAAATGACCAAAATTCTACACAGAAACCTACCCAACAACCCAAAATACGACACGGTTAAAATGTATCGCGATCTGTTTTCTGTCGCGATACAGAGTTGGGTTAAATTTCAGTGAGGATGAGTGTTAGATTGTTTGCTATAGTTGTACGTAGTGTAGTTAGCACGTACAACTTGTATTTCTTGATTTTACCGTATCGGAATGTAGCCGTTTTCTTATACAAGTTAAATTTAATATTAGATTTGAGTTCGGGAGTTTTGGCGGCGGCAAGGAAAGGAAAAGGATTGGCGATTCCTGAGTAGATACAACGTATTTCCGGTGAGTAGACTAAACATCTACCGGAGAATTTTGTAGAGATGGCGTGTTACGCCCGTAATTTTATTTAAATAAATGCTTTACTTTTGTATGCTAAAATGATAATATGCACTCATATCTACATATACCTCACTTTAGTTGTTAGAACACTGCACAATTATCGATGAGTTATGTCGCACGTGCACATCTTTACATGTTACCCTACACCTCGTCGATATTAACATGTCACTTTTACACTAAATATTCATCTTGTTAAATATGATTCCTATCATACCTAAATTATTAATAATAGTGGTAACTTGCATAAATGACATCATGTTTATCATCCGAGTATTCTAAGTTGATATAGGAAGCTTTATATTTTTGAGAATTTATGGTTTGAGTTTTTCTGTACAATTACATAAATCCAGTGATTTCATGATTTATGTGACACGTCCACCATGAGATGTTTTTATGATTTGAGTTTAGTCCGAACCGAGTCGGTGGGTATACGGTTACGAATTTACAGTTTTATCTAGACTGAGTCGGTGGGGATACAGTTGAATATATGGTGGACCCGGTCGAGACCAAGGGGCAGGATAGTCGCATTTGAGGCGGGGGAGCCTAGCGAGGTTACTCGATACCGGAGATAGTGGTGAAATACGTCGGATATCTAGATGATACCGACCTTTATTGTTGATTACAGGATCGTTCGAGGAATGATGCCCGAAAGAAAATGGAAGTTTTGTGTTGATGATGGACACGGAAAGACGAAATTATTGGAAATAAACGATGAGATTTCAGTTCTGGTTATGTGATTCATGGTACAGATTCATGTTTTCCATATGCTATCATATATTATACTTGTTCTCATTTTAGTTAGTATGATCGTCATATTTACATTATTAACCATTATATGTTAGTTATATTCACTGAGTTGGCAACTCACCCCCCTTGTGCCACAGTTCCTTGCAGGGATAGAGTGGAAGGTTAGCAGCGGTGTAGATCCACTTTTGCAGCTTTTATCGCATCTTTTGGATAGGTGGGTTACATAAGTAGTAACGTTCTCTTTGAAATACTTCATACACTGATGTTATGTAGAAGTGATGATGTTGTATTCGTGTAACCAAGGCCTACCGAATAAAGCGTTGTAGCAGGTCTTGATGTCAATGACATGAAATTTGATGTCAGTGACAAGCAGCCCAAAGCATAACGTCAGTATTGCGGACCCGAGCGTCCGTGATGACTGGGAGTCGAACCCAGAGATGGTGATTTTCTCCTGAGCGAGATGCTAAACGCTAATGCAGATTTCTCTTAATACCCTCATATTTAGGAGGTTGACAGAGGACCCGTTGTCAACTAACATCTTTCCTATCTTGATGTCATAGCAGTACCCGGTGACATACAGGGGACGATTGTGTTCGCACGTTCCGAGGAGGAGATCATCATCACTGAAAGTAATGTCAGCTGTGTGCACTTCTTCCAGCTCGTCTTTCATCTTTTCTTCGGTAAGGAAAGCTTGAAACTGCTCGGGCTCTTGTAATGCCTTGATCAGAGAATCTCATGCCTCTTTAGACAACAGAAGGGCATCCAAAATGCTTAACTGTGAGGATATCTTCCTCAGGTGTGCTAGGACATTATAATCCACCTTGCTCTTCTTAGGTGGGTCTTTGGCTGCCAGCTCTTTGACGACTCGATCATCGAGGGCGATATCCTCAGGGACTTTTTCCTCCCCCTTATCTTTTTTGTTCGACCCCTTATTTGTGGGTCCAAGATTCTTTTCAGATAACGTACGGTTACGCAGCTAAATATACTCACAGTTCTTTATCTCTTCCTTTTCTCTTGAGGTGGATTCTTTGAAGAGAGGGCTGAGGGCTACTTCTTCGTCGGAATCTCTTCCGAAGGTGAGAACTTGCGATCCCCTGGTATCAATTATGTGACAGTTTCCGGCAGTTCTTTCACGCTCATCTGTCGTATTTCTCTGCTCCCGACGAGTTTTGCGCTTCATCCGCTTGAAATGCTATCGGTGAGCAAAGTATCCCTGCCACTATTTCTTGAAGGAATTGCCTTCTTCAGTGGGATGTATAACCTTCCGATGGTACAAGAAGTAGCTCGGATGAATTTCCGCTTCGTCATGGTATATACCGCCAGAAGTATCTCTTTTGAAAGGAGGCGGCTTCATTCCCATTGACAGGGCTTTAGTGAACCGTTTCCTTGTCTTAAGCCTATTTTTGTTTGCCGTAGGCGTGCTTCGATAAGGTTGGAGTGCTTTGCGACTCATCCCTATTATGGCTTTTTCAACTTGATGCCGAGGCCTGGCCTTTTCGAATATGGCCATTTCACGCTCTTGATCAGCTTTGCTCTTCTGACGGGCTTCGTTCAGCAGGATGTCAATCATCTCGTCTGACGGTTCCAAGGATTTTGGCACCGAACCTTCCCCCAGCTCCTCTATATTAACTTCTGATGCCGAGCGAGATTTTTCGTCATTTATGGGTGAATGAGAGATCATGTGACAACTTGCCACATAATCCTCGGGTTCTTCCGACGAGTCGTTTCCGTCATCATTGTCATTATCTCCGCTCTTCAGGATATGGCTGAGAAACTCTTAGAGTGTGACCGGGGTTCGCTCCTTCGGATTATAATCCTCCAATGCGTCAATATGCCTCTGCAAATCTGTGCGTTTGTCATCAGACTGCGCGGGCTTTTTAGTCTTCTTCTTGTTCTTCGAAGACTTTGACGGCTGGACCTGGGTGTTTTGCCCATTGCTAACAACTCCCGATGTTTGGCGTAGTTTCAGCATCCCCTCAATGATTTCTGGCTCTAGCGGGATTCTCCACCCGATCGCCGGGCATGCTTGAAGATCCATCAACATCCTTTTAGTTTTAGCCGATAGAACAACTTCCCACGGAACTTCCTCTATAAATAAGCATGATGCCCCCAGCGTGTCCACCTTTAGGAGCGTGCGGTTGTGGCGGGTTTACCTTCCAGTTTTCAGACAACGTGAATTTGCCTTATTGGTATTGGTCCTCAATCCAGTTTTTGAAGACGAAGCAATCTTCGATTGGATGGCCCAATACTCGGTGATAGGGGCAGTAATTGGGATTGTTGATGTCGTCGGGCTGCAGCGGGCATTTCAAATCTGGCAAGGTGATGAGCCTGTTGCGCACCGCTAGTTCGAACAGTCTCCTCGTTTTATCCAGGGGAAACGAGTAAGGACGTCTCAACTTCTCGTCGAAGAATCGCAATTTGTTGCCTTGGCGAGCAACCGGTTTCGGATCATTCGGCTGTTCCTGAGTGTTGGCGATGAAGATCGCTTTACCTTTCACCTTCTTATTTCAAAGCTCCGTTTTCGAGGAGGGCGGTTTATTGCCCATCTGGTCCATTTGGGCCAGCTTATCGATTAGGGCCTGGAAAGTGGTCGGCTTGAAGAACATCATGAATTGGGATATAGTTGCCTGTGGATCCAGGGTTCCCACGAACAGTTTGGGGATGCACCAAAAGTTATTGGTTACTGGAACCCTCCATCTCTCTGAAGACGTTGAAGAATTACAACGACATGTATCAGAGGTGTGGAGAGATGTACCCTTGAACCAATGTCCCGACTGAGGGGGGATCGTTTGAACATCATTTTAAATGCTATATGTTAGGAGCTCATTAGCTATCTTTGGGACTGAGATCGGTTTTGGGGACCCTGAGCATGAGGGGCTCAATTGATTGTCCTCGGAAGATTTGGTCTAAGTTTGGCTAATATTGGCCTTTCATAGTGTTAAACACTAGTATGTGCTCAGCGCTCACGTGCTCCCACGTGAGGCGCTTGAAGTAGTGTTAAATAGTAGAAATTGGGGTGCTCATGTGTGGCACGTGAGGCGCTTAAAGTTGGGTGCTGCCTCTTTTATTCTTTTATTCTAGTGCTAAGCACTGTTGGGTCACGTGAGATCACGTGAGGCACCCCAGAATGGGAACTGTCTTGGGTTTATTCCCCTTTTCTCTTTTATAAGTGCTAAGCACTTCTGAGAGGTCACGTGGCTAGATCTCAGTCTTCCCTTTTTGTTCCTCAACGGTGCTCACGTGGGAACACGTGAGCTTTTATTATGTAGCATTGAACACTAATATGCATAGAGCTCTGGACCTGAGTTTTGTGAATTTCAGGTCCCTTATTTTTATAAGAATTAAATTCTTTTATAGGGTTAAACCCTAGTTTTATCAGAGAAATTAAATTCCTATATCTTTTTGGTAAGAATTAAATTCTTCGAACTTAGTTCTTTCCCTTAGGTTTGGATTTACATAACGGAATCTCCCTGATGAGAATTATATTCTCAACTTGTTGGGAGATCTGCTTCTGCAGATCCCAATCAGAGAAAGAACTAAGTTCTTTGAGAAGAGTTAAACTCTTGGTTTGAGAATTAAATTCTCTTTTGGTTTTGCTTACCAAAGGGTTTTCCTCTCTGTTTTTTGTATTTTTTTGAACTTGAAGTTTAAGGGGGGGTCCCTATGTACAAGACTTGAAGTCTTGGGTCCTTTATATAGGGGGGCTGATTTGTTGATCAGTTGAGGAAATCTCTCATTGAAAGATTTCTTAATTGATTTGTGGAATTTATCCACCGTTGGATCTTTGATCCAAAGATTTCTGTTTTACAGAAGACATTTTTCTTGTTGTTAACAAGATTGGAAGAATATTTACCCATCCAGTAGTTATTCTATATCTTGGTGATTTTTAATCACCATTGGATCTTTGATCCAACGGGGCACTGATTTACAGAGCACAATCTTTCTTGTTTAGAAATATTTGAGGAGTGTTTCCTCATTCAGAATTTAATTCTGTATTTTGGTGATTTTTAATCACCATTGGATTATTGATCCAATGGTTCTCTGATTTACAGAGCACAATCTTTCTTATTTAGATAGATTGGGGAAAATATTTCCAAAATAGGGTTCTGATCCCTTTTATATAGAAATTAATTCTATCGGCTCAGGAATCCTCACGTGTAGCATGTGACCCAGCATCACGTGTTGGCACATGATGCGCCTTCTGGCCTGCTTTTTGTTTCAGTCCTATTTGTTAAGTGCTTATAATTTTGGCTCCAAGGCGCTTCACGTGTAGGCACATGTATTCCCCGCCGAAAGACGAGGACGAAGACGCGGCGTGCGTCCCGCCTGAAATTCGGGGCAGATGCTAATTAGTGTTATCCGTCCACCTCTCCGAAGATGTCAAGTTGATTTATGGCATGATGTATCGAAGGTTTAAACGGATGCGGCAGATGTAGCAGACTTCTTCAAATTCCCCCTCGTTTGAGGGGTTTTTGATTGTCGGGACGCTCTTCCCTGCAGGAGCAAGCCCCTGCAGTTAATTACGCTACAGCATTGCGGTAACAACTTTCTCCTTCTCCAGATGGTCACTTCGTGTCGTGTGTGTTTGTTTTGTTGGTGGTTGCCCGTGGATTGTATACGGAGACTAATTTATGTTGTCGCCCGTAGGGCGTGGATTAGTCCAAATCCATATTTTCTTAGATTTGGGTTTTGGTTTGGGTTTAAGGATACGTTAGTCCCATTTGAGACTAAGATCAACTTAAACGTTTTTTAAGGATACGTTAGTCTAATTTCTAGACTAAGATCAACTTAACAGGATCGTTTAGATCCAACAAGAAAGCAATTGGACTCTATTGTTTAGTTTAGGGACATTGCGGTCGATTAGTTTAAGGGCATTACGGTCCATTGTTAGTTTAAGGACATCTCGGTCCACTGTTAGTTTAAAGACATCATGGTCGAGGTTAAGGACATCATAGTCCGTGAGTTTAAGGATCCCATAGTCCGATGTTAGTTTAAAAACATCACGGTCGAGGTTAAGGACATCATAGTCCGTGAGTTTAAGGACCCCACAGTCCGATGTTAGTTTAAAGACATCACGGTCGAGGTTAAGGACATCATAGTCCGTGAGTTTAAGGACCCTACAGTCCGATGTTAGTTTAAAGACATCACGGTCGAGGTTAAGGACATCATAGTTCGTGAGTTTAAGGACCCCACAGTCCGATGTTAGTTTTAAGACATCACGGTCGAGGTTAAGGAATGTGTGGTTGTCGGGACCCGTCACCTCTTTGAAGACGTTGAGGAATTACAACAACAAATATCAAAGGAGTGAAGAGATATACCCTTGAACCAAGGTGAGTTAGTTGAAAGGGCAGATGTGCTCAATTCAAGATAAGTTGAGGACTTATGACCAGAATTGGGTTAAGTCCAATTAAAAATGTTTAACATTTTATTTTTGTTCTGGCTATTAAGCCTTTTATTTGGGCTCAGCCCTTTTAATAATGCCAAGCATTGAATTCTGACATCTTTTGTCTTCATCAAAACAAATTGTGTTCTGACAATGCGCCACGTGGCGCGCCAGGTGCTTTGCGCCAGCTAAAGAGCGCATTGCGCTTCTGTCAGGTAGCGCACACGAAGAGGACACATGTCGCGCTTAGCGTTAAGCGCTAGTTTATTAGCGCATTGCGCTTTTAATTTATGAGCGCTTTGCGCTGATCTGTTGGCGCGCCAGTGAGTAACACGTGGCGCACTTGGCGCTGAGCGCCAGCTCATGAGCGCAGTACGCTGTTTTAAAAGCGCTAGTGGTGTCTATGGTTGACACGTGGCATGTTTTGGCGCTAAGCGCCGATCCAAGGAGCGCAAGAGCGCAGTTCATGAGTGCAAGACACTTTTCAATAGCGCAAAGCGCATCTGATTAATTTTAAAATCAAAGAAATTTTTTTATGTTCTTCTTAAAGAAGGCTTTGCCTCAAGATTCAAGAACAAAAGTTCTTGTTTTTATAAAAGGGCTCTGCCTTTATAGATCAAAGATCTATGAATGAAGTAAAATACTTCTTTTATTTTTTTATGATTAGATCTTTGATCTTTTTCTTTTTATCAAAAAAAAACCTTGGTCTTTTTTCAGATCTATGATCATTTTAGAAGATGGTTCTTCTTTTTATGAGATGGTTTTATCTCTGTTATTCAAGAACATAGTTCTTTACCTTAAAGATGAAGAAAAATCTTCTTTTTTTCTAAGAGGTTGCTCTTCTTTCTCTTTGAGTTTTCTCAAAGTTTGCAGAGGGTTTTCTCTATCTTTTTGTCTGTATTTTAGACTTGAAGTCTAGGGGCCTTTATATAGGGCCAATTGATTTGTTGAATCGGTTTTAAGAGATCTTTCTCTGATTGATTTGGGAATATTTCCCACCGTTGGATCTTTGATCATGAGGCTTCGGTTTTACAGAAGATAATCTTCTTGTTTCAATAAGATTGAAAAATCTTTCCATAACAGAATTTTAGTTCTAATTAATTAATAATTTATTATTAGTAGATCTTTTGATCTAACGGTGGGAAATTTATAATTCCAGCGCTGGCGTACCTCGCGCTAGCGCACCTACGTTCGACACGTGGCGCGCAGCGCAGAGCGCAGCGCAACTGCGCTAGCGCACCCGTGTTTGACACGTGGCATGCAGCGCAGAGTACAGTGCAACTGCGCTAGTGCATCCGTGTTTGACACGTGGCGCGCAGCGCAGAGCGCTGGATCTGAAGCGTTGCTTCAGCTTTTGAATTTTGATATTCAAAACAGAGCTTTGCTCTGATTGGGGGAAAGGAAGCGTCGCTTCATTCTAAATCTTGGAATTTGAACAGAGCTTTGCTCTGATTGGGGGAAGCAGAAGCGTCGCTTCATTTTTAAAACAGAGCTTTGCTCTGATTGGGAGAAACAAATGCCCCCCCACCGTTGCGATTACGTAGTCCACACGTGAGTGTAGCGGTGACAACATCTGAGCTTTTGAATCAACTCAGAAGTTGAAGAGGCGGCTTAACGCCTATAAATAGGACTTTTGGTCCTCTAGATGATTATCATCGATAATTTTGTTCAGAGCACAACTCTTCAATTAAGAACTTTCAAGAGTCAGAACTCTTTCCAAACTTAGGTAAAATTAAAAAAAAAATTAAATTTTTAATAAATTAGGGTTTTTACCCATTAACAGAGTCTTGCTCTTCATAGATCTTTGATCTAAAGAAAACCCTTTTAGGGTTTCATTAATAGAGCCTTGCTCTCATGAACCCATAGATATAAAGAGAACCCTTTTAGGGTTCCATTAATAGAGCTTTGCTCTCTAAAAGGATTTTACTTACGATTTCTTAATTCATTAATGGAGCTTTGCTCCTTTCAAATCATATAGAAGTACTCTTAAGAGTTTTTTCATGGATCTTGAAGATTAAAAATGGAATTTTACTTTTTGATGAATTATATCACCTTCTCAGAGCAAGGCTCTCAGTGTTCTCGGGGAATTTCATTAAATTCCCCTCATAATTGATTTTGACAGGTGTCACTCCTGTCTGCAGAGCATTACTCTCGAGGAGTTCAACTCCCTGTGTCTGTTTTAATAAGAATTCGCTTAATCAGTCTGTCCGCTGATTTTTTGTTGATTTTCTTTTTTTCAGGAGTAATGGACGCTCATATGTATGATCTCGACGAGATTATCTCTTACGGAGATATCCGCTCACTCGGCCGTTCTCAGAATCGAGAATTCACAAATGCCGAGTGTGCCGAAATCATGGGTCGCTTTGACGCATACAATGGTCGACTGCTTCCTCGACGCTCCTCTCTCCTGAAGCTTATTGTGGGAGCAATCTGGGAAGCGCTTCCTCTATTCTGTACCGGCGTGCCGCTTAGGGCATTGGATGCCGCCGAGGTTAATGTGCATTCGGTGTATCTGTTGAGCTTAATCTCGAAGAGAAGGCGAGACAATCTTATCGATCTCCTGCATCAGGCTTTTCAACAGTCGGACATACTTGCTGCCTATCGGAGGGTGGAGGACATCCGTGGGGATCCCGACGCTTGTGATCGCGAAAGAAAGCATACTAGGATGGTTCGCAATGCCTGGAAGATTCTGGACAAAGTCACTTTTGAGTTCCTCAATCCATGTCCTGGATCTGAGGTTTTACCTTTGTAATTGTTTTGATAATGTTTCTGTTTACTGCTTTCATAATTGTAAGAACTTTTTTGCAGTATGAATGGCAAGTTTCTCATTTCAGTTTGTTTTATTTTACATACTAAATCTTTTGCGCATGCATGAACGGGTATGCCTCGAACGCTTAATTAAATGTGAATCAAATGTTCTCCTTGTCGCTTTCTTCTCCTTGCCTTGTTCCTGCCATGTGATTTTAGCAAGTGTGGCCTGTAGATAGCATATAACTGTCCATCTTGGGTTCTTTGTAGGGTGGTGATGGCTTAGAAAACAGGGTTAGGATCTGTCATCTAAGACTTTTCAACTTTATGAGCCGTGAGGGTCTCATAAAGAATTTTCTCCCTACTGGTCGAGAGGATCCCGTAGGTGTAATTTCTCCTTAAGAATCGTGGGGATTCCTATGTGTGTTTTCTCATGAAAGTCGTAAGGATCTCATAAGAGAATTTACTCCCTTACGAGTCGTGAGGACCCGCAAGTGATGGGTGAAGTTGTTCTTATCCTCATTTCACGGAGTCAGGAGTTGCTCTGGATGCTTCCCACGGGTTCACTGCCGTGTTCTGTGAGGACCAGGCTCCGCTCTGGACGTTTCCTACGGGGTCAGGGTTGACATTATCCGCGTTCCACGTGACTAGGAATTTTGCTCTGGATGCTTCCCACGGGTTCACTACCATGTTCGGCGAGGACCAGGATCCGCTCTGGATGCTTTACACGGGGTCATTGTCGTGCTCTGTGAGGACCAGGATCCGCTCTGGACGTTTCCCACGGGGTCAGGATTGACATAAGACGCGTTCCACGTAGCCAGGAAATTTTACTCTGGATGCTTCCCATGGGTTCACTTCCGTGTTCGGCAAGGACCAGGATCCACTCTGGATGCTTCACACGGGGTCATTGTCGTGCTCTGCGAGGACCAGGATCCGCTCTGGACGTTTCTCACGGGGTCAGGATTGACATAAGCCGCGTTCTACGTAGCCAGGAAATTTTTCTCTGGATGCTTCCCACGGGTTCATTGCCGTGTTCGGCGAGGACCAGGCTCCGCTCTGGATGTTTCACACGGGGACATTCTCTGCGAGGACCAGGATCCGCTCTGGAAGTTTCTCACGGGGTCAGGATTAACATAAGCCACGTTCCACGTAACCAGGGATTTTTGCTCTGGATGCTTCCCACGGGTTCACTGCCGTGTTCGGCGAGGACCAGGCTCCGCTATGGATGCATCACACGGGGTCATTGCCGTGCTCTGCGAGGACCAGGATCCGCTCTGGACGTTTCTCACGGGGTCAGGATTGACATAAGCCGCGTTCCACGTAACCAGGAATTTTTGCTGTGGATGCTTCCCACGGGTTCACTGCCGTGTTCGGCGAGGACCAGGCTCCGCTCTGGATGCTTCACACGGGGTCATTGTCGTGCTCTGCGAGGACCAGGATCCGCTCTGGACGTTTCTCACGGGGTCAGGATTGACATAAGCCGCGTTCCACGTAGCCAGGAAATTTTGCTCTGGATGCTTCCCACGGGTTCACTGCCGTGTTCGGCGAGGACCAGGCTTCGCTCTGGATGCTTTACACGGGGTCATTGCCGTGCTCTGCGAGGATCAGGATCCGCTCTGGATGTTTCTCACGGGGTCAGGATTGACATAATCCGCGTTCCACGTAACCAGGAAATTTTGCTCTGGATGCTTCCTACGGGTTCACTGCCGTGTTCGGCGAGGACCAGGCTCCGCTCTGGATGCTTTACACGGGGTCATTGCCGTGCTCTGCGAGGACCAGGATCCGCTTTGGACATTTCTCACGGGGTCAGGATTGACATAAGCCGCGTTCCACGTAACCAGGAATTTTTGCTCTGGCTGCTTCCCATGGGTTCACTGCCGTGTTCGCCGAGGACCAGGCTCCGCTCTGGATGCTTCACACGGGGTCATTTTCGTGCTCTGCGAGGACCAGGATCCTCTCTGGACGTTTCTCACGGGGTCAGGATTGACATAATCCGCATTCCACGTTGCCAGGAAATTTTGCTCTGGATGCTTCCCACGGGTTCACTGTCGTGTTCGGCGAGGACCAGGCTCCGCTCTGGATGCTTCACACGGGGTCATTGCCGTGCTCTGCGAGGACCAGGATCCGCTCTGGATGTTTCCTACGGGGTCAGGATTGAGATGAGCCGCGTTCCACGTGAACAAGAATTTTGCTCTAGATGCTTCCCACGGGTTCACTGCCGTATTCAGCGAGGACTATGCTCTTCTCTGGATGCTTCACACGGGGTCATTGTCGTGCTCTGCTAGGACCAGGATCCACTCTGGACGTTTCTCACGGGGTCAGGATTGACATATGCTGTGTTCCACGTAGCCAGGAATTTTGCTCTAGATGCTTCCCACAAGTTCACTGCCGTGTTCGGCGAGGACTAGGCTCCGCTCTGGATGTTTCACATGGGGTCACTACCGTGCTCTGCGAGGACCATGATCCGCTCTGGACGTTTCCCACGGGGTCAAGATTGACATAAGCCGCGTTCCACGTAACCAGGAATTTTTGACTTTATCCGCATTTCACGAAGTTGGGGTTTGACTCTCGGTCATCTGTGTACCGCCAAGTCATGGAAGTGGGAGTTGCCTCTGTTCCACTTTGCTTGATGTTGTGTTTGTCGTAATGAAATGGATGTTGAGATGATCTCCAGGCCATCTGTGAACCGTTGAGATTTGGCTTCTTCTTCTGATGAAACCTGGGGAGGAAATGCATGATTCCTTCTTTGTTTGCTCCCCTGGATTGTATACAGGGATTGATGTGATATCATCTGTAGTGCATAAATTTCATTTCATTCTTTTTTTTTCATTTCTTTCCGCAATGCTCTATCATTTCAGCTTTTATATCGCGAAGATCGCGATTGCCCAATCCTTTCGGCTATTTTTCGCGGTGCGCAATCATTTCGGCTATTTGTTTATTTTTACTCACTGCTTTTTTATTGCGAGTTGCCCAATCATTTCGGCTATTTTGCACGTATATATTTTTATTTGCTGATTTTGTTTGCAAGTTGCCCCATCATTTCGGCTATTTCGTATGCATGTTTCGGCATCAGCATCGCTACAACTGGGATATGGCCAGGATCGAATCATCATTTGCCTCTGTCGATGTCGGACAAAGGTGGCTCGGTAAACAGGGTTAAGATCCTGTCGACTAAGGCTTTTGACTTCATGAGCCGTAAGGGTCTCATAAAGGTATTTCTCCCTACAAGTCGTGAGGATCTCGTAGGCGTAATTTCTCCTTAAGAATCGTGAGGATTCCTAAGTGCATGGTCTCTTATAAGTCGTAAGGATCTTACGAGAGTGCTTTCTCCTTATAAGTCGAGAGGAATCACAAGGGCTGTTCACCTTGTAGGTATATCCCTAGTCACGGATGGGACTTTGTTAGGGAAATGTTTATTCGCGTCCGTGGATTGTATACAAGGGTCATCATCGAGCCGTTTGTAGGGCAATATCGAAGGTTGTGGGGGCTGCTTAAGAACAGGTTCATATCCCTGTAGCTAAAGACTTTCAAATCTTATGAGCCATGAGGGTCTCATAAGAGGATTCTCCTTACGAGTCGCGAGGATCTCGCAAATGTAATTTCTCCTTAGGAATCGTGAGGATTCCTAAGTGTGTTGCTCCTTATGAGTCGTAAGGATCTCACGCAGGTGGTTTCTCCTTACAAAGTCGAGAGGACCTTGCAAGTGTCTTTTAACGAGATTGCGCCCTTTCGGGTTTTCACAAAACTCGCCGGCAGCCCTGCTGTTTTTACTCACGGAGCCCTTTCGGGTTTTCATCCATGCCCTTTTTGCTTGTGGACATACCGTTTTTTTCTTCTTCTTTTTTTTTTATTCTAACGAGGTTGCGCCCTTTCGGGTTTTCACAAGACTCGCCGGTAGCCCTGCTGTTTTTACTCACGGAGCCCTTTCGGGTTTTCATCCGTGCCCATTTTGCTTATGGAAATACCGTTTTATTTTTTCTTTCTTTTTTTTAATTCTTTTTTTGTATCAGCTTTGGGATGCTGCAATCCACTGTAGTTTATCGACATCTCGGTCAACGGCTAGTTTTAGGACATAGTGGTCCGTTGTTAGTTTAAGGACGTTTCGGTCCGTCGTTAGTTTAAGGACGTTTCGGTCCACTGTTAGTTTAAGGACGTTTCGGTCCACTGTCCGGCTACTACTTATAGAGTTTGGGCTTAGGAAGATAGCGAGTGGACATAGTCATCGTCATTTATCGTTGACCTAGGCCGTGACTCGTTAGGCGTAGTACTTCTTCAGAAAGCGACCATTTATTGGCCTGAAGGGCCTTTCGCTATGCATGTCCATGAGTAGATAGGCTCCACCCTGGTAGACCTTGTCTATGATATACGGGTCTTCATAGTTCGGCTCGAATTTTCCCCACTTGGCACGATTGGGGATCATAGGTCTTTTGACCACTAGCATGAGTTCGCCTTGGCGGAATGTTCTCGGCCTAGTCAATCTCTCGTATGAGCACGTCATCTTTGCTTTATAAGCCTCCAGGTTTTGTTGCGCTATGAGCCGGGTTTCGTCAAGGGCGTCGAGCTCCTCAAGCCGAAGGTGAGCATTCTCTTCGTCCGTCAGCTCGTAATGAACTGCCATTCGTAGAGAGGGTAGCTCTATCTCGAGGGGAGTACCGCTTCTGTACCGAATACCAATGTGTACGGCATTGTGTTCATGGCCGTCTTGAACGTAGTCCGGTACGCCCAGAGAGCTTCGTGCAGTCTCTCGTGCCAGTCCTTCTTATTCTGGGACACCGTCTTTTTCACGATCTTCGTCAAGGTCTTGTTAAAAGCCTCAGCTAGACCGTTAGCTCGGGGATTATAGACCGAGGAGTATCTCCAGTCTATGTTGTGTTGTTGAGCGAAGCGGTTGATCTTATGGCTTCGGTAGGCTGGCCAGTTATCGGAGATGATCCATCTCGGAGTCCAAACCGATAAATGATGTGCGTCTTGAAGAAATGAAGGATATTCTCTGTCTTCACTTCCCTCAGCGGTACTGCTTCTGCCCATTTAGAGAAGTAATCATTTGTCGCCAAAATGAATCTATGTCCTCTGGAAGATGCTGGTTCGATGGGGCCGATTATGTCAGTCTCCCACATTTCGAATGGCCAGCTAGCCACTGTCGGATGTAGTGGATTTGGATGCTGATGGATGAAGTCCCCGTGAATCTGGCACGAATGGCACTGCTTCACGTATTCGAGGCAGTCCTGAATCATCGTGGGCCAATATTAGCCCATCCATTTAATCTTTAGCTTCATCTTCGGCCCGGCTTGGTGAGAACCGCAGAGTCCGTCGTGGGTTTCTTGGACGGCTCTTTTTGCTTCTTCAGGTCCCAGGCATCTTAACCACAGAGAATTAAATGACCTCTTGTACAGAGTATCATTGACGAAGGCAAAAGATAGGGCTCGTTTCATAAGCTGATGTCTTGAGGACGCATCTTCGGGCGTTCGACGGGACTTGAAGTAGTCTATAAAGACTTCTCTCCAATCGTCAACCGTTTCTTGGCCTTTTATTTGTAGGGCCATTTGCTTGATCGCTCCCTTTTCCTCGGACGACTCAGGAGATATTTCTGCCGGTGCAAGAACCCGATGGATTTGTACCACGATTCTTACGTCATCAAGGTTCTCGTCGGCCAATTCTTTAGCGAGCTTAGCTAATGCATCCGCTTTGCTATTTTCCACGCGCGGTATTCTTTCCAAGGTGTAGGAAGGAATTTGGGTCAGTAGTTGTTGTACTCTCTCGCCGTACTTCACCAACTCTGGCTTGCACGTTTGGTAGTCGCCGTTTATTTGACTAACGACCAGTTGGGAGTCTCCGTATATGAGGAGGTTTTCAATTCCCATGTCAATAGCGATCTCCAGACCTGCTATCAAAGATTCATACTCGGCTTCATTGTTTGTCCTCGGCTCTGTTAAGGAGAAGGCAAAGCGCATTATCCCTCCTTGTGGAGTTACGAAGATGAGGCCTACCCCTGATTCGATTATGGGGGTGTTTTGTTTGCGCTTCTTCATGGAGGATGCTCCATTGAAGTAAAGTTACCACCGGGTGACATTACCGTCGATTGTGTTAAACGCATGCTCATCTGGCAGTTCGCAATTCAAAGGAGAATCGGCAGGTATCAGATGCTCAGCGAGGAAGTCGGCGATGGCCTGGACTTTTACTACCTTAAGAGGCTGATAAGTTATTGAGAACTCCATCAAGAGCAAGGCCCATTTAGCGAGCCGCCCTGTCAATATGGCCTTTGACATCAAATATTTGAGAGGATCCACTTTCAATATGAGACGGACTTCATGCGCCAACGCATAGTGCCTGAGCTTTGATATCACGAAGATCAATGGCAGGCAGTGTTTTTCGATGGGAGAATAATTGCTTTCTGGCCCCAGTAGAACTCGACTCAAATAGTAGAGGGCTCTCTCTTTCCCTTGGTCATTCTCTTATGCCCATAATGCGCCTAAGGAACCTTCAAGGGCGGTTGTATACAGAATTAGGGGTTTTTCCTTGACCGGATGTCACGCCCTGCTTCCCGGTGTACGGCGAAGGAGACGCGACGAGGTCCGCTACGTATGTACTCAGAAGTACATACGCTAAGCGTATCTAAGCAATATAAAAGTAAATCACAAGAGACAAGAGATATTGAAATAACAGCAACTTTATTAATAACATTCTTTTGTACAATGCATGGAAAGTAAATACAACTGAAATGAAAAGTGATGCCTAAACAGTGGAATAACAGGAAATGAAAATACTGAATAGAACAAGGTACAATATCTAGAGCTCGGGGTCTTCATGAAACTGCTCCAAGTCTTCACCGGTGGGCTCGATCTCTGTTGGGTCCAAAGCACCTGACGACATTCAAAGAAGAAAGAAATAGAATGTCGTCAGCGAACAGGTCGCTCGGTAAGTCCCAAAGATAAGGAAGAATTAGAAAGACAGAATAAAAGTATTTTCTAAAGTATTATGTTGTAGAATATTATGGAATATTGTATTAACGCTGTTGTTTGTAGCTTGGTACAGAAGGATGCCAGTGTATACGAGAGGGGTCTCTATATGCTAGAGACCAGGGCAAACGGAATGTACAAGGAACCGTTAAGCCATGGTACAACAGCAACGGAATATGGTTAGGTGTCTTAATCTGACCACCTCGTGCCACCTTTAACACCTTCCGTACCAATCTACCTCTTAAAACCCCGTAGTGTTTTGATAGTATTGTTGTATTGTATTGTGTAAGTTGGATGACCGACCAAAACCATGATATCAGTAAACATGTTGTAGCTGCATAATCAGGTAAATGGAATAATGGAATAATGGATGTATATCCATGATTTGATTCAGTCAAGTTATATAGATTGTTAACTGGATTGTGGGATTCATGTATACATATTGAGTTGGAATATTAAAGAATATAGATTGACTTGAATCATATTCAAGTCAGAAAATAATCAGACTCAAACCCGAGTCAGACTAAAAGAAATGTAATTTGAAGTTCTATAATTGTTAGGGTCCTTATTGTAAATTATAAACCTTGAGGGGGTTTTATGTAAAAAGTACTTTTGTATAGTTTTCAAGATACACCACAAGTATTTATTATTCGTCTTTATAGTTATAATGAGCGTGATTTTATTTAGTGATATTTCTAGTGAATATATCCTAATAAATGTATTAATCTGTAATATTGATTTATTTGAAATTCATGGTATTTTAATGTAACTTTTAACCTTGTAATTTTTAGAAAAAGGTGAAAACTTTATCTTATAATAAAATAGGTGTTTAAATGATAAATATACATATGTTTACACAAGAATAATTTTTAATAAATATTTTATTTTCCAAAAATCTCATTTTTCATAAATGTCGTATTCTAAACCTTTCGAGACCGAATGCTCCTTGCGGAGGTCTGAATCTCGCACTACTAAGCTCGAGGGTGCACGATAAACCGTACTATCCCTAACGAGTTCTCCAAAGGTGGGTTGTAGTGGCTCTTTACAAAGATTTAATAAATACTAATCATTTAGAAAACGGTTTTATAAAAATAAGGTATTTATTTGTAAAAGGGTGTAAATTTCTGTATTTTAGATTCTAGGGTTTCCTAAGCCAACTAGCCTATTTTTAAATGGTCTAAACGACACGTCATTAGAAGCCTCAAATCGCCTCATCACCGCCAATTGCGGCCAGGTATGTGCCAGGTGAGTGGGACGCTCTCCACTACAAGTAGTGGCCCTAATTAAGTAACCCCTCGCCTTAGACACACTTGCCTAGACACCATAAAGTCAGTTTAGATAAACGATCGATGTCCATGATATATCGTATTTTCCTATTAAAAGATTTTGTTTTAAAATTGTATACAACTTAGAACTTCCAGAAAAGGTTTATAAAGAAAATGGTATTTTAATGTAAAATCTTGTATTATCGTATTCTAAGTTTTGATGATATCAATTAAGGTTGTATTTGCGTGTGTGTGGAGGTAGGTCATTACCTCGTGATCTACGTTAAGGTATAGCAATTGTTAAGGGTTAAATGTGAGAACTAAACATTATGGTATTTAAGTGCGAAAATACGGTATTTTGCAAGAGTTATCATTTCATGTGAGAAACTTTATCCAAATTGATTTTTAAGTGATTAATAGTCAACGTGAATATGTTTAAGCATTATGGAATTAGTGACAAGTGAGTTTTGATAGAAAAACCGAATCGGAAATCGGTTTGTTCCGATTTCCGTCGGGTTTTAAAAATTCGTATTATTATGAAGAAAAAGAAAGGTAGAAAAGGGGACTTACGGGTTTGGACAACGCTAGAGAGTGAGAGGGAGGTAGCGGATTTGTCGGTGCGTCGAAACGTCGTGAATAGGTTCTAGTACGATCGCCGGGATTCGCCGTCGATTTCGGCAGCGCTTCGCCTTTCGCTCGTTTTCTAATGTGCCGAGTTCTCTTGAAATTTTTAGAGAGTGGACTTAGAGATGTAGGGTGAGAGGGTAGAGGGTATGGGGGTTTATATTGGGTTAGGCTAGGGTTAGGGTTTTTAATAAAAAATTATTTTAAAAATATACAAAATCATTAAAAATTCATTAAACATAGGAGTAAAAGGGATTTATTGGCCAAATGATAACCGATCCAAGCATTTAGAGTATGCAGGAGGGTGGACCAGGTCAAGACCCAACTTTTCTCTGTTGGTGACTCGGCCGTCCGGCCAAGTCCGGCCGGCGGCGCCGGACCGAGTCAGCCTATTCGCCGGCCGGCGGAGCCGAGTCGGGGGTCCATTGGCCGGGGATTCTTCGGGGGTACAATTTGGTATATTTACTTTTTGTTGTCCAGTACATATTTTGGGAGTTATGGCCTTTTTACCGTTGACTTCCAAAAAAAATTAAAACAAAATAAATACAAAAATAATGTGGGGCATGGGATTTGAACTCCGGTGGCTTGGTTCAGCAGTGCAAGGTATTACCAATGAGCTACAAGCTCTTTCTTGTAATTATGGAGTGAAATAAATACTTAAAGAGATATCAGCCGCAATAAATACTCCAAGTATACATTGAATTTAAATCAATTCTTTGTACTTTAAAAATGGAGTTGTTACACCGGAGCAGCCAGCACTGGCGGATTCTGCAGGTATTGCTTGATTTCATCCAGCGCGCTTTGGCATTTGTGATCCCAGACGAACGGGGTTCTCTTCTTCATTAGGTGGCTGTAGGGGCGACACTTGCCGAAGAGATTGGCTCTAAATCGCCGAATATACGCGAGCTTTCCTTAGAGAGACCGCAATTACTTGAGAGTCTTTGGCGGAGGCATTTCCATGATCGTTTTGATCTTCGACGGATCTATTTTGATGCCTCGGTGTCCGACGATGAACCCCAGGAATTTACCCGAGGAGACTCCGAACGCGCATTTAAGAGGGTTCATCTTCAAGTTGTATTTACGAAGGCGTTGAAATACGGTTTTCAGATGCTCTAAATGCTCCTCGTATGATTTGCTCTTAACCACAAGGTCGTCGATATAGCATTCGACGACTTCATGTATGAGGTCATCAAAGATCTTCGTCATGGCCCTCTGATAGGTGGCACCAGCGTTCTTTAGACCGAAAGGCATCACCTTGTAGCAGAATATACCCAAAGGGGTCCGGAAAGCGGTATGCTTCTGGTCTTCGGGATGCATCTTTATCTGATTATATCCTGATGAGCCGTCCATGAAGGAGAAGACTTCGTGAGTGGATGTATTGTCTATCATCAGTTCGGTGACTGGCACTGGGAAGTCGTCCTTCGGGCAAGCGTTATTGAGATCCCGAAAGTCTAGACATATGCACACTGTCCCATTTTTCTTCATTACCGGGACGATGTTGGCGATCCAGTCAGGATACTGAACCTCTTGGATGAAGCCAGAATCGATTAGCTTCTTGACCTCGGCGTTGATGCTCATCTCAAGCTCGAGCCGCATTCTTCTCGGTGCTTGTTTGATCGGCTTGACGTCCGGAGATATCGCCAATTTGTGCACAGAGATCTCTGGATCTAATCCTGGCATCTCGGAATAGTTCCATGCGAAGCAATTCTTATGCTGCATAAGCACGTCTTTTAGTGTAGCCACCTTTTCTTCGGACAACAGCTCACTGATGAATGTCGGCCGCGGGTCACTTGTCGTCCCCAAATCAATTTTCTTGAGATCATCTGCAGTAGTATGTATTCCATCTTCCAGCTCTTTCAGCGCCGGTGGAAACTCCGAGATCACCTCGTCGTCATTGTTTTCAAAGCACCAGGGGAGGTCATCCATATTCTCGGGCTCTGCTTTTGATAGCGTTATCATATAACAAGCACGAACTCGCTTCCAAGACCGATGTTGATTCGGCTCTACTCTTGTGGATTTGGGTTCATGCTTCTGTGGTGGGGTTACCTTCCAGCTGCTGGATAGAGCGAACCTGCCTTGTTGATATTGATCTTCAACCCAGTTCTTAAAGGTGAAGCAGTCTTCGAGACGATGTTCTATTGCTCGGTGATAAGAGCAATATTCTGGGTGAGAGACCTCATTGGCTTGCTCGGGATGTTTAGGCTCCGGAAGTGTAATCATTTGATGTTTTATAGCAAGATCAAGTATCTTCTTTGTCTTGTCTTGGGCAAAAGAGTACGCTCGACCCATCTTCTTTATAAGAGATGAGTCCTGGTTGCTCGGTTCCCGATCGCATGGCTTCTTGGTCCCGCTTTGTCGCTGTCGAACACCTTTCCCGCTCTTTGGTTTGTTTCTGCCTCTGCGTCGTGCCTTTTGTACAACGGGTTGACAGGGAAGAGCATTTTCATCTTTCATAGCCTGTTGAAGGAGGCGTTGCGTCCTGCCTTTCTCGTAAATAGCCATTTCGCGATTATGGTCGTCTCGAACCTTTTGACCCACTTCCCTTATAAGCTTGTCCATTTGTTGTTCGAACGACGAACTGGGCATTTTTACGTCGGGAGCTCTTTCTGATTCAGGGTTAGCATCTTCCCACAAAGTATCTCCCTCTTCATCAAATTCGTGTATGACATAGCAGTCGCGGAGTAGCTCCCATTTCTTGGATTGAACATACCCAAGTCCGGTCGTTTCCATTCTCCCGTTAGGCAATTTCTGCTGAGTTCCAGGGACGTTCCAGATCCTGTCGTAGAACTTAGCTTTCCGAGCGGTCTGTTTGAAAGGTACGCCTTGGCGTCTTAACAGCCTTTTTAGTCTGTTCGTGTAATATCTGGGCAAACGATGGGCTGGAGCTTATCAAGTGTAGAATCCGCGCCATGCCATATTTCCTTCTCCACTTTGGTTTCCCCGGCTCGGTAGAATAGGATTACTTTTTCGCCTTCTCTCATGGGAGGGACATAGAACGTCTGCAGCTCTTCCACACTGTAGGTATCAAGCGAGTCTAGTTCTTTATGATGCTTTGGCAGAACCATGGCAACTTGCAAACTTTGACCTTCACCAGCGATGGTTTGTATTGATGGCCGAGCAGAGAATATGGCATTGACCTCATCTTCTGAATCACTGCCGAAGATAAGCATAGGAGCGGAGGGTCCCGGCTTGTTGTACTAGGGCGGACCTGAATAAACTATCTCTTCCTCCTCCTCGGTATCACTCCCGAAGACCGGAATGATAGGGATAGCTTTGTCATTCGGCTTGTGACATCTCTCCGTGTCCTTGAAATCTGATAAAAAGTATTTTGCATCTTCGTACTTTTGGACTTCGTTCACGGAGAATGGGTTCAGCTCTCCTGTTACAGTATACTCAAGACCATCCTTGAAGTATTTCATACACTGATGTTATGTAGAGGGGATGATGTTGTACACGTGTAACCAGGGCCGGCCGAGCAAAGCGTTGTAGCATGTCTTGGCGTCAATGACATAGAACTTGATGTCCGTGACAAGCAGCCCAAAGCGTAACGTCAATATTACGGACCCAAGCGTTCGTGATGACTAGGAGTCGAACCCGGAGAAGGTGATTTTTTCGCGAGCGAGGTGTTGAATGCTCATGCAGATTTCCTTTAACATCCTCACGTTAAGGAGGTTGACGGAGGACCCATTGTCGACCATGATTTTGCCTATCTTGATATCATGACAGTAGCCGGAGACATATAGGAGACAGTTGTGTTCACATGTCCCAAGTAGGAGATCTTCATCGCCGAAGGTGATATCGGCTGTGTGTACTTCTTCCAGCTCGTCTTTCATCTTCTCTTCAGCGAGGAAAGCTTGGAATTGCTCTGGCTCTTGCAGCGCCTTGATCAATGAATCTCTTGCTTCTTTTGATAGTAAAAGGGCATCGAGAATGCTGAGCTACGAAGTTAACTTCCTTAGGTGCGCCAGGACATTGTAGTCCACCTTACTTTTCTTTGGCGGGTCCTTGGTGGTCAGCTCTTTCATGACTTGGTCATCTAGGGCGATATCCTCGGAGACCTTTTCTTTTCCCTTATCTTTCCTGTTTGACCCACTATTCAAGGGCCCAAGATTCTTTTCGGGTAGCGTACGATTGCGTAGCTGAATGTTTTTGCAGGTCTTCGGTTCTTCCTCTTTCCCCGAGGTAGATTCTTTGAAAAGAGGGCAAAGAGTCATCTCTTCGTCGGAGTCACTTCCGAAGGTGAGGACTTGCGATCCCCCAGCGTTGACCACGTGACAGTTGCTGGTAGTTCCTTTATGCTCTTCGGTCATACTTCTCTACTGCCGACGAGTTTTATGTTTCATCCGCTTGAAATGCTGCCGGTGAGCAACATATCCCTGCCACCATCTTGTAAAAGCGTTGCACCCTTCGGTGGGGTGCAAAATCTTTCGATGATATAGACAGTAGCTAGGATGCATTTCTGCTTCACCAAGAGTGTTTCCTTCGGAGGATGGCAGCTTCATCCCCATCGATATGGCTTTAGCAAACCTTTTCTTCGTCTTGGACTTGTTTTTGTTCGTGACGGATGTACTTTGATCTGGCGGGAGTATTTCAACCCTTTCTTCCAGCCGCCGGCGTTTGGCTTTCTTAAATATGGTCATCTCACGCTCCCGATCAGCTTTACTCTTCAGAAGAGCTTCGTTTAAGAATGCGTCGATCATCTCGTCTGATGGTCCTGGAAGCTCCGGTTCAGGATTTGCCCACAGTTTCTCTGTGTAAGAAGCTTCTTCGTCGTCTGTAGACGAGTGAGAGATCATATAGCAACTTGCTATGTAATCCTCAGATTCATCTGATGAGTCTTCTCCATCATTTCCGTCTTCAAGGACATGGCCGAGAAATTCCTGGAGCGTGATTGGAGTCCGCGCCTTCTGGTTATACTCTTCCAGCGCGTCGATCTGTTTCTGCAGGTCCGTGCGCTTATCGCCAGGCTTCATGGGCTTTTTGGATTTCTTCTTCTTTTTCGAAAATTTCGACGGCTGGATATGAACACTTTTGGTTATCACCACCAACCGTTGGAGTTGGGTGCGGCTTCAGCATTCCTTCGATGATTTCAGGTTCCAACGGATTCTTCCACCTGATCGCCGGGCATGTCTGGAGATCATTCAGCATCCTTTTGGTTTTGGCCGAAAGAACGACCTCCCATGGAGTTTCTTCAACAAAAGAGCACATTGCCTCCGGTGTGTCCGTCTTCTTAGGAGTATGCGGTTGTGGTGGGCTCACTTTCCACTTCTCAGACAGCGTAAACTTGCCTTGTTGGTACTGATCCTCGACCCATTCCTTAAAGACGAAGCAATCTTTGATTTGATGGCTTACCGTTTGGTGGTAAGGGCAATAATTGGGATTATTCGCTCCGCCGGGTTGCAATGGCCTCCTTGGATTCGGCAGATTGATAAGCCGGTTGCGCATCGCCAGCTCGAAGAGTCTCTTCGTTTTGTCCCATGGGAACGAGTAAGGACGCTTCATTTTCTCATTATAATAGCGCCGTCTCTTTTCCAGTTGATCCATATATTTTGGGGCACTGGGCTGCTGTTGGGTATTCGCAACGAAGGTCGCCTTCCCTTTACCTTTTTCGTTTCTCGACTCCGGCTTCGGAGGAGATGGTCCATGCCCCATCTGGTCTATTTGGGCTAGCTTGTCGATTAGAGCCTGAAACGTGGTCGGTTTGAAGAACGTCATGAACTGTGAAATAGTTGCATGAGGGTCTAGGGTGTCCACGAACATGCCCACCGCTGGTGCTTCTTCGATGCGCTGTTCGCACTTCGATAATAGATTCCACCATCGGATCGCGTACTGAACCCACGTCTCGTCCGGCTTCACCCTGACATTGATCAATGCCGTTATTGGGGTGCGTTCATTGGCACTTGCGAATCGCCGGCTGAACAACAACTCCATTTCTGCGAAAGTTTTGACGGAGTCGTTTGGGAGTTCGGAGTACCACTCAAACGCCATTTTCGATGAGCTGCCGACGAATTAGCGGAGAAAAAGCTTGTCATCGCCACCAGTATTGCCATAGAGAGCCCTGAACTGAGCGACATGTTGATGGGGATTGCCTGTCCCTTTGTACACGTGGAATTTAGGGATCGTGTAGCCCGGCGGGTACTTTATCTGATCATACCAGCCTGGATATGGTCGCCCAGTTTTGACGACTTGGTCGGGTGCTTCATTTGCCTGGTGAACTCGTATTTGCTGAGCAATATAGTCATCCAGGGAAGCTTTGGAGATTTTCTCCTCCTTGGCTGTTGACAGAGCCGGCAGAGGATTCGATATTTCTCCTATGTCATCTTCAATTATTACTGGAGGATCTTCGGCTGAAAGGTCCGGCTGGATCATCATGCCCACCATATCTTGAAATAAAAGGGCCATTTTTTTTTATGTTGGCCGCTTGTTCCGCAGCCTCTTTGTCCTTCTTCTCAAGCATTCTCCGAAGGAATTCGGTATCAGTTTCCTGCTCACGGCGCTGCTCCGAGGATGTCTTTACGCTTGCTTTTGGTCCTGTGAGTGTGGCCATAGTCGTTAACATCTCTTGGAGCTTTTATTATTGCTGCTCCTGAGCCTCAGTCACTGATCGTGTAAGCGGTCGATGACCTGTGGAGATACGGCTATCCTCTTTTCCGGATGCCATATAGACGGTATGCACCACCATGCCCCCAGACTTGGGCCGTTTAGGCTCAGTACCTTTGACATTTGTTGCAGACATGTGGATTTTCTCCGGCCTTCTCCTCTTATGAGCAGTTGATGTTGAGGGGGCCGTTGCAATGGGCACCGAAGTAGCCGTTGCCTTCTGTGGCTTAACAGGACGTTTTTCTTCCTGTCGGACCTTCAGCTTCTTCTGCTAGCGAAGATAGCCTAGATCGACCACCGACTCTCGGACTTGTCGCCAGACTTTGTAAACTTTGGAGGACAGCCGCTGAGGGGGCTGCTCCGGCTTTGTTTCTGTAACATTCTCCACCGGTGGAGGAGATCTTTTCAGTACGGCGGTAGGAGAGTTCCTGCGTACCCTGTTCAGCAATTCAAAGCTGTTCCCAGTTGGAACAGCAGTATTGACTTCCACCGTTGGGGCTGGTTGAGTTATCCCAGAGGGGGAGTTGCCCCCAGCCTTCCTTACTCGGCGCCAGTGGCAACGTCGAGCATGTCGAGCCGATGGTGTTGGTTCGGTGATGGGGATGGCTTCGTGTTGCCCCCTGTTCAGGTGAGGCGTTGCTGGTATCAGCCTCTTGAAGACCGAGGTCCGTCCAATAGCAGTGTCTAATCTATCAAAGACAGACTTTTGAGCAGGGACGGGAGCCGGAGTGAGAGCCGGAACAGTCAGTCATGTGAAGACCGACCCTTTGGCAGGAGAAGCCGCCTTGAGGAATTCAGGAGCAGGGTTGGTTACTCTCTTCGGAATAACCTTTTCTTGAATTGCAGGCTTCATCTTGGGCCTACAGGAACTTTGGCCTAATCTAGTGAAGACCGAGGCGCTAGAGCTGGACGACCCGTTGAGAAGGGCCGCGGTAGTAGCAAGCCGATCAAAGACCGACTTCTTGGGAGCTTCTAATGTTGGTACAGGGGTGCTGAAGCTCATCGGTGGGAGCATAGTCTCAAAGAACAATACGGTGGTGGCCTAATTCACCTGGTCCACCGGCATCGTGAACAAGGAGGCTGCTTGGGGCCCGTAGGCTATGCCTCCATATGAGGCGGAGCGCGAGTTACAATTGCAGTTGGAACACTTCTCGCAAGTGAATGCCATTGATGTTTCGCTTTCTGCACCAAGCAAGAAACCAAATCTTAATACCTCGAACCCAAGGGCAACCATATCAAATCGTGATTCGTTCGCGAACACGACACACGAAGTGTGGAGTGGAAAGAGGAAAATGTCCCACCGGGCGTGCCAGAATCTGTCCCCCACCGAAAGACACGGACGAAGAAGCGGCGTGCGTCCCGCCTAAAATTCGGGGCAGATGCTAATTGGTGCTATCCGTCCACCTCTCCGAAGATGCCAAGTTGATTTATGGCACCATGTATCGAAGGTTTAAACGGATGCGGCCGATGTAGCAGACTTCGTCAGATTCCCCCTCGTTTGAGGGGGTTTTGATTGTGGGGACGCTCTTCCCTGCAGGTGCAAGCCCCTGTAGTTAATTACGCTACCGTATCGCGGTAACAACTTTATCCTTCTCCATATGGTCACTTCATTTCGTGTGTGTTTGTTTTATTGGTGGTTGCCCGTGGATTGTATACGGAGACTAATTTATGTTGTCTCCCGTAGGGCGTGGATTAGTCCAAATTCGTATTTTCTTAGATTTGGGTTTAAGGATACGTTAGTCCCATTTGAGACTAAGATCAACTTAAACGTTTGTTAAGGATATGTTAGTCTAATTTCTATACTAAGATCAACTTAACAGGATCGTTTAGTTCCAATAAGAGAGCAATTGGACTCTATTGTTCAGCTTTTGAATCTGAAGCGTTGCTTCAGCTTTTGAATTTTGAAATTCAAAACAGAGCTTTGCTCTGATTGGGGGAAAGGAAGCGTCGCTTCATTCCAAATCTTGGAATTAGAACAGAGTTTTGCTCTGATTGGGGGAAGCAGAAGCGTCGCTTCATTTTTAAAACAGAGCTTTGCTCTGATTGGAGGAAACAACATGATGCTCCCTTTGGGGAATTTTCCTATTGCTTTTTTATTTATCATTTATTTTTCCAAAGGGAACAAATGCCCCCACAGCGTTGTTCTCACGTGGCTTGCATGTGAGTGCGACGCTGTCACCTTTACAACCGTTGGATTACCTAGGGGAGCGGGGAGGTGAACCGCCCTTGTCATGTCTTATAAATGCAAGGGTTTGGGTCTTTAGGCAGACATTGTTCTTTCATCTTCTTCCTTGGTTATTTTCTTGAGAATTTAATTCTCCTATTCAGAACTTAGTTCTCTACTTACTGGAATCGTAGAGTTAAACTCTGTTAAAAATTTTTCCTTGGTAAGGATCATGAATGGAACCCCCCTTTTGTGTTCTTTTCACCATAGATTTTAAATCCGGGGCAGAGCATTGTTCTAATCTTAGAGTGGTTTCTTAAAGTTCCAAATTACACATTTTTGTAGATTCAAAGATCTTGAATCAATAGGGATCGTTGATCCTCCTCTTAGGGTTTTACCCTGTCACCGATCTTTTTAAAATCCTTGGGATTTAATTCCATTGTTTAAAAAGAATTTAATTCCTCATTACAGAGCTTAGCTCTAATAGATCTAGTGGCCCTTTAGGAATTTGATTCCCCAGTGTTCGTGAAAATCTTTTAAAAGGATTTTCCTTTAATTTTTTTTTATCCATTTGACTGAGTTTGTAATGGGTGTTCTTTTATGAGGATGTCCCAAGTCGTTTAAACTCCAATGTGCATTTATTGAGAATCTTTTTGTTTATTCTCACAATGATATCCCTACCTCATGATTGGAAAGCCGTCATACCGATTTTGCGGGGTCCATTATTTTTGCAATCAATGGTCCGATGGAATAAACTTCCTGTCGTCTTCTTCTGCTGTTTATATATATAAACACATACATACATACGTATAAGTTGCCTTAACAGTTTTATTTTAAAATTTATTTCAGGAACAATAGTTTCTCTTCCTTATTTTCCTTTTACTCGCTCAGACATTGCTTTCCCACAAGAAGCAATGGCGATGATCCGGGTCCATGACAGGGACTGTACCAGTTTGCTCTGGTGGGATTCTTGGTACAGGCATATTATCCAGGGCCGCCGTAGTTTTATTTGCGAAGTGCCAACAGAGCCTCTTCGCCCAATTTTTCCGATGGAGCATCCGCAGACTGCTTTTGCGGTGGAATCGGCAGATTGGACTCCTATAGGCTGGCTTGAGCCGTCGACTGCCGGGATACCCAATCAGCCTTTGTCAGCCATAGACATCTTGGGGTGTCGAATTTGCCAAGATGAAGCTCAACCCTGGGGACAAATTTACAAGATAGGGCTTACTCATCTCCACCCAACGGGCTATCTTCCCTGGGCTCGATATGTTCTGTCTACTCATCGTGTGCGATTGTAGAAGGTCAGGCTCTATCAGGCGGTGTATGCGTCCTTCTTTCATTATCAGTCCCCTCATGTCAGGTGGGCTAAGGCTTTTGTGAACCAGTGGAATCTTCCCAACAACACCTTCTTGCTAGGGAATCACGAGGTCTCTATTTCATTGGCAGAGTTTCGCGAGGTTTCGGGACTACCAATCAGAGGAGGGCATTATGAAAATTTGCTGCCTCCCGATGAGTACGTGTTTGAGAAGATGCCAGCTTCTCTTGACGGCTTGACGACTAAAAACTCCGTCCGTCATAAGCACCCTAGCTTAATTAAGGTTTTGGTTATCTTTGAGAAATTGTTCGCAGCGTCGGAAGGGCACGACATCACTTTTGAGAGCTTCATTGCCTGCTTTATTCAAGAAGATGCTTTGTCCAAGACGGCTCCAAAGTTTGCGAATATCAACGACCCTTTTGGGTTTGGGCTATAAAAACTGCTGGCCAAAACAGAAGATTTACCGCAGTTTTACATCTCGATCTTGTCGGCCGTGTCCTTCGATTCAATTGCGGTTCCCGAAATGGACGAAGAGACCTTCTTTTTCAGCTTTATCAGCCTTTGTCTTAGCTGGTTCTCCATTCCAACGCATCGCTGCTTCATGAGAGTTTCGATCATCTATCTGGCTCATCGCGTGGCTGAAGGGACACGACTGGCCGTGGGTATCGCAGAGCTATTGCATTTATACCACGGGCTGAGCATTGCGGCCAATACCTCGACCCCGAGTGTAGATGTTGTGTGTTTCTCCCTCCATTACTTTACGTCGTGGATTGAGATGCATGTATTGGGGGCGTTCGCAGCGCATCAGAGGCCAGATTTCTATGATGCTTACACCTTCCCGCGTCTCATGGGGTTAGTGGATGCTTCTGCTCCTGATCCAACTCTGCTAGGGGCCCTTCGTGTATTTCTTAACCCGTATGCTAACGAAGGTGGGATGGTATTCAACGATAGAGTCCTCTCTGCTCCTTCGGGACCTGTCCAACAGCTATACGATTTATCGAAAGGGGGAGCACCATCCTTAAAGCCTAAGGAAATTATGCACTTGTATTCGATTAGGCCGGGTTATTTGGTGTTCCATCGAAATGATACGGTTCTTTTCATGCGGTATAATCCGCACCGCTTTGCTCGGCAATTGGGTTACAATCAGGGTGTTCCCTTCGAAGCATTTTTGGTGGAGTCCAGCTCGTCTCTGGGAGTTGTTCATGATATCATCCATCACTTCATGCGGCTAAACACCGGCTCTCGTTTCGTGATCCCTGAGGCCGACTATATTCCGAGGTGCGTGGGGTCTTTTAGGGTTGGTACCGCCATCGAGTTGGTCCCATCATTGCCGAGGAGAAACGGATACTCTTCGAATATAAAGCTCATGCCCCGATCCAGGCCACGGGCGTTCCGCTGCGACCGCGGACATTGGTTCACCCTCTATTGAGGGGTAACGGTGCCTTACTTATCCCTGAGGCAGCGGATGCAGAATCGACTCCTCCCACAGTCGGTATGCCAATGCGCACTAGAGCCCAGGCAAAGGCTTCCGATAAGGCGCCAGCAGTGGTTTCATCAGTTCCGGCATCATCAATGGCAGTGTCATCACCGGTAATACCGTAAAAAGAGGATATTAGAGGTGAGGTCGGGCAGCGCCGTATCAAAGCACCAAAGGGGAGGAAGCGATCCTCTTCTAGTGTTAGCTCCAGTTCAAAAAGGAGGAAGAAAATGGTTACCGGTCTTCTCGATCTCTTGCTCGAATCTGAGGCTGTTGCCCAAGATGAACCCATATCCATGCAAGAGCCGGATGATGGTCTTCTCTTTCCGGGTTCGTCTGCCGAGGAAGCCGCACAATTGGCTGAGGCTATAAGGCACTCACAAGACGAAACTAAGAACATGGGTGTCCCAAAGAAACCTTATCCTCCCATCATGTTCTACAAAGATCCCCCATCACTACGGAGGGTACATGTGGGTCCCCTGCGATAGAAAGATGAGATAGCCCTCAAGCAGCCTATCTCAGTCGTTTCCGAAGATGAGCTGGCATTGAAGACCGGTGGCCATGAATCTGCATTTGAACCCTGGTGAGCACACTTCCTCAGGAAGAAACGACGGCTTGAAAAAGCCATACTAGAAGCATCGTGGCGCATCGGTATGTGTGCTTTCCGTATTATTTTTTTTGGCAAATAATTTGTATCGCTTTTTATATCTCCTTTTCTTTGCGAAAACTTTGTAGGGACTTCAGCAATGATAGAGAATTTGAGCTCAAGTCGCATCCTGACTGTGGACTCTGTAAATGTCTCCGATGAGGCTCTAGTAGGTGCGGAGGAGGTCGTTACAGCTACTATTCCTACTGTGGAGCTTCCACTGGTAGCCTCCGTTCCTCCAGTGTCTATTCTTCCAGCAGAGGTGACTTCATCGACCTCAGCTCCTATAGACATCTCTAATGACACACCGAAGGGTGTAGAAGAGGTTGTCCGAGCCGTTAGTCCCATCTTGGAGCTCCCGGTGGCGACTGTTGTTCCTCAATTAGAAGCTGCCTCATTGGCCCACATCCCCAGCGATGTACCCGAGGGTGTGGAGGAGCCTTCCGAAGCTGCCATCCTTCCAGTTCAAGGAGGGCGAAGTATCGAAGGTAATACCCTATATTTTGCTTTAACGATCCTTCTGTTATCTGAACCCTTCTTTCCTTCAGAATTGCGGGAATTGGCAGCCTCCATCATGGATCTATCTCCCAGGAAAACCTTCCAGTATTTGCTTGATATGGCTGCCCTACAGGCGATACCCCCACAAAGCATAGTTCTTTCTTCCGGGCGAGGTTGGTGTTCTTTGACCCCTTTCGTTTTATTATTATTCTTTATAATGATGCTAATATGCGCTCCATAGTTCTGGAAGCCGATGATGAGGTCGAGATCCTCGATGGGCCTGGGGATCTTTCAAACCCCCCTTGCATGACTGTGGGTAAGTAAGGTTTTATCTTTGGCATTGCTTTACTTATTCCATGTTTGTGACTCTCATTGACTGTTTACAAATATTGACAGCTCTGCCAACCCTAATTCCGTTGGAATCTTGGATCTTCATGCCACCGGTCCCTATGCCTGGCGTGCGTCCGAAAGGATGGCGAGATAAAGCATCTACTCCTTGACGGCTCTCATTGAAGACCTTCGCGCTGGTACCTTTGTCCCGGCCAAAGAATTTGCTGTCAAAGCCAATGCTTCCTTGTCCGTTCTCGCCACCTATCACGATGAAGCATTGGTACGCGTTTGGGTTGAGTATTGTCGCCGAGTGGAAGTCTGCCTGCACGGGCTTGAATTCATCCTCCTTCCCTCCGACATCTTAACCGTGAAATCGAGTTTGCGGGGATGGATCGAATGGTGCACGGCCAATCTATAGTCATGCGAGAAGAGGATAAATCGAAAGTTTTCGGAGAAGGAGTTAGCTTCGAATGCTTTGGGGGAACTTTATGCTCAACTCACTGCTAAGACCACTCGTGCGTATGAACTTTGGCGGGTGCTTCAAGAAGCTATCACAGAGGTGGTAGCTCTTGATAAAGCCGTTATCTTTACCCGTGAGATGGTCAGAGCTTACAAAGTAGCTGAAAGGGAGCTTAAGAGTCGGCTCGCCTCGTATCAGGCTTAACAGTTTCAGGCGGAGACCCGTCTTATGGTCATAATAAAGCTTGAAGCTGAGGCCCAGCGGAAAAATGACGAATTGACGAACTTATTGCATCGTCCGCTGGCTTGAAGATATATATGTTTTTTTTGTATTCTCCTTCTTGCTTTTACTCCTGAATGAGAGTATCTTTTGATTCTTTTATGAAATGTACCTTGTATTCATTTGGATTCATGAATAAATGACATATTTTGTTTCATAGTGATGTGTCCCCTTTAGCAAATGCATTTTGTAGATAATCTATCTTGATCTCTTCGAAGTACAGCGACGGCTTAAGAAACAGGTTCAGATCTGCCGCCTAAGTCTTTTCAACTTTATGAGCTGTGAGGGTCTCATAAAGACCTTTCTCCCTATGAGTCGAGAGGATCTCGCATGTGTATTTTCTCCTTAGGAATCGTGAGGATTCCTAAGTATATATTTTCTCTCGAGAGTCGTAAAGATCTCACAAGAGAATTTTTCCCCATTACGAGTCGAGAGGATTCGTAAGTGGTTGTTTCCCTCCTTGTCGAGATTCGACTTTGGAGAGTTTGGCCTGTGAATAGTATACAATGGCCCATCTTGGACCGACTTGCAGGATCCCAGCACTTAGGAAACAGGTCCTTATCCTTATTACCTAAGGCTTTCCCCTACGATTCGAGACGAATCGAGGGATCATTGGTTGACTTGTTTCGCTTTCTGCTGTGTCAGGTTTGCCTTTCTCCGCTTTCTGCGGTGTCGGGTTGACTTTCTCCGCTTTCTGTGGTGTCAAGTTTGACTTTCTCCGCTTTCTGCGGTGTCGGGTTCGACTTGCTCCGCTTTCTGTGGTGTCAGGTTTGACTTTCTCCACTTTCTACGGTGGCGGGTTGATTTACTCCGCTTTCTGCGGTGACGGGTTGACTTTCTCCCCTTTCTGCGGTGTCGGGGTTGACTTTCTCCGCTTTCTGCGGCGTCGGGGTTGACTTTCTCCGCTTTCTGCGGTATCAGGGTTGACTCTAGATTGTCTGTGAACCGTAGAGTCTTAGAACTAGGGACTTTGCCGTGGCTCCAATTGGTGGTGCCTTGTCCGTATCCTGCTGGAATGAGGAGGAACGTCGTTGCTAATCTCTAGGTTGTAGATGTTGCCGTTGAGATCTGGCTCTCCCTTTGACAGAGTCCGGTGGGGAAATGTGGTTCCCTTTTCGTTTATGCCTATGGATTGTATACAGAGGTCAGTATGGACTTACCTGTAGGGCAAAAGTTTCACTCTTTCATTTTTTCTTTATTTCTTTCCGCGACGCTCTATCATTTCATATTTTTATATCACGAAAGTCACAATTGCCCAATCATTTTGGCTATTTTTCGCGGTGCCCAATCATTTCGGCTATTTTTTCTTTTTCTTTACTCACTGTTTTTTATTGCAAGTTGCCTAATCATTTCAGCTATTTCTGTATGCATATATTTTACTCGTTGATTTATTGTGAGTCGCCCCTTCATTTCGGCTATTTCATATGCATTTTTGGCTGGCCGATTTTGTTGCGATTATGGCGCTCAAGACCTGATACCAAACTTAGCATCAGCATCGCTGCGACTGAAATATTGTCAGGAGCGAATCATCATTTGCCGTGAAAGGACTTACAATTTGTTATCGATTTAGGCATCAGCATCTCTACAACTGGGGTATTTCCATGAGTGAATCATCATTTGCCTTTGTCGATTCGAACAAAGGTGGCTTATCAAACAGGGTTAGGATCCTGTCGACTAAGGCTTATGACTTCATGAGCCGTAAGGTTCTCATAAAGATGTTTCTCACTACGAGTCATGAGGATCTCGTATGTGTGTTTTCTCCTTAGGAGTCGTGAGGATTCCTAAGTGTATGTTCTCTTATAAGTCATAAGGATCTTACAAGAGTGTTTTCTCCTTATAAGTCGAGAGGACTTATAAGTTTTGTTCACCACATGAGGACATTCCTCGTCGTTGGTGGGACTTGGTGAGGGAACGTTAATTTGTATCTGTGGATTGTATACAAGGGTCAATATTGGACCGTTTGTAGGGCAAACTGGGGAATGTGATGGATTAAGAACAGATTCAGATCCCTGTAGCTTAAGGCTTTTGTATCCTATGAGCCGTGAGGGTCTCATAAGAGAATTCTCCTTACGAGTCGTGAGGCTCTCGTAAGTGTAATTTCTCCCAAGAAATCATGGGGATCCCTAAGTGTGTTGCTCCCTTGTGAGTTGTAAGGATTTTACGCAGGTATTTTCTCCTTACAAGGTCGAGAGGACCTTGCAAGTGTGCATGAATTTTTTACGAGTCTGCGCCGATTCGGGTTTTCATAAACTCACCGGTATCCCTGCTGTTTTTACTCACGGAGCCCTTTCGGGTTTTCATCCGTGCCCATTTTGCTTATGGACGTACCATTTTTTTGGTTGCCGCGTTATCCTAAGGATGCTGCGGTTCGTAATAGTTTTAAAGACGTTTCGGTCCGTAGCTAGTTTCAGGACATTGCGGTCCATGGGAGTTTTGAGGCGAGATTTCGCCGGATACTACATATAGAGTTTGGACTCGGGAAGACAGCGAGAGGACATAGGCGTCGTCATCTATCATTGACCCGGGCCGTGACTCGTCAGGCGTAGTATTTCTTAAGGAACCGGTCGTTTATTGGCCGGAAGGGTCTTTCGCCATGCATATCCATGAGTAGGTAGGCCCTACCTTGGTAGACCTTGTCTATGATATACGGACCTTCATAGTTCGGCTCGAATTTCCCCCGTTTGGCACGATTGGGGATCATAGGTCTTTTGACAACTAGCACGAGTTCGCCTTGGCGGAATGTTCTCGGCCTAGTTAGTCTTTCGTATGAACGCGCCATCCTTGCTTTATAAGCTTCTAGGTTTTGCTACGCCATGAGACAAGTTTCATCGAGGGCATCGAGCTCCTCAAGCCGAAGATTAGCATTCTCTTCATCCGTTAGCTCGTAATGGACCTCCACTCGTAGAGAGGATAGCTCTATCTCGAGGGAGAGTACCGCTTTCGCGCCGAATACCTGTGCATAGGGCGTTGTATTCGTAGCTATTTTGAACGTAGTTCGATACGTCCAGAGAGCTTCATGCAGTCTCTCGTGCCAGTCCTTTTTACTTTTGGACACCGTCTTCTTTATGATCTTTGTCAAGGTTTTGTTGAAAGTCTCAACTAGACCGTTAGCTCGGGGATTATAGACCGAAAGGTATCTCAAGTCTATATTATGTTGTTGTGCGAAGCGGCTGATTCTGTGACTTCTGTAGGCCGGCCCATTGTCGGAGATAATCCGTCGCGGAGTGCCGAACCGATAGATGACGTGTGTCTTAAAGAAATGGAGAATATTCTCCGTCTTCACTTCTCTTAGCGGTAGTGCTTCTGCCCACTTAGAGAAGTAATCGGTTGTCACCAATATGAACCGATGTCCTTTGGATGACGCTGGTTCAATGGGCCCAATTATGTCGGTTTCCCATATTTGGAACGGCCAACTAGCCACTGTTGGATGTAGCGGGTTCGGATGCTGGTGGATGAAGTCTCCATGAATCTGGCATGAGTGGCACTGCTTCATGTATTCGAAGCAGTCCTGAATCATCGTGGGCCAATAGTAGCCCGTTCTTTTGATCTTCAGCTTCATCTTTGGCCCCTCTTGATGAGAACCACAGAGTTCGTCGTGAGTTTCTTGGATGACTCTCCTCACTTCTTTCGGTCCCAGACACCTCAGCCACAGAGAGTCGAACGATCTCTTATATAGGGTATCATTGACGAAGGTGAAAGATAGAGCTCGTTTCATGAGCTGATGTCTTGAGGATGCATCTTCCGGCATTTGATGGGATTTGAAGTAGTCTATAAAGACTTCTCTCCAATATTTAACCATTTCTCGGTTCTCTATTTGTAGGGCAATTTCTTTGGTCTCTTCCATTTCTTCAGATGACTCCGTGGACATTTCTGCAGGTGCAAGAACCCGACTGTTTTGTACAACGATTCTCACGTCATCGAGGTTTTCGTTTGCCAGTTCTTTAGCGAGTTTGTCTAATGCGTCCGCTTTGTTATTTTCTGTACGCGGTATGCTTTCTAGGACGTAGGAAGGGATTTGAGTCAGCAATTGTTGCACTCTTTCACCATATTTTTCCAACTTCGGTTTGCACGTTTGATAGTCGTCGTTTACTTGACTAACGACCAGCTGCAAGTCTCCGTATATGAGGAGGTTTTCGATTCCCATGTCGATAGCGATCTCAAGACCTGCTATCAAGGCTTCATATTTCGCTTCGTTGTGTGTCCTCGGCTCTGTTAAGGAAAAGGCAAAACGCATTATCCCTCCTTGTGGACTTACAAAGATGAGGCTCACCCCAGATTTGATTATGGGGGAGTTTTGCCTTCGCTTCTTCAATGAGGACGCTCCATCGAAGTTGAGTTCCCATCGGGTATTGTTCCCTTCTTTCTCCCTTTCAATTGCGTCAAACGTGTGTTCGTATGGTAACTCGCAATGTAGGGGTGAATCGGCAGGTATCGGATGCTCAGCGAGGAAGTCGGCGATGGCCTGGCTTTTAACTGCCTTGAGAGGTCGGTATGTTATCGAGAATTCCATTAAGAGTAGGGCCCATTTAGTGAGTCGTCCTGTTAGAATGGATTTCGACATCAAATATTTAAGAGGATCCACTTTTGATATGAGATGGACCTCATGCGCTAAAGCATGTTTCCCCCAATCAGAGCAAAGCTCTGTTGAAATTCAAGAATTCAAATTTTGAAGCAACGCTTCAAATCCCGGGCGCAACGCGCCACGTGTCAGGCGCTGATACATCAGCGCAGCGCCCGAGGCAGCACGCCCAATCAGAGCAAAACTCTATCTAAAACAAAATTAAAGGAAGCAACGCTTCAGTTGCGCAAGCACTGCGCTGCGCGACACGTGTCAGCACAGATGCGCTAGCGCAGTTGCGCTGCGATGAGCGCTGCGCGACACGTGTCAGCGCAGATGCGCTAGCGCAGTTGCGCTGCGATGTGCGCTGCTTGACACGTGTCACGCGCTGGGGCGTTTGCGCCAAACAGAATTAAGATTTTTAAAAAAATCTTTCTGTTCTTGTTAAAACAAGGAGATTTTCTTCTGTAAAACAGAAGCCCTTGGATCAAAGATCCAACGGTGGGGAAAATTCCCCAAATCACTTAGAGAAAGATCTCTTTAAAAAATTTATGGGCACTATATAAAGGCCCCTAGACCTCAATTCAAAGGCATCAACATTTGTGAAAAATCAAGAACTTCAAACAGAGAGAACTCTGAAGGAATTTCAAGAAGAAAAAGGTAAAACCTTAAAGTTAGATGAATTTCTTCTAATAGATCACTGATCTAAGAACAAGATTAGTGATCCTCAATAAAAAAAATATAAAAATAGTGCTTTACACTTATGAATCATTGGTTCTCTATGATCAAGAAAAATAAGAAACATTTGTTTTTCTTTGATCTAAATTGAATCAAGAAATCAAAAAGTACTTTTCACTTCTTTTATGAACCTTTGGTTCTAGAATCTAAAAGATTCTCAAGTTAATAGTGCCTTGCACTTGTAAAACTGCATTGTTGCGCTCTTGGGTTGGCGCAAGCCACCAGAGAGCGCCACGTGTCAGCATCTGAACCACTTGCGCTATGCGCTTTAAGATAGAGCTTTGCTCTCTGAAATTGGCACAACTCACCAGAGCGCGCCACGTGTCAGCAGCGCAAGCGTAGCGCACTAGCGCAGCGCACTAGCGCAGCGCACTAGCGCAGCGCACTGCGCTTGCATAACACGTGTCATCACCACAAGCACTTGCGCTCTTTGATTGGCGCAAAGCGCCTGACAAATGCAATGCATTTCTTTTGTTAAAGGGCCAGGCCCAAATCAAAAAGACCTAGTAGGCCAAAATAAATTGCAAAGCAATAAAAGGGCAGAGCCCAAGTAAAATTGGTGCTCTGCATCATTTATAAAATGAGCAGAGCCCAAAACAAATTGATGCTCTGCATTCTTTATGGGCAGAGCCCAAACAAAAATAAAAACAAATAAAAGTGTTAAACTTTTTTCAACTGGACTTAGCCCAATCATGGCCGTAAGTCCTCAAATTAAATTGACTGAGCACGGCTGCTCCTTAAATCAATTTATATCCGATTCGAGGGTATATCTCCGAACTCCTCTGACATTTATCGTTGTAATCCTTCAACGATGTCAGAGAGGTGACGGGTCCCGACGACCGCACATCAATATGGACTGCGGGGTCCTTAAACTCGTGGACCGAAACATCCTTAAACTAATGATGGACCACCACGGCCTTAAACTGGCAATGGACCACCACGTCCCTAAACTGGAATATGGACCACCACGTCCCTTAAACTGGAATATGGACCACAACGTCCTTAAACTACCTATGGACCACCACGTCCCTAAACTGGCAATGGACCACCACGTCCCTAAACTGGAATATGGACCACCACGTCCCTAAACTGGAACAATAGAGCCCAAACGCTCTTTTGTCGGATCTAGACGATCCCGTTAAGATGATCTTAGTCTCAAATCAGACTAACGTATCCTTAACAAACGTTTAAGTCAATCTTAGCCTAAATACGGCTAATGTATCCTTAAACCAAAACACCAAACCCAAATCTAAGTAAATACGGAATTAGACTAATCCACGTCCTACTGCGACGACATCGCTTAGTCTCCGTATACAATCCACGGACAACCACAAACAAAACAAACATACACGACACGAAGTGAAATTCTGGAGAAGGAGAAAGTTGTTACCGCGATGCGGTAGCGTAATTAACTGCAGGGGCTTGCGCCTGCAGGGAAGAGCGTCCCCACAATCAAAAAACCCCTCAAGCGAGGGGGAATCTGACGAAGTCTGCTACATCGGCCGCATCCGTCTAAACCTCCGATACACGGTGCCATAAATCAACTCGGCATCTTCGGAGAGGTAGACGGATAAAACCAAATAGTATCTGCCCCGAATCTCAGGCAAAACGTCCCAATGTCTCGGCCGCCTTTCGGAGGGGAACAGATTCTGGCACGCCCGGTGGGACCTTTTCCTCTTTCCACTCCACACTTCATGTGTCGTATTCGCGAACGAATCACGGTTTGTTAATGGTTGCCTTTGGATTTCTAGTTACTAAGATTTGGTCTTTTGCCTGGCGCAGAACTCAAGCATCAATGGCCTCTAACTGCACGAACTGCTCAAAGTGCCACTGCAATGGACGCTCCACCTCACCCGGAGGTGTAGCATATGGGCCTCAAGCGGCCTCCTTCCTCGCTCTGCCGGTAGAACATGTGACCCAGGCCACCACCGGCCTGTTTTTCAGGACTATGATCCCACCTGCAAGCTTCTCTACGCCAATACCTGCACCAAAAGCGAACAAGAAGTCGGTCTTCGACCGGCTCACTGCTATGACGGCCCCTGTCAACGGGTCGTCCGCTACCGAATCAACAGCCTCTGTCTTCGCCAGGCTGGATCAGAACTCTGAAGAGCCCGCTAGGAAGCCCATGAACTCTAAAATGGCTGTCCCAAGGAAGGCAACAGCCGCTACTCCGGAAGTCGTTAAGACAGCTTCTCCCGTCAAAAAGTCAGTCTTTTCAAGGCTGACTATTCCTGCTCCTGCCCCTGCTCGAGGATCTGTCTTCGACAGGTTGAATATTACCCCTCAAAGGACAACCTCAGTCTTTAAGAGGTTAACACCAGCGACGCCTCATCCAGACAGGGGGCAAAAAGAAGCTGTCTCTATCTCTGAGCCGGTCCCAACGTCTCGTCATGCTCGACGTCGCCATTGGCGACGAGTAAGGAAGGCAGGGGGCAACTCCCCCTCAGGGCTAACTCCACCGGCTCCAATGGTGGAAGTAAACGCTGCTGTTCCAACTGGGAACAGCTTTGAAATGCTGAGGAGGGTACGTAAGAACTCTCCAACAGCTACACTGAAAAGATCTCCTCCACCTGCGGAGAGAGTTCCGGAAACGAAGTAGGAACAACCTCCTCAATGGCTGTCCTAAAAAATTTATAAAGTTTGGCGGAGAGTTCAAGACTCCGTAATTGACCCAGATCGCTCTCGTCAACAGAAAAAGGCGAAAGTGGAAAAAGAAAAAGACCGTCCGATCAAACAGGAAAGGATGACAGTCACCAGGGTGCCCAAAGCAACGGCCCCCTTAACTTCTATGGCCCATAAAAGAAGAAGGCCGGAGAAAGTGCCAACGCCGATGACGAATATCAAAGGTGGTGAACCAAAACGCCCTAAGTCAGGGGGCATTGTAGTTCATACCGTCTACGTGGCGTCTGGTAAAGAGGACAGTCGCATATCTACGGGTCATCGACCGCTCACACGGCCAGTGACCAAAGCTCAGGAGCAACAGCAAAAGCTCCAAGAGATGATGAACGCTATGGCCGCACTTACCGGGCCAAAAGAAAACCCTGAGACGTCCTCAGAAGAACGCCAGGAGGAAGAAACCGACGTCGAATTCCTTCGTCGAATATTGGAAAAGAAGGACAAAGAGGCTGCTGAACAAGCAGCCAACCTACAGCGTATGGGCCTCCTGTTCCAAGACATGGAGGGGATGATGATCCAACAAGATCCTCCGGCCGAAGATCCCCCGATCATCCTTGGAGACGATAGGGGAGAGACATCGAATCCTCCGCCAGCTCTGTCAACAGCTAAGGAAGAAACAATCTCCAAAGCTGATTTGGACGAGTACATATCCCAACAAATACGGGTTCATCATTCGGCTGAAGCAGCAGGCCAGGTCGTAAAAACGGGGCGGCCATATCCAAGTTAATACGACCAAATCAAGTACCCGCCGGGTTACACAATTCCCAAGTTCCATGTCTACAAGGGGACGGGCAATCCTCACCAGCATGTTGCCCAGTTCAGGGCACTCTGCGGAAACACCGGCAATGATGACAAGCTTTTGCTTCGCCAGTTTGTTGGAAGTTTATCAGATACGGCGTTCGAGTGGTACTCTGAGCTCCCGAATGACTCTATCAAGACCTTCGCGGAGATGGAGCTGTTGTTTACTCAGCGTTTTGCAAGCGCCAGTGAACGCACCCCGATGACGGCACTGATTAACGCCAGGGTAAAGCCAGGCGAGACATGGGTTCAATATGCTATACGGTGGCGGAACTTATGGTCGAAGTGCGAGCAGCGCATTGACGAAGCTCCCGCGGTGGGTATGTTTGTGGGGACCCTTGATCCGCAAGCAACCATCTCGCAATTTATGATGTTTTTCCAGCCGACTACCTTCCAGGCCTTGATTGACAAGCTAGCGCAAATGGATCAGATGGGCCATAAACCCCCTCTTCCAAAGACGGACTCCCGAAATGACAAAGGGAAGGGGAAAGCGATCGTTGTCTCTAATGCTCAACAACAGCTGAGCAACTCGAAGCCGGTTGTTCGTCAAAATAATACGTGCCCGTACATAGTCCTTGAGGAGAGGCTAGGACGTTCTTACTCGTTTCCCCGAGATAAAATAAGAAGGCTATTCGAGCTGGCGTTGCGCAATCGACTCATAAATCTGCCGGATCCAAAACGTCCGTCGCAACCAGATGATGTCAATGATCCCAACTACTGTCCTTATCATCAAGTACTGGGCCATCCGATCGAAGATTGCTACGTTTTCAAAAATTGGCTTCATAACCAGTACCGACAGGGCAAGTTCGCGTTATCTGACAAATGGAAGGTGAATCCCCCGCAGCCCCACACATCTAAGGGGATGAATACGTCGGGGGCAATATGCTCCGTCGTTGAAGAAGCTCCTTGGGAGGTTGTATTATCAACCAAAACAAAGAGAATGCTATACGATCTTCAGACATGTCCAGCGATTAGGTAGAAGAACCCGTTGGAACCGCAGGTCATTGAAGGGACGTTGAAGCCACGTCCAACTCCAAAGACCGATGGAGGTGGCTCAAGCACTCGCAATCAGCCATCAAAATCTTCGAAGAAAAAGAAAAAGAAATCAAAGAAGCCCGTGAAGCCTGGCGATAAGCGCTCGGACATGCAAAAACAAATTGACGCGCTGGAGGAATACAACCAGAAAGCACGGACTCCCATTACGCTCCAAGAGTTTCTCAATCACGTCTTTCACGAGGAAGATGAGGGAGAAAGTTCATCTGATGAATCTGAAGAATATGTGGCGAGCTGTCATGTGATTTCCCATTCGTTCATGAACGATGAGGAGACTCCTTGTACTGAAACGCTGGGGGCAGATCCTGAACCAAAAATTCTGGGGCCATCGGATGAAATGATTGACGCATTCCTTAACGAAGCTCGATTGAAAAGTAAAGCTGATCGAGAATACGAGACAACTATATTTGAAAGGGCCAAGCGCCAGCGACTCGATGAAAGAGGAGACGCTCCCGCTGGAGCAAAATACCTCCACTACCGACAAAAGCAAATTCAAGATGAGGAAAAGGTTTGCTAAGGCCATATCAATGGGCATGAAGCTACCATCCTCCGAAGAAAAAGTTACTGGTGAAATAGAAATGCACCCCTCCTATTGCTTATATCATCAAAAGGTTTCGCATCCCACTGAAGAATGCAAAGCTTTCGACAGATGGTGGCAAGGATATGTTGCTCATCGACAACATTTTAAGCGGGAGAAACGTAAAACTCGTCGGGAGCGGAAGAATACGACCGAAGGGCTTAAAAGAACTACCGGCGATTGTCGCATGGTTAACGTCGGCAGGTCACAAGTGCTTACATTCGGGAACGATTCTGATGAAGAGCTGGAGCTTGGCCCTCTCTTTAAAGAATCCACTTCGGGAAAAGAAGAAGAGCCGAAGGTCTGCGAAAATATCCGGCTACGTAATCGCACTCTCCCCGAGAAGAATCTCGGGCCCTCAAACAGAAAAGATAAAGGGAAAGAAAAGGTCTCTGAAGATATCATCTTAGATGACCAAGTGGTGGAGGAGCTAATTGCCAAGGACCCGCCGAAGAGAAATAAGGTGGATTACAATGTCTTAGTGCATTTGAGGAAACTACCCTCACAACTCAGCATTCTTGACGCTCTTTTGCTATCAAAGGAGGCGAGAGATTCGTTAATTAAGGCATTACAAGATCCGGAGCAATTCCAAGCTTTCCTGGCAGAAGAAAGGATGAAGGATGAATTGGAGGAAGTGCACACGGCCGATGTTGCTTTTGGTGATGAAGACCTTCTCCTTGGGACGTGCGAACACAATCGCCCCCTTTATGTCTTAGGATACTGCCATGATATAAAGATAGGCAAAATCCCGATCGACAATGGATCCTCCGTTAACCTCCTCAATGTGCGGGTGTTAAAAGAAATCTGCATAAGCGTCCAGCACCTTGCTCGGGACAAGATCACCATTTCCGGGTTCGAATCCCAATCATCAAGAACTCTTGGGTCTGTGATACTGACGCTACGCTTTGGGCTACTCGTCACGGACATTAAGTTCCACGTCATAGACACCAAGACATGCTACAACGCTCTGCTCGGCCGATCGTGGTTACACGAGTACAACGTCATCCCTTCTACACAATATCAGTGTATGAAATACGCTAAGGATGGTCTCGAGTATACCGTTGCGGAAGAACTGAATCCGTTTTCCGTGAACGAAATCCGCAAATATGAAGATGCCAAATACTTCTTACCAGATTTCGAAAACACGGAAAGGTGTCACAAGCCGGAGAACAAAGCTAACGCCATCATCCCTGTTTTCGGGAGTGATACCGAGGAGGAAGAGGAGATAGTGTATTCGGATCCGTCCCAACACAACAAGCTAGGACCGTCCGCTCCTACGTTGATCTTTGGTAGCGACTCGGAAGATGGGATCCATGCTGTATTCTCTGCTCGACCTTCAATACGAACGTTCGCTGATGAAGAACAAAGTCTACAAGTCGCCATGGTGCCGCTTAAACACCATAAAGATCTGGATGCACTTAATATTTACAATGTAGAAGAGCTTCAAACGTTCTATATCCCTCCCAGGAGAGAAAGCGAAAAAGCAATTCTATTCTACCGCTCTGAAGAAACCAAAGTGGAGAAAGAAATCTGGCATGGCGCGGATCCTACGCTCGATAGGCTTCAGCCTATCCGTCTTCCCAGATATTATACGGAAGGTTTGAAAAAGCTGCTGAAACGCCAGGGGATATCCTTCAATCACACCGTTCAAAAAGCCAAGTTCTATGACAAAGTCTGGAACGTTCCCGGGACTCAACGCAAACTGCCTAATGGGAGAATGGAGATAGAAAGACTAGGATACATCCGGTCAAAGAAATGAGAGCTACTAAACAGCTGCTATGTCATGTATGACTTCGATGAAGAAGAGGATGCTCAATGGGAGGACGCTAATCCTGAGCCAGTGAAAGTTCCAGATGCAAAAGTTCCCAGTCCGTCGTTCGAAGAACAAATGAATAAGCTTATAAAGGAAGCTGGTCAAAAAGTCCGAGACGACCATAACCGCGAAATGGTAATCTACGAGAAAGCCAAAACGCAACGCCTTCTCCAACAGTCCGTGAAAGATGAAAATGCCACTCCTTGTTAACCTGTTATAAAGAAGGCCTGTCGTAGAGGCAGAAACAAGTCGAAAAGCGAAAAAGGCGATCAACAGCAACGAAGCGGGGCTAAAAGGCCACGCAAGCGGGAACCAAGCGGTTTCGATCTATCCCTCATGAGAAAAATGGGTCGAGCATACTCTTTTCCTCGGGACAAGACGAAGAAAATACTTGACCTCGCTTTAAAACATCAGATGCTTACACTGTCGGAGTCTAAACACCCCGAACAAGCAGGCGAAGTCTCTCACCCAGACTATTGCTCTTATCACCGAGTGGTAGGGCATCCTCTCGAAGACTGCTTCACCTTCAAAAATTGGGTTGAAGATCAGTACCAGCATGGCAAGTTCGCTCTGTCCGACAATTGGAGGGTAGCACCGCCACAGAAGCACGAACCCAAGGCCACGAAAGAAGAACCAGTTCCACATTGGGATTGGAAGCGAATTCGTACTTGCCACGTGATAACGATATCAAAAGAAGAGCCCGAGGACATGGATGACCTTCCCCGGTGCTTTGAAAACAACAACGATGAGGTGATCTCAGAGTTCCCGCCTGCGCCACAAGAGCTAGAAGATGGAATCCATACCGCTGCAGATAACCTCAAGAAAATTGAGTTGGGAACGGCGAATGACCCGCGACCGACATTCATCAGTGAGCTGCTATCTGAAGAAAGGTTGGCTGCGTTAAAAGAAGTCCTTGTACAGCACAAAGATTGCTTCGCATGGAACTATTCTGAGATGCCAGGACTAGATCCAGAAATTGCTGTGCACAAATTGGCGATATCCCCGGACGTCAATTCAGTTAAAGAGGCGCCGAGGAGAATGCGGCTCGAGCTTGAGATGAGCATCAACGCCGAGGTCAAGAAGTTAATCGACTCTGGCTTTATCCAGGAAGTTCAGTACCCTGAATGGATCACCAACATCGTCCCGGTGATGAAGAAAAATGGGATAGTGCGCATATGCGTAGACTTCCGGGATCTCAATAAAGCTTGCCCGAAAGACGATTTCCCAGTGCCAGTCACCGAACTGATGATAGACAATACGTCCACTCATGAAGTTTTCTCCTTCATGGACGGCTCGTCAGGGTATAATCAGATAAAGATGCATCCCGAAGACCAGAAGCACACCGCCTTCAGGACTCCCTTGGGTATATTCTGTTACAAGGTGATGTCCTTCAGTCTAAAAAACGCCGGTGCCACCTACCAGAGAGCCATGACGAAAATCTTCGATGACCTTATACACGAAATCGTCGAATGCTATATCGACGATCTCGTGGTTAAAAGCAAATCATACGAGGAACATCTCGAGCATCTGAAGACCGTATTTCAACGCCTTCGGCAATACAACTTGAAGATGAACCCTCTCAAGTTTGCATTCGGAGTTTCCTCGGGCAAATTCCTGGGATTCATCGTCCGACACCGAGGTATTGAAATAGATCCGTCAAAGATCAAGGCGATCATGGAAATGCCTCCGCCAAGGACTCTCAAACAGCTGCGGTCTCTCCAAGGGAAGCTCGCGTATATACGGCGATTTATAGCCAACTTTTCAGGAAAGTGGCATCCTTACAGCCACCTGATGAAGAAGGGAACCCCGTTTGTCTGGGACCAAAAATGCCAAAGCGCGCTAGACGAGGTCAAACAATACCTGCAGAACCCGCCGGTGTTGGCTGCTCCGGTCAAGGGAAAGCCCCACATTCTTTATACAACCGCTCTCGAAGGCTCCTTGGACGCATTATGGGCATAAGAGAATGATCAAGGGAAGGAAAGAGCACTCTACTACTTAAGTCGAGTTCTACTGGGGGCAGAAAGCAACTACTCCCCCATTGAAAAACACTGCCTGGCGTTGATCTTCGCGATAATAAAGCTCATGCACTATGCGTTGGCGCATGAGGTCCGTCTCATTTCAAAGGTGGACCCCCTTAAATATTTGATGTCGAAGGCCATATTGACGGGACGACTCGCTAAATGGGCCCTGCTCTTGATGGAGTTCTCGATAACGTATCAACCTCTCAAGGCAGTGAAAGGCCAGGCCATCGCCGACTTCCTCGCCGAGCATCCGATACCCGCCGATTCTCCTTTAAATTGCGATCTTCCAGACGAACATGCATTTGATGCGATCGACGGTGTTGATACCCGATGGGAGCTTTATTTCGACAGAGCATCTTCCATGAAGAAACGCAAACAAGGTGCCCCTATAATCAAATCGGGGGTAGGACTCATCTTTGTAACTCCACAAGGAGGGATAATGCGTTTTGCTTTCTCCCTAACAGAGCCGAGGACAAACAATGAAGCCGAATATGAAGCTCTGATAGCAGGCCTCGAAATCGCCATCGACATGGGAATTGAAAACCACCTCATATATGGAGATTCCCAACTGGTCATTAGTAAAGTAAACGGCAACTACCAAACGTGCAAACCAGAGTTGGTGAAATACGACGAAAAGGTGCAGCAACTGTTGACCCAAATCCCTTCCTACACTTTGGAGAACATACCGCGCGCGGAAAACAGCAAAGCGGACGCGTTAGCCAAGCTCGCTAAAGAACTGGCTGACGAGAACCTCGATGACGTAAGAATCATGGTACAAAGCCGTCGGGTGCTTGCCCCAGCAGAAATATCTCCGGAATCACCCGAAGAAAAGAGAACGACTGAGCAGACGACCCTACAAATAAAAGATCGGGAAAATACCGAGGATTGGAGAGAAGTCTTTATAGACTACTTCAAATACCGCCAAACGCCCGAAGATGCGTCCTCATGACATCAGCTTATGAAACGAGCTCTGTCTTTCGCCTTCGTCAATGATACTCTGTACAAGAGGTCGTTCGATTCTTTGTGGTTAAGATGCCTGGGACCTGACGAAGCAAAAAGAGTCGTCCAGGAAGTTCATGACGGACTCTGCGTTTCTCACCAAGCGGGCCCAAAGATGAAGTTGAAGATCAAACGGATGGGCTACTACTGGCCCACGATGATCCAGGACTGCCTCGAATATGCGAAGCAATGCCACTCATCCCAAATTCATGGGGACTTCATCCACCGGCATCCAAATCCACTACATCCAACGGTGGCTAGCTGGTCGTTCGAAATGTGGGGGACTGACATAGTCGGCCCCATCGAACCAGCATCGTCCAGAGGACATCGTTTCATCCTGGCAACGACTGACTATTTCTCCAAATGTGCAGAGGTAGTACCGCTGAGGGAAGTTAAGACGGAGAATATCCTCCATTTCTTCAAGACGCACGTCCTATATCGGTTTGGAACTCCACGACGGATCATCTCCGATAACGGGCCAGCTTACAGAAGCCACAAGATCAGTCGCTTCGCACAGCAACACAATATAGACTGGAGATATTCCCCGGTTTATAATCCACGAGCTAATGGTCTAGCTGAAGCCTTCAACAAAACCTTGACAAAGATCATGAAGAAAACGGTGTCCCAAAATAAGAAGGACTGGCATGAGAAGCTGCAAGAAGCTCTTTGGGTATATCGAACTACGTTCAAGACAGCCATGATCACAACGCCATACGCGTTGGTATTCGGTACAGAAGCAGTACTCCCCCTCGAGATAGAGTTACCCTCTCTATGAGTGGCGGTTCACTACGAGCTAACAGACGAAGAAAATGCTCACCTTCGGCTTGAGGAGCTCGATGCCCTTGATGAGACCCGGCTCATAGCGCAACAAAATCTGGAGGCCTATAAAGCAAAGATGACGCGCTCATATGAAAGATGGATCCGGCCGAGGACATTCCGCCAAGGCGAACTCGTGCTAGTGGCAAAAGGCCTATGATCCCCAATCGCGCCAAGCGGGGAAAATTCGAGCCAAACTATGAAGGCCCGTACATCATAGATAAGGTCTACCAGGGTGGGGCCTATCTACTCATGGACATGCACGGTGAAAGGCCTTTCAGGCCAATAAACGGTCGCTTCCTAAAGAAATACTACGCTTAATGAGCCACAGCCTAGGTCAATGATAGATGACGACGACTATGTCCGCTCGCTATTTTCCTAAGCTCAAACTTTATAAGCAATGGCCAGCCTTCTCTGGACAGGACCGAAACGTCCTTAAACTACTACTGCAGCATCTTTAGGCTGACGAGAAGAATATAAAATATATAAAATAAAAAATATATAAAAACGGTATGTCCAGAAGCAAAAAAAGGGCACGGATGAAAACCTGAAAGGGCTCCGTGAGTAAAAACAGCAGGGCTACCGGCGAGTGTTCGTGAAAACCCGAAAGGGCGCGACCTCGTAAAATATATATATATATATATATATATATATATATATATATATAAAGAATAAAAAAACGGTATGTCCATAAGCAAAATGGGCACGGATGAAAACCCGAAAGGGCTCCGTGAGTAAAAACAGCAAGACTACCGGCGAGTGTTTGTGAAAACCCGAAAGGGCGCAACCTCGTTAAAAGACACTTACAGGGTCCTCTCGACCTTGTAAGGAGAAACCACCCGCGTGAGAACCTTACGACTCACAAGGGAGCAACACACTTAGGGATCCTCACGATCCCTAAGGAGAAAATACACTTGCGAGATCTCCACGACTCGTAAGGAGAACTTTCTTATGGGACCCTCACGGCTCATAAGAGTTGAAAGTCTTAAGTTACAGAGACCTAAACCTGTGCTTAAGCAACCCCCACAACTTTCGATATTGGCCTACAAGTGGCTCAATACTAACCCTTGTATACAATCCACGGGAGCGTATAAACATTTCCCTAACCAAGATCCATCCGTGACTGGGGATATGTTCGCATGACCCTTGTAAGTCCTCTCGATTTACAAGGAGAAAACCCTCCTGTAGGATCCTTATGACTTACAGAGAAACAAACACTTAGGAATCCTCACGATTCCTAAGGAGAAAATACACCTACAAGATCCTCACGACTTGTAGGGAGAAATACCTTTGTGAAACCCTTACGGCTCACGAAGTCGAAAGCCTTAGTCGACAGGACCTTAACCCTGATCGCTAAGCCACCTTTGTTTGACATCGACAGAGGCAGATAATGATTCGCTCCTGGCAATATCCCAGTTGTAGCGGTGCTGATGCCGAAATCGGTATCTAATTTCAGGTTTACGGCGGAAAGCCAGTAGGCCGCACATGCATACGAAATAGCCGAAAAGATGGGGCAACTTACAATAAAAACGGCAAGTAAAATGTATGCATGCAAAATAGCCGAAATGATTGGGCAACTCGCAATAAAAAGCAGCGAGTGAAAACAAAATAAACAGCCGAAATGATTGGGCACCGCGAGAGATAGCCGAAATGATTGGGCAATCGCGACCTTCGCGATATAAAAGCTGAAATGATAGAGCATCGCAGAAATAAAACAAAAAAAATGATGATAAAACTTTGGCCCTACAGTTGAGATCACATCGATCCCTGTATACAATCCAAGAGCGCAAACAAAGAGGGAACCATACTTTCCCAACAGGCTCCGCCAGAAAACGAAGCCAAATCTCGACTCGTTTCAACACCAGGGAAACAAACAATCCTTGATGAGATCCTCCTGATCCGCGTCGACTCGCAGAGCAACCAGTGTCTCCGTGGGAAATTCTCGACTCGTTTCAACACCAGAGAAACAAATAATCTTTGGCACCAGGGAAATAAATAATCCTTGGCGAATACCTCAACTCAGGGAAACAAACAATCCTTGATGAGAGCCTCCTGATTCGCGTCGACTCGCAGAGCAACCAGTGCCTCCGTGGGAAATTCTCGATTCGTTTCAACACCAGGGAAACAAATAATCCTTGGCAAATACCTCAACTCAGGGAAACAAACAATCCTTGATGAGAGCCTCCTGATCCGCGTCGACTCGCAGAGCAACCAGTGCCTCCGTGGGAAATTCTCGATTCGTTTCAACACCAGGGAAACAAATAATCCTTGGCAAATACCTCAACTCAGGGAAACAAACAATCCTTGATGAGAGCCTCCTGATTCGCGTCGACTCGCAGAGCAACTGGTGCCTCCGTGGGAAATTCTCGATTCGTTTCAACACCAGGGAAACAAATAATCCTTGGCAAATACCTCAACTCAGGGAAACAAACAATCCTTGATGAGAGCCTCCTGATTCGCGTCGACTCACAGAGCAACCAGTGCCTCCGTGGGAAATTCTCGATTCGTTTCAACACCAGGGAAACAAATAATCCTTGGCAAATACCTCAACTCAGGGAAACAAACAATCCTTGATGAGAGCCTCCTGATCCGCGTCGACTCGCAGAGCAACCAGTGCCTCCGTGGGAAATTCTCGATTCGTTTCAACACCAGGGAAATAAATAATCCTTGGCAAATACCTAAACTCAGGGAAACAAACAATCCTTGATGAGAGCCTCCTGATTCGCGTCGACTCGCAGAGCAACCATTGCCTCCGTGGGAAATTCTCGATTCGTTTCAACACCAGGGAAACTAATAATCCTTGGGAAATACCTCAACTCAGGGAAACAAACAATCTTTGACGAGAGCCTCCTGATTCGCATCGACTCGCAGAGAAACCAGTGTCTCCATGGGAAATTCTCAATTCGTTTCAACACCAGGGAAACAAATAATCCTTGGCAAATACCTCAACTCAGGGAAACAAACAATCTTTGACGAGAGCCTCCTGATTCGCATCGACTCGCAGAGAAACCAGTGTCTCCATGGGAAATTCTCAATTCGTTTCAACACCAGGGAAACAAATAATCCTTGGCAAATACCTCAACTCAGGGAAACAAACATCCTTGACGAGAGCCTCCTGATTCGCGTCGGCTCGCAGAGAAACCAGTGTCTCCGCGGGAAAATTCCCGATTCGTCTCAACTTGCAAGATGAAGCCTCAGGCAGCAAGGACTAAAAAACTTGCTTCCTGAACAATGGGACCTTGCAAGTCGATCTAAAACGGTCTCTTGCATACTATTCACGGGTCTCACTCTCCAAAGTCGAGTTTCGACAAGGAGGGAAACAACCTCTTACGGGTCCTCTCGACTCGTAAGAGGGAAAAATTCTCTTATAGGATCCTTACGACTTATAAGAGAAAACACACTTAGAAATCCTCACGATTCCTAAGGAGAAAATACACCAACGAGATCCTCTCGATCCGTAGGGAGAAAATCTCTATGAGACCCTCACGGCTCATAAAGTTGAAAGTCTTAGGCTGCAGATCTGAACCTGCGGCCTAAGCCATCGCTATCTCTCAGAAAAGTCTAGATGCTTACTCTATTATCGGTCAAATGTGTTTATCAAGACAGTACGCTGATAATAAGAGAAAAGAAAAAGCAAAGAAATAGCACAAGACATTGCAAAGAAAAACGTATATCTTTATTGAATGTAAACAAGTACAAAGTGAAGATACAAGGGGAATCATTGGGAAGGAAGCGTCTTGCATATCTCTATTAATTGTTCATGCACTTCCTTCCGTGCCTTTTCTTGATCGGTCACCACCGCCAGTTCAGCCTCCACCTGAGCTCGCTGTTGCAAGATGGACGCAAGCTGCTCTCTAACAGCCTGATGAGCAGCTTCACAGCCTGGAATATCACGCTCGGCAGTATCAAGCTTCCGCTTCAAGTTCAGCCCATGAGAAATGCGTTCCAAGAGGCCCTCAAACATAGCCTTCACTTAGGCAGCATTTGCCTCGACCTCAGCACGCAGATGAGCCGTCTTGTTTGAAGTCTTTTGGTACTCCCTCAACCTTAAAAACACTTCTTGTTCTAAGTGGTGGACGTAAGAAGCGCTTTGCTCAATCCACGCTGCTCTGTGATTGCCTGCGGCTAAGGTCTCGGGAGCAGGAAGCATCAACTCTAGCTGGTGCAGGCGAGCCTCGATCTCCCTGCAATGGTTAACCCAAGATGCGACGATGCCATCGTCATGGAAGGTAGCAAATATCACCAGCATCGGGTTAACCGTCGTAGCAAAATTTGCAGCAGACGTAGGAGTCTCGACGTCGAGTTCCTCGATATAGTCGCTCAACATACGCAGACTATTCGCCGCACCTTTCGAGGACGGACGTCTCTGGGAAAGGCCTGCCAGCATTGTAATATGAGACTCGAAAGGCGCCGAGATCGGGATGATAGCTGAAAAGACAAAATGCGATTAGATGATGATTCAAGAGATATGGAAAAAGTCATTAACGAGATAGTCTACTATACCAGTTGAAGCAGGTGGCATGGCCGGAAGGGCCGGTGGCGCGACCGATCTTTCTTCTCCCCCTTCGATTTGTAGCACTGCAGTCAGGACGAGAAAAAGTTAGAAATAATTCCATCACCGAAAAAGAAAGATATCAGTCGGGAAATATACTCACCAGCACCACTGGGAGGGGAAGCGAGCTCAGATGGGAAGGAGAAGTGCGGAAGCAACACTTGATGGATGTGATAAAAAAGCACTCCTAAAAAGACACAGTGGTACGACATTAGTGCATAAGTTACACGGCTAAAAGATAAACTAATGAGTCGCAAATCCATACCTTCCAACATCCACGATGGCACAAGGGAAGGCTGGGAGGTGACCACCGCCAAGGCAGTAGTTGACGGTGCTCCTTCGAGCAATGGAGCATCGGCGCTGGCCGCACCTGCGTTAAAAACAAAGACAAACTTGTTAGAAAAGATCGCAAGATATAAAAAGGGGATGACAGTAACTCGAAATTTACCTGACAAGCTGCCGGCCGAAACTGAGGCAATTCCCTCCTCCATCGACATGAGTCCACCGCCCGTGGCCTCGTCACCCGACTCCATAGGGACCGTTGTCGTGCTCGCAAGACCTGGAGACGGCGGGGGACCATAGGCGGGGAGGGCTATCACCGGAGCATTACCAGATTCCTGAGAAAGAGCGGTTGGCTCGTCTGCAGGAATCATGTCTACCTCACCCGTTACTCCCTCGGGCTCAGCAATCACGGTTGCCTCGTCCACCGTCACCACGAGGTCTCCGACCTCAAGCGCTTCGTCCGCCACTACCCTGGGCTCAGTTATAACAATCATTTCATCTGCCGCCACTTCAAGCTCGGCATCAATGACCTTCTCGGCTACGGATCCCTCGGCCTCCAGCTCAGGCTCCATTACCCCAGCAACGTTGCCCATCGTCGGCTCAAGTTCGGCCGGTGCCTTCCCCCTTGCTTCCTCGGGTTCGACAGTCTCTGCCTCCCCCTCGGTCGGACTTGGCCCTGCAAGATGAGATGCATAAGAACCGGCGAGTTTACAATTTTTACAAACAAAATTCTGAAAAAATATTACCTGAGGTGGACTTCTCGTTAGCCTCCCTATTGGCGCGAATCGCCTGTCTATGGGCTGTAGATAGGGCGACCGGGGACTCTTCTGAAGGGGTGTCGGCACAAGGAACGGTGCTTGGGCCCGCTCCAATGGCCAAGGCAGCCCTGCGTGCCTTTGCTTCGCGCCTCGACCGCTTCCTCTCCTCCCGGGCCGTCACGATGGACCTCTTTGACGCTTCCTTCATCGAAGCGTCATCGTCCTCATTCAAAGATGCCTCCAGAGCCTTTAAGGTATCTCTCATCGGCTCTCCGAGACGGACCTCCTGCGGTAGCCCAGAGGAAGCGGGAACATCGGCAGCTGGCAGAGCAGTTGCGCCACTTGGCGGGAACGGCATTGAGGTTTCTGCGATAAAAAAAGGAGAGGTTAAATTGAACATAAAACAAGGAAAACGAAAACTTGATGAATTGAAACTTACCAAGGCCTAAAGACGCTCTGAGACGTTCCTCCTCTTGGAAAGTCTCGAAGGAAGCGGCAATGGCTTCTTCATCAGTGATGCCTGTTGGAAGAAAAGAAGGAAAAACGTTAGTCAAAGGCAATGAGGAGGATATGATACAATAAATAAAATGCGACTAGTAGTTACCTGATTGCGCAAGCTTAGCTATCCACGCGTCACGCTTCGCCAACCACGCTGAAGTTTCGAGAGAGGCCTCCAAGTCTGTATCATCCGGCGGCGGCATGACTAATCCCTCGTTAGTCCCATATTCGCTCAGGCCCTCGGCGTAGGGAGCGTGGAGTTCCTGACCGAACGCGACGTCTGCAGCGAAGAGCGACTTCTTTTTCTTCTGCCTGCCGACCCTAGGTGCACGTGGGATCGACTTACGCTTAGCAGCCACCTTGGGATGGCGGGTCCCGATGTCTGCACCCGCGCCAGACTCCGGTGAGGCTACAACCACTGACTCCACTGGAGCACAGGGCACTGGAAGTGCATCTGTAATATCGAGGGGCGGCAATCCATGCGGAGGACTTTGCGCACGCGATGGCCCGGCTCTAACATCTTTTAGAGGGGCAATTACCGGAGTCCTGGGCACCAAAGGAGCGTTGCGGTCGCTGCGTGGAGGCGCACCCATACGGTCGACCAGCAGTCGCCTTTCCTCCTTTATAACGGCTCCTGTTGCATGATTGTACCATTCTTTGTATGCGTTGAGGAGTCGTGGAGCGCAACCGGCGCACTGATAAAAAAATGGAACCCGTATTCAGGCGCATGAAATGATGCAGCGTGTTCTCCATCCCTTCTTCAGTGGCAGCGGGTTCCAATAGGAAAGCTTCCAAGGGTACCCCTTGATCGTAGCCCAGTTGCTGGGCGAAACGATGCGGGTTGTATCTCATAAAAATCGCCGCACCGTTCTGCCTGAATACTAGGAAGCCCGGTCTAATGGAATATAAGTGAAGGGTCTCCCGGGCCGTCAAAATTGAGGCTCCATCCTTGAAAGCATCTTGTAATGGCCGCATCACAGTGGTAGACGCCTTTCCAATGGTCAACACCTTATCGACGAAAGACATCCCGGCTCCAACGGTGTGGGGGCGAAGGAGTAAAACCCTGGCGTTCCGTGGCGAAGGAGTCACGATTGATGCGCCAATCAGCTGTATGATACGAGGGAAACCACACTTGTCGAAGAACGAGGGCCTTTTATGCATGCCGAAGACACCCGCCGTGTGTAGCTCGAGCCACGATACGAAGTAGTGCATCGGGAAGACCACGTGCAGTACTCCAGGCTCATTAGCATCCGCTGCTCGACTGAGGCCATGATATAAGTGTGCCAAGCCGGCGATCCCAACAGCCAATTTTACCCCGATGGTCATCCGGTGGGCTGGGTAAAAGACAGAGGGCCGCATACGGTGAGAGTGCATTGGGATCGCAAACTAACTCAGCCATAAGCCAAGAAATCCTAGGAAAAAGGCCTCCTCGTCCATCCCAGGGGCTGCAATTTCTGCAAACGACATGGTCGGGAAGTCCGGAAGGAAAAAAACATTTTGGTCTATCTCCTTCGCCGGCAGGTTATCCAAACCTGGACCGAAAGGGTCATCCAGGGTAGCAAACTTGGCAGCTTCTGATGAAAGGACGCTTGGGCGAAGGAACCGAGCGATGAAATCCTCAAAGCTAACTCCGCGACTCCCATGTTCGATGAAAAGGGCCTCATAGATGTTCAACACTTTAATTAAGCTTGGGAATTGGTGTTGAACAGCAATCTCCGGCGTGAGCCCCCTTACCACCGGCTTAGCACCGAAGACATACTCGTCTGTCGGGAGCAACTCCTCATAATGTTCCTCTATAACCGGTAAACCGGATACCTCCGTAAACTCTTCCAGAGAGATTGACACTTCCCGATCCGTGGCGAGGAAAGTGTGGGTAGGAATGTTCCACTGCTCCAAAAAAGCCTTGAACCACCAGGTGGGGAGCGTGGGATACTGGAAGAGAGAGACGTAGACTGCAGTGTACAATCCCAACCTTATCAACTGCGACTTCTTCGTCAACAGAATATACCGGGCCCACGGCAGATAGCCGATCGGGTGGCGGGGGATCAGACCAATGTTATATGATTGCCCCCAGGGTCGCGCCTCACCCTGACAAATACGACGTCCTAGGATATCCAAAACCATAGGACGCTGGACCGGAATCGCATCCATAGAGGAATGAAGAAAGCCCTTCGAAGTCCAATCAACCATCTCCACGGCATACTGCACCGAGGGTGGGGTAGCATAGTGAATCGCCGTGATGGGTTCTGACGGTACGGCGCACGTGAAGCTCCGTCGACCCATGATAATCTGATTATACCACGACCCCCAAAGGTGGAGACTCTTGTATTCCGGGTCGTGGTCCTTAATCATGGCTAGAACCTCGCGGTCCAAGGGCGCTTCAGGAAACCCTTCCTCCGAACGATCAAACGGGAACGAGGTGTCGAGAGACATGATCGCTGCAAAGGAACAAAGATAGACGTTAGTGCTGCATTTCCAACGCTTGGCGTTTAAAAATTTTCAATTAACAGAATTTAAAAATTAATTAAATTAAAATTAATTACACCATACTGCAGTGCAGGGGGTAGGGGACCAAATGGGGACCCACAAAATCTGGATGAAAGTGCCTCATTTAAATAAGACAGCTCCATCATTGGATGGGACTGTCAGTTAAAGAAAAGATCCCCATGAGAATATTCTCATCAGTGGGGAATCCCTAGAGACAAGGAGAAAATCTCCTCTTTCAGAGCAAAGCTCTGTCACAGAATGACACTTGTCAAATTCTGGTCTCAAAGGAACAAAATTCCTTAAAAAGAGCTTAGCTCTGTAATATTCCATCAAAAAGAAAATTTTGAAAAGAAATTTAAAATTAAAATTTTTGGAATCTTGAAAAATCTATGAAAACTTATGAAAAATTCTTCATTTTTCAGATATAAAAGATCTACATTTGATTCAAGAGCAAAGCTCTGTTCATGGGTTAGAACCCATGAACAAGATCTCTGTAGATCTATAAGTTTTTGAGAGCAAAGCTCTGTTTATGAAACCCCAATGGGGATCTCTTTAGATCAAAAGATCTGTGAGAGCAAAGCTCCTTGGTTTAAGATTGGTTTGAATTAATTTAATTTCATTTAGATTAATTTTTACCTAGAGTTTCTAACTTTGGAAATGAGCAAAGCTCTGAAGTTCTTAAGCAAGAGCAAAGCTCTGTTGAAATCAAAATCTTGAAAAAATGGTGAAGATTTTTTAAGGGCCAGAGGTCCTATTTATAGGGCGCTTGCGCCCCTTCAGCTCACCCGTTGATCCAACGGTGAAAAGCTTTCCACCGCTGCACTCACGTGCGCGCCACGTGAGCGCAACGGTGCGGGGGCATTTGTTTCCCCCAATCAGAGCAAAGCTCTGTTGAAATTCAAAAATTCAAATTTTGAAGCAACGCTTCAAATCCCGGGCGCAACGCGCCACGTGTCAGGCGCTGATACATCAGCGCAGCGCCTGAGGCGGCGCACCCAATCAGAGCAAAGCTCTATCTAAAACAAAATTAAAGGAAGCAACGATTCAGTTGCGCAAGCACTGCGCTGCGCGACATGTGTCAGCGCAGATGCGCTAGCGCAGTTGCGCTGCGCTTTGCGTTGCGTGACACGTGTCAGTGCAGATGCGCTAGCGCAGTTGCGCTGTGATATGCGCTGCTTGACACGTGTCACGCGCTGGGGTGTTTGCGCCAAACAGAATTAAGATTTTAAAGAAATCTTTCTGTTCTTGTTAAAACAAGAAGATTTTATCTGTAAAACAGAAGCCCTTGGATCAAAGATCCAACGATGGGGAAAATTCCCCAAATCACTTAGAGAAAGATCTCTTTAACAAATTTATGGGCACTATATAAAGGCCCCTAGACCTCAATTCAAAGGCATCAACATTTGTGAAAAATCAAGAACTTCAAACAGAGAGAACTCTAAAGGAATTTCAAGAAGAAAAAGGTAAAACCTTTAGGTTAAGAGAATTTCTTCTAATAGATCACTGATCTAAAAACAAGATCAATGATCCTCAATAAAAAAAAATATAAAAATAGTGCTTTGCACTTATGAACCATTGGTTCTCTGTGATCAAGAAAAATAAGAAACATTTGTTTTTCTTTGATCTAAATTGGATCAAGAAATCAAAAAGTGCTTTGCAATTCTTTTATGAACCTTTGGTTCTAGAATCTAAAAGATTCTCAAGTTAATAGTGCCTTGCACTTGTAAAACTGCACTGTTGCGCTCTTGGGTTGGAGCAAGCCACCAGAGAGCGCCACGTGTCAGCATCTGAACCACTTGCGCTATGCGCTTAAAGATAGAGCTTTGCTCTCTGAAATTGGCGCAACTCACCAGAGCGCGCCACGTGTCAGCAGCGCAAGCGTAGCGCGCAATCGCAGCGCACTGCGCTTGCATGACACGTGTCATCACCACAAGCACTTGCGCTCTTTGATTGGCGCAAAGCGCCTGACAAATGCAATGCATTTCTTTTGTTAAAGGGCCAGGCCCAAATCAAAAAGACCTAGTAGGCCAAAATAAATTGCAAAGCAATAAAAGGGCAGAGCCCAAGTAAAATTGGTGCTCTGCATCATTTATAAAATGAGCAGAGCCCAAAACAAATTGATGCTCTGCATCCTTTATGGGCAGAGCCCAAACAAAAATAAAAACAAATAAAAGTGTTAAACTTTTTTCAACTGGACTTAGCCCAATCATGGCCGTAAGTCCTCAAATTAAATTGACTGAGCACGGCTGCTCCTTAAATCAATTTATATCCAGTTCGATGGTACATCTCCGAACTCCTCTGACACTTATCGTTGTAATCCTTCAACGATGTCAGAGAGGTGACGGGTCCCGACGACCGCACATCAATATGGACTGCGGGGTCCTTAAACTCGTGGACCGAAACGTCCTTAAACTAATAATGGACCACCACGTCCCTAAAACTGGAATATGGACCGCAATGTCCTTAAACTACCTATGGACCACCACGTCCCTAAACTGGCAATGGACCACCACGTCCCTAAACTGGAATATGGACCACCACGTCCCTAAACTGGAATATGGACCACCACGTCCTTAAACTGGAACAATAGAGCCCAAACGCTCTTTTGTCGGATCTAGACGATCCCGTTAAGTTGATCTTAGTCTCAAATCAGACTAACGTATCCTTAACAAACGTTTAAGTCAATCTTAGCCTAAATACGGCTAATGTATCCTTAAACCAAAACACCAAACCCAAATCTAAGTAAATACGGATTTGGACTAATCCACGTCCTACGGGCGACGACATCGCTTAGTCTCCGTATACAATCCACGGGCAACCACAAACAAAACAAACATACACGACACGAAGTGAAATTCTGGAGAAGAAGAAAGTTGTTACCGCGATGCGGTAGCGTAATTAACTGCAGGGGCTTGCGCCTGCAGGGAAGAGCGTCCCCACAATCAAAAACCCCCTCAAGCGAGTGGGAATCTGACGAAGTCTGCTAAATCAGCCGCATCCGTCTAAACCTCCGATACACGGTGCCATAAATCAACTCGGCATCTTCGGAGAGGTAGACGGATAAAACCAAATAGCATCTGCCCCGAATCTCAGGCAAGACGTCCCAATGTCTCGGCCGCCTTTCGAAGGGGAACAGATTCTGGGACGCCCGATGGGACCTTTTTCTCTTTCCACTCCACACTTCGTGTGTCGTATTCGCGAACGAATCGCGGTTTATTAATGGTTGCCTTTGGATTTCAAGTTACTAAGATTTGGTCTTTTGCCTGGCGCAGAACTCAAGCATCAATGGCCTCTGACTGCACGAACTGCTCAAAGTGCCACTGCAACGGACGCTCCACCTCACCCGGAGGTGTAGCATATGGGCCTCAAGCGGCCTCCTTCCTCGCTCTGCCGGTAGAACAGGTGACCCAGGCCACCACCGGCCTGTTTTTCGGGACTATGATCCAACCTGCAAGCTTCTCTACGCCAATACCTGCACCAGAAGCGAACAAGAAGTCGGTCTTCGACCGGCTCACTGCTACGACGGCCCCTGTAAATGGGTCGTCCGCTACCGAATCAACAGCCTCTGTCTTCGCCAGGCTGGATCAGAACTCTGAGGAGCCCGCTAGGAAGCCCATGAACTCTAAAATGGCTATCCCAAGGAAGGCAACAGCCGCTACTCCGGAAGTCGTTAAGGCGGCTTCTCCCGTCAAAAAGTCAGTCTTTTCAAGGCTGACTATTCCTGCTCCTGCCCCTACTCGAGGATCTTTCTTCGACAGGTTGAATATTACCCCTCAAAGGACAACCTCAGTCTTTAAGAGGTTAACACCAGCGACGCCTCATCCAGATAGGGGGTAAAAAGAAGCTGTCTCTATCTTTGAGCCGGTCCCAACGTCTCGTCATGCTCGACGTCGCCATTGGCGACGAGTAAGGAAGGCAGAGGGCAACTCCCCCTCAGGGCTAACTCCACCGGCTCCAATGGTGGAAGTCAACACTGCTGTTCCAACTGGGAACAGCTTTGAACTGCTGAGGAGGGTACGTAAGAACTCTCCAACCGCTGCACTGAAAAGATCTCCTCCACCTGCGGAAAGGGTTCCGGAAACGAAGCAGGAACAGCCTCCTCAACAGTTGTCCTCAAAAATTTATAAAGTTTGGCGGAGAGTTCAAGACTCCGTAATTGACCCAGATCGCTCTCGTCGACAGAAAAAGGCGAAAGTGGAAAAAGAAAAGACCGCCCGATCAAACAGGAAAGGATGACAGTCACCAGGGTGCCCAAAGCAACGGCCCCCTCAACTTCTATGGCCCATAAAAGAAGAAGGCCGGAGAAAGTGCCAACGCCGATGACGAATATCAAAGGTGGTGAACCCAAACGCCCTAAGTCAGGGGGCATTGTAGTTCATACCGTCTACGTGGCGTCTGGTAAAGAGGACAGTCGCATATCTACGGGTCATCGACCGCTCACACGGTCAGTGACCAAAGCTCAGGAGCAACAGAAAAAGCTCCAAGAGATGATGAACACTATGGCCGCACTTACCGGGCAAAAAGAAAACCCTGAGACGTCCTCAGATGAACGCCAGGAGGAAGAAACCGACGCCGAATTCCTTCGTCGAACATTGGAAAAGAAGGACAAGGAGGCTGCTGAATAAGCAGCCAACATACAGCGTATGGGCCTCCTGTTCCAAGACATGGTGGGGATGATGATCCAACAAGATCCTCCGACCGAAGATCCCCCGATCGTACTTGGAGACGATAGGGGAGAGACATCGAATACTCCGCCAGCTCTGTCAACAGCTAAGGAAGAAACAATATCCAAAGCTGATTTGGACGAGTACATAGCCCAACAAATACGGGTTCATCATGCGGCTAAAGCAGCTGGCCAGGTCGTAAAAACGGGGCGGCCATATCCAAGTTGGTACGACCAAATCAAGTACCCGCCGGGTTACACAATTCCCAAGTTCCATGTCTACAAGGGGACGGGCAATCCTCACCAGCATGTTGCCCAGTTCAGGGCACTCTGCAGCAACACTGGCGGTGATGAAAAGCTTTTGCTTCGCCAGTTTGTTGTAAGTTTATCAGATACGGCGTTCGAGTGGTACTCTGAGCTCCCGAATGACTCTATCAAGACCTTCGTGGAAAAGGAGCTGTTGTTTACTCAGCGTTTTGCAAGCGCCAGTGAACGCACCCCGATGACGGCACTGATTAACACCAGGGTAAAGCCAGGCGAGACGTGGGTTCAATATGCTATACGGTGGCGGAACTTATGGTCGAAGTGAGCAGCGCATTGAAGAAGCTCCCGCGGTGGGTATGTATGTTGGAACCCTTGATCCGCAAGCAACCATCTCACAATTTATGATGTTTTTCAAGCCGACTACCTTCCAGGCCTTGATTGACAAGCTAGCGCAAATGGATCAGATGGGCCATAAACCCCCTCTTCCAAAGACGGACTCCCGAAATGACAAAGGGGAGGGGGAAGCAATCGTTGTTGCTAATGCTCAACAATAGCCGATCAACTCGAAGCCGGTTGTTCGTCAAAATAATACGCGCCCGTACGTAGCCCTTGAGGAGAGGCTAGGACGTTCTTACTCGTTTCCCCGAGATAAAATGAGAAGGCTATTCGAGCTGGCGTTGCGCAATCGACTCATAAATCTGCCGGATCCAAAACGTCCGTCACAACCAAATGATGTCAATGATCCCAACTACTGTCCTTATCATCAAGTACTGGGCCATCCGATCGAAGATTGCTATGTTTTCAAAAATTGGCTTGAAAACCAGTACCGACAGGGCAAGTTCGCGTTATCTGACAAATGGAAGGTGAATCCCCCGCAGCCCCACACATCTAAGAGGACGAATACGTCGGGGGAAATATGCTCCGTCGTTGAAGAAGCTCCTTGGGAGGTTGTATTATCAACCAAGACAAAGAGAATGCTATACGATCTTCAGACATGTCCAGCGATTAGGTAGAAGAACCCGTTGGAACAGTAGGTCATTGAAGGGATGTTGAAGCCATGTCCAACTCCAAAGACCGATGGAGGTGGCTCAAGCACTCGCAACCAGCCGTCAAAATCTTCGAAGAAAAAGAAATCAAAGAAGCCCGTGAATCCTGGTGACAAGCGCTCGGACTTGCAAAAACAAATTGACGCGCTGGAGGAATACAACCAGAAAGCACGGACTCCCATTACGCTCCAAGAGTTTCTCAATCACGTCTTTCAAGAAGAAGATAAGGAAGAAATTTCATCTGATGAATCTGAAGAATATGTGGCAAGCTGTCATGTGATTTCCCATTCATTCATGAATGATGAGGAGACTCCTTGTACTGAAACGCTGGGGGCAGATCCTGAACCAAAAATTCTGGGGCCATCGGATGAAATGATTGACGCATTCCTTAACGAAGCTCGATTGAAAAGTAAAGCTGATCGAGAACGCGAGACGGCTATATTTGAAAGGGCCAAGCGCCAGCGACTCGATGAAAGAGCTGAGACGCTCCCGCTGGAGCAAAATACCTCCACTACCGACAAAAGCAAATTCAAGATGAGGAAAATGTTTGCTAAGGCCATATCAATGGGCATGAAGCTACCATCCTCCGAAGGAAAAGTTACTGGTGAAATAGAAATGCACCCCTCCTATTGCTTATATCATCAAAAGGTTTCGCACCCCACTGAAGAATGCAAAGCTTTCGACAGATGGTGGTAAGGATATGTTGCTCATCAACAACATTTTAAGCGGGAGAAACGTAAAACTCGTCGGGAGCGGAAGAATACGACCGAAGGGCTTAAAAAAACTACCGGCGATTGTCGCATGGTTAACGCTGCGGGTCATAAGTGCTTACATTCGGGAGCGATTCTGATGAAGAGCTGGAGCTTTGCCCTCTCTTTAAAGAATCCACTTCGGAAAAAGAAGAAGAGCCGAAGGTCTGCGAAAATATCCGGCTACGTAATCGCACGCTCCCCAAGAAGAATCTCGGGCCCTCAAACAGAAAAGATAAAGGGAAAGAAAAGGTCTCTGAAGATATCGTCTTAGATGACCAAGTGGTGGAGGAGCTAAGTGCCAAGGACCCGCCGAAGAGAAATAAGGTGGATTACAATGTCTTAGCGCATTTGAAGAAACTACCCTCACAGCTCAGCTGTCTTGACGAGCTTTTTCTATCAAAGGAGGCGAGAGATTCGTTAATTAAGGCATTACAAGATCCGGAGCAATTCCAAGCTTTCCTGGCAGAAGAAAGGGTGAAGGATGAATTGGAGGAAGTGCACACGGATGATGTCGCTTTTGGTGATGAAGACCTTCTCCTTGGGATGTGCGAATACAATCGCCCCCTTTATGTCTCAGGATACTGCCACGATATAAAGATAGGCAAAATCTTGATCGACAATGGATCCTCCGTTAACCTCCTCAATGTGCGGGTGTTAAAAGAAATCTGCATGAGCGTCCAGCACCTTGCTCGGGACAAGATCACTATTTCCGGGTTTGACTCCCTATCATCAAGAACTCTTGGGTCTGTGTTACTGACGCTACGCTTTGGAATACTCGTCATGGACATTAAGTTCCACGTCATAGACACCAAGACATGCTACAACGCTCTGCTCGGCCGACCGTGGTTACACGAGTACAACGTCATCCCTTCTACACAACATCAGTGTATGAAATACGCTAAGGATGGTCTCGAGTATACCGTGGCGGGAGAACTGAATCCGTTTTCCATGAACGAAGTCCGCAAATATGAAGATGCCAAATACTTCTTACCGGATTTCGAAGACACGAAAAAGTGTCACAAGCCGGAGAACAAAGCTAACGCCACCATCCCTGTTTTCGGGAGTGATACCGAGGAGGAAGAGGAGATAGTGTATTCGGGTCCGCCCCAACACAACAAGCCAGGACCGTCCGCTCCTACGTTGATCTTTGGTAGCGACTCGGAAGATGAGATCCATGTTGTATTCTCTGCTCGACCTTCAATACGAACATTCGCTGATGAAGAACAAAGTCTACAAGTCGCCATGGTGCCGCTTAAACACCATAAAGAACTGGATGCACTTAATATTTACAATGTAGAAGAGCTGCAAACGTTCTATATCCCTCCCAGGCGAGAATGCAAAAAGGCAATTCTATTCTACCGCTCTGAAGAAACCAAAGTGGAGAAAGAAATCTGGCATGGCGCGGATCCTACGCTCGACAGGCTTCAGCCTATCCGTCTTCCCAGATATTATACGGAAGGTTTGAAAAAGCTGCTAAAACGCCAGGGGATATCCTTCAAGAAGACCGTTCGAAAAGCTAAGTTCTATGACAAAGTCTGGAACGTTTCCGGGACTCAACGCAAACTGCCTAATGGGAGAATAGAGACAGAAGGACTAGGATACATCCGGTCAAAGAAACGAGAGTTACTAAACAGCTGCTATGTCAGGTATGACTTCGATGAAGAAGAGGATGCTCAATGAGAGGACGCTAATCCTGAGCCAGTGAAAGTTCCAGATGCAGAAGTGCCCAGTCCATCGTTCGAAGAACAAATGAATAAGCTTATAAAGGAAGCTAGTCAAAAAGTCCGAGACGACCATAACCGCGAAATGGTCATCTACGAGAAAGCCAAAACGCAACGCCTTCTCCAACAGGCCGTGAAAGATGAAAATGCCGCTTCTCGTCAATATAACATTCGACAATATCATGTATAAGGTCATCAAAGATCTTTGTCTTGGCCCTCTGATAGGTAGCGCCGGCGTTCTTCAGACAGTAAGGTATCACTCTGTAGCAGAATATGCCCATAGGAGTCCGGAAAAAGGTATGCTTCTGATCTTTGGGATGCATCTTTATTTGATTATACCCCGATAATCCGTCCATGAAGGAGAAGACTTCATGAGTGGACGTGTTATTTATCATCAACTCGGTAACCGGTACGGGAAAATCATCTTTCGGGAAAGCTTTGTTGAGGTCCCGGAAGTCCACGCAGATGCGCACCGTCCCATTTTTCTTCATCACTGGGACAATGTTGGCAATCCAGTCAGGGTATTGAACTTCTTGGATGAAGCCGAAGTCGATTAGTTTCTTGACTTCGGCGTTGATACTCATTTCAAGTTCGAGCCGCATTCCTTTTGGTGCTTGTTTGACTGGCTTGATGTCCGGAAATATCGCCAATTTATGCACAGCTATTTCTGGATTTAGCTCTGGCATCTCGAAATAGTTCCATGCGAAGCAGTCTTTATACTACATGAGCACGTCTTTTAGCGTAGCCACCTGCTATTTGGACAGCAGCTCACTGACGAACGTTGGTCGCGGGTCGTTTGCCGTCCCCAAGTCGATTTTCCTTAGGTTGTCCGCAGTAGTATGTATTCCATCCTCTAACTCTTTTGGCATCAGTGGAAATTCTGAGATCAACTCATCTTCATCCTCATTTTCGAAGCACCAGGAAAGGTCATCCATATTCTCGGGCACTCCGTCTTCTGACAACGTTACCATGTGACAGGTACGAGCTCGTTTCCAAGAACGATGTTGATCTGGTTCTACTCTCGCTATATACGTTGATTTGGGCACATGCTTCTGTGGTGGGGCTACCCTCCAACTGTCGGATAGAGCGAATCTGCCGAGTTGATATTGGTCTTCGACCCAGTTTTTGAAGGTGAAGTAGTCTTCGAGAGGATGTCCTATCGTTTGGTGATAGGAACAATAATCCAGGTGATTAACCTCGTTTGCTTGATCGGGGTGCCGAGACTCTGGGAGTGTCATCATCTGATATTTTAAGACAAGGTCAAAGATTCTCCTTGTCTTGTCTCGAGGGAAAGAATATGCTCGACCCATCTTTTTCATAAGAGACGGACTCCGGCTGACCGTTTCTCGATCGCGTGCCCTTTTAGATCCGTTTAGCTGCTGTCGAACGTTTTTCCGTTCTTTAACGTGTTTTTGCCTCCGCGTCGGGCCTTTTTCTTGCCAAAGGAATGCATGGCCGGCTGACGGTGAAGGGCATCGTCATCCTCCGTGGCCTGCTGAAGGAGGCGTTGCGTCTTGGGTTTCTCGTAAATGCCAATTTCGTGGCTGTGGTCGTTCCGAACCTTTTGACTCGCTTCCCTTACTAGCTCATCCATCTGTTATTCAAACGATGGACTCAGCATTTTCATGGCAGGACCTCATTCCGGTTTAGCATCAGCGTCTCTTAAAAGAGCATCCCCTTCATCATCGAGGTCGTTTATGACATGGCATTCATGGAATTGCTCTCGTTTCTTGGACTGGAAATATCCAAGCCCGATCGTTTCCATTCTTCCGCTGGGCAATTTCCGCTGAGTTCCGGGGACGCTCCAAATCTTGTTGTAGATCTGAGCTTGTCGAGCAGTTTCTTTGAAAGGTACGCCTTAGCATCTCAATAACCTCTTTAATCCCTTTACGTAAAATCTGGGCAAACGGATGGGTTGGAGCCTATCAAGCATAAAATCAGCACCATGCCAGACTTCTCTTTCGACTTTAGTCTCCGTGGATCGATTGAATAGGATAGCCTTTTCACCTCTTCGCCTTGGAGGGACGTAGAATGTCTGCAGCTCTTACACACTATATGTTTCAAGCGCATCAAGCTCTCTGTAGTGCTGCCGCGGAACCATGGCAATTTTCAAACTCCGATCATCTCCAGCGAAGGCCTGCATTAATGGACGGACCGAGAACACTGCATTGAGTTCATCGTTAGAGTCACTGCCAAAGACCAAGATAGGGGTAGATGGTCTCGGCCTGTTGCATTAGGGCGGCCCCGAATAGACTATCTATTCTTCCTCCTCGGTATCACTCCCGAAGACCGGAATAGTGGTGATAGCTTTTTGCTTATTCTCTAGTTTATGGCATCTTTTCGTGTCTTCAAAGTCTGGTAGGAAATACTTAGCGTCTTCATACTTGCGGACTTCATTTACGGAGAATGTGTTTAGTTCCCCTGTCACGGTGTACTCGGGACCATCTTTGAAATACTTCATACACTGATATTATGTAGAAGGGATGATGTTGTACTCGTATAACCAAGGCCTACCGAGTAAAGCGTTGTAGCAGGTCTTGGCGTCGATGACATGAAATTTGATGTCAGCGACGAGCAGTCCAAAGCGTAACGTCAATATTGCGGACCCGAGCATCCGTGATGACTGGGAGTCAAACCCGGAGATGGTGATTTTATCCCAAGTGAGATGTTGAATGCTCATGCAAATTTCTTTTAATACCCTCACATTTAGGAGGTTGACAGAGGACCCATTGTCAACTAAGATCTTCCATATTTTGATGTCATGGCAGTACCCGGTGACATACAGGGGACGATTATGCTCGTACGTTCCGAGGAGGAGATCTTCATCACTGAAAGTAATGTCAGCTGTGTGCACTTGAATGAACGAAGTTCTGTGTGCGCTTTCGCTTTTAAAAGATGAATCAAAGAATTTTAACCGCAATCAAGAACGGCGTCTCTTGGTAGCTAGCCGGTTGAGTACGGGTCGGTCCACAGGGAGATGGATTCCTTATCTTTGTGTTCTAACGAGTTAATCCAAAAAAATGGTGTTTTTATTTTAAGATCTAAGAGTTCATTTTTGTGATTTTAATTTAACAACTACGGCAGATAAATAAAATTAACAACTACGGCAGATAAATAAAATTTATAACTAGAGCAGAAAATAAATTTATAACTAAGGCAGAAAAGAAATTAACTAGGGCAAGATAAAAAACTTACTTCTTTATTGATGCACTCTTTAACGATTACATTGAATTGAAAATCTAATATCTGGAATTTAAAAGAGGCACCAAAAAAGAGGCACGCCTCAAAAAGAGGCTGTAGGGTTCCTATTTATAGATACAGGAAACCCTAGATTACATTCTGATCCATTCATAAATTTACAAATATACTCTAAGAAGACCCGGTGATCAACGCATCGTCTTATCCACCGACACGTGCATTGTACGGTCGCGGATCCGATGCCAAAAGCCTTGTTTGGCCGCGGTTCCGCGGCTATTTGATGGGCTATTGGGCTCATTTCTTTAAGGCTGCTTCATGTTGCATTTTACTTCTGATTTCTTCACTTGGTTTCTCAGAATATCTTCTACTTTCTTCCAGATTTCCACAGGGCAGAATGTTGTGGACTTTTACCGTTAGTTTCGTGTTGAAGTCTTGAATCTTGTGATGCCCTCATACGTTGCGCAATCGAACTGTTCATTGATCTTCATTTGTTCGTTAAACTGGTAGGCGGTATCAAACAGATTCATCTATTTATTGGTCGTAGTCTCACATTTATAGCGTCTTTTCACCATTTTCACTTTATTTGTTATGAGAACCTGTAACATGCAACTATGTAGCAGACATGGATCAAAAGTACCTGTTTATTTGTAAAATGAATAAGAATGGGGAATATAATAATGCAAAATTATGATATGAACAAATACCCCCAAACTTATCTTTTGGTCGTTCTCGAGCAAAACTAGTTTTATTCTCGACAAAGACCTAGCCTCACTTTCGCAAGGAAACGCGATTGCACTGAGCTCGTGCAACAAGCCGTTAAACCTCTAGGTGTCCCTAGTAGGAGGAGTGTTGTCTCCTGAGGGTTTTCAGCGGATACTACCCACAAAATCCTATCAATTCGGCCTATTGACTTTTATTCTCCAATTAGGTTTTCTAACAAGAAATTCTATTATTTTCAACTCAGAAATTATCAACCCGTATTTTTCACACTTTCTTATCATTTAACTTAAGATTGTATATGTTTTGTAGATTCACTCAGCTTTTAGCATCTTTTCAGTTTTCCTTCTAAGGTTCCATCACAACTTAGGAATTTTTATCATCTCTACTATAGATATAAGTCCTGTTTTTCATTCCTATCTCTAATCTAAACCCCAATAACATACCCCTACGTGTGTGTATGTATCACCCCTACACTTGGAAATTCAATTCAAGCTCTTATACTCTTGTCCATCGTCCAAAGTACTTTTTAGTTGGTGAATTTTTATATGAAATTGCTCACACATCCTTCATGCGACCGTTAATACTTCTTGAGGTACCAACGACCGATTACAAAATGTGTTTGCACATTAAGGCGTAATTCCTAGTCTTGTAACACCTAAGGTTTTAGCAGTGACTCCCAAACCAGTTGTTCTAAGGCACTAGGTGATAAAGCACCCTCACTAAATATTTTTTCTATTTATGCAGCCTTAAATAATTACAAAAATCAGTGTTCATTTTTTTTTATTCACACTTGTATTTTTATTTTATTTCCCTTTATACTAAGGACTTTAGAGAAGAGCATTTCAAGGTCTCTTCTATTATTCCAAGTTTCAATGTTCGTGTTTGTGCAATTTGTAGGGTATATATTTTCAAAATTTAGATTTAAGATTCAGAATTATTTTTCAGACTTACACTTCAAATAAAAATTCAATACCCTTCCCTTATTTTGACTTAGCCCAAGAAGTGAGCTCAAAATTTGCCTATTTCTAAGTAAGCTACAAAGACATATATTTTCTACCGTTAAATTTTAAGAAAGGTTATTTTTTAGGTTTTTAATTTACTAAGTCTAGGATCTAATTTTTCCTAGCTAGTTAACCGTCTTGTCAAACTCAAGTCAATTATGGCCAAAATTGAATTTTTCAATTTTTATAATTTTTCAGTTTTTTTTTTATGGATTTTAAAATAAGTATGCAAAAATGTACATATGAATGCGAAGGAAGAAAGCTTACCGAGCGCACACCCAAACTTAAACTTGACAGTGTCCTCACTGTCAGGCTACACCAAGAGGGTCAAAATTGTCGGTACTCCCCTGTTTATTTTTTATATATATAAATTTTTTTTATTGTTAACAGAAAAACAAAACAAAATATATATACAAAAAGGTCCCCCCCAAAGTTAAGTGAAACAGTGTTTCCACTGTTGAAGCATTAAAGTTCAGAGTTAGGGAGGAGAAAAACACAGTATCAAGTTATACAAGGTCTTCCACAGGCCAAAGGTTAGCACCAACCATTCAAAAAAATTATCGTTATAATGGTGTGGTTGGTGAAAGAATGGAGTGTAGAGGAAAGAAATGAGAAGCACACGAGACCGTGTGGGAATAGAAGCAGTATACGATCTTGGTGGAGGAGAAGAATGGCGGAAAAGAGAAAGAAGTGTAGTACGAACTTGAGGGTGTAAATTGAGTGAATAAATTAGCACAAATTGTGATGTCCGATGTGTTAAAAGCGATTGTGCTAATTTATCAACCCGTCGAGAAATGGGGTCAAATCTCTCAAGATTCGCGAGAAAACATGGGTACGTTGAACTTGGTAAACCAGACATTGAAAATGGAAGCGTGACGGATTCTTACGCGGTCGAAACGATGGAAAGGACGAAGGGGAGTGATTTAGGAAGTGTCACAGTTAAATGTTCAGGAGGATGAATTGGAAAATCCGACTCACCAAACAAAACTGGTTCATCCTCAATACTGTCCACAATACTCTCCTCAATACTATTCTCATAATTCTCCTCAAAAGTTATCTCATCCATGCAATTATCATCAAAATCAAGACGCATATGAAGTTCGGGAAAAACATTTAATGACTCGGGATGATGAATTGGAGAGAGAAAATCAGTCAAATCTGCGGGTTCATCATCCAAAATATTCCCTGCGTCAATATCCTCAATCAACTGAAAATCAATTTTTTCAGACACCTCATCAAAAGCATGGATATTTATCAATTCAGGTTCTAGATTGGAGGTGTAAAGTTCAAAAGGATTAGGTTTGGGTTCACTCGAAAAGGGCTCTTCACAATCAGGTAAATCAAACACTACAAATTCTCACAACTCATTACACGTTTTATCATTAACTGGTGAATCATTTGGGACACTTGTTTGAAAATCGGAGTTGTGGGATTCAATTGGGGATGGGTAGGTTTGATTTGGAAGGGTGCACATCTCACTCTCTCCACTCACATTCTCAATCTGTCCAACCGCCTCATCATACATTGGAATTTTTAGAGCTAGTTGGAAACTAGCTACCGGGTCACTAGGTTGCATAAGGGCGGCATTGGACGCATCCAAATTCCTCATCTGTTGGTTTGTCGCTACAATATAAGGTTCCAACGACTGTTCCAGACTAAACATAGGTTGTGAAGGGGTTTCAGTAAAAGATTCAAAATTGTTTGGATTCTGGAAACTCCCAATTGGTTGTGTAGAAGCAATGTCTAGAGAATGTGCGAAAGTCGGGTAGGACTGGTAGGAATTGAATGGTTGGACAGAGTAGGATCAACATTTGGATAAAAAGGTGAATGGACTTGTTGATCCCAATAACTGGAAGTGTTGAAAGGAATGAAAGATCGGTTACGAGATTGTTCAATATGTTCAGCAATAGACATGGGTTTCGGAGTTACAACAGAACTCGAAAAAGGGGTATCAACGTAAGAAGGTGGTGAATGTTGAAATGGTTGATACAAAGTGGATTGCGGAGTCGAACTGTTTCTCCTAGACGCTTCTATTCGACCTTTCAAAGAAATTTTGGGCATGGAGGAGTCGTCCATAATTCGACCAAAACAATTCGCGTAGGAAGCAATGTTTGGATGAGGGTACCAAAGTTCGGCAAGAGTTTTGTGAGGTGGGGTACCCATGATGTAAGAAGGAGAAGAAAAAGAATGTGGGTGCAAGTGGGGTGCAATGGATTTCTAGCGACAAAATTGGCAAGTCTTTGTATAAATTTTTTTTCTGTTTTGTGTTTTTTTTATAAGGTGCTTTTTGCAAAAATATTTTCAATAAAAGGCTTAGACACACGTTCAATCAATCAAAAATGCACAATCAAGCCTAGATCTAGGGTCACCTAGGTCAACTAGACTGCTCCTAACTATTCCAAAGGGCAAGATGTGAGAACCTCAAACCGTCTCTTCACCGCCAATTGTGGCCAGGTAAGCACAAATAGAGAAAGGAGGGATCCGCTCACGAATCACCGTGAGACGGGCCTTTTAAAGTTAACTTTCCCTACCTGTCTAGCCTAAGCACCACAAAGTCAGGTTAGGATCAACGGTCGATGCCTATAACTATTCCTTTGTCCTATTGAGCGCGAAGTCCTTAGGGCTGAGTCTAATCATTTTTAATTAACTTGATGGTCAATGAAATATGCTTTATGTGATTTTTGGGGTCCTATGAAGGGTAATGAAATCCCCACCCAATCTGGATTGGTGTTCAAGCCCCTTAAAGTCAAATTAAAGTATGCAAAGCAGTAAACACAATCAAACACTTTCAAACAATTTTTTTTAGCGCAGCGCAAAGAATCCTGCACAAGATCAAGTTATTGGAGAAGGGAAGAGAAGTTTTTTGGCGCAAAGAATCCTGCAGGAAATTTTTACAGAGGAGATAATGGGGTTGCAGAGAAGAAGAAAAGAAGCTTACAGAGGAGATTCCACCAGCTGACATCACCAAGGGGCCGCGGATGCACGGCAGGAATGGGGTTTTCGCGGCGGAAACGCGGTGGGATGTGAGGTTCAGTTCCCGAGACTTCTTCTGTTCCTCTGTTATGATTTTCCTCTATTGTTCATATCTACTGTTTTCTGTTTTGCTCTATGGATTTTTCCAGATCTGAACTCATTCGTTGATCCTGCATAATTCAAACGAAACACCCTTCAAAGAATAACAAGATGATAATTTTTTTTTTAATTTTTATATTTAAAATTTTCAGTTCTTATTAATTTTATGATTTTATATTAACCCGAAATTGCAAAAAGAAAATAATAAGTCATCCCCGGCAACGACGCCATTTGATTGAATAAGATTTTTATATCAAAGAATTAATTACCGCAATCAAGAACGGCGTCGCTTGGTAGCTAGCCGGTGAGTACGGGTTGGTCCACAGGGATTTTGTGTATTTTCTATTTGTTCTAACGAGTTAATCCAGAAAAATGGTGTTTTTATTTTAAGATCTAAGAGTTCATTTTTGTGATTTTAATTTAACAACTACGGCAGATAAATAAAATTAACAACTACGGCAGATAAATAAAATTTATAACTAGACCAGAAAAGAAATTTATAACTAGGGCAGAAAAGAAATTAATTAGGGCAAGATAAAAAACTTACTTCTTTATTGATGCACTCTTTGACGATTACATTGAATTGAAAAATCTAATATCTAGAATTTAAAAGAGGCATCTCTAAAGAGGCACGCCTCAAAAAGAGGCTGTAGGGTTCCTATTTATAGATACAGGAAACCCTAGGTTATATTCTGATCCATTCATAAATTTACAAATCTATCCTAAGAAGACCCGGTCAACGCACTGTCTTATCCACCGACACGTGCATTGTACGGCCGCGGATCCGCGGCTAAAAGCCTTGTTTTGCCGCGGTTCCACAACCGTTTGATGGGCTATTGGGCTCATTTCTTTAGGGCTGCTTCATGTTGCATTTTACTTCTGGTTTCTTCACTTGGTTTCTCAGAATTTCTATTTTCTTCCAGATTTTCACAATGCAGAATGTTGTGGATTTTTACCGTTATTTTCATGTTGAAGTCTTGAATCTTGTGATGCCCTCATACGTTGCGCAATCGAACTGTTCATTGATCTTCATTTGTTCGTTAAACTGGTAGGCGGTATCATACAAATTCATCTATTTATTGGTCGTAGTCTCACATTTATAGCGTCTTTTCACCATTTTCACTGTATTTGTTATAAGAACCTGTAACCTGCAACTATGTAGCAGACATGGATCAAAAGCACCTGTTTATTTGTAAAATGATAAGAATGGGGAATATAATAATGCAAAATTATGATATGAACATCACTTCTTCCAGCTCGTCCTTCATCTTTTCTTCAACAAGGAAAGCTTGAAACTGCTCGGGCTCTTGTAATACCTTGATCAGAGAATCTCGTGCCTCTTTAAACAACAGAAGGGCATCCAAAACGCTTAGCTGTGAGGGTATCTTCCTCAAGTGTGCTAGGACATTGTAATCCACCTTGCACTTCTTAGGCGGGTCTTTGGCTGCCATCTCTTCGACGACTCGATCATCAAGGGCGATATCCTCAGGGACTTTTTCCTTCCCCTTTTCTTTTTTGTTCGACCCCTTGTTTGTGGGTCCAAGATTCTTTTCAGGCAACGTACGGTTACGCGGCTGAATATTCTCACAGTTCTTTACCTCTTCCTCTTCTCTTGAGGTGGATTCTTTGAAGAGAGGGCCGAAAGCTACTTCTTCGTCGAAATCTCTTCCGAAGGTGAGAACTTGCGATCCCCTGGTATCAAGCATGTGACAGTTGCCGGCAGTTCTTTTGCGCTCATTTGTCGTATTTCTCTTCTCCCGACAAGTTTTGTGCTTCATCCGCTTAAAATGTTGTCGGTGAGCAACGTATCCCTGCCACCATTTCTTGAAGGCATTGCATTCTTCAGTGGGATGTATAACCTTCCAATGGTATAAGCAGTAGCTCGGATAAATGTCCGCTTCGTCATGGTATATACCGCCAGAAGTATCTCTTTTGAAAGGAGGCAGCTTCATTCCCATTGACAGGGCTTTAGTGAACTGTTTCCTTGACTTAAGACTGTTTTTGTCTGCCACAGGCGTGCTTCGATCTGGTTGGAGTGCTTTACGACGCATCCCTATTATGGCTTCTTCAACTTGATGCCGAGGCCTGGCCTTATCGAATATGGCCATTTCACGCTTTTGATCAGCTTTGGTCTTCTGACGGGCTTCGTTCAGCAGCATGTCAATCATCTCGTCTGACGATTTCAAGGATTTTGGCCCCGAACCTTCCCCAGCTCCTCCATATTATCTTCTGATGCCGAGCGAGATTCTTCGTGATTTATGGGTGAATGAGAGATCATGTGACAACTTGCCACATAATCCTCGGGTTCTTCCAACGAGTCGTTTCCGTCATCATTGTCAGTATCTCCGCTCTTCAGGATATGGCTGAGAAACTCTTGGAATGTGACCGGGATTCGCGCCTTCTAGTTCTATTCCTCCAGTGCGTCAATATGCCTCTGCAAATCCGTGCATTTGTCATCAGACTGTGCGGGTTTTTTGGTCTTCTTCTTGTTCTTCGAAGACTTTGACGGCTGGGCCTGGGTGTTTTGCCCATTGCTACTAACTCTCGATGTTGGGCACGGTTTCAGAATCCCCTTAATGATTTCTGGCTTTAGCGGGCTTCTCCACCCGATCGCCGGGCATGCTTGAAGATCCTTCAGCATCCTTTTAGTTTTAGCTGATAGAACAACTAGCCATGAAACTTCCTCTATAAATGAGCATGATGCCCCCGGCATGTCCACCTTTTTAGGAGCGTGCGGTTGTGGCGGGTTTACCTTCCAGTTTTCAAACAGAGCGAATTTGCCTTGTTAGTATTGGTCCTCAATCCAGTTTTTAAAGACGAAGCAATCTTCGATTGGATGGCCCAATACTCGGTGATAGGGGCTGTAATTGGGATTGTTGACGTCGTCGGGCTGCAGCGGGCATTTCGGATCTGGCAAGGTGATGAGCCTGTTGCGCACCACTAGTTCAAACAGTCTCCTCGTTTTATTCCGGGTAAACAAGTAAGGGCGTCTCAACTTCTCGTTGAAGAATCGCAATTTGTTTCCTTGGCGAGCAACTGGTTTCGGATCACTCAGCTGTTGCTGAGTGTTGGCGACGAAGATCGCTTTACCTTTCACCTTCTCATTTCGAAGCTCCGTTTTCGAGGAGGGCGGTCTATGGCCCATCTGATCTATTTGGGCCAGCTTGTCGATTAGGGCCTGGAAAGTGGTCGGCTTGAAGAACATCATGAATTGGGATATAGTTGCCTGCAGATCTAGGGTTCCCACGAACATGCCCACGGCAGGAGCTTCCTCTATGCGTTGTTCGCATCTCGACCATAGGTTCCTCCACCGAATTGCATACTGAACCCAAGTCTCTCCTGGTTTCACCCTGGCATTGATCAATCCCGTGATCGGGGTGTGTTCGCTGGCACTTGCAAAACACTGGGTGAATAGTAACTCTATTTCTGTAAACGTTTTGATGGAGTCGTTCGGAAGCTCCGAGTACCTTTCAAAAGCCGTCTCCACTAAACTGCCGACGAACTGGTGAAGTAGCAATTTGCCGTCGCATCCGGTATCGCCGCACAGAGCCCTGAACTAAGCGATGTGCTGATAATGATTGCCCATCCCCTTATACACATGAAATTTAGGGATCGTGTTTCGTGGCGAGTACTTAATTTGATCGTACCAGCCTAGATATGGTCTCCCAGTTCTAATGACTTGGCTATTAGCTTCGCTTGTCTGATGAGCTCGTATTTGTCGAGCTATGTAGTCATCAAGCGCAGCATTCGAGATCGTCTCCTCCCTCGCTGCTGATAAAGCCGGAAGAGGGTTTGATGTCTCCCTTCTGTCGTCATCAATGATTATTGAGGGATCTTCGGCTGGAAGGTCCGGCTGGATCATCATTCCCACCATATCTTAGAACAGAAGCGTCATTTGTTTTATATTAGCTGCTTGTTCCGCGGCCTCTTTATCTTTTTTCTCAAGCATCCTTAATAGGAACTCGGCATCGGTTTCTTTTTCCTGACGTTTCTCCGACGACGATTTCGGGATTTCCTTCTGCCCAGTGAGTGCGACCATCTTTGTCAGCATCTCCTGGAGTTTCTGTTGTTGCTCCTGAGCCTTTGTTACGGACCGTGTAAGTGGTCGATGACCCCCAGAAGCATGACTTTCCTCTTTTCCGGAAGCCATGTAAAAGGTGTGCACCACCATGCCCCCAGACTTGGGGAGTTTGGATTCAGCGCCTTTGAGATTTTTCGTGGACACGGGGATCTTCTCCGGCCTTCTCCTTTTATGAACGGTCGAAGTTGAGGGGGCTGTTGCAGCCGATGCTTTCCATGGTACGACGGCGGTGAGATTCTCCTCTTGCCAGACCTTCATTTTCTTCGATCAGCGGGAGTAGTCTTTGTCGATTATGGAGTCTTGGACTCTTCGCCAGACCCTATGGATTTTGGAGGACAGCCGCTGAGTGGGCTGCTCCGGCTTCGCCTTTGTGACATTTTCAGCAGGTGGAGGAGACCTTTTTAGTACGTCAGTTGGAGACCTTTTTAGTACGGCAGTTGCTAAATATCAGAAGGTAGCTGGTTTGTTGCAACCATTTCCGATTCCTCAATGGAAGTGGGAACATATAACCATGGATTTCGAGACAGCATTACCACGGAGTTCAAAGGGCAATAATGTAGTTTGGGTGATTGTCGATCGATTAACCAAGGCAGCTCATTTTATACCATTTCGAGTTGGTCAATCAACTAAGGCTTTGGCAAAGCAGTACATGCAGGAGATTATGAGATTGCATGGAGTACACGTGAACATCGCATCCGATCGTGATACTCGATTTCTATCACGCTTTTGGAGGAGTCTATAGGAAAGTTTGGAAACCCGCTTGAAATTTAGCACAACCTATCATCTTCAGACAGATGGCTAGTCTGAAAGAACGATCCAAACTCTTGAAGATATGTTGAGATCATGGATGTTAGACTTCAAGGGTTCATGGGAGGATCATTTGCACTTGGTAGAGTTTTCGTACAATAATAGTTTTCAGACGACTATACAGATGGCTCCATTCGAAGCATTATATGGTTGTAAGTGTCGCTCACCTATCTGTTGGGACGATGTTGAAGAAACAAGATTATTGGGACCGGATCTTATTATGCAAACGGTGGAGAAAGTTAACTTGATCCGAAATCATATCAAGGTGGCACAAGATTGATAGAAAAGTTGGGCTGATACTGGACGAAGGCCTCTAAAGTTTGCAGTTGGTGATCTTGTATTCTTGACGATATCACCAACCAGAGAAGTGATCCGATTTGGTATTCGAGGTAAGCTTAGTCCTTGATTCGTGGGGCCTTTCGGTATTATCAAGCGTGTTGGGAAGGTGCTTATCGCTTGGCTTTACCACCATCCTTGGCGGGTGTTCATGATGTGTTTCATGTATCTCAACTCCGCGGGTATGTTCGAGATGAGACGCACGTCCTAAATCACTCGAAACTGACAGTAAGAGAAGATTTAAGGTATGAAGGGCGACCAACAGCGATTGTAGATCGACGAGAAAGGTCCTCAAGAATAAAGTTATCCCACTAGTACTTGTTTCATGGGGGAATCGTTCGCACGGAGAATCTACTTGGGAACGTGAAGACGGAATTCGACAGAAGCTTCCACAGCTCTTTTCTTAGAACCGTGTCTTATTGTCTCTTTTTGTAACGACTCTAAAATCTTGTACGGAAATTTTACTGTTAATATACAAGAAATGAGTTTTGCAGCCTAAGCTTAAGTTATAAGTTACTTTTGTTAAATAACAGGAAGAAACAACTTGTAACTCATTGGCAAAGCCTTGCACTGCTGTGACGTAGCCTGTGTGTTCAATTCCCATCAAACGCATTATTTTTTTATGAATTTCTTTTTAACTTTTTGGAAGCCCAAAAGATTGCACGTGCAATGCACGGGAAATGAAAAGTTCAGAAAAATCAAACATGTGGAAAATGATTTAAACAGAGAATTTATCAAGTGGCACGAATCTCGAGGCAAATGCCTCGAGATCGACCGGACAAAAGCTCTGTATAGCCTGCACCGATGGTCGGATGAGGCTCAAATGGCCCCATGCTCTGCTCACTTGTCTCTTCACCTACCTCTAACTCCTCTGCACTGTTTGATTTCCCTGCAATCAAACAGAGACCTTTCAATTCACAACTTATCACAATTTTAATGCTTTTAATCCACACTTTTAATTCCCAAACCCTAGTTCTCCACTATAAATACCACCTCCTACCTTGGCTCAGCACCATTCTGAAAATTCTAGCCAAAACTCTCTAAAAAGCTCATAGCGTAAGTGAAGTTAAGTGGAGTTAGCAAGCAAGTTGGTTCTGGCGAAAATCAAAGCAAATTCCGGAGCTCCCGCGATGCCACGAAGCTCATCCCCTCTTCTTTAACCTCTCCTTAAAATTTCTAAACCATAAGTCTCTCCCAAATCTCATCCTTTCTATTGAAATTTCTCTTCAAATTTTATATCGGTAAAAGTGCAGTTAATACCGACATCTTCTTTTTTAAAACACATAACTCCCTTTTCCATTACAATTTAGTCAATCTAATTTTACTACATCACTTATAACCTTAAAACATAATATTTAGAATCAAATTTCATCAAAATTCTCTTGTGAAACAATAATAGTAGAACTTTTTCATTAAAATACCTTGAACTTTATAAACACCTCTTTTAGGATTTTTTAAAACAATACTTTTAGGAAAACTTCATGGGGTAATGACCTACCCCACACGTACACTTTGTTTCATAGCACGATACACATTGTATGTTTTTCATTTCGAAGAATAATATTACAATAAAATACCATATAACTTAAAAACCAGATTTCTTTTAAAGTGATATTTCATATCTTTTGCGATTACGCATCTACAACCCTCTTTAGGGGATCCGCTAACGGATGGTGCTGATTATCGCACATCCTTGGGCTAGTAGAGCAAGATGCATACCTCCTCACGGAGCATTCGATCTTGAAAGGATTTAAATACAGTTTTTAAAAAATACGAATTTTCTAAATAAAATAAAACTATTTTAAAAAATTAAAATTATATAAAATTATAAATCCATATTTTCAAAATATTATAAATCTATATTTTTCAAAAAATGAAAAGATTAACAAATGACAATAAAATACCATCAAAATACCAAAAAGACAAGTTTTTCAATAAAATACCATGAACTTTCCAAGTTAAGTATTTATCATTAAAATACATCAATACTTAAATTACATGCTCATGACAACCCTAAATAATATTAATCACCCTCAAGATTTTATTTTTAATCTATATTAAAATATTTTCATAAAACCCCCTCGAGATATATAAAACAATATTTAAGAACATTAGTTAATATAGGTTTAAGCGGGATCAATTCTCTTGAACCCCAGGGAGCCGGAGAAAGTGAGTGCTTGCCTATTTAAGTTAGAAAACCTAACAGAGTTATCAATGGTAATTGTCTTGGAAAAAGAAACAAATCCTGTCGTCCATCTGCAGCAGTTACCGATGACTCCCGAACCTAATTCAAAAGCTAAATCTGTTTACAAATGTCTGATTCTAAATCAAACTTGAATCTACTATCAAATATGAATACTTGATCAAGAACATGAATACTCTAATCCAAACATCAATATCAAACATGTATACTTGACTTTACTTGACTTGACCGAACCATGGTTATAACTTGACATGACTACTTGAATACTTGATTATATCCTGAACATGAATACTTGAACAATTTGTATCCATGGTTTTGACAAGTCCGATAATTATAATCTATACAATACATTACGCGGGGATAAAGTGGTAGATTAGTAAAGAACGTATATCGTGGAATGAGAGGTCACTTAAAAGACACCTACATGAATTCTCGTGCCGTTGTCCCATGGGTTATGACAGGGCCTTGTACTACATGTTACCATAGTCCACGGGGTAAGATGGACTCCTCTCGTATACATGAATACCTTCTGTATCAAGCTACAAACAACTACGTTACAATAATAATCATATACCAGTAAACAATCATACACAATTCATTTCATATACTGTTTTCTTTTTTTTTTATTTTAGGACTTACCAAGCGCTAGTTCGCTGACGACATTTCTTTCTATTTCTTTTTATCGAATGTTTGTCAAGAGTACAGGACTCTCAGGAGATCGAGCCTAGCCAGGAGGACTTGGACCAGCTTGCGGTACAGCCCGACTTCTAGTTCCTTGTACTTACTTTCCTATATGCCATTGTTTAGGCACTGCTTATTATCATTGTATCATTTCATATCAAACAGTTGTATGTAAAGATGAATGTAAATAAAATTGCTGTTTTATTTTAATACTCTTGTCATTCTTGTACATTTTATATATTTCTTAATTACGCTTAACGTGTTTATTTCTTAGTAAATACGTTACGGACTGCCATGTCATCATTTCTGTCTACTGGGAAGCAGGACGTGACACTTTTCTTTTTCCGTGAATTTCGAGGACAAAATTCTTTTGTAGCTGGGTATAATGTAATACCCTAGCACTGTTATACTATATTTATTTGGGGTATTTCAAATCTTGCAGTAAAATTTCTTGACTATTGTAGCTTTTGAGTTGCAGATAGAGCAATTGATAGTTGTGATTATTATCCGACCCGACCCGCATGTTTGAAACCCATCATGATTCAAGATTATATCAAATATTTGCTAATACAGAGTATCCATGCAAATCTAGATTTTATATACATATATAATATATTTTAGACTCTAAATATCCTTTTAAAATACAAAATAAAATAAAATAATATATTTCCTTATCTAGCTTTGCATGTTAGAGCACCCCATATCATGTGGTTGCACCTATATATCATGTTCTTATCCTAAGTGTTACACAGACTAGTATTTGGATCGCTACGTATATTCATGTAGATCCGTATTTGAGGTATATGTTCTTAATTGTAGATATTGCATTATGATTTAAATTCTTACGTATATTCTACATATTGAAAAACTAGATTTTTGAAGGGATATGGGTAAGATTCGGAGTAATATGGTATTATCTGTAAAATCCCACAATTTATATATATATATATATATATATATATATATATATATATATATAATATTTTCTAAAACTAATAATATAAACTGTTATATATAATATATATATTATATTAATTATAATAAATCTCTATCTCTCTCTATCTCTCGTCTCTGTCTCTCTCTCTTAAACTCCCATATCCCCACCTCATTTTCTCTCTCTCTCTCTCTCTCATATATATATATATATATATATATATATATATATATATATATATATATATATATATATATATATATATATATAATAAAACATACTCTCTCTCCCTCGTTCCTTCTTCTTCCCGAACGTGAATCCTAACCCACGCCTGTCGCCGTCTCGTCGCCGCCCCCTCACCATTACTGTCCCCCTCTCGTCCTCACCTCCTCTTACTTACCTCCATCAACCCAAAGCACTACCACCATACCGCTTCTCTCTTCTGCTAATGTCAACCATACCAAGAACCCATCCCCCATCGCCGGCAACCCCTCGTCGCCATAAACCCCTCACCACCGACCACCTCCATCATCTCCTTGTTTCTCCAGCAACCCCCGAACACCATACACCACCACCACCGACCCTTGATCATTCCCCGATCACACCAGAACCCACACCCACCTCACTGTCACCTCGCCGCCGAAGACTTCTTCTCGTCGCCGTCGTCTCATCGCCACCATCTCCTCTGTCCTTGACAGAACACCAGTAACCCCAACAGCCAGTTCACTTCTTCTTCTTTCTTTTGCTTCTCTTTTCTTGATCCTTGATCGTCTCTCCAGAGTTACGCATGTCACCGATGATCCGGACGACCCAGTCACCTTCGTCATCTAACCCAATCATCACGACATGCAGCTGCTCAGCCAGGTCAAGTCCTGCGTGCGTAAGTTTTGCATCTTGACTTTATTTCGACGTCGAAACGTGACATCTGTATCTCGACGTGAAATTCGATTATGCAAGTTCTAAACTTGCAACATGCTATGTTAATATATAAATATTTAATTGATAAATTATAGTGCATGTGTTTTACTATTCGGCAGAAATTACCGATTTACAGTTTTATAGCATCCGTCTGTATCCGTACTGATAATAGTTTATCTAGTTGCATGCCGGAATATCACGATATTATCATACTACTATATCAGTTCAATATGTTATCTAGATTGCATCATACATGGTAATGGACATATAACGGTTATTACAGACAGATACATATGCATCCTGGCATTAATTGTGTTTCGATATTGATTACAGTTTTACATTGGTATCTATTTTGGTTAAAATACAGTACATGGCATGTTCACGACACATTACCAGACTTGTTACTCAGATCTTATTACTAATGCCAACAATCCTGATTGTTTTCCTGATGGACGTAACTTGTTGCCTACATAGACAAGACATGTACCTGCTTGATCCTGCGTTGGCATTAGATTTATATCGTCAATACCTGACTTGAACACAGAACCTTAGGGGAAAAGGGGAAATCAAGAATGTAACCGAAAATTAACTCAAGAGGATATTCTTATTGTTTGCCATGATTCCGGGCGTGATGGAATAATCATTGTTTATTGTACCGTGGTCCCGTAGGGAATAAACGGGATATATTGTACCGTGGTCCTATTGGGGAATAAATGGGATATATTGTACCATGGTCCCATGGGGAATGAATGGGATATATACTGTTGGGTTATGATGAGAATTACATTAATTGATTTTAAAGACTTGTAGAATAGATAATTTAGAAGCACAGACTTTAGGATACACATCACATACATACAGCTCACTGTTTATACCTGTGTTATTTATTTACATGCATGTTTAATCATAGCATCATAACCTAATTATTACTATTATTGTGGTATTTATGACGCACTGACGTCTGGGTTTTACATGGCCCAATTCCTCTGATTTTATCGCAGGCGGATCAAGAGTATTTTGGCAAGCAAGCCGAGCAGTGAGGAGCTAGACGTTTAGTTTAGAGATGTTTAGTTTCTTTTCTTCCGTAGTTTTATTTTTATTGATGCGAGCCCATATGGGACGTGATTCAGATACTATTGTTTTTATTGGATCTTGATTCGTTTCCGCTACACCTATTTCTTGATATTGTTTATTATGGCAGATAGACATGTGTTAGCTAGATTATATATTTTATTGTTCTTGATATCCAATTGACAGCCATAATGTGACTGTGGAGGGATGATTCCTAACCACAGGTAGTATGGTTGGTTCTGTCACATGCCGTGTTTACATATTTTGGGAAGCGGGGCGTGACACGTATCCTGCCACATTATTGTATTGTTATTCCAAATCTTGAATCTTATCTTTCCCTTAACTCTTTTATCTTGACGATATGGAAATGACTTTGCATCTCAACTTGGAATCCTCATGATTCTCTATTGTTTCTCCCTTCTTATTCTTTCGATTCTGATAGTAGGATTCGGGAGACTTAAATGGAGTTATGTGATTGTAACTATTTATCGCGGCATGGTTACAATGCGATACTCTATTTTGGTAACCTGGAATCCTATTTCGATTCATTTTCTTGACTTGTTTTCATTGTACTACTTTATTTCTCTCGATTTCATTGCTTACGAATTTATGCCTTATCGCGAACTTGAATCCAACAACCGCATTATATCTTTCCCCTTGTCTTGTAGTGACCAGTCCGTCTGCGTTTCGAAGAACAACGAAAAACGCGGGAGAACATATGATGATTGCAATAGTTCGAGATTAACCCCAGCGGGAGCTGGTATAGACTGCTTCAAGGCCAATCAGATGTAAGATGTTTGATTGAAGAAATTCTGACGAACCCGCCTCAGTTTATCATAGTAGCGCAGCGGAAGTGTGGTTGACTGATAACCCACAAGTCTTAGAACAGACTTGTAAATTCATGATGAAGGGAACTGTTTGTGTGTGTGTATGCCAAAAGGTGAGGTTCGTGAACAAGTTGCAGATGAAGCAACGATAGTTGTTCGGAAATTCATGAAGGTATTCAAGGAAATCTTGGGTGTATCGTGTAAACGAGATGTGGAGTTCGCGATTGATCTTATTCCTGTAGCAGCGCCAATTTTGAAGGCTTATTATCTGATGGCACCGGTGGAACTGGAAGAGGTAAAGAGTCAAGTTTTCGAATTATTAGAGAAGGATTTGATTCGCAGCAATGGTTCATCATAGGAAGCTCTAGTTCTTTAGTCAAGAAGAAAGATGGCACGCGGAAGATGTGTATTGACTATCGAGATTTAAATCAAGTGACTATTGAGAATAAGTACCCAATCTCTCGCATTGACGAACAATTTGATCAACTCAGTGGTGTGAGAGTATTCTCGAAGTTGGATTTACGATCAGGGTATTATCAAGTTCGGGTGAAAGAAGAAGACGTTTGCAAGACAACATTCAGAACTCGATATGGGCATTATGAGTGTTTAGTGATGTGCCATTTAGAGTTACTAATGCATCGGCGATATTTATGGACTTGATGAACCAGATCTTTTCACCATTTCTAGATCAGTTCGTGATGGTATTCATTGATGATATTCTGGTCTATCCGAGGAGCAAAGAAGAGCATGAAGAACACTTGAGGATCGCATTACAGAAGTTGAGTTAAGAAAAGTTATTGGCTCGAAGAAGTGAAGTTCTTGGGTCATGTGGTATCCGGAGATGGAATTGCAGTTGACCCCGAAACGATTGCAGCTATTCACGATTGACCGATTCCAAAGAGTGTGGGGGAGATCAGAATTTTCTTTGGACTTGCTGGACATTATAGAAGTTTTTGGAGAACATAGCTCGAATAGCAGAACCATTGACCAAGCTAACACGAAAGGAGGTACCGTTTGTATGGACTGAGAAGTGTGCGTCAGCTTTTGAAGCGCTGAAGCAGAGATTGACCACCGCTCCTATTCTGACAGTGTCAGATGGTTTCGGAGGACTACTTATTCACAGCGACGCATCTGTGAAAGGCTTGGGATGTGTTCTAATGCAGCATGGGAAGGTCATAGCCTATGCGTCGAGATAATTGAAGACTGTAACGACTCTAAAATCTATGTACATAAATTTTCTTGTTATTGTACAGTTCGTCTCTATCGACTCTCAACGAATCTGCGCGAATTCGTCTCCAGCTGGAAACAATCTATCTGATGACCTCGCATCGGTAACCGAACGAACCACATGTCCTAGTCATTAGTCCTCAGGTGACTAGCGACCGTCCATCATATCTCTAAGTATAAGCTCAAGCTGCAGTAGCTCCATCCATCTGGGCGATATCTCGTCATTTGCAGCAATAACTGGCTCATTCACCTGTACGCCGAACAGCGCCTCAATCCTCCACGAAAGGCGACACATTGGCGGTCATCTCTGAATCGGTCTGCTCTAGATCTGAGTAAGACTCTCCACACTGGAAATCTTCAACTCAACTGGGCCCGCTCCGGTGCATAAATCGGACGAATCACCTTCGTCTCTTAATTCAGGTAGACTAGCTATAATCTGTCTCATATCTGCCTGGAAGCTCTGACAATCTAAGCTCGTAATCTCCGAAAGCGACATCCCGTCAATCTCAGCAACAGCTGGTCCCTCTGTCTGCACGGTAGACGACATCATAATCTCTGAGGTATGATGTACAACAACAGTCCTCTCTCAACTGGCAGCTCTAACAATGGCCTGATCATCCGGTGCAAAACCAAGCACTCGCCTCCACTTGAGGTCACAGTCATCAATACTAACTCGAGACGTTCCCATGTCACCAGAAAACACAATGGTCAGCCCTCGTACCAGACGAGCTCGCACTGACCGTAACCCTAGCAGCAGCCCAAACTGCGCTCAAACATGGCGACAGGAACCTCAATCGAGTATCAAAGAGAGCAGATCAATGGCAAGAAAGGAAACAACAGATCCAGAGTGGATACACGATCATAAGAAGGAACAGCATCAATGAAGGTATGATCATGGACTAATAGAATCGGGGATCTCAAATGGATGTATAATCATGGATATAAAGAGAAACACTGATCTCGAAAATATGTACATCCTAAGGTTTCTTAAGCGGAGTGGCGTGTCGTAAGTATGCCGCGGAACATACCAACGGTACGTCACTCTACTTTAGTCACCTATTCCATCAACCAAGGGTCATCCTATACGACGAAAGTTCGGGTCTAATACCCCCTCGACTAAGTCTAAGTTCCGTAAGGTCAAGCCTAAGTTCCGTATATATATAAACGCCCTAGGCTCCACATAGTCAAACTTAGACTCGAACCAAGGTCAACCTAGCGCTCTGATACCAACTTTGTCACGACCCGAAAGAGCACATGACTGGCCCTCGAACCATATGAAATCTATAGGACTCCATCTGATCCAAGTAAGCCAAAGCCCAGAAATCTAAAACCATTTTAAGAGTAAGTGAAGAAAACTGGTTTAAAGAAGTGAAGGAAAATATGTTTGAAGTCGAGGTTTTTAAATAACTAAGCCGAAGGTGCATTTTTAAAAGGTAAAGTCTTTTCTAAAAATTTCGGCAGAGTTTCTTTTGTAAATACTGGCCCCGAACGGGATACAACAAGCATAACATATATACAATGATAAAAGGCATCCCCAAGCGGGAGCTAGCTCTTCGTCAATTGACGGTCACAACCACACATGCAATATAATATACAACGCCGAAAGGCGAGGATCGATCCAAAAGAAACACAGTAAGCATGAAAACCGCAATACTACTAAGCGCGACTCTAAGGCCAAATAAAACATCACTAAAGTCTGAGTCTGAAACAATAAACAAATTTGGTTGATGGAAATTCTAGATACAAAGAATAATATAAGTACAATGGTGGTTTTGATGCAAAAGGAACCACCTACCAAATGCAATTCACCCGCAAGGAAGCAATGTGCCAGAAATGCCGCAAAGGAACCTGTACGGCAAAACCTGCAAGAACTGTGGCACAACGGGGGTGAGTTGCCAACTCGTGAATAGAGAATAACTACAAGCAAAAACCGAACGCAAGACATAATCCTAGGTCAAAACGATCAGTACAAAATCCTCAATATAAAACATGCAGCCTATAACAAGGCTAGGGTAAATATCTAACCCGAGTGTAATCTTCTGTGCCTGTGTCAGTGCCTCAGGTAGCAATATAACATAAGAATGAGGTATGAATGCATGAGAACATAATACATGTAAATGAAGAAACTGTTTTCATACTTTAGTGAGATTTCCTTTGTATTTTTAAAATGAGGTATCATAATGAAATCAGCATAAAACAGTGCCTAACATCGGCACAAAACGTAATCCAAATATCTCGATATCTCTGTATCCCAATCACAAAATCTAGGGCGCCGTCAGTCCAGACCGGCCCCTACCATCAATCTCAAGACCACGACGGTATCCTCCGGATATCCGACGCGTCAGGTAAAATCACCGGTCGGTAGTGCTCCCCTGCCAGGCTCAACGTCATCACCACATTCATCTTGCCCCGGGGTACCGCACCGGGTCCACCATGTACCCGAAACGGTTCATCCGTCTACTCGAATCGGGTTTCCAAATCCATCAGCAAACTCATGGTGGACGACTCATACATCATGGGAAAACCGCACTTTTTATTTTAAAAGAGAGAATGTTTATCTGTGTTTTTGCGGTTTTCCTCCAAATCCAGAAAATCTCACGGAAATCCAAATCCAAAACCTCAGTAATACGTAAAATAGTGAATATATGCATGAGAATCCATGAATGCGGCATAACAATGAATATCAGTATGCATGAAGTAGCAGGTAATAACTACAATGTCTAAACTATTAGCTAATAGGTTATGTCAAGCAATAGTATTTTCTAAGGTGTACGTGACATGGCAATTACCGATGAAGATGTGTGTGAGCCGGCAAATAAGTGTACGTGGTACATACGCAACATCGGTAATGGTGCTGGTGTCCTAACAGCATGATATCAATAATGGAGTATGAAACATAATATAAGAATGCGATGCAAAGCGAACCACAAAAAAAGTGGGAGCTGAATCTAGACGCAACTATAACTAATCTGCATTAATCTAATATAAGTCCTACAAATGGTGCCTTTTGAAATATCACGAATCATGGGGTTTTGAAAATAGGGGCTACGGTGTTTTTATGAAAAGATATGCCTTTTGAAATGTCCGTAGATCCCTTGACCTGTCTTTTAAAATACCCACGACCCGCTAGTTTTGAAATAGGTAGGAGTCTAATCTATTCTAACAACTATACTAAACTATACAGCTGAACTAACAAGCTGAGCTACAGGTAAGGAAACCGCCTAACATCTGAGTCGATATATATATAGATATAATAGTCGGTGATTCCGCCTCAATAGTATCGCGTACGATACAGTATATCATATGACATCCTCAAGTCATGAGTGCGGATCTATCATCAATGTAAAGCTCATACGGTAAATCGTCGTACGGCATCCCAATAGCTGGGTACGGGTCAATATCACACTATCTCATCACACTTCAGGTATCACTATCAACATATCATATAATCTGGGGTACTATTCTATGTCTAGTATAAATCGATACCATCAATAAAGTATGCATGCGGGGGTAAACACACATCCCAAGCCCGCAAGAATCACATTTCGTATCCCAAATACGAATCATATCGCATCACCGATCTCGCGGCACAAAGCCCAATTTCATTGACTCATCTCCAAAGTCATCCAATATCATCAATACAGTGCCAGTATAAGTAATATGCAAGGGTGTGCGTGTAGGTGTAATTCTATTCTAGGGTTTGCGACTATGAACTACACTAGTCACTTCTAACCCTACACTATCCATAATACACCTAACTATCATATATAATAACAACTACGGACTGCGGGGGTGCTATACGCCATCCACCCGACTTCCCCCAGTAGATATAATCTACTCACCTTGCGTCTCCATCTTTCGATGTCACCACACGTTTGCTTGTCTTCCCGTAGTCTTCATAGGGTACCTACACATCAAAATATCGTATATGCGCATTAAAACCAAATCAAAGCTAAAACGGCACACGAAACCCAAAACGATACGATAAGAGGCCTATAGGTTAGAACCTATGGCACGCCTTCAAAACCATCAATAAATCCTCTATATCGTCGTATAAACGCCAAATAGTCGAGGTAAAACACAAGACACAAATTCAGACTTAAAAATACGGAATACGGAAACACGAATCCAAAACAGCAACTTAGGAAATATGTTCCAGATTTCACCCTAGGTCCAATTAGACAATTCTATGTATACCGGGGGCCTAAACTACAGATAAGGGAACACCAAAACCAAAACGAGCCAATTCCATCATGGTCTGGCCGCAATTTGCGGCCAGAATGGAGGAATTTGCGGCCTGGAAATGGAAGTAGGGGCTGGGGTCTTGGTGGTAGCTTCCTGGGTGCCTGCACATGTCACTGTCCAATCAATTTTAATTTAGGGTGTCTCGGGTGATAGCAGATTCAATATACCCTTCACAGATTTCATAAATTCTCCGATATCGGTTTCTAAAATCCGTATTATGGTTTAAGCTTCAGGTTTTGGATTTCCAATTCATACACTAGGGTGATGGTATAACCTCTACTGACCTCAATTCCATATTACAACCCATAAATCATCACAACCTTAACTAGGTTATCCACAAGTCCACAATATCACACAATATCGATTCGATCTTAATATGAGGGTAAAGGAAATGCATAAACTAAGTTTAAGGTCCAGAAAATACCTCATTTGGCAACTCAAGAATTTTCTTGAGTTGCCCCTAGTGGCCAAAATCCTTGCTTCTTTAGCACCAAGTGTAGATCTAGGGATTGTGCACACATTTAATGAAATGGAGATTGGGTTTTGGGGTTGTTTTAGAGCTGTTTTGGAGCTTGAAGAGGGGAGGGAAAGGAGGTGCAGGAGCAGCAGCAGGAGAAGGGAGAAGAGGGAGGGAAATGAGGGGAGAAATGGTTAAGTCCTTAGTCAATGAAGCCCATACCTCTCTCTCTCTCACCAACTACCCATTTCTTTATTCTTTTCCTTCTCTTTTTCCTTTTAAAACCCTTCTCACTCAAATAGTAAACCCAAATGAAAAGCATGGCAAGAAAATGCACAAGTGTGAAAAAGTGATATGTGCATGTGTTGCACAAAAAGCTAAAAACCGATTAGCGATTTTTAATCGCGATTAGCACTAAATTAGTGTCAAATTAATCACAAAAACTTTAAAATGTCATAATTCTCTAATTTACCCTATTTTAGAATTTTCCATAATTTTCCAAAATTTTTCCCATTTATTTGTATTTAATAATTCCAAAATATTAAAATATTCAATAAAATAATATTAAATTATAAAAATTCTCAAAATTAATATTTTATCTTTTTTGAAATGTTACATTTAAGGACCTTAGTAAATATAGGTTTAAGCGGGATCAATTCTCTTGAGCCCCGGGGAGCCGGAGAAAGTAAGTGTTGCCTATTCAGGTTAGAAAACTTAACAGGGGTTATCAAAGGCAATTGTCTTGGAAAAGGACACAAATCCTGCCGTCCATGTGCAGCAGTTGCTGATTACTCCCGAACCTAAGAATTCAAGAGTTAAATCCGTTCACAAGTGTCTGACTCAATCTGAGTCCAAACTCAAACCTGAATCCAAAATCAAACACGAACTCGAATACTTGATCATGAACTTAAAAACTCAAAATCAAATATCAAACTCAAACTTGCAAACTTGACTTGACTTGGCCGAACCATGGTTGTAACTTGACATGACATCAACATGACTACTTGAATACATGATTACATCCTGAACATGAACCTGAAATTTTTGTATCCATGATTTCGGCCAAGACCTGTAAACATAATCTATACAATATATTATGCGGGGATAAAGGGGTAGATTAGTACGGAACGTATATCGTGGCACGAGAGGTCACTTTAAAGACGCCTTCATGAATTCACGTGCCGTTGTCCCGTGGGTTATGAAGGGGCTTTGTACTACATGTTACCATAGTCTACGGGGTAAGATGGACTCATTTCGTATACATGAATACCTTCTATAGCAAACTACAAATAACCACGTTAGAATAACTATCCTATACCTGTGAACGATCATATACAACTTTACCTGTTCATTTCACACTTTACATATTATCTTCTATTTCTTCTTGTGGGACTTACCGAACGCTAGTTCGCTGACGACATTCCTTTCTATTTCTTTCTTTATAATGTTCGTCAGGAGGACCGGACTCTGAGGAGATAGATCCGAGCCAGGAGAACTTGGACCAGCTTACAGCTCAGCCTGACTACTAGTTCTCCCTGTACTTATTTTCTGTATGCCATTGTTTTGGCATTTGCTTATATCATTGTATCTTTTCATTACAAACAATTGTATATAAAGTTAAATGTAAATAAAGTTGTTGTTTCATTTTATTACTCTTGTTCATTTATATTGCTTAATTACGCTTAACGTATTTATTTCATAGTAAATACGTTGCGGGCTTGCCACCTCACCGTTTCCGTCTATTGGGAAGCGGGACGTGACAGGTTTTGTTGGCGACCCAATGCAGGTATGTTCTGCATGAAGTCTTAAGAAATATATCACAAGAATTATAAGAATCAGCAACTATACATTCCTTACATTTCTAATTTCTTGAATCTATCCTAACCATTTCTTTTTTTTATCAAGGTAATGGATTCTCCGAACAACACCAGCACGAACGTCAATGGCAATACTCCACCGCCTACTCTACCACCACCACCTACCGTTGCAGCTCCTATCAATGAGCAAATGGTACTGCTTGAGGCTATTAAGAGCCTATTAGAGGGTCAGCAGCAGCAGACTGCTATCCTCATGCACCGCTACGAAGCTGAGGCACCCAGAGTCAAGCAATTTCGGGCACTGCACCCAAAACACTTCTCAGGAAAAAAGAGCCCACTTGAGGCAGAAGAATGGACTCAAGCGACCGAAGATGATCTAGCACCCGCTCAAGTGCCAGATATTGTCTGGGTGAGAGTTGCTAAGTTGCAACTGACCGACAATACAAGAATCTGGTGGAAGGCTAAGGAAAGCCGTCTCACACAACACATAGAGTGGAAGAAGTTTCACGATATGTTCAATACGAAGTTCTTCCCTGAGACTGCCCGTTTCGAGATGGAACAATAGTTCATCCACCTACAACAAGGTTCTATGTGGGTAAAATCGGTGGATGAATATGATGCTGAATTCATCATGCTTAGCAGGTTCGCAGCTTATTTGATCCAGACCGATGAGATTCGGGATAGACGATTTCAACAAGGCTTAGAACCAGAGATTCAGGCGGCATTAGCCACAGGCGACTACCCGACTCATGAACTCGCCCTGAAAGCAGCACGTCGTTATGAAGCTATGGTAAAGAATAAGGGTAAGGCAAAACAACTGGAATCAAATGCCCGGCCACACAGAAGACAGGAGGAACCTTTTCTAGGCCGACCTTTGCACCCAGGAGACCGGGAGGATCATTTAACCGGTCTAGCCCAGATTTCTGTTTCTACTGCAAGAGAATTGGACCCCTGGCGAAGGACTGCAGGTGTGCAAATGGCATGTGTTTGATTTGTAGCACATCTACTCACTCTATAGGAGCATGCCCATATCGTTTTAACACAGCACCCTGACCCACAATCACAGCCCCGCAGAGGCCATCTATCTAAGCATATGCACCCCGCCTAGCTCTTCCTCACCAGCTCCACATGGACCACCTGCACAGCCTCGACGTCAATTCCATCAGGCACAAAGAAATGTGTCTCAAGGGTAAAGAAACATGCCCTAAGGACAGAGGGATGTGCCTACAGCTAGGAGGAATGTACCAAGACGTCAGGCTTTTACAATGACGGTCAAGGAGGCCAAAGCCACAGAACAAGTCATCACTGGTAACTTCCCATCCTTTCAATTTTTCAATCCTTGTGTATCACTATACTTTTTCTATATCTAAACCCAACCTCACACAACTTAGATACTATACTAGTAGCCACACTTCCTGCACTCTCACTTTTCGACACTGGAGCTTCACACTGCTTCATTTCCCAACGAATCATGAGAACACATGTGATTCTCGTGAAGCCACTCATTTCTAGATGGAATGTCAGTTCCAGGAATAGAGTCTTGAAGGCAACTATGGATTTTGATCAGTGCCCAGTTGTAGTTTGCAGTCGAGAATTCTACACAAATTTCAAAGTACTGGACATACCAAATTTCGATGTTGGGTTGGGAATGGATTGGCAAGGAGTATTCTATGCTACTATTGACTGCCGTCAAAAGAGGATAGTATTTGAGATACCAGATCACCCAGTCTTCTATTACAAAAGTGGAGATAGAACTTTGGAGCCAGGAAGCTACCGTGCTAAACCGAAGAATGCAGAAGCATTCTCTCTACTAGCGGAATAGAAGAGCCCGAAGTAGTTCGAGAGTTTGAGGATGTGTTCTCTGAAGACATATCAGGTTTTCCTTCCGATCGAGCTCTTGAGTGTAGTATTGATTTACAACCTGGTGCATAACCTGTAATCAAATCTCTATATCGATTAAGTCCGTAGGGATTGAAGGAGATCCGTATTCAGTTGGACGAACTACTACAGAAAGGTTGGATCTGACCCAGTACTTCAAGGTGGGGATCTCCGGTATTACTCGTGAAGAAGAAAGAAGGTTCCTACAGGATGTATGTGGATTATCGAGCTCTAAATGAAGTGGCGATTAAGAACAAGTATCCACTACCATGCATCGATGATCTTTTCGATCAGTTAAGTGGGTCTTGTGTATTTTCAAATCTAGATCTTCGTTCGGGTTATCATCAGATGAAGGTTAAAGAGTCCGACATTTCGAAGACAGCGTTTAGGACTCGATATGGTCATTATGAATATCTCATAATGCCATTTGGAGTGACCAGTGCACCTGCCATCTTTTTGAACCTGATGAACCAAGTTTTCCAAGAGTACTTAAACAGGTTCGTTTTCATATTCATCGACGACATCTTGGTGTATTCAAAGAATCGGAAAGAACACGCCGAGCACTTACGGATTGTCCTGGAGACATTGCGACGATATCAGCTGTACGCCAAGTACAGCAAGCATGAATTTTGGCTAGATCGAGTCGGATTTCTCGGACATATTTTTTCAGGCGAAGGAATCTCTGTAGATCCAGCTAAGGTATCATCTGTCAGCGAGTGGCCGAAACTAAAGACGGTGAAAGATATACGAAGTTTTTTTGGGATTAGTAGGATACTACTGACGATTCATTGAAGGCTTCTCAAATATTGCAGTACCCCTGAAAAAGCTCACACATAAATATGACACTTTCGTGTGGTCAGAAGCATGTGAAAAAGCTTTTGTAGAACTAAAGTCAAGATTAACCTCTGCTCATATCCTCATATTACCGGATCAATCTGGAGGATTCATGGTACATTGTGATGCGTTCGGTAAACGATTAGGATGTGTTCTTCACCAGCATGGAAAAGTTGTGGCTTTTGCATCAAGACAACTAAAGGTTCATGAGCGCAACTATTTAACACATGATTTGGAGTTGGCAGCCGTTATCTTCGCATTTAATATTCGGCGCCGCTATCTTTTGGGTGAACGAGTAGATATATACACTGACCAAAAGAGTCTGAAATATGTATTTACTCAGAAGGAACTAAACATGCAGCAGAGAAGATGGCTAGAACTCATGGCGGGCTTCGACATCAACCTATAGTATCATCCTGGGAAGGTGAATGTAGTTCCTGATGTACTTAGTTGCCGGCCATTAGCAATGAACCTCACCGCTCAGTAGAAGCTACAGCATGAATTGCACGGATTGGAGATTGAAGTAGCTATGTCAGGTAACGCTTCATATTTGATGAACTTACAAATCCAGTCCACTCTTGTCAATCAGATCAAGAAAGCTCAAGCAATTGATGCCAAGATACAAAAGATCCGAGAACTATTTCGAACTGACTTCATCATCCACGAAGACAGATCCTTGCGATATGGAAGTCGATTATGTATGCCAATCGGCCCAGTTCAAGAAGAGTTGATGAAAGAAGCACATAGCTCTCCATATTCGGTACACCACGGTGGTACAAAGATGTACAAAGATCTACGGCAACACTACTGGTGGCATAGAATGAAGCGAGAAGTAGCTAGAAGCGTAGCCAAGTGTTTGGTGTGTCAGCAAGTGAAGGCTGAACATCACAGAACTGCTGGACTACTTCAGCCATTACCAATCCCAGAATAGAAATGGCACCGCATTACCATGGAGTTCGTGACTGCCCTTCCTCACAGCATGAAGGGTAACGACGCAATATGGTTTATTGTGGATCGACTCACCAAGTCGGCTCACTTTATTCCATTTCGAGTTGGCATGTCAACCGAGACGTTAGCAAAGAAGTAAATGGAGGTGAGCATAAATCTAAAGTAAGATTTAAACCTTCAGATGTACCATATTTGATACCCATAAAACTCATGCAGGAGATCGTGAGATTATATGGAGTACATGTTTGCATTGTCTCCGATCGTGATACAAGATTCCGATCACAATTTTGGCAGAGTCTGCAGCCTAGCCTAGGAATGAGTCTGAATTTTAGCACGGCGTATCATCCACAAATGGACGAACAGTCCGAGCAAACAATTCAGATTCTGGAATTCATGCTAAGAGCCTGCATGTTAGACTTCGGAGGTTCGTGGGAAGATCACCTACACCTTGTGGAGTTTTCATACAACAACAACTATCAGGCAAGCATTGGAATGGTACCATTTGCAGCACTCTACGGATGAAAGGGTCGTTCACTGCTAAGTTGGGACGACGTCGAAGATCGTGAACTCCTTGGACCAGAGATGATCGTGGAAACTATAGACGTAGTTCGCACGATCAAGGAAAGAATGCGCATAGCCCAAGACCGACAGAAGCATTAGGCAGATGCAAAGCGTCGACATCTAGAGTTCCAACCTGTAGACCATGTATTCCTAAGGATATCTCCAAATAGAGGAGTGATTCGTTTTGGCAATAGGGGTAAACACAGTCCAAGATACATAGGACCGTTCGACATACTCGAACGAGTTGGAGAAGTGGCATACCGTTTAGCACTACCACCCTTATTGGAAAGAGTGCTCAACATGTTCCATATATCCCAGCTATGAGGATATGTGAGCGACTCCAGCCGCATATTTGATCACTTAGAGCTCGTAGTACAAACAGACTTAACATGAGAGCAACAACCAATTGAGATCATGGACCAAAAGGTAAAGACATTGCGGAACAAGTTAGTAAACTTGGTCCGAGTGATGTGGAGAAAGGATTCGCTAGGAGAATCAACATGAGAACGAGAAGAAGATATGCGTGCACGATACCCTTACCTCTTTGAAAATTAGTCCCTATATAATTGTAAATTTCGAGAGCGAAATTTTTATAAGGAGGATATAATGTAACGACTCTAAAATCTCTATACAGAATTTTTTTTGTTATTATACAGCAAACAATATTACAGCCTGTGTAAGAGTTATAGGTTAATTATGTTTAATAAAAAAAAGAAGCAACTTGTAGCTCACTGGTAAAGTCTCTGCACTGCTGTGACATAGCCTGTGTGTTCAATTCCCATCAAACACAATTGTTTTTTCATATTTTTAAAAAAAAATTGAAGCCCAAGAGTTGCACATGCAATACATGGGGAAATGAAAAGTTTCAGAAAAATCAAACAGGCGCAATGAGGTGTACACACCCTAAAACCCACGTGGCACGAATCACAAGGCAATTGCCTCAAATCTGATCGGCCAAAATGCCATATAGGTCGGTACCGAAGGTTGAGATGAGCCCAAATGGCTCCGTGCTTTACGCACACACCCCTTCGTCTACCCTTAACTCCTCTGCACTGTTTGATTTCCCTGCAATCAAATAGAGACCCTTCATTTCACCATTTAATATATGTTTAATATTTTTTAATCCAAAATTTTAATTCCCAAACCCTAATTCTTCACTATAAATACCACCCCAAATTTTAGCTCAGCACCACTCTGAAAATTCTAGCAAAAATTCTCTCAAAAGTTCCTAAGTGCAAGTGGAGTAAAGTGGAGTTACCGAGCAAGTTTATTCCATCGAAGATCGAAGCCGATTCCGGAGCTCCCGCAACACCATGAAACCTCCCTCTTCATCCTTACCCTTTCTTTGAAATTTTCAAACCGTAAGTCCCTCCCAACTCTTCTTCTTTTCATTGAATTTCATCTACAAATCATATATCGGTAAAGTTGAGTTATTACCGATATCTTTCTTTTCTAAACCCTAGAACTCCCTTTTCCTTTATATATTGGTCAATCTAATTTTACCACATTATTTATAACTTTAATTACCAATGTTTAGATTCAAGTATTATCAAAATTTTCATGTGAAACAATTATAAAACTAACTTTTCATTAAAATACGTTGAACTTTATTATCACATCTTTTCGACAAAATGTTTAAATAATACTTTTAGGAAAACTTCATTGGTTAACAAACTACCCCACACGCACACTTTGGTCTCATAGCACGATGCCTAAATACATGTATTTTTGGATCAAAGAATAACTTTACAATAAAATACCACATATTTTAAAAAAACCGGGTTTCTTTTAAAGCGGTATTTATAATCCTTTGTAATTATGCATCTAAAACTCTCATTAGGAGACCTGCTAATAGATGATGTGGATTATCGCACATCCTGTAGATAGTAGAGCGAGATGCATCACTCCTCGCGGCGAATTCAATCTCGAAAGGATTATAAAATACGGTTGTTTTAAGAAATGCGAATTTTCTAAATAAAACTAATTTTTAAAATTATATAGCATTATAAATCTATATTTTCATTATATTATGAAACTATATTTTTTATAAAAATGAAAGATTAAAAGATATCAATAAAATACCATCAAGTTACCAAAAAGGGCTAGTTTTCAATAAAATACCATAAACTTTTAAAAGCTAAGTATTTATAATGAAAATACCACAATAATTAAAATACATGTTCATGAAAGCCTAAGTAATACAAATCACCCTCGTGATTTTATTTTTAATCTATATTAAAATATTTTTCTTAAAACCCCCTCGAGATATACAAAATAATATTTTAAGGACTTTAGTAAATATAGGTTTAAGTGGGATCAATTCTCTTAAGCCCCAAGGAGCCGGAGATAGTGAGTGCTTGTCTATTCAGGTTAGAAAACTTAACAGGAGTTATCAATGGCAATTGTCTTGGAAAAAAAAAACAAATCCTGCCGTCCATGTGCAGCAGTTGCCGATTACTCCCGAACCTAAGAATTCAAGAGTTAAATCCGTTCACAAGTGTCTGACTCAATCTGAATCCAAACTCAAACCTGAATCTAAAATCAAACACGAACTTGAATACTTGATCATGAATTTGAACACTCGAAATCAAATATCAAACTCAAACTTGTAAACCTGACTTGACTTGACCGAATCATGGTTATACTTTGACATAAACTCAACATGACTACTTGAATACATGATTACATCCTGAACATGAACCTGAACTTTTTGTATCCATAGTTTCGGCCAAGACTTGTAAACATAATCTATACAATACAATACGCGGGGATTAAGGGGTAGATTGGTACGGAACGTATATCGTGGCATGAGAGATCACTTAAAAGACACCTACATAAATTCACGTGCCATTATCCCGTGGGTTATGAAGAGGCCTTGTACTGCATATTACCATAGTCTACGGAGTAAGATGGACTCCTCTCGTATACATGAATATCTTCTTTATCAAACTAAAAATAACCACGTTAAAATAACTATCTTATACCTATGAACGATCATATACAACTTTACCTGTGCATTTCACACTTTACATACTATCTTCTATTTCTTCTTTTGGCACTTACCGAGCGCTAGTTCGCTCATGACATTCCTTTCTGTTTCTTTCTTTGGAATGTTCGTCAGAAGGACCGGGCTCTGAGAAGATAGAGCCGAGCCAGGAGGACTTGGACCAGCTTACAGCTCAGCCTGACTACGAGTTCTCCGTACACTTATTTTCTATATGCCATTATTTAGGCATTTGCTTTATATCATTGTATTTTTCATTACAAACAGTTGTATGTAAAGTTGAATGTAAATAAAGTTGTTTCATTTTATTACACTTGTTCATTTATATTGCTTAATTACGCTTAACATATTTATTTCATATTAAATACGCTGCGTGCTTGCCACGTTACCGTTTCCGTCTATTAGGAAGCGGGGCGTGACAAAGACTCATGAGAAGAACTACCTAACTCATGACTTAGAGCTAGAAGCAGTGATTTTCCCGCTAAAGATCTGGAGACACTACTTATTGGGCGAAAGAGTTGAAGTATTTACGGATCACAAGAGCCTAAAGTACGTGTTCATACATAAGGAGCTCAACAGGAAGCAACATAGATGGTTAGAGTTGATGGCTGGTGATCTTGACCTAAAGTATCATCCGGAAAAAGTTAATGTAGTGTCGGACGCTTTAAGTCGGTTGCCAGCGATACGGATGTTGACTGTACCGAAGGAGTTTATAACTGATCTTCAGAGGTTTGAGTTAGAGATTGTACTACCAGATTCTTCTGGACAGTTGATGCAGTTGCAAGTACAGTCATCTTTGATCGATAACATTAAGGCAGCACAATCGCACGATCCAAGATTGCAGAAGTTTCGAAGACAAGTGAAAGCAGGACTTCGAAAAGATCGGTTGATTCATGAAGATGGCTCATTAAGATATGAAAGTCGTTTATGTGTGTCTAAAGGAGATATTCATGAAGAAGTCATGAAGGAGGCTAATAGTTCCGCATATTCAATACATCCGGAAGGCACGAAGATGTATAGAGATTTGCGACAACATTTTTTGTGGGAAGGCATGAAAGAAGAGATTGCTCACTATGTATCGAGGTGCTTGGTATGTCAGCAAGTCAAGGATGAATATCAAAGGATAGCTGGTTTGTTGCAACCACTTCCGATTCCTCAATGAAAGTGGGAATATATAACCATGGATTTCATGACAACCGTACCATAGAGTCCAAAGGGCAATAACGCGGTTTGGATGATTGTCGATCGATTGACCAAGGCAGCTCATTTCATATCATTTCGAGTTGGTCAGTCGATGGAGGTTTTGGCAGAGCGGTACATGCAGGAGATTGTGAGATTGCATGGAGTACCCGTGAGTATCGTTTCTGATCGCGATACTCGGTTCCTATCACACTTTTGGAGGAGTCTACAGGAAAGTTTGGGAACTTGCTTGAAATTTAACACGTCCTATCATCCTCAGACAAATGGCCGGTCTGAAAGAATGATCTAAACTCTTGAAAATATCACTGACTAGAGAAGTAATCCGATTTGGTTGTCGAGGCAAGCTTAGTTCTCTATTCGTGGGGCCTTTCAATATCATTGAGCGTGTATGAGAGGTAGCTTATCGATTGATTTTACCACCATCCTTGGCGGGTATTCTTGACGTGTTTTATGTATCTCAATTTCGCAAGTATGTTCGAGATGAGACACACGTCCTAAATCACTTGGAACTGATTGTAAGAAAAGATTTAACTTATGAAGAGCGACCAATGGCTATTGTGGATCGACAAGACAAGGTTCTTAAGAATAAAGTAATCCCACTAGTACTCATTTCATGGGGAAATCGTTCGCACGGATAATCTACTTGGGAACATGAAGACGAGATTCGACAAAAGTTTCCTCATCTTTTTTCTTAGATTCATATCTTCTTGTCTTTTTCCTGTTCCGAGAATTTTGAGAACGAAATTCTTTTGTAGTTGGGTATAATGTAACACCCTAGTACGTTTATACAATATAATTTGGTATTTTAAGTCTTTCTTTATAATTCTTTTATTCTTTTTGCTATTGTGTTGCGAATGATTCAAATAGTAGTAGTCGTTATCCGACCCGACCCGCATGTTTAGAACCCGATAAGGTACAAAGTTATATCAAATATTTACTAGCATGATGTATCTACGTGAATCGAGTACTATATATACTTTATATATGTTTAAATTTTTACATATCTATTTATAGTACAACATATAAATAAATAATATTTTTCTAACTAACTTTACATGGCATATCATCCCATATCTTATTGTTACACTTATCTATTATGGTCAAATCCTAAAATATAGACAACAAATTATTTAATAAATCTTTATGAATATTTACCTTAATTTTATTTAGGGGTATATGTATTTAACATTAGATTATTGCATTATGGCCAAAATCATTACGTATGTATTTTATTCTCAAAACTATATTTTTTTACTAGATTCGGGTAATATTTGGAGTGATTTGATATTATCCATAAACAAATACTATATATATATATATATATATAATATTATATACTGTATATAATAATACAATTCTCTCTCTCTCCTCTTCGTCTTGTTGGGATTCCTCAGCACCCTACTGGGTTTTCAAGACATCTAGCATGCCAATTTCGAAAATTCTAAGAGTGCTAAGGAACCCTAGACTAGGATCAAGCTAGAGTAATTAGACAATATAAAGTGTAATCAAACATTACAACAAGTGATCAAGGAATACAACCTTTGTAGACCGGTCCTTCACTTCAAAAGCTCCGTGTAGTAGTCCCTTCACTGCGAGTAGTGATCTCCCGAACTCTAGTATGGTTCCCTTGGAGAAATGAACAAGCTTGCTCGAAGTCTTCGAGGCCGAAGATGATCTACGTCGAGGAGACTCAAACCCTAGCTACCTCTTCACTAAATTAGGGTTTAGTGAAGCAAACACCCTAAACTAAATGGCTAATCTAGTAGAGAATGATGAAGTAGAAAATGGGCTCATTTTAGATTTCATTTTCTCACAATATTTCATCATCTCTTGAAACCCTAGAAAGATTTTGAGATGAGGAAGAAGATGAAGAGAAAAATAAATAGTGAATGAATTGTTGTGTGAAAATAGCAAACATGGTGAGATAATATCTCATACTAACTCTTGTAGAGAATAAACCATGGTCAAGGATAAGGGTAAGGTTAATAAATAACTTAAGTAACACAAATCAAGTGGACTAAGTCAATGGTTAACTCAAGCATATCCATGCTTTCAACCATGATCAATTCCACTTCATTTTGAATTACTATAAATAAGTAAAACCCTAATTTATCCAAATCATGGTGTTAGTCTCATACACCCATGTTGCATGTATCAACAAACATGACACAATAACATATATCACATATATGAAAAGTGTACACAAAAGTGAGAAAAATAAACAATTAAGTGAGCTAATATTATCTAATGTAATTCAATATATTAAATATATAATTATATATTAAATTATTAAATCAACACTCGATTTAATAATCCGGCTATATCACATACAACCGGCTAATATCAAATGTAACATCATATCGAATCAACACTTGATCCGATAACCTGGCTATATTACATATAACCGGCCGATATCACATATCGCGAGAATAGAATGTGGTATCACATACACGCATTAATCTCGGTCCCGCACATATCACATATGTTCTCCTACACCATTTCTCTTGAGCTAGGAAACTTCTGTGTAGGACTCTAAAGACTCGTCAATACGTCGGCAGTAGGTGATCATATCAGTCATCCACAAGCCGCAAGCGGTCTGCTAAACGTAACGGCCACCTGGGTATTGAGCGATCAGAAGATCAACAAGCAAGCCTTCTCATACTCCTGCGAATCTAATCAGTAACACTACCGTACAGTCTGGTCTCTTCGTCTAATATGTCGCATATCTAGTCTAAGGGTGGTAAACGTCAGACCCCAGTAACTTGATAAGTCATGCCGATGTAATGTCCATACCGATTCGAGAAACTACCGATAACACTTACCAGTAGATCTCAGCAACCCTGGCCAGGGATTTCCTGTTATGGCCAATCGAATATAGAGCAACATCAACCCCCAACACCGGGAGAGACGAATCCCCTCCTATCGCTCATTGCCTCCATGTGACTCAGGACTGTATCCAAAAACCACCTGTTTGCACGACTCAGTAGAGCCGTGGTAGGGTAGAAATCAAAGCACAGTGGGAGACACACAAGACTCTATGAAGATCTCGGGTCGACAGACTAACATGTACCAGTGTCACCGGAGAACTGCTATCTGACGTGAGGTATAACACCATCTAGGAGTTCTCGGTGAGTCCGTTCAGTGTACCCAGTCTCCACTGAGTACCCATATACCATCTCTGATGTCAAACACCAATGGATATGGGATCATCCATCGCCCATCACATAGGTCGAGAGGCTATACGCTAGTCTACTGTGGAGTATCGATGCCCTGTCTCGATATTCTCTCGACTAGGAACAATTAAAGGATGTACTCACAGACTACCCAAACCCTACTAGTATGATCTATTTCATAATCCTGGTAGTCAAGTACACATCCTAAGGGCTTTATCAATATGTAACATAGAGACATCAAGTGTACATGTTAAGATAAAGAGGACCAAGATAGCGTACTATCATGTCGAGTAAGAAAGTCCTCCCTATATATGTCCAAGCATCCACTATTATATACATCATATGTACAATAATGGCTTCTAGGGCATACATATAACTAACAATCTCCCACTTGCACTAGGGCCATATGTTGTAGTATCCAATACCCAACAATCAGCAGTGGTTGTAATATCTCATACTCAACCATCCCATAATAGTCTCTCTTAGGAAAAGGCCTTTATGTGTGGATCCACCGTGTTGTCCTCTGAGTATACTCTCCTAATCTCGATCTCCATGGAGATCAACCATCTCCATGATCAGGTGATACTTCCTTAGAATATGTCTGGGTCACTGACGGGACGGGGGTTCCTAGGCCAAAGCGACAGCTCCATTGTCACACAATGGTAAGAACCTTGTTCATCTCATGAAAAAATATGCACCCACACTACCTCTTTGGTAGCATATTTGGTAGTGATGTATCCAGCCTTTATCTTCTAGTTTGCCCCGGTATTTAGCTTGGAACTCTTCCAACATACCGTCCCTCCACTGAGGGTAAAGACAGTGCCTATGACCGACTTTCAGTCAACATTACCACCCTAGAAGCTCGAGTCGGCAAAGGACTCCCACTGGAGTTCACCGTTAGCAAACTCCAAGAACATTTCTTTAGTGCTTCATAAGTATTTAAGAAGGTTCTCCAAAGCTATCCAGTGATATTCCTTAGGATCATTTGATACCATCTCACTACACCTAGTGAGAATCATAACATCCATTTAGATATATCACATAGATCAAAACCTAGGATTTAAGAGGAATCACCTAGATCCTACATGGAGAATCAATGTGATAAGAGGAGATTGACTGAGCGTGGTATATGAAACACCTTCTTATATGAAACACCTTCTCTATCAAGAGTATATCATCCACGTATAATACGAGCAAGACCACCTTACTCTCTACTACCTTTTCGTATATACTAGGTTCATATACTATTTTGTTGAAGTCAAACGCTTTGACTACCACATCAAAACAGATGTTCCAATTCCGCGATACGTGCTTTATCCTGTAAAGCAACCTGCACACGTTTTCGTTGCTCCCACTGTCTATGAAGCCCTCTGGTTATGTACTTATAGACGCTCTCTTCTACATCAATATTTAGAAAAGCAGTCATGACACCCAACCGCCAGATATCGTAGTCATGGTATTTATCAATGGTAAGTAGGATCCGGACGGACTTAAGCATGGTTATTAGAGAAAAGGTTTCATCATAATCCATACCTGGTCAATGACGAGAACCTTTTACAACAAGTCTACCTTTGAAAATCTCAACTTTTCCATCTACACCAAGTAATCTTCTCAAGATATACTTGCTCCTTATGGGGATTTAACCTTTCAGATATAGCAACCAAAGTCCATACTTTGTTGGTGTACATGGATTCCATCTCAGATCGCTTAGCATCCAGCCATTCTTACAGAGTCCCCACTCTTGATGGACTGCTCGAAACTAGTTGGGTCATCATCTCATGATTCAATCATCTCTCCCACTGTCATCGAGTAAACCGTAATATCTCTCAGGCGGATGAGGAACCCTACCAAATCGGCAGAGAGGCTGAGGTTCGTCGGGAGCTAGTGAATCCACTGGTTCTAACAAATCATCGGCTGTAGTTTGTATAGCTGGAACTGATTCTAGTTCTACCTCATGACCACAAATTTCTTTCCATAAAAAATTCCTTTTGCCAAAAAAGGTGGCATGCCGAGAAACAAAATACCTTCTGTTTCTCGGTGTGGTAGAAGATATTCCCTTGCGAATGCTTGGGATATCCAACAAACTTTCACAGAACTGACATTGTCTCGAGCTTGTCCGGATTTTGCTTTTGACATAGGCCGGACAACTCCAAATCTTAACATGCTTAAGAGATGGTCTCTTCCCATTCCATATCTCATATGGAGTGGTAGGCACTGATTTGATCGGAACCCAATTCAATAGGTACTCAGCTTCCTTAAGAGCATAACCCCCTAAAGAAAATAGGCAACTCAGTAGTACTCATCATAGAGCGCACTATATCTAATAAGGTGCGATTGCTCTGCCCCGATACACCGTTGTGCTATGGTGTATACGGAGGAGTAATACTGAGAGAGAATCTCATTCTCCTTTAGAATAGTCCAGGATCTCCATGCATAGGTATTCTCCTCCCTGATCACATCAAAGGACATAATTCTTATACCCGTTTTGGTTCTCTACTTCTGACTTATATTCTTTGAATTTCTCAAAAGCTTCAGACTTGTGTTTCAACTGAAACATATGTCCGACTCTTGAGAGATCATCAGTGAATGTAATGAAGTACAAAGAACCAGATCTGGCATGTGTAGATAGGGGACCGCATACATCATTATGTATCAATCCGAAGAGTTTACTAACTCTTTCTCTGATCCAATAAACGGAGCTATGGTCATTGTATCTTTGTGACATGACTGGCAAGTTTTACAAGATGTAAATTCAAAATGATTTAAATATGCATCTTAATGTAATTTCGCTAGTCGGGTCGCATTGATATGACCTAGTCTACAATGCCACAAGAAGGATTCGTTCATTTCTGAACTCTTCCTCTTGTGTGTGTTCTTTACGTTAAGAACTGTGGTTTTATTTAGAACGTATATGCCATTAAATAACGTGCCTGAACCAATCAACACTTGATATAGGAAATGTTTCAAAATATTATCCAGCAATACAAAATTATATCATTCTTTACTTAATAAAGAGACTGATATAATATTGCATATCAGGTTCGGTATCTAATAACATTCGTTCAGAATCAATGTATTTGGTAATACAGGGTGATAACTGCCAACACCTTGGCCGCAACAATTGCACTATTTCCAACTCTTAAAACTTATCACTCATTCCCAGTTCTCTATCTATCTGTAGCCCATGTAACATATTACATATGTGGGATCCTGATCCGGTATCTAATACCAAGGACATAGAGGATACTGAGAAACGGTTCTCGGTAATTGTTCATACCAGAATATTGCATTTTATTACCACCCATTCATTATCTATTTTTTGTATATATCGGTACTATTAACCGGTGTTTGCTCAGTATTACAGATTACAGGTATCCGTGACAAAATACTGGAAATACACTTAAAATAACGGATATTACAGTTGTGAGCTGACACTGCAACCAGAACCGTAAACCGACCGATAATTCTTGGGTTTCTTTGTGCAACATGCTTGTGTACACACTTTTCTATCTAAATGGACCAAACACAATACAAGTTGTACACAAGTTGCACTAGGACCTAGGGGGCAGTCATGGCATGATGGCTTGAGCAAGTGGGCACATATGGTGTGATGTGCATTTATTGCATAAAGTAGTGATGTGATTTGTACCTTCAAGTTTCCCTCCATATCCAAGAGTGAAGACCAAGTTAAATTAGAGAAATCAAGTTGCACCATTGGACTTCTGGGGACAACACAAGACCACACTACAAGCACGAGCCTAGGGGCTCGGATTTCACCCGAGCACATGCTTCTATGATCCGGCGTCGCCGGCCCCACAGTGTCCAATAGGCCCCAGTCTTCTGTGGTCCCTCCCTTGCTGCCTTGTCATCATATTTTTATTGTTTGTTTATTCATTTTTTGAGCCTATAAAAGCAGAACTAGGCAGCAAGGATGAGGGTCATTCTTTTGCTTCATTTTTGTTACTCTTTTGTTTTCTTTTTGGTTCTCTTGTACATAGCTTAGCTTCCCCTTGAGTTCTTTGCCTTAACTTGATCTTGCAACCTCTTCATTGAGCTTGCAATGTTAAGCTTTGGTTATTGATCTCAAAGGTTGTATCATTCTTCAAGTTTAATAAAGTTCTCTTTTTGTGCCTTCATTCACCGTGAGTTCTTTGCCTCTTCTTGATCTTGCAACCTCTTAATTGAGCTTGTAAGTTTAAGATTAGGTTATTGAACCCATGTCTTGTAACTTGTTCTATGGTTCCTAGTTCTTTCTTTCTTGCTCTTTTATTACTTGCATTTTCTTTCTTGCACTTACATTCCATGTTTTACTTACTTGCGATTTAAATTCCATGTCATTTAATTACTTGCTTGTAATCTTTTCTTCTCTTTGCTTATCTTTTCTTTGCTCTTTTGGTTTGTTGTTGTGAATGGTTGTAAATTAGTGTTGTTAGGAAAAGAGAAAGATATTGTAAGTTAACGTTTCGTTTCACATTTCCTTTTCCCGTCTTTCCGTATGAAACTCCGTCCAAAACTTACGCAAGCGCTCCGTTAGGCACCCTATCCTACCAAGGTAACGGTGATTCCTAACCGTGACCGGTTGCGTTCGATTTCGCCGCAGGCGAAAGCAAGAGATAAGAACGGAAGGACAAGGGTCAATAAGCCAGATTCCACGAATACCGTGCTTAAATAGCCTAATCCATGTTCTTGCCGATTGCTCTACCTTCATTGGTTGAGTTCGGCTCAAAGGACTTGAATACAGAATCCATTAACTTACAACATCCTATCGTTTCCTAACAAGCTTTATATTTGCATATAACATATAGGGTAGATAAGAAAAAATTTCGCCACGCGCATTAACTGCTTAGAACAAGAACCAAAAACGCTCCGTCTCCCTGTGGATCGACCCGTGCTCAACCGACTAGCTGCAAACCAACACCGTCTTGATTGCGGTTAACTTTAATTCTTTCAATCAGTAATGAACACAACCGAAGAAGATGCATCAACATGTACTTTTTTCGTTTGGGCGGCACGGGAATCCTGGTATCCCCTATTTCCTGCTCGGTCTTATAACAATTATAAGTTGGAGCGGGACCAACATTCCCCAGCTCAGTATAACAAGCGGGTTCGGTCAATACATCCATATTATTATATTGATTAAGATGTGACATGGTCACTACCTAGAGAGAGAGAGAAGAAAACACTTTGCGTGTGCTCTTGTAAAATTAGATTGGTTATATATTTTATCTAATCAGTATGGCTCCCACCGTTTTTATCAAATCTTCTTTCAAACCCTAAAAGGAAATACTAACCGGGATTAATTGCACCCTACAAGTTCGCCAATCTTTCAGCCAGGCCAGTGCCGGTACTTTGAGGGAGGTTCCCCGTGCTTTCGCACGGCCCTAATTAAAATAAACCTCAATTTCCCAGGGGCGTAACCCCGTTGACACATGTCTAGACATCCACTCGATCGGCTAATTGTAAAGTGCAAAACTCTTCCAGGAGTAACAATTACTCGCAGTGGGTATCGGGATCCAACTATCACATAGAAGGTATGCAATCTCATTGCAAATTTCAACACTTGAAACTCCTGATAATGGTTTTTACCCTTAGTACTTATGACCTTGGCTATGGTCAACATATCATAAGTCCTAGTCAAGTTCTACCCGTCATTTCGTGATTAATTAGACCCACCCACATGACCCTCGTCTATGGTCGACATAATCATGTGACTGTCCTAACTAATCGCATCATATGCTTTGTAGGAAGACATCACTTAGCTATCGTACACTACACCTTAACTATGGTCAACATACGCAGCACGAATACAAAGTACTCTACTTCCTAAAATGATGGAGGGTTGCGGATGGTTTTTAAGAAAACCTTTAACACTTTGAACTTGATCTCGTTGCAGAATCAAATGGTTTTAAAAGGAGTGGCTAAAGCTCCGCTTTTTGAAACTTTGTTTTTTCGCAAAAACCGAGTGGGTTTCAAATTCGATTCTACAACATCTTTAGGCTTATTTTCTTTCATTAATCACATTAATGAATGTTCCATCATTTAAGTGACCTAAGCATCACAGATAAATACAACGTACGCGTATGCCATCCGCATTTGCCACGAAGTCCCGTCATGCACCATTAGGTTAGGTAACTAACGGCAGAGCGGGGCAGGGCTAGCGCGGGTGAAAAACATAAGCAACGTCTATAATATATTATATATATTATATAATGTATCCATCTCAGAATACAAAGTTATCACATCACAGAATATCAGCAGCAGAAGACAATATATGAAATATTGGATATACTAGGATTTCCGGGTTTTAATTTAACCCTGTATAAAACATGGATTCCATGGTCGTGATGAATAGCCAAACCCACATCCCTAGACCCCTACGAAAGCAGTAAGAAACCCTACCAATTCTAGAGTTAGGAGACCCGGACCCGACTCCTCGAGATGGTCTCTCACTGGACTCTAGAACCCGGTTACTTGTGCTCTCCTCCTTGGGTCTATTCTAATGCGGAAAAGTAAATAATATACATCAACGGTAACATCTTTCTCAACCCGGAAGTGCCCCAATAAAAGAATATTACATACAAATTTTTTTACATGAATGAAAATGAAAAACTCTTATCTCGCATAAAAAAAACCGGCTATTCAAACACGACGATCTAATATAACATATCACAGCAACACATAACATCATATGTCATCAACGTAAGTAAATATGCGTATCCCAATTGTCGTTGATGTATAGCAACGAGACCAGCGATACACCGCATATTACACTTACGGTCGCAGAAAAGAAAGTGAAAACTGCAACAGTTGGAATCCGCAACCACCTTAGACATCATAAACCCAAAATATCTCATATTCCGGATTTCATGCCTAACAATATGGATTCCTCAGACATCGCATGCCTAACAATTATAAACCCCACATTTTAGTCTCAATATCGAAAACACTTTTCAATAACAAGTCGGGTAATTCAACAAGATTCCCGACATCCCGATCGAATGCTCGTTGGAAACTTTAGTAGACGGTCGTACCCCCGATACCGTCGACGAAGTGCACTTAGGTGGAACACCGCGGCCGCGAGCACCCGGACGGATGCTTTTGGCAACGGAGTTCTCCTACAGTCACTTGGTCGGGGCTTTAGGGCATGGCTATCTAGTAAAGTTACCCGGCGAGTCTCCGCGTACGCTACGTGATTGCTACGGACTTTTGATCATATCAAAATCCCGTAGCAACCGATCATACGAGACTAAATTGCTAGATTTATAAAATTCAAATATTGTGGATTCCAAGTATTGTATCCCATCATAAATATCCGGACGACATTAAAATTTTCGATCGATTCATCAAAGTCCCACAATTCTCCGAGAGCTCAACACTTGAGCACAGTTTAATAATACCCAGAACATGCCACAGCACCTATGCACCAACCGTAAAAGGGCAGACCCAAGCCTTATTAATGGCACCGCAGAACTACCACGAACCCTAAGGTTCGAAAGTGGTTCCATGGTCATTATGTCTAGTTAGGGTTTCATTCTTCTAGAGGGTCCACAGAATAACTTGCATGATTTTCCGAATACCCTAAACTTGGAAAAATGGGTTTTTGACATTCGTTCGAACTTTTTAACTTCGCCTAGATAATATGTGAAAACCCGAAACCAATGTTAAACTACGAATACAAAACACTCTGAGTTGCCTATACAGTAAGACTGCATCGCATGAAATCTTAGAAAAAACAAACAACACCTGAAGAACCAAAACCCAGAGACTGGAACAATACCAAAATTTGAAGCCCAAATTCCACAAACCAACCGGTGAGGTCGGAAATTTGAGGGTTGTGGCCGGCCACTTTTAGTCAAAATGGGACCAAATTTTGGTAGTGTTCATGTTGTATCACATACATCATTCTGCAGTTGTTTAAAAAAAATTTAGAATCAATTATAAAATCGACAGAGACCAGGGTTTGATATCGGGTGTTTCGGAGTCGTTTCAGTTTCGTAATCTAACAAATATCGTCTGATACTCTAGCCCGGCTCTGATACCACTGTTGGGATTCCTAAGCACCCTACTGGGTTTTCAAGACATCAAGCATGCCAATTTCAAAAGTTCTAAGAGTGCTAAGGAACCCTAGACTAGGATCAAGCTAGAGTAATTAGAAAATATAAAGTGTAATCAAACATTACAACAAGTGAACAAGGAATACAACCTTTGTAGACTAGTCCTATACTTCAAAAGCTCCGTGTAGTAGTCCCTTCACTGTGAGTAGCGATCTCCCGAACTCTAGTATGGGTTCCCTTGGAGAAATGAACAAGCTTGCTCGAAGTCTTCGAGGCCGAAGATGATCTACGTCGAGGAGACTCAAACCCTAGCTACCTCTTCACTAAATTAGGGTTTAGTAAAGCAAACATCCTAAACTAAATGGCTAATCTAGTAGAGGATGATGAAGTACAAAATGAGCTCACTTTAGATTTCTTTTTCTCACAATATTTCGTCATCTCTTGAAACCCTAGAAAGATTTTGAGATGAGGAAGAAGATGAAGAGAAAAATAAATGGTGAATGAATTGTTGTGTGAAAATAGCAAACATGGTGAGATAATATCTCATACTAACTCTTGTAGAGAATAAACCATGGTCAAGGATAAGGGTAAGGTTAATAAATATCTTAAGTAACACAAATCAAGTGGACTAAGTCAATGGTTAACTCAAGCATATCCATGCTTTCAACCATGATCAATTCTGCTTCATTTTGAATTACTATAAATAAGTAAAGCCCTAATTTATCCAAATCATGGTGTTAGTCTCATACACCCATGTTGCATGTATCAACAACCATGACACAATAACATATATCACATATATGCAAAAAGTACACAAAAGTGAGAAAAATAAACAATTAAGTGAGCTAATATTAGTTAATGTAATTCAATATATTAAATATATAATTATATATTAAATTATTAAATCAACACTTGATTTAATAATCCAGCTATATCACATACAACCGGCTAATATCAAATGTAACATCATATCGAATCAACACTTGATCCGATAACCTGGCTATATTACATATAACCGGCCGATATCACATATCGCGAGAATAGAATATGGTATTACATACATGCATTAATCTCGGTCCCGCACATATCACATATGTTCTCCTACACCATTTCGCTTGAGCTAGGAAACTTATGTGTAGGACTCTAAAGACTCGTCAATACATCGGCAGTAGGTAGTGATCATATCAGTCATCCACAAGCCGCAAGCGGTCTGCTAAACGTAACGGCCAACTGGGTATTGAGCGATCAGAAGATCAACAAGCAAGCATGCTCATACTCCTACAAATCCAATCAATAACACTACCGTACAGTCCGGTCTCTTCGTCTGATATGTCTCATATCTAGTTTAGGGGTGGTAAACGTCAGACCCCGGTAACTTGATAAGTCATGCCGATGTAAGATCCATAACGGTTCAAAAAACTACTGATAACACTTACCAGTAGATCTCAGCAACCCTGGCCAGGGATTTCTTGTTATGTCCAATCAAGCATAGCGCAACATCAACCCCCAATACCGGGAGAGATGAATCCCCTCCTATCGCTCATTGCCTCCTTATGACTCGGGACTGTACCCAAAAATCTCCTGTTTGCATGACTCGGTAGAGCCGTGGTAGGGTAGAAATCAAAGCACAGTGGGAGACACACAAGACTCTATGACGATCTCGGATCGACAGACCAACATATACCAGTGTCACCAGAGAACTGCTATCTGACGTGAGGTATAATACCATCTAGGAGTTCTCGGCGAGTCCGTTCAGTGTACCCAGTCTCCACTGAGCACCCGTATACCATCTCTGATGTCAAACACCAATGGATATGGGATCATCCATCGCCCATCACATAGGTCGAGAAGCTATACGCCAGTCTACTCTGGAGTATCAATACCCTGTTTCGATATTCCCTCGACTAAGAACAAATAAAGGATGTACTCACAGACTACCCAGACCCCACTAGTATGATCTACATCATAATCCTGGTAGTCAAGTACACATCCTAAGGGCTTTATCAATATGTAACATAGAGACATCAAGGGTAAATGTTAAGATAAAGAGCAACCAGATAGCGTACTATCGTGTCGAGCAAGAAATTCCTCCTTATATATTTCCAAGCATCCACTATTAGATACATCATATATACAATAATGGCATCTAGGGCATACATATAACTAACACGTCTCTTACCCCAACCACCGTGCCACCACCATGCCATCACCGTGTCACTAACAAACCACCACCATGTCATCACCAGACCACCACCATGTTATCACCACACCACCGTGCCACCACCAGACCACCACCATGCTATCACCGTGCCGCCACCATGCTATCACCGTGCTACCACTAGACCACCACCGTGCCACCACCGTTCCACCACCAGACCACCACCATGTCACCACCAGACCACCACCATACCCAGACCAGACCACCACCAGACCATGCACCATACCCAGATCAGACCACCACCAGACCATGTACAGTACCCAGACCATGCTATGACCGTGTCATCTCCGTACCCAGACCATGCCATGACCGTGTCATCACTGTACCCAGACCGTGTCACGCTATATGCCTTGCTCCTGTGCCACGACATGCTCGCTTTGTGCTCAACTCATGCCACTTGTGTGCCACCATCGCATCAGCCTCGTGTCACTGTAAGGCCCAGCACCGTGTCGTGCCGTGCCGCTTCATGCACCGCGTCGTGTCGTGTCGTGTCGTGTCGCGCCGACCCGCTGCACACCTTTATCATTGCGAACGTTGTTGTTTTTTGATTCCTTGTGTAGCAATAGTCAACAACCTATTGACGTCATCGCCTGCACATCAACCGTTGTTTAAGAGGCAAGTTCTGAACTTGCAACATGTTATTTTGTTTATATCAATATTTATATGAGTGATTATAGTTAATGTGTTTTACTATTCAGAAAATATTATCGATTTACAGTTTTATATTATCAGTCTGTATCCGTACCGATAATGGTTTATCTAATTGCATGCCGGATCATCACAATATTATTATACTACTATATCAATTCGGTAATCTTTATCTAGATTGCCATATACCTGATAACAGACATAAAATGGTTATTACATATAGATACATATACATCCTGGCATTAGTTATTTTTACCGTGTTTAGATATTGGTTACGGTTTTACATTTGGTGTCTATTTTGGTTAAAATATGTTGCCTGACTTGTACACGAGACATTACCATACCTGTTACTTGGATCATCCGCTAATGCCGACAATCCTGACTTGTTGTCCTGATGGACGTGACTTATTGTCTACATAGAAAAGACCTGTACCTGCTTGATCCTGTGTTGGCATTAGATTTATATCATCAATACCTGACTTGAACACAAAATCTTGGGGGTAAGGGGAAATCAATAATGAAACCTGACTTGTAACTCAACAATTCGATACTTCTAGAGACTGATCAGTCGATACGGGCTTTGGCCGGCCCCGGAATGATGCTGCTGACATCATTCGTCTGTATATGATACCTGTTTTACTTCTTAGCGACACGTTTCGGATTCAGCCCGAGAGTCTTGACCGTGGTCCCGGGCACGCACATGATACTATTGAGTTACATCGACGATTCCATTAATTGATTTCAAAGACTTGTAGAATAAATAACCTAGAAGCACAGACTTTAGGATACACATAACATACTTATAGCTTACCGTTTTACACCTGTGTTCATTATTTATACCCCTGTTTAATCATAGTATCATATTCTGGTTATTACTATTATTTTGATATTTATGACGTACTGACTTCTGGGTTTTGCATAGCCCAGATACTTGACATAGCATGTGAGTATTCGACCAGATCGCCGATCAGTGAGGACCACCTCATTGATATAGCTCTTATGCGAGTTAGTTTTTTTTGGATCTTTATTGCTTCCGCTATCTTTTTCAGTTATTGTTCTTGTAGCTATTTGACATGTGATAGATAGATTTAGCAATTTATTGTTCTTGATATCTGATTGACAGCCGTAATGTGACTATGGAAGGATCTTTCCTTACCATAGGTAGCATGGTTGGCTTTGTCACGTACCATATTTACGTATTTTGGGAAGCGAGGCGTGACATAGGCCCTACGGGAATTTGGACAAGTTTGCTTGTTGATCTTCTCTTCATTCAATACCTGGGTAGCCGTTACGTCTAGCTAGTACCACTGACGCTTGTAGGTCTTTGCTGTGATCATTACCTACTGCTAGCATATTGGCGAGTCTTTAGAGTCCCACATAGAGGTTTCCCAGCTCAAGAGAAACGAAGTAGGGCACGTATGGAGATATATGTGAGAGCTTAGTTGAATACGAGTGTCACGCCCCGCTTCCCAGTAGACGGAAATGGTGGCGTGGCAAGCCTGCGACATATTTATCCAGAGAAGGTCATTCCCTAAATAAATATACTAAGCATATTGAAAACAATAATACACAATGCAAGAATAATTGGAGACTGTAAAAATTTTCAACAAACATTTTTATTTACTTTCAACTTCAAATATATACAAGTATATGAGTTTATGCTGGAAAGTAAATATAATAAGGAAAATACCTAAACAAGTGGCATACATCAACTGAAGAAAAGTGAAGCTGAGCTAGTTCTGAGTAGCTATCTGGTCGTAATCCTCCTCAATAGCGCCCACTTCCTCCGTCTCGACCGTATCTGATGAACATTCCAAGAAAACAAAGGTGGGTGGAAAGCTCGTCAGCGAACTTGCGCTCGGTAAGCACCAAGGATAAGTAAGAGTAAAGAAAATGACAAGTGTAGAATATATATGAAGAGTAAGAGTATACGGGTAAGTATATACTATAGGTCTCTATATGGTAACTATGTCAATGTTAAGTTCCAAGTGTGAATATCAATGCAGCCGTAGAAATATTCACGAGCTCAAGAGTGGGGCCTCAGGAGTAAGGTAACGCGGGCCCATTTCATATGTTAGCATCAGGGCTCTAGGCTGTGGATGAGTCAACCCGACTGATATAAAAGTAAAATAAAAAGAGCTTAATACGGGACTCCTGAAGCTACATTGGATTCACATAAGAAACTATCACAAACTGTCACTCCCCGCTTTCCAATAGACGGAAACAGTGACGTGGTAAGCCTGCAACGTATTTGCTATGAAATAAATACGTTAAGTGTAATTAAATAATATAAATGAACAAGAGTAATAAAATGAAACAACAACTTTATTTACATTCAACATTACATACAACTTTTTGTAATAAAAAGGTACAATGATATAAAGCAAATGCCTAAACAATGGCATACAGGAAATAAGTGCAAGAAGAACCAGTAGTCAGGCTGAGCTGTAACCTGGTCCAAATCCTCCTGGCTCTGCTCTATCTTCTCAGAGTCCGTTCCTCCTGATGAACATTCCAAACAAAGAAACAGAAAGGAATGTCGTCAGCGAACTAGCGCTCGGTAAGTCCCAAAAGAAGAAAATAGAAAGTAATATATATAATGTGAAGTGAACAGGGAAAGTTATATATGATCGTTCTGTAACGACTCTAAAATCTTAGTACGGAAATTCTTCTATTAAAATACAGAATAGAGTTTCACAGCCTGAGTAGAAGTTATAAGTTAATTTTGTTTAAGAACGGTAAGAAACAACCTGTAGCTCATTGTTAAAGTCTTGCACTGCTGTGACGTAGCCCCTTTGTTCGAATCTCATCAAACACATTATTTTTCTGATTTTATTTTTTAAAACTTTTTAGAAGCCCAAAAGTGTACACGTACAATGTACATAAAAATGAAAAGACAGAAAAATCAAACATGTGCACAATTATTTAAATACAGAGATGTACGTGTGGCTTTAATCCGACGACTCCCCCTCGTCAAACAACCGGCGAGATCCCTATTTGGGCCGGCACCGACGGTCCCCCCTTAGTCAATTAGCCCCATGCTTTGCACACAAATCTTTTCTCCCACCCCTAACTCCACTGCACTATTTGATTGCTCTGCAATCAAACAGAGACCCATCAATTCCCCATTTATCATCTTTTTGATGTATTTTAATTCATCTTTTTAATTCCAAAACCCTAATTCCACACTATAAATACTACCTCATGCCTTAGCCCTTCATCATTCTGAAATTCCTACCCAAAATTCTTAAAAATTTTAAGTACAAAAAGAGTACAAGTGGAGTTAGCAAGAGATCAACTTCCGGCGAAGAATCGAAGCAATTCCGACGACCCCGCGACGCCACGATAACAACAATCTATTTTCCTACCTCTTCTTAATATAGCCAAATGGTAATTCCCTTCCGGTCCCTCTCCTTCTTCTATGAAAGTCTCTTTTCATAAAGTATGTCGGAAGCGGAGTTAACACCGACATCTTCTTTTAAATCTCTGAAATTCCACTTTTCCTTACATTTTCTTCATGCATATTCCTACACCATGCTTGTTAATATAAAACCAATGTTTATAACCAAATTTTAATCAAGATTATCATGCAAAATAGCTTTAACTTAACTTTTATACTTAAATACCATGAACTTCACATATCTTTCTTTTAGTATTTTTGTTATTATACCTTTAGAAAACTTCATGGGGTAATGACCTACCCTTCACAAACACACATGGTTCCATAGCACGATAACTCTTTCATGTAGATTTGTGTTTCGAGAAAATATTTCATTAAAATACCATTTACTATAAAAACGGTTTTCTTTGGAATTGTATTTTAAAATTCTTTTGCAAATAAGCCTCTACAACCCTTTATAGGGGACCTGCTATTGGATGGTGTGGATTATCGCACATCTTTGGGGCTAGCGGAGCGAGATGTAGGCCTTCTCGCGGAACATTCGGTCTCAAAAGGTTTTTAAATACGGTTTTTAAGAGAGAAAAAACGCATTTTTCTACTTAAAATAAAACTAATTTTTATAATTATATAAATATTACAAATCCATATATTTTCAAAATATAACAAACTTACAATTTTTTCTAAAGATGAAAGTTTACAAGTTCACTAAAATACCATCAAGATATCATTACAATACAAGTTTACAGTAAAATATCATGAACTATTCAAGTTAAGGTAATTATCACTAAAATACCTCAAACCTTTAAAATTCATATCCATGAGAATCCTAAATAAAATAAATAACTTCTCGAGGTTTATTTTGAAACTATATTAAAAATATTTTTCATAAAACCCCCTCGAGCTATTTAAAACACTGTTAAGGATTTTAGTAAATATAGGTTTAAGCGGGATCAATTCTCTTGAGCCCCAGGGAGCCGGAGAAAGTGAGTGCTTGCCTATTTAAGATAGAAAACTTAACGATGTTATCAATGGTAACTGTCTTGGAAAAATACACAAATCCTTCCGTCCATGTGCAGCAGTTACCAATAACTCCATAACGTAATTCAGGATCTAAATCAGTTACAAATGTCTGACTCAAGTCTGAGTCTAACTCAAGTCTGAATCCAAACTCAAAACCTCAATCTAAAACAAAACAGAAATACCTGATCATGATCTTGAACACACGAAATCAATAATGAACACAAACAGGTATACTTGACCATTGATCATGAATCGGAATATTTGAACTTGACTAAAGCGAAACATGAATATTTGAACACTATTGACTTGGCTCGAACCATGAATACATTAATACGTGATATATACATGAACTTAATCTTGCAACTTGATGTATTCATGGATTCGAGCAAGACTGGTAATTTTAACTATAATGTAGAATACACAGGTTGCTGGGGTAGTTCATACGTGAATCTAACGAAATCTCAAGAGTCCCACTAGATCATGAATCCATGTCTACTAATACAAGCAAGCTATCATGAGGGACCATGTTTCCTTGCTCCTGGATTGCAGTCTGTTGAGTTTGGAATACTTCAACACTAGGTTGAAGTCCCATTACTAACACTTGATTTGGGCACGTGGTTCCTTATTCCTGGATTACAGCCTGTTAGGTTCGAGAACACTCTTGAGATTGGTTAACATTCACCCTTAAATTTACGTTAAATTAGTGTACCCAAATAGAGACATGTTAAGACACTTACATTCACTGCATGTCACTATACTTACACCACACGGTCATGTTACATTTGTTTGCCATGCTCATACTATGTTGTCATGCTTATCTACTTGTTATATATTAATATACTTGTTCATATATATTACGATAACACTGCATGCTAAATAAACTTGCCATGTTTACATTAAACGACATGCCGACACAACATACTTCATACTCACTTATTCATATTATAATTTTACTTTATCATTACACTTTATACTTCATTTCATTTCTTAGGGACTTACCGAGCGAAAGTTCGCTGACGGTCATTCCATCCACCTTTGTTTTCTTGGAATGTTCATCAGATACTGTGGAGACTGAGGAAGTAGACATGTCAGAGGAGGAGCACGACCAGATCGCGACCTAGACCTAGACCAGTTATCTTCTTCTCAGTTTATGTATGCCACCTGTTTAGGAATTTCTTTTCTTGTATTTCCTTTCAGTTGAAATCATGTATTGTAAATGAATCAAGTTGAATATAAATAAAGTTTTTGAAGTTTTAATCTCATGTTAATTTTCTTGTCATTTTATATTGCTTATTTTACGCTTAGCATATTTATTCCGGAAAATGACCTTCTCGAAATAAATACGTCACGGGCTTGCCACGTCACCGTTTCCGTCTACTGAGAAGCGGGGCATAACAGGTTTTGTTGGCGGCCCATGCATGTCTATTCTGCATGAAGTCATAAGCAATATTTAATAAGAAATATGAGATTCAACAACTTTACATTTCTTGCAATTCAATTTCCGTTGAATCTATTCTAATCTTTCTTCTCTATCTAAGATGATGGATTCTCCCAGCAACCCTAACACCAACGATGGAAGTACACCACCACCACCTATCTATACCATTTTATTTAGAAATTCGTATTTCTTAAAAACCGTATTTTATAATCCTTTCGAGATCGAATACTCCGTGAAGAGGGTTGCATCTCGCTCTACTATTCTCAGGATGTGCGATAATCCGCACCATCTATTACCGGGTTCCCTAATAAGGGTCGTGATGCATAATTGCAAAGGAATACAAATACTGCTTTAAAAGAAACTCGGTTTTTCTAAAATATGTGGTATTTTAATGTAAAGTTATTCTTTGAACCAAAAATACATGTATTTAGGCATCGTGCTATGAGACCAAAATATGCGTGTGGGGTAGGTCATTACCCCGTGAAGTTTTCCTAAAGGTATTATTTAAAAATTTTGTCGAAAAGATGTGATAATAAAGTTCAAGGTATTTTAATGAAAAGTTAGTTTTATGATTGTTTCACATGAGAATTTTGATAATGCTTGAATCTAAACATTGGTAATTAAAATTACAAATAATGTGGTAAAATTAAATTGACCAATATATAAAGAAAATGGAGTTCTAGGGTTTAGAAAAGAAAGGTATCGATAATAACTCCACTTTACCGATATATGATTTGTAGATGAAATTCAATGAAAAGAAGGAGAGTTGGGAGGGACTTACGGTTTCAAAATCTTAAGAAAAGGGTGAGGAAGAGAAGGAGTGTCTTCGTGGCGTCGCGGGAGCTCCGAAAAATGGTTTCAATCTTCGACGGAACAAGCTTGCTTGCTAACTCCACTTTACTCCAGTTGTACTTAGGAACATTTGAGAGAATTTTTACTAGAATTTTCAGAATGGTGAAGAGCTAGAGTATGGGGTGGTATTTATAGTGGAGAATTAGGGTTTGGGAATTAAAAATATGGATTAAAAAGCATTAAAACGGTGTTAATTGGTGAAATGAAAGGTCTATGTTTGATTGCAGGGAAATCAAACAGTGCATAGGAGTTAAGAGAAGCTGAAGGGACAAGTGTGCAAAGTACGGATCCAAATGGGCTTATCATAGCCGTCAGCGCTGGCCCTATGGCATGTTTGGCCGGTCGATTCTCGAGGTCTTGTCTCGATATTCGTGCCATGTGATAAATTCTGTGTTTACACCATTTTTCACATGTTCGATTTTTTGAACTTTTCATTTCTCCGTGTATTGCAAGTGCAACCTTTTGGGCTTCCAAAAATAAAAATAAAAATCAGGAAAAAAAACAATTGTGTCCGATGGGAATCGAACACACAGGCTATGTCACAGCAGTGCAAAGGTTTTACCAGTGAGCTACAAGTTGTTTCTTTCTTTTATTTAATAGAAATAACTTTTACCTCTTACACAGGCTGTAATACACTTTCTGTACATTAACAGGAAAATTTCTGTACAGAGATTTCAGAGTCGTTACACAAACACCCCGAGTATAATATATTATAACTGGTTAATATACTTAATTGGTTTAATTGATTGATTAACATGTCTTGATTGAAACCATAGATTACAAAAGGTGTAGAATGTATTTGAGTAAGTCGAGTAATATACGAGTCATGACAATTGCAATCTTGGTTCGAGTCAAGTTGGTTCGAATAGTTTGGGTTCAAGTACATATTCGAGTTTAGATTCAAGTTAGGTTAGAGTTCGAGTTTGTGTTCGAATTTGAGTTTGTGTTCGAGTTTGAGTTCAAGTTTGGATTCGAGTTCATGTCTTTTTCATAGGAATTGATTTAAACCGTTAAAAATCTTATGTTCGGGAGAAATCGGCGACTGCTGCACATGGACGACAGGATTTATGTTTTTTTCCAAGACAATTGATAATGATAACTCCGTTAAGTTGTCTAACCTGAATAGGCAAGCACTCACTTTCTCCGGCTTTCTGGGGCTCAAGAAAATTGATCCCGCTTAAACCTATATTAATCTAGAGTTCTTAGTATTGTTTGCATATCTCGAGAGGGTTTTATGAAAAATACTTTAATATAATTTAAAAATAAACCTCGAGAGTGATTTAAAAATAAACATGTATTTGAAAGTTTATGGTATTTTTATGAAAACTAGCCCTTTTGGAAACTTGGTGTTACTTTATTAAAATTCTAATTTTTCATTTTAAAAATATAGTTTCTTAATTTGTTTTTATTGAAAATACGGATTTATAATTTTTATATAATCTTTCAAAAATTAGTTTTGTTTAGAAAAGTCGCGTTTCTTAAAAATTGTATTTTTATTTCCTTTCGAGACCGAATACATCATAAGGAGTTTTGCATCTCGCTCTACTGTCCCAAGGATGTGCGATAATCCGCATCATCCATTAGCGGGTCCCCTAACGAGGGTTGTAGATGAGTAATTTGCCATGGATTTTGAAATACCGATCAAAAGAAACCCGTTTTGTAATGGTGTGGCATTTTAATGAAAAAGTTATTTTTTTAAATTAGCTCTATATTTAGAACATCGTGCTATGTAACCACAGTGTGCGTGTACCCCGTGAAGTTTTCCTAATAGTATCTTTTTAATAATTATTGAAATGAGGGTTATACTAAAGTTCATGGTATTTTAATGAAAAAGTTTGTTATATGTTTGTTTCACATGAAATTTTGGTTAAACTAAAAATTAAATGATCGAAAATAAGGTTAAGATTAATATAGAATGTTAGTTTGATCTAGGTTGCTATCAAGTGGAATAAAAAAATTAAAAAGAAGATTACATCGGAGATAACTCCACTTTTATCGATTTGTTTTAGAAATTTGTTTTGAGGTAGAAAAGGATAGAGATGAAGAGACTTACGTGTTTTAGGTGGTTAATAAAAGATCAAAAATTCCCTCAGGGGTCGTGGTTTCGTCGGAGATGCTCCGGCCGTTGAGATTGGCTTGCTACTCCACTTGGGGGGCTTAACTCTACTTGGCACTTAGAGAGTTTGAAAGAATTTTAGCTAGAAATTTCAGAATGAAGAAGAGCTAGGACATGGGGTGGTATTTATAATGAAGAATTAGGGTTTGGGAAATAAAAATGTGGATTAAAAGGATTTAAATGGTGTTAAATGGTGAATTGAAGAGTCTCTATTGGATTGCAGGAAAATCAAACAGTGCAAAGGAGTTGAGGCGAGCTGAAGGGAAAGTCCGAGCGGACAATTCAGATATTAGAAGATATGCTAAGAGCCTGTATGTTAGACTTCAGAGGATCATGGGAAGATCACCTACATCTTGTGGAGTTTTCAAACAACAACAGCTATCAGGTAAGCATTAGGATGGCACCATTCGCAGCACTCTACGGACGGAAGTGTCGTTCCCCGCTGAGTTGGGACGACGTTGGAAATCGTGGACTCCTTAGACCAGAGATGATCGAGGCAACTGTGGACGTAGTTCGCACAATCAGAGAAAGGTGCGAATAGCCCAAGACCGACAGAAACATTGGGCAGATGCAAAGCATCGACACATGGAGTTTCAACCCGGAGAACATATATTCTTGAAGATCTTTCCAAACAGAAGAGTGATACGTTTTGGCAAAAGGGGTAAGTTAAGTAGAAGATATATAGACCGTTCGATATACTCGAACGAGCTGGAGAAGTGGCTTGCCATTTGGCACTACCACCCTCATTGGAAGGAGTGCACAATGTGTTCTACATATCCCAACTACGATGATATGTGAGCGACCCCAGCCACATACTTGATCACTCAAAGCTCACAGTAAAAACTGACCTAACCCGCGAGCAATAAACAGTTAAGATCCTGGACCGAAAAGTGAAGACATTGCGGAACAAGACAGTAAACTTGGTCCAAGTGATGTGGAGAAAGAATTCGCCAGGAGAATCAACTTGGGAAAGAGAAGAAGATATGCGTACACGATACCCTTACCTTTTTGAAAATTAGTTCCTATGTAATTGTAAATTTCGAGGACGAAATTTTTATAAGGAGGATAGAATGTAACGACTCTGAAATCACTGTACAGAAATTTCTTGTATTTCACAGTAAAGGGTATTTCAGCCTGTGTAAGTGTTAAAAGTTATTTTTATTAAATAAAAGCAAGAAGCAACTTGTAGCTCACTAGTAAAACCTCTACACTGCTGTGACATAACTTGTGCGTTTGAATCCCCTCAGACCCAAATTTTTTTAGATTTTTCTTTTTAATTTTTGGAAGACCAAAATTTACAAGTGTAATACACGGAGAAATGAAAAGTTTCAGAAAAATCAAACAGGTGCAATGAGGTGTACACACCTAACTTGACACGCGGCACAAATATCGAGACAGATCGACAAAATCCGACCGCCCGTTTCCATGATGTGGCCGGCCCCGATGGTCCAAATTGCTCCAAATCACCCCGTGCTTTGAACACTTGTCCCCTCAGCTCCCCTTAACTCCCCTGCATTATTTGATTTTCCTGCAATCAAACAGAGACTCTTCAATTCACCATTTAACATTTTTTTAATGCATTTTAATCCACATTTTAATTTCCAAACCCTAATTCTCCACTATAAATACCACCCATGCCTTAGCTTTTCACCATTCTGAAAATTCTAGCAAAAATTATCCCAAACTCTCTAAGTGCCAAGTAGAGTTAAGCCCCTCAAATGGAGTAGCGAGCCAAACTCGACGACCGAAGCATCTCTGACGAAACCATGACCTCTGAGAGCTTCTTTAATCTCTTTTTAACCACCTAAAATGGTAAGTCCCTTCATTTCCATCTCAAAACTTTTTTATTAAAACAAATCGACAAAAGAGGAGTTATCTCCGATATCATATTCTTTTTACATTTGTAAGGCATATGTTAAGCAAATTAAAACAAACTAGCATGCTATCTTAATCTTAACATAATTTCACATCTTTTAGTTTTTAATTTAACAAAATTTTCATATGAAACGAACATATAATGAACTTTTTCAATAAAATACCATGAACTTTTTCAATAAATTTCACGGGGTAACGACCTATCCCACACGCACACTATGGTTCCATAGCACGGTATTCTAGAGATATATTAATTTTAAAGAAGAACTTTTTCATTAAAATACCACACTTTATAAAAACGGGTTTCTTTAAATCGGTATTTCAAAATTCTTGGCAATTACGCCTCTACAACCCTCGTCAGAGGACCCGCTAATGGATAGTGTGGATTATCACACATCCTTGGAGACAGTAGAGCGAGATGTAGAACTCCTCACTGAGTAATCGATCTCGAAAGGAAATAAAAATACGATTTTTATGAAACAAGGCTTTTCTAATAAAAACTAATTTTTGGGAAATTATATAAAATTATAAAATCCTTATTTTCAATAAAAGCATATTAAGAAACTTTATTTTTTAAAATGAAATATTAGAATTTTTAATAAAATACCACCAACTTTCCAAAAAAATAGTAGTCTTCATAAAAATGCCACAAACTATCAAAAAAGCTAGGTTTTATCACTAAAACACCACAACAATTAAAATACATGTTCATGAAAACCCTAAATGTTATAAATCACCCTCAAGATTTATTTTCAAACTATATTAAAGTATTTTTTCATAAAAAACCCTCGAGATATACAAACAATATTTAAAGACTCTACATTATTATAGATTTAAACGGGATCAATTCTCTTAAGCCCCAGGGAGACGGAGAAAGTGGGTGCTTGCCTATTCAGGTTAGACAACTTAATGAAATTATCAATAGCAATTGTCTTGGAAAAAACACAAATCCTGCCGTTCATGTGCAGCAGTTCCCGATTTCTCCCGAACATAAGAGTTTAACAATTTACATCAATTCACATGAAAAAACATGAACTCAAATCCAAACTCAGATCTAAACTTGAACTCGAACTCGAATAAAAACTCGAACTCTAACCTAATTTGAATCTAAACTCGAATATGAACTCGAATCTAATCTACTCGAACCAACTTGACTTGAATCCAGATTGCAATTGTCATGACTCGCACATTTCTCGACTCACTCAAATACAATCTTCACCTTTTGCAATTTAGGGTTTCGATCAATACCTGTCAATCAATCAATCAAATCAATTAAGTATATTAACCAGTTATATTATATTATACTCGAGGTGATTGGGATAGTTTCTTGTGTAAATCCAACGGAGCTTCAAGAATCCCGTATTCACCACTTTTTTTATTTTACTCGAATATCAGTCGGGTTGACTCATCCACAGCCTAGAGCCTGATGCTAACACATGAAATAGGCCCGTGTTTCCTTGCTCCTAGGGTTCCACTCTTTAGCTCGTGAATACTTCTACGGCTGCATTGACATTCACACTTGGAACTTAACGTTAACATATTGACCATCTAGATACCTATAGTATATATTTACCCATGATCATATACTCTTACTCGTCATATATATATTCTACACTTATCATTTTCCTTACTCTTACCTATCTTTGGGACTTACCAAGCACTAGTTCACTGATGGGCATTCCACCCACTTTTCTTCTCTTGGAATGTTCGTCAAATACAGTCGAGACGGAGGAGGTTGAAGCCACAGAGGAGGACTACAACCAGACCGCTACTCAGGGCTAGCTCAGCTTCACTTTTTCTACAGTTTATGTATGCCACATGTTTAGACATTTTTCTTATTGTATTTATTTTCCAGCATAAACTCTTGTATTTGTAAATATTGGAAGTTGAAATAAAGATGTTTCTTGAAAAAAATTTACAGTCTCCATTTATTCTTGCATTATGTATTATTGTTATCAATACGCTTAGTATATTTATTTAGGGAATGACTTTCTATGGATAAATATGCCGCGGGTTTGCCACGTCACCGTTTCCGTCTACTGGGAAGCATGGCGTGACAGGTTTTATTAGTGGCCCATACAGATCAGTTCTACATGAAGTCGTAAACAATATACCACAAGAATTAATGAATTCAACAAACATTTACATTTCTTGCATTTCAAATTCTTCTAATCTATCCTAACCTATCTTTTATATCAAGTTGATGGAGTCTCCGAACAATACCAGCACAAACGTCAATGGCAATACTCCACCACCACCTACTGTTGCAGCTCCTATTAATGAGCAAACGGTACTGCTTGAGGCTATTAAGAGCCTATTGGATGGTTAACAGCAGCAGACTGCTATTCTCATGCACCGCCCCAAAACCGAAGCACCCAGAGTTAAGCAGTTTCGGGCACTGCACCCAAAGAACTTCTCGGATAAGGAGAGCCCGCTTGAGGCAGAAGAATGGGCTCAAGCGATCAAGGATGACCTGGCGGCAGCTCAAGTGCCAGATATTTCTTGGGTGAAAGTTGCTAAGTTGCAACTGATTAATAACGCCAGAATTTGGTGGAAGGCTAAGAAGAGTCGTCTCGCACAAACGATAGAATGAAGAGCATTCTGAGACCTCTTCGATACTAAGTACTTTCCAGAGACTGGACACTTTGACATGGAGCAGCAATTCATCCATCTACATAAGGGCTCGATATGGGTCAAGTCGGTGGATGAATATGATGCTGAGTTTACCATGCTCAGCGGGTAAGATATAGTCTCAAACTCAATTTAATTAGCTTAATTAAAACACTGCTAACACAAGGTCATAACTGGTTCACTGCACATTTTATTCCCACTGTTGAGATCCGGGCACGATGATTTCAGCTAGAGTTGGACCCTGAAATCCAAGTTGCACTGGCTACAGTGGATTTCCCAACCCATGAACTTGCTTTGAAGGCTGACCGACGCTATGAGGCAGTTGTGAAGAAGAAGGTCATGTCGCAAACTGTCGGTGTGAAATGCCCCGTGCACCAGATCACAGGAGGGGCATCTTCCAGGCCAGCTTTTAACGGACCATCTCGGAGGCCAGTAGGTTTGTTCGCCAACCGTAGGCCAGACTTTTTCATCTACTGCAAAAGAACAGGGCATCTTGTGAAAAACTGTCGCAGGACGAACAACTTGTGCCTGATATATGGGTCTTCTACTCACGCCATTGGAGCATGCCACCAGAACCGAGGACCCAACAACCTTCCAGCTAGACCGACGATCCAAGCTCCTCCTACCCGATTAGCTCTACCAGCTCTAACTACCCGCACCCAGACCACTCAACCCCAACGCCGAGTGTTTAACCAGGCACAAAGGAAATTGCAGCAACGCTAAGCATTCACTATGTCGGTCAAAGAGGCTGAAGCTACGGGTCAGGTTATCACTGGTAAATCTCTTCCCTATTCTCTTTCAAGTACTTTCAATTCATAACCATCTTATATTTGTTATAGCTAAATCTATCCCACATGACTTAGGTACAATCTTAGTATCCTCCCTACCTGCACTCGCGCTCTTTGACAATGGGGCATCACATTGCTTTATGTCGCAATGGTTCGTCCGAACTCATGTGATCCTAGTTAAATCGCTCGTATCCAGCTGGAACATTAGTTCAGGGAATGACGTTCTAAAAGCAACTTTAGGATAGGATCAGTGTCCAGTGGTCGTCTACAGTCGAGAATTTTATACGGACTTCAAGCTGCTGGACATACCAAACTTTGACGTAGTCTTGGGAATGGACTGGCTGGGAACTTTATTTGCTACCATCGACTGTCGCCAAAGGAGGGTAGTGTTCAAAATACCAGATCACCCAGTGTTCTATTTCAAGAGTGGAGACCGAACCTTGGAGCCTAGCATCTACCGAGCAAAACCAAAGAAGGCAGAGATTACAGCGTTGCAAGCGGAACAATCGAAGCCAGAGGTAGTTCGAGAGTTCGAGGATGTATTTCCGGAAGATATATCAGGTTTGCCTCCCGATCGAGCTCTAGAATTCAGCATCGATTTACAACCCGACGCACAACCAGTAATAAAAACTCTGTACCGATTAAGTCCGGAGGGATTGAAGGAGATCCGCATTCAGCTGGACGAACTCATGCAGAAAGGTTGGATTCGTCCCAGTACTTCAAGCTGGAGATCTCCGGTGCTACTGGTAAAGAAGAAGGAAGAATCCTACAGGATGTGTGTAGATTACCGAGCACTGAACGAAATGACAATTAAGAACAAGTATCCACTACTCCGCATCGATGACCTTTTAGATCAGTTAAGTGGGTCTTGTGTCTTTTCAAAACTAGATCTTCATTCGGGTTACTATCAGGTGAATGTCAAAGAGTCCGACATTCCGAAGACAACATTTATGACTCGTTATGGCTAATATGAATATCTCGTAATGTCATTTGGAGTGACCAAAGCACCTGCCATCTTTATGAACTTGATGAACCAAGTTTTTCGAAAGTACCTAGACAGGTTTGTTGTTATATTCATCGATGACATCCCAATGTATTCAAAGAATCAGAAATAACACTCCGAGCACTACCAGATTGTCCTGGAGACATTACGACAACATCAGCTCTACGCCAAGTATAATAAGTATGAGTTTTGGCTAGATCAAGTCGGATTTCTCGAACATATCATTTCAGGAGAAGAAATCTCTATAGATCCAGCTAAGGTGTCAGCTGTCAGTGAATGGCCGACACCAAAGACGGTGAAAGATATATGAAATTTCTTGGGCTTAGCAGGATACTACCGACGATTCATTGAAGGATTCTCAAAGATCGCAGCACCCCTGACCAAGCTCACACGTAAAGACGAAGCATTCGTATGGTCAGAAGCATGTGAAAAGGCTTTTATAGAACTCAAGTCGAGATTAACCTCTGCACCTATCCTCGTAATACCGAATCAATCTGGCGGATTTGTCGTACATTGTAATGCGTCCGGTAAAGAATTAGGATGTGTTCTACACCAGCATGAAAAAGTTGTGGCTTTTACATCAAGACAACTAAAGGTTCATGAGCGCAACTATCCAACGCATGATCTGGAATTGGCAGCCGTCATATTCGCTCTCAAGATTTGGCAACACTATCTTTTCGGAGAACGAGTGGATATATACACTGACCACAAAAGTCTTAAGTATTTATTTACTTAGAAGGAACTCAACATGCGGCAGAGAAGATGGCTAGAACTCATGGCGGACTTTGACATCAACCTACAGTATCATCCTGGGAAAGTAAACGCAGTTCCCGATGCCCTTAGTCGTCGGCCATTAGCAATGAACCTCACCGCTCAGTGGAGACTACAACAAGAATTGCATGGATTGGAGATTGAAGTAGTTATGCCAGGTAACGCTTCATATTTGATGAATTTACAAGTCCAGTCCACTCTTGTCAATCAGATCAAGGTAGCTCAAGAAAATGATGCCAAGCTACAAAGGATCCGAAAACAAGTAGAAAGTGGACTACGAACTGACTTCATCATCCACGAAGATGGATCCTTACGATATGGAAGTCATTTATGCGTGTCAGTTGGACCTATTCGAGAAGAGTTGATGAAAGAAGCTCACAACTCTCCTTATTCGATACACCCCGGCGGCACGAAGATGTACAAGGATCTATGGTAACACTACTGGTGGTATGGAATGAAGCACGAAGTAGAAAGGAGCGTAGCCAAGTGTTTAGTGTGTCAGCAAGTGAAGGCTGAACATCACAGAACTGCTGGTCTACTTCAGCCGTTAACAATCCCAGAATGGAAATGGAAGCACATTACCATAGACTTTGTGACTGCTCTCCCTCATAGCACGAAGGGTAATGACGTAATTTGGGTTATTGTGGATCGACTCACCAAGTCGGCTCACTTTATTCCATTTAGAGTTGGCCAGTCAACTGAGACGTTAGCAAAAAAGTACATGGAGGCCAGTCAAGTAAGATTTAAACCTTCAAGATGTACCATATTTAATGCCCATAAACTCATGCAGGAGATTGCGAAATTACATGGAGTACCTATTTGCATCGTCTCCGATCGTGATACATGATTCTGATCACAATTCTAGCAGAGTCTGCAAGCTAGCCTAGGAACGAGTCTGAATTTCAGCACGGCGTACCATCCATAAATAGACGGACAGCCCGAGCGGACAATTCAGATATTAGAAGATATGCTAAGAGCCTGTATGTTAGACTTCAGAGGATCGTGGGAAGATCACCTGCATCTTGTGGAGTTTTCATACAACAGCTATCAGGAAAGCATTGAGATGGCACCATTCGCAGCACTCTACGGACGGAAGTGTCGTTCTACACTGAGTTAGGAAGATGTTGGAGATCATGAACTCCATGGACCAGAGATGAGCGTGGAAACTATGGACGTAGTTCGCATGACCAGGGAAAGGATGCGAATAGCTCAAGACCGACAGAAACATTGGGCAGATGCAAAACATCGACACTTGGAGTTTCAACCTAGAGAACATATATTCTTGAAGATCACTCCAAACAGAGGAGTGATACGCTTTGGCAAAAGGGTTAAGTTAACTCCAAGATATATAGGACCGTTCGACATACTCAAACGAGTTGAAGAAGTGGCTTACCGTTTGGCACTACCACTCTCATTGAAAAGAGTGCACAATGTGTTCCACATATCCCAACTACAACGATATGTGAGCGACCTCAGCCACATACTTGATCACTCAGAGCTCACAGTACAAACTGACCTAACCTACGAGCAACAACCAGTTGAGATCCTGGACCGAAAGGTGAAGACATTGCGGAACAAGGAAGTAAAGTTGGTCCGAGTGATGTAGAGAATGGATTCTCTGGGAGAATCAACTTGGGAAAGAGAAGAAGATATGCGTACACGATACCCTTACATTTTTGAAAAATAGACCTTATGTAATTGTAAATTTCAAGAACGAAATTTTTATAAGGAGGGTAGAATGTAACGACTCTGAAATCACTGTACAGAAATTTCTTGTATTTCAAAGTAAAGGGTATTTCAGCCTATGTAAGTGTTAAAAGTTATTTTTGTTAAATAAAAGCAAAAAACAACTTGTAGCTCACTGGTAAAAACTTTACACTGCTATGACATAGCCTGTGCGTTCGAATTCCCTCAGACCCAATTATTTTTTTAGATTTTTCTTTTTAATTTTTGGAAGCCCAAGAGTTGCACGTGTAATACACGGAGAAATGAAAAGTTTCAGAAAAATCAAACTGGCGCAATGAGGTGTACACACCCAACTTGACACGTGGCACAAATCTCGAGACAGATCGACAAAATCCGACCGCCCGTTTCCTTGATTTGGCCGGCCCCGATTGTCCAAAGTGCTCCAAATCACCCTATGCTATGCACACTTGTCCCTTCAGCTCCCCTTAACGCTCCTGCACTGTTTGATTTTCCTGCAATCAAACAGAGACTCTTCAATTCACTATTTAACACCTTTTTAATGCATTTTAATCCATATTTTTAATTCCCAAACCCTAATTCTCTACTATAAATACCATCCCATGCCTTAGCTCTTCCCCATTCTGAAAATTCTAGCAAAAATTCTCTCAAACTCTCTAAGTGCCAAGTGGAGTTAAGCCCCTCAAGTGGAGTAGCGAGCCAAACTCGACGACCGGAGCATCTCTGACGAAATCACGACCCCCGAGAGCTTCTTCAATCTCTTTTTAACCATCTAAAATAGTAAGTCCCTTCATCTCCATTCTTTTCCATCTCCAATTTTTTTTTAAAACAAATCGTCAAAAGAGGAATGGGACGATGTTGGAAATCATGAACTTCTTGAACCAGAGATGATCGTGGCAACTGTGGACGTGGTTCACATAATCAGGAAAAGATGCGTATAGCCTAAGACCGACAGAAGCATTGGGCAGATGCAAAGCATCGACATCTGGAGTACCAATCTGGAGACCATGTATTCCTGAAGATCTCTCCAAACAGAGGAGTGATCTGTTTTGGTAAGATGGGTAAACTCAGTCCAAGATACATAGGATCGTTCGATATACTCGAACGAGTTGGAGAAGTGGCATACCGTTTAGCACTACCACTCTCATTGGAAGGAGTGTACAATATGTTCCACATATCCCAACTATGACGATATGTGAGCGACCCCATCCACATACTTGATCACTCAGAGCTTACAGTACAGACTGATCTAACCTGCGAGCAATAACCAATTGAGATCGTAGACCGAAAGGTGAAAACATTATGGAACAAGGAGGTAAACTTGGTCCGAGTGTTGTAGAGAAAAGATTCGCCGGGAGAATCAACATGAGTACGAGAAGAAGATATGCGTGCACGATACCCTTACCTCTTTGAAAATTAGTCCATATGTAATTGTAAATTTCGAGGACGAAATTTTTATAAGGAGGGTAGAATGTATCGTCCCTGAAAACACTATACAAAAATTTTCTTGTTATTATATAGAAAAGAGTATTACAGCCTGTGTAAGATTTAAAAGATATTTTTGTTAAATAAAAGCAAGAAACAACTTGTAGCTCACTGGTAAAACCCCTGCACTGCTGTGACATAGCCTGTGCATTCAAATCCCATCAGACCCAATATTTTTTTCAGATTTTTCTTTTTAATTTCTGGAAGCCCAAGAGTTGCACGTGCAATATACGAGGAAATGAAAAGGTTAAAAATAAATCAGGCGCAACGAGGTGTACACACCCAAAAACACACGTGGCAAGAATCTCGAAACGATTGCCTCAAATCCGACCACCTGTTCATACCATAATTTTGCATTATTATATTCCCCATTCTTATTCATTTTACAAATAAACAGATGCATTTGATCCATGTCTGCTAAATAGTTGCAGGTTACAGGTTCTCGGAATAAAAACAGTGAAATTGATGAAAAGATGATACAAAAGTGAGACTTCGACCGACAAATGGTGGAATCTTGATCGTGCCTACATTTTGAGGGACAATGAAGATCAATGAACAAGTTCACAAAGCACAAAGACAGCGCAAGGTTCAAGACTTCGACACGAAGCAACGGTAAAAGTCCACGACATTATGAAAAACTGGAAGAAAACTAGAAGACATTCTGAAGAACCAACTGAAGAAAACAGAAGACAACAGCAACAGACAGAAGCCCTAGGAAATTGAACCAATAAACTCCCTACATGGCCGCGGAACCGCGGCCAAACCTGGCTCTTGGCCGTGGATCCGCGGCCGTGCGTCGCCCGTGTCGGTGCAAAAAAGTTGTGGCGGCGTGGAGGTGCGTTGACTAGTCTTCTTTAGGGATAAAATTGTAAATGCGGATGTGAATCGATTGTAATCCTAGGGTTTCTATGATCTATAAATAGAAGCTCTAAACCTCTCTTTGAGGTATGCCTCTTCTTGTGCCTCAATGTATTTATCAAAATTCAGAATTCAATTCCTGTAAATGTTGGAAGAGAGCATCAAATAAAAATTAGAGTAAGTTTTCTTTTTATTGCCCTAGTTAAATTTTCTTTCCTGCCCTACTATAGATTTTTCATTATCTGCCCTAGTATAACTTTTATTATCTGCCCTAGTTAATTAGTTTAGAACATGTTTTTCAATTCCCTAATAAGTGAGTAGATCCTCGCTTGTTAGGGTTAGGAATAGGGAAGGTTTGAGAGATGAAAATCTCTTACCCCTTTTTTTGCCCATCATATATTTTTATAGGACTCCATGCATACATACACACACCGCTCCCTACGGCACCCTATCCCATGAGGTAGCGGTGATACCGTAGTTTAAAAGAACGGTTGCGTATGCTTTCTATGGAGGTTAGGGTAAGAATTAAGAAAGGAAGGATAAGAACCTAGAGGAAGAAATATCGTTTCTTCCCGATGGTACTAATCCATTTTATTAATTATTACCATAACACCTCATAGATCTTAATTAGGGCATAGAAAGCGGTGAGGAATATTGACTTTCCAAACTTAACCTAAACCTAACCCTAGCAAGATTTTAATCCTAATCTAGATCAACCTTAGTTTTTAGATTTAACCAATCCGACAACAATCGGAATTAACTCGTTAGAACAAATTGAGAATACACAAAATCCCTGTGGACCGACCCGTACTCACCGGCTAGCTACCAAGCGACGTCGTTCTTGATAGCGGTTAACAAATATTTTGATCACAACATCTATCATTCAATCAAATGGCGTCGTTGCCGGGGATGGCGTTGTTATTTTCTTTTTGTAATTTCGGGTTAATATAAAATTGAAAAAATCATAAAAACTGAAAAATATAAAAATATAAAAATTTATCATCTTGTTATTCTTTGAAGGGTGTTTTGTTTGAATTGTGCAGGATCGACGAACAGATTCAGATCTGGTAAAATCCAAAGCTCGAAACAGAAAACAACAGATCTGAACAACAGAGGTAAATCACAACAGAACAACAGAAGAAAATTAGGGAACCGAACCGCACATCTGACCGCGGAACCGCAGCCAGGAGCTACATATTGCCGTGGATCCGCCGCTATCTTCTGACGTCATCGGTTGACCAAATCTCTACTGTAAGTCTTCTGTTCTTCTCTGAACCCCCTGATATCTCCTCTGTAAAAATTTCCTGCAGGATTCTTTGCACCTAAAAATTTCTCCCCCTTCCAATAATTGATCTTGTGCAGGATTCTTTGCGCCGCGCTAAAAAATTGTTTGCAAGTGATTGTGTTTACTGCTTTGCATATTTAAATTGACTTTAAGGGGTTTAAACACCAATCCAGATTGGGTGGGGATTTCATCACCCTTTCCAGGACCCCAAAAATCACATAAAGCATATTGCATTGACCATCAATCTAATTAAAAAAAGATTAGACTCAGCCCTAAGGACTTCGCGCTCAATAGGACAAAGGAATAGTTGTAGGCATCGACCGTTGATCCTAACCAGACTTTGTGGTGCCAAAGCTAGACAGGTAGTGAAAGGTAACTTTTAAAGGCCCGTCTCACGGTGATTCGTGAGTGGATCTCTCATTTCTCTACTTGTGCTTACCTGGCCACAATTGGCGGTGAAGAGGCGGTTTGAGGTCCTACTTCATGCCCTTTGGAACAGTTAGGAGCTGTCTAGCTGACCTAGGTGATCCTAGATCTAGGCTTGATTGTGCATTTGTGATGATTGAACATGTGTCTAAGTCTTTTATCGAAAATCTTTTTTGCAAAAAGCTCCACATAAAAAAACACAAAAAGGAAAAAAGGAAAAAAAATTTACAAAAACTTGCAACTTGTCGCTAAGAAATCCGTGACCCCACATTCTTTTTCTTCTCTTTTCTTACATCATGGGTACCCCACCTTCCAAAACTCTTGCCGAACTTTGGTACCCTCATCCAAACATTGCTTCATACGCGAATTGTTTTGGTCGAGTTACGGACGACCCCTCCATGCCTAAAATTTCTTTGAAAGATCGAATAGAAGCGTCTAGGAGAAATAGTTTGACTCCGCAATCCACTTTGTATCAACCATTTCAACCTTCACCACCTTCTTATGTTGATACTACTTTTTCGAGTCCTGTTGTAACTCCGAAACCCATGTCTATTGCTGAACATATTGAACAATCTCGTAACCGATCTTTCACTCCTTTCAACACTTCCAGTTCTTGGGATCAACAAGTCCATTCATCTTTTTATCCAAATGCTGATCCTACTTCTGTCCAGCCATTCAATTCCTACCAGTTCTACCCGACTTTCACACTTTCCCTAGACATTGATTCTACACAACCATTTGGGAGTTTCACGTATCCAAACAACTTTGAATCTTTTACTGAAACCCCTTCACAACCCATGTCTAGTATGGAACAATCGTTGGAAGAGTACATTGCAGCAACAAACCGACAGATGAGGAATTTGGATGTGCCCATTGCCGCCCTTAGACAACCTAGTGAACCGGTAGCTAGTTTCCAACTAGCTCCAAAAATTCCAATGTATGATGAGGCGGTTGGACAAATTGAGAATTTGAGTGGAGAGAGAGAGCTGTGCACCCTTCCAAATCAAACCTACCCATCACCAATTGAATCCCACAACTCCGGTTTTGAATGTCTATCATGTGTTCCAAATGATTCACCAGTTGAAAATAAAACGTTTAATGAGTTGTGCGACTTTGTAGTGCTTGATTTGCCAGATTGTGAAGGGTCCCTTTCGAGTGAAACCATCACCAATCCTTTTGACCTCTACACCTCCAATCTAGAACCTGAATTGATAAATATCCATGCTTTTGATGAGGTGTCCGAAAAAATTGATTTTCACTTGATTGAGGATATTGACGCAGGGAATATTTTGGATGATAAACCTGTAAATTTGAATGAATTTTTCTCTCCAATTCATCATCCCGAGTCATTAAATGTTTCTCCCGAACTTCATATGCGTTTTGATTTTGATGATAATTGCATGGATGAGATAACTTTTGAGGAGAATTATGACGATAGTATTGAGGAAAGTATTGAAGATGAACCAGTTTTGTTTGTTGTGTCGGATTTTCCAATTCATCCTCTTGAACCTTTAACCGTTATACTTCCTAAATCACCCTCCCTCCTTTCCATCGTTCCGACCACGCAAAAGATCACGCAGGAGGACTGTGAGCTTGAAAATTTTCTATTCAATCATAGAAGTTTGGACGTCACTAGTGCGTTCCTCTTTAATCTGACACGGTTCTCACAGCTGATAACGATTACGAGTGTTTCACTTTTTCGGACGATTGTGAAGACTCACCGTCCGAGTTTGAGTCCTTTGAATTTTCAGATGTGTTAGTTGAACCATCAGACGATTGCTTACAGTCATTTCGAACCATTGATGGAATCCTTCGAGTTCGAGACAGTTTACTTAGGTGAGAAAAAGACTATCCCTAAATCACTCCCCTTCGTCCTTTCCATCGTTTCGACCGCGCGAGGATCCGTCGCGCTTCCATTTTTAATGGATGGTTTACCAAGTTCAACATACCCATGTTTTGTTGCGAATCTTGAGGGATTTGACCCCATTTCTCGACGGGTTGATAAATTAGCACAATCGCTTTTAACACATCGGTCATCACAATTTGTGCTAATTTATTCACTCAATTTACACCCTCAGGTTCGTACTACACTTCTTTCTCTCTTCCGCCATTCTTCTCCGAATATACCGAGACCATATTCCACTCTTCTTCCCATACGGTCTCGTGTGTTTCTCAACTCCTTTCTCTACACTCCAATCTTCCACCAACTCTACCATTATCACGATAGAATTTTTGAATGGTTGGTGCTAACCTTTGGTCTGTGTAAGACCTTGTATAGTTTGATTTTTCTCCTTCCTAACTCTGAACTTTAATATTTAAACAGTGGAAACGTTGTCCCACTTAAGTTTGGGGGGGCTTTTTGTATATATATTTTGTTGTTTTTTTAATAAAAAAATTATAAAAAAAAACAGGGGAGTGCCGACATTTTCGACCCTCTTGGTGTAGCCTGACAGTGAGGACACTGTCAAGTTTAAGTTTGGGGGTGTGCTCGGTAAACCTTCTTCCTTCACATTCATGTGTATATTTTTGCATTTGTATACTTATTTTAAAACCCATAAAAAATTGAAAAATTATAAAAATTATAAAAATTGAAAAGCTCAATTTTGGCCATAATTGGTTTAAGTTTGACAAATAGGTTAACTAGCTAGGAACAACTAGACCTTAGACTTAGTAAATTAAAAACCCTAAAAATAACCTTTCTTAAAATTTAACGGTAGAAAGTATATGTCTTTGTAGTTTATTTAGAAATAAGTAAATTTCGAGTTGACTTCTTGGGCTAAGTTAAAACAAGGGAAAAGTATTGATATTTTTATTAAAGTACAAGTCTGAAAAATAATTCTTAAGCTTAAGTCTAAATTCTGAAAGTATATACCCTACAAATTGCATAAACACGAACCTTGAAATTTGGAAAAGTAGAAGAGACCTTGAAATGCTCTTGTCTAAAGTCTTTAGTATAAAGGGAAATAAAATAAAAATACAAGTGTGAATAAAAAAAAATGAACACTGGTTTTTGTAATTACTTAAGGCTGCATAAATAGAAAAAATATTTAGCGAGAGTGCTTTATCACCTAGTGCCTTAGACCAACTGGTTTGGGAGTCACTGCTAAAGCCTTAGGTGTTACAAGACTAGGAATTACGCCTTTATGTGCAAACACATTTTGTAATCGGTCGTTGGTACCTCAAGAAGTATTAACGGTCATATGAAGAATGTGTGAGTAATTTCATCTAAAAATTCACCAATTGAAAAGTACTTTGGACGATGGACAAGAGTATAATAGCTTGATTTGAATTTCCAAGTGTATGGGTAATATTTACACACACGTAGGGGTATGTGATTGGGGTTTAGATAAGAGATAGGAATGAAATATAGGACTTATATCTTTAATCGAGATGATAAAAATTGCTAAGTTGAGATGGAACCCTAGAAGGAAAACTTGAAAGATGCCAAAAGCTAAGTAAATTCACAATAATATATATAATCTTAAGTTAAATGATAAGGAAGCGTGAAAAAATACGGGTTGATAATTTCTGAGTTGAAGATAATAGAGTTTCTTGTTAGAAAACCTAATTGGAGAATAAAAGTCAACATGCCGAATTGATAGGATTTTGTGGGTAGTATCCGCTGAAAACCCTCAGGAGACAACACTCCTCCTACTAGGGACACCTATAGGTTTAACGGCTTGTTGCACGAGCTCAGTGCAATCGCGTTTTCCTGCGAAAGTGAGGCTAGGTCTTTTTCGAGAATAAAACTAGGTTTGCTCGAGGACGAGCAAAAGATAAGCTTGGGGGTATTTGTTCATACCATAATTTTGCATTATTATATTCCCCATTCTTATTCATTTTACAAATAAACAGGTGCTTTTGATCCATGTCTGGTACATAGTTGCAGGTTATAGGTTCTCGGAATAAAAACAGTGAAATTGATGAAAAGATAATACAAAAGTGAGACTTCGACCTATAAATGGTGGAATCTTGATCGTGCCAACATTTTGAGGAACAATGAAGATCAATGAACAAGTTCACAAAGCACAAAGGCAGTGCAAGGTTCAAGACTTCGACACGAAGCAACGGTAAAAGTCCACGACATTATGAAAAACTGGAAGAAAACTAGAAGACATTCTGAAGAACCAACTGAAGAAAACAGAAGACAACAGCAACAGACAGAAGCCCTAGGAAATTGAACCAACAAGCTCCCTACATGGTCGTGGAACCGCGGCCAAACCTGGCTCTTGGCCGCGGATCCGCGGCCGTGCGTCGCCCGTGTCGGTGCAAAAAAGTTGTGGCGGCGTGGCGGTGCGTTGACTAGTCTTCTTTAGGGATAAAATTGTAAATGCAGATGTGAATCGATTGTAACCCTAGGGTTTCTATGATCTATAAATAGAAGCTCTAAACCTCTCTTTGAGGTATGCCTCATCTTTTACCTCAATGTATTTATCAAAATTCAGAATTCAATTCCTGTAAATGTTGGAAGAGAGCATCAAATAAAAATTAGAGTAAGTTTTCTTTTTATTGCCCTAGTTAAATTTTCTTTCCTGCCCTAGTATAGATTTTTCATTATCTGCCCTAGTATAACTTTCATTATCTGCCCTAGTTAATTAGTTTAGAACATGTTTTTTAATTCCCTAATGAGTGAGTAGATCCTCGCTTGTTAGGGTTAGGAATAGGGAAGGTTTGAGAGATGAAAATCTCTTACCCCTTTTTTTGCCCATCACATATTTTTATAGGACTCTATGCATACATACACACACCGCTCCCTACGGTACCCTATCCCATGAGGTAGCGGTGATACCGTAGTTTAAAAGACCGGTTGCGTATGTTTTCCATGTAGGTTAGGGTAAGAATTAAGAAAGGAAGGACAAGAACTTAGAGGAAGAAATATCGTTTCTTCCCGATGGTACTAATCCACTTTATTAATTATTACCATAACACCTCATAGATCTTAATTAGGGAATAGAAAGCGGTGAGGAATATTAACTTTCCAAACTTAACCTAAACCTAACCCTATCAAGATTTTAATCCTAGTCTAGATCAACCTTAGTTTTCAGATTTAATCAATCCGACAACAATCGGAATTAACTAGTTAGAACAAATTGAGAGTACACAAAATCCCTATGGACCGGCCCGTATTCACCGGCTAGCTACCAAGCGACGCCGTTTTTGATTGCGGTTAACAAATATTTTGATCACAACATCTATCATTCAATCACCACCCATTCTTCTATATAGGTCGGCGCCGACGGTCGATTTAGGCCCATTTGCCTCTGTGCTTTGCGCACACACCTCTTCAACACCCTTTAACTCCCCTGCACTGTTTGATTTCCCTGCAATCAAACAAAGATCCTTCATTTCACCAATTAACACCTTTTTAATGCTTTTGAATCCAAAATTTTAATTCCCAAACCCTAATTCTTCACTATAAATATCAACCCTTGCCTCAGCTCTTCACCATTATGAAATTCTAGCAAAAATTCTCTCAAAAGTTCCTAAGTGCAAGAGGAGTTAAGTAGAGTTAGCAACTAAGCTCTTTCCGTCGAAGATCGAAACCATTTCCGGAACTCCTGCGACGCAACGAATCCCCCTCCCTTCTTACTTATCCTTTTCCCGATATTACCAAACTGTAAGTCCCTCTCATCTTTTCTTCTTTTCATCGCAATTCATCTCCTAAAAAGATATCGGTAAAATGGAATTACATCCGATACTTTTCTTTTAAAACTTGAAACTCCCTTTTCTTTTATATTTTGGTCAAAAAAATGTTACTACCCTACTTATAACTTTAATTACAAATGTTTAGCTTCGAGTTTAACCAAAATTTTCGTGTGAAACAAAAATAAACGAATTTTTCATTAAAATAACTTGAACTTTATTATCACCTCTTTTCGATATTGGTTAAAACAATACCTTTAGGAAAACTTTATGGGGTAATGACCTACCCCACATGCACACTTTGGTTTCACAGCACGATATCTACATATATGTATGGTTGGTTCAAAAAGATGTTTTTCATTAAAATACCACATCTTTTAAAAACCGGGTTTTTTTTAAAACGGTATTTTGTAATCCTTGGTAAATACGCCTCTACAACTATTGTTAGGAGACCCGCTAATGGATGGTGTGGATTATCGCACATCCTTGGGAGAGTAGAGCGAGATGCAGAACTCTTCACGGAATATTCAATCTCGAAAGGAAATAAAATACGGTTTTTAAGAAACGCGAATTTTCTAAACAAAACTAATTTTTGAAAAATATATAAAAATTATAAATCCGTATTTTCAATAAAAACATATTATTGAACTATATTTTTTAAAACGAAAGATTAAAATATTAGTAAAATACCACCAAGTTACCAAAAAGGGCTGGTTTTCAATAAAATACCACAAACTTTTAAAAGCTAAGTTTTTATCATTAAAATACCCCAATAATTAAAATACATGCTCATGAAAATCCTAAATAATACAAATCATCCTCGAGATTTATTTTAAACTATATTAAAATATTTTTCATAAAACCCACTCGAGATATGCAAAACAATATTTTAAGAACTCTAGTTTAATATAGGTTTAAGCGGGATCAATTCTCTTGAGCCTCTGGGAGCCGGAGAAAGTGAGTGCTTGTCTATTCAGGTTATACAACTTAACAGAATTATCAAAGGTAATTATCTTGGAAAAAAACACAAATCCTGTCGTCCATGTGCTGCAGTTGTCGATTACTCCCGAACCTAATAAAGTCAAGAGTTAAATCCGTTCACAAGTGTCTGACTCAATCTGAGTCCAAAATGAAACCAGAATCCAAAATCAAACATGAACTTGATCATGAACTTGAATACTCGAATTCAAAAATCAAACTCAAACTTTTATACTTAACTTGACTTGACCGAACCATGGTTATAACTTGACATGAACTTGACATGACTATTTGAATACATGATTACATCCCGAACATGAACTTGTACATTTTATATCCATAGATTCAGCTAAGACCTATATTCTTAATCTATACAATATAATACATGGGGATAAAGGGGTAGATTGGTACGGAACGTATATCGTGGCATAAGAGGTCACTTAAAAGACACCTACATGAATTCACATGTCGTTGTCCCGTGGGTTATGACAGGGCCTTATTCTATATGTTACCATGGTCCACGGGGTAAGATGGACTCCACTCGTATACATGAATACATTCTTTATCAAACTAAAAATAACCATGTTAGATAACTATCGTATACCTGAGAATGATCGTATACAACTTTACCTGTTCATTTCATATTACATATTATCTTCTCTTTCGTCTTTCGGGACTTACCGAGCTCTAGTTCGCTAACAACATTCATTTCTATTTCTTTCTTTAGAATTTTCATCAGGAGGACCAGACTCTGAGGAGATAGAGCCGAGTCCGAAGGACTTGGATCAGCTTGCTGCACAGCCAGATTACTAGCTCTTTCCAGCCTGCACTTACTTTCTATATGCCATTGTTTAGGTATTGCTTTATTTATAGTATCTTTTATTTTAGACAGTTGTATGTAAAGTTGAATGTAAATAAAGTTGATGTTTCATTTTATTACTCTTGTCATTTTTGTTCATTGTTATATTTCTTAATTACGCTTAACGTATTTATTTCATAGTAAATACGTTGCGGGCTTACCACGTCACCGTTTCCATCTACTAAGAAGCGGGACGTGACTCCACACGCACACTATGGTTCCATTGCACGGTATTCTAGAGCTATAGCTAATTTTAAAGAACTTTTTCATTAAAATACTACACTTTACAAAAATAGGTTTCTTTAAATCGGTATTTCAAAATTCTTGGCAATTACGCCTCTACAACCCTCGTCAGGGGACCCGCTAATGGATGGTGTGGATTATCGCACATCCTTAGGACAGTAGAGCGAGATGCAGAACTCCTCACAGAGTATTCGGTCTTGAAAGAAAATAAAAATACGGTTTTTAAGAAACGCGACTTTTCTAATAAACACTAATTTTGGGGGAAAATATATAAATTATGAAATTCGTATTTTCAATAAAAGCATATTAAGAAACTATATTTTTTTAAATGAAAGATTAGAATTTTTAATAAAATACCACCAACTTTCCAAAAAGTAGTAGTTTTCATAAAAAATACCACAAACTTTCAAAAAAACTAGGTTTTGTCACCAAAACACCATAACAATTAAAATACATGTTCATGAAAACCCTAAATATTATAAATCACCCTCAAAATTTATTTTCAAACTATATTAAAGTATTTTTTTTCATAAAACCCTCTCGAGATATACAAACAATATTTAAGGACTCTAAATTAATATAAGTTTAAGCGGGATCAATTCTCTTGAGCCCCAGAGAGCCGGAGAAAGTGAATACTTGCCTATTCAGGTTAGACAATTTAACGGAGTTATCAATTGCAATTGTCTTGAAAAAATACATAAATCCTGTTGTCCATGTGCAACAGTTGCCGATTTCTCCCGAACATAAAAGTTTAACAATTTACATCAATTCACATGAAAAGACATAAACTCAAATCCAAACTCAGATCTAAATTTGAACTCGAACTCGAATACAAACTCGAACTCTAACCTAACTCGAATCTAAATTCGAATATGAACTCGAATCTAATCTACTTGAACCAACTTGACTCAAATCCAGATTGCAATTGTCATGACTCGCACATTACTCGACTCACTTGAATACAATCTACACCTTTTGCAATCTAGGGTTTCGATCAAGACATGTCAATCAATCAATCAAATCAATTAAGTATATTAACCAGTTATATTATATTATACTCAAGGTGCTTGGGATAGTTTCTTGTGTGAATCCAACGGAGGTTCAGGAATCCCGTATTAACCACTTTTTTATTTTACTCGAATACCAGTCGGGTTGACTCATCCACAGCCTAGAGCCCTTATGCTAACACATGAAATGGGCCCGTGTTTCCTTGCTCCTAGGGTCCCACTCTTGATCTCGTGAATACTTCTATGGTTGCATTGACATTCATACTTAGAACTTAACGTTAACATAGTAACCATCTAGAGACCTATAGTATATATTTACCCATAATCGTATACTCTTACTCGTCATATATATATTCTACACTTGTCATTTTCCTTACTCTTACCTATCTTTGGGACATACCGAGCGCTAATTCGGTGAGGGCATTCCACCCACTTTTCTTCTCTTGGAATGTTCGTCAGATACGGTCGAGACGGAGGAGGTTGAAGCATAGAGGAGGACTACAACCAGATCACTACTCAGGGCTAGCTCAGCTTCACTTTTTCTCCAGTTTATGTATGCCACATGCTTAGGAATTTTCCTTATTGTATTTACTTTTCAGCATAAACTCTTGTATCTGTAAATATTGAAAGTTGAATGTAAATAAAGATATTTGTTGAAAAAATATACAGTCTCCATTTATTTTTACATTCTGTAGTATTGTTTTCAATACGTTTAGTATATTTATTTAGGGAATGACCTTCTATGGATAAATATGTCGCGGGCTTGCCTCGTCACCGTTTTCGTTTACTAGGAAGTAGGGTGTGACAGTCGTCCCAACTCAGCGGGGAACGACATTTCCGTCCATAGAGTGCTGCGAATGGTGTCATCTAAATACTTGCCTGGTAGCTATTTTTGTATGAATCCCCCAAAAGGTGTAGGTGATCTTCCCACGAACCTCCGAAATTTAACATACAGGCTCTCAGCATGTCTTCCAGAATCTGAATTGTTCGCTCAAACTATCCGTCTGTTTGTGGATGATACGCCGTGCTGAAATTCAGACTCGTTCCTAGGTTAGCTTGCAGACTCTGCCAGAACTGTGATCGAAATCTTGTATCACGATCGGAGACGATGCAAACTGGTAATCCATGTAATCTCACGATCTCCTGCATGAGTTTATGGGAATCAAGACAAGTAGGATACATTTTGAAGGTATAAATCATACTTGAGATTTATACTTACCTCCATGTACTTCCTTACTGACGTCTCGGTTGACTGGCCAACTCGAAATGGAATAAAGTGAGCCGACTTGATGAGTCGATCCACAATAACCCAAATTGCGTCGTTATCCTTCATGCTGCGAGGGAGAGCAATCACGAAGTCTATGAAAATGTGCTGCCATTTCCATTCTGGGATTGGTAACGGCTGAAGTAGACCAGCAGTTCTTTGATGTTCAGCCTTCACTTGCTGAAACCCCCAACACTTGGCTATGCTCCTTCCTACTTCGCGCTTCATTCCATTCCACCAGTAGTGTTGCCGTAAATCCTTGTACATCTTCGTGCCACCGGGGTGTATCGAATACGGATAGTTGTGAGCTTCTTTCATCAACTCTTCTCAAACGATTCTGATTGGCACACATAAACAACTTCCAAGCCGCAAAGATCCATCTTCATGGATGATGAAGTCAGTTCGTAGTCCACTTCCTACTTGTTCTCGGATCCTTTGTAGCTTGGCATCATTTGCTTGAGCTGCCTTGATCTGATTTACAAGGGTGTGTTGGACTTGTAAGTTCATCAAAGATGAAACATTACCTGGCACAACTACTTCAATCTCCAATTCATGCAGTTCTTGTTGTAGTCTCCACTGAGTGGTGAGGTTCATTGCTAATGGCTGGCGACTAAGGGTATTGAGAACTACGTTCACCTTCCCAGAATGATATTGTAGGTTGATGTCGAAGTCCGCCATGAGTTCTATCCATCTTCTCTGCCACATGTTGAGTTCTTTCTGAGTAAATACATACTTCAGACTTTTGTGGTCAATATATATATCCACTCATTCTCCCAAAAGATAGTGGCGCCAAATCTTGAGTGCGAAGATGACGACTGCCAATTCTAGATCATGTATTGGATAATTGCGTTCATGTACCTTTAACTGTCTTGATACAAAAGCCACAACTTTTCCATGCTGGTGTAGAACACATCCTAATCCTTTACCGAATGCATCACAATGCACAACGAATCCGCCAGATTGATCCGGTATACAAGAATTGGTGCAGAGGTTAACCTCGACTTGAGTTCTACAAAAGCCTTTTCACATGCTTCTGACCACACGAATGCTTCGTCTTTGCGTGTGAGCTTGGTTAGGAGTGCTACGATCTTTGAGAATCTTTCGATGAATCGTCGGTAATATCCTACTAATCCTAAGAAACTTTGTATATCTTTCACCGTCTTTGGTGTCGGCCACTCGCTGACAGCTGACACCTTTGCTGGATCTACAGAGATTCCTTCGCCTAAAACGATATGTCCGAGAAATCCAACTTGATCTAGCCAAAATTCACACTTACTGTATTTGGCGTAGAGCTGATGTCGTCGCAATATCTCTAGGACAATCCGTAAGTGATCGGTGTGTTCCTTCCGATTCTTTGAATACACCAGGATGTCGTCAATGAAGATGAAAACAAACCAGTCTAGGTACTCTCGGAAAACTTGGTTCATCAAGTTCATAAAAATGGCAGGTGCATTGGTCACTCCAAATGGCATTACGAGAAATTCATAATGACCATAACGAGTCCTAAATGCCGTATTCGGAATGTCGGACTCTTTGACCTTCACCTGATGGTAACCCGAACGAAGATCTAGCTTTGAAAAGACACAAGCTCCACTTAACTGATCGAAAAGGTCATCGATGCGGGGTAGTGGATGTTCACCGCCGAAAACCGGGAAAACAAACGTCTTGCCTGAATTTGGGGGCAGATGCTAATAGGTGCTATCCGTCCACCTCTCCGAAGATGCCAAGTTGATTTATGACACCACGTATCGAAGGTTTGAACGGATGCGGCCAATGTAGCAGACTTCGTCAGATTCTCCCTCATTTGAGGGGTTTTTGATTGTGGGGACGCTCTTCCCTGCAGGCGCAAGCCCCTGCAGTTAATTACGCTACCGCATCGCGGCAACAACTTTTTCCTTCTCCAGATGGTCACTTCGTGTCGTGGGTGTTTGTTTTGTTTGTGATTGCCCGTGGATTGTATACAGAGACTAATTTATGTCGTCGCCCGTAGGGCGTGGACTAGTCCAAATCCGTGTTTTCTTAGATTTAGGTTTGGGGGTTGGGTTTAAGGATACGTTAGTCTCATTTGAGACTAAGATCAACTTAAACGTTTGTTAAGGATACGTCAGTCTAATTTTAAACTAAGATCAACTTAACGGGATCGTTTAGATCCAACAAGAGAGCATTTGGACTCTGTTGTTTTAGTTTAGGGACTTTGCGGTCCATTATTAGTTTAAGGATATTACGGTCCAATATTAGTTTAAGTACATCTCGGTCCAAGGTTAAGGACATCACAGTCCATGAGTATAAGGACCCCACAGTCCAGTTTAAAGACATCATAGTCTGTAAAATATGTGGTTGTCGGGACCCGTCACCTCTCTGAAGACGTTGAAGGATTACAACGACAAATATCAAAGGAGTGAAGAGATGTACCCTTGAACCAAAGTTGATTGGGAGATCTACAGTCCAATTTTGGAACTAAGATCAATTAATTAGATTATGAGCCCATTGGCTCAGTTAAATCTGAATTGAGGACTTATGGCCAATTTGGGCTAAGTCCAAATAAGTTTGAAATGCTGGCCCCTTGTTGGACCATTAAACATTTGTCTGGGTTCAACCCCCCATTATTTAGCAATGCCAAACAAGAGTTTGAGGGCTCTGATAATATTTTGTCTTTGGCTGAGCATTAAGCATTATAGCTCTGGATTTTAAAGTCCATTTGAAGGGGAGATTTGCTTCTGGAAAACTTAGTCAATTTAGGCCAAGCTAGCTTTAAAATAGTGTTAAACACTAGAGGACATCTGGTGGTCACGTGTCCTCACGTGATATATTTAAATCAGTGTTAAACACTGGAGAAAAAATGCCCAAAATAGTGTTAGACAGTAGAAAGGAAGGGGTCACGTGAGGGCACGTGAGAGCACCCAAAATTAGTACTGCCTTTGCCTTTGTTCTCTTTGTTTTGAAGGTCACGTGGAAGCACGTGAGGCATTGCCTCTGGGCTAATTCCTTCTTATTTTGAGGAGTCCATTAAAGGGTCACGTGGGGACACGTGACATAATCTTGTTCGCTCTTTTCTGTTCGTTGAGAATGGGGGTCACGTGTTACCACGTGACCAAGTTCTTTACGTCCATGGAGAGCTTTCAAGTCTCTTTATTTTAATAATTAAATTCTTTGTAAGGTTAAACCCTAATTATGTTTTAGAGGAATTAAATTTCTATGTATGTGGAAGAATTAAATTCTCATATAGGGTTAAACCCTAGTTCTGTCTTAGAGGAATTAAATTCCTATGAATTTGGGAGAATTAAATTCTCATATAGGGTTAAACCCTAGTTTTATCTTAGAGGAATTAAATTCCTATGAATTTGGGGGAATTAAATTCCTCAAACTCAATTCTCCCTCTAAGTTTTGGATCTGCATGGCAGAATCTCCCCAATGAGAATTAAATTCTCAACTTGTGGGGAGATCTGCTTCTGCAGATCTTCAACCAAAGGAAGAACTAAGTTCTTTTGCAGAAGAGTTAAACTCTTAGATTGAGAATTAAATTCTCTTTTTTGTTTTATGGAGCTTAGATCTCTTTCCCCTTTCTCACCTAGGGTTTCTTTTTTTGAGAATTAAATTCTCCTCTCTTTTCTCTCTGCTATTGTTTTATTTTCTCCAGAAAATTAAAATTCCAAGATCCAAAAATCCTCCTTTTCTCCTTTTCTTGGCTCCTATTTATAGGAGAAGGAAAAGAATCAATTTGTTAAGTGAATCTTTCATTGAAAGATTTTGGTTGTTTTTGTAACTAACATGATCTTTTAGATCACTCAGTGAATTTTATTCACCATTGGATTTTTAATCCAGAAGATATTCTGTTTGTTATTCTTGGTGAATTTCAGGGAAATGTTTTCTTGTATAAAATCTTACCATAAATTGGTGATTTTTTAATCACCATTGGATTTTTAATCCAACGGTGCTCTATCTTACAGAACACCATCTTTTTTGTTTGGAAAGATTTCAAGAAATACTTTCCCAGTTAGGGTCTTTGATTTCCCTTAATTAGAATTTAATTCTTTTTAGCTCAGAAGGCTTTTAAAGCCCATCACGTGTTGGCACGTGATCCCAATGTTTGATCATTGAAATAGAATTTAATTCTATCAATTAAAGAGTTGAGGGACCTGTCACGTGTTGGCACGTGGCTCTCTTGATTAAACATTTTATTCAGAATTTAATTCTGCCTTTTAGCAGAGCTAAGGAATCATCATGTGTCAGCACGTGACCCTTAGTCACGTGTGAGCACGTGATACCCCATTGGGGTCTTTCCTTAGTGTCTTATTCTATTTTTTAATCCCTTTTGGTGGGTTTCAAAGGCCCATCACATGGTGGCACGTGACTCCACCAATTGCCTGTTATAATTCAATTCTATTACAACAGAGTTCCAGGAACCCATCACGTGTCAGCACGTGACCTTTGGTCACGTGTGAGCGCGTGATACCCCATTGGGGAATTTCCTGATATTTTATCAGCGAACAGTGGATACTTGTTCTTAATTTTTATCTCGTTCAGTACTCGATAATCCACGCGCATTCTGTAGGATCCTTCCTTCTTCTTCACTAGTAGAACCGGAGATCCCCAGCTTGAAGTGCTGGGACGAATCCAACCTTTCTTCAGGAGTTCGTCCAACTAAATGCGGATCTTCTTCAATCCCTCCAGACTTAATCGGTATGGAGCTTTGATTACTGGTCATGCGCCGAGTTGTAAATCGATACTGAATTCAAGAGCTCGATCGGGAGGAAAACCTGATATATCTTCCGGGAATACATTCTCGAACTCTCGAACTACCTTTAGTTTCGATCCCTCCGCTTGCAACACTACAACCTCTTCCTTCTTTGGTTTTGCTCTGTAGACGCTAGGTTTCAAGGTACGGTCTCCACTTTTAAAGTAGAACACTGGGTGATCTGTTATTTCAAACACTACCCTCCTTTGGCGACAGTCGATGGTAGCGAAGAAAGTTCCCAGCTAGTCCATTCCCAAGACTATGTCGAAGTTCGGTATGTCCAGCACCTTGAAGTCCGTATAGAATTCTCAACTGCAGATGACCCCTGGACATAGATCGTATCCTAAAGTTTCTTTTAGAACGTCGTTCCCTAAACTAACGTTCCAGCTGAATACGAGCAGTTTAACTGAAATCGACTGTCGAGACCGAATACTCCGTGAGAAGTTCTGCATCTCGCTCTACTGTCCCAAAGATGTGCGATAATCTGCACCATCCATTAGCGGGTCCCCTAACGAGGATTGTAAATGTGTAATTGCCAAGGATTTCGAAATACCGATCAAAAGAAACCCGTTTTGTAAAATTGTGGTATTTTAATGAAAAAGTTATTTTTTAAATTAGCTCTATGTTTAGAATATCGTGCTATGTAACTATAGTGTGCGTATGGGGTAGGACGTTACCCCGTGAAGTTTTCCTAAAAGTATCTTTTTAACATTTATTGAAATGAGGGTTATACTAAAGTTCATGGTATTTTAATGAAAAGTTTGTTTTATGATAGTTTCACATGAAAGTTTTGGTTGAACTCAAAACTAAAAGATTATAATCGAAGTTACAAGTAGAGTGGTAAAGTTAGTTTGACCTATGTATTAACGAAAAGAGAGTTCCAAGTTCTAAACAAAAATGTATCGGAGGTAACTCCACTTTACCGATATATTTTTAGGAGATGATTTGAAATGAAAAGAAGAAGAGATGAAAGGGACTTACGGCTGTATAATATCGAGAAGAGAGTAAGGAAAAAGGAAGGGGCTTCGTGGCATCGCGGAAACTCCGGAAACGGTTTCGATCTTCAATGAAAGGAGCTTGGTTGCTAACTCCACTTGACTCCACTTGCACTTGGAAACTTTTGGTATGATTTTGCTAGAAATTTTCAGAATATAGGGGAGCTATGGTATGGAGTGGTATTTATAGTGAAGAATTAGAATTTTGGAATGAAAATTTTGGATTAAAATGCATTAAAAATGTGTTAAATGGTGAATTGAAGAGTCTCTGTTTGATTGCAGGAAAATCAAACAATGCAGGAGAGTTAAGAGGAGCTGAAGGGACAAGTGTGCAAAATACAGAGGCAACTGGGCAACATCAACCGTCGGCACCGACCAAAGGGAGGAAACGAGCGGTCGAGATGTGGTGATCTGCTTCGAAATTCGTGCCACGTGTGTATATCTGTGTTTACTCGTTTTTGCACATGTTTGATTTTTCTGAAACTTTTCATTTCTCCATGTATTACATGTGCAACTCTTGGGCTTCCGAAAAATCAAAAAGAAAAATCTGAAAAAATAATTGGGTCTGATAGGATTCGAACGCACAGGCTATGTCACAAAAGTGTAGAGGGTTTACCCATGAGGTACAAGTTGTTTCTTACTTTTATTTAACAAAAATTACTTTTAATTCTTACACAGGCTGAAATACCCTTTTAGGCGATCGATAGTTGACACTCGCTTTCCATGTTGCTTCTTGTTCGGGCAAGGAGCACTCTTTCCTTATGCCTGAAGGAGGAGTGGCCAGAGTTGACTTCCTCCTTTGATTGATGCCAGAGCACCTGAAGGTGAGAGTTTTCTCGCTGAATATAAGGGCAGTTTCTATGCCAAGAGCGTCTGCGTTGAGGAGATCTGGGTCTTATAACCGGTCCTTCTGGATGAGTTCTGTGGCGACGGATTCTGCTGCTACTTCTCTTCCGAAAGACTGTGAAATACAAGAAATTTATGTACAGTGATTTCAGAGTCGTTACAATATAAAACACAGACATCCTAGTATATCTTATATTTTATATATCTGCTTTTGCTATTCTGAAATATGATGTGATCATATAACTGCGTGAGACGAATGCTACTTATATATATAATATACTAGTAGACACTATATATATTTTGCATCTGTGCTAGTGCTGACCCTGCCCTGCCATAAGTTAAGTAACCTTACGGTGAAAACCCGGGTCCCTGTGGCGAATAAGGATGGCATATATGTAGGGTTTCTTTATCACCATGCCTAGGGTTTGTAAGCATCACACATGCCACAATAAAAATTTTAGGGGGTGCTAAGCAAACTAACTTAGGAATCGAACTAGAAAAACTAGGGTAACAACTTATAGTATCACATACTATGAAGTAACTATCACTAAGTGGGGAGAAATACAACCTTTGTAGACTTCCTCTTGTGACTCCTTGGATCTCCTAGAGTTTGAACTGGCTTGCTTGAATCCTTCTAAGTCCACGACGATCCACCCAAAATCCCTTTGCTTAAGTTCCTAACTTCACTTAATCAATGAAGAAGTGAAGCAAACAATCTACACTAATGGGCTAGACTAGTGTAGAATGATGATGTGGTTTACATTCTCACTTCAAAACCCTTTCTTTTTGTGTATCTCACTCACTAGAGAGCTCAAGAGAGCATGAGAGAGGAAGAAGAAGAAGATGGCAATGCTTGAGCTCAATATTGTTAATCTCTTAATAAAAACAGAAAAAGAAAAAGAATATATATGAGACACACTCTCAACATAACATGGTAAATAAATATCTAGATATTTTCATTATTGAGTTTAAAGCAACTAAGAAAATTAAACCAAGGGTTAATGTCATGGTCAAAGTGAGAAGAGTGTAGAAACAATTAACCATGAATCAATTTCCTTTTTCTTTTCTCAATAATAAATATATATGTATATTTATTCCATGTGAGTCTTGCATTGCCACCTCCATTGTATCAACAACCATGACACACATGTATGCATGTATGTGTGCATTCACATCAACATGTACATGTATAAATATATTCATACATCCATGCATACAACCAATAGAAAAGTGGTTTAAGAAAAGTGATCTAAAACTCTATATTAAATCAACACTTAATTTAATAAACCGGTCATATCACATACGACCCAACCAATAGAAAAACGCCCAATTAATATACGGTATCATATACTCGCATTTAATCAAGCTCACGCGCATATCTCATATGCACACTACATCGTTTTGCCAGAGCTAGGAAACTACTGTGTGGGACTTTAAGACTCGTCATTACGCTAGCAGTAGGCAATAATCATATCACATACCCACAAACCGTCAGTGGCACTAGCTGTACATAACGGCTCCTAGGTATTGAGCGATCAGAAGAAAAACAAGCGAACCTATCAAAACTCCCGTCGAGCCAACTGGCACACTTACCGTACAGTCCGGTCTCTTCGTCAGATATGCTGCATATCGAGTCTAGGGATGATATCATTGACCCCAATAACTCAATAAGTCATGTCGGTGTATGGCTCATAACAGATCGAGAAACTACTGATAACACTTATCAGTAAATCTCAGCAGCCCTAGCCAGGGACTTCCTGTTATAGCCAATCGAGCATAGCGCAACATCAACCCCCAATACCGGGAGAGACGAAACCTCTTCTATCACTCATTGCCTCCATGTGCCTCAGGACTGTACCCAAAATCCACCAGTTTGCACGACTCAGTAGAGCCGTGGTAGGGTAGATATCAAAGTACAGTGGGAGGACATACAAGACTCTATGACGATTTCGGGTCTACAGACTAATCTTTACCAGTGTCGTCTGAGAACTGTTATCCGATGATAGATATAATACCACATAGGAGTTCTCGGTGAGTCCGTTCAGTGTACTCAGTCTCCACTGAGCATCCGTATACAATCTTTGGTGTCACCACACCAGATGGATATGGGATCATCCATCACCTATCATATGGGACAAGAATGGTATACGCTAGTCTACTCTGTAATATCAATGCCCCGTCTCGATACACCCACGACTAGGAACAGTTCAAGGATATGCTTATAAACTACGCATGTCTTACTAGTATGATCTACATCATAGTCCCAGTAGTCAAGCAAATATCCTATGGGCTTTATCAACATGTACCAAAAGAGTAAGATGCATGATCAAATGAACATGTCAAGATAAAGTACAACCAGATAGCATACTATCATGTCGAGCAAGAATGTCCTCTGAATATATATACACATACCGATACATCCACTATCATATAATGGCCTCTAGAGCATACATATATCCAATAATATATGTGTGTTTTATTTTCGTTTCTTCTGGAAACATAATTGATAGGACTTCATTAATAAGATTAATGAAAAGAAAAGAAACTTAAAAGATATTGTAAAATCACTTTTTCAAAAAGATAGCTCTAGTTCTTGCTTTGCATATTGGTATTCCATTATGAATATCCAGCACCTTATTCGATGAGGAAAGTGCCTAGATCCCTTCATCGGGAATGACTTCTTTAGAAAAAAAACTAACATATGCTACAACCCACTCGGTTTTTTTTGAAAACTAGATTTTTAAAGTGGAGCTTAAACCACTCTTTTTCAAATCACTAGGTTCTACAACAATATCAAGTTCTTTACGTTAAAAGTTTTCTTCAAAACCAGTCGTAGCCCTCCATCATTTCAGATAAGTACTGTTTAGTATTTGTGCTGCGTTTATCGACTTTTGCTGAGGCATAGTGTTCAATAGCTAATTAGTGCTTTTCTGCCGCATGATGATGCGATTGGTTAGGGCAATCGTACGGCTTTGTTGACCTTATCAAGGGTCGTGCGGGTGGGTCTAAGTAAGTAATGAAATGACGGGTTGAAATTAACTTGATGTTTATGATTTGTTGACCTTATTAAGGTCATAAGCCGTATGGGGTGGAAACAATTATCGGGAATTTCAAGTGATGAAATTTGCAAAGAGATTGCATACTTTCTATGTGATAGTTGGATCCCGATACCCACTGCGAGTAAGCGTTACTCCTGGGAGAGTTTTCCACTTTACAATTAGCTAATCAGGTAGGTGTCTAAGAAAAGTGTTAATGGAGTTATGCTCCTGCGGAAACGGGGTTATTTAATTAGTTCCATGAAAAAGCACGGGAAGAATCCCTCGAAGTACCAACACTAGCATGGCTGACCGATTAGCGAACATGTAGGGTGTAATTAATCCCGGCTAATCTTACCTTTTAGGGTTCGAAGGAAGATTTGATAAAACAGTAGAAACCATCCTGATTAGATAAAATAATAACCAATATTATCTTGCAAGAGCGCACGCTAAAGTGTTTTCTTCTCTCTCTCCAGGTAGCGACCATGTCACGCCTTAATCAAGATAATAATATGGATGTATTGACCGAACCCGCTTATTATACCGGGCTGGAAAACGTTGGTTCCGGTCTATCTTATGATAACTGTCATAAGTCTGAGCAAGGGATAAGAGAATGCAAGGATTTTCACGCAACCCTAATGAAGAAATAGCATTCTGATGTATCTTCTTCGGGTGTGTTGGTTATTGAGAACTATTTCTCAGTTTACTCTACGTCATGTGTATTAGATACCGGATCGGGTTCCCATATTTTTAATTTGTTACAAGGGTTAAATAAAAGTAGAGAACTGGAAAAGGGTGATATGTCTCTCAGAGTAGGGAATGGAGCAATTGTTGCGGCTGAAGCTGTCAGCGAATATCACCTAGTATTGCCAAAAGGTAATACATTGATTTTGAACGACTGTTATTTCGTACCGTCGATGATATGCAATATAAAATCCGTTTCTTTATTAGATAAAGAAAGATATAACTTTGCATTAGAGAAAAATGTTATGAACATTTTCCTGAATCAAGTGTTGATTGGGTTTGATACGTTATGTAATGATTTATACGTTCTAAATCAAAATACAGTTCTAAACATATATAACACACAAGAGGAAAAGTTCATAAATGAACAAGGCCTTCTTGTGGCTTTGTAGACTTGGTCATATCAATGCAACTAGACTACCTAAATTAAATAAGGATGCATATTTAGAACCGTTCGAATTTACATCTTATGAAACTTGTCGGTCCTGTCTCAAAAGAAAGATAGCAAAAACTCCATTTACGGGACACGAAGCAAGAGCTACTGAACTCTTAGGACTGATACATATTGATGTATGTGGTCCTATGTCTACACATGCCAGGAATGGTTCCTCGTACTTCATTATATTCACCGATGATTTCTCTTGATTCGGACATATGTTCTTGTTAAAACACAAGTCTGAAGCCTTTGAGAAATTCAAAGAATATAAGAACGAAGTAGAGAACCAAACGGGTAAAAGTATTAAAATCCTTCGATCAAATCGAGGAGGGGAATACTTGAGCACGGAATTTTAAGATTATCTAAAAGAGAATGGGATTCTCTCTCTACTTACTCTTCCATATACACCACAGCACAACGGTGTATCGGAGCGGAGGAATCGCACCCTATTAGATATGGTGCACTTTATGATGAGTACTGCTAAGTTACCTATTTCCTTTTGGAGTAATGCACTTGAGACAACTGCATACCTATTGAATCAAGTTCCATCAAAATCTTTGCCTAAAACACCATATGAAATATGGAGTGGAAACAGACCATATTTTAAACGAGTTAAGATATGGGGTTGTCCGGCTTATGTTAAAAAGTAAAATCCGGAAAAAAATCGAAACATGATCAGTTCTTTGCAAGTTTGTTCGATAACCCAAACATTCACAAGGGCATATCTTCTACCACACCAAGGAACAGAAGGTGTTTGTTGCTCACCACGCTACTTTTTTGGAAAAGAAATTTTTGCAAAAGAAATTAGTGGGAGTATGGTAGAGCTGGAAGAAGTTCCAGATACACAAACTACAACTGATAATTTGGTATAACCGGAGGATTCAATAGTCCCTGACGAACCTCAGCCACTCCGCAGATCTAGTAGGGTTTCTCACCCACCTGAAAGATACTACAGTTTTCTTATAGACGGTAGGAGCTAGGATTGCATCATGGAAAATGATGACCCGACTAGTTTCAAGTAGGCCATCACAAGTGGGGACTCTGTAAAATGGCTGGATGCTATGTGATCTGAGATAGAATCCATGTACACCAACAAAGTATGGACTTTGGAGGTTGTTCCTGAAGGGGTAAAACCCATTGGAAGTAAGTGTATCTTCAAGAAGAAAATTGGTGTAGATGGAAAGGATGAGACCTTCAAAGCTAGACTTGTAGCAAAAGGTTTTCGTCAACGAGCAGATGTCGACTATAATAAGACATTTTCTCCAGTGGCTATGCTTAAAACCATCAGGATCCTACTTGCTATTGCTGCATACCATGACTATGAAATCTGGCAGATGGACGTCAAGACCGCTTTTCTAAATGGTGATTTAGAAGAAAGCGTGTATATGACACAGCCAGAAGGCTTCGTAGGCAGTGGAAGCAGCGTAAAGGTGTGCAAGCTGCTTAAATCAATTTACGGATTAAAGTAGGCGTCACAAAGTTGGAACATATATTTTGATGTAGCAGTCAAAGAGTTTGATTTCATCAAAAATATAGATGAACCGTGTATATATAAAAAGGTAGTAGGGAGTAAGATCGTTTTCCTTGTATTATACATCGATGGCATACTCTTAATAAGAAATGATGTTCCTATGCTGCACTCGGTCAAACTCTTCCTATCACAAAAGTTCTCTATGAAAGATCTGAATGATGCCTCCTACATCCTGGGGATAAAGATGTATAGGGATAGATCTAAAAGGATATTGGGATTGTCTCAATCCAGATACATAGACACCATACTAAAGAGATTTAGTATGGAAGATTCTAAGCGTGGTAATTTACTCGCTTGTTCAGGAATCACTCTCTCCAAAGAGATGTCTCCCAAGACTGATTTGGAAAGGGCTCGAATGAACGTGATACCTATGCTTCTGCAATTAGGTCTATCATGTACGTGATGTTATGCACCAGACCGGATGTAGCTTATGCACTTAGTGTGATAAGTAGGTATCAATCAGACCTAGGGGAGAAGCACTGGATAGCTGTGAAAAACATTCTTAAGTACTTGAGAAGGGCTAAAGAGATGTTCTTGGTGTATGGTAACGGAGAACTCCAAGTGGAGTCCTTTACCGATTCGAGCTTCCAGAGTGATAAGGATAATAGCAAGTCCGTCTCGGGTTTTTTCTTCACCCTCAATGGAGAGGCGGTATGTTGGAAGAGTTCCAAGCAAGATACCATTGCAGACTCGACGATGGAGGTTGAATACATCGCTGCCAACGATACTGGCAAAGAGGTTGTCTGGATGAAGAAGTTCATTATTGAACTTGGTGTGGTTCCATCTATTGAAGATCCAATACCCTCGTATTGTGATAACAATGGAGCTGTGGCTTTAGCAAAGGAACCCCGGTCCCATCAACGATCCAGACATATTCTGAGGCGGTATCACCTGATCCGGGAGATAGTTGATCGCCGCGAGATCGAGGTCAGGAGAGTTGACACGGAGGACAATACGGCGGATCCACTCACGAAAACCCTTCCCCAGACACAATTCGAGAGACTTTTGGGGATGTTGGGTATGCGATACTACAACAATTGGCCTTAGTGCAAGTGGGAGATTGTTAAGAATATGTATGCCCTAGAAGCTATTATTGTATATTATAGTGGATGCTTGAACATATATATATATATATATATAGGACTTTCTTGCTCAGTATAATAGTATGCTATCTAGTTGCTTTTTATCTTAACATGTGCACCTGTTTTAATTTACTGTCTCTTTGATACATGTTGATAAAGCCCTTATGATGTTGGCTTGAATACCAGGACTATGATGTAGATCATACTAGTGGGGCTTGAATAATCCACAAGCATATCCTTAACAGTTCCTAGTCGAAGGAATATCGAGAGAGGGTATCGATATTCCAAAGTAGACTAGTGTATATGTTTCTTGACCCTATATAGGGCGATGGTTGATATCATGACCATTGGTGTTTGACATCAAAGATTGTATACATGTGCTCATTGGAGAATGAGTACACCAAACGGAATCGCCGAGAACTCCTAAATGGTGCCATACCTATCGTCAGATAGCAGTTCTCTGGTGACACTTGTACAGATTAGTCTGTAGACCCGAGATCGTCATAATGTCTTATGTAGTTCCCACTGTGCTTTGATTTCCTCCCTACCACAACTCAAATGAGTCGTGCAAACATGTGGGTTTTGGGTACAGTCCCGAGTCACATGGAGGTAGTGAGAGGTAGGAAGGGTTTCGTCTCTCCCAGTATTGGGAGTTGATGTTGTGCTATACTCGATTAGCTATAAAAACAAGTCCCTAGCCAAGGCTGATGAGATTTATTGATAAGTGTTTTCAGTAGTTTCTCGAAAGGTTATAGGCCAAACATCGGCATGACTTATCGTGTTATTGGGGTCTGACGATTCCACCCTTCAGACTCGTATGCGACATATCAGATGAAGAGACCGGACTGTATGATAAGTGTTGCTTATAGGCTCTGCGGGAGTTTGGACAAGTTTGCTTGTTCATCTTCTATTCGTTCAATACCTAGGTAGCCGTTACGTCCAGCTAGTACCGCTGATGGTTTGTAGGTCTTTGATGTGATCATTACCTACTGTAAGCGTATTGGCGAGTCTTTAGAGTCCCATATAGAAGTTTTCTAGCTCAAGCGAAACAAAATAGGGCACGTATGGAGATATGTGCGGGAGCTTGATTAAATACGAGTATATAATACCGTATTCTAATCTAGCGTTTTTTATATTAGCCGGGTTATATATGATATAACCGGATTATTGAATCAAGTGTTGATTTAATGATTTGATATATACATATATATTTATATATTTGATATTAGTCGGGTTATAAATGATATAACTAGATTATTGAATCAAGTGTTGATTCAATGATTATATATATATATATATATATATATATATATATATATATATATATATTTGATATTAGCCGGGTTATATATGATATAACCGGATTTTTGAATCACGTATTGATTTAATAATTTGATATATATATATATATATATATATGAACTAATATTAATCTCACTTAAGATTTTCTTCTCTTTATACACACACACACACACACACACGATATATTGAACATGGATGTATGAGAATCACATTAAAGGTAGAGATGAGAAGATAATGATTTATATATATGAATTAAAGAAAAGAAGAATGAGTCATTGTTCTATGGTTGATTTGAGAAGTATTGAGAAGCCATGACTCATCCTTTTTTTCTTTGTTTTATTCACACATATTCATCATATTCTCAAGCTCATCTTATCCTCAAGGTCCACTCACTCATTTCCAAGTTCAACTTCTTCATCTCTTCTCTAGTTTTTCTAGGTTGAGAAAAAGAAAAAGATAGAAAGAATTTTAGTGAGCAAAATCCATACTTCATCAACCTACACTACTCTAGAAAATTAGTATAGGTTGTTCTCTTTATGATACCTTGATTAGTAAAGTGTGAGCTTGAGTGTGAGTTGCCTCAAGGTGGATCATTTTCGACTACGAAAACTTCGAGCAAGCTCATTCTATCCTTCAAGTGGAGTTAAAAAAAGAGTTCTAGGACCACTACTCGGAGCTTTTAAAGTGAAGGACTAGACTACAAACATTGTAGTCTCTTTTCACTTAGCTTAGAAATTGATTTGCTCATCTTTGAAACCCTAATTCTCGAGTTCGGTTCTTGTTTAGTATACTTAACCCTCTAGATTTTTTAATTGCATACTTGAAGCTCATAGAACCCTAGTAGAGATGCTAACACATACTTTCAGTTACTGCCCATACTCTTGTCGCGGCCGTGCCATCCGTCACCGTTAGCCCCGAGCTCACTACTCCCAGCTCCTCCACCTCCACTCTCCACACTCCACACCACCAACACCTCACCCACTCCTCGAACCCATCTCAAAACACTCAACCCCTCACTACCTATAGCCGAGAACCATCCCAAAACCGCATGAGCATCACCGCCCTCCACCTTCAAAGGCCACCAGGATCGCCAACCTTACGGAGTCTCCGCTAGCCGAGCCCAACCGAGCTTGCTTCCGCCCGTGATAGTGCTTGTGTTGCTGCCATTGCTCATGCTCATGCCGTTGCCGTTGCCGTTGCCGCCGCCGTGTCGTTGTCGTCGCGCTGTCGCCAGGCAAGTCAGAACTTTCTATCATGTTACATATACTTAAATATACTTATGTATATAAATGTGATAAATTATTATAAAAGCCCATAGTTATGATTATTAAAACTCGATAATCACCTTTTGATAAGGGAAATTGATAAAATGAGAAATGCCAGCTATGTATCTGTTCTGGTCAACTAGAACTCCTGTTTTATGATATATGAATCGTGTACTGATAATTAACCACATGTTGGGATCAAAACGTTAACGTTTTGATATTGAAACGACATCCCCGAGAACCAACGCCAAACCTGGGTTTTACTGTACATGTCGTAGTGTTAAATTAATATAAAATTAGATACATATCGGAATGTATTGTTCTATAGCTCATATCGAAGATGACTCAATAAGATTGGACCCCCTATTGTTTATTTTTAGATATTGATATATTTCAATGACAAAAACTGATTTGGAATGCGGATCTGGACTGCAGTCTAGAACAGTGTTCATATTGAACCCTGACTCTAAATAAATTGTATAACTCCGTATGGAAATGAAAATATGCGTAACCCTATACTGTTGTGAAGATAATCCTGTTAGATAACTATAGGTGGTGGTTTCGTTCAATTTTACTGTCGTTTGATATTTTAATTGTATTTTAAACCGTCGATGTGTACTGCAGTTTAGAGCGGTGACAGATTGTATACCCTAACCTTAGACAATGAATATCTCCCAGTACGCGGTGGATATTGTCGATCTTTCTAGTGCGTTGGAAACATAATTGATAGATCTAAATTTTACATAACTGTAGCATCGCCTAATTGTGATCCCAACAGGGAGTAAACCATGTTACAAAACGGAATTTCAGTTCTGAAACTGGATTTCCAGCAAAGAACACTTTAAATGGAATGACCGCAACTCGCAAACCTGAAACCCGATTAACTCGAAACCAATTTTTCTATAGAGATAATTAAATATACTGCTTACTACTTTTATATTGTTTTGCTCAATTCTGCATGTGTGATTTATAGTGAATTTTGCAAGTTATATGACACTGGCTGCCATATTTTATTCGTATGATATTTGATTGTATTCTTATCATATCATGTAACGGTTATACCCTCATTGAATAGCGGTCATATACATTGATATCTTAGTGATCCTGTTACATTACCAAGTGATAAGTGTTAGTGATTAGATTGTGGCAAGTACATTAGCGTAAAAGCGTGAATGAATAATGACCACGACACGTACTTGTACACAATCAGCGCAACCATTTAGTTATTGCATTGTCGATACCTATGGAGCATATATAAGTGTAACTATAATTGGTATGGGACAGGTATGGAAGCATTTATATTAGTGTCATAGGTAAGACATCGAGAACTTTCCACATATCTTGGATATCAGTCGAGATATGCTTGATGGAGACCCTGTCTCCAATTCTCGCGTAGACTTGTCATGGAGTGACTGGTACTTAGATTCGTGGTCCGTGTTTGATGTAGACCGCGGGGTATGGGATAGTTTAAGTGTGGGTTCGATCAACGGAATCTCAGGAGTCCCATTGCCGGCATATTTCGTGATTTCATGATTTTGATATTGATCGTGTTACTGATTCTTACTGATCGTGATTCGGGCCCGTGTTTCCTTATCCATGGGGCTTACCCTTGGATTGGGAATACTCCTGCGGTGGTTAACGCTCATACTTGAACTGACGATAGGTTTAGTGATATGGATATTGCATTGATTACTGATTCGATACGCATGCCTTATTGTTAACATGTATTAGTTATTTCATGCTCACGTCATTACTCTATATTTACTGCTTTATGTTTATCATCATTGCACATTATATATGTATATATTGCTGTTGTGTCGCTCTGACGACCTGAGTATGCATGCTCAGAGTGGAAGAAATGGATTAATCTGATTTTGAGGAGATCGTGGATATCTAGACAAATGAGCCGGCCATATCGTTCATTTTTATCGTTGGTTAATTGTTGTATATGTTGCGCTCAGTTTCATTTTCACCTGATAGTTTTAATGACTGTATTATCTCATCATCTGTGTTATATTACTGCTACCATGTACTGCCAGAAACTGAAGTGTGACTACGACAGGATATTTTCTTGACCGTAGGAGTATGGCTGGTCTTGTCACCCATCGTGTTCCGTATTTTAGGAAGCGGGGCATGACAAATCAACAATGTAAAATGTTTTATTGTCGATAAACCGTTAATCTTGCACCCACTAAATCAACTGTGAAAAAGTGATAGAATCACATGAAATTTGGTGTATCCACATCTTACATGATAAAAATGACGATGGTGTGTGCCGGTCATCGAAAAAAATCACGGAGGGTTTATTTTTTCGATATCATAGGAGGAAATCCACTCCTATGACGCCTTTCCTTCATTACCCTCTTAAAAATTACATTTATGTTGCTTTGTCAACGTTTTCTTATTGAACGTTTGATCAGCATATTTATTGCACAATTTTTACTAGTTTTTCCTTATTTTTTTGTTGATTAATAAATACTATTAATTATAATTTAAGAACATTTATGGATTTATCTGTCAAAAACATATTTATATGTATCTTAAATAATAAATGAAATATTTGTGAGTTAATTGATCTAAATATTTTATTTAATAAAATAGATGCTACTAAATATTTGTTTTGAGATATTTTGCAGATTTAAAAGAAGCCAAATCAAATCAAGAAACCAAATCAAATCGACCTAATTTGATAAGAAATTTAGGATCCACTACCCAAATCAAACAAGCAGATCATATCAAAAGACTGAAAACAAACCGACACAAATCGATCGCTAAATCGCATCCAAATACACTATAAAGACTGCTAAATCGCGGCCAAACTTCAAGATCCGCTGTTGATTTTTCACGTGTCGTTTCGATTTGCTTTAGAATTAGGGTTTCTATTATTATTCTATAAATAATATTTTTCCAGAACCGAAAAGGCTTTGGCTCCTTTTATTCTCTCTAAAAACAAACTTTTTTTTTTGGATGATTGATGGAGAATAATGTAGATTTTGGATCTGTTCTTAGTAAGTTTTAAATTTTTATTTATTATTACTTCGTTTTCTTTTAATTCATGCATTTTTTTCTTTTATTATAATGTGTAGGTAAATTTACTATGTTGTGTTTAGGAAGATGAACCTAGATCTAATTCTGCAATGCTAATCATAGGATATTTCTTATTTGTTTTTAATGATATATAGATCTTTACTTTTTTTCTTAATCTCTTATAGGACTTGATATATTATAGATTGCATGTTCATAATCTTCGCATCTTAAATATAAGATTGAGATCAATAGTATAAGATTTATAATAAAAAAATCATAACTTTTAATTATTATGATAGGAAGTAATTTGATATGTTAATATTGTTAGCAATTTAATCTATGTTTATTAATATTCTTATTATAATTATTTATTAGTTATATTTAAATGAAAGAAAAGAAATAGTCTATAGGTTAACTTGATAATATGTTGGTTTATTTCTTGATGTGCTTAAATTAAATCTAGATTTGATAATTGTTTTTCTTAAGTCTCCTTATAACTTTGATAGAGTATAGAGTATTTAACCTATAATCTATTTTTAGGGAACATAAAAGTATGACTTTTAATGATCATAAAAAGGTGAACTTTAATAGGTTAACATTGCTAATCAATTTGATCTATACAACAACAACAACAACTGAGCCTTTTATCCCACTCAATTTCATCTATGCTTACTCTAAATCTTTTATAATTATTCATTAGTTAATTAAAAAAGAAATAGAACCGATATATTGTAAACACATGTTGGATCTAGGGGATTCAACCTAAACAAAACACTTTCCTCATAAAAGTCTTTTCTTAAATTAAATTAAAAAATTAGATTTTTATAATAGATTTTTAAATTTTTCAGTCTTAAATAAAAAAAACCTCTCATAACTTGATTAAACAGTGAAGACAATTATGAATTGCACGTTATCCCTATAGATCAATCTGTAAACGCATATTACAACAAACCATGCGATTGCGGTAATTAAAATTTACCACATCAAGTTTTGCTTAGCAAGGAAAAGGGCAGAGTAAACATCAAAAAAGGAAAAATGCAAGACTTTTGAAGAACTGGGAGCGGACTCTAATGGTCATACGATAATTATGTTCATTCTCTGATTTTCAACATAGTTAAGTCGGATATGATATTTTACTGATTTAATAGAAAGTTATTTATATTTTACTCCTACTAAGTTGGGTTTATTAATAATAGAGTAACTAGGGCAGTTAAAAAAGCTGGAGGCTTGAGGTTTTGCTCGAGCTCGGCTTGTTAAAAGCTCGCGCAAGCTCGTTTGTTGACTAAATGAGCCGAGCTTAAACACAAATTTAAGCTCGATGAATTAAACGAACAAACACGAACATGGACGAGCTCGAGCTCGGCTCGTGTTTAAGCTTGGCTCGTTTAACGCTCGTCTAGCCTTGACTCGAGCTTGGCTCAAGCTCGGCTTGTTTATGCCTCACATGGATTATGTATGCTTAAGAAATATATATATCCTATAGCATTTAGACGTCCATATTGAAATAGGCTTATCTTTGATTTGATTTTCATAAAAATTTAAATAATAAATAAAATAATTTTTCATTTTAAAAAGATTTTTTTAATATAATAAAATATTTGTATATCTAAAAGATTTTTAATGTTTGGAACTTTTAAGTTTATGCCAAAATTAGATTTGATATTTATACCAAAATTTGATATGGTTTTCATAAAGTTTAAATAATATATGTTTATTTTTCTACAAGAAATTTGATTTCATAATTTGCTAGATGATTTATGTTTCTCAGTGTTTTAAAATTAACGGATTGTTAGCTTGATGTCAAAACTTTGTATGTTATTGTTTGATGAGGTCTGTAAGTATATTTAATGTTATATTTAAGTATTAAATTTAGATATAATTATGTTTTATATATTGTTATATGTCTAATTTCTTATTAGATAAAATTTGATTATACCATATACCATATACCATGAATTGGTCCAATCTTATTTTAATTTTTTGAAACAATCTAAAATGAGCTTTTATTTAACTCTGTTCAGCCCGAAGGCAGTTAAACGAGTCAAACTTTTTTGGCCAAAAGAACAAGCCAACCTTTGGTGAGCTTGAGCCGAGCTTGAGCGTAAACAAGTCCGAGCCAAGCTCGAGCCGAACAAGGCAAAGCTCGGCTCATTCGGCTCGATTAACACCCCTAAGAGTGACAATCACAAACCATATTTAATAATTAATTAGCTATAAGGAAACACATACATATGTATAATATTTTTGGCCGATTCCCATCAATAATCATCTTCAAACTATATCCATTCATTTTTTTTCTAAATTTTTTTCCCAATCTCAACGTTTTCTCACTGAGTATGGTATAAATTACTTCCCCCGAATAGTTTTTTCGTAAATTGAATTAATTGCATTTTTTATACAAAATAATTTGCACATAAATTGCGAAACAAGAGACTAGGTGGGCATTGAACTCTATTACTTAATTCTGTAGCCTCACATGCAGCGGGGCATGTGGAATCCTCGCATAATAATTAAAGAAACAGCTCTACTTCACAAATGAACAAAAACTCCACTTTTTATGTATTGTCCCCACATGCGATACCTAGCTTCAATCGAAAATCAATCACAATTTATTCATTTAATAGGAGAGTGGCTTGTTTCAACCTCAAATGTCAACAAAAATGCTTCTCCTACGAGCAATTTGTCTGCCCAAAAAATTTACCAAAGAGACAAACACTATGAACTCATCTGTTTGACACTATTATCTAGGTGGCATGGATCCTGTCATTTTGCTTCTTAGGTAAACTTTTAGGTAAACAAATTGCGGGTGATAACAATATCGGCACAAAAATAAAAATAAAAAAATTAATGAGAGTAACTGTAATTGCCTCCTTGTCTCAACAAGTTCACAAGGCTTTGAAATGTTTATACACTTGAAACCAATGGCTCTTTGGATAAATACACGGTTTCATCGAAAACCTTCCTTAGGGATGGGGCTATATGAAGGGATAGATGGCTGTTCCATAATTTGGAATGGAGAGTCTTTTAGCTTAGTTTATTTGTACTAACTGCCTTGGAGCGGCCAAGACGAAGTTTCTTTCTTTCCACCACCTTCATGTTGTATGAGCTATAGTCGTGACATGACGTCCGTTGTGTTGTGAAACTCTATTATGGTGCAGTTCTTTAAACTATATTCTATTTGAGATTAGAATCTCTCTTTCGTTATAACCATACATAAAGTAAGCCAGAAAGCTTTCCATGAGCTACATGCTTGAAAGGGGTGGAAAGATTTTCATTTTCGTATTTATTTTATTGAAGAAAGTTCCAATCAAAACCATAGTTTAAGGTATTTTACTGAAATAAAAAACCTTAAGGTATTTAAGTGAAAATCGTACGGTTTGCATTTTATGGTAATTAAGTCCCCGTTAATACTTTGTTCTTTTCAGTTGATCATCAAATCCATCGGTATTGAAAACAAAATCCATACGCTTTGTATTTTAGTGTATGCAAGGGAATCAAAAAAATCAGTAAGGCATATAAGCGGAAATTAGGTGAAATCCTCTTGTATTATCTACCAATTAACCAAAACAAATTAGAATGCAATTGGTAATTAATGATGGACCCAACAAATTAAAAATAATTTCCTAATAAAAAGTAGAGCTCAGCACTTGCAGGCAAAGCCTTCCCCTTCCCCTGAGAATTGTTGATAATGGACTCTCAACATCTTTTCTCTCTAATAATTCTCAGCTTCCCCTTCCCCCGAAACTTAACCATTTTTTACCAACAAACAAACAAAAGTAAATTATTAAATAGTAATGTACCCATGAGATTCCTCAAAACAATAAACAAACAAGGCTTTTTTTCTAAATAGGATGTTATAATATTAAAATTATTAAAATAATATCATTTATTTTATATTTAGTAGAGTAGGACGGTCTGTACCCCATCCACACCAGAGAGCGGGTTAATAGAACCCGCTCCCATCCTATTAAAGAAGAGGGCGGGTTCAACCCGCCCTCTTCTGATAGAGGATGGGGACGGGTTCCTAAAACCTGCCATATATTATTTTTTTAAAAATTAAAAAATTGAATTTTAAAAATATCGTTTTAAAAAACTGAATAAATAATTAAAAAAATCTAAATAAATAATAAGATTGTTGTTTTTTAAGGAAGGGTGACAATTGTCGTTACAGTTCATATAGAATTACTATAAAAATGAATCTTGTATACACTCCATTAACAAAATGAATCCGTCAAAATTATAATACAATTAGACATCCATTTGTAAAAGTATGCAATTATCGCTTTCCCTTTCTCTTTCCCTTTCCCTTTTCCAATTCGAGAATACTTGACATAAGCATATGCCTCTTGGGATGACTGGACGACCATCCCGTTTCTTGGATATATGGCGGCGGCGGCGGCGGCTCTTCTGCTTCCTCTTCAGCATCGTCTTGGACAGACTGTTGTTCCGCAATTCCTGAATGTGGGACAGGTGTCGGATATGTGCTGTCTCCCAACAACTGTATATAGGATGAAAAATTCGTATTCCAACTGGGCTGTTGTTACGAAGAACCTGTCCTAATTTCATGCTGATGCTGCTACACAAAACCTGGCCCCCATGGCTGCGCAAAACTTGTTCCCCAAGACTGTTGTTGTTGTGCAAAACCTGACCCCCAAGACTGTTGTTGCGCAAAACCTGTCCCCCAAAACTGTTGTTGCTCCGGTTGTTGCGCTTGTTCAATATGATAGGGTTGCTGCTGACAGTATGGTGTTTCGAACCACTGATCCCGCTGCTTTGGATCTCCCTGATGCTGCAGCTCTGGTTTTGGCTCATACTGCTGATCTGGTGCCGGCTCATGCTGCGACTCTGGTGCCGACTCATGCTGCTGCTCTAGCGATGGCGATAAATGTAGAAGCATATAATATGAACTGAATATACCACCAATATATGAGTCTACAGTAGAAAATAAAGCCTGAGTATCTGGATCAGTATCAGTCGGATATAGATCTTGTATCAATGATTGTATATGATGCGACCCACGAGCCTGTCATTACATTAAAATAAGATATAATTATTGACTTATACTGCCGGATTGTAACATTTCAGAAATATAAAATATTATTTTTGGAAATTTAATATTAAAATAATATATTTCGTGAAAACTATTCGATTTGCGAATAGGGATTTTTTGTAAAATGGTATAAGTATATACCAATATTTGGAAATTTATCGGAGATTAAAATAATTTATTTATTTTAATGATATTTATCAGATTTTGGTCAAATCCGTGTTTTTACATTTTTTTCATGACTAGTGCACCATGTCATGTGCATGTATTACATTGTATTTGTTTTTGTGTTTGTGAGTTTTTGCAAACAAAAGAAAAGAGTTGTGAAAAGAAAAGGAAAAGAAAGAAAGAAAAGAATAAGAGAAGAGTTATGAATGAAAAAAAATGAGAAGAAACAAAATGAGATATTTGTTGGGAGAGTGAGTGTAGGGGAAAGTTGCTGAGTGAGGGAGTAAGCATAAGAGAGAGAAGCCAGGAGTGGGCCGCCTCTTCATTTCCCCATCTCCATTGTTTTCTCCATATCCCTCATCTTCTTCATTCCTCACTACCCCCATGTATCATCTCTAAATACTTTACAAAACCCCATACCTCCTTCACAATAAACATGCATAACCCTATCTTAAACCCTTAGAACCATTCATGTTTGGATTTTTAAGACTTTGGGCAACTCAAGAATTTTCTCTAGTTGCTAATGAGGTATATCTTTTCACTTTAGATTAGTAAGTGTGTTAAATATAGTATTTTAGTTTAGAATTTGAGTTAATTAGGACATGTGATCATAGAAAATTACAAGTTGTTGTTAAGTGGCCAATTGAGGTATAGTGAGTGTTTACAAGACCTTAGAAATTGATTTACTGGCCTGAAAATGAGTTTAGAACTCGATACACGAAGTTAGAATTGTTCCGTGTCGGTTTTGTGAAACCTTAAGGCCTGCAGGGTATCTGGAGCTATCTGGGATATTTTTAAGAAAATCAAGCAAGTCCATTGACCTAGATAAACCACTAGAAGACCACCACAGAAGTATGAACCCATTTCTCCCTACTTTGGCCGGCGACCTCGGATTTCTTGGCATTCTCGCCGGACTTCCTTTTAGCATTGGTGATGTGATTTTGCCTGTAGCTCACTTACCCTATAAACTAGCCTCTGTACTTGTTTGTTTAGTTCCTATTTACCTGAGCCAAAATCTGGGATGTAATTGAGAGTGTTTTGGCTATGTTTTTCCAATATGTGAATTCTTGGGTTTTATATTTGGAATGCATGGTTTTTATATTTGGATTGGATTCCGTCGTTGGACGTTTGTATGTCAACGGACGAGGGTTATTTGGTGGATTTTTCATGCGTAGGCTATAGGTTCTAACCTATAAGCAATCCGTGTGCCGTATCGGTTTTCGGATATTGGTTTTAATAGAATTGCGATTGTGTATTGATTGTAGGTACCTTTGCGTGGACTCCCGAGACGACGAAGCACATCGACTTCGGCTAAGCGAGGAGTTTAACAGGTGAGTAGATTTATATCTGCGGGGGAAGTCGGGTGGATGGCGTATACCACCCCCGCAACCATTGATATAGAAAATTGTGTTTTACGTTATAATTTGATAAAAGATATGCTACAAACTTAAGATAACATAATTATAGGATTTAGTAAAAGATGATATGATAAAAGTTGACACTAATGAATATGTTGATATATGAGAATATGAAATGAGAAGTGAATCATGATAGATATGAATTGAAAGAGAACCAGTATGAGTTGATGATGGTGTGATATGAGATCGAGGTCGATAAACACGACACGAGATTGAGATAGAGGTGTGGTGGAATTAATAAGATATAGCGTTTATACAAATGTGATTTGAGTTATATGTGTATATATATATTTATGAGTATAATTAGTAATATACCGTACGAGATTTTAAATCTGTACCCTCATTATTGTATAGGTCCATAGATTCCATATTCTGTTTGATGATCCCGTACGATGGATTACCGTACGCGATGAGATGTACCGGATGATTGATCCGCGCTAGTGATTTGAGGATGATGATCGATGATTATTGTCATATCAGATGTTATGAGGCGGGATCGTCGATATAAAGATTTCCACCTGAACTATACCTATTTTCAAAACGACGATATGTACCGTTTAAAAATGACCGTATGGTTCATGTGTAGATATATATATCAATTTATGGTTCATGTTGTGTAGGATATTACCTCGCGTGATGTACATACCACGTGCCGGTATTTAATACTATATGATATCATTTGCTAGTACACCTGCACAGTTACCGTTGATGTGCATGTTACACATACACAGATTTGCCGGCTCACACACATTCTTCATCGGTAATTACCATGCTACTTACACAGTAGAACTGTCCTGTCATGATATTATTCTTAAGAGTAAAAGTACATTCATTTTTCAGTATTATCACTTAACATGCTTGCATGATATACTCGATATGCTCATATTACTACTCTATGTTGCATACATCTTACTTTACGGTTATATGCTTGCATGATATACTTGATATGCTCATATTACTACTCTATGTTGCATACATCGTACTTTATGGTTATTTGCTTGAGATGATGTTTTCATGAGATCTCTGAATTTGAGAACCGTGGTTATATTTCAAAAGAAATTGCGTATTGTTTTAAAAACATGGTTTCTCTTGATATGATATTTCGAGATGTTCACCATGAGTTTTCTCAGTTCTGGGCTTGTTTTCGAGACCCGATTCGAGGAGTTGGCAGATGCCGTTTGTGGGTATATGGTGGACCCGGTATGGTATCCTGGGGCAAGAAATGATTTTTGTGGTGTAGACGATGAGCCTGGCAGAGAGAACACTACCTATCTGTGATTTTATAGAGCTCGGCGGATATCCGGAGGCTACCGTTTTGGAGTTATGATATGAGATGGATATGAGGACCGATCTGAGGATGCGGCGCCTGAGATATGAGAATTTACGTGTCGATGCTGGACATGGGTTTTCATGATGTTTCGAGTGTCGGTGTTGGACACTCAGGTTCCATGATTTTGATGTGTCGTTGATGGACACACGTGGTTGATGTCCTCATATATTTATACATGCATATGTTTTCATGATGTTCGAGTGTCGGTGTGGGACACTCAGCTTCCATGATATTGTTTTGTGTCGTTGATGGACACATGGATGATATCTACATGTATACAGGCATATGATGTCGGATGTTTATATATATATGTCATTGCATTGACTCGAATGCTGATATATATGCGTACTTGGTCACCCTAGATATCATAGTATTACCTTCAGGATATAGTGACCTAGGAAATCGTTGTTTTATTCGATTTCTACTTGTTGATATTTTCTACTCACGAGTTGGCAACTCACCCCCGTTGTACCACAGTTCTTGCAGGTTTGACCGCTTGGGATCAGTTGCGGTATTGCTGGCACACAGCTTCTTCCAAGGTGCTTTACTTTGGTAGGTGGAACACATGTTAGATCGTGCCCACTCTCGTACTGTTATATTCTATTGTATCTAGATAAACTCCATCACATCAAATCAGAGACTAAAATTGTATAGACCTAGTCAGACGTAGGTATTATGCGAGACTTAGAGCGATAGGTTTATGATCTCTTTCTTGACTTTTGATGTATTGCTTCCTTATTTGTTCTTTCTGGGCTGATTCTTCACCGTTGGGGGTCGTATATATGTTATTAGGTGGTTGTGATTCCGCCAGTTGGTGAAGAGCTAGCTCCCGCTAGAGAATGCCTATATATTATTGTGTATATGTGTTTGGATCAAAATATACGAAGGAGGTGCTGCCCAAATTTTTAAAGACGAAATATATTTTCAACTCTAGTATAATCCACTTGCATTTTTATGTTTTATTAACTATGCATTTAAAGAAAAACATGATTCATTATACCTTTATTTCAAAACTGCACCCCCATTATTTTCCGCAAAAAGGTTTAGATTTTCTGGGCTTCGGCTTACTTGATTTACGTCACGTATTTAGACGTTGCATAATTTAAGTACCTGTCACGTGCTAAATTACGGGTCATGACAAAGTTGATATCAGAGCGTTAGGTTTAACCTTGGTTTGAGTCTGGGTTTGACTATGCGGAGTCTAGAGCGTATATATTTCGGAACCTAGGCTTGACCTTACGGAACTTAGACTTAATAGGGGTATTAGACCTGAACTTTCGTTTCATAGGTTGACTTTGGAGTAGGTACTTTGAGTAGAGTGACATACCGTACGTATATTCCGCGGCATTTTACGATACGATACTCCACTTAAGAAATCTTAGAATGTACATACCTTGAGATCTTTGATACTATTCGTTCCTTTGATCATATATCCATTTGGGATACGTTGATTTCTTTCGTTCATTGATCTATCTTCTTCGATACCTGATTAAGGTTCCTGTCACCATGGTTTGAGCGCAGATTGAGCTGCTACTAGTGTTGCGGTCAGGGCGAGCTCGTCACGGACGAGGGCTGACCATGTTGTTTCTGGTGACATAAGGACGTGTAGGTATAGTATTTGTATCGTGATCTCTCGTTGAGGCGAGTGTTCGGTTTTGCACTGGATGATCGAGCCATTGATAGAGGCTGCCAGATTGAGAGGACTGTTGATTTACAGCCTACCTCAGAGATCGTGATTTTGTCTACCGTGCAGACAGATGACCCAGCTATTGCTGAGATTGATGGGATGTCGTTTTCAGAGTTTATGAGCTGAAACCGCTAGAGCTTTCAGACAGAGATGTGACATGAGATAGCTAGTCTATCTTGAGTGGAGCGACAGTTATGATTCGTCAGATTTGATGTGCCGATGCAGGCTCAGTTAAGTTGAAGAATTCCAGTTAAAAGATCTAGAGTGGATCGATTAAGAAAGGACGTTGTTCGTCGGATGCTCCGATGTGAGATCGGTAAGTTGACAAGTTTCAGATAGAAGGACCTCACCCTTATGCATTGTGAGTTGATCGAGAACGGATGAATAAAGTATATTCCTCCGATGATTGGACGAGTTCCCGAGGATGTGTTCGGCTAGATATTTTCTACAGAGTAATGAAGATACCGAGTTCGTAATTTCGAGTACGTGAGAGAGACTCCAGATTGACCGTAGCCGAGAATGAATTGCAATATGCAGACAGCAAGAGATGACGTCGAAGTGGACGATAATAAGACGAGTGGAACCAGAGGTTCGTGCGAGATGCTAACGAGCGGTTGTTACTCTCCATTGATGCCAGAGGATTGATATGTGTGCAAAGGCGTTAGATACAGCCAAATTTCCAAAGGAAAGCCATGCTGAGGACACAACTGTCCGATTATGAGAAAAGAGTTAAGAAAGAGTGCCAACCTTCGTATAGTTCGGCATAGGTGAGATCGGAAGAAGCCATGAGCAGGTTTTTTCCAGGACACCGCAGCGATAGAGATTTGCACCCAGGGTCAGTTATAGCGTGCGTATTCAGAAGGCCAGATGCCGCCGTCATTAATGTGTCATTTGAGAGTGGTCATGTTGATTGGCCAAACGGTGATCAGAGGAGTTCCAGAGCGGGACTGTTCCGTTAGTACACCTGACCGGGCCGACGAGCAGAAGGATTGCGAGATTGGTAATCCAGAAAGAAAACAGGAACCCAGAGACCGAAGACGCCATATCGTGAGCAGGAGGCAAGTAGATGATCTTGCTCTGCCAGCTTTGGGCGCACCGGCATATTTTTCGACATTGTAGGAGGTTACCTCAATATCAGTTATTACGATTTGTGTTTCGTAATCCGAGTATCACAGTTTTATCGCTTGGACTTGATTTTCAATGATTGGGTTTCGTGATTATGTTTTAGTGCGCCATGGCTGCACCTAATGAAGATTTATATATTGTGCACAGTTATTTCACTCGATTTATGTTTTATACACCGCTACATTAGTTTATGATTTGTGTATATTTATTGCACTTGGTATCGATTTGTGCTTTCGTTGCACATATTTATGGTTTTATGGATTCGATACGGTCTATTTCGATTTTGTGCATGTTATACGCACTTGCCTTTATTTATGCACTCGGTATAGCTTATATGTACTTGCAGTGCATTGATTCATGTTTTGTGCACACAGTTGCACCCGTTTACGATTCTATACACTTTGGTATACTCGGTATTGTTTCTGGGAGCATTTGAAATATTGATGAGTTTTCGTGCATTTGTTGCACCAGATCGTATTTCGTGCATTTGTTGCACCGGATTTGTATTTCGTGCATTGGTTGCATCAGATTATATTTTTATGCGCGTCTGCACTTGATGTTCGTTATCGTGCATACTGTTGCACTGGATGTTTTATACGGACCTGACGCACTTGATTTGGATTTTCACGCATATTGGACGCATAATATGAGATTTTGTGCACACTGGGTACACTCGATAAAGATTTTTATTAGTGCATGTTGGATGCACTTGATTGGGATTTTCATTCGTGTATGTTAGTTGCACTGGGTTGAGATTTTCATGTACTATAAATACACTTAATATTGTTGTCGTGCACATCCGTTACACTGGACAAATACTTTCGTGCGCACCTGTTGCACTTAGTTTTGCTTTTGTGCATATTGTGGCACTTGTGTTGGATTTGGTTTTCTGTGCGCACCAGACGCATGTGATGTTGGATACGCTTTTTAAGGCTGATTTTATTTATGAGTATTGCGTTTTGACGATAGATACTATATTATATAGTAGCCGAGCAGGGCTGGTCTGAGGACAGTGCCTGAGTACTTTTGCATGCATAAAAAGTTTCCAAAAGGTTTTCAAAAAGGAGTTATAGTCTCACTATTTCGTATGTGTCCGCGAGTGACACGAAATTTTATAAAGAGAACTTTCTGGGATATTGCAAAAAGGTAGGATGTATAAATTGAACAAACATATATAAGTATATATTTACTACTTTACAAATGGTCGTCCGCCACTTGTGCCGTGAGCTACACATAGCACGGAGATTTGGAAAAGATTTGGCATGAGATATTCAGTTTTTAAAGTGCTTTTACAAGGATGCGTACTACATACGTATTATGATTTGACTATAGTGCATTTGGATTTCAGTAGTGGAATTCAATATTCGTATTTCCTTTATAACTCCGATGATTGCGTGATACTTGACGGTGTTTGATTTGAGTTTCGTACTCGTTTTCAGACGCACATGATGCGCTGTGGTAATTCTGTATCTTCCGTAATTTCGGAGCCCCGTTGATTTGAACTGATTATTGAAATGTTTTAGCATTTGAGGATTTAAATTTAAATTCGGAGATCGAATTTCTTTAAGAGGGGAAGACTGTAATATTTCAGAAATATAAAATATTATTTTTAGAAATTTAATATTAAAATAATATATTTCGCGAAAACTATTGGATTTGCAAATAGGAATTTTTCGTAAAATGGTATAAGTATATACCAATATTTAGAAATTTATCGGAGATTAAAATAATTTATTTATTTTAATAATATTTATCGGATTTTGGTCAAATCCGTGTTTTTACATTTTTTTTTCATGACTAGTGCACCATGTCATTTGCATGAATTACATTGTATTTGTGTTTGTGTTTGTGAGTTTTTGCAAACAAAAGAAAAGAGTTGTGAAAAGAAAAGGAAAACAAAGAAAGAAGAGTTATGAATGAAAAACAAAATGAGAAGAAACAAAATGAGATATTTGTTGGAAGAGTGAGTGTAAGGGAAAGTTGGTGAGTGAGAGAGTGAGCATAAGAGAGAGAACTTAGGAGTGGGCTGCCTCTTCATTTCCCCATCTCCATTGTTTTCTCCATTTCGCTCATCTTCTTCATTCCTCACTACCTCGATGTATCATCTCTAAATACTTTCCAAAACCTCATACCCCCTTCATAATAAACATGCACAACCTTATCTTAAACCCTTAGAACTATTCATGTTTGGATTTTTAAGATTTTGGGCAACTCAAGAATTTTCTCTAGTTGCTAATGAGGCATATCTCTTCACTTTAGATTAGTAATTGTGTTAAATATCGTATTTTAGTTTAGAATTTGAGTTAATTAGGACATGTGATCTTAGAAAATTACAAGTTGTTGTTAAGTGACCAATTGAGCTGTAGTGAGTGTTTACAAGACCTTAGAGATCGATTTACTGGCCTGAAAATGAGTTTAGAACCCGATACACGAAGTTAGAATAGTTCCGTATCGGTTTTGTGAAATCTTAAGGCCTACAGGGTATCTGGAGCTATCTGGGATATTTTTAAGAAAATCAAGCAAGTACATTGACCTAGATAAACCACTAGAAGACCACCACAGAAGTATGAACCCGTTTCTCCCTACTTTGGCCGGTGACCTCGGATTTCTTGGCATTCTCGCCGGACTTCCTTTTGGCATTGATGATGTGATTTTGCCTGTAGCTCACTTACCCTATAAACTAGCCTCTGTACTTGTTTGTTTAGTTCGCATTTACCTGAGCCAAAATCTGGGATGTAATTGAGAGTGTTTTGGCTATGTTTTTCCAATATGTGAATTCTTGGGTTTTATATTTGGAATGCGTGGTTTTTATATTTGGATTGGATTCTGTCGTTGGACATTTATACGCCAACGGACAAGGGTTATTTGGTGGATTTTTCATGCGTAGGCTATAGATTATAGCCTATAAACAATCCGTGTGCCGTATCGGTTTTCGGATATTGGTTTTAATAGAATTGAGATTGTGTATTGATTGTAGGTAACTTCGTGTGGATTTCCGAAATGACGAAGCACATCGATTTCGGCTAAACGAGAAGTTTAGCAGATGAGTAGATTTATATCTACGGGGGGAAGTCGGGTGGATGGAGTATAGCACCCCCGCAACCATTGATATGGAAGATTGTGTTTTACGTTATAATTTGATAAAGAATATGCTATAAACTTAAGATAACATAATTATAGGATTTAGTAAAAGACGATATGATAAAAGTTGACACTAATGAATATGTTGATATATGAGAATATGAAATGAGAAGTGAATCATGATAGGTATGAATTGAGAGAGAACCAGTATGAGTTGATGATGGTGTGATATGAGATCGAGATCGATAAACACGATACGAGATTGAGATAGAGGTGTGGTGGAATTAATAAGATATGGCGTTTATACAAATGTGATTTGAGTTGTATGTATGTATGTATGTATGTATGTATGTATGTATATATATATATTTATGAGTATAATGACTAATATGCCGTACGAGATTTTAAATCCGTACCCTCATTATTATATAGGTCCATAGATTCCCTATTCTGTTTGATGACTCCATACGATGGATTACCGTACGCGATGAGATGTACCGGATAATTGATCCGCACTACTAGTGATTTGTGGATGATGATCGATGATTATTGTCATATCGGATGTTATGAGGCGGGATCGCCGATATAAAGATTTCCACCTGTACTATACCTATTTTCAAATCGACGATATGTACCGTTTAAAAATGACCGTATGGTTCATGTGTACATAGATATACCCATTTATAGTTCATGTTGTGTAGGATATTACCCCGCGTGATATACATACCACGTGCCGGCATTTAGTACTATATGATATCATTTGCTAGTACACCTGCACAGTTACCGTTGATGCGCATGTTACACATACACAGATTTTCCGACTCACACACATTCTTCATCGGTAATTGACATGCTGCTTACACAGTAGAACTACCCTGTCATGATATTATTTTTAAGAGTAAAAGTACATTCTTTGTTCATTATTATTACTTGACATGCTTGCATGATATACTCGATATGCTCATATTACTACTCTATGTTGCATACATCTTACTTTACGGTTATATGCTTGCATTATATACTCGATATGCTCATATTACTACTATATGTTGCATACATCGTACTTTATGGTTATTTGCTTGAGATGCTATTTTCATGAGATCTCTGGATTTGAGAACCGTGTTTATATTTCAAAAGAAATTGCGTATTGTTTTAACACGGTTTCTCTTAATATGATATTTCGACACGTCCACCATGAGTTTTCTCAGTTCCGCGCTTGTTTTCGAGACCTGATTCGAGGAGTTGGCAGATGCCATTTGCGGGTACATGGTAGACCCGGTATGGTATCCCGGGGTAAGAAATGATTTTTGTGGTGTAGATGATGAGCCTGGCAGAGAGAACACTACCTACCGGTGATTTTATAGAGCTCGGCGGATATCCGGAGGATACCGTTTTGGAGTTATGATATGAGATGGATATGAGGACCGATCTGAGGATGCGGTGCCTGAGATATGAGGATTTACGTGTCGATGCTGGACACGGGTTTTTATAATTTTTCGAGTGTCAGTGTTAGACACTCAGGTTCCAAGATTTTTATATATCGTTGATGGACACGCGTGGTTAATATCCTCATATATATACATGCATATGTTTTCATGATGTTCGAGTGTCGGTATGGGACACTCAGGTTCCATGATATTGTTTTGTGTCATTAATGGACACGCGGATGATATCCATATGTATACAGGCATATGATGTCGGATGTTTATATATATATATATATATATATATATATATATATGTATGTATGTATGTATGTATGTATGTATGTATGTATGTATGTATACATTGACTCGATTGCTGATATATATACGTACGTGGTCACCCTAGATATCATAGTATTACCATCAGGATATAGTGACCTAGGAAATCGTTGTTTTATTCGATTTCTACTTGTTGATATTTTCTACTCACGAATTGGCAACTCACCCCCGTTATGCCACAGTTCTTGCAGGTTTGACCGTCTGGGATCAGTTGTGGTATTGCTGGCACACAGTTTCTTCCAGGGTGCTTTGCTTTAGTAGGTGGGACACATGTTGGATCGTGCCCACTCTCGTACTGTTATATTCTACTGTATCTAGATAAACTCCATCACATCAAATCAGAGACTAAAATTGTATATTGGTAGACCTAGTCAGACGTGGGTATTGTGCAAGACTTAGAGCGATGGGTTTATGATCGCTTTCTTGACTTTTGATATCTTACTTCCTTATTTGTTCTTTCTGGGTTGATTCTTCGTCGTTGGGCGTCGTATATATGTTATTGCGTGGTTGTGATTCCGCCAGTTGGCGAAGAGCTAGCTCCCGCTTGGGGATGCCTATATATTATTGTGTGTTGGATCAAAATATACGAGGGAGGTGCTGCCCAGATTTTAAAGACGAAACATGTTTTCAACTCTAGTATAATCCACTTACATTTTATGTTTCATTAGCTATGCATTTAAAGAAAAACATGATTCATTATACCTTCATTTCAAAACTGCACCCCCACTATTTTCCGCAAAAAGGTTTAGATTTTCTGGGCTTCGGCTTACTTGATTTACGTCACGTCTTAAGACGTTGCGTAATTTAAGTGCCGGTCACGTGCTAAATTATGGGTCATGATACGGATGTTAAAAAGTAATATAATTTAAAGAATTTAACTTACCATTTCTCGTTCCACGTAGCCTCTAGGCTCGTACTGATAGATGTTTGGAAAGTTGTTAGGGGGGCAGAAAGATATCTTACAGTGACACGGTTATACCATTGTAGATATGTTTCTATAGCGTCGGTGGTTGTTTGGTCACCTATTTGCTGTAAGGCAATATTACGCTGCCTATTCTCCCATCTTAGCAAATATTGATGATAATGCTCCCTCCAATCCCGCTCCGCCTTTCCTCCTTGCATGTCTCCCTCTATTGTCATAGGCACAGACGGCGGAATAGGAATATGTTGCAATTTACTGAACTGTCGCAACACCCGGTCCGGTAGGTGCATGACCATGATATTAATGTATAGTAGTAGGCATCGAGCCCGCCAAACCGGCTCTCCTTCGATACAGATGCCGGGTAATCCTTACAGACGATCTGCTGTATAAGGCGTCCACGTGAACTGTGCAAATAATATAGTACAAAAATTGTAATGAAACTAATTAAAAAAATTTAAACAAATTTAATAACTTAATGTGTAGTTACCTGAGTCGCCTCCATGCGATCCAACTTATCTCTATAATATTTAAGTACTCGACGATGAGCCTTATAAGATTTCTTGCCACTCCACCAAAAGCCGAGAGGCTTTCCAAGGATATTCACGGCGGAAATATTAATGCGATCTGGTCTTTCCATACACATGTGCTCACATGACCAAATCGATATATAAAGTGTCAGATGTTAAGAGAAAGAACCAATATTAGAATTTTGCAAATGTCTAGCTATTAAAAAATATTATGTACCTGAACTAATGTAATGCAGCCACAAATTTTATTTTTCGTAGGAACACATGCCTTATCTATTTACTTATAAATATAGGCCAGGACTCCTACTCCCCAAGAATACTGGCCACACACATCAAAGTCCGTAAGAAACCCAAGGTATAAAGGATGAACATGCGTTACCGATTGGTCCGTCATCAACCAAGAACCGATCATATATAAAATGTAGGCACGTGCATGTCTATCCAAGACATCATCGGTAGCTTCATCAGGGATATTAGTAAATGTATTTTTGAGCCAGTTTAAACTGATCTTAGACCCCTTAGTATAGCTTCCTGGCACCTGAATTTTACCAAAAATTGTTAATTAATATCACTGTAACAAACTTAAACTTTTGATTAAAAAAATTACGAATTATATCTATCCGAGATCAGACTCAATATATGTAT